>CM052371.1:15762296-25762296 GCA_028551485.1 Casuarina cunninghamiana
CTCAACAACTATTTAAGAAACCTCCACATTAATAACAAAAATTGCAGAAATGTTACAAAATATTCTTGGGATGCTCTTCAACCTTGGCCTTCTTGGACCCATTGATTATGGCCTAAACAGGTATAATCGACAAACTTAACATATGAATTGGGCTAAGAGTTTAGGCTTTCGCATCATAAATGGTGAATTTTATTTTACTAGTTTTAATGTATTGTTGTGCAATGTGAATCTTAATGATGATTTGTGAGTTGGATGATAGAATATTATGACATCCTTACTGTGAAAGTTATGTTTGATATTAAATGCATCAATTGTTGATGTCAATTTGTCAAGTTCCACTATGAACTATGTGTTAAGTGAAATGAAACTAGTAAATGACTTGAAGAAGCTCAAAACTATAAATTTAGCTAGCCACTTTACATATGGTCTAGATATGTTTTGGGTTTCCTTAATTCATGATAGATTATCCTAGATTCACTTTGTTTAATACCATGTTTTGTCATAAAATATTTTTCTTAATTTTTGGTGTTTAAACATAATGTTAAATTAGCCAACCATTTTATTGGTCAAATGAAGAATTAGATATGTAGAATAGATTGTAGTTGGAAGACATCTTTTCCTTAAACTTCACAAAACAATTTGTTTTACAACATAGACCACCGATAACATTGAATATAATGCATGTCCAAGCAGTATCCAATGGTCTCTATATTTTTTCAAAACTCCCAAAAGTGTTGTTTAATGGCTTGAATTGAAAAGTAATAACTTATCTCAAAACATTTTTAATTTAGTCATAAATATAACTAAGACAATTCAAACTCAAGATATTTATTTCTTAAAATCGTTCATACAAACCTTTGTTATCATCTTAACTACATCCAGACACATTTGTTAATCTTACTATCAAGAAAAATCATTGGCTTGCCTTAGAAAAAAAAAAAAATAAAAAAAAAAAGACAGAATCCTCCATTATTTGATTACGGTAAGTGCTTCCTTATTGGAGGACTTGGCCAAGCATTTTCGGTTTCCGCTAATACTTAATGGCAGCATGGAGCTGTTGGTCGGCAGCTTCCCACCGATCAAAGCAACACTAATCTGTTCCCTGGACGCCAAGCCCAACGACCTTGTCCATACGCACCAACAACAGCAACAAACGCATCAAAAGAAAAAGAAAAAGAAAAATTAACTCAAACATTGTATTCGAGACCTTTGTTCCCCTTCCCAGTCTTCCCTACTCTTTTTCCTCTCTCTCTCTCTCTCCCTCCCCCTTTTCTCTTTACCTCTCTTTTTCTCCTTTTATCCTTCTCTCATACTTTCTCCCAGACAATGGAGCACTGAACAGCAGACTTCGATTGAAGGAAGTAAAGCCTCTGTCTCCAAGTGATGAGAGAGTGAACCACTGAGAGAAAAGGAAATGGAGGGAGCAGAGGAGGAGTTGGAGAGAAGGAGCAAGTTCCTCAGCAGTTTGATACAGAGGAAGAAAGCGGTAGAGCAGCAGGAGCAGCATGACTGCCTCAACGTACGCGTTAGAGCCTCCGACATGCCCCTTCCTCTGCAGAACCGTGCCTTTCGCTGCGCCCGCGAACACCTTGACTCCATGCCCGTCAAACTCGACAGCAAACGACTCGCTCTTGCGCTTAAGAAGGTAAAGAAATCGGTACTGTACTTGGGTAGAATGGACTCTCTTTTCTCTTTCTTGTCTGGGTTTACTTTATTTTTGAAGTTTGAGGTTGTGTTTTCTGTCTGGATTGTTAGTTGGAGTAATCCGACTGCTGGGTGGTGATCAAATTGCATGTGTAATTAGTGCTGCTTAATCTGTGTCTGTCTTCGCTCGAGTTGTATGCGTTTACTTCTTTTCTTTTAGATTTCTCGGTTCCCATTTTTTTTTCCCGTAAAACAAAGTCAATTTTGATTTGGGCTGTTTAATGGACATCGAGCAAAAATTTTACGCAGGTGGTCCAGTAAATTTGTCGTGGTTTGAGTTGAAACTTTTTTTTTTTTTAAGAAAACTTTTTTAGTTTGTTCCTAGTGGTTTCCGAATCTTCTGACGTCTATTTAGATAAGTGATGTCGGTTGCTGGCTTTGTATTTATATTTCGCATGTTACATTGAGCGGCTTGGGTGTGAAGTATGGGGAAGGTGTAATTGCTTGGTAGAGTCTGATTGAGCTAAGATTTGTCTGTGTCTTACTAAGCTGTGTTCAACCTCTAAATGCATCATGAGCATGTTCACTAATGGATTTTGGATGAAAACCTAGTTATCGTTTCTGGTAGAATTTACTGGAGTCGACCTTCGATTAACCTACTGACCTGTGATTTCAAGTTGGTCATGTTCAAGAGAATAAGCACCATCCGGTCTCTTAAAAAGGTAAATAATCAGGCTGTCTTGATTACCACGACATGAAGTCTGGTTAAATGGGAACTTCATCCTGTTGGCTTCTGTTGAGACATTCCATAGGTGATGGTCAACATGATAGCTCTTTTCGTGTAGAAAAGACAGTGACTTTATTCACGTCAAGAAGGCAGCAAGAGCAACCGAGAGGCAGATGTGCTCCCTGTACGTGGCAAAAGATTGTCAAGATATTTTTTCTTTTTTGTTTCCCCTCTCGGTCAGATGGTTGAGAGTTGGCCAGAGGGTAGGATTAGTGTTTTGAAGTTAACCTAAAAAATGAAAAATAAATATCAGGCTTGATTTGAGCGCTTAATATACTATTGCTAGCTGGTATGCTGTAGTCTACAAACATTGGGATGAGTTGGGCCTTGTGGTAAATTTCGTTTTAGTTTTCATGAGATTGTGCCTCTTACATTTTGTGTTGCCATTGACTCTTGTCATATTTCTGTCTATAGGTTGACAAGACTTGCTGTAATAGTTTCAGCATTTAGCAAGTCTGTTAGATTTCCTTGTTTCCGTGCCCTACTCCATGGTTTCCTAATGAATCTCCTAACCAACCAATATTTCTTCGTTTCTTCTGTTGGTGAAAAGATATCTTCTTGATCCAATATTTTTGTTCCTTGCACTTTCAATCCCTCTCATATTTTTTTCTACTGAAGTTTTAACTCTGCAGTTTCATGCTATTCCTATTTATCCTTCATTCATGACAAACATCTTTATTACTCTTTCTTCCTTCATCGCTAAGACACGTATGCACACACATCACAATTGTCAAAATTACTTGCTTAAAAAAAAAAAAAAAAAATTCTATTCAAGCCATTAAATACCGGTATCTAGTTAAGTTTTTGAACTAGGCGCTCAACAAGCTAATGTTGCCAGGACACTCAAATTAGCCAAAATTCAAGTTTAGCTTACAATTGGTCCTTACCATCTTTATGTGGCTCAAAATAGATAAAGCATTGCATTAATTTTGCTGCTTGTGTTAAATATACTACTTTCCCCCACCCCCCTTTTATGTTACCCAATTTGAATATAGATTAGATATTTAGTGATGCGAATGCACTTAAGGCCCAATATTATGAGTTCCAACATCAAAGAATTGAGAGTCCACAACGTAACCCAATGGGTCCAAAAAGGCCAAGGTTGAAGAAGCAGCCCAAGAATATTCCATAGCATCTCTGCAGGCTTTAATATGGGAGTTTCCTAAATAATTGTTAAGGCCTTAATTTCTTAGGTTTAATTTATTGTCTGAGAATATTTCCTTTTGTTTGGTTTTCCATAGTTGTTTAGGTTCCTGATTTATTTGGGTTTCTATACTTGTCAGATTTCTGATTTGTTTAGGATTCCTTATTTGTCAGAATTCAGATTTGTTAAGACTTCTTTAATTATAAGGATTCTTGATTTATCAGGATCCTTCTAAAATTAGGTTTTAAGGATTTCTAATTTACCAGGATCCTTCTAGAATTAGGTTTAACTGCCTATTTAAAGGAAGCATTGTTTTAGTGGTAAGCAGAGTTGTTTTCCAAAGAATAGAAACTCCAAAGTTGTGTGATCAACTTTTGCATCCTTTATCCAATTCTTGCCAGGGATTAGTGGTGGTCCTTGACTAGTGGCTTTGCCTTTACGTCTTGGAGTTCGTTGGCATCTATCATTTTATTTTTATTAATTCCTATTTTCGTTTTTCCTCCCTTCCTTCCTATCAAACACTCACTTTTCCCACAAAAAAAACGCAAAACACCAAAAAAACGATTTTTTACATATTTTCTTAACCCGAGCTCGCTCAAGCCCACCATAAGATTCGCATCATTTAGTGTACATCTATATCATCTTGGCAACCTTGTCATGATGAAACTTATAGTTGGCTCATTGGTAATGACATGTTCAAGAAAAGAACTCCAGAGTGTGTTTGTAGTTTATAGGCTCAAACTTAGCTCTGCTTGATGTCTAGTAATTCAGTGGCCTAAATGGGCTCTGCAAACGCCTGTTGACATCTTTTCTTTTCTTTTGTTTTCTTACATCCATATTAGATTCAGAGCTGGTTTCTTGTTCATGAATGCATAAGTATCTGAATGTTTTCCCTACTATTGTTGGAGTGCGATATTAGATGGCTTTGTTCCCCAGCTGACCAGGTTTGGCTTTGACTATATCTGATCCATTTGTCTTGTTGCATCCTCTCCTATGCTATTTACTAAGTTGAAGCTTACTCAAGCTAGGTTGGTGAGCTTGTAAGTTGGAGGAGTTTTCCCTCATGGACAAGATACCCTTGCATTGGACCTAATCTAAATAGGCATTTTTAAACATGGTACTGGCAGTGCATTGTTCTCTGTTAACTAGTCTTCCGTTTGAGCTTACTGTTTGCTGATTTGCATTTTCGTTCAGCCGAGTAACGTATAACATGCTTTTGGGCCTAGTAGACGATATTTGAGCTTCTTGTTCTTTTCTTAGTACTTCTCAAGATGGCTGTGATCAGAGCAGCAAGGACACTTGATACCTTGATTTGAAAGTGACTGGCTAGGATTGTGTAACCTATCCTTGCTAAATAGACAGATTAGAATAACATGGTACTGCAGATAACGCTCATGTTTGCTAAAAAGCTGAGAAAGTAACGCGGCAACAAACTTTTTATTTTATTTTATTTTATTTTATTATGAAGTTCCAGATATCCTACTTGGAATGCAATGGTAATAGTAATGGTAGCTATATTGATTTTGCAACAGAAGATTGATTTTATGTCAATATAAGCCGAATAAATTTTGACGTTCCATCACTCTAGCATATCTCATAGAGTGTAAAATCGGTATTCTTGTTTTTAGATTTTTTCATATGCAGAAAGCTGATAATATTTTTTAATTACTCAACAGGAATTTGATTCATCATATGGCCCAGCTTGGCACTGCATTGTGGGAACTAGCTTTGGTTCATATGTTACACATTCCCTCGGCGGCTTCTTGTATTTTTCAATTGACAAGGTTTACATCCTTCTCTTCAAGACTGCTGTTGAGCCTTTAGATCATTGAGGGCCATTCGAATTTGAATTCCATCCGATTCTGGGCTTTCTGAAATTAAATACTTCCTCAGTCAATATTTATATGTAAAATGAGACTTACATGTGTGCTTCTGTCCTAATGACTCTCCTTATGTTAAGTGCTTCAAGGAGTGATGGTTGTGTGGCAGAATATCCTCATGGTCGTTGCAGTACTGAGGTTTACTCAAGTATATTGTCATGCCGTATCTGGAAGATAATAAGAGTAAATTTTGCATTTTTATAGGGCATGATCATAAAGCAACTCTCGTTTATGAGTAGATCATATATTCATTTATTATTTTTTGGTGAGTTTTTTCTAAAGAATGAAACTTGTCATTGAGGATCAAATATGCTAACTAAAATATCACTAGTCACAGATTAAAAGAAAGGCGATCACTCCATTGATTCTCAATTGCACTGTCAGTTCCATGGCTTTCTAGTCGAAGTAATTCTCAATTAGTGCTGGTACGACATGGAGTTGCATTGGACTCCCTACATAAACTTGTGGTTTAAGACTTCAGCTGTTGGAAAGTTTGTATCGGCACTCCATCATTGTCCATCATAAAAGCTGTGCTTAAATTGGGGATAAGAAATCACAATTTGCTTGGTGGAGAAGAAGACACGTGTCGACACTTGCAATAGTGACGTACATCAGTCCAACTTTGAGACACCAAATTAAGAGAACATCTGCGGTTCCAATCTCTTTCCTTCTATTCGTCAATCTCTCTCTACTACAAGTTCTTTCCTTTGAGGGCAAATTTCAAAGGAAGATCAAGAGGCCGGAACGCCAGTAACGAAGAACTGGACATGCAACTTTCGCAAAACGAAGATCGGGAAGCCGTTGTCGAGTCTACGCAGACGGCACCGACTCAGCCTTCGTCAAGTTCCTGTATGAGTTCCCAAAACGTTTACGCAGGACCGCCGCCTGAGGCTTTCTTCCTTGTTTTAGCTTACCTTCCTCTCTTTGAGCTTCTTACCATGAGTGAAGTTTGCCTGTCACTAAGAGACGCAGTAAGCAATGATGTGCTGCCATGGCTGCATATCATAGTTGAAAGGCCTTTGGACTTACGACTGTCTGATGAGACTCTGATGAAGATCACTTCAAAAGCGATTGGAAGGCTGAAAACTTTGACTCTGATGAACTGTACGAAGATTACAGATGATGGGCTTCAGTGGGTCATGGACAAAAATCTTCACATCAACAAGGTATGAACATATGCTATTCTTTCTGTTCCTTTCCCGATTAAATCTGCCTCCAAAAGCTTCATTTCGGCTCCCCTGCTTTAAATTGAACGCGGTAGTTCATATTTAGCTCAGTTTGTAGGTTTGGACCACTTACCGCGGCCTGTTAGAAGATGAGATTAGATAAGGTGTCTCTGGTTTATGGAAGTTTGCCTAGTTTCCCTTTTAATGAAATGTTCGGGGTAATAGGATGATAAAGTGACAAGTTCAGCAAATAGGAAAATAACTTTATTCTAATAACAGTAAGGTTCTGCCCACATACCGGTTTGGGTGATCCAAACGCACAACTTAAAAGATTTCTTCTGCAGCAAAAATAGAAGGAAGACACCGTCACGTGCATGGGTGCCATTTGGGCTCTCCCCCAGTAATTTCGTTACTGAGCTAGCTTACCTATGCATAACGATACAAGCAGACTCGAGGTGATCATGTTGAAGAAGAACAGCAACTGCGGTTTCAGTCTACATAGCAGATAACAGCCCCACCCGTCCTAACTGCTTCTAACTACTTTAAACAGCTTGATAACTATCTGCAGTTAAGTCTGTTATATGGTTAGTTAGTTAGCTATTTAATTAAGACCTTTATGCCCTTGTAAGCCTCTATAAAAGGCAGTCCAGTATCATTGTAAAAGCACATTCTGGAATACTATTACAGAGCATTTACAAGGCAATCTCTTCCTTTCTCTACTTTTCTTCTGGTATCGAGAGCCAGAGCCTTCTGCTTTGTCATTCCAGCTTCTTTCATGAAGGATAAATCTGCTTATCCCTTTCCTACTGGCGTTAACATCGCCAACTCTGTTTCTCTCAAGTTGAACAAAACATCCACTGCTTGATACAAGCAGACTCGAGGTGATCATGTACCATGTCAACAATCTAAAAGTCTATCCCTTATCCCAAAAGAATTATTCTACTACCCGGGAGGGCCCTGTTCACTTGGCAAGGTAGAATCTTCCTGGAGGTGCTTGAAGTTTTAAAGTATTGAACCAATTAGGGCCTTATGCTTCTCTTAGTGACTTGTAATCTGAAATCCAAGTTAGCCCCATTTTCAACTTGGAAGACATCTCCATATAGCATGAGCATAAGGGCATTGCGCAGACTGAAAGACCAGCTGTAAAACTTCATTCAGGTGTGAAACCGTGAGAAGAAATAGAAGAGATATTGGACGATCAAAATTGCGTCTAAAAGGTTTAGGGGTTGTGAAAATTTCAAGTCAAATGGAAGAACCTTCCTATATCCAACCGGACATGGTTAGAAACAGAGGAGGTGCAACTCCTAAACCTGATTTGTATGAATATGCCAAGCAATGGAATCATCCGGGATAAGTCTACTAGGAATCCCATTGCCTCCTTTTGAAGTTCAACTCTGTACCCATTTTGTTTGACATTTTCACTGAAAGTTTACCAGAAGTCTTCTCTAGTGATTCAATAGTTCTTTTATGTCTTTGAATAGGATTGGGAGTGCAGCAAGATATAAAATACTAGGTGTAAAAGATGTGAACTTCAGTGATAAAAGATAAATAGAATTTCCATGGCTCTTTTCTGAGGTGAGATCCTCTGAAATTAGTAGTAGGGAGACTCCATTTCCTCTCCTCCCTTTGCTGAGATCAGTGAAACTCTAATTTCTGCGGAGGTTTGAGCCAACAAAGTTTCACTGCGTTACTGTTGTTTCATTTCAGCTATACGTGCCAGGGTGCACTGGCTTAACACCCGAGGGAATCATTAGAGCCGTGAAGGCATTATCCGAACGCCATCACAGCCTAAAGAGCCTGAGGATAAATGGCGTCTGCAACATTAAGAAAGAACATCTGGAAATAATTCGTTTTTATCTTCAGATGAACCAGTCTCAGCAGGAGCAGGAAAGGCCACAACCTATCCTCTATCGTCACAAGAAATTCTACACTTGTAGGAGTGAAGAAAGTGGTCCGATGATTGACGCGGATATCTGCCCTAAATGCCAAAACGTTAGATTGGTTTACGAGTGTCCAAGAGATACCTGTAAGAGGAAGAGGGAGCTGCTGTCAACCAGTTGCAAAGGATGCAACTTCTGCATTCCGAGGTGTGAAGAATGTGGTGGATGCATGGTGTCTGAAGAACTGGATGAAACTGCATGTGGAGACCCCTTGTGCTCAGAGTGCTGGCTGCAGCTACCCAAATGCAATTTCTGCAACAGGCCATATTGCAACCAACATACCAATCGGCAATTTAGGATTTCCAGCTCTTCTGGTTTTGTATGTGATGTTTGTCACTCTTCTTAATTTCTAGGAACTTATGTGTTCATGTCAATTTCAGTGATATTACCTGTACTTGATAGATAGAACTTTGCCCAAACTACTTTGTTGTTTCAGCTACTCACCGATCAAGAATCATTCCCATCGCCTATTGTAGTAGGGAACGTGTTGGACGAGATTCAAAGAATTGCAGTGTTCTATGGAAGATTGAGGCCAATTTCAGAGTTCCAAAAAAGATTGCATGAAAACCTGATATCAACATCTTCCAGCTTGTTCACAAATTAATTGATTGCGGCGGCATTGTAGAGAAACAGAAGATTTATCACAATTTGAGGAACCAAATGGAGATCATTAACCCACGGTTTTAAATGGGTACGTTACAAATCACGGTTCAAAGAATACAACATTGGTGGAGAGTGGGTTTGTACAAAATCCAATCAACAACTCACCATCAACTACTTGCCGGCTATATACGGCGTTTACACCTTGCCACACCCCTTCCAATCCTCAACCCCAGAGGAACAAAACTGGGTATGCTGCAACTTTTTCAACAGAGGCAAACGCACAAGTCTCTCGAACAAATCCAACATTTACCAAAGAACGAGTTGCAAACAAATGTGTGAAGTTTTAGAATAGAACTGCAACCCAAAGTAACACACCGGCTATCACAGATCTTGTGAAAGAACCATCACCATGTAAATACTGAGTGAGGCAGCCTGAACTCGTAGAATTTGATGATGGGGCCAGTGATGTACCATTTACGAGAGTGCCATTCTGGCCAAGGCTGCATTCACAAAACATACAGAACTTCTCAGAAGACTACACAAGGACATACAGGTGGAAACATGCTCACTGGAGATGATAGACATCAGCAAATGGAGTGGGGAGGGAGGAGGAAGGTTATGGGAACTCCAATAATTGGAAAAATCTTGCTGCCTTCTTTAAAAGTACATCGTAATTGACTCTTCAAAAGGTTCATGAATACTTCCCAACCCTCTCTTCTAATTATCCTAGGCTTTAATCTTTTCAAAGATTTGAAAAAGCAACATCCAATAATATTACGATAATTATAAACAATTTTTTTCTTTTTTCCAAAACCCAGAATATATAACTTTCTTCTATTCTCCACAACCTCCAAGTTTTCTCTCAAATCTCCCCCACCACAACAACAATATTCGATACCCAAGTTCAAATTCTTCGCTCTCCCACTCATAAGCATGCTTTTGTCAAGGGATTAACAAATTAGATACGGCACTCATACCTTCCTGGAAATAAACAAGAGCCGTGACCTGCAAAATCAGCAATGAAACGAACATTAGTAAGAACCACGACCAGCTAAAAGTTGCTTTCCCTCCATTAATAGCAAATAAACTAACACATCGTACGTTCTTTTCTTCCAAGAGTTTTAGAAAAAGCCATTAATTTTGTAAAAACAGTTCAATAAATAACAAAGAAATGAAAAGTTTTCTCACTTATTTGAACCCTCTATACCATATATAACTAAATTTTCAAATCTTTTTTGAAAAATCAAATCCCTTGCCCTTAGACTGTTTCTTGTTGTGGTGGTGAGGTTAGCTTTGATTCCTGACAAATGCTTGCAAAATCACTCATTCCTGCAGCACAAGATGTAATATCACATCCAAACAAGCCATAATTCCGTACTTGGATCTGTTGTACTGATGGTAGCCACCCCCTTAAAATCACAGGTCCCAGAAGCTTTAGCCATCTGTTGAAAGTATGCATTGAAAGCATATGTTGCATGTGCCACCACAGTATCGGGTTCATAACATGGTTGTCCCTGCAACAACATTGAGCAGTTCACCTTCCCCGGTCCACAAGCCCAATCTAGCGCTGCTTGTAGCATCTTTGGATCAACACCACTCTTTGCAACACAAAAGGTTTGGTTTGTGGTGTCATTGGCCAACACAGTCCCCGCACCAGTCAAGTGCAAAATATAAACCGGCATTCCATCAGCATTGAAGAGCCCCCAGTTCTTTTCAGAGACTGACCCAGGCCTCAAATCCTCATTATAAAGCTCATAAATGTATGTACTAACTGCAATCCCAGGATGCTTGGGAGTTCCTGTGTTGTTAAGCACATGTTTGATCAAGTTACTGTTGTAAGTGTTGGCATTTTCCCGTGTTGCATCTGGCTCAGATGAGTCACCCTTGGAGGGCCAGCCTGACTCAGTTACTACAATGGGTACATTGGTGACATTCAGATAGGACATTGCAAAATAAGCTGCATCAACAACAGCATCAAAGACATTAGTATAATGCAGGAGCGTATTAGCATCCACAGCTTCCTTGTTAGGAGGAAGGGGGCGGAACAATGCATAGTCCAATGGGATAACACCATTGGATTGCATGTAGTCATAATAGGGGTATACATTAAGCATAAGATAGGATCCTGTGGACTGCAAAAATTTGAGCAATGGAACCATAACTGGATCCCATGAGCGGTTAAAGAAGGCTTGTGAAGGTGGGAAGGAGTCAAGGATAACAGAAGAAGAGTGTGGAGTGGAGACTTTGATTTGGTGATCAAGATTAGATGCAACAAGGGCGGAGTGAATAAACTTCAATGCAGAGACAAGGATTGGAGCAGCATTTGGCAGTGTTGTTAGGACTTCAGATCCAACAGCTATCGCTGTAATATTGGTTGCAGGAACATGGGCTATGACATTGCGAGAAATCCAGTTGGCTGCTGTGGCATTGGACTGACCAATCCCAAGAAGCTGGTCATTGGGAACAGAAACAGTGACCTGTATGCCTGTGTTGGCAAGTGCAATTAGCATTGCTCGGTCAGCATCATAGAGCCTAACATGTCGAATACTCTGAGCTTTAAGAAGGGCCACCACCTGAGTTGGGCTTGGCATGTCAGAGAGGTCTGTACCAATATTTACTCCAATGAAGGCATCTGCAAAATGCAACACAATGATGCAGTTATAAGCTGTCCTCATAAGAGTAACAGTATCAACAAGCAGGCCTCAGGAATATAATACTCGAGCAGCAAACTTCATTTATGTGAACAAACAATCCTTGTTATGATCAAAAGACAAAGTGCATTAAAGACGCCTGAAAATGCAGATGAGAGGAAGAAAGGACCCAAATCTTCAGAAAGCTTCTATAATATGAACTGGTCTTCAAAACCTATAACCCTGATCCTTCAATCCACTAAAAATAATGAGATATGCCAAATGACAACAACCCATTCACAGACTACATGATCCGTCAACAAGCAGATTTTAACTGCCAACTTTCAAGAGCAATGATTATATACCAATAGAAGATAACAATATCATCATACAATACAGCGGGGTAAAGCCATGAGTGACTATCTACCATTAATATAGACTTTTAACCAATCAATAAGCACATCTACTATACCGGGTTTCATTGGCAAAGACAACACTATGCCAACTACAGGTAGATCATGATCCATCATCATAAGCAAAGTATGGTAACTTCTGTAAAATTTGCTTTTGTCATACACCGTTACCCTATATGGCTGAGTTTTTACACCTGGGCAGTGATCTAAAACTTTTAGCCAGGAAGATGTGTATAATGCAGCAATTTTGAGGCCTAGTGCCCATCCAAAGTCAGGTATGAAGTTCTTATACTTGGGAATCATCAGAAACCAAGGACCAAAAATTCTCACCCCACTGGATGTGTGTGTGTGTGATGCAACCCCAAGCTTATGGGTCTCACTTTAAAGTTCAACAGTCTAATTAGTTGCATTATGAGTTCCAAGCACTTATCATCATCACACCAAGTTCTATAGCCCAAAAGTTTTATATTTCAATCCTGTTTTGATTGCTGCACATAATTTTTATGGTAAATTATATTTGGCACTATGTATAAATATTATTCTAACCACCAATGCCGCTAGCAGGAGGGGAAAAAAAATAAAAAAAAAAATAAAAAAAATTTAACCTCTTAAAGGAGCTCGACAAATTTATCATTAGAAACAAGCAAAGTACTACATTAAATTCAACTGAAACTTAACAATTAAGCAGCTAATCTCTGTAATGAATTAGAAGCAATAATTAAGAAATAAAAGAACGTGGTATTGATGACCACATTCATGATAGTCAAATGAATAATCTAATAATACTTACTGAAGGAAATGAAAAACATTAAAAAGAATTAAAAAAAGAATTTAAAAAAAAGTCAGAAAAGGTGATATAGGCAAAGAATTTTGACAAAATATCAATTCGATGTTAACAAATATCATAAAGCAAGTCAATGAAGAAATGCTGATACAAAACTATGAGGTGTATATAGTAGAAAAACGTCGAATTGGACATTTCTCTACATATTAAATTCAAAAAGTATAAAATGATAGAAAAAATTTGTTAAATAGAACACAATCTTTCAACTGAGATGCAAGACATTAGATTCCTCCCCAAATGCTTGCATTGCTCCCAGAATATTATCATAACACTTCTAATGGTTGCTTCGGAGGAAAGAAATTTATAAAACTAAAATCAATAAAACCCTACTTAAAATGAACTGTGACACGAGAGAAATAAATTAGAAATATTATCTATTAAAATCATATATCGACAGAAATTAAATATAAAATTATAAGTTGTGATTTGCATCTGAAAATGCAAGAAAGTTTATTATATATTAATAATATTTTATTGTTTATTAAACATTAATCTAAAATTTTGGCCTCAGGCCTTACTTTCATTTGGGTGACTGGCCAACCGTGCAACATGTTCCTTCTTGAATCAGAATGACAATGTTCCTCCCTCAGTCAGAACGCTACGGTTCCAATAGGCGAAATACTTGCGAAGTTTTGGTCCCACATAACCTTGTATGAGAATGTAGAACAAATGAGCTGGGACGCACCAAGGACCATTTACTTTAAAAAGAGTAGAAGACAGATCGGATATTTTGAGAAAATAGCGAAGATTTTGCATAGGTTCTTCTGTTTTGGTCATCAGAAAGAAACATAACCAATAAGATCGTGGTACTCTCACTCCCTTTCCCAAATCATTATTACTCACCATTACTACGGGCAAACAGGAAAGAAGGCATTTCACATTACAACATTTCATTCGTAAGACCAAACTGTTCAATAAAACTGGGGAAAAATTCAGGAGAAAGAGGGGCAACCGATGGAGATACACTCCTTAAACACACAAAGAATGAAACTCGAAGAAGAAAATGAAGGTTGATTAGCAGGCACAGAGAGAGGAGTAGTAAATATATGTAGAAAAGGACTTGAGAATTAGAGCCATGCGTCTCATATCCAATATTAAGTAAACAAAACAAGAAAACGATCATTGAGCAAGTTAAGCGGGAGAGATGACGCATACCCAAATGGAACACAAACAAAAAGACAAAGGGAATGAGATAAAAAAAAGAAAATGCTTAGGAAAAGCACTCAAGGAAGCGGATATAGGAAAAAAGAAGCTCACCTTCCTCAGCGGAAACCACAGAGACTGTTATAAGGAAAAAAAGCAGCAGGATAGCCATCGAATCTCCAGTATGGATCCCCAAACCAACAAAACCATTCAAACGGCCAGAACAATTTCAGAGCAACCCACAAAAGAGAGCTGGATGTGACCCAGAACCCAAAAGAAAGACCAAAACAATTTTGGAGAGAGAAGAAAAAGGGTGCTCCTTTTGAGGGCTCTCTGGAAGTGGTGGAACCAAGCAGGGATTTTGGTTTAGTTAAGTTTAGCTCAGTTTAGTTTTTGTAGTTTCTAGTAAAGCGGAAGACAGAGCCACAGCAAGATGCGCATTTTTGACGTGGCGAGGGGTTTATGCCCCAGTGATTGGGCGGCCCTGATCGAATGCACGTGCATAGCAATCCGGTGAGAGCGCGCGCAGACTTGAAGCGTCGAGTGGTCAGGCCATATAAACTACATTTAACGCAGTGCGCAGGTTTTTGTACGTAAGTCCAATTTCTGTCACAGACTGTGTATGGTCACGATCCACGAGGAGCCAGAGGATGACGTGGCAATACAGCTGGATTCAACGGTCATATTCCGACCATAATTTTTTTTTTTTTTCTCAAATTGTTTGTTTGATTATTTATCTTATGTTCTGTACTAGTTTCGTTGTTTTGGACGCCAAGAAAATCTAGAAAGGAGAACAAGCGAAAAGGACTTTACTTCAAGTTAATGGTCGACGTTTGTACAGCTAGGAGAAAAATAAAAAATGAAAAGATCGGAAGAATTACTTAAATACTTTAACCAAAAAATAAGAAAAAGACAATGATTTTTCATATGTAAATTATTTAGATTAATCTCAAAGTCTTTTCATATGTTAACTATGCAGTACTTTTTCTTGAAAAAGAGATGATACCGAAATCTAAGAGACAGAGCTAAAGCAAAAAGTCAATCTTCTCTCCTTTTTCTTCCCAGCCTGGGGGATTTGAAGGTGTTGGTGCAGATGGATGATCAATTTATCAGCATCTTCTTTCCTGCACAGTCTTTTCCTTCCTGCTTATCAGTTTTTTTTAAATATTTTTCACCTTAGAAAGAAAAAGATAGAAAAGAATATTAATAGATACTTTGATCAGTATTTAATCCATTGATAGCACATGCGACGGGATGTAAATTTTGAATTTACGCTTTCCAAATTTTGCATTTGCGGTGATAAATCTCGTAAGTTATAATCTTGGTTGTGTATTACGTTTTTTCTTTAATACAAACTATATTATGGTTTTAAAATATTACATAAATAAATTCGAAATCAGGCCACTGTATAAAATTGCTTCAAAGTTCAAAAACCGTACAACGATTAGAAGAAATGAGAAGATTTGCATATTATCCTTTTTTTTAAGGTTAATATTCACATTTTTAAGTCTTCTATGTTGAAAATATTAAAAAATAGAAAAGAAATGAAAGAAGAAAGATAAATGAAAGATAAAGAAAAATATAGGTGATATAGTGTATTCTAGCATTAAATTGAGATTTAGACAATTGATCTCTTAAAAGGTATTTACTATAAACAAAAGGAATAATAAGTAAGGCAACTTTTACATCTCACTTTGATGGTACACTAAATTATGGAACTTATAATTTCTCATGATTCAAATTAGATATAAAAGTAGGTGATCCTCAAACATTCCATATTTCACCTCCGGATGAATGCCTTTAAAAGTTACAAGAGCTTCAAAATCATACCTTTTCATAACTAAGCAATTTTTTTTCCCTAATTTACTCCTTTTTTAATTTCTCTCCAGTTACTCTTAACTTAAATCTTCCCCTATATGCCTTTTCTTATTCATTAAATGAAGGTATTCTTCTCTTTTTTAAACCTTTTGTGTTTCTTAAATGGGACTTAACATGTATAATCTAACAAGAATCGTCCTTCTTTCTTGGTTTCCTACTTTTCTTTTCTTTTTTTCTTTTTTCTTTTTCCTTCTTCACCCTTAATGCTTAATATAATAGTTAATAAATTAGATATAAGTTATATATATATAACTTATCTCTAATTTAAAACCTTAATACATTAAATGAAGGAATTTATCTTTTTTAAAATTATTTTTTAAACTTTTTGTGTTTCTTAAATGGGACTTAATATATATAATCTAACAAGAATTGTCCTTCTTTCTTGGTTCCCTATTTTTTTTTCTTTTTTCTTTTTCCTTCTTCGCCCCTAATGCTTGATACAACAGTTAATAAATTAAATATAAGTTACATATATATATTATCTAATTTAAAATTTTAATACATTCAATGAAGGAATTCATCTCTTTTTAAAATTATTTTCTTAACTTTTTATGTTTCTTATATGGGACTTTACATGCCCTTAGTGTAAGATAAGTTTAAGATGGTCCAAAGAAGAAAATTTAGTTGAAACTAGAAATATTTTCGAAAACCATTTCTGAAAGGTTAAAAAACGAAGAAGTGTTTTAAAAACATATAAAGAAATCCTACAAGGACAAAAAAAGGCAGAAATTTTTTGAAAACGGACCCCGATAAGCGTTTGTCACTGATTCTTCACTGCAAGGTGGACTTCTTCGCCTTTCACGTGTCTAGTCTATGTACAGGTGACAGAAGTATCCTGGGCGAGAGATATGTGTCGGATAAAATAATCTAAAAGAACACGATTTAGAAAGAGAGTAGTTGATTACCTCTTATTTACTAGCTAACTCTAATTGGCAAAGGCAATTTTCTTTACAGTACCTCGTTTAAGAGCTCGTTTCACGAGACAGATACAGTAATTTCATTATTCTTTTACTGCATTTATACAACACAGGATGGTTAGAGAACTAGATTTATAATCTCACCTAAGCCAAGCTCATCTCCATGTCCTTAACGACAATGTATAATTGCTTAAGACAGCCGAAGTTTACCTTGCCATGCTAAACTAAGTTCGAGCGGGTCACTTGTGATGTTTTGTAAGAAGGAAATATTGGGAGAAGAGTGAGCAAATTAATTCTATGATTGTTTTCTTACAAGCTATACAATATCGTATTCACATATGTAGACTAGATCCTAGTCTATGTATGTTAACTATGATAATTACAAGGAATAATCTAGAATCTTTAACTAACACCTATATAATTACATGATCAATTGTAGCAACCTAAACATGGCAACCTATCATACATTTAACACTCCCTCTTAAGTGGGAGATTTCAATAAATTAAATACTTTAAGCTTGGAGAGAATGTGCTAATATTGTCTACTACAAAGTACTTTTATCAACAAATTAACTGGTTGCTCCTTCATAGAGTGTGATGTGTCATGATGACTCTTTATTGTAGCTTTTCTCTTACATAATAAGAATCAACTTTAATATGCTTTGTGTGCTCATGGACAATCAAATTAGCTGCTATTTTCTTTTCTACTTTATTATCACATAACAATAATGTTAAACTTCTCATGTGAAAACCAAAATCATTAAGTAAGCCAATGATCCACATGATTTCACTTTTAGTTAACTGCATGGCTCAACACTACCTCAATTGATGATAATGAGATGGTAGATTGCTTTTTGGATCGCCAAAAGATTAATGAATCACCCAATATATTACATAACTCAATAGTAGATCTCCTTATCATTGGACATGTGCTATAATTTAAGTCATTGTAAGTTGTAGCTTTAGATGAAAAAAGAAATAAAAGATCAAGACGAGCAACTCTTCAAGTATATGATTACTTTCACGATTGCCTCCATGTAAGATTACTTAGGGTTGTGCATAAACTAACTAAGAAACTAAACGAAAAAGGTGATATCAAGTCTTGTGAATGTAAGTAGATAAGTCTCCTAATGAGTTGCTAATAAATGGATGGATCTTCAAGGGATGGATCATTCACCTTTTCTTTTGAGCCAACATCACAATCTATGTTTGTGAACTTCTTATTCTACTCTATGGGAATGAACACTGGCTTAGAGTATCAATCTAACATTAAAGATTAGCTCTAGTGTATATTTTTGCTAATTCAAAAATATTCCCAATGGAGAATGAATAATCTCAAGGCCCAAATGGAACTTCAATTGGCCCAAGTTCTTCAAGAAAAAGATGGAGTTAAGATACTATTCTAGGTACGAGGTAACAACATAAATAAGCAATAAAATAAAAGAATTTTCTCTAATTTTAGTGAATAACAAGTAGTCATAATAAGAATGACGAGAACCATGACTACGTAGGGCTGCTAGCACTTAGGCCGCCTAGCCCACGGTACAAAGTGGGCACCAGTGGAAGCAAGTGGAGTGGCATGGAGATTGATAGTGAGGGTTAGAGGGAAAAATTGGGAATAACGAAAAAGTGGCGGCTAGGGTTTTAGTGAGGTAGAAAGTGGCAATTAAGGTAATTTTTGGGAAAGGTAAGGGCCAAATGGTAATTTTAAAATTGAGAAAAAAATGAGGAGACAAAAAGGAAATTTGCTCACTGAATTTGCAATTGATGGCAGGAAAAAAAAAATTACTTTCGTGCTAAGGTCTCAAGGGAAATATAATGAGTGAGCAAATTGATTTTATAATTGTTGTCTTACAAGCTATATAATATTGTGTTCACATATATAGATTGAAGCCTAGTCTATGTATGGTAACTATGATAATTATAAGGAATAATTTAGAATCTCTACTTAACACCTACATAATTACATGATCAATTGTAGTAAGCTAAACACGGCAACATATCATACATTTAGCATGTTTTCTTTACGCACCTACTAATTAACTAAGACAACCAAGTATTTGTCATCTTACATAAAGAAAGTCACTCCATTATGGAACTAAGGGGGGACCAACACCTTTTTATTTATTTATTTATTTGTTTAAAGTGTCATCCCTAACCAAAAAGAAAAAAAAATGTCATAGAGAATAAAGTTTGGGCTTCTTAAGAAGTGATGTATTATTTTTAATCTAATAAAGGAAGTCAATCATTCTTATCATTTGCCAAAGGTGACTCATTAACTAATGAGAGAGCCTTCTTCATTAACTAAAATGGGTAGGAACCCTTAATAGCTTAGTAGTACTTGGAGAGATTTCCACACTAGTGGTCGGGATTCGAAACCCCTCTACCACAATAGAATCCCCGCCTCTCCCCACTAATTAGAAAAATAAACTAAAATAGTTAACCATCTCTTTTTTTACTTTCCAAAAATTTGTCTTTAGTTTTTTGATTTTTTATTTAACATATATATGTTTTTTGCTGAAAAAGTTTATGTATGTATGGTTACCACATGATGAGTCTAATAAGAATCGTTCATAACTTAGGCAATAGATTGACAAACGAATATGTTGCATCTAGACTAAAACCTAGAAAATTAATTACTGAATACTTCATGACCAAATCTAGTCAGTTTGTATGTCTCAAATTTCAAAAAGAAAAAAGTTTTCGACAAAGCTTTCAACTTCAAGTGTGTGTATCTTTGAACAACGTTATGCGAAAATATATGAAATTTGAGTTCATTAGATGACCATGACTTATTCAAAAGAAGAAACTTTATTTTTGTTGTGTAAGAAGACCATCAGATCCATTCCCCTCTCAGCCTTCCACGTGCCTTTGACCATCGTTGCGTTATGCCTCTTCTAGCCCTCCTACCTCCGCTTTAAGAACTGGATTTTCATTTACGGATGTAGATCATACCTACTTACTTTGAACATTTAATAGCCTGCCGTCACCATCATTGAACATCATCATCATCAATGCCTACTTCAGTAGCTCTTCTTATTCAACTGCCACCTATGTTGTCTCCCATTTATTTCTCTTTATGACCTTCACCCTCCTTATCAGTTAAAGAATCTTTATCCTTTAACTTAGGTTGCAAAATTGTCACGACCTGGGTAGGATCGTTCGAACCCAAAGTAACACAGATGAGATAAAATATCAAACTATATTGAAATTCAAACAAAATAACAACTTCATGAAGAAAGCGATATATAGCTTATTAAGAAGATCGAGCCAAGATTTTAATCTTCAATAAGCATTCTCTTGCTTGTTCCCCTAACTCTTTATTTATAGTCTAATTTTTAGTCTAATATAATTAGATTTTAGATTTTCAAAATAATTAGGTTTTAGAGTCCTAAATTAATTGAGCTTTGTATATTTTTTAAAATTATTTAATTTTCTTAATTAAAACAATCTAAAAATATAACAAAATCAATTGAGATTAAATATCTTATTTAGCATACCCTAAGCATACCCTAGCCTGATAAAAACCATCCGTCCCTTAAGTAACCTATTCTTCTGGCCTTCGAGCTAAGAATCTTTTGATGAGCTTTTGATAGTCGATACGCAACTGCGCTGATCCCTTCTCGACCAATAGATTCGGCACTCCCCATGAGGGAATGCCGAATTGAATGAAACCCCAACTCAAATGGTTCCCGGAAGCTGTTCCCTCATTCCTGTATAACTGGACCAGTGTCATATGGTAAGCGATAAGATAAATATAGAACGCGATGAAACCCCAACTCAAATGGTTCCCGGAAGCTGTTCCCTCATTCCTGTATAACTGGACCAGTGCCATATGGTAAGCGATAAGATAAATATAGAACGCGATCTCTCAATCTAGACCCCTTTTTCTTCAAGGTCAAAAAGCACACTAGCGTGTCACAATGTCCAGACCCACGATGGCGTCCACTACAAGGCAAACCAGAAGTACCGATTTGCACGTTCCCAAGTCCTCGAGAGGGTCTATTGCAAAGCCAACTTCTAAGGTGTCTGGTATCTCTCCATACCGCTTAAAATGTATATGTACAAAATAAATAAAAGGGTTGCCCAAAAGTCGAGCAGCACCGTGGGCAGTACGATGAAGAGGGTGGCTGTAGCGAGGTCATTGGAAACTTCCACAGTTTGGGGTGTGAGCTGAAACCACGTTCCTTTCTCTGAAACTCCTTCCTGGACTTGGAACAATCCTTGTCGACCAGCACCTAGCTGTCTACTCCCATAGGTCCAATGCGTATTGACAGGCACCCTTTGTTCCCAACTAACTATATGCCTACCCATGGTGTTTCGCTTGTTTTGAGTTCCTTATCAGCTTAGGCGTCTAGTTCTGTGACGAAGATCTCGGACTCTAAGTGTTGTTTTGCACCAATGCTCGTTCGATTTTCATGCGTTTCTTGTGGTGGGCTTGAGTGAGCTCAGGTTAAGAAAATAACTAGCAATTGTTTTTTTCTTTTTGGATTTTTTTTTTGGAAAAATGAGTGTTTGGTTGGGAGAAAGGGATAAAAATGAAAAATACAAAGAACAACAACAAAAGATAAATGTTAATAAGCTCTAAGACGTAAAGGCAACGCCACCAATAAAGAAGATGCTACACCACCAATGCTTAGCAAGAATTGGATAAAGGATACAAAAGTTTATCACACAACTTAGGGGTTTCTATTTTCTTGAAAGAACAAGTTTGCTTACAACTGAAACAATGCTTCCTTTGAATAGGTAGCTAAACCTAACCCTATAAGAATCTTGGTAAATTAGGAATCCTTAAAACCTAATTCTAGAAAGATCCTGATAAATCAAGAATCCCTAAAATTAAGAAAGTCTTAACAAATCTAGATTCTAACAAATAAGGAAATTCTAAACAAATTAGAGATTTGACAAGTATGGAAAACCAGATAAATTAGGAACCTAAACAATAAAGGAAATATTCTCAAACAATAAAGAAAACCTAAGAAATTAAGGACTTAACAACTATTTAGGAAACCCCCCATATTAAAGATTGCAAAGATGCTACAGAATATTCTTGGGCTGCTTCTTCAACCTTGACCTTTTTGGACCCATTGGATTACGTTGTGGACTCTCAATTCTTTGATGTTAGAACTCGTAATATTGAGCCTTAAGTGCATCCACATCAATCTCCACTTCTTGACAAAGATTTGTCCTCAAATTTTGATTATTGCTTTAGGTTTTATTGCTCCATGAATCCACAATCCAAGTTTGTGTACCCGAATCAAGCTTTAACTCTGGTGGTCTACCCAAGTGTGTTGGTTCACAAATCAATGGCAAACTACTACGCTGCTTGGATGGAAGTTTATAACCTAAGCAACAATATGATCCAAACAATTAATTGAAGTTATGGAATGTTTTAGTGGCACCTTCATCAATAGCATTGAAAAGTCTTGGTGATTGTTGTTGACATGTTGTCTTTTCATGATTTGACAATACAAACCCATAAAGGAAACCATTGTTCATGCTTAGTGCCTCTAAATTCTTCAACTCTTGGATGAAACTTTGTGGTTCTTCTGACATAATTTCTTCTATTGCCTTGTTTGGTAATATCTCGTGCTTCGGTAGATCTGGACTTCTTAGATCTATCTCCTTTTTAGGCATCACATCTTGCTCTGAAGGATCCAAGCACTTTGGATATGCATCCATGGTTGTTGATGCCTCAATTTCCAAAAGATTCAAACTTTCTAGGTACCTCTTTCTCTGCCAACACCACTAGCTTTGGTAGATCCAAATCTTTTGGTTCTACTTCTATTGACTTTGTTTCTTCTACTTAAACAACTTCTATGGCTTTCTTTAGTGAAGTTTCTCTCCCATATCACCTTTCTATCCACATATCATAGTCTTCCTTGTAATAATTGTAGTTGTTTTGCTGTTGGTACCTGGAATATGTTAAAGCACAATCTTTTTCTTGGTTTCATCGTGGGTCTTGGCTTCGGCATTTATTCATCTTGCACACGTCAACCTGGTCTTGGTTGAAATCTTTGGGCAAGAAGCGCCTTTTGAGCAGCTTCTTTAGTTTCTCCCATAAATGGACCTTCTCCTTTCTATCTCAAACTCTTTGTTTCTTAACATTCTCCCACCACAAAGAAGCAAATTCTTTGAGATGAAAAACAACAATGTTATATTTCTTCTGATCATCGTATGCTTGGAACTTAAACACCCATTCAATACAATATAGCCAATCAACAAAATCATTGGGATCAAGAGTACCTTTGAATTATGGGATCTCGACACGTAACCTACATTTATCCTCTGGCCTCCTCTTCTGCTCTCTTTCATCTTGGTTGCCCTGGGTGCCTTCGCAAAAGGCTTGCAACTTCTTGAGGACATTAGAAAGTTGCACCTTTACCTCGCCTAACTCAAGCAATAACATTCTGTTTCCAACTTCCCATGGTGGAATTGACGAAGAATGGCCACTATGGTGAGATGAAAAATTGTTACTCAAATTAATCATCTTGAGGAGAGCTCACTCAAAAGAATAACCTGGGCTCTAATTACCACTTGATGCATTTCTTATGGTGGGCTTGAGCGATCTCAACTTGAGGATTATCTGGTTCAAGCTTTACTTGAACTTTCTTGAATTCGGTTTTTCATTTGGTAGTGGTCAAACTGTGTGGTGGAAGAGCTCGTTGAATTTGACTCTTACAAATCTGAGAATTGTTTTGCATCTGTGGTAGTTTTTGGTAAGAGAAATTAAAAAAAAAAGTCCAAAAATATCTTCTTGAAGTATACTGGCAAATAGGTTTCTATTAAATCTAACATGGAAAATATAATAGTCTATAACAATAATTGATAAAGAAATGAACTTCTTTACCAAATGTTTTATGATTTTAAGTTGAATATATGTTATTTTCTACAATTTTTTGACATAATATCAAAATTTAAGTTTTTCTTTAACACCTTTAATAACGTAATTAAGTTTGATACCTAAGTTTATAAGCATTACATGTTATTATACCCAAGTTTGAAATCCACATGGCAAAGGGGATGATCCAATGGTCCAAAAAGCTTAAGCTTGGAAGGCATCCCAAAGATTTTCTAGGAATTTTGATTTGTTTAGGATTTCTTTTATTATTCTTTAAGGTTTTCATTAAAATGTTAGTCCTTAATTTTCTAGGATTTCTTTAATGTTAAAGATTATTTTTTTATTTAGGTTTCCTTAATTATCGAGATCCTTTATTTTTTTGAGATTTTCTTAATTATAGGTATCCCTGATTTGTATAAGATTTTCTTAATTTTTAGGATCTCTAATTTGTTAGGATCCTTATGATTATGTTTAGTTCCCTATTTAAAAGCAACATAATTTCAATTATAGGTAGTCTTGTTTTCCACAAAGAAATAGAAACCCTTAATTGTTTTCAACTTTTGCTTCATTTATTTGATTTTTACCCAAAATTGGTAGTGGAGCACCTCTTTGATTGGTGGCACCGCCGTTACATCTCATAGTCTACCTTGGTAGTATTTTATTGTTGTCTTTTTCTTTCTTCCTACCTAAACACAACCTTCATCACAAGAAAAAAACCCAAAAAAACAACAACCTTTTTATAACCCATACAAAGCTTACTCAAGCTCGCCACTAGATTTGCATCAAGTGGTATCAGAGCGTAGGTTGATGAGGAGCTATATTTCAATATAGGGAACACACTTTACATTCTCCTTCATATTTTTCTCCATGTGAGGAAGCATGTAGGATGCTCACGGATGTGGGCAAGATGAAGGATCAAGTCCGTGAGGTTCTTCAACTTCTAAAAGCTTAAAACATATGCCAAAGTCAAGACCTATGCTACAACCAAAAATAAGATCGTGCTTTAACATATTCCAAGTACCAACAAAAGCACCAACACAATCACCATGAGGAAGATTATGATATGTGGATAGAAAAATGGTATGGGAGAGAAGTCTCACCAAAGAAAGATATAAAGGTAGTTCAAATCTAAGAAAGAGGTATGATGGGAAAAAAAAAATGGATCTACCAAAGCTTACGATTTTGGCAAAAGAGGTAGACCTAAAAAGTTTGGATCTTCTGGAGATTGAGGCATCAACAACTAGGAATGCAAATCCAAAAAGTTTGGATCCTCAAGAGTTTGATGTGCTACCTGAAAAGAAAACATATCCAAGAAGTTTAGATCTCTCGAAGCTCGAGATGTTACCAAAAAAGGCAGTAAAACAAATTCTTTCAGAAGAAACACAAGGTTTCATCCAAGTGTTGAAGAATTCATGAGCACCGTTTAATGTGAATAGTAGTTTACTTTATGGGTTTGTATTGTTAAATCCTAAGAAGACGATGTGTCAACAACCATAACCATGATTTTTCAGTAATATGGATGAAGGGGTTGTTGAATCATTTCATACCAACAATAGCTTGTTTGGATCAAACTACTACTCAGGTTGCAAACTTCCATTTAAACAACATGGTAGTCTAGTGTTGATTTATGAATCAACACACTTGGGTCCCCTACCAAAGTTAGAGCTTGATCCAGGTGCAAGAACTTGGATTATGGATCTATAAAATGATAAAGCTCAGAGCAACAATCAAGATTTAAGGATAAATCTTCTTCAAGAAAGGGAGATTGACGTGGATGCACTCAAGACCTAATATTACAAGTTCTTCCATCAAAGTGTTGAGAGTTCACAATATAATCCAATGGTCCAAGAAGCCTAAGCTTGGAGGGCATCCATAGATTTTCTAGGAATTTTGATTTGTTTAAAATTTTCTTTATTATTCTCTAGGGTTTTCTTTAAGATATTGGTCCTTAATTTTCTAAGGTTTCTTTAATATTAGAAATTATTTCTTGGTTTAGGTTTCCTTAATCATCGAGACCCCTAATTTGTTTAAAATTTCCTTAATTGTCAGGATCCTTGATTTGTCTCGGGTTTTCTTAATTTTTAAGATATCTAATTTGTTGGGATCCTTAAGGTTAAGGTTTAGTTCCTTATTTAAATGGAGCATCATTTCAATTGTGGGTAAACTTGTTTTCTACAAAGAAAGAGAAACCCTCAGTTGTTTTCAATTGTTGCTTCCTTCATTCAATTTTGGCCTAAAATTGATGGTAGAATGTCTCCTTGACTAGTGACGCTACCTTTACAACTTGGAGTTTATTTTGGAAATATTTTATTTTCATCCTTTTCTTTCTATCTATCCAAATACAACCTTTTTCATGAAAAAGAAAGCTTAAAAAACCAAAAAAAGAAAACTTTTTTCATAACCACATACAAAGCTCACTCAAACCCGCCATTGGATTTTTATCAAATTCTGTGATCAAGTCAAAGGTCTTGTGATGCTCATTCAACTATTAATGCATTCTAAGATCTATGTAGTCTAGGATGGTCATAAGTTCTTCAAACTCAAGCAACTATTCTAACAAATTCCATCCAAACATTTCATGATAACCTACCAAACATTTTAAGATGACGTATATTTGTATGCAATAGCTATGGATGATCTAAAAGAATTAGTTTATACTTATAAACATGTGCTGATTTGTTAATCATTTATTTAAATTAAGATAATGAAATGTAATTACAATTGATTTGTTGACTTCTCCTATTATGTTAAATTAAAGTGGCAAATATATCCAAAGTTTAACTCAAAAACTATTTTATGAGTTGTAGAAATAAATTTATATTTAAATATTATGTAATAATAATTAATTTTCAAGATAGAACTTTTGTCCTTAATATTTTTTTGTATACTGAATACACCTGAAGGGCTTAAAATTAAATGGGAGTTAGAATGGATTAACATGAGATTTGTTATGATGTAAATAAATCCAAAATCAAACCTAAAAGCTAGTTAATTAATTAACAAAATAAATTTATATTAAGCATTATCTAATGCTTGTTTTTTCTAGTGTGAGACTCTTGCCTCTCAATAAAATTAATTTCAAATAATTCTTTAGTAAAGTTTATAAATTGAAGTATCTAGATCTATTCTCTTTCCTCAACCTTATTTTTTCAGATTTTTCAAACTATTTATTTTTCAATATAAACTTGATTTCTCAAAATAAAACAATGATTAATCACTAAGATATAACATGTAAGTTTTTGTTTATCATGATATAACCCTCAACATATAATGAACATTTACAAGAATCTTGGAACTCCAATTGTCAAACTTCTTTTAACATCACTCAAGTTCTTTCTTTTATGACCACAATAGAGAGAATATATATATAGTTTAAATCAAAACAGAAGCTTATAAATAATTGGACCTTCACTTTGGTTTTCTAGAAGTCCAAGTATTACATCCATGTAAGTCCAAGGGAGCCTAGTTTCCGTTGGGCTGATCAACTATGCTTACTGTGTCCCTTGTGACCTCATTCTTTCTTTATTTCTTTTTATTTTTTATTTGATATGTATTTTTTTTTTAAAACAACTTGTGGTTGCCCATCTATCAATTAGGTCAATTTTATAGTTTCAATTATGGGGTCAGAGAAGAGATTTATCTAAATCTTTTTTAATGGCAATTAAGCTTTAAGGATCTCAAATTCTAGCTTAAACCAAAACACCTATATTTCAAAAATTCCAAAACTATAGTAATGTTTACTTGAATTTTAGCTAGTTGAATCTATTATCATTTTGATTGATGCACGGCTTATACCATTTAAAATTGAATGAAAAGAAAAGGAGATGCATATCTTTGAATTAGATAGAAATGCATTAGATAGGAAAAAAAAAATTGTTTTTCAACAATAAAATTCTATTAGATTTCATTTCACAAATTGAGCATTTTTTACTTTGATGGGATTTAAATTACATATAAAATTTTTTGAAATATTGAGATTGTTGAAGATTGATGTTGTTCCTATATTGTAGGATGCTCAATATATTTTTCCTATATTTTAGAATGCTAGAGTTTCTTTGTATAAGCTTTAATTTTGTTTATATATAGCCTTGTAGGTTAAAATGTTGATAAATATAGCCGCGCACCAAGAGTTCTTTTTTCTACGGCTTTGTCTTCTTTTGTAACTAGTTTTCGTTTTGTTTGATCAATAAACAAGTTTTTCTTCTAAATGTGCAAGAGTTTATCAAATTCTTCATGGTATCAAGAGCTAACGATTTTGTTGGGTTCTTTGCTTAGTTTTTGTTCATGTTGTCGAGTTATGCGCATAAAGAGAATGACTTTTCTCTTTCCAATTAATGAAAAAGACTAAACAAAGGAATTACTTGGGTTTCTCGTTTTTGCCAAAAATATGGCTTTTTCTCCTAGAGCTTTTGCTACATCCCATTGGTGCTTTCGGTTGTGGCTTTTTCTCTTAGTGATTTGGCAGCATCTAGTGCTTTAACTAATAGGTTTATCACTTGTTTTGTGGTTCTCTCTCTTTGGCAAAAAGGTGCGTGCTGCATACTCTTTAATTAATTTTTTCTCTCCGCGGAAAGGTGCTGCACATTCTTTATTTGGTTTTCTCTCTCTAGTGGAAAGGTGCTTGTTGCATTCATTATTTTCAGGAATTTTCTAGTTTTTACTCAGAAAATTATGCTTTGTATCATAGTTTTGATTTTGCCGTCCGCACCAAGCAATCATATGAACCTTGTTATTTCTCGTTTCCTTCTCGCTTCTGCGCTTTGTAACCATCTTTTCGATTGCTATTGTGGTTTGAATACTCTGTCGAACAATTATTTTTCTTAGAGAATTTTCTGGTTTTGTGCTTTTCACAGTTCTTTCACCGAACACTCGGTGTGCTTGATTCCATTTGTCGTATTTTCAATTCCAAATGGCATCACCACCTTATGACTACCATGTCATCTAGGATTTCTGGCAAGCCCAAATGTGAGCATTATGGATGTAAAGGACACCGTAAGAAATGTTGTTATCGTCCTAAGGGGCCTCAATGTGAGAATTGTTAGCTTTTTGGATAAGAAGAAGGCTTGTTACAAGCTTAATGACTATCCTCCAGGTCACAAGAATTTTGCTAGTAATTATACTGTTAATCTAACCATTGTTAAGCGTAGTCATTGTACTTTCACACCAAAGCAGTATAATTGCATTATCCATCTGATCAAGGAGGACTATGGTAGGAGCTCTCATGTTAATGGAGTAGGTATTTTGTAATCTTTTCCTTACATTTGGATTATAGATAGTAAGGCTAGTAATCATGTTACTACTGATTTTTATTGTTTAGAATTTCCTATTAAATGCATGTCTAAGTCTAGATATGTTAAATTGCCAAATGGAGAACTAACCTAGGTCACTCACACTAGTTCCATAACCCTAGCCAACAGTTTGAAATTGCACATTGTACTTTACTCTTATGATTTCAAATATAACTTACTGTTAGTAGCTAAATTCATTGTTGAGAATAACTGTTTAGTGGTTTTCTATGCTGATTTATGGGTGTGTCAAGACCTTTTTACAGGTGACATCAAAGGGATTGGTGGAATGCGACATGGACTTTATTTTTTTCTACACCCTAAGAATAACCATGTTAGCCAATCTTCTGGCACTACATCGGCCCTTTCAATTACTTCAACACATAGTGGCCTTAGTTTTCATCTATGACATTTGAGACTTGGTCACATGTCTTCATCTAAATTTAAATTTTTGAATGATTTCAAAGATTTTCCATCTTCTGATTTTCATTGCTCAGTTTGTCCTCTTGCTAAGTAAACACATGATCCATTCACTGTTCGCATTGAAAATGTCAAAAATCTTTTTGATTTAATCCATATGGATATTTAGGGACCATATCACGCCCTAAATCATGATGGTTCGAAATATTCTCTAACCATCATTGATGATTTTTCATGAGAGACCTAGACTTTTCTCATGAAACGTAAGACTGAAACGGTATCACATTTGGAACGTTTCTTTAACACTATTAAAAATTATTTTAACATTGGTATCAAATGCATTCATTCTGATAATACAACTAATTTTTTTAATTTATCATTTGACAAGTTGTTTTCATCACATGGCATAATGCATGGGAGCTCATGTGTATATATCCTGCAACAGAATGGTGTGGTAGAACGTAAGTATGATCACTTATTACATGTTGCATGGGCATTAAAATTTCAAAATTACATGCCTAAATGTTTTTGGGGTGAATGTATACTCACTACCACACACATTATCAATTGCATTACTTTTTTAGTCTTACATTTGAAATCTCCTTATGAAGTGATTCATGAGAAAGCTCTTGACCTCTCAAGATTTCGAGTCTTCAACTATCTTTGTTGTGCTTCAGTAGTGGGGTACAAAGACAAATTTGCCTCTCAAGCTATTCCTAGTATTTTCATGGGATACCCTTTTTGTCCAAAAGGGTATAAACTTTCTGACATTGAAAAAAAGAAATTTTTTGTGAGTCATGATGTTCATTTTCATGAAAATATTTTTTCTTTTACAAACATAGAGACTGGGTCCCATTCTTTAGAATTCCCTATGACGCTATTTTAATATGAGGAGGCTACACATTAAGTTATTAAAGTTAACCCCAATTCAAATGCTCAGGTAATCCCTCATACACAATCAAATCCCATTGTTGATACTACCACTCATACTACACTAGATATTACCACTTCCAATACATCAAGCAACCAACCCAATGAATTTACCTTGAAGATTCCAAATCCTCCTACATCACCTCATGTTTTTACTTATGATGAGACAGAGGATGATCCTCCTTACCAACCATGACTGATCCCATAGTCCCTCCATCACTTCCTAGACGATCTACTACAATTTCTAGGCCACCTATATGGACTCAAGATTATGTCTGCAACAACATTGTCAATTCATCCATACAGTATCACATATCTGACTATGTATTTTATACACATTTACCCATTCCACATCAGCACTTCATAGCAGCCATTTCACCTAAGATAAAACCTTTATTCTACCATGAGGCAGTTAAGGATTCTAGATGGCGAGATGTCATGGATTAAGAAATGCAAACATTAGAATTGAATGGAACATGGGAACTAGTGGACCTACCATCATGGAGAAAACCCATAGGATGTAAATGGGTATACAAGATTAAGTATCATGTTGATGGGAGTATTGAGCAGTTTAAGGCTTTTTTAGTAGCAGAAGGTTATAATGTTAAACAAAAAGGATTGATTATCATGAGATTTTCTCTCTTATAGTAAAATTAGTGACAATTAGAAGTGCATTATCTATTGCATCACAACGTAAATGGAATATTCAACAAATGGATGTCTATAATACATTTCTATAGGGAGACTTAGATAAGGAAGTATATAGGAAACCATTACCTAGGAGTCCTTTTGAAGGGGGGTCCAAAGTATGTTGGTTGAGGAAATTTTTGTATGGGTTAAAGCAAGCTTCATAACAGTGGAATGAGAAGTTTACAAAAGCTCTAGTATCTACTGGTTATTGATAGTCATTGTACGACTATTCTCTTTTCACTAAGGGATAAACTGGTAATATTGTTCTAGTGCTTATATATATATGGATGACATCTTAATTATTAATGATGATACACAAGAAATTAAGGCTTTGCAAGCTTATCTTCATTCTACATTTCGAATAAAGGATTTAGTAGAACTTAAGTATTTTCTTGGGATTGAGATATTTTGAGATTCAAATGGCATGCATCTCAATCAACGTAAGTATATCTTAGAATTGATTTCTGAACTTTTCCATTGTTCTTTTGCCGTGAGCATTGCCTGACTGCTTCGTCTGGTGCTTGTTCTGGCACTTGATTTGGCTTGACTTAAAGCCGGCCCTTTTCCTTTGCATGCATCATTGTCTCGATCTCCTTCTCCGAGATACTTTAACCCCAATGTTGGGTCAGCCTCCCACAAGTCGTGCTGGAACTCGCTTGGGAACCTGAGTTGGCTCAAAAGGGGCCTCCTTTTTTTATTCTCCCACTTGGATCTGCGCTTCCACTGCCTCTTGAAGAATCTGGATCCATAAGGCCTAGTACGAGTTCATACTCCTCACCAGTGTTATTAGTTAGGAAACAAGATCGTTCATGGAGATTATGTGTAGATTATCGAGCTCTCAACAAACAAATGATAAAGGATAGGTTTCCTATTTTGACGGTAGAGGAACTTATGGATGAGTTATGTGGTGCATGCCTTTTTACAAAATTGGATTTAAGGTCAGGATATCATCAAATCAGAATGTAGCAAGAAGACATCTACAAAATGGCTTTTCAAACACATCATGGCCATTACGAGTACTTGGTGATACCATTCGGGTTGTGTAATGCCCCTTCTACCTTCCAGGCCTTAATGAATTTAGTGTTTAGAGAGTTCCTAACGAAATTTGTATTGTTTTTTTTTATGACACATTCATATATAGCAAGGATTAGGCAACTCACCTAAAGCATGTAGAAAAGGTGTTTGAGGTATTAAGAAGTCATACCTTATTTGTCAAGGAAAGCAAATGTTCCTTTGGCTAGAGATTAGTGGAATATTTGGGGCATGTAATCAATGCCGAAGGAGTAGTAGTGGATGGTGAGAAAATACAAGATATGTGGAATTGGGTAAGGCCCACACAAGTAAGAAGCTTAAGAGGATTTTTAGGGTTAATAGGGTATTATCAGAGGTTTATAGCTGACTATGGGAAATTGGCTAAACCACTTACTAAACTCTTGAAGAAGGACAACTTCCATTGGAATCCAATGGCTGAAATTGCATTTGTTTATTAGGTTTCAGTATGCTTTAGGCCTTAGAGGTTTTTGGTTGTTTTAGTAAAGCCTTAGTCATTAGGTGTATTTTGTAATAAGAACCTTGAGGACAAGCTTTTTTTGAAGGGGAAAGGAATTGTCATAGTCCTATTTTGGGTTTTGGGTATTTTGTGGAGTGGGCTTGGTTTTATCTAGTCTAAGGCCATTTAGGAGATTCTAGTGGCATTTTGGCCAGGTGGTTGTCTTCTTAAACGGGGAAACCATCCTTTGGAAAGAGACTAGTTTATGCAAAGCTTTGGCTTGTGTCTCGGTGCTGTGTCCCTCATGATGCAGTTATGCAGTGTGGGAGGGGGCCCTGGCTCAGTGGCGTTCTCTGAGCCAAACCCTGACCGGCCGTCCCACCGGTCGTGGGTTTGAATCCCTTCCCCCCTCCCCCGTGTGCGTGCATTTGTAATAAAAAAATATAAAAGAAAAGAAAAAAAAACATTTGTGCAGTGTCTAATCTGATGCTGATGTGTTGTTTCCATTATGATGCGGGTATGCTGTGTCCACTTTGATGCAAGGAAGATGACTCCTACAAATCCAAACCAACCCCGCTTAAGCCAAGTTTCGATTGGGATCCCGAAGGACTGCGACAAATGGTATCAAAGCTAGGTTTGGCCATCCGTTTGAGGGTGATAAGCAGTGGAATAATTTAACCTTGTCCCATGCAAGTTGAATAGCTCCCTCCAAAACAAACTGGTAAATACCTTATCTCTATTAGATACAATTTTCTTAGGCATCCCATAAAGCCTATAGATATTTTGGAAGAAGGCTTCAGCAACTGTTACTACAGTATAAAGGTGTTTAAGTGGCACAAAGTGGGCCATCTTGGACAATCTATCCACAACTACCATGATACAAGATTTTCCTTTTGAACTTGGCAAGCCTTCAATAAAGTCCATTGACAATTCTGACCATATCTCTTGGGGAATGGGGAGGGGTTGTTTAAAGGGTTAGAAATAAATGTGCAAGGATACAAGATGGAACTTGATTTCTTTTTGTTGCATATATTGGGTATAGAGGTGGTACTAGGAGCTCAATGGCTAGAAACCAAAGGAGATGTTGTGTGGAACCTTAAGCAACTAAGATTATCATTCCAAGCGAGGTGAAAAACAATCCCTTGGCATGGAATTAAAATAGGAGAGAGCATTTTGGTGGATAAAGAACAATTTTGCAAGGAACTTAAGCATATGGGGGTAAGGCTGCTCGTACAGATACAAGCAGCACCTGAATCTAATGGTATTCCACTAGACATGGAAGGTGAAGTTTTGGAAGGGTAAACTCCTTAATGGGATTGTCAGCTATAGAGCCTATTGAAAATCCCTTGGGGACAAATGTCTTATAGACTAGCTTGAAATATGATGAATGAGTTCGTCCATTATAGATGATCCATTATTTAAGAATGGATTGGTAAGCTGAATTATCTTAATATGAAACACCCTGACATAGCTTTTCTAGTATCTCTCTTAAGTCAGTTCATGCATGCTCTCGAGTGATCTCATTGGAAGGCAGCTTTTGACGTTGTTAAGTATCTTAAAGGAATAGTAAGGCTTGGTTAATTTTTTCTTTTGGATGGTGATTTTCTCTTGCAAGCTTTCTATGATGCTAGCTATGCAAAATGCCCCATGACACGTGGATCCACTACTGACTTTTGTCTTACACTTGGACATTTAATAATTTCTTGGAAAAGTAAAAAGCATCTAGTTGTGACTTTTTCTTCAATAGAGGCCGAATATAAGGCCATGACAACCACTACTTGTGAGATCATTTGGGTAGTTGGTTTATTAAAAGATATGAGAATTAATGTTTCACAGCTAGTGTTGTTATATTGTGATAATGAGGCAATGCAAAAATTGACAGAAAACCTAGTTTTTATTAGAAGACTAAGCACATATATGTTTCTTGTCATTTTATTTGAGAAAAAATACGTCATGGTTTAATTAGCACAACACATGTTCAAAGTGGTGACCAACCTACAGATATTCTGACTCAGGCTTTAGGGACAAATCAACACTATCATTCACTTAGCAAGCTTAGGGTCTTGGACTTCTTTCGACCCTCAGCTTGAAGGAGGGTGTTGAAGCTTGACAATGTTCCTATTTATATATAGTCTTAGGTTAAAATGTTGATAAATATAGTTACACACCAAGAGTTCTTTTCTCTACAGTTTTACTTTTCTTGTAACTAGTTTTGCTTTTGCTTGATTAATAAACAAGCTTTTCTTCCAAACGTGCAAGAGTTCATCAAATTCTTCAAAGACAAATTTTAATAAGAACACATTTTAATTCTTTGGGTTTTATTCTTGGATTTAAAAGGCCAGGTTCTACATTTCATTGACTTTTATCTAATGCATATTGCTTTTATGCAATCTAATGCAACCCCGGCCATCGAGACTATGTGTTGATCTATCAGAGATCGTTGTTGCAACCGAACAAGTAATCAAATGCAAGGGTTGGACAGAGTAATCTAGGTCCACCCAAGGTTGATTTCTCCTTTTCCTACCTATGATGATCACTAATTGATGAAAATGACAAAAATTAAAATGAAAATCAGTTTCTATTAAAGGAAAACAAGACCTCCCAATTTTATTACAACAATAGCAAAGTAGAGATGAAAAATACAGAGGATCCCTTTCTCCCTAATACAAAATTGTTATGGTCCTAATTTCCAGAACTCATTACAACCTTGGTTTTCTCAATCTCTTTGTCTGCAAAAATGAAGATTGTTCTTCATCTTGTTCAAACACCCAAGCCAAAATGTGCTTTCTCTAGAGGGAAAATAGACATCTTTAAGCATTTTCTTTATTCAAAAGTGTTGAGAAAAAAGACGTAGTGTAGCATATTGTACAACATGTAATAGCATCATCCAAGTCATGCTTTGGACCTTTAGACAATAGAATGTACTTATTCTAAGTTCCTTGTATATATTTAACTTCCACACAATTTTGTTTTCTTATTGTAATGTTGAACACAAATTTAATACAAGACTGAAAGGCATTCTTTCCAATCCATATGTGTGTTCTTATTATGGTATCACATAATAGGTTTCATCCTTGTTTCTTAACCTATTATACTCTTTTCTTCTCCATTTTCTTTGTTTTTGCACCATTACCTTTTCCCTTTTGAAACTAGCTTTCACCTATTTCGATTTATTTCGGTTAAATATAGTTTCCTCCCAATGTTTGAATCCTTTCTCTAAATCAAGCACTCTTATTTCCAATGCTCATTTCCTTTATCGCCAATACTTTTTGTCCTAGAATATCTTTGAGGCATTTTATTGAACATGTTGTAGGCATTTCTGTTTGTTCACATTTGCTATGTTTCTGCACAAGCATTTCATCAAACACTTTACATGCCTACTTCCTACCTTGCCTCTTGGTTGATTTATGCTTATCGATGCCAGTAACAACAAATATTAGGCATGAGGAAGGTCTACTTGCACCCATCGGCATCCACCACCACAAGGCCAAGGCCACTGCTCTTTGTCTCGAGTTTCCAAAGAACCCCTTGTTGTTGCACTTATGCAACAAGGGAATCCTTTCTTCCCTCATCCCAATGATGTAATTGGGGTCTTGATTGTTACTAAAAAACTCTTTGGAGCCAACAATTGTAGCTTGGAGCAAAGATATGAAGATTACCTTATTGAGGAAGAACAAATTCGGCCTTGTTGATGGTTTTTTCCTATATCTGAACCTAACTTCACATTTTTATTCACAGTGGGGGAGATGTAATGGAGTCATATTTTCATGGCTCCTCATGTTCCTTTCACCAGATCTCTACAAAAGGTTCACCTATGCAACTAGTGCCAAGGATGTCTGGTTCCAATTGAATAAGAAATTCTCCAAAGTTGGCAACAAGGAGATTGTTTTTGTCAAGAGAACCATTACTTTCTGCATTCAAGGGGCAAAGTCAGTCAACACCTATGTGATATGTCTAAAGCATCTATGGGACCAACTTCAGCCTATGTTGTAATCCATCATCCATTCATCTCCAACCTTAATGAATTTAAGGATTATCATGATGAAGGAAGGCTTATGGAGCTCCTTCTTGGCTTGAATGAAAGCTACGCCTAACTCAGCTACTAAATCTAGAACAACTACCCTTTATTGAACCTTGAAGACACTATTACTATGGTTCCTAATGAGGAATCAACCAGAGTCTTGGTCAGTAACGTTTGTGGCTATTCCATGGCATTCTTGGTGTAAGGTTTAATGGCTAATCAAGAAAGGGAGGTTGAATTGGTTATCTCAGTTTCTTTTCCCTATTTGTAGGTTCAATCATTTTCCATGCACTTAAGCTAAGCATTCAAGGATATCAAAATCAAACAACCAAGTAAATAGACAGAAAGATAAATGCACACAAGGTTACACAATGGTTCGGCCTTTATCACCTACTTCCACTCTCTTCTCCTTCAACACAATCGGTTGAAGTCCACTTTACTTCAAAGTTAGGAGAAACCTCTCTCCTACACTTGCCAACTCCTCCTCAAGGAGTTAAATGATCCACAGTTATAATGATAATATTGAATCAACCTTAGTACATTAGCAAGTCCTCAAATGTGTAATATTTATGAGGAGTATTGCTTATTAAAAAGCTAATTGAAGATATACAAACTCAATTCAAGCTTTAATCACGAAACCTGATGCGAAGAAACTATGCCAACCTAGGCCAACTGCCCAACCCATATGTTGAGTGTCCTAACAATTACATGTTTGGATCTAAGAAGCCCAAACTTAAAGGGCATCCAAGAAATTCTTTAGGAATTTTGATATGTTTAAGACTCCTTAACTGTGTTGATTTAGGATTCTTAAATTGTTAAGGTTCTTAATTATCTAGGATTTCCTTATTTGTTAAGATCCTTAATTTGTTAGGATGCTATCCCTGATTTGTTTGGATCTTATATTAATTTGGTTAGTTTGATTTTTCCTTAATTTTAGGGATCTGAATTCTACCAGACTTTGGTTTTATGAATTCTAGATCCTTCTACCATTAGGCTTAGTCATCTATTTAAGGACATTGTTCCTTCAGTTGTAATCAGTACGTTTTGAAAACATTATGAGAAGTCATTAAATTTCGTTTTCTTTAAGCTTTGCCTTTAGATTTCGTGCCTTTACTTTCTAGCCTTTTATATTTCAGTTATTTTAATTCATGCACTTAAATTACTGCCTTTTACCTTTCAGTCATTTATTTTTCCAGTATTTACCCTTCCAGCCCTTTATATATCAGAATTTTCCTGTTATTATTCCGTTCCAAGCCCTTTATAATCCATTAGCTCACTTTGTTGACCATCGCGATCTGCATCAACCCCAAATTATCACAAAGTTAGGGTTTCATATTTACGAAGGAGTTTTTGTGCAAATGATAATTAAAGTTTAATTAGTACATAAAAAACTTAATCTAACAGTGAATATTCAGAAGAATATTAAAGTGTAAGAATATCACTAAAGATTCAAACTTCCTTTATAGATCAATGAAGAATGCTATGATTGTATAATCTTTTTCAAGTTTCAATATTTTCTTAATATGTCAACCAAATTTTGTCAAAAAGCTCCCAAGAACTATCTAGAACATCTCTTTATAGAAGATGTTTGATGAAATTCTACATGCAAGTGTAAATATCGAACAAGTAATATAATAATGAGTAAAGATATCGTCTCATGAAGACTAGTGTTTACTAAACTAACTAATTACTAATGGTGAACAATTTCTAAAGTTTATCTAGCAAATCGAAATGATAAAACATTGATCACACAACTAAATTTAATCTAAACATGATAATTGAAACATGCTAGAGCATCCGATTTCACCTAACTACTAGATACAAATGTCAATCATTCATGCTCGCAAGATTAATTATACTTATGTGATGGTGGAATTTCCTAATTTATTCACTATCTTATGTCTAGATATAGCAAACCTACTTAACTCATTAACTCACTATATTTCTACCCATGAATTAAATGAACTAAGTGCATTAAGATATATGAATATTATAGTTTACACCTAAAGCCTCATAAATCATATGGTATATGTCTATCCATATTAATCTAAGGTTACATATTACAAGAAGAAACTACATGTTATCTTCTGTCGATCTCAAACATGCAAATCAAATCATTTAAGTGGTAGTTAATTACCTAAAAGCATTAAACTCCGTAATATGCAACTTCACATTCATAAAATATCTCACAAAATATAAATAATCATAACATTCCTGCATCATAGTTAAGTTATATCATAGCCTTAACATAATAAACTAAAACATGATATTTACATAAATAGAAATAGTGCAAGAAGAAATTGAACAAAATATTCTTCAAATTAAAAATATCAAATCTATCACCAAAATGTCTTTAATTCAGAGAAAGTTTGGACAAATCTAGATATTAGAGGGAGTGGAAGAAGCTGGCTGGAAAATGGGACAAAAAGGGGCCGAAACACGCTTTCACGCACTAGTGCCACGCGCCACCCCCACTCTTCATGAAAACCTCTAGAAAGTAACCAAGGATGCCGATCTATCGATGGGTCATGCAAATCTCTGAAAAACTGTTGAAAAAGGCCCATTTTCACCACAAATCGCCCATGAATGGCATTTGCCGTTGTCATTGGAAACCACCGTGAAACTGCCTAAAACAGACACAAAACTGCTAAATAACTCAAAGATCTATTAGATCTGCTCCCTCCTCATTAGAAATACCTCAAATCTGGCAGAAAAATGCAACTAAATGGTTAGGAATGGGTCACGGGCACGGCGTTCTATTGCTGGAGGAGATGAACATAGACGACATTTTGGTTGGTAGTCGCATGACCGTCCTGCGCCAGCATTCATCCTCCTTTCTCTCTCTCTTCATCCTTGTTCGGTGAAATTTTATATGTAAGTGTACATGTCAAACAAATAATATAATGATAAGTATGAGTATCGTCCCATAGAGACTGATGTTTACTAAACTAACTAATTACTAATGGTGAATAGACTCTAGAGTTTATCTATCAAATCAAAGTGATAAAACATGGACTAAAAAACTAAATTTAACCTAAACTTAATTAATGAAATATTCTAGAGCATCCGATTTCACTTAGTTACTAAATAAAAATGTCGATCATCCATGCTAGCAAGATTAATTCTACTTATGTGATGGCAGAATTTCTTAATTTATTCACTATCCTATGTCTAGGTATAACGAACCTACTTAGCTCATTAAGATTTGTGAATATTCAAGTTTACACCTAAAGCCACACAAATCATATGGTATATGTCTATCTGTATTAATCTATGGTTGCATATTATAAGAAGCAACTGCATGTTATCTCTTGTTGGTCTCTAACATGCAAATAAGATCATTTAAGTAGTAGCTAATCACCTAAAAGCATTAAACTCCATAATATGCAACTTCACATTCATAAAATATCTCACAAAACATAAATAATCATAACATTCATACGTCATAATCAAGTTTTATTGTAGCTCTAACACAATAAACTAAAACATCATATTTATATACGTAAGATCAATGCAAAAACGTGATTAAAACATTCTGTAAATTAAAAACATTAAAGCTGTCACCAAAAATGTCTTCAAATCACAAAATGGGTTGCATAAATCTGCACATCAAGGGGTAGAGAAAGAGTTGTTTGAAGAATGGAAGAAAAACGAGTTAACACGTGCCACCGTCCCCGTCGCCATTCGTCGCCGATCTTCACAAAAACTTCCAGAAATATAGATCAGGACACCTAGGTTGCAGATTTGCAAAAAGATTGAGCAGAATCACCACATAAATGAGTAGATCTGACAAAAAGGACAAAGTCGGTGTTCGCACTTCTTTGCTAGAAACTGCTACGAAATCACAAGCTCTTGCCACAGAACTGCTAAAAATTGCTCTAAGAATTCATATCTGCTTTCAGATCACCGAAAATCACTCAACTCTAGTTGGAAAGAAGGAAAATATTGCTGAAACAGGTTGTCGGAATGGGGCGCCGGAGGAGACAAATGCATATGGCATTCCGGTCCACTATCGCGCAACCTTCCCGCACTAGCATTCGCTCCTCTGCCTTGGTTCGTCCAGCGAAAGCCCTCTTTTCTCCTTATTCTCTCTGGTTTCGCGCTCTAAAAATTCCCCATTCTCTCTCCTCTGTTACTCGATAAAAGCCTTTCCCTCTTTTTTTCTTTTCTTTTCCTTCTCGCGTGAGTTCCACATTATTGGCCTTCATTTTTTCTTGCTTATTTTCTTTCTTTTCTCTTCATTTCTCTTATTTTTCACCTATTTTGGGTTTACTACATAAAACAACAAAATATGCATAAATATAATTAAATACAAATATAATCTAATAAAAACTATATAAACATGACCTAAAATACTAATAATAACTATATAAAATATAAAGTTATCAATCCTGAACCCAAATCTCACCTTTCTCCCCTGCTCTCTTCAACAATTCACGACCAAAAGCCTCTTACCTCTTTTCAACTTTTCCTTTTTTGTCTTTTTCTTCTCCTTACTTCTCACGTGCATTCTCTTTTCTTATTTTCTTACTTTTCTTTCTTTTCTTTTCTTCACATGCTTGATAGACAAACACCTTCCTTTGCATGATTTATTACTTCTTTTCTTCTTTTTCTTCTATTTGGGGTTTCCTGCATAAAACAACAAAAGTTACATAAATATAGATAAAATGCACTATAACTTAATAATACTATATTATATATTGTTTAAATAGTTACAATAACTCTATAGGTATCAGAAGATATGAAGCATACTAGCTTTCTAGGGTTTTTGTTCAAACCTAAAATACATGTTGCAATTTTTTCGTTGAGACTTGACAAAAGCTCCATCAAATAACAGTACAAATGACAATTGATTATCTTCATAGCCATTCTAACAACACCATCACTTCAGGTTTTTTCTCGTTAGAGAATCGGTGACAAAGAGAGGTGAGAGAACGGCTTAGTGTTTCTTAAGGTTAGGGTTTTCTTCTCATTACAATTGGCTTAAGATAATTGCTTTTAAGTGAAACGGCATCGCAGCTCCTAATTGAGACAATAGGTGGGTAGAGCCCTACGGGTTGAGCTTATAGGCTTTTTCCCTTGGACTTGATCCAATTAAATAAGGATCCTCTTTTGAGCTTGAACCAACTAACTAAAATCAAATATTGTGATTTTGATTTTGGCCTTTATACATTTTGATTTTAGCCGAGTTCCTACATTCTTGATTCACGTGTACCTACAAGTACATAAATCCAAGTATCATTTTTTCTTCAAATATTCAAATATTCCTTTAGCTCTATTTCATACAAAATATTTCTCAAGGCATTGTATGTAGTTAATTTGTGAAATAATGTAGGAACTCGGCTATTTTATAATATCATTTATTGATATTATAATTTGCAAACCTTTTACTTCCTTGATGTTCAATATTACACATAATCATATGAAAAAAATTTACACAAAATATTATATGCAACCAATAGTTTGTCATAACAAAATACACCTTTTTCCAACAATCTGCCCTTTTTTTTATGATGACAAAATTTACAAAGTTTGAACATATAATAGCACATCATAATAGCACATGTCATCAATCGAATAATCATGATTTGCATTATAGATACAACATGTTCATGTTCAATTATATTAACTGATGTATATGACAATTAATAATATGTTTTTCATTCAACATGGCAGCCATTATAAAGATGTATACTTTTCCATATAAGAAACATACATTAAGGATGCTAGAGAGTTATCCCACTTTTTGCACTATAAGTCAGAAATGGAACTTTCATTCATGTCTTAAATGCTCTCTTTCTCCCTCTTTTTGTCATAAACAAAAATAATATATACGGCAGAAGTAAAATGATAACCAACATGACAAAGATCTAAGAATGAGTGCAAATTACTAACTTAATCAATAGATTCGGGTGCACATTGCTCCCCCTTAAAATAAGAGCTCAGGTGGAACCATAAAAGAATATAGTATTGCAGAGTAGAACAAAACATATTCAAGAAATATATGCAAGTAATGACATGCCAAGCTCTCTTCGGAGAGTATTAAATTGTTGGAATATAGAAAGTTTCTCTTAACTTTGTAGTAAAGTGGACTTCAATGAGTTGTGTTGAAAAAAGAGAGGGTGGAAGTAGGTGAAAAGAGCCGAACCACTATGTAAACTGGTGTCTCATCTTTCTTATGTTTAATTATCTTTGAATGCTTTATTTAATTGCAAAAGGTGATTGAACACAAATTAGAAGTGATTTTTTAAGAGAAACCCAATTCACCCCCCTCTTGGGTTGCTATAGGATCCAACAAGAATCTTTCTTTATCCAATGGCTTGGTGAAGATAATAGCCAATTGATGATCAATACGCACAAACTCAAGTGTAATGTCATTTTTCTGCACATGATCTCTAATAAAATGATGCCAAATTTCAATATGCTTGGTTTTAGAGTGTTTCATAGGATTCTTTGTTAAATTTATAGCACTAGTGTTATCACATTTTAATGGAACATTTAAGGAACTAATGCCATAGTCTTCTAATTGTTATTTCATCCACAGAATTTGAGCACAATAACTAGCAATAACAATATATTCAACCTCAGTAAAGGATAATGCTACACTATTTTGTTTTTTAGAATACCAAGAAACAAGCATGTTCCCAAGAAAGTGGCAAGCACCACTTGTGCTTTTCCTCTTTATTTTACAAACAACATAATTGGAATTACTAAAAGCATATAAGTTAAGAGTTATATCTCTAAAATACAAAATTCCCAGATTAACGGTTTCTTTTAAGTATCTAAATATTCTCTTAACAGGAGTTAAGTGTTGTTCTTTAGGATCATATTGATATCTAGCATACAAGTATACACTAAACATGATATCAAGCCAAGAAGCAGTCAAGTACAGCAAAGAACCAATCATTCCTCTATAGAGTTTTGAATCTACACTAACCCTATGTTCATCATGTGATAAAAATGTGGATGTGCTTATAGGAGTGTTTATCATTTTACCATTTTGTATGAATGATATATATGAAAAACAAAGAAAATCTGAAAACACTAAAATAGGAATAGAAACTTTTTGTGGTGTCAGCACATCCTCTGATATTGAAATACATGTAGAAAATAACTCACAAGTATGTGTTGAAAATCTTAAGAATAGAGTCCGTGAACTTGAAAAAGAAAACTGTGACTTGAAATCAAAACTTGATGCAACTAATCTGCTGCTAAAGAAATTTACAAATGGTAGTGGCATGTTGGATAGAATTCTAAATTCTCAAAGAGGAGTATATGATAAGGCAGGACTAGGATATAAATTGAATGACAAATCAAAATCATTCACTCATTTCTTTAAAGAAAAAGAATGTTCAATTCCGTTGCATCAAAATAAATGCTCTTTTTGCAATTATTTTGGCCATAATTTTGATAAATGTCCCATAAGACTTAGAAAGGCTTACAAAGTAAAGAAACTTTGGTTGCCTAAGAATGACAAAACTCTAAGTTGAACTAACACTCATGGACCCAAAGTAAAAAGGGTACCAAGCATTTCAATGATCAAATTTGTTTCTGTAGGTTATGAGTGCACAAGTAAGGAACAAAAAGCTCAAGAACATGTGGATTATGGACAGCGGATGTTCTTGACACATGACTGGGATGAAGGAGCTCTTCTCAACACTTGAGTTGAAAAATGGAGGTACGGTATCTTTTGGAGATAACTCCAAAGGAAGAATAAGAGGAATGGGAACAATAGGTAACTCTGATACCCTACTCATATATGAAGTTTTGCTAGTAGATGAATTAAAATTTAACCTATTTAGCATAAGTCAGTTATGTGATAAAGGATTTAAAATAAAATTTGGAAAAGAAAGTTGTCTTGTTGAACATGCTGAACATGCTGAACATAAAATTTTTGGAAAAAGGGAGGACAACATTTATGTGCTTGATTTAAGTAAGATGAATGTTGAACAAACATGTTTGGTTGTAAATAGAAATATTGATGCTTGGTTGTGGCATAGAAGGCTAGGACATGCAGGTCTAGGATTGATAGAAAAACTATGTAAGTACAATCTAGTAAAAGGTCTTCCATCTTTAGAATTTAACAATGATAGAATATGTGAGGCATGCATTAAGGGCAAACATACACAAAGTAGCTTCAAGTCGAAGCTTGTGGTAAGTACATCTAGACCATTAGAAATATTGCACATGGACCTTTTCGATCCTATGAGAACAACAACATTAAATGGAAAATATTATGTCTTAGTCATTATAGATGACTATTCTAGATTCACATGGACATACATGCTTGCTAGGAAAGATGAGGTATTTGAGAAGTTTGCTGAATTTTGTAAAATGATTCAAAATGAAAAAGGTCTTTCAATTATAAAAATAAGAACTGATCATGGTGGTGAATTTGAAAACCAACTCTTTGAAAAATTTTGTTTAGAAAATGGTATTTCACACAATTTTTCAACTCCTAGAACACCACAACAAAATGGTGTTGTTGAAAGGAAAAATAGAACTCTTCAAGAAATGGCTAGAACCATGATGTGTGAATATAATATTCTTAAACATTTTTGGGGAGAAGCTGTAAACATAGCTTGTTATATTTCAAATCGTGCTTTAATAAGACCTATTTTGAAAAAGACACCTTTTGAATTATTCTTTGAAAGAAAACCAAACATTTCATACTTTCATGTTTTTGGCAGCAAATGTTTTGTTTTGAATCATGGAAAAGAATCACTTGGGAAATTTGATTCCAAGAGTGATGAAGGAATATTTCTTGGATATTTTCATACAAGTAAAGCATATAGAGTATTCAACAAACAAAGCTTAGTTGTAGAAGAGTCAATTCATGTTACGTTTGAGGATGACTATCACAGCATCCTATGAACGGAAGAGAATAAAAGTCTTCCAAATAGGGCTGAAGTTGAGGGGGAGTATGAAACTAGAGAACCTTCCTTCCCTAAAGTTAGAAATGAAATAGATCACGATCACATCATAGGAAATCCAAATGTTAGGGTAAGTACAAGGTCTCGGGTCTACAACACATGTGAACATCAAGCCTTTTTATCTCAAGTAGAGCCAAAGAAAGTAGATGAGGCTTTTGAAGATGAAAACTGGTTTCTGGCTATGCAAGAAGAATTGAACCAGTTTGAAAGAAGCAAGGTCTGGAATCAAGTTCCTAGACCAAAGCATCATCCAGTCATAGGTACAAAATGGGTTTTTAGAAATAAACTATATGAAAACGGTATTATTACTAGAAATAAGGCTAGATTAGTGACACAAGGATATAGTCAAGAAGAAGGGATTGACTATGATAAAACATTTGCACTAGTAGCTAGGTTAGAAGCAATTCGGATCTTATTTGCATTTGCTTGCTGTATAAACTTTACCTTATTTCAAATGGATGTCAAGAGTGCATTTTTGAATGGTATTATAAAAGAAGAGGTATATGTTGAACAACCACCAGGATTTGAAGATTCGATTTATTCAAATCATGTCTTTAAACTGTCAAAAGCTTTATATGGCTTGAAACAAGCTCCACGGGCTTGGTATGACAAACTAAGTTCATTCTTGATTAATCACGATTTCAAAAAGGGAAAAGTGGACAACACACTATTTATAAAGAACAAAGAAAAAGAAATTTTAATTGTTCAAATATATGTTGATGATATTGTGTTTGGTTCAACAAACTTTAAACTATGTGAAGAATTTGCTGCATGCATGCAAAGTGAATTTGAAATGAGTATGATGGGTGAATTAACATACTTTCTTGGATTGCAAATCAAACAAACAAACAAATGGACTTTTATAAGTCAAACGAAATACACAAATGAATTGCTCAAGAAATACAAGATGCATGATTCCAAACCAATGAACACACCAATGAGCACTTCCTTATCATTATCTAATGATGAAGATGGAATTAGTGTAAACACTAAATCATATCGAGGCAAAATGGTTCTTTGCTATACTTGACTGCATCTAGACCAGATATCATGTTTAGTGTGTGTCTATGTGCTAGATATCAATCCAATCCTAAAGAATAGCACCTAGTTGCTGTTAAAAGAATATTTAGATACCTTAAAGACACAGTTTCCCTAGGAATCTAGTATCCTAGAGACACCACACTAGATTTGCATGCATTTAGTGATTCTGATTATGCTGGATGTAAACTAGATAGGAAGAGTACGAATGGTGGATGTCACTATCTCGGAAATATGCTTATTTCTTGGCACTCCAAGAAACAAAACTGTGTAGCTCTTTCTTCCACTAAAGCCGAATACATTACTACTGCTAGTAGCTGTGCTCAAATCTTATGGATGAAACAGCAGTTAGAGGATTATGGCATCTTATCACATAGAGTTCCACTAAAATGTGACAACACAAGTGCAATAAATCTCACTAAGAATCCTATCCAGCACTCTAAAACAAAGCACATAGAAATTAGACATCACTTCATTCGGGATTATGTTCAGAAAGGTGATGTTGTACTTGAATTTGTGAGCACTGATCAACAAATTGTTGATATCTTAACCAAACCTTTATCAAAGGATAGATTTTATGCTCTTAGATGAGAACTTGGAATGTTACTCCCTGAAAATCTTTGAACTATCTAATACTGCTATCTCTTTATTCTTTTATTGTTTTTCAATCTGCTCGGTTTGAGGGGGAGCAGCTTTACTTTCACTCCTACAGAATCCGGTTAGTACCCTATTCTTATCCCTGTTAAGTTACTGCCTATTCATTTTTTGTCACTTGTCCTACTTACTTGCATAATCATTCTTTTTGCTTATGACAAAAAGGGGGAGAGAATAGTGCACATGTGAAGTCTTATTTCTGACTATATCAATGCAAAATGTGGGATACATATCACCCTAGATTGCATGTTTTATCATAAATTTTGAAATATGCTAGACACATGTATAGGACTTGCTCACGGTCATATGAAGCAACTATTTGCAACTCTAAGTGTATGATGATCAATATGTTGTGTTCTCTTGAAAAACATGATTGATATTTGATGACATGTGCCATACTATTGAAATATTTTGTCATCATCAAAAAGGGAGAGATTGTTGGAAAATAGGGTTTTGCTGTGACTAAAAATATTTTTGGTAAATATCAATTCTTAAAATATGTTTTTATATGTGCAAAAAGAAAAATTATAGAAAGTAAAAGGTGTACAAATTATAATATCAATTAATGATAATATAAAATAACTAGGTTCCTACATTTCTTCATAAAATATATTCTTAAAGTTCTTGTGACATAAATTCAACTATTTGAATATTTGAATATTTGAATATATTGATTATTTGAATATTTCCTTAAGAAATATAATATATTTGAATATATTTTATTTTAGGAATATGATACTTGGTTTAATGTAATTGTAGGAACATGAGGGACATTAACTCTATCTTGATATTAGTTCAAAGTCAATATATGTAATACACCAAAATATGAACTTTGTGAACTTTGTAAAAGATCATATTTTTGGACCGTGTTCACATAATTAAACTTTGGACCCTATTGATATTGGACTGTGTCTATCTGCTGGATCCTTTATTACTGGACTGGACCCTTTATTGCTGGACTGAGACAATGTGATGTGGCCCAAGCTCGCGTCAGCCCGACCCTGCTAAAGTCTCCTTGCTACGGTGTCGTCTTGATCATTAGAGAAGCGCCCTTGCTATGGTGTCGTCTTGACCATCAGAGAAGCACCCTTGCCATGACGTCGTTTCACTTAAAAAAGCACATAAGAGGTCTCTATCTCTCGATGAGTCTGCCCTAGCCACTTCACTCGTCCCCGATGCCGTCTTTGCTTCTCTCAAACACCGAAACCTCAACGGGAGGATTCTGGAGAAGACGAGCTGTCAGAACGGTCGAATTTCGGCTCTGAAGGTTGATATGAGGTTGATTTGATAGATAGCCTACTATTCCTAACGGGAAGAAGGCTATGGTTTAGGTTTGATTCGAAAAGGCCTTAGATCTGCTTCCTATTTAAAGGAGATGTGTGCGTGAAGATTTTCTCTTGATGATTTACATCTATTTGAAGCGTTCTCTTTATGAAGAAAGTCTATTAAGCTCACTTACTATTTGATTCGAGTTTGCTCATCTCTCAGAAGTCAATATGTTCATGGGAATAGGACAATAAGACAAATTGATCCAAAGGCTAAGAGATATATATGCAGGTGTCATTCAACAAAATCAGGATAAGAACAAGGCTCAGCGAGGTGACTGAGGATAAGTAAATAAGGTTAGCTTGAAAGGCTCAAACGATCCAAAGATGGCCTAAATCACTTTCTTAGTCAGATGCAACTTAGGATTTCGCCTCAAGAGGAAATCAAGCAAATTCTAAGATCCGAGTGAGATCCAAGAAAGCACACACTTCACATGAATGTTCTCTAGAGATACACACAATTTCAAGAAAATGCAGACTTTAAGTGCTCGATAAGTGAATCAACATAATCAGAATCACACTTACATCATACCACAATTGCAAGTTTGAACAAAATCTACATCTCCTTAAGAATCACCAAGAATTCACAATAAAGGATTCAATCATAGAAATCATGGTCCAACACAAGAAAAAGATTTTACACCAAAAAATAAACTTTTAACACAAAATAGAAAATTTTAGCATAACACTTTCAACAAAACATAAAACACTTCCAAAACACTTCCATTTACACTTTGGACACAACCACAACTCATAACCTCCAACAAAATCCAAGAAAACAACACACTTCCAACAAAAGCAGCACCCCCAAACTTATTGTGAGAAAGGAACAAGGAAAACTCCCCTGATTGTAGGCTATGTCAAAATGAAGCTGTGATGAATTTATGGTGACAACCTTCTAACCAAACTACTAACAAAATACTTGGGTTGCCTCCCAAGAAGCGCTTGCTTTATAGTTTTCAGCCAAACTATCCTCCATATTGCTACTCAAGGAGGATGAAACTCCAACAGTTTAGGAGACAGCTTGTGTTGTTTGATTGTTGAGCATTCTTCAACAAGCACAACTGTCTCATATACTTCCAGCTTCCTTTTGTTCTCCAGTATCTCATTCAACAATTCTGCACAACTAGATATTTGAACTGAAGCATCTGCAAAAGGAATGTTAATGTGCAATTTTAAAGATATATCAAGGAATTCCAAAAACTGCTTATCTTTTACACGTTGCTGGAATCTCGGGGTAGATGGAGCTTGAGGCATATAGCGACCACTCTCTCCGGTTTAGTGCTCTACTCGCCCTTCTTTCGCCTCTGTTTTGTTCTCTCGGTTTCACACTCCCCCCCCCCCCCCCCCCGACTATCTCCTTCGTTCATGTCCACTTAAGTCCCTTTGTTTCGGTCACGTGCTTTCCTTGTTAATTTCCTTGTCTTTTTCTTTCATAATTCACCCGATTTGGTTCTTTTTGTCTCTCTTTTTCCTCAGGTGTGCATACACTTTGCTTGTTTTCTTTTCTACTCTTTTCTCTCTATCTTTTGCTTCATTTCTCTTGTTTTTCACCTATTTTGAGTTTGCTGCATAAAATTGCAAAATATACATAAATATAATAAAATACCAATATAATCTAATAAAAACTATATTAAATATAACCTAAAATAATAACAATAACTCTATATAAAATAGAGTTATCACTCGGTGACTCACAAGGGTTCAGTGATATTCGATTATCTACTTTGATCTTCGATTATATACTCAATCATAGCTTGTATAACATTATTTATGTGCTGATTTCACTTATAAACATTTACTGCACATAAATTTTGAGGAAAACCCGAAACCCTAATTTCTTCAAATTAGGGATTCCGTGATAGGAGCTCTATACCTTGATATATATGCTTGAGTAGCTCCTCTGATTAGCAATATCCCATAAACTAACATATTCTTTGGGGATTTACTACTGTATATGATCTTTTGATCATAATTTGTATTCAGACTTGAGAATTCCTTTGAGAAGGAATTATTTTGATTAGGGAGAACGTATTCTCCTAATCAGGTTGAGTAAAGGTGACTTTAATCAGTTGGATTGAAGGACAAGAGGGTGGACGTAGGACTCTAAGATAGAGTGCCGAACCACCGTGGTAAATTGGGTGTTGATTCTCTTACTCTTCACTTGCTTAAATAATTCTGTTTGATTTCTTATTATCATATAAATTGTTAAATTAATTGATTGAATCTTTTATATCATACAAAAGCATAGTTTCGGTAGAAGAACAATTCAACCCCCCTTCTTGTTAAGCCATAAAACCCAACACTTAATGCATTTAGTTAACTTAATTCATGATTAGAAATACATTGAGTTAATGAGCTAAGTAGAGTCACTATACCTAGACATAGGATAGTGAATAAATTAGGAAATTTTGCCATCACATGAATAGAATCAATCTTACAAGCATAATTAATCTATATTTATTTTTAGTAATTAGGTGAAATCTGATGCTCTAGCATATTTTGTTAACCATATTTAGGTTAAATTCAATTGTTTACTCAGTGCTCTATCATTTCAATTGGCTAGATAAACTCTAGGAACTATTAACTATTAGTAATTAGTTAGCTTAGTAATCACTAATCTCTATGGGACGATATCTTTACTTATCATTATATTACTTGTTCGACATGTACACTTGCATGTAGAATTTCACTGAACAAGTTTTTGGCGCTGTTGCCGAGGACTGGTTGTTTTACTATTGATTAATATTAGTACCGAATAGCTTCTTAGTTTAATCTAGCTTTTGTTGCTTTTATTTTATTTCTATTTTTAATCTTGTGTTTTGTGGTAGAGAAAAGACTAAGATGGAGAATAATGATGGTACACATAGACTCCTAAAAGATTATGCATTATCATTTTGGAATGCCACATCAAGCATTAAGCTTACAATTCAGGCAAAAACTTTGAGAGCAAGCCTATACTTATCAAGATGCTTCAAAACTTCATGCCATATAGTGGGCTACCAAATGAGGATCCAAAAGCTCACATTGAAACATTCCTTGAATTTTGTGACATGATTAGAGGTCATGGAGTTACAAAGGATGTTATCATGTTAAGGCTATTTTTATTTTCTCTTATAGATACAGCTAAAAATTGGTTCTTTTCTCTTTCTGCACAATCAATTACTACATGGGATGATTTGGCTTAGAAATTTTTTGGTAAATTCTTTCCTTTCACAAGATTTGAAAAAATGCATAACGACATTTTCACTTTTGAGCAGATAAATAATGAATCATTATATGAAGCTTGGGAGAGATTCAAGGAACTTTTGAGGATATGTCCACATTATAGACTATCCATTTGGTTACAGGTACAAACTTTCTATGATAAGTACAGTACAAATCTTCGTTTTGTAATTGATACAGCTATAGGAGGGGACTTACATAGTAGAACACCAGAAGATGCATATAACCTCCTAGAGGAGATGTCATTTGATAACTATCAATGGTCTACTGAAAGACTACCAATACATCAAGCAAGTGGAGTTTATGAAGTAGATATCTTCACCACAATATATGCACAATTAGAAGTGCTCAATGAGAAGATAGACAACCTAAATACTCCAATTGTGAGACATTATAGTAGAGCATTTGAATTTTGTGGTGGAGAACATGCAAGCACGAAATGTCAATTAGGTAACCCTTATGCTCATTGTAATGATTATGCTAATTTTGTTGGGATTCCTAGTAGGTCACAAAATGATTATTACTCTAACACGTACAATTTGGGATGGCATAAACATCAAACGTTTTCATGGAGTAACCAAAGTGAGATAAGACCGCAACTAACATTTAGGCAAATAGAAGAGGTGAAACCCAACTTCGAGGACATGATCAGTGAGCTACCATCACCACACAGAACTTTATAGAGGGGACTAAAGCAAAATTTCATAATCAAGAAGCGAGCTTTTAGAGACAAGAAGCTTCAACCCAAAAATTAGAGGTGTAGATGAGTCAGCTGATCAACATGATCTCAGAGAGTTAGGAGGGTCCTTTGCCTAGCAACGTGGAGAAAAGCCTTACAGATACTACAGAGGCAATAACCCTAACAAGTGGCATGCAAGTGGGAGAAGCTAATGTTGACAAGAATATTTTCAAAGAAATAGATAAGGATGTTAGCACAAAACAATAGGAGGCACCTAGGAGCAAACTAATTTCAGACAATCCTAAGCCCTTTATGCCTCCAGCTACATCTCCTTAAAGATTCCCACAACATGAAAAAGATAAGCAATTTTTGAAATTCCTTAATATATCTTTAAAATTGCACATTAACATTCTTTTTGTAGAGGCTCCAATTCAAATGTCCAGTCGTGCAGAATTGTTGAAAAAGATACTAGAGAATAAAAAGAAACTAGAAGTATATGAGACGGTGGTGTTGATTGTAGAATGCTCAACCATCATGCAACACAAGCACATCCTCCTTAAGCAGCAACATGGAGGATAGTTTGGTTGAAAACTATAAAGCAAGTGGTTCTTAGAGGCAACCTAAGTATTTTGTAGTAGTTTGGCTAAAAAGCTGTCACCACATTTTCATCATAGCTCCATGGACATAGCCTGTAATAAGGGGAGTTTTCCTTGTTCCTTCCTTACAATTGTTTTATTTTCTTTTAGCATTGGGGAGATTTTTCATTCAAGTTTGGAAGTTCTGTTAGTGTTGTTAGGAGTGCTACTATTATTGTTGGAAGTATGCTGTTATTGTTAGGTTGTGTTGGAAGTTGTATGTTGTGATAGTTATGGTTGTGTTGGAAGTATTATAAGTGTTTTTTTTTTTTTTGTGTTGGAAATGTTGTGATGTGTTATGTGTTAAGAGTTGTGTGGAATTTAATTTTTTTGTGATGGACCATGATCAACATGATTGGATTCTTTATTGTGAATTCTTTACAATTCTTAGGGAGATGTAGGTTTTGTTCAAACTTGCAATTGTGGTATGATGTAAGTGTGATTTTGATTGAATAATCTAAAAAAAAAAAAAGTAAGCATTTGCTTTAGGATGGAATAATCTCGTTATCTTTTGCTAGATTTGAGTCACATAAGTCTCTAAAAGAGACCTTTGAGCATTGTTATTAAATATCATTAGTAGGAGAGGATTGAAGTGGCTATGCTTAAATAATGTTGTTTTGATTTATTGCTACACACCTCATTATGGCTTTTGCTTAGTGTCAAAGTATAATTGGATAGGAAAGAATAAGAATAAGTGGTGGCAAAAAGATAATCTTCATGAGTAAAAAGGTAGAGAAGGGCTAAAGTCTTAATGAGATCTTGGAAAGTAATGTGTTCATGGGTTATTTGAGCTTAAATGACTTCCATCTTACCCTTAGCCCAGCCCATCTTACCCTTAGCCCACAATAAGAAAGTCCTATTGATTCTTGGTTAGATGATTGACTTACATTAGTGGAGAGAGGAATGAAAAGCAAACCTATGAGGTTTGGTCAAAGAGTTTGAAAGGTTGCATATTAATGTGGATCTATTTGAAGTGCATATAATTGAGAAAAAATATGGATCTACACACACACGTGGTTGACATAGTTAAGGGTCTATCTTACCTTATAAACCAATTCTAGTGTTTGGATGAAAGTTATGTTTTTCTTTGAATTGTTAAGTAGAGCAATCATGGGGGAATATCGTGGAAGGATTGGTTGTTAGTATGTGTTGTTTAGAGCTTTTGCTCGAGGATGGGCAAAATGTTAAGTTTGGGCGTGTTTGGGAGAATATCATGGAGTGATTGGTCGTATTGTTAGAATAGGTTGTTTAGTGCTTTTTATGTGTAATTTTTAGTGTTTTTTGTGTGTAATTTTTTTCTTTTTCTTTTTGGTGTTGTCATAATATGTTGTTTAGAGCTTTTGCTCAAGGATGAGCAAAATGTTAAGTTTAGGGGTATTGATAACTTTATATTTTATAGAGTTATTATTATTATTATTTTAGGTAATATATAATATAGTTTTTATTAGATTATATTTGTATTTAATTATATTTATGCATATTTTGTTATTTTATATAGCAAACCTAAAATAGATGAAAAACAATAGAAAAGAAAGAAAATAAGCAAGTGTATGCACATGGAACCCATGTGAGGAAAAGACAAAAAGAAAAGAAAGTAAAAAAGTAAAAAAGTGGTGAATTGTCAAGGGGGCATCTATCGAGCTTGGAGCAAGTAAAGAGAAAATAAGAGTGAGAGAAAAAAGGAGAGAGAAAGGATAGTTGGGCCAAAGAGGAGAATAACAGTCGGAGCACCGGCGGCAAGGGATCTCACTAGAGCTCAAAGATGACGTGCAACAATGCTCGCACAACCACTGGCATCCTTTTCCAGTGAGAAACCCATTTCAACGGATTTTCTAGCCATATTTGAGCGATGTTCATCCGAATTTTAAGTGGTTTCCACAAGAGAAGCTATTTCTGGCATTTTTGTAGCTGTTTTGGGGTGATTTTATGGTGGATTCTGATGGGAGACGGTGGGCACCAACTTAAAGTTTTTCTTAGATTTGTGCATTTTTAGGGCAAATTAGCAAAATCTTTTTACAGATTGGCACTCCAGGGGTCATTCCTGACAGTTTTTGGTAGTTTATGTGAAGAATGGCAGCAACATGTGTCATTGGCATGTGACAACGGTGGCAGCACATGGTGACGGTGCATGAAAGTGCGTTTTGGCCCCTTTTTGTCCCATTTTCCAGCCAGCTCCTTCTCCTCTTCCTAACATGCAGATTTGTCCAAAATTTCTCTGAATTAAAGACATTTTGGTGACAAATTTGATGTTTTTAATTTAAAGAATGTTTTGTTCAATTTCTTGCACTATATCTATTTATGTAAATATGATGTTTTAGTTTATTGTGTTAGAGCTACAATGTAACTTGATTATGATGCAGGAATGTTATGATTATTTATGTTTTGTGAGATATTTTATGAATGTGAAGTTGCATGTTACTAAGTTTAATGCTTTTAAGTGACTAGCTACCACTTAGATGACGTGATTTGCATGTTAGAGATCAACAAGAAATGTAACTTTACTATCTATAAATAGATCTTGGACTTGTGAGACCTCATTTAAAACTTTATCAATAACTAGTTGTAAGTCTCCACTTTAGTGCTATAAGCTTTTCATACATCTTACTTTGTCATATTGGGCTTTAAAACCTATGTAACTTTACTATCTATAATTTTATACTTTTAGAGCTTTTTGGTGAGAAAAAAGAATATCCCTTCAAATGATCCAAATAAGATACTCAATTTCATTATCTCAAAGTGAATTTAGTCATGCATTTATACTTATAAAGGGTTAGGTTGAACAACTTTGTTTCTGTAAAACATCTTACACTGTATGATGTTTAGGATTTCTTACATTTCTTATACATAATTTTAAAGGAATTTTTAAAATAAATTTAGTAGGCTTATATCTAATGATATAAAGTGGTATTTTCAAAGCTTTTCCTCACAAAAAACTTATGTAAATTAGTCCTACAAACCATAGTCCTTGACAGATTCATAAGAATATAATTACACCTTTTTGCCTACACCACTTTGTTCTAGATTCCAAATTAGCTAATTCTCTTAGAATCCTTTTGATAAATAGGCTTTTAAACTAATTAGAATTTCATGTTTACCATAATACCTATCTCCCAATTAGAATTGAGAATTTTAATGCTTTGTCTCAACTATTTCTCAACCACCAACCCAAAGACACTGAATTTCTTTAAGAGATTCAAACTCTTTTTTAATGAGTACATATAACCATTGTGGAAAAAACCAATTTATGAATATGTAGAAATAGAAAATTCTATATAGCGTTACTATATAGGTGTAATATCAATTATATATGACCTCCAATAGGTCAAAACACTAGACTGCAAATTGATTCTTTATCTTGGTCAATTTTCTTCTATCATAGTTTTACATATATTTCTAGATCATCTTTAAGAGTAGATTGAATGTTAAACTTTATCAATCTTTCTACTTTTTTCTAGAAATGTGACCAAAACTTTTATGTCACAAAGTCTAAAATTTCTTTTTAGATAAAGGCATTTAAAAATATCTTTCTCAACTACTGAAAGAGAGAGATATCATTGGGAGATAAATACTGTATATAATCCATAAGACAAAATGTAGTAACTAACTATATTTAAATTGACAACTAAGTATTGAAATCTTTATTTTAAAAGAGTTACCACACTTGTCCAAAACTAAAAATTAAAAACAAATTCCTTCAAAAGGTATCTATGGAAAAAAAGTTTCAATATCATTAAGGAAAAATCAAAATTTAGAATTAAAATATTATCTCTCATAACTTTTATAAGTGTTAGTTCATCTTTATTTGGCTTTCTACTTTTATGAATCCTTAAATGGTGAAAATAACATGATTAGTTACACCAGTATCTTGTCATTAGGAACTGAATAGGCTTGAGATAAATTAGATTCATAAACAAATGCCAAAGAACTATCATTTTGGCCTCATACTTTAATGACCAAGCCTTATATAGTTGCAATCTTTCCTCATGTGACCCTCCTTAATACATAAGAAGTAACAATTACATTCCTACTAAAGGACTTCGTTCTTAACCCCTAACATTACGCTAAATTACTCAAAATCCTTGGTGGTGTTGTGAGTATCTTTATAAGTATTAAATTTTGATCTTTACTTTTACTGGTATTAAAATTTGGTTTGATAATCTATAACCTCAAAGATAATTTTCAACACCTTTATTATCAAACCTTAGAAGAATAAAGCCAAACTTTAATGGGAGTTTTTAATGAGGCAAAGTACTTTAATGCCATTTAATTCATGAATTCCTTAGCAATACAATAAATTATCTAATGGTAATTTTAAGTTGACCCCATTATGGACAATATACAAGTGCATTTAATTCTTCAACATGTAGCCTATACCAACATTTATCCTTACTACTTTATTCAATGCAATCCATTAATTTATCCATATAGGCAAAATCCTACATATGTCATATATATTAAAAACTTCATGTCTTCCTTCCACTTCAAAAATAAAGATTACATATGAACCTTAATTTAGGTTTAGGTAGACAAACAAAGTGACTAAATTAAAACCGACACAAGGTCAATAATGTGAGTATGATATGAATTAAAACCATATGAACATATCACAAGAGAGTTCACATATACTATCATATAAACACTTTTGGGCAGAATATATGACATGTAATTGTAAAATCTCTACATAGTAGTTGCCATGAGAATATTCCAATTTTCATAATCTACCACCTTTGGGTGTATAAATCAATTCAATTAGTCTAAACTCATGCATTTCTTATTATGCATCTCTCTAAGTTTTAACATTAATCACCTTCTTTAGGAGTATGATTACACATTAAAATTAGAGACATCCCTCAGCCATATAAGAAAAACTTTTTGAACACAATAAAGATGTGTCACTTTGATAGTGACAATCTAATTGGATCAGTCTTATACTATGAGATATAATTTAATTGGACATTCTTAGTATGTAATTTGTACTTTATAAACTATGGACATTTTGTTTCCAAATTACATATCAAACAACTTCAATAAATGACTAAATGCATGCTATAAATTATAAATGTATTACAACACTAAGCATGCTTAACAATTATTTTGAATATGCTAAAACAATCATGCACATTCTCTATATCAGCTGATACAGAGTGACTATGGCAGCCCAATTTAATAGCCGAGCCCAAATGTTATGTGTCATCAAATACATGTTGAGGCCATAATATGATCTAATGGGTCTAAGAAGGAAAAAGTTGAAGAGCATCTCAGGAAGTGTCTGGAATATTCACTAGAATCTCCTAGATAGTTTTAGGTTTCATCATTAATGATATGGGTTTCCTAAATAATTGTTAAGTCCTGAATTTCTTAGGTTTTCTTTATTGTCTAAGATTAATTCCTTCTGTTTGATTTTCCTTAATTATTTGGGTTCTTGATTTATGTGGGGTTTTTATACTTGTCAAATCTTTAACTTGTTTAGTATTCCCTTATTTGTCAAAATCCTAATTTGTCAAGACTTCTTTAATTTTAAGAATTCTTGATTTACTAAAATCCTTATAGGATTAGGTTTAGCTATCTATTTAAAGGAAGCATTGTTTCAATTTTAAGAGGATTAAAGTTGTTTTCTAGAGAATGGAAACCCCTAAGTTGTGTGATTAACTTTTGCATCTTTTATCCAATTCTTGCTTGAGATTAATAATGAAGCACCTCCTTGACTGGTGGCATTGCCTTTATGTGTTGGAGTTTATTGGCATCTATCTTTATTTTTATTCTTTTTATTTTGTTTTTTATCCTTTTCTCTTTACCTAAACACTCACTTTTCTCATAGAAAAACCCCAAAACACTAAAAAAATGTTTTTTTTTTTTATCTCGAGCTCGCTTAAGCCTGCCACAAGATCCACATCAATAGCAATATTAAATAATTAACTAAATGCATGCTCCCTATAAACATACTGTATTTAGCATACAATTTAACACCATGCTAAAACAATAATGTATATTTATTACACTACTTCTTAGTTAGATCTTATTCAATCATTAAATCACAAGGCATGTTAAAAATTAAATCAATATTTAAATTAACATGCTTTATAAACTTTAAGTAGTCAAAACTAATTCTATTAAGCTTAAAACATATACAATTATATACCAAAATGTTCTAAATTGAAAAACTCACATTTTGGTTTAAGCCATGTTGAATTTGAACCTTGCATGAGCCCCTACACGCCACAACAAGGTTTCTAGTTAATTTAGTTGACTTTTGACCATTAACCTGACCAAGTTTTGGTTAACCAAATCAGGTTTGACTAGACTGAATTAACCCAACTAGGCTAATCGGACTGGGTTGACTCATTGAGTGAATGGGCCAGATATGGTTGGTACTAATGGGTTGGAATGGGCCAAGCCAGGCCTAAATGGGCTAGGCCAAACTGAAGTGGGCCAAACCAAAATGGTTTGAACCCAAACAAGCCAGACTCAAATGGCTCGAACTTGAATGGGCCAGACCCTTATGGGTTAGCTCAGACCAACCCCAATGGGCTAGAGCAATTGGCCCAGGCCTGTAAATGGACCTAATTAACCTGCTAACTAGGTCAGCTACTGCAATTCAGGTCATAAACGACCTGAATGAGCAATGAATGGATCCGTGAATGAAATTCGTTCGTAACTCGTAAAATTGTGCAATTTGGCACAATCAACTGCTCAAATCGGCTAAAAAATGCCTAAAGACTATCGTGATTGGTTGATTTAAGCTGACTAAGCCCTAAAATCAACCAAAATCGACAAGCAAAAAACTAGGTTTTGCAAAATCGGTAAAATCACAAATTGAAGTGATTAAATAGACTAATCTTTGTCTTGATCAATTGATATACACTCCTTGTGACTACTAATAGCAACAATCAACAAAAAAAACTCAATCGGATTCAAAATTTGTTCAAATTTGGTATGAATAAGAAATTTAGGGATTTGTTTTTTTTTTAAAATGTGATTTACGATTTTACTTGTGAATCCAATACTTGAAAACCAAAATTGTTTGTAAAAACGACAAAAAACACACAAATACTTGAAAATTTAGGTTTTAGACCTGAGCTACATTAGTTGTAATACCACATGTAAGAATTTAATGGATCTCTAATGAGATCGAAAACCTAAGATTTACATAGTTTAATTTAAAACACCAATATTCACAAATCAATGAACCGAAATAAAAGAAAAACATGTAAGGTTTTATGGCTAACCAAGAAGGGGGGGTTGAATTGGTTTCTTAGGTTTTATCTTTATTTTTCTATTCTCTTATATTTTATGCAAGATTGTTATTCAACACAATTATATCAAACCATATAATCAAATAGATAAGACAAGATAAGCAAGCTCAAAGATTTACACGGTGGTTTGGCACTTTTCACCTACTTCCACCCTCTTCTCCTTCAACTTAAACCAAGTTAAAGTCTACTTCTTTTAAGCTAGGAGAAATCTTTTCCTACACTTTGCAACTCCTCAACAAGGAGTCATTTGATTCTCGGTTACAATGTTTAGGTTGATCCAACCTTAATTCATCAAGCTAATCCTCAAATATATAATGTGAGTGAGGAATGATGCTTATCAAAGAGCTAATTAAAGATGTATAAACCCAATTCAAGCTCTAATCATGAAACCCCAAATTTTCACAAAGTTAGGGTTTCAGATTTACAAAGAAGTTTATGTGCATATAATAATTAAAGCTTGATTAGCACATAAACAACTTAATCTAACAATGAATATTTACAAGAATATTAGTTTGAAGGAATATCATCGAAGATACACAGTTGCTTTGAAGATTGATGAAGAATATTGTCGGGTATGATATCTTTGCAAGACTTGAGCATAAACTTGATTTCTCAACACAATATTATCAAAACCGCACCGAAGAACTTTCTTCTCCCTCTTTTTATATGAGATATCAAGTAAATAAGCTTTCTAGGGTTTCATTCAAACCTGAGCTACCCGTTGGAGTTAAACCATTGAGACTTGACAAATGCTACATTAATCAACAGTGCAGATAGCGATTAAGGCTCTTCAAATTGGCTCTGACGTTCCTATCACCTCCGATTTCTTCCCGTTGAAGAACCAGTGCTAGAGATAAGCGAAAGATAGCAGCTTGGCGAGGAGGCTAGGGCTTCGGTTGATCAGGTGCTCGATTAAGAGCAATGTCCTTTTAGGCTTAAATGAAATGACCGTGTTTCACACCTTCACACTCGAGCAAGACTTGTGGGCCAATGGATCAACTCGGGCTTAGTCTGTTTAGGCTCAGTCCAATAGAGAATAAGCTCAGTCCAGTAGAATTGTTTAAGCTCAATCCAACAAGAATAAGCTCAGTCCAGCATATAGCTCCATTCAATTATGCATTAAGCTTAATCACATAGAACCTTGTATTATGAATTTTTCTTTCATTAATATATTCTTTGGCCTTTTATGTACCTACAAGCATATTAAGTAAAGTATCATTTTTTCTTTAATATAATTGCTTATATTTTTATGCATTAAATCACATGAAAATATTTAACTAAACTTTATATGTGATGTTTGATAATGAAATGTAGAAAACCGGATACTTTGTAATATCATTAGTTGATATTATAATTTGCATACCTTTTACTTTCTTGGTATTCAATGTATGCACATAAAGATATTATCATACATAAAATTATTCGCAAATAAAATTTGTCTCAACAAAACATATCAACATATGATTTTCTACAATCTCCCCATTTTTGATGATGACAAAATTTTCATAGTTAATCCAACCAACCAACACATGTCATCAATTGAATGAGCAAGATAGTGAGATGTAAATATCATATATCTAGTCATGTATGAACACATAAGCAGCTTCACCAAACATCACATGTTTACCAATAAATATTCATCACAGCAAGCATGTTCACATATTCATTTCACTGAAGTATCTCATACACATGTATCTTAGGTGTAAGAGAGTGTATCCCACATTTTACACTAAAAGTTAGAAATGGAACATACATGTGCTATAACTATGTACTCTCTCCCCCCTTTTGACATTATCAAAAAGATCAAACTAAGAGATAGTAAAGGAATATGAGCAAAAATGGAGTACATGAGTAACATGTAGGGATAGAAGGCAGAAATCTAACCTTATGCCAAATGTGATTGCAGTGCTCCCCCTTAAGATAGTAACCGGATATAAAAATATACAAGCAGTGTATAGCAAATAGATATTTCACATAGTTTAAGCAATATCTCCAATCAGACACATACCAAGCTCTCTTTGGAGAGTGGAGAATTTATCATTATCCAAAGGTTTGGTAAAAATATCAGCAAGTTGTTGGTCAGTCCAAACAAACTCAATGGAAATATCACATTTTTCAACATGATCTCAAATGAAGTGATGTCTTATTTCTATATGCTTTGTTTTAGAATGTTGTATTGGATTTTTAGTTAAGTTTATAGTACTAGCATTATCACATTTCAATGGAATCTTAGTGGAGAAGATACCATAGTCCTCTAATTGTTGTTTCATCCATAGAATCTAAGCACAACAACTAGCCGTAACTATGTATTCTGCCTTAGTAGAAGAAAGAGCAATACTATTTTGTTTCTTGGAATGCCAAGAGACCAGCATGTGTCATAAAAATTGACACGTACCACTTGTACTTTTTCTATATACTTTACAACAAGCATAATCAGAATCACTAAATGCATGTAGATCAAACATAGTGTCTCTAGAATACCAAATTCCTAATGTAACCATATCCTTTAAGTATCGAAAGATTCTTTTGACAGCTTTTAGATGTTGTTCTTTAGGATTATATTGAAATCTTGCACACAAACAAACACTAAACATGATGTCTGGTCAAGAGGCAATTAGATATAGTAAGGAACCAATCATACCTCTATACATCTTAGAGTCAACACTATTTCCAATATCATCATGTGACAAAGATGTAGATGTGCTCATGGGAGTGTTTATTGGTTTAGAATCATGCATATTATATTTCTTAAGCAGCTCATTTGTATATTTGGTTTGGCTTATGAAAATTCTTTTAGATGTTTGTTTAATTTGCAAGCCAAGAAAATAGTTTACTTCACCTATCATGCTCATTTCAAATTCATGTTTCATGGAATCAACAAAGTTTCCACACATAACAGAGTTTGTAGAACCAAACACAATATCATCAACATAGATTTGAACAATCAAAATATCTTTTCCTTGTGTCTTAACAAACAAGGTATTATCTACTTTGCCTTTTCTAAAGTTTGTACTAACTAGAAAAGTACTCAACTTATCATACCAAGCCTGTGGAGCTTGTTTCAAACCATAAAAAGCTTTAGAAAGCTTAAATACATGGTCTGGACATGTGGGGTCTTCAAATCCAGGTGGTTGTTCAACATAAACTTCTTCTTTTACAACACCATTTTGGAAGACACTTTTTACATCCATTTGAAATAGTTTAAAATTCATGTAGCAAGCAAAGGCAAGCAACATTCGGATTGCTTCTAATCTAGCTACAGGTACAAATGTCTCATCATAGTCAATTCCTTCTTCTTGACTATATCCTTGTGCAACTAGTCTAGCTTTGTTTCTAGTGATTATCCCATTCTCATCTAATTTGTTTTGAAACACCTATTTTGTCCCTATTATTGAATGGTCTTGTGGTCTTGGAATCAACTTTCAGACTTTGCTTTGTTCAAACTAATTTAGTTCATCTTACATAGCAAGAAACCAGCTTTCATCTTTAAAAGCCTCATCTATTTTCTTTGGCTCTACTTAAGACAAGAAGGCTTGATGTTCACATGTGTTGTGATATCTAGACCTTGTACTAACTCTATTTGTAGAGTTTCCTATGATATGTTGTTGATCTACCTCATTCCTTACTCTAGGAAAAAAGAAATCTCTTGAGTCTAATTCCCCCTCAACAATGGGTTCACTCTTTTCATTCAGTTCTTGTTTAATAGAGTTTAGATAAGAATCATCTTTAAATTGTACATGAATAGATTCTTCAAGAACTAGAGTTTTCAATAAGAAAACTCTATATGCTTTGCTAGTTTAAGAATAATAGAAAAATATGGTCTTGTCACTCTTAGAGTCAAGCTTTCCAAGTGACTTTTTACCATGGTTCAATATAAAGCATTTACTTCCAAACACATGAAAGTAAGATATATTCGGTTTCCTACCAAAAAGTAACTCAAAGGAGTCTTTTTCAAGGTCGGTCTTAAGAATGCCCTATTTGAAATATAACAAGCCATGCTTATAGCCTCTCCCTAAAAATGTTTAGGAAGGTTATATTCACACATCATAGTTCTAGCCATCTCTTGAAGTATCCTATTTTTCCTTTCTACAACACCATTTTGTTGTGGTGTCCTAGGTGCTGAAAAATTATGAGAAACACCATTCTTGGAACAAAATTTCTCAAAAAGATGGTTTTCAAATTCACCACCATGATCTGTCCTAATCTTGGTTATAGTAAGAGCTTTTTCATTTTGAATCATTTTAGAGAAATCAACAAATTTCTCAAATGCTTCATCTTTCCTAGCAAGTAGATATACCTAAATATATCTTGTATAGTCATTTACTATGACTAAGGCATAATATTTGTCATTCATGGTAGCCATTCTCAAAGGACCAAACAAGTCCATGTGGATTTATTCTAATGGCCTTGAGGTGGACACCATTAGCTTTGGTTTAAAGCTACTTTGAGTGTGTTTCCTTTTTACACAAGCATCACACAACTTTTTCTTATCAAAGTTAAGCTCGGGTAAACCTTTAACTAAGCCATTCTTAGATAGTTTCTCTAACAATCCTAAGCTAGCATGACCAAGTTTCCTATGCCACAACCAAGCATCAACACTGTTATTGACAATCAAACATGTTTGTTTATTTGTTAATATGCTAAGATCAAGTACATAAATATTATCTTTTCTTTTTCCAATAATTCTTACATTGTTTTCCATATTTTCAACAAGACAAAGTTCTTTTCCAAATCTGATTTTGAAATTATTATCACACAATTGACTTATACTCAATAGATTAAATTTTAATTCATCAACATACAATTCATCATATATGAGAAGAGATTTCGAGTTACCTATTGTGCCTATACCTTTAATTTTTCCTTTGGAGTTATCTTCAAAAGATACGGTGCCTCTGGATTTTAACTCAAGAGTTGAGAAGAGCTCCATCATCCCAGTCATATGATGGGAACAACCACTATCCAAAATCCACAACTCTTTGTGCTTCTTCTTGTTTATGTTCATGTTCATATCCTGTGAAAACAAAAATTTGTGTTGGAGATCTTAGTACCCTTTTTTTTTTTGGGTTCGTGAGTGTTAGTTATTACTACATTATTAATCTTCTTAGGTATCCACACCTTCTTGATCTTATATGCTCTTCTAAGTCTAATTGGACATGTATTAAACAAATGACCTATACCAAGCTCAAAGATTTACATGGTGGTTCAGCACTTCTCACCTACTTCCATCCTATTCTTCTTCAACTTAAACCAAGTTGAAGTCTACTTTACTTCAAGTTAGGAGAAATATTCTCCTACACTTCACAACTCCTTAACAAGGAGTTATTTGATTCTCAGTTACAATGTTTAGGTTGATCCAACCTTAATTCATCAAGCAATCCTCAAATATCTAATGTGAGTGAGGAATGATGCTTATCAAAAAGCTAATTGAAGATGTATAAACCTAATTCAAGCTTTAATCATGAAACCCCCAATTTTCACAAAGTTAGGGTTTCAGATTTACAAAGAAGTTTATATGCATATAATAATTAAAGCTTGATTAGCACATAAATGACTTAATCTAATAGTGAATATTCACAAGAATATTAGTTTGAAGGAATATCATCGAAGATACACAGTTGCTTCGAAGATTGATGAAGAATATTGTCGGGTATGATAGCTTTGCAAGACTTGAGCACAAACTTGATTTCTCAACACAATATTATCAAAACCACACCGAAGAACTTTCTTCTCCCTCCTTTTATATGAGATATCAAGTAAATAAGCTTTCTAGGGTTTCATTCAAACCTGAGCTGCTCGTTGGAGTTAAACCGTTAAGACTTGACAAATGCTACATCAATTAACAGTGTAGACAGCGATTAAGGCTCTTCAAAATGGCTCTAACATTCCTCTCACCTTAAATTTCTTCCCGTTGAAGAACCAATGACAAAGAAAAGCAAAAAAAATCAGCTCAGCGAGGAGGCTAAGGCTTCAGTCGATCGGGTGCTCGATTAAGAGCAACGTCCTTTTAGGCTTAAATGAAATGACCGTGTTTCACACATTCATACTCAGGCAAGACTTGTGGGCCAGTGGATCAACTCGAGCTTAGTTTGTTTAGGCTCAGTCCAATAGAGTTGTTTAAGCTTGATCCAGTAGAATTGTTTAAGCTCAGTCCAGCATATAGCTCCATTCAATTATGCATTAAGCTTGATCACATAGAACCTTGTATTATGATTTTTCTTTCATAATATATTCTTTGGCCCTTTATGTACCTACAAGCATATTGAGTAAAGTATCATTTTTTCTTTAATATAATTGCTTATATTTTTATTCATTAAATCACATGAAAATATTTAACTAAACTTATATGTGATGTTTGATAATGAAATGTAGGAAACCAGCTACTTTATAATATCATTAGTTGATATTATAATTTGCACACCTTTTACTTCCTTTGGTATTCAATGTATGCACATAAAGATATTATCATACATAAAATTATTCACAAATAAAATTTATCTTAACAAAACATATCAACACATGATTTTCAACAAAACATACTGTACTTTTGATGCATCCTCTCTCTATTGAAAATCCACAAATGTGAAAAGATCTTCCAACTTAGGCAAATATCCTTTATTCTCATTCAGATGTACTGGCTTAATAAGAGAACTTAGGGTTACGACTAGGTAAAAGTGATTATGTATGTAACCCTAACCTGAATAGTACGCTTTTATACCATAAGCTAGAGGATAGGACCTAGGCCTAACCCTATGTGCTACCCAATTAAGCTCCGTCACCACAACCCTATTTGGTTAGCCATGGCCCACACCAGCCAGTCCATATTCCAAAACTCATGGACCAACTCAATATAGCCCAACTTAAAGTAAACCTAATTAAAAATTAGGCTAACATCATATTGTTATAACACAAGCTTTTCAAAGGCTATGGAAAAGTCTTCATTCGAGATTGTCAAGGAGAAGGTACCTCCCTTGCTATCCTGTGTACCTGAGGATACCAAAGATGATTCGGTTGAGAAAGAATTGTATGACAAGGACAAGGTACTCAAGGAAATAAGGGAACACAAAGAAGCTGCATGATCAATGTAAGAGAGACATTCAACACTAAATTCATAAATGTGGTATAGTTGAAGCTACCATTGTATATTGAGACCTTAGTAGTCCTCAACAAGTCTTTAAAGCTTAGTTTAAATCTCTATGGCCCCTATGAAGTTGAAACACATTACAGAAGTTACTTACAAGCTAAAGTCACCACAAGGGTCCTAAATCCACCTTCCCACGAAGAAGTTTTATGTTTCAAACCTTAAATGGTTGATTGGTCCAAATGTGTTGATACATAGTGAACTATCAAGAACTTTGGAGGATGGAGAAGGCATCTTTATTTGACCACAAGTAGTGTAGGATTGTTGTAAGAAAGGGACATGCACTAAAATTCTCATCCATTGGTATGGACTAGCCCTAATTGAAGCAACTTGGGAGGATGAAGATTAGATTAAGAATTGAGTCCTTATGATCCTTAAGGACAAGGATCCTTTGTAGGAGGAAGGAATGTTGCACCCACAAAATGACATGTCAACGAGGGTTATATTTTGGACTCTTATCCTTGATAGAAAGTACTGTGGTTGGTGTTTTTAGGGAAATGCAGAATACTCTATTTTGAGCAAGGGAGTAGTTGTTTTTGCATTAGTAGCACTTTTGCATCTTTGTGTAAGCCTTTATATGTTGTATGCATTAGGGAGGCAAACACTACATTTGGCTTAAGGACTATGCCACTTTATGTTGTATTTATAGGGTTAAACTTGGAGTTGTACCATCATAATCATGCATATAACTTTATTAGTGATTATCTGAATATTAGGTTTGAATGCTAATTTGAACCTATTTTATTTGAATACTATTACTAATTTGGACTTTCTTAAGTGTAAGCCTACTATGACCCTAACATAATCTCATTCTTGCCCACGAATCTAACTTTCGATGCATCAAGGCCAAAGGCTCAACCTTTTTTTTTCCCCCTAATTTTCTACTAGGTGTAAATACTACGAATATAAGTCAAGCCTGCTAAGGGCCCCATCTGCCCATAACATAATCCCATACTTACCCATAAATCTAACTTATGATGCATGAAGGCCTTTTAGGCTCAATCTTATCTTTTTCTCAATTTCCTACTAGGTTAAATACTACGAATATAGAATCCAGCAATTATTTTCCACTAAATGAAGATCTTATATAAAGCATTTAAGTCAAATTAGGAGAATTAAGTTCCTTGTTTGAAGAATATAATTGGCAGAAACTAGTATTATTTTGATTAAAATTTAGAAAATGCTATTGCAGTGATCAACATCATTTCTAAGAATTTTGGTTTTCAAGAGCACGCCAAGTGTAAAGCACCTGGACCAAGTGTCCAGTTTTCAAATGCTCAGGTATAGCTTCTTCCATTGAATTTTCAACTCATTTAAAAGGTTGGAAACTAATTAAGGGTTTCTTTAATCCACGAAAGCATTTGAGACTGCTGGAAGGACAATTATCGAAGCGAGGGCGAAATTCACCCGAACTTATGTGAAGAAAAGAGGGAGAAGGATCAAGGATGAGTGCATGTGTTAGAAGTAGTCCCCAATTTGAATGCAAGCCATAGTTGCTACGGAACTACTGACCGATTCTTTCTTTGAAATCGACTCGGCGCCTTGATGCTGGACCCGAATCCTCCGCCCCACCCTCTCCGTTAGTCCAGAGTAACCATAGTTGCTCTTCCCGTTTCTCATTTCTTTTACTCGCTTTTCCGGCCATCCAGGAAAAAATGGACCAAACCCAAACTCAGCGATCAGCTTCTGCCTCAGCTTCCCGGGCCCTTCAGTTTCACCCTGCCCGTGCCGCCATTTTCGATCTCTTCAACCTCTACTTGGGAGTAATCACTCTCTCGTTCTCTTTTATTTCAAGCTTTTCTTGGTTTATTTTTTATTAATTCAAGTTTTCTACGCTATTTTGCAGAGAAGTGGTCGTCAAAATCCCGAAGATTCTACCCGAGAACCTCCGTGAGTTTACGCATATATGAACTGAAGGTTTTTCGGAGAGATGAGTTGCATATGCAGCGTGAAATTATTCATTTTCATGAACTTGTACATAATTCTGGTGAATTGGAAATATTTGTCTTTACGGAATCTTTCTGTGCTATGATTTTTTGTGACTTACAGAACCTATTTTTGGTTAGACGCCTGAGGAATAGAAGCTTATTGGCAGTGCTCTTGGAATTGAAAGTGGTTATAAAAAAAGTGTATTTCTCAGGTTCCTACAGCTAAGGTCGTGAGGACTTGAAGATTACTCTTAACATAAGATTTAACACGTTTACATACATATGCGTAGGAAGGTGTATGTGTGTGTGTGTGTGTGTGTGTGTGTGTGTGTGTTTTTTGGTGGGGGGGGGGGTGGGGGGTTGTTGTGTGGGGGGTTGTTGTGTGGGAGGGCGCTTTGCGTTTTTGGTGATGTAGAGTTTGAGTCATAAGGGTATATGTCCTCATGCATACTCATGGTGTCAGTGTATTATACTCTGAAATGTTCAATTCTGGGCTACTCATTATATGAATTATTCAACTTTGTAACTGCTGGGTTATTTGGTTGGTTGGTTACTTGTCCAATTGTATTAATCTTTATTTGAATGACCGATCTTCAGTAACAAGACACAGAAGCGTGTGGTTGCACTAAACAGAGAGCTTCCTCCTCGAAATGAGCAGTTCCTTTTGGATTTTGAGCAACTTCAGAGCCAGTTTCCTGTGCGTTCTGGAATTTGAATTCTCTGTTTTGGCCCTTTTTTAAACTTGTTCCAGATAACATAGTTATGGAATTTGCTTTATGTATGTTGATAGCAATCATGTTTTTTCAGGACCCAGATCAATTGCGTGCCGTAACAGAATCTGTTCTTATACAGTTGGTTGTGAAGTGTAGTGGTCATGCACCACGTGCTGAATTTCTTCTCTTTGCTTTGCGAAGCTTGTGCAGTATGGGTTGCATTAACTGGGACACTCTTTTGCCATCCCTTCTTTCTCAAGTTTCCTCAGCAGAAATGGCAGTGGGTCAGGGGAGTCAAGCAATGCCAGCTGTCTCATCTACAAGTTTATCACAGCCTGGGATGCTGCCACCATCAAGCTCAATCACCAATTCTGCTACTTTTCAGTCTTCAAATCCAGCATCTCCATTACCTTCAGTTCATGGTATTGGTTCCCCTGCTCAATCCGCTAGTGAACCCACACCTTGTGTATCTTTGTCACCAGTTAAATCATCTGATATTTCTTCTGGTGGACAGCAACCTACAGCAAGGGTAAATTCATCTATTAAAGATAATGCAATAAGCAGTCTACGTCAGCTGTGTTGCAAGATTATTTTAATTGGTCTTGAATTTGATTTAAAACCTGTGACTCATGCGGAAATTTTCTGCCATATGCTGAATTGGCTGGTTAATTGGGATCAAAGGCAACAAGGGATTGATGATTCTGATGGAGGGAAATCTTGGAGACCTGACAAGGCACTTACTGAATGGCTGCACAGTTGTTTGGATGTGATTTGGCTTTTGGTTGAAGAGGATAAATGCCGAGTACCCTTTTATGAATTACTCCGTAGTGGCTTGCAGTTTATTGAAAACATACCTGATGATGAAGCTTTGTTTACACTCATCTTGGAGATCCATAGGAGACGAGATATGATGGCTATGCACATGCAAATGTTAGATCAACACCTTCATTGCCCTACATTTGGTACTCATCGGGTTCTTTCTCAGACAACTCCTAGTATTTCAGGTGAAGCAGTGGCAAATTTGCGATATTCACCGATCACTTATCCGAGTGTACTTGGGGAGCCATTGCATGGAGAGGTGAAAGTTTCTCCCAGCCATCATTTCCAGGAATGCCATGGTTCATGTAAATAGAACGTATACTATTTCTGGAGTAACATAAACACACTATTGGTGATAATATTATTCAGATTAAATGGCCTTTGTCACAATTGAGTTTAAATTCTTGAAGTTTCTTTGCAATTAGCGCTCCATTTTCAAAAGCTTCAATTATCTAGCATCATACTCTATAATGTAAGGACCTGCAAGTAATCACAGTATTTGTGTATACCCATTCCTTTTTATTTGCTTTTTTTCTCAATCCACTGACAGGTATAAACAATTTTGACAGGCTTCTGGTTTAGCAAAGTCCTTGTATGAAGTTTTTGTGATTAGATTTTGTTGGCATTACTTTAAATTAGCACTCTACCATTCTCCTAGGCTCTCTCTAGTTCCTAGCAAGCCTTGTTTTTGGATGCCTTATCAATGGCAGCTTGCTCCCCGATGTTGCTACCTTTGTCTCAAAAAAGATAAAAGATTCTATTCAGTCATAAGGATTTTATTTCAATTTAGTTGTCCTTGCTTTTGCATTGTTTATATTGTAATTCTATCGCTTGGTTTTTAAAATACTTTTTGTCTCTTAGTGCTTTACTTTGCAATATCTGCTGCTTTTGTAAATTGAAAATGGTATTGATTAAGCAGTTTTTTTACATTATTTGAATGTTATTGGGTATGTCTTTTGATGTAGCTTTCTTTCTCTGGGAAAAGTCAAATGGGGCAAGATTTTCAAGAAAATCAAAATATTCATGTCTCTTTCTCCATAGAAGATTCTTTCCCTTTAGTATTTATTATTATTATTTTTAAATTTTCAAAGTAGCCTATACTTTTCTCATCAAAGTCTTGCCATGTCAAACCATGACTCTGGATTTTAGAAAGGTGTAACCCCACGACTAGTGCAGCTGTGAGTAAATATGTAAAATTTTCATGCCCATATGTATGTGTTTAATGTCCCTGTTTTTGGCCATGAGTTTGAGTTTCATTTGGCCTATGATTTTCTGTAGTTCATTAAATTAGTTTGTTTTCTCTGTCAAAGGATCTTGCAATGTCTATTCAGCGAGGAAGTTTGGATTGGGAGAGAGCTTTACGTTGTATAAGGCATGCTCTGCGCAGTACTCCTTCACCGGACTGGTGGAAGCGTGTGCTCCTTGTGGCTCCATCCTATAGGTCTCCTCAAGTGCCTACTCCTGGTGCTGTATTCACTTCTGACATGATTTGTGAGGCAACCATTGATAGAATTGTGGAGCTATTGAAGCTTACTAATTCCGGTAATTATCTCTCCTCATTAACAAACCACCCCACCCCCTCCCCCCTCCCCAACCCACCCTGGGGGTGCTCCTTCTCCTCGCCCTTTTCTCTGGGGAAATATATTCCAGTAGGTGCGAGTTACTTTCATTTAATAGATCTTTCTAAAGGAGTATGTAATTCTCTCTCTTTGTAGAGTTTTTTTGTTTGACACTAGGTCTGTAGAATTTTTTTAATCCTTTCTCTGTGTTCTTAAGAGTGCGGTGCAAGTATTTCATTACCATACATGGTAGCCATGATAACCTATCTGTCGCAAGTGATCTTTATATGCCTTTCTTCGTTTCCAATTTTTACCGTTGCTGCTTGTGATGTGCCTAAGGGCTATTTCTGCAGTATTATATTGTAGTATGCTCTTGCCTGATACAGTTTTCTTTTTGTTGCTTTTGGCAGAGATAAGTTGCTGGCAGGACTGGCTTGTCTTTTCTGATATCTTCTTTTTCCTAATGAAAAGTGGGTGTATCGACTTTGTTGATTTTGTGGACAAGCTAGTTTCACGGGTAGCAGAGGGTGACCAGCACGTTCTTAGGACAAATCATGTAACCTGGTTGCTTGCACAAGTTATAAGGGTCGAGCTTGTAATGAATGCTTTGAATTCAGATGGTAGAAAGGTTATTTCTCAAGTGTAGAGTGTAAAATTTTACTGCTGTTCTGTTACTGCTGTGCATTTGTCTTTTCTGAGGTGTTTCTTTTAGCCAAGTCAATCTTTTTTTGGCTTTAGACCATAATCGACACAAGAAATTCAAATGCATCAGTAATTTTGATTCCTTGGTATTTTTTGAATGCTCCTTTTGGTTGTTGAAAGACTTGATCAAGCTGATATCCTATGCCTGAGACATTGCTTTTCTACTGCTAGGTAGAAACAACCAGGAAGCTTCTATCATTTCATAGAGAAGATAGAAACTCGGATCCTAACAATCCTCAAAGTATCCTGCTTGATTTCATCAGCAGTTGTCAAAATTTGCGTATTTGGTCATTGAACACATCAACCAGGGAATATTTGAATAATGAGCAGCTTCAGAAGGGAAAGCAAATAGATGAATGGTGGAGGCAAGTGAGCAAAGGTATGGATTTTTTATTTTATTTTATTTTTCCATTTAGTATTTCACAGTTAAGTTTCTTCGACCCTGTGGTTACTGCTGTTGATGAAATCACTAACTGGAGTCTTTAGTTGCACTGTGTGTTCATATGTTTAATCAGTTTATGTTAAAAAAGGCTGTTACTTTGGACAGGTATGACATTTCTTCCCTCAGGACTATACTGGTAGAGTAACTCCTACCCCAAACACCCTGTCACCTTGTGTACGACTCTCTCCTCTGCAACGACTGTCAAATGAGTTCATAGTTATAAGCTCTTATAGTTGATCAACTCATTTCTTTGCAGTTCTAGAAATAATAAGTAATGGCTATTCTGATTTTGACATCTAGGTAATGAGTTTTAGTAGGATGTTTCTCATTCAGTATTTCATGTAGTTTGTTCAATTTCTTTAGTTTTAGAAATGAGTTAACCTCTAGTTATTAAAGTAGGCCATTCCTCTTTAATTGCCTTGAGATATGGTTAGTACCTTATTACCAATAATAAATACCCATGTTCGTATCAGTGTATACATAATTGGAACTCTTTATGTGCTAATAATGGACATCCAAACTTCACCCTACTGACTTAGGAAAACATCTTATTTTGTGACAATACCTGCGTGAAAAAATATAGGCTACCTCTGTTTTTATATAGATTTTTTTAAAATTTATTTTTGAGGGAAATTACTGATTTTCTGTTGGTTGGCTAATGTCCCGAAGATGATTCTGAAAATATTTTCCACTGTTTAGTATCCACTGAAAATTATAAATGATTACAGAATCTCATATAACTCTACAAATGAAAAGTCCATTTGGAATGGACGAGATAAAAATAACTAGAAGAAATGACCAAAAGATTAATTTTTATGCAATGTTGCACATTTTCACTTTCTATGTATCAAAAACATAAAGTTGAGAAAAAATGGTTTCAATTTGTCACCACGTCATTAAGTTCAAGTTGAATCACAAAATGAATAGCCAAAAGAACTTTCAACTCAAGATGTCTCTTGAATTGATCTAAATAATCTGTTCAACCTTTTTTTACTCATCTTCTTCCTAAGGTATCTGTGTTGCCTTATCATAGATCCTTCAGTTCATCAACCTTTTATTTGAAATTAATATTTTCTTGCTTGCCTAACATTATAGGTTTCCTCTTGTGAAATACCCCACTATATCTTCTAAGATTTTCTTTTTTGGGTTGAACAAGCAGAGCCAATTCTTGATTGTAATCCTCACTAACAAGAGCAACTGAAGAACATTTTCATTATTGTTTTCATCTTTGGACACTTTGCATTCGTAATATAAACACCATAATTCAACTTTCCTATGAATCCAAGCAATATTGGGTTCAGTAAGCTTCAAATCTGGTAAGCTAAAATTAAAATTGAATGAGATTAGTGTTGCTGGTGACTCTAATCAAGTATAAAATTGGATGTTTCAGAAAACATACAGGATCTTTTGCTTTAATGCTAACAGATCTAGGACAGATTTAGGAATGATCTTTCTGTGTGATTGTGGTGGAGGGCTAAGAGAATTTGTTTTGGGGTTAGAGTTTTAGAAGAATGAGTTAGGGTTCAGAGATTGATTTGGGTCGTTGGAAAATTCTAAAGTGGCTGTGTTCAGAATTCCGAGGTTCATTTTGCAGGTTATTTGGTGCAGAAGTATTCGGTTTAAAGGTTTTGATGTGTAAGGGAAAGGTCTTGATTTGGAGGAATGAGAAGAGGTTGGTTGTCATTAAAGATCTGTGTTGAACGGTGATGGAAGAATAACGGTCTGCCCAGAGAAAGAAAGAAAGAAAGAAACGGGAAGCAATATTCCAGTGATCAAAGTCTAAATGATTTGAATGTAATGAATTTTGAGTCTTTGACTCTTACATAACCTATTAGAACTAGGCAATTAGTTTGAATTTGGAGGAAATCTTTCATGAAGTCCTACAAAAGGTTTCCAAAATGATCTATACCATTAATAACTGAGAAAACTAAAAATACAATCATGCATAGGAATATCATGAAATGTTAAGCGTGGCTCTGCATATAAAAATTTCCAGTAATCCATAATCCCTTTGCCTAATTCAGAAGCAGTTGGGCATAGGAAAGTTTAGACTAAAAACTCCAAAAGCATACAGACCCTGCTTTATTTAGAGGTCAGATGATGGCCCCACACCTGAAAAGCTCTAACCTATTAAAGTTGATATTCACTCTAAACACAGCAGCTTGATTCTTATTCCATATTTACAGCTCTAGTATCTCGGGGAAAAGACTACCATGCTAATTAATCATCTACCATAGATGCATATGTGAGAAAGTGAGCCGGCCATGTACATCAAGTGCACAGAACTAGAGAGAAGGTGGCTTGTTATAGTTAGGTATGATATATGTCCAGACTACCCTTTTCTTCTCCAGGAGAACTCTAGGTACTTTCATTAATTTCTTTTGTTATATACAGTGATGAGTGAGAAGGTTGCTAAGGTTGGAAGAACTTCATGCCTTAGGTTAGAGTATTCTTGAAATGTGGTGATTTATATGTCTGCCCTTCTTGAGGAGTGATAGACGTGGTCTTTTCATCTGTGTGTAGGGATGGTTTTGTCATCTGAATTATAGAAGTTCTTGTTGAAGTGGATGGTTATCAGTTTGTAGTGCAATGTATCTTCAATTTCTTCATCCTTTCTGTCATCTTATTTGACCTAACCTTGTTTCGTGCTTTTCATTCTAGTTAGTTCTCTGCATGTTAGTTCAGAGCGAGGTTAGTGTTTGTTTAATATAGTGCATTCTTATGCATTTGTAACATTCATTGTCTCGTATTTTCAGGAGAACGCATGATGGACTATATGAATATGGACGATAGATCAATTGGGATGTTTTGGGTTGTGTCTTACACCATGGCACAACCAGCTTGCGAAACAGTAATTAATTGGCTCTCCTCTGCTGGTCCAGAAATGTTACCTGGACCAAATCTACAGTCCACTGAAAGGTTAACACTTATGCGGGAAGTAAACCCATTGCCCATGTCATTATTATCTGGCTTTTCGATGAACCTGTCTTTGAAGCTGGCTTATCAAATGGAAGAATCTTTATTTGCTGGGCAGGTACTCTAGTTTGTAGGGGCTTAATAGATTTTTTTGAATGATCACTAGAATAATCCTTTCTTCAGCTATGTTTGTGGATGAATGAGGTATTGTATATTGAGTCCAATTATTCTTAACCATATTTATGGGCTTACTAGAAAATCTATATAAATTAATTGAATATAAATCAATGATATGATTAAAAAAACTGAGGCCAGTAAACTTATATTAATTCCTTTCTAAATGTTATATATTTGTTTTTAGAAGTATAGTATTTCTTAAAGTTTGGAAAATGTGACTTGAAGTTGATCTGTCTATCGTTTTTGGTCATGAGGGCCGACAAGTTCTTAAATGGCTACCTTGTAATTGTATAAAAGAGACCGAAGCAAAGAAGTCAACCTGGGAAACATAAACCATCCAAAAGTCTTGAAGGCAAGGAGAGGTCTTTTTATATAAATATTTATGGTATTGATGTGACTAAGTGTTTTCTCTGATAATTTACACTGTGAAGTACAGACTAAGTATTCCTTTCTCTGCACTGGTTTCCTCTTATATAACTGAATCACAACATTTTGGCTGGTTCTTTTTTTTCTTTTTGGTTTTGTTTGCGGTATGTGGTTCCATGAGATCTGTAGAAATTTTGGAACTTTATTTAGACATTAATATTTAATATGTAAATGCAGATCGTTCCAAGCATCGCAATGGTTGAAACGTATACTAGATTGCTGCTTCTTGCACCTCACTCCTTATTTCGTTCACACTTCAGTGTAATTACCTTTTCCTTCTATTTATTCCTCCCCCCCCCCCCCCCCCCCCCCCCCCCCTCCCTTTCTCTTTTCTTGCTTATGCTATTAGTCTAATTTGTATAATGTCTACAGAGGGGATTATTCTCCCATGTTTTCCTGGTCTAAAGGTAACAGTGGGCTACGTCATCTTGGCTGCCTTCCACTTTTGTGAAGGCAGGAATTCTCTCTCAATTGCCTACTTTAACCCCATAAAGTTCAGCCACAGCCTAGCTGTTATCTCATATTTAAATGTTTCTTGTGTGAAAGGAGAAATTTATAGTTAGGCCCTTGAAGATCTTTAGCATGTATCAGCAATTAGTCTAAAAGAACCCCATTATTCTTCTCTCTCTCCACACAACCAACACTTCAAGAGTCTTTCCAAGTCGTCATTGAACCTCAAATTTGGATCTTGATTGTTGTTATGGGGAGTGATAATTTAATAAGTGAATGCAAGTAAGACACCTACAAGACTGAACATGTGACCTATGCCACCCTTGTTTAATGGGAAAGGAGATGTCGTTTGTTCGAATAGATTATTGGCCTATTAGTTTTGATTCCACCCTATTAGCTGAGGAGCTTTGTCCACAGATTACATTCTGTTTCCCTTGGAATCCTGGCTGTATAGCTGCTCACTGTTGAAAAAATGGATTCTGCTGTTTGCTTTAGAACTTAACCAAAAGTTTAGTCACATTTCTTTAGCTCTTCTCTCTTTCTCTCTCTCTTTCTTACCTTTCTGTAAAACGTATTTGAGCCCTATAATAATTGAGATGAGTTGTGATTTTGCACTTATTTTTTAAGTTCATTTTCATGTGTTTCCATTTTTTTTAATGGAAAAGGGGGAGGGTGGGGGTGTTAACTTCCATATTTTTTTTTCCCTTTTTATGCTGGATAACATTTCAAATAACTATCACTTACTGCAGCACTTGGCACAAAGGAATCCGTCATTATTGAGCAAGCATGGGGTAACTCTTTTGGTGCTTGAAATTTTGAACTACCGTTTGCTTCCATTATACAGGTGATCACTTACTGGGTCCATATTGTGAAGTGAAATGTTCTAAATCAATTTACCTTGTATTTGTTTATCTTTGCATTCCAAAACTTTGCCTCTTTTTTGAGTCCCTGGACTTGAGATCCTTGGATAGAATCTGAATTTACTGCAAGTTGGTTTTTCTATTTGACATATTCTCTTTGTTCCAGATACCAAGGAAAAAGCAAGGCTTTGATGTATGATGTCACAAAAATAATATCTACACTCAAAGTGAAACGTGGAGATCATCGTGTATTTAGATTGGCTGAAAACTTGTGCATGAATCTTATTTTGTCGCTGAGGGACTTTTTCCCTGTGAAAAGGGAAGGGAAGGTGGATACTGCAATCTCCAATCTCTCTCTCCCTCTCTTGCTCTCTCTCTCTCTCTGTCTTCTTCTTTTTCATTTGGTTTGCTCTTTCCCAAAATCTCTCTTTCTGCCACTGGTGCTGCTGCTCTCTCTCCCTTCCTCTCTCTTGGCTTGTTTTCCCCTACTGGATTAAACTAAAAGTTGATTATCTTTTATTTTCTATTGTATTTCTTCTTCAAGGGTCCAACTGAATTCACGGAAACTTTGAATCGGATAACCATAATAACTCTTGCCATCACCATTAAAACACGTGGAATTGCCGATGCCGATCATCTGCTTTATCTGCAGACTATGGTAGAGCAGATACTGGCAACTAGCCAACATACGTGGTCAGAGAACACAATGCGCCACTTTCCTGCTGTGCTCCGTGATGCCTTAATGCCGCGAATGGATAAAAGAAGCCTGGCAATTCAGACATGGCAGCAGGTCCATTATTGTCCATTTGTTTTCTCATAATTTCTGACATGCATTTTTTTACTAAAAAGTTTCGGGTTCTGCTTGTCCAAGTTTTCTTCTATTGGTTGTGGTGAAATTGTCTGGATTCAACTTGACATTGGTGTCATGACTGGTCATATTAAGGAAGCTTTACGGGATTTGGTGGGGAAAAGATAGTGAAGAGAATCTGTCAGACATATTTAGGATTACGACTATGGTTGTTACTCATTATTCTTACCCTGAATTGCTGATATAAACATGATGAATTTCTCTTCATGTAGATATATTTTGCTTGAAATTATTAAGGCCCTCCCCCTAAAGAAATTTTTGCTTGATATGGTTAGGCTATTACAATATAAGTTCAGTGCTTCCGTCTCTGGTGAAGGGAGAGATATCAGTGGTGACTAGAATGATTGGCCTTTACTAACCTATAAAAAGAATGCCCCTTCTCACATCATGAGTAGTGACATCACCTGTTGTGTGAGATCGCAACCCTTGACCTGTGGCTGATGACGCCACTGGTATATGTAGTACTAGCTTCACTATTTGTGGTTCTTTGAACTGATTTTTCTCCATAACATCTCAAATTGGAATCCTTGATGTCTTCGTTAAGGTTACCCTGAATTTATTCAGAGTTTAATGTTTGGCATCATGGTAGTAGATAGGTCAATGATAAGCTTTATCAATTGTTGTTATTGTTTTCCTTGACTTCTGGTTCTGAAACACTGCTTCACTAATTTCATCCTTCTTTCCTATCATTTATTTATGTAGTCAGTATTGGATCTGCACATAGGTGTGCTTGTAAAGCAATTAACTCCTAACTTGTGGGACAACCTTGAGGAATATATTTGGTTTTGTATTCAAAGTATTTATTTTTTATTAGATTGAGAATTCTACCTGTGTCACAATGTTCACTCATTGTGCAGGTAGAAACAACTGTGATCAACCAATGCAAACAGCTCCTTTCACCGTCAGCTGATCCTACTTATGTTACAACGTACATCAGTCATAGTTTTCCCCAGCATCGGCAATATCTTTGTGCTGGAGCTTGGATACTGATGCATGGGCACCCAGAGAACATAAACAGTGCAAATTTGGTACAGATATCCGATTATCCAGTTATTTGAATAGTACTTTGTTTCTTGGTAGTAAGATACAATATAAGAGTAATAATTTCTTCCCCTGATGGAGCTCAGGCCCGTGTCTTGAGAGAAGTTTCCCCAGAAGAAGTTACGGGTAATATCTATACAATGGTGGATGTGCTACTTCATCATATTCAGATGGAACTTCAGCATGGACACCCGTTACAGGCATACAGCTTTTGCTATGGCTTTGTTTGTTATAGCAGTGCATTCTAAGTGTTGTTGGTCATTTGATTCACCTATTATTTCATTCTCAGGAACTTTTGTTGAAAGCTTGTGCAAACCTCGCATTTTTCATTTGGACCCATGAATTGCTTCCCTTGGATATTTTGCTTCTAGCACTTATTGACCGTGATGATGATCCCCATGCATTGCGCATAGTGGTAAGCACCTTTTTAACATTATTATCTGTGTTGTGTTTTGAATGATCTCTTCAATGTTATGTGCATTAGTTGATTCAAACTCAATACTGAAGAAGAAGAAAAGAGAGGAGGATGAATATTAAAGAAAGAGAAAATGGAAATCATTAGGAGAAAACACAAAAATTAAGATTGCTACCCCATTAATGTATTATTTGTACTTGCTTAGAAGAGACAGGTTACAGAAGCAACTGTTACTGTGAAAGATACTATAATAATACAAGCTATGTACAACTCTAGCTATGCTGGTCCCCCTACATAAGAAAAGAAAAAGTGGAACAGAATGCAGAGATAACTTGTATAGTCAGTTTGCTTCGGGCTGTATAAAAGCTCTACTTAGCAATTCCTTTGTCAATGCAAGTAGTTTCTTTTCCTCGTATGAAATGTAGAAATAAAAGCAAAATGCATTTTCCTTAGTAAACTGAATAAAGTTTTATCATGTTGGATTAGAGTATGGGCAATGTAAATGACTGCATCTTTTCTTTTCTTTTCTTTTTTAATTCACAGTACAATTTACTAGTTCTTTTAAGTCTTCATGTTTTTTCAGCAATGCTTTGAGTCAGACTAAATTGATAAGTTCCACGTATCATGGCTTTAACTCTAACTTTAGCATTAGGTTTAGCACAACTGATTATCTTTTGCTATGTTAGATCACTATTGTTCTTCCCACAAAGTGTGGCAATATGCCAAAGTCCAGATAAATAATCCTAGAACGTGATCAACTTCTCTTGAGTCTTTCATATCAACTGCTTAGACAAGCATGTATTCACTTTTGATGATACTCCCACATCATCCTAGCAAGTAGTATTTAAGTATAACTAGAACATCTTCTGAAATATGAACAACTGTGCGTGACAATTTCACTGCAAGCTAATCATGCTTTATCATCAACCAGTCATGTTTTTATGTTTGAAACAACAAATAAAAATATGTCGGATCACGTTTTAGGCATGCTGGAAGATTTTATGACAGAAAAAATTATAACCAATCAAAGATGCCTAAAAGAGATTCCAGCAATTAACACGTTAAAACAACAAAGTGATTTAGTCCTTTTTTTTTCCCTTTTCTTTTTTTAAAAGTGATTCAGCTGTTGATTACTGGTTCATGAGAAAGAGAGTTTCTAATTGTTCGAACCAGATTTTGTATAAAAACAAAAAATTTATCAAGTCTTTGAATTTTATGAAACAAAAAAATGGGATCAACTTAAAACAAAATCTAACTTTTGATCATTTTTTTGGGCTTGAGAAAACATAAACATTGAGAAAGATTGCTCTAAACACTGAACTTATCTGCTTCGTTTATGTTTGACGTAGCACATACCCAAGGAGATAGTGGACTTTCTCATGTGCAGAGACAGCAAATCAGAAACTATTCTTTGTCTAAAATAGCATGGTTGCCCACCCTCTGTAGGTAGGCTTGATAGTAAAACGCATGTGCAATAGGTCTCAAGTTTATGATTACCACATAACTCCCTTGGAAAAACCTATTAATTATAATTTACTGAAATATTATAAAAGACTTTTGTTATCTACTAATACTTGTAAATCAAAAATAAGATATCCATATAACAACAAAGTAGTTTGGTTTTACTGTTACTTTATTCATTTTATATAGTTTATCCTTGAGTCCTTGATTTAATTGCCTGATTAGCTATCATATTCTCTTGACGAGAGATCAAAGTATTTAGAGTATAAATTTCAGTAACTATTCATTAGAAAGTCAAGTTTGACTTAAGATAATAAAATTTAGCGATTTTTCCTCAAGGAGGATATTTATATATCACAGTGAGATCTTAGATGCCATTTTGAGAATAAGTAAGCCCAAAATACTCAATATTATTATGAAAGTATTGAGACAGTTACCAAACATGATCACTCAATATAATTGAAGTGATCAACACTATATCTGAATCCATTATTTACGTAGGATTAAAAGTCTTTCGAGTAGTAGATCAGAAAAAGGGTTTGAGTGATGGTAACACGGAAAATAGTTTCTCATGACTGTCTTATTTAATGGATCTCAAATGTATTATATTCACTCGAAATGCCAACTTCCATGATCTAATTAATATGTTATCCTGTAAGTAACTATGAACTTAGAATTTGCAATTATATGAAACCTTTGATTTGGGTCTTTTGTGCATTAGATGTACTTAATGCACCTAAATAACATATAATATAGCTTAAGAACACAATTCTTAATGTATAATATAACCTAAATATAATCAAGTTCTAATTTGTTTTTGGGGCACAACCCTAATATCAGTCCTGGCGATGAGGCTTCCTATACTTATTTTGTGAGGTCATTAGTTCTTGATATTAAGTTGATTTATTGCCAATATGGAAGAAGAAGAGATGGAGGAAAAAGGATGATGATTAGAAAGCAAGAAAAAGAGACCGCCTTATGAAGAAAACCCAGAAGGAATCTCTTCCCTCTTGCTTATTAGTAATAGTAGCTACAGAAAGATATTATTGTGAAAGGTATGCTTTAGCATCTGATTGATAGAATAAGAAATAAGAATACAACTCATAAATATAATGTAATTGTTTATCAGTATGACCTATTTATCTTATACCTTTTAATGCTAGGATCTTTTGACTTTTGCTAACTTTCAGATTCTAATTTGGTACTTTTTGTGGAGGTATGTTTGATTTTTGTTGTGTTTCTGGACTTCTAGACATTGTTTGACCTGAAGCAACTTTTCAATAATGGTTGTAGGAAAGATTCTTATTCTTTATAAAATAAGCACATTATTTTTGCTGGTACTAGTGTATATATTGCATTTTTTTGCTTATGGTCTATCATTTTTTGCAGATTAATTTAGCGGAGAGGCAAGAGCTTCAACAAAGAATGAACTTGTATCTTATGAATTGTGGACCCCCAGAGCACTGGGGTTTCTCTGGAATGTTCCAGCGAGTTGAGTTGCAGAAGGCTCTTGGAAATCATCTCTCATGGAAGGACAGGTGACATCTGTTCATTTTAACTAGCACAATGAAGTGTGTATAAGATGATATCAAGCTGTACAAAGTAATTCTAAGCTTGGTAATCAAAATAAACTTTAGTAATTGAACTAACTTTACCCACGTGATAGTTTTCTGATGCATTATCAACTGTAGCTATCTCGTTTCAGTAGTCAGCTCTCTCATACCATTATGTATTTGCTTCTGAGAAAGAATGGTTTGGGTTACTGCTTTAGAAAGTTGATAACTTACTTTTCGTTTTTTGTTTTTTGTTTTTTTTTTTGGCAATTTCAAAGATCTTTGGACTATCCTAACTCTTTAGGAGTAACTTTAGTACACCGTGTTGATAGTGAACAAGCAAATGCCCCATGATGAGTTAAAACTAGAAAGGAGTGGATTTATACATAGGGTCATTAATACTTTGTTAAGAGGGTCTTGTGCACTCTTCTCATATTTTCTATGAAGATCTATGTTCTTTGCATTACTTTTCTCGGGCTTGAGGTTTTTTGAAGCACTTCCATTAACCACAGTTAAATGCTGAAAAATTGATGCACCACCCTCTTCTTTTGTTAGACCAATTATTATGTGTTACCTGCGTAGCCAAGATCATGAAGTCCACGTTAATATGTGGAGGTCCAGAAGGCTTCAGTTTGAGATAGAATACCCTTTTCTTAGATGGGTAAAAAATAAGCTTCCTGTGACCAACCATGGGAGAGAAATTGAATATGGTGATCTCAGTGCCTTGTCTTGTGCTGATGGCAAGCTTGAGTCCATCACACACCACTGAAAACATTCAAGAATTTGCTATTTGCTTGTCCAATACTAGGACAGGACTGTAACTGAGGGTTATTTGACCTATTAAGGGCATTAAATAATTCATAAATAGTGAATGGTTTAAATACCCTTGTTTGCATATAGCACTTAAAATTTTGACTTGGAGTAGTGCGACTAATTAAGACTCAATAGAGTCATACTTCGTATTTTAGAATCAGCTGGAAAAACTTCTTTCATCATAGATAAAAAGGTATTTTGGATCTGATATGCTGATTATTATATTATCTTCTGCTACAAGTATTGTTGAAGAATTCGACATTGTTGGTGCAACATGTCCAGAAAATCTATTTATCACACTATTTTTTTAATTACAATAACCTTTATTTATGTGTTTAGGACATGTTTAGTCATAGGGAGAGGATAGGGGGATTTTAAGTGATCTATCTTGCCAGCGAAGCACTAACCAGGGCTGTAACATAGTAGGGTGTAATGGCAATTGTAATTGGCTTGTTCTAAGTAGCACTGTTACGTTCTTTCTTGTTTTTCCTGCATTTGACTGTGTCGTTCCTTGACCTTGTTCTTATTCTGCCTGATTTCTTTTTTGTTAATCTTTGTGCAATATCACTGCGATCAGACTAAGGGATTTGAAGTTTTCTAAGTTACCTCTTCTTGTCATGGTATAACCCTTGGTCCATGTTACATCACAAACTGTTATCGCCATATGTAAAGGCCTTTGAATCAGCTGATAACCATGAGGGCTGCTTTCATTGTCTATCTTCCTGCCTGTCTAATTAGTAACCCGAAATTTTAGATGCTTCCTGAATTCTCTGTTTTTGTAAGAGCTGTACAAAAGCATCCGGCACTTCTCCCCAAAGTATCATCATAGTCCTTGATGTGACCTATTTAAGAGACTTTGAACCTATCACTTTTCTACCTCTGTAGAATAATTATGATATGCTATTTACTTCTTGTTTTTTCATTTATGGTTAGTGTGGTAGTGTTGTTTTTGATGCATCGTTTGTGGCCTTGTTAGTGATATATTTGCTACTGTTTTATGTGTGTTGATGGTTGCATAGTGATTAACCGTGCTTGAAATCATTTGCAGGTATCCCACATTCTTTGACGATGTAGCAGCTCGTTTGCTACCAGTCATCCCTTTAATTGTTTATAGACTAATTGAGAATGATGCAATAGATCCAGCTGACAGAATTCTTGCCATGTATACTCCCCTTCTTGCATACCACCCTCTAAGATTTACATTTGTTCGTGATATACTTGCATATTTCTATGGTCATCTCCCTGGAAAGCTTATAGTCCGGATATTAAATATTCTTGACCTCAGCAAGGTAATGATATTTCCTTCTTTCCTTTTGGTCCTTGTGAATTTAGGTTCTCCACCAACATCTTATTTTGGCTTAAATTTTTTTTCAGATACCTTTTTCAGAGTCATTTCCACAGCACATTAGTTCTTCAAATCCTGTCATATGCCCACCTATGGACTATTTTGCTACTCTGTTATTGGGACTGGTGAATAATGTTATACCTCCATTAAATAATAACTCAAAATTGGGTTCAATGGGAGATCCTCCATGCAATACAGTGCGAACCTCCCATAATAAGCCTTCAACGACATCTCAATCTGGGCTGGCAAATGCATCTGAGGGCCAGAAAGCATTTTATCAGATTCAGGATCCTGGAACCTATACTCAACTGGTTCTTGAAACTGCTGTCATAGAATTACTCTCTCTCCCTGTCTCTACTTCCCAGATTGTGTCTTCACTGGTCCAGATAGTTGTCAACATACAGCCAACGCTAATCCAATCCAGCAATGGTCTGAGTGGAGCTCCAAATGGTGTTGGGCAAGGTTCTGTATTGCCAACATCCCCCTCAGGAGGGAGCACAGATTCCTTGAGTGCAAGCAGATCAACTTCTTCAGTTCCGGGAATAAATACCTCCAACATTGTTGCTCGAAGTGGTTATACATGCCAACAACTGTCTTGCTTATTCATCCAAGCTTGTGGCCTCCTACTTGCTCAGCTACCTCCTGATTTTCATTTACAGCTTTATATGGAGGCATCCCGTATAATAAAAGAAAGTTGGTGGCTCACTGATGGGAAAAGGTCCCTGGGTGAACTAGACTCCGCTGTTGGGTATGCTTTATTGGATCCGACTTGGGCTGCTCAAGATAATACCTCAACAGCCATTGGTATGCTTTAAACTATGATGGCTATTTTCTGATTATTTTCCGATAAGTACCCAGGTTTTTCACCTAATATTCTAACGATGTACCAACTGGGTATTAATAACATTAAACTCACAATTAGAGTGTGAGGCTTCAGTGATTTTCACGAGGCAATAGGTATAAACATTAGTGACAACAGAACAATGCCAGTCGGATATTTCAGTATGGTATCCATTTACGACAACTCTTACTGACTGACGTTCTATTTTGGTGCCTTTGGATATCCAGAAATTGTGATGGCTTCTTTATTTTTATCTGATGTTCAAGTAACAATGCTTTTATATATACGGGTAAATGTGGGGCTGAGTGTCATTTACTTATTTGTTTTGCATTTTTTCTTTCAAGACATAGACCATAACGTAGATATTTATTTATTGAAATACAATAACTGATTTGGTTTCTTAAGTTTTACTTTTCAAAGAAAGAATCTGTGATTGGCGCTGATAGTTTTGTCTTGGTTCCCAGGCGGTTGTTGAAATAGATAGTTTATGATAATTGGAAGCTTCTGAAGGAATACATATTCCTGTGAATGATGTAGCTAGTTTGCTTTTAAGAACAATTGACATAACCACTGTCCTTCTCGTGCTATGTGGTGGGTTTGTATATGATGTTAATCACATTGCTGCACTTGATTGTTGTATGATCGCTCACAAAAAGGGATATCTTCTTTGTGATATTTTAATTTATTCCTTTAGTGCCACTTACCTATAATATGCTCCTTTTTTTTTTTCTTTCTTTTTTGGGGCAACTGCCTGCTTTAGTGTTACTCATGGTGGGTACTTAAGAAAAAGGCAGAAAACAAAAAACTATGTCAGAAAAATCCAATAATAAAATTTGAACCACTCACTTCTGCAAAAGCCTTTGCTCTATGGAAACATATCCAAATGTCAGCGTAAACTGAATATGGTTGATTTTTGGGTCCACTTCAACATGGGGTCGTAGGCTAATCAACCGACTGTGGATTAATGATCTTGTCTTCTGTTTATAGTTGCTCAACTCCTTTGTTGTTCTTATATAATCCTAACATTTTTCAACCTTTGTTTACCCGCTGTTCTCTTCCGAATGTTAAGTGGCAGAAACATAAACAGGGGTGGGGCCCACTCAGGCTCAAGTGCTAATGATCAGTAGGTTCTGTTCACTTATTTTTAGCTTAGTTTTTAACGGTCTGGGTGATACCAGTGCTCCAGGTTATTTTATTTTTGGTGGGTTGTATAATAATCTTCAGTCATTTAAGAGCTTTTGCTGAAAGAATGAGATCAACTTTTTTGTGTTTGGTTTTGTAATTACTGATTGGATTGAATATAGACTCAAGGAACTGAAGTTTTAAACATCCATTCTGCAATAACAAGATGTGAATCTTTGGTTCAGGATTACTAAACACATAAACAGCATCCAAGGGAACAGCTAAAGTAAAATTGTCTAAGAAGCAAAAATAGGCTAAACTCCTAATAATCAGTCAATATCCTACGGGGGTTCCTTTACATAGAATCATTTAGCAAATTGATAGAGGGTAATGCATAGATGAATATAAACTATTTAAAAAGCTAATTTACAACTTTAGTGGTGATCTAGATAATTTCTGCATGTTGATGTGAATGTTAAAGGCAATGTCTGCCTTCAAGCCTTTTCTTTCTTTTTCTTTTTTTTTTTTTTTTTTTTTCCCCCTTTTTGTTAATTTCATGCATCTATTAATCTGATCCTTCAACTTGTCTGGTCCTGGCTGGAGGTCTTACCCCGCTCTTTCTTTGCCAGGTAATATAGTTGCCCTTCTTCATTCCTTTTTCAGTAACCTCCCGCAGGAATGGCTGGAAGGAACCCACATTATTATTAAGAATCTCAGGCCGGTGACATCAGTTGCATTGTTGAGAATAGCATTTCGTATAATGGGCCCATTGCTTCCAAGACTTGCCAACGCACACACTCTCTTCAATAAGGTACAAAGATACTAATTCGTTCCCAATTTCTGTTTGAAAGCTTTCTTCATATGTAGGCACAAAAACTGAATGTCTTGATGCTCCACTGAGTAATCCCTTCTACTATGTCTTCTTTCTATTTATTTTCTTAATTAAAATTTATCAACCAACGTGGAATTCTTGCTCCTGTCTTCTTTAGTTGTTAAAACTAAAATGTGAGAGACACTAAGGTCCGAGTCTCCTGGATTTTGGTATCCTGCCACTAGTTTATCTGACCAAAGTTCTAATTTAATGACATATGCTTTGGTCACTTTTGTCTGTGATGGATTTCTCAATTATTTGTCTAGTTCATTTAATCATAAATTGGAGGAAAGAAAGTTTGCTTTGTCTATATTGAGAATTCTTTGCAGTAGCTCCCTGAGCCGTTAACTAGCAATTTGGGGCTGGTGCTTTTCCAGAAGGTGGTTTTCTAGATATAATTTAGCTTAATGTACATTCTAAACAGATTCCAACAGCCTCTTTTTTATTTCTCCACACCCCCCGCCGTTTCAGCTAGTCACTGAATATTTCCCTGCATTCAGCATCCCATCTCTGGTTTCTAATCTTGGTTTTTCCCTAACACAAAGCTCATTGGCATATTTGTCTCTAAATAATTGGTGATGCTGAATTCTCTAGGAGATTGGCATGTGGGGACGCATGCCACCTATAAAGTTCTATCCATAATTGGGTGATGGATTTGCATTTCTTTAAAGTATTCAGGAAGATTCCAAAGACTGCTTGGCAGACTGATAGCTTTCTCTGTGCAGTATATAAACTTGGTTATACGTTGAGTATGACTGGACAGCATGTATCCTCTCCTAATCCAATCATTTGAGTTTGCAAGTTAGCATTGCCAAGGTGTTATATGAAAAGCAGAAGTATGGGATAGTGGAAAGCTTAACAGATTTGGTCTGTCAGCCTTGAGTTCCACCAAACCGTGTATCTGAGTGTTCTACTTACGTGGGAGGTCATCTTATGGTATGGGAGTGAAGAATAGTACTGGTGACGAAATTTTGTGCCATAAGAAAAGTGAACAGAGCCTTGGTCATGAGAATTTAGGCGTGAGGGATTAGTTCCAAGTGCCTATGGGCTCTCTTATTTCAATGCATCAGCCTCTGTTAATATCTTGTGTAACCTAATTAGGAACCGAGATTATTAGTTGTCACTAAAATGAGAAGAAAACCAAGACAGTAAGTGAGTCTTTCTTAGTTTATCAACTTACATATGCAAATGCTGAACGGCGCTGTTTCATATATTTGTTTCATGACATGCTTTGGCAGTCCAGCATGCTAGTCATACAAATATCAACTTGGCTGCTATATTTGGCCATCATGCCTTGTATTGAATTCCGGAGTACCTTCTTTTTTCACTGTCCTTTCCTGTGGTTTCATAAACACTATCCTTAACAAGGGAGTCACTGTTTTCCTCTCACATGACCAAATTATATAACAGGGCTTTCTCATTGATATAATACTATTCCAAAGTTCTCATGAACACATTGATTTCTGTAATTGTGAATCAAACACGTAACATCTTTTCTTCATTGCCTGTCTGCATTGCAGAACATGGATGGTTTACTGGCCGTCTTTGTTAAAATTTCATTATCTCTTCCACAAATCTCATGGAAAACCTTCTCTGCCAAATTAATTGAGATATTAAATTCATCTGGCTCTTACTGTTTGCCTCCCTCTTCCTTAGAGATGACTGGACCAAAGCTAGTTAATAAATGGAAGGATTAGTAGCCTGTGAGTGTGGGACTGTTATGGATTTGTGACCCGAAAAATAGTTTAGACACAGAGAAGCTGCCACTCAGAGAGGCCAACTCCTTTGGGTTCATCATTAGTTTAGAAGTTGAAGTACAACGTTACCCTTTATATTATGCCATGTTGGATAATCAGTTATCCTATAAGCCTAATCAATTGGACCAAGGCCTTCCACGTACAAGTTAATATTTCCAGTGACACATCCCAATGTTACAATAAACATAAGAACTGAAAGAATTAAGATGAAACAGTAACGGAAGGTGTTCCAGCAACTCATTGAAAAAATCAATGCAGAACTACTATTCTGGTATGAGGTCATGGAATCACTAGATGAGAAAATATAGAATGAGAGTCTACCATATGTAATTGCTGGTTTTTCAAAATACAGCATTAATCAAAATGGACGAAGTACAACATTGCACCTTAATCCAATTCTTTGCTCTGTTGTGATTTCTTTGTAATTTTATTAGTTAAGACTGTAATAACACATTGGTTGAAGATTTCATAACATTTAGTATCCACATTTGTTTAGAGTCCCAAAATTTTTTATCAGACGAGTATTTCAAATTCTTACGAGGATGTCCAAGCAGTAAATTCATCTTTGTTCGACCACATATTTTGTATCATTACTCAAGTCTTGTGTTGCTTTGTGTGGAGTTGGTAGATGACCTATTACAATCAACGGATGTGTATTTGAATAAATTGGAGAGATCTTAATATCCGTGTTTAAGTCTTATGAAATGTATCTTTCAGACTCTCTCATTACTCTTAGGCATGATGGTTGATGTCTTTGGGAGGAATTCACAGCCATCAAATCCCGTTGAAGCATCAGAGATAGCGGATCTCGTTGACTTCCTGTGAGTTTTAGCTTTTGTGCATCAAAGATTACCTGCAGAGCAATTTTGACATTTCGTTGCTTCTATTGCCCTCAGTGTACTTACATATTGTATAACCAATGTATTTCCCAGCCATCATGTTATCCATTATGAAGGGCAGGGAGGGCCTGTTCAGGCTAATAGCAAGCCTCGTCCAGATGTATTGGCTCTCTGCGGGAGAGCATCTGAAAGTTTACGTCCAGATGTACAGCATCTTCTGTCCCACCTAAAACCTGACGTAAATTGTTCAATTTATGCTGCGACTCATCCAAAGGTGGTCCAGAGTGCATCCTAACGGCTGGGTCTAATGGTGTTTCTGGTATGCTGATTACTGTATGGTTGTATTTTTTGAGCTAAAATTATAACAACAGAGCTTCACACATGTACAGACGAGGATACCCAGGCTTTAAACCCCAACCCAGCCACACCATTCACATGATTCCTTCGGGCTATGCTTGTTGTATGTATAATTTCTCGTAGGATCATATTTATGGTTGGGACATGGGTTCAAATGTAGTGTCCCTTTCAGATACGGTAGTCATCTTAGCACCATTGAGAAAACTAAAGATGTGGGGATGTAGTTGAGAGCAATACTGATCTACACTTTTCCTGTTGTCCCTCAGCTTCTAAATCTAGACGATGTTTTACTGCAAGTGCATGAATGTGTAGTAATTGTTATTAAAACGTAGCCCATTATACATAGGAGGGGTGTGGCCTGAACACTAAGATTAGGATAAGAATGCTATTCGTTTGCACGTCTAGAGCAAGTGTGATGCGGGAGCAACTATGTCAGCCCAAGCTCTTAGCTCAGGCCATATGATAAGTTTGTCAATTCATACTTGCTTGGGCCACAACGTAATCCAATGGGTGCAAGAAGGCCAAGGTTGAAACAGTCCAAGAATATTCCGTAGCATCTTTGCAGTCTTTAATATGGGAGGTTTCCTAAGTAGTTGTTGAGTCCTTAATTTCTTAGGTTTACTTTATTGTTTGATAATATTTCCTTTTGTTTGGTTTTCCATAATTGTCTAGGTTCCTGATTTATTTGGGTTTCCATATTTGTTAGATTTCTGCTTTGTTTAGGATTCCTTTATTTGTCAGAATCCAGATTTGTTAAGACTTCCTTAATTTTAGCCATTCTTGATTTATCAGGATCCTTCTATAATTAGGTTTTAAGTATTTCTGATTTATCAGGATCCTTCTATAATTAGGTTTTAAGTATTTCTGATTTATCAGGATCCTTCTAGAATTAGGTTTAGTTGCCTATTTAAAAGGATCATTGTTTTAATTGTAAGCAGACTTGTTTTTTAGATAATAGAAACCCCAAAGTTGTGTGATCAACTTTTGCATCCTTTATCCAATTCTTGCCAGGGATTGGTGGTGGTCCTTGACTGGTGGCATTACCTTTACGTCTTAGAGCTTATTGACATCTATCTTTTGTTTTTGTTGTTCATACTTTCGTTTTTCTCCCATCCTCCCTACCAAACACTCACTTTTCTCATAAAAAAACCAAAAAACACAAAAAAAAAAAAAAAAAAAAAAACGATTTTTAGTTATTTTCTTAATTCGAGCTCGCTCAAGCCTACCATAACATCCGCATCAAGTGGTAATAAAAGCCTAGGTTATTCTTTTGAGTGAGCTCTTCTCAAGATGTTCAATCCAAGCGGCAATCCTTCATCTCATCGTAATAGTCATTCTTCGTCTAATCATAGTGGTGATTCTTCCCTAATTCCACCATGGGAAGCTGCAAAATAGAATGTTATCAATTGAGCTAGGCAAGGTAAAAGAGCAATTCTTTGATGTCCTCTAGTTGAAAGGGCAACTGTCTAACATCCTCCGGATGTTGCAAAACTTCCGCCATGATGCCCAAGGCAACCAAGATGAATCTCGTGTAGATTCTAGTAGTGATGAAAGCGAGAGGAGGAGGAGGCTCGATGATGATCGAAGCTTACGTGTTGAAATCCTAAAATTCAAAGGTAGTCTCGACCCTAATGATTTGTCGACTGGCTACTTCGTATTGAAGGGGTGTTTGAATTCAAGGGGTATGATGATCGGAAAAGGTATAAAGTTGTTATTCTTCGTCTTAAAGAATATGCTTCTTTGTGGTAGGAGAACGTTTAAGCTTACTACAACCGCCTAGGTCTAACTAATTAAATAACTTGTGCAAAATCACAATGAATGCATGCCTTTCCGCTCCGAACACTGGCTAGGACCGATGATAAAACACCTTCCTCGAGATTATGTTTGTTGATTTGACCATCAAAATACTTCCGTGTTTCGACACTCCACATCCAATTTGGTAAAATAATGAAGGAATGATTCACTTCTAATTTAGTATTATGTTCAAATATTTTATGTTAGTTGGGGGAGTGTATATTTTGTTTGTATTTATTCTTTTCGTTATCGATTTCTCTCATGCATATATAAATAGTGAGGTATACCCATTGAAATTAAAGCTAAACTAATACAATTGTTCCCAAATTTCTCTTAGCCTCCAATACTCGACTATTTATAAGGTTGGGTTTCTTTGTTCTATCTTTTCATCCATTTTGTAATATGGTATCAAAGCAATTAATTGTATGGTACCCATAGAAAACCAAAAAGCCTAGTCATTAGTCACAACCCTAACATGTTGAATGTTAGCTCTCACAAATGAACTAATCAACAAGAAGAAAAACCAAACACAAATCTCCTTACAATACCAATTATTAATATCATTAAATTATGTAAAAGCCATTAGATTTATCAAAAAAATTGCATGATGTAGATGATGCAATTATAGAAGATTTACTCAATTCTCCTTTGAGTTCAGGTCACATCTAGTTAGGTCAAGCTCAGTTATGTCATATGTAAACGGGTATGGACTTTAAATCCTTAATTAGTTTGAGCATGAATCTATATCCATTTTAGATCATAGAAGATCTACTCAATTCTCCTTTGAGTTTAGGTCACATCCAACCAAGTCAAGTCCAATTGGGTTAAATCTATATGGAAATAGATGGTTTTATTAATGGAACCTTGTTATACCCTAGTGACCCAAAACTTGATACTCATTGGAGGAAGTGCAACCAACTCATGCACACATGGATTAACAACACCTTGATAAAAGAGTTTGCCATTGGTATCCAAATTTGGGAAATGTATAATAAGCTCATCTTTATTAAAGTTTTTTTTTTTTTCATCTAGCTAGCATTGGCAGAGGTAAAGCAAGGGAATCTCATCATAACCATGTATTTAACCATCTCAACTCTATGCAAAAAGTCAAAGATGGGGTAGGAGAAACTAGAGAGTGTTGAGGAGACCATTTGTAGTATTGTGCCTTCAGGGACTCCTTAGCCTAAATGATACTATTTTGAATGTAAATGATGGTGTTGGATCCAATTTCATGCTTAATCACATCTTCCAATTGGGACTGTATGATGACAGCTAACTTTTGACCTCTATGAAATAAGCAGGGATCAATCGTACTGTTGTTCTCCTCTCTTAGGTAGCAAAGGTGTAGCACTAAGTCGTAGCTACAAATACAAGTGGGATGTTAAGGTTTTTGGTTTTAGGGAAGAAAATGTGGTTTTTATACCACAAATGGATGGTGATATCCTATTCTAACCCCGTCTTTGGCGAATGTTGTCACTCTATATTAATGCCCACTTATTCTTCATATAATGGCAAGTATTCTACCATGTCAACACCTATATCTAATAACCAAGATTCATCAAAAAACATTTTGAGATAGGTTATTTTGAAAATATTTCAAATGCGCTTACAATGTGAAGGATACTTATTGAAAATTGCATGAAAAATATGATGGAAACAAAGGCGAGAAAGGGAAGCGAAGTATTTTAACAACTCATTAGATGTTTTCTCAATCACGTGAAAACTCCTTTTCCGATTAGTTTTCCAAAAACCGTCAATACCACCAAATCATACAAATGGTCATTCAAACCAATGTTTAAGAAACATCAACAATTTTTGTAGGTACTTTTTTTTTTTTGTGTGATGAACAATATTTGCTCTAATACACGTATTTTTTATTCAAGAATTGACAACCATGTTATTGGTTGAACAATTTTTGCTGTTGTTCAGAATCACCTCAATCATTCACATTAACCATCTTTCTAATTGGAACCTACCTTTGTCACCAAGATTGGGATTGTCAATCTTATCCTTACATTGTTACAAAATCTTTTACTTGTTTTTGAATTTCAATTTAATCTAATCTTTGTGTCCAAGTATTATTGAGAAAAAATTTCATACCTAATTTCTTCCTAATTCATGTTTTCATTTTGATGAATATGTAAGTATATTCATTGAAGAATAAGAAAAAAATAATAAGTTAGAGGCATATCCCAGCATTACAATTTATCTGAGAGAAAATCTAGTTTAAAATCTTCTAATTATAACATTACAAAATATTGCTTGAGAGAGTTTAATGTCTATAAATAAAAATGTTCTCTCATATATTACTTTCCTAATTTTAGCCAATAAAATTGTTATTTTAACAACTTTATTTTGAAAATGTCTATGATTTTGTTTAGACCATACATAATAGATATATGTTAAGAAAAAAAATTTAAAAAGCTTCATAACCAAATTTTTTTCTTAGTTGCTTTAATCATTTGTTGCAGCTTAGAGTTTCAATCGTTGATATTTTTACAAAGGCCTTGTTGTGTAAAAATATTTCACCAAATTTGTCTAGTCCAAGTATATTGAAAAAACAAATGAGACCTATTTTCAAATTGAGAACAACAAAAATTACAATATAGGTTAATTGAGATAAGCTATCTAGAAATCTTTTTTATTGTAGAAAGTTTGTCGCTACATATAAGCCATCCAATAAAATTATATTTACTAGTTCCACCTAAACATATCAAATCATATCATTTAATCTTAATATTTGGTGCAATTCCTTGTAGGTTTCTTTACAAAATAAAAAGGTTTGGAAAGTGTAGAAATGATAATTTATTGTAACTTCAAAAGACCTCTTCAACTTCATGTCATATTTCCTTTTATGTTAAGATATATAACTTAAGTTCTCTTATATTTAGTACTATGAATCCATTTACTTCATAAAGATGAACTTGGATAAGTGATAAGATTCTAGAGTGAATGCCCTAACAAAACTTTATTTTACACTTTAAGATCTAATAGTCCAAGTCTTCCTTTCTTTTTAGGTAAATAAACAACTTGCCCAATGACCTTGTAAGTTTTATAATTTTTCAAATTACTTATAGAAATTGTTATTTTTTGAACATTTAACTAACAAATTGATGGACTTTGGTACTGTTGACCAAGGTTACTATGTTATTAGACTTTACTTTAAAAGACTTTTTTTGTTAAGAATTTTCCTACAAATAAAAGTGTTTTTTTTTTTTTGTTAGGTAAATAGGGGTATAGAGGAATTAAGTGTAACCTTCCTAGAAGGCATGGGCTATCAATTAAGCCACATGCCCAATGAAAAAGCACATGTGCCAATTTCAATTGTAATATCTCAACATTTGATCAATGCTTAGCTTATTGTATAACTTTTTCACATCTTAAGTATTTTTATTTGTCCCTTGGTAAAACAATCATGCGTGCTCTCCACAAGTTTCCACATTGATGATTTGAGTCCATTAATGTACTTCCCTAAAATAAAAATTACTTGTTTTGAAGAAGACATCTATCTTAACCAATGGAAGTATACACTTAAATTGAAATTAGAAGCATGGTTGTCTACTTGCAAACTAACAGTCATTTCCAAGAAATAGAATGAGAAGTTGACAACTCTTGAATATGATAGTAAAGTTATTCCTCTTGAATTTGATCTACCATTGGATGACTCTTCAACCTATTGATATTAGTCGGATGACTCATTATCTTACCATAACAAAATTAGATATCAATTATATAATGCAAATCATTAGTCAATTCATGGTAGTCCATATAGGTTCTAAATGGGGTTGAGTCTTATGTTTGGATAATGACTTACAAGATTCTACATTAAACTTGGAGAATCACTAGCATCATGGAAAATATAGAAACAATCTATGGTTTCAAGGTCATTAGCTAAGGCTAAATACTAAGCCAAGGTAACCACAATTTACAAGATAATTTGGACACATATATCACTCCATGACCTTGGAGTGAAAATTGAGAAGCCAACTAACTTGTTCTTTGACAAAGAAGTTAGCATTAAATGTTGCAAGAAACCTAATGTTCCATGACAAAAGAAGTACATGGAAATTGACTATTATCTTATCAAAGACAAGATTCAAGGAGTGGTATGAGAAAGACATATAAACATCACAAAACATCAAGCAAGTATATTTACATAGCCACTATACACTAGATAACATTTGCTTTTATTTGAGTAAACTTAATGTCTTAAACATACATCAAGTCATCAAGTTGAGGAGAAAATATTGAAGATGTGACTTAGCTTAGTTAAGGATTGGAATATTTTCTATTAATCAACGAGATTGCAATAGTAATTTGTATTCATTCTTTGATTTATTGATTTGCCTTTATACACGTATAAATAGATAGTTACTGTTGGTTCATTGTATGAGTCACGTAATGTGGGCTTATATTAATGAGCATAAACTAAAATTCTTTACTATGGTTAGTCAATGTATTTGTTGGTCCATTATTGTCATACACATGGTGTACACATTTATAGACCCTTATTGCTTATTTGTTAATATTGAGTGTGAGCCTTGTCTATCTTATAGTTTATGATGAGTTAATCTATTTGTATGGATACATTCTTTAATTGGCTAAGTCCCCTCTCTAGCTCTCCACATCTATGTTTTGTAATCTACTATAGGGAGAATTTAATGAAGGTGGTTATGTTCTATTTCATTGCTTTTGTTAGTGGAAAATGCCCTAAGGGCATTTTGCCATGTCATCGAGCTCATGCCTATTTAATACACGAAACACACACTGACACTTTAAGAACACTCTCGAAAACACTATTCACGCATGAGGCTCTCTCTGCAGTTTACTCTCACCTTCACTTGCTCCTCTAATCTGTGATAGTTTGTGCTATCTCATCAAGCTTAAGTTAGAGAGAATAGAGAGGAAGGCTCGAGGCCATCCTTTAGCTAAAGAAATGGAAAAAATGGGTATGTTTCTAACTACTATTTTTGTTAACCAAAACCCATTTTGCTCTATGATTGATGTTTTGATCTTGCAAAATAGCCTTGTTTAAGGCCAGACCCTTCTAACATTTGGTATCGAAGCTCATTCTTTCTGAAGGACAAAAAAACCTCAAAATTGAAACTTTTTAGCTCAAAAATGGTATTTTTGGAAATGGGTTTCATTTTCTTTTTAGGCTAGATTTGGTCTAAACCTTTCGGTTATGTTGCAGGTTAAGGCTAGAATTGGGACCAGCACAGCCACTACTTAGAGCTACTAGAAACGGCAGTGATTTGACGGAGATCCATTCGAGTCTACTCGACCTGAGCCTTATGGCTCATTTTCGGTAGTCAGTGAGCTCCTTAAGGCTGCCATCTATAGCGTCTAACCTTCTGCATGTCCCGACAATCAATTTGGTGTCTTGATCGGCTGGAAAATCGGTTGGCTAAGCACTGAATCGAGTCGACTTGGTTAAACCAGGTTGACCTGGCCAAAACGGGTTGACTCAGCCTAATCGAGTATACTCGGTCAAAAATGTTGACTTTGACTATTAACTGTTGACTGTACAGACTTTGACTAATCGTATTGGATGGGGATTTTAAGCTCAAAATTTCTCAATTTTATTCAAAAATTGTTAGTGTAATTACTTGAGTTATTATCCCACATGATTGACAATTTTTGATAGAAATTGTGCAATATAATATTTGTTAAATTTGTGTATATATGTGATTATTGTATGCTATACTGTCATACTTGCTTGTTTGACATTTATTTCATGGCCTGATGTATGTTATGTAATCATAGAAAATATATTAGGTCGTAGTTCAATTTAGCATACAATCAAGCAACACTCAAAGTGTTGTTTAGTAGCAACTCAGTAATTTAATGTCCCAATTTTAGGATTGAGTTGCGTGTTTAATTGTGAGTAATATGTGATTGTATCCTATAGTATAAGCCAATCTTATGGTTTGGTTAGGTTGTGATCACCACAATGGCACAACTCACTTGAGCCGTGGGATTGCGTTCTTGTGCATTTGGGGTTTTGGTCAAGTGTGTGAGGTCTTGTGGTTTAGTTAGACTGTGATCACCATAGTGGTGCAGTTTGTTTGAATTATAGGATTTTGTGCTTGCACTGTGACCATGTTTAATCTTGGTGCGCAGTTATTCTCCCAAATGAGTGATTGCATATTGAGATATTGATGTTCCATGGTTAGCCGATATTATTTTGGACTACTTTTCATAATCCATACACCCACAGGTGGTGGATTTTGAGTTTTGTTTTGGCTACTATGTGGAGAGTTTTCCATGGCATGTCATATTTACTGCCCACAGGTATTTATGTGATATTGCTTTTGATACTCTCATTAGTCTACTCACATTATGCTTTTATTACTTGTTATTAATTGCAGTCACTTTTACTGTTAATAATTGTATGGTCACCACAGAAGTTCTAACTATATCGAATTTTAAGAAATGGTTGGCGGATTTTCGTTTTGCTTTGCGAATTGCTTATATGCATTAACAATTGACAAGCCAACGGATCTAACTCCAACCAACACTGAAGAGTATAAGAACAAGTGTGCTATTTGGGCAAGAAAGAATGAGCTTTGTTTATGGTCTATGCAGAGAACCATTCAAGATCACCTTCAATTAAATCTGCATGTTGATATTACTGCAAAGGATTATCTTGGGGAAGTGGAGAAGCAATACACAACTCCCTCGAATGCAGAAGCTGGAGAACTTTTACAAGAACTATTCGATCTTAAGTATGATGGATCTGTGACTATTAGAAACTATACATAAGGTGTTGAATAGTCTCCCTGCTAATTTTGGTATACACAAGACTTCTTATTATATGCAGCGTGAGAAATGGACAACAAATGAGCTATTGGCACAAGTTATTGTTGAAGAAAAGAAGTTAAGGAAAGAAGGTTGTCACACTACATTGTATACTCAAGGAGCGAGTTCTAGTAAGAGCAAAAGGATGAGGCCCCGGAGTAACAAGGAGGGAAAGAGGACTCGCCTAGTGACTAAAGGTCCAGCCTGTAATGGTAATACTGTTGTTGTTAGGAGGACTCACACTGCTGCTGAGGTCAAGCTTGATGAGTTTATATGTTACTATTGTAGAGAGAAGGGTCATAAGAAAATTGCTTGTCCCAAACTAAGGAAAAAATGGGAAACCGTCCAGTTAAAGGTAATGACTCTTTAGCTTATGTTTCTGAGTCTCATATGATCAAAGCACCTTCTAGTTCTTGGTGGTTAGATAGTGCAGCTACTAATCATATAGCATTCACCGTTCAAGGGTTTGTAAGCAGGATGAGGTCTAGTGAGGATTAGAAGTACCTTTTTGTGGGGAACAATGTGAAAGTTGACGTGGAGTTTGTTAGCGATGTCATCCTTATTTTAGATACCAATTTTAGGATGACTTTGTATAATACCTTCTATATACTGTCCTTTAGATGGAATCTAGTCTTAGTTTCTGTACTAGACAGATTAGGGTACTCTTTTGTGATTAAGAACTCCACTGTCAATGTATTTTTTGACTTGAACCTTGTTGGTTGTGGTATAATGGATTATGACTTGTATAAACTTAGTTTGTCCCCATGTGAAATTTATGTTGCTGCAAATGTTGAATGTGATGTTTCTAAGAGGGTGATATCTAGAGAGGTGATCATACAAGTTATGACACAAAAGACTTTGTCATATTTCAAAAGAAAGAATACGTAGGTTAATTGAAATGGGAATTTTGATTGTTCTTGATGAAGATTTGGAGATTTGTGTGGATTGTTGTAGAGGAAAATGACTAAGATAAAGAAGAAAACCGCAGTCCATAGTTCTGAGCTATTGGGTGTAATTCATATTGATATAAGTGGTCCTTACAGAGCAACATTACAGGGTGATGTGTACTTTATTACTTTTATAGATGATTTTTCACGTTATGGATATGTATACTTGATTAAGGAAAAATCAAAGTCACTTGAAAAGTTTAAAGTTTTCAAAGCTGAAGTTGAAAGAGAATTGGAAAAAAGTACAAAGATTGTTAGATCTGATCGAGGTGGAAAGTATTATGGAGACATGGTGAGATAGAACAGCATAAGGGACCATTTGCTCGGTATTTACAAGATTCAAGAATAGTTGCACAGTTCACTATGCCTGGAAGTCCTGAACAGAATGGTGTTGCTGAGAGGCAAAATAGGACACTAATTGACATGGTTAGAAGCATGATGAGTGGTAGTAATCTACCTCAATTTTTATAGGGAGAAGCCTCGAAGACTTCGATGTATGTTCTTAATCGTGTCCCTACCAAGGCAGTTCAAAAGACACCATATGAGTTATTTAAGGGACGCAAGCCTAGTTTGAATCATATTAAAGTTTGGGGTTGTCTAGCTGAAGTTAAGTTATATAATCCAACTCTGGGAAAGATAAATCCAAGAACCATCAGATGTTACTTTGTATCCTATTCAAAACACTCAAAAGGATATCGATTCTATAACCCTTCTGGAGGTCCCAGACTTGTGGATTCACAAACAGCCAAGTTCCTAGAACTTGATGTTGCAGAAAAAGCTAAGTCTTCACAAACTGCAAGCAGTAGTAATGGTGCTTGTATGGGTACGAAAGCTAATCCTTTTGTTTTGTCAGACATGGAGTATGTTGTACCGGTTCTTGAACATATGAATGAGCAGTATCATGCCACTAATTCTATTCCAGTTGTGGATTCACATGCTTATGATCATGCTATAGTTCACTCACCAATGAGAAGAACTACTAGAGAAAGAAGGTCAACTATTCACCCTGATTATGTTGTGTATCTTGGTGAACATGATTACGACATTGGGGTTGTAAAGGATCTAGTGACTTATTCAGAGGCAGTTTCAAGTCCATAATCAGAATTCTGGATGGATGCTATGAAAGATGAAATGCAATCCATGAGACAAAATAAGGTATGGGATCTAGTTAAGCGACCCAATAATTGGAAGCATGTTGGCTGCAAATGGGTGTTTAAGACAAAAAAAGATTTTGTAGGAAAGATAGACCGTTTTAAGGCAAGATTGGTTGCAAAGGAGTTTACACAAAGAGATGGAATTGATTATGATGAAACTTTCTCGCCCGTATCTTTTAAGGATTCATTCAGAATTGTTATGGCCCTTATGGCACATTTTAACATGGAATTGCATCATATGGATGTTCGAACTGCCTTCTTAAATGGAGTTCTTGATAAAGAAGTATATATGGAACAACCAGAAGGTTTTGTGAAAGGTAGTGCAAGTAAATTTGTTTGCAAACTTAGAAAATCCATCTATGGCCTTAAGCAAGCTTCAAGGTAGTGGTACTTGAAATTTGACAATTTTATCACCTCATGTGGTTTTGTTGAAAATTTGATGGATCGTTATATATACACTAAGTTTAGTGGGAGTACTCTTATTTTACTGATCCTTTATGTTGATGATATTCTATTAGCATGCAAAGATGTTGGATTACTACAAGAGACAAAGACATTGTTGTCCTCTCATTTTGATATGAAAGATCTTGGTGAAGCTTCCTTTGTTCTTTGGGTTGAGATTCATAGAGACCGATCACGTCATATTTTGGGTCTTTCTCAGAGGGTATATATTGATCGAGATTGTAAACCAGGGACTACACTGATTCTTAAAGGTGATAAGTTAAGTAAGCTCCAATGCCCTTAGAGTGAAGTTGATAAAGAATTTATGAGGAATGTACCGTATGCTAGTGCAGTGGGTAGTTTCATGTATGCACATGATGTGGGCAAGCCTAAAGACCAAGGTAACGAGAAAGCCCAAGTTTTGTTGATTCATGTGACAAAAAATTAGAGCTACAATGTAATTCGTTGGATCCAAGCCCATACAAAAGAAGTCTTACTTAGCTGGAGTTTCCATTCCTGTCAGGATTCGTACTATCTGAGTTTCCATTCCTGTTAGGATTCATATTATCTCAGGGTTTCTATTCTGTTAGAATTCTTACTATTTTAAGGTCCCTAATTTGTTGGGATTCTATACCTGATTTGTTTAGGATCTTAATTTGGTTACTTTTTATTTTCTTTAAACTTACCAGACTTAGGTTTTGAGTATTCCTAATTGTTCTAGCATTAGGTTTAGTCGTCTATTTAAAGACATTGTTATTTCAGTTGTAAGCAGAACTTTTGAGATTGGAGAAGTCATTGAATTTCGTTTTCTTTAAGCTTTGCCTTTAAATTTAGTGCTCTTACTTTCCAGCCTTTTACATTCCAGCTATTTTAATTCTTGCATTTAAATTATTGTCTTTACTTTTCAGTATTTTATTTTTCAGTCTTTACCTTTCCAGCCCTTTATATTTCTGAATTTTCCTGTTAGTATTTTGCTTCAATCTCTTAAAAATTCAAAGCTCACTCAATTGCCCATCACGAGACGCATCAACAAAGGTTTGTACTAGACCTAATATTGCATTTGCCACTAGACTCCTTGGTAGATTTCAGTCAAACCCTGGTCAAGTTCATTGGGTTGCTGCCAAGAAAGTTATTAGGTACTTGAAAAGAACAAGAGATTATATGCTAACTTATAGGCATGTGGATGATCTGCAACTTGTTGGATATTCATACGCAAATTTTGCTTGTGATAAAGAGGATATGAAATCCACATCAGGTTATATATTCATGATGGCAAGTTGAGTAGTAGCATGAAAAAGTGCTAAACAAACATTGATTACATCCTCCATTATGCATGCAGAACTTGTAGCCTATTATGGTATAGTTGTTCAAGCCATTTGGTTGAAAAATCCCATTAAGTTAATGACCTCTCTTGATTTTGTTGAAAGACCTATTTAGTTATATTGTGATAATTTTGTTGTTATGTCATTTGTTAATGACAATTGAAATATTAAAAGGGCCAAACACATAGAGATCAAATTTTTTACTATAAAAGAGAGAGTCAAGAAAAGTGATGTTGCTGTGGAACACATTGGAACACATGATATGTTAGCTAACCCACTTACTAAAGGATTAAGTCTTCTGTATTACAGAAGCATGTTACCCATATGGGTCTTGGTTCTTCTTTTGATGCTTTTGCTTAGTGGGAGTTGTTTAATATACTGTAATTATCCTGAATACTTTGTTTAATGGAAGCTTATGCTCATCCTAACATTATGTATTTTATAGTATTGGCATGTTTACTATTGAGTAAACCTTTCTTGATGTATGTACATCTATATTACCTGTTTGTTATTTACTTTGATCTTGTTAGACACGTACGTGCTTATTTCAAACATGTTACAAGTCTTACGGAATGTACAATCCTAAGTCTTAGTCAGAACACATATGTTTATTGACCATGCTATAATGTCTTATGATGCACACATGCATTCAAACAAAAGTACTCTATGCAAGACATTTTATGTTCTCCTGATATGATATTTTGTTTATGGTACTGTTCATCAGGAGAATGAGACTATGTAGATAGTGACGCTTTACTTATTTATATATTGTCACTCATCCACCACACTATTTCTGATCTGTTGTAGAGTAGAGAGCTCTAGTGATAGTGGTAAGACTATGTCTTTAAATGACATAATCGTTGCTATTGTTCAAGAGTTTGAAGTTTTATGTGACAAGATCAACAACAAGGGTCATTATTGTTTTCATACATTTGGGACCAATACAAACAAAATGTTTTTAACATTATTTTTATATATACAAAATCTACTAGTAATATTATTTGAATTTATGATCATTACTATAGCCTAAGTGGGAGATTATTGGCTCATCTTATGAGTCCATGTAATGTGGGCTTATATCAATGAGCATAAACTAAAATTCCTACCGTGGCTAGTCAATGTATTTGTTGGTCCATTATTGTTGTGCACATGATGTACACATTTATAGACCCTTATTGCTTATTTGTTACTATTGAGTGTGAGCCTTGTCCATCTTATAGTTTATGATGAGTTAATCTATTTGTATGGACACATTCTTTAATTGGCTAAGTCCCTTCTCTAGCTCTTCACATCTATGTTTTGTAATCTACTACAAGGAGAATTTAATGAAGGTGGTTCTATTCTATTTCACTACTTTTGTTAGTGGAAAAATGTCCTAAGGGCATTTTGCCACGTCATCGAGCTCATGCCTATTTAATACACGAAACACACACCGACACTTTAAGAACACTCTTGAAAACATTGTTCATGCATGAGGCTCTCTTTGCTGTGGTAGTTTGTGCTATCTCATCAAGCTTAAGTTGGAGAGAATAGAGAGGAAGGCTCAAAGCCATCCTTTAGCTGAAGAAATGGAAAAAGCGGGTATGTTTTCTAACTACTATTTTTGTTAACCAAAACCCATTTTGCTCTATGATTGATGTTTTGATCTTGCAAAATAGCCTTGTTTGAGGCCAGATTTTCTAATGGTTACACATTGTAAACTAAGCTAAGCTAAGCTAATATGATTATAATTATCTCCAAATCCCTTTCATCCTCTTTATTAGAAGGCGTTTTCTGTTTGCCTCCATTACTCGAGTACTCTTACAGATTTTCTTCTTCTTTCTTTATTGCCATTCCCTTTGTCACAGGTGAAGCTCATAGAATTCATAGATTTTCTAGCTCTTTGGATTTCCTCCCCACCCTAAGTTTTCACATGCTACAGGGATGCCTATGTGGTTTATTTTTCCAGAAACTCGGCCATCGAAGAATTAAGATGAGAACGATAGTGCTTTATTCCCCTTCCTATGAGTCACTCAAATTTCTGTGGAAAACCCTTGCGAGATGGGAAGGTCATATGCTTCCCCAGAGCATTTTTCCGGGGACAAATGTGCTTCACAGCAGTCTCTGGAAGTTACCCATATGGGACAGCCTCTTGATTGAACGGAGGCCTTATCTATCTATCCCCTTTTGCTTTAGAGGTCGTAATACCAACCCATATGGGACAGCCTCTTGATTGAACGGAGGCCTTATCTATCTATCCCCTTTTGCTTTAGAGGTCGTAATACCAAACTCCATTCTTCAACAACACGAAGATTCCGGCCGAATGGCCGTCCATACTCGGCCTAGAAAGCACGTCATGACACCAGAAAAGAACGTCTCTTCGTCCATTGGCTGCAAGGTTTGACAAAACAACACGCTTACATTCAACACCAGTGGACCCGCAACGGCACTCCCCAACGAAAGCATTCAATTAAAAAAAACGTGACAGATGGTGGACGTTAGATTTTTGGGTGCGCCAGCCACTGGAAACGTGAGTTGATAAAAAATAATCAAAAATGAAAAACACAAAAACACAAAAAAGGAGCAAAAGCGTACGTTTTTATCACAACCATTCGTCGCCTACAAAGGACAAACCCACATGCTGCTTCTTGTCGCATCCCTCTTTATACATATATATCAGCACGTGAATACTGCGTATGGACCATGACTTCCAGAATCATCCTTTGTGTCTGCCATATGACCCACCCACATGCTGTTCTTCTCAGCACCCCTTTGAAATTTACTTTATCCCTATATGTTCAAGCAAAGAATGAACAAGATATTGAAGTCTAATTTCCCTATAACTTCAACAAGATATTGTCCGCCAACTACGTTATTTTCATATTCTTTTCTTCCAACATTTTATTCTCAATCCACCGACCTTTGTCATCCTTTTAATGTCGTTTAACATTTTCCCCAACAGGCGAGAAGACAAGAACATAATAAGTTCCCGACACCTGGGAAATATTTCGTAAGTTAAATTCGACAATTTAAGGGGTAGTATTTTCACATTTGACGGTGCTAAATTGCAGATACTAAAACAAAAAACACATGAACTGGAAGAAAGCGTAGCTAATTATCTTAAGACTGGAAAACTGCTTCCACAACGTAACAACACTTACATAGATAGTTACACATCGTATCAAATGTCATATTAGGGGCACAACCCTACACCAATTATATAACGAAATTAGACGAGTTTTGCAATCGAACAGAGTCAGGATTACAGCTCCTTTGAAGGATAGTAGAATTCATCAGCTTATATCTTTAACTTACAACATAAAACTGGAATAATTCCTCCCTAAATCTGGTCTTATACCTCCAGGTTACTCTCCTTGTTTGCTGAGAGGGAGACCACGCCCGCAGGACTTGCAGCAAAATTCGCTCCATTGCATTCTTGGGCACTGCTGTCTGAAGGTTTCTTGCTGAGGTTGTATGGCGCTGCACTCATTGCCCTGCAAGTATGAAGAACGCACTCAGATCAATGACAGCTTTCTAATACTCATGATAGTATAGGCTAAGCTGAGATAATCGACTGCTGAGCTATGAGTTCCTTGCTTGACGGCTTGATCTATGATGTGTAGCGACAATACACTTAAAACACAACCCAGGCAAAGAAGTGAACTTCCTTAACTTATAACCAAGCTTGCTGCGGTAATCAAGATTGATCGTGCTGCCCACTAAAAGCTGTTACACACACACACACACACACACATCAAGGTTGATTGTGCTGCACGCACACAAAGAACTCATACAATAACTAACCTCTCCTTGCGCTTCTCCAAAAATCTGGCCAAGGATGCTTTACGTGCCTGTGGAACAGCTGCGTGGAAAATTGAATCAAATAAGCAGTAATATTATTACTGATAACACATTCAAGCTAGTTAAATCACGTATGCAAGAAATTAAAACATCTTTCTAACTATAACATTCGTTTTCAGGAATAACTTCAAAGATTTGTTCAGCACTTTTACATGCGCAAGTGCTAGAAAAAATACCATTGTCCATGATTAATTCCAATATACTCCAAATATGGTTTAAATAAAAGGTCACAGAACATGGACTTCCGCATTTAGGACTTCTATTTACACCACACTTCAGGGACAAACTCTTACCAGATGGAAATATAGGGCTTACAGCGACTGATCCTGCCACATTAGCTACTTTCTGAGGCTCCGTACTAACGGGAGTACTTGGAACTCCACTGGTTTTAGCCGCCATTAATTCATCATTGCTAGTGGACCCACTTCCCGACTGGGCGCCAGTGTGTGAAGAAACAGATAAAGGGCTAGGATGACCAGAACAAGGTTGTGCGTTGATCGGCTGATTCACAGTGACGCCATCAGCAGCTGCCAATTTAGTGCTAGGTGCCTGAACTTGAGCTTTTGGATGTGCAGTGTTCGAACCTATAGGAGACACATTCCCAGCCAAAAACATAATAGCCTGCGCCTGAAAAGCATGGACCACTATATTAAGCACGCTAATAGCTCAAAAAGTGAGTTGACAACCAACATAGTTTTTGAAGTGAAAACTTGTTTTTTTGGGGGTGGTTGCAGGCATTAGTGGGCGTGCCTCTGTGTGTGTGTGTGTGCGTGCTCGCGCGGGCGTGTGTGTGTGTGTGTGAGAGAGAGAGAGAGAGGATACCTTCTCAGGTGTCATGTTATCATAGACATGCACGGTACCTGCATAAAAGATGGTCAATTGAGCAGGAGACCCAGAAGCCTTGGCACCGCTCCTACAGAAGATATCACCATATAAGAATCTTGTTCCAAATAGCTATCAACAAGTCGTAGGTGAAATTGGGCACTAAATAAGTACTCAAGGATTAAAAAAGAAAAGAGAATACCATGGTTCAGTCGTTCCAGCAATGGAAGCAACAGAGGGAATGATTGAATTTGGAGCCGTAACTGGTATTCCTCCAAGTAATGGTTGCTTCGCGGTGGCAGCAGCCAAATTCTGACCAGTAGTAAAATGATTCTTGAAGAAAGGGTTTCCAACGGGAACTGAAATTGCTTGGTTTGAAACAGAAAACATCTTCATATTATGAGGACGTTGCACAGAATGCACATCATGTTGCACAGGATAAGATGTCAGGGAAAAATGAGTGCCACCTTGCCTATCGTGGTTGAAGGACTTCTATATAGTAAAAACACAAAACCAATGTGGGGAAGCGCAACAACATATCAGTTAAAGACTTAAAAGATAAAATACTGATATCCATGGGGGTCAAGGACATGGAAATTATGTCACATTCTTTTGTGCAAAACAAAGCCTTATGATTTCATTCCCATCTAATGCTCAGACAATTCATAAATTGCAAACAAAGATCTTGGATAACAAACAGAATAATATTATCAAACCTGGATTTCACCCATCGACCGTCTCTGACTGGTGTCAAAAGCATCTGCAGCAGAGATGTTCATAAAGCCAGATGACATGAGGGCATCGGGGGCAATCCTTTTAGTCTTATCTTCTTGAACAATCTTGAAAGACATCAAATGAGAAAGGGCAGAGGCCTTGTTTGAAAATTGCCATTGAACACCTACATATCCAGTAAATCCCAACAGATTCTCAGAAAATGACCAGCAATGTTCAGCTGACACAGTGCACGCCTGTCCAACATAGCAAAGCAGACAGGGAGAAGAAAGGAAGAGTGGAAAAAGGGAAAATCCATAAGAGTCAACTCTTCAAAGGAAATTTATCTTCTTCTTTTTTTTTTTTTAACTTTTTCACTTCTTGAGTCAGGATGCAAAGAAACTTGGAACACTAAAGTCACAAACTGAGGATATATTCTTTCAGGATATCCAGATACTGCTTGCCATAAACAGCTTGGAAATAAAATCTAAACCCCCCCCCCCCCCCCAATCCCACCAAAAAAAAAAAAAAGGGCGATTCGCATAATTACCAGTTCAGATGTGGGTATTTGAGAATCTATGCAGGAAACCATATGCAAAATATACAACTTACATCCGCTATATAGGCCTCTAAACGCTTCCAAACTAGAGATGAACTTTACGAACTCCAATTAAAAGAGGAAATTCTTTCAGAGAGAACATCTAAGTTTAGCGTCGTGGGATAACTATGTGTCTAATCTGTAATATTCTAGCAAAGGCTTGTGAGTCAAAACGAAAGGATACTAGATTTTTAATTTTTTATTTTTTTTTATGTTTATCCATTAACCTAATTTACCAGATTATGCACTCATAAACTACCAACTGCAGTGAAATAAGATACACATCAATAATTCATGATAAAAATAGCAGATTCGAAACTAGAAACAGCCAGGATTCACAATAACCAATAAACGAAAGAACAAGAGCCAAAGGGGAGAGCCCAAAAGGATAACTGTAGAACAAACCTGGGTCTTTGCACCCATCATTGTTAATCTCCTCCTTCACCACGGCCAAGGGCTCTTTCGAGCTCAAACCCAAGAAATCTCTCTCCATTTCTGACTCTAGATCACCAACAGATAACAAAATTTTCAAGCCAAAACTACTTTACTCCCCAGCCTGTATTCACGCTCTTCAACTACCAAACCCTCCTTCCTCACAGGAACTCAGAGAGAGAGAGAGAGAGAGAGAGAGAGAGAGGCAAAGTAAAGGTCTTTCAACTAGAGAAAAGCAAAAGAGGAAAAGATAGAGTTCATCAGGAATTATGTAAGAGTGCTTTTATGAGATCTAGACCGTTCATTCTTTTTAAAGGACATGCTAAATCAGCAGGTGGTTGCGACCTTTATATCCGGTCGGTTAACTGGCTGGTCCGGTATCTTACCACGTGCGCGGTCTTCGATTCGCACACTACCAGATTGTTCCCCACCTGTCGGTGGTACCGCAGTTTTGTACTGCGGAATACTGACATAGGCCACGTGTATGTAACACGTGACGAGTTTAACTCGTGAATGATTTTATTGCAGGTGATGGTTGGATTGTCCAAGTTGTTCGCCTAAGCTGAATTGCTTGAGATGCGTGATCCTTAACTCTCACGTTACCGACGTTGCGGGCGCGTCAGACTCACACGGTCCTTAACACTTTTCAATTCATATAATTTCTCTTCTCTCCGGATATCTTACAATAATAATAATAATAATAATAATAATAATAGTTGTGAAATTAAGGACTTAACTCAGACCTTACCCTTTTTTATATTTTTATATTTTTTTTTTATATGGTAGAGCTTCTAGATGTTAAATCCACTAAGCTAAACTAAATTAAACTAAACTAAACTAAACTAAACTGTTAACTAAAGTGTTTAGTGTTTTCCGTGACTGCTTCATGCTAACGCGTTACCCACTCCGTCCTGTCAGCGTCCGGGGACCTCCGAGTGCCATGAGAAACTGAGTAAAATGGAGCAATCCCACTTGAATGGCAGGCGAGGTAAAAAAAAAAAAGCACATCCATGTCAACCCATATCGTACTGTTGTTGTTATACGGGCGACATCCAACAGTCGGCACCTGCGGATGCAAATGGGAGCTGTCCGTCACGCCGCACGTGCGTCACCAGAAAATGCGGAGGCCCTGGGAGTTGGGTAAAAAAGCCTCATAATATATATGTAACTTTTCAGTTGTAAACCAGAGAAGAGATTTCTTTCCATCTTGAATATAAATAAAGATTATGTCGTTTAGTTTAGTGTTAAAACATATGTATTATTTCATACGATAAACAAAAAGAATAAAATACTTGAATATTCGACTCGTGTAAGCAAGGACTTGTTGGTAAACAGGCATCATCATATCATAGTGGTATTTATTGCTTTAAGCGAAAGTTGTGTTCAATTTGATTATGATACTCTTTTTGGACTTTTTTGGAGGGAAAGGATAGCGGGAACACGCAGACGCAGCATCACGGGGACAAACTTGAAGAACGTGTGCCAAAATTTATTCTCGTCACCTTCCTTTTTTGGTGGCTAGATTCCCACTAAACTAACTATTGGCAAAACAATTTTTTTTTTTAAGATTATAATTTTAAATAACTTTTTTCTTTCTTTCTTGCTTCTTGCTTTCTTTCTTATAACGTGACACTCATAACTTCTTAAAAAATCTAAACAAAATGAACAAAATATTTACATAAAAGAGATAACCCGTGATAATCAGGATCTAACAAGAATGTGGGAAACTTCACAGAACATAAAAATCTTTACTTTCGGGATTTGAGATAAATAATAATATTTAAGCAAACAAGTTCCCCCCTCCCCACCTATCAACGACGATGAAGCCTAGCAGCATCATGCTTTCTCTAATCTGCGTGGTTACTCGCGCCAAAATTGGGAAACTACGAGAGTCATGGGAAGCGAGGAAAATAGAAAAATACTTGCATTATGTGAATATAAAATAGCAGATTATGCGTGTTTGGTATGGAAAATGATTGATAGTGTGCGTTATGGAACTTTATGCTTAGAATAATATTAGCCGTGGATGAGCACTAGTGAAGATGTAAAACAAAGCATGTGCTAAAGTAAGTCCATAAGTTCATTTCCTTGCTTCTCAATGGTGGGTTGACCAGCCACTTTATTCTAAAGGAGATAAATTCGGTACGACTTCCACACTACAATACACATAGCCACTGCCAACCTGCCTGCATCCATATTTGGTTAGTTCGACGTGGATCACACGCCCCACGCTAATAAAACTAAATTAATTATAGTGCTCATATACTTGGGTCCTTTTATTTATTTTTCAAATCTAATCTTCGATTTTGGGCCCCTTTTGTTTTAAATAAAAATCATTACTGTATGGAAAAATTTCAGACTTGGGGCAAGGGCTTTACGGAGGCCGCGACTTCAAGCGGTTGGACTCTACCGACTAACGAGTTTCAAAAATAGATAATATTTTACCTTCATGTTAGTGATTAGGAGTATACATGATATGTATATTGTTTTCCATTAATATTTTGTAATCACAAAAATTATGAACGTCAAAGTTATTGGTTTCATGCACTTCTTGTGGAGTGCACTACATTGTCTCTTCACCAATCATATATCCCTCCATTTTTGTAGTTCCACTCTTAAGATTGTACACGCTTTGCACTTTCATACCCAACTTCCATCTCATTTCATGGCTTGAATTTTCATGTCATAAGAAGAGAGACATTAACAATAACTTTCTGGTCAAATTTTGTAATATCATGTATGTGTTGTTACATGTGTAATGAACTCAACTATTAAATAAAAAAATTTAAACTTATTGACATGATGAGTTCAATTACTTTTAATTTATAACAATACATAATAGTGGTTAAAGAAACATATACTTTTTTGCACAAACTAGAATTGAATAGACTTTTGGTTAACTCACAACTTGGTTATGTGCAGAGGAAAAGAAAAAATGATAATGCAGTCAATTTAAGTCTAATTTATTAACAAGTATCCAATTTAGTTGAAAATAAATATAACGTTACTAAATATTTCTTGGTCCCAAATTTCAAATTTCACGTGGGATACATTAGAGTTTCTTGATCTCATTTTTCGACAGTCGTGATGAATTTCTGTGTTTGTTTTTTTGCCCTTTCGGCAAATGGCTGACGATTAAATAGTGCTATGCAGCACAATCGAGTACAAGGGAAAAAAGCTGCGTGGATTCTTTTCGTGCCGGCCTAGAACGCTAGTGAAAATGACGTTTTCATAGAGCATTGGCTAGACTTCTATTTTTAGCTGTAAACAGAAAATCTAAATCTTAAATACGATTTCTTCTCTTTTGGGAAATGTTGGACAAGGAATAATGTTTTCTTGAAAAAGACAAGGACCCTCTCTTTCATTGTATTCCCAAAGCCCTCTCCTGTTATGCCTTTAAATCCAAGTGACTATGCAATAAAAGATTTGAACTAGTCAATTTGGAAGTAACTTGTAATATGAGAAGATTTTGGCTGACTACATCAAAACACGAGCACAACCATAAGAAATTACTTGGTGGGAATTTTGTATACAATTGTTGAACTTTGAATTTGGAATCCTTTATGTATGCATGATGGGAAGTTGGCGAGGGTTGGAATCCTCCTTATGCATGCGTATGATGGAAAGTTGGCGATGGACCACTTTGTAGTCACACGACTTTGTTTTGAATTGGTGTGTCACATGGAAAGTTAAAAACTGATTTCAATATTTCTGGATCCTCAAAATCCCGAAGAGATCTTCGGTGCATGTGACAAAATATCGTTGATGAGACTGAGTAGGAGCACAAAGTTAATCATCGCTTAGGTAGCCCTTTTCGTCGTTTATGTTCCCGGATTGGCCACCAAAAAGTAAAACGGATTCTTCTCCGCGTCCATGTTTGAATTTCATTGATAAAAATTATAGTTTACTGGACATCATCCTCATCGAGATCTGGGTAATCTGGTGAGTCCAGTAATCTTAAGAGTCCTTCATGCATGCTCATTGGACGACTAGAAATGACCTTCTGGCTTTTATGAAGCCTTACTTAATAATCTGCAAGAGCGAGGGAGTATTCTAATGGTAAAAATCACAGAAACTCCTCGTGCGTGAAAGGGTCAGAAGCCTATATCTCAAATCAGCTTAGATTAGCAGCTTGCCCAATATGCGAAACCATCTTTCTTCCAACTAGCTAGTAGTCTTGCACATGGTCCTTTCTAATCATAAAGATGTCGATTATCGTGTGATTTTGTATATGGATATCACTGTTTTTACTCTAAAGCTTCATGCTTTATGTGGGCACATTTCTACTTCTTTTTTTTTTTCCTGACCTCTAATCATTACTTTATTGTCACTACTTTGTTGAACAAAACCATGTGCGACGGCCACTTGGTTTTGTTTAAGATCTTCTGGTAATAATACTTTCTATTCTTTTTCCCCCTGTGGTCCAAAGTTGCCGTGGCACTTGATTTTATAAGGATGTCAGGTAGAGAGGGAATAAAATACTGCACATGACTACATTTGTTTAGCTGGGTGTTCACAAAAATAAATAGAAAATAAAAATATTCATATATTACGATGCTTACCGTGGATATAACAACATGATTTGACTCAACCCGAACTTCAGATAGAAATGAGACGACAATTCAAGATTCTTGGTAGCCTTATGTACAAAATAGATTATAGAAATGCTTTTGCTTTTGAGTCATGCAGCGCATATCATTGTTATATAGAAGAAGAGGACGAAGAGGACGAAGAGGACGAAGAGGATTGTTGGTTGGTGGAGTTTAGCTGGCCCTGATTAATCTTGATAATTTGAGTAACAAAAGCCTCCATCTCTGGATCCCTCTACCACCCATCTAAAAGAAAGAAAAATAATCAACAAAACGTGTTCCTTCATGTGGACAAAAAGATATTGTTTTTGAGTGGATTTTGTACTGTACAGAGGTCATCCCATCACCCGCGGGTGCAGTGGCTGGGGATCTGGTGTAGGCTTTAAGCTTTAAGCTTTAAGCCTGCTGCTGTGAGGAAACAAGTTTAATAATGAAATATACATGTGGCACATGGGAAAAAGAGTAGTTCAATTTGTCGTGAGAGAGTAGTTGGATGGTTTCCCGTGATACCAAAGAACAACTCAAAAGCAAAGAACGAGTGGACTCTGCGGGGCCCCACCCGTACCCATTAAACAAACTTGTTTTTGTTCACTACTCAATTCCAGAAGCACTGTTCCATTTTAATCCTTCAAAGGCATTTCCCTTTTTCCCCTTCTAATTCTTCAAAGGAATTTCTTTTTTTCCTCCTCTTTTTCTGAAAGACGATGTATTCCTGGGGAGCATTCGCTTCTCTTAGTACAATGCTGGAAAAGATTGGCCTATATGTGAAGTGTTTACAACTCTTGAACCCTTTTCTCTTTTATAAGACCTTTTAGAGGGATAGACTTGGAATTAGACATTCTTCCATATGTGTTAATGCAATCTCATAGTTGAGTCAGTCTTTTGTTAATAAAATAAGATCAAGTTTGTAGTATAGAAGAGTACTGAACACAGTCCCATATCAGCAAAATTGGACATACAAAATGCCTTATAAGTCTTGAATATCTCTATTTCCAATAAATTCTTCTAAGAAGAGATGGACTTGGACATTCAAAAAAAGTTATCCCTTAGGAATTTCTTTGCTACTTTGTTTTTTAACTTCAGGCTTAGATAACTCTACCTTTCTTCCATTCTCATATAAGAGTGCCCTCGTTAGTTTGTTCATATGAATTTATAAGACTAACTTCCAATATTATGTTAAAAAATTAATTTCTTCTTTTAAAACTTCCTTGTATAAAAGAAAGACATTTTTATAGATAAAAAAATATAATTGGTCAATATCTTTAGCATAATGCTTTTGGGCCTTATCAAAATTACATGCTGAATTTCTTGAATTGCCTGGATGTCTCGGAATGTCTGGTATTCCATATGGAGCAAAAGAGTTCCAAGAAATTTAGCATGTGATTGAGATAAGTCCTTGTTGATACAGGGGGTTTGGACATCAGTAGATCAGCTGGAATACGGCATTTCATCTTTTAAGAAAAAGTTCAAGTGGGTCCAAGTGAAATCCTACCAAAAGAGCATTCTACATAGCCTGAGTGCTTATTAAGTCAACAATTGTCCCTCCATTTTAATATGGAATTCCCCTTCGATGCAGTCCAAACTTCTCCAGCTAACCTCACCAGTCCCATCAACCCCTTTTCAAAACTTCAACACCAGTTTTATGTCGTTGGAACCGATGGGATGAGGCTCTCATCTCGCATCAAGGACCATTAGTTTCAAAGACTTGCAGAGATCTTCAATTCCCTCACTTCAGACCATATATTAGAGATCGATGGTCCAAAATTGAGTCACATAAGTCTTGATCATTCTCGAACTGGCAAAGATACTTTCCTTCCATTTCAAGCCTCCAGCTTGGACCTTTGCCTCCAATTGTTTTTAAAAGCAACTTTGATGTGGTCTCTTGGGGTTCCTTTTCCTATGCTTGTTGCTACTTGCAGGGCTGTAGAGGCACCGCTCCCAGTACATGGACGCAAAAGGCCCGGATCCTAGCCTGGGCCTGAACAGATTAAGATCTGTGATCAATTAAATCCTTAATTGGGCATTATCCAATAAACCCTATCAAATTAGATGTTGAACAATATACTTAGATCCTCAGAATGTTTTACCCACGGATTCGTGCCTATATTTTGTCTTAATTATCAATATTATCAAAAAAGTCTGCCAAGCGTAAGAAAGGTGTACAAGACATGGACCAAGTGGCGCAAGCAACAAGGACCGTAATTTGGAACCTAAGCACTGTTGGGGCATCGGCAGGGGGCTTCTTCCATGTTCTTTGGCATTGGTCAGTCAGGGCAATGTGGTAAGGGTTTTCTCAAACTTACTCAGAATATCTCAGCTCCTCGTGGTCATTCATGGTTCTAAGGCTTCTTTTTCAGTACAAGAATTTGTCAACCAGACGACAAGAAAAGTGTCACAAAGTAAAGAGAAAGAAAGACATAAAATTGAGAATGTCTTCTGTGTATTGCTTAGTTGAAAAAGAATGATACATAGGGTCTCCTTTTATAATGAGGAGTAAACCTATTCAAATTATACAAGGAAACTTAGTCAAATCATACAAGGAATTAAAGAGAGAATATAACTTGCTATACATGGAAAATAACTTCCCAATTAATCTACATTATATAGAAAATATAATTTGCCCAATCGAGAAATATAATACAATTATACACACGTATCTCCAACACTCCCCCTCCAGTTGGTGGTTTTGGTAGTTTGTAAACGTCAAAAACACCAAGCTTGCTTAATAGATATGTGTGTTGTCATTGACAAAGAGCCTTGGTAAATATGTCTATTGGTTGTTCTATGGTCCTTATCTCTCTTGTTTTGATAATTCCTTCCTGAATCTTGTCTCTTGTGAAATGACAATCTACTTCAATATGTTTTGTCTTCTCGTGAACAATAGGATTCACTGCAAGTTTCAAGGCTGCATCATTGTCACAAAATAGGAAAGTAGGGCATTTTATCCAGATCCCAAGTTCACATAGCAATCCTTTCAACCAAATGACTTCACAAGTAGTCTTTGTCATGGCTCAATATTCTAATTCAGCAGATGATAGAGAAACAGTTGATTGCTTCTTCGTTTTCCAAGATAGGAGAGAATAACTTAGTTTAATGCAGTAACCTGTTATTGATTGACGACTCATAGGACATGTGGTGTAATCGGTGTCGCAGAATGCTATCATTTCCATGTTATAATTTCTAGACAACGAAATTCTAAGCCTTGGACATCCCTTTAAATATTTCACAACTTTCAAAGTCACATTCATGTGTGATTATTTCGGAGCATGCATGAACCGACCAAGAATTTGTATAGCATAACAAATATTTGGTCTCATCATGGTGAGATAAATGAATTTCCCAATTAAACGTTGATAACTAAAAGGATCCTCCAGTGGGGGGTCCTTTTCCAACGATGATACCCCACATCATACTTAGGTGTCATGAGATTTAAATTATGCTCAAAAGAAATTATAACTAGCTTGCAACCTAAAAGACCAACTTTAAAAATAATTTATAGGACAAACTTACGCTGACTAAGGCAAATTTCTTTCACTAAACGCGTAATCTCAATACCCAAATAATATTTAGGAGGACTGAGATCCTTAATATGAAATGTGGAGTGTAAGTATGCCTTAAAACAATTAATGGCTAAAATATCATTGCCCATGATCAATATATCATCCCATATATGAGTAAATAGATGGAGGGTACACCACAATTCCACGAGAAAAGGGCATAATCATGACGAAACTATCTAAAGTGTGCTAAAAAAGGAGCAAAAGTGAACTTAGCATACCACTGGTGGGAAGCTTGCTTAAGACTATAAAGAGACTTGCGAAGACGACATACTTAATACTTCCTTTGTTTTCGTAAGCCTGGAGGGAGATCCATGTAGTTCTCTTCATCCAAATCACCATGAAGAAAAGCATTGTTAACATCCATCTAATAAAGAGATACTCATGAAAAGCAACAACAATAAGAAATGACTAAATAGTGTCTTCCTTGGCCATAGGAGAGAAAGTATCCTAACAATTAAAACTTTCTTTTTGGGTGTAACTCTTGGCAATGAGATAAGCCTTGTAACACTCAATGAAACCATAAGTTTGGTATTTGATCTTATAGACCCACTTACAACCAATGAGACACTGATGAGAGGGTCGAGGAATAACATCCCATGTGTGATTCTTAGTAAGGGCACATCAGTTGCAAAAAAACATATATAGTCTTAAGTCCAAGTAGAAGGCCGAGTGGCACAACTAGAGTGGGAGCTTGAGGTGGAGCAACAGAGGGGGGGGCACATAAAGGACAATGGTTGGAGTCTCATTAGGATTAAGGATAACAGAAGCTTGGGGATCAATAGGAGTAGGGGCATAAAAAACAAGAGCATCAAGAACAGGATTAGGAGAATAAGGCAAGGCATCGGCATGAGAAGTAGGTGTTGGAAAAAGGTATGTTTTGTTGTAACAAACTGTTGGCTACATATAATATTTGTATCAATATTTTTCATATGATTATGTGCAATATTGAAATCAAGGAAGTAAAAGGTGTGCAAATTATAATATTAATAAAGAATATTATGAAGTAGTCGGGTTCCTACATTCCTTCACAAATTAACTTCATACAATGCCTTGAGAAATATTTTGTATGGAAAAAGAGCTAAAGGAATATTTGATTATTTGAAGAAAAATGATACTTGGATTTATGTACTTGTAGGTACATGTGAATCAAGAATCATACTGTGAAGGCCAAAATCAAAATCTCAATACTTGGTTTTACTTAGCTTGAAGCAAATCTAAGCATGGCTGTTGACTTAGTTGGTTCAAGCTCAAGTGAGGATCTTTATAAATTGTATCAAATTCATAAGAAGAAGCCTGCAAGCTCAGCCCACAAGCTAAGCCCCTAAGCTCAACCCGCAAGCTAAGCCTACAAGCTAAGCTCGCAAGACTCAACCAGTAAGACTTAGCCCGCTTGATGTCTTAATTTGAAGCATATGACGCCATTTCACTTAAGAGAAATTCTCTTAAGCGATCGCGAGGATAAGAGCCCTAACCCTATCACTAAGCTGCTCTCTCACCTCTCTTTGTCATCGATTCTCCCACGGGAAGAAATCTAAAGTGATGGTGTTGTTAGAACGGCTATGAAGATCATTACTCACCATTTGCACTATTGTTTAATGGAGCTTCTATCAAGTCTCAATGGAAAAATTGCAACAAGCATCTCAGGTTTGAACAGAAACCCTAGAAAGTTGGTATGCTTTATATCTTCTATAAAAAGATGTTCTTGGTAGTTCTTTGAAGAGGTTGGTGGATGTGATTTTGTTAAGAAATTGAGAATAGATTGAAGCTTGTGAAAGATCATACACTCACAACATTCTTCTTCAATTTGAAAAGGAAGTTTGAATCTTTAGTGATATTCTTACACATTAATATTCTTGTGAATATTCACTGTTAGATTAAGTTGTTTATGTGTTAATTAAACTTTGATTATTATTTACATATAACTCCTTTGTAAATTTGAAACCCTAACTTTGTGATAATTGGGGGTTTCATGATTAGAGCTTGAATTGAGTTTGTATATCTTCAATTGGCTCTTTGATAAGTAATACTCATCACAAATCTTACATATTTGAGGACTTGCTAATGTACTAAAGTTGGTTCAACCTTATCATTGTAACCATCATGGACCATTTAGCTCATTGAGGAGGAGTTAGAAAGTGTAGGAGAAGGTTTTCTCTTAGCTTTGAAGTAAAGTGGACTTCAATTGGTTAAGTTGAAGGAGAAGATGGTGGAAGTAGGTGACAAGGGTCGAACCACCGTGTAAACTTGTGTGCATCCCTTTTTGTGTCTATTTATATTGTTGTTTGATTTTGATATCCTTAAATGCTTAGCTTAAGTGCATGAAAAGTGATTGAACCCACAAATAGGAAAAGAAACCAAGATAACCAATTCAACCTCCCCCCCCCGAACCCACAAATAGGAAAAGAAACCGAGATAACCAATTCAACCTCTCCTCCCCCCCCCCCCCCCCCCCCCCTTTCTTAGTTAGCCATTAAACCTAATAGCAGGAACTGGCAACTATGGATGGAAAGCAGGAACAAGTTCAAGGAGAACCATACGTGGTGGTAAGGCAACAAAGTCGTTAGCCAAGAATGGTTAAGCACAAGGAAGTGGTGTAGAAGGCCTATTTGAAGGAGAAGTAGTTTGAAAAGGAAACACATCATCATGGAAGATAACATTGTGACTGATAAAAAAGGTACTTGTAGTGAAGTCATATACACAATACCCTTTCTAGAGAGAAGGGTAACCCATGAAGATGCAACGAGTGGCTCGAGGACCCAGCTTGTCTCGAAGTCCTACTGTAGTGGCAAAACAAAGGCAACCAAAGACCCAAAGATGACTGATGTCTAGACGTTTGCCAAAGAGTAGCTCGAAATGAGTCTTCCTATTCAAAACTCGAAAAGACATTCTATTGATTAGGTAAGTTGTAGTAACTACACACTCGCCCAAAAAAATTTTAGGAATAAAAGCTTGATACTTAAGGGCCCTAGCGACTTCAAAAAAGTAGTAGTGTTTACATTTAACTACTTTATTTTTTTGGGGAGTCTACATGCATGAGCTCTCATGAAAAGTGCCATGAATGGAGAAGAAAGCAGAGCAATCATGGTTAAAAAACTTATGGGTATTATTAGTGCGAACATGTTGGATAGACGTGCGAAATTAAGTGCGAATGAGAGCAAAAAAACAAGTGAGATGAGAAAGAACTTAAGATTTGGATTGCATCAAGAAAACCTAAGTTCTACAGGAATAGTCATTAACAAGGGTGAGGAAGAAACATGATCCATCATGGTGAGGTGTATGATAGGGTCCCCAAATGTCAATATGGAGAAAGAAGAAGAGGGAAGGTGCATGAGAAGCACTAATGGGAAAGGGAGTGTGGGATTGTTTCGCTAATGGACAAATAGTGCACTGAGGAAAAGGATAGGAAGCATTATGACCCAACTGTTAGTGAGAAAGCAAAATTTTATTATTGAGAGAAGCATTACAAAAGAGGCCTAAATTGGGAAAAGTACAAGAAGATAAATTAAAATATGGTGGAAGGGATAGCCAAAGGTAAAGGCCGTATTGAGCATTACCTAAGCCTACCAATTTTCCAGTTGAACGAGCCTAAAAGAAACAAAAATTAGAATTCAAAATTTCCCAACAATTATTGCTTGCATAAGCCTTGGAAATGAAAATAAGGTTAAATAAGAATTCAGGGACATAGAGTACATTTTTTAGAATAAAATGAAGGCTAAGTTGGACATAGTCAATTTTTATGACAGAAGTGACGTTTCCAGTAAGGAAATGCACAAATGTGGAGTGATGATAATTAAAAATTTTAGAAAAAAAATTTGGGGTTGCAAATAATGTGATTACTAGTACCTGAATCAATAAAGTTAATCAAAGGTTGAAATAGAACTCATAAAGCAATAAAAAGTACCTGAAAACTTGCAATCTTGTTAGGTTAGCCCAACTAGTTGAAAGCCTAGATGATCGATTAAGTTGGGCCTCGCTGATGGGCCCATGGGCAGCGCTGAGGAGCAGGGGTCACAGCATGAGATTGGGCTTCTTACCTATTTGAGGAATTGCCAACAGTGATCATGATCATGATTAGGTTTTTTGCAAAAATTGCAAAATAAACCATTAGATTGGCCATGAGATTGATTTTGGTCGTCAGTCGTTGGATCAGCATGAAGAACCAGATCCATGACGACTAGTGGGACCTTTGACCACAGGCACAGTGGACGCACGAGGAGAATCATTGGATGAAGGCGCGAAAGATGACATATATAGGCCATAATATAATACTGCATCTAAGAGTGAAGTTAGGCTGTGCAATATGGAGAAGCCATTTGAGCCGTTCATTGGGGCAAGAGGCGCGTAGGGGTTTGGAGCCCTAGCACATTTGCACAAGAGACACGCTTGTGAGAGGCACTCACTCTTTGTGTTAGGTCATGTGAGCAACGAGGAGGATGTGTTCATTGTTGTGAAGGTACTTCGTCGAGGCGAGCTGTTGATTCTCCTCTTAAATTGTGAGATGGAACAATTGGCGAAGATAGGGGGTTTGATCCATGGCAAGGATTTGTGACTAAAAGCCAGAGTAGGAATTGTTGAGGAGGAGGAGAAAATGGGTCACGTGTTCTTCCTCCTTGATTGCCGAATTTACTATAGGGTGGAGTTAGGACCATGAAGGGTTTCCTCCGCTGTGTCGAGATTGTTGCAGAGGGCAACAAAGCAGATGAAAATGACGGTGATAGAGAGATTTCCTTGTTTTAACTTTGAAAGGGTCTAGTGAAGTTAGAAGCAGCAGACGATTAGTTCAACCATAGATCTCACTGATTGTGTCCTAGAGGGGTTTGGCATTGTTAGTCAGCAGTAGTCCAGCGGCGACTTTTGGTGAGAGATAGTTCCCAATCTACATCCGAACAAGTTGAGAACACTTCCTCCATTGGCGAGCAAGGAGGTCATCAGTGGGAAAAGGCATTGTGCCGTTGATGAACCCTTCTTTGTCCTTGGTGATGAGGGTGTGATGGAGATTGCAAGCCTAGGTGGCGAACAACTTGGCTCCGGTGAGCAGGGAAGTAATCAAACGTAACTTAGGGCCATTAGATGGCGCGAGATGGAGCAATCTTTTGGGTTCCAAGTGGTTGGCAGTGGCGGGAGAAAAAGGGGGAAAAATCAAGTAAGGATTTTGCCCAAGACCCAATTGACCTGACAAACCCAATTAGGTATAGCCCAATTGACCTAGCAAAATTAGGTGGGGTCAACCCGAATGACCGAGGTCCAAAAACACAGCTTTGGGAAACGGCCCAATAGAGACGAGCTCAACTTATGGCCCAACAGAGACCAGACTATCAAGAGGAGACTGCAAGTAGGGGCCCGTAGTAGGGTGAGCAGGCCTAGCTGAAAAAGAGCCTGTGTGGACACCCAAAATAAACGGGTGACAGAGAGATTTGGGGAGAACAACCCCGTTGGGTGTTATTTGTCCCTCGTTGCTTGTAGTATTCAAGCTTCCATGTAAATCTTTTGTGTTCTAGACGTGGTTGTGTTGCTTCACTTCCCTGCGTTGCTTTCTTTTAAGGACAATGACAATAGAAAGTTACCTAAAGCAAGCTGAACAACCCTTGAATGCATTCTAGATGCTTCCGGGGTGCAACTTGAGCAGCAACAAACGAGGCAGCTCTGTAAGGATTAGGTCAGTGATTTGTACTAGTAAAAAGGAGACCCTCATTAGATAACAAATGCATTCAAGGGCTCTAGTTTAGGTGTTCGAACAATGGAAATCAAATAATTTGTGCTTCTACAAAAAGTGGCACCCAGCGAATGTAACATGTACAATTGAAGCTTATTTTGAAGCAACTCCCGAGTCATTTACAAGTGGTTCAATGATTTCAAGCATGTCATTGCTGAGGCCTGTGAAAACAACAGAATCTGTTTCAATTGGCTTGAACTTGACTAGTGCTGAGGGTACCAAGTCCTCATCCTCTAATGTTGCACCAGTCTCCCCTGCAGCTGGAAAATGAGGGATCACCCTTCGTTTGACAAGTACAGGATGTAAAAGGTCAAACTCCAAGCTTGGTTCTTTCAGTGCTGACTGGACAAACTGATTTAGAAGAACAACAAAATACAAACAGAAAAAGGAAAAAGACTCAGTTTGCCAGCTCAAGGTACAGGAAGGTACATATAATTTCAGTACTAGATAGACCCTTGTTGAGTATCTAGAGTTTAATTGTTCAGTAAATAACTTAAAAATAGTAGCTAATATTTTGTCTCCGCACTAAAACGAATCCAAATTAATCAGTAGGCTTATTCTACACCACAAAGCCCATATATATGCATACCCACACTGAAGTGCACGGGCATAAACACATTTTTGTCAGGCAGCAATATCAATTATATTGATTGCCTAAAACAAGTGACACAATGACCATCTACGGACATATTTTTGTCAGGCAGCAATATCAATTATTTTGATTGCCTAAAACAAGTGACACAGTGACCATCTATGGGCATATTGCACTGTCAAGCCAGACATTGAGTCCAGAAATCTATAATTGCTTGTGAAAATGACAATTTCAGTCCAGATTTAAACAAAGAAGACACGATACTAAGTAAAATAACTAAATCATACAATGGACAAAGGTCATCCATTTGCCTAGTTAATATAGAATGGTTTGTCCAAAATCACTAGGTTTAATATTCATTACCTCCAACCGGGCGGGTTGGAAGCCAAAGTGAACTCCAACTTCCATTACTCTGAGCCGAACTGACATTGACACGTAAGCATGAAAGCCCAAAAGTATTTTTCATTGAATCAAAGACAAAAATTTGGACAACGAACTATTCTTTGCTTTTTGATGAGAAAAATACCTTCTTGAAAAACAAAGATTGGTGTTGCATAGAAAACAAAAAATTGTACCTTCACTAAAATCAAAAATTAGTTCTTCATTTTTTGTAGAAATGAAGAATTCCTCTTCATTGAAGTTCAAAAGCACTAAATATTAGAGAAGACAGGAACTCATTAAAGCCCTAGAGAAACGAAATGGTAAAGAGACAAAAGCGTGGAGAGTAAACAAAATGGTGGAAAAAGAATGGGGCCTGAGAGTTTTGAAACAATGAAAGAATATACACTCGACATATACTCACTTAGAAAAAATTGGAGTCCCTATTCCTTATCCAACTTCCAATCCAATTTTCTTGGAAGTCAGAAAAATGCTTCTATTGTTGAACCACAACTACTCATTAGCTGAACAAGTAGGTACGATCTGGGCTGATGGCAGGTCAACGATCAAATCTTAAAAACTTTTGGATAATCCAAGGTTCAATGCTGTCTTGATATGCTGAGTTATGGTTTTACTTAACAACTATCCAATGTTGTATTTTCTTAATACAGGGTATTAGAGCCAATGATGATATAAGTTACTTTGAATAGCTATCCATTTCACAGTTGAAATGGAGACTGTGTATGCCTGGGTAAAGGAAAGTGTGAGATTGACAGAACTTTCATCTAAGAGGAAATGTAGCTGTAAGGGTCCACTTTTCTTTGGGAACAAGGACAGATTTTTCAACAGGTAATGGGTCTCTTTTGAGTAGGAACAGAAGAAAGTGCATCGTACAGTCAAACACTTATTGTCCACACAAATGATGCTAGATATGGTCCATAACATTGATAAATCTTCTATTTGAGGGAGAGTGGCAATTTGGTGGTTGATCATATCTTTTGGCCTCAATCTATAGGCCTAAGCTTTTCAGGTTGAATGATGACCCAAGATGTTCTAATATGGTCTCACTTGAAACTCTTCAACATGTCAATTTCCTTACCACTTTAGATATGACACAATCAAAGAAAATATCAATTGAACACTGGTGAGGTGCGCACATAAATTCCATGCACAAAATGTCATCATGACATGTGACATTGTTTTTTAAGCCAAATTCAATCAACTGAGGAAAGCCAGTGGAACACCCATCTTTCCACCGGGTACCCAACGTGCAAGTGTTACTAGGTTTCATTAGTAAACCCTCCACAAAGTAATTTTCCAGGCAAACTGGTAAATTATTAGATGGAGAGGAAAATATGATCTATAAATGTGATAACCCACGAAAAAGAAATCAACACCTACACTTCTCATTTACAACTTGTCTGAATAGATTTATCAGATGATAACAATGACGATACGAGAAGCTGATTGCTAGGAACTTGAATTCTGTAACAATTCATTGCCTAAATCACAATTATAGGATCAAAGAGAACAGAACAGTAAACATTAAATAATAAGTAATTGAAAGAACTAACCTCATAGAGAGAGCTAGTTGGTTCCCAAGGTAAAAATATACCTTGGAGCACCACTCCATCAGGAAACTGAATGCGGATAATAGTTTTCTTGTATCGCCTCCGACCAGCTTTTGCCTGCTTTTCTTTGTATGACTTCGGGATCAAAAGTTGAGATTCTGCAATCTTTTTCTTCCTCATATCAGCTTCTCTTTTGATTTCTTCAAGTGAGAGATTGTAGAAAGATGCTGGTAACTCAATTTTTGCTGCTACATTTTCAGGGACAGAAAAGAAAACTCGGACCTGAAAGGATGGCCAAAACATATAAAGGAAGAAGGCTAAGATAATGAGTAGCCATAAAAATACTAGAAAGAAAGGAGAAGCATAGCCATTAATTATCAACATAATACAGAATGAAGACTTATTTCAAATCAAAACAAAGAGTAGCGTTAGAACACAACAAAAAACATATTCTGCAAACATTTGCACAAATGAAAAGAGTACATTTGAAACTCATTAAAGTACTATAAAGATCAGTTAAAAGAAAAGGGACAAGATACAAAACTCAATAATGAAGTACTCCTAAATTACATAAAGGATCTAGTAACTTCCAACCAAATACTACTTTTAACTGTTAAGCTCCCATGGATTGGGGTTATAGTGTCCAATAACTTCTAGGAACCACTTATTCTACCAAGAAGAAATTTTAATTTTGTAAAACAAAGCATATGAGAAATGTAAAGAGAAGCAATATTCTGCCATAACCTTTGAAATGAATGCCATCTCCTCACGCATTAGTGAGGAATGAAGGATAAGGTAATGGATTCATTATACCCAATAACAATGCTGAGTTTACGTGAAACTGGTTTATCTGCCACAATGGTCAAAAGAGAATGGGTAACAAGATATAAACTCAACAACATAATTACCAAGGCTGAGGATCAAAGTTTTTGTCAGATACCTGGGGCCAAGATTTCAGCTAAAGATTAATTTCTATTTCACAGAAGATGACATATGAAAGATGTCTTGTGGAGCCATCTTCCGCCACTATTTCTCAAACCAACAACATATCCTTCCCGTTAAAGGAAGGGACACTGAATAAGGTAATTGGCTTAATCTTGAATGGGTGTGTGAATCACAAAAACCACAATGTTCAGTGGCAAACATAAATATAGTGTCTGTCACCATAAATGAACACTGACAGAATGTTTTATAATGCTAAATCAATAAGTTCTAAGGACAGGAAAAATCATTGAAATTATAAACTACATAAGGCTACGGATCTTGGATTATCTATGTATCAATCTTGATAACAACATGATCTTAGGAACTAGTAACAAGAGAAACACTTCAGTTATCAAAATAACCTTCAGGTTTTGGAAAGGTTAAAAAGAGACCAGTCGAAACTCTGCCTTAGTGATGAACAAATCCATCATTTCCCTTTCTTTATTGTAGGTTAGTAGAATTTGTCTAATGAATTAGCCAATTGTCAGGGAGTTTATTATCTTTCGTTGAGAACCAAGAAAAAATTAGTTATAGAGAACCAGAGCTTGACATGGTCTCATTAAGCACATAGTAGAATCATGCCTTAAGATGGCTAGTGTGCCTTGTGGCTGACAATTAAACGGAACATAGCAGAATCATGCCCTAGGATGATACCTGCTCACCACTTTTACTAAATGGAAAGAAATATTTTTGCTTTCATCCCTAAAGCAGGCTCAAGGAGCCAGTCCCTCTTGTAGCATCTGCAGCTGACCTGCTTAAGCACCTACATCCAAGGCTTTTAAACCAGCTTTGGATGCTGCAACATACATTGTCTCCATATCTACTAGCAGACCAGGTCATTATGCTCTTAGTTATGCACTGAATTCACATCAAGCTAAAAGTGTTTATCTCACATCTTCTCCATTTCATGTCCTAGTCATATACTCTTTTCAAGAGAAGGAAGTCCTGTCCCCATCAGGGTTGGTGAATTCAAACCCCCAGTTCTATTGAAGAATGAGATTTGTACAATACTTAAACTTCATCCCAGCACTGAAACCAAATTTCTTATTTTTATAAGAAAACTTGATAGTGTAACAGTACCCATATGATCAGCACATACGTCTTGAAGATTTCATGATGCATTGTCGGTGTTGTATGGTAAATTGCTTCTTTCTATAGGAGAAAAAATGACAGTGAGCTGAATAACCGTGCTTATAATTCTCATGACTCACTATAACACTAGTCTGCCTTATTGTCCTATATCCTGGCAGGATGGGGCCGAGTCACCGTACCTATGATGCTTGTTCATGATCACAGTCATAACATAGCAATTAGATGGCAATCAGCTAGAGGTACTATGCGGAGGAAAGCAAAACAATAAGAAACTAAGAAAAGCATTTGGGTCTGTTTCAGACAAGAGAGAGCTTTTAATAGGAAGGATATGAGGGTAGAAAGAATGATTAGGATTATCAAATTCAAGGCTGGAGGGTATCGCGCGGACATGTACAAAAACTTTGAGTTCCATAATGGTCGTTTGTTAGGTCGAATTAGATACTTTGTTCAAATATCTTAAAAAAGGAAAGCTAGATATGTGACTACGATTCGTACTGACTTCACCTTTTTAGGATATTGCACAAAAATACTTAGGGTTCTCATGTCGTTACAGGTAGAATTCGAACCAACCTAGAATTCTGCATGACTCAATTACAGCAATGTAATAGCATAAATTACGGGATAAATCCTACATTAACTGTGTATCAGATCAAACTAGACCATGCCAGCGATAATGTAAAATCTGAATTTTGGTCAATCAGACTCCATTTTCTAAGAATCCAATGGGTGCATAGTTTATCAACACGGAATAACTTCCAGCAACAAACAGACTAACCCAAATAACATTGTCACATATGCTATCACAACGTACCTGTCTGTCAACCTTTTTTGGCTCAGACACTTCTTCCGCCAGAGATGAAGTTACAGATGAAGAATTTTCTTTCTTTTGTGGCTCGTCTACCTTTTGCTGTTCCAATAACGCTATTGCACGATTAACTAAATTAATCTGTTCCTCATTAGGAACCTCCATGACTGCCCACATCTCTCCGTCCTCCTCTTTCAATCCAAATCCGACGCACTCCAACAACTCAACCCCCCCGGCAACCTCACTAATGGCTTCCCTTATCTTCGGATTACTCATTCGAATCCTTCTAAACTTCGCATTCTCTGGTTCCCTCACTATATTTCTTAACAACTTAAGAACAACCTCCACCGATCCCTCCAAAGGTTTCCCTGAAATAAAAGCCCCAATGCAACTCTCCAATTGACTCTTAGACTCCGCCCTCTTGTCGGACGACTCTGAACTACCATTATTGTCGATCGAGTTGTTGACGCAACTATCCACATGCATATTCACCTCCTGTTCAGACCTATAAGTTCTTCCACAAATGGGGCATTCACACACGTTCAGTGAGTACCCATTTTGTGATCTCTTCCCAGAAGTAATCAACGAGTCAAATGGATCAAACCCATTGGCTGGTTTGCGATTTGGGGCCGAATTCTCGGATGAATTCGACCTGTCCTGATCAGAATTAGGAGTGGTTAAAGACGAAGGCTTCACATTTGGTCTCGCTGAAGCAGCCGGAGCTGGATTCGGCTTTGGATCGCGCACCTGCGGAGAAGGGCGAGAATGCATAGGACTAGCCGGCCCGGAAGAGGACGATCCCAAGACTCTACCTTGACCCTTGAATTTACCAGAAGATGTGGACGAGAAGGGGTTATTGACTTTCTTCATGAAGCCCTTGACCTTGTCTTTCATGTCATCCATATCTCAAATAAAAGGAGTTGGATCAAGAGCACGAAATTAGGGTTTATAGTTAACGGGTAAAGAAAACTAGGAAGCAAGAAGCGAATGAAGGAGTGGCATGAGGGTTTTATGCGAGGGCAAAGAAAACTAGAAAGCTCAGAAGAAAAGTAGCCCGTATTTGGCGGAGAGACTTAGAAAAGAAGAAATCTATCTGAAGATGGTGGAGTTTGAGACGCGGGAACGTCAACTCCGGGAGTTGGTTGACGCGAAGTTCATAAGAAACTCTATCCAATGATGTCGTGCCACGTTTGCATTTTGTTCTTATTGGACCCAGGAAATATCGCTGCCGGGCGGGATCCAGTTGGAAGGTCCGGCTGGCGGAAGGATCGAACAGAGAATAAAGGGACCTTTCGGCTTCGTCCTTTCTTTTCCCCCTGGCGTATATTTAAAAGACAAAAAGAACAAGAACAAGAACAAGAACAAAGACAAAAACAAAGCAAGTCATCTCCTTTCCATATATGAAAGACGGGAAAAATCCTGGACTGTTTTTCTGACTGGAAAAAAAGGCATAGCAATTGAAATCCAAACGATTGTGTTCTTTGGAGATCACATTTGGTTATTTGATAAAATGGGTGGCTTGACCATAAACTGCTTTCTTCCTTTCCATCTAACAGTTTGCAGGTCTTCCAATGTTGAAAAGTGAGAGGAACAAGCATGCCGTCATGACATGGACATTGTCGCTTTAGGCTCAACGAATCTCCATAGGATTTGCTCGCAACAGCTCTGGGATCTCCAAGATGCTTCTTTGTGCGTTTCAAGGGTTTTTACAATGGCTCGCATGCTACCAATCTATGACAACTTAGCCGAGGGAAAAGATAACTGGATGGTTATGACAGCTACCAATGGTTGAAACCTTTTCCAGCCTTCATTTGGATGGTTATGACACTTAACAGTGGTTGAAAACCATTGCACCCTTTATTTGTTTTCATCCACAAACTCTACTGAAAGCCCAAGTACCTCACATTTTCATCCACCCTTTAATTTGTTTAGTTCAACACATGCTCAATAGATGGAAGCCGCCTTGGCATCTCATATATAGAATTCAAAATTGTACTAGTCTTTTCCCTCCACAAGCAAACACACCACATACATTTAGAGGCAAATATAGTAATCAATTGTAGCCATTTGAGAGTTTACGAGAGGTTCTTTATCACGAATTTGTATACGTGCACTTAGAAAAGATTAAATAGGTTTAGACAATTGCAGGCCACCATGGGTTAAACCTTATGCTGCCATTTGCATTTTATTTGCTTTCACACTTTTAGATTATCTTTACTTGTGTTTTTCTCTTCATCTTGTAAGTTTATCACATTAGTTGTTGTAAGCTAGATCTTGTAAGGATCAAGTTTATATTTTGTCATTTTGTACTAATCTAAGTATGATTATTATGTTTCACTTTACTATTGTAAATAAGATTTGTGAAGATAGTGCCCTTATTTCTTTAAAATAACAATAATAAATTAAAGATTTCCTAATCAATCATGGTTGTTTTGAAGTTTTCTATACTTATCATTACTAAATAGTAATATTTCTCTCATAATCACCAACAAGTATATTTATCACATCATTACTATCAATCATATTCCCACCAACAGAGCTGGAGGTGCATGTGGTTTTATCTAGAACCATTTATCAGAACTCAATTAACTTGCCAACATATAAAAACTAAACCAACAGTTTTACTCCCTTATTAAGTCTTACTGCAAGAATCACTTCTACAACAAACTCAACAACTTGTACAAAAATGATAAGTCACTACCCCAAAGTTTTGATTCCGTGGACAAATCAAAGGTAACAGGTAAGAAATATAGACCAAAAAACTAAAATGATAGGGCAACTGACTAAGAAATCTGAATGGTAGATGGAACAAGCAACAGAAAACCTAGGGTACATTAATTGATATGCAAAGAAAACATGTGCCATGTGAATGGATATGTAAAGGGAAAAGGAACATGAGTTAAGAGTTTTGAAAACTTAGCTGTCTTTCTAAACTACTTTCCCATAAAATTAAAAATCAAGCTTGTTGATTGTGCAAAATGTAACTGCTTCATGAATTGGACCCAAAGAACTCGAGTGTCACTAACTCTCTCATGCAAAGGGAACACATGGGATTTGTTGGAAGAAGGGAGGACGCATCAAGGTGGAGGAAGAGATTGTTTTGGTAACAAAAAAGAAAAAAGGTTTTTCATATTGTAGTTTAACTTATGCTCGTCCATGTTCAAACACCAGATTTAAAGCATAGCTAAGTGTAGACAAAAAATATTGCCTCACTATTTAATCACACAGTAAAATATAAAACAATGGCTTTATCATAGACAAGGATAATATGAACCCATTTAGTGAAAACAAGGAGAAGAGCCGGGGGTGGTTGGTGCTTTAGGGGTCTTGGGCTCTCAATAAAACCGCTTTTGATATACAGAAACCAGGCTGCATTTTACAGCAAAGCAGAGTTTCAGTGACGGGTCAAATCAACATGAACTGAGATCAAGTACAATCAAGTGTAAGCTAACATGCTAGCTCGAATATGACTTCTGTTTTTCCATTTTGATGCCATAAATAATGGACTGATTCCTTCACCAGTAAGGCAGTCAGTGGACAAAACGTTCGAGTGCAATCCTAGTTGCCTACATATGCTACCTTTTGAATAAGGCACTCGAAGCCAAATGTTAGAAAAACAAACCAAAAACTATAAAACAAAGTATTAACCTAGTCAAAAACTGCATCTGGCAAGGTTATTCAATAACCCATTATCTGACAATGAACGGTGGCACTATTAGAAACTGAAAGCAATAATCAATGAGGCGGCGGAACAAGCCTGCGTATTGTACTAGTGAGTTGGGTACCTAAAACAAACGCGATCATTCTCAAATAGACAGATTAAGAAATTATTCAAGAACCAAACCAACGAGCATTAGATTAAGGAATTATCCAAAAACCAAACCAAGGATCAAAGACCATTAGCATAGACCAATGATCCCCAAACTCCATATACCCTAAAAACAACGAAATTCCTAGAGTGCATGATGGAGTTTCCTGAAAAGGTAGTATTAAAATTAAACACACAGATCCGATTAATCTATGTCCAAAGGCATCACTCACGGTGGGCCTTGAGGCGCTGGTTAAGCTGATCGATCCTGACGACGAGAGAGGTGACTGAATAGAGGAGCCAGTAAAAAATGAGGGCAGCGGCAATTAGAAGGGCATTCCGCTGGCTCTTGATGATAGACTTCTGGTGGCGTAGGTGCTCGGAGGGCGTACATGACTCCGGGGACTCACAGCTGGGCCGTGTCTCATACTTCCAATAGATGTCCATCAGCAGGAACAGGCAGAAGGGCACCACCGACAAGAACGGCTTGAGCAGGTTACGAGTAACCGCGATCAAGCCCTTCCTCAGCCCCTCAAGCCCTGGAATAGTGAGCAGCAGGACCATGATAGCCTCGGCGCCCGCAGCATAACCTAGCACCACCCACTCTAGCGCCATGTCCTGCAGATCTGGGTTTCTCGGTCTCCGGGTGCTTTTCTTACAGAGCAAGTAGTTAATTTAGTGGAAGTAGAGAGAAAGCCGAGAGAGAGAGAGAGAGAGAGGCCCAGGGAGCAATGGCAAATGGAAAGGAATACGTGGCGGACCCTTACTTACATGATGTGTACAATCAACAGATGGCAGCGAATTGGGCAACAAAGCCACGCAAGGGCCAAACATAGGCTTCGCAGGTTGGACTCTGTTTAGGAGCGTGTCCAAGGTCCCATGAATATGGGCCTTTTAACTTGCAAATAGGTTCCCTTGAATCAGATGTTGGGCCGAACTTCAAAACCTTAGCATTCTCGTAATCTGTTAATGTAGATTTTACCGAAGCATCTGTCGGTGCCATTTGTGGTGCTGTAGTGACTAGGACAACCACGTGGCTACTCTAAAGCCCATCCTTACAACGTTAGTGATTAATCAAATCATCTGTCCACAACTCCAGGCTAATTATTTCATTAGAAGACTTGAGAACTTTCAATACAAGGGAGAAGAATCAAGAACATAGTTTTATAGAGCTTTGTTCCACACTACTACCCCTCATAATTCCATCCCAATCAGGCCAACCAGCTCTATTTACTTTTTCTTTTTTGAGGGGATGACAAAAGTAGGTAATTTTTAATTTTTATTTATTTATTTATTTTTATGGTTCTGAATATTATGGATGATGATTGTGCACAAATGACTCTGGCACCGGCCCAATTATCCCTCTGGATAAAAAGTAGATTCTCTAGAGTTATCCTAAACACTTTAGTCAATGACCAGCACCTAAATCCCAACTCCAAGAGTCATACCGACCTCACCCTCCATGGCATCTAGAAGACCAAGGGGAACACATAAGCAACCTACTCCCTGCTATGCTCATTATTTTCTTGGTCTTGTTTTGTCACTATACTTGCCTCTCCTTCTCATATCTTATAGAAAGACAGAAAAAGATAATTCCTACAGGAAGCTTCCCCTACTCTTATGGTCGTTGTTCTTTGAACGTGGATATAAAAATATAAATATAAATATATATATATATATATATATATATATTTCTTAAAAAAAATCCGTGTTGACTGGGTTGCCATGCTAGACTCTTGACTTATTATTTTAGTACCAAATACCTTTCTCTTTTTTGAAAGATAAAAGGGCGTAGAAAGCCAAGGCCAATTTACTGATTTGACTCAGAATAAATAAAAGTCTTTCTGGTAGCTTCCAAGTCATTGTCATTATATGCCGCACTAAAGCAACTGCTTTGGTGTCCAGATTCACTGTTCATAGATTGCAACAAGCAAGAACAAGAATGGAAATTATGACGTTTTCCTGCAATCATGCAATCAGAGTAAGCAACCTTGTTTAAGGATATACAGCAAATTATTTATTGAATTCTTGGTTTTTGAAATTATGATCCTCTTTAAGTTGGTGTAATCAAGTTGTTGTTTCTAAAGCTAAAAAATCACCACAAAAGTTTTAGAGAACTTGTAGAGAAATTCTCTTAAAAGAAAGAAGATCGATCCACAAGGCCTAATTGGTTCCTTTGATACACGTCTGAAGTAAGAAATCCAGGTAAACGATGGTCAGTTTAATGATTGAACATTAAAAACTCGACATACGTGCCTGCTTGGGGACAGATGTAAATATTACGCCCCCAGATTCCTTTGTCAATGTTTGATTTAATCATTGTGCTCTCCTGTTCGTCTTGTCATCCTTCTTGTCCCTTTGTTACTTCCTGATGTCTATCATTTCTTGCAGGTTTGATTATGGTTTCCACTCATTGTCACTTGATATATAATACACCTACCATTCTGGGCCCTCGTGGACGCACGCAGAGATTTCAAAATCATTGTTCAGAAAAGAGGAATGAATATTTTTTCTTTCTTTAACTCCTTACTTCGGCGATAGATAGACAAGGATTAAAGCAGAGGGGTCTGATTCCAAGCCCTGGATGGGGACAGAAACGAAAACCCCTAATCGAAAAGCAAAGCCAAAAGCATTGGATTATGGATGAGAGAGAAGATTCTCCACGGGACCAAATATCTTATGCTCTTCATTATTGTCTGTTTTGGTCCCTTCCAATTGTCCCTTTAGAAATACTAAACGGTCTTGAAAATTGCTTTCCTGCTACGGTCGTTGATACTGAAGCATATTATATCAGTTTAAGAAGCTTAATTTAGTTGATGTGGGGATAACCGAGTCAAACATGATTTGGCAGATGGGATATGAGAAAAGCAGCATTGATTTGGTTCAAAAGTAAGATGATCATATGGTAGTAAAAAATTTAGGCCACTAAGTGGCCAAACCTACCAAACTAGTCAGATTGCACATTCCCATAATTTCAAACAGTAAGAACATTTTTCCGGAACATTTTTTCAGAATTCAGTCATGTAGCAGAGCATCATCAGGTTCTTCTGTGCTTATATCAAAAGCAATATGTTTGATGCACAAACAACACAGCTAGCTTGCAAAGACGAAGTGAATTGAACATTGAATAGACAAGAAAAATAACAAATAAGTCAAAAATGAAAAAGCACCTGATATACACCTGATAGAGGCACTAAATACAGCATTACAAAGTGCACTTTTCACTAAAGAGTCCATCATTTACACAAGTTAGCAGACAAGCTAACATTGTTAAGACATGAGTGGGAGTAGGGAGTGTCGAATCTTTTGAGCTTTTTCTGCTTATTGCAACTTTTCTCTTTCGCTTGTTTCGAGGTTCGCTTTTCCATACACATCTTTCTATCTACCCTCACAGGTTTTCTTTACTGGAGGAAATTCAAGAGGAAGTTCGAAAAAGTGATGGGTGGTGGGAAAAGAAGTAAAGAACAAGTAACTAAAGGAGGAGCAAAACAGGCACTGAGAGGCAAACTTTTATACCAGAGGACACAGAAATGATACGAGCAGCTTCAGAAAATGTTATGGACGTCTGTAATTTACTTGCTACCTGCAAAGGAAATAGGGGAAAGGTGTATTGAGAGCCAGTGGTGCTTAAAGAACAAACTAGTCAAACAAGAAAAGGAACAAAAGGAAGAAAGAAAAGAGATCAACAAGTGTCACATACCTTTTCCTTTCTCGCAGACTTTGTTCAAGAAAGAAAGGAATACTATGATCAATGCAACCGCCGCTATCAGTCCAATTATTATTGCCAGCGTCTTCTCAACCTCATCATCAGTGCTCTTGTTATTATCTCCTGTATGCATGGATCAGCAGCATCAGATAATTAGGATACATTGACATTGTGGTTGTATTCACAACAAATGCTATACAGTTTGACAACCATAAAATTATTCGTAGTGTCGTAATTGGAGAAAGTGTTGCGGTTCGTCTTGAACCTCACTTATTCCATATCTGGCTTTTTTCCCCCTTTGCTTCATTTTTGGCTTGCAGGACGAGGTATTTCAATCAGCAAAGCTCAGGGCAGAATTCCTAACAAATTGGGTTGTTCATATAATTCTAGCAGCAGATCAACGCCGAAGGCTCTGATTGTTGTCCATTCTGTGCTTTATCTCATACAGTTTCAACAAGTAGAGCATTAAATTATAGATTTGGGCCACCATCAACCCCTCAGCATCGGATTCTTTCTCTGCTCTGTTCCTAAGGAGACCCTCATATACATAGTGGGGTCTCGTATGTCTTTACAGAAAACATTTCTTGTTTATGCTAGAAAGTGAAAGTCAAGGTACTTCGACACTGGAAATCCGCTCCCAAATACCGACAACTCAAAGGTAACTTGTTTCTGCAAAATCATAACGAAGACCCCCCAAATACAATTCAGGATTGCCTTTCCTCTTTCTTTCCTCGTATACTAGTTATCTATGGCCAGAAAGTATAAAGCATAAACCAATATCAAACCAACATCCAGGAAGCATAAACACGAACAAAGTGCTCAATTGTTCTAAGCCACAAACTGCACAAACCATCAGCTGAATATGCCACTCCAAGGGTCGACATATTCCAACACAATAATTCAGTGACTCGAATATGCCTAAATTCCCACTAACAACTCCTTGAGCAGAACATGGAAACGTAAATCGCAGGGTAGGAGGCATTGTCATTACACTAGAAAATCACACAAAGTCAGAGATACAAGCCTACAAGCACACTCAAAGAAGAAAAGGAAAATGTAAAAACTAGAATTTTACAGAAACCTTCTTGAATAGTTTGAACTTACCTAGATCAGCACACAAAGTCGCAATTCACAGACAGGTATTGGTTTACACTTTCAACGAAGTGAAGAGGTAAATTCCAAAATATCCAAGAGGGTCTCAGTGAAATCATTAAATGTCAGCTATAATTTCGACCAAAGAACCAAAACAAAACCGAAAATCAGAAACCACCGTCCGGGGTGGCGAAACGGCTTACCCTTTTGGCCGTTCGAGCGAACGCCACCTTCCGAGTAGCGCACGTAACACTTGGCCAAGAACAAGTCACCCCACTGGGCGGGTCCACACTCGGTCCTCAGCCGTCCGATGGCGTCCGCCAAGCAATCCTGGCACTGGCTCGGACTCAGGTCTCCCACGCACTGCGCCTCAGCCTGGACATCGCCGGAGGCAGCAGCCCGGAAGGACTTGTAGGGCCCGCCATCACCGGCCCCTACGGACGCCAGCACAGCATCTCTCCTGGTCAACGCGTCAGAAGTATACCCAATCGACTGCCCACACTTCTTGACCACTACAGTTTTGTCCTCGACGCCCAAGAAGGTGGTGTTGTCGTACTTGACGAAGCAGCCATCGAGCTGCAACGCGCCGCCGCACAAGTTAATGCAAAGCGTGCCGAGCTGACTGACAGCGCGAGCGACGCAGCGGGCGCAATCGCTGATCTGAAGGTCTCCGCGGCACTGGAAGAGGCCGTAGACGGTGTCCTGTGGATTGGCGCCGATGGTGGTGAAGTTGTTGTAGGAGGTGAACATGGCTGAGTTAATGAGGGAGGTGAGGATGGAGTTCACGTTGTTCTCATAGGGAGAACCGGGCATGTACCTCAGCTGAGAGCATCCGCCGAAGACGAAGGTGTCTACTGCGGAAGTCGATGGGGTTGAGAGGACTGAGAGGGTGAGAAGGAACACGCAAAGTGAGGGCAGAGAGAGAGGTGTACTGGTGGCGGACATGTTTGCGCGTGTCTAAGACAAAGAGGGAGGAGAGAGGGAGGAATATGAGGCAGAGCTCAGGGAAAGAGGTCTGTGGAAGAGGGAGTGTGGTTGCTTTAAGGAGAATTTACGTAAGGGAGTGAGAAACTTGATGAATGGGTGGGCATATGAGTATTTTGAAGCCAGTAAGGTTATTTTTTTGCTTTTCGGGGGGAAAAAAAAAAAAGAGAAGGGGGGAAGGTGGGAATAGAATAATGAATGGTTTATGAACAGGGATCGCATGTCCTGAACCTTCTTTATCAGGATTTGTAGGCAAATGGAACAAAACAACGTAAGATTAAGCATGTGAAACTTCCAAGATGTTTCATTTTTTTCACTTTAAAACAAAAGGGACTAGAGTGTGTCGTCTCCTCTGCTCAAAAATTGTGGCTTGAATTGTTCCTTCTCGTTCGTATCTCCGCTCAAAATTGTGGCTTGAATTGTTCCTTCTCGTTCGGTTCTCTGCAAGAGGAATATAACAATGAATATGGGCATGTAAGATACGCTTCCCTACGAAACATGCGGTACTCTTACTCTTACGTTCAGCGCCACCGTATGTCGAATCGCGGTCTGCTATCACCGTAGACCTACTAGCTCTGTCAATCATGTTTAAGGCATACGGGTTTGGTAATGGTTGACCTCGTAGCAATACAAGGTGGTCGTGACGTTACCTACCCCACTCTAAGCAATACAAAGGGGTTAGGGAAAGGCTGATAAACCGTCATAATCAACTTAAATTAGTCACTTACTTGCGACCTGGGAGGGCTTGAGGATGGACCTGGCTCGCCTTAGATTAGGCTACTGCGTCTCCTGTCGGTTGCACTCGGATATATCAAGAGATCATCCCCTTTCCCAAATTAAGTTATTTTTACAGTTTAACCATCTCTTTCTCCGGTACAAGCTGTAATTTGACAGCTTTCATCCCAAAATATTGAGGCAATGACATTAATTAGAGAGATTTCGCCACTTATAAGGAAAAATGGTTTATCCATACGCTCGCTGTTTTAACACTTAGAAAGTTCCTAAGGTGAATCTAGTAGATCTATCCTCAATGAAGTGGCTAGATTGTCCTTTTGTTATTCTCCAAAGGAATAGCCAGCTTATGGAAATTGATTTTCCCGGGAAAAGATTAAAAGAAAAAGGAACAGGATTTTCTGTGTCTGTAACAACTCTGACAAAAGACACGCCAAAAGGGAACCTGCTTAAAAAAGAAAGCTCTTCCAATCCTAACTTCAAATTGGTTGGAGCGAGTTTATTCTTTTTAAAAACAGTTGCTTGTGGAAAAACAGCGACATATAACTTAATCAATCATAAATGCATGTGAGTCGAAATAACCAGGAAACTAACCGATTGAGACGGTCCACCTTTTGCGTGACGGTGCTCAAATAGCTGGCCAGAGAGCTTAGAAATTCAAACTGGACTTTGTGTAGAATACGACTTTCTTTTACAAAAAAGAGAAAAGGGGCCACATCCTTTTTCATATGGGCAACAACTGTAACATTTTTGAACTCAGTAGACATAGATCACTGTCATTGCGCCAACAACCTTAGATTTGTCATACAATCAGTTACATATTCAAGAAATGGAGAAACCAACAAAAAGATCTAAAATGGCCAAGGGATACATAATTTATATGGTCGGATCTAGATCATATCTAGTATGTCTCTATTATGTAAAGAACCTTGAAAAGTTAAAAGCAGTGATTCATACGTCTATTATTCAGTTTCTGGTTTCTGTTTGTCCGATATTTTCTCGACATCTCTCTCTCTCTCTCTCTCTCTCTCTCTCCAAACAGTTTCAGAAAAGAACTCCACCGTTGACCTTGGTTATCTTGGATATCTTGGATGGGTAAATTGCTCACCCATCCAAGATCATGATGGGTGGCCGAGGGTTCTACCACATAAGAGGCCAAGATTCAAGGTTCAAGATTCAAGATTCAAAATTCTCCCTACCCTAATAAATTCTTTAAGTTCCCCCAACCTCATACACCATTAAAAACAAAAATGATCATGATAAGTCCATATCTAGATTTACTAGTTGGCATAGACCCCAAGATAAATAACAAGAGAAACGAGTTTTCTTATTAATGCCAAAATGGATTTGTTCTCTCCCTGTCAAGAATTCAATTCATCCAAATCAGAAAGACACAACAACATCAATTTTGTCTTAACACAAACTTTATCAATAAGATGAAGCAACCAAATTCACAAACTTTGTCAAATAGGAATACAAAAGCTGGGCTACATTGCCTTTTTTTATTTATTTAAAAATTAACCACTTTGCCACTTTTTTTTTTTTTTTAAAAAAAAATGTTTTCTCATACTTTAAATTTACTTCCAAAATTAAATCAAAATACTTTCAGCCATGTCAATTTCCACATTTTCAAACCAACTTATAAATTTCCAAAATCTTATAAAATATAGAGATGGTTCAAGTTTTGGTAGTAGTAAAAAGGTTTTATTTGTCTACTTAACATGTCTTGTTCTGCAATCAAGTCACGTCATCTTCGGAATTTTCGTATGGAAAATCACTGTTGAATATGTTTTTTTAGAAATGCTTCAATTGGCATCCTACTGTCTAAACTAAGGGTTGGTCGATGGGATCAGCTACCCGTTTTATGTTTGGTTGGGATGGGGTCCTAGATTGTGATTGAATTGAAAATTCAAATCAGAAAGCTTTAAATCGAAGGCTCCTTTTATCATTTGCAAGGCCCTGCCATCAATGCCGTCACGTCGGTGCCAAGAGATCCTACTGCTCATTGATATCTATCTAGTTACTTAGACGTTTAGTACATCTATCCGTCAACTGAAGTTGGTCACTTGATTAAATCTCTAATTACCTAAACCTTTTAAATGTATGTCTCAGTCAACTTGAAATTGGACTAACAACCTGTAAGTCCCTGAATTATTTCAATTGATGAGATGGGGATACAAGTACTAATCCGTCCATAATTTCCTTTCTTCCGAGATCAGAAATCATTCATCCGTAAAAGTGAAATTAGAGATAAGATGAATTCTTAATGGATTACTTCTGATCTAATTGATCTGGGGGGTAGCAATTAAAGACTTTCCCATTTGTTGTACAAACTTTGTAATATTATAATCATCGAAATGAGAGAGTAGTATCTCAAGAATCTAAAGCGAAATCTTATACTTCAGGATGAATTTATCAATGAACCTGTGTTTCTGGATTCGGATAACCAGATTGATGGCTTTTAGTGACTTAGCAACTAGAGAGAATAGAATTACTGATGATCCAGCTCAGTAAAATGATAAGAAATTCTGCTCAATTGCGCTGATCCGCATATTTCTCTTTTTTTGTCTTGTTATTATAGCTGGTTTTTTCCTGATCTGTGGTTTAATGGTGGCAGAGGGAGAGTCCTCATTACAAAATCCATTGAGTTTTCTAATATGATATCCAAACTTAAACTGTATGTGCATGATGAAGATCCCATGTTGTTCCCTTTTGTAAACAAAAGAAAGAGCTTTGCAGCAACTTTGCTTAGTATATCTTTCAACGCCGTATTGTATCACATTTGGAGAGAAAGGAATAGAAAAAGATTCAGTGATACAAGTCTAGATAACTTAACCATTATTGCTAAAATCAAAAAAGATGTGAGAGGGAAGATTTCATCTACCAGAGGAGTCAAACTTACAAATTGTAATAAATTTTTACAAGAGTTTTAGAATTTGCCAAGTGTAATATTTGAGCTTAGATGATGATATTTTATAATTGAACAATCTTGTAAATTTTTTTACGGGTGATATATAATTTGACCTTTCACAAAAAAAAAAAAAAAAAAAAAAACGAAAGGGAACAATGTACAAACTGTTATGGCTTATTTATACAAGCTAAATCCTCTTATAATCATCGACTATAAGTGGAGATTTTCAGTCATGGTTTCAGTCTAAGAAACCATAGAATAATTTATACCAGGTTGTTGAGTATTCTTGTACCATTTACACAATAAAAGAGAAGATGAAGCACGATATAAACATGCAAGTAAATATACAAAAAAAAAGGGCTGGTTTCAAGAGATTCTTCACCAAAGATTTCTCTGTTTTTTTGGTGTGTGAGTTCCACCCTCTTATTCTTTCTTTCTTGTAGTTCCTTTGGAAATTCAGATTTAATTGAGCAACGGTAGATTGTATCATCAAATTGCTACAAATTTAGCTATCAATTTGCAATGGCTAGGTTTCGTCCGAAATGGGGAGACCTACCGCCTGCTGTTTTGACTGAAATAGGGGTTTGAACCCTTTTTGATTTCTTTTTCCCCTTTTGAAACGGTGCATATTGTGCTGTGTTTAAAATTTTGAGATCCCATTTTTGCATTTTAAGCTTCTTTTGGCTGCATTTTGGTGAGGCAGCATGTTGATGTCTCGCATTTTTGGTGCCCCATGCTATAAATGATGGTGGTTTGCATTTGAGTAGCAAACTGAATGAGGATGTTAAACCAGAATAGCAACATGAATGAGTATGTTAAGATTATGCACAAAACGGAGTAGCAAACTCAAGCATTCAAAAGACTTTGCAATAAGCTGAATAAGTATAGAATATCTTTGGAATTTGACATCCTCTGTGACACATTTAATTAATAGGATACCTACATTACGACTCCTACTATCTTGAGATGGAGAACCTAAGCTCATAGCTTATTGTGACTTGGATTAAGGAACATGCCTTAGTTGAGACTAAGTATAAGCCATGGCCAATATTTTATGCAAGATAATTAGATACCTAGATTACTTGGGAACCACAAATAAAAGAAACATGCACTTTATTTTGTGATAATAAAGTTGCTGCGATATTTTGTCAAATTAAGTTTTTCATGAAGTGACAAAGCATAAAAAAATCAACTATTATTTCGCTAGGTATAAGATATAGGAAGGCGCAAACAAAACTGTATACATCGGTGCAATAACATATCACTTTGATTAGTTGAGACTAAGTACAAGCCATGGCCAATATTTTATGCAAGATAATTAGATACCTAGATTACTTGGGAACCACAAATAAAAGAAACATGCATTTTATTTTGTGATAACAAGGATGCTGCGATATCGTCAAATTAAGTTTTTCATGAAGTGACAAAGCATAAAAAAAATCAACTATTATTTCGCTAGGTATAAGATATAGGAAGGCGCAAACAAAACTGTATACATAGGCTTAAACAAAATAGTCAGCTTTTCTCAAGGTTCCTGTGCCACCGGCAAGATTTGCATCCATGACTTGAAATTGATATGTACGAAGTTGTTACTGGTTTTTTGGATTAGGCTTCGGGTTAGGCCTCTTTTGTAGCTGGCTTGGATTTTATGTAATCTAAATGTCTGGTTTTGTAACATTTGAGCCGGCTTTACCATTATCCGGTTAGTTCAGTTGAGGAAAGCTTATAGTGATGATGTACTCATCTTTAGGGTTGTCTTGTCGAATCTGAAAATAGAACACGATTAGGGTTCCTGTTTTGAGACCCAATCTCCTTTATTCATCTATCTCACTTCATAATTGGTAAACGAAAATGCTTCCGTCCAAAATCCTAAGTGAATTTTGTGCTCGAAAGACCCAACACTAGGTTATGAGCTGCTGCACGGCATGCTTTTCTCACCTTGGATCCAGAATCGAAATAGAAGTGTACAACTACCAGTTTGAGTGAGAGTACTGGTATACCATGCCCCACATTTAGTTAATATGAGTATTCATATTCGAGTATCAAATATTTGCCATATTATTTCCTTACTGTCTTGTTCTAGAGCTCTACATACTTTTATAAATTGGTACTACTTGTACAATGTAATTCAATCTGAATAAAATACAATTTTCCTTTCACTACAATTAACCCCCTCTTTGGCGTACTCTTGGGCTTTCGTCCTAGGCTTCCTTTTGCCTTCATCCTTGTGAAAGTGTGCAAAGAATGGAGATTATACAACATACTCAAAAATAATATGATGTACAATATAAACCATTTAAGAAATTATTCCAAAGACATTATTTTGATATAGGAAAAAATTATTCTCTTTTATTGAGCTTCCTTGTGGATGGTCTCTTCTATTACATTGGTTGAAATAGGTTGTTAAAAACATTCTTTAATTATATTGTAAAACCTTGTAAAGAGACCGAAAATTTTCATATCCCTAATCCTATTACATATCAGTGACATCTTACCTTTCATCAACCTAATAAGCATTTATGAATTACATTTATATTGTTTTATTACTTTTTGGAATTGAGGAGCCAAAATTTATGATACTGAAAGTGGACTGCGAAATCATTGCAAATAATCCAGGTATTCTATTAGGTTATACACCATTCACAATCGTATGATGTGGAAAGAAGCACATGAAATTGATTGATGCTCACCAATCTTAACAAGTGGATTACCCACTCCACACCCTGTGTAATACATGCATTTGGAATTATCTAATTCCAAGTCCTAGAGAGACGACCATTTAGTATGTGTGAGTTGACTGCTCAAACACAAACATGTAAGAAGCTTTAACTATCTCTTGTGGCTGAAGACCATACTTCCATGTTGTGGAGGAGCTAGCAGTGGTCCAGTGCACGTTCCATCAAAGAAAAAGAAAGGGAAATAAATGGAAGACATAAGAAAGGTCATAGTCACTGATTAAGGGTTCTCATCTTTTCTAAAGTCATGAGAATTTGTCTTTGCATCGATGCACCTGCAACCACGCAAATGGGTTTCTTCCTGGACTCCCGACCAATCCAATGTCATTTTGCCTTGGAGATAAGGTTTCTCATGAGCACGCATAGCTCAAGCCTCCAAAACCCATATTTTTGTCGAATCGTTGTCCATTGATAGAAGCTAAATAATAGAGTTCATGGAGCTGAGGAATTCATAAGTCTTGAGGTAATTAAACCCAAGAACCTAAAAGAGCATAAGATGACTATAAATCAGACAAACTTATTAGGTTTACCTTAATCACATATCCATACACACAATTAGTATCGAACCTACCTAGTAGTCGGTGGCCTTTACTAACCAATCACCAAGCCATCAAATCTTATGACAATCGACTTTACATTCAAAACTCACATCAAATGTTTCGTTAATGTCCAAATGGAACTGATGTTGAATTTAAATGAGTGTTAAATTTATTATTACCAATGGCTATATACTTGAATTCAGAAAGGACGACCGTTGTATGTGTAAATAGGTCCATTTTGTGTATATTAAAAATATTTTTAATACAAAGTAGAGAATATTTGTTCCTACTTTGGTTGCCTTCAGTTTGTTTAATTCTTTTTTCACCCACCAACTTAGTGTTGGAAAATGAGGTTCCACTTAAAGAGCAATAATTGTGAGAAAGAAGTCACTCGGTTCTTCCTCAGCTGGCCATCTATAAATTTCTAACTATTTTCCTACCAATCACAATATTTGGGTGGCAAATAATATAATGTTGTTAAACTAGTTTCGTCATAACACTAATTAGATAGATGGAATACTTCGACACATTAATGTGCAAATTTTCAGCACTCCCAAGTCGATGATATCAACTCAAGACGTATAAAGGTAGATTAAGACTAACGATATGAATGAAACTGAGAGTTTCCCTGAAGCCACCTTCCTAGTTGACTTGAAATTGACTATAATACAATTGATAATGATCTTACTTCTCGATTAGACAGAAAAATGAAAGCTCTGTCTCTCGGGAGAAAACCAGGAATCTCGAGAGAATTGAACTGTGCGGCCCAACCATTTAGTGCGATGGAATTTTCACAAGTCTGGATCTTCTTATATTGGATCTCCATAAATGAGTTGGGTTTTGATTATCAGGAACATTACTATTCCAAGCCCAACATAGTAATGGGTTCTTCAACCGGTATGGTAGATCATTTTCCCCTTTTCAGACACGCAACGGCAGTATTTACTTTCAACTAAATCAAATCAAATGTTTATGAACAAGTAACATAGATGTTGACCCTGAGGAAATAATTTCTGATAAATGAAAAGATCAAGGAAAGCAACTTTTTATATCATTCACCTTTTGGACAACTACCCAAACTAACAACATCAAACACAAAGCGATAATAAGTTATCACAGATTGAGACCCCAGCAGCCGAAATTGGGAGGGCTTCTAGAAAGCAAGCTCTAGGCCTGTGCACACTTCTCTCCAGCTTCCCCTCCATTTCTGCCGATAGATAATAAGCACGCCATATGGCTAATTACACGACACTAAATAATGCAACCAAGTCGAGAAAGTTATCCATTCAACAAATCATCAAACACGTCCACAATCTGATTAAACTACATTCCTGTATCGGAGTCATCCGCCACGCAGTCCAGACGAGCACACCTTCACACACTTATTTACACAATACTGCATAAAAAAAATGAAAAAGAAACCGGGTGTAACTTAATTATTTCCCACAATCCATACAGGCATCTATAAGAAAAACTAGCCGAGAAATCATTCTACAATATTTGTTGCTGTATGCTAGTTAGTTAGATTACGCTTTCTTCTTGGTAGATGATCGCTCCTTCTCCATCTTTTCAAACAAGCTTCCATCATACACAGCTTTGATTGTTTCTTTGCGCAGCAAACCGTTCTTGTCCTTGCACAGAAAGTATAGGACCTTCCATTCTACGAAGCTAGCTAACCTGCAACAAATTCAAACGTCCATTAAATTTCTTTGGAAGGACAAACGTTACAACTTACTTTTCTTCAAAAAAAAAAAAAAAGGATAAAGAAATCTACCATCCACCGTAGTCCTTTGGGACCCTGTTAGCCTTCAGCAAACCATTCAATTCATCTGATGTTAAAGAATCCGGATGTGTATGTGCATGCTTGGCGAAAATTTCTTCAAACTTCGAAGGAACGAACCTGGATGATTTGATTTAGAAGAATATTCAAAAGACTCGCCAAATTATGTTCAAGTACAGCCTTAAGATAAGAAAACACTGTACTAATCACTATAGTCCATCAGAATTCCGGATTCATACCGAGTTACTCACACCGAGATGCTGCCAAATGAACTCCCCATCTCAACTCAAGTTGAATGATCTAAAAAAATTCACTATATCTAAGATGGTCTAAATTTTCGTGGGGGGCTGAAAACACGTCCATATTATTTTAGTACTGTTTAGCACGTTTGAAAATGGAAAAGCACCATGTCTAGAGTTATTGGCCAAACCCCACAAAAGACAAATACGTCGCTGGGGACCTGAAAATGGGTCAACTTCAGCAAGAAAGTTTGCTATATAGCAACAGGGAAACTTCCTTGTTTAGTTTTTAATCAATGACACGGCGTTACTCCGTGATTATTCTTTTTTTTGGTCTTTGGTTTGGTACACATGCATTCTTCCCTTTTGGGGGCATACTACCGAAAGTCAAGTGGCGTGAAGAAGTAATAACTTTGTAACTTCTTCTTATATCTTTATTGCCATCAAAACCAGACCAGACAAAACCCGGGTGAGCAACCAAGGTGGACGGAGGAATCTCCTGTTATAGCAAGAACATAAAGCTTACGCATACCAAGTTGCCAACTTTGGAATACTCAAATTCGATAGATAATGCCGAGGCATGAACAGAGCATATATACCTTCCTTCGCTGTCATACACGCCAGAATCACTTCCATGTTTGCTTCTCTGAATGTTCTTAACCTCGATGGGAAAGAGCAGAGAGGGAAATTTCCCCTGCACCAGAACGAACAGGGTCAACAAATAAAACAACAACGAAAATGAGATGAACGTAGGCTGTGACATATCAATCTTTTACTACGTTTCTGATTTCAAAACAGCAAAGCTAACTCATTTAAATTCTCATAGGTTGGATTGCTTTTACCCCAACTGTCTTCAATTATAATATATTGTCAATTCGGCCCTAGATTCGTTTCGCGGATTTATGGCAGGTGGCTAACATGGTTGCACTTAAATAATCTTTGAACAAGGACATTGCAAACAATGAACCCATTTGACCTGTAACGTTTAATTAATATCTTCACAGGTTGACCATATACGTCTTAGGAAGACTATAACTTGTACTACACTCAAGATTTTAGTAGAAGCATTAATTGCTTTCACCGCATGTAATGTAACTCAATAATACTTCACATTCAAAGGCAAGAGAAGTGAACAATAAAAGCAATACTCCAAAATAAGCTAATTGAGAAAGTTTTTTTTTTTTATCAACAACATTATGCAATCACATGTATTTCTCATGTTATATGTGAATCTGTCATTGAAAAGCCTGTTGCAGCCAAATGACGTTTCATGCACTTAAATTCAGAACGAGGCAATTGGCAATCATCTTGTTGTATATTATTATAAATAAAGTGAAACCAATTTGTTTACTAGGACATTAAATGGTTTCCTAACACCCTGTATACTTTTCTAGATCTCCTTTAAACGTGTCCAGTAATGAGATCTACAGAGGAAAAGAGCTGATAGATGGTGCCTTTCTCACTCTCAAGAAGAAAAGCTATGAAGGCTCTCCTTTTACATACAAAAACAAAAGAATAAACAGTTTATCTTATTTCATTCAAAAAAAAAAACAAAAGAACAGAAAAGAAAGCGAGAACTTATGAATATAGATTTTTCTCATCTGCTACAGCACTTTACGGCTGCCAAGCACATGCTACAGCAGGTGTAAAAACGACATAGGTGGGCCGTTTCAGAATTACAGCCTCAAATTTCAAACCCAGTTATAAATTTCCAAACGAAAGCACGAGAATGACGTTAACCATCGACTTTAATAGTACAACTTTAAACGACCACCATTAGTCCGTGATGTAAACTGGTCAAAAATTTTGTTGACTAGTCGGAAGGAATCGACAAAACAATGCAGGCCGCGACGCTTGCCTTTGGGTAAGCTTTCTTTTCTGCAATAATTGCGCTTCCCTTCCATATTTAAGTCCTATTCCCTAACTATGGACTCGCTGAACAAACAGGGAAGAAAAACAAATGGGGAAAGAATAGTAATTCATCGAACGACCACGTGTGTGGGTAGATTTTATGTTGGAGATTTTCTTTCTTTTAGGATAGATCAGAACGTGTGCTCCACCTAGTAAAGGGAAGTTTTTTCGCAGAAACAAATAATGAAAAAGAGAAGCCAATATTCCAGAGGTAGAGAGGGCGTTACTGGGCGGGTTTTGCCGCTGAGACCGACGTTGATGAAGACGGCCGCGACGGTGGAGAGAAGAAAACCAGCCCCAATTGCGCGAAAACCTGCCAAACGAGAACGAAATCCCAATAAAACCAAGAAAGACACATATATGTATATAGGTAATTTTCTGATACAGGGTGGGAGGGGGGTTGTAGAACCTTGAAAAGTTTCCGAAGGATAAATGAGGCCGTCTTGATTCCTATCAAAGAATGCCGCATGTTTCTGCAGAACGTTCTGATCAGTGGGTATAATATGCCCGTCAGCTCCTGCTTTCAGATATTCAACACACAATCACGTTCAAGACTCGAATCACCAATCGATATATACCCATGAAAGATGTGTTCGCTTGTGCGAGAGAGCACAAAGTTGGATACCTTCGTGGTTAAAGCTTGAAGATGGCGGTGAGGTAGCCATAACTTTGAAAGCCTCGTACCAAACTATGCACAGCGAGACGCAGACAGGAAAGGGTAGAGCCGAGATTGTGAACAGAAAGGCAGAACGCCGAATAAGAGGATTGAGAAAAGTATGAACTTCCAAAAGATTGATGTATAGCAGAGGAGCAACAGCTATCTATCCGTATATATATATATATAGAGAGAGAGAGAGAGAGAGAGAGAGAGAAATACCCAAAATTGAAATAAAACTTGGAAGGATAGATCGCAATATGATATACTAGAAGGGTTGCTCTCGTTATCCTTTATTCTTCAGAGCGTACACGCAGTTTACGATGTATTCGTTTCATTTTCATACTCAATCAACCAAACAACTATTTTTAAATCAAGAATCTTCTTCTTTGTTCTTACCTTTCTTAAACAGTCTCCTACGTTTTATTTATTTATTTATTTATTTATTATTATTATTATTATTTGTTTTTAATGAGTTCACTTTAGAAGAGTCGGACTATAGTGAGATCTTTTTTAGTTGTTTCCATTGATAAAGTAACAACACCAAAATAGAGCATCCACCTTCTAGAGAAATGAAATAATTTTTTTCTCTCCCCAGATAATGGGTAGGTGTTGCATGTGTAAATGACAAGCCCCAAGTATCACTACTTTATTAGCAGACTTAACGGTGGTACAACCAAAGCCCAAAACATGGTCATGTGAAAACAGGTGGTACAAAAGTGGCCAACTTTGCGGAATAAGTGGCTTGAAAAAGCATTGGAGTGAAAAGAACCTTTCGCTTTTGCTTTGCTTGACAGGGTAGCAGATTGCCATGCGTCTACGTCACTTCCACGGATGGGGAATAGGCGCGCCCACCCTCTTGCCACTTACTCGCCACCCAATGGTCACTTTCCAGTACAATGCCATAGCTTTTCGTTCCTTGGTTTCCTTTTCTGGCCTTCCGTTTTCTTTCTTTGTTTTTACAATTTCTGTACTTGAATGAAGCATGACAGTCTCATAATAAACTGGGAAGACGTAATTGTCAACATCGAACTAAAGCTTTTATATATATGCAATTTATGGTCTCTTTGCCTACTTGTAGGATCGATATTCAAGTATGTAAGTTTAAGTAACTGTAAAAGGGAGAAAAACAAAAAGGAATGAAAATCTTATTAAAAAATCAAAAATAATTTTATTGTATCGCTCAAGTTATATACGACTATCCAACTATAAAGGGTTGCTTCCAATTCTAATACGAGAAGTTTGCATATGGAAGCCATATGGAGTGGAAGCAAAACTTCTTGCTTTATATGATCAGAATTAAATATTCATCAGATTATCCGTTGCCGCCACATATCCTTGCCTTGGCCGAAAGAAAGGTAAAATTCCTGTGTCCAGGAAAATTTATTATATGTTAATAGAAACGAATCAACATTCACATATATTTATGTATAAAATAATCAGATAGGGTCCACTTTTGCTTGTTTAAACAGGAATAAACTTCTTTGAAGACAAAATTCGGGAATCTATCTCTATTTTTGTTATCCTTTTAATATGATTAACATAGGATATAAGGTTATGAAAACTGGAAATGGAGTTCCGTCCTATGTTAGTTTGAACGAAAAACAAATGCAAAGTTGAACAATAGACGATTATAAGGCTAAAATATGGGTAACTAGCCTTTATTTGGTGGGAAGCAACCATTTCTTTTACAAGTAAATTTAATATATACCAAAAATCATTACAAGATGGGTAAAAGATCATTTTCTTATAATGAGATCATATAACATCTCATTAAATAAAAAATGATCTTTTTAACTCTCCAAGCATATATTAAATCTACAAGTTATTATCTATCGTGAGATCTTTTTTTAATACAACAAAATTTATCTCTTAAAAGTCTTTTGATGACTTCAAGAGTTAAACGTTTAGAAATTTCATTGTTTTTAAAGATCTTATTATTTCTTACATCTCAAATGACATAAACAAATTATGTAAAATGTAAATTTAAATATACATATTAAAACTTTTTTCTCTTGCATCTTAAAGGAGTTAGTTGATCTTTGAATATTATAATAAATTGATAGTGTCACATTTGGTATGGTTTCCAATTGTGACAAAACTATAATTGAATGAGTATAAATATGATGTATATATGCAACCTATATATTTAAGAAAATGTGATCTCGAGATTCATTAACTACATTGTATAAATAATAATCTATATATTTAAAATCTCCAAGATAATGAAACCTATCTCCCCTTACTAGTCAATTTTGCATTACCAGTTAAGCTATCAAATATTGAGGGGTCACGTAAGATATGAAAGCAACCATAGTAAGATATGAAACGACATTTTTAGGTAGATATCACAATCTGCTGATGTAATTTCAACACGTTGCCTCCAAAGTCAGGCTTTTTATGGTTGTTGCCACATTTTCGATGCGTATCAATAAGCAGATTAGACACGTTAGTTGTTATATCAAGCTCTCTCTCCCGGACCAAGCTAATGGGCACTAGATGAAGTTTGAGGATATTTACTTTCAATTTTTTTTTTTTTTTTTTTTCCTTTAGCTCGAACAGGGTGGTTGATTGTTAGGTTCTGAGCCCCCCTACGTAGTGACGTAAGGGGGCTTGAGGCTTCAGCAGAGCACTGACCCACTCTAGGGATGTGAGGTTGGTAGAGTTGGGAGTATTAATAGCGCATCGCATCGCATGGGATGGAAGCGTGTGGCTCTCTTGTGAGTCCGCATCATCTATAGGGGATGGTTGTAGGGCACGTTAAGTCAAATTCACCTTGCCAGTAATTAGGTTAGTGCGCGGCGACATAAGAGAAACGACAATGCTGTGTTTTGCTTTATCTTTCGAAAACTCAACCAAAACTGCTTATGAGCTCTGATTGAATTCAAAAGTTTGCCAAAATAGGGAAGATGAACCTTTTCCAACCATGGTCCCGTGACTTTGTCTTTGTGTTGCAACCAATCCCGGTGAAAAGACCCACGATCCACACACGTAACAATGATTATGCCCAGTCAAGAATCTCCATGCTTTTCCATATGGAAAGGGTTTCTTGTTTTGCTAAGATCCCGTTAACGTTGCATCGCATTGGAGTAGGCTATTTTCCAACATGGCGAAATTCAATAGATAATGGCAAGATCCGTATCTCAGTGTCTCTTCTCATCAAACCCTACCTCTCCCAATCTGACACCAATCATTGGCGAGTTCTTTAATCAGACGGCAAAGTAGATAGACCAATTCTCACTTACCCATAGACGAGAAAAGTTCCTTTACAAACTTTATCAGTAATCTTAAACGACACAATCTTGAGTGTAAAGATAAGTTTTATATTATACTCACGCACCCGGGGAGGGGAGACAGGGAATTCGAACCCATGATTGGTGGTTTTCTAAGCTTTCTACAAATAATGACAGACTTAATGGAGAATGCGTAAAGATTCGAGGATAAATCCCGCGTCTTTCCTAAGCTTTCTACAAATAAATGACAGACTTAATGGAGTTGGATCCATCGACAATTGTCTTCGATTGTGAAAGAAATGAAAACACACAACAAGGGTATACGAATGAATTCCTTAACTAGCCCGTGCCCGTGCCCGTGCCCGTGCCCCAGAACGTTAACATTTCCAAAGATTTACTGATCCAAGCCATAATTGATTAGATGGAGACGAGAGTGGCCGCAAAACTCATCGAGTGTTTCCCGATGGCGACACCTTGCCGTAGACGTGGCCTTGTCTGCTATTAGTGGGTGTCAATTTTCCATCCGGAAGGTCGAAAAGTCAAAAGAGCTGTCGCTTGGCGATTCTCTCAATCGAGTGGACTGCGGAAGAGGGAGTAGCAAGGAGCGAATAAAGCGAATGCAAGCATGCATTATTTGCCGACTTGGGCTGGCCAAATGCAAAGGACGGACAGCTATCGGCACAGATCTGGATTATCTTTGGCTTCCATTTATAGGTTTGATTTAGTTGGCAACGAGAAAGAATAATATATTCGATCCAGACAGACCGCCCCTAGAGAAATCAAAATGCGTGCCTTTTTATACGGATTTTCAGGACCCTTCTTTTATCTTTCGTTCAATGCTGTGTCGGGGGCGCCATGCAGTATCATATCCCTTGGGCTGAAGAAAAAAGAAAAAAGAAAAAAGAAAAAAAAGAAAAGAAAAAAGAAATAGTTGGTTTTTATAGGAACCATTTCCTTCCGCAGGAAATCATTTTCATTTCGTAAAGAAACCATTTCCTGTAGGAAATCAGCCTATAATTCTTATAGGAAATGTTTTCTTTACGAAATCAAAATGATTTTTGGGACAAAGCCCTCTGGATCTACCTGTAGAAAATGCAAATAAATATATACCCTATTATATATACATACACATAGTAATCAATTATTTATAGTCATTTATTATTATGTATTTTTTATTTTGAAGTGCAACTTCTCTTCCTGTTATAACTTAAATTAAATAAAGAAAAAACCTTGGTGTATATATTACATAAGTGAATATATCATCTAATAATAATTTTGGTCAAAATAAGAATACAACTGTTTTATTTTAATCAATGGCTATATGATTGCTTCAAGGAAAATATTTTTTCAATATATTGACTTTAACTATGCGAATTATAAAAATTGCTTTAGTCAAATCACAAATAAACAATACATGTTTCAACTTAAATTGGTTAAACACACACACACAATAGTATTATATTTTGTATGTTCACCTAAAAAGAAAAGAAAATTTGGGTTACTAGACCTCAAAGTGTGAAATAATGTTCTATTGAGATAGTCTTTTTAGAATCTCATCAACTATTCAAATTCTTTTTTATAGTACTAAATGCATGAAAACTTCAATTATATATATTGCCATCAAAGAAATAGTAATGGAGTTGAAGAGATTGTCTCAAGTTACAACAAATTTTCACATTTACTCTTTCCAAACTTTCTTATTGTTATAAAGAGATATACAGAGAATTTTATCAAATTAATATTGAGGTTAAATGACATTACTTGATATGATTAAGTGGAATCAATAAATACAACTTCATTAGATGGCTCATTTGTATGGACAAACTTCTACACCACAAGTGTTACCTTGATGTGCCCTTCAATTGACATGTACTATAATTTCTATGGATTTCAAGTTAAAAATAGGTCATACGTGTTATTTAAGTGTACTTAAACTAAACAAATTTGGCAAAGTATCCTTGCTCAACATGATCTTCACAAAATCATAATAGATTAGAATTTTGAATTTTAATGAATAATTAAATCAATTAAAAAAAATTAGCTACAAAGTTTCTTAAACTTTCATTTTTATAGAGTCTACATGAAATTAGAGATGTTTCTAAAATAAGACTATTAAACTATCAATTTTGTTAACTAGAATTAAGAAAGTAGTACATGTTAGAGCTTCTTTATTTATAAATATTAAACCTTCTTAAACAAATATTTCATTGTGTTATATTTGGAGGATTCCAAACTTAATTTTTTCTTAGATGAGCTAGTAATGCTAGTATTTATATTCTCCCATTCTTAGATGAATAAAATCACATATCATATATATATATATATAAAAAAATAGATAGTTATTTGTTTTAGGGTATAGGTAATGACCTTCAAAAAGCTTTTTTTTTTTTTTTTTCAAGTGAAAGCAATCAAGAAGAATGAAAATTTCCTTTTCAAGGGAACTTAGTTGAGCAAGAAAATCTCAATATCTTCCTTATTTCCCATTACTTAAGATGCTCTCAAGATAATTATGCTTTCATTGATCGCTTTTGGTGTGCCCACATGGTGTGCAAGCAGTTAAGAGACATCATAATTGTGGTGTAAGATCACTAAGTCTCAATCATTCAACATGTAGAAAATAATAATGGCCAGGACATAAGAAATCCACCAAGACAAAAAAAAAAAAAGGGTTTAAGAAAATATGCATATTTAGCCAGTTTAGACAAATGACAAAAAATGCATTTTTTCTTCCCTTTGGTAATGCTCAAAATTTGCACTATTTGATAAGAATCTTCATGCCCTTAGTTCCAAAGGCCACAACTTTCAAAACAATGTTTGTTGAAAAGTGTTCCATACCCAATTTCAATGGTATTGCTCTTAAGGTAAGATTGTTATCAAACATTGCAAGAAAAATGTGGGGGCTTACAGTCAAAGGTGAAAGCTCCACCTAGTTGTATTGGTACTTGCTACCTTAAATAGAAAGGAGTCAAGACTTTAAGTGGTTCAATTTATCCATATTATTTCTAGAATTTACTACTACCCGAAATGTGAATGGTTTGACTAACCTCAAGTCTTTTAAGTAGCATAAATCTATACAAAAAGAAACTAGCTTAATCAAATACCAAGTGAATGACAAGCATTATTAAAGCATGTGCTTAATTTAGCTTTCTCATGCAACAAATAGGTATAATAAAATACATTGCTAATGACAAAAACAAAAACATTGTTTGATGATAAAAAGTAAAAAAAAAAAAAAGGAAATGCTAGTTGGGTTCACTCTAAACCACATTGCAAGACAACCACATCAATCATGAGATCAAAGACTCATGTGAGAGATAATGCATAAATTCTTGGGAGTTAGGATGATGTAAGTTCATGAAAATTGTCACATAGCATGACTATAAGGAGGGTTCCTTTCATAAGGAAGATGAAGTTTTGGCCATTGAATCTAGGAGGAAGAAACTTGTTAGTTGGTTGGTATGAGAGAAGCTAGGGATTTAGTGATTTCAATGATAAGCATAGGCAAGATTGGTTAGATGACAATTACCAAGATCGTGTACAAGATGAATTAGTGAAGGGACACATGTTTCAAATCATATTGTAAACTACACTCACACACTTAAGACCACACCTAACTCTTTAGTGTACAACAAGCTAAGATAGAGAAGTTCAATGTGCTAACTAACCATTGTCTATTGTATTCTTTATCCACTATGCAACAAATTAGGTGTTGTTACTTCTAGTTTAAGGGAAAGTATTGAAGGGCACACCTAAGAACTAGACACTCACCTAGCCCACCAACTCAACTCACCATATGCTTTGAAGGAATTACTCATTACTCACCTAACAAGCATGTAGATTGGGTAGCCTACTGTTCACATCTTGTTGAAAACAAGTCATGCAACCTCTCTCTCAATTTGAAATTTACTATGAACAAGTCACACAATGTTATGCTATTGAGTAACAAAGTGGGTATTAGATTGGTTAAGTAATTGGTCCACCTTAAAAAGGCCTATGAAACACTTCTTCAATCCTTTTATGATGATCAAGGAATAAGGACAAAGCTTGGTTTGAGCAAGCTAACCTCAAAGAGTTTACTGATTTCAAAAGGTTTGCCTTATAAATGAATTTACTCTGAGTTAAATACAACTAGGACAGCAACACACGTCTTGTTACCCTTAATGTGACCAACCAAAAAACAAAGCATGGCATCCCTTGCTCCTTCACAATTCTTAGACCATGACAATTGCTACTTACCAATAGTTACCTTAGAGATGAGTTTATGTTTGGTTAAATATAGGAATGACAATGACTTACATCCTATTACCCATAATGTTAATGATCAAACAATAAAGCATGGTGTCCCTTGCTCTTTAATTCTAAAGACCATGACAGTTGCTTACTTCCCCTTTGTTCCTACTTACCACTACTTACCTAGTTACAATGGTATGTAATAACAAACATAGACACACTACAAAAAAAAACACATTAGCTCCCATGCTCCTTGTCATGTCTGTTACATGTCTTTTGCCTAGAGCACGAAAAACACAAAAGGATTTGTTCACAAAAGTTAATGGCTTGTATTTACGTGGTTTCACTATCTTTATAATAAACTCATAACAAATTACCCATCCTAGTTTCAAACCTCGTCTCTAACGCCATATTCTAGAAAACACCTCTACATGAGCTCCAATTCCTCTTATGTTGCTTTAGCGGGAGATAGGCTGTGCGAATAAATTAGGATTTTGGTTCTCTTTCTATGAATTCTATGATCCAATAAACTTGAGGTTGAGCTACTAAGAACTTCTTGTTCATCCAAGAATTTGTGCAATTTTGTTTTCATTGTCACATTCGTTCCCAAAACTTTCTTTAGGTTAGCAACTTGAAACATTAGAGTATCCTAGAGCCAAAAGGTAGTTTAAATTTATAAGTGACCTTGCCCATGTGTTCCATGATCTCAAATGGGCCATAGAAGCGAAGCACCAACTTAATAGCTTGGCAAAAGGCTAGAGAAGTATGGTGGTGGGGCTAAAGGTGTAAGTACACCCATTCCCTAATGTCAAACTAGACTTTTCTTTTATGCTGATCATAATTTTTTTTTTATAAAGCTTCAAATGGCCCTTTAATAGTATTTTGACATTGCTAAAGTCTTCTCTCTATCACGCAATTCTTGATCAACAAAACTTCTTGGTCATCAAGGAATTTGGGCAATTCAATTTTCATTGGTATATTCATTCCTAAAAATTTCTCTACACTAGCAACTTGAAACACTAGGTGTATCTTGGACCCAAAGGGCAGTTTAAGCTTGTAAGTGACCTTGTTGATGTTTTTCGTAATCTTAAATTGGTGTTAGAAGTAGGGTGCCAACATGATAGCTTAACATAAGGCTAGAAAAGTTTGGTTGTATGGTTAAAGGTGTAAGTACAACTATGCCTCAATGTCAAACTAGACTTCTCTTTTTTGTTGATCATAAAATTTCTTCATGAAGCTTTAGGTAGCCTTTAAATGGTCTTTTGACAATGCTAGAGTCGTCTTTCTATCATGCAGTTCTTAATCAACCACCTCGACTTGCATTATCCCTAGAATATACAAAAGTAGGGGTGGTAGTGGGCAATCATAAACTACTTCATGTGGCGTTAATCTTGTATTGCTATTGACGCTTGTATTTTGGCAAAACTTCCACCAAGTAATCCATCTCATCCAATCTTTCGGTTGATGTTTTGTGAAATAACATAGATACATCTTAACTAACTGGTTTTGTAACGTTGATTTGATCATCCAATTGTGGTGATACATAAACAAGAAGTTAAGTTGTGTTCCCTCGAGCTAAAAGAGTTACTTCTTAAAGTGGCTGGTGAAGATGGCTCCATAGTCTCACATGATCGCCCTTAGCATCCCATAACACTTGAATATCTGGTAGAAGAAAACTTGTGCTTCCATTGCAACCATGTAAGGGTGAGTGAGTGGCAAAAACTAGGCTTACTTCAAAAGGCTTTCCACTATAACTAGTAGCGAATTCTTCCCTTAAGACATTGGAAAATCATCATCAAAATCTATAAACACTTTTACTTAGATTTGGTCTGAGGCTGGGAGCAATTGTAGCAACCTAAACGAAGCTTAGCTTTCCCATTTCTGTTCTTGACAAACAAAGCATCACCTAATGAAGTTTTTCAAGGCTTTCTTCATGTTGCAACAAAAAGACACAGCCCTCAGTCATTGGTTTGACTGATGGAAAAAACCTCGTTGGTGCTCTTAAGAAATTTTTGTAGGATGGTTGGCATTAGGGAAGACCTTTTTGGAAGGAAAATTCTTATTTTAGAAAGAAGAAAAAAATTCCCTCCTGATACTCCCATGGCTTGACTACCTTATTAACTTCAGTTTAAGCTACCAATTATTTTATATTCTTATCAAACTCCTCCTTATGGACTTGATCTATAGCAAAACTGGAGTTGAAACTGTAAGTACAAAATCTTCAACAGTAATGTCAATGTCTCCTAGCTTGTTACAAGTATTCCTAAAGCCCTTCTTTATTCTAACATTGTTCACCCACTAAGATCCACATCAACTTTTATTCCCTTATTGACTCATTTATTATAATCCACGTTGACTTGGCTTGTTGGCGCAAGCTTTTTACCTCTATTAGTTATTCTTTTCCTTAGTGGGCCTAGATCGCTTACGTCGACATTGTCCATGTTAGTTGCTCATCCCTCCCATTTCTCTTTGTTTATGACTACCATTCTCCCTATTTTTCCTCCTCCTAATAAAGCTTTCACCCAACTTCTACCTAAAAGGACAGAGTGTCTAAGAGGGGATTTTCCTTCTAGGCTTGTATTCAATGTAGAAATTGTATCCCATAAGCTTGATAAGCCATTTTTATTATGATGGTATGGACATTACAAGTATTCTAAGTTTTTCTAGTCAATGCACTCTACAAATTGTAGCATGAGTAGATAATGACACCATTTTTGTATTGCAAGGATGAATGCTGGTATCTTTTTCTCATAAGTCAATAGGAATTAGCTTATTCCCTTTAGTACTTTACTAAAAAATGCTATTATTTTGTTTCCCTATGAGAGGACTCCTTGAAGCTTGTTGCTAATGCATAACATTTGATTAGGAATAGCTAGGAGAAGTTTATGAGTGTTAGCATTAGGGTTTAGACTAGGGTTCTTTAAGCTTGTTGGATGCATAATTGATGTCTTCACTTCACCCAAAGACATTTTTCTTGAGAAGTTTTGTTACGGGCTGAGCAACGGTGCCATAGTCATTCATAAAGCATCTATAATATCCAATTGAACCTAAAAGCCCTATGAGCCCCTTGAGAGTTTTTGGTTATGGCCAATCTGAGACAACTTTAATTTTTTCTACATTGACCCTTGCTTTGTTATCACATGCCTAAAAAATCCCACCTCTTCCTTCCCAAACTCACACTTTGGACTCTTAGCAAACAATCTATGCTCCTTCAACATTCCTAAAACCACTTTCACATGCACAACGTGATCTAACTAGCATTGGTTGTAGATAAGAATAGCGTTGAGAACAAGAAACATAAACCATTGTAGGTAATCTCTAAAGATGGAATTTATCAGTACTAAGAAGGAGGACACATTGTAGAGCCTAAATGGTATAATGAGCCAAACAAAGTGATTATGATGCATTTGAAATGTCATCTTCCCCACATTAGAAGGTACCACTTGGATTTGATGGTATCCAAGTGTAAGTCAAGATCTAAGAAGATAAATTTTCCATTGAAATCATCAAGGAGCTCATCTACATTTAGAGTTGGGAAGCCATCTTAAATTGTCTATAGGTTCAACGCTTGGTAGTCCATGCACATGCATTAAGACCAATCACTCATCTTCACAAGCACAATAAGGGATGAGAAGGCATTCATTTTGTGTTTGATCATGCCAGAGTTCAATTTTGTACCATTCTTTCGATTTTGGTTTTCTAGTTATGTGGGTATTGGAATGGCTTGGCAAATACCAAGAACCCTTTATAGTGTAAGGAAATCTTGTGATTTTGCTATTAATTTGAAGATAGACCTTTAGGTTGTCAGAAAACCTCTAAAAACTATTCTAGTAAGTCTTAGTTATGGCTAGGCTATCCTTTATGACCATCATTTAGGTGGTACTCCTTACCAAGTCCGACAAGATACTCTAATTTTCATTGACAAGTGATGCCAATTGATGGACAATTCTATGTTTTTGCTTCTATATTTACTTCCCCATTCTACTTCCATCTATCACCCTACTATAAGGCAACATCAACTTAGGTAGCTATATTTTTTCTATTGCTAAAATACTTGAACTTCATCGTTAATGTTAAGAAGTCCCACAAGATAGGACCTAAAGTGTATAGCCTATTGGCTTCCATCACCGCCTTTGATCCCTCTGAAGCCAATAGAACTAAATCAACCTTGAATAACTTTCCTTGCAAATAAACTTGAAGACCTTTGCATAACCCAAAATTGAAGATAATATCTCCATTGTCCACTTGCACTCAAAATGATCCATCCTCATTTGGCTTCAAGTCAATTTGTTGTGAGGTGTGTCCAAGATGAAGTTGTGTATTGCCTGAGTCCATCAAAAGCATAATTCTCTCTCAAAAGACCATATCTTCCCTTTCACCTTCATTACCAGTGGGTAAGGGACCCCTACATAGGGTGCTCAACAATATTTGAGGTAAAGGTCCATTCTTTTCCACAATCTCATCTTCCTACTCTTCCTTCAGGGATGACCTCTTTTCTCTTTATGCTAACAAATCATTGATGTAAAATAGCTTTTTGCACTTATGAGTTAGGTTATATCACTTGACATAGTTCAAACAAAGCTCATTGGCTCTATGTTCCATCATTTTTGCCAGTGATAGCCTTTTGATCAGCCTAAGAAAAGGATTTGGTCTTGGATCGGTGGGGGCCACCGTACTCTTGTTCACTGCAGGTAGTATCACCTATCTGGTCGAGCAATTTTTGGCTTTATAAATCTTAGCCATACCAATTGTTGCCAATAGGCTAGTTGGTTTTGAGATGTGAACATTGGCTTAAATGTTCTCCATGAGCTTACTAACAAAATAATTGATTTGTTGGTGTGGCATCATCCTTTTTGTCCATAGGGTTAGCTTGGAGACCTCATTCTGGTAGCCATCCACATTTCCCATCTAATGGAGTGTGGTTAGACCATTGAAGTAGTTTTTGTATTCATTCAGCATGTTGCTTTCCATAAGATCCTTTATAAGCATTGCCTAAGTCACATCCTCCCATGCATCTTGTTCCTTGAACATTCAATACTAGATTTATGCCTCTCACACTTGATTCCAAGAGGCTATCTAAAGCTTCTCCTCATTTGAGGTGTTGCTAAAATCGAAGAATTGATTTTGCCCAAAATATCCAATCTGATAGGTCTCCTTCCCCATTGTAACAAGGGAATTCCACCTTTAACTTGGCCTTGCCTACTCTTACATGAGCTTGCTTTTTGTTTGGCTACCTTGCCTCGCAATTGCCTACACTTTTGCACTCTCTTGTTATATTTGACTAACGAAGTTAATCTTGGCACTTAACATGGTAAACATTTGCAACATTGACTTGTTAAGTTTGCAAATTGACAATCCAGATCCATTGCACTTGTGTCGCTCCTAGGTTAACTCATGCTAATTTGCCTTTTCTGATACCAGTATGTTACATTGCTATTAAATAGAGCGAGTACTAGGTCAATTGACACATTGGTCCACCTTAAAAAGGTCCACACAATGCTTCTTCAATCCCTCTTTGGTGACAAAGGAACAAAGACCAAGTTTGGCTTGAGGAAGCTAACCTCCAAGAGTTTATTCGTTACAAAAGGTTTGCAATGAGTTTACGTTTGATCAAATACAACCAGGACGATGACCCACAAGATTCTCTGCTTTAGACTTTTACTTCTTCTTAGGACCTAACTACATATCTTGAAATATGCATTGGCAGCACATTGTTTCACACTCCTTAATCAAAGTAGAATATCGGTCTTTTGCCACTATAGTACTGGAATTAATGTAAATGTGTTCCTTCCTAAAAGATCTCAGCATCCTATACCAAATCCTATTGTTCTATTCTATTACAATTTGTTTGCATGTATCTTACCACTAAATGCATCCTCTACGGAAATCCAAAAACATTTAAATAAACTATCATTGTATTCATGAAAAAGTAACTCTCAAATATATCATCAACCAACATATTCCTTTAAACTAGAAACTGGCGTATATTTTCATTAGGAATTCTCTCTAATGAGCATCCTTTGTCCATATGCGCTAGTAACTAGGTACTATGACCCTTTGTTCAAAGGGAAGCATCAAACCTACATGAGAGCCAATCACTCACATGGCTTTCTAGCTCAACTCATCATAGGCCCCGAAAGAACTATCAATTTACTTACATGACAGACATGAAGTTTGAACAGCTTGCAGGACAAATCCTACTGAAAATAAGATACACAACCTCCTTCAGTTGGAAATTTATTGAGAACAAGTGATGTAACTCTCTTCAGTTGGCAGCAAGCTCATTGTCATTAATGGCAACCTGAAATTGATTCTTCTTGGAATGAAACGTGTGGTTTCTTTAAAGATTTAGTTTCTCCTCTTTTAGATATCTGCGTCTCTATTAACAAACCACAAACGATGATAACTAAACCATCCGATCTACTAAGTACTTCAAGTTGGGGAATCACACTCGATTGACAAAAAGGAAGCGAGAATGCGACATGATATTTTATGCCATGATGACCAAATGCTGCATCAAGCTTTAGAATTGCAATAGCATTAATACATCAACACGCACCCAGACAGATTTCTAAATTTGATGGACAACTAAAGTGACAATTCAAGGTCCAGAAGGTTCCAGCAGTGCATAAATCATAAAACACAACATTAGATGAAAAGTTACTCGTGACCTTCTCTCAAACTACTCAACGTTCCTTGGAGAAGTGATCCTTAATTACATTTTCCAATGCATTGGGCCATGAATAAGTATGATCCCATTTATATAATTATTTACACTGTCATGGTTCACTCATCTCTCACCTCACTTACACAGGACATTCTTTTCTCACCCGGCTTAACGAAAATATTATTCTTTCATCTGAATTACACAATACAACATCTCAGAACTAATCCCTTTTGATCCACCCTGCCTTCTTCATTGCCTGAAAATATGTCCACACATTAGGTAAGAGGTATAATCAAATCATCCAACAGAAACAAAAGCCAGAAGTATAATCAAATCAATGGAAATATGGATTGAATTGCCGCCTGCATAGTTATATACCTTCCTATACCAACCTAGCAACCAAAAGACATAAATAGACGGAGATTGCTCCTGTCTTGGTTCATAAATTTTCCTAACACAACACGCATCAATCACCAGTTCGACCAAAAAGCATCTAGTTCAAACCCACATATGAACTCATTTTAACAACTAGACAGGACTTAAACAAATGTCACGGCTATCTAACCAGTTCAATCCCACTACCTCCAGAGGAACACAAACAGGATGGAAGCTCACGGGATTATCAACCAATTTGGAATATTCATCTTTTTACAGCGACAAACCCTGAATACATTCTCCTCTTCCCAAACCACAGCACAAACCCACCCCCCTCCCCCACCAACCCACCCAAAAAACCAAAAAATAAAAAAACATCCCAAAAAACAAAAAGAGGAAATGAAAAAGAAAAAGAGAAAGTTCTTGTACAAGGAATTAAAAAAAATAAAAAATGACCCACGATTGCAGACAAGATGACCCTAGACCAAAACATTTTATGTACCATGAGTCACAGTATTAATTGATCAGAAGTAAAATAGACATACCTTCTGGAGGCTGAGTTAGCTTCCGGTTTTGGGGAGACATCATTTCTTTCTTGAGTTGAGTCAATATGTCCTCCATTGTATGCTCCCTTTGCCAATTAGCAAGCATGGGAAACAAACTGGGTTCAACCTGGTAATTTGAACATCCATTAGCCCATGTTCAATCATATGAAAACATAAACTCCTTTGAAGAGTCCTAAACCTACCACTCCAGTTTCCTGATTGACACAAGTCATGTTTATCCGGGTCTGGAACCTAACAGTTGGTGGGTTATCTGGATAATCCTTCCCACAGAACAGTTTCAACTGGTAGATTCTCCCTTCATGAACAGTCTGAAAGAAGCATGATGAACAAGATATAAATATCAATCTACTCCTTTTAGATGTAACAATGAAAATTATACTCCAATAACATTGATTAGTGAAAAAATGAGGTCCTAATTCAAAAATATGAAAAAGTGGATATAAAATCTGAAACAGGTAATGGTTCTAGGGAAACCACCTCACAATCTCTACTAGTAGATGCGGGTGCACTTGGAAATCTTTGGAACCACCTAGGTATGACCAGAACTTTTATACACATGGCTGAGACGTGTTGGCATGCAAGGAAGACTATGACTGAGAACATAATTACAGGAAACCAGGGTAGGAAAATTATTTAGATATCAGTGTCTTATACAATGGAGATTAGAATGGTCAAGAGGATCCCATCTTATGTAAGGCTAATCATATATGACATATCAAGTCTATTTTCATTACCAGCATGTAAAATCAAAATCTCCACCTATTAGCAATAATATTATTTGTTTGTGTCCTGCTATCAAATTGTGTATTATTCTTTATCCATGCTACATACCTATCTTTCGACTTATTTATTTATATATAACAAAAGAGAAAGAACAAAGGTATCTATTTTTCGACCTATTATTCACTTATTTATTTATATATAACAAAAGAGAAAGAAGAAAGGATAACTACTAATTTAAGGCAAGCTAACAAACTCAATGGATATCACCTTCAAGTTCACAGATAAGGGGCAAGAGAAAGAATATTGGAAATTCCACCAACTAAAGTCCCAAGAGTAGGCAGCAAAAAGTTGATATTGTCTTAAAGATGTCCATGGGAAAATGTCAGCGGAGTCCCACCTTGTTGCCAAAAACTAACATGTTTGCAACTAATTATTTAAATGAAGGGTATATTTGAAATATGATCAGTACGAGACTATCTCATTATTTTAATAACATTTTAAGGGAGGCAGATGCACACATCCAAAGTGCAAACATAATAAGCATAATAGGAAGAAGAGAAAAGAAAAGAAAAGAAAAGAAAAGAAAAACAAAACCTACATTAGGGGGCCCAATAATAGTCCCTGTCCACCACTGCATGTATATATCATCAGCATCATCCATTCCATAGCTGACAGTTCCATCCCCAATTCCTTTTTCACCTCTCTCAAGCTCCTCCAGTAATCTGAAATTCCTAGGAACTGCAATGGACACGAATTTCAATCAGATAGTAATAACCCACCCTTGTATGTCTCGTAAAATGCTACTATACAAGATTAGCCAATGACTGAATTATCAAATCACACAGATATAGTTCTACGTGCAGATGAATTGTCAAAAAACACATTTGATATGGTTCTTAGAGAATGGAAATAAAAATTCAAGAGGCAAAACAACATAAAGGTTTTGGTGCCCAAAATTTATATTGTTTCATCACTGCTTTGCAAATGCAGAATCATTCCAGATCGAGATTACACCTGACAAGACATTAAGTTCTGACTTACAGGCACCCATCTTCTGGGTGGTTACAAGAGATCATGCACTATCATTCCATTGCAACACAGACATCAAACTCTCTTTCATAACATTTTTAACAATATTTAAACAACCAATCATGGGAAAAGTAACAGTAATAGAAATCTCAAACTATCATAAGTTGGAAAACTAGGGAATAAAAACTTCTTCAGTAATTATCCTAACACTTCAAAAAGTATAAGAAATTCCTTTCCATCTATCTTCAATCCTTGGAGACTACTTCCCAAGAAACAATCCAGTTTTTCAACATCAACATCATCATTGCCGTCATATCATTTCCACAAGTTGTATCAGAAACACAATAAATCATCAATCCAAAAGCATTCTCACTTAAAGACAGTTGACATTTCCCTTGATTACAGTGGATCTAACATTCCATGGTGATCGTTTAACAGGCACTTTCCGCACAATTTTTGACCTACAAATTGACCAGCATTACCATGTATGCTTAGTGAGTTGCAAGAGGCCCATGAACTCTTATATAGCATTCTGGAAGCAACATAATCCAAAGATAGAAATCTCTCCACGCCCTTCATTTAGCCTTGAACCATCATCCACTTAGACATTCCACCCTTTTCTCCACTCTCCTACTAAAGGAAGTATTGCAGTGTTTGGTCCTCAACTGTTAGCTTTACTATCAATGGATGACCATGGACCATAATAAATTATCGATAGTCACATGGACCAAAGGGTGTTACACTATCCCATTTACGACAAAGACTCTTTCCAAGGGTCCACTAAGAGTTGCAACTAAGAGCATTTTATGAGAAGAACTTCCTTTTCACATCAGCAGCATTTCTAAATGTAGGCTCACCCATTTGATAACTTCATTTAACTTGCCTTTACCTTTATGCCACAAACTCACGGTCATACATTGGTCCCAAAACAGGGTCTACAGATGTACTCCAGTCAAATATTTATCCATTTCCCTATATAGTACACAGAAGAAAAACTTGCTGGAACTAACCTAGATTAAAGTTTAAAAGATAGGCTCAAATCAGTAGAGTAAGACCTAGAAACCAAAAGGTTAAGCTCAAATATCTGGACATTTTTCTTATCCATACTCTAATGCATGTTTGAACATAAAATATGAGCCACCACTCATGTTAATCTTATCAAATTTGGAAAATGTTTCTCCCAAGTTCAAGCACAAACCACAAATGAAAACTGAGGAAAGTACATAAAAAGAAAAAGAAAATTGATTTCAATGTTTAGGTCTGGTAATTAAAACCTAATTGTCAAAAACTTAGGCCATGATAAAAACAAACTTGGGGTGACCCCCTTGGCTTAATAGCAAAAAGCCAAGGAGTCCCTAACTTGCAAGTCCACCAGGTTAGGGGTTTGACACCCACCTTCCCTCCCTTGTGTGCGTGTGTTATTAAAAAAATAGAAAATAAATGATAAAAACAAACTGAAGTCATTCTGTTAACGTGAGAAGCAATCCTAACAACCCACCATCAGCTAAAGAAAGAAGTTAAGATGAAAAATACATCCCTGTGATATTCAAAAATACCATTAAAACAAGAAGTTCTGAAGTGGAACAAATAAAAAGATGAGAGTGGTAATTTGTACTGTGAGTTGAAATTTAAATTTTTTCATCTTTTCAATTGTTTACCAAGTACTTAAACTCTACTTTTCCAAACCATTATTATTTCAAAACCAAACAATTGTGTTGGAACTCACCTATCTATTAACAAGAAGTTGACATATTATCCTAATTCTATTCAGTTGGTGATCAATATGAAATACATTATTCTTATGGTGCAAACATTTAGCAAATAAACTATTACAGCATGACACATTTACACGGTCTAATGTGTGAAGAGTACTAGCCTAGCAAACACTTACAGTGGGCGTAACTTTAATCGATGCAAGTAAAACCAACATAATCAAGCAACAGATGCAATTGATCCTAGATCCAAAATGAATGAGGCACTTCGAATGACAATCCATTACAAACAATCTAGATTTAGTTCAACATCGGTTATTAATTTTGGAAAGAAGCATAATGTTCAGTGGTACATCTTAGGCTTCATAAGGTAATGTGCTTCAGAGCTGGCGGACTGCAAATTTGATGCAATTCAAAAGGACCAAAAAAAACAAAAAAAAATTTACCCTATTTATCATTTATTTTCTGTTCTTTGTTCCTTTTTGCGTGATGCTCCTTCAATATGCTGGACATGGTCGAAGCAATCAACGCATAACCTAATGGTGCCTGAATAGCTTAATGCAAAAAACACAAACAAAGAGCCATACATTTTCCAAATTTTCCATCAACAAAAAAATGGAAAAGAGAAAATTTAATTCCCAATACTATTGTATGAAACGAGCTTAAAATTCAACTCACAAACACCACAAAATCCCAAACTTCCTAGGCGGGGCATTTGCGAAGCTGAGAACTTAGAACTGAGCCAGAAACAATAGAAATCTTCAAGCCAAAATTGTACAAGTTCGAACCAAGAAAACCCCCCATATTTTAGGAAAGACAAATAGAAACCAAATCAAAGAGTGCGCTGCAATAAAGAAACGAATTCTAAGAAAAATCGAACAAAAGCTCACGCACAAATGTACAGAATAAAATTAAATAATAGATAGAAAATTAAATAGATAGTAATAAAAATAATAGGTAAGGAATCTTAGATTACCGACAACACTGGATCCCTCAGAACCCATCCGACCCAGCTAGGGTTCTGAACCGTGGAGAGAGAGAGAGAGAGAGAGAGAGAGAGAGAGAGAGAGAGAGAGAGAGAGAGAGAGAAAGAGAGAGAAAGTTGTAGAGAGAGAAGAAGCTGAACGAGAAGGAGAAACTCGTGATGAGGACCGAAAGTCCAACTATTGTTCTCACAATCTGCAAAGGTTCCTCCCCCTCCAACACATGTATCATGAACCAGGGATTAAAGCGCTGCCAGAAGGAAATACTTGTCTGTAGGGAGTCTATTTGTTGTCCCCAATACCTTCCAATCGTGGCCGCCGGATTATGATTTTCCCTCAACACCCCTGGGGTTCGTTGTATTCACTTCGTTATTTCCTTTTGATTATTTTAAGTAGCGGTTGGCATGGACTCTTTTGAGAGAATAAGGATTTATTTGAAAAACTTGGGTAACCGTTGGCATTTTCAGTTTTATTTACATAAAATTTTAAAAATATTGGTGAAGTGTAGAAGCTGATTCATATTTTTACATAATAAAATTAAAAAATAAAACTACAAAAATAGGCGTTTGCTACTTCTTAATAGTGATTAACAACCTTATTTTGACATTATGACCACTTAACAATCTCGGCATTAAATTCGAGTATAGAAGTACTTTTATTTTTTTCTCTGTAATTTTTCAAAAGACTTTTGTGATAACTTTGGATAAATATATTAAAAATGGGAATCGCATTTTAATGTTCTCTTTATTGAATTGACATTTAGAAATATTCAAAATGTTTCAAAAGAAAAAATATTTTAATTTTTTTTGATAAATAAACTCCATCAATCTCATGAGACCACAAAAAACATGTTCATAGGTTCAAGCCCTAATAGCCCCATTGGCATTTAGAGGCTCCACCACTTGAGATGTCAAGGTTCAAACCTCCTTTTTTTCAATACCTCAATCTCCAAGATATATATATATATATATATATATATATATATATATATATATAAAGCAAAACATGCTCATAGAATGTAAAAATTAATTATCTTTTCATTGTTTTTTAATTCTTTACTACAATTATAATTTCATTAATTAACTTTTTTGCCTCTTTCATTTGTGACAAATAAACCAAGTTATCTAGAATCTTCCAAATTTTTGGGTTTTAACTTTTTCTCAAGTCTTTAATTGGCTATCTCTTTTGTTTTTGGTTTTTTCGTTTTTTGTTAGGTAAAAAACTAATTATTTGCTTAAATATGTATCTTGATGTTGATATTATTCTACCATGGGTATTTCAAACCTACTAACAAGGTTCATTATGTCCTGGTTATACACATAATTAGCATAAAAAATAGTCTAAGAAATAGTTTATTGAAAGGACAATCCACCTTCTTTGTCATTTACCCTTATTCCTTTTATTAGGGAAAAGAAAAAATCCAACAAAAAGAGGTATATATAAGGTACTTTTATTTTTGATATTTAAAAAAGATGGTGTTTCGGTAGCTTTCAGAAAAATTAAACCATCGAATGTGAAAGGATATTATAGGCACCACGTTCGATTTAATTACTGTATTCATCGACAAATTTGCCAATTATATATGCATATTCGCGTTAGTGTCTAACCAAATTCATCCCTATGTTATAGATCCTTTATTCATCCTAACTTCGCATAGTTAAACAAAAAAGTTGAAAACAAATTTCCTAATCTCATTTGAGTGCAACATTATATGTGATCCTATATGTGATCCCTCTAATATATCACAATATGTTGGGCCTTTTAAATGGAAAACAACCTAGAGGAAGTGTCATTTTCTTCTTCTCTAGTAGAGTACATTCAATATCCCATTAAAAAAATAAACATTTTTATGGGAGAAGTCTCCACCTTTAGCTTTCACAAGGATGAAAAACCACCTAAGAAGGCTGGCTAACAAATACTAAATTCATAACACCTTTAATTTCTTTCTTTGAAGTTTAAATAAATAATAACCCCAAGTAACTCAAAGTTTATTTATTTAATTGGATAACTTAGAACCTACACCAAGCTTTGGTTAATAGCTTACATTAGGAACAATGGCCCATCCCAAAGACACTCAAATTAGTTAGAAATGTAGTTGAAGGAATACATGCTTTGCAAGATCTCCCACATAAGCTTTTCTTACCATATCAACTACACCCTAGAGGCTCAAAGTCTACTCTTTTAATAATTTGTATCTCTAATCACTCTGTGCTCTAACTAAGGGCCTACCGACCCTTGACTTTTACACTTTAAAGTCTCTAGTTAGGACTAATAATCATGACAACATATCGTGTCCTAGAAAAACTTCCCTTTAACAAAGCTAGCTTTCTTCTCGTTATGCTTAAGTTCTACGTTTTGGCACTCATTCCTTAGCTGGTCCCCGGGGAGCCTTATCTTTTCTTGGAGGCCAAGCCTTGGTATTACGTGAGTAGAATCAAACCATTATATCCTAATTTGTTATTTACTTTGAATTTCCCATATAATTTTAGTTTCCTTTTTGTGTGTGTGATTCTCGTGATAGCTCTGAAGGAAGGCCTTTCGCAACAACTTAAATAGAGTAATTGACCTTTTAGTCTATACTCTTCAACTCTCCTTTGCATTCTTCATTAAAATCAAGAGGTGAAATCTTCTTTTTATCTTGTCAAAGTGGCTTCAAAGGTTACTGGGATAGAAGTGGTTTAATTAACTTAGGGTTTTTGAGAGGTACCTTTACTTACCTTAATGGTAGGCCAGATTTTACCAACATCAAGTAAATACAAGATCGAAGAGTAACTAGTGGAATTTATGAAATATAGAGAGAGGAACGGGTAAGCCTTGAAATGCTTTGCTAACTATATTCTCAAGCATTACAATTACAATGGCAGGGGTGCCTTTTATAGGCATCATTACAAGTGCAGAGTTGGTTTATCAGTAAGTTAAAGATACAACAAAAGCTTAACTAATTTCAGGGATTATGCTAACTGTTAACTGAAGGTGGTTGAGGCAGTTAATGCTGAGTTGGAGGTATAGACGAAACAGATGCTGAGGTGATTGCAATCTTATCTTAACGACTACATTCTATCTCTTTTGTATACACTTCTTTAGTCCCCTTCAAACTTGGAGTAGGGATTAGTCCAAGTTTGTTGCTTAAGAACAGAAAGGTAGTCTTGGGAAGGGCCTTGGTTAATATGTCTGCAATCTGCTGTTTAGTGGGAACATATTTAATGACAATGAGATTCAAAGCTACCTTTTCTCTTACAAAATGAAAGTCGATTTCCACGTGCTTCGTTTGACCATGAAGAGTTGGCTTTGTGGTTAATTTAAGAGCTACAAGATTGTCACAGTAGATGATGGTTGGATGAGGTTGACTGATGCCAAGGTCACGTAGCAGGGAGCATAGCCAAGTAGATTCTGCAGCTGTTGAAGCTAAGGCTCAATATTCAGCTTCTGCAGAGGATCGAGCTACTGTGGACTTTCGCTTGGAACTCCAAGAGATAAGGTTGCTACCCAAGTAGAAACAGTAACCTGAAGTGGGACATCTAGTATTCTTGCAGCCTGCCCAATTTGAATCGTTATACCCACAAAGATTCATTGTGCTATGTGAATGAATCTTTAGGCCAAGTGTGATAGTTCCCCGCAGATATCTCAGCACCTGTTTGAGATTATGATAATCCAGAGTTGTTGGAGAATGCATAGACTGGCAGAGCTTATTGACTGGAAAGGCCAGCTTTGGTTTAGTGATGGTCAAGTATTGTAATGCACCAAGGACACTTTTGAATAATGAAGGTGTTGCACAAGCTTGAGTTGGATTAAAAAGAGTGGGTGCCTTTACTCCCATTTGAGTCATGATTGGTTTACAATACAACATGGAAGCTCGTTTGAGAATATCAAGAATAAATTGTTTTTGAGATAGAACAAACCCACCAGGGATAAGAGCTATTTCCAGGCCGAGAAAGAAATGTACAGCTCCAAGAGATTTCAAGGGAAACTGAGTTTGTAGATGAGTGATTAAAGCTATAACAACTTGAGAGGAGTTACTTATAAGGAGGAGATCATCCACATAAAGAAGTAACCACACTATGACATTTCCAAGAGTGTAAATGAATAAAGATGAGTCAAAAGTGGAGCAAAAGAAACCATACTCCAATAAGCAGGAACTAAATCGATCAAACCATGCCCTGGGGGCATGTTTAAGGCCATATAATGCTCGGTGTAACTTGCAGACAGCAGTAGGGTTAGCAGGATCAATGAATCCTGGTGGTTGTTCCATGTAAACAGGAGTGTCTAGGAAACCATGTAAGAAAGCGTTTGAAACATCAAACTATAAAATGGACCACCCCCTAATGATGGCAATAGACAAAACTAATATGATTGTAGTTGGCCTTACCACAGGAGAAAAGGTGTCTAGGAAGTCCACTCCTTCAATTTGATGGAAGCCTTTAGCAACCAACCTAGCTTACAACCGTGAGAGAGAGCCATCAGCAGCAAATTTGGGTTTAAAAACCCATTTGCAACCAACAACATGCATAGTAGGATCTCGAGGCACCAATGTCCAAGTGTTAGTCTTGCGGAGAGCTTCCATTTCCTTTTGCATGGCTGTGTTCCACCCAGAATGTTGCAGAGCTGAAGAGACTGAGGTGGGTAGAGGAGGAATGACTATGGAGGAAGTGAGAGCATACTTCGGGTTGGGTTTAAAAATCCCATGTTGAGCTCTAGTTCGAATAGGGGAGGTGGAAATAGAAGGCTTGTGGGTGGTTGCTGGACAAGGAGATAAGAGATGGTTTGGATGAGATTGTAGGAGCGGAGATGAGGGTGAATCCAGAGTAGTGGGAAAAGATGTGTCAAGGGCAGAAGATGGTGTGCAGTGAGGAGAGGATGGTGTTTTGTCTGAGCAAGAACTCGGAGTAGCAGCAGGTGACATAGAGATAAGAGAGGGAGCTGTAGAAAAGGAATGGTGCAGCGGAGAAGTGGTTATGGTGTGAGGTGTGGAGGGTGCGGCAGAAATTGTAGATGGAGGAGTTGATGTAGAAGTAGAGTTGGGTGTATGTGTGGTTGGTTCAGTAAGTTGAGGATGGGCAGTTGTGAGAGGAGGGAAGGAGAGTACTGCTGGAAAAGTAGGTTGCTGAGATGAAGGTAAAGTATTAAAGGAAATTGAGGTAGGTGCAGCGGGAAAGGATGCAGGTGAAGTAGATTTATCTTGACTAGAAGGGAGCTGATCTGTTATGGGAAAAGGGAGAAATGGTGCGGTAGGAGCAGTAGTGCAATCGGAGGCAGAAGATTGCTGGTATGAGGTGGAAGGAGTAGGTGTAATAACTGGATGGATGGTAGAAGCTGGTGAAACATTGAGTGGAGGCCAGGCTTGACCGAAAGTGGAAGAAAGTTCTTCATAAGTGCTAGGAACAACTTGTTGAGGTGTTGATTTGGGCTGAGGAGCAAAGGGAAAGACTGATTCATCAAAAAGAACATGTCTAGAAATATAGACACGGCCTGTAGAAGGGTGAAGACACCTGTAGCCTTTATGACTGTCACTATAGCCAAGAAAGACACACTGTAAGGACCTTTCTGCCAGTTTATTTGATTAGTAGTCTCGCAGGTATGGGAAACAAGAACACTCGAAGACTCTGAAGTGTGAATAATTGAGTTCTGAATGAAATAAAAGTGAGAAAGATGAGGTCTGACCAAGTCTTGGAGAGGGCAACTGGTTTATTAGGTAGGTGGCTGTAGAAAAGGCTTCAAACCAGAAAGATTTTGGTAGCCGAGCTTCATATATCATAGTCAGTCCAAGTTTAACAATATGGCGATGCTTTCTCTCTACAACACCATTTTGAGCTGGTGTATAGGGACATGAGAGTTGATGTTGTATGTCATTAGCTGAAAGATAAGATTGCAAAGCAGTGCTGAGGTACTCTCCACCACCATCCAAATGCAAAGTCTTGATAGTGGAATTAAATTGCTTTTCAACAAATGATTGAAACTTTATAAAGACATCAAACACTTCAGACTTTTGCTTTAAAGGAAAAATCCAAGAGAAATGGGTACAATCATCTATAAACAAGATGTAGTACCGAAACCCTTGATGAGAAGAGACAGGAGAGGGCCCCCACAAGTCGCTATGAACCTTGTCTAAAGGTTTTACAGATCGTGTCTCTGAATGAGGAAAAGCTAATTTGCAACTTTTGCTAAGTTGACACGAAGTGTAGAGAGTGGAGGTGTTTGATTCCTTCTTGGTCTTGACTGCAATTTTATTGGTGTGGTGAAGATGTTGCAGGACTGCATCACCAAGATGGCCAAGTCTGCAGTGCCATGTAGCAAGGTCCATAGAATGTTGCCTTATGGAGAACATAATCTGAAATTTATTCTCTAGAAGCAAGTATAGCCCCTTGTGTTTAAGTCCTTTTGCTAGGGTCTTGTGTGTCTGCAGATGCTTAATATAAAATGAATCCTTAGTGAAGATGAAATAGCAGGGAAAGTCAGCAGTCAGGTGTGATACAGAAAGTAAGTTCTTCTGTACCCGTGGAGCAACCATCACATTGTTTAATGGTAGCTTGGTGTTGGGAAGAAAGCCATGTCCTACATGTGAGACATCTAGACATGCACCGTTGCCAACTTGGATCTTGTCAGAACCAAAATAAGGAGAGGCAAAAAGCAACTTACTAGCAGTGGAAGCCACATGAACATTGGCTCTAGAATTCGGGATCCAATCTTCAGGATCAAGTGTTTGATCGTTTAAGTGCATGGCAGCAAGAGCTTGTGGAATGGTGGATGACTGATAAGCATGATCAAAGCGACGGTAGCAGTCCATGGCAGAATGGCCTTTATTGTGGCAAATTTGACAAATGAGTGGAGTATCTGTTTGTGATTGCTGAGAATTGGTAGATTTTCTAGCAGAGTTGTTGCTATTTTGTGTGGAAGGAGGAAATCCTCATCCACGGGAGGAGAAGGAAGTGCCAGAATTACCTCTGCCTCGGGTATTAGATCGACCACCATGGTTGGATCAATGAGTGAAGAAGGCAATAGAGTGATTAGGCGCTGGATGATAGCGAATATGATGGGCATTAAAAGCTTGTAATTGAGCAACAATGTCCTCATGAGGGGGAACAGGAGGACGAAACATAGCAGCTAGGAAGGATTCATACTCCTTTCCTAGACCTTGGAGAAGCCGAAATGTTTTGTGAGAAACACTGAGTGATTTTCCCATGACACTCAGCTGGTTGCAAATGGTTTGAAATTCTTCCAGGTAATCAGAGAGAGGCTTGTCATCTTTACGAAGATTCTGCAATTTAGTCTGAAGCTCATACTCATGAGCAGTAGTCTGACGCACAAAGTGATCAAAAAGCTTAGACCAGACCTCAGCAGTGTGATTGACATTGAAAACGATCCTAAGCATTTCTTTAGAAAGACAGCTTATGATCCAAGAGCACACTAGATTGTCGCTATACTCCCAAAGAGCAAAAAGAGGATTAGGAATGTCCTTACTGTCAACAGAGAGTGTGCGAGAGGGAGCTTTGACATCGCCGGTGATGAAACCAGTTAGGCGATATATGCAAAACAAACATTGCATTTGAGTGGCCCGAGGAATGTAGTTCGTCTTGTTCAACTTCAATGAGACGAAGTTTGCTACATTGACTCTGGTAGGGAAAGGAAACTCCGGTTTGTCATCCATGGGCGAAGCTCGGAAAGCAAAGCAGAAGGCGTTGGCTTCGATACCAGTGGAATTTATGAAATATAGAGAGAGGAACAGGTAAGCCTTGAAATGCTTTGCTGACTATATTCTCAAGCGTTACAATTACAATGGTAGGGGTGCCTTTTATAGGCATCATTACAAGTGCAAAGTTGGTTTATTAGTATGTTAAAGATACAACAGAAGCTTAACTAATTTCGGGGATTATGCTAACTGTTAATTGAAGGTGGTTGAGGTAGTTAATGCTGAGCTGGAGGTATAGACGAAACAGATGCTGAGGTGATTGTAGTCTTATCTGAACGACCACGTTCTGTCTCTTTTGTATGCAGTTCTTCATAACTAACAAACAAAAGGTAGATTCTCTTCCCTCCTTTACAAATTAGTTATCTTCGTACATCTCATGATGACAACTCGGAGAGATAATCATTCTCTTTCTGAACGGTTTATTTTGAGACCTTCTAAATCATAACAAGCAAACTCCCTTGTTACTTTTGAACACTAGTTCAATATTTGTAAAGTCTATTTTTGGTAAAATTCATTCATCCATTTCCTAAATCTTTAGTAGCTCCCTCCAAGGAGGAAAAAATTGTCAAAAAGGGTCTTCCCTCAAGAACTCTCTTGAGTGCAATTCATCAAAGAAGAAGTATCTGATGGTCAAAACCTAAAAAACCAGGACTTTTCAACAAGGAGTTTAGCAACATGTTTCCTTTTTGTGTATATATTACTATTATTAGTATAAGATAAAACTTAATTGACTTAAATAAAAGGCCAAAACTTCAATATATATCTAATGGTCTGAAATTGGTGAATGTCTCATCACTGTGAACGTTTTCATCATTAGTGTTCTTATAATTGTTGATTAACTAGATGTTGTAGTAAGCCCCATTTATCTTTTATTTCTAATGAAAATTCTCTTGTGAAGCTTGGTCTTTCTAAAGCCGCAAAGCTTGATGGTATGATGAGGCTCTCCTAAAACACTATTGGCACCTTGTGAAACAAGAATTCACTGGCATTGTGTAGTTTTCTTAAAGCTGCCATCTTCTCGAAGTGACGAACCACATATTAATAGCTCTTACTAATGTTGATATAAATAATATTTTGGTTCTGACCATATGAGCATGAAAACATTTGAAGGACTCTTGAGAAATAAATACACGTTTTTAAAGTTACTATGTTGGGTATAAATTTATATATACCAAGGAGAAAAGAGAACTTATGGACAAACCAAATTACTTAATTCATAGTGCGGTTTCATCATGAGAAGTCGCACAAAAAGTGGCAAGTCTTTGTTATACGATGCTGTTTATGCAAGAACAAAAAATGCAAGATATCACTAAGAGAGAGGCCACAAAATGATAACATTTTGTAACGGGGAAATACGTAGTATGAGGGTCGACAATGCTGAATGATTTTAGGGACTTTTGTTTGGCTAAAGAGAAAAAAAACTTAGTCTAGGAGGATGAGGTTGCAGGAGGAAAATCAGGGTTCTCTCCAGTGTTTTCGAACGTCAACAGAAGATGTGAAAAAGAATCCTAATGGTTCCATCATCACTGATAAAAATAGAGAGTTGATGCAGAAACAGTAAGCACGTAATCGAGTTGCCATTCTCCATAATTTGGTTTTGATTGGGCTGCTATTGTTTGAAAGTTTTGCATTGTTATACTCTTATTGGATGTAAATTCGTGTTTGGAGACTTTGGAGTGCGATTATAAGCTCAATTTCAGAACTAAAAATCGAGGCTTCCCCATGTAAGAATCCTAATATTTTGTCAGCATAAGGCTTATACTTCAAGCGAGAATAAGATCCCAAAAATAGTACAAGTACCCCGTAATTAAGAGTTTGTAAGTAATGTGAAAGTTGTGTGCTTTGATTTTTCCAAGTTGTGGAAAATTGTAAGTATAGTTACGAGAAGGTGTAAGCTCTTGTTTGTTTTTATTACTGAAATAGACTTCCTAATTTCTTATTTAAGAGAAAGTGAATGTATGTTATAAGAGAGATATTGAACAGAATTAGTCATACATCGTGTAAAAAAAATTTCTTCTCTTATCTTTTTTTTTTTTTTTCCTTTGACAGGCAAAGGCTGGTGAGCCATTTGTTTTGAACCTCTTTGATCCAAATTTGTCTTGGTTCAAAACTTCATAATTTACCTTAATTAACAATATATGTAATGACTAGTCAAATTACACAAATAGAATAGGCCAAAGAAAAAGTCAACTAACGCAATTCAAACCTCCTTTCTTAGATTGTTACAAAACTCAACAACTTAAGAAATAAGAAGGTCACTTTAGTTCATAATTATAGACTAATATATCTTTGTACTGTTGTAGAATTAAAACTAAAACTAGTCAAGAAAGACTTTTAATTCATCATCATAGACTTACTTACAATTCTTATTTTACAATTTCCTAAATCAAATGGCAATCCTTTTTCCTTGCCTTTTGATGGTTAAAATTCAGGGGATATCATGTTCACAAGAGAAGAATAATCTTTAACCTTGTTTCTAAGCTTATTCTCAAAATAACAGATCGCCACCTTTTCTAGGATTTCACTATCAATCCAAAGGACTTAGTTTCCTCACTCATACTGTAGCATGCATAAACCTTTATTATTATTTTTAAATGTCATCCAAGATTTGTTAGGTTCATAAAGTTAATTTGGCCCACTAAATTGCTTGGAGCTTGCCTTAAACCAGGAATACAATTGATTTCCCCTTTTTCTCTCCTATAAATGAATGTTTTAGTTTATTCATGGTCTAAGCTAAGAGATTTTAGGTTCCAAATTTTGGTGAAGCTTTAGTTGCCCTTCGACCCGTCCAAAAAGTTGAAACTTTGAACCAGATGATTTTTCTCTAAAGAAATGCCTTTCTTAGTTCTTGCATCATAAATACATCTTATCAAATTGGAGAATTTCACCTATTTTCTTGGATAGTCTTGAACTGTTCTCAACTTTCTTAAGTAAGTCAACAAACATAGTTTTTTACAGTACTATTCTTATGTTCTTATGTTAGCAAAATAGTCACTTCTTCATTGTTTTGCTGAGTACTATAATGTCTTTTCCTTATTATCAATCTCGTTCTCAATAATAGGAAAGGTCTAGAAAAGGTCTAGGAAAGGTTTGTGTTTGTAAACTTTTAAATTAACAAGTAAAGGCATAAGGTTTGTAGAGATATTATGTGAAAGTTGGAATATCTTTCTAAATGAATTTTTCTTTAATTGTTAGTTCACATTATTAAATTGGGTTAAGCATGTATCTTGGAATGATATACTTAAATATCTTGTTTTACTAAGTGATTACTAAGTTGCAAGGTTTTGTACACTTTTAGTCTCATAGAGTTAAAGTCCTTCTATGATCAAAGGAATTTTTTGCAAGAACTCCATTGAAGTGTAGATCTTCTTTTCTCTTTACACACTATATAAAATGGTGAGGAGAGAAAGATTTAATGTCATAAGTTAACTCTTCAATGTAAGTGGTATTATTCAAGCAAACGGTGTCTAGAGGCATTCATCAACTTGAAGGTCATCACATATTTATGTTCTAGTTACTAGCATCATTGTGATGAAGTTTATAAGGAAGTCATGCTTAGGTTTCTTTGAAAAGAAGATCACTGATCAGTAGTTGTAACAAGTCCTTGTTTTCCATTTTCGATAACTATTCATAAAACAAACTTTTTCTTCCCTAAAACAGTCGTATGCCAAAAACACAAAAATAAAAAACATTTATCATACATTAACAACTTAAGAGAGAGAAATGAATAATTTGGAAGAAGATTAATATTGAAATAGTTTGCACTCAGCGAAGACCTAAAAAGTAAAATACATTTTCAAATATGAAGGTACTAATTAACTTAATATTCGAATTTTTCATAGGCAATTCGATAAAATTATGCATTATTATTTTCTGTAAGTATTCTGGTTAATAAGAGCTTATCAGTAAAATTTGATTGATTGCTAGAAAGTACTCTTGTTAGAAGGGAATAATTTGGTGAATTTATGTGATGATCCTTACATAATATTCTAGTTAATTGAGTCAATCGATAATGGGTCCATCTAAGATATTACCTGCAGGCATCAATGTGCGTTAACAGTGTGGACTGAAGAGCTACTTTGATCAACATTGCAAAGAGGCAAGTATAATTTGGGCGAGTAGAAGAGTAATAGTGAAAATGCCATCACATAGGCCTATGCCCATGGATTTTGCCTTTGAAGAAAATGAATATAGACAATAACATAATGGCATGTATTAATTATCTTTTTGTAACATAGATGCATATGTTATTTAATTCAAGAGCCACACATTCTTTCACGTCATTTAAATTTGTAAAATGTTGTGATATTTGAAAGGAAGTCAACTTCAGGCCAACCTGGAAAATCTTAATTTGATATTGCAGCATCTCAAGTAGGTTCCCTTCCGGAGATTTTGTCGGTTGTTCAGGTGAAAAAAAAAAGAAAGGCTTTTAAAGAACGGGTATAAGGCATACGTGACAGGTGTTGTTAAGCCATCTAAGGATGAGGTAAAGTTAGAAGAAAGCCTGGCAGTTAGGAAACAATTTTTTCTGGATTATCTTTAGACTACGAAATTCATGAGGATGTGCACCAACTACCACAGATCTCCGTTGAAAGTAATGCTTCCCGACAGTTGAAGAGATACTCGCCCATCAAATTCTAGGAATCGGCTGTGAAATTATTCACCCTTAAAGTCTAGAGACACTGTCCGTACAATCGAAGTTATAAAATTTACTGAAGTGCTTTTTCATTTAGAAAGAATTAAATATGAGACAGAGAAGATGATTGGAGCCCAACTGCCACCCTAGAGATCCCAATATGGTGGTGGTTGATCTCTTTAAGTCGAAAACTATAGGAGAAATAACGTTCTTGGCTTAAAAATTGCAGTAGTTGAAGAAGATCAAACGTTTGTGCCTTATCTACAAGTCCAACCAACCTTAATAGGGAAGGCCAAAGAGGCTTAGGAGTCTGATGAAGACATATTATGCCTTTTATATCATGAGCAATGGGTTCTTACAATTTCGAGACAGGCTCTATGTGCCTAATGGAAAACAACTTTAAAAGGAAAATTTAGGAACAAGTTCATTGTCCTTCTACATCGTACGTCCAGGAGACATTAAGATACATCAAGATCTAAAGGAGTTCTTTTGGTGAAACGCTATGGAGGACATTGCAGTATGAACATTGCTATCTGGTTGAAATTTAACATCATAGGAAAATAGGACCGCTATAAGCATTGGATATAAGTGGACGTATATGGGAAGAGTTAGTCTTTGATTTTATATTGCAGGGTAACTTGAAAAGCACCCGGTACCAAAATACTAGATACGTAGTTGTGGATCAGCTGAAGTAGACTATCCACTTTATCTTGATTAAATTATAGGAAAACTCACAAAGCTGTAGATTCAAGAAATGGTTAGAAGTGCTATTATCCATGCACGATGTGTTTCTTGTTTCGATAGAAAGTATGTATTTGATCTACGACTCGTCATCGAATATAAGCCATAGTTTTGTAGAAATCTGTCGTATGGAAGAAACATGAAAGTAGTTGATAGAAAGACTATTAATTGCCCACAAAGAAAGAAAATCTACTATTTTCTTACAAATGGTTGAAAATTGGGATTTCAATGAAACAAATGCTGTTTAAATGTTGGAGTAAATGACATTTTTCTCCAAGTAATTGTGGGATTTAATTGGTTCATTAATTCTGTTCGACTCTTAGAAGTTTTGAGTTGGAGAGGTAGCGACAATGTTAGAAGGACTAACATGAAGATGAATATGTCATACATGGTGGTGGGTTTGGAGTGGTGCATGAATTCTTCCCCCAAGCACTAGAAGGGGAATCCGAATGATGACCTCTATGATCATAACCCAAAAGGAATCCTTAATAGAGAAGATTAAAATTTTGTATTTTTGTAAACTGTTTGCTCATCAAAAAATGAAGGGGGATTAGGATTATTAAACCTCAAAATTTAGAATAAAGTTCCTTTGGTGTGTATGCTTTAAAATCTCATAAACCTTCCAAAATATTTATTATGGAGTAAATAGATTTATAATACAAAATGCAAAAGAACTCTAGTGATGTAGCTTGACATAAAAGATACCTTGATATGGAGTTGGAAAGATCTCCTCAAGCTAAGGCCCATGCTTACCTCAACTCTCTCCAATTCTATATATTGTTGTTAAGAGATTTATAAGGACTTTTAGCAAGTTAATGAAATGGTGGATCGGTATGATCTAATTTGAACTAGTAGTGTTAGTATATACAATTTATTGTATAACTTATTTGTAGAGATAGACTTTTTACAATAATAGAAATTGTTTGATGGCTTTCTTTTGTTAATATATATTGTAATTTTTGTCAATCTTACATAAAAAATAGGAATGATCTCTTTTTAAATGTGCTTGGACATAGATGATTTGTAGAAATATCTTCACTCAAAATTGAATCTAACATAATATTAAATGATAAAATGAAAAATTGCAATAGATGATCAAAACAACTAAAGAAAGGAATTTGGTTGCTAAAATTCTTAAGATATTATATTTAGCTTGCATTTATTATATATAGGCTGGACTAAACAAAAAATGCTTTCAAGAAAAAAATAATTGACATTTCAATATTAGCAAAATTGAGGAAAGTTATATGAGAGAAAGAGTTTCTTTGTTTAAATATGAGAGACAAGATTTCATCAATCATGGGAGTGAAGCTTACAACTTGTAATAAGTTTTTGTAAGAGTTTTAAAATTTTCCAAATGTAGTTTTTGAACTTAAATGAAGATGTTGTAACTAAATAATTGTATTTTTTTAGTGACATATAATATTTGACATTTCATTAAAAAAAGAGTTTCTTTGTTTAAAAATATAAAATTATTCTAAAAAAATGTCATTTTGAATGAGATTTGGAGGATTTTAACCCTAACCTTTCATAATTATAATAACTTTAATAATATTAGGACTATTTTTTTTTTAAAAAAAACTTTTATACTCTAATATTTTTATTAATTTAATTTACCATTTATTATGGTAGTTCGATAAAATTAAAGAATGAAGGTTTGAACAAATATTTTGCATAATGAGGTAGTTTGGAAAAGTTATGGTTGCATAAATATTCAGGTTAATGGAAAGTAGTTTGGTAAAATTTTGGAACCCCAATTACTGAAATGTCTTTTGTGGAGTGGTCTTCTATACCTTCATAGGTTTAGTGGAGGCATTATGATAATTAACAATATTGGAGAGAAAAAAATTAAATGAAGTTGGTGTGGGAAATAGTACGTGGAAAATGGGTTGTCACCTGCAGCTTCTTTAGGAATGGTTGGCCATGCCACACAAAATAAAAAAAAAGCAAAAATAATGGAGAGAGAAAGACATTGCGGTAAGAAAAGAAAGAAGGAAAAAGAGAAGAAAAGGTAAAAAGAAGAAAAAGAAGAAAAAGAAGATAAAGAGAGAGAAGGAAGGTACTCCACCAAAGATTGTTGAAGATTGACGGTTTTCTCTCTATGTTACCATATCAGGTCCTAGAATAAGGCTTAAATTTTTGATTTGCTGTTGTGATTTGGATACTCTATCAAACTATTGTTTTTTCTTGGATATTTCCTGGTACGAGTAGTTTGGAGACTTTTTTGGTTTTGTCATGGCTACCAAGTCAGATCCTCTTCAACCATTGGTTACTCCATATGTTGCTCCTCATTCCTAAAAACTTACCAAGAGAAGAGGGATTACTCAAGTTCTAAATCGGATCATCATGAGGGTTATGTTTCCCCAATTCCAATCATCATAGACCCGAAAAATCCCTTATATCTACTGCCTGATGACATTAGTGGAGCTCCTTTAGTTGGTTTCAAACTCAATGGCTCTAGTAATTATGTTCTTTGGAGTCATGCTGTGAAACTCGCCTTTCTCTCCAAGAACAATTTAGTATTTGTGGATGGCAAATACCTTGCTCTAACTAAAAATTCACCCTATTTGCCTATCTGGGAGTGTTGTAATGTGATTTGTCTTTCTTGGATTCTCAATTCACTATCAGGGCAGCTTCATAAGGGCCTAATCTACACGGTCAGTGTTGTCGATCTCTGGAAAGAGCTTTGCACTCATTACAGCTGGGTTAACCCGACCCAGATCTATGACCTTCTAAATGAATTGAGCTCCATAAAGCAATTGGGGCTATTTCTTGACATTTTGCAAGCTTACTCAATTGCCAACAATGTCAAATGTCAGTATGGAGGACCAAAGAAGACGATTGGCAACTCTCAGTCTTTTATGGCAACCTATGGGATCAACACAACAAGTTGGTCCGCATCTAAGCCATTTGTTACAGCGCTTAGGCCTAAGCGGTCAACTGGGACAACATCTCTACATAACAAAAATGACACATTGTTTTCACTCAAAGTAGGGCAAAATGACATGTCGTTTAGGGTTTCTAGCAAGCCCAACTTTTAGCACTGTTGACATAAGGGGCACTGCAAGGAAAATTGTTACTGTCTTAAAAAGCCTCAATGTGAGCATTGTCAGCTTTTTGGACATAAGAAGGAAGCTTGTTACAAGCTTAATGGTTATCCTCCGGGTCACAAGAATTTTGCTAGTAACTCTACTGTGAATCTAGCCACTATTGAGCCGAGTCATTGCACTTTTACACTAGAGCAGTATTGACTGCATTATCCATTTGATCAAGGAAGACTATGGTAGGACCTCTCATGCTAATGGAACAAGTATTCTAAAATCTTTTCCTTACATTTGGATTATAGATAATGAGGCCAATGATCATATTACTGCCGATTTTAATTGCTTAGAATTTCCTATTAAATGCATGTCTAAGTCTAGATCTGTTAAATTGCCAAATGGGGAACTAACCCAAGTCACCCACACTAGTTCCATAACCCTAGTTGACGGTTTGAAATTACATATTGTCCTTTATTCGCATGATTTCAAATATAATTTGTTATTTATAGCTAAATTCACTGTTGATAATAATTTTTTAGTGGTTTTCTATGATGATTTATGTGTGTTTCAGGATTTCTTGATGGGTGACATGAAAGGAATTGGTAGAATACAACATGAACTTTATTTTTTCTTACACCTTAGGAGTAAGCATGTTAACAAATTTTTCAATACTACACCGGCCCTTTCAATTACTTCAATATGTAATGACCTTGATTTTTATTTATGGCATTTGAGACTTGGTCACATGTTTTTATCTAAATTTAAATTTTTGAATGATTTCAAAGATTTTCCATCTTCTGATTTTCATTCCTCAGTTTACCCTTTTGCTAAGAAAACATGTAACCCATTCACAATTCACATTGAGAATGTAAAAAATCTTTTCAATTAATCCATGTGGACATTTGGGGACCATATCATGCCTTAAGTCATGATGGTTCAAAATATTTTCTAACTATTGTTGATGATTTTTCATAAGGGACTTGGACTTTCCTTATGAAACATAAGACTAAAACGATATCACATTTGGAGCGTTTCTTTAACACAATTGAAAATTATTTCAACATTAGAATCAAACATATTCATTCTGATAATACAACTGATTTCTTTAATTCTTGACATGACAAATTGTTTTCATCGCAAGGTATAATGCATGAAAGTTCATGTGTATATACCCTGCAATAGAATGGTGTGGTAGAATGTAAACATAATCACTTATTGGATGTTGCATAAGCATTAAAATTTCAAAGTCACATACCTACACATTTTTGGGGTAAGTGTATACTCACTGCCATACTCATTATCAATCACATTCCTTCTTCAGTCTTACATGGGAAATCTCCTTATGAAATGATTCATGGGAAAACTTCTGACCTCTCTAGACTTTGAGTCTTCAGCTATCTTTGCTATGCTTTAGTGGTGGGGCATAAAGACAAATTTGCCCCTCGAGCTATTCATAGTATTTTCATGGGATATCCTTTTAGGCAAAAATGGTATAAACTTTATGACATTGAAAGAAGGAAATTTTTTGTGAGCTATGATGTTCATTTTCATGAAAATGCTTTACTTTTTACAAAATTAGAGACTAGGTTCCATTCTTTAGAATTCCTTATGATGTCATCTTGAGATGAGGAGCTTGCACAACAAGTTATTAGAGTTAACCCTAATTCAGATGCTTAGATAATCAAATCCCATTCATGATACAACCATTCATACTACACTAGATATTACCACTTCCAATATATCAAGCAACCAACCTAATGATTCTACCTTAGAGATTCTATATCTTCCTTCTACATCGCCTCATGTTTTCACTTATGATGATACAAAGGATGATCATTCCTCACTAACCATAAATGATCCCATTGTCCCTCCATTATTTCCTAGACAATCTACTAGAATTTCTAAGCCACCCATATGGACTCAAGATTATGTCTGTAACAATATTGTCAGTCCATCCATACAGTACCCCATCTTTGACTATGTATCTTATACACATTTACCTATTCCACGTCAACACTTCATAGTAGCCATTTTACCTAAGATAAAACCTTTGGTCTACCATGAGGCAGTTAAGGATTCTAGATGGCGAGATGCCATGGATTAGGAAATGAAAGCATTAGAATCGAATGGAACATGGGAACTGGTAGACCTACCCCACGGAAAAAACCTATAGGATGTAAATGGGTATACAAGATTAAATATCATGTTGATGGGAGTATTGAGTACATTAAGGCTTGTTTAGAAGTAAAAGGTTATAGTTAGATAGAATGGATCAATTATCATGAGACTTTATCTCCTATAGTAAAATCTGTGACATTTAGAAGTGTATTATCTATTGCTTAACAACGTAAATGGACTATTCAAAAAATGGATGTCCATAATGCATTTCTATAGGGCGACTTAGATAAAGAAGTATATATGAAAGCACCACCTAGGAATCGTTTTAAAGGGGGTCCAAAGTATGTCAATTAAGAAAATCTTTGTATGGGTTAAAGCAAGCTTCACAACAGTGGAATAAGAAGTTTACAGAAGCTTTAGTGTTTTCTGGTTATCGATAGTCACTATACGACTATTCTCTTTTCACTAAAGGAAAAGATGGTAATATTATTTTAGTACTCATATATGTGAATGACATCTTAATCATTGGTAATGACACATAAGAAATTAAGGCTTTGCAAGCTTATCTTCATTCTACATTTCAGATCAAAGATTTAGGAGAACTCAAGTATTTTCTTGGAATTGAGATCCTTCGAGATTCAAATGGCATGCATCTTAGTCAATATAAGTATATCTTAGAATTGATTTTTGAATTGGGACTGTTAGCTGTAAAGCATGTTGAAAATCCTATGCAGACAAATGTCTTATTCACTAGCTTGAAATATGATAAGCGAGTTCATCCACAAATAGATGATCCACCATTTAAGAACATCTTAAGTTATTAGCAGTTGATTGGTAAGCTTAATTATGTTGATATGACATGCCCTAACATAGCTTTTCTAATACACCTCTTAAGTCAGTTTATGCATGCTCCTAAGCGATCCCACTGAGAGGCAACTCTCCACATTGTTTAGTATCTCAAAAGAATAGTAGGACTTGGTTTATTCTTTCCTTTAGATGGTGATTTTCTCTTGCAAGCTTTTTGTGATTCTAGCTATGCAAAATGCCCTATGACACATCGATCTACTACTAGCTTCTGTCTTACACTTGGACATTCAATAATTTCTTGGAAAAGTAAAAAGTAAGTAGTTGTGACTCTTTCTTCAATAGAGGCCGAATATAGGACCATATCAACCACTATTTGTGAGATCGTTTGGGTGGTTGGTTTATTAAAAGATATGGAAATTAATGTTTCATAGCTAGTGCTGTTATATTGTGATAATGAGGTAGCGTAAAAATTGGTAGAAAACCTAGTCTTTTATTAAAAGATGAAGCACACAAATGTTTCTTGTCATTTTATTTGAGAAAAAATACGTCATGGTTTAATTCGCACAACACATGTTGGGAGTGGTGACCAACCTATAGATATTATGACCAAGGCTTTAGGGATAAATTAACATTATCATCTTCTTAGCAAGCTTAGGGTCTTGGACTTCTTTTGACCTTTAGCTTAAAGGGGTGTATTGAAGATTGATGGTTTTCTCTCTATGTTACCATATTAGGTCTTAGAATAAGGCTTAATATATTTTCCTATATTGTAAGATACTAGGGTTTCCTTGTATAAGCCTTATTCCTGTTTATATATAGCTTTTAGGTTAAAATGTTGGTTAACATAGCTGCACACCAAGAGTCCCTTTCTCTACGGCTTTGTCTTCTTTTGTAACTAGTTTTGGTTTTGCTTGATCAATGAACAAGCTTTTCTTCCAAACATGCAAGAGTTTATCAAATTCTTCATGAACAAAAAAAGAAAAAAAGAAAAAGTAAAAAGAAGAATTCATTGCTACCTTTTATCCCTAAACAATTTCTATTCCATTTTTAAACTTAAATGTGGTTGTAGATCAATATTTTTGGAGTAAATTTTTTAACAAATACACATTCCTAAGTTTAGGTAGCATGCAAAAGTGTAAAAGTTTAGGGATTTTTCATGCATGCCTGTGGCTACTTTATTTAATAAATATGTTTGAGGTTGCATGCTGAAGGTTCTTGGAGCTTTATGCTCAAATTTGTGAAACATAAGCATTTTCTTTTCATATATATGAATTTTGAAATAAAAAGTTTGATATAGAAATAAAAAAAAATGACAATACTATAGCACCCACACTAGGATATTTTGATTTCCTTGAAATGGAGTTTGGAAAGTCATCTTATATATTAGGCATGTGGTGCAAAGGATTTCTTTGCTTCCGATGTTGCAAAATAAAACTTTCAAGAAAATTTAACCAGAATCATTTTAGAGGGGCGTTTGAACAATACCTCTCAGTAATTTACCTTCAAGCAAGGCTCGAGAGACCTACTTGCCTCTTGGCAAGAGACCAGTAGCCAAGGAACAACGTTAAGATCTTAAAAGAAAGAAGAGTCCTCAAATCCGGTCCCCTGTGATACCTGGCACAAAGGCATTGTCCATAAGGGAGATTGGAAGAGAAATCCTATATCCATCTTTCTCAAAGAAGTACGAAGGCTATAAAAGGGATATCTAAACCCCGTATGTGGATGCGCATAAGTTTTTTAACAAATGACTTTGCACTTGGAGCTTTGAAGAGGTCCTCAAGTGCTTGAAGCAAAAATAAAGAGAGCTCTATGGAGGACAGGGAAGAGATTCAGTCCCCAAGAACTCAAAGGATAAAGACAAGGTAGCAAGGCCTCGAAGACCGAAAAATTCTGGCATCTTCCTCCTAGAGACTTCCTAGGACTGTGTAACTTACCACCACTTTAATATAGACCATAAAAAAGGGAGATTATTGTGATCGCTTTTCTTGTTTGTGTGAATCTTTATTTCATGCTTGAAATTTGCTTTCACAAATTAACACAGGGAAAGAAAGCAAAATGATCCATGTAAGCTTTAATTTGTGCCCAACAAGACAAAAAATTAGGGATCTAGAACACCAATAATAAGAGATAAAAGATTATGAATGGGAAATCATAGCTTACTTAGCATTCATTGTGAAGACCTATAATGCCAAATCAGATAATTTAGATTAGACGCTTCTCCTTTATTCTTACTCTTGTACATTACCTTGTTAAGAATACCACGAGAGATTTCTACAAAAAAACCCTAGTCTCCCTTTTCCTTGAGATATTGTGGTGAAGCTAGAAAGGCATATGTTAGCTATGCCTACACCTATACTGCCGGTCACATCATCTCCACTCTCATGAGTATTCTACACCTTAGGTCTATAGGGGTACCTACGCATTGTACTTTGTAGCTGCTTTCCCTCTTGTATAAAACACATGCCTTGTACATTATTTTATACAAGATATAATATAAGAAATACTTACAATTGCAACTTTCTCTTTGTCTTTCCAATCTACTTCTGGCTGATGTGTTTCCGACCAACCTTATTTTCAACTTGGTATCGAGCCATTCTAGCGTAAGCTGCCCATCCTCCGACCATCTCCTATGTCTCTTTTTTTGTGGGCTCTTATTTGCTTGTTCTTACTCCCGGCCCCAACCCATCTCCTTTCCCTCTACTCGGCACGATATCAACCTTATCCAGCACAGGCCCAAACAGCTCCAAACCCTCCGACCCGACCCGACCCGACCCGACCCGACCCATCCTCCTTTGAACCCTACCATCCTCCCATTGCTATCGCTGCCGGAATGTTTGAATAGTAGCAACTACATTATCTGGCAGACGATGATAGAACCTTTTCTCGATGCCACTCAACTTCTTTCCATTGTTGATGGCTCCGAACTTGAACCCCTAACCTACCTTTTCCTCCCCGCCTCTGCTTTCGCCTTCGCCTCTCACTCCTCTCCCTCAACTTGTGTCCTTAACCCCGCTCACACCCAGTGGTGCGTCCATGATTGCACTACCATGGGGTGGCTCTTAACCACCTCCATACCCCCTGTCGTGGCCCAGTTAATCACTTTTCGGTCATCGGCAGCCATTTGGAAATACCTAGCCACCACTTTTGTTGCCCAATCAACTGCTTGTGCCATCTCTTTATGCATGGAACTTCAATCCATGCATCGCGGGGGTCACACAGTCGTTGAATACCTTCAACAGGCTACGCATATCACCAATCAATTAACCCTAATTGGCAAACCGCTCCATGACAGTGACTACCACACCCATGTTTTTCGGGGGCTCGGTCTAGAATTTCAACCCCTCACCATCGACATCTCGGTTACCTCTTGGATCGTGTCAATGTTGGGTGAAGATCTTCACAGTCTACTTCTCTCCCACGAATCTATGGTAGATGTGACCACTCGCAACGCTGTTACTGCTCCGCCATCAGCTGCGTTTGTAGTCTAGAATGGGTCTCTCTCTACTCTAGTGAATCGAGCCTTCTCCTCGCCGTCATGGCCTCCACGCGCCCCTCCAACCCACTCCTTGCCACTGTTGCTCTCAAACCCTTCCTTTTCGCCGGCGTTGCCTCAAGTGGCGGCCAGTGGTTGTGGAGGACACCGGCATGCCCCTTACTACCAAATCTGTCTCTAGCGTGGTCATTATGCCACCACCTGCCAAGAAAGATACAACCCAACAGTCTAACACCCCTCACCCCCCCCCCCCCCTTTTCCCACTCAAGCCCACCTTGCCCAGGCCCCACCTCCCTCTCCTTTTATCCCAGCTCACTCCCCTTACACCCTCACAGCCCCATCCCTTTCGGCCCTCTCCCCTTCACCTATTAACCTAACTTATTCCCCTCCTTTGGGCTTGGCCCAATCCCCTACCTCTAACCTTACCCATTCTCCTCCCTTGGGCTTTTCTCCATCATCTCTTTTGAGCCCACCCCCTCAAGCCTATTTTAGCTTTTTTCCTCCCATTTTGGCCCCCCTTCCTTTAACCCCTCCCCCTTCCACCCTTACAGCCTCCTCATGGTTTGCAGATTTCAGAGCCATTCACCATGTCACTAACAATCCTGCCTTTCTTACCACTGCCACTCCTTATACTAGTTCTCAGCAATTGACCGTGGGCGATGGTGTCTCTCTTCCCATCACCTATATAGGTACTTTCTAGTCTTCTTCTCCCCTATATTTTCGCTTATTTGATGTACTTGTTGTTCATGGCATTACTTAAAATCTTCTTTCTATTTCGCATTTTGCTCACGATAACCACTATCTCTTTCATTTCTATCCTACTCATTTTATTGCTCACTCCTTTCGTACGGGTCAGATTCTACTCCGAGGCACTCTTGATCGTGGCTTATACCGCATTTCCCGTCTGGCACTGCTCCATCTCTGTCTACCTTGTCTGCCTCCTCTTCCACCTTTCTTCTCTTGTGGCATCATTGTTTGGGTCATGCCTCCTCTAATGCAGTTGTTCACTTTTTTTCATCTACGAACACTCTTGTTTCTCGATCCCCCCTTCCCCTATGTACCGCATGTGCTCTTAGTAAGAGCCATCGCCACCCCCACCCTCCCACCCAGTCTCGAGCTTCTCACCCCCTTGAACTGGTTCATTTTGATGTACAGGGCCCTGCCTCTGTAACTTCTCATCATGGTTATAAATATTATGTATGTTTTGTAGATGATTATTCTCATTTTACTTGGATCTATTTCTTTACCTCTTGTTCTCAATTCTTCTCTATTTTTACTGCCTTTCATTCTTTTGTCACCACTCAGTTGCAACGTCCTCTCCACGCCATTCAATGTGATGGTGCTCCTGAGTTTCTATCTTCCAATGTTCGTTCCTTTCTTACTGCTCATGGCATTCACCAGTGTATTGCCTATCCTTACTCTCCATTTTAGAATGGTACTGCTGAATAAAAACATCATCATATTGTTGAGACTGGTCTTGCTTTCCTCACTCATGCCTCCATCCCTTTTCACCTTTGGGAGTTTGCCTTTGAGACCGCCGTTTTCTTGATTAATCGTCTTCCTACCCTTGTCCTTGATCACCTTTCTCCCTAGCAAACCCTTTTCCACTACCCTTCTGATGTCTCTCCTTTTTGTGTTTTTAGGTGTGCTGTTTTTCATTACTTACGTCCCTATGCCCCACATAAACTTTCTCCTCGTTCTCATCCATGTATTTTTCTTAGCTATCCCCCTGGCTATTGTGGCTATCGTGGCTATCGTTGTTACTATCCTGAAACCTGTCATTTCTACATTACTGCTGATGCCCTCTTTGATGAGTCCACCTTTCTGTTTGCTCATCTTTCCACTTCCCCCAACCCTTCCACTTCCTCTCCCCTATTCCTCTTCCTCTTTTCTCTTCTACTTCCCCCCTTGTGGCCCTTTCTTCTTCCACTTCTCATTTTTTTACTCCCTCTCCTTCCTCTCCTTATTCTCCTATCTCCCCCCTTTCCTCTCCCTCATCCTTCCCCCTTTCTCCCTCTCCTATCCCTAGCCTCACCCTGCCTACTCCTTGTCACCCCATGATTACCCGCCTGAAAGATGGCACTATTACCCGTTGCCTTCTTACCTATCATCACACCTTTGCTCTCACCACCTAGGCTCACCCTCACCCTAAACCTACTTCCTTTGCTCAGGCCTCTTACAACCCTCATTGGCGTTCTGCCATGGCTGTTGAGTACACTGCTTTCCTTCAGAACCACAGTTGGGATCTTGTTCCCCTTCCTTCTCATGCCTACCCTATTGGTTGCAAGTGGGTCTACAAGGTCAAGCTTCGATCTAACAGTTCACTGGAGCAGTACAAAGCCTAGCTTGTCACCAAGGGCTTTTATCAGCAGCCTGCTCTAGACTACACTGAGACCTTTAGCCCCGTGGCTAAACCGGTCACTATTCGCACTGTTATTGCCTTGGCCTACTCCCGTGGATAGAGCATTCGCCAGTTAGATGTTTCCAACGCCTTTCTTCATGGCACTTTTTTTTAGGAGGTTTATATGTTGCAGCCCCTTGGCTTTCTGGATCTTTTTCGGCCTCACCATGTTTGCCACCTTCGCCGATCACTTTATGGGCTTAAGCAAGCCCCCCATGCTTGGTACCAGTGCCTCAGTGCCTTCCTCTTGTCTTTGGGCTTCTATGTCTCTGCTGCGGATACTCTCTTTTCCTCCTTTATACATCTCACTATAGCTTTGTAGTCCTTGTTTATATGGATGATATCTTACTCATGAGCTTTCCTGAAGCCCTCTTCTTTGTCCTTCTTGCACCTTTACAGTAGGAGTTTGCATTAAGGATCTTGGTCCTCTTCATTATTTTCTTGGTGTTGAAGCTCATTTCACCTCCCAGGGCCCATTTTTACATCAGGCTAAATTCACTCATGAGATTCTTACTTATGCACAGATGACCGATGCCCGTGGTGTCCCTACTCCGTGCACTCCCACTAAGCCCCTTTCTTAGTGGACCGGCGAGCCTTTTCCCGATCCTCATCAATACAAGAGTATTGTGGGTGCCTTGTAGTATCTTACTCTTACCCATCTTGACATTGCATAGTTAACACCGTCTGTCAGTTCCTTCATACTCCCACTATTGCACCCTGGCAAGCCGTTAATCACATTCTTCGGTATCTAGCTAACACTCCTCGCTACGGGCTCTCCTTCACTTGTAGCCTTTCTACTGCTCTTCATGCCTTCCCCGATGCCAGTTGGGCTAGTGACCTTGATGATCATCGCTTTGTTGGTGGCTTCTGCATCTTTCTTGACTCCAACCTTATCTCCTGGTGCTCCTATAAACAACAGACAATTGCTCGTTCTAGTACCGAGGCCGAGTACAAATGCCTTGCCGATACTACCTCTGAAGTCATTTGGATTGAGTATCTCCTTCGTGATCTCCAGGCTCTTCCTCCTCATCTTCCTACTCCCTAGTGTGATAATCTCTATGCTCTCTACCTTGCAGCTAATCTCGTGTTCCATGCTCACATCAAACACATTGAGATTGATTATCACTTCATTTGGGAGCTCTTCCTTCGTGGTCAGCTCTACATTTAGTTTATCTCCTCTACTGATCAACTTGCGGATATCTTCACCAAAGGCCTATCTATTGTTCATTCTGATCAGTTAGCTTGTGGGGGGATGTTAGCTATGCCTACACCTACATTGTCAGTCACATCATCTCTACTCTCATGAGTATTCTTGTTCGGTGAAATTTAAATGCAAGTGAACATGTCGAACAAGTAATATAATGATGAGTACAGATATCGTCCCACGAAGACTAGTGTTTACTAAACTAATTAATTACTAATGGTGAACAACTCCTAGAATTTATCTAGCCAACCGAAATGGTAAATTGTGAATTTAATAACTAAATTTAATCTAAACCTGACAAACGAAAGATGTTAGAGCATCCAATTTCACCTAATTACTAGGTACAAATGTCGATCATCCATGCTAGCAAGATTAATTCTACTTATGTGATGGCGGAATTTCCTAATTTATTTACTATCCTATGTTTAAGTATAGTAAACCTATTTAATTCATTAATTCACTATATCTCTATATGTGAATTGAAACAAACCAAATGCATTAGGTTCTGTGAATATTCCTGGTTTACAATAAATCTTTCGATCATCTTATCACCAAAAGCCACACAAATAACGTGGTATATGTTTATCCATATTAATCTATGATTGCATATTACAAGAAGCAACTGCATGTTATTTCCTGTCGGTCTCTAACATGCAAATCAAGTCATCTAAGTGGTAGCTGATCACCTAAAAGCATTAAACTCCGTAACATGCAACTTCACATTCATAAAATATCTCACAAAACGTAAATAATCATAACATTCATACATTATAATTAAGTTCCATCATAGCTCTAACACACTAAACTAAAACAACATATTTAAATGAACTAAATCAGTGCAAAAACGTGAACAAAGCATTCTGGAATTTAAAAACATTAAAGCTGTCACCAAATGTCTTCAAATCACAAAATAAATTGCACCAATCTGCACATCACAGGGTGAAGAAGAAGCTGTCTGAAGAACGGAAGAAAAAGGAACTAAAACGTGCCGTCACGTGCTTTCGCACGCGCCTCCATGCGCCGGTGACACGCGCCGCCGCCGTCCGCCACCAGTCTTCACAGAAACCTCCAGAAACGTAGATCAGGATGCCTAGATTGTAGATCTATAAAAATATCGCGCAAATTTGCCACAGAAACGCGTAGATCTGACGGAAAAGCTCAAACGGCATTCGCTGTTCTTCGCTGGAAACCACCGTGAATCACCGTGAATCTGGTACAGAAACGCCAGAAATCTCTCAAATCTGGCCGGAGAAAGGAAAAGAATGGCCGGGAATATGTGCCTTCGCCGGAAAAGAACGTCACAGTCGGCTTTCGCCAAACCGCCGGCGTCTACAGAGTCCTGCGCTATCGCGCGTGGCCTCTACTTTTCCAGCAAGGTCCTACCCGCCGAAATCTCTCCTCTGTTCTCCTCCGTTCTCTGTTCTCTGTTTTCCAGTTTCCCCTCTGTTCTTTCTACACGACCCGACTCCCGTTTTGTTAATCAGCTTCCAAAACCCAATAGGTCACGATTTCCCTTTCTTCCTTTGACTTTCCTTTTTGTCGTTTTCTTTCTTTTTCCATGATAATTCATGTGTTTCCTCTTTTACTTCTTTTTCTGTCTTTTTCTTCTCCTTGCTTCTCACATGCTTCATAGATAAATGGTAAACATTGATTTTGCATGATTTATTACTTCTTTTTCTTCTATTTTGGGTTTACTGTATAAAATAGCAAAAACATACATAAATATAATTAAATACAAATATAATTTAATAAAAACTATATTAAACATTACCTAAAATAAACAAAATAACTCTATATAAAATAGAGTTATCAATTCTACACCCTAAGTCTATAGGGGTACCTGCACATTGTACTTTGTAGCTACTTTCCCTCTTATATAAAACACATGCCTTGTACATTATTTTATACAAGATATAATATAAGAAATACTTATAGCTGCAACTTTCTCTTTGTCTTTCTGATCTACTTCTAACTGATGTGTTTCCGGCCAACCTTATTTTCAACTGCATCTAATTTGTACTTATGTGCTTCTCTTATGAGTCTTACTTATCATAGGTTTAAAGTGAAGCTATAGTCCACATCGATCAGCTCTTAAATAAATCAACCAAGAATTCATTAATATAAGTCTACATAAGTGTGCCTCATAAACAAATTAATATAAACTTGCATAAAAAAAGCCCTAAAAAATAAGCTAACAATTCAGACATGAATCCACCTGTTAGGACGAAGTGTACTTGGTAGAACCTCGAACAATGAGATTGGGATAGGACTAGTTCCTCACTCTTTGAAGCCAAATTTTGAGCGGGTAAGTTAAATGGAACATGCACTGCCTTATGAGTTTTGACACTCCATAATGAAATTAGCTCCTAGGAAGAAGCAAAAGCCAGAAACTACATGTGGTTGAACACCCACCCAAGTGGCAACATTGAAGCTATATAAGTTTAGTATGTTTTGTGAATGGATTTTGAGACCATGTCTAAGTATGCCATGAAGGCACCTCAATATCCATTTCATATTGTGACTACTCAAGCTTGCATGTTCTGCACAACCTGTTTAGCATAAAAGAAATATCCTAATGTGTCAAAGTTAGGGATTGCAACACCCCAACCAAACTCTAGTCCTATGAAGGATGCTGGTTTAATTTTGTGCCTCCCTTGGTGATCAGGTTTTTCATAGCAATGGGAGTAACAATTGGCTGATCCATGAAGACCAACTCAGCTAGTAAACCATACAAGAAGACATTGTTGATGTGTTGAAGCCATTTTTGAACTACGGCTACTGACAACGTTGTTCTAATAGTGACATTGCGCATCACTAGGTTTTTTATAGAACCCTTTTAGCAACCAAGCCTACCATCCGATCCCTTTTTTTCTTTCAAAACCCATCAACATTTGACCATGTTTCATGTTGTTTCTCATGGAACTAGAGTTTAAATTTCATTGTGACTCAAAGTCGATATCTCTTCTTGTATTGCCTTTTGCCAGCCTAGACCTTTAAAAGCGTAGTTAAGGGCAAAAGGTATTGGTGGAATTATCTTTGGACTAAAAAATGACTCCTTAGGTCTAAGAGATGTTTCTTTAGCTCCACCATCATGAAACTTTGACAAATTCTTTTTAAGAAAGATAAAAACATGCATTTGGGTTGGACACAAAGAGGAAAGCTAAGGAATTAGAACAAAAAGCTTATCATTGATTCAATGTGAGGGTAACGCAATTAAAGCGAAAAAAATCATGTGGTTTGATCGGTCAAACCATTTCTTCCTAAGTAGTTTAACAAATCTTTCATTTGAAGTGATAAGTTGGTCTTATTCAAGGTTTCAAGAACTCTACCACATATCTTCAACAAGCCAAAGAGTGGTAAGATTAGCTTATTGCACTTTGTATGCTCATTGATGATGGAGATGAAGCATGCAGTGATTTTTTTTTTTTTTTTTGTAGGTAACACATTTCCAAATAAAATGAAAACGAATTTAACATGTTTAGTTTGAAGAATCGGATTTGTTCTTAATTAAATAGCTAACATATTGTTGCACTTTGGGAAGCTACTAATGGAAAAATGTAGACCACATAAAGATATTCAATCCACATGAGTACTAGAATAATATTCTTGGGTTGTGTTCCAATTCCATGCTTAAGCAAGAAACCATTCTTTATTTGTATGGGCTTCAAGATATGGGATTTGATCCCAAGAAAATACGGAGTCCCCTTAACTAATTATCGGTTATCAAATCCCCTACCAAACTTGCATCTTAGAAGGCATGAAAGTAGATTTGAGTTGTGAGTTAACAATATAACATGATCAAAGGTATCAATAAGAAACCTTCATAGTTGTTTGATAGCTTGTTTAAAGAATTGAGGTTGAGCGTCATGAACTTACAGGCAATATTCGCTAAATAGACTATATTAGGTCATTTCATCATGAAATACTATAGAACTCCAAATGTGGTCTAGTATAGTTTGAGATCCAAGAAAGGATCAATATCATGGATAGATGGTGGAGAATTGGAGGTGTATGGAGATAAGCATCAAACATGTTGGCATTTGTTATAACTTCTTGTAAAGACTTAGCTAATAGAGGAGAAGACACTTTCAATATCAAGGAAGCAGCACTATAAGCTGAGATGCTTAATAGAAAATTTATTCTAAAGAAGGCTGGTAGAATCTTGAATTGGTATTGTAGAGGAGTTAGAAAGAATGATATCATTAACTTATACAAGGAAGATATTGTAATAATCCATCCACATGACATGAAAAGTGTTAGGAGTTTGTATGTGAGATAACAAACCCAAGGGTGACCAAATAAGTATTGAGACAATAAAGTTAGGCTTGTGGAACTTGTTTAAAGTCCATAAAAAGAATGGCAAATATGGCAGATATGTTACAGATGATCCCAATCAATAAATCTAGGAGATCAAATGCTATGAACTTCCTCCCAAGGTAGCCATATAGGAATGCACTCTTGAAATTAAGTAGGTAAACCTAACCATTCTTTTGGGTAAGCATAGGTTAGAATAATGCAAATAGAGTTTAGCAACAAAGCTAAGCACCTATGTAATCAACACTAGGTTTTTTATAATAGCCTTTAGGAACTAGGAAAGTCCTTGTAGCATTTAAAGAGCTATTAGATCATAGCTTTATTTTGAAGACCCATTTGCAACAAATTAATTAAGCATAAGACTCTAAAGGCTATGTTAAACATGTAGGTTTTGGATAAAGATGGACCATTGTTATGAGAGCAATGTATACTTAAAGGTATAAAATGTGATGAAAGACTATGCCATGTTTGAGTTAAGAAACCATCAAACAAGGAACCTGCAACAAATCTAAAATTAGTATTAGGGGGGAAGATGCAACCAACTTTGGAAATAGAATGTAAAGATTTGGTATTGATGGAGCAACAAATGTGCCGTGATCATGACTTATGGTAAAGTGTCCGTAAGATGGATTTAGAAAAAGCTAAGGATCCAAAGTGTAATTGAGTGATGAGTTTGTCAAATGCTTGTAGAGTAAGATGGATTTAGAAAGATCTAAGGATCCAAAGTGTAATTGAGTGATTAGTTTGTTGAGTGCTTTTAGAGTTCACTAAAGGGGATAGAGTTTATGAGCATAGACAATCAACCTCATCATATATAATATTTACAATGACATAAATCTTTTGAGTCTTAAGTGAGTAGCACCTATAATGTTTGTATTTAGCTGGTTAATTAAAGGAAATACTGGCTTGAAATCAATATGTGAGTTTGTGTGAAGCATATGATTATAGATAAGTATATGTAGTAAACTTAAATATCTTCAAATAACCAATGAAAGGATCCTAGTGAAAGAAAGCTTGCCCTGATGATATATTTCCAATGATTATTAATGAAAATTAATTGACAATGTGAATCTTAGGATTAAATACAAAGTCCTAGAAGTGTTAAAGGATAACAATATGCATTAGTATAGAAAGAAGGATTTCCAACATATGGTGATATTTTCTTTCAAGTAAACCATTTTGAAAAAAAGAGTATGGACAAGATACCTTCTTATGTACCAAGAGCATTAAGTATATTCTAGAAAGTATCAAATAATAATTCAACAATACTATCATATTGGATTTCTTAATTCTTGAATTAAGTTAATTATTTTTATTAGTGTATTAAAAAAATATAAAATAGAATTAGATTGGAATGCATGAATAGGAAAAATCAAGAAAATTTAGAAAAGTCATTGGTAAAGTAAATATAGTATTTAAGTCTACATCATAACTAGAAATGCCCTAATAGATGAAAAAGGATAGGAATGATGGTGAATTCTGCTAAGAAGAAACACCTTGCAAGGAGAAAGTTAGGGTTAGGTGAACTAAAAAACTCATAGAAGATTTTTATTGATAGGTAGAACTACTAACCCTTAAGGTAATCTTAAAAAAACTGAAGAGGAATTTAAAAGAAAGATACCGATGTGTGTGAAGGGAAGGGAGTTACCATCACGCATAATGCCTTATTATGAACAAGTGTAAGGGTAGGATGAGAAAGGTACTATTATTATTTATGTTGTTAAGGGTGTCAAAATTGGGGTACCATGTTAGTGGAGGTGGATGGTGGTAACAGCGGAATTGTTGCCAAAATGGCAGTGAAATTTGCTTGCCAATTTGGTAGAGTAGAAGGGATAAAGGCATGGTTCAACCACTCCCTTAGAGTGTTTGCATAGTGAATCGTTCAAAAGCATAGTAGTTGTTAATAGTAGGAGCCACAAGGAGACTGTTTTTGTAAAGGAGAATACTATGCAAACAGGTTTGGTAGTAGTAACGGCAAAATTAAGGAAAACTATAATGGTTGATGTGAGTATGAAGCACGTGGGTGTCCATTTGTGCTTTGAAGGGGGTAATGGGTTGAATAATTTTAAAGAAAATGAGCTTGTGCTTACTAAGCGGTAAATAGCATGGTGACATCCTTTGGTGATAGTTGTTGATAGTAGGAGCCACAAGGAGACTATTTTTGTAAAGGAGAATACTATGTATGTAGGTTTGGTAGTAGTAATGCTGGAATTAAGGAAAACTATTGTGGTTAATGTGAGTATGAAGCACTTGGGTGTCGATTTGTGTTTTGGGGGTGGTAGTGGGTTGACTAATTTTAAAGGAAATGAGTGTTATGTGTGTAACCCAGGGATTCTTCCACCAGCTTGGGTTCAAGATAATCTTCATAGAACCAAGAGTTGTGTCGGATTTTCTTGTCTATGGTGTAGGGATGATTAATGAATTGGAAAGATTGTAGAGAGCTATATTATTTCAAAAAAGGGAGAACCCCAATAAAAGTGAAGTGGGTTACAAAAGTCTTGCCTTCCTTTTCTCTACCTGTCCCTATATCCTACCCTTTCTACCTACTTGGACAGGGGCTCAGAAGTAGTTTACAAAAGACAAAGCATGGGTACCACTACTTATCCTATGTTACACCCTTAACGCTTAAATGCATCTACTGTGCAACCCTATTAACATGCCTCCACCTGTGAATTCCTCTACCACCCATCACCATCCTCTGTCTAGTCATCAGATAGGGGAAGCACATAACAATACATCCCCTGATAAGAGAGCCTTGTCCTCAAGGCTGAAGTTAGGGAATTGGAACTTAAACCTTTTTTCTATCTCCCACGCAGCCTCTTCTGCATCCAAACCACTTCATTTAACCAAAAGCTTTCGTTTCCTTTTTCCTAGAGTCAGGTGTAGCATAGCTTCTAGTTTAGCAGACAACACATCTTCTTCCTCCAGGAACAATGGTAGCTTAAACTCCACTTACGCATTGGGATAGATTACCCTTTTAAGTTGAGATACATGAAAAATAAGGTGCAATCTGGAATTTACAAGAACCCGTAACTTGTATGCTACCAGACCCACCTTACCAATGACTTTGTAGGGACCATAGAAACGAAGGGTGAGCTTGACTTTCTGAGTGTGAGAAAGCGAGGTTTGTTTGTAAGGCCTTAGATGAAGGAAGACCATGTCTCGTTCTTCTAATTTCAGCTCAGTTCGATGTTGGTCTGCAAAGACTTTCATGCGGTTTTGGGCAAATTGTAGTTGTTCTCTAAGCTCCCGAATGATAACATCCCAGCTTTTGGGCTCCCTTTCCACCTCAGGTTCTTTGGCTTTTCCTAGAACATAACTTAATAAGGATGGGGGTGCCTTGCCGAACACAACTTCATACAGGGTTTTAAGAGAGGAGCTATGTATACTAGTATTATGACAATATTCAATCCATGGAACCCATTGCGCCCACCCGTTGTGAGAGAGCAAGGTTTGTTTGTAAGGCCTTAGATGAAGGAAGACCATGTCTCGTTCTTCTAATTTCAGCTCAGTTCGATGTTGGTCTGCAAAAACTTTCATGCGGTTCTAGGCAAACTGTAGCTGTTCTCTAAGCTCCTGAATGATAACACCCTAACTTTTGGGCTCCCTTTCCACCTCAGGTTCTTTGGCTCTTCCTAGAACATAACTTAATAAGGATGGAGGTGCCCTACCGAACACGACTTCATACGGGGTTTTGAGAGAGGAGCTATGTATACTAGTATTATGACAATATTCAATCCATGGAACCCATTACGCCCACCCGTTGGGTCTCTCTGAGCAAAAAAAACTACATATACATCTCCAACGTGCAATTAGTAACTTTAGTTTATTCATTTGTCTGAGGGTGGTAGGATGAAGAAAACCGAAACTTTGTGCCTTGTAGCCGAAAAAGTTTTCCCCAAAATTTACATGTAAACGCCGACCCTTTATCACAAGTGATCGCCTTAGGGAGACTGAAAAGCTGGAACGCCTTATCATGGAATAATTGAGCCATGGTCTCTGCTAAGTATAGGTGAGCAATTGGTAAAAACCATGCAAATTTAGACAACTGGTCAACGACCACCAACACAAATGTTTTCCTCTTTGACTTGGGTAACCCATCGATGAAATCCATCGATATCTCCTCCCATATGGCTTCTGGGATAGGTAAGGGCTCCAGCAAACCCGAGGGAGTGTGGTTCTGCCACTTGTGCTTTTGGGAAACTAGACAACTTCGTACCAAATCCAACACATCTTCTCGAAGGTGCTTCCAATAGAAAACCGACCTTACTCTTTGAAGGGTCCAACACATCTTCTTGAAGGTGCTTCCAGTAGAAAACCGACCTTACTCTTTATGGAATTCCCAAATCAATATCAGAATTAATGAGGAATGCTTTTCTAGATAAATTCTCCCCTTGAAATATAAAACCCTTTCCTTATAGAGCCAAGGTCCAAGAGCTTTTCAAATGTGAACCATTGCAATCAACCTCTACAACATTGGATTGGTACTATTCTTTTCTTTAATCGAGTCTAACCATAAAGGCATAGGATTTGACATTGTTTGAACTTCTAAATTCCCTACCAAGTCTTTTGCTTATGGTCCTTCAATGCTGTTACGTGACCTTGTTTCATCTCTATAAGATAGAGCATCAGCCACTTTGTTAATAGACCCTATCTGGTATTCAATTTTGAAATCATAGCCCATCAGTGGTACCAACCAGCGTTGTTGAGATGAAGTAGAAAGCTTTTGGCTCCAGAGATGCTGTAAGCTTTGCTGATCAATCTGGACAATAAACCTCCGTCCTAGAAGGTAACCCAAAAGTTTGCACTACTAGGACTAAGGCAAACAATTCACGCTCATAGGTAGATAAAGCTAAGTTCTTCCCTTGTAATGCTCTACTAAAAAAGGCAACTAGCCTTTTGTTTTGGGACAAGACGGCCCCAACACCCATTCCCGAAGCATTGCGCTTGACCATGACATCATGTGAGAAATCTAGAAGGGTTAGCATGGGAGCTTCACATAATGCGCCCTTAAGTTGCTGGAATGCCTTCTTCGTTGCTTCTCCCTATATGAACTTCCTTTTTCTTAGCAACATGGTTAATGGGTGGGCTATTTTTCCAAATCCTAAAGAAAGTGGCAATAGTATCCCACCAAGCCCCAAAAAACCATGTAAAGCCTTCACTAAACTGGGTCTTAGCCATTTTAGTATGCTCTCAACCTTACTTTCATCCATGGAAATTCTGAAGCCATCAATAATGAGCCCCAAGAACTGAATCTTAGACTATTCGAAGAGACACTTCTCTCTCTTTGCAAACAGAAAATGTTTTTATTGGATTTCCAATGTGACTTCTACATGCTTCACATGAGTCAACCACTCTTTGCTGAAAATTAGAATATCATCAAAGAAAATTAACACAAACTTTCAAAGATACTCACTAAAGATGGTGTTCATTACCCCTTGAAATGTTGATGGAGCATTGGTGAGCTTGAAAGGCATCAGAAGAAATTCATAATGCCCATGTGGTGTTCGAAATGCTGTCTTAGCCACATCTCCATCTCGAACACAAATTTATCACCAGCCTTCAAGCCTAGCTTTGAGAACACTTTAGCCCCCTTCAACTCATTGAGCAATTCATCAATGGTCAGTATTGGAAATTAATCCTTGACTGTGAATTTGTTCAATTTTCTATAGTCGACACAAAGTCACCAAGAACCATCAAACTTCTTGATCAAAACCACAAGGGACCCAAAGGGGCAGCTACATAGCCGGATTATGCCATTGCTTAACAACTCTTTAACATGCGCTCTATTTATGATTTTTGATAAAATGGGTAGCAATAGCTAAAGGTTGCTATAGCTTAGGCTCTTGGAATCAAAGGAATAGGGTGGTCTTGTGCGTGTCGTGGTGGTAAACATTTTAGTTCAGCAAAAATAATAGCATATTTAGAAAGAAAGTGAGTTAAGGTACCTCAAAATACCTCAAATTCCCTTCCTGCAAGCACTTTCGTTTCATGGCCTCCTTGCATAATAGCTCCTTCACACATAGCTTCCCCTTTGCTGGAAATGTTGATAGGTGTATTCATAGGTCTGTCTAGGCCCTTCACCTTATCTTCCTCTGTAGGGACCATCTAAATGTGCAGGATTGCTGCCTTGTTTTCTTTTATCAATTCCTTTCTCATTTTTTGGATGCTCAAGAGCTCATTTTCCGAGGATCCAACCCTTTTTAGCTCAACTTTTCTCCCTTCGAGTTGGAAGGACATGCAAAGTATTTCAAAGTTCACTGAAATAGGACCCAATTTATGTAGCCATTGGATGCTGAGAACCAAATCAGAGCATTGTAGAGGCAACAAGTAAAGCTCGATTACCAACCTTTCTCCTTGCATAAGTAGTTGCACTTTTTGGCAGTACCTGACACTTTGGAGTTTTTCACCATTAGCCACTCTTACCTCAAACCTTATGTCTTGATCTAGCACTAAGTCAATTTTGTTGGCCAGTCCTAGATGCAAGAAGTTGTGCAAACTACTTGAGTCAATTAAGATACTGACATCTTGCTTGTAATCCATGAGGCGTCCACTGACCCATAAGGTTTGTGGTGCACTAGACCCTATGATGGCGTTAATAAAAATTTGGGGAACTTTACTAGTGCTCTCCCTCACTAGTACCTCTTCTGGCTTATCCTTTCCACTGTCTAGCATTTGTGGCCAAGGGTGTATTTGTCATCACAATTGAAACATAACCCTATTTTACAGTGTTCCATTAATTCACTCAGTGACAATTTCTTTATAGTGATTGTTTTCTTTTCTACAACACATTTTGTCCTCTCCCAAGGCTTTTTGGTTGGTGCTGTGATTGCTGACTTGTGTGGGCTTTTTAATTCATACAATAGAGCTAAACCGAGAGCATCAAAGAAAGATGTGGGATGTTGAGGTTGGACTTCAATGCGAATATGTTCCTTCAACCTATTAATAAACCCTTCAACTCGTTGTGCGGCCATGAGGGGGCTAGATTTCATCAAGAGTCTAGTGTATTCCAAGTGATAGTGGTCCACTGACCCCATCTTCTACAACTTAGTGAGGTCACTGTAAAAGTTACAAAATTGAGAGGGGCCGTATTTGTTGGTAAAACCTTCCACTAGCTCATCCTATGTTAGCTTCATTGTTAGACTTTGCTTCCAGAGGAGTTGACATAATAAGTGGGCATCTCCTTCCAAGTTCCAAGCTGTGATTTGCACCTTTTTCGCCTTCAAAGTTTGTTGACACTCAAAGAATTGAGTAGCACGACTAACCCAGTGATCGCTCATCGTCGCCACTTGCAAAGCATGGGAATTTGAACTTAAAGCCATGGTGAGGGGCCTACCCTGGACAAGTTGTAGCTGTCCTTGTCATTGTTTTCCTTTCCACAGGAAGACTCACCAATATCTTTTTAGTGGTCCAAAAGCTTTCCTTCCACCTGTGCTTGAATGTTGGCAAAACACTCCTCCATTTGCAAATGGACATCAACAAATTGTTGTTGCATGACTTCCAGAATCTCGGATAGGCAATGGTTAAGTTCTTTCATGAGAAGGCCTTGGCTTAAGTTAGCCATAGCCAGTGTGGGCTTTGATACCTTATTGTTACATACGTAACCTAGGCATCCTTTCACTGGCTTAGGTTCGAGATAATCTTTGTAGAACTAGGGGTTGTGTTGGATTTTCTTGTCTATGGTGCAGGGAAAATTGATGAACTGGAAAGATTGTAAAGAGCTACATTACTTCAAAAAGGGGGGAACCCCAGTACAAGTGAATTGGATTACAAAAGTCTTGCCTTCCTTTTCTCCACCTATCCCTATATACTGCCTTTTCTACCTACTCGGGCAGGGGCTCAAAAGTAGTTTACAAAAGACAAAGCATAGGTACCACTACTTACCCCACGTTACACCCTTAACGCTTAAATGCACCTACTGTACAACCCTATTTACACATCTCCACTTATGAGCTCTTCTGCCACCCATCACCATCCACTATCCAGTCATCAGATAAGGGAAGCATGTAACAATGAGCTTATGCTTACTAAGTGGTGAGTAGCATTGTGACATCCTTTGGCGATAGTTTAAGTCGTGCTTCATGGGGAAATAGAAAAACCACGGAGATCTTTATGTGTTAGGTTGATCAACAAGATGTCATCATGAAGCTAATTGATCAACAAGGTTGTTGGCATCATGAAGGAATTTTGTGAAAGATTGGGAGCCTTTCCTGAGTGATTGTATTTGAAGGCAAAGTGAGGAAGTTTTTTGCAATGCTATACAATGTGTAGGTCTTGGAAAAGGCTTGATAGATAGCTAAGGATATGGTGGAGCCATTTGCATGATGCTTCATCTATAGCAGTTTCAGCATCCATACCAAGGCCTTTTAATCATTGGTAATCCAATCATCATATGCTAGGTTGGGGATGAAAGAGACAACCCTAATTTCATCTGTGTGTGTTAATTAAGAATGAGGGCACAAAAGTGATCCATTAAGAATTAGAAAAGACAACTTGCATGGAAATGAGGAAGGATTCTTGCCTTTCATACAAGTAAATAGTTGCTATCCAAATAAACCTTGATGGGGGGTGAAGAAGACTAGTTGGAATAGTTAAAGATAGGGAATCTTGAAAAGTAAAAGATAAAAGTGTTTGGTGAACTTTGAAGCAAATAAGAAAAACTGAACATGATTTCTTTAATATGGATTGTGGCTTTCATCAATTAAGTCTCTAATATCAAGTTGAAATTGGCAATCAAAGATTGGTAAACATTTAAGTACCTTGACCATTTTGCCAAAAGATTTAAGTTTAAAGACTAGTTTTAACATATTTTACTTGCTCTTCATTCCCAACTTGGGCCTTCATAAGCCCAACCTTGCTATAAGCCCCTCTAAGCCCATAATAAACTACTACACTCTATTATCAACACTTTAATGGCACACTCTGTAGTGGTTCTCATTTTAGGTCGCTACACTCCAACCTTCCATGGCTCATTTTAACATATTTAATTTGAATATTATCTCTAACTTAAACCCCTATAAGCCCAAACTTACTAAGGGCCCCTATAGCTTGTAACATAAACTAAATTGAAATTCAAAATAAGGAAGAAGAGCAATGCCAAATATAGATAATATAGAAGGCCAACAACCATTTGTGGGCATGAAACTATGAATTGAGGTAATGGTGCAAGCTTGATTATTAAATTCAATGGATGTGCTTGCTTCACTACTTCCTATGCTTAATTCTGTCAAGCAAATATTTCATATAGTTGATCACTTACTGCAATTGAAGGACATCTAACTTATCTTCAACACAAGCCCTAAAATGATCACAAGGGATGGATGATTCTCCTTGAAGTGAAACTTATTTTTCTATGTGGTATCCTAATTAGGCAGATGTAGCGGATTCATTCATTCATCATCTTCCGGTTTCTAGGAACTTTGAGTGATTCCATTCCAAAACGAAATAAGCCGTGTACATTCTTTGTCAACTTGGTGGGGATAAACAGTTCAATTTCAAGAAGCCAATATGTGGTCCACTTGGCCTCTACTTTTCTATCACATGTTAGTTGAAAATCAGTTTTCACTTCAATCAAAGAATTCCAATTGGAGGAAGGTGTGAGCACAAATCTCCATGGTATCAAAGATTTTTACCTCCTCATGCTACTCTTCACTTTACTTGGCCACACACATCACGATAAAATGGTGTCTCCCAAAAAAAAAAAAAAAAAAATTCAATGTAAAGGAGATGGGCTTATCTCTTCTAACGCTGTTCAAATTATCGTCACAATACTGGGTAGATGCCGTTTATTTAAATAGATCTCTAACAGGTGTTAAATTATTCATCCCTTATTACAACCATTCGCCAAAAATCATATTAATTCTAGTTTACGTGCATTTGGATGTAAGAGTTATACAGGTAATCTTACTCTCATTCTTAGAATCCAACTTCAAGGATACTTGGATTAGTATGTGTGTATATATGTATATATAAAAACTTGTCAGCACGATGAAATATGGTGGCCAGAAAACAACTAAGACATCAAAATATCCTTCATACATCATACTCCCGATATTACTGTTAAAAGCAAACTAGAGAGTATTTCCTACAGGATGCAAAACAAATTTTAATCGTATAATTACATATGAGCAATCATGATAATTTGAACCTTTTTCCTGTCATGGTGAATCAAAACATTGGGGCCCTTAAAGGGGTTCCTTTCCTCGATTTCCTTCTATTGGGTAATGATACTGCGAGGTATCTTCCGTTTCCAATTATCTCGTTGTCTAGGTCTTCATCTTTCTCGGTAGTCTGATAATTGTATATTGTTGAAACCTATCAGAACAAAGAGAGAGATGATAAGTAGCATATTGTTTAGTTTTGAAAAGCTGCAACTGGATAATTTGTGGACCTCGTTGACTCCCCGTTAAATATCACTTTCAACCCAGAAGGTATTACCCTCAAACCAAAACCATGGTCAGAAAAAGAAAAGGAGATATCTTCAGCTAAGGAAATTCTTGCATTAGAAAAATCTTCTGGGTATGACAAAGATATTTTAAGTGGATCATATCAAATTCCTCATAATCTGGAAGGTAAGACAGACTTATTTGTCAAAAGATTTGAAACCATGCTATCGGGGTAATTAATTTTTCTCCTCTCTAACTATTTCCAAACGAGAAAATAGAGGTGGAAAAAAAGTGACCTTGCATGCGACACTGCAATAGATTGAATTGTCTTGCAGACTCCTATCACAGGTGATACACCTATACTCCCTGAAGTTGATCGGCTGCTGCTGCCGGTGCTGATGGTGAGGTCTTTGTTTCAAGAACAGCACTTTGGCTTTGTTCGTATTGTATGTCTGTGAAGAACAAATTGCGCATAATTAGTAGTGCTGTATCTAAACTAGCTGGACACAACGTATGGGTCAGATCCTACTCAATCTAACTGAAACTTAGTATATGACTCGAATCCCTTGATTTAGTAACAAGGAAGAAAATTGATAGCCAGGATTGTCGTTGGGCAAATTACAGGATCCGACAGGAAAGAAGGACATCATTGTTTGTTGCAGGGCGTCCTAAGAGTTTTGAGTGGAAGCGATTCCCTCAGAGTGGTTATAACACACAAGAAAGTAATACTCGAATATGCATAGTGGCTTATGCTATAATAAAACAAAGGTGTAAACAGGTATAAACCATCTATCAATCAGGAGGCAATGCAATGTCATTTCTAAACTACTTTACGAACCTGTATACCAGAACAGTCAACGAGATTGCACAAGTCTTGCCGATTTATAACGTCACTGTAAGTATATCTTCGAATCTTCAAGAACATGAATTCACATACCAATTAGAATAGCATACAAAGTTTTTATTACTAAAACTTCCAGATTTGAGAGGAAATCTTATGTCTTGCTAACATCAAGAAAGAAAATCGAATAAAATGGAGATACTTTCAGGTGCTTGTGACCATTGTGAGCAGAAAGACAATTCGAACATAAAGACTGATGACAATCAATGCAAAAGCCGTCCAAATTGTTCTTTTTCGCATCTGGATGCATGGCACAATTGCTGAAGAATATGGTTTTCAGCATAGCAGTCAGCCACGGCGGTGCCCCTGTATATTTCTGCAAAATCACATATGTAAGAAAAATGGCTATAAGCTTTAGGAATTGATACAAAGAGAATGAAGAGAGATGGTGAGATGTTTGTACTTCGGTTCTTAATGCATGGAGTCGTTTGATGCGTGTGGATTCTTTCATAGTCTGCTGGGGAAAGACTCCAGAGTTGGACGTCTCTATCAAAACAATGTATAGGCGCACGGCAAGTTTGGGTGAAGTAACTTTCACACACTATCAGATTCACATTGAAATTAAGGACTCTGCATTTGTTAGGTTACCATCAAAGCAAGAATACAAATAATTAAGCTGGTTAATGGGTTTTGGATTCTGAAATCTATCTTACTGAGCATTTCAGGAGTAAAGTCCCCACCAAAATAATTCATGTTTGTAATCATCAAACTGAAGTTCCTGTTAGTTTGATCTGCCAAATAGGAGACTGAACCATATTGTGAGTAACCTTAGACTAAACTGTTTTCGTACTGTCCACTTGATATTGGAATATAGATGGCAGTTTTTGAGCTTTCGGCTAGAAAACCAACGTTTATTATTGTTCGTCTCATGTAGTCCTGTCATGATTACATTTAAAACCAACACCTGCTTTCATTTACTCCAAAATAACTTCATCGTTCTATTAATACAGCGCCATTTTCTTTCACTAAATATCTTCTTCACTTTTGCTGCATACTATTGGGTTTTTAACTCTGATGGTGTGAATTTTGCACCTAACTCACCTACCTCTATGTCGAAATGCACTGCACGAAAAATTATCAGTCTTTGACTTCGTAACCTCAAAAGGTAGGTAGTGGCATAGAACACGTTTATGGCTTGTACTGATAAGTAGGCATGGACTCTGAAGTGGTTATGAAGCCATTGTAAATAAAATAAAAAATCTTAGATCTCTCAGCCATCTTTTACCTTTGAAAAACGCTTCGATTACAGTGTACAGGCTCATAAAGTGTTTGTCTTGAAAGACGAGTGAGACCAATAGTGTTGGGAAAATTCAATTTTAATAAATGTAAAACTTTTAAATTCATCCATTTATTTGATTTGCTCAATAATTATTCTACTCTCATTAAATGGTGATTTGATTTGGACATAAATAAAATATTTCCTTTTTTATTATCCTTGATTTGATTTGCATCTAATATATTATATTCTAAAAGAATATCTATGAGAGTTCATATTATTTGAATGTCCATTTATAAATATAGGTATTCAAATCTTATTAGAGTTAATTATGTGAAAAATAACATACAACTTATTATGACTAAAATTGTTGTCATAACAAGTATTGGTGAAAACTCTACTTAATGAGCATTGTCACAACAAGTATGCAGCAAATGAGTTTCGGCCTATTACATCAACAGAGGGTTGACTTAACAAGTCAATAGTGCACACGTTCCAATACAAGTGACACACCATACTCAAGTTGGACCATCAAGGGAAACAACAGCATCTCACATTAGCACGCTCCATTAAAAGAAACAAAGCTATTTCAACATGTGAAAAAAAAAAAAAAAACCAAAAAGATTCCCTCAAAAGATCTAACACAATTTAGACTTCTTCATTCCTATTCTTTTTCCATACTAAGCAAACCCTAGAGAATTTCATGGTTGAAATCTTACAATCTAGCTATTAGATTGACGAGAAATTTTGGGAATAGCCTAATAGTTCATCTATAAAGGATTTGCATTGATTGATTTCAAGAGTTCTTTCAAAAATTATAGCAAGTAGTGCAACACAAATTTTGAATCATGCCATTTTGATTACTCGGTGATTTTGTTTCATATTCACTTGTATTAAGTTTTATTACATTGATTTTATATTATGGTTTTTATTTAATAATTTGTCCAAGAGTAAATCAATTTGGAGTTTATCATTCACATATCGGATTTACGGTTTTCTTTAAAATCATTCATTTGGCATTTTATTGATATTATATTTGATATTGTAAGACACTCTAAGTGTCACAAAATAGGAAATTTCAAGAAAAGAAATTTTTGTATTTCAGGTTGAAAGAGGATTGAGAATCCCTGATATGATTCATGATGGGCAATGGAGTGAGCTAATGTTTATAAGAAACTAGAATAAGTTAAGGAGAGGAAAACTCTAAATCTTAAGTACAAAAAATGTAACTGGCAAGGAAATTAAATGGCTGAATGTAAGTGCTGCAATTGAAAAGATGCATAAAATAAAAACTCGAAAATAAATAAGTGTTAGATTGATAGAAAGCTCTCTTTTCATCTCCAAGGTACTTGTCTACAAATGAGTTTATAGCCTTTATTTATAAAAAGCTAAAATAGACAAAAACATGACAACCATAAATGTGATCAATAAGACCTTTTGGAACTTACAAAGCATTAAAGATAGTCTTTTGGGAACTAATTAAAATGGTAAATGTGGCTTTTGGAAATAACAGCTAGCAACAAATGTTGTCAAGGGGGCTTTCTTTAGGGTAACTACTTTGGACACTTGTCAAAGCTTTTTGCAATGTAACCCCTTTAGACTTGCATCCTTATCCTTTGACAAAGTTGATTGGGCTAATTGGGCTTGGACCTAATGTAGGGTATTATGGCCCCAATTCTTTGACGAAGGAACTAGTAACATTTGGACCATTTCCTTAACTTGGACCTTGGATGGAATATTGGATGCGCCAACATCATTCTCCTTAGGTTGAAAAGGATTTATCCTCAACTTCGTAGGGTTATCAACTTCCAAGTATGGTGATAGATCTCCCACAATGAAATTGGTTGTTAATGGCCTGACTATTAACACACATCCATAAGGTGTCATCTTTCTTAGGAACCAAGAATGCTAGAAATAAGTAGGGACTCATGCTTTCTTTTACATACCCTCTTTTTATTAATTCATCAACTTACCTTTGAAATTCCTTGGTTTCTTTAGGATTACATCAATAGGCTAGCTTGTTGGGTAAAGAAGCACCTAAAATAAGATAATATAATGCTCAATGTCCCTAATGGGTGGAAGGTCGGTGGTAGATCAGTAGGAAAGACATCTTTATATTCAACTAAGAGGGGTTGAACTTTTGGATGAGGTATGCTTTCTCCCTTTACATCTTTTCTCTCTACCATAAGAAGGACATATATAGGCTTGTGTTTAAGGATAGCTTTCTCAACTTTAATTTGAGTCAAGAATAGGTTTTCTTTGTTGTTTGCTTTTTGGGCTATGGTTTTATGAATCTGGGATGGGCTGAGAGGTATGAGGGTGGTATGCTTTATGTTCTTCTTTACGGCATAGGTGTTGCTCCTCTAATCATGTTTTGTATACCATTCAAACTACTAAGGTCTTCCAAGAAACAAGTGACAAGCTTCCATAAGAATAATATCACAAAGAACTTTATCAACATAAGTTTATCCAATGGAGAAAGAAACTAAAAGTTGTCTTTTAACTTGAAGATCATTGCCTTGACTTAGCCATTGCAACTTGTATGGTTGAGGATGTGGAGAATGGGTAGTTTTAACTTATCAAAAAGTGTGTTGGAAGTCACATTAGTGTAACTCTCACTATTAATGATCACAAAACACACCTTGCCTCCAATGATACACCTCATTTGAAAGATGTTTTCCTTTTGTTCATCTTGAGAACCAAGCTTAGAATAGAAAGACTAGTAGATGACCAAAAGCTTACCGGAGTCTAGTTTAAATGTACATTCTTCCTTGTCATATTTTTTTTTCTTCTTCCAATAGCTCCTTTGGTTGGTACCCATCTCCAATTTTCTTCCACCACCTCATAGTCATTACCTTTCAATTTGGACAATTGGCTTGAAAATGGCTAACACCTTGGCACATGAAACATCTCCCTTGGGACCGATCACTTTTAGAAACATTGGCTTGAGAGTTCTCACTATGCTTGGCCTTTGCATTTTTGGCCTTGTCTAGTTCCTTAGGAACTTGATTGGAAAACCTATATTTGGTGTTGCTAAAGGCCTACCTTGTGTACATAATCACCTTTGATGAGATACTTGGTTTTGGAAGTGGCCCTTTGTTTTTCCACTTTGATAACAAACTTGTAAACATCTCCAAGAGAGTAATAGGATTGCAAGTTTACCATTTAAGCAATGTCTAGATTTAAGCCACCAAGAAACCGAACAATAGATTACTCCACAGGTTCAACAACATCAAACTAAATCATAAGTTTTTCAAATTCTCTAATGTATTCTTAAAAGTGTGTAACTTGTGATAAAGCTCTTTCTTATACTCTCTACAAAGAAAACATCTTTTCAAAAGTCTTTTGAACTTTTCCCATCTCCTAACTTTACTCCAACCATCTTTGTCTCAAAACTTTCTTATGTTATCCCACCATAGAGAGGTATAATCTTTGAGTTTTAGGATGGCTATCTTGCATTTCTTTTCTTCATTCTAGTTTTTGTACTCAAAGATTCTTTCCATAGAACAAACCAAATCAAAAAAGTCATCTAGGTTCAAACAAACCCAATCAAGAAAGTCATCTTGGTTCAAGCCTTTATCGAATTTAGGTAACTCTATGTGAATCCCTCGATTATCTTCCTTTGGTCTTTTTATCCTTCTCCAAGTTTCCTCATCACTATAATCAACATCATATTCTAGATCACTATAAATAGGTAGAGATCTTGGTCTTTAAGGTAGGGGTTATGGTAGTTGATTATTGCAGGTACAAAGGGTGGTTGTGTAAATTAAGGATGGTATGGTGCATATTATTGGTAATATGGTGGATGTGGTGTTGGTCTTCATGGTAAAAATGGTTGAGGTGGTGGTTGAGTGGGTGATGGTTGAGGAATCGTCATTTGTAAAGGAGGTAGGGTTACTTGGGGTGGTGGTAAAGTTGCTTGAAATGGTAGGTGGGTCATTGGAGGTAATGGCAGAGTAGTTTAGGGTAGTGGTTAGGTTGTTTAAGGTGGTGGCAAGCATTGTTGAAAGTAGGCTTTAGTTTTTATCATGAATTCTTGAAGTTAAGCCCTTATCTCCTTGAGGTCACTCTTATTCACCAAACATGTAGCTTCCCATAATAGAATAAGTAAGGATGATCATGAAGAACCTTCTCCTCCTTAAGACATGAAAACAAAATCTGATTAAGGCTTAACGAGATGAAAAGATGAGTTAAAATAGCTTATTCACCAAAATTAGGCTATGACTCCCACTTAATATGATTCATGATAGGCAATGGAGTTAGCTAGGGTTTATAAGGAACTAAAACAAGTTAAGGAGAGGAAAACTTAAAATCTTAAGTGCAAATAATGTAATTGGCAAGGAAATTAAATTGTTGAATGTAAGTGTTGGAATTTAAAAGATGCATAAAGTAAAGACTTGAAAATAAATAAAGGCTAGATTGAGTATAAATAAGATTAGGACTAAGAAAGATGTAGTAACCACCTATTAAGTGATAATTATCATGGTCACTAGCCCATCTTGCATCAAAGTAAGCATTAAAATAATAGGTGGAAGTTTTGGTAAATTGAATGTCATAATGGGGAGTGTTGGCAAGAAACCATAAGATACATTTGACAAAGGTCTAATAAACCATTGTTGAGGTATGCATATACTAATATACAATATTTATTGCATAAGATATGTCAAGTCTTGTAAGGGTCAAATATTGAAGTGATCCTATAATGCTACAATAATGAGTAGGATCAAAGTATGGTTCACCATCATTTATGGATAGTCGGTGAGATGAAGCACATGGTATGGAGATGCCAGTATGAACATGTGTTGAACATTTTAGCATATTGCAGAATGTCAAGTATGAATTTTGCTTAGTGAAGTAAAAGTCTACTTTTCGTAGGTTGAGCTTCAATTCCAAGAAAATAATGTAGATCACCAAGATCTTTGATGTCTAATTCATTTTGAAGTTGACATAAAATATGAGAGTGAGGGATTACTACCTATAGAAATTATGTCATTGACATAACTAAGATAAAAACACTATAGTTGGGTTTGTGTAATGTAAATAAGGAAGAGTTAGCCTTAGCAATGGTAAACTTAATCTTTTGGAGAAATGTGCTAAGTCTATGATTCCACAGACATAGGGCTTGTTTTAAGCTATATAAATATTTCTTAAGATGACAGACAAAGTTTGGATTGGTGGAATTACTAAAACCTTGAGGTTGAGACATGTATACTTCTTCATCCAAATGACCATGAAGAAATGCATTTTTAACATCTAGTTGTTTCATTGTCCATCCTTGAGTATATGTAAGAGAAATGATAATGCAAACTGTAACTGGTTTGGCTAGGGAACTAAACATGTTGGTGTAGTTGAGCCCAAGGTGTTGATGAAAGCTTTTTGCAACTAAATGTGACTTATAAAATTCAAGGGAACCATTAGAGTGGAGCTTAACTTTGTAAACCCATTGCATCCAATAAGTTTAATATTGGAATAGGGAAGAACCAATTCTCATGTGTGATTTTTCATTAGAAAGATGTATTCTTCAGTCATGGCTTTATGCCAATTATGATCTTTAGAGGCTTCAGTAAAATTATGTGGTTCAATATGTTGATGCATAGAAGTAGAGAATGTATAGGTTTGTCATGTCAAAGTGTGACATGGAATTGTACCTCCTTTTAACCATGTCATCATAGGATGACTAGGAGGGTGTTCTGTCGTAGTGGTTAAAAGGGGTGGTATGTCAAGGACATAAGATGTCGATGTGTTCAATGTTGCAATAGTTGTGGTATTTAAATGTTCTTGTATATTTATGTGATTGTAAAACATCGGTAGGGAAAAAAATGAAAGGGGTGTAGAAGGAGGTGGAAAGTGTTGAAGAATCGTGAATAGTTATTGTTTGATGAAGGGGAAATTAATGTTCATAAAAAAAGGCATCATAAGCAATGTGTTTTCTTTGTAATTGGACAAAGACATCAATACCCTTTATAACTCATGGGATATCCCAGAAAAACACATGTTGTGGAACATTTTTTGAGTTTATGTTTGGAGTATGGACATGAATAAGGGAAAACAAGGCAAACAAATATTTTAAGATGGGAAATTGTAGGAAAAGTATTGTGTAGCTTTTCCCATGATGATTTATTTTGCATTACTCGGCTTGGTAATCTATTTATAATATTGACTATTGTTTCAAATGCATAGTCCTAGTATTTTAATACTATAAGAACTTGGTTTAGCATGGAAAGTCCAAATTTGGTAATATGTCTATGTTTTCATTCAACATATTTGTTTTGATATGGTGAATATGGTGTAGATATTTGGTGTGATATTCCTTTAATGTCTAGGAAGGAATTTGAAATAAATTCTTTAGCACCATCACTTTGAATGCTTTCTATTGTTAATTGTAATTGATCCTTAATAAATGATTGAAATTTGGTTAAAAAATTAAAAATTCATCTCAAGATTGCATGGAATAATACCGTGTGTATTTGGAATAATCATCTATAAAAAAAATATGGTAATGATTTTCAAAGGATGATATTACTAGGGTAATTTCCCAAACATCAAAACATATTAAATCTAAAAGGGCTTTAGCCATATGTTTTGTAGAGGGATGAACATGACGTAGGCTTTTAGAAACTTGACAAGAGTTACAAGAAGTTGGAATTTTTCCATGAAATTGAATATCATTTATTCTCAGCAACTTTATTATATTATCAAAATTTGTATGACCTAAATGACAATGCCAACTAGTAATATGTGTAATATAAGCCATAGGATTGAGTTAAGGAGGCTTCTTCCCCTCAAGCAGTAGAGCCCATGATCAATTAGTTTGTGAAGAAAAGTCTTCCTTATATGTAGACTCTGTACTATACAAAAATTAGGATAAAATAAAAAGGCACAATCATTATCCTTTGTAAATTTTGAAACTAAAAGTAATTTCTTTTTAATGTGTGGGACAACTAAAATATTTTATAGATGGAAAATTTAAGGGGTATGAAAGTTACCTTATTGGTTATTAGGAGTCCCACTCCATCTTTAATAGTTACTTCTTGATTTCTGTTATAATTTAGTATGTTATCAAGTCTATAGAAGTCAAGAGCAATATGATTAGTGGCCCCGAAGTTAGGAAACCACTCATGTTCTTTATGAGCTAGATGTGTTGTGTTTTGCAGGCCTTGAACAATATTATTGGCCTTAAGACTATGCTTTTAGAATGGGTTTACATGTTGGATCAGGTTAGGTTGGAAGGAGTATACCTATAGTAGCACTAGTAGACAAAGTGGCTAGATTTCTAGCATACCTAGCACTGAGTCTATGGTTGACTATTGCTAGAGGCATGTTGGAATTGGTCATTGGAGTTTGCGATAGGCATTAAGTGCAAGGTGCATTCATGTTGGCTAAGTAGGCAAGTTATAAATCCAATGACAGTGTTGAGTTTTATGCAAAAGTTGTGTGGGTGACAATTGAGTCAATGATGGTGGTTTCCATGGAGTAAACAATGTTTAGAAGAGCTTGTCATGCCAGTTCAAGCTAGGCCTTATGGTTCAAGAGCAACTTATGCAGGTCTTTGCAGGTGAGAGAAGCATTTTGTTTGTGTACAAAAATTACTATAGCAAGAAATGCAGCAGGTTTCCCAAGGTTGCAAAACATGTGTGTTAGATATTCATCATCTGGCACATTTTTCTCCTATGAGACAAAGCTGGTCCACAATTGCATCAAGTTCTTGTATAATATCAGTTACAGAATGATGGCCTTTGATATGGCTTGGAGGCAAAGTCTGAGTGCAGAGGCATGAGCTATGTTATAGGTATGGAACTTATGCGGGAGTAACTATGCCAACCTAGGCTAATGGCCCAGCCCATATGTTGAGTGTCCTAGCAATTACATATTTGGATCTAAGAAGCGCAAACTTAAAGGGCATCCTAGAGATTCTCTAGGAATTTTGATATTTTAGGACTATTTAACTATGTTGTTTTAAGATTCTTAAATTGTCAAGGTTCTTAATTATCTAGGATTTCTTTATTTATTGAGATCCTTGATTTGTTGGGATCTTATCCCTAATTTGTTGGGATCCTATTCCTAATTTGTTGGGATCTTGATTTGATTGGATTTTAATTTCCGTGATTTTAGGGATATTAGATCCTACTAGAATTATGTTTTAATAATTCCTTATCCTTTTAGCATTAGGTTTAGTAATCTATTTAAAGAGATTGTTATTTCAGTTGTAAGCAGAACTTTTGAGAGAACTTTTTAAGAAGTCATTTAATTTCATTTTTTTTAAAGTTTTATATTTTTAAATTAAGAACCTTAACAATTTAAGAATCCTAAAATAACACAGTTAAGGAGTCCTAAACATATTAAAATTCCTAGAGAATCTCTAGGATGCCCTTCAAGTTTGGGCTTCTTAGATCCAAACATGTAATTGCTAGGACACTCAACATATGAGTTGGGCTATTAGCCTAGGTTAGCATAGTTGCTCCCGCATCAAGAACTCACTAGAAAGAGAATTCCAAATCTCAAAAAAGGTGGGGTATTTGGCAACAACAATGACACTCTTATCATTGTTGGTGTTCAAGATCCAACCTTTGGCTGTTCGATCTCAAATGAGCCAATCTTGGTAAGTAGGATTGAAGTTACACACTATTGTCCCATCTTCTATGGTATTAGTTATATACTTAGATGGACATGGGGAATATCCATTGAGGATAATTAGAAGGCATGAAACACAAAGATATAGTTCTATCCATGCTTTCCAAACCAAAAAGTTGTTGCCTTTGAGGCAAACCTCAATGATGAAAGAGGCAGTTGGGTTTCATGGTGCAAGTAATGGTAAGGCATGTATGGCAACATGGATACAATTGTTTTGGACGGTCATTGTAGGTGTAGCATCGAAAAAAACAAAGAAAATGTCTTATGCCATTAGCAAATGACACAAAGTTAAAAGGATTAGTTCTTGAAAAGAAACCCTTAAATCAAGATACAATCCTCAGACAAAGAGTAGGAATAATATGAGAGAATACGTTTGGAATTTGATGATTTGTATGTACATGATTAGACATTATTTATGGTGATGAATATAATCTCTAATCTAGGAAATAAAATAATGACAAAAATGATAGTCAACTATTACAATTGAGAGACAAATTTCAAATCATAAATTCAAAGTCATACCAATTGGGAGAGTTCAAGAAAATATTATGACTCTAAATTTATTAGATAAGGACAATTTTGAATTTTGAATAGAACTTCCCCCTTGGGTTCCTTTAATTTAGGCATGGAGAATGACTTATTGCAATTCCTGTTGATTTAGGAGCTGGTAGCGAGATTCTATTGTTGGATGGCTTGACATATTTGCTTGAGACAGAAGCAAGTCCAACTTTGGTGAGGAGGCTAACACGGCAAGATTATGATTTTAACACTTTTCTCGCCCATGAAATCAGGTCCAACTATTCTACATGTTCAATATCTCACAGGATAGGTGCAGGACAAACATGTAGAAAGAGATAAGAAAAGAATAGGCCGCAACTATCGAGTATCGATTCAAGTAGAAAGAGCCATCTTAGGACTCTTACTCTCAAAGGAAATCTCTAGTGCTAAGTCCTTTATAAGCAACCATTCCCTTGCAGTTAGTTCGACAGGAAGCCTTACGAAACAAAAGGAGCCACTTTTGCACCCCACAAGCCTCTGGGGTTCAAAATCCCGAGGAAGAGACCAAGAACGACATTTGGAGAAAAACATTAGCTGGCATTTCATCTGGTGTGCAATGTTACCTAACAAAACCGGTATTAATTTCAAACCCGATAGAGGTTGACAGCATAAAAGCTGAAGTCCGTACTGCGTTGGTATAATTTGTCAGACAAGAAAATGAGGTTTAAATTTATGTCTAGGGAGTCGTGTCAACTGTGAAAGAATTTAAGTCTGGGGGTACTCAATTCTCAGTTTAATGAGGTTTAAATTTATGTCTAGGGAGTCGTGTCAACTGTGAAATAATTTAAGTCTGGGGGTACTCAATTCTCAGTTTACTGTTTTAGAATTCAATGTATTTTGGTCTGTCAAGTTAATGCCTCTCTCCATTTGCCTTGAGCTTAAGATAAAAAAAAAAAAGCGAATTTTGAGAGTTAGGGTGCTCGCCCGAGCAAAAAGGTGAGAAACGCCGATAGAAAAACCATTGAATGAGTGAACGAAATGCTTTCGTTTTCTGTAGAACTATTAAACTATGTTCATCTCACTCATATATTCTAGCTTGTTAATTTTTGTCTATAAAAGGTCGATTATCTTTGGTGGAAATTCACTCCTCTTTATATCGAAGTTCAATCTAACTATAAACGTGCAATCCAACCATGCACAAGGCCTACAATAATTTAATAGAAAGTGATATGAGGGGATTGATGAACGGACAAAATCGTTTAGCATTAAAGAAATGGATTAAGAAAGAGTATTTGAATTAAAGTTCCTCTAGCTTGCTATTTTCTCCATTGCACAACGTTTTCTGTTACTATATAATGAAGGGAAAACAACAACATACTTCTTGGTTCAACAACAACAACAATAACAACAATTACAAGGCCAGATAAATAAAAGCTTTCATTGCTTCTGCACTGAGCCGACATAATAACAAAGGAATAGATGGATGTGTAGTTATTAAATTAAATATTTCAATTACTTCCCCAACAGCCAGACTAGATCAATAAAGACGTCATTATAAGGCTTCATCTTCATCCATGTCGTTAACACAAAGAGAGACGTTGAATTTAAGCACGAACATAAGCGATAGTGGAACCTTGGTTTTGTATTGAATCACTTTCTACTAAGTAATTGGGAGGTTGATCTAAGAATTATTCATACTACACATACATCCAGACAAAGAATGGCCTACGAAGGTATTGACGAAGGCAATAAGTGCGCCACAACATCATTTCAATGAAAACTCTTTCTAGAAAGCGTTTTTTCTTTTGTTAATAACGGGAAAATAGAAAGCATTTCTTGCACGGCTGGCCAACTTCAAGCTTCAAACCCACGGTGTTGATCTTTCTTTTGTCTCTCTTCAGAGGGTTAGGAAAGTAGAGAGGAAGAAAGTCACAGAAAGGTTGTAGAATTGACACTTAACAGCAACCACAAATCTCTATTTTAATAAACAGAATAAAATTAGAGCTTCAGAGATTGCAAATTATGTACACTCTCGGGGCCTCTGCACTGTTCCAGACCAGAACTTGCAAAATGATGAACCTGCGCGTCTCCGAAGCTCGTAACCCTCATCCCAAAGCCACAACCATAGCGTGTAGCTCCGAGACCTACGACAAAGACAAAGAGGTGAAGAAGTTCGACGAATCCAAGGTCGGGGTAAAAGGCCTCGTCGATTCCGGCATCACCACAATTCCTCGCTTCTTCATCCATCCACCCGACACCCTCTCCGACCTCAAATCCTCTTCCCTATCCGGATCCGATCTCATCCCCACCATCGATCTCGCCGGGCTGGAATCGGATGGGAGCCGGTCAGTAATCGTCGATGAAATCAGACGTGCGTCTTCCAGCTTCGGGTTTTTCCAGGTGATTAATCACGGGGTCCCGTTGGGGGTTCTGGACCGTACGATGGCCTCCATCAGAGGATTTCACGAACAATCCACGGAGACAAAGGCACGGTTCTACCGTAGAGAGATAGGCACTGGTGTATCCTACTTGTCCAACGTGGACTTGTACAATTCCAAAGCCGCTAGTTGGAGGTATGCTATTGCCTATAACCCTCAATAATTTATTTCTATATATGCTGCTATCCTAATTTGAAAAAAAAATTGCGATGAGGATACTAGGGACACTCTCCAGATGAGAATGGGCCCACAGCGGGCAGATTACGATCAAATCCCCGAGATCTGTCGCGATGAGGTGATAGAGTGGGATCAAGAGATGAAACGGCTGGGAGAACGCTTGATGGAGCTGTTGTGTGAAGGCCTGGGAGTGGAGAGGGGGAGATTGAATAACCTGGGATGTTTGGAAGGGAGAGTGATGGTGGGGCACTACTATCCGCGATGCCCACAGCCACATCTGACGGTTGGGCTTGCGTATCACACGGATCCAGGGCTGTTGACGGTGGTGCAGCAGGACCATATTGGGGGGCTTCAGGTTAAGGTTGGTGGGGGTTGGGCGGATGTTAAACCGGTTCCTGGAGCTCTTGTTATAAACATCGGGGATTTGCTTCAGGTAATAAATAAATGTTCTCAATTCTATCCCGAGGGCAGGGCACATACATACATGTTCGTATTTGATAATTTCAACTTTTGTCAGATTATATCCAACGAAGAATACAAGAGTGCGGAGCATCGGGTGTTGGCGAACCCCAAAGACGAAGCACGAGTCTCAATTGCGGTTTTCTTCAACCCAGGGAATAGGGTGGACCTGTATGGACCACTGCCGGAGTTGATATCTCCGGAGAAGCCTGCAATTTACCGGCAGTTCACGTTAACAGATTTCATGACCAGGTTTTTCAAGAAGGAGCTGGATGGCAAGTCCTTGACGAATTACTATAAGCTTGAAACAAACAAAGACTAATCAATAGTAGCATGTAGAGTACAGACGAAGAAATTTAAGTAATTCAGGTCCCAATTACTTCAAAGTCTAGCCTGATAATCCTGTGATTTCTCTGTGATGCTTTTTCATTGTCAGGCAAATCGAAGCCAGCATTGTCATGAAGAGGTGAGAGTTTTCTGTTATTGTCCCGCTTAAGTGGAAAGCGTTTAGAAAATTTCCTGACTAAATCACTACTAAACTTACTACTTTGTGTGTTATAATTGATTTCTGTTTCTAGTTTATCTATATGCATGCATCTACCTGGAATTTGTTTAGACTATTAAGTACATAGGGCTTCCATTTAGTAGAAATCCTTTTTCTACCATATGACGACCGATTTGATGGGTATATGCTTTTATAAGGCTGCTTTTACTAAAGTGAGAATCCTTTTCCTAAAAGTGAAAGACATGTTTGTCATAAAGTTAAAACGTGCTTATTAAATTCTCTAGGAACCTTCACAAACTTAAGGCAAACAAACGAAATGTCGAAAGTAAAAACACAATTAAGGCTAGAATTATATTTATATCAGTTTTTTAGATTGTGTTCTTCCTCATCAATGAAGGTGTCGGGAAAGTATTTGTCGTTATCTTCATGTCCTAGTGCATGAATGCCTTCTTCAATAAGAATCTTGGTAGATAGGGCTACCTTATTTGCTAGCTCATTCTTGGTATGCTTGTGGAAAAGAGTTGATTCCCGTTCAAAGTTGTCAAGATAATTCTTTTAGAACTTCTATCTTTCTTTCCATATCTGATCTTCTCCTATGTAGTGTATTGCCAACTTTCTTCTTAGGTACATGTAGTAATGGGATAAGAACAATTTCTTCTTCTTAGCCCATTGCTAGCATGTTCATTTTTATGGAGTGGATTGAATAGCTTTTCCTAGACGAAGGGTAGATTTAAGTTACTTACACGACACATGAAGGTAAGAGGGTGATGTTTGTCTGGTTATGTTGATGTCAAGATTATCTATGAGGTAAAATGCCATAAAAAGACAAGTAGTACTTATGGGATAATCTAATTCATGCATCCATTCTCTAATAGTAGAGTGGAATGAATGGAATAAATCATTTTCTTGGATAAGGGCTTTGATCTCTTCTGGAAAGTTCTTAGAAAAATGAACAATTATGGCTTGTATAGAATCATACTAATCTTATATACACATGCAAAGTATCATAATAAACACTAAGCTTATTTTGGGAAGGTTATATATGGAAGTCTTGGAAGCCAGAAATGTTTGTAAAAATAATAAATTGGGAAAAAAGCTTTGTAGTTATTTATTTTTGAAATTAGTAATATCCTTCTTTAGTATTTCACAAGAATAAGCAGAAAACAACTGTCATTTGGATTTTGGAGAGTGATTGGTCCCATCAAGTCGGAACAAGTAAAAGGTTTAAATGTCTAGAAAGAAAGTCACTCAAGACATTATATTTAGGGACAAAAATCCAACTAAGATAAGTCACAAAAGTGATAAATTTGGAACATCTTACACTTACTACAAATGAATTGGATGAACTCCAAATAGACAGACAGAGTCAACCTAACAAGTTAAAATGAGCTTGTGAAAAAAATCTTCTCTGTAAACAAGAAATTAGAGCAAGCAAAAGGGAAACTAAAACTTGTAACAAATTACAAGCATCATAACCACTTCCTTATTGATGACAAGCTTCTATTGTCCTATATATCCATATTGCTTGCTCAATTTTGCTCAATTTTCAAAAACTTAGATGTTCTCAGAGGTTGATTTCAAAATAGATTTCTAAAAATTCAGTGTAAAGCCTAGCAAAAAACCTAAGACAACCTTTTATATTCTAAATTTCCATTTATCAATGGATTGTCATGTCATTTAGTCTGAAAGTGACCTCATCACTATTTCAATGGACAATGTTGACGATCTTTCAACCTATACCATATTTACCTCATATACATTAATGACATCTTGTTCTGGAGGGTTCAACATGCTTCTACTTAACGAGTTTCATGATTTGGTTTAAAGATATGGAATCACAACTAGGGAAAAGGGAATAAAGAAAAAAAAAGGGAAAGAAAAATAGTAGTTGGGATATCCAATGTAAAATTCTTGGCTTAAAATCAGGTGGACAATACGAGCTATAATCCCAAATAGCATCCTAGCTACTCAAATTTCCTAATGAAAATCTTATGGCCAAGCAATTCCAATAATTCCTTGAGATTATTAATTATGTAGCAAAACTGATCCCTAAAGTAGCTAGGCATACAAGGACCCCTATTCTAACTGGTGAACAAGGTACGTGCTCATGAGGAAATAAACATACCACTTGTGTCAAAATCTTCTTAGTGAGTCAAAAATTGCCACCACCTCATAGTCATACATATTGATTTCAATGACTGGAGGTAAAAGGTTAACTAGAAATATGTGGTTATGCTAGTGGAGCAACTAAAGAATCTAAACCTTATATCATTCAATCTTTAAAGAGATTTTAATAGTAAAAACAGGAATAGACTGATTTAAATTCAATCTGATTTCGCATCTTTTCCTTATTGAAATTGATTGCTTTAAGATACTCCAATTCATAATGCAATACGTTAGCCAAAACTCTTGAGGTAGGCAAACTGGTTCGCACAATATAAATTTAAGGTAAAGCACATCAAAAGAAAACATGATGTCTCGAGCGGCTTTCTCTTTAGACTTCCAAACCTTTTCTCTACCACTTCCGCCCAAAATCGGCTTCCTCATTCACCATAGTATTTGCTACTTTACTTCTGAAAATCCAAATTGTTAGACTAAGACATTAAGATGATGCAACATATGTTACAAGAGAAGCCTGCAACACATCGGCACACGTGTGTATCATAGGAATTAATTCATTACCATCAATTAGGGAAATGAGAAAGGAAAGCATCAATGCAAAATGATTTTGAACAGCAAGGGTTTCCAATAAAAGGAAAGTGAACCAAATCTTCTTAGAATGGAGTCAACAATACTTGAATTCAAAATAATTTCATATTTTGCTCATCAACTGAGTTATAAGAAGTATCAAGACAAATAATTTCTCAATTCTACATTAATTATACCTTGTAGTCATAAAACTGTGTTGAGAAGATATTGTAAATACAAAGAAAATAAAGATTATACAATATTTATATCCTAGTCTACCTCTCAAATGACATTTCTTCTTATCTAATCTTATAAATATTCTTCTTGAAGTGTTGAAGCAAGATATTATTGGTGATACCCTTCTTAAGTTCAATATCCAACAATTGAATAGATACCAAAATTCCGTCTTAGAAAGTAAGGAGTTTTAAATTCAACCCTCAGGTTGACATAGTTTGTATCAAAGTTTACCGTTCTTGAAATATTTTCTTGATTCTAAGCCTCCCACATGTAACCTTTCCAAAAGAAACCTATTGTTTACTATGGTATCTTGCTTGCGTGTATAAGATTGGTATGATTTTGTAAATGCCCAGGTTGTTCAATTTCAAATACTTTCTGGAAGAAATCAAAGGCCTTATTTAACGAAATTGTTCACTTCATTTTATAGTACTATGGAATGGATCAATGAATTAGATTATCTTCCAAGGATCACTTACCTTTTGGTGGCATTTTACCTTAAAGATCATCTTAACATCAACATAACAAAATAGATATTGCCATCTACCTTTCCATAACTAATATGACAAGTTTCTTTAGTAATCCTCTTACTAAGATGACTAATCTGAATTTGAGACTATGGATAAAGATCAAGCTAGTTATGTGCCATATTAATAACCTAAAGTATTGTCTCGTCTCAAAAGTATTGTTTGATCCATTGAATTTTCATGGAGCTGAACATGCTGACAAGTGGGATAACTTGTTCACATCCTATTATTGCACATATCTATGGAGAACATTGGTATTTACACTCCATATGAGAGAAAAAAATATGGATGAAAAACATAAAAGATCTAGAAGAATCATATTATTTTGATCTTGACAATTTTGAAGGAGAATCATCCTCTTTCTTGTAAGCCTATGAAAAAAGATGCCAACTAACACTTGCAACTTATTTAGGATTTTCATTGACTAAGGTATATATGCATAGGCACATGACAATGAATGCAAAGACTTTTGGAACACCGTTACAAATAAGGAATGGTACAATTTAAACAACATTCTAGACAACTAATGCCAGCCTCATTAAAGTGTGTTTTTACTTTTGGCGTGTCTTTCGTTTGCTCTCGGTTTTGCAAGGGTTTTCTAAAGAAAGTATGTTTTAATTTTTGTGATAAGTGAATCTTTTATTTTGGAAAAAAAAAATCGTTCTCTTTAACAAAAGTGCCTTTTGTAAAGGTACATGCCCATCAAGTCCCATGTCATCTTGCAAAAAGAGGATTCTTACTAATAGAAGCTATGTTTTATAAACCCTATAAAGAGGGTCTTGAACACTAGTAAGGACATGATTTAGTAGAACTTGATGAGCAAAAGCATTCTATCCTCATACTTTGTTCTAAAGTCTCTCATTCTGCCTCTCTTGATTATCACTCAACCTAAAAAACCAAAACAACTTCCATCTATTTAGAATATCCAATGGTAAGATTTAAATGTATAGAGATCCCTCTATGATTGTTGAACCTTGTATTAATTCTAAAACACTATGTGATATGTGTGCATAAACTATGAGTGCTAAAGATTGGTGCTGTTGCACGAATTTCACAAACTAACATGATTAGTGGATGAAGAAAGATAAAATAAATCAAAGCAAACAACACCAAATGGTTAATGGTTTAAAAAATAAAATAAGATGTTAAAGTAGTTATTGAATACGCACGCGTTGTTCCACATTGTGAACAAAGCAAATGCCACTGAGTTGTAGATTTAAAAATATAAAAGCATCTGGAATGTATATAAATATAGTCCTTGGAGTTTGGTCCCACTGTTTCAATTCGCGTAATTTAGTCACCATTCGTCGTATTTTTCCTATCAATTGGCGATATAAATTAAATCCTTAAATCCTTATGTTTAGAAGTGGGGAAATGTTCAATAGGAAAAACTAACAGATAATTACAAACATAGATAAGATTGAAAACATTGAAAAGTGCAAGAACTATTATAGGAGCTAAAAATGATGATTTTATTTTATTTTTTAAGAAAAAATTCTACCGGGTATTATGGGAGTTAAGCAATTTTTTCTGGCCATTGAAATATAAGGAAAGCAATTTTTTTTTTTTAATAACCATGATGGGATATAATATCTAAATTCAACATAAATTTAGTTATAAATGTAACCTAACGGACAAGAAGTAAGTAGTATTTTATATCTGTTTGAGCACTAATTAGCAAGTAGAATATGGTCCAACGTTGGCCGGATGGAAAACAAATTTAAGATTCCAAAACACAAGAAATTTTGTGAAACTGTATGAAGCGACTCAGCTTGACAGCCTTAAAATATCGACCGTCGATCAACACATGATTCTGCTTTGCGGTCGCGAGACTGATCGAGAAGTTGGAATCTTAGTTTTCACGCTAGAAAAGGCCCAATGATAAGGATGCGGGCTCACTAATTACAAGAGGGGGAGGAACGGCCTAGCAGTCGCCAGTGTCCACACCCACTCGTCTACGTTTCATCTCCACACACTCATGGACTCAGCTCGCTCCTGCTCACTCACCCTTCTTCTCTTCCTCTGCTTCTCCTTGTTACACCCCATCCTTTCGGACCCTCCCTTTCCAAAGGAAGCTCTCCCCACCAAATCCGGCTACCTTCCTGTCAGCAACACCACCGGTTCCGCCATTTTCTAAGCTTTCTATGAAACTCAGAAGCCCAGTTCATCGCTCTCCCAAACCCCACTAGTCATTTGGCTCCAGGGTGGCCCCGGTTGCTCCTCCATGATCGGCAACTTCCTTGAGCTCGGCCCTTGGCGCGTCAATTTTCTCAAGGCAGAGTCCGATCCTCTAGCTCTTGAACCTAATCCAGGCTCTTGGAACCGCATATTCGGCCTTCTTTTCCTCCATAATCCGATTGGAACAGGATTTAGTATTGCCTCTACACCCCAAGAGATCCCGAACGACCAATATTCCGTTGCCAAGCATCTTTTTGCTGCAATCACTTCGTTTATTGAATTAGATCAGTCTTTTAAATTTCGCCCAATATATATTACGGGCGAGAGCTATGCAGGGAAGTATGTTCCAAAAATCGGTTACTATATTCTCAAGCAGAATGCTCGGTTGCCCGTGTCTAAGCAGGTGAACTTAGCAGGTGTTGCTATAGGAAACGGGTTGACTCACCCGGTGACTCAGGTTGCTACTCATGCTGTGAACGCTTACTTTGCTGGTTTCATCAATGAAGGGCAGAAGAGTGAGCTGGAGAAAGCGCAATGGGAGGCAGTTGGGCTGACCTGATCAAAGAATTGGCCAGAAGCAACAAATGCTAGAAACAGGGTCTTGAACTTGTTAAAAAACATGACAGGTTTGGCTACTTTGTATGATTTTACACGCAAAGTTCCCTACAAGACCGAATTGGTTTCCGAGTTTCTAAACACCGAGGAGTCGAAGAGGGCCTTAGGCGTGAATGAATCAGCGGTTTTTGAGGAGTGCAGCGACGTCGTAGGCGAAGCATTGCACGCAGATGTGATGAAGAGTATGAAATATATGTTGGAGCATTTGGTGAACAAGAGCAAGGTTCTGTTGTATCAAGGGCATTTTGATTTGAGGGACGGTGTTGTTTCAACCGAGGCCTGGGTGAAGACGATAAAATGGGAGGGCCTTGAGGAGTTCTTAAAGGCAGAGAGAAAGGTTTGGAAGGTGAATGAGGAGCTTGCTGGGTATGTGCAGAAACGGGGGAGTTTGAGTCATGCTATTGTTTTAGGGGCTGGGCATCTTGTTCCTACCGACCAGCCATTGAACTCTCAGGCAATGATTGAAGACTGGGTCTTGGAGAGGGGCTTATTTGAATATCAACAGGCGGAGGATTTCCCAACATGTGGCCTGTGACGGAGAGTCTGTCCCTTCTCTTCTTTTTGTTTATGTGCTTTTGTCAGTTGGCGACTCTATTAGTTATATGATCGAATAAATTCTCTACTTTGCCAGATACTCAAGGCAAAAGATAACAATCGGTTCTTTCTTTAATTGATTATCTTTTGATGAACTTGGAAATCTCTCCTAAAGCATGGCAAAACATCACAGATGTCTCAGACACACGAAAAGCAAAACCAGGTTTGCCCAAACCATGGGCAGCGTCCAATATCTTACGTGTTCTGCTCTTTTCCCAGTGCCTGTTTCAGAGGCATCTTCCGTGCAGAAAATTGATGTCTTCTAACGAACTAAATAGGTTTTAAGTATATTTAATTTATTTATTTTTACACAAAAACACTTGATCTGTCTTGTTTGACTGGATTTCTTGGGAAGCACGCATGAGCTGTTGAGCATAAGGCCATAATCAACATTTTTTGAGGTTGAAAAGTCAAACCCAATCACAATCCTTCTCCTACATTATATATGTCATTCTAAAGCCAGATAACAGACGGAAACCATCGCCATGGCAGCAACCAACGACCAAGAGTACGACACCGCGAAGCAGGTGAAGCAGTTCGACGACTCCAAGATCTAAGTGAAAGGCATTGTCGATTGAGGCATCACCATCGCTTCTCCCTTCTTCGTTCACTCACTCGAGACCCTGCCCAACCTCAAACCCAGATCGGCGACCGCAGCAGGACCTGCAGCAGTTCGGTAGCACAGGATGTTCTTTTGCAAATGACCTAGTAATCAGATTGGGAATTTGTAGGCTGAAATCTCTCTCGCGATGCCTAACAGACTTAGGTTTTCTACTAATCTTGCACAACTGGAGAGACAACTGGGTAAATTGAATTGAAGAGTTCAATATGAGGGAACTCAAACCTCCTTTCAGTTACAATTGGAATCCAAATTCAACTCCTTCCCAAATGAATTCTCGCCCCTCTTTTTTATATCACTTCCTAATCCCATAAGAACCCTTTCCTTATTCAAGCCTAATACAAAATGGATCAACCAAGCACTTGAAACAATATAAAATACAACACAACCAGCTAAAACGACATATCTATTTGTTAGCTGAAACTGAACTGGAGGCTGATGTTGTGGTCTGTTGCATTCCTTCTCCCTCAAAAGCAACCTTGTCCCTAAGGTTGAAAGCAGGATGTCTTTCTTCAAATGGATTAGCGTCAACCTAGGTGGCTTTTTGCATGGGTAGGCCTTGCTAGTGCACTAGGAATTCTGGTCTTCTCTTTTGGATCCACAGCCCCAAAATGGCTTGGGGTCGAGGACTCGAGACATCTTCATTTACCAGATAAGAAGGCAGCTCAGCTTGCCTTGAATATCCTTCCCAATAACTCTTTTTAGCATAGATACATAAAACACATCATGAACTTGAGATCCCTTGGGTAGTTTCAAGTGATAAGCAAACTCTCCTACCTTTTGCAAAACTTCAAATGGCCCATAATATCTTGGAGAAAGCTTATAGTTCCTTCTTATAGCTATTGAATTACCTTTATAAGGTTGTAGCTTCAAATATACCCAATCACCCACCCTAAACTACTCTTCCTTTCTTCCTACATCATAGTATTTTTGCATCTTATTTTAAGCAAGCAATAGTCTTTCCTTCACATCCTTTAGCATCAAATCTTGGCTTTGCAATTCCTTATCCACCATATCCATTGTTGAAGACCCTGGTAAATAAGAAAGCAATGTTGGAAAAGGTCTTCCATACACCACCTTATAAGGAGATTTTTGCACTATGCTATGAGTGCTAGTATTATAACAATGCTTAGTCCAAAGGAGCCATTTAACACATTTTTTAAGGTAGTCAAACATGAAATAGCATAAGTAAACCTTTAATGTTTTATTTACCACCTCTAATTTCCCATCTATTTATGGGTGATAAGTAATGGAAAAGTTGAACTTAGTTCCCTGCAGTTCAAATAATTGTCTCCAAAAATAACTAATGAAGACAACATCCCTATCATATACTACGCTATTAAGCATACCATAGAGCTTAAAAATATTCTTAAAGAAAGATTAAGATACACATAATCGTACAAGGATGAGCCAAAGCCAAGAAATGAGCCAACTTTGAAAACTTGTCCAGTATGACCAAGATAACTTGCTTACCTTTAGAAATTTCAAATTCATTAATGAAATTCACTGAAATATCTCCCCAAACCTTCTCTAGAATAGTTAATGTTTGAAACAACCCATTTGGCTTGGTATTCTCCCACTTGAACTGTTGACAAATATTACATTCCTTTACATATTGCATCATTGTTTGCTTCATTTGTGTCTAGTAGAATGCTACCTTTACCTTTTGAAGAGGCTTGAAATACCATTCATGTGTAGCTATATGTAACTCTTGTAGGATGATCAATATGATTGTTGAGGTTTTGTTTAGATAAGTCCTCTACTTATAGAATGATATTCCATTCTTATACATTCAATCTTTTCTTATCTTTCTTATTCCCAAGTCATTAATGATGTCTTACAATTTTGTGCATTTAGTAACCTCTTCCTAGATATATCTAACCATTTTGGGATGGGTGTGGAGACTATTTGTGGCAGAATACTAAAGGCTATAATTCTATCATATTGCTTCACCTATTCTACCCTCATCTCACTACTTCCTCAATAACATTTGAATCATCTTATTGAAAGCCCTTACACTTCCCTTGTTATGTCGGCTTGTTTCAAGGCTTTGCAAATTCCTCTCCTAAGAACTTCACTTGTTGATCTTCCTTTCTCTTTAACAAGGCATCAACAAGGTTATTTTCCTTTCTTGGTCTATATTGAATCTCAAAGTCATAACTTATTAGTTTTACTAATCAACATTGTTATGTTGATCTAGTAATTTTTTTTTATTTTATTTCACAAGTGTTGTAAGCTTCTTTAATCTTTTTTGACGATGAATCTTTTGCCTAACAACTATTGATACCACTTTTCAACTACCAAAATTAAGGCTAGCAACTCCTTGTTGTATATGGAAAGCAATAAATTCTTTCCCTTCAAAGCTTGTTGAAGTATGCTAGAGGTTGCTACTCTTGGGTTAACACAGCTCCCACCCCACAACCACTAGCATCACATTCTACTATGAAAGGCAAAGAGAAATTAGGTAGCATTAATACCATAGTTATTGCCAATGCATCGTTAAGTGCTATGAAAGGTTTCACAATCTCTTGACCCCACATGAATCCATCCTTCTTAAGTAGTTTAGTTAAAAGAGCTACAATCAGTCGATTGTGATGAATGAACTTACAATAGTAGCTTGTCAACACTAGAAATCCCCTTAAGGCCTTAATAGTTTTGGTATTGGCCATTCAATTATAGTAGCCACTTTATCTCCTTCCATTATCACTCCCTTTCCTGATATCACATGCCTTAAATATCTAACTTTAAGTACTCCAAAAGCACACTTCTCTTTTTTTAGCAAAAAGTCTATTCACCTATAACTTCTTAAACACCAACCTTAAATGCTCCCAATGCTCTTTTCATATTTTTCTATAGATTAATATGTCATAAAAAAGAAAAGCATAAAGTTTCCTAGATACTCCTTGAAAGCATGGTTCATCAAGCTTTGAAACACAGAAGGAGCATTGCATAACCCAAAAGGCATAACTAAAAACTCATAATACCCTTAAGGAGTTGAAATGTTATCTTTCCTACATCACTTGGGTGCATCCTTATTTGATGATAGTTGGACCTTAAGTCAAGCTTAGTAAAAACCTTAGTTTCATGTAAATTTTTCCAACAACTCATCTATTGTTGGGATAGGAAAACCATCTCTAATTATTTCTTTGTTTAGTGATTGGTAGTCCACACATTCTCCATTAGCTATCCTTCTTCCTTACTAATAAGGCTATAGCTATCCCTTATCACTCCTTCTAGCAACTCTTGCACTAGTTTCCTTTTTTTTTTTTTTTGTATATATGGATACCAATAAGGCTTATTGATTATAGCCTTGGATTCATCTTTTAGTAGGATTCTATGATCTTGAGACCTTTGTTAAGGAAGCCCATGAGGTTTCTAAAATTGTTCCTCATAAGCCTTAATCAAATATGCAAGCTCCTTTCGCCACTGCACCATATTTTTCTTAGTTTCCTTTTTTTTTTATTACTCTAATCTACAAGAAAATTCTTTGCTTCTAAGTTTGTATCATCTTAGTAATCTTTGTGGCATCAACCATTTCATTGTTAGCTCCTTTATCACCATACAATACCACCTTCTTCTCTTCTAGTGTGAAGGACATGAACAACTTGGAAAAATCCCACTCAGTTACTCCAAAAATTTCCAACCAATGTGTTCCTAACATTACTCCCAACTTTGGTATAGGTAGGATAAAAATATTAGCTTACATTCTTATCCCCCTACAACACCATACTAACCCTTACGCATTGTCCTTTCCCACAAACTACTTTCACATTGGCTATCTCTACCTTAAAACTCTTCTTATTATCTATTATCAAATTCATCTTAGCTACCACCAATTTATCACTCACAAAATTATAAAAGCTTCCATGATCAATCAAAACCATGACCCTCACCATTCTTTTTCCTATTGTACTTGCTATTCTCATAGTTCTTGGACATCTAACCCTATACATGGTAGCTAGAGATATCCCTAGAACAATCTTCCTAAGTTCACTTTACACTTCTTTAATTTCCTGAAGGCACCATTCATCATTCTCATCTAGACCAAATTCCTCCAATAGAAATAATTTCTTATACTAATGGCCAAGAGTATAACACTCATCATAATCTTAGGTTATGTTACTTTCTTAATTGGCATATTATTCATGTTTTCCTCCCCTTTCTGCACTTGATCTCACACAATATTCTATCTAGGATGAATCTGTCTTTGTCCCTAGATAACTAAATTACATCAACTAGCTACTTGTTTAATTGAGGAAAACCAATAGAATCAAAAAGTGATGGTGGATTATGAGCCACCATATTGAGTTTAATTCATTTTTTTAAACTACTCAAAAAGCAACTTATTTGTCAATCAACCTCTAGATTACCACATCTTAAAAACAATTTACTAAATTGAAATTGATAATCATGTACCAACCCTGTTTATTTAAGCTTGGTGAGCTCTTTAAAAAGATCCTTAAAAAGTGTTAGACCAAGTTATTTCATCAGCTTATCAATTAGAACTTTTCATGAAATCACCATTCCCTTATTTTCCTTATGTAGTAACTAGTAAACGAGTTGAGTTTCACCATCTAAATGCCAAGATGTGATCTATACCTTGTCCAATTCAAGAGTGTTATGAAAAAAAAAAAAAAAACTACACTACACTAGTGATCTAGAAGGAAGGATTGTCTTCTTCGTCATACTTAGGAAATTCAAGCCACATAGTATGAGTTTGAATTTGACTTGAATGATTCCTCCTTTCTCCATTATTTAACTACAATCAATATAATCCCTCCTCGTTCTTTTTTTTTTTTTGTTGAGAAAATATGCTTTTGAAAAGGAGAAAAGACAAGGAATGAAAATTGAAAGGATAGAAGCTAAGAAAACAAACTCCAAGATGTAAAGGTAATGCCACCAGTTAAGGAGGTGCTCTACTCCCAATCTCTAGAAAGAATTGGATAAAGGATGAAAGTTGAACAACTAACTTAGGGTTTCTATTCTCTATAGAAAACAAGTTTAATTACAACTAAAACAAAGCTCCATTTAAATAGGCAGCTAAACATAACCCTAAAACGATCTTAGTAAATTAGGAATCCTTAAAATAAAGCAAATTTTAGACAAATCAAGATCCCTACAAATTAGGGATCTTAGGCGAATAAGGAATCTAACCTGTATGGAAACCCTAGATAAATCAGGATCTAAACCTAGGAAATTAAGGACTCACTAGCTATTTAAAAAATCCTTGCATTAATAACAAAAGTTATAGAGATGCTACAAAATATTCTTGGGATGTGATAACTCTATTTATATAGAGTTATTTTACCTATTTTAGGCAATAAATAACTTTAATAATTGTGAGAAAACATTTGAACTCCTCTTTATTTACCTAAATTTATCTTGTTTATATAGAACAAAGAGGCAAGGAGAAAAGGGATGAACATGGAGAACCTGATGCTTATTGTGTGGCAAAATTGTAATATCAAGATCAAGAGAGTCAAGATGGCCTTGAACTTTGGATGATTGTTATTAGATTTTCTATTGTTGTTGGGTTTTCTAAATAAATAGAAAACATAATCATGTAAGGAATTCAAATCCCAATTAATTTAAGAGTTCAAAACCCAATTGTTTTAGGTTTCTAAAACCCAATTCTACTAGGATAGGAGATAGGTCTAAACCTAAACCCTATTTAAGAGAAGAGAAGAGGCAAAAGAAAGGAGAGGAGGAAATTGAGCACAACTCAAGAAAAAGACCAAGAATTCAAGGTTTTCTTGAAGAGAAGACAAAAAGGATGACAGACTTCTTGTTGTTGGATTCAAGATGCCTTCTTTGTTTCTTATTATTGTTCTTCCTCATTATTTCTTTATGTTTTAGTTTACTTTTGTTGAAGCTACGATGTAACCTAATTATGATGGTATAAATCTTATGATTGTTATGTTTTGCAAGATATTTTATTTATGTGAAGTTGCATATTACTATGTTTAATGCTTTTAAGTGATTAGCTACCACTTGAATGATATGATTTGTATGTTTGAGACCGATAGGAGATGATATGCAGTTGCTTCTTGTAATGTGTAACTATAAATTAAATATGGATAGACATATACCATATTATTTGTGTGGCTTTCGGTGTAAATTAGGAATATTCATAGATCCTAATGCATTTGGTTTGTTTCAATTCACATATAAATATATAGTGAATTAATGAGCTAAGTAGATTTGCTATACCTAGACATAGGATAGTAAATAAATTAGGAAGTTCCGCTATCACATAGATATTATCCCTCTTGTAAGCATAAATAATCTACATTATTACCTTATAGTTATGGTGAAATCATATGCTCTAACATATTTTGTGTATTTAGTTTTCTTACATTTAATTAGTTAATCTATCATTTATCATTTGAATTTGATAGATAAATTCTAGGAGTTGTTCACCGTTAGTAATTAGTTGGTTTAGTAATCACCAATCTTTGTGGGACGATATCTTTTCTTATCATTATATTACTTGTTCAACATGTTCACTTGCATCTAAAATTTCACCGAACAAGTTTTTGGGGCCTTTGCCAGGGATTGGTTGTTTATTGCTAATTAATATTGATACCGAATAATTTCTAGGTTTAATCTAGCCTTTATTTAAAAAAGAAAAATTTTCTTTTTAAAAAAAAAAGAATTATTTTTTTAGGTTTTATTTTTATTTTGATTTATTTTTATTATTCTTTTTCCTTAAAAAAAAAAAAACTTCTTTATTAAGTTGCTATTGTAAAAAAATTAAGTAACAAGGATGGAAAGATATGATGGTACACATAGACTTTTAAAAGACTATGTTGCACCAATATTTTGGAATGCTACATCAAACATTAGGCCCGCAAATCAGGCAAACTACTTTGAGATCAAGCTCATGCTCATCAAAATGTTTCAAAACTCTGTGCAATATAGTGGGCTACCAAATGAGGATCCAAAAGCTCACATTGAAGCATTCCTTGAATTCTGTGACATGATTGGAGATAATGGAGTTATAGAGGATGTTATCAGGTTAAGGCTATTTCCATTTTGTCTTAGAGATACAACTAAAAATTGGTTCTCTTATCTTTCTGCAGAATCAATTACTACATGGGATGATTTGGCTTAGAAATTTCTTGGTAAGTTCTTTCCTTTCACAAGATCTGCAAAAATGCGTAACAACATTTTCACTTTTGAGCATATAGATAATGAATCATTGTATGAAGCTTGGGAGAGATTCAAGGAACTTCTAAGGAGATGTCCACATCATGGACTACCCATATGGTTACAAGTACAAACTTTCTATGATGGGTGTAGTACAAATCTTTGTTTTGTAATTGATATAGCTACAGGAAGGGACTTACATAGTATAACACCAGAAGAGGCATTTAACCTCCTAGAGGATATGCCATTTGATAACTATCAATGGTCTACTAAGAGACTACCAATGCATCAAGCAAGTGGAGTCCATGAAGTAGATATCTTCACCATAATGTCTGCATAATTGGAAGTGCTCAATGAGAAGATAGACTTAAATACTCCAGTTGTGAGATATCAAAGTAGATCATGTGAATTTTGTGGTGGAGAACATGAGAGCACGGAATGTCAAGTAGGTAACCCTTATGCTCATTATAATAATTATGCTAATTTTGTTGGGATTCCTAGCAGGTCACAAAATGATTATTACTCCAACACGAACAATTTGGGATGGCACAACCATCAAACTTTTTCATGGAGTAACCTAAATGAGATGAGACCGCAACCAACATTTAGGCAAACAGAAGAGGTGAAACCTAATTTCGAGGGCATGATCAGTGAGTTGGCCATCACCACCTAGAACTTTACAAAAGGGATTGAAGCAAAATTTTATAATTAAGAAGCAAGCTTTCAAAGATAAAAAGCTTCAATCCGAAAATTAGAGGTACAAATGAGTCAGCTGATCAACATGATCTCAGAGAGTCAAAAGGGTCTTTTGCATAGCAATGTGGAGAAAAGCCCTATCGATACCATAGAGGCAATAACCCTAACATGTGGCAAGCAAGAAGGAGAAGTTGATGTTGACAAGGAGAGTCTGAAAGATAATGATAAAGATGTCAGCATACAACTTGAAGAGGCACCTAGGAGCAAGCTTGTTCCAGAAAATCCGATACCCTTTATGCCTCTAACTCCATCTCTCCCGAGATTCCAACAACATGAAAGAGATAAGCAATTTTTGGAATTCCTTGATATATCTTCAAAACTACACATTAACATTCCTTTTGCAGATGCTTCAACTCAAATGTTCAATTATGAAATTTTTTTGAAAGAGATATTGGACAACAAAAGGAAGTTGAAAATATATGAGACAGTGAAGTTGATTAAAGAGTGCTTAACTGTTGTACAACACAAATTGCCTCCTAAATTATTACAGTTTCATCCTCTTTGAGCAACAACATGCAGGATAGTTTGGCTGAAAACTATAAAGCAAGCGCTTCTTGGGAGGCAACCCAAGCATTTTCGTTCATTTTTTCATTAGAAGTTTTGTCACCATCATCTCCTCAGAGCTTTACGTGGATATTATCTACAATCAGGGGAGTTTTCTCATTCCTATTTCACCTTTATTTTTGCTTTCCTTCTTTTTACATTGAGGACAATGCTTCATTCAAGTTTGGGGGTAAGGAAAGAATTTTTTTGCTAAATTTGATTTTAACATCTGATTTTGAAAATTTTCTTATGTCATGATTGAATCCCTTGTTGTAAATTCTTAGTGATTCTTAGGAAGGTGTAAATTTTGTTCAAACCTACAATCGTGGTATGAGTTAAGTGTGATTATGATTATGTTGATCCACCTATTAAGCACTAAAAGTCCTTTATTTTTGAAATTGTGTGTATCTCTAGAGAACATTCATGTGAAGTATGTGATTTTTTTAGATCTCATCCAGATCTTAGAATTTGTTTGATTTTCTCTTAAGGCAAAATCCTAGGCTACATCTAATTGAGAAAATGATTTAGGCCATTCTTTGGATCGTTTGAGCCTTTCAACCCAACCCTATTTATTTATTACCAATCACCCTACTGAGCCTTAATTCTTATCTTTTTTTTTTTTATGACACCCACATATATATAATCATAAGCCTTGAACAACTTATCTTATCGTCCTACGCCCATGAACATATTGACTTGTAGGATGGAAGTTTGTTTAAGATGAATAAAGGTTGAGAGGAAGATAGAGCATGGGAAGAAATTACAGGTTGAGAGGAAGATGGAGCATGGGAAGAAATTGATTGCAATGATTGTGTGAGGCATAGTATTTCATTTTTGCACAAAAAAAAGAAAAAAAGAAAAGAAGTACAACATTTGCCCAAGAATGGAATCCTCTTATCATTCCTTATCATATTCAAGCCACTTAGTGTTCTAAATCAGGCCATTAAGCATAGTAATTGAAATGATTGGCAAGACAAGAGTGTGGTGATTGCATGTCTAGTACTTTTACTTGTTTTATTGATGCAAGCATGATTGTGGCTTTGTAAGTGTTAGAATCTAAGTGAAATCAAGCATTTTTAGACAAAAAAGAATGAGAAAAGTGATGGTAGAAAGTGACAAGAGTTTTTGATGAGATCCTAGAAAGTAATGTGTTCATGGGTGAATTAAGCCTAAATGACTTTCATCTTACCCCTAGCCCAGCCTTACATTACAAACTTATAAAAGTCCTATTGATTTTTGATTAGATGATTGGCTTACATTAGTGGAGAAAGGAATGAAAAGCAAACCTATGAGGTTTGGTTAAAGATTTTGAGAGATTGCATATTAATGTGGATCTATTTGGAGGGCATATAGTTGAAAAGATAAGGACTCACATACACACACGTGGTCAATATAGTTAAGAGTCTATCTTATCTTATAAAACAATTGTGGTGTTTGGATGAAAGTTATATTTTTATTTGAATTGTTGAGTTTGAGCAATTATGAGAAAATTTCATGAACGGGTTTTGTTTAAAACATATGTTGTTTATTGCTTTTGCTCAAGGACTATTAAAATGTTAAGTTTGGGGGTTTCTTCAACCTTGTCCTTCTTGGACCCACTAGATTAAGTTATGTCCTAAACAAGTATTAATTGACAAGCTTAACATATGGGCTGGGCTAAGAGCTTGGGTTAACGTAGTTGCTCCTGTATCAATCTCCTCGGCTTGATTAGGATTTGCCCTTAAATCCTTAAGGTCAACATCTTCCAAATAGAGGGATAGATCACCAACATTGAATGTGGTAAAAACTCCTCCGTATTCACTTGGCAAACCAATCTTGTATGCATTATCCCTAACCCTCAAAATCACTTCAAAAGAGCCATCGGCTTGAGAGGCTAACTTGTACTTTCTCTAGTATGGAACTCGCTCCTTTTATAGATTCACCCAAAATAAGTCCCTATCAAAAGGTAAAGAGGTTAGCTCAATAAGAGTAATAAGATCGATGTCATACACTACTTCAAATGGTGAATGCCTAGTTGTAGAACTTGGAGATCAATTGTATGTGAACTCAATAAGCTTTATAAGCTTTATAAGCTTTATGTCCTAATCCTTCAAACTCCAGTTGATCATGGTGTGTAAGAAAGTTCCCAATGTGCAATTGGTCACCTCAGTCTAGCATTTTGGTTTGGGGATGATGAGAAGTGCTGAATAGGAGCTTGGTGACAAGTTTTTCCTATAGAGTTCTTTAAAAATGACTTAGAAACTTGGTATCTCGATCAAACAAAATAGTCCTTGGGATTCCATGCAATCTTATAATCTCTTTGAAGAACAAATCAACAACATTAGAGGCATCTTCAATCTTATGACATGGAGTGAAGTGTGCCATTTTAGAAAAATAATTGAGTACCACCATGATGGAGTCCTTAACTCGTTGAGTTTTTAGGCATAACATAATGAAATCCATGCTTAAATCTTCCCAAGGTTGGTCTAACATTGACAAAGGGATGTAAGGCCCTGGCTTGAAATGACTCTTTGCCTTCTGACACATACCGCATCTTGAAATGATAGCTTGGACATTTCCTAACATCTTTGGCTAATAAAAATGCTCCTTTAGAATCTTTAAGGTCTTGTGGACCCCAAAATGACTAGCTAGTCCTCCTTCATGCGTCTCCCTTACAAGTAGTTCTCGAAAGGACCCTTTTGGAACACATAACTAATTCCCCTTGAAAAGAAAGCCCTTGTGAGCCACATAATCTCTATTAGTACCCTTTGCACATTTTTCCATGAGTAAGGACATATCCACATCCTCAAGATAGTGTTCCTTCATAAGTTGAAAACCAAGTGCTCTAGCATTTAGAGTAGCAAGCAAGGAGTATCTTTTAGACAATGTATCTGCAATAACATTAGCTACACCTGATTTATAATGTGAAACAAATAAGAAGGATTGGAGAAATTCTACCCTTTTGCATGCTTCAAGTTGAGTTTATGCTACACATTTAAGAACTTTAAAGCTTGATGATCTGAATGTAAAACAAACTACTTAGGTCTTAAGTGATGACTCCAATGATCCAAAGCCCTCACAATTGCATAAAACTCCTTAATATAAGTGGAGTAGTTCTTCTTGCATTTGTTAAGCTTCTCACTAAAATAAGCTAAGGGTCTTTTGGCTTGAATAAGGATAACACTTATGCCAATGCCATTAGCATCACATTCCACTTTAAAAACCTCATCAAAGTTTGGTAAGGCAAGAATTGGAGCTTCACACAACTTTTGTTTAATCATCTTTAAAGCTTCATTGGCTTCCTTAATCCATTCAAAAACACTTTTCTTCATACATCTGGTAATGGGAGCCATAATGGTGTTAAAGTTAAAGACAAATCACCAATAAAATGAAGTCAAGTCATGAAAACTCCTTACCTTAGTAATGGAACTAGGTTGGGGACAAGATTTAATTGCTTCAACCTTGGATTGATCAACCATAATACCATCTTTGGAAACTGCATGTCCAAGAAACACAACACTAGAGGAACAAAATTCACACTTTTGCAATTTGGCATAAAGTTTTTGCCTTAATGCATCAAATACTTACCACAAATGATCTAAGTGGTCTCCTTCAAATCTAATAAATGAGGATATCATCAAAATAAATCACACAAATTTACCAAGAAAAGGGCATAATATCTTATTCATCAAACACATAAATGTACTTGGGTCATTAGAAAGACCGAATGGCATGACCATCCACTTATACAAATCCTTTTAGGTTTTGAAGGTTGTCTTCCATTCATCTCTCTCTCTCTCTCATTCGGATATGATGATAGCCACTCCTTAAGTCCACCTTGGAGAAGATGGTGGCTCCATGTAACTCATCTAGCATGTCATCAACCTTTGGAATGGGATATATGTATTTAATAATGATGTTGTTGATGACTTTACAGTCTATACACATTTGAAATGACCCATCATTCTTTGGCACTAATAAGGCTGGAACTGAACATGGGCTCATACTCTCTTGTATAAATCCTTGAGTCACTAATTCATTTTCTTGCCTTTGTAACTCCCTAGCCTCTTTCAGGTTGCATTTGTAGGCTTCCTTATTGGTAAAGGTGCCCTTGGAAGTAGGTTTATATGGTGTTTTATCCCTCTAATTAGAGGTAAACCATGTGGAAGGTCACTGGGAAATACATCAGCAAACTCATATATGAGTGGTCGAATAAGCGGATGTGGTTTACTCACTCTCTTACTCTCTTTCCCTTTAGTGACAAGCAATACAAGGATGAGTTTGTGCTTCTGGATGGCTTTCTCCACTTGGGTTTCACTCAGGAATAGGTCTTTTTTCCTATCTTTTACCCCACGTGTTTGGTGTATTTGGGATGAAGTAAATGGAGCTAAGGTTATAAGTTTCTCATTAACTTTGAAGGAATAAGTGTTTTGGCTAGTATCATGCTTAATACCTTTATCATATTGCCATGACCTTCCCAATAACAAATGGAAAATATCCATAGGTATAACATTACAAGTAACCTAATTTACATAATGCTTTCCAATGGAAAAAGTAAGTAAGATTTGCCTTGAAACTTGAAGATGACTTCCTTGGCTTAGCCATTGCAATTTGATCTAAGGTAGGAAAATTCAACTTCTCCATAAGAGTTGTAGAAGATACCTTAGCACAACTCCCACTATCAATAATGACAAAACACACCTTTCCATTAATTGTACATTAAGTTTGGAAGAAGTTCTTCTTTTGCTCATTTGGAGGACAAACATAGGCATGCAAGGCTCTACGAAGAATAAGCATACTGCCATAATCAGCTTGCTTAATAATCTCATTCTCTTCCTCTTATTCAACCATGGGTTCATCATCACCATACTCCTCTTTAGAGTAGGTTTCTTCAATCTTTTCAATGTCTTTCATGGTCATCACCCTCCTATTTGGACAGTTAACTTGCATGTGGCCATATCCTTGGCACTTGGAGCACTTTCTCTCCTTTGGATCTTGCTTTATACAATTGGGTGTTGCCTTTAAGGCTTCCCCAACCTTTACTTTACCTTACTAGTAATCTCAGGCTTGTTGTAAGACCTTGAGCCCTCCTTACTAAAAGGCTTAGATCCAAAGCTTTTCAAGGTCTTTCTTTTCCTCTCTACTTTGATAGCTAGTTTGCAAACATCATCAAAAGAAAATAGGATTGCAATTCAATAGTGTTTGAAGTCTCAAGCTTTAAGCCTCTAAGAAATTGTGCTATAGTGGTCTCTTTAGGCTTTAGTACCTCACATCTCATCATAAGGGTCTCAAATTCTCTAATGTACTCTTCCATACTCCTTTCCATCTTACTTGAGAGCATTTATTTTAAGATAAAGATCTTACTTGTAACCATTGGGCAAGAAGCACCTTTTGAGTAGCTTCTTCAGTTTTTCCCATGAGTGGACCTTCTCCTTCCTATCTCAATCTCTTTGTTTCTTAAGATTCTCCCACCATAAAGAAGCATATTCTTTGAGATAAAGAACAACTTTATACTTCTTTCGATCATCGTACCCCTTGAACTCAAACACCCCTTTAATACGACATAGCTAATCAACAAAATCATTAGGGTTAAAGGTACCTTTGAATTTTAGGCTAAAGTGTCATGGAAGTTAACTCTAACAACTTGGTAGAAACCCTTGGCAACTAGTCTTGCCTTAAGTCTTGAGAGTGAACCATCAACTAATAACTTTGGTTTAAAAGCCCATTGGCAACCTACAATGTACATATTGGACTTGCTAAGGAACTAAAATCCATGTATTGTTGCGATAAAAAGCATCCATTTCCTCTTTCATTGCTATAAAGCAACCTAGGTGACTTAAAGTAGACTTGATAGAAGTAGGAATAGGTGGAATAACTATAGTTGTCATGAAAGTGTACTTTGGATTAGGCTTGAATATCCCATGTTGAGCTTGAGTTTTTATTTATAGTGAAAGCATAGCTTAAGTTTCAAAAATAGTAAAGGGATCTAGGATTGAGTCTTTAGCATCGGTTGGCATATGGTCATGAGTAGTGATAACATATTGGGAATCTTTTTTTTTTTTTTTTTTTTGGTGAAAGGTCAAATTATATATCACTCGTAAAAAAATTTACAAGATTGTTCGATTACAAAATATCATCATCTAAGCTCAAATATTGCACTTGGCAAATTCCAAAGCTCTTGTAAAAATTTATTACAATTTGTAAGCTTGACTCTTCTGGTAGATGAAATCTTCCCTCTCACATCCTTCTTGATTTTAGCAATAATGGTTGAGTTATCTAGACTTGTATCGTTGAATCTTCTTCTATTCATTTTGCTCCAAATGTGATACAATACAGCATTGAAAGATATACTAAGCAAAGTTGCTACAAAGCTCTTCCTCTTAACAGTCTTGATCATCTAACATATTTCAGCTCTCCAGTGTTCAATTCTTCTAGTTAATCCATTTATGCCTAACAAAGCCTTCCAGATGTAGTTTGTGAACCTGTACTTAAAAAATAAATGTTCCAGTGATTCTTCTTCTTGTTGGCAGAGGTTGCATTGTAGATTCACTGAACTATTCCATTTAGCCACCCGATCTGCTGTGGATAGTTTGTCTTTCAAAGTGATCCAGTAGATAAAATTATACTTTGGTACTCTTTCTTTCCAGACAAGTGTTGCCCATTTAGTATCTTCTCTATTCTTTCTTAGTGCTACATAACTTTTGGCAATATTGTATTCTGAGTCCGTCACTAGTTGTGTGAGTTCACTTCTTACTTGTAAAATATTCCTAAAACTCCAAGCTAGTGATCCTTTCATCTCAACTTCTAATACAAACATATTGGGAATCTTCTATGTGAGTGTAAGAGGTTGAAAAGGATGGTAAGACATAAGAGGGGCCTGCATTTGAGTTACTGGCATAGTGTCTTGAAAAGAATATACAAAAGTGAAGTTTTGGTTAGACTGAGTTGATTGTGGGCTAAAGGTAGTTGGAGCAAGCTCTATACGCTATTTGTTGCATGTTGTCCTAAATCTTCAAATGTTATAGAGTAGGGTGAAACAATATCTTCAACTTGTGTTAAGTCATCTCTTGCTGCTGCAGAAGGTAGTGCAAGAAGCTGTAATAAGGAGTTTATATCTAGTAGTAATGTTTTTACCACATAAGGAACATTGTTTATGGTAGATTGTTGTGCTACTATTGGTGGAAAATAGATTACTAGTATAAGTAGTGCAATTCTTGTAGCTTTTAAAGAGAGAGAATTTGTTGCTGTAGGAACTATGTCATGTGGTAAAATTATAGAGTTTGCTTTAGGTAAAACTGATACTACTTGTAAGTGTAATGTAGATTCAATAGCTTAAGATTGCTTATGAGGATGAGCTTGAGAAACTAATTCTATATGTGGCACTATCAGACAAAATCAGGAAACAAACCAAGAGTCATAATAGACAAACTTCTTGAAGAATTTTGTTGCTATACAGTAAAGGGAAAAGTTTCTTCATCAAACAAGACATGTTTGGAGATGTACAACAACCAATTTCAATGTGAAAACATCTATATCCTTTATGAATATCAATGTAACCTAGAAAGACACATTGCAAGGACCTCATAATTAGCTTATTATTTACATAAGCTTTTAAGTAGGGAAAATAACTATAACCAGAGGTTTTAAAATGAGAGCAATCAATCTCATGATGGTATAACAATGAATAAGGAGTATTTTGTTGAAATAGTGGTGATGGTAGCTTGTTAATGACATAAGTGGTAATTGAAAATGCTTCAAACTAAAAGGACTTAGGCATGCCAACATCAAACATCATTGGATGTCCTAGTTCTATCACATGCTTGTGTTTCCTTTCGACAACACTATTTTACTCTAGTATATAAGGACATAATTGTAAATGTTGTATTCCATTGGCTATCAAGTAATTTTGCATTAATCGATTAACAAACTCACCACCTTTATTAGTTTGAAAAATTCTGATAGTTAAGTCAAATTTTTTTTCAATAAAGACTTTAAACTTCACAAAGATGTTATACAAATTTTCCTTCCTCTTTAAAGGAAATATACAAGCAAACCTAGTATGATCATCTATAAAGACATCATAGAATCGAGAAGGCACTATAGATTTTCTTTAGTGCACAACCAACTCTATGAACATATATAGGGAAAGCTAACTTGTAACTCTCATTGAGATGACACAAATTACAAAACTGAGATTATTGGAGGTAGCTTTGATCTTATTCTATTGCAACAAATGCTTAAGTATTGCATTTCTAAGATGCCCGAGTCTTTAGTGCCAATTGAGTAAATCAACTTATGTTTGTCATGTAGAAAATAAAATTTGAAAGTGATTATCAAGGAGAAGGTATAGTCCTTTCCTTTTAACTCCTTTCACCAATGTTTTGTGGTCCTGCAAGTCCTTAATGTAAAAATAATGCTCAGTAAAGATAAAATGACAAGGATAATCTGTTATGAGCCATGAAATAGATAGTAGATTCCTTTGAACTTAAGGTGCAGCTAATAGATTTAGTAATGGAACTCGTGTGTTGGGAATATGAGCAAAACCAATATGTGAAACATGTAAGAACTCTTCATTGCCCACTTGTATCTTATCTGATCCAAAACAATAAGAAAATGATTCTAACTTACCAACTGAAGTAGCAACATGAGTGCTTGTTCCAAAATTAGGTATCCAAGCGTCACTTTTAAGCTAGGATTTGAAATGTCTAATGCAATGAGAGCTTTTGGTATATCAAGTGATTGGAAGGAGTGGTCAAAGCATTTAAAGCACTTAATGGCTGTGTCCTTCTAAGCACAAATCAAATGCACATAAGCATCATTGACACATTCTTTTAGATTGTTGGTGTGTCATGTTGTCTTTCCATTTTATGTTGAGGGAGTAAAGCCTTTACCTTAAGAAGAAAAGCTATTGGAATTTTGAGTACCTCTTGGCCTCGTCCATCTAGTATGCCTCCATAATTTATGCAATAAGAGTAATAAATGGTAGAATGGGATGCAGTAGGATTGTACCTACTATTTCCTTAATCAATACCTCTTTCATACATCATACAAAAGGGTTGACTGATAAATCTACAAAAGAATCACCTTGATACTAAACTGGATTGAGTCTCAAACGAGGAGTTGGTCTAACCTTAATTCCCATAAAGAAATGCTTAAAGGTCTCAAGAAGGCATGTGAATCCTTCTTAGCTACTATGTTTCGACCATTGATCCCCTCACACTCTAAGTCCCCATGGCACTAAGCAAATTGCACAAGCCCTAGAATTCTGACAAATAAGTCTCCATTGTCTTATTAGATTCAAACAAAACCTACGTAATGAGCCATGAACGAGCAAGATTATTGCTTTGTTCCCATTGTTCATACAAAGGATTAATCTCAATGTAGGTATCCATGTTACCAATCTTGTCTAGAGGAGAAGGAATCTCTCTAATGATGAATCCAATCATACATTGGGTCTAAAAAAGGCACTTTACCTATGTTATCCAAGGAATGAAATTAGTGGAATTGAGTTTGAAGAAGACGAAGTTTGCAAGGAAACGGATAACTAGAGTTCTTAGCCATTGATGGAGTTTGGTAGAATAAAGTAGGGGAACCCTATTTTGATATCAAAAGAAAAATGAAAACAAGCTAACAAAGGAGAGATTTCTAACCCTCTGCAGAATTGTATTGCTTAACATAAACAATTATTGAGATGCTTAGCTCTATTTATAGATTACAGTTGGAAAACAATCGTAACTGCTCATAACTAGCTTTCTAATTAATCGTTTCAACTAACTAATTGACTGCCAGTTAGGTAGTTTCTGTTAATATGGCTGCTGACTAGATAGATTGACTATGACTAAGTTGCTTACAATCTTTCTTCGAGTTTATAGTAGAGCTATGCTGTGAATCTACCACATCACTGTCTTGGTCCTTCTCGTTCACATGTGTTTGGTTTACTAAGGTCTGCAGCTAATGTGGCAAAACAAAACGGTACTGATAATGGCAACAGGGAAACCATTCAGATCAAACTGGGCCTAGTGATGGCGGATCATCATCAAATCCCGAGATCTACAGGAACGAGGTGGATGAGTTTGACACATATGAAACGTCTTGGAGTGCTCTTGGGGGAGCTGCTTTGTGAAGGGCTGGGAGTGGACTCAAAGGGGTTGGAAGGCATGACATATTTGGAAGATAGAATGATGGAGGCCCATTACCATCCATTCTGCCCACACCCAGATCTGACGAATGAGTTTTTTTTTTTTTGGGTACGGATTCAGGGGTCTTCATGGTGTTGCAGCGGGACCATGTTGTTGGGTTGCCGGTTGGCTGTCGTGGGAGTTGGGTGGACGTTAAACTTGTCCCTGGAGCTCTTGTTGTTAAGCTTGGGGAATTCCTTCAGGTAAAAATGTACTCGGATTTACGAGCTCTCTCAAAATTCACAATGTGTGTTTGCCGAGAAACATGTTTTCTGTTCTAACTTGCACATAAATTTTGACATGTTCAAGTTATATCCAACAAGTACAGAAGTGCAGTATGTCAAGTGTCAACTGTTTTTTCCTTCGACCAAGGGAATAAAGACGAGCTGTATGAACCGCTGCTCGACTGGTATCACTAGAAAATCCTGCAATTTACCTGCAGTTCAAGCTATCATACTTAATCAGAGCGGCATATTTACTGTTTGACCGAGTTTAGTTTTTGAGTTTGAGATTCGGATATTCCGTCAAGAATGGAGTGAGTTGAAAATCTCTCTCTCTCTCTCTCTCTCTCTCTACCCTATGTTAATGATAAACAACTAATAAACCTAGTAGTCTACGACATGATTGATTCCCTTCGCTTTTTCTTTTTCTTTTTTTTTTTTTTGCTCGGTCGGGCTATCTGCACTTAAATTTGTTCAAATGGTAGGATTTGAAGGTATGGCATCATTGATGTAATGTACCTTGTGATTAGACTAAAACATACAAGACGTAGTTTGTGCCTTCAGGAAAAGTAAAAAAGGAGAAAATCATACTACTGCAAGAAAGGAAACTGAACTAAAATGATTGACCCATTTGGGGGTTTAAAATTCAAAATTTCGATATAACAGTCACTGGTCTTAAAATCTTACTTAGTTGGAATGATTATTTGAAGTCCTTAACCGTTATGCTCACACTCTTGCAGGCCTAGAGTTAGGTCCTACTGTCATATTGCGCCTTTACCTATGCTGATTCAGGCTCATGTTATCTTCGAAAAGCCTTGTACCTACGCTTATTCTTTTTGTCTAAATCTTAGGATTCTTGGAGGGAAAATGACCCTCTCAACTGCAAATCACCACCCACAACCACGGCCCATTGCTATTCAACCATTAATGAGAATTCGGCCTGTAACAACATGCGTGCAAACAAAATATAGAATCGAAGATCATTGTATGAGTTTTGAGTTTGTAATTAAATTATTATTTTAATCAATTTTCAAATCCAAAGGTAGAAGTCTTATCTTTACATGTCACGTTCAGGATCTTTTACACTTCGGTCTACAACCTGCAAACGGAAAGCCTTCCTCTGTTCTTCTTCCTACCTATGGTTACAAGCCAAAACAAGACAAATCTGCATCTAAGGGACGCAGAACCTCAGCATCTACCGGACACTGGACAGCAGCATCAACCGGACACTGGACGGAAAGAAAGTTCTCCAAACAACCCAAAACTCCTATGGTTTAAAATTCTTCTTTCCTCCCCTTTAGAGACTTTCCCAAAAGACTTCTCTGCCCTTCCTAAATACAACATAAAACCCCAAACTACCCTTACAAGCTATTAAAATAACATACATATAATGCAGAATTATGGAGATTGCAACATTACATTGACAAAATAGGTATATATAGACCAGATAATATCAACCCAATAAATTACTTGTTTAATCATCACTGTAGTATTAAATATATTAATCAACATTTTAAAATTAGAATTATTCACTAATATCAGGACGTCAATTATTAAGAACCAAGAGGCCATTGAAACAAACGAATCTTCTCCTACAATCAACTCATAACATTTCAGCGCCATCAACTTGTAATAGTAGCAAGGAAAATGATTAAGTCTTCATCTATACTGAAGAACATTAAAACATGTTATTCCAAGGAAATGTTGTTCTTTTATTTTATTTCCTTTGTTAATCTTTTCCTTTAGCCGTTCCCAGAACGTATTTCAGATACAAATGGGACTTCGTTCAAATTTAATATCGAGATACGTTTGGGCACACACTGGTTTTTGTCCCAGAGAAATGTTTTTTTTTTTCACGCAAAACACCTGATCCCATATGTTTGATTAGATTTCTGCGGAAACACGCAAGAGCTGTTAATAATAACGCCATAAGCAACATTTTTTGAGGTTGCAAAGTCAAACCCAATCACAGTCCTTCCCCTATATTATATGTCACCCTATATTTCAGAAAACAGATGGAGACCATCGCCATGGCAGTAACCAACGACCAAGAATACGACAGAGCCGAGGAGGTGAAGCACTTCGATGAATCCAAGATCGGAGTGAAGGGCCTTGTCGACTCGGGCATCACCACCATTCCTCGCTTCTTCATTCATCCACCCGAGACCCTATCCGACCTCAGTCCCGCATCCGCGACGGCAGCGAAAACCGACCTCATTCCGACCATTGACCTCGCCGTGGTCAACACGGATCATGGCCGTGCTGTTATTGTTGACCAGATCAGACGCGCCGCCTCCACCGTCGGGTTCTTCCAGATTGTCAACCACGGTGCGACGTTGGGAGTTCTGGACCGAACGCTGGCCTCCATTAAAGGGTTTCACGAGCAACCGGCGGAGACAAAGGCACGGTACTACCGTCGAGAGGCAGGCACCGGTGTGAACTACTTCTCCAACGTTGACTTGTTTCTTTCCAAAGCGGCTAGTTGGAGGTATGTATTTGGTTACCACAGTCTCTTCTCTCTTCTACAATTTTATACGGCAAAAGTGGCTAAAGAAAAAGGGGTACTGAGACTGGTAACAGGGACACCATTCAGATAAGACTGGGCCCGAAGCTGGCGGATCATCATCAAATCCCTGAGATCTGTAGGAACGAGGTGGCTGAGTTTGACACAGAGATGAAACGTCTTGGAGCACTCTTAGCGGAGCTGCTTTGTGAAGGGCTAGGAGTGGACTCAAAGAGGCTTGAAAACATGACATGCTTGGAAGGAAGAATGATGGTGGCCCATTACTATCCGTTCTGCCCACAGCCAGATCTGACGGTTGGGCTTGCTTATCATACGGATCCAGGGATGTTCACGGTGTTGCAGCAGGACCATGTTGGTGGGTTGCAGGTTAAGCGTGATGGGATTTGGGTGGACGTTAAACCTGTCCCTGGAGCTCTTGTTGTTAACGTTGGGGATTTTCTCCAGGTAAGAATGTACTTGGGCTTACAACCTTACTCAAAATTTATGTGTTTTCCCAGTAAAAACATGCTTTCTGTTCTAACTTGCATATAAAATTGGATGTGGTCAGATTATATCCAACAACGAGTACAAAAGTGCAGAACATCGAGTGTTAGCCAACGCCAAGAATGAACCACGAGGCTCAATTGCTGTTTTCTTCAACCCAGGGAACAGAGACGAACTGTATGGGCCGCTGCTGGAGTTGGTATCACAAGCAAAACCTGCAATTTACCGGCAGTTCACGCTAGCAGACTTCATGTCCAGGTTTTTCAGGAAGGAGTTGGACGGCAAATCCTTGACAAATTACTACATGCTGTGAAACTCCTGACAAATGGTATGAATAATGCCAACATCGACAGTTCACACAAGTCTCTACTCCTTGAATAAAAGTATATTGGGAGGCCTGAACTTATCATCCTTCCTTTGCTCTTACAGTTGCCATTTCTAATATATCCCTTGTCTTTCCATCCAATCGCTATATATAATATATGGTATTTATAGTTGAATATCGGCGAAAATTAAATGTTTGGTTAACAAAATATAGAATCACATGAATTTTGCGTATCTATTAAGTTATTGTTTTAAGCAATTTTCTTATTCAAAAAGTAACGGCCTTACCTCTACATGGACAAATACCAGACAATATTATACTCAATAGAATCACAATTACTTCTCAAATCTTCATTATAAATTTATGAATCAACATTTCAAAATTAAACTAATATCAAGAGGCCATTGAAATCCATTGCAATCAATCTACTCCTACGGTTGACCCCTAATATTCTAGCGCCATCAAGTCGTAATAGTAACAAGACAAAGGGATAAGGTTCATCTGGAATATTAAGACAGGATATGCCTAGGACCGCCGCTTTCAATGTTTCCGTTCCACCTTCCCTGGAACGTTTTGTAGATAAAAATATGTTATCATTAGGCATCTTTCAACAAAGTGGTGCCGTGGAATTTATTAAAATGACATGAATTGCTCAATGAAACTAAAGCAATACGCACTTAGAACCGGTCATTTAGCGAATAAGATGAAGGATTAACTATTATTTTATTACCCGTAACCATACCCTTATAACAAAATGCACGTCAATCAAGTGGTAGAGATTAGTGAAGGGGAACAAGAGCCATTATTCCAACGAAGATGAAGAATAGATTTATGTCACTAAAAAGAAGAAAACAAAGCAATAGTAGGGCAAGATATAATGTGTTCTACTATACTAGCAAGAGGATAGGTTAGAATCTCTTGGTATAATCCCTTACATTTTTAACAGGTCCCTTACAATGTATGCCTCAAAATATCCATTTTCTAATGAATAACATAGTATATGGAAGATAAGAGGACTCATGTTATGGACTTGGGTTCCATCCCAAAAGATCAACCTTAATTGGGTGGAGTAGTCAGTTTCCTTATATGGTTATATCATCTTGCTTGCCTTTCCGATGTGAGAGAATGAAGTCTATTATATTCTCTCCCACATAAATTCATGTTGCCCTTGATATGGGTGGGGCCCCTGACCAACCCCACACTAGGGGTTTGCCCACTGCTCACCCCACACTAGGGATAGTAATTGCAAGCGCCATTGGGTGGGCCTATTGCCTTAGCCCTTTAAGAAAGATGAATTTCCTTAAAAGGGAGTTCATGAAAAAAAAAATCATTATTAGCATTATTAGAGCCAAAGCTTGGGGGAGATGCTCTTGCAAACATAGCAAAAAATTGGGTTTTAACACTTATTTACATTACAACTCAGTGAAGACTTATATACAAATTATGTAGAAGTCATATATAGAGGTCTTGTTGGTTTCTAGAATTAGTCAATGTATTTTTGTAAAAGTACAGATGGATGGGAAGATGTTTTTGTTAACTTTTGTTTATGTGAGTATGGATTACATATATAGAAGGTAGTTATGAAAACGTCTAGAAAATTTTAGATAGCAAACAAACAATGAATCCTTGGAGGAGACTTCAATTCCATTCTTTGTCAAGAAGAGAAACAAGGAAGACTATTGTCAGCCCAATCTAATAGCTAATGCTGTGATGTAGGAGTGACTATGCCAGCCTAATCTAATAGCCTAGCCCATATGTTGTGTGTCATCAAATACATGTTTGGGCCACAATATGATCTAATAGGTCCAAGGAGGGCAAAGTTGAAGAGCATCTGAGGAATTATTTGGAATATTCACTAGAATCTCCTAGATAGTTTTGGGTTTTTTAATTAATGATAGGGGTTTCCTAAATAGTTGTTGAGTCCTTAATTTCTTAGGTTTTCTTTATTGTTTGAGAATATTTCATTTTGTTTGGTTTTCCTTAATTGTCTAGGTTTTTGATTTATCTAGGGTTTCCATACTTATTAGATCTCTAATTTGTTTAGGATTCCCTTATTTGTTAGAATCCAAATTTGTTAAGACTTCCTTAATTTTAAGGATTCTTGATTTATCAAGATCCTTCTAAAATTAGGTTTTAAGGATTCCAGATTTACCAAGATCTTTCTAGGATTAGGTTTAGCTGCCTATCTAAAGGGAGCATTGTTTAAGTTGTAAGTAGACTTGTTTTCTGGAGGATAGAAACCCCAAAGTTGTGTAATTAACTTTTGCATTCATTATCCAGTTCTTGCCAGGGATTAGTGGTGGAACACCTCTTTGACTGGTGGCGTTGCCTTTATGTCTTGGAGCCTATTGGCATCTATCTTTTATTTTTATTCTTTTTATTTTTTTTTCTCCCATCCTCCCAACCAAACATTCACCTTTATCACACAAAAACCCAAAACACAAAAAGAAAACGATTTTTTTTATACTAAGCTCACTCAAGCCCACCATTAGAACCCACATCAAGTGGTAATCAGAGCCTAGGTTATTCTTTTGAGTGAGTTCTCCTCAAGATGTTTAATCCGAGTGGCAATTTTTCATTGCATCATAGTGGCCATTCTTCGCCAATTCCACCATGGGAAGTTGGAAACAAAATGTCATCGCTTAAGTTAGGCGAGGTAAAGGAGCAACTTTTTGATGTCCTTAAGAAGTTGTAAGCCTTTTTCCATGGCATCCAAGGCTACCAAGATGAAAGAGAGCGGAGGAGGAGGAGGCTAGATAATGATTCTAGCTTATATGTCAAGATCCCACAATTTAAAGGTACTTTTGATCCCAATGATTTTATTGATTGGCTATGTCATATTGAAGGGGTGTTTAAGCTCCAAGCATATGATGATATGAAGAAATATAAGGTTGATGCTCTTCATCTCAAACAATTTTAAGAAACAAAGAGAATAAGATGGAAAGGAGAAGGTCCGTTTGTGGGAGAAACTAAAGAAGCTGCTTAAAAGGTGCTTCTTGCCCAAAGATTACAAGCAAGACTAGGTTGATGTGCGCAAGATGAACATATGTTGAAGCCAACACCCACAATGCAACCAAAAAAAAGATTACACTTTAACGAATTTCAAGTACCAACAGTAGAACAACTACAGTTATTACAAGGAAGACTATGACATGTGGATAAAAAGGTGGTATGGGAGAGAAGTTCAACCGAAGAAAGCCACAGAAGTTGGTCAAATAGAAGAAACAAAGTCAACAAAAATAGAACCAAAAGATTTGGATCTAGTAAAATTGGTGGTGTTGGTAGAGAAGGAGGTGGACCTAGAAAGTTTAAATCTTTTGGAAATTAAGGCAGCAATGACCATGAATGCAAATCCAAAGTTCTTAGATCCTTTAAAGCAAGATGTTCTGCCTGAAAAGGAGATAGATCCAAGAGGTCCAAATCTATCGAAGCATAAGATATTACCAAACAAGGCAGAAGAAGAAATTCTGTTAGAAGAAACACAAGGTATCATCCAAGACTTGAAGAATTCAGAGGCATTAAGCATGAATAGTGGTTTCCTTCGTTGGTTTGTATTGTCAAATCATAAGAAGACGACATGTCAACAACAATCACCAAGACTTTTCAATGCTATTGTTGAAAGTGTCGCTAAAACATTCCATAACTTTAACTACTTGTTTAGATCATATGGTTAGTTAGGTTGTAAACTCCTATCCAAGTAGCAGGTAGTTTGCCATTGGTTTGTGAACCAACACACTTGGGTAAGCCACAAGAGTTAGAGCTTGATTTGTGCACAAACTTGGATTGTGGATCCATGGAGCGACAAAGCCCAAAGCAGCAATCAAGATTTGAGGACAAATCTTTTTCAAGAAAGGGAGATTGATGCAGGAATGACTATACCAACCCAATCTAATAGCCCAGCCTATATATTGTGTGTCATCAAATACATGTTTAGGCCACAACATGATCTAACAGGTCTAAGAAGGGCAAAGTTAAAGAGCATCTAAGGAATTATCTAGAATATTCACTAGAATCTCCTAGATAGGTTTGGGTTTTGTCATTAATAATAGGAGTTTCCTAAATAGTTGTTGAATTCTTAATTTCTTAGGTTTTCTTTATTGTTTGAGAATATTTCCTTTTGTTTGGTTTTCCTTAATTGTCTAGGTTTTTTATTTATCTAGGGTTTCGATACTTGTCAGATCTCTGATTTGTTTAGGATTTCCTTATTTGTCAGAATCCAGATTTGTTAAGACTTCCTTAATTTTAGGAATTCTTGATTTATCAGGATCTTTCTAAAATTAGGTTTTAAGGATTCCTAATTTACCAGGATCCTTCTAGGAGTAGGTTTAATTGCCTATTTAAATGGAGCATTGTTTAAGTTGTAAGTAGACTTGTTTTCTAGAGAATAGAAACCCCAAAGTTGTGTGATCAACTTTTGCATCTGTTATCCAGTTCTTGCCAGGGATTAGAGGTGGAACACCTCCTTGATTGGTGGCGTTGCCATTACATCTTGGAGCTTATTGGCATCTATCTTTTGTTTTTGTTCCTTTTATTTTCATTTTTCTCCCATCCTCGAAACCAAACATTCACTTTTATTACACAAAAAACAAAAAAAACAATTTTTTTTATCCTGAGCTTACTCAAGCAAACCATTAGGATATGCATCATGTTGAATTCCAAAATTTTGTCTACCAATAAAGGTTGCATGATTATAGGTACTTGGGTTCTCTTTTCATGTGGTTAAATAATGTTTATAGGACTAGAAAGATATGACCAAGGTTGAATAGAAACCTACGTAATTTGGAAGTTTTAACAACTTTTCTAACTTTGAAAGTGCACCATTTAACAAGAATCCTATTTAATCATAATCTTGTACTATATTATAATTGAGAATGGTATGTCAAGGAGTTATGTCTTTTAAGTTCTAGAAGTAGTGGTTGGAAGTTCCATCAATAATGCAAATAATAACACAACAATGGTTAGGGAATTCCATAGCTCCACAAGTGAAGAAAGCCTAAATGGAATGGGTAAAGCTAAATAGAGATAGGGAGTAAAGGATAGTAGATTTAACAAAGTACAAGAACTAGAAACAAAGTTACAAATGGATTGATCAATCATGGTTTAAAAACTTCAACGGGCTTAAGAAAGTCATATTCAAAACATTATAGAGAAAAATGTTTGTTTTAGGATAAAGCTTTGGTTAGATGGCTTCAAAAGGGAAACAAAAACTTAGCCTACTTCCATGCTTGCATTTTAAAGAGGAGGTAGTTATCCAAGTGTAATTTTGTACTACTAGGTGGATCCCAAATGGATGATGAGATACCTTAGGCCTATTAGTAATGGCCTTTTACAAGGAGTTGTTGACATTCCCTATAGAATGAAGTTTACTTTGCACATTGTGATTTCCACTTAAAGATAGAGAATAATCATATTTCCTCAAACATGTACCAAGATTGGTTGTAAAGGCACATAATAAAATGGTTTGCCATGTTTTAGAATGGGATGAATTCAACAAGCTATCAAGAACCTAGATCTTGATAATGCATAGGCTTAGATGGCTTTAATGGACATTTCTTCTTAGTAGCATAAGGAATAGTGAAAGAAGACTGGTAAGCAACCATAAAATATTTCTTCACATGAGGCCATACTCCTAGAAGTTCCATACTAACGATGTTAGTATTAATTCTGTAGATACAACAACCTAGTAACTTTTCAAATTTAAGATATAAAATTCTAGCAAAGACTGTAAATGTAGGCTTGCAAAGGTACTACTACCATGTGTGATTTTGCCAAAATTGTATGGCTTTGTTGAGGACAGATCTATCTAGGAAAATATAGTGTTGGCTTAAAAATGGTACATGAAGTTAGTAGATTAGTGTCATAAGGTAATGTAATTATTAAACTTAATATGTCAAAAGCCTATAATAGGTTGAAGTGGTCAATTTTACCACAAGTTTTGCAAAGGTTTTGTTTTTCTCCATTGTGGATAGACATGATCTATTGTTGCATCTCAAATAATTGGTTTTCCATTCAATTACATGGAAAAAATTTGGCTTCTTTAAATCCACAAGGAGACTTAGACAAATGGATCCACTATCTTTTAGTTTATTCATTACTGCTTAAGAAGTATTGATGTGGAGCAACTATGCCAACCTAGGCCAACGGCTCAACCCATATGTTGAGTGTCCTAACAATTATATGTTTGGATCCAAGAAGCCCAAACTTTTAAAGGTCATTCCAGAGATTCTTTAGGAATTTTGATATGTTTAAGATTCCTTAACTGTGTTGATTTAGGATTCTTAAATTGTTAAGGTTCTTAATTATCTAGGATTTCCTTATTTGTTGAGATTCTTAATTTGTTAGGATGTTATCCCTAATTTGTTGGGATCCTATCCCCGATTTTTTGGGATCTAATCCCTGATTTGTTGGGATCTTATCTTAATTTGGTTAGTTTGATTTTTCCTTAAATTTAAGGATTTGAATTCTACCAGACTTTGGTTTTATGAATTCCAGATCCTTCTACCACTAGGCTTAGTCGTCTATTTAAGAACATTGTTCCTTCAGTTGTAATCAGAACCTTAAGAACTGTGGAGATTAGAAACATTATTGAATTTCATTTTCCCTTAAGTTTTACCCTTTAAATTTCGTGCCTTTACTTTCTAGCCTTTTATATTCCAGTTATCTTAATTCCTGCACTTAAATTACTGCCCTTTACCTTTCAATTGTTTATTTTCTAGTCTTCACCTTTCTAGGCCTTTATATTTTCGAATTTTTTTGGTGTTATTCGGTTCCAATCTCTCCATAATCCGAAGCTCACTCCGTTGCCTATCACGATCCGCACCAAGTGGTACTCAGAGCCAAGGTTTTGGTGAGTGAGCTGTTCTAACAGATTTGTTCATCTCATCAATTTGTTGTTTGATAGTATCACCATGTCTTAAGAAAGAGATGATTCTTCTCGTTTATCCTCACCCACTCCATCATGGCTAACTGCCCATATGATGTAGATGAGTGAAATCCAGAAGATGAGGGCTGAAATTCAAGAGTTCAAACTTTTGCTTAAACAACGCTTTCCCCTACAAACAGCCCAGACACTTTATACTCCACCACCATTACAAACAACGCACCTGCCATTCCAAACAACTCTACCATTACCCCAAGTATCCATACCACTACCAACCCAACCTTTAAATATACCACAAAGGCTAGCACCACATACACCTTATTATCAAGAATGTCCACCAACCGACCTCAGATTGCACAACCACCCTATGTACCCCAACATATCAACCACTGCAACAAGAAGATCATGCTTTAACATATTCCAAGAACTAGCAAAAGCACCACCATAATTACTACAAGGAAGAATATGATATGTGGATAGAAAGGTGGCACAAGAAAGAAGCCTCACCAAGAAAGATATACAGGTAGTTCAAATTGAAGAAAGAGGTATGATGGAAACAAAACAACACAATTTGGATCCACTAAAGCTTGTGGTGTTGGCAGAGAAGGAGGTGGACCCTAAAAGTTTGGATCTTTTGGAGATTGAGGCACCAACAACCATGAAAACAAATCCAAAGTGCTTGGATCTTCTAGAGCAAGATGTGCCGCTTAAAAAATAGACAGATCCAAGAAGTTCAGATCTACCAAACCATGAGATATTACCAAACGAGGCTGTAGAAGAAATTTTGTTAGAAGAAACACAAGATTTCATCCAAGTGTTGAAGAATGCAGAGCCAATGGTTTTCTTTGTGGGTTTGTATTGTCAAATCATGCGGAGATGATGTGTCAACAACAATCACCATGATTTTTCAATGCTCTTGGTGAAGGTACTGCTAAAACATTACATAACTTCAACTATTTGTTTGGATCATATTGTTTATTAGGTTGTAAACTTCCATCCAAGCAGCACGGTTGTTTACCACTGATCTGTGAACCAATGCACTTAGGTAGGCCACTAAAGGTAGAGATTCATATGAGTTCAAGAACTTGGATTATGGATCCATGGAGCAATAAAGCCCAAACCAACAATCAAGATTTGAGGACAAATCTTCTTTAAGAAAGGGAGAATGATGCGAAGCAACTATGCCAACCTAGGCCAACGGCCCAACCCATATGTTGAGTGTCCTAACAATTATATGTTTGGGTCCAAGAAGCCCAAACTTTTAAAGGTCATCCCAAAGATTCTTTAGGAATTTTGATATGTTTAAGACTCCTTAACTATGTTGATTTAGGATTCTTAAATTGTCAAGGTTCTTAATTATCTAAGATTTTCTTATTTGTTGAGATTCTTAATTTGTTAGAATGTTATCCCTAATTTGTTGGGATCCTATCCCTGATTTGTTAGGATCTAATCTCTGATTTGTTGGGATCTTATCTTAATTTGGTTAGTTTGATTTTTCCTTAAATTTAGGGATTTGAATTCTACCAGACTTTGGTTTTATGAATTCTAGATCCTTCTACCACTAGGCTTAGTTGTTTATTTAAGGACATTGTTCCTTCAGTTGTAATCAGAACCTTAAGAACCGTAGAGATTGAAAAAGTTATTGAATTTCGTTTTCCCTTAAACTTTGCCCTTTAAATTTCGTGCCTTTACTTTCCAGCCTTTTATATTCTAGTTATCTTAATTCATGCACTTAAATTACTGCCTTTTACCTTTCAATCGTTTATTTTCCAGTCTTTACCTTTCTAGCCCTTTATATTTTTGAATTTTCTTGTTGTTATTCTGTTCCAATCTCTCCATAATCCGAAGCTCACTCTGTTGCCCATCACGATCCGCATCAAGTGGTACTCAAAGCCAAGGTTTTGGTAAGTGAGCTATTCTAATAGATTTGTTTATCTCATCAATCTGTTGTTTGATAGCATCACCATGTCTCAAGAAAGAGATGGTTCTTCTCATTCATCCTCACCCACTCCATCATGGCTAACTGCCCATATGGTGTAGATGAGTGAAATCGAGAAGATGAAGGCTGAAATCCAAGAGTTCAAACTTTTGCTTAAACAACACTTTCCCCTACAAACAGCTCAGACACTTTATACTCCACCACCACTATAAACAATGCAATCGCCATTCCAAACAACTCTACCATTACCCCAAGTATCCATACCATCACCAACCCAACCTTTAAATATATCACAAAGGCTAGCACCACATATACCTTATTATCAAGAATGTCCACCATATTGACCTCAGATTGCACAACCACCCTATGTACCCCCAACATATCAACCACTGCAACAAGAAGATCATGCTTTAACAAATTCCAAGAACTAGCAAGAGCACCACCATAATTATTATAAGGAAGAATATGATATGTGGATAGAAAGGTGGCACAAGAAAAAAGCCTCACCAAGAAAGATATATAGGTAGTTCAAATTGAAGAAAGAGGTATGATGGAAACAAAACAAAACAATTTGGATCCACCAAAGCTTGTGGTGTTGGCAGAGAAGGAGGTGGACCCTAAAAGTTTGGATCTTTTGGAGATTGAGGCACCAACAACCATTAATGCAAATCCAAAGTGCTTGGATCTTCTAGAGGAAGATGTGTCGCTTAAAAAATAGACAGATCCAAGAAGTTCAGATCTACCAAACCATGAGATATTACCAAACGAGGCTGTAGAAGAAATTTTGTTAGAAGAAACACAAGATTTCATCCAAGTGTTGAAGAATGCAGAGCTATTATTTAGCATGAACAATGGTTTTCTTTATGGGTTTGTGTTGTCAAATCATGTGGAGATGATGTGTCAACAACAATCACCATGATTTTTCAATGCTCTTGGTGAAGGTACTGTTAAAACATTACATAACTTCAATTACTTGTTTGGATCATATTGTTCATCAGGTTGTAAACTTCCATCCAAGCAGCAGGTTATTTACCACTGATTTGGGAACCAACGCACTTGGGTAGGCCACCAAAGGTAGAGATTCATATGAGTTCAAGAACTTGGATTATGGATCCATGGAGTAATAAAGCCTAAACCAACAATCAAGATTTGAGGACAAATCTTCTTCAAGAAAGGAAGAATGATGCGGAGCAACTATGCCAACCTAGGCCAACGGCCCAACCCATATGTTGAGTGTCCTAACAATTATATGTTTGGATCCAAGAAGCCCAAACTTTTTAAGGTCATTCCAGAGATTCTTTAGGAATTTTGATATGTTTAAGACTCCTTAACTATGTTGATTTAGGATTCTTAAATTGTTAAGGTTCTTAATTATCTAGGATTTCCTTATTTGTTGAGATCCTTAATTTGTTAGGATGTTATTCCTAATTTGTTGTGATCCTATCCCCGATTTTTTGGGATCTAATCCCTGATTTGTTGGGATCTTATCTTAATTTGGTTAGTTTGATTTTTCCTTAAATTTAAGGATCTGAATTCTACTAGACTTTGGTTTTATGAATTTTAGATCCTACTACCACTAGGCTTAGTCATCAATTTAAGGACATTGTTCCTTCAGTTGTAATCAAAACCTTAAGAATCGTAGAGATTGGAAAAGTTATTGAATTTCGTTTTCCCTTAAACTTTGCCCTTTAAATTTCGTGCCTTTACTTCTTACCCTTTTATATTCTAGTTATCTTAATTCCTGCACTTAAATTATTGCCTTTTACCTTTCAATCATTTATTTTCCAGTCTTTACCTTTCCAACCCTTTTTTTTTTTTTTTGAATTTTCCTGTTGTTATTCCGCTCCAATCTCTTTAGAATCCATTAGCTCACTATGTTGCCCATCACGATCCGCATAAAGTATTTAGTCAAAAGTGGAAACATATGATGTAGAATGAGGAGATTGGTGGATTGAAAGATATGAATGATTTTGAATATATAGCATTTGCTCTACATGAACAACATGATTGTATTTTTGAATTATCAAAAATGGTTAGTACTTAATTTTATGACTTTGTTGAAAGATTATGAATGTTCTAGCATGTAAAAGGTGAAGGTCAAGAAATATAATTTCTTATTGGCAAAAAAGCTCCTCTTTATAAGAAGTATCACATTAAACAATGGATATATTTTTTACCAGCAAATTTATTAATAAAATATTTGGGGGTTCTACTTTTTAAAGGAAGAGCAAAAAAGATATACTTTGAAGAATGGCAGACTTCCTATGGAAGAATAGGAGAGTACATAGAGTACAATGGGTAGGTTAGGATAAAGCTTATCAGCCTTTAGATAAAGCGGGTTTAGGAACAAAGAGACATGGTGTTCGGTAAAATTCTACATGCAAGTGTACATGTTGAACAAGTAATATAATGATAAGTATGAGTATCGTCCCACAGAGACTGATGCTTACTACACTAACTAAGTACTAATGGTGAATAGACTCTAGAGCTTATCTAGCAAATCGAAATGGTAAAACATTGATTAAATAACTAAATTTAACCTAAACTTGATTAACGAAGATGCTAGAGTGTCCGATTTCACCTAATTAATAAACACGAATATAGATCATTTATGCTAGCAAGATTAATTCTACTCATGTAATGGCGGAATCTCCTAATTTTGGTGGAATCTCCTAATTTATTCATTATCCTATGTCTAGGTATAGCGAACCTACTTAGCTTATTAATTCACTGTGAGTCTGCATATGAATTAAATAAACTAAGTGCATTAAGATATGTGAATATTCCAGTTTGCACCTAAAGCCACACAAATCATATGGTATATGTCTATCCATATTAATCTATGGTTGCATATTACATGAAGCAACTGCATGTCATCTCCTGTCGGTCTCAAACATGCAAATCATATCATTAAGTGGTAACTAATCACCTAAAAGCATTAAACTCCATAATATGCAACTTCACATTCATAAAACATCCCACAAAACGTAAATAATCATAACATTCCTATTTCATAATCAAGTTCCATCATAGCTCTAACAAACTAAACTAAACAACATATTTACATAAACTAAATCAGTGCAAAAACGTGAACAAAACATTCTGGAATTTAAAAACATTAAAGCTATCACCAAATGTCTTCAAATCACAAAATAAATTGCTTAAATCTACACATCACAAGGTGAAGAAGAAGCTGTCTAAAGAACGGAAGAAAAATGAGTTGAAATGCGCCGTCACAAACTTTCGCACGCACCGGTGACATGTGCTGCCGTCCGCCGCCACACGCCGCGTTGTCCCATGCCGGTCTTCGCAGAAACTTCCAGAAAATGTAGATCGGGATGCCTAGGTTGCAGATCTGCAGAAAGATTGAGCATAATTGCCACAAAAACGTGTAGATCTAACGGAGAAAACTCGGACGGCGTTCGCTGTTCTTCGCCGAAAACCACCACAAAATCGCACGCAACTGCCACAGAACTGCCGGAAATCGCTCTAGGAATTTAGATATGCTTTCAAATCACTGGAAAATGCACTTTAAACGCCGGTGATGGGTTCTCGCCAGAAAAGACACAGGTGGTCGGCTGTCGCACGACTGCTGCGATCTTTGCTGGACCTGTGTTGTCACGCGCGGCCAAGTCCCGGTGAGTTCCCGCTCTCCAGTCACTGCTCGATCCTCTCTTTCTCTCTTTTTCGGTTTCCCCTCTGTTCTTTCTACTTTGTTCCATTTTCTATTTTTTTTAACCCTTGCAGTCTGACTCTCGTTCGTTCATCACGTGCTTTCCCTTGTGAGATTAATTGCTTCTTTTTCTCTTTTCTTTTCCTTCCAATTTTTGCTTCATTTCCTTTCCTTTCTTCTACCTAAAATAACAAAAAATACATAAACACAATTAAATATAAATATAATTTAATAAAAATTATATTAAATATAACCTAAAATAATAACAATAACTCTATATAAAATAGAGTTATCACATGGATTGTTTACAAGTGAAGATGACATGAAATGTATATTAAAAAAAGAAAGTTATTATATGCATAATTTATAAGGAGAAAGTATGACAATATGGTGGAGGTCATTTATCAACATAGAAACATTCTAACATCCTACTATTAGGTTATAAGTGTTCATATTCCATTTGCTTTATAACATAGTAAGTGGGTGGTAAATGATGGCTCGTGATTTTTCTAGATAGATAAGTGGTTGGAAGAGATTTTGTGATTCCTATCTTGTAAAGATAAACAAAAGAGCATCTAAGAGGCAATTTTAGATATGGTGTTTTTAGTCTTTTTTTGTCTCTAGAATAAAGAGAACAAGCTCGTTAGATCACTTTCACAAATGAGCCATATAGGTTAATCTTTAAGCTTACATATAGTGGGTTTTTTTCTATTACCTTAGTGTATGAACATTAACAGGTAAGTGGTGATAAGTTGAGCTAGAGCAAATTCATTTGGAATAATTATTTACCCACTAAGATTGGCTTCTTCATGTGGTAAATGATGAAAAATGGGTTTCCAACACATACAAATGCACAAAGGTAAGGCTTTTTGCTAGTGTCCAAATGTGTTTATTGTGTTCAACCTTAATATAGGACAATTGATCATCTCTTTTGCCTTGGGAAGTTGGCTAAGTGCATATGACAATATTTCTACAACATTCTGCAAATATGGATTAGGAGAAATACAATCTCAAATCCTCTCATTGATTGGTTCAAGGAGACTAGTGACTCTTCATAAACATATATAGTGGTAGCATTGGTGGATTGTCATATTTTGTGGCACATTTGGTTGGTTAGGAATAATTTCCTCTATTAGGAGTAGAGATTTATCTTACTAGTGTCACTAGGTGTGATCATAGATGTTAGACTACTAATGAGTTCCTTTAAAGGTACTAAATTTCCAACTATGATTGATGTTATACAGTTACAAGTTTTGCATATTCTTGTTTCAACACCTACTATTGCTAGAGGTAAAATGATCCAGTTGGAAATGCCCTTCTTTAGACTTTCTGAAGTTGAATACAAATGAGTCTTGTATTAATGGTGCATGATAGGAGGGGAAATAGTACATGATTGAAAAGGAAGTAAGCTTCTAGCGTATGCAACTAATTTGGGCAATGAAGAGGTTGTGCAATAGTAGAGGTGTTGGCTTTGCTTAAAGGTTTGGAAATATGTTAGTAGAAGGGACTTGTGTTGTCAGAGATAGAAATAAACTCCTAATTTATGATTCATGCATAAAAAGAATTTGCTATACTCCTTGGAAGTTGGCTTATGAGCTATGTTAATGTTTTAGTTACATTTCTTTCAATGTTCAAGTATCTCATTTGTTTTGCAAAGAAAATTTCTTAGCTAATGGATTGGGTAACTTTGGACATTTAATAATAGGATTGCAAGTTTTCTTAGCTTTCAACTCTTTACCAATTATATTTTCATAATTGGTAGGCCTCACGCATTGTTAACCTTTTTAAAGAGAGATAATTTCACTTTATGTTAAGTTTTAATAAGTGTAGCATTTTATTTTTCACTAATTGTGCATCTATGCTAATTAATTATATTTTTATTTCTTTGAAGTTTTGCACCTATCTATTGGATTTATGTTTTGAGGAGTTAGGTGTTTTACACTCTACTTTATGTATCTTTCTAGCATATTTGACATTTCAATCCTCTTGTATTATCAATATAAATGACAAGAGCAATGTCCTTATCTATTAACAAAAATACTAAAATAAAAACTTAAAGATAAAAGCATTAATCATGATTAAAAAATAATTATTTTAATATTATTAATAAAAATATGGAGATCGATAATCATGTGTTTTATGTAATCTAGTACATGCAAATAAATGATGTAAAATTGTCCCATATTGCTATGGAGTTAATTAGGAATCTAAGTTTAATCCTTAACCCTTTCACACATAGATAATGATCATTGTAGAAAGTGTTGTCTCATGTTTAGGAAGAGGGGACATATTAAGTCTTACATTAAAAATAGTTTATAAAGAGATAGATTACTCCATTTAATGTGTTTTGATATTAAGTTGGATATAGACCATTTTTTATAAAAACAAAACTAACATAGTACCAAAGCCCAAGTTCTTCTTTAATGCCTTATGGATATTTGTAAGCCTAGAATCCCTACAAAAAGCACTAACATTAGACAGTTTAGGTTGAACAATTGTAGTGAGAAGAAATGTTAAATAAATGATATAAAGTTATCCCACATTACTAAAGAATATATTAGGAATTTAGTTTCAATCTTTTATCCTTATGCTCATAAACAAATATTTCCACAAAAGTATTGTCTTATGCTTAGGGAGAGGGGGGTGTGTTGTGAAGTTCCACATGGAAACATAAAAAGTAATTTATAACGAGAAGGATTCTTTCATTTAATGCCTTAAGGTTTTAAATTAGATATGGATTATTCTCTATAAAATTTAACAAAAAATCAAAGCCTAGGATCTCCTTTCACACCCCTATGAATATGAGTATGTCCATAATCTATACAAAAAGTAGTATTGTGAGATAGTTTAGGTTAGACCATTTCAATAAGGAAGTTTATTAATAAATGATCAGGACTTGTCTCACATTGTTAAGAGTCCATTGAGAATCTAAATTCAATTTTCTACCCTTTCACTCATGGACAAAGTTCGTGTGAGAAATGTTACAATGAGAGGTATGTTAAGTCTTACATGGTAAAGATAAACACCTAAAAATTTATTTTATGAAGAGATTGTTTCTTTCACTTAATGTGTAAAGGTTTAAAGTTAGATATAATGTATTCTCTATAAAATCTAACAAATATGCATGAAACAATAAGAGATGATGTGAATACTTTGGTTTTACCACAATACAAGCATTAGTTTTTGGTAAGAATTGTAGAGATGAGGAATGGTGTGAAACATGGTGCATATATGTCTATGTGACAAATACATCTATTGAAAGAAAGATCTATGGAGAAACATAACAAAATGGAACAACAATTTCAGTAGGGAGAACCCATGACCCTTTGTGGGGGATTTTAATATTGTATGGAAACTTAAAGAATGGGTAAGCGTGGTAGGTCAATGGATAAAAGGAATAGCAGGGCTTATTGAACCAAATTTGTTGGCTCCTTTCCTATCATGGACAAACAAAAGAAAATGAGTAAGTTTTAAAGGCAACAAACTAGATACATGCTCAGTTATTGAATGGATGTAATAGCATGCAATCTTCACTATAGAGTTTAGTACATCTGGTATCTTAGACCATAGCCCATGCATTATCAAAGTTGGTAACATAAGACAAAGCAATAAAAGAATTTTTAGATTTTTCAATTTTTAGCCAACAAGCCCAAACTTTATGAAAATAGTAGAGAATCTCTAGAATCAAAGGGCAGAAAGAACACAATATATAGAATAAAAACCAAGTTGAAGAATTAAAAAAAAAAAAAAAGAACTCAAAAGGATTAATAAAGAGGACCTTAGAGACTTACTAGGAAAATGCAAACAATAAAGAAACAATTATAGATAACACAAAAGAAGCTCTTTGATGACCCTTCAAATACAAAATTGTGAAATAAAGAAAGTGAATGAGTCAACAAGCTAATAATGTACGGCAAGCATGAGGAAATTATATTAAAACAAAAATCAAGAAATTAATGGTTAAAGGAGCGTGATGGTAACAATAAAGTTTTCCTCAAAAGCATGATGTGAAGGAGAGCACAAAACCTTAAAGAGATTAGAACCAAGATTATAGGCCACTTTCAAAACATGTTAGGTAAGGCCAATCAGCTGTTATTGCTTGAAGACAAATTAAAAATATTATTCCTAACTGAAGTTTTGGAGGAAACAAGGAGAAGCCTAGTAGCTAATAATGTACGGCAAGCATGAGGAAGTTATACTAAAATAGAAATCAAGAAATCAATGGTTGAAGGAATGTGATGGTAACAATAAGGTTCTCTTCAAAAGCATGATACGAAGGAAAGCATAGAATCACATAGTAAAGGTCGAAAAGGAGAATGTGCAAGTTACAAAAGACCTTAAAAAGATCAAAATCAAGAGTACAAGCTACGTTCAAAACATGTTAAAGAAGGTCTAGCTGCTGTTGTTTGAAGACAAATTACAAACATTATTCCCGACTATAGTTCTAGATGAAATAAGGAAAAGCCTTGCAGCAAAAATTTTCAAATGGAAGTTGAATGGAAATCCTCAACTTTATAAGTGATTATAAAGTTTCAAGTCTTGATGGATATAATAGTTTGTTTTTAAGAAAGCTTGAGGTATGTTGGGTTCTTAAAGACAACCTAAAAGGGAGCTGAATTAGGTTTCTAGTTTATTTCACCTTTGTAAAACCACTTTCAAGAAATTTGTCTAAATGTATTGTCACTGCAAAAGGACTTTAAGTACAACAATAAATCCGTAAGTGAAATATTCAATTATAAAATTAAATTTTGTGTGTTATAACATGTACTATATGATCATAAACAAGCAATTAGATAAGGAGTTGTAAATACAAATATATTGCACATAGATTTAAGTGATTGGAAGAACTCTCTAACCCACCTTCTTTGACAACATGTCAAAGGGTGCCCAATATATTGATTATGAAGTTACAGTGTGTAATTTTTGGTGTTACAAGACTGATTTTAGCATCTGGCTTTCAGTCATGAAAATAAAATAATTAAATACATGCAATAAGGATCAAAGCCATAGAAACCCCTAATAGTTTACACAAATCATGAACTTAGGCTTTCTAGGTTCAAATGGATCTAAATAAATACAACTTGATAGACCACAAATCTGAGCGCAAATCAAGCTTATGCAATAGTAACAGCAAGTACAATAGATCTCACAAAATCAGAGAATCAATAAGAGCTTTTGAGATTGCTTTTTGTGAGAGAGAAAACCAAAGCCATTTTCCTTTTCTCCTTCTTGCACTCTATGAAATCTACTTGTTGAAGCCTTTTGAAATTAGAATGTTGAACATTAAACCACCATGTTAGTAACTATTGTGAGTATCATTAAGTTGGAGAGGGAAAGAGCAGAACGTTTTGTGATAAAGCAAAAGTTCTTCGAAATGCAGCTCTTTCTTGATCTCTTTCTGAAATTCTCAATGGTGTGACCTAGTTTGGGCTTAGATGTTTTGTTTCCTCAAATGCCCTTTGATATGGACAAGTGACCACGACTCTTTCATAATTTTTTTTTAAAAAAAAAAGCAAAAAAAAGAAGCACCTTCGTAAATGGCAAACTTTCTTCTCATACATGTCTAAGGAGGAAAAAGGCACTAATACTTGACAATGTACATTTCTAGGAGAGCCAACTCCCGTATAAATACCTAGGAGAGCCTTTGATTTCCAAAAGACTCACTGATGTGGATCTAGTACTTGTATTACTCATTAATTTGGACTAAAAAAGTACCAAGGAAAATTGGATCTTGGGAGATTAAGCATATTAGCTACGAGGGATGACTAGAGCTAATAAAAATTATCCTATTCTCTATGCAAACATATTGGTTGCAAATATTTCTTCTACAAAAGTAGACACTATAAATTTTATTTTTTTTTTTAAAAAAAAGAGTAGAGTCTTCCTATGAGCAAGTATATATGATGGGAGATGTATAAAAAAAATGGCTTGAAATGAAATCCACTATCCTAAAATTTCTATAAAACATACACTCTTGGAATAAAGTGACAATTGAAAAACTTTTATGATCTTTTGTGAATAATCAATTAGAGTCTTTATGGGCAAAATAGATGATTTTAGAAAAATGCAGAAAAAGAAATATTTTGGAAGTATGCAAGAAAATATTACTAACTTAGAGTTGAAAAAACATCTACTAAATAAGAAATAAGCTTTCGCATCTAGTAACTAGTTTGGATTACAATATTACCAAAAGCTAGTTAGAGTTGAAAGAGAGTAAATAAAAAATTGAATGGACAAGACTAATACGGAAAGGAAGAATATCTTAGCAGAACTTTATTTACTAGATCATTTTGAAAATCAATCTAAACACAACGAGCCAAGTAGCTATATGGAAAAACTAAATGGATCAATGATGCAATTTATGTCAATAATAAGAGCCACACAAGCATTTATTCTATAATTGTAGGTTCACTAATTGCATATAGAGGGCAATGCTAGCTATGAATGAATTATCTCACAAAAGCAAACAATGGAGAAAAAAAAGTGAGTTGGACAATTACAATTGTAAAAAGTAAAAGTTTTGCAGCAATCCTATTGAGGTATCCTTTAAAGCTAGAATTTATCATGTTTGGAATACAAAGAATACAAGAAGATTTAAAGATCAAAGTCTAAGAGCACAATCATTATTGTGAAAACTAAAAAGAATGTGAAAGGTAGATTTCATCAATTATGGGCATATAACTTATAAATTGTGATAAGTATTTGAAAGAACTTTGGAATCTTTTAGATACCATATTTGAACCTAAGTGATTGATGATTGATTTACAACTTTGTACTACAACTCTTGTGATATATATAAATACATGAAATTCATCAAAATAATAATAATGATGATAATAATAACAATAATATTGATTAAAATAAGTTATTTTTACAAATGTGAAATACTCGAATGATAAGATGGTATTTGATCCTAAAGTATAGTTTGTGTTTATAAATGAACGTATTATGCGTGTTTCAAGAAAGTGTGGTGAATTGTTAAAATAAAACAATGTGAGTCAATAATACGAAGTCAATCCAATAGAAAAACACGCCCAAAGAATCTCCACTGTCTTGCTCTGATAACTCTATTTTTATAGAGTTATTTTACCTATTTTAGGCAATAAATAACTTTAATAATTGTGAGAAAACATTTGAACTCCTCTTTATTTACCCAAATTTATCTTGTTTATGTAGCACAAGGAGTCAAGGAGAAAAGTGATGAACATGGAGAACCTAATGCTTATTGTGTGGCAAAATCGTAATATCAAGATCAAGAGAGTCAAGATGGGCTTGGGCTTTGGATGATTGTTATTAGATTTTATGTTGTTGTTGGGTTTTCTAAATAAATAGAAAACCTAGTCATTTAAGGAATTCAAATTCTAATTAATTTAGGAGTTCAAAACCCAATTGTTTTAGGTATCTAAAACCTAGTTCTACTAAGATAGGAGATAGGTCTAAACCTAAACCTTATTTAAGAGAAGAGAAGAGGCAAAAGGGGGGAGGAGGAGGAAATTAAGCATAACTCAAGAAAGAGGCTAAGAATTCAAGGTTTTCTTGAAGAGAAGACAAAAAGGGTGACAGACTTCTTGTTCTTGGATTCAAGATGCCTTCTTTATTTCTTATTACTATTCTTCCTCATTATTTCTTTATGTTTTAGTTTATTTTGTTAGAGCTATGATGTAACCTAATTATGATGGTATGAATCTTATGATTATTATGTTTTGCAAGATATTTTGTTTATGTGAAGGTACATATTACTGTGTTTAATGCTTTAAGTGATTAGCTACTACTTGAATGATCTAATTTGCATATTTGAGACCGACAGGAGATGATATGCAGTTGCTTGTTGTAATATGTAACCATAAATTAAATATGGATAGACATATACCATATTATTTGTGTGGCTGGTGTAAACTGGGAATATTCACAAATCCTAATGCATTTGGTTTGTTTCAATTGACATATAGAGATATAGTGAGTTAATGAATTAAGTAGGTTTGTTATACCTAGACATAGAATAGTAAATAAATTAGGAGATTCTGTCATCACATAGATATTATCTCTCTTGCAAGCATAAATAATCAATATTAATACCTAGTAATTATGGTGAAATCGGACACTCTAACATATTTCTTTTATTAAGTTTTCTTAAATTTAGTTGATTAATCTACCATCTATTAATTTGGTTTGTTAGATAAATTCTAGGAGTTGTTCACCATTAGTAATTAGTTGGCTTAGTAATCACTAATCTCTGTGGGACAATATCTTTCTTATCATTATATTACTTGTTCGACATGTTCACTTGCATATAAATTTCACCGAACATGCTCCACCATTGTTTTTGAACCATTATCTATTTTATATTGAGCACGCTAGTATCTCGGACAGATTTGGAATTTTCTATAGGGAACATAGACGTGTTGGAAGCTTATTGGAAATTTTATATTCGTGTCTTGCACTTTTTAATTTCCCTTTAACCTCCCCAACACGTGAGAAGCTTTAGAGGATGATTAAATCCATATGAAGCAAATTTTCTAAAACCTTCCCCAAATTGTATTTCAAGGCAAATATTTAGCGATAAGAATGTCTTACAAAATGGTTGTATGCATTTATAGAGCTATTCATCAATGATTTGAAGTCGTACCATGTAGACTTAGTTTAGTTTCATTTACTAGATACACAAAGCCCAGGAGCAAATATATATTCTTTTGGTAAGGAAGACAAATTTGTCAATATTTGGTTGGGATTCTATAAGTTTACCTAAATTCAGGTGATTTTATTTTTATCTTTTGAAGTATTATTTTCATTGTGTGATAAGAACATCTTGTTTAGTCAAAAGGAACAAAAATCCTAGTATGAGAAATAAAACTTGAATCTTTATAGCTGTGAATTTTGATATAGTTATGTTAATTAATATATGTCAATGAATATATTATACCAAAACAATAATTTGAGCTTAGAATTGAAATGTTTCAAATTCTATACAAGTTTATATGACATAATGAAAATAGAAAATTCAATGATAAAAACTATTATTGATCTATTCTAGATATGTGGTTAGTAGTACTTACTTTTATAAGTTTATAAACAAAGTTGATGATAAAAACAATTGAATAACTATTCACAAATTAGCATACATAGTTGTTTTGTACATAAATTGACTAAAATAGTTCATGAAAAACTTATTCATTAAAATATAAACTAACCTAATTTGAATACTATCTAGTTTGGGTGTAATAACACCAAACTTACCCGTAGCTGAAATATAACTAAACAACCCAATTGAAACATTCAATACTTATTTTGATTATTACCCTTTTTTGTGTTAATCCACAGTACTAATCAAGCTAACAAATACGGGTCATAAATCACTGAAACAAACAATGCACCCGCACAAAATCTCTCTCCCAATCCCTTCTTCACCAGTACTTTTTTACTCAAAAAAACAGCTTTTAATACTTTGAGCATAATGACGTCCTGAATAGATTTAAAATTTTCTGTCAAAATCAGTTTTTGTGCAAGTATTAGCCAAGTTGGAAGACTATTCAGTCGTTCCCCCAAACCTAATCCGACATTTAGTCGTCAGATTATAACCATATAACGGAGATTAATTTATGCATTACATCAGAACATTAAAAGAAAGCTGACTAGGATGTGCAACCTGTTGCACTGTAATTCTGAAATCTAGATATTTGTAAACATTCGATTAAACTTAAACTGTATTGTAAACAGAATTGGAGGTCCATTTAGAATTGCTTTAAACAAACATGTGTCATACGTCTTGCTTTAACACAAGTTCAAGTCTCAACGTTTGACATGTGCATTTTGAGGGTTTTTAACATTACAATGGTTACTCGCAAAGCTCAATCATATCTTCTGCTGTAATGCATTTAAGTATCGCTCAAGAGCAGTTCAAACATACCTCAGAAGCCAATAGAGAATAAGAACCCATCAACAGTGTGAGAAACTTCAGATTTCCAGTAAAGCCCCTTCCTATTTATGCTTTCAGTGATCAATTATAACTTAAGCGGATAGTGAACAAACTCATTAGGACTTCAATCGAATTGGAATGCATGTGCTTCGGATGGTAATGCTTTAACTTCAAAAAATCTTGCACTTAACCAGATATTTAAACATGTTTTTTTGCTTAAGCACTTCTATGACTAAACCAGTCCGCCATTTCTTCATCATCTGTGGATTCAGGAAAATTCAACATTTTCGATAAATGTGCATGCCTGGGCTCGTCATCTTCTGGCCTTGCGTTTATGGTGCCTTTGTTCCTCTCTTGCATCTCCAGCTTCCACCTTTCTCTCCTTTGTGCATTTTGGGACAAATCAGACTTACCCCCGGCAATGGGGAAATCTTCAAATTCATAATCCTTATTCGATGATCTTGAGCAGGCATAGTCTTCACTATTGTCCACAAACTGCCACATAATTGAACTTTTATCTCGAGTTTTTCTACTTTTTCCAACGGATGGCTGATCATTAGGTTCTGTCTTAACTCTAGCAAAACTCACTTCACCCTTCTTATGGAAACTTGCATCATCCCGTCTTGATTGAGCAGACGGCTTCGAACTACTTAATGCTTTTGGACGTCTGTGGTCACATTGCAAGCACACCATGTTTCTTCTGAAGTTGATATAGTTGCACCTATATGAAAGAAGATATCTCATGGAATTTAAAACAATTTGAAGAGCAAACAGGAACTAAGGGTATCATTGAGTTGAAAGAATTAAAAAAGAGAGAATTAGGAAGAGAACTTACGAGTCACATTCCCACTCCCCTGGATTAAGTTGCCGCTTTGGAGGCTTCCCCTTGCATTGCAAACATCTTGTATTCTTTGCAAAATTTAAGAAATTGCATCTGTTAAAAATTTAAAGTCTCCATTAGAAACGGAATTTAAGTAGTGCAAAAGTTAAATGATCTAAAAGGCCATATGCAACTAAAGCATTACTTGTCGCATATCCAGTCCCCCTTCTTTAGCGGAAGATGATCCTGATCCTGGTGTAGTTGTCTAAGTCTCTCTTGAAATAAGCCATCGCATCGCAAACACTTCACATTTTTGGCAAAATTTAAGAAGTTGCATCTACAAAAAGAACAAAAAAAAAAAAAGGACAGAAGAATTGGTAATACACTGACAAAAATATAGTAAGAACCAATCCGTTAAATTTCAACAAGACCAGAAGTCAAATTACTTGGGACAAAGCCAGTCCCCTTGCTTCATTGGGACATTTAACTGGCCTTTTTCCGATGGACAGGAATTGTCTTGCGCTGATGCAATTCTTTTCACAGGAGTGGCTGTTGGAAGATCAGAGTCAAGTTCCTTGGCGCTATATTCTACCATTTCTGTCATCAGACTTCTCACTGATTCTTTAACTAATTTGTTTAAAAGAGGCTTGTTCTCCACTCTACCAGCAATCGGATCAAGCCCATATGTCAATAAGATACGCATGACATCCACTGTCCTCCCACCTTCTTGACGTGCCTTAACATATGCCCTCTCGCAGTCTCCCCTTAAATTGCAGCCGCTGCAAACCTACTCGAAATTCCTTTCATGTTAAATGTAATAAATAGCCACTAATAAAAAACACAATAAGTTGGATCCAAATAATTGAGTTGAGAAATATTTTAGTTTTAGTAAAACTGGATTTATTTCATCAAACTAATTTGGTAAAAAAGCTGAGCACATACATTTCCTTCATCCACGCCAACATGAGCCCTCAATCTCTTTCCTGAGTTAACAACTTTCCTATCTGTGCTTGGGCATCCAAATTCTGAAATGACCCGGATATCTTTCCTTGACAAGAACCTGACGGCATAAGCATTTAATACCCAACAGAACCCAAATCAGTAATGAATATCCTACCTGCAAAACACCAAGAAATTCGTGTGCACTTTGACTTGCTAGATTTTGAATTCCTATCTTGAGCTAGTTGAAATGAGAAAACTTCAGTTAAATGCATGGCTAGGTATAAAGAATTAGTTCCAGACATAAACCGGTACTTGTCTTAAAAATACTAGGAATCAGTCTTCAAAAAGTGTTTCCCCCTGTTTATACCAGGTAAGAAATGGGTTTTTGGTTTTCCTACCCCCCAAAACCCCTTCTCGCGCCGGCGCCCTGCATTCCTTTTGCAGATGAATAGAAGACCTTTTAACACACAAACTTTCCAAAGTCAAGTCCTACCACAAGAATAGCAAATATATAAACATGATTAAAGGATTTTAAACATTGCTCCCAATCGACAACATACCAGGCACTTGGACTGTGAAAACAGAAACCCGCCCTTGGTCATGTGCAATCCCCTCTTGTTTATTTTTTATTTATTTATTTATTCTACTAAAGGAATAATTTTTTCCTTTTGATCGGTATCAATGATTGAAGCAGCTGGCACCAAAAATCACTCAGTGATTGGTTTCGACTACCAAAAACCTCAATCAATTTTTAGGCTGCTGTTTGGCATTAATGAGATATTAATCTAAATGTACCAATTTAACCAGTAAATGGCTCAACAAATTAAACACGAGGTATATTTAACAGTATCCTTCTTTTCAGTATAAATAAAATAAAATAAAAATGAAAAGAAATTAAATAACTGGATTCTAGTTTTCGCAATGGTAGCATCAGCCATTTTCTAATGTTCTAAAAGTCAAAGCTGAAGGACATATTAGCTGAGGGATGCAAAAATCAAACCTGAAAAAAATATTAGCTGAAGGATGCGGAGTATCATTTTCCTACATCTCAACTGTTAGAAGAACAGGGGTGGATGGGCGGGGCATGCCAAATTGATTTACCAAAGAACTCACAACGGGAATCCTCAGTTAGATAGTTGTGCTAAACATGAATTTCATTCTTCAGACACTGTTTCTTAAACCCTAGTTTAACTATTGCTTCTCTATATATCATTTCATTAATCAGCAACTGGCTTAACAAACTAAACAATGAGTATGTAACCGGATCCTTGTTTTCACTTGAAATGTACATATATATAAACTACAGGATCCTATACTCACAACTGTAGCAACATTTATGTTATACAAATCAAAATGATGGACATCTCAGAAAAAGGAAGCCGTGTATAGTTTTCCAACAGCTCAATTATAAGAAGCAAAGGGTTGGACGACCAGGCAGCGCCAAGTTGATACACCAGAATGCTTAGAAATGAAATCCTCTGCTAAATCTTTGCGTTAAACCCATGAATTTACCTTTCAAATACTGTGTCTTAATGTTCTCTAGAGTTTCCAAATGACACCCTATTAAACTAGTTTCCTTTATCTTTCATTTTCTTAATAGATAGGAAAGGGAAACCTGATACTTAAGAAGTAAAACTCAATAAAAGCCATTAAACATCATCCCTTACGGTTATTCTTCCAATAACCAAAAGAAATTAATAGAAATACTATTTAACTATTTTTGCATACTCACTACAATCATATTTTGCCATCACGTTTTGCATGCTCAAGAATCCGAATCTTGTTCCCAGAAACCTACTCTCAGCCTACCTTTTAGTAATCAACAGCTTACAGACACCTGGTTTCAACTAATCATACTTTATAGATTTAAGTACAGGTGCAAGAATGTATTTCAGATTCATTTCATCTTATGATCTGAGAATACAAGGACAGAACTAACCCTCATGATGTTCATATACTTCCTCTATACCTAGAGTATAATGAAGGGTAATCTACACATAAATGGATAGAAGTAAACCCTCAAGATGTTCATATCCTTACTCAATACCCCGGAGTAGAATGAAGTGTATATGAACACAGTGTGGCTTGCATTCGATGTATTCTGCAATGTAGAGATACAATAACGACAAAATTGGGAAGCACGCATGGCATGTCTGATTTTGAGTTGTAGAATGCCACAATTGCACTCAGTTCATTGTGTAATCCGATAGGTTCAAAATAACACCTGTCCTCTGAATTGGGTCAGGTCTGCATATTCTCTCAGGGTTATAGGGAAACCTTCTATATGTATGCCAATTATAGCTGGGCATTTTCTCATAAGTCATCAACGAAATTTTGGCTCAAGATATTGCTGCTAATTCTGAAATTTCAAGCCTAGGACCTCTCAGCGACCAAAAACACTCCATTTAAACCGGTTAAAAAGTGTTCCGAGACTCCTGTCAACAATGAGTCCAAAAAGGACAGTTATTGAGTTCGTTAGGGCACATTAATATCTCAAAGCACTAAATCCTATGGCTCTCATCTGTCCAGCAGGCCCTTCCAAAGTAAGATTAGCCAGTTGTGAAGCTATTCTTTTCATTACAACGCAATCAAGAATAAACTTGCAAATTTGCAATAATATCTCTTTATATAGTTAAAATAACCTTGTCAATAACTATACGAAAATGTCTAGCAAAGCTTTACTCAAATATCATGTATCTGGTATAACTCCAAAATCAAACAGGTTGCATGCGGACTTAGACTGGGATAAAGCTTAGATCCACCCACGAATGAAAATTTTAACACAAAAAATAATCCAGAATTTAAATCCTAACAAGCATATAGAAGCTGAATCTAAACAAAAAGGCAATTCAAAAGCAAGAACCGATAAATTCTTAAACTTTGGCCTCAATCCTCGTTACCTTATAAGGTCATACCGATCCCGTGCAAAATTAAGGCACCCAGTTCTGATAAGGTTAGAGTCCTTGGCACCCAGTTCGCCGTCTCGGAAAGGGTTTCCATCGCCTTCCATGTATCCTCTCTTGAACAATAATTCCATCAAGCCCATCCACTCAGGCCACGGGTGCGAAATCTGAACCATCGCTCTCTCACCTTCTGCCAGGCAGCTCGGGTCGGAGGAATCATCGGTTTCAGATGCTGGTTGGGGCATTTGGTTTCTGGGTTTTGAATATTGGTACTCTTTAACTTCATTTAGAATGAAATCTAGCTTGGATTTGGGACATGGGGCTTCAATGAGAGCGTAAGAGAGTGAACGGGACGAGAGAATTCTGGGGTATCGGAAGCAGTTCCTGATGGAGGAATAGGAGTGGAAGAGTCTGAGCATTGGACCTGGATTGAGACTGTTTTTGGCGGGGAACTCACGAATGTTTGAGTACTTCAACTGCTTTGAACTTTAAACGGTTTGGTTTGGGCTTTGCGTGAGACCACGACGTTGGCGGTCCTCGGGAATCCAAGGCCAATGTGAAAAGACCAATCTTCTGAATTTTATGCCTTATATATATGTATATATAGAGGGGCGGCATCCCAGATTTTCAATAATGCTCAACTCTTACAAAAGTTTGGTGGATTGACATGAGCACATCCATATCGGCGCCCATTAAACGTATCTCACCCTAACCCTATCTAACAAGGCGTAGCTAAACTTAGGTATGTCTACCCCCATCACCCAGTTGGCCTCCTACTTTTACCTTATCATCTAGTGTTGCTTCTCAGGAATCTTCTGAAACATATTTCTGATCTCATATCACCACATAAGTTACATCCAATTAACAACAAATGCATCACTACGACATCAAACAACAAGAGAGTAAAGAAGACTAATCTCAAGTGCGATTAAGAAGATACATTAAACAATACAAAAATTGTTCTCAAAACAAAACCCAAAACAGCAACTAAAGGAGCATGCACAGATTGGGTTCTTCACATACACATGACGGCTACACAATTTCTACTGCCTCTCTAGTCTAACCACAACAAACCCTAGTACAATTCATTAGTAAAAGGACTAATATGGGCTTAGGCTAGCCATAAATAAAATACAACTCAATGTGGGCCTAGTATTGATGTTGGGCCCTTGAATTCTCCCCCTTAACATCAACTCTATCGAACGAGCTTTTACTTATCAAACCAAGTATTCTTTTATGCTTTATGAATGTAGGAGAACTCAACCCTTAGTAAAAATATCAGTAACCTACTCACTTGTTCTCACTGGATGCAAATCAACTTCCCCTCAAAGAACCTTCTCTTAAATGAAGTGATAATGAACTTCTATATGTTTGGTTCTTGCATGAAACTTTAGATTTTCAGCTATCATAATAGCAGACAAATTGTCACAAAATATTTGTATTGTTTCACTTTCAAGTACACCAATATCATCCAACAATTGCACTAACCACGTACCTTCTTGTGCTGCCATCGCCGTTGACCTGTATTCAGCTTTTGTTATGGATAGAGACACAGTTGGTTGTCTTTTACTGCACTATGAAATAGCAGCTGAACCAAAATTAAATGAGTACCCAGTTGTTGATCTTCGAATATCTTCATCTCTAGCATAATCAGCATCACAATAGCCAACTAAATTACATTCACCTTTTTTATATAATAGCCCAAGATCAACTATTCCTTTAACATATTGTAATACTCTTTGTGCAGCTTATAAGTAGGGTCTTCTAGGACTGTGCATAAATCGACTTAATAATCCAACCGCAAATGCAATATCTGGCCTTGTCGACACTAAGTAATTCAAGTTGCCAATTAGTTGCCTATACATGGTAGGCTCTTATAACTTTTCACCTTCATTTGACAACTTAATTTTCGGCTCAACTGGTGTATCAACTAGAACACAATCTTTCATTCCATACCTCTCTAACACATTTTCTGTATATTTTTGCTGACTCAAGAAAAGGCCATCCACAGTTTGAACAAGCTCTAGTCCTAAAAAATATTTCCAACTCCCCAAGCTCCTTCATTTGAAAACGAGTAAGCAAATTTTCTTTGGCCTGTTGATTTCCCAAATCATCATTCCCAGTTATTATAAGATCACCAACATAAACTAAAATGACAGAAATTCTATTATCTTGAACTCTCACAAAGAGACTTGAATCTGCATGTGTGAGTGAATATTCAATATGAAAGAGAAACTCTGATATTTTTCCATACCATGCTCTAGGGGCTTGTTTCAAGCCATACAATGCCTTCTTTAATTTACAAACATAATTCTTTCCTCCATATTCTTCAAACCCTTTTGGTTGCTTCATGTATATTTCTCTATCCAATTCTCCATGTAGAAAGGCATTTTTAACATTCATTTGCCACAATTTCCATCCATTGTTAGCTGCAACTGCCAATAGTGTATGTATGCTTGTAATTTTTGCAATAGGACTAAATGTCTCTTCATAATCCAAGCCATACTTTTGAGAAAAACCTTGAGCTACCAAGCATGCCTTGTATCTTTCAGTAGAACCATCACTTCTCTTTTTCAACTTAAAAACTTAACGACATGAGATAGGTTTCATATCATTTGGTTTTGGAACTAACTCCTATATTTGATTCTCTTTCAAAGCCATGAACTCTTCCTCCATTGCTCTTCACTACTTCTTTTGACTATAGGCTTCTTCAAATGTTTCAGGCTCAAACTCAAGATCCTCAATAGCAAAGCTAGCATCAATAAACTTAGAATTTGGTCGCTTAACTCTAGTAAATCTTCTCGACATACTAGGTGTTTCTTGTTTAACCTCCTTCAACTGGCTTGGTCTATCTTCTTCTCGCATCCTAACTGACAAACTCCCATTACACCACGGACTTGAAGATTTCTTGGATATAGTAACAGAATCAATGTTTTTAGGGTTACCCATATGATCATCATCTCTCATCACAATAAATTCACTTGGTTCTTCATTCTCTACTCTTCTATAATTACCTTCTGAATCCTCAGACTTTATAGGCCACCATGATGATGCTTCATCAAACACTACATGGTGAGAAACATAACATTGATTAGACATTGGATCACAACACCTCCACCCCTTTCTTTCTTCATCATATCCAACAAAGATATAACGAACTACCTTTTTTATCCAATTTTCCACGCAATTGACTCAGAATAAATACATAACATATACATCCAAAGATTCAGAAATAACTTACAATTGGCTTGCGATTTAGCAATCTCTCAAAGGGGGAAACATTTCCAAGTCCTTCCTAAGGCAAGCGGTTGATGATGTAAGCAACTGTCCACATGCTTTCTGCCCAAAACTGTGCTGGTACATTCTTACTATGTATCATACTTCTGCATATCTCTGCCAAATGTCTATTCTTTCTCTCAGCAACTCCATTCTGCTGTGGCGTGTTTGGACATGTAAGTTGTCTTCAAATCCCATGCAACTTAAGATATGATGAGAACTCACCTAAAGTATATTCTCTACCATTATCTATATGCAAACACTGAATTTTATGCCCAAGCTCATTTTCTACCTTTTCTTTAAATTCAATGAAGGTACAAAAAACTTTTGATTTTTCTTTTAGAAAATAAACCTAAGTAAACCTTGAAAAATCATCAATAAATGTCACCATATATTGCTTTCCACCAATTAATTTTTGTTTTACTCTTCCAAATACATTAGAATGAACAAGTTCTAGTGGTTTCTGAGCTTTGAATCTTGATTCACTAAATGGCAACTGATGAGCTTTTCCAAATTGACAACTAGCACAAATGGAGTTAGTTCTCACCTCCAACTTAGGTATTCCTTTCACAATCATTTTATCCATAATTGCCTTTAACTTATTATACCCAACATGACCTAACCATGCATGCCATATGTCTGCTGTCTCATTCCTCTGAGTCTTGTCAATATATTCTTCTTCAGCAGATAACACATATACAGACTTTAATCTCCATCCCTCCATTATAGGAGTCCCTTCTACTTTTATACGCCCATATACTTTCACATCATCTGGACCAAACAAGATATAATTCCCTGCATCAGCCAATTGAATCACAGATAATAAATTCTTCTTCATACTCGGCACATGGTATACATTATCAAACCTTATTTCTCATGATTTAACTTGTGACTTGCATTTGGCTTGACCAATATGAGTGATTGGAAGTTCTTCATCATTAGCAGTTACCAAAATCTTATCACCTTTGTACACTAACTTGGTCACAAAGAGACCTTCATTTCTAGTCATATGATTAGTACACCTAAAGTCAACAATCCAATCCCTTTCATAGTTGATCAAATCATCATCTAATAGACTTGTTAAAGCAAACTCATCTATTTTCTTTCTTGATTCATCATTCTTTCTTACTGTACAACATAGAGTTGCCTCTTTTACAGTCTAATCTTCTTCACTTTCAGGTTTTTCTCTATGATTTGATTGTGTCACTGAATTACTGCTTTGACAACTTGATTTCCCCCCAGAACTGTTTTGCTATTGAGAACTAGATGTAGCACAATTCCCTTGAACTGATCTTCCTTTTCTATGCCAACATTGTCTAACAATATGGCTTATTTTACCACAAACATAGCATTCTTGACTACGTCGCTCATTTGAATGTTGTTGAGCTTCAACTCCACCTTCTGACACTCCCCTTAAAGATGAATTCCCTCTTCTTCAAGAGTCTCTACTTGGGTTTCTATATGATTGTTTTCCTCTTCCTCTACCCCTTTGAGTAAAAAGTGCCTCATCAGTGTTGTTAATTGAGACATTAAATAGCTGGTTTTCCAATGCTTCTTGATTAGCAAGAAGATTCTCCAATTCAGTCAAGCTTGGTTGCACCTGCCATTCTCTCAAGGCTGTAACAATTGAATTAAACTTAGGTTGTATCCCTTGAAGAATAAGCCTTCTTACTTGATCTTCACTACTAGCAGACCCAGGATCAATACGCCCTATCTTATCACACAAGCTTTTAACTTTAGTGAAATACTAATTAATTGTCATTGACCCTTAACGAATAACTCCAAGTTCATTTTCTAACATTTGCAACCTTGCTTCATTTTTGCTTTAGAACAATGTAGCTAAAGTGTTCCAAGCTTCATTGGGAGTCTTAGTTAACCGAATACTCTCCAAAACTTCATCTTCAACAAAGGTTCTCAAAATATATAACGCCTTACTTGCCTTTACTTTCCACTTTTTCATGGCATTCTCTTGAATTGGTGGGGTTACTTCACTCCCATTTGTTATCTCCCACAACTCATTACCTATTAAGTAGGCTTCAATACAGAACACCACAAATTATAATTGTTCTTATTCAATTTCTTCATACCCGAAAGTGAACTACCCATCTCATCCATTTTTTTTTCTTTTTACTTCTCCCTTGCCTCTGAAACTATCTTTTTTTCTTCCTTAAACCACCGAAATCTTCCTTCAGTGTTATCACCGAAACGATCTATCTCTCTACCAATCAACTTCTTTTTCCACCAACCAGTCCATCAATCTTCACCAAACAACCTCTTTTTCCACTCCCTTTTTATGATTCAGCAACACAACAACACTAGAATAAAACAATCTGGCTCTTGATACCAAATGAAACATATTTCTAATCTCATATCACCACATAAGTTGCATCAAATCAACAACAAATGCATCACTACGACATCAAACAAGAAGAGAGTAAAGAAGACTAACCTCAAGTGCGATTAAGAAGATACATTAAACAATACAAAAATTATTCTCAAAACAACACTCAAAACAGCAACTAAAAGAGCATACACAGACTGGGTTCTTCACATACACACGACAGCTGCACAGTTTTTGCCGCCTCTCTAGTCTAACCACAACAAACCCTAGTACAATTCATAAGTAAAAGGACTAATATGGGCTTGGGCTAACCATAAATAAAATACAACTCAATGTGGGCCTAGTATTGATGTTGGGCCCTTCATCTTTGACCTTGCTGTCTAAGTGCTCTCCTGCTACTCCTGTTATGTTCTCTGTTGCCATCACCTAAACATGTAAACTCTATCCTCTTCTTCTATCTTATGTGCGACATCTTGTTCTTGTTTTGGCCATATTTAGAGATCTCTTACAACACCCAGATCCATTTCTTCACCATTAGGTGCTCAGGACATCATCACTTTCCTTTTGTCTTTTCTTCCTCATTATAATTCTGCTCATCTTTTCTCTAGAAACCAAATTGTTGGAAAGACAAAGGTCATAGAAAGCTTTAACTCATATTCCTTCATTCTATGTTTTCTCAATGAAATATTCCTTCTTCTCTAAACCATAGTTCTAGGTGATCCTTGTGTTGAAAGTAGAATTGACTACAATATCTCCCCTGACCAACCAATGTAATTCCTACTCCACATTGTTAGGTATCTTGAATATTCAATTTTCTTATAATGGCTTCCTTCTCTTGTCTTCCTAGACCCTTTTCTTTGCTTTGTTTGTCAAGGTCATCCAATTCTTCTTGCCTTGACTCCTATTAAGTCCTCACCCAATCCTTACATTTCTCTCCACCTGAATTGGAGGATCCTTATCTTTGGTAATGCCAGACAATGCACCAACCTCTACATCATGTAGCCTAAAAAAAAAAAATCTCCATCGAATTAGCAAGAGAGTTTGCTCCCTCACTTTCACCATCATCATCCCCATCATCATCATAATCACCATCATTATTATTTGGTGATGAGCATGGGGATGGACACTTAAAATCAAAATGCCCTGGCATAGCTAGCAGTAACCCAAATTCTCATAGTGACAATGCAAGGTGTGCCTTTCTAATTTTATGACAAACCTAGTGGTGCAAGGAAGCACCTTGCAAATATTCACCAAAACACACATTTGCACCAATAGCAGGCATTGTTGGGTGGGTGTTTCATCATCGAGTGACAAAAATTCTCCTAGAATGCTACCTATGGACCTAAAAACATCTAATTCGAGCCTAAATAGGTGTCATATCTAATCTACCCATGCCAAAAAAAGTAGGCATCCATTTATAAACCACATAAGGGGCATCCTCAAACATAAAGAATACAAATTGTGTTTCTTTACATTTATACAAGCTAATTGAGTTGGGCCTACACCCTTTCTAGTCTAAGGTGTTGAAAATCATGTGCTTGTATGTCTTGATTGAGAAAAATTTTATTTGAATATATGTTAAATAGAATATTATATTTATTTGATCATATATTAAATAGAATACTATACTTGCATATATGATAGAATATATGAGATTATGAGTGCACATATTAAAACTCAAAGGAAGTAAAAGGTGTGCAAATTATAATATCAATTAATGATATTATAAAGTAGCTAGGTTCCTACATTTTATTATCAAATATCAAATATGAAGCCAATTTGATTTAATCTTTGAATATTTTGTTTCATAGATTAATTTACATTCTTGGTTATGTTAAAGGAACTTTGATACTTGGAATTGGTGTATTTATAGGTGTAATGGACCGACCATATATTTATATATGGATACAAGAAGCTTATCTATATGTTTAGCCTGTATGATTTGTTCAACCCATGAAAAGGTTCAGCCCGTGAAAAGGTTCGACCCGTATGATTTGTTTAGCCCGTGAAGAGGTTTGGCCCGTATGATTTGTTCAGCCCGTGAAAAAAGGCCAGCCCGCGAAGCTTGAAATGGCGGCGTTCTTGGCGAGTCACTTATCCAAAACGGCAGCGTGTGAAGCAAATAAAAGCATAAGCTCTTATGATCGAAAGCCTGAAGCCCTAGCCGCATTCTTCGACCTAGAGCTATACCTCTCCTCTCGATCTCTCTCCTACGACGACGGCTCCAACGGGAAGAATGGTGAGGCGACTGAATGTCAGAACTGTTATCTTGCTGAAAAATCATCATTTGCATCAGTATAATGTCGTATCCATCAAATCTCAATGGAAGGATTTCAAAAAGGTTTGAACCGAAACCCTAATCTGTTCAAGGTTCGAGTACCTGCTATAAAAGGGAGATTCGGATGAAATATTTGAGCTTGCTGAGATATATTCTTGCTGACTTGATCAAAAGAGATAAAAAGCCCTCATCAATTTACTCTTATTACTGTGTTCAGTAACATTTGAAGGAAAAGGAAATCTTCGGTGATATTCTCTAACCTTGTTATCTTGTGAATATCATTTGATAGATTGATCTTTGTATGTGCTAGATTAATCGTAACATTATTTGCACATAAAGATTATTGTAAATCCGAAACCCTAGATTTTTGAAATTGGGGCTTTCGAGATTAGAGCTTGAATTGACTCTATATACATTCAATTAGCTTTCTGATAAGCTTAAATCCTCACTCATATCATATATTTGAGGAATGAGCTTGATGTATTAAGGTTTTTGTAAACCTAACCTTGTAACCATGAGCTATATAACTCCTTTTAAGGAGTTATGAGGTGAAGGAGAGGTGCTCTCCTTGTTTGAAGTAAAGCAGATTTCAACTTGGTTTGAGTTGAAAGAGAAGAGGGTGGAAGTAGGTGAAAAGTGCCGAACCACTATGAAATTCTTATGTGTGAATTTTCTAATCTGATTCTTTTATTTGTTTCTCCATTACTATTGTGATATCTTGTCTAGTTGTGTTCACCGTACAGAAGCAAAATTTAGGAAGAATTGAAAAATTAAATAAACTTCTAGATATCCAATTCAATCCCCCCTTCTTGGATAGCCATAAACCCAACAATTGGCATTTAGAGCCAGGTTCTCTGATTCAAAGGCTTAACATCCTAGAGTAGATCCATTTACATGGCTATGGAGAAAGGAGTAGCTGTTACGGGGTATAAGAAACCACCTTTGTTTGATGGGATAAATTATAGACATTGCAAGCAACTTATGCAAGTCTTCATTGTCGGTCAAGACCCTGAAGCTTGGCAGATAATCAGAAAGGGTACTACTCTACTCAAAACTGATGAATGGAGTAAAAATGAAGCTAAAATCATAGGAATAAATTTTAAAGCTATGAACATGATTTATAGTGGGTTGAAAGCTCATGAATTTAATAAGGTGTCATCTTGCCTCACAGGTAAGGAAATATGGGATAAATTAGAAGTCATATTCAAAGGTACAAAGAAAGTTAAGTCATCCAAGTTAACCATGCTCACTCATCACTTTGAATTGTTTACTATGCTTGAATCTGAAACTATTAGTGACATGTTTGGTAGATTTACATAAATAATATCTGAACTTAGGTTGTTAAGAAAGACTTACACAAATGAAGAAATGGTCAGAAAAATGCTTTTATCTCTACCTGAGAGCTGGGATCCCAAGAAAATGGCCATAAAAGAAGCACATGATCTAAATAGTCTAACCTTAGATGATTTACTAGGATCACTAAAGACTCATGAAATGCAATTAATTAGGAGAGTTCAGGAAAAAGAGAATAGAAGGTCACTTGCTTTAAAAGTAGAAATAGAGAAGACTGAAGAGGTTGAGTCAGAAAATGATGAGATTGCTCTAATAGCTAGAAGATTTAGAAATATCTTAAAAAAGGTCTAGGAAGAAATAAAGGACAACCTAGAAGAAATGAAGCATACGAATCTAGGGATAACTTATGCTATGAGTGTAGAAAGCCTGGACATATCAAAGCCGATTGTCCCTTACTCAAGAAGAAGAATAATAAAGGAAAGAAGAAGGAAATGATTGCTGCCTAGGATGATGAGAGCTCCTCATCAGATGAAGAAGAACAAGAAGAAGTAGCTCATCTTTGCTTAACTACGAATACAACAATAGAAGAAGAACTCGAGGTAAGTGGTTCTAAACTTGAAACAAATCTGAGTGGTGACATTGAAACTGCTTTTTTTGATCTGGTTGAGTATCCAACAAAAATGAAAGAAAAATATAAGAAGATGAAGGCTAAATATAAATCTGTAAAAGCTAAAACTGAAAAGGATAAATCTGACATGGCATTATCTATGACTTGTATGCATGAAAATACTTCTGAGAATAATTCTTTTAAAACTGATACATGCTCCTTGATTAATACTTGCTCTCATTTAGAAAATAAGCATGTTGATGTATCAAAAAAATTAGTATGTGACCGAGACACAGAAAGACTAAACATGAAAATTCTGGAATTAGAAAAAGAGAAATCTGAAATTCAAATGAAGTTGGATGAAACGAATATATTATTGCACAAGTTTACAAAAGGTAATAACTTGTTAAATAATATATTAAAATCACAAAGAGGTGTATGCAATAAAGCTGGTATAGGGTACAATTCCTTAAAGAATACAGAAACACCTACAAATCTCTTTGATAATAAGGATTGTGGATTCTTGCTGCATCATAAATGTTCTTACTGTGAATATGTTGGTCATTCATTCGATACATGTCCGGTTAGACTTAGAAGAACATATAAGATCAGAAAAGTTTAGATGCCTAAGAAGATGATAAATGTATTAGAAACTAACACTCACGGACCTAAAGAAAAAAGGGTACCAAAATCTTCAACACAAATTTTTGTTTTTGCAAGATATGAGCAGGAACATAGACAAGAAGAAGCACAAAGAGTTGTGGATTCTGGACAGAGGCTGTTCCCGTCATATGACTGGGATGATGGAGCTCTTCTCAACACTTGAGTTAAAGTCCAGAGGTATGGTATCTTTTGGCGATAACTCCAAAGGAAGGATCAAAGGTGTAGGCACCATAGGTAACCCGAAATCCCTTCTCATATCTAATGTGCTGTATGTTGATGAATTGAAATTTAATCTCCTAAGCATAAGTCAATTGTGTGATAATAACTTCAAAATCAGATTTGGGAAAGAACTTTGTCTTGTTGAAAATTTGGAAAATAATGTAAGAATTATTGGGAAAAGAAAAGATAACATCTATGTGCTTGATCTTAGTGAGTTGACAAATAAACAAACATGCTTGATTGTTGGTAAAAGTGTTGATGCTTGGCTGTGACATAGAAAACTTGGTCATGCTAGTCTAGGATTATTAGAAAAATTATCCAAGAACGGCCTAGGTAGAGGACTACTCGAGCTCACATTTCATAAAGATCAATTATGTGATGCTTATGTGAAAGGGAAACATACTTAAAGTAGTTTTAAACCAAAATTAACGGTGTCTACCTCAAGACTGTTAGAAATGATACATATGGATTTGTTTCGTCCTTTAAGGACAGCCACTATGAATGGAAAGTATTATGCCTTAGTCATAGTAGATGATTACACTAGATATACCTGGGTATATCTACTTGCTAGGAAAGATGAAGCATTTGAGAAATTTGTTGATTTCTCTAAAATGGTCCAAAATGAAAATGATATTACCATTGTTAAGATTCAGACAGATCATGGGGGTGAGTTTGAAAATTGTCTTTTTGAGAAATTCTGTTCCAAGAATGGCATCTCTCACAATTTTTCAGCACCTAAGACACCTCAACAAAATGGTGTTGTAGAAAGGAAAAATAGGACACTCCAAGAAATGGCTAGAACCATGATGTGTGAATACAATCTTCCTAAACACTTTTAGGGAGAAGCTGTAAGTACAGCTTGCTACATTTCAAATAGAGCATTCTTAAGACCAGTCTTGAAGAAGACTTCGTTTGAGCTACTGTTTGGTAGAAAACCCAACATATCCTACTTCCACATGTTTGGAAGTTAGTGCTTTGTTTTAAACCATGGAAAAGAGTCACTTGGAAAATTTGACTCTAAGAGTGATGAGGCCATATTTCTAGGTTATTCTCAGACCAGCAAAGCATATAGAGTGTTTAATAAGAGAACTTTAGTTGTTGAAGAATCTATTCATGTAAAATTCAAGGATGATTATGATCTAAACTCCATGGAACAAAATGCAAATGAAAAATATGAATCCTTTGAGGGGGAGTTAGACTCTAGAGAATTTACCTTCCCTAGAGTAAGAAATAAAGTAGATCAACAACATATTCTAGCAACACCTGTAAATAGTGTAAGTACATGATCTAAATATCATAACACATGTGAACATCAAGCCTTCTTGTCTCAAATAGAGCCAAAGAAAGTAGATGAAGCTATTGAAGATGAGAGCTGGTTTCTTGCTATGTAAGAAGAACTAAATTAGTTCAAAAGGAGTAAAGTTTGGAAATTAGTTCCAAGGCCACAAAACCATTCGGTCATAGGAACCAAATGGGTGTTCAGAAATAAATTAGATGAGTGTGGGATCATTACAAGAAACAAAGCCAGATTGGTAGAACAAGGATATAGTCAAGAAGAAGGAATTGACTATGATGAAACATTTGCTCCTATAGCTAGATTAGAAGCTATTAGGATGCTGCTTGCTTTTGCTTGCTATATGAACTTTACATTATTTCAAATGGATGTGAAGAGTGCCTTTTTAAATGGTGTTGTTAAGGAAGAGGTTTATGTAGAACAACCACCTAGATTTGAAGATCCCACATGCCCAGATCATGTATTCAAGCTTTCCAAAGCTCTATATGGGTTAAAACAAGCCCTACGGGCTTGGTATGACAAGCTGAGCAACTTTCTATTAAATACAAATCTTAGAAAAGGAAAAGTAGATAATACATTGTTTATTAAGACACAAGGAAAAGGAATTTTGATTGTTCAAATCTATGTTGATGATATTGTGTTTGGTTCTACAAATTTTGCTATGTGTGAACAATTTGGAGATTCTATGAAACATGAGTTTGAGATGAGTATGATGGGTGAATTAAATTATTTTCTTAGACTCCAAATTAAACAAACACCTAAAGGAATATTCATAAGTCAAACTAAATATACCAAGGAATTACTTAAGAAATACAACATGCATGATTCTAAACCAATAAATACTCCCATGAGCACATCTACATCTTTATCATATGACAATGTTGGAGTTTGTGTTGATTCTAAAATGTATAGAGGCATGATTGGTTCCCTATTATATTTGACTACTTCTCGGCCAGACATCATGTTCAGTGTTTGTTTATGTGCACGGTTTCAATCTAATCCCAAGGAATAACATTTAAAAGCTGTCAAAAGGATTTTTTGGTATCTAAAGGATTCAATCACATTAGGCATTTGGTATTCAAAAGACACTATGTTCGATCTACATGCATTTAGTGATTCTGACTATGCTGGGTGTAAAATTGATAGAAAAAGCACCAGTGGTACATGTCAGTTTTTAGGACATGCTGGTTTCTTGGCACTCTAAGAAACAAAACAGCGTTGCTCTTTCTTCCACTGAGGCATAATACATAGCTGTGGCTAGTTGTTATGGTCAAATTCTATGAATGAAACAGCAATTAGAAGATTATGGTCTCTATTTTACTAAGATTCCATTGAAATGTGATAATACCAGTGCAATAAATCTCACTAAAAATCCGGTACAACACTTTAAAACCAAACATATAGAGATAAGACATCACTTCATTCAATACCATGTTGAAAAATTAGATATCTCTATTGAATTCGTTAGCACAGACCAGCAACTTGCTGATTTTTCACTAAACCATTGGATCATGATAAGTTCTCTACTCTCCGAAGAGAACTTGGTATGTGTCTGCTTAATGATATTGCTTAAACTCTGTGAGCAATCTGTTTTACCATATTATGTATTCGGTTACTGTTCTGAGGGGGAGCACTCCCTACACATCCGCACCAGGTTAGATCTCTACTACCATACTCTTCATTTTTATCCATCCCGTATAATTATCTTCTCTTGCTATTCTCTTTTTGCTAATAACAAAAAGGGGGAGAGAGTACATTCTAGCACATGTATTGTTCCATTTCTGACTTTCAGTGCAGAACGTGGGATAAACTCTCTTATACCATAATGTGTATGCAAAATATACCTGATGTGATGTTGATGCTTTGATGAATATCCATGTAAACAATGATAGGCTTATGCTTTCTGCATTTACGTGTTCATGAAATTACTATACCATCCGAGTAGTAACATGTGCTAGCTGATTCAGTATGAAAATTTTGTCATCATCAAAAAGGGGGAGATTGTTAAAAATCATGTGCTTGTATGTTTTGATTGAGAAAAATTTTATTTGAATATATGTTAAATGGAATATTATATTTATTTGAACATATATTAAATAGAATACTATACTTGCATATATGATAGAATATATGAGATTATGAGTGCATATATTAAAACTCAAAGGAAGTAAAAGGTGTGCAAATTATAATATCAATTAATGATATTATAAAGTAGCTGGGTTCCTACATTTTATTATCAAATATCAAATATGAAGCCAATTTGATTTAATCTTTGAACATTTTGTTTCATAGATTAATTTACATTCTTAGTTATGTTAAAGGAACTTTGATACTTGGAATTGGTGTATTTACATGTGTAATGGACCGACCATATATTTATATATGGATACATGAAGCTTATCTATATGTTCAGCCCGTGAAAAGGTTCAGCCCGTGAAGAGGTTCGGCCTATATGATTTGTTCGGCCTGTGAAAAGGTTCGGCCTGTATGATTTGTTCAGCCCGTGAAGAGGTTTGGCCCATATGATTTGTTCAGCCCGTGAAAAGAGGCCAGCCCACGAAGCTTGAAATGGCAATGTTTTTAACGAGTCACTTATCCAAAATAGCAACGTGTGAAGCAAATAAGAGCATAAGCTCTTATGATCGAAAGCCTGAAGCCCTAGCCGCATTCTTTGACCTAGAGCTATACTTCTCCTCTCGAGCTCCAACGGGAAGAATGGTGAGGCAACTGAGTGTCAGAATGGTTATCTTGCTGAAAAATCATCATCTACATCGGTACAACGTCGTATCCATCAAATCTCAACAGAAGGATTTCAAAAAGGTTTGAACCGAAACCCTAATCTGTTCAAGGTTCGAGTACCTGCTATAAAAGGGAGATTTGGATAAAATATTTGAGCTTGCTGAGATATATTCTTGCTGACTTGATCAAAAGAGATAAAAAGCCCTCATTGATTTGCTCTTATTATCGTGTTTGGTAACATTTGAAGGAAAAGGAAATCTTCGGTGATATTCTCTAACTTGTTATCTTGTGAATATCATTTGATAGATTGATCTTTGTATGTGCTAGATTAATCGTAACATTATTTGCACATAAAGATTATTGTAAATCCGAAACCCTAGATTTGTGAAATTGGGGCTTTCAAGATTAGAGCTTGAATTGACTCTGTATACATTCAATTAGCTCTCTGACAAGCTTAAATCCTCACTCATATCATATATTTGAGGAATGAGCTTGATGTATTAAGGTTTTTGTAAACCTAACCTTGTAACCGTGAGCTATATAACTCCTTTTGAGGAGTTGTGAGGTGAAGGAGAGGTGCTCTCCTTGTTTGAAGTAAAGCAAATTTCAACTCAGTTTGAGTTGAAGGAGAAGAGGGTGGAAGTAGGTAAAAAGTGCCGAACCACCGTGAAATTCTTGTGTGTGAATTTTCTGATCTAATTCTTTTATTTGTTACTCCATTACTATTATGATATCTTGTCTAGTTGTGTTCACCGTACAAAAACAAAATTTAGGAAGAATTGAAAAATTAAATAAACTTCTAGATATCCAATTCAACCCCCCCTTCTTGGATAGCCATAAACCCAACATAAGGCCCAATGGTGCATTCAACACTCCCCCTCAAGCTAGAGTATTTAAGTTGTACAAATCAAATACTCCAAGCTTGGATAACAAGTACTGGTGTGAACCACTAGGCAATGCCTTAGTAAATAAATATATTGGTTGTTCCTTTGTATTTATATATTGAGTTTTGGTTGTTCCTTTGTATTTATATATTGAGTGCAAATGATGCCTTTCTACAATTTTTCTCTAATGAAATAACAATCCACCTCAATGTGTTTCATTCTCTGGTGGAAGATCGAATTGGTAGCTATGTGACGAGCTACCTTATTATCACAATATAATGGAACGGGATGTGGTACACAAACTCCAAGATCCTTAAACAAGCCAAGTAGCCAAATTATCTTGCAAACTATATGCATCATGACCCTATATTTTGATTTGGCCAAGGATGGTGAAATGGTTGCTTGTTTCTTGGTTAACTAAGATATGAGAAAGTCCTTGAGCTGGATACAATATCTAATGACACATTGGCGTGACATGGGACGAGTCACATAATTAGAGTCATAGTATGCATAAAACTCCCAACTAAATGATGAGAAAAACAACCCAATACTTGGAGATTCCTTGATATACTTAAGAACCCAATAATTGAGTTGCCAAACTAATTGAGATGTTGAACAACAAAACTAAGATCTAGTCTTGTGTTGGTTAAATAATTTAATCTACCAATCAATCTTTGAAAAGACAAGCTATTCTTTAAAAATAGGTCATCTCGTTGATGAGGATCCCCTTCATCATAATTTAGAATTGTTAATTTCAAATATTGTTCCATTGGAGTACCTAAAACTCTGGAACTAGCAAGACCTGCCTCAAAAAGGAGCTCCAAGGCATATTTATGCTAACTAAGGAAAATTCCTTTCGATGATTGTGCAATCTCAATTCCAAGAAAATATTTACATTGACCTAAATCTTCCATGTGGAACCTTAAATGCAAATATTGTTTCAAATCACGGATAACAGTCAAATCATTCCTAGTAATGAGAATGTCATCCATATTGTTGGAATATATTTTAATATTATTAGAATATATTAGCATTTTATTGATGATAAAAATAGAATTATAATATGAGAATATTATAATTATTTTTTGATTATTTATTTAATGGGCTTTTATTAGAAAAATAATGATGAAACAATTATGCAAGAAGTCTAAAATAAAAAGGCTCGCGAAAATGAGCCCAGCCTAGAGGCACATTTTAGTTTAGCAAGCTTGCAAGGCATGTGACCCAGTCCAAAACCCACGAATCTATTTGCATGAGCCAGCCTAGACGCAGTCAAGCCCACATGGATTCAAACCTGTGTGCACGACCTAGATCCAGGGTACAATCCGCGTGCATGACCCAAGTCTAGAAGCGTGACCCGCATGCGTGACCCAAGTCCAAAAGTGCAACCTACATGTGTGACCTGATAGAAGTGCACTTGATCCACTCTCAAGACCCATGCGACTTGTGCTTACTTGCAAGCTAGAAACACCCAAAATAACTGCAACTGGCCGGTAAAATTGACTGCCAAAAATTACTCCGTTCAAGTTGAAAAAGGTCTCATTTGAAAGCTGATAGAGAGGGGAACGTTTTTTTGAAGAAAAATCAAAGACCCACTACTCAGAGGAGATCAATTTGGAGAGATTAAGGAGTTTTTTTTATAGTTTGTGACCTAACTACTTAAAAGAGAAATTGGAAGTAGATTAAAGAGTTTCTAAAGCCGAAATTATAGGGCTTTTGAAAAGAAAAGGTTTATCTATGAATCTATTAAGCACCCATAATGATTTGATTAAAGATTGAAAAGATCTCATGAAGATTAGAGCTCAACCCAAGTTTGGCCCCTTTTTTGGTTTGCGAAGCTCTGATTTAATCACTTAAGTTATGGACCAAACAGTGACATTTTGGAGCATGATTTTGAATGGTTTTAGAGATAGAATGTAGCTCTATCTCCTTCCTTTCTTAACAGCTTGAAATGAAGAGAGAGAGAAGATGAAAATTAGGGCTCCAACGGGAAGAAAAGGTGACTTGCTTTGAAGGTGTTAGAATGGCTCTTTGAAGTGAAATATGAGTTGTTTTGAAGCTATTTAAGTGATCTTACTCACCATTGTTTTGTTGGTCCGAAAATCATAGAGAAAAGCAAGCTTCTTTCAAAAACTCATACTCTTCACTCAAGCTTCTTCAAGCTCACAAAAGTGGTTCTACATTTTGGTGATTCTACTCTAAGCTTATTAATGCTTTCATACACTTGTTAGGAAATCATATAGTTCTTCATTTCATATCTTATTTGAGCTAATTTTTGACAAGTAAACAATGCTAGGGTTCATGTGAATTTGGGGCTTTTGTCCATATCATGTTGTATTAAGTCTTTAGCACTTGTTTGAAGCTTCTAAACTTGAATTCATATCTTACAGAAGCTAAATTCAAAATTTGTACTTAATTGCGACTTTTTGTTGAAATTCTTAAGGAGAGAATTTGTAACTAGGATTTAAGGAGTGGTTCCCCCTTGTAATCAATTTGTTAATTGATTGAAGAGTGACTCTAGTAGGTTGTTGCTAGAATGGGGTGGAGTAGATGTCGAGGTGGCTTAGGCCAAATCACCTTCTAAAAATTTGTCCTTGTCTTGTGTGATAATCTTGTTTGCTGCCTTGATTGTTTGACATAGGAAAAACAAAAAAGACACAAAGAATTTTTGATAAACCTAATTCACCCCCCCTCTTAGGTTGCTATAGGATCCAACACACATAGATAAAGAGAATAAGCAAGGTACCTCTTTGTGGACATGTGAACAATGAGTAATCGTGTTGAGAAGGTTGAAAACCAGTGGAAATAAGTGCCTTTGTGAACTTAGCATACCACTGGTGTGATGCTTACTTCAAACTATATTTGACTTTTGCAAGCGACAAATTGAGTACTCCCCCTAACTATTGAAACTAGGTGGTAAGTGCATATAGACCTCTTCTTGTAAATCCTCATGTAGAAAGGCATTATGCACATTTAATTGGTGGAAGGACTAACATCGCATTACTGCAATACTAATAACAATCTAACAGTCACCATCTTAACAACTGTGGAAAAGGTATCATGGTAATCAATCCCTGTTCTCTAAGTTAAGCCTTTCATCGTTAATTGGGCCTTTTACCTATCTATTATCCCATCAGCAAGGTATTTCACCTTATATACCCACTTGCGTCTAACTAGCTTAGGACTAGGTGGAAGCAGAACAATGTACCATGTGTGATTTACCTTTAGGGACATAAACTCTCTATCAATGGCCTTAACCCAATGTATATCTTAAATGGCTTGATGATATGTCTCTAGTTTAGGGATAGTTGATATGGAGGCTATGAATGTTTATAATGTGAAGCAAAGAGGTCAAGAGAAACATGGTGTGATATGGGATATAGAGCATTATTTTTAGAAGAGGTAAGGGAATTAAACAAATAGTCAGTAGTCCAAATGGAAAGTCGAGTGGATTGCTAAATGGGAGAATCAACCATAGGTGTACTATCTGAGGAGGGGTCGGTTATAGGTGGTGTATCAACTAATGGAAAAGGTCTAGGATCGTTAAGTGTAACTTGAGGTGGAACATCTACAAGTGGTGTAGATGTGTCTAGTGCTTCTTGTTAGGTTTTATGGCTTAACAAGAAGGGGTGAATTGATCTTGTACCAAAAACTATGCTTTTGTATGATATAAAAAATTCAATCAATTAATTTGACAATTTATATGATAATAAGAAAGCAAACAGAATTATTTAAGAAAGTAATGAGTAAGAGAATTAACACCTAATTTACCACGGTAGTTCGGCACTTTATCTTAGAGTCCTATGTCCACGCTCTTCTCCTTCAATCCAACTTATTGAAGTCACCTTTACTCAACCTGACTAGGGGAATATGTTCTCCCTAATCCAAATAATTCCTTCTCAAAGGAATTCTCAAGTCCGAATACAAATTATGATCAAAAGATCATATACAATAGCAAATTCCCAAATAATATGTTAGTTTATAGGATATTGCTAATCAGAGGAGCTATTCAAGCATATATATCAAGATACAAAGCTCCTATCATGAAATCCCCAATTTGAAGAAATTAGGGTTTCAGGTTTTCCTCAAAATTTATGTGCAGTAAATGTTTATAGGTGAAATCAGCACATAAATAATGTCATACAAGCTATGATTGAGTATATAATTGAGGATCAAGGCAGATAATCAAATATCACCAAACCCTTATGAGTCACTGAGAGATGAGCAAACTCGAATCAAATAGTAGGTGAGCTTAATAGACTTTCTTCACAAAGAGAACGCTTCAAATATATGTAAATCATCAAGAGAAAATCTTTACGCACACATCTCCTTTAAATAGGAAGCAGATCTAAGGCCTTTTTGAATCAAACCTAAACCATAGCCTTCTTCCCATTAGGAATAGTAGGCTATCTATCAAATCAACCTCATATCAGCCTTCAGAATCGAAATCCGACCATTCTGACAGCCCGTCTTCTCCAAAATCCTCCCGTTGAGGTCTCGGCATTTAAGAGAAGCAGAGACAGCATCGAGACAGGTGAAGCGGCTAACGGCCAGGGCAGACTCATCGAGAGATAGAGGCCTCTTATGTGCTTCTTTAAGTGAGACAATGTCGTGGCAAGGAGACTTCACTGATGGTCAAGACGACACCGTAACAAGGAGACTTCACTGATGGTCAAGACGACACCGTAGCAAGGGAACTTCAACGGGATCGGGCTAACGCGAGCTTGGGCCACACCATATCATCTTAGTCCAGCAACAAGGGTCCAGTCCAGTGATGAAAGATCTAGCAGATATACACAGTCCAATATCAACAAGGTCCAAAAATATGATCCTTTACAAAGTTCATATTTTGGTGTATTACATATATTTGACTTTGAACTAATATCAAGATAGAGTTAATGTCCCTCATGTTCCTACAATTACATCAAACCAAGTATCATATTCCTAAAATAAAATATATTCAAATATATTATATTTCTTAAGGAAATATTCAAATAATCAATATATTCAAATATTCAAATATTTGAATATATGTCACAAGAACTTTAAGAATATATTTTATGAAGAAATGTAGGAACCCGGTTACTTTATAATATCATTAATTGATATTATAATTTGTACACCTTTTACTTCCTATAATGTTTCTTTTTGCACATATAAAAACATATTTTAAGAATTGATATTTACCAAAAATATTTTTAGTCACAGCAAAACCCTATTTTCCAACACTTTTGATGGTCTATCTAGAAATGCTATTAAAGGAGGTTCTAAAGGTGATGAAGTTGCATGACCATCCCGTTGAGGTGATTTTACATTAGAGGAAAGCTAATATGAGGAATGCTCTGACATCTAACTCAATTAAAAAGGGAATTCATATTCATAAAAAACAACATCTCGACTAACAAATAATTTTTCTATCTTAGGATCATAAACACGATAACCTTTTTGTAATGAAGGGTATTCCATGAAGATGCATGGAATAGCTCGAAGGGCAAACTTATCCTTCAGATGTAAAATGGTTGCATAGCATCTACAACCAAAAACTCTAAGATGGTTTAGAAAGGGTACCTTATCATAAAGGACCTCACATGGAGATCAATGACCTAACAATGTGCTAGGTAAGCAATTGATAAGATATCCAACAATTAAAATGCATTACCCCCAAAAATAGGAAGAATGTATGCTTGAAACATCAATGCTCAAGCAACATCAAGTAGATGACGATGTTTGCATTCCACTACCCTATTTTGTTGGGGAGTGTAAACACAAAAGGATTCATGAAGTATCCCCTGTGAAGATAGAAAAGTTCTGTACCATTATCTGAATGGATACGTTTTGTCTTTGTACTAAATTGTATGCTCACCATTGAAACAAAAGATTAAATTGTAAAGAAAACTTAATGCTTGGAATGTAATAAAAATGTCTAAATGGCACGAGAAAAATCATCAATGATGGTAAGAAAATATCATGATCTATCATGGTTGAGGTGTCAATAGGGCCCCCATAAATCCATGTGCATAAGGTCAAATAGAGTAGTATTAACAATGTGACGTGATGGAAAACTAGAATGGGTTTGTTTGGCTAATAGACAAACAATGCATCTAAAGAAATTTGGACAATGAATATATTTTCGATACATAGAGAAATATTTTTATGAACTATGACCAAGTTAACAATACCACAAAAGATAGCTAGTATTAATATTAATATTGTTGCTACAAAAACTATTCACGCTTAAATTATACAAAAGAAAGTGGATAGACATTAAAATGTGTCTAATGCAACATGGTAGATCATCCAAAAAGGTTCAGTCCTCGCATGGCTTCAATTAATGCAATCACCTACCTACTTGTACAGTCCTGAAATATGCAAAAACATTAAAAAATATAACCATGCAATTACATTGAGTAGTTATTTTCTTAAAAGAAATTAGGCTATATTTAAAACAAGGTACAAACGACACATCAGAAATTTCTAACAATGGTGTTGGTTTTTCCAATGTGAGTAGCAATTACATGTGTTTGATCCAGTAAAGTAATGGACATATATTGGGAAGAGTATGAATATAAAAGCTATAAATTATATGTAACATGTCACTCGCACCCAAGTCTATAATCCATGGATTGTAATTTTATAGAGGTTGAAATATGGGTATCATACCTGTAAAGTTCCTAAGATAATTAGAACTTACTGAAGAAGGAATAACATTCAACTGCACCAATATTTTTTTGTAACTAGTCTAAAGTCAACGTTGAAGTAGGTTGGGCCATAAAGTTAGTGAATGGGTTGGCTACTTGCTACATTGTTGGTTACTAATCTCTAATATGTTGCATAAAGTTGTTATTGTTGGGTTTTATGGCCTAACAAGAAGGGGGGGTTGAATTGTTATTGTACTGAAAACCCCTTTTCTTTCTAAAATCTAACAATAACTTTAACAACTTGTATAATAATATGCAATCAAACAGGAATATGTAATCAAGGAAAGAACAAGAAAATAAACATCCAATTTACCACGGTGGTTTGGCACTCTATCTTAGAGTCCTACGTCCACCCTCTTCTCCTTCAATCAAACTGATTGAAGTCCCCTTTACTCAATCTGATTAGGAGAACACGTTCTCCCTAATCCAACTAATCCCTTCTCAAAGGAATTACCACGTCCGAATACAGATAGTGATCAAAAGATCATATACAATAGCAAATCCCCAAATAATATGTCAATGTATGGGATATTGCTGATCAGAGGAGCTATTCAAACAAATATATCAAGATACAAAGCTCCTAATACGAAATCCCCAAATTGGTGAAATTAGAGTTTCGGATTTTCCTCAAGATTTATGTGCAGAGAATGTTAATAAGTGAAATCAGCACATAAATAATGTTATACAAGCTATAATTGATGATATTCTCAAAGATTGAACCAAATAATGGAATATCACCGAGAGCTTGTAAACCACGAAATGATGTATGATCTCGAATCAGATGGTAAGTAAGCTGAGCAGATTATCTTCACAAAGAAAATGCTTCAAATAGATGTTCCTCATCAATCGATACCTTCACGAACACATCTCCTTTAAATAGAAGCAAATCTAGGGTTTTCTATTTGAGTCAAACCTGAACCATAGCCTTTTATCCGTTGGGAATAGTAGACTGTCCATCAAATCAGCTTCATTTCACCCTTTTGACTTAAAATCCGACTGTTCTGACAACCCATCTCCTCCAGATTCATCCCGTTGAAGCTTCGGCGCTTGAGAGAGATGAAGGCAGCGTCGGGATGAGAATGACACGGCTAGGGCTTGACCCCTCGAGAGATAAGTGTCTCTTATGTGCCCTTAAGTGAGACGATGTCGTAGCCAGCAAGCGTATCAAGGAAGGTTCTTGTGTGATCAAGACGACACCATAATAGAAACGGGATCAGGCAGGTTGACGTGAACTTGGGCCGCACCTATGTTCTCATAGTCCAACAGCCACAGTCCAGTCCAGTAATACTATATATTTAGCATGTATACCCGGTCCAATATCAACATGATCCAATATCAATACATTTGTAATGTATTGCATATATTGAACTTAAGCTCATATATTGTTCCTGCAATTTCACCAAACCAAGTATCATATTCCTAAAATATATTAAAGTATACTTCATATTTCTTGAGGAAATATTTAAGTAAACAATATATTTAAATAATCAACATTTATTTGAATATATGTAACAAATACTTTAAAAGTATATTTTATGAGAGAATGTAGGAACCTGGTTACTTTATAATATCATTAATTGATATTATAATTTGTACACCTTTTACTTCCTATAGTTTTGCTTTTTGCACATTTAGAAAAACATATTTTGAGAATTGATATTTTCAAAAAAATATTTTCAGTCACAACAAAACCCTATTTTCCAACAGTTATGTGTGGGTTATCCTTGGGAGACTAGTCCAAAAGAGGTTGTTGTGGGTTGTTGCTGTAATTTAGAGAATGGCCCACCAAGAAAGGGCCCATCATTAGATCCATGTGCTCTAGTTGATGAGTGGGTGACTGACCCAAGTGAGAATGGGTTTCTGACTAATTTGGGAGACAAAGAGAATGGATTCCTGACTGGGTTCCTTGAAGCAATATTTTCAATTTTTGGCTAGTTTTTCGATGCTGACCTGAAAGCTTCATGGATTGTCGATGCCAAAGTTGGTTTAAAATCCAGGTCCTACATTATTTCCTCCCTTTTTGCCTTTCAGTGTCTAGCCCTATGGAAAACCATTTAGGTGGAAGCAATGTTCTTTGGAATGTCCAGGTTTGTTCTAGTGTGAGCAAGTAATTTAGTTTTTGTTGCCAAAAACTCCTCTGTTTCCTGCCAGGGTAGACCCAAAATTACCTTGGGTCACCAAAGACAAAGTCAAATTATCAGCAATGGGGGTCCCTTGGCCTTGCATACGTTGGTGCTCATTTTCTTGAGTGAGATTGAAGGCTATATCTATGTGAGGAAAGGGGTCCCAAGGTTGGTGCGGTAGGACTAGAAGCTTTTTGGCAAGGCTTGCAAGAAATCTATTAGGCAGTGTTTAGCAATCCTTTCTTCAATGCACTTATTCACTCAACATGAGCAATTGTCATAAGTTCAATGCAAAAGTTCTTCCACGATGTCCACTTCCATCTAAAGATCATTGATAAGGGCATAAAACTTAGCAATATAGCCCACAGTGAGCTTAATCTTTCATTACCACTAGCGAAGGTTATACCTTTGAGTGCCAGTCATGCGTCCATAATGTTTTTTAAATGTATCCTAGACTGCGTGCACATTTCTAGTATAAGAAATGAACAATACCAAGGACTTGTCTACTAATTTTTCAAGCCAGCTCAAGATGGCTAACTAGTTTTGATCCCAAGAATGGGTCTTTTCTACATCATTTTTCAACCTTTGTAGTGAGCCATCAACCCATCCCCATTTATTCTTTCTAGTGAGCTGATTCTTCACTTTTCTAATCCATAGCTTATAGTTAGAGCTGTTGACTAACTTGTGAGTAACAAGGGAGCTAGCTAGAATATCAGTAGCCGAAAGGTAGTATGGATCTCAGTAAGGATTAGGAGCTGGAATGGGAGGTTCGGGAGGTGTTGCCATTCATGATTTATGGAGAGAAGAAGGATAGGGAAGTAAAGGTAGAAAAAAGCAAGGGTAAAGAGGACAATTGATGGGTAGATATTTTTGGTAGGTGGGATTATGTGGGCACGTAAGGTGCCAACTAAGAGAAAGGCATAACAAAATTATAATTCCAACCGAAAATGCCCTTCTTTGATGTAAACTTTTAGATGTAGAGAGAATATATTGGTGGACTTAAGAAAGTAGAATAATGGTGGCATAACCCAAGTACAGATGAATACCAACATAAAGATAGTTGGTATGAACTCATCAACTCATCAAGGATGTGTGAACCAAAGAAATGAAGTAAATATGCCACATACACAAAGTATATGTGCAAAGAAAGAAACTAAGACTAATATGTGGCTCAAGATACCATGTTGGAAAACATGAATGGAAAGTAAGAATCCATTTGTATGCAAATGAAAGGTGAAGCAATTGAAAGAGAATGATTGTGTGCCTACAGGCCTGAAAATGGGAGAGTTGTATTAACAATTGCTTAAAGAATACAAATTGTGTTTCCTTACATTTATACAAGCTAACTAAGTTAGGCCTACACCCTTTCTAGTCTAAGGCCTAATGGTGCATTCAACAATTGTCAATTGTGCAATTGATGAAGTAACCATCTTGAGGTGGTTGAACCTCTTGGGCTTTCAAAGAGGCCCATTTGTTAGCCAAAACCATCCTACTTCGAGGCAATGGTTGAGCTCCTTTTTTGTACTAGGGTGTAGCTTGCACCTACTTAGTAAACAATGACATATTTTGGAATCCATACAGATAATGGGGAAATGCGTACCATAGTGAGGTCAAGATGAATTTCCCTTGCCCTTGTCGACTAGTACTCGTCTTGGTGTTGAGAGGAACACCATAGAGCCTAGTTAAGCTTTTGTGTTTCCATATTACATTAAGAACCTCAGTGAAATTGCCAAGGGGAACATTGCCATCACAATCTACCATTTTTACTTGGAAAAGAAGAACAAGGTGGGTGGGTATGGTGCCCCCTACCTAATAGTGAAAGAGATCTTGGAGATGACTCATAAAAAGTACCAAATTGTGAAGCTCTTGCTAAGGCTATGACATGCCGACAACAAGTGACCACCTATGTCAATGAAAAGGGGAAGGAAAAATGGTTATGAAATTTGGAAACAAAAAAGATAGAAAGCATTTTCTCTCTCCTAAAAAATTTTCTAGAAAGGTTTTTTGAATTTTATGCTTAGGGATTATCCTTTTATATGGATTAGAAGATAGCACATTTTTATGCTTTTTGAGTTATTAATGAAAAATATCCTAAAATAAATTAAGAATTGGAAATTTTTAATGTTTTATATATTCAATTGTTTTAGACATCTTTCTTTCATTCAAAAATCTATCTTTCATCAGCCTCCTAATTGATTCAAAAGTAACAATTTACGAACTAACAATGTATCTAAAAATTTTGTTATTCCTTTCTTTCTAAATGACACGAAAATAAAAAAACATATTTAAAGATACTTGCCTTAGAACTATTCCCTTTCATAAAGTGAAGTATCCAACTAATTTTTGCATTCCATGATAAATAAAAATGGTTATACATTAAGCATAATCTTTAGAAATTCCCAAATTGCTTTAGAGCATGAATTACAAAAAACTACAAAAAAAAAAAAAAAAAATCCTAATCCATAACCATTATTCAAAAACAAATTACAAGTAGTCATCTACTTGGAAATACATGTAGTGTTTTATTGAAGATGTAAAATTAGAAGGATGGAATGAAAACTTATTGAATGAAATAGCAAATAAAGTAAAGTCTATTTTTAGCCTTTCCTAGCCTAATCAAAGCCTTAATCATGCAATCTTGAAATACATAAAATTTAACAAAAAAAAAATGGCAACATAATTATTATTAGATGTTAGTTTATGGGATCTGCAATTATGTCGAATATGTGTTTTAGGCATAATAAGGAATAGGCTTGAAGGTTTCAATGTAAGTAATTAGGCCATGAAATCCATTAGCCATCCTTATAGATATAGATGATGTGCATTGATAAAAGACTGTATTATATTTAAATCATAAGTAATGTTATCACCTACTCTTCATTTAATAATCAATATAAAAGTAGACGCCTTAGGAAAAGGTTTTCTACTTGTAAATTTTATTGTTGAATTAATAGAGCCCATTTAGTTAAGGAGACCAATGAGTCTTTGGTAATAATCTATTATTAGGTTGAGTTTAAATGACCCATCAAAAGAACTTGTAAGAGTTGGAGGCACATGGCCCAATAATTTTACACTAGGATAAGGTGGTTAAATAGGGGCTCCAAAGTATTGAAAGTGCTTTCCATAAGGGGCAACTATATAAAATGGTCAAACCTATGAAATTACGTGGTCTATGTGTATGTAATGGCATTGTGAGTTTTAGTCCTTGTTCCTCTTAGCTTTCCATTGATTTTCTTTGTGCTTAGGCTTCCATCTTGGGGACTAATCCACTAAGGAATAGGAAACTCCTTGGCAAGGCCTTTTTCTCTTGCAATGAGAGTGGATTTTAATTAGGCCCATTGGCCCAATTGTTTAGGCCTAGGTTTTATGGCCCATAAGGCCCAATTAAATCATAAGCATGCATCTCATTGCCTATAGGATCCTATTGCATTTTAGGGTTTGGAAAGCCTAGTGTTATGCTACCAATAGGACACATCCTAACACCTCTATAGTGCAAGGAAGCTGCAAACATAGATCCCTTCCCCCTTGCCTTGCTTCATCACTATAGTACCTTTATAGCTACAAGTGCATAACCCTTCTCTAAGCTTAATAGTGGCTCATGAGAGAGGACTTTTGTCCTTACATTCTAAAATGCCTTTGCCAGCCTAAGGAAGAACTTCATTAGCTTGTTCTTCTAGTCCCATTCCAAATTCTAGCTACTAACCTTGCATTCACACTTCTAAAAGATGTCATTGAAGAAGGTCTTTAAGGGTTCCCAATTCCCTCCAAAGTTCTTTAAGCTAGACATAAAATTAGATTTGATCTCTTCCCTCATCCAATTAGAGGTCATTGATGGCCAATTTGAGATTGAAGCTATAAGGTCCATCCACCTTATCAAAACTATCACACAAAAATCCCAAACCTCCACTAAATTCCTACAGAAATAACATTTTCAAGGTATTGACCCATCAATTTGGTTAGCCTTAATTGGGCTCGTTGATGAGTTTTTTAGGCACAACACTACCACTTAAGAGGTTAATGGTGTTGACTTGATATTTTTTCTTTTTTAAAATCAAGTTAGGAGAGGGAAGGCTTGAACCTTGGCCATTTGTGTGGGATATCCAACTAGGTGCCATTAAGCTACTAAGGGCTCATGCATATTAAGGTGATATGGACTTTGAAAAGCAACATTTGCAATGAGTAGTTGATTTAACTAGTTGGCTAGGGTTTTATTGGCAAAGCTGTAATTTGACAAATGTCCAAGGGTAATATGGCATAGAGGGGGACAAATTGGTCATTTCAAAAGATGGCAAGGGCAATAAGATTTAGGGTAAGAAAGGATTGCATTTAGATATGTTCTTTATGGATACTATTGCTTTCATAATTTTGAAAGGTTAGTACAAATTTAAATTCACAACTCTATCTTATATGGCATTTTAAATGCATAAGCATGTCATAAAATTAAGGAAAGGAGAAACCCAACCAATTAGGTGAATTAAATTGTATTGTTCTACAATAATGAGTAAACTACATAGTTGTTACTCTATATTAAGGCTTAAGCCTAAGCTACTCTATATGGTAACAACCTATATAATAAAAAAATAACAAGAGGAATAATGTAAATGTAGAAAATAACCAAACCTAGGCAACATATCATAATTGACACATTTCTATTAACACTATCCTTTTAAGATATTTCTCTTGGTTTCTTAAAGACCCAAAAATGAGATATAATTATAATTATGTTCAGAGATGAAATAGAAGTTTATATAGCATATAAAAATACCAAGCATTTTCCTTTCATTTCTCTTCATTCTTGGGGCTTTACAAGGGCTAGAATTAATAATGCTCAACAGCATCAACATGCTTAATCCTACTTAGCACATACACAATGAATTAATCTAAGAAAAGATCTCCTAAGATTTATGCATCTACATAAACGAGTGATAAAAGAGAAGTGTAATGATTGAGATTTTGATGGAACTTTGCAACTAAGGACAAGGGTGAAAAAGACAAATTGTGGAAGGCAAAGACAACTAGGTCATTTTAGTTTCAAAATTAATGTAGTCTAAATCTATTTTAGTTGCCTTTTCTCTTGTAAAGCCTATTCTTATTCAAATGCTAATTTAAGACTGAGTGAATTTTTCTTTCTCATAAAAAATATCTTTAATCATAATTTAAACAATGTAAAACTTTGTTGCATCATTTTAAACACACTTCCACATCCTAAATGTGGAATATACTTCCTAAGGAAATTTTAACCATGGTTGAAGAGATGTTACACTTGAACTTAGAATCTAATAGTATACTAAAAAGTCTATTTCTATCTAAAAGTTTCAAAAGTAGTTAGATTTTTCTTCCATATAAAAAGAATTACTAAACGTATTTAGGTAATATAAAACTTTTTTACATCATTCTTAGCACTTGTCTTTATCAATTACACCTTTCTGGTGCATCAAGAATGTCTTGCACCCTAAGCAAGCATTCCATCCCCCAAGTTACATGGCATACTACCATATATCAAATCCAAAGCACCAACAAAATTGCACTCAATATATTTTGAGCTTGGAAAGTTTTATAGGGTAATTTAGAAAGTAGATTTGATTATTATGGTTCAACATGAATGTGTTGAGTCTTAGCTATGCAAGAAACTGTTGACATAGAGAATATGAAGATAAGGAGGAAGCTATGTACATATATGTTGAATTTTCAACAACAATGGTTCATGGTAGAAAACACTGTTTTGTTTTACGAAATTAATGGTGGAAAATACAACAACTCAAATGGATTGTACACATTGGATCTTTTTCCTTTTAAAATCATAAAACTCCTGACATTACAATCAACTTATCTTGTCCTTATTATGTACAAACCTTTTTTTGCTACCCATGCACTACCAAGATGGTTTCTCTTTACTTTGCTCACTAGCTAGCTAACTTCTTTATCCTTTGGCCACCACCTCCAGTTAATGCAATTTTAGTCATTGTGTAGAAAAGCTTTTCTGCATGTTTGTTAGGTTTAGGGTTACTGTGTCTCTTCATCATCTCAACAATATAAGATTGTTATTAAAAACTATAATCATCAGGCCAGCTTAACTTCCTTAACAAAAGGCAAATTGCTTTATTTCGAAAAGTCAAAGGTAGCGTACCTTCACTTAGACTCCCTTGGTCTTTGTTCCAAGAAACCCATGAAACCTTCTGTCTCACGTTCTACTTTGTCATTCTTTGAAGAAACTTTGAAGTGAGTTTGCTCAGCCATTTTTTTTGCTCTTTCAAACTCAAATTTGAATATGAAATCAACTCATTGCTACCCAATGGTTCCATAGTTGATAATTGGTCATACTATAACTTGTATATAAAGAGACATAACTTTATAAACTTCTTTTTTTTAATGTTTTCTACACTTTACTATTGTAATCCTACTCTTCACTTGAATACAATAGCACAATTTCACCAACCTTGAGAGTATCTTCCATTCTACCACTTTCTTTATGGCGTCACAATCATCCAAGGCAATCATGACTTCTCATCTTCAAAACATTTTTTTCCCACCCTATGTTACTCCTCAAAACTTCCATTCACCGTTTGTCTTTCTCCCATTCCTTCAATGGAAGCAAGATCTTTTGAAACTCGTATACTATATCCTTACCTACGTACCTTTAACATAACCACCTTTGTCAACATAAAGCTTACTAAGGCCAATTACTTTCTATAGGTGACCAAGGTTAAGACTCTTGCCAAAACCCACAGGCTTCTTAACTTCCTAGTAGGGGAGACAACTAAACCACCCCTAAAAATCACTTTTGACGATAAGGAAGAAGACAACCAAACCTTTGATGCCTAAGAATAGACAAATGATCTTCTTTGGTCTTGGTTTATAGGGTCTCTCTCTGAGGAGATTTTTGGCCATATCTTTGAGATAGAGATAACATTGGGATTTGGAAAGACCTAGCAAATCGTTCTACCAAAAAAATCTAAACACAAGAGTATGACTTACTCTCGCAACTTCACCATCTCGAGAAAGGTTCTTCTCTACTCTCAAGCTTCTTGCATAACTTTGAGCCATTTTGAATCAATTATCATCACTTGCAAAGCCTTTGCTAGATTCTAGAAAGACATACATCCTAATTGAAAGTCTCAGTAGAGAATATGAGCCTTTCCACATGACTATGTTCCATTTGTTTTTTGCATTACAACCTACCTTTTGTAGGTGACCAAAGTTAAGACTCTTGCCAAAACCTATAAGCTTCTCAGCTCCTAGTAAGGGAGACAACTAAACCATCCTTAAAAGTCACCTTTGATGACAAGGAAGAAGACAACCCAACCTTTGACACCTAGGGATAGACAAATGATCTTCTTCGGTCTTGGATTATAAGGTCTCTTTCTGAGGAGATTTTTGGCTACATCTTTGAGATAGAGATAGCATCGGGATTTGGAAAGACCTAGCAAGTCATTTTCCCAAAAAATCTAAAACATAAGAGTATGACTTGCTTTCACAACTTCACCATATTGAGAAAGGTTATTGTTTGCTCTCAACCTTCTTACATGACTTTAAGCTATTTTGAATCAATTGTCATCACTTGGGAAGCCTTTCTAGACACTAAAAAGACGTACATCCTACTTGAGAGTCTTAGTAAAGAATATGAATCCTTCCACATGACTATGTCTCATTTGTTTTTTACATTACAACCCACCTTCTGTAGGTGACCAAGGTTAAGACTCTTGCTAAAACCTATAAGCTTCTCAGCTTCCTAGTAGGGGAGATAACTAAACATCCTTAAAAATCACCTTTGATGACAAGGAAGAAGACAACCCAGCCTCTGACACCTAGGGATAGACAAATGATCTTCTCCGGTCTTGGATTATAAGGTCTCTTTCTGAGGAGATTTTTGGCTACATCTTTGAAATAGAGGTAGTATCAGGATTTGGAGAAACCTGGCAAATTGTTTTGCTAAAAAATCTAAGACACAAGAGTATGACTTACTCTCATAACTTCACCATCTCGAGAAAGGTTCTTGTATTCTCTCAAGCTTCTTGCATAACTTTGAGCCATTCTGAATCAATTGTTATCACTTGGTAAGCCTTTGTCGGACACTAGAAAGATGCATATCCTACTTGAAAGTCTCAAAAGAAACTATAAGCCTTCCACATGACTATGACCCATTTGTTTTTTGCATTATAACCCACCTTCCAATGACACCTATGCTTTTGTTGCACAAAGAAATCAGAGAGGTGGTCATTTAGGCTCAAATTTCTCCTCCTAGGCACACGGGTTCACATGAATAGCTCAAAACACTAGAAATGCTCTACATAAGCCATAGCAATAGTTTGACTCTTCTTAACCCACTCCACATTGACAGTAGAGCCAAGGCATGTGCTCACTTGTTGTTTACCAAATTTGCTCCAAATGTGGACGCAATGCTATAGAGTGTTCCAAATGTTTTGATCAAAGCTACCAGCCACAAGGTGTTCCTGTTGCTCGCATTATTCAACATGACAACAACCTTAATAACCATGATTAGGTAGTTGATTTTGGTGCTTTGCATATTGTGAATGATCCAAGTAAGTTAGATAATTTTGTTCCATATAATGGTTTTAATCGGATCATGGTTGGCAATGGTACTCTCATCCCAATCACTCATATTAGGGAAACTACATTAAATGGGTTTATTCCTTTAAATTTGTTTTATTAGCACAGACACTCAAAAGGATGTTTTTTCCATATCTCAACTTACTAAAGATTTTGCCTATTCTATTGAGTTTGATCCCTCTTTGTATTATATAAAGGATTTACAAAGCAAGTAGATATTGACTTAAAGGATTAAGCACGGACACCTCTAGTTGCTACCTACTTACGGTGATTCTACTTTATTTTCATCTTGACAATGGGTTGTGCCTTGGAGCACTTGGCACTCACATCTTGGCCATCCAAATGAAGATATTTTTACTTCTTTCAAGAAATAAAATTTGGTTTCAATTGAAGGACCCTTTACTATTTTACTTCCTCATTGTCATGCTTGGAAGAGTAGCAAGCTTCAATTTTTACCATCACAGTACAAAGCCTCCTCTCCTCTTAAGCAAGTGCATTTTAATTTGTGGGGACCAGCCCTTATTTTGTCAAAAAAGAGCTTATGTTCTTATTTACTCTTTATCAACAACTTTAGTAGTTTTCATGGAGGAAATTGGATCTATTTTGCACTTGTTTAACTTTGTTCAATGGTAGAAAAACAATTGGAATTTTCTATTACAACTCAACAATGTAACCATTTGGGTTTCCTTTTTTTTTTGGGGGGGGGGGGGGGGGGGGGGGAGAGGGGGAGGGGCAGGGTTGGGATTTCAATTCAAGAGTCAAAAGATGTCTTTCTAATTTTCTCAATATGGAATTTTACAGCAACTATGTTGCTCGTATACCCCTCAATAGAATGGTCTTGCTTAACAAAAGCATAGACCTAAACTAGGTAGTGCTCTTATTTTGCAAGCCGATTTGCCAACATTTTGTTGGGTTGGTCCAGACCATATTCGGGGACTTATTATTGGGTCCAATTAGGGTAATGTGGCCCTAAGGTTTAAAAAAAAAATATAGGGTTTTTTCTTTAGAGAGAAGAGGTGAGTGGTCGTCAAAAAGAGAAAAGAGAGAGAGAAAAGAAAAGAGCAGAATTTCGCAGGAATTAGAGGCCCTGCGCAGCAGTTGATCAAACGTCTGATCAAGGTCGATCCGTGGTCCGATTGAGCTGATTTTTTGTCAGCAGGTTCGGGATTGGGTGTTCTTCATTGTGAACTGTTGGATCGTCGTTTGGAGCTCTTGAAGTCAGCAGATTGTGGTCGAAAATCTGGGTGATATTTCTCCAACTTTTCTTGGTTAAGTTGTTGTTTACAACTTGTTTCTTCACTATTTATTGGTGATTCTATTATTGTTGAATCAATGAATCTTAGTCCTGTTGCTATTGTTAAGGACTTGATTGGGTTATAACCTAACGATTGATATAGTGGAGATTTGGGTAGACTCCGTGATCGGTCCCGTGGTTTTTTTTTTATCCTTCACATTGGAGGAGTTTTTCCACGTAGAAATTCTTTTGTGTTGATTGTGATTTGCTTATTTGACTTGTGATTCGAATACATCGTTGGTGTTTTAGTATATCCTCACAGGTTCAATCAAAGTGGGAAACTTTATACGTTGTTTTTCCCATCACATTTGTCATGTCATGTTCTCTTTAACAAGGAACTTTTTCGGTTTATTCAAACTAAGCTAAGACAGCTTTTAAGGTTTCTTCGTCCAATTTTCTGAAACCATCACTATTTTTAAGAAACATCATTGCATCTTCAACTACAGTTGTAGCCCCCCAACATCCTCTGGGTTGACTTTATCTCAACCGGTCTCTTTGTTAGATTCGTGGGTTTATTTTCCAACAAGCTCCTCATCAGCACTTAAGACTTTTTCGCCTAACAACTCTTAACTCTCTCTCGAACATGGCACATCCACATGTTGAGCTTTCTGGTACCGACACATGTAGACAATCTAATAGTCATGGATAGCTATAGACAACATGTCGAGGCTTTGATCTTTGCACTCTGTGCTGAATTTCCACTAAAACAGCTTGATAATCTATATCTTTTCTTGGGAATTGTGGTTTACCGCATAGATACGAGACTACATTTGAATTAGAGGCAATATGTCATGGATATTTTATCCAAATCTAGAATGGGTCACTACAAGTCTTTGCATTAATAGTAGTTGAATCTACTTGGATATATGTCATGCTTCGTGATCTCTCTATTTCCCATACTACAACTCACCACCAAATCTACTCTCAATAGCACTTAGCTTCTTTACTACTATCTACATCATCTTGACAACTTGCCGACATCTTAACTAAGCTCTTATTGCGTCCCCTTTCCTTTCTATGAGGTCCAAACTTAGTGTGGGACCTCATGTCTCGCCAAGTTTAAGTGGGCCTAAAGACAATAATCGTCAAGCCAGCTCAACTTGCTTAACAAAAGGCAAACCGCCACCTTAAAAAAACAATTTTGAAAAGTCAGAGGCAGCTTCCCTTCATTCAACCTCCCTCGGTCTTTGTTCCAAGAAACCCATGAAATCTTCTATCTCACGTTTTGCTTCGTCACTTCCTGAAGAAACTCTATGCTCAGTTTGCTCAGCCATTCGTGTTGTTCCTTCAAATTCAAATGTGAACGTGAAATCAACCTGTTGTTGCCCATTGATTCCTTAGCTACTAGTTGCTCAAATTGTAAACTTGTATATAAAGAGATAGAACTGTATAGGCTTTTTTTTTAATTTTTTTTTTTTTGCACTTTGCTAGTACTTGTAATCTTGCTCTTCATTCGAATATAAAAGCACCATTTCAACAGCCTTGGGATTATATTTTGTTCTATCACTTTCTTTAATTATCTTATTGTGTTCTATAAAATCTTGTTCACATTTTACTCGCTATGCTCATCAAGCTTTAGGTTATGAGAAATGGAGAAATCAATGTCTTATAATAATGACAGAGCTAAAGCTAAGGAAATTATAGTTCCATCTTTCTCTTATTGTCGTAAGCTAATTAGAACCAACTGCATTAACGAATAAAGAGCAAGTAAGAACTATTTTGTTAGACATTTAAGATTTACGAGGATTTTTAGGGTTCCTCGAACTCAAACATGAATAAAGAGGTCCATGGTTACTTGAAATATCTTACCGTTATTTTCTATTCTTATGAAATGTATGTTTGTTATTTGCTCTAGTAGCAGAGGTTGAATTGTTAGACCCACGTTTGAATGCTTTGGATTTGACTTGTTGATCTTTGGGGAAGACTGGTTGACTGTAAAGTACATAATAAAATGATTTCTTGTCATGATGGCTTGAAGGAAAACCTTCTATAAAGTAGAAACACGGGCTAGGATAAAACATTGAATTTCCAACGGATGAAATCATGATCTTTGTAATGGAAATGCTAATGATGAAAAGATTGCGGGGAAGTTCAACAAAGAGTTTATTGTAACAATTTTTACAGTTTGTTGAAAAAGTGAAGGCTTTGTTTGAAGTGGAGACAAGTGTGCCATTTTTGCGATAGTAGCCTTTTTATTTCGAGCGGGCGAAATCGAGATTTGTACAAAAAACACATACTTAAATTTGATCTCTTTGAAAGCACATACTTAAATTTGATCGATGAAATGATTTTTCAAGCTGTATTTGACATTTGATGGAGTTGGACAGAGAGAAGGCAAGGGAGAAAAAGTCATCTTATGATGACAATAAAGTTTAAGATACAATAGATGATCTTATGACGATAATAAAGTTTAAGCTACAATAAATTATCTTATGAACTTTAATAATGTGACTTGATATAAAAGGTTTCATAATATAAAATTGGAGAGGTCTTTTCAAATTAAGGCCCATAGTTACCTTAGTTCTTTATAGATTTGCCTATTACTACAATTAATGAAAAAGTAGATTGGTATGATCTAATTTAAATTAATAACAATAGCAAATATAATTTCATTGAATGACTAGTTTGTCAAGATCAACTTTTTATAATAAAAGGAATGGTACGATGGCTCCCTTCAACTAGCTTATATTGTGATTTTTGTTAGTCCTAGGTTAAAAATAAGAGTCACATTTTCTTTAAATGCATATGGATAAAGATGGTTTGGAAGACTATCCTTATTTAGAATGGATTTCATCATCATATTGGAGGATGAAATTAAGAATTGCAATAGATGATCAAAATAACTAAAGACAAGGATTTTACTGCAAAGTTTCTTAAGATATTTTTTTTTAGCTTACATTTATTATATATGAGCAAAACAAAATAGAAAATGATTTCAAAACAAAACAATTGGCATTCCAATCTTATTAGTTAAAGTAAGAAAAATTATACAAGAGAGAGTTTATTTGTTTCAAAATAAAAAAATCTTGCAAAAAAATATTATTTTGAATGAGTTGGGAGGTTTCCAACCTCCATCTTTCTATAGTTTTTGTAATTTTTGTAATACTAGGATATATCCTTATATTTTTGTATATTATCTTTTATTAATATAAACTTATATTTCTACTAAAAACAAATTATCTTATGATGATGATAAAGTTGTAGTTCCAACTATCTTTACCGTTGTGAGCTTGTTCTAAAAACCCGGGTGAGTATAAAGAATAAAGAGTAGTCACGTTTTTGGAGATTTGACATCTCCAAGGAGGCTCTGGGTCCGTCGAACGAACGGAATAAGAAGACACGTGATTCTTTAAAACAACGTGTTGATATGTTCTCTCTCTTTAAAGTATCTGAATCTATTAGGTGCTCTGGTACTAAAGGCAGGAATGTTAGACCCATCATTTCGAACGCGTTGAGGTTGAAATATGCCCATTAATATATGACCAAGTTTTCTTGATTAAAGAAACGTGGAAAAGATTTATCGCCATGTTACTCGTCTAGACCAGCTACTTGCAATGTGCAGACGCAAGCTAAAAGGAATAGTTGAATTTCAAGCAGAGTAGAGCAAGGCCATACTGGTGAAAAATAATATTGGCCAGAAGGCTAAACTACAGCTGAGCAAAACCACTGCCCTGTTTGCTCATCATAAATCCGTTAGAAATGTGACGGCTTTGTCTAAATATGAAACTAAGTGGGAGGCTACAGCAACTTGTACTTTTCAAGGAAAAAATGAAAATTATCTTCATGCAAAATAATGATGACAAAAAGATTCAGTGGAGACAAACAGGGACTTAACAGTGGTGAAATGATTGCTAAAAAATAATTCATTATTTCGGAGTGAAGGTAAGTGCGCCGCTAAAGCAACAGTAATTTCTGTAGCTTGGATGGAATTATGTGGTACTAAATTCGAAATAATGGATACGCAAATCTTCCTCTCAATCTCCTTTCTTTCGTTTTCTTTCTTATTATTATTTTATGATATTGATTTCTCAAATTTTTTATTCCTCTTTTTTCCTAATAATGTAATAAATTTAATTTGTACTAGACTAGTGATTTATACACGTTAACAAATAAACCATTAATTTTCGACTACGAAAACCTAACAGATAGAGTGATTTACAATAGCACATACTTAAAAAATGATTGTCATATATTTGAAACGTCATTAGCTACTTTATAAAAGATTAAACAGCAGAAATCACTATAATATTTTCCTAAGAAAGAAAATCAAAACTCCTCTACAACTATATTCCCATAACTCTTAAAACCAAACTATGTGGGAGAACGTGGATGAATCCAAGTTGCGGCTTTGTTTTTAGCCTTGAAGATGAACACAACCAAATGTGGGGAGGAGAGTTACATACCGGTTAAAATAAAGTAAAACTGAAATTTTCTTGTTGAATGCATAAAAATTGTACGCATTCGGACGTATGGCAGATTGACGGGCGACATAAACCATAACATTGCACTTCTCGTTAAAGGCACAGCTGGCTGCTAAATCACTAGAGCATCATCTTTATTTAGAAAGGAAAACTGAGTACCGTGGCTGTTGTAAATAGGGAATTCGCCTTGCTTGTGTTTGATGAGTTGGTACGTCATTCTTCTTTGGTTTGATGGGCTGCCTCTTTCATTTGAGCTTCGAAACTGCCCTCTTTCTCAACTTTGGGCAAAAATAATTAAAAAAATAATTATTCTTATATTTTCCTCTGTTCAAGTTATATTAGGTTTAAAAGTCTAGGAGATTATGCCCTATCTTATGATAATAATAATGATATAGTTCCATATTTCGTTTATTGCTGTTAGTTTAATGAAGATTTATATTGTGATTACAAATTAGAGAAAAATTATTCTATCAAAGACTTACTATTTACAAAATATATATAACCTAACATAAGGAGGAAGGAGAAGTTAGGTAAATTAAACGTTTTGAAAATTCATTTCTTCTTAAAATTGACTTGTAAAGAAGAAAAATATTTAATTTTAAGGATAATATTTTATTGATATATTTTAAACAATGTGATAAATTTTCTACATCATTATTAACACATCATTTCATAATTAACAAGACAAGAGCAATAAGTCCTTTGGCATATTAGGGATGTCCTCTCTTAAACTTAGAATTTAGTATTATATTAAAAAATTATTTTTCTAATAAACTAAATTATAAAGAGATGATGTATATATTTTATTTTCAGAATTAAATTTTACAAGAATTTAAATAACACGGAATGCTTTTCATACCCTTGCTCACACTAACAACCTAATTCCTGCGACGGAACTCAACCAAGTTGAATGATTCTGCCTATGTCGGGAAAAGCAAGTCATTGTTACAGCGACCAAAATCAATCCAAACTGAAACGACTGAGCCATCTAAGGAAAATCAGGCTATAGCCAGCGGCTACAAACAGCACCTCTGGTACTTTTAGGCGGCCTAATTGCTGCCTCCTCCAGATGAACCTTCTAGCCAACGGACAGCACGGCAATGGGAAAGAGATAAGGACGTGTCCATGACCAACCGACCCTCTTTCTTAGCTTGGATAAACTGAAAAGGTAAAATGTGGGTAAACGTGAAGAATGAGAGAGCTTGCATGTAATATATTTTAGCCATATAAGCGGCAAGTCCGTGTAAATATGTGGAAATGAGCAGTTGACTCTTCCCATTCATTTTTCTTATCTCATCTGACTTGTGACAGTGAAGTTAAGAAGACCATTTTCGACCCCTTGTTTTTTTTTTTTTTAATTTTTCAATATTACAACTCAGGTGTCAAATTCAGACCTCACGGTTGGGATCTTCATTAACTCATCACTGAACTAGCTAACTAAGTGACTTTGACCCCCTTGGTTGGTTGTCGGATACAGCCTTCCTTCATTTTGAAGAGGTCGACTTGTAGCCTTAACTTTGATGCTTTAAATTTTTTAAGTTTAAAAGAAATTATATTCAATACGTAGAGGAGTCATTGATGTGCAGGCCGTCGAAGGAAGCGCAGGAGTTATGAATTGTCAGGATGGAGATAAATTTGGCAGGTCTCCATCTGATTGTCATTGTTTGATCTTTCTTCCAGCTAGAAGTTATATGTTCCTAACCAGAACGAAGTTCCCAATGCATGTAGATTTAAGAACTTTCACTGTAGTGGGGAATTCAATGTTGATGCTTCATGAACTGGAATAGAAGTTAAGCAATCCGTGTGCATTTTATGTTTATCGTTGAAAAGTGTGTATTTTAGGTATTAGGGAACAGGTGCAGAATGTGTGGGTGTGATAGAAATGAGTGGGAGAACGTCCTCTGGATGAACGGGAAAGTATTCATATAAGGCAGGTTGCGTACAAATAATTAAATCTAGTAAATGTAGACAAAATTTCTTCATTTTCCTTTCCTTTTTACTCTGTCTTCAACTTTTCTATTATGTGGAGAGTCTAAAACTAATCATCTCCACACTTCAATGCCCAACGCATGCTACACTGTTTTTAGGTTTTAGTGAGACTAGTGAATCACTTTGCTCAATATCACCTTAACATTTTAAGTTCCTGTTAAAGGAACGACCTTGCCACATCAACCACACAAGATTTTCGAATTCTCAATCAAACAAATATCCTAAAGAGACCGCCGGTCACCAACTACCAAATCCACGAGATGTTGCCTCTTTCAAATTCAAATCAAGTCAATGAATTCGAAGTTTAAAATCATCCTTATATTCAAATGTCTTCCTAATTTGTAATTGTCAACTTTCATATCTTTATTTTTTCCTTAGATTAGAGATATCATTTATGTCATTATTTTCCTTCCTAGATTAGAGATCTTATTCACTCTTATATGTAAGGTCTACTCTTGTACATATCTTTTTCATCGAATTCAAACCAATTACTCTCATATTGTGTTGTTGAAGGATTCTATTTTGATTTAAGAATTTACTTACGAAATTTAGTTATTTTGTAAGTGTAATTTTTATAACTTGGTACATTCGCCAACGGCATACACCTCTCAATTTGTTTTCGATCCTACACACTCAATGGCTGCCCAAAACAACCATATCCTTGCCGCCGCACATGTCCTCCCTTTACCCGTTGGAAACTCTCACCGTTGCTCACCGATTCAATGCCAATCTACTAGAAAACTAGACATCTTGCCCACCAGTGTCGAATTGGGTATGCTCCTTCTTACTCCAACCGCATAGGCTCAAACACCTGAAATACAAATTCTAACTTGGGCCCGCCACATCCTAAGGAGAACACTGTCATTCAAGGCCCACCAAGCCCAACCACCATGGGCCACAATGAACAAGAATGGTATCTTGATTTTAGGGCTACTACTGACATTACTCTTGACCCTTATGGGCTTGATAACTTACTAAATTATAATGTAGACCAAGAAGTCATAGTTGGCAATGGAGTAGGCCTTCCAATAACTCATACAGATAATATTCAAACAAAACAAAATCTAAATTTGTCAAATATTTTAGTTGCTCATATAAAAAATAAATTACTTTCTGTCTCAAAATTTACAAAGGATAATAACTGTGTTTTTTTATTTTATCCTAATTTTTGTGTGGTACAAAGTTTAAGAACGACCAAAATTCTCCTTCACTGACCCATTGATCGAGGCCTTTATTGACTTAGCAGGAGGGGGGATGGGGGATTCGAACCCATGACCGGTGGGACTGTCGGTCAGGGTTTGGCTCAAAGAATGCCACTGAGCCAGGGCCCCCGCCCTCTAAATGATGTTACTAGTTGGCATTATCATTTAGGTCATACACATTTTGATAATGTAATAAAGTTATTGAGAATAAATAATATATCCTTTTGTGGAAAAATTCCTTCTTCGTCTGAATCTTGTCAAGCCCACACTTCAACCAATAATATGGCTATGGCCCCTCTAGAACTAATACACTTTGATATTTAGGGACCCGCCCCAATCACATAATCAAATGGTAATAAATATTATATCTCATTTATAGATGATTATTCCAAATTTACATGGTTATATTCCATGCAATCACGTGATGATTTTTTAAATATCTTTACCAAATTTTCCACATTTATTGAAAATCAATTACAGTATACCATTAAAAGCATTCAAAGTGATAAGGCAAAAGAATTTCTCTCCGATTTCTTTTAAAAGGTTCTAGTCAATAAAAGAATATTCCACAGAATCTTTACTCTACACTCCCCTTATCAAAATGGGTTTACCGAAAGCAAACATAGACATATTATAGAATCTGGCTTTTTCATGTTACACCATGCTCACATTCCACTCAAATATTGGGACTATGTGTTTGAAGCCGTTGTCCACATCATCAATCGCTTACTAAGCATAGTTACACAAAACAAAACTCCATAAGAACGACTTTACAATATTATTCCACCCATCTCTCATCTAAAAATTTTTAATGTCTCATATATCCATATCTACATCCTCATTCTAAACATAAATTGGAAAATCGATCCACACCATGTGTTTTTCTGGGATATCCCATAGGATATAAAGGTTATTGCTATCTTTGCCCATCTACAAATAAATTATACATTATTTCTAATACCTCATTTAATGAACATTAATTCCCCTTTCATCAACAACATATTGTTCAAAATTCCTCACCAATTACAACGTCATATACTCCACCCTCATTCCTCTCTCTACCAATGTTTTGCAATCACTCTAATATAGAAGAACATCTACACAACATATCTACTGTGACATCTAATACAACACAATCTTCAGAGTCAAATTTGCAACCTCCTCCAACTACAACAACACAATCATAACCTACTCATCACATGATTATACGATTATAAGGAGTTACAATTCCACGTTGCACTCTCACGCAACAACATACACATGCTCTAACTATTGTAGTACATCCTTACATGGAACCATAAAATTATACTAAAGCTTCTAAAGATTCAAATTGGTGACAAGCCATGGCTGACAAATACATATCTCTATTGAAAAATCAAACATGGGAATTGGTTCCTCCCCCAAATCACATTAAACCTATTGGATACAAATGAGTTTACAAAGTCAAACTCCACTATAATGGTTCCCTTGAATGCTACAAGGCATGTTTAGTTTCCAAATCCTTTCATCAACCCCTTGGCCTTGACTATACTGACACCTTTAGTTTGGTCGCCAAACTTGTTACAATTCTAATTATTATTTCCCTTGCATATACATAAAATTGGACCATCAAACAACTTGATGTCAAAAATACATTCCTTCATGGTAATTTAGATGAAGAAGTATATATGGTCTAACCACTTGGGTTCATTAACCCCATTCATCCAAACTTTGTTTGTCATTTACAAAAATCTCTATATGGACTAAAACAAGCTCCTCATGCTTGGAACCATAGACTTATCACCTTCTTTTAAACAATTGGCTTTACAATCTCTAAGGCCGATTCCTCATTATTCATCCTTCATAAACCTACTTACACTATCTTTATCTTAGTGTATGTTGATGATATCATCTTTATCGGTAGTAAAGATGCACCCCTGAATCATATTTATCTCAATAACAAATTGAATTTCATATTAAGGATCTTAGTGATTTACACTACTTTCTTGGCATTGAAGCTCATCACACTTCCAAATGGCCTTTTACTATACTAAGCAAAATTCATACATGATATCCTTCAACATGTAAAAATTTCTTATGCCCGTGGTGCTACTACACCATGTACTGCATCTCACCCACCATTTCTCACTGATGGCGAACCACATCTTGATCCTACTCATTATCGAAACATAGTAGGAGCACTTCAATATCTCACTCTTACTAGACCTGACTTATCATATGCTATCAACTGCTCATTAGACATTTGTCAAATGTATCTTGCGATTCCTCATTGATACTCCACGATATGTCATCCAATTTACTCACTCAACCCCATGTTCTTTTAATGCTTACTCAGATGTAGGATGGGCTGGCAATCATGATGATCATCATTCCATTGGTGGCTACTGTATTTTCCTTGGTTCCAATCCCATTTCATGGCAATCTTGGAAACAAAAGACTATTGCTCACTCAAGTACTAAAGTTGAATTCAAAGGTCTGGCAGATACAACTGTGAAAATCATATGGATTGAGGCCTTTCCAAGCCACCAACCCTTTGGTGTGACAATTTATTTGCTCTATACCTATCCACAAATCCCATTTTTCACTCCTACACAAAGCATGTTGAGATGAACTTTCATTTTATTTAGAACGGATCAAGATGAAGAAGCTTGCCATCCAATTCATTTATTTTATTGATCAAACAGCTAATATACTTATCAATGGACTCTCATTTACATGGTTTAAACTCTTTCAAGACAAGTTGACTGTTCGCACTGACCAATCGACTTGCAGGGGATTGTTAAAGGAATGATCTTGCCACACCAACCACCAAATCCACAAGATGCTACCTCTTTCAAATTCAAATCAAGTCAATTAATTCAAAGTTTAAAATCATCCTTATATTCAAATGTCTTCCTAATTTGTAATAGTCGACTTTCATATCTTTACTTTCTTGCTTAGATTAGAGATATCATTTATGTCATTATTTTCCTTCCTAGATTAGAGATCTTATTCACTCTTATATATAAGGTCTACTCTTGTACATATCTTTTTTATTGAATTTAAACCAATTACTCTCATATTGTGTTGTTAAAGGATTCTACTTTGATTTAAGAATTTACTTACAAAATTTAGTTATTTAGTAAGTTTAATTCTTTTAAATGTTCCCATTTTGAGCCTTGTAAAGAGATGAGAAAATAGCTCAAGATCAATTACAAAAGCCTTATAAAAACTTTTTTATTGATGAACAAGTTAAACCATTACAAATTGATGGGAGAAATTAATCCCAAGAAGATGAACAAAACTAGCTATATTAAGCAAAGTTTACATCCAAAAGACGAAGAACAAGACAGTGCATGTTGTCATGGAATTGTTGTCCAATTGGTCGTCTCTATTATGTCTAGCAGCCTTTATGGTGTAGCTATTAACGAATTTTATCAGTAAGTGACTTTTGCTTGTGCTACAAAAAAAGGTTGTTGGCTTGCCTTGCATGGCAACTAAGTGGCTGCCACATAAGCTCATATTTGAACACCCCCCTTAAACTGATGGTTAATATGAACTGATAATACCCAACTTGTGGGGCAGATGATTGTGCTAACTTACTCCCAAGGCCATGGTTAACACATCCATTAGTTGATCCTTGATTCTAATATGACTAGTCTTTATGATTCCATATTGAATCTTCTTATAAATGAAATAATAATTCACATTTATGTGTTTAATATATTTGTAAACAATAGGGTTGGCTACAAGCTTTATGGCTACTTTGTTATCATAGTATAAAGTTATAGGGTGAGCCCCATGTTTCCAAGTAGTCTTAAAAATCAAATGATTTTGTAAGATGTGAGTGTCATTGGTCTATCTAGGCCTTATTGGAAGATAAAGATAATACTTCATGTTTCTTACTCTTTCATGAAATCATTGTATCACCATGCAAATACAAAACCTCGTTAGTGATTTTCTTCCCATCCAGCATGTGGCATAATCTAAATTATGATAAACTTACATCTAATAGTTACCCAAAGAAAGAATGAACAATCTTATGCCTAGACTACTTTTAAAGTACCTTATATCAATCAAATGGTTATTTCCCAATATGACTTCTTAGGTAGATATATAAACTGAGTTAAACTATGGATTATGTAATAAATATCAAGCCTCATTATATTGATGTAATTCAACTTTCTTATAAGCTATTGGTACTTTAGCTAGTCCCTTAATGATAAATCATTGTCTTATGGCACTAGAACTTTTCAATCATGCTTAATAACGATTAATTTCAAGTTGGTATCTATAGGATTGTAGGCGTCTTAGCTCACCTAAGTCCAATCTCATTTATAAGCTTAAGTATGCACTTACACTAACACAAATGGATGGTTTTATCATCTTTAATAATTTCAATTATAAGAAAATACTTGAAATCTCTTAAGTCCAAATGTGGAAAACCTTATTTCTTAACAAAGAATGAAGTACTATGCATAGAGTTTTAATATCCCACTATTTGTAATGCCTTGGTAAATTTTGTGTACCATTATTTGGCTGCCTACATAAGCCCTTATAAAAACTTCTTTAATTTTCGAACATTTCTACTCTTCTCAATTAATCTCTAGGTGTAAGTTACATATAAACTTTTTCATTTAAATCTCCAGGTGTAAGTTACATATAAAGTCATAGTTTGGTCTTTTTAGTGGATCACCTGAGAGCTATTTGAGTGTGAATCTTAGGTGGTGCATCTAATAAGGGTTTTATATCTTCATGTTCATCATCAAGAAAATATATCATATCAATCAACTAATAGTGTTGGAGGTATAGGAGTAACATTAAGCTATGATAGTGGTGTCCGTGTAAAATACATCTCATGGTAGTTGCTAGGTGAAGCATTAGCAGATGATGATGGTTAAGGAAACTTAAAAGAGGCTTAAGGTTAGGTTTAACTCAGATACCTTTGTTACAATTTTGATCAAAGGTACTTGCAAAGAAAAATGTAATCCGAGCTTTAGTCATGAAGAAGAAAAAATGGACACATATGTCCCAATTCACAAAAAATTTATGCCCTTCTACATCATGGAGCCTATATTCCTTTTATCCTTATAGATACCTTATAAATATACTGAGAATTGCTCACGGGAAAAACTTATCTTTGTAACCCATCATAATAACATAACAAATACACCCAAAACTCTAAGGTGAGAAATACTTGGTAAATTATCAAATAATTTCTTAAAAGGTGTGACTTCATGCAATACCGTAGATAACATCCTATTTAGAAGGTAGGTTGTACTGAGCACATTCACTTCAAAATTTAAGAAGCATTCTATAGTTTAAACTATTACATGTTGATAGTTTCTCGATACCACGTAAAGAGATGAGAAAAATAACTCGGAATCAATCCAAGAGCTGGATAAAGACTTGTTTATTGATAAACAAGTTAAACTATTGCTATTGATGGGAGTGATCCCAAGATGACGAACAACGTATAGAAAACAACCTATATATAAAAAAAAGTTCACAACCGAGAGATGAAGAACAATGCTGCCCGAGATATGTCACCCAGTCGGTCGTCTCTGTCGTGTCTGGTAGCCTCTGCGGTATAGCTGTCCAATGGGTGCTTCAACTGTGCTGAGAAAGCAGGTTTCTGGCTGGCTTGCCTTGCATGGCAAGCCAGCATATCATGCTGCAGAGGTCGGTTCCCAAAGTGGGAACCGACAATTGACTCTCTGACGAGGCAGCCAGGTGTCCGTCACATAAGCACATATCCGAACAAGCGTCGCCTGGAGATTCAAAAGAAGATAGAGAAAGCAACGACAACACTTACGCCAAGACAGAAGCCTTCGTCTGTCAATTGAGGATTAGCGGTTGCCTGTACTGAACAAGAATATATGCTTTCACTCGAGAAGAGCCAATAATTTCTGGAAGTTCTAGTTAAAGCAAATGGACCACAGAAATACACAGCAAATCGGAAGCAAGTTGCTGGTCCGTTTTCCCTCTATCATGTAGTTCTTTTCAATTTATCTTCGCTTGCTTTTTTGTTCACGATGAAGTGGTGGAGTGGCTAGGCAAAATTAATTCATCTTATTTTCGATTCGCTTTGCCCTCTTTGTCTGGATAAGGGGGTAAATGAATCCGCCGTATTCTATCGATAGGCTGTGGGAGATATCCTTCAAATCAAAACTATACTGATACTTCAATTTCAGTTCGTGGCCTTGTGTATAGATGAGTTAAAGGTAACCAATAGAAAAGCAGATTACAAACGGACTTCGATGAGCAAAGCCACAGGGAGATGTAAGACATAAAATTAGTGGTCAAGTTATGTGGTCGGGAAAAGTAGAAAGCTTCATAATTGACGTTTGGACGCAATTGCAGGTCAAGAAAGAAGACTAACTTTCTAGTTTTAAATGATGAAACCGAAGGAATAAAGACACGGTGACACAAAACAACAAAAGGAGCTGGAGTTAAAAGATAAAAAGTACGATACTTTCACGTGTTCGTGCCGGACTTGGAAGCTAACAACAGGCCAGCAAATTGCGCCTTTGTAGTAGGGGTAAGAAGGGTGAACAAGCTTCATAAGCGTGGGACCCAAACTGTCTTTTAGTGGATGCTGAAGCAGTGAATAACAACAGAAGCCTAGCCCTCATAACCATGGACAACTCCTGACAATGACAATATCAATAAAAATCTCAGGGGATGAGTGGTTCAACTCGTAACTTCGAACTTGCAATGTGGTGATAACATCAAGATCGGGCTGCTCCATGCGCATGTGATGGAAGAAGAAGCTGCATGAGATAAGCTGTAATGTAGGCTCTGCGTGTGTGCTCCGTGTCACGGTTGAATGCACGTCAGCTCCGTACTGTCGGCCTCCAGATTTCGTATTCTATCTGTGGAAGATCATATTCAGATCAAAGAAAGATCCGCAAGGTATATCGTTATTCAGCGTTAAATCAACATCCCAAATGAGTGACAAGAAAATTGTGGAGTTAGGTGTTACGTCTGTCCTATACCCTTTCTCACTTTCTTCTTTGGTTGTTTTAACACTTCCTTCTTTCCGTTATGCTTCCCTTTTCCTTCTACAGTGATTGCTGAATAAGGTAATGAATTGTGTTTTGATGTCTAGATCTTGGAACTGCTGCTCAATTACATCTTTTCTGGGGCTTGGATGTTTGGATAACATTAAAAAGTGTTAGATCTCTTCATCTTCACGAAGATCTGCATCCCGTTAACTTATGTCCGATTGGCAATTGAGGAACCAACGGAAAAGTGCTAGATCGGTTCACTAACCAGTCTCTCTTGGCCAGTCAGTCATTCATTAGTGATCTTTGACAAGATAGGTCGGTGTTCAGGCTTAATCCAAACCCAGAGTATTTTGGATAAAAATTCAACTTATCCCCACTCACAAAAGGAAAATCCTACAATGTTTAGATGTGGTTGTATGTCATGGATACCAACTTGAAACCACGTATATCCCAGCCTAGCTCAATTTTCTTGAATAATTTCTACAGATATCTAAAGAGTGAGAAACAGTGAATATTATGTTAGAAGCATAAGGCTAGTTGAAGCGAACATTAAGCATCTTGCTTTAGAATAAAACACTTTCTTCTTAAATAATGCACACGAACATATACCTCCCCTCCATTGTTTATGACGCCTTTTATACACAAATAATTCAAGTTAGAAAGAAAGGACCATCACAACGCTTGGTGGACGCAATGAATGAAGTCAATAGCCTCAAGACGTATTTCGGTAGCTTACTTCTTGTCCAAGTTGGGGATCGGATAAGGTTGGGTTGCGCTGTGTAATAAAGAGGAAAAGGAAGTTTCCCACAAAGACAAATTGACAAATAGAGAGATCGCCAAAGGCATAATAGTAAGCGAAAGAAGATAAAAAAAAAGACTACTTGGAAACAGTCACATAAATTTACATTTCTGGGAACGGATTTCGAGATACACATCTTGCAGATGATTTGTGCCTTACAGGAAAAAAAAAAGAAGAAATAACAAAAGAAAGAAGGAAAAAGGAACATTTTCTAGTGATTTTCTACTCTCCCTTTCTGCCATATGTACCCTCCTGATGAATGAGTGTGATTTCTGTCACAGTATAGGATTTCAATTGGTGCAAAAAATATCAGAAATCACTGAATTTAACACTTTGTTTGAACTACAATCTTGTCTGCCTAACCCTGATTCATCAGCCGCCTGATGTTCTGGTTTTTGAAGATGGAAAGACTAACATATGACTGCAACCAGTGTCCTATGTACAAAGCAATTCGATGTAGTTGAAGTCACAAGGAAGGAGAAACAATTTCTTCCTTCTGTTGTTGTGGAGACTTAAGCCGTTCAACAAATATGTCCAAAGCTTCCTTCATCCACCAATGCTGGCAAACTTCTCTGGCTTCTGCTGCCGTCATCTATAACAAAGATTTTCAACATAGATCAGGTTTGATCCGCCTGAGACACTTAATTTGCAAAAGAAAAGTTCATTCAACGAAAGCGTACCCATACTCTCTGGCGTACATCCTTTTCTGGCCATGGATCAAGTTGCTCCTTCACTAGTAAAGGGAACATGTGGCCTTCATAACATGTGCCATACCGTTTGCTTATGAAACTCCATTTTCCTAATTCACACTGCACATGCATCGTAAAGAATGACATCAGTCTTAGATTCAAAATCTCTATGGGGATGAATTTATCTTGCTTCTGCTCCCGAGCAGAAGAAGCAGCAGAAAAGAAAAGAAAAGGGACATTAACCTCAACGTTTCCAAGAACCCCGGCTTCCTCAAGTGACTCACGTGAAGCTGCTTCTTCCATTGTTGATTCGTCAAGTTCCCAACCACCCTGATAAGTCAATAGTGTTAGGGAATAATCTAAATGAAAAGACTAGTCCTCTGAGAAAATTGTTTCTTTTTTCTTTTCCCTTTAAACGATATCATATCCCTCGAAAAAAGAAAAAGAAAAAAGAATGATATCATTAAGGCAGTTTACCTTGGGGAACGTCAATCCTTGGCCTTTCTGTGAACTGATTACAAGGACTTCCAATTCATTGCTAATGTTACCATCGCTGCCACTTTTGTATCTATAAGGTATGCATCTGCGCCATCAAGCATTAGAATAATGAGACAACCGTGTATTGAATAGACCCCAGAAGGAATACTAAAATAAAAAGATTCTTTGCAAAAGAAGAAGAAGAGGAAAAAGAAGCCAAAACCAAACACTCATGCAAAAAACAAATCGTGAAGAAGCCTAACTTCGAAATCGGGCACTCACTCGATTAAGCATGGATCCACGTTGGAAGGAAAAGAATAACATTTTTTCCAAAAAAATACAAATGTTTGCACCGATTAGGTCGATTTAAGGGGGTAGGCATACGAAGGAATTAAGGAGAAATCAAAGAAAACCGAGGAGAAACGAATCAATAAACGGATTATAGAGTCAATGACGAAAAACGAACTCACCCTACAACTTGGCGGCAACCCAAGTTGTTGTATCTTTGCAACTCTCTTCCGGTGCGAGAAACCAAACAAACCATCTTCCAAAGGATTGCAGAAATCTACAGAATCTGAAACAAAAATCCGAAAGGAAAAGGGCACAATTCCGAGAGAAGGCCCTACGCCTTGTGAGTTGTTATGCCAACAAGGACTTGCTTATCTCCAAAACGTCAGACAAGTCTGAGCTCCCAAGATATATAACGAAATAGATCGATAAATAGAGAGAAGTTTGGGCGAAGACAGGAAGGCAAAGAGTTTTGGCTTCGATGGATAGAAGCAGAGATAGGTGAACCGAGGGTTGGCGGGCTATTTATAGAAAAGGCTATGAAAGGACGTGTGTGCAACATTTATTCAATATAAAATAAGAAAAATAATCAAGGTGGATTGGTCTTAACGACCAAGGCACCGTGGATGCCCAATGCAGTGTCGTCACACCGGGAATCCCACATGGGACGCGTCACGCATCCTAGACGGATTTACAAAAGAGGAGTGTGGGGCTTTATCAGCTTCCTCGTTATTTCCTTAAAAAAAAAAAAAAAAAAATCGCTGTTTTTCAGTCCACGCGGTTGAACGGTAACTTAATATGACTCCACCCAACATCCTTGCATGAATGTGCACCAGGCGCAGCTAACCTACTGGCCTCTCGCTCGTAGGGAGGAGATTGTGGAATCCACGTCGTTCCTCATGTATTAAGGACGTACTCCTTCCTTTTGCTTTTATTTTCCTTTTTTTTAATAGTTTCTTCATTTATTTCATAGCTCAGAACATGAAGACGCTTTCTTTTTTTTTTTCTTTTTTTAAATAATCCAGGCATCCACTCATACACATGGACAAGCCCACATGATTTCGACGCCCTCAGAACGAAGACGCTTGACTATATCCATCAACTTTGTTTGTTTCTTTTTCTTAAAAAAAATTATTTGTATTAACCTATGCTAAAAAATTCAATCATATATAAAAATTGATTAGTCCATCGCTTTTATGAATATTTTTAAATAAAATTTAGATGATTTATTTTTTTTAAATAAGCGGAAGAAAAATGTACTTACCCCTTCCTAAAACCAAGAAGGAAGGCTCTCAAATCTTCCAGAATTTCTCAAAGTCAAACCGACATGTGTCGAAGAGGAAATAAGCTGCCATGTTGGCTTTCTTCCACCCTGTTCCTAGCGGTGGATCATCTTCTCTCCACAACTAGTGTTGCGGTTTGCTTTAATGTTCTCTTGCAGGAAAAGAAACTGTTGGTTCTTACAAGTTCTTTACACCTCTCCGCCCCCCCGCCGCCACAAACCCACCCCCACCCAACCCCCAATACCCCCCTTCCCCCCACCACCCCGCGGAAAAGAAAAAAAAAATTTTTTTTACACGATTCAATCTTCCACTTAGTTGGGTTTTATAAAATTCTTATGTCAAACAAATGACATCAGAGTAAAGTCGCCGAAATCATAACATAATGCAATCCTTAAGGGTAAAGGGTATTTATATGAATCAACTATGAAACAACCCAGATTCCGGTCCTTAATATTGAACTATTTTGGTAATTGATGAATCTCCACAATCATCAAACACGTAACATCACATTCCATTTTGTAACAACCAACGTGATTGGACATTAATTTATGTGATTCACCAGTTAGATGAATTCAAGTATGAACAGAACATTTTTTTACGGGGGTATCAAGGGCTTACGGAGTCCTCAAAAACCATACTAATGAAACTTAGAAGAGATTCAAACCATGTGTCTCGTTTGAGTGAAATTAACGCCTATTAGGGTAAAAGTCAACAGACCATAAGAGCGATTATTTTCATACACCTTTCATATATTTCGTTCCTTTTAATTTTATTTGTGTCAATCGTACTATGCTAAAAGTTGAAGATTTTGAAAATTATTCACTTAAATAGAACTTATCTCTTCATATTGTTTCACCTTCTAGAAAATCGTACGTTAAGTAGTGAGCTATGTGAATGCTACTTTTCACAGGCTGATTTTTCTAAAAGTGGTGAGAAGAGAGACTTCAAATCATTTGGATGGACTTCCCTTTGGGCGTTCACTTAAGTGTTCCCTTTAGGGTTCTGCTTATGTAACCTGCTCTACCAACTTCTCTAGAATCTGTGTGGTGTCATCTCTTCGGTCTTAAAGAGCATGAACAATGTGTAAAGTGCCGTAGCCTGAGGATAGTTGTTAGCGCCTCTACAGTCGTCCAGGACATTGCGAATCTATGGGACATGATGACTTGTCTAATGATCCAGGAATGGTATGTGGCGCAAAAATGTGATCTCAAGTTTGAGATTCTGGATTGCAAGGCAAAATTGGTTTTAATTTTTATATGTATATTTTGGATGCAAGTATTTTTATTACCAAAGCAAACAATTTATGAGATTGGAAAAAAGATAAGAGATTTTCTATGAGTGAGTAGCATAGATACATAACATTCTCACAAAGTAGTTTGACAAAAAATTTGCGTATCAAAGAAGAAACGAGGAATTGAAGCTATCAAATATTAAACTTTATTAAAAGGTTCTAATGGCATGGGGTTGAAGAGGCCTTCTCAAACTAAAGTTCACTTTTTACCTTGGTTTTCTATAAATTTGCCTATTGCTACAAAAAACATTTATAGAGACCTTTAACTAGTTGATGAAGAGATAGATTGGTATAGCCGAATTTAGACTAGTAGTATCAGCAAATATAATTTTATTAGATAGATAGTTTTTCAATATAGACTTTCTATAGTAGAAAATATTGTATGATGGTTCCTTTTAGTTAACTTATATTTTGATTTCTGTTAGTCTTAAGTAAAAAATACGAGTCATCTTATTTGTTCAATATATATGGACAAGGATGATTTAGAAGACAATTCTCACTCAAAATGAAGTCCAAAATCATATTAGGGGATGAAATGAAAAACTACTATGAATGATCAAAGTAATAAAAGAAAAATATTTGACTACAAAACTTCTTAAGATATTTTTTAGCTTGCATTTACTAGATATAAGCTAAATGTAATAGAGGACAATTTTATACAAAACAATTGACATTCCAATTCTATTGGCAAAAATAAGAAAAATTGTATAAAAGAGAATTTCTATGTTTTAAAAAATAAATTTTTCACAAAAAAATATCATTTTAAATGAGATTTAAAGGCTTTCAACCTCCATCTTTTTGTAAATTTTGTAATTCTTATAATGCTAAAGTATGCTCTTATGTTTCTATACGCTAATTAATGCAAACTTACATTTCTACTATCAAAAAAAAAAAAAAAACCCTCCCCATTTTCACAATATACACTTCCCAAAATATGCAACTTTTACTAAAAAAAATTGGAAAGGACAATAACCATATTAACTAGGTATCTCCACCACAAGAAATATTCAGCCAAATGAGTTTTTGAAGTACTCTTATGTGTAAAAAGTTAAAATGAATAATTAAACTAAAGGAGATCAAGCCATAGATTTGGATTCTACATTGATCTATTTTACTGAATCATAAAGAAATTGTTGAAAGTTTGAGGCAAAACATATGATATTTATTTCCAGCATTGATAATGGTCCAAAGGCGAAATAAAAAAGAAGCAAAGTCAACAGCTTCATAAAAGATCAAATAAACTAACCAATTTCAAGAAATAGTTGAGTTCTTGAATCAAAGCAAGAACAAATATAAACCCTAAAAAACATGAAAACTACTAAAACAAAAAAGGGGCTTTTGTATTCAGTGATATTATTTGTACAATTGAGTCGAAATTTATAGGTAAAAGAGCAAATCGACACAGGAGAAGAAAATGGCAAATCAGATTAACAAGCGGCTGATTCTAGTTTCCTTTTCCGCGCCGGTGATTGACGCCGATGGCTAATTTCGGACAAGATGTGTGGAGACGAGGAATAAGACGCAAGTTCTATTTACCTTAGGGCTAACGTGGTGACTCGTAGTGACTGTGCTGTCCACGTGCATTAAGCTAGTTGATGTGGCTTCAACCTGTTGCGACAATGTGGCAAGTGAACAGGGAATGCTAATGTTGCAGGCATCGGGTTTTGGAGATTTTAATGAGGTATAAAATCCTTTTTGCAAACCCCATAAGAAGATTTTTTTTTATGGATTAATTTTCATTGGAAACAGTAGTCATTCTAGTTACGTATCATGAAGATGTAGCAAATGGGGATGTGAGGACGAGTTTTCTAGTCGATGACTATGAAATTCAGAGTTTGAAGCAGAAGTCATCCAAATGAACTGGCATCACAATTTCAAGCCTTTCCGTTCTACTTTGCTCATTTTAAAAGTTGTTTTCATCATATCAATTTTTTAGGATTGCTTTAGTGTAGCCCCTAGATATTGCATAATTGAGCCGTTGGCTTCCCCCCACCCTCTTTCGTCCCCCTTCTTGATGTATATTTCTCAACGATATTTTGTTGAATTATAGATATTTGAATATAATTGTTAGAAGGCTCAAATAAACAATCTAAAAACTAGCTTATAAGTTAAAAAGACTTTATTTAATTTAAACTTTATCATAGGATCACTCCTCTCTGGTAGAGGGTTCATAGTCTCCAACATCCCTTTGCATAATGAGAGATTATCCCAATAGCAATAATGCCAAGAGGTAACAAGTTTGGAGTAGGACAATAACTTAACCTTTAATACTATATTAGAAGGCTAAAATGTCCAATTTAAAAGCTAGCTTATGAGTTAGATTATACTTTTTTATATATATATTTTATAGAAATATAAGTTTTTATTAATAAAATCATTATACAAAATATAGTGACATATTTCAGCATTACAATAGTTACAAGAACTATAAATGGAGGTTGGAAGCCTCCAAATTTCACTCAAAACTACACTTCCTTGTGAGGGCTTTAATATTTTGAAACAAATAAGTTTTTCCTCATACAATTTTTCTTACTTTGGCTAACAAGATTGAGATGTGAATTGTTTTATTTTGAAAATCTATTGCATTCAACCCATATGTAGTAAATACCAACTAAAAAAAATATATCTTAAAAATTTTTACAACCAAATTCATTTCTTTAGTTGCTATGATCATCCATTGTATTTTTGCATTTCATCTTCTAGTATGATGTCTAACTCCATTTTAAGCAAGGATGGTCTTCCAAATTATTCTTATCCATATATATATATATATATATATATATATCTAAAGATAACTCATGTTTTTCTATTTAAGACTAACAGAAGTCATAATATAAGTTAACCGAAAATAGCCATCATACAATTCCTTCTATGGTAGAAAGTTTATCTAGTGAGAAGTTGTGTATTTATACTTCCCACCCATAGAAGGTTCTTCATTTGTTTCTCAATCTCATAATTGTTCGCTTCAATAGTAGGAATACTTGCATCTAAAATATACATATGGGAATTTTTTTTTTATTTTGTCAACTATAGCCTTCATATAGCTAAGATGTTTCATTCCCTAAATAGTATTTGATAGTTGCTTCAATTGTAATATAGACATATGAGTTTAGCAAATTCCTTTAAGCTATATCACCATAAGTCTCAATGACCAAATTAATAGACTATGTGAGTAGTTAAGACTTTCTTTTTTCAATTACAACTTACAAACCCATATTGACACGAGTGGAGTACTAAACCCTAGGCCTTATGGTCATAGTCTCCACTAGCTCATCATTGATCTAGTAGCTAGACAACTTTAGAGGAGAGGATACTTATTTAATTTAAACTCCAAATTAGAATTGTTCATATCCAATGTTGTACTCGTGGTCTCCAACAAGCATGTATCTCGTTGTGACTTTCTTGAGTGAGAAGTGTAAACATTGTTGTTTTTTCAATGGATTTTTGTTAAATAGCTTTAGTGCGTTTGTTCATGAAAACCCAAGTATCATTTTTCATTAGCTCCATATCTTGATGGATTGTCTTTTAGAAGTACGTTCGCTTTGCCTTTGGTGCCTATGTCGTTTTCCATCAATTTTTTTTAAAAAAACAATTTCTTATCACATAACACCTAAATATTCAAATATCATATAATTTAAGTTTATTTGGAATTCCGTGCTTTAATCAACCGATTCTAGTGAGGACAAATAGACTCACACTGAAAAGTACAATCTTTGACTAATGCCGAAATATATATATAAAAAAAAGGTCATTCCAACTCATAAGAGGTTTTGGGTTGAACACTGAATATCTAATATGGTATCAAAGTTTAAGCAGTTTATTTTGAAAAAACCCCTTCAACTTTAAAATGTATCCGAATATACAAAGGAATGTCAAAAGAAAAAAGTTATATACTAAAAAATATAATCATTTGATAATGTTAAAAAATAAAAAGAGTGACTCTTATACAACTTCAAACACTACGACACTAAGTAAAAAAAAAACTCATCTCTTTATTAATTAGTTTCTAAACTTTTACATTTTCCATGTGGGACTTTGCATGCCCTTTCACTTCAAGTGTAAGGCAACACATCTTTCAAAGATTTTTATCCATGAGCAAAAGAGCAAAAGATAAAACTTAGATTTTTAATGAGCTCTTTAAGAATGTGAGACAACAACTTTACACCGTTTATTTAACATGCCCTTTCATTGCAATGGTGCAACCTAGACTATCTTGTAGTGTCATTTTCTGTGTGGAATTTAGGCTTACCATATTCATAGAAGTGTGGGTTGCCAAAAATTATAAAGATGAGATTATATTCAACTTAAAATCCTAATACTTTAAGTTTGGAATTTATCTCTTTATAAACTACTTTCTAGACTTTTATATTTCCTAAATCCTAAGGCTTTGATACCATGTGAAGTTTCAGACGAAAATATTAAAGCTTAGAAATTAATTTATAAAGAGATAAGTTCGTCCACCTAATACCTTAGAGTTTTAAGTTGGATATAAGTTTATTTTATTTTTATAATTTCTAACATGATATTAGAACATGAGTTCTCTATTATCATTCTATAGATATTGGTAAGCATTGAATTTACACAGAAAATGGCATAGCAAAATGGCTAGTCAGAAGATTGTGGTTAAGGCGATGTCAAATAAACAATGTAGAGTTGTCCTACATTGAAAAAAAATCATTGGAAATCTAGGTTCTATTTTTTGTCATTTACTTGTCAATAAAGATTCTTTGGGAAGTATTGTCCTAAATTCAAGATGACGAAACATATTAAGTCTCATATGAGAAATATAAAAGTTTGAAATGTAACTTATAAAGAGATGAGATTTTTTACTTAATGTCTTAAATAAACAGGGTAGAGTTGTCCTACACTGCTAAAAAATCCACTAGAAATATAAGTTTTATTTTGTGTCTTTTACTTGTAGACAAAGATCCTATGGGAAGTGTTGCCTTATACTTAAGACAAGGAAATGTGTTAAGTCTCACATTAGAAATATAGAAGTTTGAAAAGTAGTTTAGAAAGAGATGAGTTTTTTTATTTAATGTCTTAACCTTTTAAGTTATACATTTAACTTTTTTCTATAATTTCTAGCAGATAATATTTGAATTTCAAATATATGATCCCAATTCATGAGTTAGCTTCTAAGCTGAACTTTGGGCTTTCTAACTATTTCCACCTCATAAATGTGCTTATTTTCCAACGACTAAACTTAATAGAGTCAGAACACTGGCAGGAAAAGTAACGTTGTATCTCAACTGCTATAAATTCGATGCCAACTTGGCAAAACATATACACTGGATATGTTCAGTTTTTGAAAGATGCATGTACTTAGAACAACTTAGATGTGCAGAAAAGTAGTAAGGATTTCATGATTGATAGAGGTCTGTATTATACTTATCTGTGATAGCGCCATGCATACCTTTTCCCTCCGAAAAGTAGAGTTTAGAGTACACGGAATTGCTTCTCATCAGGAAATCACTCGGTTGGAAAACTAATGAATTTGATACTTTTTTGAAACCACGAAAGTTTAGCCACTTCTTCTAAGAAAGCAACGTAACTTGAATTTCAATTTGAGAAAGAATCAAAAAGCAAATGAGAGAAAAAAAAAAAAAAAAAGCGTCGCTTTTAAGAGCAGCAAGTGACGAATCCTGTGTTTGGAATAGTCGGACGCACGTGGAGTGGAATAAAACGTCTATATCCGCCCGCCGCAGGAGAAATACGAGGTCTCTCCTTGTCGCCTTCTTCTTTCATCTTTGGACTCAAAACAAACCTAGCGAGTCTCAAGTTAATTCCAAGTAATTGAATAAGGAGCTGAAATTTGACTTTTCTTTCACGTTTTCTAATCATGATTCCTCCTCCTCTCTCTCTTTCTCTTTCTCTCTCTCTCTCTCTCTCTTTGAGACGCCAGAAAATTTTGGACATAACCACCACTCTTTTGTTCTTTGCTTGCCAAACCTGAGAGATGCATGTGGACGTTCATTTTTAATGGGCAGAATCAAGTCAAATTTTCGCTCCCAGATTAGAAGAAGAGGGCACGACTTGAGCTGATTATTTTACGTTCACATCTTCTCCACCTCTTAAACACCTTTTAGATGCTCAAAAGAACCCAAAAAAAGAAAAAAAAAAAAAAAAAAAAGGACTTCCGGATCGTTGCAGATCGTAGACTTTTCCAGATCTGAGATCCTTCAATGTGACAAAAAGCTATGATTACTTATTCCTTTGTTCCTCCATCTGATGTACGATCGCGGTTTGCCTATAGATTTTGACCCACAATGTATCGTACATTGTGACCCAAGTTACATGAGGAGGAAAACGTTCAGGCAGATGTGCGTCGTTGGCGTTTAAAATTTCAATTTTGCCTTGGCCTTCAGCATCCGTTTCCATCTAATGCCTACCAAACAAGTCAAATAAAAACAATCGAACTGTTTTGGGAAATTCACCAGAAAGTTCGCTCATTAAAAGAACAGCAGTTTATTAATCATGATGTGACTCTTTCAAGCTATATACTAAACTAAAGAGACTGATTTTTTATTCTGGATTTAGTACTAAAGTTCAACTTTATCAATCCATTAAATAATTCTAAATTTTCACAACCACATCCAGCAAAGTTCACTGGTAGTTCAAAAGTATGCTGCTTCAAGCTTGGAGACCTAACCAACTTGATCAAATCACTTTTGGTAGAGAGGATGGCCATACACTTGATAATTATGCCAGTCTCTCACGTGCTCGTCTTCTCATTTTATAATCTTGATCTGCCCTAATCAGATCAAGATTATGAAAAGTGAGGGCAAGTTTTGTTCTCTTCTCAACAAATGAAAAGCTTATTACAAAATAACATATCTATATCTGAAACTCTAAACATACTTTAACCATTTAACCATACTTCTAGAATCACGGAATCATTTGAGTGACAACTGCTACTATCCATCTTGTGAGCTGAAAGTGTTAGCTTATCTTCCATAATCGTCATTTTTACTGCGATTGTGTTGCTTCGTTATACAGCCTGAATATCTAATTTGTGAATTAACGTGAGTTAGGATTTGTAAAGTTTAAACACTAAGTCTATAGAAGGTTCGGGACACCTTGACCCAGTAGTAAGCCAAAGTAACTTGAGATCTCTTAGTCATAAATTCAATACTGAGTGCATGCATAAAAATAAAATAAAAAAAAATAAAAAAAATTGTAGAAGTTGTGGATTTCAGGTTGTTCATGATTCTATGGTCAAATTAAAGTGCTTCCGACAATATTTGTTTTATTCTTCAAGCACTTGGTATCAGAATATTGATCTGTTAGGCAAAATCTAGTTTTCTTGAGGGAATACAAAGCAAGACAAAACTTTGAGGGAAGAAACTGATTTTAAAAGCTAAGGCACGCATTGAAAACAAAAACTCCTCCCTGTTCGATTAAGCTTTTTATTTGCTTATATGTTCGTGTTGTATAATTACAACTTTGCTACATTTTTTCGGTGGGTTTATTTCTCAGGGAATGAAAAAGATGTTGTGGTATATGAATTAGTTAATTACAAATCAATTATTGATTGATTAATTAAAAGGCTTTGTTTGCTGTGTTTTGCTACAATGAGGTGGATGTAGGTTCAAGAAAAATTTGAACCGAATAACTAAACGTTTTGGATCACTCTTTAAATTCTCTCTTTTGTTGCGTTCATCAATTTTTTATTATTGCATGTTACCTACACTTAACTCAAAAATATATATATATATATCTCTTAAGGTCATGCAACAAGCACTTTTCTTGCAGGAAAGAGTAGCAACATTTTTCAAAAACCCAATTCAACCCCTTATTGGGTGGCTTTAACAATTCAATAGAAAACTTCCATTAGTGACATTTTTGTCAAGAATGAGAATCAGGTATATTTGATAGATGTTTTGATATAATGCTTGCAAAGAATGTGGTGTTTTTTAGAGTAAGATGAATATTGATTAGTTCAATTGGATAAGTAAGATTACATTTTCTTTCAAGAAGCTTTATCTACTAAGAAAACTATTTTTAAAAGAAATTGAGCTGAAATGTTTTACATAAAATAAAAATAATTTCAATACATAGTGCTACCATAAAATATCTAATTTGGATGCTGAAAGAGAGTGCAACTAGGATAATTAATCATTATGTAACGTTCACCAAAATGAATATGTTCACATATCTAATATATTGTTGGATCTGTTACAAGAAACGAGTCTGCGATTCAACGGACCAATAAGACAAGGTTGGGATCCCACTACATGAAATTTCCAGCACTTCGAGGCAAAAAATATGTAGTGATTCAATTACTCTTCAAAAGTAACAATTTCAAGCACCTGAATCGAACGCAGTAATATCTCTTTCTACATGCTCGAGCAAACGGATGTGCACTTGGTTTACTTACATCCCAGCCAAAAAAGTGGTTGGTTTACCTACCAAATCTTGTTCGAAAGAGAATAACAACTAGTGTTGTTATTTTCATGACTTAAATTGGAGCCTTAATTTCCAAGCTTTATAGTCAAATGCGTGATTTAGACTTTGGGGACAAAGCCCATGAGAATATAAAGACTAACATGAAAATTTTCTTTTAATTTATGGGGGGACTCATCTAAGCAAAAGTACACCCCCTTTCAATTGCGTTTTGATTTCTCCAATTCGCTTGACACAATTTTCCTTATGATAATGTTGTTTATTAAGATGAACCAACCGACTTTTCTTCGCTTTTTGGCAGTGGGAATGAAGAACTTCAAGTTCAAGTTTACTGTCTAAAACATGTTCATGATTCAGGAGACGTATGTTCTACACTGTTTCCATCAACAAACAAATTCTTTCATCAACTGTTGTATATGCAAAGTTTTAAGAAAGAACTGCAAGTACTTCCAAAGATGACTACTTTTCAGGGCAAGCACGAGCAAAGTTTCGTGTGGACATTTAACTCCAAGACGGACTCACTGTAGAAGTACTGCGGGATTTGGAGATTTAGCTCCAATATTCTACCTTCATCCAGATGTAGCTGCTTTCCAATCTGACTCAGAGAAAAGAAAGGCAGGGCACTCTTCGAGAATGCCGGCTTCTCATCGAAAGTTGCTTTATCTGACGGAGAAACACAAGGAAAGTCAATGATAGGTAATGGCACAGATTAAATAAAGGCTGCCTCTTCTTTTGATTGACCTCAGGGGGAGTTCTCGGCTTTTCTCGAAGATTACCTTGAATAATGTTACACAGTAGGCGCCGATTTAACTGGTAGTATCCTAGGGGCTATCCGGAATTGGAAACTTAATCCATCCGCGTGTTTAAGGAAATCAGCTTTTCTAGATTTTTTTCTGCTCGGAGGAAGGAAAAACTGACTTCCTCTATTCCCGATTGTCTATCAATTTCTTCGTTTACGATACTAACGTGTATCACAAGTGAAAAGGTGAATCATAAATCAAGGTACAAGCATTACCAGGGCAACTATCCATGTCCTTTCCTCTGGAGCTTCTTCTGTTACGGTCTTGTTCGACGGTCCATGATAGGGGTAACCTTGGCTAGAAAGGTTACCTTAACATGTTTGCCTGAACCCGACAAAGGTCCCCACGGCACAATACGATATTTTAGGTTAATGCTCAATTTGTATCTTTTAGTAATTGATTTGAACAAAAAAATTTATATTATTTCTAATATAACATTAAATTTCAAAAACTAAGTACAAAATTTTATCAAAAATTGTATTTCTACGAATTTCTGTCCTATTATTTTGTCCCCATCAGTCTTATAAGCTTTTTCTTAACAATGACTTTAAAGAATGGTTATTTCTAAAAAATAACCCTAACAGCACAAGAAATCCTAGTTCCCCCAATCCGACCATGTTTCTAGCATGAATTACACATCTATTTATTAGGAATATGGGTTATTCCTACATTTATTTTAAGGATGACAAATAGTGAGTATGATGCCTTTAATCTCTTGGGTTGTAAGAGATAGATATAATAAATAGAACTAGACTCCGGAGTTGTAGAAGTGGATAATGGTTTCTTCACGTCTTCTCTACCCCGACTTCTGGATCTTTGCAGATCCCAGAGTATCCAGTTCTGAGATCCTTCAACGGGACAAAAAGCTATGATTACTCATTCCAAGCATCCATTTCCATCTAATGCCTACCAAATAAGTTAAAAAAAACAATCGAACGGTTTTCGGAAATTCATCATCAAAAGAACAGAAGTGCTGAAAGTTCAACCTCTATCAATCCATTTAATAACTCCAAACTTTCACAACCACATCCAGCAAAGTTCACTGACAGTTCAAAAGTACGTAGTTTCAACATCAAAAACTTTAAGATCTAACAAACTTGATCAAACCACTTTTCACAGAGAGGATGACCATGTACCCGATAATTATGTTTGTGTCTCCCTTGCAACCTTCCCAATAGGAAGAAAATCAAAGTTGGGCAAGTAGCCACAATTTAGATAACAATAGGTTCAGTATATTAGCTCAAACAGAACACTAACACAAAAGTGGCACACTCAATACTTAGATCAAAAGGTGGCCGTGTCAAGACCCATTTTTCCGATACTAAGAGTCTTGGTAGTTTCCTAAATCTTGGAGAAGTTAGGAGTCCGTCCCTTAACCCAAAAAGTCTTTGTTTTGCTCTTTTACGTTAGACCTCCTGGTTGGGGGGTCTTACGGGAATCCAATGCAAATCCTGTTCTTTAGTTGATGTGATAGCATGATGACTTTCCTCATTTGAGAAGGCTGAGCTGGATATTTTTTCTAATGGGAAAAAATATATAGTTTCCCACTTTGATTGAACCTATGAGGAAATACTAAAACACCAACAATGTATTTTGAATTATAGGTAACAGATGCAAACATTACAATCAACACAAGAGAATTTTTTACGTGAAAAAATACTCCAATGTGAAGGATAAAAACCATGAGACCAGTCTACTCAAATCTCCACTATATAAATCGTTAGATTTATAACCTAATCAAGTCCTTAACAATAGCAATAAGACAAAGATTTACTAATTCAATAACAATAGAATCACCAATTGATATTGAAGAACAAGTTATAAACATCAAATTAACCAAGAAAAGTTGAAGAAAAATCACTCAGATTTTCAACCAAGATCTGCTGATTTAAAGCTCTAAATGAAGATTCAACCGATCATAATAAAGAACACCCAATTCCAAACCTACTAACAAAATATCAGCTCAATCGGACCACAAATCAATCTTAATCAAGCATTTGATCAACTACTGTATAGGGATTCTAATTCCTGTAAAATTCTGCTTTTTTTTTTCTCTCTCTTTTCTTTTGATGGCCACACTCTTTTAAAAAAACTCTCTTTTTTATTTTTAAACCTTAGAACCACATTATCCTAATAGGATCCAATAATAAGTCCCGAATATGAGCTGGACCAATCCAACAATTCTCCCATTCCAACCCAAGTGAGGGAGATTTCATATGTCAATTTCTCAAGTGACATTCAAGCTGGCCACATGTTGACAAAACTCAAAATTTTCTCGCTAGAATGCCTTTGTCATCACATCAGAACCATTATCCTCAGTATGTACCTTCTCAAGCTCAACCTTTTTGGTTTCTATGATATCTTGTATCCAATGATACCTTACATCAATATGCTTTGATTTTTTATGAAAAGTATAATTCTTAGCAAAACGTATAGCACTTTGGCTATCACAAAATAAAACATACTTTTTTTGCATGAAACCAAGTTCTTTTGTGAATTCTTTCATCCAAAGCAACTATTTACATACTTCTGTTGTAAATAAAGCAATACATTTTTGTAATCTCGATTATCATGCCACAACTCCCCCTAAAAATGTAACCAAGTAGCTTGAAGTATATCTTCTATTATCAATATCTCATGCTATGTTAGAATTTGTATATCCAACAATAATAAGTTTTTCACTCCCAAATGAAAGTTAAAAACTAGAAGTGCCTCGAAGATACCTTAGGATCCACTTCACTACATTCCAATGTTCTTCCAAGATTGAAAGTGAATTGGCTAACTATTCTAACTGCATGAGCTATATCTAGCCTTGTACAAATTATTGCATACATTAAACAACCAACAACAGAAGCATAAGGAACTCTTTCCATATCTTTTATCTCTTCCTCATTTGCAGGACATTGTTTCTTACTAAACTTAAAGTGTGTAGCAAGAGGCATTCTCACCACTTTAACTTTATCCATACAAAACTTTGAAGCACTTTCTTGATGTACTCTTTTTGAAACAATCATAATTTCTTGGCTTTTCTATTGTGACTAACTTTCATACCAAGAATTTGCTTCACTAGGCCTAAGTCTTTCATTGAGAGTGACTTATTTAACTATTGTTTCAACTTTTCAATTCTTACAGTATTCTTACCAACTATAAGTATGTTATCTACATAAATTAGTAGGATGATAAAATCATCATCTGAAAACTTCTAGACAAACACATAATGATCAAAATTTTCTTCTTGTAGGCTTGCTCTCCCATAAAAGACTCAAATTTTCGATACCATTGATTCAATGCCTATTTTAAGCCATATAAACTTTTTTTTAGCTTAAAAACATAGTTCTCGTTACCTTTTTCTTTAAAACCCTCTAGTTACTCCATATAAATTTCTTTATTTAGGTCACCATGAAGGAAAGCAATCTTTATGTCCATTGCTTAATTTCAAGACAAAGACTAGTAACTAATCTCAAATCCACTCAAATTGAGGACATTTTCACAATAGGTGAGGAAATCTCATCATGATCATTTCCTTTTTTCTGACTGAAACCTTTAACACCTAGTCTAGTTTTGTATTGGAGTTGTGAAGAATTTTTATCATGCTTCAATGTGTAAATCCAACAATTCTTCAAAGCTTTTTTCCTTTTAGGCAATGTCACCAACTTAAATGTTTGATTATCATGCAAAGATTTCAATTCATCTTGCATTGCATCAATCCATTTTTTCTTATTCATATCCTTTACTGCTTCTTCAAAGCTCTTAGGCTTACTTATATCAGTCAACAATATATACTCCTCAATAGAGTATCTAAAGGATGGATGGTGATCTCTAGTAGACCTCCTCAATGATGGAACTGAAGATGGATCCTGCTAAACATTAGAAACATTATCTATTTGAGTGTCACTATTATCTACACCCTATTGGTCATTATGAATCTAATCTTGAACATCATGTTGAATATCACTTTCAACTTGTTCTAGCAACTCTCTTTGTAGATCATTTGAAGAAATTAGATCAATATCAATACCAATCTTAGAGCCTTATGATATATTCTTCTCATTCTAACCAATATCTGTCATATTTTGATTCTTAAAAAATATAACATCACAACTCTTCACAGTTTTCTTTACAGCTAGATCATAAAACTTGTAGCCAAATTTATGAGAACCATAACCAAGAAATATACATTCTCATGTCTTAACATCTAACTTAGACCTCTCATCCTTTAGAATTGAACAAATGCTTTGCAACCAAATACTTTTAGACTATATGAAACATCCTTACCAAACCAAACTCTATCTACACATCACCATCTAAAGCAATAGCTGGAGATAAATTGATAACATGAGTTGCTATAAGTAATGTCTCACCCTAAAATGTCTTTGGTAGGTTAGCATTTGAAATCATACATATAACTCTCTCAACCAATGTCCTATTCATTCTTTCTACTATACCATTCAATTGAGGTGTTTTTGGAGGTGTCTTTTGATGTCAATACCATGTTGTCTACAATACTTATCAAATGGTTCGATGTACTCATCACCATTGTTTGATCGAATGCATTTCAACTTCTTTATAATTTGTCTCTTTACTGAAACTTGAAACTGCTTGAACACATCTAACACTTGATCTTTTAACATCAAAACATAAACTCAAAGCTTTTCTTAATAAGTGAATCAACATAATCAAAATCACACTTAACTCATACCACAATCACAGGTTTAAACAAAATCTACATCTCCCTAAGAATCACCAAGAATCCATAATAAAGAATCCAATCATGGTGATCATGGTCCATCACCAAAAAAAAAAAAAAAGAAAAAAAAATCACATAAAAAAAATTGACTTCTAACACAACAACTTTGAACACAAAACATAGACTTTCAACACAACATATCACAACACTTCTAGCACACTACCAATATACTTCCAACAGAACCACAATTATCATAACACACAACCTAACAAAATAGCACACTTCTAACAATAATAGTGCCACCCCAAAACTTAAATGAAGCATTCTCCTCAATGTTAAAAGAAAATAAAGCAATAGTAGGGAAGAAACAAGGAAAACTCCCATGATTGTAGGCTATGTCCATGTAAACTGTGATGAATCTATGGTGACATCTTTCCAGTAAAAGGACTAACAAAATGCTTTGGTTGCCTCCTAAGAAGCGTTTGCTTTATAGTTTTTAGCCAAACTATCCTCCACATTGTTGCTTAAAGAGGATGGAATTCCAACAATTTAGGAGACAACTTGTGTTGCATGATGGTTGAGCATTCTACAATCAATATCACCATCTTATATAGTTCAAGCTTCCTTTTATTTTCTAGTATCTCTTTTAACAATTTTGCACAACTAAACATTTGAACTGGAGCCTCTGCAAAAGGAATGTTAATATGCAGTTTTAAAGATATATCAAGGAATTCCAAAAACTACTTATCTTTTTCACATTGCTAGAATCTCTAGGGAGATGGAGCTTAAGGCATAAAGGGCTTAGGATTTTCTGGAATTAGTTTGCTCCTAGGTGCCTCCTCAGTATCATCATCTCCTACTTGCGTGCCACTTGTTAGGGTTATTGCCTCTACGATATCTATAAGTCTTTTCTCCAAATCACTAGGCAAAGGACCCTCTTGTCTCTTTGAGATCATGCTAATCAATTAACCCATTTGCATTTATAATCTTTTAATTGATGCTTCTTATCTCTAGAATCTCACTTCATTGTTCTACATCATCTTAATGAACATGTCCTCTAAATTAGGCATTGCCTTTTTTGTTGTGCTCAATGTCACTTCAATGCTTTTCATAAAGCACTTTATGGTGGTGGCCATTAATAACTCTATTTTATATAGAGATATTTTGTTTACTTTAGGGAAAATATAATATAATATTTGTGTAATTATATTTGTATTCATCCATATTGATTTAAGTTTTATTTTTCATACAGCAAACCTAAGAAAGTAGAAAAATAAGAGAAATAAAGAAAAATATTGAAATAAAAGAAAGAAAAAAAAAAGCAAAAGGCCAACTGCTGTATTGTATACACGTGGAACCCACATGAAGAAAAAGAAAAGAAAGAACAAAATAGAGAGAGGGAATTGTCGGAGGGTTAATCATGCGTAATAGAGAAGAAAAAAAATAGCTTAAGTAGGTTATTCTCACGCAACACAACAAAGAAAGAGAGCCTGACCAAAGTTCGTCCTTCATGCGTTGGACAAAGCAGCTGAGGGTCGTGCGATAGTAGACTCGATGCCATTTATGTCTAGCATTTCTAGTGAATGTTTCCATTCGCTTTTTTTGGTGACTCGATGACCCATTTGTATTTTTAGTTGCTTTTGGGTGTTTTTCGGTGAGGAAGGAACGGATTTCAGCCCTTTGTGTGATTTTTGGCAGTTTTGTAATAGATTGGAGTGATTTCATAGTGGTTTCAGGTGTCAACGGCGAACGCCATTCGTGGGCGACTTCCGTCGAAACTAGGCCTTTTTTGGTAGTTTTTTGGCAAATCTACATGACCTTTTGATAGATAGGCATCCTAGGCTACTTTTTGGAGATTTTCTATGTAGAACGACGGCAGCACATGGCGGCTCACGGCGGCGCATAGCACCAGCAAGTGATAACGCATGGTGGAGGTGTGTGACAGCACATTTCTATTCATTTTCTTCTCGCTTTCCATCCAACTACTCTTCCTCTTCCTAATGTGCAAATTTGAGCAAACTTTCCTTGAATTGAAGACATTTTGGTGACAACTTTCATGTTTTTAATTTGAAGAATGATTTGTTCAATTTCTAGCACTATTTCTATGTTTGTAAATGCTATGTTTTAATTTATTGTATTAAAGCTACGATGGAACTTGATTATAATAGTATGAATGTATGATTATGGTATGTTTTGTGAGATATTTTATGAATGTGAAGTTTCATGTTACTAAGTTTAATGCTTTTAAGTGATTAGCTATCACTTAAATGATATGATTTGCATGTTTGAGACTGACAAGAAATGACTTGTAATTGTTTCATGTAATATGCAACCATAGATTAATATGAATAGACATATACCATATGGTTTGTGTGGCTTTAGGTGTAAACTTGAATGTTCACATATCTTAATGCACTTAGTTCATTTAATTCATGAATAGAAATATAGTGAGTTAATGAGCTAACTAAGTTTGTTATACCTAAACATAGGATAGTAAATAAATTAGGAAATTCTGCCATCACATGAGTAGAATTAATCCTGCAAGCATGAATAATCAACATTCCTACCCTGTAGTTCGGTGAAATCGAATGCTCTAGCATGTTTCATTAAGCAAGTTTAGGTTTAATTTAGTTGTTTAGTCCATGTTTTATCATTTTGATTGGTTAGATAAACTCTAGGAACTATTCACCATTAGTAATTAGTTAATTCAGTAAGCACCAATTTCCGTAGGAAGATACTTATATTCATCATTATATTACTTGTTCAACATGTACACTTGCATGTAGAATTTCACCGAACAACTATCTTGTTGATGATATCCTCCAGGTTAGGCTTTACAACTTCTTTTTGCTTGAATGTTGGTGGCAATCTCATTTCATTCAAGTTACTCCATGAAAAATTTTGATGGTTATCCCATCTCAGATTGTACACATTGGAGTAATCATTATGTGATCTGCTTGAAATCCCAACAAAATTAGTTTAATCATTATATTGAGCATAAGGGTTACCTACTTGACATTCCGTGCTCGCATGTGCTCCACCACAAAATTCACATTCTCTATTCTTCAAGAACACTTCCCATTGTGCATGTAAGTCAGTGAGGGTATCTACTTTTTGTACTGGCTCAATCTTAAAGTAGTTTGTCTAATTTACAGGCCTCTAAAAGCTTGGTGTGGCATTCTAAGATATTGGTGCAACATAGTCTCTTAGGAGTCTATGCAAACCATCATTTCTCTCCATCCTTATTGCTTAGCAACAAATTCTTTTTTTTTTTTTTTGAAACAAAACAAAAGATTACAAGTAGAAGTAAAATAAAAGCAACAAAAGCTATTTAAATTTAGAAGCTATTCGGTATTAATATTAATTAGCAATAAAACAACCAATCCCCAGCAGCGCCACCATATGCTACCATGTGCCACTGCCTTTTTCCACAGAAAACATAAGAAATTGTTGGAGAGGTGCTCTAGATCACCGATCTACCAAGAACTCACACCAATCCACCCCCAAAAAGAGTAGATCTACCAAAAATGAACCTGGATGGCGTTCACCATTTGTCTTTGCTAGAAGCTAGCCATAGATGGCCTAACGGCACAAATCGGACAAAAAAGCAAGCATATTTGCTCAAGATATGCTAGAAAACATGACCCCTCATTGGAAAATATAGCTTTTTTGGGAACTTCTACCTAGAGAAGAACACGGGGTTAGCTTTCGTGCAACCACACATTCTTCCCAACCTCACATCGCACAATGTCTCTCCTCTGCTCTTGACTTGCTTGATAAAAGACTTTCCTCCTTCCCTATTCGACAATCACCCTCTATTTTAGGTTTGCTGCATGAAATAACAAAATATGCATAAATATAGATGAATACAAATCTAATTTAACAAATACTAAACTATATAATCCTTAAAGTAGTCAAAAGTAGTAAATGCTCTTTGTTGTTCATGGTAGAGACTCCTTGGAAATCAATTATAATTATTGTGGTGAGACTTATCTCCTTAAGTGCATTCCTATGGGGCATTTAGGCTTGGATTGGTGTAAGATGGACCACGTCAATTTGGGCTTGGGATGGTGTAGGATGGGCCACATACAAAGAGCATTTCTCTTTTCTCTATCGCTTAAGAAGGAAAGAAAAACCTTCTTTCTTTGCATGTTTTTGGTAAGGGTAAATGAAAAGGTATTTTGGAGGAAAGGTGTAAGCTTTTCAAAATAATTTCAATTGGATTTGGTAAGAAACTCTTTACTTTTCCTTGAATCGTGTTTTTGTTCCATAAACAAAAAATCTAGGTTGTACAAGTAAAGCTTTTGCTTGTTCTCAATGACGATGCTATTTATGTCAAGATTGAAATGATTAAAGAATCATATATTGCAAGAATGGAAGTTTTTGGTTTTTTTTTTTTTTAAAAAAAAAGCTAGGGTTATATAAATCAAGCCTTTGTGTGAGGTCACCACCACTGCTATTTATGGTTTACTTCCAAAACTACAAATTTGTATTTCCCTAATGTTGCATGTTTTAAATGGAAATCAATGAGAAACCCCTAGCAGATAGTTTATGTCATTATTACCTATAAGAAAGCATTTAGGGTTTCAAATATTGTTACATCACTCTTGAAAATTACTGTGAGCTCAATATCATTCTTGTAAAAAAAAGCTTCATATCCTCATTACGTAGCAAAATCTCAGTAACATTGTTCTTGTTTGAAAAGTCCTCATTGTGATCCAAAAGTTTTCGTAACATTACTCTCAATTGAAAAACATCATTATTGTTATTGATTTTTCTATAATTCTGAATGAGTAAGAGTGATTGATGGATAGGTGCATTATATGCTAAAGCTTGATTGATTTAGTACACATGTTTGCTTGAAGATTATATGTATTAATCATATCGTTTCCTTAATTCCCAAGAAGCAATATTCATTGCTATAGGCAATTCCTAGTTCTCCTATGATTGTGGCATTGTGCTGATTACATCAATACACATAATCTTCAAGTGACATATTTGATTATTGTATTGTGAAGTATAGTTGTAGTATTTGTTATTTATTCATAGGTTATGTGTGGTCTAGTGTGTAAGAAAGTTGTTGTGTTATGCAAGGCCTTTGGTTAAAAAGGTTGCTTGTTGTATTATAAGTTAGTTGAGACATGTTGGGTTGTTTGAATTGTGAAGTGAATTATGAATCCTTGTGTTCCGTGAACAAAGACTTAGGGTGTACTAGAATTAAGAGAAAACTCTTATATTTTAGTAAAAGGGCTCTCTTACTATTGGTAAGAGAGGGTAGAGGTAGGTTTGAGCATTTGGCTAAACCATTTGAACAACTCCTATGGATTTTATCTTTCTATTTCACATTAGCTCTACAATAAAAATTATGAAAAATAATTAAACCCAATCCAATCCCCTTAATTAGGTTAATCCACATCTAATATTATCATTTTTACCCATTGATGCACAAGTTAGCTTTGATGCAAATGAATGGGCCAAGTTGATGAAAAAGTTCCATGAAGCATTTAAAATCCAAATTAAGAAAGCAAATGAGGCATACAAGAAAAAGGCTAACAAGCACCACAAGCCTTCAATCTTTCAACTAGGAAATCTAGTATAGGTATACTTGGGGAAGGAAAAATTCCTATAAAAAAGAAAAAGCAAGTTGGCAACACAAGTTTATAGACCATTTGAAATTGTCATAAGGGTTGAAGACACTGCTTACAAAGTAAACTTGACAATGGACTATAGGGGAGTTTCAACCACCTTTAATGTGGGAGATTTATCTCCATACTTGGAAGATGAGAATCCCATAAATTTGAGGACAAATTGATGTGGACATGCCCAAAGGCCAAGGTAACAAGAAAGCCCAAGTTTTGTTGATTCCTTTGACAAACAATTGGGGCTATAATGTAATTCGTTAGGTCCAAGCCCAAATAGAAGAAGTCTAGCTTATTTGGAGTTTCCATATCTATCAAGATTCCTACTATATGGAATTCCCATACTTGTCAAGATTCATACTATTTTTAAGGTCCCCAAATTTGTTAGGATCCTATTCCTGATTTGTTTGGGGTCTTAATTTGGTTAGTTTTATTTTTCTTGATTTTAAGGATCTTAGATCCTACCAGACTTAGGTTTTAAGTGTTCTAGATCCTTCTAGCATTAGGTTTACTTGTCTATTTAAAGAGATTGTTATTTCAGTTGTAGGCAAAACTTTTGAAGAAGAACATTTGAGGTCAGAAAGAATTTTTCATTTTTTTTCAACTTTGCCTTCTAAATTTCATGTTTTTATTTTCCAGTCTTTTATATTCCAATCATTTCACTCTTACACTATGTTTACATTTCAATCGTTATTTTTTAGTCTTTACCTTTCTAACACTTTAGATTTATGCAATTTCTAGTTGTTATTCCTTGCCAATCTCTCTATAATCCAAAGCTCACTCCATTGCCCATCATGATACGCATCAAGTGGTATCAAAAGGCTTTGGTGAGTGAGTTGCTCTCATCAATCTCAATCTGTTTGATAGTATCACCATGTCTCAAGAAGGAAATGGTTTTTATCGTTCATCCTTACCCATTCCATCATGGCTAGCTGTACATATGGTGCAAAATAGTGAATTCAAGAAAATAAAGGTTGAATTCCAAGAGCTCAAATTTTTACTTCAACAATACTTACCACCATAAACAACCTAGGCACCTCATTCTGTTCCATCACCACCACAAACAATGCACCCACATTTCCAAACAACTCTACCACCACCCTAAGTATCCATTCTGTGTTCATTCCTCAACCATCACTCAGTTAACCATCAACCTAACCATTTATACCGAGAAGACCAACACCATATACCCTTTATTACCAATAATATAGACCATATTGACCTCAAAGTTTACAACCACCCTGTTAGAAATATTGCTATTTCACTATTGTTTTGATGATGAAAAGGAAAAAGGAAAAAGGAAATATTTCATGAAAGGACAATTTAGTGTTAATTATCTTTCATGATTTATGTGTTATAAATTATAATAATCATATTATTTAATATATTTGTGAAAGTATTATTAGGAAGAATAAATGATTTAATATTTAATGTCATTATTTGTTTTACAAGAAAATTATCTTTCATTATTTATGTGTTATAAATTATAATAATCATATTATTTAATATATTTGTGAAAGTATTATTAGGAAGAATAAATGATTTAATATTTGATATCATTATTTGTTTTACAAGAAAATTAACTTGTGAATTTTCTTGTAGGAAAATGTTCCAAGTAAAGACCAAAAAGAATTAGCTTTAATCAAGTTTAATGGATCAGTTTGTTTACAACATAACCCAATGTGAATGGAACAAGGCTAATGTGACATCGATCCAATAAGCAGTCCAGCCCACATGAAGCGCGACCCGCGTAAGCACAGACCAAGCCCTGTACGCATGACCCGTTGAAGCCTACCTACATTTGAGTGACCCGGAAGCTTCTCCTGACCCGTGAGTTAATTAAGTGACCTGCGCATGACCTGGAAGGCTTGGGTGACCCGCGAACCTAATTAAGCACCCGCATGCCCAAACACAGCTCAACCCGCGACCCAGCTTGACGCCGCCACTTGGCTGGTAAATTTGGTCGTTGGAAACTTATCCGATCAAGCTGCAAAAGGGTTCGTTGGAAAGCTAATAAAGAGAGGAACAATTCTGTGAAAGAAAATCGAAGACCCACTACTCATAGAAGATCAAATTGAAGAGATTAAGGATGTTCTTCGTGTTCTTGACCTAACTACTCAAAAGAAGAATTGGAAGCAAGTTAAAGAGGATATGAAGCTGAAATCATAGGGATTCTGTAGTGCAGAAGATGCTCCATTAATCTGTGAAGCACCCACAAAAGACTGCTTCAAGATTGAAGAAGAATTGAGGAAGAATCTTGATGAGATCTGAGAACCCAACCCATGACCCGAATAAGCTTCACGAAATCTGATTTAAAGAAGCAACTAAACGATGCATTTTGAGAGCATGTTTTAACCAGAACAGAAAAGCTACTTACTTAGAAGACTCTGCCTCTCCAACGGCTCGAAAATCAAGCTTAATCTCTCCATAACGGGAAGAAATTCTGAGCAAGTCAGAACGGATATATTTGGAGGTTAAAAGGTGCGTTCTATATATTCATCTTGCAAGGAAAAACAAAATAGAGTTGTTGTTGAAGTTGCTGATATCTTGAGAAACGAAAATCTGCTTTGAGAAGAAAAAGATCAATCTGAAGCTTGAGCTAAAAAGAAATCTTGGTGAAGTTCTTTCATTCTATTACTTTAACAGATTGCTTGAGATTTCTAGTTGTATATGTGCTAATTAGATTCTGAATATTATTGTGCACATATACTTGTTTGTAAATCCGAAACCCTAACTCTATTATCATCTGGGGGATTCGTGATTAGGGCTTGATTAGCTATTTGATTGTCTTTAGAAAGCCCTTAACTTAGCAATCTCCCATATACATATCATATCTTAAGGGAATTGCCTAAGTTTGTAAAAGGTTTGATAAACGTTAACTTGTTAATATGTGTTGAGGCACATATTATATTGTAATCCTTGAAGAAAGGATTGTATAACTCCTTGAGAAGGAGTTGGAAAGTGTAGGGGAACATTTTCTCTTAACTTTCTAGTAAAGTGGACTTCAACTGGTTGTGTTGAAGGAGGATGGTGGACGTAGGACTCAAGGGTTGAATGCCGAACCACCGTGTAAACTTGTGTATCATATCTCTTATGCTTTGATTCGTCACTGTTTGATAAGACTTTGTTTGACAATAACTTAGAACAATTTAAAGCACATCAAAAAGGGGACAAAGATTTTGATCTAGACTTAAAACCAATTCAACCCCCCCTTCTTGGTAAGCCATAAAACTCAACACCCCCAACATATCAACCACTGCAACCTCAGAGACTTCTTGCACCTTTTTCCAGTGATGCTAAATCTGATGTTGATTCTAGTGATGAAGATACTGGGAGAAAAAGGAGACTAGAGGAAGATGATAGAAGCCTTTGTATAAACTTTCATAAATTTGATAGCAGTTTGAACCTAAATGATTTTTTTGATTGGGTTTATGCTATGGAGAGAATCTTTGAATACAAGGACTATAGCGAGGAAAAGAAATGCAAGGTAGCTATTCTCAAGCTCAAGGATTATGCTTCTCTATGGTGGGACAATACAAGGAAGCTTAGGAAAAGGGATGGCGAAGTAAAGTCAGAACCTAGGAGAAACTTAAGAGGCTCTTGACTAGGCAATTTCTTCCCAGAGAATGGAAACATGAGCTCTATCACAAGTTGCACACTTTCAAGCAAGAGAAAAAAGTGTTAGAGAATACATCAGAGAATTTAAGAAGCTGATGATCTAATGATCTGATGTGATGTTCTTGAACCAGTAGAGCAATCCATTGCCCGATTTCTTGGAGGCTTAAATCCAAATATTGCTCAAATGGCTGATTACAACCTTATTGCTCTCTTGATGATGTGTACAAGCTGTTTGTCAAGGTTAAGAAGTAAAGAACTGCCTCTAAAGCCAAGAATTTAAGCAAAAGAGATTACATCCAGAAGGCTGCCTCAAGCAACACCAGATATGACTCTTCCACTCAAGCTCCCAAGGAATTGGACAAGGCCAAAAACATGGAGGCCAAACATAGTGAAAATTCTTGAGCCACTACTTTCAGAAGTGAACGGTCCTAAGCTAGATGTTATAAGTGCCAAAAAGTTGGCCACTTTCAAGTTAATTTCCCTAATTGAAGGGTAATGACGATGAAAGAGTTGGAGGAAATTAGAAAAGTGTACCAGGTAGAGGAGCCATTGGAAGAAACAAAAGAGGAAGATTGCATAGCTGAACCAAATCTTGGTGAGCTTCAGGTCATTCTCCGCATTCTCTTTTCAAGGGTTAGTTCTCAAGATGAACAAGGAGAAAACATCTTCCAAATGAGGTGTATCATTAAAGGCAAGGCATGCCTTATGATCATCGACAATGGAAGTTGTACTAATGTGGCATCCACAGCACTAGTCGAAAAGTTGAAGTTGTCAACCTTTCTTTATCCATAGCCCTACAAGTTGCAATGGCTAAGTCAAGGCAATGATCTTCAAGTAAAGAGACAAGTTTTATTGATGAAGCCTTCTATGATATTATTCCTATGGAAACATGTCACTTGTTACTTGGCAAACCGTGGTAATTTGATAGATTTGAAAAGCATGCTGGAGAAGCAACACTTATGCCACAAAGAAGAATGGTAAGCAGATCACACTCACACCCTTAAACCCATCCTAGATCTATCAAACCTCAGCCCAAAGAGAAAGGGCCCAAGAAAACCTATTCATCACCCAAACCAAACTTGAAAAAGCTATCCTCAAACAGAAACCTATATATGCCCTACTTATGGTAAAGAGAAAACTAGTAACTGAATAGAATATTCCCCCTAAAGGTTCTACCGCTCTTATCCAAATATAAAAATGTCTTCCCTATTGACCTACCACCTGACCTTCCACCCATCAGAGGCATTAAGCATCATATTGACCTTGTTCCAAGGGCTTCTCTACCTAACAAGCCCGCCTACCATTGTAATCTTGAAGAAACCAAGGAGTTGCAAAGGCAAGTAGATGAGCTAATGAGAAAAAGGAATGTTAGAGAAAGCATGAGTCCTTGTTCAGTTCCAGCACTCTTGGTCCCTAAGAAAGATGGTAGTTTCTAGATATGTGTTGACAGTCGAGCCATCAACAACATCACAATCAAGTATAGGTATCCTATCCCTAGACTTGATGATATGTTCGATGAAATTCACAGAGCAGTAGTCTTTTCCAAGATTAATTTAAGGAATGGATACCATTAAATTTGTATGTGGAAGGGAGATGAATGGAAAACTACCTTCAAGACTAAGGGAGGCTTATATGAATGGTTAGTAATGCCTTTGGATTGTCAAATGCTCCTAGCACCTTCATGAAACTAATAAATGAGGTACTTAGACCATATATTGGTAAATTTGTAGTTGTTTACTTTGATGATATCCTGATCTATAACTAAAGTATTGATGATTATATGGAACATTTGAAAAAGATCTTTGACTTGTTGAGGGAACAAAAACTATATGCAAAATGGAGAAGTGTGAATTCATGAGTCCAAGTGTAGTGTTTCTTGGATATGTGGTTTCTTAACATGACATTGCAGTTGATTAGTCAAAAGTGGAGGCAATCAAGTCCTAGCCGATTCCAAAAACACCAACTGAGATTAGAAGCTTTCATATCTTGGATTCGTTTTACAGTAGATTTGTTCCTCATTTTAGCACCATCATGGCTCCAATCACTAAGTGTATGAAGAATGGACAATTTGAATGGAGTGAATCTACAAGCAGGGCATTTAAGGTAACCAAACAGAAGTTTTGTGAAGCTCCTGTTCTTGCTTTATCAGATTTTGATAAATTATTTGAAGTTGAATGTGATGCTAATTGATAACTCTATTTTATATAGAGTTATTTTGATTATTTTAGGTAATGTTTAATATAGTTTTTATTAAATTATATTTGTATTTAATTATATTTATGTATGTTTTTGCTATTTTATGCAGTAAACCCAAAATAGAAGAAAAAGAAGCAATAAATCATGCAAAATCAATATTTACCATTTATCATGAAGCACGTGAGAAGCAAGGAGAAGAAAAAGACAGAGAAAAAGAAGTAAAAGAGGAAACACGTGGGACCCTATGTTGAAGAGAGAAGTGTTAAAGGAGTGTTCACGTGAATTATCACAAAAAAAGAAAGAAAACAACAAAAAGGAAAGTCAAAGGAAGAAAAGAAAATCGTGACCTATTAGGTTTTGGAAGCCGATTAACAAAAGAGAGGAGGGTCGTGTATTGTCGGCGGTGGATAATCGGGTTTTGAGCTTAGAGAAACCGAAAGGAGAGAGAGAGGATCGAGCAATGACTGGAGAGTGGGAACTCACCGGGACTTGGCTGTGCGCGACAACGTGGGTCCAATAGAGATCGCGGCAGTCGTGCGACAACCGACCGCCGTTGTCTTTTCCAGAAAGAACCCATCACCGACGTTTAAAGTGCATTTTTCGGCCAACTTTGGGGGCTTTCCGATGATCTGAAAGCATATATGAATTCCTAGAAAGATTTCTGACCTTTCTATACCAGTTTCGCGGCAGTTTACGGCGGTTTCCAGTGAAGAAGTGCGAACGTCGACTTGGTCCATTCCGCTAGATCTACGCGTTTCTGTGGTAGATTTGTGTGATATTTTGGCAGATCTGAAACCTAGGTAGCCCAATTTATCTTTATGGAAGTTTTTGTGAAGACCGGCGGCGACGTGTGGCGGCAGATGGCAGCGCATGTCACCGGCGTGTGGCGGCGGACGGCAACGTGTGTCATCGGCGCGTGGAGGCGCGTGCGAAAGCGCATGACGGCGCGTTTCAGCTCGTTTTTCTTCCGTTCTTCAAACAGATTCTTCTTCACCCTGTGATGTGCATATTTGTGCAATTTATTTTGTGACTTGAAGACATTTGGTGACAGCTTTAATGTTTTTAAATTCCAGAATATTTTGTTCACGTTTTTGCACTGTTTTAGTTTATTTAAATATGTTGTTTTAGTTTAGTGTGTTAGAGCTACGATAGAACTTAACTATAATGTATGAATGTTATGATTATTTATGTTGTGAGATATTTTATGAATGTGAAGTTGCATGTTACGGGTTTAATGCTTTTAGGTGATTAGCTACCACTTAGATAACTTGATTTGCATGTTAGAGACCGACAAGAAATAGCATGCAGTTGCTTCATGTAATATGCAACCATAGATTAATATAGATAGACATATACCATATGATTTGTGTGGCTTTAGGTGTAAACTGGAATATTCACAAATCTTAATGCATTTAGCTTATTTAATTCATATGCAGACTCACAATGAGTTAATGAGCTAAGTAGGTTCGCTATACCTAGACATAAGATTGTGAATAAGTTAGGAGATTCCGCCATCACATGAGTAGAATTAATCTTGCTAACATAAATGATCTACATTCGTATTTAGTAATTAGGTGAAATTGGACGCTCTAGCATCTTCGTTAATCAAGTTTAGGTTAAATTTAGTTCTTTAATCAACGTTTTACCATTTCAATTTGTTATATAAACTTTAGAAACTATTCACCTTTCGTGCTTAATTAGTTTAGTAAACACCAGTCTTCGTGGGACATACTCATACTTATCATTATATTACTTGTTCGACATGTACACTTGCATGTAGAATTTCATCGAACACTAATGATGTAGGAATTGGGGCTATCTTGTTTCAATCCAAAAAACCATTGGCCTATTTTAATGAGAAGTTAGTAGATGCTAAGAAGAATTATTCAACCTATGACAAGGAATTCTATGTGATAGTACGAGCTCTTAATCATTGGAGCTGCTACCTCTGACCTAAGCAATTTGTTATTCACTCAAATCACCAAGCACTTAAGATCTGAATGGTTAGCACAAACTCAACCAGGGCATGTTAAATGGGTAGAGTTCATTCAATCCTTTACTTTTGTTTCCTATTACAAACCAGGAACTACTAATGTTGTGGTAGATGTCTTATCAAGAAGGTATTCTTTACTAACCATATTGGATGCAAGGGTACTCGAATTTGAAATTATAGGAGACCATTATTCAGAAGATGAGGAGTTGTTTTCTATCCTTGCAAAATGTGCCAAATGAGCTCATGGAAAATATATAATGCAAGAAGGCTATTTGTTCAAGGGCAACCGGTTATGTGTTCCCAAGAGTTCCTTCAAGGAATTGTTGATCAAAGAAACTCATAAGGAAGATCTAACTACGAATTTTGGAGTGCATAAGATGTTAGAGATCCTTAAGGAGCATTTCTACTAGCCAAAAATGTAAGGGGACATTCATGCCTTCATTTCCTAGTGTGCTAGAGTCAACGAGCCAAGATGCATTTCAAGCTTGGTCCCTACACTCTACTACCAATTCCAAGCCAGCCATGGGAAGATCTTACCATGGATTTTATTATGGCTCTCCCTCGAACTAAAGGGGAAAGGATTCCATCATGGTGGTTGTTGATCAATTCTCAAAGAAGACCATTGCATTCCCCGCCACAAGATAGACGATGCAACTCATATTGCAGATTTGTTTTTCAGGGAGATTGTGAAACTGCATGGTGTGCCAAAAACAATCATTTCTAATAGAGATACCAAGTTTCTTAGCCACTTTTGGATAACTTTGTGGGCCAAGCTCCGTACCGAGCTACTGTTCAGCACCTCTCACCATCCCTAGATAAATGGACAAACAAAGGTTACCAACCAGACACTAGGGACATTTTTTAGAACCTTGGTGAACAAGAATCTTAAGGATTAGGACATCAAGCTTGCACATGCAGAATTTGCCTACAATCGAGCTCAAAGTGCTACAACTAGTCATTTGCCTTTTGAGGTAGTCTATGGGCTCAATCTACTTACTCCTATTGACTTATCATCTTTACCCAATGACCAAGCCAAATTGATGAAAAAGTTCCATGAAAAAATTCGAGTTCAAATTGAAAAAGCAAATGAGGTTTACAAGAAAAAGGCCAACAAGCATAAAAAACCATTAATTTTTCAACCCAGGGATCTCATATAGGTACACTTAAGAAAGGAAAGGTTCTCGATAAAAAGAAAGAGCAAGATTGTGCCATGAGCTGATGAACCATTTGAAGTAGTTGCATGGGTCGGAGATAATGTGTATGATGCGGATCTTATGGTGGGCTTGAGTGAGGTTGGGTTAAGAAAATAATTAAAAAAATCATTTTTTTTTGTGTTTTTGGGTTTTTTTGTGGGAAAAGTAAGTGTTTGGTAGGGAGGAAAGGAGGAAAAATGAAAATATGAAGAACACAAACAAAAGATAGATGCCAATAAGCTCCAAGACGTAAAGGCAATGCCACTAGTCAAGGACCACCACCAATCCCTGGCTAGAATTAGATAAAGGATACAAAAGTTGATCACACAACTTTGGGGTTTCTATTCTCTAGAAAACAAGTCTGCTTACAACTGAAACAATGCTCCCTTTAAATAGGCAGCTAAACCTAACCCTAGAAGGATCCTGGTAACTCAGGAATATTTAAAAGCTAGTTCTAGAAGGATCCTGACAAATGAAGAATCCCAAAAATTAAGGAAGTCTTAACAAATATGGATTTTGACAAATAAGTGAATCCTAAACAAATCAGAGATCTAACAAGTATGGAAACCTAGATAAATCAGGAACCTAGACAATTAAGGAAAATTAAATAAAAGAAAATATTCTCAAATAATAAAGTAAACCTAAGAAATTAAGGACTCAACAACTACTTAGGAAACCCCCTATATTAAGGACTGCAGAGATGCTACAGAATATTCTTGGGCTACTTCTTCAACCTTGGCCTTCTTGGACCCACTGGATTACGTTGTGGCATAAGCAAGTATGAATTGACAAACTTAACATATGGGCTAGACTAAGAGCTTGGGTTGATGTAGTTGCTCCCGCATCAACGTACAAAGTGGACCTGCCAAGTGAATTTAAGGGAGTCTCAGCCACTTTCAATGTGGGAGATTTGTCTCCATATGTGGATGTCAATAACCCTCCGGATTTGAGGACAAATCCTTTTCAACCTAGGGAGAATGATGTGGATACACCCAAAGGCCAAGGTAATGAGAAAGCCCAAGTTTTGTTGATTCCTTTGACAAAAAATTGGAGCTACAATGTAATTCGTTGAGTCCAAGCCAAACATAAGAAGTCTAGCTTATTTAGAGTTTTCATACTTGTCAAGATAGTAGGACTATCTGGATTTTTCATACGTGTCAAGATTCCTACTATTTTTAAGGTCCTTAATTTGTTAGGATCCTATACCTGATTTGTTTGGGATCTTAATTTGGTTAGTTTTATTTTCTTTGATTTTAGGGATCTTAGATCCTACCAGACTTAGGTTTTAAGTGTTCTAGATCCTTTTAACATTAGGTTTACTTGTCTATTTAAAGAGATTGTTATTTCAATTGTAGTCAGAACTTTTAGAGAAGAACATTTGAGGTCAGAAAGAATTTTCGTTTTTTTTTTCAATTTTTCCTTCTAAATTTCGTGTTCTTATTTTCTAACCTTTTACATTCCAATCATTTCATTCCTACACTGTCTTTACATTTCAGTCATTATTTTCCAGTCTTTACCTTTCTAACACTTTAGATTTCTGCAATTTCCAGTTGTTATTCCTTGCCAATCTCTCTATAATCCAAAGCTTACTCCATTGCCCATCACAATACGCATCATAAATCCTCTTCAACCCAAGGAGAATGATGTGGGCACATCCAATGTTCCATATAAAGCCCAAGGTAATGAAATGGCCCAAGTATTTTTGGTTCTTTTTCCAAGAATTAAGGTCACAGTGTCTTTCATTAGGTCTAAGCCCAATCACCCAATCACCTAATCAAATTAGTTAAAAGGTAAGGATGTTGATCAAATTTTTTTTGTTAGTCTCCAAAATAGTTACCCCAAAGAAAATACCTTTAACTACATTTATTGCTAATGGTTATTTCCAAAGGCTAAATTTATTATCTTTCCTAGTTTTAAAAAGATTATAATTAGTGCTTTGTAATTTCCAAAATGTCTTGTTGATCACATTTATGGTTATTTTGATTTTGTGCGCTTAAGCTCTTTATAAATAAAGTCTATGAACTCATTTGTAAGAAAAATATCTTTGAGACAATAAGAAAGACTTCTAGTATTCCAACCTTTACTTTACTTTTTAGCTTTTACTTTACGTATCTTTAATTTTCAATCTCTACTTTTCTACCCTTTAAATACCTACACTTTAAAATTCTATCTTTATATTTTGTTGTTTAATTTCTTTACCATTTACCTTTCCTATACTTTAAATTTCAAAAAAAAATTTAATTACCTTGTTCTAATTTCTCTTAAACCTAAGCTTACTCATTGCCAATCATGAATCACATAAAAAATACCCCATTTTCATTGTGTATAACCTACATCCCCTAAAAGAATTACAAGTTGCTTAGGTTGTTTATTGGAAACACAACACCTAGTTGACGTGCAAAGAGATCCATATATGTTGGAGAGTTATCACTACAAAGAGATCCATATTTGCATACAACAACAACAAATCTAGACACCATCATGATGAAAAGAAAAACGAAAAAAGACAAAAGACAAAAGCATCAAATGAAAAGCAAACAAACCTATGGTCAAGAAGAAAATATAAAAGCCTATCAAACCAAGTGAAAGCCAATTGTTTAAGCCTGTAAAGTGACATGTGAAGCTAGCATATGTGGTATAGAACATGTGGGTTACATTTCAGTGAAATTCTAAATGCAAGTGAACATGTCGAATAAATAATATAATGATAAGTGTATCATCCTATAAAGATTGGTAATTATCAAACCAACTAATTACTAATAGTAAATAACTCCTAGAATTTATTTAAACAAACCAAAATAATAGATGATAGAGTAACTAACTAAATTTAAGAAAGCTCAGTACATGAAACATGTTAGAGCATTTGATTTCATAATAACTAGTATATATGAATTTTGATTATTTATACCTACAAGAATGATAGCAAGACTTCCTAATTTATTTATTATTTTATGTCTAGGTATATCAAACCTACTCCATTTATTAATCATTATATCTCTATGTGAATTGAAATAAATAAAGTGCATTAGGATCCATGAACATTCCAAGTTTATAATAAATCTTTCGATCATCTTTTTACTAAAAGCCACACAAACAATATGGTATAAGTCTATTCATCTTTAATTTATGATTATATATTAAAGAAGCATAAGTATATTATCACCTTTCAATCTTGAACAAGCATATCAAATCATTCAAGTGGTGGCCAATCATTTAAAAGCATTAAGCATAATAATATATAATTTACATAAATATAATATCTTGCAAAGCATAAAAACTTATAAAATTCACATCTTCATAGTTAGGCTACATTGTCGATCTAGTAAAAGGAAATTAAAATATAATTAAATAATAAGGAAGAACAATAATAGGAATAAAACAAGGCATCTTGAATCCAAGAATAAGAAATTTGTCACCCTTTTTGTCTTCTCTTCAAGAAAACCTTGAATTCTTGGTTTCTCTCTTGAGTTGTGTTGAATTTCCTCCTCCTTCTTTTGCCTCTTCTTTTCTCTTAAATAGATTTTAGGGTTTAGACCCATCTCTTATCCTAGTAAAAGTGGATTTTGGATACCTAAAACAATTGAATTTTGAACTCATATTAATTGGGCTATAACATGACTAGGTTTTCAAATTATTTAGAAAACTTAAGAACAATTATCCAAAACCCAAGTGCATCTTGACTCTCTTGATCTTGATATTCTGACCATATTTTGCCACAATAAGCATCAGGTTCTTCATGCTCATCATTTTTCTCCATACCTATTTATATTACATAAACAAAACAAAGTTAAATAAACAAAGATGAATTCAAATATTTTCTCACAAGCATTAAAGTTATTTATTAACCAAAATAGGTAAAATAACTATAAAAATAGAGTTATCTATCATTGAAGTTAACAGCTTGCTCTATGAAAATAGGCTCGATAAGCAAACCATAGAGGAAAGTTGTTCACATTGAATTGCTTTATCTAAGATAAAAGTACAAAGCCAACAACATGGGTGAATGAGGAAAAATGGTTCCTATATTGAATCATGATTTACAAATAGAAATGTCCTATTTATACAAAAATAAAGATCTGAATAAAATTTGGAATGAATAACAATGATGTTCAGAAGAAGGAAAAAAAAAACCATTTCTTTAGGAAATCAAGAAGAAAAAATCATTTCAAGTAGAAAATAATTCGCGATTTTCTACTTCCCATTTTGGTATTGTGCATTTACGGATTTCCTTTTGGTGAGACATGGTTTAAACGCAATTCCTTTGTGACGAGATCTTTCCTTTGTAAACTCCGGGATGAATGGAATGGTCAAAAGTTCTTTCCCCGAATTGTTTTGCACGTTATGCGGGATTCCGTCTTGTTTGCGCACGTGTGCGAGATTTCGTCTTGTTTGCACGCTTGGTGTGCAAGATTTCGTCTTGTGTACGCGTTGTGTGGGATCCTTGAGAGGTCATTTGGATGTAGACACGTGTGCAACTGAAGTTAATGCATTCACCGCATGGATTAATGGAACTGACATGGCATTATGGAGTTGACACTTTGACTGATCTAATAATCTGCCACCCTTTTGTCTATGCCAAAGTGAGTACAACATGAACCGTTATTGGCCGAACAATGAGGCTGAAAATCTCTAAATTAGGGTTTCTACAAGAATCCTTTCGCATTGATCTAGGCTTTGAGCCTATCAAGCATTCCATTCGGAGAAAGTTTGGATTTAAAACCCACTTGCATCTGATTACATGCATATTCGATTCTTGTGGAATGAGTGGCCAGGCAAAGTTACATACCAATACAACAATTTCTTCCTCCATGGCCCCTTTCCAACCAAGATTCTTAAGCCTACAGAATTGTTGTTAGGAAATCAAGGCTGTAAAAGCATCTTGGATTTAAAACAAAACATACCTGTGATTCAGTTTTGGAATTCCTAGTTGACTTCTTGTTGTCATTTTGTGGGTTTGGATTGGAGGTGAATTGACTTGGACATTTTGTTAGGAAGAAATTGCGTTTTGTTTTACAGGTTCAAGTATCAAGAAGGAAGTTTGTAGTGGGGTCAGTTTGGTGTTTTGTGGCATGTAGAATTGTGAAGGGTTGAAGAAAGTTGAAATGAGGTGTCTTGTTATGCTGGTTCATAAGGTAATGAAGCGGGAGAAGATGTACATGCAGATTGTCTAGAGGATAAGATGGTCAATTTATTAGCTTAAGAGCGTCAATGTCAACTATTGGATCAAAAAAATTTCTGGATTTCTCACATGGAAGAGGCAATCATGGTAACTCCACGTAAGGTGTTGTAGCCTAAGTTATAGGTTAAATAAAGAGCAATAGTCCCCCTTCATCATCCATGCAATTTTGCTTGATTTGTATTTACAATTGTAAGATTATTTTGCTATTTGAGGAAGTGTTAGGAGGATTTTCTACAAAAGGTGATTTCTATTGTTGATGTGTTGGACGGTTACTTTTTGGATGGTCAGTTAGATCTATAATCGTTGCTTCTTTTGAAAAATCTTCCTTGCTAAAAAAGAAGAGATTATGATATTTTCTACTAGATGAATGGGAGAAGAATTTTTTAAATTTTTTTATTATTTTTGAACATTACAACTCATGCACCCAAACTCGCACACTTAAGTGTCTAATCCCAAACCTCACAGTTAGGATACCACTAACTTACCATTAAGCTAGCTAGCTAAGTGACATAAGAATGTCCTTGTGTTGTTCTTACTGAATGGAAAAATGTTCTTCCCACAAATGATGTGACAAGAGATGAAAATTTTCTTCTTGCTAACTGAAGACACCTATATCCTTTATGGTTTGTACTATAACCAACAAATATATATGGAAAAGATTTGGCAGATAGTCTATTGCTTAAATTTATTTGTGAAAAAGGAAAACATTATGTTTCAAAAACCCTTAATCATCTATAATTTGATAACCTAATACTTAGTGGTAAAATTTCCCAAATGGTCAAGAGTTTTGTCGATAGACAATTAATCATATATAAATCACAGTTAAGAAAGCTTCAACCTAGTACTTAATGGGTGTACTTGACTAAATCAACATAGAATGACCTAACTTAACAATATAACAGTGTTTCCTTTTTGTCAACTCATTTTGTTGTTAAGTATAAAGGTATAAAAATGGTGTAAAATCCCATTTTCATGTAGAAGGTTTGATAATTCATTACTTGTTGTTCATGAAAATTCTGCATGCAAGTGAATATGTCAAATAAATAATATAATAATGAGAAAGTGTATCATCCTATAAAGATTGATGAATACTATTAGATATGATTTAACCCAATAAAGGAGGGTTGGATTGTGTTATTTTTATATTGTTCTACAATTAATCAAAAATAAATAACTTAACAGTACATAAAGAAATGTTCAAGTGGTTCAACCTCCCTCTAAACCTACTTCCACCCCATCTTACCAATAATAAGATAGCCCTTTTACTACTTTATGAGAGTTGTACTCTTATAATTTAGTACACCTTGATCTTTTGTTCACTGAACACAAAGAGTCATAATTCACTTCATAAGCAAAAAGCGTAACTCAGCTCTTAAAAATAATACAATTTGATTGAAACCATGCACGATTGTACAAACCTAAAAAAAATAAACCCATAACTTAACAATTACAAAACAAACGCTAAGCCACATAGCTTAATACCAAAATTTACATAATGATATGTTTCTATTCTTTTTGCAGAGAGCAATCTTGATTCAAGTTAAACAATCTCAAATCTATGTGTCTTTTGTATACTGTCTTAAGTTCAGTCCTTTAGAAATAATCTAGCAAACAACTTTACCTCACTACAAAAATGAGACAAGATAGTAGTAAGATCAATATACTAGATTCAAAATAGTAATAAGCTCAAAAGGACACACGACCAAATATATTAAAAACTAGCTAACAATATAGTCAAATGATTCCAACAAAATAACCAATCTAGAATGCTTTTGAAACAATCATTATAATTAGCCTTAACTTTCACAATTATAAAATATAAATGATCAAGCAATTTCCAAATAAAAAATGACTACTAACAACTTGTATTGTAGTAAGATGAGGGTTGTTTCATAAAGTTTATCTCATAAGAATATGATTTATGCTCTTTCTCAAAATTGTATGTGCACAAAACAAAACCCCAGCCTTCATTATATAAGCTCTCAAGTCAAAACAATTTACGGCAATAGAAATCTTACCATTTAGCCATTGAAACCCCTTGATTTTCTCTCAAATATTTTTTCATTTTAGTCAAATTTGGCTTTCAAAGTATGTTTAGATGTTTCAAAATAGAGAAGAAGAGAAGTGAGAGAAAGATAGATAGAAGGTATGTAGCATGTGAGCATTTTTGCCCTAATACCTTTTGAATACATGTATTAAGCCTTTTCCCAAGTGAAATGCACTGTTTCATTTAAGTATAGAGTCCAACCGTATGATGTAGCAAAATCAACATAATTTCATTTCTTTTTCTTTCTTTTTATATTCCAAAATAAGAGTGGTGCTTTTCCTCTTATAGTTTGATTCTTTAATTCTTTCATGCTATGCAAGTCATAATCAATAATCCACCATGCCAAAGATAGTCATCAAATTTTGAATTAATTTGAAACATCCTATTTTAGGCAATAATAAACAAAAATAAGACATTTCAATTTGAATTTCAAAAACCACATAATTCTGGATGCTAGCACGTGAATTTCAAAACTCTTTCCAAAACAATTGTTTGTTGTCATAGCATTGGACATGACATTTTTAAAGAAAACAATTTTTGCATGTGGGAATTCTTGGTCTATAAATAATCATAATCTTGATTATTTGTTTGACATATGTTCCACATTTTATATTAGTACAAGAATTGTTTGGATAATCTTTATACACACACACACACATATATATATATAGTTTTTTCAATTATTGTCAACATCAAAATATATTCAAGAATATTCCTTTTTTTATGGGACCTTATATAAAAAAAACATTTCTCATTCAATACATCCATTACACAAAAATATTTTTCTTTAAAATAATAATATGGTTCACTAATTCAAGTACATGTACAATGTATTGAACGTAATGTCTTGTGCCATTAAAAATAGGAAAATCTCCAAGTCATGACCATCATTTTTCTTCCCCTTTTTGTCAACATCAAAAGGAAAGTATAGAAAGGTGTTGACAAGTGACTTGAAGGCAACCCAAAAATAAAAAAGAAATGAGGGCAATGAGATCCAACAACTAATGTGTCAACGAATTAAAAAAAATTAGATTTCAAACATTCAAGCAAACAATGCAGTATGTGGATAGCCAAACACAGTGTAAGAAATAGTGATGAATCCAGAGATAGAAAAAGAACCTCCCTACATTGAGTGTTAGTACTCCCCCTGACGAGAGGCACATCTATTTAACAGTATCAAACTTATAATGCACCTTGGAACTCCCCCTCACAACAAGGTCATCCTTTTATGGCATACACAATATGGCAAAAAAAAAAAAATCTTGCAACCATAACAGAATAAATAAATAAATAAAAACTCAACAAACATGTTAAGTAAAAACAACAATTAAGGAATCAGGAGGAAAAAGTTAAGTTGTCTACAATACACATACCCAAATCATGTATAAGTTGATAAAATGTATCCCTATTGAGTGGTTTAGTGAAAATGTCTATAGCCTAAAGTTCAATCCTAACAAATTCCACTAGAATATCCTTTTTTGCCATATAAACCTTAATAAAGCAATGTCCAATTTCTATATGTTTTGTCTCAAGATGTTGGGTGGGATTTTTGGTCAAATTTATGACACTGGTATTATCACATTTAAGTGGAACAACTTTACATACACACCAAAGTCAAGATGTTGTTGTTTCATGCATAAAACTTATGTATAATAGCTTGCAATAGCCATATATTCAGCTTTTGTTGTAGATATAGCCACATTAATTTGCTTTTTAAAGTACTAGGAAATAAGCATATTCCCTAGAATGGCAGGCACCACTAGTACTCTTCCAATCTAAATTACACCTAACATAGTTAATGCCACTATAATAATGCAATTCAAGATTGGAACACTTAGGATACCATATTCCTAAGTTTTCAGTATCTTTTAGATATCTAAAGATTTTTTTGACTAATGTTAAGTAGACTTTTTTAGGATTAGCTTGAAAACGAGCATGGAAACAAACACTAAACAAAATGTCAAGTCTAGACGTCAAATATAATAAAGATCCTATAGTCTGGAGTCTATTTCTTTGCTTTTATTTTCACACTCAAGTGTAAGAGATATGCTCATGGGTATAGAAATAGCTTTAACATTCTCAAAATTAAACCGTTTTAAAATATCCTTGGTAAATTTTGACTAGCAAATGAATCTCCAATATTCAATTTGCTTAATTTGCAATCCAAGAAAGAAATTTAACTCATCCATCATATTCATGCTCATTCATTTTATTTCTATATACTGATGTGAATCTTGTGATGGGCTAGAGCATGGTTGGGTTAAAGGTGATATGTAAAACTCTTTTTTTTTTGTGGTGTTTTTGGGGTTTCTATGAGAAAAGTGAATGTTTGGATGGGGAGAATGGGAGGAAAACGAAAATAAGAAGAAATTAAAAAAAGAATAGATGCCAATAAGCTCCAAGACGTAAAGGCAAGGCCACTAGTCAAGAAGGTGTTCCACCACCAATCTTTGGCAAGAATTAGATAAAGGATGCAAAAGTTGAATCACACAACTTAGGGGTTTCTATTCTTTAGAAAACAAGTTTACTTACAATTAAAATAATGCTTATTTTAAATAAGTAGTTAAACATAATCCTAGAAGAATCTTGGTAAATTAGGAATCCTCAAAACCTAATCCTAAAAGGATCCTGGTAAATCAGGAATCCTTAAAATTAAGGAAGTCTTGACAAATCAAGATTCTAACAAATAAGGGAATCCTAGACAAATCAGAGATTTAACAAGTATAGAAACCCTAAATAAATCAAGAACCCTAACAATTAAGAAAAACCAAACAAAAGGAAATAATCTCATATAATAAAAAAACCTAAGAAATTAAGGACTCAACAACTATTTAGGAAATCCTACTCATTAATAACAAAAACTATAGAGATGTTACGAAATATTCTTGCAATGCTCTTCAACCTTGGCTTTCTTGGACCCATTGTATTACATTATGGCCCAAACAAGTATTAATTGACAAACTTAACATATAGGCTAGGTTAAGAGCTTGGGCTAATGTAATTTGAAGATGTAGCTCTCATTTTTCGCTCCTAGTACAAGGCATTGAACCTAAGCCAAGGGAGTCAAGAGCTTCTCTTTAAGTAGATATGACATGGAGTCAAAGAGGTCTTATCAAACTATAACAGATCCTCACATCTACTTTCTCCAAATCTTCATATTATTGCAAAGAGACATACAAGAAATTATGTCAAGCAAATGTTAAGTTTAAATGACATGAATTGATATGGTTTAGTGGAATCAATAAACTTAACTTCATTAGATGGCTCATTTGTAAAAATAGACTTCCAACAATAGAAGTATTATCTCAATGGCTCCTCTTAATTGACTTATATTATAATTTTTGTCTGTCTCGAGTTGAAAATAGGTCTCACTTGTTTTTTCAATGTACTTGGACAAATTAAATTTAGCAAAGTATTCTTGTACAACATGGCTTTTGTAGGATCATTAATAATTGAAATTTTGAATTATAATGGATGATCAAAGTAATTTAAGAAAAGAATCTGGTTGCAAAGCTTCTTCAATTTCCTTTCTTAGCATGAATCTATTGCATATAGTCTTAATGTAATCGTAAACATTTCCAAAATAAGGTTCGTGAGATACCAATTTTGCTAACAAAAATCAAGAAGGTAATACATAAGAAGAGCATCTCTATTTAGTATTAAACTCTCTCATGCAAATATTTTATGATAGTTGGAGAATTCTAATCTTGATTTTCTTTATTGTTGGGCTATTACCCTTAAGCTTTTATATTATCTTGTTCTTAGATAAATAAACTTACATATTCATTAAAAAAAATCTTGAAAGTTTATCTAGCAAATATGTATCACCTGAATTTCACTTTCATATCTCAAAGAAAACAAAGGATTTGATCGCATCATAGAGCAAATATGTAAGTCACATATGCTTCTCCAAGTTTTTCAATCGTAATGTACGGGTAATTCTTCTTTGTGGTTCATGCTTTACTCGCATTTAACAAAAACCTAAATAGAATAAACTTTTTCTTAAAAAACAAACCGTATTAAAAGGGTCTCAATCACATTTCCTCCGGGGGGGGGGGGGGGGGGGGGTTGCTGTGGGGGTGTTTGTTAGAGAAGAGTCTCATAGGCTTCTCCTTCCCTTAATGGATACAGTTTCTTGAATTCAATAGATAGTGTTGATGGGATGGCTCGGGGTTAATTAGAGAAAATTCGTGGTAACTGATTATCAAAGCCTTGCGTACCCATGAATCGATGGATGCCAATCGCCATTACCAAGTTATTACTATTTGACATAAATTGGTTTTTATACTGCTTAGAAAGACAGATAGAGGATATTAACTGTAGAAATTTGATTAAGGAAAAAGATCCAAACTATCTTTTTTTAGCTTGCTCATAATGTTATTTAAACGCTCATCAAGTTACGTGCCTCGGCTACAGAATTTTTGTTGGCAATCCGGAATATGTAATGGTACAAATCATATAGTTTTAGGCAAATGCATGTGAATTGATGGCCCCAGTGGTCTGGAGAACCTTTTGTTCTTTCTCCTTTTTCCATGGGAATTACACACGAATTTCTACTTTCAAACATGTTGCTGTAAGAACATTGAGAGTGATTATTGCCGGACACACTTCCCCTCGGCGCATAGCAATAATCTCTCTCTCTCTCTCTCCCTCTCTCTCTCTCTCCCCGACATGTGTACCAGGACGTGTCCCACTCGAAAAAGACATTTGAGACGGCTTATATTTTATTGGATGATCTAGAATATTATTTTAAGTTCATTGGAAGAGAATTTTTTACATATAAAAAGTTGGTTATACAGTTTGCATTGTGGCATTCCATGAAATTAAATTACACCATTGAGGCGGCTATGCTATTCCACTTTAGTGCATGAGAAGTTCCCAAAGAAAATATATAGGTTCCAAAGGCCAACAGTTGTGGCCTTTCATCGGATGATACAAAATACTATTTCGAGTTCATAGCAAGAGAACTTTTTACATGTACAAAGTTGGTTAGACAATTTGCATTGTGGCATTCCATAAAGTTAAACCACACTATTAAGGCGACTATGTTATTCCACTTTAGTCCATGGGAAGTTCCTAAAATAAATATAAAGGTTCCGAAGGCCAACAGTTGTGGCCTTTCAAACGGAGAAATGCGGGGTCTCCGGTGCAGCGAGGGGCCACAAACCATTTGTTCCTCGGTTGTGCTTGGTGGACCTGGGACATCGAAGCTGAGCGGGGTTCTGGGCATTAGAGATTGGAGCTTTAGAACAGCTGAACAAATTGACCAGACGAGATAGCGCTGGAATAAAACGGTGCCAATGAAATGCCTGCCTGGCTTTGTTAAGCAAGTACTTGTAGGTCGCTGATAGTGATAGATACAGAGGAAAGTAGGCAAGCGCAAAGATGCCGACAGGCAGGAAAGAGAGAGCATATAGGAAAACCTTTTTCCAACTTTCCCCTTGATTAATCATGAGGAGGACTGTTGCTCCAAATGATACCATCATCATAGACACTGAGAGGAACAAAAATGTGAACCCTAGCATCAGTTTATTAGGTAGAGAGTGCTTAAAGTCTGCTAGTCGAAATGCTGATGTGAGGATCGAGAGAAATATAACGACCGATGTCAAAGCAAATGAAAGGGACAGGACGTCGCACACGGCAAAGACCGTAAAGAAAGGATGATAAATCAGGACTGGCGTCCCGGTGTTACTAGGGCCTCCAGGTACTGTGTAGGCTGCAGCAAAGGCAACAGTGGCAATAAGAACTGCCACAATGGAGCATCCTTCTGCGGTCCTCTTTAGCCATTCTATGGATCTTTTCCGAAGTTCTTTATTTTCTGTAGCAAAGAGCCCCTCTGCTGTCTGCTTCATATTGTTACGGTGATCAATTAAATGGCATGGAATGACCTCCTCTACGTGCTGCACATCAACAAGAGACAAACTATAATGAGAGAACAGTTTTGTGTGCTTGTGTGCCCATGGCATTGAGAAAAGGGTACAAGAAAGCGCACCTCAAACCAAAGCAGCTCCTCTTGCAATTCAAGCGCAGGGCCTTGCGTCGTCTGAGGTACATAATCAGGACTTTTTAATCCAACCGTATGCAGTATGGAATTCCCATCCTTGTCAAATTTTCGGACCAGCCTCTTCATTGGTACTTCCGCTCTTTTCAGTAGCTCAAAAATCTCCAACCGGCGGTACTTGACCACTCTATGCAATATGTTCCTCCCTTCTTTATCAATATACTCCACTGCCTGGGGGTATACTTTAAGTATTTCTTCTGCAATCTCTATACAGCCCGACTTCGTTGCTAAAAACAAAGGAGTTTCTGTTTCCATTTCCCCTTGACCTGTTGAGATCATGATGGACCCTTCTCCAATTCTCTTCTCGACATTGGGATTACTAGCATATTTGTGAAGTATAGGCTTACTCGGGTCGATTCCAGGATAAGTAGCCGCCCACGAGGTTTCTCTTGCTACTAATAACTTGGCAAGTTCCAAAGCTGAATTATATTTCTTCCCTTGCGTTTCGGCTGGTTCCCGTCTGGCTAAGCTTCCATATAAGTGGGCTGTTCATGAAGTGGGGAATTCAGTAATTTGACATTTAAAAGCGGTTTCTCCAGGAGCAAAAGTTCACTAGCTCTTCTAAACCAGATTAGCAGAAAGCTGTTTCATGTTGGACAATTCTTCAGAAAGTTGAACTTATCTAATATGAATTACATGCTTATGGGAATTTCTTCTAAAATCATATTTACATATCTCCTGAAATTAGTAACTACTGAATATCTAAATTTAATAAGAAGATAGAAAATAAAGAAAAATAATCCCATAATTTTATCAAAAACGAATATCTACAGCCAAGCATGTCTATAAATTTTCTCTATATAGGAGTTGTATGCAATGAGGTGGAGAAAAACAGTTTCACGGAAAAAGGCTTGAAAAAACTAGTTTCCTACATATAGTGAACATTACTTCTATTAGTTTGCATTCAGCATATGGTAATAGAGTTGAGTTTAGGCCTATGATCCTATGTGAGAAACCTAGCCTTATAAGACTCATTACACCTTCTTACTCCCCTGTTGTGGTATGACTTTGTTCGTTGCAATCCATGCTCGGTTGAAGTGATTGGCCTAATATTAGGATTGGATTGGATCACATTGAGAAGAGACGTATTCTAATACTAAGTTTAGACCCACAACATTATGTGCAAATCAGTTTCACAAACGCAAGAAACCCAATCTCATTACTTCTTACTCCAACGGTGTGGGAAAGAAAATGGAAAAGTTGAGTGTACCGTTGCTTGTCTTAGATGTGTGAATAACTCTTGACTGTTTTTCAAAAGCAATTCAGATAGACAACACTGGCATGATAAAGTTTGACAGAACGAACCAGAACTGAGGATTTGCTTCCGGAATCCCTTTTTATCCTCAAGATAGAAGGCCCCCGGGTTGCATGATAGAAGCTGAAGAGCCGTCATTCCATCAATGTCTCGTTCATCAATTAAGTGCTCGAAACGTTTTGTTATGTGAAGGGCCAAATCTGTTTGGGAATGTTTCACAAGGGGAGAAAGAGAAGCAAAAGAAATGATCAATAGATTACCAACGGGAGATAAAAGCGCCTGCTGGTATAAAGTTGCGGGCGGGAGAACTGACCGAAGTTCTGAGCAAGGACGGCCATATGTAGAATTGTACTTTTATCACTTCTCTGAAGGAAGGGTTGTTGATCACCTGGTGCATAACCGTCAATTTTTTCCACAAGAAAGTTGAATACTTCCTGGTTCCCATAACGTACCGCGCGAAAAATTGCAGACTCTCCAAGGTGGTTCCTCATGCATAACAGTCCCGGAGTTATCTCCAACACCTTCTTTGCTACGACGTTTGAATCGCTGGTGGCAGCGTCATGGAGAATAGTGTTACCTTGTTGGTTTTGGCGAGTCATTTTATCGAGATGGCGGCCAGGCAAGGCCTCTAGAAGGCTAAGTACCAACTCGGATTGTCTGGAGTAAGTGGCCGCCTGGAGCACAGTGTCGTCGTGTATTGTCAATATGTGCAATCCCCCTTCATCAAATTTACAACAGAGCTCTTTCACCTTCGCCGTGTCTTCTTCCAGCAAAGCACCGTAGAGCTTCGCGTTCAGAGCATGCTTTGCAAGGTCCTCCGCTGTGGGACACATCAGTTCAAGTGTTTTTACTGGGGAGAGAGAAAGAGAGAGAAGGAGAGAGAGAGAGAGAGAGAGAGAAGAGAACAAGCCAGAACCTGGACTTGCGTGTAGGGTCCTTGAAGCCCATTTATATAGACAATAGTTGGAAGCTGGAAATTCTGATTCTCTGTACATTGTTGTCAATGATTAAAATCAAGGCCTGTACCCTTTGTCTCTCTCTAAGTTCTAATGATTCCAAGTCTCTCTCACTCCAACTTCTGAAATTTGAAGGGGATGATGCCTCGTTAGATTGGCAGATCTTATCGGAAGAAATTGGTATAAGATCGCGTAGCACAGCCAACTAAAAAATATTTTCATGCACTGATCAGAGCACCCCCCCCACCTCCCCCAACAAAAAAGAAAAAAAGTTAAGTTAGATGCTCGTTTCTGTAGGAAAGTTTAATCTTATTCCAGGGCTCTGGTAATGGAAGCAATTCTAACTTTTTCCAGGATTTAATCACATCGGATAAGATGACACTCAACGACTAGCTAAGACGCATATATTCCCAGCCCTTTCAACTACAATTTACAGGTAAGGCTTATGGTCATATTCCATTCAGGAAGACGGGAGAGAGGTCTAGAAAACAGAAAAAGTTTGTTGAATTAATATAGCAAATCTGAAACTTATTCCAGGATTAAATCGCGTCATAGAAATGATACTTGAGGCTCATATACTTTTCCAATTCTTTCAACCATAATGGGCAGGTGATTCTGCTTTGTGGTTCATGCTTTATTTGCAGTGAACAAAAAGTTAAAGGAACTCTACTTTTGCTTAAAACAAAAATTAAATAATCCCAGTCATATTCCCCTGAGGGGGGAGGGGAGAGAGAAGGGCCTCATAACTTTTCCATGCACCCCCTGAAGGAAAACAATTTCTTGAACTTAATACATCGGGTTGAGTCAACAAGAGCTTGGTTCACTTGGAAGTAAACGCTGCCTCTGATTTTTTGGTCCCAAATTCAATACAAATAAAATAAGAAAAAATAGATTGGATTGATGAGATCGTGTTTGAATTATACAAATCTAACGGATAGCTGATTTTCAAGGCCTTATGTACACATGACTTCAATTGCTATTTGACATAACATGTTATCTATAACGCATTAAAAGACAGAAAGAAAGAATTAACCACAATAATTTGATTAAAGAAACAATCCAAATCATCTTTTTTGTGTACTCATAGCGTTATTTGAAAGCTCACCAAGTAAAGTGATTCGGCTAAGAATTTTTCTTTATGAGTCGTAAAGTTAAAGCCCTTAGTCTGATGATTCTTCCTAATTTAAAGCAAAATATTGACTAATGAATGGAGAGGTTTGTATCAGCGTCAATGAAGTTCTATTTTACAGTTGGAAATGCAAAAGCACTTTTTAGTCATTGTGTTCCCCACTTGACAAGGATTTTGGGTTTAAGAATTTTCTTAGCATCATTTAAGAAGGTAAGCATGGGAGAATTTAGCCCCCTAAGTGATACAAGATCCATCTAAATTTATAGATCATGCAAACATCTATTAAAAGGCCAACTAATTGGATAATATGTAGTGTAGTTCTATCTAATGTGGGCATGTCCAATGTTCCATCCAAAGCCCCAACTAATAAAGTGACCCAAGTGTTGTTGGTTCTTACATTCAAGAATTAGGGCCACAATGTCTTTCGTTGGGTCCAAGCCTAGTCAAACCAACCAACTTAGTCAAAGGATAAGGATTCTAGTATAAAGAGACCACACCATAATTAGTTGTTACTTCCATCAAGCACAATAATTACCTTGATTAGCTCCAAAAAAATTATATTTAATACTTTGTAAGTTCCAAAAGGTTTTGATGACTAGATTTATGATTGTTTTGTTTTTGTATGCCTTAGCTCTCTATAAATAAGGTTATGAACTCATTCGTAGACAGGTACTTTAGAGATAAGAAGAGAACTTTTTATTATCCCATTTTTGTTGTCCTTTACTTTACTTTTAAGCTTTTACTTTATACATATTTAAATTTCAACCTTTACTTTCTTGTTATTTGAATTCTTATACTTTAAATTCTTGCTTTTATATTCTGCAATTTAATTTTCCTTGCAATTTACTTTTCTAGCAACTTAAATTTTGAAATCTTCTTCCCCTATCTTGTTACTTCCTTGTTCAAGCCTCTTATAACCCTAGCTCACTCCATTGCCTATCACAAATGGCATCACTATCTAAATATTGTCAAATGTTGATAGAGTTCTTAATTTCTCTTTTCTTTTGAAAAGATAACTAACTTCAATTAGTACTTCACTGAATAGTTACAATCTTAATAATATGTTTCCTTTTTTATATTCATGTGGTTTTCATTTTAATAAAAAAATTTAACAAGTGAAGATTTAAAAACTATGTTGGGTAATGTCCTAATCATCTTACTAGCTTTGTAATTTTTTCCAAAGCCTTGTCAAGTAATAACACTAGTCTTGCCAAAAACAAATGTCTAAAATATTTTTAGCATTCAATTTTCCTTTCATGGGATTGTGGATTTATTCTAATTAATACCAATTGATTAAATACATTAATTTTCTCAAGCATTTCTTTTCTTCTCTTAAAAGACTTTGTAAATTTATTGTCATCAAGATTACTAACCTAGTGGTAAAGTAACGAAAATTCCAACCGAAAAGTTAGGAATTCAACACTTGGCATGCATAAATTGGGTCCACAAGTTATATTAAAAGAAAGAAGCAAAAGAAGAAGAAAGAAAGAAAGAAAGAAAGATTTCTTAAATTTTTCCTTTGTCTTATATGGACCTCATAGGATATGATACACTATCGACTCTAGACTTTGCACGCTTTTATAAGCTTCTGTCTGCTATTACTTTCAAGATGTTTTTCGGCCTTATCACACACTTAGGACTTGTCATCTATTGGACCCCCTTTAGGTCTTTACCGTGTGCCTGCATGCCTTATTGCGCCTCTAGGCCTACTTCGTGTGTCTCATTGCAAATTGCTATGCGTTTCGCTTGTATATATGTGTGTGTATAATGTAGATGCTTTGTTTGAATTTGTATCCTTTCTTGTGAATTAATGGATTGTGAATTATCAGTTTATCTTGTAAGAAAAGAGTCTTGAAACTGTTTATAATCAAGTTTTTAAAGAAGCTTCCTGTTGTTTTCTCTCAAGGTTGCTGCAAGAATAGCTCTTTTGGTTTGTCGACTGAAGTAATATCACATTATGTCGTAGCCGTGAAGAGTTATAAATAGTTGTGGAGAGGAATATTTACTTTTTTGTTCTTACAAAGCTTAATTTTTTACAAAAGCTAGTTTAAGAAAAAAAGAAAAACATTTACTATATATAAATTTCACCACATGACCATTACTTAATAACGTGGAACTGAACGTCTATATCATTAATATGCCATCTCACTTAATGATTCAACCTAAATCATATTATAGTGTCATTTTATAGTGCCAATTGTGGGCTTTACATGTATCTATAGGAGTATTAAGGAAAACTAAATTTTAATGTCATATTATAAAACCTAATTCTTTCACAAAAATTAGCTCAAAAAATAAGCATTCATTACATATAAGCTTTATTACATGACCTTTTCTTAGTAATGTAAGACTAGACATGCAAACTATCAATATTTATATGTTGTTTTCTTGAATCTGCTTGTAAGGTTATACATTCGCGGTCATTAAAGAATCTAGGCGGCCAACTATGGCCAGGTTTCGATATGCTTGGGCTCATTCGATAGTATGGATGGTAACAAAGTGACGTGGTCCATCCTACACCAGCCCAAGCTCAAATGCCTAATAGTAATGCACCTGAGGAGATAAGTCTTGCCACAATAATTACAATTGATTTCCAAGGAGTCTCTGACATGCACAACTAAGAACATTGATTACTTTGACTACCTTGGGAACCAATGGAGCTTTTATGATGTGTTTATTACTTTGGCTATCTTGGAAACCTAAGGAACTTTTATGATGTAATTACTTGTCTTTGACTAGTCTTGGAAATAGGAGAATCTCTCCTATAACTAGCCACTCTCTTATGTAATGAAGCAGTTCATGAATTTGAAATGAAGTAAAAGGCTTCGGCTTTCTTGCAAGTTCTGTATCTCTTTGGAGTGTTCCAAGAATGGTGAACATTCTTACTCTGTATCTCTTTGGGACCACTTCCCAATAAAGTGGTAAGTGTTTGAGTGTTTCTCTTTGAATTTTAAGGTGGTGAGTAATCTGTATCCTTAGTTATCAAAGATAATTTTATCTGTTTTCTTTCTTCATCTTCGTCTGATATCAAGTTTGGTAATCAGAGCAAGGTTCAATGGCTGGTCGTCGTCCTTGTGACTACAATTTTGAAGTCCCAGAGGTGAATGAAACTAATCAGCATGAAGTGGAGATGGATGAAATGAGGAGATAGATTGAGGAACTCCAAGAAGAATTAGCTCATTTCCAGACATGAGAACGTTATAATTCTCGTTCTAGATCTAATAAAAGCCTTCACTCTAGAGTTGGAAAGGATGAGAATCCTTTCTGTTGGGTTTATGGCTATCCAAGAAGGGGGGGTTGAATTGGATAACTGGAAGTTTAATGAATTTTAAAATATTCTTTAAGTTTGTTTTTCTACAATGAATACAGCTAAACAAATTATCACAATAGTAATGGAATATCTAATAGAAGAATTAAATCAAAGAAATTCACACATAAGAATTTCACGGTGGTTCGGCACTTTTTCACCTACTTCCACCCTCTTCTCCTTCAACTCAAACCAAGTTGAAATCTGCTTTACTTCAAACAAGGAGAGCAGCTCTCCTTCACCTCACAACTCCTCATAAGGAGTTATATAGCTCATGGTTACAAGGTTAGGTTTACAAAAACCTTAATACATCAAGCTTACTCCTCAAATATATGATATGAGTGAGGATTTAAGCTTATCAGAGAGCTAATCGAATGTATACAGAATCAATTTAAGCTCTAATCTCAAAAACCCCAATTTCACAAATCTAGGGTTTTCGGATTTACAATAATCTTTATATGCAAATAATGTTATAATCAATCTAGCACATATAAAGATTAATCTATCAAATGATATTCACAAGATAACAAGTTTAGGGAATATCACCAAAGATTTTCTTTTCCTTCAATCGTTACTGAACACAGCTATAAGAACAAATCAATGAGGGCTTTTGTCTTTCTTGATCAGATCAGCAAGAATATGTCTCAGCAAGCATAAATATTTCATCCAAATCTCCCTTTTATAGCAGGTACTCGAACCTTGAATAGATTAGGGTTTCAGTTCAAACCTTTTTGAAATCCTTTCGTTGAGATTTGATGGATTCGACATTGTACTATGCAGGTGATGATTTTTTAGCAAAATAACCGTTCGGACATTCAATCGCCTCACCATTCTTCCCGTTGGAGCCATCGTCGCAGGAGAGAGATCAAGAGGAAAAGTGTTTCTTTGGGTTGAAGAGTGCGGCTAGGGCTTCAGTCTTTCGGTCATAAGAGCTTATGCTCTTATTTGTTTCCACACGCTGCCGTTTTGGATAAGTGACTTCTCTCAGAACACTGCCGTTTCATGCTTCACAGGTAGGCCTCTTTACACGGGCTGAAGTTTTTCACGGGCTGAAGCTTTTCACGGGCTGAACAAATTATACATGGGCTGAACAGATCATACACGGGCTGAAGCATTTCACAAGCTGAACTGATTATACACGGGCTAAACCGATTATACACAAGCTGAAGCACTTCATGGACTGAACCGATTATTCATGGGCTGAATAAATAAAGAAGCTTCATGTGTCCATATGTAAATATATGGTCAGTCCATTACACCTACACATACACCAATTCCAAGTATCAATGTTCCTTTAACATAACCAAGAATATAGATTAATCTATGAGATAAAATATTCAAAGATTAAATCAACTTGGCTTCATATTTGATGTTAAATAATAAAATGTAGGAACCCAGTTACTTTATAATATCATTAATTGATATTATAATTTGCACACCTTTTACTTCCTTTGAGTTTTGATATGTGCACACAAGATCTCATATTTTCTATCATATATTCAAGTATGATAATCCATTTAATATATGTTCAAATAAATATAAAATTCTATTTGACATATATTCTCATAAAATTTTTCTTAATCAAAACATACAAGCACATGATTTTCAACAATCTCCCCCTTTTTGATGATGACAAAATTTTCATACTAAACTGACTTGCACATGTTATTTTGCTATACCATGAACACGTAAATGCAATAAGCATAAACCTATAGCAATTTCATGAACTCGTAAATGCAGTAAGCATAAACCTATCATTGTTTTCATGGATATACATCAAAGAATCATAGTAGGTATATTTGCATACTCAGTAGGATGTAAGAGAGTTTATCCCACGTTCTGCACTAAGAGTCAGAGATGGAATATACATGTGCTAGAATGAATGTACTCTCTCCCCTTTTTTGTTATTAGCAAAAAGAGCATAGCAATGGAAGATAATTAGGCCGAACAAATAAGAATGAAGACAATTCTTATGAAATGGGTAAAAATGAAGAGGATGGCAGCAGAGATCTGACCTGGTGCAGATGTACAGATAGGGCTCCCCCTTAGAATAGTAGCCGAGTATACAATATGGTAAAGCAAATTGCTCACAGAGTTTAAGCAATGTCATTAAGCAAACACATACCAAGTTCTCTTCGGAGAGTAGAGAACTTATTATGGTCCAATGGTTTAGTGAAAATGTCAGCAAGTTGCTGGTCAGTGCTAACAAATTCAATAGAGATATCTGATTTTTCAACATGGTCACGAATGAAGTGATGTCTTGTCTCTATATGTTTGGTTTTAGAGTGCTGTATTGGGTTTTTAATGAGATTTATGGCACTGGTATTATCACATTTCAATGGAATCTTAATGAAATGGAGACCGTAATCCTCTAATTGCTGTTTCATCCACAGAATCTGAGCACAACAACTAGCCACAGCTATGTATTCTGCCTCAGTGGAAGAAAGAGCAACGCTGTTTTGTTTCTTGGAGTGCCAAGAAACTAGCATATGTCCTAAAAATTGACATGTACCACTAGTGCTTTTTTTATCAATTTTATAGCCAGCATAGTCAGAATCACTAAATGCATGTAGATCAAACATAATGTCTTTTGAATACCAAATGCCTAATGTGATTGAGTCCTTTAGATACCAAAAAAAATCCTTTTAACAGCTTTTAAGTGTTGTTCCTTGGGATTAGATTGAAACCTTGCACATAAACAAACACTAAACATGATGTCTGGCCGAGAAGCAGTCAAATATAATAGGGAACCAATCATGCCTCTATACATTTTAGAATCAACACAAACTCCAACATTGTCATTTGATAAAGATGTAGATGTGCTCATGGGAGTATTTATGGGTTTGGAATCATGCATGTTATATTTCTTGAGTAATTCCTTAGTATATTTAGTTTGACTTATGAATATTCCTTTAGTGTTTGTTTAATTTGAAGTCCAAGAAAGTAATTTAATTCACCCATCATGCTCATCTCAAACTCATGTTTCATATTATCAGCAAATTATTCACACATAGCAGAATTTGTAGAACCAAACACAATATCATCAACATAGATTTGAACAATCAAAATCTCTTTTCCTTGTGTCTTGATAAACAATGTATTATCTACCTTTCCTTTTCTAAAATTTTTATTTAACAGAAGGTTGCTCAGTTTATCATACCAAGCTTGTGGGGCTTGTTTTAACCCATATAAAGCTTTGGAAAGCTTGAACACATGATCTGGGCATATGGGATCTTCAAATCCAGGTGGTTGTTCTACATAAACCTCTTCCTTAACAACAACATTTAAAAAAGCACTTTTCACATCCATTTGAAATAATGTGAAATTCATATAGCAAGCAAAAGCAAGCAACATCCAAATAGCTTCTAACCTAGCTACAGGAGCAAACGTTTCATCATAGTCAATTCCTTCTTCTTGACTATCTCCTTGTGCTACCAATCTGGCTTTGTTTCTTGTAATGGTCCCACATTCATCTAACTTATTTCGGAACACCCATTTGGTTCCTATGACCGAATGGTTTTGTGATCTTGGAACTAATTTCCAGACTTTACTCCTTTCAAACTGATTTAGTTCTTCTTGCATAGCAAGGAACCAGCTCTCATCTTTAAGAGCTTCATCTATTTTCTTTGGCTTTATTTGAGACAAGAAAGCTTGATGTTCACACATGTTATGATATTTAGATCGTGTGCTTACTCTATTTGTTGGATTTCCTAGAATGTGTTGTTGATCTACTTCGCTTCTAACTCTCGGGAAAGTAAATTCTCTAGAGTCTAACTCCCCCTCAACGAATGCATATTTGCCATTTGCATTTTGTGTTGTGGAGTTTAGATCAGAATCATCCTTGAATTTCACATGAATAGATTCTTTAACAACTAGAGTTCTCTTATTGAAAACTCTATATGCTTTGCTGGTCTGAGAATAACTTAGAAAAATGGCCTCATCACTTTTAGAGTCAAATTTTCCAAGTGACTCTTTTCCATGGTTTAGCACAAAGCATTGACTTGCAAACACATGAAAGTAGGATATGTTGGGTTTTCTACCAAACAGTAGCTCAAATGGAGTCTTCTTCAAGACTGGTCTTAAGAATGCTCTATTTGAAATGTAGCAAGTTGTACTTACCGCTTCTCCCCAAAAGTGTTTAGGAAGATTATATTCACACATCATGGTTCTAGCCATTTCTTGAAGTGTCCTATTCTTTCTTTCTACAACACCATTTTGTTGAGGTGTCCTAGGTGTTAAAAAATTGTGAGATATGCCGTTCTTGGAACAGAATTTCTCAAAAAGACAGTTTTCAAACTCACCACCATGATCTGTCCGAATCTTAACAATGGTAAGATCCTTTTCATTTTGTACCATTTTAGAGAAATCAACAAATTTTGTACCCTTTCCATTCATAGTGGCTGTCCTTAGAGGACCAAACAAATCCATATGTATCATTTCTAATGGTCTTGAGGTAGACACTATTAATTTTGGTTTAAAACTGCTTTGAGTATGTTTCCCTTTCACACAAGCATCACATAATTGATCTTTATCAAATGTGAGCTCGGGTAGTCCTCTAACTAGGTCGTCCTTGGATTATTTCTCTAGTAATCCTAGACTAGCATGACCAAGTTTTCTATGCCACAACCATGCATCAACACTTTTACTAGCAATCAAGCATGTTTGTTTATTTGTCAACTCACTAAGATCAAGCACATAGATGTTATCTTTCCTTTTTCCAATTATTCTCACATTATTTTCCAACTTTTCAACAAGACATAGTTCTTTTCCAAATATGATTTTGAAGTTGTTATCAGATAACTGACTTATACTTAGAAGATTGAATTTCAATTCATCAACATATAGCACATCAGATATGAGAAGGGATCTCGGGTTACCTATGGTGCCTACACCTTTAATCCTTCCTTTGGAGTTATCTCCAAAAGATACCGTACCACTAGACTTTAGCTCAAGTGTTCAGAAGAGCTCCATCATCCCAGTCATATGACGAGAACAGCCGTTGTCCAGAATCCACAACTCTTTGTGCTTCTTCTTGTCTATATTCCTGCTCATATCCTGCAGAAACAAAAATTTGTGTTGAAGATTTTGGTACCCTTTTTTCTTTGGGTCCGTGAGTGTTAGTTTCTAATACATTTATCATTTTCTTAGGCATCCAAACCTTTTTGATCTTGTATGTTTTTCTAAGCCTAACTGGACATGTATCAAATGAATGACCAACATATTCACAATAAGAACATTTATGATGCAGCAAGAGTCCACAATCCTTATTGTCAAAGAGGTTTGTAGGTGTTTTTGTATTTTCTAAGGAATTGTATCCTATACCAGCTTTATTGTATACACCTCTTTGTAATTTTAATATGTTATTCAACAAGTTACTGCTTTTTGTAAACCTGTGCAATTATATATTTGTTTCATCTAGTTTCATTTGAATTTCAAATTTCTTTTTTTCTAACACCAAAATTTTCATGTTTAGTTTTTTTGTGTCTCGGTCACATACTAACTTATTTGATTCATCAGCACGCTTATTTTTTGAATAGGAGCAAATACTAATCGAAGAGCATGTATCAGTTTTAGAAGAAATATTCTCAGAAGTGTTTTTATGCATACAAGTCATAGATAATGCCATGGGAGATTTATCCTTTTCAGTTTTAGCTTTTACAGATTTATATTTAGCCTTCATTTTCTTATATTTTTCTTTTATTTTTGTTGCATACTTAACCAGATCAAAAAAGGCAGTTTCAATGTCACCACTCAGATTTGTTTTGAATTCAGGATCACTTACCTCGAGTTCTTCTTCTATTGTTGCATTTGCGGTTAGGCAGAGATGAGCTACTTCTTGTTCTTCTTCATATGATGAGGAGCTCTCATCATCCCAGGCAGCAATCATTGCCTTCTTCTTTCCTTTATTTCATAGCATAAGTTATCCCTAGACTCATATGCTTCATTTCTTCTAGGTTGTCCTTTATTTCTTCCTAGACCCTTTTTGAGATATTTTCTAAATCTTCTAGCAATTAAAGCAATCTCATCATTTTCTGACTCAATCTCTTTAGTCCTCTCTATTTCTACTTTTAAAGCAAGTGACCTTCTATTCTCTTTTTCCTTAACTCTCCTAATTAGTTGCATTTCATGAGTCTTTAGTGATCCTAGTAAATCATCTAAGGTTAAACTATCTAGATCATGTGCTTCTTCATAGAGACACTAGCATTTTTCTGACCATTTCTTCATTTGTGTAAGTCTTTCCTAGCAACCTAAGTTCAAATATTATTTCTGTAAATCTACCAAACATGTCACTAATAGTTTCAGATTCAAGCATAGTAAACAATTCATAATCATGAGTAAGCATGGTTACCTTGGATGACTTAACTTTCTTTGTACCTTCAAATATGACTTCTAATTTATCCTATATTTCCTTACCTGTGAGACAAGATGATACCTTATTAAATTCATGAGCTTTCAACCCACTATAAATTATGTTCATAGCTTTGGCATTTATTCCCATGATTTTAGCTTCATTTTTACTCATTCATCAGTTTCGGGTAATGTGGTACTGTTCAGTGAAATTCTACATGCAAGTGTACATGTCGAACAAGTAATATAGTGATGAATAAGAGTATCGTCCTACAAGGATTAATGTTATCAACTTGACTAATTACTAGTGGTGAATTGATCCTACAATTTATCTAGCAAGATATCATGAAAAGATGTTCTAAATTGAAAGATTACTAAAGCAATTAACTTCCAAAAAGTATATTAAATATGCTAAGTATGCTAGAGCCTCTGATTTCACCATAGTTAGTAGATATGAATTCCAATAATTTAATGCTTGCAAGAACAATGATATTTATGAGATGGTGGAATTTCCTAATTTATTCACTATCCTATGTCTAGGTATAGCGAACCTACTTAGCTTATTAATTCACTGTGAGTCTGCATATGAATTAAATAAGCTAAGAGCATTAAAGTCAATGAATATTCCAATCAAAGCCACACAATCAACATGGCATATGTCTACCCACATTTGATTTATGGTTGTATATTATAGGATGCATTTGCATATTCTCTCCTGTCGGTCTCAAATATGCACATCAGATTGATTAATTGATGATTAATCACTCAATCAAATTAAAGATAATAACATACAACTCACATAAATATATTGTCTTGCATAATATGTCAACTAAGGAACTCATAACATCCTAACTAGGCTACATCTTAGCTCTAGCAAAAGTACTTTAGTTCATCATACTAGCATAAACAGAATTAATACAACAAATTACACAAAGCATCTAGATTAGAACAAACTAAAAAACTGTCACAAAAAATGTCTTCAAATCATAAAATAAGTTGCACAAATCTGCACATCAGGGGGTTGAAGAGATTTTGTCTGAAAAACGGAAGGAAACGAGCAACACACTTTCCGTCACGCACTTCTACACGTGTCATCATGCGCCGTCGTCCGCCGCCGGTCTTCACCAAAACTTCCAAAAGTGTAGATCAGGATGCCAATAGTGCCAATCTGCCAAGATCTTGAGCTGATTCACGGTCGAACGGCGTAGATCTGACAATTTCTTCACTTGGGCCCCCACTGCGTCTCACCGGAAACCGCCGCACGAAACGCTGCAAATCAGTTGCAAACTGATCAGAAATCCCCGTTAATGGCTGGATATGGCCTTTCCTTGCTGATCTGGTCTCAGATTTGGCCAGATAATGGTGCTTCTTCGTCGGAGTGACGCCGAATGGTGATTTTGCTCAAAACTTGACCAGAGAACGAGAGATGGACGGCGTTCGCACGTTCCACCACCAGGGAGAATCGGTCGGCTGTCGCACGACCGTTTTCCCCTTTTTTCTTTGTTTTCTCTGACTTTTTTCTCTCTCCTTTGGTCCCGCACGCTGCTCCCTAGTCTCTCCCTGCGTCCCGCGTGATAATTCTCTCTTCTTCTTCTTTCACGGTCCCACGTGTTTTCCACATTTTTTCCACTTTGTTTGACTTTTCTTCTTTTGTCTTTATAATTCATTCAAACTTCTTCACTCTTTTCTCACGTGACTTCCATATACATTGCTTGTTTTCTTTTTCATTCCTTTTTCATGATTTTCTACTTCTTTTTCTTATGTTTTCTTCTGTTTTGGGTTTGCTGCATAAAATGACACAAAATATACAAATACAATTAAATACACATATAATCTAATAAAAATAATATTAAATATTATCTAAAATAATCAAAATAACTCTATATAAAATAAAGTTATCAACACCCCTAAACTTAACATTTTGCTCATCCTCGAGCAAAAGCTCTAAACAACATATTATGACAACATAAAACAAAAACAAATTTTACACAAAAAGAAATTAAACAAGCCCTAAATAGCATATTATGACAACATAAAAAAAAATTTACTCACAAAAAGCACAAAAAATTACACAAAAAAAAAACACTAAACAACATATTCTAACACCACCAATCACTCCATAATATTTTCCAAAACAACAATGCCACATACACCCCCAAACTTAACATTTCGCTCGTCCTCGAGCAAAAAAACAAAACAACACATACAACCAATCCTTCCATGATATTCTCCCATAATTGCTCAACTTAACAATTCAAAGAAAAATATAACTTTCATCCAAACACTGCAATTGGTTTATAAGGTAAGATAGACTCTTAACTATGTCAACCACGTGTGTATGTGTAAGTCCGCATTTTGTCTCAATTGCATGCATTCCAAATAGATCCACATTAATATGCAACTTCTCAAAATCTTTAACCAAACCTCATATGTTTGCTTTTCATTCCTCCCTCCATTAATGTAAGTCAATCATCTAACCAAGAATCAATAGGACTTTCATAAGCTTGTAATGAAAGGCTGGGCTAAGGGTAAGATGAAAGTCATTTAAGCTCAAATAACCCATGAACACATTACTTTCTAGGATCTCATCAAAACTCTAGCCTCTCTCTACCTTTTTACTCCATGAAGATGATCTTTTTGCCACCATTGATTCTCATTCTTTCTTGTCCAATCATACTTTGACAATATCCAAAAGCCATAATCATGTGTGCAACACTAAACAAAACAAAAGCATTTACACATATAGCCACCTCAATCCTCTCTTAGGAATGATATTCAATAATAATGCTCAAAGATCTCCTTTAGAGAACTATGTGGCTTGAATCTAGCAAAAGATAATGAGATTATTTCATCCTAAAGCAAATGCTTCTTTTCTTTTCTCTTTTTTTTTTCCTTTTTTTTTTTCATGTGCGTTTGCATAAACATTTACAAAAACAACAAATTGTGTCACACATAATCATTCCAATCAATTGCTTCCCATACTACATCCTTCTCCTTGACTTCTCTCATGCTCAAATCAACTTGTACACACTAGAAGTCAATATGTTCATGGGAATAGGACAATGAGAAAAATTGATCAAAAGGCTAAGGGATATATGTGCAGGTGTTATTTAACAAAATCAGGATAAGAATAAGGCTCAGCGGGGGTGACTGGGGATAAATAAACAAGGTTAGCTTGAAAGGCTCAATCGATTCAAAGATAGCCTAAATTATTTTCTCAGTTAGATGCAACCTAGGATTTCGCCTCAAGAGGAAATCAAGCAAATTCTAAGATCTGGGTGAGATCCAAGAAATCACACACTTCACATGAATGTTCTCTAGAAATACACACAATTTCAAGAAAATGCAGACTTTTAGTGCTCAATAAGTGAATCAACATAATCAGAATCATACTTACATCATACCACAATTGCAAGTTTGAACAAAATCTACATCTCCCAAAGAATCACCAAGAATTCACAATAAAGGATTCAATCATAGAAATCATAGTCCAACACAAGAGAAAGATTTTACATAGAAAATAGACTTTCTACACCAAATAGAAAATTTTAACACTGACTCTTCAAACAAACAGTATACACTCCAAATATACTTCCACAACTACCACAACACAACCTTCAACAGAATCCAACAAAAACAGCACACTTTCAACAACACAGCAGCGCCCCCAAACTTCAATAAAGCATTCTCCTCCATAATAAAAGAAAATAAAGCAATAGTAAGGAACAAGGAAAACTCCCTTGAAGGCAAACTGCCAAAATTGGAGTTGTGATGAGCATATGGTGACAGCTTTCTAGCCAAAAGATTAACAAAATGATGCTTGGGTTGCCTCCCAAGAAGCGCTTGCTTTATAGTTTGCAGCCAAACTATCTCCAATGTTGCTGCTCAAGGAGGATGGAGGTTAATGGTAGACCCTTGCATGTCGACTCCATCAAAATAGGGCTTCAACCGCTGACCATTCACCTTGAATGGGCCCTGAGTATCATCTGCAACTTCTACCACTCCATATGGAAGCACCTGGGTGACCGTGAACGGACCAGCCCATCGAGACCGTAACTTTCCTGGAAACAATTTAAGACGAGAGTTATAAAGTAATACTTTTTGACCCACCTCAAACTCTCTTCGTAATATATGTTTGTCATGCCATCCTTTTGTCCGCTCTTTGTAGATCAAGGCATTTTCATAGGCCTCATTGCGCAACTCCTCCAATTCATTCATTTGCAATAATCTATTTTCTCCTGCACATTGTATGTCAAAGTTCAAGAATTTTAATGCCCACAATGCTTTATGTTCTAATTCTATGGGCAAATGACATGCTTTCCCAAATACTAGCCTAAAAGGAGACATCCCTATGGGTGTTTTAAAGGCTGTCCTATAGGCCCAAAATGCATCATCCAATTTCATCGACCAATCTTTTCTTGCAGCATTCACAGTTTTCTCCAAAATCCTCTTGATTTCCCTATTTGATATCTCTACCTGCCCACTAGTCTGAGGATGGTAAGAAGTTGCAATCTTGTGGGTGACCCCGTACTTACCCAAAAGTGCTTCAAATTGTTTGTTGCAGAAATGTGTCCCTCGATCACTTATGATTGCCCTAGGAGTGCCAAAACGGGTAAAAATGTTTTTCTTCAAGAACTTAACCACAACCCTGGCATCATTTGTGGGCAATGCTACAGCTTCTACCCATTTAGACACATAATCAACAACCACCAAGATATATATATTCCCATAAGAAGGAATAAAAGGTCCCATGAAATCAATACCCCACACATCAAACAATTCACACACAACAACGTTAGTCAAGGGCATCTCATGTTTACTAGAAATATTCCCAGTTCTTTGGCATTGATCACATGCAGCTACATAGGAATATGCATCTCTAAAAAGTGTGGGCCAATAAAAACCAGATTGTAAAACCTTGGCTGTAGTTTTGGTGGCACCAAAATGACCACCAACTTCTCTATCATGACAATGATGCATAATGCTGGCCATCTCTTCTTCTGGGACACATCGTCTTATCACCTGATCTGCACATACTCTAAACAAGAATAGTTCTTCCCAAAAGTAATGTTTAACATCAAAAAAGAACTTTTTCTTCTATTGATATGACAATTCAGGGGGAAGAATGTTACCTACCAAATAATTCACAAGATCAGCGTACTAGGGGGATTTTATCGATTGAAGGGTAAAAATCTACTCATCAGGAAACTCTTCCAAGATTGGCTGCTCTTCTTCCTTTGGATTCGGAATTCTGGACAAATGATCTACAACTAAATTTTCAGTCCCCCTCTTATCCTTGATTTCCAAATCAAACTCTTGCAACAAAAGAATCCACCTGATTAACCTTGGCTTTGATTCTTTTTTTTCAAGGAGGTGCTTAAGAGCAGAATGGTCAGAATAAACTATAACTTTGGAGCCAATCAAATAAGAGCGGAATTTATCAAAAGCAAATACTACTGCCAAAAGTTCTTTTTCTGTTGTTGAATAATTCAATTGTGCACCTGATAAAGTCCGACTGGCATAGTAAATGGTTTGAAAAACTCTATCCTTCTGTTGTCCCAAAACAGCTCCTACTGCGGAATCACTTGCATCACACATCAGCTCAAAAGGCAAATCCCATTCTGGTGCAGCCATGATTGGTGTTGATATTAACTTCTCCTTTAGAGTGTTAAAAGCCTACAAGCATTCATCAGAAAAGTTAAACTTAACATCTTTCTCTAACAAACCTGAAAGAGGTCTTGCAATCCTTAAGAAATCTTTTATAAATCGCCTATAGAACCCTGCATGCCCCAAAAATCCTCTGACAAGCTTCACTGATGTCGGTGGAGGCAGTTTTGAAATGGCCTCTACTTTGGCTCTATCAACCTCTAGTCCCTTTCTAGATATCTTATGCCCAAGCACTATTCCCTCCTGAACCATGAAGTGACACTTCTCCCAATTCAACACCAGATTTGTCTCCTCACATCTTTGTAAAACCAAAGCCAAATTTTTCAAGCAACTATCAAATGATGCACCAAAGACAGAAAAATCATCTATAAAAACCTCAATGAACTTTTCAATCATGTCAGAAAAAATAGCCATCATGCATCTCTGAAAGGTTGCTGGTGCATTGCAAAGACCAAAGGGCATTCTTCTAAAAGCAAAAGTACCATAAGGACAAGTGAAAGTAGTTTTCTCTTGATCCTCTGGTGCAATAGGGATCTGATTGTACCCTGAATACCCATCAAGAAAGCAATAAAATTCATGTCCTGCAAGTCTTTCCAACATTTGATCAATAAATGGCAAAGGAAAGTGATCCTTTCTAGTGGCATCATTCAACTTTCTATAATCCATGCATACACGCCATCTAGTCACTTTTCTAATTGGAATCAATTCATTGTTATCATTTTTCTGAACAGTCATACCTCCTTTCTTTGGCACAACTTGCACTGGACTTACCCAATAACTGTCTGAAATGGGGTAGATGATCCTTGCATCAAGTAATTTAATTACCTCAGCTTTCACTACTTCTTGCATCTTCGGGTTCAAGCGCCTCTGAGGTTGAATAGTGGTCTTGTGATGCTCCTCCATTAAAATCTTGTGCAAGGAAATTGAAGGGATAATTCCCTTTATGTCAGTTATCTTCCACCCAATTGCCCCTTTATGCTCTCTCAACACCCTAAGCAATTTCTCTTCCCTCAATTCTGTTATAGTGGATGATATAATTACTGGCAACTTAGCATCTGCATCCAAATAAACATATTTCAAATGAGAAGGTAAGGGTTTAAGTTCAAGAGTTGGAGGTTCTTCAATTGATGGCTTAGGCTTTGTCTTATAGTCTCCCAACTCTTCACATCTTGTTGCCTCTTTCCGTGAACATGATGGAACTGCATCCATGAACTTCATCTGCTCCTTTATCTCCTCACTTCTAATTTCCTTGTCCCTGGAATGAACTAAACATGCTTCCAATGGATCTTTGAAAACTTCTTCTTGAAAAACATTGCTCACCATTGTATCAACTGTCTCAACTCTAAAGCAAGAACTATCATCAGAGGGATATTTCATGGCTGTAAAGACATTGAAGGTAACTGAATCATCTTGAACTCTTAAAATCAGTTTTCCTTGTTGTACATCAATCAACGCTCTTCCTGTTGCTAGAAAAGGTCGACCCAAGATAAGTGGTACCTTATAATCTTCCTCCAAATCCAAAACTATAAAATCTGCAGGGAAGATGAATTTATCAACTTTCACCAATACATCTTCTACAATGCCCCTTGGATACTTGATTGATCGATTAGCCAATTGCAAGGACACTGTGGTTCCCTTTACTTCACCCAATCCCAATTTACTGTAGACAGAGAAAGGCATTAAATTAATACTTGCTCCTAAGTCGCACAATGCCTTTTCAAAGTGAGACTCTCCAATACTGCATGGGATTGTGAAACTCCCTGGATCTTTCAATTTTGGAGGAAGCTTGTTTTGTAAGATGGCTTAGCACTCCTCAGTTAGATTCACTGTTTCATATTCCTCTAACTTCCTTTTGTTCTTTAATATTTCCTTAAGAAACTTGGCATAACTGGGCATTTGAGCCAATGCATCTGCAAAAGGAATATTAATATGCAATTTCTTGAATACCTTAAGGAATTTAGAAAACTGTTTATCTATCTTATGTTGCTGGAGCCTCTGAGGGAATGGAATTGGAGGTACATAAGGCTTGGGATTATTAGGAAACAACGTTCTCTTGGTTACCTCCTTCTGCTGCATGTTAACATCTTCATCCTTATCCCCAACACTTTCTTTATCAACCTCATTTTTTTCTACTTGTTTGCCACTTCTTAAACTTATTGCCTTTGCATCTTCTCTAGGGTTCTTCTCTGTGTTGCTAGGTAATGCACCTTGTTGTCTTCCTGAGACCATATTTGCTAATTGACCCATATGCACTTCCAAATTCCTAAGAGAAGCCTCTTGATTCTGTGATCTTGTTTCTTGGTTCTGAAATCTAGTTTCATATCTAGTGTCTTGATCCTGCATGGTGGTGTACATCTTGGTAATCATGTCCTCCATACTAGGCTTCGCTACCTCTGGTTGCCTGAATCCTGGTGGTGCTCTCGTTGAACTTGAGCTACTCCATGAAAAATTTGGGTGATTGCGCCATCCCGGATTGTAAGTGTTGGAATATGGATTATTCTGTGCTCTGCTTGAACTTCCAACAAAATTAGCATCTTCACTGTTTTGAGTTGATGACATCTGACACTCTGTGCTTGCATGTCCTCACCACAATAATCACATGTTACATCTTGAACCCTCATGACTGGACTACTTAGATTGTCTATCTTCTTGTTGAGTCTATCAAACTGTGCATTCATGGCAGTAAAAGTATCCATTTCAAGAACTCCACTGACTTTCTTCCCTAATAACCTCTCAGTAGGCCACTGATAAGCGTTCGATGCCATTTCCTCCACAAGCTCAAATGCTTCTTCTGGTGTTTTGTTATAAAATGCACCTCCTGCAGCTGCATCAAGCATACACCGGAGATTCATGTTAGCCCCATTATAAAAAGTTTGTACCTGTGACCATATGGGTACTCTGTGATGCGGACATCTCCTCAATAGATCTTTAAATCTTTCCCAAGCTTCATAAAGCGATTCATTGTCCATCTGCGCAAAATTATAGATATCGTTACGCATTTTAGCAGACTTTGTAGGAGGAAAATACTTACCTAGAAATTTTTGAGCCAAGTCATCCCATGTATTGATTGATCCTGCAGGAAGAGAAGAAAGCCAATTTTTAGCCTTGTCTCTAAGAGAGAATGGGAATAACCTCAACTTGATTACATCATCTGTGGCTCCATTGTATTTGACCATGTCACAGATTTCAAGGAAAGCTTCTATATGGGCATTGGGATCATCATTTGGCAACCCACTGAATTGCGCTGAATTTTGAAGCATATGAATAAATGCATGATTGATTTCAAAGTTATTTGCTTGAATAGTAGGCCTCTTGATGCTTGATGCGGCACCCTAAACTGTTGGTGCAGCATAGTCCTTTAGAAGTTTACGTGTATCATCATTGTCTACCATTCTTCTAGCTTCACTTTTTTACTCTTTTAACTGCTTCCGCTGCCTTCTAAAGGTGCGTTCAATTTCTGGATCAGGATCAACAAGTTGTCCCCCTCGATTACAGGTCATACATGTCTCTACACTCTAGAATAGAAGTAGTTTAGCAAAAATATTCTTTTCTCTCTGCAAGAAAGAAAATAATATCAAGGAAATAACCAATAAAAATAAAGGCTAGATTAAACGTAATATCAATTCAGTGTTAATATTAATCAACAATAAACAACTAATCCCCGGCAACGGCGCCAAAAACTTGTTCAGTGAAATTCTATATGCAAGTGTACATGTCGAACAAGTAATATAGTGATGAATAAGGATATCGTCCTACAGGGATTAATGTTATCAACTTGACTAATTACTAGTGGTGAATTGATCCTACAATTTATCTAGCAAGATATCATGAAAAGATGTTCTAAATTGAAAGATTACTAAAGCAATTGACTTCTAAAAAGTAAATTAAATATGCTAAGTATGCTAGAGCCTCTGATTTCACCATAGTTAGTAGATATGAATTCCAATAATTTAATGTTTGCAAGAACAATGATATTTATGAGATGGTGGAATTTCCTAATTTATTCACTATCCTATGTCTAGGTATAGCGAACCTACTTAGCTTATTAATTCACTGTGAGTCTGCATATGAATTAAATAAGTTAAGAGCATTAAAGTCAATGAATATTCCAATCAAAGCCACACAATCAACATGGCATATGTCTACCCACATTTGATTTAAGGTTGTATATTATATGATGCATTTGCATATTCTCTCCTGTCAGTCTCAAATATGCACATCAGATTCATCAATTGATGATTAATCACTCAATCAAATTAAAGATAATAACATACAACTCACAGAAATATATTGTCTTGCATAATATGTCAACTAAGGAACTCATAACATCCTAACTAGGCTACATCTTAGCTCTAGCAAAAGTACTTTAGTTCATCATATTAGCATAAACATAATTAATACAACAAATTACACAAAGCATCTAGATTAGAACAAACTAAAAAACTGTCACAAAAAATGTCTTCAAATCATAAAATAAGTTGCACAAATCTGCACATCAGGGGGTTGAAGAGATTCTGTCTGAAAAACGGAAGGAAACAAGCAACACACGCGCCGTCACACACTTCTGCACGTGTCATCACGCGCTGGTGACACCCGCCGCCGTCCACCGCCGGTCTTCACCAAAACTTCCAGAAGTGTAGATCAGGATGCCAGGAGTGTCGATCTGCCAAGATCTTGAGCTGATTCGTGGTCGAACGGCATAGATTTGACAATTTCTTCACTCGGCCCCCCACTGCGTCTCACCAGAAACCACCGCACAAAACACTGCAAATCAGCTGCAGACTAACTGGAAATCCCCGTTAATGGCTGGATACGGTCCTTCCTTGCTGATCTGGTCTCAGATTTGGCCGGATAATGGTGCTTCTTCGTCGGAGTGACGTCGAATGGTGATTTTGCTCAAAACTTGACCGAAGAACGAGAGATGGACGGCGTTCGCACATTCCACACACCCGGATTCTTGGACCAAGTTCTGGGTTCCATCACCAGGGAGAATCGGTCGGCTGTCGCACGACCGTTTTCCCTTTTTTTTTTGTTTTCTCTGACTTTTTTCTCTCTCCTTTGGTCCCGCACGCTGCTCCCTAGTCTCTCCCTGCATCCCACGTGATAATTCTCTCTTCTTCTTCTTTCACGATCCCACGTGTTTTCCACGTTTTTTCCACTTTGTTTGACTTTTCTTCTTTTGTCTTTATAATTCATTCAAACTTCTTCACTCTTTCCTCACGTGACTTCCATATACATTGCTTGTTTTCTTTTTCATTCCTTTTTCATGATTTTCTACTTCTTTTTCTTCTGTTTTCTTCTGTTTTGGGTTTGCTGCATAAAATGACACAAAATATACAAATACAATTAAATACACATATAATCTAATAAAAATAATATTAAATATTATCTAAAATAATCAAAATAACTCTATATAAAATAGAGTTATCAGGTACCCTTTTTTATTATCTGCCAAGCTTCAAGGTCTTGACCGACAATGAAGACTTCCATGAGTTGCTTCCAATGTCTATAATTTATCCCATTAAACAGAGGTGGTTTGTTATATCCCGTAACAGCTACTCCTTCCTCTATAGCCATATAAGTGGATCAACTCTAGGATGTTAAGCCTTTAAATCAAAGAACCTGGCTCTAGATGCCAATTGTTGGGTTTATGGCTATCCAAGAAGAGGGGGTTGAATTGGATAACTGGAAGTTTAATGAATTTTAAAATATTCTTTAAGTTTGTTTTTCTACAATGAATACAACTAAACAAATTATCATAATAGTAATGGAATATCTAATAGAAGAATTAAATCAAAGAAATTCACACATAAGAATTTCACGGTGGTTCGGCACTTTTTCACCTACTTCCACCCTCTTCTCCTTCAACTCAAACCGAGTTGAAATCTGCTTTACTTCAAACAAGGAGAGCACCTCTCCTTCACCTCACAACTCCTCAGAAGGAGTTATATAGCTTACGGTTACAAGGTTAGGTTTACAAAAACCTTAATACATCAATCTTACTCCTTAAATATATGATATGAGTGAGGATTTAAGCTTATTAGAGAGCTAATCGAATGTATACAGAATCAATTTAAGCTCTAATATCAAAAACCCCAATTTCACAAATCTAGGGTTTTCGGATTTACAATAATCTTTATGTGCAAATAATGTTATAATCAATCTAGCACATATAAAGATTAATCTATCAAATGATATTCACAAGATAACAAGTTTAGGGAATATCACCAAAGATTTTCTTTTCCTTCAATCGTTACTAAACACAGCTATAAGAACAAATCGATGAGGGCTTTTGTCTTTCTTGATCAGATCAGCAAGAATATGTCTCAGCAAGCACAAATATTTCATCCGAATCTTCCTTTTATAGCAAGTACTCGAACCTTGAATAGATTAGGGTTTCAATTCAAACCTTTTTGAAATCCTTCCATTGAGATTTGATGGATTCGACATTGTATTAATGCAAGTGATGATTTTTCAGCAAAATAGCTGTTCTGACATTCAATCGCCTCACCATTCTTCCCGTTGGAGCCGTTGTCGCAAGAGAGAGATTGAGAGGAGAAGTGTTTCTTTAGGTCGAAGAGTGCGACTAGGGCTTCAGTCTTTCAGTCTATTAGATCCTATAGCAACCTAAGAGGGGGGTGAATTAGGTTTCTCTTTAAAAATTCACTTCTAATTTATGTTTAATCACTTTTTGTAATCAAATAAAGCATTCAAAGATAATTAAACACAAGAGAAACAAGACACAAGTTTACACGGTGGTTCGGCCCTTTTTCACCTACTTCCACCCTCTTCTCCTTCAACACAACCGGTTGAAGTCCACTTTACTACAAAGCTAGAAGAAACCTTCTCCTACACTTTCCAACTCCTCCTCAAGGAGTCAAACAATCCTTACACCAAGGATCAGAATTATAATGTGTGTCTCAACACACATCAACAAGTCAAAGTTTATCAAGCTTATTACAAATTTCGAACTAAGTTTCTATAAGATATGCAATACAAGTTCAGAAGCTTTAAACAACTGCTAGAGGCTCAATACAGAGTAAATGGACAAAAGCCCCAAATTCGTTCAAACCCAATGAAGATAAAAATCATAGGTTTGGATGAGCTAGGATGAGTAGTATGAGATGCTTCACAACTTGCTTTCTTTGCTTATAATTTTCGGACTTCTACTCATGGTGAAAAGAAACTTGCTTAAATACCTTCAAAGCAACTAACCTCTCACTTCAAAGAGTCGTTCTGACACTTCTGAGCACCATCAAATCTTCTTCCCGTTGGAACTCCTTATTTCCCTCTTCTCTGTCCATTTTTGAGCTTAAGAGAGACATAATGTCGTGGAAGAGGTTCTGCCTTCGTTTATTTCAAAACCCCATCCAAAACGGTGCAGTTTTGGTCTTAACTTAAAACTCTGTAATTCGGGTTCTGTGGAACAAGTTTCGGGTCTCACTCAAATCTTCTTCAATTCTCTCCAATCTTGAATCAATTCTTCGTGGGTCCTTCATAGATTGATAGAGCATCCTTTTCCTTACAAAATCCCTTTGAAATCGTCTTTAAAAACCTTATAATCTACTTCCAATTTCACTTTTGATCAGTTAGGGCAAAAACTCGACGAGCTTCACCATTTCTTCAAATTGATCCTCTCTAAGCAGTGGGTCTTTGATTTTTCTTTACAGAAATCTTCTCCTCTTCATTAGCTTTCCAACAAGCTATCATGCGCCTTGATTGGAGGTGAAACGGGTGGCCAAATCTACTGGCGAAGTCACAGCGTCATCGCTGGTCGAATTCTGGGTTGCGGGTCGTGCATTCTGGACTGGGTCGCGTTCTGGGCCTGAGTCACATTCTCTAGACTAGGTCAAACCTCTCTGGACTGGGCCAAACCTCTTTGGACTGGGTCAGACTTTTCTGGACTAGGTCAGACTTTGGACTGGGCTCATTCTAACCCAATTTCCTGCATATAATTTCAGCATCATTTTTCTTATAAAACCATAAATAATCAAATATTAATTATAATATTTCCATATTATAATTCCATTTAATTATCAATATATTCCAACAAAATGGTTATAATATTTTCATATTATAATTCTCATTTTTCTCATCATCAAAATGTTTATATATTCTAATATCATTAAAATATATTCCAACATAGTCATAAGAGCTTATGCTCTTATTTGTTTCCACACGTTGCCGTTTTGGATAAGTGACTTCTCTCAGAACGCTGCCGTTTCATGCTTCACAGGTTGGCCTCTTTACACGGGCTGAAGTTTTGCACGGGCTGAAGTTTTTCTTCGGGCTGAATAGATTATACACGGGCTGAAGCATTTCACGGGCTGAACCGATTATACACGGGCTGAAGCATTTCATGGACTGAACTGGCTGAATAAATAAATAAGCTTCATGTGTCCATATGTAAATATATGGTCGGTCCATTACACCTACACATACACCAATTCCAAGTATCAATGTTCCTTTAACATAACCAAGAATATAGATTAATCTATGAGATAAAATATTCAAAGATTAAATCAACTTGGCTTCATATTTGATGTTAAATAATAAAATGTAGGAACCTGGTTACTTTATAATATCATTAATTGATATTATAATTTGCACACCTTTTACTTCCTTTGAGTTTTGATATGTGCACACAAGATCTCATATTTTCTATCATATATGCAAGTATGATAATCTATTTAATATATGTTCAAATAAATATAAAATTCTATTTGACATATATTCTCATAAAATGTTTCTCAATCAAAACATACAAGCACATGATTTTCAACACTTTCTACCAATCTGCCAATGAAGACTTTGATGATAGTACTCCAACCCATCCTCGTGATGTTCGATGATATCTTCAACACTTTTTGATGTTAAAGTTGAAATTCCGGAGTTTGAAGGGAGAATGGAGCCTGATGAATTCCTATATTGGCTTCATACAATGGAACGAGCATTTGCCATCAAAGATTATTCTGAAGATCAAAAGGTAAAGTTGATTGCCTTAAAACTAAGAAAATATGCTTCGTTATGGTGGAAAAATTTGCAGAGACAAAGAGTTCAAGAAGAAAGAGGAAAAATTCGAACATTGGAGAAAATGAAGAAAGAGCTAAAACGAAGGTTCCTTCCAAACAATTATAGAATGGAAGTTTTCCTCAAGCTCTAAAATCTGAAGCAGATGAACTTATCTGTGGAGGATTACACTATGGAATTTGAGCACCTAATGTTGAAATGTGACGTGGTGGAGCTTGAAGAACAAACGATTACTCGATATTTGGCAAGGTTACGAGCAAAAATTGGGGATGTAGTTCATTTACAGCAATATTTCTCCTTTAATGATGTTTGAAAGCTTGCTCGGACTATGAAGCAACAAAAGGGAGCTCGTGGTAACACTTATAAGCCTTTGATGAGAGATGGTGCTTCAACACAGGGAGGTCCAGTAGCTTTAAAGTCAACCCCACCTTTGAAGCCTAGGGAGTCCAAAATTTCCTCTAAGGGTGAAAGTTCCAAACAAACTAAGCCTTTTAATGCAAACTCTCGTAGATGTTTCAAGTGCCAAGGCTATGGACATATAACCTCTGATTGCCCCAACCGAAAGATAGTAGCTCTTGTTGAAGAAGATATCCTTGAAGAATTCGATGAATCCAATATAGAAAGTGAGGAAGAGTTGGTATATGCAGATGAAGAAGAAGCCTTAATCATTCAAAGAACTTTGAATTTGAATCCAACTGAAGAAGATGATTGGCGTCAAGAGAATATCTTCCACACTCGATGTACCTCTTATGGTAAGGTGTGCAATATCATTATTGATGGAGGAAGCTCAGAAATGGTGGAAAAGCTGCAATTAAAAACAGAAGATCATCCACGGCCGTACAAGTTACAATGGTTCCACCAGGGGAATAAAGTAAAGGTTGATAAACGTTCCCTAATCTCTTTTTCAATTGGTAAAACCTATAAGGACAGTGCTTGGTGTGATGTGGTGCCAATGGATGCATGTCACCTACTTCTGGGAAGGCCTTGGCAATATGATTGAAAAGCCTTGCATGACGGGTATAAAACACTTATTCATTTCACAAAGATGGAAACCATATTGTGTTAGCTCCTCTTAAGCTAGGCAATACATCCAAACAATCAAGCAAGAAGAGTAATCTTGCATTTTCTGGAACTCAAATGCAACAAGTGATTCAGGAAGGTGAAGTGATTTATGCTCTTGTGCTCATGGAATCAAATTCTAAGCCTCAACCTGAGCCACATCCCTCATTGCAACCCCTCCTTAAGGAGTTTGAAGATGTTGTTCCAAATGAAATTCCTCTTGGACTTCCACTAACTAGGGATATTCAGCATTGCATTGATCTTCTTCTAGGAGCTTCTCTTCCTAACAAGGCTGCCTATCGCATGAATCCTGAACAACAGAAAGAGCTATAGAGGCAAGTGGATGAGCTTTTGTCTAAAAAGATGGTTCAAGAAAGCATGAGCCCTTGTGCTGTCCCAACCTTGTTGGTACCAAAGAAAGATGGATCATAGAGCATGCGTGTCGATAGCAAGGCAATCAATCGGATTACTATCAAATACAGATTTCCAATGCCCCGGTTGGATGATTTATTAGATCAACTGCATGGTGCTGTTATCTTCTCCAAAATCGATTTAAGAAGTGGCTACCATCAAATAAGGATGAGAACTGGTGATGAATGGAAGACGGCGTTCAAAACTCAAAATGGACTCTATGAATGGATGGTAATGCCCTTTGGACTTTCTAATGCTCCAAGCACATTTATGTGTCTCATGACTCACATATTTAAGCCATTTATGGGGAAATTTGTTGTAGTTTATTTTTATGACATACTAATTTTTAGCAAGTCCAAAGATCAACATTTGAATCACTTAAAGCAAGTCTTTCAAACATTGCGGGAACAAAAACTATATGCCAACTTAAAGAAATGTCAGTTCTTTACCAAGAGTATTGTATTCTTGGGATATGTCATTTATAATGAGGGGGTCAAGATGGATCCTAGCAAAATTGAGGCAATTGTGAGCTGGCCAATACCTCGGTCAATTCAAGAAATACGTAGCTTTCATGGCTTGTTGTCCTTCTATAGAAGATTTATTAAGAATTTCAGTACATCGGTTGCTCCAATCACAGAATGCTTGAAGGGTGATTCCTTTCGATGGACCGAAGCAGCCCAAAAGAGCTTTGATCTTATCAAGGAAAAAATGGTATCTGCTCCAATCCTATCTCTTCCTGACTTTGAGAAGCTTTCTGAGTTGGAATGTGATGCCTCAAATGTGGGAATCGGTGCCGTTCTTAGCCAACAAGGTAAACCCATTGCCTTTTTCAGTGAGAAGCTTAATGAAAGTCATAGAAAGTTTTCTACTTATGATAAAGAATTCTATGCAATTGTTCAAGCTCTTGATCATTGGCAGCATTATCTACTGCCAAAAGAATTTAGTTTGTTTACTAATCATGAAGCCCTCAAGTATCTGAACAGCCAATAAAAGCTGAACAGTCGCCATGCAAAATGGGTTGAGTCTTTACAGTCCTATTCATTTTCTATCAAGCATAAGGCTGGGAAGCTAAATCGAGTTGCAAATGCCTTGAGTAGAAGACATTGCTTATTAACTACCTTAGGAGCTCAAGTGTTGGGCTTTGAGGTTATCAAAGACCTATATCCAAGTGATGTTGATTTTTGTTCAATATGGAAGACAACTTTGGAAGGTAGCCATGATCATTTCAATTTACAAGAAGGGTACCTATTCAAAAATAATCAACTATGCATTCCTCAATGTTCATTACGGCTTGTTATTATTAAGGAGGCATATGGAGGAGGCCTTGCTGGGCACTTTGGCAGAGACAAGACACTAGTTTTGGTGCAAGAGCGCTTTTATTGGCCTAAGATGAAGAAAGATATGCAACAATTATTGGCTACTTGCTTGGTATGCCATAAGGCAAAAAGCCATGGGCAGAATACTGGATTATATACTCCCCTTCCTGTTCCACACTTTCCTTGGGAAGATGTGAGCTTGGATTTCACTTTGGGATTGCCCCGAACTCAGAGAAATAAGGACTCAATTTTGGTGGTGGTGGATAGATTTTCAAAGATGGCGCATTTTATCCCTTGCAACAAAAGTAATGATGCTTCTCACATTGCGAAGTTGTATTTCAAGGAAATTGTACGACTCCATGGTATTCCAAAAACCATGGTTTCTGACTAGGACTCAAAGTTTTTAAGCCATTTTTGGAGAACAATGTGGTGAAAGCTTGGAACACAACTTCAGTTTAGCATAACATGCCACCCTCAAACTAATGGGCAAACTAAGGTTGTCAATGGAATCTTGGGAAATCTTTTAAGGAGCCTAGTTAAGCGGAACATTCGTGAATGGGATTTGCTCTTACCACATGCTAAGTTTGCTTATAATCGGTCCACAAGCCAAACTACAGGTTGCAGTCCCTTTGAAGTAGTCAATGGAAAGAATCCAGACACTCCTTTGGATTTGTGCCGTTACCATCAAAACACCAATCCAGTGGTGATACAGAAGAATGGTCAAAGTTTATTAAAAGGCTACATGAACAAATTTGTGCAAAGATTGCAAGGCAAAATCAAAAGTATCAAGCACAAGCTAACAAGCATTGTCAGTTTGCTAAATTTGAAGAAGGAGATCTGGTGTGGATACATTTACGGAAAGGATGGTTTCCACCAAGAAAATATGTAAAGCTTCAACCCTGAGCTGATGGACCATTCAAGATTTTGAAGAAGATTGGAGATAATGCTTACAAGGTAGAGCTTCCAAGTGAGTATGGAGTTTCAGATATTTTCAATGTAGCAGATTTATCTCCCTGTTATAGTGAAGACAACTTGGACTCGAGGATGAGTCCTCTCCAACCCAGGGAGCATGACGTGGTCCATCCTACACCAGCCCAAGCCCAAATGCTTAATAATAATGCACCTGAGGAGATAAGTCTCGCCACAATAATTACAATTGGATTTCCAAGGAGTCTCTGCCATGCACAACTAAGAGTATTGATTACTTTGACTACCTTGGGAACCAATGGTGCTTTTATGATGTGTTTATTACTTTGGCTATCTTGGAAACCTAAGGAACTTTTATGATGTAATTACTTGTCTTTGACTAGTCTTGGAAATAGGAGAATCTCTCCTATAAGTAGCCACCCTCTTATGTAATGAAGCAGTTCATGAATTTGAGATGAAGTAAAAGGCTTCGGCTTTCTTGCAAGTTATGTATCTCTTTGGCATGTTCCAAGAGTGGTGAACATTCTTACTCTATATCTCTTTGGGGCCACTTCCCAATAGAGTGGTGAGTGTTTGAGTGTTTCTCTTTGAATTCTAAGGTGGTGAGTAATCTGTATCCTTAGTTATCAAAGATAATTTTATTTGTTTTCTTTCCTCATTTTCATCCAATATCACAAAGTATCTCAATTATCTAACAAGGTTTTGTGATGGATTGATGATATCATGTATGGATACTCAAGATGCATTTTTTGGCTTCCAACCATGTGTCTTTCCGTTACGTCTATGTTGTTATGATGACCATGAGCCATTATCTCTGTGCTTTCCAAGATACGTATGCTGCAAAAATAATCAAAACACTTAAACCTCGTAATTTCATAATAAGCTCGTATGCCTCGTCCTTTTCCTTGTACAATTCTTTTTGCACTAGCTTCATAACTGAAGCTTCAGTCATGAGAGGAAAATATATATAGTTATATATATATATATTAGTGATAAAAAAATTTTATATCTTTTCCCCTTGAAAACTAGATTTTTTTATTATTATTTTTACTTTTTGAGTGAGGGTTAGGACTTGAATTAGATAAGCATGATCCTAATGTCATAACTCTCGTCCCTCGTCTCTTGAAGAAAGGCATGGTCTACAAGTCCTCAGTCAGCGATGATGCCTCTCTGTTGAGCCACTCCTTCAATGCATTTGGGGTTAATAGCCCACAAGCTACAGCACACCTTACTTTTCCATCTTATAAGAAATGCTTGCAGAAGTTGATCACTATGCCTTTGAACCCATAAGATACAAGAACAAAGTGGCAAGAAAGAAAAAGCAAAAGAAACAAGGGGGGAAAGAAAAAAGATAATTGAGCAAGACATTTCCCACCAGAAGGCATCTGGAGAGAGATAACCCGACCTATCCTAATACTACCCCACCACAACTTGTGACATTGTTTCAACAGCAAATCTTGGATGTTATCAGATAAAACACAGAGGAAGGCAAGATTGTCAGGAAACTGTTCTGTGTTCTTGTAAAGGGTGCTTGTCTATTTAAGAAGCCCTTCACTCTTCGTTCTGCGTTGACTATGTGAATGCTTCTGTAGTTTCTAAAGGGTGTTTGTCTATCCTGAGAGGCTTCACACTTCCTTCTTAATGATGGAAGATGAATAGTTTTGACCACTTGGTCGGGCCTTTTGAAGGACTTGTGCTTCCGTGAGCTTAGTCTTTTGGGCTGATTGTTTAACACAAGGAAGTGACTATATTTTCACGCACGGAGATATATACAAATGTTTACTGATCATACAAAAGAGGAGAAGAAAAACCTAGAGAAAGTGTAAACAAAAAATCGAAAGGAAGAGAAGAAATATCAAAGTTGGTGGACAAAATGTGGAAGCTACTTCTACATTGATAGTGACTGTTTACAGAGTGAAAAGTAAAACAAAATACAACTGAAAGGCTTGCTTTTCTCATAGGCAAGCCATGCCCATTTTATAGGTGAATGGTGTCCACTTATTTCCACAAGTAAGATTCCACAAAGCTTACTCCTTGACTTTAGTTAATCATGTAACTTGTTACATGGTCTGTACCTTCCTTTGTTTTCTTTCTTGCATCTCCTTTTCTCACGTTGGGCTTCCTTGACAGTACACAACTTGTTGACTAGTGCTTGATTATCTTAGTGAGGTTATCATGGTTTCATACAAGCTGCCCTCCTAGTTTACACACGAATTGTCATGCTGCAATTCTTCAGCAAGATGCTTATACTTCACAAATGCATACTTGATTGTACCTAATGTGTAACAGCAAGAGGCGGGGGCCTTCGGATATTCCATTGACCCTTGATAACTAAGAGTGGGTGCTCATGGAAGAGCATGGACAGCATGTGTAAACTTCTGCTTTTCTAGCTTCTCACTTTGAGGTTTAACGTTCAAATCCAATCATGCCTCCATTACTTAGTCAATATGATAGATTCCAATCCTGGACAGGTCACCTACATGTGAAGGTGCTTTAGTCACTTGCGGCGACATTTCATTGTAAAGCTGATGGTCTGCTTGCTACATGACAACATGACGCACACACTTGGTCATTGCACATCGGCTTTCAATAGATGATGAACTTACGTGTTGTTGCCATATTGCATGCAAAGTTTGTGAAAAGCATCTAAGTCCACAAAAGCTATTGGAGAGAGTCTTCTTTAACATGCTTCTACAAACTCAGCATGGTCATGTAGAGTTTGGCTCGAGATGGCTCAAACGATTCCCTTGAGTGGCTTTATGAGAATGTCTACTAGTTGTTGGAGTAAGGGCACGAACTCAATGATCAATGTTCCCCATGAACCTTTTCACGCACAAAGTGATAATCAATTTCAAAATGTTTCAACCGATTATGAAACATAGGTTTTATTGTTAGATGCAAGGAAGACATATTATCATAATATAGTTTGATGGGGTTGAAGATACCAATGCCTAGGTGTCTTAGCAAGTGCAAAATCCATACTCTTTTTGCAGTTCCTGAATCTAGAGATCTATACTCTACTTTTATCAATAATCTAGAAATCAAGTGTTGTTTCTTTAAGCTCCAAAGCATGAAGTTCACTCCAAGAAAGAGCAAATACCCAGTTGTTAATAATCTGGACTCTAAACATCCTGTATAATCCTAAGTATGTGAACCCATAAAGATTCATTGAATTGTTGGAATTGATCCCTAGCTCTAGACTAGATGTACCATGAAGATAGCACAACATTGTTTTTAGTTCAAAGTAATCCAAAAAAGTTGGAGCTGCCATTTTTTGGCACAAGTGATTAATAGCATAAGTCAAGTCCAATCTAGTAAGAGTATATTGTAGGGCACTAAGGATGGAGTAGTAAGTAGATGGACAATCAAATAGTGTTTCACTGTTCAAGAGCTAGGAAGCTTTAATGGCCATAAGTGTGGGTAACGGCTTGAAAAGGCTCATGTTTGCTTGATGTAGGATATCCAGCACATCTTATTCTTCTAATAGAAACAACCCATTCAGATTATAATGCACTTGCATGCCAAGCAAAAGTGAAGTTTGACCAAAACATTTATAGGAAACTTAGCTTTTAAACATTGAAAAAAATGATCTAGGAGGTCAAAGATTCTACCAATTACAATCAAGTCATCTATGTATATGAGCACCCATACATGATGTACTCCTTGGTTGTAAACAAATAATGATGGATCATACGCTAAGCAATTGAAGCCAAGGTCCAACAAAAAGGAGGAAAGATTGTCAAACCAAGCTGGAGCTGCCATTTTGTGGCACAAGTGATTAATAGCATAAGTCAAGTCCAATCTAGTAAGAGTATATTGTAGGGCACTAAGTATGGAGTAGTAAGTAAATGGACAATCAAATAGTGTTTCACTGTTCAAGAGCTTGGAAGCTTTAATGGCCATAAGTGTGGGTAACGGCTTGAAAAGGCTCATGTCTACTTGATGTAGGATATCCAGCACATCTTATTCTTCTAATAGAAATAACCCATTCAGATTATAGTGCACTTGCATGCCAAGGAAAAGTGAAGTTTAACCAAAACATTTATAGGAAATTTAGCTTTTAACATTGAAAAAAATGATCTAGGAGGTCAAAGATTTTGCCAGTTACAATCAAGTCATCTATGTATATGAGCACCCATACATGATGTACTCCTTGGCTGTAAACAAATAATGATGGATCATACGCTAAGCAATTGAAGCCAAGGTCCAACAAAAAGGAGGAGAGATTGTCAAACCAAGCTGGAGCTGCCATTTTGTGGCACAAGTGATTAATAGCATAAGTCAAGTCCAATCTAGTAAGAGTATATTGTAGGGCACTAAGTATGGAGTAGTAAGTAAATGGACAATCAAATAGTGTTTCACTGTTCAAGAGCTTGGAAGCTTTAATGGCCATAAGTGTGGGTAACGGCTTGAAAAGGCTCATGTCTACTTGATGTAGGATATCCAGCACATCTTATTCTTCTAATAGAAACAACCCATTCAAATTATAGTGCACTTGCATGCCAAGGAAAAGTGAAGTTTACCCAAAAAATTTATAGGAAACTTAGCTTTTAAACATTGAAAAAAATGATCTAGGAGGTCAAAGATTCTACCAGTTACAATCAAGTCATCTATGTATATGAGCACTCATACATGATGTACTCCTTGGCTGTAAACAAATAATGATGGATCATACGCTAAGCAATTGAAGCCAAGGTCTAACAAAAAGGAGGAAAGATTGTTAAACCAAGCTCTTAGACCCTGCCTTAGCCCATAGAAAGCTTGACAAAGAGCACACGTAGCTATAAAAGGCAAGTGGTTAGCCCATGAACATGGGTTCAAGGAGCTCTCCATGCAAAAAGACGTTATCAACATCAAATTGCCTTAAACCCCAACCAAAAATCAATGCCAGTGTGAGAATAATTCTTATGGTTGTTGGTCTTATCATCGAGCTGTACGTTTCCAAATAATCAACTCTAGGCTCTTGATGGTAACCCTTAGCAACGAGTCTTGCCTTGAGACATTTTAATCTACCATTAAGATTGAGTTTGGGTATGAAAACTCATTTGCACCCTATAATGTTCATGGAGGGTTCACGTGGAACTAACTCCCATGTATTGTTGTTGAGTAAGACATTCATTTCAAAGACCATTGTTGAGCATCACCTAAGGTGTTCAAGGGGGGGCGGGGGCCCTGGTTCAGTGGTGTTCTCTGAGCCAAATCCTGACCGACAATTCCACCGGTCATGGGTTTGAATCCCCCGTCCCCCCTCCCCAGGTGCGTGAGTAAAAAAAGAAAAAAAAAAGGTGTTCAAGGGCTTAATTTATAGTCAATAGACCTAGCAGGATTGACTAAAGGTGAAACAAAATGTATTTGGGATTTGGTTGATAAACACCTAACAAGCTTCTTGTCATCATTGGGTGGGTGTGAGTAGGGAGAGCTTTTTTCGGTGGATTGTATGGGTTTAGGTTGAAAACAGAAAAAGGTTGGTGCATGTAGTGTTGAAGAAAAGTTGTGGTCTAAGGTTATAGGCTGGAGTGATGTTATTTCATGCACATTTTCGAAACTATGCTATGATGTCGTGACATCATAAGCCTAGAGTGGATTTACAACTAGTGGAGGGGAATGAGAAAGAAAGGTGGATGGATGGGATGGTATTGGAAAAATACTAGGTTCCAAGGGCTCCACACAATTATCAGAAGTACATGGTTGGTGGAATGTTGAGTCATTTATGGTACAAAGAGAGAAGATGTCTTGTTTGAGGTTACATTGGTTTATAGTTGTGGTCAAGTTAGTGTCATTGGTAATGGAATTTTAGGGTCTTGTGATGATGGAAGGTGACAGAGAAGAGTTGGCAAGCTTGCGTAAAGGAGGTTCGGGTGTTATACGAGTTAAGATATTTAAAGGTAGGTCTTGGATATTTTTCTATGGTGTGAAGCAAGGTGACAAGCCATCCATGGGTAAAGCATCAAGTTCACAGTTTCTCTTATAAGTAACAAGCATTTGTGGTTTTGGTTAATCCTAAATTACCTTGTGAGGCTTTTGAGAATGGGAAACATTCCTCGTTAAAGATAATGTGTCGAGAAATGAACATTTTTCCTTTTTTTGTGCATACAATGGTACCCTTTGTGTTTTGCATTATAATCAACAAAAGTGTGTGCAAGAGACCTAGCCCCTATCTTGTCAGTCATTATGGAGCATAAATATTGGAAACATTAGGCCCCAAAGACTTTGAGACATCCATAATCAAGTGTTCTCTTATATAAATCTTTATACAAGGAACTACAATTTTTAAAAGAAAAGGAAGACAATCCATTTATCAAATAAACTACAATTGAAAATGATTTAACCTATAAGCATTTCAAAACTAAAGCCTAAAGCAACATTGCTCTACCAAGTTCTATGATGTGGCGATGTTTCCATTCTGCCACGCCATTCTGTTATGGTGTATATGGGCATGAGAATTGCTACAGAACTCCATTTTTTTATAGATAGGAATTTAGTTCCTAACTAGTATATTCTCCTCCATTGTTAGATTGTAAGATTTTGATTTTGGTATCAAATTGATTTTCAACCATAGTGTGGAACATGAAGGAACAAAGTGTAAACCTGGTACAATTGTCAAATAGTACAACATAGTAAAGAAATCTCTAACATGAAGGAACAAAGGATGGTCCCCAAAGATCATTGTAGACTTTTTCTAATGGGATGGTCAAGTGATGAGTTGATCTTAAGAATGGTAAGGCATGACTTTTGCTGAGTGAGCAAACTGAACAGTTTGAAGGGACATCACCATCTACTTCAATAAGTTAGCTATTTTGGAAGAATCTTAAAAGCTAAAAATTAGAGTGACCCAATCTTTTATGCCAAGTGATGATGTTTGCTTTTTATTGGTGTTTTGAGAAAAAGGCTCGAGTATTATCCATAGGCAGCACGTACAAGTTTCCTTGCCTATATCCTTTAAGGAGGACTTCCTAAGTGGTTAAGTCATTAATAACAAAAAAATGACAGTCAAAAACCATTATACGTGGAAAATCATCAATAAGTCTTAACATTAATAATAGGTTGTGTTTTATGAGTGGTGACACTAAAAAAAAGTAGACTTTTAATTTCCTTTTCCAACTTTCATTGATTCAAAATGGGTAAGGATTTTCCATTTCCCACCATAATAAAGTCTAAACCATGATAGGGCGAGAAGGTTGTGAGGTTACCTAAGGAGTCTGTTATGTGAGAGGATGCATCAGAGTCGGTAACCTAGTTGGCATTAGGAGGTTTGACGACTTGTAAAGCAGCCAATGCTTTTAGGATGTTCAAACCTTCTCCAACATTCCAAATCTACATGTCCCCTTTTTCCACAGATTTGGCAAATAGTTAATGGATAATTATTAGTAGTAAAGGGGTTACCTTCCTTCTCAAAGATGTCTGGAAGTGGAGCTTTGGTTATCAGTCAAGAATTTTGAGCAGAGGGATTAAAACCCCTTCCTTGAGAGCTAAAAAAGGAGAAATGTCTTAGGCCACATGGTCTATTACTTCCTCCTCAGTTCGTGCATTGAACAAAGAAGGCCATGGAATCATTGGGAGTGAAAATTGGTTTGGTGGAGTAGTGGTTGAGATAGGATTCAAACGCCTACAATTGTGATACCACTTCACTAATTGTGGTACGGGGAGCCGAAACATGGCTATTTTGAATGGCTCATATTCCTAGCCAAGACTTTCAAAAAGTTGAAAAGTTTTGGATGGGTCTAACAGAGGCTTGCCAATGGAACTTAACTAGTTCGAAAAGCCTTTGAAATCTGCCATAAAGGTGGAGAACTTTCTCTATTTATGTAGGTTGTTGAGCAGTGAAAGCAAATCAAATGCATAAGCTTTTGTTTGTTAGGAAAAATGATTAGCAAGAGCATTCCACACTTAAGCAAATGACTTAAGCCCAAAAAATGTGTCCAAGATCTTCCTTGGAGAATGTACTGATAATCCAAGATTTTACCAATGCATCACTCTGTGTTCATGCAACATGTGCAAGATTTGCCACTTCCTTGCCTTCAACCAAATGAGTTTCAGAAGGGCAAGAGGTATCTCCAATGAGAAACCTAGTAAGTTTTTAAGTTTGGATAAGTGATTTTACCTAGGTCATTCATAAAAGGTAATTTCCTTCCGTGAGTTTGATAGTAAGAAAGTTACTAACATTAACGGTGTTTGGAAAAGGATAGAAAGTGGATATGGTAAAGGATGAAGACATGGTGGAATTTGAAGTAATGTGGTGGGGATCATGACCTCTTTGATGCTAAAAAGGAATATCAAAGTTGGTGGGCAAAATGTGGAAGCTACTTCTATATTGATAGTGATTGTTTACAAAAGTGAAAAGTAAAACAAAATACAACTGAAAAGCTTGCTTTTCTTATAGGCAAGTAATGCCCGTTTTATAGGCGAATGGTGTCCACTTGATTCCATAAGTAAGCTTCCATGAAGCTTATTCCTTGGCTTTAGTTACTCATGTAACTTGTTACATGGTTTGTATCTCCTTTTCTTTCATTCTTGCATGTTCTTTTCTCATGTTGAGGATTCTTTAACAGTACACAACTTAATGATCGATACTTGGTTGTCTTGGTGAGGTTGTCATGGTTTCATACAAGTTGCCCTCTTGGTTTTCACATAAGTTGTCACGTTGCAATTCTTCAACAAGACACTTATACTTCACAAATGTTGACTTAATTGTACCTAATGTGTAACAACAAGAGGTAGGGTCCTTCGAATATTCCATTAATCCCTGATGACTAAGAATGAGTGCTCATGGAAGAGCACAAATAGCATGTGCAAACTTTTGGTCTGTTGGCTTCTCAATTTGAGGTGTAACATTCATATCCAAGTCATTGCACACAGCTGCCTCCATCACTTAGTCAGTAGGATAGATTCCAATCCTAGACAGGTCAGCTACATGTGAAGCTACTATAGTCACTAATGGTGGCATTCCATTGTTTAGCCAACGGTCTGCTCATTGCATGATAGCATGACACATATGTTTGGTTGTTACACCTTGGCTTTCAATAGGTGATGAACTTATGTGTTAGTGCCATATTGCTTGCAAAGCTTATGAGGAGCTTCATGAGTCCATAAAGGCTACTGGACATGCTTCTTTAATAGGAAGTGTGGCCTTCGTTGAGATATGTTATTCTCCTTAGTTGTCTTCAAAAGGCTAGTTTTGTGAGAAGAGCTTTAAAATTTGGCTAATCGGAAAACAAGTTCAATATACCAGCTAGCTAATATTAAAAGTAATGCATTAATTATTGTGTGTATGTGGATTGCTGCACAAACTCTTGGTTGGTTTTATTTTAACCAAACCTACATGACATGACTCCTCTCTTTTTTACTTGTCAACAATAAAATAATGTATAAGACAGATATGCTTAAGTAGGAATGGATTATGGTTATAGCTTATAATGAAGAAAGGAACAATTGAGGGTGGTACTGGCAGAACACCTAAGAAGTGTTTGACAAAAGAATTGTGAGGAAGGTTAGTGTTCGGTGAAATTCTACATGCAAGTGTACATGTCGAACTAGTAATATAATGATAAGTATGAGTATCGTCCCAAAGAGACAAGTGATTACTAAGCTAACTAATTACTAATGGTGAATAGTTTTATAATTTATCTAGCAAATCCAAATGGTAGAACATGAATTAAACAACTAAATTTAACATAAACTTGATAACTAAAATATCTTAGAGCGTTCGATTTCACCTAATTACTATATACGAATGTAAATCATTTATACTTGTAAAATTGATTCTACTCATGTGATGGCAAAATTTTCTAATTTATTCATTATTCTATGTCTAGGTATAGCAAACCTACTTAGCTCATTAACTCACTATAGTTCTACATGTGAATTGAAATCAACTAAGTGCATTAACATTTGTGAATATTCCAGTTCACACCTAAAGCCTTACAAACCACATGGTATATGTCTATCCATATTAATCTATGGTTGCACATTACAAGAAACAACTACATGTCATTTCATGTTGGTCTCTAATATGCAAATCAGCTCATCTAAATGGTAGCTAATCACTTCAATGTATTAAGCTTAGTAACATGAAATTCACATTCATAAAATGTCTCAAAAAACATAAATAATTATATCATTCATATATCATAATCAAGTTACATTGTAGCTCTAACACAATAAACTAACACATAGTATTTACACAAACAAAAATAGTGTAAGAAATTGAACAAAGCATTATATAAATTAAAAGCACCAAAGCTGTCACCAAAATATCTTCAATTCATACAAAAATTTGTACAAATCTGCACATCAAGGGGAGGAGAAAAAGCTGCCCGAAAAAGGGGAAAAAAATGAGCCAACACACGCTTTCATGTGCCATCACCATGCATGGTCATGCACCACTATATGCTGCCATGCGCCACCACCATTCTTCATGGAAACCTCTAGAAAGAACCCTAAACATCGATCTATCGGAAGATCAAGTAGATTTGCCAAAAAATCACCGAAAAAGGCCCAGTTTCGCCAGAAATCGCCCACAAATGGCATTCGCCGTTGATGCCTAAAACCACCACGAAATTACTCAAATCTGCTACAAAGATGTCAAAATTCGCACAAAAGGCTCAAATTTGCTCCTTCCTTGCTAGAAAAAAACTAAAAATGGCCAAAAATACAAACGAGTCATCGTCGGAAAACACCGAACAGCAACATTCGCCAAAAACACCAAATAGAAACGGCGCCGGGTCTGCTGTCACATGGCCCTTAGCCTCTTTTCCCGACGCATAGCAGAAGAACTCCAATCGGGCTCTCTCTCTCTATCGTGCTACCTTATTCTGTCACCTCTTTTCCTACTTCACGAAAATAGACCTCGAACTCCTTGCCCAACTAACTCTTTTCTTACTTTCTCCACCTTTCACAATAACTTGACACGTGCATGATAGGAAATCATCTCTTTTGCTTGTTTTCTTTCTCTTTTCCTCATTTTTCACCTATTTTGAGTTTGTTGCATGAAACAACAAAATATACAAAAATATAAACAAATGCAAATATAGTTTAATAATTTATACATGAGATATTGCTTAAAATAGTCATAATAACCCTATTAAAATAAAGTTATCAACACCCTCAAACTTAATATTTTTCCCATCCTTGAGCAAAAGCTCTAAATAACATATTACGACAACACAAAAAAAAAAAAAAACAATTACACACAAAAAGCACTAAACAACATTTTCTAACAACACAACCAATCGTTTTATGATATTCTCCCAAACACCCCCAAACTTCACATTTTGCTTATCCTCGAGCAAAAGCTCTAAACAACATATACTAACAACCAATCCCTCCATGATATTCTCACATAATTGCTCAACTTAACAATTTAAAGAAAATCATAACTTTCATCCAAACATTGCAATTGAATTATGAGGCAAGATAAATTCTTAACTATGTCAACCACGTGTGTGTGTGAATCCGCATTTTTTCTCAATTGCATGCACTCCAAATATATCCACATTAATATGTAAGCTTTCAAAATCTTTAACCAAACCTCATAGGTTTGCTTTTCATTCATCTCTCCACTAATGTAAGCCAATCATTTAACCAAGAATCAATAAGACTTTTATAAGCTTATAATGTAAGGCGGGGCAAAGGGTAAGATAGAAGTCATTTAGGCTTAAATAACCCATGAACACATTACTTTCTAGGATCTTATCAAAACTCTAACCCTTCTCTACCTTTTTACTCCTTAAAAATAATCATCTTCCACCATATATTCTCATTCCTTGATTTTGCTTAGAATTTGAAAATAACAAAAACCTCAATCGTGTGTGCAACAAATAAGCAAAACAACTTATAACTATAACGACCTCAATCCTCTCCTACCAATGATATTCAATATAATGCTCGAAGGTCTATTTCAGAGAATTGTGTGACTTGAATCTAACAAAATGCAATGAGATTATTCCATCTTAAAGCAACTGTTTTTCTTTTCTTTTCCTTTCTTCTTTTCTTTTTTTCTCTTTTTTTTTTCTTTTTTTTCTTTTTTTGCATTTGCAAGAAAAACAATTATGCTACATACAATCATTTCAATCAACTTCTTCCCATATTACATCCTTGCCCTTGACTTCTCTTAATGCTTAAATAAACTTGTACGCACCATAAGTCAATATGTTCATGGAAATAGGACAATAGGAAAAATTGATCAAAAGGCTAAGAGATATATATATAGGTGTCATTCAACAAAATTAAGATAACAACAAGGCTTAGCGAGGTGACTGCCGATAAGTAAACAAGGTTAGCTTGAAAGGCTCAAATGATCCAAAGATTGCCTAAATCATTTTCTTAGTTAAATGTAGACTAAGATTTCGCCTCAAGACAAAATGAAGCATATTCTAAAATCTAGGTGAGACCTAAAAAAATCACACACTTCACATAAATGTTCTCTAGAGATACACATAATTTCAAAGAAATACAGATTTTTAGTGCTCAATATGTGAATTTACATAATCAAAATTACACTTAACTTACACAACAATCCAAGTTTGAATAGAATCTACATCTCCCTAAGAATCGCCAAGAATTCACAACAAGGAATCCAATCATGGTGATCATGGTCCATCACAAAAAAAAACTAACTTCGAACACAACAACTTTTAATACAAAACATAAAATTTCAACACAACACTTCCAATACACTCCCAATATACTTCCAACACAACCACAACTACCACAACACACAACCTCCAACATAACCCAACAATACAGCACACTTCCAACAATAACAGCAGCACCCTCAAACTTGAATGAAGCATTCTCCTCAATGCTAAAAGAAAACAAAGTAATATAAAGAATGAACAAGGAAACTCCCTTAATTGTAGGCTATGTCCATGTGAGCTGTGATGAATCTATGGTGACATCTTTCCAATAAAAAGACTAACAAAACGCTTAGGTCACCTCTCAAGAAGCACTTGGTTTATAGTTTTCAGCCAAACTATCATCTATGTTGCTACTCAAGGAGGATAGAATTTCAAGAGTTTAGGAGACAACTTGTGTTGCATGATGGTTGAGCATTTTGTAATCAACACCACCATCTCATATAGTTCTAGTATCCTTTTGTTCTCCAATATCTCTTTTAACAATTCTGCACAACTGGACATTTGAACTAGAGCCTCTACAAAATGAATGTTAATGTGTAGTTTTAAAGATATATCAAGGAATTCTAAAAAATGCTTATCTTTTTCACATTACTAGAATCTTTGGGGAGATAGAGCTAGAGGCATAAAGGGCTTAGGATTTTCTAGAATTAGTTTACTCCTAAGTACCTCCTCAAGTTGTATGCTGACATCTTTATCATCATCTTTGAAAATCTCATTATCAACTTCCTCTTCTCCTACTTGCATGCCACTTGTTAAGGTTATTGTCTCTGCGATATCTGTAAGGCTTTTCTTCATATTGCTAGGTATTTATACAAATAGAAATAATGCAAGAAATTAAACAAAGTATTATGTAAATTAGAAATAACAAAGTTGTCACCAAAATGTCTTCAATTCATAAAAAGTTTGCACAAATCTGCATATTAGGGGGAGGAGAAGAAGCTATCCAAAAAAGGGGAAGAAAGTGAGCCAACATGTGCTTTCACACATCGTCGCCACTCGTTATCACGTGCCGCCGTACGCCACCATGCACCACCACCATTCTTCATGGAGACCTCTAGAAAGAACCCCTAGACACCAATATGTTGGAAGATCAAGTAGATTTGCTAGAAAATTGCTGAAAAAGGCCTAGTTTCACTAGAAATCACCCACAAAAGGGCGTTCACCATTGATGCCTGAAATTGCCGCAAAACCACTTGAATCTGCTATAGAGACGCCGGAAATCCCACAAAAGGCTCATATATGCTCCTTCCTCACTGGAAAACACCTAAAAATTGTTAGAAATAAAAATGGGTTGTCGTCAGAAAATGCCGAATGGCAACATTCATCATAAATAATAAATACCGAACAAAAATGGCATCAGGTTTGTTGTCGCACGACCCTCAGCCTCTTCACCCGATGCACAGTAGATGAACTCCAGTCATGCTCTCTATCTCTGATGCACTACCTTCTTCTCTCACCTCTTTTCCTACTTCACAATAATAGACCCCAAACTCGTTGCCCGACTAACTCTTTTCTTGCTTTCTTTGCCTTTCACAATCACTTGCCACGTGCATGATAGGAAATCATCTCTTTTGCTTGTTTTCTTTCTCTTTTTCTTCTTTTTCACCTATTTTGGGTTTGCTACTTGAAATAACAAAATATACAAAAATATAAACAAATGCAAATATTGTTTAATAATTTATACATTAGATATTGCCTAAAATAGTCATAATAACCCTATATAAAATAAAGTTATCAGTTAGTTACTTGTTTAGTAGTTTGGGATTCATTTATGAGGTATTAGGTGGCTAGATTGTTGAAGGAACTGTAGAAGGCTATAAGAATAAATAAATAAAAAGAATTTGATTTATGTTTAGACCCAGATTGGGTTTTGGAGTCCAATAGGCCTTTTACAAGATCCCAAGTCCAAGCTCGTATCACATTGTTATGGTCCTAAATCTTCCAGATTTTATTGCTGGAAGGTAGGCAATAAAAGAATATTAAATCAAATTTAGTAGGTTTGTTTGACTTGCAATTAAAAACATTATAGTAATCACAACCCATATCAATCCTCCTAGAGAAATTCAGTGTACATGAAAACAATTGAGATTGTAAGGATTCCCTAGGATAACTTTGTCATATATGGACCTCCACATGGCGTAGTGCCTCGGATAACTTTTTATGTATTATTCTCCATATAGAAATGGACTAGAACATGTATTCAATTTTTATCCTTTTCTTTATAAATTTTGTCCCCATCTAGCATGAGTTCTTTTTTATGGTTTTTTTTTTTTTGGTAAAAGGTCAAATATTATATATCATTACAAAAAAAAAATACAAATTGTTTAGTTACAATATTTTCATTTAGGCTCAATATTGCATTTAACAAATTTCAAATCTCTTACAACTATATACTAACATCTTTATTTTTTAAAATGGTATTTGTATACTAGAACAACCAAATTAAGGAAATGATTGAGTGTTAGGAAATAAAATTGCAAGTTGTTGGCTTTTCCATCCTTCATTGAACAAGGACACGTATCTTCTTTTGCTTTCCTCTAATTAAGGGAGTGAGCCTGGAGGCAATCAAGTTGACTTTCAATTCATTAGGGTGAACTTCTTTGAGAAAATGGAGAACCTCATATCAAGAAGGTCTTACTTGCAACTGGTTCCAAAATCTTACCAATTACCACCAGAAAGAAGGCCTCGTCACGATGAAGTTCCTCTTTGTGAAACTCTTTCTGTGATTGGCATGAGAGAAGGGCTTTGTTTTGACCAAGAAAAAATCGTTAAACAGATTATAGACGCTTGCTTTGATCTTTTTCTTCTTCTTTTTTCACTTCATATTAGCGCTATGATAGCGATTTTAGAGCCATATTTTAATCTCTTCCTAGAATCTTTATCAAAACTCCTTTTTTTTTTTCCCTTTCTTTGGAGAATATAAAACAGTCGATTAATCATGAGATTCCTGAAAAGCGTGACGCATTGGACATAGTTAATGAGTTATTTGAATTGCCCAATGAGGACAAGGCAAGCATATATTCTGATGACCCCAAGCAAAGTTGTAGACTCTACACAAGCATAAACTACCGTAAAGAGAAAATACATTACTGGAGAGATGCTCTACGGCACTCTTGTCATCCTCTTGAGGAACATATGCAATTTTGGCCAGAGAAGCTAGTCGTTACCGGTAGGTTTTGATTCGTCCATGTATGACCATTGAATTTTGAGTTCTGTGAGTGAAATGCAATGATCAGTTATATTAAAATTTTTTTACCAGAGCAATCTCCTTAATATAGAATGTATAATACTTCTTAGCCTAAAAGTTTAATATAAAATGTTATAATCAAAACATAACGGTTTAATGCTATAATTTCTACTTGGTATGGTACTCAAAAATTCAGTAGTTTCTAAACTCCCAAGTTTCACATAATCTGATGTTATTAGAACACATAGAAATGCCATATTTTATTCACTGTTGGAGTTAGTTATCAAAGCTAGCAAACACTATAATTTGAATAGAATTATTTGTTGTAACCCCTTAATTGAATTCTATTTAAGAAGAAAAATCACTTGAGATTTTATATATCTAGAGCAAATTCTTTTAAAGCTACTGTTATATTCATACTCTACGGGAAAGAATATAATAAGAAAAAAAAACTATGAATTACATAAAATTTGGCCTTGCATGGTACATTTTTAGGCATGATCATAAACATTATGCCCTAACTATATAAAGAACTCAATATTGTGCATGCTTACCTACTACTTATCTCATAATCGGAGAATTGAATTTTCAGTAAATCTCATTCTCTTTATTTTGTCTACATATATTATATTCTCCCATCAAATGTAGCATTAGTATTGAAAAGAAAAACCAATTTGATAATGAGAAACTCTCATATTTTCTCCTATACATAGGGAGGTAGTTGGAAGTTATTCTGCAGAGGTGAGGAAGTTGAGCTTGCAGCTCCTGGACTCAATTTGTGAAGGATTAGGACTCGAATCTGAATTTTTCAGGGATGAATTCAGCCAAGTTCGGCTGATGGTAATGAATCATTACTCTTCATGCCCAGATCCCAGTCTAACCTTGGGATTGCCGAAACATACCGATCCTAGTCTCATAACCCTCCTTCTACAAGGGGAGTTGCCCGGTCTACAAGTACTAAAGGATGAACAATGGCTTGCAGTAAAGCCGCTCCCGAATGCATTTGTGGTTAACATAGGCGATACGCTACAGGTAAATCCCTCTTTCTCATCTTTGTTTTGCAGTTTTTTGCCTCCATTTTTTGAGATCGTTATACTGTCTGTCTTCCTTTAGTTAATTGATTTCAAGAGCTAGTAAAGTAGACGTAAGACCAAGATTTGGATGCTTGTGGTTAGTATGCTGTCATAGCTCCATGTTCTACAACCTACCATAGTCCAATTTGATACGTGAGCCCCATGGTGCTAATGTAGTGGCTTTTCGTGTTCCTTATACATGGAGACATTTCCTTCTTTTTCAAACCAGTTTTAAGGATGTGAATACTCTCATATGATATCAAAGTCTAGGTTTTGAGTGAGATACTCTTTTTGCTTGTCAATTGGGTAGATCCTCATGGGAAGCATTTCTCCATGCTCAAGCAAGTGGATGTGTTCATATTTGATATCTATATTCTCCATTGTTTATATATTGGCATGGTATGTTTCTTATTTGTAAAGACATTTCATTTCTCACAAGTTGATTTTATGAAAGAAAGTTAACATTCTAACGTTCTCTCTTAAGAAGAAAGAGAAGAAAGAGAAGAAACATGTTGGGGGGAAAAAAAAAAAGGATAGGCTTCTTCAAATAGCCCTTGTCTAATAGGTTTTCATGCAATGCAAATAGCCCATATCAGATGCATTTGGAGATGCCTACGTTTATAGGAAACTTTTTTTTCTTTTTTTCTTTTGGGTCACTTAGCATGTACTGGTTTCCTTATTTTAAGATGTGGGTTTGTTTACAATCAATCTATTATATTCAGTGTATGAAATTCAATATAGCAATTCAAAATTTTGAGTTTTTTTTCCATAATATGTATAGTTATAGTTCCAAAATAAGAATCGATTTATAACTAATTAATCGATAAACTGCAAGTTGATCATTCAAAAAATATAGTATATTGCAACATATCTCTATTTGATTTCTATCAAACATGTGATAATTAACCATATTTCAATGTATGAGGTTTTACACAACTTTTGACACTTACATCCTCTAAATACTTATCATTCTACTTATATGTTATCCGCAATGGGAAGCTAAAAAGTGTTGAGCATAGGGTTGTGACCAACAAAACCCTTTCTTAAAAGTCAATCGCTAGCTTCATTTCTTCTTCCCTCAATTGTACCATTGGGCCTGCAAAAGCACTTTTTAGTGATTGTGTTCATCCACTACAAGGATTTTGTGCTTAAGGATTTTCTTAGCACCATTCAAGAAGACAATCATGACGGAATTGGATCACTTAAGCGATATAAAATTCATTACCAATTTTGTAAATCATGCATACATTTATTGAACAGTCAGTTGATCAAATGATTAATTATTGTGGTTCTATGTAAGTATTGTCCAACAACGAAGAGCTCTTATCTTAATAAGAGCTCAATTAACAATTCACTTAATAGATACGATCTTAACAATATGTTCCATTTATTTTATTTGTGTGGTTTTCGTTTTACTCCTCAAACCTCTTGCCTTAGAGCCTTGCTTCTCTGGGCCTCATATGTCCCTAGACTTAAAGAGTCTCTTAGAATAAACTAAACTTGTGTTCAATTGACTCTACATCTTTCAAGAGCTCAACATGAAAAGTACAGAGAACGATTCGGGATCACAGTTAACAAGCTTGAGCTCATCACCATGCACCTAAAGGGCAGCTTATGTGTCAACAAAAAGCCGGGAAAACATTGCATACGGCATCTACTTCCACCTATGGCTTTCCTCGAAGTAAAGGAATCTTTTTGTGACTATTCCCCATTTTTTGTACGGGCAGCTTATGTGTCAACAAAAAGCCGGAAAAACATTGCATACGGCATCTACTTCCACCTATGGCTTTCCTCGAAGTAAAGGAATCTTTTTGTGACTATTCCCCATTTTTTGTACTCTGTGTGTGTGTGTGTGTGTGAGTGTGTGATGATTGATCAATTCTTTGATCTATCACCAACAAATGATTCGGATGCTAATAATTACACAACCTTAAGCCTTAATTGCTTGTCATTCATGTGTATTTCCATTACTATCTACTAGGTTACCTAATGGTGCATGCACATCCATCACTCAAGTAGGATCCACATGTCTCACCAACACATTATACTTACAAAATCTCTTTTATGTCCCTTAATTTATTTAATCTTGTATATGTTGTAAAACTAAACAATGAAGTTTTTTTGTTTTAATCAAATATGGTAATTGCATTTGTCTCTTTTTTGTTTCCTTCTAACTTTTACATATTTGAAGACGGTAAGTTTATGGCAATGTTAGGGGCTTTACAACCTCACTCAACATCTAGCATCACATCTTCTAGTATTTTCCCCCCCTTCCATTTCAAAATCTTTATTCATTCCTCCAAAAGAAAAAACTTGTAGTTCTACAATTAGTAATACTTATGAGATTTAGAATAAACATTTTGGACACTCTTCTCAAAAACACTTTTTGACACATAGCCAACATCTTATCTCTCTAAAATATTTTACATATTCCATATGCCCTTTAATTAAACAAACAAATTTTGTTTTTCTCATGATTCACTTTTTTAGGTATATACATATAGATATCTAGAGCCCCATTGGGCCCCTAATTGCAATGACACATGTTATTTCTTTACCAATGACTATTTTTCTTGTCACATGGACTTTTTTCTTTAGTCTAAAAAAATTCCAAAAATACAAAATTTTATTGTCATGATTTGCACTCAATTTGATGTCTAAGTTAAATGGATTCATTCCAACAATGGTATATGAACTTTTTCTTCTATGTGTTCTTTTTCTATCCTCCCTTGGCATTATTTACCAAAAGTTTTGTATTCAAACTCTATAATAAAATAGGATTATTAAATACAAACATCGCCACCTCCTAAATATGACATATGTCATACTAATTAAGACTCACATTTCCTCCTACATTTGAAAAGAGTGCATTCTCATAATCACATATCTTATCAAATACCTACTAGTAGATAGTCTCAAACACTACTTTTCTTATGAATTATTATCCAATAAACCTCTCTAATTATTAAGTACTTCTACATCTTTAATTTTCATTATTATCTCATCACCTTAGGTCTTTGAATTAGGTTCACATCATATATCACTCGTATATGTTTTTTTTTTTTTTTTTTGGGGGGGGGGGGGGGGGGGGGATTTTAATTTTTTCTAAAAAGTTATCATAGCTACAAAACCCTATTAGTTAAACGTTTTTTTGTAACCATGATGTAACCTTACGTGAAAACTCTCCTCTATGCCCATCCCCTAGTCAACTCCATATGTAGTCACCACCGATGCCCATAGATATCCTAGAGGATGCCTCATTGCCCATAGATATCCTACAGGATGCCCTATTACCTTTACACATACATTATTGCCATCTCAACTTAACTTCCCCCTTAATCCTAACTCACCATCAGCACTCATGTCTATGTTATATACACCTCCCTTAACATTATCCAACCCAAAGCCCTAGCATTTGTGATGTACGAGCAATGATGTTAGTTCAAGCTATTGGCCCAACCCATATATTAAGCATGTTAACAAATACAAGTTTGGACTACAACGTGATCCAATGGGTTCAAGAAGGCAAGGTTAAAGAACATTTCAAGAATTCTTTAGAATCTTGAATTTTTTTTTAGGCTTCTTAATTAATGTTTGGGGTTTTTTTGTTAAATTATCTTCAACTCTTTAATTTTCTAGGATTTCTTTATTGTCAAAGATTATTTACTTTTGTCGAGGTTTTTCTTAATTGTCTTGAGGCATGATGATGCGGTTGCACTTAAGGCCCAATATTACAAGTTCCAATATCAAAGAATTAAGAGTCCACAATATAATCCAATAGGTCCAAGAAGGCCAAGATCGAAGAAGCAGCCCAAGAATATTCCATAGCATCTCTATAGTCTTTAATATAGGGGTTTCCTAAGTAGTTATTGAGTCCTTAATTTCTTAGGTTTAATTTATTGTCTAAGAATATTTCCTTTTATTTGGTTTTCCTTAATTGTCTAGGTTTCTTATTTATCTGGGTTTCCATACTTGTCAGATCTCTGATTTGTTTAGGAATCCCTTATTTGTCAGAATCCATATTTGTTAGGACTTCCTTAATTTTAGGGATTCTTTATTTGTCAAGATCCTTCTAGAACTAGGTCTTAAGGATTCTTGATTTACCAGGTTCCTTCTAGAATTAGGTTTAGCAGCCTATTTAAAGGGAGCATTGTTTCAGTTGTAAGCAGACTTGTTTTTCCAGATAATAGAAACCCCTAAGTTATATGATCAACTTTTGCATCCTTTATCCAATTCTTGCCAGGGATTGGTGGTGGTCCTTGACTGGTGGCATTGCCTTTACGTCTTGGAGTTTGTTGGCATTTATCTTTTATTTTTGTTATTCTTATTTTCGTTTTCCTCCCTTCCTCCCTACCAAACACTCACTTTTCCCACAAAAAACCCAAAACACCAAAAAAACGATTTTTTACATATTTTCTTAACCCGAGCTTGCTCAAGCCCACCATAAGATTCACATCAAGTGGTAATCAGAGCCTAGGTTATTCTTATGAGTGAGCTCTCCTCAGGATGTTTAATCCAAGTGGCAATTTTTCATCTTATCATAGTGACCATTCCTCACCAATTCCACCATGGGAAGTTGGAAACAAAATGTTATCGCTTGAGTTAGGCGAGGTAAAGGAGCAACTTTTTGACGTCCTCAAGAAGTTGCAAGCCTTTTGCCAAGGCAAGCAAGATGAAAGAGAGCAGAGGAGGAGGAGGCCAGATGATGATAGCTTACATGTCAAGATCCCAAAATTTAAAGGTACTCTTGATCCCAATGATTTTATTGATTGGCTATGTCATATTGAAGGGGTGTTTGAGCTCCAAGCATATGATGATAAGAAGAAATATAAGGTTGTTGTTCTTCATCTCAAAGAATTTGCTTCTTTGTGGTGGGAGAATGTTAAGAAACAAAGAAAACGAGATGGAAAGGAAAAAGTCCATTCGTGGGAGAAACTAAAGAAGCTGCTCAAAAAGCGCTTCTTACCCAAAGATTTCAAGCAAGACCAAGTTGATGTGCGCAAGATGAACAAATCCCAGAGCCAAGACCCACAATGCAACCAAAAAAAAGATTGCGCTTTTTCATATTCCATGTACCAATAGCAGAACAACTACAATTATGATAAAAAAAGACTATGATATGTGGATAGAAAGGTGGTATGGGAGAGAAGCTTCACCGAAGAAAGCCATAGAATTTGTTCAAGTAGAAGAAAAAACATCAACAGAAGTAGAACCAAAAGATTTGGATATACCAAAGCTAGTGGTGTTGCTAGAGAAGGAGGTGGACCTAAAAAGTTTGAATCTTTTGGAAATTGAGGCACCAACAACCATGATTGCAAATCCAAAGTGCTTGGATCCTCTAGAGCAAGATGTGATGCCTAAAAAGGAGATAGATCCAAGAAGTTTAGATCTACCGAAGCACAAAATATTACCGAACAAGGCAATAGAAGAAATTCTATCAGAAGAACCACAAGGTTTCATCCAAGAGTTGAAGAATTCAGAGGCACTAAGCATGAACAATGGTTTCCTTTGTGGGTTTGTATTGTCAAATCATGAGAAGATGATGTGTTAACAACAATCACTAAGACTTTTCAATGCAATTGATGAAGGTGCTACTACAACATTTCAAAACTTCAACTACTTGTTTGGATCATATTGTTGCTTAGGTTGTACACTTCCATCCAAGCAGCATGGTAGTTTGCCATTTATTTGTGAACCAACACACTTGGGTAGGCCGCCAGAGTTAAAGATTGATTTGTGTGCACAAACTTGGATTGTGGATCTATGGAGCAATAAAACCTAAAGCAACAATCAAGATTTGAGGACAAATCTTTGTCAAGAAGGGGAGATTGATGCGGATGCACTTAAGGCCCAATATTACAAGTTCCAATATCAAAGAATTAAGAGTCCACAACATAATCCAGTGGGTCCAAAAAGGCCAAGATCGAAGAAGCAGCCCAAGAATATTCCATAGCATCTCTACAGTCTTTAATATATGGGGTTTCCTAAGTAGTTGTTGAGTCCTTAATTTCTTAGGTTTAATTTATTATCTAAGAATATTTCCTTTTATTTGGTTTTCCTTAATTGTCTAGGTTCCTTATTTATCTGGGTTTCCATACTTGTCATATCTCTAATTTGTTTAGGAGTCCCTTATTTGTCAGAATCCATATTTGTTAAGACTTCCTTAATTTTAGGGATTCTTGATTTGTCAAGATCCTTCTAGAACTAGGTTTTAAGGATTCTTGATTTACCAGGTTCCTTCTAGAATTAGGTTTAGCTGCTTATTTAAAGGGAGCATTGTTTCAGTTGTAAGCAGACTTGTTTTTCTAGATAATAGAAACCCCTAAGTTGTGTGATCAACTTTTGCATCCTTTATCCAATTCTTGCCAGGGATTGGTGGTGGTCCTTGACTGGTGGCGTTGCCTTTACGTCTTGGAGTTTGTTGGCATCTATCTTTTATTTGTTATTCTTATTTTTGTTTTCCTCCCTTCCTCCCTACCAAACACTCACTTTTCCCACAAAAAACCCAAAACACCAAAAAAACGATTTTTTACATATTTTCTTAACCCGAGCTTGCTCAAGCCCACCATAAGATTCGCATCAAGTTAATTCTTTGATATTGGAACTCATAATATTGGGCCTTAAGTGCATCCGCATCACATGATTTTTCTGAGTTTTCCTTAAATGTCTAGAGCCCTAATTTGTTTAGGTTTTCTTAAATGTCTAAGCCCTAATTTGAGTTGTAAGCTAAAAAAAATTTCTAGAGAAATAGAAAATCCTAAGTTGTTCTTGCAACTTGTGTGGCAGTGTGAATATTGGTGGATTGGGTGGCCTTTTCAAAGGTTAGGATCAAAAATTAAACAAGGGCTTGTGTCATTGGCAGATGATACTAAGAAATCATACCTATGTTCTAATTGCTTCTATGCATCCCTATAGTGAACCTCATAATTATATAGAAGCTTCTACCAATCCTGATTGGTATAAAGCTATGTCCAAATAATATACTACCTTCATGAAAAATCAAACATAGGAATTGTTTCCTTTAGCTCCTAATATAAAATCCATTGGTTATAAAGGGATCTACAAGATCAAATTACAATCTAATGGTTCCCTTGAACAATACAAAGCACATCTCACTGAAAGGTTTTCGTTAACATTTTGGCCTTAACTACATAAGAACATTTAGTGTTCCTGTAGCTAAATCTATTACAATTTGTACTATTATTTTTCTTGCCTATACTCATGGCTGGATGATAAAACAACTAGATGTTAAAAATGCAATTCTCCATCGTCACTTTGATGAAAAGGCATGTATGCCACAACCTCAAGGATTTGTTGATTCCACAAATCTACATTTTTTTTTTTTTTTTTTTTTGTCATCTTAAAAATCCTTGCATTGCTTAAAGCAAGCTCCATGGGCATGAAATCATCGACTTAGCCAATTTTTACAACTTATTGGTTTAGAATTTTTAAGATTGATTCCTCTTTATTCACTTTACAAAAATCCAATTAAAGCATTTTTATTTTAGTCTATGTAAATGATATTATATTTACTAGCAATCCACATGCTCCACTTTCCAAAATTTGCTCTCAATTGCAAAATTTTAGAATCTTGTCTTATTGCCGTAAAGTCCACCTTCTTTGTGATCAAACGGAGCCCCAAATTGCTTGAGGAACTCCGGCCTATACTCATTCAGTGATACTAGGGCGAACTAAATTGGAGAAAATACAATCTAAACCATATTTCCACAGATTGGAACCAGCATATATACAAACTAAGACCGGCCAACAAAAAACCCTATGAACTATGAATGAAAAAGACTCACAAATTTAGCACGCCAAGGATTGAAATATTTGGACTTCAAACCCTCAAATGAAAACCTAGGCGTTCGAAACAAAATTTGAGGAAAACAATGATTTTGAACGTTATCCGTCAGATTGAGACCAAAATCAAATATAATTGACTCTTGCGAACAAGAAAACCTTATGCTGTCTAGTTGGAAACAACTCAAGTAAATCGTATTTAGGATTGAAGCAACTGACTTTAAAGCCAAAATAAAGAACAAATTCTAAAATTTGGGTACCATGAAAAGAAACATAGTTGACAGACTTGAGAGAGAATCTAAAAAGAATTCTTAAAATTTTACTACGCAAAACTATTGCCAAATTTAGAAAGAAAAAAACCTAAGATTATCTATGGCAAATGTTGCTGCGTAAAACTATTGGCAAATTTAGAAAGGAAAAAAAAATAACTAAAATTATCTGTGGCAAATGTTGCTGCAGCAACACCTATGCTATGAATTCTTTCCTAACTCGTATAAAGAGAGAAAAAAAAAAAAAAAAAAAAAAAAAAAAAAAAAAAAACTAAATCAATTCCAAATCCTAAACAATTTTCCTTCTTTGTTGTCATCCATTTAATAGGATGATATTATTTCAGCGGGAGGATCATCAACATATATGATTTCCCCATGTTATGTATGGCCTCGGATGAAATTAGTGCAAAATTTATAATGGCTTCTCACAACTTTGATCGCCAAGCCTCCATATGCTGACAACTTCAACCGGCGAAATTATTAAACATAAGGAGAGGAGGAGGAGAGGTAGAAGAGAGCAAGCGGGCCAAAATATGAAAGCAGCGTTTAAGTGGAATCTTGTTAAAGCCCCAAAGAGAGTTTTCTTGGCACCCGGAAACCTGGGTCTGCGTCCACATGGACACCCAAAATGGAAAGTTCAGATGGACATACTCTACTCTCGGTGAAGCTGGGGCCCTATTTGAAATCCGTATTAACAATTGATAGTTGGTCGCATTGCATTGCAGGATGTGCTTCCACGTTGCAGCCGATATGAGCCCAGGACCCCTCATTCCAAGGAGATTACTTCAACTAAAACCTCAATTTTCTCTCCCTAATTACATGTACCATAAGATAACGTGTTTGTCATGGTTTTCGTGCTTACTAACGTAATTGAAAATTTAAGGCAGGCCAATTTGTTTGTTCACAGCTATAATTTCATTATCTCTACAAACCATACATTTAAGTCTAACTAATAGAATCATAATTAACTTCTAACACAAAAAAAAAAAAATGTAACATAATTGAAATTAGAAGATCTAAAGTTTCAATTCAAAGTTAATGTAAAAGTTAAAAGGATATTTTTTATTTAAATATTATTATAATGGATCATACTTTTAATATATGACTTTTATCTTTTATACACACTATCCTACATAATAGGTAATATTAAACTTAAATTTATATGAAGTAAAACAAATTTAACTTAGACTCCAATATCAAATTAAAATGTTTTAAAAAAATTTAAAAAAAATTATTTAAATTTTACCACAAGAAATAAGTCCTGTACACACTAAATAATCATACGGAACAACTTCATATATCATATTAACTTAGTTTGACTTCATTGCCATAAAGGCAACGACTTTTCATCCTCTTGCGATCCTACTTCTTGGAAGTCCACATCATTAAGAAACTCTAGCTTGCGTACCATTTCCCGAGCGTAGCTTAGAATCCAACTCCAATGAAAAAGTAGTCCCTTTTTCCTCTTTTGCTTGGCCAATGAAGGATGACTTCGTAGGTAAGAATGGTGTAAAGTCTCGCGCTTCAGGCTCAGCCTACTTGTCTTTGAGAAAGCTTGGTGATAACTTTTCTGCTCAGTTTAAATTCGTGCCATGATTGCTACTACTCATTTTCGATCACATCGAATGGGTCTTCTGAACGTACGTTGCATTATCAACAACTGTTTCAGATATTTCATTCTTTTTGTGTTAAATTTCCCCTCTACCTTATCCTTTCGATTTTGGATATTCTAAATAGAGATTGCTATCTTCGAGAAAGAAGAAAGAAAAAAAATAAAAAAATAAATAATAAAAAAAAAGGTACGATGTTGCTTAATCTAAACGACATCAAAGGGACATTCTGACACGTGGGACATTCTTTTTTAACAAAAGAAGGAAAAAAAAAAACGCATTTACTTCCAAATCAAAATTTTAAGTATAAAACAAAATTATTAATATAATATCATGAATTATATTTTTAATTTTACCACAAATAAATTAACTTACACTCAAAACAAGAAACAAGAAATAATAAAAACTTAAATTTTTGTTATAAATTATTTGTAAAAAAGAAAAATTCACATTATGTTAGAAATAAGTTTATATATTTTCTTAACCATTTTCTTAACTCACCGTGAGATACTTATCATACAGTGTAAATTATTATTATTAAAATGAGGTTAAAATACTTACCATTTAGCATTATTTATTATTAGAATCAAATTATTTTAACAAGTTAATTTGTACAAAACTGTATATGGCTGAACTAGATAGAAAGCAATGTAAAACAGATTTCTAATTTTTTTTTCTTTTCTGTCAACATCGGTCATCTCATACTAGTTTCCTCTACTAGTTTCCTCCTTTTCAGTGAAATAAGAAACTCAGCGTGCCTTCTGGAACAACCTTATTTGCTGAAAACGAAACTCGATGTGGGGGGGTGTGGGCATCACAATCGGGACAGTTTAGGAGTACAACAGAAGTAACAACAGTCGAGCCCATCATTCCCCCCATGTGTCTCGACCTCACTGGATTCCGTGGACCAAAGGATGAACGCAAATCCAGCTGAGTTCAAAGACTTTTCGGACTGGGACTCATTATTCCTCCATCATGACAAAGCCAGGAGAGCAAACCCGTGTTCGCCACGTGCCGACGCTCCCTATCCCTTTTACGTATACCCTTGCCGGCAAGCCGACCAACAGCACTAACCGTATAACCTACCGTGTAAGAAATGCACAAAGGCGCCACCTCGCTTCCCCACTCCGAATTTGCCCTTCTCCTGGAGTCCGATTTACACGAGTCCGACTCCTTTTTCTCTGTCAAATAATTTGGGGCAAAATGCAGGAAGACAAAATATGGGAATACCAAGCATGAACGTATAACACGTGATAAGTTCATATAGACGCGTCTTTTTCAAAAGATAAAATAATTTGCATCGACTGATAGCAGCCCAGCCCCACCTTACAAGCACAAGCAGATGCCGTGAAGGGGTGCAGCTGCTTTTCAAGATGCACGAAGCACGTTTCTGCACGCTATGTGAAAACATTCAGGCCTTCTACACATCCATTGAACTATCAAAGCTTTTTTTTTTTTTTTCCTCTCTCTCTCTAATAATAAAAAGAGATGAACCTATGCTTTAAGACTAGGTAAATATGGTTTGTACTTGTTGCTGAATGGATCCGGATCCCCCCAGCAAGGGTCTCGAAGAACAGTCAGAATAGGAAGGAACCCTCAAACAATGTAAAAGCGGTTGGCCATCCCAAGTAGTCACCGACCTCTCCAACACCAGCCACCCTGCTTTAACCAAAGCTGACTTAATTAGGTGCAGGTGCCTAAGTTAACCTGTTTAATAAGCCATGGGATAACGTGATCGACCTGTTGTGCTAACCTCAAGACAAAATGCTTGGGAATTCTCGTAACGCTGAAAAGAAAAAAGATCAAGAGAACAATTGAATCATTCTTCAAGCATCTCACAAAAAATCTATACTCTTTTAAGTTTTTTAAACATTAATAGTTTTAATCAACTCTTGGGCGCACCTATAAGAAGCAAAAGGACATCTATAACACCACTTGCAAGAGAGCAGTGGACACCATGAGTAGATAACTTAACGTGGTTAACCAAAATATCCAATAATTTCATACTAAAAAAACATCAATCATGCGAGAACAAAAGGCTCCCGGAGAAAAAGACGGAGACAATATATGTAAAGCCAAGATGCATTGACCAACGAGGTGGGGACAATTGAGTAATTTCGTTATACCAAATTGGTGGATTGGGTAAGGAACCAGGAAGCACGTATCTATCTCTCCAAAAGGGCTCCAAAAGAGTGATAGCGAGCGAAATTGCCACATTATTCATGAAGGATTCGTGCGTCTTTTTCCTCTGTTTCCATATATATATATATATATATATAGCGTTAAGCCCAGTTTATAACTCATCACAAATCGATATTCGCCGCCTCAGGCGAAAGTAGGAGAGGAACTTGTGCGTGAAGTTTTGATTAAAGATGGAGCACGAGAACGTCCTCAACAGCATGGAAGACGAGATGAGGAAGAAGATCGTGGAGGTCGACGGAGGTGGATTCTTGGGTGTCCCGGTTCATATACAGGTGATGAAGATCAAGCGAGAGATCGAGAAAATCCACCGCCCGTCCCTGCAGCAGGAGGAGATGAGGCGTGTTCTTCTCCGGGGATTCCCCAGGGAACGCTCCCGTTCCCCGCTGGGATTGTCTGAGAGACCCATCTCCGTCGGTAATGCCTAGAACGTTTTAGTAGTATGGGATAGAAAGGGTTCACTGCATGGTGCATCCTACTGGTAGGCTTGGGATCTTTATCTTTTTTCCTCTTTTATGAAACCGCAGTTTCTCGGTTTTGGGGTTTTGGGGTTTTAGATGTACATAACATCCTTCTTTAGGATTTGGTGGGAACTGATGAATATGATGACGGTTCTGTGTTGAATACTTTTACAGTCCATGCTTTCTCAATCTGGATGGCCTGCCTGAAACACTTTGTGTGTCTCAGTCATCCAAGCTTTGCAGATTGTGATGGAATACCAGAATTTTGTTCTATCATGTTCCTCTCTCTCTCTTTCTCTCCAGAGTACAACTTTATGCAAAGTAACTTCCTTTTCATACATATGCAGACCTCGTTTTTTCGGGTTTATTGATCTTTTCGTACATGTTGTCTGCGGATCCTTTTTCTGATACTTTCTTACTTTTGACACGGCCGGATACTTATTTTTTCGCCATATATTGATCTTCTCTTTTAAGGCTAGATTCCTTAGACTTCAACCCCCGCGTCTGGACTAAACTCTTTTTGGATGGATTTGAAAGTTCCCCGGATGGTTCGCTATTCTCCTTAACCAAGGAAAAGAGAAACCTACCCAACTTAAGCCTTCCCTTTCTCCCCCCTCCGATTCTCACGCAAACAGAAGAGGAGGAACGAAAATCCACCAATAGTATAATTACCGATCGCTTGCACACCAAGTTATCGTTTTCCGTACATGTCAAAGCAAATATCATTCTGCATCAGGGAGTGACATTATTAGTCCAAGACTCGAATATCCAAGCAAAATCCCCGGAAGTTAAAACAAGAAAAACCTTTGGCACTACCCCAAGTACTACTGTTACGTTACTCAACCTATATTGTATCCTATCTGCATCGTCACTTGCATTCAAAAATGACGAAAACAAACTTAACCTGCCCCGTCCCGCCCTTGGGGAGCCATGGACTACGAAAAGAAAAATGATAAAAAGAGCACTTTAAATATCGGTTATGTTAGAGAAATTATTTCAGAATCACAAAACAGAGAACGTCATTGAAGCATGCCCAGAAAGACACTTTCAGAAACTATTTTGATCAAGTTATTCTGAAATAAGGCAAAACCAGGCTCTCTTATCCGTTTCTGGCCCGGGAAAACAGAAAAGACAATACGCTTCGAAAAGTTTTCAGCGGTCACTCTGAATTTGAGAGTGCGAATGGCTGTGCCATCATAAATTAGCATTCTGCTCCCGCTCCTTTGACAATAGGAACTTCACCCTTCTTGTGAGATCTCTCATTACATCTATGATTACAGATTTCTTCTGGATTCTGAACTGGATGGCCAACTCAGTTGAACCTGAGACGCCCTTTTTCAATAGGGATTCATCCTCTATTATTTTGGTTGGGAAGTGTCCTAAGGCAATCACACAGAGAGCAATAATGGTCCGGAAAGCAGCTACTTCGTTTGCAAAGCCAAGAGGAGCTTCAGCTGACAAAGATTTCAGCGTCTCCCAATCATACTTATGCACTGTTTGCACATCACTCGCAAGAAGTACTCTTAAGGCTGCCAACAATCGTCCCTCCACCAACTCTTGACCTCCTAAGCATACCTGTTTGAAAAAACGAAGTAGCTGCTTGAGGCAAATGGAATTGGTCATTCTCAATCTACAAAGATCCAGTTTTTCATGATTTTGTTCTGTTAAACTTAAAGCAACCAGATCATTCGTACTGCTCTAACTTGTGCTTTTGCAGAAAGCACTTGCAGCATACTACTAAACATTTATATTAACAGATAAGAAGTGATGGTAGGCTAGGGAAAAACTCTTCTGACAGTCAACAGGCAACGTTTTTTTCTTTTTTTTCCTCTGTCAAATAAATAACAAGCTACAGAAGTATGACTATTTGGATACTCTACAAGTACAGTTTGTTCAGTTTTTGATAATGAAATACACAGAGGAAAAGAATTCTGTCACAGTTCTATGCATATAGTCTAAATCTACAAGGGATGGCATAAGGATTTTTGAGTTAAAATATCAAGTAACTGCATTGTACTTAAATCAATTTTAATTTTAAAACATGGGAGTACATATGTGAATGGCTTCAAAGAGTTTTCCTTTTTAATGTTTGTATGAGATCTGTTTAAAAGAATAGTTTAGTAACACTATCGAATAGTTTTTCTTGTTTTTAAATAAATATTATTAAAAGAAAAAACATATTTGCTTAGAGAAAAAACAAATATGTGTGTTAGACATTCATGATCATAGACATAAAAGTTCAACCCCCATAGCCTGAGAAGTCCATGGAAGTCAAAAATCCTACTAATGGACACTATGGAGATTGGACCTTATGACCATGGAGGTTAGATTGTTAATAAGAGACATCTCATTTCATATACTTTTTTTAACCAATTTGACAAATGGGACAAAAGATCTGATTGCTAAAATTCAAGAGCCTAAGATAATTAAATCAAAATCAATGAAAGAACGAAGTACTTGCTTGATATTTTCTCAATTACTTAATTTTGCTAAATTTTACATGGTATAATAGGGAATTCAGCTGCAAAGCGTAAAAAGGATCACATCCCACTTGTTTCAAATCAGGATTTCTTAATTACTGTCGTTCATGAGACCTCATGCAACTTTTGTAATAAAAGCATAAAAAAAAAATTAAATAAAATAAAATAAAATAAAATAAAAAGTAAAAAAGAATTAAGCAAATTCAAACTAACTGAACTTTCTTTTACAAGAAATTGAAAAGAGAAACCGGATAATAAAGCTTGTTTCAACTAGAGCAACTGTAAACAATGAAGAAAGACATTTCAATTAACAAAAAAACAACCCAAAGGGAACCAAGAGAGTAAGAGAGAGTATAGACCTTGAGAAGAGGAGTTGCTCCATCTAAATTAAGCTGCGATAAAAAATTTTGTTGCCACGGCTTTGGTGCAGAGAAGTTGGGTGAGGAAACTCCAGCAGCCATGCTTGCAGCATCAAACAGAGCACCGTCATATTTGAGTTCAATATTGTCATAGGGGTTTGAAGGAATCACAAATCCATAATCTAGCAGGAAAAGATCATTGCTTAAACAGCCATAATTCAGTACTAAAGATTCATTTTCTTTGATCACTGTTTCTGCCACAACCTGGTTTTGGGCGGGGGGGGAGGGAGAGAGAGAGAGAGCTTAGCAAGTATAAACCAGACCTAACTTTACAGCTATTAAGATTTATGGGCTCCAAGAATAATGAAAAGAGAATAGAGAACATGCCTTCACTAGTATCTCCGAGTTCCCAGCATCTTGTTCCTGAAGGATTCGGGAATTTGGATTGAAGCTATGGTTGCACATATCGATGAGAGGCAGCATCATTGGGATGTCGTTGTGGGTTACGTCTTGGAACTTTTTACCATGCAAACGGAATGCCCTAGAAGAGACAGCTGACATTGCCCATCCTAGGGAAGATGCATCTACATTTTGGCCACCAAAGGGGTGATCGTCAGGATTCAGATTTTGAAGAGCAGATCTGACTTCTCGCTCAAAGTCAAGAAGAAACCGGCATCTCTTATTTACCTGGTAAAAGAAAATTGCTAGCATCTTTAAATATGAATATAAAGAATTATCACAGAATCTAAGTTATAACAACTCTGATTTAGATGTTGGATAAAGAATGTCTAAGTACAAGGCTCTAATCTAAAATTCTCAATGCTCAGAATTAGGAGACAAGGCCAAACTGAAAAAAACCTTAATTATTGAAATTTATATTCTAGTGCGAAGTTAAGTGTATATATAACTAGGCATGCCAGAAATTTCACAGATTTTCTTAGTGACATGGAACCAAAAAGAAATATGCAAAGTAACTAATATTGAATTGGCGAAGAAGTTCCTTTCTTCCTTTGCTAGCACACCCTTTGAATAGTTTAGAACCCTCTTAAGCACATATTCCACATTTATACAGTTAGTAGAAAAAAAGTTAGTTCAGTCAGTTATTAAAAAATTTGTGTTGAGCTATTAAAGGACTCTCATGTAGTTCCACCACTTAACCAAATCAGCATAAAGGGTTTGAAAGGACTAAAATTCAATTCATTTAGTCACTCTCTCTGGCGATACATTTCCATACAGTTCTCTATAGATACCATCTCATTTATATTGAGGATAGGTGCTCAACATATCCAGTAACGTTTCATGAAGTATAGAACATGTATGAAAATATAACCAAGCAAAACCATGAGCAAAAATATAACCAAGGAATTCTGCAACAATATTTTATAAGAGCAAAAAAGCACACTCAACAAAAACTGATCAAAAGTAGGATTTTGTGGCAGGATTTTAGCATTTTTAGCATTTTTAGCATTTTTAGCATTTTTAGCATTTTTGCTTTTAAGACAATGTAAATTGTTGTCCTTTAAATTGCTTTAAGTGACATACCTGGTGAAGAAGAGGAGCATACTGCAAGTTCTTTATATCCTCCCCTGGAAAGAAGATGGGCACACTGTATGTTTCTGGAAGATTGCTGATGTATGGCCACCAGAAGGACCCAACCTTTGCTCTTTCTTGCAGAAGCTTCAAACCCAATTTCATTGCCCACAGTTCCTCTGTCAAACGCTCCCACAATGTCCAATTTACTCATATTCAAAACTCAGAACAGCCGAACATACACAAGTTGGAGTTACTAACCTATACTGAGTAAAGAAACCTATGAGCTATCACACAGGAGTAGGGTTTTAAGTTAAGAGAATATTTGAATACAACAGATGTCATGAGGACAATACACAATTATGCATGCAATAGCTAACTTATTAACCAAAACAGAAATTAACCACACTTTCCCAGATTATGCCGTGAGCAAAACTTGACGAAAAATACATATAGATAACCGTCAACATATGTCATGAACATTGTGTAATTAAAGCCTTGGACCTCTCATCTCAAGTGTGTGCAGACACCATCACTTGGTCAACTACAAATACCTGTTCTGGAATGCAATCAAGTTTATATTCTGAAAGGGATTCTCGAAATCTAGACAAACCTAATTCTTTTAGCATAAACCTATTTGGCGCAGGAAAGCTATCCCCCTCCATCCTGCTTTATCCTGCTGGACATCTACCTAAGATAAAAAAACGGAAGAAGCTTAGCTTTTCAAATAAAACCAAAGAATGTGTCTTTCTTATTCAATGCCACTGAACAACAGTAGTTCCGAACTCTGCAAATTCTTAGGAACTTGTGTTTCTTTCAGCCAAAGATTGTTATTTTCTCATGTGAGAACCCAGCTGGAGATATGGTGGTGATGCGATCTTCTAGATCTATTGTTGGTGCTATGATTACTGCATCAAGTTGTGTGACTGTCAAGCAACACGAAATGGAACCTTCAACCATATATGTTTGCCTTTCCCATATATCCAAAAACAATTTATTGAGCTAAAGGAATGGTTGATGTGGAACAAACCTTGGTAGAAGAACACCCCCCACCCACACACCCCCCCCCGCTTCCTCCTCTTTCTTTCCCTTCTCTACTGTCAGCTACATGTATGATAAAATCTGACAAGTCCAATGAGTATTTTTCTGATTCATTTTTGTGCTCTTTCTCATGGGGCAACATTGAACAATCTCTCCCCCAGTGGCCTATTCCCAACCAAAATTTTGATGAAAAGAATATCCATCATGATCACTCATCAGACCCCTCCACACTACACTAATTTGGATGTACAAAATTGCACAAGGTGCACTTGAACCTTATAAAACCTGCAAGAAGTCAAGGCTCAAAGATTTCTACTTCAGAAAGAGTAACATGATTAAAAAACAACTAGAAACAAGAATTACGTAATCATATCAAGCCTGAAACAAAATCCGTCAAACATGAAGGAGAGAATAAGAGGAAGAGAGAAATAACAATAGTCAAAACATTCTCATCAAACTTCAGAGAGGTGCTAAGGTCCCATATCTTCAAGTCCAGTAAAAGAAAATGCTGGATTAATGAGTTCTTTGAGCTTCCATGACTTGAATTCAACAAAAATAATTGATTAAGATATCAATTCTCTAAATATGCCCCCATAACCACAAGAAACATAAAGTTACCATTGTTCCAGACACTCCTCACCATGTAATAATCACGTTGCAAATACTTCTGGATTCTGATGAACTCATATACTGTCAATTTAATTCCCTGGTCAAACTGGTCTGGAATGAATCAACAGAATGTCCCGTTCTTGATCGTCATTAATCTTAGGGGTTTTTCGTGCCTTATTTGCAAACAAAGACACGCTATAATTATGCAAAGTAAAACTAACGCGGGGTGGAATGTAGAGAACTTCTTTGATACAAGGATGAAGAACACTTTTCCTAAATCTTACTCTTCTCATGAAAAATTTGGAACTTAGATGTACTAAAAGCCTAGATGATTTTCAATATCTTAATGTGCATGGATATGAGTTTACTTTCTGTAAATTATCTACAATCAAGCCACTGCTTAGGGATATTTGATAGTGAATTCAGGCGTAGAAGCAATGGAAGCTTTAACATACCTCAGTATGCTTATCATTAACAAGGTCAGGTGAACAGATTTGAGTGAAAGCTTTCTTGACAATGAATTGCCGCCGACTATTTATGTTAAGTAGCAGGGAACACATTTCACCTCTAAAAAGAATCCGTATTTATATCACTGCTTATTTTACAAAACAGAAGTATAGCAAAGGCATTTGGACGATAAACCAGAAAGACTGAATGCTGAGAAAGAAACTGAACTAAATATCAATACAATTTTCTTCCATCCAACAGAGGGAAATACTAGAAACTAATAACCCATACCGGGAACTTGGAGAGCCAAATTGGCTAAAACAGGTTCGAGCCCATGGTCACCGTCCGGTTCAACTCTCAAGGGTATGTGATCAGGAAGAGCAATAAGGATGCACCCCTTCGGTATTTCTCCAGAGGCAACGAGTCCAAGACCATTGGTGTCATCCTCAGCTACCTTCACCGCCGGGTGCACGAAACCACCTTCCCTTCGGACCCATTTGATGAGGTCCGGTGGGTGCGGCACTAGGCGCGCCGAAACTGAGGCCGTGGCGGCGCATGTGAGAGCCCGGCAGTGGGTTAGAGAGGCCATTATCATCTTCGAGGTACTCATTTTCAGTAACGCCCACGCTTGCCGGCTTGGCCCCCTCCGATTTTCATTTATCCGATTATTTTTTCTTAAAACCATACAGAGAGCACCTCAAGTTTCGTTATGATTAGGTAGTAACGTTGCTTTTTTTTTTATCATTTTTTAACAATAAAAAATAGCAATAACTATTCGATCCCACTGTGCTTACTGTAAGTTGGCCACAAATCTCTCATGTTCATTTTGAATTGAGCCAAGTAAAACAACAATTGCGAGCATCTACAAGATAAATGTTTTAAATCAATATACAATTAATTATGATAAGTTTAAATAAAAAATTGGAAGAATATTTTTTTATAAAAGATCACATATTCAATATAAAATTTTTGTTAGTATATTTATCTTGTAAATAATATTAAGTTTAATATTACATAAAATAGAGTATATTCAACTTGAATTCTAATATATATATATATATTCAAAATCATATCAAAAAATCAAAAAATTTAATCTAAAAGTTAATTCATAAATTAAAGAAATATTTTTTATTTAAACTTATCATTTAAAAGATTGTACATGAGAGATTTCAATTAATTTCATCATTTAAAAGATTACCATCTACTTTACAAAAGTGATTAAATTAATTCATAGTCTATTTGGGTGTAAGTAATTTTTATTATTATTATTATTCACATACCTATACAAGACCAGGAGGTTCAGAACCCATTAGCCTACCTCTGGCCCAAAGAACAAGTAGAATTTTGAAAACAAATCAAAGAGAGAAGAAAATGATAAACCTACCAACAAGAGGATTAAAAACACAAATTCATACCCATCGACTAAAAAGGAAAAAGAGACGATTTTAAGAAGATAGAGGAGAAAAGGCTGAAATCAGGCGTACCCCGGGATGACCTCAGCCTGAGGCCAACCCGGCCACTTGTCTTTGAGCTCTTACTAAATTCCTCTCATCGTGGTGCCCATATGCTTCGCCAGAGCTTAGATAACATAGTTGCAAAAAGATTTAATTTAAGTAAAATTAACCCCACAGAATAAGAGTATTTTGGATGTCTACTATGATCTTCGTTGTCTTTGCCGTTCGCTTTTTAAGAGCTAGATCTGCTTTTCCAACTTTTTCATTCCACCTTCGCTTTTCACCTTCCCTTTTCCTTAGCTAGAATCAAGAATCAATCCCCCTGTTACGGAAACCACTTCCCCTTTTTGATCTTTGAGAACAGACATTATTTGCAATCTAAAGTAAACTTTATCTGAATTTCTTGAATAAATCACGAACATCGAAATAAAAATAAATAAATAATATCTAAACTTTATAATGAATACCCAAGAAAACATCTAAAGTATTTTTATTTACATAATAGTCATGCTTGGTAAGACATCACCATGGACTTTATAAAAGTTCACTAATTGTTGTTGATCGTATTACTAAATATGCTCATTTTATTGGATTAAGTCATCATTTCTCAACAACTTAAGTGACAAAAGCCCATATAAATAGGGTGGCCAAGCTATATGGATTTTCACAATTGATTGTATGCAATCAAGACACTATTTTCTTCAGCAAATTTTGGGAGATTTCTTTAAAACATTAGGAGTTAAACTCGTTCATAACACATCATATTACTCATAAATGAATGGTCAAACTAAGAAAGTCAATCAATGTGATGCGATTTGTGATGGGCTAAAGAGTGAGCTAAAGGTCAAAATAAGATAGGGGAAGGGAATTTTGGAATTTAAAAGGCAGAGAAGGTAAATTGGAGGGAAATAAACTATAGAATGTAAAAACATAAATTTAAATTGCTGATATTTAAATGACATGAAGGTAAAGATTGGAAATTAAAAATGCGTAAAGAAAAAGCTAGAATATAAAGTAAGGTAAAGTAAAGGCTAGAAAGATAGAAAGTTCTCTTCTTATCTTTAGGATACTTGTCTGCAAATGAGTTCATAGTCTCTATTTATAGAGAGCTAAGGTATATAAAAACAAAACAACCATAAATGTAGTCAACAAGGCCTTTTGGAACCTACAAAGCATCAAATATAGTTTTTTTTGGAACTAACCAACATAATAAATGAGACTTTTTTGGAAATAACAAACTAGTAGTAAATCTAGTCAAGGTTGTTTTCTCCTTTTGGATTAGCATCCTTATCCTTTGGCTAAGTTGGTTGAACTTGAACCCAATGGAGGACGCTGTGACCCCAATTCTTTGACATAGGAACTAGCAAGACTTGGGTCATGTCATAAGTCTATGATGGAACATTGGATGTGCCTACATCACAATGCATAGAGTAATACCTATGTTGCATTTGTAATGAGAGGCCTAAAAAGTGGTATTCATGGTTGTCTCTAATAAAATGGTGGTATAATACCAATTACCATATAGCCCTAAATATGATGCCCTTTGAAGTATTGGTACTAATCCACTTAGCTCCGGTATCACAACTTCAAGCTCATAGGAGAGCAAGATGTAGATGAGTTCTTTTAGAAACAAGTTGACAAGGTGCAATTAATTAGGCCCCACTTGTTAGAGAGCCAAGCTCAAATGATAGTCACATGATAATTAAAGCCATTCTAGTGAATGTTCAAGGTGGGTGATTCAATTTAGTTATAGGTGCAACTTTATTGACAGTTGATAGTGTCTAAGTGAATAGATCAAAAGTTATTCCACTGTTATCGTGGGTCTTACATGATCATTGAGCTTATTGGATAAGTCACATACAAGTTGGTTCTTCCACTAGATGTCAACATACATATGGTCTTTCATGTATTGTAGTTGAAAAAAGTAGTTAGGTGTAAATGCAAAATTTACCCAAAAATTTCTCTCATGAATGGAGAATGTAGAATGTTGGTAGAGCCGCATAAGGTGATGGAGGTCATATGGTGCAAATTAAAAATGGGCAAGGGGTAGATTTGTTAATTCATTGGTCTAAGCATCTAAAATATGAGCCAACATGGGAAGACATTAAATACATCAAACAACAATTCTCATCCTTTAAAATTAGACTAAAGATAAGATAAGATATAGTTATTAAATAAGATAAAATAGAATTTTTAGATAAGTTTAGTCCAAGTTAAAATAAGATATCCAATATATTAACCTTTAGAATAAACACACCATTAGAGAATTCATACTGTCGCTCTTTTTTATTACTATTAATTGTTGACTTTACTAGATCTTTTATTCAATTGAGTCAATAAACGAGGCATTATTCCATTAAGATTCCTTGTGTTCCTTGGTTAGGGGCTCAAGTCTTTACAAGATTAATCTCAATAAGAACAATGACGGAACTAAGAGAATAATGCGTCAAAATAATTTTAATAACCTTAACAAATACGAGAGAACTACAAACAACTAATTACAAACTATTTAAATTTTAATTAATAACATTACTTGAATACTCTTGACTTCGAGATGCCTTCACCCTATCCCTTAGTCTCGTTTAACAAAGCCTCCTCGTCTAGTCCAATTCCAATCCCGCTTTTGGGAGAACAGACCAACATATTATATTTAATGTATAATAAGAAATCACGTGTCAATTATAAGCTGAAGGATATTTTTCTCGCCCATCCTTCTGTTATGCGGTCGAAAATCAATGGCTTCTTCTCGTTGTGTCTTCCCGCATTTGTGAATGGACGTTCAACGGAATCTATGCGCCTAACCAGAAATCTTGGCAACAACCGATAGATCTAAGAACAATCATCGTAGCGGCAATGAAAAGAAACAAATTAAGCAAATCAAGAAAATAACAGAGTAAGAGAAAATGAAAACAAAGCTAGTGAATGGGATTGAAAATTAGATCAAAGTCCTGAAATATTCACAAATCTTCACCATAAAGGGCGTGTCAAATCTCCCTAGAAATCAAAGAAACAAGAAGAAGACTACATTGATTAAATTGAAGGGGGGGCGATACAGAGGAATGGGAAAGATCATTGGTCCTTCAAATCCGTCCGCGAGCCTTTCATCATCATGACCTGGAATTCGTCGAAGCTAATCATCCCGTCGCCGTTACTATCGACCCCGCAGATCATCTTCCGGCACTCGGACAGAGAGCACTCGTCGTTCAGGCTCTTCAAGACCTCATACAACTCCTCCGCGGATATCAATCCGTTCCCGTCGATGTCGTAGACGGAGAAGGCGTCCTTGAGATTCTCCAACGCCTCGTCGGAATCCACGCCCTTGGTGTTCAGCTCCACGAACTCCTGGAGGTCGATGTGGCCGTCGCCGTCCGCATCCACCTCTTTGATCATCTTCTCGAGCTCCTCCTCCGAGGCCGGGTGGCCCAGGCTGCCCAAGATGGATCCGAGCTCGGAGGACGAGATCTTGCCGTCGCCATTAACGTCGAACTTCCTGAAGACTTGCTCAAGCTCCGCCACGATCTGCGACTTGCCGTTCAAGGACGGGGAACTCGAGGCCATCGGGTTCGCTGAGGTAGTCGTGGATGCGAGGGAGGAACTACTGGACGAGTCGGATTTCTTCTTCCGGCGGAAGATGGACTTCAAATTCATGATTTGGCTAGAGAAACAGAATGATATTGGCGGTGGTTGGGAGAGAAAGCGAAATGAGGGGTGGAGAGGTTTGCCTCCGGGAAAAAGAAGGAAAGAGAAATCTGAGTCCTAACGGGAATGCAGCCTTGTAACGGAACCCGTTCTTAGCCTATATGGGAAAATTTCGAGTTCCAAATTTCAAGGTAGAGAATGTGGGTGGGATGGAAGCACGGATTTCGAGACGTTAAGAGTTATAGGAATCTCCTCCGGGCACCTCTTCTTTCCTTCCGGTAGACTCATGCACCACCTTCCTCGCAACTGCATTTATTTTACAGTATAACTGAAAAGTAATTGAGGATCAGTTTTATAAAGAAAATCTAAAAAAATAAAAAACAGTGATGAGTTATAGTGGATCCTAACATGTGTTACATATGCATCATAGAAATATAAGGTATTACAAATTTCAATGAAATAAATCTGCATTTCATTATTATCTCTTGTGCTCTCAAATTAATACAAAATGTGGTTTGTATTTTGATATTTGATTCATTTCATGCTTTAATTTTCAAATATATGAAATCACTTTTGAGAATGATAAATAATTGAATGACACAGAAGACTTGATTGCCGAAGGCTCAAATCTAAGATTACAATTCCCATTAACCTTTTCGAAAATAATCTAAAAGCAAGGTTGATAATGTCTTATAATAGAATTAATTTGACTTGTGGCACGAGATCGAAACCACCAAAAATTGTTATTCTAATCTTAGGTAAGTATCAATCTCATAAAATAGAAACACTAACTTATTCAAGAACCACAACACTTAAATGACTGATGTGCCGAGCTTTTCTTTACAAAAGATAGCCAATGATAGAAGTTCGTGCTAGATTTAATTTCTTTCGGAATCATTATTTCATGCAATGTTTTTATTTTACTTTTATATATAGTTCTTTTAAAAAAGAATTGCAATTATATATATATATTTCTTTTACATTGAATAGAAGTATGTTCATAGATAAGAATAAAACTTGGAAAATCAAAGGATTTGCATACTAGAGACTTATCTCTAAATAAAAGAACTACTACTAATCCTTACGCAAGAATTAAACAAAGAAAAAGATGACTACTTTCTATCTTTGAAGGTAACTAGTAATGTTTAGATTATGACCTTTGTTAGGAATTGTAATTGTCCCACATGGGATATGAATGCTTGATTCTCTAGCCCTATTGATGGGTGGTTCAACTATCTCTTTGAGACGTCGTTTGGATAGTCACTTAGGCCTAACTTAATATGGCATTGGAGCTAGTGCATCTAAGTTGAGCCTTCAAGCTACCTTCTCCTTCGAGCCTTTTTCATGAAGTTGATGGATTCATCCCATGAAAAGAGAGGACATGTTAAGAATTGTAATTGTCCCATAACACATATAGTTACTTAATTCTCTAGCCTTGTTAATGAGTGGTTCCTCTCTTCCTTTGAGACATCTTTTGGAGAGTCACTTGAGCCTAACTTAACTTGGTATCAAAGCAGGTACATATAGGTTGAGCCTTCAAACCTTTCCCACAAACTTGATGGATTTGTCTCACATGAAGAAAAGGCATATTGAGAACTTAATTGTCTACACCAAATATGGATGCTTGATTTTTTAGCCTTATTAATGGGTAGTTCTTTTTCCCCTTTCAGATATCTTTTCATGAGTCACCTAAGCTTACCTTAACATGGTAACAAAGCTAGTACATCTAGGCCAGGTCTTCAAGTTGCTTTCTCCTTTAGGCCTTCTCCATGGACTTGATGGATTTATCCCATGTGGAGTGGATGCATGTTTGAAATTGTAATGTCCCACATCAAATATGGATGTTTGATTCTATGGCTCATGCCAATCAAATCATGAGGATTGCTATTCCACAATTCTTTGATGCTCAAGGTGTTGGCTCACCGGGAAAAGGTAGTCGAGACTATGCATTAGGCCAAGAAGGACAATTAGTGTTAAGGTGAGACCTACCTAGGACAACTAGATCAAGTGCTAGAACCATTGCCAAAGGCGGCCAAGTGATGTGTGATCTAGAAATCTAACAACAGGTAAAGTTGCGACAAAAAAGTCACATAATGGATTTTGGCAAGAAGGGACCAAACATAACCCCACTCACATTAGAAAGGGGATGCCAACCATCCGATCTACCTAGTGGGCCAGCCATTAAACCGTTTCTGCCCCACTAAGCAAGATCATCAAAGCTTCTTCGATGAGTATTTTGATAAGCATATCTGAAGGGGCAAAATAGGGATTTTCTTCTTAAGCTAGTAAATAAATATCCCTTATTAGAATAATATTTGTTTTTAGTTACTAGAACTTGTTTTTAAAGGCTAATGATGTATGAGAATAAAACCTTGAGGATAAAGTTTTTTTTTAATAAAGGATAGAATGTTGCGAGCCTAAATTTAGGCCCTATTATTGTTCATGGCATATTGGCTTATTGGCTTGCTATAGCTTAGCCCAAGTCAATTTAGTGCTTTTATATTTCATAGATTGTAATGTAAAGGAAGCTTTTGTTGAATAGAAAAAATTATTAAAAGCTGTAAACTTTCTCGAAAGAATCTAATCATGTCATTTTGCCTTTGTACATTCCCTTTTATCTGTTATCTTTCTTTCCTGAATCTTTAAGGTTATAAGGAGAAAAATGGCTCTCACATATCCAAATCATTGCCATAGCCCCCACACATTGTTGTTGAACTAGTTACACGTTTTTCTGCCTAGAGTTCTTGCAAAAGAATGCCTTTAAATGGTTAAATAAAGCTCAATATGCTTTTGAAAGATTAAAAATAGTTATGGCTACAACCTCAATATAAGTGTTCTTAGACTTCTCTCAACCCTTCATTGTGTTGACATAAGGAATAAAACTTCTCACATTTTTTAGCAAGACATTGCATGACTATCATATGAAGTTATTCAAGTATGGCAAGAGATGCTAGCAATAGTTATGGCTATGTATAAGTGGAGGCATTACTTGTTGGGTCACCAATTTTTCAGTAGGATTGATTAGAGGAGTCCTAAGTCATTGCAAGACTAGAAGATCATGACTCTAATGTAGTAAAGATAAATGCTTAAGTTAATGGAATATGATTTTGTAGTGGAATATAAGTCAAGTAGACAACATGTGGCAGTGGATACACTATCTAGGAAACTACCATGGATAAAGTGGGGATTAAGAGGCAAGGTTGATTCAAGCTAATTTCCCAGTAAGTTCCTTAATGAGTGGAAACTATCATAGATAAAGTGGAGATTAACTTGAAATTATAAAAATTAGCAGATAGAATTCAACAGGAAAAGCTATTAGACCTTGGGAATAAAAGACAAAGGTAATATTCTACAAGGGCTGGATATATCTAAATAATGACTCTTCTTTAATTCTGGTGATGATCAAAGAGATTCACTTAGACATTCATGAAGGGGCTCAAAAAACTCTTAAGTGCATAAGAGTAGTTTTCTTTTGGAAAGGGATGAAGAAAACGATAAACAAGTAAGTGAGTGAATGTTCTATATGTTAGAAATGTAAAGGAGGTAATATATTGCTAGTAGGAAAACTTTAGTCACTTCCAATTCTAGAGCAAGAATAGGAAGACATACTTATAGACTTTATATAAAGGTTGCCAATATCATGGAGAAAGTTAATAATCTTAGTGGTGGATGATTGCTTGTCTAAGTATGGGCATTTCATTGTTCTTTATTAACCTTATACTACTCAAGTAGTTGCCTATACTTTCTTTAATAACATGTTCAAGTCATATTGAATGCCAAAGTTCATTATTTGTGATAAAGATTCATTGTTTACTATCATCTTTTAGAAAGAGTTATTTCATTTATAGGTATTTTCAATTTCACATCCATTTATCATTCGCAATTAAATAGGCAAATGAAGGTTGTAAATCCAATAATGGAGATGTATCTTTGCTATTCACTAGGAAGATCATCAGGGAGTGGATTAAATGGTTGTCTTGGAAATAATACTATCAAAATACCAATCAGTATAATGCCACCCTTTATATGTTCTATGAGATAGTTTATGGGTGTAGTGGCTTTAATGGAACACATTTTAGGAGAAAGGGACCAACAAGTAGCACAATTGAGACAAAATTTGTAAAGGCCACAACTAAAGATGAAGACATTTTATGATAGTAAGGAATCCAAGTTGCAATATGACTTGGGAGATCAAGTTTACTTTCAATTGCCAAATTATTGTCAAACTTAAATTGTTGAGGGAAGGAACTAAAATTGTCTCCTAAGATCTATGGCCCATTTAGGGTAATGCAATGGGTGGGAGTAATCGCATACAAGTTGGAGCTTCTAGAAAGGTCTCAAATCCATCCAATGTTCCATATGCCCAAGTTGAAACAATGTGTTAGTAGCCCACTCTTCCTTAAGAACCTTAAGACTTGATATTAGTTCATCAAATGCAGGCCTTATTGGAAAAAAGATGGACAAAGGGTCACACTAAGGTGCTAGTTCATTGGAAAGGGAAATCGCCTTTTAAAGCCATGTGGGAAGAAAAGTCCTCGTTTTTTGTTAGGTCTCTAGACTTTTGCCTTGAGGACAAAGCAATTTTGATGCGGCTAAGAATGTTACAAATTGAAGCAAATGGAAAGAGGAGAAAATGATGCAAAGTTAAAGTATGATTTGTATTGGTTGTTGTGGTTTCTGTTAATTGTTTTAGTTGGGCTTGTGTGGGGCAGAACTTGTGTCTTTGGGTGGCTCATTAGTGGGTTGTTATATGTGTTTGTTTCTGGTTAGGTTTCCCGATTTTTGCCTTGAGGATAAAGTAATTTTGATGGGATCTAGAATGTTATAGGACGGGGCAACTGAAAAGAGGAGAAAAGTAGGTAGAGTTAAAGTATGATTTATGTTGAATGTTGTGGTTTCTGTCTTAGTATTTTGTTAATTGTTTTAGTTGCGTTTGTGTTGGGCTGAACTTGTGTCTTTGGGTGGCCCGTTAGTGCGTTATCATATGTGTTTGTTATGTGGGTTTATATTGTTAAATTGGGTGTAGTTATTTGTGTAGAGGGCTGGTGTATTTGTGGCCCACAGTCTAGTTGGGGTACGTGAGGAAACAACGTCGTTTTTGTAAGGCTTTTTGAGGGAGCCGAATTCCCTCACTGGTGATGGCAGAGCAATGTTTCCTCTTCCTCGCGAGGCTCTCTCTGTCGATTGAAACCAGATTTTCAGGTGATTGTTTTCCTCCATTGTTCCTCCCCATCGGAAGAACCCTCCAAACATTCCTCACAGAGGATTTGTAAACGGTCCCAGAACCCCTTCACAGACCGTCATGGCTGCCGCCCGTAACAAAAGGGATGAAGAAGGGTCCTCCAACATTGTGCAGCGCCGGCCTAATTGGTGATGATAGTACGAGGTGGGGGTGGAAATCTCTGGGCCACCGGCCACCCCTTTTGAAGGAGGTATATTCAGTTTGTCCATTGCCATTCCACCCAATTACCCTTTCAATCCAACTAAAGTCACCTTCAATACCAAGGTCTACTAGATTCCTGCGTATATCGTGTCTGCAGTGTTAGTCTCCGTACGCGCCTGGGACTCATCGCCCAACCTGATAGATCCTCTGGAGCGTGAAATCCCTGCCGTCTACAACAGACGCATACTCCAGTACGAGATAACAGCCCGTGAATGGACCGACAAGTATGCCCTCCCAAAAAGGCTCGGCACTTCGCTTTGTGTATCAATTCCTCACTATTTTGATAAATAAATCAAAGACTAGATGGAATTATCTTCCGTTATGTCCATTATCTACCAGAAAAATATGAAGATTGGGTTGGGCTTGGATTCTGAGAAAAAGACTGACAATACGCACTATTTATAGTTTCGGTCTCTTTTTAATCTGGCGTTGGCTTCCTCCAGCCTAATGAAAGCCTATAAGACAAGACAAGACAAGACAAAAACAGCTACGTAAAAGCTGTCCTTAACAAGTCGATAGCTCCTCATGGGTTTCTTGTCAACCCGGACCCCACCAGTTGCTCCTCCGAGTTGAAAGACATCAGCCACAACTCCTCGTCATCTCTCCTTTCAAGCGCATCAGGAAAACTTTGCAGCGACTGAAAGCAAATTCACGCGTCTTTTGTCCCTTTTGAATACCGTCCAGTTCTTCCTTCTCCTTTTCTTCTTTTCTCCTTTAACATCGATGAAAAATTAGAACCTCGGTGCCGTGACACTCCTACCTCATGGACTCTCAGTCTCTGCGCTTCATCACCCACCGCTCCTTCTTCTCTGCCGTCCGATCCGGCGACCTTGACTCCGTCAAACGCCTCTTGGATGAGCTTACCGGAGAAGAGCTGTCAGATGGGTCCGCGGTCTCCGATCTTTTGGCTTTGCAAAACGACGGGGGCGAGACCGCCCTGTACATCGCTGCGGCGAATAATTTTCTGGAGCTCTTCAGATTCTTGCTCAGGTTCTCTGATATTCAGATTTTAAAGATCAGGTCCAAGGCTGATATGGACGCATTTCACGTTGCCGCTAAGCGCGGCCACTTGGGTATTTGCTTCCAAACTGTTCTTATCTTGGCAGTTTTTCTTCTTCTTCTTCTTCTTCTTCCTTTTTTTTTTTTTCTCTGTAACTCTTCCTGGAATTGTCTGGTTCCAATTGCGTTGTCGGGAATTAACTGAAAATTTTCTTTTTCTGTATGGGTTGTATTTGATTTATTGATGGTTTTTTTTTGGGAGTATAAGCTGCTTTGGCTGCGAGGATGATTCCAGGGAATGATCAAAGTTGGCTTGTTTAGTTACTGTTTGTCAATTGATTGGAATTACTGCTCTTGTTGCCTAGGCTAAACGCAGTTTAACGTTTTGAGATTTCTAACTAAGAGATGTCTAGTTATACGCTCATTTCTCAGGCATATATCTTTGCTTTTTTAAGTTCTGATCTTCAGCTAATAAATTTCTTCCTTCACGTATTTGGAAATTTTGGAGATTGAAATCCATCGATTGTAAGCATAGCTCAATTCTGGACTTCGGTGTAAGAAAGTAGTTCATGTAACGATCAGGCTTTTGGTTACAGGGAAGATCTCAACTTTTCGTGTCATATGAGAGATGTATATTGAACCACGGGATCATTGGAGTCATTGTTAAATGACTTCATTAATCTAAGGTCAATTAAACGTTAAGTGAGATTATTGGTTCATAAAGAAAATGCTTCTATTTTTGTAATTCAGGTGACCTTCTCACCCTTTAAATGAGGTGTATATCATCAATTATCAGAGACATGGGAGAAAGAATGGAAGTTCAAGGTGGGGGGGATTTGGAGTTTTCAATGGTTGGTAAATGCTTGGTATTTGGAGTTTTTAATGGTTTCTGGGGAGCCCTTACTTTTGACTAATTTTTGGACTTTGAAGGTTGAGATTGTAAACTAGAAAATAGTCGCTCATGTTAAATGGGGGTCTTCCTATGTCACCTTGTAAACAAAGGCCGCTAGTGCTCCTTGGAATCTTGCAGTGACAAGAACTAATGTAAATTGAACTCAACCAACAAATGTTCACTGTTGTTTATTTGAAAGGTGTACCACCTGTTTGGGCTGCTATCCAAATGCTAAACACCTACTACTAATCATAGATGTTTTATGGTTCATGAGTAAGTAAAGCAACTTGGCTATTAAGGAGCATCATCTAGGACTTAACTGATAGTAACCTATTGGTTTGTCTTGCTTGAATTATTCTGATCTATTATGTCATGTTAAGAGGATTGGATTTTCCAGTTATTGCAGTATTGAAAGGATTTAACTAATCCCAAGAAAAGTAAAGGATATATATTTTTTTCTTTTCCCCTGAAGTATGGCATGTACTTTTATTTTGTGTAGGGATTGTGAAGGAACTTTTAGGCATTTGGCCTGAGCTTTCTAGGTCATGTGACTCCTCAAACACTAGCCCCCTCTATGCAGCTGCTGTTCAGGAGCACTTGGATGTAGTGAATGCCATCTTGGATGATGATGCCAGCTCAATTCGGATAGTAAGGAAAAATGGGAAGACTGCATTGCATAATGCTGCTAGGTATGGCCTACTTTCTATCGTAAAAGTACTTATAGAGCACGATCAAGGAATAGTCAGCATCAAAGATAAGAAGGGCCAAACAGCACTCCATATGGCTGCAAAAGGTCAGTGCCCTTCAGTTGTCGAGGAGATCTTGTCTGCCGATATCTCTATACTCAATGAATGTGACAAGAAAGGCAATACGGCTGTGCACATAGCCACAAGGAAAGGCCGATCAGAGGTATTTACTTTGAACTTAACAAAGAGATGCCACATTTGTTTTCCCCCAAAAATTTTACTCCATTTTTTTCAGTTCAGTTGAACTTTAAAGAGTGTTTAGATTATGGGAGTGATTTCATTTTTGGAAGGATTCAGCTTGTAGCATTGGGAAAACTTTCCAAGGAGCCTGTTCCTGGGCTTTGTCAAACTACCAACTAGGGATTTTGGTATCACCTCTTTGCGGATATGTATGGCCCTGGTTGTAATTTAAATGAGGAAGGGGATTTGAAAAAGACTGAATTTTGTCGCTTCTTAACATTTATATGATCACAAAGAGGCAGGGTAACCATGTGATGAATGAAAAGAATGCCTCTTACATTTGCATATACAAGTTAACAAGGCTTCAAATCTTAGATGTACTTCTTTCATTATTTAGCTTTCACAATTGACCACTAAACTGTATTTAAATAAGTAAAGGCGCACATGTGAAATGTTTAGGTACTTTAGCATCTTTTCTCGTTGCATGTGTTGTTGAAAACATATTTAGCGCTTGAGCTTCAGATATTGGGAACTCTGTTATCTTGCTGTATGAATGAGATTTGAAAAAAGGAACACCAATATGAGGAAATAAAGTTTGATTTGCTGGGAGAATGAGGGAATGAAAAGGTTTCAATATCGATAGTCAATCATCATTTGAGACTTGAACTTAAAAATTTTCATCCTTTTGCTTTACATGCTATTAGGTGTTAACAAGATGCAGTACGAAATTTCCCATTCAAATCTGCTCTCTTTCTACTACCATGTGTTTACATCCAAGATTTATCCTAGAGTGTGACAGCATTCTCTCTAAGTTTATTCTTCATCACGTATTTTCAAATAATTATGTAAGGGAAAATATATGCCCTTAAATGTGTTTGCTCCCTTTGAGTTGGTTGGTTTTTCTCCTGGGCTAAATAGTGTTCTCTTTTTCAGATAGTAAGCCTTTTGCTGAGCTACACATCAGTTCATGTCAATGCAATTAACAACCAGCAGGAGACGGCAATGGATTTGGCAGATAAACTGATGTATGGAGAATCTGCATTGGAAATTAAGGAATTTCTAGCAGAAGCTGGTGCCAAGCACGCAAGGCATATTGGTCAATTGGATGAAACAATGGAGCTCAAAAGGACTGTGAGTGACATAAAGCATGAGGTTCACTCACAACTCAAAGAAAATGAACAAACCCGACGCCGAGTTTCGGGCATTGCCAAGGAGCTAAAGAAGCTTCACAGAGAAGCTGTTCAAAACACCACCAATTCTATCACAGTAGTTGCAACACTTTTTGCCTCGATAGCTTTCTTGGCCATATTCAACTTGCCTGGCCAATACGTTATGGATGATGGACCAGATGTTGGAATGGCTAACATAGCTAACCAAGTTGCTTTCAGAGTATTCTGCCTCTTAAATGCAACATCTCTCTTTATTTCTCTTGCTGTTGTTGTGGTCCAAATCACTTTGGTGGCGTGGGACACTAGAGCTCAGAAGCAGGTTGTGTCAGTTGTTAACAAGTTAATGTGGACTGCCTGTGCCTGCACTTGCGGGGCTTTTCTAGCAATAGCTTTTGTAGTTGTTGGAAAGCGAAGTTCGTGGATGGCTATTACTTTAACCCTTATGGGAGCACCAATTCTCGTGGGGACTCTTGCAAGCATGTGCTACTTTGTTTTCAAACAACGCTTCGGGGGTTTTCGCAGTGACTCCCAGAGACGCATCAAAAGGGCCAGTGGGAGCAAGTCTTTCTCGTGGTCTTTATACTCGGCAAATATATCAGATCTTGATGACTATAACTCTGACTGCGAGAAAATCTATGCCCTCTAGACAGTGTTTTCTGAACTCTGAGTTAGCTGCACAAGGTCTTCTTCTGCGGATGTTTATCTGAATGTAAATAACTGCACATGCAGCGCCAGTAGTAGGCAGGCAGTTTCAATGTTGAGATCGCGCCAGGGCGATGTTGGTGGTTCCACCGTGTCATGGTCGACAAACGAGAATGTTTGTGAGAATTCATGTTTACAGCAAATTGCTTGCTGGTTGTGACAGGACCAGACCAATGAATCGACAGAGTCAACTAGAAAGGTTATGTATATTTATGAATATTACTTTCTGTATTAATTTTCATCAGTGTGTATGAGTATTTGTTTCCAGTAAATTTCTTGCTGATTGTGATGGGACCAGAGACAAGAAATGATGTACTTTAGGCATATCGAAGTACAAAATGTTAGTTCAGTCTACAGTCATATGTATATATGTTTGAAGCAAATTGCTTGCTCATTGTCATCGGACAAAATGTTAGTTCAGTCTACAGGAGCATATGTATAAACTCGACCTCGGTCTAGGTTTGTGATTCCTGTATGTTTTGCTGTATGACCAGCAGAGTGGTTGGCCATCAGGAATGTCACAAATTTGGACCAATCCTCATATTTTTCTACCAACTAGGTTGTCATGTGAAGTAGGATACGCCTCTGATCTACGGCCAATCCCTACTTGGATTTTTGAACTTTGTAATCACCCAAAAGAGGCCACCTATTTTATAAAATCGGTCAATGGAAGACTGCCTAATCTGGAATTGAAAAGACTTCCTCCAGTTTGATCAGTTGCTTTCAAGAACTAATTGTTGTAACATGGTAAGTGAATGAAAGAATATCATAGAGGAGGCATTGACGTCAAATGCCTTTTTCAAGTTCCGGTTCCGGTTACCCCGTGATGAACCAACACCGATTGCCTTTTTCTTCTTTTTGTTTTTGCTGTGTTTAACCGTGCTGCTACCATCACCATTATCACAAGTTCTGAGCAAAGTCATCATGTTCGCCAATATTCAAGAAATAGAACACAATTTATATCAGTGGGATAAAACGAGAATAAATAGTCAACGGAATAACAAGACATGCATAATTCTTCTGTAGAACTTCTCTATACATGAATTAGTGATTTCTTATTTTATAAGGTTGCTGTAACAGATGAGCACAAAGAAACAAACTGCATCTTCTAAATAAACTTCTCCCTCTAACCCACGTGGTTTTCAATTAAAAAACAACAGAACCACACGGGTATGTCTTTTGCTTACAAAGTCAAAGAATAGCTCAAGAAAGACCCTATCTTAATTCGAAAACTTTCCTCCGTCACAACCTTTTACAATAACAAAACAATCTGCTACGATATACAATTATACAAATTATACCAGATCTCACATATGCCGAGACTAGTATACAGTTAGGCTTGACAAGGGGCAGGAAACGACCCCTTTTTGTCATAGTTGCAACTGCCCTGGGCCTCTCTTCGATGATCTAGAGGAAGATCCACCCATGTCTGATGAAGACACCCGCCGAGAGTCTTCAGGTCCTTCCACCACCTGCATTGTAGCATTTGAAATTGTGATTCCGAAAATGACAATAGTATCCTCGAAAGGGAACAGAGGGTATAAGTTAAAACAAGCAGGGAGAAAGAACATCAGTGTAGATATGGTATTCAAAGATCTGCGCCTTGTCCAAATATTTGATGCAGGCAACATAACCTTTGCTTTTGTGTAATCAAGCTCCAGAAATAAGACTAAGACTATTCATGCTGTTATGTCCTGACTTCTGCCACTAAATCCAAGACACCCTTCTTTCAGCCACACACCAAACCACCCCCGGGGGTACTCCTGTGAATTATTTTTCTGGTTCTGAATCTTAAAATGATACCCTGAATAGGAAAGAGAAGCCCTACCTACCGTTGATAATGAAGTTGTGGAACTGTTGCGCGCCTGTGCCTGTGCCTGTATTTTTGCATGTATACGATGCTGGTGCTGCATTTGCTCAAACTGTTGTAACCTTGAAGCAAAATTAATTCCATTATGCGAATTCCCACCATCCTGGATTCCATCTCCATCCTCAGTGATTTGTGATCCACTTGGCATGTGATGCAGAATTTGATAGGGGTTTCCTGATGATGTCCGCCTAAATTGCTCACCATTGAAAGAATTGGAAGGTACCGTTTTTAAACGAGTCCGTAGTATCTTGAAAGCGGCACTTTGCTGCATTCAAGTGTTAAATGTAAGGTTACGTGAATGACTAACATGACTAAATAAATGATAAACCAGATTGTGGAATGAAAACTAGTCAGCAACAAACATTAAGAGCAAATTTAATCTCCTTTAGAATTTTTGGACTAGGGAGCCAAAAGCATATATTGCTGAACCCAATTACAAGCAGGCTTAAGGGAAGACAACATCATCTGATATTTCAAAACAAATTTACACAAAAATTTCGAAGCAAAAGAACCATACTCGTGGGAAACACAGAGCTTTTGGCATACTTCACAAATGTAGATGAAGGGCCAAAGAACGGGAAAACCAGAGGCACTGCTAAATTTTCACTCAAAACACAGGCAGGACCATCCAGAATTTAAAAAGGCTAAAAAGATGAAGCACTATTGCTTGTAACAACTATTAATGGTGAGTACAACTATATTCATCTTCAATAGGGAACGAGACAAAGCAACAACCAGTTTCCTTGACATTTTAGTACTAAAACCACATTGGGGATAACAATCAGGGAAGTCACAGTGATGAAAATCCTGTTCTTTTTGTTGGGGTTCAAATCCACATTTTAAGCAGCTTTCAAGGAAAAGCAGAAGCTCAATATTAATAGCAAGAAAATTTGATACTATGATCAATATTATGATTTTTTATCATTACGAATAAAGAAGAGGCACTAGGAATAGAAATTATCAAAAATAAAAAATAAAAAATAAAAAGCATAAAATATAGTATGACAAGACAAAAGAAAACAAAACCGGTCATTGATTAATTTAATGTGCAAATGCATAAATAGGCACATACGTACTACATATACACCCTCTTATATAATGGCCAGTTTTTAATGCAGGACAACACGTTCACTAACAGATGTTGATGGAAATAAGACTTCTAAACCACACCTGGGGAAGCAACATTAGAAGGCCATACAAAGCTTTTAACAACCATATGTATCTGCCCGGTTCAAGAAGCTGCAAAAATCACAAAATGAATCAGGCATTCTTAACATATAAACTGCAACTTAAGTAGACAGATCCTGAAAGCATGAACATATACATCCCATTTAATTGTGCACCATGCCACCCACCCCACCCCCAACCCACCCACCAGAGGCCCAGCCCAGCCGGAAAAAGAAAAGAAGAAAAGAACCATTAAATGCTTTACACGACAACATAATAATTAACAATGCAAAAACTTTTTATTTTTCTTTTCTTATCCAGCACTAAATACGTAGCTCATTCTACTACAGATGGTTATGCATCACGCAAATGTTCAACTAGAACTACATCAAAGGAAATATACTCTACATTATCAAAGCCAGCCTATTGCTACTGTTATCCACAGAATCCCCTACAGCATATGCACCCCGTTTACAAATTATTTTTTTAAAACCATGTTAACACTTGTTAAAAAAGTTATTAAAAGATCCTCCCCAAGAAAACATACTGTCGGGGTCAATAATAGATACACCCAAGATCTTATGAATATACATCACTACAAGGACCAAGTATACAAGGCGAGTTAGAACTTTCTTCTACCATGCACCTGCAATCTAAGGTATGCAAATATTGGGGTTTCCAGCAAGCGAATCAATTTATCCAGCTGAACTAAAAATTTGACATTGATATCTTCCTCCGACAGAGACTGAATTACAGCACTTGCATGCTGATATGTCTGCCAAGCAAAATTTTAGATTATCATTAAATGCAGCAAAAAGGGAAAAGTGGACAAACAAGATCACTAAATGTAGCAAAAATCTACAACTTCCAAAAAGAAGAGGAAAGAAAGCAGCAGTGGCAGAGGGAGAGCGAGAGAGAGAGGAAATGGTTTTCCAGTAAATTCAGATCACTCACCTGTGCTAATAAGCAAAGGCTTATAATTGCCATGGGGGAATGACACCATGAAGCATACAAAGAAACAAATAAATTACTGCCAGCAGTATTCACCAGGGAATGTTTTAAAAGATTCCGAAGCTCAGACAATTCAGAGGATGTAAGTAAAATCAAATTCAAAGCCTGAAATGAAAAGAAAAGGCATCAAATGCATAATTAAAATTCCGCTTCATGTAGCCAAAGATTTAAGAAAGGAACAAAGGAATAAAATTAACAACTAAAAGCAAAGAAGACAGAGATGAAAAAGTAGAACCTTATGATGCTTCATCTCACTAAGAAATAAGCTACGACAAATAGAAACATTGTTTCCTTTTGCTATTCATACAATACAGGTTTATACTAGTTCTTAGATAACTGACAGACCTGAACCATAGTTGAAGCAAAATCCAGGTCAGATTCTCCTTCTAATATGGTTGAGAGTTCTCGATAAACTCTTTCGGCATTTAATAGTACACAAAGACGGCGGATTATCAGTGCACCACGCCTGAGGAACAAAATAAGGAACAAAACAAGAGAATTAATACCCAAAAGAGGAAATTATGGGTTCAAATTAATATTAACAAAGAATCAGTAAGAAGGGTAGCTACAAGAAAGCAAAAAAGAGTTAAAGGACAGAAACTCACTTCTCCAGAAGAGAATTATCTACCCGGAAATTATGAACAAGGAAAACTACAAGCTGGCGAAAGTGCTGATGATCTCTTGCTATGCATGCGTGAACCTCAAGAACCAGGAGCACCACCTGCAGAAAATCCATCAGCCCATTGTAGAAGCATGGATTGTTCACATTCACCAATTAATGGCATTCAAACATGAGATCAATTTATCTTTATATGTTTATTATTTTCAAAAGAAGTTGTTTAAAGAGATTTCTACGAAAAATCTGACAAGAAAGCACAACACATGAAGAAAAGGACATCATGGTGGAAAGAAAAGGTAAAGGCCCAACGATGGCAAACCACAACAAGCAAGTTGTCTTAATCGAGATTACCTCCTTACACCTCACAAACATATGTAACAACCAAAGAGAAGAGTGAGAACAATCTCCTTCAGTAGATATTGTACAACCAAGGTCCACCAAAACCTACCCTTTATGTTATGTGATATGACCAAACAACCATGCCTAAAGCGTGATACTCATGCCAATAAAATTCACCTAGCTATTAACCACAGAATACTACCAGATGCAATCTCATGAACTCGTTGAAGTAGATTATGGACTAGGGCCAGCAGTTGATACAGTTTCACGAGAAAACAACCAAACTTGTAATTGAAAATATTTTGTTGTGAAAACTAAAGCTTAAATCTCAGAACAATAACCAAGTATCAAATATCATCTTTCACCAGAAGATTAATTCAAAGTATTGAAGTCCGAAAAGACCGTAAATCAAACAATTGCTCATTTTTCACAACATTTGCTCCTCACACAAATTCGCAGTCCGCCCAGCAACAGGAAAAGAAAAGGTAAAACTAAAATGTCAGTGACTTGATCATCTTATCGCATCCTATCAAAGAAGATATTCTAGCCTCCTCGCCTTTCTCTCTCAGCATCATTTTCAACTGTCATCTTCGCTGGATTATCTCATTGTGAACTAATAGCTGAACCCAAGATATCCAGGCAAAGAAGGTATGTTCAATACACAGATCAGAAGAAGTGCCACAACTAAAATAGTTCCAGTTGCGTTCATGTTGACAGTGGAATTCATTAGAAAATGCAGCTAAATAAGATAATCAAATGAACAAGTACGATCAAGATAAAGGGAGTACCTCGTCAGAAGGATCTGAGAGTGCTTTCAAAAGGCTGTCAAATATGTCATTAAGTGAACTTAAGACCTGTTTCAGGTAGAATAAAAAGTTCAAATCATATTCATTATAGAAAAGAAAGGTCAGCTAAAAAAAGCCACAAAATGGAAGTTCAGAACAAGACAAGGAAAGAAATGACCTCTAATTAATTGTAAAACTGAGCTGATTACTGCCTTTTGCCCCTCACTTTGATTTGGAAATTCCCTTGTTTTGCTCTAGTTTCCCCAGAAATATATATTAAAGTAGTAATTACGCAATTACAAATTGACCAGATTGGTTTAGACTTGTATTCTTCTAAGTGTTGCTAACCCAGAGACAAGAATGTTCTAGATATTTCAATTCAAGTATGCATCTTAAATCCTCTACTAACAGATCCCAAGTGCATCAAATGACCTAAGCCAAATGCCCGCAGCAGATGTTTCATATAACCTGAACCAAGAACTTTAAAACCCAAGCTCACATCCATCAGGAAAGGAGTTCACTCAGTAGGAATCCACTAAATATGAGATCCGCCATATAAAGAGGTTCAAATGTCACTGGACAAGCTCAATCAAGTTACCATGGAAGTTGCTGGCTTTAAAGATTTCGATCTTATATCTAATTTGATTGGGATGAGAAATGCACTTTAAAGCCCCACTTCTGGAACTATCACTGGCCACTGAAAAGTCAGTATGACACGCCCTCATTTCCATGGATGTCTGAGCAAATTGCAAAGGTGGAAAAGGTAACTCACAGATACCAAAGTTCCCCTTGATTTCACTCTTTTTCCTCCATGAAATTTATTGTTTGTGAGACATATTTTGCCTGACTAAAAGCTAATCCAAAACAGGAACACCAGATATATATTTTACATAGACAAAACTCTTTCTGTCACTTGGCAGAAAGTCTAATTTCAACTCAGGACAAGCCAGCTCACACACTTCCAAAAGGCAGTGCGCAGGGGTGGCTCCTTTTCCTTAACGAGTCTCAAATAAGGAGCAGGCTTTATTCATTTAACAAACTAGGTAGCAAAGCCCCGGCAATTGCAAATAACTTGTGTTGTGGAAGGAGGGCAGATTTTTTAATAGGCTTTGATCAAATTTCCAGAAAAGTGAGAAACATCCACGACATTCTCTCCCCCCACAAAACAACCCAAAATGAGATGAAATAAATAAATAGCGAGGAGGAAAACGGACGTGGCCAACTAGACAAACCAAAAGGCACAGAGATTATACATCTTGATTGTATGATAGAAAAATCAATTGTGTGATTGAACAACTTAAAAGGTTTGAAGCACACGTGCCCTGAACAAGAGTACAACCGTAACATGAAGGTCAAAGGAAAGAAAACAAGCACACAACCTGTTGAACATATTCATATATGCACTGCATTTACCTCAGCACGATGTCTGTTCAGAAGAGTCGAAATCCAGTGCAAAGCTTCAATTCTAGTAGCCTCCCAATCGCTAGATAATTGCCTAACAGTCAAAATAGCCGGCAATCAACAATATATCATTCTCCACAGTAATCCAATTATCCTTATTGTCAAAACTTAAAGAAGGGACTCCCATAAGCACTTCCTTTATGGATCCTCAAGAGGAAACAGCATATACCATACTAAACAAATTTCTAGTTCATTTCAAACCCAGCTTTTTCCAGGTTTCAAAAACACTACCTTCTTGCAATAGTGAGGATTGCTCCTACATCAAATCCTTCAGCCGGATCAGCATTGATTGAACGAAGCTCTTCATTGGTTTCACGAGCAACCTTGTAAAAGCATAAAATGTTTAAACAACCAGGGCGAGACAAGAGATTCAGTACCTTCACTATTTGGCAACACAGAAACTCTACAGAACGAATATAAGACCCACCAAACCACCCACGAACCCCTTTCCTTCCACAGATAGTAAATGTGAAAGGGAAAGATCAACACAACCTACCACTCTAATTTTCTCTTCTTTATCTGATATGCAGGGCAAAATGGCTCCAAGGATGTCAGCATAGTATGGAATAAGCTGGTCACCACCAAGTTTTACAAACTCATTTATCTGCACAAGCAGGGCTCAGAACAAATTAAATCTCAATGAAGCAGTGAATTTAATAAATCTAGAAAAGATGCCAACAATCAATATCCAGTCTGACAGAAAACTATATCAAATAGGGAGAATATTATAAATAACAGGATCGGTTATGTAATGCGGTTCCACTTACCCAAGTTATAGCTGTTAACCGAGTAAATTCATCTGGAGAAGCTGCCCTCTGAACCAGTATTTCAGCCATGCGACCATAATCTACAGACTTCAAGAGTAGCACTGCTCGAGTCAGAAAATTACAAATGAACAAAATATTTTGTTTCTATGTCAAAATATTTGATACTGATGCATTAAAAAACCATTGCTTTTTCGAACCCAAAGTCAAACCACAACAATCTCATGGTTCAAAAGAGGTTTGGGGAAAGAAAAAAGGATGGCACCTGGCACAAGATAGGCAATGGAAAAGTAAAAAACTATGCAAGAAATTGGCATTCAGTGGAAGCCTTACTGGGGAGTTCTTGATCTCTTGTAGGAACTCTGAAAGAGCTGAATCAGCTTGTTGCCGTATTTCATGACTAGAATCACTTAACATATTAAACAAGCCTGAGATTTATCAAGGATGTCATACATTCATATGAATTCCAAAACTACGTCAGATATAAAAGAAGTTTAACAGCTTTCAAATAATAAAAAATTACCATCAAGAAAATCGGGAAGGAAACCCAGCATATCAATATCAGGGACACTGTCCAGAACAGTGATCCATCCAACCAAAAACTGCCGAACAAAGGGATTGAGGACATTCATACGCTCCCTTAACAATGGTATAAATTCTTCTATGCTGAAGAAGAGAGAACATTGTAGAGCAGTTATAAGTTGCATCATTAAACCAATTTACAATCACTTATGATGATCTTAAATTCTCAAGAATAAAAGCTAAAGGTTTTAAGAAAGGAATAAGATGGCGCACCTGAATTGATCACTTTCAGTAACAATGTCCTGTTTCATTATAGTAAAATCTGAGACTTCGTTTAACAAACAAGAAAGCCTATTTTCAGACACCTATATGGAACAAGCCAACAGTCTGTTGGTGTCTTAACCTTTCATGCATCAGGGAAAAGGGACGGATCCCAGAATAATTGTTACCTTCACAAGCCGATCTAAAAGATGAGCGGCACTTTGTACATTGGCATCTGAGTCTGCTGAGAGCTTACACAAGGCATCAAAAATCTGATTAAAGAATATGATGAAATCCCCTCTTACAACCTGCATATGAGTCCATCAAGAAAATATGACATATAACGCCACTAAACATCCAGAAGAATACAAAATATAATTCTGCTGAACCACTCTCACCTTTGCAATATTATATAGTGCTTCACAAGCATAATAGCGAACTCTGCTATCTTGGTCAGAGAAAGAATTAAGCACAGGTGGCACAATTTGCTAGCAAAATGGACCAGAAAAAGAAAATTATTTATATCAAGAGACTGACAAATACTGAAGGAACAAATAATGAGCAATCAATTTTGCTATGCAATGTAACAGATAGTTATGTCCCTGTTAAGAAGACTACCACCCCCACAACATGATCATAACAATGACATTTGACTGGTCATCTCCAGTTTTAACATGAGAATCTCATACGCATGACCAACAGTTTCAAAATGATCAATTAAAAATTGCCTCTCTTGCCCAAAAAACAAAACTCACAAACACTATCTGGCTGATGATTATGGCTTATCTCACTTCTTATTACCAAATTAAATGAGTAAAACCTTAATGCCAACCCTTATTACCAAATCAAATTAGTACAGCATCTATAGCATGCTAAGATTAGTGTGGCCACCATCTGAAAGCATGAATTCCAATAACTAGAATGTTAGGAAGCCCACACTCTGCATCAAAATATGGTGCCTCAGCAACTATTAGCTCCCTTTTCATTAAGAAATGCCCGTCATTGTAATTGACCAGTAAGAAAGCATTCATTCTGCAGCTCCAGCCTCATAATATACCAATATACATGAAAAATAATTAAAAGATAAAAGCTAGGGAGATTCGCTGGTGAATATTGTTGTGCGTGTCACTCTTCTTTTTTTATTGAGTTTACATTTTGAATCATACTGCCTAAAGCAATCACCCAGCCATCCAAAGACAAAGAGGAAGGTGCATGTAAACATCCTCCTCAAAGATATTATAAGCAACTTAAAGGAATTTAAGGGGCTCTCAACATGAATAAAGGTGAAATCATGTGTTATATCCATGAATTCCACCTAACATATACTAGGACACATTCCAAACTAAACTTTTAGAAAGAAAAGAAAAAATGTATGGTTGGAAAAAAAAAATGTAAAGAACAGAAAAACATAGGATGCAGCTAAAAAGAATCTAGATAAAAAATCTTTTAACATTCACATCTAGATCGGAGATGGCAAAAGAACCAAAAAACAGAAAAATGAGAGAAGGATTGGCTTTCTCTGGCTTTTGCACAATAGCTCTCTTCATTGAGTACACTAATGAATCAAACCTTTATTAATAAGCACCGAATCCCAAGTTTTTACTGAAGCAATCAACTCACAGGAAATCCAACATTTCATTCCAGTATATCTTGGAGAGAAAAAGAGTGAGCTCGAATATCTCATTCCTCTAGCTAAAAAATGCATAAAACAAACTACAGTCCCCAACCAATAAATAAGCAAGCTGAGCAACGTCTAACAACTAAATCCCCCATATGGTCAAACAAAATTAATGAGCTTATCCAAAAGGCAGTCGTATGCCACAGCATTTTCAAGTGGAAGATATGGGCTTTAAATATGGGAGATAAGGATTTGCAGCAGAGGCCCGTGATGACACAAACTGTTTTAGCAGGACTGGTTGAAAATATAACTTAACAATGACTGATGCACTCAATGAGACAATACCAGTTGGTAAAGCAAGCTGATATTTGTATAAGAACAACAATCTCGTGAAAAGCCGTGAAGACAGGCATTTCTTCAATAATTATTCACAATACTGGCTGACCATACATGTATGTGCATTCTATTCATTGCCAGCATAAAGATTTCAAAACTTCTATGCAATATCAGTAAGAGAACCAGAAACCCTCCTTTGCTAGGTATAGGATCAGGCATTGTTTACATATATTGGAAACATTCTAATAAGTTAATCAGCAAATAAAAAATCCCAGTATCTAGTCATCTAGAACCACCGTTGTGATCAAACGACTGGACAATATTATTAAAATTCAAACTTAAAGCCTGTTTATATTAGTAGAACACATGCCATGGGAAGCTTGAAGGTTTCCAGTGATATTTGACTCATTCCGGTCATTTTAATACAACACCGACCTTAAATGCAGTGCCAGCGACAAATGATCAACTAGCAAAAGTTAAACATAACTTGACCACAAATTGATATACGGGTGAATAAAGTATATCAGTAAGATGAAGTGCCCAATTCAAACTCCTTACCTCTAGATGTTGAGCCGCTTCAGTAGTCAATCCAACTGTTGCAGCCGCTAATCCTATCAATCCTCCCTGCATCAAACGAAAATAATAAAACCAAACAACCAAAGTTAAACTTCATGCATACATAAATATATAAAGGCACATATCTGTACTTATATATATAACTCGGATCAATCGTCCCCGAGTCAAACTCCGCAAATATCATCAGGACTAACAAAGCCGTACAAGTTCCCCAATTCGATAATTACGAATTCTACTTCAGTAAAATACCTTCCGGTAATTCGCTTGCGACGAATACGTAAAGTCCATAATCAACAAATTGATCACCGCCGTAATCTTGTCGTGATCCCCAGCCGCCACGAGTTGCTTCACAATTCCCTCGACCTATACATACACACGCAGACACATATAAAACATAAGAGTCCCGGAAGATCCGAAAGAACCATCCAAAACCCTAGAATCTCAAAACAATCAAAGTCGGAAACAAAAGGGACCTCAAGAGCCGCATTCTTGCGCTTCTCATAGAGCTTGTCGGAAAGATTGCGAAGCACGGAGGCAGGAATCGCAGAAAGCGCGTCGGCCATGGCACACCCCTCGGAATTGTACCGTACAATAGTATCTCTCAGTACTCAAAAATCAAAGTCGTTTTCGGATCTTCTCCTGCTCGAACCGGAACATCTCTCGAGGGTTTCTGTCCCCTCCCAAAGATCGCGGAATCAACGAACCGGAGATAGAATTGGACCTGGCACTGGAAACTTGACCAAATTTGAATTATCCGGAGAAAAATGAGATCTGTGAGATTTGGGTATTACTTCAAATTATAACCTAATTTCCTCCAGCTTTCCTTAATACTTTTCTTTACAACCAGAGGGCGCGTCTGTCCTTGGCCCGTGTCTTCTTTTCCCCTTTTTTCTTTTCTCCTCTGTCCCTGGTTCAGACTTGTAAGCGGCTGAGGGTATATGCCGCAACGACCAAAATGTCCCTTTTTAGTATATTTTTGTGGTCATCGCTCATGTCTATATCCGGTATTTTAGACCTGATCCGCATCGTCATCTCTTTGTTTTTGCTGTTTTTCTTCGGAATAAATGAGATCATGTGCAGCATTATCTAGTTTTTCCTTTTTCGAGTGATATACTGGCCTTTAACCTTCCATACTTTACATCCTCCCAGATAGCTAGTCGGTGGAAAGACTAAAATTATCTTAAATTTATTGCCAAAAAAAAAAAAAAGCTATACTATGGTATTGTATTGTTCTCCAATAAAACAAGTCCACGCCGTCCATTTTGCGCTTCGAGCGAACGTGACAACTCCAACTCGTTGCTAAAGGGATAAAAAAAAAAAGGTATATAGATGATAAAGACTTCAACATCCATTTCTGTTTATAAGAAGGTGTAATATAAAAAGTAGTTTAAGAGTTGAAAGTATTATTTTTTTTTTAAATTTTATCATAAAAAATTACATATTTGAATTTTTATCTAGCACATATATTTTCATATGTCAAATAAGATTAAACTCAAGATGGTATGAAGTAAAACAAATTCAATATAAATTTTAATATCATATCAAAAGACTTAATGATAAAATCCAAATAATAACTTAAGAGTTAGAGATATATTTCATTCATCTAATTTTTTGCTAGAAGGCTTATACATTCAATTTAGAACTTTTATTGTGTACATATTTTTTGTTCCTAAACCTCTAGTTTTAGTTTGTATATTAGCTCATTTCAATGAAATGTTCATTTTGTTATCTTGGTTCGGTAAATTTGTGTCTTCTTCGCTTTCCTTTTCGAGAAGGTCGGTTTCGATTTTGCCTTTCGTGGAAAATAATAAAAATCGAAAAGATTAGCGCGATGCGTATCTTAAAGATCTTTGACTAGCAAGACACAAAAGACAATTATGGGACCATTACTTCCTTGACGGGAAGCGCAGAAAGACGCACTTTGCACAACCTTACTCTTTGATGGTCACGAATTGGTTAATCAAGTCAAAGAAGACGGAGAAGCATTTTCCCAGCTGAGCAATCGGCATTTGGATAAGCCTTCCATTACGTAAAGCTCGGGAATATCTCATATCCCAAAGGTATTGGCTTAAATTCCTAGAGTGCCCACATTTTTTGTTGCTCTGCCTTGTCATTCATGCCTCGAGGCACCACAAATGAAATGACGAAAAGGATGGAAACATTCGCGCTTTGGAATAGAGTCAACTCCACCTCAAAAGCTTCAGCAACCTTGTCAGAAGCAACATTGCTTATAAGATTTTCAAAATGGACTACCCTTGAAGCAAGCACTAAGCACATTTGAAAGAAATCAAAGGGATCGGCCGGAACCCTACCTCTAATGAAGAAGAACAAAAGAGGAACTCAAACCCTAAACTCGGTTTTCTAAATTTCTCGATGAACTATTCTATTAATTTACAATTGATTTATACAAGTAATTACAAGTTGAAAACAAAAACAAATTGATTTGAATCAATTAACAAATATTGCAAATCTACAGCAGCAAAGTCGAAAAGGAAATCCGATAAGGTGGCGGCGATAATCTCAACTTCTCACTATTGCAATTGCACACAATCATAAGGTTGGGCATGATCACGGGTCCAAGTCGGGTGCCTATTGGCCCTAAGGTTAATGTGGCACCCACCTCGTATTGACATGCCCCTCTAACATCCCCTTCTAACATCCCCCCACAAGTTGAAGGGTGAAATGGACCATTAACTTGGAGTGAAGGAGCTTGAACCTGGAAAAAGACAAAATCATTGTGAAGATATTTGCAGGCTAATCAATAGAAGAAATAACTAGAGGAATAGCTTACTATAAGCAAGATGTGCTTGGGCAAAGTGGAAGTCAATATTGATATGTTTGGTGTAAGCATGAAACATAAGATTGGTAGTCAAGTATAGAGTAGACAAATTGTCATACTAGACAGTGAGGGGCTGAGGTAGTAAGGCACGCAAGTCACATAGAAGATACTTGATCCTCATGAGTTCAACCTTAATGTCAGTTAAAGATTAATACTTTGCCTTCGTACTGAAGCGAGCAACTATGCGTTGTTTATGAGAACTCCACGAAATCATATTCAAATCCAGGAAGATGCAAAAGCCACCAATTGAATGTTAATCATCATGGTTGTCAACCCACCTAGCATTAGAAAGCATAAAGGGATGTGGAGGGACCATAAGTGAGAAGGAGACCAAGCCAAGGAGTGATGGTCAAGTAGTAAAGGATATGCTTTACAACTTGCTAATGAGCAGTGGTTGGATGGTGTAGAAATTAGCAAGCTGTTGTGGAGCAAGGGATAGAGATAGCCTTAGCCTTACGCTATGTACCATTATAGAGGAGGGCAATGTACTTGGCAACAATGGCCTCACGCTAGTGAGTATCCAAATAGCCTGAGAGTAACATGTGGGTTCAAGGAAAGTCTAAGTATAGGTAATAGGGGCAAAGGTATGGTTGCAGGTGACATGGCATCTAGTGATAGTGTCATCCTGAAGGCAGGTCATAAGTTGAGTAGGTGTTGGAGGGGGCCGAGGAAAGGTCTAGTGAGAACACATCAAGTGTAGGGGGAGGAGGAGGTGCAAGTGTAGTAAGGGCATGGGAAGGAAAAGAGACTAGAAATAGAGGTTGTCCAAGAAAGGGGGAAGGCAAGTTTGGACTGGGTATGGAAGGAAGGGTGTGGTAAGGAAAGATGTCTTCACAAAAGACAACATCTATATTGAGGTAAATGTGCTGAGTATTAGGGTAGTAGCAATGGTAACTTCAATAACTAGGTGGGTAGCTAAGAAAGATGCAAACGCGGGAGCGGGAATGAGCTTATGGGGAGCATAAGGGCAAAGATTGGGAAAGACAACACAACTAAAGACATTAAGATAGGTAATATTAAAGGGTTTATGGAAGAGGACATACTAGGGAGAGAGATTTTGGAACATGGGAGTAAAAAGGCAATTGATGAGAAAAACCGCAATCTCAAAGACAAAGTCCTAAAAACAAGGAGGAATAGCAATTTGAGTTAGAAGGGTGAAACTAGTTTCAACAATGTGACGGTGTTTGCATTCAACAACACCATTCTGAAAGGGAGAACAAAAGCATGAAACATGTTAATGAATACCAATAAACTAAAGGTAGGAGTGAAAGGTTGCTAACATGAATTTTGGAATGCCATTGCAATTGCTTATAATTAATGTTGAGGTTAATTCTCAACAATTTTGTAAAATGTTGCAAAAATTATAAGGAATTAAGAACAGGTTTAAAATCTATAAAGCCGTAAAAAGTAAGAAAAATTCATTAATAAATGACATATAAAACTTGTTTTTGTTTATTAACTTAGCAAGGGCAGGGCCCTATACATCAAAATGAACCAATTGAAGGGGTTGACTAAACCTAAAGGGAGAAGAAGAGTGGGTATGGCAATAACTCTTACTAATAGCAAATGCCTTACATCGGGGATACAAAGGGTAAGTGTATAGGGTGAGTAGACTTTAAAAAGAGATTGCCTATCCATACTAGATGATGATGCCATAAAAAAAGAGGACTAGTGTGGATAGCCAAATGTGCACAAAGGGATACATCAGATGACTCAACATAGTAGTGACCACAATCAAAGGTACCATGGAGGATAATTTGTCTCGTAAAACAAGAGATTGCCTAAAAATGAATAATAAAAAATAAAAAATAACAATTGTTATTTGACGTGAATTTTGAAAAGGATAAAATATTTTTGGTAATAGAAGGGACAATTAAAACATTATAGAGACAGAAGGAAAAGGTTTAAAAAGTACATGTGTAAGTGATGGGTAAGGTCACACCATCGCCTATGGTGAGTTGTTGGGATCCAGTGTAGGGAGTGGTGCTAGTTAAGGCAACAGTGGAGTTCGTAACATGGTGGAATGCCTTAAAGTTGGGATGCCAAGAGATAATATTGAGAGCAAAGGGAGGTGGATTGGGAGGTCCGTAGTGAGAGAGAGGTGGAGGTAGGTGGGTGTAATGGGCCTGAGGTGGATAGTAGGGTGAAAGAGGGTAAGACTTTAGGTATGTAACCTAGGCCTAAGGAGTGTGTTAGGTCGAAGGGGACATGTTATTAGGTAGTTGCAAGTTCGGGTTAAATTCCCCATGACACTTAACAATATGGTGGCCTAACTTGCAGTAGAGATGGCAATAGGGCATGTTGTGGTGTCAGCCTTGGTTTCCATTATGATAAGGCCATGAGGTGTTAGGTAAGTTAGGCAGCAAGCTGTCACTCATGGGTTGGGCCATGATAGATAAGTAAGACACATTTTGGCATGGGTTAAGGAATGAACCTAGGCTAGGCTTGTTAAAGGTCAGGTAGGAGTGACCCGAGTGAGGGTTCGTGTAAGCCACAGATTGACCTAAAAATGTAGCAAACGTTGTTTTCTAGACAGGGGTGGTAGTGTTACAATTGGCATGACTTTCCTAGGTAAGGATGAGGTTGTGAATGGTTTCATGACTCAAGGGAATAATTTGGTTATGCATCAAGATGCTAGTGGCAAAGGCATCATACTTTTCATTGAGACAACAAAAAACATGCTCATCATCATAAATCTAGTTGTCGATGGTGGTAAGTTGGTCAAGGATGGCCTTGACATCATGGAGAGATTTGATCATTGATTGGGAGTCATGGGCAACAGTTTGGAGCTGGAGGCAAAGAGGGGAGGAATGGTTTGCACTGTGTAGGTGTGCTAGAGGTGCAACCATGCGGTGACCAATGACCAAAAATCCATTAGCTAGGTGACCACCATGTTGGTGGAGTTGGCTAGAATCAAGCCTAGAGCAGCTTGATCACAATGAGCCATGAAATTTATGCTAGATTAGGGCTAGTGGTGTCATTAGGAGCAACAAGAGTCTGAGGTAGAGTGAGTTCTCGACCTTTAAGAGTCAAAATAAGTTAATTCAAGACCGAGAATGAAAGAAGCTAGGTTTTCTAAATGAAAAAGTTTATGTTGTTAAAGCATTTGGTAAAGGTAAAGGTTGGCATTGTCAACATGGGAGAGATCGCTAGAACTATAGGTAAAGGTGGGTTGGAGGTAGGGAAATCAATGGAGGTCAACATAAAGGTTTTTAGTGGAGAGGCATTGGCCATTAACTCTAATAACCATAAAAGAAATCAAAGGGGATTTTAGCTAAAACCCTAATTTTGATGAAAAAGAACAAAAGAGGAACTCAAACCCTAAACCTAATTTTTTGAATTTCTTAATGAGCCATTTTATTGATTTACAATTGATTTATATAAGAAAGTACTTATCGAAAAATAGGAAGAAAATAAATTGACTCAAATCAATTAACAAATCTTGCAAATCTACAATGATAAAGGCAGAAAGGAAATCTGGTGAGGCAGTGACGACAATCTCAGCTTCTTGTGATTCCAATTGCATATAATCAAGGGTTAAGCTTGATCATAGGTTTGGGTCGGGTGCCTACTGATGTGGCCCCAGGGCTAATGTGCTTGATGATGTGGCACCTGACGGGTCATGTCCTAACAAAATTATTGTTACCTCACCAACTCTAAAATGATTAAAGAAATTTTTTAAAGTGATCTTGGTGAATTGGACTTTAATAACCTCTTTAAAATATCACTACTACCATCATGCCCATGGTACTAAAAATGACAATTCTTTTCCTTAGCAATATATGTTGGGTTGAAAGGTCACTTTGTGCCTAAAGTTTTCCAAACACTTTTTCACAAGACTCACCTAAGCTTTCAAATCCTCCAGATTTAGTTTCTGAGTATAATGACTACATAGTAGTTGTAGTATCTACCAAAGATAGGGCATTTGCCATAAAGTGCATTCAAACTTATCCCTAAACTACCTTAAAGAGGTGATTATGTAGTTAAATCTCTATTCATAATTAAAAGAGAAGACATGGTTGATGGTGATGAATCAAAAAGGAGAAGAGTTCCAATAGAATAATGAGTTATCTCAACCTTCATAGAGAAATCCTCACTTTAAGATTTACCAGCAAGAGACATGGCTCCAAACGGAAATCCACTACTTGCCCTTAAAGGAAAAGAAGGCCTAGTTGTCATAACTTTTAAACATCTTGCTTTATGATGATTAGAATTAAATCCACCCAAATTTCCACTAGATGGCAAAATGGAAAGGTACATCCTTCTTCCATCGGATAGAACAACAACAAAGCATAGCCCTTTTGATTCCAACATAAATAAAGGTGAAACATAAACAATGGACAATTTTGTTAACTAGCTTGTGACACTTAGTTAAGCTGATTGTTAACCTCCATAATGCACATCCTTATGATTGATCAGATTCTTTTCTTTAGCCACTTTCATAAAAGGACCAACAAACTCCTATAAGGATCAATTGACAAAGAGCATCGGCTGGTAAGAAAAGTTAGATCAACATCCTAGAAAGTAAGCAATAGAAATATCTTTTCCCATTTTAATTGGTAAACCACAAAAAAAAGGGTAACAGGTTTAGGTTTATGTATGTAGCCCAAAGTTAGTTAAGTTGGATAAATTAAGCCCATTAGGATTTTTTCTTAATAAAAAGACATGATCCCTATGAGGTGAGGCAATTTTGATTATAATCTTAATTGTTGGTTTTGTTTGTTAGCTTTAGTTTTTTAATATAGTTTTATGGTTTAGAAGTTCCTATATAAGCCCCGTTGGTCTAGGTATTCCCATCTAAGTCTTAATTTATCCTTCGGGAAAGAATCTTCTACCATTCCTTACAATAAGTGATCTCCTTGGATACAAAATGATATCAAGTGGTATCAAAGCCTTTGGGTCTTAATTTTCAAGAGTTGAAGACCCAAAATCCTATGTTCAATCAAGTATAAGGCATATTTGGTTCCAATAGAAAAGGAAGAAAATAGAAGGAAGCTAGTAGTAGAAGCAACAAGCACACAAGTTCACAAAAGAGGGACGAATTGCCAACTAATTTATTCTAGGGGATGACCATTAGGCAAACTTCTTCCCACCAAGTTAAACCACCAAAGGGGAAAGTAGGGAGACTAGGATCTCTCGCTCTAACCTTTTTGTCACTCGGGGAGTGCACTAGATGGGAGGATGTTACCAAGCGACTCACAACAAAAATTTCAAAGTAATGATTTCAAGCATATGAAATTCAATTTCAAGTTTAGCTTTAAGTTCAAGTTCAAATTCAAGTTTTAATTCAAGTTCAAAATCAAGTTTAAATTCAACTTCAAACCAAGTTGGTTTATGCTTTATCTTTTATTCAAGTTTAAGTTTTTCTAGCTATTAGGTTTCTTTAAATTGGAAAAACTTGAGGGCAAGATTTCTTTAAAAGGAGATGGTATGTTATGGGTTTGCACTTATGTATCTAGTCCATAATTAGTTAAGCCAGGATTGAAGTCTTGATTGTTGGCTTTGGTTTTTTAATATAGTTTTATGGTTTAGGAGTTCCCATTTTACCTTATTTATCCTTCCATTGGTCTAAGCGTCCCCATCTAAGCCTTAATCTATCATTTGTGAAAGAATCTTTCGTTATTCCTTATAAGAGATGATCAAAATGGTATAAAAAAACCTTGATCTTCAACCCACAAATCATACTAAAAATAGCACTTTTAGGGAAGCAAGTACCATTTGAGCTAGATATATTTGACAAAATGTATTAGGTTCAGGCGATAAATAATGAAGTAGACTGAAATAGGACAACTTAGAATATGGAAAAGGAATACATAAAAAGAAAAGATCAACTTGTAATATTTTCCAAGGTAATAAATTAGCATATATAAATAGGAATGCATAGCAATCTTATGGCAATGTCTTTTAGAATCAAAATTGAAAAGATATTGTATCGGTAAGGTAAGCCTTTCCTGCCAACTATGATCATATACCCTTTCCAAATGCAAGTGAACTATGCTTAGATGCCTCGTAAAACCACACCGATCTACGAAAGGAGCTAATGGATGAGTAGGCTTCCCTTTCGATTCCATGAATCTAAGACATGATGGGAGTTTGCATGCCTCAATAGGAAACAAATCATTGAAGTATAACACAAGATCACCTTTTCTTGTTGCCATGGGGTCAACCTATAAACAAGTCCATTCTTGAACAAAGGCAAGGAATTGATAAACAGAATATCACACATAGCCCAAATGAAAATGATAACACTCGTGGTTCTAGCCATTGCCAACAAAATTCCAAAAGGCAACACATCCATTGCACAACTTATGCTTACACCCTTGATGAGGATTAGAGCTTAAGAACCTAACCATTCCTTTTGTTCTCTCTACTAGATGGAAACAAGCTGAATAAGATGTCTGACTTCCCTTATGCATCACTCCTTATGCAACATGATAGAGATCAAGAACTATATTATGGCTTGACAAAATAAAAGTAATGATAATCGCACATATAACAACAATAAATTGTTTTTCCGCAAATTATTGGATCTTAAAATATTGGAAGAGTATAAATAGAGACAAGAAATTGTTTCTACCTTGATAGGTGTTGCTAAAACCAATAGATATTATATAGCGTCAACAAAAACATCAAGTTTAGATTTAGCAAGGCCAACTACACATATAGCTTCTTCTTCTCCACTGTATTCAGGACATTGACCATCCCTAATCAGGGGAAAACATTAAAAAGAACGTCATAGAAAGTATGTAGAGAAGAAAATGGGTTCGGATCATATTTTTAAAACTAATTATGTTATGAGTCTAGCCCAAAGTTAGTTAAGTTAGGTTAGTAAGCCAATTAGGGTTTCTTCTCTATAAAGAGACATGATTCCTAAGAGGGGAGATAATTTTAATTATAGTCTTGATTGTTGGTTTTGTCTTTAAAATATAGTTTTATGATTTAGGTGTTCCTATTTAAGCCCCACTCTATTCTTTGTGAGAGAATCTTCAATCGTTCCTCACAAAAAATGATTTTGTTGGATACAAAACTGTATGAAATAGTATTTGAGCCTTCCGATCCACAAATGGAGGCGTGCAATCCATCAAGGAGGTTATGGCTTTGATTTCCACGGTTGATATCCTGTCAGCATAGATGGCGATGTTGTCAACAAAGGTGGAAGACATTTTGCAGCGTGCTCGGGCTGCTGCTCTGGTAACAAGTGGGTCTATTGTGAAGTCACGTGGAACAAGGTTGGATAAAGGTCTTCTCTTACCTATTTTGGCTGGATTCGGGTGATTTTAGTAAGAATGGGAAGTGTTATGGGTGTTTGGGGTGATATGGATATCGTAACAAAGGTGTCGTGTAGTGTATTGGAGGATCAAACAAGCTCTCGGAAACTCAGACACTATTTTATGAGCAATATAGATAAAGAATATGACAAGCACGGTTAGAATAGCAAGTGGAATATAATAAGATAAGTCAGTGGATGGTGATGTCATACTCAATGATGAACAATGAAAAAGCTAGAAGATGTGAAAGCAAAGCAATAAACACGTAGGTATCACATATATTTAGAACAACAGTACAACACTTCTTCGAGGGAAGCGCAACCTCCTGGGGTTCTTGGATAAAACAACTCTCTGCCCCATATGCCCCCCCTTTAGCCTTTATTTATACGCAGTAATTGCACATCCTCAGTTACCGACGGTTTCTAGGCTTTTACACACATAACACACATACCACTAGACACACGTAATTATAAAACTGCTATGGAACTGCTACTAACTGCATTGCTCTATCTGTAAGCCTCTCTTCCAGTTTCCCGGCTTCTGTGACTTTATTTGCGGAGGCTTGTCAACATCGGCAGTTACTTGAGACGTGGGGAACGTGACATCCCTCCCCCGTTGTTTGCAACCTTGGCCTCAAGGTTGAGCTTTGGAAATTGCCGCATAATCTGCTCCTTTGGATCCCAAGTTGCATCAGTAGGTGACATGCCATACCAATGTATTAAAATTTCTTGCTGGTTTTTGCGCTTCCTTTCTTCCAGGATGGCTTGCGGACTAGGGAAAATTGCTTGCCCCTCTTCCATGAAATTCGGTAAAGTAGTTTCCACCTTGTGCGGAGTTCCAACAAATTTTTTAAGGTTAGATACGTGGAACACAGGATGTACCTTAGTATCCTTTGGAAGTGCAAGCCGGTAGGCCACTCGCCCAATCTTTTCTTTGATCTGATATGGTCCGTAGAATCTGGGAGAAAGCTTGAGGGACTTTCGGATGGCAATAGTGGTCTGTCTATATGGGCGTAACTTTAAAAAGACCCACTCTCTAGCATCGTAATTCACTTCCCTCCGCTTAAGGTCGTAATATTTTTTCATCTTTGTTTGAGCCCTTTGTATATGCTCCTTTACTTCTCCAAGTATCGTGTCACGATCTTTCAGGATTTTATCCACAGAGTCCACCTTGGTAGTGCCGGGCATGTAGGAAAGTAAGGTTGGTGGGGGCCGATTAAATACCACTTCATAAGGAATTTTGTTGGTTGCCGAATGAAGACTAGTATTGTAGCAGTATTCTGCCCATGATAACCAATTAACCCAATTCTTCGGTTCTTCACCTGTGAAACATCGAAGATACATCTCAAAGGTACGATTCACCACCTCCGTTTGACCATCAGTTTAGGGGTGGTATGATAAAGAATAGTTTATGTTGGTTCCTTGCAACTGAAATAACTCCCTCCAAAAGGTGCTCATAAAAATAGGGTCTCTATCACATGTTATGGTCCGTGGCATGCCATATATTTTCAATATGTGGTCAAAAAAGATACGAGCAATTGAAGTAGCAGAATAGGGATGGCTTAAGGCAATAAAATGACTGAATTTTGATAAGCGGTCCACTATAACTAAGATGGAGGTTTTACCTTTGGAAGGAGGAAGTCCATCAATAAAGTCCATTGAAAGATCTTCCCAAATGTTTTCTGGGATGGATAGTGGCTGAAGTAATCCTGGTGGATTCACAGTTCCGAATGACATCCAACATACCGCTTTTCATTCCTTCCCAATAAAAAACTGCCCTAGCCCTTTGAATTGATTTGTGAAAGCCTTCATGTGCCAAACCATGAATCTCTTCAAGAATAGTATTGATGAGTGGTGAGTGCTTTGGGAGATAAATTCATCCTTTGAAAAAAATGATTCCATTTTTCCATTCCCAAGGGCCCACGGCTTCTCCTCTTTGTATCCTATTTGTGATTCCAATGAGATAAGGATCTTGTTGGTTTTCTTCACGAATGGGTTGTAACCACCTTGGGATGGGTGCCGAAATTGCCAAGCAAGCTACCTTTTCGGCATGTAATTCTCTTTCATGGTGGATAGACACGTTCTCCTTGGCATTGATAACTTCTGTTTCTTCCGGGTTGGTGCGAGATAATGCATCTGCCACGTGGTTACTTTTTCCTGGAAGATATTGTATTTCGAAGTCATACCCGAGTAATTTTGCAAGCCACCTTTGCTGAGCCGGTGTTGAAATTCGTTGCCCCCAAAGATATTGAAGGCTTCGCTGGTTGGTTTGTACAATAAAATGGCCACCGAGGAGGTAATGCCTCCATTTTTGCACAGCTAATACCAAGGCCAATAATTCTTTTTCATAAGCCGAAAGTTGCAAATGTCGTCCATGTAGTTTTTGGCTCATGAATGCTACCGGTTTTTTGTCCTGAGTTAGAACGGCACCTACCCCATCCCCAGAAGCATCACATTGCACAATAAAGGGTAAGGAAAAATTGGGCAGTGCAAGTATAGGAGGCTTACTCATTTTTTCTTTGAGGTTGGAAAAAGACATCTCTACTTGTTCTGTCCAATGAAAATTATCCTTCTTGAGCATGTCCATGAGTGGGGCGGCAATTTTTCCAAAATTGCTGAAGAATCTATGATAATATCTTGCCAATCCAAGGAACCCTCTCAATTGCTTAATGGTGGTTGGTTTCGGCCAACGGAGGATGGCCATGATTTTTTCTTCATCTACTCCCACCCCATCTCGTGTGACTGTGTGTCCAAGAAATTTTATTCTGGTCTTTGCAAATTCACATTTTGATTCCTTCAACACCAATTGATGATGTTGTAGGATCTCAAACACCATTTTAAGATGCTTCAGATGGTCTTCCAAGCTTTGGCTGTAAACTAAAATATCGTCAAAGAATACCAAAATGAATTTTTGTAGAAAAGGTTGAAATACCGAATTCATGAGGGCTTGGAAGGTTGATGGGGCATTTGTAAGTCTGAATGGCATTACAAGAAATTCGTAATGTCCTTGGTGGGTTCGGAAGGCCGTTTTGTGTATATCTTCAGGATGCATCTTGACTTGATAATAGCCAGATCGGAGATCTAATTTTGAGAAGATGATGGCCCCATGAAGTTCATCCAATAACTCGTCTATTGTTGGCATCGGAAAGCAATCTTTGATGGTGAGACTATTTAAAGCTCGATAGTCCACACATAAACGCCAAGATCCATCTTTTTTCTTCACCAATAAAACCAGAGAGGAGAATGCACTGGTACTGGGTTGTACCACACCGGCTTGTAGTAATTCCTTTACCATCTTTTCTAGCTCCGTTTTTTGGTAATGAGGATAACGGTACGGTCGAACCGCTACTGCTTTGAGTGGATCTTTTAACAAGATTCGATGATTGCAATCTCTATCAGGAGGTAACCCATTCGGTTTGTTAAATAAATCCCGAAATTCTTGTAATAGCCTGAGCATGCTAACCGGCTCTGTTTCTCCTTGCTCTTTGTCTGACCTTTCAAAGGTTAGTATCTGCAACAACACGCCTTGTTTTCCCTTTATTATTTCCTTGCAGGCTTGATTTCCATCCATTAATTTCGGAAAGTCCACAGCCTTTCCTTGTAAAAGGATGCTCCGTCCTTGCAACTTAAATTTCATGGTGAGCCGAGTGAAATCCCAAAGGATTGGACCAAGAGTCACCAACCACTGAGCACCCAAGACAATATATGTTCCTTGAAGGGGTAAAATATATAAATCCAAGGTAAAAGAGTTACCTTGTATTTCTAGCTCAACGTTGGTACACTGTCCCTTGCTAAGAACTTGATTCCCATATGCAATCATGACTTTTAGCTCTTTTTTGAGATCCGGTTGCAGGCACAGTTTCCTTGCTAATATCTCACTCATGAAGTTGTGTGAACTACCCGTATCCACAAGCACTCGTATGTTCTTTCGCCTGTTTTTCATTTGGCCCTCCAACTTCATAGTACTTGGGTTGAAAGAACCTTGCATGGCATGTAGGGACACTTCTACTGCTTCATCACATTCTCCTAAGTCCTCATCTTTTTCTTCTAGGTTGTCGGCCCCCTCTTCTTTGTCTGGTACTCCTTCGAGTAGGAATAGCCTTCGACATTTGTGGCCGGGACTGAATCGATCATTGCAATTATAACAAAGGCCTTTTGCTCTACGATCAGCCATCTCTTCGAGAGTGAGCTTCTTGATTGGGAGGTTGGTTCGTGTGCTGGTTGGAGTACTGGTAGCATTTTTTTTAACAGGACCTTGTCCTATTCTTCCGGCGGCATTCCGAGACTCATACAACCTAACTAGTCTAACTGCGGCAGATAGATTTGTTGGACGACTAGCCATAACTTCAACCCGGAGTGATTCTTTTAGGCCACTGGTGAAGCACCCGACTTGTTGCTCAATGGTTAACTTTTCGGATTTTAGCATCAAGCGTGAGAACTGGTTGAAATACTCTGCAACACTCCCCGTTTGTTGTAGCTTTGTGAGTTCTCCAAAAAAATCCTGGAACTTTGAAGGCCCAAATTGTTCACATAAACTAGTGGTAAGATTTTCCCATGTCGCCGGGAGTTCCGAATGCTCCCCGAACAACAATTGATACCATATTTGAGTTTCCCCTTCAAGATTCCAAGCCGCCAGTACATTTTTTTCTTCCTCAGGTGTACCATGATAGGAAAAATATTGATTTGCTCTACAAATCCATCCAAGGGGGTCTTCCGTCCCATCGTAACGTGGGAAATCCATTTTCACGGCCCGATTCCTTCGTCCATTGTGATTACCGCCTCCATTTTCTTCACGATCACCATTATTTTCCTGGCGAGTCTGAGAAGGTCCTCCGACTTTTGGCCTGGAACTTAATTCTATGGTTAGTTGCTGCACTGCTTCTGCCAACTTCCTAAAGCGACGATTGTTCTCAGCTTCCAGTCGTTCTAATCGTTGTTCCATGGTGGTATTGTGTGTTTCTGGCACCGGCGGATCGTTTGGCTTTGATACCAGATTGCAGCATGCTCGGGCTGCTGCTCTGGTAACAGGTGGGTCTATTGTGAAGTCACGTGGAACAAGGTTGGATAAAGGTCTTCTCTTACCTATTTTGGCTGGATTCGGGTGATTTTAGTAAGAATGGGAAGTGTTATGGGTGTTTGGGGTGATATGGATATCGTAACAAAGGTGTCGTGTAGTGTATTGGAGGATCAAACAATCTCTCGGAAACTCAGACACTATTTTATGAGCAATATAGATAAAGAATATGACAAGCACGGTTAGAATAGCAAGTGGAATATAATAAGATAAGTCAGTGGATGGTGATGTCATACTCAATGATGAACAATGAAAAAGCTAGAAGATGTGAAAGCAAAGCAATAAACACGTAGGTAGCACATATATTTAGAACAACAGTACAACACTTCTTCGAGGGAAGCGCAACCTCCTGGGGTTCTTGGATAAAACAACTCTCTGCCCCATATGCCCCCCCTTTAGCCTTTATTTATACGCAGTAACTGCACATCCTCAATTACCGACGGTTTCTAGGCTTTTACACACATAACACACATACCACTAGACACATGTAATTATAAAACTGCTATGGAACTGCTACTAACTGCATTGCTCTATCTGTACGCCTCTCTTCCAGTTTCCCGGCTTCTGTGACTTTATTTGCAGAGGCTTGTCAACATCGGCAGTTACTTGAGACGTGGGGAACGTGACACATTGCAAGTCTAGGAATGCACGGGAATAATGGTGTGGGTGCAACTAACGGCACATTAGGAGCTAAAGACCTGAAATCTTGTTCCTTAGTTGAGCATCAGGTAGATCTGGCTCCAACAGAAGGAGAGCAGATAAAAAATTAATGGTTGGAGACTAAATAAAAAATCAGGCAATTGAAGCATATCGAAAATCTGGTAGTTGGAAAGAGATCAAAACTCTCGTGGTTGGAGAGCAGATCGAAAACAAGTGATTGGAGAGCAAATTGAAAATTAGGCAATTGGAGAGAAGATCGAAAATTAGGTGATTGGAGAGAAAATCGAATATTAGATGGTCAGAGAGTAGAAACATCGTGTGTCAGATTTTGGCCTTAAGTTCAAATTCTAATTCTAATTCTAATTCTAATTCAAGTTCAATCCACATTCAAGTTTAAATTCAAATTTATATTTAAATTCAAGTTAGTTTTTGATTTATTTCTTGTTAAGCTTAAGTTGTTTCTGGCAGTATGGTACGGGTATGGGCTTATGGGTCTATCTCTTGCTTAGCTTAATTCAAGCTCAATCCACAACTTAACCTTTGTGAGAGAATCTTCTCTCCTTCATCACAAGAGATGATCTTGTCGGATACAAAGCAGTATCAAATTACAACGTACAATAACTACAAGAATGTTGAACAACTCTCCCATAAAAAACCTAGAGTACCATTCTCTCATAGGTGTCGCAAATAAATTTAATGCAATGAAAAGGGAGAGAGGTGAGGGAAGAAAAAAAGCCGTTTTGGAGCATAAGAGGTGTCTAAAAAACCACAAAATAAGTATAGGGAATAATTATACTGAAGAATCAAACTATCGGGATGTATACCACTGTGGAAGACCTTTATTTGAGACCTTTATTTCTCTTAAGTCCTACCACCTATTACGGTAGCATGTTCTTTGTTTTAGCCTTACCCTTAACGAGAATTTTTTAAAGTCAACCATGAACCTTAAGAAAACAATTGAGCATTGTGCTACAAAGTACATCAAGTAGTAGTATCTTTAATATATGGAGATGCACATATTCCAAATTCAGCAACAATTTTTCTCACCTTTTTTGTTGTAGCAACTAAAATAAAAACTCAACCCTGAAGCTATAAGAAAACAAGTAACGTAGTTTTATGTTTGTGTTAAAAAAACTCTTGACTTACACATCAAAGAGACACCATTGATATCCAATTGAAATATTTGAAAGGTGGAAAATTCACAATCTAAGGAAAAATAATCTAATCTTAACTTGTCCAAGCCAAGCAGGAGTTTCAACATTTTGGGAGGGGGAGGGGACTCAAACCTATGACTGGTGGGACTATCCTCTAACAACATTAACTTAAATGAAACAAACCAATGTATTGACTATAATAAATTAGGATGCCTCTGATGTTTAAAAATCTTAATTTATAATGGTGAACATTCTACAATAAAATTCCAATTTTGTTCATCCATGTAAGAGGTTTCACCTAATCTACATTAAAATTTTAACAAATCACCTTTAGGGGATCTTCCCAAGACTAGAAATCCATTTATGCATACCATCTCCTTCGAACTTCTCAACCTCAACAAATAGAACATATAAGGTGCATGAAAGTAAATTGCAAGGGAATTTAACTAATAGAAAGTAAAACACAAATTTAAAGATGCAAGAACTAAAAGGCGTGAAAATAAAGATGTAATGTAAAAGATTAAAACATAAAGAGTAAGAAATTTAGAGGCTAAAAAATTAAAGGCTTAAAATAAGGACATGAAATTTAAATAATGAAAAAAGTAAAGGAAAAAATCTAAAATGATAGAAAAAACTCTTCTCAAAGGTTCATCTTTTGCTTCATTTCTAATTCAAGCTTTAAGCTATCTACAAAAGAGTTCATAACCTTTATTTATAAAGAGTTAAGGTACACAAAAAGAAAACAACATCAAATGTGGTCAATATGGACCTTCTAGAACTTATGAAACACTAAATCTGATTCTTTTGAAACTAAGAAGATAATAAATGTAGCTTGTGAAAATAGCAAAAGAGGAGTAAATGATGTTACCACTTATTAAGGATGGTATCTTTGATATAATTGCTTTGGACCCTTCAGATATGTGTTGAAACTAATATCCTTATCTTTGATTAGTTGGACTGGGCTGGATTGGGCTGGATTGGGCTTGGACCCATCAAATTACAAGTTCAACTAGTTGGTGAAAACTACAAGTGTGGTGAAAAAACGGGCCGTGTCCGAACCGGTTCGATCCGGTTTTCAAAATTGTCCAGTTTCCCCGCCAGTAATAAACCCTCCATAAAACCCTATATTTACAATCTCCCACTACACTACTCCGACGATCTCCCACGTCGAACTTCACTCTTCAATTGGTTCTCCCCTCGTTTGGTTCCCTAGAAAGCAAGGGAAAGTCGACCCATTCTACTCCGAATTCTACTACCTAGCATTCGAGGCCTCTGACGCTATTGCAATTTCCACATCAAATCTAGGGTTACGAGAGATGTCGCGGGAAGAAGAGATCGTGATGCGGGACGTCGCAAATGCAGGTCTCGTCGTGAGCGACCGCATTGGCCGAGAAGCGGCGTCGCAGCTAGACCTTGAAGAAGCCCTAGAAGCTTCGAGATATGCCAGCCATCCTTATACGACACATCCAAGGGAGGTAATTTTGAATTTCGTTTAGTCGAGAAATGTTGAATTGTATTACTTTTTCCTTTGCATTTGGCTATTCGAAGGTTCTGTGGGCTTGGAGCTTTGTAGGTTGGACATAGTATTTAAAAGGCAGAGTAAGTTTCCAAGTCTTATCTTCCTTTGTTAACGAAGTTATGAATCTGCTGAGGGAATGAGTTTTAAGTTAGATTACTATACATATCGACGTATCAGAAGTGCTATGTCCATGGCTGAATTGACTGGGAACATAAAAGTTCGTTGTTTTGAGCTCACTTTGTGCCCTGTCCCGAGCCAATCCAGCTGGTGGACTGGAAGTCTACATTTTGGACGGTCTGTTTAGCGGAAGTTGCCTTTTTTTTTAAAAAAAAAAAACATTTTTTGGGGATGTGGTCCAGATTCCGGTGTCTCAGGTGTTGTGCGTTGAATTTTAACTAGAAAGAACATCTAAATGTGAACTACGCAACGTAGTAGTTTGAGCTTTTTTACAAGTCTTGATTGAGAAGTGCCTGCTTTAGGATTTTATTAAAGATGTTCTTTTTGATTGGGTTGAACATCTTTTTGGGGGGTCTTACATGCCCAAAGACCAATTGCACTGTCTATTAAAGTTAATTTGCTCGCTTCTGTGGTTCCTCGTTTTTCTTTAAGCTCTTTGTGAAGATATCATCAAGCATCTCTAGTTCAATTAAGAAGGGATGGAGAGGAGATTTAAGTAACCCAGTTGTACTTGTGTGTCACCTTTCTGGTCATGTTGGCACTAGTCTGCGCAAGTCAGGATTGATAAGAATAATGCTTCTGGAAACTACTTGTCTAAGGTCACCTTATTGCCTTTTTGGAGCAAGAGCAAGAAGTGGTCATCTGTTTTGCTTATTATTATGTTTTTGGTTTAAATAAAGTCCTGAAAGTTGTTAAGTATTTGATTTTATTCAACAAATTTCTCTTTGATGTGGATGTTGAATTCCATTCATTTCTGTAAGATGCACCTCTAAAAGCTTCAGCCATATCTTACTTGCTAATTACCATATTCTTGTAAGTTATAATGTGAGGTTATGTTTGTGATTTCTTAGTTGTTACTGTAATATTTTCATAATGCCACTACATGATTATATTGATTGTTAATGTTTTTATACATTTGTTCATTTCTATTTATACCTAAAGTCTGCATGCTTGCTCTTCATTTAACAATTTGATATCTTTGACGGAAAATTATGTCTCCATTGACATCTTGGATTGGTGGAAATGGATTTTTACAGCCATCTCATCACATTATAATGCTATATTAATGTATTGTAGTGGCCTCCTATGGTTGAGGTGGTGGATACACGTGAGCTGCCTCCAGTATTGATTGAAAGATACAATGCAGCTGGTGGTGAGGGAACTGCTTTATGTGGAATATTTCCGGAGATTCGTAGGGCATGGGCATCGGTAGATAACTCTTTGTTCCTTTGGCGTTTCGACAAGTGGTGAGTATTTCTTTATTTCAGCAGGGGAATTTATGTGTTATTTTTATTTTCTATTTTTGTGCCTATTCCAGTAGTTTTGCAGAAAATAGTAAAGATGACATCTTTTTTGTTTGTATGTTTTTTTTGGTTGGGGGGGGGGGGATAAATAATGCCAGGCGAACTGGCAAAACTATAATTAGAGGGCATAATCTTGTAGATAACATATTGACTTCATTCAATGGTAATTAAGATTCTAAGTAGGGCTGCAAATGATATGAGCCACTTATAAGTGGTTTTTCTGAATGCTTAGTTTGCTTTCTAATCCATACGAGCTAGGCCCAAGCCCTCTCCATATGCTTGATTAGTCAAGGCAGAAACTAGCTTGATGTTCACAGTTCTCAACTCAAGAGCTTAGAAGCCTGCTTGAGAAGGGTGGCATGGTATAATGTGAAAAGGATGAGCCTTGGCTTTTACAGAGATACTTTTCCTCAAACTTCTCATTTCAGGGGAATGTGGGTTTTGTGCATGAAACTTTAATGAGAGAGTTGCTTGTCTCCCATCTATAACTAGAAATGTGGATGAGTTAACTGTTTTTCCACACTTGCCTGCTATTCCTACACTGAATGTGAGATAGCTGGAGGACTTTGCTGGCTTTGAATAAGGCCTTAACTCCTTTGTCCATGCCTATTGTTGACTTTTTTCCTTCTCTCTAAACTTTGTATGTGTGTGTGTATATTTTGATGTGGGTGAGCCTTCAAAAAAAAAGAAAAAGAAAAAAAAAAAGAAAAAGAAAAAAGTTAGACACGCTTTAAGTTTTTTAGGCTAATCCCTGTTGTGAGCTTGAGAAGCTTATGGTGGGTAGAGGTTGAGCTTCAGCTTTGCACATTAATTTATATTATTTATTTATTTACTTGTAAAGTAGGATGGTGGATCTGCTCTTGGTTCTAAATTCTGTGAAATATATGAGTTGTTTATAAAAGAGAAAAAAAAAAACCTATATTTTGTGGTTTGGAGGATAAGAGTTTTCTTAAACTTCCTGCTTGTTACTTCAAATACTTATGCAACAACTGGGTTGGAATTTTCTTGACTCACTGCTTTGTTGTCTTTGTTGTGTATTCATATGGACGCATGGGCATGTATCTGTGCCTAACTGTTCCTATCAATAAATGTATGTGTGTGTATGTGTGTGTATGTGTTTGTGTATATATATATGTATGGACAGGTTTCTATACATTGCGTGAAAATAATACCTTTCTGCTTTTTGTATTGCACCTATTGCCAAGATTTTATTCAGGCTTTACAACTGCAAAAGCTGATGTTCAGGCCTGTGACCTGGCCTAGAAGGATCAAATCTATAATTTCTAAGCCCAAGACATATGTGGGAACTTATTGGTTGTGACAGTCCTTTATTTCTTGAGAGTAATATATTTCTATATTTTCTACTTGTTGAGGGTGGGAAGAGCTCTAGTCAGTAGTCTTTGAAGGGAGATGGTATGAACACATGGATTTCCAGTCTTGGGAAGACCCCCCAAAGGTGATTTGTTCAAATTTTAATGTAGATTGGGTGAAACCTCCTGCATGGATGAACAAATTTGGAATTTTGATGTAGAATGTTCACCATTGTAAATTAAGATTTTCAAGCATCAGAGGCATCCTAATTTATTAAAGTCAGTACATTGGTTTGTTTCATTTAAGCTAATGTTGAAACTCCTGCTTGGCTTGGACGGGTTTAGATTAGATTCTTTTTCCTTGGACTGTGAATTTTCCATCTTTCAAACATTTCAATTGGATATAAATGGAGTATCTTTGATGTGTAAGTCAGAGTTTTCTGAACACAGACATAAAACTACGCAATGATTTTATCTACTATTCTGAATGGGTCATGAACTGTATTCTTTTAGCTTCAGGGTTGAGTTTTAAATTTAGGTTTTACAACGAAGAAGGTGAGAAAACTTGTTGCTGTATCTGCAGTATGTGAATCTCTATATATTAAAGATAGTGCTACTTGCTGTGCTTTGTAGCACAATGCTCATTTGTTTTCTTAGGTTCATGGTTGACTTAAAAGAATTCTTGTTGAGGGTGGGGCTAATACAAAAAACATGCAGCCAGAACAGATGGTAGGACTTCAGAGAAATAAAGGTCTTCCACAGTGGTTCACTTCCTGATAGTTCGATTCTTTAGTATAATTACTCCCTCTACTTATTTTGTGGTTTTTTAGTCATCTCTTATGCTCCCAAACGGCTATTTTTTTTTCTCACCTACCCCCAACCTCATTCCCCCCTTTTAATTGGTGCAATCTTGAGCCTATTAGGCATGCCAAGGATGCATTAAATTTATTTGTGACACTTATGAGAGAATGGTACTCTGGGTTTTTGATGGGAGAGTTGTTCAACATTCTTGTAGTCACCGTACGTTCTAATTAGTTTTTGAAATATGATCCTAACCATTTTCTTCTACATACTTTCTATGACATTCTTTCTAACGTTCTCCCTTGATTAGGGATGGTCAATGTCCTGAATACAGTGGAGAGGAACAAGCTATATGTGCAGTTGGCCTAGCTAAATCTAAACCTGGCATTTTCATTGAAGCTATCCAATATCTATTGGTTTTAGCAACACCTGTTGAGGTAGAAACAATTTCTTGTCTCTGTTTGTACTCTTCCAATATTTTAAGATCCAATAATTTGGGGAAGAAAAAATTCATTGCTGTTATCTATGCAGTTATCATTACGGTTATTTTGTTAAGCGATTATGTAGTTCTTGATCTCTGTCATGTTGCACAAGGAATGATGCATAAGGGATGTAAAACATCCTATTCAGCTTGTTTCTATCTGGTAGAGAGAACGAAAGGGATGGTTGAAGAGTAAAGTGAGAGGGAGGAGGTTTGCAAAGAATACGGATCTCCTGAGCTATAACCCTCATCAAGGGTGTAAGCCTGGGCTGTGCAATGGATGTGTTCCCTTTGGAATTTTGTTGGCAATGGCTGGAACCACAAGTGTTATCATTTTCATTTGGGCTATGTGTGATATTCTGTTTTTCAATTCCTTGCTTTTGCTCAAGAATGGAGCATGTTGGACTTGTGCATTTACATTAAGTAGATCCATAAGTTATAACTTAAATGCTTGGAACTTGGTTTCGGTGACAATAGTGTGAGTCAAACAGTTAGATATTAGAGGCTGCTTGAGGGGAGGAAGGGCTTTTTATTTAACAATGGAAAGGATATCTGGTCAGAGTTGGCAAGAAGGGCTTAACTTCACAGATAGAGTACCTTTTCAATTTTGATTCTAAAAGACATTGCCATAGGATGACTATGGCATCCCTGTTTATATCTGCCAGTCAAGGTTGTCTACGTATACTGCATTGTTTAATTTATTAACTTGGAAAATATTACAAGTTGATCTTTTCTTTTGATGTATTCTTTTTCCATATTCTAAGTTGTCCTATTTCAGTCTACTTCATTATTTATCACCTGAACCTAATATATTCTGTCAATGATGTCTAGCTCAAACAGTACCTGCTTTCCCCAAAAGTACTATTCGCAGTATGATTTGTGGGTTCAAGATCAACTTTTTTTTTTTGCTGTTTACCAATTAAAATGGAAAAAGATATTTCTAGTACTTCCTCTCTAGGATGTTGATCTAAGTTCTCCTTACCGGCCGATGCTCTTTATCAGTTGATCCTTGTAGGAGTTTGCTGTTCTGGAGCGGGTGATGGTACAGATCCTCTTGCGGAGGTTTCATTGCAGCCTTTGCCTGAATACACAATACCATCTGATGGAGTCAGCATGACTTGTATTACATGCACAGATAAGGGTCGTATTTTCTTGGCTGGTCGTGATGGCCACATTTATGAGTTGTATTACACAACTGGTTCAGGCTGGCAAAAGCGTTGTCGTAAAGTCTGCCTCACTACTGGTCTTGGAAGTGTTATTTCAAGGTATGTTGTGCCTTACTGCTTCGGAGTTGTTGATTGTCCTAGTCTCCTTGTCACTCATTCTGATGATTTTAAGCTTCATAAGGTTTCTATATGAAAGTGTATGCTTACTGTTGACTTAGACATACACGTGTTTTCAGATGGGTTGTACCGAGTTTGTTTAAATTTGGAGCTGTGGATCCCATTGTGGAAATGGTTTTTGATAATGAAAGACATATTCTATATGCACGTACTGAAGCGATGAAACTCCAGGTTTTTGTTGTGGGGCCAAATGGTGATGGTCCTTTGAAGAAAGTGGCTGAAGAAAAGAATCTGATCAATCATAGGGATGCACATTATGGAGGTCGACAATCAACTGGACCAAGAGCCACAAGCCGGTTGACAAAACTGTCCATTGTCTGTGTTTCACCTTTATCTGTGCTGGAATCAAAGGGGCTACACCTTGTTGCTGTTTTGTCCGATGGAAGAAGGATGTACCTTTCCACTTCTCCATCTAGTGGAAATTTGGGTGGCTTTAATTCTAATCATCATAAACCAAGCTGTTTAAAAGTTGTGGCAACTAGGCCTTCTCCTCCTTTAGGGGCAAGTAGTGGACTTTCTTTTGGGGCCATGTCTCTTGCTGGTAGATCTCAAAGTGAGGATCTCTCTCTGAAGGTCGAGACAGCATATTGTTCTGCTGGAACTCTTCTCCTTTCTGATTCATCACCACCAACCATGTCTTCTCTTCTAATTGTGAACAGAGATTCAGCTACACAATCATCTCTTTCAGGTAGTTTAGGGACAAGTGCGAGGAGTTCTCGTGCATTACGGGAATCTGTATCTTCTTTACCCATTGAAGGGAGAATGCTATTTGTGGCTGATGTCCTACCTTTGCCAGATACTGCAGCTACTGTGCAGTCACTATACTCAGAAATTGAATTTGGAGGATTTGAAAGCTCAGGCGAGTCTTGTGAAAAAGTGTCTGGAAAACTTTGGGCACGAGGTGACCTCGCAACCCAACATATATTGCCAAGGAGAAGAATTGTCATTTTTAGTACCATGGGCATGATGGAATTAGTTTACAACCGGCCTGTGGACATTTTAAAGAGGTTGTTAGAGTCCAATTCACCAAGATCACTTTTAGAAGATTTCTTTAATCGTTTTGGAGCTGGTGAGGGAGCAGCAATGTGCCTAATGCTTGCTGCAAGAATAGTCCATTCTGAAAATCTTATAAGCAATGTTGTTTCTGAGAAGGCAGCTGAGGCTTTTGAAGACCCAAGACTTGTTGGTATGCCACAACTTGAAGGTAGTAGTGCATTGTCAAACACCAGAACTGCTGGGGGATTCAGCATGGGTCAGGTTGTTCAAGAAGCTGAGCCTGTGTTTTCGGGGGCACATGAAGGGCTTTGCTTGTGCTCATCAAGGTTGCTTTTTCCTCTGTGGGAACTTCCAGTCATGGTTGTGAAAAGTGGTTTAGGTTCCAGTGATGCCTCGTCTGAAAATGGGATACTCATATGCAGACTCTCTGTTGGTGCCTTGCAAGTCCTTGAGAACAAGATTCGCTCTCTAGAGAAGTTTCTGAGGTCTAGAAGGAACCAGAGAAGGGGACTTTATGGCTGTGTGGCTGGTTTGGGAGACTTGACTGGCTCTATTCTATATGGAACCGGTTCAGAATTAGGTGCTGGTGACCGTAGTATGGTGAGAAACTTATTTGGTTCTTACTCACGTGACATTGGTTCTAATGGGGGTGGGACACCAAGTAAAAGGCAAAGATTACCATATAGTCCTGCAGAATTGGCGGCTATGGAGGTAGGTTGAAATTGCTAGCATAGGTATAAGTTTTTATACTAGTCTTCATTTTTTGACTCTTGGTTTTCTGTACCATAGGTGAGGGCAATGGAGTGCATTAGGCAGTTGCTTCTTAGATCAGCGGAAGCCCTGTTTTTACTCCAACTCGTCTCTCAACATCATGTCACACGGTTGGTTCAGGGATTTGATGCTAACTTAAGACAGCAATTGGCTCAATTGACATTCCATCACTTAGTCTGTTCTGAGGAGGGTGACGGTCTTGCTACTAGGCTTATATCTGCTCTGATGGAGGTAATAGATGTGCAATCAAACCCATTGGGGAAGTTCCATTTGAAAAAGCTCTTACATTAACCAGAGAAAATATAACTAGAATACCATAAAGTTTGGATTGCATGTTTAATTGTACGAGATAAAATTATGCATTTTAGATTTTATGATATTTGTTGGTACTATTTCGTAAAATGCAATATTTATCAAATTATCAAAGGTATTTAGTTATTTAATTAATGTTTCATTTTTAAATGTAAGAATATAAGTACTTTGTCTTTTTATCTCGTTGGTTTAGTTGCTAATTTGGCTTCATATGACATCTCTATCTCCCATTTTGATTATATTTTTTTAATTTGATATCCCGTGCTGCTCCAGTATTATACTGGTCCTGATGGCAGGGGGACAGTCGATGATATTAGTGCAAAATTAAGGGAAGGTTGTCCAAGCTATTACAAGGAGCCTGATTACAAGTTTTTCTTAGCTGTGGAATGTCTTGAAAGAGCTGCTGTAACTCCAGATCCTAAGGAAAGGGAGAATCTTGCCAATGAGGCCTTCAATTACTTGAGTAAAGTTCCAGAATCTGCTGACTTGCGAACTGTCTGCAAACGATTTGAGGATTTAGGGTCAGTTGATTTCTTGAGCCAAGTACTATCATTCTGTTCTTTTGATTGATTAATTTTACAGTCGGGTCATTATGTCAACAACCTAATCCCTAGGGGGATGTTGCAGATTTTATGAAGCTGTAGTTCGTTTACCTTTACAGAAGGCACAGGCTCTTGACCCTGCGGGTGATGCTTATAATGAGCAAATTGATGCAGCTACTCGTGAACATGCACTTGCTCAGCGTGAACGGTGCTATGAGATAATTATCAGTGCTTTGCGATCTCTGAAAGGTGATACTTCACAAAGGGAATTTGGATCTCCAGTGAGGCCTGCTACTGCTAAATCTTTCCTTGATCCAGCCTCTCAGAGAAAATACTTATGCCAGGTTGTGCAGCTCAGTGTCCAGTCATCTGACAGATTATTTCATGGGTACTTGTATCGGGCTATGATTGATTTGGGCCTAGAGAATGAGTTGTTGGAGTATGGAGGTCCCGATTTGGTGCCTTTTCTGCAAAATGCTGGTCGCGAACCTATACAAGAGGTTTTACACTTGTGATTTGAATTTATTTTTATTTTTTGTTTGTGATCTAAAGCTGTGGTATATGTTGAGATAACCTTAAGTGCTTTATATTTTGATAGGATATAAATATTGGGCCCAGGTGCTACAAACATGCAGTTTGATATGAAATTTGTAGTGTTTTTGTGACATCATTTTGTCTTTAATATGTCTCCATCATGAATCTTGTAGGTTCGAGCTGTTTCTGCAGTGACATCAACAACTTCTCGTATGGGTCAATCAGGAGCACCTATCCCTACCAATCAAGTCAAGTACTTTGAACTTTTGGCAAGGTATTATGTCTTGAAGCGCCAGCATATACTTGCTGCTCATGTTCTGCTAAGACTAGCTGAAAGGCGCTCAGCTGATATGGGGGATGTTCCTACCCTTGAACAGAGGTTGGTAACTTCTTCACTTTTTCTTTTTATTGCCAAGTTTTTCAACTTTCTATTTTTCAGGAGGATATTACTTGTGCAACAACACCTAATAACCATGGAACACTACATTCCTTTTCTTTCAAACATTTATCATAAGGGCTCCGTTTAATCATCCAATTAATTAACTACAGATCTTAGCTCTTGAATACTAAGAAAGGTAAGAAAAGCCCGTTGGACAGTAATTACAATGTGGAGCAGTCACCATCATGTTTGCAAATGTGCCACCATTTTGGGATGAATATTCCCAACTTATCTACTCCCTCTGCCCCATATTATTGTGCTGACATTGACACTTAAAATGGGAGAAGGGGCTAATAATCAACATTGATGGTAGCTCCAGCTAAGAAGCAAAACCAAAAGGCTACTCTCAAAAGTGCATGTTGCCAAATCCCTTTGCAAGAAGACCTCGGCCCCTTCTATTAATTAAACTTAAGATAGAGCTTCTTATTGTTAGTGCATCACCGCTGATACTAATCATCCTTTGCAGAAGATTTACTAATTCCCCTCCCAACCTTTAAGTGCCCTTACGAGCATAAGACATTGGTAAAATCCAGTGAATCCAAAGAAACTCATGGCTGTAGCTTACTTGTTTTGCACAATATTCAATATATCTGGAAGGTCAAATTTGAAAAGCTCATGCAGCACCAAACATTCTTCTAGAACCATAATTCTGCAAACAAAATGAATATGTTCAACAAAATTCCTCCACCCCCAGATTGTGATGGATTATTATGTTTTCTCGTACTCAGGTATCAGTACCTGAGTAATGCAGTTCTACAGGCAAAGAATGTAAGTAACAGTAATGGCCTGGTAGGTTCTGCCCAAGTTGCTGCTGACAATGGACTCCTAGATCTGCTAGAAGGGAAGCTTGCTGTTCTTCGGTTTCAGATAAAGATCAAAGAGGAACTGGAGGCAGTAGCTTCCAGGTTAGAATCTTCACATGGAACATCAGAGTCTGTCCAAAATGAACTTCCTGAAAGCTCTAGGGCCGCTGATGGAAATATTGCAAATGCTGCACGGGAGAAAGCAAAAGAGCTTTCATTAGATTTGAAGAGCATAACTCAACTATATAACGAATATGCTGTTCCATTTGAGCTCTGGGAGGTAGGGTTTTTTTTTTTTTTTTCCTGCTTAATTGAATTGATGCAATATCAGTCAAGATCAATTCATGAATTCTTATGTTCCAACTCCATCATTAGCACGTTAGAATAAAGTTCTCTTCATTTAAGGAAAGTAGTTCTGAGTTACAAACGTGTCCTTGTTGTGTTGTGCGGAATAGGAGATAATAATGCCCGGACTTTTTTTTCCTTCTGAGCTGTTAACTAATCACGCATTTTCTCCCATCAATTACATTTAACACCACGGTTGGCTATTTGCTGCCATTCTGCTTGGTGTTTCATAACTTGTAGAATTTTCATGAGATTAAATCATGTTAAACTGAAAAGATTGTCCCATATATCTTTGATCTCCTTCTTCTGAAGTCATGTTGAACTGATTAGTTCTCTCAACAAAGATTCTAGTACATCATAAATTTTGTTGTGATTCATTTTATCTCCCCATTTCTGCATCCCACCTCCTCACCACCACTCAGAAGAGGAGAATGAGAAGGAGAGAAGGGGGTTGGGTTTGGGGGGGGGGAGGGGGGGGGGGGGGGGGGGGGGGTTGTTGGGGGAAGGGAAACAAACAAACAAACACAGAACCTGGTGGTAAGCATCATTTAGCTCCTCACGTTTGTTGCGGTTGGTATCCTGCTACTCTTTTTGCCTCCTTTAAGCTTGTCTTTAATTTGGGTATTTACACAAAATAACGTACAAATGTACTGCCAATCCTGAGCACTTTAATTGCACTATATTGTATAGTTAATTTGTACTAGATACAACTTGAACCTCCAAATTTAATTTTGTTATCAATCTGGTTACTTGGTTAAACACTGTCCATCTAATCTTCATGTTTCTGATTGCATTCAATGTTGCCTCCATCCACGTGTTAACTAGTAATTCATTAATAGTCCAAAGTATAGGCATTCTATGCTTTTTATGAAATTTGCGGGTTCAGTTACCTCTCAAATAATGCTGCAGCACTATTCCGTTCTTCATCGATTGTCAACACATTTCTGATGACCACTTTTATAACAAGACCAATGTCATTCACCATTAAGGAAAGCCACTTTGTCTTCTCGTAGATTTGCTTTTCATTTTCCTGGGTTTGTGCTGTTTCTGTCTTTGTTAGTGGTTGTTGGTGGCATTTGGGTGCCACCAATGGCTTGTGAGGTTCTTTTAGTGTCAAAGCAATGGTTTGGGGTTCAATTACTTCGAGGTTTTGCTGGCGGTGGTGGTCATGATTTGGGGCTATATCAGTGGGAGGATTTAGGGTGTCAAAGTGATGGTTTAGCATGATTAGGTTCTGGTGGTTTCTTGAAGGTAAGTTTTAGGGTGTTTGAGATGGTGGGGAGTATATGATGGTTTGTGGTTGTATCAGAGGCCTTGAGTGATTCATTGGCAGCATCTGGCAGTTGATGAAATGCGTAGAATTTTTTGGCAGTGTGAGAATTTGGAAGCTTTGGGAACTACATGAGGTTGTTTGAGGCTGATTGGAGATGGGTAGTTAATTCAGTGAAGGAAAGATTTACATGAATGATGGGTATATTGTTTGGGGCTTTGGGCAGGTGATTTTCACTGGCAATGGGGACACCATCAGTGTTTGGGAACTGGGGTGGGTATTTGGCTAGGGGCTGTGAACGATTTGAATCACGGTGGACAGTTAATGAATGGATTGTAGATACTGAAAATATTTTAGAAATATTAGTACTATATTCAACAAATTAGATCTTGAGGGACCTAATCGACCATAAAGCTGAATGAAGAGAATCCATCTTATTGTTTATCCTGAACAAAATTAAATTTATTGTCTTGTAATTTCGTTTTGAAATCCATATTTAATTGCAAAACCTTGCTTTTCTTGTTCTGTCTGCAGATATGTCTGGAGATGCTGTACTTTGCAAATTATTCAGGTGATGCTGATAGTAGCATTGCAAGAGAAACCTGGGCTAGACTTATTGACCAGGCTCTTTCAAGGGGTGGTATTGCAGAAGCATGTTCAGTACTGAAAAGAGTTGGTTCGCATATTTATCCTGGAGATGGAGCTGTTTTACCTTTGGACACTCTCTGTCTTCACCTTGAGAAGGCTGCTCTGGTACATTTTCACATATACTAAAGCAGCCTCATCTGTTATACGTTTACTGCAAATGAGCAGCCTCATCTGATTCTTGAAGCTTGTTGCACAAACGTTTAGCATATCCCTTTATGTGCCATTCTATTGAACTTAAGGTACTCTATATGTTTTGGCAGGAGAGATTGGAATCAGGCATTGAACCCGTTGGAGATGATGATATTCCAAGAGCTCTTCTTGCTGCTTGCAAGGGTGCAACCGAACCTGTATTGAATACATACGACCAATTATTATCAAATGGAGCTATCCTGCCATCACCAAAGCTCAGATTACGCCTTCTCCAATCAGTTCTAGTGGTACTTCGTGAGTGGGCAATGTCTGTGTTTGCACAGAGAATTGGTACTAGTGCCACTGGAGCTTCTCTAATATTAGGCGGAACATTCTCCTTGGGGCAAACAGCAGTCATTAACCAAGGAGTCAGAGATAAGATCACAAGTGCAGCAAACAGGTAAACTTTTTGTTATTGCTTCTGTTTCTCTTATTATAAGTGCTTTGCTTTTGGGCAGCAGTTAACTTTAAATATGTTCACAGAATGAATTAGCTGACTCTCTTGTCTTCCCCTGTTTGATGTCCATTGTCCATCAAATTCCATGCTGTAAATGTGAAATTGAAAGCTTTGCCCTAGGGCTTCAAATGTTTCATCCTAAGTTCAGCTCGTGTGTGCTGCCTGATAAGGCGTTAGATTATTATAAACCTTTTACTATTTATTATTGGCATATCTTGTATTCATGATGTGTTGATACTATTCCGCTTATTATGGAGTTTTGCAATATCTTCCTCTTCCATAGGCCGCCCTAAAAGTTAACAATCCAGAGTGATTAGTTGGAAATGTCTTTTTGATGCATCCTATAAATTCAAATGCATAAGCTGTAAAGACCTATTACCTGTAGTTCATTAAGCCTTGTGTCTTTGAAATGCACGTGAAAGTTCTTGCAATATGTTACTACCATTCTTGTTCTTTTTGAATGGGCTGAATATTTTGAGTAGAATTATGCAACATCCTTTTTGATTTACTTTAATTCATTATGTACAAAACTTAGAATGAGAACTGCTTGATTGTCTTATATGTTAGACCTAAATTTTGTCATGTGTGAATGAGGTTTTTGGTATCATAATGACTGGTAAGTAGTTCTAGTTGTCCTGATGGAACTAATTAATGGGCTGATACAATTAAGCATCAGGAGTTGTGGGTATCGTGTGGTTGTTTGTGCTTGTGAATTAGTAAAGCTTAGGGGTTAAGTTTCTTAATAGTTATATTTATTCATCTTTAGTTATAACTTTTCTGTTTATTGTTGTTCTTGGGAGCCACAAAGATTAATTAGTTTCATAAGACCATCGGGGACTAGTCTGGTTCCGCTTCGCTTTTGCCATGTGTTCCAAATGCAAACCATCTAGTTTCCACGAGCTTAACCTAAGTATGAATTTTGAATGCTGTAAGCTTCAACGAAACGATTTTGTCCTGCAGTTTAATTATAAAACATGTCAGCGTATCCTCAAGTGATTGGGTTGTGCAATTTCCTGTGGTAGTAATTGGAGTCCCGGAATAATTACGGTCATTCAGGAAGCTTAATGTCCTATCTTTTCTCGTTCTTTTTTTTTTTTTTCTTTATTGTTGAAAATCCAGTGCCTAGCTAAATTGGAAACAAGTCTACTAAAATGCCTCTCCTCCTCTCTTTCTCTCCACATTTTTTTTAATCTTATTTTATTAGTTTCTTTAATAGATCAGAAACTAATAAAATATATTAGTTTCTTTAACTTGGAGCTATTTATATGGTGGATTTGGAGCCTTTCGCTGGTGGGACTCTAGAAACCCATTAGTCTCAGATTTTCAATTATTTTCAGTCTCTGAACTATTCATTCTTCCTAGTCTATTTCTTAAGAGTTATGTATTTGAAGTTTTTTTGTGTTTCTTTGTTGATTGGTGCTCTTTTTCTTTCTCAATCTGTAAAAGGTAATGACTATTACTTATGCATTTTCCATGTCACTCCAGTCCTGAATTGAGTTCACCTCCGGCTTTCCCATTTTCTTTCTTGCTCTCAATGTAGAAATTTTCCTACATATATGGGGAAAGAAGTACCTCATTGCTATATTGCTCTTATTTTGACAAGTTGGGATCGAAAATCAAGCTAGTTGTCAGACAACCCCCGTACCTCCCCTCGTTCATTTGGCAGGCTTTTGCTTTATTAGCAGTAGAGAAAAGAATTTATCTAGGTTCCAGGCTATCAAATTTTTAGCATATATTTCAAGAATACTGTAAATGGCCACCACAGTTCCATATCAATATTGTTTTTTCTCATTAAATTTGGAATAACAGGTATATGACAGAGGTTCGGAGATTGGCCCTTCCGCAGATTCAAACTGAGACTGTTTACCGAGGCTTTCGAGAACTTGAAGAGTCACTAATAAGTCCTTTCTCTTTTGATCGTTTTTGACGTTTCTTTGTACCATCAATGGTGTTGTATGCATCTCCTCTTGTTACCAATTTGTTCTATAAATGGAAGTGTCATCAAATTCTCAAATAGTATGTGATCATGTTTGTCCTTAGGACTTGATTATAAAGTTGGATAATGTAATCACGAAGGCATGAGATATGTTCTTAGCCCTATCCTTTCTCATTTGTCTTCCAGTGAGCTATTGGGGTATGTTGGTCGGCGTGGACCGGCGCCCTTGGGTTCATGATTCGGGAGGGTTAAGTTGTTAGGACTCAAGCTCTACTCAATCACACACTCAAGGAAATACACAAATCCTAAGTAAAGGAATGTCTCATATAATGATTCAATCTCAATCCAAGCAATGGATAATAGTAAAAGCCAATGAACAATCCAAATTCAAACAATCACGAATAATCAAAGTCACAACAAATACTATAATATTGTAATACCAATGCCAATCTACTCCTATTATTAGGTTACAATTGCGATTATGACCAGAGTTAAAAAAAAAAAAAAAAAAAAATTCTCATATGACATGCCTCTTCTTCTTAAGTCGTTTGTGGTGCCTCGAGGCTAGAATGACAATGCAGAGCAACGAAAAAGGTGGGCACTTTAGGAATTTAAGCCAAATACCTTTGGGATATGAGATATTCCCAAGCTTTACGTAATGGAAGGCTTATCCAAACGCCGGTTGCTCAGCTGGGAAAATGCTTCTACGGTCTTCTTTGACTTGATTAACCAATTCGTGACCATCAAAGAATAAGGTTGTGCAAAGTGCGTCTTTCTGCGCTTCCGGTTAAGGAAGTAATGGTCCCATAATTGTCTTTTGTGTCTTGCTATTCAAAGATTTTCAAAATTTTTGCTTTATATTTTTGTTTTTATGCTTTTTATTATTTTATTTTTACTTATATTTATATTTATATTTTTTGATTTTTTATTCTTTTATCTTTCGCTGTTTTAACTTTTCCACTTTTTGTTGTTAAAAAATCATTGTCACCCTATATCACTATCAAACGCCTCCCAATTCATATGGTGCATTTATTTTTCTATTTTTCTATTTGTATTTATATTGATATTGAAATTGAAATTTTTTATTTTGTATGTTATATTTTATATCTTATATTTTATTCTTTATTCTATTTTTTACCTATATTTTATTTTTCAAAAGTAAAAAATAACACATCAATATTTTTTTTTTGTGATCTAATAAAAATAGAATATGTTATTTTTTTGTGATCTAATATGTTATTTTATTTATTATTTTTTGTTTTAGATTATTTTTTATATTTATTTTTATATTTTTATTTTTACTATTTTTGTTTTTATTTTTATTTGATTTTTTTAGTGTTTATTTTTAGGTTTCTTTTTTTTTTCAAAAAAAAAAATCATCACCCTTCACGACAATCAAAGACCCTAGATTCTTATGGTGTGTTTTAATTTTTAAATTATTACATTTTCTATTTTTTCCATTTTTCATTTTTATTTTTATTTGATATGTTTTATATTTTATTCTTTATTGCTTATTTGTATTTGTATTTGTATTCTTATTTGTATTTATTTATTATTTGTATGTTATTTTTTTACTTTTTTATTTTATTTAAATTGCCACTTTTTATTTTTTCTGTTGCTTATTTTTATATCTGGTGTTTTATATTTTTACTTTATATTTTAATGTTTTTATATTTTTCTTCAGTTTTTTTTCTCTTATTTTATTTATTTATTTATTTATTTGCATGTTATATTTTATAATATATTTTTCCATTCACGTGTAATTGCAGTACTTCTGAGATTTAAGAAAGAAAAAATAATACAAAGAAAAAAAAAATGTAATTGCAGTAAACCCTAAACCCCTGGCTGCCCCCCTCTCTTTTTAAAAGAGAGAAAATGCTACTCCCGCCCGTTCCGCTGACGCTAATGTACACCCGTTGCCGGCATGTGGTAGTTTCACAAACACATCCCATCCACGTGAATCATTCAATCACTCCCACCCCATCGGGCGTGGGGTTTTCACACAAATCCACTATGTTCTTCTTCCTAGGATAGACAAGGTCGGTCGACAAAGCGATGCTTTCCGCGGAGCATCCGTAGAGGTTGAACGGGACTAAGAAGCCTGGGGGAACACAGCCTGACCCCCTCTATGCCCTGCATTTTCCTACTATCGGAGAGGGACTTTTCCGTCCTAGATCGGGCCATAAATCCCAACAGTCATACGCGAACCAACTACGAGCTAACCCTTGGCATAGAGAGGGATCCTAGTCGTTGCCTCGAAAAGGGACGATTTCCCCACCAAATGGGTCACTTCGTGAACCAAGGATTCTCAACCATCGCTCGAGGGTTATTTCTCCATTAAGGGCTCAGTCGAAGGTCAGACGGTGTAAACGTGTAGAAAAGCTTTCACCTTTTCGTGCAACGATGGGCGAATCTCGACAATATATGGTTGCAAATATATTGCCACAGGTCCTAGATGTTCAGATTCAACCTACAATCCTTCGAGAGGCTGATGGGGTCCACACGATCCACATCACTAAACAAGATTACTAGCGAACTCACAGATTCTCTCTTTTAGTTTGATTTGTAGATGCGGTCCCCCTCCCTAGGGAGGGACCGATATATCAACACTGCATGGGGACTACTCCATGCGGCTATTGTGGGGCTCGTACACCTTAATCAATTCTTAATCCATTCTTAATCCATTCTTCAAATTGAAGCGGAGTATATGACTGCCATAACCATGATGGTATTTATGTTTGAAAATAACCCAATTGTGATCTACAAATAAATGCCTGCCTTTGATGGTATGGGTATTGGATAGAGTGCTCATTTGGGTTTGAATTAGAGGCATCCCTCGTTGGGTCTTAGGTGCCAGTAGTGTTTAGGGCAATAGACAACATTCTAGGGGAATTGTTGGGTATAGTTGACGAAATAGCCACCCAATAGCACCCATTGATGGTGAGGATGTGTGTCTTAGTGGATGGAAGAATATACCCTTCTTTTTAATTATAAAAATTTGGGTTATTGTCGGCTATGTCATAGGGCAAGACACCTTGATTTTGAGTGTCCATCCCCAAGTTCCACACCTAATAATAGTGATGGCGATGATGGGGGTGATGATAATTAAGATGATGGTGGTAATAGTGGGCAAGAAGGTCCCTTTGATGAGGCAAGGGAGAACGTTTTTAAATTATATGACAATGAGATTGGTCCATTGACTAGACATAGAAGATAAGAGGAATCTCCAACCTAGGAAGAGAGAGAAATGCTTGGTTGAGTGTTTGTATAGGTAGGCAGACATAATAGAATGTTTTGGAAGAAGAGAATACAAGGGATCATCATGACACTTAGCAATATGGAGGGGGTATTATTAATTTTACTGGTAGAGGAAGATACAGTAGCTAATGTCCTCTCCAACAAGGGGGTTCCACTCATGCTATGGCAAAATGAGGAAATAATCTTTCCTTAAGATCCCACAGTTCTAAAAAGGTTGATTTGTGCCTCCAACAACCTTTGGTCTTTAGGCATTTAGGCTTCCAAACAAAGGAGTTAGAGCATAGTGGTTAAGAAATGACAAGATATAGTGATGTAGAGGTGGATGATGAAATGGCTATTGGTGTGGTCAATGATTCTTGTTTGCGACCTAGACAAGAGCAGGAGACAACACAAGAGGAGGAGATTGACTACCCCTACTTATAAAGTGTTCCAATAAAATGACTAAGAGATAGTATAGGAGGAAGAGATAGTACAAAAGTGTTCCAATGGAACCTAGAGCAAGATGGCTCCATTTTTTAGATATCATACAACATGTACTCAAAGATGGTGAGGAAAAAGATTTGTGAAAAGCAAGAAGGCAGTGGAGGATTAAAGGGATAATGCATAGGACATGGTTGTTTAAGTGTTCTGGTACCTAACCCTACTGGTAGGGTTAGGGTTAGGGTTAAGGTTAGGTATGCCAAACATGTGGATATAGGCATACTCATATTTATATTTCTTATATATATATATATTTTTTATCCTTTATTTTTATTTTTTATTTTTTACTATTTTATTCTTTTAAAAATTTTTTTTTTAAAGAAACCTCATCGCCCTCCACCAAATGCACCGAGGTCCCGCCGATGTCTAACTTAAGCTAGCCCCATTTGGTTCATTTTACTAAGTGCTATAGAAAAAATTTCCCAAGTTGCATGTAGTAAGACTTTGATCGAGACATGGGAGTAGAATCTACAACACTTTTTTTTTTTTTATATTTTTTGTATTTATGTTTTTTTTTCATTTTTTTTAATAAACACCTAAACCATCTACTTAATATTCTTCCAATATCAACTATAGTACTAACATTCAACCCTAGATTTGATGTTACCCTAGAAATTGTATTAATAAAAGGTGGGCAAAGCCCTTACAAAGCATGAGGCCTAATTGTTCTGGATTGGTAGTATAGGCCAATGGGCTGGTCAAGCAAGTATGAGTCGGACTTATGTGTTTTAAACTAGTAGTATAAGCCGATTGACTAAGCTGGCAAGTATGAGTTTGACCAGCCTAGTTTCCTTATTGTTAGGTCATCCACTTGGGTGGTGCCTATTGTAACTTTCCTTTTATGTTTTGTTACATTTGAATTGGTGAGAATGTAATCGATCCCTTTAATAAGGAGAACATTACTTATCTCTTTCAAAGTGTAACGACTCTGAAATTCAATAAGATTACTATTATGGTTAATTATTTAAGGTTGTAACGTTAATTCTTTATAAGGATTTCAACGGTTTGAAAATACAAGTATTCCAATTTGACGAACTTAATTTGAATCCTACATAATGTTTACATATATATATCGTGGTGCTCTAAATGTGTAATCGATATTACATTAAATTCTTACGAGAAGGCTAATAACTATATAAAAGGAACCTTTTGGTCCCTTTCTCCTCACTCAATTCATTCAAACTCTCCCATCATTCCTTAAGTTCCCTTATTTTCTCTCTAGAAGTTCTCTCTTTAGAATGATCTTAGTTAATGGTTGACTCAATTCATAGTTGAGACTTGAGTGCTGAATAGATTTCTTTGCCAGTCCATTATAAATGGTATCGGAGCCTAACTCTTAAGGCAGGCTAAGCTACTAAAATAATGTCTGATGGAGCGGCAAAGTCCTAACACTAACATGAAAGGTAGGAAAAAAGAAAGAGGATGCAAGCTAAAATGATGGTGTCCATGGAGGAAAGACTCAGTGCTCTAGAAAACTACCAAACTCACATTAAGGAGCAGATGGTTGAACTGAAAGCAATTCCAAGAGTTGAAAGGAGTTGTGGAGCAACTCCAAGAGAAACTTACTTTTGCTACCATCCTTTATGGCGATATTCCTAAGCCAACGAGTTATGGTGGGAGATGAGATGCAACAAAAGTGGAAGACTTCTTATGGCACATGGAACATTATTTTGACATGATTCACATCACCAATGAGCTTGTTAAGGTACAAATTGCATCTTACTATCTCACTCATAGTGCTAATGTATGATGGTGTAGGAAGTTCTAAGGGATGGAAAATGGGGAGGACTAGATCATTACATATAAGGCATTCAAGAAGGCACAAATGAAGCAATTCCTTCCCAAGAATGTGGATTAGAGGGCTCACGAAACTTTAAGGGATTTGAGGCACACCATAATGTTGCGAGCTTATGTGCAATCATTCATTGAGGCAACTTTATACCTTAACAATGTGGTAGAGAATACTATCTTGTTCTTTTTCGTGAGTGGCTTTCAAAATTGGGTGAAACATGAAGTTGAGAAGTGTGAGGTAACTAAATTGAGTCATGCTATCTCAATTGTTGAAACGTTGGTAGACAATAGGCGAATAAATGCCTTAATTATGCTAACTAACCGAATTGACAATTTAGGAAGAACATGAGAGAGTTATTCCTCATTTACTCATAATAGAGGTACTAGGCCACCTCCTAATCATGACGGTGACAATAAGAAAGGTAATATTGCTTGTTTTATTTGTCGAGGCCCACATTATTTGAGGGATTGCCCAAAGAAGGGATCATTGAATGCTATGGAGCAAAAGATGGTTCAAGAAGAGATTTCAATGGAGGATGACTACATGGTAGCTCTTTAGATGTTTAACTCAATGGAAGGTAAAACCCCTAGACCAGCTGCGAGATCTCTCATGTATGTGGAGTGTGCAGTCAATAACAAGAACACTAAAACCATGGTAGATTTAATTGTAACTCATAATTTCATTACACCCAAAAAAGCCAAAACATTGGGTCTCTTCGTCAAAAAGGATGTTGGGTCTTTGTAAATGGTGAACAACACCTCGGGTGGTCAATGTTGGGGATTGCCTGAAGAGTAGACTTGCATGTGGGCAAATGGAAGGGAAAGGTGGACCTTATAGTGGTTGCTATGGATAACAATAAACTAGTCCTTAGGTTAGGTTTCCTCCACAAAGCTAATACTTTTCCTTACCCTACACATAGTTATCTATGCATATTTATAGGTGATATGTCATGCATGGTTCCCACCAAGGCCATGGATTCAACACAAATAAGTCCCTTTGTGATGCAATTGAAGAAAGGTAGTCATAAAGGCAAGGAGACTTATCTTTCTGTATTAAAGGAGAAATAGGAGATTGTGAAGGAAAACAATCTTCCTCAAGTTGTTTATGGTAAGGATGTGATGCCTTTAGAGATTTTGAAGCAACTACCTTCTAAAAGGGAAGTTGATCATGCCATTGAGTTGGAGCCGTACTAGACTGGCAGTATGGGTTGACAAGTTGGCTAACCGAGTATGAATTGGACTTTTATGTACTAGATTGGCAGTACGGGTTGATGGACTGAGTTGGCAAGTAAGAATTTGACTTGCCTAGTTTCCTTGTTGGGTCATCCACTTAGGTGGTGCCTATTGTATTATTTCCTTTTGTATTCTGCTGTTAGACTATTTACATAGCCTACCTATGTATGGGCTTACATCAATGGTCATTATAAATATCTTTTACTTGGATATGTTAATATGGTCTATTAAGGTGACATAAATGTTCTTATTACTAACAAATATGGAGGTATTGGTGTAGGCCAGTGTTTACCTAATAGGACTGTGATGAGTCAGGCCTATTTGAGTAACACATAAATTATATGGCTAAGTCCTTTCCCTAGCTTTAAATTATGCACATATAAGTCACATTAAAAGGTATGGACAATTTAGTCATGGGTCTGAATGTATTGGGCTATAATGGTCTTTTTGGATAAGTGTTTACGGTTAAGTTTACAGATAAGTGTTTACGGTTAAGTTTACGGTTAACTTTACGGTTAACTTTACGGTTAAGCAAAAGGCTTATTTATAAGACGCCGTGAACACTATTATTGATACAATACAGAACAGAAAACACATCCGTCCTTTTCACTCTTTCATACTTACAATGACTTAGAAATAAGTCTCATCGCTTTTGTGCTCTAGAAGGGAATAGGGAAGGTAGATAGCTATTTTACCAAACCTATGGAGCCTAAATCAGGTTTGTTTTAACACCCTTTTATTCCATTTCATGGTTTATGATAACTAAACTTTGATCTTGTATTACCGGACTCTTTAGAGACCGGATTTTTTTTCTAACATCTGCTGCTTTTGAATTTACGAGAATGTAACTGACCTCTTCAATAGCAGAAACATTACTTATCTATTTGAAAGTGTAACGAATCTGATATTCAATAAGATGACTATTATGATTCATTATTTATGATTATAACGTAAATTCTTTATAAGTATCTCAATAGTTTAGAATTAAAAGTGTCCTGATTCAATGAACCTAATTTGAATCTTATGTAATGTTTACACATTTTTCACGATGCTCTGAATGTGTAACTGATAATCCATTTAATTCCATTAAGATGGCTATGACCTATATAAAGGGAACCTCCCAATCCCTTTCTCCCCATTTAAACACTCAAGCTCTCCCATCGTTCTTTATAATTTCCATTGTGTTCTCTCTGGAAGCTCTCTCATTAGAGTGATCTTAGTTAGAAAGCTGACTCAGTTTTGTTGGAAAAAGATGTGTTTTGTTGAGAAAAATTGTTGGTTGCATATAATATTTGTATAAATGTTTTTCATATGATTATGTTCAATATTGAACATCAAGGAAGTAAAAGGTGTGCAAATTATAATATCAATAAATGATATTATAAAGTAGTATGGTTCCTACATTCCTTCATTAATCAACTTCATACAATGCTTGAAGAAGTATTTTTGTATGAAATAAGAACTAAAAGAATACTCAATTATTTGGAGAAAAATGATACTTGTTTTGATGTGCTTGTAGGTACACATGTATCAAGGATTAAAGATCACATTATGTTCTAATATTCATTAAAGCTTGGATGATGTTCTAATATCTATATGAAGCTTGGCTCGTGTTATGAATTAACACAAGCTAGATCGTGTTATGATCAAATGAGCTTGGACCGAGTCTGGTTAAGAAGCCTAGCCTGCATAACTAATTTGACTTGTGCTCATGTGATTAAGTAATGACTGGAATGGTGTTGTTCTAAAGGAAGACTCACTTAAGAGTCTCGATTAAGTGAGAAGCCTTAATTTCTATTTGAATGTCGATGCCTCTTTCTGTCTTTCTCTCACCACAGTCACATCCTTACTCTTCCAACGAGAATATTTGCATAAGCTTTAATCAAATGTTAGAATGTGAAGCTCGAAGCTGCTGTGAAGTTCAAAAAAGGTACATGTTATATACCTTCTTAACAGGAAGAAGTCTATGAATTGATAGGTATGACAAAAATTGTGATTTGACTCTTTACTTTCATATCATATATAAGATAAGGCTATTATACGGTTAAAGAAGAAGATATTGTGAAATTCTTTGTGATATATTCAATTGTGATATATATCTATTTATGTGCTAATAAGACATATATTATCATATGCACATAAATTGATTTATAAATTTGAAACCCTAACTTGAACATATTTGGGGGTTTCATGATTAAAGCTTATAATTGCATTCAATATCTTGTATAAGCTCTTGTATTAGCATTATCCCTCATTATCTCTATATCTTTAAGGGATTTGCTACTGAACTAAGGTTGGTTAACCTTATCTTTGTAACCATGACTTAGATGACTCATTGAAGAAGAGTTGGAAAGTATTAAGAGAGGGTTTTCTCCTAGGCTTTGAAGTAAAATGGACTTTAATCAGTTGTGTTGAAGGAGAAGATGGTGGAAGAAAGTGATAAGGGCTGAACCATTGTGTAAACTTATGTTGCATCCTTCTTTGTGTCTATTTACCTTGTTGTTTGATTTTGATATCCTTGAATGCTTTGTTTGAGTGCAAGAAAAGTGATTGAACCCATAAATAACAAAGAAACCGAGATGACCAATTCAACCCCCCCTTTCTTGGTTAGCCATTAAACCTAACATTCTACTCCTTCAAGATAATCTTTCTACCATTGATTACTTTAATTCTTTCTTGTCCCAACATGCTTGATTTCACTTAAAAGTAGACACTAACAAAAGTCACAATCATGTGTGCAACAATAAAGCAAAAATAAAAGCACTTTTCAATACAACCACTGGATCCTTTACTACCAATGGTGTTTAATTAATATGCTCAAAGGCCTATTTCAAAAAAATGTGACATGAGTCTAACAAAGGATGATGAGATTATTCCATTCTAAAGCAAATGCTTCTTTTTTGTTTCCCTTTTTTTTTGTACATTTGCATTTGCAACATATTATGCCATACACAATCATTGCAATCAATTTCTTCTCATTCTCCATCCTTCCTTTCAATTTCTCTTATGCTTAAATAAACTTGTACACCAAAAGTCAATATGTTCATAGGCGTGGGACAATGGGATAATTTGATTAAAGGCTAAGAGATATATATGTGGGTGTCACTAAAAAAAATTAGTATAAGAATCAAGGCTCAGCGGGGTGATTAGTGATAAGTAAATAAGGTTTGCTTGAAAGGCTCAATCAATCCAAAGATGACCTAAATCATTTTCTTAGTTAGATACAACTTAAGATTTCACTTTAAGAGAAAATCAAACCAATTCGAAGATTCAGATAAGATCTAAGCAAATCCCATACTTCACATGAATGTTCTTTAGATATACATATAATTTCAAAAATATAAACTTCTAGTGCTCAATAGGTGGGTCAACATAATTAGAATCACACTTAACTCATACCATAATTTCAAGTTTGAACAAAATCTACATCTTCCTAAGAATTACCAAGAATTTACAAGGAAGGATCTAATCATGACAATCATGATCCAACATAAAAAATGTATTTATAAAAAAATCTCAAATACATAGCAAACTTCTAACACAAAACATAATTCCTTTTTTTTCTTTTTCTTTTTTGCACAAGATACACTTCTAACACATTTCCAATATACTTCCAACACAATAGAAAACACTTTCACTACAATAACTTCCAACACCAAACAAACTTCATTTTTTTTCATTTTTTTTCACTTGTATTTGCATTTACAACATACTATGCCATACATAATCATTGCAATTAATTTCTTCTCATGCTCCATCCTTCCCCTTAACTTCTCTTATGTTCAAATAAACTTGTATACCAAAAGTCAATATGTTTATGGGCATGAGACAATGGGATAAATTGGTCAAAAGGATAATGGATATATATGTGGGTGTCACTAAAAAAGTTAGGATAAGAATCAAGGCTTAACAAGATGACTAGTGATAAGTACTTAAGGTTGGCTTGAATGGCACAATTAATTCAAAGATGACCTAAATCATTTTCTCAGTTAGATGTAGCTTAAGATTTCACTTCAAGAGAAAATCAAACAAATTCTAAGATCTAGGTGAGATCTAAACAAATTACATACTTCACATGAATGTTCTCTAGATATACACGATTTAAAAAATACAAACTTCTAGTGCTTAATAGGTGGGTCAACATAATCAAAATAACACTTAACTCACATTAAAATTTCAAGTTTAAACAAAATCCACATTTCTCTAAGAATCACCAAGAATTCATAATGAAGGATCCAATCATGGCAATTATGATCCAAAAAAAAAAAAAATCTCACACACAAAACAAACTTCCAACACAACATATAATTCCCCCCATAAGATACACTTCCAACACATTTCCAATATACTTCCAACACAACACAACTTTTCTAGCACGAAATATACTTCCAACACTAAACAAACTTTTTTTTTTTTCATTTTTTTCATCTGCATTTGCATTTGCAACATACTATGCCACACATAATCATTGCAATCAGTTTCTTCTCATGCTCCATCCTTCCCCTTAACTTCTCTTATGCTTAAATAAACTTGTATACCAAAAGTCAATATGTCCATGGGCATGGGAAAATGGGATAAATTGGTCAAAAGGCTAAGGGATATATATGCAAGTGTCACTAAAAAAAATTAGGATAAGAATTAAGGCTGAACGGGGTGATTGATGCTATGTAAATAAGGTTGGCTTGAAAGGCTCAATCAATCCAAAGATTGCCTAAATCATTTTCTTAGTTAGATACAACCTAAGATTTCACCTTAAGAGAAAATCAAACAAATTCTAAGATTTGAATGAGATCTAAGCAAATCACATACTTCACATGAATGTTCTTTAGATATACACACAATTTTAAAAATACAAACTTCTAGTGCTCAATAGGTAGGTCAACATAATTAGAATCACACCTAACTCACACCACAATTTCAAGTTTGAACAAAATCTACATCTCCCTAAGAATCACTAAGAATTCACAATGAGGGATCCAATCATGGCAATCATGATCCATAAAAGAAAAAAAAAATTCACACATAAAACAAACTTCCAACACAAAACATTTTTTTTTTTTTGGGCACAAGATACACTTTCAATATACTTCAAACATAGTAGAAAACACTTCCAACACAACATAATTTTCAACACAATACAACATTTCTAGCACAAAATATATTTCCAACACCAAACAACATCTCCAACATGACATATTTCACTTTACAACTATAAAGCAATGTCCTCAATGCAAAAAGAAAAGAAAGCAACAACAAAGAAGGAATAAGAAAACTCCCATGATTGTAGGTTATGCTAATGTGAAGCTGTGATGAAAATGTGGTGACAAATTTCTAGCTAAGAGATCAATAAAAATGCTTAGGTTGCATTTGAGTTAGAGCATTTGCAAAAGGAATGTTATATGCAGTTTTTTAAATGCATCAAGGAATTTCAAAAATTGCTTATCTATTTTACATTGCTAGAGTTTATGGGAGATGGTGTTGAAGGCACATATGGCTTAGGTTTGTCTCGAAAAAGTTTGCTCTTAGGTGTCTTCTTGGGTTGTGTGCTAACACCCTTATCCTTATCTTTGGAAATCTCTTTTTTAACATCATCTTCCCCCATTTGCTTGCCACTTCTTATGATTATTGCTTTTGTAGTTTCTCTAAGGTTTTGCTCTTTGTTACTAGGCAAAGAACCATGTTATCTCTCTATAATCATATTGACCAAATAACTCACTTGCACCTCCAAAATTTTGAGTGAAGCTTCTTGGTTTTAAAATCTCACTACAATACTCTTGATGAAGCTTTGTGTGGTGGTGGCTAGGTTGATGATTGTATCCTCTAAGTTAGGCTTCACCTCTTTTGTTTGTTTGAATGTTGGTGGTGGTCTCATTGCATTTGAGTTACTCCATGAAAAATTTAGATGGTTGTGCCATCTCAAATTGTATGTGTTGGAGTATGGATCATTTTATGAATTGTACAAATTCCCAACAAAATAAGCATTTTTGTTATATTGAGCAAAATGGTTACCTACTTGACAATATGTGTTGTCATGTTTGGAATTCTCATGATTGGAGCATTCATGTTATCTACCTTTTTGTTAAGTGCTTCAAATCATGAAGAAATTGTAGCGAAAGTATCTACTTTATGCACTCCACTTGCTTTGCACATTGGTAACCTCTTAGTAGGCCACTAATAATTATTGGCTATCATTTCCTCCAAAAGGTCATATGCCTATTTTGGTGTCTTGTTATTCAAGTCCTCTTATGTAGTTGCATCAAGCATAAATGGAGATTTGTACTAGACTCATTATAGAAAATTTGTACTTGTAACTAAATAGGTAGTCCATAATGTGGACATCTCCTTAGAAGCTCTTTGAATCTTTCCCAAGCTTTATACAACAATTTATTATCCATTTGTGCAAAAATGGTAATATCATTATGCATTTTTGTAAATTCCACAAAAGAAAAGAACTTACTAAGAAGTTTCTAGGCCAAATCATCCCAGATAGTGATTGATTATGCAAGAAGAGAAAAGAGCCAACTTTTAGATTTATCTCTAAGAGAAAATGAAAATAACCCTAACCTAACAACATCATCTATGACTCTATCGTATTTAATCATGTCACAAATTTCAGGGAGAGCTTCAATGTTAGCATTTAGATCATCACTTGATAGCCAATAAATTAGATTGAGTGTTGTAGCATTTGGGTGAGTGATGGCTTGATATTAAAGTTGTTTCCTTGAATTGCAAGCCTCTTGATGCTTAATGTGACACCCTAAAATATTGGTGCAACATAGTCTTTCAAAAGTTTACATGTATCATCATTTCCCCCATCTTTGTAACTTAATCTTTCAACAACAACCATTTAACAAAGCAAAGTTTTTTTTTTCTTTGCATGAAAAATAAAAATAAAAACTAAATTAAACTTAGAAGCTATTAAGTACTAATATTAATTAGTAGTAAACAACTAATCCCTAGTAATGGCACCAAAAACTTGTTTGTGAAAATTCTACATGTAAGTGAACATGTCCAACAAATAATATAATAATGAGAAAGTATATTATCCTATAGAGATTGATAAATACTAGACTAATTAATTATTCATAGTGAATTACCATTAGAATTTATCTAAAAATTCAAAATGATAAAGAATAGATTAACCAACTAAACTTAAATGAGAAGACTTAATACATGAAATATATTAGAGCATTCAATTTCATTATAACTATTAGATATGAATTTCAATTATTTATACTTGCAAGGGTAATAATACCCATGTGATGATGAAATTTTCTAATTTAATTATTATCTTATGTCTAGGTATAGCAAACTTATTCAACTCATTAATTTACTATATTTTTATGTGAATTGAAAAAAATCAAGTGTATTAGGGATTTATGAACATTCTTAATTTATACCAAAAGCCATAAAAACAATATGATATATGTTTAAATATCTATCTATATTTAATTTATGATTACATACTACAAAAAATAACTAAATATCATTTCTTTTCAGTCTCAAATATACAAATCATATTATTTAAGTGGTAGCTAATCACTTAAAAACATTAAACATAGTAACATATATCTCACATGAATAAAATATCTTGTAAAACATATTAATTTTGAAATTCATACATCATAATTATGTTATATTGTAACTCTAATAAAAGTAAATTAAAATATAATGTAAGTACAAATAAAAATAATGCTAAAAATTAAAAAAACATCTTGAATTAAAAACATGAAAGTTGTCACTAATTGTCTTCGTTTTAAGGAAGCTTTGCATAACTCTACGCATCATAAGAGGAACAAAATCTATTTGGAAGCGGAAACTCACTGCCTTGCACCACCACACACCACCACCACGTGCTCTCACGCACTGTTGCCACGTGCAATAAGTTGCCAGAGAGAAGCCCAAACTTCAAATCTGCTAAAAAATCACGCAGATCTGCTAGAAACTTGCCAGAAAGAAGCCTAGACAGCGTTGGCCATCCTTCTTTGCCGGAAACTAACATAGATCCACCAAAAAATTACAAATCAGTTAGATCTACTCTTAGCTTGCCGAAAACTTATCGGAAAAAGTCCAGAGTTGTCGAAAAATAGCTCAGATTGCTAGTGCTCCTTGATTTTACTGTCGTACGACCACTTCAGTACTAGGTTCCTCTTCGTCGGAGAAAACAAATGCATATGGCATTTTGGTCAGCTCTCTCACAATTGTCCCATGCCAGCGCTTACTCCCCTACATTGTGCAGCTCGATTGCCTCTCCTGTTCGCAAACCCCCTTTTCTTTTGGCCTTCGTTCTTTTTCCACTCCACTCTCATGCGGGTTTTTTTTTTTCTTCATTTGTTTGTTTCTGAATAATCCACGTCATACGCTAACTTTTTTTTCTTCTGCATAAATTAGAAAATTTAAATAATATAAAAAAACCCAAATATTATTTTCAATGCTACAGTATATATTGTCTAAAATAGTCAAAATAATCCTATAAAAATAGAGTTATCAACTTAGAGGATAAGTTGTTATAAATATGGCCTCAAAATGAAATATACAACTCTAAGCACTAATCTTGAAGAAAAATAATGGATTTCATGAAATATACAAAACAAAGTCAAAACGTACTAGATTTCTTTATTTCTTGAGTTATAAGTTGATATTAAGCATTTTACTCTATTCTCCCGAGATACTAGCTTGATAAGATAGTTAAAACCACTAGAAATCAAAGGAGAAAGGTGACAAATGGTGAAGTGCATAGGAAGGCTTTCTCACCCCACTTGAACAATAAATTTTGTGTGAAAGTTGCAATATTATTTTCTGTGAAAATGTGTTCATGTTTTAATGAGAGAGAGAAAGGGGAAGTGATAACCACCGTCGTTTCCAAAATTTTCCATGTAGCAAGTTTTAATGTATATAAATGAAGAGCTAAAGGAGGGATTTATCTAATTAACAAAGTTGTCCACACAAATAAGCTCACTCATCAAGGCCTATAAGATAAATAAAAACTCATATTAGCTAGTGTCATATATGTAATAAAGACAATATGTGTACAATTATTACAGACCAACAAGATCAAATTGACCCGTCATAGTAAGAAATATTAGTTTATGCTTATTAATATAAGCTTATATTACATAGACTCATACAATGAGCCAATAATCTCATACTTAGGCGATGTCAATGATCATAAAAACAAATAATACTACTAGTAGCTTTTATATATAAAAATGATTTTAAAATGGTGTTATGCTAGTCTAACAATGATCCCTTATTGCCTATCTCATTACATAAAGTTTCAAGGCCTTAAATAATAGTAGTAACTATGTCATTTAAAGACACAACACCTACCATAATGACAAGTACTCTCCATTCTACAAACATAGATATAATATGGTAGTGTGGTGGACAAATAACACTATAAAAAGAAATATTATGTTACCTTCCTTATCAATCCCATTCTCCAAAATAACTAATGTCATAAAAAAAAGGCCTTAGGAGAATATCTCTCCAAGATGTCATTGACAAACCATCCTAGAAGAATATCACAAAAATGACAAACATCATTAATTCTCCAAAATGACCAAGGTCATTGACAAATCATATTTGGGGAATATCACTCTAAAATGACAAATGTCATTGACAAGCCATCTTAGGAGAATATGATATGTCTTATATAATGTACTCGAGTATAAATTTGTGTGATACAAGACATCACTATATGGTTAATAATTATATGTTTTGGCCAAATGCTTAAGGTTGCATTTTTCTTAAGACTTTGTAACCTATCTTAAATAAACACATGCATGTCTCAAATGTTCTTTTATTTCAAAATGGGGACATTAAAAGAGCTTCCACTAAACAACAACATCCATTGATGCTACTAAAAAGCTTACATAACAATAAACAAAACATATGCTCTTTTATTTCAAAATAGAGACATTAAAGAGCACCACTAAATATTAGCATCCAATGATGTTACTAAGTCTATACTTATGACATGTCATTCAAAAATATAAGGGCAAAGACCCTAGCAATAGGACAAAAACCACAACATCTGTATCAATATGCTATGTTATAATGTCACCTATCTTAACCTTTTTATTAATGGTTAAGAATTAGAATTCAATGTGCTTAGACCTTGTGATACACTTACCATTGTCAACAAACAACACAACAAATTTATTGTCACAATACAACTAAATAAGTCTAGCAATTAAAATGAATCATATCAACTTTCTTACAAGTCTAGCGACTCTTTGAGTTTGTTAACTCCTTTATGAGGTTCATCAAGCAAAACACTTAAGTAGTTGCCTTATAGCACACTACAGTTTTGCTAGCAATCATTTATAACATTGCCCTTGCTTTCATCAAAAGATGTAAATCTTCCATCATCCATGTAGTTCATAAATATAAGAATATATACCTTGTTGCAAATCAATTCAATTACATGTGTACAAGTCAACATATAAACCTTTATATCCTTTTAGGTATCCCATAATGTTCTAATAACAACCCAAAGTTTGTAGCTAAGGTTTGTTGATATTTATTGCAAGAGCAACATCAATCTAGTACAGCATACATATATATATAGAACTTTCAAGTACATTATTTCATGATACTTTCATTCAATATCACTTTCTTAGCTTAACTTTAAGTTTGGTTTGTCACCCATAAAAATCAAAATGTTTCTAGGTTTGCAACCTTAAATGCAAAACACTTTTCAAAATATGATCATCATGTGCCCTCCATGAGAAAAAATCAAAATTTGACAAGAATAATTCTAATGAATCTCTATGCCTAAGCCAAAAGTCACCTCACCAAATGTAAGCATTCAAGCAATGGTGTTTGTTAGGAATATTGCTATTCCATTATTATTTTAATGATGATAAAAAGAAAAAAGGGCATATTCTATGAAAGTGTATTTTTAATATGACAAATATATTTAGAGCTAATGTATAAATATTTTTCATGGTATTTGATATGTGAGATAGTATTTGATATATTTGTGAATCTAAGAGATAGTATTTTTCACGGTATTCAAAATGAATATAAGAGATAGTATTTGATATATTTGTGAAAGTTTTAGCAAAGAGAAAATATAAATAAATATTGTTGTTATTATTTGTCTTATAGAAAAAATAATGCATTAATATTTTTGTAGGAAAATGGTCCAAGAAAGTTCAAAAGAATTCCCAAATTATGTACAATCAAGTGATCCATTTAGTCTTGAGGATTGGCCTAGTTTGTAGCCCAAGCCCATAAACCATGCTAGAGTGATCCAAATATCATACACGCAACTTAGGCCCATGCTCCAATTATTATGTGCAACCTGGACCTAACACAAGATAGACCCCACACGTGACTTGCTCGACTCAACCCAGTTTGCAATCCAACAGCTAAGCGTAACCTAAATGCTTAATGGGTGACCCAGCCTAAAGCACGTAACTCATGTGCAAGAGACCCAACGAGATCTGTGACCTTGACCTAGAAGCTTTTGCGCGACCTGTTCTACTCATGTGAACTAAAAATGCAATCTATCTTTGACAAGAGCTCTAATGTTAGGATTGGACCTTAATGAAGACACGTGGAGTAGGAAAGGGTAAAAGAGAGAACCTATTGAAGGGTAAGAAAGAGATAGAACCCAACAAAGTAGAGAAGAAAAAGGGAGGCCGACCAAATAAGGAGGCTAAGCATGAAAACAACCCTTTTATCATTTTGTCTTTACTTTCCCATGCTGTTAATCTTTTAGCTTGTATTTCATTTCCATGTTGTTTCCTTTCTGCTTGTAATTTGTTGCTCTTATTAGTTGTTTCTGAACCTTTAATTTCACTTGTTGCTATGTTGAACTTGAATGTATCTAGGGGGAAATTACTAGTAACTTAAGGGAAGCTCTGCCTAAATTTTCCTAGAATTATGTGCGAATTGGTACTTGGATAAACAAGGGACCTAACAGTGGTATCTAGAGCCACCGATCTAGCACATTCCATCTTTGTCAAAACTAGGGCTTAAACCATGGTGGACCAAGCTTCTTGCTTATAGCAATTGGACGACAGAGTCACCATGCTCATGGACTCCTAAGAAGAACATTTTTCTAGCCTTGCTACCACCCAAGCCTAGATGTTCTAGCTGCTCCAATCCCTTGCACTTGGCAGTTCTTCCACTCCATAATTGAGCAATGACACCCCAATGCCCAATATAGTTTTAGTTTATGCTACGATGATGGTTTTGGCCTCAGGTTCCTTGCCTGACAACACATCCTTGCCTCTTGCCATCTCTTCGCCAGTCACCACAACCGCACGCTCCTAGCGTGTCTTGGACGGACCCTATAGCTACATCCAAGTTGAGGACCTTGATGGCAATGAGATATTGCCACTGATTACCTCCACTAGCTTCTTGGTTGATTCCACCTCCACCTAGGTTGCCATCACTTTAGCGCCCTTGGCCATCACAACGATTTCCTCTACCCGTGCCATTTCGGGATTCTTCACAAGTCCCTAAGCCTCGCCCCTAACTCCTTTCAGGCCTTCTACCTTCAGGTCCACCTCTGGCTACAGGCCACAACTTTGGGCCCCTTTGCCCTCCATTCAAAGTCGCCTTTCCATAGGGCTCCCTCACTAAGCCCTGGGCTACCCCTCTCTAGGCCCTCTACTCCTGTGGGCCTCCTTTAGGCTAACCCCTCCTTCCTTTGGCCTTAAACCTCATAATGCAAGCCCTCTATTTTCTTCCAACACCAAGCCCCCTTATGTTGGGCTAAACTCTCTCACATCAGCCCCAAACCCTACTCGCTCTATACAGCCCACCCCACAACCCACCAACTCTTATACAACCTACCCCTACCCCTCCTATCTCGTAACCCAAACACCTTTCCCTTATACAAGCCTGACTTATTACCCTTCCTTCCACCTTCCTAATCCATCTTCTTTTACAGCCCCCCCCTTACTAGACCTACACCCCTCACAACCCCTAACCCAACCCCATAACACCCCACAACTAGGCCTTTCACTACTCCTACACTACCCCAACCAACCCACTCGTCACCCCCTCACCTGCAGCTATGGCCACCCTCCCCCCCTCCCTGCTGCCACTATTCCTTCTACTGCCCCATCTCACAATCACTTTACTATAGGTTAGCCCCCTCTATGACTTTCCTTAACTGCCACTCTTCATTTGAACCCCTTCCTTGTTGCAACCCCTCTATCCAACATTATGGTTGCCTTTCCCATGGCTCCACCCCCTTTGCCGGGTGTTCTTTTTCCTCTGTTGACTCTTATCTCCACTGCCATAGAGGTGATCCAATGCTTGTCATATGGAATTTAGTGGCTCTGCCCCTCCATGGAAAAGGGGACCCTTCTGACCGTGCTACTCTAGGTAATTCTAAAAACCATAATCAACGTCCCCATTTCCTTAAATTTAAGGATTCCCACCCCTATGAATCGATTACTAGCAACGAAGTTTATTTTTTCTTTGACCCTATGGATAATTTCCAAAAGGTTAAATATGTTGTCATTCATTTTAAAGATGAGGCAACAGGATGGGTGGGGATTATTTGAGGGATAAAGGTTGAGTTACGTGGGAACAATTTAAGGTTGACTTGTGTGATAAGTTTGTCGTCAAGGAGGTCAGTGAGGCTATGGGTGAGTTACATTTACTTAGGTAGACCTCTGCTATCCACTCATATGTACAAGAGTTTGATCGAGTGAGGTACCAAGTCTTACCGGAGAACCCCAGATGGCCAGATTCCACCTTCTTGACAGTTTTTTTATTGGGTTTGAAAGATGATGTGCGATCCCCTATTATTTTATCTCAGCCTTGTGATATGAAAGATGCCTTTAAACAAGCCTGAATGCAAGAGAAATTGATCACTCCTAGAGGTAAGACCAATATCATAGATTCAATTAGGGTCCACTATTCACCCATCGGCTCGCTCCGGCGATCGAGTAGTGATCATTCTTGGGGCAGGAGAAACTCTAAGCCTAATGATGCTATGCATTTTTCTATGAGGCACATTACCAATGCCCATCCGCAAATACCCATACGCAAGCTCGCCAAGCTTAAGGGTTTGTGCTACTAGTGTGATGAGAAATTGAGGAAAGGTCATGTGTGCAAAAAGAAACACTTATTTCTCTTGGCTAATATAGAAGAAGCCGAGGATAAGCCAAACGGCAAGTTAACTTTGGTACAATAGCTTCCAGAGGACTAGGATGACCCCGTGGTGGAGGATGTGCTCTCCATCCATGTGATGCTGAGGGGTTCTTCCTTTAGCTCATTCAAGTTAGTTATTTTTTATATCAAGTCTCACATTAATATGCTCTTTGATACAAGTGCTACACACAACTTTGTTAACATTGGATTAGCCTATAGGTTGGGTTGTCACCTAGAGGAAATTAAACCTTTCAGGGTTAAGATAGTGGGGGATCATTAGTTACACAGGAACCTCAAGTGCAGTAACTTCTGTTGAAGCATTCAGGACGATCAATTTACTATGGAGGTCTGGTTATTACCCCTTGGGGGCTGTGATGCTATTACGAATGCAGTGAGTGGCGAGAGTTAATCCTATCATCTTAGATGTTGTGCAGAACACCTTGAACATATAACTCAATGGTAGGCCAATTGTGCTAACGGGCTCATGCAGTAAAGGCATTGTATTAGTGGTTATTAGTGGCCCAAGCTTTTGCCGTTGGGTGATAGAGCATCCATATTGCGTGGTGGGCTAGCTCAAGACTATAGATATGAATAGGGAGGTAGATGTACCAGTGAGGTTAGAGGGCTTTCTGAGTAATTTTTCTGATGTGTTTGAGACTCTTACCCAACTTTCTTCGAGCTGCGAGTTTGACCACCATATTCCCTTGTATGAGGGGAGTGCACTGATCAATGTGTGACCATACCACTATCCTTATGTGTAAAAAGCTAAAAATGAGAAAATGGTTAAGGAAATGTTAGCTACGGGGTCATTTGCAACAGCTTTAGTCCTTTGCCTCATCGATATTACTATTCAAGAAACATGATGGAAGTTGGAGATTTTGTGTAGATTATTGGACCCTTAATGAGTTGACAATTAAGGACAAGTTCCCAATTCTAGTAATCGATGAGCTCCACAAGGTGACATTGTTTTCAAAGTTAAACCTAAGATTAGGCTATCATTAGGTGCATGTGTATTCCTAAACATACCAAAAACAACTTTTAGGACACATTAGGGCCACTATGAGTTCCTTATGATACCATTTGGCTTGACTAATGCTCCAGAAACCTTCTAGGGTCTTATGAATCATATCTTTCGACCACACTTAAGGAAGTTCATGCTCATATTCTTTGATGATACCCTTGTGTATAGCCCCATGTGGGAGAGTCATGTGCAACATTTACAGACCGTGTTATAGCTTATCAAAGATCACCAAATTTATGCTGAAAAAAGTAAATGTGCCTTTGCTCAAAGACATATTGATTACTTAGGCCATATTATCTCGAGATAGTATTGAGGCAGACCCCAAGAAAATAGAGGACATGCTAGCTTGGCCGCGACCGACTATGATTAAGGCATTGAGAGGGTTTTTGGGACTAATTGGCTATTATCAGAGGTTTGTTAAGGATTATGAGAAAGTGAGCCAGCCCTTGACACGGTTGTTAAAAAAGGATAGCTTTTAATGGTCTAAGGAAGCACTCCAAGCCTTTGTACGGCTTAAATAAGCGATGAGTTCCACACTAGTGTTGGCAACTCCTAATTTCACAAAGCCCTTTATATTATTGACACCTGCTATGAGGCATTAGAGCAATTTTAATGTAGGATAACAAGCCAATAGCCTACCTCAGTAAAGCCCTCACACCGAAACACTTGGGTCTCTTTACTTATGAAAAGGAATTACTAGCAATTGTGATGGTCGTGCATAAATGAGATCCTACTTATTGGGTAATCACTTCATTGTCTATACTGATCACAATAGCCTTAAGCATTTATTGGAACAGCGAGTGACCATTCCTACTCAACATAAGTGGCTCACCAAACTACTTGGCTTTAATTATGAGATCCAACACAAAAGAGGCACCAAAAATAGAGTTGTTGATGTCTTCTCTCAACTTTTGACTGACTTAAAGAGTCCAGAGTTAAGGGTTATGTCTATTTTGTAGCCTAGTTGGATACAATAAGTCCTACAAAGTTATGAAAGAGACTCCCATATTCAAGAGATTATGGCAGAATTGTTGATTAACCCTATAACTTATCTAGATTATCATTTGGTTAGTGGAGTGCTCTGTTTCAAGGATAAGATCGTGGTGGGTAGCCATGGATCCTTACAAGACCAAATAGTGCAACAACCACACAACTCAAGCATTGGGGGACACTTTCGGGATTCGAGGTATACTAAAAGAGTACAATAACATTTTTATTGGGCATGTGTAAGGTAGATAATGTAGACGTGGGTGGCTTAGTGTGACAGCATGTTAAAGGTGTAAGTCTAAACGAGTTCCATCCCCGAGATTGTTGCAGCCCTTACCTGCACCTAGGCTTTGGCAGGATATCTCCATGGATTTTGTAGAGGGGCTTCCTTACAGTGAGGATAAGGATACCATTTTGGTTGTGGTAGACCACTTCACAAAATATGCCCATTTCATTAGCTTGAGTCATCCTTTCTCTGCTACCCAGGTGACCACCGTCTTCATGGTTGGAGTGGCTAAGCTTCATGGGGTTGCTGATACTATTGTGAGCAATCATGATCCTCTCTTCATTAGTAAGCTTTGGGATGACTTATTTAGGATATTATGAGTGAATTTGTTACGCAACTTTTCATACCACCCTTAGACCGATGGCCAAACAGAGAGAGTAAACCAATGCCTCGAGCAGTACCTATGATCCTTTAAAGGGGAGCAACTAAAGAGGTGGCATTCTTGGTTACCCCTAGTGGAATGGTAGTATAACACTAACTACCATACCGTTTTAGAAATGACTCCATTTAAGGCTTTGTATGGTTGCCGCCCTTGCCAACCTTTGTATCATCACTTCAAGCTCACCGGGGGAATGAATGTGGATGACTTCTTGAGAGAGCATGCTCACCAACTTTAATTGACCAGGTCACACTTGTAAAAAAGTCAAGCCTAAATGGAGATTCATGCAAACCAAAATTGCTCCAAAAGGTCCTTTGTGGTAAGAGACTTGGTGTATCTCAAGGTACAGCCTTATCTTCACTACACTTCATCAGAAAGGAGGGATTACAAGTTATCCCCTCGGTATTATAGGCCTTTTATGATTTCAAAATGAGTAGAGCAGTAGTATACCAATTAGTACTTCTCCCACACGCTCGCATACATTTGGTCTTTCATGTGTCCCAATTAAAAAAGGCTATTAGGTGGAAATGTCATCTTTACCCTAGAGTCCCCGTCATAAATGGAAATGGACGACTACTAGTAGAACCATAACAAGTATTAAAGCACCATTTGGTTTGCAAGAGAGATGGACCTAGGACAAATTTAGGGATTCAGTGGTCAAGACATCTAGAGATAGCTCTTACTTGGGAGGACATTAAGTACATTCAACGTTAATTTCCATCCTTTAACATTAACCCTTGAGGACAAGGATTGTCTGAAGGGGAAGGGATTGTTAAGACCGGACCTTAATGAAGACACATGGTGTAGGAAAGGGTAAAATAGAGAACTCACTAAAGGGCAAGAAATAGATAGAACCCAACAAAGCATAGAAGAAAAAGGGAGGCCAACCAGAGAAGGAGGCTAAGCATGAAAACAACCCTTTTATCATTTTCTCTTTACTTTCCTATGCCATTAATCTTTTAGCTTGTATTTCCTCTCCTTTTTGTTTCCTTTTTGCTTGTAATTTGTTGCCCTTATTAGCTATATCTTAACCTTTAATTTCACTTGCTGTTGTGTTGAACTTGAATGTATCCAAAGGGAAATTACCAATAATTTAAGGGAAGTCCTACCCAAATTTTCCTAGAATTATGTGTGAATTGGTACTTGGATAAACAAGGGACCTAACATCCAATGATGGCAAAAGATACAAAATTCTAAAGTTATCAAAGAGTAAAAGAGGTATGTGAAGAAAGATTTATACTTTAAGCATTGTTGGAGGATTAAATCAAGATAACCCAAGAAGTGTTCTTCGTGACCCATAACCCGTTTGATTGATTGAGCAAGAAGTGACAAAATCAAGTATTTTAGAAGCTAAAAATTTCATTGATTTAATGAAGAGAAAAACCATTTGTTGATTTGTGACGTACCTATAAAGATTGGATTCAAGATTAAAGAGATTTTGGAAGATTGATGGTGAACCCAAAAGTTTGACATGTGACCCAAATGACAAAAATAAAAATCTTGATGAAATGTTGGCATTTTGAAGGCAATTTTGAACTAGAAAGAAGCATAACCTTTGTCCTAGCGATTCTCTACTTCTACACTTGACAATCACTGCAAAAAGGCTTCTCAACAAGTAGAAAATCTAATTTTTGTAGAGATTCAAAATGGCTACTTCTTGAAGTTTAAAAGAAAGAGGTTAGAGATATAAAAGCTAGATTCTTTATTGTTTTTTCTCAAGATATTCAATTTCATTGTGCATAGAATAGAAAAACAAAGCAAGTTTGTGAAGCTTAAGATTTCCTTGAAGATTTTCAATGAAGTGCTTTATTGATCTTACTTTTTGTGAAATATGTTGTGAATGTGCTTGTATATGTGCTAATTGAGCATTGCATATTATTGTGCACACATATTTGCTTATAAATTCAAAACCCCAACTCTATTATCATTTGAGGGTTTCACAATTAAGGTTTGATTTTCTATTTATTATCTTTAGAAAGCCTTTAGTTTAGCAATTTCCCATACACTTCATATTCTAAGGGAATCGCTTGAGTTTGTAAAAGGTTGAAGGAACCTTTGACTTAATATCATACAATCCTTAATTATTGTATTGTAATCCTTGGTCGAAGGATTGTATGTTATGGGAGAACATTTTCTCCTAAGTTAAGTAAAGTGAACTTCAATAAGTTAGATTGAAGGAAGAAACGGGTGAATATAGGTATGAAGGCCAAGCCACCACGGTAAAATTGTGTCTCTATGTGCTGTTTGTTTATTCTTTAATTTTTGACTTAATATCATACTTGTGTGGACAAAAAAAAAAATTTAAAGGGCAATTAATAAGAAGACCAATTCAACCCCCATTTTTTGGTTTGTCATTATATCTAATAGTGGTGACTAAAAAAACACCTAAAAACATGTTCCATGCATCTTATCTCGAGCAATGCACCCTTATCAAATTCTTTACATCAATCACTTTAATAACAAATAATTATCCTTAGGGAGCAACCTTTAAATACTATATCTAAACAAGATATCGTCATTATAGAGAATTAAGGAGAAATTCGGTATGCTTCCATTGATTTTTGTAAATCAACATATATAATGTGATCTATCACAATTACAACAAAACTATACAAAGTTATCAAACTGCAAAAATTTAGGTGTTAATGCTAGAGAGCTTACTCAAATACATAAACATATTCAATAAATCTATATATAGCCAAATTTGCATTAAACACCTTAAAACCTTCTGGTTGCACCATATAGCTCTCCTTATCTAGAGTTTCATTAAAAAGGTAGTCTTGATAGCTAATTGTTGTAGCTTTATATTAAAATGAGCTACTAATATAATAATCATTATGAAATAATCCTTTCAGCTACCAATCAAGCAAGACCTCTCAAACTTTCTTATGAAAACTTTCTTGGTTTTATATATTTATTCATAATTAACAATTTTTACAACCTTGAAGCAATTTAGTAAGCTCAAAATCCTATTACATCTTATCAACAATGTCATGTCTTTAAATGCATATAAGCACAAATCCAATAAAGGCTAGAAACAACACTTATATAAGCAACTAGATTTACTATAATATCAATGTTGTAGTTACATTCTCCTAAATAAAGCAATTAGTTTAGATAAAGATTATCACCTTTCTATATTGGATTCCTTGCGTAAAGCTCTTATAGTTGCATCCAATGTTAGGTCCAAACTCACCTAAGAAAGGGGGGTTGAATTAGGTGTGTATGATTTTCTTTAAGTATTTTGTGGTAGAACAGATAAAGATGCAGTAATATCAAACAAATCAAACTACACAATTTTAAAGTGAATTAGGCCTCTCAACAAGCCCTACTCCACCTCCTTTAGTAAATCACTAAAGGGTGCCTTTGATATTCACGATTACAAATATGAGGTAATCCTAGGATTACAATCTTGTCCTCAAATAATCTAGTATTTTAAAAACAATCTCAACAATTTGCTTTAACAATAAGAAAATACACGATAAAGCATAATATTGAAGCAAACAATTAAAAACCCTAATTTCTTATGGTTAATATAAGTAGCAATATAATATCTTCTAAAGAACATTACTGCTTGTATAATGAAAAGGAAACTTCTTATAGACTGTAGACCTTTTGAATGATTTGCACGATAGCTTCAAAGTTTATGTTCAACCGGGATGATCTTCTTCGAGATTTCGCTCTTCTTTTTTTAGAACTTCAACTCTCCAATGGTAACATTCTATAATCAATCTTGTTACCATTTATGCATGAATCATAACAGAGATTTCTTCGAGAATCAAAGCACCAATCATGGAGGATTTTAGGGATTTGATTTTGGAAGGACGAAGATGGGTTTTGTGATTCTGTTCGGCCCCCTTCCTTTTCTGTTTTCCCTTTAAGTGATATGACATCATTCCTTGGAGGCACAAGTCGCAAGAGATAAGAAGTTGATATCAGGTCTTCTCTTATTGAGTTGGATCCAAGTTGCGTCATCTGGATTGCCCAGAAATCTGTTAGGCACTTGGGCTAGGTCATGCAGGTTCTTTAACAAATCAACATTTGGGCTTGTCCTAGGCTATGTTCCATTGGGTCTGGACATTTAGGCCTTTTATCTCTTTACTCCATGTTAATGTGGCATGCCCATAAGAAGGTCCATAATTAGTGTTTGGCTGAAAGTACTTTAAATAAAATACAAGTGTAGTTGCTACTTATATCATCAAAAACATTATATTTATCATCCAAGACCTATGGAACCTTAGCCGTGGTTGTTTCATCAATTGGTTCATTTACTCTAACAAGTCTAAGTTATGGCTTCTTTGGCTTTAGCTTAATATGTATAGGTGATACAAATGACATAGTCATATTGGCTTTATTACTGGTTTAAATGATATGAGAACAATTACATTTCTCTGTCATATCATGTTCTAGATACTCTGTTGTCTATAATTTCATAATTCTAGCAGCTCTTAAGGAGTTATAAACTAATACCATTTCTAATGATCTATGTAAGACACAAGACATGGAGCAAATCTATAGTCTAGTTTACCTTAATGTGGACTATTCAACTTTACTTTTATATAACATCTTAAGATATATCATATAATCCATACTTCTCATCATATCTATAAGAGTTTAGAATCACATTTTGGCTATACCATCATGCTCACAATTCCTAGACATAGTAAATTTACCAGTTATCTCAAAATTTTCTACTCTAATCAAATGAGCCTTTAAAATATTCAGCATTGCCATTCTACCATAACATTCTCCATATGGATCAAATTTAAAAATATTGATCTTTTCCCTTTCTATTTCCCAACTTCAACCCTAAAGTCTGTATATTTCATGGGTTTCAAGCATTTTCCTCAATTGAGTACAAATCACCATAGTGAGAAAATCAACTATGACATAATGAAATAAAATTTTAAAACAACAATATTATACATGGCTATTAAAATCAACATGCATAACCTCAACTTGTCAAAACTATGGACCATGGGTTTCTTTTCATCTTGGCCATTATATTTCCACAATATTCTGCATAGACTTCTAAATCCCCTTCAAGAGTAAATAGAATATTAAGTTTTATTAGTATTTCCACTCTCATTCTTCAAATGTGGTCAAGCATTTGCGTTATAATCCATTAGACCATTGTCTAGAAAAGATCTTTAAGGAACAATCCTTTTAACAACTCCATAATCATCATATCTTAAGTGAAAATCTTTATAAAAAATCATTGTTGCAAAATCTGATGAGATATAATATATTAGTGCCATTGTATCCAATAATTTCTCAATAGTGCACTTAGTAGGTGAATCACATATAAGGTGATCCCAATTTGAAATTTTATGGGCCTAAACTAATGCGACTACCTTTTCAATAGTATGCTTCATGAAGCAACTCAATATTTTCACTGTTATAACTAGTAAGATTTATTAGCTTATCCTTGGTTGAGGCAAAACTATCATCTAGCTTTCTATAAAATGTTTCATGTCCTTTTTCATTAGAAGTTAGACTTCATGTGAACCTTAATAAGAACTATGTATTGACTGACATAAAATGTGATGAAGCCAATGGAAACCATTAGCACCATGTGAGTAAACCAAGGAAAGCTCACAAGCATTGTTATAAAAACAATGGGGAAAAAGTATGGTGTGCTATCATAATACTTTAAACATAGTAACATCAATGAGCAATATATAATAGAAGCACAATATGAGTATATTAGAAAAGAAATTTACAAGTACTATCACATAAATACCTGTGGACAATAAGTACAACATGCCATTCAAAAACTCTTTGCATAGTAGCCAACATGAGTAAGAACCAATCCTCACAATTTATCACATGTGGGTATATGCATCGTTAAGACTAACCCAAACCCATGCATGCTCACCATGTACTCCAGATCTTAACATATAGTTACCTCTTATAGAAGTATAACCATGCATCAAAACGGGATTCAATCACAGTACAAGAACGAAGTCTTATAATCCAATCAAAATGCACCACTATGGCAATCATAATCCACTAAATCACAAGACCCTAACATATTGGAGAAATCCCCCAAAGTGCACAAGAACACAATCCCATGACTCAATCAAGCTATGTCATTATGATGATCACAACCCAATCAAACCACAAGATTGGCCTATGTTGTGGGATACAACATATGCTACTCACAATCCAAATGTGCAACTCAATATTAAAAAATTGAGGCATTAGTCTTTGAATCACACCCAAGCAAAACCATAAGTGTTGCACAAATTGTATGCTATAATAAACATGGCCTAATATAAGTCCATATAAATGTATATCATTCATCAAGTCATGTAATAAGTGTCAAACAAATACACGTGACAAATAACATACAATTATTGCACATTAAAGTTTAATAAACAATAAATTAAGCAATTTCATTCAAAATTGTCAACCAAATAAGATAATTATGGAGCATAAATTGCATCAAAATTTTCTAGATAAAATTAGGAAAAAAAAATTGGCATAAAAAACTACTGCTCATGCACTGCCACATGCCATTGGAAGTGGTTGTCAGCTGATACGACCGGTTCAGGCAGCTCGGCCCATATCTGCCAGTTCAGGCCGTATCAAATGCTGTTTGGTAATCTTTATGGTGGTCATGATTGTTTTTTTGCCACTTCCTCGATCAGCAACTACGAAAGAATCTTGCCAGTTACTTCCATGTTCTTGCTGTTAGGAGTTGCAAGTGGTTTGGTAGGCAAGCTGTGTGTAGACACACTGGGAAGTAGTGGATATCATTGGCTCCTATATATTGGGAGATACTGTGCTTGCTTCATTTCATTTTTAATGCAAGTACTTCAGCTTTGTTCATCAGTTTTTGTTCTATGCTATCGTTGCTCGTATTTCTACTAGTATCTTGCGCTCTTATAGGCCCTTTTGATTTATTCAAGGACAATATCCTGATTTCTTTTCTTGTTTTGTGATTTGTATTTTTTTCATGTAACCAAAATTATTTCGACGAGTATATAGTTTTTGAAGTATTTTTCTATGGTGTTTTGATAATGTTGTGACCCAATCTGAAGTTATGGGCCGCACATTTTGGGAAGCCCGAAGGCTTATTTTTGGGTTATGAGATTTGTTGGCTTCGTTGTTTACAATGGGAACGATACTTTGGAGTTAGAGCTTTGTTTGGCTGGTGATTAAGTGGAGGGAAAGAAAAGAAAATAATTAGGCATAAGAGTAATTTTCTTTTTACTATTTTGAATTTGAACCCAACCGTTGCTGGACAACAGGCTTAGGCTTATAATACTATGCACGTGGATAATTCAGTATCAAGTTTGCTAAAAAGGTTTATACGTGTTTAATTTCTTTTTATACGTAGTACTATTCACGTGGCAAAAGCTGTCATAGATTAAAGAAAAATTCATGTAGCATTTTTACGTGTCAAGAAAGTTCGCCGTATAATCGAAGACATGATAAAGTAGTCTTTATATAAGTCAACAAAGATGGCCTAAGAAGATTCAAGGAAGATTCAAGGAAGATTCAATGCATAAAAGTATGTCTATTTTGAGTAGAGCAAGGCACCAACTTCCTTAATGTTGTAGTCAATGTTAGCCTACTAAGGAAGAGAAGAGCAGAAAAGCAAGAAAAAGTAACAAGAGGACATGAGAATTGAAAAAATAAAAATAGATGTTTTGGCTTAAAAAAAAACAGTTAAAATATCCCTAAAAGTTGACAAGTTGAAAAGTTGAAAAGTCAAGTATTAAATAGAAATAGCACAAAACACAAATTATATATGATATTATTTTTTAAATTAGCATGATCATGTCATTTCGAGATAGAATAAATCTTAATATGGAGGTTCCATTGTTGAACAAAGTAATCAAAGTGTAACAACGTCATTTTAGGATAAATCTAAATAAGGAGGTAATATTAACATATGTAGCAGCAAATCAAAGAATGACTTACTCAATGACATCAACTTAAATTAATAAGGTACAAGTAGTTTGCCCTTCCACTCTTCAATTCGTCAATAGGTGATTTGAATTAAATAAGATTGTGTAAGGTGCTAGGTTGATAATCTCATTTGACATGACACATCTAACCCAACTATAATATATCTTTTACTAAAATTTTTATAAAATATTTAAAATTTTCAAATTACCTAGTAGTTTAATTCAATAAGCTCCATCAATGGCTCTTCTCTCAACATGCAACTCCCTCTTTATCAATGGCAATATATGCAATTAGATATTTTCAGGCATGGTCTTCGAGCATCCTTATAACATATTAAAAACCAACTGATTTCTAGATTTAGGGCATTATTTCTCATAGTTGCTTCTCTTTTTTTTAAAAGAAAAATTATACTTACTTTTTAAGATAAAATTTTACAAACCTATAAAAAAAAAGTTCAAGTACTGTTAGTCTAGTATGTTCATAAACTGACTTTGAATCAATTAAAAAGGGCAATTCATACGACAATTGATCCTTTTACACAATCACTTGGAAAAATTGACCTTTTTAAGTCATTAATTTAGCTTCCGGTCTAAGTATTGACTATAAAATTAGGGAAATTGTTGTCTTGCTCTACTCAAAATAGAAATACTTCTATTTATTGAATCTTCTTAGGCCATCTTTGTTGGCTGATATAGGGAACACCTTATCAAGTCTTCAATTAATGGAGAACTTTACGGACACGTGAATAGTATTATATACAAAAAGAAATTAAACACGTATGAACTTTTTGACCGAGCTTGATAATCAAATTATCATCCTTCCAACAAATAATTGCGCTTCAGTACTTAACATTTCAACGAAAACGAAAGCAGCCTAAGCGCGTAAAGAGTCCGTGTTGATTGATTCCACGCGGCAACTAATGAGTGAACGTATGGCAACATCATTTGCAACGCGTTCGAGGATATCAAAAAGCACGCACGCACATATGATCCTGGACTGTGAAAAACATCGAAGACAAGACGATTGATCAAAGCATATGCTCCCTAGAACTAAATGATTATTATTATTTTTCATGCTTTTTATAAATTAAAGACACATTCTTTACATCTAATATAAGCTAAAATCTCATAAACTATTAAAACCAATTGTCAATTATCAATTCAAACATACTTCAATCGTTTGCACACCTCGAAATTAATACACAGTGGCATTTACGAATACAGAACTATTGCAGTTTGTGTCGAACACGTCTACAGTATTTTCTTAAAAGTTAGAACGATGAGGAGCATAAAACGACACCACCCTGGGAGAGCAATCTGAATCCCAAAAGTAAGGTCAACGGCCGGCATGCACTTCACCGGCTCATGCCTCGTTCCACTAGTGGAGCCGTGGAGCCGATGATGGCCTCCCGATTGCGTCGCTCCACGTTTCCTTGCCAGCCTACCCAGTTTTAAAGAAAAAGCAGAAAACCATGTTAGAATCTGCATCAAGAATGATCCAAGAATTTTGAAGTCAGTTGTAAATTTCTTTATTCTAGAGAAGTTTCCTACTGATTTTGTGGATATTTATTTATTTATTTATTTATTCCCCTACAGAAGAACAATATAAAGTAAGGAGGAGGCAGAGTCGGAAGGATGCTGGGTTTTTACCGATGCTCATATCAAATCCCCGGCCCTCGAGCTCTCGGTACTCTTGGCACAAGGCACATGGCTCACAGCAGCAATGAACCAAGCAATCACCGCAAGGGCGCTCCCTCAGCAGATACTGCTGCCTCATTTTTGTACGATAGAAGCAGGAGTAAAAGCACGGACAACAAACCACACAACAAATAAGCGTGTACAACGCTCCATTAGCACCACAAGCTGCAACACAAGTTCCTAACAAACACTCTTAGTAATCAATCACACAAGTCAATCCCACCACCATCATGACATATTTGATCACTTACATGATGATCCTTTATCCACAATCTCTGCAATTTGACCAAAAGTTATGCAGGGGCACCAGCACGTCTTGCAGCCTTTTGAAGACATCAAGCAAAAATAGAGCAGTTCAGTTTTGACCTCCAAAAAACAAACCCCCATGTAACAAAACCACAACTTCAAAAGATGGTTCTTACAATTTTTGACGTCGGAGAAGCAGTCGAATAGACCGGTGGACCAAGGGTCCCGAACTTTAGTCTGAATAGCAAACGCAGCTCGGTGGGAGGGCTCATGGGATTGGCTGCTGGAGCTCCCGAGAAAGCTGCTCGTGGCGGCCTCAGCAGACGTAGTAGGCGGAGCATCGGAAAACTGCTCAAAAGGATCTGGCTTTGATGAATACATGACCAAATGATAAGGAGAGGGTACCGGAGCTAAATGGTAAAGCAGACTAACAAGGATATAAAGGGGATGTGAGACCCCAAGTCCTCGTGGTGGTTCCAAAGACCCACGAGTCAAAGTCATCAGCTCCGCTGAGTCTATCTAAAAGGTTAGATTCCCAATTCCACAAAGCACCTCTTGACCGACCGAAGGAAGGAAAACGCAATGAACAATGCAAGTTAAAAACGAGATGTATATTAACCATACACGTTTAAAGAAATCGAGCGTGCTACCTTTACCAATTTATTAAGGCAAAAAGATATGTCATCAGATAAAATTATTGCAAGGAAAGCACAATTGACAGGCTTTCTTAGCTATCAATTGTATTGTAATGTTGATGAAGATTTTAAATAAGATATATGGAAACTAAGTTCGTTTAAAGAAATCGAACATGTTACCCAAACCGTTTATGACCACAAACTTTATTTCAAAATGCGTGAGGACAAAAGAATTAGAGGAAGCAACAACTTGAACTATGTTTGAGAGGAATAGTCAAACCTCTGAAAAATTATAGAGAAGAATAATTTGGATGATTGATTCCTTCCACTCCCAAAACTTGGGTGAACATTGGATCAACCTAATTTAACTTCTGCAATAGTTAAATTATCTATAAAAACTTCCAATGAGACATAGGACTATCCTAAAAAAATATTGAATACATGTCAAATCATTTAAACAATGACTTTTGAAGGTAATCAAGATTTGGTTCAAAGCTTTTACAGAGCCAATTTTTAAGAAATGATCAAGTCACCTTTAAAAATATGTGTAAAAAAAAAATTACTACTCCTCCAGCGTGACTTCCAACGAGGCCAAGCTTGAAAGATTACTTGATAATTCAAGTTTTGTATGACAGATATAGGGTATTCAAACTAAACAGTGTTGCATAAGTAGGGTCAATTGAGTGTTTTCAAAAATTGAGCAGAACATCGCCAAGAAGACAAGATCATATACAATGCTGAGCATCCTTGTTGAGATTGTACATGCCACTCGCAAAGAAAAGGTGGGGGGTACATGCTTTGCTTCCAGTTGCCCACCTTCTGCAGCATAGAGAAAGGAGTGGTGCTGGTGGACATGAAAGTAAAGAGTACGTCGTGAATGTGACAATCAAAGGTGATATAAAGATATTATAAGATATTGCCATTAATACACATGAGAAAAGTGAAGACATTCGACGTGGTAGGGACACAAATAGATGAATCTGGGGCGTCGCTTGTTACCCAACTTTTACAGCAGACGGTGAATATTTAGAAAATTGCAGGCCTTGTCCCTTCTACAGCAGGCGCTTTCCAAAGTGCCTTAAAGTATCGGAGAATTGACTGTCGTCGTGCACACGCGGCTTCCAAAATGTGTCTCTATGAAGTTGTTTGGTCATTTCTTCGTTTCTTCCTCCTGCTGATCCTCGCACTCCGGTCTCCATAAACCAAATTGACCGTCGTCTCCTCTTTATCAATTATTTGCCTAGGGTCTGCCATTTGTAGGATCTGCCGGCCTTAGATAATGACAACAAAGCATTGATAAGAGAACGATACACTGATCGGGAAGGTGGAAAACTCTCGGAACTTGCATGACTAGAGAAAAGTCATACATGTCACTTCATTTTGTAAATGGATGCTAAAATGTCATATTCTGTAGGTTTTGAAGTTCATTATCTAACTCTTTTATTTTTAGAAACTACAGTAATTGAGCATGCATACAAGACAGTCAGTGACTTTTATCGTTGCGTAATTCATTGACAATTAGCAAGAGCAGTTCATTTTTATAACATCTTATAAAAAGTTTTTCAAAACAAAATTAGATATTATACATATTCTTATGTGTAGTTTTTAAATTTCCGATATATTATTAAAATAATTGGGAAATGTTGTTAAACTTTCTAATAGGTAACCATATATCTTAGAAAAATAATACTTCAAACTTTTTTAACTTTGCATAAAGAACAATCTTAAGAGATAGCTCAAAAAGTAAAAGATATGTGTCCCCGTCGATCAGAACACTTAACTTTATAAATTAATATTTACGACACAGCAAACTACTCAAAACACAATACGTTTCCCTTAGTTATACAGCGTGTAATCTATTACGATTTAAACGTCTGAAGCAAAATGGAGAGAAATTTGCAGGAACCAGGAGTTTAGCATCAACCCTGCGGATTTTAACTACTGAACTGCATAAGCACGTCTTCGGCCCTAACGTTTCATCCCCCATTCCACAACTGGAGCCATTTCCACTGCCTGATTCTCTCTCTCCACATTCCCATGCCATCCGACACCTATACAAGAACGACCAAAACGACCTCGTAGTATAATAAGCAGAAAGAGATATATGGATGTTCTGTGTGTATGTGTTCTCGAGAGTGGAAGTTGAATTTACCGATAGACATGTCGAACCCCCGGTTTTTAAGCTCTCGATATTCTTGGCTCAGAGCACAGGTCTCGCAGCAGAAGTGGACTAAACAATCCCCACAAGGCCTCTCTGTCAACCTATGTTGCCTCCTCAGTTTGGTCCGGTAAATGCTTGAGTAGATGCAACCGCAGCCCGTGAAATAGTTGATTAATGCATAAATTGCTGCATTTGTCGCACAAGCTGGAAGAGAAAATACCACCAAACTTAAAATCAGCCTTCACTGAAATATATAATCCACTACGTCTGTAAAGACTTTCCAGGTTGCTCTGTACGTGTTAATCTCACTTACAAGATGATCCTCGGTCTACGATCTCCGAAACTTGTCCAAAAGTAACCCATGGACAGCAGAATGTTCTCCAACCTGTGTTATGAGCAGGGAGAGTTAGCTTTTCTGTTTTGGTTTGGGACCAACACCTTGATAATGTGCAAGTGGAAAGAAGGCAAAGAAACCCCAAAAAAAAAAAATTAACCGCTTCATGAAATTTAACAATTTTCTTTCGTTAACCTTCTTGTTTTAACGACACGACTGTAGGCAAACTCACAATTTGGGAAATCAACGAAGATGCTGCACAGGCCAGTGGACCACGGGACTTCGTTTGAGGGTTGAACATGGGGGCCGGGCTGGGGATTCTCGGAGTAGAACTGTTGTGCTGAGCTATCTGGAACAGCGACTGTTGACGCTGGTTGAGTCATTGAAGACAAGGGTAGTGAAGGCATTGAGAGCAAGAAATCCTTTAAATCATTTGAGCTTCTGATGTATACAGGTTTGCAAGTTTTCGACTTGCGGATGAGATCTTTTAACTGTTTAGGTATGGCAAATGGGCCTTATCCTCACAGACAATATAGAATTCATGTCAAGAGATTTTTGTCGCGAGGGAAGTCTAGCTGATGGAGAGACAGGGGCGAAGCGTGATCGAGTGGAACTCTGCCTTGATTGAGTCCGTTGAGCGTGTTTGCTAATTACATGATCCAGGTGGCCGGAATTTGTTAGGTTTGGAGTAAATTAGTAAGGGTAATTATGTAACTACCATATTTGTATTGTGCGTAGTTTATATGGGTTTCCCAGTCTTATTCTATTTAGGTTTCCTAGTCCTATTCTATTTAGGTTTCCTTGGTACTTGTATAAAAGGAAACCTTATGGAGAAACCTAGGTATGAGGTTGAGAGAGATTGAAAGAAAACAGAGGTTTTCTGTAAGCACTGTAAGCCCTCCTCATCATAGTGAAGAATTGCTCCTTAGGCCGGGGACATAGGGATTATCCCGAACCTCGTAATTTCTGTGTGTTCTTTACTTGACTATTATTCTCTTTGTGTGTGCGGTGAGATCCTAAGAGATTCCGTGAGTTTAGATTCACGGGTTTGTTTTCTAACAAACTGGTATCGGAGCCTAGGTTCCTAAATTAGGGCCAAGGCTCGTTCTTTGTCAGGCAGTTAGCGAAAGAACGACTGTTTTGGTGTGTATTTAGCACACCGCATACAAGAGGGAAGCTGTCAACAAAGGCTTTATTCAAAGAAGCCTTTTGTCGAACACTTGGTGTGTAACGCACGAAGGGAGAAGCTAAAATCGGCGTTTGAGGTACGGATTTTCTTCTCTAGCCTTCGTTTATGTGATTTCCGCCTTCTTTGTGGCCGGAAAATCGATTGGAGTACTGCGGGTTGTGTTGAACCTGTAAGCCCGGAAAGGGGATTTGCGATTCCTTTTTCGTTTGAGCGTTTTGTGGAGCGATTTTGAGTTCTATAGACTCGTTGGAAGCCGATCTATTGATTGGTGTTCTTATTTCGTCGGAAACCACTTTGGAACGGCGGAGAAACGTGGCTGCAGCAGCAAAAACGGGTTCTGTTGACCCGATTTTGACCCATAGTTGACCCAGTCAAAGTTTGACCCGTTGACCCGGTCAAAGTTTGACCTGCTGACCGTTGACCGTTGACCGGATCCGAAGACCCGGCCCAGCCCAGATCCAGACCCGATTCGTCAACCCGGTCCAGCTGACCGTTGACCGTTGACTGTTGACCGACCGTTGACCGTTGACTTTGACCGGACAGAATTTTCAGGTGATTTTTTGTGCCGATTTTTGCAGTATTTTTCTGTGAATTTTTGGGAGATATTTGACTGTTTTTGGGCATAATCAGATGGGTATTTTGGTCAATTTGGTTGGCATTTGTTGAGGGTATTTTGGTAATTTTGTACTTTTGATTCCTATTTGAGAGGGAAGTCAAAGGAGAGTTTATTTTGTTGTGATGGATGATATGAATACTTCTGGTAAAGGTATGACCATGTTAAATTCATCTAATTTCCAAACTTGGAAGCCGCGGATGGAAGATTACTTGATTAGTAGAGATTTGTATGATGCTGTGGAAGGAGATTCTGCCAAGCCTGAGAAGCTGACTGATAAAGAATGGGAGAAGTTAAATAAGAAAATTGTCTCTCAAATTAGACAATTTGTTGAGGATAGTATTTATCACCATATTGCACACGAGACTAAAGCTAGTGAGTTATGGAAGAAGCTTGAGGCTCTCTATGAACGCAAGACTCCTCAAAATAAGGTTTCCCTACTTAAGAGGTTAATTAACTTGAAATACAAAGTAGGACGGCCGATGACAGAGTTCTTGAGTGAGTTTAAGTCTTTGGTGAATCAGTTAGCGACGGTAAAGATTGTTCTAGAAGATGAATTGCAAGCAATGTTATTGTTGAGTAACTTACCTGATAGCTAGCATACATTGGTAGTCACTCTCACCAATTCAGCTCCGGGCGGCATTCTGAGTATGAAGTCAGTCCATGAAGGTTTGCTTAATGAAGAAACTAGAATAATTGAGCAAGGAGCACATGGACATACAGAAGTATTGGTTACAGAAAGGAGGGGGAGAAACATATATGTAGACAGAAATAGAGACAGAAGCAAGAGTAGAGGTAGAAGCAAGAGTAGAGCACCAAATTCTGATAGATCACGTGGAGTCTCACGTTCGAGGAAAGATGTCAAGTGTTATCATTGTGGTAAGTCTGGCCATTATAAGAGAGACTGCAGAATACTCAAGGGAGAAGAATCAAGGAATGGAGAAAAGGAAGTTGAAAAAGATACAGTGGCAACTACATCCGGTATTGGGGATATTATGATCTTTTGTGATTCTCAGATCAACATCTCATGTCAGGTTTCGTCTTGGATTGTTGACACAGGTGCCTCTTTTCATGTTACCCCACATGAAAGGTTCTTCACATTTTATTCAGGTGGTGATTTTGGGTGTGTTAGCTTGGGAAATAATGCACAGGCAAAGATAGTTGGCATTGGAGATGTAGTCTTGGAGACTAGTGTTGGATGTAAGCTAGTTCTGAAGAATGTCAGACATGTCCCTGAGATTTGTTTCAACTTGATCTCTACTGGCGTCCTTGATGATGAGGGATATGATAACTACTTTGGTGGCGGTAAATGGAAACTTAGTAGAGGTTCTCTTATACTTGCAAAAGGACAGAAGGTTAGTACTCTCTATAAGACTGAAGCTAGTATTCAGAAAAGCAAGGTAAATGTGGTGGAAGATAATCACATGGAGTTATGGCACAAGCGACTTGGACATCTCAGTGAGAAGGGACTTCAACATTTGATAAAGAACAAAATCATATCAGGAGTCAATGGTGCTGATTTGCAGTTGAAGCCTTGTAATCATTGCTTGGCTAGAAAGCAATGTAGAGTCTCATTTCGGAGAGGACCCCCGTCTAGAAGAAAACATGTTCTTGATTTGATTCATTCAAATGTGTGTATGTTGAAGGTGAAAACTCTTGGTGGCGCTATGTATTTTGTTACCTTCATTGATGATCATTCTAGAAAGGTATGGGCTTATGCACTGAAGACTAAGGATCAGGTTTTGGAGGTCTTCAAACAGTTTCATGCTATGGTTGAGAGAGCAACTGGAAGGAAACTGAAGTGTGTCCGTGCAGATAATGGAGGTGAATACAGAGGGCCGTTTGAAGAATATTGTAAAACTCAGGGTATCAGGCTTGAGAAGACAGTTCCTAAAACTCCAGAGCATAATGGGGTTGCAGAACGGATGAACAAAACTATAGTTGAGAGGATCAGGTGTATGCTTTCACATTCTGGATTATCTCAGTCATTTTGGGGTGAAGCTATGTGTACTGCAGTAGATCTTATTAACTTGTCTCCTTCAGTTCCATTAGAAGGTGATCTACCTGAGAGAGTATGGACTGGTAAGGAGGTTTCTTTCAAGCACTTGAGAGTATTTGGCTGCAGGGTGTCTGTTCACATTCCTAAGGACGAGAGGAACAAGCTTGATGATAAAGCTCGAGATTGCATCTTCTTGGGCTATGGACATGATGCTTTTGGATACAGATTGTGGGATCCAACTGCAAAGAAACTGATTAAAAGAAGAGATGTTATTTTCTTTGAAGATCAGACTATTGAAGATCTTAAGAAAACTGAAAAGCCAAGAGTTTTTAATGAAAGTCTTAAGGATATAATCCAACCTTCTTCTTCCCCAGTAAGTGCACATGAAGGGGGAACTACACGGGAAGAGCTACTTGAGGATGTAGCAAGTGAAGAAGTTCCTGAAACTCCAGTTGTTGAAGAATCTGAAGGACATGTTGATAATCATTCAGTTGAGCCATCAACCCAGCCCCCAGTGAGAAGATCTAGTAGAGAGCGTCAAACTTCGATGAAATATCCACCACATGAGTACTTGATGCTAACTGATGGGGGAGAACCGCAATGCTATGAGGAAGCTAATGAATGTGAGCACAAGAAAGAGTGGAAGAAAGCTATGCGAGAAGAGATGAATTCCTTGCGGGAAAACCACACTTATGATCTTGTGTCGTTGCCTAAGGGTAGGAGAGCACTTAAAAATAAGTGGGTGTACAAGTTGAAATCAGAAGAGAATAATCCACTACCAAGGTACAAGGCGCGGTTAGTTGTGAAGGGTTATGGTCAGAAGAAAGGTATTGACTTTGAGGAGATTTTCTCTCCTGTGGTGAGGATGTCTTCAATCAGAGTTATTCTTGGTTTGGCTGCTAGACTAAACTTAGAGGTAGAACAACTTGATGTGAAGATTGCATTCCTTTATGGAGACTTAGAGGAAGAGATTTATATGGAGCAACCTGAGGGCTTCATAGAGAAGGGCAAGGAGAATCTTGTATGTCGACTGAAGAAAAGCTTGTATGGTCTAAAACAAGCACCTCGTCAGTGGTACAAGAAGTTTGAGTCATCCATGTTACAGCACGGTTATAACAAGACCAGCTTAGATCATTGTGTGTTTGTGAAGCACTTTCCAGGTGGTGATTTTGTCATCCTACTCCTATATGTTGATGATATGTTGATTGTTGGCCAGGACATTAAGAAGATTGCTGAGCTGAAGAATGATTTAGGCAAATCTTTTGCGATGAAAGATTTGGGACCGGTAAAGCGAATCCTTGATATGGAAGTTAAACGCGACAGAGAACATGGAAAGTTATGGCTATCTCAGGAGAAGTATATAGAGAAGATACTTCAGAGATTTGACATGGACGAGGCAAAAGTAGTAAGTACTCCATTTGCAAGTCATTTCAAGCTGAGTAAGGAGCAGAAGCCTGAAAGTAAGAGTGATGTTGAATATATGAAGAAAACACCTTACGCATCTGCGGTTGGTAGCTTGATGTATGCAGCAGTAAGTACTAGACCAGATATTGCTCATGCAGTTGGAGTAGTTAGTCGTTTTCTTTCAGATCCTGGTAAAATGCATTGGGAAGCTGTGAAGTGGATACTCAGGTACCTTAAAGGAACTCCTAAGTTGTGTTTGTGTTTTGGTAATGATGAGCCTGTATTGGTTGGATACACAGATGCAGATATGGCTGGTGACCATGATGGGAGGAGATCTACAACAGGGTACATGCTCACCTTCACAGGGGGAGCAGTTTCATGGTAGTCTAGGCTACAGGATTGTGTTGCTTTGTCTACAACAGAAGCAGAGTATATAACAATCACTGAGGGTGGAAAAGAAGTTCTATGGATGAAGACGTTTCTTCAAGAACTTGGTATAAAACAAGGGATGGTTATCCTTTATAGCGACAACCAAAGCTCCATCCGCCTCAGTAAGAACACGTCATCTCATTCAAGGTCTAAGCACATTGATGTCAGATATCATTGGATTAGAGATGTATTAGAATCCAAGCAGTTAGATCTTGTGAAGATTCACACTGATGATAATGGAGCAGACATGTTGACGAAGCCGCTGACAAGAGACAAGCTAGAGACTTGTCAGCAGGTTGCTTGAATGGACTCCAAGTAGAGTCAAGTCTAGGGAGCAATGTTCTTTCTCAGGTACCTTAAAGGAACTCCTAAGTTGTGTTTGTGTTTTGGTAATGATGAGCCTGTATTGGTTGGATACACAGATGCAGATATGGCTGGTGACCATGATGGGAGGAGATCTACAACAGGGTACATGCTCACCTTCACAGGGGGAGCAGTTTCATGGTAGTCTAGGCTACAGGATTGTGTTGCTTTGTCTACAACAGAAGCAGAGTATATAACAATCACTGAGGGTGGAAAAGAAGTTCTATGGATGAAGACGTTTCTTCAAGAACTTGGTATAAAACAAGGGATGGTTATCCTTTATAGCGACAACCAAAGCTCCATCCGCCTCAGTAAGAACACGTCATCTCATTCAAGGTCTAAGCACATTGATGTCAGATATCATTGGATTAGAGATGTATTAGAATCCAAGCAGTTAGATCTTGTGAAGATTCACACTGATGATAATGGAGCAGACATGTTGACGAAGCCGCTGACAAGAGACAAGCTAGAGACTTGTCAGCAGGTTGCTTGAATGGACTCCAAGTAGAGTCAAGTCTAGGGAGCAATGTTCTTTCTCTTATGGTGCAGGGATGTTGCACTAATGTTACTCCAAAAGGGGGAAATTGTTAGGTTTGGAGTAAATTAGTAAGGGTAATTATGTAACTACCATATTTGTATTGTGGGTAGTTTATATGGGTTTCCCAGTCTTATTCTATTTAGGTTTCCTAGTCCTATTCTATTTAGGTTTCCTTGGTACTTGTATAAAAGGAAACCTTATGGGGAAACCTAGGTATGAGGTTGAGAGAGATTGAGAGAAAACAGAGGTTTTCTGTAAGCACTGTAAGCCCTCCTCATCATAGTGAAGAATTGCTCCTTAGGCCGGGGACGTAGGGATTATCCCGAACCTCGTAATTTCTGTGTGTTCTTTACTTGACTATTATTCTCTTTGTGTGTGCGGTGAGATCCTGAGAGATTCCGTAAGTTTAGATTCACGGGTTTGTTTTCTAACAGAATTGAAGGGAGTGGAAGCCCATCAGGTGCAGGTTCGTTGAAGCTTCAACACGGCATATGACTGACGAGACCACGGAAAAAACGATGGGAAAACTATTAAATTATCGTCGTTTATGGACAACGCAGCCTAATTATTTCGCTGCATCCTTAAAAATGCTGCTCTTCGTCACCGGCCGCCACTAACCCATATCCTTCATACAAAACTTGGACCCAGAGCAAATTCTTCCATCTACATACATTCCTGTCCATGTTCACTGGATACTTTTGAAGAGCTTCATCGATGCCTGCACTCAAGAAACAAGGAAATAACATTCAAAAACGTTGTCCCCGTGATATTGCAATGAAGTTTAAACTGCTGGTCATTGTATACAATGCTCGAACCATGTTTAAGTAAAATATGGCTAAGGAGGTGGCTGCAATTGAATATAAGTACTTAAATTTTATCGATATTAATGAAATAAAATATTTGGTACCTTAAATAAACAAAAAAAAATTAGCATCTTACCATTCTCTAGTTTATTATTTTGCAATAAACGATATGGTCCCATATGTAAATGAAAATAATAACATATGAGTATTTATTCAATAGTTACATGATATTGTGTTTAATTCGAACATAAATATCTATTTTTTAAGGTATCCATGAAATTAGATATTTTTCAAATGGTCTATCCTTCAACCAATGCAATAGAAATTATGTTTCAGTATTTATAATCTTATTATTTGTGATAATAATTTAAACATTAGATATTTACATAATCATAAAATAGAATATTTTAAAGAAAATGTTAATTAGTGGTCATATTTAGAACGCTTGATGACCATAAATTACATGGACTGTGGTCCCATTTAGAGGTAGCAGGGCCCCGAGTTGCATTGTCTCGCATCAGCTTAAGCGCACAACGAGCCATCGACCACCCATATCTCGCATCGCCTTAAGCTCTCTAGGGCCACCGATCACCCATCCAATCACCCGTATGGTTAATATGATTTATCAACTCAATGACAGCAAACAGAGTCCTAGTTTCACTGACATTCCATTGCTTTCAAATCAGAGTCCAATTTACTTCCTAATGGTTGGAAATAGAAAGGCAGCCAGACGGTTATAAGTACAGCATGCATTATCAAGATAACTCACATCTATTTGGGACTCTTCCTAATGAGCGAAAATAGGAAGGCAGCGACATGGTTATGAGTACTGCATGCATTATCACGATAACTCACACTTTTTTCACAAAAAATTTCTTTTTTACAAACACAACGGCTTCTATTCCTATTTGTGAAGTTTGGAAGAGAAAATATCCTAAATCAAACACTCTTCTGTATCACCTTTTCGTTCCCATGGATACTGAGTTTCCTAGCCATATCTTCTTCTGCACACCCTCGCATCGTTACTCTCAACTCTCTGCAACTGACAATTATGTGCACATGAGGTGTAACATCAACGCCACTCATATTGTTCAATTAGGTCTTTCTCTCTCTAATACTAATAAGGATTGATGCTACATTTGGGAATTTAACTTCGAAGATTTTAATAAGGCCACAGAAATTTACAATGCTAACTCTATTGAGTTACGGGAGCGTCAATAAATAGATTTTCATTGTCTCACAGCAAGTTAAGCTTTCCATATGTATGACTGATCATCCATATCTCGCCTTGACTTAAGCTCTTTAGGGATATCGATCACTTGTATGATTGAGATGGGTTCTCAACTTAATGATGGTGGAGATCCTAGTTTCATTGACATTTTATTGCTTTTAAAATCCAAGTCTTAGTCTACTTCCCAATAGTCGAAAATAAAAATGTTGCAGGATGATTATAAATACAGCTGGCATTATTAAGATAACTCACGTATACTTAGGACTCTTCCCAACGGTCAAAAATAGAAAGGTGACGAGATAGTTATGAGTAATGCGGCATTACCAAGCTAAACTCACACTTCTTTCACAAAACTTTCTACAAATCTGGAAAAGGAAATCTCCAAAATCAAGCGCGCTCTTTTGCATCACTGTCTCATTGCCATGGATACAAAGTTCCTTCGCAATGTCTTCCTAGCACTTTGGTGGCATTACTCTCACCTCTCAGTGTCTAACAATTACCTACACATGAAGTGTCACTTCGATGCCACTCAAATTGTTCAATTTAGGTCTCGCTCTCTTTGACGCCAACGGGGATTCTTGTTGAATTTGGGGATTTAACTTTAGAGATTTTAATATGAACATCATCAATAAAATATTGATTATACTGAGTTACTGAAGCATAAAGGAATAAATTTTCATCGCCTTACATAAGCTTAAGCTCTCCCTGGGCTACCGATCATCCGCATCTCGCAACCGTTTAAGCACTTAACAACAACAAAGGTGTCCCATTTTTACTGACATTTCATTTCTTTTAAATTCGAGTCCTAGTTTATTCCCAACAATTGGAAATAGTTAGGCTGAAAGATGGTTACAAGTACAATGGCGTTACCAAGATAATTCACATCTACTTGGGATATTTCCCAATGGTCGGAAATAGAAAGGCAGTGAGATGGCTTTGAGTACCGTAGGGATTACCAAGATAACCCACACTTTTTCCACCAAAAGTTCCATAAGCACAATAGCTCCAATCGTTACACATGATGTTTGGCAAGAAAATTTGGAAGAGGAAATCCCCCAAATCAAGCATGTATTTTTGCATCACCATTTCCTTGCCATGGACACAGAGTCCTTGTCCATGTTTTCCTAACGACCTAGGAGCTAACAATTACCTACACATGAAGTGTAACATTGACACCACTTAGATCATTCAATTAGGTCTCACTCTCTCTAAACCCAACAAGGATTCTTGCTAAATTTGGGGATTTAACTTCAAAGATTTTAATATAAATATTGCCAATTTTAATGCTAATTCTATTGAGTTACTAGAGCATCAAGGAATACATATTCATTGTCTCGCATCGACTTAAGTTCTCTTTAAGCTATTGATCACCCGGATCACACATCGGCTTGAGCTCTCAAAGGCTACCAATCACCAATATGATTGAAAAAATTTCTCAACTTAACGATGACAAAGAGAGTTCCAGTTTCACTGACATCTCATTGGTTTTAAATTCAAGTTTTAGTTTACTTCCTAACGGTCAAAAATAGCAAGGCTATGAGATGATTAAAAGTACAGCAGGCATTACCAAGATAACTCACATCTACTTGGGACTTTTTCTAATTATTAGAAATAAATAGGCAGCAAGATCTTTATGAGCACTATTTAGGGATTACCAAGATAACTTACACTTTCTATTGTAATATGACTCATAACCTATATGTTATTAATGTGTTTTAAACCTTTTGAAAGAATTTTTATGGCCGATCAACTTATTGATGCAATAGCATGGACAGTTAACAAGTTGTTATTGTAAATAAATATCTTTCTTATCTATTGTGTTATTATTTTATCATAGCAGATACTATCCTCTAATTGGTTCTTGCTTCATATCTTTCTAGTTTACAATTAACATATAGAAGGAAAGAGGTGGACAACTAAGAAGTATGGAAAATGAGAAAAATAAAAAAAGATCATAACTGAAGAAGAAAAAAAAATTCTACAAATAAGTTGAAACAAAATGGTGTAGAGTTTGTGAAAATTGTTCTGTAAGATGAGTAAAAGGTGTCTTTTGTATAATTATGTTGTTGAGCACTAAAAGACACTTTTCGTAGACGGAGAAGAGGTGATTTGTGTGTGCTGTAGAGATAGAGGGTTGTACCTAAACCTTGTACACTCCCCTGCATATCAGCAAAGTTATTTTCCTTGCTTTCCCGTGGATGTAGGCAACATTTGGCCGACCACATAATATTTTAGAGTTCTTTAGTTGAATGATCTTTGTCTAATTTTCATTTGCATGTTTATTAGCTTGTTTGGGTGTTACAAGTGAAATAGAAAATTGTTTACAAGCTAAAACAGAGGCCTTGCAGCAACTGTCGATAAACTGTTTTTTTATTTTTTATTTTTTCACCAAGCTTTGATATTCGTCTAACACTTTCTCTATAAAAAAATTCCACAAATACAAGAGCTCTGATCATTGTGCGTGAAGTTTGACAAGACAATCTAAAAGAGGAAATCTCACAAATCAAGCGCACTCTTGTATATCACCATTTCATGGCCATGGACACTGTTCTCTGGCCATGTCTTCCTAACACCCCTAGCCATGAAGTTTAACATCACCACTTCGATTGTTCAATTGGGTCCTGCTTTCTCTAACACTAATAGGGGTTCTAACTACGTTTAGGAATTTAACTTCACAGATATTATTATGATCATTAACATTTTCAATGCTGATTTTATTAAGTTATTAAAGCATTGGGGAATAGATTTTCATTGCCTTGCATCATCTTAAGCTTTTCCTAGGCCACCGATCACCCATATCTCGCAAGGGCTTAAGCTCTCTAGGATTTTCGATCATTCGTATGATTGAGATGGGTTCTCAACTCAACGACAGCAGAAAGAGCGATCGTTTCACCAACATTTCATTGCTTTCAAATCTGAGTCCTAATGTACTTTTCAACGATTCGAAACAATAATGCATGCACCAAGACGGTTATAAGTATAGCAAGCATTACCGTTGTAACTCACATCTACTTAGGACTCTTCCCAATGGTTGAAAATAGAAAGGCAGCGAGATGATTATGAGTACCAAAAGGATTACCAAAATAACTCATACTGTTTCTACAAAACAATGAATCCCATTGCTGTGTGTGAGGTTTGGCAAGAAAATTTGGAAAAGGAAATCTCCCAAATCAACCACACTTTTCTGCATCACCATTCTGTTGCTATGGACACCTAGTTCCCCTACCATGTCTTCCCAACACCTCGATGATATTACTTTTAACAATTTGCAGTTGATAATTACATGCATATGAAGTGTAACATCAATACAACTTAAGTCATTCATTTGGGTCTCGCTCTCTCTGATACTTAATAGGGTTTCTTGCCACCAACATTTATGACATTGATTTTTTGAGTTATTTAAGTGTCAGGGGATAGATTTTCATTGTCTCGCATCAGCTTAAGTTTTTCCTGGGCTACCGACCACCAATATCTTGCCTCCACTTAAGCTCTCTAAGGCTGTCGATCACTCATATGATTGAGATAGGTTCTTAACTCAATGACGGCAGAAAGTCTCCTAGTTCACTGAGATCACATTGCTTTTAAATTCAAGTCCTAGCCTACTTCCCAATGGCTAAAAATAGTAAGGTTGGGAAATGGTTGTAAGTATAATGGGCATTACAAAGATAACTCACCTCTACTTGGGACTCTTCCCAACAATTAGAAACAGAAAGACGGCGACATAGTTATGAGTACCACAAGGATTACCAAGATAACTCACACCCTTTTCACAAAAAATTCCACAAACACATGCTCCCATCGCTGTGCACAAAGTTTAAAGACAATTTGGAAGACGAAATCTACCAAATCAACCATGCTCTTCTGCATCACCATTTGTTGCCGTGGACATGGAGTTGCCTGGCCATGTCTTTCCGTCAACTTAGCGACATTACTCTCATTTGTTTGTGGTTGACAATTACTTGCACATGAAGTGTAACATCAATGCCACTCAAATCATTCAATTAGGTCTCACTCTTTCTAATAACAATGATTCTTTCTAAATTTGGGAATTTAACTTAAAATATTTGATAATATAGACATCCCCAATTACAATGTTGATTCCATTGAGTTACTAAAGCATGGGGGAATAGATTTTCATCATTTTGCATCAGCTTAAGCTCTTCCTTGACCACTAATCACCTATATCTCATGTCGGTTTAAGCTCTTCAGGACTACCAATCATTCTTTATGGTTGAGATGGGTTCTAAACTCAACGACGGTAGAGAGAGTCCCAAATTCACCGAGATTGATTTGCTTTTAAATCTAAGTCCTCGTCTACTTCTCAATGGTTGAAACTAGTAAAGGTGGGAGATGGTTATAAGTACAGTAGACATTACAAAGATAACTCACATTTACTTGGAACTCTTCCCAATAGTCAGATCTAAATGGTTACGAGTATTGCTTAGATTATCAAGATAACTCATACTTTTTCTACAAACACAATTGCTTCTATCACTATGCATAAAGCTTGACAAGACAATTTGGAAAAAGAAATCTTCCAAATCAAGCATGTTCTTCTACATCACCATTTCATTGCCATGAACACAGAGTTCCCCACCCATGTCTTCCTTGCAGCTCAACAGCTTTACACTCAACTATTTGTGGCTAACAATTACCTCTACATGAAAAATGCAACATCAACGCCACTTAGATCGTTCAATTGAGTCTTACTCTCTATGATGCCAATGGGGATTTTTTGCTAAATTTGGGAATTTAACTTCAAAGATTTTAATATGGACTTCACCATTTATAATGCTGATTCTATTGAGTTATTGGAGCATCAGGGAATAAATTTTCATTGTCTTGCATTAGCTTAAGCTCTCCCTCGGCTACCTATCACCCATATATTACTCTAGCTTAAGCTTTCCAAGGCTGCTGATCATCCGTATGATTGAGATGGGTTTTTAACTCAATTACATTGAATTTATATGAGTTTCTATCATCTTTACAAACAAAAACAATAATACTCAAAGAAAAAGAGGGTTTTTCTCTATATTTATTTCTTGATTCTAATCATGGAATGACCCAATTTTCTTGGTCTTGTGCTTGTGGATGCACTCGTTAATTGATGGTATTTCATTTTATTCCTCAAGGATTGCATCCTGGGCTCTAGAGGATGCAGCGGGTATTTATCTTATTTTTACATTTATTGGCAAAAACAATTGCTAGCTGTTAATTACAAAGTAAACCTCCCTAATCATGCCATTCGAGGTGTAAAAATTATTTTCTATCCAACAATTAAAGCCATAGATAATCTCACGTGATGATTTAGAAAGAGTGAATCATAATTACCTTATCTGCAACTTAGACAAAGGAAGACAATTGGCTCAAAATTATTGTAGTAGCAGAAAGGTAGAAATATTGAAACACAAGTTGTAAGACCACTGCGATTCTTACAAGCTTTCTTATCTTAATATAAGGAATATAAGTAGAAATCAATTATTTCGTTTTTTTTTTCATTAAAGAAGTTGAAGATTTAATACTTTCGTTAAAGCTGGACTAAAGGTTGTTTGTGGACTAAGAAGCTAGAGTGACATCCTAAGCCTCACATGAGGGCCAAAAATACCGTGTCCTTGAATGAGTGCAAATGAGCAAGAGTTACAAAGCCTAGTCCAAGCTTGTAGATAAAGATCTCGTGAGAGAATGTGTTAGTGCATGTGTTATATAAGGCCTTCATTGACTATCTACTTTCTACGCTTGATCTCTGTTACTCTTTTCCTAATTGTGAATGTGGTCTGCTTTCTATTATGCTAGACGTTTAATTTGAGAATTTGTATAAATGTGGATCCACCTGCTTTTTCCTTTGAAGATGTCATTGCAATTATCTATTAAGATTACTGATTAATATCTTCACATTGAGTTCCAAACACAAGGATTGCAATGATAAACAAGATCCAATGTACTTTCCAATTTGACAGAGTTGAAGTATGAAGTGCTTCTAAATCATTGTTTCAAGCATTAACTTGGAGGTTTATGTTGTTTCTCCCATCCGGAGTGTGAAAGGAGTTGTTGATGAGACTAGTTCTAGGGCTGTTGGCTGCTTTTCAGACAATTTTATGCCATTATGGTAGTTGACTTCCTGATGGAAACCAAACAAATTGCATATGATTGGTCCGATCTAAAAAATTGACCTCAGATAAAAGCTGAAAATCAAGAACACCACTGGATTATTCTTTGCAAGATAGATATGGCTTCAGTTACTCTACCTTTTGTCTATGCACCAGGTTCATGATTATTTTGCTTGGAACTATGTAAGGTGTTTGATTATGTTGATCAACCTTCCATTCCATCCACCATTGATTATCTATAATAAGAACATTAAGGAAGTGTCGCGTGTAGCAGTGAACTTTAGTGCCAACTTAGTGTAACCGAACGCGAAAGTAGAGCAAAGACAGATGAAAGCAAGCAAAGAGTTTTTGGATGCCTTACGGCTGTTTGGTTTGTCTATTAACAATTGCTCAAAGAATGCAATGTGCTCTCTACATCTTATACAGAAAAGAATGAAAGCCAAACAAGTGGGCCGAACTCAAGGTAATTTGCAAAAACAAAACAAACTGATTAATAAGGAGAAGCCCACAACACCAACATTCTAAACAGGAAGAGCCTACTCTCAAGCGTGCTGTTAAGCTGGACCCACCTAAGTCTAGAACCACGTCGTTTTGATAGAGTTAAAAGGTTTACTTTCAAACCTAGTTGGCTGCGTCATCTTTTTCCTTTCCCACTTCCCAAACATTGTGACCTCTAGTTGGCTGCATTATTTCAAATCTCTTTGTCAGATTCTGATGTAACTCGAACTATTCTTTGATTGTGACCTCTTTTATTATTGAGGTAACTCGAAGGTGATCTAGAATAGCCTCCTATTCCACGAACTCCCAGAACCATGTTCAAATCCACTACTGTTTTTGTGCACTACTCTTCCAAAACTACCAATAATCTTTATAGTAGTATAGTTATCTATTTTATTACCTTAGTATTTTGATATCTGTTTGCTAAACTCTCTCCCAGAGAAGGGGAAGGATGTATCTCTTCTTTGGGTTGTTGTTTGGATAGGAAGAAGAGGTTTTATAGTTTTGAAGAAGTGAATGGATAGCAAGCACTCAATTCGAGGTTGCAGCACCCGTGATTCCACAATTCACCACAAACTATCATCGAAACAGCTTCATTAGAGCCATTTAAAATACATTAAAACGCAACTTCTTTTCTTTTGTCATCGATGACTGGGTACAGTTAGAACCTTTCACAAATCACGATGATACAAGGTAAAAGGGTGACCTTATGCGCACCACTAAATTTTGTCTTTTTCTTGCTTGCTTTTCTGATTGGCCTAGAGGAAATCAACGATGGGCGGAAAAGAAAGCAAGCAGGCCCACAAGTGGCGCATTGATGTAAGTCGTGGGCTCTGACTCCTGAAAGACTTGCCTCGAGTCCGGGAAAGCATCCGAGTTATCGGGTCCACCTACTACGGCCCCGACCAGTAGATTTGGGTTGGGGTTTGGACTTTGGTAGTATCGAGACCCTGCTTTGCAAGCAATGTGGGCCGGGTGGGCCTCCACCGACGGCAACGAGCTGCCCCTGTGGTGAATCCGCCGTGGGTAATGTGAACCGTATCCAACCATGTACGACATTTCCAGCGGGTTGTCTCCAAGAATGTAGTCCACCTGGTAGGACCCACGTCAAAATCATTAATTTACTCCAAAGATGACGTGGATAAATGCATTGCCCCGAGACCGGGGCTTCAATCATCGGAGGACCATCTCGTCGTACTCCACACTTTCATTATTCATGAAAAGGACATCCGAGCAGACAAACCAACCGTTGATTTGTCTGAACGAGAGAGAGAGACAGAGACAGAGACAGAGATGGTCCTCCTAGATTAAATGCCGAGCCGGGGCAAACCTATGTAGCCGTAATTAGCCGATGAACCTTTACCTGACGTTTTGCAATATGTTTGAGCAGAGCAGGGGTGGCTGCGGTCTCGCCACACGGCACAACCTTATTGGCGTGGCTTAGATAATTAGAATATGCCAGAAGAAGGAAAGACAGAGAGGTTACGTGCTGCATGTTACTTCCCCCGGCCTTGAAGATCAGCCCACCTTTCCATCCAACGAAGACAAAATTAAAAAATTAAAAAAAAAAAAAGGGAAAACCAGTGAGACGTTATTTCCACTATTATCAGGCTTTTTTTTATTTTCTTTTTAAATCTTCCATCTAGCTTACTTGCATACCATGTGAGGGAGAATAATGATAAAAGATGAAGATGAAGATGAAGATAAACAGAAGATGAAATGGGCTATTGCTATTGGAAGAAAAGAATAAAATAAAATAAAAATTGATTGATTAGCAGATCCACAGATATGAACCCAAAAAGTAAAAGTAGTAGGCGGCTGCAGAAATATGCGTGCAAACACAAGAAACACATGCAGGGCACACCCAAAAGCATTAGCCAGTCTGTCCAATTAGCCATAGTCGCCCAACCCAAAAGCTTTGGCGTGAAGGGAATATTTGCCATTCCGTTGGAATATTGCAAAATGACAAAACTCTGATCCATGTGATTTTCCGTTTTCATTGAGTTGTCATTCTTTGAAAGTCTGTACTTTTATTTAAGATGATGGTTGGTTTACAAGGCAAAAGAAGAAATGTGAAGGTACCTGGAGAATATTGGACTTGAGGATGAGAAATTCCAGGCAATAAAGAACAGATAAATGCATCTGCATTTCGTTGGAAGGACCTGAAATACTCAGCATTTCCCCTCAACACTTCCTGCAAACCATAAGAACAGTTTTTAGTATTTTAATTGATATACACTCTGTTTCTTTCATAAACAGTATTGATTAATGGGTCTTTTAATCGGTACTGTTCGAAGCAGGTAGGAGAAATTCAGTGGGTGAAAAGTGCCGATTTTCCTGGGGCCCACGTTGCTGCTGATCGTAGTGAAAAGGCTTTATATACGAGAGAGAGAAGTCGCGATCACTCTGAAGAAAAAGGATTGTAATAAAGAAGCATATGGCTCGGTATGGGATGAAGCATCGTCCGAGCCTTCCCTTGTGCACATGTTTTCGGCAGTGGATCAGATCACTGATACCAGGACCCACAAAAAGGGCCCAGATCTAAGGATGAGTCGACTAGACTTGCATCCCCACCCCGTACCCCCTATACCCCCTAGCTTCGGCGACTTTGTCCTCGACTGACACTAGGCCCGGAAAAGAAATTGAAGGGGCAGTATTTTGTCCCGGAACTGAGTTGGCTTGACTATTATCCAGCAAAGGTTAAAAATAAATTACTCACATGAAAGGAAAGAAAGCCAAATTTTGAGCCAGATCGATCACGTGCCATCATCAGAAGAATCCTAGACCTTTTAACTATTTAACTATTATTGACAATGCTGACGATTTCATCCGTCTAAAAGAATTTACTTTCCAACTTTCATCTACTATTCCAGTTCACAGAAAACAGGGGGCTCCACCCCAGCCCCAGCACGAGGTCCCAGGTCCCACAGAGGAGATGCTCCCTTCCCTCCCTGTGAGCGCAAGTGGTGGATAGGTATAACAAGTAAATGAAAAGAAGACCGTTGGGGGACCTTTTTTTAACTGTGTTTGTTTTAGTCCGTCTAACCCATGAGGAGTTGGACCCTGCCATTGGTCCTCCCACACCACGTGATACACATCCGTATTGCTAAAACAGTAGGGGGGGGTGGCTTTTAAAGGAACTCTATCGATCCCCCACATGACCAACCAAAACCAAAAGCATTAAACCACGACAAAAGCATTTGATAAGTACACACACATATCGAAGACTATTTAATTAAATCAGGACGGGGAGTTACCTTGGAAATCAGCACATTTATCCCAGCATGCTTGTTATCCCATCCAAACTCATTGATGGTATCCCCAGCCCTTAGGATCACCTCGTTCCTCGCTATGTATTCTCTGTAGTCGCGCCTCCTTGTGGCCTTGTGCAACCACGCCGCTGCCCAAAGCAGCTCGTCCTGCAATTTTTTACTCATTTTTTACTTACAATAAATATATATATATATATCACTTTTCAGAACGTTACGACCTCTGCGCCAATCCGAACCTGGTAGCCGCTAACGTCGCAGTAAAAAGGGCACACCGCAGAGTGCAGGCTCGAGCTGTACGCACCCCGGTACTTGTCTGCAAACTCGAACACCTGCATTCGACCGTTACACGCAACGGTCAATTTCCATTTTCAGATGCAGTCACGCTCACGTGTTTAGGGATTCATCCAGTACATTTACTTCTCTAATTCCATAGAAAATGTGGAAATTACAGAAGGTAAAGCTTTAAAGAAAAAAAAAAAAAAAAGCAGGTTATTCAGTCTGACAGAGACGTACCCTAACGGCCCGACTGAGAAGCAATCTTGAGTATGCGGGGTCACGTGATCTGAAAACAATGGACGCAGCGGCCAAGGCAGCGGCTGTTTCACCAGCCACGTCAGAGCCGGGATGGGCCCTATCGACCTTATACACCGTCCGAAGCGTATCCATGTCCTCCGGCCTCTCCCAGCAGTTGTGGTCAGAGTACGCGTCACCCACCTGGACATAAACAACGTCAGGCACCGCCGTTGCCTTCAAGAGGTAATCCGTTCCCCACTTGACGGCCTTGAGGGCGTTCCCCAGCTCCGGCCCCATGTTCCTCCCAAAGTCTATCACGCTCCACGACAGCATCGTCGTCGTAAAGGCCATTGGGAACCCAAACTTCACATTGTCGCCTGCGTCGTAGTACCCCCCACTCAAGTCCACCTGTAAAAGTAAAATGTACAAGGCATTAGTGCTTTTTCTAGCAACTAAAAGGAGAAAATGGGGGAATGCCAAGGTGTGGGAGGGTATCGGCGGAGAGGTTTACCCCTGCAGTGGCTCCGTCGTGCAGGGCGGAGTCCTTGCGCCATCGAACTCGTTGATCTGGTGGGAGCCTCCCTGACCGCTGGCCTTCAAAAAAAAGGATGCTTTTCGTAAGCGCATTGTGGTAGTCGTGGCCGGCAGCAAGTGGACGGTAAGGTAGGAGCAGGAGGAGGAGGAGAGTGAGGACGCGAAATGCAGGCACAGCCCCCGGGAAGGAGAAAGCACTTCGCGCCATTTCTCGCTGTAGGAACAAAGAAGCCAGCGGAACCGTTGCCGTTCTTATACAAGAAAAAGGGTCATTGGATTCCAGACCGGGGACGAATGAATTAGGGCCGCGTGGCAGACACATTACAGGATGAATGTTAGTATTCCGATGCTTGACCAGGTTGTTGACCGTGTGGTGGGTCGGATAATCCGAAATTGATTTTGGGTCGTCCTATTATGAGGGTCGGTGGGGCACACACAAGTAGATGGTGTGGAATAATGAGGGCATAAGTTTTTCCACCGTCCCATTGATGGTGCCCACGTTTAAGACTGGCCCATGTGATCCAAAGACGACGAGCGAGATGAGATGCACCCGGAGCTATCTGGTGTGTATGACAAACATTCCCAAGCGTCAGATATGTTGACAATTTTAAAATTCGCAAAACGGTTTCTTTTTTTATTTTTTTTTATTATTATTTTTTTTTCTGTTCGGGTATGGATGGATATGGATTTGTCTGGCACCGAGTCAAGTGTAGAGTCAGATTCGGTGGTCCTTCCTTCCGTGGGAAACGCCGAAGATGAGTTTCTCTTTCCTCTTGATTGAAGCTACTTCCCTCCGCGCACCGTCATCTCACCTCACCTCACCGCGATTTTTCCTCCTCGCCCGGCCCGTAACTGACGCACTGAAGGCCTAGCCGCCGTCGAATACACGAGCTATGCCAATCCTTGCCTACGGAAGCGCTATGGTTGCTTATCAACAGAAGAGACAAACCACGAAGCTCGTCGATAACATCATACCCTCTTTGATTTTTGTGCACTTTTCTGCGCCGAGGATCTAGGCTTATCGTTGTCTCTGATAGTTTTTATGTCCAATCAAATAATAGAGAACTAATATTATATTTTTGTGGTCCGACCAACATAAAACTCTCTATATTAAAACTTATTCCTTGAACTAAATTTAATTAATGGATACTATGAAGGCATTGGGACCGAATTCAGACAACAAATGGTTATCGATTTCACGAATACACACATCAAGGCTTTAAAATGATTCTGCCGATCAAAAACTTGCCTTTAGTAGAAAGCTTCTCTATCAAAACAAAAGAGGAATGGCATTGTCTGGATAAAGCACAAACCAAAGCATACAAAAGGACGTTTAAAGTAACGAAGTTGTCCTTCCACGATCTATTCATTATCCATTGCACCAAGCATGTTCACCGGTTATATCATAGTCGCACAAAACATGGTTAGCTTGTGAGTGGGTTAACAAGCACACATTAAGCTCGAAATGTACATTCTTTCAAGAAATCCAGTATGTGAAAACCATCCATGGCAGCAAAAGCTGGTTTGTCTAACTTGAAACCATTTGAGGCTTGAGGCATCGTTTGCTTGAGGTCTAAAGTTCGTTATGATTTGCCTGAATCAAAAAAAAAAAAAAAAAAGACAAATTAAGAAGTAGTAAAGGAAAACATGTTGATTATCATTAGGGCACTTGGGGGTGAAGCATTCATTTCATGCGACTTAATGCTTCACTAAAATTATCACTAGTTAGAATGGAATTCTTTCTACTGGGCAGTGAAAGTTGTCAAACAGGAATGAAATAATTGAGGGTAGGGAGAGCACTAACTTTTTAATGCAAATTGCCGGATAAAGTCACGGCAGGAGGCCTTATAGTTGATTTCTTGCTGAAACAGTCAAACTAAATCACCGCAGTTGAGCCAAGCTTATTATGATTAATCGCTAACAGCAAGAGTAAAAGCCACTTATACCGGTGGGAAAAGGAAGGGATTAGCAACTGTAATCCTTTGACGCTGAATCACAAAAGCAGCATAGGCATGATGAATTGTTAGTTTATCAGTTATTGGAAATGTCCCACATTATGATAGACCTGCCCTGAGCCTTAACGTGATAGCAATTAATCTCTGATTGTTTCGAATAATTACGGGACATGTGCAACATCGTGGTAGAGCTCCCATTAAGGAGAAGCAAACAACTATGTTGCCAGTACAGAAAAAAAGGACAAGGACGGCTGAGACTTGGGAGTTTAACCCCGTTAATTTCGGTGGGGAGGCTACGGGCCTATTTGGGCTTCCTAAATAGGAAAGCAGGCCTCACCGGAAGTCCCATGACTTGGAGATGCTTACCCAGTAATTCATCTTAAAATTTGAATTTCAATCGAAGTTATTCTTATGACAAACTCAACACTGTTACTGATAGATAGAATTAACCTTAACACAATGTTTGATCTTCTACGATGAAAACAAGCATAACATGACATGATAATATGCCCCATTTGAAAAATTCTTTGAGTTTTAAGAGTTCATTTTAAAATTTTAAGATAATAAATAAATAAAATTCTATCACTTATATAGTATGGTCTATTTTTTAAACTACCATTATGAGACACACATTGTTAACATTCTCCCTGATGTACTACACAAGTATTATATGTGGAGGGACAATCTCACAATCAAAATCAGCACAAGGGCAGCATAGGCATATTTTTGACTCTAACATCATCTTAGGGTTTAAGGATTTATTCTAAAGTTTTAAGATAATAAGTAAGAAAACTTCATTACTTATAAAGTCAATGATTTATCCTCACATATACCTCTAACAAGAATTAAGAAGAATTCTTTATTGCAACAATGAAGAACATAACACATAGTCTTCACTTAATTCCCTAATTCCTTATAAATCATTTGATCATCTCTCAAAGATACTATATAGTTTTGGTTTTTTTCTGAAATTACTTTTCTTTCTCACACTTACCTTTTTTTTTTTTTTTTTTTCCCAACTTTGTTCTCTTCTACGTCCTTCCTTCTTTTTGTATCCTGCTTCTTTTCACCGCTTCATGAATGAAGCTTCTCAAGCAAGTATCGCTTCCTTAAGCTTCAAATAAAAAATAAAAAAAAAATAAAAAGGTTCTATTGGAAGGCTCTACATCATCACAACAAATATTGTCCTGCATCACATCCTGTTCCGCACCCTGTTTTCTTTCAAACAATGATGGTGACTTTCTGTAGTAAAAACTGAGAACAGCGGCGTTGTTAGTTTTGTAAGCCACACTAACGGTTATAAATGATTTTTAACATGATGAGTGGCTTTCCAGGTTGAAACCTAGTGGAATTTGATGAGTCCCGCGATCGAATTTCTTAACCTTGCATTTGATTTTCGTACATATGATGGTAATATCTGATTTTTAACATGCTAATTTCAGGACAACGACCTTGTGTTTGCACAAAACCTTGTCACAGCGAAAACAGAGAAATATTGGGTTCGTGGAACAATACCCACATCTACGTTTAAGCCACCATTAAGATTGTTAACTCACCTACAATTGAAATAAATAATTAAAATTGAGTGGGCCGACTTCTTCAATGTGAAAAGAACCTGCTAAAGTCCTTCAGCAAGAATACTTTAATAACAACCTTGGCTTTCTATAGGACAGCCTGCTTTACCAATCAGTAAGCAGCACAAAACCTGGTGATTACCAAGGATGTGCGAATTCCTATTTATTTAATAACAGGATAACCATTGTTAGCTCTCCGCTTGTAGCAAGCCAAGAAAACTAAACGCTGCTTCAGCCTTTAAGAACTATATCGAGACGGTAAACCCAAGAATGTTCTGATAATTGAGACTTCATTCCGTCATGGTCGGACTGAGCTTTCCTTAAAACCAACAAAATCTTCTCACTTGATAAGATAGATGATCACCATGATGACTTTTTTCAATAACAACAATTCGGCACTTTGTTATGTTCACACGTAATGGATCTAGCAACTAGACATGAAATCGAACAAGAAGCACGATGACTCTTTTAGAATCATTTGAATTGAATAAATTTTTATATTCTACAAAATTGGAAAAAAAAATGCAAAAGCAATAGATTATTAGAGAAAATTTTATTTCCTTTTTAGAATAATTTGAAGAATTCCAAAACCTCCCAATAAGCAATGAATATTTGGATATAAAAAACAAATATTAATCTTATGAAATAATCCACGTCTTTAAATAAACTTATACTGAAAAAGACAGATAAAGTGGATAGAATGGTTAAAGCAAATAGGTACTCTTTATCTCCAAATGTTGGCTTGCTTCACGTCTCCATATTGCTTCATTCTTCAGAGTTAGGTATGTTCTTTTCTCCCAGAAAGAATCCGACTTTCTTGTTAAGGTAATTCAAGAAAAAATCTGTATTTCTCAATAAATAGTTAGTGTTTTGAAATATCACTGGATAAGAAACAAGATCTAACAAACCTCTAATCTTAAGGCGATTCTAGATAAAATGGACAAAAATGACTAAGCCAAATGTGCGTTCCTTCCTACCACCACTTTGGCTTGTGTCACCATCCTTCTTCACGCGTTTCACTTCACGTTATGTCATGGATCGAAACGGAGCAAGGCCTCGGCAAAGGGCAGCAAAGAGTTGCCTTATTAATCTGTTTCATAAACCTTGCTATCTCTAACAAAACTTGCTGTCTTCACTACTACATAGGCTCTTTCACAATTCAAGCAGGGTATCTCGATGCCTATGATGTATTAGGAAGAGAATTTTCGGTACAAAATTTACATGAGACTTTGAAAGAAATACTATGATGGTGGTTAAATTGAAAGTTAAATGAATTTGGATCTAACAAATCCCATCTGTAAATCACTTACTTTTTATTATCAGTCATAATGCTGAGGCTATGTATACATACTTCTCTCTCGAGGAAAAGGGATTGAATTCATTTCAAACGCAATGGATTTGATTTGATGTCAAAAAGTCAATCCAAACGTAGTAGAAGTCTAAACTACCGTCTATTTACAGGAGGAGAGATTGATTTACCCCCAGTCACGGAGTCGATTCGCCCACCTCTTTTCCTTGACAATCATGTGGTGGGCCATTTCGGTCTAGAGGTCACAGGGGACACCTTTTCAGGCCGGAATCATGAAAAACGTTATGTTATTAAAGCACAACCTGTGTGATCTTGAATCATAAAGCTGTTTCCCCTTTGGAAAAAAAAAAAGAGAGGATATGGACGCAAGGAATCTAGGCCCCCTTGTTCCCCATTCTAGCAATGTTGCTGCAAGCTTTCACATAAAGAAAAAGGTTCCGCACCCCGTCCACAAACTCGAACCCATTAATCCAGAGCAACTGTTGGCGTTCTGGTCAATCAGTTCCAGTGGAGACAATTACGCTGATTTTGGTCCCTTAATCAATCCATACGTTCCGCCAGATGCTGTGGGAAAGTTTGCTCTCACTTGAAGAGTAAGCTACTGCTTGCTAATGGACATATTCACTTCTAGATACTTCTACCTAAAAGGCTGTTCTTGCGTTCACAACCTAAAGGTCATAAATCCTTTTAACGGGTATCACCGAGGCGAAACTCATGCTCATTTGAGCACCAATATAGGGCATTTGGCGTATTCATTGGTATAAATTCTACCAAAAATTGCTGTCACCTTGACTTCTATTGGGAAAAACCCGAGAAGAGCATAGCAAAAACTTGCACAGCATGATCTTCCCTGTTGGGCAATTGGTCATAGACAGGAGAAGTGGAAAGCAAAGAAAATACTTACCTTCGAGGTTGGCGAGGTTCATATCATCATCACAACAACTACTAGTTTCAAAAATATATATAAATCCGACTCCTTATTTGTCGCGTGGGTTAAACAAATTCACCCACGCGTTCATGCCGCACCGCCTGAACTTCGCAAATTGGATTAAACAAAAGAAAAACAAGAATGATTACGAAGGGGGAAATTAGCCAGTTACGGAACGCACTACATGTTAAAGCTAAAGAAAAAGTTGCACGCTTTGCAATAGTGGGCAAGTGAAAAAGAGAAAAAGTCTTCAACCTCCATTATCTATCAACAACCCAAACCGCCTCGAGAACAAGTGGTCGGCTAAGCCGGCTAGTGGCACCGTGCCCCCATTACAGCACTACTCACAGGCGTGGCATGCCACTTCTTAATGCACCACTTCATTCCTCATCACGATTACGGCTGTTGATTTGTCAGTGGCGCAGTACAAAAGCCTTGTCAAACTGGCGGCGGTCTTTGGTTTCCCATTGCCCAATCGATTATTTATATCAAAGTAACTTCTGAATCGTTTATCTGGTTCTGGATAAAGAGTAAAACTCCTCCTATGAAGGCGATGGTTGTGAAGCTTATCAGGGCAAAGGTGCACAATTATCAGTTGTCGACTGCCATCGTTTCACATCTTTTGCCTCCCACTGCGAGCCTTTCCTTTTCCTTGCTTTGATTGTGAATTGACAACCATGGGATCTCAAACCCACTATTAGTTAGATTCCTCTGTCGTCGATTTTATATTTATCTCACCTCCTAAGGAAAAAGGTACCTAAAATAGTGATCAAGAATGGACCGACCGGGAAAAAAAAATATATAAATAAAAAAAGTGGAAAAAAGACAAAGAGGGCACTATGGGGAGATGAAGATGCCCTTGTCATTGTGCAGTGTCTAGAAACAAGATCTCACGTGATGTCATTGTGCAGACCACACTTGAAGAGTCAGAGAAATAGGCAAAAAAAGCCCCAAAATTACAAAAGAAATGAAAAGAAAGATAGTGACCGTGCATGGCGAACCTAAACTGGCGGCATGTATGGAACTGTCACCTAACTTCTGCAGTAATCGACTTGTGAATAAATGACGTCCATAATGCTGTTTTGTCCATCGAACCGTGACCCTTCACTTCACTTATATTACGAATTAGTCATTAACTCTCCTTGCCGAGAGTTAATAGTAACCTTTACTCAAGAGTTATTTCGAAAATGTTGACAACTTTTGGGTGTACTAAGATCATCAGCCCTTCTCACACACACCCTTGAAAACTAACCACTCACAGGCCCTGTCCACAAGCCAAGATGTTCAACAATTAAGAGGACCTGTGCACAAGTTGAAGTTTAGTTAATCTGCAACAAACTAGCGTAATTGAGTGATTAATAATGTCATTTGGTCCTCTATTCCATGTGAGAGGCCAGGATGGTTCATTTATGATTCTTACACATTTCTAATTTGTTTAGTGCTGAAGCCAAAAACTTGTCGCCTCCAGAGATTAAAGCACCTTGCTAAGGGTTTCCGTGCGCTAGCATGTCAAATCCAAAAATAGATATTTTACATTGGCCTCGACACTTTGTGTCGGGGCATTATATCAGCAATACTGTCCTTTACTCTTTTGTTTCATAATAAATTGAAACTATTGTAGCCCCCAAACTTTAATATAATTAACATCACCTTTTTCTTTGTATCTTCTTATGAACTGCCATAGATATGCCAGCTAAGAAATCTTTCTGTTCATATTTTATTCAAAACCATACAAGTTTTCGAAACTAAAATGAAAGAAAAAAGAAAAAAGGGCTTGTTGTAAGGCATACCCATGAACGGGGGGAGCCTCCGCCGCATACAATATTAGCATGATCGAACTGCTTTAATACAATATTCTGTCATATGTTTCATGTGTAAGTGTTACCAAAATCAAATTATTCGTTCCAATCAGCCCCAAAACACGAGATACCCATTTCTGGGTTTGAGTGGAAGGGTGAAAAGCTCATTTGGATTTTCCATCTCTTCAACAAGCATTGTTGCCTCTAGCAGGCAGTCCCATCTGTTCTTGAATTGCTTCTTTTAAGAGGATCTCCTCAAGTATCATGGATGGGAGATATGAAAAAACAATCTAAAAACGTCCTCATATCTGAATTTGCGGCAGAAGGCCCAGATTGATACAGCAAAAACAGATACGAAAACCAGAGAAGCCAAGCTCTGGTTTGTTGTCTCACTGCCAAGTGATCCAAACTGTCCCACGTTGCCTATTGGGCAATCCTCGAATCCGAAGTTAATGACTGTAGCAAGCTGTCCCTAGGCCACTCCTTTGTAATTGACCAAGAAACACTTAGATGAAGGCTTTGAGTTCACATGTGCAACCAACCGACATAAAGAGGATGGAAGATCTCAAAGGAAAGGAAAAAAAAAAAAAAAAAAATTGGGCTGTAGAGTTTTCACACTGATCACCATTTGGTGGACCATAATATTTTCCTATGATTATAGTGAAAGCTGTACAAACTTTAAATGACGAAAATCTGGTGGCAGCGGCTGTGGCAATATTGCTATTTCGTGGTGAAACAGTGGGTATTAATGTACTTGGGAGCCTACTTAAACACCCGCGAGCTCTACAGAGTTTGACGACCCCGGAACCAAAAGGGAGAAAAGAAAAAAAAAAAAACATTATGAAAACACAACAGCCGAACCTCCTTGTCTCGCTCGTCTTCGCGACGTTGCTCTTCCTGCTCCAGCCAATCCCAACCGTCGGAGACCCCGAGGCGACGGACTCATCGAACGCTACGGAATTCATCCGTACGAGCTGCGGCACAACCTTGTACCCAGACCTCTGCTACAACTCGCTGTCCCCCTACGCCCTCGCCATACAACAGAACCCCGCGCGGCTGGCTAAAGTCGCCGTAGGCGTGAGCCTCAAGAAGGTGCACGCTGTGGCCGCCTATGTGTCCAACATCACCCGCCAAGCGGAATACGGCCCCGACCCTCGGGCTGCGGCCGCACTCCACGACTGCTTCAGTAACTTCGGGGACGCCGTGGACGAGATCCGAGCCTCGCTGAAGCAGATGCGCCAACTGGGGACAGCCGGAGCCGAGTCGTTCAGGTTCCAGATGAGCAACGTGCAGACATGGATGAGCGCGGCGCTGACGGACGAGGACACATGTACAGACGGGTTCCAGGACGTGAAAGATTGTCCCGTGAAGTCGGAGGTGTCCGATCGGGTGGCGAAGGTCCAGAAGTTCACAAGTAACGCGCTTGCTCTGGTGAACAGTTACGCTGCTAAGGGTACGCCTTGACGAGCTTGCTCTGTCTCCTACAGTTTGGGCTTTAACAGTGTAGAATAGCTTAGCGTGATACTATGTTTTTGTTTTTGTTTTTGTTTTTGTTTTTATTTGTATTTGTATTTTTGTCTTTCTCCTCCTTTTGTGTATCAACCTGGTGTGCTTGTTCCTTCTTTCGGGAATGAAAGAAAGAGAAGGAAGCCTCTTTAAATGTTTGTTTCTCCTCTTCTTTGACTTGAAATCGAGTTAGTCTTCAAAGTCCGAAAGTAGTTGTGGTGGGAGCGGCTTTCAGGACTGAGAGAGAGAGAGAGCTTCACGCCATCAAAGAGAGAGTAGTGTGGTGGAACGCCTAGAAAAGTAAAAAAAAGGCAACCGCTTTCTACCATTTTCTAACTGTCCACTGTCAAAAGCTCAAAGAGCACTTTGTAGTGATACAGATATTCGTGTTCTTCACCAGTCGCAACGTTAGGTCTGGAAGTGCAGGTCTTCCCGTCCCCTTCTGTAGCGGGAGATTTTTGCTGAGTTTTACTCTCTGGTCTTTAATGGTAATAATATCAGTGTGAAAACTAATTTCTCAGCCTACCTCTTCGGTTTATACTATATACTAATTTTGTATCGAGATCTCCTACGGAATCGCGATATAATCATTGCTATTTATTTTAATGTTGAACATACATACAATAATGACTTTCCAACAAAACCCCCCCCCTGATTTTTAGGACCCAAAGGGCCCCTGACCAAGCACAATTAAGGGATATCCTGGTCCGGGCAGGATTTGTACGATCTTTGTTCTGATATTATAGTGTCTCCCCATTTCCTCTAATCATGATGTTCTCTTCTTTTTTTTTCTTTGTTTCCTTTTAAAAGAAAAGATACAACATCCCCGGGGTTGGGGGAGGAGGAAGTTGGGTGGTGCACTGTCGCTCTAGGCGGTGTTTCCAATGGAGATATGTAGTGGCACTTGCACAAAATCCTGGAATGGTCAAAAATTGAAAGACGGGTTACGTAAAGAGGGGAAAAATGGGTCAGTATCAGCCATCAACTTTTTAATCGACGTAACATGTGCAGCTTATTTTAATTGCCTCAAAGGAAGTTACTTTAGGAGGAATAGAGAAAAACAAAAGGAAAAAGGAATCGGTTTTGCTATCAATCCGCCTTCTTTAATCCTCGAAGCAAATCCATAACGGTAAAGCAATTGTATCGCCAAAGTCCAGTATAAATAAGGGGTTTTCCACGTCTTGGGCCCTCATGGTGTACTGAGATGATTAAGGCAATCAAATACATATCTAATCCGAAGTCGACAAAATCCTAGTTGTTGGCTTTTGTAAAATTGACGCTAGCCTGCTCTTCGCGGCTCATTATGGTAAGGGTAGCGCATTTCTCTAGACCCTCGATCTAAGCCAATGCAGCTTATGTTTCATGTATTTTTGTTGTAATCTCGCAGGTCATGTGGGCCAGAAAATGCAGAACAGCTTAGATTTTTGGCACCATCCTCTGGAACTGCAGTTGGCCTGAAAAAACTAACTGGGTCAGTATTAATATACAAGTTCGAGACGTGATGCCACATTTTTCCCCGTTAAAAGAACTACTTTTCCTTAACACTAATGATTAGTATACATCGCAAGAGGACAAGGAGGGAGCATATGATTAACTGGCTAAATTTTTTTTTAAAAAAAAAAAGTGTTTGGAAGAATATAATAGTTCTTTTTATTAGCAAAACTTGCACCCAATCCTGTTTATATATGCTGGATGGGTGATTTACGATCCAATAATCAATCTCTTGACCGCTAAAAAATGTGTAAACTCTCAGCAAAGCATGAAAATTATTGCTTATTTTAAATCAAAGGTTGGTTGTCAACCCAACCAACAATAAAATTGTATATAACCTACCTAACAGAAAATAAATAAATAAATGTATAGGCCAGCTTACAAATGTCATTATTCACTAATATGCATGTGTTGATCTAATAATTGTTCCTAAACACCCCAAATGGGATGACATCCCCCTATTTGATCCTTCAAGCACTATTTCAATTTCTTGGTGGTTAAATCTCTTCATGGTTCTTGTATCGGGTATAGCTAGTTGAGTGACAGGACAAGTAATGTATCATCAGATTCAGTATTCACAAAGTTCGAAGCAACCAATAACTCCTCCAGGTAGCGAACGTCCATGCTCGAGAGTGATTGGCAAATATGAGATAAGGGACGAGGGAAATGCTATCCAACCAACGTAAAATGAGGTCCTAATGTGACAAAAGAGACTATAAGAGCGACAGGGGCATAATGTTGGGAGGATTCTTCGGCTGGTTGTGCACAAAGTTGTTGGCACCCAGAGCTGCATGTGAAATGAAACGACTGGAAACTGGAAGAATGAAGGAATGGCATAAAAATAAATAAATAAATAAATAAAGGAACACGAGACTTCTATTCATGACCCAAGCAGCTCGCTTTTGGGTCACGGGATGCACACTTGTTTGCTTCCCATACGAGTCTTCCAACGGATGGTTCTTGTTTATGGCCATCGTTTTTCCGCAGAGTTGTTGTTATTCTAACAACAGTTGGACTAATTATCTTCGGGGGCCAGGAAAAATGACTTCCTAGCCAATGTAACCAACAAGGACCCTACTGTTGTCGTATTACCGGATATGTTGATTAATAGAACGCAATTGTATTGCTCTATTACCAACAAAATCTTGTAAATGTAGAATAGAAAGGGCATGTACCGTGGATTGAAATCCACCTGAAGACAAAATGAGATCGAAAACACAAGTTCTTTCCAAGCCTGCTTTGGATCAGCCCCAGTCAAAATCATGTCCCAAAAGTTATGAACGATAAACTTCAAGTATTTGTCGGTTTTATACACCGAAAATCTTTTGCAGTTCATACAGTGAAACCACAAAAGTGTGACACCAGTTTTACTTTGTGCATTTTCGAGTGGGACAATTTGGATAAGACGTTAAGAGCGTTTTGAGAATTCTATAAGGATTTGTCAAAATAGCATGATGAAAGAAGAAGTTGCCTTATATCATTACAAGGAATCATATACTTTTGGTGTAAGATTTTCATGCTTCACATATGCCACTCACATCAAGTGATATTGGGTTCAAGATTATATTGGATGAAGCAAATTTAACTTGTATTCTGATATCAAGTTAAAAGTTCTAAAGACTAATATAAAGTTAGCTCAAGAATTAAAAGAATACTTTCTTAATTTAAGTTTTATTATGAGGGATTACATTTTTAATGTAAAACTTTGGTCCTTCACATGTGCGAAAGTTGAAAATATTGTTTTTGTTCATTGAACATTGCGAACATAAGATTTCTTGCTGGAGAAGATGATCAGCAGTTGTTAGAAATTGGGAGGAAGCTGGAAAAGAAGATAAATCTATAAAATAAAAAAATTTCGTTTGTCTTGCTTTGCATGCGGAATGGTCCATACCATATATAGTCATATTGCGTACAAATTTGGAGATTTCATGTGGTCCAAGAAGGAAAGAAGTTTGGTGAATCTTGCAAAATTTGACCTTTGGCGTGGTTTAGGATTACTCCTTGACGGGAGCTTTTTTTTTTTTCCCCCATTGATGGTAGCTTGAGGTTGGTGGAGATGCCGAGCTTGATATGCAAATTGATAGGTTGATGTTTTTTCTAACAACCTTCCGCAAGTTGATATGGTATAGCAAACGCTAAGAGGAAGAGAAGTTGCCCAAATAAGCAAGAGATCTCGCATTCGAATAACTTGCCTTACATAATACCATGATTAATTCGATCAATTGTTTCCTTTGCTGAAGATTTCGGTTCCAAAAGTTGCAAAAACGGGTCGCTCTTTGTTTGAAAAGGGAGAAAGAAGTTGCCCAAATAATCGAGAGCCTTCACATTTGAATAACTTACCTCATATACCAAAACGGTGAGTTTTGGTTTGAGTCAACAGAATCACATGCCAATTCTAGAGCATGTAGTATTATAATTTATAAATTTGAATGAGTGACTATATTGGAAAAATTATGCTAATATAATGGCAAAAAGTTGATGTAGCCATAATCATAATATCTATGTAGAATTAAAAAATTAATTGGTTTTATTTCTTTCTTTCTTCATTTTGTAGCGTACGATACAACCTATTTTGATATCATTTCAAAATAACAAGAAAGGGAAAAAAGAGATTAAAGAATACATGTAGAGGTTGGATGCTTTGTCCTTGCTCAATGAACATTGTACATGGACTCTAAAATAAAAGGCGGAAGAATAAATTGTTGGGTCCGAAGGCAACTTAGAAAAAAGAGGGATGAATTAGGTTTTTAAATCTTTTCTTGATAAGTTTGCATTAATTTTGTATGACAGCAATGGCTTAAAATGTAAATCCGAACAGCAAGCAAAGAGAATGGGCTAAATTTGAAAAAGAAAAAAAAAGCCCATTGATAATTTCAATCTGACAATAGGAGATCCAGAAGTCCAGATGTAAAATATACACACCAACGGGCCTGGACCCAAAACGCAGCTGTGAATCATGAGCATATGCTCATCATTTTACACAAATAAGCGGGAAGGGACTCTACCTTGGGCCTACTAATTTCGGCTCATTAAGATATGAGCTATGGTTTGAGCAATGTGTGATCGATTGTGCCTGACTGAGCACGATGATGAGAAGAGAGGCCCACGGTATGCATGTCATCTGATTCCATCAAGGCTTTACAAATTTCTATGATATCATTAATCAGAAACTTTTGAGTAATGAGTAAAAGGACAATTTACGTAATCCATAGCAATTTCACTATCAAACATTTCATTAATCCTAAACTGTATTCATTTATCTTTCTTTGTCACTTTTACCAAATTTTTATTAAAACTGATGCAAGTTTATAGTTAGAGAAATATTTACTAATACGCCATGTATTTATATTTTACTTTTTGTTGACCTTTTCAATTAATTTCTGCAGCATACTTCTTATGATGTTATTTGATTAGACTATTGACAACTATCATAGGCAAAAAAGGAGTAAAAAGAAAAGAAAAAACTATATCAGAAACTTATGAGCAAATTATAGCACAATCTATAAGGTGAAAGTAGTTTTATATTGTGTAACTCATGATACTGAGATTTACAAGAAAAATTAAGTCAAAAAATAAAAGTAAAAATCCGAGGGACAGTGTGGACATTAGTGCTTGCCACAAATTTGACCCTATTAAGAGATTTTTTATTTTTATTTTTTTTATGATAAGAACAATGTCCATTAAAGCGCTTGCACGTACGTATCCACTTCCTTAAACCTTTTGTAGCCTAAAGGAAAAGCGGACAAGCAATTCAGGGCTGTCGGAGACCAAAATGTAAAAGCAATCAAAAGTCTTTGTGTCGAAGGAAAGTGAACAAAGTAAGCATAAAACGTAATACTTGTTTGGCCCAATCACGAGCTTATAATATTGGGCCTTCAAAGCCATGTTAGCCAGTCCCGTCCTCTACTCGAAGCACGGTGGTTTATTGCGGCTACTCCTGAATTTCTTACTTTCTTTGATACGCAGCAATAGCGACATGTAGAAGATATAGGAAGCTACTACACAAACAGAATATAGATTCCTGCATGTTCAGTTATTTCCTTTCAGGGTTTAGAGAGTCCCATTCCTGCAACTTGGAGCAGCAACCCGAGTTATGTGGATCCTTGGCTAAATAATTTTTCTAAGACTATTATATTAATTGCAAATTTTTTCACAAAAAAAAGCGTAGCAGAGTAAGTTGCCCGAAATCAAAACGTCCTAAGACATATAGCATAATTTGTAAGTTATTGGCTTTCGTTCCTTAGTCTTCCAATCTTATAGAGAACCGCAAATACTTTGTTATGATTTTATCTGTAAGAGAACTAGCATTGTATTAAGTTCTCTGAGGATCGACGTCTATCCCCACCACTAACTTCAACTTTTCGAAACTTATTGCTATCCATGAACTCAACGAGATTATTGCTTGATGGTGAGCCCATGGAATTATTGTAGTAGTACGAACCTTGAGCTCACACCATTGGACCACACCGGGTCTGTATCATTGCGGTTATAAATTTTCATTGTAGCAAAATTATCTCTCTCTCTCTCTCTCTCTCTCTCTCTCTCTCTCTCTCTCTTCTCTCTTGGTAATTCAAGATATGATATGCATACTCTATTGATTCAATGAATCCAGTACGTTAGTAAGACTGGATCTCTTTTGTTGTGATAGTTGACGGTAAATTAGCTTGTCCCAGCATCAATGGCAGCAGTAGTTAGGAAAGTTATGTCTTAGTATTTGGCTTCTTATCCCATTTTCGTTTAATGACAACAAAAATGGGTCGACAAGATGAGAAGCCATTAAAAAAAAAAAAAGCCTTTGAAAGGAAGAATCTTATCTTAATGTGTGTTCCAAAGCAATTACCTGGAATATGTGACAAATAGCTTCAGTCGGAGGTAACCGCTCGATTTGAATGAAGCCTTTCTATCGTGTTTCTTTGTCGGGTTAGTGGTTTCAATGTCTTGGTGTTACGACGTCTTTTTCGAAGAGAAAAAAAGCAAAGAGCCAATTCAGAACTTGTACGACGGGCACTTATAAATCAGCTTTCTTTTCGTTGTGGTGGGGGTGTGACGATGGGAACTTGAGAAGAATATTGTTTAGCTTTTAGAATTATAGTAAACATTGAAGTTCCTAACCTGTCTCCTCAACACCAGTGCCGTTGAAATGTGCAATAATCAAAAGAGTATCACTTGCGTGCTTGCAATTACATGTTTGAACTCCTTGTTTTTTTTCTTTTTTTTTTTCTTTTTAATTTTAAATTCACCACATTCAATTCGCCAAACTCGTCTTGGCTCGTAAGTTTTTTCTGTTGTTTTTCGTTTTTATTTTCCCTTTTATTTCGGTTCATTATTTCCATAATATTTAACTAAACTTGCATAGGATGTTAACAATGTAAATGGTTAGTTCTGCATTATTAAAATGTAAGTGTGTATATCTAGTTAAATGTAAATATATCCTTCTAGTTTATGAGTTGGTTTTTCAAATAAGAATGAATTTCTTATTATGATATCATAATATAAAATTTCTCTTAACATTTTTATAGATATGAATAAACTTAAAGTTTATATAGAAAACAACACGATAGTATAGTTTAAGTCAAACCATTGTGATAAAGGATCATATTAATAATGAAGATATATAGTCTTAGATTGCTTCAATGTGAGTACATGTGTATAATTAAAAGTGAGTGTATCCCTCTACTTTATGAGCCAACTTTTGAGAGGAGAATGAAGTAACTTTTCTGAAATAGACAAGATTAATTTGTCACTCAAGCAACCTAAAATCTTCAATTATGGTAGAGTAAAAGTGGTGCAACACTAGATATGTTGATTTGCTTCATGTTGTAAAGAATTATGACTCTGGATAGTTCGAATATCGTCCTCCATGCCAGTCTTATGCACTTGCTTGAGCATGAATAAGGTTCATTAAACAATCATAGGCTGCTTCTGCTCAAGTTGAGGGATGTCTGGGCTCAAATTTGGGTGAACCTTAACTTGGTCTTTTCATATTCCTGAGGAAAGGCTCGCTTTTAGACAGGATTATGAACGGATTATGAAGTTCAATTTCTCCTGTTTTAGGTATTTTCTTTCTTACATCTGCTTGTCTATTTCTAGTGTTCGGAGAGCAGTCATAAATGTCTTTACATCTGCTTGCCTATCATATGATGTTGTTTTCAAAAGAAGAGTACTGGACTTATTGATTGATGGTTCAGGCTTGAAGGAAGATAACTTTTTACAATAATATCTGTCGCCATTATGATGCATTCCAGACAAACATTTGGCCTTTCAAGCTATGGTGAGAATTTGAACCCCGGGGGGATGAACAGTGCCATTTAATTATTGATTGAGATAAACTTTACTGCTTTCTAGAAAGAAGCACTTGTAGAGCGACCTTTTTCCCTTTTTAAATTTTTTTTTAATGTTTTTATACTAACTATACAAGAGCCATGCTTTACATATTTCCTTTAATCAATTCAGTTGAGATAAAGAGGTCATGCGATATGGTCAAAACACTGCAGGGCTTCCTATAGTTTACTTAAAATGATTTTGGTTTTTCATTTTTGTTTATTGGAGTGAGTCTTTACAGTTATCTTGGATAAAAAAAAAATTGACTTAATATATTGAGCATTTGATCTTATTTTTCCAATTTCAATAGAACTTATTGAGAGATTCTTTTTCTTTTGACCTTTGGACATTATTAAGAAAAAGAAATGGAAGATGAGTTTTTTTTTGGGAAAATTATTTATTTTTTAAAGTTTTAAAGAAAAATAGGCAAAATTTTTATAAAGAGTATAATTAATGACTTTCATTTGTCATAAAAGTATTAAGTTCAAATTAGCATAAGTTAATATTTATAAAAGATAATAACCATTCCTGGTTGCTGGACATAGTATATTTAGGTAATAGGATCAATCTATATATTTTTCAAAAAAAATTTGAAGTTATATTTATCATAGCTAGTGCAAATTGGTAGGAATCTAGCTTGTCAAATTCTCTTTAAGAATCAACCATATTAGATCTAGAGACAAAGTTTTGCAACAATAGATGTAACAAAAAAGGAGAAAGAATGGTAAAATATTTCAACTTCTTATAGATGAGAATCATTAAGGATATTTTAGAAATTAAAAAAAGAAAAAGAAAGACCAATTGATAGATTGACGATAGTTGTTTCGCAAAAAGTGGAATGGAATTACTTAGTTGTCAATTATTGCTATTGCAACTTCCAAGTAGACTACTTTGTCCAAATGTGCATGACCCATAGATTCGTTACCTTTGGCCGTGACTCTAAGATGCGATTCAACCTTGGATCTTTAATATTGCAAGTTGCATCATGTTATATCGATAGGCTAGTTTTGACACATTCAAGAGCACATCACATCCCTATCTCCTAGTCTTCTATGCTGACCACAGAATGATAAAGCAATATGTGGCTATACAAGCATGGCAAACCATGCCATTGTTCTTATGTTGAAGCATTATCATCATGGTGTGGTCCATTTTGCAAGGGCCAGGAGGAAACAAGGGTGGACTAGTAGTGCAGCACTGACGCTGAAGGTCCTACCATGAAAATCCAGGGGCGCCAAGTTATTAATGGGAGTAATGATTGGATGCACTACCTCAATTATGAAGTCTATAGTGAGGACTCACGCGAAAACAAGGCATGCGATAAATTTTCAAGACTGAACTCAGTTAGGCAAGAGCTTCGAACATGACGTCCAAATCTGTCAACAAACAAAATTAGCTAACGTTATAAAGAGGTTGAGTTTGGGTTTAGTTTCACGATCGAGCGGATCAGTCACTCTCATGGTCAATATTAATGGTTCTGCTAACCAAACGATCATCAACCAACTTTACAGGAACCAAATTATGATGAAGTAAGATCCGTAGTCCCGTTACTACGGTTGGCTGTACGTTTTCCTTTTCACATCTGGCAAGGAATAGACTGAAGGTGACGGGGGATCTTGTCTATTAATTTCTTGACGAGATTGTCAGCAAATTCGTAAGGCTGTAAGAAGATATTTCAAGTTTTGCGACCGCTCATGTCAGGAACTGTCTGTCACTGTGCATCTCGTGCTTGGCCTTGCTGACTTCCATCGTCAGTCCGGTATATTTACTAAGAAACGGAAAGAAGAAAATTAAAAGAAGAAGAAGAAGAAGAAGTTTGGGGGAGAAAGGGCTACGAGCCTGTAGTGTAAATGTCTCATTTAGATATCATCTTGTTCTGTATAAAATTTGTTTCAGATAGAAATTATTTCTTTCTTCTTTTTTTTAATCACAATATTTGGTTGGTACAGGAAAGTTCGAACAAATATAGCTTATTTAATCAACCGAAATCCTTTCCATTTTTCAGGTGTAAAAAGATACACAATTCTACCATATTCAATGATACAACAGAGATTTAGATCCTTCAAAGGATAGACAAAAGGAGTGCTGCTGCTTCTGCTTCTGCTCTCTCTCGCCCCTCCCTGCTCGCTCCTTTGTGGCTAGGGTTGGCCATCTTCAAGAGTGACGACAAGCTATTGAACAATTAGAAAGAGCGGACAAGAAGTCTGGAAGCAAGAAAGATTCTTGTTTAGGGTTCACAAATTTAGTTTTCTTTTTGCTTTTCACTAGTTTGCTAACCGTCAGTCAATGTACAATGTGGGAAAAAAGAGTGTATGTCTATTGTTATGTGCAAAAAAGTAAATCAAGCAACTTAAGACACACTTAAGACACACTTATTCTAAGCTTTTCCCCTTTTGTAGAAAGACACGGTTTTATAGAGTGGTTAAACTGATTTTCGTTTTATCCCTTAGCTCCTTGCGTTTGGAGCTGCAACTTGGTGCCAGCAGTTTTATTTGTTAAAATTATATGCTCCACATCACAGCGGTTTGAGTGCATTTCAAGAGGTTGCTTTTTCAATTGACGTTTTTCTGTGGCCAAATTCTAGATTTCCAGCGTCAGCGAGTAATGAATGTGGAATCGAGTTCTGGCAAACCTGATCATTGCAGATGGTTAGGCCTAGCATGGTTGGGCATCTGACATGGTTGCCAACTCGGGTGTTGACATGGATGACTCGAAAGCCCATGTGAGCGCAACCATGTAGACATGTAGACAAATCCTTTAATAACAATAATAATAATAATAATAATAATAATCAAGATCTAGCTTGTTTTCTCATTTAGTTTGAAATTATTGTCAATATAAAATTGACGTTTTACTTTCACTCTTATCAAAGTATTTGTATTCTGGACATCAAGTTAAAAGCTCATACGCAGAATCGGCAATGGTATGGTGCTGCATAAGGAGACGGACTCCTACTTAAGAAGTCAAAGGGAGATAGAAGATGAGTGGTGGATGGGAACAGGACCTTTTTTATGGACTACGTGGCACGAGTAGAACTAGACAATAATAGTCAAGCCTCCAACACCGCGAAGGGCAAAGGGAAGGGCCAGGTATGGAGCACAGCATTTAAGGCGAGGCGCCCAGTTGTGACCTACGACACCTAACCCAAATAAATAAAATAAAATAAAATAAAAAAAAATAAAAAAGGAAAATCCCGTCGTAATCGGAGGCCCGAGCTTCACGTGTCGTTCCGTGTCTCCTTGGAAACCACGATTGTGAAGTAAGCCCCACCCCCTTTCTAATCAATGCAACTCCTTGCCATTTAAGATTGATTATTGACTTTGTCTTTGTTTTCCATCTCATATCTCCTCGCTCAAAAAATTTATATATAAAAAATATATCAAATACGAGATAATTAGGGGCATATCTTTATATAAAAGACTTTACATAATATTACTTTATATAAATAAATAAAATTATCTTTTTAAGCTTTCAAATATGTTGAATAAATAAAATTTATTTTTTACAAATCTTTTATATAACTTTAAAATTTATGCATTTAGAATTCAATATTGTTGATAAATATTATATATCATTCCTTTTATTCCAAGTAGCGTTAATAAAAGATGAAAAACAAATTTAACAAAAGATGCCTCATAACATGTCTTAAAACAAAATCCTAAGTTCGCACATAAACAAAAGAAATTCTTTGTCTCTTTTCTCCACCATGTTCGCCTAATATCGATGCAAACGTTCGTGGGGAGTCCGTTTCTTCAGCCGAATGTCGCATTATCGGCGAAGAACAGCCAGAACAAGTATCACTTCATGTGGGCGGAGAAGATCATAGAACCACAACAACTTCGTTGCTCTAATTATTACAATAAAACTAAGCGCCGAGCTTTGTATGATAATGACAAAACAAACAATAGCAAATCAAGTACTATAAGAACGTGACCCAACTGCGCGGAAACTTACAGAACTTGTTTGTTATAGCTGACCAAGTCCATAAGGTAAAGCAACTAAAGAGACTCGTGAGTCGTTCCCCTTCAATCAGCTGATCTGATCTTCATCGTCTCTTTTTTCTATTGAATAATACGTGATAAACCCCCCTTGAATTTGCAATAAACTAGTGGCGTAGATCAGCCGCTTCAATGAAAATCTTGGGTCGCATTCAAAAACTACCAAACATTTCTAGCACCACGGAAGTTCATGACAAATAGTATTGCTAGAAGATTCGTCTTTCACGTATCCATGCATGGCCCAACACCTTTTTAAAACAAACCCTAATGCGTTTCAAATATTTGTACCACGACCCCGTACTGTCTCATGTCCTGGCCTATATATATAGTTCGTTACCTTGCCATCATTGATACATTCAAACTATAAAGAACACCCCTGATAACCAAATTGTTTCGGTCCTCATGGAGAAGCTTTTGATAGCCCTCTCATGTGCATGTTTTCTAGTTTCATTTCTTAGATTTGTGAATGGTGCCGCTATTACATCATGTAGCCAAACTCCAAATCCAGAAGTATGCAATCACTTCGTAAACACCAACCTTCCATCAACCCTTGAGAAAGCAGATTTCAAATTTCACGACCTAGCACATAAGGTGACTAGGGATCAAGCCATCGAAGCCCACAGGCTTATCTCAGGGGTGGACACGAATTTATTCAATGAGCAGCACTCCAAGTTAGCATGGAAGGACTGTTTGGAACTCTATGAGGATACGGTAAAGCAGCTAAACCGCTCCGTAGGCTCCAACAGTCCAAGAGATGCATTGACATGGATAAGTGCATCGATTGCCAATCAACAAACGTGCAAAAGCGGTTTTACGGAGTTCAACATTTCTTCTCATTTGCTGTTCTTTCCAAATATGCTAAGTAACTTTTCGAAGCTGCTTAGCAATGCACTCGCCATAAATAAGGCAGCTGTTTCATCGCCGAAAATGGTATTGACAAGGCAGATTGGAGGGCGACGCTTGTTTTCTGATGGCTTCCCAACATGGGTTTCTGCGGCTGATCGAAAGCTCCTCCGATCATCAGGAGGTGCCCCGAAGGCTGATATTGTGGTAGCCCAAGATGGTTCTGGAAATTATAAGACCATTTCCGAGGCTGTCTCTGCAGCAGATGGTGGTAGTGGAAGATTTACCATACACGTGAAAGCAGGGGTTTACCGGGAGAACGTTGTGATCAAGAAATCCAATATAATGATTGTTGGGGATGGAATCGACGCCACGATTGTCAGCGGAGACAGGTCTTACGGTGCTACGACAACTTTTGGATCAGCGACTTTTGGTAAGTTCGTTATGAACCTGTGCATCAGACATCATTGATAATATCAGGTTTTTGCACTGATAAATACGATACTGCTAACTTCAAAAAGACTTCAAATTACGGCGGCATATTTTAAAATTTTCTACACTTTTCTGCAAAGTCAATGCATAGACATTAATTACGAAAGGTAATTTATGTAGAAATATTTTCGATCAGAAGTTACTTTTCGAAATTTTGCTTCAATAGACCAGAGAGCCAGCTAAACACCAAAAATGCATACTTGGGTCTCCGGTTCATGTCAATAACGCCGGGCAGTCACCGATCACTCAGAAAATTATTTTATATTAAAATTTTCAGAACAACAGACTACTACTATAAAATTATTTTATATTAAAAAATGTTATTCCATACAGTTTTCATGCCAATTTCTCTTCTCTCAGCAATTTTCGGGGACCAGTTTATCGCTCGGGATATAACCTTTGAAAACACAGCCGGACCACAGAACCACCAAGCTGTTGCTCTCCGTGCAGGAGGGGACTTCTCCGTTTTCTACCGGTGCAGCTTCAAGGGCTATCAGGACACTCTGTACGTGTATTCCCAGCGCCAGTTCTACCGGGACTGTGACATATACGGCACCCAAGACTTCATATTCGGAGACGCTGTGGCCGTCCTCCAAAACTGCAACATCTACGTCAGGAGACCCTTAACCGGTCAAAAGAATACCATCACTGCACAAGCGAGATCAGACCCTAATGAAAATACGGGCATCGTTATCCACAACTCGCGTGTCGCGGCTGCAGGGGACTTGAGACCGGTGCAGAACTCGTTTGAGACTTATCTGGGACGGCCCTGGCAAAAGTACTCAAGAACGGTCTTCATGAAGAGTAACTTAGATAGTCTGATAAATCCTGCAGGTTGGTTTCCATGGAGCGGAAGCTTTGCTTTGGATACTTGCTATTACGGTGAATATATGAACACTGGGAGTGGTGCTGGTACTTCCGAGAGGGTCAAATGGAAGGGGTATCACGTCATAACCAGCTCGGCGGAGGCCGGAAAATTCACTGTCGGAAACTTTTTAGCCGGGGGTTCATGGATTCAGGAGACTGGTGTGCCATTTGAGGATGGTCTTTGATTATGGGCTTTGCTTTCAGCAAGAAAACACAAAAAAGTCCTCTCCCTTCGTAGAAAAATTAGGGTATTGCGCAGGGAGTATAAGCTAAGAGTTGTCCTTTTCTTACAACTGTATTGGACCCCCATATAAGTGTGTAAATGGGATAGTGACTTAAAAGTCGAGCGAATTATCAAGTGGCTTGTGTTGGGTTGTGTTCATAGATTTTATAAATTAAGATGCTAGCCTAGGTTCTATTTTTCAAGCCAGAAATAGGTACGGAAAATATGTGTCTATATGTCTGTTTAAGGAATTGGACCAAGAAGGTTGTTCTGTTGTATCATCCATATTTCTCCAAATTATTGGTAATGAAAACTATCTTCCCTCTGTTGATATCTCGGGTTAAAACTGGTGAAAAATAGATAACAAATGAATACAAGTCCCGCACCGTTTCAGGCGTGCATTTTTTGTGCTAGCGCGTAAGGATGTGAGAATAAGCAAAATTTTTGCATTGGCATTTGATATTCTGTAATGGTACTAAAAATCCGATGTGTCGAATACCACGATACGAGAACACGCAATGATTTTCCAAAATGGAATTCCAGGTTCATCACCACATTCATCTAATACGGATTTGATTTCAGTGAAACAGATGATCTCCACCAGGTCAGCTTTCTGAGAGGACGGGCCATCCAGAAACGTTAATGCGTAGCGAATAGAAAGAAATTGGAATATGTTAGACAAGGTTATTTCTTGTAAACAAGCTCACTGATTCACTCTCAGTTTGGGCAGTATGTGGTTTCCTGGCAAACCTAACAGTCTGTCAAAAAACTAGTTAGAAGGCGGCCCCTCATTTGTGAACACCAGGGAGCGGAAAGACAACAGATTTGCCATGGTCACATTGTATGTTATTCTGCCTTACAAGTTTGTGTTTATATATATATAAATCTTGTCAATTCTTTAAGTAGAAGAAAGGGTTCACGCATAATAGTTGTTGGGGGAACATTTTGAATAATAAATATTGTAGGGTCGTGACTCGTGACCATGTGGTTGGTGAGTAAGTGGATACGCTTGCAAATCAGAGGTCAAGAGGCATACATACAATACGCGGAAGCAATCACTCATGGAATTGCGTAAACGAAAATAAGATTGTGGTCACCATCACAATTATTGATAAGCGATAACTAAGAAAGGAAAACACTAAATATAATACACATGACTCTACAGCCCAACAATTGAATGCTACTTCTGGGAATTATCCATAGCAGCACTCTCTTTATTCCTTGTCTTTATCGGCATCTTGAGCTTTTCTTACGTCCAAGTCATCAGAGAGGGTAACGCGATTTTCCCAGTACAACGCCCTGGGCTACACTATTTCAGTACAGGTTAAACTTAAGATGAAATATGAAAACAGTGACTTTCAAACGCGTAATGCCAGAGGGTGTCTGTATTCCTTCCGTACAGTTAGCCAGACAAAGAGTTAAAAGAGACACAAAGGGGAAGAGAATGAGATGGTTTTGGGACCATCCGTGAGTTGACCCCAAAGTACGACTTTGATTTTAACATCAACTTGGCACCCAGCTAGATAGAGCCAGTGTTTATAGTTCGCGTTAAACCAATGACTGGACCACCGGTCTCCGCCAGCGCCTGGATTGTTCCAGTTTGAATTGGAGATGCAATTGACTACAAGTCATTCCTTTCCTTGTTTTCACTTCAATAATTATTACTGATTTTAAGAACAAAGAAACAATCATTCCTTGTTTTCACTTCAATAATTATTACAGATTTTAAGAACGAAGAAACAATCTTCTGGTATGACCAGCAATGGTCCCCCACTGAAATCAGCCTACGCAAGCAGCCCTTACCTGTCAAACCCGCGTGTTGTTTCTATGTTAGCTCTCTTTAGTCATCCAAGGAAGCTTGTGATACTTCTTCATCATAATCTTTTCCGTCCAGAGCAGAAACCATACAAACCTGCTTTAAATATCGTTCCCTTTTTATTTTTCACTTTTTTGTCCTCCCAATAAGCCCAGACAGGATGCTTAACCTTTTGTACAACATAAAATTCGACATTTTAAGGGGAAAAACAAAAATCCCATCGGTTTAACGCGCATATTAGATGCACGCTAAAACCAAAGAGACTGCTACGACTTAAATCGATCTTTTATCCTAATTAAGCTTATAATGCCAGAGGAACCCCTGCATAATTTTGAAGGATATAGTTCAATGATTGTAGCAACAAAATTAGGAAGAACTACCAAATATGCTCCAACGAAACACAACCCTCTCCCTCCCTCCCCACCAAAAAATAAATATAAAAATAAAGGGTCTTCTAAGTCTGCATACAGAGTTAACCAATACAGAAGCCATTCAGCCCCTGAGATTAAAACATAGGAGCACAGCATTAGACACTCACTTTATCTTTCAACATAAAATTAAAAGAAATTGACAAAGTATAATATAATCCCGTAGGACCGATTATTGTTATTACTACCAAACGATCCAAAAATATGCCCAAATGGTCAGAGCTGGAGTATCAAAGTTTCTCGAGAAAAATTCAAACCTATTGGAGGCAGTATTAAGATAACCCCTTTACATATTCAAGAGGAGATACAATCTTACTATGGCCCTGTGCGCATCTATGTAATAACAGTAGGGGCAGAACGCCCAGTGAATTCCTGCATCTTGGAAAGCTTCAGCGCAACCTCAACCTGTAATTAGATGCATCAGGGTGAGCACATTATTTGATATAACATGCAAACACAGATCAAAGGTTGGGATATCTCACAAGAGGAGCAAGTGCTTCTTGAGAATCTCGGCCAGTTTTTGATGGATCTTTCTCATACTGCTCAATGTATAGACGGATGGTTGCACCTTCAGAGCCAGTTCCTGAAAGGCGGAAAACCTGCAGGTGTGTCCAGGAAGGAAGTGCAATAAGATTACTGAACTTCAATGCAATTCCAACTGATTAATTATTAAAGAGAATGGTATAAAGAATCAACTTACCAATCGTGACCCATCCTCAAACAAATATCGAATACCCTGGTGCTTTGAGATGGATCCATCAACAGGATCTTTGTATTCAAATTCATCAGCATGGACAACTTTTGACACATCTGACCGTGCTCCTTTCACAATCCTGTATGAATGAAGAGAAAAGTTCCTTCAATAGGAAACGAGAACCTTTTATGATGAAAAATATTCCGAGTCTATGAGTCCAAATATGACAAGGATGTAGGGGTGTAGTGATAATTACTACAAGCCTCTTTTCTTGTAGGGCAGAGTTAGTTTTAACTTGAATATTTTCTAAAACTACAGATTTTCCAGTCTGCTGTCAAAAAGGAAATATTTACTCAAAAACATTTTCTAGTATTTGATTCGTACTGAAAATATGAATTTAACTTCAGGGGAAAGAAAACTTATTTAGACAGTCTCACAATCTAAAAACTCTCTCAATCGTACTCCATGCACTACAGCATTAAAAGACTATGACGCCATCAAGATGAGAACAGGCGGATCCATGTTACGTTTGAAGCAGAGCAGACTGGTCAATGATGGCTCTAGTGGAGGCTACTCTAGGTTGTGCTATAGTATTGATGCTTTACCTAAAGTAGTTGGTGTCACTTTCTTGGTGAAACCATGTATGATGTCACCTTGAAATTGGTCCTCAAAGTAACAGAAAGAACTTACTCATTAACTTCTGAGAGGGAAGATTGCAGTTTGACCAAATTTGCCATTAGTTCCTTGGCTGCACCGGCATCCACATTCTTCCAACAATTTAAACAAGTCAGATAGAATCAAAAATATTCCTATCCCTAGATATGGCATAAAACCTACCTCATAGTCATATCGAGTATAGTAGTGTCGACCATAAGTAGTCCAATGCTGGCGCACAATGTCTTCAACAGTCACAAGTTTATCCCCACCAAAATTTTCCTTATTTTTGTATGCAAGTATAGATAGCCAAGCCAAAACCGCCCAGATTCCATCCTTCTCACGGATATGGTCTGAGCCTGTCAACAAGAAACAAGAGGAAAAAAAAAAAAAAGCAAAGTCATAACACATAAGGCATTGTATTTCTGATAATTCAAAATGTTCAACGATTTATTTCAAGAAAGGGAAATGCAATATACTAACCAGTTCCAAAACTTTCTTCCCCACAAACTGAACATAGTCCAGCATCCATTAAATTACCAAAGAATTTCCAGCCCGTGGGTACCTGGCATTGAGTAGAAGAATAAATGCTTCAAGACCAAAAGTACAAACGCTTCAAGACAATGATGGTAAAAAGTTGGTGCCAAAGAGTACCTCAAAAAATTTTAAGTTCAAATGCTTAGCAACAACATCAAGGGCAGCTGAGGTCGGCATGCTCCTATAAGGGCAAATTAAAAAGATGATTTATTGTTGTATTTTTTTGCAAACAACACCCTAACATAAAAGAACTTGGAAATATGTTAACTCTAACATAAGACAGAATGCGACCTCCCTTAGTGAGCTTACATATATGAAATACTGAAGAAAGAGCCTGAGGCATCAGATTAGCATCATAATGTTTCAAGTATACTAGACCTTAATGTATCCTAGAATGGCAGTCTTCTGACAATGAACTGTTGAGTAACCAACTTGATTCCATAGCAGGTAAACAATAATCTAAAACAAAACTGGCTAAATGCCAATAGAGAACTATTGTTGGTACCATTTGGCCAACCTTGATTCATAGTAAATGATGAATGAACTTAAATCATTAACTATAACTCATTTATCATAATGTAGGATCTCTGAAAAAAAATTAAATATAAGACTCCGATGGTATGCACCAGCTGAATTTCCTTTTCAGGAGCAACATAAAACATCGCATCAACTACCACTCTCTCAGAAATAGTAGAAGCTAAACAATGGCGATTCAGAACCTGGCAACTCCCTTGAGACCAGCAGAGAAGTAGGGTATGGCTTGAACGGCATTTGCAGCTATGATGGCAACAGAATCTGATGGAGTAACAAAGAACCTAAGATTGGAAAAGAAGTTGTCAATACTAGTTATCAACAAGGTAATAAATTTCCCTAAAAAGACAACCCCAAAGGTGATGCTACCTTTTACCAAGGATCATGTTACGATCTGCGTCACCATCAGCAGCAGCACCAAATTCTGGTGGTTCGTCTTGAGAGTTTGATTTTCCCAGTCCCATACGAGCAACCAACTCCTTTGCATAAGTTAGATTGGGATCTGGGTGTCCCCCACCAAAGTCTTCCTGTTTGCATAAAGCCGTGCTTGAACCAGCAATGGATAAAATTATCGAATACAGGAAAAACGAATTGGCTTCCTTCCAAAACAAAAAAAATAAAGAAAAAGAAAGAAAAGAGGACTCTCAACAATTTTAGCAAACCTTGGGAGTGCAGTTCAGTAATGAACTTTCTTGTGCACCAAGCTCTTCCACAAAAATTCGATTTGCATAAGCTCCTGCTACTCCATGTAGTGCATCATAACTTCAACAAAGAAACAGATGCATGTCATAGCATCTACAAAACATGACACACACACACACACACACACACATCCATCATACACATCAATAAATGCGTGTATACAATGTGTATCTACACATGCACATATAGGCATACACACAACTGAATGTATGTAAGTAAGTATTTGTGTGAGTGATGTTCTACACAAAATTTACAAGTAGTTTTCCACATACCAAAATGAGAAGTTCGGCGATGATAGTAGCTTCCTGATCAAATCAAAATCAAATATCGATCTGCAAAGATTTAGAAAGGACTGGGTATTGTTGTAATAGGAGAAAAAATGAAGAAATTGCGTGCAGACATTCAAAATAGTTGTGAAAGCATTCTTAATTATTAGTGTGACAGAATAAATGACATAAATTAACATACTCTGCACACAAGTAAATTGCTTGAGAACTAGGGCCTTTTATGAGACTATACTTTGGAAAGCTTGGAGGAAGAGGCAAGTATATAATGAGATGCCAGTGAAGGGAATAACCGCATTGAAGTCTAGGTTCCTTTTGTAAGTATACAAGAAGAAAAATGGAGACCATGTAGGGAAAATTACTTCATCAATTTCACATAATCACTTGCTGAATCAAAAACTTCAACATCAAATTGTCCCTCAGGCCCCCCAAAGCTGGTTACTCCTGTTACAGAAATATCCACCTGTACAAATGTTTGAATTTTAGGAAAAAGGTTATAACTAATGAAATTATAAAGAATAATCATGTAACAGCATTAAGAGGAGGGGGAAGGAAAGTTGTGGTGCTTAGGAAGCAAGCCATACATCAGGTAGATCTTCTGCAATAAAGTATTCCTTTATGGTTTTTGTGTTCTCATAGATCTTGTCTGTGATTCCCTCCGGAGCTGGTCCACCATTTTCCATGTTATATTTGATCCCAAAGTCCTGCAATAATAAAACAAGCAAAAAGGGCCAAAAAATGCCTTAAAAGAAGAAAGTTTTTGAAGTGACATTAAGAAGGAAATAAAAGGGGATTTTAAGGTTCAATACGCAGTGCTTGCTATGTGTATTCTTAATCTGATTTGGCTTCACCTAGTTTTCCCTTCTAAGTATATGTTTGATGCATCCACATTTTTGAAAGCACATTATTCCTAACTAGTTCGATTCCAGGAACCATAAGCAGTTCTCTTAGTTTCAGCAGTTTCTTGGAACAAGTTGCTCAGAAGCAAGAATGTTGCAACTTATCGCATGGAATATGAGTCTTTGTTTTGGTCACACAAGCCACATATGGGTAAGGTTTACATGATGGAGTGAACAAGATTGAATTCAACAAGCAGAAACAGCCACTGAAACAGTTGGGATGCATCATAGATAACAGATCCTTAGAGATGATTATAAGCAAAAAACCATGGACTTCACCTAAAGTACAAGCCCACATGGTAAAAATTCAGGCTTCTGATGGCCAATATCAGCTTCAGCTATACAGCACATAATTAAGGTAGAACAACAGTAATAACTGCGTGTTTGAGCTTTAATACAGCGAAGATGCTGATATTACATAATTAAGTCAAATTGGTAAGAGATATGATGTGGAAACAGAGAGAAAAGGGTGTACGTTAGCAGAAAAGGTCAAAACATCAAACAGAGGCCACTGGCCAAGCAACAAGAGCATTTTTTCATTGCATATTCACAGCAGTGAAATTCAGTCCTTACGAGTGAAAATGTTCTCTAATGTGAAGTAGGAAAGAGGATACCTAAATTTGCTCTCCCCGGTTGGAAGAGAACCTATGACTCCTACTTCCCTAATAATAAAAAGCGATCAGGACCTTCAAGCCACCAGTTTCACATACCCTTTTTCTTAATGCAGAACGGGAATACACATCAACCTACACCATATCCTAATGTATCAAGATATGAGCAGCCAGCCATACCTCATGAGGACCACCTGGATTGTGACTTGCCGTCAATATAAATGCTCCTGAAGCCTTGGAACCCTGTTATCAAAATTACAATTTTATGCTACTATTTACTAATTTCAAAGTACTGAATGCAGTTCTCAGATGTTTGCAACAGGGAAAAGATGTATGCATCGACGCAACAACAACACTCACATCTATTCCAACTCTTTCACGGATAACAGCTGATACTGCAGGCGTTGAAAGCAATCCATTTTGACCAACCCAAATACGTCTTACACCATTTGCTGCAGCCATCTTAATTATGATCTGCCCATCTAACAGTATATGTTAGAAAGTAGATAACATGGAAATATAATTAGGCAGCAAAAACATGTAAGCAAAAATTACCAAAACTAAAAAATCAATAATCCACAAAAGAAAAAAGGCCATAGCCAGGGGCAGGTAGCAACAATCATGTAATTTGGGTGAATCTAGAAAAGTGCTTCATAAAGCTTGCAGCAAAGCCAAATATCCTTTGTGGCTAAAAGGTAAGTTCAAGGGCTTTTACAGGAAATGCATGCACTTCCTATCATTTCAGATACAAATTGTACAGGCTGGGATATCCTCCAAGAACCCAACAGTTACAAATCTGATACTGATGAATCAACAACACAATCACTCTCTCCTAGGGAGAATAAGTATGCTAATATCATATGCATAATTCCATACGTGAATAGATTTTTACCAAAACTACAATTATTAATCAGCAGATTCCTCAAAATCCAGCAAAGTCCACAGTAACATAAAATGTCAATTTCAGGGCATGATGGAAGATAAATTAATTCAATCATTCAGGAAAAAGTCTTAGTAAGAGAAGCAAGCAACCAAAATAGTCTACTAGAAATCCAAATAAGAAGAATAGATCCATGAATAAACTTTTCCACGCTCGCTAATAACTTTTAAAAAAATTTATGGAAGTAGAAATTCTTTTGCAAAGAGAAAGCTCATAAGATTTTGGGCCTTCACAACAGCTTGACATGCCGAGTATTGCCTCAGTTTTAAACCAGTTTTCGTTCCATAAAATTCTAATTAAATTCTTCACCAGATAATTACAATATAACTTTCTTGCATTTTAGGATCCAAGAACCACTAGCAAGTTGTCAGTTGCTTCCGTAACAAATCCCTATCAGTTTTAAACTATTTTTGGTTCCATAAAATGGTAGTTAAAATGTTTCTTCACCAGAATATCTTTGTTCAAAGGGATTTCAAAAATTCGGATGTACAAAGTGTAGCTTCAATCTTGATTAGAATGTACCTGAATAGCATCTTTTGAGTAGTAGCGGCCATCACCAGATACAACAAGTGTGGCACCTATATGGATTATAGCATAACATACATAATAGTTAGTATAAACAAACGAAAGACTATTATAATAGACTCAGCACAGCTCTACTCAAAAATAAAAATAAACATTTTCATTTTAATGGGAAAAAAATTGTTGAAAAGTTTATGTGGAGATCAAATGAATAAATTGTTGAAGAGTTTGTATGGGCATCTCTTGCCTACTGGCAAAGAATGAAGACCAGTGTGCTACTAAAAACTAGGATTTCAATAAACATTATACTGCTATATATAGACAACAGGTTGCTATCAAAAGGATGGAAATCTGGAATCCATGTTATCGCATTGTATATCATAGTCCTATTGAGGTCAACGGCACTGTTGGGTTTACACGTAGGAGTTAAGTTGTGACCCAAATAATTACCACTGTATACTTCTAGAGAACTTTTAGAGGATAAGCGAGGCTTTTACCTATAATAACTTGCATTCTGAAGCATTCATACTAGCATTATCAGCAAAGTTGGAGAAATTTTCATAGCCAAAAGCACCAATCAAACTCTCCCAAGGAGAATGTTAGAAGTTAACACCTGCTTTACTACTGTGATTTCATGGCTCAAATTTCCATTTTTTTCGTCAAACCAGAGAAGCTACCACATTAGGCTCCAAGTTCTAAAAGGCCCTTCAGTGAAACGCAGTATTCTAAATCATATTTTTGCAGAGTTTTGAACCAGATTCTAATCATGTATCAATGCTGGGCATATAAGTATCTAAGATTTGAGTTTAGTCCAGCTGCAGTGGGTGGTGTTTGAGTACTTTCTGCTTATTTTATTTTTGGAGTCATTGAAGCTGAAGCATTCTCCACTTCCAGAGAATTGAGAATGTTGTAATCTACATCTACGACTGTGCTCAACATATAACATAAGTCAATGTGTATACCTGTCTAAGAAAGAGAAAACACGTGTGTGCATGTTGTGCACATCTCTCTACGTATGTATGTGAGTGTGCACATGCTGCTTTATATGGAGAGGCAATTCATGTTGTAGCTCAGTCTGTATGTCTAGGTGAAATGGGGTAGGCATGTTATTGTGGTCATTATGCAGCAATGAGTTTTCAATTTTAACAGAACTAGGTTTTGTTTCATATACATTATTGTCCTCACTCAAATTTCAGTGGGGAGCAGCTCAACTCCAATCGAATTTCTCTCATTTGCTAAAACACATGGTTTATTAGTTGTCATGTCACTCTTAATTTGTGTTGTGGTGAAAAATCTAAAAATCAACTTAGGCGAATCTAGGAAAGGAAAACCATCCCCATTTCTATCGTCTTAATTTTTCTTAGTCTGCATTTTCTCTCTTCACTTTAATCTCTCCTTCATTACAATTACTGAATTCTCAGATTTTCTCTTTTGGAAAATGAGATTCAATAGATATGCAAAAATGAAATTAACTTCTTCAAGAAAAAATGTTTATTGCATATGCTTATCTTCATTTGAATTATTAGAAAAATCATATATCCAATGGGAAAATTGCACAAGATTTTGTTAAAGATTAAGAAAAGCGATGTAAAATATCTTATATGCTTGTATTTATTTTGTAGTTTTTACCAGGACAAAAGATAAAGGAGAGGTTAGTTTGGGAAATGTGGAAGCAGCACGTTAGCTGATTTAGGAAATAAAGGAAAGAGAAGAAGGTGGAGTAGTTTAACAAGATGCAAGATGAGGTAATCTCACGTTGCTTGGATATAACTAGTAGCATACTTAGAATGTCATATTTTGAGTCACGCATTGGAGCAAATGGAAACTTAAAAAACTAAATTGGAGGAATGTATTTCTGTACATCAATTCCAAAACACCCTAATTTGTGTGTACATGTATTTCTGCATGTTTGCTTGTTGTGAGGTGAAAGCAAGATGGGTAATCAAAAGGCATCTTCAAGCCCACCCTGAACTATTCTAGTGTAATTAAGTTAGGGCATTGTGAAACTCAAATCACACAACTGTACGTGCAACCAAGAGTTAAAGCTTTTATTTTTTTATTTTTTACTTTTTTTGGAGTATCACGGCCATTGGAGAACAATGCCAAAGGAAAAAGAAAAGTGAAAAGAACCTATCAGACAATAGTCCTACTTCTTGACAATTTACTCTCCAAGTAGCACTTCTAAACACGACTGCACTTGTTTCACAGATTTTATCCAACACTTGGCAGATTTTCCACTAAAACAGATATGATGAACATATTGTGAAAAGGTAGGCCACATTCCTCCCCAGCTAAGAATCATTCTTCTTTTTTCTTTTTCTTTTTAGGTAATGTATTAATTTCTTCTAGGAAAAAGATAAAAGAAAATGAATTTGGTTTTCTACTTGAAATGGAAAGACAACACTAAGTGAGTCTCATTGTGCAAGGCACATCTCCTGAATAACCTCAGATAAGAGGGTCACATAAATATCTTGGTTGTGCTTTAATATCTTCTTCTTTTTTGTTCCTCCCTTCTCCAAAACCAACACCAACACCACCACCCCCCCCCCCCCTGGTGGGCAAAAGGAAAAAAAACCAATAGTGTCTCCTTCGGCCAGCTAAATGAGTAGGCCTTGAAAACCCACTAATAGCATGTATATTATCCAACAGTTGAGATGAAATTGCAGTTGCAACATATCCTTTTCTCTTTTCCGCTTCAACTATGAAACAGAACCATTTCATTGAACATAGATCAAAGCCATTATATGTTCGATAGAACCCTTACCTCTAACTTTTTCTGGAGTAAGAGCATAGAAAGTTGACTGAACGAAATTTTGCAAGTAATTAGGTTGTATGAATACTTTCACCTGAAAAAGGTAAGAACAACAGTAATACTTAGTAAACTAAGGAGAGCTAAAATAAACATCACAAAAATTGAGCATCCAACATCACATCGTGCTTAGAAATAATGACATTGCCAAGAAACACATGCTCATAACAGGATTTGGATGGATACATGAGTCCATAAGCATCTCCAGCATTAACATGACCAATAAATTTTTGGTTGACATACCAATAGTATTAGAAAACCTTTAAAAGACAATATATTACAAATCAAAGATGAAAATTGGCCAATGTTAATATACTAAAATAACCTAGGAGTGCCACCATCTACTAATTCACGTCGTTCAAACGTCCGAGAATTATAAACAATGAAGATACTAGATCTAGAGGCGATAACTTGTTGCGCCACGGAGCATCAGATCCACATACTATAGACAACGACGTAATAAATTAGTCAGTAACAATAAAAAAATTTCTCGAATCTGAGAAAGGGTGCAATCGATATTCATTTGCTATGACGTTTTCAGAAAGGTCAAAATGTTCAAATCTTGATTTGAATTGATAGGTACAACTCGACGATCCAAACATAACAAGATCTGGTTCAATGAGAATCTAAATGAAAGAAAAAGGTTTCAGGAATGAGTCAGTGCTACAAAACAGAGCAAGTTGATCAAACACAGATCGGAGTGATAGAACACTGATCGATAATTTAACGCAATAGATCCCGATGTAAACTTGGAACCACAACGCAGAAATTGAAAGTGAATTGGAGGGGGGAACAGAACCTTCTTGCGGAGTCCAGAAGTTCCAGGCTTCTGGCCATCGAAGGGCGTGGTCTCAACGCGGGCAACCTTGAACACAACCATTTTTCTTTCCCTAGAAGAAGCGGTGACACAATCACAGAGAGAGAATAGAGATAGAGGAACGAAACAGAGAAAGAGAGAGAAGCTCACTCGTGGAGGATTGGAGATGGAGGATGGGCTTTTATAACACAAGGAAAAGCAAGGTGGACAAACGAGGAGGGGACGAGTGTGAGTATATTCTCTTGCTAAAGACGTTAAAGACGTGAGGGTGCGTGTTGGAGGGAGAAAACGAGAGATGTGAAACCGAGGATCGGGGATGACATTTTTGCGATGAAGAGCAATTCTGCGTTTAAAAGCCGCAAGTGTGATATGGACCCAAGAACCTTTTAACGGCGCGTAACGGGGAACCAAACGGGAGCGCTTTTCGCGCTTCCTACTATAACTATAACTGGCCACTTTCTTATTTCTGCGAATTTCAATACCGTAGGAATTGAAATTTAAGTATAAAATATAATAAAGTGATACCGACGGGAAAAAGGCTTAATGATAAGAAATCGAGTACAACGACCCACTTTAAAACTAATTAACCATTAATTGACAATAACCATATTTTTAATACTTTCTGTCACATATAAACTTGACACAAATATGAAATATGGGTAGATAAAAACTCAACTCCAAAGTCCACACAGGGAAAAACAAAGTATAAGGAGAAAATGCACATAAATTCATAGGAGTTGAGTAAATGCAGATAGATTCATAGAAGTTTATGCACGTTTATTAATGATATGTTATTAATGTAGGATGTTGGAATGAAACGTCAAAATATAAACTGAAATTCACCACCGTCAAAAGATAAAAACAAGTCATCATATCGAAGCTAGTAAAGTTACAGAATTCAAGTTAGTGACCTTATTTCTTAGCTTTCTTAATTGCACAAATTTCAGTGCAATTTCGATGTTTAATCAGTGAGTGGAAGGAAAGCAAAGGAACCCCTTTTCCCAATAGCAATTTGGTATAATTAAACATGCCTTATGGGGTACGGCATAAAATCAGATACATAACCGAAGGCACTAGTCCTCCTCCTCGGCAAAGAGAGAAAATTGCTTATTCCAGGCTCTAAAACAGTTTTCTTCAAGGGACGAGTCTCTCTGTATTCTTCGTCATAACATCTTTGAGCCACATATTGGCAATTCGGACTCAATAAACATTAAAAAGGGGTAAAACGTAATCAACATCCACTATAAAATATATCAGTTTTATTTATTTTTTAAAACCTTCTCTTATATTCTCATTATGAGCTTTGTCCTAAAATTCTTGGATTCAATACATTAAATTTACTAGGTTTGATAGTCCCCTTCAATTTTGTTAAATGATATTTAAGATGGAAGGCTTATTAAACTTAAAAGCTAATTTAAGAGTTGAATTTTTGTTATAAAAAGAAAAAAAGTGAAACAATACCTTAGGTGCATGTTTTAGCAATGTAAAATAATTTACTCCATTAATATGCCCCCTCACTATGATAGATGAATATTAGTCATCAATGATGTCCAATGATGAACTTAAGAGTGTTAAAACAGAAACCTAAGATGAATATTGGCACAATAAGAATTTAGGATATGATACCATGTTAATATATTAAGATTAAAAGGCTTAAAATCCAATTTAAAAGCTAACCTAAGAATTGGAGGAAAGTTCTTTAATTTAAGCTAAACCTAAGTACATGTCTTAGTAACATGAAACAATCCACTCCATTAACACGCTCTTTCATCATGATGGATGAATATCAGCTATCAATAGTATTAGATAGCATACTTATAGAAGCACCAAAAGAGAAACTTAGGATAAAAATCAGTTAAGGAAAAAATCTAGCTTTGATACCATATTAAGATATTTAAAATAAAATCTCAAGAAAAAGAGAAAACTTCTTTATTTTAAACAAACATTTAAGTATGTGTATATATATATACACACAATCTGTGACAAACTACATTGTCAATAGATTGAACAAACAAAACCGTATAGAGATAATGTATTATAAATATCATCTTCTAATGTTAATTAGAGCCTCCATTTCATTCGAACACTTTGAAGAATATTTTAGCTCTTTTCTTACAATGTATGACAAATCAACCCTTACCCTAAGATTCTTTGATAAATCATATGTGAATTAATCAATTGTAATGCACATAACTAAGTAATGTCAACCATAATTTATGTATCTCATTATCATTTCTACGAATCTAGAATTGTCAAATTACCGTTAGCTTGACACTCGTTCCTCTCCTCTCTTCAAATTCTTTCGTCAAGCTACTCACACAAGGTAAAAGTAAAGTTTCATTGTTCAAATTCGGTAGCATTGAATGTCAATTATTGTTAAGATCTGTTTCTATTAAAGTAATTAGATAGATAAATTTTATTTACAAGTTGAAAAAACTTAATTTTTTGGACATTTTTATTTAAGATAAATCATTTGTAACTCTGTACTAATATATAGGTTATGTTATACCATCTAATCTATATACATATGTCTTGTGTGTGTGAAAATTTGATTTAGACAATTTAAACTATTCAACTAACAAAACTAATTTTTGTTATTCCCAATTCATTTATTAATAACATACTAGTACTTAACCCAATTTTATATTTATACCATTCAAACATGAATTGTGTATTAACAATTGAATTTATGCTAGGTTAAATTCTCAAGGAAGAGAACTAGGGACAGGTTTGGTGGGTATTCTTCTTAGGCTAGCATTGATATTAATGTAGGATTTGTAGGAGTTGAAATGCACAGAAGTTCAATGTGCTTTTCTTACAAAAATGGGTGTTTATATGTAAATTCCATTTCCACTTAAAGGAAACTCAAGTTATATGAGATTGGAGAATTATTTTTTAGAGATGCAAAGCTTTGCTCTGGGGTTTCCAGTACTACTCTATTAACTGTTGTAAGGTTGTTAATCGGAGGTATGAGTGAACTGGTTTGAATTGAAATGAAGTTGGAGTTACGAGTGGGAGATACAAGTTTGAAGGGATGTTCTAAGCACATATGCCATTGTGAAAGGATTTCTTCATGGAAGGATTTTGGTAAAGTATGATAGGTATATAAATAATTAGTTTTTTTAAAAGGTTAGGATTATATTATGTCTTTTATACTTATTCAAAGTATGATTATTACAATCAACTTTCGTTGGTATTAATAAAATATGTTAGGATACCATTCATGTTCTCTTTTTGAAGGAAAAAAAAAACTTCAGGTTTTTTTTTTATGTCACTGGACTGAACCAGATGGGCTTCTATTTGGGGAGGCAAAATCAGAGGTAAGAGGAGAACGTGCGCATAAATGGGGCGAGGTGGGCGGGATGATGCGAAGACTCGGGGCACGGCTTCTAATTTAGAGGGGAACCATCATGCGCAGGCCTTCCATACTTTTGCCCAAGGAAGTTAAAGGCGTTGAAGAAGCAATGTGTGAGTTGAGGTGACTTAAGATAGTGATATCTGATGATTTTTAAGAGGACAGGGATTATTAATTAGGTACGGCTCATGTGGCCGGAATCTTGTATGGTAAAGAATTGATTTGAAAGAAATTTGATTAGCAAGATAACTACATTGAGAAGGACTAGGGATGGTGGGTGGATGATTGACAGAAGCAAACTATGAATTTCATATTAAATTATCAAGCCAGTAGTATTGAAAAGGTTTTCTATGATGTTGAGGGCTTTAAGCTTTTATCGGCTTAAGAATTATGGTCCAAAAGGACAGATAGATGCCCACGGTTTAAGTCCTGATAAGCCTTTCCTTATGCATGTCAAGTTCCAATGCTAAAATGGCTAACTCATTGGCTGTCATGCCCAAACTGGGACGAAGCCGGGGCCAGAACGGGGAGCCCAATAAAACACTTCGAGATATTGAAATGTGGGAGAATTTTAACTTTGAACTTAGAGGTTTTACATGAATCATTTTTTTTTTCAATAAATAGATATCCCTACACACTTTTTTGGTGTCTAACCTGAAACCTCTTGGTTTTAAAAAATGCTTATTCTCAACTATGCTAAATATTTGTGGACTATATCAATTCAATTTGATATATAGATTTTTAAGTTTCAATTATTATTTCTTTTTTTGGTTATACCCCATGAGAGAAAAAATAAATAATAAAGAAAAGAAGGAGAGGGGGCAGTTGGAATCCATGTCACGAAAATGAATAAAGAAGAGATGTATGTTCCTTTTCCAGTCCGGTAGAAAGGGGGTAAAGGTTGCAGAGCATTGTTCATGACCCCTCCCTCGTTGAGAAGACATCCACCTACTTTCACATATTCCCCATTTGCACCAATTTTTTATGGGTCAGAATACAAATATCTTAATGCACATTCCAAATAATTCGAGCTACTTATTCTGCTTACTGACCTACCCTAGAGAATCTCTTTTCTACCAACGGGCTTTCTTCTTTTGTACTATAATTGTACAACCTACTACTTTTAACTTGTTTAAACTCAATAAACCCTTTTACTATTTGATTTTGTGAGCACCTAAAGAAAATTCATTCCATCAAAATCTTTTAACAAATTCATGAGTTTTACTTGAAATAACATGAATTCCGATTAGAATAAAAAACTAAAAGCAAATATTATAACATTGAAGGCGTGGCATCCAAAAAGGCAAGCTGCTGGCATGTTCAAGCAGAAGATCACTTGAAGGGTGGTTGTCATGCATATGACAAATGGGATAAAGTTATGTTCCAAGAGTAACTTTTTTAAGCTGCCCACTTACTAATTGAGCTAAACAGTTGGTATAAAAGGTAGGCCAACCTATTAGCAACAAGGCACATGCCTTCGTTTATCCAAAAAGATAAAAAAGAGGAGCTTTGCACATGGCGCACTTTCTCTACCTCCATTTTATATTACAGTTCAACATTTGCAATTATAACTTACTCTTACGAAAATCTCGAGTACACAAGAGATTTGTGTAAAATATATTACTCTATAATAATAATAATAATAATAATAACAATAATAGCATGCCAACTGGACAGACACACCTGACTGGAAGCAATCAAGGGAATTGACCAAAAAAATCAAGCAATGCCTTTAGATCAATCTGCACCAATTGAATGGGATGCAATAGCAATAGCAATTCAAGGCTTAACATTTGCCGACAGAAGAAGATAAAATTGCTGATAGATTCCTCTCCTCAACTTTGAAGTGAAAGTTTTCCCACGACTCAAGCGTGCCATCGAAAAGGTAACATCCCGGCATATTTACTGCACATATAACCTGTAAAGGTTCATTGCATTTTGAAAAAGAAAGGAAAGGGCCTATCTCATCTCCATGCCCGAACCTTCATTCCCATCTCTTTTACTTCTTTTTGCCAGATTCCAAGCAGCTCTATCACTAAGCTGCTCTCCAAAATTCCAACCACATCCATTTCATGATGTAGCAACGATAAAGTAACAACGACAGAGCAACCGGAATGGCCTGGTATTAGCCCTTTTTCAAGAGAGATTATTGCCCAAGAGAAAAAGCCTAGACAGCCAGTGAAGAATTTACATTCAATTACAGTCATATTAAACCCACCTCCAAGTTTCAACCTTACAACACCCACCACATCATAAACAAAGAAAAAGACAAAAGAGAGAGAAATTAAATAAAGGGAAAGGAAGTGGGTAAAGATAAAGATAAAGCTAAAAAAATAAAACATCAATTACCAGAAAACTAATACATCTAACAAAAAGATTGAAAAATAATAAAAAAAAAGGACCTAACTCTCTCTCTCTCTCTCTCTCTCTCACTCTTCTACTCAATTTAGCTTAACACCCAACCGGTGCGACGGCCGGCTTCACCTTGGGTGGCCTTCCCCTCCCTCTGGGTGGGCCGCTGGAAGGAGCCGCTGACGTGGTAGAAGCCGCCGCAGTCTTGGCCTTCTTAGGTGGACGGCCACGAGGCCTGCCACTCCCGGTAGAGGGCTTAGCCTTGGGTGGCGGTGGGGGCGCGAAGGGGTCCCTGGGCTTGGGAGGGCGACCACGTGGCCTTGGCGGGGAGACAACGGCTCCAGGCGGTAGTGGCACCTTGGGCTTAGGCGGGCGACCGCGCCCACGCCTTGGTGGAGCGTTAGGGTCGGGCTTCATGTAGTTGTTCTTGAGCAGGACGAGCTGGCCGCTCTGCTTCATCTTGTTGAGGTGGTGAGAAAGGAGCGTGGAGTGTGCCCCCGAAAGATTCGTGTAAGTCGACTCGATATACCTGGAGATAGCCGACTTGTTTGAGCCGTTCTTGTCGTTTAGAGCCTCGATTGCGGCCATAATCATCTGGAAAATAAGACAATTCAAAACCATCAGACCCAGCTAAAATTTCTGAAGGAAAGGAAAAAAAAAAAAAATCCCGGAAGTACTTGAACAGTGAGAAAAGGAAGTTGAAGAAAGTGGAGGAGAAACTGTGGGTACCTCGGGGTAGTCATGTTGAGCAGAAGCCGCGGGAGCAGACTGAGGGGAAGGGAGGTTATTGGTCTCTTCAGTAGCCATGGAAGAGCTTCTAGTAGTGAAAGTGAGCGAGAGGAAGAGAGAGTGAGTGTGCGTGATGGTGCGTGGGAGCCAGAGAGTGAGGAGGAGACTGTAGGTTGGGTGGGAAGAGAGACGCAAGTTAAGTGGGTAAAGAGGGGTTGGATTTAAAAGGCCGCTTCGTGAGGTCCCGATCGAGGGAAAATGGAAAAGGATGAGAGCCTCGGTTGTACATCGGACGGCTAGGGTAGTAAGTTTGTCTTAAAATCGGACGGCTACTCTTTCTCCCTGGGGCCATCACGCGGATCACTGACGTGTGCGGGGGGGTGGGGGGGGGACTGGATTGGGGGTTTTGGAAATTTAGGACGACCCGATTTGACCAGAATGCCCCTCGTTTTGAATCCATCTCTCGTCAAGAGCGTTTCGAATTACTTGAGTAGAGGATTGCATGGGCGTCAGCATTGAACAGGTGGCGACGTTGCAGAAAGCAATTGGAGAAGTAATCTTTGCCAATTGAATCTCGACACGCCAGCAGTCTAAGGTGTACTTAACCTTGTCCGATAGTTGTGATTCAAAGACCCAGATCCAGCATCCGAGTGCGGATAGTGGGGCCCGCTTGCGGACCGGGTTCGAGGTCCACCATATTCAGGGGACCGAGGTGCATCTGTGTATGTCGAATGTGTACGTGTTACCTTGCAAGCCAACGTCAAAAGGCCGTGGGATCAGAGAGTTGGAGATTGCTTTGGTTGACTTGTATGAGGCGCCGTGTGTACGTAGGGGTAGGGTACTCTATCACAGCCCTTAAGCCCAAAAATTCGAGTTGCTGTGGACCGTCCGATGATTCTAAATAGTCGATGTTTTTCGTGGATAGGTACATTTTTCAGCTTCTGTTACTTGCGCTCAGAGCTCGGTTTCTCTGCAATTGCAATTAAGAAAAAAAACTGCGGAACGTACTGGCCCCACTTTACAACACTCAAAGTCAGACGGACAACTATTTGACGTGTCTGTCACATTAATTTCTATGAATATGGTTTTGAAATTATTCAGTGTCAATCTTTACGTACTTTGTTAATATATTTTTGCATGAAGATTATAGAGATAAAGCTTTCTATCTTAATGAATTGTTTTGTTAACATTTTTATTAAAATTAAGAGCAGCAAATTGACGATTCCCCCCTTGTCTTTTCCTTCTCGTCCACGTTCCTCCCCTACTACCCATGGTGGCACTCCCATCCCCACGCCCGACCGCGGCGTCCAAACGAGTAGGCTCTAGCCATTCCTTTGACTCACTATTTGGCTACCTCGACAACCTCACAATGCCAACAAACCTGACTAATTTGGCGCGTCAGCCAACCGCCTCGGACCAAAAAGAGAAATCAAATGGAAGTCACAAAATCATCTCCAAACCATATCTGCCGGTGACCCGTCGTCAGCCGGATAGATCTCCTTATCAACAACCAGACCGATTGGATCGACAACCCTGTATCCGACAACCGCATCAGCTGCAAGTCCCAACGTAGTCGAACAGCCTTAGGTCCCAACCATGTTGGGATCAACATTGAGCAGCGTATCAGCACAATGCCAGCCTCTCACCTACCCAAACCAAACCAAAACCGGGTGACAACTTTTTTTATTTTTCAAATATAGTACTCCTATATAAATTGTAAATGATATATAACAAATGAGCAAGCTTGCGAAATACGGTTTTCTTCTCACAATTTCTCTCTCTTTCTCTCTATCTCTCTGGGATCTACAACTCTAGTTAATATTTAGTTTATAAGTAATGGCTCCTCTTTTTAAGGCATCATTTGAGGATGATTACTAGACTACTCAAATATGGTATTAGAGCTAGTCCTTCCTTGTTGTGCCCCAATCCAATCTCACAAATAGACCAATGCAAATGACTAAGTTTGGTGGACAACACTTTTTCTCAATGAGGCCTTTTGAGGAGAGGTGGACCTAGACCTTTCACATTGAATAACAAAGTCACATATTGGAGAGAAATGTATTTGTAATGTGCTTTATAAGTTTGGACAATCCTTTTTTTCAATGGAGCCTTTTAAGGAAAAGTGGACATGAGCCTTTAACATAGTATTAATGACATTTTGACAATTCAATATTCAAAAAACTCTAAGGTTGTTTTTACAAATCAAGGCCTCTCTTAAATCCTCTCTTCTCCTTCATCTGAGAAATTCCAAGGTTGATCATAGAATACTTTCAAGCTATTATCCTTTTATTTTTGCAAGATGTCAATATTGCCTTCTTCTTAAATATCAATGGTCTCATTCTTTACTTTTTCTTTAAATACAGTAGAGTATATAGCTTTTTCACCACCAAATATCTCATGGAAGTCTCCACATTCTCCTCCATTAGCATCTCCATTAGCCTTTGCATTCCATTCTACATCTAATTTTCTTTCAAACTAATGTGTTACCACACATAGGTCTAAGATGAGATATTAGAGTTGAACAAATAAAGAAACTATATACATGTAGATAAAAAGAGATCACCACCTAAGATATTCTACCAACAACCAGATCTACACATCAATTGCTCCAAGATTTCTACAATTATTACATTTATTGTCAGTTATTATCATTTATCTAAAATTGTGTATTAAAAAAAGGTATGGTTCTATTTTTTAACAAGGAATGAAATCTTTCCTCGAGAATATGTTTTGTTCTAATGTGATATTTTAAGAGAGCTTGTTGGCCTTGTGATAATGGCAATTCATCTTCCTTTCCTTTTTATTTTTCTTTCTCTTTTACTTCTATATGTTCTCTTTTGTTCCCACAAATTTCTTTATGTTAGAATTCTTACATTCACTAGCAAGTATGTAATTATATTTTTCAACATGGTATCAAGGTTGTGTAACATTTTTTTCTAATGTGATTTCCTCTGCATCTTCCAGTTGTTTACTAGTAAAGTTATTTTCTATTGTACGAAGAGGTGTGTTAAGAATGCTTGGTTCATCCCACATCGAAAGGAAAGAACATAATCCTAGGTCTTATAAGTGGTGGTTTCCTCTTCCTCTTTAGACGTTATTTGGGGATAATTATAAGACCACTCAATAACATGGTATCATAATATTCTTATGAATGTACTCTCAACCTAATGGCTTCCTCTTCTACAATCATGACCTTACAAGCCAAAGTGACCAACCATTCATCCCCAAACAATTTTACAAGAAACCCAATTAGGTCTATTGCTTGTCTTACTATTGGTGGAAAATTTAATAGGACCAACACAGTGTGTGAAAAGCTCTATTGCTTTCATATCTTTGAACTAGTCTATTGATATCTATTGTTGATAAGTCACAACCATGCACATATGCTTAGATCTTTTATATCTTTAAGATATTTTAAGACAACACTTCTAATCCAATCTTTGATGACTAGTTCACTCACAATCAAATCACATTAGGATGGATCCTCAATACCATTGTGAATCCTATCATTGGCCATATTTCAAATAGATACATTCGGTTGACATTTGTAGATTTCCAAAAACTTCATTGCATAAAACAATGCACAAGTTGCACAACTAGAAATACAATTGTAATCTATGCCCAAGGCATTCAAAACTGTGCAAAGTACCTTTAATATGTATCATTTGTTAGGGACCAATTAGTGTTGATTAGCATAGGAAGTTTTGGAAAATGATAACCAAACTCATGTCTTTAAAGGCTTGGGCTTAAAATTTCAATAACTTGGTGAGACAATTTCTATTCACACTCAACCCAACCTTTATTACAAGAAGCTTTTCATAAGCTTCCTTTCTTTTAAAGTTGAACTCGCTCTCCAAGATCATTCTATCACAACCCTGTTGCCTTCTATGCATAGCCAAGTCAATAGAACTAATGCTCACATCATCCATCACAAACTCAAGCTCTACACATTGGAGAACCCATGGACTCCCTCCAAACATCCAACTTTGGCATTTAGTAATACTAGCACTCTAATGGGTAGTGAAATCAAAGAAAGAATCAACTAAAATGCCAAATCTAAAGTAAATTTGGCCAAAATGGGAAATCTTGGTTGGAACACTTAAATCACCAATTTCAACCTTCCTCTCAAGCCCAATGCAACTACAAGCCCAACTCAATTGAAAATCCACCTCCTCCTTTAGTGATTGTTGTGAATTCTTGGTTCCCTCACTCTAATGCATCACACTACATTGACAATGCCTTTTAATGGACTCCTTCTAAACATCTAACTTTGGCATTCAATAATAGTAGCACTCCAATGGGTAATGAAATCAAAGGAAGAATCAACTGAAATGTCAAATCTAAATTAAATTTAGCCATAATGGGAAATCTTGGTTGGAACACCTAAATCACCAATTTCAACCTTCCTCTCAAGCCTTAGTGTAACTACAAGCCCACTCGATTGAAATTCCACCTCCTCTTTTAGTGATTGTTGTGAATTCTTGGTTCCTTCACTCTAATGCAGCACACTACATCAATAATGCCTTTAAATTATATACTTCCATCCTTACCTTAGCCTTAAATAACTTGTTGTAAGTAATGAATCCAACCTTTATATAACTATATAGGCGTTTATGTTTCCTCCACCAAATCTTTTCATTTATTTGGCATCATAGTTGTTAACTTAATCACCAAAATCTTCTCCAAGTTTTTAAATTCACAAAAGAAAATGATTGTAGTTTTATTTTCTCTCCTAATCATTTTATTGCTTATGTCTTCACATTCGAACAAGAGTTTTCTCAATAACAAACTCAACCATGGACTTTATAACACTATTTCATCAAATAACACTTTTAGCACATCTAATTTCTAGCATAGATTCAATTCATGTTTAACACCAACATCTAGGTACTACCTATTATACTATTTTATGCATTTTAAATAAATCCACCAAGTCCATGCCACCTACCTCTATTTGTATGGCATGTCTTTTAAGTAAAAGTCATTGTTAATCTCATCGACCTACCCCAACTAGGATATTAACCCTTTACAATTAGTTCATTTTATATTTAAAGATTATTTCCTATAATTTCAACTCACAACTATATTTACTTTACAATAACTTTTTAAAATCTTCTTACTTGTATCTATTATGCTCACATGATGAACTTCTTTCAATTTTCTATACTTATTTGATTTTTGTGAAAAATGAATTCAACATACAAATCAAAGTAATCAATGTGATGGTGCAACAAAATTTCTATCTAGCTCTTTCTAAGAATTACTCCAAGAATGAGAAATCCATTAGTTGTTCTCTTGCACCATGCCTCAATTCCCCATCACTATTGGGATTTTGCATGTAAGATAGTAACATATCTTATCAATTGTCTTCCTACTTTTGTACTTAATCATCTCACAACATAGGAAATCCCATTCTATTATGCACCACAGACCTATTGCTTATGAATCTTTCACTAAGTCATTTTTTCCACATTTGCAACCACATGTAGATCACAAACTAGTAACAAATCTTAATTGTGCTTTTTTTTTTGGGGGGGGGGGGGGGGGGGGGGGGGTTATCCTTTAGGATATAAAGGGTGCCATTGTTTCTTTCCTTAAATACACATTAATTTTATATTGTTGCATATGCAATTTTTTCATGAAATTAGATTTCCATTCAATGAGACTTCCACCATGTTAGATGATTAACTCATTAATACTCATTTGTAGATCTCTCTTCTATTTTTGTTACCACTACCTTTGGCCATCTCATAGCCTAGTCCCCTATAGGACCCTCCTTCAAAACTTATGGCACACTTGCTTATCAAGGACTCACATGACATTATGTCTATGCACTTACAACCTTAAAATTCGTATATTAAGGCAACTTCCTTCACCATGCTATCAAAGATCCCCAATGACAAGTTGACATGGCTAAGAAATATGTTGTAATTGAAAATTAAATGTTGAAACTTGTATCTTCCCCTTTCCCACTACAAGCCCATAGATTACAAATGGGTATTCAAAGTCAAACTTCATGCAAATAGGAATTGTCATGGCTAAGAAATATACTACAATTAAAAATTAAATGTTGGAACTTGTACCAGCCCTTTTCCCACTACAAGCCCATAGATTGCAAATGGGTATTCAAAATCAAACTTCATGTAGAAAGTTCCCTCAAACATTACAAAGCATAGCTTGTTACCAAAGGTTTTCACCAATAACCAAATCTTAACTTCAACAGAAATTTAGTGTTATAGTCAAACACGTTACTGTTTATATTGTCCTTGCCATTGCATATTTCACAAGATGATTTTCTTCATCAACTTGAAGTTAAAAATGCTTTTGTTCTTAGTTACCTTTTTAAAAAAGTTTTCACGGAACAACTGCCTAAGTTCATTGACCCAACTATACTTCATAATGTATGTTGTTTATGTTGATCTCTTTATGAGCTTAAGTAAGTTTCATATGTGTTGTATTAGCAATTGAGCAACTTCCTTAAAACTTTGACCTTTGTTAGCTTCATCTATCACTTTTCATATATCATGCTAATCACTGTAACATCTTTATGAAGGACACATGGATGATATTATTTTAACAAGCTCACACATGACACCATTATTGACATTCATTGACACTCTCTAGTGTGAATTTGCATTCAAAGATCTTGACCTACTTCAATATCTCTTAGGTATTAAAATATAACATGCCCTTTTGGTATGATTATGCATCAAGCCAAGTTGGCATTGCAAATCCTAGCTCGTGACAAGATGAGCAAATCCACTCTCAACCTCATTGGATCTTATCCCCCTTTCCACTCATCATGGTGAACCATTCCTAAACACTAGTTTATATTGTTGATACCTTATGATATCTCACCTTTACACATCTAGACATAGCCTACATTCTTAATACAACATTTTAATCCATGCATACTCTAACAACCACACACTAGAAATCGCCTCACTAACAGCCCTAAGTAAGGAATTCTCTTTACAAAAGGTTCTTCCTTCCAACTATATGCTTTCTCAAATACTAGGTTGGCTAATAAGAAATGATCAATAGGCAAATTCTATATCTTTCTTGGATCTAATTTCCTTTCTTGAAGCTTTAAAAAATATTGTACCATTATTCGCTCTAGCACATAAGCTAATAAAAATGTCTTGCAAATGCCACAACTCTAATATGGATCAAGACTCTACTTTAGGGTTTTCATACTCCCTCTCCCTAGCCTTATGTCCTTTGATGTGATAATACATGAACTATATTTCAACAACAATCCCATTTTTTATTTGTAGACCAAACATGTAGAAATTGATTATTATTTTATTCACATATAGGTTGCTTAAAATCAATTTCATGTAAAACATATTTCCTTTGTGAGTCAACTTGATGACGTCTTCACAAAAGCCCTATCGATTACATGTTTTTGCTTTTATAGTCCAAGCTTACAATGTGCTTCACCACTTTAGGTTGTAAGAGGGTGCTAGACAAGGCAAGAAACTCGACCCAATACCTACGGTAACCAAATCCCAACCATTTCGGCAAACATTATGGACCAACAAACTAACCAACGAGTCAGAAAAACTCAAATTCAACTTAAACCTACCAAACCCGACTGATTCAACTCCTCTGATGACATAGAAGAATCAAATGGAAGCCACAGATCCCGCCTAAGAAGATCAACAGACGATACCGGCAAGATGCCAAAAATCACAGCCACAGTTCCACCGGTGGTCCGTTGTCAGTCAGACATACCTTCCCCCACAGCAAGACTAATCGGATCGGGTGGCCTAGTATCTGACGAAATCGAGTCAACTGCAAGTCCCGGCTATAGTCGGACAACTGTAGCTCCTGGCTGTTTCAATATCGGCCTCTCACCTACCCAAATCAAGCCAAAGCCATATAACAAGTTTTTGATTTCTCAATTGCAATCCTCTTTTATAAATTATATAAAATACACAACAAATGATCAAGCTTGAGAAGTACAATTTCCTTCTCACCATTTCTCTCTCTTTTTGTTCGGCTGTAATGTACAATTTTAGTTAATATTTAGCTTTTAGAAAAATAAGCAACCCAAACTTCATCAATAATTTGCGGGACTAGGTGTCCTATTTCAGTCAATGGCTAGAAAGTTTTGGTCCCATGAATAGAAGAAAAATTACACCTCAATAACACGAGTAGTCCCATCAGTGCCAAACATCGTTTAAGTAACCCTCACCTCCAATTTTCTGCCATAATTTGTTCCAATTCCGGTAGTTCTCTTCGATGTTGTTTATTGCGCCTGTGGTTTTCGTCATTTACTAGGGCTAACCTACCTAAAAGAATGAGGAATGACGAATAAGTGGTTGAGACACGAACAAGGTGTGATGATGGAGTGATCGAAATTTGTCAGAAAGGACAAGGTCCAGAGCATACAGTGTTTGTAACAAATCGTGACTTTGTCGCTTAGAGGATTAAAAGCCTGAAGCTTGTCGTTTAGAAGGGCTGACGTATCTGGGAAAATCAAGGCGAACAGATGTTGAGACCTTGAGCATATTCCGTACGCGTAGCGTCCCACTGCTTCGGAGAGTTTACGCGAGGAGCGGACTCGAAGGATCAGGGGTTGCGGAAACCGTGGTTGGTTTACAACCCACCCAATTCCTCTTCCGGCGAGCTAACAAAAACCCAGTGATCGGAGTGCTGAAATAAAGAACGAAGACGAGGCTACTTTCTAGCAGAGAAATACTGTCATTTTCTAAAACCATACAACTTTCTGACGGCGACCCAGACAACTTTGTTAAAATGTGAAGAAGAAGATAGAGAGAAACCTCCGGAGCAATCACTGACAAAGAAAGGCGGCCCAATGCATGTGCAACTTAGTCCATCACCAATATGCCGCTCTAGATTCTAGCATTTGGCCCCAAAACCTCTACTGGGTGGGCTACTTTCGGAACCCAAAGAGAAACTCAATACAGAAATCTTTATATTCTATAATTCAGCACTTGTAGGATAAAAAATTTCACTTAAAGAAATTATCTCGAGAACCTTAAGATACTGTGAATAATATTAAATGATCCTCATATACCACTTAACAACGAACCATTTGAAGAAAACTATGTCTAAACCAAGATTTTCAATTATATTTCATGTGATATAGTAGAAAGTTGCAATTAGGATAATTGAAGGAAAAAAATTTACTTCTCAAAATGCAACCCGTGGCAATGCCCGAGGATTTCATTAATTATACTTCTAAATTAAATTTCCCTCTATAAGATATACATCTATAAACAGATGGGCCACAAAAGTCTATAAAGCGATATAAAATAAATAAATAAATAAACAAAATACATCTCTGGAATGCACAAAAAACTATCAAAATCTCCTAGAAGAATTGGGGCCTAACCCTGCATGGGCCGCTTTCCACGAGGGTCTAAACCTTGGTTGGCTGAGCTGGTCGCGGTTGCACTGTGGGCGGTTGCACTGTTGGTATTAGTGGTCGACTCCGACGTATGGGAGTCCGAGGCCCCCGAAGTTCCACTCATGGAGGATAGTCCCGGTGGGCGGCGAGATCTTCTGTAACGAGATCCAGGCACTCCGGGTCTCGTTGGTTCTTCCAAAGTTCCGTGTTTCTTCGATAGCATAACGACCACACGTCGCATGTTGGGTCGTAGTTGTGGATCACCTTGTGTGCATAGCAGTCCTATTTGAATGCACATGGCTACCTGATCAGCAGCGGCCGAGGCTGCCAACGATGTGTCCATGATCTCCAAGCTCCTGCCCTTCCTGTACATCTTGTATGCCTGTAGCACCAGCAAACCACCAGTCAATCACCAAACAAAAGTGCGACTGTACAACGTGAAAAGCGCGTGCATATTTGTTACAGTCAAGGGAAGGCATCCACATTGATAATTTATTAATCAAATCAATAATCAGCCTAACCCACACGCCACGTCGAAGTTCCGTAATGAGATTTTTCTCAATGGAGGCTTCTCCCGGCATGGAAAGTAATCCACTATTCATTTGTTTAATCAAACGTGCCAATGACAGGTGTGCAGATATGACTTCTTCATGCATTATGGAGACTGGACTTCCTAATAAATAAATTATTTGGCCAAAATCCACCCAAGCATTTTCAATCAACGACGTTTCCCTGATAACATTAGAACCATATCTTACCCAGTCAAGAAGATTCTGAGCATCAACCGGTAAGTTGAATGATGAGTTCCTGTGGCCGCTGATTAGTTCCAAAACTACGACCCCAAAACTGAACACATCAGCTTTCACCGATAGATGCCCGTGCATGACATACTCTGGAGCCATATACCCACTGTTTTTAAAAGTTTAGGACCAAAAAAAAAATTAGAAAAAAAATAAATAAATAAATAAACCCACCTAAACTCCAAAACATTGGTGCTCATGATGTTACATATAATAGGGTGCTTAGTGACGTACTTGGTACCAGCCACGCGGGTGTTGACATGCGTTTGATCTTCGGGGAAGAGACGAGCCATCCCAAAATCAGCGATCTTGGGAACCCACTTATCATCGAGTAAAACATTGCTTGCCTTGATGTCTCGGTGGATTATGCAGTTGTGGGAGTCTTCGTGAAGGTAAAGCAAGCCCCGCGCGATGCCTGCAATTATGTCATACCTCCGCTTCCAGTCAAGCTCCTCTCTTCTATTTGGTTCTGCTTTTAGGCCCACAATAAGCAATATCAAAATGTGCCCGTCCCTTACTAAAGAATGTAAAAGTAATCCAGCATTTCATCACCATTTTAAACGTAAAACTACTTAGTGGTATGAATTATTGCATTAACAAGACGCTAAGATTCGTTTCCTACAATGCCCCCACCACCATGGTGCAACAAGATTGGTCAAGAGTGCTCAGCCAGTCAGAAGATTTGGTGGCCTAGATTGGACATATTCAAACTATAGGGGGTAAGTCAAAGGTCTTAAGAGCTGTCTCTTTCACAACGTCTAAAGCAAGATGAACAATTCATATTTTAGGTGTTCAAAGAGGGCGTGCTCAGATTTTTTATCAGCAGGGTTGTAGGGAAGACGAAAAAAGGAACTCTCTGTAGGCCAAATGCCACCCTCTCTCCCACAATCTTTTCCAAAGGGTGATTGATCACTAGAAAATTGAAAACATAGACTAATCATCCTCGGGTGACGCAAAGATTTGCGCTGAAAATCACAAATGAAAAGAGGGCATAGAGATGCTATAGCATAGATGTTCACACTTTAAACTTACTTCAGCATTGGAAGCATCGTGAAATTTCCATTAGAACACATTTCAGGATATTTTCACTTCTTTTTAAAGAAAGCACAACCATTTATGCTCTAAATGCTGATGCATAAACCTGTAAAATATATTTTAACCACAAACATTAAGCTATAGTTAACACACTCCACAACTGTTTAAATACTAACAGGTCCTTTGAAGTAAGCATAGCTATTTTGCGGGCAAAATGAAGACGCATAACCAGTTAAAAAACAATTAAATCACATATAAGCCAAAGACATCATAAGTGAGTAGTTTAAGTACGAGGAGAATTCAAGATAACTGCCAAAGCTAAATGCAACCGTTTCTAAGTATGACATGATTTAGCAGCATACCCAGGTCCTAGCATCGCTGCTTAAGCTATAGAGGTTGTTATCCCTTTGTTCCTAGAGTTCAAATGTATTGTTAGTTTTAATTTTAAGGTTGAGCATCTTTGATGATTATTATTACTGCTACTGGTTGCCGATGCAATATAGCTTGGAAAATATTAAAGAGATCAGTTATGCTTCCAGCAATGCTCATCAATACTTTGTTACAGAAAGCACATTTTGAGTTCAGCTACCATATTCCTGCCCTGGAATTGGCCGACGGTAAAGAAAAACTTGCCTTATTTTAGCAGTGTTGCTGACAGGCAAAAATGACACAGGAGTTCAATAGATACGAATTGGATTTTGAAAGAATTTTGCATTTGCTGAATTTTTGATCATTCTAAAAGGGATGAGCTTTCAAAGGAAATCCCAATAATTCCGTCAATACATCTGCGAACTGCAGGAAAATTTTGACAATTTCAAAATTCAGTTCCTGCTAATCTGTTTAGATATCATCAAAAACATTCAGAAAGTTGTATGTTCTTGAAAAGTTTGAACAGTCTGGGAAGAGGTTTTGATTGATCAAAGAAGTAGAATCTATGTTAGCCCGATATGATTTTAGGCGCAGCCAAACATGACATGGACATATATTAGGAGATGACAAACTCTTTATGAGCTGTATTACGAGCCACGAACTTAGACCTAAACATATGGCACTTATCATTCTGACAATAAGGAAGGAAAATTGGGGGGAGAAGGAATAAAGGCAAAAGCTTACATAAGAAAGTAATGGAGAACTTACTGAAAAGAAGTTTGTCAAGACTCTCATTAGCGACATACTCGTAAACGAGCAGCTTCTCCGCACCATGGACACAATAGCCCAACAAATTCACGACATTCCGATGCTGAACTCGTGACAGTAACTTAGCCTCATTCATAAACTCTTTCTTGCCCTGATTTGAGCTGTGAGAGAGCTTCTTCACTGCAATCTCTCTCCCATCGTCTAGCTTCCCCTACAAATGGAAAACACCCCAAAGCTCAGTCGAAGAAACAATTACCCTTCTAGATTACCAAGAATACAATATCAACTCTCCTTTAGGGGATCACGATCCGCCCAAAAGCATAGCAAAGGTAGTAAATTACTATCACTTGCAATTTTAACACGTATTTCCTCAAAAGTGGAAACATGAGTGAGAGAATTTCGAGATTTGACATTTTGTAGAAATACTCCACAGAGCATGAAGTTTTAACAATCCAAGAAACGCAGCATATACACTTACATAACATTACTGGTTGTATATCATCCTCTTAATTCCATACTCTCTTCTAGTTACCACCCCCAACAAGTCTCACGTTTCTGTAGTCTTAGTTCCCAAGAAAATAGAGAAAGTTACATTCATTGTTCGCAGTTCCCAAGACTCTGTTCAATTAAGAAAATCAAAAGGTAATTTGACCAAATAGCCTGCTAATTGCAATGCCATGTGCAACGATTTACAGATTTTACGACATTATCTTTATTTTTGTTCTCTTGAGCCAATAACGAAACCATAATAATGCCAAAAGGCAAGTCAGAAGCATCTTTAGAGCATTTTCCAGTGTACATCACTTTATCTCGGACACAGCGTTCCGAGCGACAGAATTCTGAATAAAAAAGAGCACGAAGTAGAAAAACCCAGCAAACACTGTAAATCAATTTATTTATTTTTTCTCCCCCGCCGCAAACACCCATCTTCAAACTTTCTCAGAAACCAAGCAGATATCAAATCATCGGGGAAACCCAAATCACAAACAGATCTTGAACTTACTTTGTAAACGGGTCCAAAGCCCCCTTCGCCAAGCTTGTGAGTAGGGTGAAAATCTTTGGTTGCAGCAACTAAGGTCTCAAAGGGAAAAGCTCTCTGTTCCTGCTGAGCGATTCTCTCCAAGTCTTCTTCAGTCTGTCCCTCTGATCAATTACAACAGAAATCATATCAAGACGGAAAATATGAAATCATAAAGCATATGCAATAATAGGAACTGGGTTTGGCTTGTTGCCTTTGCTTGAACCGAGTTTGAAGGGTTTGATGAGATTCTGAAGGAAATTCTTGGACTTGCTCATTTCTGTGTATAGTTTCCAAAGCTAGTCCATGAAAGATAGCAAGAAAGGACTTCTCTCTGGAGCATAAATTTCAAATATATGAGAACTGATATCTGGAATTTGAGAAGTGGAGGGCGCAGTTGTCCCGTGATATAAAAGTTTGGAGATGACGATGAAAGGAGGTCTAGGTATTTCCCTTGTTGCTGAATAATTATGTGGGTTCGGTTTTTGTATGGACGCCGAGAGGCATCTGCACAGAAATGAGCGTGTTGACCAACGGACCCGTTCTTGACTAGCCATCCCATTGCTGTTTGCTCTCCATCTCTATGGAAGAGAAAAGTCAAATCCATCTGCTGAGCGCCCTTGCTTTCCTCAAGCCACCCCTCACTCACTTGATGTCTTTCACGATGTTAACCCACCTCGACCAATGGCGTCTTGGAACCCAAGGACAAGGCCAGATTCACATCATCCGCGATAATTTTTTATTTTATTTTTTTTTACTTCCCTTATTTTGGGGAAACAAGGAAGAAAATGTTTTTCCACGCGAACACCAATATTTATTGCTTTCATTCACACCCACATGCATGAGTTCGGAAGTCACTTTCGTTGTTTGCCGTCACGGAGACCAGGTAGGGTTCCCCAAGTCGCAGGAACAATTTCCCTTTGGTTCATTCAAAGCAAAATCCTATTGAAATGGCGTTAGGATATAATACTCCAAAGGAAAACCCCCTTGTTCGAGATATTCTAACTAGTAGAATGAAAAAGATTGAAGGTAAGGGGTTTCAGCCTGTAAAAAATGCTTATCAAGTAAGGTAATTGGGAAGGAACAAGGATGTTTTTTTATGTATATTCAAAACCAATCTCATTCTTGTGACTATGGTTAAAAAGGATGGTTCCGTCATCTCAAATGCTAAATTAGAGATACTATACCACCTTAATTACTACAATTTCAGTGACTAAAGTGAAAGATAGAAATAGACAAGCAAGCTCTTAATAATGGAGCTGATATTATTGTTACAATGTTATATATGAGTTAGACTGTTTAATTGGAAAAGAGATGAAATTTTAATTTTTAATTTGCATTGATGTCCTGATAGATATGAGGCTATTACCTTAAAGAAATGGTTTGCATTAAATTTTGCTTATATTTCCTTCTCGATTGATGAAAGATTCATTGGTGATTTTCTACGTATTTATTTTCTCTCTTCTCTTTGTTTGAAACGGAGAGGCGTAAGCACCAAGAAACTCTATAGAGTTACTACTTATAGAAAGTTCTCTTTTAATTTTTCAAAGACATTAATGCTGAATAGTAAAGTGGGGTTGATTTTGACTTGCTAAACATTACAATAGACGTTATCTCTATGAATATTTGTGTACTTCTTGGAAAATAAAAAAGATGAATCTAAGATATGTATATCAAAGTTGTCGTCTAGTTTCAATTTCATACTCCTTTGCAAATTTATATGTGCGCGATAAGCATTTTCAAAAGAATGCTTTGTCCTTCAATTTGAAAAGAAGTTTTTACATAATAGAAAACAAGAAATAGTTTCGTGAGATCCATATTTGAAATGTGAATATATTGTTCGGTAGATTTTTGGAAAAAGTATGTTTTGTTTAGAAAAATTAAGAAAGAAATCTTGTATGCCATTTTGCAACATAAAAGAAAAAAAAAAAGGGTTGATTGAATATTTACTCTTTCCTTCTCTTAGTGTAGTTTTGAGTTAGTCTTTATTTTTTTAAAAAATAATAAGAACTTCACATTAATAAAAATAAAAATAAAACGCGGTTTTTATGAAATTGTCTTATAAAAGTATGTGATAGGTTCTCTCAAAAGTGTTTTTTTTTTTCCCTTCCAAAAAGTGTCCTATTTGATAATAATCTATTCAAAATTACGTCCTCGTAATGGTGAAAAGAAAAGTGTTTTGAGAATTTTAATAAATCTAACTATAATATGCTTGGTGTTACCTTTTAAAAAGTGTTTTCTTCATTTAAATGAAGCAAAAAAATTTAAGCATAATTATGGAGAACATTATTTTTTTACCCTACTTTTACAAAAAAATCATTTTTATTTTTTTATCTTGAAGAACATAACACATTTTTCTCAAGAGGTAAACATAATAAGCACTTTTAGAAAACCTTCCTCAACTTTATTAAAAATAAAATAAAATAAAATTGACACACTTGTTTATTTTTTCAACAAGTGAATAAAAAAACAGTTACAAAAACTAATGGAAGTAAGCTTTTCACTTGAAAACAGAAAATAGGCACCAACATTTGGAAGATAAAGGTTGTGCCCTCAAAGAAAGGTAAGGATGTGTTTTTAGTTTGTTTTCCCGGCATAGCCATTGAAATACAACTATTACCATTGATATTTTATATTTGAACCAATTTCTAATGACAAGAGTGTTTAGTTAACTAGATTAATAGTGAGGTATGATGGATTTCAATTGTGAAGTTTGGGGTTCGATACTTCTCATGTCTTTAATGTATGTGTTGTAATATTGAAAAAAAAAAACAAAAATAAGGGCTTTGAAATATCCTAAAAAATCTGGTCAATTTGTTACTAGAAAGTCCCAAAAAGGAATTTTTTTTTATCTAAACTTCACTACAAATTTTTTTCTTTTGGTCCAGACTCATATAACCTCTTGTTAGTCATTCTTGCCGCTGCTGCTTTCTCATTGTTCTGTTTAAAAGTCATTATCCCCTTTGTATCTTGTCTTTTCTCTTTAATAAACTATAATTACAAAAGTAAAATAAGAGGTTGTTTAAACCATTTTTTTTCAAGCAGTGACAGGAGTGTCAACTTTCCAGAACCAAACCAACTTGGTTTCTTATTAGATGTGGATCACAGAAGGCGACCCACAATTTCAAACATTGACGTGGGCACCAGTCTTAACTATCCAATCTATACGGCCTAATGTACTATATATTTCCCTCGTAATACATTCATAATATTAATAACTTTAAGTTGGGCTGGGTCAATTTGATGCATCAACATTCTAGACATCACAACAACAACAACACGGCACAACGCGGCACAACACGGCTAATACATTCTTTCCCTTGAACAAAAGCCCTGTGTCTCAAGAAAGTGTCAAAAGCGCAGAAACTGCAATCCTATCCAGGATCCGAATGTCATTTTGACACACCCAAATATTTTAACTTGAAAAGAGAATGGAAAAAGAACAGGAGCATATGGTCACGACTTCTTGAGGAGCATCTTTACGTTACAGCTCTTCCTTCTTCAAAAGGACTGAAAGCTACCTAACCTTAGCTTAATCATCATTGACATTTTAAAACAGCGCCGAAAGTCAGAGATATTGATTAGCAGAAACAGAATACAGCTACCTCTTCTGCCAAAAGAGAGGAAACATATTCATTCTTCTTCGAAAGACAAGCAGAGCTGCTTAGGGATGTCCTCTCCGCACAAGGAACACTTAATCTAGGCAGTAGTTCACATGCACTAATCAATCGCATTGGTGGGTGTCCTGATTGTTTAAAGTTCAAATACCTTTATATCTTGTACGGTGTGATATGGGTTTCTTTTTTTCACCTCTTCTGAGTCTCTACTTATTTCAGCATATGCCCATAAGACGGACCAAATTGTCAAAAGTTTAAAAAGTGGATTCACTTTCGTCAAAATTCACAAAGGAGTTCATAATGGATCGGAGGTGTTCAGCATCCTGCTGAGTCTCTTGTTTGGTCAGGCTCGCCATGACTGACAAGGGGAACGCACGCAACAATTACTTGCCAGCGAAGAAGCGAGAGAAAATCAAGTTCAATGTTTCTTCAATATGGACGGTGTGGTGGAGTGTGATTTACTTCAAAAACTTTCTGGTTCAACTCGTGTGGAAGACTGCTGAAGGAGCTTTTTTTACTTCAATTTGAACAAGATTCAGGACTGATGATGATATTGTCTGGAAATGTATGGAGGGAAACTTATTACAAACCCCATAATCCTGACACAAATAAGCTCTCCTACATGATTCTTCTTTAACAACGAGGAATGTTCCACAAAGCTCTAGCTCTCGCGCCTATTACAGTACCTCTTTTGCCTTTGGTTTTGAGGATAATCGTGTGTTTCTTCTTAAATTTGCGGCATCGTTTTCACAAGAACCTACACTTCCAGCTGTTAAGACCGGCCACCTTTGGTTTTTATCGTATATCTAATTCTACTTGATGTTGGTTGGTTTCTACCCACCAGGAGTTCTCTGCTTAAAGGAAAATCCATCGTCAAACCGATTCTTGCTTCTTGTTCTCAAGTATCTTATAAACAAGAACACATTAGAAGATAACTCCAAAGCAGTATGAAGGAAAACTGGGTTTATGTAATCGGAGAGATTAAACAGAAAAAGAAGAAAGAAATCACTCCCTTTATATATACTTACAAATGGATATATGCAGTATACAATTAACTCAACTTTGTCCTTGATAATAAACAAACCTCGTGATGCAATGATGCAAAGATGCAAAGATGAGAAGGAAGGGGTTGTTTACCCCTTCTCCTTCCCTCCCCGAAAGATTAAAAAAATGACAAAAAGAGTGGCCTAACTCTAACTGTCTACATGCACTATTGCTCTGTGTACCTGGCACTGGAATCTTTCTTGGATCTCTCCAGCTTTGCAAGCCAGGCCTTCCTTCACAACATACAAATGACAGGGTGGCTTTAGTATCAGTAGCCTAGACACACATACTCATCATCCTCCTTTCCCTCGAAAGTTGATGATCCCCACTTCCCACAAACAAAAAATTTGGGCCTACTTCGAAGCTAAAACCCATAATATAAAAATGAAAAAGATGAAAAAAAGAAAAAAGGAAAAAGAAAAAAAAGGCAGACTTCTGATTTGTAGTCCGCTCACATCACCAAATAGACCATATCAGGAACCTCCCTCTCCATTAGGAGACTCCATCTGCTTTTTGGTGAACATGCTGAGGTATGCCGACGCCAATGTTGGTACTTTCCTTTTCTTGATTTGCTTGTGTCAAACAAGTGCAATAGAGAAATCTGCATTTACCGACGGCACAACATTACTCGACAAGTGACTTCAAAATTTAATGAACTGGAGGGAAACTGATCAAAAGTCAGAGCATAGTACCTACTATCTTCATGCGTATAGTTAAGCTCAAAGTGAGTAAAAAACACCATCCCCCATCTTCCTGACGCGAAGTTCCACACTCCTAAGATCACGAAGATGTTCTAGAATCTCTTGGAGAAGATCTAAACCCTTATCTCCCTTTTTCAGGGAGCTGATGCAGTGCTTTAGGAACTCCCTATCTCCCTCAAGCGCCTGTAGCCTCTCGTATACATGATCTACCTCCTCTTCAATGGCAAGCTTCTTCTCCATTTCAAATTTGGTGTCCAAAGACTTCTGCAATGCAACAGAATCAAACCCTTGTTCATGTCCATTTACCAAAGCACCGTTACAATCTGCATCAAGGGCATCAAAAAGTGGAAGGAGTGTCTTTGCATTTGACACTTTTATCCTTCTCTCTTGATGATGCTTTCCATTCATTTCTTTGGAATGACCATTTTCGGCACCATTTACTTCGCAGTCAGAATCCGAGTTCTTATGGTATCCATTTCCGTTCTCTTGATAGGGATACTCAACTGGTTTGACATCCTCAAAATGTTGTTCCTCCTCATCACTCAACATGAAGAGTTTGTCTTCCAACTTCTTTAGCTGCTGTAAAATTGATACCCTCTCTTCCTCAAAGTTAGCGAGTGACTCTTCCAAATATAGAACTGCATCGGCAGGAGTGTTTAGGTTGCTACTTTCTTGATTGCCGTAAAAGCTATCTTCATCCTTTAATTCATGATTCAGATCAATAGATAGGTCATCACTATCCTCTGCATTGCTATAAGAGACAGAGCTTCTTGTGCTGCCGTCTATTCTCCTTCTCGACATCATCATTTTTTGATTGGATTCATAAACTTGGACCTTCTTACGACATATTTCTAGCTCCTTTTCTAACTGTTGCTTCTCTTTTTCTGTTTTCACCATAAGCTCATTCAAAAGCTGCAAAGCTTCCTGATCATACTCTGTTTGCTCATCCATCATTCTCTGATAATGCAAAGCCTCCATCTGCATCGCTGCCTTCTCTTCCTGGAGCCTATTTATCATCGCCATTGTCTGGTTAGCGGCCACCGCAGAAGAACTTCTCTCTTCTTCTAGTTCTGCATATAAAGCACTCAAAGCCTTCCTTTGGGCTTTCAATGCTGAAACTAATTTCTCGGTCGTCAGCTCACCACCTTCTATCTCACTAATGACACTTCCATCTAACGACTCTGTTCCCGATTCTTTCTTCTCAAGCAGTAATAGTTTCTGGTTCAAGTGATGCAAACTTTCTACAGACGTTGGTGTATCAGGAACTTTTTCTTCCTCAATTTCATTAAGCTCCGAACATAAGGACTTATGACTGTTTACAACTTTCTCTCTTATTTCAACTGGCATGGTTTGAAATTCTAACATTTCTTCTTCTGCCGGCCTAGAACCTAACATAAGACTACCAGATTAACATATACCAAAAAAGGAAGAGACCAATTTGTAAATTTGGTTAAATAATAAACTAAAACTCGCTAACCTTCATCATCAGCAACATGCAATATGACGGCGCTGGTGGAAGCGTCTTCTTGTCTGTGTTCATACGAAGGAAGAAACACTTGGGCTCGAGCCTCATCAAGTGGTTCGTGAGCAGGAATGTCTATCCCTATTGAGATCTCTGTTTCGAATTCATCACCTTGCAATTGAATTGCTTCTTCAGATACTGCACGCAAGGAAAAATTATTAAAACGAAAGTAGACGCTAAGAGTCTAGCATAAAATAGAAGTGAAAGGTAATGAAACAAATAGGACTACCAAGATGAAACTCCGAATGCATTTCGCCTGCTGTTGCTGCTTGATCCTCATGAACGGCACCATTTGAGGGTGTTTGAGTTCCTTCAGTCATGGCAAAGTGTTCATGTTCTTCGCCTGCAAAATCTTTTTCTTGTGTAAGCAAGACAGAGATACTTTGCGTAATCCCAACCTCGGGCTCCTCATGAACGGCGCCATTAGAGGGCATTTGAGTTCCTTCAGTCACGGCAACCTGTTCATGTTCCTCGCCCACAAAATCCTTTTCCTCCTTAAGCAAGACAGAGATACTCTGTGTCTCAACCGGAACCTGGGATTTAGTCATTCCAACCTTGGGCTTCTCCTCATTCTCGTGCTCTGGAAGTGATGCCACTGTCTCTACTAAACTGTGCCAGTTCTCCACAACTAATTCCGTCTGTGCCTCAAAACTCATATCCAAATCCAAAATTACATCTTGATTATTACAATCTCCAAGATCTTCCACCTTGTACCTTGGTTGACATTGGTCTTTCATGGCTGCGGCGCCTATGAATTCAACTGGAATCAGCTTACAATCTTGACGATCGACAAAAAACTCGAGATGCTGTGGCCGGATTTCAAGGGACGCGTCCATTCTACAACTGCCATGAACCGAGGCCTTATCAAGTGAGGGCACATTCAAATTCTCCTCCTTCACAGTTTCTCGCTTTTCTTCAATAACCTTGTCCAAGTTATCGTCTTCATCAGCTATCAGTTCCTTGCAGCCAAAGTCACACACAGAACAATTCTCCTCTTTCTCTTCGTCTCTTCTTCCACAACCCCCATCAAGGACATCACCAGAAACTATCTCAATTCCCATGTATTCTCCAAAACTCTGAGCATCATCTTCACATAGATTAGTCGTGAAATCTGATCTGCTTCGATCTGGGCAATCACCATCATCAATTTGAGCATCAACCTCTGGCTCTGCAATCAAATTCTGCCTCTGGGAGTAATCAGAATCTCCCCATGATGGCTTAATCAATATACAAGGAGGGTAGAACTTGTTCTCGAAGCGCACACCACAGCAAGAGCACATCGAATTCCCCTCCCCATTCCCACTGACTTTCTGTTCACCACCCTCGATCAAGCCAATCTTGTTTATCCATGGAAAGAAAGCAAACCTCTTTGAAAGTTCTGGAGAATCGGGCTGCGACGAGGACGAGCAATCCTCACACATATCTAGCGATTCGGCTAGTCTCCGGTGATTCAAGCAGTAACCGAGTTTGGAAATCTCAGAGGCGTGAGCTTCACAAACAAGATCTCTGTAAGAGTTGTCACTCTTTCCAGGCTCTAAGGCGCGGTCAAGCCTAGAACACCATAAGCAGGGCTTTTTAAGGCCAAAGTAATCGGCGAATTTCATGATCAGATAAGAGAAAAGGGAATTGAAGAGCAGTAGCATGATCAGAATCCACTCCAGGAGGGCATAGATGAGAACAAAAGTGATTTTGTTGGTTTTCTTGTGCAACATGGTGACAAACTTGTTGGCAGCCATTGATGATGTTGTGTTCTTAAATATGTACAGAAAGATGGAATTCAGAGAATTCCAGAAGAGAACTTTTTGGCTGGTAACGACGATGATGCGGGAGAGGAATCTGGAGAAGATGGAAAGAAGAAAGATTTGAGAACAAGATGTTGGACTGTTCTAATAGAGAGAGAGAGAGAGAGAGAGAGAGAGAGAGAGAGAGAGAGTGGAACAAATGTAGATGAGGAACTGGTTTTATTTGGAGTGAGGAAGGTGGTTTGAGTGGAATGACACCCAAAGGAGACTAAAGCCGAGAGAATAAACAATGCAGGCTTGGAGTCACAGAAAATTAAAGAATGTCTCTTCGAAGCATCTTTCCGTATTTACTTTCGCCAGAATTAAGTAACATTTTTAACATTTAGCAACCTACGGATTCCGGGACTCCCAAGGAGAGGATTTTCCTGTTAGAAAGTGGACTTTCTTCCTTCAAAATCCACAGCTTGACCAGAGGAACAAGCTTTAACCATGGAATCACCAACCGGGATTCAAATTTGTTTCTTTTTTTTTTTTTGTTTTAAAAGAAAAGAAAAAGAGACCTTTGGCATGTGGGAGGCATAAACGAGAAATGAATTTCTTGCCACAATTGCTCATCCTTTGGCGTCTTCCTATCTTAAATATTCAGCCAAATACCAAGACCCCTGTGGCCGTCAAAATCAACCAAAATCTACAAAAGTTGATTCATGGTGGCTAGTAAGGGCAGAGATGTATTGGGGGTCATGATCATCATACATCAGGGTTTGACAACAAAAGCGGAGGAGGGGATGGAGTATGGAGTTACAAGTCGGCATGAACGTCCTTGTCAAGGTCATTCCTGCCAGCTCCAGCTCCTTTTTCTTTTTTCTCGGCCACACCAGATTGGGGTGCCCTACCAACCCCAACACAATTAAGTCGGTGGACCACTCTCAAAAGTAAACTATGGGTCCCGTCAAGGACACCGATGCTTGGAGTTCATTCATTATGCAAGGCCACTTTCCATGGAGCGTTGTGTTTCGCATCAAAACTCTCTTCTTTCTTCGTATTTCTTTTCACTAGATTATATGAAAAAGTATTGTTAATAGCTTGGGGGTTACTTTTGCTTTCTGGGTTTTTCTCGCTTGAATGTAATCATTTTATGTTCGTCACTTGGCCGCCTATGATGCCAACTATGATGAAGAAAAAAGTTGTGCTCATTCCAAGTGCAGGGGCCAAGAACAAAAACATGGACTACATCAACACAAGAAGATTGTAATGCGCCTACAGCATCCACATGGAACCTACGTCTGATGTTATGTATATGTAATACCATAAGACTTATTGCTCCAAAGAAGGAAAAAATAAATAAAAGAATCCATCTCTTTCCATTCTTGCACTAGTAATACACGGAAGGAATTATAAATTGAGAATTGTGTCAAACTATGATGGATACATTCTTGTATTATAATTGTTATTATTTTGTAAATGAATATATATTCCATCGAAATTCAAAATGTGTCTTAAGTAATTGTGTTTAGAGATGAAATTTAGGAATGCTGTGTATAGACGGATGATTAAAACAGAAAAAGGATGTGTGAGGGTTGATGCTGCGTATGATAGCTCTGAAACTAGGATTGCAGCAGCAACCCCATGCGCCGACCCAGTGCCACTCCTCTTTCATTTTTCAAATCTCACAATTATTATTTTGATAAACTCTGTGATAGCTTTTTGCAAATGATAGCCTCACACCCTTGTACTATTAATCATATTTGTATTTGCATCAACGACTTATTTTATAGCTCGTATTCTTTTGAGAGGAATCTTACCTTTTGGGCCTGCTTTTGCTTTTCTCAATTTTAGAACATGAGCTCTTAGGGTTCCATATTTGTCCCACAGGTTCTTTGCTGAATCCACTAACTTAAATTTGGATTCAGTAACTGAAAAGGGGAAGAAACTCAATTCGTTCTCTATTTCTCTTCCACTTTTCGTGTATAATTACCCCACTTAACAAAACAAAACAGGATCTTGTTTTCTGCTATGATGGTGTATAACAACGGAAGATGTCAAGTGGTTAAAACTTGCGAAAGTTACTCTTATGGAGTAAAAAGGAATAGGAGATACAGTTTATTAACAACAAAGTCTTAAAATAGTTAATCAAATTATTTTATTTATAAATTTACAGACCCTTTTTAGGAAATAAATGAAAAGTTGCTAGAGTTAAAAACCACGATTCAAAGTAAAGACCATCTTTGTTGTGGGACACAAAAGCTTAACCATCTTTCAAAAGGTTATTTAGAATATATGTCGTGTTTTCCCATTTGCTTTATTTTGCTTAAAGCAATAAGTGTTTGACCAAAAGGATGATCTTGTTATCACAAAAAGCAATTCAAATGTGAAAATAAGGGGTCCAAAACATCAGAAATAGGCGTTGTCATAGAATTCTTGCAGATCAAATAATTTTGTGCATTGGCCCACTCCTTGAATGGTCTTAAAGGTTGTTCCACAGACCTCCTAATCTCTTGCTTGACAACTTCAAATGTGACGCCTAAGAACACACCATGGACTGTTCTCAAACGCAACAGGGGTCCCGTGGAATCATCCACACGGCTAGCTTGGTTTCAAAGACATCGTCCCACAAAACCAACTATATAAATCACAAAAGTATTTTGCTTAAGCGTGTATAATAATCATATAATGGACCCTATTTTCACTTTCAATCATAACGAGTAAACCTTGTTTTCAAGCATCCATTTGGTTGCAAGCTATTGCTATGGTCCATTTGGGTCACTGCTACAGCAAAGATGGACCCTATAAATATTCTCAAACGATTTTGCAATTTGGTAAATGGCGAAAACCCTGCAGTTAAAGGTTTCGCATTTATTTCATATAGGTGTGTAGAGCAAAAGCATCGAATCAGATCCCATTTCTGGAGGGAGAAGCTCTGAGATAGTTGAACTGTCTGCATCTGTGGAAACCAAACCTCCACACTCAACACAGAAAGGAAAGGAAAAGAAGAAAAAAGAAGACAGAAGACTACCCAAATGTACGCACCTTGTCCAACACTGCCTCTCCCGACAGGCGTCTTTGAACATGCCACTTTCGATGTGCTTGCTACAAGTATTGGCAATCCATATGAATGGTAGCCGCTTGGGCATCATCAACTTTCTGCACAAAATCAATTTGGAAACTGCAGGTGTCGATGGAGACTGGAGAGGAGGCATGTGATGATTATGGTCCCACACAAGATGGCTGAATTTGACCGTGTGACCTGATCTCTAACACGGGTGCTAAAACATCATTGGTGTCTCTAAGATCAGTTTGTTTTATAATATTATGTCGTCGTAGCATGCGCGTGCAAGTCAGTTCGATTGCATTTTGCACCTGAGAACAAAAAATATACCATTTCTACGTAAAATGGTTGCTTCAAATTTCTCAATAGCTTTACTTAAATGTGACGACTATGGATAAGTATTGTGTCAATAACTGATGAAAATGTAATAACAATACGGAGGTTCACATTTGAATAAGTCTACTTAGCAGAATGCCTAAGAACTCTAGACAAGATAGAGGTTAGGAAAAGCAAAACGTTTCCCATAGTTCTTGTGATCTAGAACAATTTCTTTTATTCTGTGTCTTTTCTTCAATAAGAAAGTGGACCAGATTTTACGGGATCCAACATACAAGACTAAGGGAAGGATGGAAAAATAGAAACCATTAATTAAACAGTTCAGATTCTAAATGAATGAAAGTATAATAATCAAATAGATCTTAGATTCTTGAGGGTGGATTGAAAGAAGAGACACGATTCTCAAACAAAGAAAAGGATCAACTACTTCAAAAAATTTGAATATGGAACTTCATGTGACTTCATAAAGTTACATTAAGAATACATTATCTTCCACTTTTTCACCAGTTCCCCTAAAGATGCCAATTTTCTTTTCCCCACCTTAAGATTGAGAGTGATTAAATGGCTGCAATCTACAAGAACATACCATAATTTAGTAAGAGGGAGATGGGTTAAGAATTTGTTTATCATAAAATATCATATGGTTCAAGAAACCATAGATAGAGTTCTAATGCATTGTTACTTCTTATCTAGGACCGAGGCATTTGACGACTCATGTGAATCACTTGAAACACGTAAAGTGTTTGACTTAATAAGGGAATTGCAATACGATATCATGAAAAAAAAAAAAAAAATCTATCTACAAGATTTGATCTAGAATTTGATGTCTGAGGTTCAATTTTGAAAATTTAGAAATTTATGTTGATATTGTTCTCGTCAACAAACAACAGACAACATTATTGAGTAGAGTAGTAATGATTTAGTACTTCCTATACCTTTTACATTCATGGTTATATGGATTATATGGCTCATCTAAAAGAAGAAATTGAGTTTCAAGATATAGTAAATACTTTTGCCAATATATAGTGTTTCTTTTTTAGGAGTTTCTGCTACGATAATATTAGTTGTTATTGGAATTAAGTTCAAAATTTTCCTAATTGCTTCTCCCTAACAGACTCTTGTTGTACAAATATTGTGATTTATTCGATAAACTTAGACTTCTCTAACTATTCTCTGAAATATTTGGATTTCTCTAAGTGTCTCGACCTTACAAGGGAAATGCTATACGTACTTGGACTAAGACATCTTGATTTCTTGTCTAAAAATATTGAAATTAACAGTCAATAGAATCATTTTACAGGTTTCTTATTACAAATAGTTCTTTATCAAAGTGATGATACAAACAGTATTTGAATGTTTGATGTAAATGCTACATAATTAGGTATTATCATCGATGGACATACGCGCAATAAAAGCATCAATCGACCAATAGATCAACCTGAGATGATTATATCATCCCTATAGAAAACAAACCGAATTAAATTTTTTTATTTCTTAACCTTTGTGGCTTGTTCAACATGGAATTAAGTTTGAAAAGATTAAGGAGAATAGGTCAATCACAGAAATTGGTTAATAATTCTGTAGAAATTGTTCTTTTTTGTTGGCTGAGCCCGGGAAATTCAAATTATTTTTCAGTAACAAATGAGTTGCCATTTGGAATAAAGTTCTTGTACATATATATTTTCTTTATACAGGAGAAGATAAACTTGTGGTGACCTTTTAGCTGCACAGTTTTCGCATCAACTATATGATTTCTTTTTCTAAAGGAAAAGAAAATAATCGCAGACTACACAAAGTGCCTACCCCAAAGCTGAACAGAAGACCTAAATAAGAAATACATGTAATTATTTGACATCTGATATTCAAAGTCTTGTACGTATTAAAATGGAATTGTAGTTCAATCCTATCACTTTTGAATCATGTTAAATGTCGTTATCTAGGATAAGGTCTATTGGGTTCAGTGAAAAGCTGGAAATTGTGCAGAAAAGTCGTACCACATATGTTTTGGAAAAAAAAAAAATTATATATATATATATGTTTTTGAGAAAGACTTGCCCCGTGACAAAACATGGACAACCAATGGCACACCTTTCCTCTTATCGTGTAATGATGTTTGAGACTTTGCTTTTGACCAGCGTTCAGATTCTTTTTGCCTCCAAGAAAAGTGATGAGAAATATTCTTTCCTTTGTCTTTTCTTTTATTTTCTGTCTGTTGTTTGAGCCAATTTAAACGCGTAGCCCGCTCTAAAAATATTGCAAGAGAATTTTTAGTCTAATGATTCTCTTTTAGTAGTTGATGCTGAGAGAGCATGATCGAACTTTCTATCTATATGTACAAAACCTATATTATAGCCCTTGTTCAAGAGACAAGATCATGTGTATAAAACCTATATTATAGCCCATGTTTGTTTTGACAAGACTTGTTCACAACAGTACTTACCCAAAAATCAGAGAAGTAATCAAATTCAACTGGCACAAATTCGCCATTAGAACTCGGAACATTCAAGTCTGAACACAATCCCGGTAAATTATAGCAGCATCAAATCCTCACCAACAACGTTGAATTAGGACCTTCGCTTGTGAGAAAGAAAGATGTGAAGTCGGTCCTCACCACACCTATTTAAACCAAATATATGCTTGAGCATTGAAGGAAGACCTGTATATTTTTCACTTCAAGCCTACCTTCTTGCTTTAGGGTGCATTCAGTGGTCGAAGCAGCCTTGGTTCCCACATGAAAGGGGAAGCTCACTTTCCAGAGGCATGTTCCACCTTTTCAGACACTTGCAATGGCAAGATACACAGTTTCAATCCACCTACGAGTATCCAGGACATAACTTTGCTAGCCCTGACAACTTTCTTTTTCACCAAGGACTTATAGCTTGTCTTCTTAAGCCTTGACGAAATCAGTGGCACGCCAAAAGTACCCTAGGAATTAAAGCGATGTCCATAACATTCGCTCCTTTGAGTAATCATCCAAAGCTAGAATGACTTTCTAACCTTCAGTTGTGCATCGCTCATCTAGTATATATGAAAGATTTTCTTCATTGCCATTTAGAACTCCGTAACTTAAGCTTATTAGCTGAAACCAGTAGGTGTCTACACCCATTGCAAAAAAACAGAAGAAAGCAGTATTGTTGAACCGATAGAGGGAAGAAAGGGAAGTTCTCTTTTGATTTCTTTTTTCAAGAAAGGAAAAATCTCCAAGAATAGAGTGGCATGCCAAGAGGTATTTAAAATTAAAGTCTATTTGGTAGTAAACAAATGTACATGTCAATTGATTAGTTTATTCGTCTCGCTAACCTGTTTGCACTTTGATTCAATCCAAGGAACATAACTTAGTCTAATGTTACATGTAGTTCATTGCCTAGAAAGTGAAGGTTTTCAGTTTGAAGCAGCCTAAAATTTCCGAGTGAGATTTAGCATTTTGAAATGGAGTTTGGGGTTAAACACCAGAGATATTTGATATAATTTTTGAAAAAGAAAGAAAAGGAAAAGGAAATAATATGAAAAAAGAGACATTGAGAAAGAGAAACCTCTAACACGTGTTGGAGGGATAGTGAACAATATTTCTTTAGCAGAACAAGGGAATAAACGTTCTTTTGGATCTTGTTGAGATTTTCTTCTAGGAAATCATAAAAAAGATAGTGATATTACGACTCTGCAAGATTCCCTTTTGGTTCAGATTTTAAAATCACTTGATCTTGTTAAGGAACAAAGGTTAATGTTGCCTACAAACACAAACAACAACATCTGATACAAGTGTTTTGTGTTTTGCGAAGAGTGGTAGAAAACCCTTCTGCTCTTTTATCGAATGTGAATTCATCTGCTTTTGAAATAAGCAAAATTAGCAAAAACAGAATAAATTTCCATCCATTCTGAATGTATTTTACATTTTTTTTTTTTTTTGTTTGCTTCTGTTTTTACTTCAGAATGTAATAACGTTGAAGGTTTAACCAAGGAGGTGTGTATAGTAAAGAAATGGGGGAAAAGGTAAAAAGAAGATGCGAGAAAATCGTGGTGTGACTGTAATGATGATTTATTTGAAAGACCCAATTCCTTTCTCTTTTATGCCTCCTCTTTCGTGTTCATCCTTCCCTCTGCCTCGCTTTTTGCCCCCCTTCCACCCGTCTCTATCCCCTCTGCTTCGGCTTTTGAAACTCTCTCATGCACCTATTAGTCCTTCTCTTTTATGCGACGAATCAGAGCTCGCATGCGTCTGAACTGCACTTCGCCATGTCCTTCTCTTTCTTTGTCTGTCTGTAGATGGGACAGAGCTTACATGCCCAACACTGACAGTACTTGCGCTGTCAGTAGGAATTCGGAGTCAGTAGGAATACTACCATCTTCCTCTCATTGCTAAGAATGCATTTGACCATTAAAAGTTGTACTTAGTATGCACTTGTTGCTATAACAATTCTTTTTTTTTTTTTTTTTTTTTCCTTTACGAAAGAACTGGACCTTCTTTCTCATACCACCTTTCACTCGGCCAGTAATTGAAGAGAAGGAGCACGCGCCGCCAGATACTTAAAATGAAATCATCGAAGGCTCACTCCAATCTTGCTATTGGCTAATAATAATTCAGGAAAGTCACTACTACTCCATGACAGCTAAGGTTACATCCTTCCCCTTTGCTGCTCTTGTCTTAGGACCACTTTTTCTTTTGTCCTTCCTCTCCCTGTAGCTTGCTTTGCACTTCCCGGAGCCACAGTTATCGTACCTAAATAATGGCTTGCCTGTGTTGCCATCTCTTCATTTTCTAAATGTGTTTAAGTATGTAGAACTTACCCATGTTACGAATGTCAGGAGTTCTGAGTTTTAAGGCTTCTCCGGGAGGAAAAAAGAAAAGAAAAGAAAAGAAAAAAAAAAAAAAGGTGGGGGAACACGAAAACAAGACCCTCATCTTTTGACCGAGGCATCTTCCCAAGCACGGCCATCTTCAATACCGGACATGAACCTGCCACAACGTAGGACATAAACACGTTCAAAAGAAGCTTAGGTCTCCAACCAAAATCAAAAGCCAAAGGTCGATTAACGATCACAAATTGAAGCATTTGGTCCTCCCAATATTCCTTATTGTTACTAAGATCTTGGGGAACCTTATACATCCAAGACGATTCTCTAGCAAGTAGGGCTTTTGTGAATTCTACTGGCCCCACTCCCTTGCCATTGTTCTTTATTTACTGTTAAGTTTTGCTGAACTTTCTTTCTTTTTATGTCCTTTATTTTTATTTTATTTTTTTCAATCCAAGACTAAGGCAAGGCAACCCGACTCCTTCGGATCCCACACCAACGCTTGGGATAGGGCCTACTAGAAGCAGAGATCATATGACAACAGCTTGTCAATTGCCACGTCTACAGGTTTCGAAATGCGATAAAATATGTTTCAGTGGCAATGCAAAGCGAATTTGTGTAAGCAAATTACAAAATTTGCCTTTTCGTAATGGATAAAATAGCAGCAAAAGTCAGATCTCTCTCTGAAACAGTTTGAGCTCATTAATACATTACGAAACGTTAAAACTGACTGACATTTACATCACGAAACAAGCATCAAAAGAATACAAACACACCTTGCCCGGTAATCAGGGGAAGGAGGTCCCTAAGATCACGGCTAATAGATATCCTTTTCTGGTGAAAAAAAAAAACTGAGTGAGAGAGTTCATATTTCCAAATTTACTCAGCAAAAATCTCAACTGTGTCAACTAATTATTACATATATCATCAATATGCACTCGCTCACTATTATATCTTTATGCCAAAACCCCTCTCACCCCTGGGCCAAATACCCTCTCATGACCTTTGCACTCATTTGCAAATATCAAACCAACTAGCACTGCTAAATTACATTTTCTACATGTTCAAACATTGTCTTTACAGCAGGCCAGTGCTTCCAAATGGATTGTTCGTTTGGGGGTGAGCAACCGGATTCGCAGGAAATGCACCAAATGCAGCATCACCAAAAGGATTATTTGGGGCCATCAACATATGTTGTTGCGGCGGCGGCTGCTGCTGCTGCTGGAAGCTTGGTTGGTACGGACCGAAGGGATTGGCCTGCTGTTGAGCCATTGCTGCCATCTGAACTGCAGGAGGTGGAGCAACACTAGTTGACAAAGAAAATGGATCTTGTACCTCAAATGGATTTGGGGCAGGCGCTCCATAAACCGGCTGCTGCGAGGCTCTATATGCTGCTTCATCGTATAAGCTATTCAGAGTGAGCGAGTCCAATCCACCGGCCTGACATTGATACAATGAAACTCTTAAAGTCCTTATACAAGAGGCATATACATAAAGACATGATTTTAGGACTCCTAATTTTTAACTTGGGGAAGGTGCATATATGTTTTGGACAGTATAGTCATGTCACAAATATGCAGATCGATATTCTAAGATAGCTAATAAAAAATGAGAAAAAAAAAAAAAAAAACAAAACAAAAATTTCGGACTTTTAAATAATCAAATTGGCCACAAAAAAAATGTGCAGCCATTCTGAGCCACAAAAGAATAAGGACCTACCAATTGCCTTTCATTAACTGATGAAATGTTCACACTTGGAGTGGTGACCAGAGCAAGTTCCCATCCAGTGGGATCAAAATCTTTTGCTGTATTAGAATTGAATGTTGGAGTAGCACCTGCAAAATATGTGGAGTACCAACTGATAGTTAAAAGAAAGGCCACAGAGAATTGTTGAGCAGCATAACTAGAAAGCAATAAAAGATGCAATAAAATGTCACCAGAGTCTGATGGAACTATGGCTAGAGCCAAAGCATTTCTGTCTTCAATTGCTGATGCATCAGCAGTGTTATGCTCCAATCCCTAAATTTGGTAGGAGAAAAAAAAAAAAGAAAAAAAAGATTGGGTATTAAGGGACAAGAAATTGTGAGAACTGGGCAAAAACATAACTGACCTATTGAAAGTATGAGCTTATTTACCAGTAGATCACCCGTTTCCAGGATATTTTGAGGAGGGGGAGGAGGAGGAGGAGTAGGGGTAATCTCAGCTGTAGCTACTACATCTGCATTATCAGAAGCAGGAGCCTCAGCTTCATCACCAGATGCTTTTGATTCTTCAGAAGGCCCTTCTTCTGGTCTGTACGTCAATTGAAGCTGTCCACATTGACCACATATTATTACATCTCAAGGTTGCTAGGTGACAATAACTAAGAAGATATGAAGGGAACAAAAGAGAATTAAATAAATGTCTAAAACTAACAAGTAGCATAAGCTGGATATTTTACAACAGACAGATATTATTAATCATCACCAACAAATAAAAATGCACTCACCAATGGCTCACTGGGTCCAACAACCACCCGGGGTGCCTCTCTTATGTACTCTTCCATGGTTGTGAGAAAGGATTGTGGAGGCTGGAAAGGCAAACATCACACTCAGGTGGATAAAATAAAATGACAATGAGATAATAAACTAAAATTGACAAAAATACTAGGCCACTGTAATAACATCAACACCTCTCTAAGAACAGGAAACTGGAAGTTCCTAGCAAGCTCCAACCCTTTACAAACTTCATAGAAGTCGGAAAGGTTCCCAGCCTGCAGCAAAATATGTTTATTGAGTGAGACATACAAAACTGAATTGTAAGACCATCTTTCACGATTAATGAGGTGTTTGAGAGAGAGAGAGGAAGGGGGGCGAAGAAAAAAAAAAAAAGGAACAGAGAAACCATAAAATTGCAATCAACCGAGTCAATCAATAACATTACCTGCTGACCAGCTCGTTTATAGACATCAAGGGCTTTTACAGCTTCATGTCTTGGCATTTCAAAAAACTGCAAAAAGATGGGATGTGATGGCACAGATAACTTAAAGAACAAGCGACAATATTACTGTAACTTTTCCTTTAATGATATGTCAATTCACCTTATCAACAAGGTTGATGATCCCATCGTTAATAGCACAGTAAATTTTAAAACTCTCTTTCAGTACCTGAAATTAACAGATATAAAGAAGATCAAGAACAACTAGGAAGAAAGATCTTTTTGTAATTAGAGAGTATGATTTGTACCACTTATATACATCCCATAAGGAATTTTTTTGATATCTCAAAACCTTTTTTCTTTGAAAAACTCAAAATGGGAGAAAGAGAACCATCTCTAAACTCACTCACAATCAACAAAAGTAATCAATTACAGGAAAGAGAAGCACTAGACATACCAGAGCCAGGGCATACTGGATAACATAATTACCAACAGCCGCTCCCTCTGGCTGTAAAAGCACAAAATAACTTAAATTCATTATCCCTCAAATAGTAATATGATCAGAAGATATTTATGAAATATCAAGAACTACGGTGCATTAAAAAGAGAACACAGAACATCCATGGGCTATAAAAGGTACCCTGCAACCAACAAGACGATACAGCAGCTGCTGCAAAGCTGGCAACTGGTCCAACAGTTCTTCACTGTCCAAATCCCTGGTTCTGCTGTAACCCTGCTAGATAAAGAAAAGAAGAGAAGATAGGGAAGAGGTGAGGTTAGATATATATCAGGGATCTATAAAAAGCATAGTTACAAGATTTAAGTCCCCACAAACTAGAGACCATAGTTACAAAATCTTGACTTCATCCATACAAAACCATTCATGAAAAGTAGAAGACCAATAGAGAATAAAAAAGTGACAGCAGCAATTACTTTCATGAAATAAACAGCCAGTATTTTTAAATAGTTACTTTAAGAGATAATACAAGTGCATCTTTAGCTTTTAGAACTAAAATTTCTATTGGAAACGAAAATACAGATAAAATTGTAGAATAAGTTTTTATACAGGAATTAACAGCACTTCTGGTTGGCATCCAAACACAAGGTGTATAACTGTCAATAGAACATAGTCCTTAAAGTCTACAATAAAAAAAACAACTGCTCTACGGTATGGAACAAATAGGCATGCTGTACCAAACTGAGCTAAAGGCTCAAACGCCACGCAGGCCCTAAAGAACTCCTCAAAAGCCAGTGAAACTCTTACAGTAGTATGGCTTGCAAAGCTTCAATTATGTCACTAATTTGCACCTTCACCCTAAACTAAAGTGGCCAATATTTACCCAAACTACAGGCTGCAAATCAAAGCGGGCTCCCAAGCGCATATTATTTTATTTCAATAGAGATAATAAAATTTAAACATACACAACAAAAAAAATGCTAAGGCAGGCAGGCAGCCCTGCTTCCAATTTTGAGAAACAACTAAATTTCACAGGTTGTAGAAGAAGACTTTTTTATTAGATGTCCTCTATTTCGGTTCCTTAATTAAGCAACAAATTGTTGAACATTCAAATAAACTGAAATCTGAGAAATAAATGGTCAGAGGTTTTAAATCCCACATTAAAAATTAATAAGACTTAAGAAGCAAACACAAGCCCTTTTCTTTTTAAATCTTTCAGCGCTGGAAATCTCAAATTTAAAATTAGTAACCTTAAGAAGTAAACACAGACCATTTTCTCGAAATCTTTCAATGCTGGAACTTTTTTACATATAAAATTCATAAGTTTAAGAGGTAAAATACAAGCCCTATTCTCTTTAAATCTTTCAATGCTGGAAGTCTCACATTTAAAACTCATGAGACTTAAGAAGTAAACAAAAGCCCTTTCTCGTTAAATCCTACAATGCTGGAACAATTTTGCCTTTTTTTTTTTTTGGGTGGGGTAAGGGGGGGGGGGGGGGGGGGGTGGGTGTTGTCCTCTGGTCCACTACACATAGTAGAGTCGGAAATGTTGTCACTGAAACAACTTGTATGACCAAGATGACCATAACAGAAGTACCAAGGCCTGGCTCGAATGGAGACAAATCATATAAGACTCAAAGGCATGATTGAAGCAGCAAATAGCATTTTCTAAAAAGATATGAGCATATGACCTTTAGCAACTATAATCAAATGTTTCAGACAATAGCTACTCATATAAACAAATAGATAACTTAGAAAGACACATGTATGCACATATAGCAACTAACTGCAGAGCTAGACATTCCCAAGAACATATTTTTTAACTTCATCCACTAAATGTCCCTCATATGCTATTTCAAGGCAAGCAAAGTTACAAAACTGCATTATTTACTCATAAGTTTCCCTCTTAGTAATAGAAAAGACTAACTAATTGGGTCAAGTACCTTCTCCTGTCCTTGGGAAGGTCTTGGTAGACGTTCAGCTTCAATGTCATACTTAAGAACCCTGAAACATTCAAGTCGTTCCTCCAAAAACAATGCATAAGTACGTACCCAGGCAGAGCAATCCCAAGCTGAAAGAAAAAATAAGAGGATGTCAGGAACTAATGCGGTGATACCAACCAAAGAAAGCCAATAAAAGATATTGGTGTTTAGAAATTAACCAATTGGACTTGAATCGTCCTTGAAGTTAGAAAGCTGAAGAATACGAGCTCGCTGTGAGAAATTCAGGAGTTCTTCTCTGAATGTAGGATCACCCTCCCTCAATAACCTATGGATAACTATCAGTGTTTTCAATGCCACCTGTTGAGCAAGAAACGGGAGTAATATAACTATCTACATAACAACAATAGCGAGTCATCAAATATAATGTCTTCTCTAGTGTTAAAGATTTGATACTTGAAGATTTTAAAAAGAGAGCCATACACTTAAAAGAGAAGACACCACGAGACATGAAAAGTGTACCTGCTTTTCAAAAACCATGACATACTATCCTACGCCATAAAGCAGTCCAAGTTCCAAATTCAAATGCATAGATAACATGAGAAATCCTTTCTTTAACAACAACTAAAAGGACCAAATATGTATTTACTAGTACCAATGACTCACCACCCTTGTTTTCGTATTATGCTTTACCCCCTCAAAAATACCATATTTCAGTCCTTCCCTAACCAATCTTTGAAATAACTGGGCATGTGCTAAACCTAAGGAGAGCAAAAATTTCCATGCACGTACAAACCCAAGCCACAGAAACCAGTGTTGATGTGCACAAGAAGATGAAGACAAATTAGCCGCAGTTTGTTCCAAGTATATTTGGCATAAAACAACCACAGATAAGACGATAGATCATTCCATTTGCATTTTAAGAACCCATGATACGTCACTGAAGAGAAATTTATGGAAGAAAAAGTGCAAACAGCCTTAACAAGAGCTATGAGTTAACAGAAACTCAAAAAGGCTAAAAATAAAAATAAAAGAAGCATAAATAGGACGGGCTAGACTACTGTAAATGTTAATCCAAAAGGCATGGGTTAATGCTAACCAACAAGAGCTAATGCCTCACATATCCTTTTTCATAACCCTTTGACATTACAACCCACAACCTACTAGAGATTAGAGATTCATCAAGCTTGAGTTATATGGCCATGGTTCACAATTTAGTGAGAATTATTCACTTGAAGAATAAGCCCTAGTTGGCAACAAACAGTGAAAGTCAACAAAAGAAACAAATTTAATTTGGATGCAAAATAATTCAAAGAGACACCCAGCACTCATAAACAGTAATATGCTTTCCTATGGCTTGTCTGTACACCAAAACATACTAAAGCCGATATAAAGTCAAAATTCAGCTAAGCCCAAATCAGCATGAATGTCCACCTCAATGTCTTGGGGAAGGGCTTATGAGATCAAATTTTGGATTTGCTTAATTTGCATCACCAGAAAACTTACACAGCCAGACTCGAAAGACATGATTGGCTGACTTGATAGTTCAGGCCCATCTCAACAAGGTTCAGCCAGTCACCTAGCCCACCAAGCAGACAGGAGGCAGACAAACTTTTCTACACCATTCCAACATTACAAGTCGGAAGTCCGAGGTAGTTTGTTGGTAAAACTACTAACCAGACCCACTGTCCCTTATATTTACTGTGGAGAAGTAACTTCGGAGATAACATAATCCTAACCCACTCTTGTTTTTCTCTCGTGTCCTCTCAAATCTTACTGCTGCACCACAATCTTAGTCTTTACCAGCCTGCTTCATCTCAATTTCAGAGCTGTACCAAATAACTCAACCAAAGATCATCTCTTCTCCATTTCTGTTCTCTCCTCTTTAGTTGCATAGAGACATGGTCCATTTGACATACACATGGTGGTACAACACTGAAAGCTGAACACTGAACTCTCCAAGTTAACTTCATTTTCCCCATCCACTCAGAGGCTGGTGTATCGACCATGATAGATTCACTCACTTGTCTCTGAGAATCCTAAAACAAAGGTGCAGGCATGGACTGTAACTGACTCCTTATGATCAGGCTGATGGTATTAAACCCACCTACAGTCTTCTTCAAAGCTAGTCAATATGGACAGAGAACTGACCCAAGGGGGTCAGCGCTCAGCCTAGGACTGGTCTTATTTCCAGAAAGGGGCTCAATCTAGATGGTGATCACACAGATAAGAGTAAATTACGTTCCTTAGTACCAGTGATACTTGACCTCAATCATATCGATTCTCACATTCTAGACCAGACTGAAATCACGAGCAATTCATACCATTTATCCACCCCAACCCCTGTATATGAGGACATTCAGATCCAAGAGCCACCAAACTTTGAGGGGTTTTCACGCCACAATAGACCATATAGACAGACAATATAGTTTAAACGTGAGAATGTCAAGGCAGTAATAATTTTCACAGATCAATGGCAATAGTGCTCCTCTCATGGCAGCAACTTCCAATGAGCAGATGATATTATGCCAGGAAACAAGTGTAGCCATAATGCAGCAATTCTAAATGGAAGACCAACCAAAGCGAACTTGAGAAGTAGAAAAGCAACACTAGTTCTTATTCATTATTGGAAATCAATGGAATTTCTGCATTCCACTCAAACAAAAATTAAGCTCTTGCAACCATTACTCACAGACGCAATATATTGAACAATTCGATGCTTCAAATGGAAAGAAATGTAGCCCGCTATTTGCATTTCGAAACAGATAGGTAAATGAAACAAGTCAGAATACAAAAGCCCAAGTAATTAAGATGCGAAAATGTAAAGCCATGTTCACACAATCAGCAACAAATTTATCAGGCCAATATCCATAAAATCATAAACCGCCAAACTCAGAAACCATTAGACACTAATCAAAGCCATATTGGAAATGAAACTTGGAACATAAAGAATTCGGCACCAGAACGGAAAAGTAGAATCAGTAAAACCAAGAAAGACAGACCGTCCAGTTACGCGTCTTGGCCAATCGGCGAGAAAGCGCATGAATGCAGTAAGCAACATCGGCACGGGGCCGAATCGCCGAGGTGGCAATCAGAATCTCTGCAACATCATTTGAAAAGGAAAAAAATCAGAGAGTGGCGTGGAATGGAGGAGAGCAGAACAAAAGATCTGTGAAAAGGAAAACTCACTTCTGAGGTGCCTCTCCTTGGGGGGGCACTCGACGTGGTTCGTAGCCTTGACTATGGCCACATCCAAATCCTAATTTTAGGGAATCGATTTAGTATCCAGATTGGGAAAACAAAAACAATAGAACCATTAAAAATAGGAGAGAGAGTGAGAGAGGAAAACCGCGTAGTCGCTGTTGACATGAGCGAGGCCGACTTTGGTGCTGTCTTTGATGGCGCCATAGGCCTTTCTCCATGTCTGTAGCGTCCCCATTTGTAGCAATCAGATCTCTCTCTCTCTCTGTCTGTCTCTCCAAGAATCCTCTTACGTGGTTACCACGCCTTGCTTCCCTCTCTCTCTCTCTCCTTCCTTCTCCCTCGGTTGGGGTGAGATGGTTGAGAGACAGGAATTGATCGAAGGCACGGCCTGCAATGGAGGACGGGGAAGTCGTTGCTATTCGTTTCTCCCTTCCTTTTTCAACTTCGTTTCCTTAATTTTTTTTTGGGGGATGGCTGGGAGAGGACGCATAATCCTACTGTGCTGACATTGCCTTTTTCAATTTTTTTTTTCCGACTTTTTGTTTTCCATTTTTTTAATTTTTTATGGCCCCCGCATTCGGTGCATGGCACCATTCTGTCGTTTCGCTTCGCATATTCCTAAGCGATAATTTTCTTCGACAAACTAGTCTTTTAAAGCCAAAAGCAGGAATTTCCTTTAAATAAGAACCATTTAATCATTTCTCACAGTCCTTTTCTGTTAAAATCTCGAATTCAGAAATCTATATTCATTAACAATACAATTTAAGAAAATTCATTAATTTATGATACAAAAAACAAATCATATTGTGACTATTTATAACAAGATTACAAATATAAAATGTTTATAAAGTAATTTTTTATTAAGATAGATTAATTATCTACAAATAAATTGACCCTTATCATTAAATCTTGTCAGTTTATAACAACCACGAAATTTCTAATTCTTATATCCATTTGGTTAATCCTATTGCAGATTCTTCTCGCATAGAGAAAACTATAACTTCCTTTCTAAATCATAATAAGTTTAAAACTCTTTGTAATCTGTTTTATAATTTTTTTTATTTAATTTCTTATATTTCTTTAAAGACAAGATTCATGTATAATTTTTCATTAAGTGAAATTAGTATGATTATTACTCTGACAATATTCAGTTTTAGTTTTAAGATTATTGATAAAAGAAAAAAAAGATCAGTACATTAGGTGGGCAAACTGAGATTTTTGGTCTGGTTTATAGGTGGAGATTTTGTGATGGGTGGCGCTGATAAGGACATGCATGAAGAAGGCATTAACAATCTGAAATCTTATTGGCTGTTATTTGGCAAGAAAGGAAAAGGATCCATGGAGTTTAAAGTTTAGATCGTAGTGTTGACGATGTGTTAGGGACAGGGACAGTGCGAGTACAGTTGATACATCTACCTGCCTGGAATTAGTTGTTTGACGTGAAAAGCTAAGCTCGAAGGCCCTACACTTCATGTGCTTTGCTGATGTGCCACGTGCTTTTTAGGAGCAAGGTGGAGCCTATTAGGCCAGCCTAATGATGTTTTGGTTCCTTTCAACAACGGCAATAAAGAAATTCTCTTATGGGCAGGTTTAGATCGTCCTGTCTTGGATCCAAATGCCAGCTGTTTTCCAAGGCGTTATTTGTTCCATGTTCCGTCTTGTATGAATTACCAAGAAGTGACCACCCAGAAAAGTTTAAAAAAAGAGTTTCTCCTTGGTGGAATCAGCGTATGATTATCAGGTTAAGCTAAAATAGGAAAGGACTTATATCGCAAAATGAACAACAAGAAATAATCATTTCTTATGAGGTGTAACGGATTTATGGGTCCAGGTCAAAGAAGATATTCAAGAGTAATTGAGTAAGATTTTTCATATGATTAATAAAGTAATCATATTTGTTAAAATTAGTATGGGGTTCAACTATCATACCCTAGCTTCGAATTACAAAAAAGAAATCTGGAAACAGGAACCCACGGGGAGGAAGCTGCCAAGCCAAGTGGTGTGTACAAAGCATGACGGAACTTAACAGGCTTATGGGGGGATCAAGACAAATTTTGGCTTATGAGAGCTCAAAAGAATAAAGCAATAACAGTGCAGAAATTGGACGTGGAGCCATAAATAATGATTATGGGAATGATCCCCTTATGCCCTTTTGCTTAAGAGCAAAGAAACTGGGAATGATGGCTGATGGATGCTATTCTTTTCTTGCATGTTCGGCAACTACTCTCGTTATGCCTGAGAATTTAAAGCCTGTCCAAATGAGGTATTATATAAGGCTTCAAAACCCAGCTGTTAAGCACATTGTGCTTCGGAGCTTTTCATATCAGGCCTTCAATGGAACAGGGCCTGCAACAGTCACTGATATCTAAGAACAATCTTCCTCTTATGCTTCACTTCATGCCGCTCTCTCATTAAGCAAAGCACTGCAGCATCCCGTCATATTTCCGAGGATATCAAGATAAATACAAAACAAATTATTTTTATTTATTTGGGAAATACCTCTACAAAATAAATTCAAGGAAGTTGAACAACATGTGGCAGGAGGCGGCGCTGACCATCTAATGAAGAAAGTTGACCCGAAGATTTCAGCACTATCCTTTATTAGTGGTCCCACTACTTGAAAAAAAAAAAAAACAAAACAAAAAATGTGTATAATAAGCACACGGTACATATTATTTACTCTACAAATAAGGTAATGAACATGTGGATGTGTAACCAAATAAGCGTGCAACAGTTAGGATATGCCCTACACAAATAGATGCGACAATTAATTCTTAAAGTTTTGCTGGAATTTATTGTTGCATTTTGAATTTTATATGTTTATTCAAAAGGTATGGCTTATGGAGTCCCCTTTCTTCTGTAAATGTATTTTTTTTTTTAATTCCAAACAGTATTTTGGGACTTCTTTTTTCCAAAGTATTACACCATTAGACAATTCTTCAAGTCGAAGTCAAAGCTCCACACCATTACAAGGTAGTTGTAAATCATGACATAACTTACGATATGTTGACAATTATTGTCTAATTAATTTGATTTTTTTCAAAATAACTATTAGTTTAACATAACATTAGGATAAAGAAACTGAGTTTAAAGTTTGACTTGATAACTTATTTCATATTCTTAATTAAGTAACTCATGCGCTGACTTTATGCATCCTTATAATAAAGTTTACTTGCTCTTAAGACTAAGGTTAGAATATTAATTAATTACTTAAGTATTAATTTAGAGTTTGAAGATAGCTAATAAAATATCAAACTTATCACAGGATCATACTTTGAAGGGGTTTGGTGAGTCTTAGGCGATGCGATGCCATGATTAAAGGATGAGACGGTAGCTTTCTGTTGGGATGAGTGGTCCATTTCTGTCCACATCTATGGTTGCTGTAACTTTGCTTCCATAAACCCTTTTTGCTGAAAAAAAGAAAAGAAAAAAGAAAATCATGATCTAGAGGCCATTACCAGTTCTGATTACTTGCTATAGGTACAAAAGGAAATGAACAAGACAAGACTGATCAGTCATCTCCGGTTCTACTTCAAATTGCAAGGGCCTCGTAACAAACAAGGGAATACCATGAATTGAGTTGGCGCGTCCCATGAAGTCCCAGGCATACCTATATATTTGGCTGTACAAGGCATTTCATGATGTGTAGATTCTTGGATTGAATCTTTTGTATACAACCTTCACTGGTATGTGTGACTGAAATTATGAAAAAATTAATAACAAAAGAATGTTTGAGATTGAGATAGGAAATCTTATTCTCAATGATAGGACGACTTTTCAGGAGATTATTAAGGCACTACCATGGAAAAATCCTACATAGCTATTGATTTAGTTGAAGCAGACATCTCATGATGTGTAGATTTGATCCTTTTGTATAAAGTTTACACGGGTATGTGTGACTGAAATTACGGGAAAAAAAAAAAAAAAACAACAACAAAAGAATGTTTGAGGTCAACATGAAGACCAAATTGGATTGATACATAAAATCTTGTTCTAAATGATGAGATGACTCTTTGAGATATTATTAAGGCACTACCATGAGAAAATCCTACATAACCATTGATTTGGTTGTAGTAGACATTCAATTATGTGTAAATTCGAGGGTTGAATCCTTTGTATACAACATACATAAGTACGTGTGGCTGAAATTATGAAAACAATAATAATAACTGAAGAGTGTTCAAGATCCATATGAAAACCAAATTGGATTGAGACATGAAATCTTGTTCTAAATAATAATAACATGACTTTTCGGGTGAGAAATAAGGTACTACCATGGAAAACTCCTACATAACCACTTATTTGGTTGTAGCAAACATTTCATGATGTGTAGATTCCTGAATTGAATTCTTTGTATATAACATACACCGGTATGTGTGGCTAAAATTATAAGGAAAAATAATAACAAAAGAATGTTTGAGATCAAGATGAAAACCAAATTGGATTGAGACTTGAAATCTTGTAGGCAATACCGTCAAGTTTCCTTAATATTGACAAAAATATTCAAAACTCGCTTACTTTTACAGATTGTAAGGAACTATAATTTCACTTTAAAATCCTCTCTCATATATAAGTTTACAAATATTTTAAGATGTTTAACAAAAATTTAAAATTCAAACTCTTATCAAACTTTCCTTCATATAAGTAAAAACGACTATATGAAACTGTATTATAATATTCTCACAACAAATTAGAAAACTAATAAAAGAAAAGGTCACAACCCACCCTCCAAAACATTCACAGTTATACTGTTTCTCCTTTTAAATCTTAATTCTTTATTCAATCAATTTAGTATTTGAGTTTAGGAAGATTTTAATTATGAGATCTTTTTTTATCATTTTTTAATAATAATAACGTAACTTATTATCATGTAATCCTTACTCAAAATTAAAACTGAAAAGGAAAACCAACTTGCCCCTTCCCCAAATAGGTGATGCCTCGTACTCACTCAAGCCTCAAATCTTTTTATCTTTTTTTCTTTCTTTAAATCTTCAAATACGATGGTCATAGTTATACTTAATATGACTTAAAGTCAACATAATAAGGTTGACAATTGATCGCCTAACATATAATCAACTATTCACCTACTTATAGGCTCTCTAATCCGTCATTAAACATTATTGGAATTTCACAATATACTGTGCTTCTTGCCAACCGGCAACGTAGTTCCTAACATACTATACATGGAAATGCATGGCTTATATTGAACATCGTGAGATGGAAGTAGTTCTAGACATGTCAAAGTCCACATGGACAGCTGCTTATGACATAAGCAGTTTAACAAGATCATATTTGGAAGTTGTTAAGCAATAAGTGTGCCATTGTTCAAGCAATCGATGCAGCCACTTACTACTTAGTGGAGAAGCCATTCATAGAAGTGAAGTTGTGAAGCAATAACCGTGCCATTGTTCAAGGAATTGGTGCAGCCACTTTCTACTTACTGGATGAGCCATTCAGAGCAGCAAAGTCGCTATATCATAAACTCGAGTTGATTGTACGCTATCATGGATTACCTTTAACTTGTAAGGGGCAGTAAAACTGAATTCTGCACTCGAACTAGCAGGTTCACATAATCAGGTCATCCAGGAAAGGGTTGCTGAAAGGTAGCTTGATAACTCCAGAGGCCACGAGCAGAGACAAAGTCCAAATTGGTAATATCCATTGGAGAGCAAACATGAGGTTCCTTTTCCCTATATAAGGGTAAAACTGTAGTATCAGGCCAATTACCGGACCTACTTTTTATCAAACATGAGACTTTTCTGGACAGATTTTTTTCTGAATGGAAATCAATGATGATAAGATATTTGGGATATCCACGTAATATAAGAAAACTGGAATAAAAAATAAGGTATCTTGTGACAATCAAACTTTTGACAAGTTACATCTACTAGAAAGTAACATATATTAATAGAAAGCAACCAAACAGAAAAATCAAGGCAACCCATAAAGCCTTTGTCTAAAACCTGTCCTCTTTCTTGTATCCTGAAAGTCAGTGAAAGGATTTGGCACTTTCCTTACTTCTAAAACTCATAAGCAAAGAAAGCAGAGTGAAGAAAAGAAGAACATAGTAGAAATGTATTTATTATTCGTGCATAAGATACATAAAGGTGCTTAGTTATTTGAGCCAACAGCATCAATCTAGTATTGCAAGTGACCTCTTCATGCAGAAAGAGTATATATTCTCCTCCATCCTGAGCACCTGCCACTTCAAGCAGGCCCTCCCCATTTCTATAGTGTCAATCTGGTGCAGGCATAAGTGAAGACATAGATAATTCAACAGTCACCCACAGTCAAATTAATCCATGCATGATCACCGATTGTTTGAATTTAGTGAATTCCTATGTAACTGTTGTTTTTTGCACATTGGCGTGCAAGAAAAAGTGAGAGACAGAGACACTTCACGCTATTCAATTAGCATGCGAGAGACAAAGACACTTCGCCCTATTAAGTTAGCATGGCAATTGAGACTAAGATAGAGACAAGAAACATAAGTATTTTTATATTTAGATAGTTGCAGCTCGAAAGAAGCGCAAGAGTTCAGGTTTGGTTGTGATGAGAGTATAAGATTTTCCATTGGGGTATTCTCCACCGTTGCACTTTCACTGCATACCATAGGATAAAAGTTATGTCAGGTCATGAATCTGAATCCTTAATTGGAAATCGTCAGATGGCTCCAATTCTCACCTTTCCTCTGTGTGTGGCCACAACACTTATAAGTCATAACTAATAGCAACACTCACCAGTCTACATTATGTTGTGCTTTATTATTCAGTAAACTTTTTTTTTTTAATAAGTATTATTCTGTTAACCTTAGTGCGAAGTCAGTTTTATGGCTAAGAATGTATTCATAATTCACGAGATATGTTGTAGAATTATTCACACGTGAGTATTACTTCCAATACTCACGTGTGAATAACTACATCAGGAAGCACGCAACTGAACATACGTCCATAATCTGAGTTACACAACTGAACAACATTTCAGCAAAAGAACTCCTACAATTGGAACTCCTATAATTGGTAGGCAAAAATTTACTGCAAGCAATCATCTGGTTCCACCACTTCGCAAATAATGTTATAGATAATTGACTTTAAAGTCTGATCTGCCTCACTCTACAAACTATTTATTGCTCCAATAGCCTAAAGAATATAAATCTCTGCCCACCAAAACAAAACAGAACCCATATGAAATGAGCTCACAAAAACTCCAAAGGATAGTTCAATTATTCCATCCTCTAACAACTGTTGTACAAGTACACTAAAGTTAAAACCATATGCCAAGCAAACATTAGACATCTAAGCTTATCCTAACCTACCAGTGATGCTAACTAATTAAGTGGGTGCCCTTGTTTGTTGAGTAAAAGATAACAGAAACTTCAATATTCAAGTCCACGGGATAGCTCACTCTACCGGGAGCCATGCCTTATAAGGTGAAGGTCTCCATCCTTCGATCACCTTGGAGCTGCTCATTCATTCCCTACCTCCGCAATTCCTACTCCAACCCCCTCCCCACCCTCTAGAGCATCCAGAGGAAACACAAAAAAAAAAAGGGGGGGAAATTCCAAGACTCCAAATGTGGACGTGAGTTATACCCTGCGTATGTGTTTCATTTCAATACCTGTATTCTATCCTAACTGGTATCGCTGGACAATCAGACCAGAAACACTCACAATTAACTAAAACATCTTTCACTTCTGAAGCATCCAATAACAAGAACCACGTTGAATAATGCTTACCAGCGGCTCGAAACCTGCTCTCCGTCGAAGTGGCTAGCCACTCTCCCGTCTCACGGAGCTTCTTCTCGATAGGCCCTTCAAACTTGCCATCAAAACTCATCGACATGAAGTCAAAGTTAGCCACTTCTTCTTCCTTCAATTCTCTGATAATTGCAACAAACAAACCTCAAAACTCAGAACCACATAAACATTATCGATAATCAGCAACAAAAACTCCAAAACAAAGAGCAAAATTTTACGGAACAACAACCTATCTAGAGATGCAAAATTTGCGGACAAGGAAGAACAGGGACGTGCCTGGCATCGATGTCGCGGTACCTTCCCGCACTGATAGCTCTTTCTATGTCAGCGATGGAGGGCTGACGTCGACTGTTCTCCTTCTGCCGCTGCTGCTGCTGCTGCTGCTGCAGCTTCTTTCTTATTAGAGACGTAGTGGGATTTATAATGCGCATAGGAGGGTCAGTGGGATTGGTATGGACAGGATGTGAGTCATTACTGGGAAGAGAAGCAAGAGCCAGAGGTTTCCTTATGGAAGAGCAGGATAAGCAATACATGGTATCTGGGGAGTGTCTGCCACTGTGGGTTCGTGTTGGAGTGGATAATTCTTCTAACCGTCCGACACAATCTTCCAAGGCAACTGTAAATATCAGAAGAGAACAAGAGAAGAAAGAAGCAGAATGTCTTCCTCGTCACATATCCTAAAAGCATCTCGTAATTAATATGAACTACTCGTTTCAGATCTTTTTTTAAATATTTTCAAATAAGATTTATTAAGACTTTTATTACGTTATTCTTAACCCACTTACTTTAGACATTACCTTCATATAACCAGATCGTTTACTCTAGTGACATTCTTCATCAAAGGGTAGCGGATCACCCTCGTTCAGCAAGGATGAACCAGTCAGAAATCATGAGGGCTGGACTTACAGTCAATTACAAAGGAGGAAATGAGACATCTATTTAACTAAATCTTATCACTACGATGTCCATACAACTCTCCATTTGGGTTCTGACTCTGCAAAAGGGATCATACTACACTGCTTCTACAAAAATATGTATCTTGTACCAAGTTCTTGCTCTAATTGTAGCATTTGCGTGTAGAATATCAAGTGGGTAAACTCCTCAACAAGTGAATTGCTCGTTGCCACTGTGGCCTCTGGGATAGCACAATTCTCTTCAATGCTGGCACAGCTCCAGCGGCTAAAATTGCCGGATGATTCTCGCTGTTCATGCTTAGATTATACAGGATTGATAAACCTGCTTCAACAGCCCTCTCACGTCCCTCTTCAATCAGCTTTACCAATGGAAATATTCCACCCTCAGAAGCAATTGCTCGAGTAGAATCCACCACCCCTTCAGAAATTATTCTGTTCAGTTCCACTACTGAGGCTTCCTGTACTTCCGGAGAGACAGAGGTTTTCATCTGCTCTATTAGTCTTGGGATGGTCTCATAAAGAGTTACCTCCATGTTGATTGGATTCTCTAAATCAAAGCTGCCACCAGAAATGAAGCCGACTTTAACAAGCGCAGCAGCAACCCAATCTTTTCTGTGAACGGAGATGTCTGATTTTAGAACTTTTCGGAGTAACTTAGTGAAATGCGTGGAGTTAATATTTTCTCGAAAACGTTGAGAGTCGAGCAGCTTTGTTAGCAATCGGGATGCTGCAGAAATTGCAAGACCAGCTTCTTCAACTTCAACAGCATATTTCTCTGGCTGCTGGCATTCTGTATCAGAATCTGTATCTGCCAAACAAAAGACAATAAAATAAAATAAAATAAAATAAAACGAATCACACATCTGGAATGGCAATGTCCTAGCTCTAAAGATTCAACAAAGTGATCTTTCCATCTGCTTTTTTAGAATTTGTCTCTTACCTTTATATGTATCAATCTTTTCTTTTTCTACGCATAGTTGCAGACTTCCACTTAACTATTTAAAACAAAACCATCGTCCCTAAAACTACCAAAAATTACAAGGGAATGTGATGCCTCATATGATTGAAATGTGTGTCATGTCAAGGCACAAACAAAAATTGCAAATATTTCCTGCAGGAAGTAAGTTTCAACGGTCGTCTACTGGGGTAAACACAGAGGACAGCAAAGTATAAAATAATGACAAATCAATGGTCATCGTCAAGATAATCTCATCAAAAAATATGACGAGCTGTAGGATTTGAGAGCACATAAAAGTGGCCAGTATAATCGGTCTGTAGGGAGTAGAACCACCAGACCACTGGTAGGATATTAATGAAGAAAAAAGTCCTAGAAAGTGCTAACGGAAATCCAATATCAAAGGTAGTTTAAACGTATTGTTGAGAGACTAAAAATCTCTTAGTTTGGAGGTATGTTACAATCACCATGGATTCAATGCTATGTGTTCAACTCCTATTATCAGAAAGCAAATTCAGAAGAACCTATTGCCAGGAAATAAGAAATATATTGTAAGGTAAAACTATTGACGCTTGAGGCCTTAATAAATAATTACCGCATGATCACTCATTCCATTCAGTTGATTACCAAGCAAATACTATTAACAAACATATGAGTTGATTACCATAAAATCTTGAATTACAGGAATCCACAGAAACTCAAAATAGGTTGGAACTCTATCCTAACTCAGCTTCATAACAAACAAAAGATTACATGCTTCTAGAACCTAAATCAGAAATTGTAGTCCACCTTGTTCAGATGATGATTGGACATTCCAATCAACAAGAGCAACCGACACTGTGAATTCCTTTCATCTTTTCTTTCTCCTCATATTTAACTTCAGTTGGAAACCAAATGAAGGCAGCAAGTTTCAAGAGTTATAATGATGATAATGATCATTTGTTAGAATAACTATAAGATGATCGAGGACTTGGTGGAAACAAATAGGTCTGTTCTTTTTTTTCTTTTTTTTTTCTTTCTTTAGTCTAAAAGAGGTTACTCAAGTATGAGATGAAACACAGCCAAATTCTCTTTATAGCAAGTCAAGTCCAAGTATTCAAGTAAATTTTTTCCCATACCTCTCAGGACTTTTGGTTGGAAAACTGCCTCCAAACCAGATCCAATATCTAAGGAAATGATCAAGTCCATACTTGGGTCAATAATCACTACAAACTCAAGAACGGATGCTGCTTTTCTTTGTAAATTTGGGGATGAGGTCTTTAGGATCTCCACAAGACGAGCAATGAAACCAGTGTCCAGCACATCCTCCCTGCAATTTGTTTTTATAAGTAAAAATAGCAGCTCAACTTATGTATAGAGATACAACTTTAACCTAGCTTTAGCGAAGGCATACACACAAACACAGACAAAGAAAGAAAGAGAGAAGAATGTTCTCTTGAAAGTCGGCATTTGTCCAGCATCTCTAGATACAATAAAATAACGAAACAAAGGAACAAAACCATAATAATATAGCAATCTCCCAACTTTCATATAAGCACTTTGGAGTGGAAGAGTAAAAGAGGGAGAAAAAAAAAGAAAAGAAAAAGGAACACTTCAGATCTTCCACAGATAAAAAGCTTTCTTATCTGGAACCAGCCAGCCACTCAAAATAGATTTGTTCACAGCCCAAAATATATGTTCACATAATTAATTTGGAGTTGCAATGGCTCAGCCTTGTTATGAGTAGGTTAAGTCCAGGTTTGCCAGTTACCCCATAGAGTTCAATTTTACATATAACCTTTAAGTATTTGCTAATGGTGGCATCAAATCCATATCCCAAACTGCTAAAACGAACGGGTTGATCTGTTAGCAAAATAACAAATGGAACTAAAGTTGGGCAGGATATGACACACATAGGGTAGCTCCAGTGCAGCTAAAATTGTTGAAAAATAAAAATAAAGAGAAGAAAAGAAAAGAACCAAATCAAGAAAGAATAACAGTTTGTGATCATAAAAGTCAAAAGCCTCTATAAGGACTTCAGGACATTACTACAACTTATACTATGTAAAACATCATGGCTATATTAACATTATATGGTTGTATATCAAAAGACTAATCTCTTTTACAAAACAAGCATGCACTTTTGTTTGTCAAAAAGATTGAAACCAAGATTATTCTTCACCAAATTTGTTTGTCATTTTTCACTAGTTTGGGATTTGAAAGGTATTATTCTCTTTTCCTGCAATATGTTTTTGCCATCAAATGACATAGCCCTAGCAATAAAAGCCTAATTATCTAGCAGCACCTCTTTAAATTACGTAAGATATTTGACAAAATTGTTCTTCATCCAAATTCTTGTTGATGTTTGTTCATTTTAGTAATGGTGCAGGAACTTCTAAGAAGAAATCCGCATTGTCAACTATACAACAACTTCATTTTGTCTTCTCCCAGTAGAACTACAAGCGTTAACCAGAAAACTTGAGCAAAAATGATAAAGATGGAAGGCAAACATATGCTATTTGCTAGTTTATTCTTTCTTTGTTGTCATGACCAGTGGACAAAGTCTTTGTAACATAGATAATAATCACCAAACAAGCTCTACTCAAAGGTGAAATCAGAAACACAAAGATAAAAAGGCACTTCTAAAATAGAATGAAGAAGAAGTGGATGAAAAACCAAAAGAGCGTATAGAGCAGGGGAAGAAACCTGGTATTTGCTTTAGAGTTGGAATTTTCGATCATATTTCCAGTTAATTCAGCAGAAACATCCGGACTTATTGCTGCATCTGGGCTTCTTTCTGAACCATTAACTGGTCCATTATAAAACTGGAAGGCATCAATACACTTAGTAAGTCACTCGGCAATTGCATACTTCCACAATGCTGAAGAAACTAGAGACTAACCTTTGATTTCATCTCTTTACTTGGGTCTAATACCCTGGCAAGAATGTTCAAGCTCTGCAAGTGCAGCAAGGATTCAGTGGCGGCAGCCAGTGAGAAATGAAATAATCCTATGAGGCGAAAGAGTACTGAAAAAAGAAAAAGGGAGAAAAAACCTTTTCCATCTGGCTGTCAGAGGTTTGCGACTGCTTTATAATACTGACCAAAGGACCAATAACACCCACAGCTTCAATTGTCTGGCAGACGACATTACTACATCAAGAAAGATAAGAACATGAGCTAAGAGATGTAAGCATGTTTATGCTAATTATCAAAATTAAGCTAATATTGATATGTTGCAGGAAATTCTCAAGGGGAATAAGTAAAAATGCCACGTGACTTTGGGGCTATGTGACACACCACTGAGGTGAGTATCAGCACCTTATAAAGTAAAAAGTTTTCTACCATGCAAACCCGCAAGAAATGAAGTTTGAAATGAGTATTATTGCCCAAAATGGTACGAACATACTGAAAAGATTGCAAAAGATGAGAGTGTATGAAGCCAAAGAGCGAGGAAGTGAATCCAGTCACGGTAAAACTGCACAAAATGGGAAGCTCAATTCCCACTGACCTAAGCTTATCCCAGGACTTCACTCTCTCTCTCTCGAATCAACTGGGGACAAGAGTCCTTTTGACCAAAAACTGAAGGCCAAGCGATACAAAATAGATGGACTGATGTCCCAAACTACTGATTAGATGGAAAATTTAGGCAGCTGAGTAAATACAAAGAGGTGAAGCAATTGAATGAGAAATTGGTAGAAATGTTTTCTCTCTCAGTGTGCCATCTGCCTCCTCTTTCTTCCTTGCGAGCCCCCATGCTCTCTTAGTTCAATATGATTTTCCCCATTCAAAGCCAGCGGTTCCAACACATACGCAAATGCATCAAGAGCTTTGAAACCCAAAGAATGACAGATTACCTGATTGATAACCTCTCCAAGGCTCGAGTTACAGCCAATCTGATGGAATCATTGGTATGGCCTAAAAGCTGCACTAAATGCTGAATTGCTCCAGCTTCTTTGAATGCAACTCGCATATGTTCATTTACAGATGCATCAGCAATTGAGTCTGCAGCTCTTGATATGGCCAGCTCATCTTCAAGTTCAAGAATTAATACTAATCGAGCTACACCATCAACCCATGCTAAAAGTGTAAATTGGTGATTAGTGGAGCGTTCAGATTGAGATTTATTATCATTGTCCCTTTCTATAGCCCCAGTGCGGGCAAGAAAATGCTGTTGTGCCCTTCCAATCATTGCTTTATGCTTAGCCTCCTCCATGTTTGCAATCTTGTCATCCTTATTTAATCCAAGTAGTAATTCTGATGCACCAAATCTAGAAGGGCCTTTAGAAGTTTTTTCAAGCTTTGTACCATCTGGTAAACTAGGCCAGGAATGCAAACGTGGCCTGAAGGACTTGTATGCAGCGGCACCAATCAAGGGGACAGGAACTAGACCTTCCTCTATGACAAGAATTCTGTAATATTCATCCTTAGCTAGCTCCAATAATGCATTTCTTGCTTCCTTGTTAATGACCTTAGATCCCGTTAAATCTGCTTTCAAAATATTTGCCTACATTGAAAACCCAGTCTATTAGATATGTCAGATATCCAAATAGAGGCAAGCAGCACTTCGATTAAATTTTGCTTACGTTCTTGATGTGATTCACGACCCCCTACCAAACCCCAACCCCACACCACCCCCCCCACCCCCCCCCGGGCCAAAGCAAACACACATATACACCCTCTCTCCTCCTCTCTTCCTTATGAAAATCATGCAACTGTGTTACCGTATTCCACAAAGCATGACACCAAAAAATAATTAAATCTTTCATCCATTTGATAAGGCAATAACATGAATACATTCATCAATGGAGGAAATGTTAAGGAACTCTCACCAATTTGGGAATAACACCGGCTTCAACCATCATGGTGTGGGTATAGTGGCTCAATGCTAAATTTGCTAAAACCCCTCCTGCTGCTTCCTTCACTATTATATCCTCGTCATCAAGAGACTTAATTATTAAAGGCAGCATATCATTGCCTGAAATTTTCACTCTAAGCTTCTCATCTACAGACAAGTTCCACAAAGTACACATACTTTGCACCTTTACCTGCAAAATTGAGTTCATGGCATACCCCCATTCTCTAAACTGAGAACTATATTGACCAGATGACAGAAATTTCAATGGTGAAATCTGTATATACCTCAGGAGTTAAGGAAAGTTGGCTCAACAAGCCAGTTATCTCTTCAATTGCTCCACTTTCTGCTATTAATTCCCTGTATGAGTTGACTGAAGAAATTGATCGCAGAAGCCCTGCAGCTGCTTCACGGGTGGAACTAGACTCTGACCTAAGAAGGTTTAAAGTGAGATTTATACAGCCAGGAAACTGCATGATAGCATCAATATGCTTCTTTCCTCCAAGCGAGTATTGCCAAAGGGCCACTATAGCCTGTTCTCTATCAAGGGGAGCATAATCCAGGCCAAGCATCCGAACAAACAAGGCCACGTAACTATCACCAAAGGTAGGAGAGGAGCTCTTAGTTTCTTCACGATCCTGAAATAAGAAGATACCACATCAGCAGTTTTTACGTAAGTAGCACATGGTCTCAAGAAGACATTTAAAAGCAACAATCGATGACATGTTATGTTATGTAACAGGGTATGTTGGTACTTCATGACAAACACAAATGTACCAAGGAAAGTGCTCCTACAGCAACTCAAACTGATTTTCAGGCGAAAAATTTAAGTAAACAGAAACTTTTAGCATTTTTAGCAGAGGTTGCTAAAAGAATGTGGATCCGGGCTGGCATATATATGCCAGCCCATGACAACAGTAACAACACCCCGTATTTGCAAAACCAGTATCACCTTACTGGCTACAGCAGTAACAGTATGCTCTAGATCCAGCTAAAATACATAAATGAATGCTGCGTGTAAGGACTTGAATGATGAATTCAACAATCCATCCTGATTCACAATAGCACGAGTACATTGAGCTGCTAGTGAAATGTTACGGTGTAACCCTTCTCTCTAAAAGTCGTTTCAAGCATGAGGACTAAAACTTTCAACGAGTTTCTCTTTTGGGTTCAACGTCTACTGACCATTTTGTAATGGGATGAGTAAATACTAATCTAGCTCCATTCTATCCACCAAAAGGATTGTTGCTTTTCCCATTTAATGGTAAGCAAAATGTGAGTCCAACTTTCTTTGGCAAAGAGACTAAGCGACATACAAGCTGATTTCCCAACCAATTTTACTGCATATACTTATGTGAAGGGGAAAAAGTTGAAAAAAAAAAAAGGGAGCGTGGTGGGAATGCCAATTCCCATCTTCTACTCCGAACTTAAAATCCCTGCTAGCCCATAATACAATACTGAAAGAAAACTGTAACAGCAACTAATTAAACAATAGTAACATATAACTGAAGCATAACACTTGCCCAACAAAACTAGCCTCATCAAACAAACCCATACAGATAGAAATACAGGCATTATATTCCAGCGAGACCCGGATTGGACCCAAATCAGATTAGAGCATACAGGAGGTGTAGATTGCTGTGGAGTAGCATCGACAGAACCGCCACTGTCACTGCTGACTCTTGCGACGACTGCGCGTTTAGAATTAGAACTGGAGTTGAGACCATGATTCCGATGATTATGGCGTTGGGTTGCATTCGAAATGACTGTCAAGTCACTTCTTTTGGCTTTTCTGGTTGAAAATGGAGTAACATCCACATGGATATGGAGTTTTTGGTGGGCGCCCGGAAGCTTCAAGGGGAAGGTTGTGGGAGTCGTTGAGGCCAACATTTTGGCCGAAGAGCAGTGATTGAGAGGCCACACAATCGAGGAAGTTCCAGAAGAGCCTGTTTTTCTTGGGTTCTTAGCCTGGATTTGCTTTGTTTACCAACAATAACTAGATTTTGGAGTGTTAGTCTCTTCGTTGGAATCACAAAGAGAACCACAAACAGGCGTGGTGGCAAGCACCACGCGATTTTGTGGGCGAGTGACAACTAAAGACCCACTCATAATACTTGACATCCAAAAATTGAAGACTTGTGCCTTCAATTCTTTGTATTTCCCAATAGAAATGGATGTCTAATAATAGTAGCGATAAAAAGGAATAAAAAAAAAATCTCTTCAATTTAGTTTTTTAAAAATCTTTTGCTTTCCACATAAGTGTTTTCCCTGTTATTGGGCATTTTGATTTCTGTTTTTTTTTTTCTCTTTTTGCTAAAATTGATATATTCAAAGCTAACACTGGGAAGGTAGAAAAATTCTATAATGGAAGAAGTGAAATTGGATATTTAAACTTTCGAGACTTTCATGTTATCTTTTAAAAGATAATAGATCATGTGGTAATTGAAATATTTTTTCGTCGTTATATCCTCAAATATCTATTAATTTTTCGGAGTTGTTTTCTAGTGGTTGTAGCCAACAATAATGTTTACAGCAACACTCTTCATTTATCTGTTACCATAACAAAATAAAATGGTCAAGTCCTCGTACCCTCCATAAGGTTCTTATAGCATTTGAATGCATTTACATGATGATCTACAGATAAAGTTTTGGTATACTAAAAGTACTAGTGTAATAACTTTGAATTCCAATATAAAATTAATTTATAATTTAGAGAGAATAATTTTATATTTAAATATTATTTAATGATAATTTTCATAGGATATAAGACTTTCGTCTCTTAATTTACAAGCACGTAGCTTGAAGACAAAGTAGTCTTAATTGACTTCTCAATCAGCTACATTAAAAGGTCTCGGTCAATAAACTCCCCATATATTTTTTAGATTTTATACTTTGTCTCTTTACAGAATAATGCGCGGAGAACTGTTTAGGTAACGCTCACCAACCCAGTGGAATCCAAGGACAGCTTTGGATGAGTCATAGCCGGCGCTGTTGGAAAACATTTCCTCATTTAGTTCTGGTTATTTAGGATGCCACTGGCCTTCAGAGGTGGGCGGGGTTGGAAGAACATGTAAAGGCCTGCCTTTATAGAGCTCCCTGCAAAAGTGTTGTTCTCAGTGTTCACTTTGGGACAACGCTCGTATTCTTCTCCTTTCACGAGTATCCTGTTATCTTTCTTCTCCTTAGAAAAGGAGGAAAAAGAATAACAACTTCCGACGATGTCGACAAGCATGTTCAGTTTAAGGATGATTTTGGATCATCTTCCTAACCACATCAACCAACTGAACCCTAGTTTCGTTGCACCACTTCTCTCCTCGGGCCTGCTATGTCTCTTGGCATGTATTTTCATCGCCAAGCGTTCACCCAAAGTTTTCTTACTAGATTTTGCATGTTACAAGCCGCCGTCTAGCCAAATGAGCAGCAAAGAGAGGTTCTTGGAACGTTTCAAGGTGTTTGGGAACTCCAACGAGGCCAATCTGGAGTTCATGAGGAAGTGTTTGATGAGATCGGGGCTTGGTGACAAGACATACTTGCCGGCGGCATTTTTGAGGGATCCCCCGGATCTGGGACTGCAAGAGGCAAGGCAAGACGTTGAGGCCGTGATGTATGGGGCGGTAGATGCGGTGTTGGAGAAAACCAGTGTGAATCCTAAGGATATTGGGATATTGATAGTGACTTGCACTGTTCTGAACGTCGAGCCGTCGCTTGCTGATATGATAGTGAATCGGTATAAGCTTGGAAACAATGTTCGGATCTACAATATGGTCAGCATGGGTTGCAGCGCTGGCCTTAGAGCTGTAGGCCTTGCCCAAAACCTTCTCAAGGTTTGTTAAATCTCTCTCTCTCTCTCTCTCTCTCACTCTCCTGTCTCGTTTCCGGCAGATGCGTGTCCATCTTGATTTGGTGGTCGCCGTTGGGTCAAGAATTTCAGGCTAAGTAGTGATATTGACAAAGAAGTCAAAAACTAAGATTTAGTTTATATCTGTTCTAAGTTCCGTAATATTACTGGACTTAAGAGAACAATTTTGATAGAAGAGTTACTAACTTGGTCATTTTCAGTCAAGAATTTCAGGCTTAATCATGGCAAACGAGTCAAAAGCTAATCGAGAATTTGGTTTAGGGTTTACTTATTTGGTTATTTTTAATCGAGAATTTCATGCTTTAGTAGTCATCATGACAAAAAATCAAAAGCTAAGATTTTGTTGGTGTTGTTCTGAGTTTCGTAATTTTAATAAAAGAGTTAATAATTTGGTCATTTTTAATCACTATAGAGCCACTTTTTATCGTTCCCCGTAAGTTTGATGCACATCCAATATATATCCTTACGTTGTTGCGTGTTCCTGTGCTTTTTGAAATTTTTGTAATACTATTTTTGAGCATAGACATGACAATTAAAAAAAAATTACAAAGTATGAAACAAGATAAGGATGAAATAGATGTCAAGCTTTATCCTTTGATAGTATATTTGACGTTCTATGGGTGCGGAACGATGTCGACTGGTTTGCTGGTTGTTCCCTTATCACTTTGCCGGTCTTCTTCTCCAGACCGTGCAAAGTTCAAAAAAGGCTGACGAAAAGTAATGATTTTGAAGAACCGCACAGCCTTTGCTTTGTCGTCTGGTTTCATTCTACCCCACGTTTAAATTATGTTCATTTGTTCCACAGGTCCACCCTGACACCTATGCCCTTCTGGTCAGCCCCGAGAACGTCTACCAGGTGGTCTACAGAGGCGACGACAAGTCAAAGATTCTAATGAATTTCCCACTCAGAGTTGGTGGAGCCGCCGTCCTCCTCTCAAACCGGCCGTCCGATCATGACAGGGCCAAGTTCCAGCTTCTTCATACAGTTCACACCCACACCGCCGCAGCTGACCATTCCTACCGGAGCATATACGATAGCGATGACAAGGAAGGACTCCTGGGTGCAAACGTCTCCAGAGAACTCTTAGTCGCCGCCATGGGGGCCGTCGAAGCCAACATCCGTTCACTCGGCCCCCGAGTCCTTCCCTACAGTGAACAAGTCCGGTACATCGTAAACTACTTAACACGACGTTTACATATTGCCGATGTCAAACCCTACACGCCGAACTTCAATAAAGGGATAGAGCACGTGTTCCCCCATGTGGGCACAAAACCTGTGCTTGACGAGTGTGAGGAGAACTTGGGCTTCAATGCGACTGATGTCGAAGCTGCAAGGATGAACTTGTACCGGTTTGGCAACACTTGCAGTGCCTCCGTTTGGTATTCGGTGTCCTACAGCGAGGCCAAGGGAAGGATCAAGAAGGGTGAGAATCTGTGGCTGATTACATTTGGATCAGGATTCAAGTGCAGCAGCGCAGTTTGGCGAGCATTGAGGAACATCGATAATCACGACGAACTGAACCCGTGGATCGATGAGATTGATGAGTTTCCGGTGGATCTGCGGAACATGCAAAGTTTTGCTGAGGTTTTTGATGCACCCAAAAGCAAGTGAAAGGAAAATAAAGTATAAAGTGTGCGGTGCTGATAAAGCCAATGAAGACCAGAAAATGGAGGGTTCACGACCAAAGAATTCGTAGGTTCTTCACTGTGTTATGTAGAAGAATAGGCCGTACTTGGAAAGAAAAGTTGCTTTATTATTTTGTTGATAGAGAGAAAGGTAAAGCTACCTTTCATTGTCTAGTCTTGCCTAACAAGAAATTTATAGTTCAAGTATTAGCAAAGTATGATGTCTTATCGTCTGCTTAAACTTTGTTGGCTGTTTGTCGCACTAAACATTGTGGAGAGTCAAGTAATTCACTTCTTTATTGTAACTGAAAACAAATAGTTTATTGTAGATAATTTGTTCAAATAAAATCATTTATATTTTTTTAAAAAAAATTATTAACATAATATTAGAATTAATAATTTAGGTAAACAATATCCTTATACGGTTTATGGTTCAGGTGCTAAAAACTCTTTCTTATGATGTCATTCATAAGATTCAGAATTTTATTTCTTGATAGTAATAAAAATACTTCTCTTTGGCTCATAGACTCAAAAATAGTCCCAACGTCTCTGGTGTTTCCCTTCCCACTTCCCTTGGGCCTTTGATGCGATTGACTTAAACAGAAATCCAGTACACTCATTAGAATTGCCATCACTTCTCCGTAGTAATGGAGTAAAAAAGTTATGGATAAGGAAAAACTAATAATATTGCTAATTGAAATTTCTTCTACATTACCTATAAATATGAAGTTTTAAGAAACTCATTGTATATTTCATCAATTAATAAATCATCACAATGATTTATTAATTGATGAAAGAAAACCCTCTAATGTCTCCTTACCATTATGAAAGCCTCGAAATAAAAAAACAAGTTATTATTTCATAACTGTAAGGATCAGTTTATCTCAACCTTGATAAAATCATTTTTAGTGCTATTGATGTTTGTGATGTATAGAAACGAATAGGAAGTACACGAGGGGTTGGTAAACTTTTGGTATCACTGTGGAGAACATCTATCATTTCTTGTTTATAAATTGCAAGAAGCTTTAATATCAACGTCCTTATAATTTGTACTGCTGATTTTTTCCTATGTGGGCTTCTAACTTAAATGAAGTCCATGTTTTTTTTGCTCACTATCGTCTCTAAAGATCTGTTATAATGATGCATCCTAACTGTTATAGTGGATGTGTCTGCTTGTTGGATACAATCTTTCTCACTCCCTCATGTAAACCTTACCCCACTGTGGCTTGTGTGACCAAAATAAAGACTCATTCTACGCGTTAAGTTACAACATTCTAGCTCCTAAGCTACTCGTTTGTTCCTAGAAACTGCAGAAACTAAGAGAGTTGCTTATGATTCCTAGAACTGAACTAGTTAGGAATAATGTGCTTACAAAAATATGGATGCATCAAACATATACTTTCAAGGGAAAACCATGTGAAGCCAAATTAGATTAAGAATACACAAAATATACACACGTTAGGAATAATGTACTGTTGATTTTGACAAATTTTACAGAGTTCGGACATAATGTGGAGCTTCCCCTTCTCTCCTCTGGCACACGAGCTGCAGCAGCAGCAATTACCTGCAATCATCTCTGCACACGGCACCAGGACGGGATTGATGGAGGTCACCTCACACTGCACCGCTGGTCGCTCTTCTTCTTCTTTCTCATTATATAGAGTAGTTTGTAAACTAAAAACTTAACATGGGATCAAAATCTCCCGTTTGTAACCTAAATTTGTAATCCGTTCATAGTGAGTTTTTCTTGTTTATCAAAATGCTTAATCTTTCCTCACATTTTGACATATAGTTTACATTTTTAATCTATTTAATAGAGATGGAGAAAACAGAGATCAAAGAGAAAGATCTTGTCATCGTTATTTGTAGTAGCTGCATTTAAGAGCTTGCTGCTCCATAACACGCACTTCAGCGTTGTGGAGCTAGTTTCCGAGGAGGCCAAAGAAAGTATGGCTGTCAACGCATTTGAGAGCTTGTTTCTCGCTCAGTGTTATGGAGTTTGTTTCCGTGGAGGCCACAAATTGTATGCCGCTCTGACTTTTCTTCTTGAGCAGTATCTCTAATATGCACCCACAAATCAGGTTGCGACTCTCAGTTTAGAACTTAGAAACTGATATTGGGCCTTTAAAGGAATTTTGTGAAGACATGTGCAAGTTGACAGGTTAAAGGAACATACTGAGTAATAATAGAGCCCAGTGCAACATTTTCCTTAACAAAATGATAATGTGTTTGGATTTTTCGTGAAAGGTGCAGCACGAAGATGTTATCACAGAAGAAGGTCTAGGCCTATGATTGGGGTATGTGCAGATCATGGAGAAGAAAGGAGATCCATATGGACTCGACAACAGCATTAGAAAGGACTCCGTAATCTGACTCGAGCAGAGGAGTGTGAAACCGTGGGCTGACTATGGAAACACCAAGAGATGAAATTGGGCCCTAAGAAAAAGCAGTAATTGGATGTTGTCTCTATGGTATAGCATCCGCCAAGTTAGCATCGCTAAATCCATATAAAGGCTTAAGATGCTCTGAAAGTAAAGGCATAGGCCCATATCAACAGTTTCATGAATATATATTGGAGCACGCGCCTCATGTTGTAGAAGTCCAAGTTGATTGGTTAATAAAGGGATTGGCAAAGTTTCTAGACAACAAAGATGATATTAGGGTAAGTTAAAGTGAGGTATTAAAAGGCACCGACCACACTACGGTATAGAGTAGTTTTTGAGTAAAATTAGCAACCATAGCTATTATCATGCTAAGAGGTGTTGGCGTAGCCTTGTAGTGGAGCATACCCATATGAGGAAAAAGATCAGCAGCATATTGGCATTGAGACAAGACAAAAACTGTCAGGAAGATAGTGAATTTGTACACCAAGAAGATAAAGGAGTTTAAGTGCGTCATGGGTGTAGAAATGCAGGGCCCAGTTTGAAAACCGAGAACTCGGCAATCATAAGGGGGCACTAGGACCTTTATAAGGCGCAGGACTGGGTTCCCTTGCCCCGGTGTGGGATTGCCATTTGTGCAGTTCCAATACTCCCCCACAGACAAACACCCGATCAATTTTGCCGGTGTGTGTCTGGTCCATTATTGTGGGGTCCACCCGGTTTAGAGGGTCCTGGCTCTTATACCATGTAGAAATGCAGGGCCCAGTTTAAGAAATAAAATAACTATGAGAAATGGATGCAATCCAGACAACGTTACACTTGCTTTACACTCAATTTATACAAGAGGTCTATAGTTTACAAAGAAGTGAGAGAGAGAAGTATCTAGAGTAATTCGAGACAAATCTTAGCAAAGATTTGTAATTATTGCACTGGTTGACTTAAATGTCAACACGTCTTCCAATGCCATGCTTCTTTCTTGCTTTTTTTTCACACGTCTGCTGTATTTTCTTTTTGCTTTGACATCTCTTTGCTGTGTGCTTTAAGTTTTGCTCCTTTCACATTTGATGTGACTGCAAGCTTGTTAATATTTTCAACAAGTTTTGCTCCTTTCACATTTGATGTGACTGCATGCTTGTTAATATTTTCAACAGGCCCCCGCAAATTGGGAGTGCAAACGCCCAGTTTGGATCTTGCAAGTTGATAAGGGACTCGGGCTATTGCCTTTGTAAAGACATCTGCAAGCTGTAAGTGGGATGGGACATTCCGAGTAATTAAGGACCCTAATCCACCTTTTCTCGAACAAAATAGTAATCTATAGATATGTGTTTTGATTTCCCATGAAAAACTGGTTTAGTAGTAAGATGCAAGGCAAAAATGTTATCACAAAAAATAGTAGTTGGAGAATACTAGGGAATTTGTAGATCTCGCAAAAGAGATATTATCCACGTTGATTCTACCGCAGCATTAGCCAATGCTTGATATTCAGCCTCAGCAAATGATCTTGAAACTGTGGGTTGCCTTTTAGAACTCCAGGAGATACAATTTGCCCCTAAAAAGAAACAATAACCAGATGTAGATCATAGTGTAGCTGGACATCCTCCCCAATCAATATCATTAAAACCATATAAGTTGAGTGTGCTAGATGAATGAAACCGTAGTCCCATATTAATTGCTCCATGGAGATACCGCAATACCCGTTTAAGATTTTGGAAGTCCAAATTTGTGGGTCGATGCATGGTTTGACAAAGCTTATTAACTGCAAATGTTATGTGTAGTCTAGTTAGCGTAAGATACAATAGACCTCCAACTAGACTTCTATAGCTTGAAGGTTGTGATGCCAAGGCTCTGCTATTCTTAAGCTGTGGTGGCTTGCAAGCAACTGGAGTAGCAATAGGCTTACAATTTATCATGCCAGCTCGCTTGAGTAGATCAAAGGTATATTGTCTTTGAGATAGAAGAGCTCCATCTTTTCCATATCTAACTTCTACACCCAAAAAATAATGTAATCGACCCAATGTCTTCATCGGGAACTCCTTATGTAAGGAGTTGATAAATTGATCAAGGTGAAGCTTACTATTCCCTATAACAATGAGGTCATCGACATACAACAAAAGCCAAATACGAATATCTCCAACAATATATATGAATAAAGAAGAGTCATGACTAGAACATGTGAAACCATATTCAAGTAGAAAGCCACTAAACTTGTCAAACCATGCTCGTAAAGCTTGCTTGAGACCATATAATGCCCATCGAAGCTTACACACATGTCCGGGTTTGCTTATGTCAACAAAGCCAGGAGGTTGTTCCATATATACAATTTCATGCAAAGGTCCATGGAGAAAGGCATTATTTATATCAAATTGCAATAACGACCAACCAAGGGTGATGGTAATGGAAATAGCAAGACGGATAGTAGTGTGACGAATTACCAGACTAAAGGTCTCAAGGAAATCAATTCCGGGAGCTTGATGAAAACCTTTTGCAACTAATATTGTTTTGAGTTGATCAAGTGTTCCTGTGGGTGTTAGCTTTGATCTAAATACCCATCGACACCCAATAACATTCATTGATGTTGATCGTGGCACTAATGTCCATGTTTGATTTCTTTCCAAGGCAACAATTTCTTCTTCCATTGCAGCTTTCCAACCTGAATGCTGTAAGGCAGCTTTGGTTGAGATTAGAGGAGATGGAATTGAAACTTCAACTTGAAGAGCATACTTCGGGTTCGGCTTAACCACACCCACTTGACTTCTAGTAATCATGCTATGTGTACGAGCTGGATTGTCAACAGAATATGTGGGATGGGTAGTTTGAGTTCCTGTGGATTCAGGAACCAAGCAAGAAGCATCATCTTCAATATTAATGCTTGAAAGAGTAGCTTCTGGAAAGGGAGTTGATAGTGCATCTTGGACACTTGTTGAAAGATCACATGAGGATGCATCAGTTGATGAGGACGAAGCTTCCTCTAGTCCTTGAGATGACAACTCAGGACTTTGAAGAGCGTGCAAGTGAGTGGGGTCTTGGTGTGAAGATCCACTGGCTATTAAATCTTCGTCAGTTGAAAAGGGGACCATAACATTGCCTTGAGAAGTGGGAAAATGAACAACATTTGATGGTGAAGGGTGTTGTTGGGGTTGATTAAAAATTGGATCATCTAGAGATCCACAATCATAAGTATGAGTATTACATTGCTCATGCACTATGGGATTTGGAGTTGGCTCATTGCCCAAGATTTCTTTAGATACAGTAGACAGATGCAGTGCCAATTGAGCTGGAACACTTGTGGTGGAAAGTAATTGATTGGGGCTTTTCTGAACAAAAGGAAAGCATGTTTCATCAAACAAAACCGACCTTGAAATGAGAATTTTTCCCATTTCCAAGTGAAGACATCTGTAACCTTTATATTGTGCACTGTAGTCTAAGAAAACACATCGCATTGAATGAGGAGACAATTTATCAGCCACATTTTTCAAATGTGGAAAGCACACACAACCAAATGTCCTGAGGAAAGAGTAATCTGGCATTCTATTATATAAGATTTCAAATGGTGATTTGTTCTCAAGAGTTGCCGTCGGTATGCGATTTATAAGAAAGACAGTTGTGTTGAAAGCTTTCAGCCAATATTTCTTAGGCACACCTAATTGAATCATCATTGTCCTACCAAGTTCGGTAATATGCCGATGTTTTCTTTCTGCCAACCCATTTTGTTGAGGAGTACATGGACATGATAATTGATGAATAATGCCACTATTTCTCAAGTATTTTGTAAAGTTGTTGCTTGTGAACTCACCCCCATTACCTGTCTGCAAAATTTTTATTGAGTTTCCAAATTGCTTTTCAACCATAGTTCTGAAGGCAATAAATGTTGTCATAAGATCATACTTTAATCTTAAAGGAAACAACCAAGTAAATCTCGTGAACTCATCCACAAAAATAGCATAATATTGAAATCCTTGATAAGATGATACAGGTGTTGGGCCCCACAAATCACTATGGATCTTTTCTAAAGGTTGTGATATCCGATGATGAGTTTGAACAAAAGGAAGTTCAAATGATTTGCCTACACTACAGTGGGAACACGAAATAGAAGGCTTACCATATACAACTATTTTATTTTGGGATTTCAAAACACGCACAATATCAAAATTGGAATGCCCCAATCTACTATGCCAAATTTCCCAGTTTGTTGCCTGCTGCCGATTTGAGTAGCAAGCTTCAGAATAGTTGTCTAGTAGCATATAAAGGTCACCATGCCTATAGCCTTTCACTAGAATTTTCCCTGTTCTCCAATCCTTAACAACACAATGTCTTCCATCAAATATAATGTAACAAGGGTAATCATTAGTCAACTTAGACACAAAAAGAAGTTTCTTTTTCATTTGAGGGGCCACCAAGACCGATTTAAGTGGAAGACCATTAATGTTAGCATCACCTATGTGTGTTATAGGAATCATAGAACCATTTCCAACCATGATGCCATCATATCCAGAATAGGGCTAAAGGTTTGTAAGCTTACCTGGAGAGTTAGTCACATGATTTGTTGCTCCAGAGTCGGGCACCTAACCTTCATCAGTAATGTCTCCTATACTAAGAGCAGCAAGAGCTTGTGGAATGTCTTTTGTCTAATAAGAGTGGTCGAAGCGTTTGAAACAACGCATTGCAGAGTGACCTCTCTTTGAACATATTTGGCAAACAATAATTGGTCTTGAATTAGATCCAGGTTGTAGCTGAAACTGAGAACTTTCTGACTTATTGGTAAAAGGTGGATTTTGAGAGTTAGGAGTAGAGGGAGAAAACCCACGGCCTTGAGAATTAAAAGATCTACCTATTCGTCCATTATTTCTTCCGCCACAACCATTCCTTTGAGAGAAGAAAACAAAAGCTTCATTTGCAGTGGCCAATGAATGACGAGTAAGCCGAACTTCATAAGCTTAAAGTTGAGAAATCACGTCGTCATGACATGGAATTGGAACCTGCACATAGATAGCAGTTCTAAAAGGTTCATATTGTGGGCCAAGTGCTTCAAGAAGTTGGAAAGTTTTCGTTGAGTCTGTAAACGGTTTTCCAATATAACTTAGCTGATTAAGTAATGCCTTGAAATCGGTGAGAAACTGAGGTAAAGATTTGTTGCCTTTTTGAAGGTGATGGAGTTGGGACAACAACTCAAGTTCTCAGGCCTCTAACTTTTGGGTGAACTTTGCAGAGAGTGTTTTCCAAATTTCTTCAAAGGTCTGTAGCTCAAAAACTAAGCCAAGAATTTCCTCTGAAAGTATACTAAGAATCCAACTTTTAACCAAGCCATCACTTTGGAGCCATGACGTGTAGTCGGGATTTGCTATTTCTTCTTCTCCCCGTTTAAGAGTTGTCCTTGGCTGACTTATTTCTCCAGTAAGAAAGCCATATAGGCATTGAGTTTGGACAAGATTTTTAATTTGTGTAAGCCATGGGAGATAGTTGGAATCAGTAAGTTTGATGGTCATGAAATTCGTAACATTAACATGAGTTGGGAAAGGGTAGGTTGGTGTCTTGGCCATTTTCGGCAAAATAGTAACAGAAGATGGAAGGGAACACAAAATAGTTGATGTAAAGAAAGATGGGATAGAAACCCAGGATATATGAAGAGAGATAGAAACTATGAGGAGGGTGGATGGTCAGACGCGCACGATTAAGGCTCGGATACCATGTAGAAATGCAGGGCCCAATTTGAAAATCGAGAACTCGGCAATCATAAGGGGGCACCAACACCTTTATAAGGTGTAGGACTGGGTTCCCTTACCTCGGTGTGGGACTGCCTTTTGTGCAGTTCCAATAATGGGAAATGAGTTGCTAAAAAAGGCAGTGAGCTAATCGAGGACTCTCGGCAGTTACTGGTTATGATCAGGTTGTTAACATATATTAAAAGACAAATCTAAACACAACCTAAAAAAGAGACAAAGTCATGGCTAGAGCCTTTAAAGCCAAATTTGAAGAGAAAGCTGCTGAATTTTTCGAGTCGTATAGAGCAAAGTGAAGTTGACAAACATGATTAGGTTGCCTAGAGTCTAAATGACCAAAGAGTTGTTTCATGCACACGACTTCTCGTAGGGAGCTTTAAAGGAAGGCATTAGTAATATCAAATCGAAGCATGGGCTAGTTGAATGTGAGAGCAAGGGAGGTGACCAGCCAAATACTAGTATGCCAAATAATGGGACTTTAACATTTCAAGGAAATCAATTCCTTGCTCCTTTTGAAAGCCCTTGACTAAACATGCTTTGAGGAGGTCTAGCTTATCATTTGTGGTCAGTTTAGTGCGAAAAAACCAACTTTGAGTCAACAACATTCATGAAAAGTGTTATGGGGAACAAGACTCCACTTATTGTTGTGGTGGAGAGTAGCAAGTTCATTGCGCAGAGCAGAAACCCATCCATGGTGTTGCAGAGCCTCTTTGACGTTCAAAAATTTCGTAAGAGGGAAATCTTTTACAGTCTTGTCAAACAAATGAACGCAGCAAAAGTTGGAAAAAGTTAGAAATTTTAGATTCTTTGGCAGCAAAGTATAATTGATTCTTCTGACAAAACTGAAGAGATTCAAGAAATGGCAAATAATCCATTGTAGTAAAAAAATAAAAAAAAAATAAAAATCCATAGTAAAGTTGTTTTAATGACGGAAAGTTCTTTCTAAAATATTAAATAATTCTTCCGAACCAAATAGAAGAATTATTTAATGACTTAAATATTAGAGTCCAGCCGTCGTGCACCCTGAATTAAGCTGCAATTAATCACATCACGAGTGGCTCTAGATGAACCTTTGTAGCTAAGTAGATTTAGTATCTTGAGGTAGCTATTTTTCCAATATTTCTGTCTATATATCCTGACAAAATTCGTGCATCCTACACCATGGAATTTAACTAAAACAGATAAGGAAACGCAAACACAACACAAAGCCCCTAAAATGAGCTGCTCACTGAGTATCCCCAAAGCTCTGCCTCCTTTTTCCTCGTCTCGCTGCAAAGTTCCCTCTTCCTCCCTTAGTGCTGAGTTCAAAGCTTCTCAGAATGCCAAGCCCAAGAAGGTGAACTTATTTTTACGTTTTTTCCTTCTTTGTCGTCACTTTTTTATACACGTTGAATTTTTTTGGTGATTTCTGTTATACGCATGACTATCACAGCCACTTATGTTCAATATCAGACACTGGCATGCATTTCTCAGAGGTCCTTCGGCGAGTTGTGTCTAAAGAAAGCCACTTTGGCAGCACAAGCTGGAGCAATTTTTTTTGCCACCGTAAGACGCCAAGCTTTATAGGCTTCCAATACAGGTTGTTCTCTTCTGAACCATTGTGGTGATCATCTTGACAGGTTCAGCAGCCAGCTTGCGCTGTTACTGGCGTGAACAATGAGCCAGATCTTAGTTCGGTTTTGATAGAATTGGGAATCGTGGCCTTTGGGTACTTCATTATCATGCCAGTAAGAAAACATTAAGATTCTTTACTTCCTTTCCCTGAGCCTTTTGTGAAAACCGTAATATCATACTCTGGTGGATTGCAGCCGATCATCCTGAACTGGCTTAGGATAAGATGGTACAGAAGAAAACTCCTGGAGATGTATTTTCAGTTTATGTTTGTCTTCCTATTCTTCCCAGGGTAAGAAGCTCTTCTTTTCTCCAGTTTAAAGTCTAAATTTCGTTCGACCGGAGCCATGGATGAGGATTACGTAGGGTATGAACAGAACCCCTCAAAAAACGTAGGAGAAAAGAAAAACGGCATTGGGGTTGCTAAAAGAAGTGCCTCATGACATTAAAACAAAAACCCTCTACTTCCTACCAAATTGCTTTACCACTCTTACATCTCACGCCAACACAAGCAGATCGTAGCCAGCCCATGCTTAAGCGAATTAGCTTCAGGGATTTTTTATTTTTTTTATCAGCTATAGTTCTATTTTTCTACTCTTCTTTGTTTTCTTCTTTCATGTAGGTAAAATCCTTCTTTTTATCTCTTCTTCTTCTTCTTCTTCTTCTTCTTGTGCAGCGTACTCCTTTGGGCACCATTTCTGAATTTCAGGAAATTCCCACGGGATCCATCTATGCAATATCCTTGGTCAACACCGCAGGATCCTTCCAAAATCAAGAACGGATACTTGAAGTACCCATTTGCCAAACCTGAAGATTATGCATGAAGGAGGTGTAGAAACGTAGCCTGCTCGCACCGTACAACAACCTAAGCAGTGGAATTGTTGAAACATTCTTGTAGTTGTGATTAATTACAAGAACTTGCATAAACCTTCTCTTCTTTGCTTTTCTTTGCTTTTCTTTTCTTTTCTTTTCTTTATTTTTTCCACGCAAGGTAAAAATATATGTCAATGAAAGATCAGTTCAAACGCATAGCTTTGCCATGAATTTCATGACTAAAATTTTATGTTGGAGCCAAAGAGAGGAGCGTAGAAGGAAAGGTGGTCACAGCAGTTAATTCTATCAAACACAAATGTAATGCTGCATTTCTCATGTGATCTGTAAAGTTTTTTTTTTAAAAAAAAAACACTTCAATTTAACAAGATGTTAAAAGAAAACAATCGGCAAGTACCACAACCAGCGCAGCTATACCTGAGAAATTTAGGACAAGCAGACAATCAACGAAAACAAATGGTATTACGTCATCAAAATTTCTTTTCTATTACCTCGAACTACATGTGTATCCATCTCTTTCATAATCTCGTAGTACTATCAATCAATGTTAGAGGAAGTCTAAAGATACGTGCAAAGGAACAGGAAAGACTTAACCCACCCTTTATGGCCTGGAGAAAAACAGACCATCAAGCAGTATGGACCTTCAAGTAATTCTAGTTCAGTATACAAGGACTATCGATGCTCTGCTGTTATTATTGGCTAAATCAGATTACTTTGCCCATGCTGGGTATCGCTGAAATAAAATGGCTGGTTTGCACCACTAATATGTAAAGAATCACGCTCAGTAGGACTGTTCAGAGCTGAAAACCGTAGATAATTTCTTCCAGTCCAAAGACTCCGAGTTTGACAGCAGCACCAGCAGCATCGGCAATGTCAATGAAGCAAAGGCCACACTTCGCATGCACCAACTGCCGCGTGATACCTTTCGCAATACTCCCTTGCAATATTTGTCTGCATCCTTGAAGACTGCATGATGAGCAGTACCTGCCTCCCTGACTAATGCTTTCTCATTCTATATGCAGGGTTGACAATCAAAAAGGGCAAATAAGTTTGGCTATGTTATACAATGATTAGATAAATCATCTAAGGGGATGTTGAATCAACGATGACAATTCTGTAAAACATTCAGTTGACAATATCTTCAACGATGACATCATCAACAACAAAAACAATTATAATAGAAGCCTACCTTTCTCCTAAAATTCTGAAGAGTCTCCCTCAGAGGTTCAAGAGAAGAGAACATAGAAGAATACTCCTTCCATTCCTCAGAAAGCTTTTTCAAAATAGCAACACTCGCCTCTATGATGTCCTCATACACCTCCTCCTGTTTACATGTAATGAAGACTAGATTAGTAATCCACAGTTCCAAATGGTGTAGCAATAAATACATAAGAAAAGAGACGCCACTTTCAAATCAAACAAAGAGTTCATGATATTAAACAAAGAAGCTCACCCACTGCTTGAAACACTTAGGATTCTGGGTCAAACACCAAATGACAATACCGGTTGCTTCCTTGGACAACTCAGGAGTGCCTGTGACAAACAGCTAACCATAAGATGACACAATAGACCGCATTTTCTTAATATACATCAAAGAAACTATTAAGATGTAGTCTCAGGACTACATACTTTCTGCTGCCAATTTGACAGCAAAACTCAGAATCTGTTGCGAGACTTGTTTCATTCCTTTGCTTCCTGGTGAGCCAGCAACGGCTACCTCTTTTAGCGTGGGATAAACAGCCTCAAACCTTTCAGTAGCCTACATCAAAACAAATTCACAGGCATCCAGCGATTAATCTATAAACCATCCACCTTCTGACACTGCAAATGCTCCAAAGTACTCACCTTTACTCTAGCTGAAGATGCAGGGAACGAAACTTGTACGAGTATCTCAAATGCAGAAGGTGGTATTAGCCTCTCCCCCTTCCTGACAGCACCATTTACTAAAACTTGGCGAGCTTTTGGGGTAGACAAGATTCTGCTAACAAATGAACACGGGTTGACACAAACTGAAGCATCCAAAATGAGAATAAACAGATAAATTTTACTGACACACATCACAAAACGATTCTTGATTTCATACCTCTCCACCAGCTGCAACACCAGATCCCTGGACTGTGTATTACAACTTTTGCCACTGACCACAGGCAAAAGGTTGCAGGCCCAGGCATACAATCCCACTGCTAGGTCTCCTTGGCAGGACTACACCAAAAAGTTTTAATATTTGCATGAGAGGCAAAACTGAAGGAAAGGAGAAAGAAAAAAAAAAAAAAAAACACTAGCTGTAACTTGGCCCAGAAGAAAGACCTTCATTGCACCATGCTATGTTGTTTTTCACTCACCTGCACGGCCATCCATACAATAATTGGCAACTTATCATGTCCTTGATACTTGGAATTCTCTCTCAGCGTTGGCAATAGATTGACTAGTACATCAGGTTTCCTTCGCAAAACCATTGCTAAGACTATGAATATTGCAACCTGCAATTAGAATCTTATCTTAATTAGATACTAATGCTAGTCAAAAAAATAAATCTTGAAGTTTGCATGGTTATAATGATCAAAGGAGATCTGCAACAAATTTGTGCAAGGTAGAGAAATAATTTTGCACGTGGAATATTTGACCCCACCAAGCTCACAGGACTAAAGGCATGCAAGTGAACTTGGTGTTTCGCAAGCATTTAAAGCCAAACCAATCTTTCTAGAATATTAAAAATGAAAGTCCAAAGTCAATCGACTCATTCAGTTTTCCAAACGGAGGCAAGGATAACATGCTAAAGCAGTTCTCTCCCAATAAGCTAAATTAACGGACATATCAGGTAAAAAAACATATGTAAAATCAGGTAGTTAATGGACATATCAGACAGCAGAAACACCAATCAGCTAAATTAAAATGAAACTCATTTGCGATGATATCAGATAGCACCAATCAGCTAAATTAATGGATATGTTAGGTAAAATCAGGTAAAAAACCATAAGTAACATCAGGAAGTTAATGGACATATCAGATACCAGAGACACCAATCAGCTAAATTAAATGAAACTCAATTTTTGTGATGATATCAGATAGCAACTCTCTCTCTCTTTCAATTTCATTTTTTTTTTGAATTGAGAAAACAGCTTGTGTTACATCCTACAACTGCCAAATCAGAGCTAATGGGCTAAAAAAATAACTGAAAATAAAGTTCCCATGATGGCCTAGATAATTAGAAATCCTGCCGTTAAATGACTTAGATCCACTACCCCAAACAAATTCTTGTCGTCAAGGAAGGACACCCAAATATTATCTGCTGTTTCTAAAATCACTCTTTTCTGCCACTCCTAAAGCAAAGTTGCTCACATCCTAAAGTATCTCAGAGGCCTTACATACGAGAATCTTGTTGCTAGATGAAAGTGCTTTAATCATCCGATCAACCAAAAGAATGGAATATCCTGTTCCTGAACTGTGGCACTAGTAATCTGGCTAAGAATACTGCACTTTTTTTTTCTTCCTTTTTTTTGTTCGAGCACCAGTATGGGAGACACCTCCACCACAAACAGGTTAAGGATCCAACATCAGAAATTAAATGGGTTTTGGTTTTTTCTTTGGAATGGGTTGGGGGACAGAGGCAGGACAGGAAGAGATTTGCGAATGAAAGTAGCAAAACAGACTCTGACTGCACAATTGGAAAAGGCAAAAATCCATGTAAAACAACAAATAAACTGATGCAGGCATGCAAGCAAAGGTGGAAGTGATGTAAACCAAATTAAGAGCACGGTCTTTCAACAAAATGGCATCTCCATCACCCACACAATGTTTAAAAGGTAAGGTCACTGAAGCAGGCAGCAAGACCCTTAGAATTCAGTCAGATAAAATAGAAAAACTCTTCAATCGAATTTTGATGTGGACCTAATCAGCAACCTTCTTAGGCTACACTAGCAAATACTGAGTATTATATTAATGTTTCACGTTTCTTTGCATCAGAAACTTACCGGCTAAGTTTATCTTACATTTCTTTAGTTTTGCGGGTATTGATTGTCCATAATATTTTAAATTTCTGGGTATGAGCTGAGTTTGGAGGATTTTCTATTGAGTTCCCCAAATGCCATTAGGTCTTAACAGTGGGTTCTAATGACTTAAGAACACTATTCACAGTCTTCTTAGAGTTGTTTTAGTTTTTCTCTGAATATTGATGTAACACCATCGAGAGAATAGATAATAAGTTTTATGGGATTTTTAAAAATATGATAACCTGTGATGATATGGAGCAAACCTTCAGGGATGATGCTTAGGAAAACCAAGCATTGTGTCTAGAACCATCTTCCTCTTCTTATTAGTGCTTTGCTTTAGTCGCCTAGCAAGTTCAGTTTGATTCTAGCAAACACAGACCCAAATCATGTTCCCATCTCTCCAAGAGTCCATAGTTTTTGAGAGACCAAACCATCCACCTACCAAATAGATACCAACCAATCTCATAATACCAACACATTATTCTGTGATTATAGTTCATCGACAAAACAGTAACTCAAAAACTTGAGTTCTTTTCTTTAATGTCCCTCCAAATCCAACTCCGTTTCTCTCACCCATTAGAAAACTCAATTAACCTAACACTTCCAGCCTTTTCCCCCACAAGCCATAGTCCAGCTATCTCAAACTTTAAAATAGCCTGCTATCATAGAAAATCATGCAGCCCTGCTTCCTTTTTGCAGCGTTCAAGATTCCATTTTTATTAATCAAAAAGCCATAAAATATCTACTTTACTTCCCATCCATTAGAACTAAAAGAACAGTAATTTACTTTAAGCTTCCACCTAATTATAGCTATGCAAGCACCACTATGCTGCTATCCCAGTCACATTTGATATCAGAGTCCTTGTTAAATGTCAATTTTGCTATCAGAGCTTTTTCCCGACATTAGTCTCAGGTTCAATCTTGCAAAATATGTGAATTGTCATTACCAAAATGAAATTAGGGCTGCAAATACCCTTCCTTTTTGATAGATATGCTCGTATTCCTTGGTTACTGCAAATTGTGATAACACAGTTAAGGAAGTCACCAAAAACAATAATTAATTGCTCTGTGTGTGTGTGTGTGCCCAATCAATGAACAGGTACATGTATTGACAAGCTTTTGAATATGAACAAGGGAATCAAAATCATATGAAAAATGAAACTCTTGCATCAGTATCCCCACAATAAATGAAAGAAGCAAGACTGACTATTGAATCAATGAACATTACAGGCAAACCAGTTATATGAAAATAAATAAATAAATAAAAACACAAGTTATACAGCTATAGTCAATATTGAGCAAACGAAAAGACAAGCATAAGACATGAAGGGGAAGGACAAAAAAAAGAGTACCAAAAAAAACATAGTTAACAGCAAGTTACCTGTGATTTGGATGATGCTTGGGGCACATTTCTTCTAGACCCCTTTGCATCAGCTTGCTGGCTTACTAGGTCATCAAGAATTCTGTCCAAAGACCATAATACAAAGAAGCCAAGTGCCTCAAGTGAATGGTTGTTGATCCAGTCCACCGCTGTTTTATAAACAGGTTCAGGAATATATGAAAGAGGAATCTGTTGACATTATACTCACTGGTTAGGTCTGCATGTATAGCAGTAAATTCAGAAAAATTTTCCAAATGCACGGTTATGAATCCACTTCTATGGTTTTTTGTGATTCAGTCACAAAGATGCAAGTAACGTAGGTAGCATGATGATTTAAAAACAATGTGAGGAAAACAATGCAGTAACTTTGCACATGGACTACAATGATAGCCATGGAGCTGTGAGAACAAAATAAAAGATTTTGGAGAAATTAAGGAAAGCAACCAGCCCCTAACGTCAAAGTAATCCAATGACGAGTAAAGATAGAGAACTAAACTTTATGCGTAAGCACATCCAGGAGACCAACGAATGAAGTAGCAGAATGGGATCTTATGCAAAAGGTAGACCCACACCTTCAAACATTCTAGTGCTCCTTTCTCTATAAAGGTGGCATATCAAATAGGATAGAACTTATTTTCCAAACTATAATAGCCTCAAACCCCCCAGACTATTCTCCTGTACCAACTCCATAGAAACCAAGCAAATGATTTAGCACTACCCACGTCATGCCAAAGAAGGAGAAAGGTACGGCCCCTATCCTCAATAGTTGAGGAATGTACCAGCGAATTCTCCACAATCTCACTCTTCCCTCCTGTTCACCGCATAGCAAACTGATAGTTAAGGGTTGGAACCACCAAATGTTAATACCATGTCTAGCTCCCAGATCACTAACAATATCAGTTCCACGGAAACATCGTTGAACAATTGAAAGCTAAGATTAAAGCATAATTTTTATGTTCTGCTCTCATCTCGAATTGTTGCCATAAAGAACAATGTACAGGCATTACTCACATCGGCTAATTTTGCCACCGTGGACTCCCTGAACATCTTCACCCAAGGAAACTGCGCAGCGCTCACCGCTGAAAATGCGCGGCCGAAGTAATCCGCAAACCGCATCAACTGAATCTCCTGCTGCGACCCAAATGATGCCTATCCCAATATGAAAAAAAAAAAAAATCAAATCGCATCTCCTCCCTTCCCAAACCAATAGATCAAATCAAATCATACAAATCCAAAGAGAACATTAAACTGGTAAACGACAATGAAACAGTTGGTTAAAGACTCACCGATATATCAGCGAGGAAAGCTGAGAGATCGTTTGCGTCCATCCTGGTGGCTGCATCGGCGACTGTGACCTTAGGCTTCTTTGGCTTCTTCGGCTTCACTTTCTTGGCATCCTCAGCCTTCCCGTTTTCCACCAGGCCTTCGCCATAGCTTTCCTCCGCGTCGTCATTGTCGTTCCGGAGCTTCGATCTGTCCAGATCGTCGGCATTGGCGGCAGCCAGCTGAGCCTCGAGAATTTTCCTACGGCGATCCTCGGACTTCTGCTCCAGCGACCGGAAGACATTTTCTGGACCATTAAGAGCTCCGTTGGGGACGACCTTACCGGGATGTGTAACGGGATCGGTGGGCTTGGTCTTCCTCTGACGCTTCGGGTAAGTGACCTTTTGCCAGCCATGGTCAATGTTGCTGCTGCGAGTGCTTGCGTTGGCTTCGTGGTCGCCGTTGGCGCTCAATTCCAACACTACGGCATCTTCTTCCATGGCCGCTATTGGACTTTGAAAATGAAAATTCTTTTGGTCGCTTTTCTGTCTCACTTTCTCGGGAGACAGACAACAAAACTAAAAACGAGGAATGTGAGAAAGAAGAAGGAAACAAAGCTTTGGGCTTCGAGAGCGTATTTAAGGCGTTGAATTCCCTATATTCGACCCCTGTCTCGGTACGGAATAACAGGAGTACCATTAGATCTATCCTATCATTTTGGTTGCCCTTCAACGATTTTATGCCCAAATGTTTTCCATTGGTTTGCCCGATTTGGAATTCTTGTCGACTGTATTACAATCCTTGGGATCCCATTCCACTCCTCCGTAAACTTCCGAAAACCACCATCTGCAAATTTAAATTTAAGCATGTATTGGATAAGGTTGTTTAAATTTAACCATATATTAGATGGGTTGTTTGGCAACAATGCCCGAGTCCCACGGTTCACTGACACCAAAAGAATTACTACTTGAATGGTGGGGATTTTAGGATACGAGCCCTATGAAACAAAACCATCTAACCCAGTATGGGGTTATTTATATAGAAAGTCATTAATAATAGTATTCTAGTAGAATACAATATACAAAGAAGATGAATACAAAAGACAAATGCTGCTGCATACATACCCACATAGAAATAATGGAGCATATCTTCATACATACCAGATTAGCTTAAAGAATATGAATTAAATAAGCAAACATCCTAAAAGTTCCACTTAACTTTAATTCCATTTAATCATTATTGATCTCTTAATCATTGGACTATGGGTGTATTGACATAATAGTTAAAGGGTTGTCTCCTTGGATTAATGGTAAAAAGCCAAGAGTCCCACCAAGTCAAGGATTTGAAACCCCCTCCCCTGCAAAACTTTAGGGAATGAAGAAGGCTTTAAGCTACATCCACATGAATATCAATCCATATCTTGTTACAACTCTCAACATCTTGGGCCATAGATACGCATGCAAGTTTTCTAGATTATATTGCGTTATAGAATTTGCAAATTCTTAAAAGACATATTGAACTCCAAAGAGATGCATAAATAAGGTGGTGTCCCCCAAATTCAACTTGATGAGCCAATCCAGCATTCAGCCGCACCTTTCCGCGTGCTGACTTAGATTTCATCCCCTTCTTCTCTTCCACTTGGCCAAAAATCAAGTTTATCATCTCTTCTCTTATACCCGAATTCTAAGCCATAGAAAATGTTGGAAGTTCCGCCGTCCATTGATATCTTACGAGATACTGTTGTGTTGCATATAACATAATAAGGCAGAAATCAACCAAAACGAATAAGGTATTAGCTTGTTTTTCATTTTTGTGTTTGTGTAGGTCTCAATATCAATTTGGTCAAATAATATTCTAATCAGTGAGAGAGAGAGAGAGAGAGAGAGAGAGAGAGAGAGAGAAAAAAAAAAAGTAAACAAAGGGAATACAAATTTTGCCTCAGTTTTACTGCCCAATTGATCAATAGTTTTTGACAGTTCGTCTCCTTTCTCAACCTCGCACGTCTATCGCATGGCTACTACGTGCGAATATGTGTAAGCACATATTGATCTTGTAGAGGGATGCGATGAAAACAGAAATGGGAGCTAGTATTGCTGACAAACTTCCGGGAGATTGCTCTTCTTAAAGTTAAATGGAAATAAGTCTTCTTAGTTGAGAAATAGCACAAGGAGGGGAGCTGTTATAAATGGTAGAGGACATTTACTGGTAAGTTTAGCTTAGGGCGCAATGCATTTACAAAGGCCCATGCTCTACTCACACGTTTTCAAATTTGTCATGAATGGAATCAATGCTTGCACATGATAGAATCAAATTCTTTTTATTTGGTACAATGTTTGTTACAATAATGACATTTTCATGGCAATTGAGGCATGAAAAATAAAAATGCGTAAGCATGAGGCTACCACATACAATACATATTTAGAGAAAGAAAATCGAGTATAAATAAACTGGCAAATTAAGGAGACCAAGTTCAAAATGTGCAAATTTTAATCGACTAGGCTTTTTGTCAAAGTCATTTGCAAATGTTTTAGGGAATGATAAGTTCAATCTAGATAATTATAAGCTCTATAGAATTAAGCTTATACACTACTTTTTTGATATTTACGATGAGCTCAATCTAGGAAATTATAGGTTCTATAGAGTTAAGATTATATACTACTTTTTTAATATTTATGTTCAAACTGTAAGTCTGACACGAGTTATCCACCTCCCGATTAAATAAAAAATAAAAAAAATGAAGAAAGGAATCACTACCACCCAAAAGCAAATAGCAATATCAAGTATATAAGTGTAGGAGCCCTTGGTAATTCGGTAGTACTTGGGGAAACTTCCGCATTAGTAATTGAGATTCGAGCCTCCTCCTTGCGTAATAAAATCCCTCTCCCCCGACCCTCCGCACTAAAGTTAAAAACAAGAAAGCTTAAAAACCTTAAGAATGAGAAACATGATTTCCAATATTCATTAGAAAAAGATGAGCATTGATACTTGATAATTAATTTCTGGATGTATCAAAGCTTGGTGACTAATTTTTTTTATTGTTTGAAGGCTTTTAAACTTGAATTTTGACAATTAGAATGAGCCTTTTTAATATGATATTTAATCTAAGTTTAAAGTAGGGACACCTTAAATGGATTGGGTTAATAGGAAATTTATTTTATATCTTATGGATTAACGACACTACATAAGTTATATGTTGTCTAAATAATCTTTTTTTTTAAAAAAAAAAAAAACTCCTCATTTACTTTTGAGTTATTTTTTAATAGGAATGATAGTTATTCGGTGATAAATAGTTTGTCATATTTTGGTTAAAGTTTGGGGTTGAAATGAAAATAGCAAAAAGCTTGATAGCCTGAAAGCAGACGATCAGCGAAATAATACGCTAAGAGCCGGCCGTCCAGCGCCCCTTCCTCCTCGTCCTCGTTTTGCTTCCTTCTTCCTTCTTCCTTCTTCCTTCTTCCTTCACGAACACACTCACGCCACATCCTACGGTCACTTGCCACCAACTTTTCAAAGTGCTAGCGTTTTAGGCTCTACATTCAACGGTCTCTCGGCGCCACAAGCCACCCGAAATCCCTCAGGTAATCAGATTCCGTCGGAGCCAGGAGCTTGCAGTTGTAGGCTCGGCACCTGGAGGAAAACTAAAGTAATTGTTAGATTTCCTTAATCTAAATGCTTAAGTCATGGGCGTCCTTGATGAGTAACAAATAGTCTGGTCGAATTGGAGCTTTTTAATGCTCGTTTGCGGGCTGGAAGGTCAGGACTTAGAAGGAGAAAGTCTCGGCCGAAACTGACAGTTCCGGGTTATGGGGTTTCCGCTCTCAAGCCATGATTTTTGGGGGTTCATGTGATGAACTGTTGGGAGTATGGAAAGTAGGTTACGCCAGTATTGGGGCTGTGTATGGCTGGCTGGACTTGGGTGTGGATGGGGCTAAATCAAATTGGAAGTAGTTTGAAGTTTAGGTTTCTGTTGATCCGTGCGTCGGGAATGTATTGGGTGATTTCTTTCACAATTTTGGAGTTAAAATTTTTTAACTCACAGACTTGGATTGTATTGTATTTTGTTATTGTAGTATGAATTGTGTTGGACTTTCGAGTAGGGTTGGAACCCCTATAGTGTCCACGAGGGCCAAATCACACACAACTTATGGATTCAATAATTCATGGGACTTAAATATGAGCTTATGTTAATGTGCTCTCTATTACTTTACATCAATAGATGCAAGGCTGAAATTGCCGTCTTTCTAAGTTATGGTGTTTTAGATGCAATGTTTTAGAAACATAGTTCACTTTGAAACCCTTCACTGGGGAAATTTGGGTAATTTTTCCAGAGAAAGAAGAAGAATATGTAAAAAGAAGAGAGTATGTTTCTCTGTTCTCTCTGATATTGTGTTGCCTTTAAGTACATCAAAATCTTTGAGTTGCTCCTATATATTCTTCACAATTGGCATCTTTGAGCATGTATTATTTAAGATAAATAGTATTCTAACGCTTCTTTTCTGTAATTGGGTTTCCTATGTTTCAGATGCTGAAAAATTTTGGTTTTGATGTTCAAGCGTCTTTTTTTTTTTTTTTCCGTCTGTGAGTAAATATGGGGATAGGTGTTTCTTAGAAAGTGCATGTGTCTAACAATGCATCAAATATTTTGGTTGGGTTCAGAATTACTCGCTCATTTGATGGATTCTTGTGTATAGTTCATGTTATACTCCTGACCTAAATGGCTTCTCAAAGAAGAATTATATACTCGAGTTTAAGCTAGCTGAATATTTTCCTTTTTGGGTATGGCTATGAGGGTTGAAGAAAATACATGCAGACAAGGATAGCTATGATTTGTTCTATATACACTATAGCCAGGTTGAAAAAGATAAAGGCTTCTCCAAGGAAAATGTATTCAATTATGTTCTTTTTTCGTAGATATTTAAAACATCTGTACAATTTTGTGAATTTCTTACATGATAATAGACAGGGAGAGAAACATTTTTCTATTTTGACTGTGTGGGAGAGAGACATTTTCTACTTCAATAACATTACAATAATTTTTAAGGCCTTAAAACCAGATGTTTCATTTATGAGCTTCTTTCTCCGTCTTACTTATGTAACTTGTTTTTGAAATGGGAAATAGTGGAACGCAAGATTTTACTGTCTGGATTCGGTCTTGGCAGAATGTCTTGTTAGTAACTGATTTAGAAAAATATGTCGTGTAAGGTTGTTCATACTGCCATACTTTTTGCATTCTTTATCATTGAGCATATTAGGGAACTGGAACTTATCTTTGAAACTTAAATTGAAGCTATCAATAACCATTATAGAGAGTCATAGTTTCTCTCTGAAGGCTTTTGTCTTTGATGATCATCTTCTACTAGGGGAAAACCATTCTGGTGATTGGATTGTATTTGCTTCACCTATAATGTGTTCTGTTAAGGCCTCTAAAAAATTATCTAATTGCTTTCCATTTTTTTCTTCTTTGTATAATCTCATAAGAATTATGGGAAAACGGGGTTGGTGGATAATTTTGGCGGTAGTATGTGATATTACAGGGCCATGTGGGATGTTTAGAGAGCTTAAATAAGGGTGATTTGTCTAGGTTCTTAGCTCTGATGATGTATCCTTTGCTGCATATATGTGTTGCAGCTTTGTTCATTTTCTTACCTTCTAACTTTCTGTTGATTGGCTTGATATGTCTATCTTTCACTAATATGAAATGCCATTTGATACATACTGTACTCTTTCGAGGTCATATCATTAGCAAATATTGATTTGAGAATCAAGCCTAAACTCCTTTTAACTTATTTTTCTTTTTCTTTTACCTTTTTTTTTCTCTAAAACTTATGCAGGTTAAAAAATGCCCCGAAAGCCAAAAAGGCATCACCAAGTTTTGAGACCTCAGCCTCTGACCTTCTCTTCTTTTTCTCGTTCAATTGCTCAAATAGCCTCTTCTTACATGGCCAAGCGTCAAACACAAGACTCCAAAGTACACACAGAATCCTCCTCAAAATCTGCAGGTATTTGTGATTGCATGTAAAGTAATCTTAATACTAGATAGTAACTGGTTATTGTTATTTGCTCTCCGCTTGAAGTCTCTTGGTCTTTGGGAATCATAATTCCCATCTTTTGCCATGCTCTTTAGGTGATAAATTTCTTAAGCATACTGTGGAAGAGAAAAGTGAACAGTCCGAGTCTTCTAGTGAAGAAGAGTTTGATGTAAGCATTTTGTTTCTTCTTATTATTCATTATTAATACAGTGTCGTTTGTTTATAATACATGAAACTTTGTCCTTTTGATCATTGTTTTTCATGTTGATCTAGTATGTATATTTATGGAACTTCCATCTGTACCTGTGAAGGGAGTGGTTCAAGCAGACTTTGCATTCTTTGATCCAAAACCCAGTGACTTTCATGGAGTGAAGACCTTACTCCAAAATTACCTTGATAATAAGCAATGGGATTTGAGTGGTTTCGTTGACTTGATACTGGGGCAGCCAACTGTTGGGACTGTTGTTAAAGTAGAGGGTGATGAAGATGATGGAGTTTTTTCTGTTGTGACTGCTCTAAACCTGCAAAGATATAAGGCAAGTAACAAATACTTCAAAATCCCAACTGTATTCGCTGGAACATATTGCCTCCTCGTTTAATTGGTTTTGCACTGGTAGTTCAATGAGGGTTGACACACTCTTGAGTCCTCTGACGTCATTATTTCTTTTTGCTGTTTGTGGGTTAATGTTATTTATCTGTAAAAGTGATTGTAACCTGGTCACGTACTCTAAATTTTATTTGGAGTTGAGCTGGGGAAGTTCTTGGCTAACACAATTACAGCATTTTCTTTTTGATGTATTTGCGAATAAATTATGATTCATATTGGCCAACTTTGTAAAAAGACTAAAAATTTATAAAAAATCTCCAAACCCAAATGTGAGGTTGGACATAAATCCTTTTGCTTCAGCCCTGATGATTATTGTTTCCACCATTCTCAGTATGAAATTGAAGATTTGCAGTTTGATTGCCAACTGGCTTTTTTTTTTTCAACATTTTAGATAAGCTGACTATTTGTATCTTTGTCTAATAAGAAATCATAGCTTTTGAACTCAACAGGAACATAAATGCATCATGGAGTTTAAGGAGTTTCTTCTTAAAGCATGCCAGGATAAGGATGTGATAGGTGACTTGAGATCACTTTTAGGAGAGCAAGCACAGCATGTAGGTCTCCTGGTGTCTCAGCGTGTGGTGAATCTTCCTCCCCAGCTTTTACCACCTCTTTATGATGCACTTTTTGATGAAGTCGCATGGGCCACGGAAGATGAGGTTAGATGATAACAGTAGTAGATGGATCAGCGTGATCAATGTCTGCCTCTTTGCCTGCTGGACACCTTCCTTAATAAATGCATGTCTTCTTGTTTTGCTTTTGAAGCCCACAGAAGAGCTCAGGAGTTCCTTCTGCTTCAAATCTTATTTACTCTTCAGTAAAATTTACAAGGTATATATGGCATCTTCTCCCTTTCGTTAGTGGTTGCTATTTAGTATTAAATGAATGACCATTGGTTCAGCAATTTTCTAATCTCGCTCTCTTTCTCTTACCATGTCTATTTTAATCAATTTTCATTTGTTATTGTTTGCAAACCGCAGCACAAAAACGGAGATCAGAGAAAGAATGTGAGCAATGATAGTGATGAGGCTATAATATATGTAAAGCCAGAAGATGAAATTTTCCACCGGGTACTGATTACTAATTATGTCTCTCTATTGCCTTCCCCCCAACAACAAACAACACCAAAAAAAAAAAAACCGTCCTCTTTTTTTTTCTCTTCACCAAAAAAAGTAAGAAAATAAAAATCACTTATATTAATATGTACTTTTTGTTTGATAATTGTACATTTTATCATGTATCTTGTATGCCTCTGATGGCTGGACCTTTCTTAAATGTTTTTCAGATTAGCTTGTGGTCCTTCATCTTTCCTTTGCACGCTCAGCCGGTTGCAAGTCCTGAGGTTAGCTTTTTTTGGGGCCTATGGCAATTTGTTGTCATTGATTTCTCTAATCTACTTTACGATTCTGCCTAAAGCAACGGCCCCGCCACGTAATACCACCTCCCTTCCCTCCCTCTCTCCATTTCCTCCCAAAATTTTAAAATGAAACGAAAGCCCCTTAAACCAACGAATTATGAGTTCAAGATTATTACACTTTTTTGAAGTACTTTTGAGGGGTGGGATTGTCTTTCTTCGGGGTTGGTGAGGGGGAAGGTGGAGTTTTTTACTTCAATATACAAACAAGACGTGAAATGTTCTTAGGTTTCATTGTTGCCTCTGGATGAAAAACGTAATATTTTTGTACTATGTAGTGGGGCTCATTAATATAACATATTTCTGATGGGAGGGTACAGTTAAAGCTTTATGCTTGTCTGTCTTTCTTTGCGTATCTCGGCATTGAAATTAAATTTCGTTTTTTTTTTTTTTTTTTTTTTACTTATTGTTCTTTACATCATAAATATGTGTCTGTACTAGTATTTCAACGCTTGTGCTCTTTAAATTTTATGTTTCTTGTTTTTGGTTGATATTGCTGAAGGGGATGGTCTTGTTGCCCTGTGGATTTTCTGGATGACGGAATGTTCTGTTTCTTTGGTTTTGACTGTTGTTTTGCAGCTAAGAAATTATCGGTTTATGGGGTTAGTCATGGCCATTGAAGCAGAAAAGATTTCTGCATTCCGACAAGAGTTGAAGTCTTTAATAAATGAATCCTGAGGCTGAACAAGAAAGTGTACCAGTATCGTTAATTAAGAACCAACCTTTTTCCTTCTGACATCACTCATGCAAATCTTCCCACTCGACGCATGAGCTTGTTTCCTAAATACACACCAGATGTATGAGTTGTCTTTATTTATTAATTTAATTTAAAACTTTTATAGTTAGCATTTGGCTTGTGCCATGAGGAGTTTGTCTGTTTTATGATTAGTCACAGTTTTGTAATCACAGCAAGTAGACCTGATCTGGAAGAAGTTTTGAAAACTAATGGCCCGTTTGCTATTGATCATGTTCATTTGATATTGAATTGTTTTCCCATGATCTGGGTTTTGATTGTCATCTCCAAGTAGTAGAGGGGGGTGGGGGTTCTTGCTTAAAGATCTGGGTTTATGATGGTTTTTGTATGTAATTAAATGTCCTTCGGCTATGTGAGTAGACAGAACATAGAATGTGAATGTGAGCCAGGGCCGTAGTTTAAGTCATAATGAGAGAAACAAAGTAAATATTAAACGAGATAGAGTGACCTATAAAGAACAATTTTGAAATGTTTGTGAAATACTAAAGAGGTTAAGTTTCCCCTTCAATGAAACTTGCATCAACATTCTCTCTTCACCTGTTGTGATTACATTATAGATACAAAGAAGAGACATTGATCGGTCTGACTATGTTTCCTACCGCAGAGAAAAAACAAAGCAAACAATACAGGTTTCCCCTTGTACAACCGGCGATGTGTTTCCAAGACTTCTTCGACGAATTAAGGAAGTTACAGTAGGTTGGAACGTCGGCTAAAGTGGAATACCAAACTGTTGCTACCTTTAGTCATCATGCACAGCGCTTGCAACAAGGCATATATTCTAGAAATGTCAACCTCATTAAATTTGTCCTTCACCTCTATCCAGACTACCTTTGTGTTAGTCAATACAAATGAGACCGTCATAGATCTCCTCTGACAACAAACTTGTGATCTGAGTCAAACAAAAATCATTGCAACTTTCCCACTGCTAGTAGATAGGTTGCGTCGCTTTCCAGTTCAGCGATACTCTTTGTCCATGAATGCCATTTTATTCTTGGGAAGCAAAGTAATCTTTGTGCCCTAAACGTCTGCAAATAAAGTGGGTGTCTGTAACTGAACGCATGTGGGTTTGAGGTGTGGAACTGACTTCTGACGTTGATGCCATGATGTTGCCGGTAGTTTCTCGGGATATGAGAGGTTGATAGGCCTGCTGATTGAGGATGAAGTGAAAACTGGGTGATTTCTATGCTCAAATAAAGGTGCTATTTTTCAGTTTCCTGAACAAAGAAAAAGTAGAGTTACTACGTAGTTCTTGAAGAGAAATAAGGACTTGTTCTTGTGTTAAAGCTGGAAGTGCCTTTTGGTTACCTAGTAGTCTTTTCAAACGAAGGCTACTAATGCCCCGCATTAAGCTTTCCACCCCCCCAATATTTTGGGTTTTAGAGATATTTTTGCTTAGCAAAAAAAAAAAAAAAAAAAGGGTTAGCTTTGAGGAAAGAAATGAATATTTTATAAAATATCAGAGTCACTATTTTATGTCAAACATCTTTTTGTTTATAGATTAGGTCTTTGTGAAAATGCTTCTTCATGCTTAGGGTTAGAAGGTGAGGTGAAATATGTCTTATGTTACCAAGACACTTATTTGTTATGTTTTTTTATATGCGGAAATGTTCCATTTTCTTACAAATTTGTTTTAAAAGAATAAGTAGACCTTTAATAATATATGTCTTATGTTACCAGTATACTTATTCGTGGGTCTTTCTATATGTTATGCATCAATATGTTCATATCGTTGTGTGATCTCCTAGAGCAACTATAAGGAAATGGTACAAAAAATGCCATCGTAACAAACTTGAACTGTCCCCGTTTTGTTCTTGAGATTCATTCAACTAATCATGTATTTCTAACTCCTCTCAAACTTATATATTCAAACTTATACTTGATCTATCAATTGTAAATATTGTACATTTTAACTTATTAGATATATGCCTAAAACTCAATTCAAAAGTTAGCTGACAAGCTGTAAATATTCTTTATATTTAAATATTACTCGAGGATTATATTTGTTTTCAACATAAGACTTTTGTCTCCAACCCTCTCCACACACTAGGCATACCTTATGCTCAAGGTTAAAGTCCAAAGCTATAGATAGCTTATGAGTTGGATTTATATTTTTTATATTTAAATACTATCTAAGGAATGTATTTTTTAATGTTGGGACTTTCATCTTCAACACCACTAGATTGTCATCACTATTTATGCACCATAATTAGTCAATAATGAATATAACTAAGAATTTTTTACTAAATTGTGTTTCCTTTGTCCTTTTGTCACTCAACTTTGGTCAAAATGCTTGGTCAAAATGCTTTCTAGACTACGCTCAATGACAAATTGCTTGGTGAGCTTTTGTTGAACATGCTCTGTACTTTATGGTTGATAAAGGTATACATGGTTTCTGAATTTTTTTCATTATTGAGAATGAAAGCTTACCACTGAATTTGCACATCTACGTCACTATCCTCATATTCTGGTGATAGTGACCTGAGAGTGACCTGAGAGTCCTTGCACCATCGACATTCTCATGGTTAGCTGCAAATTCAAGACATTAGTAGTATTGGAATGGAGTATGTTGACTGAGCCTCTCTCGCCTCTAGAAATAAGAGTTCAATGGGCTTAAAATTACACGTCACAGCTTTAGAAAATTAACTCATGATATGCTTGTCGAGTTACAACTAGAAGTTTGCTTAAGAAACCTATGAAGATTTTAACCCATAAAAAGTAATTTGCATCGTCAATATCTTTCATCTAAAAATTGAAGGACAATCACATATGATAGAGATAATCAATTTTTTGGGAAATATTGATTGCATTGAGCGTAGAACACACAGTTTTGTTGAATATTGTTGTGTATTGGAACTCAGCTCGTGTTCATAAAGATATGACTAAATAAATTAAAGATAGAAAACACAATTGAATTTGAAGTCTGAACTTTACACGTTGCTTATTATATATATATAAGAATAATCTAGAAGCCCTTAGTAATCTGAATATATCTTCATACCATTTGATTTCACTAGATTTTCTTCTTGGTGTGCTGCCTCTGAGATTCCCTTTAGATTGACCTTTTAACAAAACATGTTACCCAAAGTCTTTCTTTGCACAATGTCAACGTGTTATCACACGAAGGGGTCATACTTCAACGTTTCCCCCAAGACATCAAATTTGCAAAATAATTGTTTGAAAGTGAAAAAGTACTTAAACTCAAATAAATAATAAGTTGCAACAAATTTGATATCAATTCTGATATCAGTGGACCAAAGCCCATGAGTTAATAGGCTAGAGCCCTTTAAAACTAATGGGTCGATGAATTTGTTCACCTGTGGCCCATATATAATAACTCTCCTCCTTTTTCAGTTTGCTGACCATTTCTTTCTTTGCCTTAGGTTTTTAGCAAGCATTGGTTGATGGACCAAGCTTTCAAGACTTCGACAATCAAAAAGAGCAATGATTAAAGTTCATTGATGTTCCGGAAAGAAAGGAAGAAGGATTTAAAGCTCGTACATTACAATCTCTCACAAACTTCTTCAGAGCACATAGATGGATCAAGCATCATTATTGGCTGTTGCTGTGTACAATGCTCCATTGATAATGAGCTACAGTTTGGGTTCACAGAAAGGAAGATGGTCAGCGTTAAGTAAAGCAATGAGGGTGCCATCATGTTAAGGGGGCATGAATTTTCCCCAGAACTTTTGCGAGAGCTTGAGTAAAAGCTGCCTCCCCAGTTGTTGGCTTTTCTTACGAAAATGATCAAGTCTCGTTTTCCTTTTTCCATCCGCCCCACCCCAGCATTATCCCCAAAAGGTGCCTTCCATTGGCCGACCAAATTGCACGTGCAAGTTACTTACTAGCATTTATTTTTTCCTGAAATAATTACGATTCGGGTCTGCAGTCCTTGGTGGATGGACTAACACTGTGACCACCCCCATAATCATGGTAAAGATAGAAATTTGTCTTGGGTAAAGATATAAGACTTTCATCTTCGATATTCACTTGCAAAATGAATATATCTAGAGGAATTATTAGGGAGTCAGGTGCAGCGTCAACTACCTTGATACACCTTAACCCTAGCAACACGACCTACGCATCCAAGGAAGATTGGACCTGACCCGTCTGTGTGCCTAAAGATGATGGCTGGATAATCTCAAATTTTCCGATCTCAATCTTATTTGTCAAATTAGGCAATAGATTCACTATAATAAACTATATCAAAGCCATATACAATCATGTTATGTAATTGATTTTTGTTGAGCAATTTTGTGAATAAGAGTTTTATTCAAGCTAGGGTTTTTATAGTTCTTGATTTTCGAGTGAATCTATGACAACTAATTCCTCAATTAGAATCAAGCTTAAATGAAATTTAGAGTAACATAGTCTAGATTTTGATATCATATAAGAAAATTTAAAATCTATCATAAAAATTAGCTCATAAATAAAATTTTAATATTTAAACACTATTTTAAAATCATATCTTTTAGTTTTCATATTAAAAAATTTCAAGGATGCCACAATTGAACAGGTCTTTTGAATAATACCGTCGCTTCAGATCAAACCTGAATTGCTCTTCTTTTAAACTATTGCTTCACTGCTGCCTCCCTTAATACGTTCCTGCTCCAACTCTAACCCTAAAACTACGATTGAAAAACATCCCAACTAAACCACTTAACACGTTTCTTTAATTCGAATTTAGTGAGGAAACTTAAAGTTTCAACTTAGAAAGAATTCGTATCTCCGGTGGATGGAAGTCTCATGCAAGGAAGATGGCAGCTTGTTTTAAATAGCAATCTAAAAATTAATTAGAAATGGTAAATACTATTAAGCGACAAAATGGGTTTAGTTCCCCTTCCCCTTCCCCATCCCCCTCTCTTCTCTGGGTGTGTGCGTAAAAGAAAAAAAAAAAAAGAAAGGGTTTAGCCTCAGTAATAGTTTTGGATAGTGCATCCTTATCCACTCCACGAGTGATCATAATCATTATTGTTGAAATACTTAGTGTTGTATAGGGCTTACTGTTTAGGCCTTTCACTGTAGCTACATTTACTGTAGACCTATCTACAGTGGTCACGTTTTTCCTATTCTTTAAGAACCACAATTCTTGGTTCTTGCTTGTAAGAAAACACTACATATTTTCTTCTCACATTTATATACCAGTTTCACAGTTTCTGGTCATACGAATCTTAACAATTATTATCATTATCACTACTATTTTACTTCTGCCATTATAGGTAAACAGTGTATGAATCTGGGTTGACAATCTTTCCATAACTACCATGATGCCGTCTCCTCTAACTGCACGCAAGGTAATTTCTTTACCAGGAAAAGAAAGGAAACACCCAGAAACTGAGCTTACTATAAGATAGAATAAGATTGAAGAGTTCCAGACGTGCAATCTGGAGAGATTCATTGTCTCGTCCAGCTGCTGTTTGAGAAATCGTAGCATGTGGAGACACATGAAAAAAAAAAAAAAAAAAAGAATCATATTTTTGTGTTACCAAAGGATTCGATTTGGAAAGGCTGTGTTTCTTAATTCATTGAACGAATCATTCGTTCATTGACATGGCACGATAATCTTTAAAAGACAACCCCCTGTCTCCAGAAAAAACAAAATTTTAGTAAACGCCTATAATGGAAGGTTCCACCTTTTGCGACCATACTTTTTTTCCGTCAAAGAGAGGAAATACAAAAGGAGATTGCGCATGAAGTGTATTATTAAGTCAGAGGTACTTTTTTAATCGACGTATCTTGTTTAAACCTTGGGAGTGTTTTACTTTCGCATTCTTCCCTCATTTGTGGTGGCTTTTACCATATCAAAGAGATGATGGTGGGAAAGGAAGGGGTTTTTTTTGTCTGTTGTTATGCAATTTGTTAAAAGGTTTAAAATTCAATTTAAAAATTAATTTAATAGTTAGAATGATACTTTTTTTTTTTCATTTAAATTCATTAGAAGGAATTGTATATTTAATATAATACTTTTGTTTTATATACTTGTTTTTGTGTGCCAAACGACATTAGGTTCAAGGTCATCCAGAATAAAACTAATTTAACTTAAGTTCTAATATTGTGTTAAAAAACTTAAAATTTAAATTAAAAATTAGTTCAAAAAATTTATTTTTTTATTTAAATTTTACTAGAAAGGCTTACACACTTGACATAAGACATTTGTCTCATAGACACTTTATGCACCTCTTGAACAGTGCTGTTCTATAATTAATCTAATGTGCGAGCAAGAGATGGAAAACGTTTAGCAGTACTCCAATTATAAATTATGAAATTTCATTTCCGATGGAAACTTTCAATGAGAAGTTACATTTCAGATCATGATATCTCTTAGATGCTGTATGAAAAAGCGATCTTGAGGTCTTTCAGAGGAATTATCTTTGACATGATCAGTACATTACACAGCTGCTATGCGATCCAAAAGGATTAGAGCTATTCTCTCTAGGATAGTCGAGGATAGTCCGATAAAAAATTTGGGTACGAATGTAGGCAAAGTCGTCGGAAAAAAGTTTCTGATACTGCACGAAAGACTTTAAACTAGTGGATTCTCACTTACATCAGACAATAGAAAAGGGAAATTCTTAGGGAATAAGATATGTAAAGCTTGCCATTTATATCATGTAAACAAGATGTATTAACCACAATGTCAAAGAACAACTCGCCACGGTCTGCCATGAGCTGCATGGCATATTGGATCCCGATACGGGCCTAGGTAGAGCATGGATCTTTTCCTTTTTTTTTTTTTTTCCTTCCTTTTTTGGCTTTTTGGCTAGATTTTGGAGGAACCGCAAGTCGTTCTGTTCGATGACCTTTCCACATCAGAAAACAGTTTTCTTATATACCATTTTCACCAAATCGATTGTCTTTGGCATAGAACTTTGTCACAGAAACCACGCTTCATAATCAACGGAGCATTGTGGAGAGACCCACTTCACAATAAGACCCTAAGATCTTAAAGATGACTGGCTTATTCCATCAATGTGCTTTAGAGAACAAAACCAAAAATGACTGGCCGAATCTTGTGGAACCATAGAATGGGAGAATTTGCTACTTTTGCTCCCTCTTTTCCCTTTATGAGACGTTTGATTTGACACCAATTTCATCCACATTACCAACCGAGATAATCACTACCACCACTCAATGGCAGGGGGAAAAGGTTAAAAGAAAGCCTGTCACAGACACATGGCCATGGTTTGTTGTAATTTGGACGTCTGTAGTACTGTGGCCTTTTTAGGACGAATTCAAGCACTCTTTCCAGAATATGTCATGATCTTGGTTGTCCATGTTTGCCATCAAGGGCCTAGCCACCTCCTCTTTGGGCTATTGCATTCCTCTCCCCACTGAAAAAATAGATTTCGTTCCATTGGAATTCGAAGACCCACTAGTTTCAGTGCTTGAGGCATTACTTTTCTTGCAGTGTAGTTCTAGGTAGGTTTTAGAGATGCTGATTCTTTCAAGATCTATTAATATTGTTAGATTTTCCGTTTAGTTAACCAAAAGCAAAAACAGAGAGAGAGAGAGAGAGAGAGAGAGAGAGAGAGAGAGAGAGAGAGAGAGAGAGAGAATTTTGCATCCCGTTTTATGCATGTAGGTTGCTCTGACCGTCTAAGAAAAGGAAGGACTTCAGCTTTCTCATAAAGCTATGATTGCTTTCCGGCCAATTTTGCACCCGAGGGGCTGGCTTAGGTATGACAAGACTCTACTTAAAACAATGTTGCTTGCCTAAGCCAGTAATTTGTGAAGAAAGAGAAGTTTATCCATGTTCTATGGGAAAAAAAAAAAACAGGAAATTTGACTACTAGGTGTGAAATTGCATTATGATTCTTGAAACCAACATAGCCACTTTCATCATATCATTAACCACTAGTAAATAAATAAGATTAAAACTGAATTATGTGGGAATAATTCGTTTTCCTTCTCTTTCATTCTTTCTTTCATATTTCTCCATGATTTCACCTTGAACTACTGGACTTTTAAGGTACCAAAGAAAATCCTACTCAAATGCAAAGAAAACTTCATTATGCTTAGAAAATGAGAGACAAAAAAAAAAAAAAAAAAGAGACAGAGAAAAGAAGGTGGGGATGGAAGCTGCAACGCTACCAACCAACATAACATGCTCGTTGCTGCTCTTCAACCATGTTACTTTGGTTCAAAATTATGCCAAATCCCTTTATATAAGCTATGTCTAACATACTTCAGGATTGTTTGTAGATATGCGAGCATCAAACGACTTAAATTAATGATCTCAATCTTTTGGTGTTATTCACTTGTCCATATCCTTCACAGCGGGCGCGAGTGTTCAAATTGGAACTCCTCTAAGGTATCATGTGTTTGTTTAATTATCTATACACACCTATCGTCGTGGTTGTAAATATATATACACACCTATCGTGAATCTAGATGGGGACTGACTTCATACACAGCTTAACTAAGTTATTAGATAACGCGCAAATGCAAATGAACTTGAACTAAACTAACTCATATTTATTTTGATTCCTATAATTTGAGACCATAGAAGCCGTCTACGGTGAGCTCATTCGTTGGCGAAGACTGGGTTCAAAATTGGCGTGGACTTGGTAGAGCTCAGCTTCTTTTTCATCCTTCTTAGTTTTTTGGTTTTTTGGCTTGTCCCTTGCGTAACAGCAGTGATCATCTCCAGGCCAGCACATTCCTTTGACTGTGGAAACGATTTACACATAAATATTGTGATTCTTATCATCTTCATTCACGTGGCTGAAAACAGCAAAACTACTTTAAAAATGTCTCGAGGAATCAAAGCTGGATGAAGACGGAAAATGGGAAAAAAAAATGTATAAAGAAGTACAAAACGTAGAAGAATTTGCCGCCCAAACAGTGAATTAAGAAACTGAGCATCAAGTTGGTGAGGATGCTTACTTAATACGTAGCATCAACTTGAAGGATGATGGATGATGCAGGTGAAGCTGATACATTGTTTGCTACCACACGAAATTCATTTCCTTATACAGAAGGAAACGGATTAAGAAAAGCCGGCGAGTAGAAGGAATGGAGCAAGTTTGGTCAAAGCCTCTCATAAATATTTTATACTTGTCTTTCAATATTTTTGATCATATTGGCTCATTGCCACATTCATGTTTAAATGTTTATGTCAAAGATCAATTAGGCCTAGGTAACTATAGACCACCATAGGGTTAAGCGAATGTGCTGCCCAATGTATTTTGAGTTTATTTTTAATTACGTGTGGCGTTTTAATATGTAAGTGACTTGTTGTTTTCTGAGGATTAGGAATATACCCTATCCTTTGTATTTATCCGAGGTATGGTTATTACGCCCAGCCTTGTTGGTATTAATAAAATTTGTCAGGGTACCGTCCCTGTTTTAAAAAAAAAAAAAAAAAAAAATCGCTCTTGTAGGCTAAGGTTATTCGAATGCATTATTTTTATCAAACGCGTCATAAGCTTATTTACTATGTTCAACAAATAGATCCTTATCAAGAAGAACTATTATTCAAACTTTATTTATATACTTCATTAATTTGAAATTTTCTTGGAGAGATGTCAATATCAAACACATAAATTTACGCAAAAATATAAACTAAAACGTGATATGACACTAAAGAAAAACTTAATAAAAAGGTCCATTTCGAAACTTAAGTAATTAAGTCTTGTAAGTCATCGGCTTGTTCTGTCTTATTTCATGTAACAAACTTATCAAAGCTAAATAATAATAATAATAATAATAATAATGATAATAAATCATAAATTTGTACTTAAAACTGTATTTACTTAACATTTTCAGATGAACATGTAAATCTAAGGTATTTAGGATCCCGGTTACATTAAGAACTCGGGCCCACGTCAATCTCTAGACGAATTGCTAGGTTGGTTATCGGACCGATATTGCATGCGTAGTCTATAGATTCACAGGCAGGGTGATGTGATGGGGTGGCACCTTCGTGGTATATATTATTAATTTATGGGGTGGGGTGCACTCAGTAGACGGCCACATCTTATTTTAGATATTTATGGGTTACCAATGGTGAGCCTGGATTAATTAGTCTAAAACACCTATTACGCCCTATTTTTGGGTACTCAATGACAAGTATCTTCATGTAGTAATGTTTTTGCAGGAAACGGATAGAAGAGCTAAGAGTGGCTAAAATATGAAAGTCAAAGGGGTGTTGATGAATGAAGAATCTGGCAGCGAAAAAACAAACGAGTGTAGCCAATATGCCATCATGGTCCTCATATTCTTCGCCATCATCCATGGCCATTATAACTTATTTGCTTTACGTAGTTGTGCTTTCAAATCGTGCATATTCTTCACTTTACCTCATCCCTTGAATTAATTCCATCCATCCATCCCAGACCATAAATTGACAACTTTTATTTTATTTTATTTATTTATTATATTTTCGGTGGATGTTGGAATCTGATAACCAGGTCGACATTCTTTTTCAGTTTTTGAACCCAGTCGAAAAGGAAAAACACCATGCATGTCTAACAAATGAATGCTCCCAACGTTTGAGATTAGTGGAAGCCGACCCAAATGGTCGATGCCACACATTATCAGTCTACCCGAAGGCCACGGAGTATGCAAAAGTTGGTCCTTCTTTCCCAGCTCGAGTCCTCCGACACTATTATTGGTGTCTAGGATTTTACATCCGGACAACCTTTGAGCACCTAAGGGGCATGGCTGGATTCCCATTACAATCTCTTCCTGTCTTCCATCCAATATTGATAATGTTTCAACAAAAGAAAGAAAGAAATAAAAAAAAAAAAAGAGGTTGGCAGAGAATCACTAGCCATACTTCCTACTACAGATGGGATAGGATAACGCAACCCCTCGTAGGTGAGCTTAAAATTGGTATTTGCCTAAGCGATCCTTTATGCACTAAAAATAGCACCGAGCCAAGGCAAAAGCCAGTACAGTACAGTGCAGTGCAGTGCAGTGCACTTCTGGAGGCTGAGGATGAGGGCCCCTCCATAATGGAGAATCTTCGACACGTGCCAGGATCGTAAGGTGTGGGCCCGGTGCAGCTAACAACACTACTCGTTTTGACCGACCCTAAGGGTCGAAGCTGAGCGACGGAGGGTCGGGGGACGTGAGGGACGGGCGTGGTGCCGTGCTGGTTCGCAGTGCGTGTCAATTGGCCCTCTTTCGCCCGTCTGTCGGTGCGTTCGTGGCGTAAGAGACAGCTGACCCATCGTCACATCGTCACGTCCATATGTTTAGGATGTAAAAGAAAGGCCGTTATTAATAACGCCGTCACATTTTCCTGGGTGGCTTGAGCCTGACGGATAGGTGGTCGGACGTGGAGGCCACGGCTGTTTTCGTCAATTGGTCTACCCATTGTAGGGCAGGCCTGACATTTTTCTTTAATCAATAGAGAAGTAAAGAAGTGCCCCGTTTTACCGCGGAAGCCCGTTTCTGAAGTTGATTTGCTTCGATGGCGGCGGCAAGAGTAGGAAGGGATGTAACACCGCTAGAGAGAGAGCTGTAGTAGAATGGACTGTTTCAGCATAAATGCATTGAATTTAGGTGATGGGAAACACGTTTTGGCTGCTAATTTAAGAGGTCTTACTTGGGAAGTATTTTAATGCATTGAATTTAGGTGCTAACGATTATTTTATTTTATTTTATTTTATTTATTTACGTGGGGGTGGGGGGTTTCTCTGTACCTGCTGCGACCCATTTAATTAGTCCATCATTTTCATTATTTCAAATCTTGGCTGGTAACAAACTGCATTTATGTTTTCTTGCTTTGAAAGGATGCGAAGCATGATAACGTGTTATCAGGTGCCGACAGTGCGTGAATGTGTCTATGTTCCAGGCTTTATCACACAACCCATTTGCTTTTGCTCCAAAATGGTCCTTGTTAGCTTTTTCTTCACTAGTCGCCAAGATAACACGGCGGGGTCAGGAAGGGTGCCGTACCATGGCAAATGGCAAATGCAAATGGCACAGGCATTGGCATTTGTGGCCATTGTATATCCATGTTGTGGGGCTTACACCTGGCACGTACACTGTGTTTGTTATATGTATGATTCGGAAATCCTGACTTAAAGGGTCCGGATGAGATGGATTTTACCTTGCAATTACAGCCGCTGGGGGAGATTGATTTGGTCAAGCGGCTTGAATTCATGAGTATTAGGCACTACCATTTGAAGTAATAAAATCTTTGTTAAAGCCTGCCAATATTCCCATTCTCGTGAAACCCAATAATTGAATATCGAGTCGGCGTACGAATGTCTACTTTATTGATTATTTGAGAAAAGAAAATGAAATAATGGATTTACGGGCTGACTTTGCAGAGTCCACAGAAGTGGGTAGAAAAAAGTGAGTCGAATCAAGAAAAAGGGTGGGTATGGAAAAGGAACTAGCCTTGAGCAAAAATACTCAGTACCAGTCCCAGTCCCAGTCCTCAAACCAGAGAGACGCAGGGAAAACATTATTAGTAAGTAAATGGGTGCCATAATGAGAGGAGCATGTATCTTTTCCTTTACCTGTTAACCCAGTAATTCAGACAGTCCCCACTTTAACTATTATTAAGTCAAAACCAATCCAAAATAATGCGCCACAGAGAAAAAGTAGGAGTAAAAAACTGGATGAAGTTGAAGTTGCCTCTTAGCAAAACCCCCATTTAAAATAATTAAAAAAGAAAGAAAAAGAAAGGAAATTTGATAGTTACATCTTTATCTGCAGGGAGGTGTAGGAGTCGAAGAAGTTTGTAGTTGTTCTTAGCCTGATGTGGGATCATTGGGTGTCGAGCCCCATCACGAGCGTTTCTCATATTTATCCTTTTTCATATTTTTAATGCTCCTCCATCAGGCAATTATTATTATTACTATTACTATTACTTTTTTTTCTTTTTCTTTTTCTTTTTCTTTTTTCTTTTTCTTTTTCCTGAGTGATGATGAAGTGGTAGTCGGAGTGAAAAACCAAGCAAAACCCCCCAATCCCCAGTTCCCAGATTCTTCACGCATTCATAGCCTCCCACCCCCACCCCCAACCCCCGCCCACACCCTCTCCACTCATTTGGTTCTCCGAGCAGAGCAACACCTGGTGGAACCCCAAAGGAACATCGGCCGAAAGGGAAACAGTATGAAGAGAGAGCTGGATCCCCATGACTCTTCTGTGGCGGCGACTGCTAGCTCGAGCAATAGTGGCAAAGCCAAGATGTGCTGGGAAGATGAGGTCCAACAGCAACAAGAAGGTGGGATGGATGAACTCCTCGCCGTCTTGGGGTACCAGGTGCGGTCCTCCGACATGGCCGAGGTGGCCCAGAAGCTGGAGCTTCTTGAGGATTTGATGGGTAATGCTCAGGTGGATGGCCTCTCTCATCTCGCCTCCGAGACCGTTCATTACAACCCCTCCGATCTGTCCACATGGCTTCAGAGCATGCTCTCCGAGTTCAATCCCCCACCTCCCAATCAATTTGATTCACTGTTACCTCCTGCCGCTGGCGCCCCGCCCGTTCATCTCGACGATTCATTTCTGGGTCCGGCCGAATCCTCCACCCTCACCTCCTCTATCGACTTCGATCCGCAAAATAGTAATAATAGGCCGAGCAGAGGAGTCTTCGACGAATCCTCTTCTTCCGATTACGATCTCAAAGCTATCCCGGGTAAGGCCTTGTACAGTCAACCCCAACCCCATCCCCATCCCCATCCCCGACCACAACCCCAAACTCTAATTAGAAGCTCCCAGACTGAATCTCCATCATCCAAGCGTTTGAAACCCTCTTCCGGCTCCGCGTCTGTGTCAAATCCTGAAAATTACTTCGCGGGTACTTCTTACGTTGGAGGCAGCGGTCTTACTGCTCCCAGTGATTCCACTCGCCCTGTAGTGCTTCTCGATTCGCAAGAGAATGGAATTCGGCTCGTCCACGCTCTTCTGGCCTGCGCCGAGGCCGTACAACAGAACAAACTAAACCTAGCGGAGGCCCTGGTCAAGCAGATCGGATTCTTGGCCGTGTCCCAAGCCGGCGCGATGCGGAAGGTGGCCACGTACTTTGCGGAGGCCCTGGCTCGCCGAATCTACGGGGTGTACCCTCAGAACCCTCTCGACCACTCGCTATCCGATATCCTTCAGATGCACTTCTACGAGACCTGCCCCTACCTCAAATTCGCTCACTTCACCGCCAACCAGGCCATCCTCGAAGCCTTCGAGGGCAAAAAGCGCGTTCACGTGATCGACTTCTCCATGAACCAAGGCATGCAGTGGCCTGCTCTTATGCAAGCGTTGGCTCTACGCCCCGGCGGAGCGCCGGCTTTTCGCCTAACCGGGATCGGGCCTCCTGCCCCGGATAATTCAGACCATCTACAGGAAGTGGGCTGGAAGCTGGCCCAACTGGCCGAGACCATCCACGTGGAGTTCGAGTACAGAGGGTTCGTCGCCAGCAGCCTGGCCGATCTCGACGCCTCGATGCTGGAGCTAAGGCCGAGTGAGGTAGAGGCTGTGGCGGTGAACTCGGTGTTCGAGTTGCACAAGCTGTTAGCTCGGCCCGGGGCCATCGAGAAAGTGTTGTCTGTGGTGAAGCAGATGAAGCCGGAGATCGTGACGGTGGTGGAGCAGGAGGCGAACCACAACGGCGCCGGTTTCCTGGACCGATTCACGGAGTCATTGCACTACTACTCGACCATGTTCGACTCACTAGAGGGGTCGGCAAGCGGCGAGGACAAGGTGATGTCGGAGGTGTACCTGGGGAAGCAGATATGCAACGTAGTGGCGTGCGAAGGGGTGGACCGGGTGGAACGCCACGAGACGACGGCACAGTGGCGAACTCGCTTGTGCTCAGCAGGGTTCGCGCCCGTTCACCTGGGTTCGAACGCGTTCAAGCAAGCGAGCATGTTGCTTGCGTTGTTTGCAGGAGGGGATGGGTACAGAGTAGAAGAGAGCAATGGGTCTCTGATGCTGGGTTGGCACACTCGTCCACTCATCGCCACCTCCGCATGGCAACTCGCCACCAGTGCTGCAGTGGTCCACTGAGTCAACTCACCCATTCTGGTCAACTCGTTTCCATGTTTAAGTCCCCACCACCATGGCCTTAGTGGACTGGTCTGGGCTGTCAAATGTGTTTTGCTGAGCTGGGTGGGTTACCCCTGACGTAGACTCAGTGAGACCCACCACTCTCCTTTGTGTCTTTCCCCCCATCTCCATCTTCTTTTCTTTTTTCTTTTGTTTAATTTTTAACCCCTGCTTCTCTCTGCCACCCTCCCCACCTTTTTTTTTTTTTTTTTTTTAATTAGGTATTTTGCTTAGATAATTTAACCCTCTCTATCTGGGTGGAATCCTTTGTAATTTCCAGGGTGAATCAAAAAGGTTAATGTCTATTTATGGTTATGTATGAAGTATATATCATAGAGTTTTGCGGTAATAAGAATTTTTAAGAACTACTTTGATAATAGTGATTAGGGTTAACATCCCAAGAACAGCAGGCTAGTTTTTGCCATATAGGGAAAGCGTTACGAGAGTAGTAGTTGCCAAATGGCGAAAAGCATAAATGGGAAAAAAGTAAGCTCCATCTTTTTCAACCCTCAGTTTCTGCAACTCTCTGTCCACTGGCTAATGAGCAGCTCTGCTGTAATCGGGAAGACTTATATCCCGTAAAAAGATGCGTGATGCGTAAATTCATGTACGCACGTTGCCCCTTGTGTGAGAGCCACTCACTGCTGCATCAATTCGTAGTTTGATTGAGCAATTACGTTTCAGGAAACCACCATTACCGAATCCTCTTTCTTGATGTCCAGAAAGAAAGCACAATCATGAGAAAGTGAAAAAAAAAAAAGAAAAAAGAAAGAAAGAAGAAACTCACTTTGTCAAGTTCGTGATTGTGATGTTCACTTTCTCGAAAAGGTTCTCACTTTTATTATGCTCCTGTGTTGATTTCACTCCCCCACGGTTTTGTGAATTATGTAGTTAATCCTTTTTCACTAGATTTTTCTTCTTTACCTTTTAAAAAGCCAGTTCTTCAAAACGCAATCTTCTTCTTCTCTGGCCTTGAGACTTTAAGCAGCTGCTGCAAGTAAACAGATGAAGACTGGTTTTAAAGATGTTGAGCTTTGATTAATAGCTTAAGAATTTCGATCTACAGAGCTAATCAGATTAATTTGCTAGAAAGATCATCTGAGAGCCTTTTCCATCAGGACTGTTTTAGTTATATGTGCTCTGTTTCTTTGAGACGGCGTTTTCATCTCCTATTTGTGCAGGTACAAGTGGTAAGCGTCCTGTTTCGACGCGGACTTCTTCTGCTAGTGCACCACTTTTAGGGGTTTTTATTTTTTTTTTTTTTTTTAATATAAGGATTCCAGAAGGTGTTTGCTCTAATTGTTTGTCACCGTACTGACTTTTCCAGCTTTCCAGCCATTTGCCTCGCACCAGAAAGCAAGCGTTAGCTGAAGCAATAGTGATTAGGAGTTTCTGGGGGGCCAATTAATATCACCCTTATGGTGTCCATGGGAGTCAAGTCGTCTCCTTTGCTTTAGGGGAAAGCTGGTCCGAATGTGAAAAGGGAAAAGAGGAGCAAATAGAATGGCTAAAATCTCTGACTGAAAAGCTATGAAGTGTTCTGTAGAACCAAATACATGCAAACCTAAAGCAAATAATGAAGATCTCTTCCGACTTCAACGAAGCCAGCTGGTGGGCTATAATTGCTCACGACTAAACTCATCGAATTCATAGTTTCACGTCATGAAAAAAGTAAAAGATGAATGGGTATTCGATCAAGGGTCATACTGGATCCATAAACTTGCATTAATTTATCTGTTACCAGTTGATTACGATTTGGCCCTTCAATAGCCAACTAGAGACCTTGTGGCGTCTGCTGGGAGTATTTTGAGTCTCACTCTGCGTCTCTCTCTCCAATGAACTTGGCCACCATTTTGAAAAATGGAAAGCGACATTGGAAGCTTTTGATGTCCAAAGTAGTTTCAGTTGATTTTATAGTTGATGGCAAAGTTGCTTTCGAAGGTTGTCCTTTCGCACGAGGCGAACAAGAACCAGCCACAAATAAGATGCACAAATAAGATGCACCGTTGATGTCCATTTAAGACGTGTAACCTACTATTTGAATATTTTTGTTTTCCCATAATCGAATGAAGTGATAAGGCTATAAAATATGTTAACATTTTTAAATCCTATTGCCTACTGCAACTGGGACCTCTCTAGATGGCAGGTCCATTGCACCACCCTATGGAAACGCCAAAAACTTATACAGCATTTTAAAGTGAAAGATTTTCTCCGGGCATGTTATGGATTGCCTTCTATGAGAATTTCCCTCGTGAATGGAAAATAACAAGGAAACTTTATTCTTTTAGTCATTTGGTCTTTACTCCTCTTAATAAAAACACACACTATCACTTGCATTATCAGTTTCAAACTTGAGACTTCTTATTCTCAAGTAGTATTTACTCTTAAATGAATTAAGTGTTTGTTGGTTAGTCGTTTGGATTTTAAGATTTAAGTTATGATATTGGATCAATTTCAAAGTCTAAATCTTTATTATTTTTTGAATATATAGTAAGATGAATTCTCAATTTGCTTTTTAAATTAAAAGATTAACTTACATCATTTCTTGATTAAGAGTGAAGTCACATTATTTTTTTATTAAAAAATATTTTATGATTATCCTTTTTAAACAAAGTAGATTTGTTGCTTAGCATGATTGAATTGCTTATGCTACAATCATCTGTTTCTATTAAAGAGGTGACCTAGGTCTATTATTTGGTAATAGATTTTGTGTAAGACCACCTTTTATGCATAATTAATTTAAAGTTGATTCGACCGTAATGGGTTCAATGTATTGAGGGTTGTAATAAAAGCTGACTCACGTTGTAACTTTTTACAATCATTTTTATAATTTAGTGGAAATGCTAACGAGCATATAGAATTTAGAATGGAACAACACTTATATCTCTAATACTTTAAATTGAGAATTGAAATATTAAATTAAAAGAAAAAAAAGGAACAAAGGTGATATCGAGGTAATTTATTCTGAATAAAAAATAAAACTCATCCCCAGTTTGTTTTTCTTTTGAGACTAGGCATTGAATGATTGGAGAAAATCGTGCACCGTAAAAGAAAGAATAATTTAGTACAAAATAAGGAGCCAAACTAGGGTGGGTACAAACACAAGCTCAATGTTCGAGTCATATCTCATTAAAATAGTGAATGCAAGTGGCCAGATCTCGTTGCAAGAAAACAAAAGTGGTTTCTCAGGATTTGTCAACTCTAGAGGGGGCATTAATTTATGATATGCAGACCAGTAGCTATGCAAATGAATGAAAGGAAGCACCATGCCATATAAGTCTATACGTATTGGACCCTCTCACATAATTATTATTACAATACACTCGTATATTATTATATTCACGTGCAATGACAACATGAAAAACTATTTAACGTCCATCTGTAAGTTGTCGTGCGTGAGATTGGGAGTTGTTAATTCTGAGCCAACCCCGACTTGGACACTCGAGCTGTCTTTGGAGATAATGTCAAACCTACACCTATTAGAGTTTCTATAAACGAAAATGAAAATGGGATCGGATTTACGTGGTATCCTCCAGAACAAATAGTGCTTTGCGAGAGGGTCCCTACGACCAGAAACAGCTCTTAGTAACGCCAAAAGCAGTCTAATTAAAAAAGAAAATTGCTTAAAACCAAAGTATGAAGCGTGTAATTAAACCCCGCCTGGCCTTTGCTTTCGTTTCCTTCTTATCCTTTTCTCCACGAAGGAAAAGGACAGCGCAGAAGAAGGCCAAGTCAAACTAAAAGTAAGTAAGGGATGGGTTTGGTTATCAGAGGATGAGGTTTGTCGAGGAAGAGAATTATTGCTAACAATGAAACGTCCATAAAAGAGTTAGGGCGGGAGTGTCCATCAGCCCCCTGTGTTTTTATTGGGTATCAATCATTCAAGGGGAATTGGGGTTCCAAAGTCAGTGTTGAAGGGTCTGAATCACTCGTGCGGTTGGAACAGTCTTGCATGTCGGTCACTTGAATATGACCCTCTGTCCCACGGGTACATCCAGCCTTTTGACCCTCAGGCCCTCCGCTCTGCACTGTGTCTCCCCGTTTTCTGTGTTCATCACAAACACAAATACAGGAAAAGTAAGGCAAAGGGGAGTGCTTTCCACCCACTTCTTGTAGATGAAAGCATCCATCCTTCTGAAACTTTCCAATTCCTGGAGGACCACTCCTTTGCGTCGCCATGGGCCAATCAGGTGAAAGAAATTAAAATATTCGTTAATGCTAAACAGTAGGGTTCGAGCTTTAAAGGACTCATTTGTAGAGAATAATAAGAATAATAATCATAATAATAAAAATATGGATCCATTGAGCAAGGATCAAATCTTTGATGCTGATTTTGGAAATGTTTGCTTCACTGTAAACAAGAAGTTAGAGATCTTGATCCTCAAAATTGACCCATCAAGAAATAACTTGCTAAGACTTGTTTGGGAAGTTGGAATCTCATTAGTGCAAATAAGCAACACTCAAGTGATCATTATTCACCAAACACTTACTTTGCAGAATGTTGACAGTGGAGTGACTAAAACTTTATGTTATATCAACCGAAGCTGCTGCTTATGGGAAGTGGGAACCTTGGCATTAAGCTCTTAGAAATCTGCATAAAATAATGCTACAACATTATCTTGTGCATCAAATTTGCGGTCTCTTCGAGCTTATCTTTTTGTTGGTAATCTCAATAAAATGGACGACTGAGAGATTCCGGTGAGGTCCATTCTTCGACGCCGAAGCTAGGGCCGTTGATAGTTTTCTCAGTAAACAATTCAGAATCTTTATTCAAGTTTTGATTTAAGAATGGCAAGTTACTCCTTTGACAGCAACGGCTCTTTCAAAAGGTTTCGATGCCCACCCTTACATCGATCGGATAATCATTCCAGGCGCGTTTTCTGCAGAACTTCGTGGGTTGGCGCTGTTGGAACGAAGCTCCAGCCCATGAGGAATAGGTTTAATTTAAAATATGGATAAACATGGATGAGGACAGCTCAGGGCCTCCTCATGACTCGTTCCGGTTAACGTATATGCCCTACATTATTCTCCTGGTCCACACCATTTGATATATAGAAAGTTGCATAAACTAACACTTCCTTGACTTGTTTGGCCACCGTCTTATTCTACAGCTTTTCTTCCGTTGTCTCTCTGATAAGCTCCTAAATATCTGGCTTCTTTCAAAGTTTAGGTCCTGGATCTCTGAGTTCGAGCAACAAAAATGGAAGGGGGATGGATGATTATGATGTAGTCATGCCCTGTCCTTTTTCAGAGAAATGATTTAGGCGGTAATGATGAATGGCCTACGAAATTATGATACAAGCTACCATAGTGGAAGCTGTAGGGAGAAAAGGACCGGACATTCACACCATTAATTTTCCCTCTTTCCACAGTCTTATCATTCTGACTATCCTATGGTACTTTCTTTCCTATGAACTCCGGACTTACCTATCTTAAGAAAGAATTTAGATTTCCATACTATCTTAAAAAGTTCATATCAACTCAAAATATAACTCAAGTAAATGACACTTTCTTAACAATTTAAAACTACCCACACTGACTTCCAACATACCCCTTATTGTTAGACAAAAAGTTTCCTGTTAGATATGAGAACACTTTTAATATATTTTATAAGCCTACTAATTCGGTATTATTGGGTTTACCTGTCCAAAATCATTAGTCAATAGCCCAATTTATCAGTCCTTAAAGACGTATTTGTCGGATTAGTTAGGGTCAAATTGATAGACATAATTTATTGGACTTGTACATCCAATTCATATGAGTCTCGCGCTCAAAATTATGGACCATCTAGCCTAATTTGATAGGTCTTTGAGCCTGTTTGTTAGATTGTAGGTTAATGGACCTATGGCCCAGTTCTGTTACTCGTATAAACTTTGTATTATTGGGCCTATGGCCCAAAATCGTGGGGTAGTGTCCCCACAAATCGTTAAGGCTCCAAGTCCACCAAATCCATTGGGCCTTTAATTTATTGAGGTTTATTTTCTAATTTTAATACTTTGTTTGTACAAAAGCTCAACTTAGGGTGTCAGGATTGCTCAAATGAAACATCCTTTCATTAGAAGGACTTCCTTCTTTTTTGACAGCCAAGCAAACAAAAATAGAAATCTATATGTAGATTTCTTAAGTTCCTTTCTTAATTGTAGTACATTTTACATGTTCTGTTTTTATTTTTTTTTTAAATGTTTCACAACGTTCTTAACTAATTAAAGTAAGTTTCTTTCCTTTCTTGATTGTAGTAAGTTTCATGATTTATTATTTAATTCCTTATATTCTTTTTATGCCAGGCTCATTTACATTAAGTAAAAATAATATCATCAAAACATATGCATTTTTTTTTTCACTCCTTATTCGAACATGCTCCCATCGTTTATACTCTTGTACTTTTTGTTACTCTTATTACGGTATGGTAATTTGGATTATTCTAGTTAAGAAGAAATTGCTTTTTCCAGCTACCATTATTCTACAAATTGCCCAATACCCGTTTCCCACTAACACTAACAAGTCGTCCTAACTCCATTTTGAACAAAGCGACTCACCAGGACCGTCCACTACTTAAATGTTCAGAAAGTTTTACGTCTCCAGTAAGGCTACGGATCACATTCGAATACCCTCCTTTCCCTTTCTGGGTGTGTGTGTTAAAAAAGGAAAAAAAAGGCTGTCGGATCACAGAATCATTGTCATATTAAACAACTGCATTAGATGTTCTGAGACTTTCTTTTTCCTTTGACAGATCAATGACATGAGCGTTATTTAAAATTTTCAGAACTCCAAAATGGTACATACTGCATAATTGGTTTGACCTTCTTGTATGTGTGTACTAAAGGTCTCTTTTTGCGTGGGGACACCATGACCACATTATCTTCTTCAAACTCAAAGTGAATAATGTGTTACCAGTTGCCACTTCGTTCTTAGAACTGGTGTCTCCTAATTATGGCCAAATCTTTGCGTAGGTTGCGTACACTTGCTACGCCGTGTGTTTTGTGCGACACTCAAAACTGGTGTACCCAATATAGGGCATGCCGTGGCATCTTCGTGGATGCCATTTATAAATATTGACTTTCCAATAACACTATGAACAACGTTGTTGCGGGCGAACTCGGCTTGTGCCAAGGCATGATCTCACTTATTTGGCTTGAATCGAGTTAAGCACCCCCTTCAACGCTCCTACTTAACCATTAGTCTGTGTATGTGTAGAGCTACTAAACTCTAACTAGAATTAAAGTACTCGCCCAAAAGAAATCCAAAAATGGTTGAGGAACCTTGAGTCTCCATCAGGTGATCTATTAAGAAACTCCATAAAAGGCAACTATCTCGGAAAAAGAGCAATGAGTTATATGCACTGCACTTGAAGCCTAGCCATGAGGAAATATGAACTGCTATTTTTGAAAATATTGCAGAAATTTATTAAGTCACATCACTCACATGTATATTGAACACACAATTATAAAGATGGACACATCTAAACATAGCAAATTTAAAAAAGTTTAGATCAATAATATATCCTACATCTCTTATAGTTTCTTCTAATAGATTTTTTATTTTTTATAAAAAAAACTCTCTCTCACACTAGGCATGCAATATTTTATGAAATTTGTTATCATTTAAAATTCATGAGAGAAGCTCTCATAAATAATTAATTAGCCTCTCAAGGAGACTCTTTAATTGAAACGGCTCAATTATTAAGTTTTTCTATATCATTTAAAATTCATAGAGAAAAATTATAATTTTTATAATTACATAGATGCTACTAATTATAATTGGACATTACAATCATATGTATTCAACCCAATTATTTCACAATACCAACAAAAACCTGGAGGTGATAATAGAAACAATGTCTATCTTTTACCGTCTAAAAAATTGAGCATGTGAGGATTCGTCAAGATAGATATATCCTCAAGCATAGCACATTTGACAAAGAATTGTCCACGTCTGGCTTCAATTGAGGTCAAAGGTGCTGCTGATCTATACCATCCATAGGGTCGTCTCCTACAATGACCAAGAAGTATGTCTCTGATTAGCGTTGGTGCACATGAAGGCTGACTGCGGTCTATTTCGGCAGGCACTTTGTCCCAATGTTCTTAGAGGAGTCGTTTTCTGCATGTAGCTCTTCCAAGCAGTAAAATTGACGGCTTCTCGACTCATCGTCAAATGTAAGGGAGCTTGCCCACTAAGTGTATCTGCAACTGAGTTCAAAGGTCCTTGACTAATGCAGAATGACAGCTGGAAACTTTTGAAGGAATATATTCTGGTGAGGACGCATATTAGATGGGTGCTTTTCTCTACTCATAAACTCCTATACCTGGGAACAAGTATATGGTATGAATTCTGGTCTCACTTTCTAGTGCTCCCAGGTGTCGGTGAACTCCAACTAGCGTATGAAACTCTTGTTCATACCCACGTCGACTGCCTTATCCTGCTTAATATTTTGTTAGAATATGTTCTTTTGCCCGAGCATTATAAACTTGGGTTTTAATACCACTTCAGAAGGGGGTTAATTTTTCCCTTAAAGCCAATCATTGAGAAGAACCAATATTCCCTACATATCTCACTAGAAATGTGTTATTTGCCTTTATTCTTAAGCTTGGACAATACCGGTCCTAACCCATAAGCTATCTTCTGTAAATGCAAAAAGCTGAAACAACTATTATGTGCTTGCATAACGGGCCTGGTTTGTGGTCTATTAAATTGAAGTGGGCACGTTTTTTGAACAATTGTATGAACTTCTTTTGGTTGTGGATCACCTATTAGTTCAGTGACAAATTGATAAGGCTTAGGGGTTAAGAGGTTCTAGATTTGACACTTAGTTGGATGCATATGTAAAAAAAAAAAAAAAAAAAAAATCAAAACAAAGAAAAGGGAATAGCAATTCGTCACTCGATGCAGTGAAAATAGAGTTTCTATTTGAGGGAATTATTATAAAACATACACAAAAGACTTTGCCTTCTCTCTAACCTCCCTCTACCTAAATACTCCAATCGCCACCATACCAAGGTTAGCAGCTGGACCTTAAGGCAATGGACATAATTCTCATCTTCACTCTAAACGCCCGGACAGCTAGGCCTGTTACATTAAGTGCTTCAGAGAAGCCTCACATCACAACCTTTGAAACTAAAAACGCACGAAGCGGATCATTGACATGGAACCAAAACAGGGCAAAAACAAAGCGCGTGGAACTCAAAATTGGGACACACGTAACAAGTACATTGTTTCTCCTTAATTATAGTGAAGTTTTTTTCTATCTTTTTTTTTGCCATTTCAACTTACATTCTATAATTGGAGCAGGGGCGATGGCTGAAGTAGCTAGAATAAACCTGCAAAAACTACTCTCCAATGGCTTTGACACGCTAAGAAAAGCAGGCCTCTACACACTAAGAAAGGCTCAAGAATCTATCATTAAAATATTTCTGATGACAAAAAGCAGTTGTTGCGTTCCGGTTACAAGATATTGGTTAAAAGAAGTCATTAGAGATCCCAAAAATCAGGTCACCAACTCCGCTAATAATAAGTTACAAAAAGCAAATATATTTATGGAAAAAATCATTCCATAATACCAAAAGTTAACCATTTCCCCACATCATCGTTGTTATCGAAAAGGGCCCCACCTGAATTAAACACGTTTGGTCCACCTCTTTTCTACAATGGCCGAAAGTGGACAAACGCATTCTTATCCATTTTTCAAGGCAATTATATAAATTTTATCAACATTTCACGATTTAGAATTCTCACAAAGTTCACTTTGCACCTCATATCTATCATACTCGAGCTATTAGCATGCACTTAAGGGCAATCATTAAGCTAAAACTATGGATAGGGAGTTAGTAGCCCTTAGGTCAATCATATATGGAATGTTATTCATTTTTTGCTAGTTGTTGAGCTGATAGATGTAAGTGGATGTACAAAATAAAGTATTATGTAGATGGTGCAGTTAAGAGGTATAAGGCCAATTTGGTGTCCTAGGGATTCACTTAACGTGAATGGAAAGATTACTAGAAGAATTTTGTTTTAGTTGTAAGATGGTTACCATGTGCTCAATGATCAACATTGTAGTTGAACATTGATGAGTTCACCAATTAGATGTATAAAATACTTTTTTACATAGATATTTATTTAAGGAGGTCTACATACAATTACCACTAGATATTCCATGTAAAAGGGAGTGTTTAGTATGTTGCTTATGAAAGTCATTCTATCAACTGAAGTAAGTTTCGGGACAATGATATGCAAAATTTAAAAAGGCCTTCCTTGCAATTGGATTTCATCAGTCACATGATGACTATACCTTGTTCATTAAGCAATATAGTGGTATGTTTATCATTCTCTTGCTTTATCTTGATAATATCCTTAAAAATAGAGACAACCTTGATGCACATTAGATTTTAAGAGATATATGCACTTGAATTTTCATGTAAAGAATCTTGGTTAGTGCAAGTATTTTATGCTGTTGAGATCACTTGCTTGTGACAAGGCGTATTTCTTAGTTAGCATAAGTATGTGTTATAGTTGATGTCAAAAGTTGGGCTTATGGGATCAAACCTATTAGTATGTCTATTGACTAGAACTTAAAGTTGACCACCGTTGAGTATAATATTGAAGATCCTAAAAAGTGCTACGATCCATCACTTAAGAAAAAATCTTCATTTTAGAGGATGATTGAGGGACTAGCCTAGTTGACCATGATAAGGCTTGACCTCAATTTTCTTAGCACCTCAGTTACTTTGTCAACATTCCCAAGCATTTGTATATGGATGTCATCATGAAAGTGCCAAGGTATGTTAAGAATTCATCTATACTTGGCTTGTTCTTCTCATCTTTCTCCTAATTGGAGTTGTTTGCCTATTATGACTTTGATTATGTGATTTGTGTCATGTTATGAAGATGTATTATTGGCTATGGTGTTAGGCTTGGTGATGTATTATTGGTTATGACGTTAAGCTAGGTAAGTTAGCATAAATATGTGTTAGAGTTGATTTTAGAAGTTGGACTTACAAGATCAAACCTACCATTATGCCTATTGAGTGAAACTTAAAGTTGACCACACTTGAGTATAATGTTGAAGATCCTAACAAGTGCCATGGTCCACCACTTAAGAAAACATCTTCATTTTAGAGGATGATTGGGGAATGGCCTAGTTGACCACAACAAGCATTAATTTGTCAACACTCCCAAGCATTTGCATATGGATGCCATCTTGAAAGTGCTAAGGTATGTCAAGAATTCCTTTGAACTTGCCATGTTCTTCTCATCTTTCTTCAATTAGAGTTGTTTGCCTATTATGACTTTGATTATGTGATTTTTTTTCATGTTGTGAAGATGTATCATTGGCTATGGTGTTAGGCTAGGTGAGTTCCTAGTGTCTTGGGTAACCAAGAAGTGGTCAATCCTTTCTAGGTTATCAATTAAGTTAAGAGTATAGAGCTAGACTTATACTGTCTATGAGATCATTTGACTCATTAGACTCTTCAAAGATTTTAGTGTTCTTTTTTTTCTCATTTTTTCTAGTTGTTTGGTGACTTTGTACTGTGACAATAAGGTAGCTCGCCATATAGTTGCAAATCTTATATTTAATAAGTAGATGAAACATATAGAAATTGAATGTCAATTTGTATAGGAGAAATTGGAGAAAGGTATCCTTTAGGTACACTACATAAGGACAAAGGAGCAAGCTATAGATAGATTTGTAAAAGCATTATGTAGTAGACAACATCAAGTATTCAAACTTGAAATATTTAATTTATACAAACTTACAGTTTAAGGAGAAGTACTGAGAATATTGATATTGCATTCGATGAATTAATGTCTTGCCTGTTCTATTTATGATTTTCTAGTGTAATTGTTGTAAGGCTTGGTCCACTAGTAGCTATTTATAAGTCGTACATGTAACTATTATTCTTTAACAAGTGTGAATACATCCTGAAGCCTGCGGTCATACACAGATCTGTGCGTTTCTTTTGTTTGGCGCACGTTTCTTAATGCAATCCGTAAAAGGGATGATGCCACCTTAATGGGGCGACTAACACGAGAGAGCCCTATATTCTTCATGGCATGAAGCCATCAAAATGCTTTGTTTCAAAAGCTATGGTGATTAGATTAGTGAAGAAAAGAAACATTTGTTTTCACTCTTCTGAGATGGCTAATTTCTTCTCACAAACTTTGACTTGTAGGTTCCCTTCGATCTTATGAATGACCGTTTTCTCATTTCTTTCTTCTTGACGGAATCTTATGGTTCAACTCTTCTCTTTGCGATGTGTGATTTTTGTTTGTACGCATAAGCAGGAGGATCTAGTTCAGGAACCAAATGTTACACTTGGCCCAACTCCAGCCGTCACGCTTAGGATTTCCCCCCCACCCTTTTTTCGCTCTCTCTTGAAAGCTCTCATGGTCCCAGATAGCGGGAAAACGAAGGAAGATTCATGGCCCGAGGGGGCACAAAAATAGAAGAACCTTGCAAAGAGAGTCAAGGCACACTATCTAAAAAATAATGGGAATCATACGCGACGTGTTCGGGCCACGCGATTGCAGTGTCCATGTGGAGAATATGTGTGAGGAGAAAAGTTCGTTCGTCTCTCTAGAGGAAAATGACGGATCTTCTGCATAATCCTCACAAAAAGTCGGTTTGTTTACTCTATTATTTTAAGATAGCAGCTTTTGACCCGGATCATGTATCTAACTCGAACCTCCGTGAAAACGACATTCATGGAAAAGAGAAAACTGAAGCAGACAACGGCAGCAGAGCAGGACCACATACATGTAGATGCTTGTCTGATGCACAAACTGCTTTTGCAGTTCTTGGGCATCTACACGGACGGGGAAAACAAAATGCAGAAACGTAATGATTAAAGAGAAACACTTCAGGGGCACTCTCTGCTGCAAAAAGGGTGGAACACGAAAGGCATGGAAGATCTCATCCTGAACGTAGTAGTTGAAAATAAAAGGAGAACCATGGAAAGCTAAAATTGAAAGCATATCACCGTTTTCTCGTTTCATGCTAAGAGCAAAACGTTGTTACTCCCACCTAAAACGGAAAGCTATATAATTCGAACCAGTGATTAAATCTGACCTTATTATTTCCTTTTAAATTTTTTTTTTGAAAATTCATCTTTTTAATAAGATATTAGAGTTTTAACTTCAAATACCATACATTATCCTAATCCTTATACTTACACCACAACTTCAATCTATTACTCATAGATTGGCTCACATTTTTGCTGGTCGAGTGGAGGGAAACCATCTAATCCAGATCAGCAATTAAATTGAGCTTATAAGCAGAAGGAAGGTGCATCTTGGACTATGAGGATCCTTCGATACAATCGTCATCCCCTGAAAGCATCACAATTCTCAATTCTTTCCTCGCATGCATTAATCCAACAAATGGAGTAATTTTATCTTTAGCTGTCAGACTCTCTCCTATTGACAAGGGCAAAACAGTGAATGGGTCGGTCCATATTTCACAGCATATTATTAGGTTATAAACCGACAATGCAGAAAGCACATGGAAGGGAAGAAAAAAGGAAAGAGATCCTCTTCACATGGGAGAAAGCAGAGACTACCCCATTTTTCTTGGAGTTATTTGCTCACTTTGAAACGGAAGCTCAAGGCTTCATACAGTGGGAGAATCTCCCCATGTGCACTCCACAAATGGTGAGAAACATGTGATCTAATAATCAACCTTAGAACAGGACCCTTTTCTAGTGTGAACAGAAACAGTTTCTATTCCTCACGACTCCCTGGCCATGAAATAAGTCATTCGTTCGATCTTGACCGGATATTCCATGTAGTTAGGCACACTGTGAGCATATACTATCCTCCTTTGGAACGACAGGTACAGGAGAAAGAAACAAGCACATTGCGAGATGGCCTAACCTCGCTTTAGGTGATGGAACTAGAGTTCTCCGCCTAAATCAATCTTTCCTCATCGTTTCTATCCTTGGTTTCAATGACATCCCATCTCAAGAGTTCAACTTCAGTGGTAATACCTAGATCAATACATTCGCTTCGTCACTAGAAAAATATTGTAGAAAGCATAGGCTTCACCAACCATCCATTTTTTGATTTTTAAGTCAACAACAAAACTGGAATAAATTAGGAAGTGTAGAATATTCTCCACTAAGTACAAAAGAGGAATTTCAAAAGCCAGGCTGCCTTATGCACAGAACATTCACACACCAAACGCTGGTCGACTGATACCGATTGGATGAATTCAACAACCCAAATTTATACAGCCTTCATGTTTGTCAAAGTTGTAGAATTTGCAACCAATCAAATGAGCTCCCATAACAGCCACCAGCACGAAATTTAAGTAAAACAAAACCTCAATACGTATATTTATTCCTGAAGGCACTTTTGCAAGGTTCTCCAACACAAACCAGAAAAGAAAAGAAAAAAAAAAAAAGAGCGACAATTCCACGAACAATGGTCTATGACAATCCAAGACCAAACCACTTAAACTAACACAATTGGAATTACCAGAAACAGAACTAAAAGAGAACAAATTATAGATCATCCATTAAGCAAGTGATTAATGGGAATATATCTTTAGATTGAGGGACTTGTTGAGCCATGCCCTCCAACTCCCACTCCCCTTACGAGCCATTGTGGGAATAGATCTTCCATCATCATCTGCCATTTTCACCGGCTGGGGCTTCTTGCACAGCATAAAATTCCGTGCTCCTTGAGACCCAATAGTGTCCCATGGACTCAGAGCTGCAACCATATTCATATTTGACAAAAAAAATCAGACCCAACCTACTTGATTCCTATCTAAAAGATGCAAATCAAATCGAGACATGCACAATATTCCACAAATTTCACAGTTTGGCTCACAGAGAGATGGGTTATAGATGGAAGATGCAAATTAAAGAACAAGCTATTTTCAAAAACACAATTGATGCGCTATGAATTGAAGCTGCAAATTAAAGAACAAGCTATTTTCAAGAACACAATTTACGCAACATTGATTCAAAACTGTGATGGGTTTTCACTATAATCAACAAGGAAACAAAATATCCAACCAGAAGCACAACGGTTAGAGAAGAATACAATTTTTTTCTTTTAAATAAAAATTAGGATACAACCAGACAACGAAACAAGAATTCACACAAACGCAATGCAATTCAAAGAAATTGACCGGTAAATGAAATGGATTTCGGATTTCCTTACCATCAGGCCCAGCACCGGGACAGTAGAGAAAGAAGTCATTGAGATTCGACCCAAGAACCGGAAGTCGACCCTCACGGGCATAAGATTTGAGGGCGGTGTCGATCACGGCAGCGACAAGCTCGTGTTCATTGACAACGAAGCGGATCGGACCCGCACTCCCTAGCACAGTAATGCTAATCAAGAGCCTGTTGCCCTTGGCGTTCTGATTCTTCTTTGGCTTGTGCAGCAACATTATCGCAAACCCAAAAAACCAAAATTTCCAAACAAACTGCTCGACCCGAAACAAGAATTTCAAGAATGAGAGCGAAAAATTGAAAACCCCAGAATTGGTGTGGATTGGCTATGGAGGTCGGGTTGGAGAACGGGAAAAAGAAAAAAGAAATGAGAAAGGGAAAATATCGAAAACAAATTGGAATATGGAGGTGGGGGTGAGGGCGCGAGATATTCAGGGGTCAAGGCCAAGGCAGCGGTAGTACCAGCCTTCCTTGCAGGATCCGAAAGCGATAGCAAAAGCGAAAGCAGCGCTCGCCCCGGACGGGAAAAGGGAGCGCATGAAACTGCTACTGCTTGAGATTTCTACCATTCACAACAACGGTGCTTGAATCTTCGATTTTCGCTTTTGAAAGCGAAGGACAGGAGAAACGGAGAGAAAGAGAGGGAGAAGGAGGAAGGGAGGTCTTGGGTTTTCTTTCCGGAGACGATTTAGGTTAGATGGACGGAGAGAAAGGAGACCTGCTTTCTAGACGAGGAGAGGGCTAGGGTTCTTCACCATCCCTCTAATTAATAATATATATATAAGTCCGGCCCGAGTCGGTTTGGTATTGCTTGCTTTCCGTGCTTTCATTGCCCCTCGCCTTCCGCTTTGCCAAGTTGGGGCCGCCCACCCAAGTTCTTCTTTCGATTTAGGAGCCTAAAAAATTCCGTAATTATTTTTCATTTATATTCAAATTTCAAATTTCAAATTTCTTTTTGACCACGTGTACTTCTGGTCATGATTGAAGGTCTTACTATGGAGCTTAATAATAGCTTAGTTGATTTTATTTACTAATTAAAATACATGATATATATATTTTTTTAAAAAAACCCCAAATTCGAAATGATTTCTTTAAATGTTAAAACTCCAAATTCATTCTTCCTGAGAATAGTTTATTTTGCTAAACTTAAGATCTGACAAACACGACTACTTTTTAAAGATCTTTATGCGTCTTTTGTCTTGATCCGTGTGATGCGGAGTAAATTAATTAGGCATAAAGTTTAGACAGGGATTAGGCATGGACCTGTTATGAATATTTGCTCCTAAAGAATAAGGAAAAAAGAAGAAGAAGAAGGTAGGTATCCTCTGAAAATAAATCATCTATTATACTTAAAGTGTGACCTAATTGTCATATATTAATATATATTGAAATCTCAGTTCTTCTTGGGACATTATTCGATATATATAAGTTCATTAAATATGACTATAAAATAACATATTTTTTGTATGCTGTAAGTTTCTTTCTCATCTTCGTTTCCAATTACCGTGTTACGGAAACAAAATCTAAATAAATGTTGCAACAACCGACACATATTCCTTAGTTTTCCTTTTTCTTCTTCAACGGAAATGGTCTTCTTTGAATGGACAACACGGTGTAAGGGGGGAAATGAACTATTGCCGTAGTGCTCGTCCAGTGAGGGCCCCACTTGGCGTGGTCCCCACAGGCTTTTATTTAGGGAGAAAAGTGCGGAGCTGCCGAAAAAGGACAGTCAGTGTATTAATAAAATAAAATATAAAAAAAAATAAAAAAAAATAAAAAATAAAATAAAAAAAGAGTGAAAAAGGACAATCAAAGGCTATGCTATGCCAGTAGGAGTTTGCCTCCAACAGACCCCTAGGTCCTGGTCTTCTAATCATTCGACGTGGTTTTAGTCACGGGGTGAGATGAAGCCCCCCTGACTCGGCAGCTGTTGCGCAACTCGGGGAAATCCGTATCTGATTCCTCGCTTATTCTCGTCCTGATTTGGAATCACGCGTACAGGTTCTAGAGTTTAACTATACTACATCTTATATGGTAATTTGCGCCGTTCACAGCGAGAAAGATGCGTTTTCATGTTTTATTTCCTTTTCCGTGAGAAGAAGAGTAGCTTAAAGGAAGTCGAAGGGTGCTTGCAGAAGATTCCTTTTGGCATCCGCATTTAATGTCTTTCCCGGAAATGAACACCGGACACCACATTGACAACGTAATTGGATAACTAGAATACTTTAAATTGGAACCGCAAATTTTACATCATTGGACTTTCCTATTATTAACTCGTCAAATCCTCTCAGTTCCCCCCATCCACGCATATGCGTATGCATATGCCACACGAGAAAAAGGACAAACCGTGTACGGAAAATCTGACAGGTGTGTGAATCGAGCGGTGACTGACTAGGACACTGACGAGACACCCTCTGAGTGCGCTGACACGTTGTTGTCTGTGAACTGCACGGAGAGGATTTGATCCCATCTACGACCAATATTCGACCTACCCGAGAAAGTCCAACCTCTCACCGGAAAAAGGTACGATTGGCAATAATAATGAAACTCGAATTAAACTTTTCGTAAAACGTGCCCATTCTTTTTTAAGTTTTTAGTCGTTTCTTATTCTTTGCAAGGTAGTAGTTGTTGAGCCAACCTTTGCCGAGAAGGACCGGCGGTGACACCAGAAAACGCCCGCGCCAAAACAGATAATATTATATCAAATATTCCTAGGGTTTGGTCAAAAACTTACAGATACACACATGATATCAGTTTGCATAAAAAAAGTTAATTCTTTTTCAGTGTATCACTTTTTTTTTTCTTTTTCTTTTTCTTTTTTCACTGTGCCTTTACTAATCATGATTTTAAAGCAAATAGAAAAGAAAGAGGAAAATTGATTGGGAGTAGGTTGGATCCCATACTTAATTAATAAAAATAGAAAATTATACTCTTAAAAGTCAAAGTAGCATAAATATATAGAGTTTTGATTGGATTCCTTTCATTTTTTCCCCTTCCCATGCTGTCCAAATTCAAACTAAGAGACTTGTTTCAACTGGTAATATTTTCTTCCCTTGGTATACATATTTTGTTGAAAAATTTGCGACGTATAAACAATTTTTTTGTTCATAAAGGCCATGTTGAAATGGTGGATAAAGATTTGGTTTTTGTGTTCTTATACGTAAAAATATTTTTTTTATTTAGTCAATTAATTTAGTGATAAATTAATAAAAAACTTTAATTATGAAGTTTAAAATTTAATATCATGTACTTATGTCTAAATTGTATGTGTGGGTTGAAATATTAAAAAAAATTAGAGACATGGAGTAAATAGAAGATAGTAAATTGTTCTTCCAATTGGAGAGAAAAAGAAAACTAACGAGAAAAAATTTTATCCAGAATTTGTCTTCAAAAATATTGTTTTCACCATTGAGAATAATCAGTCTGTTATTTCCAAAGAAAGGGCAGAGGGAGCGGAGTCGTTGGCGGAGCGAGAACTCCGATGGGCCACCCGCCTCTTTGTTAGATGCCGTACAAGACTTTGACGGCCCAATAAAGGCCGAGTTGGAAGATTCGTTTTGGTGGAGCTCTGCTGGATATCAACTAATTGGCTCTACTTGTGTCTCAAGATTATCAATCGAATGTTTCTCCACCTATTATCACAACTTATACATATATATACGCACATTCGTGGGGTGCTACTGGTGGCTGAGGATCAGTTCTAGGAAGCGAGGTTTCGTGTGTTTCCTGTTTGCTTTACCTTCTGCTTCCTGCGTCGGTTCCAATGGCCGCTCCGATGGGACTTCTTCGAATTCGGGTGAGAAGAGGAATTAATCTTGCTGTGCGCGATTCCCTTCACAGCGATCCTTTTGTCGTCGTCACTATGAGTCAACAGGTGAGGGGCCTTTCTCTTCGCAAATTTCACACTACATATTTTTCCTTTTTTGTTCTGAAATTTACAACGATGATGAATCTGTCTCTGTAGCTCGTAGTATTTGATCATATGCTTCGAATTTTTGTTCTTTCTCACCGGGTATTTTTTCAATCGAGAACTTTTTCAGAGGAAAGAGTGCAAAATATGCAGAAGAAATATTATGTTCTCTTGACTTAGCTTGAAAAGCTTAATTTGTTTCTGCTTTTGCGGTTTTGCCGTAAATATTACTTGTACGAGAGAGATAAGAGAAGAATAAACAATCAATATGCTTAATGAAAGGAGGTAGCGGCTGCAATAGAAATCCTGATGCATAAAACTCTGGATTTCAAAGATGGGTTCGATAATGGGGGGAACTATGGAATTGTTTGCAATTTTAGCAAGTTGAATCAGAGGTTCTTTGTTGCGTTTCTAACATTCAGGCTTTGCAGTTGGCTTTGCAAGCTTGTGCTTTATTCTTTACCTCTCAGCTTCTTGGATTAGAGTAAATATGGCGGTTGGTGTCCTTTCTTTTGTATAAAATCATGTGAATTGATGCAGAAATTGAGGACTCGTGTGGTGAAAAACACCTGCGATCCAGAGTGGAACGATGAGCTGACTCTTTCTATTGAAGATCTTAATGTTCCTATCAATCTGGTGAGTGATACGATACTTCATCTCCGTCATGTAGTTGTCGGTTTCGTTTATATTTGTTTTCCTACTTTGCAAAGAAAAAGAAGTAAATGAAAAGCTTAATTGTTTAGCTGATGACGATAATTTTTGCAGGCGGTTTATGACAGAGACACTTTAACTTCAGATGACAAAATGGGTGATGCAGAAATAGACATTAAACCCTATGTTGAGTGTTTGAGGATGGGCTTGGAGAACCTCCCAAATGGCTGTGTAGTGAAGAGGGTTCAGCCAAGCAAGAATAACTGCCTTTCTGACGAGAGTTGTTGTGTTTGGAACAACGGAAAAATTGTCCAGGACATGCGTCTCCGACTGAGAAACGTCGAGAGTGGGGAAGTGGAGCTTCAAATTGAGTGGATCGATGTTCCAGGTTTCAAAGGCTTCGCAGCTGGAAGCTAAAAGAAAGTATCGATGTTGCATAATGTTTATAGGATTTCATGCTGGGCTTACCTATAGTATTAACTGAATGCTCCCCACTGTAATCTGATACTAGTATGATTCAAGTTGGTATACTCGCAATACTGCCTTTGATATGCTTGCTTTTTTCTTCACGGTAATTCATGTTATCAGTATCGAATTTACTGATCCTAACTCCATTACTGATTAGGATAATATTCCCGAAGCTTTTTGCCTGAGATGTTCGTTTGTGGGGACTCCAGCACATGATATATCGACTCTCCTAGGTGTTTTGACAGGTACCCTTCCCATGCGTGTGCTTGAAGCAGAAATCCATCCCATCCACCTTGGGAGACGACTCATTGACATCAACGATTCCGCACACTAGTGTCTAGGGACGTCCGCAAGGTATTCAATGGCAAATTCCAGGACACATGGTTCATTCCCCAAATTAATGACAATCACCATAAAGAAGTCTTGACCGAGATCTGCATACAACGTATTTAAAACCCCCTACTTTGAACATCGAAGGACTCAACGATTAACGGAAAGTAAAGATTATACGCAAAGTACTTTTTCATGATTTGCTCACATGTTAAAAGACTCTAGTGAGATGGTTCTGAATTCTATAGAAAAACTTCAAATGGCACGATATTTGATTTGGAAAGAGGATCTTGCACTGTGAATCCCTGGAAGTTAAAAGTAGTTTTCTACTTTCAAACAGTCAAAAATTGAGCTGGTCGGCAAACACCTTGTTCAGCTGTGGATGGGTATTTAGATATATATATATATATATATATATATATATATATATATAAAAGAAAAGGAAAAAAAAAAAAACTGGGCTGGAACTTGAATTCCGTTATAGCCTGGGTTACTGGGCTTTTATTTGGAAAATCCTGTCATTGACTGCACATATGGACCTATGGAAGAGCCGAGTTGTTTGTTTACGGTTATGACAATTTTGGCAATAGAGTTTGAAAGGCTTCTAGGGTCTTCTCCACTGGGCGACAAAAGCTTGCCATCGGAATCAAGTTTGCGTTCCGAGTCACACAGGAAGTGGAAAATTACAGAAGAAAAAAAAGTTTACCTTTGAAAAGACTATTTCTTCATCAATTCTTCCACCGAGGGAGTGTGCTGTGTCAAGTCTGAGCGGCGATTCATCAGCTGCCCAGTCATGCACAGTGAAAAGAATATACGTTTATGGTGTAGAAATATCAATTGCACAACTATAGTAGAAATGGTATCTCAAATGACTTTCTTCAATTGACTTATATTATAATTTTTATAGTTCTTAATTAGAAAATAAGTCACACTTATTTTTTTACTGTACTTGGATTGAGCAAATTTGACGAAATATTCTTGTGCAACAAGACATTTGTAGGAACATCAACTATTGACATTATGAATTGCAACAGATGATTAAAGCAAAAAAAAAAAAAATTTTGGTTATGAAATTACTTATACTTTTTTTTTAAAATTTGCATGTATTGTATATGATTTGAACAAAATCATAGATATTCTCAAGTAAATGCTCAATTATGTTACACCTGGAGGATTCCAAATTCGATTTTTTCTTAGATGAATTGTAATACTAGGTATGTCACTAAGCTTTTGTATTCTCTCATTTTTCGATGAACAAACTCATATATTTATATAAAAAAAAATCAATTGCACAACATAAAAACAAGTATATGCGTAGGTTTCAATAAAACAAAACAAACATCTTGCGGCTTGGAAGTTTCTCTGACGATATTTCTCATACTTAGATATTTGGACATGGATTTGTAAGGTTATGTGTTATTGGTTCATCTTATCTTTCCAACTTGTTTGCTTGGTCGAAAAATCGTCTTCATGAGAACCTCGCAAGAGGGCAAACTTGCACGGAATCAATGGCTTCCACTTCGGCACCCTCAATATATTTGCAAAACAATGTCCGGAAAACAAGTTTTCCGACATCTTTGCCGACAAGGCCTTTCCATACCACGCTGCCTTTAAGAAAAATTATATGTGTAAATTCTTCTAGCACTGCGAAGTACAATGAAGTCCTGGTGGATGAAGAAATGGACAAGATTAAGGGGCTACAGAATGGATCTGATGTTCGTGGTGTAGCTTTGGAGGGTGAGAAGGGTCGAACAGTAGATCTTAATCCACCGGCTGTGGAATCCATTGCAGAGAGTTTCGGCGAATGGGTTGTCAATGGCTTAGAGAAGGAGCGCGGAGTACCTGTTGAAAATGTCAGGGTCTCTCTGGGTAGGGATCCACGAATATCCGGCGCATCCTTGAGTGTAGCCGTCTTTGCAGGTCTTGCCCGTGCTGGTTGTTTGGTGTTTGATATGGGACTAGCGACTACGCCAGCTTGTTTCATGAGTACATTGTTGCCTCCATTTGCTTACGATGCTTCCATAATGGTAACGTTTGCCGACCTTTACACTGTCCATTGCAACAATAAATATGCACGTGGTTTGCCATTGTATTTAGATTTTGGTGCATGTAAGACACAATCAGAATTATTAGCACCTCAAAATGCAAAGATAAATTGCAATGGAGGCTGCTATTCGATTAAAAGGAAAAATATGAGTCCCTATGAACACAAAGCGTTGAAATTGATTGCTGTGGTTTCAGATGACGGCATCTCACTTACCCTACACCCGTAATGGTCTCAAATTTTTCACTAAAAAAGGGGGGCTGACCTCGCCAGAGGTGGAGGAAATATGCGACAAAGCTGCCCGTAAGTATGCAAATAGGCTCACAAAAGTCTCAACCATGCTGACCTCTCCTCCAACAAGAGTTGATTTCATGAGCACTTATGCGAAGCACCTCCGCGATATCATCAAGGAGAGAATCAACCATCCTTTACACTATGACACTCCACTGCAAGGATTTCAGGTCTCTCTCTCATAATCCGTATACTTCCTTCATGGACGCTTATTGTAGAAAGAAACCCATAATCTTCCTCAATGTTTTGGTAATAGTTTCTGGATATGTTTTGCTTTTACGTATATTTGTTTGTTCTTTTCTTTTATTTATGCGTTCGACCACGTCAATTTCACCGTTTCTCCAAAATTGCTTGTCCTCGTGTTGCGGTAGCCTCATCTCCTTAAATTTGGCTCTCCAAAACCGCTGCACACTGTCCCTCTGGAAGTGTATGTCTCGATCTGTGTACAGGAAGTATTGAGCCCTTGATCCTGCTCGCTCAACAAAGTATAGCTGCACTTTTTTGATGCCATTTCATCCACGGGTATTTGCAGATAATTGTGAATGCTGGGAATGGATCAGGAGGCTTCTTCACGTGGGATGTTCTGGACAAGCTTGGTGCAGACACCTTTGGCTCTCTGCACCTAAATCCGGATGGGATGTTCCCTAACCATATACCAAACCCAGAGGACAAGACTGCGATGGCACTAACGCGAGCTGCAGTGTTAGAAAACTCCACCGATCTGGGAATTGTTTTTGATACTGATGTCGACCGAAGCGGGGTTGTGGATAACAAAGGCAACCCAATCAATGGGGACAAGCTGATTGCGCTCATGTCGGCTATCGTTCTGAGAGAGCACCCTGGCACAACCATAGTGACTGATGCTCGTACGAGTATGGCCCTTACAAAGTTCATCAACGACAGAGGGGGTCATCATTGCTTATATCGTGTTGGTTACCGAAATGTTATCGAGAAGGGAGTTCAACTTAACGAGGACGGTATTGAAACACACCTGATGATGGAGACATCCGGCCATGGTGCGCTCAAAGAGAACCATTTCCTTGACGACGGTTAGTTGAGCACCTTATGCATATTTTGCTTTTCACGTTTGAAGTATGTCTCTCCAAATGCATTTATTCATGTTGTTATTTCGTTTATCTTTACAAATTAAATTAAAAAAAGAATAAAATTATATGTTATAGGGGCATACATAGTGGTAAAAATCATCATTGAAATGGTACGGATGAAGCTTACCGGATCGGATGAAGGGATTGGTAATCTCATAAAAGATCTTGAAGAGCCTTTGGAATCGATAGAATTGAGAATGAACGTCATCTCTGAGCCTCGAGACGCAAAGGCGAAAGCTATAGAGGCAATTGAAACATTTCGGGGCTACATTTCGGTACTTCAATTATCAAAGAGTTCGAGTTTGTAATTACGTAGTAATCAGTACCAATAAGTACGGTTTGGCTTTTAATTCCAGCAAATTATTAATTACTTGTAGGAAGGTCGGCTTGAAGGGTGGGATCTGGACTCCTGTGGAGACTGTTGGGTGAGCGAGGGATGCCTCGTGGACTCTAATGACGCACCAGCTTCTATTGATGCTCATATGTACAGGTAACCAAAAACGAAAAAAAACATAAAACCGGAAACAAAAACTTGCAAGAAGATATGATAGAAGTCATTATGTAATTGTAGCCTTTAGTTTTTAATCGTAATTTATATGACGCTGCAAGTTCAGGGTCAAAGTTTCTGATGGAGAACATGGGGAACACGGTTGGGTTCACCTTAGGCAGAGTATTCACAACCCAAATCTTGCTGTAAACATGCAATCCTTGGTCGCCGGTGGCTGCCAGTCCATGACAAGAGTTTTCAGGGATAAGTATGCCTTTGTCGCCCGTCATCTTTACACAAATATTTGCTTATTGTGGTTTGTTTTATGATTTATATTTTTGAAACTTCGTAGGTTTCTCGTGGCCAGTGGAATGGATAGAATCCTCGACATCAGTCAGATTGAAAAGTTTGCAAAAGGGGGACGTATAGGCTAAGTTGCAAGCTCTAGTGAAAGTAATTGAAACGAGGTTCAGTATAAAAGGATTGACAACGTTGAAACCATCATATAAATTGATTACCATAATGTATAGTCATAGTGAATACCGTTGTATAAATAAAATCGCTATCTTTTTTGAACTTTTTGGGAGTCTGTTTTCCTAAGATTGACTGATTACCAGTTTTAACTCGTCTTGCATATAGAAAGTAACGGAATTGAGTGCTTCAACATCATAATCCAATTTGATAGGAGCGCGGTCAACATAATTGGTACTCTTAACTGAAACAAAGTGGACATCTAGCTATAATAAAGAAATTGTAAAATTGACATTCTAGCTATTATTTTAAATCACTGTCTCGAGTTATTTAGACTTTTCATTTCAGCCCACTTTCGGAACCCATACCCACCTTTGATAATGATCACCGTCACACTAAAGAAGGTGGCTCGGGTTTCTGGTGCCCTGAAAAGCTCAGGCCTTGATATTACACTTCAAAGGACAAATAATTAGTAATTTAGAAGAATATTTTAACCACATAAAAATTATACAAATATTTGAAGATTAAGTAATCGATTCGGTAGAGAATATCGGGACGAGCCAACAAGACTACACGCACCAAAAAGTAGACTCTAGTTCCATTGACATAGTAACATCTTGCCTAGACATCTTTTGGCAAAACAACGCATCGTATGTGAAAGAAAGGGAGAATAGGATCGGTGCTGGAACCCTTTTTCCGTCAGAAAGCTCAAAGAGAGGAATGAAAAACCTAAATTGTGCAAACTCAATTGATTATATTTCCTGATGATTTTACATTGGTCGAATGAGATCTATATAAACAAATTGAATCAAAGAATCAAATAAAATTAGGAGCAATTTTCGATGGTGGTGACAGGGGAATTTCGATTTCTAAATGAATGTGATCGTAGGTCACTGGTCGTCGCTCCATGTCAATTAGTGACAAGTGTGATGTGCTGTGTGTGACGTGACACAACTTGTGAGTGATGTACTCTCTAACATTCCTCCACAAGTTAAAGGGGCAGAGTAAACCGCACTAGCTTGGATTGAAGAAACTAGAAGTAGGTAGATGAGAAGCCTTTGGTGAAGATGTCAATAGGTTGATCTACAGAAGAAATGAACTAAAGGTGTAGCTTACCATAGACAAGATTTTTTTTAATAAAGTGAAAATCAATCTCAATGTGTTTAGTGTGTGCATGGAACATAGGGTTGACAGTAAGGTAAAGAGTCGATAGGTTGTCACACCAAAAGGTTGGTGGGTGAAGTAGAAGTGCTCATAAATTATGTAGAAGATATTCAATTCACATAAGTTTCACTATAGAGTTTGCAAGATATTTATACTTGGTCTTGGTGCTAGAACTAGTGATGATATATTATTTGTAAGAACTCCAAGAAATAACATTCTTATCAAGAAAGATGTAAAACCCACCAATAAAGTGACAATTATCATGATCACTTGCCCCATTGGCATCAAAGAAGGCATGAAATGATGTGGCAGGACTTTACGTGAGTAGAAGTTTAAGGCAAGGAGTGTTAGCTAATGATTAGTAGTGGGGTGGTGTAAAAATTGGCATGCAATGCTCACTTAATAGACAATGTCATGATGAGTAAGGTTAAGATATTGGAGAGCTCCAACAATATTTCAATAGAGAAAGGGATCAACTAGGGGTTTGCCATTCCAAAGTCAAAAAGGCTCATTGGTCCATTTGTAGCATGTGAAAATGGATTTCTAACAACAACTAATGGAAGTGAGGTGGCATTGATCTCCCATAACAAATGTATGGAGTAGAGTATCTAATTAGCTACCATAATCTAATGCTTTTAATTCATTGTTTCTTATGCCATACCCAATATTTATATTGGTAGAACAAAACTCAGTGCCAATATTAATGTCAAATGAGTGTGTAGGTTTGTTGAGCAAGTACTCAGTTTCTTTTATAGAGATATTAACCTTTTCCCATGGATACTTTTTCGAAGCTCTAAGACCCTCTAGCTCCATTGCCACTTCCCTCGTGGAGGGCTTATCCTCCCCACTTATACTTAAATAGTCTTTTATAATATGAGCAACTTCCTTTTGTTCTTTAATATTATTCTCATTTATAATGTGGGTGTCCAAAATTTCATATAGTTAATCTTCTTTCATCATGGAAACCAAGTACACAATAGGTTTTCTTTCAATTATTGTGCTATCTCTAAAAACCACCATTTTTCACTTGTCAATAGTTTTGCCGAAACAATACTAAAACTATAAACATCAATTTTTTTTTTAATTAGTTAGCCAGTTTGGAAAGACTATGAGTCTAAGTACCCATGAGTTCCTTACATCAAAGTGGTTGCTTGTTTTTCCTTAATAAAAATTAACCTCAAGGCTTTGAAATCAACTCCTTTTACTTTAAGATTATCATCTAAAAATATATTTGTGGACTTTGTATCTTTGCGAATAATTGGCCTATAAGCTTCAAAATGTAAGTAAGCAAGAGCTATTGCAATTTCTGTTGCTATTTGGAATAGAAATTGTCATCATGAAGGTGGTGAAAAAGGGTCCCATTTGCGATGAATTCATAAACCAATAAGGGAATTTCAATTTCAAGGCAACAACCTAAAAGCTTAACCACATTCTGATGATTAATTTAGGTAAGTAAAAATACTTCACTTATAAGCTACTTAACTTGGCTTTGATAGAAAATTTTGGACTTCTTAATGGCTCTACTTTATCACTAGGTAATATTCCTTTATAAACTATTCCATTGCCTCCTTGGCCAAGAATCATACTCTTATCATAGTTTTTAGTGGCCTTTTTAAGCTCTTCTATGCTGAAGATTTTTGTTGTGTCTATGGAACCTCCATAATTTGATAATTGTTATTGCAATAATAAACCACCATTTTGTTGGAATAATTTATCCTTGAGCTTGATGAATTGTCTTTGTTTTACTTTTCAATATACGTAAAAAAATCCAACAAGAAGTACTAAAAGCCTTATGACAATGCCTACAAATGTTCAAACTTGCATCAAGGTATTATTTTATTGTATGACTCAATAAAGATATGATTTGTAGCGTAGCTAGTTAATGCCGTGAAGTGTATATCTAGGGATTTTGAAAAGTGATTTATGTTAAAGTCAAAAATATGGAAAGACTTGGATCGAGAGATTTCAAAGACTTTTATAATAGTCTTGAATTTAAAATATTCCATTATCTCCTTGGCCAAGAATCATGTTATTGTCATCATTGTTAGTGGCCCTTTTAAACTTTTCTATAGTGAATATTTTTGTTGAATCTTTAGATCCTCTTAAATTTGAAAATTGCTCTTGTAATATTAAATCACCATTTTGTTGGAATAAATTTCTTCATAATTTGAAGAGTTGTCTTCTTTGTATTCCCTAATATATGAAATAACTTCAAGTAAGCAATACTAAGTGACCTATGGAAATGCTACAAATACAAGCATTTGGATCAATATAAACACCATTGTTTTGTTAGTTGAGATATTTCGAAAATTCTATTGTGTAGATATTATGTAAGGCTTACTCAATCAAGATTGGAATTGTAACACAGGTGAGTTGTGTGTAAACATAGGTATACATTTGGTGACTTTCAATTATGGTTCATGTTAAAGTTGAAAATAAGCAAAAATGTAGATAGTTATCACTCCTTTAGGAAATTGATGGATTTTGATACTCATTCAAAAAATTCTTAAGTTTAAATCATTTTTCAATTAGTTCAGTTGATCATATTATCCCTAAAGTTGGTGGACACTATTTAAATCTTAATTATACTCTATATGATCTAAAAAATAAAAAGTGAAAAAAGTAGCAAAAACAAAAAACTGGGAATAAGGTATGTATCTAGGATACTTATATGATTAATTTGGAGAAAAGTAACATATTATAATCAAAGGAAAAAAAAAGAGGATTTGAGCAATCAAAGGGTTAATAATTTATGCTTCAATTATGTGATGCACCAAAGAAAGTTTAAGTAAGCATGAGTTGAAGATCTATTGATTGGCAAGGTTTCAAGAAGACCAATTGTTAGGGAAATCAACTACTACTTTAAAGTGTGTTGCATAACTTGATGGCTAGCCCTTTTTTTAATATTAATTTTCTCCATTATGTTTTAGATAATTTTCTGCATATTGTGTTAATAGATTCATATTTGAATGATGGATTTTAGTTATTTCATGATGAAATCTAAATTTAACATGTTTAATTCTTGATCCACATTTAGTAAGCTTCACTTCAATCAATTAACTAAAGGTTCTAGACTATCCTAAATGGTTTGGGTCGCCCTCTTATGCTTATATTTCTTCAGGAGTGGTTAGACTAATTTTAGATAGTTTTAGCAATAGTTGAACTACATCTTTCCATAATAATTTAATACTTCTCTAACCTTACAATTTTTTATTTATTTATATTTTTAATGAATTTTTAATAATCTTTTAAGTATGTACTTGATATCTTAAACAAATCCTATTAGAAAAGGGAGTTAATGTGTAATGAAAGAGTTAACAAAAGAATAATTAAGTCCTAGGATATTTAGAAGGGGAAAAGAATGGAGAAACTCTTTTGAAGATTGGGAAGCCAAATCCCATTATGCATTATTCAAATTATCAAACCAAAAAATAATAATATTTATAATAACAACAACAATAGAGTTGTTAAAAAAATTTATAACACAATCTTATATACTCACAATGCAATGGTTGATACTCCTAGAATTGTTGCCATTGTGCATGCAAAAATTTGCATTTATGCTTCCATCGTCTTTATATCCCTTCAAGCAAACACATTGGAAACTTGGCATGACGTTGACGCACTATTGTACATTAAGTAAGGTTCAAAATTTTGTAGTCATCAATATATGAAACACAATAGAGCCTATCAAAACTGACAAGGTATCAATACCTTGTATGCTCATTAGTTAACGACGAAAGTCTACTCTATTTGACAATTATCGATTAAGCTTATTAAACTTGAATAATAAGAGGAATAGATATATTAAAATTGTATGAGCTATTTCACATTTATTAAATTCTACTTATTAATTTTCTTTAAAATGAGAAGTATAACTCTTACTAACAAATTAGTTTAAATTACAAATAATTTTTTAACATAATATTAAAATCTATGTTAATGAGATGACATTACTCATGCAAAAAATTTACAACTAGTTTGTGATATGATGGGAACCTATAGTTCATTTCTACTATGAAGGGCAAGTTAAGAATTTTTTAAATTATTAAAGATTACTTAAATTCTTCTTGAGAATTCTTTAAAATAAAAGTCAGTTTCTTCATTATAAAGAATAGTACTTTTTTACTTTAAAGTTTTGGAATTGATCCTCACATATTCTAACACTTTTTGAAAATAGGTTCTTCTAGATTTCATAGCTTCTATCACATCTGAGTTTCAACATGCTGCTGCCACTTTGATACCAAAATTCTCTTAGCTGCCAATGCCTCTTTGTCTAGAAAAATTTGTCGCCAGAGCCTTTGCTATCATTAGTCGGTGAAGGCTTGGGGTGCTAGCTCTTCCTCCATAATCCCAAATTTCCATCACCTTAAACCCGCTCCTTATCCCCACTCCTTTCTCTCCACCCTCCACCTCTTCCCCATCCCCACCCCCACCCCCACCCTCACCTCAAAACCCCCCATATCTTATTCCCCCCTCTTATCCTTGATTTCCTTTTCCGTTGTTCTAGATTTCTTTTCCCTTCCAATCCTTAACCCCACACTCCTTCCTTCCTTTTCCCTTTTCTTGATTTTTTTTCCAAGCCCTTTTTGTTCTAGTGTTTGGTGAAATTTTAAATATAAGTGTGAACATGTCGAATAAGTAATGTAATGATAAGAAAGTGTAACAGTGAATAACTTCTAAAATTTATTTAATAAAATGAAATGATAGATGATAGAGTAATTAACTAAATTTAAGATAGCTCAATATAAGAAACATGTTAGAGTATCTGATTTCACCATAACTACTAGATATAAATTTTGATTATTTATGCTTGTAAGAGTGATAATACTTACACGATGACAAAACTTTCTAATTTATTTATTATCCTATGTCTAGGTATTGCAAACCTACTCTATTTATTAATTTACTATATCTCTATGTGAATTGAAATAAATAAAGTGCATTAGGATCCATGAACATTCTTGATTTACAATAAATCTTTCAACCATTTTATTACCAGAAGTCATACAAATAATATGGTATATATCTATCTATATTTAGTTTATGGTTATATATTATAAGAAGCATTTCCATATTATCACCTCTTAGTCTCAAATATGCACATCAAATCATTCAAGTGGTGGGCAATCACTTAAAAGCATTAAACACAATAATATATAACTAATATAAATAAAATATCTTGCAAAACATATAAAATTATAAAATTTACATCATCATAGTTAGACTATATCGTTACTCTAACAAAAGGAAATTAAAACATAATGAAATAATAAAGAAGAACAATAATAGGAATTAAACAAGGCATCTTGAATCTAAGAACAAAAAGTTTGTCACATTTTTTGTCTTCTTTTCAAAAAAACCTTGAATTCTTAATCTCTTTCTTAAATTGTGCTGAATTTCCTCATCCCTTTCTTTTGTCTCTTTTTTTTTTTTTCTTAAATAGGGTTTAAGGTTTAGACCTATCTCCTATCTCAATAAAAGTGAGTTTTGGATATCCAAAACATTAATTTTAAACTCCTATATTAATTAAGTATTGAATTCCTAATATGACTTGGTTTTCTAATTATTTAGAAAACTTAACAACAATAGAAAATCTATTAACAATCATTCAAAGCTCTAACCCATCTTGACTTTTTTGATCTTGATATTTTGACCATATTTTGCCATATAATAAGTATCAAGTTCTTCATGCTCATTATTTTTCTTCATGCCTCCTTATGTTACATAAACAAGGCAAATTTAAGAAAATAAAGAGGAATTCAAATATTTTCACAAACATTGCATTATTTATAGCCTAAAATAGGTAAAATAAATCTATAACAACAGAGTTATCATCTAGACTCCTTTTCCTCACTCTTTCCCAACCCCACTTACCTACTTTCCTTTCCTTTATCTCTTTATTTTTTCCAATCTTTTTTCTAACCCTTCTCGTGTCGCACTTTCCACACTAATATCACACACACACACACACACACACACACACACACACACACACACACACGCGTACTAGCATAACCTAACTAATCTTTCTAATGGCCTTACATGTGGGAGATGATGAATGAAGATCCTATTGTTCTTGCCTTCAAACATTAATTAGACTCTCTAAAGGTCTTAGCATATGGTATAAATTGTTTGTCAAATTTGTCAAGAACTTGTATCTACTTAAAGATGAGCCCTTAGCTCCCTTGGCTTAGGTTTAATGTTGGGTACTATGAGTGAAAAATTGTGAACCACATATTCAAAATCTAAGGTGGAAATTGGAATGGCTATACCTCAATCATGCAATGAAGGGATATATTAGAATCACTGGATATCTTGAAATTAGGTAAAAAATTTAATACCTTTTCTTGTTTGAATAATTTGTATAAGGTAGTTTTTTATGAAATTTCTTCCTAAGTGGCTAAAAATAGTAAATTGAAAAAGTAGATAAGAATTAGAAACAAGATGTGATACCTATTGTGGACTTGATATAGATCTTATGGTGGGCTTGAGTGAGCTTTGAATAAAGAAATCATTTTTTTGGTGTTTTGGGGTTTTTGTGAGAAAAGTAAGTGTTTCGGTAGGAAGAAAGGGATAAAAAATGAAAATATAAAAGATAGACGCCAATAAGCTCCAAGACATAAAGGTAATGCCACCAGTCAAGGAGGTGCTCCACCACCAATCCTTGGCAAGAACTAGATAAAGGATGCGAAAGTTGATGAAACAACTTAGGGGTTTCTATTATCTGGAAAACAAGTCTTCTTACAACTGAAACAATGCTCTCTTTAAATAGGTAGCTAAACTTATCCTAGAAGGATCTTGGTAAATTAGGAATCCTTAAAACCTAATTCTAGAAGGATCTTAAGAAATCAAGAATTCTTAAAATTAAGGAAGTCTTAACAAATATGGATTCTAACAAATAAGGGAATCTTAAATAAATCAGAGATCTAACAAGTATGGAAACCCCAGATAAATCAAGAACCTAGACAATTGAAGAAAACCAAACAAAAGGAAATATTCTTAGAAAATAAAGAAAATCTAAGAAATTAATGATTCAATAACTATTTAGGAAACCCGTATCATTAAAATTGTAAAGATGCTATGGAATATTCTTGGGCTTCTCTTCAACCTTGGCCTTCTTGGACCCATTGGGTTACATTGTGGACTCTTAATTCTTTGATGTTGGAACTCGTAATGTTGGGCCTTAAGTGCATCCACATCAGGATTGCTTAATATTTGTAGCATCTATTGGTAATGTTAGAGCGCCTTGGAAATTGGTAGTGATAAGAACAATTAATGAGACTGCTAAATTAGATTACCTACCCTTTATTAAAAAAATGAAGAGACTTGTTGTCAAATACCCTCTAAAAGCTATTAAGGCAAGTAAAAGTTAGTTTGCTAATTGTCTTATCATTTATTTTCTAAATGCTAGTACTTCGTATTATGTAGTGAAAGAAATTGTTGAAAAGTTGTAGGGTAAAGATAGTTTACTAGATGCTACTACTATTGAGGAAGAGTTCTTTTTCTTCAGTTTTCTAATATTCAAAAGCTAGAAGAAGTAATGGAAATTGAAGTATGGGATATAGCTGGTAATCTTTTATTTCTTCAAAAATGGCACTCATGTATTAGATAGGAGAAGGCCAAAATATTTGCTATTCCTATTTAGGTTAAATTGTTTGATGTTCCTTATACATTATGGAATAAGATTGGTATGAGTTATGTTAGTAGTGTGTTGGGTAAACTCCTATATATGGACAACGCTATTGAACAAAGGCTTTGGTTATCATATGCTAAAGTTTGTATTTTGATGGATATTGATAGTGAATTCTTTCAAAATTTAATGTTGATATAAGTAATAATAAAGTGTTCAAGGTTACTGGAGAATATGGTTGGATTCCTTCTAAATCAAATAAATGTAATTACTTTGGTCATAAGGATTACACTATTAAGAAAGATATATGGATTCATAAGAAGAATATGGTCCCTTCCCAAGTTCCAATTGCACATGTTAATAAAAAAGGAGAGGGTCACATCTTACTTATAGTTGTAACAACTTAGGTTAATTCTAAAGCAATTAAGGAAAATGGTGTTGATTAGGCTATTGAGACAAGCACTATTAAGCATGATATTACTTGATTAATTAGAGATCAAGAATGATGAAGTTAGCATTGAAGAGTTAAAAATTGAGTCATGGATCTCGAGGTGCTTTAACCTTTTTCTATTGACTATGAGCTGTTTGTTCATGGACTATGTGTGGATTGCACATCAGTGCAACTATGCCTACGCAAGCAATCACATGAGACTACAACTTATTTGCAATGGCATTGAAATGGCTACCGGAATGGTCCTTGTCCATTGTAGGGGACCTTGGAAGATCAAAGAAAACGATGAACTTTCAATTAGGTCATCGGCGAACCCAGAAGCTTTAGAAAGTAACTTCCTTTGACACAAATACTACCACTTGTTGTTGGATTGAACGGTGCTATTAATGGCGGTTGAACAACTACCATATATTCAAATAGTGAAATGACTAGGCATGAACCAACATAGATCAACGGAATCCCAAATATGATCTTTTCCAACAAGGAACTAGATGTAGTGACAATCTACCATTGTTGCACGCTTGTAGTGAAATTTTACAAGGAGTGACCAAGGGTGGATGTCATTGATTGATTTTTTAATATAGAGTGGGTTTTGCACTTGCAGCAATTATGGGGTTTCAAGTCTTTGCTCATCTTGTGATATTAATATCAATGACAAGGGTCTCAACCTTTTTTTATAAAAAAGAAAAAAACCCTAATGTTACTTTTCCTACCATTCAAGGAAATAAACTTGATACAGATGCTAAATATGTCCCTATTACTAGTAAGAGGAGAACTTCTAGAAAGAAGGACAATGATTGTGTAATCAGATCAGAAGAGAGGTTTGTTAAACTTGTTAATGACATCTAGCCCACTTGCAATGAGCATTTGGATCTCCTTGATAACTTTGATATAGTGGGAAAAGGGGAATAACCTCTAGATTAATGAATGTCTTATCTTGGAATGTGATTGGCCTTAATAAATGCCCCGAATAAAGAGAAGTTGTTAAGTTTGTACTATTTCAAGCTTTGCATGTTATTATTTTGATAGAACATAGAGTAAAAGAAGAAAATACAAATTTTGTCATCAACAATGTGTTTACTAGTTGGGATTACTTTCATAATTACTTGTACTTTGTGATTGAAAGAATATGGATTTTATGGAAATCGTTTGACTTACAACTTACAGTTCATGACACTTTATCCTAAGCTAGCTACTCACTACTGCATCAATAAGTTAGGTTTGCTATTTTTCTTTTTTGCCTACTATTTATACAAGTGGCTTGAAATATGAACTTAAGAAGTTATGAGTAAATATTGAGCTTTTTTCATCTAAGAATGTTGCTAGCTACTAATGGATGATTTTAATGAAATTCAACATGTAAATGAATGCATTAGTCCAAATGTTAGATGGATGAAAGGCATGTAGGATTTCAATGATATCATTGGGAAACTAGGATTGGTTAAATCCTCCTTTATTGGTTCTTTTTTTACTTGGTTTAATTGAAGCTTAACACAAAATCTCAAAGATAGCAAGATTGGTAGATCATTAACAAATGTAGAATGGATTTTTAAATTTGACAGGTTTTCTATTGAGTTTTTGCTTCAATTGGCATTGAATCATTCTCTTTCCTTAGTTAAGTTAGATGCTACTTATACAATAAAAAGCACATTTCAGATTCTTCAATTTTTGAATGGAACTAATAACACCTGATTTTATAAATACTATTAGTTCTATTGGCACCAAAAAGTCAATGGAACCAAAGTGTTTAAAGTTGTGAAGAAGCTAAAAGCACTTAAGGCAAACTATCATTTTGAAAGGTAGACTATCAATAGCAAATTGTGTGGATGTATGGAATAGCTTAATGGACCTACAATGCAACCTTTGCCAATAAGGAAAAGAATCACAAGAACATTTATTTTTTAAATATAGGTTCACAAATTATATATGGAAGGCTCTGTTAGGTATGAATGGATTAACTTGAAGAATTAGACTTTGGAGAGTTGAAATATGTTGAATGATCAAGGCTGTCAAGAGAAAGAGTTTTGCAGTAACCATGCTTAGTATATCTTTCAAGGCCGTATTATATCAAATTTGGAGGAAAAGAAATAGAAGAAGATTCAATGATAAAAGTCTAGACAATTCAATCATTATTGCTAGAATCAAGAAGGACGTGAGAGTGAAGATTTCATCTACCAGAGGAGTAAAGCCTATAAATTGTAATAAATTCTTATAAGAGCTTTGGAATTTACCAAATGCAGTGTTTGAGCTTAAATGATGATGATGTAACTGAATAGTCTTGTAATTCTTTACGGTGATATATAATTTTTAACCTTTCACCAAAAAAATAAAAAAAAATAAAAAAAATAAAAGCACTTAAGGCACAACTTAGATATCTAAACTCTACCCAATTTGGTAATTTATATAAGATGATAAAGGTTGCTAGAGAACAACTACAATAGGTTCAACTCAATCTACAACTTGACCCTTTTGATATAGCTATGCACTTTAAGGAAAGGCTTAAAATGAAGTAACTAATTACATTGAGTAAACATGAGGAGATTCATTTTTAAAAAAAATTGAGGAATCTTTGGTTGAAAGAGGGAAATAAAATGTTCTTTTCATTCTTAATGCATAAAAAAGCCAAAAACAAAATCACTTACGTTGTACAAGAAGATGGATCTACAATTTTTTATGATGATGCCTTGCATAATGTTATCATTATATATTATCAAACTATTATTGATAGTTGTATGCTAATAATATTCACTCTGAAAGGTATGCTTTTTATTTAATGAGAATATGAATGATTTATTGAATCTACCTACTTTTGAATGCTTGGATGTGGTGAAAGTTATTTGAAGATTTCATGATTTTAAAGCTTTTAATCTTGATGGCTACAATAGTTTGTTTTACAAGAAAGCTGGCTTATTTTTGGTCATGACATAGAAGATGTAGTGCTAGATTTTTTCTCATCTAGGAAATTAATGAAAGCTATTAATGTTACTTTGTTGTGTTTAGCTCCAAAAAATCTCTGATCCTAATTGCATGAAGGATTTCAGATCAATTGCTTGCTACAATGTTTTATTTAAAGTGATCTCTAAATTGCTTGCAGAAAGAATAAGTCTCATTCTCCCTATTATGGTTAGCCAAAACCAAACTGCTTTTATTAACGATTGTTAGATATATGAAAATGTTATGCTTTGCAAGAATTACTTCATATAGTTATCATAAGGAGATAGGGGTAAATGTGTTGCTATCAAAATTGACTTCATGAAAGCTTATGACATAGTTAAATGGGATGCAGTATTAGGAGTTTTACAGGCTATTCATACTCTTAAAATATTGATTGCTTTGATTAGCCAATGCATTTCTATTACTAGATTCTTTACGAACTTTAATGGTAAGCATGTTAGCTACTTTAAAGGTACCAATGGGTTAACTTAAGAAGATTATTTGTTTCCTTATTTATTTGTCCTTATTATGAATATTCTTAATAAAATTATTATGGAGAAAACTTAAGTTTCTGCTTTCAAATATCATTGGCACTATAAGATGAAGAAAATCACTCACCTTTGCTTTGTTGATGACTTATTTTTATTTGCACATGGAGATCTTAATTTAGTGTTATGTCTCACTAATGCTTTAGAACTTTTAGCATTCACAGGTTTATGTTTTAATCCTAGCAAATGCCATATATTTTTTTTGGGCTTACTGAGCAAGAAAAGTTTTTGATTTGGATCATACTCCATTTTTTGAAGAAACTCTCCCAATCAGGTATCTCAGTGTTCATTTTATTACAAAAAGACTTATGCGAATTGTGAGGTTTTGATAGAGAAAATCATGGAAAAAGTTGATGGTTAGGGGATGAAATATTTAAGCTATGCTTGACGGTTACAATTGTCAAAATTAATTCTTACTTTTATCTACATCTTTTGGATTGAAATGTTCTTTCCCCCAATGCAAACTATTTATGACATTGAGAAGAAGATTAAATGTTTCCTATGGTTAGGTAATTCAGAAGATCATAAAATTTATTAGATTGCTTGGCAAGTTGTTTGTTCACTTAAGAAGGAATGAGGAGTTAGGCTACTAGATCTTTAAGTGGGGATACAGTTTTGCTGGGGAGGTCATTCTGGAATCTCATCAATTATCCAAGCTTATCTTTATGTAGTAGATGGATGTATAGTGCTAAATGTATAAGAATTTTTGTTATGCATCTTGACATCAAGGGAAATATGACATAGAGTTGGTGAGGTCTTCTTAAGTTATGACAAATTCTCATATCTACACTTTCCAAATATTCTTATTATTGTAAAGAGACAAATAAGGAGTTCTGCCAAGTTAATATTGATGTTGAATGACATGACTTGATATGGTTTGGTGGAATCAACAAACATAACTTTATTGGACGACTTATTTGTAGGGAAAAACTTCTTACAACAAAAATGGTATCTTGATTGCTTCTTTCAATTAACCTATATTGTAATTCTATAGTTTTCAATTTCAAAGAAAGTTACATTTTTTTTTTCAGTATACTTGGATTGGGAAAATCTACCAAAATATTATTGCACAACAAGGCATTCGTAGGAACATCAATTGTTGAAATTCTAAATTGTAATCGTAAAGCAACTAAAGGAAAAGATTTGGTTGTGAAGCTTTTTAAACTTTATTTCTTAGCTTATATGTATTATGTATGGTTTGAAAAAAATTGTAGATGTTTTCAAGATAAGATTGCTAAAATACCAATTTTATTGGCTCAAATTAAGAAAGCAATACATGGAAGAACATCTCTATTTAAAAACATTAAACTTTATTAGGTGAATGTTTTATTATGTCATAACTGGATGATTCCAAATTTGATTTTTTCTTAGATAAATTGTAATGCTAAGATATGCTCCTAAGTTCTTATACTATCTTATTCTTTGATGAATAAACTCATATATTCATTAAAAATAAAGTGGACTTCTTAATAAAATAAAGAATGAATTAGGAAATGAAATGACATAGTTAACTTTGAAATCACTAGGGTTGTATGGGTTTCCTTCATAACTGAAGGAGTAATTACAACCATAACCAGGACCATTGGTGGAGTTGTAACATTTGCTACCCTTTGCCTTATACGCACAACTTGATGTTTCTTAGCTTTGAAGTATGTCTTATATCCCTACTACCTAATCAAGTACTAGAGGAACTTTCTTTTTGTTTTGTAAATTCACAAGATCAAGGGAGGAAAATTTGTATTCTTCTTCTTCCATGAGAAAACCAAAACTACATGGATTAGAACTCTATACAATTAAATTTTTGTTCAAGGTCCCAATAGATATATTAAGAAAAGTAATATTTTATGGGATAGAAGGTTGACATTTATGGTGTTTAGGAAAGGGTAAGTTGAAGGTATGATAGGTTCGTGGTGGTGGTTAATTGGAACCTCTCTAATGCTAAGAAGAAAAAGAAAAAGAAAAAGAAAAAGAAATTGCACAAAATATGGAAGCTTTCTACTATTGAGTTATGCCACAAAGGTACATGATTACAATTATTGGCTTGCTTTTCTCATAGGCAAGCCTCACCTATATGTAGATGCATGCATCCACTTATTTTCCACATATAAATTTTCTAAAAACTTATATGATGACTTTACATACATCCAAAAGTAGTAACTTGATCATTACTCCATTTCGCCTTCTTCCTTGTTGCTATTTCCTTCATGCTAGGGCTTGCTCTCCATATAACTTGTAGATTGGTGCATGGATGATCTGGTGTGGTGATTGGCTTTCACACGACATGTCTTCCAACTCTCCCATCACATGTTTGTACTTCATGAATGCGTACTTGACTATGTTAGTGGTATAATAGCAAGATGACATTTACTTGGGACAAGTTTGTAGTGCTAGTCGAGCGCACTGTGCACGGTTGATAACTCTATTTTTATAGAGTTATTTTACCTATTTTAGGCAATAAATAACTTTAATAATTGTGAAAAAATTTGAATTCCTCTTTATTTACCTAAATTTATTTTGTTTATATAGCACAAGGAGGCAAGGAGAAAAGGAATGAACATGGAGAACCTGATGCTTATTATGTGGCAAAATCGTAATATCAAGATCAAGAGAGTCAAGATGGGCTTGGGCTTGGGCTTTGGATGATTGTTATTAGATTTTCTGTTGTTGTTGGGTTTTCTAAATAAATAGAAAACCCAGTCATGTTAGGAATTCAAGTCCCAATTAATTTAGGAATTCAAAACCCAATTGTTTTAGATCATAAAACCCAATTTTACTAGGATAGGAGATAGGTCTAAACCTAAACTTTATTTAAGAGAAGAGAAGAGGCAAAAGAAAAAGGAGGAGGAAATTGAGCACAACTCAAGAAAGAGGCCAAGAATTCAAGGTTTTCTTGAAGAGAAGATAAAAAGGGTGAAAAACTTCTTGTTCTTGGATTCAAGATGCCTTCTTTGTTTCCTATTATAGTTCTTCCTCATTATTTATTTATGTTTTAGTTTACTTTTGTTAGAGTTACGATGTAACCTAATTATGATGGTATGAATCTTATGATTATTATGTTTTGCAAGATATTTTGTTTATGTGAAGTTACATATTACTGTGTTTAATGCTTTTAAGTGATTAGCTACCACTTGAATGATTTGATTTGCATGTTTGAGACCGACAGGAGATGATATGCAGTTGTTTCTCGTAATCTGTAACCATAAATTAAATATGAATAAACATATACCATATTATTTGTGTGGCTTTCGGTGAAAACTAGGAATATTCACAGATTCTAATGCATTTGGTTTGTTTCAATTCACATATAGAGATATAATGAATTAATGAACTAAATAGGTTCACTATACCTAGACATAGGATAGTATTAGGAGATTCCGCCATCACATAGATATTATCCCTCTTGCAAGCATACATAATCTACATTAATACCTTATAATTATGATGAAATCGGACACTTTAACATGTTTCACGTATTTAGTTTTATTAAATTTAGTTAATTAATCTATCATCTATCAATTTGATTTGCTAGATAAATTCTAGGAGTTGTTCATCGTTAGTAATTAATTGGTCTAGTAATCATCAATCTGTGGGATGATATCTTTCTCATCATTATATTACTTGTTCGACATGTTCACTTACATATAAATTTCACCAAACAAAGGTGAGGCAATGGTGAGTTGATGTTGTGTTGATGTCATCATTTAAGGTGTCAAATACGGGTTATGGCTAACAATTGCAATTGATTCCATCCTTCTTTTTCCTATAGGCTCATATGGTAAGGCATCTTTAAAGGTAATGCAACAACACTTTACATGTGGTGGCACCCCATTGTACAACTAGCAATTTGCTCAATTTATAACTACTTGTCTTGCATGTCTTGTGGCTACATGAAGTCTCACAGTAATCAGACCAACATTGGAGCATAGAGTGGTTCCAATTATGCCTTGTGGAAAGCATTCGGGTGCAGTGCATGGTGAAAACTTTGCATGGAATGAGGAGGCTTCTTTTACAATCTTTTGAAGAGTGAAAGAGATGGGCATATAAAAAGTAGGGATGAGTTTAATTGAGAAGACAATGAATCAATGGTGAGATCTTGTGGTTTTTAGTGAAACAGGACCCAAGTGCACCTTCCATTGAGATGCTTGCACATTGTAGTTCATATGCTTGCCTAATGGGTGGAGATTGATTTATAGTTATGGGTGACAATCTCCATATAATAGAACTGATTTTTTTTTAGTTTGAGGACTTAAGATAGATGGAGAAAGTTTGATGGGTTCCTTTGTATATGGTTATTCAAATGAAGTATAGTTGGCATTAGGGACTTTTAGAATCATTCAAGTACTTGTTTCCTTATGAAAATTAATTACATGCTAATGTGGAGTAATTGAGTCTCCTAAGTTTTAAAAGTCAAAATGAATATCAAGTTTTGATTATTTTGTTCCCATTTGGATATTTTCCTGATGATAGAAATTGTTGGTGAATGTGTAGGCTTTTCCTTCATTGATTCACTACTAGGTAGGTGAGTTGTTTTGTGAGCAAGGTTTTGCGAAAGGAAAGAAAGTTTATTCAAAGAGCACATGATAGGAAATGAAAATCTTTTTCGTGAGCTTATGATAACATTGGTATCCCTTATGATTAAGGTTATATCTTAGAAAAATACATTGTAATAACCGTAGGGAGAACTTATATTTGTAATAATATTAGGGGAATAAGGGTACCCAAAAGAGAGTAAAAACTTATAATAAGTTGTTTTTTGGTACAACAATTCATATAGAGTCCTTGTTGATATGGTATGACACTAATGACTAGTTCTTCATGACTTTTTTTATTTTTAAATATGAAATTGGGAGGGAGCTAAGATATCTTACTTAAGGTTGACATCATTTATACTGTTAACTATGTAGTATTCTTTTCAAAACATATTGTAGTGCCACTCCAAGTCCTTCCTTTTGGACAAGCAATAGTTGATCTTTCATAGTTTATTTATTTATTTATGAATATATGAGTTTATTCATCAGAGAATAAAAGAATATAAAAGCTTAGGGATAATATCCAAATATTACAATTCATTTAAGAGAAAATCAAGTTTAGAATCCTCCAACTATGATATAATAAAACATTTGCTTGAGATAATTTAATGTTTCTAAATAGAGATACTCTTCCATGAACTACTTTTTTGATTCTACGTCCATGCTTTAAGATTTAGTAGTCCAAGTCCTTATTCATTTTTAGGTGAACAAACGATCTACTAAGCAACGTTTTAAGTTTTATGATCTTTCATAACTCCAAATTGTTTGATTGGGTCTTGATAATTTGCAAAAATTCCTTCATGCAAGACTCCTATGAAAGAGTCAATGTTGTCTAAATCTCTAATTTTTCCCTCACCTATATTCACTTAATTGCAACCACCATAGTGTTAAATGGCTTTAAAATTTAGCAATGATCCTCTCCACTACTCCACTAAATATAGACTTTCTTCTTTGCATCTCTATGGTAAAATCAAAAAGGATCTAGAACATTTTGTTCCATTAATTGAGGGACGCTATCTAGAATGATAAGAGGCATGTCTTTGGTAAATTGTGTGATGGCAACAATTTTGGATTCATATGATTTTGATTATGTTTGACTTAATGGCTACCTAAGAAGGGAGAGGTCTTGAAAAATAAAGATAATACAAAGCAAGTATGGATAAAAGGCTTGTCTTTATATTATCAAAATGGCTTGGATAAAAAAAAAAAACTACAAAAGTCTCCAAGCTTTGTGCTGGTCTTATATAGCTAGCAGCCTCAATATAATATTGTTTCATATTACAAAGTCAAAAGGTTAGTCTTAGTCGATTTCATTATCCCTATCTTCAACTGGGTTGCCGACCATCATAGATACCTTCAAGATATCCTTTTCAAAGCTAGTGCCTCCATTCCTTATCTTGTTCTTTGGGTGTAAGGGTAGTGGTGCACAAGTCTTGCTAACTGGATTAGTAGAAGACTCTCTAACATGGTACTCCTTGAATGCAAAGTTGCCACTAACCTAGAATCCATGTTGTCCTATGAGCTTTGGTTGGTATACTTGTTTGTACTGTGCTCGTGAAGCATATAAAGTCTAACTTGGATAATCCTTCTACATGGGAGCTAGTAAGTATGGAGTGAGCTTAAGGGAGATGTTAGAGCTTGCTTACCTTTCTCTTCTAATTGTTTGTTACTTCTTTCTGCTTCCTCAAATAGTGTAGCCATAACTCCAACATTCCCCTACAAGATTGGTGGGGGACACCAATCTTGTTTCTTAGTTCTTCAAAACGGTCCCTTGGTAGAGGCATAGTTAGGATATCAGCCAATTGATCACTCGACGACACATAAGTTGTGATAATCGTTCCTTGGGCAACCTTTTCTTTGACAAAATGTATGTCAATTTCAATATATTTGGTCTTGTTGTGCTGTATTGGATTAACATACATATGCAAATTAGAGAGATTATCATAGAACATATGCACAAGGTTATAATGGCTTACCTCGAGAGACCTTAACAAGTTTAGCAGCCATGTAGCTTCAAACATTCCTTTAGCCATTGTTTATATTTAGCTTTAACTGAGGAATGTGAAAAAAAATCTTGTTTTCAAGAAGCCCATGAAATAAGGTTTGCTCTTATAAACATGAAGAATCCAATAGTTAATTTTCTGGATTGAAAGCAACCACCATAATCTTCATATGTGAAGCCATGGATAGTGGTTGGACTTTGATGATGAAATTGTAACCCGTAGTTTACGGTCCTTTATAAGTACCTTAATGTCCGTTTGAGATTATAAAAGTCCTTAATGCATCTAAAGCTCATCTATTGACATAGGTGATGGACTCCTTGACTGATTAGGCCTAGTTTGTGATAGATAATACAGAGAACCTAGGATACTTTGGAAAATAGAAGGTTGTGGAAGAAAACTCTTACCATTTACAACAATTTCTTCTTTAATGACCATAGGAGTTACGATAGGTCTGTTGGAAAGGAGAAAAAGTGAACTTAGAAATAAGGATGAAGGAGGTGAGCTTGTGTAGGGTAACACATGATGGGTTGCTTGAATAAGAGAGGTATTTGTCAACGTGTCTTGTACTGTGCCAATAAATGCGGGTTCAAAGTTATCTACCTTTTTCAATTTTTCTTCATGAATTTTTGTCATAATTTGGGTTGATTCTCTGTATTGTGCAGTAGGTATATTAATCTTTTCATTGTACTGTATGCTACATGTAATGTTTCCTTTGGTTTAAGCAACTACATCCTTTTATAGTACTTGAGCGATGGGAATTAAGTTATTTGCTTGAAAAGTCCTTATGTTGCTGACAACCACATCATTATAGATTTGAACTTCATTCTTTGCCTCGGGAGAGCTTGTATTGCTATGCATTAACTTTTTAAATGGATATACTTGCTCATTAAATACATGTCTAGAGATAAACAGTTTTCCCATTTGCAAATGTAAGCATCTGTAACTTTTGTATTGGGTGTTATACCCTAAGAAGACACATGGAATTGATTTAGAAGAGAGCTTATCAATTAATGTTGATCTTAAGCATGGAAAGCATTGGGATTTGAAAACCCTGAGTGTTCCATACTTAGGAATCTGATTATACAAAATTTCAAATAGAGATTTATTATTCAATACCTTCGTTGGCAATCTATTTATTAAATAAATTGCTATAAAGAATGCCTTAACCTAATACTTACATGGAATTGATGCTTCTATCAATAATGATCTTCCAAGCTCAACTACATGTTTGTGTTTTCATCTAGCTATTCCATTATGCTTTGGAGTATAAGAACATGACATTTGATAAAGAATTTCATGATAGCATAATTCTTCCTCTAGTTCCTTGCTAGTATATTCTCATTCATTGTTTGAATGTAGAATCTTGACCTTTCCATCCAATTGTCATTCTATCATAGTCTTAAATTGAATAAAAACATGATAGAAATTGGATTTCCTCTATAAGGGATACATCCATGTGTACCTTGTACATTCATCAACAAAAAGTGCATAATATATAAAATTCTGGCATGATATTTCAGGAGGTGGTCCCCATAAATCACTATGTACATGATCAAAATGTACTTGTGATTTATTGGTAGAAGAGTTAAAAGCCAAATGATGAATTTTAGTTTCTAGACAAATAGTACAAATTTAAGCTATTTCACCTTTTAAATCAATAAGTCTCTGTTTATGCAAATCTTTTAAAATATATAAGTTTGAATGCCCTAGACATTTATGCCATGTATTGCCATCAACTACTTGTTGATGAAGAGTAAGATAAGCTTGAATTCATTCACTTGGCAATACATATAAATCTCTTCTCCTAGATCCCTTTACAAGGTTTTGCTATGTGTTCAATCCTTAACAATAAATGAATTTTTGTCAAAGATCACCAAATATAGATTATCCTCTGTTAGTTTTGAAATTGACAATAAATTTTGTTTAATTATAGGAGCAACTAAAACTAAATTTAAATTTATTTTTCCTTCATTAGGATGACCATAACCTATGTGCATTATTGGAATACATTTTTCATTACCAACAAATATTGTGTCAAAGGTAGAATATTTTGTAAATGATGATAGTATACTTCTGGATTCAACAATATGAGAAGATGCTCCTGAATTTACTATCCACTCACCATTCTTAGGCTCATTGATGTGTAGTGTAGCCAGAGCTTTAGGTATATTATTTGCTTGGAAGGTGTGATCGAAGTGTCGCCAACATTCAAGACCTATGTGTCCTTTCTTTCCACAAATTTGACAAGTGATAGGATGTTGAGGGAAAGAATGAATTATCATCACTTGTAGTATTGCTTGAGATATTTCCTCTATATTTTCCTTGATTGAAGGAAATGGCATAAAACCATGTCCTTGAGATGGAAATCTTGGTTGGAAATTTCTGCCTTTGTTTCCTCTTCTTCTATGTGTGAATAGTTGAACTAAGTATGCTGTATTTTCAATAGGTGTTGTAGAGTTTATAGAGGTTGTTTTTGGATACCTGATGATGCGTGATTCATATGCCTGAAGTTGTGAAATCACGATGCTAAAATATGGTATAGGAGGTCTAAACATTGCTGTCTTAAAAGATTCATAAGATGCATCAAGATTTTCAAGGAGCCTAAATGCTTTTGCAGAGTCTAAGATAGGTTTTCCAATAGAACCGAATTGATTTAAAATGCCTTTGAACTTTGTCAAGAAAATTGATAGAGTTTTACCTTCCTTCCTAATATTGTTAAGTTGAGAAAGTAGGTCAAACTCATGACTTTCTATCTTTTGGGCAAAGTGATTTGCCAACTTATCCTAGACTTGTGCGGATGTCTCTAGTTCAAAAATATGACCTAGAGCTTCTTCAGAGAGAGTACTAATAATCCATGATTTAACTAATGTGTCACTTTGTGATCATGAGTCAAAATCAGGATATAGGGTTTTGGCATCTCCAATGGTCTAGCTAGGTTTTGGTATGTCACCTATAATAAAACCTATGAGCTTTTGTGTTTGAAGGAGTGACTTGATTGGAGTCATCTAGGATAGGTAATTCCCTTCTGTGAGCTTGATTGTAACAAAGTTGCTCACATTAATGGAATTAAGGTAGGTGTTGTTTCTACGGGCCATGTTGGCTTTGATACCAACTTGAAAAATAAAGATAATACAAAGCAAGTATGGATAAGAGGCTTGTCTTTATATTATCAAAATGGATCGGATAAAGAAAAACAACTACAAAAGTCTCCAAGCTTTATGTTGGTCTTATATAGCCAACAACCTCAATATAATATTGTTTCATATTACAAAGTCAAAAGATCGGTCTTAGTCGGTTTTATTATCCTCATCTTCAACTAGATTGTTGACCATCATAGATAGCTTTAGGGTATCCTTTTCAAAGCCTGTGCCTCCCTTCCTTATCTTGTTCTTCGGGTGTAAGGGCGGTGGTGCATAGGTCTTGCTAACTAGATCAGTAGTAGACTCTCCAACGTGGTACTCCTTGAATGCAGAGTTTTTGCTAAGCTAGAATCCATGTTGTCCTGTGAGCTTTGGCTGGTATACTTGTCTGTAATGTGCTCGTGGAGCATATAGATCTGACTTGGATAATCCTTCTGCATGGGAGCTAGTGGAGTAGGGAGTGAGCTTAAGAGAGATGTTAGAGCTTGTTTACCTTTCTCTTCTAACTGTTTGTTACTTCTTTCTGCTTCCTTAAGTAGTGTAGCCACAACACCAATTGGAGGTTGGATTGGTTGTTCTAATTCTTTTCAGTTCTATTAAAGTCCTAGAAATAACAGCAATTGTATCAACGAAACATACAAGGTAGCAAGTAAAAATTAAGTGAAAGGGAGAAAACCTTTTTCCAATCTTTTACAACTTCACTCAGCCCTTCTTCAAAGGACCATTACAGATCAACTCAATGTGCGGCAATTGAATACGATGAGATCTAGCCACCGAATTTCCACACTTGGAATATTTGATTTGACATGCTTTGTAGTATTTCTTTTTATGACCCTTCTACTGTAATATAAAGATATGCGATTTCTACATGCGACTGATTCTCGATTTACATTACGCCTTATTCTATAATTTCTACTCGTCTTCCCCTTCCCTTATTCTCGGTGACGAGATCCTATACATTACGCCTGCCAGTATCTCTACTTATTTCTTCATTGGATAATCTGTCAATAAGCACAGGTAAGTTCAAGCAAACTATTCAGCATAATGTTGCTAAATGATACCACCACTCTAAAATATCAAGCAAAGAGCTCAAAAGCAATGGTAACTGCAACTTATCATCTTGCACTACTTTGATCATCGTCAATTGGTTCGCTGAATCTGGAAATCACTCAAATGATTCCCTCTTTCAACTTCGAAATCACATGCTCTCTGATTGCAAAATCTTCATTATGGGCTGTCTTCCACCCAGAGATTCTTCAATTTTCTATTTACAAAGACCGTAGGCATCTATCTTTTGAGATACGAGAGGGAACGCACTAAAGTCGACCAATTTAAAAAATACTGTACTGTTTCTTGTGCGTTTTCTTCCACTTTCTGTCGATTACATTACTTGTAATCCTTATGATAAAGGATGTCCTTTCTCATTAACGTCCTAGTTTAATAATAGAGTGTTGTAAGTTTGTTCATAATGCTTAATGGAAGTTTTCAATCAATTTTGATTGGAAAGATATGACTCCCCAAGTCCAAAGAGTCAATTTGTATGAAATTATATCATTTAAATATGCAATTCCCTACTCATCAATAATAATCTGATTGGAAGTTTTAGATCAATAAATAAAATAAAACATACTCTAATTTCTTTTAGACTTTAAAGACAATGGTTGCTGTACGTAATTTTGTAGATGAATCATGTGAACACCTCTTCTTAGGGTACTTGTATTCAACAGCAATCTAAATGACTTATTGTCCTTAATGTGTTACCGTCCTACTTATCTTGACATGTAAAGATTATATGGTTCTTTAGTCACGCCAAAAGCAAGAGCTTTAGGTGTATCTTTAAATCTATGTTTGCCCATTTTTTGAGCTATTTAGAGGAAGAGAAATATTAAAAATCTTCAGAGCAATGCTAATTATGAATATCTTGATTTTAAAGCAATCAAAAATTTTATTAAAATATATTTGCTTGTGCAAAACAATATCTTTTTTATTTTTATTTTTATCTTAACCATTGGCATTCCTATAAATCTTAAAAAATATTTTTGAATTAGCTAAAAAATTGTATATTTAGCATATTTAAATACTTAAGTAAATCATTATTGATCTAATGTGATCTTATAAATGGTCTCATTTTAGGGATATAACTCTATCTTTTCTTGTATAGACGCATGCTATATATAGAAATTCCACTTAGCAAAAACAAAAATATAGATTACCTGCAAAATATTTGGAATTCACTATAATAAGATAAAAATTATATTTACTCAAGTTTAAACACAAAAATTGGTTTACAGTAAATTTATAAATTATAATAATATCAACAGTTTGAAAAGAAAATCCCTTGACAGTATGATTAAAATAATAAAACTTCTACTGTTAATGCCACAAGTCTTTCAAGTTAAAGTGCTAAAAATCACATTCCAGTTAAAACTCCTAATATTTTTGAAGTAAATAATTCATTCTTCCTCCAGTGAAGTCACAGCATATTCTATTGTCTTTCTGTGTTGTTTGTACTTTTCACTCCTTCCCTCAGCAACAAAAAGAATTCATTTTTTTTTTTAATTTTTTAATTTGTTGCTTTTTATGTAGTTTCTATTTCATGTGGCTTGACCCCTAACTTCCTTTTCTTAAATTTTTAGCACTTTCTGAGCAAGTCTCTTACATGAACTAGAATTTTTTCAATTATAGCTCTCACAGTCTAGACACCAATCTTTCTTCTAAACAGATGACGCAATTAGAAAAATATGGGGCATAAATGCCATTCTGTTCCTTTTGCAAGTAGTCTTTACTTTTAATTTTAAAATTTATGTGCTTAAACGCTAAACAAATGCTAACAAGAAAATGCTAGACAACTTCTCAATTTGCATACATCCCTAAAAGCCGTACAGCGTTGCCACTAGCAGTTTTGTTCTATCGTCAACTTTCTCCGCGTAACAAAACTTAAGTATCTATTTAAATGATTGGTATTTGAAATTACATTGAAAGAAATTTAGAACCTAAATTAGTTTTAATCGAGTTATAACTAATATCCTTTAATACTAGTTGTAAGTTCACCAAAAAAAAAAGAAAAAACGGGGCAATTAATGGATATTGACTAGCAAATTTAATTGCCTGGTTCCGCAATTTCGATGCAGAAGCAGGAAATTGATGAGCAAAGCATGAATGTCTCAACCCATCCAGACAGATCCTTGGACCATATCTCTACAAATTTAACATTAAAGGCACATAATTCCACCGAAGGAAATAGAAAAGTTTATTCAAAGGACAAGACAGTTTATTTTTGAGTCTAGAACTTTCAGAGTTGATAAGGATAAACATTATCCATTAGGGGGAAAAGACCAACTTAAAGCTTTACGGCCTTGGTACTAGTAGCAGAACTACAGAAGAACACGTCCCTCTGATTTATGCAGTGAGAAGGTATGCTTCGACGGTCCTTGTCAGATTGGCCGTAAAGTCGATGTACTTACTAGGAGGCGGGGCTTCCTCATTAGCTTTCTCATATTCAATAGTCCACTTCACCAAGCTTCCATTACCCTTTGCTATAACCTTCGCAGTGGACCTAAAAGCCTTGTAGTGCTTTGAAATCTCTCCATCCATTATTTTGTAAGTGATAGACTTATTCTCCACATCTATTTCCTCGGCTGATGTAACCTTCTCAGAATTTTCTGTCATGGTTTTCAACAGTAGAGTTCAAGTTAGGTTGAATTTAAATACAAATGATGCTTAGATTTTTCATAGAATTCACATCGTTCTAGTATAAGGGTTCGCAAAAGTTATCTTATTGAGTAGTCAAGCGTGGGAAAGTGTTAACTACTGTTGTTTTACCTGCAACATAAGTCCATTGCTTGATGGAGTCCTTCGACTCCCAGTCACCCTTCAGCACTTGTATATCCTTCACTATGTTTGGGCAGATTTTTGGCATGAGGTACGCCTTGCCCCGAAAGATGTCGAAGAACTTCTCAGCAGCGCACTTGATCTCTGTCTGGCCTTCCATCTTTGCTATTTGGGCCATAGTAGGTGTCTGGTGCTGAAAAGCCAACTAGATGAGAATAGGGGACAGCTGTTGGAAAACAGAATGAGCAGCCTCGGCTTTATATAGAGCCCTTAGCCATAAATGGAAAGGAGAAAAAGCTATAGGAAACTCTAGAAAGGATCTTTAAGAGCAATATATCATGAGGAGGGCATAGATATGATCAGACAGATGTTGCGACGGCTTCAACCAGGTTCCCTTCCGGTATGCGTTTTGAACACTTTCATTGTTAGCGTATCATCTTCTATAACCAAGGAAAAGGTAAGAACGAAGTGACGGGCGGACTGAAGTTTCCCTCATAATCTTTACAATATTCTTGAGTAAGCCTTTTGCTACAAGCCGTTGATTAGGAACATTGTTATTATAATTTTAGGTTCTTGCTTCTTTCCGGTACTTTAAGCAATCGTTATTGAGCCAGAATCCCAGTCCAAAGGCAAAATAAGATTTCTTTGTATTCATAGTGGATGTGGGATCCCATTAATTGATTATCCACTTGCTAGGGAATCAGATCCTTGGAATGATCCACCAAAACGACATTCTTTATGGTGCGAACTTGGGTTAAAAATATGAAAGATGCTTTGATGAGATTAGGGAGAATCGGACAAGAAGGTTCCCTGAAAATTCTATGTAAAATAAAGGAAAGTGGTTAAAACTTGTTTATTGGAACAAGTAAACCATTACAGATTGGTGGAGAAATTGATCCCAGATTGATTAATGAAATACATAAAAAAATTCCATATATCTACAACCTTTACAGTGATAAGAAAGCAACAAAAGAAAAACTCTGCCCGAGAACCGAGGTCCGGACAATCGTCTCTAACGTGTCCAGTGGTTTCTGCTGTGCGCCTGTCCTCGGATTTCACCGTTGATGCCTCCCGTCCGGACTGTGCCATGAAAACACGAACCTGGCTTGCCCCGCATGGCAATCCAGAATGCAGAGCTGTAGGGGCCCGTTCCTTGTTCGGGAACCGACCATTGACTCGCCAACCATCACCTCATCACGAAACATACTACAAACACGGCGGAAATGAAAATTTGAATGGCTATTTTATTCAAAATTGCTTGATGATTTACAACTGCTACAAGACCTATTTATAATCATAGAATTGTATATACAATTTAATGGGATTGAAATAAGGAAGGGAACGACAGGATTTTCTTTCTATTCCAGTGGTCGGAATTGACACAACCGCCTTTCCTTTTTGAAGTGTCCAGCGGCAATTGAGAGGAGAGGGAAGGCGGAATGCATGCGGGGCTAATAATGATGATGACTTGGCAACACGCGTCATGTCATGTGAACACGTTGCAGTGACATGACATACTTGCTGATGCGCCAACCATCAGATTAACTCTACGGTTGGTGTCGTAATTGCTGGTTAAGTGATGCTGTTTTCGCACCCCCCACTAATTGGGTGGAGATCAGCTTCAATGGTTCGCTTTTATCCTTAAACAGGAAAGATACAAGAATGAGATTCAAGCGTCCACATTTTTTGATGCTCAATGTTGCAGTATGATCAGAAACTCAACTTTTTCGTGGTGGAAGTCATTAGTTGAGATGGTTAATTCAATTGAACCCGCGCCAACTAATTGTTCCGCATAATTGCTGATTGCATGATTTGTCACGAGCTTCCAATTTTAGGAAACTTCTTTGCATAGGAAGATGTACATTAGATTGGAGCTACTATGCAAGTGAGTTCAATTGGGATGGTTAGGCAGAAAAAGAATATGACTAGGAGGGAGGGTTTCCAATTTTGCATGTTATGCCACCAAGTGAGGAATCTCTGAGGATCTTTGAACTGTTGTTGTCTAGTTCATGATGAGTGTCCATGGAAGGAAAGCTTAGGAGCTTAGACAAGGGCGCTTAGTGTTGTGTATCTCAAGAGACCTCCACCATGGAAAAGCCTCCATTCCATGTCAGCAGACTAATCGGAAACATATAGCTTGGATCCTTTGTTCCCACCAAACTCCCTCCATACTGAAGTGGGGGAATCAAGCAAATCCAGGGGCAAGTTACCAGCAAAGGACGAGTAGCAGTCCAGCAGTTGAGGGGGGAAGGTCTGAAGATTTGTAACTGCTAATCAGAACCTATACCCCTTACGTCAGGATAATGGCGGGGGAAGGGCTGTAAAAGGAGTCTTTTGTACATATTGTGGGTTATGAATTCATTCAATTGCTCACTCGAAGGTGTTAGTCTCCCTTTCTGAGGCTTGTTGAAGTTTCGGCCTGTCTCGTGGAGCTGTCTTCTTCTTATTCTGTTACTCACAAAATCAGCCACCATAGGTCGTGGGTTAAGAAGTTCTCTCTTCTGAACCTGCAGGATTTTGCTGGCAATTGAACACTAACCCAAGCTCAATCCAAGGACCAAAACACTTAGTCATGTTTTTAGTTCAATGTCTATTGATTTCATGTGATTATGTGGCCCGAGAGAGAGAGAGAGAGAGAGAGAGGTTTCATTAATCGTGGTGACTTAAGACAAAATGACAAATTAATAAAAGGGACAATGCTAATTGTGTGGGATATTATAGCTTCCGATCCATGGTTTCAACTCTTTCTAACACTTGAATGAATGGTTACCTGTGATCTTTATTCAACTTCTCATTCTCTGCCGTTTGACTTTCAGATAATTGAGTCACCCAAAAGACGAAGGACAAATAGTTTCTAACTAATATGCATGTCGCCAACGGATTGGAATATGGTACCTTTTTCTTCTTTCTATATTGTAGAACGTTTACATGTGCAGTAGTATGTGGTTTATAACAGGCGCACTGTGCAACTATAGCGGGTCACTCATTGTTAACATTCACTCCCTCAACATCACTCAAATATCATAACGGTACGAACTTTGCTTTTTATGTCTAGGAGGTCAAGATCAATGCCTTTGCTGATATCAACGGCAACCTGAAGTAGTGTATGCGGTTCCCAACATCCTCGTTTATTTATATTGGATAACCCACTGAACCAAGCTGCCCTTACCTTTTGGACTAAACAGAATGAAGAGTTCAAGGTTCATTGCTTCAACAGATGCCCTTAAACTTGAAAATGAGAGACTTGTATTCATCCTCTATGGCTTCAATTATCTCCTTGGAAACTCAATACTTTCTCGTCTTTACTTCTATATAAAACAGGAAACTAAGAATGAACCTCGTTTTGGTAAAAGAGAAAATAATCAATTATCAATTAGTAATACGGCGATGTTTTCTGAATAAGGATATAGACCTCAAAGTTTGAACTAATTTTATCCCTAAATATTTAACGTGGTCATATTTAAGTTTTATACTTCTAACTGTCTAAACTGAAGAGGTGCTATATTAAATGTTACAATTTTGACAACTAATGGTGCTCCAAACTGAAGAGAAAAACAATTAGAAATCTCATATTGTTAAGTTGGATCATCTGAACATGTTTACCACTTTTATGATGTACCTACACTCAAAAATTATTAGTCAAGCTAAAACCATTAGTAATTTAAAAAATGTTGCTACAATGGGGCATATGCAGGATCATATTAACATAGGTACATTCGAAGTTGACTTACGTTGGACGTCATCTGACCAAATCAAAGATTCATCGTTGAACTAGTAGTGTAGGGGAGCTTGGATTTTTTTTTTCTTTTAATAAATAAATAGTAGTGTAAGGGAGTTAGGTGTCTAACATGGGAGCTTGATACCATGAAAATTCTAGTATCAGGGAGAGAATGAGTTTCGGCTCCAACAGTGTGTGCAGTGAAGAGGAGATAAAATAGAAAGAGGGAGAGAAGACGGAAACAGTGTTCAAATTTTTCTCTACAACTTTGCCTCCTTCAGTTACAATTCATTACGTTCGGCTTTATAGACCAAGGAAGGAAAAAATCTAGAGTAAAAATTAATAGTCTACACTATAGTTTTCACTAATAGTCTAGGAACAATTATTCAGATTGTGTCTTCAAAAATGAGAGTGCAACTTCATTTTCATGGCAGGCAAACTGTGATATGTCGGTGTCAGGAGCTTTGGACATCGTAACACATGATGATAATATGTGGGCCTTCGGCTTGAAGCTGGGCTCTCGTCCAAGACTGATGCTAAGAAGCTACGGTTCACTTGGCATGTTGCGTGAAGTGTGTTTGTGGTAGAACGACGTCTGCTCATCGCGTTCGCTCAGGAGTCATGCATGGCTTCAGTTCGAGGTCTTGCGTGGAAGTTGGCTTTAGTTGTGCATCATGCATCGCTTACTGGGTTGTCAGGGAGGTTATATCTGAGTTATTAATTTGTTTCATGTGTTGCAATTTATTGCTTTCTTTTGTTCATGTAACTTTGCTAGTGGGTTGTCTAGTTGAGCATTGGGTGTTTAGAGTCAAGAGTCAGTGAATTGTATTTTCATCTTTATCAATAAAATTTCAATGTTTCCCTAGAGAGGTTTAGGTCTCCCTCTTTGAGAAGGCCTACCGTTCTTATTTAATTTTATCTACTTCCTTATTTGGAACCATGGGTGGGGAAGAAGCATTTTAATTATTGGACTCATACTGATCGGCCAGTGCAAACCTTAGAGGTCTATAACCGGTTCTATGATCCAGCCCTATAACAGCTGCCTTTACGCAGTTGCTCTGTAAATCCTCATGCCTTTAACGACTCTCAAATCTCTCGTCATGTTTGTCGAATTTTCCGTTAAGTTTATGAGTCCTATGACCTAGATTTCTTGGCATACTTAAGAATCCTGACATTACTGTCTTAATATAATTTATTTTCAACAAAGAGTTGTACATGTGATACACGTACTTTATATATAATTAATATCTTTATTCTTCTCTTTTCTCTGCTTTTGCATCAATTATATCGAAGCCATCTCTTTGGAGCCTGATTCAAAGAAACTTTCCTCCAAATAAATTCCGGCATATTAAAGCCATCGAGATGTAATTCCGGCACAGTTACTCCAAATAGATCTTCCAAAGTAATATCAGAAATTACATGTAGAAAATGTCCAGACGCATCAACTAGATAAATAATTTGTAAGAAAAATGAATATACAAACGATAGCCTGATCAGTAAGTCCAGGCAATTTGAAAAACGCATATAAATTATAGCTGGAGAAAACACTCACCACTTTCGACACCCAAAAACATATTCTATTACAAAAGTCTCACTGCTTAAAGATACATTTGACGAATACGTGAATTTGGATGGCTGCGATAATTGGCTTCAACAAGCACAGACAAAACGAAATTAAAATCTCATACAGACGTACATTATAGGATGCAACAGTCACTAGCAACAACCAAATCTTTTATTGTAGAATTACATGTTAACAAGGCGCAGGATGACTATTGTGCCTATGCCTGGATAAGGTGACCATCAATGTCTTTAGTGAGATCAATTGCAAACTGAAGGAGAGTGTTGGGGTCTGCAGTACCCTCGTTCTGCTTTTCGTATTCCATCACCCATCGCACTAAGGTGCATTCACCCTTTGGAGTAGCTTGAACAGTAGCTTTGAAGCTCTTGTATTCCTCCAGGAGATCTCCTTCAATCACTTTTAAAGTAATTGACTTGTTTGTCTCATCAATTGCTTCAATTATTTCCTTGGCAACTTTAGCTTTCCCATCTATGATTTTGTACGAGAAGAAAAAATTAAATACATTAACATAGCGCTGTCGATCAGAGAAGAGAGTTCTTAAACCCTTAATGAATGCAATTGCACGAGGAACTTGAATTTACAGAGGTTGAAAAACGGCCGGCGGTAGAAATGAGCAGGGAGTTTCATACGTCCTAAATTCTTTAAGCTACTTTAATTATTCTTAATCTGTTTCATATACATTCACGTTGAGCGAATCTCGAGCTACTAGTAATTCAAAGAATATTAGATCAGGCAGCGGTTTGAGTCGCATACTTGCCTATATAACAATCCGTAAGCACAAAAGACTTAAATACTGTGACTGAACCACAACATTATATACGTGGTGGCAAGATTTGAAGGGTGTTTGGAAAATTAAAGAATGGAAAAAGCAATTAATGATTAACGAAAGTTAACTTTAACCAGTTTGAATGCCCATGTTGATCTTTTAGCTTCGTTGAAACCATGTGGAAAGATATTCTTTTCTTACATAGACTTTAATTATTGTAAATTAAGAGATTTATAGATAAAGAGAATTTTGTTACTAGTTTAAACTAGTAGAAATTAGTCAAAGTGAGTAATAACTATATAGGTCAAACTAAATTTTAACGTGTCAAGTACATTGATCAAACGAAAAATTATTGATACATGAGAGCAAAGATAGATTCACTCGCAATGACAATAAAAGATATTGAACCACAAAGTTGTGAGTTCGAGAAAGACAATTGTTATGCCCATGGAGGAAATATTTCAGCCCGAGATGTAAAAAGACATGCAAAAGAGAAGATAAATGTGTTCCTTACTTCCTTACCCTTTTGTTCGATCTGAAAGACTAGACTAAAGCGGCAAAAGAGAAGGATGAGAAATAGGGACAATTCTCATAATATTTCTAAATACAGATTATTTAGGCAAAAAGACACAAGAAAATTCGCCATCCAAAAGAGAATCAGGAACTTGCTTTTTGGTGACTTAAATTCTTAGATTGAAGATAACATAATTCTCAGAATTCTAGAATATGGGAGCAGTATGAATATATTTCTGTCTCAAAAAGAACTGGAATTCAATAGGATGTCAAAACGAAACCCTTTTAATATTTGAAGTAGAATGTTTAGTTTCATAATTTGCTTCTCTAATATGAAAATGGATTGGACACTTTTTTTTCTCATGGATTCATCGCCCGCTCCGCCTGTGAATATGTAAAGGTCATGCTATATATGAATTAGCCTTACCGTGGACATAATCCCAGAAGAGGACCGTGCCCTCTTTGCCCCAGTCGCCTTCGTGTAATGCACAACCCTGTATTTTGTCAGGGCTTGCCTTGGACATGTGGTGGGGCCTCCCACTGAAGATCTCAAAGAACTTTTCAGCGGGAGCCTTGATTTCTACTTCGCACTCCACCTTACTAAATAGACTCATATTTCAGGTGCTGAGGAAACAATAGGAGGTAATGAGCAAGGACGAAGAAATCATCCAGGGGACATTGCCCTTAAATAGAAGATTTTGCAATTAGATAAGGGTCCCGTCTCGTCATTTCACCTTGGGACAACTTCACGTGGGATTACTTTAATTTCTCCTTATCGCTTGCGTCTAGTCATAGCTGACAATGAAGTATCGATGAGGTCTTTAACTTATACTCTAAAGATTAATGGAGAAAAGGATATTAAATCTCATTACTTATAACATTTTCTTCTGGAACTTTTGCCTCCTGACTCGTGATCGATGTGACCCTTTCTTGATATATTCATTGAAAGATTAATAAACCAACTTGGAGATACAATAGCAGTTTCTATGGTTGCGTTTCTCCTTCCGTCCAACGACCCTATTAGAAACCCAGTGGATAATAATCTGCCAAACAGCTCTTGTCTGCTCCTATATCTTCTTTAGTGCGATATGTTAGTCTAATAGCCGTCTCCAGTACCTTTACGTGTCATTTCATCTGGGGACAACCACAAGTTGCTTTAGTTTTGTTTCTCTACGTGAATTTTTTCTAGCCATTATTGCCACAATAATTGCCGGTGACGTCGCAAAGCTGCGATTGTTGCCACAATAAGTGGGGTTCAACCTCTCGATTTATCATGGTCACCTAAATGTGCAAGCCACCTGGCTGCCCCTATGGACGGTCAACAACTAGTTTCCAAGCTTATACAGGGAACCCTTTGTCTTTCTGTACGTGTAAATTGGTTAGCTTGTTTATGATATGCAAGATTCATCTATTTTCACGCTTCAATGAACAAATGACGACACACCTTCAAGTCTCTCAAGTCATCTAAAACGCCCAAAAATTGGATCTTTCCAAGGGTAAAAGTCAATAAAATGTTTGATTTGTCAATTTTTCCGTTTGAGCTCTAATGCGCAAATGGAACTTGTTCTAGCCCTTTAATCTACGAAATCATGGAACGAATCCACTGAAAATAAATAGTAGAATAATTGAATTCCACGATTATAATTTTATAGAAGTCACGCATATATAATATGCTTTGTGTTGTATCATCTAAGGCAAGAAAAAGTAATCTTTTACTGAATCAAATTGGCTTCGGAAGGTGGGACAACTTTCTTTCCATTTTGATCTCACGGACTAATATTTAGCCACCTCATGGGGACATAGTATTAACGTGCCGAATCATGGCGCAGGGGCAATATCTTCCGCTGTCCATCTCTATGGGCCAAAAATTGTGTTTGATCATGAGGACAAAACAATGATTAAGCACATCATGGTGCCGATCCGCTCTGTTGAAGGACGTAACTGACAAGGTGCAAGTGTTCCTGACAGACTTGGGCGGTGGACAGGCACCTCTTATCTCGCGTCAGGAGATGGGCGGTGGACAGGCTACCTCCTACCTCTTATCTCGCGTCAGGAGATGGGCGGTGTACAGCCTAAAAAACCTAATCTACAGCACTGTTCATGTAGATTAAATCGTTGTTTTTAGTTGACAAATAGCATGTGCATCGAGTCTTCTTCGTTGTAGAAAAACCAAAGGCAACGGCAATCTACCTAGTTCTTGAATTGGTTTCCTCTTATAAGACTGGACCTAGTCAATCCAGTCTTTTTATTTTATTCTTGGTGTAAAGTTTCAATCCATATAATGCAAAATTTCCAAATGTTTTTAGACTTTCCAGGTAAAGTCAGTTTATATCCTTTGGAAACAGACATCACACTCGAGTATTATATAGATGAGATAAAGCGAAAAAACAAGAATCTTCATTGGAAGACATTAATAGTTATCAATAGTTAACAGGAAAATGAATGTATTTAGACGCAAGAAGGCAGACAAATCACCTTAGGTGCCTTATCTCAGCTAAATTCACACACGCACTGAAACGATCATATTGGAATGCAGTTGTCAGAATTGTTAGATATCTAAAGGATATCTTGGCTTTAGACCTTTTTCACCATTAGAGGGTGGATTTCATATAAGAACCTTATGTGACGCTAGTTATGAAAAATGCCCAATGTCTAGAAAAATCAGTCAACAATTTTTGTATCATGGTGGCATGTTTATTTGGTGTCGTGGAGTAGTAAAAATTAAATGATTGTAGTAATTTCATTTACGAAAGTAGAGTATCGTGCAAGGGCAATGACCTTCTGTGATATTATTTGACTCGTTGGTCTTCTTAGAGATTTAGGAACTGACATTTCACAACTAGAGATACTATATTATGACAATGAGTCTGTGTAAAAATTAATAGAATCCCCTTTTCCATAGAGAACAAAGCATATGAACGTATGTTGCCATCTAATTTGGGAAAAGATGGAGAATGGACTCATTACAACATGTCATGTAGGAACTCTAGATCAACAATTAATTGCTCATCAACATACCTTATCACGGACAATAGATGGACGGTGGTAAGGCTACCTCCTGTCTCTCATCTCGCGTCACTAGGTGGGCGGTGAACAACCTAAAGAGCCTAATTTACAACACTGTTTATGTAGATTAAATCATTGCTTTTAGTTGATAAATAGCATGTACATCAATAGCAATCTGCCTTGTTCTTGAATTGGTTTCTTTTTCATTCATATCTCTTGACCCAATCAATCCAATCCTTTTATTTTATTCTGGACCTAGTCAAGCCAAGGCATCTTGATTATTTTATTCATTTATTTATTTGGTAGTGAATAAGACTGAGTTGGAGATATCTGATTATTTTTGCGCAATATCATTCTTGAGATTAATTACAAGAAAAATTAAAATGGATTTATATTGATAATCTTAATTACACCTTCTCACATTCTTGTCAATGGGATGTCATTTTCTATCAAATCAAGATACTATTTTACATTTTATTTTAATACCTGAATTTTTTTTTTTTTAAATCCCTTTGAAACTAAAGATTTAATAATCAACTGCAGGAAAGGTAATCATTACGTCTTATGATATTGTCAATGATATAGCCTCAGTTAGTTGATATTACTACAGATTTTTCAACATTATTGTTGAAGATTGTTTTCTATCTATGATATATTTTTCCTATATTGTAGGATACTAGGATTTTTTTGTATAAGTCTTACTTTTGTTTATTTATAACCTCTTAGGTTAACAAGTTTTAAATAAAGCCACACACCAAGAGTTCTCATCTCTACGGCTTTCGTTCTCTTGTAACTAGTTTTGATTTTGCTTAATCAATAAATAAGCTTTTCTTACAAACATGCAATAATTTATCAAATTCTTCAATTATAGCCATAAAATTAAACGAGAAACTAACTCTTAAACCACCGTTGGACCTTCTTTGGTTGTAGTTGATGATACTGTTGACAAAGAGATACGAAGATATGAAGCTTCCAGAGGAAGAAAAAATGCAAGCTGAAAAATTTCTATAATCTCAGTTTTCAGTTTAGTGAAAATTGTGAGTACTGGTGTGAAATTGGAATAATCCACTGTATATAAACTTGATATTGGTTAGTGAAAAAATCTTCTATTTTGCTTAAGATAGAAAAAGTATATGCAAGTACCATTTTGGAAGTGATCCAAACCACTCAAATACTCGTGTGCTTACTCTCTCTGCTTCTTCTCTGTTGTTTCTGTCGATGTCTAAATGCAACTATGAGATATCCATCATCCAAATGTCTATCTGATAAAATATGTTTAAGTAGATTACTTGAATTCCCAACTACGTAACCAAGCGACGGTCAATTCCGACTGTGAAGTATACTGCATGGTAAACTGCATTTGACATATATTTTAGTAGCCATTCGGCATTAACCCCTTGTTGGTTGCAACATAATAGAAAACTAGAAGAAGGGGATATAACGTTTAAAAGCAGGACATAACCCAATTTAACATCTCTCCCCACTTCTTGGGTTGTCTAAATACCTTATACATGTATATTTTTATGTACATGTACTCATAAAATTGGTATCAAGCAAAATGCATTTGTCTAGCCCTAACAATTGTCCACGTAGTCTTCGACATATGAGCAAGACTAACTTGGGGTCAGAAGGATGGTTGGTCGACAAACACGATGTTCACGACAAGAGCTGCTTCTATGCCCAAAACTTTCCGAAGTAAAGTCCACTAGGAATTGACGGGGCTTGAAACACCGAATACAACAAAATACATAAAGAAAATGTCCATGCGTATCAAATAGATAAGTAGCTTGTAAGAAGAATGCACATCCAAACAATAAGGTGCTCTGTAAGTCCAGACTACTTTAAATACGTATAAATTATATAAAACACTCACCACTTTCACACCATAAAAAATAATACAAAAGCCTAAGTAAGCTCACACAAACAAACTTAAAATCACATACAGACTCACATTATGGGATATAACAGTCACTAGCAACAAACCCAACCTTTTATTGTAAAGTATGAGACGCAAGATGACCTTTTTGTCTATGCCTGGGTCAGATGAGCGTTAATATCTTTGCTGACATCAATTACAAATTGAAGAAGTGTGTTTGCTTCTGGAGTATCCTCGTTCAACTTTTCGTATTCCATGATCCAACGCACCAAGGTGCCCTCGCCGTTTGGAGTAGCTTGAACAGTAACTTTGAAGCTCTTGTACTCCTCCAGGAGATCCCCTTCAATCACTTTGAAAGTAATTGATTTGTTTGTCTCATCTATTGCTTCAATAATTTCCTTGGCAACTTTCGCTTTCCCATCTATGGTTTTACAAGAGAAGAAACAAATAAAGATATTAACATCGTGCTGTCGACCGGCAAAGGAAAGATGGATATCTGCTTAGAACAAATTCTTAAATCCTTAATGAATGCAATTGCACGAGACGATTGAATTTACAGAAATTATAAAACTGCCCGTGGTAGTAACAGGCAAGGAGTTTCATATGCTCTACATTTCTAAGCGACTTTAATCATTCCTAATGTGTTTCATACACATTCATGGTGATTGAATCTCGAGTTATTAGTAGTTCAAAGAATATTAGATCCCGCAGCGGTTCGAGACGCATATGTATGACTATAGAACAAGCCTCAAGCACTAAAAGGGGAAAAAAAAAATGCATTCCTTAGTTCCTTGCCTCTTTATTCGATCTGAAAGACTAGATTTATCTAACCTAAAACAGTAAAAGAGAAGGGATAAAAGTCTTCAGTGATGGGAGATATGGACACTACTCATAAGATTTATAAATACAGATTACCGTGGACATAATCCCAGAAGAGGACGCTGCCCTCATTGCCCCAGTCGCCTTCGTGTAAAGCACAACCCTGTATGTTGTCAGGGCTTACATTGGATATGTGGTGTGGCCTTCCACTGAAGATCTCATAAAACTTTTCAGCGGGAGCCTTAATTTCCACTTCACGCTCCACCTTGCCAAACAGACTCATTTTCAAGTAACAAGGAAACAATAGGAGGTAACGGGGAAGGGATGAAGAAATCATCCAAGGGACATTGCCTTTAAATAGAAGATTATGAATCAGATAAGGATCCCATCTTGATTTCACCTTGGGACAGCTTCAAGTAGGATTAGGTTAATATCTCCTCGTGCTTTGCATTTAGTCATTACTGACAATGTGATTATCGATAAGGTCAAATATTCGTACTGTAATGTTAACGAGTGTTATCTTAAATCCCATAACTTATAATATTTCCTGCTGCAGCGGGATAGAGAAATCATCCAAGGGACATTGCCTTTAAATAGAAGATTATGCATCAGATAAGGATCCCATCTTGATTTCAGCTTGGGACAACTTCAAGTGGGATTAGATTAATATCTCCTCGTGGCTTGCATTTAGTCATTGCTGACAATGTGATTATCAATAAGGTCAAATATTCGTACTGTAATGTTAACGAGTGAAGGATCGTAAATCCCATAACTTATAATATGTCCTGCTGCAGCTCCTGCCTCGTGATTCTCGTAATCGATGTGACCCCTTCTTGATATGTTCGTTGAAAGATTAACAAACCCACGGCGACATATATCAGCAGTTACAGTGATTTCGTTTCCTCGTCCGTCGAACGACCCTAATAGAAATCATCTGGATAATAATCAGCCCACAAATCCATATCTGCTCCTATATCTTCTTCAGTGCGATGTCAGGCTTCTAACTGTCTAGTCATTGCAAGAATTGTCGGGATATGTCAGGCTTCTAACTGTCTAGTCATTGCAATAATTGTCGGTAATGTCGCAAGGCTTCGTATTATTGCCACAGGGAAAAAAATAAAATAAATAAAATTACCACAGTAAGCGGGGCCTAATATCTCGTCGATTTAGCAACACTGCAGCAGTAGTACGTGTTTCATGATTCCGTGGTCGACGCTACCGCTTCCGATTTATTCTTTTAATAATTAAGAAACCAATGGCCGAGAAGGCCAGTTTTGCATTCTTCATTTTTCTCCTTTAAAGATTGGCTTTCCCATTTTGTTATTGTATTACACGTCTTAGAATCAGCCGATAAAGTCAGCATCAATCAAATCTTGTCAGGGGCTATGCGGTAGGTTAGTAGATTTCTCTATTGAATTATTTTACTCAAGCACATATTTCAGTTGTTCATAGTTATTTAATGAAGAAATGATACAATTACATGCTTAAGAAAAAGAAAAATATACTCTTTGTTTTGGATCAGATAAAAATACCTTGTTAATGGATGATGGATAAAAATGATACCAAAAACAATTGTGACAACCTAAAATGATTTATTTTACTTCAATCATGACTTAAACAAATTGTATGCGAATTTGCTATTTTGATTACAGTGGTAACTTTGAATAAGATACTTTGAAGTTACGTGCTATGCACTCAAAATTGAAAAAGAAGATGTCTATCCTTTTGTTACTTGTCTGATAATTATAACGAGGTTGATTTTGATCCTGTAGAATAGGTTTGAGTTATTTTGAATAAGCCACCTTACAAAAAAAAAAAAAAAAATTGCCTTGTCAAGATAAGTCACATTAAAAAAAGACTTCAATTCACAATAATTGAAATAATTCAATTATATTTCACAAGATTCAAACAATCCTTACAAAGGGAAGAATGTCTCCTCTAAATACAACTTTGTTTATCCAAAGTTATTATAACAAATTAACCATTTAATTTAACTATATCCTAAGCTGTTACAGCTAATTAACTACTTAATCAAATTGGTTAAGCTATTATAGCTATCTAATGAGAAAAAATAAAAATGCATAGCATCGTTACATTCTACACCCTTACAAAAAAACTAGTCCTCAATGTTGTTTTCGTAATAACAAGAGACTCATCTTCTAAAAATGAAAACAGATTCTATAGATAATAAGCTAGCTAACAAAAGAAACACAAAATAAAAAGCGCGTTATTCTACCTTGACAAAAGCCATGCACCAGGGATCTTCCAGTGGTCGTTCATGATGGGTGAAGGATGGCTGCTTGTGCTCTCACCTACCTTCCTTCAATAAACATCCTCCCCCTAGAATGATTGACCCCAAGCTTGATATTAGCTTTCGAATCCCCAGCTTCCCTCTTCTGGTGGTGCAAATTTTCCTTGTGGTTCTCATCTCTGTATCTCGAGCTTAACACCGGCCTTTCCCTTTGGTGTGACATGTGTCTTGGGCCTCTGACTTCTTCTGGAGACCTAGTCACATTCATGTTGGAAACTGCAGCTCGAGCCGTAAGATTGGTTCAACCTCTCTACCTTCTCCTTCATAGCCGCTTGGCTAATGACCTACCCGTAGTTAGGGATGGGAGGGAGCTTCTCCTTTTTTGTTGACTGTTCTTCTGTCAGTGAGATTGGCAACTCAGGTCATAGTTTCTTCGATGAAGTCTAGTAAAACCGTAAGTCCAGTTCACGGTTTCTTCAGGAGGTTTACAGTCTAATCACAACTATAATAAGGCAGTCCATAATATTAAAAAAAGTAGTCCAGTGTCTTTATATGTCATTTCATCTTGGGACAACTTCAAGTTTGTTTAGTTCAGCTTCTCTACGTAATCTGTTTCTAGCCATTGCCCGCAAAATACTTGACGGTGACATCGCAAAGCTTCTATTATTGCCACAATAAGTGGGGTCCGACCTCTCGATTTATCATAGTGACCTGACGTGCAAGCCACATGGCTGCCACAATGGCGGTCAACAAGGTGGGCTTAGTTCATTTCCAAGCTCATACGTAGGAACCCTTTGTCTTTCAGTTCGTGTAAATTGGTTTGCTTGTTATAATTTGCAAGATACATCTATTTTCACTCTTCAATCCGAGCTTACACTCTTCGACTTCACATACAAAAATAAAGAATTTCCATATAGGTTTGTTAAGCTTTTTCTCGATAGCGAATTCACCCTGCTTGATTGTGTGCTTTACAAAGGCGACTCGGAAATGAAGAAATGACAACACACTTCCAAGTCCCTTGAGTCATCTAAAACGCCCAAAAATTTGGATCTTTCCAAGGCTAAAAGTCAGTAAAATATTTGATTTGACAATTTTGTCGTTTGAGTTCTAATGCGCAAATGGAACTTGTTCTAATCCTTTAATCGACGAAATCATGTTACGAATCCACTGAAGATAAATAGTAAAAGAAGTGAATTCTACGATTATAATTTTATAAAAGTCGCACATATTTACTATGCTTTGTGTTGTATCATCCAAGGGAAAAAAAATTGATTGTTTACCGAATCAAATTGGCTTCGGAAGCCAGGACAATTTGTTGGAATATTTTCAATAATCCTCATTGATGTGGGCTTATATCAATGTGATTGTCTATCTTCAATTATTTTATGAATTATTTTGTGGTCCATATGTATGAGACATGTTGGATCCATTATTGTTAAATATGGCATTGGCTAGTGTGGGCGTGTGTTTGCTATATAGAACAGTGATGAGTTGGACTATATTGACAGCACACTTTGTATATGACTAAGATTCCTTCTTTGCCTCTCAATATATGCACTATGAGTCTACATTTGTAAAGATCATGTTGGTGGACTAAGAGGTGTTATATTTCTATCTCTATTACTATATCATGTACAGTAACACGTTTTTATAAGCATTGTGTACAGTACTGTGCACAGTAAAAATATTTTTATATATGTTATGAATTGATAAGAGAATATATATACGGACGGACAAAAAACTAGATAGCTCTCTCTGTTGGTTACGAACGACCTTTCCACGATCTTTAGTAGACCGAGCTTTCTCATCAGCCAGTGAAACTAGAGAGAACAAGGGAGTAAATCTGGCCATTATCCTTGATTAGATGAGTTATCCGACAGCTAGAGCGAGTTGTAGAACAGGTACGTTTGTTCTCTTTGTTAAACTTTGTGTTCTAGATGAGTAGCAAGATCTTGGTTTTGAGCTCGGTTGAGCTCGGTTTTTCTAACATTTGGTATCAGAACTTGCGTTTCCATCTAGAGCATAAAGTTGTTAAAATCAAGCAGAAAAACGGGATTTTTGAAAGAAAATTGTGGTTTTGTAATTTTGAGTTCGTGGGTATCTAAGTACCCATTTTTGCCGAACCCGGCACCTAGAGGTTGCGAATCAGCAAATTGACCTCACCTATGGCTAGATCGGCACCAGATCTATCTTTTGTCGTTGTTGGAATTTTGATCGGAGACGGGTCGACCCGACCCATATTGGTCTCAAACGAATACTGCCGCTGATGACCACTCAAACGGAGTGGGTGTTTTTGCGTCTGGGCCAGCGGGTGTTCGTCTTTTACTGGCGCATTTGCAGGGACTGAAATCGTCCCGAGACTCGGCCATTTTGGCATTGAACTAGCCGTATCAGCCTGAATTGGCCGAAATTTCATTCGCCAGAACCGTCTATATCGGTTTTCTCGGCGATATTTTCCGGCGACACTATGAAGGCTCATGATGATGCGTGGGTGGTTAGTTCAGCTCCAAATTTTGTGAAAAATTTTATAAATTTATTCTCTGTCTTATGGTATCGTTTTTTTCGGATTGGAAGTTGGTATGAAATCCCAATTCGTTACTTTATTAGTAAGTTATATTGTATACATATTGAATATTATATGTTAAAGCTTGATAATAATTTTATATGGCCATAAAGTTTCTTAATAGATAACTTTCTCAAATAAATATATTTTCATATATTTAAATGATAAGGCCGTGTATGTGAATATAATTATTTGTTGTATTATGAAGTTTATGTTAATGGGCCACCAATTGTTTGTATATTTGATTATTTTAATAACTGGCCAGTTGTACGCATTTTGGCATGCTTCCATAAAGTTACTGTAATTATTGATATTAGCATGCGCATATAATAATGTTTGTTGAATGTTATTAAAGGTGCAATTTAAGGACATTTGAGTTTGCCCCAAGTCCATTAAGCTAAATTGCACTATATATGATGTATTGTGAGTTATGTCCCTTGGTGTGAGAGGGTTTTATGATTTAGTTGAGGTGTGACCGCCAAAGTGGCGCATTCTTGGCTGAATTGTGAAATTTCTGTCTTGCATATGGAAAGGGAATGCCTCTGGTTTTGGTATATAGTTATCTACCCAAAGGAGGTGATTGTATGCTAATACTTGGAGTGAACATGGCATTAATTTGTAGGCGTGAGTTTAGATTGGTCAAAGTGGTTTATTAAGCCCAAAGGCGGTAGACTACAATGATTGGAATTTTCTCATTGTTGATGCTATGTTGTAGGGTTTTGCACTACTTGTCGTCTATTCTACCCAAAGGTATTTGCATGATGATGTGTGTGAGCTCTATCTTTGGAGTACTCACATGATAATGATGTTGTTGTCACCTTGTCAACTATATTGTGATACATATTGAGGTTTATAAAGAATCTGACTCTTGTAATGGATGGTAACACTCACTTGTTGATATGGTGAGATTGATGTTCATTGATATGTTGAGCATGGTTGAAACTTATTGCTCATGAGAATGTTAACTATGTTACTTTGAAGCATTGAAAAGGTTGAAGTAACCTTTGTGTTTTTGGACACTAGTTTTCAGATGCAATCTGGTTTCTTTATATATTGGACGGATGTGTCTATAATTTTGATGATAAAACTCTTTTGTTAATATGTTCTTTAATGGAGTTAAAGTTGGCAATTGCATTATGTTTGATAATTCCATTAATTATGCTGCGTAAAAATTCTTATTTTATCAATTTCCTTAATGACTTTTCTTGTTATGGTTATTTGTGTTTGATTATTTATTAAGAGAAAATAAAAGTATAAAGTTGTGATATGAAATTTGGAAGTACATGCTTATGATGTTGACATTTTAAATGATCCAATTAATTATGTGGATATTATCACTAATTCTCAGTTTAGATTGTGGTTGCATACATTGAAACATAATGATGTTTGGATGGATTCACATCATTGATATTTGAAATGGTTGGATGCCTTGAGAGAGGATTCGTAAAATTAGCCCTGAGGGATTTTTGTTGGGCACCATTGCCATTGCACACAAGCCAACAATTGGTTATGTGAAAAATAAGATTGATTGTTGTATATATCCTAAGATTAGTGGGAGTATACCTAATTCTTTTCTTGTTGATTATTTCATTGTTATGAAGATATATTACTTATGAATAATTTTTTAATGGTTAGTCCATGTTGTGAAAGGATAAAAGGTTATCTCTTAACCTGTAAATGTGTAGAATACCTATAGTTGTTTTGGTATACCATTTGGACTTTGTGTGCTACAGAGTTGTTGCTTAAGTATTTCATCTCATATAGTTGTTGGTAAACTTATAAAATATTGATGAATTCTTTGAGAGTTGTTAGATTTATAAGAAAGTTGACAAAATTGTTTGTCTTGCTCAACCTATTTTGTTTGATATATGTTCTAGTGCTGAAATCATTTATGTTATTTATAAGGTATCTCAAGGTCTGAGCATATAATAATATACTTCTTGAGATAGGTGACACCACAGTAAAGTATATTGTAACAGATGCATTATTTGTGTATGATCCCACTACAAGACTTGGTCCTTGTTATTGTGTGAAGACATGTGACTTATGTGAAACTATGAGCATCATGTGATGCTATTGGAAAGTGGGAGTTCTTTGTGTCTTTACTGTGGACTATTGTTGTATCTGTGAGGTTTACCATGTGGTAAACGTGATTTTGGAGAAATATATGTTGATAACCTGTAAAGCATATCGATGCTTTATATGTGACAGGTTGAAAAGTGCATGCACATCTTTTGCATATATATATCTCGGTATATTTTTGTTGAGTATGGCGGGGGCACTTTGTTGAACTTAAAGGCCATACTGGATTGGAATGTCTTGTAATATGTTGTTGTTGTTGCGCTCAAATTTTGTGGACAAGACATTTGTTGAATTGGATCGACAACAAGGGTGATACATGTTGTTTGTAGTATCATCAGGTTGACACACTACCATATTAATCCATGTCAATAGAGTGGAGGGCTTTTGTAATCATGGATAACGCTGTGTTGTTTATAGGATGCAGCTAATGCCATGGTTCGGAGTTTGAAGCTTTATGGGCCTGGGTTGTTTTGTTTTTATGGATCGTCTCAGGACCAAAATATTGTGGGTACACTTTAATGTTTTTCAAAGTGTTTTATTACATACAATTCACATTGCTATAGCCCAAGTGGGAGATTGTTGGAATATTTTCAATAATCCTTATTGATGTGGGCTTATATCAATGTGATTGTTTATCTTCAATTGTTTTATTAATTATTTTATGGTCCATATGTATGAGACATGTTGGATCCATTATTGTTAAACTGGCTAGTGTGGGCTTGTGTTTGCTATATAGAACAGTGATGAGTTGGACTATATTGGCAGCACACTTTGTATATGGCTAAGATCCCTCCTTTGCCTCTCAATATATGCACTATGAGTCTACATTTGTAAAGATCATTTTGATGGATTAAGAGGTGTTATATTTCTATCTCTATTACTATATCATGTACAATAACATGTTTTTATAAGCATTGTATACAGTACTGTACACAGTAAAAGTATTTTTATATATGTTATGAATTGATAAGAAAATATATATACGGACGGACGAAAAACTAGATAGCTCTCTCTGTTGGTTACGAACGACCTCTCCACGATCTTTAGTAGACCGAGCTTTCTCATTAGCCAGTGAAACTAGAGAGAACAAGGGAGTAAATCTGGCCATTATCCTTGATTAGATGAGTTATCCAACAGCTAGAGCGAGTTGCAGAACATGTACATTTGTTCTCTTTGTTAAACTTTGTGTTCTAGATGAGTAGCAAGATCTTGGTTTTGAGCTCGGTTGAGCTCGGTTTTTCTAACACAATTTTCTTTCCATTTAGATCTCCACATGGTGCAGGGGCAATATCTTTTGCTGTCGATCTCCGTGGGCCAAAAATTGTGACTGACCATGAGGGAAAAACAATAATTGGGCAAATCAGGGTGCCAATCCTCTCTGTTGAAGGACGTAGCTGACAAGGTGCAAGTGTGCCTGACAGAGTTGGGCGGTGGACATGCCTCCCAGCTACCTTATTACGGACAGTAGATGGGCTGTGGACAGGTCCCTCCTATCTCTTATCTCGCGTCAGTAGATGGGCGGTGGACGGCCTAAAGAGCCTAATCTACAGCACTGTTCATGCAAAATTAAACCAGTGTTTTTAGTGGATAAATAGCATGTACATTGAGTTTCCTCATTGTAGAACTCATTGTAGAAAAACCAAAGGTAAAGCAAATCTGCCTTGTTCCTGAATTGGTTTCTTTTTCTTTCGCAAGGCTCCTAGTCAATCTTGTCTTTTTATTTTATTCTTCGTGTAAAGTTTCAATCCATATAATACAAAATTTTCAAATGTTTTTGGACTTTCCGGACAAAGTCGGTTGATAATCCTATGGAGACAAACATGCTACTCACTAGACTAAGTATGATGAGGAAAAAGACAAGGATACCCATTGGAAGGCGTTGACAGTCATCATCAGCTCATAGGAAAATCATGTGTTTAGATATGACGAGACTAGATATATCACTTCCGGTCCATTATCACCGCTAATTCACACGCACACCCAAATGATCTTATTGTAATGCATTTAGATATGACGAGACTAGATATATCACTTCCAGTCCATTATCACCGCTAATTCACACGCACACCCAAATGATCTTATTGTAATGCAGCTGTCAGAATCGTTGGATTGTCCTAGCATAGGATTCTTCGTACCATCGGAGGACGGATTTCACATGAGAAATCATCATGATGCTAGTTATGAAAAATATTTTTAAGTCTAAAATATCAGTCGTAACCTACAACAAAGCATACAGACGTAAATTGCCATCCAATTCAGGAAATAATGGACTCATTATAACATTTAATGTAAGAACTCCAACCAGCTGACGTGTTGACTAAACGGCTGATTGCTCATAAACATACCTCCCATCTCTTGTCTCGAGTCAGTAGATGGGCGGTGAACTGCCTAAAGAGCCTAACCTACAGCACTGTTTATGTAGATTAAATCATTGCTTTTAGTTGATAAATAGCATGTAAATTGAGTCTTCGTTGCGTAGAAAAACCAAAGGCAAAGCAATCTCCCTTGTTTTTGAATTGGTTTCTTTTTAATTCATAAGGCTTTACCTAATCAATCAGAGGAACCACACCATTCCATCCCGAACTTGGTGGTTCTCCATTGCGGTGACGATATTGTAGGGGAGGTCCTGCCGAAAAATAGCTCGATGCTCCTTTTATTTTATTCTGGACCTAATCAAGTTAGGGCATCTTGGTTATTTAATTTTTTGTAATGAATCAGATTGAGTTGGAGATATCGGATTATTTATGCGAAATATCATTCTTGAGATTAATTAACAGAAACATTAAATTGGATTTATATTGATAATCTTAATTACACCTTCTCCTATACTTTTCAATGTGATGTCATTTTCTATCAAATCAAGGTACTATTTTTACATTTTCTTTTGATACCTGAAAAGGGCTCAATTTTAGAAAATCCCTTTGAAACTAAAGATTTAATATTCAACTACGGGAAAGGCAAATCATTAAGTTTTGTGATAATGCCTAGCTTGGTTGATATTACCACAGTATTTTTTTCGGCATTATAGTCATAAAGTTAAGCGAGAAACTAGCTTTTAAACCACCGCGGGACTTTCTTTAGTTGTAGCTTCAGTGTTCTTAATGTAGTTGATTATAATGTTGACAAAGAGATACGAAGATATGAAGCTTCTAGAAGAAGAGAAAAGCAAGCTGAAAAATTTGCATAATCTCAGTTTTCAGTTTAGTGAAAATTGTGTGAATATTAGTGTGATATTTGAATAATCTATTGTGTATCAACTTGTACATCGGTTAGTGAAGAACTCTTCTGTTTTGCTTAAGATAGAAAAAGTAGATGTAAGTAACATTTTGGACGTGATCCAAACAACTCAAATACTCGTGTGCTTACTCTATTTCCTTCTTCTGTGTTGTTCTATGTCTAAATGCAACTATGAGATACCCATCATCCAAATGTCTATCTGATCAAATATGTTGAAGTAGATTTCTTGAAGTCCCAAGTATATAACCAACCGACGATCAATTCGGACTGTTAAGTATACTACATTGTAAACTTCATCTGACATCTATTTTAGTAGCCATTCGGCATTATCCTTTGTTGGTAAGTATTATTAAAGTAATGAATTTCAAGTAGAAGGACTATTCGCAACATACTAGAAAACGAGAAGAAGGGGTATATAACATTTAAAAGCAGAACATAAACCAGTTTAACATCCCTCCCACTTCTTGGGTTGTCTAAGTACCTTATACATTAGTACTTTTATGTACATGTACTCATAAACTTGGTATCAAGCAAACTGCATTCGTCTAGCCCCAATAAGTATCCAGGTAGCCTTCAACATATGCGCAAGACTAACTTGGTGTCAGAAGGATGGGCGATAGACAAGCACGATGTTCATGCGAAGAGCTGCTTCTTTGCCCCATATCGAGATGCAACTCCAGCACTGTTACTCCAAACAAATTTTCCGAAGTAATGTGCACTAGGAATTGACGGGGCTCGAAACAGCCAATACCACGAAGTACATTTAAAATGTCTTTTCGTATCAAATATATAAGTAACTTGTAAGAAGAATGCATATCCAAACAATAAGCTGCCCCGTAGGTCCAGACTACTTGAAACACACAAATAAATTGTAGAAAACACAAACACTTTCACACCCATAAAGCATATTACAAAAGCCTCAGTAAGCCCAGACAAAACATACTTAAAATCACATGCAGACTCACATTACAGGATACAACCGTCACTAGCCTTTTTGTCTATGCCTGGGTCAGGTGAGCGTTACTGTCTTTGCTGACGTCAATTACAAATTGAAGGAGTGTGTTAGGGTCTGGAGTATCCTCGTTCAGCTTCTCGTATTCCATGATCCAACGCACCAAGGTGCCCTCACCCTTTGGGGTAGCTTGAACAGTAACTTTGAAGCTCTTGTACTCCTCCAAGAGATCCCCTTCAATCACTTTGAAAGTGATTGACTTGTTTGTCTCATCCATTGCTTCAATTATTTCCTTGGCAACTTTGGCTTTCCCATCTACGGTTCTACACGGGAAGAAACAATAAAGATATTAACATCACGCTGTCGACCGGCAAAGGAAAGATGCATATCTGTTTAGAACAAATTCCGAAACCATTAATAAATGCAATTGCACGAGGAGATTAAACTTACAGAAGTTATAAAACGGCCAATGGTAGTAACAGGTAAGGAGTTTTATATACCCTACTTTTCTAAGCGACTTTAATCATTCTAATCTGTTTCATACACATTCTGTTTAGTGAATCTCAAGCTATTAGTAATTCAAAGAATATTATATACGACAGCGGTCCGAGACGCATATGTATGACCACGGAAGATCGCGCAAGCACGAAGGTATGACATCCTGTTACTGAGTCAGAATGTTACTTGACTGGTGTCAAGATTTGAAGGGTGTTTGGAAAGTTGATGAATGAAAAAATTAATTAATAATCGAATAAATTCGACTTTAACCAGTTTGAGAAATCTTTAAGCTTCAATTGTAATCACTTGAAAGATATATTGTCAGTAGTTTGGACTAATACAAATTAGTTAAAGTTTGTAAAACTATATAGTTCAAACTAGATTTTAACACACTAAATAGATTGATTAATGACAAATTATTGATACAGAAGGGTAAAGATAAATTCACTCGCTATGATTATAGAAGTTATTGAACTACAAAAATGTGGATTCAAGAAAGACTATTAATAAGCTCATGGAGTAAATATTTTAGCCCGTGAAATGGAAAGATTTGTATAAGGGAAGAAAAATGCATTCCTTACTTCCTTACTTCCTTACTAGATTAATTTAGCCTGGAGGAAACAAAGAAAAGATATATCAGTCTTCAATGATAAGAGATATGGACAGTACTCATAATGTTGATGGGAAAACACGTATAGAGTTTCTCACTTTGATTGAATCTGTGAGGAAATAATAAAACATCATCAATGTATTTTGAGACATAGGTAAAAGATACAAACACTACAATCAATACAAGAGAATTTTTACGTGGAAAATTCTTCCAATGTGAAAGATAAAAACTATAAGACCGATCATGAAGTCCACCCAAATCTCCATTATATAAACCATTAGGTTTACAACCCAATCAACTCCTTAACAATAGCAGTAGGATAAATATTTACTAATTCAATAACCATAGAATCACCAATTGATAGTAAAGAACAAGTTGTAAACATCAACTTAATCAAGAAAAGTTGAAAAAAAATAACCCCGATTTTCAACTAAGATCTACTAATTTGAAGAGCTTTAACTGATGATCCAACCATTTAGAATAAAGAACACCTAATTCCAAACATACTGACAAAATATCAGCTTAATTGAACCACGAATTGACCTCAATCAAGCGTTTAATCAACTACTGCATAAGGTTTTTAATTCCTACTAAATTTTGCTCCTTTTCTTTTGACAGCCACACATTTAGAAAAAATCTATATTTTTCTTTTAAAACCTTAGGACCACATTACCTTAATAGGACCCAATAATAAGTCCCGAATATGAGTTGGACCAACCTAACAATTCTCCCCATCTAGCCCAAATGAGGGAGATTCCATGTTGACGAAACTGGTTCGCCACATGTTGACAAAACTCAACTTTTTCTCACCAGAGTGCCTTTGTCATCATATCAAAACCATTATCCTCAGTATGTACCTTTTCAAGTTTAACCTCTTTGGTTTCCATGATATCTTGTATCCAATGATACCTTACATCAATATGCTTTGATCTTTGATGAAAAGTAGAATTCTTAGCAAGATATATAACACTTTGACTATCACAGAATAACACATACTTTTATTGTACAAAACCAAGTTCTTTTGTGAATTCTTTCATCCAAAACAACTCTTTACATGTTTTCTTTGTTGCAATAAATTTTGCTTCTGTTGTAGATAGAGCAATACATTTTTGTAATCTTGATTGTCATGCCACAACTCCCCTTAAAAACTTAATTAAGTAGCCTGAAGTAGATATTTTATTATCAATATCTCTTGCCATGTCAAAATCTAAATATCCAACAAAAATATGCTTTTCACTCCCAAATGAAAGTTTAAAACTAGAAGTGCCTCGAACATACCTTAGGATCCATTTCATTGCATTCTAATGTTCTCTTCTAGGATTGGAAGTGAATATACTAACTACTCCAATTACATGAGCTATATCTGGTATTGTACAAATCCTTGCATACATTAAACAATCAACAACAGAAACATAAGGAACTCTTTCTATATCTTTTATCTCTTCCTTATTTGCAAGACATTGTTTCTTACTAAGCTTAAAATGTATAGTAAGAGGTATGCTCATTACTTTAACTTTATCCATACAAAACCTTTGAAACACTTTCTTAATGTACTCCTTTTGAGACAACCATAATTTCTTGGCTTTTCTATTATTACTAACTCTCATACCAAGAATTTGTTTCACTAGGTTTAAGTCTTTCATTGAGAATGATTTACTTAACTCCTACTTCAACTTTTCAATTCTTGCAACATTCTTACCAACTATAAGCATGTCACCTATATAAAGCAGTAGAATGATAAAATTATCATATGAGAACTTCTGTACAAACACACAATGATTAAGATTTTTCTTCTTGTAGGTTTGCTCCCCCATAAAAGACTCAATTTTTTTATACTATTGTCTTGGTGCATGTTTTAAGCCATATAGACTTTTTTTTAGCTTACAAATATAGTTCTCTTTACCTTTTTCTTTAAAACCCTCTGGTTGCTCCATATAAATTTCTTCATTTAGGTCACTATGAAGGAAAGCAATCTTTACATCCATTTGCTTAATTTAAAGATCAAGACTAGCAGCTAATCCCAAAATCACTCGAATTGAGGATATTTTCACAACAAGTGAGAAAATCTCATCATAATCAATTCATTTTTTTTTACTAAAACCTTTAACAACTAGTCTAGCTTTGTATCGAGATTGTGAAGAATTTTCATCATGCTTCAATTTGTAAATCCAACGATTCTTCAAAGCTTTCTTGCCTTTAGGTAATGCCACCAACTCAAATGTTTTATTATTATATAAAGATTTCAACTCATCTTGCATTACATTAACCCATTTTTTTTTATTCACATCCCTTATTGCTTTTTCAAAACTTTTAGGCTCACCTGCATTAGTCAACAATACATACCCTGTTGGGAAAATTTGATTTTAATAAATGCAAAACTTTTAATCTATTTCTTTATTTGATTTGTTCTATAAATGTTCTATTCTCAATTGAATGGCAATTTGATTTGAATATAACTAAAATATTTCCTTTCTATTATGATTGATTTGATTTGCATATCATAAAGGAATATTTATGAGAGTTAATGTCATTTGAATTTTACATTTATAGATATAACCATTCAAATAATGTTGGAATTAATTATGATAAGCAATAGCATATTGTTGGTATAACAATTACAGATAAACACTCCACTCATGCATATTGTCATAACAAGTATATGGCAAAAGAGTCTCCACATATTACTTTAATAGAAAGTTAACTTAACAAGTCAAGAGTGCACACGTTCCAGTACAAGCGACCACATTATATTCAAGTTGGACCATTAAAGGCAATGAAGTCATTTCAACATGCGAAGGAAACATAAAGACTCAAAAGTTCCAATTAAAGCGCAAATCTCTTCTCTCCTATATGCTTTCCATTATGAGGAAACCCTAGAGAAGTTAATGGCTGAAATATCGCAATCTAGCCATTGGATTGACAAGAAATTTTGGGAAGAGCTTAAGGATTCATCTATAAAGGATTTGCTTCGATTGATTTCAAAGACACCTCTCAAAAAGCTACATCAAGCAGTGCAACACGAATTCTGAATCATGCCACTCTGATTACTCGGTGATTTTGTTTCATACTTGTTTGTATTAAGTTCTATTGCATTGATTTTACACTATGATCTTCATTTGATAATCTGTCCAAGTGTAAATCGATTTAGAGCTGATTATTCAGAAACTGTGATTTAGGACTTTCTTTGAAATCATTCATTTTGTGTTTGATTAATATTATATTTGATATTGTAAAAGCTATGGAATAGGAAATTTTGGGGAGAGAAATTTCTGTATTATGGGTTTAAAGAGGATTGAGAATCCCTTGTAATTTGGCTTATTCATAGCCATTTTTGAGAAAGAGCTTTAGTGGGGAAACTAAAGTAGGGTGGATTAAGTGCCAACTTGTGGGCTGAACCACCTCCCAAAATCTTCCTGTGCTATTTTCCTTGGCTATCTACTTGTTTGTTTATTTTCTTCTAATTAATTGTGATTAGACAAAAAGCAATAAGTAAAAAGAAAATTTGTAGCCTTTATTACCTAATTCAACCCCCTTCTTAGGTAATTATGGACCTTTCATACTCATCAATAGAATATCTAAAGGATGGATGGCGGTCTCTAGTAGACTTCCTCAATGGTGGAATTGAAGATGGATCCTACTGAACATTAGCAATATTATCTATTTGAGTGTTAATATTATTTGCACCCTATTGGTCATTTTGAATTTAATCCTGAACATCATACTGAATATCACTTTCAACTTGTTTTGGCAACTATCTTTGTAGATCATTTGAAAGAATTAGAGCAATATCAATACTAATCTTAGAGCCTTGTGACATATTCTTCTCATTCTAGCCAATATCTGTCATATTTTGATTCTAAAAAAATATAACATCATGACTCCTCACAATTTTCTTCACAGCTGGATCATAAAACTTATAACCAAATTCATTAGAATTATAGCAAGAAATATACATTCTTGTGTCTTAATATCTAACTTAGACCTCTCATCCTTCAAAATATGAACAAATGCTTTGCAACCAAATACTCTTAGATAATTATAGGAAACATCCTTGCCAAACCAAACTCTATCTAGCACATCACCATCTAAAGCAATAATTGGAGATAAAATTGATAACACGAGCTGTTGTAAGTAATGCCTTACCCCAAAATGTCTTTGGCAGGTTAGCATTTGAAATCATATATATAACTCTCTCAACCAATGTCTAGTTCATTCTTTTCATTATACCATTCAATTGAGGTGTTTTTGGAGGTGTTTTTGGAGGTGTCTTTTGATGTGGAATACTATGTTGCCTGTAATACTTATCAAATGGTCTGATGTACTCACCATCATTCTTTGATCGAATACATTTCAACTTCTTTCTAGTTTGCCTCTCTATTGAGACTTGAAACTACTTGAACACATCTAGCACTTGATCTTTTAATGTCAAAATATAAACCTAAAGCTTTCTTGAGTAGTCATTAATGCAGGTCACAAAGTAGGATGCTCCACTAAGTGTCCTCGAGGTAATTAGACCATAAATATTTGAGTGTACTAACTCCAAGAAATCTGATTTTCTTGCAAGAGGGTGACTGTGGAATGAAACTCTTTTTTGTTTTCTAGCTAAACAATGTCCACACTTCTCAAGTTTTGCACCTTTAATCCCAGATAGCAAGTTTTTCTTTACCAACACATTCATGCCTTTCTCACTCATGTGACTTAACCTTTTGTGCCATAAAGCACTTGCATTCCTATTTTTCACTACATTACAAATGTTCTTAGAAATCTTGGTTTGAAACAAATACAAATAAGACTCTTTATTGCCTCTTACCATAACTAATGAACCTTTAGTGAGTTTTTATTGTCCATTATTGAAGATATTACAAAAACCTTCATCATCAAGTTGTCTGGTAGAAATCAAATTCAAGCGAATTTCTGGTATATGTCTAACATTCTTAAGAACCAACTTGGATCCATTACGAGTCTTCAAGCATACATTTCTCATACTTGTAACTTTAGCCAAGCAATCATTTTCCTGGAGTATAAGAAGTAAAGAACTCCCTTTTAGAGGTAATATGAAGAGAATCACTATTATCAATTACCCAACATGTCTCATTACTTGAAAAATTCACATTATTATCATAGCACCCAATAACAAGTTCATTAGTAACCACTGTAACTTGATCATCATCATTGTTATCCTTCTTCTCATCGCTTTCATTAACTTTCTTCTTCTCATTTCTACCTTTACCATTCTTCTTTTCATTTTTCAACTAGAAGCAATTTTTCTTCATATGACCCATCTTGCCACAATGATGGCACTTTATATTTTTATGTCATGATCTAGACTTACTTCAACTTTTGTTATTACCTCTCGGACCTTTACTCTAACTTCTCCCATTGTTTTTAACAATCAAAGCTTCATAATGAGACAAAGAACCCTGACTTTTTCTTCTCATCTCTTCATTTAAAATGCTAGTCTTGGTCAAATCCATAGTGACAATACCATCGGGAGCAGAGTTACTTACTGACATACAAAATGTCTCCTAAGATTTTGGTAAAGTACCAAGTAACCAAACTCCTTGTACTTCATCTTCAAATTTTATATTCATGGCTGAAAGTTGATCTAACACTCATTGAAACTCATTCAAGTGATTAGATATGGATTGCCTATCTTTGTATTTCAAGCTAATAAGTTGTTTTGTCAAATATATCTTATTGTTTTTAGTCTTTCATGCATATAAGGATTCAAGCTTGTTCCATAGAGTCCGAGCATGTGTTTCTTTATTGATGTGATTCAAAACATTCTCATCCACAAATTTTTGAATGAACTTGCATACAATTTTATCCCCAAGAGTCCAATTGGCCTCACTTATGTTGTCTAATCTTGTTTCACTAAACACTAGTAAGTGCCAATGCTTCACACAAAGCAAATCTTCCATCTTGCCCTTCCAAATATCATAATTTCTTCCATTCAAACTAATCATCTTGTTAGTTCCTAGTTCCATCGTTCAATCAAATCCAAAAAATAAAACAACCATAACCTAGGCTTTGATACTACTTTAATGGGAAAAAAACATATAGAGTTTCCCACTTTGTTTGAATTTGTGAGGAAATACTAAATATCAACAATGTATTTTGAATCATAGGTAAAAGATGCAAACACCATAATCAACACAAGAATTTTTACGGGGAAAACACCATGAGACCGATCACGGAGTCTACCCAAATCTCCACTATATAAATCATTAGGTTTACAACCCAATCAACTTCTCAACAATAGCAACAAGAAAAATATTTATTGATTCAATAACAATAGAATCCCCAATTGATAGTGAAGAACAATTATAAACATCAACTTAACAAAGAAAAGTTGGAGAAAAATTACCAAAATTTTTAACCAAGATATACTGATTTAAAGAGCTCCAAATGATGATCCAACCATTCATAATGAATAACACCCAATTCTAAACCTACTAACAAAAAAGAAACTCAATCAGACCACATATAGACCTTAATCAGACGTTTGATCAACTACTGCACAAGGCGTCTAATTCCTGCGAAATTCTGCTATTTTTCTTTTCTCTCTCTCTTTTCTTTTGATGGCCACACACTTAGAAAAAACTTATATTTTTTCTTTTGAAATCTATAGGACCCAATAATAAGTCTCGAATATGGGTTGGATCAACCCAACAAATATTTCTAAATATAGATTATTTTGGCAAAAATACCGTACATGAAAATTCAACAAACAAAAGATAATCAAGAACTTGCTTTTATGATGACTTAAATTCTTAGATTAAAGATAACATCTCCCTTTGAATTTAGAATATAGGAGCAATATGAACATTTTTTGAGCTCAAATATAGAAATGTAATTCAAATGTCAAAATGAAATCCTTATAATTGTTGAAGTAGAATACTTGGTTTCATATTTGCTTCTCTAATTGAAAATAGGTTGACAAATGCCTATTTAATTAAGAGTAGGTGCTGTTAGGACCACTTGGTATTGGGCTTAACACTAGATATGTGTGTTTATTAAAAAAAGTAAATATGAAAATGAATTATATACTTTTTTTTTTCATTATGGACTAATCACCTATTCCACTTGTGAATAAATAGGTCATCTAGTATTTGAAATACCATTACCATGGATATAATCCCAAAAAAGGATGTAGCCCTCATTGCCCTAGTTGCCTTTGTGTAAAGCACAATCCTATATGTTGTCAGGGCTTACATTGGATATGTGGTGTGGCCTCCCATTAAAGATTTAATAAAACTTTTCAGCGGGAGCCTTAATTTCAACTTCATGTTCCACCTTGCCAAACAAACTCATTTTTAGGTAAAAAGGAAACAATAGGAGGTAATAAGGAAGGGATGAAGAAATCATCCAAGGGACAATTGTTCCAAACTAGCAATATGGGCCTTGGGGTAGCCATCTACGTATAAGCTAGACTCTTATGTTCTAGACTAGTAGTATAGGCCAACAAACTGGTTGCTTAAGTATAAGTTTGGCTCATCTAGTTTCCATGAAGTTAGTGTCATACCCTAAGTAGTGCCCTAGTTTTCCTTTTTTGTTTCCTTTAATGATTTACTTCAAAGTTTGGATGTAATTGCCTTATTTACTATGGGAATATATCTCATCAATTTTTGATTGTATTAATGTGTTTATTCAATAAGATTACTGCTACAATTTGATATTTGATATTTTTATATTTGTCTTAAATATAATATCTTTGGATTGGAAATTTCATTGTCCTAATTTAATGTATTGCATTTCAAATATTTATAATGGTCACACATTTATAGCTATGCTTTATATGTGTTACCAATATCATATTTAAACATTGATTCGATGTTTCATATTTCAAATCTTTATAACAGTAAAAAATTTAGAGTTATACTTTAAATGTATAGTCAATCCTATATTTAATAAGCTAAAGAGAGTGAACACTTATATAAAAAGATTCTTATGGATTCTTTTTACAAATATTTCATGTATACTTTGAAATGCTATTATCTTCTCTTCCTTTAACCTCTCTCACATTGATCCTAGTTAAAGGCTAACTCAATTCTAAGCCATCAATCGAGCATCAAACATACTTGCTTTAAGTGCTTTACACATTGCCCTTAAATAGATCCCATCTTGATTTCACCATGGGAGAACTTCAAGTGGGATTAGTTGAATTTCTCCTTGTTGCTTGTATATAGTCATATTTCACAATGTAATTATCAATATTTATACTCTAATGTCGATGAGTGAAGATCTTAAATCTCATACCTTATAAAAGTTTCTACTACAACTCATGATTCTGGTGATTAGTGTGACCATTTCTGGATTTGTTCATTGAAAGTTAAAAAAAACAATTGCCAGATATACCAGTAGTTTTAGTGATTGCATTTCTTCAACTGTCCAACGACACTATTAGATCATATGTATAATAATTAGACAACAATTCTGTTTCTCCTCCCATATCTCATTGATTTAGTAATACTACAACAATAGTGCATGTGTTATGATTTTGTGACCAATGCTACCACTTCTGATTTATTCTTTTAATAATTAATAGTTTTGCAGTCTTCATTTTCCTCCTTTACAAATTGTTGTTTCCCTTTTCTTTTTATAGAAAGGTAAATTGTATTAATAAATATTAAAATGATATTGAAAAAATAGAAGTTAGAAGCCTTTAAATATCACTCAAAATGATATTACCTTGCAAGCATTTTATATTTCTAAACAAAAAAGCTTCCCTTCAAGGTTTTTTGTAAGGATAGTAAAATGTAACAATCTAAAATATTTCTAAAATATAAGGAAAGTTCTTTTTCCTTTTGGTATATAGGATACCATAGTCTACAGCTCCTTTTATATATTGCAATATCCTTTTGACTGCATTTAGGTGAGGTTGCCTTGGACTTTGCATAAATTGGCATACTAGGCTAACCAAAAATGAAATATTTGGTTGAGTTGATAACTTTATTTTTATAGAGTTATTTTACCTATTTTTAGGTAATAAATAATACAATGCTTATAAGAAAATATTTGAATTCCTCTTTATTTACTTGAATTTGCCTTATTTTTGTAGCATAAGGAGGCATGGAGAAAAATTATAAGCATAAAGAACCTGATGTTTATTACATGGTCAAAATATCAAGATCAAGAAAATCAAGATGGGCTAGGACTTTAGATTTTCCATTGTTATTAGGTTTTTAATTATTTAGAAAACCTAGTCATGTTAGGAGTTCAAAGCCCATTCAATATAAGAGTTCAAAACCTAATTATCTTGGGTCTCCAAAACCCATTTCTACTAAGAAAAGAGATAGGTCTAAACCTAAACCCTCTTTAAGAGAAGAGAAGAAGCAAAAGAAGGAGAAGAGGGTATCAATTTGGGATATCTTGTCACAAATACTTTTGACTTTAGTAAAAAATTGAGTAATTGTCATGGATCCTTGACTAATTGATGTAAGCTCATTTTTCAACTTTTGAAGCCTAGTTTCATTTGTTTTGGAAAATAGCTTTACCAAGGTATCCCAAGCTTCTTTTGGAGTCTCAACATTTTTAATGTGCTCTAAAAGCTCTTTACCAATAGTAATCTTTAGGACATAAAGGGCCTTACTAGTCATACTCGAATAATCGTAGTTATAATTGTTAAGCTTTTTTAGTCCTCCAATTACTTGCAAAGTTTACAATTATGATTGGTGTTGTACTTTTTAATCCATTACACAAAGAAGTTTAGTCTTGGACTAATTGGCTTCACAACAATTTGCTACTCATAATGGACAATCTTGACTTTGCTTTGGCAAAGTAATGACCTTATTTCTGCCACTCAATATTTATTCTATAAAAATACCACCCCTATATATTAGGCTTCGATACCACTTGTTGGAACTCAAGTGGACCTAAGAGTAACACTTAATGGAGGACAAAATTACAAAATTTTTATTAACACAAACACAAACTTTTTACAAGGCCAATGGACAAATACACTTACCTCAGCTATTTCCTCACTTTTCAATAAGTGTTGTTAAACCCTTTATATGGTCAGGTGTGGCATTGGGAACTTGGTGGGCTTGGCTCCTAAAGACGTCGTAGAACTTCTGAGGAGATGCCTTAATTTCTACCTCGGTCTCTAACTTACTTTGAAATGCCATATTACCTACTGAAAATGGCTAGAAATGAAGTAGCTTCTCAGCCAAAAAGGTGATAGAGATTAAGCACAGATTAATGAGGATGATCCGGTTCCTCTTATATAGACAAATGTAGTGGCAAATTACATGATTATTTGGATCAAGTTATCAAGCACGTGTTTTGCATTTTGTCAGAGTTGTGGACCCTGATGAAGAAAGAAAGTTGAATTGGGTATTTACCAATAAGAAAAGGTTGGATACCATTAAAAGAAATGTTAGCCAAAAACTAGACTGTAGCTTTCATTGGTGTTGACCAAGAAGTCAAGAAGCACTACAAGACCTTTAAGCCTATCTTTAAGCTTAATCCCAAAGGTGATGGCAACTTGGCTAAACTAACTATTGAATATGAGAAACTGAGAGATCAAGTGCGCACACCAAATAAGTACTTCAATATGATGATCAATATAATTAAAGATATTGATGCCCATTTTTTAAGGTATAATAAAAGAAATGTGTCATCTATCCCCAATCTATAATGATAAAAATAAGTACCATGTATTTAAAAGGGTTGTGCATTCATGCTTTGTGTTAGACCTCTCTACTAGAGTTCTTATGTTGTGTATCAATAAAATGAAGAGTGGTGGCTCTACTAAGTGTTATGTCTTGAAATAAGAGTGTAATTAACTACTATGATGCATACCATGCTATGAATAAACTTCTAATGGTTTTGTGGGGGTGAATTGGCATATATATGTTTAGCATAACTTTTCTTTTATCTGTTTTTCTTTGTCTCAATGTCGTACCATTTTTTTTTCATGGACAAGCATCACAGATAAGGATAACCTTCTTGCTTTGTAGAGCTACAAAACGACCTAGTACTGAAATTCTAAGGGAAAATGTAAATGTAGATGGAAAAGGAAAATCATATTTTTGTACATACCATAGAGAAAATGATTAGGTCCATGGAGATGGATAAAAAGATTATTGGTACAAGTTAGTGGAGGAAGGAGGGTCCAAGTTTCCCCACTAAGTCAAGTTGTAAGTATCTTTCTTTTTGACATTACCCATATGGCCATCTAGGACTTTCATCCAATTTTCACATATGATGGCTAATGATATTTTTTAAGCACTATTAATAATTTTCTAATACAATTTGGATTTTTTTTCTTCATTTTAAAAGTTAAGCTTTTCCAAAATTCAATATTTGATTAAAAATGTTGGCAATAAATGAACTATCCTAATTTTTTATTTTTATTTTTTATAAATATGTGAGTTTATTCATCAAAGAATAAGAAAATATAAAGGTTTAAGAATATACCCCGTCATCACAATTCATAAAAAAAAAAAAATATATCAAGTTTGGAATCCTCTAACAATGACACAACAAAATATTTGCCTATGAGAGTTTAAGTTCTTAAATAGAGAAACTCTTTCATATACTACTTTTTTAATTCTAGTCAATAAGATTGGTATTTCAACATCCTTATTTTGGAAACATCTATGATTTTGTTCAAACCATATACAATAGATACATCTTAAGAAAGAAAGTTTAAAAAGTTTCATAACTAAATCCTTTTTTTAGTTGCTTTAATCATTTATTATAATTCTAAAATCTAATCATTAATGATCATATGAATGGTACATAAATCATCATGGAAATTGGAAATATGAATAAAAAAATCAAAAAGAAAAATGGTAGTATAGAATTTTGTAGGTGAGATTAAAGTTAGCAGGGATTGTTGTTTTAAGTAGGAACTACCCTAATTTTAATTGTGATTATTTAATTAATATGTTGAAGAAACAGTGAACGACTCATACGGTTTTGAAGTAAAACAACGAAGAAACTTTGAACTGGATCTGCCCTTTAGTATAAAAAGCATGATTTAAGCTATGTTTTTTGGTGGAAATAAAAACAAAATAATTTTTTTTTTGGAGGGACAAAATGTGCACTTCTGGTATTGAAAAATCAATACGATGTCATTATAATCAACGCTTGGTATAAATGGGCACGACATTGATTCTTCCTCAGTGTTTAATCATTTTAGGGCTTGTATTAGTGAAATTTAGGGGACATTTTCTGATGTGATTCATACACTCCAATGGGTAGATGTTTGAATTAGATTTAACAGATTTCTTTGAACCAAATATTTTTGTAAAAGAAAGCTTGAAGAGTACAACACTTAGGTAGCATGAGCTAGAGAAAAGAATTTGTCTAGTAAAGCATCTAGTACAAAGATTGTACATACTTGTCATCATTAGATTTTTTTTTTTTTAAGTCAAGCATATTTTATACTACTTTATTCTAAGTTGACTTGATTGAGTCATTAGGTTTTGGTGGTGTAAACCTAAGCAGAAAAAATGAGAGAAAATCTTCAAACTCATTGTGTTGGAATATTGTTATTGTTAGAGTTAAAAGGTTCAAAGGCTCAATCTAAAAGCTAACTCCAACTTTAGAGGACCTTATTATTTTTAAGATTTATCTCAAGGATATGATTTTTCAATATAGGACTTTGTCCTACACATACTTCCTCAACACACTTAGATTCATCAGACTTAACATCATATAGGGTGGAGCATATTCAACCTAAGCTCTAATGTTAAGTTAGAAGGATTAAAAGCTCAACTTAAAAGTTAGCTTAAAAGTTTCAGGATCATCATCATAGAGATCTTATCTTTCGATATAAGACTTGTCTTGCATAACTCTCTTACACATCGAGCATTAGGCTTAACGTTGTACATGGTAAAATATATCCAAGCTAAGCTTTAATACCATTTTAGAAGACCCAAAGCCTTAACCCAAAAGTTAATTTAAAGGTTGAAAGGCCTTTCTTTTTAAGCTTTACCTTAATGATCTTATTTTTCAATGTGAGACTTTCATCTTGTAAATACTCTTCTACATAGTAAACATCATTAGATTCATGGTCATATAGGGTGGAAAAGATTCAAATTGGGCTTTGTTACTAAGTTAAAAGGTCTAAAGGTGTAAACCAAAAGCTAATTTAGAGGTTTGAGGGTTTTTATTTTTATTTAAATTTCACCATAGGAATCTTATTTTCCAGTGTGAGACTTTCATCTTACATACAATTCAGACCTTAAGGAGTCTTTGTTACATGTTGCAGGCATAAGACATAAAATTTGTTATAGGTGGAAAATCTTTTATGTATGTGGTTAAAATATTGTTTAATTTCAAGTTGTAATTAGTAAATAACTTCCTACCTGGTTAAGTAAGGGCAAATGAACATAGGTACTAAGTTTAAAAGGTGCTTTTAGATCCCTTCTTCCTAGAATTGTTCCTTTTCTATTGTATTGGTGTATGATTGAATGAAGGTTCATGATAAAAAGGTGAATTGGAGCAAATTTTTATGAAACTCTTATTTATGAACTAAGATAGGCTTTCATGTGGCGAATTATGTATAATGATTTTCAATATACTTTAACATACAAGTGGGGAGGTTTTGATCTAGCTTTCAAATATGTCTACTACCCTTACTCCCATTATGAATCCATAGATCATTTATTTTGTCAAGGGGAATTCGCCAATGGAATATGGCAACATTTTTACACTAAGTTCAAATCTCAATCAAAAGAGATTTAATTCATAAACTTATAATTGACTACTTCCAAGAGGCTAGTGTATCTTCACAAGTGGGAATGGTAGTTACTCTAGTGGGATGTTATGTATTATGGCATATATTGCTAGCCAAAATTGATGTCCTTTACTCTAAAATACCTTTTCAGATATTAGGATGATGATGGTGACTTTTAAAGATACAATCTTCCCCTCCATAATAGATTGTTCTTGTTTACAATAAATGTATACTCCTATTTTTGTTCAACCTACAACGAAGGGTCAAATGGTTTGTTGGATGTTTTCTTTAGGTGCTTTAAAGTTAAATATTGGTGACTTTTGCATTAATGATGTTTATGCAAGAGAAAGAGTGGTAAGAGATAGCCAAGGTAGTGTACATAATGCTATTCATTGTGGGAGAAGGTGGTAGCACTAAGGCCAAGGTTTCAGCATTATTAGAAGGCTTAAAGCTATGTCACCAAAAAAGAATGGTAGTGACAAAGATCAAAGTTGATTCTCAATTTATGATTTATTGTTTAAAAGGATTATTTGTTATTCCTTAAAAATTGGATTATGCGATGCAACAATGCTCAACTTATATTTAACCTTTAGGTCAAATAATACATGTTTATCATGAAACAAATTTCTTAATAGATGGATTAGCAAGTTTTGGGTATTTCAAGTCTAGGCTGTAAGTTTTCTTAACCCTAGGTTTGTTACCATGATGTTGTCATCAAATTTCTTATGAAGGTCAATAGGCCTAGAGCATCACAAGCTCCCTTGAATAGTCTTACTTTTTTGTTACTAATGTTAGAATCTTTTATTGGTTTTCTTGTGTTGGTATCAAGACTAGACTTTTCTATTGGTCTTTTTAAATAATATTTCCAATAAGTTATAACCTTTTGGCTTAATGGTTGGGCTCATTATAGTTTATGCTTTATGGAGTTAGATATTATGCCTACTCTTGTATCACCTTGCATTCAAGTTAGTTTGTTTTATCAATACAATTGACCTATACGTAATCTAGTTAAAAAAAAAAAAGATAGAAATTATGCCAAACCACTTAATCGTGTTGTATGTGTGCCTATTGTGATTACTTGCATGTGATTAAATTAGCAAAAAATAAATTTGCAGAACAAAAATACAATAGAATTCAATTTTTCAAAAAGAAAATTATAATATAAATAAACCCAATTCAAATTCGTGTTTCTTGGTGTTAATTTCCATATTTACAACCTTGGTGTTGACATCAAATAGCCTACCATTCTATTTTGTGACAATGAGGCAATAGAAAACATTATAACTAATCTTGTATATCATGAAAAGATAAAACATTTAGCAAGAGGCTTTTATTTCATTAGAGAAAATGTGTAAGACCAAGGCATAATATATCAAACAACACTTACATATATTGTCGAAGCTTATAGTATTTGATTTGTTTAAATCTTCATCGTGAAGGGAAATGGTAATTGGTGATGATTGTATTGGGCAGGGTTTATATTGCCCTTTATTGACCATGTGATTTCCTTCTTGATGCTATTCATTTTATCATTTGGTTATCTTTATATTACTTTCCATAATATAGCTAATTGCCATTTATGCCAGTATGGTTGAGTCTTTATAGATATTCAAGGTCATTGTCCATAGTTTCTTGGAACAACACAATAAAGATAACACTCATACATGTAGCCTCTTGATGTTCTGTTTCTTTTTTTCAACATCTTAGTTGATCCACCATCTTCCTCAAGAGTTCGTAACATTATTAATCTTCAGTAAATAGTGCGATCATTCTTATACTAGTTAGCCACATATTCTTTCATAATGATTATCATCCTTAAGTTATATACACCAATCTTTTCCTTGAAAATCTCAGCGTTAAACCCCTTATAGTTTTAAATCCCTTCCGTGTAGAGACTTTTTAGTGCAATCTGAATAAACGAAGAAAATGAACTACGAATTTAGCGTAGTCCAAGATGGTAAGTGTTACCAACTGTATATTTCTAGAGCTTGACAAAGCAATATTTATTCCAATTACCTTCATGCACCTAGGTTCTCGGTTTGAATGGTCGGAATTGGCATTGGGAATTTGTTGGGATTGGCTCCTATACACGTCGTCCAACTATTGAGGAGTTGCCCCGATTTCTATTTGTCTCCACCTAACCCTTCACAACCGTACTTTCTTGATCAAGTTATCAAACAGATTTTTTTACCCTCTCAAATGATGTACACCAAAGAAATGAAAACCTTAATATGTGTAATTAGAAATAACAAGCAAAGGTTGATAATATTAGAATGTAAAGGCTCATCTCCAAAATTTTAAGATAATAAGTAAAGAAATCTCAGCACTTCTAAAGTTAAAGGCCCATTATCTTGCTTCCTATATGGGATAACACCTATTATTAATACTCCTTCACGTGCATGTTATCATAAGCATTGCATGTGAACTAAAGTCCAACTTTGGGGCCTGAGAGATTACAAAACAGAAGTTCATTCCTAATTTTGATATTAGATTAGAATGCAATGGCTCATCCCAAAACCTTAAAACTTTAAGTGAAAAAACTTCATCAATTCTAAGTCAAAGGTCATCCTCTCACCTTTATCAAATACAAGAAAAGAAACATTAGGGAGGTGTCTTCATCACCAAAAACAACTCAAAAATTACGTTACACGAATAACGGGAGTAGATAATAACATGTCAACGTTGTGATAGTAAGACTTTTTACGCTTTCAATTTTGCAAAGATCTCGACAAAGACGGATTAACTAATTATATTGTGGTCACATTATACAGTAATATCGCGATCCATCTGAAAAATGCGTGATCTTGAAAAGCTAAGGAAATAGACGTATCACAAAGCAACGGGTCAAACGCTGTTGAATCATTTTGGGAACAACTGCTGTGTATTATTTAACAATACTACAATAGTGATAATATATTAGATAAAAGTTTCACTTTAGCAATGATGGCCGACATAGAATTCTAAGTTTCACCAATGCATTTGTCTTTTCTTTCAAATTCATCACCATATCTTAAGCCCATATCCAAGTAAAACATATTGAATTTCACGATGAAGAGTTAAACAAGCATGACAAACATTATAGCAATGATGGCCGACATAGCATTTTGTGTTCCACCAGTGCATTTGTCTTTTTCTTTCAAATTCACGCCGTATCTTGAACCCATATCATTGAGTTATTTACGCACCAATCTTTTCCTTAAAAATCCCAGTGTTAAACCCTTTATAGTTTTAAACCCCTTCCGTGAAGAAACGGTTTAGTGCAATCTGAAAGGACGAAGAGAATGAACTACGAATTTAGTTAGTCCAAGATAGTAAGTTGGTAAGTCTTATCAATTGTATATTTCCAGAGCTTGACAGAGCAATGTTTCTCCCAGTTACTTTCATGCACCTGAATTCCAGGTCTAAATGATCGTAATTGGCGTTGGGAATTTGGTGGGATTGGCTCCTATAGACGTCATCGAACTATTGAGGTTGCCTCAATTTCTATCTGTCTCCACCTCTACCCTTTACCACCATACTTTATCGAGACATATGATAATAATTAACCACAGTATGGTGGTAAAGGGTAGAGGTGGAGACAGATAGAAATGAAGATATACAGATCAAGTTATAAAACACATTTTTCGTATCCTCTCAAATGATGGACAGCAAAGAAGTGAAAATCTTGATCTATGTGATTATAAATAAGCAACAAAAGTTGATAGAAGTAAAGAAACTTTAGGGTGTGTGTCTTCATCAACGAAACAACTCAAAAAGCACGTTACACGAGTAGTGGGAGTAGACAATAATATATTAACCTTGTGACGGTAAGACTTTTTGCACTTTCAATAATGCAAAGATATTGACATAGATGGATGACGTAATTATATTGTGATCACATGTACAGTAATATCACAACTATATTTTCTTTTTAATGCATGCACCCAAACTTACACACTTGGGTGATAAATCTGGGACCTCTTTGTTCCAAACAATACATGCTCCTAATTAAGTAAGTCACCTATCGACACTATCATATTATCGCATATGAAAAATATGTGATCTTGTAAAGCCAAGGAAATGGAAGTACCTCAAAAAAGCAATGGCTTAAATGTTGTCGAATCACTAAGAACTACCACTGTGTATTATTTGACAATACTACAAATAGAGATAATATTTTAGATAAAAGTACTAGCTTTAGTAGTGATGGCCGACATAGAATTCTATGTTTCACCAATGCGTTTGTCTCTTTTTCAAATTCATCACCATATCTTGAATCCATATCTAAAGGAAAACTTCTTGAATCAATGATGAAGGTTTGACAAACCCTATAGCAATGATGGCCGACATAGCATTTTACGTTTCACCAATGCATTTGTCTCTTTCTTTGAAATTGATCGCCGTATCTTTAACCCATATCGAGAGTAAAACATATTAAATTCAATGATGAAGATTTAAAAAAGAATGATAAATACTATAATGAAGTGATGTTGTCGCAGTCAGGATCGCCGATCGTTCTTCTCAATCGGAGTGGCTGCAACGGATGTTCTAAACTCATATTTGGTTTGGCCCTGCATTTCTTCCTAGCTATGGTTACAAACGGGATTAACCAAAAACAATATTAACCCTCCACATCCAACAAGACATGGTACCTTTATGTCCTCGGGACACAATACCGTCCACTCACAAGCAATTGAGGAATTCAAGTGTCTGCCTTTCCCATTCCTCGACTTCCCCTTTATGGAGAAGAGGACAAAAGCCTTTAGAACGCCCCAAAAATGGTATGAGGTGTAAGAAAATAAAATGGTTGAAGTAGTTGAATAGGAGGATCACTATGACTATAGCCTTTGACAAATTTACCAAAGATGAAAATGATATATTTGATATTATGGATGACTAGTTATAGAGGGATTGTTTTAGTTTTGTAGGTTGGTCTAATCTATTTCTCTTTCCTTGTGCTTATTTCACCATGGGGGTTGGTTTATAGCTACAACTTTTGTAGCTTCATGGTATACACATGGATTGGTAGGTTCCTATTTGAAAAGCTTGCAAAAGTTTATTTGCCCTTACACCATAGTTGAATGTCTTTCATTTAGCCAAACAAAATACCTAGAACAAGCAGCCCAATATTGACCCTACACTAGTCCACATCATACTCACAATAGTTATGCATAACACAACATATAAACAAAAAGGGTCTACAACAACTCTTTTCCCTTCAAATAGAGACCTTGCCCACAAGCTAAAATTCTTGATATCTAAAATGGAACTACTCCATGGGTTCCAACATAGCATCAGCCACTATTAGTCTTTTCCATAACATTAGTGTTCCATCTACATTCTTTTAGACTTTCTTCTCTATAATGGCTTGAGGTTATGGTGCTAACGTACCTTCAAGTTTTACATATTGGGGAAGTTCATCTTGCACTTGTACTCCCTTGCCTAGACATTTCTTCAAAACTGAGACATGTAATGCCAAATGGATTTTAGATCTACTTAGAAGTTCAACCAATATGCTAGGGTCCCTATTCTTTCAAATACCTTAAATGGCCTAAAAGAGCTAGGAGTGAGTTTTTAATGATGCTTCATTCCCATTAAGAGTTGTCAATAAGGCTATAGCTTTGGAAAGACCAAATCTCCCACTTGAAACTCCTTATTGATTTTCCCTTTATCTTTTTTTTTTTTTGATGAATATGTGAGTTGATTCATCGAAGAATAAAGAAATACATAAGCTTAGGGGCATAAACTCCTTATTGATTTTCCCTTTATCATACATGCTTTTAATACAACTTTAGGACTCTACAAGCTTTTCCCTCAACAACTTTATCATTTAATCCCACTCCACTAATTCCTTCTTAATTTTCTTTACTAATGTGACTCCTAGATATGGTTTAATAAAGTGGCAGGAGGCTTGCCATACACAAGCACATAAAAGCTTTTACCTAAAGGCCCGTGTAAGCTAGTATTGTCATAGCATAGTTATGCCCATGGAACCCACTTTATCTAGTTCTTAGGTTAATCCTTGTAAAAACCTTAAATACACCCTAGCACTCTGTTTACCATTTTTGTTTGACCATCTAATTGGAAATGATTGGTCATAAAGTAATTCAAATGAGTCTTAAAGAGGTTGAACAATTCCATTGATAACAAACTAGTAAAAATTGGATCATGATCAAATATGATCTTTTAAGGCATGCCATATAATTTGTAGACATTTTGGAAGAAAGCTTTAACCACCATCAAAGTTGTCTATAAGTGGCTAAGTAGAACAAAGTGGGTCATCTTTTACAATATGTTTGCTACCACAAGTATGCACTTCTTGCCCTTTGAACTTGTTAAATCCTTTACAAAATCTATAGAAACCTCTATCTAGATCTTAGTAGGGGTGGGCAATGGCTGTAATAGCCCTACTAGTAAAGTGTTTAGGCTTTGTTCCTTTAATAGCAACACATTGTTGCACTACGTCTCACACCATCTTCTACATATTCTTCCAATAAAAAACTGTTTTAATCCTTTGTAATGTCTTATGAACCCCCTTATAAGCAGTAACATATATCTCCTCCACTAGAGATCTCACAAGGCTGAAACTGAGGCCTTAATATATTTTTTCTTTATAAAAGACCATATCATTCCTAATTATCTACACCTTTCACAACTTGCCCTCTTGAACTTGCTATGCCAAACTTTGCATTTCTAGGTTCTCTCTAATCTCATCCTTGATTGGTTCAACCTGTAAAGGAATTGATATGGACATTGTAGAGAAGGCTTCCTCTGCACTAGGCTCCACATGTTAGGTCCCTAAAATCAACTCAAAAGGGGGCAAATTAGGTTTCTTAGCATAAATTGTGTGGAATAATTTATCCTTGGACTAAAGTGTAGCATGCTATTCTATTCAATTGATTAGTATGATTGATGGATTAGTCGATGTTGTTATGTTTTATAATCTCATAAAATATATGGTCAATCAAGCTGTTTGTATCAAATATAAGGATATTATGAAACTAAATGTCAATAAGTGCAATCAAACCTAATACTAAATATTTAAATGATTGGAAAAATGCTTCCAACCCACCTCCCTTGATAAAACCTATCAAAGTGTTTCACTAGTTTTTTTTAAGTGATTGAAGAAGTTCCTTGACCTAACTCCTTTGATAACTTGTCAGAGGGTGCCCAAATGAGTAATCCTATGGATTACTTAGTTACAAGATCAATGCTTTAATGAAATTAAGATGTCCTCAACAAAAATAAACATATTACAACATACAAAGGACTAACTATTCAAAAACCCTGAAATAAAGTACGAAAATCAATGCCTAGGGTTTGATAGCTTAGATGATACATATATGAGTAATCCCATGGATTAGTTAGTTACAAGATCAATGCTTGAATGAAATTAAGATGTCTTGAACAAAAATAAACATATTACAACACACAAAGGACTAACTATTCAAGAACCCTAAAGTAAGTACAAAAATCAATGCCTATGTTTCACAACTTAGATGATACATAATGAAATCAATTGAAAAGCAACAATCTAAGCAAGAATATTAAGAGTATAAATAATAAGCACAGAAATCAAACTCTTGGGATCTCAATGAAGATAAATTGTAGGAATTTTTCTTCTCTAATCAATTGTCCCTTTTCTTTTTCACTTTTCCCTCTTTAACCTCTTCTTCATAGCTTTATTGTCTCCTTAGTCTAGGCTTGTAGATCATCTAGAGTGACAAATTGACTATGATGATAGAATAACTACAAAGGCAAGAGAATCCAAATGGTTGGATTAAAGCTTTTCTTTCTCCTTCTTTCTCTTCTCTTCTTTCCTTTTTTTGATAGTGAGAATAGATTTTCAGGGCAAGTGGGTTTGTTGTTTTGGAAGATTTGAGTGCACACAATCCTTCAAGAATCCCTTATTATCATGGTAGTAGTAGGATTTCTCATTCGAAGGAATTGGCCACATTTCCTCTTTCTTTATGCATTTAGCCATGTCTTCTTTTCCTTTCTGCATGTGCACGGGCTCACATGTTATCACATAAGCTGGTCTTCACAAGCTAGGCCTTTTATTGCTTACATAAGCTTGAGAAAGGATTAAGACTCTTTACGCTAGATCTTTTCTCTTATTTCCTCAAGTCATCATATTAGCTACATTTCCATATTATGTAACCTACCATGCCATCTAAATCTAGACAATGGAAATGTTCCATCAAGTATAACGCCTAAATAGATACAAAGATCATGAGAACAATTTTTTTCAAGATTTCCATGATTAAATAAATTAATATTCCTTTAAAAAGAAGTTATTTAATAACATGAGGAATATTATCTACTTGATGCACATAAACATGGGGTAAAACCAAGTTATCACTTCTTGTCAAAAATATTAGTTTACATATCTCAGTACCTTAGTCACCTTTCCTTCACCTTTATGTGAAAAAGCATTTGCAACCATGTTTTCTCTACCCAGTTTATATTCAATTGTGAAATCATATCCCATTCGCTTAACTAGCCATGGTTCTTCAGGTAGAGTAATAATTCTTTATTTCCACATATGTTTGAGGCTCTTCTAATCAATCCTCCTTATAAACTTTCTCCCTAATTGATAATTGCTCCATTTGTTCACCACTAATAATTCCTTTTCATAAATTGATAATAAGGTATTCTTACAATTGAGTGTTTGACTAAAAAATGCTATGGGGTGCCTTTCTTATGACATCACTGCTTCAATGCCCTCTCTAAGTACAACACACTCTAAGACAAAGTCCTTCTCAAAGTCTAAAAATGCAAGAATTGTGCTAACACCATGGTTCTCTTTAGCTCTTCAAGCTAGTTCTATTATTGGTTTCTAGTTAAGGTTATTCTTTTTAAAAAACTCAGTAAGGAGAGTTGCAATCTCCCCATAATTAGTAATAAACCATCTATAGTATCCAATGAGATCTAAAAAACCTCTCAACCCCTCTCCTTATCCACCAACACCCCTTCAATGTTGATCACATGCCTTAACTACTTTAATTGATCAAAATAACATGCTACAAATAATGGGCTTGAGGTCAAACATCATTTACTTAACAAAGCACACTTTTTTTTCCTTTAACATTACTACTCCTCAGTAATAGCAAGTTGGAAAATGAAAGAAAATGGAAACAATTGCAAGCATTCTCATGATTACAATTACTTCAATTGTGACTAAAAAAAAGGGGATATGGGACTCGCCATTTGAAAAAAAAAAAAAATACTTGTGTCCTTTTCAAGTAGATTTGGGTGGAGCTATTAAGATTTGATCCAAAGGCAATAACTATGTCCAAAGAGAGGAACATGTAGGATCCGACATCCTAGTAGTGTAGATGTACGGATAAGTCCAAGTTGTGCTGACATACGTAGTGGGCCTGAACTAAAAAAATAAAGAATAGTATAGAACTACACTTCGAGAAAGCTAATCATAAAACTAAACTTAATGCAACATTTGAGTCATAACAAAAGCTTCCATGACAAAGGTAATTTTACCATGTCAATAAAGGTCACTTATTCAATATTAAAAATAAGCGTTGTTCCTATTGAAAATGTAGGGTAGACTTTTAGCCTTATAAATGATAAGCTTCTTCTACTTAATACCTTAAGGTTTTGAAATAGACCTTATTATTTAATATGGTATCAAAGTTGGAGATGAGCTTTTACTTTGTAATCCCCCACACCCCAAAGTTTGGCTTTTATACATGTACAATACTTGTGTCAGCATATATACAAAAAGGAGTGTAAAAAGTGGGTATTATTGGTAGGCCTATACTTGGTCAAGCTTGTGAATGGACAACGACTCACATGTTTGATGTGGCCCATCCTACACCAGCCCAAGCCTAAACACTCCTTAGAGATACACCTGGGGAGTTAAGTCTAGCCACAATAATTAGATTTGATTTCCAAGGAGTCTCTTCCATGGACAACTAAGAGAATTTACTACTTTTGACTAACTTAGGAACCTATGCTTGCATATATGATGTAATTACTTATTTTTTATTAGCCTCTTAGAAATAGGAGAATCTCTTCTATAAATAGCTACCCTCTTATGTAGAGAAGACAATTTATGAGTTATGAGATTAAGTTAAGTTTTGGCTTTCCTTCTAAGTTTTATATCTCTTTGGTTAGTTCTGAGAGTGGTTAATGTTCTTACTTTGTATGTCTTTGGAATTATTTCCAACAGAGTGGTGAATGTTTATTCTTAAATTCTAAGGTGTTGAGTAATCTGTATCCTTAGTTCTTAGAGATAATTTTATCTTTTACTTTCCTCATTTCCTTCTGATATCAATGTGGGCCAAGGGTAGCATGAAAGTTGGCAATGCCATGTTATCTCCCCAACTGTTTCTAAACTTTGTATATACAAGCTTTAGTTTGTATGTCTAGGGATGGAGATATAGTATGGTCTTGTGGTAAATTTTTGGATGACATTAAGTAGAAAATTTGGAAAAGTTAAACTCACTTAATGTAATCAATGTAGTGGATAAACTCAAGGACTCCCTTAATTAACTAGGTTTTAGATGTGCCATTTTAATCTTTTGAATTAGGAATGAAACAATGTTAAGGTACAAAAATCATATCATAAAGGTGAAGAGATAGTACTAAGTTGTCATCTCGAGGAAGAGATTTTACCATCAGGTCGATTTGCCAATTCAAAATCGTCATCAATAAGAAGACACATCCTTTTCTCTCTTTATTACAAATCTTCCTCTTGATTTACTCATTTTCCCCTCCCAAAATGCATCAAGCACCATGAATACTTTACCCAAATGAACTAAATGGGTAGATCAAACAATTCCACAACATTTGTCATAACCAACTGACTAAAAAAGTAATTTACTATAGTATGTTATTTTAATTTCAACAAATGAATATACTATTTGGTACAATGATTTTAGGTGTTGGGGTGTATGATAGTGTCTAGCGACTTTAAGGAAGGATAAAATAAGAATGGAAGGGGAGAAGAAGTCGTGTGCTAGTTTAGTTATTAATTAATCAATCCTAGGTATTTTAAAAAAAATTAAAAAATAAACAGGGGTGATATCCTGACATATTTTATTAATAAAAGTTAGGCTAAAAAATCATACCTTTTTGGGATAAAAGGGCAAGTTTTAAATCTAACCTAAACCTAATATTACATGCCCTTAACAAGGAGGAAAAAAAAAAAAGTACTCAAGATATGACCAAACACATTCAACTTCACATCTTAGTTTCTCATCTAAGAAAAAAGGTTCGAGAATAGTCATAATAATCATCATAATCATGATACAGTGTTGAGGACTCAATGAATTTAGTGTTGCTAGAGAGTACTAGACCTCACTAGAGGACTCTAATCTAACATAACATAGAAATTGTGATCCTTAATGTTGCTAGTTATTGTTTTTCTTCTCACTTTGTGTCAAAAATGTCCATTTTTCACCTTAAGGTGATCTAGAACACCATAAATCTTCTCAATAAAGTTATCCTTAATTTGTTTATCCTTCTTAGCTTGATTAGCATTTCATATTCCCCTAGTAGGTTTCTTTTTACTTCTTTGTCTTTTTTTCCTACTAACCATGAGCTTTTTCTCTTCCATGCTGGTGGATTACAGCTCTAAGTCCTTCTCACCTTGTAACTTAGTATGTTGTCTTGTGAGAACTCTTGGTGAGTCAAATAAAAATAACAAGGGCAAAAAAATCTCAAGTCAATGTTCAACTACTTGGTTTTCTTTTTGTTCCTTGATCATTTTACTATTATTGTTAACCAATTGATCAATTAAATAAGTTTTCTTTTGATTTTTTTCCCTCCAACTCAATCTAAATAACAAAAGAATCCTGAACTTGGAATCAATCAAACTCCAATTGGAATCTCTCTCATCCATTAGTCAGTAGCAAAAACATCTTGTACAAGAAATATTGTATCGTATGCCTAAAGTTTAAAGTTAAACTTTGCTTCAATTCCTACATCAATGCCCTTAACGGTTGTATTTGTTGCTTTTCTTTTTGTATTTTTTGTCTACTAGAACATTCTAGGTCTGCTATTAGATCCGTTGTCAATTCATTTGCTTTAATAATTTTTTATTTATCATATTATCCTTGTAAACATCCTTATCTTGTAGGTGTTGGTTGTCCTTAAAGTGTGATAGGATGGTAAAACCATTTTCCATTCCAATTCCTTTTGATGGTTTGTGTTCTTATATTTTTTCTTAGCCTTTATTTCTTCAATGCAAACCATTTAATAGGATTAAGCAAAAATCACTTCATCTCCATCTTCATCCATGTAGATAACATCCTCATCAATCTACTTTGATTTGAAGGAAACAACAACCTTATCATTAGACATAATGTGATTAATTTCTTGTGTAGTGGCTACCAATGCTTCTAACTCTTTTGTATTTTCCTTTATTTTCCACACTTTGGATTCCTTAGCTACCTGAGTTCTTTTTTTCTTTCCATCACCTTGGATTCCAATGCTAGGTTTTGGATTTTTCATACCTGCACAATTTTTTTCTACAAATGGACACATCATATATATATATTTTTAATGAATATATGAGTTTATTCATCTAAGAATAAGAGAATACAAAAGCTTAGAGGCATAACTCAACATCATAATTTATCTAAGAAAAAATCAAGTTTGGAATTCTCTAGCTATAACATAACAAAACATTTGCTCAAGAGAGTTTAATGTTTTTAAATAGAGATGCTCTCCCACGTACAACTTTTTTATTCTTGCTAATAAAATTGGTATTTCAACATCTTTACTTTGGAAGTGTCTATGATTTCATTTAGATCATATACAATAGACACATGCTAAGAAAGAAAGTTTAAGAAGCTCTGTAGCCAAATCTTTTCCTTTAATTGCTTTATTGATCTATTACAATTTAAAGTTTCAATCACTGATCATCCTATTAAGACCTTGTTGTGCATGGTATTTCACCAAATTTACTCAATCCAAGTATATTTAAAGAGACAAGTGTGACATGTTTTCAAATTGAGAACCATAAAAATTATAATACAAGTCAATTAGGGAAAGCCATAGAAATATCACTTTATTGAAGGAAGTTTGTCCTTACATATGAGCCATTTAATGAAGTTGTGTTTGCTAATACAACCTAACCATAATAAGTCATGTCATTCAACCCCAATATTAACTTGGTACAAGTTCTTATATGTTTCTTAACAACAATAAGAAATTTGGATAGCATAGATGTGAGAATATGTCATAACTTGAGAAGGTCTTGCTAACTTCATGCCATTAAAGTAAGAATGGATTTTGCCAATTATAATCTTTTTGCACAGCCAAGATATCTCATTCCCTATCCATTAATTCCTTCTATGATTTTCTTTATCAAAACCTTACAATCAAGGTAGTAAGCCTTTTTTCATAAAACGAATACCAAGATATGTAATAGGGAAAGTTCCCTTGGAAAATGAAGTGTGATCTAATATAAAAACTTTTCTTGTTTAGTAAGTCCAAATAAATAAATAAAAAACTTGGCACTTACTAGGACTAAAATGTACTTATATGTGTTACAAATTCCTCCAAAGCATTAGTGAGACATAGTATTAAATTAATATCCCGATGTACAAATAAAAATAAGTCATTTGCAAAGCAAAGATGACTAATTTTCTCCTTTTTGCAGCACTACTAAAATTTAAAAGTAGAAACACAAATTTTCTCAATAATAATCTTGTTAAATATCTTCATGACAAGAAACAATAAATAAGGAGATAAGGGATTACCTTACCTTCACCCATTAGTGCTTTCAAAATAGCCAACATGCTCACCAATGAAGTTTACAGAGAATTTGATGATAATAATACATTGGCCAATTAAGTCAATAACTATTGATAAAACATTACATTTTTATATATCTAATGACCCTTAATAAAAGCTATTTTTTTTGGCTAATCATAATAGGAAGAATGATGCGTGTCCTTTCTAAAAACAATTTAGAAATAAATTTATATTGAATATTACAATTAGCAATTGATCCAAAATTCTTCATGTAGTTAGGATTGAAGGTTTCAATAGTTTATTGGATGAGAAAAAATATAACATTACATCTTCTATGTCATGACCAACAATAGGCCAAGCTTTCTTATAAAATAAACTATTGTAGCCATTAGAACCAAGAGCTTTAAAATTATGAAACCCCTAAATAACTCTAACCAAATTTTATCATTCAAAAGCAAAAGATTCAATAGATCACTTACATTCGTATGAAATAAGAAAGTATACCTTTCAATGTGTATGTTATTAGCAAAAGAAATATCAAGTATAACGATAGCATTACACAAGGCATCATCATCAATTATAGTAGATTAATCTTCTTACACTAGATAAATGATTTTGTTCTAGACTTTTCTATGCATCAAAGATGAACAGAATATTCTATTGTTATTATCTCATTCTTTCAACCAAAGATTTCTCAAATCTTTTTTTTTAAAAGGATTTCCTCGTTTTACTTAATGTGAAACCTACTCCATTTTAAGCATTTTCTTATAATGCAAAACTGTACCAAAGGGGTTAAGTTCTAGATTAAGTTGAACCTATTGTAATTTTTCTGTAGCATCTTTTAACTTCTGATATAAATCAAAACATTAGGGAGAATTGAGATTCCTAAGTTGTGCCTTAAGTGCTTTTAGCTTTCTCACAACGTTGAACATTTTTGTGCAACGACTTTTTGTTGTCAAACAAAAATTGATAGTATCCATAAAATTAGGGTTATCTGTCCAAAAATTAAAGAATCTAAAAGGTACTTTTTTGCTTCTATGAGTATTATCTAACTTAACAAGGGAAGATGAATGATCTAACATTGATGAAGGAAAGAACTCAATAGGAAACCTATCAAATCCAAGAATCCATTTTACATTGGTTATTACTCTATCAATTTTACTAGTTCTAAGATTCTATGTTGAGCTTTTATTAGACCAAGTGAAGAAAGAACCAATAAATGAGGTTTCCACCAATCCTAATTTTCCAATCATATCTTGAGATCCTTTATGCCTTTTGTCCATATGATGTTTAGGCTAATGCATTCATTTATATGCCAAATTTTCTTAAAATCACCCATTAGTAGCTAGAAAACATTTCTGACATTTTGGAATGAGAAAAGCTTAATAGTTTCTCATAACTCCTGAAATTTCGGTTCCAAGTTACTTTACATAGATAGTAGATAAAAAGAAAGATGACAAACTGACTTATCAATGTAGTAGTCAATGACCTGAGATGATGTTCCCTGAACTGAAAGTTATAACTTACATAATTTCCATAAAATCCATATTCTTCCAATCATAGAATGCAAATAATTATAAGAGTAATTCCAACCAATAAACATACTATTAATGACAAAATTTGCCTTTTTTTTTCTTTTACTTTATGTTTAATCAAAATGGTAACATGTGGAGCTTGAGATAGTACAAAATTAACAACTTGTCTTTTTTTGGGGAATTTATTAAGCCCCCTTACATTTCAAGGATAAAACATGCATTGATTTGAAGGTTTTTCCTCCTTCTCCGCCATATCAAAGTTATCAAGGAGATTTGAAAGCTCTTGGATGTCATTAGAAAGCTAAGCAAACATGGTTTTTTGTCATAGTTACACAACCATTATCCTTATTCTTTATAGAAATTATCTTCTTACTAGTAATAAGAATAAATTCTATGCTTGTATTAGGCTCAACCTTAGGTGGTAGAAGAACCAACACTAGGCTCAATAGTAATCATATTAGTAGCCTACATAACACCATTTTCCCTAATTGCATGTGAATTAACCTAAGTTGTTACACCTGTAAATGGGACTTAACCGTTTCTTTTTTTATTTACTTCAGTTATTGAAGCTTGAGAAAAGGCCATGTTCTTCTTAGGAATCTATATATATTTCCTAGTAATGCAATCCTTATACCAAAGCAATTACATTTCTTACATTTAGGAGAAATGTAACCATACTCCACAATAACCTTCAACACCACATTGTTCCCCATATCAATATCAAAATTTTGAGAAAATTTGCTATCAATATCCATCAGAATATAGACTAGCATATGATAATCAAAACTTTTGTTCAATAAATTTGTCCACATATAAAGGTCTACCCAACTCCTAACATGGTTCATATCAATCTTGTTTCATAATGCATGAAGGACATCAAATAATTTAATCTAAGCCCACAACAAATATTTTGGCCTTCTCCAATTTAATACAAGGATACCATTTTTGAAGAAATAAAGGTTTACTAGCTATGTCTCATACTTCTATCTCCATTACTTCTTCTAGCTTATGAACATTATCAAACTGAAAGAAAAAGAACCCATCTTCATTAGTGATAACATTTATTAAGTCATCCTTACCCCATAACTTTTCAACAATTACTTTCATTATAAAATACAAAGTACTAGCATTGAGAAAATAACTCACAAGACAATTAGTAAAATGACTTTTACCTTCCTTAATTGCTTTTGAAGGAAATTTTACAACAATTCTCTTCCCCTTTTCAAGTAGGGGAGGTAATCTAATTTAGCAATCTAATTAACTGTTCCAATTGCTACCAATTTTCAAGGAATTCCAACCTTATAAGTAGATGCAATAGATTTTGGGCAATCCATAAGGGGTCATCTTACTTCTAAGTCTTTTCAACTTTTTCTACTTTACCATTTATGGCCACTTAGGAAACAATTTCATCAAAGTCTACCTCATACAAATTATTCAAATTTGAAGATTTATCAAAGGTACCTAATTTCAAAACATCTAATAGTTCTAATATAGCTCCTTCATTGCACGATTGGTGCATAGTTATTCAAATTTCCATCTTGGATTTTTTAGATGCAGTTCATGATTTTCCATTCCTCGTACTAAGCATTAAACTTGTGCCAAGGGAGCTAAGGGCTCTTATCCAAGTAGATACAAGTTCTAGACAAATTCAACTTACAACTTATACCATTTTCTAGGACTTGTAGAGACTAACTAATGTGTAAAGGTAAGAGTAACATATCCTTCATTCACCATCTCCCACATAAAAGGCCTCTAGCAAAAATGGTTAAGTCAATCTAACACGAGTGGACAAATAGAATGAATGGACAAGGGAATGAGTGGGATAATAGAATGAATGGACAAGGGAAAGAAGGTGTAAAGGAAGACGTTAGAGTAAGGTTTTTCTTTTTTTGACTAGGGGGAAATCTAGGAAAGGTAAAAAAGGAATCGAGGCATAAGAGTTTAGGAAGGGAAATGACCAAGTATTTGGAGAAATCAATGCAAGTGTAGGGGAAGAAATAGGTTAACAGCACCAAAGGTATAGGTTTTGGGAAAAAAAAATTGCACCTAAGCCTTCACTGATTAATGATGGTGAAGGCTTCAATGGTTGCGACCTTTTGGGAGTAAGGGCAACAACAATTTGGGGGTAGAGGTTGTTAGCACTATATGTTTTTTTATAAAAGAGCTTCAATAATTAAACTTTTCATTTAAGTTTCCACACATTATGTACTTATATATGGCAATAATTACAAAAACCAATATTCATCTTATAAACATTTTTTTACCGCTTTCTAACCCTTTCAAAGGCATTAAGCTTTATCCTTGCAAGCAAAGGATTAACGATATCCATCTCTACACATATTATTGCAAATATGGAGTTTTCTAAGAACAAAATATAATCATTCACCTTTAAATAATGACCAAACCTATTACTTACTCTATGTAAAATTGAAGGATTATAAAGGACTAAAGGCAAACCTGGTAATTGGAGCCAAAGCATTGCATGTTTGGATTGGTTACTCTTGGTTAATGTCCTTAACCATTTGTAAAGGAGAAAATGGTAGTTTTCAAAAACTCGTGATTTATATGACCAAGCCTAATGAGATCTCCTCTAAAAATAGGAGAATTTGAATGCTTTGAGGATCCATTAATCTAACTATGGCAAGATGGGTTAAACCTAAAAATGAGTTAATATGATGTTTAAAGGATTCCATAGAAGGACAACATGATCCATAGTTTGCTAGAAGCATAAATCTATGAAATTTTATGGTTGTTGATATTCAAAAGGAAGTATGCAAAATTCTAGCTCCCCCTTATTGTTGTAGGTTCTTTTAGAGAGAAGAAAATATGTAGAATTGCTGATGTCTATGGAAAAAGGAAGCTTTTTCTTGATTGATAAGGACATAAAGATAAGATTTTGCAAAGGCCATTGGCATAGGGAATGTGACCTATAAACACAGCTTAGAAAATCCTCTTGAAGCACAAGCACTAGGAGGTGCCAACACCAAAGACACAAATTTGGCCACCAATGGCCCAAAAAAATGAAGATTTGCATCTAAGTGCTTTGACGGCATGCCACCTAAACAAATTAAGGGTAACTACAACAAGTGATGAGGCCTCCCTCTACCCGTTAACCATAAGGTGGTCGATATTGAAGTTTGTCTAGTGGCCAAGGGTATTTTAAATAAGATTTAGGTGAGCAAGAGTGAGAAGAGAGAAATGAGAGAAAAGCTTAAAAAAAACTAGTCTTAAGTTTAGGGTTATTGTGTTTAGCTAACTAAACTCTTTATTGAGATTTTTCATATGGAATTCAAATTCTCATGATTGAATTGATGGACCACTATTGTACCTATTTTGATTTTTAAGGATCAATTGGCTCCTTAACCATGCAAAAGGAAATTTCTTTTAAAGAAAGTATACTTAAATCTATGTACGCATCTCTTTCTTATGCAAATTGGAATAAAAAAATATTATGATTTTTGTAAACAATGTTAGCTCTAAATATATAACTTTTGGATCCATTAGAAGCATTGTAAGAAAAAGATTTTTGTTTTTATGTAAAAAAATCTCAAAACCAATTAAAAACTTGTATATTCATCATCCTTAGAAATTTAAGATCATATTTGATTTGATGTGATATTAATGATCTTATTTTATGATATGGCTTAAATTAGTTTGTATTGATAATTCTTACATATTTAACAACACCAAAAAAATGAAGAAAAAAAAAAGCCTTGATCCAAGCCATCCTAATTATTTAACACTATTATTGATACATACTAATCCTAACAATGGTGACGGTGGTTGAAATAAGCTAAAATAACTTCCCCTTCCTAGTGAACTATGCCTAATTTGTTTATGAGGTTGGAAAGGTATAATAGATCCACTTGGTTCAACCTAGTACAGAGCTCTTTCCATAGTAGAGTCACAACAATTATACAAATCAGTTCTTCATGAAATTGTTTAGATAAACAATTTATAATCCTTGTAGACAAGCTACATTACACCATTCTTGCAACATAAAACATAGGGGAGCTTGCTAGAGGAGCCAGGTGTTAAGTTCCCTTTGGTAGGCTCAAGCAAATGGCAACTAAGTAGGGAAATCTTATAGATTCAGCATGACAAACTTTTTTTTGTTTCCCCTACCTATGGTGACAAACAAATAAGAACTGTAGGATAATAGCACAAACACAACATGACTTTATAGAGGGAGACCATAACCTCAGGAAATCTCTAAGGGAGATTCTACCTTGCAACTAATTTTCATTCATCCCCATTTCAACCATACAAAAGAGATTATAAGTTGCTTGTTTTAGCAATACAAAACATAGTTTGGAAGCTGTGATTACAGAGGCTATGTCAAGCCTAACAACAAGAGACTCGACTTTACAAAATAGGCTTCTTATTCATCTCCCTTCACTTCACTTATCTTTTAACATTAATGCTTGTGCCAGTATCCCTTCCCATCACATTATTGTCCTGCTACAACAAGAGTTGCTAGTTACTAGAAGGCTAACCTAGTTGAGTTTTAAGTCCAAATTTACTTTTCTTTGACTTACATAACAAACCCCCTCCTTAACATAGACCTTGTCCTTAAGGTTGTGATCGGGAAACCTTGCCCTCATATCTGATAGTAGTTCCCATGTGGCATATGCTAAAGATAACCCCTCCCACTGAACCAATATCTCTACTTGTCCTCATCAGGTTCTTCTATCTAGAATGGCTTTAGGAATGGCTATAAGACCATCTCATGTTTCTAACAATTGAGGCAATACATTCTGGAACTTATTTATGGCTCCCAGATGCTTCTTTAGACAATAAACATGGAATACAAGATGTATTTGAGTCTTTGATGGTAACTTCAATATATAAGCTACCTCCCCCACCTTTTTTTCTATTTCACAGGGCTCACAAAACTTGGGGCTCAATTTGTGGAACCTTTTCAAACCAACAAATGTTTGTCTATATGGTTGCAACCTTAAATACACCATTTCTCCTTCTAGGAAATGAACTTCTCGCCTCTTCTTGTCATAGTAAGTTTTCATCCTAATTTGGGTAGTTGCTAACTTCTCCTAAAGTATCTTTAGAATTCGATCACGTTGGAACAACTCTCTTTCTATCGACTCCACAATTGTAGCACCCATTACATATGTTAACAAGGTTAAGGGGGGCTTTCCATACATAACCTCATAGGGAGTCTTCCCACTTAAGGCTTGCATGCTAATATTATAGCAGTAAGAAGCCCACAGTAGCCATTTGCACCATTCTTTTGGCCTATCTCCCATAAAACATCTCAAGTACATTTGTATGACCCTATTGGAAACTTCAGATTGGCCATTTGTTTGGGGGTGGTAAGCAGAAGACATGTTGAAACTGGTACCTTGAAGTTTAACAACTCTTACCAGAAGACACTTGTAAAGGTAGTCCTTAGTCATTTACTATGGATTTTGGCATTCTGTAAAGCTTGAAGATGTGCTTAAAGAAAATTTGCACTGCTGAACTAATAGTGTATGAATGGGAAATTGGAATGAAGTGTCCAAATTTGGAAAGCCTATTAATGATCACCTAAGATGGAAGTTTTACCTTGGCAAGGAGGCAATCCATCTGCAAAGTCCTTTGAAATATCTGTCTAGATCTCTTTCAAAATTGGAAATGGTTGCTAAAGTCCCAGGGGGGATAAGTTCTCCCATTTATGCTTTTAACAGATTCCATAATGCTTCACAAAGCTCAGCACATCCTTGCTTATCTACTTCAAATAAAAAATTGCCTTGATTCTATTGAATGTCTTGTGGTACCCTTCATAAGTTCTATTGTGGAATTCTTGCAGTATTAAGGGAACTAGAGATGAGTCCTTAGGTAAATAAATCTTATTCTTCTCTAAACCCCCATGGTCCGATAACTTCCCCATTCTTTATGTTTATGATCAGCTTTTGCATCCTATCATCCTTCTACATAGCTTCTTTAATTGAATCTAACCAAAGTGGTAGGGGTTTGGAAATTTCCCTTAACTCTCCCTTTGTGACCTCCTCTACTTTCTTTCCTTTTGTAGCATTCTCTTCCTCCTTAGAATCCCTTCCAACACTAACTTCCTTCTTCCTGGATAGTGCATCAATTACTCCATTTTCCTTGCTAGGTTTGAATTCTATGGAGAAATCATACCCCATCAATTTTTCTAACCATCTCTGTTGTGTAGGTGTAGTTATCCTTTGTTCCTATAGATATTTTAGGCTTCTTTGACCAATCCTTTCTATGAAGGGCTTAATAAGTAGTGCTCCAACATTCGATAGCAAGGATGAGAGCCATTATTTCCTTATCATAGGTTGATAGGTTAGCATTCTTACCATGTAGCACCTTGCTAAAAAAGGCTATATGCCTTTTATCCTGCATAAGCACCACCCCTACATGTGAATTGAAACAAACCAAATGCATTAGGATCTATGAATATTCCCAGTTTACACCGAAAGCCACACAAATAATATGATATATGTCTATTCATATTTAATTTATGGTTACATATTACAAGAAGCAATTGCATATCATCTCATGTCGGTCTCAAACATGCAAATCAGATCATTCAAGTGGTAGCTAATCACTTAAAAGCATTAAACACAGTAATATGTAACTTCACATAAACAAAATATCTTGCAAAACATAATAATCATAAGATTCATACTATCATAATTAGGTTACATCGTAGCTCTAACAAAAGTAAACTAAAACATAAAGAAATAATGAGGAAGAATAGTAATAAGAAATAAAGAAGGCATCTTGAATCCAAGAACAAGAAGTCTGTCACCCTTTTTGTCTTCTCTTCAAGAAAACCTTGAATTCCTGGCCTCTCTCTTGAGTTGTGCTCAATTTCCTCCTCCTTTTTCTTTTGCCTCTTCTCTTCTCTTAAATAGGGTTTAGGTTTAGACCTATCTCCTATCCTAGTAGAATTGGGTTTTAGAGATTTAAAACAATTGGGTTTTGAACTCCTAAATTATTAGGATTTGAATTCCTAACATGACTGGGTTTCTAAATAAATAGAAAACCCAATAACAATAGAAAATCTAATAACAATCATCCAAAGCCCAAGCCTATCTTGACTCTCTTGATCTTGATATTACGATTTTGCCACACAATAAGCATCAGGTTCTCCATGTTCATTCCTTTTCTCCTTGCCTCCTTGTATTACATAAACAAGATAAAGTTAAGTAAATAAAAAGGAGTTCAAATGTTTTCTCACAATTATTAAAGTTATTTATTGCCTAAAATAGGTAAAATAACTCTATAAAAATAGAGTTATCAAAACCCTCAAACTTAACATTTTGCTAGTCCTCAAGCAAAAGCAATAAACAACATATGTTTTAGACAAAACCCCTTCATGAAATTTTCTCATAATTGCTCAAACTCAACAATTCAAAGAAAAATATAACTTTCATCCAAACACCACAATTGTTTTATAAGATAAGATAGACTCTTAACTATGTTGGTCGCGTGTGTGTGTGTGAGTCCTTATCTTTTCAACAATATGCACTCCAAATAGATCCACATTAATATGCAATCTCTCAATATCTTTAACCACACCTCATATGTTTGCTTTTCATTCCTCTCTCCACTAATGTAAGCCAATCATCTAATAAAAAATCAATAGGACTTTTATAAGCTTGTAATGTAAGGCTGGGCTAGGGATAAGATAAAAGTCATTTAGGCTTAATTCACCCATGAACACATTACTTTCTAGGATCTCATCAAAAACTCTTATCACTTTCTACCATCACTTTTCTCATTCTTTTCTGTCTAAAAATGCTTGATTTCACTTGGATTCTAACACTCACAAAGCCACAATCATGCTTGCATCAATAAAACAAGTAAAAGTACTAGACATGTAGTCACTACACTCTTTTCTTGCCAATCATTTCAATTACTATGCTTAATGGCCTAATTCAAAACATTGAATGGCTTAAATATGATAATGAATGATAAGAGGATTCCATTCTTGGGCAAATGTTGTATTTCATTTCTTTTCTTTTCTATTTTTTTGGCAGAAATGAAATACTATGCCCTACTTAATCATTGCAATCAATTTCTTCCCATGCTCCATCTTCCTTTCAACCTTTATTCATCTCAAACAAACTTCTATCCTACAAGTTAACATGTTCATGGGCGTGGGACGATAAGATAAGTTGTTCAAGGCTTATGGCTATATATACGTGGGTGTCATTAAAAAAAATGGATAAGAATCAAGGCTCAGCGGGGTGACTGGTGATAAATAAATAAGGTTGGCTTGAAAGGCTCAAACGATCCAAAGAATGGCCTAAATCATTTTCTCAATTAGATGCAGCTTAGGATTTTGCCTCAAGAGAAAATCAAACAAATTCTAAGATTCAGGTGAGATCTAAGAAAATCACATACTTCACATGAATGTTCTCTAGAGATACACACAATTTCAAAAATGAAGGACTTTTAGTACTCAATAGGTGGATCAACATAATTAGAATCACACTTAACTCACACCACAATTGCAGGTTTGAACAAAATCTTCCAAAGAATCACCAAGAATTCACAACAAGGGATGTAATCATGACTTAAAAAAAAAAATTCAATCAGATTTAGCACAAAGGTTATTTCCCTACCCCCAAACTTGAATGAAGCATTGTCCTCAATGCAAAAACAAAAGAAAGCAATAATAAAGAAGAAATAGGAAAGAGAAAACTCCCTTGATTGTAGGTCATATCCACGTAGAGCTCTGAGGAGATGGTGGTGACAAAACTTCTAATGAAAAGACTAAAATGAAATTGCTTGGGTTGCCTCCCAAGAAGCGCTTGCTTTATAGTTTTCAACCAAACTATCCTGGATGTTATTTCTCAAGGAGGATGAAACTGTAATAGTTTAGGAGAGAGCTTGTGTTGTAAAACAGTTGAACACTCTTCAATCAACCTCACCGTCTCATATATTTCCAGCTTCCTTTTGTTGTCCAATATCACTTTCAACAATTCTGCACAACTAGATATTTGAACTAGAGTCTCTGCAAAAGGAATGTTAATATGTAATTTTAAAGATATATCAAGGAATTCCAAAAATTGCTTATCTTTTTCATGTTGCTGGAATCTCGGGGGAGATAAAGTTGGAGGTATAAAGGGTATCGGATTTTCTAGAATAAGCTTGCTCCTAGGTGCCTCCTCAAGTTGTATGCTGACATCTTTATCATTATCTTTGAGACTCTCCTTGTTAACATCAACTTCTCCCACTTGCTTGCCACATGTTACGGTTATTGCCTCTGTGGTATCTATAGGGTGTTCTCCACATTGCTAGGCAAAAGACCTTCCTGATTCTCTAAGACCATGTTGATTAGCTGACTCATTTGCACCTCTAATTTTCGGACTAAAGCTTCTTGTTTCTGAAAGCTCACTTCTTGACTATGAAATTTTGCTTCAATCCCCTCTGTAATGTTCTGGGTGGTGATGGCCAGCTCATTGATCATGTCCTCAAAGTTAGGTTTCACCTCTTCTATTTGCATAAATGGTGGTTGCGGTCTCATCTCATTTGGGTTACTCCATGAAAAAGTTTGATGGTTGTGTCATCCCGGATTGTACGTGTGGGAGTAATAATCATTTTGTGACCTGCTAGGAATCCCAACAAAATTAGCATAATCATTATAATGAGCATAAAGGTTACCTAGTTGACATTCCGTGCTCTCATGTGCTCCACCATGAAATTCACATGATCTACTTTGATGTCTCACAACTGGAGTATTTAGGTTGTCTATCGCCTCATTAAGCACTTCCAATTGTGCAAACATTATGGTGAAGATATCTACTTCATGAACTCCACCTGCTTGATGCATTGGTAGTCTCTTAGTAGACCATTGATAGCTATTGAATGCCATCTCCTCTAGGAGGTTAAATGCCTCTTTTGGTGTTCTACTATGTAAGTCCCCTCCTGCAGCTGTATCAATTACAAAACGAAGATTTGTACTACACCCATCATAAAAAGTTTGTACCTGTAACCATATGGGTAGTCCATGATGTGGAAATCTCCTTAGAAGTTCCTTGAATCTCTCCTAAGCTTTATACAATGATTCATTATCTATCTGCTCAAAAGTGAAAATGTCGTAACGCATTTTTGTAGATCTTGTGAAAAGAAAGAACTTACCAAGAAATGTTTTAGCCAAATCATCCCATGTAGTAATTGATCCTGCAGAAAGAGAAGAGAACCAATTTTTAGCTGTATCTCTAAGAGAAAATGGAAATAGCTTTAACCTAATAACATACTCTGTAACTCCATGATCTCCAATCATGTCACAAAATTCAAGGAATGCTTCAATGTGAGCTTTTGGATCCTCATTTGGTAGCCCACTATATTGCACAGAGTTTTGAAGCATCTTGATAAGCACGGGCTTGATCTCAAAATTGTTTGCTTGAATTGTAGGCCTTTGGAAGCTTGATGTGGCACTCCAAAATGTTGGTGTAACATAGTCTTTTAAAAGTCTATGTGTACCATCATATCTCTCCATCCTTGTTGCTTAATCTTTCTACAATAGCAACTTAACAAAGACTTTCTTTTTCTTTTGTTCTTTTAAGGAAAAAAAAAAGCAAAATAAAAATAGAATAAAAAAAATGATTTTTTTTTCAACAACTAAAAAGAAACGATTTTTTTTTCAAGAATTAAAAGAAACGATTTTTTCAAGAATTAATTTTTTTTCAAAAGCAAATAAAAGCTAGATTAAACCTAGAAATCATTTGATATTAATATTAATCAGCAGTAAAACAACCAATCCCTGGCAACGGCCCCAAAAACTTGTTCGGTGAAATTTAAATGTAAGTGAACATGTCGAACAAGTAATATAATGATAAGAAAGATATCGTCCCATAGAGATTGGTGATTACTAGACCAACTAATTACTAACGGTGAATAACGCTTAGAATTTATCTAATAAATCCAATGATAGATGGTAGATTAATTAACTAAATATAAGAAAACTTTATAAAAGAAATATGTTAGAGCATATGATTTCACCATAATTACTAGGTATTAATATTGATTATTTATGCTTGCAAGAGAGATAATATCTATGTGATGGTGGAATCTCCTAATTTATTTACTATCCTATGTCTAGATATAGCAAACCTACTTAGTTCATTAATTCACTATATCTCTATATGTAAATTGAAACAAACTAAATGCATTATGATCTGTGAATATTCCTAGTTTACACTGAAAGCTACACAAATAATATGGTATATGTCTATTCATATTTAATTTATGGTTACATATTACAAGAACCAATTACATATCATCTCCTGTCGGTCTCAAACATGCAAATTAGATCATTCAAGTGGTAGCTAATCATTTAAAAGCATTAGACACAGTAATATGTAACTTCACATAAATAAAATATCTTGCAAAACATAATAATCATAAGATTATACTATCATAATTAGGTTACATCGTAGCTTTAACAAAAGTAAACTAAAACATAAAGAAATAATGAGGAAGAATAGTAATAAGAAATAAAGAAGGCATCTTGAATCCAAGAACAAGAAGTCTGTCACCCTTTTTGTCTTCTCTTCAAGAAAACCTTGAATTCTTGGCCTCTCTCTTGAGTTGTGCTCAATTTCCTCCTCCTTTTTCTTTTGCCTCTTCTCTTCTCTTAAATAGAGTTTAGATTTAGACCTATCTCCTATCCTAGTAGAATTGGGTTTTAGAGATCTAAAACAATTGGGTTTTGAACTCCTAAATTAATTAGGATTTGAATTCCTAACATGACTGAATTTTCTAAATAAATAAAAAACCCAATAACAATAGAAAATCTAATAACAATCATCCAAAGCCCAAGCCCATCTTGACTCTCTTGATCTTGATATTACGATTTTGCCACACAATAAGCATCAGGTTCTCCATGTTCATTCCGTTTCTCCTTGCCTCCTTGTGCTACATAAACAAGATAAAGTTAAGTAAATAAAAAGGAGTTCAAATGTTTTTTCACAATTATTAAAGTTATTTATTGCCTAAAATAGGTAAAATAACTCTATAAAAATAGAGTTATCACTTCCACAAACCTCCTATAATACCCCGTGAGTCTTAGGAATCCCCTTTGTTCCTTAATGTTCCTAAGTTGAGGCCATTCTAATATTGCTCGTATCTTGTTAGCATTAACAGAAACTCTATCAGATCCTATGGCCAAGGAATTTAAGATTCCTTTATTTGAAAGCACACTTTGACCTCTTCACATACAACTAATGGCTTCTTAGCCATTCCAAGACTATTTCCAGGTGCTGCAAGTGTTCCTTCCAATCCTTGTTGTACACAAGAATATTGTTGAAGAAAACTAGAGTGAACCTCCTTAACATCTCTTTAAAAATATAATTCATAAGAGTTTGAAAAGTGGATGGAGCGTGTCCAACCCAAATGGCATTACCATAAACTCATAATGGTCATGATGGGTTCTAAAAGTTGTCTTTGGTATGTCTTGTGGATTCATTTGAATCTAATAGTACTCGGATCTAAGATCTAAATTGGAAAATACTTGTGCTCTCTTCAATTCATCCAACAACTCATCCATAATAGGTATAAGAAACCTATCTCTAATAATTTGTTGGTTGAGGGCCTTAAAATCCACACATAGCCACCACCCCCCATCAACCTTTTTTACTAGTAGAATTAGGACAAAATAAGGATTATTACTAGGCCTAATAACTCATAAAGCCATCAATTCTTCTACAATTATTTCAATTTCAATCTTCTGATAGTAAAGATATCTATAATGGTTCATGGACACTACTTGAACTCCTTCCTTTAATGGGATTTTGTGGTCATGGAATCTAGCTAAGGGTAAGCCAACTAGTTCATTAAAAACATCCTTAAAATGTTTGAGCAACTCTTCCAACTCTACCTGTGCGACAGATTCCAATTTCTCCCTTTCTTCCTTTTCCATCTCGGTTAGCCATAACTCACTACTACACCCCTTCTATACTCTTTTCTGATTCTTACCTCTTACCCGAGCCTTCCTTAGCTTACCCTTCTTCCTTCTAATTGGACTGTGTATCCCCCTCAATAACACTAGTATACCCTACACCCAAAATTTCATCTCCATAATGGCAAAGTCCCAAACAATCTTTCCTAGGCTATGCAACCATTGGCAACCCAAAACTGCTTTGGTTCCCTATAAGGTTAACAAAAACATATCCATCTTCATCTTGGTCCTTTGGAGTTGAATCTTAACCCCCTTGCATACCCCCTAACTTACTAATTTATCTCCACCTGCCATTGTTACCACAATTTTTCCTTCCACCTTCGGTTGTAATCCTAATTTGTTAACCAATTGGTAGTTCACATTGTAGGTACTACTTAAGTCTACCAAAAATCTTATTTCTTCCTTCCCTCCTAACACACCACCTTCCACTACCATAGTTTTAAGTTTTGAAGTGCCATACATGGCATTAACCAATATTTCCACATGTTCTTCATCTTCCTCTACACTACTAGCTTCCATCTCAACATACTCCCCTTTCTTCCTCACATAGCCAAGATCCTTAGAGAATGAAAAGCTTTTTACATGTGTGTCCTAGTACAAACTTTTCATCACAACTAAAGCATAAGCCTTTACGCCTCCTCTCCTAAAAGTCTAACACTAATATTCTCTTGACTGTTAACTTCTTTTCAACAGGTTTTGGTTCGTATAATCTAGCTAACTCCATAGCATCAGCAATGGTGAAAGGGTTTTCTTAGCTATTCCTTCCTTTTTGATTTCCTCCTTTAACCTACTGACAAACCTCAAGACTTCTTAGTGTTCGGTAAGACTACTAAATCGCAGCAATACCCTAGAAAAATGTTTTTGATCCTTACATACTAAACTAGTTTGCTGTAATTTAATTAATTCCCCATACCCACTTAGGAAATCAAAAAATCCACATCTTCATGTCATCTATTTCTCTAATTCCTCCCACAAAATAGGCTCACCCTTACACTTAGATCTAAGTAGTTGAAACCATACTTGGGCATCGCTTTTGAGATTCCATGTTACCTAAGCAACCTTATCCTTATCTATTGTGTGATGAAGCTTAAAGACATTGGCTACCCTATTGATCCAATCTTGGGGGTCACCATTGCTATCAAATTGAGGAAATTCCATCTTCACACTCCTTAGTTTGATGTTGCCAATATGAGAGTTTGGCTCTTCAACTTGTTCCTCCTCATCTCGACGTGGCCCATAAGAAGACCCGTCACCATCCTTAATGTTGCTATTTTTTTGGTTGGACCCCCCGTTCTTGGAGATGAGTGTTAAAAGGATCTGCTAGATAGAATCTAACAAATCCCTAAGTTACCGATCAATCCTAGACATTTCAAACTCCAAACGCTTAACCCGCTCGTCAACCATAACTAGCTCTAATGCCACTTTGTCTAGTTCCCTTTGGTAGGATCAAGTAAATGACCGCTGAGCAAGGAAATCTTGCAAATTCAGTGGGACAAACTTCTTTTTGTTTCCTCTTGATAACTCTATTTTTATAGAGTTATTTTGATTATTTTAGGATATAAATAATATAATTTTGTGAGATAATATTTGATTTTTCATATATTTATTCAAATCTTTATTGTTTATGTAGCAAGCCCCAAAAGAGATGAAAAGCAAAGGAAACATGAGGAAAAGGCATGTGAAGAATAAAAGAAAAAGAAAAAGAAAATAAAAAGAAAAGAAGAGAAGGCAATGTGTAACGTAACAAAAAGAGGAGGAAAAGGACAAAAAGGACAAGAAAGGAAATAAAGAAAAAGGGCAAAAAGTGAATTATCAAGGGAAGCTTAGGGCACGTGGCCCAAGAGGAGATAAAAAGGGAGGAACATGAATTGAGAGAAGGCACCGCACAGGAGAGAGAAAAGAGAAAAAGAGGAAGAAAAAGTGTGTGCTGCCAGAACCAAGGAAGGGAGAAAAATCAAAGAAAAAAAGATAAAACCAAGGAAGAAAAATAGAAATAGAGGCGCGAAAGCTTCCCTCTACTTCTTATCATTCTTGAATTGTAGGAATTCTGTAAAAAATTCTTAAAGAGAAGACAGTGTGGTGACAACTTTCCTGTTTTTCTATTTAAGATGTTTTGCTTAATTTCTACTATTACTTTGGTTTGGTATTTCATTATGCTCGAAACTTCTTTTGTTAGAACAAAGATATAGCCTAACTATGATGATGTGAATTTTATAAGTTTTTATATTTTGCAAGATATTTTATTTATGTGAGTTATATATTATTATGCTTAATGTTTTTAAGTGATTGGCCACCACTTGAATGATTTGATATGCATTTTAGAGACTGAAAGGTAATAATATGCAATTGCTTCTTATAATATATAACCATGAATTAAATGTGGATAGACATACCATGTTATTTGTGTGGCTTTTGGTGATAAGATAATCGAAAGATTTATTATAAACCAGGAATGTTCACAGATCCTAATGCATTTGGTTTGTTTCAATTCAGATATAGAGATATAGTGAATTAATGAACTAAATAGGTTTACTATACCTAGACATAGGATAGTAAATAAATTAGGAAGTTCCGTCATCACATAGGTAATATCATTCTTGTAAGCATAAACTCTGAAAATTCATATATAATAGTTATGGTGAAATCAGAAGCTCTAACATGTTTCTCATCTTGATTTTTCTTACTTGGATTCAATTCTAATTAGTTTTGAGTTTTCGTTTTAAAAATTTTATATTTTAATTCATCATCAACAATATTTTGATTTGCTAGATAAATTTTAGGATTAATTCATCATTAGTACTTAATTAGTTTAGTATTCACCAATCTTCGTGGGATGATACTTTCTCTTATCATTATATTACTTGTTCGACATGTTCACTTGCATCTAAATTTCACCGAACACCCCTACCTATGGTGACAAACAAATAAGAAGTGCAAGATAATAGCACAAACACAACATGGCTCTATAGAGGGAAACCATAACCTCAAGAAATCTCTAAGGGAGATTCTACCTTCTAGCCAATTTTCATTCATCCTCATTTCAACCATCCAAAAAAGCTTATAAGTTGCATGTTCTAGCAGTACAAAATATAGTCTCGAAGCTACCATTATAAAGGTTATGTCTAGCTTGACAACAAAATACTTGACTTTACAAAACAAGTTTCCCATTCATCGCCTTTCACTTCACTTGTCTTTTAGCATTAATGCTCGTGCCAGTATCCTCTCCCATCATGTTATTGTCCTACTACAACAAGAGTTGCTAGTTACTAGAAGGTTGACCTGGTTGAGTTTTAAGTCCACGTTTGCTTCTCTTTGACTTATGTAACACCATGTGTCTACTATCAATAACACGTTTATTTTTGGGAAACAAGGCTTTTCTCATTATGGTTCCATGATGCAAAGTTCCTTAAATGGAACTAGGGAAGTGCCATTTGTGTCTCACATTGACAGGTAGAAAGGATCATTATAATCTATAACTTATGGGATTAGGGGCAGATAATTTCTTTTGGCTCCTTATAGTGTGCGACGGTGATGTTGACAGACATTAGCACATGCCGGTGGAGAAACATATGGTGTTCTTTCAGGTGTGCTCCAAGAACTATTGTATGTGAGATGGCGCTTCACAGTTAAAACAAGGACTTTTGAGAGGAAAAATGGCAGGGATTGTTTATGCATTGTGAAGGGTGTGAAAGGACTTCAAGACTTCTAGTTCAGATGAGGGAAAACTATTAACCCTATTGATGAGGTTTTGAGTTCAATATCACGACTAGCTAACATTTTGTAGCTTTTTCGTACTAACTTCTTGTTGCCAAAAAATAGAGACTATTTTGAAAAAAAAGTAGAAACTAGAACAAAGGACTACAATCAATGTGCAATTTCTTTGACAAAACCAAGGTTCTATGCCTTACTTTGACACCATATAGGAAAACATGTAATGGGAAACTTTTGGAGGGTTTTGCATTAATTAATGAATAGGTTTATAGAGAACCAAGACAACAAACAACATTATTTTGACCAATGATTTTTTTTTTGTTAATAAAAATATAAGTTTGCATTAATAAAAATTAGCATTAAAAAACATAAAGGCATATCTCAATATTACAAAAATTACGAAAGCTATAAAAAGATGAAAGTTGAAAACCTCTAAACATCATTCAAAATAACGTTTTCCTAAGAAAAGTTTATAGTTTAAAAGAATAAAACTCTCCCTCATACAATTGTTTTTACTTATTCTAACTAAAGAATGCATATATGGATACTATAAGGATAAGGGTAGTCCTAGGCTTGCACAAAAAGTTAATATTTTGAATGCATATGATTCATTGAATAGGGATTTCTTACAAAATATAATGTAAATAAGGAGATATCAACTTTTTTTTCTTTCAAACAACGGGCAATCATTTGTATGAAGACAACTAAATTTTTTTGTGAATATTAATGTGGGGCATATTGGCTTCTTCTTCACAAGTAAACGGCTTAGACAGGAGAATCTACTATCTCTTATATCTTTTTACAATTACTATGAAGGTAATACCTAAATGACTACAAACGTTGCAGGGTTACGATATTATTGGAAATAATTGAAGGAAGGTATAACATACCTTAGCTTTGTTGATAATATATTTTTATTAGTAGGGGAACAAAAGCTCTATCTAAGCGTCTCAAGGTTGGTGTCTAGAAGTTCCAATCAATGCATGGACTTCAACTTAACAATACCATCGTCGTGCATCTATTTGTAACGTTACCCAAGAGGTGTTTTTTTTTTTTTTTTTTTTTTTTTTTTAAAAAAAAAAAAAATTTATTATAAACGCACACACCCGGGGGAGGGGAGGGACGGGATTCGAACCCCTGACCGGCCCGGTCAGGGTTAGGCTCAGAGAACGCCACTGAGCCAGGGCCCCCGCCCTACCCAAGAGGTGTTGCACTTCATTATAGCGAAGGAATATTCAATTGAATAGTCACTCGCAAAGTATCTAGATCCTTGCAAAAATAACAATGGTCTTTCCTTCTAAGGAGAGAGGCCACTGTTAGCAATCAAACTTACAAGGAAAACAGGCCTTGCTCTTTTTCATCAATCCGACCTTCAACCACAACTTTGGGAGTATGCTTTCCACATTTTGCCAAATTCCTGATCAACTGACGTCCCTCTCCGGTCATTGACGACATTACTCCCCAGTAGGTCATTTTCCAGATTCCTTCCAATCTTACTTCTCTAAGTGAATTTGGATGTGCAGTACCCCCCTACTTGAGGCCCTATGCTACTCATAAATTGGCTCTCTCCTGTTACGACTTGCATTTTGCTTGGCTGTCGCCCAGGGTACGATACTATTGTCCTCTCACCCAAGCATTTTACATAGCCGCTGATGCCATTTTTTGATGAAACTAGCTTCCCTTCTTGTACCTTAACTTCTACCACTTCCTCACCACCCCCATGGAGCCTAATATTGTGTTTCCATTACCACCAACAGCGATACAAGCCCCTATGCCTTCATCTTCTTGGGCTTCTTCACCCACAATTCGCTCTCCTTCAAGTATTTCACCACACAACTTCCCACCTTCAACAAGCCTATCACTGCCTCTATTTTTGCCTTAGGCACCATGTCCAGCCGAACCCTCATCAGATGGACACTCGGCTCAAGGGATAAATCAAAAGTTCTATAATTTTTAAACTTTCTACCTCTCTTCTTCTTCCTTCATCTGAGTCAATTTCATTCCTTTATCCTACAATTACCAATGATCCTAATTTTAAGTATGAGCACGTTGGATAAAAAAGAAAAAGAAAAAGATGTCTGAGTAGGAGAAGCGGATTCCTTTTGCTGCTTTGCTGAAGAAGATTGTGCGGCCCTATTTCTATCTCTTCAATTCACATAATGGAGGTTTTACATGTCATTTCACCTTGAGACAACTTCCAGTTGGTCTAATTGAGCTTCTCTACGTGCTCAGTCTCTAGCCATTGCTCGCAAAATAATTGTCGGTGACGTAACAAAGCTGCTTTATGCACTGGAAGTGGTGTCTAATCTCTCATCGATTTAGCAACTCGGCAGCACTAGCGGATGATTCATGTTTCACTGACTCTACCACCTCCAATTTATTCTTTTAATATTTAAGGAACTAAATAGACGACAAACACCGGAGCAGTTTTGCGTCTTCATTTTCCTCCTTTATAGATTGCCTTTCCTCTTTTTCTTGGTATATTAGTTCACGTTTTAGAATCGGCCGATAAAGTGAACATCCATCAAATCTTCTCAGGTGCGATACGGTAGGGTCGTACCTTTCTCTATTGGATTGTTTCAGTCCAGTGCATATTCATAGTTATTTAATGAAGAAATGATACAAATACGTGCTCAAGAAAAAATAAAATATACTTTTTTTCGATCAGATAAGCAATACATTTTTATTGGAAGATGGATAAAATAATACCAAAGACAATTGCGACAACCTAAGATTATTCATTTTACTTCAATCATGACTTAAACAAATTGCATGAACTTTTGCTATTTAGAGTGCAGTGGTAACTTTAAGCAAGATACTTTAAATTCCATGTCGCGGGCCAAAAATTGAACAGAAGACGTCTATACTTTTGTTGAAGTATTTTTATTCCAATTGCAAGAGAATGTGTTGATCTGCTTTTTGGAAGGATGGTTTTGGATATTAAAAGTGATTAAACACAGTTGTTTTTTCTTGAAAAATATACCGTCCTAACATTTCTTTTACTGGTATCCAACCTTTTCTTATTGGTAATTACCCAAATCAACTTTCTTTCTTCATCAGGGTCCTCAACTCTGACAAAATGCAAAACACGTGCTTGATAACTTGATCCAAATAATCACGTAATTTGCCTCTACATTTGTCTATATAAGGGGAAACCGGATCATCCTCATTAATCTGTGCTTAATCTCTATCACCTTTTTGGCTGAGTAGCTGCTTCATTTCTACCCATTTTCAGTAGGTAATATGGCACTTCAAAGTAAGTTGGAGACCGAGGTAGAAATTAAGGCATCTCCTCAGAAGTTCTACGACGTCTTTAGGAGCCAAGCCCACCAAGTTCCCAACGCCACTCCTGACCATATAAAGGGAGTTGAGGTGCACGAGGGTGATTGGGAGACACATGGCTCTGTCAAGCTCTGGAAATATTCTGTGGGTAAGGGAATTGAAGTAGCCTAATGCCTTCGACTACAGCGAATTGACTGTTCATTTTATTTATTTTTACCATTTTACTGAATTGTTTTTAAAGAAAGTTAAAAGCATTTTAACATCTTACCTGATTTATTTTGACAAATATCACCATACAGCATAAGGTGCCGTTGATTTTCATATTTATATCTGTGAAACTCAATTTGATGTCCTTTTTTTCTTGTGAAACTATAGAGGGGAATACCGAGGTTTTCAAAGAGAAGGTTGAATATGATGATGCAAACAAGACAGTGACTCTTGTTGGTGTTGACGGAGATGTCATGAAGTACTATAAGACCTAAGCCCATCTTTAAGCTTAATCCCAAGGGGGATGGCAGCTTGGCAAAACTGACTATTGAGTATGAGAAACTGAGAGACAATGTGCCTGCGCCAAATAAGTACCTCGATATGATGACCAAGATGACTAAAGATATCGATGCCCATCTTATGAAGGCATAAAGAAAGCATGTGTCATCTATCCCCACTCTATAATGGTTGTGCATTAATGCTTTGTGTCAGATCTCTTTGCTGGAGTTTTTATGTTAAATGTATCAATAAAACGAAGGGTGGTGGTGCTACTATTTTATATCTTGATATAAGAGTGTAATTAATTATTATGGTGTGTACAATGCTATGAATAAAGTTCTAATGGTTTTTTTTTTGGATATTATTCTTATATATGCGTTCAGCATGATTTTTCTTTTATCTTCTCTCTCTGTCTCAATTTCGCTGCTATTTTTTGTCTCACGGACAAACATGACATATGAGAATTACCTCTTAGCTTGTAGAATTACAAAAGGACGAATGCTGAAATTTTAGAGGGAAAGCTCGATGTAGATGGGAAAAAAAATCATAATCTTAATACATGCCAGAGAGAAAATGGTTATTGGTCAATGTAGATTAAAAAGGAAAAATATATTATTGGTACATGTTATTATGGAAGGAGGATTAGGTTGGGTCTACCCCAATTAACCTACAAGTAGCCCAAGAAGGGTCTAGCCAGCTTGTAAAAGGTTATCGAAGAGGACTCAGATAGATATGATCCCAGTGATTCGAGAAAAAAATGTGCAAAGCAGCCTCTAAATATTACGGGCTAAAGTTAAAGAATAGAATAGTTATTCAAGTTAATAGCTTAAGCTTTTAATCTAATAGTAGCACAATATCCTAATATTTTTAACCTCTTTAAATATCTAAAAATAATCATGATAATCCTAATATATATTTATCCTTTATAAAGTTAAGATTTGATTCCAAGATTTGAGTAAAAAACGTAATAAAAAATTGTAGTAGTTTGACTCTAAACATTTTATGAAATTCTAGTCAATTTCCTTTTCTTAGATCGAATGCATTTGTCTTTTCTCCATCTTTTAACTTCATAGCCCCTCTGTTTCTTTTGTCCGCTTTTCATATTCCTATTACTTCAAGAGAATTCATCAAAGCCTGGGTTTGGATGGAAAAATCATTTTACGCAATTTATTTTCTTTCACTATCATGGATAACACAATTCACCCTTTGGTCAATTAATAGTAATGTTAAACGATTGAAGGTACTAGAAATGTTCTTTAACTTTTTACCTTTTTAAAAAATGTTATATAATAAAACAAATACACCATAATTGTATAATATTCATAAGACAACAAAAATAAAAAAGGAAATCTCAAGCTTGTCTCATTCAAGAAATTGCTCGGAATGAATTGACAATCACTCTTCATTATGTTAGTTTCATCAATTCATCTTCATCCTTTGAAGTAACCTTCATGACACAATCATGATTTGTTTTGCTGATAGACATTTCGAACTCCCAATGGAAAATCGGTGTTAGATATATATTGAGATGTCACCTTTAGTGCCAAAATTTGACTCACATTCACAAATGCTATATAGATATTCGAATAGTCATGGATACATCCTTTCATATCTACAAAGATTAAAATCTTTTTTTCATCTAAATCGACCTTTCCCTATAAATTGGATTGTTACAAGAAGTCATTCTCGTATGTGATGTTTATAGATGAAACAAAATATAACAGCGAGGTTGAGAGAGAAAATAGAAGGAAAAAGAAAAATTATGTTGAACGTATAATTCGAATTTCATGTCCACAAAAACCATAAGAGCTTTATTCATAGTATCTGCACACCATAATAGTTGATTAATCACATTTATTTCAGGACGTAGCACGCAGTATCACCACCACTGTTCGTTATTTTAATATACACCATAAGAGCTCCAACAGAAATGTCTCCCACAAAGCATTACTATACAAACCTTCTGAAATGCGCAGCCTTAAACTAGAATAGGACTGGAGGACAGATGCTCTCGGTTATGCCTTCACAAGATGTGCATCAATATCTTTAGTGATATTAACCATCATATTCAGATACTTATTTGGTTCTGGCACACCCTCTCTCAGTTTCTCATATTCAATACTCAATGTCACCAAGCTGCCATTACCCTTGGGAGAAACCACATAGATGGACTTAAAGACCTTGTAATGCTTCATGACATCTCCGTCAGCACCAACATGAATTACTTTCCTGTTTGCATCATCAAATTCAACCTTCTCTTTGAAAACCCCGGACTCCCCCTCTGTGGTTTCACAACGAAGAGAAAAGGACATCAAATTCAGTCTTACAAAAAATATGGACATCAAAGGCTCTTATGATGTCTAACATTATGGTTACAAAAACCATTTATGATATTAAAGTGCTTTTAAGTTCTCTTTAAAAACTGGCGCCGACCTCTTCCCTATTTGCCCTGGCCCTGTGCCCAGTACAGTCTGGAAAACATTCGGTGAAATCTCAGAAAACAAAGAAACCGAATCGGTAATTCAGTGTCGTTCAAGTTAGTACGCTGATTTAATTGCCTTACGGACTGTATATTTCCAGAGCTTAACGGAGCCATGTGTCTCCCAGTCACCTTCATGGACCTCAACTCCCTGTATGTGGTCAGGACTGGCGTTAGAAACTTATTTATTTAAGGATAAGGGAATACAAAGATTTAAAAATATACCTGAAGTTATAATTCATCTAAAAAAAATTAAGTGTATAATTCTTTAATTATGATACAACAAAAAGAATACTTTTTCACATACTATTTTTCTTATTTTAACCATAAAATTAGTATTTTAACATCCTTATTTTAGAAATGTCTATGATTTGGATTAAATCATATATAATAAATGCATGTTAAGAAAAAAAGTTTAAGAAGTTTTATAGTCAAATATTTTTTTAATTACTTTAATTATTTATTACAATTCAAAATTTCAATCATTAATACTCTTATGAAGGCCTTATCATATATAAGGATCTTTGACAGATTTGTCCAGTCTAGATTCACTAAAATGAAACAAAAACATTAGATTGGAATAGTCTCGATAAGAACAATAAAAAAATATATATTTTACATGATTAGCTGGTGCATAGAAAAATGTGTTAAACTTGAGAGTAAGATTTTTAGCACTTCGGCAATATAAAGTACCCTACATAGAAGCATGAACTCGTGACATTGCGATTACCAAATCCAACTACATAAAGAAGTGCAAGAATTGGATAACAGTGTTGTTGTATTGCACTTGACAAGATTTATACACTCTGAGAACAACAGAATTAAAGGAGAACAATCAGTGATTAATTGGGGCAGGTTTGAAGACCACGCAGGCTCCTGGTTTAAATGAGAACAATCAATGAGTAGTTGGGGCAGGCTTGAAGACCACGCAGGCCCTTTGTTTCTCGGTAGGTTCTTGAGATTGTTCTGGCTGTTCTCCACTGGTTTCCACTAAGTGATTGTGACCGAATTCAGAGAAAGCACGGTTTGGTTGCTTCGGCTGAATTTATCGCCGAGTAGGTTCTGGCTGGCAGGACAGAGAGATGATGGCTTGATTGCTTTTCGTTAGTGGGTTCCTTTCACACTTTGTGTTCAACGTGGCTGGATGACAGCCATTCTTGGCTTGACACTTTCTGTTCAACGTGGCAGGATTGCAGCCTTTGTTACCATCATTTCTGAAAGATGCTTGATGTTGGAAAGCTGAGTTAACAGGTGCATGTTACCAACCAAATGCTGAAACCTGGTTGTGCTACCATCCAAAATAGCAAATATCTGTGTATAAGAAAATGAAGTTGTTATATTGTGCAGATCTCGATCGAGCCAGGGAACAGTTGAGCCTTACAACTTGTCTAATAAGAATAAATCGTGGCTGATTTGATGTTTGAAAATCTTCCTACAAAGATAAGGCCGTGGGAGAAGTTTCGTGTACACTTTATTTGGATTCACTCAATCAATATTAAGCATTATTTAATAAAGTACTTCTGTGCATTATTCTAGTAATATAAATAGTGATAATATTGTAGCTGAAACTGCTAACTTTGACAATTATTGGCGATCCACCATTTTGTTTGTTTTCCCAGCATTTGTCTTGTTCTTTGAAAGTCATCACCAAATCTTGCACTCTTGTCTCACATAAAAATATATTAAATTTTTTACTAAGATTTAAACCAACATTACAGAAACGTTGATGAGATGAAATGATACAACTTGCACCTCAATTAGATCATGTTCTTTTAATTTGAAAAGTAATCTTTTATAATGTTTGGCCTTCGAAGTTGTTTTGTTGCTATAATGATAACTTAAATTCCTCATAGAAAGTGAGGCAACATCTTAACGAGTATTCATGCTCATTAATTATTTCATATTAAATCAAAGTGATATGTTTTGACGTAAACTTTAGTAGTGTATTAATTGGAAAATTATTAATACACTAATTTATAGAGCCTTAGAAGACATTATAATTAGTGATAATATTTTACCTGAAACTACTAACTTTGGCAATTATTGGCGATCCACCATTTTGTTTGTTTTCCCCAGCATTTGTCTTGTTCTTTGAAAGTCATCACCAAATCTTGCACTCTTGTCTCACATAAAAATATATTAAATTTTTTACTAAGATTTAAACCAACATTACAGAAACGTTGATGAGATGAAATGATACAACTTGCACCTCAATTAGATCATGTTCTTTTAATTTGAAAAGTAATCTTTTATAATGTTTGGCCTTCGAAGTTGTTTTGTTGCTATAATGATAACTTAAATTCCTCATAGAAAGTGAGGCAACATCTTAACGAGTATTCATGCTCATTAATTATTTCATATTAAATCAAAGTGATATGTTTTGACGTAAACTTTAGTAGTGTATTAATTGGAAAATTATTAATACACTAATTTATAGAGCCTTAGAAGACATTATAATTAGTGATAATATTTTACCTGAAACTACTAACTTTGGCAATTATTGGCGATCCACCATTTTGTTTGTTTTCCCCAGCATTTGTCTTGTTCTTTGAAAGTCATCACCAAATCTTGCACTCTTGTCTCACATAAAAATATATTAAATTTTTTACTAAGATTTAAACCAACATTACAGAAACGTTGATGAGATGAAATGATACAACTTGCACCTCAATTAGATCATGTTCTTTTAATTTGAAAAGTAATCTTTTATAATGTTTGGCCTTCGAAGTTGTTTTGTTGCTATAATGATAACTTAAATTCCTCATAGAAAGTGAGGCAACATCTTAACGAGTATTCATGCTCATTAATTATTTCATATTAAATCAAAGTGATATGTTTTGACGTAAACTTTAGTAGTGTATTAATTGGAAAATTATTAATACACTAATTTATAGAGCCTTAGAAGACATTATAATTAGTGATAATATTTTACCTGAAACTACTAACTTTGGCAATTATTGGCGATCCACCATTTTGTTTGTGTTCCCCAGCATTTGTCTTGTTCTTTGAAAGTCATCACCAAATCTTGCACTCTTGTCTCACATAAAAATATATTAAATTTTTTACTAAGATTTAAACCAACATTACAGAAACGTTGATGAGATGAAATGATACAACTTGCACCTCAATTAGATCATGTTCTTTTAATTTGAAAAGTAATCTTTTATAATGTTTGGCCTTCGAAGTTGTTTTGTTGCTATAATGATAACTTAAATTCCTCATAGAAAGTGAGGCAACATCTTAACGAGTATTCATGCTCATTAATTATTTCATATTAAATCAAAGTGATATGTTTTGACGTAAACTTTAGTAGTGTATTAATTGGAAAATTATTAATACACTAATTTATAGAGCCTTAGAAGACATTATAATTAGTGATAATATTTTACCTGAAACTACTAACTTTGGCAATTATTGGCGATCCACCATTTTGTTTGTTTTCTCCAGCATTTGTCTTGTTCTTTGAAAGTCATCACCAAATCTTGCACTCATGTCTCACATAAAAATATATTAAATATTTTACAAAAGATTTAAACAAGCATTAAGTTTTTGCATTTTAATTGAACGATGAGTTTATGTCAAAACATATCATTTTGATTTAATGTGAAATAATTAATGAGTAAGAATAATCATTAAGTTGCTGTCTCATTTTCTACAAGGAATTTAAGTTATCTTAATTGCAACAACACAACTTAGCAGGCAAAGCATTATAAAAGATCGCTTTTCAAATTGAAAGAATATAATCTAAAGCCTTAATTGGAAAATTAATAGTATAAGTGCGAAGCAGTTACGCAGATTTGGCTTCTAAATTTCACTTTTTAGCCTGCCAAATCATGAGATTCTTATTATTTTGTTGTTGTAACGCATGTAAATAATTCTATTCAAATTTATTTTTGTATCACGTTCCACATTATTTAATTGAACTTACAAGATATTCGGTGGATGAAGTAGAATGGCGAACGTGTCAACCTTCATGAGTATGATCACCTTGTGCTTAGCTAGTGACACCAGACGATAGGGCCTTTGTCTAACCTTAAATGTAAGTGAATAATAAAAGACTTGGTCCCTCGTAGCTTATTGCAGAGGAGCTGAGATGTGTCTTCACTTGAAAGTAGTGCAATAGAAATTATTACAGAACTAGGTATACGAACGACGACAACGTATCAAAACTTTCATTATAAGTGACATAAAAACTTTAGTAGTGGACTTGCAAGCTACATGTCATAACTATGAACAAAGCCAAATAGCTACATTCACTGCAAGAGTTAGGAAATCACACAAAAAAAAATCAAAATGGAGTTGGAGTCCCAACAAAATGTACTGAAGCAAACATACATACCAACGAACAGAAATTTAGTGGCAGAGGGATCATAATAAGAGCGACAACAATACATTTTGCAAGCAGAAAATAGAAAAATAGTCAATCCTCAAGATTAAAGCTGGGTTATAATTCCACAGAGAACAAGAATGTGTGGCAGGCCTATTCCAATCCGTAACTTCTCCTATGAAGAGCTTATATCGGCAACCAGTAATTTTGATCCACAACTAGCTTTATATAAGGACAGTTTGTATAAATTTTACAAAGGTCTTCATGAAAGCTGACATCTTTCTATCAAGAATTATTTTGGTAATGGAAACTTCCCCAAGAACTTGGCCTTAACAGATTTATCTATTTCTGCAAAGTTAAGCATTCACAAAAATACTTTGAGACTAATAGGGTGCTGTCTCCAGACTCCATATCCAACTTTAGTGTATGAAAATGCACAAAAGGGAAGCCTTGTGGATCAAATTTATGTCACTGAACTGCGAGGTGCTCCCTTGTTGTGGCAGGGCTGGTTAAATATTATAAGGTAGATTGCTCATGTAATTACATATATCCGCACGGCATTCTCCAAGCCCATCATACCGAGACACATCTAAACAAACATTATCTTTTTAAACTAGAATGATGTTCCTAAATTGACTATGCATTACAATTCCGGGGGATGAAATTGACGTTCAAGATCACATGATGGGAGTCCAGGTATTCTTTTCCCTAGCTGTCTCACTACAAGTAAGGCCACAGAGAAAGCTAGTGTCTACAGCTTCGGTGTGGTTCTATTAGAGCTTTAAATTAGACAGCATGCTAACCTTACTAAAGTCCTACTAGATGAGTATGATTATGTGAGCTTAGTAAATTATTCGAGAAACTTAGCAAGTGGAAGCTATGCTACAGCTTGCCGAATGCACAGAATTGGATCTTAAGAATTGGCCGACGATGGTGAATGTAACAAAAGAACTAACGTGAATTGAGAGGTCAATGGCCCGATAACTTGCTCACTTAGTTCATCCAAGTTCCTTATCTCATCATTGGTCAATTTACATGACTTTTTTTTAGCTGATTACATGTTTGTTTTTTAGCGTCTTCATTCTATGTTAAGTCTGATTCAAATCTATTAGTGGCTTGTATTTCATTTGTCCATATCTTTTTACCTGGTAAAGAAATTCTCTTGAAATTCAAATCTTTTTAGTAAATTTTGGTTTTACTTTAAATTTATTCCTCCAATCAACAATTTGGATTGCTAAATGATATATCTACTTTTCTTAATTAATCTAGTTTTTGCAGATGAAGAGGATTCTCGTAAATCTTTAAAAAGAGCGAAGATATTATCTCTGAGAATGCGTAACAGCTGGTCCTCAAGCAGTTGCACTCCTTACCACCACTTCTGCAAACAATCAAACCGCAGAAGATCAAAATCCCATTACCGAGGACTCTCGAGAAAATTAGGTTGTCTTTTAGAGATGAAGGAGTTTGTACGGATCTCCAGGTCGATTAATGTATTTTTAACTTTTATTTGTAATGTTAGTTTATGTGTTCGAAAAGAATTGAAAATTGAGCTACCTTTTTTCTCTGGCATTCTGATATGATTTTTTTTTTTGTCTTTTATTCCAGTTTGCCAATTTTTGAACGTATAGCTTTTTGGCTATCTGATATGACATGAATATGAATTTGGGTTGTCATCATTTCATGTCTTAGTTTGCTGCAGTTTTCTATGTCTTCCAGTGCTTGCATTGAAAAGCGAAACAAAATAATAACTTGTACTTTTGGTGTTCCTCCATCAGAAGCCCGCAGACCTGAAAACAGAGACATTTTTACGCAAGAGATTGAAGAGCCAAAACCTACTGATGAAGTACAAGATGAGGATGCCGGATGGACTGAAATTAAGGATCTCAGTATAGATTTGCAACCTACTAAGGAGGACAAGGAGGAGATAGTACCAGACGAAACTATCCACGAAGCTGCAGTGGGAAAAGGATTATCGGCTGCCCTAAAGCTTCTCAAAGAGCGAGGAACACTTGAAGAAAGTATAAACTGGGATGGAAAATACATGGACAAGAAAAAGAGCAAACTAGCGGGCATGGATAATGCAGCTCTCTATCATTACCTTGAAGTCATTGCCGACCGTTGAATGTTAGAAGCCCACACCACGTCAGCCCCACGTGTCCACCATGTGTGGCTGCCACGTCAACCCTAACAATGACCAGCAACTTGTGTTCACCACATCAGCCCTAGGGCTAACTCGAGACCAACCCGTGATCGCTTTGCGACCCAAGTCATGGTAGTTCACACTCACACACCCACATGACTAAGTCCGTTGTTGCGACCAAATCCGTCACCATTCCGTTATTGGAATCCTTGACCGGATTCTTCATTCTTCAAATGTAAATTTAAATTTAAATTCAATTTTTGATTCTATATAACTTTCTCTATATATAGATCATACCTATACTTGTAAATCATTGAGGAAAATTCAATTAATACAATTTAGGATTTTTCTAATTAGGGTTTTAATTCAATTGATGGAATTAGATTCCAACGATCAATCCTACCGGTATCTTACCTTTTGTCATGGTATCATTAGAGCCAGTGGCCAACGCCCCACCACCGGAATCTACAATGTTGAATCCTTTAGTCCCTCATTCATCTTAAACCTCCACCAACCTAGATATACCTACCATTCCGGCGTTTTCTTCTTCATCATTGATACCTTCCCCCACCTTTACCAAGCAGTTTGATAGCTCTAACTATGTCATTTGGAAGACCCGCCTCCTTCCCTTTCCTATTTTCAATTAGCTATTACTGATTTTAAAAGGTCACAAACCTGCACAGCCCAAACCTTAGCCACTAATGATGGTAATGTAACATCAAACCCCACCTATATGACATGGCTAGTCTGTGATCATGCTACCTAGGGTTGGCTTGTGGCCACATCCACTAATATGGTAGTTACCCAACTCATTGACCTATGGTTGTCAACTGAAGCTTAGTCTTATTTGAAGCACACCTACACCACGATTTCCTCCTCCCATTCATCCTTTCTCCGGATGTAGCTCCAAATGGTGACTTGTGGCTCTCAATCCATGTCCGATTTCTTACATAATGTCAAGTCCATTCTTGACTAGCTCACTACCATCGGCACCACCATCCCCGATGATGAATATATGTCCTAAGTCTTTCGCAGTTTAGGTGATGAATACGACAATTTAGCCACTTTGGCCTTTGTCCAACATCAATCACAACTCCTGAGTCATGACGCTTTCCACGGCCTGGTTCTGGCTTAGAAAGGGCATCTAACCCGTCGTAATGCCACCCCTTTATCTCTGGCAACATTAGTTATACAACCTAGATCCTACCTAAGTCACACTCCACTACACGAATCAACCTAACCTAAGCTCCTTTGTGTGCTCTAGCTCACCCGCAAATCATGGGTACTAGACTAACCCAGATAACCTTCTCTGCAACTCGTAACTCGCATGGTCCAATCATTCTACAAACAGGGCCCAACCCCATAATAGGCCTTATTGCCCATTATGCCACAAGCCTAGTCAGCACAGCATGAATTGTCACGAACATTTTAATCCAAATTTCAACCCACCCACCCACTACCCCAACCTAGCCCAAACACCCAATCAAACCCATCTCAACTTTAGCCCAACTAATAACTCCCCATTCTTTTACCCACCACCAGCCCATTGTACTCACCTTCTACCACCTTTCTCACATTATAACCCTTCTCATCCTCCTTCCGCCCTAGATGCCACTTCCTAGCATCTAGACTCTAAGGCTTCCCACCATGTCACTAACTCCTTTGTAATTCTGTCTGAGGTTACCCTTTATACTGGCCCTTAACAACTCATTGTTGTTCCATCAATAAAACTTTTCAAACCCATTCTCAATTTCTTTCCATTTTTACTATGTTTCACAAATTCATGGAAAATCAACTCCAGTATAAGCTTTAGACAATTCAATGTGATGGTACTCCCAAGTTTTTTTCTTCTTCCTTTCAGTCTTATCTACAGAAATTTGACATCCATCAACAAGTCTCCTCCCCCCACTCCCTTTTGCAAAATGGTGTTGCTAAATGCAAACACTGTCACATTGTTGAAACTAGTCTTACTCTGCTTTCCTAAGTTGTTGTTCCCACTCGTTTTTAGGACATTACCTTTAAGACTACTCTTTTCTCATCAATGGCCTTCCCACTCCAGTCCTCCACAACCTCTTCACTTGGCAAGTCTTGTTTCATACTCCACTTGACCTCACCCATATATAGGTATTTAGTTGTGTTGTTTTCCCATATCTTTGCCTATATGCTCCTCATAAACTTTCTCCTCAGTCTTATGCTTGTGTCTTCCTAGGTTATTCCTTTAGTTATCGCAACTACTGTTGTTATTGTCTCGAAACTCAATGCATCTTTATCATTGCTGATGCAATCTTTCATGAATAAATCTTCCCTTACCATTCTTTTCCCTCCCCTCCTAAGCTGGATCTAGACATTCCACTCACCATATCCACTATTCCCCCCCCCCCCCCCCCGCCCCCCAAATCATTTTCACTGCTTCCCTACCATCTCTAGCCCATTTCTCTACCTATCTAGCTCCCACCTCATCCCCACCAAACCCTTCGCGCCCCAACCCCCCCCCCCCCCCCCTTTGCCTCCAGAACCTTTACCCCTACCTCCAACACCGCTAAACCTTTCTTATTGCCCCACTACCCACCAATGTGATGACACTATTACGAAGCGAACCCTAACCTTTCACCACACCTTTGCCTTGACTGCTACAACCCCTCTATCTTTTGAACCCACATGTTATTCTCAAGTTGTTCATGACTCACACTGGCGTGAGGCTATGGCTATTAAGTACACTGCCTTTCTATGTAATGGCACATGGTTCTTGGTTCCCTCTCCGCCTAATGTTTGACTGATTGGTTGGAAGTGGGTCTACAAAGTAAAACTTAAGTCAGATAGTTCTTTGGAGCAGTATAGGGCTTGTCTTATGGCTAAATGGCTTCATCAAACTACAAGCATTGATTTCACTGAGACATTTAATCATGTTGCAAAACTAGTTACTATTTGTACGATTTTTGCACTTGCTTACTCTCGTGGTTGGTAGATTCGCCAGCTTGATGTCTCCAAAGCCTATTTACATGGGCTTTTATCGAAAAAGGTACACATGGACCAACCCCAAGGGTTTGTCAACCCAACATGGCCTTCACATGTTTATTGCCTGTATCGTTCTCTCTACAACCTTAAAAAAGAGCCTTGTACATGGTACCAACACCTAAGTTCCTTCTTGGTTTCACTTGGATTTGTCATTTCTCTTGCTGACACATCTTTGTTTACTATGCATACTCCTTGGTATAGCTTTGTGTTCTTAGTTTATGTTGATGGTGCCATCCTCACAGGTTCCTTGTAGGCTCCCTTCTTTACCTTATTACACATTTTTCAACAGGAATTTACAATTAATGATCTTGGCCCAATTCATTACTTTCTTGGTGTTGAGGTCCAATCCACTCTAAATGGATTTCTTATTAATCAGGCTAAGTTTATGCGTGACATACCTGACCACGCCAAAATGTGTGATGCTAAGGCTATCTCCACCCCATGCACCACTGTTGAACCTCTCTCCATCAACTTTAGGGACCCCTTAATTGATCCACTCCTCTATCGTAGCATTATTGGTGCCCTCTAGTATCTCACCATCACTTATCTAGACATTGCTTACTCAGTCAACACTACTTGTTAGTTTCTGCATCATCCTACCACTACGCATTGGCAAGTTGTGAAACGAATTCTTCGTTACCTAATTGCTACACCTCATCTTGGACTTCTTCTTACTCGTAATCCCTCCACTACACTACATGCATTTTTAAATGCTAGTTAGGCTGGCAATCTCAATGACTGACACTTAGTTGGCAATTTTTGCATCTTTCTTGGCCATAATTTAATCTCTTAGAGCTCTTGTAAGCAACATATTGTTGCCTGTTCTAGAACTCAACTAAATACAAGTCCTTAGCTAACACAATTGTAGGGCTCATCTAGGTAGCATATCTTCTCCGTAACTTGCATGCCCTACCACCTCATCCACCTACCCTCTGGTGCGACAATCTCTTAGCTTTCTAATTAACTATCAATCTTGTGTTTCATGCTTGCACGAAACACATAGAGATTGACTTTCATTTTGTTCGTGAACACCTTACTCATGGTTAACTCCACGTACAATTCATCTCCTTTAGAAATCTACCTACTGATATCTTCACCAAAGGTCTCTTCTCTACATGCTTCCAGCTTCTGCAGTCCAAGTTGACTATTCACACTACCCCTTTAGCTTACGAGGGAATGTTAGAAGCCCACGCCACATTAAGCACCACGTGTCTACCACGTGTCTGCCACGTGTGGCTACCTTATCAGCCCTAGCAGGTGACCAACAATACATGTTCGCCAAATAAACCCTAGGGCTCACCTGAGATCCAACCCGAGATCGCTTTATGACCCAAGTCTTGGTCGTTTGCGCTCGCACAACTGAGTCTGTTGCTGCAAACGAATCCATCGTTGTTCTATTATTGAAATCCTCAATTGCATTCTTCATTCTTCTTCATTTCAAATGTAAATTTAATTTTGAATTTGGTTTTGACTTTGATTTTTGATTTTATACAACTCTCTAGATATAGATCATCAAGGAAAATTCAATTAATACAATTTGGAATTTTTCCAATTAGGATTTTAATTCAATTGACAAAATTAGATTCCAACGATCAATCCCACTAGTATCTTACCTTCTTTTAATCCATATGTCTGAAAGGATGAGGCAAGATGCAATATGCTCCTAGAAAGGATTATGGAGATGACATCAAATGCTAACTAGGTTCGAGTGTTCCTCCAAGCAATCTACTTTGGGTTATCGATGAGGAGATAAGAATTTTTTTCAAGGTATGTAACAAAGAAAGTCAATACAATGCCAATGGCAAAAAATCCATTGACGACATTGTCGATTGCACTAAGAGGTCCCTTTGGTTTGTTAAGGAATCCAAATCCAAAGGGAGACACCCATCCCATGTAGGAAGCTAGAAATACCAAAATGAGAGAAATTTTGTTAAATAAAAGTGTTGATGTGCCTAATTGCTCATGTTAGATAGACATTGAAGCTAGTGTGGCATAGTCCTACTGCTAAGAAAGAGTTTAATGTCGGAGATTATATATATAAATACCTTATTTTTTAAGTTAGCTTTTAGATGATTTGCAACATGAAGTCAAGGTCAAATTAGAACAAATAACCAAATCTTACGAAAAGAAAAGATCCTTTATGCTACGTGGCATATGTCGAAACCATGTACACAAGTTTTGTGGAAAGTGTTTTTCTATTCTTTTTTCTTTTGATTGTGGAGAGTTCTTTGCAAATTAACTTCCTATATCAAAATTCTAGTGAGGTTAGTCAAGCCTTTACCATTAGAAGTGTATTTTTAGAACTAAAATAAACACGGGCAAAAATAATTAGATTAAGAGTCAACTCTGAACAAAATTCCTTACAATGATAGAAAATTTAAAAAAAATTCTTATAAAATTGAAACCTTGAGCTCTCTTTTTAATAGAGATTGAAACTAAGGTTTCAATTATAAAAAAATTCACTAAACAATTTCCTATCCCTACTTCATTTTAAATAGACTTAGTTCCTAATCTTATATCGATTGGATTTTGAACTCCTAACATAATTGGATTTTAACTATTTTAAACTCTAAACTTTATTTATACAAAATAATCCAAAACTCAGTTGTATTGGCTAGGAGCTAGGTCTATTTAATAGGAAATAGGGATAACAAATTGTTTCATTATTAAAACTTTAGTATTAATCTTCACTGAAAAGAAAACATTAGGTTTTAGTCTTATGAATTTTTCTACTGATTTTTTGTCATTTGAAATTAACTCTTGATCTAGTTGTTTTTGTTTTCAATGTTCGCTTTGATTTTAAGAGCACACCCCTAATTTTAAGGTGTGACAATAAATATTGGTACTACAATGGTAAACTTCCTCTTTCTCTCTTTTGCTCTATATATATTTGTAACTATTTAGATATCAATGTTTGAATTGATATTTGTTGTTGGTGTTCTAGTCTTGGTTGATCTTTTGGTGGTGATATTTTTGTACTTCTAGGCTATCTCAGCACAACAGAGCATGGGTTATCCTAGTTTCAAGCTTGTCATGGTCTGACGGCAAAACTAGCATATATGCACTTTCTGGTATCTCTTTATCTGTTTAGTGTTTGGTTAACAATAAAATTTGGCTATAATTCTCGACGGAAAATTCTTGAATCCCATTTTTTTTTTTTATAACATGGTTCGTCTCCATTTACTTCTTCGTTTCCTTGCCAAACAACCAAAAGCCTTGTAACTATTTCATGAAAAACAATGAATTTGAGAAATCTAGGATTCATGTGCCTTTTCTGAATAAAAGCTTTTAGATCTGGAGCATGCAAGACTAAGTTTGTTAAGAGGCACCTTACCGGGGAGTTTGAGAAGAGATATGAGCGTAAGCACTCTTGCTTATTTCTATTTTCTGAAATTCTCTACTTCTAATTGTTTATGGTTGGGTAATTTTGAACTTCACTGCGTACAGCCATGATCCATGTGGAAGTTCATCTGCTGAACTTCTTCACGAACTACGCGAAGATTAGGTTTAGCTGCTGGGACATCGCCAGTCAGCATAAGTTTGGTGTTTGAAATGGTTACTAGTACATGCTTTTCTTTGGCCCCTTCAACCACATTTGATTTACAGTTATGAAGTGTATAATTGCATTTTTTGATATGGTGTAATAATTTGAATCTTTTATTCATTGAGATATGATTTTATTTGGGACTTCTTATGTTGAAAACATGATATATTTGGTGCATTTGACCATAACTCTAAATATTCTTCAAAAGTCCTTGTTCATCTCCTCTGAAAAGGAGTAGAGAGGACATATTACAAGTACTTTTGTTTTTCAATTTGGGACTTTTATGTTTATATTTTCATATAATTCTAATTCGATCTTTCTACTAGGAAGGAATTGACCCATTGTTTTTGGATTGGGTTGAATCAAATAGAAGAAGAAATAAAGATAAAAATAAAAAAGCTCTAATAGTATATGAAAGGCTTAAGCCCACCTTTTTCAAAAAGTCTTTTGAGGAGAAGAATTGTTTAAGTGTATAAGACTCTTTATCCAATAAATCTATATAATGTCATTGCAGTTTTTACCTCATGCTTCTTTTGCTACTATATTAGAACGTATTTCACCTTTCATTTATTCATACTTGATATTTGTGATATGTATTGCTTGATTTTAGCATTTATGAACAATCTGCAATCATCATGTTTGATGTCACAGCTTATGCGATATACAAAAATGTATCGACATGGCAAGTTGACGATGGCTTGCTTTTTTCTTTTATTTTTTTTGTTCTTTTTCTAAATTGCGACTACTTTCGCTAACATCTCTTTCATTAATTCCTTCCTCTCAATATTTACTTATACGCAAACATGGTCTTCTAAATGGTTTCCCATTCCTATTTCATCAGGGTCTATGACAGCATTCCCATAGTGTTGTGTGGTAACAATGTCAACGTCCAAAACAAGCAAGTTGGGGCAACTTCGGTTAGCTTCAATTGGAAGAAAAATCTGAAGTACTATGAAATTTCCACAAAGAGCAATTACAACTTTGAGAAACCTTTCTTGTACCTTGCCAGAAAGCTAGCAGGGTATGTTCTACTCTATTAGTGGTTTAATTCTAATTTTCTCAATTTTGATCTAGAAAGAAATCTTTAACTTTTAACTTGTAATTACAGAAATGTTGATCTCCACTTTGTTGCATCACCAACTCTTGCTCCTCCTAATGTTCCTACTGACTTGGTTGCACAAGCACAATAAGCAGTAGGACCATTTCCTTTCTAATATTTTAAACTTTTCAACAATTCTTCGTTCATATGATTAAATAATTACACAACCACAAAATATTGGAGCTTTATTCCCTCATGGTGGAATTAATCTTTGGGCATGAAGCTGAGTTGGACAATGTAGCAGCACAACCCCTCCCCAACGAAGAAACGATTTCATCGACTAGAAGGGTCCTGTTTCTTAGTTTGTCAGGCTGTTTTCAACAATCATGGTCTAACAAGTTTTAGAATAGTTTTACTCCGAAAAGTTGCTTTGGCTTATACTGTACATCAAGGTCATTTGTGGTACATCTATGCTAAAAGCCCATATCCTTTTCTTAGGCCAAATGGGGCTTATTTTTTAGCATAGGATGGATGAAAAAGATAATTGGTTTAGTAGAATTAGAGATACAAATTTTCTGTCAATCATTGTATGTGTATATGGCGATATATGATTGATGGCACAAAAGGCAGACACTGGCAAATATCCAGAACCGTGCAATTCGTATGAAATGGTTAAGTAATACATGTCATGAAACAGTTTTTTGTGCACTCAATGTCGTGTGTTGTAGCTGGAAAACATGAAGATATGTTGGCGAATGTGAAATCAATTAAATAATTTCCATTTTACAATTTCATAATCATAAAAGGATTTCATTATTGAAGTCCGGGAAATCATTGCCAAGTTCTTGGTCACATAGGAGGCTAATGTTGAACCATAAATGGATACACTGTTAATGGTCATGAGACACTTTTTGCAATCTATCTTGGGACACGAATATGATTTGACATTTGATGGGTATCATATTGCAATATAAGAGCTTCATCATATACATTATCAAGGTTCACACATCAAATACATGGTGTATTTTGGAGAAACATCAAAATTATAAAGCTTGAGATGTGGAAGCCCCAGCCTAAATTCTCGGTTTAAAAGGCCAACCAAACAAACAGAGGACTTCGAGGACGAGCCCATGACAGTTGATTCCGAAGGCATGCACTCTTTCTTGTTGGTTAACCCATCAGCACAGGTGTTCTACTTTGTCTAGCTTCTTAAAGCAAAGTATGAAACTCACGTGTCCTCTACCTTTGCTCAATTGCGAGGGTGGTCAAGGAAATGAGTGGAGCGAGAGGGAAGTGAGGCCAATGCTCAAAGATGTGTGTGAGGATGTGAGTAAGGGGAAGATGGGATGGATAAGAGACTAGAGTAAGCACTCAAGGTAAAATATAAAAAGCCACCCCCTTCCAGTACATCTTTGCAAGATAATGTTGTTGGTCTGCTGATAGATCTATAGACCAAAACTTTATTCTGGCTATCAAGTGGCACATGTTAAAGTTAGGATACCAATCTCCATCACCATGTAGTAGGAATGCAAGTAATGATGACCACTTCTTTGCTCTTCAGTACTAAAGAGACTAACACAAATTTGGGGGCTCTTCAGCTTACTCCTACAAGGCTACGTGGGTTAATGTTGATGATTCTATAGCCAACTCAGCTGTTTCTAAGCTAGTGAACCCAAAAACCCTCGTTTCACCATCCCTTTTTGTAACAAAATAGGGAATAGGACAAGGGAGTGTGGAATTATGCTTTCTATTGATACTGCAATGCCGTGTTTGTACAAAGGGAGGTCTACTTATAGACCAATAGGATGACTATACATGGTAACTACAATAATGTAATATACAAGGAAAATATACACATTAAATAAATTGAATCGTAAATATGAGCAAATCACGTAATACTCCATAACACTCCCCCTCAAGCCGGAGATTTGAACAAGTCAAATACTCCGAGCTTGGAGAGAAGGTGCCAATGTTGTTTACTACAAAGAGCCTTAGTGAATAAGTCTGCAGGCTACTCTTTGGTGGAAATATGACATGTCGAAATGATTCCCTACTGTAGTTTCTCTCTCACATAATGGCAATCCACCTCGATGTGTTTAGTTCTTTCATGAAAAGTCAGATTCGCCGCAATCTTCTCTGCTGCTTCATTATCACAAAACAATTGGGCCGGCTGTCGGAGATAAAACCCAAAGTTGCTAAGTAGTCCCATAATCCATACTATCTCACAAGTTGTCACTTGCATTGCACGATACTCAGCTTCTGCAGATGAGAGAGAGACTGTTGGTTGCTTCTTTGAACGCCAAGATATCAGGGAATTCCCAAGCATTATGCAAAAACCTATGGTTAATCTTCGTGTCATGGGGCAAGTGCTATAATCAGAGTCGCAGTAGGCTCTTAATACCAATTTCGATGTTGAAGGGAATATAAGTCCAAGGCCTGGACAACTCTTGAGATATCTGATGACTTTCATAGCTGCCTCCATATGTGATTGTTTTGGTGCATGCATAAATTAACTGAGCAACTAAACTGGAAAAGTGATATTAGGTCGAGTAAGTGTCAAGTAGATTAACCTGCCAACCAAACGTTGATATGTTGAGGGATCTTGAAGAGGTGGATCATGGATGTCTTCTAGGGAACTATAATCATACTCAATACTTGTGAATTTCTTATTATGTTCCATGGGAATTATAGAAGGTTTGGAGCTTGCTAAGCCTGCCTTAAAGATAAGCTCCAAAGTGTATTTTTGTTGACTCAAGGAAATTCCTTGTGGGGATAGAGCAATTTCAATACCAAGAAAAAACTTTGATTGACCAAGATCCTTCATGGAGAATGTAAAGTTTAAGTAGGCCTTCAAATCAGTGGTGGCAGCATTATTGTTTCCTGTGATCAAAATGTCATCAACATAAATGAGAAGGGCAACGAAGGAACTTCCCTGTGGTTTGGTGAAAAGGGAATAATCATGCCAAAACTACTGAAAACCATAAGCAAGAAGAGCTGCAGTAAATTTTGCATTCCACTGACGAGATGCTTGTTTGAGACCATACAGGGATTTGAGCAATCGACATACAAGTCCCTCCCCCTGATTGCAAAATCCAAGTGGAAGTGCCATATAAACTTCCTCAGAGAGATCACCATGAAGAAAGGCATTTTGAACATCCATATGAAAAAGAGGCCAATGGTGGGCAGCTGCAATAGTAACAAGTAAACGAACAGTAACATGTTTGGCAGTAGGAGAGAAGGTGTCCTGATAATCAAAACCCTCACGGACCAAGCAAGCCTTGTAACGCTCAACTGAACCATCTGCATGGTATTTAACCTTATAAACCCATTTACAATCAACTGGACGACGACCAGGGGGTAAAGGGACCACATCCCAAGTATGATTAGCCTCAAGGGCAGCAAGCTCACTATCCATGACAGCCACCCAATTAGGGTCCTTAACAGCCTCATGGAAAAAATATGGTTTAGGGATGGCAAATATGGAGGTAATGAAGTGTTAGTATTGGGGATGACATTGGTCAAGGGAAAGATAGTTGGAGATGGGGTAGAGAGAGGTGCAAGAGGAGGAAGGTAAAGTGGGACAAAGATAGTCATTACTCTAAATGGGGGGTTTTGTGGAGTGACCAGAGCGATGCACAAAAAGGGAGGATTGGGGAGGGGGCTCAGCAGGAGGTTGGTCAGAAAGAGCATTAAGTAAAAGAGGAGGTGTATCGGGAATGGGGTCAGAGGAAGTAGGAACAATGGGAGGAGGGTCCGTAGGAGCAGGGTCAGGTAAAATAGGGTCATTAACTGGTAAAGAAGATGGAGAGTATGTTTCCACAGGCAGTACGATGGGAGCCGAAGGGACCACAAGACCGTCGAGGGCCAATAGGGAAACCTGCAAAGCAAAGGGAAAAACATTTTCACGAAAAATAACATCGCAACTGACAAAGAATTTGTCAGTGGAGGGGTCAAAAAGTTTGTAACCCCTTTGGTAAGAGGGATAACCAATGAAAACACAAGGAGTGGCACGATGACTAAATTTGTCACGCGGACCAAGAGTAGTGGCAAAACATTGACAACCAAAAACACGCAAGTGATCAAGAAGAGGAGGTGTGCCGAATAAATGCTCGTAAGGCGTGAGGTTACCCAGGGGAGCAGAAGGAAGGCAATTGATGAGGTAGGTAGCGGTCAAAATGGATTCACCCCAAAAGCAAGGCGGAAGGTGAGCTTGAAAAAGTAAGGCACGAGCCACGTTTAAGAGATGGTGATGCTTGCATTCGACAACCCCATTTTGCTGAGGGGTATGAACGCAAGAACTTTCATGAAGAATGCCTTGGGAAAGAAGAAATGAGGAACATTCAAAGGAAAAAAATTTAGTGCCATTGTCAGAATGAATGCGTTTGACAGTGGCATCAAACTGGGTACGAAACATGGAAAGAAAAGATTGAATTTTTGAAAAAACTTGACTTTTAAATTGGAGTAAAAAGGTCCACGTGGCACAGGAAAAATCATCAACAATAGTTAAAAAATAACGAGCACCATCATGGGTGGGGGAACGATGAGGGCCCCAAACATCCATATGGACAAGGTCAAAAATATGAGTGGTAGTAGACGTGCTAGAGGGAAAAGAGGCACGAGTCTGTTTGGCAAAAGGGCAAATGTCGCAAGAGAAATAATTGGGGCAAGTAATGGATTTGCCATTTGCAAAATAAGATTTGGAAGAGGAATGTCCAAGACGTTGATGCCAAAGAAAATATTCATTAGTTAAAACTGAATTGCAAATAGGAGTCTTGTTAGAAGTACAACGAGAATTTATTATGGAAAATAGATAATTAGAAAAAATTGAATTAAAATTCCTAGGAATAACAAAACAAAGAAAATAAAGTAACCCTTCAGCCTTGTCAAGTCTGATCAGCTCCCTAGTCATACGAGCCTGAAAAACATAAAAGTTTTTGAAAAAAAGAGCCACACAATTGTTATCACGGGTTAGTTTACGAATGGATAACAAATTATGACAAAAATTGGGAGCATATAAAACATGTTTTAAATGGAGGTGGGGGTTAGGTTTAGCATGACCAATATGGGTGACGGGACTACAAGTTTGATCAGGTAATTGAATAAATATGGGTGAGGCACATGGAAATTTTGAATCGAGAAATCGTAAATTGCATGTGATGTGATCGCTAGCCCCGAAATCGATAATCCAATTGGAATTAATAGGAGAATAAGGAAAAGAAATACCTGTAAAATTTGCAGATGAATCAGTGGGGCCTGCCTGATTGAGCATGGTGAGTAACTTAGCTTGTTGATCGGGGGTCAAATTAAGCCTTGTAGGGGCCCTAAAAAGAGAGCCAAGACCGGGAGATGTAGGGCCCAAAAAACTTGGATTATGGCCCATGGAAAAATTGGGATCCAGGTAAGGAGGCCCAAAATTGGTAGGTTGGGAAAAGCCTAGCCCATCAGTAGCAGTATTATAGGCAGTGGGCCCAGATCCAGTAGGGCACTAGCGATGAGAGCTGCCCCGGCCCTTGGGCTTCCAGTTAGTGGGATAGCCCACTAACAGAAAACAAGCCTCACGTAGATGGCCCGAGCGATTGCAATGGGTGCAAAATCACGGGTTTGAAGCGGGCCCAGCAGAGGCAGGCTGCGTGAGCCCACTGGGAGGGGTCACGCTGGGCTTGCGGGAGAGACCCAATCTGGGGGGACTCGGGGCTAGGTCAGGCCAGGCTGGAGAAGCCAACGGTGTCACCGACGGGAGCATTGCTTCATTGATGGACCTCTTGCTTGGAGAGAGCATAGGTTCTCTCCAAGGAAGGAAGAGAATCACAGGACAAAATCTACGTGCGTAGATTCTGAAATTCCTCAAGAAGACCCATGAGGAATTTCATGGATCGATCGTCTTGTTCATGAGCAAGGAGACGATCGTTGATTTTGCAGGTACAGAGGCCACAATCGCAACGAATCGCGGGCTCCTGGGTCTCAAGATCGCTCCAGAGATCTTTCAGGCGAATGAAAAAGTCAGTGAGCTTAGTTGTGGTGCAATTGGTAACCAGGTGAAGATCTGAAATGGCTTGACGAAAGGCAAATCGCTGAGTGCTGGAGACCTTGCCGAACGATTCCTAGATGAGCTCCCAAATCTCGAACACGTAGGGCGTGCGCGAGATGAGTCGCTCCGGGGAACGCTCGACTAAATTGACGAGCCAAGATCATCCTAACAAGATTAAATAAATTGAATCATAAATATGAGCAAATCACGTAATATTCCATAACACCTTTTGACATGAAAATGCAAGTCCCTGTATTATTAATCGATGATCACATTACAAATGTTAAAGTGTAGATTCCTACAATATTTGTTTGATTTAGGGAACTACTAGAAAACAGTGACTAGGAAGAAAGATTTTTCATCGCCTTGTACAAATTTGTTATTGCAATTAACTAGTTTCACTTCAATAATGGGTATCTAAAAAAGTTACCACCACAAGACTAGACATTCCCACGCAACCATTCTCTACTAGAAAAGTTACCAAATTCTCCCCATGATCTAGAGCTTCATATCTCAATCCAAATTATGAGCTGAAGATAAAACTAAAAAAGCTTGAGCTACATCCAAATTAATAATTACATAAGTAAATTACTTTTTGTACAAAACGTAACAAATGAAACCAGATTACAGCTAAAGTGCATGCAACAAAGGAAAATGAACAATACTTTCTTCAAGTACCTAAAAACGCCATCACCTCCATCCATGTGGCACCCTTACTGAACACCACACCAGAAACACTGGCATTACCAACCAACACAAAGCTGGTTTCTTCTGCTTGTGTCCTTCCTCCTGCCGTCGTTCTTTGCCTTACTATAGAGCTAGTCAACTACCACTCAACCCATTGAGTTTCGAGAATCTATAACCCGATCGAAATACAACGACTCAACCCAGTGAGTCAATAAATTATACATGCCACATAACAAAACCAGTCCAGGAAGAATATCCTTTAGATAAATAAATAAAGTAATAATTTAGAAAGAACCATAATGAAATATGAAATGTCTCTAATAATTAATGGAAGATTATCCTTAATTACCTAACAAGGAGTTGATACTGCGATGAAAAGCTGAGCCTTCATCAATTAGAAGAAGTTTGCACCACGTACAAAACCAAACATTTTTTTTTTTAGATTTTAATTTTGAATATTTGAATTTTGTTATCAAGGGCAGTAAGCCAAAAGCAAATCACACATAAGCATAATGGCAAGTGAGAGGTAAAAATAAACAATAAGAAAGTTTGGATAGCATAGATGTGAGAATATGTCATAACTTGAGAAAGCCTTGCTAACGTCATTTAATGTCAAGATGCATAACCGAAGTTCTCTTGTATCTAGTATTATGAATCCATTTACTTTATAAGGATAAACTTTGATAATTAATGAGATTATAGAGTGATCATCCCAACAAAATTTTATTTTATACTTCATTTAATGTCAAGATGCATAGTTGAAGTTCTCCTGTATTTAGTATTATGAATCCTTTTACTTTTTAAGGATAAACTTTGATAATTAATGAGATTATAAAGTGATCATCCTAACAAAATTTTATTTTATACTTTAAGGTCTAATAGCCCAAGTCTTCCTTCCTTTTTAGGTGGGTAAATAAACTACCAAGTAACCTTGTGAGTTTTATAATTTTCCAAGTTACCTACCTACAAAAAGTGTTTAATCCTCTTTTTAATCTCATAAATGGTTTGTTTTAGAAGAAGGAACATATGCATAAAATAGAAGTAAGAACTAATTTTTTCAATTATAATCTTCCTATATAGTCAAGATGCCTTTTCCCTATCCATCAATTCTTTCCATGATTTCTTTGATCAAAACCTTACAATTAATGTAGTAAGCCTTTTTGCCATAAAAGGAACACCAAGATACCTAATAGGGAGAGTTCCCTTGGAAAATGAAGTGTGATCCAATATCAAAACTTTTCTTGTTCAGTAAGTCCAAAAAAAAAAAATGGCACTTACTAAGACTAAAATGTACCTATATGTGTTACAAAGCCCTCTTAAGCATTAGTGAGACATCGTATTGAATTAATATCTCTATGTCCAAATAAAAATAAGTTATTTGCAAAGTAAAGATGAATAGTTTTCTCCCTTTTGCAAAATTTAAAAGTAGAAACAAATGTTTTCTCGATAATAATCCTGTTAAATATCTCCATGACAAGAACAAAGAAATAAGGAGATAAGGGATTACCTTACTTTTACCCATTAGTGCCTTCAAAATAGCCAACATGCTCACCATTGAAGTTCACAAAGAATTTGATAATAGAAAAACATTGGCCAATTAAGTCAATAACTCTTGACAAAGCATTATATTTTCATATATCTAATGACCAGTAATAAAAGCTATTTGTTTTTGGCTAACCACAATAGGAAGAATGATGCATATCCTTTCTAAAAACAATTTAGAGATTACTTTATATAGAATATTATGGTCAACAATTGATCAAAACTTGTTCATGCAACTAGGATTGGAGGTTTTTGGAACTAGGCATAACAAATCAGCGTTAATAGCTTTCAATGGTTTCTTGGATGAGAAAAAATCTAACACTACATCTTCTACGTCATGACCAACAATAGGCCAAGCTTTCTTGTAAAATAAACTATTCTAGCCATCAGAACCAAAGGCTTTAAAATTGTGAAACCCCTAAATAACTCTATCCACATTTGATAATTCAAAATCAAGAAGATTCAATAAGTCATTTACATTCTTATGAAATAAAGAAGTATACCTTTCAATGTGAATTTTATTAGCAAAAGAACTATCAAGTATAACAATAGCATTACATAAGGTGTCATCATCAGATATAGTAGATTAATCTTCTTACTCTAGATAAATTTTGTTTTGGACTCTTCTATGCATCAAGGATGAGAAGAATATTCTATTTTCATTATCTCCCTCTTTCAACCAAAGATTTCCCAATTTTCATTTTAAAAGGATTTCCTCATTTTACTTAATGCGAATAGTTGCTCCATTTTAAGCATTTCCTCATAGTGCAAAACTATACCAAAGGGGTCAAGTTGTATATTAAGTTAAACCTATTGTAATTGTTTTCTAGCATCTTTTAGCTTTTGATATAAATAAAAAAAAATGGGGAGAGTTGAGATTCCTAAGTTGTGTCTTAAGTGCTTTTAACTTTCTCACAACTTTAAGCATTTTGGTGCAGCGACTTCTTGTTGCCAAACAAAACTGACAATATCCATAAAATTAGGATTATCTGTCCAAAAATTGAAGAATCTAAAAGTACTTTTTTCCTTCTATGAGTAGTATCTAACTTAACTAGGGAGGAAGAATGATCCAATGTTAATAGAGGTAAGAACTCAATAGAAAACCTACCAAATCTAAGAATCCATTTTACATTGGTTATTGTTCTATCAATCTTACTAGTTCTAAGGTTCTATGTTGAGCTTTTATTAAACTAAGTGAAGAAAGAATCAATAAAAAAAGGTTCCATCAATCCTAATTTTCCAATCATATCATTGAGATCCTTTATGCCTTTTGTCCATATGATGTTTAGACTAATCCATTCATTTATATGTTGAATTTTCTTAAAATCACCCATTAGTAGCCAGAAAACATTTCTAACATTTTGGAATGAGAAAAGCTCAATAGTTTCTCCTAACTCCTTACATTTAGATCCCAAGTTACTTTGCATAGATAGTAAACAAAGAGAAAGATGACAAACCTGACTTATCAATGTGGTAGTCAATGGCCTGAGATGATGTTCCTAGAACTGAAAGTTATAACTTAGACAATTTCCATAAAATTCATATTCTTCCAATCATGGAGTGTAAGTAATTATAAGAGTAATTCCAACTAGTAAACATACTATTGAGACAAAATTTGCATTTTTTTCTTTTACTTTTTGTTTTATCACAATGGTAACATGTGGAGCTTGAGATAGTACAAAATTAACAACTTGTCTTTGTTTGAGGCATTTATTAAGGCCTTTCACACTTCAAGATAAGACATGCATTGATTTGAAGGCTTTTCCTCCTTCTCCATTGTATCAAAGCTATCAAGAAGATTTGAAAGCTCTTGGATGTCATTAGCAAGCTAAGCAAACATGTTTTATGACATAGTTACACAACCATTATCCTTCTTCTTTCTAGAAATTCTCCTCTTACTATGAGAATAAATTCTAGGTTTGTATTAGGCTTAGCCTTGGGTGGTAGAAGAAGCAACACTAGGCTTAATAGTACTCATATTAATAGCCTATGTAACACCATTTTCCATAATTGCATGAGAATTAACCTGAGTTGTTACACCTGTAAATGGGACTTAACCCTCTTTTTATTTATTTACTTCAACTATTGGAGCTTGAAAAGGGGCCACGTGCTTCTTAGGAATCCATATATCTTTCATGGTAATGCAATCCTTATGAGCCAAGCAATTACATTTCTTACATTTAGGAGAAATGCAACCATACTCTATAATAAATTTAAGCACCTCATTGTTCCCCATATCAATATTAAAACTTTAAGGAAATTTGCTATCAATATCTATCAGAATATAGACTTTAACATATGATAATCAAAACTTTTGTTTAATAACTTTGTCCATATATAAAGGTTTACCTAATACACTCCTAACATGGCTCATATCAATCTTGTTTCATAATGTATAAAGGACATTAAATAATTTAATCCAAGTGGGAACAACAAATATTTTGGCCTTCTCCAAACTAATACAAGGATACTATTTTTGAAGAAACAAAGGTTTATTAGCTACGTCTCATACTTCTATCTCCATTATTTTTCCTAGCTTCTAAACATTATAAGACCAAAAGAAAAAGAAGAAATCTTCATTAGTGATAAGATCTATTAAGTTATCTTTACCCCACAACTTTTCAACAATTCGTTTCACTGTAAAATACAAAGTACTAGCATTTAGAAAATAACCCACAAGACAATTAGTAAAATGACTTTTACCTTCCTTAATTGCTTTTGAAGGGAATTTTACAACAATTATCTTCCCCTTTTTAGGTAGGGGAGGTAATCTAATTTAGCAACCCAATTAATTGTTCTAATTGCTACCAATAGATGCAATAGATTTTGGGCAGTCCATAAGGGGTCATCTTGCTTCTAACTCTTTTCAACTTTTTCTACTTTACCATTTATGCCCACTTAGGAAACAATTTCGTCAAAGTCTACCTCATACAAATTATTCAAATGGGAAGATGTATCAAAGGTACCTAATTTCAAAACATCTAATGGTTTTAATATGGTTCCTTTGTTGCACTATTGGTGTGCAGTTATTCCAACTTCCATCTTGGATTTTTTAGATGCAGTTCATGATTTTTAACTCCTCTTACCAAGCATTAAACTCGTGCCAAGGGAGCTAAGGGCTCTTCTCCAAGTAGATACAAGTTCTAGACAAATTCAACTTACAAATTGTACCATTTTCTAGGACTTGTAGAAACTCTAACTAATGTTTAAAGGTGAGAGTAACATATCCTTCATTCACCATCTCCCACATAAAAGGCCTCTAGCAAAAATGATTAAGTCAAGCTAATACATGAGTGGACAAAAGAATGAATGGACAAGGGAAAGAGGGTGTAAAGGAAGACGTTGGAGTGAGGTTTTTCTTTCTTTCTTTCTTTTTTTGACTAGGAGGGGAAAATCTGCAAAAGGTAGAAAGGGAATCGGGGCATAAGAGTTTGGGAGGCAAAATCGACAAGTATCTGGAGAAATTAATGTGAGGATAGGGGAAGAAAGAGGTTAACAACACCATAGGCATGGGGTTTGGGGAAAAAAATTGTACCCAAACCTTCACCGATTGATGGTGGCGAAGGCTCTAACGATTGCAACTTTTTAGGAGTAAGGGCAATGGCAGTTTGGGGTCAGAGGTTGTTAGTGCTATATGGTTTTTATAAAAGAGCTTCAACTATATAAGTTTTGACACATCATGTAATTTTTGACAAATCATGTACTTATATATGGTAATAATTACAAAAACCAATATTCATCTTATAAACAATTTTTTACCAATTTCTAACCCTTCAAAGGCATTAAGCTTAATCCTTGCAAGCAAAGGAGTTTTTTAAGAACAAAATATAATCATTTACCTTAAAAAACAACCAAATCTATTACCTACTCTATGTAAAGTTGAAGGATTATAAAAAAGTAAAGGCAAACCTGGTAATTGGAGCCAAAGCATTGCATGTTTGGACTGTTTACTCTTGTTTAATGCCCTTAACCATTTGTAAAGGAGAAAAAGGTAGTTTTCAAAAGCTCATGATTTATATGACCAAGCTTGATGAGATCTCCTCTGAAATAGGAGAATTCAAATGCTCCAAGGATCCATTAATCTAACTATGGCAAGATGGGTTAAACCTTAAAAAGAGTTAATATAATGTTTAAAGGATTCCATACACCATGATCCATAGTTTGCTAGAAGTATAAATCTATGAAATTTTGCGGTAGTTGATATTCAAAATGGAGTATCCAAAATTCTAGCTCCCCCTCATATGTTATGGGTTCCTTTAAAGAGAAGAAAACATGTAGAATTACTAAAGGCTATAAAAAAGAGGAAGCTTTTGCTTAATTGATTTGGACATAAAGATAAGATTTTGTAGAGGCCATTGGCATAAGGAATGTTACCTACAAACACAACTTAGAAAATCCTCTTGAAGCACAAGCACTAGAAGGTGCCAACGCCAAAGACACAAATTTGGCCACTAGTGGCGGAAAAACATGAAGATTGCATCCAAGTGCTTTGATAGCATGCCACCTAAACGAGTTGAGGCCAGCTACGACGAGTGATGAGACCTCCCTCTACCCCCAACCATAAGATGGTCGGTATCATAGTTTGTCTAGTGGACAAGGGTATTTTAGATAACATTTGGGTGAGCGAGAGTAAAAAGAGAGAAAAGCTTTAAAAAAATTAGTCTTAAGTTTAGGGTTACTGTGTTTAGCTAACTGAAATCTTTATTGAGATTCTACATATGGAATTCAAATTCTTGTGATTGAATTAATGGGACACTATTGTACCTATTTTGATTTTTAAGGATCAATTGGCTCCCTAACCATGCAAAAGGAAATTTTTTAAAGAAAGTATACTTAAATTTATGTATGCATCTCTCTCTTATGCTATTTAGAATAAAAAAATATTATGATTTTTGTAAAAAGTGTTAGCTCTAAATATATAAGCTTTGGATCCATTAGAAGCATTGTAAGAAAAATATTTTTTTTATGTAAAGAAATCTTAAAAACTTATTTTTCTTCTCTCATGGTGACGTGAACTCAGTTCTCTGTTTTATAGAAGCTTTGGAGGAATTTGTTAACCTCACAAGTTTAAAGTATAACCTAAGTAAAAGTCAAATCTTCTTTTTGTGGCTATCAGAGCATGAACAACTGTTTATACTTGATCATACTCCTTTCCCTAAGGGTTCACTCCCCATTAGATACCTTGGAGTTCCCCTTGTTACAAAAAGACTTACTTAAGCTGATTGTAAAGGTTTGACAGACAAAATATTTGGAAGAATAGAAAGTTGGGGAATGACATACCTAAGCTATGCAGGAAGATTACAATTGAAAAAATTTGTCCTCATTTCCATAAGTACATTCTGGATGCAAGTTTTCCTACTACCAAAGCAAACAATTTATGAAATTGAAAAAAAGATCAAGAAATTCTTATGGACAAGTAATATAGATACATATCGTTCTCACAAAGTAGCTTGTCAAACTGTTTGTTTACCTAAAAAAGAAGAGGGATTAGGTTTACCGCATCTCAAAATTGGAACAAAGCTCTTCTAGGACATATGCTTTGAAATCTCATAAATCTCCTAGAAGCTTCATTATGGAGTAAATGGATTTATAGTACAAAGTGTAAAAGAACTTTAGTAATGCAATTAGACATAAAAGGTACCATGGCTTGGAGTTGGCGGGGTCTCCTTAAATTAAGGCCTACACTTACTTCTATTCTTTCAAATCCTACATATTGTTGCAAACAGATTTATAATGATTTTCGGCAAAGCAATAAAATAGTGGATTGGTATGATTTAATTTGGACTAGTGGCATCAGCAAACATAATTTCATTGGATGGCTTGTTTGTAGAGATAGACTTTCTACAGTAACAGAAATTGTACGTTGGCTTCCTTCAATAAATATATATTGTGATTTTTGTCAATCTCATATAGAAAATAGGAGTCATCTCTTTTTTAAATGTGCATGGGAAAGGATGATTTGGAAAAATATTCTCTCCCAAAATGGAATATAACATAACATTGGAGGATGAAATGAAGAGTTACAATGGATTATCAAAGCAGTTAAAGGAAAGGATTTAGCTGCTAAACTTCTTAAACTATCTTTCTTAGCTTGCATTTATTATATATAGGCTAAACGAAATAGAAGATGTTTTCAAGGGAAAACAATTGATATTCCTATTCTCTTAGCCAAAGTAAAGAAGGTAGTACATGAAAGAGTTTCTTTATTTAGAAATATCAAATTTTCCCAAGGAAATGTTATTTTAAGTGAAATTTGGAGGGTTCCAATTTTCATCTTTTCATAGATATGGTGACTTTTGTAATACTGGGGTATTACCCTGTGCATCTGTATTTTTAAATTTATTAATACAATTTACATTTCTACTAAAAAAAAAAAGACTTGTATATTCATCATCCTTAGAAATTTAAGATCATATTTGATTTGATGTGATATTGTGAATGATCTCATCATATGATATGGCCTTAATTATTTTGTATTGATAATTCTTACATATTTAGCAACAAAAACAAAATGAAAATAAAAAGAAAATAAAAAGTCTTGATCCGAACCATCCCAATTATTCGAACACTATTACTGACGCATACTCATCCTACCAATGGTGGCGGTGGTTGAAATAAACTGAAACAACTTCCCCTTCCTAGTGAACTACGCTTAATTCGTTTATGAGGTAGTAAGGGTACAATAGATCCACTTGGTTCAACCTAGTATGGAGCTCCTTCCATAGTAGAGTCACAACAATCATACAAATCAGTTCTTCATGTAGTTGTTTAGATAAGGAATTCATAATCCTTGTAGACAAGCTGCATCACCATTCTTTTAACGGAAAACGTGGGGGAGCTTGGTAGAGAAGCCGGGTGTCTACGATCAATAACACGTTTATTTTTGGGAAACAACGCTTTTCTCATTGTGGCTCCATGATGCAAAGTTCCTTAAATGGAACTAGGGAAGTGCCATTTGTGTCTCACATCGACAGGTAGAAAGGATCATTATAATCTATAACTTATGGGATTAGGGGAAGATAATTTCTTCTGGCTCCTTACAGTGTGCGACGGTGATGTTGACAGCCATTAGCACATGCCGGTGGAGAAACATATGGTGTTCTTCCGGGTGTGCTCCAAGAACTATTGTTTGTGAGATGGCGCTTCACGGTTAAAACAAGGACTTTTGAGAGGAAAAATGGCAGGGATGGTTTGTGCGTTGTGGAGGGTGTGAAAGGACTTCAAGACTTCCGGTTCAGATGAGGGAGAACTATTAACACCATTGATGAGGTTTTGAGTTCAATATCACGACTAGCTAACATTTTGCAGCTTTTGCGATACTAACTTCTTGTTGCCAAAAGATAGAGATTGTTTGAAAAAACAAGTAGAAACTAGAACAAAGGACTACAATCGATGTGCAATTTTCTTTGGCAAAACCAGGGTTCTATGCCTTACTTTGACACCATATAGGAGAACATGTAATGGGAAACTTTTGGTGGGTTTGCATTAATTAACGAATAGGTTTATAGAGAATCAAGACAACAAACAAAATTATTCTAACCAAGGCAATTTTTCTTTTTTCTTTTTTTTTTTGTGATAAAAATGTCAGTTTGCATTAATAAAAATTAGCATTCAAAAGCATAAAGGCATATCTCAATATTACAAAAAATATGAAAACTGAGAAAATGGAGGTTGAAAACCTCAGAACCTCATTCAAAACAACATTTTCCTAAGAAAATTTTATAATTTAAAAGAATAAAACTCTCCCTCATACAATTGTTTTTACTTATTTTGACTAAAGAACTCTTATATGGATACTACAAGGATAAGGGCAGTCCTAGGTTTGCACTAAAAGTTAATATTTTGAATACATATGATTCATTGAATTGGGATTTTTTACTAAATATAATGTAAATAAGGAGATATCCACTCTTTTAAAAAAAAAATAAAATAATGGACAATCGTTTGTATGAAGACAACTAAATTTTTTTGTGAATATTAATGTGGGGCATTTTGGCTGCTTCTTCACAGGTAGAGGGCTTAGATAGGAGAATCTAGTATCTCTTATATCTTTTTACAATTACTATGAAGGTAATACCTAAATGACTCTACAAATGTTGCAGGGTTACGATATTATTGGAAATACTTGAAGGTATAACATACCTTAGTTTTGTTGATAACATATTTTTATTAGTAGGGGAACAAAAGCTTTATCTAAGCGTCTCAAGGTTGGTGTCCAGCAGTTCCAATCAATGCATGGACTTCAACTTAACAATACAATAGTCGTGCATATATTTGTAACGTAACCCAAGAGGTATTGAACTTCGTTATAGCGAAGGAATATCCAATTGAATAGTTACTCGCAAAGTATCTAGATCCTTGCAAAAATAACAATGGTCTTTCCTTCTAAAGAGAGGCCACTATTAGCAATCAAACTTACAAGGAAAACAGGCCTTGCTCTTGTTCATCAATCCGAACTTCAGCCACAACTTTGGGAGTATGCTTTCCACATTTTGCCAAATTCCTGATCAACTGACGTCCCTCTCCGGTCATTGACGACATTAGTCCCCAGTAGGTCATTTTCCAGATTCCTTCTAATCTTACTTCTCTAAGTGAATTTGAATGTGTAAGTACCCCCCCTACTTTAGGCCCTATGCTACTCATAAATTGGCTCTCTGCTGTTAGACTTGCATTTTGCTTGGCTATCGCGCAGGGTAACGATACTATTGTCGTCTCACCCAAGCATATTGCATAGCCGCTGTTGCCATTTTTTGATGAAACTAGCTTCCCTTTTTGTACCTTAACTTCTACCACTTCCGCACCTCCCCCATGGAGCCTAATATTGTGTTTCCATTACCCCAACACCGATACAAGCCCCCTTCATCTTCTTGGGCTCCTTCACCCACAATTCGCTCTCCTTCAAGTATCTCACCACACTACTTCCCACCTTCAACAAGCCTATCACTGCCTCCATTTTTGCCTTAGGCCCCATGTCCAACTGAACCCACTCATCAGATGGACACTCGGCTCAAGGGAGAAATCAAAAGTTCTATAATTTTTAAACTTTCTACCTCTCTTCTTCTTCCTTCATCTGAGTCAATTTCATTCCTTTATCCTACAATTACCCCATGATCCTAATTTTAAGTACGAGCACGTTGGATAAAAAATAAAAATAAAAAATAAAAAATAAAAAATAAAGATGTCTGCGTAGGAGAAGCGAATTCCTTTTGCTGCTTTGCTCATGAAGATTGTGCGGCCCTATTTCTAGCTCTTCAATTCACATAATGGAGGTTTTACATGTCATTTCACCTTGGGACAACTTCCAGTTGGTTTAATTGAGCTTCTCTACGTGCTCAGTCTCTAGCCATTGCTCGCAAAATAATTGTCGGTGACGTAGCAAAGCTGCTTTATGCACTGGAAGTGGTGTCTAATCTCATCGATTTTGCAACTCGGCAGCAGTAGCGGATGATTCATGTTTCACTGACTCTACCACCTCTAATTTATTCTTTTAATATTTAAGGAACTAAATAGACGACAAACACCGGAGCAGTTCTGCGTCTCATTTTCCTCCTTTATAGATCGCCTTTCCTCTTTTCTTGGTATATTATTTCACGTTTTAGAATCAGCCGATGAAGTGAACATCCATCAAATCTTCTCAGGTGCGATACGGTAGGGTTTCTCTATTGGATTATTTCAGTCCAGTGCTTATTCATAGTTTTTTAATGATGAAATGATACAAATACGTGCTCAAAAAAAATATATATATACTTTTTTCTTCTATCAGATAAGCAATACATTTTTATTGTAAGATGGATAAAAATAATTGTAAGAAAGTGAAAACTCAAGGGAGCAAAATGAATTTCTCTATTGTTGTGTGTCATTTACAAGCCTTTCATGTTACATTTATAGAAAACTAAACCTAGGCTAACAAAGAAAGAATAATATACACAATTAAATACAAGAATATTAAGCCAAATTGTAGGGCTTAATATGGCAATAAGGTTGGTGAGATAGTTGTACATTAACACTCACCCTTAAACTAGAGATTTGAACAAGTCAAATACTCCAAGCTTAGAGAGAAGATGTTAATGTTGCTTGCTACTAAATGCCTTTGTCAATAAATTAGCTAGTTGTTCTTTTGTAGATACATGTCATGTAGTGATGATTCCTTGTTGAAGTTTTTCTCTAATATAGTGACATTCGACCTCAATGTGCTTAGTACATTCATGAAATATGGGATTGTCTGCAATCTTCTCCACAGCTTCATTATCACAATACAGTAGTGCAGGACGCTTCATGTAAAAACCAAAATCCTTAAGTAGTCCAATAATCCAAACTATCTCATAAGTGGTGATTTGCCTGGCTTGGTATTTTGTTTCTGTAGAAAAGAGTGAGATAGTGGGCTTCTTCTTAGACTACCATGATATTAAGGAATTGCCTAACATGATGCAGAACCGGTGAAAGATCATCTTGTCATAGGACATGTGCTGTAATCAGAGTCACAATAAGCTTGTAGCTCAAACTGAGATGAGAATGGAATCATAAGACCAAGGCTCGGACAACCTTTGAAGTATTTGATTACTTTTAGAGTAGCTTCCATGTGAGACTATTTCGGATCATGCATGAGTTGACCGAGGAGCTGGACCAAAAAGGTAGTATCAAGTCTAGTAAGAGTCAAGTAAATCAGTCATCCAACCATTCACTGGTATAGTGATGGATCTGCAAGTGGTGGATCACCAACTTTTCTTTGAAACCAATATCATACTCAATGCTTGTAAACCTTTTGTTTTGTTCCATGGGAATCAATGATGGCTAAGATTTAGCGAGGCCTACTTCGAAGATTAATTTTAGTGCGTATTTTCATTGACTCAAGGATATGCCATCTGGGGAGTGAGCAATCTCAAGACCTAGAAAAAATTTTGATTGACCAAGATCTTTCATGAAGAAAGTAGCATGCATATATTACTTAAGATCTGAGATTGCCTCCTAACTGCTTCCTATAATAAGGATATCATCAACATAAATGAGTAAGGCCACAAAGGAAGTACCTCTCTGTTTGGTGAACAATGAGTAGTCATGATAGGATTGAATGAACCTATGCGCAAGTAACCCATAAAGAGATTTTCGCAATCTACATATAATAGACTCCCCTTGATTATAGAATTCAAGGAGATGCTACATATAAACTTCCTCATAGAGATTACCATGAAGAAAGGTGCTCTAGACATCCATCTATTAAATTGGCCCATGATGAACAATTGCAATAGTGATGATAAGATGGACAGTGACATGCCTCACCATAAGAGAAAAGGTATCCTAAAAATCAATCCCTTCACCCTGGCTAAAACCTTTAACAATGAGTCAGGTCTTGTAGCGTTCAATGGAGCCATCAACACAATACTTGATCTTGTAGACCCATTTGCATTTGATTGGACGCCGACTAAAGGGCAAAAAGACCACATCCTAAGTATGATTTGCCTTAAGAGCAGTAACCTTAACATCCATGGCTACAACCGTAATTAGGATTGGTAATAGCTTTTTGATAGGTGGAAGGCTCTTAGGTGGCAGAGATAAAGGCAATAAAGTGCTAATAAAGAAGGTGACATTGGTGAAAAGAAACGTAATTGGAGATAGGGTATAATGAGGTGTAGGAAGAAGTGGGGAGTAGGGCATAAATAATCCAAAGTCCAAATGGGAGGACAAGTAGGACGGGTAAACCAACGAAGAAAAGGTTTAATAGAAACAAGTGGTAAGGGACAAGGACAAACATCAATAGTGGTGGTGGAGGTAGAAGGGGTGGGTGTAGTAGGTAGTGGATCGAGAAGACTATCTGGAGGAGATGGACTGTCTGAAAAATTTGGGAGGTCAAAAGGTAAAGAAAAGGAAGTTTAAGTATCAAGATCTAAGATGGCTAGAGGCATCAGGGTTGACAAGCTATCTATGGTGAGCAAGTGATCAAAAAAAAGGCGAGAAAGAAGAAAAAGGGAAGATAGTTTCTTGAAAAATAACATCACGGGTAACAAAGAAGTGATGAGCAACAAGATCATATAAGTGGTAACCCTTCTTAAAGGAAGGGTAACCCATGAAAATGCAAGGTATTGCTTGATGGCTAAATTTATCACGAGCACTAATGTGGTGGTATAACAACAACAACCGAAAACACAAAGGTGGTCAAGAATAGAGGGTTTGCCAAATAAATTTTCAAATGGACTAATGCCATGAAATGAGGATGATGGAAAACGATTAACAAGGTAAGTGGTAGTGAGAAGGCATTCCCCCCAAAAAGAAAGAGGATGTGAGCTTGAAACATCAAAGTTTGAGCAACATCCAATAAGTGTCAGTGTTTGCATTAAACAACTCCATTCTGTTGAGGAGTGTAAATGTAAGAGGATTCGTGTAGGATACCATGCTAAGAAGGAAAAACTAACATTCAGAGGAAAAAAATTTGGGACCATTGTTAGAACAAATGCATTGAATAATAGAGTCGAATTAAGTTTAGACAAAGGAAAGAAAATGTTGAATTTTTTAAAAACCTTGGCTTTTAAATTTAAGAAGAAAAGTCCAAGTAACATGAGAGAAATCATCCACAATGATAAGGTAGTACCGAGCACCATCATGGGTAAAGGTCTAATGGGGACCCCAAATGTCCATATGGACCAACTTGAAAATGGAGCTAGTGGCACCATGATGTGTAGGAAAAGGTTGTTATGTCTATTTGGCTAAAAGGCAAACAGGATACGAAAAGGATGGAGGACAAGTAAATGAATGACTAGAAAAAGTCAAAGTTTTCAAGGAAGAATGACCTAAGCGTTGATGTAATATATCATAACTAATATTATTGATTGAAATGAAATTACAACCTGAAGGCTGAGTTGTAGTTCAAAAACAAGTTTGAAGAGAAACTAAATAATCGAAAAAAACATAACGGAGATGAGCTGGAAAATCATAGCAGAGAAAATAGAGCCCGCGATCAGCCTTGCCGAACCTAATTAGATCCCTAGTCATATGATCCTGAAAAATACAAAATTGATGGAAGAAGAAAGCAACACAATTATTGTCATGGACTAATTTCTAAATAGAAAATAGGTTATGTTGAAAATGAAGGCATAAAGGACATTATTAAGGTGTTGTTTAGGGCAAGGGCTAAAATGACCAATGTTGATAACAAGACTAAGGGTTTTATTAGGCAATGTAATGCTAATCATGGCAATGCATAGAGAGACAAAATTAAGAATATGTAATATGCATGTGATGTGGTCAATAGCCTCAAAGTCAATAATTCAAAGGGACAAAATGGGTGAGAGAGAGGAAGTCGTACTTGTCATGGGTGAAGAGCTTGTGTTGCTGGTCCATAATGAGTTAGAACCTAGTGGCTCCACTAAAAACACTTCCCAAGTTAAGGGGTGGATGGCCCAAAATACTGGCACTTGGAGAAGTTGGGTAGGGCGACTGGCCTGAAGGAAGCCCACTAAAGAAGTCCAAGTGGGCGAGTGGTAAGGCCTATAACTAAAGGGATTAATGGCCCCAAAAAGAGATGGGACAGAAGGCCCATTGGCAAAGGTAGTATAGGCTAGAGGCCCATGTGAACCCAACCAGTAGCGACACCCACCGCATGACTTGGGCTTTCCACCAATTAGGTAGCCCACAAAGAGATAACAAGTCTCTCTAAGGTGACTGGGCCCATTGTAATGGGTGCAAATAGGCCTAGTAAAGAAGGTTTAAGCAAAAAGAGCAAACCCACCTAGCTTAGCTAATAGGGCCAGCCCAACTTGGGAGTCCCATCTCGTGCACAAAGAGAAAGTGTCCAATCCAAATGAATGTTGTGTAGAGCATTTTGCCTAGAAGGCGCCGAGGTCACCTCTAGGAAAGAGATGGTCATTGGTGGTGGCATGCTAGAGCAAGTCCTGCTTTGCTAAGGAGTAGAGCTTCTTCACACTTAACAGCTCATTGCGAGACAGAACGGTGGATCGGAGGGTAGAAAATTCCTTCGATAAGGCCAAGAGAAACTTGAGCACCCTATTCTTCCTCACATCGCTAGATTTGCTTATGATAACTCTATATTTTATAGAGTTATTATTAGTGTTTTAGGTAATGTTTAATATAGTTTTTATTAGATTATATTTATATTTAATTATATTTATGCATATTTTGTAGTTTTATGCAGTAAACCCGAAATAAGTGAAAAACAAGAGAAATGAAGAGAAAAGAAACAAAATAAGCACGAAAAAATGAAGGTTAGTGACGTGGAACTCATGTGAGAAGGAAAAGAAAAGTAAAAGTTAAAAAGGCTATTATCAGGTTTAGAAGTTGTCGAACGAAGAAGGAGGGAAACAAGAAAAGAAAGAGAAAGGAGGATCGAACAATGACTGGAGAGAGGTGTGGGAACTCGTTGGAACATGGCTGCGCGCAACAGCGCGGGTCCAGCAGAGATCGTAGCGATCGTGCAACAGTCGACCACCAGTGTCTTTTCCGGTGAGAACCCATTTTCGGCATTTTCTGATCATTTTTGGGCAATTTTTGACATGGAGAAAGCAAATTTGCCCTCACACAGCAATTTCTGGCATTTTTGCACTAGTTTCGCGACAGTTTACGGCGGTTTTCGGCAAAGAATGGTGAACGCTGTTTAAGTCTTCTCTACTAGATCTACGCATTTCTGAGGTGGATTTGCACGATCTTTTTGTAGATCTGCAACCTAGGCGTCCCAATCTACCTTTCTGGAAGTTTCTGTGAAGACCGGCAGCGGACGGTGGCAGCACGTGGCGGCGGACGGCGGCAGTGCATGGCAATGAACGGCAGCAGCGCGTGGTGGCGGACAGCGGCGTGTGTCACCGGCATATGACGGCGTGTGTGAAAGAGCATGATGGCACATGTGTTCCTTGTTTAATCCCCTTTTTCAGACAGAACCTTCTTGTCCCCCTGATGTGTAGATTTGTGCAACCTATTTTGTGATTTGAAGACATTTGGTAACAACTTTAATGTTTTTAAATTCCAAAATGTTTTGTTCACATTTTTGCATTAATTTAATTTATGTAAATATGTTGTTTTAGTTCAATTTGTTAGAGCTACGGTGTAACTTGATTATGTAGTAGGAATGTTATGATTATTTATGTTTTGTAAGATATTTTATGAATGTGAAGTTGTATATTACGGAGTTTAATGCTTTTAGGTGATTAGCTACCACTTAAATGATATGATTTGCATGTTAGAGATCGACAGGAGATAAAATGTAGTTGCTTATTGTAATATGCAACCATAGATTAATATGGATAGACATATACCATATGATTTGTATGGCTTTAGGTGTAAACTAGAATATTCATAAATCTTACTGCACTTAGTTCATTTAATTCATGGGTAGAAATACAGTGAGTTAGTGAGCTAAGTAGGTTCGCTATACCTAAACATAGGATAGTGAATAAGTTAGGAAATTCCACCATTACATGAGTAGAATTAATCTTACTAGCATGGATGATCAACATTTATATCTAGTAATTAGGTGAAATCAGACGCTCTAGCATATTTTGTTTATCAAGTTTAGATTAAATTTAGTTATATAGTTCATGTTTTATCACTTTGAGTTGCTAGGTAAACTTTAGGAGTTGTTCAACGTTAGTGATTAGTTGATATGGTAATCACCAATCCCTGTAGGACGATACTCTTATTCATTATTATATTACTTGTTCGACATGTACACTTGCATGTAGAATTTCACCGAACAAGTTTTTGGTGCCGTTGCCAAGGATTGGTTATTTTACTACCGATTAATATTAGTACCGAATAGCTTCTTAGTTTAATCTAGCTTTTGTTGCTTTTATTTTATTCTACTTTTAATATTGTGTTTTGTTGTAGAGAAAAGATTGAGATGGAGAACAATGATGGTACACATAAACTCCTAAAAGATTATGCACCATCATTTTGGAATGCCACATCAAGCTTTCAGATGCTTGCAAGTCAGGCAAACAATTTTGAGATCAAGCCCGTGCTCATCAAGATGGTTCAAAACTCCATGCAATATAGTGGGCTACTAAACAAGGATTCAAAAGCTCACATTGAAGCATTCCTTGAATTCTGTGACATGATTGGAGATCATGGAGTTACAGAGGATGTTATCAGGTTAAGACTATTTCCATTTTCTCTTAGAGATATATCTAAAACTTGGTTCTCTTTACTTCCTGCAGGATTGATTACTACATGGGATGATTTGGCTTAGAAATTTCTTGGTAAGTTCTTTCCTTTTGCAAGATCTGCAAAAATACGTAACGATATTTTCACTTTTGAGCAAATGAATAATGAATTATTGTATGAAGCTTGGGAAAGATTCAAGGAACTTTTGAGGAGATGTCCAAATCATGGACTACCCACATGGCTACAGGTACAAGCTTTTTATGATGGGTGTAGTACAAATCTCCATTTTGTGAGTGATACAGTTGTAGGAGGAGACTTATATAGCAGAACACTAGAAGAGGCATTTAACTTCCTAGAGGAAATGGCATTTGATAACTATCAATGGTCTACTGAGAGACTACCAATGCATCAAGCAAGTGTAGCCCATGAAGTAGATATCTTTACCACAATGTGTGTGCAATTGGAAGTGCTCGATAAGAAGATAGACAACCTAAGTATTCCAGTTGTGAGGCATCATAATAGAGCATGTGAATTTTGTGGTAGAGCATATACGAGTACAGAATGTCAGGTAAATAACCCTTATGGTCAATATAATGATTATGCTAATTTTGTTGGGATTTCTAGCAAGTCACAAAATGATCCTTACTCCAACGTGTACCCGAGATGGCACAACCATCAAAATTTTTCATGGAGTACCCCAAGTGAGATAAGACTGCAACCAACATTTTGGCAAACAGAAGAGGTGAAACCTAATTTTGAGGACATGATTAGTGAGCTGACCATCACTAAACAAAACTTTACAGAGAGGACTAAAGCAACATTTCAGAATTAAGAAGCAAGCTTTCAGAGACAAGAAGCTTCAATCCGAAGATTAGAGGTACAAATGAGTCAGCTGATCAACATGATTTCAAAGAATCAGGAGGGTACTTTGCCGAGCAATGTGGAGAAAAGCCCTATAGATATTGGAGAGGCAATAACCCTAACATGTGGCAAGCAAGTGGGAGACAATGATGCTGACAAGGAGAGTCTCAAAGATAATGATAAAGATGTTAGCATACAACTTAAGGAGGCACCTAAGAGTAAGCTTATTCCAGAAAATCCTATGCCTTTTATGTCTCCAGCTCCATCTCCCCAGAGATTCCAACAACGTGAAAAAGATAAGCAGCTTTTGGAATTCCTTGATATATCTTTAAAACTGCATATTAACATTCCTTTTGCAGAAGCTCCAGTTCAAATGTCTAGTTGTGCAGAATAGTTGAAAGAGATACTGGGGAACAAAAGGGAGCTGGAAATATATGAAACGGTAGTGTTGATTGCAGAATGCTCAACCATCATGCAACACAAGTCGTCTCCTAAATTGTTGGAGTTCCATCCTCCTTAAGCAACAATGTGGAGGATAGTTTGGCTGAAAAATATAAAGCAAGCACTTCTTGGGAGGCAACCCAAACATCATTTTCTTAATCTTTTGGCTAGGAAGCTGTCACCATATGCTCATCACAGCTTCATTTTGACAACTTGCAATCAGGGGAGTTTTCCTTGTTCCTTCCTTACTATTGCTTTATTTTCTTTTATCATTGAGGAGAATGCTTTATTTAAGTTTGGGGGTGCTACTGCTATTGTTAGAAGTCTGCTGTTTTGTTGGGTTGTGTTAGAGGTTGTGTGTTGTGGAAGTTATTGTTGCATTAGGAGTTATTGGAAGTGCTTTGTGTTGTGTTTGTTGTGCTGGAAATGTTATGATGTGTTGTGGAGAAAATTGTCTGTTTTGTGTTAGAAGTTATTGTGTTGGAAGTATGTTTTGGTGTGAAATTTTTTCGTGATAGATCATGATTTCTATGATTGAATCCTTTATTATGAATTCTTGGTGATTCTTAGGGAGATGTAGATTTTGTTCAAACTTGCAATTGTAGTATGATGTAAGTGTGATTTTGATTATGTTAATTCACTTATTGAGCACTTAAAGTCTGCATTTTCTTGAAATTGTATGTATTTCTAGAGAACATTCATGTGAAGTGTGTGATTTCTTAGATATCTCCCAGATCTTAGAATTTGCTTGATTTCCTCTTAAGGTGGAATCCTAGGTTGCATCTGACTAAGAAAATGATTTAGGCCATCTTTGGATCAATTGAGCCTTTCAAGCTAACCTTATTTACTTATCCCCAGTCACCCCGCTGAGCCTTGTTCTTATCCTAATTTTGTTGAATGACACCTACATATATATCTTTTAGCCTTTTTGATCAAATTATCTTGTTGTCCTATTCCCATGAACATATTGACTTCTGGTTTGTACAAGTTGATTTGATCATAAGAGAAGTCGAGGGGAAGGATGTAGTATGATTGATTGCAATGATTGTGTGTGGTACAATTTGTAAATGCAAACACAAATACAAATGAAAAAAAAAATATTTGCTTTAGGATGAAATAATCTTATTATCTTTTGTTAGATTCAAACCACATAGTTCTCTAAAGTAGATCTTTGAGCATTATTATTGAATATCATTGATAAGAGAGAATTGAGGTGGCTATGTGTAAATCCTTTTGTTTTTCCTTTGACATTGCACACATGATTATGACTTTTATTAGTGTCAAAGCATTGTTGGACAGGAAAGAATGAGACTAAGTGGTGGTAGAAAGATCATTTTCATGGAGTAAAAAAGGTAAGAGAGGGGCTAGAGTTTTGATGAGATCCTAAAAAGTAATGTGTTCATGGGTTATTTGAGCTTAAATGACTTCCATCTTACCCTTAATCCAGCCTTACATTACAAGCTTATAAAAGTCCTATTGGTTCTTGGTTATTTGAGCAAAAAAACGAGTGATGATTGTCTTGGAAAATGAGAAAGGAACAAGACAAAAAATGAAAAAGAGGAATGGAGCTAAAAAATGTGTGATGATTGACTTGGGAAACGAGAAAGGAACAAGACAAAAAATAAAATAAATGAGAATGAGGAATAGAAGAAAATGACGTACCAACAAATATGGAATTGGAGAAAAAAAAAACCACTAACAAGAGGCTCACGACTCAACGGAAAAGAGGTTAGGAGAAAGAGAAATGCAGTAGAAGCTAAGATCATATGATATGATTGATATAATTGATATCATGTAAGAAAGTGAAAACTTAAGGGAATAAAATGAATTTTTTTAATTTTTTTATGTCATTTACAAACTTTTCATGTTATATTTATAGAGAACTAAACTTAGGTTAACAAGGACAAAATAATATACACAAATAAATACAAGGATATTAAGCCAAATTGTGAAAATTGCGACGACCATTATTCATTTTACTTCAATCATGACTTAAACAAATTGCATGAACTTTTGCTATTTAGAGTGGAGTGCTAACTTTGAGCAAGATACTTTCCATGTCGTGGGCCGAAAATTGAACAGAAGACGTCTATACTTTTGTTTGAAGTATTTTTATTCCAATTGCAAGAGAATGTGTTGATTTGCTTTTCGGAAGGATGGCTTTGGATATTAAAAGTGATTAAACACAGTTTTTTTTTCTTAAGAAAAATACCGTCCTAACATTTCTTTTACTGGTATCCAACCTTTTCTTATTGGTAAATACCCAATTCAACTTTCTTTCTTCATTAGGGTCCACAACTCTGACAAAATGCAAAACACGTGCTTGATAACTTGATCCAAATAATCACATAATTTGCCACTACATTTGTCTATATAAGAGGAACCGGATCATCCTCATTAATCTGTGCTTAATCTCTATCACCTTTTTGGATGAGAAGCTACTTCATTTCTAGCCATTTTCAGTAGGTAATATGGCACTTCAAAGTAAGTTGGAGACCGAGGTAGAAAGTAAGGCATCTCCTCAGAAGTTCTACGACGTCTTTAGGAGCCAAGCCCACCAAGTTCCCAACACCACACCTGACCATATAAAGGGAGTTGAGGTGCACGAGGGTGATTGGGAGACACATGACTCTGTCAAGCTCTGGAAAAATTATGTGGGTAAGGCAATTGCAGCAGCCTAATACCTTCGACTACAGTGAATTAACTGTTCATTTTATTTATTTTTACCAGTTTACTGAATTGTTTTTAATGAAAGTTAAAAGCGCTTTAACATCTTACCTGATTTATTTTGACAAATATTACCATACAAAATAAGGTGCCGTTGATTTTCATATTCATATCTGTGAAACTCAATTTAATGTCCTTGTTTTCTTGTGAAACTATAGAGGGGAATACTAAGGTTTTCAAAGAGAAGGTTGAATATGATGATGCAAACAAGACAGTGGCTCTTGTTGGTGTTTATGGAAATGTCATGAAGTACTACAAGACCTTTAAGCCCATCATTAAGCTTAATCCCAAGGGTGATGGCAGCTTGGCGAAACTGACTCTTGAGTATGAGAAACTGAGAGATGATGTGTGATAACTCTATTTTATAGAGTTATTTCACCTATTTTTAGGCAATAATAATGCAATGCTTATGAGAAAATATTTGAATTGTTCTTTATTTACTTGAATTTGCTTTGTTTTTGTAGAATAAGGGGGCATGGAGAAAAAAAACAAGCATGGAGAACATGATCCTTATTATATGGCAAAATATGGTCAAAATATCAATATCAAGAAAATCAAGATGGACTTGGGCTTGGGCTTTGGATAATTGTTATTAGATTTTTATTGTTATTGGGTTTTCTAAATAATGAGAAAACCTAATCATATTAGGAGTTTAAAGCCTAATTAAATTAGGAGTTCAAAACTCAATTGTTTTAGGTCTCCAAAACCCACTTCTACTATGATAAGAGATAGGTTTAAACCTAAGCCCTATTTAAGAGAAGAGAAGAGGAAAAAAAAAAAGGAGGAGAAAATTGAGCACAACTCAAGAGAAAGGCCAAGAATTCAAGGTCTTCTTGAAGAGAAGACAAAAAAGGTGACAAACTTCTTGTTCTTGGATTCAAAATGCCTTCTTTGTTTCTTATTATTGTTCTTCCTCATTATTTCTTTATGCTTTAGTTTACTTTTGTTAGAGCTACGATGTAACCTAATTATGATGGTATAAATCTTATGATTGTTATGTTTTGCAAGATATTTTATTTATGTGAAGTTGCATATTACTGTGTTTAATGCTTTTAAGTGATTAGCTACCACTTGAATGATATGATTTCCATATTTGAGATCGACAGAAGATAATATGCAGTTGCTTCTTGTAATATGTAACCATAAATTAAATACGGATAGACATATATTATATTGTTTGTGTGACTTTCGGTGTAAACTGGGAATGTTCATAAATCCTAATACATTTGGTTTTTTCAATTCACATATAGAGATATAGTGAATTAATGAACTAAGTAAGTTTGTTATACCTAGACATAGGATAGTAAATAAATTAGGAAGTTCCGTCATCACATAGATATTATCCCTCTTGCAAACATAAATAATCAAAATTAATATCTAGTAATTATGGTAAAATCATATGCTCTAACATATTTCGTGTATTTAGTTTTCTTAAATTTAGTTAGTTAATCTATCAACTATCATTTAGATTTGTTAGATAAATTCTATGAGTTATTCACCATTAGTAATTAGTTAGTCTAGTAATTATCAATCTCTGTGAGACGATACTTTTCTTATCATTATATTACTTGTTCGACATGTTCACTTGCATTTAAAATTTCACTGAACAATGTGCATGCGCCAAATAGGTACTTTGAAATGATGATCAAGGTGACTAAAGATATCGATGCCCATCCTATGAAGGTATAAAGAAAGCATGTGTCATCTATTCCCACTCTATAATGATTGTGCATTAATGCTTTACGTCAGATCTCTTTGCTGGAGTTCTTATGTTATGTATCAATAAAATGAAGGGTGGTGGTGCTACTATTTTATATCTTGATATAAGAGTGTAATTAATTATTATGGTGCGTACAATGCTATGAATAAAGTTCTAATGGTTTTTGGATATAATTCGCATATATGCGTTCAGTATAATTTTTCTCTGTTTCAATTTCGCTGCTATGTTTTGTTTCACGGACAAACATGACATATGAGAATTACTTCTTAGCTCGTAGAATTACAAAAGGACTAATGCTGAAATCTTAAGAGGAAAAACTCGATGTAGATGGGAAAAAAAATTATAATCTTAATACATGTCAGAGAGAAAATGGTTATTGGTCAACGTAGATTAAAAAGAAAAAAAATATTATTGGTACATGTTATCACGGAAAGAGGATTAGGTTGGGTCTACCCCAATTAACCCACAAGTGGCCCAAGAAGGGTCTAGCCAGCTTGTAAAAGGTTATCGAAGAGGACTCAGATAGGTATGATCCTAGTGATTCGAGAAAAAAATGTGCAAAGCAGCCTCTAAATTTTACGGGCTAAAGTTAAAGAATAGAATAGTTATTCTAGTTAATAGCTTAAGCTTTTAATTTAATAGTAGCACAGTATCCTGATATCTTTAACCTTTTTAAATATCTAAAAATAATCATGATAATCCTAATATATATTTATTTTTTTATAAATTTAAGATTTGATTCCAAGATTTGAGTAAAAATCCTTATAAAAAAATTGTAGTAGTTTGACTCTAAAATTTTTATGAAATTCTAGTCAATGTCCTTTTCTTAGATTGTATGCATTTGTCTTTTCTCCATCTTTTAACTTCATAGCCTCTCTGTTTCTTTTGTTCGCTTTTCCTATTCCTATTACTTCAAAAGAGTTCATCAAAGCCTGGGTTTGGATGGAAAAATCATTTTATGCAATTTATTTTCTTTCACTATCATGGATAACACAATGCAACCTTTGGTCGATTAATAGTAACGTTAAACAATTGAAGGTACTAGAAATGTTCTTTAACTTTTTACCTTTTTTAAAAATATCATATAATAAAACAAATACACCATAAGTGTATAATATTCATGAGATAACAGAAATAAAAAGAGAAATCTCAAGCTTGTCTCATTCAAGAAATTACTGAATTGACAATCAGTCTCTATTATGTTAGTTTCATAAATTTAGCTTCATCCTTTGAAGTAACCTTCATGACACAGTCATGGTTTGTTTCGCTAATAGAGATTTCGAACTCCCAATGGAAAATCGGTGTTAGATATATACTGAGATGTCACCTTTAGTGCCAAAATTTGACCTTGTCCGTCACATTCACAAATGCTATATAGATATTCGAATAGTCATGGTTACGTCCTTTCATATCTACAAAGATTAAAATCTTTTTTCATCTAAATCGAGCTTTCCCTATAAATTGGGTTATTACAAGAAGTCATTCATGTATGTGATGTTTATAGATGAAACAGAATATAACAGCGAGACTGAGAGAGAAAATAGAAGGAAAAAGAAAAATGATGTTGAACGTATAATTCGAATTTCATGTCCACAAAAACCATAAGAGCTTTATTCATCACTTTTATTTCATGACGTAGCACGCAGTAGCACCACCACCGTTCGTTATTTTAATACACACCATAAGAACTCCAACAGAAATGTCTCCCACAAAGCATTACTGGACAAACCTTCTGAAATGCGCAGCCTTAAAATAGAATAGGACTGGAGGACAGATGCTCTCGGTTATGCCTTCACAAGATGTGCATCAATATCTTTAGTGATATTAGCCATCATATTCAGATACTTATTTGGTTCTGGCACATCCTCTCTCAGTTTCTCATATTCAATACTCAATGTCACCAGGCTGCCATTACCCTTGGGAGAAACCACATAGATGGACTTAAAGACCTTGTAATGCTTCATGACATCTCCGTCAACACCAACATGAATTACTTTCCTGTTTGCATCGTCAAATTCAACCTTCTCTTTGAAAACCCCGGACTCCCCATCTGTGGTTTCACAACGAAGAAAAAGGACATCAAATTCAGTCTTACAAAAAATATGGACATCAAAGGCTCTTATGATGTCTAATTACAAAAATCATTTATGATATTAAAGTGCTTTTAAGTTCTCTTTAAAAACTAGCGCCGACCTCTTCCCTGTTTGCCCTGGCCCTGTGCCCAGTACAGCGTGGAAAACATTCGGTAAAATCTCAGAAAATAAAGAAACTGAATCGGTAATTCAGTGTCGTTCAAGTTAGTACGCTGATTTAATTGCCTTACCGACTGTATATTTCCAGAGCTTGACGGAGCCATGTGTCTCCCAGTCACCTTCATGGACCTCAACTCCCTGTATGTGGTCAGGACTGGCGTTGGAAACTTGGTGGGCTTGCCTTCTAAATACATCGTAGAACTTCTGAGGAGCTGCCTTAAGATCTATTTCCGCCTCTACCTTTCCCTTTAGTGCCATATTTCCTATGAACAGAACCGACTGCTAAACTAGATGTAGAATAAAAACTATGCACACACTGATGAAGATGCGGCTTCCCCTTATTTATAGAAATATGGTTGGCAAGCACGACATGATTAAGGACGCGGTTTGTCGGATCAAGTTACCAAGCACGCGTTTAGTATTTTTTTCAAATTAAGCGACACTAATAAAGCGAGAACCTTGATTTTTAATTTTTGCGGTTGGATACTAATAAAAGAAAATATTATATCGGTGACTTGTTTTTTTATATATAAATATATGAATTTATATATATTGATGAGATTGTTCCGGCTGTTCTCCATTAGTTTCCACCTACTGATTATTGCCGAGTTCAGAGAAAGCACGGTTTGGTTGGTTCGGCTGAATTTATGGCCGAGTAGGTTCTGGTTGGCAGGAGAGAGGATGGCTTGATTGCTTTTCGTTAGTGGGTTCCTTTCACACTTTGTGTTCAAAGTGGCTGGATTGCAGCCTTTGTTACCGTCATTTCTGAAGGGTGCTTGATGTTGGAAAGCTGAGTTAACAGGTGCATTTTACCAACCAAATGCTGAAACCTGGTTGTGCTACCATCCAAAATAACAAATATCTGAGTATAAGAAAATGAAGTTGTTATATTGTGCAGATCTCGATCGAGCCAGGGAACAGTTGAGCCTTAGAACTTGTCTGGTAAGAAAAAATCGTGGCTGACGAAGTTTGAAAATCTTCCTACAAAGATAAGGCCGTGGGAGAAGTTTCGTGTACACTTTATTTGGATTCACTCAATCAATATTAAGCATTATCTAATAAAGTGCATTATTTTAGTAATATAAATAGTGATAATATTGTAGCTGAAACTGCTAACTTTAGCAATTATTGGTGACCACCATTTTGTTTGTTTTCCCAACATTTGTGTTGTTCTTTGAAAGTCGTCACCAAATCTTGCACTCATGTCTCACATAAAAATATATTAAATATTTTACTGAAGATTTAAACAAGCATTACAGAGATAGAGATGTTGATGAAATGATACAGGTTGCACCTCAATTGAATGATGAGTTTATGTCAAAATATATCACTTTGATTTAATGTGAATAATTAATGAGTAAGAATACTCATTAAGTTGTTGCCTCATTTTCTATGAAGAATTTAAGTTATCATTATAGCAACAACACAACTTCGAAGGCCAAACATTATAAAAGATTACTTTTCAAATTGAAAGAATATGATCTAAAGCCTTAATTGGAAAATTCATAATATATTAATTTATAGAGCCTTAGAAGGCATTATAACTAGTGATAATATTTTAGCTGAAACTACTAACTTTGGCAATTATTGGCGATCCACCATTTTGTTTGTTTTCCCAGCATTTGTCTTGTTCTTTGAAAGTCATCACCAAATCTTGCACTCATGTCTCACATAAAAAAATATTAAAGATTTTACTAAAGATTCAAACAAGCATTATAGAGACGTTGATGAAATGATACAGCTTGCACCTCAATTGAACAATGAGTTTATCTCAAAACATATCATTTTGATTTAATGTGAAATAATTAATGAGTAAGAATATTCATTAAGTTGTTGCCACATTTTTTACGAGGAATTTAAGTTATCATTATAGCAACAACACAACTTAGAAGGCAAAGCATTATAAAAGATCGCTTTTCAAATTGAAAGAATGTAATCTAAAGCCTTAATTGGAAAATTAATAATATAACTGCGAAGCAGTTACGCAAATTTGGCTTCTAAATTTCACTTGTCATACTCTGTCTGCCAAATCGTGAGATTCTTATTATTTTGTTGTTGTAACACATTTAAATATTCTATTCATTGTTTCAAATTTATTTTTGTATCACGTTCCACATTATTTATTTGAACTTACAAGATATTTGGTGGACGAAGAAGAATGGCGAACGTGTCAACCTTCATGAGTATGATCACCTTGTGCTTAGCAAGTGACACCAGACAATAGGGCCTTCGTCTAACCTTAATGTAAGTTAATAATAAAAGACTCGGTCCCTCGTAGCTTGTTGCAGAGGAGCTGAGATGTGTCTTCAATTGAAAGTAGTGCAATAGAAATTATTACAGAAGTAGGTATACGAACGACGACAGCGCATCAAAACTGTAGTAGTGAACTTGCAAGCTACATGTTATAACTATGAACAAAGCCAAATAGCTACATTCACTGCAAGAGTTAGGAAATCACACAAAAAAATCAAAATCGAAAGGGAGTCCCAACAAAATGTACTGAAGCAAACATACATACCAACGAACAGAAATTTAGTGGCAGAGGGATCATAATAAGAGCGACAACAATACATTTTCCAAGCAGAAAATAGAAAAATAGTCAATCCTCAAGATTAAAGCTGGGTTATAATTCCATGGAGAACAAGAATGTGTGGCAGGCCTATTCCAATCCGTAACTTCTCCTATGAAGAGCTTATATCGGCAACCTGTAATTTTGATCCACAACTAGTTTTATGTAAGGACGGTTTGTATAAATTTGACAAAGGTCTTCTTGAAAGCTGACATCTTTCTATCAAGAATTATTTTGGTAATGGAAACTTCCTCAAGAACTTGGCCTCAACAGATTTATCTATTTCTGCAAAGTTAAGCTTTCACAAAAATACTTTGAGACTAATAGGGTGCTGTCTCCAGACTCCATATCCAACTTTAGTGTATGAAAATGCACAAAAGGGAAGCCTTGCGGATCAAATTTATGTCACTGAACTGCGAGGTGCTCCCATGTTGTGGCAGGGCTGGTTAAATATTATAAGGTAGATTGCTCATGTAATTACATATATCCGCACGGCATTCTCCAAGCCCAGCATACCTAGACACATCAAAACAAGCATTATCTTTTTAAACTAGAATGACGTTCCTAAATTGATTATGCAGTATGTATTACAATTCCGGAGGATGAAATTGACGTTCAAGATGACGTGAATGGGAGTCCAGGTATTCTTTGCCCTAGCTATCTCACTACAAGTAAGGCCACAGAGAAAGCTAGTGTCTACAGCTTCGGTGTGGTTCTATTAGAGCTTTAAATTAGACAGCATGCTAACCTTACTAAAGTCCTACTAGATGAGTATGATTATGTGAGCTTAGTAAATTATTCGAGAAACTTTACTGTGAATGAGATTATGGATTCTGCAATCATGGCAGAAAAAGGAAGAGCAGATATGCAGAGCAAGTGGAAGCTATGCTACATCTTGCCGAACGCACAGAATTGGATCTTAAGAATAGGCCGACGATGGTGAATGTAACAAAAGAACTAACATGAATTGAAAGGTCAATGGCCCGATTACTTGCTCACTTAGTTCATCAAGTTCCTTATCTCGTCATTGGTCAATTTACATGACTTTTTTTAGCTGATTACATGTTTTATTTTTAATGTCTTCATTCTATCTTTAGTCTGATTCAAATATATTAGTGTCTTGTATTCCATTTGTCCATATCTTTTTATCTAGTAAAGAAATTCTCTTGAAATTGGAATTTTAAAAAAAAAACCAAAAAATTTGGTTTTACTTGAAATTTATTCCTCCAATTAACAATTTGGATTGCTAAATGATATATCCACTTTTCTTAATTAATCTAGTTTTTACAGATGATGAAAAGGATTCTCGTAAATCTTTAAAAAGAGCAAAGAAATTATCTCTTAGAGTGCGTAACAGCTGGTCCTCAAGCAGTTGTACTCCTTACCACCACTTCTGCAAACTATCAAACCGCAGAAGATCAATCCCACTACCAGTGACTCTCAAGAAAATTAGGTTGTCTTTTAGAGATGAAGGAGTTTGTCTAGGGTCTCCAGCTCGATTAAAGTATTTTTAACTTCTATTTGTAATGTTAGTTTATGTGTTCGAAAAGAATTGAAAATTGAGCTACTTTTTCTCTCTGGCATTCTAATATGATTTTTTTTGTCTTTTATTCTAGTGTGCCAATTTTTGAACGTATAGCTTGTTGGCTATCTGATATGACATGAATATGAATTTGGGTTGTCATCATTTCAGGTCTTAGTTTGATGCAAGTTTCTATGTCTTCCAATGCTCGTATTGACAAGCGAAACAAAATAATAACTTGCAATTTTGGTGCTCCTCCATCAAAAGCCCGCAGACCTGAAAACGGAGATGTTTTCACACAAGAGAATGAAAAGCCAAAAACTATTGATGAAGTAAAAGATGAGGGTGACGGATGGACTGAAATTAAAGATGTCAGTACATACTTGCAACCTACTAAGGAGGACAAGGAGGAGATAGTACCAGATGAAACTATCCACGAAGCTGTAGCTGGAAAAGGATTATCGGCTGCCCTAAAGCTTCTTAAACAGCGAGGAACACTTGAAGAAAGTATAGACTGAGATGGCAGATACATGGACAAGAAAAAGAGCATATGTAAGGGTGGTACCTGGCTCTGCGACGAAGCTTGCGATCTTGAAGCCGTTTGAGATCTGGTGACTGGACCCTCCGATGAAGCTTGACCTCGAGCCGCCTTCCGATATCTGGCTGTATAAGGAATGGTGACTCGAAGAGAACAGAATCAAGAAAAAAGGGGCTCAATCGGGAACCCTGACCGTGAGATAGATAGCTGATAGGAACTGAATAGGGCTCGTTGTCGGGAACCCTAAACCGCCCTCGCACCTCCTGCCCCCGCAGAAGAGAAGCTAAGAACACAACACTCGATAATGACCCCCTTTCCAATCGCCCCCTCCTACCAAAAAGCCACGCTTCTCCTTTCCTCTCCCTACGGACATGGGCCTACTCTTCTTAATTCCCTCAGCCCAAAACACTGGCCTCACCTTCTTATGCCCGCTTCAAGACCCATACTCCTTATTCTGTTTCAGCCCGTGACAATCCTCCCCTCTTAAATATAGCCTTGTCCTCAAGGCTAGAGTTCAGCATTAATGGAGAACCAGGGATATCTTGAGGAAAATTCTTTTTCCTTGACCCATGTCGCTTCTGTCGATGATTTTCCTTCCCAGTGCACCAACAACTCCATTCCCCCTCTACCTCCTTTATGTTCCAGCACTACTTTGGGCTTAAACGCCTCTTCAAATTCTTCTCTGGCCTCTTGGAATTCATCTTCTGGTTCTAGCATTTGATTGTGCAAATCACCCTTGAACTTCCTCAGCCTTGAAACATGAAAACTGGGTGTATGCGTGACTCTTACGGTAACCCCAACTCATAAGCTACTTTCCCAATTCGCTTCACGATCTTATAGGGCCCTTGAAACTGAGGTTTGAGCTTCTGATTTCACCTTTGGGCTACTGATAGTTGTCTATAAGGAGGAAATTTGACTAAAACTCAGTCCCCTTCTTGATAATCAATCTCCCTCACCTTTCTATCATAAATATGCTTCATTCTCTCTTAGGCAGCTTGCAAATTTCTTCTAATAACCTTCACCATAACATCTCTTTCTTCTAACAACTGTTCCACTGAAGCTAACCTTGTAAAGCCTCTCACATACATAGAAAGGGTTGGGGGGCTCCTTCCATATACCACCTCATACGAAGTGTGCAGAGTTAAGCTGTGCCAGCTAACAGTACTGCACCCACGGAATCCATTTAACCCACTCTTTAGGTCTCTCTCTAGTGAAGCACCGTAAGTACATCTCTAGGGTCTTATTCACCGCCTCCATTTGTCCATCAGTTTAGGAATGATATGTAGAAGAAAAGTTAAAATTTGTGTTTTGTAACCGGAACAGTTCCTTCCAAAAAGTGCTGGTAAACAAAGGGTCCTTATCACACACTATGGTTCTCGGCATGCCGTAAAACTTAAAGATATTCTCAAAAAATGATTGGGCCACAATCATAGCTGTGTAGGGGTGAGCTAGGGGAATAAAATGACCAAATTTCGACAATCTGTCCACTACCACCAGAATGACCGACTTCTCTTGTGATGGTGGTAACCCTTCCACAAAGTCCATGGTAATATCTTCCCAGACTTGCTCCGGAATAGGGAGGGGTTGTAGGAGGCCTACTGGTCTCCTATTGTCATTTTTATTCTCTTGACAAACCTTGTAGGTATTCACCACTCGTTCTACCTCCCTTTGAATGCCCTTCCCATAGAAAGCAGACTTCACCCTCCTCAATGTCTTTTCTCTCCCCTTATGTGCACTATCATGAATCTCTTGAACTATCAAAGGAATAAGTGAGGAATTGGAAGGAAGATATACCTTCTCCTTGAATGTTAGGATGCCATCCTTGTATCGCCAAGGTCCAACCACTTCTCCCGCCTTTACATTAGCCACAATATCCTGCATCTGGGGGGTCTTCCTTTATCTCCTCTCGGATGGACTGAAGCCACTAGGGTTATGGGGCTGAGATAGCAGCGCAATTCCCCTGTCTCATCTCCTCTCCGTCTATCTCTATTTGTCAAGATAACCCATCAGCAACCACATTGTCATGGCCAGCCTTATATTCCACCACGAAGTCATACCCCAGCAACTTCAACAGCCACTTTTGCTGAGCAGGAGTCACAATTTTTTGATCCTGTAGGAATCTCAAGCTTTTTTGATCAGTTATGATGGTGAATTGACTCCCTAATAGATAATGTCTCCATTTATGAACTGCCATAATGATAGCCAACATTTCCCGCTCATATGTGGACATTCATAAATGCCTTCCATGTAACACCTTGCTTATATAAGTTATTGGCCTCCTTTCTTGGGAGAGAACTGCCCCCACTCCTGACCCAGAAGCATCGCATTCCAACACAAAGGGTTGTGAAAAATCAGGTAACCTCAAAACCGGGGCTTTGGTGAGAACTGATTTCAAGTTATCGAAGGATCATTGAGCTCTCTCATTCCAGCCAAAGGCATCCCTTTTTAGCAGTTCTGTAAGAGGTTCAGTTATCTTCCCATACCCTTCTATAAACCTTTGGTAATATCCTGCCATTCCTAAGAAACCCCTCAAGGCCTTTACAGATTTTGGGACAGGCCATTAAATTATGTCCTCCACCTTGCTAGGGTCCATTGCTACCCCTTTTCTGTTGACTACATGCCCCAAGAACCTCAATTCCGTTCTGCCAAATTCACATTTTGATAGCTTAACATATAGCTAGTTTCTTCTCAAAATCTCCAAGACCATGCAAACATGTTCCAGATGCTTGTCTCAGATCTTGCTGTAAACGAGGATATCATCAAAGAAAACCAACACCATCTTCCTCAGTTGTTCTTGAAAAACTACATTCATGAGGGACTGAAACGTGAAGGGGCCATTAGTAACCCCAAATGGCATTACTAAGAACTCGTAATGGCCATGGTGGGTCCTAAAGGTTGTCTTCTATATGTCCTCTTCCTTCATTCTTACTTGATAGTAACCAAAATTTAGATCCAGTTTGGAAAAATACTTCGCCCCATTCAATTCGTCCAAAAGCTCATCAATCATTGGTTTTGGGAACTTATCCTTTAGGGTCTATTTGTTAAGCTCCCTATAGTCCACACAAAGCCTCCAAGAGACATCCGATTTCTTCACTAACAGCACCGGTGATGAAAATGGACTTTTGCTAGGTCTGATCACTCCTTCATCCAACAATTAATTTACCAATCGCTTAATTTCTCCCTTTTGAACATAGGGGTATCGATAAGGCCGAACAAAAATGGGACTACCATCACCCTTCAGTATTATCCTATAATCATGGCTCCTTCTTGGTGGTAGCCCCTTTAGGGCCTGGAACACATCCCCAAATGAAGCCAGCAATCGTTCCATACACTGATATTGTATTGCGTCCACTTTGACTTTCCTACTGTGCTTCTTGTGCTCCCCTTCTTCACTATTTACAAACTATACCACCAAAAGTTGTCCCGGTTTGGCTAGTTCCCAAGGAAGTTGGCCCCCTTCTATCATTTTGGGAGGCGTAGGTCGCCATCCTCTAAGAATCACTCTCTTAGGCCCCATTTCGAACTCCATCCGATGGTCTAAAAAATTCCAAACAATGTCTCCTAAAGTCTCCAACCATTGTACCCCTAACACCACTTCCACAGCTACTAAGGGAAGCACATATAAATCTAATCTCATTCCCACCCCCTGTAGCTTCACTTCAATTCCCCTGCAAACTCCTTCACTATCCACTACTCTTCCACTAGCTACCAGCACCTTAAAGGAATTTGATCTATCCACAACAAGTCCCAAGCGGGCAGTTAAACCTTCATCTATAAAATTGTGCGTGCTCCTTGAATCAATAAGTAACCTTATCTGCCTCTTAAATCCCCCCACCTGACCTTCCACCTTCATAGTTTTCGGCCTTCCCACTCCTAAATCATATAGGGCCATTGTTGATATACCTATAGCATCCTCCAGGTCTGGACAATCAGTAAACTCTTCTTCAACCCCCATGGGGTCCACTCCATCTCCCATTTCTCCTCATTCATTAGGATATACAGCTTCATAAATGAACAATCGCTTCTTGCATTTATGCCCCGGGGCATACTAATCATTGCAGTGGAAACACAGCCCCCTTTGCCTCCTTTCTTCCAACTCTGCGGACGTGAACTTTCTGATCGGCAATGAACTTCGTTGATTGGGTCGGGTTTGGGGTAGGTTAGCTGTATAAGGTCCCTTAAACTGAGCTGGTTGATAGGCTGGAGCCCTAACTCTTCTGTTCTGGTTTTCAAACCCAACCCTCATAACCATTAAAGGAGTAGTCTTGTGTCCTTGCAGCCGTAAGAATTGATCTTCATAAATCAAGGCAAAATGGAGTGCTTCACTTAATGTGAGGGGATTCTTCGCATCTACATCCCCTTGTATTTCTATCTTTAATCCCCCTATAAAACAATCTACGACCTGCTGGGCTGTTAATGGACCAGCAGTGGACAGAGCCTCTCTAAAGCACTCGTAGTACTACTCTACTGACCCTGTTTGCTCTAGTTTCATCATACTCCGAATGGTATTACGGGGTTTAATAGCTCCGTATCTATCCAAAAGCCCTTGTTTCAATCTATCCCACGTGAGAGCCTGTTTGACTCTATCCAGATCCTCCCGATAGCTCTGAAGCCACTTCACAGCAGTTCCGACCATATTCCAAGTTGAAATACGGACCCGATCTGAGTCTGTTACCCCATGGAATTCAAAGAACTCCGTGGCCAGGAAGATCCATGATGAAGGATCATCTTCATGGTGGAATCGAGGAAATTCGAATCAGGTAATTCAGTTTAAGAGATCAAAATCCGATTCCGATCCCGATCCAAAAAAACCGGACCCACCAGGCCCCAACCCATTTGGGCCCAACTCGTTTGGGCCTGACCTGTTTGGGTCCGACCCGTTTGGGCCCGACCCATTGGGGTTCGACCCCTATGGCTCGGAACCGCTAGGGTCCGAAGACTATAAATTGGAAAGGATGAAATTAGGATTACCTGCCGCCGTGGAGGGATCGGGACCGCCACCGCTAGATGAAGAGTCCGATCATTGATTAGCCATCGATTGCAGTTGCGATAGGATAAGATCCATGCGCGAACGGAGCTCCTGCATCTCCGTAGTCATTTGCGTCATACCAAACACAAATCGGGACTCCAAGGATGACATTTCGGTCTCGATCTGTGAGAAGCGGCCTTCCATCGATGGATCGGAGTGCTCCGATACCACTTGTAAGGGTGGTACCTGGCTCTGCGACGAAGCTTGCGATCTTGAAGCCGTTTGAGATCTGGTGACTGGACCCTCCGATGAAGCTTGACCCCGGGCTGCCTTCCGATATCTGGCTGTATGAGGAATGGTGACTCGAAGAGAACAGAATCAAGAAAAGAGGGGCTCAATCGGGAACCCTGACCGTGAGATAGATAGCTGATAGGAACTGAATGGGGCTCGTTGTTGGGAACCCTAAACCGCCCTCGCACCTTTGTGCCCCCGCAGAAGAGAAGCTAACAACACAACACTCGATAATGACCCCCTTTCCAACCGCCCCTTCCTACCAAAAAGCCACGCTTCTCCTTTCCTCTCCCTACGGACATGGACCTACTCTTCTTAATTCCCTCAGCCCAAAACACTGGCCTCACCTCCTTATGCCCGCTTCAAGGCCTATACTCCTTATTCTGTTTCAGCCCGTGACAGCAAACTAACCGGCATGGATAACGCAAATCTCTATCTTTACCAGGCAAACATTTTACCGACCCTGGGAAGATGCCAGAGGCGAAGCAAATTGAAGTATCCATACGTCTGTAGAGGAGGAGGCAATATACAATATGCTCCTAGAAAGGATTGTGGAGATGACATCAAATGCTAACTAGGTCCGGGTGTTCCTCCAAGCAATCTGCTTTGGGTTGTCGACGAGGAGATAAGAATTTTTTTGAGGTATGCACAAAGAAAGTCAATACAATGCCAACGGCAAAAAATCCATTGACAACATTATCAATTACACTGAGAGGTCCCTTTGGTTTGTTGAGGAATCCAAATCCAAAGGGAGACACCCATCCCATGTAGGAAGCTAGAAATACCAGAATGAGAGAAATTTTGTTAAATAAAAGCGTTGATGTGCCTAATTGCTCATGTTAGATAGACATTGAAGCTGGCGTGGCATAGTCCTACTGCTAAGAAAGAGTTTAGTGTTGGAGATTATATATATATACCTTATTTTTTCAGTTAGCTCTTGGATTAAAATAGGATTTGCAACATGAAGTCAGGGTCAAATTAAAACAAACAAACCAAACCTTGCTAAAAGAAAGGATGCCTTATGCTATGTGGCATATGTCAAAACCTTGTACACAAGTTTTGTGGAAAGTGTTTTTCTATTCTTTTTTCTTTTGATTGTGGAGAGTTCTTTGCAAATTAACTTCCTATATCAAAATTCTGGTAAGGCTAGTCAAGCCTTTACCATTAGAAGTGTATTCTTAGAACTAAAATAAACATGGACAAAAGTAATTAGATTACGAGTCAAGTCAAAAACAAAATTCCTTACAATGATAGAAAATTTAAAAAAAAAATGCTTATAAAATTGAAACCTTAAGTTCTCTCTTTAATAGAGATTGAAACTAAGGTTTCAATTACAAAACAATTCATTAAACAATTTCTTATCCCTACTTCGTTTTAAATAGAATTAGCTCCTAATCTTATATCAATTGGATTTTAAACTCCTAACATTAATGAATTTTGACTATATTAAGCCCTAGACTTTATTTATATAAAATAATACAAAACTCAATTGTATTGACTAGGAGCTAGGTCTACTTAATTGGAAATAGGGATAACAAATTTTTTTGTGATTAAAACTTTAGTATTAATCTTCACTAAAAAAAATGTTAGGTTTTAGTCTTATGAATTTTTCTACTGATTTTTTTGTCATTTGAAATTAACTCTTGATCTAGTTGTTTTTGTTCTCAATGTTCGCTTTGGTTTTAAGATCACACCCGTAATCTTTGAGGCTTGACAATAAATACTAGTACTACAATGGTAAACTTCCTCTTTCTCTCTTTCGCTCTATATATATTTGTAACTATTTAGATATCAATGTTTGAATTGATATTTGTTGTTGGTGTTCTATTCTTGGTTGATCTTTTGGTGGTGATATTTTTGTACTTCTAGCTATCTCAGCACAACAGAGCATGGGTTATCCTAGTTTCAAGCTCGTCATGGTCAGTGACGGCAAAACTAGCATATATGCACTTTCTTGTATCTCTTTATCTGTTTAGTGTTTGGTTAACAATAAAATTTGGCTATAATTCTCGACGGAAAATTCTTGAATCTCATTCTTCTTCTTGTTATTTTCTTTTTTATAACATGGTTCGTCTCCATTTACTTCTTCGTTTCCTTGCCAAACAACCAAGAGCCTTGTAACTATTTCATGAAAAACAATGAATTTGAGAAATCTAGGATTCATGTGCGTTTTCCGAATAAAAGCTTTTAGATTTGGAGCATGCAAGACTACGTTTGTTAAGAGGCACCTTACCGGGGAGTTTGAAAGGAGATATGAGCGTAAGCACTCTTGCTTATTTCTACTTTCTGAAATTCTCTGCTTCTAATTGTTTATGGTTGGGTAATTTTGAACTTCACTGCGTACAGCCATGATCCATGTGGAAGCTCATCTGCTGGACTTCTTCACGAACTACGCGAAGATTAGGTTTAGCTGCTGGGACATCGCCAGTCAGCAGAGGTTTGGTGTTTGAAATGGTTACTTGTATGTGCTTTTCTTTGGCCCCTTCAACCACATTTGATTTGCAGTTATGAAGTGTATAATTGCATTTTTGATATGGTGTAATAATTTGAATCTTTTATTCATTGAGACACGATTTTATTTGGGATTTCTTATGTTGAAAACATGATATATCTTGTGCATTTGACCATAACTCTAACTCTTCTTAAAAAGTCCTTGTTCACCTCTTCTAAAAATGCTTTAAGAAGACATATTACAAGTACTTTTCTTTTCAATTTGAGACTTTTATGTTTATATTTTCATATAATTCTAACTCGATCTTTCTACTAGGAAGGAATTGACCCATTGTTTTTGGATTGGGTTGAATCACATAGAAGAAGAACAAGAACAAGAACAAGAAGAACAAGAAGAAGACCCATTGTTTTAGGATTGGGTTGAATTACATAGAAGAAGAAGAAGAATTATACAACTACAAAATATTGGAGCTTTATTCACTCATGGTGGAATTAATCCTTGGGCATGAAGCTGAGTTGGACAACGCAGCAGCACAACCCCTTCCCAACGAAGAAATGATTTCATCGACTAGAAGGGTCCTGTTTCTTAGTTTTGTCAGGCTGTTTTCAACAATCATGGTCTAACAAGTTTTAGAATAGTTTTACTCCGAAAAGTTGCTTCGGCTTATACTGTACGTCAAGGTCGTTTGTGATACATCTATGCTAAAAGCCCATATCCTTTTCTTAGGCCAAATGGGGCTTATTTTTTAGCACAGGATGGATGAAAAAGATAATTGGTTTAGTAGAATTGGAGATACAAATTTTCTGTCAATCATTGTATGTGTATATGGCGATATATGATTGATGGCACAAGAGGCAGACACTGGCAAATAACCAGAACCGTGCAATTCGTATGAAATGGTTAAGTAATACATGTCATGAAACAGTTTTTTGTGCACTCAATGTCGTGTGTTGTAGCTGGAAAACATGAAGATATGTTGGCGAATGTGAAATCAATTAAATAATTTCCATTTTACAATTTCATAATCATAAAAGGATTTCATTATTGAAGTCCGGGAAATCATTGCCAAGTTCTTGGTCACATAGGAGGCTAATGTTGAACCATAAACGGATACACTGTTGATGGTCATGAGACACTTTTTGCAATCTATCTTGGGACACGAATATGATTTGCAATTTGATGGGTATCATATTGCAATATAAGAGCTTCATCATATACATTATGAAGGTTCACACATCAAATACATGGCGTATTTTTAGAAACATCAAAATTATAAAGCTTGAGATGTGGAAGCCCCAGCCTAAATTCTCGGTTTAAAAGGCCAACCAAACAAACGGAGGACTTCGAGGACGAGCCCATGACGGTTGACTCCGAAGGCATGCACTCTTTCTTGTTGGTTAACCCATCAGCACAGGGGGTTCTACTTTGTATAGCTTCCTAAAGCAAAGTATGAAACTCATGTGTCCTCTGCCTTATAGGTTGCTCAGTTGCGAGGGTGGTAAAGGAAATGAGTGGAGCGAGAGGGAAGTGAGGCCAACGCTCAAAGATGTGCGTGAGGATTGTGAGTAAGGGGAAGATGGGATGGATAAGAGACCAGAGTAAGCACTCAAGGTAAAATATAAAAGCCACCCCCTCCGGTACATCTTTGCAAGATAATGTTGTTGGTCTGCTGACAGATCTGTAGACCAAAACTTTATTCTGGCTATCGAGTGGCACATGTTAAAGTTAGGATACCAATCTCCATCACCATGTAGTAGGAATGCAATTAATGATGACCACTTCTTTGCTCTTCAGTACTGATGAGACTAACACAAATTTGGGGGCTCTTCAGCTTACTCCCACAAGGCTACGCGGGTTAATGTTGATGATTCTATAGCCAACTCAGCTGTTTCTAAGCTAGCGAACCCAAAAACCCTCGTTTCACCATCCCCTTTTGACATGAAAACACAAGTCCCTGTATTATTGATGGATGATCACATTACAAATGTTAAAAGTGTAGATTCCTACAAGATTTGTTTGATTTAGGGAACTACTAGAAAACAGTGGCTAGGAAGAAAGATTTTGCATCGACTTGTACAAATTTGTTGCTGCAATTGACTAATTTCACTTCAATAATGGGTATCTAAAAAAGTTACCACCACAGTCCTAGACATTCCCACACAACCATTCTCTACTAGAAAAGCAACCAAATTCTCCCCATGACCTAGAGCTTCATGTCTGAATACAAATTATGAGCTGAAGATAAAACTAAAAAAGCTTGAGCTACATCCAAATTAATGCTTACAGAAGTAAATGACTTTTTGTACAAAACCTAACAAATGAAACCAGATTACAGCTAAAGTGCATGCAACAAAGGAAAATGAAACAATAGTTTCTTCAAGTACCTAAAAACGCCATCACCTCCATCCATGTGGCACCCTTACTGAACACCACACCAGAAACACTGCCATTACCAACCAACACAAAGCTGGTTTCTTCTGCTTGTGTCCTTCCTCCTGCCGCCGTTCTTTGCCTTACAATAGAGCCAGTCAACTACCAGTCAACTACCAGTCAACCCATCGAGTTTCGAGAATCTATAACCCGATCGAAATACAACGACTCAACCCAGTGAGTCAATAAATTATACATGCCACAGCAAAACAAGTCCAGGAAGAACATCCCTTAGATAAATAAATAAAGTAATAATTTAGAAACAACCATAATGAAATATGATACAACTCTAATCATTAATGGAAGATTATCCTTAATTACCTAACAAAGGAGTTGATATTGCGATGAAAAGCTGAGCCTTCATCAATTAGAAGAAGTTTGCACCCCGTACAAAGCCAACCATTTTTTATTTTTAGATTTTAATTTTAAATATTTGATTTTTTTTAATTAAGGGCACTCAGCCAAAAGCGGATCACGCATAAGCATAATGGCAAGTAAGAACTGAAAATAAACAATAAGCAAAAAGAAAGGAGGGCGTACACAATTTTTATATTAATTTTGAGCGCTGGCAGGTCCAAATTTCGGTAAGTAGAGTGAACTGCCACTTTTACTAGGTTTGAGAGAAGAGTTTAAACGCAGGGTTTGTGTCTTTGATTGGCCTTTCTACGTTTATCAATGGCATCTAACTCTTTAAATTATGATCATCCCAAGATTGCTCGATCTAGCATAAGGATTTTTCTTTTTGGGGACAGATAACAAATAAAATATATGTCCAACATTAAAACTAAAATAATAGGAATCACTGAACTCCAAAAAGTTAGTATTAAAACTCTGACAAAGTTTGAATGCAGGCAACTTGTTTTTGTTAATTTTAATAATCAGAGCAATTGAGAATAGATGTGAAGTAGGAAATTTGAAAAATAACTTTTCCGAAATTCAAATGGTTAATGAAAGTATGAACAAGACTTTCAAGTTTGCATTAGATTTCAAAGGTATTCCTCGTAATCTAAGGTACAAGATGAGACACGACGCAACCATCCCACCATACCAGCGTGGTTTTGGTGGTCCTCCTAGTTGTTGCATTCGAGCACTCGTAGGACTACCTCCCACCGCTTGCAAGCCAATGGCTAATTGTCAACCTCGCGGGTGCAAAAACTGGTGTCCCACTTTTTGGAAACTGGGTCCAATTTTAGATGCCTACCTAAAAATAAATGTTGCTACTTACAAACAAATGGACCTGCCAACAAATGCTAAATCTGAATATATATATATATAGATAGATAGATAAAATAAATAAATAACTGGTTAGAAGTGGAAGCGCTTTTTGTACCAAATGAATTTATATGCATTTATTAATAAAAAAATAGATTTTGCTATCTAAGATTAAGAGGTTCTAAGTTTCACATCGGGTGCAATAGTAGGTGTGAGTGTTTATAAAATAAAAATAATAAATAAACCTCAAAAAAAAAGGGCTACTATCTTAGATTCAATCGATATTCTATAACCTCCAATTATGCAATTTGAACCAAAACTGTACAGCAAAACGGCTGTAGATCTTCTTGTTAACAGCTGGAGGCCATGTTGAATAACTGCTGGAAACTGCAGGGGACACGTACGTGGAGCTCCTCGACAAATGTTAACAGTCCTTTAACTCTTGATACGAGAGTGGAAGGATTTACCACAACAGTAGCAGTGGTTCCTTTGCAAAATTGGAAGTATAAAACTTACCGTCCGAGTAAATAACCGCGAATTGCAATTAATAAAAAATGAATGACAATGACCATGGTATTCCAGTAACAAAAAGACAATGACTGTTTCTTGGACAGTAAAGGAATGATAACGGCCCTGCCCTGACTTCCCTTAACAATATAGGAGGGACTGAGAGCAGGGATGAAGGATAACTGAGTTTAGTTTCCTAATTTCGGTGTGTATGGAAGTTTTTCTATATATCTATACATTTAGGGCAGAGAGCTTTCCGGCCCATGGCAGTTAATAAAAATTGGGCTGCTTTATGAATAAGATAATTAAAAGAAAATCTGTAAGGATTTCAGGAGAAAGAGGAGTTAGAAAAAGAAGTTACAAGCGACGAGGCTTCTTTGTTCGAGCAGAACCGTCTTTTCTTGAGCTGACAATAACTGAAGAAGTAGAAAAACCATTTTGCTTATCTGAAATAAGTAGTTGTCGGCTTTCTTCATCTTCACTGGACTTTGACGAAGATCCAAATATCTGGACTGTTAAGCTCCCAACTGCAGACACAGAAAATTAATACGCGCAGCATTCGTCTCAGGTTCCAACATTGTAAAGTATGAACATTTTCACTTAAGAAACCTACGTTCCAGTCTGAAATTGTTAAGTGAGAATGTTAAGTTATTAGTCCTGGTTAAAGATTCAAGATCATATAGGGTTGAATGGCAACTGCCTACTGGAAATTGCAACTCAAACCTGGGTTCAGGTCTTCAAAGGACTATAACTAACCTCTGAGGGAAAGAGGTGTTGAACTAGGTGGCCCCAGTGCTGAATTATCCCTATGGGGCACTAAACTGAGAATGCTTTGAGTCTAATCTCAAACAGTATGCTTTTTATCAGTTTCCAGCCAATTGAATGTATGATTAACATAGGACATAAATTTATGCTACCTGTTCTTGTGTTGCACAGTTGAAAAGGAGTTGCACAAATTTATGTTCCCTTGGCTGGCACTCCCACTTATTCCAACTCATGAACAAACAAACTGAAATTCAATTCAATCTATTTATGTAAACATATGAAATGAATTGGAATTCAACTTCATTCATTACGGTGAAGCACTGAAAGTCAAATTTAGGAATTCCATTCCTTCTCTTAAGTGTTACCATATAATAAGTGGGCAAGAAAAAGCTAATATTTTTTATTTGGTCACAAGGGTCTTACTGACATTCTAATCAAATGGCAATCTGAACAATTTCATGTCACTTGGTCATTTACCAGTTCAAAAGAAAACTAGCCAATTTAAATGAAGCAGGCAAGTTGACTTTCCGAACCTAAGAATTGAACTAGAAATGAATTCATTGTGGTTCCAATTACAACTAAATGAATATCAACTAAATGCATACAAATTTGAAAGGCAGCTAAATATCTCCCGTCTCCACACAATCTTTCAAATGGTGCAGCATATCTTTAGCAATAAGAGGCATATTATGCACCAACATGTATCACTTATCTAAAACGAAAATAACAGTCCCTCAAATTGCGAGGACTTGCGTTGTTTTCAGATAAAAGGAGCTAGTACTACAGATGTAATACTTGTTTAAGCATCCATATGGCCTACTGCAGCATTCCCTTCTTTTCCCCCATTTCTTTTTTCTCTAAGGAAGAAAAAGAGGAGGGTCAAACGATTGGGGGTGGGAGAATAAACTGGTTTGTTCAGTTTTTGGGGGAATATGCAAGGGAGAATCATAAGACTATAGTGAATACACCAAAAAGGAGAAGAAAAAGTCCCTTGAAACACCCTGTGATTATGGTAAGAGAGGGGCAAACGATTGGGGGTGGGAGAATAAACTGCTTTGTTCGGCTTTTTGGGGAATATGAAAGGGAAAAGCACAAGACTATAGTGAATAAACCAAAAAGGAGAAGAAAATAGTCCCTTGAAACACCCTGTGATTATGGTAACATTTACTTGCTGATATCACAATATAATCTATTGATTCCACAATGTGGTAAGTTTAGAAGAAACTACACCATTCTTTCAGTTTTTTTTGTGCTAGGTTGAGCACACGTGCCTGTAGAAAGCAAAATCTAGAAGAAAGAATCTATTAACTACTGGAAATTCCAGCGAACAAAAACAATGGGTTATTTTTTTCACACGGAGAGGGTTGGGAAGAGCATAAGATAGGATGCCAAAGTTAAATAAGTGGTATGTAATATTCCTTTTCTGCTTCTGAACTTAAAAAAGTAAAAGGTAAGAAACTGTTTTTCAGCTCTCCCCCTCAAGTTGTGTAGTTCTAGAACTGAAATTACTAGGCGAACACAGAAATTACCTAAGACAAGAGCAGCACCGATCCAACCAGCAGTACCCCATCTTTCACCAAGAAGAAACCATGCAAAACCAGCACCCCACACGGGCTCTAACCCATAAATTATTGCAGTTTCAGTTGCTGATACATCACGCATTGCATCAATCTATTCGATAAACCAAATTATAAGGAAAGCATCATTACAAGATAACATATTGAATAAGAGAATAAAATAATAAAATAGTACTTTTAGTTTGCTCTGCATGAAACTAGAAAGAATTTTTTAATTAGGTCAAAACTATGGCATAAAACATGCATCAGTAACAGTTCCATAACCTCTCATGCTTCAGAATCTCCTTCTCTCACCGTTTTTTTGAACCACATATGAATTTCTTGGGTCAAGTCAAAATAATGAACCCAGGGGACAAATAACGCATGAATCAGTCTCTATCAACGGATGGCATCATTCCCGAAGTATGAGATTAAAAAGCAATCCCTCATATTCACCAAAATGGCGCAAAGTTTTCTGTATAAGTGAACATTTATATCAACCATCCTCCAAGTAATGTAGTTAGTATTAGCAATGGAAAGAGCCAGGGTAAATTCTATTTGGATAATTACAAACATAAAAACCATCATAAAGAGAGATAACTGATAGATAGATAGTCAAAAGCAAGTATTTTTGGAATCATGCTACAAACATCCTGAAGAACTTAACGTGATTTCAAAAAAATGGAGCCTAATCAATGATCTAGACACGCATTTTAAGTTGTTCTAACACTGAAGGAAGGAAGAAAGACCTGCTCAAATTCATATTAGATGGGAAATCAGAAAGTGCTTTTCGCTTGATGAGTGACAAATGAAGGAAATCTTGAAGAGACAACTTTAAAAGAAAGAATCTTCATAAAAAGAAAAAACTGCAACTAAAATAGGATATAACTGACAGAAAAATTCATGAATTCTTCAAGACAAATATTAGTTATTAATGATAAGAGAGCTAGTAGGTTCTTAGATCTATAACCACAGAACTCGATGACCCAGTTCAAGAGGAAAGCACCAAAATAAGATGGGAAAGGCCCCAATGATTAAAGTGTTCGGCAGTTTAATCTTCAAGATACCTATAAGAAAAAATAAATACTGTCCTAGATACATGAGTGTCAATAACCCAAATAAAAGGGCTTCATGACATAGAAATCCATGAATCAGGGAACCACAACTTGGAAATACAAGGAAGAGAAGAAGACTGGCTATTAATGCTTCTTGATCATGGAATGGGCAACTAGGAAGTGTACCTCTATCCATAGGCATAACCCAGTTGAAAATATTCCTGTGTAGAGTGCAGGAATCCAAGGAAATGTAACAATCCAATTCCAGAACATTGTCCGTGTCCATGATGATGGTCCACATGAGCCACCAAAGCAATGACTAGCAAAGTACCATATTGCTGATGACAAAGCGACAACAAATACCTGAGTGCAAAAGATTTATGAATATTTCAAACAGTGCTTGAACAAAAGGAGGTGTATTTATTTATTTTTTCAATCTTTGTGATCTAAATACATGCAGAAACGACAACAAACTAACCTCATATCCAAGAAGGGGTAAAAATTTCTCCTTCTTTGTGTTTCTTGAAATATGTTCTGTCCTTAGCATATGAACACCGAAAAACACCGCACTTAAGAAGTTAAAAAGATCTCCAACCTGAAAATGTTTGGGGCAAAAACATGAAGCGTATAACCAATGACCATAGTTTGAAAGCGACAACTGAGAATTCAAGGTGTCTTTGCCTAATTTTCTTCATCCTCAACTGTTTTATGGGAGCTCTATGAAAGAGAAAAGTTGATAACAATAGCGACAAGCACTTACAGATGGAGGTGATCCACTGGATTCCAGCAGTGCAACTCCTAATATGGACATGAGAGCTCCAAACCATGTATAGGAGGGAACTTTTGCTCCCAAAAATCCATCAAGCAAGGGAACCACAATAACCTCATAAAGTTATCAAAAACTTTTACTATCAGTCACTCTCATAGAAAAAACTATTCCTTAATGTATAAGGTGATCAAGTTAAGAGACTTACAGTGAACATAGAAAGAAATGATGCACGCCCAGCGTCAGATGTTTGCAGGCCAATGGCCTGCATAAGGTAACCCAGACTGACCCACAAACCCAACTCTATCCCAGCATTACGGGTACGAACATCACCTTGTGCTTGTAATACGAATGGGATGAACGGAATGGCAGACATTGCAAATCGCACAACAGTGAAAGCAGCAGGGTTTACAATCACTTCAACCTCTTTCACAACCGGAATGTTACTAGCTACAACATAAAAGAGCAACTTCAATATAGCCATGACCCATCCACTGTCAATGCAAGGACTAATTAATGAGTCACTTATTATCTGAAGCTAAGGTATAAGGCAAAATAATTGTGGAATAGAGAATGGCCGTTCCTGCCGATTCTAGCTGAGACTCTGTATATACACACACACACATATATTTTGCGGCTAATAACATGTTATTTGTTCATTCCTTTATCTTCCTTTTTCAGTGGTAAATAATTAGAAGCCATTAACTAAAGCTTGTAAAGCTAGCCAGGTATATAATGTACATAAGAAGGAGAAATACACTTAAATTCAAACCCGGGTAGTTTAAATCTTAACAGAACCTCTATCCTCAATAATGACTTCTCCATCCTCTACTCCTTAACATCCTTTCACTAAAGGCAATGGGCAAGAATGGCCTTCCCAAATTATCACGTTCCTATTTCATCTATGTGCTCCAATTTGTCAATGATTTGTCAATGATTTGTCAATGATTTGCCACTCTTAAGTCAAAAGTATCCATAATAATAAGCATCCCAGGAGATGGCCATCCCCAAACTACCACAAGAAAAGAGGAATAGACATCCTAAATGCTTTAACCCTGCTTCCTGATACGACAAGCAACATATTACTTTCTAATAGCATAAAGCAGGAAAAATAGGGAATATTTTCCCTTATATAACCGTGAAAAGGTCTAAGCAAATTATACAGATGAATAGCTTTCAGAATAGAAAAAGTACTCGCCTATGCATTGCATATAATGGAAGTATGAGGTACTGACACAGACTCACGCAAAGCACATAATGAGACATCTTTAAATACCTAAACCAACATCATGCAATTATATAGTTACTCATTTCTTATATGTCGTGCTGATGATAATTAGTCTTAGAAAAATATTTCGTGTCATTCTTGTTCATTCCTGAAGCCATTAAGCTTTTCACAGTGGGGCACGACACTTGCACTCATGATCGGAACAAGCTTCCTACCCAATAGCATTACACTAGCAAAATTAGACCATTTTCTTCTTGCAAATAAGTGCTCCACATATCAAATTGAGGACACAAACAAATACAATCACTAATTTCTCTACATCACATAAAACCGAAAACATACTAAATATCCGTTTTCGACAATCAAATTTTCTCGGCCCCCAAACAGGGGGAACCACCAGAAAAGCTAGCTTACCGTAGACTATAGTGATAATGTTGAGCAAAATGATGCTTCTAACTTTCTTGGAAGCGAAAAAAATTCTTCTCCACAAAGTTCGCCTCCCAAACAACGACTTGAAGCTCGGGGCTGGTCTTCTTAAGGATCCAGTATCCGACGAAACTGACGACACGTTAGGTTGTAAATTCAAATTATCGAACTTCTCGGACTTCACTGAACTCTTTTTTGCTTTGGAAGCATTAGAAGGAGATGGAGTACAAGAAGAAGACGAGTCGTGGAGAGAGGAGGCGGCGATGCGAGGGCGCTTTGAGCGTGTACCGTGAAACGGAAAGAAAACTGAGGAATTGCGTGGAGAAGAGGAAAGCTTAGAAGGAACGTAGGTCTTGGTGGTCCGTGACCATTTGCATGGTACAGGTGAAGCCATGGCCAAGCCAGAACCCTCTCTCTCTCACTCTCTCCCCTCTCCCTCGACCTTGCGCTCTCTGTAGAAAAGACCTGAATGACGAAAATATCCTTGATCTTAGGTGTTGCATTCTGATTGGTAACTGCAGGGAGCGGGACAGAGATTTTAAGTGGAAGCAGTGGCTTTTCAAAATTCCTTCTGCTGTAGATTTTTGCTTCGTCGTAGAGAACATGTGAGCCATTGGGAGACGGCTTTTCCCTGATCTGCGGATGGATGGGGGCATTTCGACCTCACCCCCTCCGCGATCTCTACTGATGCACTAGAGCGGATGATATCTTAGAGGCGCGCTTCGGAAACGTCGCGACCTCAAAAGACAACCCAAAAAAAAAAAAAATGCAAGTTTTGGGCTGAACATTACATTCCAAACAACAAAAATCAATTTGTATTCAGAAGAATGGGAGGGCCTGATCAGACCTGGCAAGAACCATGGTAGGGCATGGCCCCGATTGTCTAGGAGTGTACTACTCAATTACATCTTCAAAGAGTGTAAGCAATATCTCGGCTGATGAGGCAATGTTATAAGCACAAACAAATAGTTGCTAGAATTACATATAGGTGGATTTATTTTTATTTGTTATAATTTCATGAATCGGAATTCTAAAAACTTTTGTAAATCTAAAGGAAATGCATGCAACCCTCCCAATGCCTTGGATTATTTGGAACGTAATGTTAGTCCAATATTAATGGACTCACTGATGTGGGTTCACATTAAAGGGCTTATTTTTGTAAAACTCATTTGTATCAATTTATATAAAAGAATTCAAAGATTGCTTTAATAAAGTTAAACATATGAATTTTTAACTATTAAATATGGATTACCTAGAATGAGTCATGTTTATCTTTAGGTTTATAATGAGTTAAACCTATTAGAATAATACATAAAGAACATAATAGATTTCTTCTCTAGTTCTATCCATTATACTATGAGAATTCTATCAAAAAATAGAAAGTCCCAATTTAATTTGAATAGAAGTATTAAAACTCACTTAGACAAAGACACTATTAGAATTCCATTTTAGTCGTCTCATTAAGTCAATGTACATAGAGAGAGAGAATAGAGGATAAAATCCTAAACAAAAGAACGGATTCCACCTTGCACATCTTCACTATGGATGCCAAGAATAATAAGTGTTTCTCATTCTTCTCCTATTCATTTTCTTGAATAATGTTCTTGATTTAGTTATAGATCTTAGGTGTCCTTCGGGTGTCTCGGTGATACGAACAAAGAAAAGATGAATTTCAAACACATCCCTGGAAGACCTACGACTAAGGGAAATGGAATGTCGACCACAGGGCGACATTCTTTTATAGTACGTAACTGGTCAAGTTATGAAACTTAGTCATTTTTATGAATTTTCATTGCACTGGAGACTAATTAAAGTCTAACATGTTCCACCTTAATTTCAAAAATAAGATCAAACTTTATCCTTTCTTAATCCAAGATCTTCGTTAACATTTCTATTTATTTTGAAATGAAAATGTTTCACTCTCATTCCCTATATTCTCTCTCTACTCTCCGTGTCCCCTTCGAAGGAGTTACTAATTGTTGTTTCTTGTCATAGTCGTCTATTCTATAGTTAACAATATTCTTAGAGCAATTATAAACTCAACATTAAACTACTTAAATCTTATTTATAGTTGGAACACCTTGTTCCAATGAAAGGCCAAGATAGCTTAGGATTTTTTTGTCCTAAGTGTGTAGAAGACAAGAGTCCTATATTATAAAATAAGAACCTTGAGGTAAAATAAAAAATAAGAAAAGATCATCCAACTCTTGAACTATCATTTAAGTTAGGCCTTTATGTCATGAACCTTAATTAGGAGGAGTAGCTAGTTTTCTTATATAGTCATATCATCCTGCTTGCCTTTCCGATATGGAAGAATAAAGTCTGTTATATTTAAGCCTTTTAACTATAGGTTTACATTAAATAGTAGGAGTGTAAATAAAAATAAAAAGAAAAAAAATCTTATTGTACAATTATTTGTTCATAATTGTCATGAAATTTGATAAAGTCATAATTAATAGCTTTTTTTTTTAATAAAATGGTTCTTGGATGTTATAATTACAGTTTTATTGGAACTATTCAGAAAACTTGGTCTTACTTAATATAAAATTACCATATGGCGTGTATTCGTATAATGGCTTCACAACCGACCTGTTTAATATAGCCACATTATGATAATTTAAGGGTATATACATAACCAGAAATATATTATCCTTTTGATCTTGGATAAAACAGAAGTTCACAAACATATAGCAACTGCAATGAAGATGGAGAGACGAGAGCCGTTGAGCCACAGGATTGATCATCAAGTTGTATATATGAACGCGGCCTGCATTTATCAACATTAATAGCCTTGCCACCAGCTTTCTCAACTATTGCCTGAGCTTTATGGGTTGGGGTTTGTTTCCATATTGGCAATGATAACGCAAAAGATGAAGATTCAAAAACCGAAAAGGAACCAAAAACTTGCGGGTGGGTGGCAGCAATAAACAAGACTTTTATGGAAGCTGATACAGAGAGAGATGAGGTAGTTGTACTCTTATGACACCCTCTTTAACTACACATTTATATGTGCCTTAATGCTTCCAAGCAAACATTCATGTCATGGGGAAAATACCATCGCACTCGGACAAAATAAAACCTACGCTTCTTGTTCTGTCCATTCAACAGAATCTTTAGAACAAATCAAAACTATTTCTTTTCCCGCTCCACTGTTTATTAAAAACTAATCAGAAGAAAGACATCTTCGCCTTTCCCCAGCCGTTGCTATGGCTTTCTCGTGTTTAGTGCACGAAGCTGATTCCAAGGAACTTTCTATCGCTTCTTTATGGGTCTTCCCTTGAATGCATTAACTCTGTTTTGTCCACAGGTGACTCTTGAGAAACGAAACAATGTGTCTCATGGAGTGCCCTCTCTCTCTCTCTCTCTCTCTCTCTCTCTCTCTCCCCACATTCTGCAAGATGGATTAGTTTACTGGTTTTGAACACTTCAATGGAAGAACCGGAAGTTCTGCTAACAACCGAGATTCTTTCACCCAAAAGTTCAACAAATGGGAGGATTTATTATAGTACTAATCACATGCTTGGAGTTGAAGAAAACACATTAGAAACAGAAGTAAAATCATATGGTGGTTGGGATACCAGGGTCATTTCTGTAGACAAGGGACCCATTTATCAAAGACGCGAAGTACCCAAAGCAGTGCTTTGCATAAAAAAACAAAAACTGGAGCAATAAATACGTGTTGGGTGTACAGTACTAAATCTTGAAAAAGCGCGTTGGGCGCTTGAGACAGGCATCCTCTCTTTAGAGAAAAGATGGGTGCATTCAAGTCAAAAACAGAATGGGAGTTCTAGGAATAATCAATCAGAAAGAGACCCACATCCAGCGAATACTCAACGCAGGCTCAAAGACATCTGCAACCACAATTAAATGGATGCCGACCCTTCTGCGTCCATCGCTCGCCCATGTTCTCTATTCTATGCTGATCAAAGTGTCAAGATTTCTTTTTTTAACCTTTTTTTTTGTGGTGGAAACTGATTAATACTGATACAAATATCCTACTGATTCTACACAGCTACACCCAAAAGTGATCTACTTTTGTTTTTGTTTTTTCTTAATGCTATGAGAACCGTCAGTTTGACCTAGTTTCACTTTTTAGGTTTTCCTTTTTGGGTACTGATACCAATGCGTAACTTTGACAACGAGGATAGAGGGCGTCCGGAATTGGGAGCTCTTCTCCCTTCTGAGGAATCCCATGCACTCTCTTAATGGAGTGTGATGCAAGCACAAGTTGCCCACGATTCAGCGAAGTTTTCAGCCATTAGGGAGATCCGTCAAGACGCCGACAGAAGAAGCTTCAACCTGATATGCCACTCATCGCCGAAACGCAAACGTTTTCAAGATTTGATCTCGATAGCAGACTTTGTCATTAGAACCAAAAGACCTCATTTCATAGTGTTAAAGAAATTGTGGCGGGGCAACTTATTCAAGTTTCAACAAATAAGAGTACACTTTGGAAAAAGAAATAAGTGAAGCTTATGATGAAAGAGCAACTAGACCAATTAGATTCAAACAGATTTTAACAGAAGGTACAGAAAGAAGAAGACTGGAAAAGAACAAGAGCATTAAACGCTAGCCTTCTAACTTCCTCTTTTCTCTCATTCTCACCATTGCAATACTGCTCCATAATCTCAATAAACAAGACAGAAAAGGCTAAGACTTTGGTCTTATTCTAAAACAAAAGCGAAAAAAGACCAAAAGCTGATTACAGAAAGATCTTAGAGTCATTTCCAGTTGAATTTCTAGATTTAGGAACTTACAATACACACCGCAGCAAAAACTACCAGTGGATATTCACTAGTTGTGAAGAGGATTGGGACCTGTATGAATTATTCTCTTGTCGTCTCCATATAGCATGTCCGGATCGCCGTTCTTGGCCCCATTCTCAGCTGGACTACTTGAAGGAGCATGAAATGACTGCGTCTGGAAAAACCGCTCTTTCCTTGGTGGAGAACTAACGAACAGATCGGTGTCTTCGTGAGCAGCACAGGGCAAACTTATCTGGGTGAAGATTAAGATGACCCACAGAAGGATGGCTGCAGCAATAGCTCCAGCGTGTCTAGTCCCTCTTGCTCTAGGACCTTCTGAAGGAACTATCATTGCATTAACTATGGCTATGTATTATGTTGAAACAAAAGATATACTACAGCCCCGAGACCAACCAAATGAGGAGCATAAGAGGCTCAGTGAAATCTCTGACTCAGAGTGTTGAGTGTGAATGAAAGTGGGTTTCTGGATTCAAAGAGTGGAAGAGTGAAAAGACTTTCGTGCTTCCTTATCTCATGGGTCTAGTCACATGAGCTTGACCCTTGATTCCTGGAACCTTCTAATATTTCTTATTTCTGTTCTGAATCTTCGGGGTTTGAACCTTTTACTCACACAAAACACCCCCATGCTCTTGGCTTTTCTTCTGGCCTTTCCGCACCTTTTTGTTCCAGTTTCTCTTTTCCTTTCTTTTCTTGTTATTTTTATATATACACTGTTTTCATGTTGGCTCGGAGAAGGTGTGGGACTGTCCAGTAGTAATAGCCGTTGTCTTCGGGATATATTCAACTAAGAGAGCATTGGTAAACAAAGTTGGTGACGGACTCAGGCTGGCTTTTTGACAGCAGTGTCTCTCTTAATTTTATATCCGGCTACAGAGATATGCTATGTGCAGCCTATTATAAAATTTAAAGTCTAGCTAAATGACTACTTCTAAGTTAAAATAATGTTTATTATATTTAAACATTACTTAAAAATAGTATTTTTTTTCACATAATTTTTTTTTATCTCTATCGTTCCCTTACTTACTGACCACACTTTTGGCTTTAGATTGATCTGAATGTCATGAATACCTTTTATACACTGAAAATATTTTAAGGATTAAAAGTTGAATAAAAATTAAAATAAATCAACTTGAATTTTGATACCATATTATAATATTTAAAACTCTATTTAAAAATTAACTTGTGAATTATAAAAATATTTTTTATATTTAGACATTACTTATAAATGATATAATTTTGACATGGACACTTTTGTTCTCATGCAGCTCTTTCAATTATATTTTCTTCTCTCATGATAGACTACATTGCCCCTTTTGTTCTATGCTACCATTTCAGTGTCTCAACCTCCCCCCTTTTCAGCTGTTCCATTACCACTAACAATTGTCTTTACCGTACGTTTGACACTGGTATTGAAATATGCTAGAATTGGTTCTTATCATTTCTCTGCTTGTAGTAATGAAAAAGTGAAATCTTAATCAAACTTTAAAGGAAAAACATCAATTGTCATTTGTTCAAAGATTTACATACATTAGATATCCATTTCTAATTCCAAAATTGGATTGTAAGAGTATTCTGAGGAATACACTTGATCTAAATACTAATATATTAGTATAAGAATGAAGCTTTTGAAGAGATGAGTATCTTAATTAAAACATGAATTTTAATATCATGTTAAAAAAATTAACTTCTATTAAAATCAACTTCAAAAAAATCATGTACCATATGTCAACAACAAAACATTAATAATTCTTCCTTATTTTAATGACAGTATTGGTCAGGGTGACATTAATTCAATGATTTGGACCATTTAACTGACTCGGCAAGACAGAAATAAAAGACACTGACAAAAAGGATTCTTGTGCATCTCTTATTTTACTTTTCAGGATGCAATTCCGTATCCTTTAATGTTATAAACTTTTTCTCTGAAATACGGTATGGTAAGATCTCTTTTGGTGATAGACGCATTCACTTCAGTAGCACTGTCAAAGTGCCTGTTCATGAAGCAAATCTCGCAAATTTCAAAATATCTTGGGATTTCAGAGACGCCATAAGGTGTCATTGTCGTGATTATTATAGGGAGCGTGCCATGATCATTCACATTCATGTACGTACTTGGGCAAAGATATAAGATGAGTGTAGCTACTAAGACATACTCGGAATGACAGCTACCATCAAGGGCTCAAAGGAACCCATGTCAAATTTTCATAAATTTAATCTGATTATTATATTCAAATTTTATTAAAAATTAATTATTAACATAAGACACACATTTAAATTTCAATTGGATTCATGAGTAGGCTAATATTTCTAATCTTAACTGCTGCAGGGAGAAAAAAAAAAAACTTTATGGGGAATATGTAGAGGTGGGCACCTCTACAGAATACATGTAGCCGAGAGTAGAATGGCCAAAATTTAACAAAAATATTAGATTCCAAGCTCTTTGAGGCAGATAGCATTGTCAGTAGTGGAAGAAAAGTTTGACATATGTACGTTAAGGCAGTGAAGCAAAGCTACCATGTGAGGCTGCGGATAGTCAAAGCTGGACATTTTCACAAGCTAAAACCATGAAGCGTTGTTCACAAAAATTCAGAAGAACATTAAGTGGAGTGTCGAGGGTCGGGAGTTGATACTTGAGTTGTCAAAGAAAACGTTGTAAGAGGAATCGAGATGGAGAGGTAAAGAAAAGAGCTGAAAAAGGAAAACAAGATTAGCGTGGAGTAGCCCAGTTGCCCATATATATGGTGCAGAAAGCCGGAAAAGCTCTCTTTCTCATTCACTTCGTACAATTGCGATGTAACCATAAAAAGGATTGTACTGTAGACCTAAAAGAAGGCTTACTGAGCTATGGTAGTAAGCATTCTAGTTTGTTACGAGTGACATGTGAAAGTTTGTGTAAACCTTTATGTTAGAAATGAATTAATTTAGCATGATTAGCTAGAAGATTTTAAATTTAATTTTCTCTTAGATGAATTGTAATGTTAAAGTATGTTCCTAAGTTTTTGTATTTTCTTATTCTTTAATCAATAAACTCACATAGTCACAATGAAAAATGAATTAATTTAAGTTATAAAATTGACATATAAAAAAGGAGAGAAACTCTATGTATAAAGAATATAATAAATTAGTATATTTATACTATAAGACATATATAAAAATTTTAGCATGTCCTATAATCCTAAACGTTAGGGAAATATTTCCTATAGAAACCTAATCTTGGAGTGAGGAGAAAGCTGAAAGCTTAAAAGATAATTCAAAAATGTATTCCCAATGTGTAAATATAGCCACGACTTAAGAAATAGGGGTTTGAATTAGGTTGCAATTGTAGTTTGATTTCTTTTTCTTTTTGTTGGTTACAGCTACTTGTGTACTGATGTGGTATGTTTTCTTCATTTGCTAATTGACAAGTGTATTCAATGAATAAAGAATATAGTAAACAGTCAACAAAAAGATTAGAGAGACAGAAAAACAGTACACAAGGACTTAGTAAGTGGTTTAATTCACATAGAGTCTAGTCCACTCCCTCTTAACCCATTCTAATTAAAGGGCCACTTATCTATAGAACACTCTCCATTCAGTTCAAGGCAAAACTCATGATCTTACAAGCTATCTCTTACACCTAAGAGACTAACCACAAATTACCAAGATATTGAGTCTTTAAATACATATATGCCATGCACCCAAATAGACAGATTTCTCTCTTACGAGAAATCCAAACATACAAATACAAGAGAGCAATTAATAATATAATATCAATCCCTTAGATTTAACTAGATACAAATAATATGATTACAACCAATATAGTAGACCGAGCAATCTTCAATTAACTAAGAGAGTGTTCCTCAAGTTGTGCTCTTCAAGTGTTCTTGGCAACCAACAAAGTAATTAGTTTGTACTTACTGCGCCAAGCAACCATATAATCATAAAATTTCCAATATGATATCATAAACAAGCTCAGAACATATATCCGTCCTTTTTAATCCGCATGCAAGATTTTCAAGTTCAGTATTTATAACATCAAACTTGCATAAAGATTAATCACAACAAGATCATATAGCTTCGTTTCTTTAGGGATTTTTACACAATCAATTAAGCTATATGAAAAACTCCCGATTTGTAATAAGTTAGTGTTTCACAATTTAAAGATAAAATCTTGTTAAGTTTTCAAGTGATGTATTGACGCAGTAACTAGAGTATAACTTAGGAAGTTATGTCAATGTGGAGGTAAACAATGTCATATCCGTTACTCCATCTTGTCACAATTAACCGTAGGGTTTAGTTATTTTTTCCTTGTGTGAAACGCCAAAACTCATTCTCTTCTATCTTTTCATTTTTCAAAAGGTGACAACAAACTTATTCCCAATCACAGTGAAACAAACTCTCTCACTTAAAGAACAACATGTTGATCAAAGAAAAGATATTAATCCAGGCAGGAAACCGAACTGTAAAGGTGTCTTGGGCAAAGTGAATGAGACCATGTCCGGCCCAAATTCCCGATCCTGGCAGGTCCCCACCCATTATGTCGGTGTTCAGCCCACTACGTTCCCAAGGCCGAAAAGAGGTAAATAAAAAGAAGAAATGGCATTACACCATTTGTGATTCAATTTTTCCCTGTTTACACCATAAAGGGGAAATTTCCAGCAGCTTACCCTATGAACCTAGAAGAAGAAAAGCATTGTAGTGGCTTTTTAGACTTCATCTTTAATCATTTATATAAGATGTGAAGTTGAAGAAAATCACACTCCTTCAAAATATATTATATTCCCAAATACTTCTCTATGCACATTTACCAGCAATTATATTTCTCTATTAGAATACCAAACTTCACATAAATTTACTAAGTACAAGATACTATATTAACTTAACAAAAAAATAAAGAGAAAATAGCATCAGATGGTAATCTATGCATAACCAATTGACATAATCATGCCTCTTAGTAATGTAGGTGGATCCAAGTTAACTCAAGCTAAAAATTAAGTCATTCATATCAGCAAATATAAGGTTGGGTTAGAGCATGATCTAATGGGACAAAGAAGCCCAAATTTGTTTTTTTTTTAAAAAAAAATCTTTGAAATTATCTAAGAATTTTTATTTATTTTAGATTCTTTATTTTCCTAGTGTCTCAATTTCAACAAAAAGAAGGTGATTAGTGTAATATCTATTTGGTTTTAGTTAGCTTCTAGATTTATTTGGTTGTTCTAGATTTGTTTTGTTGTTTTAGATTTCCTCATTTGTTCCAAGTTTGCTCGATTGTTTCAAATTTCATTCATTGTTGTGTTAGTTTTATAATTATTATTGTATTTTGTAATTTAACTCTTTAGAGATGGATTTCATTTGTGAAGAAAAAAAAAAAAAAAAGCTCCATTAAGATAAGAAGAAGATCTTTTCTATCATTTGTTATTCTTATTCTTTAAATTTCAGAGTCTTTAGTTTACAAGAAAGATAGATTGTAGGAGAATTAAAGGTAAAAAGGACCCAAAAAAAAGAAAAATCCATGCTAACCTTATAACTTGTGCATGTGATTAATAGAATGATCCGTAAATTTGATAGAATTTCAGAAAAGAAAAATTGTGTGCTTTTTAGAATAGAAAATTTTCGATTCCTTGTGATTTAACAAAGAGTGACTCATAATCATTGACCTTGTGAGTGACCACAAAATTTGTGTGACTCTTTATCAGCTGACGAACTAACGTTTAAAATTACCAGTCAACGTTATATTTAGGAGGCACAAATTTGGGTGGAAATACAGAGTTAGAACATGTACTTTTTTGAGTTGATGAGGAAGAATGGGAACTAGTTGAGGCTTGAAGCCCGGAAAGAAACAAGCTTGAATGTGGGTTGGCCACGGCTTCTATGGATCAGATGGGGCACTGCGAATTGATCGCAGGAATATGCGCACAGTCCTTGAAGAAGATTCCTGGCTCATGCGCATCTTCTTTCCCCTGATTCTCTTCCACTTTTCTTCCCCATCCGCGTATGACTTCCATTTAACTGAATTCAACCACCACCCTCTCCTCTATGTAAACTGACTACCTGCAACTCCTCTTCTCACCTCCAACGTTCGGCCAAATCGTCCCAGGTTCTCTCTCTCTCTCTCCTTCTCCCTCCAGTTATTGGATATGATAATGGTGCTCTATATTCTTAATGTGATGTTGCTCTCTTCGATGTGATTTAGGAACGGAAAAGGTCTTCCATTTTTATTTCTCTTTTGATTTGTTGGCGTCCTCATAAGAGAGATGAGTTTAATGCTTGAACGGATTTTGAGAAAAACCTGATTAACGTGTCTTGTCTTGAATCTCGGTTTATGATACACAAGGGATACCGAAACGCTGACAACGTGTTCGGCAAAATACGGCTTATAATTGGGATTATTTCTCGTTTGTTTAATCACGTGGCCAGAAGCCAGTAGGTGTTTTTTGAAACACCCTGGAAATTAATCAAATTTGTGTTTGAGTATGAGGGTGTTCAAAAGAATCGCATTTGATTTGATTGGCTAAAGCCATGCCTTCCAAGAGGGCTAATTTCTTTCTTATCAATATCCTGTTCTCCGCTGTATCCCTTACAAATATAGCATGCTAAATTAAGCACGCACTTCTCCATTATGTCAACTCCTGCTCAAGGATCACACATTCAAATTTGAGCTCAAAAGGCAATCTGATTACATATTTGCTTGTGCAAATTTTATTTTTTCTCTGCGTTGAGTTGATTTACCGAGTTTCAATATGGTATACTGTGAATTATGATGGTAAGTGTTCTCATATATCCTTAGTGGGCCTTAAATCTAGATACCGTGTGTCTCTTTAATCATGCGGGAGACCAAAAAGTACGCAAGCCACGAGTAGCTTCTCAAGTGGTCGCACTAAGAGAGTTGAAATCTGAGCACTGAAGCAACAACGGAGTACTTGTTCTTGCAATTTGTTCTTGCAATTGCAAAAAATTTGAAACCATATTACAACTTATTGAAAATTTAAGTAATATTGGACGTACCATACTTTACTTGCACTATTGGATCGAAGCTTTCAAGTTTAAATGTCTGCTTTTTCAAGGTGTCCATAGCTGATGTAATGTCACCTGCTTTGTTGTTGCAGAGTCAAGCAATACAGTTAGTTGCTTTGGGCAACCTCATTTCAATTAATCCTATCAAATTCTTGCTGGCAAACAAATTCATTGAATATATTTCTGAGAAGTTTATGAGTCCAGAGGCCATATTGAACCCAAGCAAAGCCCTTGAGGGTGTCCATGGGGTGCATGTGGTGCCTCATTCACCATTTGCATTGGAAGAGACGAATAAAGATGGGGACTTTTCTAACCCAACCAGCCGAACATCAGCTATTGAAGCAAATCAGCGGTTAATAATGCAGTGAGTCAAAAATATTATCCAAAAGTTGCTTATTGACAGAAGCTTTATTTATTCAGAGATTCTTAGTGATTAGTTCTTGCTACTGAGAGAAAAGTGGTTAGTTTTTATTTATGTAGTTCTTGTTTCTCATTCCTTGATATTTGATGTCTTAACTGCAACCTACATTTGCCTGTACAATAGTAGAACAGAAACAAATGGGATTTAGCGCAAGTCACAATAATTTTTAATTTTTCTCCAGATGGGTGTGGCAACAAAGACCTTCTTGTTTGAGGCCCATCCAAGGGTGTCTCCAGGGTATTAAAAAAGATGCCTTTAAATTCTCTTCTGTCTTTGTTGTCATACAGCCAAATCTTTGGAAATAATTGATTTATTGGTACACTTTTTCCAGGTGATCAGAATCTTGCAGAAACAGTAGCTAATGTGCTTACTTCACTTCCTTTTATAGCTCTTGGAATCCAGGCCCCAAGGTAATAATTTGGTATGGGTTTCTTGATATGCATAGAAGAATACCTAAGATATTTGTTACATCTGTGTATTTGCTTTGCTGGGAATGTAGGAAGAACTTCAATACGAAGCTGTATGCTAATTCATTAATTGGAGTTGGAGTTGCCTCAAGTTTGTACCACTCTTCAAGAGGAAAACTGAGGCAGTTTTTGAGATGGACGGATTATACAATGATAGCCACTGCAACAGTAGTATGTGATCTGAGCTAATTTACTCTTTCAAATAAAAATATAGTTAGCTAATCAATCTGGATCTCTTGTTGTGCACAAATATGCTGCTCATTGATGTCATTGCATGATTCTATAGCAACCAGTGGTAGAAAGTTTGTTAGCAATGCAGCAGAACAGTTCTGCGGGATATAATACATCAAGATTAGCAGAGCTTATGTGTACATCAACTAGTGTTTACTTGAAAGATTTAGTCTTTGATCTAGTATGTTCCATTGACTTATGCTGGTGAGTGTTTGCTAATCCTCCTACAAGATTCTTGTCTGGGGATCTGAGCTACTGAGAGAACATTATCTTAGTACTAATTACCATGCGATATCAGCCCATTTAAATTAGTTAATATAACTCATCTGTACCTGGACCATGTCTTCCATGTCTTAAGCTCTTTCTCCTGATAGTCCTAGGGAAAGATGTCTTGAATCATTTGCTGCACCATAAATTATCGATGATTATTATAAACAAGCGGATTGCTTAGTTTGTCAATGCCAGATAATTTGTTTTTTCTTTGAATAATTGTTAAGTTATGGAAGGAGCCATTGGGTATCGAACCCGTGACTTACCCTTCAATCCATTCTCGATTTTTCACATATTTATCAATATGAAAGAAAATAGATATCTTATCAGTTTTTCTGTTTGCAATAATGGATTTATGTACTTAGATTATTCTTCTAGTTTTTTAGTTGTTCACTGAATTGTAGAACTGAGAATGTGGAAACCTTCTGTCAGTGTCTATCAAGAGCTCTCAAAGATGACAACCCAAAGATGTTGATGGCTGCATCTGCATTTCTTCTACCCTTTCGGCCTCTAACGGTTTCTGCCGTTCATACTGGGATGATGGAGGTAACTTTTTTTCCATGCTGCTGGTTCTCATTGTTTTATTTTTATTTTTATTTTTATGTTTTTGCTTTTGGCATTACAGATTGTTTTGTTTAGGTGGATGTGAATATCGCTCTATATGTTCCTTTGTTAAATATTTGGCTAAGTGAATCTTTGGTGGGTCACTTATAGAAAAGTAAAAGATGATTACTCTTGGTGAATTCCCTTCTCTGATTTCTTCTATTTTCTGATCTTTTCTTATGATTTTAATTGAAGCAATCTTTTATGGGTATTCAAAATTAAATAACGGTATAATCTATCTTTTTAGAATCATATTGTTTGTCGAGTTATATTCATATTGACACTGACTTCCTATGACTTATTTCTGTTTACAGTCAATGACAGGTTTTGCTACAAATGAAAATGATTAATATGTAGGAATAGCTTGAAATGTTACACTATCTGCCAATGGTCGTTCAACCAACTCAGGACTCCTTGTCATGCGCTACACTGCGCGATGGGCTTGTCAGTGTACAGCTTAAGATAATTAATATTGTAAAATAGTTTGCTAAAGATTACTACAATCAGTCAGCGAGGTATCCCAAAAAATACTTGATCCACTAAAAACCCTGTTGTTTAGTTTGGCGTGCTTGTTGTTTTACCTATATTTAGCTTGTAAATGTTTCTCCATATCTGAATCGTTGACTGAAATATACCGGTACTTTGATACTTATATCCATTCTAGGAACGCTTCTAAGAACTAATTAGTAAAATTGTTCTATTTCTTTATCGTACATATTGAAAAAAGACCCTACTTGTTCTTTTTCGTGTTCATGCTCCTCTTACTAGAATGATTTTTTCTTCTTATTCCAGGTATTATTCGCTAAAAGAGCATCAAAAGATCCAGATCTCAAGATGGTCCACAACGTGCATAAGATGTCGTCATTGTTGGGCGGTGTGCTCTTCATTGCCGATGATGTCTTTCCTAGGACTCCATTCATTCATGCTGCCTGGCATCTTGCGGCAGCGGTTGGTGTTAGCACCTGTAATAAGCTTCTTGAATAGTTGTATGTATATTCGTTTCAATTCATTCAGAGAGCTGTTTCTGCTGAGGGAGAAGGATCTTCCCACTTCACGTCATTGTAATCATGTTGAGGGGATCCGTTCTCTCGGATCAGATAGGTTCTAAACTGCATCACCTCTGAAACATTCTTCTTTCTCAAACTCTGTTACTTTTTTTTTTTCTCTAGGATGGTCAACTAATGGTTAATGGGAATATAAGTTGGTTTTTGAAAACAAATGAAAAACTCTGATATCACAATTGATTTTGAAATAAAAAACAAAATTATCCCTAACAGCAACTAGATATTCAAAAGTTTTAATAATTGTAGAAAAGAGGGTGTCTCCCTTGGCCTACTGGCAAAAGCTACTTAACTTTGATAATAAAGTTAAGAGAAAACTATTGCAACACAAGTCAAATAAATACAATAAATATTTTCTTAAACAAAATAATCCAGAACACAAAGGTCCCTTAAAATTTGTATTCCGCCCTTATTTTGAGTTTTTCTAGAAAGAGGGGTCTTATGCATTCTCTGCAAAACATGTGAAAGAGAACGGTATACAAAAGGGTTCAAATAACTCACAAAACCGTACCTTGAACTACCTCACCTAGCTTATTTATAACATGAGAAAGTAACAATAATTATGACGAAAACAAAAGTAACAAAGGTAACTCTCGACATCCTGAGAATAGATACAGATTAAAAAACTGTTTTACCTCTATAAAAGTAAAAGCGTGGTCTTCTCTAACCACATTTACCACATAAGTGTGGCCTTCCTAGACTTGTAAAAAGGGCCACACCTACATCACTTCTTTTGTTGCTCTTAAGGGTACAGAAATTGTGCACTTGCTATTACAGTGTTTGAGTTACTACACCAATAACATTTGCTGCGAAACACTAGAAATATTGTATATTTGGATCAACTATGAACAACTTCTTAGAGAAGTTCATCTACTTCTTTGTTATTGGATCCAAAAGTTACAAGTTTACTAGTAATTCAATTTTAGCAATTCAAAAAGAGCCTCAATGAGATGAAAGAATTCAGCCATATTGATCCTGTTATATTGATACATTGTACAACGTTGCCTCTATATATACACGCTTAAACCTAAATGAATATACATTAATATTCCTAGTATACACAAGAAATATTCCTGAATATATAGGATATATTCATTTAAGTAGATCACCACATAACTTGGAAATCATGTCATAATTGGCACCTAAACAACTATTGAGATATTTAATCACCTTCATGGCTACCTCCTTGTGGAATTGCTTGGGTGCATGGATGCCACTATATGGAAAAAGCAATATCAAGCTTGATAAGGGTCAAATAAATTAGCTTGCAACTAATCTTTGGTATATCAAAGAATCTTCAAGAGATGGATTATGTTGCTTTTCCTTTGAATCAATATTATACTCAATGCTATTTAGTTTCTTATTTTGCATCATAGGAATCAATGGTGGCTTCGAATATGCTAGTCTTACCTCTAAAGTAAGCTTCAATGTGTACTTTTGCTACCTCAAATAAATTTACTTTTGAGATAGGCAATTTCAATTCCAAGGAAAAAATTTTATCCAAAATTTTTCATAAAGAATGTGAAATGAAGATAGTTGTTCAGATTTGAAATGGTGGTCTGGTTATTTCGTATGATCTAAATATCATTGTCATGGATAAGCAAAGTAACAAAAAACTATCCTAGGTTTGGTGAAAAAGGAATAATTATAGTGAGACTGATGAAAGTTACATGTAGTGAGCACTTATGTAAATTTCATGTTTTATTGGCAAAAAGCTTGCTTCAACTCATACAAGGATTTTCACAATTGGCATATTAGATACTTTCCCTAATTGTGAAATCCAAAAAAAAGCTCTATATAGACATCCTTCTAAAGATCTCCATAAAGAATTGTGTTTTCTACATCCTCATGTCTTTTGAAGTTGGTTTGTTCTAGATGTAAACTTATTGTCATTCCTTTTGAGTAGAATCTAAATTTGACAATAGCTAAATTTGATGTTGGAATTTTATCATTAAATGAGGATCCAATACTTAAAGATCCCTTGAGTTATCAAAGATTGGTTGGAAAGCTTATTTACCTTACAATGATGAGACCTTATATATGTTACGTCATTCAAATTCTAAATCAATTTATATATAATTTGAAACAATCACACTTGAACACAACATTGACAGCCATGAAGTATTTAAAAGGATGCCCTATGTTTAGGGATTCTTTTTTTCATGAACTTGCAACATGGAGATGATGGCATTTTGTAACAAAGATTATGCCACATGTTTGATGAATAGAAGACTTACAAAAAGCTTTTATGTTAAAATGGGAGATTCTTTGTTATCCAGGAAGACAAAGAAGCAATCTATTGTCTCATTATCTTCTGCAAGATTTTAGTACCATGCCATGGCAAAAATCACTTATGAAATTGTTTAGTTAAGAGGTCCATTTTAAGATCTTGGAATTTGGGTAAGAGGACCTACCCTTTTATTTTGTGACAACGATGCAACTTTAAAGATTGTAGTGACCTAATAATCTATAAAAGAACAAAACATATTGAGGTAGACTATCATTTCACAAGGCATAAGATTCAAGAATAGATTATTGAAACAAGAGAAATAAGAACTACAGAGCAACTTATAGACTTCTTCACTAAGGCTTTTTGTCAGAGATAGTACACATATTTGTTGAGCAAGGTTAGTGTTTTTGACATATATAAGCCAACCTTTTGTCAGAGATATTATACATATTTGTTGAGCAAGGTTGGTGTTTTTGACATATATAAGCCACCAAATTGATAAGAAGTGTTGATAGATACGTGTGTATATTTTGCACATATTTGTTGATTACCCTCCTAGTCAGATGTAGGATACTTGCCATTTGGTGTAATTATTGATTGGCAGAATCAGGTCATTTGGGAGAATTAGTTTGTACGTAATAGGAGATATTCTTCATTTATTTCTCTTTATACATTTTCCTTTTACACTGATTCAATCATTGTATTATATATAGGACCTATACGTGTAGACAATTCAGTAAGCAATATATAATTCATTTTCCAACTCTCTGTTGTTGCTTCTTAATTTCCATCATATAGTCCTCGTAAGCAAAAAGGGAAACTTTTTAGGTGTTCGCAAGTTTGTCCATCGAGTCGGTCGGCATCGAATCACGATCAAATTCCTCCTTTATCAGGATTGATGTGTTACGAGTGGGTTGAGAACGAGTCACAATCCCAATCATCGAAAAATTCTCCTCAAGGTGGAGAGATCGGAAGCATCTCCGATTACGACCAATTGCGCCGAAAATCGCAGGAAAACGTTCTGTACTAGGGTGCCAACGACAGAAGATAGGGGGTAATAACAGAGTTTCAATAGCTATTCTGATCGGGTTCGCAGCCTCCATAATATTAGTTCCAGTTTACAAAATGTCGCCATCTGACCTACTCCCCCTTGATATAAAACGACCTCAGTTTACTACCCACGGACACAACACAAATGCAACCTGCCCACAACGTAACGCAGTACCTTAATTCCTCTCCATCGATTGCTTTGCTTGTCTTTGATTCTGGACCCGTGCACCTTCACTTGGTTCTGCAACGTGATGATTCGCCTGCATAGAGCTCTACCCTATTGCCTACTCTACTTTCACCTTTATGTGCACTCACTCGCGCCATTTATAATTGTCTGCAATCTTCATTTTCATGGTGTTGACACTCACAGAGTTTGCCATGGAGTATTCAGAGTCTCAAATATCTTAAAGGTGAAACAACAACTTCACCCGACAAATACTGGAAAATATGAATGTCAACCATCGAAAGTAGTAAGTACCAATGCTTCAACAATTATAACAAGCCAACTGCATAAAATTCAACAGTAATGACGCCAGAAAGGGTCGATGGACACCAAGACACGTGCAAAATCGTTTTGCCGTATTTATGAATTGAAGGTAGAGGTTCATGAACAAGGTTGGTATCGGGTAGGAGAAAAATATATTAGCGCAGACATGGAATTATGAAGCGCCCCTAGATGGATTGTAAGAGGATCACCACGAGGACCACATCATTGTATGATTTTGATGGACAGCCTCCCATTCTGTGGACAACGTTATTGCATAGTTCGAGTACACACGCCACGACATTATTGCGAGGATTTAGCCTCTTCCCATAAGTCCCACACGAACTAAGATCGCCTTTATTAGGGCTGTCCCTATATATTGTTCGAGACTACTCTATTACTTAAGATACGTCAGAATACATTTAATGGTTGAATCCGAACTTTTTTTTTTTTTTTTGGTCAAAAAAAGACATCATTAGGCCGACATAAGACGAATGCGTTTGCAAGATTGGCAGCATGGTAATAAATATGGTAGTTATGTAACTCACAATGAATATGATAGTAACAATTATATAACAAGAAGACAAAAGAAAACCAATAATAACTTGATAATGGCGATATTAAAGTAGGAATGATGGCCAACAGAACTCAAGGTAAAAAGTTCGAAATTTTTACTACTAGCTCATGTACGTTGCTGCGTAAGAAAAATAGCCCCAAAATGATAGTGTGGCTCTGGTAAGTTGTGCCTAGGATCCAACAATTTTGGCTTTTGGTACATTCAACTAGGAAGAGGTCCTGTCTTCGTGACAGCATAGCGAGAGAGAGAGAGAGAGATTAGATTGAGTGCATGAAAGGCACTTGACATTGTTATGGAACAATAATGAGGTGTGCCTTCGTATAGCAGGGAATCAGTGGGGATTTATTTCTACGATAAATTCCATTAGGACGTTCGCGTCCTTTTTATACTTCGTTTCGCAACGTCTCCCGCAGTTCCATACTTTCTGTGCCTTCAGTTCTTTTGCTTAGTCCTCCTTCAGCCTCTCTTTCTGCTAACCTCTCTTTGTGTGTCCGAAACTCTTGAATCTTTTACTTACCAAAGGAAAGACTGTTCGACGTAGCTGCTGTCTTGCTTGTTCCTTCATACTTTTTCGTCCGCTTGAAAACTGACACTTCAGAACTTTCTTTGTTCTACTTCACTTCTTCCTGGTTCTTAATTCTTTTTCCTCCTTCAGTTCTCTTTTTATCTTTTCTCCTTGGGGTTGACAGGAATATCTCTTTGTAACAAGAGAGCCGCAAAGTCCCTCGGTACATATTTTGTATGATGGCTTGTGGGGGTGGTGGGGACCTTAACGCCTGTGATTCAATCAGTGGCCCTAAGCTTCGGCCTGTCTTTCCAAGACCAACATGTGTCAATGCAAGATATCCTGCCATCTCTCCAATGGTGAACCCTTCTTTCCGTAATTTCACTCTTTATCCAAATCTTTCCTCACTGAACCCCCATCCAGGTACGCCACTTTGCCTTTTTTTTTTTCCTTCTCTCTCTCTCTTTTTAGATCTGCATTGTTCACTCATTTAATACGTTTAGTGGTCGACGGTTTCCATGTATTTGGTGTCCTTCTGTGTTGTCTAAGACATACGTTTGATGACCTCTGCAGAAGCAAGATGTGTCGACTTATAATGTATTTGACATGCATGATTCATATCGATGTTGTTGTTATCCTGCAGCTTTTGTAGCTAAACAAAGTAGTAGAAAAATCAACGAGAAACCATTTACGAGCTCACGGTGGTATCCAACCGCGGAGCAGCTACTGACTCTTGAGGAGTTGTATCGACGTGGAACACGAACTCCAACAGTTGAACAAATCCAAGAGATTGCAGCATATCTCGGACGGTTCGGGAAGATCCAAGGAAAGAATGTTTTCTACTGGTTTCAAAATCACAAAGCGAGAGAGCGGCGGAAACTCCGGCGTGAAATGGGATCACACTTACCAGAGCAACAACATAAAAGAAAAAGCCCAGATAACAGAGAACCAGGTGCCCAATTACAGGATCCTTTTGCAATACTTAGCATCGAAGTGCAACTATGAACATGGAAGGGGATCAGCTTGGGTTTTTATTTTTATTTTTTCTCTAAGCAAGTCAATATATTATTAAGGCAGAAATGGAACGAGTAAATCTAGATCTAACTGATCCAAACAGTGAGAGTCATCGTTTGAGAGTCACAGAAGAGGAGAAAATTGAAAAGCAAAATAGTTTCGTATTTGGTTGTATTACACCATATTTTGGTCACGGATACTGTGTCCATGAAAGAGTTTCCCGAAAAAAGAAAAAAAGAAAAGAAAAGAACAGAACAGAAAAAAGCTACTTTGACCCACCCACATGTGGTCCACTTGGTAAGGGTTGGGCCTGGGACCAGGTTCAACTCTCCATGGGGAGCATTTGTGATTTAAGTGGGAGGTCATGGCGGTGGGTTGCTGTGCTAGCCTTCCCAAGGATTAGTCGAGGTGCGCGCAAGCTGGCCCGGACACCTTGGTTACCAAAAAAAAAAAAAAAAAAAAAAAAAAAAAAAAAGCTACTTTGTTTCGTCGATCTGAGCTCTTTTTCCTTCTTGTTTCGTCGTTCGTTTTGGAATTTGGTATGTCACATTTAATTTGCTTTGTCTTGGATTTTGTGTTACAGTGACGAGGAGGACAGATGAAGTTATACTGGCGAAGAAAAAGTGGGCAACCTTTCTAGACAGCCAGAGACTTTCAGAGGTTAGAGCGTCATCTTTGGTCCTTGCTAAGTATACCTAAAAACAATTAGGCTGCCAAAAGCTGGGGAAGAGAAACTCAGAAGTCGCATTTCTTACTTTCTGCAGTGACTGACGTTGTACAAGATTTTCGAACCTTTTGGACTTGGTTTTGACTTCTTTTTGACTATTTGTTAATTTCAGGGATCTGATAATTCGATGGGAAGAGCCGCAACAGCTGAAAGCATGACGATTGAGGGGCTTCAATTTGAGGAAAGAAAATCGAAACAGAGCAGGAGAACAGTAGGAAGGCCTGGTACGTGGCAAATTGTACCAATGCCTTGGTCTCCACTTACCCACCAGAGCTTGATCAGAACTTCATCAGACACTAAGTTTTCGAACACTCATTATGTTATGCCATTGGCGCCCACCAAAACAGTCTTCTCTGAGCCTCGAGGATCAAAGAAGAGAACCTAAAACTCTTAACCTCTTTCCGCCGCATGTTTGCGGTTGTGATGTCAACAGTTCTTCCGAGAAGGACAACAAAGTCCCTATCCCAACAAACGAGAACAACTTTGTCCCAAACCGATTCTTTGAGTTTCTCCCTCTGAAAAGCTGAAGAAGACAACCACCCTATGTGCTCAGAAAACTATGAAGCGAGATGCATGGAGAGAGAGAGAGAGAGAGAGAGAGAGAGAGAGAGAGAGAGAAAGAGAGAGAGATGCATGGGAACTGGCTTTAGTCATCCAATATGCTTAGTGCAAGACTAGGATATGGTCATGGTAATAAGAATGTGAAGGAAATTGTTGCTTTAACATGAATACTTGCCACGTTAATTCTGTCAAGGCAGGGTTCCTTCATTTTCTCTTAAGAAAGATAGTGCGACTTCCAATTTTTCTTTCATATATATCTCAATATTTTTTTATTAATTTGAACTAAAAATCAAACTCAAGAATGGCAATTATACGCAACCTTCCTGTCAATATCTCTTTACTGAGGGGCTTCCAACAGAATGTTAGAATTTTCCATCAGTTTCTTAGAAAATTGAACCTGAAAAGAAAATCATGTAGCCCAACCTGATGACATCCCTTTGAAGTTCTATCCAATCCCAGAAAGTTCATAGAAAAAGAAAAAAGCATATATGATGAAGTCATATGGTTTCATCGGGGTTAAAAAATAAAGGAAGATGGAAATTTAGAACTTCTAAGCTTCTTAGTTTATAAAGCTTAAGTAATTAAAGATTTCAAGTCTATACCTAATTTGTTAAGTGAATTAACAAAAGTTACCAAAACTCATGAACAATAGTAGGAGGTAGTTCACGCCTTATAATGTGTAGATGCTTGAGTCTTTATTCCAATGTGGGACTGGCTCTTTCTTAACAAATGTACCCTTCAATTAGGCTTCTATTTGAACAATCAACGTGAACTAAGCCTACCTCCGTTCCAAAACTCATGCCCGTCAATTTGCAAGATCATCAGGTGACCACGTGACACACTATTGACCCAACAAACTTATATTACTGCTATTGTTTCTCTCTCTTGCAAATAATCCAATTTTTTTTATGAGTGACCCAAAATTATTGTTCATGCTACAAATGAATATATATATATATTCTTTGCTTACTTTTTTCCAAAGAACCTTTTGTTTATTTTTACAATGGAAGTTTGTAAGTTTCCTTTTCAATCTAAACTACAAACTTGAATAGAAATTAAAAATTAGCGCCAAAAGAGGCATTTAATTTATTACGGTTTTCCTAAAACGTGTTTTTTGCAGGGTAGAAGTGGCATTTTCGTGAAGTTGTTTATTTACTGCTCATACCGAGTTAAATTTACAAAAAGGAAATTTGAGTAAAGGGTCTTTTGAAGTGGTATCATTATAGTGTTTATTTTCTTCTTATTATTCAACTATACATATTTCCGTTTGTCCTTCGCCAGTCAGCTTGGACAGTTGGACCACTTTGTCATGTTAGTTGTGAGACACTTGTCACTGATCGAGTACTATTTCTTGATTTGTTCTAATATTATTGTACTAGATAAGCATTTATGATATAATTTATATTCATGCACATAAACAGTATTTGTCATAAATATCTCCCAGTTATTTATTGACAACACTTTATATGCCTCAAAACTTTCAGCATTTGCACCAGCTCTTCCTGTATTTGCTCTAATTGCTTACATAGAAATGCACAGGGATGAAAATGATTGTGAAGACTTTCTTTGCGTGGGAGAATATGAAACACACCTTATTATGAGCCTCTCTTCGAATTTTGTTTTCTTCTGCTTGAACTAAATATTATTATTCGAAAGTATAAAATTAAAGTTAATTAATGAACATTATAAAATTTAATAATTTGTGAAATATTTATGTTCTTCTCAAAGATAAAAATTTTGTAAAACTCTCGAATCTAAAACCACATAGCTGTCACCATGTAGAAGCAAGGACAATGTAAGAACTCATGACAACGAAAATGATAGTTGAAGGCTCAACTTGTAGAGTATTCATGGTAAGGTTTCTAATGATACTGCAATGCTCAAAGGAAAATTTGTACTTTTCCTCATCTCTCTTATTAGGCCAACTTAGAGTTACAACAGCCACCTAATCCATCTAATAGATTTATATAGACTTGTAATCCTTCTATGAAATTTATGAAATAAGTGTAGTCCACACGCTCTCAATCTTCTTTACTTTGATGTGTTTTAGACATATCTTTATTATCAGATAGATGAACACTTAACACTCAAGCATGCATTTTAGACATATATATGTATGGGTTATAGAGGTATTTACGTTTCATTATCTCAGCATAATTAATGTATACTTCAACATGTGTGTTAGATCAATATTGTTCTATTATGATTAAAATCCAGGACAGAATTTGTAACAAGATACATAAGATTTAGCGAATCAATGAGTAAATTTCAACAAAATTTACATATATATATATATATATATATTATGCTTATTGATATTAAGTTATTAAGTTAATATTCATGTATAAACTTGTGTTAATTTTAGCCATTTATTGACATATTCTAATAATAACTGAAGAATCTCTATTATTGGAACAAGAGTTTCCATTACTAAAATATTGAATACACAACTCTAATTATCATTATCACTATTTAAATTCTTTGCAATGACATATTAAATTTTCTTAATAAATACTCCATATTTTCCTTTGTGATTGGAAATTTTGTGCGATAAGTTATCATCACGAGATTGGAGATAAATTTTAGCAATAACACAGATGTTGCTAAAAATATAATAATTCTTACGGGAAGTGAGGCGTTGGAGAGAGGAAGACTGTAAAGGAGAAGAGGAAGAAGACAAAACCATTCAGGCTTTTCACCGAGCGCAAGATCAATATAACGTTTTGAGGAGGATTACTCAAGATCTTATGATCCTAGGATTCAAGAAGATTAAGTCCCACAGACGATAATTTAACAAGACTTGTGCATTTGATGAAAATAAGAGCTTTATGTCCCCACCTCAAGAAAAGCAAATAAGAAGAGATAATGCACATTAACACGTTCACTAATCTAACCTAAGAATTCCCCAGTTCATTTTGTCCAATCTGAAATGTAGTGGGAACCAGAATGGGCTGAAAGGAAATTCAAAAAATGAAAAGTAGAAAAATGTGCAGTGATCCTCCTCAATTTCAGAAAAAGGATGGGCTAGTGCCATTAATTCGATCCTTTGATCAATTTTATTTAGGGTAGTAGTAGTAGGGCGCTAGGTTGCTTTAAATGTGCCTATTATGGATGACACTAGCAAGTGAAGAAGTAAAAATGATTACAAAGAAAAAAGAAATAGTTCCCATTTAGTTGGGTGCAAAAAGGTCCGCCCCACACTGCGGGGTCACGGGGAAACAACAGCATTCACTTCTTAGGTTGGGTACATATTTGGCTCCAACTGTGAACATACACGAAAATAAGTAAATGAACATGACTGATAGGTATTCCCTTGTCCCACTTTTCTTGGACCAAGGTAATTAGGGACATGATTCGGAGCAGTTCCAATGAACAATGTCATAATAGACCATGGCGGAGAGTACAAACTGCATGCACCCCATAGGACCATTACACTGACGAAAAAGGCAGGAGAAAGGGAGAGAGGGAGAGAGGGAGAGAGATGAAAATGTCCCAACGCGGGGCGTATCACCGAGTACTGTGGATGACATAAATGAAAATCTTACCCATTTTAAAGCCAGCTTCTCATTGCTGTCGGTAGGGCTGTTTCAGCTCTTGACCTTGCTCTTTTACTAGGTCAACCGGACTGTCCCGACGAGACAAAACAGTTTCCGACAGCTAGTTGAAGGACCCCCTTCTGGATTTCAGAGTTCTCAACCAAAACTCAGCTCATGCCAGCTGTTTTGACTGGTCAATAATTCAAGTATTTCTCCCGCGAGGACAATAAAAATCTATCCACCTCTTTTATTCGTTGGGGAGACGCTCATCCAACGAGCATAAGAATTTTTGTCTAGGCAAGGCAGTGGAGTTTTCTCCGGGTAACTGGTCCAGACTCATCCATTTGAAAGCTCGGACATTATGACATGAAATAAGTATCCTCAATCAATTCCCAACAGAATATTTACGGACTTGCTTGTTTCCAATCCAAGAAAGTAAGCCGTCCTTCAAAATAAAATTAGAAATCTAAAAACTACCGCCACAGAATGAGTTTCACTTCAACATATTATGCCATCTGCATGAAGCTTTTTGATTCTTAGTCTTTACTTTCTGGAAGGGCTCTGCCACGAGCTGCTACCCACGGATCTCGGCTGCCAGTGCAAATAATCAGACACAGTATTGCTCACCATATTGCATAAAAGGACCAGAGCGTAGTATTATACAATGAAAACGATTTTTCAAACCCAGCTTTACTCCTGTTTCTTGAGTACGAATGCTGACCTTCTGGCACAACAATCTGGGCTTGGTATAAATGCTACCTGCATGAAGCTTTTTGATTGTTGCCTTTAATATATTGTGGGGGTTTGCCACGTGCTGCTACGCAAGGATCTTGGGTGCCCATGTGAATAAACTAGAGATGGGATATATGCTCACCGTATTGCATAAAATGGCCAGAGCGTATGGTTTATATAATGACGGCGGTATTTTGCATAGTTATATGATAGCAGCGATTTTTCAAACCCCAGCGTCACTCCTGGTTCTTGAGTACGAATGGTAGCCTTCTGGCACAACAATCTTAGCCTACATAAATGCAAACTAAATGAAGCTTTTTGATTGTTGCCTTTTATTATAACGGAAGGGGTGATCTGACACGAGCTGTTACCCACGGATCTCGGTTGCCCATGCAAATGACATAGAGATGGGATATGCTCTGCGTATTGCATAAAATGACCAGGGTGTATTGTTATGTGAAGACAACGATTTTTCAAACCCAGCTTACTCTGGTTGTTGAGTACGACTGCTGGCCTCTTGGCACGCCAATCTTAGCCTAGTATAAATGCTATCTGCACGAAGCCCTTTGATTGTAGTCTTTAATATGGTCGGGGTCCTGGCAGGAGCTGCTATCCAGGGGCCCATGCAAATAATCTAGAGATGGAATGATGACAACGACTTTTCGAACTCAGCTTTCATCCTACTTCTTGAATAAGACTACTAGCCTTCTCTCAATCAATAACAAGTTGACTACAACAGCAATATCTACTGTCAGGGAATACGATCAACTATATTACAACATAGCACCAGGGCTCAACGCGTAGTTCAGAGATAGCGGATCAAACAGCATGCAGACAGCATTAGAATTCTTAACACAAAATCTAAAACCTTCCCCCCCCATTTTTTTAATTATTAAATTAAAGATTTTTTTTTTTTTTTTTTTTTTTTTTTAAGGTTGTGTTTTGGGTTGGGGGTTTTGGTTGGGGGTGCGCGTGTTGGGATTTAAGAGATTTATTAGGGGAGGGGGAGGCTCAAACCCTGGCCTCAAACGTGGTAGAGCCTTAGATGCCACTGAAGTCGCAGGGCCTCCTTTCAGTTCACGATAAGCAGAAATCATAAGTGTTACATATCCATCACAGAATTATATGCAAAAGAAGCATAATTAATTCTGCATGAGATGAAACCGCCAGCCAATTGTAGATGGTACAGATGAAGAATTGTCCGAATATATTAAGACACATAGAGCGGCTCCGGTTCCACTTTTCTTCTGATCCTGAAAGAAATTTAAGACAAACAACCAGTGTTCAGAATAAAGCAGTTGTTGATAAGAAAGAGCGTAAGTAGAGAATTTCAGAGCAAAAGAACCCGAGATTTTCTTTATTTCCTTTGGTAGTTCTGTCACAATATTTCTCCCTCCACTATGTCTGAGGTGGCAAGTTTAAAAGAACTAGACACCAACAGAATATATGTCCCGAAGTGGCAAATCAATAGTTCTTTAATCTAACACCAAAACATAAAGCTGGAAAATCGCCAAGCATCCTGGCAACTTCCAACTTCAGGAAACAATATCTTTTTCATAATCTTAAAACCATAATCTTCCCAAGAAAACAAAAGAAAAAACAACGAGCAAGAGAAAGGGAACCGAGCAAAAATGAAGAAAGAACTACAGAACACCAAAACAGCTCTGATCGTTATAAAATCCATTCTTTTTCCAATCAACGAAGAAAATGGGAGTAATGCAGTTATCTCAAGGCAGATAGTTGACCTTCAGAAGGCAAACTCATAAGGAAGTGCTCATACAGTCAAAGCTCCGAAGTTTATACTTCAACAGTCAGTAATAAAAATGGTTTGGAAAAGCTACTGATAAGGCACACCATGTAGAAATTCTCGATTGCTTACCAATTATCAGGGCTCCATTTGCAGCCAACAGTATCCACAACGTGCAAGCTGTACGCATGCCTAGATTTTGAGGACTGGTTCTCAAAACTGTAGTGCAAGCAAATGAAAGGAGAGAAGGGAAAAAAGATTTTAGAGAGCCTCCTGCTATGAAGAAAAATCTTCTTTATTACTCCAAAGGAGAACTTTGACCAACCTTTGATGAATAAGATCACCGTGAATCACAATGAAAGAACCAGCTTTCATTTCAATAGGCACAAAATCTTTTTGGTCATATGTTGGAGAAGGCCGATCAAAGGAAACCCCTTCTTCACCTCTGACCATCCTTCTAACAAGCCCATCTGGGAAAAGGATGAAGTAGAGGACATTGGACGTTACCAAAATATTTTCCAGATTTTCCTATTTAAAAAGAAGGGGAACAGGCCAAGCAGAAGCAAGCATTTACTTTTATGAGATCCAGGAATAGCCCAGAGACAACCATTGGTTACTGTTGCATCTTCAAGAGCAAGCCACAGGCCGGTACAGGTTGGTGGTTCAGTATGAAGGAATGTGTTATCCTGGTGTGGCACTACTTCACCTCCTATACCTGGTTGCTGTCAATAAAATACGAAGAATATTTTGCACATGAAGAATTTGACAAAGGAATAGCACAGTTGAGTATGCATAATAAGGTGAAGCATGGTAGATATGGTATCAGACTGGTGAAATACTCTTTCTAGCTATAAAGCTGCATGGTAAAGTACAGAGAACTAGAAAGGTAGCCTCAGTTTACTGGGGTGCAGGTCTTGAAGGACATATTACAACCACTTACATATCCTATTATGTGCAGAAGGGGGCTGGAAATATCTTCGTTGGTATGTGCTGTACCAATCAGTATGAAACACACTGTTTTGCACTTACAGAAAAATGACGTTGTTTTACTCCATTTGTGTAAAGCATTATTGTTTTTACCAGTTGTGTACGATGCCATTTTGATTTGGGGGTCATCAACAAACATTAAAAGGAAAAAAAATAAAAAATAAAAAAAGAACACCATAACCACATTAAACCTGTGTATTTGCGTTTGCTTGTGATTTCATGCGCTTTTGCAGGTCTTTGATCCAAACAATTTGTACATTTAACATGCTTGTGTACAAAACTCCGTAATCAAAATTTAAAAAGCTTATTAACCAGAAAAAATTCAAATGATGAAAGCAGATCTCAGGGCCGTAAAATCAAGATAACATAATCCAGCTAAGTTTAATTTGCATTGTCTCAACATGTTTATCCTGAAAATATCAATTATGCAACCCAACGGAAAAAGAATCTAAAAGCCAAAGGGAAATTATCCTACACGTCTTACAAATCCTGAGGAAGCGCACCTATTCATCTCCTCCACACACAAGTCTACATCATTAGTAACTCTGTTTCTGCCTGGGCTAATACCACATTTTCAGTTACGAGATTCGTGCTTTTTGGGTTGATGATAAGTTTCAGTCAATGTAACCAGCTAACAGAATTTCTTTTTAGGGCTTCTATACTGCTACTTTCTATAATAGAAATTCTATACACTGGAAATAAAAAAATGCAGAATGAAATTTTCTGACAACTGTAGCAGCAAGTGTAGAAATTAGAAGTCAAACAAGGAAACTAACACAAACGCATTCAGAAATTGTATAGACCGAGGGTGGACTAGAGACTACCACTGCATAAGCACACAGTTTACAGTTAAGACAGTGGAACAAAGGAACACTAGCCCAAAACCCACCCTGTTTTATGCACTTCATGCTCTAAAAGGGTACTCATACAAACTTGAAATACTGTTCACTTGATGAGAAAAAAACCTCCAAGGATGAAAAGATTTGGACACAAGTAACAAGCGATAAAATATCTATACCTGGAGTATCTAGGTATTGAACTCAATCTCAGTTGATGAAACCCAAGACCAAAAATGAAGAGACCATGTCACACAGTCACCCCTCGATGCCATGTCTATGGCATATTTAGACCTGAAGATCTCCTGAAGCCCAAGAAAAGACAAAGCCAAACAGAAACTTTCTTGGTTGCAAAAAAAGTGCCGTGGTAGTTAATCAGGTCTTTATACTTCATGACTTCGGTTCTTGTGAAGTCAAAGGTACTTACAAAATTCCATAACTGTTGTTTCTGGGCCATAGTTATGAACCAACTGTTCAGTAATTGATGGCTCTTGTCTAGTTCTATGTTTTTTGAGTGGGCTTTGTTCCTCCAAAATCAAACAAAGAGCTCCAGTACAATTACGAGAAGTTAAGACCTAGAATCTATAGAAGTTTGCTTTTGTGCTGAAAGAAAGATAACCAAAATCACAGTCTTGCTTATGAAAGGCTCCTGCCTAATGTGTTTTAGTTTTCTTCTTCACTTTTCACAAGCATTGTTCATGCCATAGACAGAGTCAAGTTAGAGCCCTTTTAAACTCTTTAAAAGCCAAAATGAAATGCTTATATTTACCATCGACCCTAATACTCTACAATTTTCCAGAGCTTTTAGCCACTAAACAGACTGCTGAAACAACTTATTTGTTTCAAGATACTTCCCACATTGGCCCTTTAAAATCTAATTTTCGAACCTATAAATTCCAACCCTCAATCTAAAAGTCTTCCAATCTTGAGTATCAGAATGAGTAATAGATTAACCTAATTTGTCCTACGTGAAACATGTTAACCCCCCTCTTTCCTGATGTAGATCTCCAATTTGGCCTATGCTAATTGCTTCCTTCAAATACCACATCATTGACTCATATTGACTGTCTTATTTTCAACAGGAAGAACTGTTTCTCTTGCAAAGATGTTGCATCTTTCTCATGCTTAATTTAAACGCATCTCTTTTCACACATGACATACATCCAAGAGAAAATTTAAAAAGTAGAAACTTCTCTTTTTCATTTAATTTCCTATAAAAAATGTCTTAAACATTATATCAATGCAAAAGTTAATAATGAACTTTCAACGTCTTACACAAACCATTGCAACATCCTTTTACACATAATATTCAACCAAAGAAATATAAAAAGTAAAACTCATTTTCCTACACACAAAGTCTACACGTAAGTGACTACAAGAGTCAATAATGGACTTTCTTATGGAAATGTCTTTGTGCAAAATGTTTTTTAAGATCTCACCTAAGAAGAAAAATAGCCATAATTATGACATTATGTCAAAGAATTTCCAAAACATTCAAACAGAAATGTGATACCTTAAAAATGTACATGGACTGAATGATCACCGGCCTTTTGTAACCCAAGGAGAACATCAAACTTGAAAATTTCTCGGAGTAGGAGAATTTTTTAAATATCGGGTCAATCTCATGTAATGCTGCACATTTGTACCACATTCATCACAAGATAGTTTTGAACAAAAGTATGTAGGCAATTTAATGTAGCAAATATGTCTAAAACCTATCCCAAACAGTAATTCACAATAAAAGGAACTAATAGGGGCTATGAATCTTTCACAGCTTACCATGGCCAACTTTGTTGATGGAAAGTTGTTTTGGTTGCTTTAAGTTTCCATCAGGGCCAAAAGCTTTTTCTGCCAAAAGCAACAGTTATAAATTAGCACAGCAAAGTAAACAAGTCTCATCCATAAGCACCAAAAGTAAACAAAACCTATCAAATCGTTGAATAGAGGAAAACGCAAAAAGTTTTCCAAAAACTAAAAAAAGAAAACCATTTTAGCAATAAAACCTCTCTAATTCCACCAATAAAATATCAGGAGCTACCCTTTGATGGGTGACTATTTTCTTTACGATTTTGTGGTGGCTAAATCTATTCTGGAACAGGTACAGAATATTTTCATCAGCGGATACATCTAACAACTCCACAAAAAGGGATGTGAAGCGCTTTCCCTATTACATGAAACTACACATCCACAAAGTAAACTTGCAAACGTCTGCAATATTCTTCTACTAAGAAAAGTAGGTAACTTGAAGTAGTATAAAAACCTACTCGGTCCTCGAATTCAACAGAAAATTCCAATTTGGCTCCTACTACTCAGCAAGGAAAATTCTTATTAACAAGGGTGGGCATAGAGGACTGATAATTTTGGAGTCCTCATAGAAAGTAAAGAAGAGAAGGCTAAGGTAGGATTTCGCAAACAAGTATGACTAATTTGTGTCACGTTTGCTATTCAGCATCATATGTCAGCATTAGACGAGGCAAACCAAAGCAGTGAATTAGGACAAATTACATTATCAAGATTTGGTTGCTACGTCCAAATGTTGGGGACCAGATTAGAAACTCTGGAACTTCAATGATCCCAAGGCTTTTGCTCAAGGAAGTACCAAAGTGGTATATTTACCAGTAATAGACGCAAGAAGAAGAAAAAGTAATAAATAGCTAAAGATTGACAAGGCAAAACACACCCTCGAAGAAAAAGGAGATGTTCTCGGCGCTTTCGTAGAAGTAATTGTCGGTCGACTGTTTCTGAAAAACCCAAAGAAGGAGTTTGCTCAAGATTTCTCAACGACTGGAAAAGTTCTGACATCTAATCAATTTTGAATGAAAACCTGGTTCCTTGTAGAGAAAATTGAGGAGGTGGAGCAGTCAAACCCGTCGAGCAGCTCGTCCATTCTCTTCCTCATGGTGTCGATTTCTTCGGGCGTGGCAAACGAATCGATCACAATGAATCCTGAGCAACGAAGGCATCTTAAGAAGTAGGACAAGACGAGAACAGAAATCGTTGACTTTTGATTCTTGCATTTTGAGTAGGAGAACAGATCTTAGAGTTTGGGCAGTGATTTCGGTTACCTTGAGAGTCGAAGGATTGAAGCTGGTCGGGGCTGAGACTTCCGACGATGGCCATTGTGCGTGTCAGTGGCGGAGGTCAAACCGTGCCTATGAATATCTATCTCCTGAGTTTGTCCGAAGAAGAAAGCGAAGTACTTAAGCTAGAGTTTGTCAACACGATGCGTCATGAGCTGTCGGTTGGTCACGCTGTAGCATGCAATAGCTCACACGTATAAATGACCTTTTCTTTTCTTTTTTTCAATAAATACACACCTAACCACGCATTTCGTGTGAATTCTCTTAATTCCAAGAGTCTATCCTCAATTAAATTAGACATTTATCAATATACATACATACATATATACATATATATGTGTGTGTATGTATGACTTTAACTCAAACCCTTCTACTCATATGATAATCCACCTAAGTATTTGTGTCGATCCTCCACCTAAGTACTAGTATCAATCCTCCTAACTCCAAATAGTTTGCTCTCAATTGAGTCCAATACTTATTATTAAACACTCAAGCAATGATCCCCTTAAGTACTACTATGATATAGTTGCTCAAACAATTTACATTTCCAAACGGATAAGATTGACTTCAATCACATCTTTTGGCTTAATCTTTTGATTTCTTATTCAAAGATTGTTTTCTCAATCAACCGAATCATATTCTACTATTATGAATACAAATTCTTCTTCATAATAAGTAAATAAATAGGTAATCATCGATTGTTACACTAAAGCATTTTTCCAAGGAATTGCCCACTGTAAGAAATGCTGAACTTAGAAAGACAGGACGAGTGTAGAACAGTCACACACAGCTAAGATACACTAAAAAGAATAAGAATATGATGAATGGAAGAATACAAATCGTCTCCCTCAAAAGATGTATCCCCAAAATAGAGGGGCACCAAGAAGAGCAACAACTACCGTAACAAAAAGAATCAACACCCTGATTTCTGACAAATGTACAGGAAGTTTAGCCTGTGTCTAACATCCTATAAGTGCAGATCAAACTACTCCAACAATGTACAAGCGCCGCAAACCAGGGTGATAAGGAATCTGGTATGCCAAATGAGCAGCTTGTTTGACAAAGCAGCTGCAACTTCAGAGGTGAAACACACACGTTACAAGTACTCCATATATGCCTGGGGGAACACCTGTAAATGGGAAAATTCCGGCATTCCGAATAACCTGCTTTTTCTTCTCTCCTCTGGGTATCATACAACACGATACAGTCACCCACAAAGCAATCCCAGCAAATTATCGGTTCAATGTGAGGAACAGAATACACTTGGAAGCCCCCAAAATTGAAGAATATGCCCTCTCACCATACGGGAAGGGGAAAAAAATGAAAGAATTACACCATGGGAAAGGGAGGTCAGCAGCAAGATGTGCTCAGAAAGTTTACAGTTATGAGAAACAATCATCGAGACTATCTCAAACCAGATCACGTGGCCGATGATGATCTTGAATCATCTGATTTGTTCGTATGGCACATGCAATCTGGGCATGGAAAAGAGTATATCGAATCATTAGGCCTTTTAAGCTCAAAGCCCTTGGAATCACTATGAGATCGCATATTCAACATTTGCCGTTTGAAACTTTTCCATCTGGGAACAAAAAAGATATACATCAGATTGTGTCACTTCCATCTATTGAAGGCTCAGAGCACTTAAAGCAAGAAACAGCCAACAAAATGACTCCATAGCAATCAACCGCGTTTGATCTTTGATCTTGTTTTCAATCAGCAACCAATTTTTTTTTTTTTTTTCTGTACTTTAGCGTAACGGAAAAGGAATGAAAAGGAAAAAAACACAATCAAATTTAGTATCTGGGAAATTGGGAGTCCTATGGAATTTAAGAGATCTCAATAGAAATGACATACAATTTAGCTTTGGCATTTTAAGAAGCATAGAGGACCTTCGAAATTGAAGGCATCTGAGTTGACCATATATTTCCTAAACCACAACGATTCTTTCAAATGATTCCAGCCAAAAACGTTAGTAAGAAAAGCCATCATATGTTCTTTCCATGTGAATTTTTAGCAAATTTGCCTCTTTTCAGACATCTGGTTCATATTAAATGCACATTGAACACGTAAAACCGAGGATATCAACGAGGATGTAAATAAATACCCGATACTGGGATTATCAAACAGTAATGCTAGCTTCCGCTTGTCAGGCCTGATTGTCTTCGAGTGTCCACCATACAAGTATCTTCGGTGGCCCATCAGAAAATGAGGGAAGTTTCCACCTTGAGTTGTCACAAAAACCTCACTATGAAGACAAACGGTATAGTCTATAGCAGCCATCCTGGAAGAATAATTCTAGAAGAAACTTACTCAAGTCAAGAACATTGACATCAAATTAGACCTCTAGGAGGAAATGAAAGAAACAACTGCAAAGGACTCGAACCTTAAATGGAGCAAGTTCCTCATCTGAGGCAAGCATATCTTTTGTTTGCAAATTGGGGAACATCTCCAATAGTGGTGCCATATTTCTTTCAGCGTCATATATCTTCCCAGATGCCAAATATATGTACGTGCTTCTATCAAAGCCCATTCCTCTAAGCATCAACCCTACCTGATGAGATGGAAGGAAATATAAAATGATTTTTGCTAATAAAAAATCAGGCATAGATACCTACACATCTCACAGGTCAAAGTAGAAAAAAACTCCTCATAGCATTCAACATATGCTTAAGATTTTTGCTAGTAAAAAAGCCCATATGACTAAACTTGATTAAGCCACTTTAAAAAAAAAAAAAAGAGTTGGGGAGGAAGAATCAAGCTTACAACCCAACACGTGTCATCCTTACCCTCCTACAGAAACATTTCAGAAAGTAACTTTAAGAAATTTAAAGAACCTATGTGTCACCCACATATGCCATATTATCAATACGTGGAATCTTTAGCTGTAGAGTTAAGGCAAACTATTTAGACGACCACAGTCTTAAGCTGTTAACTTTCTTATCTGCACTGTCCCAAACTAAAAAGATCTCACTGTGCACATAAAAGTTCCACACAGCATATAACGGAACAGCCATTTAGTTTTACTGATGAAGAACAGTAAAGAACTCAAAACTCAACAATAGTTATTTCATTCAACTTAAAACTCTAAATTGCAAATCACAAAAGCAAAAGATAATGAAAAGTACTACTGTAAAGGTTGACTTTGAGAAAAGAAAAATCCATATATCACTTAATATTCAACTTTAAGATCCAAAAGGTCAGAATAAGCACGCATACAGCAATGCAATCACTGGAGACTTTGATTTGAGAAAACAAAACCCACACAGTACTAGCCTGGGTCTAATAGGGTCTGAAGCTTTATAAAGGCATGACTTTCACACCTTTCAGGATAAAAAATATGCAATACATTAACCCATATATCCGTCAGATGTTAACTTAAAAATGAGAGAACTTTACTGGATATACAATCAAAGTCTTTGCTTCTCCTTGTAAATGTTCAATTCTAGATCAAACAATCTATAAATTTATATAACGCAGGACATTCAAGATTCTTGCAAGCTTTAATTCACAATCTTCAATAGAAAAAAGTTATTAACATGTTGGCCTCAATTTAAATATTTATAACTGTCACAAAAATATCAAGATTTGATGTATATAGTGTTTCTCCTGATAATAGTGATGATAAGATAAAGAAACATACAGCAGAATGGACTGTTGTATCAGCCTGCAGCGGAATGATAATAGTGATGCATTGATAAGGAAATCTTAAAGGTTTCCAATGGATAATGTAATATGAATCCAGCTTCATACATCATTTAATGCATTGGCACTGAAGCAAAATATATTACCTCTAATGGAGTAAGGGGACATTTTCCATTGATCCTGATTGCTCCAGGACGTATAACTCGACCAGGTTTCGTAAATTTTCCTTTCCAACCTCTTTCTCTTGCAGCTACCATGTCTCCCTTTTCTTGCTCTCCACCGTCATATACACAGCAGGAGAAAGCAACCATATCCTGCACATGTCAGTATATATAAAAATCTGCAGCAGTACTTAAGATGATAATCTGGATGTTGACAGTTTTAACCAAAAACATTTAAGTCACAACAATTCTTCTTTAATTTGATCTGACCTCCTCAAAGCGAAGATGCACAGAAATGTATTTTCCACCATTATTTGCACTCCGCTCTTTCATTCTGGCAACCAAAGTTTCTCCCAGAGATAATATAGGACTTGAAAACCTTAAAGCTTCATAGTTTGCCAAGCATCTAAGCCGTTGGACAGCTGGAGGGGCATCAAATGACAATCGGTTTGCAAAAGGAGAAATCCTTATGACCCTGTTTCACACAAAGTTAATAGATAAAGGAACACCTCAAATCATGCAACATTAAATGGCATTTTTAAATCGTGATGCACAAATGATAAATAGGGAAGAAATTAAGTGTCAGTGCCATGCTCTAACAATGACCAAATCACGTATTAGCTCTAAACTTGAGATGTCAAAGAAGTTAGACCCACCCAACCCCCTCCCCCCTGGCAACAGCAATCACAACAATTAGTGCAGCTTTTTTTTAGTTGGAGAGTTAGTAAGTTTAACCTTCACAGGACCCATTTACATGATCAGCACCTTCATACATCTTTAGTTTGTCATTTTACATGCATGACGAAAGGATATTAGGTCTTCCTACTTGGTTACTTCTCAGTTCATAACTAATTAACAAAGAAAGAAATTGTGAACTAATCATTCTGCAGTACAAATATTATGAGTCAGTGGTTTGCTATCAGCCACAAGTTTCATGTAAGGCAAAGCGCAAATCAGGTTCTTAATTGTTTAATCACCACCTAAAACTGGCTGGGAAGCATAAACGTACAAACATAAATGAACATCTAAAAATATACAGCATAGAAAATCAGATTCCACTTATGCGAACAGAAAATCAGCTTATTAAATGATAGTTTGATTGTGTACTCAAACCTTACAATGATAACATACATACATAGAAAGTGAGAATGCGGAAATAGTGAGAACCTACTTTTCTTCAAGTAGCCTTGGGAGAACTGCATCCTTATAATATTGAATGGGTGACCATGCTTTTATTCTGAAGTTGTAAACATTGCTCATGTTCTTGTCAAATCGTTCCATAAGGTAGTCAGGTATTTTGTTAACCACTCGCACATCATTTTCTAAAGTAGCGACAAAATAATCTTCATCATAAATGTCTTTGAATTTGCTGCACAAATGTAATTAGCGTCAGAAATCTAGCCAGAAAAGGATCTGTACGTAAAACAGAATCTAAGTCCTAACAAAAAGTGCGAATTTGAATGGATGATGTGACAATACATTGAGCACACTACAAGCTCTTTAATTTCTACTATTTAACGAGCTAATTTATAGCAAACTATTCAAAACCAACAAATTGAAAAAAATAAAAATAAAAAGAAAGGGAGAGAGGAGAAGAAGAATACAGTTGATAAGTAACCCATTAGATATGGAACTAGAAAAAGATGATTGAAAAACATTTTCAACTCTTTTTGATTCAATAATGTAGAGAATATACAAGGGAAAAATACCTATGCATTCATAAAGTATGTCATGAAAGAAAGCATTATTTATAGGGAATACTAGGACAATAACATCCACGTGTCATAAAGTAAGTCATGAAAGGAAGTATCGGTCACAGTGAAACAGGTCTACATGTGCAACCAAAACATATTTTCCACTGCATAGGATATAGTTTCATGGGAACACAAAACGATAATGCAATCTGGCATACTACAGTTGCCATTTAATCTGCCATAAAATTTGCCTCTCGTCTTCTGAATCTACAAGATAAAGGGAACTGAGATATCTCAAGTACATCAACTACACACTTAAAATTAATGCACTGCTATTACATTCATATAGTTTAGATTGTAGAAAGCAACACTAACTAGAAAAATGCCAACACTAGCTAGAAAAATACCAACTAAAGAGTATCCATGGGATCCATGCGATAACCAGTTTAGCTTGGATAAACAGGTCATGAGACTATAATGAAACACTACAATCTCATCATAAATGATGTTGAATCAGAAGCCAATACCTCACTTTGTAGCAGTGTAGGATATCTAGTGACAAGAAAGTATTCTAATCAACATGCCAAATGGAGGGCCATATTTTAAACTTACACCCTCCTGTTCTACTTATGACTACAATTGAAAACAAATGACACATGATAAACCGTAAAATGCTTACACCAAAAACTTTCCACAAAGAAACTTATTTTGATTCAAGTTCTACACATCTGTATCTACTTAGATTTCATTTTCTGCAGCTGCACATCAGGCATCCTGGAAGAAACAAAGATTTCAAAGAAAAATACTTGCTGACAAACCTAGGATCTCTCCAAATGCTATGAAAGTGAAAATTAGGGATTACAAGTGTTGCATTAAGGTAGCCCGCCACAGCAACTGCATTGCATATCTACCAAAAATAGCAACCATGTAGAGAAATTTGTCAAAATAGTTTTTTAAAATAAGCAGATTCTATATAAAAAGGCAATAATCAATGGTAAATGCATAAATAAGAAAAGATGTATAAAACCAACCGATGTCCTCTGCTGGTTCAGGCCACCATTTGCCTCAACATATATGTAACCATTTGTATCAGGCAAACCTATGATAATGTAACAACAACCAAAGCTTCAATTCAAAGATCATATCCAGCTGACAGAGACCACCATTTGCATAAATGTAATATTTTATGCAGATATAAACTATATATGTATGGGCATGGCATTTACTGGAAAAGGAGGACCAAAAAGTAAAACACATACTATATTTTAACCACACAAATTCATACAATAATACAGGTTTGTTTAGGTAATCTGGATCTATAGTTATACATCAGCCAAATGATAAACAGTAAGGAATTAACCAAATATTCTAGAGTAGAATGTGTATTACAACATGATACCTTTAGAAAAAATGATGGTTTGATCTAGGTGAAAGTTGTGATAAAATAAGTTGGAGTAATAGAAATGTTAACTGTGGGTTGTTCCACTAGCAGCTGGGGCAGTCACAGGAAGAGATCAAAGCAAGGGCAAAAGTAAAGACGATGACTGATAGCAAAGGCAGAGCTCAAGGTACTTCTGATGACTATAAAAGGTAAAGACTGCACCTACCATCATTTGCTGGTCTATGGAGATACTATTTGCGATGCCACACTAACATTTATGGGCAATATGATGCCTGGTGGAAATCATATGAAGAGAGAGAAAAATTATGGGTCAAAAGCAGTAGTATTCTCATAGAAAATGGATGCTCTTTAATTTTCTCCCCATATCTGGCTTGGAATATCCACATCAATTAGCATCATGTAAAAGTAGAGGTAAGCTAGATCCATAGCATATTCATCGGCCAAATGATACATACTAGGGAATTTATCACATATTCTGGAGCAGAATGTGTATTACTACATGATACTTTTACAACAGATAATAGTTTGATCAAGGTGGAAGGTGTGACGAATCGGTTAAAGAAGTAAAAATGTTGAGTGTCGGTTGTTCTGAAAGCAGTTGGGGCAATCACAGGAAGAGATCAAAGCATGAGAAGAGGTAGAGACAACGGCTGATAGCAGAACAGCTCCAAGTACTGCCGATGGCTGTAAAAGTAAAGGGCTGCACCTAATATCATTTGCTGGTCTATGGAGAAGGTACTTATGACACCACACTTACGTCTATGGGCAGTATAATGTTGGGTGGAAATCATATCAAAAGAAGGCAAATTATGGGTCACAAGCAGTAGTACTCTAATAGACAATGGATACTCTCGAAATTTCTCCCTAAATCTGGCTTGGAATATCCACATCAATTACGATCATGTGAAAGTGGATAATATGGCAACATAAGAGCAGGAAATATCATGGACACTTCCCATCAATTAAGAGATGGTAAGCTTAGCTTCATTTAAAGTCAGAACCGGTAAACCATGAAAATTAAACAGTATGCTGCTCTTCAACTGTTGTACACAAAAAAGAAGCTCAACAAGGAAACACTCCAGATTGAGCAGAGTAACACCATGATACATCTCTTCAACTGTTGTACACAAAAAGGAGCTCAAACAAGGAACTGTCCAGAGTAAGCAGAGTAAGATCGTAATACATGATTCATACCTCCTGAAGACTTGTTAGTGCATGGTCTCCACCACCCACTTTTATAAGAGCGTTGCCATATAGTAGATATCTAATGGCATAAGATAGCTTATATCAGTACTAACGCAGCACAGGATCTATAGACTACAAAGATTTCTATCATTAACTTCGTGACAAGCCATAAGACAGACTGAACAAAAGTAAACACATCAGGAATCACCAGCCGGTTGAAGTGCAGAACTGACAGACTGATCCATGCATTATTCCAACAAAGAATGACGATGCAGGTGAACATTGGAATGCAAACCCCTCACTGAAGTAACTACTTGCATTATAATCCAAATTACCTTAAAATTAAAGATAACCAGAACCTAAAGCTCAACTACAAATTCTACAGATGCTTTCCCTTCTGAAGCTTATTATATAGGGAAGGCACATCTGATTTGAAGAAAAATGAATAAACGAACATAGATTAAAAGTAAGATTACACAAGACTCAGACTAGAATGTTTGAAAAATACTATCCCTTTGCTGCAATTTATATAACTCGGGAATTAACCATGTTAAAAGTGTAAATACCTTCCTGTTTCTCTGGAAAATGCACGACATCTCAGTATATCCAACTATTCTACAATATTCCTCAAGCTAAGCCTCTTAACTCTTTTCAACTCACTCATTCCAACTTCCCCCAATCCAATAAAATTGAATTTAAGCCACCTTAACCATTACTATCGTTAAACACAGGGACTCTATTGTTTGTAAGATCCTTAGGGCTAGTTGCATTAGATATCAACACCCATCCATACAATTGATTACAACTATCAAAAGAACTCAATACGGACAGTAAAGCCACTCGCAGAGCAGGGTAAACGGGTTTCAATTTGTGTCAGCTGTTTAGAACCATATTATAATTCAAAAAGTAAGAACCAGAAAGTCTTTAAATGAAATAAGACATAGGGGTTTAAATTTATATCAAATGTTTTCCATCAATCTCGGAAGCAAAGATGAAAATAACGCAAATAAATGATTCGTAGATGACACATTTGCATCCGGACATGTAACAACTGGTATAAAGCTATCCCAATTCCAAGCAATGAGATTATATACAACATGCAAATGCAAAATCTAACCAGAAAACCCGGAAACGCAACAGACCCACTCCAAAATCCCAACGATTCACCAAAACTTAGCCACAAAATGCAAATCAAACACGACCCACATCCCTATTCCCCACTATTTACTAAAACATCTAACAAAACAACTAGTAAACATATCCTCAAACCCATCAAACGCATCAAAATTTGGAATAAATCACATCAGCACTACTAAAGGAACACACCGCATCAGCTGAGGAATTGTCAGAATCCATCTCCACTCGGAGCTTGGCGTAGAGCTGTGGGCTACGATAGGTGGAGCCGGGGGCGGGGCGGTGGGCGATGACCGGACCGACGTCGAAGGAAACGGAGCCCATGTAGAGGAGCATGCCAGAGATGTAGATTAGTGGGGCAAAGAGAAAGATGCCCTGTCGCCGGAGGAGCACAGAGAGTAGCAGCCACGCCAGTCGCTGCGGCAGGGTCCGACCAGACTGCAACTGAGCCGGCCCGAACCGCCCGGTCTTCGACCGCCGGTAGCGTGGCGATCGGATAGGCGACGCGGGCGGCGACGGCGTGGTGTGGCCGCTGCTCGGTAGCCTGTTGTAAGCGTGCATCTTTCTCTATCACACTCAGCGTCCCTCTCCCTCTCTCTACGGCGTCGTCATATGAGCTGGCTTGGCTTCCGTGTCTCTCTGTGTCCTAGTTTTAGCTTCTAGAGAGAGAAAAAAAAAAATGGCACGGAGAGAGAGAGAGAGAGAGGGAGAGAAGGATCCGTCTGTATGGGTTGGAAAAAAGAGACAGTGATTGCACGTGCTGGTAAGATCGACGACGATGGATGGTGCGGGTTTTCGTTTGGAAGGAAAGTATTTTTCTTTCGAGTGGAATACCTCCTCGCATCTGCAGAGCAGTTCCTTATTTTCCAGAAGACACTCCGGACGTTTTCAATCAATTCCCTGCCCTGCCTTCATTGGCCTAATCTCGTCTCTTCCAACTCGATCCGCAAGGGGCTTTAAATTTTCAGTTGAATATCTGGATATGATTCTCTTTGTCTCAGCAACAATCTCTACCAGAGAAAACGTTCAACCAAACTTCTTAGATTCTCGATCATCTGCTAGTTTAATAAACTAGTAGACTAACAAAATTCGATCCTTCTTAATCTCAAGTTCAAGGCTGAATATATTTGAATGTATTAAAAACAAAAAAATAAAAAATAAAAAATCAAGAGTTTCAGTGCAATTCCGTGCATACCACCTGTTCGCTCTTTTTACTCGGCGGAATTCTTGTTGCAAAGAATGTTGGCGCCCTTGACGTTGCTGGCGATTGCGCTAAAACCCAATATTCTTTGCTTGTTGCTCAATTATTGCACGTCCACCCATCCAATTAGATCTAAACAGCGGTTGATTTCATTATAATCTGCTGCAGAGTTTAAGTCCTCTTAGGCTTCTAGTTACCGATTAAAAGATACTTTCGGACAATATAGAGAGATCCCGGATCCGAATCAAGACGCCTCGATTTCGAAGGCCTAGACATGGATATAAAAGATAGGAATTAACAATAGCAGAGAGAGAGAGAGAAATTAAAATTGATTAATAAATTAATAGAAACTGGTATTTAGAATTATGTTAAAATTTGTGAACATTTAGAAAATTCAATGATCTTGACCTAAATTCTAACACGCTGCAAATCACAAGTGGGGATACAGTACAGCCAGAGCGAGCCATGAGTTTCTAATTGCGTAATAGTTGAACGCTTTTGTTGGAAAGGTAGGCACGTGTCCTGCGGGCAGAGGACCGAGTGGCGTGGTTCTGACGTAACCCCATCGGCTGTCTTAGATCGATGGCACGGAAGTGCACGCGGAATATTCATTCGCAAGGAGTTTTACCAGCGAATAGTGACTTGCACGTGAGATGTCATCCTAGTTGGGCAGAGCATAAGAAATCACGCCTTGAACTAGACCATTTAATTATCCTATCCGTTAAGCACAGTGGCCAAAACATATTCTTGAATTGGGCTCCAAGCTTTGTGCACCAACTTTAGGAGAGACAGAGGTTGCTTTTAAGGAAGTACGCAACTTTGGAACATTAGATGAACCAATAAAGGCCGGATGACATTCCTTACTCCAAAATTTCTTCTAATAGCATTGGAAATAGGAAAAGGACATCATTCCTCATAAATTTGCAATGAATTTAATGGATCTTCCTTCTATGGATATCTTCTTACAATTCAAGCTCGATCTTTTATTAGGTAAGAATTGGGTTGGAATTGAGTTGAAATATATAAAAGAATAATTGACATTAAGTTGGGATGGTGTAAAATTCAAGTTCAGCTTTACTCCAAGCTTATAAAATACATTATAAGTACTTTTCTCTTCAACTTTATTGTACAATAAAAATTAGCCTTTATTTTCTTTCCTTATGGAAATTTTTGAGATTTTTTGTGCATCTACTTTAAAGCAATCCAAGTCTCTAATCATTTAAATTTTTCTAGGTTTGGTTATTTTTTTACGCTTGTGTCCATTGTACCGAGACAAATTTGGTTTATTCCTTCCATATGGTAACTTATTGGTTTATTGCCTCGCCCATCCCTTAAGATTTCTTTTCGGTGTGGGCGGCACTGTCCTGAAAAATTCAGTGATAATTTTTCTTAGATATTAACATAAACAATTAAAAAATAAAATCTTTTTTTACACGCATTTTTACAAGATTTTTATAATAAAAGAAAAGGTAAAGATTTCGACCAAAAGAAAAAGAGGCTTTGCTTAGTTGCCTTTTGTTTAAAAAAACTCTAATATATTAGGAGGATAATGTGTTCAACTTGAAGAGAATAAAATGCATATTACCACTGATAAGATAAATGATTATGTGACCATTCCATCAAGATAGAGTAGTTGTATAATTATTGAAATAATCATGTGGTCATTTTTTCTTAATCAAAGTAATCATACAACCATCCCAACTAAACCATGATCATATTATCCCCATCCTTTTTTGTTGAAAGTGACTGACCATCAGGTTTTGTTATTATTTATTAGTTAAATTATTGATAATGTTTGTTTTTAATTTTGGGTTTTAAAATTTTTTTCTTTTAAATATTTCGTGGTTGTTATAACATGTGAAGAGAGATTGCACCTGTAGGAAATGCCCATGCGCGCATGCAAATATAAATGTATTTATCTTGATGGCTTGGCAGCCACATAACTGCTTAGAACGCATATCCCTAATGGGATTCGATGACATTCTTGACGTGATTATTTTTTCTTTGAGAAGGTGACATTCTTTTGTATTGGGCGCGGTATCATATTTTATGTCAATTTATGATTTTTTTTTTCTTTTCTGACATGATTAAGCTTTCTTTACTAGGTGAACCAAAGATGCTTTTTTCTTTTTTGTTTTGTTTTATTTTTTTATCTTACACACTAGGCACACATTTAGTGTTAAACCCTTGACTAAATGGTTAGTAGTCTTTGTTAGCTTACTATTAAGTCTTGTGGTACGTGGATCTATATGAGGACGAGTTTTTGTGTAAATAGCTCATCCATTTGGATAACTAAAGCCTTATTATATTTGATTGTTAAATGTAACTGATTTGCCGTAACTTTGTTTTGATGATAGTGTATGAATATTGTTCGGCTCTTACAAGATTAGTTTCTTCCATGTGGTTGTCTACCGCATCCATCACACATGTTGCGGTAGAGTGTAAGAATAAAGCTTTAAAGACAACCACCGTGTGGATATTATTTTAAATTTTAGGTTTTGAAAAGTGTTTAAAAATTTATTAAATTCTTCATATATTTATATCATAAGGAAAATCATACACATAGTATTACTGATTTATTTCATGATAAAGCAAGTTGTTAGGTCTCAAACTATACTCTTGAGCTTTTTAGATTGAGTGATTTGTAGTTGGAATTTTTCAATGCAAAGAGCGCAAGTTTAGCAATCATGATTCCAAGTTGTTCAACTTCGTTGCTAGCTCTATAATTCTTATCAATGACGCATACTAGTGGAACTCCTGAACTTGCATCAAGGCATCATCATAGTTTGAAAATGTCCATATCATCTCAACCACAAAAAGATCCCCCAATTGATAAACTCTAATGTTGAAGAGAGATTGTCCCTAAAAAATGACCAAATTGATTGAAAACAATTTTTTGATATATAAGAAGTATGTTAGAGATTAGAGTCCATTAAATTGTCTACGCATTCTAATAAACTAATTATCAGAAGATTCAAACCCTTCTAACCTATCACTAAATTAATAAACGATCAACTATTTTATCATTAAAAAAGAAAATTGAGCTATTTCAAATAACCCTAATCATTGTCAAACTCATCCATATACTTATCCTTCATAATTCTATTCTCATAGAGACCAATCTTGCCTCTTTTTGCAACTTTCTTTCATAAACTCAGACAACCCATAACTTCTTCTTTACCTCTTTTATTTGCTGTACATATATGCCCCTCACACCATGTAAGCATTTACCAACTTGGGGACAAGTAGATGCCATAATTTTAGAATTTCCCTCAAAGCCCTAATTGATTCTTCATCTCCCATGGAGGTTTCCATCGACCCAAACCAGTTTACACCGATCTGCATCTCTCTCATTTCCCCCCTCATCAAATAGCTCTACGTATTTAAGTTCTAAGACTAAGGGTAAGGTACAGATCCTCACATAGCGGGGAGAGAGAGAGAGTTCTCACTAGATTTACGAACTCATTCAAGCCATATCCTGTTATGGATTCCAACAATTCCCTAAAGTGGTGCACCCATTGGGCTTTGTAGGATCAATTTTCTATGGAACTCCAATGAGTTCTCTAGGGGAAGAGGAGACCAATAAAATATGACGTAGGAAGTTCGCCAGTAGGTTTGACACTTCAATGACAAGAAGCTACCGAAGTATATGATCTCTGTAATAGAGCGATGTTCTGATGGGGTTTTGAATCCACCCAGGAATAACCATTAGTGGTGTTTTTTTATAATGTTATTCTTTAGTCAATTTGCATAGATTTGATCATCAAATTCCACATTAAGCAGATTCATCTAAAAGATGATTGAATTTAATTATAAAGACCATTTGTACTATTTCCATTTATTACATTTTGGGCGACAATTGTAAATGCCTGTTAATCCTGCTGAATTTAGTAGCCGTCAGCATTGTTGAGAGCCAACAAGAGTTGTGGCACAGGTCAGCAACATCGATGAGGACAACCAATAAGGACATGGATTTTACCTAAAAGTTTCAATGGAAATGACAGTAGATTTAATAAACTTAATGATCCATGAACTTTCTTTACTTTTAGCTGAGGGAAACACAATAGTCAACCTCGGAGACAAGATAGCTTCAGCTTCAGAAGTTGGGGATATTGAGTTTTTCTTGATGTGTATACTAATTTTTCTTTTTTTTTATAAATATTCTAACGTATTGCAAATCACAAGTGGGGGGATACAGTACAGCCAGAGCAAGTCATGAGTTTCTATAAAGAATTGGATAATAGTAGAACGCCTTTGTTGGAAAGGTAGGCACGTGCTCTGCAGCCAGATGACCGAGTGGTGTGGTTGACAGAACCCCATCGATTGTCTTTGGGCGATGGCACGGAAGTGCGCATGGAAACATGATACGTGGATGGAGGATGCTTCGGGTTTTCATTTTTTGTCTTCTCAAAATAAAATTTTGTACATTCATGAGGGATTAGGAGTTTTGCTAGTGAATGGTGATTTGCACGTGAGATGTCATCCTAGTTGGGCAAAGCTTTCCCCAACCAAAAGAAATCACGCCTTGAACTAAACCATTTAATTATGCTATCTGTTACGCACAGGGGCCGAAACATATTCTTGAATTAAGCTCCAAGCTTTGTGCGCTAACTTTGGGGGAGACAGATGTCGCCTTTGAGTGTACGGCTTTGGGAGTTTATTTTGTTTGGAGAACATATTAAAAAATTCTCTGAATTACACAATTTTGGTAAATTAGATAAACCAGCAAAGGCAAGATAATATTTTATTTTCCTCACTCCAAAATTTTTCTATAGCAGTTTGGAAATAGGAAAAGGACATCATCTTGATAAATTTGCAATAAGTTTAAGGGGATCTTCCTCCCATGAAAAAATGGCTAGGTTTGAAGGGGAAAAGGCAGATTTGTTGAAGAAATTAACCTTGTTCACGTGATTATCCCTCATTTTTCTTAATCAAAGTAATCATGTAACCATCCCAACCAAACTAGGATCAGATTATTGACATCTTTTGTGGTGAAAGTGACAATTAGGTTTTATTTTATTTGTTAGTTAAATTATTATCTTTGTAACACAATAAAGTCATTTTTAAAACCAAAACCAGAATATTAATTTCAAAAATTTGTAGGATTTTATAGGCTCAATTTCCATCGTGTTGTTTGTGTTTTAGTTAAATACTAATATTGTTCATATTAGTTAAATAATAAAAACACTAGAAATATGGATTGCAATAGATGTGAATAATTTCCGATGATATTTGGTATGTATAGTGAGCCTCATTTTATAATGATACGGAGGCTAATAGAAAACATAAATAAGTTAGGTACAATTATGAATATATTTCACTAACGATTAGATTAATGGGATTTTGAAATCCTTCTGTATCTTGGTTTGAATGAACTTCTATTTTGGTTTATGATAGGAGAGAATGGATTTGAATTTTGAATTCCTTCTTTCTTGGAATGCCTGATTGCCAAGACTTGTTGATCGGAGGTACATGAGTGATTCTGTGGTTTGGTGAGATACGTTTCTGGGTTGTTTATGGTGAGTTGGCCTTTGTGTTTGACGTGGTGAAGTAGGGCTGATGTGAGCATGTGGGATTATTATGGTTGGTTGATTTGGAGTGGCTTAATATTCCCCCATAAGCTAAAGGATCGGAACAGACTGTAAGCTTGTCTTATAGTAACTTAAAATGAGAGGAGGAGAGCCCCTTGGTGAGAATATCAGCAATTTGATCCATAGTTGAGATGAAATGATTGAGAGTTGTTTGTTGTTAACGCGTTCTCAAATGAAGTGGAAGTCAATTTCAACGTGCTTCGTGCGTGCATGAAAAACTGGATTGGTAGAGAGATATAATGCGCAGAGGTTGTCACACCACAAAGTTGAAGGATGTTAAAGAGGGACATAGAGATCTCATAGTAATGCTTCAATCCAAATTAGCTCAGCAGAGGTATCTGCTAAGCTTTTGAATTCGGCTTCTGTACTAGAGCGGGCAACCATCTTCTATTTGCGGGAGCTCCAAGAAATGATGTTAGGACTGAGAAAGATACAGTATCCGCCCGTTGAACATTGATCATCTTGATCACCTGCCCATCCAGTAGCAGAGTAGGCGTGTAGTGCATTGGAGGAACCTCGGGTGAAGCGAAGACCGAAGCGTGGAGTTTCTACAAGAAAGCGTAAGATGCATTTAACAAAGGTCCAATGCAGTAGTAGTAGGAGCATGCATATATTGGCATGTGGTATTAACGGCATAGGTGATGTCAGGCCGTGTAAGGGTCAAGTATTGAAGGGACCCCACAATGCTACGACATTGGGTGGGGTCAGGAAAAAGGTCACCATCATTAATGGATGGAGGATGACTTGTGGTGCAAAGGGGTGGTAACTTCGCGGGCTTCACCCATATTGGCACGTTTGATTATTTCGTGTGCAAATTTGGCCTGATGAAGATGTAGACCATGAGTAGAGTAATTTGCTTCAATACCTAATAAATAATGAATATTACCTAGATCTTTGATGTTAAACTCATTCTAGAGTTGACTAAGAATTGAGGCAAGTAGGGCATTAGGACTGCCAATGAAGATGATATCGTCAACATAGACAAGGATATAAACAAAACATGTTAATTGTTGTAAAATAAATAAAGACGAATCAACTTTTAAGGAACGGAAGCCAAGTTTGCCTAAAAATTGACTAAGTTATTGATTCCAAGCTCGAGGAGCTTGTTTTAGGCCATAAAGAAAATGTCGGAGACGACAAAGATAATGGGGATGTTGAGGGTCGATGAACCCTGATGGTGTAGTCATGTAGACTTCCTCATCAAGGTGGCCATGTAAAAAGGCATTTTCAACATCTAATTGTTTTATTGGCCAATGTTGAGTATAGGCAATTGCAATAACGATGTGAATAGTTATAGGTTTTGCAAGAGGACTGAATATTTCAATGTAATCAACACCAGGGTGTTAATGAAACCCTTTGGCTACAAGGCGGGCTTTGTTACATTCAAGAGACCCATCGGAGTTGAGTTTGACTTTGAAGACCTATTTGCATCCGATAGGATGAATGTGGGTCTTTTGGGGAACAAGATCCCATGTATGATTTTTAAGTAGGGCAGTATATTCGTTTTCCATGGCTTTACAACAATTAGAATCTTTAAAAGCCTCAGTGAAATTTAAGGGTTCACAATAGGGATGTGCAACCACAATTTTGACGCAGTGTAATAGTGCCACCCTTTAATCGAGTCACCATACAGTGAGAAGGACGCATAGTAGGATTTGCGGGTGGAAGAGATAGGGTTGCAAAGAGTCCATGGGAGGAGGCAGTTCATGAAAGACCTCATGTGTGGTAAATGGAGTGGGGTGTGAGGAGCCATCTTGAGGGACAAAATGATGTTGACCTCGAAGAGAGAGAATCTCATGAAGAGGTAATAGAGCTTGAGAAGATTCCGAGGTGGATAAGGGTTTGATGTTGGTAAAAGGAAAAACCTACTCATCAAATGTCGCATTAGCGACTATGTATATTTTTTTGGTAAAAAGGCAGAGACAACGGTAGCCTTTGTATCCAGTTGGATATCCTAAGAATAAACATTCAATGGATCGAGGGAGTAATTTATGCTTCATGTAAAGACGAAGATATGGATAAACTAAGCAACCAAAAATGTGTAGATGAGAGATAGAGGAATTGGTGCCAAATAATTTCTCCCATGGTGATTTATTATGAATCACGGTGCTAGGTAAATGGTTGATAATGTGAATGGTAGCTTCAAAAGCATAATCCCAATAATATAAGGGAACTTGCATATGATTTAACATAGAAAGCCCAGTTTCAACTATATGGCGGTACTTTTGTTCAGCAGTGCCATTTTTAAGTGGTGCGTAAGGGCCAGATATATGATAAAATATGCTTGATTGTTGAAGTAATTTGTGAAATGGGGCAGATGTAAATTCAGCGACCCTATCACTTTGTATACTTTTAATAGTGGTTTGGAGTTGGGTCTCGACAAACCATTGAAAATTTTCAAATATTTGAATAAATTGATCATGTGATTGGAATGAGTAAAGCCATGAAAATTATGAATAATCATCAACAAAAAAAATATAATATTTGTTGCCCATAGAAGAAGTAACAGGGGTAGGCCCCCAAACGTCAAAATGGACCAAATCTAGAGGGGCCCGAGAGATTGTATGGGTTGAAAGATAGGCTTGTTGTGAGCTTTACTTATTTGACAAGCTTTGCACGAAGTAAGAGGTGTTCCCAAAAACTTGATTTTCATTAATTGAAGCAAATTGATTACATTTTTGTAGTTGGCATGACCTAATCGAAGATGCCATTTTTCCAATATATTCTTATGTGCTAACATAGTAGTGGGCTTTTGCTTCAAATTTATTGATGTCAAGCAGTAAAGTCCGAGATCAATTGGCCCATGAAGGAGTGTTTTCCCCGTATTCAGATTCTAAACCACACAAAAGTCGAGATAGAATGAGAAAACACAATTATTTTCCTGTGTAAATTGTGAAACGGATAATAAGTTCTTCGTAATTGATGGGACAACAAGTATTTTAGACATAGAAAATTTATTAGGTTAAGAAATATTACATGTGTGGCTTATGGGTAAGCCCACACCATCGCCTACGATGACTTGTTGGGACCCATTATAGGCCAGGATGTTGTCCATATTCATTGGGTCTGGGGTGATGTGGTTAATGGCCCAAGAATATGGGTACCAAGTTATGTAAGATTGGGCCATAACATGGGAAGAGGTGTAATTGGCAGACATGTTGTTTAAGGAGTTGTGGGTCACATGAGGAGCAAGAAAGCTGAGCCCATTAAAGTCAAATGTCAAGCTAAAATAGTTGGACCTTGCGGGCTAGGGCCTATTGAAATCGTACTGCACTTGATTGGCTTGGGCAGCAACATACGGGTATTGCAATGGAGGCAGTCGCGAGTGGCACTGGTTGGCGTGATGTCCAAGACAGTTGCAAAGTTGGCATATTACAATTCGGCGCCAATTTCTGCCTCCAATGATGAGTTATCCGCTAGGTGGGATGGAGGCCTGAGTTATTTTAGCACGGGTATACCATGGGGGTTGGGAGCGAAGGCATGAGGTTGTGGGCCCGGTGTGACTCTGGCCAGAATCATGGTTGAAAGAGAATGCCGCCGTCAAAGTGTTCTATTCAGCGAGCTCTATGGTGGCTTCATAGGTCAACAGCAACCCACAAAGATCTTCTCGAGAAAGAAGCAGTGCGGCTATGAACAACAATTGCGGTTGCCAAAGGTGCATAAGGGGCTCCAAGGCCCCGAAACAAATGAGTTAAAAACTCATTGTCGGAGATAGATTCGCCCATAATACCTAGTTGATCAACAAAAGCATTAATTTCTTGTAGAAATTCACTTATCGATCTATGACCTTTTTGCACAAATTGTAGTTGGATTCGTAAGGAGGAAGAGCGGGCAGAATTATGGGCTTCAAACTTAGCAACAAGGGCCTTCCAAGATTCAACAGCATGGTCGTGTTGGGACACGGATTAGACCACGACATTAGAGCAGAAGTTCAATATTCATCCCAGTGATGTTTCATCTCTAACAAGCCAGTTAATATAGGCTGGATTTGGAACTTGTATGGGATCACCATTCTCGTTATTGACAACAATATGTTGGTCGGGGCTGGGATAAGAGCCATCCCACTTGCCCGAGGGTAAGGGACTATTCGTGCCTTCTAGAAAAGGAAGTTGTGACCTTCTAAGCAGACTCCAACAGTAGGGATGGATGCAGTTCCTGGCGTGGGAATAGTAGCAGCGGAGAAAGTATTAGCAACAGACGAATTTGAAGATGCCATGGACCTAGATTGAAAAACAAAACAAGCAACTGTGGCTTTCGCTGGTGGCAATTGATACCAAGTTAAATAATAAAAACACTAGAAATATGGATTGCAATAGATGTGAATAATTTCGATGATATTTGGTATGTATAGTGAGCCTCATTTTATAATGATACTAAGGCTAATAGAAAACAAAAATAGGTTAGGTATAATTATGAATATATTTCACTAGAGATTAGATTGAATGGGATTTTGAAATCCTTCCGTATCTTGGTTTGAATGAACTTCTATTTTGGTTGATGCTAGGAGAGAATGGATTCGAATTTTGAATTCTTTCTTTCTTGGAATGCTTGATTACCAAGACTTGTTAATTGGAGGTAGGTGAGTGATTCTATGGTTTGGTGAGATACGTTTCTGGGTTGTTGATGTGAGTGCATATGATGTTTCATCCAAGGCCTAAGCTAATGAGACAACCTAAGTGTTGCTAGTTCATGTGTCCAAGAATTAGGGCCATAATGTCTTCCATTGGTTCTAAGCCTAATTAGCCCAATCAACTTAGTCAAAAGGTAAAGATGCTAGTCCAAAAAGTTACACGTAAAGAGAAGTTTTTAATAAGTGGAAGAAAATACCTTTGATTACATTTATGGCTAGTTGTTATTTTCAAAAGCCACATTTATCATCTTAATTAGTTCCAAAAAGACTAATTAGTGTTTTCTAAGTTCCAAAAGGTTTTGTTAACCACATTTATTGTTATTTTGATTTTGTATATCTTAGCTATGTATAAATAGAGTTTATGAACTCATTTGTAAACAAGTACCTTGGAATAAAAAGAGAGTTTTCTATCATTTGAGCATTTACTTTCTTTTACTTTATGTACCCTTAAATTCCAGCCTTTACTTGTTATTTAAATACCTATACTTTACATTCCATAGTTTAATTTCTTGCCATTTATATTTCTTGCACTTAAATTTTGAAAATTCATTTTCCATTACCTTGTTCCAATTTTTCATAAATACTAGCTCATTTGTTGCCCATCATGAATCACATAAATTAGTGTTATGTATTGGAGGAGATTATGTTAAGGCTCATCAAGGCAACTCCATCAAGGCCTTGCCTCTCCTAGCCATCCAATGATGGCCATAGGAAGCTATAGGAAAAACACATAATTCTTGAAAATTAATCGACTATTCATCTACTAGACGTGCCATAAGGTGTGTGATAGTATAGGCTTAATAGGTTCAATCTATGTGTAATTGTAAATATATACAAATTGTTGGCAAATGTATAGATTGAGAAAAAAAATCAAAGAAACCATTATTTCTACCTTTTTCTTCTTGTTGTTCTAGTTAGATACTACTTATACTCTAGCAATTACTATTTAAAATATTCTTTTATGGTATTCAGATTTTAGCGTGCCCCCATTATGATCCTTCATTAACAAGTAATGGCTTCTTACACCTTTGATGTAACTCTCAATCTTAAACATGCTAGTGATTATTAACAACACATTTCTTGCTACCAACATTTTTCAATTCTCCAATATAATGTCTACTACAACTATTGAAATTTCACTAACTAATCAACCTTCACTCCCACATTGTCTAGTGTTAAGAGTTAGATTAAAAGGCCCAAATTATATGATATGGAAAACTAGCCTTCTACCATTTCTCATTGCCAACGATCTTCTATCCATCATTGAAGGAATTCTTACTTGTCCACCTCCATTGACTATTTAACATCTTTTAAATGGATCTACCAAAAACATACCAAATACTGCTTATGACTAGTGGTTGAGTCAAGACCAAACAACCCTTGCCTAGATCCTAGCCTTTTCATTAGACATTATTGTTTGCCAAACAACCGAGCAACAATCTTAGCCTTTTTATAGGAATTCTACTACTACATGGGAGGCGTTGGCCATAACTTTTGAGCAACAATTTGTTGTTCACACAAGTTTTCTAATGATATAATTATAGAATGTCCAAAAAGGAGACTTACTAATGAAATTTCTCAACCAAATCAAATGAACGCCATTATTGACCCATTATAAACCATCAACAAGCCTTTATCAAAGAATGGATATTTTACCTACATTTTCTATGGGTTGGGTTGGAATACTTTAACCTTGTAGTCGTTCATTCTATTCAATGTCGATTTGAGCCTATTGAATGTGACTACGTCCAAGTGCTACTTTTAAACCATGGGGTGAGACTAGATTTGGATGAGTACATGACCTAGACCCTATTGGGTACTTAAAGACAACCTAAAAGGGGGATGAATTAGGTTTTTTATTCTAAATTGTCACCTTCCTAACTATTTGTCTTTCTTCTTCTTTTTACCTACAAACCAATTCCAACCAAGCAACACACTATATGTAACATATGGATGGATTCAATATATTACAACTAGGAAACTAAGTTAACTAGGAACCTAAGTAAAACATAATTTAGAAATTGATATTGAAATAATGTCAAGTTGTTGGTTAAATAATAACATATGCAAATTAAATGTACCCGACTTGAAACTAGTTTGTTATCTTAACCATGAGCACTAAAAGTACTAGAGATTTAAGATCGATTCAAGACAATCACACATAGGATCAAATAGTGATATAAAAGATGTGATGCACATAGATTCTTTTAAAGTGATTGGAAACTATCTTCCAACCCACCTTCTTTGATAAATCTATTAAAGGGTTCTACTATTTTTTAAGTGATTAGATAAACCATCTAACCCACCTTTTTTGACAAATAATTAAAGGGTACCAGGTAATCTCACAAATTACCAATTACAGAAGTTAGGAATACAATGTACCATAAACCTCATAGTAAAACAATACTTTAACACTCAGTTAGGTATCTAATAGAAAATCCATAACAAGTTTGTGTTTTAGGGATTTAACAAATTACTGATCATATGATAAGAATCAATCAAACACCAATTGGTACCGCAATAATAGAAAATTAGTTAAAGATGTATGGAAAAGGAAACCACAAACAAATTTATTTTGAAGGCTTTAGAGTTTTATTTAAATTTTTCTTTTACGGGAATATACTAGAACAAAAAGACTTTCTACCTTGAAACTCATTTTTAGCCCTAGTTGTAACTAGTAACTCCAATGGTCAACCATCTTTGTAGTCTAAGCTTATATGATGGCATCATCCTTTGCAGTTTCAAAACAGGCACCTTTGCAGAATGGTCAAAAGAATCTCCATGGCAGCACCTCTCCTTTTTCCTTTTTTAAAGTCCTTTCTTTCCTTTTGTTCCTCTATTGCCCTATGTTGCAAACTAGGCTTTGTCTTGCATGGGTTAGCCTATTTGGCTTTCTTCTTGCACATAGGTTAGCCTCTTTGCAAAGTTTGTTTTCTTTTAATTTAGTTCATCTTCAAGACATGCAAGCCTTTTCTCTTCAATCCCCTACAACTTCCTTTCTAGGCCTTATTAGATCTGGACAATATAAGTTAAACATCCATCAAAGTATGAGATCCATTTTAAATAAACACAAAGGTCGTGAGAACAAATCTTTCATTAGTTCCACAATTTAAAGATAATAATTCTATAAAGTAGATCATTTAATACCATGGTGATTGTTATTTGTTAGAAACACATAGTCACAAAGATGATTACTCATCATAAAAAATATTAGCTTACTCATCTAAACATACCTAAGCTAAGCTTTTGGCATCAAATTGGATTGCCTTGTCCCTTGTTGATAAGATCTAAGCAAATTAGGAACTAAGGGTCTTTCCTAACATTGATCCATTACTTTGGCTAAAACTCTAATGACCTTGGTTTGTACAAACTATATCTCTTTAATTAATGTATTTAGATATTTTGGTACCTATACATTTAATTTCATCAAGTTGCTATAAATATTATGTTGTTTTTGTGGATGAGTGCACTAAATTCACTTGACTTTTTAGTCTCTCGAGACAACTTTAGCATTATTTTTTGTACATTTCAATTACTTGTGAAAAATCAATTGCACTATAAGATACAATCTATACAATACGATGGAGCATCTGAGTTTGCCTCAACCTCTTTTTGGTCCTTTAAGAATGTATACAAGAACGACTTTCTTGCCCTTAATAAACTTATTAGAATGGATCAATTGAACATAAACACTATCATATTGCTAAGACCAGACTTATACTTTTACACAAAGTAGTTGTTCACTATCACTTTTGAGATAACAGTTTACTTAATTAATCACCTTGTTATATCCATTCTTTGAGGCATCTCTCCTTGGTAGACCTATTTCATAAGCTGCCAAATATTTTTCATTTATGAGTATTTGTCTATTTTGTGTTTTCTTATCTCTAACGTTATACTTCACATAAGTTAGCTCTACACTCTTATCATTGTGTATTCTTAGGTTACCCACCAGGTTATAAGGGCTTCGTTGTTTTGATTTGTAGACATAGAAAACTTACATTGTTGCAAATTATCAATTCGATGATACTTCCTTCCTATATCAACAATGAAGCTCTACTATGATCTCTACACCACAAGCCCTTCTAGTCATCCCATTGCCTTTTCCTCACTATCTAGCTTTAATGTCGCTAGAGCACTTTATCAAGTCTTTAGGCCTTACTCACTGCAATCCCATTGAGCCTTAGGGTTTCTTTATTAACGCCCCTCTAACAACTATAATTACTCCAAATGTGGCTTTTGCCCTTTCACCACCAAATGTAGCTTTTGCACCTTCATTGCAAATCTTTAGCCTTTTTTCATTATCGTACCAGCACCATCACATCCCATGACAACTGGGCTCAAGAATGGCATCATTTAATGTCATACAATAACTTGTGAGTACACTTTTGCTCTCATTGTAGATGCACAATACCATTTCAAGCCCACTATCTATACTCAAGTTGCTAAAGATCCTTGCTAGTGAGTTGCCATATATGAAGAGTAAAAAGCCCTAGTTCATAATCACATTTAGGACTTAGTTCTTCCACTTGCTTATTGTCAACATGTCATATGCAAATGGTTTTCAAGGTAAAACTTAAATTTAAGGCACAACATCATTTCAAGCCCATTATCTGTACTAAAGCTACCAAGGATCCTAGCTAGCAAGTTACCATAGATGAAGAGTAAAAAACTCTTGTTCAAAATCACACTTAGGACTTAGTTCCTCCACTTGCTCATTGTCATCTATCATATGCAAATGGTTTTCAAGGTAAAACTTAAATTTGATGGTTCCTTGAAGCATTACAAAGCTTATCTAGTAATGAACTAGTCTCATCAATAGGTTGGTATTGATGTCAGCAATGTGACAACTTTTTTATGCAATGCGTGGTATCACAATCCATGTGGTTTTATACTTGAGAGGGTGAGTTTTTGCCTAAGTAGTTTATCAGTTTGGACCACTAGAACCTTATTATATTTGATTGTTAAATGTAATTAATTTGTCATAATGTTCTAATGGATTATTCTTACAATATTAGTTTCTTATACTGTTATAATGGACTACATGAATAAAGCTTTAAAGACAGCCAAGGTGTTGATATTATTTTAAATTTTAGGTTTTCAAAAGCACCTAAAAATTTGTTAAATTCTTCATAAATTTATACTAGAAGGAAAATCATGTATGTAATATCATTGATTTATTTCACGATAAACTGAGCCATTAAGCTTCATACTATACTTTTGAGTTTTTAAAACTAAGTGGAGTCATAGTTGGAGTTTCTCAATGTAGGGAGCACAAGTTTAGCAGTCATGACTCTAAGTTGGTCAACTTCATTAATAGATGTATAATTCTTTACAATGACACGTACTAGTGGAACTCATAAACTTGGCATCATCATACTGTGCAAATGTCCATATCATCTTAAATACAAAAGATCCATAATGGATCATACTCCACTTTCAAGGATAATTGTCCCTCGAAAATGACTAAATTGATAAAAAAAACAATTTTGGGACATGCAAGAAGCATGTTAGAGGTTGAAGCCCCTTAATTTGTCCGACCCATTATCTTTTGGACATGTATTTTGAAGTAGTATACCCCTCAACATATTTCCCTTTTCTTTATCATCTTTTTTTCTTCTATTACACTTTCCATATTTTGTATTTTTTTTTTAAATATACATATGCATCATACTTAAGTGTCAAACTCATCCATATATTTATCCTTCATAAACTCAGACAATTTGGAAACTTCTTCATTACCTCTTTCATTTGCTTTTCCTATGTACCCGTCATAGTACAAAGGCATTTACCAACTCGAGAACAAGAAGATGCCATAATTTCAGAATTGCCCTCACAACCTTAATTGATCTTTCATCTCCCATGGAGATAGGAATTGGCCCAAACTAGTTTCTTTTGGTGTCCTATTGTGTCTCTTCTCAACAAAGATTCCTCCATGGAACATCAACTCACCTAATAATTCTTAGGTAAAAATTTATATGTAAAAATCTCAGTTTTTTTTTTTTTTTGGACCTAACTTTTTAGTAATGTTTAAATATAAAAAATTATCCCTTCAGCTACTAACTTTTAAGTTGAATTTTGAACATACTTCTAAACAAGTAAAAATCCAAGAAGATAAGCTCATAAAAATTTCTTCTTGGCCTTAATGATGTGTCCTCAAATCTTCATACAAATCTTTTTTTCTAGTAAACCACTTCCAACGAGGAACCAAACCTTCTATTTGACAAACCAAGATGAGCACCATTTAATGATGCTTTGAAGGTGGCTCTTGCAAGGAACTACATTACAACTCCCCTCAACATGGTCATGGTGATTGCCAATTTTCGCATCATGTGGTGAAGGTTACAAAACCCATCAATTAGAAATAAGTAATTGATATATTGCAAAAGCACCACATTATATGTGGCCTACATAATTTGTAACATTATTGTCCATATACATCACCTATAATCCATTCATTTCCTTGATGGTACTTGAACCTTAGTGACCCATGCATGATTCACTAGCCTCATACCATCCTTACACCTAAAAATACGCTTCATGTTCTTCAATTTGATTTTAACCTAATCTTGGTTGTAAAATTAATCAAGGTTAACAATTGTGTTGTCCAATTCTTTCTTGATATTTGTACATTTCAGACTATGCCTTTGGTAGAGTGATCGGGTTGGATAAAGTCGATTCATGCTTGTATCATCTTGTCTCCACCTCCATAATTATCCCTTCCAGCACCCGAAATGAGAATAATTTGTGTAATTTTGATTAAAAAAATGTTCATTATTGTTGGATTAATGATAGTTATGATATTTGACAGACACAAAATTGGCTATTCTTCATTAAAATGTTTTTTTACTCACAATAAATATATTTCTCCTACTAGTTCTTTTTCTTGTCCAATTTGCCCTTTGGCAAAGACAATATTTTTTCAGTTAATCAAATTGTCAACACGTCTTTAATTGACCATATTCTTTTGGAAGTAGGGGGTTCACATCATATCCCATCCATGATGAATCATACTACTTTTTCTTTTTACCATTTTTAATGATCATTCATGTGCCACTTGGAATTTTTTTATTTAAATAAAAGAACTCACCTTTTCAAAATTTTGTTGCTATGGTTTTCGCTTAGTTTGACAGCTCAAGTTAAATGGATCCATTCCAATACTTGTACTCAATAATTTGCTTCTTATGATGTTATTTACGAAAGTTTTTGTTTTTACACTTTTTAAAAAAAAGGGTTGATCAAGTGCAAAAATTTTGACTTGCTTGATGTTACTTGAGCTTTGATATTTTAGATTCATATTCTACCTTATTTTGGAGAAGATTTCATCATCACTGCCACTTATTTACTAGACTATTTTTACCTTCATTTGTTCTAGGTCACCATACTCCTTATAAACTTATTTTTAGTCAACCACTTATAATCAATCTCCTTCATGTCTTTGGCTACTAATACTCTGCTACCATGATCAATCACTAGGACAACCTTAGTCCATGATTCATTCTCTATAATTTGATGGGCTACATTTCTTTTCTTCTTTTTTTAATTTTTTTTTCGCATATCATTCTTTATAATTTCATGGGCTACATTTTTTTTTCTTTTTTCTTTTTAATCTGTTTTTCACTAATAAGGGTATTAGTTTGATGATTCCACTATTATCAGCAAAGATGTTGCTTTTGTGAGTTAAAAGTATCCTCTTACCCCAAGATCAGTTCTTGATGAGTACTCTAATCAATCACTTCACCTCTCGTTGTTCCCATTGGTGCTCCTCGCCTTTCCTTGCCATAGCTCTTGGTGCTCAAGCATTCGCTCAATATATCCCCTACCACTTCTTACCTTGAAAGAGTTGGGGACACCTTGCATCTTTGAACTTGTTAGACAAATAAACAAAACACAAGCTTTGATGTTGAACATAAATTTGAAAACTTATTCTATGAATTTTTTTTTTTATGAAGCTCTTTATATCATTAATGAGATAAATGTGTTGAATGACTCAAGCACATACCAATTCAAATATGATATTAAGTGTAACATACCAACTATATTGTTGATTCATTCATACTAAAAACTGTCATTGAGAAATGAAGTACCCACACCATATGTGAATTCTTAAATCTATGCGCATTACCTTGCATAAAACTATCTTTGTTTAAATGCACCATTTGAAGTTGATATTTCAAGTACTCAACACTCTTGTGTCGAACACTTTCAAGAACTTGACATTCTGTGTTAAATGCTTTCATGATTTCCAAAATCACAGAACTAGGTTTTTGCCCTTTTGGACGAAACCTAGTTTTGGGTTTGAGGGCACAAATATTTGATGCAGGTGACTGCTTACTGGCGGAGCTTCATGACTGGGTTAGAGCCATATCTCCTTAAGGATACCAGTAATCCTCCAAAAGGGTGCTCCCACTGGGCTTGTAGGATCCATTTTCTATGAGTCTCCATTGAGTTCTCTAGGGAAAGAGAAGCGACCAATAAAATATGGCCCTAGGAAGTTCGCTAATAATTTGGACACTTCAGTGACACGAAGCTACCAAAGTATAGGATCTCTACGATAGAAGAATATCGGGCTAGAGGTTTGAATCCTCCCCAGTAACGAGGATTGGCGATTTTTTGTAACTTTATTCTCTGATGGCCGTCTGCTGCAGGTTGTTTCGAGTTTGGAACCTTTTTTTTTTTTTTTTGCCTTCAAAGATCGTTTCAGTTTCAATTCTCGACTCGATTTGCATAGATTTGGTAATGAAATTTTAAGCAGATTCACCAAAAAAGTGATGGAACTTAATTATGAAGACCGTTTGTACCATTTCCATTTGCTAGATTTGGGGCGACAGTGGTAAATCCCAGTCAATGCTTTCGGACAACCTATAAAGATAGGGATAACCTAAGAGTTTCCACGAAAATGAGAGATCTAGTAAAGCTAATGATGCATAATCTTTCTTCACTTTCAACTACGGGAAACGCACTAGTCAACCTCGGAGACAAGATGGTTCCGGCTTCGGAAAAATAGGAGAATTTCATGTGTAAGATTTTATTGATTATTTGTCATGATGTCTGGGGATCCTATTGCTCAAAAATCGTATCATTTGCAACTTCCTCGCAAATTCGTTAGCCAACAACAAAAGTCAGCGAAGAAATGGAAACGAGGAAAATTTTGTCAATTAGCATTTTCCAAACAAAAATGTCTTCATTCGCATGTACCGAATCGAAACAACATCAATGAGATAACTCAAATCACTGTGCTGTTATTACTCATCTGTTACATCCAGATAAACCAAACAAAGCCACCATCCAAATTGAAACTCCGTTGGATGCCAAAAATCAATCAGTCGTGAAGAGTACCTAAGATATCCTCGTCCCTGTACAAATGTAACCTGCAGAAAACCCACACGAACAGAGAAGGAAAAATGCCGATGAATCCATTAGCATACAAAACAAGAGAGCCAAAGAGAGGAAAACAGAGTACAATATGCAGAAGAACATACTCTTTGTCACCAAGCTTGACTTGAGTGCCCCCGAACTCAGGCAGAAGAACGGTGTCACCCTCCTTCACAGACACAGGTATCACGTTCCCTGCTCTATCCCGTCCTCCAGGTCCCACGGCAACTACCTTCCCGGAGTTCAACTAAACACCAACGGAACCAATCAACACCCGCAGATCCACCCAAACACAACCCCACGCACACACCCATAAACAAAGGCTCACACACAATGCCTAAACGATGGACATTACCTTGGGGGCTTTGTCTGGGAGAAGAATACCAGCGCTAGTTTTGGTGGGCGGGAGGATTTTCTCCACCAGTACACGGTTGAGGGTGGGAATCAGACGCTTGGCCATCTGCGTGTTGCGGTAAATACTCAACCCCTAGGATTTCTTCTGGTGCTTTTCCAGTAGGGAAGAGCTGGATGTGCTTTAAAAGACGTGATCAAGGGGGAGGATAGAGCCCGAGTTAGAGTTCTGGATGACAGTGGAAGCTTCTAGGGTTTAGGGTTTTATGAGAGGTATTCTGGTTCCGCCGGAATCGATATCGGTAGACATGGGCTTCAGATGCTCATGTTAGGATAAATGGGCCAAGGGCCTACAACGCATGCTTCTTCAGTGTTTGATTGACCCTGGCTGAACCCTTCCCCACTCGCATACCCAAGAAAGGGAAAATATCCAAGAGAAGCAAGCATTGGTAAAGACGCAAGTACTGCTTTTTTTCTTTTTTAGTGGAAGGAGCTCTTTTTTGCAGCTAAATAATTGGCCAGTGAACCACTAGCCATGATCATCTTGTTCCTTTTTTCTTTATTTGATGAACTTATGATGATAGTGGTTTGAACCAATAAACCTTTTTCTATACTCTCCAAGAAAGTCATCACGTAGTGTGGTTTGAGGTTAAAGAGAATGTTGACAGCGATATTAGCCCTTGTGGGTCTCCTTTGCTTGCTTGTTTTAATGTCGAAACCACTAGATTAACGACCAAGGTTTACATCTTTGTTGAATTACGCTTTATGCTTTGAATAGTAGCTTGCTTTCCTATAAAGTTAGTCATTTTGCTTGTGTTTAGTATTATATGACCGCTTAGGTACATCAACTCTATCGTTGTATACATTAATGCTATTCAACATTAAAAGTGGCCGTCAATCTTGACAAATCCTAACTCCAACTCCTATTTATGAACCTAATTTTTTTTATAATATTATATGCATATACTTAACTCACACACATAAAGTGTTGAATCCTAAATCTCAATATTGAAGTCCCCACAAACTTACTATTGAGCAAGTTGGCTAAGCCACTATTTATAAACCTAGTGGGTGAAAGAATGTTATGTTTGGAAACAATGCAATGTAGCAGAAATTACAAATCTATGTGCAATTACATGTTCTGTTTTGGAAACAATGCAATGTAGCAGAAATTACAAATCTATGTGCAATTACATGTTATCAGTGTTTACTTATTTTTTAATAAGAGAGGGTTGCCCCTCACTTGACTTGACTAAATAATGACAGTTAATTTTTTCTTCAAATCAAACAAAAAGACAAATGCCTTTCTATATCTTGCAGATTGTTCAAAGCTAGTATAAATTATGAAATAAATTAATCTTTAATATATTTGAACAATCAATTTTAAGAAATCTATTTACATTTTAAGAGTAATTTCTTTGAAAGCAATTAGTATAAATCTCTTTTTCTAAAATTTCCAAGATGCTAGAGACTTGAATTGATGTTTAATTAATGACGTATGCATGCAAAAATTTAATAACAATACCAAGAATGTGGATAAATAAATTGAAAAACAAAGTAAAACAACAGAAGCCGTGTTAATAGATTTTTTGGACATAGGTAAACTGAGAAAAGAAAGCACTAAGAGATTAGGAGTCACAAAAGAAAAGCGGATACAAAAAATAAAAAAGGACTAAAGTTGATATTAAACAAGTAGAGGTAAAGAGATCATATATAGAAATGATCTTTAAAAGGGAAATTGGAATTTGTGAAAGGTTTTTGAATCTAATGTTAGTAAAAATAACATCATATTCAAGTGTTTCTGTTAATCTTAGTTTTGAAAGAAATACAATAAGAATTCAGGTGTTGCTCAATGTTACATATGAAGATTGTGAATAGGGTGTTAGTTACGCACAAGTTTATCTTTTACAAATAGTATGTTTTAACTTGCCAAACTATAAGCTAAATTTTACAGGCATTCCGATGTAATGTTACAAATGTGCAACAGCAAAACAAGCTGAAATTAAAGTGGGACTAAAGCTAGGAAGTATAAAAAAGAAAAACCAAAATGGAACAAGATCTACAACTTTCGTCCAAAATTTTTATTATATCGGCTAGATGCGTAAATGCCAATGACCAGTGACAACACCATAAAATTGATCTATTATACAGTCACTTGTCATGCATTAGAACGTTGTTTAAAATAAATAGAAATGCAAAAAATGTGAAGAGTGGATGTGCATCGAAGATTGAGCTCTATGCCCCCATTGAAGAGGATGGAAGTTGGCCTTTTGTTCTTTTGAACTAGTGTCGAGGTTGTGCCCCTACATGAGAGGGATGGAAGTTCTATTTGAACTCGTGAGGAAGCTCTGCCCCCACTTGAGATGGATGGAAGTTGGCCTTTTGTCTTTTAGACTAGGCATTGAGGGTAGCGTCCATCCATTTACATATAGTTTGTTTAGTTTTTAATAACTTTTACGATTTTATACTTGGATTGTCTTTGAGATATAATTATATTCTCATATGATGAGTGATGGTATAAAATGTGTACCTTATTCCGTAAAAATGATTTTACTGATAAAAAATCAGTCAAATCATTTGAATGAACCAATTGAGTAAGTGAGAATTTTATGGTAAAACTAGGTAGAGATGTTTTCTTATTTTGTTTTGTTTTTTATTTTCTTTGAAAGCTAAAGAGTGAATGTTTAATAAGTTAAAGCTTAGCTAACTTTCTATTTTCTAAAGAAAAAGAAAATAACTTTTCTTTTGTTGTATTGTTTTCTTGTGTGCCTCTATAAATTTCACTAACTCTTTTTTACTAAGTCAAAATTCATCCGTGCATATGGACTTTTATCTTCAAAATTAAGTTGTAATATTATAAGGGTTTAGTAAGAGTTGCTTAGGCTTTTTCACTAGTAGATTGTGAGGTCTATTCATTCTTTATAGGGGATATCATAAAAATAATAGAAAATAATTTATATTTATCTAAACTTTTAAAATATTAAGTGGAAAAACATGTTTCTTTATAAACTACTCTCCTAAACTATTACATTCCCATGTGAGACTTTATAGTGCCCGTCACCATAATAAAAGGGTGGAAGATAAAGCTTAGACTCTAATACAATATTATAAATACCAAAAAATGTTCATATCCAACTTAACTAAAATTTGAAGGCTTTTAAACTCTTTTTTTTTTGTGTGTAGATTTGGTAGCTTTTTGCAATGCTTATGTCTACCCCCAAGCTTTTACATACTAAATTCTATTAATGCAAGTTTATATTTTCATTAAAAAAAAATTTCATATCTAACTTAAAATTTAAAACATTACGTGAATGAACTTATCTCATTGTAAATTATCTCCTTATATAAAAATCTAACCGTACTGGTTAGGTGATGGGGAAATGAGCAGTTGTTATTGGCCAAACCTCCTTAAAATTTTTGTGCCCTTATGCACACATTATTGATTATTTTGTCAACTGCTTTGTATTCATTGAATATTAGGAAAAAAAAAAAGTAGATCATTTAATTTAACACCACTTCTTGTGTGATTAAGGATGTTGGAAACATACAAGGCCAGGTTTGATTGCTCGAAGACGGAACTCGTAGGAGAGTTGGGTGCTTCTTCAATGATGGGTGCATTCAGATTTCGACTCTTGATTCTTCGGCTTGGTAACGACAAGGGAGATAGGCTTTGCTGTTTTGGTTTTATTTTTTGTGGTTTTCTCGTTGTTGTTGCTTGCTTTGTTGGAATGCTAACCTTGTTTTGTAGGTTAGGAATAATGCTACGACAACAAAGTTGAAAAAGAGAAGAAAAAACTCTGGGAGGCAAACAAAACAATGTTTGCATAAACTAGGCCAGGAAAGAGAGAGAAGGCTTTGACACCATGTCATGAAATAAAAAGGATAAGAAAGCTAGGGAGGGTCGGAAAAACTGTATTTGTATATTGCTTTCACACTATGATTGTATATACAAAAAGTTACATTTATAATACAAGAACCATAATGTAAAATATATAGAAGAAATAAAAGGAAATGTCTTCTTATTATACACAAACCTAATCCCAAAAATGACCTGATTTTGATAATTAATGAATATGTCATATGAAAAAGATCTCACATCTAACTATGAAAATAATCAGGAAACAATTAAGAAAATAATTAATCAACCCAAACAAGCAAACCATCTCTTCAACAAATAATTTGATGCCCATAGTAGTCTACTCAACTGTTTCCTCTCGTTTGTGAGGCTGTTATTATATTATTATGTCCATATCACAAACATTCATACTCCCTCCAATCACACAAGAGATCTATCTCCAAGCATGTGCGTCACTTCTACTTCAACTGCGGAAGAAACTCTTATTGTCAGTCATACCATACATCATCATTGGATTTGATATCACTTCGAAATCAACTATATTATATTATTTACTCGACACGGGATATTTGTCTTTGCAGGTGGGAAACAACCTTTCTACACTATGCATGGCTGCTCAATAATATAGTTTTCTCACTATCCTGACAATCACAATCTCTATAAACATTGTGAATATTCAAAATCGGAACCAAGACTTGATGTAATATCCAACGGAAAACATGAAATGAGCAGCGGCCGACATCAGGGCACCAGCTGGTTGGAGCCCAAGGATGCCATGTTTCGCATATTCATGATCTCCATCCATTATTTGCTCTGTATCAGAAAAAAGGATCTTTGAACATACTCATCCGCTTTACGAAATATCATTGAGGTTTGTGGGGACCCATTTTGCCATCCCGTTTCATTACTTTGCCATCCCAATAGCATATTCACTTTGTGGTTCAAAAGCCCTCCATAATTAAAGAGACATGTTTTTTTGCTTTGGGACCGTGAAATTCTTGCTGAAAGAATGTTGGAAAGTGGCTTGTTATCTCTAAGAGGTAAAGGCAGCAACTTTTTCCATCATGTGGCGTTTACTTTTTGTGCATATTATCTCTTCAAAAAAATAGGAAAAAAATTCCAAGTCGAAATCCTGTAGATGAACAGCAACTTTTCTGTTATGGGGATGCGTTCGGACCAGCTTGGATTTGCTTTCAAAAACATAAAAATCAAGAGCCATCTCATCATTACCAGAGAGAAATGGCACGTTAATGGTTTGAAAATTAACTTCTCTAATCATGGAATTCCGGGAATTCATTTTGATCCACGCAAGTTTAGGGATAGTCAGAGGTTTAATTATTATTCTCTTTTGGATTTTTCGCTTGCTTATTGTTTGTTTGCAACAGACTACAGCTAAGTTTCCAAAATACTGACATTCTCCTTGTTGTACATGCCATAAAAACGTCACTGGACTCAAGAAAGTTGATCCTTGAAGGGGATTTGTTGTCTATTTTCAGCAAATTTTAGATGGTGATGATATATTGTGTGGGACAACCACATCAATTGCTAACCCAAAGGTCTTGAATTTCCTTTAGCAGTCGAAGAATGCTCTCACTTAATAATAGAAGAAAAATCTCTCGTCTTCACTTTTTCTTTAAATTTTGGTTCTTTTGTCTTTAGATTCCAACTTTTTTTTTCCCCATTATTATACAGTTCTTGTTTCGATGAATTTTTTAATAGATAAAGACAAAGATTAAGATGCAGGCCCTACTTCTAGAACTGCAATTTTCAATCTAAATTCCTTCGCATGATAGTGATCCAATCTTATCTTGTTACTTTACCAGCCTCCGTGATTAGTTGTACGACAGCTTGTTCATGGAATGGCCTTTTTTTTGTTATTTTATATAATATACTTCTGGACTTGTTGGATATTTTTTTTTTCTATTTTGTTATAGCTTTCACCTTTTGGAAAGCTTTTTCTTTTGAATTTCTTTTCCACTTTTTTTTTTCTCGAGCTTTTGTAAAGTTTGCTCGTCCAATGGACTGTACCACTTTGTGCACCACTTGCACTATAATTCAAGTGATACCATACGAACCCTTTTCAAAATTTCAGTATCTCTTTGTAATTGGTCCAATTTCCGATTTAGTGGTACTATTTAGTTTGACCAAATATTATGATTATATTTAATATATCGAGAAAATAGCACACATGTGGGCGTGCCGGAGTGGTTATCGGGCATGACTAGAAATCATGTGGGCTTTGCCCGCGCAGGTTCGAATCCTGCCGCCCACGTATTTTTATTTCGTACGATGTTCTACTGAAAAAGGCGGTACATGGAACATGTCATATTTTGTTTACTTTTCAAGGTCCATGAACTTGATTCAGCAATACGTGGTGACCAACCACCACAATCTCTTGAAATGATAGGCTAAATCTCATTCAATAAAATAGATTATTCTGAATTGTCCTACCTTATGATAACACCAACCAGAAGGTGCTGAAGACACTGCCAACTCTAACGTTAGACTCCGTTCTTACTCTCCATGATGGATTCCTCCTTGCTAGAGAACTCATCTTCTGTTCCAAACATCATGGACAGATTGAGCCCAAAAATACTTACTTTTATTCGGATTTTAATACTAGCGAAAGTCATAATCATGCATGTGACAATAAAGCACAAGCAAAAGCATTGAAAGTGCAGCCACCACACAATCTTGTTTTGCAAATGGTCCTCAATCACCATTCTCAGTGGTCCATTTCAGAAAACCGAGTGACTTAAATTTGACGAGGGATAATAATAAGACGATTCCATTCTTCTTTCTTCTCGATTTGCTTTGACCTTTATGGCTCACATGGACGTTCCATTCCAAAACACATGATATACATCCTTCCCGACCTCTTTTCATACCCCCCTCTCGTCATTCCTTCAATTCCGTATAAAGTATGGAAGAAAAAGCTTCAAGATCGAATGTTCATCCAATTTTGGGGGACAATCAGTGGCATCTTTAAAGCTTTCGACAGTTGAAAGAGCCACTTATCTTGTGGAATCATTGCCCTTACTTATAAGAAAAGAAGTATCTAGAAAAGTATATGTGGTACTGAAAATACTGCGCTTCTTTGTAATGCACTTTGTAAATTAGTCAAGCTTTTGTTGAATGAAGTGGGCAAGCTTCAGATTCTATTGGGTAGGGTTTATCATGTTGGTTGCTGCGGCTCAGCTTTGACCATCATTGGCAGCCAATCGGACACTTATCATGACAAACAAAGTGTTCTAATAGTTGACTTGTTTTCTAGTGAATTATATGTACTGGGTATAAGTTGTCTAGATTAATTAAGGGTCTGTCATCCTTTCAATTACAATAAATGACAAAGATAATCTCAATCTTCTTCTCCTCTCTCTCTCTCTCTCTCTCGTTCTTTGGCCGATAAAAGAGCAATCTGAGGATCGTCAAACTTTTTCCATCTGATTGCAGAAGGTACAAGGAGTTTTTGCTCATTCATGTCCGGTGGCACATTATGGCAATGTGGCTGGGATAAGTTTTGTCGCATTAGGCTCGAAACTATATCTTATGCTTGACACTGTTTGCTTTACCTTTGGAGGAGGTACCGCCTTATCGACACAGAAGACCGACTTTATCGTCCCTCTATGACACAGTTTTTTATCTCCAAGGCGTACTTGACACCTGCAACCCCATCCTCATAGAATTCATGAACAGCTTAAAGAAGTTCTCATAAAGAGAGAGAAAGGAAAAAGGAGTCCTCCAGAATATTTAATTTCAGTTTGCCGTAAATGGCATGTAAACCTATTTCAAGGTAGACTTGATAATGTCGCTGCAATATTCTGTTTTTCCTATGTTGTGAAGGTGTTATCCGTTTGTTTTTTCATGGTTTTGTAAAACTTCATGAGCGGCAAAATCAACTCGACGGATGAATTTACCATAGACAAGGTCCTTTCGACGTGCTGAAAAAGGGGGTGGGGTGGGGTGGGGCTCAACTGTAATGGCATTTTGATGAGACTCAACATAACTCTCTCTCTCTCTCTCTCTCTCTCTCTCTCTCTCTCTCTCTCTCTCTCTCTCTCAGGTATTCTTTATTGTTTATGTTGCCAGTTACAAAGTACTACGAATTTCTGTGGTCTCGGGAGGGGTTGATTGACTCGGTGGAGGGCTCAGTATAAAAAGCAGCTAGAGAGTTAGGATCGCTCAACCAAAGCAACAAGTTTGGTTTTTCTCCCATGGAGCCCAAAGCTGAAAGCATGCACTCCCAATGCTTGGAGATTAGCATTGAAGCTCACAAGGTTGTCCCACCGCCTCCCAGAAGTACCTTAGAGAAGCTCAAAACCAGGCTCAAGGAGACCTTCTTCCCCGATGACCCTCTGCGCCAATTCAAGGGACAGCCAGTGAAGAACAAACTAATACTTGGAGCTCAGTATATCTTTCCTATTCTTCAGTGGGGTCCCAATTACGGCTTCAAACTCCTCAAGTCTGACATTGTTGCTGGTCTCACCATTGCTAGCTTAGCCATTCCCCAGGTCACTCATCTCGTTTTGCCATATTTCGTTCTCTTCTCTCTTCATGCTTGTCTAAAGTTGAGCGCTTCTTTTCTTTGACCTTCCCTTCTTTCAGGGTATCAGTTATGCGAAGCTAGCTAACCTGCCTCCTATTGTCGGTCTCTGTAAGTTGTTTGGTTATGGTCATCCGTGTTGTTTTTCAACTCCTCTCTATACCTTTAAAGCTTACCTACGTTTTTGGTTGGTTTTTGTACATACAGATTCTAGTTTTGTTCCTCCACTTGTGTATGCTGTTCTCGGAAGTTCAAGGGACCTAGCAGTAGGACCTGTTTCTATTGCTTCTCTTGTCCTGGGATCCATGCTTAGGCAAGAAGTATCTCCCAATAGTGACCCCCTCTTGTTTCTTCAACTAGCGTTTTCTTCAACCTTCTTCGCTGGTCTCTTCCAAGCTTCTTTAGGATTCTTGAGGTGATTTATTTACTTTTCTGGAGCTTTTGACATGAATTTTTTAGCTGCAATTAACAATCTTATACCTGGATATCGTTTGGATGCTTGCGCAGGCTTGGTTTCATTATTGACTTTCTTTCAAAAGCAATTCTCATCGGATTCATGGCTGGAGCTGCTATTATAGTCTCTCTGCAACAGCTTAAAGGCCTCCTCGGAATCACTCATTTCACTACCCAAATGGGTGTGGTTCCTGTTTTAAGCTCTGTTTTCCACAACATAAAAGAGGTACTCTCCTTCAGTCCCCAAGGTCACTGACGCACTAAATAGACGAAACGGCTAAATAGAAACTAGGAAGCAGTTACAAAATCACGTCAGTGGTTCTCACAGTTCATAAATTTTAAAACCTTGTTATGCACTGGAGTTGACTACCATATACTTCCAAAGTAGTAGTTAAAAAAATTAACTGAGGTATGCTATCAAGAAACCCTGTTATAATTAACTGCTACTCACTGTTCTGCACTAGCCGCTCACCGCCTCAGCTTCGATGTTTCTCGTCTTGTATGATCCCATAAGGTGTTCTAAATAGCACAATAAAAGCGGACGGTAGAAGCAGCGCCTAATCTTTTTCAGTTCTGCTACCCTCTGCCTCCGTTGACTCTAATACATATGAATCGATGATCATGATGTTTATTTCTTCTCACAGTGTCTTTACCACTTCTGTGCAGTGGTCGTGGCAAACCATCGTCATGGGTTTTTGCTTCCTCGTCTTACTCCTGCTGGCAAGACATGTTGTATGTTACTCCCTCCAATATCTCTGTCTGCAAGTACCGCCCCGTTTTGTCTCAAAAGTTGCACTCAAAAGGACCTGAGAAACAAAACCAGCCATAAATTACGGAACATCGAATTTATTATTGACGGTTACTATCGTCTATATCAACATATTTCAACTCCCATGGATCCCAACCGTTCGGTAGAAACACCACACGTGGGGTCTTAGATAAAAAGTACAGGCTAGCATCGTACTCTGACCCCAGAATATCTTTACCATGGTGGTGCTGACAGGCTCGCGGTTAAAAGATAGGCAACACCGGCAAAAATTGTCCTGGCCCCTTAAGATTCCATGCGAAGTCGCCTGTTCTGCATGCAGGGCACGTGTCATTTGTCTCCATGGTTGAAGTAGTCGGCCAAAAAATTAAAAATTTAAGGCATTGGTGCATTTTTTTTTCCCTGAAAAGAAGAGGAAAAGAAGAACTGTCTCCTAACCCCCAAGTAAACCAAATCTAAACTGGGTCTTTCCCAAAAATCTATCTACCGAACACATCATTGATAATCCTCATAACTCACTTTAAAATCCAGGGTTTCAGATTCCGGATAAAATAATTTTACTTCAAAGATTTCAGTTAAAAGTTCTCAGTAAACTCCTAGACTCGTTCATCAAAGTTTACCAGCCAGCCTTGTCCTGTTACGAGGCACACTCCGTCTTAATGGACCACATTTTTAGGAATTTTCTTGCCCAAAGCATTTAGACTTGACTGTCTAATCCCGTGGAACGGCTGTTTTCACCATATTTGTAAGTCTAGGACTTGGCCATAACTTTTTTTTTTCCAGCTAATCAATATTGAGATGCGTGCCATGCAGAGCATGAGAAAACCAAAGCTGTTCTGGGTGTCAGCTGGTGCTCCTCTGGTGTCCGTAATCCTTTCGACCCTCGTGGTCTTCGCATCGAAGGCTAATCATCATGGCATCAGCGTGGTAAGTTCCATGGTCCCCTGTAGTAATAACTATTTGAATCTTCCATATTCATTACTAATGGTTTAGCTGGATCTGTTGGGTAGATCGGAAAATTGCAAGAAGGATTGAACCCCCCTTCATCCAGCATGTTGCACTTTCATGGCAGCCATCTGGGGCTGGTGATAAAAACTGGGCTTGTTACTGGCATCTTATCCCTCACTGTAAGTTCTTTATCAGTCATTCATTTCTTTCGTCACCATCCAAATCGTTTATTTATCTGTTTTGTTGTTCATTTTTTACCTTTTGAATCTCAATCATTTATAGAGTAGGACTTTTGCAAATAATAAAATTCTTAGCGAATTTGTTGTCCCTTTCAATTTATGGAAAATCAAGATAGGTAGTTTCTTCTGGTTCATAATCTCAATGGTAGCAAAAATATTATTATAACATCATCAAAAGTAGTCCCACCCGGCAGTAATTTGATCCAGCTGGAGCTTTAGAATGGATTCGTTCTGGCAACCCATATTTATGAAATACATAATGTGTGATTTTCATTTAAACGAAAAAATGGTGATGAAATGACATAATTTGTTTCAAAAACAGGAAGGCATCGCCGTTGGAAGAACATTTGCTGCTTTAAAGGACTACCAATTGGATGGAAATAAGGAGATGATAGCAATCGGGTTAATGAATATGATTGGCTCCTCCACTTCTTGCTACGTCACAACAGGTGCACCATTAGCTGCTTGATCCTTACTTCCTTGCTTATTAGTATTTTGGTTTGAGTCAGAGATCGAATTAGAAAACTTATCTAGGGTTTATATATATATAAAATTTTAATAAAGGATTTCTTATTTGTTTTTGTTTGGGTTTCTTATATGTTAGCTAAATACATGTGTTTATTAGACAGAACTTTGAATTTCAGGTTCTTTCTCGCGGTCGGCTGTCAATCACAATGCAGGAGCAAAAACAGCAGCGTCTAACATGGTCATGTCAGTGACCGTTATGGTGACGCTCCTCTTCCTGATGCCTTTATTCCAGTACACACCAAATGTTGTCCTGGGTGCAATCATAGTTTCGGCAGTAGTTGGTCTTATTGATATCCCAGCTGCCTATCAAATTTGGAAGATTGACAAGTTCGATTTTGTCGTAACATTATGTGCATTCTTGGGTGTTATTTTCATCTCTGTTCAAGGAGGCCTTGCCATTGCAGTAAGTATATGGTTTCTGCAACTTCTGGAGGATATATCTTCAATTACATTCCTGAAGTTTCATCACATAATCTAGTGTCTGTCTCTGTGCCTTGGCATCTACTGCATATTTCCGTTATAAAACGACATCTATACACTAGAAAGGCGTTCAAATTCTTTTTGCGCATGACATGAAGTGATGAAATGTTGATGATTAGGTTGGGCTATCAATTTTCAAGATCCTTCTGCAAATTACCAGGCCAAAAACAGTGATGTTGGGGAAAATACCTGGGACGGATACATACCGTAATCTTCACCATTATGAGCAAGCTCTCAGTGTCCCTGGTTTTCTCATTTTAAGCATTGAATCTCCCATAAACTTTGCCAACATCACGTATTTGAATGAAAGGTTGGTTACTAACAAAGACGTCAATTCTTGCAATAGTTTAATCGCTTTTGCTTTTTCTTATTTGTCAATAATCGAATGGCTTTTGTTGTGAAGGATTTTGAGATGGATTGAAGATTATGAAGCGGAAGAAGATATGGAGAATTCAAGCCTTCAATTTTTGATCTTGGATATGTCAGGTAAATTCAGTTAACCCTTTATTCACATATGTTATACTTGGCCTGCTGGTTCAGAGTTTAGCGACATCCTATAATACATGCAATCCGTACATTTTCAGCTGTAAGTGCCATAGACACAAGCGGAGTATGTCTCTTCAAGGATTTGAGGAAAGCAATGGAAAAGAAAGGTGTTGAGGTGAGGCTGTAAAATCTCATGATAATCTTTCTTTCTTTCTTTCTTTTTTTTTTTTTTTTTTTTTGTATGTTTGCTGTTGCTGGTTATTTCAAACTTCAACCATTATGACTGGCATTGCAGCTGGTGTTGGTAAATCCCCTGGGTGAAGTTATGGAGAAACTTGAAAGGGCGGATGAAGCTCGTGATTTCATGAGACCCGATAACCTTTTCGTGTCGGTTGGAGAAGCGGTAGCTTTACTTTCATCAAGAACAAAGTCTCAGTCGTAAACCAAATATGACAAGGAGAAACAGACAGGTAGTGGCTCGCCATAAACTACATGTTTGAAGAAAGAAAAATCTTTGTTATATATTAAGATATCAAGTTTCTACATATTCAGAGTGGATATTATGTGCCTTTTGCCAAGCTGAAGGTTGTAAATTTTGTTTGAAATAGTTCAATTCTAATGACCATGTTAAAAAGTTCAATCCTTTTTAGATGTGGCAATTTCTCGAATTCATATTTTTAACCAAATAACCTTAGCAAGCAGGAAATGAAAGGGATCAAGGGAACTATAGAATTTCGCACAAAGATAAAAGCTCTCACTTCACAAATATTTCATTTTGCTTGTATTGGCTATGGTGAAAAACTCTTAACAATAATGAAGAAAAAAACCAAACAAATAAAGCAACGGCTATGCAGTTTTTTTTTTTTTTTTTTTTTAATTTATTTATAACACACGCACCCGGGGAGGGGGAGGGACGGGGTTCGAACCCACGACCGGGTGGACTCGCCGGTCAGGGTTTGACTCAGTGTCTTTAACCACTGAGCCAGGGCCCCCGCCCCCTACAGGATAATGACAGTTAAAAAGGGCCAATCACCAATAGCATACGGCTATGCAGCTTTTCCCTGGCATACCATTAATTCTATATAAGAGAACTGCTACTTATAGAAAGCAAAAACAAGCAAAATACTCATAATCTTGGGTCCAATGTGTATTGATGCTTCTATTCAACTACCTTATTTTGTTGTAGGACATATATACATAAACTCTCATATATAATAATACCCCTATATGAAAAATTCAGTCACATTTCAAATTGAAGAAATCATACACATTTTCTAGCCTAGGTCATTTTACTTATGTGCCAAAGTGACTTCTATGCCGAATTGCTCTAATAATGACATAGATTCATATTTGACTTTCATAAGAAACATCCGAGTTTCTCTAGAATAGTCATTAACAATGGCTTAAAAAAGGATTTTGATCCATTATGATTAGGGATCCCATAGGGTCCTAATATATTAATATGGATTAAATCAAATAATCCTTTTATATTCTCATAATATGCAAGAAAATGGTTGCGAGTTTGTTTCATAGTCATACATACAAAACAATGCAAATCAAAATTAGAAAATTCCTTTTTTTTGTGGAATAGTAAATTATATTAATAAAAAACGGAGTAGAAAAATGTAAAGGTATATCCCAACACTACAAAAATTGTTACATTTATAAAGATATGGAAGTCGGAAGCCCCCAAATCTCATTCGAAATGATATTATTCTAGAAATATTTTATATTTCTAAATAAAAAAATTATTCATTGTATTGCTTTCTTTATTTTTGCTAAAAAATAAGAATGTCAATTGTTTTCTCTTGAAAACATTTTTTCTTTCATTCAACCCACATATAATAAAATGCAATATACAACAAAATGCAAATAAAAAAAGATATATTAAAAAGTTTAGCAACCAAATATATTCCTTTAGTTATTTTGATCATCCATTACAATTCTTTATTCTATCTTCTAATATTATGTTAGATTCTATTTTCGGTGATGATATTTCCCAAAATCATCCAAATTAATGGACATTCAAAAGAGAGATAACTCTTATTTTCTACATGAAATTGATAGAAATGCAATATATATTAACTAAAAGGAGCCATCAAACAATCTCTACAACTATAGAAAGTCTATTTTTATGATAAAGAAATTCAATAAAGTTGTGTTTGTTAATACCACTAGTTCAAATCAGATTATATCAATCCACTATTTTATCATCTTATCGAAAATCCTTAGAAATCTCCTAGCAATACTATGTTGGCAACAACATGTAGAATTGGAAAAAAAATTGAGATAAGTGCAGGCTTTAGCTTGAAGAAGCTTCTCCATTTCCTTACTATAATTCTTTTTATGTCAAGCTATATCATTGGAGTTCTTTTATATTGTGTACTACAAATCTATTTACTTTATAATGAAGATTTTGGGAGGTTTATGAATTTTCAAAGCATACATTCCAAAAAGACTTTATTTTAAATTTTGAGATTTGGCAATCCTAATCCCCTTTCCTTCCTTGATGAGCAAATTTCAAAAATTCTCTAAGATTATTAGAAACCTTAAAAAATTTCATTGTATATGAGGCCCAATTTGAAATGCCATAAGTGAACAATAAAGTCATTTCAAGCCATTTTCAAAGAGGCAACAAAGCTTGGGTTAATGAGATACAAAAAAATACAGACTAATGGCATGTTTTTACCAATTCCCTTTATCTCACTATGGAAATGTCCTAATATACACAAAGAACAGAAGAAAAAATAATTTGGCAATTATTTTCAAAGGCAAATTTTGACATGGGTAATAAATTAAATTTAAAATTACATGAGCATAGAATAGTGCCAAGCTTTAGATCTTTGAATATGGTTACTGAGCCAGTGTGAAATTTTGTGTGATTACCGTTCAATAGTTTGACAATCCTAAATCTTGATGCGTAATTCAATGATTTCTAAGTAATTAACATCAGAAGTAATATCATAACTAATATTACTATCAACAATCTAAATTTCTTGAAGGAATTTGTGAATATTTGTCATGTGTGTGAAATGCCTACAAAATCCTCATTAATAATGCTCACAATTTTTTCATAATGCATCGAAGTAAGGTGTGGCAAGATAGGAAGAGTTTTCTACTGGATCCGTATATTGCTATTCTACAAACACCAGTTTATTCTTTGTCAAAATACCCTCATACTTAGGTAAAAAGTTGCTTCTTTCATTGATAAGTAAGAAAATCCTAGATATAAGCTATTACAAACATGTGATGGATCTCGTGATGAATTGAAAATGAAGCTATACATGTTCTTTTATAAGTAAGTAAAAATGAGGGGATTCGATGAGGCGATGAATAAAGCGTCCCATCGTCCATGCTGCAAGTTGCCTCTGGAAGAGACATTGCACAACAACTACTTAGCTGTTGTTAGGGGAGTATGCAGTGCAACTGGTATCTATCGTGGCTCCTTCTCCTCCAAACATGTTCATATTCAACATTCTTTGTTAGCAAAGAAATTCTTAAGGCTCGGCTCTAGTTAGTGTAGTCCTCTAGTATGATTAGTTTAAACAAGACCAGGGATGCTCCCTTTTTGTTGCCAGTCAAGAGGGAGGTATCATGGGTCTAACTAATTGATAATTGTTAGCAATGACGAGACATATTTGGTCCAATTTCATCCTTATGGATTCTATCTTAGTGGAATACGCCTGAGCAGCTTTGGTTCCCATTGGTGAGGGGGAACATGGGGAGTTTTATTAGCAGCTTGAGAGTGATATCCACTATGTTGCAACAATCACATCTCTTAGATATTCTCTCTTTTGGAGTGTTTTATCTTGAAACATGACAATCACGTAATTATCATCCCTCTCGACAGTTAGGTGCCCTTGTCTACCCACCTTTAGATGCTTGGCACTTGGTATTAAAAATGGATCATGGTTTGGCTTTGATACCACTTTGTTATGGGTTTAGAATTCTAACTCAAGAGATTAGTCTATTAAATAGAGTTATCAAGACCTTTATAAATTTAGAACCCCCAACTTAATGTCCTCCATATTTCATTTCTTGGATATTCTTCTCTCTTGAAGTGTTTCGTCCTAAAATATGACAAGTTGCTCTAGTTTTTGTTAAAGAAACTGAGCAACTTAATGTTGTGAAAGTTAATCACTCAAAACAAGAGTTACAGCAACAAATTCCTTCACCAAAATCCAATTAGAGTTAATTCTTTCCCTAGATAGGTCGGGTTTGTTGCGTATGGCTTTCTTTTAATTACAGAATAGTCCCATCGGTCTCGGCACTTTTATGCATAGACCATCTAGCAAGCCGTCAATTCATGTGATCCCCAAGATAGTTGTTACCATGGCCTAATATTCTGTTACCTACCTCCATAAAAGCACCGCATGATCCCCTGATATTTTGTCTGACAGGGGAAACTCTACGGGCGTCTGCTCGATATGGTGCAAGGACTCTCTGTAACTTATCAGGGCAGGTACAGGGATCTCTTTTGGTTAGCCTGCATGCTGGTAAGAATTAATGACTCTCGGGAAGAGCCAATCTAGAGATGCTTCTTTCAACCGCTTAATCTATACACTCTCTGTAACTTGCTTTACTACACCATTTGACTGCTAATCTAGAGACACTCCTTTTAATTGACAGATGGACAGCACCTCTATTAGCATAGTCAACACCTTCACATAAACTAATATCTGAAAATGACCCTACTGTAGAAATTACTATTGAAAGATGATGTCCTTTCTATACACATAATAGCCCACAAAGTCAGAGGCCCATTAAGGCCTATGTAATAGTTAATTCTTTATTCATGTCACTTTGTATAAGAGCTAACGTAGGGTTCTTTAGTTGTTTTTTTATGTACATGAAACTAGATTTCTCTCAATGAAAAAGCTGTTTTAAGGTTTTCAGCTCAAATTGGTTTTTTAACATGGTATCAACGCAGGGATGATTCTTCCTGTGCTCTCACACGTTTCCGCTTCTCCATCTTAGTTTCTCACTATCTTTTCTTGGTCTGTCCCCTACTGGGACATTCTATCGAACACTTGGTGTTCGTCTCCTTGTTCTTTTATATATCCAATTTTCCCTTCCTCTTCTAGATCCCTCTTCTCCAACATGTCTTTCGACAACTCTCGCAGCCCTATTCGTGGTCGCCATGAACGCCGTCATCGTCGTCGTTCTCCTACGCGACCTCGTTCACGCGGTCGTTTCGGCAACCCCGATGATTCCTCCCAGGTTTTACCTGGACACCCACTTTATCTTCACCCCACTGAACAAACATGCATTTTGATTGTGTCTGAAAAGCTTCTTGGGGTTGAAAATTTTGCTAGTTGGAGCCGTAACATGGAAATGGCTCTCATGGGGAAGATTAAACACGGCATTGTGGATCCGTGTATTCCTCAACCCACCTTAGAATCCCCTATGTATCCCTTATGGAAACGCTGTAATGGGGTAGTTCTCTCTAGGCTTCTCACTGCTTTAGCCCCAGAGATCTACCGCACCTTCACCTATGCAACTGATGCTAGGACAGTTTGGCTTCACCTTCAAAACAAGTTCCAACGTGTGGGGATTCAAGAACTCTGCACTGTCCAGCGAGATCTGGCCACTGTTGCTCAAAATGGTGAATTTGTAGACAATTATTCGTATCGGCTTAAGCGCCTTTGGAGCCAATACGAGTCTTACATCGCCATTCTTTTCCCTGAACTTGGAGACGTTGAAGCTTTCAGCCGTTTCCAAGATCGTGTCAAACTTACCCAATTTTTGAATGGGTTAGATGAAGATTTCTCCACTGCTCGCTCCCAGATCCACAACACACGTCCAGTTCTGCAGTTATCAGATGCTATTGGGATGATCCGTGATGAAGAACGGCGTCTAAATCGCGGTCGTACGGCTGGAAGTGAAGCTCGGTCGGCATCCATGGCTTACACCGTCGACGGGCAGTTCACGCACCTCACTCTCGGTGCACGTGGGTCCGGTACTCCAATAGATGCTATTGCGCGGGTCGCGCCTGGTGCAGGTCTCCTCGCACGGGCTCCAGCTGGCCTCCCAATTATTGACTCGCGGGCCCCCCCACCTGGTCTCTCAGCAGGTGGCTTCCATTATAATGACCCGCGAGCCACTCCAAATGGTCTCTCAGCAGGTGGATTCCATTATAATGACCCGCGGGCTCCTCCAACTAATTTATCTTTTAATGACTTTTTTACTACCCACTCCACTTACGTCCCTCAAGCTCACATGGGCTCCGCCAATCAGCAGGCCCTTCCTGATGCTTGCAAACATTGTGGGCGCCGTGGACACTCAATAGATGAGTGCTATCAACTTCATAAATGTGGCCATTGTGGCCGTACTGGGCATTCTCAATCTAAATGCTTCAAGCTTCATGGTCATCCTCCACCACCTAAGGATAAAGGGAAAGTTACCAACCGACGATCCGCTCATCATGTCACTGCTAATGATGATTCTGATGATGACACAGTTTTGACTAAGGAGGACCAAAAGGAAATTATTTCTTTTATCCGAAGGCAAAAGCAACCCATTGAAAATTCTTCGGCCACAAATTCCTCCTCGCGGGCCACTGCCCATGTCGTAGGTATCTTTCCTAAACGTCGTTGCTTCTCTCATTGGCTTGTAGACTCAGGGGCTAGTGACCATATTACTGGTGATTTTCATTGCTTAATTTCTCCTCGGTCATGCATTCATGAATCTAGAACTGTCAAACTTCCTAATGGCAAACACATTCCCATTACCCATGTTGGATATGTTATTTTTCATAATCGATATTTCCTTTATGATGTGCTTTATGCTCCTGCATTCACTGCAAATTTATTGTCTACCACTAAATACACTCATGACAATAATTGTGCCATTACTTTGCTTTCCAAATTCTGTATTTTTCAGGATTTGCGGACTGGAACAGTGACGGGGGCTGGTAGAGTGAAACATGGACTCTATTTTCTTGTGTCCAATTTTGATGATAATGCATGTAATGTTGTAATGTCTCCTTCATTAGTAGATTCTTTTGTATTCAAGGAGATAAACAATGTTCGTACTCCTTCTTTATCTACTTGTAATATTTTGCATCAACGACTTGGACATCCTTCTTTTAATGCAATGCGTCATATTTTTGATATTCCCAACTCCTTTATGCATGATATTCAAACATGTTCCATTTGTCCACTTGCCAAGCATGCTAGATCATCATTTCCACATAGGACTACTACCACTACCCAATCTTTTGAGTTGTTGCATATTGACATATGGGGACCTTATAAGGCCATTTCTCATATTGGTGCACGTTATTGTCTCACCATTGTTGATGACTATACACGTGTGACTTGGACTTACCTCATGAAACATAAAACTGAGACTCTCCATCATCTCCAATCTTTTCTTTCTTTGGTTTCAACTCAATTTGGGGCATTGATCAAGCGTGTTCGAACCGATAATGCCCAAGATTTTTTTAGTACTTCTTGCACATCTTTCTTTGATTCTCATGGCGTCATTCATGAGAGTTCTTGTCCTTATACTCCTCAACAAAATGGAGTAGTTGAGAGAAAACATAGACACCTCTTCAATGTTGCTCGGGCACTTCGATTTCAATCTCATTGCCCTATTCATTTCTGGAGTGAATGTTTGCTCACTGCAACATATCTTATTAATCGTACCCCTAGTTCAGTCCTTAAAGGTCAGACACCTTATGAACGCCTTTTTGGAAAATCCCCTAACCTTGACCACCTTCGTGTTTTTGGGTGTTTATGTTATGCAGCTAATGTGACCCAGAAAGATAAATTTGGTCATAGGTCCATTCCCTCTATCTTCATGGGGTACCCATTTGGTCAAAAGGGCTACCGGTTACTTGATATTCAAACAGGCAAATTCATTGTGAGTCGCGATGTCATATTTCATGAATCTGTGTTTCCCTTTACCCATGCATCTCACGATTCACCTCATGACATCCCATTAACACCCACATCACCCACTCCCATGCATTCATCACTTTCTGACCCCATTTTGCAGGACCCTGATTCACTTGCCATTGTCCCCTACACTGGACCAGTTCACGAATCCACTCCTCCGCTTCCTATTTCGACCTCACGTCGATCAGGTAGACTCACTAAACCACCTATTTGGACCAAGGATTATGTAGGGCCTCATATTGGAACATCTTCCACAACTCATTCTATCTGTCATGCCATTTCACATCATCGCCTCTCTACTAGTCATGACCATTTCATTTGTTCAATTTCTGCTATTGTTGAGCCTACCACATATAGTGAAGCTGTTTCTGACCCTAAATGGAGGGATGCCATGTCTGAGGAGATTAAGGCTTTAGAATCAAACCACACATGGGAATTAGTCTCTTTGCCTGCAGGTCGCAAAGCAATAGGCAACAAGTGGGTGTATAAAGTTAAGTACAAGGCTGATGGTACAGTTGACCGATTCAAGGCGCGCTTGGTAGCTAAAGGATATAGCCAACGATATGGCATTGATTATGAAGATACTTATGCACCAGTGGGAAAGTTAGTTACTGTTCGGATACTCACAGCTTTAGCTGCTATTCATCATTGGGATATGCATCAGATGGATGTTCACAACGCATTCTTGCAAGGGGATTTGGACACTGACATATATATGCGACTTCCAGAAGGATTTCAACTCAAGGGGGGATCCAAAGTATGCAAATTAAAGAAGTCATTGTACGGGCTCAAACAAGCCTCCCGACAATGGTACCAAAAATTCACTGATGCTCTTCTTCGAGCTGGCTTTCATCACTCACAGTATGATTATTCTCTCTTCTTGAAGCCAACATGTAAGGGTCTTCTCATTGTATTCATATATGTTGATGACATGATCATAACTGGAGGTGATGAATTAGAGATCCAGAACTTGAAGAAATATCTATGTTCTACTTTTCATATGAAAGATTTAGGACTAGTGAAATACTTTCTAGGAGTAGAGATGGCACGCTCTCCTACTGGAATTGTTATGAATCAGCGCAAATATGCCCTTGAATTAATCTCAGAGTATGGTTTGTCTGGTTGCAAGCCTGCTGATACTCCCATGGAACAGAATACGAAATACACTAGCCTTGAATATGATGAATTCTTGGACAAAGAAGGGGATTCTCCTCTCAAAGATATCACTAAATACCAACGATTGGTTGGTAGGTTAATCTATCTCACCGTGACAAGACCTGACATATGCTTTGCTGTAAGGCTACTGAGTCAGTTCATGCATGCTCCTAAGGAATCTCACTTTGATGCAGCACTTCGGGTTATTAGATACGTAAAGAGATCTCCAGGTCAAGGGTTGTTGATGAAATCCGATAATAGATTTGTACTGCAAGCATATTGCGATGCCACCTATGGATCATGCCCTATGGGGCGACGTTCTACCACAGGTTTTTGCATCATGCTTGGGGACTCTCTGATTTCTTGGAAAAGCAAGAAACAATCTACAGTTTCTCGATCCTCTACTAAATCAGAATATCGTGCTATGGCATCCACCACATGCGAGATCATATGGCTTCTAGGACTTTTTCAAGACCTACAGGTACCATTGCTACGCCCTGTAAACTTATATTGTGATAATGAAGCTGCTATGAAAATTGCTGCAAATCCCGTGTTGCATGAAAAAACCAAGCATATAGAGATTGATCACCATTTCATTCGAGAAAAGATTGCTACACGAGTGATTCAGACAGCTCACATATCTACTCGAGATCAGCCAGCAGATTTATTGACAAAAGCTCTCGGTGTACAACAACATCACTTTCTTCAAAGCAAGCTGGGTGTCTATGATTTGTATCGACCACCAGCTTGAGGGGGGATATTGAAAGATGATGTCCTTTCTATACACATAATAGCCCACAAAGTCAGAGGCCCATTAAGGCCTATGTAATAGTTAATTCTTTATTCATGTCACTTTGTATAAGAGCTAACGTAGGGTTCTTTAGTTGTTTTTTTATGTACATGAAACTAGATTTCTCTCAATGAAAAAGCTGTTTTAAGGTTTTCAGCTCAAATTGGTTTTTTAACAATTACTACGTGCTGCATGTTGCGTATCGCACTAATTCAGTAAGTTACGCTGAAGATTTGAGCCAACTTACCCCATAGATGACCGAACAACCTTGGATTTTGTGGATTTCCCTTGACGAATCTACGATTAGCTCCTTTGTTAGATGGAACTTCAACTCCAAAACGAACCCTTCCGGTCCCAATTGGATTTTTCCCATCTTTAGTTTGAGAAAACCACGTGGAACAGCTGGTGATTCCTGTCAAAAATTTCGCCCCATCGGCCTGTCTACCTTCTTCCATCAAATCTCCAATTTCTTCTACAGTGTCTTCAATTTTTGTCTTTTAATTTTCTTTTTCTATTGCACGAATCACCAAAGAAAGGTTATGAAACATCTCTGAAACTAGCCAAATCTCAATTCTTCCAATTTCGAGGTGTCGGCTGCCAAACCTTGAAGCTTTCCAAATGTGTGGGCCATCCGTTGTTCGACGTCTTGCATCCATTCCGCCAGAGTTCTTATTCTTTTCTTTTTTTTTAAGCCATGGCTTGATTTCTATTGCACACTGTAAACTCCAACTTCACCACTGTGAAACTAATTGTTAAGTTCAAAAACCCCCAAATCCCCCTCCCCTTACATAGAGTAAACTTGTTCAAATTAATCTCCCGAAAGATGGTGTTGTTTTCTTTATTGCTTTATTCCTTGTCTGCATTGTGGACGGGTTACGATGTAGAGGAAGCACAATTCTGTCAAAAGCAGAAGATTGTGACACAGGTTTTCAGTACCATGAGCTAGTTATCCTCGGGTGAGTACCATGTCCCACAATTCTGTCAAGAAAGGAGAAAAAAGAAAAAGAAAAAGAAAAAGAACAAAAAAGGTTTGATCTAGCGTCAGAGGTAGAGTTTTCCTAGTAAGCTGAAAGGACAGTAAGCGGTAAAATTGTCAGGAGCAAAATGCTCTGATACTATACTTGTACTTTGTATAATTTCATTGGCTATCAAGTACTAACATTTTTTGTGCATGTCGTTTGTCCAGGCACACGTACAGTAGACAATGATCAGCCATTTCGCAGGTGCTGGACGAGGCGGCACTAAGCATACTGTGCTCTCTCTTGTCGTCTTAGCTGTTAAGTTAACATGACGATCCGGCTGAAATGGCATATGGATCTCCATTAAAGAAACTTAAATTCGTAGCTCTTGTTTTTCTTGCTTTTGGGTCTTGTTTGCCCCTACTGTTTAACTGTATTAGTTGATTTCTTCTAATACTGTAATTATTCCCCCCACCCCAAAAAAAAGCCAAAAAAAAAAAAAAGTTGGTAGTGGTCCAGTTGGATGTGCTTCGTGGTGACAACTTTTTTCTTTTAGTTTTTGTTTATTGGTAAAGTACAGTTCCACAAGTGAGTCTTTAACTCTACGACATTAGCTGTACTACTTTTTTTATTGCGAGAAAATATTCCACTTAGATATCTGTTCATATCACCACCTAATACTCCACTTACTTTACTATCGTAGAACGAGACGACATTTGGACAGCAGAAAAATTCAATATTCCGATGGGCATCAAGTAGTATTTGGGCTAAAAGTGCCATTCAGCTCCACGGCTCTAAACAGTCCAGGCACTCTTGCTTTTCTTGGCCGCCTATAAAAAGGTACTGCTTCAATCCAACGCATGGAGCGGAAGCTGCTTAAGGAAGAAAGGCGTTTTGTCAAACTAAGAATGCATACAACAACTTAGCATTTAGAAATGAGCCAAGCTAGTCCCCCCAACCCCAACTGCTTCTAGAGTTTTAACTTTTCTTCAGATTTTTTGTCAAAGAAGCAAGCAACATTGGATTCTCCGTCATGCAATGATAGGTGCGGTTGAAGTCCAACTTCAAACTTGACATTGGATTCTCAATCATTTCTGATAACTCTCCCTCGAGGGCCATCTTCAAAAAGCTTTGACATGGAGTCATCGTCTGGACCCACTTTTTCGTTTGGCCGGCCGGTACATGTCAAAGTAAGATTGAATCTCGAGGAAATGTACATATCTGACAAACTTATAAGAGACGAAGTTGCTGACAATTATGTCTTTGAGTAGGAAAGTCCTCCGGATATTCAGGTTTTGGATGTCAAATTGGATGTGGCTTGACAACCAAGTAACTGAAAGTCCGAGATTGATGCTGCAGAGCTGTCCAATATAAGCAAAGGACTGGCAGAATGTCCCGGACATGGATTGAATTGATTCACTATTTGTACAAAAAGTAATCTATCGTCCTAGTTTCTTTTATAAGCACTTGGAGAGCAAAAACACTGGAAAAAAAATATATATAGCTACTGCTAAATATTTGCACAGATATTATTATTACATCACAGCACCACATTTAATTTAAAGTAGTCACTCTCGTTTCCATATACAAAGAGCAAACTTCTCCTAAACCCAAATTTTACCAGTAACTTAGTAAATCACAGACACAACTACAAAACACAAGCTCTAAACTCACAGCATTCACCACTTGGAGGATTTACATTTTGCGGATATTGCATTTCCGTTCAAGTAGGGCTTGAAGGTACTCATAACTTCCTCGTACGTAGGCCTTTTATACTCTGCTGCCTGTAAATAGTTTTATCCCACATGTTTACCAAGTCCTTGTAAAAAAACATCATCGCAACGTTAATTATATCAACAACAACAACAAAAAAGCATCAGCGGCGCACCTGCTCAATAACTTCTTCAGGGCTTGCCCATTTCCACTCAGCCAATTCCGGTTCTGCTTCACCACTGGCTAGGTTGATCTTACAATCATCGTTTGTTAACCTCATAAGGAACCTGTCAAGACTCCAATTTCATCGTTAGTCCGCACGAAGTCTTAGGTAAACTACCTCATCAATCTATTGGCAGAGTAGTTATACAATTACATGACAAAAGGTTATGAATGCATTCTGAGTGCTTCAAAAATTACTTAAAACTGGGACTCACGTGAATGATATATGTATTGTAGATATTCTTATTCAACTGAGATGGCAACCTGAAGCGTAGACTAACAGTAAGCTAGGCAAACCCCAATATACTGTTCTTTGGACCAAAGCAAAGTATTGGATGTCTTTTAATTTCACTAAAAGCCTAACTAGAGTCGTATCCCTCATTTCAAGAATTCATAAGTTAAATAAGAGAAATTGACAATTAATTGCGTTGAGGTATTGTCAAAAGATATGATATTTGTAGCTTCAATAATACATGACACCATTCAAGGAGAATAAGCAAAGTACATTCACCAACAATAATATGCATTCAAGCTAACTGTTGGCATAGTTAGGAGGCTGTATCTCTGCTACCAAGTCTTAAGAACTTAGATAAATAATTCCAGACGAACCAGAGCATTTAACACGCATTCATTTAGGCAGTATATCAGTCTAAACAGGTCTGTAAGTACAAAATAGGAATCATCACCAATGGCTACGTCTTTTTCAGGTAACCCAGTTGGTTCACATTGTAGAGAACATAGTTCCAAGAACCTTCCTTTTGCATATCATGCACTCACATCCAATGGACAATGGATGTTCTTTTACTTAAATTCATTAGAAACAAGTCAACTTGAATTCATTCCAGTCACATTATATTAGACATCCAAAGACATGATTTTTTTTCAAGAAAGCGGAGAAGTTCATATGTGCGTGCACATGAGATAGAAATGCAGAGAAAGGGAATGTTAAAGAGTTGTCCATCAGTTATATTTAACAAGACACCCCACCGAAATGTCTTGATAATCATTCATAAAGTTTTATTAAGTACTTACTCACGACCCATCACTCAAAAATATCAGAGATAGCTTTGTAGCCGCGTGGATTCTAACTAGACTGGATAACTTAATTGGTCATGGTTGAAGTTATGCTACCATAAGATGAATTTATGCAATCATACACCCAATAGAATGACATAAAACTAAATGTCCCCCACACTAACTGCACTAAATAAATCTTATCATTTGTTTTAGTGAGCCAATTTTTGCACTGTCTTTCTGGCAGATTTATTGGGCCACATAAGGAAAGCAGGAGTTATAGCGCACACTTGCTTTGCTCTCCAATAAATAAATTAAACTTTAAGAAAAATAAACAAACACTCCTTCCAACTGGATTTTCGAACATGCCATGCAAATAGGTCAAGTGTTACATAGATAACTGGTAACCCTAATATATTTTCTAGGAAAAGGTAATCCTAGTTTAGATCTGAAAAAGACCGAGATGAAGAAACTTGCTTAAGAAATGAAGCTAAGCCTTCAAGCAATTTGACAATTTTCAAGCAATTTGTTCCATTTAAGATTCAAATAAAGGCCAATAATAGGAAAAGGACATCTAATAAAACTCAAATGGGATGGAAAATAACAGTGAGTATAAGATGAGAAGAATGCCAAAGCAACCAGGCCTCAAGATACATCAGTTGCAAGATCATTCCCTCACTAGTTTTCAAAGTGATACAGTCACATTAGACACAGAAAAATCAAATGGCTACAGTAAGAAACATACATGTTTTTATCATTCTTTTTCCATTTTGTGATAGACTGTGAGAATGAAGACTCACCATTTTTGTGCCTGCCCATGCCATTCCCCTCCCCAGAGACGATTGACTTTGGCCTTCACAGCAGGAGGGAAGTCATAAGTCAGCCAATTTGGAACCTGTTAGCACAAAGCTTGAGCATAAGTAAGAAAGAACCTATTCACCACCCAGCAAAATAAACTTGAGCGGCAACATAGTTACGAAAATATTATATGGTTTCAAGAACTATTGAAAAGACTATTTTTCGGGGAACGAAATTCTAAAAGTCCTGCATCTCCATCAGAGTGACATCACCAAATGGTAAAAAAAAAAATTCAAACAAGGCACAACAATTCCACATTTAGACCATTCTTTTGTCAATAACTTTGGTCCATCATCTTAGGAATTCAGGATTATTGAAATATTGGTGGAATTCATAGACATCATAATTAGTAATGTAGCTTTAATATCTCTTTGCTTGTTTGTAGAGCTTAGAGACAGAAAGAATGGAAGTAAGAATCATCGGAAGCACAAGAAGATGGGAAAAATTTGAAGAATGCAAGTGCCACACTGGATGGAACTAAATGAACAGAAAAGTGAAGTATCAGAAACACTTCTTCCTCCACAAACCTCAGAAATAATTTCAGCAGACACAATTCCAGTTTCTGCTTGCAGTTCTCTGATTGCTGCTGATTTGGGCTCTTCGCCATCTTCAATACCTCCCTGAGATTGAAAATCACGTAGCCAACTGAAGTCAGGTGCAATATAACGCATAACAGGGGGGGTAAAAATGTGACACAGTGTAAAAGAAAGTCAAATTCCATATCGTCAAGAGCAAAATCCTTCTAGTGGTGCATCTCATAATGGATGTAGCCTTAAGGAAGGATTTTGGTGACTCCAAGTAAACCCAATTTTCGTAGAGATAGTTTCCCGTACGACAAATTTTTCTACAGAAAGCGCACAATGACAATCAAATTCCGCAAATCAGTTTAGGCAAATACTTGGTCCACCTCGGGGAAAGAGTTTCTACTTACATTAGCTCACGCTACTAGTACTAGTAATGGATGTTTTACCACGGTGGAAATATCTCCTAGTATGAAATAGCCAACGATAAATCAGTGATGTGTATCTACCCCCCCAACCCACCAAAGAAAAAAGAAAGAAAAAAGGGAGGTTAAGAAATGGTTATATGAAAGCAAACAGAGTCTCGATGCAGAATCACCTGAGGCATCTGCCATACTCCCGGAACATTCAATCTCGAAACCACAAAAACCTGCAAGAAAATCTCAGAAGTTTACCATTTCTCCCCATTTGCTCATGCAGGTAGACAGAAACATGTGGATCTTGAATATCCTACTGCAGTTTTAATAGCGAAGCCTTTGCTTAAACTCAAACAAGCATCACAACCAAGTGAAGTTCCTTTTTGTGCATCTTGTCATCTTTAACAGAAGAAAAAAATTTAAAGAACGGAAGAACCAAACATTCAATAATACCCAGCCAGAATCTTAATTTTCTAAATACCGATAAGTGCAGACTAGAGAATTTTCAGTCCACATCCTCAAATACTAATACCATGATGAAAAAATATCCGAAGTTGTCTGAATATAACTAATCTTATTTTTATTCTGTTAAGAAAACCCAGAAAAAAGAAAAATATTTCTTTATGGTATGTCCACCGTTGACAAAATCACCAGAAACCAGAAAATTCGATAACCTCGGAGAAAGATATACAACGCTCAGTTTTCTAGTTTTGATCATGCAAATTCCCATTGATATTTGAGAACTCTTCCTACTCGAAAAATGAAAAACTGAAACATCAGAACAGATAACAAATATCTAGGAGAATGAAAAGAAAAAGGAGCAAGAGTTACTTGATCTTCGGAGTTGATCAGGCAAATGCCAATGTTGGGACGGTAACCAGGAGGGAGACCCTCCATTGTTTTTGCTATCGCTCTGGAGCTACGAAGGAGTAAGAGAGAGGGAGAGAGGGAGAGAGGGAGAGAGGGAGAGGAAAGAGTTAATGCTATGACTACAAGAAATTCAACCGAGAAAAAGTGGGTTTATATTTTGTGGGGAGGAGTGAAGCTGACTCCAACTGTGACAAAAAGGCTGACTCAGGGGGGCAGTGGAGGTTGAGTATTTGCGACTCTTATCCTGCGCCTCCCTCCACCCAATGCTTTGTTTATTTTGCTTTGTTTATTCAATACCAAACAAATACTTATTTCGAGAGGCCAATAATAAGCTAAGAGCGTCCCCATTTCTGATCCTGAGCTCTCCATTTTGGACTTCCTCATCTTTCCCCCACATATCTTCACATTTCTGAAAATCTGTTCGTCTGCTACCAAAAAGGCACACAGCCAATCCGATGAGTCTGGAGAAAGATCACAAGGGAACCAAAAGGAAATCAATTGGAGGAGACAGAAAAGGGAGGTAGAGCCCATGATAAGCATATAAGGGACATCGCTGCGAAGCAAAACTGACGCAATGGAGTGGCGGCGCATAATAGCATGCGCACGGAGATGGTGACGTAGTCAACAGATAGCGGAGAGAAAAATAAGAAAAAACCGAGGGAAACAGAAAGAAGTGGGCGTGAGAGGCCGTTGACTTTCAGTGGCAGTGGCAGAGAGAAAACACAAAAGTGGACCACCATCATCGAACCATCTACTCCCCCGCCATCATCATCGCTCTGATCATATCATTGAAAGCGTTAAAGAAACTCGGGGAACCAAAAGCCCTCCTCCACTCGCGCCTTTGCGAGTGTGATCGAACTCCCACCCGCTAAAGTCAAAATTGTCTTCTTCCCCCAGTTCCTCCACTTTTCAAGATTTGATCTTACGGCTAAAATCTTGGGTCCGGTTACTTGCGCATCTCTCTTTGCTCGAATGTGCCTTCGGCAGAACCAGCGTGTAAAAGGTAAGTGCACGTGCTTCCGGAGCACGAAATCTGGCGAACAAAAAACTAATCAAAGCTCGTTTAGTGGACCTGGCACATCTGCTAAGCGCTCGCTGCTTATAAACCAGCCGGGTCGCTTGCAAACGAAGCAAAGACGACGCGTCCACATTTATTACCTCGCTTTTGGCCCTGGGTTGCCCCCCGTGCAACACGTTGTCACCAGATGCACCCTTCTCTTGCTCAACCTGGAGGCGTCGCGTATGTGGGTGGAGCCTACAACTTGGTTCTGCATAACGCTAAATGGGCTCGTCAAAATTGTCAGCTCGCTGCAATCTTGCTCCGTTGGCACTCACAACAAGATATGGTGTCTTTTTTTTAACACATTTGCCACTAAGACAACGACAATGTTATTCATTATGCCCAGTTCTCAAAGGCCGTATATGTATTAAGTGGCAAATTTAAGACAAAAAAATTCTAAATAACAAATCCTCTCACCAACTCATTGTGTATGTATTTAATGTCAAACTTAAGATAAAAAATTCCATTTCTTCCAATTGAATTAAAATAATGGAGCTTATTTTGTCACAAAATGAAAAAAAAAAAAAAAAAAAGTCAGGTGAGATGTGCGTCATGAGTTGGAAAATGCTGGGAGAATTTCCAGGCTTCTGACAATGGCGGGAGTGGGAGAATGACTTTTTCTTCTTTATCTTTAACAAAAACACAGTACAAGAAGGAAAATTTGTCCCTGAGTGGTGCATTCTTTTTTCTATTAGACAGTCAAACTTGCCCAGGTGATTCCATCTTAACGATTTGATCTTTTAATAATATGTTTGGTTTTGGATGCTGTATGTCCAATTTGAGAGCGTGTTTGTATCTAACCAAGTCATTCTCAGGGAATGCCGAAGCGTTCACTCCTTTCCTACCTCGTCCCTAATCCATTGCGTACGTGCCTTTATTTGTTGGGGCAAATATTATAAAATCTGTTGATTTGGTATTTGCCTCCGTTGCCCCGAATAAACACTCCCCCCTCCCCACTTTTTCCCCAAAAGCGGAGGAAGCTTATGCAGGCCAGTCGGGAAAAATTGAAGGCAAGAAAGCAACCGAACCAAAAGGCGTGTAACCGCCCGTTTCATTTCTGATTCCCTCTCGCTTTCTCTTTAATAGACCGAGAGATTTCTCTCACGCGCAATCAAGCAAGCAGGTGATAAACAGAAAGGAAGAAAGCTGCGGCGGAGATGGTATTGCCGGGGATGATTTGATTCCGAGTTCTGAGACCTCCTCAACAACGACAGGGACATGGACAATGAGGTTGTTCAGCGGGTCTTCCAAGAAGGAGGCCGGGACTACTTCCAGCAACAGCCCTCCACTTCTGCCTCCTCCTCCTCCTCCTCAATTCTCCAATCCCTCCCTCTCCATGTGGTGCGCAAACACACTCGAACATGTTCTTCTTGGGTTACTTCCTTTGCTAGAAATTGGTTTTCTTGTCCAGATTATGTGTGCACTCTCGTGTTTGATTCATTTAGGTTGAGAGGGTAGTATCTTTCTGGATTGCTTCTCGCGGGTTAATGTTCTCATTTTGCTGCCTCTAATGTCTATTCCTATGGCATAGAAAATAGTATTGTTTGCATGTGTATCTGCCTGTTATTTAGTTTTTTCTTCTAGAAGCATGGGAATAGATGTTACTAGGGATGGAATTAGCAGAGTTTGGTCACTGTTTTCACCTTTTAGATAACTTGATAATTTGGTAATCTGCTTTTGTAATTTCAAGGGCATTTCTAGTTGATGGATTAATGCATTAATCAATGTGTGCTTGTGCTGGTAGTAAACTGGTTGCTTGACTACTTGTGTTGTTGGTGCTGCTTCGTGTTTAGACCTCCTATTTTGTTGTCCGATGTTCTGACGTTTTATGGTGTAGGAAAGTAGTGTTAGTGTCGTTATTGGAGTTGGGATCAACATATGTATTTCCTAGATGGTGTCTCTTTAGTCAGCATTTTGGTAATTTGCCCTGTCATTTTAGTTAATAGGCTTATCTAATAGATGGTTTCATGTCGTGCAGTCTTTTGACCATGGCTACTATTTATTAGTAAAATCGATTCAAGAACTGAGGGAGAAGAAGGAAGGTCTTGTTACAGTTGGTATTGGCGGTCCAAGCGGTTCTGGTAAAACCAGGTACATATGCTGTGTAATATTTTGATGTTTTCTTTTTCTCGTAAATTTCTAGACCAAAGACTTTTTTTTCCTTGCTCTCATTGTAATTCTTCTAATTCCTTTGTATAATTTAATGGAACCTGAAGCTTAGCAGAAAAGGTGGCTTCTGTTATTGGTTGTATTGTTGTATCCATGGAGAACTATCGTGTTGGAGCTGATGAAGGGAATGATCTGGATTCAATAGATTTTGATACCCTCGTCCAAAATCTTGAGGTTTGCATGTGCTTTGCTTCCCTTTGTTTTGATGTTCTATTTTCTGTATTGACACTGGATTAGTCAAGTGAGAATTCTTGGTATTTTAAGATTGTTGTACATTTTTAGAACTATGGATGGTTAGCTAAAGTGTTTGAATTGCCTCTTTTCTTGCTGATTGGTAAATTATATATGCATGCGGTGGATCTTGAATCCACAACCATACCCTCCACTTCATCTGTAAGGGGAATGTGTCATTTGAGCTGAAGTGCCTATATTTTGATATTCATTTTTCAAGTGGTGTCTGGGCTGATTTACTGATGTGTTCGCATGTCACTAACCTATACCTCAGAAAGTATACCATTACATTTGTAATTTATGAGAACGAGTAATGTAACTGAATCTGTTTAATCTTCATCTTCTCCCTCCCTTTTCACTAAGAAACTGAGTTTTGTTTTTGTCATTAGGATTTAACAAAAGGCAAAGATACATTGATTCCGGTTTTTGATTATCAACAAAAGAGACGTGTTGGTTCAAAAGCAATAAAGAGTGCCTCGTCTGGGGTGGTAAGCATGGAGTTGCAGTTTCTGTTTTGAAAAAAATTTGCTATGGGGTTCATTAATTTCTTAACGTTTTTATCTAGGTAATAGTTGATGGGACATATGCTCTGCATGCAAAGTTGCGCTCTCTGCTAGATATTCGGGTTGCAGTGGTAAAATTACTTGTCTTGAGGATTTATAATTTATCTCGGGTGTGGCTTTTGTAGTATTAACAGTTGTTAGTGACAGAATTGACACAACTGTTGTAATCTGTTTTTCAGGTTGGTGGAGTCCATTTTAGCCTTCTTTCTAAAGTCCAGTATGATATTGGAGATTCTTGTTCGCTGGATTCCCTTATTGACAGCATTTTTCCATTATTTAGAAAGCACATTGAGCCAGACCTTCATCATGCGCAGGTTGGCATTCTATAGTTTTATCACCTATAAGAGTTTACTGCTAATTATTTTTATATTGCTCCTATTTTGCAGATCAGAATTAACAACAGCTTTGTCTCGTCATTTAGAGAGGCAATCTACAAGTTGAAATGCAGAAGTGAGGTCTGTGTATTTTGTAGGTGTTACTACTTTTTTCATCTGATCTATGCAAAAAGGAATTCTACTTGTCATCCTTTGACTTATTTATTCAGTTGATTACTGGGGATCTCAAGTGGTTTCTTTGAATTTTTCACTATTCACAATTTGTTAATCAGTTTTTACTATGGTATGAAATCGTACATCAAAAAACAAGAAAATTGCTCTACAGTTCGTTATGTAGACATGGATATGAAAGAAGGCAGGTAGTTCTGATGAATGTTCTACTTCTTGCATCTAGTGTTCTAATTTTATAGGCTTGCCAGTTGCATGCCTGTTTTATCTGCGTCCCAACCTTTGTAGGATAATTTGATTGATAAACAACTTATTGGGCAATGAGTGTGCCTAATAAAATTCCTATGCTTTGTGTGCTAGGATCACTGCACTGTCACCATTATCATCTCCTTTCATTCATAAGTTGGCTTTTCAAAAGTGATCTTCCTTGAGTTTTCCTCTTTATCTTATGCCTCCTATCAGCAATGCATGTTTTCCTGTGTTACACATTTTTAGTCTTTATAAGGTAATATTATCAGCCACATGCTTTCAATATATTTTTTGTTTTGTGACAGTCAGCAGATGGAGATTCTACTTATGCATTTCAAGATAATGAACCACAGAGAGACAAGTGAGTCTATCAGCAGATCATTATTTCTACCTCTTGACCATCTCCTACCACATACTCAATCTAAAACGCATTTTCCTCTCCTTCCTGCTTTAGAGCTATGGGTTGCAACTGAGCATGCTAGAAACATTATTTTGCTTTCAGTTTCATTGAGATGTACCTCAGACCCCCATCAGCAAGTGAGGAAGCACGGATAAATGATTGGATTAAAGTCCGGCAATCTGGTATTAAATATTATCTAGCACTTGGTGATCAAAGGATCGTTGACAAAATATACATCATCAGGCCTAAAGCTGAATTTGAGGTATATAGATATCTTCCCTTTGTTAAGAATTTAAGGCTTTTGTTCTTTGCTTATTGATTTTGTGCTTTGTATTTAAGTGTATAATGTTCAACAACAGTGTACATAATATTCATGATTTAAAGGTTAGAGTAGTTAGTTTTCTTAGAAATAGGGATAAATCCACGTTGAACTGAAATGTCATCTTCTATTACTATGGATCTGGAGTTCAAATTTGTATCAAACTTTGGATACTCTTAACCCAGATAAGAATCAATTTTTGTCTGCAACCAAATATCTCCTCTCTTCCTATTCATTGTGGGGAACCAACGTCTCTGCAACTTGATTTTATTGATGGCAGCTATGAGAGTGCAGTTTGAGGATTCACGCTTGCCATCACCAACACCAACATTCCAACACTGTCAGAGCCAATGACAGCTCCCACAATAACGATACAGCCTATCAAGCAACCCACAAACAAATGGCTAATACCCTTGAACCAATAAACTTTCTAAGGGTAAATCAACTACCAATGACAGCTCCCACAATAACGATACAGCCTACCAAGCAACCCACAAACAAATGGCTAATACCCTTGAACCAATAAACTTTCTAAGGGTAAATCAACTACCAATGACAGCTCCCACAATAACGATACAGCCTACCAAGCAACCCACAAACAAATGGCTAATACCCTTGAACCAATAAACTTTCTAAGGGTAAATCAACTACCATGGTAGTTACAATATGGGTCTCCGACACAGACACAAGGCACATCAACAGCATTGGCTCCACCTACAAGGATGACAGAAATTACATCCCACTTTTTTGGTGATGGCAGGGCCATCTTCTTGAACCATGGGCATGGGGAGAACCCCAAGAGTTGGCTTGGTTACCATGTATTTTGCTACTATGTCAATGCTAGGGTTTGCACAAAATGGGAGGAAAAGCATACTACCTCACTCGTACATATTGTTTATAATACATTAGTGAAACATAATATGGTAGATAATTTGCCCTTTTTGTGGCATATTTTATTAGTGTCCTTTACCCATAACTATGTAATATATTTTCTAACAGCTTTTTGCCTCTTCAATGCTGGAACAGGTTGGTCGGATGACTCTAGGCGGGTTGCTGGCTTTGGGGTATAATGTTGTAGTCAGTTATAAACGAGCATCCACATCAGTCCATAATGGCAATGTCTCCCTGTCACTTGAAACAATTGATACTCTGGGGGAGACATTCATGGTGCTAAGGGGCACGGACAGGAAAGTATGAACTTTTTCTTTATAGGCTTAATTCAGTTATATGTCTCTTGTTTGTCTCCTCCCAATGCTTTCCTAATGATCTGGTATCAGTTATAGCATCACATGTAGAATTTTGATGAATCTCTTCAATTTAGAATTCATTGGGTCACCTAGTTTATACTTGCCAGCCCAAAGGACTTATTTTGTCCAATTCTTGGAATCTGTTATGGGGAAGGGAGAGTTAGTCTAAAAGACTTGGACCCTGTTTATGGATGAAAAATAGAAAGAAGGGGAGAATGAAAGCTTTGCCAAAATGCATCTGGGAACACGTTTTGTAAGATAATTTTAGACGGGAAATTTCATAGACACCCTTCACATTAGTTTAGAAACACAACTTCTCCAATTCAAATAAAAGTAGTCCTGTAAATTGCTCAAATACACCAACCATGCTCTTTGTTTGGTGAATAAAGGGCTAAAAGTCAAAAGAAGAAAGGACAGGTGAAAGTTGTGTATATAAAGAAAGTAAATAGAAACAGTTGGGTGTTTTCTTTCTTCATTTTTGTTTGGTCTCTCTGTGTCTAAATCCAAACACGGGGTTAGTATTTTCAGAGTACTCTTTTCTTTGCTCTGACACTCAAGAAGATTAAGGATTTTATTTCAGAGTTTTAATGATTCTTCTCCTTCTATGTCAATAATCATTTTATTCGCAAAACCTAGGTCCCAAATGCTTTTAGGGGCCGTCTTCTTTCTCTTGTTGTGAAAATTTCTCTGACATGAGTTGGGACATATGAGGAATAAAAGTTTCTTTATCTGGGTTGCAGTTTGACACAGTTGGGATGCCCCTTGGAGGGTTTTTGGAGGGTTAGGGGCTGGGTTAACAATTTTGCAGGCTCTTAATGGGATGTATATGACATGGATGCTTTACCTATTGTTATTGCCAGTCATGGGTCCTAAGCTTCAGTATGTATATTTTGACAAGGCTGCTGGTTTCCTTTAGGGAACTATGAAATTTTTATTCTTCAACCAGATTAAGATAAGGTCTTGCATAATTAGCTCTATTGTTAAGTTTCCAGAAATGGGCTACTTCCTAAAAGGATTTGTTAACTTGGCATAGTAATTTGGGGAATTCAATTGTTAAAAGCCAGCATAGAGAAGTTATTTCATAAGTTAATTTCTTGATACAGATTTTTGTGTCAAATGTAGCCTTCATATTCGTAAGCAGGCTAGTGCTCTTATCTCCTAACTTGCCCTTTTGTGGCTCTAGGAAAGTAGTAGTAAAGGATAAAAGAAACATAAAGGTTAAGGAGTTGCCTTGTGATGTATCACACTGACTAAGACATGGTTAAATCTGTCATGACCTTTTATGATGTGGCTACTTGATGGCCAAAATTGCTGGATGAATTATTACATGATCTTTTTGGGGTACTTTATGATCAAAGCAACTGACTCATTGCATGGAGAAAAAGTGCTTACCCCTGTTAAAAATTAGAACATGGTACGTCCTTCCCTACTTTACTGTAATAGGCAAATAAGATGTTGGGTGAATGGAGAGGATCTGCTTCTTATTTTAACAACATGGCTCCTTCTGGTAGAATATACAAGAGTTTTCCCATTGATCTGCTAAGGGGTGGAACAGCAACTAAATGGAGAAAGAGTCAAGTTCTTTTTTTTAAAAAAAAAAAATTTAATTTGCATCTCATAGTTAAGGAACATGGTGGTGTACAGTAACCAAGGCCATCCATACTCATATATTGCCTTCATTTTTGTTTTTGTTTTCTTTGAGCTGCATTAATTGTACTCAGCTTTGTGGTTCATTTATTGAAGTCTTACCAGGAAATATATTCGTAAATAGGAGTGGTGATTGTTTTCTATTTAACCTTAAAAGAGAATGCATGTGCTATTTGGAGTTGAGAATGAAAAGATGAGACGGCTGCTCCCTAGTTTATCTATGATGCGACAAATGAACTTCAGACTGCAGAACTCAGCTTTTACGAATAAATTGTCATGATTTGAGTTCCAGCAAAATGATGAGTTCCTCCAATGATGCATTTTGAATGCATTCAATTTTTAGTAATTCTTGTGGTTCATACTGCATTAGTGTGATCTTTTTTTATGTTTTTATTTTTGTACAAGGACCTTGAAACCCCTTAACATGTAAATCAAAGTTGAGGAACTTCACTTTAGACTCTTGACATGATTCCTTGGTAATATGAGAACTCAGCTTAACCACCTGCTGTTTAACAGTGGTTTTTTAACGTATTGTTTATTTTATGGCTTGAATTCTAAACTGGAATATAAGTTTGATTAGTCTACGTTCCTTTTCTTGTTCTAGTAGATAACATGCGCCATGATTTAGCTTGAGATTTCCTGCATACATGATACATTTCGTATTTCTTTAGTTTTTGTTCATACTTCTTTTCTCTTCTGAAAATCTATTGGAAACTATGTCTATACCTTTGAGTGCTTGGTGCACTGCCATTTTGGTTCTGCTCTTTGCCATGGTATTCTCTTTGTGTATAATAATGTTCTGGCTATTGAATGCTGTTATTTTGTATACATGTTGCTTTCGATTTGTGAAGCCCACAGGTTTTTCTTATTGCATCTTTACTAATTTAGACCGTCTTGGTTTTCTTCATTTGTAGACTGTTGGAGAGGAAGCATTGAGAATGAGAATCAGTGGACCTTGGATCACAAAGTCATATTTGGAATTGATTCTTGAAAGAAAAGGTAGGACACAGGACCTTGTTCTTCAACCCCAACCCCCCCACCCCCCTCCTATCTTTCTTCCTTTTTAACTCCTCTCTCTTTATTTTCTACTTTTTGATGGTCCATGTGAAATGTCAGTTGTACCAAAGGGGTAAATGGCAAGAGGTAGCCTCCATAACCCTTAAAAACTTGCTCTTGTGGTATTGGTGGTAGGAGTTTTACCGGTTTAGGTAGTTCACACCTTAATGCTAATCTTTTTCACTTTTTCAACTATTTTATGATATTAATGTTTTATTGTCTTTAGTGTCAAAGATTAAACTAGGATGTTTGTACAAGGGTATAATTCAAAAATAAAATCATAAAAATTATCTTATATTAAGTTTCTAAATATTTATCATAAATATCTTTCATGTAGAATTATCATATCTAAGATGTTTAATATAATGCAGAACACATATATACATTATATATAGAGAAAGAGATATAAAAGAAAACATATTATCAACTCCAAGATCATATGCAAAAGAGAGAGAGAGAGAGAGAGAGAGAGAGAGAAGATAATGTCTTTGTCAATTGGACTTAATGTTCTTTCACTGGATAAAAGTGATCAATTCAATAATTGTATTAGACCTTTTTTTAAGCTTATAATTTAAGTATCTTAGAATTAAAAGCATATTTTTCAATTAAGTCATTACTTCTTTTGTTATAGGAATATTTGTGTCAAGTTATAGATATTTGTGTTCATGAAACTTTTATGTAAAATTTTGGATGTTGAATTTTTAAGCTATAGTAGACCTTTATCGTTAGGATTCCTTTGATAATCTTTACTAGGAATTTTTTTTTATGAGTTAAATTAGGAATTCCAATTTTAGTAAGTTTAGAACCATATAATCTACATAAATAACTTTTTCAGTTACGGATGTTGGAGTTACTGTTTCTTTCTTTATCACTTCTTTTATCTTCTTATTTTGATTCACAGTTTGTGTTCACACTAGACTCAACAAGTCAGAGCGTTTCCCTCATTTTTGTTTTGCAACGCCAATTTAAGCTAGTCTCTTTATTGACCAAATTTTAAATTATAGTTTCCCTGACAAATAGTCATCAAGTAATAGATCAAATGAACTACTCCTTAACACCCACCCCCTTTGTTACCATCCTTGTTCTGCAGTTTACATATCTAGAATGCATGTTAGGCATTTGGACTGAGCCGTTTTTGATATCTTTTATTTGTTATCTTAACGATCAAAATGAAAAAGCATGTGTTCCTTGTATTCTTTTTATTTCATAGTTTGATTATGCATATGTTGCGACTGTTCTGAAATTAATTTCACTTGTAGGCGTACCTCGCCTTAATTCACCCCCACCTTTGTTTCATACATCAACTAGTACTCAAGAAAGGCTGGTCGGTACACCCAGGCCTATTCGTGTTACACCAAACCTTGTTACACGCTTTGAGGATCTGTCTCAACCATGGACTCGATCGCCAACTAAATCTAAAATGGAACCCATAGTAGCAACATGGCATTTCATCCCATCAGATCCTCTCCATGCTGATAGCTCAGCTGTAGGTATGTGCCCTTCACTTAGGAAATGTATGTTTACTTTCTAATACATCTTCTCTGTGATTAGTTCCTTGATGTGCTGTTACTAAATGTTTATGTTATAGAATCTCTCATGAAGCAACCACAGATCCTTCCTCTTTCAGGGATACGATAAAGCTTGCTCCAATGCCTGATTCGTATGACTTGGATAGAGGATTACTTCTTGCTGTTCAAGCAATACAGGTATTGGGTTGTGATACATAAGCACTAGAGACTTGTTTTCCTGACCCCAATTGCTTCTTATCCCAAAAATTTCCTCTGAATATTTAGCCGGATTTAAACCTTACATTTGCTTTTATAAAACATTTTCAGGCTTTGTTGGAGAATAAAGGCCTCCCCGTTATTGTTGGAATTGGTACTACTAGCTTTAATTGATTTTTTCTCTCTTCCCTCTTGTTTTTGTTTGCACATCCAATCCACTTACAAGAGTAGCTTTCTTGGCAGTTTGTAAGCAGTTAGTTTAAGTCTGTGAACTGATATATTAGTTGCTTGGGTGAGACTCAATTAATGAGAAGTCCAGTATATAGAATGAAATAAGAAGACCCAAGATAACCTAACAATCAGATTTGGGCGAAGTGGGCCTGCCCATAATGGAATCTCATTTCTAGTTCTGTTTTTCAAAAGCACTATGCTTTGAGGTAGATACGTAGAAAATACTTGCAGTTATATACAAAGTGACTCCAGTGTATATAACGAACAATGGTTGAGGGATACATGTATAGATTGGTATATATAATGATGGATAGTTCCATTTTTCTTCCCCAATACTCATGTAGAAGATGGCTGCTTGGTGGGCAACTGAGTTCTAAATTTAGATTGAGAGTGTAATGATCCCTGGGTTTTTTATTTTTTTCAATTAATTCAGTGTCCCAATGACTATGGAATTGATAAGCAATCATAATCTGCTTGTTCATTTGTTTATTTCCTAAAGACAAGAATAATTTTTGAAACATCCACTGTAGTTTTTCAACTCATGAATTACTTTTTAACTCAAACCTTGTGCATTTGTGAGTGGGATGGGGTATGTCTTTTTAGGAATCAGTTGCAGTACGAGATGACATAAGACTAGTGAGAGCAAATTGAATGTTGAGTTGAAACTATAGGTGGTATAAGAAGTGTTTTCACCCCAAAATCTTGATTAAGTGTACCTTGAAAGCATTTTGCAAGTTTGTTGTGGTTTATTCAGTTTGGAAAAGGTTCTGCGAGGAAAAGCAAGATGACAGAATTTTGTCCTATGCATCAGTGGCAATTCAATTTACCAGTAATTTGTGCTCAAATACATATGATATTGTGTGTCCCAAAAAATGAGAAATGGCTTATTGTAAACTATATGATCACAGTTTCTCTTTATAACCCTAAAATTTGCTTGTTTGCATTTATGTGATTTCTTGTACTTTTATGTGTCAAATTGCTTTAAGTTCTCAGATGGTTCATCACCCTGTCTTTTTCTAATGTTGCAGGGGGTCCAAGTGGTTCTGGAAAGACTAGTTTGGCTCATAAAATGGCAAACATAGTTGGTTGTGAAGTAATTTCCCTTGAGAGCTATTATAAATCTGAGCAAGTGAAGGATTTTAAATATGATGACTTCAGCTCTCTTGATCTATCTTTGCTTTCCAAGGTAAACATATTAGTCATATTCACCAAGCTGTTAAAACTTGCTAAATGAGATTGTAAGTCAAACTTACTTGAGGTCTGGTGGGTAGAGCTAGGCTAAAAATATTAGACAAAGCAGCAGGTCCTTTTGTGGTTGAGAATGTCAATGTTAGATTTACTTATATATTCGTAGCATTTCTTTGAAATCCATATATGTTAGTGCTAGAATCTTTCCTTTTTCCACTCTCTGAAGTAAGATTGTACCATTGCTTATGTTTTCTTCACTCATCTGGCCATGCCAGCATCCCATTTCATACTTAAAGTGTGGTTGAAAGTTGTCCGGTCATGTTGAAACTATATTTTCTCCATTGAAGATTTCAAACTTTTGGAATTTTAAATGGTCCAGAGTCAGGAAGCATGGATGATGCTGAATATTTTGGGTGTTTCCCCTAAGGAAATCAATTTTTTATGTGCATGACTACTGGCCCATTTTGTTGGGCCCCTCAGGCTGCTCCATTAGTGCTATTACTTAAACAAAAAAAAAAAAAAAGAGTTTCCTAAACCCCGTATTGTCACATGCTTTTCACCACTTCTCGAATTGGCTTGGGTTTTTCTAACTGGCTCGGGGGTTGCTTTTGAAAGTAGTTGTAGTTTCTCATTTTAATCAAATCGTTTTAATCCTGCGAATTCAGGATAATGCCTCTTCTACAGTTCTATTTTTCAAACACTATACGGTATTATCAATCAGCTTTCAAGTAGCTTCCTCACTGTTTCCTTTCTTGATTATTGCAAGAACTTCTGAGCATATTTTGAAAGCTTTTGCAAGAGCTTTAAATATGCTACATCTCTTTCTAAGTTGTTTCCTCCTTTACCTTCTTAATTGTCAATGATGTTATAGTCCTGGGATTTATCTGTGGTTACATGTTCTTGTTACTTCAGTTTTTATCTCATAACTTCCCCATTATTATATTTATTTATTTGATTATTTCGTAGACTTAATTGACATGTATTGTAGAATTGTTTTCCCATTTCTGAGATATCAACTATGCATGCGTATTCAGTTGTTTATTGTGGCAATTCATGTAATGACTTATTTGGGCATATATTTCTCTGAACAATTTGGAGGTGTTTATAAGGATATGGTTTTTGTTTTCTTTTATTACACGTGCACCATGTGGGTCCTGAACCCATTAGACTACCCTCCATTCCACTCTTACAAGAGGAGAAGTTGTATTTAAGTTGGAGGTAATTGGCGATATATTTTTGTTTGTTTCAAATGGCGACAATGTTTCATTCCGGCATACATTCATTTACTCCCTTTGGAAGTGAAAATTGCAGCAGAGTTAAACAACAGTTAGTTTATATTTTGGTATCTTTCAAATACTTCGCTCATGTTTTTTTATTTGCACTCATATGTTATGACTCAATTGTGCAGAATATTGATGACATAAGAAATGGCCGAAGAACAAAGGTACCCATATTTGATTTGGAGAATGGTGGTCGGAGTGGCTTCAAAGATCTTGAAGTTTCTGAAGATTGTGGAGTGGTATCTTATTAAACTCTTTCTGGATTGCTTACGTAAGCCATTGCTTTTCTGTTTAACGTTTTATCATACACATCTCTTTGTCTGTGTGAGAAGAGAGAGAGAGAGAGAGAGAGAGAGAGCAGTTTATTCATTGTGTTTGATTTGGAGAATGATCGGAGTGGCTTCAAAGATCTTGAAGTTTGTGAAGATTGTGGATTGGTATCTTATTAAACTCTTTCTGGATTGCTTACGTAAGCCATTGCTTTTCTGTTTAACGTTTTATCATACACATATCTCTTTGTCTGTGTGAGAAGAGAGAGAGAGAGAGAGAGAGAGAGAACAGTTTATTCATTGTGTTGGATCCTAAGGCTCTCTTTGATCTACTTTTTTTCTGACTCAAAGGTTGATGCTTTTTTAGATAAAGATCAGGACAGACTTTACTCCTAGTAGAGAAAGACAGATATGACAAAATTGAAGGAAAATGACACAAATTTCTCTTTCGAGCCGTATCAACATTAAGAGAATTTTGTGTGTTCTCCTTGTGTAATTGTTGCCAATGGTTTATTCTTTTTATAATTGTATTCGCATAAATAAGGAAGCTTTCTGAGGATATGAAGGAGGCATAAAGTATCTCTTAGGAAGATTGTTGGCTTTTACTTGGCCATACTCAATATTGTTGATAAAAAAATTTAGCTGGAGGAGGGTCTTTGTATAATACCCTTCATGGATATAGTGTTGGGTCTGGGCATTAGATATTGCTTAAAGTGAAGTCCTTCCAAAAAGGATTTGAAAATTATGGAAGAAATAAAATCTCTCTTTCTCTTGGAATTTTTATTCTAGCTTAAAACATCTATTTGCTTCTTCTGCACAGATCATTTTTGAAGGGGTTTATGCTTTGCATCCAGATATCCGAAAATCACTTGACTTGTGGATTGCTGTTGTAAGAATGACTTCTTACTTCATCCTTGATGCTTTAATTTTTATGTAATAGTTGATTTTCCTATTTCCAAATGAAATTTTGATGGGAAACTAGCTAATTAACTCATCTTTTTGCCAAAACAGGTTGGTGGTGTTCATTCGCATTTAATTTCTCGCGTTCAAAGGGACAAAAGTAGAGTTGGGTGTTTTATGTCACAAAATGACATCATGATGACAGTGTTTCCAATGTTCCAGCAGTACATTGAACCACATCTTGTTCATGCACATGTTAGTAAACTTGGAACCATCTAATCTTTACAATTTCTTTTATTATAGTCCTAATTTGTAAGCATAAGGAGTATTTCAATACTCAGGTGGTTTTAGATTTGGTCATTTTCCTGAATTTTTAGCATGTATGTTGAGTTGGTTTATTTTCTAGTTTAGGCTTCTCCACATTGATTCCACTAATTTTATTTGGATAATCTCTCTTGAAAATCTATAATGTATTGTAGTGCAAATCACTTTTTTTTTTTTTTTTTTGTGAGAATGTTTTTTTGTTTTACAAAAAATGTAATTTGTTGTTTGAGAAAGAGCTTTCATGTTTTTTTGGGACCAATCTTTGATGATAAACTGATACCTAATTACTTTTCACTCTAAATTACTAATTTGTGACTTGTAAGAGCTAACTCTGTGCTAAACTGGGTTGCAGCTCAAAATTCGAAATGACTTCGATCCTGTGCTTTCGCCTGAGAGCTCATTGTTTGTACTGAAGAGTAATAAGCAAGTAAGAGTGTGGTTGGTAATGCTGTTCATGATTGCTTGTCCTTATTTTAATATAGTTTGCCTGACAGGTTTCTTGGTTTCTTATTAATAACAGGTCGCTTGTCCAGATATTTTAAAAGTTCTTGATCCAGAAAAGTTGTGCAGTTCTGCTCAGCGCTTCATTGACATATATTTGAGGATTCCTGGAATTCCCACTAACGGGCAGTTGACAGAGAGTGACTGCATACGTGTCAGAATATGTGAGGGCAGATTTGCATTGCTTATTCGGGAGGTTTGTGGCCAGATTAAATTTTTACTTGCTAATAAAATGGTGTTCCTGGTTTCTCTGGAAATGTTATAAGTTCTCAAATGTTGTTGTCTTGTGAATTATTTTGTTAGCCTATAAAAGAAGGGAACTTCATCATTCAACCCAAAGTGGATTTTGATATCAGCATTAGTACCGTTGCTGGTCTTCTTAACCTTGGGTAAGCAACGTAAATGAAGTTATGTATACTTATTTTTTGCTAGAATCGAGTAAGAAAAATTTGTGTCGGGTATACTTAGTTTTGATTGAAAAAAATTTCTTCTTCCACAATGCAATAGAAATTGAAGAGTCCATACAATATTTGGTATTGGGGGATCACCTGCATTTTGGGAAGCTTTTTGTGATTGTGATTGATAATGTTATTTGTTCCTATGTTTCAAAAAAGGAGGGGAAATTAGTTGGGAGGATAATAATATTGCTGGAAGATCCTTCCTATAACCTAGGGATACTAGGATGGGATTGAAGGTGCATAGAACTTGAAAGCTAACAAGAAGTAAAATATTTCCTGCTAGCACAGTAATGAAAGATTTGCTCATCATTACAAGGTAACTAGAGAATGTGAAAGAACTACTTTTGTATAAGAGTTTAGGTTTAAGCCAGTTTTGATTAGTTGAAAGACAAATTTCTCAGAATTAGGGTGTTTGAAGATCCAAATGTTTAAGATTGTTGAAATTTTGAGCGTACAGACTAGATGGTATTCCATTGTGGTCTGGAAATGTGCGCAAAATGGTTCTGTACCCTAGTTGACGAAGTTGTCAACGAGATGGATCAGATACTGCTAGATGAATGGTGGAAAATATATACTCAGGCTTATGAAATACAAGCTGCTGTAACATTCATCTTTTAAAGTTCTGGGTTGCGCTCTGAAACTTTGGGTGAGAATCATCGAGAAATAGCTACCAATAGGGAGCTTGAGAATCTAAAAGGGAGAGGAAATGGGAATATTCACGCCTCTGGATGCTGTGCCAGAGACATACTAATCTGTCTTGTAAAGCATATTATGTACATATATGTGCTCAACCTGGATGACCAACTGACGTGAATGTTGCTCTTTGCAGTTTAAGACAAAGGGCAGTATGCACTGATAACCCTCAGCATAACCCAGTTAAATGAACCATTTAACTAAACCACATGGTGGAAAATAGCCTCCTCTGTTAGTCTCTCGTTTAAATGGTTATGGCAAGTTGCCACATATGCCATGGCCATTAAAGACATCAGTGAAAAAAACATTTTTGTGTGAAAAACAGAGGTGTAAAGCACAGAACCTGGACTAAAGAAAAGCATGAAATTTAGGTGAGGTTATTATTAGTTTGGAGCCCCAAAAGGGTTTGTGGAGGACGCTGTCGTTGTTATGGAGCTTCAACCAGAGGCATTCAATTAGAGATATCTCACATCCTGTGGAGCTCTCTTTTTGCACGTGAAGTAGAACTCTGTTATTTGCTTTTGACCTTTCGTTACCTGCACTTGACTTCGGTGTTTTTAATGGCCGCATGAAAATCGTGTCTCTACTCCCTGTTATTGATTTAGATGGGAGATCAACTGTAGAATTTTACAACTTTGCGATGGTACACTGGTAAAATTGATTTAAACTTTCTTCATGGGATTTTATAACTACAGGGGTTTTGTAGCATATTCCATTAAGACAAATGTGATATGCAACAGCCTGGGTTGGGCCTTGGCTTAATTCTCTGAAAGTGACTCTCATTCCTGTGGTAGTGGAAGTCATTGTTTCCTTTTTGACAGTGCTAAAAATTATTGTTTTAAGTGAATTGGAAAAATATATTTCAGCTTTTTTTTTCCTTCTTTTAAGAAAAAAGAGGAAATATTTTAGCATGCCCTTGTTCTGAGAACTAATATGCTGTCTTTGCTTTTTCAACGTTGTTCTGAGATCCATGCCTTACAGCTTAAAAAGTTTTTTCATACTTTTGTTTGTGTGAGTCCTTTGTTTTATTCAATTTTTTCTTTCCTATTTAAAGGACAGTTGTAGTTGAAGTATGTTATATCTTGTTGTGATGCTAGGTATCAAGCTGCAGCTTATATAGAAGCATCTGCATTCATTTACCAAGATGGAAAGGTCAGATTAAATCATAAGAGGTTACTTTGTGCTGAAGCAGTGAGCTTGAATTTATCATTATTATTACCGTGATTTTACATTTTTGCTTCATGTTTTCACTGGTAGGTTTGGCTCCCTCCAAAATTTCGTTTCAATTTGACTCATCTTAGTTTTTGTTGTTCTATAACTTTTTTTTATTATGTAGCTTAATTTCCCCCCCAAAAAAAAAAAAATTCCCAGTTTTCGTGTCATTTATTTTCTATATAGCTATTGATCCTTGGTACCTGGGAAAAGTATGTGGTAGCAATAGGAAATTTCCCTTCCTCCTTTCAGGTACAGCAGTAATTGTTTTTTTTTCACAGTTGGTTATTGTCTTTGAATTCTAAGGATAATTATATAATAATATAGAGTTCAATCTCTGCTTCCAATTAAGCTCTAAATGGCTTAACTCTATCTCGTCAACCATGTGATAAATTCTGATGCTGTACCATGTTCCTAACCTCCCATTCCAACGGATGTCATACTTGGTCATTCCATGCCCCAATTGGACTTTGACATTTTGTTTTTGGGGTATCATGTGACTTATCCAAATCTGATTTGTAGCTTCTGCTTTTGATGAACTGATAATGATAGAGCATGTTGTTTTCTTATATTACCCAGTTTCTTTTGTTTTTACGCTTTTGTCGCTTACCTGCTGAAATAATTGATATTTTTGGTTTTGGTTTTAAAATTTGTCTTCCTTGCCTCTTCTAGATCCTCATAGAAGTTGATCATCTAGAAAATGCCTCTAGTCCTTACCTACAAATTAAAGGAGTTAATAAAGAGGCTGTGGCAGCTGCTGGTTCCATGCTTAAACTGGACGGATCATATACCACAAAGGTTTTGCCTTTACTACTTGAATGTTTAGTGATTGCTTGCTTGCGTGCAGCGGCCTGTTATTGTGTGGGTCATCACCAGAACACAGTTGCGCGCCTTTATGCTGTCTGATTTGTTTACATCTTTGTTGTACCTGTAGAGTTATCTTGAAATAATTTTGGAGAGATTACCAGCAATAGAAAGAAGTTCCACTGGAATTAACCCTCAACAAGCTTCAAGGCTGCATGAACTTGTGGAATTTATTCAGTCTCAGGTACATTCTGCTGAGTGCACAGGGGATTATGAGATTTAGTTCTGAAACATAAATAAAAGATAGGATTCTTGGTAAAATTTTTGGGTTTTATCCAATACTATTTGCGAAGCTGTCACATACCACAAAGTATTATCACAAGATGTCCCAGAAATCTCTGGAACTACTGGAATTAGGAAAACCCTCTCTTTTTACCCCCTCAAGTGGCCCAATCTAAAATGTGCCTCACCCACCCCCAACCCATACTGACAACTCAAACCTTTCCTAACTCTTGAAAAAGATGCATCTGTTTTAATTCTGGAAGGTTGAACGTTATATTATATTCACTATATTTCTAATGGACCCACCAGGGCTGCAGTTCAGCTTCAGAATCCTCACCGTGCAGGGAGGTATCTCCAATGGATGGGATTATCGAAGACATGCAGTCAAGGATTAAAAGGCTTGAGAGATGGCATGCTATTAATACCGTAAGTCTAATACCATTTTAAACATTGTCTAGTTGAAGTGCACCTAGCAGTTCTATTCGGTTTTTGCCACATTTAGCGTTCTTGCTTTCGCAATTGCAATCGTGTCTATATGTTTGTGGCAGGTACTTTGGACTTTCCTGATGTCTGCCCTTATTGGTTACTCGCTCTACCAAAGGAAGCGTCACTAGTGTCGGTCATATTTCCTTTTTCCCAAGCAGTTTCATAAGGGCCCTGATCTCCTCCAGCCGGGACAATTGAATTCTTTGCAGGTGTTCAGTCTGAAATTAGCATTGCAACTAAAGTGACATTTTTTTCTAGTTTAGGATGAATTTGAAGCTGTAAATCTATCTAAAAGGAAATGAGAATTAGGTTAGGACTACAGAGAAAATAATAGGTTTCTACTTGATCCCCTCAAATTCATGGTCGTACATGGGCTAAATGACAGAATTGGAATATAGTTCAAGGTTAAAAAAGCACAAAATATTTGTACTATATCAATGCTAGCATTAATTCGTGCTGTAAATAACCAAAATATTAAGGTGATAAGTTATTGCAACTTGCCCTCTAAACGCAACATTTTTAAAGACCTACTGGAAATTCAAGTAGAGAAGGGAAAGATACGCTACCTGATACCCGATTGTTGACAGATTCTGGACAGCAATCACCCCAGGTATTGGCAGGCGCAACAGGGCCGAAAACATGGCAAGGCCACGTATGTGATCATAATTGTACACTCAAGTGGCATAAATAGGGATAGTTTGGTACCGTCTCCATCCAACTGAAACAATGAAGGGATCTCTATTCTTCAGGATTTTCTTATGCAATTTCTGTCGCCTTAACTTGGCCTGAAAAAAGGGGGAGGGGGAAGAAAAAAGATAGCATATGCTACGCATTTTTAAATGGGCTGCTATGGGCATCAAGGTCAACTTTACGGGGGCCACGCTGCTTCTAATGAAGGCTTTATTTATTAAGAAAATGGGCTCCTTTTGAAGGGATACTTGCTCGAGAGTATAAGACCGCTTCAACTGGCCCATTATTTCTCCAGGAAAATTTATGCTGTTGCAATTGAGATCGAAACACCTTTTCCTTTCATTTTTAATTAGGCAAAACAAGATGAGGTCTTAGGTCACTACTACCTACATTGACTACAAGCAAATTGACAAGATTAGAAGAAAATCTTGTTTCGGTTTAATCTTTTCTCTTCTAACATTATGTAAGAGACTACATATTTAAAGTAAGTCTTCTTGTTTCTTTTCGATTTATCTTTGTCAAGGTTAATTCATACATCGCCAGGTGCATTAAATATCTTTTATTTCTTAATTTTGAGTGCTGTAATCAATGCGGACATTTTGTTTGGAAACATTATGTCCACGAAGACCCGAATCATTACAGTAATGCTTGACCTGAATTAACATGTATTGGTACGGTACCTGGAAACATCTATTATAAGGGGCAGCTTGTAAGCCAAAAGAAACAGAATTCATTCCAAAAATGCACCCCGATTTTTACACAAGAGACTCCAACCCTCAAACACCAAGTAACGGATTCCCACGTAGACAATAAGATTCAACAAGTTCTCCCTTCCACCTCCAACATTTTCCACGGAACCAAACAGCAGCCAGCAAATAGATGATACATCTATTCAAACATAGATCACTCCTCTTTATGCTAGACCATCTTCCCACGAGCCAAGGAGAAGCCGAAGCGCAACCCATGGTAAGCCCACAACCTCAGATTCGGGTTGTGGCAATTGAACTATTTTACTTACTTGTTTATTATTGGGTTTTTTTTCTTTTTCTTTTTGGTTTTCCCGCTAAGTAGCAATTTGCCTGAAAGCATTTTTAAATGGGCTGCTTTTGGCATCAAGTTCAACTTTAGGGGGGCCACGCTGCTTCTAATGAAGGCTTTATCTATTAAGAGAATGGGCTCCTTTTGAAGGGATATTTGCTTGAGAGTATAAGACCGCTTCAACTGGCCTACTATTTCTCCAGGAAAATTTATGTTGTTGCAATTGAGATTTGAAACAGCTTTTCCTTTCATTTTTAATTAGGCAAAATGGTGTTGAACCTTAAAATTCCAAAAAAATTGAGATCTTAGGTCACTACTACCTCCATTGACTACTAGCAAATTGACAAGATTAGCAGAAAATCTTGTTTTGGTTTAATCTTTTCTCTTTTAACATTATGCAAGAGACTACATATTTAAAGTAAGTCTTAAATATGTTTATATGAATCATCATTAGTACGTTAGAATTTGACTATTAGATGTTTGATGATATTACTTTGTTTCGTTATTTCGTGTAATTGTAAGTAAATGAACCATTGATTCTCACAACAAGTAAATAACATCTACGTACTTTGATTCATATCATACACCTTTTTTTTTTTTTTTTTTCTTTTCCAAGCAATATGTGAATGTTATGTCCGTTTGTAACTCTGCCAACGAGTGAGAAAGTATGGGCGGCTATCATTGCTATTCAAAATTAAGAATGCCAAAGTGCTGCTTAAATTCAAAAGGATTTATTTTAATAAATTGCTAGAAACTTAGAAATAGCAAAAAGTCTATCTTGAAATCATTATAAACATCTTCTTTAATGGATAGGGCTATTGCAGTAACCCAGAATTCAATCTTGTGTTGGTCTTTGTACTAACTAACAATCATAAGAAAATGATGAAAACGCATTCACTGCTCACCAAGTGTCAAAGGAAGCAAGTGTTCATTCTTAAAGCCAGCATCATTAGGATTCATGAATTACTTTTGTTTGATACGTAAACTTGTATTTGAAAGTTGCCTTCTAAGATTTCCTAAACCTCTTGCTTGACAAAACAAAAAAGACTGAAAAAAGAAAATGATAAAGACAAAAGAAATGAAAGTTACAAAGTTGGATGCTTCTGGGAAAAAACAAACTATTTTTATATTTCATCAATCACATGGAATTTTTATTATGATTGAACATGGTGCAACTGACATTATTAGTCAAATAGCAAACATAAACAATAACAAAAAATTAGATAAAAAAACCTAGTATATTTTTTATTCTTTCTAAAGATTTTACAGTCCAAATTGAAATCCCAAATCCCAAAATATGGAAAGTGATATACAATGGGCTAGACACTGCTGTGGCGAGGGAGTACGATGGCTTGACAATCTCTAAGCATCAGAATCATATCTGGGACAATTTTTATCCTCGGCAGAGAGTAGCGAAGCAGGAAGAGGCCTCTGCTATTCTCGGTAAGTATTATTTTTTTCTCTAGTGCCGCTCTTGTGAAATATTGACGAAAGCAATACCAGAAAATGTTAACAACATCGACCATTCACTGGCTTGAACACTTCTCCAAGATGGTGGTTGTCATGCAATATCCGCAATCTGTCAATGACATTAATGATTCACGATCTCAAAGAGTTATCTAGTATTGTGGGTTGGTTTTGTGATTAAATATTTTGAAACTATATGGATTGAAGTAAATTTTAGGTGATCTAACCTATTCTTGGCCGGAATAGGGTTGTATTAATTGCAGTACGTAGGTGTAGAATGTGAACTTGGTTCTGTTCTGTTTTCAATCTTTTGTTGAAACACAACAAGCTGACTCATATCCAAGAGATGATCTGTAGATGTATAAGATTTAAGAGTGCTTCAGAATGAGGAAGTAGAACAACGTGCCTGACAAGGGAGGACTGATAACCATTTCCACTTAGTGGAAAAGTATATGACTTGCTCCTGAAGGCTCCGGAAGGAACAGATAGAATATATTTAGTACTCTAAGATTTCATTCACCCAGAGATTAAGTTACATATCAACGCCCATCGGCCAACTATACATACAAGATTTAATCTCTTTGATCTTCAGCTGCACAACTTTAATTCTTACAGCAAAATGAAAACGATGAAACCAAAATAAGTCTATAAATCGTCTGCCTTTTGTCTTAGTTCATTGAACTCCATTTCAATATCAACATCTCAGAATGGATATGCCTTGTTTGTACTAGTAGCAACAGTTCTTCCAGGCGAAAGCTCTCCTTTTCTATGGGGAAAAAAGAAGAAAAATTGGGGAAATTCAACCCAGTCAAAGACTTTTTCTCCCTTCTTTTTATATGCTGCTACTGTCTTGTTGCCTCAAAAAATAAAGGCAAAAGAAGTAAAAGTAACCCAAATAATTTTGGCCCAAATTAGATTTCAATCAAGTTTTAAATGTGCTGAATCGTCGTAGTAATTAACTATGATTAATCCGGACTTAACTGAATCATGGTAAAATTGTGCTTCTCCATGTAAGAAGAAGCAGAAGGCATTTCCTTGAGCTACCAGATAGTTCTTTTTTCAGTTTTGCTATGTTGTCATCAATTAATGAGGGGCATTTTAGTAATACCCCCAACGGCTAATATGTTTGGCATCCAGTATCGGATTGCGTCCCTCGAATGCCGTACAAATGGTGTTGCTTTTATGTCACGGATTAGGTGTTGCGTGGAACTCTAATCAACACGGATTGCTGGATGACGCGCTTAGGCTTATAGTACTATTCACGTTGATAATTCTTGAGTATCAAGTTTGTTTGAAAACCTAAAAAAGAGAGGAAAAGAGAGGCAGAGAGAGATCAAAAAAGAAAAAAAAATTCTTATATACTATTCCAAATTTTATACAAGACCCAATATGCAGAACCTTAATCTTGGATCTACTTCCGCAAAACCCCAATCATTTTGCATCCGACTATTAGCAAAAGGATAAACTCTAACACAGCAAGATAACAAAACCAGGTAAACCCTAATGTTCACATTCACAGCAAAACCCTAACATTCACGTTCACATTCACATTCACATTCACAGCAGAACCCTAACATTTACATTCACAGCAAAACGCTAACATTCACATTCACAGCAAAACCCTAGCAATAACACAAAAAGAAAATGAATCTTGATGAAACTTAGGAGATCGTTCTGGGACGAACTGCACGATTCACATCGGCCTCAGTATTCTGCCAGCACCTTTTGATTCCACGGCACTGTTTCTGACCAGTTTGCGGTGGCTTGGACAGTGTCTGCGCGTGCGGCTTGGACGGTGGTGGACGCAGGCCCATGGAAACATCGTAGGCCTCTCGTTTCTTCTCATCGCCGAGAACCTCCAACGCATTTTTGATGAGACGAAATGCAGCAGGCGCCGCAGGAGAGTAGGATTTATCAGGATGAACGAGCTTAACGAGCCGGCAAAAAGAATCGGTGATGGTGTCTTCACTGAGAGATGCATCGGCCTTCAACTCGAGAAGCTCATAGTAATCAACCAACCCAGACTTAGTCCTCCTTGTGGCCACGGAGAGCATACGGTAGGCAGTAAGTGCTCTGTTGATCCCGGGAAAAAATGGATCGAGGGTTTGGGCCAAAAGCACAAGATCATAAGCCTCCTGTATTTTTCTGTCGAGAAGTTTTTCCTTGGCGTAGTCGAGCAAGGCGTCCGTCATGGCTGTAACCAGAAGAACAGAAGAGAGCGATCGACGGCGGTAATCAGAAGAATAGAAGAGAGCGACTCCGGTAGCGTGAGAACAGAGAGCACTGTGAATTTTGATTATGGAAAGGGACACAGAGAAGTGGACAATTAATGTTGTTCGTTTTCTCTTTTATGCCCTCGCGCATTTATTATCTTTGTTTGATAATAAATGCCGTTTTCTCTTTTATGCCCTCGCAGCCGTTAAGGGTCGATTTCATCACTCAACGAAGATGCTTTTCGAGTTCGCGGCAACGGAGCCTCAGGTCTTGGAGCGTGGACGCCACGATGGAATCAGTGTCGTTAACTCTTTACGCGTTCGCGAAACGTGCCCATGTGGTCTGGTGAGATCCGATATTCTCCTGTGGGAACAGAATTGTACATCATTCGAGGCACGACCACCCTTACATCGAAGGGTGGCACGACCACCCTTCCCATTTAACTTGAGTAACAAAGGGAATCCCCAAGTCGTGCGGAAAAGATAATTTGCAATTGATGGCAATCAGTTCCAAATCAATGACGAAAGCATTTATTATTCTCAATGACGTAAGTATTTTATTATATATGCTGGCAATGATGTTCTTGTGCTCTCTAATTCACTCTTTGTAATACAAGAACGTGAAATATCAAAGGCGGTGGATAATCCTAATCTCAGTCCGATCACTCGCTTTGCAGTCTCGCTCTAATGGCGCCATCTCCTCCATTGCTAGTGGCCCTCTGGCAGCTGATATCCAAAGCAGACAACTAGTTGACGGGATAGGAAAGCCTTGTAGAGTAGAAGAGAAACAGTCATATAATGGCAAGTTGCTTCATCATTCATTGTCAAGAGAAACACTCTCACCGAACAAGAACAGACAAAATTATATGCTATATATATATAGCACAACTAACAAAAAGGGCAGGGGATCACAATCTCACCTCCAACATATACATTCGAAACACAACATTGAGCTCCATGAGATTCCATAAAGAGAATTTAAGAGAATAGTAAAACAAAAATTCATAATCTTGTGACAAGAGATCAAAATTATATCTATTAATCTCAACGAAAAAACCAAGATTAAAACCCAAAACATACTTTTGACTCCCAAAGAAAAATCACGAAATTATATAAAATTATACCTCCAAAACTACTGAAATTGGATCTTAGGTTACCTAAAACAGTCTAACTACCTAGAAATTCTTAGGTTAAGAAATATATTACTTCCCTTGCCTATTTTTAAGTACTTTCTCACAGATCATGCACACACAAATGACAAAAAATAAAATAAAAAAAAAAAGGAAACATAACTCATTCCAAAAACACAACCTGATATTCATACATAAGAGACTCCAGGCCTTAAATACCAAATAACAAAGCTTGTGGAATTTATTTAGTCTCAGGTACATCTGCTGAGTGAACGGGGATTATGAGATTTAGTTTTGAAACATAAATAAAGATAAGATTCTTGGTAAAATTTTTGGGTTTTATCCAATACTATTTGCGTAGCTATCACATACCACAAATTATTATCACAAGATGTCCCAGAAATCTCTGGAACTACTGGGATGAGGGAAACCCCCTCTTTTTTCCCCCTTAATTGGGCCAATCTAAAATGTGCCTCACCCACCCCCAACCCATACTGACAACTCAACCCTTTCCGAACTCTTGAAAAAAGATGCATATGTTTTAATTCTGGAAGGATGAATATTATATTATATTCACTATATTTCTAATCGTGTCTATATGTTTGTGGCAGGTACTTTGGACTTTCCTGATGTCTGCCCTTATTGGTTACTCGCTCTACCAAAGGAAGCGTCACTAGTGTCGGTCATATTTCCTTTTTCCCAAGCAGTTTCATAAGGGCCCTGATCTCCTCCAGCCGGGACAATTGAATTCTTTGCAGGTGTTCAGTCTGAAATTAGCATTGCAACTAAAGTGACATTTTTTTCTAGTTTAGGATGAATTTGAAGCTGTAAATCTATCTAAAAGGAAATGAGAATTAGGTTAGGACTACAGAGAAAATAATAGGTTTCTTCTTGATCCCCTCAAGTTCATGGTCGTACATGGGCTAAATGACAGAATTGGAATATAGTTCGAGGTTAAAAAAGCACAAAATATTTGCACTATATCAATGCTAGCATTAATTCGTGCTGTAAATAACCAAAATATTAAGCTGATAAGTTATTGGAACTTGCCCTCTAAACGCAACATTTTCAAAGACTTCCTGGAAAATCAAGTAGAGAAGGGAAAGATACGTTACGATTGTTGACAGATTCTGGACTGCAATCACCCCAGGTATTGGCAGGCGCAACAGGGCCGAAAACATGGCAAGGCCATGTATGTGTTCATGAGTGTACACTCAGCGGCACAAATGAGATTTGAAACACCTTTTTCTTTTATTTTTAATTAGGCAAAATGGTGTTGAACCTAAAAATTCAAAAAAAAAAGAGGTCTTAGGTCACTACTAGCAAATTGACAAGATTAGCAGAAAATATTAATTCGGTTTAATCTTTTCTCTTATAACATTATGCAAGAGACTACATATTTAAAGTAAGTTTTATTATGATATAAGAACATCCTTGCCACTTTTTGGCAATGGAAAGATGAATCCCGCGCGCATCTATCTATTTGTCTCTCCAGTTTGACTAAAGGTGTCCCCTTTTAGCATTTAAATATCTCATTTGTTCGTGACCAAACTGCAGGGTAGATAAGGAAAGTTCCTAACCATTATATTATTGAACTTAATCCAGTAAAAACATATGCGCGTGGTATTTTAACCGGAAGAAGGGGGGGTATTGTAGTAAATATACCCAACGGCTAATATGCTGGGTATTATATAATGCGGGCACTTCCACGGGATGGGCATATGAGCGATATTTCGAAGTTTCTAGATTTTCCTTTTTTCTCTCTGAGTTCTTGTCACTCACGACGACGTCCCTGCGCAGAATCCATTCGATCTCTTTTGACACATTCAATCATTCATTCATTCTGTCTTAAGAATGAATTCGTCGGAAGCATTCTCCGGTTCTGGTTTAATCCAACCGAACAGGATTTGGTCTGCGATTATCTGTGGAAAAAAGTGAATGGACTGAGCCGCCCCTCTGAGCAGATCCCTGAAGCGGACGTCTACGCACATGAGCCATGGGTGCTTCACGGTATGATTTTCTTTTTCGTTTCTTGCAATCTTTTTCGTTTTCTTGGATATTTTTCTTCTTTTCTTTGGATGCCTGTTGCGTTAGTTTTCCGTTCTTGGTATTTCTAGGTTTTCGTTTTCATTTCTTGGATGCCTGGTGTGGTTCTTTTTTGTTTTCTTGCATATTTTTCTGCTTTTCTTGAATGCCCGTTGCGTTAGTCTTCTGTTCTTGGTGTTTCTAGGTTTTCTAGGGTTTCTAGGTTTTCACTTTCTTGGATGCCCGGGATGTTCTTTTTCGTTTTCTTGCATGTTTTTCTTCTTTTCTTGAATGCCCATTGCGTAATTCTTCCGTTCTTGGATTTTCTTGGTTTTCGTCTTCACTTCTGGATGCCCGGGTTGTTCTTTTTCGTTTTCTTGAGTGTTTTTCTTCTTTTCTGGGATGCCCATTGCGTAATTCTTCCGTTCTTGGATTTTCTTGGCTTTCGTTTTCACTTCTTGCATAACTGGGATGTTCTTTTTCGTTTCTTGCATTCTGGAGGTTTTTCCGGCAACCTGTGCGTTTCCGACAACCTGTCTCCGTTTCTGTTTCGATTTCCGGCAACGATACCGACTTACGGTGTTTTTTATCTTTTTTTATTTTTTGTCTGTCTGAAATCTATAAAAAAATTTGAGCCCAGATTCAACGAATATGAGGCCTTGGGTCGATCGTAAATCCTTTCTGACTTGTCGCACCTAGTCTTTTCTTGATCTTTTGGGATAACCCAAATTGTGTGGGCCCAATATATAAATGACTAACAATTCGGCTTAAGCCCATATTTTGGTAAATTTGTGGTGGAATTCATCCATTCTTTTTTCTTTTTTCTTTCCTTTTTTTTTTTTTTTTGAGAAAAAGGGTCCGAATTGGTTTTGATTTTCACTTTCATTGACGCTTGGAATCATTTTTTTTTCTTTTTTTAATTAATACTCTATTCTTGATTTTAGAATATTTGATATTAATTCTTGTAAGTTTTGAAATTTGTTGTAGGTGGCAATATTCTTCCGTTTCTGAAAAAGAACGAGAGATACTTCTATGTCAAGAGAGAACAAGCATCTAAAAATGGGAATGGAAAGCAAGTTCGAAGGGATTTACAAGGAGATTTAAATGGAGGTTGGTGGAAAGCCAATACAGGAGACAAACCAATTAAAGACTCACAAGGCCATCTTGTGGGTTATGTTAAGACTCTAACGTTCTTTTAATACAAAGATGAACAAAGAAGCCGAAAGCAAGCAATAAAAAGTAATTGGATTATGCATGAATATCGACTTTCTTCTGAAACAGTAAATATTTACATAATTCATTGTCTTAAATGATAATTTTATTCTTTAATATATGTTTTGGTTAATTTTTGGTTTTTTGTCTCTTTTTGTTAAAACTTGAATTGTGATACCTTTTATAATTAATGTTGTTTACTTTATTCTCAATACAATTACAGTTTCAAAGTTGGGGATTATGTCGAATCAAGTGCAACAAAATTACAAAGGATTCAAAGCATCATTTGATGGTTGAACAATTGACTCAGGAAGCCATCATGGAAAAAGCAAGCAATGATCAGTCACCACAAATGAATTACAAGGAAGCTGGAGAACTCAAAGACAATAATGAAGAACTTACTACTTTTGTTGGAGAATTACCAAATTTTAATATAGAGGATGTAGGGGGTCAAGATATAGATGAGGCCTCTTGGGAATTTTTGAGGAATGTAATGTGGCACAACAAATGTTTATATGAATCATCATTAGTATGTTAGAATTTGGTTTTATTAGCCTTGTCTGTTGCATTCTGGAGGTTCACCCGATAACCTGTCTCCGTTTCTGTTTCAACTTCCTGCAACGATCACCGAGTATTTTTTTTTTTGGTCTTAAGTCAATAAAGACAAAACCTGACTTTGAGCCCAGATCCAACGAATTTGAGGCTTGGGTCGATCGCATATCCTTTCTGAGTTGGGCCACTTAGTCTTCTCTTAATTTTTGGGGTAACTCAAATTTTGTGGGCCCCAATATAAATTACTAGTACCTCATGTAAGCCCATATTTTGGTAAGTTGCGGGGCAATATAGCAGGAATTCGGCCCAATATACAGATTACTTACTTCTGGCTTGAGCCCATATTTCAGTCCGACAAGCATGAAACTGAAAAAATTAAAAGAAAGGAATAGGAAACCCAATCCCTTTCGTTATGTTACTAAGCAATAAAACGAACAAATTAAGTCAGTGCAGAAGATTAAAAGAATTCAATATAATATGGACAACAGACTGATAAGCTCCAAGGCTGTCTTACGCACATTTCCAAAGCTTTTGAGAGTTCAAGAGGTACAATTTTCACATTTAGATGGTATAACGTGCAGCTTCTAGCTAATGATTCCTTCATTCTTCATAAAATAGACAGCAACAGCTAGTAAAATGACAAACAAAACCAACCACAAGCTCGGTCCTCCTGGAGAAGCAAGAAATGAGAGCAAATCATAATCAACACTAGATAACGTAACATCTCCTAGAAGATTGTCTGTATCAGGCGATGCAATCAGGATTGTAATTTCATTAAGTCATGCCATTGATACAGGCCCTACAACGCAACTGTTGGTTGAAAATGATAGGTCTCCATCCGTTAACAAAAAACAATTACCAGATAAAAGCAAATATGGCTTGATACAATGAATCAGAAAACTTATCGAGGAACCGGTCACAGCCTGCTTCCTTTCAAATGAGAATTAAACGAACAGTCAAAAAATAGGAAAAAAAAAAAAATCCTAAGGAAATGATGACACGACACTGAAGGACAGGCTTGATGAATCTCTCCGCCTTCTTTTACTACACTTTTCCTTAGCACTTCTCTCTCTCTTACTTCTTCCTAGAGGAAGACACCTAAATAGGTCCCCCCTAAGCTATAAGCTAAACATTCACTTTCTGTCTGTCATTTCACGCTCCTAAAGTCGGTCATTTCACAACAACAATCTAAATCTTCCAAGTCGGGCTTGCTAAACTTAGTCATTTTGTATAACTATCCTCCAACTGAAGCCATGACTAGCCAAAGACAACCCAAATGCTTACAGATTGATTTTTGAGTCCCAGTGCATCCCCTTGGCACTTCTCTCTGGATGTCAAATGCACCACACTCAGGCTGCAGATAAGACATCCATTTTCTGCCAATTATCAAGCTTTTTAATTCAGCCTTCCCAAGTGCAGCCCTTTCCACAGTGAACTATCTTTCAACTGATGCCATGACAGGACAAAGGCGACTAAAGCTTACATATATAGGCATTGTGAGGACTTGTTAGGCAATTCTTTACTAGGCTAGTACTTGAATCATTGCCAACTCAACAGCAGAGAAATATGTAATTCAACCATCAGAAAAGATAATATGGGAGACATTTACCAGTTCTCTTCTTGTCCTCAATGAGTGTCACCCTTGCACTTGAGTCCAGGGAGACAGAGACCAATGCACTGTATATAAAGTCACATGCTTTTCTGTCAAATTATTAATTCTTGGAAGTGAAATGATGCAGCATAACTATTACTATCAAGTAAAATGCAGCTGTATTTAATGCAACCTTGTGTCATGTGAAAATGCCAGTGCAGTCACGAAGCCAAGGTGCGCTTTCCTAACAACTGTCTGAACCTGCATGCTCGTTGAACTTATAATAAAAATGTCTCCTTGAGTTGTCCCACTGCATGTCAACCAATCAAATAGAGAAAAAGCTGAGAGCCCGTGAAGATATGGTGAGAATTGGATAGTTGGACAATAAACATTCTTACAGGGAGAAAACTGTTCCTTTTTTCCTACTCACAAACAATTCAACCAACAAGGTTTGTTTTAGACATATCTGGACAACAAAAAAGTGGTAATTATTTATTTATTGTTTATTTTATAGGTAAAGGGGGTTTGGGAGTTTGGGGGTATGAATTGCCAAACCTAAAACCTAGGTCCTGAACAGTTAATAGCCAACTACAGTTCTCCTGGTCTATTTTAAAGAAAGGGTGATTTGATGAATAATGGCATTGGAAATCATTGACTTTGCCTTGTAGGATCTCTTGCAAAGCATGTAACTTATATTCATCCTCACCATAAGGTTAACTCGTCAATGAGATTTCAGATAGCTCATGACAGGAAAATCAATGATGATATAAGGCAAAATCACATCCAACAAGTATCAAAAACAGAAAATATTCAGGACAAAAGTGATAGTTGATGTCCATGAGCACTTAAATTAGCCAAGTGCATATTACCAGGCAAGAAGCTTTCCATCCGGTGAAACATTAAAAGCAGTTATACTGTCACGCACTACTGGCTTTGATCCCATCCTCTTCCACGTAGTTGCATTCCATTTTATAATGCTTCCACCTTTACCTGTGTAGAATAAAGAATCACATTTTTCAGCTCATTAAAAAGTAATATCGACAAAAGTTTCTACTAGAAACTGTGAGAAGGGCATATTGTCTGAATGTTAACCTGTCACCGCAGCAATATACAGAACCTGATTCTTCTCATTACTCTCAGAAAATCTACACCAGTGAAAAACCTCATCCTGTATGTAAACAATCTAATCAGTTCAGTCACATGGTTGAAACTCAAATAAGAGGGAAAGTTTAAAAATTCTCCAAAAGGTTTTATATCATTCCATATTACACTCAGGTTAACTGACACTGAACAAATCAGGTGCTTGTAGTTTCTATAATACCCTGCTTCCTGCTGTCCAATAAGTACATGATTGATAGTACTATGCACGACATCTCAAAACATCAACCATATCTACTTGACTGGAAGAAGCTGTCCGTATAGAAAGCTGTGTATCATTCTAGTGTAACTGGACTTAAAAATTATGTGATTTTCCCTTAGAAAAAAATTGAGAAATCCCATACATTTTCCTTTGGAAGAGAAGCAACGACTGTTGAAGAAGTCATATCCCAGACCCTAGCAGGGCCACTCTTTCCCAAGGAGGCAAGATATTTCCCATCAGGGCTGCAAGACAACAAATGTGAAAACATATAAATTCCTTTTACAATGTTTCCTTGGTGCTGTAAGTTTAAAAGTAAAATTTTCAAATGCACATAAGTCAACCTGAAATCTAAGTCCTTCACAGAGGTATGAGCACTGGCCTCATTGAGAATGATTTCCATGCTAGGCAACTTAAAGACCCTCAAATTTCCATCCTGTACTGCACAACAATGTCATCATATGGCATCTTAACTTTGCATGTACCAAGACATAATTATTGGAAAAGAAAGAAGGAAAGATCCAGCCATTGTAAGTTCAGCTTTCATCATAAGATGAAGCCACTCAACTCAATTGAACTATATACTGAATCAGCCCATGAATGTAGCTTGTCTTAAAAAGAAAAATGGATAATTGGCCCACAGGTGCTGGAATACTAGAAAGGAAGAGTTAAGTAGTGCAAAGCAAAATAATGTCCCTTCCACTCTAACTTAGTCGTTCAGAATGCTTAATTGTATTTTCCAACTGAAGTTTACACATGAAAGATTCAGAAACAGGCGATAGAGACCAAAGAACAGAACCAAAATATTACTACCACTACATATGATAAAATTCATTTGGATAACACTAAAATCAGGAAAGTATGGAGTATAACCTTCTCAAACAAATATATCATGGTTCAAGAGTGTTACAAAAGCAGGTTTAGGCAACATCAGGACATGCCAAAAAAAGGAGTATGAGAAAACAAGCCCGTTTGGCTAACAGGTGAATCTCTAAAATGTAAAATTGGAAGCTCAGAAGATAATGATCAAGGAATGTCTTCTCAATAAATAAAGCGTTGTCTTCTTATGTTATAAAACTCTTTTCTCAATATAGCAAAGCAAATGTATAATAAGTTAACTGCAAAAAGACAATTTCTACCTCGCCGCCAGAAGCAAATGCAGAACCCGCATTGTTAAATGCCAATGCTAATTGCTGTCCAACATCTTCCAACTCAGTGAGCACTTTATCAGAAAACTTTACACCCAATTGATGACCTTCCTGGCTATTGTTTACGTCCCATTCAAACCATCTGGAAGGGAAAAGCTCAGTTATCAACAACTTCCAATTAACGGGAAGGAATAGTACAGAGGTTTTAATTTAGAAACTGTTTACATACAGCCACGCTGACAAGAATTCATTTTTGAAAAATGAGTTTCTTCAAGTTGAAACTGATCAAGTTTCTAGATCACACACAAGAACAATACTTCCTAAATTTGCTATCTGTTTATCTACCCTTCTCTTTAAGTTGATTTACATTCACATTTAAACATCTTAGACCTTTTGACTAACCTTTTTTTTAACGACTGTAATGTTAATGGTTACTTAAACACCCACTACGGCACTAAATTTTGCTCCTCCACAGAGGTTTTCAATTTAGTTTGTTCAAGATATTGACGAGAAAGTACATATTAACATGGTCGGATATTGTCAAGAAACACTTGAAACGTTAATCTCCCAAGGTAGGAGTTATTAAGTACAACACTGTAGTTTAACATGGTGTGACAGGCATCTTATTTAACTGCAGTACTTATCAATGCCATAGTGAACCATACAGTCCACATATCAATTGACCGGTATGCTGACATAATCTCAGGATAAATTCATCCAAGACTACCAACTACGTCATGATCCACATGAAAGATTTTTTTCAGATCAGCTCTTAGAACCTTTCTGCAACATTTCTTGCTTGTGGCCCTTTTCCCTTGGTCAAATCTATCTGGTCACTAATGCTTTAAAGCCATGCAGATTCCTAGTTTGCCACACATCTCTAATCATACGCTAATTCCATGTCCACTACTGCCCATCCTTTGAAGCATTGCCAAATCATTTGACTTCGAAATTTGTTTGCAGATAATCACTTTATTATGCAATTGATTACTCGACCATGTAATTGATTTCATTGAGATCATTTCTGAGAAAATTGTTTGTTCCTAGGAATCAAGTGCGAAAGAAAGCTGCTGGCTTCTTTTATCAGGAGCAGACTCTCTCAATTTCCTCCAACCCCGGCCCCCCTCCTCTTTCTCGCTTCTTTTATCCGGAGAAGAGTCACTAAATTTTCCCTCTCCAATAGGTGAAGGAGCTTGAGCCAGAGAAATTAAAGATAGTTTTGGGCATAGCCATAGACACAGGAGGGTCAAGGATACCATCCTTATTTTCTTTTGTTCTGTTGCGATTCAGAGCTTGCTTGTCTGCCCCAAATCTCTCTTATTTGTCAGCCCTAAATAGCTCTCACACTCCCCACTTCTCTTTCTCATCTCAACCACACCCGCAGTGGTAAACGAGAATCATTTTTCCCACCATTGGTTAGAACCCGTCATGTCGCACTCTCTTGATTTGGCATTAATGATACAACCAACCAAACCCCCCCTCCCCAAACCAAAAAAAAAAATTCTCCCTTCATCCCACAGGCTCAGCCTTTTCCTTTAGCAGCTTCTGACGTTGAGTAAGAAAGCAAGGAAAAGAGGATGAGACAGAGGAGGACGAATGGGATTCTGAGTCTATATTAACCCTCTTAAAGATGATGAGTTTTAACAAAGAGAGAAGTGGAAACCAAGAATGAGATAAGCAGGAGACTTACAGTCAGTTAGTATGACGTCCTACGACAAATTTAAGCCCTTGATTATAGTTCTTTTGTAATTCAAATTTTCTGTGGAGTTGGAATTTGTTTCTCTACCGTCTACCGTTATTTTAAAGTTATTTATAAAATAGGATTTTAAGCCTACTATTACTTATTATTTACTTTTTAAAACCTAATATCAATATTAAATGAAAATGAAAATGTCAATCAATTAGCAAGTTAGATCGATGTTTCCTAGCAATATCACATTTTAGTTTCCAAGATTTCTTGTACAGGAGTAACTTTGACCAGCATCGGTATTCGTGTTTCCTAGTCTCCCAAAACCTTGTACATTCAACACATACATATATAGGAACGGTCTTTTCCTCTTGAACATAGCTACATGGCAAAGGATCAGAATCATCTTAGTTCAAAGAAAAAGAACAGAAAGATTAGAATAGATTTACAGCTCAAACTTGCAAATTTGATATTCAAAATTTCCCAATAAACTCATACAGCTTTTTCTTTTTCCCATGTATCATTGGTCACTCACTTTTTCTTCTTTCAAAAAGAAAAATAAAAAACATAATGGGAATTGAATGACCGCCTCCCACCAAAAAGAAGAATATTCAAGTAATAAAAAAAACCAACTGCAAGGTGATGAACGGAGGACTGCACAAAATTTAAGTGAGAAAACATATATAGAACACTCTTTTCTAGTTAAAAATGGACAAAGACTTCTCAATTAAAAGTTGGTGGGTGGATAAAACAAGGCTGAACCAATTCTATGGCTGTCCGGAACTTGTATAAGGAAAATCGATATATTAGACAAAGAAAATTTGAACCACTTCCAAGATTTAGCTCAGAATCATGAATTCGATCTGCATTTTTCAAGTCCTAATTAAATACCTAACAAGATACTCATCAACCCAGTGAATAGTCTGTACCACGCATCCTTAAAATGTTCGCAAAAATGCTATAAACTTCCTACCAGAATATACTCGCCGCGCTATGATTATTACTTTCCAGATAGCAAGTATCAACTTGCGAAAGAAAAGATGGAAAGAATGAATACCTGCAACTTTTAGAAAATGAACAAACAAGACCATCTCCGCCCGGATGAACTGCCATTCTATAAGGCAAATCAGAGCCTGTTTCAATCCTAGCTACCTGAAATTAAAGACGATTTATGCGTCAATAGAAGTTTTATCTTAAACCAAAACATAAGGGAAAAACTCTTATCCTGGAATACAAAGAACCAGCCGAGCGACTGCCTTGACACTTTGTTCAATTGCATAGACAATAATACTCATTAATTCCGTGAAATATCTGACTAACAACTAAGCTAACTACAAAAAATAAAAAGATAAATTTGACGCCAAATATTGAGAAATTCCACAACGTACCAAGTTTACTACACTTGCACTTCAAAAAATTCAGACGGAAAAAAAAAAAAAAAAAGAGTTAGAAGGATTCAGTGGCCAAATCATTCAAAACGGAATAAGAACTCTCACAGGCATATCGGAGAGGTCGTTGCCTGCGAAATCGAATCGGGAGAGGACGACAGCGTTCGAGATCCCATTCCGCCCCTCGCCACCGCCACCGGCGAAAACGACATAGTCCTGGGCGGCAGATTCCAGTGCCGGTGACGATTTGTCGCCTTCGGGAACTTCATCGCTGGATTGGTTCCGATCTTCCTTCCGGTCGGATTTGATGTTCTTGTATGGCACCCAAGCGGCTGAATAGAAAGGTATGCCATACTTACGAAAATTGGGTGGGTCTGCTGCCATGCTCTTTCCCACTGTTCCCGTTTCCTAGCGAGTCTTGGATCTTCTTCTCCCCGGCCTCCCCGAAGACGAATCTTTCCTGAGCTTTAATAAACTCTTTCAGATGTACTGCAAACGCATGAAAAAACTAAATCCTGAAATCAAAAAACTGAAACCCATAGTTTCCCAAACGCAACCTTCACAAGTCAAAGGAAGCTGACCATTATATCCTTCTTCGGAAGCCATTTAGGTTTCCATGGATGTCTTCCATGTCACGTGTTGTATGGGCTTAAGAGTAATCTGGTGTCTTTTCCGAACAATATTTTCGTACGTGTGATCAATAAATTAAAAAATTTAGGAATTTTCTAAAAAGTTAATGCTTTGCATTTATTCTACACAATGAAGGACCATTAGCTTTACGAAAAAAAAAATATAGAATTAAATGAATTCGTAATCAACACTGTTCAAATAAGAAAATTATAAAAATCAAATGAAGACTAAGAATTACCTATTAACAATTTCAAAGGCATCTTTAACGAAAAAGAAAAGATCTAAAAAAGATGAAATGCATCTTTTCACCTTTATGGACAACATAGTATTTTATTACTTTCCTTCACTTATATTTACAAGTCTCATTCTTATATTCATCTCCAAGTTTTGCACTCTCTCTTTCTAGACAAAATTTCTATACATTCTCTTGAAATTTATAGTATTGTCCGTGTTTTCTAGAAAAATTGATCCATCTTAAAATAATATATCTTAATAATTTTGTTGTGGCTAATTGAACAAAATATAACATCTAAAGAAAGAAAATTAAATAACCAAAACATATTTTAATAGAATTAAGAGACATTTCTAGAACAACAAAACATACATCGTACTTAGCAAATTGATTCATGCTTTAGTCTTAATATTTTCAAGTATGATGCATAGTTTCTATATAATCGAGACTCAAATCCAAATGAAAATTTGACATTCACAAGAAAAAAAAATTCCAAGTTCCCCTTGTATTTATTAAAAACTTTTGTTTTTATTTTTAGATACTAATTATCATTTAGACTTTTCTAAAATGTTTATAATACAAAATAAAAATAAATTTTGGTGTAAGCTGAAGGCAATGAATTCTAAATCAATGGAAGGAAGAAAAAGTGAAAGATTGATAAAGCCTTTAGGTTGAGTACTTCTATTCACAACTACCAACTAAATTATTCTTACAAGAGAATGAGAGAAAAGACAATTATATAAAAGAATGAGACTAAACCCTATGTTCACATAATTACAAAAAAAAAAAAAAAATCATCATGCTTGCCGCCTTGTATAATGCATGGATTGCACTTGCATGTGTAATACTTTTCCTCGAGTTAAAGATTTGTACATATCAAATACATTGAACTTAGATAGCAAGTATAGGTGATGTTGGCTACAAATGGCCTTTATGAAAATATTCGTTGGTTGTTTTGTTGTTCAAACATGATGAAACATTATTTTTCTATTGTTATATTTATCACACATGTACTAAGAGTCAATCTTAATGTGCTTTGCTTTTTCATGAAAAATAAGATTAATTATTATTTAGGTGGCTATCTCATTACCACAATGCAAAGATACAAGTAGCTGAAGCATCACACTAAGATTTCAAAGTAAACCAATAATCTATATTGCCTTATAGACAGTGAAAAGCCATAGCTTGATATTTCTTCCTATAGAAGACTTAGAAACAATCAAATGTTTCTTGGTTTTTCAACAAAATAGTGAATCTATAAGTCTAATACAATGCCATGTAATGACTTCTTTGTTTGGAGGCAAGTGTCATAATTGAGTCATAACACCTTCATAACAACTTCCTAATGAAATCATTTTAAAGCATGTATAAAATGACTCATATGTTGAACTGTATATGACTTGGTCATAGTCAAGTAATTCAATTTTTCCACCAAAAATCTAAACGAAGATGGATCATCGAGTATGGGATCATATTTCTTGTTAAGAGTTCCTGCATCATACTAAATTACAGTTAATTTTCCATTTTGTTCCATGAGAGTAACAGATGGTTTAGACATTGACAAAGATATGATGTCTAATGCGTACTTATGCTAGTTAAGATATTTCATCCTTAAAGCATACAATTACAATTCCAAGAAAGTATTGGACTACCTTAAATCTTTTATATGAAATCTTGAATCTAATTAGCTCTTTACCATGAACATGATTATATCATTATTTCTTGTAATAGGAATGTTATCTATGTAAATCAATAAGATGGTAAATGTGTTACCATATTTTCTAATGAACAAGTAAAAACTTTCACCATTAACATTTTAAACCCTTTCCTAATTGTGAAGATTAAGTGAAATATCTAGATATACTTCCTTAAGTAAACCTCCATGAAGGAAAACATTATATACATTAAGCCAATGAAGAGTCCAATAACATATGGCAACTAATACAATAACAATTCAATCTATGACTATCTTTGCCGATGGAGGAAAAGTCTTATGGTAGTCAATTCATTTATGTTGATTATACATTTTAACCATTAAACATGCTTTGTAGTGCTTAACATTCTATAAGCATTTTATACTTGACATTATAAACTCATTTTCATTCAATAAGGCATCAACCATGAAAAAAAGATAGATGTCCTAAGTTTGATTAGCTTGAAAGGCCTCTAAATCTTTACCCATAGCATTCAATAAGGACCTTATGGTAGGTAGATGACCTAAGAATGGTGAAGATGGAGGTGATGTAATACTTATAATGAGAAGCAAGGTTGGCTAAGAAGATATAGTGGGAAAAAAGATGTGATGTGGAAGAATTAGCTTGGGTAGTACGTATATAATTAATAGTTCAAATGGGTGGAAAGGTAGGTTAATTAAGTCGGTAAAGAATGATCTCAAGGTAATCTTAAGAAACTATGAGGAAACAACCTTTAAAGGTTCCTAAAGAGAAGGCTTTAAAGAAGGCTTAGAAAAGAATTGGATGAAAGGTGAATAAATGGTTAGGGTAGGATAAATGTTGTTTCGTTAACTAGAAAAGTGACAAGCAGTGGTGTGAGCTACCTTTAGGACCTCCCTCTCTTAGTGCTACCAACCATGTTATAACACAAGGTTAGTGTTTTTAAAATTATACATTTGATATCTATAGATACAACCTTTGGGACCTATCCTCCCCCGCACCCTAAGCTACCTCATGGTTGACACTATTAAAAGTATGTATTTGATATTTGTAGATACTACCTTCAGGATACCCCTAACTCCACCACCACCACCACCACCCTTCTTTCTCTGCCCCGAGCTACCTGCATGCTACCATCCATATTTCTACACAAGGTTGGTCTTGTCAAAGTATGCATTTAATACCTATAGATGTTACCTTCGGACCCCTCCCTGTACACTGTTAACCATGTTTCATTACAAGATTGGTACTATTAAAAGTAAACATTTTATACATAAAAATATTACTTTTAAAAACCCTCCTTTTCCTTAACCAACCCTTTCCCAAAAAAAAGAAAAAAGAAAAACTCCACCAACAATGTTTTGACACAAGATGTAGTATTAAAATTGATACATGTAGATGTAACCTGTCGAACATTCCAACCATATGGTGCCAACCTTTCTCACAAGGTTGGTGTCGTTAAAAGTATACATTTGATACCTATAAATGCTACTTTTGGAAACTCTCCCTTCTTAACATTGCCATGTTTAACTCAAGGTTAGTGTTGTTAAAATTGTACATTTTATGCTTATAAATGCTACCTTTGAAATAGAACCATCCCTTCCACTTTGCCAACCATGTTTTAATCCAAGGTTGGTACTATTAAATTTGTATATTTTATACCTGTAGATATTATATTTGAGGCCAAATCACCCCCACCACCAACCATGTTTTGACATAAGATTAGTGCCTTTTTTTTTTTAAGCTTTCAGTCAAATGAATTGAATCATATAAAAAGAGAATTTCTACAAGTAAATAAATAATTAATTAATATGTGTTTGACCTCAAGTTACGAAATTTTTAATATAAGATTAATAACCAAACAAGAATACTTTGATCTATAAGATACTTGGTCATATTTTATAACTAAATAAGAAAATTTCTATCAATAAGAGGACTAAGGTCATTTTGATTAAAATTAAGACTAACTTAATAACATAGTTTAAGGTCTAATCCATGTAGCATTTAATAATTGAACATGACTCTAATCATCCTTTGAGCTTGGTCATAGGAATTGATTAAACCAGTATTTTTAAAGTCTTCAATGTGGGTTTATCACCATAGATACTTAGATTCATAGTCAAATCATGAATATTCGATCGGCACTCAAGCATACTCATTATTATAGATAAAGTAGGTCAAAGTGCTAGTGATGGACTACCACACAGAGGAGCCACTTTGATGACTCTTATTGCCTCTTCCCTCCTCAAGTTAGACCTTAACCTTAACTCCATAAACTCCATCAATTTTCCTTTTGTTGTAAAGCAAAGGCCTAATTTAAAAGGCAAACAAAATCTTCATTAAGTCAAAATTTCATATTGTTCTTCCTAAAAATAACTTTCAAAATCATATACATATTTTTTTTCCTTTCTTTTTGATGAATATGTAAGTTTATTTATCAAAGAATAAAATGGTGCAAAATCTTATGAGTATACCTTAGTATTACAATTTATCTAAGAGAAAATTAAGTTATACATCCTATTTATAAATTAAGTAACCCCATAATGTATATTCTAAGCTATATATCCTAATTAATTAATTAATTAATATGTGTTTAACTTAAAGTTATGGAATTTTTTGCACAAGATTGATAACCAAATAAGAATATTTCCATTTATAAGATACTTGGTCATTTTCTATCACTAAACAAGTAACTTGCTATCAACAACAAGATTATAACCTTTTTGACCAGAGTTAAAACTAATTTGATAATATAGTAAGAGATTCAATTCATGTAGCATTTGATGATTGAATGAGACTCTAACCATCCTTTAAGCTTGGTTATAGGACTTGATTAAATTCATCTTTGAAGCCTTGAACTTGGACTCATCATTATAGATATTTGGATCTATAATCAAATCATAAACATCTGATTGGCCCTTAAGCACACTCATTACTGTAGATACAATAGATCAAAGTACTAGTGATGAATTATTATGTAAGAGATCTACTTTAATTATTCTTACTACATCTTCCCCATTGAAGTTAGACCCTAACCTTGGATCCACTAACTTCATCAAATTTCCTTTTGTTATAAAACATGGAACCAATTTAGAAGGCAGACAAAATACTCATTAGGTCCAAGTTTTATGTTGTTCTTCCTAACAACAATTTCTAAAGTTATAATTCTAAAACCATATACATCTACTTTATATGTTAAGTAAACTCATAATGTATATTTTGGTGCCATATATCCTAAATAAATAACTAATTAATGTGTTTTACTTTAAGTTTTAGAACTTTTCGTACAAGATTGATAACCAAAAAAGAATGTTTTCATCTACAAGGTACTTGGTCATATTCCATCACTAAACAAGTAATTTTCTATCAACCACATGACTAGCACTATTTTAACTAGAGTTAGGATTAGCTTTACAATGTAGTAAATTGTCCAATCCATGCAGCATTTTATGACTAAATGAGACTATGGCCATCCCTTGAGCTTGGTCATAGGACTTTATTAAACTAGTTTTTTAAAGCCTAGAACATATACTAAAATCCATAATCAAATTAAGAACATCTGATTGACCCTTAAGCCTACCCACTATTGCAAACATGCTAGGTTGAAGTGTTGGTGATTGATTATAGTACAAGATAGCCATTTTAATGATGTTTACTACCTCTTCCTTAACCCCAACCTTAAACCAACTAACTCCATCAATTTTTTTTTTTGGTTCTAAAACAACGGCCCAATCCATAAGATAGAAAAAATCTTCATTAGGTCAAACAACGGCATATGTGCTTTATCTACATAAGCCTCCAATATTGTGCAATTATGGCATGTGCACTAGTAAAATTAACCAAGCATTCCATAGTTATACAAGGTAAATGGATTACCTAAACATAACTAGTGAAAGTAATAGATAATAAAGGCAATTGTCTTTGTTTTACTTGAAAGCGACCACCAACTATGGCTAATAGGTGTAATTGGTAAGTGCATGGAATTAACTAGTCATGAAAACAAAATTAAAATTGAATGAAAAATGAATTGAGTCCAAGTTTGGGTAGGATTTCAAAAATCTTTTGCCACATTGTCTATTTGTGTGCTTTCACTTCATTGGCTGCCTAAAGCTCTCCCATATGCTTTCTTGTTTGTTTCTTCTTAGCTCAATGTAATCCTAGAAAGGGATAGTTTGGTAAATGCATCGATCATAATGATATCTTTGGACACAACTAGCATACATGCCTTCCCACTTCTTCTTCTTCTAGCTCTAATATAGATAACAAGTTGCACGCCTTTCTTCCTTTTTGGCTTTCCCTTATTTCATTTATGGAATAGATCTTCATGTTCAGTTTTGTCTTTTTTGTGTCTTCATTCTTTTTAAATGTTTGACAAATGTTTTATTTGTTCTCATCATTATTGTATTCCACCTACCTATATTCAATGAGTTTTATATCTTCTGGTTAAATTGTTACAAGTGCAAAACCATACTCCATTGGCAATCAAAGTTCCTTATGAAATGACATGGGAAGTTCCATATATTGATGATGTAAGTCTAGATTAAATCTCTTTGAAAGAGATTTTCCATAAATAATATTTTTTTTCCTTGAATTCTTCTCTAGACTCTACTTTATAGGTTAAGTAATCTCACAATGTTTATTATGGTGTCATATATTCTACAATTCTTGCAACTCAAGTACTAATGTGAGTTTTCTCTTCACCAAGCTTAAGTAATCCAAGGTTAGAAACTTTAGGGTTTAAGTCTCTGCCTAGCAGTAGATTGCTAGTTTTAATGTCTTTTTGAATAATTTTTAGATATGATTCCCATGTAAGATAGCCAAACTTCTTACTATGTGAACATATATTCTTTTCCTTGTATAACATTCTAATTTCACAAGGCACTCCTCTTGACTGAACAAAGCACATGCTAGACTATTGTTTTTTCATGTACTTATAATTTTGTTCAATACGATATTTATATAGTTTCATAAGATTTACATGTTGCAAACCAAAAATCATTCCTATTTTAGTCATAAACTCTTAATTTTCCTACTTTGATTAGAAGAAAGTTGCTTAATAGCAATGATGATGCCATCTAATAATGTGTCCTTTTATATAAATCCAAAGCCACCTTCTTTGAGCTTGTTTATAGCATCAAAATTGTTTATGGCAACTTTAATTTGCATGTAGGCAAGAATAGAAATTTGCAATCTAATCCTCTTAGCTTTTGTTTCTTTAATTTCTTACCTTCAAAATAGCCTTTCCAATAAAGAAATCCTAAAATTATCAATATAAGAATAAAAGCCAAAACTACCATTTCAACCACTAGAAATATATTCTCTTTCCCATCTTTAGGAGAGCTAAAGTCAAAGTCTATGGTAATAGCTAATGTAAAAGGGATATCTATTCCTCTAGTTTGTATATCTTGTGAATCTTTCCTAGCCTAACAAAAGTGAATCTCCAAGGTTTTATTCTTGATTAGTGTAACAAATTTTCTAATGACTACTTTTTCAATGTCTTAGGCTTCCTTTTTAACATTTTGTATATAAACATCAAACATCCATATTCCAATATTATAAAAAGATATGTTATCTCAAAATATTATCTTAGCAAAGTGAAGCTTTATTACATAATTTTCATTTGCCTAATAAAGTGCAAAATATATCAAAGAAAGAGGAAAGATATGAACATCCATGCATAAAGGGAATTATTTGTGCTAAGGATGGAACAATTTTTTATTATGGAATGCATTAAAATATCATCCCAAAAGATCACCAATGCTACTAAAACTCTAAGTATCCCCATTCATACAAGTGAATTAGTCAAACCTCCTAGCTTTAAATATTCTTCTTACTTTATGTCTTTAATAGTGGTTGTATATCCACTACAATTCAAATGAAATGAGTATTGATATTTTAAACATAGACTATTCTAGAAACACTTAGTAAGGATTGAATTGTCTAATTCAGGAAAACTTCTAAACAAATTTATGTTGTGTGGACAAGTACTTGTATAAAGCTTTATGCACAATTGTTATACGAAAGGTCTATTTGGATATTGCTTAATTTTTTTAGATTTCTAAAATTTGGTATATCTCCTTCCAATATGTTAAAGCTAACATCTAAGATTTCTAATTTTGTCAAATTTAAAATATATGCAGAGATTGGTCTAGTGATATTATAGTTCCTTAACATCAATTTTTCCGTGTTTATCATATTTTCTAATCGCAAAAAAGTTGAACCATCTCTAACTAAGTTACTAATTCTTAACTTTATTAAGTTAAAGCAAAAATGTTATAAGGAATAGAACCTTCAAAACCAATATCCAATATCTCTAATTGTTGGAGTTGTTTCTGGTTGTAAAAGAAGTTAATGCTCTTCCAATGAAGTAGTTATTGCTTATACTTAGTCTTTCCAAGTCAACCAAATTCCCAATCATAGGGAGAACAAGTCCAAAAAATAGGTTACTTTACATGCTCATTAGGGTCATACAAAAATTTGAGTATGGTAATTCGTCCCAAGTAGTTAATTGGTTATGAGAGGTTGTTTTCACTAAGGATAGAAATTCCAACTTCATAAAAGCTTATTCCTTTGGTAATGTAATATTGAGGCAATTCTTATCAAAATTAACTAATTTAAGGTAAGATAAATTTACTAATACTAATGAAAGTGTATAGCAAGATCTTGTATTTTTAAGAAATATGTTAATCACATGACATACACCATCAAGGAAGGAACAATTGTAGTTGAGAGTATTGTTCTATGTTGTATTTGAAGTTCTTCTTGTGAAACTTGAGATATTTGCATGAAAGTAAATTAAAATTTCAATTGTTCTTTCCTAGTTATGCATCTATTTCCTTTACGGCTTCAACTTAATATTCAATAAATAAGTTTGCATATGGAATGGTAAGTGTTGATATCACAACATTCAAGCAATTTATTGGACATGTCATTGAAAATGAACCTTACTATTGAACCTTTGCTTTGAGTAAAAACCAACCCTTTCCCTGAATGAGGCCCTAAGATCTAGAAATATTGGCCCTTAGTTAGTAAAGGGCAATAAATTATGGCCTTGCATGAGTTAGTTAGTACTAAGGATAGTCAAAGGTGAAGAGAAAGTACCCAATAAGTGAGAAGCTCTAGGGATGGGTTTATTAATCTAAAAAGTGATCAGATAGTGGGGGTAAATGGCCAACTTGAAGGGACTATACTTTTGGTCTTTCTACTAGAGTGAGGCAAGCTAATATAGCCGCCAACCAAGGAAACAAGAGTTGCAGTGGAGTATCTAAATAAAGTTACTAAGTAGAAGCTTCATCTATTATGGCTATAAAGAAAGGGAGAAAACCACATGCTCAATTGGTTAGTCTTTTTGCAAGAATACTAAGGGGAACTACTAGGGAGAGGAAATGTCTTTATATAGTTTCAGATGTTTGGGTTGTTGATGTAAGTGTGTTTAGCATAAGATTGGTGCTATTAAAAGTTACATTTAATACTTATAGATTATGCCTTTCTAACCCCTTACATAGCCAACCATGTTTTAATGCAAGATTGGTATTGTTAAAATGGTACATTTGATACCTATAGATGCAAGGTTGCATTGTAAATTGATTGAAGTCTTATGGAGTTTTTAATCATTTATCAACCTAGGGCCCTTATGACCAAAAGTCCTAAATAAGGATCAACTTTGGTATCTAATTGGTAACTTTCCACTATACATATCTTAGGCCGTAATCCAAAAAAGCTTATATGTATATATATATATATATATATCTATTATTTCTATTTCTCATCATAAAGAATAATTGAATAAGTGTGAGACAAAAGTAGAATAGTTCTTAGGATTGATAACTTTCAAATCGTTAAGTAACATGGTTTAAAAATTTAACATATAAAATTGGATCAAGAAAGAGAAGGTAATTAAAAATATACAAAAAATCAGCAACACTCAAGAAGATCAAGGGCAGAATTTTTGAAAGATTACTAATAAAAATACCTTTTACTTTAAAATAGGTTGTCAATTTCATTTTCATCTTTATAAAGCATAGATACTATAACAATGAGGAACATTCTTTTGTAAAAGTGGTGATTCTTTTTCTTTATGGCCAATTTTGGTGACTTTTTTGTTTTATTGTAATCATGATTCAAATTATTATCATAATGAAGTTGATAGGACCTTATTTTAAATAGTAAGGATTCATTGAGTCTTGTAAAGTCTTATGACAATCAAGCTGGAAAAAAAGGTATATTAAGCAATCCCATCAACCATATTATTGACCAAGAATTCAAAGTAAATGTGGTTTAGATTTTCATGATATTAATGAATCACCAAGCTTTATATAGAATCCTACAACAAACCTTCGGTCATACAATATCTTTCATAATCAAAGTTATAATATTCTTACAAATCTATAATGCACCTAGACCATAAGAATGGTTGAGGTACCTAACAATTGAAGGGTAGCCTATTGATGCGATTGCTCGAGAATGAGTATGAATTGCCTTAGTATCTACATCCTTCTCCAAAAACATGTTTTTGGTGGGTTTACCAAGATAGGCATACTTGCTTGAAAACTCAACCATATGATATTCTAATGGAAAGTGATGTGTAAAGAAAAGGCATCTACATGGCAAGGATTTGCTCAAAATGTCTCCAATGTCATCTTTTGAGGGTATTAAGAATTTTAGTAATAAGAAAATGTGGATATATAGGTTTTCTCTTGTAGGTGTGCATAAGGGTTAGATTATGCACACGTTTTAGCATTAGGCATTTATGCATGCTTCAAGTAATGTGTGTGGATGATGCGGGAGTGACTATGCTATCCCAATCTAATAGCCCATCCCATAAGTTGTGTGTCATCAAATACATGTTTGGACCACAACTTGATCCAATGGGTCCAAAAAGGGCAAAGTTGAAAAACATCTCAAGCAATGTCTAGAATATTCATTAGAATCTCCTGGATAGTTTTGGGTTTCGTCATTAATGATAAGGGTTTTATAAATAGTTGTTGAGTCCTTAATTTCTTAAGTTTTCTTTATTGTTTGAGATTATTTTCTTTTGTTTGGTTTTCTTTAATTGTATGGGTTCCTGATTTATCTAGCATTTCCATACTTATCAAATCTTTGATTTGTCTAGGATTCTCTTATTTGTCGGAATCCTGATTTGTCAAAACTTCCTTAATTTGCATAAGTGGGCATACAATTGTGCATCAATTATGGTGAGACATCACATCCTGCACTATTTAGTTGGTAGAATTAAATGGGCTAAGTGGTGCTTTTGAAAATTTGAACAACCAAACCCTTAGAGTTTACCAAATGGTAAAGAAGGAAGGTGAGACATGATCTTTCTTTTTTTTAGAGTGAATAACCAATAGAGGTTCATTTTGAAATATTTCCTAGAGATCAAGCCAGATGGTGCCATCAACTTTATGGAGAATGGCTATAAAAAGAAAGAGAAGGCCACTTATTTGGTTAGCTAATTTTTTTTTAAGAATATTAAAGGAAAGGGGAATGCCTTTGTACAACTTTTGAGTGTTCACGTTGCTCATATAAACCTGTTTCTCAATTTTAAGCCTTGCCATAATCTAATAGAATGGTCATACCTTGTTAAAAGTAGTTCATCACCCTTTCGCATGTTCTAACCTTACATAAGTTTAACCTAGGTTGTCCTTGTTCTAACAACACTCTCTAGACACCAATGGTCTCATCCTTAGATCATGACACTCGGTACCTTGGTGATTTCCCATTTCCCCTTGTAGAAAAATAAATAATTGTTAGGTTTATTTAATCTAACAATACTTGTGTACTTGAACGGGACTAATTATCTAATCTATGAAACTTGACGCATGCAAAGTTAAGTGTAACACTTTATACCCATCCACCATTCAATGTGAAGCTTTGCACTGCCAAGGGGAAGCTATAAAAAGGAATCCTTTATGAGCCTTTACGAAGAGGCCTCATGGGCCAACTTGAGTACTTAAGCCTAAGTAGTTAGTATGACTTGTGTGGAATATTAAGATAATAAGGCAATCTCCTAGCTATTATCAATTGTTTCTGGCCTAGTGATAATACCTAATGATCCTTATAATTAGTATTAGAGCAAGGTTGTAGGTTTAAGTCCTAGCTATTATTTTTCTTTGATCCATAAATACTCTTTTACTTTAATGGAATTAACTGCTAAACTTGTGAGACCTATTATCTAGTTAGATGTAGCATTTCATGCCCACTCACCGCTTAATATGGGGCTTTATCCTACCAAGGATGAGCCATGGAAGGGAATCCTTTTTGAGCTTGTGTAAAGGAAGCCTCATAAGCCAACCTAAGTACCTAAGCTTAAGTGGTTAGCGTGATCTATGTGGGATATTAAGATAATAAGGTAATATTTTAGTTATTATCAATTACTTTTGGCTTAATAGTAGTGCATAATGATCATTATAATAACCACCCCTTCCCACCCTTAGAAACACCAACTATGTTTTAACAAAAGGTTAGTGTCATTAAAATTGTACATTTTATGGATATAAGTACTACCTTTGGGACCAAACACCACCCTTCCCCAACATTGCCAATTACGTATCGACACAAGATTGGTACCATTAAAAGTGTACATACCTATATATACTACCTCTGGGATTGAAACACCCCCTCTCCCCCACCCATGTGCATGCATGCAACAAACCTTATTTTGACAAAATTTTTGAGTGATTATTAATGAAAATACCTTGTACTTTATAGGAGGCTACCTATTTCACTATAAACTTTATAAACCATGGATACTGCTACAACAAGGAAAATACTTCTATGAAAGTGATGATTCTTTTTCTTTATGGCCAATTTTGAAAACTTTTTGTTTAGTCATAATCATGATTGAAATTATTATCATCTTGAAGTCAGTAGAGCTTTATCTTAAATAATAATGATTGTTGATCACTTATTAGTCAAGTGGTAAGATAGCAAGGCCTAAGACTAAGAGGTTTTAGGTTCAACATCCAGAATAAATGAGTTTGGTGCATGCATAAAAATAAAAATAAATAAATAAATAAATAGTAAGGATTCTTTGAGTTTTGCAACAGTCAAACCGAAAGAGAAGATATACTAAAAATCGCATTAACCATGTGTAGACTACCAAGAATCGAAAGTGTATGTGGACTATGTTTTCAAGATATTAATGAACTAGTGTGCTTTATACATAATCCTATAATGGACCTTCTAGTTCTCATAATCGAAGTCACAACACTCTTACAAATTTAGAGTATTATTTGACCTTATAAGTAGACCCAAACCAAAAAAGTGTTTAAGTTACATGACAAATGAAGACTAACTTCCTCGTATGATTGCTTGGTAGTGTGCATGAATTGGCGCAAATGTTATATTCCTTTAGTATACAAAGGAATACAAATGTCATATTACTTCAAATACAAGTCCCTTTAAAGGCTATTACAATAAAATCTTAGTTCACAAAACTGAATTACAAAGTACTCATATAGCCTTCACAACCCTTCCAACATGATATATTAGGCTTAATAAGCAAATAAAAGTAAACTAAATAACTAACGCAAGCCACATAATAGTGGGTTCCTGTAAGATTAAATATAGCTCACTGCACCACATAAGAACCCACAAAGTAAAGCTTAGAAAACACTTAACTTTCGTTTCACTGCACGTCTATAAATTTTCCTTTTCTTGCTGTAACTATTTGTATGAAATGTTCTTCATCAATACGTAGGCGCAAATCTGTTGTGTTCAAGATATCTTTCGAGTAAAACAAAACCCCCAAATTTCGTTACTTAGGGTTTCACCAATTTGAATATGAACACAACATTTTTCTGCAATCTTTTGAATAATAGGTATATTATCAATAAACAATCACATATTTGAGATATTGGAAGAGTATTTCAAGTATAACACAATATCCCCTAAGTTATCTCACTTAAGGACTCAACAATGTAAACTCCAATCAATCTTAACTTGCTGCAACATGAAATCCATGCAATAATAATGGACAAGCTAATCAAGGTTGAAAAAAGAATATCAAATTGAGAACATATCAATGTAGAACTAGCTTTGCGTTTAGCGAAGGATCAAGCGTTTTCTTACTATTTTTCGCGTTTTTCTGCTCAACTGTTCTAGAAAACAACTACTCGTTTGAACCAAATAAAAATAAAACCAAAAGAGACCCTTTTTTTGCACAAAACTGTGTGGGACTTTTTCTGATTGGGTTGGACTTCCCAATTGGGTTGGCCGTGTATTATTCTCTTAAGAAGCTTCACAGTGTTTTTAGTAGGCCACTCAGCTTCTTGGGCTGCACTTAACTTACAATTGGGGTTAGGCTTCTTATAAAAGAAGAATTTATCCCTTTAGCCCGTGTAAGTCAAGGAATAAATAAATTTGACTTACCAAAAAAATTTGGGTGGAGGAAATAAATATTCACATATTAAAATATTAGGTTCAAACATAATACTAAACGACAGCATTACAAAAGAGCAAAAATTTGATTTGATCGGAGATGAAGGGACTGTTGAACTTGGGGCGATCCAAGTGAAATTGGGAAAACTTTTGCATCTGGGTATGCTTCTTTTCGAATTTTACTACACGAAAAAAGGTCCAAGTGTTTTTGTTATTTGCATGATGGGAGCAATCAAATTACCGTTTTAGAAACTTGGAAAGGCCGTGAGAGAAACAGAGCTAAAGATGAGAAAAAGGAGGCGGACTTCGAGTGTAATCGAATCAAAGATGAAAGGAAGCCAACCGGTGAAGCACAATGCCGAGCAGCTCGTCGAATTACGCCACATTTCTGATCGTTTGATTGCGATAAATACGGGAGCTTGACTCAACTGGAGTACGGATCGCTCGTCCAATCACTCGGCCTAAAATCGAGCCCGGAGCAGCTGGAGGAGATAATACAAAAGGCCAAATTATTAACAGCAACGGGTTGATCGAGTTCTCGGAGTTCGTGGCGCTGGTGCAGGCGAAGCGCCCCTACACGTAGGAACAGTTGAGGCAGATATTTCGTACGTTTGATCGGGACGTAAATGCGTTTATGACGGCGGTCGAGTTGGCGCACACCAGGGCCAAGATGGGCAGGCGCTCACGGAGGAGGAACTGACGGGGATGATCAAGGAGGCCGATACGGGCAGCAACTAGGCTTTTGATACTCTATGTTTAATCTATTTTCATCCGCTACTTCCATCTTAAATCAAGTCATCAGGGGAGGAATTTGCAGAGTAAAAGTTTGGGAATTTCGATTTCCCGGAAAAGGGTGAGAATTTGTTGGCAAGGATAGACTTCACATACCAGCAACTGCACTCTGTTGGAAAGACAATGGAACAGTGTCTTCCGGCTTCCAATAGAACCCAAATTTTTCGGTGCTGCTACAAAACTTCAGGTTCATAAGCTTCGACATGACTATAGTTTTCTACTATAATACGAAGTTGATTTTGCTAGAAGGGGAGACATGAATGGAGATTGAATGACTTCTATTCTCACTGAGCAAATAAGCTTTACAAGGATTAAAATCAAGCTAATGAAAAAACTATCAAACAGTCTCAACTTTTCTTCGACCAAACAATGGCCCGATAAACACCCAAACTCGTCTTCCTATTGCAAACATCCTGCCGTTCTTCTCAGCCTTCTGTGATGGAGTCAACGTCTCCTTTATCAACCTTGGACAACCAACCTTTCTTTCTTGTGAAAGGTTAGCTGACGTAGGAAACAGACCAAGCGGACTTGATCCCTCATGAGCTGCCATGGAAGCAAAAGAGTTGCGCGCATTGAAGCAAAGTGGACTCCTTCACAGAGGATGGTATCTGTCAGATTATTTGATGAAGAAAACTGACACGGGCTTTTGGCTCCTTCGATTCTCGCCGTGGGTCATAAAGTTGTATCACGGTACTTGCCACCTGGAACATTAGACAAGAAGGAAACATCATCCTTCCCCGTTTAGCGGCGGGATTGTGGGTCCCACGCGGACATCATGATGTTTTGGGCGCTGATCTGGCATGGACTTCTTGGTTGGATTCCAGTAGCGGAGGGAAAGCCAAACCCACCAGAGCATGGCCAAACAGCAGCCAGCCATTTCAGTTTCACACCCCTGAAAATGCGTGTTAAGAGTTTGGTTGAACTGAAATCGGAAAAATCGAGCTGCGGCACGTCGTAGTGAGAAAGATAGGGTGCGGCGCAGGACAGATTCAAGCATGGAAGGCTTTCTACGCTGGTTTCAACGACTCTCTACTTCTTCCTCTTCTGCTTCTTCTGCCGTGGTGGGCGCCATTGACTACAACAGCCATAATGAACAGTCAACAAACGGCGCCGAACAACCATCATCGTCTTCTTCAATCACTGAAGATTACAAACTAGAGAGAAAGGATCAAAAGGAGCTGGCGATCGTTGTGGACCTCAATATCTCCGGCCTGAAGCGGATCAAGGTCCCCGAACGGACCAATCAGAGACTGGCCCTCATGGATCCTCATAAGGTCACTTATGCACGCAATCTCTGTCTCTCTGTCTCTCTGTCTCTTAGCTTTTGTGCGATTATGCTGAACTGATAAGATAAGGCCCGCATATTGAGGGCTTGGCTGCTGCAATTAGTTCTGTCTTTTTCTGAACCGAATGTCTGATTCAAATTCGATTGCTCTGAATCATTCAATTCTCTCTCTTTATTTGACTCTAAATATAATATTTCTCCCATTCCTTATCTCCAATCCAACTTGTGATTCATTTATAGCTACACTGCAATTGACGAAGCCAAATTCTGTGTCTGCTTTATTTATACATGGTGTTTTACCAGTTCATAACTTTTGTGTGCTTCTTTGGAGACCACCGAGAGCGTCGACAACTTCGTGCTCTCGGTCAGTTCGTTAACAGAGAAAGAATAAGGTCTTATCCTTTTCTTTTTTTCTTTTTTTTTTTCTTTCTCAGCGTACGCTGGAATTTCTTTGTCGATCATTTTCTTGCGCCTGTAATCAGTATGAGATCGTATATCAGCTTTACAACTTGTATCGCATGTTTTAAATATTCCTCTCCGGTAATATTGTTTCTGAAGATTGCATTTATTTGCGTAACGTAGAAAGGACCCTTGAAATTTTCTTGAAACCGCAGATTAAAGTATTGAGTTTCATGTGCTACTTTGCAATTCGTAATTATAGCAAATTACGGAAGAACGTGGTTTTAGTATATGCAATTGTGTGTTCCTATGTTCCATTCTCTCATATGTCAAAGTTGCCAATCCTAGGTAGAAGTCGATGTATTAGTTAAAGCTTGAATCTCATTGATGAAGTGAGACTGACTGGTCTTCGAATTTACTCAGTTATGGTGTTAATTTGCCTGTACTTCTGCCGTTGATGGCTTTTCACCTGCTGGTAGTTAAAACTCAAGGACAAAGAATGTGGCCTTGGCAGGACATTTAACAACTACCCTAAAGTCGTTTATCACAACATGCTGCCAAATTAGAATGAAATAAAATTTGTGGAATGCCTCCTGATATGAAGTTCATGGAGGTGTTAGATATTGATATTAACGCACGGACGGATAAAAGTTTGACTCTATGTGGTTAAGAGTGATGAAACTCAAATGATTTGTATAGGTCAAGAATATGTTGAAGGTTCATGTTATTGTGGTGGTCCACCAATAACATGCTGTTTTCCTGGCATGTTAAAAGTCATTTTGAATCGAATCATTTATGATCAACCTAATCTTTTTCTTTCTTTCTTTCTTTCTTTCTTTTTTTCTTTTGGAGTGTCTTTGGGTAGACATGCCATAGAGAAAATTGAATATTAGTTTTAGGTGTTTATTATCGGTTAATTTGTTATTATTGAAAAGATTGATGAAATCTGTAAGTAGTTCTTGAGATGTTAATGGGAATTGTTCATTCCTTTGCGCAAGCACCCTTCTAGATGCATGTAACTTTTACAGGATATTATAGGAGATATCTACCATCAAAATATACAATTTACTGTATGAGGACTTTTAACATCGATATATATGTTTACTGTATGATTCCGTCTGTTCAGATATGCACTAAGAATACAATCTTTCATTTTTTCTATTCATGCCTTCAATTATTAGTTCTACTTACATTTGAGGAGTTGTTAATTCAAATCTGATTTGCTCAGAGCATGCCCGACAAAGAGTTTTTCACAGAATACGGTGAGGCTAGTCAATATGAAATTCAAGAAGTAATTGGCAAAGGAAGCTATGGTGTTGTTGCCTCTGCAATTGATACTCACACTGGAGAGAGGGTAGCTATAAAGAAAATCAATGATGTCTTTGAGCATGTTTCTGATGCCACGCGCATTCTAAGAGAAGTCAAGCTCCTTCGACTCCTTCAACATCCAGATATCGTAGAGATAAAACATATAATGCTTCCTCCCTCTCGAAGAGAATTTCAAGATATATATGTTGTTTTTGAGCTGATGGAATCTGACCTTCATCAAGTAATCAAGGCAAATGATGATCTGACACCAGAACATCATCAATTTTTCTTGTACCAGCTTCTTCGTGCTTTAAAGTATATACACTCAGGTTGACCAAAATTTTGTATGTCTGTGCTTGAATTTCCATTGGTTATTTTTTTACAAATTCAATGTCTCTAATACTATTTCTCTCTCTCTCTCTCTCTCTCTCTCTCTCTCTCTCTCTCTCTCTTTCTCTCTCTCTTTCTCTCTCTCACAGCCTCTGTTTTTGTTTTCTCTTGGCAGCAAATGTTTTCCACCGGGATATAAAGCCAAAAAATATACTTGCTAATGCAGATTGCAAGCTGAAGATATGTGACTTTGGACTTGCTCGTGCATCATTTAATGATGCCCCGTCTGCTATTTTCTGGACTGTATGTGTTGTGTTTATTATAAAAGTCATGAATCGCCTTTTCATTTTCTCAATCCTTTATATGCTTTTGCATCTGCCAACTAAGTTTAATTTTTCAAGGATTATGTGGCAACTCGATGGTACCGTGCTCCCGAACTCTGTGGTTCGTTTTTCTCTAAGGTAAGTATCACAGGTTATGTTTCCATTGATCTCAGTTCAGATGGATTTTCCCTATTGACATGGATATATAAATCCATGCATACAAAGACATACCTTTACTTCATTGAGAGCTTTGGAATGATTCTTTCTGGATTTGTGCTTAAGCTCTTGGTGATTATGCAACTTTGTGTGCGAAGGACCTTAAAGGCTGTGGACAATGATGAGCTCTTATTCATGAAGTCCCTTGACACTTATAGAGGATGTAGTCTAGTATATAAATAAAACTTTGGCTTATAAGATACACCTTGATCTCTACCTTTTAGTAGTTTTGCTGAACTATGGTTTGGTAGACTAATTGTACCAAGGTGTTTCATGCTTTTGTCTCTGATTGGGGAGGAGTCCTGCATTATATTTTCTTTGTTCCCCATGTTTTTCTTGGAGTTGAAATAGAACTAATTCTAATCCTTTTTGGATTTTGGTAATGCGTTTGAATGAATTAACTTTTGCAGTACACCCCTGCTATTGACATATGGAGCATAGGATGCATATTTGCAGAGATGCTAACAGGAAAACCCCTGTTTCCTGGGAAGAATGTGGCACATCAATTGGATCTCATAACTGATTTACTTGGCACTCCTGCTGCTGAATCTATTGCAAGGGTTTGTTATCTTTTTCACTCCCTTTCTCCATTGCATTGCTCTCGCAAGATTTCTTTCACAACTTTTAAGTGGTTGTTTTATTAAATTCCTAATTATGTCTATTTTAAACTTAAGCTCTGAGTGCTCACCTCTTGGGCTGTTTGTATTACCTGCAGATTCGGAATGAGAAGGCTAAGAGATATTTAAAAAGCATGAGCAAAAAGCCACCAACTCCTTTTTCACAGAAATTTCCAAATGCAGATCCGCTGGCTCTAAATTTATTAGAGCGTTTGCTTGCTTTTGATCCCAAAGATCGTCTATCTGCTGAAGAGATAAGATTTTAGTGAACAGATTGCTTTCAGTTGCATTTTTCAATTCTCATTTTTTAAAATATAGTTGGAGATCATATATATCCAGTTTTCCTGATATTCTTTAGGGCTCTGTTTCATTGCAGGCATTAGCTCATCCATATTTCAATGGGTTGGCAAATGGAGACCATGAACCTACCAGGCAACCCATTTCAAAACTCGAGTTTGAATTTGAGAGGAGGAAATTGACTAAAGATGATGTCAGAGAGTTAATTTATAGAGAGGTAAGGCTATGGGGGTAGTAGAGGTTCCATTGCGATACTGTCTTTATTTGGTAGTGTCCTCCTGTAAGTCCCATTTACTTGTGGTTACAGATTTTAGAGTATCATCCACAAATGCTGCATGAGTACCTGGAAGGTGGAGAGCGAAGTAGCTTCATGTATCCTAGGTACTATTGTCATCATTACAACACCTACTACTGCATTTAAATTAGTTAATAATCGCTTTGTTTGTGTACAAGTGAGTGAGTGAGTGAGAGTAGAGCCATCAGAATATAAGATCCCCCATCTAGATGTCACGGTAGTTTCCAAGGGTTCAGGTCTTAGCTTCTAGGAATACAATGTCCTGCATTCCTGTCTATCTGCTATGATTACCTTTTCCATTCATGGTAAGAGGGCAACATACACGTGCAAATGCCAACAGAAGGCTTTGGTCTGTTATCATCATTTAGAAAAGGAAAAAAGAAAAAAGAATGTTTCTGACTTATTATGCATCGGGCACCTTACCCATTCAATTCGATCTTGGTTATAATTATGAGTAACAGTGCCCCTCTACAACTTCAGGAAGAAGGGAATGGTGACATGACTAATTCATATTGCTGCAAAATTATCTTTTTGAATGACAGAAAATACTGCTTCTTCTTAAGGGAACTTCTATTTTATTAAGAGAGGAATTCGTGTGCCCAATCTAAATTTGATCCAATCACGACGGAATGCTCAAGCTAATGGAGTTTGTTTTTGCTTTTGTTTTTATTGTTTATTTTGTCCTAAATGAGTTTGTGTGAAACCAGTGGAATTGATCGATTCAAGAGACTATTTGCCCATCTTGAGGAACAGTACGGCAAAGGTGAAAGAGGCACTGCACTCCAAAGAAAGCATGCCTCACTGCCGAGGTCAGTGTTAGACAAAATATGTTTATTGGTCTGGTGGCTATGCGGCTTTTTTAATTTGTTATCCTTGGCTACTGATCGTTATCCTTTCCATCAACTAGGGAAAGGGTTCCTGCATCGGACGAAGAGAATGTTAACCAAAATAGTAATTGTAAAAAGACTATTGCAGCGTCAGCATCTCGTGCTACCCTTCAGAGCCCTCCTAGGTCAGAAGTGTTTGTGGCAACCGAAAACACCCAGAATACATCGACTCTGCAGAATGGCTGTAGCAAACCAAGTGATAGTCCCCACAGCCTGTTGAAGAGTGCTACAATTAGTGCTTCTAGATGCGTGGGTGTAAATGGAAAGAATTATGAAGTAAGTATTCTCACACCAAAGGACATTGTCCTTTTGGATCTGCAAACTCTGCTATTGGCATGATGAGAATCAGTCTACATAAAAGGAAGCTTGAATTGGGTGGAATACATAAATTAACTCTGCATCCTCTGTTATGTGATCGTTGTTGTGTTTCATTGCAGGAAGAAACAATATCGGAACAAGACGAGGCGGTGGTTCATTGTTTGTCGTAGAAACTCACCACACTATGTCCCCACTATTATACTTCTAATCTGCTCGTGGGATAGCTTTGTTTTCCACGCTACGCCCATGAACTCCCCATGTTTTTGGAGTCTTTTACTAACAATACTAAACTGATGGATTGTCCCTAAACTATGAAGAATTGTACGGAACATCAATGCCACCTGGAAGAATGGTATTATTTACCTGGTTTTGCTAATCTCTGCGATGCTTCTGGGAGCCTGATTGTACTCTGCTTCCTTGAAAAGGTGTACTGAAACAAACATGTTTTGCTAAGATTATAAACCGAAGATTTGTGCAATTAACCTGTATGAGGCGTGGAAGGATCCCATGAGAGATTTTATGTATTTGGGTCTTTTTCGTACTGTACTACAGATCTCCATCCGGATCAATTGCACCATAGGCCAATTTGATATACCCAAACAGCCACCTTCGCCGCCAAGATATTAACCACTAGTAGACACACAAGGAAGAGGAAAAGAAAAAACATATAAACATAAATGTGAAGCTGCTTCCGCTAAACAAGATATCGGTGCACATTTGACTCAAACTATTAATTTAATTTCATCTGTAGGATTCCAGTAGGCTTCCAACATTCCAGCCCACGCAAGCAATTTCTTCAACAGAATAGTCTGCTGATACTGCCGAAAGTATAACAGGAGAATATAGTATCCAGCAGTTCTTATTATATATTACAGAAAGGGGAATGAGGTGAAATCCATTTGAAAATCATCTATAGCAAATTTTCCTTTACTTTATTTTTTTTCTTTCTTCCTTTCTTGATTCGAACTTCTGACACTTCCACTCATCAGGCAGAGAATGTATTCCCTTCTAGCCACTTCCGTCAAGCTCTCCCTGAGAGAGAAGGTGTGCCATATATTGCTGCAAACATGGAAGGAAAAAGCGAAGGTCAAAGAAAACTGCAATGATGGACTTTCGGTCTATGTAGTTCTTATCAACAGGCTTTACTCTCCAACCCTTCGAATCTAGTACTTCTGAATACGGTAATGACACTGTTGAAGTCTGTTAACTTCAAAGATAATGAGACGTACATGTATGCATTTCGGGTGGAAATGCAATTCAGTGAGGACACAGAAAGGTGTGCATTAGTTCTTAATGGTTCGGTAACCCCCAAACCATGTCAGCGACCAGTACTAACTACTCAAAATGAAGAATGCCAACTCTGACAACCAATTGTTCTTTAAAAGCAGGTTAGATGAGGGCATGGAATACATCTAGGTAGACATCATTGGACACGAAAGCAGCTTATAAAAGAGAATTTGTGCATCAACATAGCACTCTAGCTTAAATACGCACATGAAGGTTTCAGTATACCAAAGCTTGCTTCCCACCTGAGCTTTTATCAACTTTAAATTAAATCTGCTGTAGGTATGCAAATCGGCCCTCATAGTGCATAATGCACTACATAGCATGTGATTCCTTAATTAGTTCTGCATTTGAGACTAAAACCATGAGCACCCCTCTAGAGTTTCAAATACATGTATTCCTGGGATCAAAGTACCAATTTTATGTCAAAATTAGTCTAATTGCAACCGCTCATTTTTTGGCCCCTTATGAGACCAACTTACCCCAAACAGAATATTAGGGTCATCAAATGATACTCTAGACTGAGAACCCCACAGTCTCTTTTTTGACTGCTATAAAAAAAATTCAATGACAATACGAAACTTTATGCTTAGTAATTGAAGGTGCAATACAATTTCACCAACATAGTAATTACAGAAAATGAGGACCAGCTTTCAAGTAGATGACATAACAAACTTTGAAGTTCATGAGTCTATAACTTTAGGCATTAATTTTTCATTTCAAGGATCTATATGTATAAAATAACTCCGTTAATAAGGAAAGAGCATGTACAGGGGAAAAGGCCATTCTCAAGTGGAAAAGAGTAACTAGCTGTGATTGATCAATTAGCATGCATTAGGAAAGAAAAGCAAGTTAAATTATGTCATCCAGATGCAAAAACCGAGCATACTAAATCAAGTGGCACTGCTGTACTTACTGCATGATATGCATATGGCGATTTCCCTTGACGCTCAAAGTGCTTTGCCATGATGCAGTACTCAATTGGACCCCACTCTTCCACTTCGAAACAATTGCCAAGTGCAGCTTTATATAACTAACAACAAATCAAAAAAACCAACTTCAAACCAACGACCAATGTCACATCAAGAAGAAATACTATTCGCACACCCAAAACTACAAAGTGGAACTCAAAATCACATTTCTCACAAACCTTAGCCGTGTCGGTCAAGAGTTCGGTTCCAGCAGGGTAAGCTGCATAGTATTGGTCAGCTCTAGAATACCCAGCTCTCGTCCTGCAGCACCAAGAACCCAGAAACAAAAAGGCCACAAAGTAGAGAAGGGCATAGAAAACATAAACACCAGGATCAAGACGTGTTTTTATCATTATCTAGGAGCTTTTAGGGGTATTAGACTCACGTGTTACTCGTGTAAGCATAACTCACTACCGCAGAGAAGCAGTAGAATACAGTGTAGCCCACAACTCTCCGAAATTTCTGAATCTTTAGAATATCTAGGAAACCATCATATAGTCTCATCATTGAAGACGTACAAGTTGTCCCTGAAAGCCAAAATGTCCAAGAAGTCGTCAGCCAGGCATTTAATCAAACATTTCGCGAGCATGCGGGATCTGCCATCTTAATCCTATCTAGCAACCTCCTTCTCTCCCTTTATATAAATCTTGGAATTAGTACCCGGATTTTTGAAGTAGAAGAAGAGATGCGGTGGTCGAGAAAGTTTGTGTGACTCACAGTGATGTAATTTGATGGCTTTTATAGGTTCCTGCGGAGCTTCCCTGTCGCGATTTCGAAGGTTTCACAAGCCCAAACTTGGTCTTTGTTTTTAATTCAAATCTCCCAGCTGCAGCAGTGCGGATAATTAATCTACATGGAAATAAAGATGAATGAGAGCGCACAGTGTTGTATAGGATGAAGGGTTATCAACGTTAAGACTGGAGCAACCAGAGACGAAGAGAGAAGAGACTGTTAATCACAAAATGGCTAAATCCCAGACGGCAAAAGGCTAAGATTCGAGCAGTTGCAAGCAAGATAAGCTACAACGATGGTGCCAGAGGAAGGCCGAAGCCAAGAAACAAAGCAAGGCGAAGGTGGAAAATTAAGTAGTAGAGTACCAGCTATTTACTCAAATCCAAGCACTCGAGGAAGGGTTGAGAGCTTGCGTGCATGCATCGTTAAATCTAATTTGTTTATGTTATTTTTGAGGAAGAAAAATTTAGTATGGTTGGAAATGCTATTAGTTAAAAATTGTTACTTTTGAAGTTATCTAAATGTTTATTAGGGATGAATTTCTCCGTATAAAAAAGATATTTAAAATAACTTAAAACTTATATATTTAGTGAAATAACGATTTAGTTCACTCATTTAAGAAACTTGCGAAAAAACGATGGGAGTTTGGGTTTTCGGTAGAATAATTAAGTTAAATAATATAATTGTAATATAATATTATAAGTAAGGACATTTATGTAATTATAAAAATTATGATTTTCTTCTATAAATAAAGAAAGTATAAAAAAATTTATTGAAAGAATCCTGCTGAGAGATAGTTAATTATTTGAATGAGCTTTTTCTATGAAATTTAGGTGATGAAAAAATTCTACAAAAGAAAATATATGAATAGAAATTATGAGTAGTGTAAGACATTTGAATCTCCTTAAATTTACAATATATGAGTATATGCATTATTATTATTATATGTTTGATCTATCTATTGGTAATGATACCATTTGATGATTATTCGATATAAATACGTGCGGTGATCATATAAAAACTTGTTGAACAAAGTTTACAACATCAAGTACCCTACGCTTGCATTGTCTTGCGGCCAAGCACTACACCCCTTGCATATCTCTCAATATATAGTTTAAAGGTTGATTTGGTAGATCAAGCTTTGTACACAAACAAAAGGATAATGAATTGTTAGCAAAACCATAAATGAATATCTTTTTTTTTTTTTCATGTTAGAGGCTAGTTAATATCTTGTGATTTTCAATTTTAGTATACCTTGAGAAGTGTGAGTGGTTCAATTAGATTTTTTTGAATCAAAATATCTTAATTTAAGCTTATTGATTAACATGGAATTAGAATAGATTATATCTATGTCTCACTTGTGTGGTGTTTGAAGTGGACTCACATATTGTACTCAGCAATTAGACAAAATATGCCCGACTATTATTTTTAATGAGAAAAAGTAGTTATCCCTTAAATTAGACAAAAAACATGCTCTCATTTTTTGCCTTCAATTTCTTTTGCAATGAAATTCATTTGTTTAATAGGGATAACGAGATCTTTCTATAGGGATTTGATTTTTTTATTTCTACTAGTCAATTGGATATCCTATTAAGAAAATATTTTTGGAAGGTTGTGCGCAATATTTTAGAAATTAAAGAAATAAAATTATCTTTGTTTGAATTTTAAAATATGCCAAATTATGCTTCCGCATATAAACAACAAATATTGCAAAATTTTACACCTTATCGAATTTTGATCAAGAATAAGATATTTTATTCGAGGTTAGTTCTAAAATATTGATGTGATAAATAATTAACAACAATAGATCAGGAAGTTACTTGAAACATAAGATTAAGTTGATATTATTTGACACGAGGTCAAGGCTAGAAGCACGTGCGGTGACCAGATTCCGTTGGATGCTCTATAAATAATCCGTCACAAGGCTAGGGTTTACGCAGCGCTGCCGTGCGTGTCATGGGGGTTTTCAAATTACAGTTTCTGGTTCAGAGAATAGCAAAGCTTAGTAGAAGAGAAGAAGAGGAAGGGCCTTGGCAAATAGGGGAGAGCAACACAATGTAATTGGCTCTGAAAGACCTGTAGGTTTTCTACAGGGTGCCCTGCCATTCCGGCCCTATACATCAAATCAAAAATGGCGTCATAGTACGGGTTTTGTGCTTGCTGGGTCGCTTTGGGATTGAATCTTTGGAGTTCGGGGAACTTTACCAAGCTCCTCTCCCAAATTTCTTTCCCTCTTCCCATCGATTCCTTTCACAAATCCGCCTCCAAATGCCATTACATTACCTCCAAATCTTGGTTTTCCTTGTTCCTGCTTCCCATCGATTCCTATTCCAAATCTTCGTCGTCCTTGCTGTCAAAAACAATTGTAGATCTCCTTTTTAATTTTTGATCTCATGTAGGGTGGTTATCAGTGGGTTTTGATATTAAACGTAGATCACAAGTTGTATGCAGGGCATCCGCGTCTTGACTATTTAAATTAGTATCCACATGGTATGAATGGATGATCCGCGGAAAATCAAAAGAGCTGTTCATTGTCGGGTATCAGTGGGTTTTGTTTGTTTGTTTAGATCTCGGGTCTTAATGTAGCTGGCGTCTCATTTTCCACAAAAAATTAGGTCATAGAATGAGATAATCTCTTTGCTTTGGCTAATGAGTTGAGTTGAGTCAAATAAATCCCGCATTTCCCCATCGTGGGAATTATATAGTCGTGAGTGCATGAACTTGTCAACTCCGTGGGACTCTTATCTAATGCCTACCTGCAAATCATAAATGTTTCGCTGCTCTATTGCGAACTCTTGACCATAGGAAGAATGAAAAGGAAGGATTGACAAAAAGAAAAGAAAAACTGCTACTCGTCCAATAAGTTAAGCTTCAAGAAATGGCAGCAAGTGAAACAAGGTCAGGGGAAGATAATGGAAGCAATAAAGGTACTCGACCCCTTTGAATCTGATGACAAATCCTACCTATCAAAAAGAGACAATGCAGCCTGTAACTCATCCAGCTTGTCCTCTCTGCCGAACAAACCCCTCTCCAAAACCCAGTCTTCTATCATTGCTTGGGAACTCAATGCCTGGTCCGTAGGCACAAGATGCCCGGCTCCTAAAACCACAACCTGACTCAAATTTCCCCATTTCTGCACATACCCAGCTAGTCGATCGTTCACTCTCCAAACGTTCCTCTCCGCCTTCAGGAACTCGTTAAGACCCTCCCACTTCATTGTCTTCACCCATTCCTCAGTTGATACCACACTATCCCTCAAATCAAGATGCCCTTGATACAGTAAAACCTTTCTTCTCTCCACCAAAAATTCTAGCATGTACTTCACACTCTTCATGAAATCGTTATGCAAAGCAGCTGCCACATCATCGCTGCATACATCTTTGAACATGGATTCCTTCACTCCTAGAGCCCTTCTCACCTCTTTTTGTCTTAGAAAAGAGAAAACCATTTCTGTTTCATAAGGATCTTTCTTACTAAAATCATGCAATGTCGCCAGCCCTGTCATTGCTTGCAACATCCCCAAGACGTTCATTCTCGCAGTTGTTGCCTCTCTCCATTAGCCCATTTTGGTCAGCTGGATAGCCTTCTGTTGCGCTTTCTCCAACTCACCTTTCTGCCTCTCGTTGATCAGACCAGAATAGTAAGCATTCGCAGCATGAGTAGCAACTTGATTCACTGGGTCCGTCAGCCCGTTCCCTATAGCGACACCACCTAAGTTCACCCGCTCTGCTACCGGCAAACGAGCATTCGCCTTCAAGATATAGTACCCAATGGCTGGAACGTATTTCCCGGCATAACTCTCCCCGGCAAAGTAAAGTGGACGAGACTTGAACGTCGGATCTAGTTTGATAAACGAAGTGATCGCAGCAAAAAGATGCTTGGCAACCGAAATTTGGTCTCTTGGGATTTCTTCAGGCGTGGAAGCATAACTAAACCCGGTTCCAATTGGATTATCAAGAAAAAGAAGTCCGAATCTGCGGTTCCAAGAACCTGGATTCCGCTCAAGTGAAAAGGTTTCAGAGCTAGAGCCTTCGCGAGATATCACGCGCCAGGGGCCAATCTCGAAGAAGTTGCCAAACATGGAAGAGCAGCCGGGGCCCCCCTGGAGCCATATGAGGACCGGGGGGAGCGGTGAAATTGGACTTTGAGCTTCATAGAAGGCAAAAAAGATGGCTAAATTGGTGGTTTGGCTGACCGAGAGGTAGCCGGTGTTGGTGTTACACTTTCACGGGCAGCAATGCAGTGGGAGTTTTTCACAAACCGAAACAAAGAAAGAGGCTTGCTGAACACTTGATTCTATTCAGTTTCAAGAGGAATACAAGCTCAAGAGAAGGTTTCCTACTGAACGACCAAGACAAAGTTTCAAACAGCACAGATAACAAGCAACTGTGCTGCACTTAAGTAAAACAGAAAGCTAATACAACACGCCATTAACTAGAACGAAAATACAGCAAACAATACTCAAAAGGTTCAGTAAAGACTGAAAAAAAAAACATGATTAACTGCAGTTACAGCACGCTTCTCTGCACAAATAGCTTGCTGTCTACGTTACTTGACTAGTCCCACTGCTCTGCCCCAGAAAAGAAACAGAACACTTAAGTACACTAGCTGAAAATTTCTCTTTAACCAACCCGTGACCCCATTACGTGTTAGTTTCAACACCCCTCCTTAATGGGGATCACGGTTACTCCAATAAGTTCCTTGAGCTTCTCAAAGTGTGTTGTGCCTAGAGATTTTGTGAGAATACCAGCAAGTTGATCTTCACTTCTGCAGAATTGCAAACTGATTTCACCTTCTTCAATTACCTCTCAAACATAGTGAATTTTGATCTTGATATGCTTGGTTCTGGAATGTTGATTTGGGTTCTCTGCCATAGAAATAGCAGACTTGCTATCACACAAGATGGTTGTTCCTTTGAACTGCTCAAGTCCCATTTCTGCTAGCAACCTTCTTAACCAAACACATTGGCTAGCAGCTGCAGAGACAGCAACATACTCGGCTTCTGCCGAGGATAATGCAACTGACGATTGCTTTCTTGATGACCAACTGAAAAGCCCTAACCCAAGAGTAAAAATGTAGCCAGTGGTGCTTTTAGAGTCACTTATGTTGCCAGCCCAGTCACTATCTGCATATCCCTTAAGCTTTATCGGTTTTCTAGCTTCATACCAAATTCCATGATTCACAGTTCCTTGGATATAACGCAGAATGCGTTTAGCCTTGCAAAAATGAGACTTCATGGGCTTTTGCATAAACCGTGATAGAAGGGAAACCGCAAACAAAATATCTGGCCTTGTTGCTGCCATATACAGAAGACTTCCAATGAGGCTCCGATAGATAGTTCCTTCAGCTTCACCAGAATCATCTACTGATGCAACTTTCTCTCCAGGAACTAATGGAGTTGGCACAGGTCTTGAATTTACCATGTTGAACTTAATCAGCAACTCCTTAGCAAACTTTGTCTGTGAGAGAAAGATTCCCTTGTCTGTATGCGTGACTTCTAACCCAAGAAAGTAATTCATCATACCAAGATCATTCATTTCAAATGATCTGATCATCTCATCCTTAAACCTTCTGAGCATTTTATCACAATTTCCAGTGTAGATTAAATAATCTACATAAAGAGAAATTACCAAAAAAGAATTACCTTCCTTTTTCAAGAACAAGGTTGGTTCACTTGGGCTCCTTGAATACCCGTGCTGTATAAAGTGAGAACTGATCTTGCTGAACCATGCTCTTGGTGCCTGTTTTAGCCCGTAAAGAGCCTTCTTGAGCCTTAAGACTTTCCCTTCTTGCCCTTTAACTTGGAACCCTTGAGGCTGATCAATAAATACTTCTTCAGACAACTCTCCATTCAAAAAAGCAGCCTTCACATCTAGTTGGAAGATCTTCCAATTCTTTTGTGCTGCCAAAGAGACAATCATTCGAATAGTTTCCAACCTTGCTACCGGAGCAAAGGTCTCTCCATAATCCACACCAGCAGTTTGAGCATACCCCTTCACAACCAACCTAGCCTTCAGCCTTTGTATCTCTCCATTTGCATTTAGTTTAGTCTTAAAGATCCACTTAACTCCAATGGATCTCTTACCATTTGGGAGGTTGGCCAGCTCCCAAGTTTCGTTCTTTTGGATGGTTGAAATCTCTTCCTCCATGGCTGCTCTCCAGCCTTCATCTTGGGTTGCTTCCTCATAAGAATAGGGCTCCAATGTTGAGAGATTACAACACTCATATATATCTTCAAGAGACCTCATCTTGATTGGAGTAATATCAGATGGTCTTCTATTATCAAGAACTTCTTCAGGTGAAGAAATTTCTGGTTGAGGAGCTGAGCTTGTACCATGAATCGGTGTTGTTGGTTCAAAAGTTTCAGGTTGATTGCCAGCTTCATTTCTCCACAGATTTGGAATATTTGCATCTTGATACTCTTCCTTCTTTTCTTCCCAATTCCATGAACCCAATTCTTCAAACACCACATCTCTTGTAACCATAAGCTTGTTTTGATCAATGTTAAAAACTCGATATGCTTTCGAGTTTAGGCTATATCCAAGCATCACTCCATTTTCAACTTTCTTCTGCAGCTTGTATCTTGTCTGACTTGGAACATGCACATAACAGAGAGATCCGAAGATTCTTAGATGTTCCACTGAGGGCTTTGTTCCTGTCCAAGCCTCCCATGGAGTTTTACCCTCTATTGCACTTGTGGGACTTCGGTTGAGGATATAGACTGCTGTATTAACAGCCTCTCCCCAAAACTTGTAAGGCACCTTCTTCTCTTCTAGCATGCTGCGTGCCATTTCCATTACAGTGCGATTTTTCCTCTCAACCACACCATTTTGCTGAGGGTTGTAAGGTGTGGCTAGCTGTCTCTCTATTCCAGCTTCAGTGCAAAAAGTGGTAAACTCCTTAGAAAGAAATTCCCCTCCTTGATCTGATCTCAGCTTCTTGATTCGTCTGTCTGTCTCAGTTTCCAGCAGGGTTTTGAGTTGCTTGAAGTAATTAAAAGCTTGAGATTTTTCTTTGAGAAAGAAAACCCACGTCATTCTTGTGGAGTCATCAATGAACAGAAGGAAATATCTATTTCCTTGACAGGTGCTAGTTTGCATAGGACCACATATGTCCGTATGGAGTAAATCCAATGGCTCTGTCTTTTTATTCCCAGAACTGATTGGAAAAGGAAGTTTATGACTCTTCCCCATTTGGCATCCTCCACACACAACTCCAGAAGCTTCTATCCGAGGCAACCCCTTCACTAGACTCTTTTCATGCAACTTCTTTAAAGCCTCAAAGTTCAAATGACCATATCTCTTATGCCACAACCAGATTTCATCTATCTTTACACTCATAGCTTTTGGTACGGCTAATGGTAGAGAATAATGAAGCTTAAGAGGGTAGATTCTAGTGTTCATCATTTCTACTTCTGCTAAGGACTGTGTAAGATCATTCTCATCAAAGATTGAACATTTTTTGTTTCTAAACACAAGCATATAGCTATTCTCATCCATCTGCCCCACACTTAGAAGATTAGAACTCAAGCTTGGCACCAACATAACATCTCTAACATATCTTTCTCCTTTAGATGTGTGAACTGTGATATTTCCTTTTCCTACCACTTCAATATGTTCCCCATTTCCAAGCTTAACTCTAGTCTTTACGGATCTATCTAGATAAGAAAAAATCTTTTCATCATATGTCATGTGGTTGCTATAACCACTATCTAGATACCATAAATTTTGTTCCTTAGACACTGCAACATAAGGAACTGTGGCACAAAACAAGACAGGTTCAGTCTCTTCTAGGAGATTAGCTTGTTGAGCTTCTTTCAATCTACAATTTTTCTCAAGATGACCAAACTTTTGACAGAACCTACACTGTGGTTTTCCCTTCATCCAGCAAAACTTCTCAAGGTGGTTTGTTCTTTTACACACCTTGCAAGGAGGATAACGTCCCTTACTTTCTAGTTTAACCTCAACACTTTTCTGGCCATCATCATCCCTATTGGAGAGATCAAGTTTAGTTTTTAAGGCTGACTCAATCGAAACTAGCTCTTTACCTCTAGAGGTACGTTTCTCAAAGGCTTCAAGAGACCCTATAAGTTCACTAACTGACATGGTAGTGAAATCTTTGCTCTCCTCTATGGTAGTTACGGTAGAATCAAATTTGGGAGTCAAGCTTATGAGAATTTTTTCAACCACTCTACTTGTAGTCACTTCACCTCCTAGGGACCGAATTTGAGCAACAACAGAATTTACTCTACCATAATACTCCATAATACTTTCATGCTCATTCATTTGAAGTAATTCTAAATCTCTTTTTAAAGCTTGTATACGGACACGACGTACCTTAGGATTACCAATGAATTCATCCTTTAGCAGCGTCCATACCCCATGAGCTGTTGTGGCCTCAGCAATCCTTTCAAAAACCTCTTATGTTACAGCTGACTGGATAACAATCAGGGCCTTCAAATCTCGCTCCTGATGCCTTCTGAATCGTTCTCTATCAGCAGGCGAGAGAGTCTCTTCATCTGCAAATTTAGGCTCCCCCTTATCAACAAGATCCCACACTCCTTGTAGCTTGAAGTATGGAGACATACGTGTGGACCAATACAAGTAATTTCTACCATTGAAAATGGGTAATGGTAGTTGAGAGTTGGGAAAGAGTTGATTTGTTGATGAGGAGGACCCAGAAGAAGATGAACCAGACGAAGTAGATGAGGAAAAAGGGGTTGAGGCCATGACTATCTGAATCGGTTTGAGTTTGCGGAAGCAAAAAAGATGAACCTGGAGCGGTGATACCACTGTTACACTTTCACGGGCAGTAATGCAGTGAGAGTTTTTCACAAACCGAAACAAAGAAAGAGGCTTGCTGAACACTTGATTCTATTCAGTTTCAAGAGGAATACAAGCTCAAGAGAAGGTTTCCTACTGAACGACCAAGACAAAGTTTCAAACAGCACAGATAACAAGCAACTGTGCTGCACTTAAGTAAAACAGAAAGCTAATACAACACGCCATTAACTAGAACGAAAATACAGCAAACAATACTCAAAAGGTTCAGTAAAGACTGAAAAAAAAACATGATTAACTGCAGTTACAGCACGCTTCTCTGCACAAATAGCTTGTTGTCTACGTTACTTGACTAGTCCCACTGCTCTGTCCCAGAAAAGAAACAGAACACTTAAGTACACTAGTTGGAAATTTCTCTTTAACCAACCCGTGACCCCATTACGTGTTAGTTTCAACAGTTGGTAGGAAGGGTTTCTTTGGCAAAGAAAGAGGATCTTGAGATAGCGTGGGGTACTAAGACTTTGATGTGGTGGAAGAAGGAGATGAGGAAGAGGAGGAAGGAGATCAGGAGGAGGCGCTTTAGGAAGTAGAGACTTCTTGCAGTTGGTTCCATCAGAATGAACACGAGGCTCGAGCTATGGAGGTTGACTTGGGGATATCCATCATGACAGAGAAACGATGTGTATATCCATGCGATTGAATCGAGGCAGATTAACATAAATAAGTTCAAATCTTTGAGAGCTAACGTGCATCTTTGGAGAAAGTGAAAACTGAGATGGAATGCGGGAGGAATGGGAGGGTCGTCCTTAAGAGGTGAGGGATAGCGTTCTTTCAATGGCCCCAGTCGCATACGATCTCCCATTATGAGTCTTTCCGAGTTGGACAAATAGAATTTGTGCCTCTTCGAGAAACAATTAGCGTTCTTTCAAAAGCCGCACGATGTTTGAGAACGTTGGCATGGTTTGCTAACCTGAAGTCAACCAAAAAGGTGACCAATGTTGAGAATAGTGGCTTGTACTTACAATGGAAAATCGTTATTGGGAATGTCTCAAATTAGCATCAGATTTGCTTATCTTCTTAGATTTTTCTAATTGTATTGAATTTGGTTTACTTTCTTTTTTGGGTTATTTACACTTGAAGAGGCTTATCTCATATCGAAAATAGAGATATATGAGCTTGACCTTATATTAGATAAGAGTATATCTCCTCTTACCTATGAGTTTTAGGATGGACCTCTATGCTTCAACATGGTATTAGAATCTTGTTTCCCAATGTGTTGTGATGAAACCCCTCCATCCTCAATATTGGTCCACTAGTAATGTTTCTTTCATAGTGTGGATGAGGTGTTTTGAGGATGTTTATCCTACCTTGAAAATGAAAATATGTGAGTATGATCTTAAATTAAACATGAGTATACTTCTTATTGCCTATAAGTATTAGGATAAGTCACCTTACTTTAACATGATCTTAAAGAATCAGTCCACCCATGATATTCCTTCCACCATGTGTTAATCCAAATTCTTACGACATTTGCCAAGTTGTGTTCATCTAGAATCCCAACTTTCTACATGGTATCATAGCCATGTAGCTATTATGATATTCATGAAAGTGTGTTTGAACCGTACCGTTTAGGTTCAAACATTCTAACTCTCGTTGAGTTCCATACCATGTTAATATTTTAGGAAAGTTCCGAAAAGACTATTTGCAAAGGTTAAGTTAGTAACCTTTTTCCTTATGAAGGCTCTCTTATACTGATCAAGAATAAGAGATTTTGTTCGAGGTTAGTTCTAAAATACATGAAAAACAAAGCATGCTTCCCATCTTATGTTCATCTATACTTGTGTATAAATCATTGTGATTTCAAAATAATCTTAATTTAGTCTTTAGTATTTCGTCTTGTATCAAAAGAAATCATTCCGATCTTCATATAACCTTGATAACATCATGTAATATATTTTATATCAAAATGATCTCGCTGCACATATTTAGCCATTTTGACAACAAGTTGTCATGAAATTTTGACTATACCCTTAACAATTAATTAAAAGTTAAAAAAAGGCCATTGAATTGCTGGTCACCTTTTTGACTTGAACCATTCCAACGTTCACAAAGTTCATGCATACCACAGTTGCAACTTTTGTTTCTCGAAGAGGCAGAAATTCTATATGTCCAACTTAGATAAACTCATACAGGGAGAAGAACGCTAGCCCCGGCCTCTTAAGGACGACCCTCCAACTCCTCCCACGTTCCATCTCAGTTATCAATTTCATAGATGATACGCGTTGTTTCCCAGAGATTTGAACTTATTTTACAAATCTGCCTCGATTCAATTTCAGGATATATGCATTATATCTCTCCAGTTATGATCTCCAAAAGTCAACGTCCATAGCTCTTCGTTCTGATGGAACCAATTGCAAGAAGTCTCTACTTCCTAAAGCGCCTCCTCCTGATCTCCTTCCTCCTCTTCCTCATCTCCTTCTTCCACCACATCAAAGTCTTTGTACCACACGCTATCTCACGATCCTCTATCTTTGCCAAAGAAACCCTCCCCAACTACACCGGCTACCTCTCCGTTTGCCAAACCACCAATTCAGCCATCTTTTTTGCCTTCTATGAAGCTCAAAGTCCAATTTCACCGCTCCCCCCAGTCCTCATATGGCTCCAGGTGGGCCCCGGCTGCTCTTCCATGTTTGGCAACTTCTTCGAGATTGGCCCTTGGGGCGTGATATCTCGCGAAGGCTCTAGCTCTGAAACCTTTTCACTTGAGCGGAATCCAGGTTCTTGGAACCGTAGATTTGGACTTCTTTTTCTTGATAATCCAATTGGAACCGGGTTTAGTTATGCTTCCACGCCTGAAGAAATCCCAAGAGACCAAATTTCGGTTGCCAAGCATCTTTTTGCTGCGATCACTTTGTTTATCAAGCTAGAGCCGACGTTAAAGTCTCGTCCACTTTACTTTGCCGGGGAGAGTTATGCCGGGAAATACGTTCCAGCCATTGGGTACTATATCTTGAAGGCGAATGCTCGTTTGCCGGTAGCAGAGCGGGTGAACTTAGGTGGTGTCGCTATAGGGAACGGGCTGACGGACCCAGTGAATCAAGTTGCTACTCATGCTGCGAATGCTTACTATTCTGGTTTGATCAACGAGAGGCAGAAAGGTGAGTTGGAGAAAGCGCAACAGAAGGCTATCCAGCTGACCAAAATGGGCCAGTGGAGAGAGGCAACAACTGCGAGAATGAACGTCTTGGGGATGTTGAAAGCAATGACAGGGCTGGCGACATTGCATGATTTTAGTAAGAAAGATCCTTATGAAACAGAAATGGTTTTCTCTTTTCTAAGACAAAAAGAGGTGAGAAGGGCTCTAGGAGTGAAGGAATCCATGTTCAAAGATGTATGCAGCGATGATGTGGCAGCTGCTTTGCATAACGATTTCATGAAGAGTGTGAAGTACATGCTAGAATTTTTGGTGGAGAGAAGAAAGGTTTTACTGTATCAAGGGCATCTTGATTTGAGGGATAGTGTGGTCTCAACTGAGGAATGGGTGAAGACAATGAAGTGGGAGGGTCTTAACGAGTTCCTGAAGGCGGGGAGGAGCGTTTGGAGAGTTAACGATCGACTAGCTGGGTATGTGCAGAAATAGGGAAATTTGAGTCAGGTTGTGGTTTTAGGAGCCGGGCATCTTGTGCCTACGGACCAGGCATTGAGTTCCCAAGCAATGATAGAAGACTGGGTTTTGGAGAGAGGTTTGTTCGGCAGAGAGGACAGGTGGACGAGTTACAGGCTGCATTGTCTCTTTTTGATAGGCAGGATTTGTCATCAGATTCAAAGGGGTCAGAGTACCTTTATTGCTTCCATTATCTTCCTCTGACCTTGTTTCACTTGCTGCCATTTCTTGAAGCTTAACTTATTGGACAAGTAGCAGTTTTTTCCTTATCCTTCTTTTCCATTCTTCCTATGGGCATGAGCTCGCAACATAGCAATGAAATATATCTATTTATAATTTGCAAGCACGCATTAGGTTAGAGTCCCGCAGATTTGACAAATTCATGCACTAATGATTATATATTTCCCACGATGTGGAGATGCGGGATTTATTTGACTCAAATCAACTCATTAGCCAAAGCAAAGAGCTTATCTCATTCTATGCCCCCCCAAGTCTCTGTTGAGAACTAGACGCCGGCTACATTACAGGCCTGGCTTCTAAACAAACAAATAAAACTTTGTTGTTGGTTTATCGACAACGAACAACTTCTTTGATTTTCAGCCGAATCGTAGTTCTTATCTTATTCTTGAGAGATCAGTTAGTGTAGATTTATTATTATGAATTTAAATAGTTGAAAGGACGACGAAGATAGAACTCCAAAAGTGCATCCCTCGCATACAATTTGTGATCTACATTTAATTTGAAAACTAGTAACGAAATGCTAAACCTTTGTTGGAAAGATGGTGAAAAACCCACTGATAACGGCCGTGGATGAGATCAAAAAATAAAATGGAAATCTAAATTGTTTTCTGACAGCAAGGAAGACAAATTTGGAGGTAATGTAATGGCATTTGGAGGCGGATTTGTGAAGGGAATCGCTGGGAAGATGGAAAGGAATTTGGGCGAGGAGCTTAATAAAGTTCCCCGAACTCCAAAAATACAATCCCAGAGCGACCCAGCAAGCACAAAACCCGTACTATGACGCCATTTTTGATTTGATGTATAGGGCCTGAATGGCAGGGCACCCTGTAGAAAACCTACAGGTTTTTCAGAGCCAATTACCTTGTGTTGCTCTCCCCTATTTGCCAAGGCCCTTCCTTTTCTTCTCTTCTACCAAGCTTGCCACCCTCTGCACCAGAAGAAGCCGTGGTTTGGCAGAATAGTGTAACCGCGATTAGACGCACTGCAGCTCTGCGTAAACCCTAATAGCCCAGAGAGGGATTATTTATAAAGCAGCCAACGGAATCTGGTCACCGCACGTGCTTCTAGCCCTTGCCTCGTGTCAAGTTACTTCAACTTAGTCTTACGTTTCAAGTAATTTGTGAAAGTTGTGAAAGAAAAAGATTCATACACAAGCAGCGCAGCGAGGACGGAGGAATAGCCCAGAAAAGAAGTTGGGCTTTGTGGGAGGCCTTGCTGGGCCCTTTCACCTTACTCCCCTTGTTACGCTCGCGCTCAGCACTCTACTCGCGGACATAGCTCTTCTCCAGAGCCATTGGGAACACTGGTACCTTCCACTCTCCTCAGCTTCTTTTGTCTTTTTTGGATTATGTTTCTGCTGATACAAGCTTTGGAAAATCCAATTTAGCTCCACAGTCAACAGTTTCCATAGAAAGATTAGCTTTCATCCGTCTTTCCTCTCATTTCTTGTTCTCGAGAATGGAATTCATCGCCTAGCTGTCTGGTTTCGTGGAGTAATTTGGGGACATGCTTCACCTTCGCTTCTGCTGAAATTCCTGCAACCAGGATTTTCTTGTCCAATTCCTTGCCAAACCAAATTTACTTTCGTCCACGCCATTGAGTTTAATAAAGCTCGGTTTTGGCCAAAAATGTTGTTGCAGTGGGTGACAATCTTCAGTCTCTCATAAATATTTACCTTACAAGTGGTTAATAGGTTGTTTGGTTTTTAAATTATTAGGGAGGATTTGGGCCCTAATCTTTACTAGAAAGAACATATAATATGATTATTGAGAGCGTCACAGCTCAGTCAATACTCTATCATTAGTTTGGACGCGTCGATCAGAAGCTGCTGTAAAATAGTACCATATAAATTTGCTTACTAATGTCTCTGTGCTGCAGCTAGAAAACTCATCTTCAGATCAAATGAGGAACTAAAGATGATAGACTAACATGATTGTCATAGAGCATAGTACTTGCAAAGGGTAAGATTCCTGGCAAATTGTAAAAGAAACTTTACCGTTTAACAATTAGCGATTATAATGGAGGCTACGTCTTGTACACTGCTGCCGTACTCACACGTTCAGTATTTGATTTGCCAATAAAGTTTTGGCTCTGAAGTGGTTGAAGCATGTTTTGTTGCTTTGCTTCATTACTTCCTAGTTTGTGTATTGTGAGACAGTTTCCACAGAATATCCATCTGTGGGCCTTGGAAGATTTGATATGAGTCTTGATTTGTCGATTTGTCAACCATGGTCGAACAGCTTGGCATTTTATTTTCCTAAATTTTTGGTCATGGTGAGGCCAAATTTTCTTCTCTTTACCTAGGAACACACCATCTGGTGATCTTGTAAATTTGCTTCTACTGTTCTAGTCTTCGGTCGTATTTGTTTTCTGACCTTGAGAAGTAATTGATCATGTGGTTTTTCAGGTTTGATGTTCCTGTTATCTAGGCATGCTCTTTTCATTCAGTAAGCTTGCTGCATATGGCACTAACCATCTCAGTTGTGCAATCATGTGGCACGGTATGAACTTCAATCAAATTGGTCATCGTTTTTGCCAGATATGGTTTGAGTTGATTTATTTATGGTTTTATCCTGCTTTCACTATAGATCTTCTGGGAAACATGATTACTGAATCTCAGAGAGTGACAAGGAGATAAATGGCATTAAGTCATGTGTTGAAAATTAATTATATTTAACTTAGAACGAACAGTTGTTGTTGCTAACTAAACTTTATCTCCGATATCCCTCAACTATTTGTCTTCACAGCATGGGTCTTGCTTTACACTCTCAGGCTCTAACAATCATACTCCATGAAATATGCATCAAATGCAGTTCTTTTTGCTATTTCAGTGCTGCTAAGTTTTGCTTTAGATCTTTCATAATTCATGCACAGTAGCCAGCTCTTTTCCTATTCAGGCATATTGATTTTGTTCATTATTATGCTTTCTTCTAAGCATTTTACACAACCTTTGTCTTGATTACATGTGGTTTATACAATTATGAAATCTCATACTTTTTCACTGTATTTTAAATTGAAAATTTGTCATTTTCAAATTTGCTTAAAGACAAAAGTTTCACTTGCTAGTGCTTCTGTGGAAAAGGATTGAGAAGTGCGACTGTTATTAAAGCAAAGAGAGGCTATTGGATTGCTTCGCATAGAAAAATGAGGTAATATACTTCATTATTAACGAAAATTGGAGTGGGCATTATTTGAAATGGCATCATCTTATTGCAGGTTTAATAAGTCTCTCCTGCCTAAAGTATCAAATCTATGTTCTCGATCAAAGCATGAATTAGCAGGAAAGTTGTTGGAGGAAGTAGCAAGGATCTCAGGTCAATCAAAAATTCTTAGTAAGGTAGCTGTTTATGAGTATATATTGGTAACTGTCTAATTTTGACCAGAATAGTTTTATTTTTTCATGCATTTTTCTGAGAGTAGCAAGTTTTTCCTAAATTATTTTCTCATATGGAGCCTGTCGTTGCTTTTCTGACTGGAGCAGGAAACTGTTGGATCATCTTCTATATGTTGCCATATAACTTTAATGTGAATGTTTTAGTACAATTGTAGAATAAAATTTCAGCTGGAAGACAGTTTATTTAGGATTCTTCGGCTATGTGTTGATTGGTGGATTCAATCGAGTTGTAGAGTTTGGATTAAGTTAGATCTATTAGTGGAGCATCATTACAAAGTAATGTTGACGTTACCAAAAAGAACAATGCGCCTTTATGATACTGGTTGGTAAAGTCAATGTAATGCTGCTAGAGAAAATTTATTAGGAGTAGATGTGATCTTTCATGTTGATGTCTAAACACACGTACTAATTTGTGCTTGAGTTAATGGATAAACAAATGAAACTTTTTAAGATTCAGACTACTGATGAAGTGATCCCCTAAATTATTTTTTTCTGGGTCCATTTTTTATCCCTTCTCCTTGTCTTGTGATGTATATATGTTGGATTCAATCCAAACAGAGTGACATCTGTTTTTAATTAAGATAACTTGGTTTTTTGGATCTTGTCTCTCACATGGCATCTGTTTTTTGCATTGCCATGTGTAATTTAGTTCTCATTTTTAATTATTGCATCTCCTTTTGCATGTCTATTCCTCCAATTTTATGTTAATTGGCTGTTTGAATTGCTTTTGCTCATATGTCTAAATGAGCATTTCATGATTCAGTCATTTTTGAGGCTTTACGTGGCTTAGAAAGTAATCCTAGAAATCTATTGAAGTTCTGAGACCATGTTCTGAAAACACAAATTTATATTGGATCTAGGTGGCACAGCTGAAGTTGTCTTTTTGCAACACAACTTCAACTGAACTTGTGTTCAAAGTTGGGTTGACAAACATTATTTTCTTTTCCAAAAAATCTGGTTTTACCTGATTCTTGACAAATGTCCTTTCACTTATGTAGTTGATTTCTCATTCCTGTAATTTCTCTTTCTTTTGTACTTTGTATCCATCTAGCATTTCTTTTGTCGATTGGTTCTACGAATGGCTTTTCCATAACTCTCCCCTCTGAGTTTTTCCAGGTTATTGCTTTGATATATAAGCTTTCATATATTTTACCTAGATCTTTCCATCTGCTGTTTGTCAATGGGTTATGTGTCCCATTTTTTTTTTCTAATTTTTATTTGTATTTTTGTTTCATTTTCTGCATGATAGTCCTTTAGGTGCGTGGACAGTAATTTTGATATTTTATTTAGAATGTCATGCAAATTAACTGTGAACTCACTCTTTCCACATACTCCTCTTGATGAAGTTCTTGTAAGAGATTTCCAAATCATCAACCTTGTCTTAAGACTATTGTCATGGATGTAAGATTAAAGGAAATCTGACATCCACTTTGGATGGGATACAAGACTTCTGTTACAGAGATTCAGGCTATATGGGAAAAACAGGTTTGAGGGATCTGAGTGGTCTCTAAAGTTCGAAGAGTCTGTAAGGGTTCCCATGGCATACATGTGAAAGGGTACAGAATCTTAGGGCTGAGTTAAGATGCCAGATACGGAGGCTGAGATTTGAGCTTGGCTTCTCATGATAGCCAACTTGTGTGAGGGTTGTTAGGAGAACGTGGAATCCAGCTGACCGCTACTTGGTGGAATGAGAGCAATAGGTCTTATTAGAAACTTTCATTGGTAGACACCGATGAAGCACACATGCTTGCAAGCTTTATGGAGGATGGTTGTGAAGGAACTGGTGCAGAGTGTGTGTTCCAGGGTTGCAAGTGTCTGAGGCATTTTAAGAATAAGTATGTGTGTGGCTTGTTTCTTGAAAAATCTCTGATTGGCCTCAGAGTCATCTGGTCATAATCCCTAGACTTCTGGATTTCTTTAGCTTGCTAGTAGGTTGTTAGTAAAAGGTCTAGTATTTTAGGAGTTTATCGAGGATAGGTTCCTCTATTTGAACAGAGAGTCCTGATATTTAAGTATGTTATGATTGGAATAAGTTTATCTTGGGTTCCTAGTGAAGAGTTCAGTATCTTTTGGGAGTTTGTTGAGGATGGTACATCTATTTAAACAGGCTCTTTGGCAAAAAGTAATCAAGTTTGAAAAATTTGAACTTTGACCTTCAATTGTTTCTTGAGGCCTGATTCCCTTGAAGCAAGCTAATCCATTTCCTTAGAACTCTTTTCCATGTCCTAACTATATAATCCATAATTAATTCTCTTACAACTTCTTCATGGAGAAGGAGAAGAATCATTAGGATATAGCTAGGGCATTGAAGCCTCTGTGGGGCAACAGAATAGCCACTATCTCTATGGTGAATCTCGTAGGGGAGAGCTAATCACAATGACTTACATGTCTGGGCTCTTTTGAGTTGTAAACTGTTGAATTTATATCTTTGCATTTGAATGATTTTCCTTAAAGATATTTTTTCTGAAGTTAACGAATGTGATGACTTTTATTCTGCAATTTGTTTTGTTATAGGTATCTGTTCTGATGGATTATGATGGTCTTCATGATTTCATTGATAATGGAGGAGATAAAAAGAACTCTTGTATGAATCACATCGATGCAAAGGATGAATTTGATGATTCCTTAGTATGTAAAAGATTTCCATCCATCATTCTTGGTAGTTCTCCTAAGGTTGAATTGTATGATGAGGCTGCATGCTCTGAATTTAGTAGGGTTTTAGCTACCCAAAGCTGTGAAGGGTTTCTTCCTAATGCCATTGGTGCACAGTGGATTCAAGAGAGTTCTAGTCAAACATGGCCTTCTGTGTCTCCTGAACCTCCGAGCGATGCCCTTTCCTCACTAACAGAAGATTGTTATGAGACTTTATCTTCTCAGCCATTTCCCTTAGAAACTCCAGAAAAATCTAATTCGTCAGTCACTGTAGAAGAATCTTCTATCGAAGTTGGGCCTGAATTACCACCAGATGCTGCTGCCATTGAGTTATTTCTTGACAGATCTATCAATTGCATACCTGGGTTAAGTAAGAGGCAATGCCGTCAGCTGGAAAATTGTGGCTTCCACACGGTGGGAGGTCATCTAAAAGTTGAAGTTCTTTTAAGGTTTCAACATTTAACAAGAAGGCATGATTGACATTGTTCTTTTTTCATGTAGTTACGGAAATTGCTACATCATTTTCCTCGAACCTATTCTGATTTACAGAGTGCGCAGACTGCAATTGATGATGGACAATACCTGATTTTTATTGGGAAAATCCTATCTTCAAGGTAGCTATTGCTTTTTCCCTAAATAAGAGTATTTTCTATATGGAAGAGATTGCACTTCTTGCAAGATTCTTGGCTGGTTAGATCTTTTTCAACTTGGTCTTTGAGATACTTAATCAAAGTCATGATAGGTTCTTCAGTTGCCTATATCACTGTTCTAGTCCATGTGAACCATTGGAAAGTTGCTTTGTTCTACTACATGTAAGTGTTTTAAGGCAATCATATAGACTCCTAATCAAAGAATACAAAGATGCTTGATTGTAATTCAATAGAATGTACATTTTTTGTTAGACTTATAAATTGTGACAATTTTTTGTCTCCATGTGAGTTAATTTTACATGTATCAGATATCCATATGATGATAAAAGCAAAAAAGAAAAAGTGTAATTAAGAACTGCGTCTTTTGGAACCTTTGGCCTTGTAGGTTAGATATTCTGTTTTTTGTACTGGATATTGAAGAGAAGTATGTTCCAGAGGCAGCAATCCCTAGTAATGAGGTCATTGTAACTCACTTTCAAAAGGCTGTGTATGGTATCTGGCCTATCAATTTTTATTGGACATATTATTTGTGAGAGGAAAAGGATTAATTCCAGATGTATAACATGAAAATTTTCATTTTAAATTTATTGTAACTGGCTCCAATTATTTGGGACAATGAAGTCGAAACCAGATACTAAAAGGTTTACCGGTCAGTTTCATAAATTTTAAAGAGCTTTATATTTGTTATTTGAGTGTTCATTGTTCTCAATGGATGGTATGAGAGAGCTCCTTTAATTTTAGTTCAGCTATTAACTTGGTAGTTAACCAACTTTAGAATGAATAAAATCTTCAAAAAGAAGATTTATGTAGTTTGTGCCAATTCTTTGGGAAATTGATTTTAAGTCAGGTTCTAAAAGTTCTCCAATCAGTTATAATTTTTTATAGTTGAAACATTTGTTCTTTGAACACTCATTGCTAGAAATGGAGGGCTTAGTTTACATGGTAATGCATAAAGATTTTCCACTGATTTATTTTGATGTGAATTTAAAGGGGTCTTTTTATACTCTTCCTAGGTGAATATTCCACATTTAATATCATACTCTACGATGTGGGTTCACTTTAGCTGTTGAGTAACAAGAAGAACGGAAATGTTAGAATTGGGGAGCATTATTGCTTTGGTACCTCATTGCCTGCTGTATGTTTGATTACTTTGAGCTATTTGATCCAGATTATTAGCTGCGTTTTACCTTTGCCTTGTCAGGATTGAAGTATTTATTTCCGTATCTATTTAGGGCAATCTATAATCCATCAAAAATGAAAAGGAAATCAGGGGTATGAAAGATGACAGAGGAGAGTATTGGGGTAAAAACTTTTATATATGCTTGTTCTCGGTGGAACTAAATTTTTGATGAAATTGAAATGGAGCTTTAAATTCATATCAGCTCCTTCTTCCAACGTTGTGTAAAACAGAAGTTGATATATTTGCCACTTATAGGTGTACTAAATGTTTATTTGCCACTTATGCCTTCAGGAATTTCATAACACATCAGATTTATAATATTATAAATATTTTGGGTCAGTGGGGAAAGGCATCAGGGTTTGTAGAATGTAGTAGGTTCAGAAAATTAGGTTTCGAAAGGCAAAGGGAGCTGATAAAGTACAGGCTGGTTGCTGGAAAATTCTAAGCAGCAGATTGTTTGTAGTCTTATGATTTAAAGTGGTAATTTAAGCCTAATTCTTATGGAAAGTACATTCAATTTTAGGGTTTCATGACAATATACAAGCTCGTTTGCTTTGGGGTTGAGAAGAAAGGGGAAAAGCAAGGCTCAAGGTATTGTTCTTTGCCTTTGAACAGTGTCCAAAAATAGTACCATCGCATAGCAAACAATACCATGAAGAGAAGAAGACACTATATTGGGACACGAATACCAATTTGATTGGAAAAAATAAAAAAAGGGAAAGACAGTCATAGATTCTAACGCTATCCAGAAATTCTAGGATAAATTAAGTCTGCCGCAATTAAGAAAATAACTGGGAAAACAAAGTTATCTGCAGGAATTATGGAAATTTTAAATTACGTGCAGACTCTAGTGCTATTAGAAATTCTAAGTTAAAGTAAGTCAAGCATATTTAAGAAAGTAACTGGAAAAACAAATTATTTGCAGGATTTATAGAAATTTCAATTTACTGCATGCCCTACAAATTTCTACCAAAAGCATAAGCTAATGAAATGATTCAAAGACTGCACAGCTAAGAAAATCATAATTGGACTTTTAGAACAACTAGGTCTTGCTTCCATTTGGTGTTATGAAGCTTCTACCGTGCCCTAGATTGAATGGATTTGATTATATAGGTGTTCGATTGAGCATATACTGCTTTCACAATGTATCAAATAGTGGTAAGCTGCTCCAGCGGTGACCAGAGTCTTTAAGGGTGTTGATTAAATGTGATTGATGATTCCTTGAGTTGCAGGATTAGAGTACATAGGAATTTCGTTTAACGTGCGGTGTTGCAGATTTACTTTCAAGAGGAGCTGTAATGCCTCAAAAGCACTCGTAGGTCACTTTCTTGATAAGTTAAAAGGTTCCATTTCTTGTCATCCTAGTGGTTTGCATTATTTTCTGTTAGGATCTTCTCTAATTTTAAGTGAATTTCCCAACATGTTCTGAAAACTCTTATTTTAATTTATCTTTTTAGATTTCTTTACATTAAATTTTTTTTGTAGATCATATATTCCATATGGAAGTCTTGTTATCTGGTCTTACAAGATTTGGTAAACCTAGCTTTACAACGTCAGTGTCAAGATATCTAAACATCAGATTCTTGTTGTTCTAATAAAGGCTGTAATAACTGTTGATAATCTTTGGGAGGACGGAAGTTTTTATTTAGATATAGACAACACTTGCCATTTTTCCTGCAGGGGAGTCAGAGCTAGTTATTCTTTTTCGTTTCTTGAGGTGGTTGTCGGCTGTGAGATTGCAGAAAACCAATCAACTTCTGAGCACACAGTTGATGATACTGATAATAAGGGAAAGAAGAAAATTTATTTTCATCTGAAGAAATTTTTTCGGGGTACCCGCTTTACATTTCAACCTTTTCTTAGAAGTATTGAAGAGAAGCACAAAGAGGGAGATATTGTTTGTGTAAGTGGTAAGGTGAGTTTCTTGAGACGCTGAGTTGTTGAGTTGCATGCTTGTCCTTGTTATGGTTTGAGTTGCTGTCAACTTCTGTTTGATTTATCTATAGTAAGATTCAGACCTTGAAGAAGGGGTAGCCTTCCAATGCATCTTTCTTAGATGATATAAATGCTTCGTATGAGGTATAGCAACTTTTTTTTTTGGGAAGGTTGTTTGGGGGGGAGGGTGTTATACTTGATGGAACTGCTGTTTAGTTCTTTCAGTCGACTTTAACTGCAATCTCCTTGCCCAAGACTTGGTTTCAAATTCTTCTTGTTTATATTGCTTTCGGTTGGTACCTAGCTTTATGGCGATAGGAGGTGTACTCTTTCGAAACACATATTCCTATCAGTGGTGCCAACAACTGTCCAAGGTGTAGGGTTCACCTTCAACATTCTTGGCAATTGTTGAATTGTTGTTGGGGATGATACTGGTGTAGTGATTGATGAGGGCATGCATTGGGATGCAGTTATAATGGTGGTTACTCTTGGAACTTTTTCTTTGTTGAATCGGCTACAAGATTAAAGAAACACGGATAAAGGGTCAAGGAAGTTTGACTTATTTCTTATTAATATTGCTTTATTATTTATGTTCTGGCATTATTCCCTCCCGTATTATGAATTGAATAAGTAAATGGGCATCTGCTGCAATTCCTGTATTTTGCTGATTGGTTCTTGGATTTAAGTTATTTCCAAGAAACAGCCACTGGTTAAAAGTCTCCCTTGGGATATAATATTGCATTTGTAGCTCAAGTGTGATTCTCTACTTGAGTTTGTTTATATGTAATTGCGCTCAAGTATGATTCTTCACTTGAGTTTGCTTATATGAAATCGCATGAATTGGTTGTACTGCAATAAATAGTGATTAAGGGTTTGGATTTCTCTTGATGAAATTAAACAAAGTCACTTATGATCTCTGTGCTGTGATGCTATTTTAGATCAACTGAGTTTTTTCGATTTGAATTATTCAGAATATTTAACACTTGTAATAACAAACCCCCACCCTGGCAAGGGAAAAAAAAAGGACCTGTACTTAAATTTTACTTTTCAATTTAGGTGAGAAGTATGCGTGCTAAGGATCACTTTGAAATGAGAGAGTACAATATCGATGTGCTTGAGGATCAAAATGATTCATCTTTTCGTGCAAAAGAGAGACCATATCCAATATATCCTTCAAAAGGAGGTTTAAATCCAGACTTTCTTAGAAACATGATTGCAAGGTTCGTTCCTCTTACTTTACTATGGTTCTAATATATCACAACCAGACCTTTTAGCAGGGTCTGCTGCTTTGGTGTCTCTTTCTTCCCCCTTTGCTCTTACTCATCTTTTATAGGCAATAAACCTAATGAAACTAGCTCTTCACGGTTGTTAACTTGTTGCTTGTGATGTTTATCATTTTATTTTTCTGCTGGCTTTAGCTGCCCTATTATGCAGTATCTTTGAAATTTCATTTTCTTGTGATGCCCGTACTTCTATCCAATACCCGAGTGAAGCTATCTTAGTTTGGAGAGTTTTGTCTGTGCACTGAAAAGTGGTGTTCTTTTTGCTGCCTGAATGAAATACTAGTTCGATTTACATTACAGCTTGGCTGTCTGTATGATAACTTGGTCTTGTGAACCAAAATTGTTCAGTGTGATGGTTTTCATCTTTTTCCATTTTCTAGAGTGGTGATGGGAACTTGTGTTTTTTTAGACAGTTTCAATAGCAGTTTGCCTTCTTTTGGAATGTTTGGAAGAACTTCTTCTCAAATCTGGGCTAACAATTTTATGATTATTTTCTTGAGAAAAAGAAAAACTAAGTTCTCTCGAAAGTGAGGCCTTTAAAAGGGCAGTAACCTTCTTTGAGGTGTAATTTGACCAGGCACGATCAAGCGTTATAAAAAGTTCAAAAGGCTTCAGTTTGTTGGTTTAGACATCTAGGTCAATTGCTATTAAACCTTTTACTATGGATAAATCTGTGCCTGTTGACATTTTCTCCATGGTATGGAATATAAGTTCATTGGAAGCCTGATCCTTTTTGTACCATTATTGTTTGGAGATCTGCATCTGGTGATGCAATGTATTCATGTAGCTCTAATTGGATGCTTGAATTCAATTTAGCTGCTTAGCTGTAAAGATATCCCTTGTTTATTTGCTGGGAGTTTTTTTAATTGTTTTCTTAAACGGTAAAGTTGGCTGTTTTTCCCATTATAAGCATGCCTTTACCCATGTAATAAAATGTATTTTTGACTTGTTCCAGAGCCTTACAGGTCTTGCCTGCTAATATTGATCCGATACCAAAAGATATTACTCAGGACTTCGGACTGTTAAGTCTTCATGATGTAAGTTCCTTACTTCTAATTGTTTCATTTTTGATTTCTTATCTACTTATAAGTGAGGTTTAATTAATCGGAAATCTGCTTTCAATTCTGAGTTTTACATAGTTTGTGGAAAAGCTTTGTTAAATGTTGTTGGAAATAATTCTTTTCAGCATTCCTTTTGAATTAAATACATCTTCACCCACTTGTTTCATGCAATTCTATTTAAAGGAAATGACTTTTCAATTTATCACATCATATATTGTGTAGCATCTAATTTGTTCTAAGCAACTACTTCCTCTTCAACCTCCACCTCAAGGTATAGATTTTTTTTTTTTTTTTAATTTTTTTTTTAAAATTTTATTGTCATTGTTATTGATATTATAGGTTCACTAAATAATCATATCTGTTTAGAGGATACATGAGTAAGGCATTGAACTTAACCCCTTAAGACATCACCTAACTAGTGGGTATAAAATGAATAATTACAAATTGATAAATTACTGTGACATGAGTCACTAAAAGAAATGCCAATACAGATAAAAACAAATAGAAATTAAAGAAAATCATATCTTCAAGGGGGCATGTAGTGGTCAAGGCTTGATTCATTTTTAAGGCTATTTTCTTGCAGTTGCTTGGTAGTGAGCCCAATGTTGTTAAAACTTGTTGCCTTGTAACTGAGTGACTGAAATTTGCTAGTCCATCTGTTAGACAATTTGCTTCACAAAACACATGAGAGATCTTGACATTAGAAGCTAGAAAACCCAAGCACTGTCGAAGCTCATATTCTAAATTCTAGGGAGCTGAAAAAAACCCCTTTAGTGCATTGAACCACCTCAATGTATAGTCCCATGCTGTTCACCTGTATTGCATAAAGAATCTATAGAAGAGGATCAAGAATTGATCTCCCAATCCTGTACCAAGGAAACAAACCTTAAAGTTTCAAGAACTCCATCCTGTGCATCTTAGGCAATCTGCTACTCTTTTTCTTTATTTTATGGTTACAGAATTTTTTTTCTTTTTTATCTGTGAAGGAATTTTCAATGGGTAGTGGGCACAAGATACCCAAATAAAGGAGATGCATTCTCCCATCAGCCTCATTGATGCCGTAAGAGAATTAGCAAATTCTTAAAATAGAGAGGTCAAACTTTCTTTGTCTGTGAAAACTATTCCATTTTCTTTTCAGAAGTTGCTATATCTTTCCAATCAGTTTGAAGGAGAAAAATACAAGTCACATTGAGTTTCTTATGAATAATCCTAATTGAATCCTAAAAATACTGTTGAATATGGTTTGAATTCTTTGGGTTATTTTTGTGTTGGTTTGCTGCTTTGGGTTGGGCTGGGTTAAAGGCTTATAACATGTCCAACCCATCCCATAAGAATCATAGTGTTTCTTTTTTTTTTTTCAATTAATAAAGTGGTTGACTCTCATTGAAGGAAGGGAATTTCGGTGGCTAGCTAGTGTGGGTTTTCTGCACCTAGTTTTAAGAGAACAGCTTATTGGTTCCAGCTTTTGAAGCCCCAAAGTCTTTTGCTCCCTTTGTGACTACTTCGTGTTCTTAATCCAGCAAATTTAAGGCTTTTGATTTGCAATCTGTGTGGGTTTTCTTCTATTAAACACATTGATAGATAAGCCAACTCTTACTTTTTTTTTTGGTTGGTTTCTCCTATACTAGATTTGTATGCTAGTTTGATATCCACTTCATTACAGCATATATATGCTTGTGGATTTTGTCCTTAAAGGAGATAAGTTTATCCATTGGTTTTGTATCTAATATATTTCTTTAAACTCAATTTGCTCATAATGGAAACCAGTGCTACCCTTTGTCATTGAGTGGTAGCTATTTCAGAACAAAAGGAAACCTTAGGTTCCTTATGGTTTAGGGTTGGGTCGGGTTGGGTCATGTTATGAGCTTTTAACTCAGCTCAACAAATAGTAGCAAACCAACATAAAAATAACCCACAAAATTTAAACCATATTCAACAAATCTCCATCCTGGTTGAATTTCTCAAACATCTCAAAAGGAAAACTGAAATGCTCCACCTTCACCCCGAAGCCACTGAAGGGTCCGCTTCAGAAATTGTAGACTCCAATTAAGTTCAAGCATTGCTTGAACTTAGCAATTGGTAGTGGTTTTGCCAACAAATCTGCTCCCTTATCTGCTATGCTAACTTTCTTCACCAAAAGATTACCTTGTGATACAACACCATGAACAAAGTGATATCTCACATCAATGTCCCTCATTCATTCATGAAACGTATGATCTTTAGTTAAATAAATAGCCCTCTAGCTATCCCAGTGGAAAACAGTCACTAGCTGATCTGAGTTAAGTTCATTTAACAATCCTCTTTACCAAATAACGTCCTTAATTGCCCTAGTCATAGCCATAAATTTTGCCTCTGTAGTAGATCTGGAGATTGTAGTAAGCTCTTCAACTGACTGCATAACTGCTAAACCAAAGCCTGTAAGTGATCTTTCTTTTATCAAGGTCACCTACAGAGTCTGAATTAACAAATCCTGTGAAATTCTCACTATACCTGCCAACTTCTAGACAAGCATTGCAAGTCCACTTTTGGTGCCCCAGAATCCGCTTTATTGCCTGTCATTGAATTTTTCTAGGACAAGACATGTCTGCTAACAACACTAACAGTTTGTGAAATATTTTGACAAGTACAAACCATGTCATACATAATACGTCCAACTATACTGGAGTATGGTACACATGACATAGAAACTCTCTCTTCCTTTGTATGTGATGATAACTTTATTGAAAGTCTAAAATGGGTAGCTAAAATTTGATATAGGCTGTGCATCTGTCGCTGGAAAATGATTTAACACTTACTCAATATATTGCTGCTGAGTCAAGTGTAGCTTACCTGTACTTCTCTCTCTTCAAATTTCCATTCTAAGAATCTTTTTATGTACTCCCAGATGTTTCATCTCAAATTCACTACTCAATTTGTGTTTCAAATGATAATGTTAGACATGTCTTTTGCTATAATCAGTATATCACTAACGTACAACAGCTAATAAATGAATGAACCATTTGCAAGCCTTCTAAAACAAACAAAATTATCGTACTGGCATTTGGAATAATCAAAACCCATCATAAAAGAATCAAATTTCTTATACCACTGCATTACTGACTATTATAATCCATACAAGGATTTCTTTATAAAGGCATAGTCTTCCTTACCTATTTGAAAACCCTTTGGCTGGCACATGTAGAATTTCTTCTCAAATTTACCATGTAAAAACGTTGTCTTGACATCAAGCTATTCTAACTCAAGATCATTCATGGCAACCAAACCAAGTAAGATATGTATAGAGATATGTTTGACAAAAGTGAGAACACATCATTAAAATCTATTCCCACAACCTAACCATGTTCGGTAATAATTATCCATGCCTTAAACTTAGCTTTTTCAATGTCTGAAAGTCCTTTTCTCTTGAAGGAATTTAGGAGATTTGGGGTCAGTACACCACAACTTGGACACGTTAACACCATATATATAGCCAAGAAAATACACTTCTTGGCTCTAGGCTCTAACTTGCCGTCATTTACATGAGCATGTGGAGGACAACCTAATATTCTTAAATTTGAAGACTAAATAAAGTTACCTAACCATACTTCTTTTAAGATCTTGCATTCAAGAGTTGTATGTGGTGAGTGATTCACCAAATAGCATGCCATGTTAGCAACTTTTGCCCAACTTTAGGCTTCTAGAGCAAATAATGCTTAATCCCAAGAAGAGAGGGTGAATATTGGGGAAACCCAATACAAGAGGGTGATTAAAGACGAATCCCAACACAAAAATGTCAAAATGGAGCCAACCACAAAAGAGCTAATAAAACATATGTTATAATCCTAAAGTGAAATCTTGTGAAACACCCATCAGACTTGGTCTTTTGGCATGGTGGCAACAAGACAGTAACAAATGTTATTAGAGCACTCCCACCTGTTAGGTTTGAGTCCTAGCTTGTGAGTTCGCTACCCTAGGATTGGCAAGGGCCTATGGGAGCTCAAGGCGAGCTTGCTAGGGTTGAAACTTGGACTTATGGGGGCCCAAGAAGAGTGCGGATTGACAAGGATGTTAGATTTGAGAGCATGGTGGAATGTTATGATCGTATGGTGAAATCTTGCCAAATACCCATTGGAGTTGGTCTTTTGGTGTAGTGGTAGCAGGACAGTAAGAACATATCACAAGGAGGTGAATTAAGTCCATAAGGGGGTTGAAAAAAAAAAATTCCTATGAAAGGGCAAGTAAGTGTAATGGAATGGATAAAACCCCAAAAAAGGGTTAAAGATCCATGATACAATAAAAGACCCCCATATTTGATACGGGACAAAAAACTCAAATCCATGATGGAATAGAGCACCCACAAATTCAATATGGGACAAATAGACAATAAATCCATAATGAAATAGAACAATTACAAATCCATAATGGAATAGAATACCCACGATTCAATATGGGACAAAAGACTCACAAATCCAAGATGGAATATAAGAGTTGCAAATTCATGATGGAATAGAATACCCATGAATTGAATATGTGATAAAGAATCATATTTCCATAATGAAATGGAAGGTTCACAAATTATGGAGTAGAATACCCATGAAGGAGCCAAAGATCCACATGCCACTCTAGACTTCACCCTCCTAGACCCTATTGGGGCCTTCATGCACCTCTAGCCTTATTATGTATAAGGTCCTTTTCCAAGCCTAATCGTGTCTCTGGGCCACTTCCAATCCTCGTTGCAGCTTTTGGGTTTTTACTAAGTGTAGTGCTCTGTAAAGTGTCTATCGTCGTGAATGGAGGCATGTAAATTTCACTCGTCTCAAGTATGCAGCCGAAACTAACTTTGGCTGCCTATAGATTCCCAGATTCAAAATCCAAGAAACAAAAATGATAGAGAAAACACCATAAAATTATCTCTAGGCATTCTTTTGCAGTGTAAAGGCCTAGTTTTCCTCGAACTGGACACCTCTCTGTAGACCAAGCTTATGACACCAGCTGATTACAGTGATCAAAAAGAGAGAGAGCCACCAAAGAGTTTTCCCTCTCTTGTGGCTCATATGTCTATCGACTCAATCCTCAATTGCTGCCTATTCTGGATTTAGAGATTGGTTTTATCCCAAATAATGTAAAATCCTCAATGTTCTTGTGTTTGTTGTGTATGTGTTTACGGCTTCATCCACATTTTTCACAATAGATATAATTTTAGGCACAATGCATATAAGTACATCACTATTTTAATGCTTCTGAGAACTGCATAACATTTTCTTCAGATATCATTCCAGTATTCAAGTATTGGGTTGAGGTTTCTCATAAATAATCCTCTTGCAGCATAGGGGTCATAAATTATGACTGATTCATAAGACTAGCAACATTTGAATGCTTCTATGGAACATGCATACAATATGTTCTTTGAAGTTCATTGAGCTATTGAAGTGGACCAAGTTCCTAGTTTTGAGCCTTTTTTTTTTAATGGTCATGGGTTAGCAGATTTAGAGCAATGTGATATTATCTGTGTTAACTTTTTCTTCAGCATGGATAGTTCAGCAAAGAGGTAAATGATAGTTTTTTTTTTTTTTTTTTGACAATGTAGGCATATATGGGGATTCACCAGCCAGAGAGTATAAATGAGGCTGATTTGGCACGCAAAAGGCTTATATTTGATGACTTCTTTTACCTGCAGGTGTGATTTGCAGTACATTGCTAATATAGTGCTAATAGCGTTTGTTCTTTGCTGTTATGCACTGGTCACATATATACTCAACCAATTAAAATGTTGCTCTTTGTCAGTTGGGACGGTTGTACCAAATGCTTGAAGGTCTTGGTACAAAAATAGAGAAAGATGGCTTGCTTGATAGGTATAGAAAACCTGAAGTAAACACTATTTATACGGAAGAATGGTCCAGTCTCACCAAGACATTTCTGAAGGCTCTTCCATATTCCCTTACTTCTAGTCAGCTAAGTGCTGTTTCAGAAATTATTTGGGATCTAAAGCGGCCAATAGCTATGAACCGGCTGTTGCAGGTTTTGCATTTTGCATTGATATTGCTTCTGTGTCCATGAATAAATGCAGTAAAATTGTTTTAATTTCTAGATATTGAACAAAATTTACTTGCTCAACCTGGTAATTACTTCCTCATGTCATTTGAGTTAGTTTGGTTACTGCATATATCTGTACTTGCTCATCCCTCAGGCTGATATTGAGCTGCTGGTATCTGTGATGTAAAAAATTGAGCAAGGTTTTTCTTTTCCTCTCCTCTCCTCTTTTAAAAAGCTATAAAGAAGAGCATTCCTTAATTTATTTGTCTACCTAGTGTTTCATGAAAATCTTGATTTGGATTATGTTCGTCCATTTGGTAATCTTCCCCTAGTTATTGTATCCCTTCAAATCAATGCCCAAATGTATCATACGTGCTCAACTTTCCATCGTGGTTTATGGACTAAGATTGTTGCTTGTTTGGTTATTGTTGTATGGTTTCTTCATCCACTTGATGTACTTGTGGCGTTATAAGCTTTTGGGCTTGGTAGCATCTTACTTCCTTTTAAAGAGAATGAGTTCCTTCTTCCTTGACTGCCTTTAAAGAGAATGAGTTCTTTCTCCTTTGGGCCTCTATTAACGGAGTTAGATTTGGTGAAACTATGTGGGAGTGTTAGTGACAGTACAAACAATGTATAGGCTTTTTATCTGGTAATATTTGAGATTCCTTTCCAGGGCGACGTTGGATGTGGGAAAACTGTGGTAGCTTTCTTGGCATGTATGGAGGTTATTGGCTCTGGATTTCAGGTTAGTCACAGTAAAGGTTATATATGTTATCAGATTTTTTACACATCTTTTTATAATTATGACAGTTTGTCTTGGTCATATTGTTTGGTTTTTGTGGATTCAAGGTTTTGTCTCTTGGTTTATTAGGAATCTTATTCTATTAATAGATATAATTTGTTACATGACCATTGTTGCATAAACTTTTGTCCACTTGTAGGCAGCTTTCATGGTTCCGACTGAGTTGCTTGCTATCCAGCATTATAACCACTTGCGTAATTTGCTGGAGAGTATGGAGGAGGTTGAGTGCAAACCTTCAGTTGCTTTACTCACTGGTTCTACCCCATCAAAACAATCACGGATCATTCGTGAGGCATGCATTATCTTCTACTCTTTTGCTTTTTTGTTTTTTTTCTCCTGTATTTCGAGATTTCTACAATTGAGGCTCTGGTTTTGCAGGGTCTCCAAACTGGAAACATTTCATTGGTCATTGGGACCCACAGTCTAATATCAGAAAATGTGGAGTTCTCTGCTTTACGTATAGCAGTGGTGGACGAGCAACATCGCTTTGGTGTGATCCAAAGGGGAAGGTTTAACAGTAAGGTGGTTTGCTTTCCTTAGATTAAGATAAATGTTATTCTGGGAGCCACTGATGTGTAAGTTCGTTTGCCAGAACATGAACATTGGGTTTTCTGAGGGCTTTGATTTTAATCTTGGTTTTCTGGTTGTCGAAATAGAAGTCCACCTCTAAATAATGTCTTTGCCATGCTACTGAAATTCTGGATATTTCCAACTGATAAAAGTGCTTCTTTTGTTCGTATTTCTTGTCTTCCTTGCTCAAGAGCAATTACTGTCTTAGCATACTACTGCAGTTCTGATATTTTCATTTTTTAACCGTGAATTTTGTAGCAAAGATATTTTTTTTTTAAATTTATCTTTTCAGTTTCTTAGAATTTGGAAGGAGTTTGCTCTGAATCTCTTGCCTGAAGGGGGTTATTTTTATAGCAGTTATCTTTGGTAGTTTTCGTGCTTTTTGTCATTCTACCTACTGGCGCAAAGCTTTCCTTTGGAGTGGGGGCACGAAATTTTTGTAGAAAATCAATGAACAAGGACAAGATAGGAGAAATTTGTCATCATTGAAGTAGAAAGTATTGGGATCACCTTTTCAAAACTAGTAGGTTCTCCTTTTCCTGAAAGAACACATGCAATAAGCTACCTTGCTTCCAGATAAGGACTAAATATGGTGGAACTTATTGTACCTGGTCTAAAAGCACTTTGATGAAAATAAACAATGGGTCAGTCGAATGTATTAGAGATCTGAATTCGATGGTTGATCAAGAGTGATAGCCAGAAGGGTTTCACGCTGGTCCTATGGCAGGTCTTTTTGAATGGCCTTCAGAACTGGTTCTGATAAATTTCGTGAATGGTTGGGGTCTAGAGTAGGAAAGGAAGGTTGAGGAAATCTTTGGGTACAGTTGAATCTATCATGTGATTGGCTAGCTGTTCTAGTATTCATTTATTTAGTTATTTATTTATATGTTGTTGGCTGGGGTTAGGGGGGTTGAGCGTGTGTGTGTGTGTTCTTTTCTCTCTTCTTTTTATTCCCAGCTTGGACTGCTTGTATTGACGGATCTGTTTTGTTCTTTGCTTTGACTGAAAGTTCTAAGATCATCCAGAAAAGAGAAAAGGTTCTCTTTTCTGGATGATACTGTAGTCATTTAAACCATGATGTCTATATAAGAAATTTTCTTTTACTTCAACTATAATTTTTGGACCAAAGGGCAATTCCTCCCCCATTAAGGGGTAGACCTTGAGTTCATGGAGCCATATGGAGGTGTGCTTTGAGGAAAACATTGCTGATTGAAACCTTGGCAAGATTTTGGTTAATAAGACATCTTTCAGATGATATGTTTTACCATGTTCTTGCTATTGATCCAAAGAAAAGCTGCCATCTTTTCAATTCCTAAGAATCTAAATCAGCTTAAGGTGTGAAATTTCTATTGCATGCTTAAGGTGTGAAATTTCTATTGCATGCTTAAGGTGTTTCTTGCACTTTTAGTCTGCTGTAAACATGCTTCTTTACGTTTTTATTCATGTTTAAGTTGTGCTGATTGAGCAAGCTACTCCTTGCAGTTATATTATTCCCCTTTAAGTTCAAGAATGGAAGCAGCTATGGATGGGTCCTCAAAAAATGATGTGCATATGGCGCCTCATATCCTTGCCATGTCAGCCACTCCCATCCCAAGGACACTTGCTCTGGCTTTATATGGGGATATGTCCTTGACACAAGTATGTAAACAGTTTCTCATTTTCAGGATCCCATGCTTTTTCTTGAAATGAAGTTCCTAAGTTTGCTAATGTGTAATTTGAACAACCATCAGCTCACATTTTAATTTTCTTGGACCAAGTTTACTTTTTTGTAAGTGTTCTCAAATATGTTATGGACCAAGTTGTATAGCTTTGGATGTTAAAATGCGCTTTATGTTGTTTCATATTTAGGATTTTTGAGAACCTTAGGTCAAGCATCTAATTGGAAAAGGATGTTAGGGTATTCATTAGGACATTGGACAACTGATGTTTTCTTGAACTAAAACTTCCATCAAGACATGAATTTAAAATTTGGAAACTATCTTATCACTCATTTTGCTAACAAAATTTCCTTCAGTCTCCTGAGTTTACAGTTTGTTACTTGACTTACAATTTCCTGTTTGTAACAGATAACTGACTTACCCCCCGGAAGAATACCAGTTGAAACGTTCATTATTGAGGGAAATGATGATGGCTTTGAGAATGTGTACAAGGTAATGGTGTTCTGCGCTGCAAACTTCCCAATAAAAGTGTGCTTATTTGACTTTTGAAATTGGGTTTAAATTGACTTTTGAATCAGAACTGAATATTAACTTAACTGAAATTAAAATGACTTGCTTCGAGAAATTATAGACCTGTTTTTATCTTGTACTTTCAGAAGAAAACTGCAAGATGTGAGAAGAAATTTAAGTGACATAGGATTCAGTTTTGTCAATTCTATGAGCTATTCCTTTTTCCTTAAAATATTTCTATTTTCTGGAGTCTCCCCCAGTTATTTCAGAATTGCTGAGTTCCCTGTCTCACTCTTACTCGCTTTTACTATTGAGAGGCTTGAAGGAAGCTCACCTAGTTTGACCTTTCACGGAAGAGATTACACCAGTCTTAGGATACTCACATCAACAAGTTCTCATCTGCAATCAACAATTTTCCCTTTATTTTATCGTTTGATATCTTTTCCTCAGCATACTCAGCACAAATAAATGTAAAAGGGACTTAATGGTCTACCAAATGAGGAGATAAAGAAGAGTTCAACATACTGAGCCACAGAAGCTTTGGCATTTTACCTGAAAGCTATTTGTATGGATAAGTAGGGTTGACAAAACTGTGAAAATTGATAGAAGCGATGTGGCAGGTTCAAAAGATTAAAGACTGTAAGATCCCTTTGACATACACAATTTATAAGATATTGATTTTTTGGGCATAGGCATGAGTGTTGCTCTTCACAGGAATATGGAGTGTTGTCACATATCTGGGAAGTCTAGCATTGGAAATGAATGTATTTTCCTTTATAGGTATTTCTAATATATGTCTGTGCAGGATTTTTCAAAGGTTCATTGTTCTAGCATGAAGGTTATTTTCAGTGGTTGCAAATATACCGAGGATAACTGTTATATTTTGGTTAATTACTTTCTTTTGTATGTTACAGATGATGCTGGATGAGTTAGAAGTAGGAGGGAAAGTGTATCTTGTGTATCCAGTTATTGAACAATCTGAACAGCTGCCCCAACTTCGTGCTGCTGCTGCAGATCTTGAAGTTATATCTCGTCAGTTTCAGGGATACAGATGTGGATTGTTACATGGAAAAATGAAGAGTGATGAGAAAGAGCAAGCATTGGAGCAGTTTAGATCTGGAGAGACGCATATACTACTTTCCACACAGGTAATCGAGATTGGTGTTGATGTTCCAGATGCATCTATGATGGTTGTTATGAATGCGGAGAGGTTTGGAATAGCTCAGCTTCACCAACTTAGAGGACGAGTTGGACGTGGAGAAAGGAAGTCAAAGTGTATTTTGGTAGCATCCACTGCCAGTAGCCTAAACCGGTTGAAGGTGCTACAGAAATCATCAGATGGCTTTTACCTGGCAAATGTGGACCTCCTTTTACGTGGACCTGGTGACTTGCTTGGTAAAAAACAGTCGGGTCATCTTCCAGAGTTTCCTATTGCACGATTGGAAATAGATGGGAATATTTTGCAAGAAGCACATCTTGTTGCACTGGTAAACTCTACTTCTTTAGCTGCTTTTGGTTCTGTTTCTGCATAGAAATAATTGATTGTTATACTTACCACCTCTTGATGGCCTCTTTACTTTTTCTCATTTAATAAATCTTCTCCCGACCACAAAGTGTGATATTTCTACTGTTAGGAAAGTCTGCTATATTACAACTTCTATATCTCAATTACCGATTGTTAGCTTACTTGGTACTTTGTTGCGTGCTTATATATCTTGGATATGAGTACTAATGTTGGTAACTGGCTTGTGGCCTAAAATGCAGTGGCATGCCTGGTGTAAAATGAAAGTGTCAAAAGTGGTTGACTCGCCTGGCTCAGGAAAATAATATGACATTGTATTTTTAAGTACCTGGGATTGTATGGCCTTCTTGATGTAGAGTACGGGCTCAACCACTAAACTGAGCAAATAGGTGAGCAAATATTCTAGAGTGGCTGGAAACAGAACACTAGGTTATGGGATTTTCTCTGTAATCAGTTAACTTAGGGGATTAAAAATGATAAAGGTTTTGTGGTGGAAATGACTGAAGTATTTGTAGGTTAGGATCTAATAAGGGAGTAATAAGAGGTATATGCTCTGGAGCTCAAAATAAGTGAGAAGGAACATGATCCAGAGTTAGACAATTACTTGGTGCATGTTGTGTGTCAAATTTTGTGGGGTTGGAGGCCAATAGAAGGTGTATTATGCCAGGGCTTTTATCCAAAGGATTCTACGTTGTATTTTGATAAAATTGGAACAATTTTTCTGTAAGTACATTAAAAACTAGGAAGTTGGACTAGTATAGTAGTTATAACGATGCTATTAATAGTTGCATTGATTAGTTGGTGATGAAGATGGTAGAGTAATGATATAGATGATAGAGATGATGATAAGAAAGGTGGTGGCGGAGGCAATGATGAATGGAGAATGGTGGAGTTGTGGTGGTGTTGGTAGTGGCAGTACTGGTGGCAACAGTCGCTGTAATAACCTAAACTGAGTTTTCTAAATATACAGCCTCAAGTAAAATCACTTTAGAATCCTTTACCAAAACATAATTCAGGATTTAAGCCATTGTGTAACATTTGAAAAAGAGATGAGTTGTTCGAAAACAAAGGAAAGGAAGATGATAGATTAAGGCATCAAATTTCTTTTTCGTAAGTATTAAGTTTTTCTTGAAGGTATACCTGGGAGAAATTATAATAATACAAAACTTGCTATACAGTTCTTGGAAAATTTTCTCTCTATTCTAGTGAATGATTCTGACTCATATCTTAACATTTAGACCCAAATAATCCTAACCCCATTTAGAGAAAAGCTCCATGTGTTTTATCTTCTACCCTTAAGTTGAATATGTAATAAAACCCACAATTTAATTTTATGTATTAGTCAAACAATGTATCCCCCAATTTTGAGTAATGTTCTTAGTCATCACTATTATTCTATTTCATTAATGGTGCCACTCAATTTCTAATTATCAATTATGTCTTTTTAATGATTTAGGATAAGAAATATGCAATGGAAATTGATGTCTTATTATAAATTGTCTTTTTGAGCAAAGTTTCCTCAATGTTCAACTTCTTCACTAATAATCCTTGATAATGGTTGGCTTTCGACCAAATATTGTCACACGCTTCATTGTACCTTTAATGGAGTCTGTACCACTTGTTCGTAAATGAAAGTGAAACTGCTAACGCAATTTCATGGTTCTTCCTATGAAAACTTAAAGTTTTTAGTAAATTACGAAGAGAATAAATAATTCTTTAAAAAAAAAAATGTAAGGAGAGTAAGGAGAGTAAGGGTTAAGATAGTGGTGGTGGTGGAGGGTTTAACCCCAGGGGTTTTGGGGAGTGACAGATCATCTCCACGACTAAACAGGCTGCTTAACGCCAGGAGGTTTTGTAGTGGCCAATTCATCTCCATGTGTAGGTGGGTGGCAAGCCAATTTAAGGGATGATTGGATCATCCTTTAGATCCAGATGGGTCGCGAGCAACCTTCTTATATATGGGTAGTTTGGTTCCCATCTCCACCAATAACATCCGCCCAAAAAAGAAAAAAAAAAAAAGAAAAGGATTTTTTCAGGTGGTGCTTAGGGTACTTCCTCTCACTTCAATCTCCATTTTCTCTCTTTTAATTCTTTTTTTAGGTAGTTAGGATCTAATCATAGAAATGCTAAATTAAAGATTCTTATTAAATAAAATGATAAATTAGGGACGTTTGGTGAAGATGTGTAAAACTTGAGGAAGTCACTCTTATAATTATTGACATATGTCTTGCCTTAAATATGCATAAGAATTACTTTGTAGTATAATTTCTTTTGTATTGTCAAAATTAAGTATAAATTTTCTTTTTGTTATCTCTTCTCTCTAATCACTCTCCCCACCACCACATGAAAATAGTGGGAGAAAAATAAGCTCATATACTACCACCATTATACTTCCTATTATACCTCTACCAAATACATTGCGCAGGTCACTTCACCTACCTCATTAGGCACTCTTTCTATTGACCTCATCAACATCAATGGACAACAAAGCCCCCATCAAGACATCTGTAAAGCAAATTAAATCCCCACCACGATGTCCAATGCTTTACCTGACATAGCTAGCTATCCCTGCACCTTCTTTCTTCCCTTTACACCAATTGAAGTGTTCAAAATCCCTGGTATGCTGGTAACCTTCAAATTCTCTCAATTTTGTTCCGGTTCATCTCGCATTTGTCACACAAATCCTTCATATGCTGCTGTCCCCTTCTCGTTCTCTCTCCAAGTGTGCCCTGGCAGCTAGGGAACTTTTACATCTAAAACTTGTCAGAGGAGTCATAGAATGGTTGGAGAGGGCTGCTTCTGTAGATGTGTGCTGTGGATTGGAATAATTGTTAGATCCCAAAAAATGGAGCTGTGTGGATGTGTTATGATTAGGGACGAGGGGAGGCACATATCTACAAGTTTAGCTGATTTCAAATTTTGAATTTGTTGGTGATTGAGGATCATAACAAAGTGATGGGGATGGAATTTAAAAGAACAAAAAATACTAATTGCATCCTTTTTTTCTTGTGAGGATGCAGCAATGTGTCTGCGTGGTTTGTACAAATGCCATAATTACGAAGCTTAAGTGTACACACGTCTGCACCTGCTGCCTAGCAGTGTCTAAAAGAGAGAGTGAAAGTGGGATGTTGGGCCAGGACAGGGGTTTTGGGCAGTGGTGGGCTAGTATCAAAGGTGTGCCACCAAAAGACAACCATACCTGGGCTGTCAAAGAAGATTCTGGGTACGAGTTTGATTTGGTTAAAGATTGAGTGAGAGAGAGAGATAGAGATAGAGAGAGAAAGAAAAATGATTTGTTATTTCTGTAAAATAAAATGAAGGTTAAATTTTAGAACTTTTTCTTATTGGTTTGAGATGTCCAGCTAAATAATTGTCATTTAAATGGGAATAGCCCCAGTGATTGATGAACTGGCCATGAAATTCCTTTCAATATCTCTGACCTCAGCCAACGGTAGGACAACGTTGAAATAATGTTGAAATTGAAAGGTAACATCAATCCAATTAGGTGTGAAAGTATGCCTTAGAAACATCACTTAAAAGTGGGATGATCAAATTGTATTTATGCTTAAAATGAAACTATCTCCATACCCACCTTAAGACCTTTGCTTCTTGTTGCTGCTTCACTACAGACCCTCTACTTTCTGCATTATAAATCTCAAGAAGAGGAGTGGATATAAAGGAGACTGTGTTTGTTGGTAGATCATATACTAATTAGGGTTCGATATGTGATCAGTTAATTAGAATTACTTTAGCAAAGGCCACGGATGAGGGACTGTGTGTCTAACATTCTTTCGCCTGGTTATCCTCAACCTTACAGTGGAAGGTTTGCCAGATGTATACAGGACATTGAGCATTTTAATTCATTTTCTTTCTAGGACGGGATTGCTAACTCATAATATGGACCAGTAGACACTAAAAATAAAGGAGGTTGAGCTTCACTTTACTCAATATCTCATGTTGCAAGAACGATTAGCTTGAGTTTAAACCTTAACCAACATGCACCTTATCTTAAACTGGTTTCCAATAGCTCGTAGAGCAGTTTGGCATAGGCTTGCCATCCCCCTTAAGTTACGTGAGTAGCTGAAACGTAGCTCCAAAAGATATTTATAATATGAAGGACGAAGTAGCGGATCTCTATCATTATTAAATCATGTCTTCTAGTGTTATGGAAGAGGCATAAAGTTCATTTCAGAATAGGAATTATTGCTGTATAATCACTACAAATCTTGCTTCCGCGGAGGTAATGGGACAGCCTATGTGAGCAATTAATGACAACATGTCATAGGATTTACTATAAATGGGTTCTTTTCCCTACCAGATTCAGGCCAATCTTTTTTCTTTCTTTACACTTTTTGCACTAAAAGAGCTCAATCTTCCTGGTGGCGGAATCAGTAGTGTCATCCCAAAGTCTGATGGATCTGAAAATTTTTAGAACTACACCATGAAAAGGATGTGGGTTTTAACTAAAAGCTCTTTTTTTTTCTGAAAAAGCCCAATTTTCATTTTAGAACTTTGGGATAATGAACTACAAAAAATATCAGAAACCAAATACTTTTAAAACCTCCTTAAGTTGCAGCCGTTTGAACACTAGACCAAAAGAGCTAGAGAAGAGGATAAAAAAGGAAATACAAAAGAAAAAGAGGGAAATGAGGGAAGGTGAGAAGTCACTCGGAAAATTATATTATTGTTTGTAAAGCTTGTGAGATAATTCAATAGGAAAGAAAAATTATACAAAAATTTTTAGATTGGTTTCCCGTACTTTGATTGTTTTAATTATTTGAAGAAAAAGATATATGTTTATGGCCTCTACTAACTTGCTTATTTACTAGTTATTTACTTCAGGGCAGTTGAATTGTTATGGAGCACTTATTATGAGGAAATGATATTTGTTGGGTACAAACCTTAAAAATTTGATCTTTAAATATATGTTCCCTACTTCCATATTGTAATGGTGTCTTGATAACAGTAGTTATATCCTGTCTTAGTTGGAACGCAATCAATGTAGGAAAATATATGATGAATGTTCTTCTATAGTAGTGTTGAGACTGATTGAGTTCTCTCTGAATTACGGATAAGTTTTTCAACTAAAAACTAATGTTCAAGCTAGTTCCACTTAAGAGAAGCAACAACGTTAACACAATTGTTCAAAAGAGAGGGTTGACTTGGAATATCTTTTATTAGACCTAGGCTACAATTTAAAGCTTAAATTATGTTCCATTATACAGAATAAAGCTGAGTGGAATACTTGCAAAAGGGGTCTTGCCAATTTTGTAAACGATCTCTTCACAGTTCAGAGAAGACTGGTCATCACCATGGAGTTCTATTTTTTGTTCTTTGGTTTACAATTTGGACTTTGTGCAGACTGAAGAAAAATATGGCCTCAACTGCTGCATGTTGCTATGAAATTTCCAAATTTAGAAAGGCAAACTCATTAGATCAGGAAGTGCTGATCTAATACATCCAACATCCAATAACCTTCTATTAATGCTTGGCTAGATCGTAATTCAACACGTTTTGTAGTATGGGCAGTTTTTTTGGGGATGTGCTGATTGCAGCGTCAGGAAGTGACATGTCTTGGATAACTTCAGATTGATGAGCCAGAATGTGATACTCTTTCGGTCGGTTTCCTATTTCATTTGCTGCTGAAGTATATCATGTACTGTTATTACATAAGTACCTAGCTGTCTTGGGTGACAGTTGGAGACATGATACAAGTACCATGAAATTTCAACGTTTTTGTTCCCTGATGTGGTCAGCATTGTTTCTCAGGATAGAGGTCCACTTTCTGGGGCATAGAAGCGGTAGCTAGGATATTGCACTTCTGATTTTGCATGAAATTGGTGCTTCATGCCATTTTTTGGCTTTCGTTTTCAGCTTTTAGAGGTGGGTTTGGTGTCTTATTTTAGGAATTGGCTTAGTTTTTCGTATATGAGCTTTATCGTAAATTCATTATGATCATGCTATGTCTTTTTTTAAGAGCCAAACACTACTGCAAAAGGCTGCGATGTTTTAAAATTGTATATTGGGATCTGTTTCAATCTGTAACTCTATGTTGTAATGTAGATACTTTGGGAAAAGACCTGGATAACAAACTGTGGTTTGTCGATGCAGAAAATTTTAGGTGCTTCTCACGACTTGGAGCAATTCCTGGCACTGAAAGCAGAGCTTAGCATGAGACAGCCTCTTTGTCTTCTGGGTGATTGAAAGTGTTGAATTTTTTCCATCCGGCGCTCATGATGACTCAGGGAATGCGGTTCTGAAGACTGGAAATGCTTTGAGAGCTGTATTTTGTATCATATGGTTTTGTGGTTGCTGTCTCCGAGGGAAATATAAGTAGTAGTGCTAGTTCTTATTCTATCTGTATTTCTCTGATTTTCCTTTTTCAATGGTACGAGGTTTGAGAAAAAAACTCAACAAAATTTAGTCGGCAAGACCCTATGACTCTGTATACGGCGCTGATTATCGAAAGTCACTGGAACTTAGTGGACCGAGTATATGTATAGTTTAGTAATCAAACAGAAAATTGTGCGCCATTATGCAAGGAATATGTATTGCTTGTAATACTCAAATTGGAATTGCATTCCAAACTTGTTATGGAAGTAATTGACTATACCAAATTTGCAGTGATGATCTTAGTGTGAACGGTCAACGTAGCAGGCACTGGTTCACACCCCAGAGTCAGCTGGAATCAAACATGTGGAAGTCTGGTTCAACTTGTTCTGACTGTGTCCTGGTTAAAGATTTTCAGGCTGACAATAGTAACTTTAATTGGAATCGGTACACTCCTCTCAGTTATAAATATTCATAAATATCAGGAAGCAGAATTTGTTGACCGAGTCATTGTTTGTAGAACAAGTTATAACTAGGCCTGTCCTTCATTTCACGCTTATTTCAACATCATACTGAAAAAGCTTCCTCTTGCAGTGGAACAGGTGGGATGTAGAGCTGAAGAATTAATCGAGGTTCTATTTTTGTTTGGTTTCTACAGAATCCGAGGCACCATGTCTGATGGCCGACGGATCAAATGATATCTTCACTCACCCAATTGGGATGGTGGGAGACACACCAAAGATTTCAAGTTTCTTTTGAGTGCGTGAGTAAATCTTGGCAACCAATAAAAAGGTAAAGCAAAAATAAGGAGCTATCATATGGCTTGACTAGAAGACAATATGTTTTTCTTTTTTTCTTTTATCATTCAATTATTGTCCTGGCTTCTTCCCATCAACTGACGCTTAACTACCATAAAAATGTATTAAAAAACTCACTAAAAAATCCCGAGGGTCTTTAAGTACCATTATTTTAATTGTCGAGTATGTTTCATCATTGGAAGCGTCATTATGCATCTCCCGACAGAAAAACGAAGTTACAGTAGCAAAGCTTAAACGACAGTCCATCATGGTGGTTCTTCTTTGTCTTTGGATGAGACCAGATCATAGAACGGGGGGGTTGGTTTACTGGTGAAACTGGCACCGGTCACTTCTTGTGTTTATCCTAGTTGTTACCATGATTAAATGGGGGTATGTAGACTGAATTCCTCGGTCTTCCTTTTCTTGCGCGTGCTGTACAAAACCAACGTATTTTGACTCACTCTCAAGGGATGGAACAAGTCAATCTTTGCACAAACCGATGTATACGTTTGGAGTGTTATACATGTTTTTACTTTGTTGCAGAGAAAATAGGGTTATAATCATGCAGTGCTTCCTGATGTCTGCCTCTAGCGGCGATAATAGTGAGAAATGTTCCCTCATGAAACACATCCGGCAATTAATTTTAGGTTGCTTTTTCCACCACACCCTAATCAGAGAAGAAGTGATGGTCTCTCGGCTTGAAAAGTTTTCCATCTCTTTCTCTTTACCGACGCATGAAAAAGGAAGAAGAAAAAGGAGAAAAACATATGGAGATCCCCCCACTTCTGGAATTGCAAATCCAATTGCGATGCAAGAAGGGCCCCGCATGTAATCCCACGGGGTTTACAGGACACAGTCTCCTCATGGACTACCCAATCAGCAACGGCAAAGGGCAGGACAAGCAGACAGGCGGGTCCCATCCTGGTCCCCTACCCAATCATCAAGAGTGGGATCCTCGGCCTCCATGTTCCATGTGTTGTCTCCCACGCTAATCATCGACGTGGGCCCCATTTCCCACGCTTTTGCCATAAATTTCTTGTACTTTGCTCCCCGCCTCACCCCTCACCCCAAAAACATCATACAAAGTTGCTTCGGGCGTGTGCGGTTGTGTGTCAAGACCTGACACGCATATCCGACCCTTTGGGGCCGGCACTCCGGCCTTCACACGCTGAATTCCCTCACCAAAAAAAGTCTTGCCTGTTTCCTCATCTCATTTGCTAATACCAAGTGTGGGAATCATTCAACCTTTGCTTCCACTAAGTGTGAAATCATTTGTTCCTATGATCAAATACGAATGCTTTTTTTACCCTCGTCTTTTGAATTGTAAGTAGGTATGACCATTTGCTGAAATAAAAGATTATTGTACTTCGGGGAAGAATTTCCCAAGGAATTTAGATAATTGAACTTTGAAACTTTCATCTTATACTTCACCTTGGAATAAAGTGGTACATTTAATTTGACAGCTTTGGTGTTGAGAAAAGGAGGAGTCATGTATCGCATTCCTTCTTTTTCTTTCTTTTTTTTTCAAAGATTAGTTGAGCAACATGTACAGCCCTTTTTCTTTAGTCTTTTTTGTCAACCATGACCATGATTATTGTGAATAAAGAAGAATATGCTTTGGTGTTGTGGTGAAATCTTGAGAGTTCATCATTTCTTCACCAAATTCCTTAACTAGAAAAGCTTCAAGAGACAATTATATTATTATTTTTGACAATTTAGGAAACTAATTATGAAGGATGAGTATTGATCCCTTGAACTGGTTTCGGCAAATAGTTCTAAAAAATGCAACCAATTTAAATCAATTAATGTTGATTGGCTTTTAGTAACCCTTCAAGAGTCCTAAAAAGTTGGTCGTTAGATACTTCTTTTTTTTTTAATTAAAAAAAAAAAGCAGTTCTGGCAATCCATCTTTGAAAATCATATTGGGGAAGGACAACACTTTCGGTGGTGGAAACTGGAGATTTGTTGAAGGAATGATACAATCAAGCATGTTTGGTGTTGGATGAAGTTAAGTGTGCATAGCTATAATACTCTTAATATACCAAATTTGCATTTACAACCACATGTTTCCCATAAGGTAAAACACAAAGACAAAGATAAAATTACTGAAAAAGCATAAAGATGCTAAAGTACGACCATACTCAAGATCCCTAATCATCACTTTACTCAAACAACAAACATAGCTTTTCCATAACAAATCCATGAAAGACTTTTAAACACAACTCATATTTTAAATTGCCACTTTTTTTTTTTTTTTAAATAATTACAAACTCCAGCTTTCTATTAATAATTAAATTGTGGAGATTGGGGCTAAAGAATGTTTGTGTGTGGTCAGGTCGGTTAAGATTAGGGCTAAAAAGTTGCCACGTCGTGTTCGAAGTCTTCTACCTATGTCATCAAGACTGTCTAAGACTTTCTTATGGTAAGATTGGTGGGTATCCACGCAAAACAAAAGTTTAGGTTGTGTTTATCTTGACAAAATATGTCCTTTTTTCACAACTTTTTCTCTCTCTTGACCTCTCTTTCCCAAAGCCATAATAGCGTTTCATTTTATGCAGGTAGTTTATTTATTTATTGGTGTCACTCTTTTGCAGTCTGTCATACACCCTACCACATTTATTGTCCTTGTAAAAAAGGTCCCTTCTTACCTTTAAGTATTATTAGCAAAGTTTCTATTTCAACACCATAAGAACTAGCTGCTTCTAATCCTTTTATTTTACTCGTGTAAGTCTTGCTATTTTAGAACGGGAGGCATGGAGTAGCCATCATGAGCATGGGGCTAGAATTTATTTCCCCGGCGTCGTGATCTATAAGTGTTTTTTGCGGGAGGGTAGAAAATCTCATCGAGTAAAAAAGTAACATGTTGGTGAATGCAGGACATATGCAATTGAGATACAGATAAGTCCATCTTCTTTGGCCACTAATCACAAGAAGGGTTAGGTTTGAAACGTTCTAACCGGAAAGCTCCAATCTTGTTAACAGCACAAAGGGAAGCACCCACTCGTGTTGATCACGACAAAATGAGATGGAAAATATAGGTACGCCTTTGACCGAATTTGTGGATACATCCAGCAGAGTTTCTGTGCAAAAACATGTGTGAAAGGAGATGTTCAAAGTTGCTTATTGTTGTAACAAAGATCGCGAAATTCTAAGGTGATCAGCCCTCTTTTTCTTGTCGACAGCGTAAAAGCAATATCTTGCTAGCTTATTAAAACTTGGATCCAGACTTGTTGACAGGTGGGTGCTATTGGATATCCTCCCTACACCCTATTTAATGAACAAAAATTGACCGGGACCTACCCAAAAGTTTAATTTCTCTTGTGGGTCTTTGTCAAATTTGACCATATCTTTTATGTCCATGTATAGAGATGGAGCCGACCCTTTCCCCTTTGCAGCGAGATCTTTGTCTGGGAATAAATCCAATGTTAGGGTTACATCTATCAACGTATTCGGCTTTCAGTAATCAAATTGAAGAACATTATCGCTAAGCTGACTGACACCTTGCAGTCTCCCACATTTGCTGGTGTTTGATTTTGATTCCCAGCAGAGACTAACCCTTTTCACTGAAATGGTAACATCGCCATTACGCAAAGGTGCTAAGAAAAAAGGGTTTTTTCACAAGCACGCCTATCCTGTACAACTCCATGTTTCTCAATTATGCCTCTTCTTTCCATTAATGCGATGAGGCGTTACAATTCTTTTGTACCGGCAAGCAGGTAAAACAGCATTAAATTCCCATCATCTTAACGGCGACCTTACGTTTTGCATTAACGCCAACCTCAAAGCCAGCACCGCCCGGGGCATGAAGTCCATGTGCCCAAATCCACAGCAGCTTCTCTCTCTGATCACTACCTCTTGATCTGCGATCAACTTTCCGACGACCCAGATAAAATCACGAATAAGAAGAAGCCCATCGTAAAAGAGGGTTTACTTTCGGCTCAGTGATAGAAATATTTCTTAGTATATATATTTATTTATATTTATTTTTTTTGGTTGTCGGGGACACAACATATTGGAGGTGGAAGAAGGAGGGCTGGGAGGACTAGTCTAAGCTCCCAATCATTTCACAAGCTGACCACACAACCGACAACCACACTCCGGTTCCTCAAATATTTACTTAAACAGAAGAAGCTGCCGGTCATTTTCCTACAATGGGCCTTGTAATCGGTCTGAAACGTGTCAGAGATCAGACGGGTCAGAACCTTTGACCTGACGACCACAGTCAAAAACCCTAAACCGACGCCATACCAAAACCCATATCCTCAGCATCTGTCTTTTTCCTTGCTCTATTTATTTGACCTTTATATCTTAACCTTTTTTTCTCGCCATTTCATCATCTTCTTCTGTTTTCGTCTCTGACTGCTTTTGGGTTCTTTACTTTACCATTTCTCTTTGCTTAGGATCTTCATCTTCTCGTGCTTCTTGTTTTGTTTCCATGGCTGTTTTGCCTTCAAGCTCCTCTAGCTTGGAGTTGACCATATCTATGCCGGGCCTTGCTTCCTCTCAATCTGTTCCTTCATCTGGTAAGCAACAAGGTTTTGTTCTTCTCATCCTCTCTCCCTCTCATCTTCTTATTTGCTCGGCAAGTTTTTTTGGTGTTGTTTTCTTTAACCTTTAATTGAGAGAAGCTCCCTTGGTTAAGGGTTTTTCTAACATCAGATGTCAGTTTCCCCTTAAGAATTCCTCCTCCTTCTTCTTCTTCTTCTTCTTCTTTTTTCTTTTTCAGTGCAAAATATTCTACCTGGGTTCTTGCATGGCTAGGATCACGGATGTTCTTTCTCCCATATTTGTCTTCTTCCATATCCAATAAAGATTGTTTTGGTGTAATATGTGGTTGATTTTATAGAATTTTTGTTATTCATTTTCCTTTTGTTTTTATTTTTTATTTTTTTGTAAATATGATATAACAATGTTAAAAGGTGACGGGGATTGTGCAGTGAGGAACTTGGACATGAACCGAGTACCATCAGGAGGAGCAGAAGAAGAATGGATCACGATGAATATGGATGATGAAGAGGAAAGCAGCAACGGAGGCCCTCCTCGGAAGAAACTGCGACTCACCAAGGAACAGTCCCGTCTCCTTGAAGAAAGCTTCAGGCAAAATCATACCTTAAACCCGGTATGTTCTCTCCATCTCCATCTTTACCTCTCTGTCGCCAGCCCTTTCTTCCTTTTCTTCTTTTTCAAGTCACAACAAGAAGAGAAAGGGTGCAAAACTAGCACATCCTGAGTATATTTGCTTCTCTATTTACCGACTCCCTACTTATGGTTCTACCACTATTTATCGCTGATGTTTAAACCGTTTTGGATTTTGCTTCTGCAGAAACAGAAAGAGGCTTTGGCTTTGCAATTGAAACTGAGGCCACGGCAAGTTGAGGTGTGGTTTCAGAACCGTAGGGCCAGGTACTGTACCATAATATGCTTGGTTGAAATTCAATATTCTTGGTGGTAGTTGGTTACAGATATCTAAGGTTGACAGAATAATAATATTTAGAGTATATAATCTGAATCCGATTCTAACCCGTATAAATCGTACTCTTTATAAAGTAAAAAGCGAACCCTTTTGAGCGTAAGATTTTCTTGGAAGACAGTATCTAAAATGATAGTCCCATATTGATAATTGTAGGGTTGCTTTTGTCATTTTAGATGGAAATGACTCTCACTTTTCCTCTCAAAGTACGTATTTATGGACACTCGGCAGCGGACTATGTGTATGAATAATAAGTTGTCAATGACCTTAAAACAAACTTTACCAGGTGGGAGATCTCGTTCTTGCTTATCAGATCTTGACTTTAATCTACCAACGTTCGTCGGTCGAAGGCTCACAGTAGGCCGAGAATCATAACAACAAGAATACTACTAATGATAGTGATAATGATAATGATAATGATAATACTAACAACAATACTTATCCTTCCCCTTTTCCAGAGAAAAGCTCATGACAATTAGCTCAGCAGAATTATGAGCATTCAATGATGTAGTTATGTCATGGCCTCAGCTTTGTGCATCAACATCATGAGGGTTGTCCAAAGTACAACACTAAATATAGAACCCTACTTATTGTCAGGACAGTACACCCAGGTCCATGTGTTGTTCGGCCTCGTGTGCTTCTTAGATCAGTGCAACTTTGACTCGCTATGCTTTTAGACTGGCCAAGCGTTTTTTGTTATTAAATATTACCGTGTAACGTTGTTTCATTATTGGGTTAATACCAACGAAGCTATTGGATTCCCTTTAGGTTAGCAGTAATAAGTGCTTTGTCTCTGTTACTTTGTGCATGATCTTTCTTTTGTTGATTGTAGCCATACTCTTCAACAATAAAGCGAAGTTATACCGCTGGATGTTGCAGTTTTTAGTTTCATAATAGATCGGTTGAAGAAAAATTAAACACAAGGGAGTTTCAGAACTTAAGGACAATATGCATCACATAGTTCTGATTAATGCACTCATTAATTTCTATTCGATCTGCAACATCTAGAAATGCCTTACCTTTTATGTCGAGTACATTTTTTATTTTTTTGAAGGGTCTCTCGGAGTTCGTAAGGGAAAAAAGAAAAGTGATTATAGATGATCCTGGGAAGTTACCCCTCTCGTTCTTTAAAGATGCCTGATGTGATTTTTACTCCGTTTCAAGCTTAAAAAGAAAAACTGCAGATTCTATTTCTATCAGCATATGCAGTTCAGTTTTAGTCTAGAAAAATAGCTTAAAGTAGTAGAAAGGTTAAAAAAAATGGAGGGCAAGTAATGCATGATGAGGGTAAATATAATGATTGTCTTTTAAGGTGGTGGCGTCCAACTTTGCAAGCATAACGTAGGGAGCATGTAATGAACAGGAGCAAGCTGAAGCAGACGGAGATGGAATGTGAGTACCTGAAGAGATGGTTCGGGTCGCTGACGGAGCAGAACCGGCGGCTTCAGAGGGAGGTGGAGGAGCTGAGGGCCATGAAAGTGGGTCCTCCAACGGTGATGTCGCCCCACAGCTGCGAGCCCCTCCCTGCGTCCACTCTCACCATGTGTCCCCGCTGCGAGCGCGTCACCTCCAACTCCCTCGACAAGGGCCCCACCAAGATCCCCACTGCCCCCGCCGCCGCCAAAGTTCAATCCCGGCAACCTCCGGCAACTTGATGATTCTCATGTGTAATTAATGACCCACTAAAAAGAAAAAGGAAAGGTTAATAGATTAGAAAATGTTCATAACAGTACAAAAAAATCAAAAAACAAAAGACATTGTGTTTGTGATGCTTCTTGAAGTATCAATTCTACATAGGTGCTTCTAATTGCTTCTGCTTTTTCTATAATGCTGCTTTTTACGAGTCAAACATGGACCACGCACGAAGTTCGAATTTCCAACAACTAAATCATTTTGACTAAAAGCTGCCGGCCCAAGAAAAAGAGGCCCTAAAAAAATGTCGCAAGCTGACTTACTGCATTGTGGGAGTGGGTTCGGAATCTTCGGATTCGTTTGAAGTGGCGGGTGGCTGTTCATTATCATGCTGTCCCAGAAAAAAATCATAGTTGAAAGAAATACTAGTTTATAACTACGAATTCACACCTGCTACACGCTTTGCTAATGTTATGTAAGTTGGGTTGTCACTCGTGGTAGGATTGGTTATCCTGTTATAAAGGAAAATTGAATCAGCTTGCCCGGTTTAAGATGAAACTTAAAACTGGGAAGGTGATGATGACCCATCTGTTTCATGGATTCGGTCAAACCAGCGAGTTTCTTATTCGTTATGTTTCTCATTATCTGATCCCAAAACAAAAAGAAGAATCTTTTTGTATGTGAGAAATAACAGGTGAAAATGTGTAAGGAAATGCCGATTCGTATACTTTCATTACTCATACAAAAGTTGTACACAGTTCTAAGTTCAAGGGATTGCAGTCAGATATCTAGATTATTATATCTCTTGGTTCCATCTTAGGAACTTTTTATTTTTATACACGGAATCTTAAAGATGATTTATGGGTCCATGTGGGAAATAACTAGGTGAAATAAGGTTCATAAGGTGACAGGGCCTGGCCCATAAATTAGATCCCGGGGTCTTGGAATTTTTTTTCCTTGGGCCTTGGCTGCCCCATTTTCGAGGATATCAACCTGGCGACAGCCTTCCAAATAGGTCTTCAAAACTCAGCATCTATTCCCCACTAGAGGCTCGGGATTTGTCCTCGTATTTATGGGTAATGGCTTCTCCAATCTTTCATTTGTTGATTGGACGAACTGCATGTACTTTTTAGAGATTGACATATTTGTAATTCGCTTGACCTCAACTAATCATAAAAATGAGCCCCATCAATAATTATTGAATAACAAACTTGAAACAATGATTGTCTTGGAATAGTGAACCACCCCAAAACCATTCCAAAAACAAGTTTTAAGATTACTAGCCACTCTTTAAGTATGATCAATTTATCTCAATTATCTTTTTGAGATGATTGGCTATCTTAAGTGGTGGACTTACTTTTTGATTATCTTTGTTGTTCATGATATAGCTCACTTTATGTCAATCATTATTAACGAATATTTTTAAGATGGATATTTTTATAGGCCTTCAATCCTAAGAATTATAATAGATTTCAATAAAATTCTTTATTTGACAATAATGTTGTAGAAAAGTTTTAAGATAATATTCAATTGAACAAATGATGACCTTTTTTTTTAAAAGAGAAAAAAACAAGGGTGTCACCCTGACAAAAATAAATGATGACTTTCCATTATGAAATATTCATTCACAAGTCTTCATAACTTTCCAAAAACCTCAACATCCACAAAATAATCACTATATATGAATTGGGATCTTTTAAACCTAAGGTGGTCTACACTTATGAATTTATGTTATCTTTACAAGTTTTTAAGTGTTAGCAATTAGGATGATGCCAGATTATGTCATCTTTGAAAGTTTCAAAAAAATATTGACCTTATAATTGACAAACCTTGCCAATAGATATATTGAGCAATTATAGTTCATTTTGACAAACTATATTGTCAAGTCATTCAATCTATTGAGTGCATATGGGAGATAGTTCTCTCTTATTCTCAATTTTATTTTAATTTAAGAGGTTATTGGCCACTTCTTAAGTATAATCAATCTATCTTAATTATCTTTTTGAGGTGATTGGCTATCTTTAGTGGCCAATTCACTTTTTTGATTATCTTTTTAAGATGATTGGCTATCTTAAGTGGTGTACACTTTTGGATTTATATAATCTTTACAAATCTTCTAATGTTAGTAGTTAGGAGGATGTCAAATTATCTCACCTTTGAAAGTTTTAAAAAAATATTAACAACAAAATTGACATACCAAATTTTGTGCTTGTGGGAGATAGTTCTGTATTATTTTCCAAATTTTTGTTTTATAAAAAAGGATTATCTACACATCTAGGGAGCCATTTAAAAGAAAAATCAAACATTAACTTCGTCCCTCTACATATTTCACATACTAGGTACTTGAAATGTTCATTAATTTTTGCTAGTGATAAAGATGCTACGTGATTCAAATTACAATGATTGTGTGTATAGATGTCACAAGACCAAGCTAAACAAGAGAAGCAAGGAAGGCCACGTGAACGCCACATAAATGATGAAGGAGAAAATATAGTTGGTTTTATGTGAGGTTTGAAACTAAGGTGTATATGGCCTTTGTAACTAGTGTAACCAAAGTAGTAATGTAGCATGTTGTTTTGTTATTATGTTTGGGTTAGCTAGTAGTATAGAACAACATTGAAAGGCTAAAAGGTCAAAGTAGTTATATTAATTAAGGCAAGAACAACATCATATGTGTCTTCTTGTATAAAAGGGGGAGAAATCCGATTGTAAGAATGTTTCGAGACCCAAAACCTTTTCCTTGATTTCCTTCTTTAAGGTACAAAATTGCTTGACAAAGATGCTTCCAACCCCTCATGTTTTTAGCATTTCCTAGTTCAAGGTCTTACTATGTGCTCTAAAGCCATAAAGGATGTGATGGAGTGGTATTAGAGCAAGGCCAAATAAAAGCGAGATTGAACCAAATCGAGACCAAGATGGAATGAAAATTTGGCTATCTAAATGAGAATATGTAACAAACACTCATTATTATTTACCTAAAGATCAATGGTCCCAAACAAGGCAATAACAATAGCATTTTGGCAAGCAGGGGAGTTTCAAGTGAAAATAAGGGAAGTGGATTAAGTCAAGCCAATAATGAATGTGGAACAAAGGTTGCTAAATTGAAGTTTCCATGATTTAATAACACTGAAAACTTGACTAGATGTATATAAAGAGTGACCTAGTTCTTTAAGTACCATTAAACCTTAAGAAGATAAGATACTGTTGGTTTCTTGGAACATGGAGAGGGAAGCTTTTAATATTGTACCAAATGTTCAAAGAGAAGCAAGCCTAACTAGGAGTAACGATTACATGGGAAAAACTCAAATATGAATTATTAGAAAGTTACAAGCCAACTAAGTTTTATAATTACTGTGAAGAACACTAAAATTGTAACAAACTAGAATGGTAGATCAATATTACTAGGAATATGCATGTATTATGCTCAAATTTGTTCCTCTTAATACTAACAAACAAGTAGGTGGTTTTATAAGTGGTTTGAAAAATAATATTCGAGTTGATGTGTAAGCTAACAAGACATCTATAATTACTTTGGCTATGGGATTGGCTAGAATCTTTGAAGTGAGGAATCAATAAAAATAGGGACCCTTAAGCTATTTCAAGAAAAATGGAAGGGAACTGTTGGGTTTTATGGCTTAACAAGAAGGGAGGTTGAATTGTTTAAACCAAGACTTAATCACAATTTTTTTAGTCTAAAAATTAATCCAAGTGTGTACACAAGTCACATAAATAAAACAAGTATCAAGCAAGCAAATTTTAAGCAAATGACACATTAGTTCTAGATGGGACAATAAATTATCTTCAATTATTTCAGAACTATTTAGCAAATAAACTAGTTGGTTCATATCAAATAAATGATAGAATAATTAGTAACAAACAGCAAGAGACATTCAAGTTAATAGAGAGAAAAGAAAGAATACCAGATTTACCACAGTGGTTCGGCACTAAATCCTTAAGTCCTACGTCCACCCTCTTCTTCTTCAATCCAACTGATTGAAGTCTCCTTTACTCAAACCAAATTAGGAGAATAAGTTCTCCCTAATCTAAACAATTCCTTCTTAAAGGAATTCTTAAGTTCAGATACAAGATATGATCAAAAGATCATGTACATATGCAAATCCCCAAATAATCTGAAGGTTTATAGGATATTGCTAGTCAGAGGAGCTATTCAAGTATGAATAACAAAGTTCAAAGCTCTTATCATGAAATCCCCAATTTTAGCAAATTAAGGTTTCGGATTTCTTACAATATTTATGTGCAATATATATTCTCAAATATAATCAGCACATAAGTAATGTTTTACACGGTGCAATCAATTGAATAATCAAAGGATAAGCTGAATAATCAAATATCATTGGATCCTTGTGAGTCACCAAAAGATTAGCAAACTTGGATCAAATAATAGAGTGAGCTCAAAAAATCATTTCGTTGTAGAGAGAACACTTCAAAATAGTTGTCGATCATCAACATCATTTTCACACATGCATTCTCCTTAAATAGAGAACAAATTTAGCGCTTTTTAGATCAAACATGAGTTGTAGCCTTCTTCCCGTTGGAAACAGTGAGCCATCCATCAAATCAGTCTCAAATCATTTCTCAGAATTTCAATCTGACCGTTCTGACATCCCGTCTTCTCCAAGATCCTCCTGTTGAGGATTCGGCGCTAAAGAGAATGAAGGTGTCACTAGAGGCTGGCTTCTTTTCCAAAGGCAGCAACTAGGGCACAAAACGAATAAGCCCCACTTAATCGCGCCTCTGTTAAGTTGAACAACGCCATAGCATCATGTAATTGGGTGAGAAGCGGGCAAGGCTTCTATAACATATGAGGGCCTTGTCACAAATCAATCTCGGATCCGGCCTGGTCCAATAGCATGTGAGATCCAACAATATAAGCACGATCTAGTACTATAAGCAAGGTCCAACAATATAAGCATAGTCCAATAATATGAGCACAGTCCAATAATATGAGCATGGTCCAATAATGTAAGCTCACATTTGATATAACGTATAGCTTCACTTGAATTAAAATCAAGCTAGAGTCAAAGCTCCTTATATGTTCCTATAAGTGCATAAAGCCAAGTATCATTTTTCTTAAAAATATATTCAAATATATTTTTAACATCATTCACAAATATATTTCTTAAGAGCACTTTAAGAAGATGTTTTATGAAGGAATGTAGGAACCCGGTTACTTTATAATATCATTAATTGATATTATAATTTGTACACCTTTTATTTCCTATGATTTTCTTTTGCACCTATGAAAAACATATTTCAAGAAATGTATTCACAAATATATTTTTGTCACAACAAAACCCTTATTTTCTAACATGAACCTCTCCACCAATAAAGAGTGTGTTATTAGTAAAGAAGTTGACTTTCAAGAAAATCAATGAAAGAAAGGCAAAAGGCATGTGTTTTCATTGTGAGGAACCATATGGCCTAGGATAATGCTGTAAAAAGAATTATTCATATTAAAGATAGTGTGGTTGGATGAGATTGGAAAAGGAGAAGCTGAAAAAAGGGAACAAGTATATCACAAGAAGAATGGTAAGGAGATTGAGGTGGCTTTCAATGCATTATATGGAGACAAATCTCTTAGAACCACATGGGTTAATGGATGTTTGGTGAACTACAAGTAGGAGGCTTGTTTTTTAATTTAGATAGGTAGTACTTGTAATTTTTCTAGTAAAAGGTTAGCTAATTGAATTAGCTTGAAAATTGATTATATGAGTTCTTTTATAGGGTGTTAAAATAAGGCTAGAATTGTTTGTGCCAAATATTGAGGCCTTTGATGTAATATTCCCACCATGGTTGGAAACATTTAGTATAACTTGGAGTTTTTCACTTTTGAGAATGGACTTTGAAGTGGATAAGAAACAAGTTATGTTGTAGGGTGCGTAACCAACTCATAACCAATTGATAGAAGGAGATGATTTAAAGTTATGAGTTAGATAAGAAAATGAGTATAATAGTGTTGTGGCTAGCTAGTATGACTGAAAGTGGTGTTGAAAAAGAAGGGAATTGTATCAAGATCCATAGTAAAGGTTAAGGGAATGGAGAAGATAAAAATTAAGGAAAACAAAGGAGCCCAAAAATGAAATACAATATACTGAACCTAAAAAGTAGGAACATGAAAAAATGATTAAAGGCTATAATTGTATTCAATTATTTGTGAACTGTACAACATTATTTATATAGGATTTGTAATGAATCTATACATTAATATGGACAATTTAACATAATCAATTTATAGAATAAAGAATTTGAATTTCTTTCAAAACTAGTTATTAGTTTTTTATTTATTTTTATGAATGTGGACTAGTTTTCTAGTCTTGTGAGAGTCTTTTAATCTATAGTTTTTATTTTTTTCTAATGAAATTTGAGAGCATTTTAAACTTTTTTATGCTTGATGAAGATTTTCTATATGTATTGGAATTGATATTTCTAAAACAAGTTTTATAAGAGAAATCAACATCTTTATTTCTTGAGCTTCAATTCCTTTTATATTGTTGGGGTTGGTGAAAGGTTCATTGCTATTAATGCTGAGGTTGGTAAGGGTTTAATGAAACATTAATGAGAGGTTGGTGGCTTTTAATAATGTCCAAGTAAGGACTAATTCAATGGGGATTATATTTTCCTAAGATAAAGACACATCGAAGGAATATGTAGACATTTTTCAAGAACCTTGGGGATTACCACTAAGGAGAAGCCATTATCTTAGAATTGTGTTAAAAGGAGATGAGCATCCAATAAGCACAAAACCTTATAAATACTTAAGGATGAAGTGATTAGACCAAGTCATAATCCTTTCTCTTCACCAATATTGCTTGTGAAAAAGTTAGATGGGTAATGGAAATTGTGTATGGATTATAAAAAATTAAATAAATAGATTTTGAAAGGTAAATTCTCAATTCCCACTATTGATAAGCTTGTAGATGAGGTACATAGAGTCTAGTTCTTCTTTAAGTTAGATTTATAGTTAGGGTGATACCAAGTAAGGATAAGGGAAAAAGGACATAGAAAAAATCATATTTCATCCATGATGCACATTATGGGTTTCTTATGATGCCTTTTGGGCTTATTAATGGACTGGTAATCTTTCAATCACTTATGAAAAGGGTTTTTTAGGATTTAATCAAGAAAATGGTGCTAGTATATTTTTAACAATGCTTTGGTATACAAGAAAACATAAAAGGATCATCTAAGACACGTGTAGTGAGTGCTTGAGCTACCAAGAAAGAATAAAATGTATGTCAAGTTATCAAAATGTGAATTTTGGGCATAGAGAGGTAAAATTCATTCATCATATGGTGAGTGGAAAATGAGTTGCAATAGATTAGTATAAGATAAAAGAAATTCTATAATGGCCCATACCCTAAACTATTAAATCTTTCAAAGGATTCTTAAGGCTAGTAGGATACTACTAAAGATTTCTTTCTAATAAAGTTTAAGAGTATTTGAAAATCTTACCACTTGATGAAGATTTTCTATATGTATTGAAATTGATGATTCCTTGACATATAGAAGTTTAAAAAAAGGCTTTCTAAACTAGTGTTATAGGAGAAATTAACATCTTTATTTCTTAAGCTTCAATTCATTTTATATTGTTGGGGTCAGTGAAACATTGGTTACTTTTATTGTTAAGATCGATGAGGAGTAAGTTAAGGATTGATGAGAGTTTGGCGGCTTTTAATCATGTTCAAGTAAAGACTAATTCAATGGAGATTATGTTTTCCAATAATAAAGACATGTTGAAGGAATTTGAAGACATTTTTCAAGAACCCAAGGGGTTACAACCAAGGAAAAGCCATGATCATAGAATTGTGTTAAAAAACGATGGGCAACCAAAGAGCATAAGACCTTTTAAATACTCAAGAATGAAGTTATTAGATTGAATCCTAATCCTTTTTCTCCACCAATGTTGCTTGTAAAGAAGTTAGATGGGTAATAGAAGTGTGGATTATAAGGAATTAAACGAACAAATTTTAAATGATAGGTTCCCAATCCCTATTATTGATGAGCTAGCAGATAAGCTACATGGAGCCTAATTCTTTTCTAAGTTATATCTACAGTTAGGATACTAGGAAGTGGGGATAAGGGAAAAGGATATAGAGAAGATCACATTTTGAGCATGTGATGGACATTATAAGTTTCTTATGATGTCTTTTGGACTTACTAATGCACTAACAATCTTCCAGTCACTTATGAAAATGGTTTCTTAGGATTTAATCAAAAAAATTGGTATTACTATTTTTTGATGATATTTTGGTAACAACGTCATCTATGTTTTTTTGTCTAAAGGGATTGTAAGAACATTTTGGGCAATTTATCAAATAGAGTTCAGTTATCATATTTGAAACCATTGTCCTTTTCCTTGATTTCCTTTGCTTAAGTACAAGATTGTCTAATGAAGACACTTTCAACCCCTCATTTTGAAGGACCTCCCAATTCAAAGTCCTATTACATGCTTTAGAGTTATAGAGAAATGCAATAGTAGAATGCCAAATGTTTTTTGAAGTGAACTAAAAAACAAAGCTATTTTATGCTAGTTTAGGCCTAAATTATTTGGAGGAATATTATCCTTGGTAAGTCTAGTGCTAATACATATTAATATTATGTCCAAAAAGAAATCTCTAGACCTTTTTTTTTTTTTATATTATTGTTTCTTTTGATTGCAAAATGTGAAAGGTCAAGTGACTATTGATTTCTTAAGTACCTCCAAGCCTTTCCCAAACATTTTATTGTAGATGCATCACATAGCAAAGAATGTCAATTTCCCTAAATTTGTGAGATTTCGCTAAAAAAAATTAGTTAGTCAAATACAACCCACCTCTAAAAAAAAAAAAAAAAATTGCTATCCTTTTACATGTCACTTACTAGAAATGAATTGCACTTCTCAATAAGCCTCCATTATACATAAGAATGTTTTCATTTTCTCTTTTAGTCTCTTCTTTTCTTAATTATTCCAAAAGAAGAAAAACAAGAAGATAGTTAAGGAAGCCTCTTCACCTCTCTTAACTAAAATAAGTTGGCAACAAAAGAAGGTTGTTTTTAACTATTAAAAAAAAAAAAATCTAGGGGCCAACTTTTGAATCAAAGAAACAATTCTTTTATTTAAATTTTAAGTCAAGGTTGTAACTTTTTAGTTAGGGATAAAGGAGGTCAATTAACCTTGAATTGATACTATGTCAAAAAGTCCACAGTTCTTTCAAAAGCTAGTTAATGAATTAGCAAGATTTTTTTTATACTTAAAGTATTATTCAAGGATCGTATCTTTCTAATATAAAATTTTCGTTCTCTATACTCATTTTGGAAATCAAGCATATCTTGAGCTTAAGGTGAAATGAAATAAAATTAGCGCCCTTTAAAGGACTTAAGTTGAATAGGAACTATAATTGATCAATCTAGACTTTAATACCATATTAAAAATTATAGAGAATAACTCATATATAACTTAAAACCTCAATGCATTACAGGAAAAAGTTCATCTTTTTATAAAAACTACTCTTTTGAGCTAATATTTTTATATGAGACTTAACATAACCTTCACTTTAAGCATAAAAAGCAACTTCCCATGATGATCTTTAATTATGAGTGAAAGGGTGACAAACTTGAACTTAAGCTCTAACACCATGTTAAAAATTATAAAAAATTACTTATATCCAACTTAAAGCCTTAAAGCATTAAGTAGAGAAACTTATATCTTTATAAATTATGCTTCCATGTTATTACATTCCCATCTAAGGCTTAACACTAACCAAGCATGTGATTTCTTTTGTCTTCCATTCTCTGAAAGCCTAAAGTTGGGCCGAAAATTTGTAGATTTAACGTGCGCTCTATGCTTTAATTGGAAAAACGATGTCCTACTACAATTCTCAAGAAGGTAATATAATTCAATGTAGCATGGTTTCATAGGAATTGGTTGTTACTTATTTTCTCTAATGTTCAGCATTTGTTGAACCCATGTTAAATACGTTTTCTGCAATAATGTGTTTGAAGTTTGACGTCATCCTCTGGTTGACAATCTTGTAACAACATAAGCTCTTTTGAAGAGGACATAGAGATCAAGAAAAAAAAAAGGAAAAAAATTTCATAATGCAAATAATATTATGACAACAAAAAATTGTGGGAGATGATTTTCCATTTTACATTAGCTAATGGAAACACTTTCGATCTATTTGAGAAAAAGACCAAACTAACGTATGAGTAATTTATATAAGACATTCCCAAATGAAGTTGCATGAACTATATGTAAAAGAATGCTTGCCAAATGGTGCTTCTACACCTAACCATGTCAAACCTTGGAACCTATCTTAAAAAAGCAACAATGGCACTATGTGGCAGATTGGTGGACTAAGCTCACAAGCTTTGCATGCAAACACACTAGGAGCTCAACTACTTATCATGCAGCGAGGAGATCACTGGATGTACAATGGATTGCCACCTAGAGTTTTGGACACTATCATACGTGGTAGTAGCCCCAACAATGCGGCAGACATTAGCACTAATATGTGCTTGGGTTTTCTAAAAGCAAATTGGACTTAACACACAAAGGCATAAGTTCTTTGTGTAGTGTCACATCCAGCACACATGGCACAGCCTCTGTCATATGAAGCAAAGAATAAAACATCTACATGTTCCTATACTATTGGAGTTGTTAGAACTATCTTCACAAAGTACAAGCAAGCTGGTATTGATATGAAGAATACCTTGTGTGAAAGCTATGTATCCACTAAAAGTCTACCTTGCACCATGGAGCAGGCTAATGACTTTGGGGAAAATGACGAGAAGGAAGGAAAGAGAAGGAAGGAAGAAATAGAAGATGCACCTCAACATGCTAGTTATACCTAGTGTGTGTCAGACTCATGGATTAAACTTCCCAAAAGTTTTTTGTAGAAATAAGTGATAGTTTGAAGCCTATAAAAGGGGTTGAACTTGGTCTAAGCATAACAAGTCTTTTGTACCATTCTACTTGTATCAAACACATATCTTCAAATGTGTTATTAAACAAGTAGTTCTATCGCATTTCTGTATTGTATCCATTTATCATCTTTTTCTTCTTGACATCACAATAGGTTCAATCCTACACTTGTGTCTTTCACCTACCTACTTTTGCTACACCTTCTCATTTCCTTCTTCCACTATGGCCTTATACCCTTTCCTAACAACTGTCAACATTAGTAACTTTGTCACCCTTAAACTCACTAAGGGGAATTATCTTCTTTAGATGACTTAAGTCAAATCATTATAGTTCATACCTAAAAGCTCTTTGGTTTCCTCATTGACTCGACTCCCTGGCCTTCATTTGTTAACACCGTTGAGGGCAAGGAAGTGCCAAATCTAGAATTTGAGACCTAGACTCAAAGTGATGCACTGGTAAAATCTTAGATCATCAACACCTTGTTTGAAGAAGCACTCAGACATAGTTTCGAGCTTGAAAAATTAGCTTAAGTGTGAAATGCTCTGGCCGACCATTTTGCTTAGAAAATTTAGGCTCGAGAACTATTAGTAAGGCTTATTGAACCAACTTAGCTTTATTAGTAAGCCCCTGACAGATCATTCCTAATACCTCAATTCAGTGAGGTTGTCTCCCAACTCTAAGCATTTGAATCTTAGCTACAATGCTATAGTACCCACTCCCTGACTCCACCCAATCAAAACTATGGCATTTTCTGCTCAGCACTTCGGTTGTGGAAGGCATAACTCTTCGTGTGGCAAAACTTCTAACACCTTTAGCTTTCAAGGTCAAGGTTTCAACCCTTCAACACAAAGTTCTCACCCATCCAAACTTGACGGATTGGAGAATGTTGAAAACTCAGGTAACCCCTTCACTGTTGATAACAAACCTCTAACCACTTGTAAGATCTATGGCAAGTCTGGACATATAGCTCTAGAATGTTGGTGAATGTTTGACCACACCTTCCAAACCACTGATATTCCAAAAGCTCTTACTACACTCCAAGTGTCAAATTTCCCAAATTTTGACTAGGTCATCAGCTTATGTGCCTCTACCTACATCACGGACTCATCAGGTAAACTCACTTCCTTAACCCCATATCATGGTTTTGACAACATCTTGGTTGGAAATGGAAAAACATTGCCGATTAGTCATACTGGAACCATAATGATGGGAAATGGCAAATAACTTTGAAATCAGTACTTGTTACACCATATATCACTCACAATATTCTTTCTATATCAAGATTAACCGATGATATTCCCTGCTTAGTGGTTTTTGATCGACACTCTTTTGTTGTGATGGACTTGATCACATAGGAAACCCTGCTAAAGGGATATAAACAAGGGGATCTTTATATGCTGCCTATGGAAAATATAATGGCCCTATTCTCTAAACATCAAAGATCCGCTTATGGTAGTACTTGGCATCAAGTTTAGGCCATCCTAACCTTCAACTTTTAAAATTCCTCCAAAATAGCAAAAAAATTGATGTTCGAGGAGAACCAATATCCCCTTGCTCAGTTGTTTGCTTAGCAAAAGTCATACTTTACGTTTTTTGGTTGCTACTCACTGATTAGTTGTACCTTTTGAAAAGATCCACTACGATCTCTGAAGACTCTCTTATACCACTTCATGTCAAGGTTTTTCCTACTATGTTGTTCTAGTTGATGATTGTACTTGGTTTACCTGGATCTATCCAATAAAGAAAAAATCAGAACTTAATGGCATTTTTAAGACCTTTCATGTTATGGTTAAGCATCAATTTGACACTAAAGTCAAAATCCTACACTTTGATAATGAAAGAGAATACATTAGTCATGAATTAAGTTCTTACCTTCAAACCCATGGAATATTGTAGCAATTCTCATGCCCTTATACCCCATAACAAAATGGCATCGTAGAATGCAAACACAAACATATCATTGAACTTTGAAGGTCAATGCTTCTACAAGCATATGTTCCCAAGCATTAGATTGAAGCTTTCTCAACTACAGTTTACTTAATAAATAGATTGCCCTCTTCCTCTTTTGAAAATGGATGTCTCTTTATAAAGCACTTTACCAAAGGATTCTTGATTATGAATCCCTAAAGGTTTTTGGGTGCCAATGCTACATTTGCTTACGTCACACCATGATAGATAAATTAGCTTCAAGATCTCTTACATGTACCTTTTTAGGTTATAGTGCAAAACCTAAGGGATATCATTGCTATCATCGCAAATCAGAGAAAGTATTTGTCTCAAGGCATGTTATTTTTTATGAGATGTGTTTTCATTTTGCAGCAAAATCACAAAGTTAACCTAAGAACTCATCTTAACATTCCCACAATGAGTCAAACTTGGAAACTCCCTCCTCATAGCAACCAACAAATGTACCCTCTCTTTCTTCCAACACCGAAAATTCCCAAACTCACCTAAAACCCCCCTCTCCTTTCAATCAAGATATTCCCACATGGGACTTATCTAGCTCACCTCAACCAAACCCAATGCCCAAAACCTTATCACCTTCCATGAGACATGACCCTAAAATGATTGTCTCAGAGATGCCTTGTGTACCTCATATCTCGGTGGAAGATCTTAGAACCTCTCATACCTATGTAGGTGAGCCCAAGCCACATAATAGCCCAAGAACCAACTCTCTCTCCTCTATAACTTTGAATCGAGTACCTGCTATCTTTGACAATGCTCAACAACATGATCTCATCACCACATCACCACACCAACCATCTCTGCTACCTTAAATACCATATCAATGAATAGATCTAAACTCAACATTCCTAACAACAAACATATATCTTTTCCTAGAATCACCACTTCCTCAAGTTATTCTTAAAACACCTGCTCCTACCCACTAGTCTTTGCCTACCCATACTCACCCAATGACAACACACAACTTGTTAAGAATGTATTGTCCAAATCCAAAATATGCTCTACTGCACTCCCATGTCATCCCTCTATTCCATCAACTCTCCTACATGTATTAGAACATCCAGGATGGAAAAATGCCATGCATGCTGAAATAGAGGCTTTTGAGCGTAACAACACTTAGGTATTAGAACCACGTGAACCTACTATGAACGTTATAGGTTGCAAGTGGGTCTTCAAACCCAAACTACATCCCGATGGATCCGTAGAGCGACTCAAAGCCAAACTTGTCGCAAAAGGCTATCATCAAGAACCTAGAGTGGATTACTTGGAAACTTACAGCCTAGTTGTTTGGCCAATGACAATGAGAATCATCCTTACGTTGGCTTTAGTTCAAGGCTAGCATCTTCGATAGTTTGACATAGACAATGCCTTCTTGTATGGTGAGTTACTTGAACCAATGTTCATGGAACAACCCCCTGGGTTTCAAAACTCTTGATTCCTTAATCATGTTTGTTCACTCAGGAGAGCACTTTATGGTTTGAAACAAGGCTCTCGTGCTTAGTTTAACAAATTTTAACTTTTCTTACTAGACCATGGCTTTAACTACTCCTACTTTGATCCTTCACTCTTTATGTACAACTAAGGATATCATCATGTTTGGGTCTTTATTTATGTAGATGACTTAATAGTCATAGGTAGCTCTCCTCTATTGCTTAATAACTTTGCTACTTGTTTGAGGTCAAAAGTTCCAATGAAAGATCTCGATTAGCTTCAATTTTTCTTAGGAATTCAAGTGCATTATAACCTTGCAAGGTTGTTTCTTTCACAAGAATAGTACACCTTGGATATTTTTCACCATGCAGCCATGAACTTTAGCAAACCTATTCCCACACCAGTAGCCTTGAAGCCCTCTAAGATGATGAATAGTGAAACACTTTTTTATCAACCCACCTTCAGATCAATTGTTGAAACACTGTAGTATTTAACATTAACTCGGCCTGATTTGGCTTTTGTTTAAATTGACTCTTCCAAAAGTTGTCAGTACCTATTATCCTTGACTTTTTTGAGATAAAACGTGTGTTGTGTTACTTGCAAGGATCTTCATCTCTTGGTTTGAGAATCTATTCCAACAGTTCAATTAACCTCTATGGCTTTACAGATTCAGACTATGCAGGTTGCACAAACACTTGACATTTAACCATTAGGTATCTCTTGTTCCTAGGTGCAACCTTAGTTTCTTGGAGTTCAAAGAAACAACATTCGGTTTCCAAGTCATCCATGAAAGCTAAGTGTCGATCTCAAGCTTCTGGAATTACAAAAGGAGTTTAGATCCTTCATCTCCTTAAGCATTTCGGTATAAGCATTTTTAGTCCCATGAAGCTTTACTGTGACAACATGTCCTATCTCCATCTCACAACCAAACTGGTGTTCCACAACCATTCCAAACATTTCGAAATAAACTACCATTTCATGCGTGAGAAAGTTGCCTAAGGAATCCTTGTGACTAAATTTGTTCCCTCTCTTTATCAGCTAGCTGATGCCCTCATAAAACCCCTGGCTAGAGAATCCTTTGAAGTAACATGAGACAAACTCAATGTCACCCCATTGATTTTTTGGGAGGATGTAAAAGAATGATTGCCAAATGGTGATACTACACCCAACCACGTCAGACATTGGAACCTATCTTAAAAAAGCAACAATGGCACTTTATGGCAAATTGGTGGACTAAGCCCACAAGCTTTGCATGCAGACACACAAGGAGCTTGACCACTTATCATTCAACAATGAGATCACTGGATGTACAATGGATTGCCACCTAGAGTTTTGGACATTGTCATACGTGGTAGTAGGCCTAACAATGCAGCAAACATTAGCATTGATATGTGCTTGGGTTTTCCAAAAGCAAATTAGACTCAACACATAAAGGCACAGGTTCTTCGTGTAGTGCCACATCCAGCACACACGACACTACCTCTGTCATATGAAGTAGAGAATAAAACATCCACATGTTGCTATACTATTGGAGTTGTCAAAATTGTCTTCACAAAGTAAAAGCAAGTTGGTACTGATATGAAGAGTACCTCTTGTGAAAGCTATGTATCCACTGAAAGTCTACCCTACACCATGGAGCAAGCTAATGATTTTGGGGCAAATGACGAGAAGGAAGAAACAACACCTAAAACACGCTAGCTGTACCTGGTGTGTGTCAGACTCATGGAGTAAACTTCCCGGAAGTCTTTTGTAGAAATAAGCGATAGTCTATAGCCTATATAAGGGGCTGAACTTGTTCTAAGCATAACAAGTCTTTTGTATCAAACACATATCTTCAAATGTGCTATTAAACATGTAGTTCTATCACATTTCTGTCTTGTGTCCACTTATCATCTTTTTCTTCTCTGCCTTCAGTAGTGGTTTTCCCATGAAAAAAATATCTTCTGCGAATATATCTTTTAGAAATTCGATAATGCCTTCCAACCACATAATAGAAGCGCGGTTCCTAAGATCTCAAGTTATAGATTTATCTGGTGCTTTGAAATACATGGGACTTCAAGTGGCCTAGAACGTGGAAGCCAGGAGTTATAGCTGTAAATTAATATGATTGCATGACTATTAGCTTCATTCTTCGTCGAGTCTTCAAAAACTAAGTAAAGAAACAGAATAAAACATTATGGTCAGTGATGATCCAGTCATTTTCGGTACCTCAACACATAGATCACTTTGTTGGCACTTAGTTTAAACGCCCTTCTCAACCGAACGCATGGAATAAATGCTTACAAGGCACAAAACAATTTAATATATGGGCTCAAACCAGCTGGAGCTTTTACTGAAATGAATGGTTGCAGCACATCTTTGATAACAGATTATCAGAGAATTTGGTAAGTGACCTTTCTGATCCAAAGTTTGTCAAACATTAACTCAATATGTCTAGAAGCGCCATCAAATATGTTCCACTCTCATTCTCTCTCTCTCTCTCTCTCTCTCGGTCTCTCTCAGCTCTCGCTCTATTGTTTTGTCACAATGTTAGGAGTATATTAAAAAATTGTTCCTCTAAGAGAAATGTACAGAGAAAAACCAAAAAATAAAGCGGAATAAAGGGGAGAAAGGCCTCGTGAGATGGTTAGGTTCAAGGAAAAAGAATTGGGTGATAAGCATCTTGAAAAAAAGAATGTTCGTTCACATGGTTGGCAAGAGGATTGAAGTCGTATCCTGTATTTTAAGTTGAAAACATCCCCTGAAACAAGAATCCTAATTCCTGTAAGACTTTGTTCGTACTAGTCACATCAATTATTGACTGAATCGATTATCACTTTTAAAAGATCTCGTTATGATAATCTTATGGTTGGATGATCACTGTCTAAAATAAAGAAACCTTGCATGAACGTGAACAGAAGACAATGGTGGTTTAACTGTCTGCATCAGAAGCCGCGTGAAACTGGGAACGCATTCTTGGTTTAAAGAATTCTGCTCAGTTGCAATGTATTTATCGTATCAGACCAAGACAAATGCAGACAAAAGTAATTATTAGCTACAAGTGCAGAATTAACCAAAATTGTGTGGTCGCTTTCTGGAAACTCAACACAGTAGCAGTATTTACCTCTTTTACAGATGAACTCGGCCCCTTAATATGAGATCACTTAACGGGCAGGGCTTAGCCTCCAGAAAATCAGAAGCCACTTCCGAGAATTAGAAGAAGATCAAAGTTCGGGAGTTCTGTCGCTTAGAATGTGATGAATTTAAAGTTTGTAATTCAATGACTAGAGCTGAAAACAAGACCCACGATAAGATTGAGATGATAACTTGCCAAACCTTGCCTACCCTACTTTTTGTTCTCAATGAACTTATACTACTTTTATTTTGTGCAAAGTGCAAGAAAGACAACTGTAATTTTATATATGGTAATAAAGGTTTTTTTTTTTTGGGTTTTTCATTAATAGAATGTTATTAAATTTCTATTCGTTTCTTAAAAAGGAACGTGTTATCATGTTTTTCCTTCTTTTTTTTCACATTTATTTCACTTATATGAAAATTCAAATCGTAATTCCATTTAAGTAATTAAGTCGAAAGATAGACTGAACTATTTTACAAATAAAAATAGAATAGAAATTCATCTCCAGTCTTACACTTGGACGGCTAAAGATCTACCCTAAGAGGGGTGGAGTCTAAAGTTCTCCGCCATAACACGCCTTTCCGGTGGTGCTTCTCTACTTGCGCCCGCACACCTTTATCAGGATATGAAGATTTCTTCCCTCATGTGGACTTGTAAGAATAAAGATTATCCTGAGTAACAGCATAAGCTAGGATGGAACCAACTCTCCATTGCTACAATTACCTTTTTCTCTCCTTAGAAAAAGGTGACCAATGTGGTTGCCAATTTAGTCGTCTATTCTTTTCTCTTTTGCATAGGATGATTTGTTAAATGTTCCACTCGTCTTATTTCAAGGCCAAAACCCATATGCCCATTTGGTGAAAAGAGAAATTTCTTATCTTGTGACATATTGGTGTTTTTTTTAAGATTTTATAACCCAAGTCACGTGAGTGGAAGCCTGAGAGACAGAGAGAAAGAGTGATTTTGTCGTTCCGCTCACATGCTTTTGACAAATTAACCATGTAACTAATATCTTCTTACCTTTTGAAGACATGATGCGATTTGGTTTGCAAACACTAGCACACTCTCCCACAAGTCTTCTAAGCAATTACCCACCTCCATTATCATGAACCCCACTCATCGACTCTCCTTAAAGTGTCATTAGCTTTTTAGTAGAAGAAAGTAGATTTCAACTCGGCGCTCCCCCTCCGAAGAGAGGCCCAAGCAAAGGAGAGTGTAAGAAAGTGCGGAAGAGTTGTGAATTGTGTAGTCTTTATTTATCATTAAATTACTCATCACGAAAGACATTGATTAGATAATAACAACAGAGTAACAGTTGCCTTCAAAAAGAATGAAAAAGATATGAATCATAATATTGACTGAAGTATTTCTAAATTAAAGTCGGTGTTTATCATGTAGAAAGTTGGGGTTTTTCAGATATCTGTGGGTTTTATGCCGGTATGGGGGGCTTGAGTCTTTTGACTAGCATGTTATCTTTGACTCTCACTGTTATGCATCAACTGAAATGAGAAAAAGAAATGCCTCCTCCAACTTCTTAACTCGGGACCCTCTATGTCTTTTTCCTTTTTCTCATGTCCCAATCATCGTCCTCTTTGATCTAATAATGGTTGTCCTAATCTACTTTATTGTCAACTTTCACCGGAAGATCTGATTAGAATTACCGTCATAGCCACATATAATTTTGTAGGGCCAAAGCCACGTAATTTTTGGTCCTAATATGGATGAACATCGCTGTCCTTTAGTTCTGGACTCCTCCATAACAGCTCCCTAGCTAGTTTAATTTGTTTGTTACCGATTAGGTCAACTTCCTTTGTTTTATTACCGAGAAATTCCATGCGGAAAGTAAAAGACAAAGAGTCGAGAAAATCTAAAATAAAGTCGTTCATCTGCCTACAGTCTCAGTAAGAATGGCTGAGTGATGATTATTTTAAGCATGACTTCAACCCTTCAAAGCACAATGTCGGACCCGTTGTACATGGGCTATTCTGTAGTTAACATAAAAAATCGTGATAGCAGCAATACTGCGAAGATAATGAGGAAGTTGCAAATAGTCCTTGTGTGAAAAGAATAGTTTATGTAAAAGACGAATTCTTATTTAATATCTTAAAATTTTAAATTGTGTATGTCATACTCCTCAAACCCGTTATTTATAATATTTTTTCTTTCTGAAAAGTGGGGCAGGAATAAGGCATCGGATTTTAAAAGGAAAAACAGCAAAAGAATGAGGCTTGGTTCCTAAGGATAAAAGAGGGAGGAATATGACATCGGAGAGACAACAAAGAATGTAGGGTTGGCCCTTCAGGCTTTTACTTAGGTCCAGATCTACACGTTTGTAGTAAGAGATTTGCTAGGGATTGTTGATCCCTGCATCACCATGTGCTTTGCCTAGAGGTAGGCTTTGAAGCCTTTAAATCCTTTATGCTTGTCCAACGAGCTACACTTGGACCCCATCATTGATAGAAATCTGCCGTGCCTATATTTAGAGGGGGGTCGTGTTTTGAAGTCTATCTCTACATACCCACTGAAACAGCCATTCATTATACATGTATATGACCTTAATTTACCTTTTCATTTCTCTACATCAATTATTTGGTTTCAGTGACAGGTTAGTATTGCTTGCAACTCTCATCTAGACCATTTAAAGTGAATCCCTTTACAAAGCTGCATCACTTATTTTAAATAAATGGTTTAAAATGTAACAACTGTTAAGACAAATGAATAGACAAAAATAATCTAACCGTGCTTTTTCTATGCACTTAAAAAATTAAACAATTAAAAAAAAAAAAAAAAAACTCATGCATCCAAATTCACATACCCGAATGGTTTGAAAAGTGCTAGAATAAAAAAAGTTGAACTGTCTTCTCAATCCCTCCCAAATTGAGTATCAAGGATAGTTAAACTTCTGGATCATTCATTCCTAGTCTCGTGGTAAAGATGATTTCTTCTCCGTCCTGAGTTTGAAAGCAGTTGCCTCCATCCACGACCGCCATTAGCCCTCAGTCCTCTCGTGCCCATTTTCTGTTTCTTAAAGTTTCAGACCGGTTTGCTTTTCAATAGGATATATATGGTACTGTATCCTGATATCATCCCGGTGCTCGAAGGTGATTATTGGAGATGGCAGAGTGGTTTGATAAGTAGGGAAATGGTGACATGTCTAGCAGAAGGAGAAACTGATTAGCTGGAGGTGCGTGCGCCGCCGAAAGAGGGAGGAATTTCGAGTACATGTTCATTTTAAAGTTACCTCCGGTGTCTGGGTGCGGTCCGAAGCAAAGTTTCTTATTATTTATAGTGAGGAGGAATTTCGTGGTGGGTATACTCGAGTGCGAAAAAGTGGTGCCTTTGTATGATTTGATATTGCATTTTCAATCATGTAGGGGCCGGGGATATATTTATTTGGTTGATTAGACGTATTACTTATTTGAATGTGACTGATGTTTATAGCTGAAGAACCTCCATCTTCTATTATTCCCACTATGGTTTATCCAAATAATTAGGGGTGGCTCTTTGCTTTACCCACTTGAGGGGATTAATGCGTATAAGGATTGGTCCATAATCCAGCTTTTCTACCGTTTGTGTTCACATGTTCAGTCACACCGAGAATAAACCGATCCCAGAGAATCCTAATCTTCTTCTTAGTATTTGGAAATGCATTGGTGGATCAATGTGGGGGCTTGTGGCATCCCGTGCGGGATTCGGCGAGTCACAGGACCATCAAGATGTTAAATTAAAAACATTAAGCTAGAAAAATGATTTTAGAGTGATCATAATGTTCATAAGCCCGTGATGGCAGGAGGGAGATTTTGAAAAAAGTAGGGGCACGGGGAGGAAAGTGGTGAGGTTTTCTTCTACGCAACCGTGACCAATCATTTAGTAAAGGTCAATGTGAATCTGACCCGGATTGATCCTCCACATACAAAGTAAGGAAGGATGTTTTACATTGGCAAGCAAATGGGAATATGTCAGGGGAAGCAGATGCATGAACGATCTCTCCCCGAGATTGTGTTCCTTTTGAATCTTTTCCCAACCTCTGATTCCCTGTCCTGCTTCACTTTGGTGACTTCACTTTGACTCTCTCTCTCTCTCTCTAGATATATATATATATATATATTATGTCACTGTCATGGGGAGGGACCCTCCCCTGAAAACTCCAGCAGGATTATAAGTCGGGAAAACAGGGACTGCGGATGAAATTGGAAGGAAGACGAGAACAAGATAATATTTCTAAATAGACTGGTTTGAAGAGGAACTGGGAAATGGAGGTCGGCCTGGGATAGGATAACTACTTATCAGTTATACATACTCTACGTTAGACGAAAAATATTCGACGTGGGACTTTCGATTCCAAATACAATACAAACTTTGGTGAAGACGTCGTGCTGAGGGACCAAAATTTCCATAAACAGGCTAGGGAGAGAGTAAAAACTCAGCCACAATTGGTGCTTTTCACATGTTTTTGAAGATCAGAAAACAGAGGTCAGAAGTTTTTGTGGCGTCGGCCCAAACTTGGCAACAAGCTCTAGGATCGATCCATCGATAATCTGTGTTCTGTTCAATACCAATCAATCAATCAATCAAATTGTTCGATTTTTAATTTTTTTCTTTTTTGGTCCAAAGCCATCGGCAGATCCACATGTACTTCCAATTGTTCCACAAATTCAGCTACGGTCCCGAGCAGGCAGCGTCCTTTCTCCCGAAGCATTTATAAAGAAAAGATCAAAAGATATCCACGTCATCGGAAAATCACATACCACAGAAGATGTGCCACGTGCTCGGCCTAACTGGGCTTGAGTCAACCTAACCACATCAGGCGGTCACGGCAAGACCGATATCTGAAGCCGCACAAAATCTCCGAACAACATATCCACTTCCTCCTATATATACATCCCGACGAAGGAACAGGATTAGTAGAATCGCTCTGTGGATCTCTCTCCGGAAGTCTTCTCAGCCTCTGCAGGGAGAGATTCGTCAGAAGCAGTACCCAAAACCTGCGTACAAGTGATATATCCCTCTCTCTCTCTCTCTCTCTCTCTCTCTCTCTCTCTCTCTCTCTCTCTCTGTGCGCAGTCAGTTAACTAACGGTTTTACTCCCACTCCCCGTTTTGGCCTCCTCCACGCCGCTCATTTACTCCCAAATGCCATTTCTCTTCCAAAACCAGCACCATTAGATCTGAAGTAAATACTACACTAGCTTCTACTCAACATGATCACCTGGGGGGACCTGTACACCGTGTTGACGGCAGTCGTCCCTCTATACGTGGCCATGATATTAGCCTACGGCTCCGTTCGATGGTGGAAGATCTTCTCGCCGGACCAGTGCTCCGGCATCAACCGCTTTGTGGCTATCTTCGCCGTCCCTCTCCTTTCCTTCCACTTCATCTCCGGCAACGACCCCTACTCCATGAACTTCCGCTTCATCGCAGCTGACACTCTTCAGAAGATCATCATGCTCGTGGCCCTCGCCATCTGGACTAACTTCACCAAGAACGGCAGCTTGGAGTGGATGATCACCATCTTCTCTCTTTCCACGCTGCCAAACACGCTGGTCATGGGCATTCCTTTACTCATCGCCATGTACGGCAAGGACTCGGGGAGCCTCATGGTCCAGGTGGTGGTCTTGCAGTGCATTATATGGTACACCTTGCTGCTCTTTCTCTTCGAGTACAGGGGGGCCAAGATGCTAATTATGGAGCAGTTCCCGGAGACGGCAGCGTCGATCGTGTCGTTCAAGGTCGACTCCGATGTGGTCTCATTGGACGGTCGCGATTTTCTTGAGACGGACGCGGAAATCGGCGACGACGGAAAGCTTCACGTGACGGTCAGGAAGTCGAACGCATCGAGACGGTCCCTAGGGGGTTCGGCATTCACGCCTCGGCCCTCGAATCTCACAGGGGCCGAGATATACAGCTTGAGCTCCTCTAGGAACCCAACGCCAAGAGGCTCCAATTTCAACAACTCTGACTTTTACTCTATGATGGGTTACCAGGGCTACCCGGCAAGGCATTCGAATTTCGGTCCCTCTGACTTGTATTCCGTGCAGTCCTCCAGGGGTCCAACCCCGAGACCGTCGAATTTCGAGGAGAATTGTGCACCCGTGGCTCAGAACAACGTTTCTTCTCCTAGGTTCGGGTTTTACCCGGTGCAGACTGTGCCTCCGGCGTCGTACCCTGCACCCAACCCAGAGTTCTCGGCCGCCGTTACGAAGAGCATAAAAAATCAGCAGCAGCAGCCTCTTAATAGCAAGGTGAATCATGATGCCAAGGAGCTGCACATGTTCGTGTGGAGCTCGAGCGCATCACCGGTGTCCGACGCAGGTGGGCTACATGTATTCGGTGGAACCGACTTCGGCGCGTCGGAGCAATCTGGGAGGTCCGATCAGGGCGCCAAGGAAATCCGGATGTTGGTAGCAGATCACCCGCCCAACGGAGAAAACAAAGGTAAGAAATTCGAATCACCAGGCCCCACTTAATTATTCCACTACTTAAGTTCTTTAGATGATTTTTTGCTTATTCTATCGCTTAATGGTCTGAAGGAATTGCGGAAAGTGAAAGACTTGGTGGGGAAGACTTCAGCTTCGGTGGGAAGGGAGAGGGAGAGGGAGAGGGAGAGGGAGAGGAAGAGGTTGAGAAAGGGGGAGATCAGGAAGAGAGAGAGGAGGGCCCCACTGGACTGAACAAGCTGGGGTCCAGCTCCACGGCTGAGCTCCACCCAAAGTCCTCCGCCGTGGCTCCGGAGTCCGGTGGCACAAAACAAATGCCTCCGGCGAGTGTCATGACCCGTCTCATCTTAATCATGGTGTGGCGCAAGCTAATCCGGAACCCCAACACCTATTCTAGCCTCATTGGCCTTGTTTGGTCCCTTGTCGCCTTCAGGTAAAATGCTAAAACATAATTTTTTTAAGCACATTTTCTTTTTAACAGTTAAAAGACCCTTAAATTTTTTGGCTCACTGGTTTTCACGTTGCTGTGAAAGGTGGCATCTGACTATGCCGAAGATCCTAGAGAAATCGATCTCCATACTGTCGGATGCGGGTCTTGGGATGGCCATGTTCAGCTTGGGTGAGACTTCTGTTTTAATAAGTTTTGCTAGCGCCTCCAATAATTAATAGGAAACGAGCTCGATAGGTTAAAGAAAAAGTCGATGAATGTCGCCCAACTTAGGAGTAAATTAGGGAGAGGAAGGTGAGGCCACGGGGTAAGGTCGGGTTGGGCACTGAGGTTGGTGGTGATGTTCAACCTGTCCGCCTGTCAGGGGTATGGTTCACGACCACACAACTCGGGACCGTGTATTCTGCGGGGACCTTTAGTTCTACCTGTGAACATTAAATGGTATAGACCACCCGACATGTGGGACCTTGCACACAGCGACGTCGCTTTCCGGTCCTGGGTCGGTGGCCATTTGGTTAGTAGAGTAGATGCCCACCATGTTGAAGGTGGTTGAATGTAGAAATTAAAACACTTGCATTAATGCAGTGTGTTCCGTTTTTTTGAGGCTGTTCTGGTTGTGATTGTACAGGTCTGTTTATGGCCCTTCAACCCAAGATAATCGCTTGTGGTAACTCCGTCGCTGCTTTTGCCATGGCCGTAAGATTCCTCACCGGCCCTGCGGTTATGGCTGCGTCCTCAATTGCCGTCGGCTTGCGCGGTACCCTCCTCCACATAGCTATTGTTCAGGTAAGTCAATCTCCCTTTCTCCTCCTATTGCTGCAAATCTTCAGCAGTAACTTTTTTCTTTTTTACTATGGATACTTTTTTTTCCCCCCCCTGACATAAGAAATTGCTGGTTAAACAGGCTGCACTCCCACAAGGAATTGTGCCTTTTGTGTTCGCCAAAGAATACAATGTCCATCCAGCTATTCTTAGCACTGCGTAAGTATAACAAGTCCACGATTCTGAAAGTTACATCGTCACAGGATTTTTACCTTTTCGCCGCGAGTAATCCTGTGCATTCATGGTATTGCAGGGTGATATTTGGGATGTTAATAGCACTGCCAATTACCCTTGTCTACTACATCATTCTAGGATTGTGAGTTAACGGACAAGCCAAAATTAAGAATAGACTTCTAAATGTTTTTAGTGTCAGAGACCGCATTGGGATGCGTTCCTGTTAACTGAGGATTTTCCGGAAGAATTCAATCGTAGTACGAAGAACTCGCCAACGCTCCAGAGTACTTGGAGCTATGATGTTTGACTTGGTGAATGCCCTGGGTATGGGGATCTGCACCCTCATGAACAGCCAAACTTCATCTAATTTCCCAAGGTTTTGAGAGGAACAAGGAATGGCGTCAACCCCAAGGAAACATAAAAGAGGAAAATCAGGAAAGAAAGTTGTGTAAGCATGCAACGGCTAGGGTAGAAAAAGGGGTGGTCCATGATGTCTGATTCTCTCCATTACATTGTGCATGTAAAGTCTGATTTATTTGTTTTTCAAATTCCGTTCTGCCCCCCAAAAAGAAAAAGAAAAAGAAAAAGAAAAAAAAAAGTGACAAAAGTTGATCGATGAATAGAGGGGGAAAAAAAAAAGTACGGACAGGGGAATATTTTATTTTATTAGTTTTGTTCTTAGTGCTGGCTTTTGATTGTCCATGGATAGGCCAATTAGCTGCCCTTGTCGTCTCTTTCTTTGTTTATTTGTTGAATTAGGATCTGTATGAGCAAAAAGGGTCCATTAGTCATGTTGTCAATGGAAAGATGCTGTATTTTGCACCAATTCTAATCTCTCCCTGAAACTTTACCGAAAAGAAAGCAAATTGAGAAGAAAATCTCTGAAAGCACAGTGTCTTTAGGCTGAGTGGGTTCTAGTTCTTTGCGCAGAACCTCCTTTTAAGGGCTTTTTTTGTGGGGCTGAGACTTCCGAGAGGGAGATAAGAAAGCGGAAAGGCAAGTCTCAAAAAGCTGCATCGCCGGCCTTGTAGCTTTTGACTCTTGAGGAGCACACAATCCCAGAAGTGCACAAGGACTAACAGCTCACCACCCTGGAAGGCTGACGCTGCGTGATTGAAAGAATTTGCATCTCCTGCCTTCATAATCATCCCAACGCATCACCTCCCAAAAGTTCTTGTAATCATCACTCCAAACCCCCACTAAAGTGTGGTGCCAACTTTGGCCAGTTACTTGATGATGATGGCATCCCTGCTTGGGTAAAGATTGAAAGACCAAAGGCTTTGTGTAAGTAAAAAAATGAACTTTAGAAACCATAAGAACTTTTCTTTTTTTTCCCACACATTTCCTTGCTTGGCGAATTTGAGATAGAATGTAAAATGAGTTTCAGATGTTTTCTATCATTCTTTCCTTTCCTTGGACAACAGGTCTCCAATCGCCTGCATCGTGGTCCAGTGTAATGCTGTTGGTCCAGCCTACCCGTCACTCATCGCAGTTCCTCCAAATTCTATCACAAAATAAATCGATAAAACAAGCTATCCCAAATGTACAGGTCATATTGGTTTTACAAAAAGGCCGAGTTTTATCAACATCAGTGTTAGAAGGTCCAAAAATTCATGTTAAAAATTAGTTCAAAAGTTCAAAAAATAACTTTCTTTATTCAAATTAATCATAAATTTCTTCTTTTTTTTTCCTTGGATATGGGACTTGTGGCCTCCAATACTTCCAGCATATTAAGAGGTTATCCTGATGACATTGATATATATGCAGTGATAGGTAAGAATATGACTTAATTTAAACTCTAATATCATATTAAAAGACTTACAAGTTTTATCTTAAGAATTAATTTAAAAGTTAAAGGATTCTTCTTTCATTAAACTTTTATTTTCAAAATCTTTTCTTCCAATGTTGAATTCTTTTTTTCACATACTTTCTTAACTACTAAGTGTTATTCACATGAGATGAAGTATATTTAATCTTAGTTCTAATATCATATTAAAAAGTCTAAAAGTATAATACAAAAATTAACTCAATAATTTTTTTAAAAAAAATTATTAAACTTTAGTTCAAAAATATTTTCTTGTAAAGTTGGACTCTCGTCTTGTACACAACCAAATCAACCCATTGAAATAACCTATTCCCGTGGATATGATCAATGCCACAAGCTTCCCACGTTATTGTTAACCTTAGAGCTTCATATGTTCGTAGTAATTTCCCTCCAAAATTTGGCATCGAAATTCGATACTCTTGGGATAATCAATACACTTGCATCTCACTTTGAGTATTTCATTCTACCAGAAAAAGATAACTCTAGGTTATCCGTGCATTTTTTTTCTAGCATCAATCTTTTGAATGAGCGCTCCACGATCGATATGGCTTCTTAAAAGAATAAAACAATATTATAGTACAGCTTAATATATTTAGAACCAAAATCAGATCATGTTATTTACGTAATTTTGAATTCCTTAAGTAACCATTTGATTTTGATTGATGAAAGATGAAGAATTTAATCATCAAATCAAGGTTTTATTACTTTCTTCCACGGGTAAATTCAATTTATTTCAAAAGAGATGGCCTAGTCCATAAATGTATAACGAATACAGTGAATGATCATTTCACTACACGATAATGTAATGATACCTTAACTTTTCATGCATAGTTATATCATACATGATATGATATTATGTGATACAATCCATATCACTCAAAGTTCGTACTCAACAATCAAGGAAATATATTACCACATGGGACAAATTCATTGTGGCGTAGGTAATACGACGATTTAGCCCAAATTCCAATCCCATTTCATCCAACCAAGAATCTCCACCTTGCTCGACATTAACATCAATTAAACACACCATTCAAAAGGGGTGTTGTCAACCCCGAAATTTCAACTTGGTAAGTTGTAGTATTCGGAGGGAACACGCTCACTACACGCAACCTTTGAAATCGCAGAGTCGTTGTTCCCACAGAAAGCAAGATATCTCAAGCTTTTCCACCGATATGCTTAGGCCTTAGGACCAGCGCCTGCAAGTCCCCTATGGATTTTGGTTTGTCTTGGGGAGTCGGATGGCCATTAAATCACGTAAGACCAACATGCTCACCGAGAAAGCGATGGGTCTTTGTGAGTTACGACACCAAGTCGCCGTGGAGGTTACGGTCTCACATGGACTTGTAGGCAGAAAGCAACAAAGGGTCTCAGCTCCACGTGCGGTGAACCACTTTTTCTATTCAGCCAAGTCAGGGAAATTGAGCCATCAGCGGCTGGGAGAGGACCGAGTAGGAACCTGTTCACATCTTGGTTGAAAAACATTTGGCAGCTTCATTCCCTAATTTCAGGATTCACTGGCTCATCTAACTTTGTCGTTAGTTCAGCACTGCTTGGCTTATTCACTCTGATAAGACCCCATGAACTCCGTCACGCCAATTGAATTAGAAGGTCTCCTTGTGAAGTTACTCTCATTCTCAAAGCTCACAAAGGGATAGAAAATCAAAGCTAAAATAAAGCACAACTCGTGTTCTTTGAATGATTTAGTATCCAATTAGGTAGCCCCTCAAAAGGCCTAAGGCCCACAAGATCAGGATTGGCTATGCTGATTAATTAGCCTGTTAGGTGGAGCCCAAAGGATGTAGGTTATTTATATATATATATATACATGTATGCATCAAACTCATATATTCAAGTATCGAATTTGAGACCAAATAATATAAAGTATGTTTAACTATTGCAATTGCATTTATTTTGTTGAATAAACTTTTTCTTTTTAATAGTTCTTTAAAATTAGTCTTGAATTGCTTTACATAGAAGTTAGTAAATCAACTTAACAACTGAAATATGTAATACGCACATACATTCAAACACATGTTCATAGATGTAGATATGCATGATGCATAAATATACGTGTATAAACGAGAGGCAAAAAAGAGATTTCTTATAAGAAAGAAGGACACAGTAGCGTCAAAACGATGAACATGAAATGACCTCATTTTCAAAAGACATAAGTCATATTATGCCTTCAACATCTCGGTTTTTGTTGACTGATGTTTTGTTAGGTTCAACCTTATTCTGACATCAAATTACCTAATTTCATCTTTATCTATCACTTTGCTATATTATATTATATTCTTTTCTACTTCGTTCTTTCGGTGGTTTTCTGTTGCTTAAATCTTGTCGACATCATCTTTACAGATCAGAAGGTTTACTAGGCAACCACCTAAGTTCACTTAAACAGGATATTAGGGGCTAGTTCTTCCTCCGGCAAGCTCCGAGTAAAGCCTTTATGTCTTCGAAACTGCTTTGGGTTGGAGGGAAAACAGAAAAAGGACGAAACTCACCAACATGGGCATAGATTTTAACCAATCAAAGGATTATATCATTTCGACTAACAGACAAGGATGCTCAGACAAAGAAGCATAGTCGAGTCAGTTTCCTATCAGCAACTTTAGTCTGTACATCGTGATATAATGTTTTGTCTGCTTTGATGAAAGACATTTGGGTTGCTAGATATGCTTCTTGCGTATAAAATCGTATGTCGGGGCCGACTTCTCTATTTACTTTTTATGGGGAGGTTGATGCGGGAGTAACTATGCCAGTCCACGCTAATGGCCTAGCCCATATGATTCCTACCACTTGGAGTTTCCATTCCTATCAGGATTCCTATTACTTAGAGTTTCCATTCCTATTAAGATTCCAACTATCTGGAATTTCTATTTCTATCAGGATCCCTACTACTTGGAGTTTTCATTTCTGTCAGGATTCCAACTATCTAGAGTTTTTATTCCTATAAGGATTCCTACTACTTAGAGTTTCCATTCCTATCAAGATTCCTATTATCTTGCGTTTCCATTCCTATTAAGATTCCTACTGTTTTAAGGTCCCTAATTTGTTGGGATCCTATGCCTAATTTGTTTAAGATTTTAATTTGGTTAGTTTTTATTTTCCTTGATCCTACCAAACTTGGGTTTTGAGTATTCTTAATTGTTCTAGCATTAGGTTTAGTCGTCTATTTAAAGACACCGTTATTTCAGTTGTAAGCAGAACATTATGAGAACTTTTGAGATTGGAGAAGTCGTTGAATTTCGTTTTCTTTAAGCTTTGCCTTTAAATTTCGTGCTTACTTTCAAGCTTTTTATATTCTACCTATTTTAATTCTTGCACTTAAATTACTGTCTTTACATTTCAATACTTTAATTTCCAGTCTTTACCTTTTCAGCCCTTTATATTTTTTAATTTGCTTTGTTATTATTCCATCGGATGGGTAACCGAGTGAGCTTTTGATTATGAAGAGATTGGAATGGAATAATAACAAAGCAAATTCAAAAATATAAAGGGCTGAAAAGGTAAAGACTGGAAATTAAAGTACTGAAATGTAAAGACAGTAATTTAAGTGCAAGAATTAAAATAGCTAGAATATAAAAAGCTGGAAAGTAAGCACGAAATTTAAAGGCAAAGCTTAAAGAAAACGAAATTCAACGACTTCTCCAATCTCAAAAGTTCTCATAATGTTCTGCTTACAACTAAAATAACGATATCTTTAAATAGACGACTAAACCTAATGCTAGAACAATTAGGAATACTCAAAACCCAAGTCTTGTAGGATCAAGGAAAATAAAAACTAACCAAATTATTATCTTAAACAAATTAGGCATAGGATCCCAACAAATTAGGGACCTTAAAATAGTAGGAATCCTAATAGGAATGGAAACGCAAGATAGTAGGAATCTTGATATGAATGGAAACTCTAAGTAGTATGAATCCTGATAGGAATGGAAACTTTAGATAGTTGGAATCTTGACAGGAATCGAAACTCTAAGTAGTAGGGATCCTGATAGGAATGAAAATTCCAGATAGTTGGAATCCTGACATGAATGGAAACTCCAAGTAATAGGAATCCTCATAGGAATGGAAACTCCAAGTAGTAGGAATCATATGGGCTAGGCCATTAGCGTGGACTGGCATAATTACTCCCGCGTCAAAAGTAAAGAGCTAGGTTCTAAAGCTAAAATCATATGAAGAAGAGAAATTTCTCTAAACTGCATGTATTGATGTATCCAACTCTTTCAATTATTTAGATTCCCATCGTTCATGATCACAATAGGACCCGAGTAGATCAGCTCTAGATCTGCCTGTTTTGGACGATCTTGTTTGTATGGTTCTATCCTAGAAACACCATCGTCCCTCTTTACTTGCTCCCACCATTGGACTTCCTTATCTTCTGCGTCTTTGAATTAAGGGCAATATTGCTAATCTTTACTAAGAATGGCCCATCCATTTAGTTTTGTTGATCTTTCATATACCAAATTCAGAGTTGATTGAACCCAAAGGAGAAAGAGTTTGATAGAAATGTTTACCATAACACGGAGGTCATGTTCAACTAATGATTCAGAAGTAATCATTATAAGCATCAACAATCTATTACTGTAGTCAGACCACGTAAACGAGAACAGAACTTGACCATCGGAAAAAGACAGGATGGACCACGTAGCTTTCAATCACTAATTGTAGTACAACAAATGAGTGCATGGATGAGTCTTTAGTGGCAAGGTTTGGCACAGAGCAGATGGTGCAGTTAAAGTGGAATAGAAAGCAAGTAACATGGCCAAAACGCAGATGGGTCCATGCAAATGTGGATGCCCATAACGAGGTCACGTGTGGTGCTACGTTTTTCAACTGTGATTGAAGCTAAACTTGCTTTGCATTATTATTTCTGGTGGGAGGAAAGGAGGGAAGAAGGTTGGACAGGATAGGATCCAACCAAGAGAGGAACTATTGTCAAAAGCTTGGCGAAGCTATTGATTTTGTCGTTGCATGTTGGTGTCTTTGTTTAAATGCAATGCAACGGGGCCTCATGTGTATGATATTAACTGGTATAAGATATGGATGCCCCTTTCCAGTCTACGTGTTGTGAAGCTGCTCGATGGATAGATAACCCCCACAATGGTCAGACCAACAATACGCCAAACTCAGTTTCCACCAGAATTATAATATTGTGAAACTACGATCAATCATTTAGGGGATCATCTAGCCCTAACATTTGATTAAGTTGTGCAAAACAACAAACTGGTGTGTAATATTTTAATCTTGGTGAAAAGTTTGTTTTGATCATTAATTCAGGCTTAATTAAAATATAACACAAATGTTCTTGCTACATATTACACACTGATCTGTTGTGTAAAGACCTGCATACAACAGATTATATCATCCTACAGGCTGCAACATAATCTGCTGAAGGTTCCCTATCGGTAGATTCAGATACTTTAGAGGTAAACTACGTAGCCACGAGCAAAGTAGAAGATGAAGAACTTGACTGAAAGCTATTGCCATAGAGGAAAATGCCAATAGATGATGAGTTGTGAGATTCGAGCGATTTGGGATTCGGCTTGTGGAGGTAACAGGCCATGAGTAAATATGTTTATCGAACAACAAAAGTAGGCATATATTTACTTGTCATTCAACTAATAATTATGAGATATTTATCGATTCACGGCCCAAAATCTTAAAGTAATCTGCTATTCGGCATCTGATTCTGAATCTCAACCTCCACCATCAGAGGGAGACGTTATCATTTGCATATAAACCCGACATGACCCTTGAGATTTCCCTTCTCCTCCCCCTCCCCTTCCCCACCCGCCCCCCCCGCGGCCGTTATAAGGTCATAAGCTTGAGCACTTCTGTTCTCGAAGGGTTAGTGCGGTCTTAAATTCTGAGTTTCTCATGAACTTTCTTATGATGCGTACAGGACGAAGTGACAGACAAGGCAGCGAAGCTGAAACGAATTGGCAGGCGCAGAGGTACCCAAACACGCTGAAACATAAGGTGGGCAAAGAAGCAATCAATTGGCCAATCGACAGAACATGTGCTGCTGTCCTCGTGTGCGTGGTCTCATTCTCCAGCTAGCTTGTACATGGGGACTAAGCATGTAATTTCATCACTCGAACTCATGCAATCATATTCACAAACTAAAAAGATAATTAGGAAAAAGAAAGAAAGAAAGAAAGAAAGAAAGAAAGAAAAAATTACAACATACTACACTAATTCAAACTCTGATTTTGAGATCTGATTGCCTAACTAAACCAATGTGAAACCATAGTGGAAAGGTTACTCCAATATAATAGAAAAGTTATCGAGGTGAAAATTGTTGGGAACACATTCCCATCTCTTGTTTCAGATAAGTTAACTCAAGAGGGTTAATATACTTTATTCTTTATTCTTTATTCCTTTTTCTTTTGGCAAGTGGGGTTTGGACGAAAAAGATTTAAGCAGATGTTCAGATGGGAATAAATAGATGCACAGAAGTAGTAATAAGAAGATGAGGGAGAGGGAGAGCGAAGTAAAGGTCAGTGTAGGGTGAACAACGGACAGGAGCTTTGAGGGTGGACCAGAATTGAAGTGGGGTTGAGAAAGACAGTACAAAACAAAGTCCCTTTGAGAAACAAGGCCACGACTGCACCCATTCACATCTCTTACAATCCAACTTAGAGTCCGATCACGACAAAGACCTTTCTTCCCCTTTGATTGAACAACTTTTTTGGCCTTTTGTTCTGAACCATTCAGCTTTTGAATTTCCTAAAGCTAATGGCTGCTGAAATGGAGGACTTTTATGGGCATCAAGTTTCTTCAGGACTTTGAGCTAACGCTTTAGTCTGCTTTTTTAAGTCTGGCTTGTGCTTTGGACCGCCTTAGTGCTGTCACCATGCTAGTCTAGATATGCATGAGGCTTATGTCTTACCAATTAACCTTAAATCCTGATTAAAAAATAATCTTAAAAAACAAACATGTATCCTCTTTCTTAGAGCTGGAGAATACCATCTCAAAACACATGCATAGTGAGTGGCGGGTCCCAGGCATTAATAGGGCACAAAGGCTCAGTCTGACGCACCGATGTGAGACTAGCTTCTCAACACACCCTTGCAGTCCCACAATGTTGGGTTTCCAGTACGAGGGGGGGCAACAGTCCACCATCAACTACACAGAGGCCTGGCTCTGATACCATCTTAGAGCTGGGGAAGACCATCTCAAAACACATGTGCAGTGAGTGGTGGGTCCCAGGCTTTAATAGGGCACAAAGACTCAGTCTGACGTATCGATGTGGGACTGGCTTCTCAACACTCTTGTATAAACTGATTTTAAAGAAAAGAATAGAGTTTCTTCACAACAGTCCAATATCCAAAATCAAGATGGTATATACTAAGCTGAAAACAAGGGGGGCAAAAAAAAAAAAAAAGAGCGTTGGTAACCCTGAAACTTAGGCTTTAGCGCAGCTGTTGGGGTGTCAATGGCTCAATGCATTTTACTAGCTGTGTTGAAGGTTTATTAGGTAGTCATGTCGTTTTCAAGTGTGATAAAGCGTGGAAGCATCACACTTGTGAGTGGTGAGAGTGATGGGTAGCTGGTATGGTTAAGACCCACCGATTTGTGAGTGGTGGGAAGAGTGGCTGACACAACTGAAGTTTGTTTTTTTTAGCTGTAGGCTGTTGGTCCACGCAGAATCGGGATACTTACTGAAATTACAACGGGATTTAAATATCTTAAGGAGTGGAATTTTTTACGCGTAGAGTTGCATATGGATCACAAGATGCAGTATCTATCACCCGATTTCCTTTTTGGGGTCCACTGTGAATTCGACAGGGTTTCTTTCTGAATTAGTGCATGCATTTTACTCGCAATAAGAGTCATGACTGATTGACAGTGGAGCTTCCGATCTCAGGTCCGGGGCCCAGTTTCATTTGAAGCGTGAATAAGACTAGGTGTTGGACTATAATCCATCGGTTTTTGTGGCTGTTTGAGAAGCCGTTTCCTTCAGCTGGTTTTCTGGATCCATTAAAGAACTTTAAACCCAGGCAACAGCTGCTTGGGTTTTGAGTTTCGGGTTCCTTCTAGGCTGCGCCTCACACTGTTGCTTGATGGGCAATTCTTAATGACCACGATTGGGCCCGTATATGATGTACGATTCCCAGGCCTTGCTGTGAATAATAGACCATTCATGGAGAACTAAGGCACTCAGACTCATGTACCGAGGAAAAACGATACAAGTTGGGTTATGTAAGATAAATAGATGGAATCAAAATTCATCCTATGTGTAGATGAAAGTCTTACACGATAAGTGTGATTTCTTATGATTAACTTAAATAAAAAAAATATTTTTCTAACTCTTGAATTAAATTTTGAATTTTGAACTTTTTAATATACTATTGAAAGTTAGGTTAAATATGTTCTATCAAGTATGACCGTGAGTCTAATGTCACTAAATATGTAGTAGTCATTTTCTATAGTAAAGTTTAAATAAAAAATATATTCTTTTAATTTTTACTAATCTTTGAATTAAACTTTAGACTTTTTGAAACCTTTTACAGTAAAATTATTTGAAAAAAGCAATTAAATCATTAACAAGAGGAGCTCGTACAGTCTTAATTAGCAACGGAGGCAAAGAGGATACACTTGTGAGGCCAGTCGCAAAATCAGGCGTCTGGTGGCACCATTGTGGAAAGTACCTTGACCAAGTTCGAGATGCCTAGGATTGTAGCCAATTCTCCAATTTGAGGGCTTAGCGGATGCAAATGATAATATATTAAGGATCAATGACTGGAGCAACATCTCCCTGATTCTATTTAAAGGTCCTGTCACCATGGTCGATCATCGGGCATTTCCTTTTAATGTGCTCGAGTAAAGCAACAGAGAAAGTTATGGTTGTTATCTTAGCTTATGGCCCAAATTGGATAAGAAAGTAGAAGCACACACCTCCGTAAACCACTCCCAGAAGCAGGAAAACCATCAATCATCATTCTTATGGACATTTAAATTTCTTTCCACGACTTCCCCAATCAAACTTCTACCGTACAAGTGAAGGAAAAAGTCCTGTGGTCGTCTTGGTTAGTGTATTTTGTGCAGAATGTCTTCCCGAGAGATCACAAAGGTGGAAGAAGGTGATGTCCCTTCTTCAAGTATCAATGTTACCTCGGGGGCCTGTTCTTCGTCTGATATGGTACAGCTTATTCAAAAGGTAAGCAAATTTCGCCGAATGCCTCATGCATGAAGGAGGAAGGGTCAATTTTCACCATCAAGCATGCATTTTACATGCACGAAACTACTGTGATGCTCTTCTCCTCGTTCTAAAAATTGCACATTTTCAGGTGATAGCTGAAGTGATTGGGACATACTTCTTAATTTTTGCCGGGTGTGGCTCGGTCGTGGTCAATAAAATTCATGGTTCAGTATCATTTCCCGGGATCTGTGTGGTTTGGGGTTTGATTGTCATGGTCATGATTTATTCCCTCGGTCATATCTCTGGCGCACACTTCAATCCGGCAGTGACTATCACTTTTACAATCTTTAGACGCTTCCCTCTCAAACAGGCAAGTTAAATCCATCTAAGGAAAGATGCCGCTATTTTTTGAAGCTCTTCCGGAAAAGTTCTCGACCCAAACATTGAGCTTAGAAATTAATCCACAAAGAACAAGACAAGGGATAGAACTACTAATGTCATTAAATATGATCTGACATACGTCTTCTGATAATTATTCCGACCTTTTTTCTTTTTGCAGCTGCCTTTGTACATCATGGCGCAGATCTTAGGATCAATTCTTGCTAGTGCCACTTTATGTGCCATTTTCCCCGTAAATAGAAAGTCTTTCTTTGGAACAATGCCGGTTGGATCCAATTCTCAAGCTCTTGTGATTGAAATCATCATCTCCTTTCTTTTGATGTTTGTTATTTGCGGCGTTGCCACAGATAATAGAGCAGTTAGTAATTCTTAACCACAATTGCTTCTTCTTCTTCTTCTTCTTCTTCCTTTATTCTTAGACGTATCAATAATTTGTAAAAATTTTAACTATAGTTTTATCGTTCAAGTTGGTCATCCAGTCTTTATTATCTTTGTAGACTTGGAATTGATTAATTCCATTGAAACAGTTCCTCTACTCTCTTCTTGCAGATTGGAGAATTGGCAGGAATTGCCGTGGGGATGACAATAACCTTGAATGTCTTCGTTGCAGGGTAATCTTCGTATTTAGCCACAACGCCAGGATTTCAACTTAAATGACATAATTCTTCCAAGCTTTGGACATAATCGTGCACATGTTATTAACATGGGTTTCCTTGTTATGTTCTAGGCCAGTAAGTGGAGCATCAATGAACCCTGCTAGGAGCATTGGCCCTGCTCTTTTCACGCACACATACGACGGCCTCTGGATTTACATAGTTGGACCCATTGGAGGTACCATACTTGGTTGCTTCGCATATAACATGATTAGATTCACTGACAAGCCACTACGGGAGTTAACCAAGAGTGGATCTTTTCTCAAAAGCATGTCCAAAAAATAGTGCCAGAAGTGAGTTGTCGTTTTGGTAACTTCCCTACAGAAGTGAGTTGTCGTGGGAAAAAGTCAACCTTGACAAATGTCTTTGGATTTTTATTGTCATACAAGATTGTATGCCCATTGACATATGCCTTCAACTAGATCTAAAGTAAATGATAAAAAAATGGCAATTGGTATGTCTTTGGATCACTTTCTCTCTCTCTTCCCGAGGTTTCAACAGTAGTGCTGGTAGCCTTAACCAATGTCACATGATGTAATTCGAGCAATTACAGTTTAGCATTTGGGGGAATTATCACCTAAGCCGTGGGGTTCAAAACATCCTTCTCATTAAATAATTTTTTTTAAATCCACCCCAACCCAAAAAAAAAAAAAAAGAATGATGTATGATGTAAAATTTGTATGTAAGACAATTTTTACACTGAGTGTACAATCCATTGTATTGAAATTTAAATAAAGAAATGTTCATCTAACTTTTAAACCAACTTTCAAGTTAAGCCTTTGGACTTTTTAATTGATGTCAAAGCTTTGGTTAAATTTGTTTCACCCCATGCAACCTTAAGCTTAATGTTACTTAGTTGTAAGGTAAATACAAGGTAATATAACCTAAAACAAATGTCAATGCATTCATACAAATTTAATAAAGAATTTACATTACAAACGTGTCAATGCTTATATGGGGAGACTCTTTCAATAGTTTATGTAGTTTCTCTACTATTCTATTATGATAAAGCTTGAAAAGATCCTATATGCACTCGTTAATAAAGTCAATCACTACTAAGGCCATATGTGCCTATAGATATAAAAATTTTCACTTAAATTAAAATTAATAATCTTTAATACACATTACCAAAAAAATCAATTTACATTAGGAACCAAGACTTTAATGTTAGAAATATAGCAAGAGAGTAAAACTTTCAATCTATATGCAAAAATGATTTAAGCACTAAGCATGTAGTATAAAATTTACATAAACAAAACTAACAACCACTCAATTCCAAAAATGAAAAAGAGAAAAAAAAAAAAAAAAACTCCAAAAGCAACTAACCGATACTTTGGGATTTTGGAAGTCATCCAAAGATAAAGCAAGAACTAGTGATAGATGCCCGTATTATTAAACTTGCAAATCAAGACCCAAATACATAGACAATTGTTGAATTACATTAATAGTTGTCCATCTCACATAAGGGTATGGATCTTAGAATGAATTTCAATCAATTGCCACCACTTGGTCCAAATTATTTAAGATAATCTATAAAAATAAGGAATGACTCAAAAATCACTAAGACAATAAAAATACAATTTCATTTAATCTAACAAAAAAGGCATAATTTGCAAGATACTTTATCATACAAATCTTACACCCCTACCCACTTAATCAACCTTATAAGGAAGTAATCTCAAGCTTTTTATTAAATAGGAAGACAATTGTTGAATTGCATTAACAATTACCCATCTCATACGAAAGTGTGGATCTTGGAACGAATTTGAATTGATTGTCACCACTTGGTACAAGTTATTTAACATCACCTATAAAAGTAAGAAATAACTCAAGAATCATCAAAACAATAAAGATACAATTTCATCTAATCTAATAAAAAAAGGCATAATTTACAAGATATTTTATCATATAAATACTACACCCCTATACTACTCGGGCAACCTTCCAAGGAAATATTCTCAAGCTTTTCATCAAATAGGTAGACAATTGCTGAATTGCATTAATAATTACCCCTCTTATACAGGGTGTGGATCTTGAAATGAACTAGAACACATTACCACCACTTTGTCCAAGTTTTTTAACATCACCTGCAAAAGTAGGAAAAGAATCACCAAGACAATAAAGATGCAATTTCATTTAATCTAATAGAAATAATAAAGTTTGTAAGATACTTTATCATACAAATTCTACATACTCTTATTCCACTCAATCAACCTTACAAGGAAGCAATTTCAAACTCTTCATCAAATAGTTAGACAATTGCTTAATTACATTAATAGTAATCCATCTCACACAAAGGTGTGGATCTTGGAACATATTTGAACCCATTGCTACCACTTGGTTCAAGTTGTTTAATATCACCTACAAAAGTATGGAATAACTCAAGAATCACCAAGACAACAAAGATATAATTTCATTTAATCTAATAAAAAAAAAGTATAATTTGCAAGATACTTTTGCAAGTTATTTTATTATATAAATACTACACTCTTATTCTATTTGGTCAACCTTCCAAGAAAACATTCTTAAACTTTTCATCATATAGCTAGACAATTGTCAAATTGCATTAACAATTGCTCCTTTCAAATGAAGGTATGAATCTTAGAACAAACTTGAACACATTACCACCACTTAGTCCAAATTTTTTAACATTACCTATAAAAGTAAGGAATGACTTAAGAATTACCAAGACAACAAAGATACAGTTTCATTTAATCTAATAAAGAAAGTAGAGTTTGCAAGATATTTATTATAAAAATACTACATCCCCTCCCCGGGTGCGTGCAAAAAAAAAAAACTTCCAAGGAAATAATCTCAAACTTTTTATCAAATAGGTAGATAATTGCTCAATTGTATTAGCAATCACCTATCTCACATGACAATGTAGATCTTGGAAAAAATTTGAACCCATTGCTACCACTTGTTCCATGTTGTTTAACATTACCTACAAAAGTAGGAAATGACTCAAAAATCACTAAGATAACAAAGATACAATTTCATTTTATCTAATAAAAAAGGTAGAGTTTACAAGATACTTTATCATATAAATACTATATATCTATTTCACTCGTTAACCTTCCAAAGAAGCAATTTGAAGCTTTTCATCAAATAGATGAAGAATTTATGAATTGTATTAACAATTGTCCATCTGACACGAGGGTATGGATCTTAGCATGATTTTGAATCCATTGTCACTACTTGGTCCAAATTGTTTAACATCATCTACAAAAGTATGGAATAACTCAAGAATCACAAAACAACAAAATTACTATTTCATTTAATCTAATAGGAAAGACATAGTTTGCAAGATACTTTATCATATAAATACTCTCAAGCTTTCCATCAAAAGGTAGACAATTGTTGAATTGCATTAACAATTGTTTCTTTCACTTAAGGGTGTGGATCTTAGGACGAGTTTGAACTTGTTGCCACTACTTGGTCTAAATTGTTTAACATTACCTACAAAAGTAGAGAATGACTCAAGAATCACCAAGAAAACAAAGATACAATTTCATTTAATCTCATAGAAAAGGTAGAGTTTACAAGATAATTTATCATATAAATACTACAACTTTATTCCACTCAGTCAAACATCTAAGGAAGCAATCTCAAGCTTTTCATCAAATAATTAGACTATTGTTGAATTGCATTATTGATTGCCCATTTCACATAAGGGTGGGTCTTGAAATGAATTTGAACTCATTGCTACCACTTGGTCCAGATTGTTTAACATCACCTGCAAAAGTAGGGATGACTCAAGAAGCACTAAGATAACCAAGATAAAATTTCATTTATTCCAATAAAAAAGGCTGAGTTTGCAAGATACTTTATCATATAAATATTACACCTTTATTTTACTCAGTCAACCTTTCAAAGAAGCAATCTAAAGCTTTTCATCAAATAGATGGAGAATTTCTGAATTACATTAATAATTGTCCATCTCACATTAATGTGTGGATCTTAGAACGAATTTGAACTCATTATCACCACTTGGTTCAAGTTGTTTAACATCACCTGCAAAACTAGGGAATAATTTAAGAATCACAAAGACAACAACGTTACTATTTCATTTAATCTAATAGAAAATGCATAGTTTGTGAGATACTTTATCATATAAATACTACACCCCTATTTCACTTAATTACCCTTATAAGAAACCAATCTCAAACTTTTTATCAAATAGATAGACAATTGCTAAATTGCATTAACAATTCCCATCTTTTATGAGGGTGTAGGTCTTAAAGTGAACTTGAATCTATTGCCACCACTTGGTCTAAGTTATTTAACATCACATACAAAAGTAAGGAATGACACAAGAATCACTAAGACAACATAGATACAATTTCATTTGATCTAATAAATAATGCATAGTTTTCAAGATATTTTATCATATAAATATTACATTCCTATTCTACTTAATCAACCTTCCAAAAAAGCAATCTCAAACTTTTCATCAAATAGATAGACAATTGTTGAATTACATTAACAATTGCTCATCTCATAGAAGGGTGTGGATCTTGGAATGAATTTGAACCCATTGTCACCATTTGATCCAAGTTGTTTAATATCATTTACAATGGTAGTGAATGACTCAAGAATCACCAAAACAACAAATATATCATTTCATTTTATCTGGTAGAATTGGCATAATTTGCAAGATACTTTATCGTATAAATACTACACCTTTATTCCACTTCTACAATCTCAAGCTCTTCATCAAACACCTTGTGCACCACTCCCTTAAAAAAAAAATTATCTTTTTTCCTTCCAAGGAAAAAGCAATTCTAAAATTATTTATATATTAACCAAAATATGACAAAAGTCAAATACATAGTGCCAGAACTCAGTTGTTGAGTCATTAAATACAACAACTAATCAAATAGAAACCTAATAGAATATTGATTCTCATAAATGTCATACTAAAACTTAGGAAGAGAAAAGAAACAACTCTTAAACAAGTACCTTAGAGCAGTTAATGGCACATTACAAACTTAAATAATATGTCAACAACAAAACACCCAAAATAGTAAATTTAGTATGGAAATAAAACATATGAAACGTATCTTTACATAACCTTTAGTAATTTCTATGAGCATAATTAGCGTAGCATGGTATTTCTACTATTTAAAAGGTACCAAGAAGATTGATAATTGCTCAAAAGCTATAGGAAAGATTGTATTATGTCACAGTAAAAGTATCCAATACCAATGTGTCACCAATGCTATGCAACAATTGCATGAAAACTAAGAATGTTGATTCTCTAGCCTTAGAGAACTAGACAATGCATATAGGAATAAGAAAGAAAGAAACTCTGGCTACGCATTGTTAGGCAAAATCTAAGACACGAGCACTAAAATGGTGTTTCAAAAAGTCTAGAAATAGACTTTGAACTGGCATGCTAAATAGATGAAATAAGGATCAACTTCATATAGGATTAACTAAACACACATAATTAGGGCCACAACTCATCATATAAGTGTTGCTCCCAAATGAGGATCATTGACATGGCATGTAGCTCCATGCACAGAGAAGAATACTAGAAGCATGAGAGTATAAAAAACAACATCCTTAATTGCGTCAACTTAATGGAGTTGAAGATTGGCTCCACCTTGAACCATAGCTCATTGAACAATGACATCATATACAAGTGTAAGGTCACAAACACTTTTGGGTTAGTGAGTATGGCTTCCACTTGCACTCACTACAGCTTAGTCCACTCAAGATACATTGGACAAAAGCAAAGGCTTAGTGACAACGGCAAAGATGGTGTCTCTTGCTCTCTGTTTTATTGAAAGAGGGTGGCCATCATGGTGTGTACCCCCATACATGGAAAACAATGTGCTAGTTGTACATGAGGTTAAGATATAACTTTGCCCAATACCTCCCATTCCAAGTGCCTAAAGATTGATTCCACCTCATAATAAAGCTTAGTAGATGACAACACCATGTGTGAGATTAAGGTCTCAAATGAGATTGACTCCAACTTGGAATGAAGCTCCTTGGACAATATCAAACTCAAGATGAACTTATCAAGCATCTTGCTATAGAATACGAAGGTCGTTTTCGTTTGTTACCATTTGAAATGCATTGTGAGTGTTGTTGGGTTTAGTGGCAATGATGACGTAGGATCCATTACAAGCAAGTTAGGGTCTAGTAGAAATGACAACTCGAGATCCATCTACTCTATATTGCTCTCACTTTTGCTCTCTGGAATGCTCATTGCAAACAAGCTATGCTTTGGTATTTCTTGCTTTATGATATGTATGTCTCTCTATTCTATATTTTTTTTCACTTATTTTGCTTATAATTTTGAAAGACAACATGTCTAGGTCCTTCTCCTTCAAGTAGTTGAAAATTCACTCCACCTCAAAGTGAAGCTCACTAGACAACATCTTATTCCATACTAAGGCATCAATCAAAATTATTTAGATTGAAAGAACCTTTAAAGCAAAGTTTATGAGTGAAAAAAAAAAAGATTGCAAGGATGAAGCACTAAAAAATTCCTAAATAAAAACAATCAAACATTAAATAATCATGCAAGAATTTTTATTGATGCAATTTATATGGGTGAACTCGTAGGAATAGTAGTTGGCAATTTATATCTCAAATTAAGTTCATCAATTACTAATTGGTCATCCATGAAGGTTTCATCAAATCATTACTAATCTCATAGGCAACTCTATTAAGGTAATTACACTTTTGGTTTGCAAATTTTGTCACATATGGTTTCACTACATTTTCTTTGAAATATAATACTTTCTATTAGAGTTCTTTTAACTTTTGGCTTTTGTTAATCATCATTCTTGGGTGTTGCTTGGCATAGTGCTTCTACCATTAAGAAGCTGCCAAGTATGTTGACAACTGTTTAAAAGTCACAAGAAAGATTGTATTTCCTCCCAACAAAATTGAAAGGTGGTCTAAACACTTTTATGCAATGCTATAATTGCTCATCTTGCTAGCATCCTCATTGCCTCTTTTTGTAGTATGCCATGCCATTTCGTCTTCAATATCCAAACACACCTTTATGAGAATAGTGAAAAGACAACTTATGAATTGGAGTAGCTTTGGCAACACTCAACTCTTTAGCTTTCACAAGTGTAATCACAAACTAGATTTCCAAATATCTTGTCCTGTTCTCCAACGAGCATGATGAATTTTTGTTAAAGGAGCTAGTGACAAGTTGGTCAAATTACAAGGCTATATTGATGAGGCTATCATGTTTCTTTCACTATATTTTTTTTGCAATATAATACTTTCTACTAGAATTCTTTGATTTTTTGGTTTTGTCACTATATTTGCTTTGGAATATCACTCTTTGGAACAATCTTTACAAGCAAGCTAGGATTTGGTCTCTTGCTCTCTATTCAATATTGCTCTTTGCTTTGTATTTGTTTCACTTATTTTGCTCATAAGCTTGAGAAACAACATGCCTTGGTCCATCTCTTTTAAGTAGTTGAAGATTGACTACACCTTAGAGCGAAGCTCACTGGACAACATCTTATTCCGTATTAAGGCATCAATAAAAATTATTTGGATTGGAAGAATCTCTAAAACAAAGTTTGTGATTGAATAAAAATTATTACCTTGGACAAAGCATTGAAAAATTCCTAAATAAAACAATCAAAGATCAGGCGATTGTGTTATAATTTTGATTGATGGGATTTAGATGGCCAACTTGTGGGAAGTGTACCTAGCAATTTATATGTCAGAGCATATTCTTAAGTTGCTAATTGGTGATCCAAGAAGGTTTCGTCAAATCATTACCAATCCCACAAGAAACTCCATTAAGTTAATTACACTTTTGATTTGAAAATTTGTTACATATGATCTGTAATTTCACACTTTCACTATAGTTGCTTTGCAAATACTCCTATATTATGTTATAATTGTTTGTCTTGATAACATCCTCATCGCCTTTTTCCACAATATGCCATACAAGTTAGTCCTTTATATCTAAAACTCCTTCATGAGAATGGTGAAGAGATAACTTATGAATCAGAGTAGCTTTGGCGTCATTTCCCATTTCCACTCCCTAGTCTCTATAAATGTAATCATAAACTAGATTGCCAAATGTCTTATCCCCTCCTTTAGGAAGCACAAATAATTTTTGCTAAAGGAGCTAATGACAAGATGATCAAACTGCAAGGCTATATTAATAAGGCTATCACGTTTCTTTCATTATATTTGCTTTGCAATTTCATACTTTTACTGGAATGCTTTGAACTTTTGTTTCTTTCACTATATTTGCTTTGCGATATTGCTTTCTAGAATGATCTTCGCAAGCAAGCTAGGATTTAGTATCCATGCTCTCCATTTTTTATTGCTTTCTATTATGTATTTGCCTCACTTGTTTTGCTCATAAGCTTGACATACAACATGTTTAGGTCCTTCTCCTTGAAGTAGTTAAAGATTGACTCCATCTTAGAGCGAAGCTCGTTGGATAACATCTTATCCAAATTAAAGTATCAATCAAAATTATTTAGATTGGAAGAATCTCTAAATCAAAGTTTGGAGAGAATAAAAATGATTGGCTTGGTTGAAGAACTTAAAAAATTTCTAAATAAAAACAATCAAACATTAAGTAATCATGCAATATTTTCTATTGATGTGATTTACACAGCCAAACTTGTGGGAAAAGCAATTAGTAATTTATATCTTATATCGAGTTCTTGAGGTGCTAATTGGTGATTCAAATAGACTTCATCAAACCATTACTAAAATCATGGGTAACTCCATAAAGTAAAGGGATTGATGTTGATTTCATTTGAATGTCCGAAGGCCTCATCCAAAAGTTAGTTGAAAGGTTGGAAGAGTACTTCTGTTATTAAGTTTCACCACAAATAATTGCACACTATAGGATAGAACTTAAAGTAATAAATGAAATATAAAAATGGCAAAAACCCACAAATCAATTAGCATGTACTAGTAAAATTCTTTAAAAATGTTTTTGTCACTATGATGCAAGCAACTTCATAACCCATTAAGCACAACAACATGGATCATTAATAGTCTAACTGCTAGTATGAGATAAGAAAACAATATTAATGGAATGAGGTAGGATATAAGTAAGCCAACCCTATTTGAGCACAATAAATAGATCCTACCTAAAGGAAATTTAGATTGCCAAACCTTTAATGTACAACTAAATTCTATTTGGGGTAACTCTTAGCCATTGGTATAAATGAAAGGGAAAAAGCTTCAACAATGTGGAAAGTCCTTCTAAGTTGTAGGATAGGTGTTAACAAATATAGTGAGTCAAGGTGAAGTCCATTGGTCCTATAATCGTTACACAAAAATGCATGTCCACATAACTACTTTAACAATTGAAAATACATTCTTCCAAGATTCAATATCTAAATGTTGATCCTAAGGTATGATTGAAATTTAAGATGTTATAATGCATTCATCTATTTGGAAATAATCATGATTTTGCTAGAACTAATGTATAAGTTACAATAATAAGGATGTTATAAGAGGTGCTAGCACACAACCATATAGCTATTGCATGTTGCTTAGCCAACTAACTTAGTGGTAAGCTAGTAAAGACTCTAACCATGAGGTTTGGAGTTTGACACCTTATGTATTCATAAAATATTTATATATATTTGTATGTGCTTACATATGAAAGTATGTGTGTATTGGTGGATGGCCAATTAGCAACTCAAGAACCTTTAAAATTTGATATAAGTTATTTTTGTAAGGTTGATTTTGAATTGATTGACAAATTAAAAAAAAAAAATCCAAAGCGAGAATCTGATGATGATTTTTTAGAATTTTTTTCATTTTGAAATTTCTCTACAAATGTAAAGAAGGTATCTATGTCCATCATTCCAACTTTATTTACCTCATTTTCATCTTTTTCCACAAATATGTTCATCTATGGTTCCTCTTCAGCTTTGATGATCGACTTATGATCTACTCTCATCATGAGAAAAATTGGTAGAGGGTATACCCTTTTTCTTTTACCTTATAATCTTTGCCTTCTAGCCACAAAAGCATCATATCATAACTCTTTCTATCAGCAATCAAATATTATTTTCTCATATTTTCATTGCTTAAGAAAAAGAAAACTGTTTTTTTTTTCTCTTATAGTAATTTTAGGTTAGATATGTTTTTTCTGCGAATTCACTTTTATATTCCCAACCAACCTTCTATCATATAATTTTATTTACTCTCTCAAGGGCATTTTGAGAACTACAGCTTTTCAAGGTTTCATAAGATTTAATTTTATATATCTTTTTCATTCACATCATCTTAATCCAAAAACAAAGATTCGTTTTTTTTTTTTTTCTCTTTTTTTCTTCTCTTCCTCCAACATTTTTTAAGGCACCATTATTTTTTTGACGTTGAAGTCCAACCTATACCGTAAAACCTTCGTACGTTCTCGAACACTAGCTAGGTAGGTGACTTAGATGAGCAACATTTTTTGGGCAGGCTTTTGCATTTTTTTTAGTTCCAACCTCATCTTTTGAAGTTTGTCCAAATAGAAACCAATTACTTGCTCCATTATAGAAGCCAATATAAGGGCTTTACAAAAAATTACTACTAAACTCATGTAGGTTGAGCATCTACTATATGATTTTTATGCTCCACTTTCTCATCCTTCCATTTTATGGTATGACAACATTTCAGACATATACTTAATCCTAACCTAATCTTTGATGGCTACATTAAGTATGTTGAAATTTAATTATCATTTTATTTGGAAAGAAGATGTTCATATAGAGGACTCATTATTCATTTCATATGATCTAAAGATTAAACGGCTCTGTATGTTCACCAAAGGATTAATCATTGCTTGTTTTCACCATCTACAACTAAAGATGGTTGTTTTTTCAACCTTATGAGCTTATAAAGGGGTGTTATTCAGCATATCCCAAAAAATACATAGAAGAATTGAATGAGAATTCTAACTAATTATCTTATTTTATTTTTTCTTGTATACTTTTTCTATATATAATCTATGAATCAGTTGTAAATTTAAAGAAAAATATTTACAAAAACAATAATCATAACTCAAGATTTTTTCTATCTCTTTCTACTTTCCTATTACTTTACTTCCTTTTTATTCGTTAGTCAGTTTGTTTCTCCTTTATTCAATTACAAGCTTAGTGTATTTAGTGTATACAACTCATCAATTTAAGGAAAAGTGATAAGGAATAAAATTCCAATGAGTTTTTATATAAGGAAGTGAATGCATTATTATTGATTTGAAATCTACATGTAAAAGAAAGATTGAAGATTATGATGTAAGGTTTAATGAAGGAAACCTTAATGCAAAAGGAAAATTTGAAGATACTTTATGCAAAAGTTATTCTCATAATGGTTGATTTGGAATCAGTGGATGAATCAGAAAATATTTCGGAGAGGGAATCACAACTTCATCAATGGTTGACGAGAATTTTGCTTTTACCATTTTGAAATTTCCCTATGAATGTAGAGAAAGTAAACATAGTGAATAAAGTAGAAAAATGAGATGATGTTGACTTTTCCACCATGTGCAACAAATGATTTATTGTATAAATTTATACTCAAAGCTACAGCTTTGGAAATTCATTTGGTATATCTTTACTTTTTCACTATGGTATTAGAAGCCTTTCTATGGAAATATTTCACCTTCAATTTTTCAACACTTCACCGGGATAGTTGCGTGCTAAAAAAAGCTTCGTTTAATATGATATAATAGAGTCATCTCTGCAAGTCTCCTGCTTAGATGGGATTCCCAGGATCCTAAAATAATCTTTGTTAGTCTCTATCTGAATCTGTCTCTCTCATCTGTTCGTTTCTCAAGTTCAGCCGTGAGAAATAACAAGTCCTTGTGAAGCCACATGGTTATGTATACCGGAGCCATCACATGGCTGCCAACTTTGTCACTGTCATGTTCAATGGCTGCTATCAAATTGTATTACTCTCGGCACATCCACGGGACTCGTTGTTCCATTGCAATGCCATTTTAACAACTAGCTGAATCCCACGTCCCTTACCAAATTTTTATAGATTTGGTTCATTGACTCGCGTATGTGATGCCACATGGTGGGGTCTCGTTGTTGGTCGTCGTCCCTTCATTCATTTTGTTTTCTCTGAAATTATAAAGAAATTTGTTGGTTAGATGGTCCAAATCACAGATTATAAATGTTAAAATTAGTAACTTAATGATTATTACTATTATTATTATTATTTTAAACCACACAATTCATATCCGGTGTGAAAAAAAATTCTTAAAAAGTGTTACTAACACTAGTAATTATTGATGACGTGAACCACGGGTGCCGCGGAAGGCTGAGATGCAAGTGCATGGTCCCAAGAAGGAACAGGATCCGAGCTCGGTTGAACACCGCCGTCGGCGTTCCGGACCCATTCATAATATTTGTGGCGAGCAAGACATGCACAGCCCATGCAGAGAGGTTCGAGGTTTGTCTGTAGTTACGGATGCTGGCCCCCCATCTCAACACGATGACGATGACAATCCACATATCCGAATCCAACGGGGATAATCATTCATCCAAAAGTGAAGGTCATTTTAATGATCGTGGTCCTTCCCTTATCTCCTCGCTGCTGTGCGTGAGATGACGAGGCAGGAGGTTCCCGTGACTCCCAGCAGAAGCATTCCTCTTTTGGGGGCACTACGTGAGTTTCTGCGGCGAGTAAACCGCCCTGCGCCCTGACATGACGCGAAGGAGAGAGAAGTATTATCATTTGGTTTTCTTATAATGTCTTTTGTTTCTTTAGCAAGTGTCAATTATTAACATGTAATTATAATTACTTTTTTTGTCATTGATTTTAATTATGATTGCAAAAAGTAACTAAACCAATCAAAAAAGTTTTAAACACTGTTGATAAACAAAAAGTAATTTGCAAGAATTATCCAAATTCGGCTTAAAAACTGAATCATAAAATAAATAAATAAAATAATCATAGTTAACCAAACATATAATTTCATATCTTTACAATATAAAATTTAATATGTCATCTTATTATAATGCAAGACTAAACATTTATATTGCAAAGTTGTTTTATATGTGAATTTAGCTTATCCAAATTTCTATAAGATATTTAAAATTTGATATTGTGTTAGATATGTTCAAATTTACTCCAAAATAATTTTACTATGAGATTATACATTAACACCATAAAACAATTTTATAAAGTCCACCGCGGTGATCATCATCTCTCACGTATTTAGTTGTTAGATGGAGTGGACCAACCAGATGGTACGTTATGATTTTCATGATCTGCGTGACCCCAATGTAGGACCCACGTGACGATACCTGAGGCAAACCGCCCCAGGAAACCATTTCCACTCGCAACCGCTCCTCCCATCTTAGCTGGATCTCTGTCCCATGTAGCCGACACGTGGGCGCACCCTGCCGCTCCAACCCCGTTCCAAAACGGCCGTCAGGTTCGTCTTCTCCTCCGTTATGCCCGCGGACACCATCTTAAGTCTCAAACGACGACTTCAACGGCGCCGCTACCCACGTGACGGATGGCCAGAGAGCAAGAATACGAGCAAAAAGAAAGCGAAGCAGCACATGATTGACTGACTTGACAACGCCTTTTAAGCGACCGCTTTAGGCTTGGATTAGATTCAAAACAACTTCACTAATCTATAATAACTAGTTTGAGCAGTAGAACAAGTGAGAGTGACGTGAAAAGAGCCTCTCTCTCTCTCTCTCTCTCTCTCGTTCTCTGCGTCAACAACTCCAAGATCTCTCAGCTTTCGTAAAGGCCCAAAAAAGAAGAGAGGACACTGAGTCGTGGTTTCTGTGCTTTCACTCTGTAACACGCTTGCTCAAGATTCCTTCTGCCTTCATTGGATCGCAAGCTTGCCGCCATTTATCAGAAACAATCTAGTCTGATGCCTAAAATGCGTGTATAAGGTACTCACTAAAATCTGTCTTCTTTCTGTTGCTTATTTCATAGTCTTGCCTTTTGAAACTTGTATTGCCATGGATATGTAACTGAAGCGTGGTCAGATATATTGACGAGTTGTTGTTTTGATGTGTGGTGGCTAGGGAGACGTCGGTGCTGAATTCTGGCGGATAATGGCGGGAGAGATTGAAGAATCATGTAGCTTTGGCTTTCAGGTTTTTTTTCCTTTTTTTTCTCTAACTAAGGATCTAAACTTCTAGTTTGTTACATGGTGAATCTATTAAAACGCTTTGCCTCCATTACATTTAGTTTATCACCAGGAAATTCTTTGGGCCTACATCTTAAATTAGTCTTGGATGAATCACCTATTAGTACGAGAAATTCGAGATTCCAGAATTGTAGGGAAAAGAAAAAAGAAGGTGCCTCTCTTCACCATAATATATGAATTCGTTTCTCTCATATCGATTCATGCATGAACGACGATGGAATCTGCGCCTGTAACGGGCCCCAAATGCCTAGTTATCATTGTTGAAAACCTGTCCTTCCTAATAGATAGATAGATGGATACTTTGTTCGTTGGCTCAGTGTGTGTTGATTGCGTGCAGAAGTGAGGTATACTTCCTTTCTTAAGAAGTTGTGCGGCATACTGTATCAGTAATTGGCGACTTTGCGAAATGTCTAGTTTTAGAAAAAGTCATTTTGTAGTCCTATCGCGCATAAGAAGTACTCACCTTCAAGGTTCAAAATGGTCAATTGATCATTTTAGCTTTTTTGACCTGGTCCCTGGATCTACTCAAGTTATCAGTAATGGAGCCTTTTGCTATGGAAATGTTTAAAATGCAGTCAAGAATGTATTTATTTCACTTTGTTAACTTTTTGTTCCTTTACCACTTTTCCGGTGTGATAAATATCTAATGCTTATTTTCCTTTTGCTTCTTCCTGAGTTTTATCACTTATTCTATCACAATTACACCTAGTAGCAGCTGTTTGTTTGTCCGTACACCTTTACGCATTCACACAACAATCTAATTCGTGTCAGAGTTCCTAGTCAGATATGGTCAAAGGCAATGCTTATTAGAAGAATAGGAGTGTGTCTGCAATTCTTAAATTAGAACTAGACTTACTGTAACTTTTGTCGACAAGAATCAACTCATATGAGCTTTCATTATATATGTATAAGTATTTATGCATATGACAGAATTCTGGATCATTTAGGTACTCCTACAAATATGAAAGATGCAATCAAAAGGTCCCATTTTCCTAGGGCTTAGGTAACTTTCAATGAAAATACAACTAAGTAAACTGATGTATGCACGCTTGAATCTCTACATTTCTTATTGTTGAGCATCCAACTACCTCCGTCTAGAATACTTGTGTTCTAGTGATTGGTGAAGCGAGGCTATTACTGAAGTATTTGGAAATTTTGCATCAGTATAGGGCAACTTAATTGAAAAACAGAATTTCCTATTATTCCTCTCTTGGATATGATTTTCCACTTCTTGTCTTTCTGACTGAACTTTATTGAATAAGCAGGCAGATTCCGTACACTCTGGTTCCATATCATTTGGCAGGTTTGAAAATGAATCCTTATCTTGGGAGAGGAGGTCGTCTTTCTCACATAATAGGTACCTTGAAGAGGTTGAGAAATGCTCAACGCCAGGCTTAGTTATTGAGAAGAAAGCTTATTTTGAAGCTCATTTCAAGAAGAAGGGTCTTCTTCGTCCAAATTCATTTGAGTGCCATAATTATAGAGAATGTCAAACTAGTGAAAATGATGTAAGTGAAGGTAGCCAAGGAAGCCATTATGCTTGCTTTGATGAGAGCCCTAAAGGTTCTGAGTATCATGGAGAGTATGAAGTGACAGGATGTGAAATGAAAAAGGCAGGGCTTTCATTCTCTGGCCCTCAGATGGAATCTGCTTTGAACAATGCTGATTTTTTGTTAGAAGGCAATAATGTTAGTGCTGGGGAAACTCATCAAGTTGCTGCTGGGCTTGACAAATTTCTCTTAGTCAATGATGAACCAGAGATAAAAGTAAAAGATTGTCATAGTGATGATGCTACAAGTGCTGATATATTATCTAGATTGATTGTTAATGAAAAACCAGGGATTGAAGAAAATCAGAACCCTGAGTGTGAAGCATTAAATGCTGAAAAATCACCAAAAGCCACTAATCCATCTCCCAGGACTGAACTGGCTGCAAAAGTTGACAAAACTAGCTTGGAGCATTCACGAAATCCTTCTTCAAAGGTGTGTATTTTCAAGAGTATTGTCAAAATAGTGGCTTATAGTTTATCTGTAGCTCCTTATTTGACAAAAGGGATAATTTGATGGTCAAGAGGCAATCAAAATTTGATTTTAATATTGCAAAATAGCATCTACGGATTTACAATTTTAAAATGAGACCAGCTTTATGTGTGCACTTATTTAGGCTTCTTATAAGCAATCAATTGAGTCAATTGCTTGATGTTGTTACTCTAGCTGAGGACTGCAATGGAAACCAAATGTGTGAAGCCTGGAGTTAAGACGCAGGCAAAAGTTGTTCATGTTCAGAGAGATATTTCTGGCGCTTCATCTAAAACTCCTGCAGAGAAATCAAGTATAAAGGAAAGAGAGAATTCAACAAGAGAAAATATAGAAAAGAGTTCAGCAAGAGCTAACATTCTGAGGAGACCTGCTGTACGAGGCACTCCAATCTCACAGGTAAGCACTTGAAAATGCCAACATATCCAAAGGTCAATTCAAGGAGTGACTTTCTTGGTGGTGCATTGCAATTAAATTCATTGGCGTTATCATTTGGTTACTGGTTAATCTTTTTCTGTTTGCTATTGCTTGGTCTTTCTCACAGGATTCTAGAACTCGGGATGCAAAATTAACTCATGACAATAAAAGGTACTTATTATTTCTTTGAAATGGCAAATCCATATGTTTACTGAAAAATCCATATGTTTACTGAATAGACCTCAAAATCTAACCCTTTTCTTGTTGTAGTTGTGAGATGGAATCAAGGAGAAAGAAAGTTGGTGATTGTCAAGCTTCTGTAATGAAGGCTGAAACCAGAGGAGATCCAAAAGCAAACAGGTTTCTGACAATATCATAAGTAGTGCTCTTATTTTTCAATACTTCTATACCTTGTTAAATGTAATGTACTTTGTGTTACAGGATTAATCCTTCTGTGAATTCAACCAAAGCAGATGCAAAGGCAAGTGTTTCATCTTTCAGTTTCAAAAGCAATGAACGAGCAGAAAGGAGGAAAGAGGCAAGCAAGCATACTGTAACTTCGATTTTAATTTTGGTTTCATTTAGAGATTTGACTTGAATAACTTCTTTGTTCCTTTGGCTCATCTTATTTAGTTCTATATGAAGCTGGAGGAAAAAATGCATGCCAAGGAGGCTGAGATGAATCAGATCCAAGCAAGAACGCAGGTACACAGAATTATCTAATGGATCGTTTATGACATTGTGTAAAAGTTTATTGGTAATTTTTTCAATGTTGCATCACTTTAAAATTGAATGGTACCAGTCAAGATCATCATGTTGTCTTGGTGCATTGGATGACGACAAAGTTATGAGTTTCGTAATCATATAATTAAATTGATTACAAGTCTCAGATTATTTTCTTTTTTCTCTCTTTTTTGTTTTTAATCAAACGTGAGTATTTTACAGTTCAGAATTCATTGCTTCTGAAATTTGTAGTGATGTTCGTATAATGTCATTTTATGAACAAGTCCTAAATAGATATGGAAGTTTAGCATCCATGGAGCTTGTTGTCCTAGCTATGTATCTTCAAATCATGAGGCAATAAGGAACTAATGGGTTTGGTTACTTTTATTGCAGGAAAAGACAGAAGCCGAGATAAAACAATTCCGAAAAAGCCTCAATTTCAAAGCAATGCCTATACCTTCTTTCTATCATGTAGCTGTAACTCCAGGGTCAGATAGAAAGGTAATCATATATTTTTAGCTGGGTGGTTTGCAGTTTGTGTGATTGAAGTTCATATTCCATACTTTTCACTTAAGCATTCACGAGGGATTGTATTTCTCAACCATGAGCATGTGAAATTAGGAGGAGATTGACTTCCAGCTCATGCTTGTTGTTTCAAAGCATCAGGAAATATTACACATAAAAATGTTTGTGAGGACGATTATCCCATTAGTTAATAAGTTACATTAAGAAAATCAAGAGTGCTCATAACAATTTAGAGTTATAACGTTCGTATTTCCAAGTGTTTTACATACTAGTGACGTGATATTTTCTCTAGAATTAAGTACATTTGCTTCGGACTATAACATGTTTATTAGTGGCCTAGTTAGCTACTGACTCTCTCATACATATTAATAAATCCATTTGCCTTCCATTGGATTTATGGGAAGGATTGTCTCTTTGAATCTAGTTAGTTGTGACAGAACTTGACTTAAATATGTGAAGACCAATTTATCACCCGAAGTGATTGTAGAAACATCATGTGAAATGTTCTGAGTTGAGTTCCATTGGGTGAAATGCCATGGTATGATCTGTTATCCATGGGAAGAGCAGAGAAACCCCAAAATGTTTTACATTGAACTGAATTTTAGGAAGGACTCTCATAAGAGCATAATTTTGCCACTTCTACATGTCATTCTTGAGTGGTACACTGCACGTAACATGCTTTTTTGTCACATTTAGAGTTGAGCCTTTGCGGCCAGTAGTTTGTATTTCTTTCCTCTATTATGATTAATTCTTCCTGGCAGCCAAAATCTTCATTTCTATATCTGATGAGCCCTTTTAGATTTTCATTTGGCCACAAATAAAGCTTAACTAAAGTATGCTCGTGTTGGATGACATTTATTTTCTCAGGCCGTATCAAGTAACAACAAAGCTAATAAAGCGCGAAATAAGTCATCAAATCCAGGTATTAGAGCTGCTGCAGAATCAAAATCATGTTTGAAGGATGGAAATGACCAAGCTCCCTATACCAGTGAATCTGTAAATACATTTGAGCCACTTGATAATTCCCAGGAGATCAACTGCCTTACATCCAAGCCATCTGAAGGCAGTGCAATCTCTCAGATTCCATCTACCAACCACGTTTGCTCCCCAGAAGCTACAGCTGGTAATGGAATCGCAGGGAGGAAAGAACGAGAGAAGAAGGATACTGGTCTGCATAAACGTGATGAATCAGAAAGTCATAAGGTGACAAAAGGCCAAAGAATTAAGGGGAAGCAGAATGTGGGAGCCCAGACGAGTAGCAACGAGATTGGGAGGAAGGACACGAAGGGCATTGGCATTGGCAGCAGATCTGGAATGGGTCATCTTGCAGTTGGTGTTGCCTCATGAGCAGAGTTGCCTCTTCTACCCACATGTTCACTGTTGCCTAAGCAACCATCGCGTATGTATGAAACCACATGATTATCGCCACAACACGATGAATAAAAAGTTCGATTGACCTAGGCTACCAAGTTAGAGGCAGCATATGGCGCGGGTACGAGGAATCGTGTAAAGATGATGTTGAGGTTAGCATTTTCTCTTTATCATTATGTTATTGATGAATTTTCAGGTATGGTAAGTGCAATGTAACATATGGCTGGAATAGATAATTACAGAACTGTTTGAGGGGTATGTTAAAATCACAAGACCCTCTTGCCACCCTATCTGGGAATACCACTACAAATTGTTAGTCTATTGGAATCATTATCAGGTAATAAAAACGTGTTCTTAGTTATTTTTTTCTGAGCTTTATTTAACCATCATGGACTAGAATTCATCTGTTAACTGCTCTAAATCTAATCATATTCAGATATGATCATTGTTAAGAACCGGGACGCGAACATGGGTCTCTTTGTTTACAATCTTGGTTACCCTGCAACCGAGCTTTTCAACCAGCTTTAGGATTGCCCATTCCCAGTTTTTCTTTTTATGTTCTTTTTTAGGGCACTGTTTCAACGACGCCTGGAGTGTGCTTCCCCAGTGTCTCTTTCTGTTTCCTTTTTTGGAATTTTATTTTGCCTAGGAAAAGAATTACTAATAATTCAGCCTTAGAAATTAGCCTGCAGGTCCTACAACTTCTTCTGTTACAGAAATTGCTGATAGCCGCAAAGCAAGGTTTTGGGGTACCAAATATATGATCCTCAACTTACTGCCCATCGTCTTAATTTTCTCGACATAACGTCTCGTATGTTTCTGTACATCCCTGGTCTGACTTTGCACGGGAAAAAATAATTACGGTGTACTTTGCATTTACGGCCGTCCAAATTCACGTCGCGTTCAGCTATTCATAATGTGAAGGTTTGTTCACTTGGGTCTGATTGTAACAGACTGATGGTTACTGCACTTGTGGCCGCCTTGAATGTAATAATTAATTATAGGCTGGACCATTGTAATTGCTTATCAGATTGTAAAATCTTGCATATCAACCCCGCTTGAGACCTCACAGTGAAATTTCCAACGCGAATTTCTAACATCCACCGTTTTGATTACCTCTACGCGCCATGATTGGTAGACCCTCGGAAAATAAAAGTTAGGCAGCATTGACTGAATCCCATAAGATTAGCCAAGCCAATGTATTGGGCACTTGAAGGGCGAAGCGTTGTGGTATTCTTCGTTTTCGTCAAAAGTTGATATTCTATTAAACTTGTACTGTTGTTGAAAATCCGACCCCCAAGTGGAGCTTATTAGAAGAAAAATTGCATCTCTCCTCTGCGTCAACGTGCCACATCACCACACCATGTTATCATGTCACATCAGCTTATTTGAATATATTTTGGTGTTGAATTTTGTAAAACCTATTTGAAAAACTTGGAGTTAAAAGTTAAGTAATTTATTGACTTCAGATCTTAACGTTCCATTTGAATCACTTATCCTTTACCTATTTATTAAAATGAAAAAAAAAAATAACCTATCACTTGTGATATTTGGTCATTTGTGATTTATTTGCTCTTGTGCTTGAAAATTTTTACAAGCATTTGATGTTAAAATAGATAAGAAATGCTGCATGTGATCATCTTAAGAGCGAAATCGTTGCATTTTTTTTTAAAAAAATTTTTTTATTATAAACTCACACACCCGGGGGAAGGGGAGGGACGGGATTCGAACCCCTGACCGGTGGGACGGCCGGTCAAGGTTAGGCTCAGAGAACGCCACTGAGCCAGGGCCCCCGCCCAGAAATCGAAATCGTTGCATTTAACCTCCAATTGTTGAAGGTGAATAGCTATCCTAGTCTTTCAAGTTAAGAAAAAGGTTTGATCATCCCAAATTGCCAACCTATCCTCTCAAGGCAACTATTTTCTAAGAATGATATTGGATGAAGTCGAGATATTCCTTCAAGACAACTATTTTCTAAAAACGATTATTTCACAAGTAATTTCTTTCGGGGTCTTTAGTTAGAAGAGGTTCATCACACTTCTCTTTCTTGGAGTGAAGACAGTAACAATCTATTCAATAAATATAAGAAAGAAAAAGAAGAGAAAACAAAATTCATAAGCCTTTAGAATTTCACTTTCCTGAAGATTAATTATCTTAATTACTTTAACTATGATAAAATTTTAAAGTAAAATTTAAAGAAGTTGATGAGGAAAGAAACTTTCCAAGTTGAGAATTTAATGAGAAGTATTACAATGAATTTAACAAAAAAAGAAAAACTAAGATTACATTGTACCTTGTATTTTATTTTTTTTTTGATATGTTGTATCTTAACAAGATTATTTATTTAGTTATTCTATCTCAAAAAGATTATTTATCTATTTTATGGTGGTCCCAACATCAAGTGAATTAGCACATTCTAGAACCATCTTAATCAAAAGAAAACCTACTTAAATACGAAGTGATAATTCATAACAAACATTTGCACCCTTTCCCCTCTTGTCCTCTTTTAAAAAGAAAAGGGTTATGGTTTCTTTTTCACTATAAAATATAAAAACAAAAACCTAAAAAACTGAAATATATTGAGATAAAAAAAAATCTCTAACATGAAAAATATTTATACTTATCTTTTTAAAAAACCTTGTAGATCACTTTCAATAAATATGATCAAACTAATAGATTGACTTGATAGGAAAAGTTTCTACCATTAAAGACTTATATTCATACATCATTTATGTCTACTTTAATCCGTTTGTATATTTATATGTTTATTTTTCCATACTAACATTCCATTGGTAATTAATTATCAAACTTAAAAAGAAATTTACATTACAATTTAGTTATTTAGATAAATTAAAAATACCATAGGTAATATACTTAAGTATTATGGTTTAAACTCTCTCATATTAGAAAGAAGAGTGAGAGATTTTACTCATTATAAAGGATCTGGCTACTCCTCTCAGCTTGGGTTACATTAATATTTTTTTGGTACTTTGAACTACATAAATCATCTCTAAAGGGAAAAAAAAAAATTGAAATAATGGTTGTAGCTATTTCTTTTAATAGTCTAGGTATGGATGTTTAGTAGAGAGTTAGTTTGGGGACCAACTATTGGGGATTTAATTTCTCTCGATCCAATCGCTTTGCCATCGCCCACCTCACCGACTTCGCCGTAACAAAACACCCTCCGTTTCCATCTGCCACTGCAAAGCATCGGATATAGATTCATCATCAGGTGCGTAGAGGGCTTCAAATGCTGCAAGCTCTGCTCCATTTCCACACACAGCCTCCTTGTTGCATTTGACAAAAATGTATGTCTTGGTCATTTTGTGAATTGTTAGATTTTTCGCCGGTCGCCTTTGAATTGCTCTTATAGATCTTAACATCTTGTTTTGGGTGCAAAAGGAAGACTTCGATCAATCGCGAGCAAACCCCTGAAGCGGTGAAAGATCAAGATCATCAATCTTCTCTTCAAGAAATCATCAACGTCAAGGTTATCTATCTATACCTCCAACAAGGTTTTCCTTTTAGTATGGTTTCGGACATCGCTCTATCTTTCTCTCTGAACTCTATTTTGGTTTTACGCCTGCAGCTGATCGAGAGTGGCGAAAAGGAGAAACTAAAGGAGCTTTTGAGGGAGAGGCTCACTGAATGTGGTTGGAGGGATGAAATGAAAGCTCTTTGCAGGTTCCCCTTTGTCACTCCATCGTCGTCATTATCTCCTTTTTTATACTATCCGCGGATTGCTGCGATTTCACTTACAATTATGCCAGAGAGCCTTTTCATTTGAAGGAAATTATAATTCTTCCCTTCTGTAGTTTTGATTATGTACTGTTAGGATCATTGTGTAGTGACCTTCCTAGTAGCCTAATTTATCAGTAAATCATTCTGTAAATATACATGTATTTTTCTATTACTTTTTCATGCTTGGATTCACTTCTGGTTCTTTATTGATCTCCTATAACATGTGCTATCGTTCAATACCACCCAAATGTACTCACTTTGCGTCTTTCTGTGACAAAAAAATCCTTTATACAATTTATTGCTCAGGACCGTTCGCCAAAGAGAAGGGAAGAAACAATGTTACGGTAGATGACCTTGTGCAAATTATTACTCCCAAGGGAAGAGGTGGGCTATTTCTACTTTTTTATTTTTTTTAAATCAATTAAGTTTACCATTTTATTTTTTCTTTCATTGGTTTTAAAAGTTCTTGTCTTGAAATCTTTGTGTTCCAACTTTCAAAGTGGTACATCAGTTCTAACTGTAATCTTCATCTTTTGATCCTTCCCTATTTGATATCTCTTTGTGGTTGGAAATTGGTTCTCAACACTTAATTTGCATTCAAGTGAAATAAAAAGAATGGCTTGTGAAGCTAGTGGGTTGAAGAAACAGGCTGCAAAGAGATTTTTGAAATTGAGCTTGCGATTAGCACTACATAAAGATACAATCAAGGTTGTTGTCACTGTTGCCTTGTAAATTAACAAGTGTAGTGATTTATGGGAAACTATTGTTGGTTACACAAGAGATAGTGCTCTTATAGCCTCATGGGAGCTTCTATTCTGTGTTTGCGTTTCTTGTCATTATTTATTTACACTATTAACCGTTTGTAATTGTTGCAACTTGGAATTTAAATCATGCTCTTGCCTTGTAATTTGGGTTCTATACTCTGCAGTTATGCATCAAAAGCAACCTCTGCCCATGCATTGAGTAGTTTAAGAATAAGATTTCTTTTGAGTTTTGTATTGAAGGTGGATTTACAAATAGAAGTTCAAAATTGGAAAAAGTATGGGTTAATAAGCTGAAGGGATATGCCAGTCGGAGGAATTCCTTGACGTTGTTGAGGATGCATCTAAAAATATATTAGTTGGTTGCTATAACGACTTTTTTGCTCTTTGGGTCTTCCTACTTTCTACAACTAAGTAGTTGCTGAGAATCTTACGTCTTGTAACTTCACTAAAGTAGCCCACAATCTTTAGATATAAGGAGTTCAGATGCTTTTCGACTATTTTTCCATATATCCAATGAATCTTTGATTGCAGTCCAGGTGTACTCCATATCTTTAATCTTTAATTGATTTCGCTTTGCTTTATTGAGCTGACTTTTATCTTATTTTGTAAGAGCCAAAAGAAATTTCTGAAACCTCATTTGGTTTTGCTACTGTGGATTATCGTTCACATGTTTCAGTCTTGCATTAACTTGATGCCTTATACATTACCATATCCCTTAGCATAGGCTATAGTATGTGTATTTCGTAAGAGGATGTAATTTTTATGCTCAGCGACCTTGTGATATCATCGCCGGCATCGATTGTGTTTATGCAGCTTCGGTTCCTGATTCGGTGAAGACTGAGCTGTTGCAGCGAATCATGAAGTTTCTAACATCAGTTTCAAGTTGATAGTGGCAGGCTTTGAAGTCTGGCACTGCAATTTTCCCTGTGAAGTGGAGCTTCTCTGCTTTATTGTCCCGATTTCACTTGAAGGAACTGTTGTTCAGTAATTGGCTTATGGAATTCTGGGAGTGTTTGTTCTTGGCATGGGCAGAAGAAATCGGAAGTTCCAAGTTGGAGTGCGGAGTCCTGAAACCCTGTCTTTTGGAACTCTTATGTAATCGGCCTTCTAACCCACATAAATCCAATGAAAGTAGTAATTTGTTATCCTATGATTTGTGGTCGTGGTTGCTGATAGAGGCGGTTCAAAACCCCACGAACCCCCGCGACCCCGATGGCCGGTCGTATATTTGGAGCTCAAACATATGCTTTGCATATGTTGTCATGATTTACTTCAGTTATGCGAGACATTGATTGTGCACTGGAATTAGAATATACATGGAATTTGTGAATCTAACTAATTTCTTTAAGTAAATGACCCAACCTTTTGCAACATATAAAAGGAATGAATTGTACAAGTTGGAAAAACTAGAATTCCTGTGTATTTTAATTTACAACTGATTACATACTTTGATCTATATAAAATAAAAATTGCATTTTTGTAGTTAATGCGCAAAAATTTTGCAAATAAAATAAAAATGAAATATTGGGGCGCCTACGGACATATTGCAAAAGTCTTTCCCCCAATTAATATTTGATATGACTGAAATCTCTTGTATGATATATGGTTATTCTCCTACTTACTTTTTTTCTGAATTTAGCAATCGATTCAAAAAATGATTTTTATGACAACAATTTGCGTCCTAATAGGACCCCCTCCCTTCCCAAAACAAATCTTCTAAAATTTTCCCACTCCCTCTACCAATAAAAATAAATCCAAATAAAGCTTATTAATTCCTACAAACGGCAGTTGACTTAAGATTGAATTAATTGAATTGAAAATAAATTATAAAACAGAAGAAAAGACTTTGTCTAAAAACAAAGCAGGGAACAGTAGTAGGAATTCGAACGCGAAGCTTCCTGGAGCCTACCATTCATTGTATTGCGGTCCAGCATGCAATCATCCAGAACAGAGGATGTAATCGAGTGGTTTGAAAATAATAATCAAAGCACTCAGAGAAAAGATGAACAAAAGAAGAAGAAAAGATCTATTTCTTTTTACTACCAAACGAAGTAAAGTCAAGCTGTTGGGGTCCATCATCACACTCACAGGTTCCTCTTTAACTATTTCTTAATATTCTATTACTAAAAGCAGCATGAATATCTGCAGAATTCAGACTCATCCAGCTTGGAAATCCATCACCTACAACGGTTCTCATTTCATGAAGCTACTTAACCCAAGAACATCCAAATTTTCACTACACTACATAAAAGCAAAAATACAAATAGAAACAACAAGACCAGAAGTGGAGATCACTGCCACTGATCTTCCGGGAGCGGTTGCCGAAGGCTGGGCGGTAGAATGAAGAGGTTCTTTGTAGTAGAATGGGAAGTAGGGCAATATGGGGTCCGGAGGGGGAGGGGAACCGAATGAACTACCTGTGGATGGTGGAGGGTTGAATGGGAGATTACCTGTTGGTGAAGGGTTGAACTCAGCAGGCGGTGGGTAATACCCGGCCTGAGACGGCGGTGAAGGTGGTGTTGTGGTCGTCGGAGTTGTTGGGGTGCCAGTGCCGGTGGGGGGCGGATAACATGGATACGGGCAGGGATCGTCGGGCCTTGTCGTGCCCAGAAAATTCAGAAAAACTAAGGCGAAGAAGAGGGTGGAGAAAGCGCGGTTCAACTTTGCAGCCATGTTGTGAGAGAATATAGGAGAAAGTGAAAGAAAGGAGTAATAGAGCGGAAGAAGTGGGTGAGGTTTAATCACTTAGAGGGCTTTTGGTCTTTGTGATCACTCGATAAAGAAAGAAAGAGAAGGGCCAAGCGATATAAAGAGTGAAAGCGAGATTGAAACGCCGATTGGTGAGAGTAGGCATATTCGTACACATAGCGTTATGAAACTTAGAGCCTCCAACCCTTAAAAAGTAAACCTTTGGTGAACTTCTAGTAATATAATGAATACAAGGAAACAGGGTTTTGAAACTTAACCCCGCTCCCCTTAAAAAGTAAAACTTTGTTGAGCTTCTAATAATATAATGCACACAAGAAAACGGTATAATAATTGTACTTGATAGGGCGACATTTTTTATAATGATTTCTATTATATCGTATATTTAATACACCTCATCACTAAAATGGTCTAATCTATTTAAATAGGTGTCAAGGAAAAATTTGAATTCTGATATTATGTTTGATTTTATAGAAAAATATCCATATTTAACTTAAAACTCTAAAATAAAAGTAGAGCATAATAATTTGCATGAAGTCCCCACTCTTGAGACGAAAATATAATGAATTTGTACATATTTAATGACTTCTATCTTTATGCTCCACTTTTATTGTATCATTGTACATCCTTTTTATAGTGGTAACATAAGGCCGGGCAGCTTTTCCGGTCGTTCGCTTCCTTCCTCAGGTGGAAATCACACTCTTAAAGATCCAAGAATTGAAGTGATTTCTTGCATAGTTGGCAAGTGCGGCCCTCGAATCGCTTCCCAAAATACTGCATATTTGTGGTCCTCACCTCCTTTATTTTTCACTAGCAACTTTGTCTCCTCCCTGATCTAAACGTTCTTTATTATGTTCGATGATGTGACTTGAATGATTTTTTATTTTTTTTTTGTAAATTAATGCATTCAATTCTTAGATGAAGCTTTCGCTCCAGTATATAAAAATTGGCATATCATTTCGAAGATGAAGGTAAACATAAAGAATGCCAATTGCTTTTTTCATCTCCTGGTACAAGCCCAAAATTGATTTGAATATATGTTCACTGTCTTGGATCTTGCACAACTTGTTTCTTAAGTAATCCATTACGTAAAACCAGTATGAGCCGTCGAATGGAATGCTACAAACTCAATGAAAAACATCCCCAGTAGGGCCTCTAATTATCAATAGACTAATCGCTTGGGGGTATCTGCGTGGCTCTAGTTAAGCATATCCAGCTCTAAACTACAAAATTATACACGTAATAGATTCTGTAGAGGTCCGTGATAATCAAAAGCAAGGGTTTGAGTGAGTTTCCCGTTAACTCACTACATTGCACGAGCCTATTGGTTGTAAGAAAGGAGAGATAAGGTTCCTTCATTTTTTTTTTTTCTTTTTTTTTCTAATACCTTCGGCTTTTGATTGTATCCAACTACCAATTAATTTAAGGCACATTCCTTTAGCTTAACTTCTACCATCTGGGGCCACATTCCAAAAGAACCCCATGTTCCTCACTGTTTACAGGTAGATCTGAATTGGGAATTGGAAAAGTTGAACTCAAGACGGTACTTTCTTCCCCAAATTTCATTGTGTCGGTGGAAAGGTCATCAATCTTGTTCCGATTTTCGGTCCGCCCACTTATTTTGAAGCGAGTGGTAGTGGTTGTAGCCACCAAATGATTCCAAACCTATTGAATAGTTGGGCCATTGTTCTTTCTCTCTTGTGGTTCATGAACCACAAGTTCAAACGAATTATTTGGTCAAGATTCTCAGGTGCAACCACTCCATGGAACATCTTGGCGTAATCAAACTCCAACAACCGTCTGAACTTGTCACGATTGTATACCTTTAATCATAAGCAATAAAAAGGTTTCTTTGTGGGGTGGAAAAGAAAGAAATTTAACTTCAAACAAAGGTGAATATTTATCAAAATCATTTCCCTTTTCATTTTCTTTTCATCTAAAGAGACCCATAAAGAGAGCAAAGAGGTTGATCATTTTATCCTGCTTTTCTTTGCTTCCTAACGAAGATCCCTTACCTTTTGCATATAGGAGAACTACAAGGCAACGGGAGTATCCCTAATCATTTCCTAAATACTTAGAACCTCCGACGAGGTATCTCGAAACTTTCAGTCCATTATTTGCAATTCTTTGCCTTTGGTCCATCTGCACATGCTGTGAAGCTCTATTATTGTCTATCGAACAAGCTTCAATGAAAACAGGCGTGCTACTTGTCCTTGCATCCTTTGCTACGCCAGAAGTCAAGACATGATGTTCAGCCTTTAGGAATTTAGAGCAACCGTCCGATGACAAACTCTGACAACCACAAAAACTTTATTCTTATTTTGGGCATCAAGTCCGGATTTCACCACGGTTCTCTTTCTAGTAGCCCTAATGGTTCTCATAATTCGTTTCAGTTCCAGGTACATTACCCGCGCGTCTGTAGCAAGAAGGCATCAAGTCCTCTTCAACCTCATCCCCACAACGCAAGAGAGCCCCACAGGCCATACCAAAACGCCATTGGATGGCAAGTTCACCTTTGGCATCCTCTGCCAATCATGTACACCCAAGAGACACAAGTTGCCGTAATGTCAATATCAACTCTGGTTGAAGTGGCTTCATCTTGTTTTGGCTGACCAGGGTAATTAATAATTCCTAGAAACGCTATGCAGTGTGAAGCGGACACGTTAGGTTGAGTAGAGGCTAAGGACAAGGAAGCTGCCGAACTTCCCCCACATGGGGACGAGCCTAGAACCCACCACCTCCACCACCGCACGATGTGTAAAGCAAGTAAAGCGAGATAGCACTCATTGCTGGTGCTAAAAAGTCTGTAAACCTCGGTTTGGTGGAACCGAAGTTGATCTCATGTACTGACAACTACTGACACACTGATCGGAACGGAATGAACTCTGACTTCGAGATCAGATGGTTTGGCTCTTTTCTCTTTTGTTCCTCATCCATCAAGTAACCACGTGGAATTCGCATGAATTACGCTTTATTTAACCTCAGTAGTTTATTCAGAATCACCAACTTAAATTCATCACTCAGAAAAATAAAAATAAAAAACTCTAAAACCATATCAGGATTAACTTAATCACCATTCATGATTGGATCTTTTAAGGTGCCGAAGACCCAGTCTGGCCCATGTGCTCCCCACCTTGCTTTCCCATTGGCCTTAAAATTTGACTTTTCTGTAAATCGGACATGCGTTAACTCATGCTGACAAAACTATTATCTCAGATTATCTCACATTATCTCAGATTCAAGTTGAGATTATATCAAAAGGTTAATTAACAGGACATTAGAAAAAGAATTTTCCTTTAGTTTTCCATAGAAGCGTTCTACAAGACTTCATTCTGACGTCTAGAGAACACTTTTCTTTTCCTACATTAAAATTTCTTACTTTTTCACCTTTCTGTTTTCTCAAAAAGTAAGCCAACACCAATTAAAAGAAATCTACTTAGCTTTCTCCTATAGATTGAAAAAGTATAAAGAAAAAGACATCACAAAAAATCGCACTAATTTTATTTCCTCTAACGGTAGTGTATTTCAATTATGGCCACCAAATTGTGACGAAACGAAAACAACACTTGACCAGCTCTGAAAGTCCATACAGAACGACGGCTTTTTCCCTTGGAATTCTGGGGTAGATTCTCACCACCGACGCCATAAGCGCCTGCCACGTCTCGAAACAAGACGCGCGCAAGCACATCAGAGACGACCGGAGGTCCACATGAGTAGGATGTTTATTATTGAGACGGCAGTGGACCTGTGAGCTAGTGGGTGATCCATTTCTTCAAGATATGGCCTAATTATGAGATTAACTAGTACGCTTTTGTAAAGCCGACCTAAAAAACTGAGCACTGTGCATCACTTTTTTCGTGCACCAGAACCCAGATTTCGATGATCGCAGTTTCCCGTCAATCAAAATAAGAGAAAAAGAATAAACATCGAAGAGGGCGAAGAAACCGAAACAAGACGAGGAAGAAAGTAAACTCATGCTTTTCTTTAAGATAAATGAGCATAGATTCTTACACAACTAGTAGCAAAATATCAGGCTACAGAATCGCTATAGGAGATTATTGAATAATTTTTGACAAAAGATGTACCAGATGAGGTACTGACTAGAACTGCGTGCGAAATTCTCCTGTCCTTAAAAATCTTGATCTTAATAGACGCCTCCTCTAGTTCTGAATCATGCCACGATAGAGTTACCAGAAAGCCAGAAGACCCAACAATCCGCAGGCGACCAAAAAAGGCAGCCTCGTGACCGAATTCTGGCTGGCACCATTGAAATCCTGATCAATAGGATACAAGTTCCCCGGAGGACCAGTTATGTATAAGAAGGCTGATGACGGTGGCGGAGGGCAGTACTGGGTTGGGGGTTTCTTCGGGGAAGGAGGCGGAGGCGGCAGTGATGGCGGTGGCGGAGAAGGTGGTGGTGGGGCGTATTGACCACACGGCGAACACTTCTCATCAGCTGTCCCCGGCATGAAAACGGCAATCACGACGAGTACACATAGAAGCAACCGGGCGTTGAAAAGGCGCATCTTTACCGGCATCTTGGGGCCAGTAGGTCGTGAATTTGATTGCAAGAGGCTGTGGTGGTGTTGTTTTTCTAGGCGTGATCGGGAGGGAAGAAGTCCGAAGAAAACTTGAGAAGGTGGGTGTGCGAAGCCGGCTTCGTTACGTTAGAAAAAGTGCATGGAAGGTGCTAAAAGACTCAAAGGCCTTCGAGTTTGAGTGGATGGGTGTTTTAGAAGGAAAATTGGTGTGAAAGAGAGATGTTGTTAGGGACCTTTTTTTTATAGCTAAGATGTAGCTTCTTCTTCTTCTTCAGGGAAGGGTATTGCATGTGGATGGTCCATATTGTGGGCTCCACGCTATACTTTAAAAACACTTGATGCATGACAATTATGTTTATAAATATGCAAACCCGTTCACATAAACTACTGGCCACTCTTTATGGTTGTTAGAAATATTTGAGGATAACCAAGAAAAAAAAGAGAGATATTTTAACGATACAGCCAGTGTTATTTGTGGAATGTCAGGTCAATTTAAGGCCAAAATGGAATCACGTGTCATTGCTTTATTCTTGGAGAATAGAATAGTTCCCCCTTGATGGAGTTCATGCATAGTGGATGAGGCATCATTGATGACTCAGTATTTTATGCTCGCTCTTCCTACTTATTTTACTTAATACATGTAATTCAGACAACACATTATGAAAACCCAACTTGGTCAAATACTTGACGTAAATGAGTTCGACTCTTCTTTTACAATTATGCATGTTAATACACACAATTATTGCACAGCACATGAATTTGGTAATAATTGAAAGGACAGTGGCTGTTTCCTCTTCCTTTTCTTCTCACCGTATTTTGTTGTGTATTATGTGACAAACAATTCGACATGGTATGGAAGTATAAAGAAAGAAAAGTTGGAAAAGGAAGAAAAAGCGTTTCAATGAGTGCCCTAAAGCATCACCGTATTAAAATTGTCATTAGCCCACGAAACACTTGATCATTATCCAAAGATCCCACTATGTACACTAGAAGACATGAGGTCATAACATAGCTAATCTGCTCTCATGTTCAGGCTCCAATCAAGGGAAAGAGGTCGCTTTCCTGTTCCTTCCACCTTCTTGACTTGTCAAACCTTGCTCCGCACTTTATCGAGCTCTCTTCAATCCTCCAGCTACTTCCTACAAATAATTCTCCCTCTGGTCATTTTCCGATCGTCCTTTGTTTTCTCCTCTTATTGTTGAATAAGACTGGGACTTACATGTGTCCAGTGCTCAAACAAAATTAGTTGTGCGTTTTTAAATCATTATGCATTTTCATCCCATCAATTTTGACAATTGTACATCTCTGACTGCTCATGGAAGCATCAAGAACTATGTTCTGGGTTTTGGCAAGCCTGTTTCAGAAACAGCATCAACGAGATGCCGTTAAGCATGTTCCTGGTCACGAACTGTATGGGAGAAGGACAGCTTAGGGAAGTAAATAACGTTGGCAACCAATAAGAGGCTCCCACTGGAGAGCCTTCGGATGGAAGGACTTCAGGGCTAAAGAATCGTCTGATGGGCAAAGGGACAAAAAGTTAGGAAAATGTGGAATCTGCTCACAAGGACAAGTACAAGATAAGTTAGAAGGACACCGACCCATTTTCTTAAAGCAGCTTCCACCCCTGTTCTTCTTCTTGGCCTTCATTATGGTCAACTTTCCAAGTGGTACAGCCTAAATTGAATTAAGACGTTATCTGTGGAACCTTCCTACTTTATAGTATTCACTCTTGTGCAGTCCAAGCTAGGGTTCCACCCAAATAATTTAAAATTCATGGTGCGATTTTGGCATTAAGACAAGTCCAAAGGAGAGAGAAGAATAAGATATTGAAGTCCTTCGTGCTATTGATCATACAATGTGAAACAGGTGAACATCGGAAAAGGGAGATCTGTGAAAATCCGCAGGATAACAAGAGAATACCAGTTTTATCCTTCAACATCCGTAATTAACAGCAGCTAATACGTTGATAGACACAACCCTCAAGCAAAATTGTGTCTATCATTTTACTCTCAAGCAAAATGACTATTTTACCTTATATTAATTTTCTCCAAACACAACAAATGTAAATATTGATATCACCTTTACAAGAGAAGAGGAAAATGGCCTCTATGCCCATTTCTCTGAAAAAGAGTCTTCATTTGTAAATCCAAAGGCTTGCAACCCTTGTTGAAGATCGAACCACCTACACAAAATACAACCTCTATGACGAGACTTATTTTCTCCGTGAGAGAAACCATCTGGGTCACATGCCATTTTCCGTATCCACTTTTCCCCCCTCTCAAGAGCTTTACCATCATTAACTTGTTCACATCCCATCAGAAGTCCCACCTCATCATCTCAACCCAATCCCACTTTACCATGAGCGTGATTGGGTAAATGCCACCTGCCTCCTTCTACCTTAAGGTACTCCAACCGACACGACATCTTCCACGCCATCTAACTTTGACATGCCACCTATTTCACTCATTCACGCAATTGGAGAAACCCGCCACCAAACTCCTCTACATTTTAACTACGCCCAACCTAATCTCCTATGCCTACAAACTTAGACTAGGCACCTGTTTCTACGAACTCATCCCAGAACCAGTTCGTCGGGTCCCAAACAATTCCTTGATTACCAGGTATTTCAATTTCCTTGCATCAAATATCCTAAGAAAGTCTTCCTGTCACCTCTGCCGCCTGAACCCACAAGCCATATGCAGGCTATCCTTCAATCCAACGAAACGTTGTCTTTGTCCCTCATCACTTCAATAAGAAAATCATCTGCAACGATTGTGTTTGCAAAATCAAAAATAAAATTAGATGGCACGATTAATCATTACGAAGCTGGATTGACTGCAGGAGATCTTGTTCAATGGAATCCCTTGGGTTGTAACAAAGCATTTGGTCCTGCAATGAAACCAACAACTACTTCATCAATTTTATCAATCACAATTGAATTCAATAATTTCATTAGGTGAAATAATGTCTCTAACGCCTCTCTACCTATATCACTTACTAGAGAGTGAACTTTTTGGTGTTTACATAAAGCTATTCTAGGCCAAAACAACCCAGTCTACTCTGCCTTTTACATGATCTTTTTAGTTGGAATTGGTTTTCTGGAGTCATAAATAGACCACTCCCACTTCCATTTCATCATATTTAGTCTGTGTATACGCTAACATTGTTGTTGATCAATATCATTGTTGGTGCTAAAGAGGTTGGGATGAAGACTTTGATACAACTGCTACAAAAAGGAATTTTGTGACGAAGGATATTGGTCCTTTCCTAGATCTGTTGACTGGTCTAAATGAGTGATCCCAAATGTCAATGACAAGTATTGACAATTCGTGTTGAAATTTTGTTTATAAATAGGGGGTCTTCGTTCATTCGTAGCTGGAGACTTCAATCAATGAAATCACAAAACTTTCAAAATTCAATTTTGTTACAACATTGTTGGCCCAAACCAAAGGCAAAATGATAGTAGGCTTATCAACTGCGGACTTAGACTCACATGCCCAATATTCTAAAACAGATCCTCACCTCAAGCCTCCAAATACATTTTTGTTCCTAGAATTTTCCAATGGACAAAAACCCACGTAACCTTTTGCTTCCCACGTACTCTGTCATTTGAACTATGTGAGCGTGAAAAGATGAACATGACAATCAGGAGAAATTTGATAATCAGCAGGTAAAAGAAGCGATGTTCAATTTTGGAAAATAATACATTGATGTCAGGATAATATGAACATGTTGCTCATACTCTGTTTTATAATCAAATATGCAACTCTGTTTCTTCAGTTGATGTGTACAAATAGAACTTGTAATTTATCTTCAATTAAATTCATCTATAAATGACTAACTAGTTGGGTAACTGCATATCTACCGGAGAATTGGAAAACAGTTTATTTTGTTCAAATATGAATATGTAGACTCGAGCTGTAATCACGGCTGCCCAACCTCTGTCTTCATCTTTACATTTCCATGCAATTTTGAAGATCGTGAATGATCACTTTGTCCTCTTAAAGAACCATCCCAATTACTTTAGTACTTCTAAACTAACAACTTCCTGCGATTGGAACCTAAAGATTACCTACATTTTTTAGTCAACTCATATATATTAGATTTCACCATTAATTTGAATTTTTAATAATGCACCAAAGGCCTTTTCTTGATGATTCATTCTTCCCCTATTCAATATGAAACTAAACATTATAAGTCACTGTAATTCAAAAGAATAAAAGATCATGCAAATAAGCCATTGTAAACTACCTTTAGTATATTTCACTAGAGTCATCGTGTAACTAAGACATAGGATTCATCCCACAAACACCGTAAAAAATTAAAAAATTAAAAAAAAAAAAATTGTTTCGCCCATAGTCCTTAATCCGAATCATTAAAGAAATAATCCGTGTTCAAATTAGCTACAAAAAAATTGCTTAAGCACTTGTGGTCATCACATGTTATGTTTTTAGTCTAAATCAACAATCAATCCCAAAATAATGGGTAAGATAAATTATTTTAGTAAATTTTTCAGTTGCATTAGTATACTTTACCACGTGAGGCTTGTTCATTGCAGACTTCTAATCACGCCCCATTGGAAGAAAAACGGACAATGAGAGAGAGAGAGAGAGAGAGAGAGATCACAATCTGTATTCACAGGAGAACACCATTACATAGAAAGGTGAATCAAAGAAACCATCAACAACAATCAACGCAAAATCGCAACACAAAGCAGTCTTTTCTTTAGCTCAGCTTCAAGGCTAGCGCTGAAGCATGTCCAAATCTCCATTTTTATGGCAACGTTTCCTGTAACATAGGCGTTATAAGCCGAGAAAAGAAATGAACAAGACTTCATCTCGTAGGTAAAGTTTGGCACCGGGTCCCGTATCACCCTCTTCCTCCACCGTTTTTCATCGTTTTCTTTCAGGAGGACCCATGAAAACTGCCACACTAATTGCAGTATCCGCTTCTTCCGAACATCTGCACACCTGGTGTGTGCAAATATTGACTCCCATGTGGCGTTCTCCTTGAGCATCCAGAATCTTCAACAATTGACGACCCAAAAAACCATGTAGGAGAGTCGAATCCTTGGGCCATCTCTAAAAACATGCTCTGCAGATCTTCCATCGTATAGTTCTTCTTCTGCGTATAAAAAGAACCCGACGTTAACAAGGTCGAAACAGTAGCAACGCGAATCTGGATTGGGCAATGAACAAAGACCTAAATCATATATAACAGATCAAATATTTGAAGTCCCAACAGAAAGACTCTCGAAACTTAGTATTGTCCATCTCGTCAAAAAGAAATCTACAGCATGTGACTTATGTATCTGAACACAGATCAGATTAGTACCTCTCCCCTGGCCTGATCCATAAGAGAGACCATTTCTTGCACAAAATCGGCAAAGCCCTGAAACAGAGTTCAATCGCCAATCATCAGTAATTTGAGAAACATTAATATGCATCATATGAACTAAAGAAGGGCAGAATTTCAAATACCCACATCTTCTTCTTCTTCATCAGGGTCATATAACCCGGCGTCATAAAGTATCCTCTTTCTCTGGTCTGACAACACTGCTCAAACACAAGAAAGGGTTAGTAAGCGTCGCAGAGTCACTTTGATCCCGACCACTATATTTATCTGAACCGAAAAAGAAAAGAAAAGAAAACTCACCTGAATAGGCTTCTTGAATCAGCTGGAACTTTCGTTTAGCTTCACCCAGAAGAGAAGGAGTCCTTGTCCACCTATCCGGATGCCATTGCTGCTCGAAAACAATAACCAAACTCACCATTAGATTTGCACCAAGGAAAAGAAAACTTCCAATAAACAAAAATCAGGAATTCAGGAGAGCGCGGAGAAGTCCACCCTAGACGTTCTTTACTAACTTGCACCACCCCTAACAACATCACAGGCAACTCCTAATTTAACCAAGACTCTCCAACTTCTTTTGTCCTTACAGTGGCAGAGGCGGGGCTACTCACCATAGCAAGCCTGCGATAAGCCCGCCTTATTTCGTCAATCGACGATCCCTTCCTCACCCCAAGAATTTCATAATAAGATAGCGACTCTTTGTCGGCCTCCATCTCAATCAGATAAACCCAGCAATCTCAGTACATCACAAAAAACCCCACATCAAGAAGCGAAACCAAAAAGCCCCTGTTGATCAATCTCCAAGCGACTACTTCACACTATCGCATCAGACACCACCTTCTGCTGCTGGCAATCAGCATCCACGAAACCGATATTAGCAGACTTAGGCAATCTAGCTGGTAACGACACGAAAGGAAAGCGAAAGGCAAAGCTGGTCCTCTATAAGAAACGCAAAGGCGGTTACGCATCGGAGGGTTTAAGCAGATGAAAATATCCGGAATGTTCCGGAACACCTTTCCTCGCAGACGCGGAAATGGTGATATTTTTTGGCAGCTTCAGATATTTTGCTTAGAGGCTTCTCGTTCCACGGCCTTTGAGTTTACGGATGGACGTGGAATTTCCTTGGGTGTCGTGTCGGCGGATATTTTTGAGGCTCTAAAGATATTTTGCGTGGAGGCTTCTCGTTCTCGGTAGTTGTCTTTGGGAGATAGATGAAATCCGGGACCCACCGTGTCTTTGGGACGGCGATGTCAGATTCTCTTGACACGTGCGCGCTTGTCTCTCTGAATGCTTGGACATGTGTCGATGTAGGGGTTAAGATGCTTTCTATTTAATATCACTTCGATAATACCTTATTCTCCGCGCGTCAAAAACAAGTTATTGATCTAATTGATTTTTCAAAAGTAAATAGCATGTTTATTGACACGCGGCGAGATTCTAATCTGAAAAATTAGCTTAGTGGCAAGAATAGCCAAGGACAAACTTAACTTCTAATCTAAAAGGTTAATTTCATAAAATAAAAAAATAGTTAAATTTCTTATATGATCAACATTTCTCACCCTTATTTTAAGGAATAGGCCGTCTTCTTAACCTTTTATAAGTTTGGGATTACTAGACTTGGGATGCTAGCCATTGTGTTTAGATCCATGCTAGCCTCTTAAGGGCTCAAGAAGTTGGTCATTTGGTCAAGTCATGAATTGCCTCATCACAAGCCCAACTTCCAAATCGAAAAATTAACCTAATAAGAAAATTATTTAAACTCATTTATATCACTAAGATCTTTTACCTTCTTTCTCTAAATGGGAGATCCATTAGTAGGATTTTTTTAATCAATTATGTTGTCTAATGTGAGATAGTATAAACCTTATGTCCAAGTAACATTTTCGAATATCATAATTTGAATTTATGAGAACAAATTTGTAAATAAGGTTGGGTAGCAACTAAGGGAAATGATGTCAATATTAACTTAAAAAGTATATGTTGGTGAATTTATTTATGAATATGACACAATGACATACCACATACTAGATGAGATTGGAAAAAAAAAAAAAAAAAAAAAAAAAAAAAAAAACTTAATAGGCTAGTTAATTTGCATACATGTGCAACAATCTCAAGAAAGGACTCCTTTGAATGCAAGGCTACAAGTTAAGGTAATTGTTCACAACTCAAGTGTCATTGGAGTACCTAAGCTTGTTCATTGAGCTAAACAATATCCAAAATATTTCTACCTTGATTATAAACCAAATTATAGAACAAGATTTGATAAATAGTAGTCAACAAATTGGAGTTCATTTATTAACATATTTTTATCTTCCATTTGAACTCATTTTGATAATTTTTCTAGTTGCTTTGATTGGTACAATTGCTATGACATACTAATGATAAATCTTTTAAACTAATAATAAAAATTAATCAAAATACAAATGAAACTTTGTTCTATGGTTTCTATGTACGGTTCAAAGCTTGGTGTCTCAAACTTTGCATGCTAAATTAATGTTGCCAAAATCAATACATTCTATGATTGGTAAATATAAAGAAAATTTTGTTCAAATGACACGATATAATTTAAATATTGTTGAGTTGTAATAGATTGTGAATAAAATTATAAAATAAATTTTAGATGTTAAAAAGTAGACAAAAGTAAAACATCTAGTCAAATTTATATTGACTTCATTTTATTAGAAAAGCCTAAAATTCAATGTAAAAGATACCTCAAAAGTTGAGACATTAAACATCCTCCAATGATCATATCTTTTTCACGTAAAACTTTTGTCCTCAATACTCTTGTATGCCAAGCTTGCTTTGAGCTCCAGGCTAACTAGGGTGGAGTGGACATATTTAAAGGGTTTTAATTTGAATAGGAGTTAAAAAAGAGATCAACCTAAATTTGATATTATATTAAAAAGCCTAAAGTCTAATATAAAAGTTTGTTTATGAGTTATAGAAGTATTTTTTATATTTAAATTACTCAAAAACTATATCTTTCTTGTATGAAACTTTTGTCTTTAACAAATTTGTTTAATTTACTCATTTTAGTCTATTAACGTAAAATTTAATATTATGTTGAAGACGACTTTTAACTAAATAAAATATGACCAGAAAAAAGACTTGAATCTTTAAAGGCCAACTCATCTAAGTTTGGTTTGTTTGCAACCTAGCTAAACCTAGGTTTAAATAAATTTGAGAAATTATTTTAGTTAACGAAACTTATAGTTATGCTAGAATATTGGGTAGGAAAAAAAATTGATGGTTAAATAAGGTTTAGAAAAGAATCTAGCAATATTGAGTGTAAAATTCAAAAAGAAAATGTGAAAACAAGTTTTACAAAACAATTTTTTGTATCTAAGTTTTGTGGTATCAACGTACATACCATAAAAAGATGGTACATTACTTTTTCCCAGCCGCAATATAAAAAGAAAATTCTCATTTTTAATAATTCATCTTCTTTCTAAGAGTCACTCCCACAAAGCACTATTTGGAAAAAGGTGAACTTTTGCATCCCACATAAATATAACAACAATGGAATTTGGAATCACAATATCCTTTTAAAATCTTGTTGTTACCGACTAAAATTTTCAATTAATTAGTTGTTGATTATTTTGGTCAAGTTCTTAAAACTATATTGGACAATGTAGTTTATTATTTTATGAGTCGATTTTAGGAAGAAAAAAAAAAAAAAGAGGAAAAATCTTCCTACATTATATGATAATCAAATTTTAAGTAAAGCACTTAAGAATGAGTATCCATCCATGTGAATTTGAAAAGGATAATTAAAATTCAATGCTTGTCCTTCATTTATAATATATTTGCATGTATAACTGTTATATTTTCTGATAAATGGGATTTAAAAAAGAAATGAGCATTTCTATAATTACTTTAATTAAAAATAAAATAAAAAAACCAATTCAGTTTGATCGAACAATAGCCCGCGTGCTTTTCCTCTTGTTGTCGGCAATGGATGCGGGGCTGAACCATTTGCACTGTTAAGCCCAAACGGAGATCCGTAACAAGGAAGCCCAGGTGTCGACATGGGCCTGGCTATGGGTTAGGAACGCTCGTTTGTCCCACATCGAGAGCGAAAGAGATTTCCAAAGGCTTCATAATACGGAAGTAGCAACAGACAATTGTCCTTCGGGACATCCGATAAAATTGGAACGATACAGAGAAGATTAGCATGGCCCCTGCGCAAGGATGACACGCACAAATCGAGAAATGGTCCAATTTTTTTTTTTCTTCTTTTTGGTCCCCAACCTCACGCCAAATTTGTTCTGGGTTTTCTTCTCCAAGGTTTTCTGATTGATGGTTGAGCGGCGGCTACCGTCATTTTAGCTTTCAACTGGCTTCTGAAACAGAAGAATCGTGCCTTCATTTGGTCTCCACATTGTCATCTTCCGGTTGTTCCCTCTTTTAATCGCACTTAATTTGGTATCACAATCTATGTTTGGGGAAATCTCACTGTTAACATGTTAAGTTGGTTAAAGGGGAATGCAATGCTTCGGGCTTTGAGTTTGTTTCATCATTTCAGTGCTGGGTGTACTGTTCATTCGCTTTACTTTATCAAGCTTCGTTTCTTTTCTTGCTATTTTCAAGTTTGACAGTGATGTAGAGATTTTCTTTTCAACACCACTTTCGATGAAGGCCGTAACTTGATTTGGACCATAACTTGATTTCCAGAGGAACCAAACACCGTTGGAGTTTTGATATATATGCTTTGATTTGTTTCTATCAATTCGATGTGGAAATGAAGACGTCTAATTCATCTGGCCTGTATGCAGTCATTTCGGTCAACTATTTGCTTCGGATGCCAATCTTATTGTTCTTCTATTGTTTGCATTCAAGGAAAGAAAGTCGGGTAAATTGCTAATTAATCTTAGTTTTGTCAGTAATGGTGATGTTTGGGTTAAGTTTCAGGACAATTTTTTCCTGCGTTGGATGCTTGGCTGAGCATTCTACGTTCTTGTGCTGTTTTTTTCTTGCACTCTGCTTGCGGCTGATTGTGTCTGGTTAATGTTTTCTCCCCTGTAGTTTCCACTGCCGTCAACTGGACCCCATAAATTCATGGAATGCTGCCATGGATCCTGATCCGATGGCATGTCGTGAAGTGAGTTTGTTCATAATGCAGCGGCATGTTCCTGTTGATGGGAAGGGTAGAATCAACGGTGGTGGAGCTCAACTCCTTCTCTGTGAACTTTGGAGACCATTTCTTCTTGAATCCCCCAAAATCCTAAAGATTGATGCAATAAAGGTAAATCTGATTGATGCCTATTAACTTTTGCCAGCCATTACTAGCTTACCCAATTATTGGAAGTCTAGTCATCAGGCCACTTGTGGAAGAAGCTTCTTCTTGGTTTTTATGTCCTTTATTTGGGATTACATATAGTGATGTCAAACCTTATGGTCATTAGTGTTCATGCGTCTGTTTCATGATCCCGATATTAGCTCAGTAACTGAAGCAAACATTTGATAAATTAATGTGGTTGACCTTGAAAAACAGTGAGACTAGGTGGTATCCGTATCATGCTTATTTACTTCTACGTCCGAGATAATTCTTTTGGTTTTACGTTACGTGTTGTCCTCAATGATCTCTGTTTTGTATATTGGTGATTGCCTCTTATATCTTTAGTAGCCCTCTCTCTGGTTAAGTAACATCAGAACTTAGTGAAAATAAAAAAGGCTCAGTGCATCATGTGCACCAGTGGTGTGGACACTCAAACCTCAAACTAGCATTAATGATTTTGCATCTACATTCATCTGTCAGGTAATGTCATCATTGTCAGAATGTGTCTAATAATGAAATCTGAGTTTGCTGCAATTTCTTTCCTAAGAGCATATATGAAAAGTTGATCTATTTTTCAAATTTAATGTTAGGACTGGGTAGATTATATACTTCATGAAGAAAATAAATATAGTTCTAAAGGATCTATTGCTATCAAGAATAAGCTTCCCTATACATAAAAGAACTTGGTTGCCATATAAGAGGGTAACTATAACCCTTAATGGTGTGCATCAGCGTCCATGATTATGGAAGGAAGGAGAAAATACTGTTTTATTCTTCTTTTGTTTTCATTGAAACGCGTCTTTTTTTTTACCTCCCAAGTGTACCTGCAGGTGTGTACGCCTCTTGCCAGAATAAAAACAGGTCTTTAGCAAATATACAGCTCCGCTCAATAAAGCTGTGATGCCCTAATACTTTTGATTGGCTTTGCAAATCCTTTGTTGTATAGGAGTTCTATCAGAAAAATAGATCAAATCTATCCAGAGTGATCAGTTGATATGAGATTTTACTACAAACATCTTTAAGGTTTCTTTGTCATAGAGACTTATCTCATACAAGTCTAATTCACTGGACCAATTTAGAAATTTTAGTTGAGTAAATGTCACCATTTTTCCTTGGGTTAATCTTTAAAGGCACTGCAACCTTCTTGGTTAGTTTAATAAGGGCATTTGAAAAGTTTGAGGATCTCTATTTATGTTGGTAGGAATTCAACCAAAAACAATTGGAAGTTCTGAACTTTATTTATGATGCTCGGTATCATCTAGCGTTGGAGATGTATGACATGATAAGGGTGAGTCTAGGATCAATCACTTGTAAGTTAATCCCAACTTAAATGTGTTTGAATCAGTGGCCAAAACAGAAACATGATATGTTTCTGCTCGACATACCTGTCTTATTTCTTTTAGGCTTGAAAAATTGATCAAGAGTTCAAATATTACTTCATAACATAGACAGCTATTAATAAATAAAAGGCCATAGCATTATGGTAAAACTTAACCGGAAGCAACAAAATGGTCTTATATGCGATTGATGACTAGTCAACAAGTTTCTTGAAGAAAACGATTAATTTTCCTGTTTCTTTAGGTGATAAAGAACTGCTATTATATACTAGAAGCATTATAATATAATCGACCTAAATGTGCATGATGATATCATAGAGAAAGCTTGATTTTCATCTGAAGAAGTATTTTCTACATGGACAATAAATGCTCTGCTTACAGGATATCCATCCTATTGCACGTCTGCCATGTTTCTCCAACTTTCTTTTATGCTTGAGCAGCTTGTACTCTTTTATTTGAAATTAAGGCATCATTCTCCCGTTTCATTGCAGGTGGTTTGCTTTGAAGAAGCAAATTCTAGATGATTGGAGATTTCCTAAAATGCATCTTGATTTGCAGTGCCTTTTGCAGGGAGTTTATCAGTCTTATTTGGTTTCTTTAATGGCAAAAATCAGAAGGAAAGGAACGAGAAAATGGCTCTACTTTCCTTGTCACTCAAGCCATTAAGTTGTACTTAAAAGTAAAGTTTCACAACTTCAAGTCTTTGGTAAGAAGCATACACTTGAAAATAGAAAGCTAGAGACCAGATAGATATGGAAATTACTTTGATAAATGTCTCCTTGGAGCCAAGTTCATGAAATTAGCACATATCAGTTGTGTTGTTATCCATAAGTATTGTTAGGCTTGGTGGACGATTCAAAAGTAACATATGGAGAATCTTTACTATGAACCTTTTGTACATAGGCCTGATTAAAGGAATTCTTGAGCATATAATCGTACTGATTAGTATCAAATATGGGCACCAGTTCATTAATAAACTAGTCGAGTCAATCAACGACTGTTTGTTGCTACTGATTGTGAAAAGGATAACCTTGCAACTTGAACTGCTTATCAATGCTCTGTTAGTCCAAATGACTTAAAATCAATTCAAAGGCTTATCAAAATGCTTGGAAAAATGGCCTTGGTTATTAAGATGATATGAGCTGTATGTGTTGGATTCTATCTGTCGATGATAGATAGAGCAACATCTTTACTTTTATTAAGATTTCTGGATTTTGTTACTACTTGGAAGAATGAGTCGTTTTACATAGCAGTTTTCAAGCGCTGTCTCTTTCTAACCAAAGAAGTAAAAGAATGCATATTTTTTAACAATTTCATCACATCCACAAATTTCAATCTTTGGATGCAATTATAAATCATTACATTAACCTCTCTCAAGATCCCACTGGAACTATGGTTAGCAGCTTGTCCTTGGGACTCTTTAATCCAATCATTACTAATAAGATATATACTCTCTAATGAAGGGCTACAGTGCATTTCTCTCTTCACAAAAAAATTGGTGTCATATGGCAAAGAAATGCTTTGAAATCTATTTTGATGGTTTCTGTGCTTTCGGATTTTTTTTTTAAAAAAATTTTAATAAGGTGTGACAGACTATGGAAACTTGCTTGAGATCAATATGGGAACTATGTAATACAAACAACACTGAGAGTCACAAAGCTTGCACATTATCCACTTCATTGAAGACTGTAATGGAAGCTCCAAGAGAACTACGGTGCTCTCCAATTTGGGTTTCTAGGATGAGATAGCATTCCTTTTACCCCATCCGGTTCTGCATCCGGCACAAATTTGTGATGCAGTAATATAGTAGAATCTATCAAGCGCAAATTTCTGCAATAGTGAATATAGCTAAAGAAGATGTTAGCAATACTTATTGTCGTCTATTTTCTAACTGAAAAAAGTCGATCAAGAAGGTAAGGCTAATGGGATTACGCCCAAAACTAACTTATGAATGTGAAGTTAGTCCTGAATATCTTCAACAGTAACTCAGTAAATCCATAGAAGCTGTGGCCGTAGCCCATTTAAATATGGCTGATTCCCACGTATTATGCTTAGTCGTTTCTACTTTTATTGTTAGCAGGAGTTTGCTCTGTCAGAATCTTCGCAACATTGACAAGTGCGCACAACCAGTCCCATATATTCAGACCATCAAGCGCTTCAACAAGTGCCTCCTGAAATTCAAAACCGTTCTCTGCCACAGGATACTGTATTGTAGAGCAAGACAATAATCAGTTTTTTTTGTTTGTTTACAACCCCCCCTCTGCTGGAACTATGCTATGTATAGGTATCTGCAGAGAGGGAGAGAGATCATGATCACAAGTTTTCGAAGATTACCTGGATAGGCTTAGATATCTTTGATTTAATGAAAGGCCACCATCTGTTTTCAGCAACTGACATACAAGACAGCAAGCTCGTAACCCCTCAACACCAGCAAATCGTCCAAAGCCGCGTGTTTCACCCCACCAAATGGCAGGGACTGAAAACAAAGATGCACCTTCTTTTCAGCAGGATAAGCTACGATACACCAAGGTGTACTAAAGTTTATCCTCAGATGGTTTGACAAAGGAAAGTGTAACAAGAACAACAAATGAGAAAAATATGTGTGAATGTGACGATCTGCCAATGAAAACAAAAGAAGAATAAAACAGTATTTTCTCCTTCCTTCCATAATCATGGACGCTGATGCACACCATTAAGGGTTATAGTTACCCTCTTATATGGCAACCAAGTTCTTTTATGTATAGGGAAGCTTATTCTTGATAGCAATAGATCCTTTAGAACTATATTTATTTTCTTCATGAAGTATATAATCTACCCAGTCCTAACATTAAATTTGAAAAATAGATCAACTTTTCATATATGCTCTTAGGAAAGAAATTGCAGCAAACTCAGATTTCATTATTAGACACATTCTGACAATGATGACATTACCTGACAGATGAATGTAGATGCAAAATCATTAATGCTAGTTTGAGGTTTGAGTGTCCACACCACTGGTGCACATGATGCACTGAGCCTTTTTTATTTTCACTAAGTTCTGATGTTACTTAACCAGAGAGAGGGCTACTAAAGATATAAGAGGCAATCACCAATATACAAAACAGAGATCATTGAGGACAACACGTAACGTAAAACCAAAAGAATTATCTCGGACGTAGAAGTAAATAAGCATGATACGGATACCACCTAGTCTCACTGTTTTTCAAGGTCAACCACATTAATTTATCAAATGTTTGCTTCAGTTACTGAGCTAATATCGGGATCATGAAACAGACGCATGAACACTAATGACCATAAGGTTTGACATCACTATATGTAATCCCAAATAAAGGACATAAAAACCAAGAAGAAGCTTCTTCCACAAGTGGCCTGATGACTAGACTTCCAATAATTGGGTAAGCTAGTAATGGCTGGCAAAAGTTAATAGGCATCAATCAGATTTACCTTTATTGCATCAATCTTTAGGATTTTGGGGGATTCAAGAAGAAATGGTCTCCAAAGTTCACAGAGAAGGAGTTGAGCTCCACCACCGTTGATTCTACCCTTCCCATCAACAGGAACATGCCGCTGCATTATGAACAAACTCACTTCACGACATGCCATCGGATCAGGATCCATGGCAGCATTCCATGAATTTATGGGGTCCAGTTGACGGCAGTGGAAACTACAGGGGAGAAAACATTAACCAGACACAATCAGCCGCAAGCAGAGTGCAAGAAAAAAACAGCACAAGAACGTAGAATGCTCAGCCAAGCATCCAACGCAGGAAAAAATTGTCCTGAAACTTAACCCAAACATCACCATTACTGACAAAACTAAGATTAATTAGCAATTTACCCGACTTTCTTTCCTTGAATGCAAACAATAGAAGAACAATAAGATTGGCATCCGAAGCAAATAGTTGACCGAAATGACTGCATACAGGCCAGATGAATTAGACGTCTTCATTTCCACATCGAATTGATAGAAACAAATCAAAGCATATATATCAAAACTCCAACGGTGTTTGGTTCCTCTGGAAATCAAGTTATGGTCCAAATCAAGTTACGGCCTTCATCGAAAGTGGTGTTGAAAAGAAAATCTCACTTTCAGACAGAAACAAGCATAAATACATCACTGTCAAACTTGAAAATAGCAAGAAAAGAAACGAAGCTTGATAAAGTAAAGCGAATGAACAGTACACCCAGCACTGAAATGATGAAACAAACACAAAGCCCGAAGCATTGCATTCCCCTTTAACCAACTTAACATGTTACCAGTGAGATTTCACCAAACATAGATTGTGATACCAAATTAAGTGCGATTAAAAGAGGGAACAACCGGAAGATGACAATGTGGAGACCAAATGAAGGCACGATTCTTCTGTTTCAGAAGCCAGTTGAAAGCTAAAATGACGGTAGCCGCCGCTCAACCATCAATCAGAAAACCTTGGAGAAGAAAACCCAGAACAAATTTGGCGTGAGGTTGGGGACCAAAAAGAAGAAAAAAAAAATTTGGACCATTTCTCGATTTGTGCGTGTCATCCTTGCGCAGGGGCCATGCTAATCTTCTCTGTATCGTTCCAATTTTATCGGATGTCCCGAAGGACAATTGTCCGTTGCTACTTCTGTATTATAAAGCCTTTGGAAATCTCTTTCGCTCTCGATGTGGGACAAACGAGCGTTCCTAACCCATAGCCAGGCCCATGTCGACACCTGGGCTTCCTTGTTACGGATCTCCGTTTGGGCTTAACAGTGCAAATGGTTCAGCCCCGCATCCATTGCCGACAACAAGAGGAAAAGCACGCGGGCTATTGTTCGATCAAACTGAAATGGTTTTTTTATTTTATTTTTAATTAAAGTAATTATAGAAATGCTCATTTCTTTTTTAAATCCCATTTATCAGAAAATATAACAGTTATACATGCAAATATATTATAAATGAAGGACAAGCATTGAATTTTAATTATCCTTTTCAAATTCACATGGATGGATACTCATTCTTAAGTGCTTTACTTAAAATTTGATTATGATATAATGTAGGAAGACTTTTCCTCTTCTTTTTTTTTTTCTTCCTAAAATCGACTCATAAAATAATAAACTACATTGTCCAATATAGTTTTAAGAACTTGACCAAAATAATCAACAACTAATTAATTGAAAATTTTAGTCGGTAACAACAAGATTTTAAAAGGATATTGTGATTCCAAATTCCATTGTTGTTATATTTATGTGGGATGCAAAAGTTCACCTTTTTCCAAATAGTGCTTTGTGGGAGTGACTCTTAGAAAGAAGATGAATTATTAAAAATGAGAATTTTCTTTTTATATTGCGGCTGGGAAAAAGTAATGTACCGTCTTTTTATGGTATGTACGTTGATACCACAAAACTTAGATACAAAAAATTGTTTTGTAAAACTTGTTTTCACATTTTCTTTTTGAATTTTCTTTTATTTTTTAAAACCCACTATTGCTAGATTTTTTTTGTAAAACTTGTTTAACCATCAATTATTATTTTTCCCTACTTAATCTTACAAAACTCAGGTATAAGTAAATTTGAGAAATTAGTTTAATTAACGGAACATATAGTTATGCCAGTTAGATTAAGTAGAAAAAATCATGTTTTATTTATAGTTAAAAAAGTTTACAAAACAATCTAGCAATATTGAGTGTCAAACAATAAAGTTCAAAAGGAAAGTATGAAAAAAAAAAAAATCAAATATTGCATAAGACAACAAGACGTTTGCAACCCATTAATTCCATCAGAACTTATCCAAGTCTTAAGATTTAAAACTCTTCTCTTCGTTGAACATTCAAGGAAAGAAGAATTAATATTTTCTTTAGCAAGTAAAATGAAAAAATGTGGAGAGTGATGAGTCACCATCCCATCAAACGTAGTCCTAAATTCATGACTAACATAGTCCATAGTTTTGTTTTGCTAATTTGATATTGCATTTCTTCCAGAATTGTAGTAGAATAAAGTAAAAGGGTAATCGTAGTCACTCTTTTCTTGATTCCTTCTGGTCAAATCACCTGATTCTAATGATAATTGGCCCGTCAAACTAAAACAAGAACCCTTTGACAAGACAACATTACATGGTTTGTTCTACAAGAAAACATTACATAGTTTGTTTGACAAGAAAGAGTGCAGATGTGATCCCATCAGTTTGTATAAATAGCAACTCCTCCCCTCCATTGCAGCCCCATCAGTGGCAACACTTCAACACCAAACCATTTCTCCGGCCATGTCCAGATCATCTCTAATCATCACCTTTCTTTACCTTCTGGTTGGCGCCGTTTCCGTAACCCTCGCGAGAAAGCCCCACGCCATTAGCTTCCGGTTCCCTAATCTCTACCCCGAGGGCCTCGCGTGGGACCCTACCGCCCAGCACTTCCTTGTGGGGTCCTACCGCCACCGCCTCGTCGCCTTCGTGTCCGACGCGGGCGTAGTGGAAACTGTAATATCCGACCCCTCTCTCCCGGAAAACATTACCGTTCTGGGCCTGGCCGTGGACTCCGCCAACCACAGACTCCTCGCCGTTATCCACGCCACGGACCCACTCCCCCACTTCAACGCCCTCGCTTCCTACGACCTTAGCTCCGGCAACCGCCTCTTCCTTTCTCTCCTCCCTTCCATTGACGCCACTGCCGGTACACGTCAGATCGCAAACGACGTCGCTGTGGACTTCCGGGGCAACGCCTACGTCACCAACTCGGTTGAAAACTACATTTGGAAAGTAAACGCTGATGGAGTCGCATCCATCTTTTCAAGATCGAGGGCCTTCAAGGCCCATCCCGTGGACCACAACGCACGGTTTAGTTTCTGCGGTCTTAATGGGATAGCTTATGTCGGCAACGGTTACCTCCTGGTGGTGCAATCTAATTCGGGCAAGATGTTCAGGGTGGACAAGGAGGACGGTTCAGCGAGGCTGGTCTTGTTAGACGAGATACTCACTGAAGCCGACGGGATAGCGATACGGAAAGATGGTGTCGTTCTGGTGGTGTCCCCGAACAAGTTGTGGTTTCTGAAGAGTGCTGATGGTTGGGAGAAGGGATTGGTAGTGAACAAAATTGACCTTGACGGCGAGCGGTTTCCTACATCGGTGGCGGTGGGAGCGGAGGAAGGGGTGTACGTGTTATATGGGCATGTGATAGAAGCCGTAATGGGGAATGTAGGGAGGGACAGGTTTAGTATAGAGGAGATGAAGTCAAAGAAGGAGAGTGGGAAACAGAGTGTCTGGGTGTATGTGTTGTTAGGCTTGGGGTTGGCTTATTTCTTGTTCTGGAGGTTCCAGATGCGACAGCTTATGAAAAACTTGGGCAAAAAGACCAATTAGTTTTCTTATTTTGTTTGTCTGTTTGTGTTGTGAAATCTTTTGAATGAATAAAGGCTGACATTGTGTGTGAAAATCTATTTTAAAATGAGGCCATGCAGGTACTCTAGGAACCGAATCATGCTCCCAATATTGGCCCAAGCTCAACCATGGCCATTTGAAACTTCCATTGAATTATGTGTTCTCCAAACATGGTATTGATCCAGAGGCATCTTCCTGAAATACAGAATTTGAAGACAAGGCAAACGAAACCGTAAGCTTAATGACACAAGTCAAAATTTAATGAAGGACTAGATGGAGGTCATTACTGTCATAGGGTTAGGAAAACTTTGCTTCCATTAGAATATGTAAAGAGCTTATGAGAGTTTGCAGTAGACTTGAGTTTATAGGGGCTTAAATTGGAGATAATATTCTAATGAAATGTATTATGACTAGTCTTTAAATTTGGATATCTTGATAAAGTGGCTGTGACATATAATAAATGTTGAGCATGTAATAAAATAATATCAAAGTTAACCCCACATCCTAAGTTTGAACCATATATAGAACAACTTATGAAAAGTGTTACCTAAGTTAGGGTGTAAACCTCGTATAGTAGACCAATGGAGCATTGGTTACAGAACAGAGTAGCCCGTTACAGGCTTTTTGGGGGCTACAGTGGACTTAGGCTTATGAAGATATAAGTTAGGGATAATATATAAATAAAATATAATGGAACTAGCTTTCGGACTTGACAGACCATCTTTAGAAGTTGGAGATAGTGTTGGCTGAGGCAAGGGCCTCAGCTTGTTGTCCTTTGTGGTTGGTTGCTCTAAATGTCTTTGTTGCGTTCCCATATTGGCCTAAGGATCTTAAGTTTTTCCCTTATCTTTCTCCTAATCTTGAGGTTCGAAATGTTAAGGCTTGTTAGCTGTTATTAATTGGTCATTAATCGTTTACTAGCATGTATTAACTATGAAATCTAAGTTTCTTCTTCAAGAAATATAAATTCTAAATTATTTTCCTAGAGTTATTGTGAAAAATCGAGACTTGCTAGGTGAACGGAAACCTAAGGTTGTCGGAAATTACAAAAAGGAGGAAGAACGGCGGAGAGAATAAAACCTAATTTTGGTTCACTGATAATTTTCCTACTAAATTCATTCGATAGACGAATTGTACAATTGAAAGACGAAATCAAAATCTAAATAAGAAATTACAAACAATTGCAATCATTTACAAACTAATTTGTCAAGAATTGCCAAGAATTGAGGATTCTCGGCGGCTAGGGTTTCATAGAGGTGTCGGGGACGAACCTAGTTGCCTCGTGGGTGAGATCGGATCTTGGATCGGCTTGCGGGTCATTGTCGGGTTGAGATGGCTGACATGGTGCTGATGTGGCATGTGCGTGTTCTGCACGCGTCTTGGGTAGATAGGTAGTGGTGCACTAACTCATGTGATTAGATGCCCATATGGCTCTCCATAGTGACTTGGCTGGTATTTCTTGAATGCTGAATGTGCACCAAGCTAGATAGTTTGTTGTTACAAGAATTTGGATAAGTTTGTTTCTCCATAACATGGTCGTGGGGCGTGCACAATATGCAGTAAACTTTCCTCGTGCATGGTTGTTGGTTCTAGCAGTGCGTTCAACCATGCCTTTAGTACACATTGGCCTCTTCTTTCGATACTCAGATTGCCTCCTAGTGCTTGCTCCATCGACAAAGTTGCTGTTTCAATACTTCGTAGAGGATTCTATTGACTTTAGATGCACTATAAATTCAAGTTACGTAGAGTCACGATATAGAGAAACAAGTTGTGCAAATGATGTCTAATTTGGGGGAGAAACGTACTTGTCTTTTTGGAAGTGAGTTGATTAATAATTAAGATTATGTTTATCATTAAAGCCTTGTTAAATTACAAACAACTTGTCCCTTGAAGCTATTTGTCACATAATCAAGCTCTCAAACTCTGCTGGTTTTTCTTCCCTCGTTTGTCGAGGGAAATGATCTTCGGTCACCTCAGCAATGGCCGTCGGATTTTTATAAGATGGAATCACAAAATCGTTACTCCCTTGTTAGATGACTGGCGGAGCCTAATGATTATTAAGTAATACAATAATCTCATAAAACAAATACAAAATCTGTTTCCTAGATCATTTCTTGCAGGCGGGTTCAAGAAGAAGACGGCTGAGAGCCTGAGAATTAAGTCTTCAATTATTTTGACAAGAAAGATTTCAAAGTTGATTATATCGCTTGTATAAATAACGATCTTCCAATTGCAGCGGCCATCACTGGCTACGCCTCAACACCACGCGATTTCTCCGACCATGTCCAGACCATCCCCGATCGTTACCTTCCTCTTCCTTCTGTTGGGGCCGGTCGGCGTAGCGCTCGCCACAAGGCCCCACGTCATCAATTTCCGATCCCGCAATCTCTACCCGGAGGGCCTCGCGTGGGACCCCTCGGCCCAGCACTTTCTCGTCGGCTCCCTCCACCATCGCACCATCGCGGCCGTGTCCTGACGCCGGCGTCGTCGATACCCTAATCTCCGATGCCTCCCTCCCCGAAAACGTTACAGTTCTGGGCCTCGCCGTAGACTCCGTCAACCGTCGACTCCTCGCCGCTATCCAGGCCATGGAACCACTCCCCCACTTCAGCGCCCTCGCTGCCTACGACCTCCGTTCCGGCAATCGCCTTTTCCTCTCTCTCCTACCCACCGACGACGCCACCGCCGGTACGCGCCAGATTGCCAACGCCGTTGCTGTGGACTTCCGGGGCAACGCCTACGTTACTAACTCAGCCGGGAACTACATCTGGAAAGTCAAGCCTGACGGAGAGGCCTCCATCTTCTCCAGATCGCGGGCCTTCACTGACCATCCCGTGGACCACGACGCACCGTCAGTTTTTGCGGGCTAAACGGGATTGCTTACGACAGCAAGGGATACCTCCTGGTGGTGCAAACCAACACGGGCAAGATGTTCAAGGTGGACGAGGAGGACGGCACGGCCAGGCTAGTGTTGTTGAACAAGGATCTGACCCTGGCAGACGGGATCGCGATCCGAAGCGACGGCGTCGTTTTGGTGGTGTCCCAGAATAGGCTGTGGTTTCTGAAGAGTCAGGATAGATGGGGGGAGGGAGTAGTATTTGACAAAATTGACCTTGATAGCAAGCGATTCCCTACTTCGGTGGCTGTGGGAGCGGAGGACAGGGTGTACGTAGTGTACGGGAGTGTGATGGAGGGCATTAAGGGGAATGTTGGGAGGGAGTGGTTCAGTATAGAGGAGGTGAGGTCGGAGAAGGAGAGCGGGGAAGAGATGGTTTGGGTGTATGTGTTGGTAGGGCTGGGTTTGGCTTATTTCATGTTCTGGAGGTTTCAGATGCGCCAGCTTGTGACCAACATGGACAAGAAGATCAATTGATGATCTTTGTGCTTTTTCTTCTTGTTTTTGTTTGGAGTTGTTTTGTATCATAAGTTAAGATAGTGGTTGCTTTTAATTGGAACAATGGAGTTTGTCTTCTGCACAACATCTTGTGTCTTTCACTTACTTCAGCAGAGGAAAGAAAGGGCTATGGTTCATTTGAAAGTTCCAGTAATCTTATCTTATGATTTGGCACTGCCTTAGTCATGCGCCTTTTTCAAACTTTGGCAAGTAAATGATGGCTAGAAGATGGCAAAGAGGAGCGATTGCAGGATAATTGGTTCAGCATGCCAGTGCTTCAACAAAGAATGGTTTGAACTGTGGCCTCCAGAATGCACAATGGTTGGCCTCAAAGAGGAGAGATTGAACAGGGCATCAAGTTTATTTTATAATCCTTCAAAACCCCACAATTACATGCATCCAACCACTGCATTTGTATATTGATAATTTCTGATAGCAAGTAAAAGAGTACATTTATTGATAGATATACATCTGATATGCAACACGTCTTATTCATCTATAGATATACATCTGATATGCAACACGTCTTATTCATCTATTTTGAACACAACCATAACAATGGAATCCAACACCTCCATAAACACCATAGCTGCCTTCACTGCTGGTAAGGTGATGACATTGGTGCATCTTATATTTGACCATATACCTTTTTTGGTGGGAGAAGCAGCTATAATTGTCCTGCTATTAACATATGATTTTCCAAACGAAAATTTTGGCAACATGAACTGCAAAGGTTTATGATTTCATTCAGTTATCACAAATTAGTTTACATGGCACATCATTTACTGGGCAATTAGATAATATTGACTTTCGATAACAGGTCCAAAGCCAATTTTTTAACTGGTTCAAACCAACATAACCGAAGAATTGTAACCATAGTGCATCCATAGTAACCTGAAAACTTCTAAGCCTCCCGTAAACCGGGCCCAATTGACTGGCACAGAGAAACATCCCTGACAGATTGGGGAATCACAAGGGCCTCAATGGATGGAACAAAACAAAGCAAATAAGTGATATTCTTTTCGTTAAGGTTTAATCACAACACAACTTCATTTGTTTAGTTCTACTTTTCGTTTCCCTCCCCCTCTCTTTCTCCTTTCGTTTAATGTATACTGAAGTCCATTCAAATCAAACTACAGGAGAGAAAGCTGCAAGCTAGAAGCAAAAAGCAACAACAAAAAACTTCACAAAGTTATGTATGCAAGATTTTGAGGATAAAGGAATTTATCGATTTTAGAGGCATAATACTGAATTTGCAAGACTAGAACGTCAGGAGAGACAGAGAGTTCAAGCTCAATATTCAAACCTAAACCTGTTAATAATCATGGAGACAATATCTTATCAAAACTAACTACATATATATCCAACACATTATCACCCACAAAATCTGTAGCGACTGAGATATCAAGCATTGGCTATGATATAATCCATGCCCCTGTAGTATATACGTTTTCATGCCTCCTCACGAAAGTTTACAAAACGCCACAACAAAGTGCAAAAGATACAAAACACCCAAAACAGACCTTGAACAAGCTGTACTGATACCATGTTAGAACATCGAACTCAAAAGCTGAAATCAGTAGGGAGAATGACCCAACCAAATCATGCATATCTATCAATAAATGTAAAGAAAGGTGTATGGATGAAAAGAAGTACTATATCTTATAGGATAATTACTAAACTTGATCCTTTCTTTTCATCCATAAATCTTTCTTTCCCCTTAGGCTCCCACCTTCGCCTTTCTTTGCCCCTCCCTGAAAGACACACAGTCAATAAGATCGCTTTCCCTCTCTTTTTCCCAGACGCTGAAAAGGCATTTAAGCAACGAGAACATTAGTCCAACAACCCTGCAGTCTCTCATCTTCCCAAGCTAACAAGTCAACAACTTCTTTCGATTGCTCAATGCAATACATAAGATTCATCACCACTTTTTGGTTTATCAAGGAATTGTCTTATTTACCAATCTCTTTTTATTGGTTTCTTCTCGATGTTACTACAATAAGATCAAAGTTGATCCTTTATGATCTTTTACTCTTTGTTTGACTAACCAAAAACCTCAACTCTGATCTAGCACCCAATCTCTCACAAATTTTATGGTACTGGTTTTACTTTTTCCCTCAACTAATGCATTTATCATATTTGAACTAACATTTTTGCAGTTGAGCTCTTGAATTAAGAGATTGTCCCTGAAAGTACCCTCAGAATGCCATTGAACTTTCTTTTTTCTTCCCCTCTTCTTTTTAGTGCAATAGATAAAGGGATAGGACAAGATACAAAAGAAGGGAAAAGATAAGCGAGGTTTGATATGTAAGTTCTGAATAAATACACTTCCTATATTTGGAGTAGGACACGTTTAAAATTTGTCTGGATTAATTTGTTCCTATTTCGAGGAGGCTTAAAAAAATGAAAAAATCTAACAGCTTTCTTTTCCTTTTCTCCAGAGCAAAAGCAAACATAGTTTCAACTTGCCCAGTTGGTTTGCACAGAGAATATAAGTATGGACGTTAGCAAGGGCTGATATAATCAACAAAGGCCTAAAAGTACAGAAAAGCCAAAATCAAAAGGTATATAAAAGGAATCGATATAATGAAAATATGAATGTTGGGCAGGGTTTGCGTTATGGTGTTCCATAGTATGTTTGTATTTTATTTGTAGCAGTACTATCGCCCTCAAAGAGAAATGTCTTGATTCCACCACTGAAACTGAGAATGATAAGACTATAAAGAAGCTCTCATTCAAAGCATCTTTTTCTCATTTCAAGGGGATACGAAAATTTAGATATTAATATCAGAGGATCTGAACTCAATTTTTCAGAACTCACTTATGAAGTACAAATACAACACAATCTCTTACCAAACTCATGCACAAGTGTCCTCGTGAATCTACTTAAAACTGATGCTCAAGTTACTGGGTTTTGAGAGAAGTCACAAATTTATATGAGAAAAAGAAGAAATAGAAGACTCCGATAAAGCAGTTGGCCAAATTAACCATAAATATTTATTTGCGTTAACTTTAAGCATCACGTTAATCTTTCTATCATCATGGATTTCACAAATATCATCAACGATAACACATTGCTTGTAAAATCAAAATTTAAGAAACAAATTAGTGACCAATGCAGGAAAAAGGGGCAGCGGAACCGCATTTTGTGACCCCAAAAATGGCATATTCAGCACCCAATAGACTAATTACTAAAGTGAGTGGGCAGTTTGACGCTCACAGCTTTTGCGTTTGAACCTGAATAGCTTTGCCGGTGGTTATGATCGTTGGCCGTTTGGTGGGGAAAGTCATTTTCTTCCAGACAGACAGAAAGTAGGCCTCCCGCCGGGTTCAAGATAAAGAAAGCCATCAGTCCCTTCAGCGTGATCACCGTCAACAAGCTTCTTACACACTGAGTCTGAAGTTCCGAAATCAAGCTGCGCCGAGAGCACTGGCAGTGTTCTGCCAGAAGTGGAAGTTAGGCTGGGCTCACCACACTTGAAGTTCCCAGAATTGTTACCGGAGGTTGGGGCCTCGCCCATCATTGTACCTCAAGTCCTACATTACCTACCATTCCAATCAACGAGAATAAATGGGCCTTGACAACAAGGGATGAAGATCCGCTTGGGCCTTTTTCCGTTCATGTTCAGTTTGGGAGCAAGAACTTTTAGCCTTAAGCAGGCCTATGGTTGCTTCCGCATACGTAGGAGACCAGAAGTTGTCAATCCCATTAGAACTGTTTCTCTTCATCGACGCAATCAGGCAGCGCGCAAGCTGTAGAGAAGCCACTCCACCCCAGCTGGTGCATGGGAGACCACTGCACTCTGTCTACAAAAATTCCTCTATAAACTCAATCTTTATTCCCAGTGGAGGGGAAAACAGTGTCTCTGCCACGAAAAGAATGGGGTAAGAACTCACTAAGCAAGAAGCATGAACACAGCCACTAGATCGACCGTCCACAAGGTTTCCCAAACACTGCAAAGAGGAAGCAGTAAGGAGCCACCACCTGAACGTATTAGAGGCTCAGAAACACCAACCTCAGCCGCAGAGAACAGTGGTGGAGATTTTATCAAAATAGGGTGGACAATCTGCTATCCTGAGCTCCGAGACCAACGAAGAATCTATTTTTAATATAGCTGTAGCTAGGCCCCATGCTTCATACTCACTCGGATGCAGCTAATACAATGAGCAAACATGCAAAGAGATCCTACGCCTAAGCATATGCCATTTGCCCCTGACATTGGGGGGCCTAACAGGTCAGCCATTGATTTTTAATGATCTCAAATATGACTTTTGACCATTTAACAAACAGATCATTCTTTGCTAATGGTATAGATGTAATTATGTATTTCACATGTACACGTAATAAAAATAAATCTTATTTGAAAAAATAGATCTAAAAAAATGCAGATGAACGATTAAGGAGGAAAGAGCCGGACTGCTAACATCCTATATTAATTTTGGGCTTTTTATTTAAATAATAATAATAATAATAATAATCATAGAAGGACGTCTCCATTCCACTCAAGCCTCGTCCTCGTCCCCTTAGTTTGCGTAATAAATTATCAGTAATCATACGAATGGTGCATTTACTAATATTAGGATAAAGATTTTGCAATTGTCCGAGAAAATTTTAATTTTTTGCTCAAATTTTATTTACTAAAAGCTACTTCTTAAACAATGCTGATCCAAATTGATTCTTAAATGTGGCTTTCACTTCTAAAATAATTTTCAAAATAGATTATAAGTTACTTGAACAAAACATAGAATGTTTGTCAAAAGTTTTAACACCTTTATATTAATGTGTGTTCAGAACATATGTTCTTTTTTGATATGCAAAAACTAGCCTTATTACTTCCCAAAAATGTTGACAATCTTCTAAAACACAAGAGGCTAGCTACCGTAGGAAGGATCTATGCCTTCATTAGAAAAGTGTTTCCAACTTTTGGTATCTACTCATTTAAGAAGGTAAGGAGGGGTTGTGATTGTGGAACCATTTTCAAACCTTTTATAGGGTACAAAATAGGTTGTTAACCGAAGAAAAAAGTTGGGTCATGAATTAGTTTCTTGTGTCCGAGTTTTTAATTCTAAGTTGAACCTTCTTTTCGGAAACATATTTTAGAATCATTTTTTTCTTTTTTATGTCTAAGTTTGCTAACTTTCTAAAGGAAGACTACTAGCCTTGAGCATCAAATAAGATGAAATTTACCAATTTTCTATAAAATTTGTCAAAGTATCAAGTTTTTTTTTTTTTTGGTGAAAGGTCAAATTATATATCACTCATAAAAAATTTACAAGATTGTTCGATTACAAAATATCATCATCTAAGCTCAAATATTGCACTTGGCAAATTCCAAAGCTCTTGTAAAAATTTATTACAATTTGTAAGCTTGACTCCTCTGGTAGATGAAATCTTGCCTCTCACGTCCTTCTTGATTTTAGCAATAATGGTTGAGTTTTCTAGACTTGTATTGCTGAATCTTCTTCTATTCATTTCGCTCCAAATGTGATACAATACGGCCTTGAAAGATATACTAAGCAAAGTAGCTGCAAAGCTCTTCCTCTTAACAGTGTTAATCATCTAATATATTTCAACTCTCCAATGTTCAATTCTTCGAATTAATCCATTCATGCCTAACAAAGCCTTCCAGATGTAGTTTGTGAACCTGCACTTAAAAAATAAATGTTCATGTGATTCTTCTTCTTGTTGGCAGAGGTTGCATCGTAGATCCACTGAACTATTCCATTTTGCCACCCGATCTGCTGTGGATAGTGAGAAAATCTTTAGTCGAACACATAAACGTATCTTCAGTTTTTGTTAGATACCTGGGAAAAAAAATTACTGCAATACCATGATACTGAGAATATGTTTTACATCTAATAAGTTGAGGACTAGTCTAGACCTATTCGAGAGTTTAAGATGATAGATTGAGATTTATCATGAAATCCCGAACGAATGAATAAGATATCTTCCTCTTTGGATCTCTTGTGAATCATACCATTTTATTAATGTTGTAGTTGAAAGCCAAAAAGCTTTTATACCTTACGCAAATTAGATAGGACATATGGGATCTCTATGTCTTAATCTTTTTCTCTTTTGAAGAAGCTACTGAGTTTCTTTTTTATGGAATTGGAGAATCTAGGAGTTTTCAAGCTCTCTTGATCAAGTGAACAACTATTTCAGGAAACCAGCAGTTTGAAACATAGGAAAAAGTAGAATCTCCTCCCACTATTAAAAAAGCTTGCTTCAAGTCCACTTCTAAGGCACTGTATGATGAACCCTTGTCCTATGGTAGTTCTCGAAAAGCCCTTGAATAAGCAAGATATTGTCACAAATTCTTTGAACTTCGGGAAAATCAGTTGATTGCTTGTGAACAAGAGAAAGAAAAGATTTTTGAAAGGCCAAAACTATAAGTTTGCTTGTCTAAAGAAGTTTGCACTAAACTTATAGCAACTTTGGACCTCGTTATCTGCATTGAGAAAAAGGATTTCGTTGACTTCCTTATTATGAGATTCTTAGAAAGATGATCCTGTCTTTATCTCACACGTTAAAGCGTTGCTTATAATCCTAGCTAACCTAAGCAGAATAAAGAATACGAGGGACTTTTTGAAAGTATTGCATAATTTCCTTTACCATACTAGATAAATAAACAATCTGAGTTTCTTTTATTATTATTATTATTGTTGTTGTTGTTATAGACATCATTTTGCTTTTCTAATGACTACATATTCCCATAATACTCACACACACGATGATTTAATAAATTCTTCACTTAATTTAGACGTTTGACTTTAAACTTTTATACGAGGAATATTTCTTTGCCTGTTCATATCTTTATACTATCTTTATTATCAAACCAAAGATTAAAAAAAAAAAAAAATCAGTATGGGTGATCTACTCACAAGAGTATTAATTTAGTATGCTATTAAACTCTAATCTCTAAGAACCAAATAGGCTTTTCAACAAGCAATCAAGGTAATCGACGTGAAATTGGCTTTTAAGTTGCTTAGCTAACTAATTTGGTAGTGAGTTAGTAAGAACTCAACCATAAGGTCTGAAACTTCATATCCTATGTATATAAGTTAGGTACATGCATTATAATATTAAAAAGAAAAAAATTGGCCTTTAATACCTAAATGAGCATATCTTAACATTATAAAAGACATTGAATTGAGCAATGATATTACTGGGGATGCTTGAATGGTTCCAACATACATAAATGTGCCTAATAAAAACAATGAAGTGTAAAAGTTCTTCTAGTCCCTAGCCATAGAATTAGGGAAAAAAATGGTTTTTGATAATATTAGCTTTAAATTTTATTTACCCAAAACGATCAAGTAATTTTCATTATTTCTCTCCTTTTGTGGAGTCGGTAAGATTTCTAATGCTTTAATAGTGAAAAGGGATTCGAAAGGTCAAAAAGAAAGGATATGCGGGGTATCTCTCTCTCCCAATTTGTAAAGGAAGTTTTTTTTTTTTTGTGGAAAAGTAAGTCTGAATTAATAGATTTTAGTATATAAAAAAGCAAGTAAGCAAATCCTAACATTACAAAAGTTACAAAATCTATGAAAGATAAATATTAAAGCCTCCAAATCTTATTGAAAATCATATTTCTTTAAAAAAAAATTATACTTCAAAACAAAAAAAAACTGTTCCTCATACAATTTTTCGTATTTTTTTCCCTTTTATTCACATCATTTCCTTTGCTATCGTATAAGCTAGCCCTCTCTTTTCTCTTCTTTTTCAGCTTTGGTTGCAAGGAAATAAGATTTGAGGAGATTATAGATATATACATAAATGAGGATGGAAGGAGTTGTGTGTCGAATCTACAAACTTTTATTCTTAGGTGGCATGACTTGCTAACTGAGCTATATATCTATTGACAAAAAGCAAAAAAGGAGCTGACTATGTAAAATGAAACACAATCTTTTCAGCATCATCAAACATAAAAACAAACATGATCATTTATCTTTGATATTGATGTCCATAATGGAATGTAAGGTGTTAGCTCTTGCAACCCTTTTGCATTTTAAAACTCAATTAGAATTGAAAAAATGAAAAATGAAAAAAAAAAAAATTTATCATTGTGCAACCTTAAAATGAGGTTTCCATGGCCAGATTATTTTAATCAATCTACTCAATCCAAGAATGCTTTGCACAAGATAATAATATCACAAAGGTTATCCATTCTAATTTTAAGTTTCGATTATGTACTTTATTTCAATGACTCATTTTTAGGTGGAACAAAGAGAAAAAGGAAAAAGAAACTCATGAGATTTGGATACTGAGAATTCTATTAGTGGGAATATTTACCAAATATTTCTATATATCATTTGTGTCTCCAAACTTCCCCCTCAATTAAGTAGTTTATATGTGTCAAGAATGTCAACCATGCTCAATTGATATTAATATTGTCTATAATATAATGACTTTGTAAAAATATTTGCTAATTATTTTCATGCTCTTGATCACCCATTTATAATTTTTCATTTGGCAAGTGACAATCAATTTTTATATACTTTGTCCTTTCATAAAATGTGGGATTTGTAGTAATATTGAGAGGAACCTCATTATCAAAGAATAAAGCAACTAAACCTTCTATTTTTGCCCCATAATCTTATGGCAATATTTGAATCCATACTATCTTACAACACTAACTGCAGTGAATTAATATTATACTCTATAGAAGATCTTAATAATAAGATTGCTTCTTTGTCTTCTATTAGAGTAGTAAATCTATAAGTTTGACAAAGAACCCTATGAGAGATCTTCTAAGCCACTGGACATGCTTCATTCGCAATTAAAACAAATAGTAAGCTTAAGATTTCCTTTTGAAGGAAGAAAAAATCTCAACCTTCATACACCCTTTTTGTGTAATTAGTATCATTGTAGCATCTATATATGATTTTGTGGAATCATGCATGAACCAATTGTAAATTTGAATTGCATAACTAATATTTGGCTTAGTGTGAATAAGATAAATGTATCATCCTACCAATTTTTGATAACGAGAGAGAGAATATCACTCAAGACCTAAGCCTAACATTATAATTAGGTGTAATAAATTATAGGTTTTGCTCGATGAGAACAATGGCTAACTTGCTTGTAGACAATCTTGGTTCTAATATGAGCTCAAGTGCACACTTGAGCTCGCTAAGACATATATCCTTTTAAGTAGACTATCTCAATTTCCAAAAAGTATTTTGGAGGATCCAAGACCTTTTATATTGAAACCTGAACACATATATCATTTTAGTGCTCCAATAGTAGTCTCATCATTCCTAGTAATTAACATGTCATTCATACAAAGAATAAAGCAAAGGAAGGAATTACCTTGTTTCCAATTATAAAGAGCATAATCATTCTCAAATTGTTGGAATTTAGTATTGTTAAGGGGTGTTGCAAACTTAGCATTCCATTATCAAAAAGCTTGTCTAAGTTCATAGAAGTATTTACACAATCTACATGCTCAATTCTTCTATTGATTGCACATCCTTTGATAGAGGTCCATGTAGATTTTTCACCCAAGTTGTCATGTAAGAAGGCATTATAAATACTAATCTCTAGTGTAACTACCAACTGTGAAGAATTCCTTGTTTTGCAACTAGTACAAGGTCTCCTAATAATCAACATAGTCCCATTAATTGAATATCTTAGCAATGAGGCAGGCTTTATATTGTTCAACATGTTTTCAACACAATGTTTGATCCTATAAACTCATTTGTAGCCGATGGATCCTTTATGAGATGATAAAGATTCATTATCTCATGTGCTGATGTCTTGGAAGGCTCCCACTACTACTTCCACATCCTAAATAGCTTCATCATGGGTTTTATGCTCATATCCTTTTGAAATTTAGTTGATACAACACTTGGGACGAGAGATAGGCGGGCAAAATTGACGTAAGATAAGTTAGGATAAATGGTACCGAGAGGTAGAATAGAGCAAATGTATCTCTGCATTTAAATGGGGGGCCGTGAAATTTTGGAAGAATGACAAGGAGATGCTACAGAGAATGAAGGTAAGAGTGGAGCACCAGTCAGATCAGTGGGAAGTGATCCTGAAGTGGCATCACCAGTGCTAGTATGTAAGGAGAATGGTCATGAGCGTTTGACATTGGTAGTGGAGTAAGCACTAAAGTAAGGTCACCATTAAGCAAAAAATGTTGAGTTGGTGAAGATAATGGTGTGTTTACAGCAGATTTTGGAAACACAAATAAGATTGAATTTAAACTCTAAAACCAAAAGGATTTTTTTTAGAGTTAAGAAGGGCTTTGGGTTGACAGATCAAATATGGGTGATTGAGCTTCATTTGGAACATTATAGGCCTCCTTGAGGTTATCAATTTTTGGATCCTTTTACTTGTACAGTTCTATCGGGAATATTAATGTTTATTTGGTTTTTATCACTACTCGAAACTTGGGATAAAGTATTAAAGAATTAAGTTCAATACCCTATCCTATGTAATTTCTACACAAGTTTTGAATCTTTGTTGAACCTGTGATAATAATATCAATGACAAGGGTCTCAACCCTTTTCTTTAAAAAAAAAAAAAAAAAAGCTTCATTTGGAAGATGAATAGAGATGGACAGATTGGGGAGATAATAACAGAATGTTACAAACCATGTGGTCATCCATCCCCAAATCAATAATCAATGCATGATTTGGAATATCACAAAGCATGTAGAAAGGGCTACCCATAAAGTTTATTGACGTTTTAAAGATGAAAATATGATTTATAAGCTGCATGAGTTGCTAATATCCTTCATTGGTGTTGACTTGATTGCCACTGGAGAATGAATCATCATCAGATTCTTGGTGAGTAGGATAACTCTCCTTTCTTCTCTCTCTCGCTCGTCTTTTTTACATTGCTTTTTCCGTGTAAATTCCAGTAATTACCTATACTATGGTTAGACCTTTTGCAAAAAATAGTTATATAACTTACTTCTGAACGACATGACTAGCCTTAGGTTTTTTGGCATGATTCTTCCGTTGGTCATCTATCATCTTTGACCCATAATTACGGAATAACGCTATTGGGAGGGGTTATTCCGGCCAACAAGAACAACCTCTTATAATAAAAGAGGAGCTAACCCCATCACATTCTTAAAGCGTATCCATATCATATTTCGAAGGAAGTTGTCCAACAATATAGCAGTTTCATTATGTTGGGATGTAATACTATATCAAACAAGATCCAGTAACAGTAAAGCTATGGAAATGATGATTTCAAACAAACCAGGTGAAAGCATGTGATTTAAAATTTCACATTCAATAAAAGATGATACCCTATCTTAAGAAAGAAAGAACTCATAAGGTGATTAATTTTTCCCGTGCGTAATGGATACGTCAACCACAGGGAGGTTATTAAGTATCCCCATGCAAAAGTGGGTCTCACTTACTCATAGCATGGTGTGGATCTCCCCCTCACGCTCCCCGCCACTGATAGCATGTGATGCGTCTTCTTAAGACTTATCATCTTATCGTGGGTTTTTTTTGTGTCCAACTTTTGCATTTGCAGGAAGTGGACCTCCTCACTCTTGCGCAGCTCGTGGAGTTGACATTATTTTTCACGTATCAACTCTTTTATTTTATTTTATTTTATTTCACTCATGATGATGTGCATGTCAAAACATTTTAAAAATTGTGCAGGTGAAGCATTCACTAGCTCGATATAGTTTTTTGACATACAAAACACTATTCTAGTTGAAAATTTTGATGAAATATGGATAGGATAATATAGTTAATGATACGATTAATTCAAAGACACATAAAATGACAGTAAAAGCATAAGAATTCCTGTCTCAATTTACCACATAAACCAATGAATACTTACCAGCTTGTTTTTCTATTTAAGAAATTTTCTATTTTTTTAATTTTATTTTGTTGTATACGATGTTATTTTGGCGTTACCAGTGTTAACATTTATACGGCTTTACTAGATAACGGTATATGGGTGAAGTTTTTTATGATTAAAATTTCATTATTGGCAACAATCTATCCATCCAGGTCGGTTCGGCTTGAGGACCTACCCAAGATCCCATCCAACAAATTTTTTGTGCACGACAAAGAGGAAGAACGCCAAAATTATTAGCATTTTTAGAGCATGACATGGGTGCAGCATCCTAAGAAAGTCGAAAGGCTATATCTTATGTCTTATTAATAAGACGATGAAGTATTTCTTTTCACTTATGCTTCGAGAATATATGGTATATGTATTCATACATACACGTGCATCTGTGTGTGTGTGTGTGTGAGAGAGAGAGAGAGAGAGAGAGAGAGTATACCGTTGGGAGGTTCTTCGAGAAATCATTACTCTAAAAATTCCAAAAGTATCGTTAGGTGTTAAATTCCATGCAAATACTTGTCAAATGAACAGTCCCTGCTTATTCCTCAGCTTCATTGTCTGCTCGACCTCAAAGTTTAGGATAGAATTGAATTCATATGAACTTAATGATGTTTTTTCGTTGCAGAGTAAGATATGTAGTGAGATAATTATTACTGTTTTTCTTTTTAATACAAAGAAAACAAATAAGAAATTTCATTGCTACAAGAACATGTTGTGTGTGTGTGTGTGTGAGAGAGAGAGAGAGAAGGAGTTTGATTATGCACTAGGAGTTGATAATAAAAGGGGTTGGGTCGATGTGTCTAAAGCAGCTACTCCATTGCATAGACTCGACGGATAACTATCCCGTAAATACTAGTCTGCTTTTACTAAGTTAACTCATAAGAAAGTGGAGTGCATAAACAGCTTATTATCAGACTTATAATTGTGTAGAAATCGTACCTGAATTATTGAAACTCCCCTAAAGTTCTAAAAGGGAGTACAAGAAGAAGAGGGGAAGGAATAAGAAGGAAGAGGAAGAAGAGCGCCAGGAGGAGAAGGAAGAGGAATAAGAAGGAAGAAGAAGAGTAGGAGGATGAAGAAGAAGAAGAAGAAGAAGGGACAAGGAAGCAACCCTCAAGTCTAAAAAGGAAGAAGAAGAGGACTAGGAAGAGGGAGAAAGGAGAAGAGTAGGAGAATGAAGAAGAGGGGGAGGAGTAGGGAGGAAGAAGAAGAGTCATTCAAAAGCATAGGATTAAGAAAGACCTTCCCTCTAACACTTGTCATATCCTATATCTTACATTTTATAAAAATAGTTTATATTTAATTTAAAATATTAAAATATTAAGTAGAAAAATTTGTCTCTTTATAAACTATTTTCTAAATTTTCATGTTTCTTATGGCAACACTTCCCATAGGATTCTTTGTTCATAAGCAAAGAGGTGAAAATTTGAATTTAGATTCCTAATAAACTCCCCATTGTTTACTTAGCACCTCTTTCACTATAATGATTTAACCCAAACTGTCTTTTAGTACTACTTTTTATATAAATTCTAGACTTAATAATATCCATCCATAAGGTTTTTAAAGAAAAATTTGAGCTCAATATAGTACTATATTTTATAGAGAATAGTTTATATCTAATTTAAAACCTTAAAATATTAAGTAAAGAAATTCAATCTCTCTATAAATTATATTTTTAATTTTTGTATTTACCACATGTGACTTATCACTATATTATATCATAGAGCACCAACTCAAAGTAATTCTACATTCCTAAGTCTTTGCAGTTGAGTTAGACCTTTCCCTCGGGGTTCAAACCCACCCCAACAGAGGCCCTTCTTTTGTACTGGGCCAAAAGTTCTCCTAGCGGCTAAAAAACATTTGCCTCACTTAAGTTCTGCGACAGACTGACTCGATACAAGGACTGAAAGACAGAATTTCCGGGTCGTATTGATAGAGCATATAGAGTAAATATCATTCGTACCAGCTATCCCTTTTCCTCTGTATTAGAACTACTAAACCGAAGCTACAAGGTGTACGATCCAACTCTCAGTCTTAATTTTGCAGTGCTCTAATAAAGCGAGGAAATTATCTTTTCAGAACCTTTGGAACTTGTATTATTTACGCTTCCTAAAACCGCTTTCTGCAAGATGTATAAAACATCTGAGGTTATTGATGTTGTATTGCTCTAGTTTTGGGATCAGAAACATCTAATAAACTCCTTGGATGGCATATTTAAGGTTTACTAATCAGAAAGAGCCCCCCTGCTGATGTAATATGGTAATGCAGACTAGAAGATGTAGACACAATACAAAGATATCATTATGGTACCGATGGAATGCAAGACTGTATGACCTTGATTGAGATGATGGCAATCAGAAGATTTGAAGGTTAAAATCCATCGGATCTCGGACCCATATGTAGTGTACCTACTGAAACTTGGTATCTATTCTCTTTCCCGAGTAGTTTGCAGTGTACCTCTATGTATTGGAACAGTACCCAACAAACAAAAGAAATCACAAGCCCACCTGTCGGTTCAACCTTTACAACTACCTAGTAACACATGTTAACTCTACATATAATTCCAAAGCATTCAAAACCTACTAGATAACACATAAAATATGCAGACATATGCAGGTGCAGGTAAATATTGTTTCAGTCGTGATATGATTATATCATTTCAGGAAAAGCAATTATGATAATTAGGGTTTGATGATTTTTCTAATTGTAGCTTCAAGGTCGAACAGACAATGAGACAAAGGTTAATTTGCAGAAGGGACTGCTCACTTGACAAGCGTAGCATGGAATCCACTCACCCGTATTCGATGATCGTATCTCCCATGAGATCTTTCAAGTAACAAGGATGTGCTATCATTCTTTTCCCATATGTCGCTCAAGATAACCATCTGACATCATTCAGAAGAAAAGTTCTGTGAGTAAGCTTTCCTTCATCCCAAACAAGAACAAGGATAGAAAAAACTGGAAAAAAGGATAAACTGGAAAGAAGAAGAAGAAGAATAGATGTTTGAGTGAGTTCAACCCATCTATTGTGTGCTGCGTTAGAGCTGCAACTTCTTGCGTTAAGTTTCGAAGTGATTTTATAGGGATAAGACGGAAGGGGAAAGAAATTTTCTAGGGTTTGACGCGTGCAACTCTGGGACAGCAGTAATTTCATCTGCTACGTTCGGCACGTGAGGAGCATTGACTTTCTGGTGATGGAAAGTTGGAATGGTCACGTGGGGCCTCTTTGTCTTGCTTCCGTGGTAGACAAGGACAGCCTCCTACCAAGATAACAAATCAAAATTTTTTCCTTCGAATTTGGGGATCAATTACACTTTTAAATTCATGGTGGCATCCACCTTTCTGTTTTTCTATACTTCTTCCTTTTTTTTTTTTTCTTTTTCCAATTCTTCCATTAGCTCCAAATTCAGCCGAACTTTGCACCAAAAAGAACTCAATTTTCACCTCTAGGTTTCTTTATGAATTTACATCATTTTTTTTTACCTTCAACCCTTTTGATTTTTTTTTTCAATTTTAGCAATGGGCTATATGTCCCTCTTAAATAATATGGTGAAACTTTTATTCCAAGGAGTATTAATCAGCAGATACTAATTTTTATAAGGCGATTCCACAGGCTGTTATTGGTTAAGTATTTACGACTTCTCTCTGTCTCGCTCTCTCCGTACCAGTTAGAACTCTATGCTGGGAAACTGAAGTATTACAAAACTCATCGTTGCTAGTGGTTTCGTGGGCAAGATACTAAAGTTAATGGAAAACTATAGAATACTGATTTATTCACTATTTGGTTTAAACGGGCACCGTAGGAGATCCATAGCATCACAGGGAAAAGGGACCACATCCAATTTATGGGGAAGCCTCGAGAAGAAGACGTCTCATTTTAAATAGAACATGGCAAAAGGCATAACAATTAATGCGTCATCGGTGCGAACACGTTTTGTTGGGTTTTTATATGAGCGACAAGACAACTGACATGGTTAAAATTGCTATAAATCATGGCAAATCACTAAGTATCCCTGCCTTGATGGACAAAGTAAAATATTCATGTGATAGTGGTAAAGACAATTACACTAATAACTGAAACCTTTTGTTGGGTTGGGTGGGTGGTGTGTTTGTGGAACTTTTCATTTCCTTCTTCCTCATCCGTTCGAGGAAAATCCTTTTATTCAGTATAAACTTATGAGATCGATAAGTAATCCATCTCGTTAAATATATTCTTATGAGATGGATTAGTTATTCATTTGTAATAAGTTATCTATATAAGTTATATCGTGCACTGAAGACCATAAAATAATCATTTCGATATAAGTGTGCGTGTGTTGGTACATTTGTGTCATTACTTGTGTTTGCAAGCAGTAAAGTAAGATTGAAAATGCTATGGGGTGCACTAGGGAGGGTTTGAATTCCATGCAATGCCATGAACATTCGCTCCCTTATACCTCGGGTTCGCTATCAGGCCGAGCTGAAGAGCACTGTCTTATAACTGGCTGGATAGATTAAGAGAGAGAGAAAGAGAGAGAGAAGCGTCTGTTATTATATTCTGCTAACAACCGAGCATGTCTATGAACTTCAAAAGGTCAACTTGGAAAAATAATGCAACTCCTGAAACCAAGGAAATTTTTGTCTTTTTCGTCTGGAACTACTGTAATGTGTCTATGAGAGACACATGACTGATGAATAGAAAAGACCCAGCTCAGTTTACGCATACCAAATAAAAAAGAAAAAGAAGAGCTATATCAAAAAAAAATAAAAAAAAGAATGTAGAAATAATCCCCTCTAATTAAAGAGTAGTAAATAATAGATGTACCTAATTCACCAAAACACTTGATACGACAATATTCAGAACCATCAAGGGTTCCCATGCATGTACTTAGTCAAATGTACCTTTACAAATTAAAGTTTAAGGTGTGGGTGCGTAGGTTTTTCAGTGTTTGTTCTTTTAATCTTAAGTAACTTGCCAGTTACTGGCTTTCATGACCTTCATCGCAAATCTAAATGTTTCTTCTTCTTCTCTATTAATCAAATTAACCGAGACGGAATACTAGTACAAAGCTAGTAGGCATCACATTTCTGCAATACAACATACTAGCTACCTTCATCCCTTGACCTCTGAATGCTCTGCACAGTGTCAAAAAAACTGCCCACTCTTAAAGTCCCCCTTCGAGGAGTATATGCCGAAACCTAGAACTTCTTCCATTACCATAGATATTCTATGAGAATCAAATCCGATAGGCTTCTCCTTATAAGAGTCGTTATCTTAATCATATAAGAGTCCTAAAGCATCTGACTGATCTGATTACATGAAAAGAAATGGTGGGGGTCAACCTATCTACCCTCCTAGCCTAGCTTTTCACTGATCCAACATCAGAAGTCCGACCCCGATCTCGAAATCCATTATATATCTGTACTTCATATGCCAAAGTAAATCACCTTGTACACCTCCTTTGCTACGAAAGCCTCCAGTCCTCTGTTACTAAAATTTTCAAACAAAACCTAGTCATCTATGGTCTAAGTTTTAGTCCTAAGAAGTAGGACATAAAAGTAGATGTAGCACACCCATATCTCGGAAGAGTTTAGGTATAGCCATGCCTCACATGATCCAAGGTAAAGTGCTACGACCATGGCCAAGTAATTCCTATAGAATAGTAGATAGGTTGAGAGATATAGGATACTTTTGCGTCGGCGAGAAAGTGGGACCAAGTAAGGTGTATTGCCATGAATCTGGGAGAAAACTAAGACCGAACTTGACTGGGAGAAGGAAACTAAAACTGGTTTTACAAAAAAAAATTGTTAGAAAACTTAATCTTAGCCAAAAGTTTGCTCAAGAGTATAAAGAACTTTCCTTCCTGGGTAAAGGATTTATAGGAGTAGTTAGATAATATAAAGGTTTTATCACACTATTCTTAACACATTCTCTCATGTGGAGTGTTTGAGAAATACTTTTTATTTAGATTCTTTATTTATAAATGGAAGGATATCATACTAAATCCTAAGCTCTAGTACGATATTATAAATCTCGATTTTACCTAAAAGCGGGCTTAAGAATGGAAAATCTTTTCCACAAATATCGAAAACCTGTAAGCAATTTTTAAATAATTTAGAATTTTTTCACAGCAATTTTAACAAATTTCGATTAAAGTTTCTCATGACTTTAGTCGTAACCAACCCTAAGTGCAACCAAGGATTGATCTGCAAAAAGGCTTCTCAGTTGACAAGTATGGCATAAGATCCACTCACCCGGATCGCATGCTTTATGTAGATCGTCTTGGTTGAACTCCACGACTTGGATGCCTTCTGAAAACAATGAATAACATGTTATTGAAAGGTCTAAAATCAAGCTAATAACCATGAGTGCAACTGAAGTTTAATCTGCAAAAAAGGCTGCTCCCTTAACAAGAACGGCATAGAATCCACTTACCCATATCACATGCTCTATGTATACCGTCTTATCATATTCCTATCTTGGTTGAACTCCAACAACTTGGAAGCCTTCTGAAAATAATGAATAAGAAATTGTGAAAAGGTCTAAAATCAAGCTAAACAAAAGCTAAGCAAGAACGGGAAACATGGCAGGAGGAGATGCATGAATAGAGAAAAGAACAAGATGAAGACGAAGTATTACCTGGTTCCTCAGAGCTAGTTCAATCCCAGGGAGCAAGTTCTGCGATGAGGACCTAAGCTAATTTATAGAGATAGGAAACTCAATGTCTGGAGAACAGTGTGCAAGTTGTCTGAGAATTCGTATTCTATTACACGTGGGGGGGAGGCTTTGACTCACAGGTATGAGAGAGCATGTGCCTTTGTTCCCATAACCACCTTCTTAAGTAAAATTTATAGCTTCAAGGGTAATCACGTCAACCAGACCCAAAAGTGAGAAAAGAGAGAAGTGAGAAGCGAGTAGATAGAAAAGTAAGGGGATGACTAAGACTGAAGACTGGAGTTGCGAAAAGGGGGTGAAAGGAAGCGAGGTTAGATCTGCTCGTGTGATTCTGAAATGCTGATGAAGAAATAATATGAAAAATGGGCTTTGCATTTGTCTAACCTAACATGGCACCACTCCTATCTACCTCCCACTTGTTTAATTCCTTTATGAGAGTCTCTAAACACCCACCAGCAACAATTGATTTTCCAGGTACAATAAAAGCATTCCCCTATTGTCACTCTCGGCTGTCCTTAATAATAAACTTAATTATTAGGGCTCGTTGGTGGTTGGGAGACTCCGTTTATTCAGTAGAAGCTTTTTCGGATGACTAAGCGAATTGGGCAACTTTTAATCAGACCAAATCCGCAAGTTGAACTATCACAGTGATCCCCCCGCCATCGATGTCCCTCAAGACGCACACGTTGCTTTCCTCTACAGTGATGCATCATATCTGAGCAATATTTCACATTCCATGATATGAATCGTCGTTTTCATGCGGTCACCTTGGGCTCTTATCGTTCTTTTCGACTGGAGGAGGGCAAAATAGACAGAATACTCTGGTTGAATCCAAAATTAGCGCCCTTGATTTACTCATTCTCATCTAATAACGGACGTTGACTATTTTATAAATTCCATCCCCGGAGTATACAAGCAATGTTTTTGGTATCTCTTTGCGGACAGCTTGTGTTTTCTTCTTCTTCTTCTTCTTCTTTTTTATTTTATTTTTTATTTTTTATTTTATTGTTAATGGTGCATTGTTCTAAGCACTATATTGACGTGCATGGAAAGGCTTTGCTGATTGGTTTGATTGTCAATTTAAGTTTGGTTCTCCTTGTCTACCGTACCTGATGAGAAAGAACTGATCCCTTTTTCCAGGACAAAACCATCGGGGTGGCTAATTTCTGCTGGAGATTATAATTGTCTTCGAATCAGAGTTTCCCTTTTTAACAACTATTTTTAAGGCGTTGTTGCAGTTTTATTTTTTGAACGAATGTTTTACTAACAGTAATGTGTTCCAAAAGTTAATTACGGATTAAGTCCCAATCTTTATGAATTTATGCAGTTATGCTTCGCATTTAAAAATATGTCATGCACTGATTTATTAAGTCAACAATTGTCTGGAGGAGTCGTTGCGTATATCATTTATCAGTAAGCTGATATTTTATAATCAATGAAGTTAAAAAAAAAAAAAAAATCTCTTACAGTATGAAGAACAAAAAGAGCATATTGTTTAATATGGGTTTATATTGACATATTTGATTCCCTTTTCTTTTGAAAAGCCAATAGGATCAATTTACAAGCATATTAATCCTTAATGTAGACTCTATTTGCATGATTAAGATACCAATTGGAGTCGCCTAAAAATGATACCTCCATACCTTGTTTTTTTGTGCTCCTTTCTTACTCCATTTTCTATCCGTACATTTCCTACGTGCTATTCTTCCCTCGGAATCGTACCCCGCGATAACAACTATTCCAAGCTGCAAGGAAAGATAAATCTAAGCTTCATTCCCTTTTAAAGCCTGTCTTGTTTTCGTGACATAGTATGGAGGCCCGTCCACCGTTGTCTTATCTGGGAAGAGAATCAAGTCATGAAGGAAAGAAATTTGGTAGTGGAAGTACAGCTACTGGGACTCTCCTATGGGTCACAGATGGCGCGTGAATCGAAGTCAGACGGTCTTGATTTTTGTCTAAAAAGAGATTTACGTTACGTGGCTTCCAGTAACCAGAGTAATACAAATGGAAAAATTGTTAGGTATAGAAGAGCCCACGGTAGGAGCAATCCCCCTGGGAAAACGTTCCGACGGTCCTTTTCTGGTGGACAACCCCTTTCGTCTTTTCTAGTATAATACCAAAGCAAATGGACCACGTTAAGGGAAGATTTTTGTTGTCAAGCTTGAAATGTAGTACCAAAGTTGCAGGGGACCAAGTATGTACTAGTAAAGTGAAAGGCAGATTAAGCATTTGGAAGGTTGAAGACTATAATAAAATTTTACAAACAAAGTACATAGGAAATTTACTAACCTCTAAAAGCATAGGCTAGAGGTTCGTAAATTTCCTATCTTGTTAGAAGCCTATGCTTTTAGAGTATACAAACATGGAATGACACTTAGACATAGAGAAAGATTCTTAAGATTAGGTCTTTGATTGCAAAACTGAATGAAGTATAGTAGAAAATGGATAATCAATCTCTCTCTAGGATAACTATTGGCTATTTGAAGGACCTATTGCTAGTAGAATTGGAGAGCAAGTCATTCTCCCTTTCAAAATCTCAAGATATGCCAAGGCTTCAAGGATAGAAAGTAATTAGGAGTGAAATTTGCCTTCTAAGAAGAGGTGCTCACAGTTTATGTCAACCTCTAACATTAACATCATTCCAAAGCCTAATAACATGAGAAAAGATAATCTTATATGGACTGCAACAATGGATGGGAAGTTCTAAATTAAGTCAACATGGAAAGCTTTCATTCTCCAATGATCTAGAGTAAATTGGTTTGGAATAGTATGATTCAAATATGTGATCCCTAGATATTCAGTGATAGTATAGTTAGCAATCCAAAATTGGCCAACCACAAGGGATAAACTCTAATTTCTTGAAGATCTAATTAATGAAAGTAGTTACTTGTGTAATACTTAAAATAAATCTTGAGATCATTTATTTTCAAATTATCTATACTCAACTGTAGTTTGAACATAACTAGAAACTATACTTGATATAACATTGTCATTCTTGTCATGGCAACAAGGATTAGGTGGTTCCTTTATTATGCAAAAGAAAAAGCTTTAAGACATATATTATTAAATTGTGTTTGTATATTTTGTTTATACTATTTAAAATAAAAGGAATAATATGGTATTTAGAAAATAATTTATATTTTAAATGTGTAATACTTAAAGTCATCAAAAGGCTTGTAAGAGATAGATTTTATTGCGTTAAAAAACTCCCAAAATTGTTGAAGTCCTATTTATTCAACATGTTTAGAGGTTTAAAGAGAACATTTTTTATGTAATGTTATGTTGTTTAAGGTTCTTTCATAAGGGAAATTCCCCTGACCATCTTATATTAATATATTTTATATATAAATTCTTTACTTAAAAAAAAAAAGAAGAAAAATCTAAGGTCCTATGACCTCTCAAAGTACAGAAGTATGAAAGAAAAGAATACTTTATCATAGTTACGGAGATAATTTCCACCTCAGGAAAATGCGATGATAGGATGATCTTATCCATATGCTATGGCACTTAGGAGCATTCCATGACTACTTGTTAGAAATTTTAACGCTTTGGAAGGGACAACAAAAGGTTAGGGGGTTGAGGCATGGAAGACTAGGTTCAAAGCATAGTCAAGGTGGAATTTGGTGATCTGAAATTCGTTGGTTAATTGGTGATCTGAAGGGTAGATTTTATTTTTAGGAGACTTGATAAAGTCCTGGTTAATGTCGGACCGGAAAGGAGGTTTTCAGGCTCAAAAATCTATTTTTCATCCGGCTAGTATTTCAAAAAAAAAAAAATACTATGATTGTGTCTCTTTCTTAAGGTCTTCAACTTTTGAACAGCTCAACCAACGTTTCTTCCCTAGTGGAGGGGTGTGTTTGGGTGAAATGATGGCTCTACTATATTCCGCTTATACAATTCTCGGAAAAAAAAATTAAAAAGGCTACAGAGTCGGGACAAAAAAAATTTTTATGACATATACTAGTGCAAAAGACAAAATGAAGTTTATTAAAAGACAACTTCAAATCAACTTGCTTGCGTCCAGGACTAGAGAAGACGTCAAAGCTTTTAAAAAGTATGAGGAGGCCTTTTTAGGAAACAAAAAATATACAACCAAATGACTAAACTTTGGTGGCAAAGACACCTGGTTTTCTTTTGTAGCTGTTAAAACTTTGCATGGAAAAAGGGAAATATCATTTGTTTGGGGGCTTAAATGAGTGTGTCTCTATAAAGTTGGAGGTTCCAAAGGGGGCTCTGCGAGAAGAATCTCCTCTCTAGTATGCCAAACTAGTAGGATATCTTAGCAGGAAATTAAAATTGTTGTTCTCTTTGAAAGGCCCTATGATTTTTAATCCATATGGTTCAAATGCTCATTTCTTTTTATTGGCTTTAGAAAGTGTAATCATATAAAAAAGATATTTTCTGTGTAGAAGAACATCTTTAAGCAATATTTAGGTAATGTGAGATTTTATTATGTCATTTTTAACATACCCCATTATCTTGAATATCAAAAAACACTTTCCACTAAGATCTTTGTTCATAAGGAGATGTATGTCACACGTGAATCTAACTTTAATATGGTATTAGAAAATCTACTTCCATTTTCAAACCAACTTAGAAGAAATGAGAAATACTTCCATATCAATATTTTGACAATGTGACAAACACCAAATTTTAACATACTTTCTCATCCTAACCATGGAAATTTTTTTTTCATAAGGTCCTATTCAGTTCCTAAATTAAAAGGTGTCTCACTTAAAACTTGGATTTTAATATCACATTAAAAGCTCACTTTAATCTGAAATTTGACTCAATAGTAAATGAATATTTTCTCCACATGTAAAGGGTTCTCAAGTAACATTTAAACAATATAGAACTTTGCCACATTGGTCTTAATAGTTGACATGTGAAATAGTAGGGTAGACCACATTGGTCTTAATTTGACTTTTTTTTTTCTTTTTTTTTTTTACATGACACACTCATTCACATACTCTTGAAGTGTTGAACTTAAAATCAAGAGATTTTAGGCAACACCTACTCGCCACTAAACTAGGTGCTTTCTGACATTAATCTTTTTTTTTTTTTAGTCCAAGGAAGGCTCCTTATAAATATAAGTTCAATTTTGACAGTTCAAGAAGTGATGAATCCTCTTTATATTTTTTTAGGAGTTATTATTAGTGATCGATAGTCAAATTTTATTAATATAAAAAAATTAGTAAAAAAATTATTTTTTCCCCAAAACATTTTAGGAATTATCAAAAAGATAAGAGTTCCTTGAGATGTCCTATAAAAATGGACCTTCCAAATGCTTACAACTTGGTGAAAGGGATTTAGGTTTGTAGTTGTTAAAATGATAAATATCCCTAATTTTATAGGTAGGTAGATTTAGGAATCCATCATTTTCTTAAGATTATTTATGTACAAGTCAAGTTGAACCAATTATTTTTAACGAAATTGTCCCTGTAAAGTCTTAAGTCTTCTTATTTTCTTGTAGACAAGAGTTTTGATTTTTAATCTTGATAGTGAAAGATTGACTTTTACTTTTTAAAAAATAGAATTAAGTACTTAATTCTATAATTTTCTTAGTAAGAACTTGCTACTTCTCTATATTATAAGGATCATAGGTGTTATTACTAGGCTAAAAACTATAGTTAATAGTTAGGATACGACTCTATTATATTAACCCTAACTAAGCACTAGTTACTCACTTGGACGATGGCAATTGAGTCATCCCACCTAAGCCCCTCTCACACACCAGACCCATAAAGGACTCCTTTTTTGCAACTTGCCCTTGGTAATGCAAAGCCTTATACTAAACTATGGTAGACATGAAGTACTACATCTGGCTATACACCAAATGTTGCAAAGGACTGAGACATCCCATTTAAATGTAAGGGCATTGTTGGCCCCCTAAATTTAACTATCCTAACCACTAACCTACAAAAAAAAAAAAAAAATTGGGTACCAATAATATTAATGTAAATTTGGACAACGGTTAAAGGACAACAAAAGCAAACAAACATATTAGTATTTGGACAACGGTTGCTCAAGACATATGACAAGTAATAAGAATATTTTCACAAGCTTCACCAAAGTAGGTGGATGTAATTTTTTGTTTATTTATGAATAGGTGAGTTTATTTATTGAAGAATATAGATGTAATATTTCATTTGGAGGTTTTGGCACTATAGGTAACTCCCCATCTTAATGCATAAAAATGTTTTGTATGTGAAAGATTTGAAATTTAATTTTATAAATAATTAGCTAAGTATGTAATAGAGGCATGCATCTTAAGTTTATGTCAGCATATTGTAAATTATACAACAATGATAAGAGCTTTAATTTGAGATGGAAATATTTATTTACTCAAGTTGAACATCGATATTCCCCTTGAAACTTGTTTAGTATCTCATGCAAATGATGAAAACTAGATATGAAATAAAAGATTAGATCATCTTAGCTTAGTCAGATGACCAAAATTATTAAGCAAAATATAGTTAGGACCCAACACATAAAAGGCATGAAGGAAAGGAACATCGTTACTTGTCCTTATTTACAACACATAGGCATGTGTTTCTATTACTAGGACATAAAGTCAAGTTGAAGCAACTACTTCTAAGAAAACTGTCCCCGTAAAAGTCCAAGCCTTGTTTTCTAGTAAGCAAGAGTTTTAATTTTAAATTTTGATAGCGGAAGGTTTGAGGTTTTTCTTAAAATAAATAAATAAATAAATAAAACTTAGTGTCTAATTCTACCATTTTCTCAATAAAGAAGTTATTACTTCTCCATATAGACGTGAAGAAAAGGAACATCACTACTTGTCCTTATTTGTGGCACATAGGCATGTATTTTGATTACCAGGACATAGAGGTCAAGTTGAAGCAACTTCTTTTTTAAGGAAATTGTCCCCATAAAAGTCTAAGTCTTGCTTTTGTGATTAACAAGAGTCTTAATTTTTAATCGTGATAGCGAAAGATTTGAGGTTTATTTTTCCCTTAAATAAAGCTAGTTGCTTAATTCTATCATTTTCTCAGTAAAAATCTTGCCACTGCTCCGTATAAGACAAGAAGAAAAGAACATTTTGACTTGTCCTTATTTGTGACGCATGGTCATGCTTTTTTTTAATAAAATTGTCCCCATAAAAGTTTGAGTCTATTTTTTAATTAACAAAAGTTTCAATTTTTAATTTTGACAACAAAAGGTTTGAGGTTTATTCTTTTTTCAAAAAGAAAAGTAAGTGCTGAATTCTATCATTTTCTTAATAAAGTGTTACTTCTCCGCAAAAGACGTGAAGAAAGGAACGGCGTTACTTGTCCTTATTTGCAACACGTAAGCATGAATTCACTGCTTTTAAGGAAATTGTCCCCATAAAAGTATGTATTGTTTATTTGATAACGAAAGGTTCAAGGTTTATTTTTTCTAAAATAAGTGCCTAATTCTATCATTTTCTCAATAAAGAACTTGTTACTTCTCAACCTACGACATAAAGAAAAGGAACACCATTACTTGTCCTAATTTATAACACAAGCATGTTCTATTACCTGGACATAGAGGCAACTTGCTTTATGAGATCGTCATATTAGTTTTAATAGTATAAAAAAAATCAAATAAAATCAAAGGAAAATAGAAATAGAAATTTTTATTAATTGATTAAGACAAGGGAACCCATTATTACATATTTATTTGTACTAGTTATGAAAATACTTAATAGAATTATTATTGTAAAGACCTCTATATGGACATTTAAGTTTCACTAGTGATGTAAACCTAAAAAAATCATTCATTTATGTTTTATTGATAATTTGTTTATTTTCTCTCGTGGTGATATAGCTTAACTACCTTGTCTTGTAAAAGCCTTAAAGGAATTTGTTGTACTCATAGGTCTATATTATAACCCAAGTAAATATCAAATATTCTTTTAGGATTATTAGAACAAGAACAATTTCTTATTTTATATTAATCCTTTTTTTTATGAATATGTGAGTTTATTCGGACAATACAAAAATTAGAATTTACTGTATATGGATTGAATGTAATAGAAGACAATTTTAAGATAAAATAATTTACATCATAATTCTACTAGCAAAAAAGCTAACACGATTTCATGAAACGTCTAAGCTGTAATTTACTGCTTTCAATTATAACGAAAGTTTGGAGGCTCTGATTCTAGTTTAGGTGAAGTGCACGTGAAATATACTTCCAAAGGTAATAATGTAAGCTAGCCGTGAAGGTCATGGCTTTTTGGTCACGGGGAACATAATATCAATGGTAGCTTCTGGCTTTAAAATCTGGCAATCACAAGTGTGGTGGTTGGGCAGACAAGAACTGAGTAAATGTACCCAGAGACAGACCTTAAAAACAACCATGAACAAGCTTCCACGACAGACGATCGGCCCTACTTCAACCTAAGGACCACGTATTCTTGGGAGGGTGCAAGCTTTTGATTCTTTACCCTGCACTCCAACTTCCTCTTTGGCCTAACCGTGCCAACTACCATCGTCATTCCTAACCACGTTTAACTTTGCGGTAGGTGGGTCTAAGTCTCCATCCATAAGAAGATGTAGAACGTGGTGCTCTGATACCACTTGTTGAAGCTCAAGTGGGCCCAACAATTACACACAAATGTTGAAGCTCTCGGTACCCTCCTGGTGCCTCCTCTCGGCACCCTCCTGGTGCCGCTCGCACCCCCCTGGTGCCTTCGCACCCATCATGGTGCCTCCTCTCGCGACCCTTCTTGGTGCTTGCATTGGGCACCCATCTTGGTGCCTTCACTCGGCACCCTTCCGACACCCCTTTTGGTGCCTTTATCGGTGCTTTTGTTAGCACACTTTAGGGTGGAACTCTTCCCTCCTTTATATAGAATGCCTAACCGACTTCATAGGTCGGTTTCTTTAGCTTTCTGGACAATTCCATAGGCTGATTTCTTCATGCATTCTCTAGACAATTCCAATGCCTAGAGAGTTCTTCCTTTGCACCTAGAAAATTCTTCACGTGGGGCCCAAGGTAGATTTTTCTTCATTTCTCCTTCACGTTGTTCTCCACGATTCCAGATAATTCTCTTTTCACATTTTTCCTTTTATCGTGGGTCCCACACCATTATTTCTTCTTCTCTTCCTTTTCTACATAATTCTAGTGACTTCTTCTTTGTGGGACCAAGGCAGCGTTGTTTTTCTTCATTTCTCCCCCTCAACGCTAACTTTCCTTCTTTTATTTCATCTTGAATCAAGCATCTCATCCTAGGATATTTTTCTCTTCTTTTGGTCAACAAATCTCACGTGCGTCTCCTACGTGTATACGTCACATGCCTTGCGTAGTCATGCTCGTTCATCTCACACGCCCAACGTTGTACCGCAACTGACTTGCTTTGGGACTTGACATTGATTCTGTGGACTAACCCGCTTCACGACCCGGCGCCGATTTCGGGTTCATCAACAACAACCCATCTCTAGTGGGTTTAAGCTGCATTTGATTCATGCCCGAATCCATGGAATCCTTTTTCGACCTGCACTCCGCTTGGTGAGTGTAATGATCCTCGATCTGCTGCTCTGTGCATGTGGTGCACACGTCCAATATGTTTCACGCTGGATCACCCACGTGCCCGATCCGGTCCGCTCCATACTTGGATCCGCATCTACTCTTCGGGTCCCGAACTAGGTTGCATCACCTAGTTCTACTCTTCACTCGCAGTAGCGCTATCGATGCCTATTCTCGCCGCCTACAGCGACTCTTTATAAATGTCATTCCAACTCGATCTTTTCATACCTGAACTCATTTGTATTGACTCGATTCGCTCCGCACCTGCAACAATGCAATTGATCCAATTTTGCACCTGGATCACTTGTGCCCGGATCCTCTTCGACCCGAATCGCGTAATCGAGTTCCAAATTGGGTAGCATCACCCAATTCTATTCTACATCAATGCTAGCTACCGACGTTATCTTTGTCGCCTTTAGCAGCCGTCCAACTACTTCCCACTTTGATGTTGCTCTTTCTTTCTTTGGTGGAGTAGCTTTACTCCCATCTGTGACGTCCCATAGATCTTGGCCTTGTAGATATGACTTCATGCACGTGTTCCAGTAATCATAGTTGTAGTTGTTGAGCTTCTCCAGTCCTCTAGTTGTACTTGCAAAGTCCGCCATTATGATTGGTGTTGTGCTTCCTTGCTCCTTCACACCAAGAAGCTTAGTCCCGGACTAATCGGCTTCACAGCAACTTACTGCTCACAATGGACAATCTTGACTTTGCTCCGGCAGAATAACGGCTTATTCCTGTTACTCAATATTTCCGTAAAACTTCAACCCCTCTGTACCTGTGGCTCCGATACCACTTGTAGAACGTGGTGCTCTGATACCACTTGTTGAAGCTCAAGTGGGCCCAACAATTACACACAAATGGAGGACAAAAATACAATACTTCTTAATTTATACAACTACAAATTCTTTACAAGATAAATGATAAAACACTTATCTTACTCTTTACTGGACGCACATTCCTTCACCGAATCATGTGGAGTGTTACATGTCACGAGACTACATCGCCGAACCTTGGGTTGGTTAGACTACTCTCTCTCCCAGCAGCTCCCACGACCACGCTCCTTTGGACGCCCTCTCTTGGCGCTCTCCTGGCGCCCTCCTAGCGCCTTCTCTAGACGCCTTCGCCTGGTGCCTATGTTCTCTCAGCACCCTCCTGGTGACTCCTCTCGGCACCCTCCTGGTGCCTCCTCTCGGCACCCTCCTGGTGCCGCTCGCACCCCCCTGGTGCCGCTCGCACCCCCCTGGTGCCTTCGCACCCCCCTGGTGCCTTCGCACCCCCCTGGTGCCTTCGCACCCATCATGGTGCCTCCTCTCGCCACCCTTCTTGGTGCTTGCATTGGGCACCCATCTTGGTGCCTTCACTCGGCACCCTTCCGACACCTCTTTTGGTGCCTTTATCGGTGCTTTTGTTAGCACACTTTAGGGTGGAACTCTTCCCTCCTTTATATAGAATGCCTAACCGACTTCATAGGTCGGTTTCTTTAACTTTCTGGACAATTCCATAGGCTGATTTCTTCATGCATTCTCTAGACAATTCCAATGCCTAGAGAGTTCTTCCTTTGCACCTAGAAAATTCTTCACGTGGGGCCCAAGGTAGATTTTTCTTCATTTCTCCTTCACGTTCTTCTCCACGATTCCAATAATTCTCTTTTCACGTTTTTCCTTTTATCGTGGATCCCACACCATTATTTCTTCTTCTCTTCCTTTTCTACATAATTCTAGTGACTTCTTCTTTGTGGGACCAAGGCAGCGTTGTTTTTCTTCAAAGATTGAATTGTACGCATTGTTGCCCACGTGATAGTCAAATCTAAAATAAAACAATCAACGTCAAGGAGAAAAAGCCATGTCCACTGCAAGCGCTGAATTTTTTGTATGAACTGGGAACAAGTAAAATAGAAGAAAATTGGAATCCGTACGTCTAAATAGTTCTATGTTACTCTCTAATGATAAAACCTGTCATGGGTGAAATGGAGAATAGTGAAACCCATTAGACCTATTCCACTTAATTTACGTTCTGTTGCGTCAACTCAAATTACAATTTAAAGATGTTTCGACAGGGGCCGAGAAAAAATTCGAAGTACTAACCTCATTTCAAACTAAAAATATAAGGACGTTGTTCCTTAAGAGTTTGTGTCTTGATCTTACTACAAATACAGGTTTGACACTTTTAACTTTGATGATTAAAGGCCTAAGTTCTCCCTCGATACTAAAGGGCATAACATGGCTCTTCTATACCACAAGTCTTGTATTTCTTCACGGTCTAAGTCCGAGATACCAAACTTTCTTGCCCCCTTTTGTTTACCAAAAAGTAAAAAAGTATAAGCAACTTAAAGACACTTTAGGGCCCGGTAGCTATGCAGTGTTCACGTGTCACAGTAAGGAAATATAACCCACATAGCACATGGAATATTTTATCCTTTGAAGCATGCTTTAGCATGTACTTTGTCTTAGGAAACAAAAACTGCAATTGACACATCTTTTCAAGAAGTAGATGAAAAGTTTTAACCAAGTCTGATGTGTTACAAGAGAAGATTGAGACATTTTTTTAAACAATTTTCTTAAAATATATTTTACAAGAAGCAAAGATGAAATAGTGATAACCGAATAAATTACAACGCACTGAACTGTCAAGCACATGATGTGCCCCAATCACAAATTCATATAGAGTTAAAAAGTATGCAAGCTATCATATAACCATGCCTTCCCGGTACATAATGGATTTTGAATGGAGTTTAGAGAGACAAGTGGTAGGTGTGAATGCGATGCATTCCGCGGTTCCACACCTACTACGTGTCAATTTTATATTCCAAAGATTCCGGACCGTACCATCTCCTTATTTATGCTACCGATATCAAACGATTAATCCAGAATGCGCCACATTTGCAATGCAGAGCAAGCTACACAGGCTGTTAGTGTTAGGGAACGAGGGCACCAACACTGTAACCTTTTCGCTATCAGGTACGGGAGAGTTCGGCCCATCCTTGTCTCTGGTTTATTGTTCTCTTTCGTAGCATTCTCCCCACCTATTATTGCACACATTCCGATATTTTAGGTGCCTTATGACTTGTTAGACCCTTTGCTCCCCTAATTCCCCTACGCAAACCACATAAGTTGATTTAGCGTAATTATCGTTGAGATCCTTGCAGCTGTTGGATATTTGGCAAGGCATTCTGAAACTTAGTTGCTATTGTCATCAGCTAATCATTGCTTGACTGACATTCACTTCAATATCCGCCGCTAAAGCAGCGAGGAGATAAGATTACGGCCTCTCGTGCGCAAAGACAAAAACTGGTTGGTTTCTTGGAGTCACGGGACTTACTTGTCCATCTCTTTGAAAAAATGTGTTGAAAATTCAAAGTGGTAGCAAAATATCTGGTCTAGTACATAGCACCTCAAAACCTTAGTGCTTGCTGCCAGATGTCAAATAAGAAACCGTCCAATTATTTGAGATGATAAGAGGGACATAACATGGTTTTTTATATGTTGTTATAAACTCAAACTTATTTAAATATCTTAAAATAATAAGAGGTGACATTTGTTTATATGTAAAAAGGATTTTCAGTGGCTTTATTAATAATACGGTACAGCAATTTCGTACACTCATGGTGATGTTAAAGAAGAATTAAACTTCTTAATAATATAGAACAAAAATTTATACCGTTAAATACATAGTTTACAAAGAACTCCTGTTGAGGCTCTCGTCACAAATATTCGTTTAATGTTTGCGTAGTTGTCATTCAAGAATGAGCTGAATAGGAGTTTACGGCACTTTATTTGACATTGTCCGATATGAGGTATAATGGCTACTCGCTCATTTAGGTTTGAATGTGTTTTTACCCTAAATGTCATTAGGCATAGAGGTGTTATTGCATCCTCCAGTGCAAGTCATTGTGATTCGAGTAATTTTAAGGGGTTTATAATCGGCCGACATTTTACAAAAGAGAATGGTTATTGCAATCTTTTTTAGTCACTATAATTCTTGCCTAAAATTTTGACAAGATATGGTTGTTATACCTAATATTGGTTAGTAATAAAATTTTACAGGGTTCTGCACCCGTTTAAAAACAAAAATATAAAGAAAAAATCTTTTTTAACCCAATTTTGAGTTCATCAACATATGAACTTAGCCTCTAGGTTGAAGCTAATCGGTGATAATCTTACATGATGGGATAGGTATAAGGACAAAAACTGAACCAAAAATGGCTCTTCTGCAGATGATCGTAACTAATATACGCAAGTTCCATGTCGTAAAGAAAATTTGTTACCCTACCGGACTCAACAGCAAAAACACTTACACGCCTAAAATAAAATAATGAAGAAGTTATAACGAAAAGTTCTCATACCATAAAGTGGAAAATTAACTATGGCAAATCTCACAAGTTTTTACTGTCATAATAAATAAAAAATAGAAATAAAAAGTGGAAAGTGGAAAATTACTTTATAGATTATGTTCGTTCTGCGAAAGAATATGTAAATTCAGGATTTCTCTTTGGTTGTAGAAGGGGTTTTCAGTAACCTTTATGAAGTCAAAATTTGCTTATTATTATGAAAGCAAATTTATTTTGATTTTGATTTTGATTTTGATTTTATTTTTATTCTCACTTGTTTTCTTATGAGCATTTGACCTAGCTTCCCGAGTGGGATGGCGTGGAGGAGGCCATCAGCCAAAATCAGCCATTCCAGATGCGCCTTCTGTCAATTTGTAAAGGAGTTGAATGCATCGTTTATTTGACTTCTCTCTCTTATTTATCAAGAGGTCAGCAATGTTATGAATCATTTCAGAATAGTTTACCAGTAAATTTTTGTCTTTAGTATAGATTCAGATCTTGGTAGATGGAAGAGTCGGAGAGCATAATCTTGTGTTAACACTTGTACTCTGTTTGGTATTAAATTACTGAAAAAATATTGCATAAAGAACACGGGAACTAGCGGCCTTTCTTAAACACGTTTGCCATCTACCCTCTTAAACAGGGTTCGAGGCCATCAACGACAATGCTTTCTTTCTCTATCAACCTACTGTGCGAGGCCTCCGTCGTGCAAGTGGAGCCTTTCATTTTTTTCACTAGGACAACCAAGAAAGTTGGATGAGTCATAATCCAGCGTCTACAGAAACCATTTTCGTTGTCCAATTGCCAGGCTATTCTCCTTTCACAGGTTCGTGGGAGCATTATCTGCACTTGGACATTTCCGAAGATACCTTTTCCATGGACATGAGAACAAGGCTGAGAAAAATAAATTTGGTCGGTAGCCAAAGGTACTTTCCTTGCATGAGAGAGGAAGATAAAACAAAGCGAAAGGTGACACCTTTCCAAAGCCTAAAACATCATAGTTACTCAGCCATTTCCAAACATACATTTGACCAAGTACAAGTGAGGGCAGTATTGGTGGTATTATTTCAAACATTCGGGCCTGCCATGCCAAACTGAGTGGAGGAGAACAAGGATCAAGCAGCACCAGTCACGGGTGATGGTAAGTGGACCCTAAAATAAGTGGGATATTTTAAGAATTGTTAGACCTTTGTTTGCTTTAAGAATGTCACTCGGTCATGTGAAATTTGTTCTTCAAAATCGGAGAGCAAAATATTAGGAGTCTGAGCCGAAGTTGGGTATAGGTACCTTTTCATATCCGTAAGCTTTAACAGCTGGGTGATGGGACTTCCTCACAAGTGAGGTTGACACCGATGGATAACAGAGGGAAGCCCTGCAGATGCGCGTCTTTTTCCCCTCGAGAACGTCGTGGCCTTATTATTCTCCGAAGGGTCGGAGGAGGGACAAGCCACATAGAAAACGATGATGGATAGGGACCCTTTTAGAGGCATACATAGGTGGTCGATCGCTGCTGTTTTGTTGCCTTCTGCTTTTGGATATTTTGCCCCTCGTCTTCCGCACGGTAGGTCAGATTGAAAATTGCATGTCACGGGCCTCGTTGAGAGTGTCTCTGCCGGGAATGCATGTTCCCAAAACTAAATTTAATTAGAGACCAACCGTCCATGAAAAGAATGGGCTGAAAATGGATTCGCTGGGCTGCATTGGTTGAGCGAGCTTTGAACATGTTATGCATGATGATCTAACGCCTAGACCAGTCTTTAGTTTCAATGAGAAAATTAATTTATTTTTCGTTAATGGCTATACAGTCATATTAATTGATTATGTTTTGATTTTCAAAAAATTTTATACCTGTTTATTGGGTTTATGTACTAAAGGGTTAGGTATTATGCCCTGCCCTCTGTATTTTTCTAACAGGTTTGACACCTGAGTCTACCTGTATTATCAATATAAATGATAAGAGTACCGTACCTATTTCTTAAATAAAAAAAAATAAAAAATAAAAATAACTTTTCTGTCCTAAGACCATGCAAAGATTAACCTACTCCAACGTTGCCGAAAACCAACATGCACGACCTATTACAGGGCGACGTCCAGAAACAAGCGATTCAGAATCATTTTAGTGTCCAATCAATTCCCAGAATCTTGTTGAATGAGCAATATGCCATGCTGTGCATCAAAATTGATTTGAACAATGTTTAAAACCCATGGAAATCTTTTGTTTTCCTCCTTTCTGGATGAATCAAGCATATTGAAAAAAAAAAAAAAAAAGTATGGAAGCCGTCTTAGACGGTAAAAGCAGCCAGTGGACTCTCCCTCCGCTATGAGTTAGGGAAAAAGTCCATTTTCACACTAGCATTGCATATGTTGGGTACCAAGAAGTCGAATCTGGTTTTCACCGTAGAATCCTAACGAGAACTCCCCAGGGAGATCAGTTCTCAAGCTTTCCTTTTGTGTTTTTTTATTTATTCCTTCTAATTTCTTTAAGAAAGAAAATACAAAACAACACTAGCTGGTGATGCAACAAAGCCATGTGGCTTTACGGTCGTTCTTTAGCAGCAAGGAAACTCCACGTCGAGTGCCAGTACGATCGAGATCATACATAGATAAATCAGTAACAGTTCATGTAGTTTCACAAGCAGACTTCAGGAAGCGCTGAGAGTTATTAGTGACAGAACAAAGAGCTAACTAGATTTGAGGGAAGTCAGTATGTGATTCAGTCAATCGTGCCTCAAGCTAACACTCAAATGAGCTTTTAATGAGGAAATAAACCTAAATTTTCTACTCAACAAAAAATTGATAAAATGCAAAATCAAAAAAACATAAGCATGCGCAACTTCCCACTGCTACGGACAGATGATATAATCATCAGAAGAAGAGAAGTCACTGTGGTTGGAGGGGCCGAGCGAATTGTGGCATGGGGAAGGTCCTGAAGGAGGCACTGGCCCTCTGGGAAGCTGGCCTTCGAACGTGCTTCTGAATTCTCTATCGTTTATGGTTCGAATGCACTGTACCGTAAAAGCTGTTGCCAAAAGAAGGAGGAACACAAAAATAAGAAACCTTAAACCCATCAAAGATCTCTCCGAACCTGACATGGTTACTTCTCTTCCTTCCCCCAAACTATATAGATAACGAAAGTTCTTGTGCTAGGAAGGAGAAAATGTTATATACATATATACGCAATTGTGGGCGAAGAAGAGGGGTGGGCGGTGGGATCAGAAAGGAAAAGGAAGTTGAATTTGTGGGCCGTTTGTTTTGGACTAAAATCAACACGAACAAGCGAACCTTTTTGAGTTTCAACGCCAGAGATTATCGGGTGCCTTAGAGAGAAGCTTTTGACATTCTTTTGAATATTTTGAAGTTCATGCCAAGAAGTTGACAATCCAACAGCAGCCAATTTGGACAGAAAGGTATATTTAGTTTTGAAAGTCTGGCATTGATCTCCCCCAGCTTCAATTTTGTCGTCCGCCTCTTATTTTTTTCTTTGAAAGGAAATCATATCACCCACAATGATTCATCATAAGATGCTTGAAACCTACAAATTAAGGCTATTTGTATGACTATAGTAACCAAGTAACACTTAACATGGATTTCTTAGATACGAATGGTTAAAATAACATGATTTTATCGAAACCTACAAATTCCAAGTTTTTAGGTTGAATAGCCCCCTAATAAACCATCTTATGATTTCTGAAGAAAACTTTTTAAGATATCGAACTCCTTAACAAATAAATAACTATGCGTGGATTTCTTAAATACCTATACTGCTTTTCAAGTATGGTGGCTCGGAGAGTAGGCTGTTTATCAGTAGAACACGTAACATGAGAAACTGACAAACTTACCTTCAAAACAATGCCAGTCAAGGAGGGTAAGCTGCGGGTCTTTTGGAGGTCTGTTAGAATGTTGACTTAATCCCAAGTAATCTAATCTTAACTAACTAAGCATGATATGCCCCTTCTTGTAAAGGCTGAAAAGAGATGATATTAAAAGTAATTAAGTTTGTTTATTAAAAAGAAAATCCAGATCCAAGTAGCCTATACAACCTTGTTTGCAACCTCGTAGAAGTAAAAGGAGTAATAGTAATTAAGTACAACATGAACAACTAATTGCATAGCCAACTCATGACATGCTTAGACATTACAAATTTTTTCAGGAATTTGGATGATAGAAATTACGCCCGAAGTAAGACTTCAAATCAAATGGATAACTTAACGAAAGCTAATTAGTAGTAGTTCAATTCAACCTAATTTGGTTTCTTAGTTCAATCATCAACCTCTATCTATGGACATGGTCAACTCAGGCATCGGCAAAGTAGCCTATCTTGGGCTTATTGATCACCAACACTAATTGATCAATGTTTAGCCTCACTAGATCACGTTTAAAACGTTGTCACTTGGTATTTATCTTAAGAAAATGATATTTATGGTATTACTTTGAGGACAAATGGTGATAATTAAGCCTTTTTTTTTGTTATGTATGACAATAATTAAGTTAGAGTTACATAGATTTTTTTTTATTAGAGATGGAGTACCAAAATTTAGGGGATTAATTAGGAAGGAGGCTCGAATTTTGACCTACATGTAATATAACTCCTGAATACCACTGAAGTGCTAAACTAGGGTGCGTGGATTTGATTTGACATGATCTGATACGCCCGAAGCGGGCCTGCTCAGATGGAGTCCATCACAGAAAAGAATCGATGGTTCGGAAATGGGCCGCTCGATATCTCTATGCTCGCTTCAGGCTTGCATGCTTTGAGCCGTTGGACTTGCGTGTGAGTGTGGGGGTCTCTCTCTCTCTCTCTCTCTCTCTGTGAAGACCTCGTCCCGCTCAACGGGCAAGTTTTTCTCTTGTCATTTTCAGTCTCGGGTAACCAACCACTGATGCAGCCTCCAACGAGGTGAAACATCCATCCACTGTGAGGACGATCGGTAGCTCAATTGTACAGATTTTTCCCACTTTTTGTTGCGTATTGTGTTCGCATGTTAAAACCTCACTTTGTAATACTATTACTTTTATGCCGTGGTATGTTCTTATTATTTTCTTGAAGCCAACGTTTCCACAGAGACACTAACGCACTGAGACTCATAAATATCTCTTGTACCTGTATTTGATGTTATTTTGCGCGTTTCCTGATGATGTTGCAGATATAGTTCTTTGTAGTTTTGTTCCTTGACAATTGTATTAGGATTGTTCTTGTTTTTAGTCGTTAACAAGAACGACTGGCACCTGAGTTGAGGTTTAGGTGTTTATAATCGAGCAATTTTTGCTTAATTTGTGTTTCTTTCGACGGAGTAGTTTCCGTCTTGATTCTAGATACCTATCCCAGCATTTCCCACAAGGTTCTGTTTGCTATTGTGAATTGAACACAGGAAGAAGTTTGATAATACATGGTTATTTACCAATTCTGCAGCAGTCCAAATGAGTTACAGCTTGCCATGAGAGAGCTAGAAAGGGGGAGGTGGGTGTGGCTAGAAAGCGTAAAACTTAGAAACTTTTTGTTTGCATTATAAAATTTGAAATGTATCTAGTTGGACGGTGAAATGAGATCTGGTGTTGGACCTATTGGAAAATCCTGCCCTTCTATCATCGATAGAGTGTGGTTGGGGTGGGTGGGCCCGGGATTCGCTAGCCAAATTGCTATTCGTCTGCCTTGTGCTGTACTTTTTCATAATTATGGCACTTAGGGTCAATTCTTATGGCAAAGATAAAATTGGTTTTGTGACTTGTGGAAATGGACATGGATTTTGCATTTCAACAACGATACTTGACTTGGACATGGTAATTCTTCCAGAAGTGATTAGTATCGTGGCTTTACACGTCCTAGGCTATATGGCTTCATGATACCAAACGTACGTACGTGTGTGTGTGTGTGTGTGTGTGTGTGTGTGTGTGTAAAAATGCATATATCCTTTCTTTTTCTTTTCCTATTTTTTTTTTTTTTTAAAACTTTAAGCAAGAATAGCTAGTTAAAAAAATGGTAAATTTGCTTCCGTTGACAAAATTTTATGTCATGATTGGCAAGTGAGCTACCGTCAAAATTGTAAGGAGTAGGTAGAGAATGAGTGTGGATTCAAACTAACTACGACATAATCTTAAGGGGAAAAATGCCTGATATGAGAACAATGAGCTTTAGCTGAAATAGCACTCCTTCCTCTGTAAGATAGTAAGTCAGAACTACTGTGTGTATGTGTAACTTCCCGATAAAAATTTGTATAGTGGCAAATTGTTAAGGTTACCAAGATTATACTGAGTGTAGATCACAAGTGGGCACAATTCTAATGTCCTTAAATGTCTAACGCAGATACTCAGGTTGGAAAGGATTTGGAAAAAAACTGATTAATATTCTTGTTTTCTCTTTGTCCTTTGGTAAAAGGAAAAGAGTTAATTTTTATGTTTCCGATATCCTTTCTGGGAGATTGGCTTTACCTGTTGTCCACCTGAAGTTTTCTTCTCATTGTGCAAAAAGATTAATTCTCTTTTTCCAAGGCAAGAGGGATTAACTCTTCCCCACACTTTGTGCAGTTGAAGAAGCTTAATGAATAGAATTAAGGAGCCCAGCAATGCTTTTAATACATCTTAAGAGTTTCAGAACAAACAGTTAATATCAGGATGCTGTCTATTTCTTCATTTGCTGCGCCTTGCTTATTTACAACCTCAAGGTTTGTCTGTACGTATATTTGAGAATTACGTGTAGTAAATTTTTTTACTCATACTGTTTTAATTGTCTTGACTATTGCAGACGGATTGTTAGGATGGCTGCAACTGTCAGAAATCCTGCCATATCATTTGAATCCATCACTTTACAGCCTCCTCTGCACCCCACCTATGATCTAAAGGGAATCATAAAATTAGCCCTTGCTGAAGATGCTGGGGGTCAAGGTTATCTTATGTTGTCTTCTGTCACTTTTCTCTAATGCCCCTTACCCACCAATTTCGATGGTTCTAATACTTGGTCCAATTTGTGCTGCTGACTTGAGGCAGAGTTCTTTGTTAGTAAATTTCATGCTTTTAACATAGAAGAGGCTGCCATAAGCATCATTAAGTATATGAGAATATTTGGAATTGGTTCCATTACATGCAGGTGATGTTACAAGCATGTCTACCATTCCAATTGACATGGAAGTGGAAGCTTATTTCTTGGCAAAGGAGGACGGTATTATTGCTGGCATTGCACTTGCAGAGATGGTATTTGAAGAGGTTGATCCTTCTCTGAAGGTATTAGTACTGCACCATGTATGCAGCCTGTTTGAGTGGTTTGAATGCTGATCATTTAGAATTTACATTTTAATTTCAGGTGGATTGGTCTCAAAAGGATGGTGATTATGTTCATAAAGGACTGCAATTTGGAAAAGTTCATGGTAAGCCAGAAATAAGGAATTATCGTTGGTGTTTTAGAAATTTATGGAAGAAATGTCTTCATCCTTACAAATTCATGTGCAGGAAGGGCGCACAACATTGTTGTGGCTGAAAGGGTAGCACTAAACTTTATGCAGCGGATGAGTGGAATAGCAACTCTAACTAAAGTATTATTTGTTCCTTCATTTCATTTTCTTTTCCGAAATCAACTCAAAGAAGAGTTTGCTACAATTATTCTTCTTTAGTTTAGCTAAGCTAAAAGTAAATTCTATACTTGAGCACCGAAAACTTGAATCACGATAACTTGGTGAAATGAGCTGCAGGTGAAATGAGCTGCATCTTGTAGCCATGTTGTAGTACCTTCCCACATAAACAAATAAAGAGAGAGAGGGATATGTGCCTGCTGGCATTAGTTGATCAAAGTAAATATATGAAAAAAAATTTATTGACAAGACTAACTTCACAGTATCTATTTCCTTTGTTTCATCAATATGTAATTCTTTTTTAGGGACACAGACAAAAAAGTGTACAGTGTAATGGTTTCATAATGGTGAATTTATTATGCAAATCCAAAATAGATTGTAGATGTGCAGTAGAATGATTTAACACTATTCTACACTCAATGCTACCAGTAAAGTATCTCCTGACAGATGTGTGCGGCCAGAACGAGAGACTTAATGGGTGTTACTGTTTGCTGCAGAAAATGGCTGATGCTGCATATCCTGCACGGGTTTTAGAGACGAGGAAAACTGCTCCAGGTTTACGTTTGGTGGATAAGTGGGCGGTGTGGATCACTACCTTGCTTTTTACTTGGTTGTTATAGGCAATTGGTTTTCATCTTTTTTTGGCTGACCTTATAGCCCATTATAGGTACTTATTGGTGGTGGGCGGAACCATAGAATGGGTTTATTTGATATGGTCTTGATAAAAGATAACCATATATCCATTGCTGGAGGCATCATAAACGCAATTAAATCAGTTGACATGTATTTAGAGCAAAAGAAACTTCAGATGGAGGTCGAGGTAGTTTCCTCTACTTTAAAATTTAATTTGCTTAACTTTTGTCTGATATCCTTGAGAAGAGGTTGAAATTGTCAGTTATCTTTATCCAAATTGTTTCTTGATATTAATTGCCATTGAATCACTAAGTGCTTCTTTTTGGTTTGCTTAAAATAAACTTTGAGTAGATGTATATCATTTTTTCTTCCTTTCTTTTTTCCTTTGATGAGTTCATTTGCCATAATGCGGAGTGCTCTCTCACCCTGTCTCTCACACTGTCGCTCTGTTTATTTGTGTGCTTGTCTCTGTTGTGTCAATCTGTTAAACATCTATTTTCTGGATTTATCTTTGCAATATGATTGTTATGCACTGACCTCTTCTTCTTTTCCTAGGTTGAAACAAGAACACTTGAGGAAGTGCAGGAGGTATTACGTTATGCATCTCAAACACAGACATCCTTGACTCGAATAATGTTGGATAACATGGTTGTGCCACTACCAAACGGAGATGTAGACATATCTATGCTTAAAGAAGCTGTGGGTTTGATCAGTGGGAGATTTGAGACTGAGGTATCTAATATTCTGAGTTATTCATCTACTCTTTATTTTAATAGCTGGTCCATTGGCAGCAATAGACTTTATAAAAGCTGCCATTCATGCCTACCTTACAGTTTAAACTCGACCACCACCCCGTGCAGCGGCACCACACCCCCGGCCCCTGTCCCCTCCCCTCCCCTGCCCGGCCCCCTCCCCCACCCTTTCAGCAAGAAAAAATGTATCCTGGTACAATCCATTCTGTTATGCTTTCATCCACGGGTCTAAACAATCTGATCTAGCACAACGAAACATATGTCAGCTTTGTGATTTTTTGTATAAGTAAATGTTTGTTAAAACGTACATAAAGTGGCGAGACTAGTACTTCCAGTTCCTTCAGTAACAATCCACATTTATGCTATACTTGGATTGTTATCTCAGTGCCATGGATAATCGTGGTTCACATAAAGCCTGTCAGGTGTACAACAACAATGAAAATTATTGCTGAATAACTACTTCACTGCCTTATCATCTTCAGTAATATCTTAATCCAATTGATTTTTCTGTTCATGTCTTATTTTGCCATTCATTTCTATTTTGGCTGAAGTGTTTTTCTTTTTTAACCACTGCTCATATTCTTATCATAGTACTTGGTTCAGAAATTAATCATTTACTTTATATTCTGTCTGTGTTGTTCACCTGTATGTTCCAACTCAGAATCTCTACTTCATATTATGTTAAAATTTTAACTGTTCTAATAGTTTAAATTACCAAGAATTTTTGGATTCAAACAATTAATGTATATTCTAACATGATTGAATGAGAATAACCTTTAGTAATATAGATTATTTAAGTGCCTTTCGAAGCTAAAGATGTTGTTTTTCTTGTTATTTGTGATAGGCATCGGGTAATGTTACTCTTGAAACAATACACAAAATTGGACAGAGTGGAGTGACCTACATTTCAAGGTGATATTTCAGACCTTTAAATATCTTGATCAGCAAAGATTAGTTTGAATGAAACCAATGAGATCTTTAAATTGCTTTGGTATTATTGATGCAGTTGACCTTTGTAGATGATCTCAGTAAATGAATTAGGTTGTGTATAGACGTCACAACTAAATAAAGGCGGCTTACCGCTTCTGGAGTGTGATATAATTATTCCTTAGGTCATTTTTCCGTTCAAGCACCACTGCATTGCTGGTGGAAGTATCACTTGGAAATTTGGATGTCTTACCTGTGTTGTCTAATTCACTTGAATCTGCATAACACCAATTGCTGATCAATAGGTGTATTGGTGCTTAATGTTGCAGCAAAGGGGAATCGTATACCTAAAATTGTGGGTTGATTTAATATTTCTCTGAAGAACATAAGTCGGCTAGATCCCTAACCAGAAGGAGCTTAAGATGCTTTGGTATTTTGCAGCAGATTCTAATATGAAAACAATTCAGCTTATTGAAACAAAACTTTTTTAATTGCTGTCATCTTGTCTGTTGTTAACAGAACAGGAAGGGAGAACCCAAAGAGCATGCAATATATAATCTACTTCATCTATTGAAAATCACCAACATAATAAGTAATAGTCCAGGTCGTTAGGAGAATGCCAATGGGAATGAATGTTATAGCTGTGACTTTTAATCTTTTGGTATTTTACGCCCTATGATGGGTCCATGGTGACCACTAGAGAATGCATGTACTACAATGGAGCAATGGCTGCAGCTTGCTAATCTTCAACTGGGTCAGCAACTTGCTTCTTCATTTTCCAAGTCCAAGAATCCAAAAAGGACACAAATGGTTTTGGAATCATTTAATAATTTAAGATATAAATAGGTAAGAGACAGAAGTGATCTAGATAACAATAGGTGTTTAACCAGATCCCCTTAGTTTGAAATGGGTGCATCCTCTACTTCTGAACCAAGGGAGATTGGTAGTCAGAGCGTCCAAGTTGAACTGAGTCAACTTCCTGGCTAAGAGCTTCGGTTGGTGGGCAGGATCTATTGTCTTTTTGCACAGCCCTGTGCAAAAAGCACGATATAGGGAAAAGTGGTTGAAGATCTCTTTGGACAGTAAGAAAAGAGAGAGTTTGATGGAAAATAGAAAGAAAGTCGAAGGAAGGTGAGAAGCTGGAAAGAAAGAGAAGGAAACTGAAGATAGAATTTACTTTTAGCGTTGTGTGATAACAGTGATAGACATGGCAATGCTGTGTCAGCAAAGACATGGTGATGATGGAGGTGAATCTGTGTGAGATTGAGAGCGCTCAAGTTGAAGGTGTCGTGCCCATGAGGAAAAAATTTAGAAAAAAAAATGAATAAGAAATGAAGATTGCATCAAGAGCTTTGTTTTGAATGAAAATGACAATATAGCTTTGCCCTTACTCGTGTTGGAGAATAACAATGCACTCTACCTGAGAGACTCACAGTCTCACTATCTCTTTCATGCTGCTTGTGTTAATCAATGGTTGGACAAAAAATGAAAATTGGACTACATGCACCAAGCGTGTTCCAGCAAACCCCAAAAACAGGTTGAGTTAATAAATGGCTTATTTGGTTTTGGGCTGAATGCTTCTTATACTATCAACAGAGAAAGAATACTGTGAACAGGTCTAGCCGGGATCATCTGTTTGATATGGGTTAGTTTAACCTTAGCAGATCTACTTTGGTCCTAAATCTAGTCCATGATGACTGCTGGAGAAGCATGCATTACACTGGTTTAGTTACTATCATCCATCTCATAGTAGTGGAGCACAGGTCACAACTAACTTGTGACTCCATTTAATTTGCAATTTTGGCCTCAACAACGTAACAAAATCTAATATGTACTTGGAATATGAAATATAGAAGTAGTCTAAGTTGCAACCTCGTTCATTTTCTTTAGTAAATACATGATTGAGGACATGGTACTCGAAACTTTTGAGGATTGAAGGAAATCCCCTTGATATCAAAGAGAAATCCAGATATTTTCACCTGGCAGATTTTGATAAAGCAGTCCTTAAGAAATCATTTGATATTTGCACCTTTTGCTCCTTTAAAGTAATGCAGTAGTCATCACTACATTACAAGAAACCAAAAATATTAAGATTTCCACTAATTACTGTCATTATCCGGCTTCCTGTTATTTGCAGCGGTGCATTAACCCATTCTGTAAAAGCACTTGACATCTCCCTCAAGATTGATACAGAATTGGCCCTTCTAGTTGGAAGGAGAACAAAGCGTGCTTGATTGTCCGACTTATCACATTTTTTTCCTCCTGTTGATGCAGCCAGTCACTTTCTGGTAATTTCCACTATTCTGTTTTATCAATAAGAGATTGCTGTGCTTTTGTTTTGTGATCGACATGAAACTGGGTGCTGTTAAATGTATCAGCGTCATACTGGTCATATCAAGTTTTGAATTTCTTTGTTGTAAGAGAATTGTGTATCTGTTTCTCCTTTTAAAACTAGAAGATCTGTCAGTTATCAGTTCAAGAGTGAATTTGTTCGAGATAAGATGAATCCGAAGGATAAACCTTTAAGGAGTCAGGCAATTATGGCATGCCCTTTTGTGTGATAATGCTGTAATGTTTCAGCAGTGCGCTGTATGTCCATGTTAGCTCATGGCCCTAAACTGGCATGTCATTTGAAGTGCACGTTTATGGTCCTATCTAATTCTTTTTCTGCCAGATAGCTTTGGCTAAATTTTCCTTCTTTGGAGCAACGTGAGGGTCTAGAACCTGCCCTGATGTCGTCCCTTGGTCGAACCATCAGAGCCGGCCTAGTGACCCTGAAAGACGTTTCTGGGGACCAGTCCCTCCTGGCACCCTGGCATGCCATGTGAAGTAGCAACTGTTCTCATCTACCTGTTGTTAGCTGGTAATAACGTCGAAACAAAAGCCAAGAACATTAAAAGTTCCTAAAGTTAAAGGTACAAAAGGTCTAATGCTGGTCAGTAAAGTAGAGCTGTCATGGCTTTTGGAATCGCCCGCTGGATGTGTTTTTGTTCATTTGGTCCCTTACTTGGGAAGCAAGGAAACCGATAGCAATAAATGTTAGGCCAATAAGAATGATGAAGTATGTAATCGAAGCTGCTGCTGAAACGTTCTCTACCCAACCTAGAACCTAGAAATCCAATTTTTTATTCTTAAGACAAACTTGTTCATGTTTTCTACAGATTTGTCAAAGTAACAGTCTTCAGATGGTCTATAATTTTCAGCAGTTAGTTCCGACGGTATTGTCATAAAGCAGGCGCATGCAAAATGTGAGACCTACCCACCATTTAGTCCCATAACATTAATGTGGACTATACCTCTAAATCAAGGTAACTTGATGGTCCAAATCAGCTTGTACAAGCACAGAGACAGTATTGCTATTCATTACCGATGGGACCTACTTTGCTTCCAATGGTTGGCTGCTATGGAGAACTGCCGCCGTCCAAAAAGTGATGTTTTTTTTTTTTAATTTTTTATCTCAGTTGAGTGTTCGACCTTCCCTCAGGATAAAGAGTCCTCCATCTTCTTAATGCCCCCGCTTTGTGGGCACCAAAGTATCGATTCACCTTCTCCCTATTAAATTCAGTGAAGTTGGTGGATGAATTGTGCAACTTGTGAGGACCGAAATGTGTTTGCAGGAAGCAACTTTTGTTGAACTTTACCGCCGCCCCCCCACCCCCCACCCCCCCCAAAGAAAGAAAAAAGAAAAACACCAGCGTATATGAGACCCATGGAAGCAACTGTTGATTACTGGCAGCTATAAAGGAGGCGTTGAATCCTCTTAAAAAGGCACTGTACGACTCGACCATTGTGTCAGTTTTACCCAATAGGAGCCTTAAATGTTGCATAATCACTTTTTGGTTTGTCATTAACCAGCGAAGTTCAACGATGAATGCTGTGCAATACCAATTAAAGCGGCATGGCGTTAACGCTGTCATCACCACGATTGAGATATTTACGACTGATTAGAGAGAAGATTTGTGAATGCGACATGACGTAGAAAAAGCTAGTGGGAGTTCATGTCCATCATGTCATGCGGATGTTCTCGCCCACCACATCAAAGAAAAATACATGCACACCTGACGTCTATAATTTCCTGCAAGGAATCATTAAAACAAGCAAGAACACCGCCCCCTGCTTTTGAAGGCTATATTGTTATCAGATTCTCGTGCGAATCTTGCTGGTTTAGGGGTTCAAACAATCGTTCCTAAAGTGGAAGATGACTCCACAACATCACGCACCAAAGAATCGTAGGATTGAAAACTACCCTTACAAAGTAAAAGCTATAGCTTTACCCTAATTATGAGAGACATTGACTTGGGATATTACACGCAGTAGGATATACGATTTGATCCATAGAAAAAAGAAAGAAAAACGATTAGGCATAGGAAATGTACATGTGGGGTCCTTTTGTACCCCAAATTTGGCGAGCATGATTTTATAAAAGCAGGGCATGGAATCTCCTAACTCCATCCAAAAGTAAATCAACCAAATAAAAAATAAATAAACAAGATCCTTCACATGGGGGATGACTCATGAATGATAACGATGATGAAGAAAATTGTCGAGGGGCGGCTTCACGGCCTACTCTCAGCCTACCCCCTCCTTATCCCTTGCTGACTAGTTATTGTCCAACTTTTGCAACAAGAACTGTATGAGAATTGCCCATTTCGTCACCCGAAAGATTTAGGCACATTGGAAAACTTTGTCCATCCGGGAAGACGCCAATAAGATAAAGCATAAACAATGGGAAAAAAAAGAAAAAAACCCCATCTTTCGGCACAACTTGGCAACCGCACCCCCCCCCCCCCTGCAGATGTTGTCTTCCCACCAAACCAATGCGAAAATAATACTCTACCGTACTCTCTGACCTGTAATTCTGCAATCTCACGCCTCTTCTCTGCTTAATGGGCGGGGCATTCGGGTTTTCCTTGGAATATGAGATTACAACGAATCCCACCGTATAAAAAGAACTTCAAAAAATATGCCCATAAGCAATCGATGTTTTATGAAGAAATTTATTGTTTTAAGGAAACTATCCTTTCCTTTTATTAAGATGATTATATGGATAGATTCGACGTGGGACCTGCACAAAGTATCTATGCACATATTAATAGAATTGTTGCAAGTACTTTGTTTCGTTAACTCTCATCTATTTTGAAGAAAAATAAGTATACATCTTCCAATTATTCTACTACAGTTACAGACAACATTGCAGATGGAGTATTGGAGTGCAGCAAATGAAAGAACACAGTGAGTATGGTGGCCCTTTCCATCATGTCCTCCTCTATTGCATCGAGGCCTCGTCCCATGTTTTCTTGCCTCTATTCCTCTTCTGCATCACAACTTCCTGATTAAGAAAATAGTTCATCCACCCAGACAAACACAATATGCCAGAGTATATATAAAAGTGCTGTTCTGCAACACCTTTTGTTTAATCCCAAACAATGAATCGAGGCCTTTCTACATGTTTCATGCATGGAGAAAGAACCTTTTTTATTTTATTGATGTGGGCAACAAACAAAGCAAATGTACAATAACAAATCAAGTTTGGTACAAATAACAAAAAATAAAATATAAACAAAGGAGATTGATTCACCTAAAATCTATAACAGCCTGATTTCATATAAATATCAACTATGGATAACTTTAGAATATATTATATAAATGTTAGATCGTATCCTATTTTAATACTAAAGGAATTTATGCTACGGGAATGGTTTAATAAGCGGTAATTGTAGCAGTGAATTATGTATTTTTTTTGGTTAATACAAATGTTTGGCATATCCTTGCCAAATTGATAAATAACTCTAAAAGGTTTTAATTGAAAGCTTGGTTATATTTCTTTAAATATAACAACATAGATATCAATACATTCCTTTGAAGTCATGGCAATTGGTACAAGTTAGATTAACAAAACTATCTATGGTAGTGCATTAAAATGAAATATAAACCTAACTAGGATGTTAAAGATTTTAGCAATAAAAGTTATGATTCCTTATAAAGCTTTTATCTCAATAAAAATGGATGAGTTATGATTGCCATGTGCATACAATAATTATCATACCATTTACAAAGATGTGGATAATTAGTTTTACACTATTAAAAATTATATTTAGAAGATAGTTTAAAGGATCCTTGTTACTTTTATGAGCTTTTATTGATTTAAATACACGTATTACCCACATAATAAGACATCATGATAATTTGATAATTTGACTGTTATGATGAAAGGGTATATTAAGATGGCATAATAAGTCCTAAAGAATATATACTAATTTCTATTTATATAATAATGAGTTCTATTAACTCTTAATTAATTTTTAAGTTAAAAAACGACACTTAACCTGGTATTAGAGTCAAGATTTATTTAGCACCCTTATGGGCTCCATCCATTGATTTGAGTTTACATAAAATGATATCATGATGATATGATAATTGGTTATCATATTAATAAATATATTAACAATCATGTTTATAAAATAATGAGTTTCATAACTTTTAAGTCAACTTTGAGTTAGATAATGAACCTATTAACATCATTGTATTTGATATAATAAAATTATATAAACAATTAATGAAACTCAAATGGTGAGTTTGGGTAATGAATTTGGTTTATAATGTTAATGTGATAAGTGGTTTTTTTAAATCATGGTAGACTTTTTCTTCACTCTCGATCATGCGAAGAGGTAGATTCTTTATTGTTATTTTTTAATATTTGTCCCTTTCTGGAGTCGTAATGTTATAGTTTGGCCTGTAAAATGCGAAATGTCTGGAGGAAAGAATTATTTATTTTGCTGCTAAAAAAAGGAATAAAACCTTAAGAAACAAGTTATTGTTTGGACATAAACACCATGGAGGTTGCTTTTTAATTATTAATTCGAGGGCATTCCGTATTGAACCAGCCGACGTCCCGGAGGGGAAGCTTCCGAATACGCCGGGCAGACGAGACGCGCACGCAAATGGGGTAGCGACCAGACCCGGTAAACCTGAGCCACGGGGAAGAAAGACTCCGTTCTAGATGATGTCAACGGAGCGTGCAGCCCACGCAGATGAAGCAAGCGTGGCAGCCCACGAGAACGAAGAGCCAATACCCCCTCCCAATTCGCCACGCAAAATCCTTGTATTCGTGCTGACAAAGCTGCCATTACTTTATTCCAGATTTACTGCGAGAGAGAGAGAGAGAGAGAGAGGGGGGGGGGGGGGTGGGCTTTGGGGATGGCGTATCGGACAAGGAAGACACTAAAGAAGGAGATGAAAAGAAGAAAATGCACCGCTGATGAGGCCATTAAGACCCTAATTAAGCATCCCGCTGACTAATGACCGGAAGTGCGAGACACAGTAATTAATGCCTTCTAAGCTATAAAGATTAGAAAAATCAGAGACGAGGAGAGAGAGAGAGAAAAAGATAGAGGGAGAGAGAGAATTCTGGTATTCGTTCAAAACAAACGCAAGCGAAGATTTTAATATTTGAGGGGGGGAGCACGGGGAAAGAAGAGAAATAGCAAGGAAAGAGGAGCGAGAGCAAAAGATGGTGTTGGGTGGTAACAAGGAGAAGCAAGAAGCCTTGTTGTTAATAATGTTTATCGAGATGCGAGCCGTTTCCTCCGGGGCAAAGGGAAAGGGAACCTTCTCTCTACTCCTCCTATTTCTTCTCTTGATTCTCATTCTTTTCCGCATTTAACTTCTCTTGATTCTCATTCTTTTCCGCATTTAATCTTCCTTCTTCTTCTGCTTCTTCTTCTTCTTCTTCTTCTTCTTCTTCTTCCTCCCCTATTCTTGATTTGTGGGGTTTGGTCTTGTCTTGGATGGTTGTGGGGTATCACCGGAGTGTCCCACTGTTGTGATGCTCGAGTCCGTCGCCGGATGCATTCTTGACGACTCCGGAATCGGTTAACTACCGAGGGTTTTCTATGGGTTTTGTTTCTTTCTGGTTCTTCTTGTTGTTCTTGTGGGTTTGTTCATTAAATCAAAGGGGAAATCTTTGTTCCCTGTCGGCGTAAATATTGTATCAGTTTTGTGCAATCAATCTTAGGGCTTTTTGGTCGTAGTTGTTGTGGGTTTCTTCCTCCGGTATATTTTGTGATTCTTGGAGGACTTTACGCCCATTTCGGAAGATCGAAAAGGGAACAAAAGGGGAAAAGAATAATCAGGCAGTTTGTGAGGGCAAAAAAAGAAACACATCCGAATCACCCACCATTTTTATCGTGGGGGCTTATCCATTTTTCACTTGTATTTTTTGGAATTGTTTCACACCCAACTGTACGGGGAAATCGGGTCTGAGGTTAGAGATATTTTGTTTCACTAAATCTTGTAAAAAGGAAAGTAAAGATACCAAATTTAGAAGCGGAGGAGGCGGAGCCGTACAATTCTCGTTGGGTCATTGGTGTTCTATGGGAATACCTGATAGTTCACTACAGGATCTAATTCAGAAACTCAGGTCTTGGATTTCTTGGGGAGCAAGCGAACGATCTTCTTTGTCCAGGTACTTCGAGATGTCTGATAAGGTTTACAACATGTGCCGTGAGTGCAGTACAAGCCTTGCTGGAATTTCTCATAGATACCACTGCCAGAGCTGTGGGCACTGGTTTTGTGGGGAATGCGTTCGGGGTTATGCGTTTTTCAAGGAGTCTGATAGTGTGAAGAACAAGTCTGAGGGTTGTAGGGGTACTATCAAGTCCTGCAGGTCTTGTACTAATGGTGGTGTGAGGCGTGAAGCTGGGGGGAAGTGTAGTGAGAAAGTATATCCTTCCGCCTCTCCCGAAGAGAGCCCCCGAGAGAGCCCTGAACCGCCGTCGCCTTGTTTTAGTGGTGAAAGAATCAGTTGTTCCACGTTTAGCGGGTCGATTCAAAGTGATCACCTCGCTCATTCTCTTGAATCCAGGGACTGTGGTTATTCTCCCCATGCAATGATCAGCAGGAGCATGACCTCTTTTAGTGGTCATCCATCTCCCGCGTCCCTTCGTCACTCTCCCGGCAGGTAGTCCTTTTTTCTTTTTCCTTTTAACATTGAGCCATACAGCATGGCTATATTCGGGTTCTGATTTTACATTTTTTGTTAGATAAAGTTGACGATTATTGGATTTTTCTCATATATTTGATTCCAAAGTATGACTACTTCAGTTGTAATAAATTACTGCTGACCAAGATGATTTTGATTTTCAGTACCCTCACTTTTGCGTTCTATTGTCATTTTCCTAACATTTTTGTTGTATGTGACTAACTTATTTATTGATTCTCCAAACTCAAACAATAGTTTTTTTTTCCCCTTGTGTCCGCAAATTAGTTTCATAATCTTTTATAATTTGCTTTTTCTCTCTTTTCCTTTCTCTTTTGTCAATCTGTCAACATTAACGTAAACATTTGGTTACTGGTGTAGGAGTGATGAAGATGACACAGAGGATTCTGTCAAGCACTTTTTCAGCCCGTCAAGTGAATACTGTCGTGACAATTCAGATATAGAGTCAAGTAGTCTTAGTGCTAGACGTGATTTTTACCCTATTAGGTCGGTGGGATCAAGTCCTTCAAACAGCCCCTCTAGGATTCATTTTACTTCTAGTAGAGTTGGGCGTTCTGTACAGCAGGGTCTAGAGGGAAGCCCTATTTGTCAGAATAATGGTCCCTTTAATCAAGAAACCATTTCCGTTTTGAAAAAGCCTGATTTGGGGTCTGAGGATCCAGATAACAATGATGATTGCTCGGATGACTTGTCAATTTTTCAAAGCCAATGTGATAAGTCTCAAAGGCCATTGGATTTTGAAAACAATGGTCACATCTGGTTCCCCCCACCACCTGACGATGAAAATGATGATGCAGAGAATAATTTCTTCTCTTATGATGATGAAGATGATGATATTGGGGATTCAGGTGCAATGTTCACCCCTAGTAGCAGCCTTTCTAGTTTGTTTCCAGCAAAGGAAAGACAGAATGAGGGAAATAAGGAGCCTCTTAGAGCAGTAGTACAGGGGCATTTTAGGGCTCTGGTGTCACAGCTTTTACAGGGGGAAGGTATTAAAGTGGACAAAGAGAATGGTGCTGAGGACTGGCTTGACATAGTAACATCAATAGCATGGCAAGCAGCAAGCTTTGTTAAACCAGATACTAGCAGAGGAGGCAGCATGGACCCAGGTGATTATGTAAAGGTTAAATGTGTAGCGTCGGGGAGTCCAAGTGAAAGGTATGGTGTGTTTGAGGTTTTCCAAATAATCATTGTATAAGTAGTTGATCTTCTCTTGTGCGGGGCATTGATCTCAAATTTGTTTACTTGTTCTGAGCAGCGCCCTCATAAAGGGAGTTGTTTGTACCAAAAATATAAAGCACAAGCGCATGACCTCACAATACAAAAAACCTAGGTTACTTCTTTTAGAAGGAGCACTTGAATATCAGAAAGTTCCTAACCAGTTGGCATCTTTTGACACATTACTACAGCAGGTTCATCTTAATTGTCAACCCTTTATTAATTATGGAATGAAGCCAAAGGGCTATAGGAATAAACTTGTGCTTTAAATTTTGGACAGGAAAATGATCATCTCAAGGTGATTATTTCAAAAATAGAGGCTCTTAGACCAAATGTTCTGCTGGTAGAAAAAAGTGTATCTTCATATGCTCAAGAGTATCTACTAGCAAAGGAAATCTCATTGGTGCTGAATGTAAAGAAGCCATTGCTGGAGCGTATAGCCCGCTGCACTGGTGCTCTTATTACTCCTTCGGTAGATAATATTTCTACAGCACGATTGGGCCATTGTGAACTGTTCCGTTTGGAGAGAATTTCTGAAGAACATGAGATTACAAGTCAGTTCAACAAAAGGCCATCTAAAACCTTGATGTTTTTTGAAGGTTGCCCAAGGCGTTTGGGTTGCACGGTAATGTTTCCTGTTTAGAAAACGTCATGGTTCTTTCAACTTTGTTTAGTGGATTGAGATTGTCTGCAGTTTATGCAGTTGCCTAACATCTGTTGGTATTATCTAATGACCTGGATTTTCACATAATGCTTCAGTATTTGTATGAAAGTACTTGGTTCTGTCTCTGATGAGATTCTTGTTCATTTCTAGGTCTTGCTGAAGGGTGTTTGTCGTGAAGAACTGAAGAAAGTTAAACATGTTATTCAGTTTGCAGTTTTTGCAGCCTATCACTTATCTCTTGAGACATCCTTTCTCGCTGATGAGGGTGCTAGTCTACCTAAGATGACACTGACACACTCAATTGCTTTGCCAGAGAGAACAGTGACAGATTCTGGAATATCTGCAGTCCCTGGTTCTCTTGCTTTAACCAGTTGCCTACCAGTGGTTGATGGCTCTCTTGAAGATGACTTTGTGGTTCCCAACACAGAACTTGAAGGGTTGAAATCATTGCCTAGGCGTCTTGATCCTGCTCATCTTTTGGCTACCAGTTCCATGGTCTGTAGGGGTGGAAATGTACTATCTGATGCATGCAATGATGATTTGCCATTAGGCGTGGGGTTGGAGTCCAGTTCTTCAAATCTTTGCGTGGGCTTAGAAGGAAATACTGCACCTGATTCTGTTATAAGAAAACTTGCCCAACCAGAAATACAGGTTGTGGCCCGACAGGAGGTGCAAACTGGAGAGTCAGATGAACTATTAAAGTCTGAAAGGGCAGATGACAAAGAAGTCTCAAGTGAATACTTCTCAGCCACTGAAACTCATCAAAGCATATTGGTATCGTTTTCAAGTCATTGTGTACTGAAAGGAACTGTATGTGAACGATCTCGGCTCCTGCGCATAAAGTTCTATGGCTGTAATGATAAGCCTCTGGGGAGATATCTTCGTGATGATCTGTTTGATCAGGTTAGTCTTATGGAGTTTTTATTGGTCTTATTTTATTCTATATTTTAAAATATTCAGAGCTTTCTATTTTTTGAACTTGCATTATAAAGTGAATCTCTCTAGCTGATAGAAGTTGTCATTGCCAGACATCTTGCTGTCAATCTTGTAAGGAACTGCCAGAGGCCCATGTGCTATGCTACACCCATCAGCAAGGTAATCTTACACTAAATGTTAGATGCCTTCCCTCTTTAAAGCTTCCAGGGGAGCAGGATGGGAAGATATGGATGTGGCACCGATGCTTAAGGTGTGCCCATGTAGATGGAGTTCCACCAGCAACTCGTAGAGTGGTTATGTCAGATGCTGCATGGGGACTTTCTTTTGGAAAATTCTTGGAACTTAGCTTTTCAAACCATGCAACTGCTAATCGGGTTGCACCTTGTGGTCATTCATTGCAAAGGGACTGTCTTCGTTACTATGGGTAAATCCTCTTCACTAGATTTTGAATTCATCTTTGAGATATATACAGTTATAGAAGTTGTAGAAGATGATGTATATTGAAATTTTGAAATTTTCCTTCAACAGGTTTGGGAGCATGGTTGCATTTTTCCGTTATTCTCCAATTGATATTCTTTCTGTTCATTTGCCGCCATCAGTGCTCGACTTCAATAGCAATTTGCAGGATGAGTGGATAAGAAAAGAGGCGTTGGAGGTGCTTTTAAGAATCTAAATCAATATTTACTTGATTAGTCTAACTGATGCTAAATAATCAAATGTGGAGTTAGAGTAGTCGCTTTTGACAGTTTTTGGTACGACTGTTTAGTAACCTATGGCTTTTGCTGCAGCTTGTTGGAAAAATGGAAACCTTGTATGCAGAGATATCTGACGTGCTTGATAGCCTGGAAGAAAAATGTAAATCTGTTGGACATGAACGGTCAGACACAAATGAGCTAAAGAACCATTTGATGGGTCTTAAAGAAATGCTTAAAAAGGAAAGAAATGATTACAATGTATGTACCCACTTGTATTATTTTCATCACAGGGTTCTAGTCTGTAAAATCTTGTAAAGTGCCTGTGGAGTTATTTTTTATTCTGGTTTTCCACATATAAGTCGCTCTGCTTCTGATCAATCTACTTTTAATAGGGTTTGCTACAATTGGCTGTTATGGAGACTTCAAAGCTGGGACGGATGGGTGTTGACATCCTGGAGTTGAATCGCTTGAGACGCTCTCTTTTAGTTGGTTCTCATTTTTGGGATCAGCGACTTAATTCATTGCACTCTCTCCTGAGTTCTGTTTCAAAAACTTCACGTGGGGACACATTCTATGCCCTGCTGAAAGAGCTGAAAGGTGATCAATCTCACAAGGATGGCAAGCTTTATGTTGAGCGTGAAGAGAATAACTCCAATTCCTCAAAATCACAGGAGCCTACTGGAAAGGGTTTACAGTTAGATAAGCACGAGCCTAATTTACCATCTATTGAGCGTTATACTGCCGATGACTCCATGTTAATCACATGCAATCAGAACGAAGGGGAGGAGATACATTCAGATGGGGAAGTTACTGTAAATAAGACAGTAGCTGAAAGCTTTTCTTCCCTTGTCTCCAATCTATCTGAGAGAATAGATTCTGCCTGGATAGGTACTACTCAACTTGAAATGAATGCCCAACCTCATCATGCATCTCTTGCAGATGGAGTCCAAGCTGGATTTGTAAGGCAGGCTAGTCAAAGTGGCAATCCTCCTTTAAGAAGGCTAATGATGCCGATGAGAGTTCATTCCTTTGATTCAGCATTAAGACTTCAAGATAGAATCTGGAAAGCCTCTTCATTGCACTTGTCAACCCTTAGATCTTTTCATGCTTCTGGAGATTACAGGCATATGGTGAGAGATCCTATTTCCAATATGACCTGGGCTTACTCGCAAATGCTGCCACAGGATATACAGAAGTTAAATTTATTACATGGCTCTATGACCTCAGTTCTCTCCTCTGCAACTCAAATAGCAGAAGGAGCTCGGTTGCTGCTTCCCAAAACTGGTCATAGTGATGTAGTTATTGCTGTCTACGACAATGAACTTACCAGCATAATTTCTTATGCCCTTAGTTCCAAGGAGTATGATGACTGGCTTGCTAGCAAGTTGAATGAGCATGAAGGAAGTTGGAGTCCTCATGAGAGCACTAAAGAAGATTCTGCCGCTCCCAGCGTTTCTGGTTGGCAATCTTTTGGTTCAGTGGAGTTTGATTATATTAGCTACAACAGTAGTTATGGATCTGAAGATGCTTCATCATCTGTAGGTAGCCTTTTTCGGGATCCCAAAAAATCTCCACATTTAACAATTTCCTTTGAAGATGAGTCATTGACTACTGGTGGCAAAGTGAAGTTTTCAGTCACTTGTTACTTTGCCAAGCAGTTTGACTCTCTTAGAAAAAAGTGCTGCCCTGGTGAAGTGGATTTTGTGCGGTCCTTGAGCCGCTGCCAGAGATGGAGCGCGCAAGGAGGAAAAAGCAATGTATATTTTGCCAAGTCATTTGATGAGAGGTTCATCGTCAAACAAGTTACAAAGACGGAATTGGATTCTTTTGAGGATTTTGCACCCGTATATTTTAAATATTTGACAGACTCTCTTAGCTCAAGAAGCCCAACATGCCTTGCCAAAATTCTTGGTATATATCAGGTTAGGTCTCACTCTTTACTTTTTGGTTGCAGTGTGTGTGCATTCACACGAGAGTCTGGGTGTGTGTTTTAAAGTTCCAGTTTCTTCTTGCGATACTCACCTTGTTAATGTGATGGCAGGTGTCTGTTAAAAACTTGAAAGGTGGTAAGGAGACAAAAATGGATTTGATGGTGATGGAAAACCTTTTTTTCAATAGAAGTATCTCAAGGGTCTATGATCTTAAGGGCTCTGCAAGGTCCCGTTATATTGAAGATACAGAAGGGACAAACAAAGTACTGCTAGATATGAACTTGTTGGAAACATTAAGAACGAAACCCATATTTCTTGGAAGCAAGGCAAAGAGAAGCCTAGAGAGAGCCATCTGGAATGACACGTCCTTTTTGGCGGTAATATCTTTTTCTCGCATCTCCTCATTGCTAAGTGAGCATTAACTTCCAAATTTCAGCTTTTAGATAATTAAGCATCAAGTATGATTTTGCCTGATATCATAACAAAATTTAACGGTTTGAATGGTGAGTGATTGTGGATGTAAAAATAGATGACCTTTGGGTTTCTGAAATTTTCCTAAGGTTATAGAAAGTCATGCTCAACTCCCATCCATCAATTGCCTTCACGCTGACCGATTCATTTGGTCTTTTTAACTAGGGATTGAAATATATTTTAGACAATTCATAGTCTAAATACTCCCTTAAAAGTACTAATCGTTGATGATATAGTGATGCATCTCTTCCTTTGAAATTCAAATGTAGTGGTATAATTTATTTTTAAGTTGCTCTAGGAGGTTAAATCTTCCAAGAGAATGTCTACTCTTTTGTAAAGTTCACCAGAGGTTATTGTTAATTTACATTCTGGAGACTTTACACTTGGAAAGTGTGAAATTTTTTGTCAAAGTTGAAGTTTTGAGGTTGGAATTAACTAGGATTCCTAAAGCTCTTAAAATGGATTCATGATGATGCTGTCACTGAAATTCTTTTGAACACCATGATTTTTACCTTGTCTCTCTGCTTTTTCCAGTCTGTGCGTGTTATGGACTACTCGCTGCTGGTTGGAGTGGATGATGAGCGCAAAGAGCTGGTTCTGGGGATCATTGATTTCATGAGGCAATATACTTGGGATAAGCATTTGGAGACATGGGTGAAGTCATCAGGGATACTTGGTGGTCCAAAAAATGCTCCTCCTACAATTGTTTCTCCGAAGGAATACAAGAGAAGATTCCGGAAGGCAATGAATACCTATTTTCTCACAGTACCTGATCAATGGCCTCCGTGACGTATCTGTTCTATTTTTATTCTTTAACTCCAGGGGGCTCCTTTTGATTTTTGATTTTTGATTTCTAATAAAGGAGTCTGGGGATTTCAATTGCATATAAATGAAAAGCAAGATCCCTTCATATGTAATTTTGAAAATTTTTCTTGATTTTGATATTTTGTATATGGGCAGGAATAGCCAAACGAGATATTTAATACTAGAAGAGTTCTCCACTTATCTTACCTGAAAATGCTGCCCCTTAATTTTGTGTCATGTGGGAACCTAGATATAATTATTGCCTTAAATCTTTTGGACCTCTCCCTTGTGTAACTATTGGCTTGTTGAAAAAACTTAAACGCTCAATTTCCTGTTAAGAAATCTAAACGTGGTGGTTGTATAAATCCAAGGTGCAGGTTGTTAACCTAGAGCTGAGGCAGGTGAAGTTAGCGGGCATCTTTCATGAAGCAAATGCCCGTAAGGATCATACCTTATAATAATATTGTAGGATTCTCCAACTAGCCTCGAAATCTGCCAATTGAAGGGCTCAAGAACAAAAGACGTCCTGACAATTGCAGGAGCAAGTGTGAACCAAAAAAGTGCGTGCAAACGGTTGTCTCATAGTCTCTGGTTTGTGGGAAAAAGTAACTCTCTCTCTCTCTTGAGCAGAGGCGAAGATGTTTTAAGTAATTAAGAACATGATCTCCCATTATTTGATTTGCTTAGAAAGGAAAAAGAGAAAAGGCCTCTTTCGCAATTGTTTCTTCCGCCTGTTGTCTTCTCTCATGCACGTCAAGAACTTCAAATATACACAATAACTTTTGCATTCAGATGTGCACATGCTTTGGATCTTTACAGGCAGCACCCCTGCACAAACGGGAGATGCAGAGAACAGAAACTCCCCTCAGGGAGAGTTCTATGCTCACTTTTGTCCCACATGTACTGAAGTTATCTCGAAGTTTGCTTCACATGACATAGGTCTCTAGACTGAAACTTAATATCTAGTCCACATCTTCGGAGGAGGTTCTGTTTATTCTTTTTCCTTTTCAGTCTACTTTTAGGCTACACATCCCCTTTTATCTAACACCTCGCTTTCATAGGGGAAGAATTTGTGGTTTAGACTAGGGCTTATTGCGGTAGTTAAACAATTTTCTCTCAGCATCGGATTAAGTGGAAAAATAGGTGAAAAGAAGAGCAACCGCGAAGACTTTTATCTCCAAAGCAGCCCAAAATTCATTATCAAGCACAGTCCAACTGTTACCAACTCTAAATCCTTCTAGTGGTGTCAATGATTGAACATGCTCGAAGATTTTGTGTATACTTGGAACATGCTGATTGTTAGTTTCAAAAAGTTAGTATACTTGTCTGAGAGGCGTGCTCCTTAGAAGTCAGAGCAATACCATGCAGAGATCCGAGATCTCGATCACCCTTCCGCTTTGTTTGTTATGAGACATGTGGGTAGGCGTTGGGTTTTTGCTGGATATCGTTTCCTTTTTTCCTTACAATGCACACTTTTTTCGAGGATTTTATTTCACTGCTGAATCGCGTTCACAAATATGCTTTCTGGTAACCGGACAATGATAACAAGAAGAGGACAAAGATCCATTCTTTAGTGGTTAAAGTAGTAACCATGTCTTACACAGATCAACACAGTTTATTTCAGCACCCAACAGCTTCTTCTTGTCTGTACAAAACTAACACACACCACTATTTGGCTCGTTTGGTTAAAAAAAAAAAAAAGAAAAACAAAAAGCTATAAATCTAGGGAGGAGCACCATCTACTACTCTTTGACTAGAAAGAAAGTTTGATCACCGGCTAGGCGACAGCTATTTGAATCTCTCCTTCACTGATTGGCATGAAACTCACTCGCTTCTGCAAAGTAGGGCATAAGAAGAAACGAAAGAATTAATCAGTGTTTCTACAAAGAGTTCTCATATGAAAAGATATGATATAAGAAAGTTTGAATCCATTATTCAAGGAGAAATATTTGTTTTGTGTTACCGAAGAGCCTTATACCCATCTGATTCTAGCGGTCAAAAAGGTACTACTGGTCTTCATTTTCGGTAGTCAACTAAATTTAACATGCATTCACACATCCGGCTTTAAACGAGAAAAAGACATAAGAAAACACAATGATGAGTTAGGTTAAGCCATTTCGTGTCTTGTTTTGAATGGTCAGGGAGATTAGAAATTCAGCAAACGTTGAGCCCAAGCCTGTGATTTCAATTTCCTTCTTCTGGGGCCGGCTTAGTTGCCTTCCTTGAAGAAGGCAAGCAAATATGTAGAAATTGTAAAGCTACAACGACTATTTGTGGCTTTCAGTAGCCATTTGTAAAACTATGTGGGCTACGGCTACTATTTCGGCAGACACGTGAATAAAGAATGTAACACTTCGTCAAAAAGACAAGAACACTGTTTGAACACTTGGACCTCAAGTCTAAACAAGTCGAAAACGAGGAGTGAAATAATCACGGGTTCATACTCTGCGAGGGCCTTAAGCATGACGCGTGAAAATGAAGTTTTCAGAACATTTAGAAAATGCATCATAATTTCAGAAGCTTTGGGAAGATGGTTTATTTTGAATATGGCTTTAACTTCAGGATCTGGGCATCATAATTTCAGAAGCTTTGGGAAGATGGTTATTTTGATAACTTCGATGGGCTTGCTGAAAGAAGAAGCAAACCATGTTGTTTGTCTTCTTGAAGAGGCCGAAGATGGGAGGGAAAAGAACCAAACCATGTGAAGTTTCCATACGGTCGGTTTCAAGGCCATTGATTTTTCAAAATGTGTCCCCTGTGATCGTCAAGATTTGAGACCCGGTAAACAGGGCATGAGAAGTGGATCGGTGTCTTTATATAAAACATACCTCACGCCCTTTGATGCCCTCTTTGACTTTTCCACGGCCGCCCTTTCCACGTACATGCTGGTCGAAGTTCATGCCCTCAACATCCTTTTTGGCTGCAATTTCATCATCACCATTGCCGGCCTTCCCCCTGCAGAGTTCCAGGATCTTCGCAGCTGCCTCTGCCTCGTCTTTGCTTTCCTTCAGTAACTTCTCCACTTCCGCCCTTGGAAGCCTCATCCTGACTCGCGACCCATCGTTGGATCCTTCTTTGGACTCCTCGGGCAAAATGCTTGTTGGTTTCATGATTGAGAGGTCAGAAACCGACCTCCGCGACAGCATTAGGCTCTCAAGGCGGTCCTTGGCGGACATGTTTATCCCCGACCGGGCCCTTCTTGGAACGCTCTCCTTGGGAACCTGTGGTAACTCCACTAGGAAGTAGAGCCTCCTTGGCTCCAGCCGTTGGTGTGCTTCCAAAGGCTTTGCTCGAATGCCATAATGCTTAACCGCCTCGGAATCTAACAAAACATGACCCGGGTAGTCCTTAACCACTTCCCCGGCTTGCACCGGCGTCTTCAACTTCACGGTCTCCCCGTTAATTTTCATGACCTTGGCGGTCTTCTTAGCTCCCAAGCTATTTCCCATGGAGTTCAAGTTCTTCTCTCAGTGGCCTACCCCGGCTCCTCCTCGATGAACTTTAGAACAGAATAGGGCCAAGAGGAGCTCTTCTTGGTAGATAATCCTTACAAACAAGTGGTGGGTACGAGAGATACCAACACTTTGTCACGGGTAGTTATATGTTGGCGTTATTGGTTGGAGTCATAGTCAACAAAGAAGGCCAATTTTGAAAATCGGCCGAGCTTTTGACAGAAAAATTGGACGTATCGCTCTCGTTTTCAGCATCCAACAAATAAACCACCCTTCTTTTTTCTCGTTCAATAAGATTGTGCTATCGATCGTCATGCCAGCAGCAACATCGTCCCACCTTCGAAGGACAAAATCAAAAAAGCCCGTGATGAGTGGGGACTATGATTACATAATCATATATGTTTCATTCTCTCAACTAATCGTTCACGATGATCACGGCGGGGACTAAAAACTTATCCTCATAATTCAACCGAGAACATGTGAAATTTGACTTGGGACTTGTATTGGAAAATATCAAACCTCGTCTATTCGGAATTCGCTTTCATGGGAAGTAGATTTCCGTCAAAAAATCACAAGTTTACTATATTTCTTTTGGTTGCCCTGGTGAGCAGGACTCTGATGGGCGAAGCTTGTGACCAACTACCATGGCTTTGGAATATTAAGCACAGACTTCAAGTCTAAAAGGATGGCCCGCTGCTCAATTTGGAGGCCTGGCCCTTGAATATGACACACAGGACGCCATGTGAAACTCTGGCAATTTACTGACCAGCAAATTCCAGCGATTGTCACGGCTCAGGACTGGAATGATTTTTCAGACAATGAGGAAAAGATCGACAACAGTTTGACAGCACCAAAACATGATCAAATATTGTCACGAGAAAACCAACCATGTTATGGATTTCCCTAATATTTTTTGTTGAAGTCTTCCTGCTGGAAACTTGCGTACTTTTCAACGACTACTTCTCATGGAAATGACGAAAAACGCAGGCAAAAAACACGTGAAAATTGTTGCCGGAATTACAGTCAAACGGGGGAGATACAGTGTTACGCATACATAATGGACCAAGCCCCTACTATTTCGGATTCAGGTTACGTGCGTTCAGCATTGGGTTAAAGGAACGTTCGCACGCCATGTCTTCTGCTTTACAGAGCAGTTTTTCCTTCTTGGCGGTTGCTGCTTCGTAGCAAAATCAGAAGGGACGGCAATTGGGTTATTTTTGTAAGTCTATCCAAATCGGGGTCTTTCAATTGGGGTTGGCTACGTAAAGTAGTTGTCCAAGTAATTGCAGTCAGTCAATATATAAATGTCTTTCCTATTATCATTACCTTTTAACTTCTTGTATCATTGTTACTATTTTTTTTCCACGTACTACATGTAACTTTTGACTATGTTCCGTCTGTCTCCAATCTGAATCGGATTGTGCACACCATGATTCCTCATTTGAATTCCTTCCCCAACTTAGTCCCAATTGGTCCAACGTTCCCCACTTTTAAATGCATACATTTCTTTTATCCTATTTTTCTTTCCTCCAGACACGACTTATTCGTGTTCTAGAGCGCCGCTAACACTGTAGCTGCCCCGTGTTAGATACAGGGGAAACATCTAGGCCCACAAGCACAACATTTAAGCCTCAAATGGGCTGCACATGGCGTTGGTGGCTTTCAGCTCATAGTGGATATGCTTTTCATAATGCTCTCTTGCCAGAAAAGAGTTGTTACTTAACAGAAACTAAACAAGGCTTTACAACTTGCAGAGATACCAGCAGAATGCAGGAAAAGAAACCCAGATGTTTCAGATTTCAACATAGCTATAGCGAGGAAGTTAGAAAATTACTCAACATGTTTCCCAGGAAATACAAGATGAATTACTTCCTTTGAATGCACGAAAAATCACGAGGCTACTTTGTTTGTGTGGTTATCCAAGAATGCCAAAAAATCCTCAGTGACGGTGTTTCAACCGCTGCGGAGCCAGTACAAAGTATCGGAATCCAGAAAAGTAATTGAGACAAATGCAATTTCATTATCAAATGAACTTTCTCTTTTACACACTCGAACAAAAGGGAACGATAAATACACACAGGGAATGAGATGATCTTTACGTCTCAAGCCCCGATTCTTAGTTATCACGCCTGAAGAGTGGGAAGGTATGTAATATTCCCTGTCAAATCATCGGAATCAATGAAATAATTCAAAAAATTTCTAAGGTACAATTACCCTCGTTGTAGCAGTTGTTAACTTGCGAAGATGCTCCAACAATGAAGTGGCCTTCCGTTTGGCCCTCTCTGTGCCACTCTTAGCAAGCTCTGTTAAGGGTATGACAGCACCCAGCCTGCTTATGCACGCAAGATTCTCAGTATCTCTTTTGCACAAAGAAAGTAAAATTGCGGCTGCGTTTTCTTTGTTACGAGGCAGTCCCGTTCTCAGAAGATCTATCAACACGGGAATTGTGCTAGCCTTTACAATAGCAACTTTTGCATCCTGGTGGCTGGCAAGAACTGACATTATAGTTAGAGCTTCGTCAACCATGCAATTGCTTGAATTTGTAAGCATCTCTAATAATGCGTTGATGATCCCTGCCCTCACAGCCCTGCCCTTGTTTCCCTGATAAATGCACAAATTGAACAATGCAGTTGCAGCATCCTTCTTCCCCCTTGGGCTTCCATTTTGGAGTAATTCCACCAGAGCTGAGACTGCACCCGATGCACCTATAATTATTTTGTTCTCATCCCCAAGTGACAAGCTAAAAAGGGTTGCTGCTGCATTCTCCCTAGCTTCCATGCTTCCATTTCTGAGTACTTGGACAATTGAAGGAACAGCTCCGGCAAGCATTATGAGTCCCTTGTTATTCTCGTAAATTGAGAGGTTGAGAATAGAAGTAACCGCATTTTCTTGTGTCAACACATCATCTGATGTTAGAAGTTTGACCAGTAATGGAATGGCTCCAGATTCTGCAATTAGTACTCTGTTATCTGTGCTTCTTTTCGACAGTGATCGGATTTCAGCTGCAGCCGCCCTATGCTCCTCAGTGGACCGGCTCGAGAGCTTGCGGACTAGAGCTTGTATGGCTGCTACGTCACCACTGACATCGCGAAATGATCCATCATTTCTTTTTATTTTCCCATTTGTAAGTCCCGTTGGCTGCTCAATATTGTGCTGAGCACACCACTGAGTAATTAGACTTCTCAGAACATAATTTGGAGTAAGAGTAAAATTTTCGAGCTTCAGCTGAGTTTTTGGACATGATGAATTTCCAGAATCTATCCATCTCTGGATGAAAGATCTCTCGTACGTCTGCAGAGAAGAAGAAGAAGAAGAAGAAGAAGTAGAAGATATATCAGAAGGTACTTACAAGGAAAAAAGAAGAAGAAGCCAAGTCCATAGTTTAACAAGATCTGTTCTGCATATAAAACATGACAAAATGCCAATTGAGGCGAATAATACCTGTCCTGTGGCAACAATTACTGGATCCCTCATGAGTTCCAAGGATATAGGGCAAAGAAAATCTTCAGGAATTACAATTGGATCTGGCTTCTTCATGTCTTCTAAAACATCGGTGGCTGAATGGTCAGGGCCATCAACACCATTGTCATTCACCAGACAGGCCTCAGAACTATCAGCAGAATTTCCGAGCCTCTCGGACTTGCAACTTATCAGATCTGCATCACAGCTCTTTGAAACATCAATTTCTGGAACAACAGCATCCAGCTTGAACATATCTTCATCGTGTACACAACCACAGTTCTGAACATGTGAACTTCCAAATGCTTTGTTGCTTGATTGGGCCTGATCAATTTTTTCATCGAGCAGCTGGACTAAGGCATTAGATAACATTTTTGCATTAAAAGACCCATATCTCTCTGTGGCTCTTCTCAGCTGTGATCTCACCAACTCCACCTATCAAACAGAAAAATATGAGGTACGAGTCCGGTTGATAAGATAGCACCACAGATTTCTCAACTCCTACCTGTTCTTGAACTTCCTCTGAGATGTTGAAGTGATTGTAAGGTATGCCGCCTAATGCTTTCTCCAATTTCCAAGCCACACACTGGAATAGCGGAGCAATTTTTCTGGAAGCTCCATCCTTGAATCAAGATATACCAAATTTCAGAGAGGTACCTAGACATTCTTTTAAATGTGCACATGACAACGATAAAGACTCAGCAAGAGCAATGGCAACAGATCAAATACTCCATGTTCAAGGAACACAATTCTATCTAAATGAAAAGCATGCTTTCTCATTTTCATTGCAGCAACATAGAATTAAGCATATATGTATCCATCCACACTTTGCTCGGTTGACTCAAGTCCAGCCACTGACTTGCAGTCAGTTGCCGGTTAGAAATTTCATGCTTCCTAGTTTACCAACGACGATCCGCGATTTCACAAAGAATTTTTCCGAAGTGTAAGAGAATTAAGTACTGCATCTTTTTGTTGATAGAGTGCCAGCGAAAGCAATATGACAGAAGTTAGAGATTTTTCTCGATTCTCTAGTCGTTCTCTCTGTTTTAGTGCATTAGATTACGGATCAATAAAATCGGGAGCAAATCATCTTATCCTACCATCACAGGAACCTCAAAGATATACACAACAACAGCGAAACAAACTTAGAAGCACAGACAATGTACAGAATTAAGTACAATCAACTTTGTTATCGATCATAATTCTTTGCAAGTTGGATCGTAGGAAGACCATCGCATCATTTCGAGGGCAAGCGGACACTTTTTGCAGTGTGCATTTGTAATAATTTAACAGCATTGATCTAATAAAATTAATTTCCGCGAACATCTACACGTTCGCAACTTTTGATTGCTAAGAAGATGCAGGAAAAGAAAATAAAGGAAAATCCAGAAAGCGATATTGCAAATGAGCCACACGCATACTTATCCTCAGTTAGGTGCATTATATACAGTTTCCGGAACTCCTTTTTATCTTCCTTTTACCAGCATTGACGGTGATCTAACAGATTAAAGGAACAGAAAAGAAAACCTAGCAATACGCAAGAAGATGAAACTCACGGAAGAGTTATTTGCACGGAAATTTCCGAAGAGCAATAAGAGGCGCTTGGCCGCCCGTAAGGCCACCTCCAAATCGGATGACCACGGAGATCCCAACGAAGAAGAAGAAGAAGAAGTCGACGCATTCAAGGGCAGAGAATGGCCGCGACCGAAGTCCCTGATCTCCTCCAGCAAATGCGAGAGCAACGCGATCCGACGGATCAGATCGGTGCAGTCCTTCCTGAACAACGGCACGGAAACGGCCGCATTGCCGCAGGCGGCGGCCCCGGCACTGACGACGTCCCGCACAAGCTCGAGGAGTACGACACCGGAGACCTCGCCGCCTGCCATCTCGTCAGGACCAGAGCGCACTCGGAAAGCGACTACTTCGGTGTCCGAAGGCTTGTGCAGGTTAGTAGCACATTTGCCAGCGCCAGCGCCCTTCTCGCCTGTTTGTACATTATAAAGCCAAAACAAAATGAAATGGATTTTCCACAGACACAGATAGAGAGAGAGAGAGAGAGAGGGAGAGAGAGAGCCTATAATGCGTGTAGGTGTGAAGAAAGCGAGATTCTCGGGGTTACGAGGGGGAAGGCAACAAGGGAATACAGTTGGCTTTGGAATCTTATGAAGTGTATTCCAACTAACTCAATTCTTCACCTTTTTTTTTTTTTTTTTTTTTTTTTTTTTTCTTTTCATTTTAATCAATTTAGTATTCCTCCATATTCCTCTTCACCCACAGTTCCCGCATCCGCTACGTGGTTGCTTTCCGTCTAACTCTTGGGCCGAACGCCGTATTTGGAGTTTGCTTTCTACGTGTCTATCCAATATTACCTTACCTCCAAGACATGACAACTACATTAATCCAAGCTGAATCCTCCTAATAAAATATTAAAATATTATAGAAAATTATGCCCCGAAGGTGATACTAGCCTCGATCCGACTGGTTACCGCACTTTGAAAGCAAAATCTGATTTGTTTATCGAGGCATTGTTGGCTACGTTTGGGTTGCTCAGTTTGCAGGCCACGTTGTGACAGGGAATAGAACTATGTCGGCCTCGTTTTTTCCGCAAGATCGCAAGGGAAAGGCACCTTGCTTGACTTGCAATTGATTTTTGGACATGGGAGGTGGCAATGGATGTTAGGGGGAACCCTGCTCAGGATATTAAATGGACTAAAGAGGTGATAAAATACATTGTCTTAAAAACAGAACTTACATATGATATTTATTGTAATTACTTGAATATGACAACAAGTGGAAAAGAAGCTTCTCTACGTTTAAGTAATTAATTTGACTTGCCCGGCTGTTTTGAATAAATCTTAACATTTAAAGTGAAGAGGCGGTGAAATTCATTATCTTATAAATTATATTTTAATAATTTTTTCAATAATATGAGACTTATCAACCGCGCGTCTTAACAATTAAAACATCAGAATTTGTACACAATATTTATTGTAATTACTAGAATACTTCATTATGTGACAAAAAGTGAAAAGAGAGGCTTCTCCGGGTTCAAGCAATTAATCTCACTTGCTTGGCTGTTTTGAATAATTCTCCATCAGCCTGTCCCCGCGTAACTTCTAAATATCAACTACTACCTTCTCTTCATAAATTAGAAACCAAAATAATTCTTTCCAGTTACGGTATGTATGCGTAGTCGTATAATTCTTTCCCCAACATAGTGTTATGTTCGGGACTCGGTCCAACTCCGTATGAATGCCTGTATATTTTTGGACCTAAACTATTCTCGACGTGGTTCCAACATCGACTTCTTTTGTCTTCTTTTCTGGACAGCTGTTGGCTACGTTTTTCAGATATCTTTTTCTCTGGGTGGATATCCATTACAAAATTATTGGATAGAAGTTCAAACTATACAGCGTTGAGCAATTCTTTCGCTCTCCGTGTGGATATTGTTTCCATTCCGACATCCTTTATGATCTTCTTTTTCCTAAGAGCCAGGGTGTTTGACCCGTATTTGCAGCAGACCCTCTAGAATGTCAAAACGTTTAATAGTAGGACAACCTGATTCAATACAAACCCAAACTAATCCCTTTTTTCTTGGTCCAGCCTTACAAAAATAGAAACAATATATATATATATACACACACACATAAAATGTATAAAGTGAAGTTTGATTATACAAATTAAAATCAAACAAGGGAAAAATTTTGGGAAAAGAAAAAATACAAAGAACACTTAGAGTAATTTACATTTAACCTAGACCAATATATGTGGTGTTGAAGCAAAATTGATTTTTTATTTTTTATAAAATGGGTCTATGCTCGCTCCAAGGGTTTCTTCTTGATATACAAGCTACGAGAAAGGCCACTACGAAGGTTAATGGCTTCACGAAAGAGCAAGAGATAGAGATAGAGAATTAGTTGTGAGTTGTATATTGATTTTTAATTTTTTTTTCCTTCCGATTTAATAGTTGGATACAATGCAAACTTTTAACTTGCTTATTCTTTTCCTCATAATGTGACCGGGTGATGTAATATTTAATTTACAGATCAATTTGTCTGTTTGATGTAGGATGTAGCCGTGAGAGACAATTAATCTAAGCTGTACATTATCTCAATAACAATAAACAATAAACAATAAACAATAAACAATAAACATTAAACAAATAGAATGTAAGAAAAGATCACGTAACAATTAAGTGTCTTTGTTCAATCTTACTCACCCACATTCACCTTCTCCTAATCAACTTACCCTTTCACTCCTCAATAAGATTACGCTTACTCTCTTACAATAATCTGATTTTTTATTTAATAGCTAGAAAAAAATCGCACAAACAAGACAAACCAGCTCAATCGAAGCCTTTGCACAAATCAAAAACATTCTTTCTGCACTCAGTTTTACCCAATAAATAAAAGCCCTAAGTGAGTGTTTTTGATTTGTGCAAAGGCTTAGATGGAGCTAGTTTGAGTACACAGTTAGGGTTTCCTCTCGTGAAACCCACAAATATGTATCAAATAGTAGTGCGAGAAGTCCAATACAAAATATTACAAGCCGAAACTTTAAGCTTGAGATTGTGGTGCTGTTTTGTGTGGATTCCTTTATCTTGATTGGCTCATCTCGTAGCCATTGGAAAACGCTTCAAAATCGCCAATTGGATGGCTCTGAAGAGGACCCAAAATTCCAAATTTTCAGCCGGTTTCCTTTACCTTTTTGTGGCATTTGTTCAAGCCTCCAAATTAGTAATCTACCAATTGTGAAACGACTTCACATTAAGCTCTTGGGTCAAATAGGAGTCTTTGGCTTAATGGGTAAAAAGCTTCTCAATCAACTAGGCCAGCAATTTTTGTTACGTGCATGGTTTTCTGAACACGAAAGTGGCTCTTCCGATGAGAGAATAACGTTCATTTGTGACTGGTTAAGGGATTTTTGGAGGAATTGGGGATTTAGCATCACTGGAGGGACGCCACACACCTCTGTTTTCATGAGGGAAAACACGCCTAGTCTCTAGATTTCCAAAAGCTACCTACTCTTTATAAGAGCAAGGACGGTATGGCCGTGGCCTTTTGGGCGGCATAACAATTTGACATGACTCTTTTTCCCTTCCCATTTCTATTGTTATAACTTTAACTTTGTTTTGCACACATAGAAAACAGAATCCAGGCAGAGTGCAGAGAGATTTGTGAATGAAAACACACGAACGATTGAACCAAATGGTTTTATATTTCATAGAAAAGTTGTAGTAGCAGAAAGCTTACGAAGGAAAGTGGTTCTCAACGTTCAAAAGAGTAACCAAGACAGCTTCTAGCTTAAATACATAAAACATAATACATAGGAAAATATGACAGCAACTACACGCCACCTTCTTTTCTTTATTGGAAAGAAGTATGGACAGTAGCATGCCCATGACAGATTGGCCAAAAGGACACTCTTCAATTATTCAGCAACTTCTCAATGGAACTGCTACAGATAAAAGTTGAACACTTACCTCACTGTCTAGTGCCATGTCTAACACTTGATTGAACTGTCCTCACTACCAGCCAGACGCGATGGTTGGTTGACAAAAACCCCATTACTTTCAACACCCTTCCTTAATGGGGTTTGTGGTTACCCCAATCTTCATCCGGATCTTCGCATGTTGATCTTTGGAGAGGCTTTTTGTTAGTATATCAGCAAGTTGATTCTCACTACTGCAGTGAAGCAATTCAATCTCCTTTGCTTCAATGACTTCACGAATGTAGTGAACTTTAATTGCAATATGCTTTGTCTGTGAATGATGACTTGGATTATTAGCCATTGAGATGACTGATTTGCTATCACAGAACACTTTGGTTTCTTCTTTTTGTGCTTAACCAATTTCCATAAGCAACTGCCTTAACCAAACAGATTGACATGCAGCAGCAGACGCTGCAACATATTCAGCTTCTGCTGTTGATAAGGCAACAGGACCTTGCTTCTTAGACATTCACGAAAAGCCTCTAGATCCCATAGAAAAGAGATAACCTGAGGTGCTCCATGAATCTTTAGTATTTCTAGCCCAATCACTATTAACAAATCCCACCAGCTTGAAATTTTTGCTTTTTTCAAATAGCAAACCATAGTCAATCTTTCCTTAAACATATCTTAGGACTCGTTTCAGCTTACTAAATTGATTCTGAGTGGGGTTTTGCATGAATCTTGACATCATTGTTACGAAATATAGCAAGTCAGGTCTTGTTGCAGATAAATAGAGAAGGCTTCCAATCATGCTCCTATAGACTGTAGGATTTGCACTCTCCGATTCATCTTCAGCATGAACCTTTTCTCCAGGAATAAGAGGTGTTGATACAGCATTGCAATCAGTCATTCAAAACTTCTTCAAGATTTCTTTTGCAAATTTTGATTGTGACATAAAAATTGCATGATTTCCTTGTTTCACTTCTACTCCAAGAAAGAACTTCATCATACCAAGATCATTCATTTCAAATGTTTGTAACATTTGAGCCTTGAAATTAGCTAGACTTTCTTCACAATTTCATGTATAGATTAGATCATCTACATATAAGGAAACAATTAAGATCTTGGTACCTTTTTTGTAAATGAACAAGGTGGGTTCACTAGGACTGCGTGTGAATTGTTGTTCTTGGAAGAAGTGACTTATTTTGCTAAACTAAGCCCTTGGAGCCTGTTTTAGCCCATAAAGTGCCTTATTAAGCTTCAACACCATCTCTTCCTTTCCTCTGATTTCAAACCCTTGGGGTTGGTTGATGTAGATATCTTCATTTATCTCACCATTGAGAAAGGCAACCTTGACATCAAGTTGCAACACCTTCCATTGGTTTTGGGCAGCCACAGCTAGGATAAGTCTAATAGTTTCCAAACGTGCTACTGGAGCAAAGGTTTCAGTAAAATCTTCACTAGGAACTTGAGAAAATCCTTTAGCAATAAGCCTTGCTTTATATCTTTGAACTTCTCCTTTCTCATTCAACTTGGTTTTAAATATCCATTTCACACCAACTGCTTTCTTTCCTGCAGGTAGATTGGAAACTCTCCAAGTATTGTTTCTTTGAATGGTTTGAATTTCTTCCTCCATGGCTCTTCCATTCTTCCTTCTTCATGGCTTCATCAAAGGATGTTGGCTCCAGAGTGGACATATTACAATATTCATAAACCTTTTCCAATGACCTCATTCTTATCGGAGTCATGGTAGTAGGGGAATTATCTTTAGCCAACATTATGTTAGCATCAGAGTTAGGAATTTGTGGAGTAGTATTAGTCAGCCCGATAGGAGTAACTGGTTTTGAATTGTAGGGATTGGAAGACTTTCCTATGCTTTCGTGACTTGAATAATTTCTTATCAAGTTGGGAAGCAAAACATTTTGATACTCTTCCATTTTCAATTCCCAATTCCATGTTGTATTCTCATCAAACACCACATCCCGAGTCACCATCAATTTGTTTTGCTCTACATTATATATTCTGTAAGCTTTGGACTTCAAGCTGTACCCCAACATGACACCCTTTTTTGCCTTCTTTTCCAACTTATGTCTATGATGGTTTGGAACATGAACAGAGCATAATGAGCCAAAAACTCTTAAATGCTTAACATTTGGTTTAACTCCTTTCCACAATTCATATGGAGTTTTGTCTTTTGCTGCTACTGATGAGGTTAAATTTAATAAATACACAGCAGTATAGACAGCTTCAGCCCAAAAGCTTTTAGGAATCATTTTTTCTTCCATTATGCTCCTAGCCATTTCCATGATGCTTCTGTTTTTTCTTTCAGCCATCCCATTTTGTTGAGGACAATATGGTGTTGACAACTGCCGTCTTATCCCTTCCTAGGTACAGAACAGATTGAAATCGCCAGACAAATATTCACCCCCTTAGTTTGATCTTAGGACTTTAATCATCTTGTTGCACTCTTTCTCTACTAGTAGCTTGAACTCTTTGAATATCTACAATACTTCAAATTTTTCCTTCAAAAAGAAAAACCTAACACATCCTTGACAAGTCATCAATGAATGTAACAAATAATCTTCTACCTTTATTTGTGGGTATCCTCATAGGATCACATACGTATGAGTGAACCAACTCAAGAAGGTCTTTTGATCTTTCAATTGTTGCTGAAGGAAATGGTAGTTATGACTTTTTTCAGCTTGACAGCCCCCACATATTTCGTCACATAACTTCACCTTTGGCAGCCCTTCAACAAGACTCAAGTCATGCAAATTCTTCAAGGCTTCAAAGTGAATATCTCCGAATCTTCTATGCCATAACCAAGACTGATATAAGCTGGTGATGAGTGTTGTAGGAAGCTTATAGGCAAAGTTGATTGGGAAATTTCTGGAATTCTCCATATTAACCACAACAAGTTTGATTGCAGGAAAGCTTTCTTCATAAATGGAACAATGCTTGTTTTTAAATACCAACATATATCCATTATCTAACATTTGTCCTACACTTAGTAGGTTTTGACTCAAACTAGGAACATACAATGCATCCCTAATCACATGAGCCTCATAAGCAGTTTCAACTGTTACTTCTCCTGACCCTAAAACATCAATTCTCTCATCATTTCCCAATCTGACCTTGGATTTATAAGTTCTGTCAAGCCTACTAAATATCCTATCATCAAAAGACATATGATTGCTACAAGCACTATCCAAGAACCACACATTCGAGCTTTTACTAACAGAGGAACAACACATATAAAAAAAAATATTTTCAACTTCATTTTCTTCTGCAACATTGATAGAATGTTTTTCTTCCTTTGATCAAAATTTTTTCTCTACATGACTAAATTTTGAACATTTTTTGCACTGAGGTTTGCCTTTATGCCAGCAAAACTTCTCATCATGATTGGTCTTTTTGCATACTTTGCAAGGGGGAAACTTGTTTTTGTAATCATCATTTTTCTGACTACCTTCTATGGCTAAAGGTTCTAATGACAGCCTAGTTTTGAAGGCAGATTCTATTGACAGCTTCTCTTTTCCTCTATCAGTTCGTTTCTCAAAGGCCTTTAAGGATCCCATAAGTTCAGATATTGACAAGGTCTTAAAATCTTTGGTTTCTTCCAAAGTAGTAATTGTTGAATCAAATCTTGCAGTAAGACTGATTAATATTTTCTCTACAACTTTACTATCTGGTATTTCCTCACCGAAACCCCTCATTTGACAAACAACATGATTGACTTTTGTATAGTAATCTACCACCAATTCATCTTCATTCATTTTGAGTAGTTCAAAATCCTTTTTAAGTGACTAAATACGTACCTGACGAACCTTGGGTATACCAAGGAACTCATTCTTTAGTAGCATCCATAACTCATGTGCTGAAGAAGCATGAGCCACTCTATCAAATATTGAATCTGAAATTGAGAGGTGTAGAACAAACATGGTCTTCATATCCTTCTCTTGATTCTTCTTATATTTCTCTCGATCAGCAGGTGAAAGAGCATTTTCATCATTAGCTTTAGCCAATCCTTTGCTTACTATGTCCCAAACTCCTTGGATACGAAAATATAAAATCATTAAGGTAGACCATTGACGGTAATTTTTACCATCAAAGTGGGGCAGCGGAAGTTGTGAGTTAGGAAAGAGTTAGGCTCCAGAAGAACTAGAAGAGGAGGATGAAGATGAGGGTGTTTGAGATGAGGCCATTGTAAAGATGAAATCAGAACTTGGCTTATGATACCACTGTTATAACTTTAACTCTGTTTTGCACACACAAAACAAAATCGAGGCAGAGTGCAGAGAGATTTGTGAATGAAAACACACGGAACGATTGAACCAAATGGTTCTATATTTCATAGAAAAGTTGTAGCAGCAGAAAGCTTACAAAGGAAAGTGGTTCTCAACGTTCAAAAGAGTAACTAAGACAGCTTCTAGCTTAAATACATAAAACAAAATGCATAGGAAAATATGACAACAACTACATGCCACTTTCTTTCCTTTACTGGAAAGAAGTATGGACAGCAGCACACCCATGACAGATTGGCCAAAAGGACACTCTTCAATTGTTCAGCAACTTCTCAATGGAACTGCTACAGATAAGAGTTAAACACTTACCTCATTGTCTAGTGTCGTGTCTAACACTTGATTGAATTGTCCTCACTACCAGCTAGACACGATGGTTGGTTGACAGAAACCCCATTACTTTCAACACCTATTGCCATTAAAATAAACTGAGGACCAGTGTCTTGCAAATAATCCTAGGCTACTAAGAAAGTTAGTAAGCAAGAGGATCTCCTTTCTGACTTGTTGACGTCTCCTGTTCATGGAAACACAAGATAAACTCTCTCTTTAGTGCAAAATGGTTTTTCTGCATGTTAAAGACCCACGTAGTGTAGTACACAAATATATTGCACATTTTGGTAGTTATAAACATGTTAATACCATATATTTGAAAGCTAAACGTTTGGCTTAACATAATATCATACAATAAGATTATTATGATATTGCCACAAATATTTGCCTTTTGTTTTAGCACATGAAGTTCTAAATTCTGCATGAGATTATAAAAAAAAAAAATTAGCGTTTTCATAGATGTTTAGTCACCATGAAAATAAGTGAAAAAGCTTTTCTAATGAGATTGACATTTTAGAGAATATTTTCTATGTAATATACTTAAAGAAATTATCTAATAAAGTTTTATTCTTGTAGTTATATTGTTAAACAGATAAACACTAAACATTCTTAATTTGAGAAAACATAACTATATGTAAAGCTAACTTCTTACTTAAATTAAAAAAAGTGGCAAATGATTATCTTTAATAAAGAAGATCATTGGTTACACAATTTACACTTATCTAATTAATATAGCCATGTTCCATTTTTTTTAATCTAGTAAAACGTTTAAATTGCTATTCAAACATTTCCTTTGGATTAAATTATGGAGGCTAATTTCAACAGTTATAATAAACAAGGACTTGAAAAAAAGATATTACAAGAAAAGGAACATTGTCATCCTTAAGGGCAATGTAAGCGAAGGAGGCCACAATGAAATCAATGAAATATAAGCAAAATCAAGATGTTGATTTTGAAGTGATTCAATGTTATGGTAAAGCAAAAGGTTAAAAAATATGTAGTTAACAATTTAATTATAACTGAAATTTAAATACTCTTTTAAAAACATGTTTTATATGGTATTATTGATGTATAAAAGCGCAGTATAACAAGCTTTTACTTTGTGTATGAAAGAAAAAGAAAAAGAGAAAACAACACTAATTATAAAGATTGAACTCAACATTGTTTTGACAAATGGATATCATCAATTATCATATTCATACTTAATATTTGGACAGTGCATTGCTTAATGAAAAACTAATAATCTCTTACAAAGTCATCATTTATTCAATTGATTTTTTTTGTTATGAATTTTGCAGTTAAAATAAATTACAACAAATATATTATGGAAATTGAAAAATCAAAATTTGACGAATCAACTAAGCCTATCCCTCACTGAAGATTAAAAGATTATCTATTTGTTTAATTCTTTAGCCATAACGTAGAATGCGTGGGTCATAATCGCTTTCAGGAAATAAAAGAAAGGGCGACTGTAACATGAAAGGCGCCAGCTTACAATGCCACCAAGCAGCTTCCTTCAACTTTCTGCAAAAATAAGGCTTACTAATTTTTTTAGTTTTTCTTTTCTTTTCTTTTCTTTTGATAGTCTTTAAGCTTATTGACTTCTACAACAAATTTTTTGGACCCTTTTAACATGATATTGTTGGCTTAAAAAACTCACGGTCCTACAACTTCGTGAGTATGGGCTGAGGGAGATGCAGGGAAGTTAGGTGGGAAGAAGCAGTCCACGAAATTCTGCAGCCAGAAGGAGATAGGGGCCCCAAAAGTTTTATCAAGATGTATAGATTACTATTTTAGTCTATTGGGCTTTTGTATAGTTCCAGCTCAACTCTTTTTGCATTAAGTCACATCTCAATCAAAGAGTATTTCGCAGACTTGTTTATTAAACCACTTTATAGTAAACAATATTAACACTTTCTCTCTAAGTTTAGAGTATAAAATTTTTTCAAATCTCCTAATTGAATAAAGTATTTTTAAAATAATTTAAGAATATTGTTAATAGAAAAGTCCCATATTATGGGCTTATGGGAGTCCAAAACATATTAAGCTTATGAGAACCTAATGGGTGATAATATATAAAAGTAATTGAGTTTGCTAAACTAGTAGATTATGATCTTTTGGCTTAAGGAGAGTGTTAATAGAAAATTCCCAACTACAGTAGTTCTAAAATTGACATATGATTCTCCTAATTGTGTTAATATTTCCTAATTATACTTGTATTGTTCATTTTCTTCTATAGTCTATTATCATATAAGGTAAATTAAGTCTAGCCTTGTATATATATGGGTAGTGATGTATATGGCTCATTAGTATATCATAATCAATACAATTGAATTTTCTTATCTTGTTGGCTTTTCTCATTTTTGTGACAAAACCCATTTTTAATATTGATAATGTGAACTCACTAGAAAATGCTAATGAAATGCAAACTCTTATCAATAAGGATAATAATCAACTGTTAATCTTATTATTAATATTTTGTTTTAACATTCTCCTTAAACTAGTATTTAATCAAGACATACGGCAACAAATAAACAAAGGGAGGTGTTTTGGTTCTACGTCTGAAAATTATAAATACTTGTAATTGTTGTGTTATATTGTAGTGTTTTTTGTTAGCTCATACCTCCATGTGACGATCATTAACATACGGCACCTGTAATGCTTTGATAGGTCGCAATCGGGGCCAAGCAGCATTGAAGGATACCTGCAATTGATCGGCGAATTGTTGCTTTCTGTTGAACATGCTTACATGGTACAATTACTTGGCATTCTCAAACCTGAAAAGCCAACAAAGCCCATCCGTGAGACTCAAAAGATGAGAAATTTGTGTGGTTAAATATTTTTTATTTTATTTTATTGATTGTTAGGTTTACCTAAAATACGCTCAAATCTTCTATACCTACTTTTCCATTCATCAGTCGGACGGTCGTTCTCAGTACAAATTGTACGTTAAAATGTCCATAGTGAGGGCGAGAGCGATCTTACATATTATATTGAAAAGGCTTGTCGGATGAGCTATCGCTTCGCACAAACAGCAAATACGAACTTGGTAGACTGACAAAATTCAGTATTCCCGTACGAGAAAACATGACTACCTCGGTCTCAACAACCTGAACCGGGTGCACCTGTCCACCGGAATTCAGGAAAAGAACAAGATGGAAGAATTTAAAATTGAAGCCTTGATGGTGAAATGCCAACTTTTGATGAGGTGTTAGTCTCTAATTAAAAATGGGAGAATGAGATAAATTTTTTTTTATTTAATGTTTTAAGGATTTTAGGATAACCTTTATACTGTAATATGATATCAGAACTAAAAATAAGTCTCTATTTTATAAATTTTTATGTCCCACAGTTAAGCTTATTTTTATATATAATGCTTATATCAATATGTCAATAAGGAAGAGTATTTTTATGCTTATGGTTACTTCAATAGCAGCATATCTCACTTTTTTTTAAAAAAAAAACAGCAGATCTCAAATGGACGTGTTTTGTAGTGTACTTTAATTCAGTTCTCAAATCTCCATCCGGACAATTTGAGAACTGAAAGTGAACAGTGATGAAGAAAAAGACCAGCCAGATTAAAAACAGTGCACTGCACAGTGGTGCTGACGTATCATAAATGTCTTTATCTAGAGGGATTGATAGAGCAAGTTCTGTGTGGTATTGGCCTTGATTGGAACTCTAAAATTTGTTTAGTGATTAGAAGACACTGAATTTGAGTGGCAAACAGACTGGATTACTCCAAATTTCTCCAGAAAGACAAATCGATGCTGTAACTTGAAGCTATTAAATTCTCCATGTCCTTCCAGGTGGTTCTTTTGGTAAGCAACTTGGATCAAGAAAATGACATTTTACCCTAAGTGTGGATTGCCCAAACCCTCTTACGTTTGGCTCGGAGCTCAATATCAAATGATTAATAATTAATCAAAGTTTCACTAACGCATCTAAAATTTCTTAGATTATAAGTCAATCTTTTGTCTGCATTGGTTAGAATTTCTAAAATGTTTTATCAGTAGATTTCTTGACATCTTAACTGTCTTGTAATTAATTTAGTGAGTCTGAATCATCTAATTTCATAAGAGTGATTAGATTTTTAAGAAGTATGTATACGATAAAAGTGATTTTCAGCAGCATCGAATGGATGTGAAATACAAATTTTCAGGCGTCTGTTCAGCATTATTGTAGGAGATTGGATTAGGTTAGCAACTGATATCCTTATAAGAAACCACACCAAACAGGTATGTCGACGTGGAAAGACTTCTAGGTAAGAAAATGTGGAAGTCTCACGTGCGTCTAGAGTTTGTAGGGGCTGTCTACCTCTAGAATCGCAGTTAGCATGCAACTACCCTTAGACGGTAAGTAGGTTTATTCCTCTTCTCCGTGCCAGCAGAATTTAGCTTTCCTTCCCATTCAGAGGACAAAAAACACTATCTTCAGTTCTGGCGGTCGATATGGAATCCAAAAAGGGGAAAAAAAAAATAGTACTTGTGGGTACTGTAGTTGCAACTACTTGTGGTAAGTTTAGGAGATCCAACCTGTTAGGCCAACGGGTCGAGAGTTTGACACCACCTCCTACTAGGGTATATGAGTTAATATATAGGGTAATTCCTGACGGAAAGTTGCATTGGGTAATCTCCATTTACGTTTCATGGTGGAACCCAGTATTGGGTAGGGGTTTTCTGCGTCAACTTTACACCTGTCGAGTTTTCTTTGTTCCATCTTGTCTGAAAGAGTACTTCTGCATCTGTGCCTCTGAAAACAGTAAGAAAAAAACATAAGAATGGCAATAGTCATACACAAATCTGTTTCCACACTTCTTTTGTTGGTTTTCGTTTTCGTACTTTCTGTTTTCATGTTTTAGTTTTGCAAGTGGGATACTCAGTTTTTGACAGTTTTCAGCTGAAGATATGTAGTTTCATGGGAGAGTGACATTCAAGTCGAGGAAAAGTCATTGGTTTCAGATCCTTAATTTGTTATGATCTTTTCTTTTGGATAAAATAAAGCTGAAGGTAATATTTCACCGTAAAGAGGAATTTGCCAAGTGCAATATTTGAGCTTAGATGATGATATCTTGTAATCGAACAATCTTGTAAATTTTTTTACGGGTGATATATAATTTGACCTTTCACCAAAAAAAAAAAAAAAAAAAGAGAAATGTTAACCGCAAAATCAGGTAAACTTTAGTGTTTGGAAATAACGACATGCAACTTGACTCAAACAAGGATACCCAAAGATTATCGTAAAGTTCTGCTCAATTCATGTTGAACGCGAGATATATCAACCTGCTCATCAATTACTTCCAAAATGTAAAATTTCCTCTCAGATCAACCTGCCCATCAATCGCTTCTGTGGCAATTCTTGTATGTAGCAGATAGCTTTAATAGCTTGATTCACACGCAAATGCTACCTGGAGGGATAACATACGAAGTAAACAGTCACTCCAATAATTTCCAAATGACTGCTCCGAACAACTTGTCTTCCGTACCTTTCCCCCCATTTGATGGTAAGTTTCACTCAACAAACAAGAAGGATCAGGCACAGCAACAAAGTGGTTGCATAAATCTCTTGAAATACAGATTGGCTCTCAAGATTTTGTAACATGAAGTCTCCAGCTTTGTTTTTACATGATATTAATTGTACCCTATTTTCGAAGGAGTACCTAGACTTCTCATTGAATATATATTTTAGCTACTATTTGCACATTCTTTTAGACATATGCACCGTGCCCTTCACATGTAATACAAAAGCAATTATTTTCATGACTGAGTTTCTGGCCGAAAAGAAAAATCAATATGAAACACTAATCCACACTAAAATCATATCAAAATGCAGATAAATATTAAGGTGAAATGCTAATTTTCACAATGAAATGACTAAAATATAAACATCACTTTTAAGTACAAGTGCTGGTCAATTGGCATCTATCTGACCTGTGGCCACTAAATTGGCAAGAAAATAAGCTCGTAGGTCATCAGACGTTCGATCCTGTGCCCCATGTGAACGACCATAATGCCTTTGAGCTAATAAATCGACGGATTTTTGTGCATGGTCGTTTTGCTTGATTCTTCCCTTTCCAGAAAGACAGTTGGGTAATGATTTCTTCGAAAAGAGCTGTGCATAAAAGTGAGTCTGTCTAATCTTCAGTCCCATGAACTTGAACTTTTCGTCGAACTTCTGCCCCAAGACAGGAATCAATTAACTAAAGAGAAGAAGCGTAGGAGAGGGACTGATGTCTGGTTCTGATGATGTATTGCAGACATTGTGTTTTTCCTCCCCTTGGGCATTAGGAGGTGACGTAAAAGGAGTACTAACAGGCAGACCAAGGTTTAGATCCGGCAGGCCACTCGAGTCATCCTCGAAGCAACTTCCAGCGTCGGATACTCGATCACTGTTGTCATCGGCGGACTTCACCGGCTGCCGGTCACGAGGAGATTTCAACTCAGATGATATAGCACAAGAAGATGTACTCCGGGCCTGAGGGCGAGCTGGATTCTGGTTCAATCGGTGATTATTTGGATCAATTCCCATCTTTATGAGCTTTCTTCTTAGATGAGAGTTCCAGTGGTTCTTTACTTCATTGTCTGTACGTCCTGGCAATCTCCCAGCTATAAGCGACCATCTAAGAACATACCACCAATGTAAGTCAACCTTTAATACTGGCATAATTTCGATGATACATTTGTTGAATGATAGTACTCGCGTGAGAAAGTTCCCTTTCCCACAAAATCTGACAGATAAATATTCTAAATATTCTATATATTATCTTCAGCAAATTTATGGTGCAATTGTATTAACGAAAACCAAAAAAGAGATGTATACTATGTTCAGCATATCGCACCGGTTGCCTAACAGTGCATGAAGCTTTATGATGAGATCCTCCTCGTCTTCTGCGAAGTTGCCTCTTTTAAGGTCTGGACGTAGGTAGTTTATCCATCTCAGCCTACAGCTTTTGCCGCAGCGAAGTAGACCTGGCCAAAATGAGAAGGATAAGTAAGGCAATATCCACGTACATATATATCTGCGAATGTAAATAACTTTGATGAATAATACCCACAAAAAATGTCGATTATACATAACTTTATACATGTTCATTGTAGATAGAATTACTTAGAGGGAAAAGGTCCTTTTTATTTTTATTTTTATTTTTTAAAAAGTAAATACTTTTGCTATTTCTCGTTTGCTTCGTGTTGTTCATTTGTGATACTCACCCGCAGCCTGAGGGAGGGTGCGCCAGCAACCTTCGCCATGTTTCCGGATGTAATCCACAAGCTTCTGGTCTTCTTGCTTGGTCCAAGCTCCTTTATTTATGTCTTTCTTCTCGCAGCATGGTTTCCTCATTGTAGTTCCTTCCACTAACCTTAGAGACCGAAGAGAATGATACAATGTTCTGAGAGAGAGAAAGAGAAAGAGAAAGAGAAAGAGAAAGAGAAAGAGAGAGACAGAGAGGGAGGAAGAAGGCGATCGAAGAACACAATTCGGGTAGAGATGAGGGACGGGTAGTATATATCCATTAGGCTTTGTGTCTGCATCAGAAAAACCAGTTTGACTTGGACTGGTTGTTTGCATCTGCGTGACTGTGAGTTTATGGGAGTTGTTGCATGTTGAGGGAGGAGAACGTTTTCGAAGTTGCTGTGGTAGTTTGATGCCGTTAAGTATAGGTCCTTATCTCCCACCAATTTGCTCACGTCCACTCAACTTTCATTTATATATTTTTTTTCCGAATTTTCAACTCTTTTTGCAATTTGCAAAATATCTTCATAACATTCTGCTCAGATGAGTATAAGTTGACCAAAAAAAAAAAAAAAAACACTTTTTATTTACAAACGAGAGAAAAAAAAAAGAACATAGCAAAGAGGCTATAACCAATACTGAAGTCAAATGAACAGTAAAAAGCATGTAGAGGACAAGGAATGTTGAGGAAATCACATGCCTTTACGTTGACTGATAGTTTCCGATGATTCCCCGGAATCCGCTCGTTAAAAGTTAACGGACAGCCAAGTACCTGCGTAGGCGGTTAGGTTTACAGTGGACAGATAGGGTGGAAGTCCAATCACGTATGGGGTATGGAGGAAATCGCAAAAGAGCCTTCTCCTACGGCGACCATTGGGTTAAAATCCAATGCTCTACCAAGAACTAAGATGTAGTAGTAAATATGGCTCTGTTTCCACCTTTTTGGCGTGATGGAAGAAATTCAATTAAAATGCTTAATATATATATATATATATATTCTTTTTACATACACAATTAACTAATTAGTAAAAAGGGAAAAAAGAAGAAGCAAAAGACAGATATTACACGTCGCTTGGAAAGAAAGACAAACTACAGCTTCACATGGGAAGCTGGCCCAATTTGCAGCCGTTGAGGTTGATCTGATTTGGCGTTTGGTGGTCACTTTCCTGCTGCTGAGGATGCTTATCATGATCCTGTATCCGATAAGTTTCATATCCAGGCCAACTACCAGTGCTTTCTTCGTCAATCACTTCTCCTTATTTAATAATGACTAAAGGCTTCCACCTCTTTTGGGATAAAGTAAATTCTACCGCATGGTTATCCAAACTTGTGTATGCCGCTTTGGTAAACAAACTGAAAAAGGCCAAAGTCAAACGCAGGCGTTCGTAGGCGTAATCTTTGTTGTAAATATTCAATCATCCAGCAAAGCGGATACAACCCACGACCCAAAACACTGTTCGTGCGTTAATGAAGCTGCTCTCGTGTGGTTGAGGGGGGTGAAAACCTTAAACGCTCGGACATTAGTCTTTCATTTTCTCAATTTCGAAAAGGAAAAACAGTTAAAATTGTGTTAGTTGTTGCAGAGGTAGTAGATCTCCCTGACGCATCGTTTGTCGTGCCATCTAACCCCGGCAACCCTGAATGTAGATAAAGAACCATTGCATGTGTCTTATCCGCACAAGACGCAACTTGGGAAGAATACTGTGTCAGTTCCTGGGAAAACGTGGGAGCCCCTTCTATGCGGACATGCTCATGCAAGACAAACTCTCAGCTACCACCTCTGCGGAGTGCATGGCAAATCATTTCTTTATTATTAGTTTGGCATACATTACTTCGTTAATTTTTTTAATTTTTTAAAATTTTTTTAGCCAGAGACCATAGTTTAACACTCCGGCAAAGGAAGTTGGACAGCTAACTTTTTTCAAGATTAAGATGTTTCTAAATCTTTACTGCACTATTACAATATGGTATTCTATCATTTATTTTTTTCTTTTCATAATTCGGCGGTTTTTTGCCCATATCAAGCCAAACAAGCACGCAGATTCAGACCTTCAATGTCTTCATGCAGAGAAACTTTCCTCGATTTGCACTGCATCTTCTGAAGTGGTAACGAGAATGGTCGCCACAACGAGAACGGTGATCCAGAAAATGCAGTACAGCCACGAGGAATTGCAACCAATTTATAAGGGTTTTCAAATCAAAAGAGGAGAGAAGGCCAGCCGCAATCAAAAGCTACTTCAAATGGCTAGAGGGTAGCGCACGCGGGGTCCCCTTCTAAGGGCAATCACGACAGACGGCTACACTTGCCTATCAACAATTCACCTCAGAAGGCGCAAGAGGAGCCGAATGTCAACCCGTAATTGATGCGAGATTTCAAATAAAGAACGGATTGATTTTGAATAAGGAGAAGACGGTAGAAAAATCTGGGTGTTAGGAGCTAGAATAGGAATAATGGCTATTTCAATTTCCAGCACTTGTAATTTAAATTTCTTACCCGTTAATGTTTGCTTTAGAAGGCCGTGAGCCTTATATAACCTTTTTTCATCCCAGTTAATCTAAATATCAGTGTTCTTTGAGGTGGCAATCTCTCTCTTAATGAGATTATAATTGTGAGCTGTTAATCTATCTTTTAATGAGATTAATCTCTTGTTGGGTAAGCTTTCTAAGCTTAACCATGGGTAGACAATATGAATCCAACCTCTGATGGAATTTAGATCCTGTCGTTCAACCTAGGAGATTAATTACTTGTTTTTAATCTCGGGCACAGAACACTTCACCTTATGAGTCTCGTTAGAGAGTTAGAGAGGGACTTTACCTCATAGACACAAGCTTCACCTCAAAAGAATTGAAAACAATTTAAATTATATTTCTTATCCTTCTTTACAAATTTATACCTCCTGATTATAAGTGCTACCACTGATGCAAAACTTCCATGGTCTGTCCCTACGGTTTATTATTAATCTGTTCGAAAATTGAGGAGGCTTGAAGACCTATTCAAAGGGACAACTATCGGAATAAATGGAGAGATTTCTTCCTCATGACCAGGTCCTTCTCGCCGCTGCCTGCCTGTCTGCACCACATTTCCGTCATGGTTTGTTCTCGCCATCTGTTTTTTTCATTTAGCTTGGTCTTTTTGGGTATATTAAGTTGGCAATTGTCCCCTTTCGGTGCTAAGATCCGCTACATGACCTTTGAATTGCTGAAGAAACAGAGGTTTTACCTTGAACTGTTGGATCGGCTTGAATCTATCTGTGGAGGAAATAAAGTTACATCTGTTTGAGCGAGGAGGGCACAGAGGTTTTCTCTTGGATCAGTCCAGAAGTCAAGCATAGCCAACTGTCAACCTTAGGGCTCTTCATTTTGGAACAAATGCACAGATTTATGATCTCTGGAGACTGGACGCTAAGAGCCAACTGACAATTGGAGCTTGTTTCCAGAAACTATTGAAAAGAAAGGTAGACAGAATTCTACATTTTCTCCTGGTCACACACTTGCATGGTGGTCCATCCAAACCAGACAAGCACGTCAATAGGTCTTGGCTTCCCGAACAAATTCTTAGGTACAACAGCCCGTTACGGTCAGAAGCCCCTTATAAGGAAAGATGAAAAATTAATGTCGTCAGAAACCTTTTCACCACCTATAAATAGGTGGTGAGACCTGAAACGATCTCCTCTACGGCTAGTCTTTTATTGCGGTTCAAGGATTTCCGCTGTCAGTCATTGTCTTACCCTTCGAACTTCACATATAAATAGCATCTTTGGACCATTCTAGAAATACATAGTCACTTTCTGTTACACAGTCTTTGTATTTACGGAGATGAGTGTAGAAGTTAGTCAGCTGAAAAGGCTAACCTTGATGCTCATCACTAGTGGAAATGTGGTATCAACCAAACCAAAAGATCCAATAAAGAACTAAGGATGAGTAAGAATAAGAACTATGCTATAACTAAAAGTCTTGATGGAAATGTGAAACAAACGGGAATTCATAGGTTATTCTTATGTGACATACGACCAGAACCTTGTAGGATGCATGAAAAGGGCGTTTCACTTGCCTTCAAGTACTATGGGATACACCGAAAGGAGATCCATCTTTTGTAAACTTCCGTAAACTATATTGTCTTTCTTCGAGGATTTGTTTTGGAAAAGTAGTACTTATGGCCATTGTTAGAAGAGATACACTAGCTGTTGGCACTATTTGCAGACAAGGTGGGGGAAAGTTTTCCTTCCATAGGAGACTTCCCATGATACAACCTTTACATCAAAAGAAGAGATTACTTACTTTGTTGAAAGGAGGAAATAAGACGTGGATAAACGTGTTAGCTTCCAACTTCCCTACTTTTAATAATCTACCCTTGTCACCTTTTGATGATCCATCATCTTTTGTTTTTTACTTTAGATTCTTCTTTGCCTTGTGTCAAGTTAGAGTGTTTTGTAAGTTTGAAATCATTTTACCAAACTTTTTTTTTTTTTTTGACTTTTTTGCCTGCATGATATGTTATAAATCTAATAGCATATGAGTGAAATGATTTATATGATGATAATACAATGTGCAAGTATTTGTAGAGATAATTAATTTAAGCAACAAGAATTTGATTTATAATTTTTTTTGTAAGTGATTTGATTTATAATATTATGATTCATCTGTATTAGAGTATAAAGACTCATCCTAAGATTTTAAGATATTAGGTAAGAAAATCTCATTATTTATAAATTCAAGTGTTGATCCTCTCATAATCAATGTAAGACATTTACATTTTCAACACTCCACCTCACATGTGATAAAAGCATTGCATATGGACTAATAATCCCACAACTATAGTTTATATAAGGGATAACAAATTGGATGGTTGTCCAGTAGCTTTGATATTATCTTACAATGTGATGGTACATCTCAAAACTTTATAACATTATATGCATAAACCTCATCACTTATATGCTTAAGTATCCATTATCTCACAATTGATATGGACATCCACATCTTTGACATTCCCCCTCACATGCAGATTGATAAAATCATTGCACATGGATAGGTAATCCCACAACTAGAGTTTGCATGAGAGAAAGCAATGGACTTATTTATAATACAATGTTTGCACACTTATAAAGGAAAGAAATAATACAAAATATTTGCACAAACTAATTTTTCCAAACTACTTGGGATCCACGTTATATGGAAACAATTATAAAGGGCAATAACCATAACAACAATATATCTCCAACAATATGGACTCATTTAGTACTTTCCAAAACAATACTCTCTCTTTATAAACTTAGTTGTAGAAGTAGCTTCTACTCTCTCTTTATACCCAACGTACCTCAAACTTAGTGTTAAGGTTGAATGTTAACATAATAATAAACAATACTCTCTCCTTATAAACTATGAATAATTTATCACTTAATCATAATATAGTTCAAACTCTATTTTTAGAGCAAAACGGTTTTAAGATGGCTAAATTTTAAAATTCATGTAAAATGAAAGTCTAAAACATTAGAAAAAACTCAGATTTTATTTTTAAAATATATTTTGATTTTCAAATAAAAGATGAGACATTTTAATATTGGAAAAATACAAAATAAACATTGCATAAAGAAAAATTAAGTTATTTCATATGCATTTCTTTTGTCGAATTATTGATTTGAATGTTAGGGATTAACACTAAAACCAATTTGCGTTCTAGTAGCACTAAGTTGAATTTTGTTTTAATAAGTGATATAAGAAGAGTAGTAATTCTTAGGAGAAAAATAATTTTTTTGTTCTAAAAATAGATCGTTTTATGATTCAAGAATTTTCTCATTCGCAGTCAGATTCACAACATCCATATGACTAGTTGTACTTCAGCTAAATTTTAGTGGATTACACCTGGTGTCCATTCATGTTGATTGCAACAACTAGTCAAAATGCTGCCATGCATAAGATCAGGGCAGCGGACAGTGCAGTCTGACAGTTTATTGGAACCATGGCCCGTGAAGCCAATACCTTCCATTTTCGTAATACCTTTAGCGGGGCACTTCTCAACCAATGGAGCTCCTAAGATCCGGCAAAGGTTGCGACACCCGACTAATTGGATGGAAATTGCGAGAGGATCTTCCAATGGTTGAAATACGGGCTGCTTGATGGGCACGTGCTTACATGCATAAGACCAAGGAATGGTAGAAAGATGGATAAGGCAGCGGAAAGAGATAAGAAAGACTAGAGCTTTTAATTTAATCCATCATTTGATTATTGGTATCATCTGTTCACCCAACTGATAGTATGATTGGACTGGGCGATCTGGTCCCGGTGATCGGGGTTTAAAGAGTAAAGGTTACAATGAGACAAACAGGCAATGCTTTGCTTATCTACACGGAGGAGACAAGAACCAAGAAAGAAGACAAAAAGATATGGAATCTTACCTCTTGTTTAAGGAACAAGCAAGCTCACATTGTCAGAACAGAACCTAGATTTGGACAAGATACAGGATTTTACACCTTCTCTCCCATGATTGAGGAGAGAAGACTTTCTCGGCAGTCAAAAACGAAAAACTTAACCTCCCATATCATTTGCTCAATTCTCCATTAGAATTTTAAAGTTATCCTTAAACAACGGCATAATTCGTCCATCTTTGATCGACCAGATTTAGTCCGTTCTTAAGGGGGACTCTTTTACAGTTCCTGGATAGAACTCCAGAACAAACAATGCCACCGAGCACCTTTACACTGTCAAAAGTAGTTCGTCATCGGCAATGATGGAGGACTTGAATGCAGATATAGGGAAATACTGGTTCAAGAAAATAGGCACATTTTTTTATCCAAACTTGACTACGTGGGAACCAAATAATACACTAATATACTATCATTGTTTAAAAAGAGATCCTTTCACACTGGTTCTTTGCGGCGCTTGAAGAGGTTCAACATTTCTAACGGATTCAAGCCAATAAAAGAAAGACTAGTAGAAATAACTTACAAGCAAGAGCTAAAATGATACAGGTCCTTACGTTGAACTTAGAGGAATTAATAGACGTACTTTTTGTAAAATTAAATTCGCAGTATTTAGGGTTTTCTAAGAAGTCTCAAATTAATGCACTTTACAGTCCAGTAAATGTCAGAAGCTTTTATCTATGGTTTGAAAGCATTTTCAATCCGTGATGTGTATGCAGTTTATATGGTAAGTGGACTCAATGTGATTCTTCTACAATATGCATAAAGATCTGACCATCTGACTCTCAAGCTTTATTAATGCAGGTTTGACTACGAGCTTAAACTAATGATGAAGAAGATAGATTGAACAACTAAAGTTGGGTGAAATGTTTTGAAACTTTCGGCATTACTTGCAAGTAAATCATAATGCAAGAAAACGAGTTATGAAAAGACAGCAAAGAAAATGGTAGGTACTGATGCATGCATGTTACTTCGTAGTTTGGTGGTGGTTGCCGCGCTGTACCTAATAGTTGGGCCTATCCATAGTGTGAACCAAAGGATCCTGTTGAAACTCTCTGGTGAGGGATATTTTCTAGTTATGAGATGTTTTTTTCAAATCCTTAGGACCACTCTATGGGAACTCTTATTCCTAGTCTCTCTTCTGTCAAGTGCCATTTATTTCTATTTTTGTTTTTTCTTTGATAGCAATAGAGTAAACTTATTGGAGTGAGATGCGAGAAAAACTTGTCGATGGTTCTGCAGCAATAGAGGAGGGGGACCTAGTTGTGGATAAGCTTATCATTTCTGAGTCAGCGTTATCCAACATCCTCCCAAAAAACTGTGGATGCACTGAAGGTCCTCTTATCTTGTCTGTAATTAACAAGTACTCCTTTTTGAAGATGCTACCGAACACCTCAAATGATTGATGAAGGGTGATCCACGAAAGTGAGAGTTTATTTTTAAATTCTTAAATTTTCGTTGGTATGTGGAGATGAAAAGTGATGAAGAGTGGCGGAGCCATCTGTGTGAAGATGATTCCAAAGATGTTTTTACGTTAAACTCCTGTGGACAAAAGAGATGAAGTGTGTTCTATTCAGATATTCATAACCAGAAGATAGTGCGTTCTCTTTACGAAATCAGAGTATGATCATATCCCAAATGCAACAGGTCTACAATCTAAAGGAGAAGGAATTCTGAAGCGTTGCATACCCATATCACAATGGACAATGACTGCATTTACATCTCTGTCTGCGTTTAGAATGCTTCATATATTGCTACATATAACAACAATATAACATATTAAAAATAGTTCTTATCCAATTAATACTTTTAATTTTTTTTAAATATTATTCAGAAAAGAAATGAAAGGAAAAAGGGCTTGCATTTTAAGCTTTCTCCAAGGGCTTATTCCTAATCATCTTGACGAAAACTTAGGGTTCATTGATACTTGGCTAGTAGTTAAATGATTGGCAATACAATAAATAAGATAACTTTAGTTTCCATATAAATAATAGATTAGGATAATTGTTGGAGTAGAGTTTCTTTAACTTTTCCCTACTCTCAGTCAAACAGTTTAACTCTATTTTTATTTTTATTTTTATCATCTTTATAATACCTCCATCACTTAGTGACAAGCACAAAATATAAATATTGGAATTTTGGAAATTGCAGAGAAGTTAAATTATTTATTTATTTTTATTAGGCTTCAAATGAAAACTTTCAAACTTATTTGATTGCTTATTCATATGCAACAAGTGTTTTACTCACATTCAAGTTATTCATGAATAGAGTATTGTATCAATAGACGTGGCTTAATAGGTAACTTACGTTGCTTAGATCAAAAAGTCTTATGTTTAATACCCCATTCCTCTCATCCTCTGTTTACTTAACAAAAATAAGGTATTATAAAAAGTGCTATTAGTCTATCACCTCATGATCTTTTAGTTTTTATACTTATTTATAAAGAATTTGACATTGAGCTTTTGGTGTTGTTACAACTTTTACCAAGAAAAATGAAAAGTAGATCGGATTTAACTGGCTTGAGCTATATTAAGGGGCACAAGCTTCCTACGTGTTGGCTTGGTGCACCATTTTAGAGCTTACCCTACTCCCTCTGCCACCTCAAGCCCTGCTTATCTCGCTGAGAAACCACCCTGAGCAATTGCTTTCAAACCAAGATTCCAATCCCTTGTCGATCATACCGGCGTCTGCCTGAACGATAGAAGCGGGTTAGGTAGGGTAGATGAAGGTAACGCACGATCCTGATTTACAAACAGACCAAAACAACACTAGGCAAAGGAAAAGATATTAGATGTAACATGGGGAATAAAATATGTTCTTATCTAAACGTTAATACAAATTTATCCTGGCTGACAGCCTAAAAGACCTTGATTAGTCGGAAACCGATGCCCATTTCCTTGCCTTTTCCTGGGCAGGTCAGATTCTAGCCTTTGGGTTTGTTTCCAAAGTACATTAGTACATTGCAACTTTTTGTTTGTTTCCTTTTCTTTTCAGGTAAAAGCTATATACCTGTCAAGTGTAGCGTTAAATCATGATAAATTATTAGACTAAGGTAAGCTTTTTCATGTCATTTTCTTTGTTGATGGATCTGTGAAGCTTTTATTCTAGACAAGAGAAGAAGAAAGATTTGGTCAGGGCGGAATCATTACATAGAAGTAGAAGCAGTGAACAAAACTACATAAGCATCACGCAAGCTTTATGTAGGTCACCGCCAGCTGAACCATGCTAACATTACATGACCCTCCTCTGTCAATCAACCCAATGCAAACAACTTTCACGTTTCATCTGACCGAAAAGTCCAACACCAGACACCGGCTAATATCAGAAAGATACTTATTGGTGCGGATGTGAAGCTCCATATGGCTAACTGTTTCAAGATGCGTACATCATTTTCAGCCACCTAGACCGGAAATATCCCTTCAGAGATGCTGCATCCCATTGCCTCCACGGGTCAACCAATCCCATAGCAACAAATAGGGGTCCAAAAAGTTTTGCACGACAGTGTAGTTTAAAGACCAGATAGCTACACCAGCTTTAACCTGCTTGAACTTGAAGGGGGGCCTTCAAATCTTTTGAATCACAGTTTAATAAACACCCAACTTATATGCATGTTGAATATCAATTTTTTCTTTTTTCCTTGTGGAAATTATGAGTACAAATGGTACCGGAACCAATTCATTCCTAGACCTATTAGTATAGACACTAAACTCAAGATTGAGAGTCTCACCGAATCCATCGTTGCCATTAGAGACCAATGGCAATCCATTGGACATAAATGAACTACCAACGTCGAATGAGGAAGCAATGGATTCATTGCCATTAGAGACCAGTGGCAATCCATTGCACATAAATGAACTACCAAAGTCTAATGAGGAAGCAATCGAGCGAGACTCTCAATCTTGAGTTCAGTGTCCATACTTATAGGCCTAAGAATGAATTGTTCATGAGTTGGTACTGGTTCCAGCACCATTTGTACAGATAGAAATATGAATAACTTAAATGAACCACTTATGTTTTATTTAAAAAAAACTTTACTGAGGAAAGCCATGTAAAAAAATGCTTGGACTTTGTGGGTCATGAGTCAAAACATAAATCTCAATGTTTTGTAGTATAGCTTTATAATACTAGTTCCAACTTCAGTCAGAGGATCGGCATGGCACTTGAAAATGCATGACCATTGAGAAGCATAGTTGAAGTGGCCGGGATGTTGTTTACTTTGTTTTTTCTGAGAGAATATGGGTTAACTCCTGCCTTGTGAGCTGCAATGACACCAATGCCTTCCCAATAATTTGAGACCTTCACCTGTATGAGACATTGCATTTCGTTAGGATATATGCATAGTTCATCGGTAACAAATGACCCAGGTTTGTTCAACGGTCACTAGCACGGTTTTAAATGGCCTTTTCTCTTAGCTCTTCCACCTTTTCTCTAATATACCCTTAATTTAACAGCAAATGACAATGACCGATATCTCTATCTTATCTCGCTTCATGACCTTCAGAAAATTTTGTGACATACAGGTGTACCTTGCCCAAATTATAGTCTCCACTTGTTCTTTTCACCAAAATCTTCGTTCAAAGCAAGAATAATTAATGTAACTGGATATTGCCTCAGAATCTAATTACAAAAAAGGAAGAATTTTTCTTTTAAAAGTAAGTCCTAAGTATTGCAAATATTTTAAGGATACATCTCAACAGAAAGAACTAAAGCATATTGCAAGCCGGTCTCATGACTCCTGCTAAACTGGAAAAAAGATGTATGAAGGCCAAGAGTAGAACTTCTCAATTGACGAAGTTCTTGATCTTGATAACAGGTCAGTTCCCCTTTTTGGTAAAGGAAGTCCTAATCAATGGCCGGTGATGCCAACTTCTTAAGATATATCTGAATAGCTTCCTCATGGACCTTTTTATTTTTATTTTTATTTTTACTCTTTTCTTTCAAAATAACAACATAGTAAAACGCTAACTGTTATCCAAGGAAGTTGATCCCAAAACACAAAAAAGAAGCAGGGAATTGGGGTACAAAAATTTGGTGACACATACCGCTTCAATCCCAACTTTATCTGGTGTATCATTCAGGACCGTTTCATTTTCAGCCACAGTAATCATAAGTACCTGTAAGAAAATCAATGCCAGCAGATAGTTAAGGAAGCGGTTGCTAAAACTCAATTGCTCATCATCCAAATCAAAGAGTCTATACAGTGATAGAGGTAAGTAAGGAGGCCAAAGTTTTGGCAGGCCGATTTGCTTTTCCCACATTCACCCACCATTATTAATCTGGAAAAGAATAAAACGTGAGAATAGATATCTCAGGCATTTATACCTTGTTCCTTTTGCTCCTTGCAAAAGCAAGGGCAGCCTCTCCTCCACAAGCGTCTACAGGAAGAATGACGCTATCAACATCGCTTGCCAAGATGCAACCCGTTTCCAAGGACTCATTGTTCTTGACCAGGTATTGTGGTGCCTTACTTAGTCCAGCAAGAACGCATGGTAGGAATGTGTATCCTAACTATTGCACAGGATGGGGATGTAAGGATATATGATACAGGAAGAAGTTAACAAAAGCTCACGCTGTAGTAGCCTAGACATGGCTCGCATCCATGGAAACACAATTCATATATCTCTTGTCCGTTGTTCCATAACTAGAAAAGTGATTTTATTTGATCGGTAAAATATTGCACAACGGTATGAAGAAGATGACAAAAGAAGCTTGCTGCTAGAGGTAGTTGTTGTTCCTTCATTCCTTTTCAATATCCTACATAGGTCTCAATACTTCCATAATTTAACTCGATTTGTTTGGGAACACAAATTAAAGGAAGTGCAATCATGAAGTTGGCTCAGCAGTGTGTTGAATGATTTTAATAGCTATCGGTTGAAATTCAGTGAATAACAACAAAGTAGTACCTCAGTGATTACAATCAAAATGTCCAAATGCATAACAACCTCAAAGGCTTTCCCAATCCTATCTACAAAAGCTACCCTTATGACAAATAGAAGAGCCTTCACTTAAGAAAATATCAAGCCTTCAGCTAAAGCACAGGAATTCTTTCATCTTCTGACCATATATCGATTTTCAAAATTTTATCTCCTCTTCACCTGCCAGATCCATGTTTTTTCCCACCTCTTCACTCCAGTGAAGCAAGAGCTTGATCTGCATAGCTCCACAACATCTTAGTTGCCTATATGTTCTTCAAGAAAGTTTTGTTTTTTAACAAAACCTCTGTTTTATTTATCCTTTCTAACTAGTCTGTCCTGTAACCAGTGAAGATGTCCTCTTTTCCATAAAAATAATCTTTTATTCTACAACTTGATTCATGAACATTTTCACCTGCTGAGTTATAAATGTTTCCCTTATAAAGAATTGCAGATTTCATATGTCACGCACCCTCTTCTTATGTATCTCCTCTATCTTGATAGCTATTTTGAATACACCTAATTTGTTGTCATACTTGGAAAGTATATAGTCCACGTGACTGGCATAACTATGCAGCAAGAAAAGATTATCCAAAGCTATGAAACACCTGATATTTTAATGTTAAATAGTCCCACAAAAACTAATATATGACATCTCTAACTATGGATACAAAATTATTACCTTCCTTCAACAGTATACTCCAGATGTTACATACATAAAATAAAAATCTACACAAACCCATGTGATTGATTGCATGCCTTAACCTCTACTTCTTGTTTTTGGCCGGGGAAAGATGCTAATTGGTCCAAAATAATAGTTGAATCAAATTGTTGATTTCCATCCTATTATCTATGTACTACCATACAAGCACATGAAAGACAGACAGAGAGATGGCGAGCAAGAGCTCAACCTCTACATTTCAAAAGCTTACACTTTCTATATCACCTTAAGGGTTTCTGACCTCTTCAGCGGCAGATTTTGGGCTCAGCAATGGGCTCGGGGGAAGGGGTGACACTGCAGGAGCATGTGCACAAGGAATTCGAAATTCCTGCACCACCAAATGACTAATAACTGCCTCCACTCCCGCCAAGAGGTCTATTCCCTGCAAAGGAAAGAGAACAGGGTGTAATGAAACAAGAACCATACCATGTGAAATGAACCAGGGTTGCTTCAGCTTAAAAACCATAATCAGTAGCTACTGCCAAAGATGCCAAGTTTATGGATCACCTTAAGAAGTAAATGGCAAGCTAACTAGGAGACCAACCAATGTTTCAGTTATAGAAGTTGCTTCAGCTTAAAACCCACAATCAGTAGGTACTGCCAAAAATGCCAAGTTTATAGATCACCGTAAGAAGCAAATACCAAGCTAACAAGGAGGCAAACCAGTGTTTCAGTCATAGAAATATTTCCGTCATACTTATACTCTTCCTACAGTCTATGGGTGGAAAATGACTCCAGCATTGCTCTCGTGCATTTTATGGCCCACATCTATCCACATTCATAAATGCAAATTTGGTGTCCAGAACTATTAAGAACCAATGGGGTTGGGGAACAACAGAGAACAGGAATTAATATGAACGACGTTTAGCTAAGTTCTGATTATAAAGTGTACAAGTGATCCTGGAAATATCTGAAATGAAGAGTGGTAGGATGAAGAGGAAAAAGGTCAGCTTATAAGTTACCTCAATCCTAACTTCTAGAGCTATTTGGGGCTAGTGCTATTTGAAGATAATCCAATTATGCAAGGGACTTAGCTCTCACATGCTAATGCAAAGTTCTCTAAAATGATAAGCATGTTCGACAATTTTGTCAGCTAAAACCTCCAACCTGCTTGCTATGTTTAACACTGAATGATTGTCACAGCCGTATGGCCCTACTAAAAGATAGATAATTTAACTACAACTCAATGTAGCATCCAAAACTGTAATTTCCATACCACTCCTTGACGGTAGTCATCGGTATCTTCAACATCCTCATCCGGGAAGCGTCCAACAACTGCAATGGCATTCACCCCTGACCGGCTAACTAGAGTTTGTACAGCCCTCAGTAATGAATCAGGGTGCTTAATTCTACCTGTTGATTGTCCACTATCAGGATCAACCCACTTTTCTACCTGTAAGACTTACTATATTAGGTACTTGCACACACAATCTGAAAAGAGAACTGAAAAAAAAAAAGAAAAATCTGAATAGCAAGTTTCTTATGAAATGTATGATATGCAGAAACTCACAGGACAATATCATTTGTAATAAGTTGATATTTATCGATAGCTTCTTAAGTACAGCATGGTTTTACTTACAAGGCATAGCCTTTTATTTGTTTGTTCTCCCCGTTTTTCTTAGATTTTCACACAAATTGAAATTCCTTAAAGAAGTAAGATCATAAGCAAAGAGACAGAGCCAATAATTAGATATTATCCTCTTTGAAAATCCCCCCAAAATAATGTAGCAGATTAATGTATGCTACATTATCTATTAGCATAGCTCTATTCAAAACGGGCTGATCAACTGAATTCACCATATTCTACTCCATATCAGCTAGACAAAAAATGGGTACCTCCAAGGGGGTATCGGTTACGACATATTCCACCACAGGCAATCCAAGGGAAGCCCTTGCGGCATCAGCTACCTGTAAATGGCGAATCCGAAGCTGTTCCTCTATTCCAGCATCAAGAACCAATCCCACCTGTTTCACATCACAAGTTCAATAAATAATTCCAAGGCAGTGGCCAAGCAAATGTTCAGTACATTACTGCAGCTTGTCCCTATTCTTACAGTACCCGTCAGTTTTCAAGGCGTTCTGATCTTAATAACACCCTTCTGCTTAATTTAGCCTTCTTTTATCTTTTATTCGTTCTTTCTTGGGCCAAGACAGTGACGCAAAATAATAACACTACAATCTTGCTTGAAGGCTAAAAGAGACATTTAGAACGCACCCGATTTTGGTGAACAGGCTGCAAGGCCCATGATCCTTCAGCAAAACGGTCGAGAGCATGCCCTTCAACGTACAAGACATTTGGCATGGGCCAGTAGAGCATTGCAGCATTAAGCACCTTCAAAAGGGCAACCTCTATCAACTAAGATGAACATACGTGCAAATGACCAAACTACCCTGAGCATGGAGGAACATTACATTGGGGTGAGTGATGAGGCAATCGACAACGGAGGAGAGCGCACGGGCCACAGGCAGGGCGTCGCCGGCGTATCCACCAATCGAGGCTCCAACCCCTGTCGGAATGATCGTCACACTCGTGTAATCCCTCTTGAACTGCACGTCCAACCACAAACCACTATCTCATTTTTCCGCCGTCGCCTTTGTTTGTTGTCAAAGACACAAGGAGCAAAGAGAGTCAGTTGCCAAAGAAGCTCACCTTGGCCGAGTGGTTCGAATTGAAGCAGGAGACGTGTAGTTTAGTTGGCGGTAGGGACCTCGCTAAGAACCGCTTGACGGCGGGGAAAGAGGGGAGTGGACGGGTGAGATGGACTGCCATTTCCGGCTGTATGAGGATTAGTCTTGCCGTCCAGGGAACGAGGATAGACACTTCCGCTTCTCTCTGGAGCTGAACTGCAGACTTGATAACTTTGCCCCTGCTGGTTTCTGGGCCTAGGGTGGTCCAAAGCCGATGAGGCCCTGAGACTTTTTTGTTTGTTCCTTTAAACGAAATTGCTTCTCTAACAACAGGTGGAAGTTCTTTCATTCTTTCATAGAAAATACTACTTCTATAAATGGTTAAGGATGTAATGCTTTATTTAAGGTTGTACCTTAAATCATTGACTATAAATCATATACTGGAATTTAGGTTGGTTTAAAGCTTTTATTGCGGCCGCATGAGCAACAACTAGTTACCGTTATATGGACATGAAATCCAACTTTGACCAAATTTTGCTATGTAAAAAATGGAGCAAAATGTATAAGAAAAAAGTTGTCCAAAATCTATCCTATCTGTGTGCTTAATCTATCTAGAGTTACATGATTATAAAATCTTGATCAGTACACTTTTCAGTTATTTTACATTTAGAAAAATTATCAAATAGAAAAGAAAACTTTGAAAGTAATTAGGACAATACTGTTCGATTTTGCTTAATTGACGACACGTCTTAAAACTGGAAATGATTCTTGAAAATTTCACCCAATATACCTAAAATTTCTAATAATAAAAGTGATGTTTAGTAAGATTTTTGATTTTTTAGATCTATGTCTTTTTTAATTCGATACCCAATAAATAACTCGTCCCTCTTATTAGTTCCATTGAATACTTTTGTTCCAAGTAGGCCGTACAGATTCTCCAACCAAGGCTCGTGTTACCTTTTTTTTTTTTTTTTTTTTCTGCAAAGATAGATCTCTCTCTGAAGAGTTTAATTTCCTTTTCAAACAGAATCGGATCTATCTGTAAAAGTTCATTCTTCGATTCATCAACTTTCCTTGCACAGTCCGACGATCTCTCCAGTGATTCAATCTCTAAATCAAATCAGCCAATGAACAAATTTTATTTCCTTGTTTGCAATTCTAGTATAGGCCTATAAATTGTAAGTATTTGTTGTACAGATTCATCAAGCAATTGAAAAATTCTCCCTTTGCTGTTGCTTTCTGTTTTTCTGGGTTTCAAGAAGAGAATTTTCTCTTCATTTGTTGAATTTTCAATTTCTTTCTTGGTATAAGATTGAGGCAAAAGGGAAAACCTCCCTTCTCATGTAAGGAGTGCAATATAAGCAAGAGCAAGTGCCATACCCTTCCATCTAGTAATAATGTTTCATATGTCTCTTTAGAATATATACATTATGATATATAGGGACCATTGCGTTTTGTAGAAATAAATACTACATATGTTTTGTTGATGATTGTAACAATTCATTTCCAAAGTGTAAATACTACATAATATCTAAATTTTTTTTTAGGGCAGCTAACAACTTGCAAAATTAAAGTAAAATACTGGTGCAACCCCTATGTCCACCCACCAATTAGTTTGAAGGGGGGGCCTTGGTGTAGAAGGAGCCTAAGTAGGCTTATCTCAAACACAAGAGTTTAAGTGGTTGGCTTAGCTTATGGCCAAATTAAGATAATTAGATTGTGCCTAAACTAATAGTTTAATTTTGGCACAATGGTGTAGCCTAACACTCCTAAATAACTTGTCCCACTTAAATCAAACATAGTATCTATAGGATGGATTTTTAAAGAAATATAAGGCTCAACTTGTTACTAAAGGTTTTCACCAAGAAACGAAAATTGATTACATGGATACCTTAATCCTATTGCAAAACTAATAACAATACAAATAGTTGTTGCTTTAGCATACTCTAAAGGTTGGACACTTCAATAATTAAACACCAAAAATGCATTTCTTCATGAACAACTAGAATAAGTATACATGTCCTAACCCCAAGAGTTTATTGGTCATCTATGGTTATCACTATGTGGATTAAAGCAAGCAATGCATTTTCCATCAACGTTTGAGTTATTTCTTACAAAATATGGCTTTTCAATGATCTAGAGCAAGCTTTTCCCTTTTTATACTTTGTAAACCTAACTACAATATATTTCCTTTAGTATATGTTGATAGGATGATACATATAGGAACATCCAATCCTTCATTGTCCCATATTTCCTTGGCCTTTTCCATTATTTTCTTGACATTTAAGTTCAACACATCCCTAACAAAATCATTCTTTACTAAGCCAAAGTTTCTTTAAAGATTATTAAGTATGCTAACATGGGCTCTACTCATGTTGTCTATACACTTTGCATTGTTGTGCAAACTCCTTTACTACACAATGGAGAACTTTTTCTAGATCCACATTACAAAATAGTTAGAGTGCTACAATATCTAATGCTTATACAACCTGATATTGCTTTCTATTGTGTTTGGAGAAAATTAGTAAGGGGGCAAAATGGTTTGTCACCGCTTATGTGAAAAAAATGGAAAAGAAAAAAAGAAAATAGTAGTGTGAGAGAATATTGTAGAAGGTGTGAGAGAGATACTATAGCACCGCCTTCCTCCATTGATGAGAAACTGTGAGTGCTTGTACTTTAATAATTGTTCTCTCATTAGTAAAAAAAGTTGCTCCTTAGACTGTGGACGTTGGGACATTTACCCAAACCAGATAAATTTGTGTTCTTGGTTTTGCTTGGTTGATTTTGGTGTGTGCGTGAATGTTTTACTTATGCATTTACTTTGATATTAGCTACCTCTTAACTAACAACTAGTATTGAGCTCAGGTTTTTGAATCAGAGCTATGATTGCTAAAAACTAAGCTTTCCATCGTTAAGCCAGTGAGGCTTGAATAGCAAGCATTTTCACAAACACTTAGTGTGCACAACCAAGAAAGGGACCTAAATCAGAATCTAAGGTAAGGGGTTTTGTTCTCCATCTCTAGTAGAGTACCTTTTGACCATTTTTATGGCTGGAGACCATTGGATTCGATTGAAATTGGTGGGAAAACTTGTGGGTTATGTTTAACCTAAGTGACCAGAAAAGAAATTTGACAAATTGGCTTTGTTACTCACCTTTGTGGTGTAGGTCTATAGTTTATAGATTCCTTGTGGCTTGATCTATTAATATGTGGCCTTGGATTGGTAGAGAACCATCGTGGAGCAATAGAAATAGGCGAAGAAGAGCAATAGCAAAAACATGTCCACTTGACCCATTTGACCTCAACTCATTCACCCGTGTTTGACTTAAAAACCCAACATGTCAACCTAGTCTATATTTGACCCATTGAACATTGATTTTGATTGTTGACTTTGACCATGTGCAACACATGTGTCAGATAGTTTTTGCCATAGTTTTTTTTTCTTTATTTTTTTTTTTTTTTTTAGAGCTATTTTGGTAGATTTAAAGGTTTAATCAGTGGGTTATATTGGTCAAGTTTTTAGGCACATTATTGAGGGCATTTTGGTAATTTTGCACTTAAATTTTGGTTTGAGGGGGAACTAAAGGAGAACTTATTCTTTTAAGATGGAGGAATCAAACACTTTTGCTAAGACTATGCTGACGTTAGTTTCTTCTAATTATTAGTCTTGGAAGCCATAGATGGAAGATTACTTGATTAGTAGCGATTTGTTTGGTGCTATGCAAGGGGATTCAACTAGGCTTGAGAAGATGACTAATAAACAATGGGACAAGTTAAATAGAAAGATTGTTTCTCAAATTAAATAATTTATTGAGGATAGTATTTATCACTGCATTTCAAAAGAGACAAAAGCAAGTGAGTTGTAGGAGAAACTTAATACTTTTTATGAACACAACTCTTTTCAGAATAAGGTTTCTTTACTCAAGAGGTTGATAAATCTAAGTATATAGTACGACGAGTGATGACATAGTTCTTGAGTGAATTTAAGTCATTGGTCAATCAATTAACAACTTTAAAGATTACTTTAAAGATTACTTTAGAAGATGAATTGTAGGAAATTTTACTTTTGAGTAATTTACTTGATAGTTGACAAACATTGGCAATTGCTTTCACCAATTTAACTAAAAATGGTGTCTTGTAGTTGAAAAAAGTTCATAAGAAATTTACTTAATGAAGAAACTAGATTAAAGGAGCAAGGAACATTTGGGCAAACAAAAGTGTTGGTTACAGAAAAATGGAGGAGAAATGGAAATATAAATGGCAACAAAAATAAAGACAAAAGTAAAAGAAAAGGAAGAAGTAATAGTAGAACACCGAATTCTAATAGGTCATGTGGAGCATCATGGTCCAAGAGAGACATTAGATGCTATAACTGTAGAAAGTTTGGTCACTATAAAAGAGAGTGTTGGAATTTGAAAGAGGGAGAATCCATGAATGAAGACAAGAAAGGTGAAAAAGACTTAGTAGTAACTATATCCAATGTGGAGCTTATGATTTATAGTGATTCTCATGTCAACATATCAAGTCAAGTTTCGACTCTAGTTTTGACTTGGATTATTGACACTAGTACTTCTTTTTATGTCACTCCACATGAAGAGTATTTCTTACCTTATAAAGGTGGGGATTTAGGAACTATTGGCCTAGGGAATGAAGTGAAGGTTAAGATAGTTGGCATAGGTGATATATTCTTGGAGACTAATGTTGGATGTTAGTTAGTACTAAAGAATGTTAAGCACATTTTTGAGATATGTTATAATTTGATTTCCATTAGTGCTTTTAATGATAAGGGATATCATACCTACCTTGGTGAAAGTAAGTGGAAATTTAGTAAAAGCTCTCTCATAGTTGCAAAAGGAAAGAAGATCAATACTTTCTATAGGACTAAAGCTATTATCCAAAAAGGTGAAGTAAACACGGTAAATGATAACCTTATGGAGTTATGGCACAAGTGACTTGAAGATAAAAGTGAGAAGAGACTTCAACATCTAATAAAGAACAAGATCATATTAGGGGTTAATGGTGCATATACATAATTGAAACTTTTCAATCATTGGTTAGCTAGGAAACAATGTAAAGTCATTTTAGAGAGCCCCCCTGTTAAAAAAGAAACATGTTCTTGATATGATACATTCAGATGTTTATATGTTAAAGGTAAAAACTTTTGGTGGTGCTTATTATTTTATTACTTTCATTGGTAATTATTCTAGAAATGTAGAGGCTTGCACATTGAAGACTAAGGATTGGGTATTGGAGGTCTTCAAATAGTTTCAGGTTATGGTTGACAAAGAAATTGGAAGGAAACTGAAATGTATCCATATAGATAATGGAGTTGAATACAGAGGGCCATTTGACGAATATTATAAAACTTAGGGCATTAGGCTTTAGAATATAGTTTCTCAAACTCCATAACATAATGCACTTGTAGAATGGATGAATAGGACTATTTTTGAAAGAATTAGATGTATGCTTTCAGATTTTGCATTACCTAAACCATTTCGGGGTGAGACAATGCTTATTGAAGTTGATTTGTTTAATCTTTCTCCTTCAATTCCATTAGAAGGTGATTTCTAAGAGGATATGGATTGGCAAGGAGGTTTCTTTTAAGAATGTGAAAGTATTTGGTTGTAGAGTGTCTATTCATATTCCTAAGAATGAAAGGAGCAAGCTTGATGATAAAGCTCGAGATTGCATTTTCTTTGGCTATGAACATAATGAGCTTGGTTATAGACTGTGGGATCCAATTACTAAGAAACTAGTTAGAAGCAAATATGTAATTTTTTTGAAGATCAAAATATTAAGGATCTTAGGAATATTAAGTGATAACTTTATTTTTATAGAGTTATTTTGATTACTTTAAGCAATTTATAATGTAGTGTTTGTGAAATTATATTTCCATTTGTCTATATTTATTTAAATTTTGTTGGTTCATACATCAAACCTAATATACAAGAAAAAGGAACAAAAAAGAAGTCTTTTGGTTGCAACAAGTGGGCAACAATGAAAGAAAAAAAAATGAAAAGAAAAGCAAAGAAAAAAGAGGAGATTGTCAAGCAGGTGGGAGGAAGTAGATAATGAAATAGAAAAAGAGTAAGCATTGTTGGGTCATGTGGTCAGGTAACAAGCAAAAAATAGGAGAAAAGGAAGGAAAAAGAAGAAAATAGGAGAGACTGGTTAGAATATAGATAGTAGGGAGAACTCATAAGAAATTTAAAGGCAATGCACGATAAGGTGCATATCAGAGAGAGTGTGACAGTCGTGTGAAAGTAGACTACCCATCATTCTCTTTTGTGGAGAACCTAAGCTCTATCTATCATTCTTTTTTGATGGTAGGACAATTTTCGGTGATCTGAGCTCATTTATGGTGATCTATGAGTGTTTCTGGCTGATATATGCTTTCTAAGTACATCTATGGTGAGCTTCCAATGAAGAAAGATAGCAAACATCATCTGGGTTTGTTTTTGGCCAATCTACATGTTTTCATGGCAGATTGGTGTAATCTTTTGGTAGATCGATTTCCCTAGGCTCTCCTTTAGCAATTTTTGAGCATTTTGTGCAAAACATGGTGGCATGTGCAAGGGTGTGCGTTGGCACATGGTGGCACATGATAGCACATTACAACACATTTTTCACTCTTGACAATATCTAATTTGTTTAATGATGAGTAAAGTAATGCAAAGTTTCCTTGAAATGAAGACAATGTGGTAATAACTTTCTTGTTTTCATTTTGAGATGATTTGTTCAATTTTTGGCATTGTTCTTGTTTGTTTTGACCTTATGTTTTAGTTTATTTTTGTGAGAGTTACGATTTAACCTAATTATGATAATATCAATCTCACGATTGTTATGTTTTGTAAGATATTTTATTTATGTAAGTTATATGTTATTGTATTTAATACTTTTAAGTAGTTTGCTATCACTTAAGTGATATGATTTGCATGTTTGAGACTAAAAGGAGATGATATGCAGTTGCTTCTTGAAATGTATAACCATAAATTAAATATGGATAGACATACATCATATTGTTTGTGTGGCTTTTAGTATAAACTAGAAATATTCATAGATTTTAAGGCACTTGATTTGTTTCAATTCACATATAAAGATATAGTGAATTAATGAGCTAAGTAGGTTTGTTATACTTAGACATAAGATTGTGAATAAATTAGGAAATTTCGCCATCACATTAGTATTATCACTTTTGCAAGGTTAAATAATCGACATTTGTATCTAATAGTTATGGTGAAATTGGATGCTCTAACATGTTTCTTGTATTGAGTCTTTTTAAATTTAGTTAGTTAATCTATTCTAGGAGTTATTCATCGTTAATAATTAGTTGCTCTAATAATCTCCAATCTCTGTGAGATGATACTTTTTCTTATCATTATATTACTTGTTCAACATTTTCACTTATATGTAGGATTTCACTAAACACTAAGATGCCAAGAGTTGTAAATGAAAGTTTTGTTGATATACCTTCAACTTTTTCTCCATTAAGTACACATGAAGGGGGAACTATACATGAAAAGTCATTTGAAAATGTAGTTAGAAAAGAAGTTCCTACAACAATAGTTAGTGAGGAATCGGAGAGACATGTTAATCATTAATCAGTTGAGTCATCAACCCAATCCCTAATGAGAAGATCTAGTAAAAAACATCAACCTTCAATGAAATATCCACTACTCACATGAAATATCCACCACATGAGTACTTGATGTTGATTGATGGGAGAGAATCATAATGTTATGAGGAAGCTAGTGAAGTTGAGCATAATAAAAAATCGAAGAAAGCCATGCAAGAAGAGATGAATTCTTTGCAAGGGAATCATACTTATGACTTTGTGAAGTTACCTAAGGGTAAGAGAGCATTTAAGAATAAATGAGTGTACAAGTTGAAGTCAGTAGAGAACAACCCACGGCCAATGTACAAGGCAAGACTGGTTGTAAAGGGTTATGATTAGAAGAAAGGTATTGATTTTGAAGAGATATTCTCACCTATGGTGAGAATGTCTTTTATCAAAGTTGTTCTTAGTTTGGCTACTAGACTAAATTTGGAGATAGAATAGTTTGATGTAAATATTGAATTCCTTCATGGAGATTTGAAGGAAGAGATTTAGATAGAGCAACCAGAAGGCTTCATACTTTAAAAGGCAAACAAAATCTCGTATGTTGATTAAGGAAAAACTTGTGTGGTTTAAAAGAAGCACCTCAATAATGGTATAAGAATAAGTCATCCATGTTGCAGCATGGCTATAAGAAAACCAACTCAGACCATTGTGCATTTGTAAAACACTTTGTAGGAGGTGATTTCATCATTTTACTTCTTTATGTAGATAATATATTGATTGTTGGTAAAGATATCAAGAAGATTTCTAAGTTGTAGAAGGATTTGAGTAAGTCGTTTGCAATGAAAGATTTGAGACCAATAAAATGAATCCTTGGTATGAAAATTACATGTGACAATAAACATGGAAAGTTGTGGCTATCTCAAGAGAAGTACATAGAGAAATTGTTTCATAGATTTAACATGAGCAAAGTAAAGGTAATTAACACTCCATTTGTAAGTCATTTCAAGTTGAGTAAGAAATAACATCCTACAAGTGCGAGTGAGATTGAAAAGATGATGAAAATTCTTTATGCATCTATGGTTGGTAGTTTGATGTCTATTGCAATATGTATTAGACCTAATATTACTTATGCAGTTAGGGTAGTTAGTTGATTTCTTTCCAATCTTGGTGAAGAACATTGGGAACTTAAGAAATGGATACTCATGTACCTTAAAGGAACTCTTAAGATGTGTATGTGTTTTGGTAATGATGAACATATATTAGTTGGATACATGGATACAAATATGGTTGGTGATTATGATGGTAGGAGATCCATTATAGGGTACATGCTCATCTTTACAAGGGAGCAATTTCATGGCAATTTAGGCTACAAGATTATGTTGCTTTTGTTGAAAATCATGTGTTGATATATTTTGTTGAGAAAACTTTTATTTGTGAATGTATGATTTTATGTGTATATATTGAATACCAAAAGAAGTAAAAGGTGTGCAAATTATAATATCAATTAATAATATTATAAAGTAGCAAGTTTCCTACATTCCATTATCAAACATCACACATAGAGTTAAGATGAATTATTTTATGTGATTTAATGAACAAAAATATTAGTGCTTGTAATAAAAGAAAATGATACTTGGTAATTGTGTGCTTATAGGTACTTGTGAAGGATAAAGATATAATACTTGTACAATTCAAATATGAGAGAAAATATTCACTAATCATTATTGGACCGATTGCTTGTTGAATCATTATTGGACCGATTATCTATTGGATCATCATTGGACTAATTGCTGAACCAATTAACTATTAGACCAGTATGAAGTAGGCCTATGAAGTTTAATTCGCAAACAAGCCTGCAAAGCTCAGCCCGAGCATACTTCACTTAAGTGAAACGCGGCTGTTTCACTTTGATAAGAGACTAAGCTCTTATGTCAAACAGAATGAAGCCTTAAGCCTCATCTTTGCTCGAAGTCATCCTCCTCCTTCTCTCTCGACTATCGACTCTCCAATGGGAAGAAGAATGAAGTGATGGATGTGTCAAAACAGTTCTTTATTGCAATAATCGTCATCTCTGCAGCTATATCATGTCGCTTCTATCAAGTCTCAATGGTAGAATCTCAAACAAGTTTGAACCGAAACCCTAAAGTGCTCAAGATTTGATAATCTACTATATAAGGAGCTTTGGGTGAATGTTTGGAGGCTGCTAAATGATATACTATTGATTCTACTAAAAGAGATTAAAGCTTTGAATCATTTACTCATACTACCGTGTTCTTCAATCCTTGGAGAAAGAAAGAATCTTCGGTGATATTCCTTCAAATCTATTATCTTATGAATATCTACTGCTAGATTGATCTTTATATGTGCTAGATTACTTCAAAATATTATTTGCACATAAAGATCTTTGTAAATTTGAAACCCTAGCTTTGTGAAAATTGGGGATTTCGTGATTAGAGCTTGAATTGATTTTATATATTTTCAATTAGCTCTTTGATAAGCTTTATTCCTCACTCACATTATATATTTAAGGATTAGCTTGATGTATTAAGGTTTGATTAACCTAAGCTTTGTAACCGAGAATCAAATAACTCTTTGTTGAGGAGTTGTGAAGTGTAGGAGAAGATTTCTCCTAGCTTGAAGTAAACTAGACTTCAACTTGGTTTAAGTTGAAGGAGAAAAGGGTGGAAGTAGGTGAAAAGTGCCGAACCACTGTGTAAATCTTTGAGCCTGCTTATCTTGTCTTATTCCTTGATTATATGCTTTGATATTATTGTGTTGAATAACAATCTTGCATAAATAAAGAAAGAACAGTAAAATACAAGATAAAACCTAAGTATCCAATTCAGCCCCCCTTATTGGATAGCCATAAAACCTTACAGCTTTGTCCAAAACAAAAGAAAAATATATTGCAATTACTGAGAGTGGAAAAAAAGTTTTATGGATAAATAATTTTCTTTAGGAACTCGGTGTAAAATATGGGACGTTCATCCTCTATAGAACAATCAAAGTTCTATTCACCTAAGTAAGAATGCTTCTTTTCATTCAAGATATAATTATATTGATGTCAGATATCATTAGATCAAAGATGTATTGGAATCCAAAGAGTTAAATCTTATGAAGATTCATACTGATGATAATGGTGTTGATATGTTAACGAATTCATTAACAAGAGACAAGATCAAGATCTGTTAGTGGGTTGCTAGTATGGACTCCAAGTAGAGTTAATGTCTAGGTTGCAATTTTCTTCTTCTTATGGTGTAGGGATGTTGCACTAATATTCCTTTAAAAGGGAGAAATTGTTGTGTTTGGAAAAAATTAGTGATGTGGTAAAATGGCCATTTTGCCCTAATGTGAAAAAAAGGAAAAAGAAAAATAGAAAATAGTAGTGTGAGAGAATACTATAGAAAGTGTGAGAAAGATATTGTAGCACCATCTTCTTCCATTAGTGAGAACTTATGAGTGCTTGTACCTTTGTAACCATTCTCTCATTAGTAAAAGAAGTTACTCCTTAGGTCGTGGATGTAGGTACATTTGCTTGAACCACATAATCTATGTTCTTGGTTTTGCTCAGTTGATTTTGGTGTGTATGAGTGTTCTACTTATGCATTTACTCCAATATTAACTGCCTCTGAACCAACACTTATGCTATTAATATTGCATCTCAATTCATGCATACTTCAAAGATAGTTCATTAGCAAATTGTAATACAAATTCTTCGCTTCCTTGTACATACATTAAGACATGGTCTTTACCTTTCAAAGAATCAATCCAACCTACTGTATGCTTACTCTAATGCTAGCTAGGCCATTGACCATGCTAATTTTCTATTCATCGGCAATTTTTGCATATTTTTAGGCTTTTGCCTCATGGAGCATTCATAAGCAAAAGACAACTGCCTACTTTATTACTAAAGTAAATTTCATTGATTTCATTGATGCTATGGTTGCAATAGTCTAGATTTAAGCTCTACTAAAAGACCTACAAGTTACACTTTGGAAACCTCCATGCTTTTGGTGTAATAATTTATCCATATTGTATTTGACTGCAAATCTAATTTCTCATATTTGCATAATGCATATGGAAATTGACTATTATTTCATTTGTGAGTGTGTTCACAATTGTTAACTTTCAATTCATTTTATATCCTCATTTATCCACATTATCTTCTCTAAGTGTGCCACACACCTTGTGCACTTGCTACCAACACCATGTATAATTTCCGGCCATGAAAATAAAATCTCCATCAACATTAATCTCAAGCAACTATTTTCAAATGTGAATAGTTCAATTTTCTTCTCGAGCAGCTATTTGTAAATCTAAATTCCTTCTTTAATTCATCAAATTTCCCCACAATTTGATGATCTCTTTAGCAATTGGAACAGTGACATCATCGAAATCAGCCTTTTATAAATTTTAAACGTTTGTTGTACAAATTCATCAAGTAGTAGAACAAATTCTCCCATTGTTGTTGCATTTGGTTTTTTGGGTTTCAAGAAGAGAATCTTCTCTTCATTCGTTAAATTTCTAATTTCTTTCAATATTCAATGATACATTAATTCTCATTCTCTCTTTTCTCACACAACAAACTCCAATCCTTAGTGGCTGACATAATGGTGAGAAAAACTAGTGTTCTTGCATAGAAAATGAAGATGTTAGAAATGACAAGATGTCTTTGATTATGAGTACAAAAGATTGTTAGAGAACCAATTGCTTATTTGAGTTTAATTGATTCTTTCCTTAGCTACAATTATTTTCATCATTGGACATGAAATTCTTTTCATATGCATTGGGCTATTGAGATTTTCTATTGTTGTTGGGTTTTCTAAATAAATAGAAAACCCAGTCATGTTAGGAATTCTATTAACAATCATCCAAAGCCCAAGCCCATCTTGACTCTCTTGATCTTGATATTACGATTTTGCCACACAATAAGCATCAGGTTCTCCAAGTTCATCCATTTTCTCCTTGCCTCCTTGTGCTACATAAACAAGATAAATTTAGGTAAATAAAGAGGAGTTCAAATGTTTTCTCACAATTATTAAAGTTATTTATTGCCTAAAATAGGTAAAATAATTCTATAAAAATAGAGTTATCACTTCTATAAAGAGGAAAATATTCTCTTTATTGTTTAGTATGTTTTCCTTTATTTTTAGAGTACATGTATTATAAATAAAACCTTGTGCATGTTAAGTTTCTTGTGTGAAAGCAATATACAAAAACCATTTTCCAAACTTCTTGAGCTTTACATCATTGCACTTTGTGATATTGTATTAGAGCATACTATGGTTTTCCTCTAGCTTTTGCATAAACCCTTTCTAATTGTCTACTACCCTTTCCCCCCCTCCCCTCCTTTCCCCTTAGCCTTTTGTTTTCTTTAACCTAATAAACATAGATTTTGTTGTAGGATTCATGATCTAGATCACAAAAGTGGGGAAAAAAAATGAAACATCTTACCTTAACTTCTTTGCCATGATGAAAGCTCAGGGGTCAAGATTTGTAAGGGTTTAGGATTTGGATGTATCAATTGTTGAGATGCACCAGTGAGATAGTTAAATAGGCTATTGATGATAGGCAATTCAACTTATCATGCATCCATTGAGTTAGATTAAGATGCAATAAAAATGAAGCAATTTAGTAGTTAGCTCTTTTTGCTTGATGAATCATGCTTACATTGAAGTTTGGATAATTGATTTAGGGCTTAATAACCACATTAATCTATAATGAATGATTCTTTTCTATTGTCCATAATCATACACAAATAGAAATATTACCCTTTTAACAAAAATTGGCACTATTTTACTTTTTTGAATCTTTATTTTTACAGATGTCTTATATGTCCTTGAATTTCAGTTTAATTTTGCATCAATTTAAAAAATTTGTAGTAATAATAATTTTTGGATCACTTCCTTTTGGATTTGTGTTTATTCCAAGACATTTTAAGTAAAAAACTAACCGACTAGGACAAAGTTCACTAAGGTCTTTATTATTGGATCACCATTTCCAATAATTTTAATTTATCTTCTTATACTTTCTTGAATAAAAGCACTTTATGTAATACTAGTATCAATAAAATTATTTTCATTTCTTATCAATGATTGGACCATAATATGTCTTTTCTTCATTCTAAATGTCCAACATATACCTTAGCCAAACAATCACATGCAAGTTTTTCATTTGGTACATCATATGCCACCACAATGGTACATTATATACCATTGATGATTAGTTTGCTAGCACATGTTTTTTTTTTGTAATAAAAAACCTAAGTACTTTCACATTCATGCACTTTCATACTTATATTTAAAATTAGTTCCATAAATTTATGTAGCATATCTACATAAATAACACACATGACTTTTTTTAATCATGAGTGTACTTTTTCTCCCCCCTTCTACCCACCTTTTCCCTCTTTCATGGTATCCTATATAAGAGTTTTTGCACTCATACCTTTAAGTGAGGTTGTAGAGGGCAAACATTAACATTTATTAGAGGTTTCCAAAGCCCTTAAATATCAAGCCTATATTTTAAAGATCTTTTATGGTCATTGCAACTTATATGATTAAGTCGAACATGGGGTAAGTACTTGGATGATAGATTTCTTATGAGTTCTTTTTCAAGGAAAGCCCATACATTTTTTATTTTTGAGTCTTCAAGTGCCTTTGTTGGAGTTTGAAGACAAATTGGGCCTTTTTACTATGTGATGTGCTTTTATGGGCTATTCCATTCTCTCGAAAGAACAATTTTTTTTTAATCCATCATCCTTCATAGTTGAGACATCTTCTCTCATAAACTTAGATGACTCATGAGGCATTGTTCCTTTCGTGGCTTCACTTTTCCTTTTTGATGCTTAAGTTTCCCCATTAGGCCTCCCACTTAGACCAAAGATTGTTTATGCCCCCATTATGAAATCCACAAGTGCTCATCACCTTGTTTCTACATATGTTAGCTTTATTAGCCTATTGCTAAAGCACCTATGATGTATCATCACATATTTAAAAAGTAGGAACCATTTTCTTGTTATGAGAATGTCAAGGATCTACATTAGCAATAAGTCTTAGAGGTTGAACTACACATGTGAGGTTCAATTGTTTGCTTATAGTAAGCTCATTGATTGAAAATAGATTTACAAGATGAGTTATAAGATGGATCGGTCTAATGAGTGCTATGAAGCCTACTTAGTGGCAAAAGGCTTCAAACATCACAAAGAACTTGATTATCATAGGAAATTCTCTCCCATGGCAAAGGAAGTCACGATCCATTCTTTTCTTTTTAAATAGTTGGATACACATGATGCTTTCTTTCATGGTGACTTGGATGAGGAGATTTACATAAATCTTCTGTAAGGATTATAAGATAAAGTGAGGCTTGAGTATGTCTTTTCTACAAATTCTTTTATAGACTCAATAAGCATTCGGATAGTGACATCCTTAATTTACCATGGCACTCATAGCTATTAACTTTAGGTAATCCAATTTTGATTATGCTTTTTTGACATGGATACAAGGTACATAGTCAATTTATTTTTTTAAATTATGTTGATAATATCTTAATTATGAAAAATGATGAATCTATGAACAAGGATCTCAAGAAATATTTACATTCTACTTTTTGTATTAAAGATTTGGATCTCCCAAATGTTTTATGGGCATCCAAATTCTTTGTTCAAAGAAAGGTATCTATTTCAACCAATGGAAATATGTTCTAGAAATCATATCACAAGCCAACCTATTAAGTTTTAAGCATATTAACATCCTAGTTGAGCAAAATATAAAGTTGATGATGCCTAAATATGACATAAAAGCATCACCATTAAATTAAATCTCTTACTTAAAGATCCTTTAACCTGTCAAAGATTAGTTAAAAAATTCATTTATCTCACCATGACAAGCATATGTATGTTGTTGAAACTTTTAACTAGTTTATACTTTAGCCTAAAATGTCATATATGGATGTAGCAGTAAAGTGATGAAATATTTGAAGGGATGCCTAAGTTTAGGCATGCTTTATCATGGAGATGCATTCTAAAGATGGTGGCTTAGTATGATAGTAATTATGTCACTTACCCAATAAGCAAATCTCTTATTGGATTTGAATTAAATAAGGAGATTTTTTACTATTATGGAAAACAAAGAAACAATCAATTGTCTCACTTTTACTTGCCAAATCATAATATTGTGCCTTGAACTCATGCTTTATGGAATTGTTTGGATTTGAGGATTGCTTCAAGATCTTGGAGTACAAGTAAAATGGATCCACTTTTTATATTGTGATAGTGAGGCAAGTCCTAAACTTGCATTGAAGCTGGTTATTCATTAAATACTAAAGCATATAAAAGTTAATTGTCATTTTACTAAAAACAAGATACAAAAAAGCATAATTAAGACAAAAAGGGTAAAAACCATTGAACAACTTGTAGATGTAGTCATCAAATCCATATGTTAGAAACAATACATGCATATATTAAGGAAGCTTGGTGTCTTTGGCATTCATAAGTCACCGACTTGAAGGAAGGTCTTAGATATATAGTTTCTTATTTGATATTAATTGATTTTTTCCTCAGTTGCTTCTATTAGGGATATCGTTATTCCTTAATTCTTTTGATAATGACTAAAAAAAGGCATTTGAAAATGATTTTTCATGGTAGAAATATGTGTCAAAATGAAAATTAATATAAGGCATTCATTGATATAATATTTGCATAAAATATTGTACTAATACTATAGGAACATTTGGAAATATGTATTACTCCCCCATTTGTTTTGTTAGGTTGATTATTGTTAGGTTGTCGATATAAGTTTGGGACCTTAGTTTCGTACCCAAACCATTTGAAGCCTAGGCCTACAACTTTAAGTGAAATTATGTGTTTTAAAAGATTAGTTGCATAATTTTTTCTATTTTCCTATTCTTTGATTGTGCAAAATGGTGCAAAACATAGCAGCATGAAATAACTCCCTTTTCCTTTATTTTTGAACCTGAATGTGATGTTGGCTAAGGATGAAATCTGATACGTATGTAGATATTAGGATTGGTGGAACAATTAGGTTAAAAGGTTTTCCTAGCAGTATCCAACTAGAATTCTTATCCTTTTATAGTAGTATGTTTAGCTAGGAATCTTATCCTTTTATCCTTTATGTTTTCATAGTAGTATCTAATTAGGATCCCTTTGGTGTTTCTTTGTAAATCAAGGAATTAAAGAGAAATCCAATGGGTGAGCAAAGAGAGTCCCTTTAGGGGCTAGTTGTTGAAGAGAATTCCTTTCATGGATAGAGATAACAAGAGATGTAGGATATTATTTTAGTCCAAATCTTCTAAATCTACTATGTTTAGGTGTGTATTCCTATAATTAAGGGTTTGATCCATATACGAGTGATGATGGATTGAATATGGTGAAGATAATTGAAGAAGTAGATTGATGTTTCTAAGGTGAGATTTTCTCTTTTCCTATATCCAATTTTATTTTACATATATTGATGTAGATATTATTGGTAGATATTATTGAATTAGAGTTTTTGAAGTGTAGATTTATACTTCTTTGTCCAAATTTGGTTGTTTGTAGGCTAAATTGGAAGTTTTGTTAAAACCAAAAAAAAAAAAGAAAAAAAGAAAAAGAAAAGGGAAGAGCATGGTGCTTTGGAGATAATTAGTATTTTTAAAGTTATTTGATTGAAGATCATACTAATTAAATTGTTTGTGGTGGTTGTGTGAACCTTTGGCTTAAGGTTTGGCATCTAATGGCAAAGAATGTTGGATATAATCAGCATTTGAAGGCAAAGACTAAAATGGATGGTTGAGAAGAAATCTAAAGACTTGTTCCAATTCATATATGGTGGCAAAAGGGAGATCCACAAATGATTTGTAAAGGATTTTGGTTCCAACCTAGGTGGAATCATGGCAAATAATAATGTCGTTTAAAGAAAAAAGTTAGGTCAACTTTGCAACTTTTGGGTGATGGTAAGGAACCCTAACCGATGGTAGTAGATTGGCAATAATAAAGATGGAAAATGGTAGATCAGTCCATTAGAATTCATTCCATGGTAGAAAATCCCAATTATCAATAGTGTAGATGATGGTAAAGGAGATTGAATTGTTAATAGGTCAAAAATCTGGGTTAGGTAAACCAAGGTTGTAGAAGAAGCAAGCTCACATGCAAGATATGTGCATGAGGTGCATGCTTTAGATGTGTAGACCACACGTGTGAGGTGTGTGCACCAAACAAAAAGAAAAAAGGAAAAATAGAAAGAAAAAAGAAAAATAGAAAGAATTCTAGTTTTTGTAGTGTTGTGAAGAGGGCACTTTGATGATGAATTGTTAATGAGGAGCAATTTGAGATGCTTCTAACTTGGATATAGTTGATAGAGTGAAAACTGGTGTTTTCAATTTGTTGATATCTAGATGAGTTGTGAAAGACTTCAGTGGTTGATTTTGGAGAAGCATTAATAATTCTAGATGGGAGGTGAACTCTTTAATAAGGTGGATTTTGAAGAGAGAACTTCATTATTATGGAGGTCCTATATTTTTGTCTATTGTTGATGGCCTTGTAATGGATAACGGTGATTAACAGCAAAAGCTCATATTGATGCACAAATACCTATAAAGAAATACTTTATAGGAGAGGTGTAACCTAGAAAAGGCTATAGTAGATGTGCCTAAAATGGTATGACTTGAAAGAGATGCAATTTAAGAAAAGGCAAGGTTGACACATGATGCAATTCCAGTGGTGGGATTGGGCGAGCTTAGGTTAAAGATGATATGTGAATTTTTTATTTATTGTGTTTTTCTAGGTTTTTTGTGAGAAAAATGAGTGTTGGGTAGGGAGAAGGGGAGAAAAAACAAAAATAAGAATAACTAAAACAAATGATGCTCCAAGATGTAAAGGCAGTGCCACCAGTAAAGCAGGTGCTCCACCACCAATCTTGGGTAAGAATTGGATAAAAGGAAGTAAAAGTTGAAAACAATTGAGGGTTTTCTATTTCTTTGCAAAAAACAAGTCTACTTACAATTGAAATAATGCTCTATTTAAATAAACAACTAAATCTAGCCCTAAAAGATCTAGGCAAATCAGGAATTCCTATAATTAAATAATCCCAAACAAATCAAGGATCCCAATAATGATGGAAATCTAGATAATTTAGGGATCTAAACAATTAAGGAAAACAATAAGAAAGGAGATAATCTCGAACAACCATCAAACCCTAGTAAATTAAGGACTCAACAACTATTTTGGAAACCCCTAACATTAATGACAAAACCCTAAGCCACCTCAAAGATTCTAGAGAATATTCCAGGGACTTCTTGAGATGCTTTTTAGCTTTGACCTTCTTAGACCCATTGGATCACATTGTGGCTCAAACATGTATTTGTTGAGATACTCAACATATGGGTTAGGCCATTAGCTTGGATTAGCATAATTGCTCCCGCATCAACACAATTGATGGGGGCTTATTTTGAAAAGAGTTTCTCCAATATTTCACTTTCAAAAGATATTATGGTTAAAGAGAGTTTTTTTTTTTTTTTTGTCTTTCTCTTTCAAAAGATTATGGTTGTATAGTTGAAATATTTGAAGAGATTTTTTACAATTGCTTATAGTGTAAAGATGTTACACTAATTGTTCCAAGGGAAAGATTGTTAGGATTAGTAGAACAATTAGGTTAGGAGGTTTTCATAATAGTATATGGCTAAAATTCTCATCCTTTTGGCATAATATATTTTTCTAGTAGTATTTGACTAGGAGTTTTTTGGTGTTTCTTTATAAATAGATAAAGTAAAGAAAAACCTAATAGGCAAGCATAGAGATTCCCCTTGAAGACTAATTGTTGAAGAGAATCTCTCTAATGAATTTTAGGTGATAAGAGAATCCATGAGATGTTTGTTTGATGAGAAAAAAAGTACAAGAGAATCTAATGAAAAGAAAAAAAAAGGACATAGGACATTATGTTGACATGAATCTCTTAAATCTACTGTATTTAGGTATGTATATTTTTATAATTGTGGGTTCGATCCATATATGAGTGATGCATCTTGTTGAATTTTCGCAACAAGTGGTATTAGAGTTGCTTGAATCTCCAATAGTGGGTAATAGGTAGAACTTATTTTCTTTAGGATGTCTCTTTAACAAATTTTTTGTGAGTGAGTGTGTGTTGTGGTTTAGTTTTTCCAAAAACATAGAACACTTGATTTTCTTTTTAAAATGATCATAAAGTTCACTTCCTTGGTTCTTAATTTCATGGAGAAAATCATAGTTTGATTTTTCCTACCTTTCATTGATGTATTGCTCTTAAACTTGTTACCATTCAATTATTTATCTAAAGGTCACTATTCATAATATTGCTCACACTAAATGCATATAGCACGAGTGATTCTTGAGTTGTATTTAGAGCTTAATCCATTTGTTATGATGTGTATCTGATTTGGCCTCTTATGCTTGATTTATATCACATGTTGTAGACCATTTCATGAACTACTATCAAAAGCCCTAAAATAAAAAACTTAGGGGTTTAATACACTTAGCACCTAGACTTTATTTAGAACTTATTTGGTATGGATTTTGTGAAGATTGATGTACAATTCTTAGCTTTAAAGAGAAACGGCAAAAATATTGAATTCATATCATCTGTAAAGGCTATGGGTTGAGGCATATTGAATATACATGTTGTAAAGATTTAACTATAGCATTGTGATAATATTGCTATACACTTTTGAGTGATAAAAGAATCGCATAGTTGAAATTTAGTGACGTCCAAATTATATAAGTTATTTGGCCCAATGATTGGTTCCATATACATGTTCTATGAGAATATCATAAATGTTTTGAGGACATATATGTGTTGATTGTTGGTGTTGATCACATGTTGAACTTTTATTCAAAATTATCATCTTTCCGTTTGACTTAGGAGTTGTATATTGATTTAAGCTTGTTGCTTTCTTGTTTGACACTCATGAATTGAAAAGACAACTACTGTTGATATATCTTGGTGTTGGTTAAATTTATATATAACATTATTCACATTGCTATGTACTATTGTTTGTTTATGTGATCCACATGTATTGTATATTAAAAATAGTTGCTTGATTGTTGGTGTACTAAGAAACTTATTGATATATTCTTCTTGGTTGCTTAAGCATTTAGAGAGTAACATGTGAAAAGAATTGTATATCTTTTGTATTGCTAGGTAACTGGACAAATGATTATATATTTGAAACATTTTTATTGTTTAGTTGGGGAATTATGGATTATACTTAACTTAAATCTTATTGTAAAATTACTTATATATGAGACTTATTTTTCAATTATTGAAGAGAAATACACAATTGTTGATTGGGTGTGTAAAACCCATATATTAGGTCAAGTGGACCTATTATCACAAGGCGTGTGGTCTTGTGATGTTAGATTCCTTGGGTATTAAGGAATCTATAGTGAGGTGGCCACACCTATGTAAAGATTTTAGAGTATATCTTTTAGTACTTTGTGCTAATACAACTCCTCTTAATTGTGTTGATTAGGAGAAAGACGGACATAGATTTTGAGTAAGTCCAACAATCTTTAAAACAAAACCATTTATACGTCTCTCTCTCTCTCTCTCTCTCACTTGTGGATGTTGAACATTTACTTAACTTATTGAAATTACCTTTGAATGCTTTTACATTTACAATTATTACCAAATTCATTCTTCACACATGGTTATAAAACAACCCTCTTTCTTTGGTTGTCTATAGACTTACAGCTTCATTGACTGGAAGTGAGATTCCTTTCATATGCATTGGGCATTTTTCTTTTTGAATTCTCATACTTTCGGAATTGTTATTTAGATGCAATAGGCTTCTGTAAATAGGATACTAGTTTCTTTATTATTCTACTTTATTTTCAGAGTACACATATTACAAATAGGATCTTGTACATATAAAGTTTCTTATGCAGAAGTAACATATAAAGACTCTTTTCCAAATTTCTTAACCCTCCCATCGTTACACTTCGTGACAAAGACGAGGGAGGGGGTCTAGAGTGACAACCTTGTATGACCTACTCACTTCCTTGTCATGACCACCTTAATCAACTGGTGAGCTTAAAGGGCCTCATCATCTCGTTGTCTTCGTGATCCAAGATCTGTGTAGTAAAAGGGCCAACTAAGTTTCAAGAATGTATATTAAAAAAAAATGAAAATTAAAATGAAAGTTAAAATTAAAAAAAAAGTATTGGCGTCGTGATTAGATTTTTCTCAGGCTTAGGGTGCCAAACATGTTGACAAACTTAGGGAAGGCGGAGATTTAAGTACTTACATGGCAATGGTATACGTAGCCTGGTCCTACGGTTGCGTCAAATGGGTACGACGCATTAGAATGTATGTAGGAGAATTTGACCAGAATCTTTGTCAGGTATCCGGGTCTCATCTTGAACACGTTCTTCCACCCCCTCTCGTAAGCCGGCACCTCGATCCTTCTGCCACGTGCGTACTTGCTTATTTGGCACTTCACTGCGTCGTTGAATTTGTGCATGCACTTTTTGAACTCCTCCTCGTTCACCAGCTTGATCTGTTCCTGGGCTACAAAAAGGCCTAGATGAATGTGCAACGGGTGATTATCCTCCGTCAAATTGATCACGTACCACAATTCCGTGGTCCCTACTTTAGGGGTCTCCGTCACGGGGGCTTCGAAGGGTTTCGCATTTAAGTAGAGATGAGTTGGATTACCCGTGCTGCTCTCGTACTCGTACATGGTTACGTACCTGGTGCGCGATGCACTGGATTCCTCAGGGAGTGGGTATGACATCAACTTCCTGGGAATAATCGACGTGTCAACCTCTGGTCGACTCAGGATGAAAAACTTCATGACCCTGCCATTTTCTTCATTGACGGGGTCCCCTCCTGGGTAAGGGTATGGTGCATCATTCGCTAGAATAGCACTGTCAACCTTTGACTGGGAAAAGTCAACAACCACATCAGCTTCCTCGGATGGGGCCAGCAAAATGTCACGCGTCACCACAGGCTCGTTAAGATAAGCCGAATCAGATCCGACGTGGGTGAACTTTAAACCGTTTGTAAAGTAGAACCTATAGAACCTAGCATTGCCGGCATTCACAATACGAAACCGGTACTTACGACGTCGTACTGTCAATCGTGGCCAGACCTTGCCGTTCACTACGATACAATCACCAAAGTATTCCGGCTGCCAATGGGGGTGTATGGAGGGATTATCCCCTGTAGAATTCATGTATATGGAACCGTTGGTAAGGAAGCTACGATCAAATACGACCAAAATTCGGTCGAATTCATCGCCGCTGGGTAGTCGAAGTGGGGCCTCCGATTCGGGGTGACGGACTATGTAGGCTCCTAACAAGCCAGCAAGGAGGTTGACTCTAGTCAATCCCATAGCATGATCGTGGTACCAGAGGTTTCCAGGTTGCTGATGGTTGTCATAGTGATACGTTGCGTTGCTCCACATGGGTCCTTTTTCTTTGAACCCGGCGGTGAACCATGATTTCGGGAATCCATCACTCTGGGACTTGGTGATTGCACCATGGAGATGAACCACCGTAGGGATGCCCGTTCCATTGGCTGGTGTGGCAGTTACGATGGTTGTATCTATTGGCAGTATATGCCCAGGAGGGAGGTAATTCCGCCACGTCACATATGTATCGATTCCTTGGAGGGCCTCGATTGTTGGACCAGGAACTGTTGCCGCTTCCTTGGAAACACCGAAGGCGTAGACGGGTGTCGGAGGGAGATCTCGGTGGAATTTCTGCAAAGCAACAGCAAGTCAAAACCGTTGATTTCTGAAGTGCTAATCATGGGAATTGAAAGTAGAGACAAAACTCGAAAATCAATAGGACCTAGGGAAGGCTCCAACTGGAAGGTACATTATCTACCAGGCATTATGGGAACCTCTTGTCGTGAGTTTTAGAAAATACATACTAAAGCATTTGAATTGGTCACGAGGACCCGAAAGAAGGAAAGGAAAAGATGTGAAACTAATGTTATAGTTCTTTTGTTTAATTCCTTCCTAACCAACTCCAGGAATGAAGTATCAACGATCGTAGCTACGTACTTTTTTGGATAAAATATGTCGCAACCATAAAGCATGATTACCAAACTTCGTGGTAAAAAAGCTTCCAACATCATATAATATGAAGCTTTTATGAAGGCCACCAAAAGAAAACCCTAAGAATGAGTTCTTTTCTTCTTTTGTTCCCTAATATTTAGATTTACTGGCTTCATCAACTTCTCTAATTCTTCTTGTTATGTAGCCAAAAAACATTCAAACGAAGAAAAGACATTTCAGATTTACGAGACAGTCAACCGAGTCTCGGAAAAGATAGGGAAGCTAAGGGAAGCCCTCGCCCTTGAAAATATTTTGAGGGCATTTATATATCTGAATGCCTAAGAAAGCAGCTAATATAAATAAGTGTCCAATACCACCAAAGAAGAACTGAAATCGTTTATGATTTTTCTGGAACCGATAAAATTGAACTCATTACAGAAGGCATAACAAAAACCCCTCTTACCCATTTTTTCCTGAACATGCCGATCTCCAGTGACTTAGGTTTGGGAGAACCAGAGACAACATCGAACCCTAGGATTTTTGGCATATCAGGAAGCTGATCCACAAACATTTCCAATTTGGATGAATTTAGTATCGCAGCTTGGACGACTGATGTGGTGAGTACTCCTAATAAAGCTAGGGAAATAAGACGAAGATGCAAAACACCCTCCATGATCTGCATGTCTTCGTTTCATGCAAGAGTAAATAGATGGAGAAGTCACAGGGAACGATGGGTATTTAAAGAGAAAGTGATGCTTGTGGCCGGCTTGCGCCTGCATTCCATTATCGATGTCTCATTGCAAAAGGAACCTTGATGCTAAGTAATGGAGATCTTTCCGTTTGGTGGGATTTGAGATATCCGAAAATAAAATAATAGCAGCTGTTAAGCCTCAAGAGCACAGTGACTTGTTCCATCAATGACACGGACTTCCACAAATCAGCTTCTGTCAAGCTCTCTCTCTCTCACATCATCAAAGGGATTGTTTGAGGTATTACTTGGCCCGGTCTCATCCAACGCGACAGCTCTTTCTCGGACTAACTTATTTAGCCCTATAACATTCTATATTGTCAGAACTATTCAATTTTTTGAGGTTATTCCCTCGGTCTAATTATCCGTTTTTCCCAAAATGTATTAGCTAAATTTGTGTGAGTAGGTTACAGACTGTTGAAGTTACAGCAACTGTGAAGGAATTTACAGGACCAGTTAACCTTGTACCATATTACTCAAAAACTGTTTTCCCTTTCGAAATTTTGACATCTAAGTCAACAATTTGTCTTTTGTCTTATGGCAGACGACAAGGATATGTGAGATGAAATGAAATGAGGTGGTCTTGTGGTATTTGCTTACTATATGGAAACTTACTCGATGTTTTTAAATAACGCGAGTACTATTGTCAACAATTTTAATTTAGTTTTTACGAAAAACTATGCATAAGGAGAGAGGATTGTGGGATGGGAGTGAGAATTATTATTATTTCTTTCCTTCTATTTCTTGAAGGAGGAAGGAAGGATGTTGCTTGAAGGTAAAGACAATTAGGCTATTTCTTTGCCTCTTCCTCTCCCTATTGCGGTAATAGACTTTGAAGATTAAATGTGAAATGGCAATGTATTAATACAATTTACCTTTTCATCAAAAAAATAAAATAAAAATAAATTAGAAGCAAGCGTAACGTCACGAGTTCAATTTGCACTTTAATATTAAAACGTAGTTGCAATGATGTTATCCCAATTGTTTGGAAACTACAAAATTGTTGGTTGCTAGCTTAATCCGCGGGAAAAATATATAATTAAATGTAGCGTAGAAACACTAATTTTGTTAGAATTCTGGCTTGTTGAGTTTAAAAATATGTCTGTCACCACTGTCTCTATCAATGTCAAAATAAAAGTGAAAAATAAAAGTTAATCTTATCTGTGTTAACGTGCACTTTTTTTATTTTCTTGGTTTGTTCAGGATGGATTTATTTAGAGAGGGGACTGTCTCGAACTCATACCTCTCAGCTGAGAGTCTACCAACGAGACTCCACCGAGTCTTGATGACATCAGCACCGAGTCGTGATGACATCAGCATGTAAGGGAATTACTTCTATATATATTTATAAAAAGAAAAAGAAAAAAACTCCTCTACGAGCGTGTGTACAAGGCTTATCACTGGACCTCCTTCCTTAGCGTGGTTGGGTTTGCAGCACCATCGGGTGCCAAGAAAGCAGTGAAACCAATTAGGTGCCTTTAAATTACTTTAATTTTGGGAGACTTAATGATTACAAATCATTACATAAGCATTATTCTCTTAAAGTAGCATAATTGGCTTCAAACTCACTTGAAATATATCTGCTTATGAAATTTGGATCATATAATGGCAAAAACCAGTCTTCCCCTTGTGTTTGAATCTTGCTCAACCATGAAATTTCAAAGGTTTCGTACATTCTTCCACGTATAAATATGTTTTCCCTTGTAGACGCTACTGGTAGATGTGTTATCAGGGGAAATACTGTTCGTGCTGGCCACGCTTCTAAAAGACAAACAAACGCTTGAGTCCACCGACACAACCTTTATTTTTATAATCGACATAAGGATTCGTCACTCTAAAAGAAGAAAACATACATTATTCTGTTATGGACTTTTTCCTTAAATCTTTGAACTTATCCTTTAAAAGACCAGGATTCACGTTGACTTTAAAGCCTTCTCGAAATCCAATACCGAGTCTTTTGTTATTACTTCGTTAAATAGTGACTGCAACCCTAAATATGGAATCTGTTGATAGAAACATAAAAGATGCAAGAGCAAGCACCACAACTTCAGCTTAAACTCAATTAATCCATTGAGCAGTTATGTAACTAATTCAATTTCTGTTAGTTAATCTATTATTAAGCACTTATAATTCTGTTGTTTTTTAGTTATAATATAACAGCTATGTTAAGCCCTATAAATAGGGACTTTGACTCTGTATTCAATTACACTTTTTGAGATGAAATACATAATTACTTTTCTCTCAATTTTCTTAGAATCTATATTGAATTGTGATCACTAAATAGTTTATTTTATTTTATTTTATTTTATTGGCTCTTGATGGATCTTTTTTTTTTTTTTTGGTTTTTAATGTAAGTTGCATTAATAGAAATTAATATACAAAGGCACAGGGGCATACCCCAGTATTACAACAATTTTCAAAAGTAAACTAAGAGTAAGAGAAAATAGAGGTTGGGAGCCTCCAGAGCTCACTCAAGCATACATTACCTTGTGAGGGTTTGATATTGTAAAGCAGAGAAGCTCTTCCTCGCACAATTTTTCTTACTTTAGCTAACAAGATTGGAAAGTCAACTAATTTATTTTGAAATCTTCTACTATTTCTTTCTGCCCAAATGACATAAATACAAGCTAGAAAAGATATTTTAAGAAGTTTTGCAGCCAGATCTTTACCTTTAGATGCTTTAATCATCCAATTTAATTCTTCATTCCATCCTCTGATGTGACGTCGAATTCCATTTTGAGCAAGGATATTTCTCCAAATCAACATTGTGTAAGGGCATTCAAAAAAGAGATGACTCCTGTTTTCTACTTGAGCCTGACAAAAATCACAGAATTGGTTAATTGTAGGAAGCCATTGTATCATTCTCTCTGCTGTAGAAAGTCGATCATGGCAGACTAGCCATCCAATAAAGTTATGCCTGCAAATTCCACCAGTCCAAATTAAATCATACCAATCTACTTTTTCATTTACAGGTTGTAGGTCTTGATAAGTAGTTTTGCAGCAGTAGGCAGGGTTGGAGAGAATTGAGGTGAGCATGGGCCTTAACTTGAGAAGACCTCTCCAACTCCAAACCATTGAGCCTTTGATTTGAATCTGCATTACTGAATTTCTTTTACATTTAGTACTATGTATCCACTTACTCCATAATGATCCATCTGGATGATTTATGAGAGTCCAAAGCATACGTCCTAAAAGGACTTTATTCCAAAGTTTAAGGTTCGGCAATCCCAATCCCCCTTCCTTCTTTGGTGAGCACACTATTTGCCAAGCAATTTTGTGAGAACGTTGTATATCTGTACTTCCTGCCCATAAAAAATTCCTAATCTTTTTCTCTATTTCATAAATTGTTTGCTTTGGCAGTAAGAAAACTTGCATCCAGAATGTACATGTAGAAATTAGAACTGATTTAGATAACTGCAATCTTCCAGCAAAGCTTAGATGCTTCACTCCCCAACCTTCTACTCTGCTAAATATTTTCTCTGTCAAACCTTTGCAATCAGCATGAGTAAGCCTTTTTGTAATCAACGGAACTCCAAGGTATCGAATAGGGAGTGCACCCATGGGGAAAGGTGTGTGATCTAATATGAAAAGTTGCTCTTGTTCTGATAGTCCTGAGAAGAATATTTGACATTTACTTGGATTGTAATGAAGACCTGTAAGTTCACCAAACTCCTCCAAAGCTTCTATAAGACAAAGCACTGAATTTATATCTCCATGAGAAAAAAGAAATAGATCATCAGCAAAGCACAAGTGGGTGATTTTCTCAGTTTTGCATCGCCAATGGAACTTAAAAGCTGTTGTGGAGGTTCTTGCAATGATAATTCTGTTTAGTATTTCCATAACCAGGACAAATAGATAAGGGGATAATGGGTCACCTTGTCTCAATCCATTGGTACCTTCAAAGTAACCTGCATGCTCTCCATTGAAATTTACTGAGAACCTTGTTGTAGAAATGCATTCTCCTATCAGATCAACTACATGTTGAGGGGTATTAATAGCTTCCAGAACCCCTAATATAGCTTCCCACTTAACCATATCATATGCTTTCATAAGATCAATTTTTATGGCCACACGCTTACCTTTATCATCTTTATGATAATTGTGAAGTAATTCCTGACATAGCATAATATTCTCAAAAATCTGGCGTCCTTTAATGAATGCAGTTTGGTTTTGGCTTACTACTGATGGGATAATCATACTCAGCTTCCCAACTAACATCTTGGATATAATCTTGTAGAGAACATTGCAACATGCTATTGGTCTATAATCTTTATTGCCACAGGGATTAGGAACCTTTGGAACTAAGGATAACAATGTAGAGTTAATAACCTTCAACATCTTCCTAGATGAGAAGAACTCTAGTATAGCATCTTCTATGTCTCTTCCAATGATAGGCCAAGCTTTCTTATAGAAGAAACTATTATACCCATCTGGTCCAGGAGCTTTAAAATCATGAATACCCCAAATAGCTTTAATAACATCTGAACGTTCAAATCTTATTGTACTAAAAAATGTATTTACATCATCACCAGGAAATAAAGATTTGTACCTTTCACTGTTGGTGAGGCTCCTTCTGGCATTCCCAAGAATAGACTTATAATATGCAATAATAGCAGTTTTCAAGTCCTCTTCTTCAGTGATAATTGATCCATCTTCTAGAACTAGTCTGCAGATTCTATTCTGTGCTCTCCTTTTCATCAACGATGCAAAGAAAATTTTGCTATTATTATCCCCTTCTTTTAACCATAAGTTTCTTGATTTCTGTTTGAGAAGGATTTCTTCATGTTTACTCATTGCAAGTAGCTTCTCTAGCTGTGACTTTTCCTCAGCACGAGTTTCAGGACAGATAGAATTGTTTTTTCTTCTTCCTAAGATAGAAATTAGAAGCAAAAGATATTTAATTAAAACAAAGCCTTCTAAAAGTATGCATGTTTAGTGTCCAACTTGACCTTCCTCCGAATCTTTGAAAAGTATTAGACGATCCACATTCTTCAAAATATGTTGTCGAACCTAGGTTTTCCACATTGTTTGTCCGGGTCTCATGCAAGTCGTCACTATCAGGTGAGTTGTCAATCCAATTCAATCCAGTTTTTCAATCCAATTTGTGCTAACGTAGGCGATGCTCGTGATGTGACAGCAGACTTGGGTTTTAGCACATGTGCACCTAACAATTCAGGTTTCAAATGAACATATGTTGGACCTTGAGCATCGGCTAGAAGGCATTGACAAATTCCGCCACATGATAAATGAATGTGCTAGCCCTGCCTGAAATGGTGTGGATCAACAGGAAAAGGAAATATTGGTCTTTCCAACTGTAATATGTACCATTTTACTTTGGACATCTTCTGCTAATTAAACTTGGCTGAATACTATATGTTAAAGGCAGTCCATGTTTTCCATGAAGTCTTGACGCACCAAACTTTGGCACGTGTCTTTTAACTTCTGATCGACGATTGCTCAGGATATTCTGTATTCCGCGGAGGAATATGCGTCAAAAGCAATTTTTTTACTGCTTCTAGAGTAGACTTTTTATTTTATCAAACTCTTTCCCCACACTCTTCTTTTTTCCAAACGCGTTGTCGTTAAACCATAATCTACGCTAATAAAGTTCGCGTAACGAACGTGTCAACTAGAAGCAACATGGTGAGGTATTATTTGAATTTTTCAAACTTCTTCCTTAAAAGAAAAAAAAAATTAAGGGAAATCCAAATGGCAAAACACACCGTTTATTTAAAATATGTGGGATTTGTTGGACTGTGACGAAGAAAGGTGGGCTGTTTGGCACTCTTCATCTTTTAATAAAGACATCCTTGTTCCAGAAAGATATTTTTCAATAATAATTAATAAACAGATTTTTGACAATTTTTGATTCTGACATTCTTGTTTTACGGCGAAACAATTGGGTCTTCGTCATGACCCAACTAGCCTAGGCTGTCAGCAAGATAAGGCCTACACTGGGAGGCTCAAATCATGTGTTTAAAAAAAGGAAACGCCTTAGAAGGGGTCATCAAGTATTTTTGGGAAAGAATTAGTATTTGTGAGGAGTAGTCTTTAAGTCAAGTATAGGACTAGTTGCTGGAACGGTCCAGTGTCTTGTAGGAACAACCCTTAAGGCAAGGTGTAGGAGTGGTTTCAATGTAATAGGCCATTAGGGCTAGGTAGTGACTTTTGCATGAACGTTTAGTGAAATATAATAAACCTATGCACCCCTGCTGCTCGTACCATGCCACCTATTGCTCTTTCCTCTTGTTCATGCAAGTTTCCATCCTTTAGGCTACCAAGCATGCACCATAGGTTCAACTCATCCCATGCGCATTTGTTTTTCATTCCATTCTTCCATGCCCATCTTGAATGAGGCTCAGCCTCTACATACTTGACATCTTCTAATGCCTATGTGCCTCCACTCTTCATCCAAAGCTTTTCCCTTTGTCATCCGCAAGTGCATCTTTAGCGTACCTCATCTCATCATACAACAACAACCTTGAGTCTCCCATAAAGCTTAGTTGTCTATTGTACTATAATGCTAGCAAAATACGCCAAGCATTACATTCTCGCCCACGTGTTCTTGTGATGTCTTTGGCATATCCCAAGTGTGGCCGCCCTTTTGCGTAGTTGGATTCCTTCCCTACTCTTTTAGAGTTGTTTACTTCGGACTTGTGAGATTCTACTTTTCTTAGAATGAGTAAACTCCCATATAAACACTCATTCCAATTTGTTGTAGGAAGCCTTCGTTGGAACTCCTCATCATCCTTTGCTTATTGTAGCTTTCTCGAGACCTCCAAACTTTCAAGAAGGAAAGATACTCGTTGACCAACTTGATTCCTCACCCTGACCTTGTCACAAGTGAGTGTTCTTACTTTTGCTTTCTTTGCAAGGATGTCCAACTCTTATCAACTTCCAAACATAGCCTTTAGTGGTTCTAACTACTCCTTGATGTAGAGGCACATCTTCTCTATGGTCACACTTGACGTGAAGGCATTTCCATTATGCACAATAGCAATTCCTTTGTTGGGTTTTCACATCACAACGCAACCTTTTGCTCTTAATGAACACTACCACTTGTAGATCTAGGTTCCACCATTCCAACTCCCCACTTGGAATGAAGGTTACCCTTTTTGCTTGTCCTAGTGGTTTTAAGTTTCGCTGATTGACATCCCATATCTTATTGATGTCAACAACTTCACTTATGTTGCACCCTAGTGTTTCCATCTCAACATATCTAGCCCCTCTTGTGCTTGCTTCAATTGATGCATACTCAATTTTGCACACCAATGCAAAACTTAATTTTTGTGATTATTAGGCCTTTTAGTGTTTTTGGGTTGCTTCACTTCTCCAATGCAAAGCTTCTTGCTTTGTACACCTACAACCTCTCATTGTTGGGTTTCCTTTGATCTAAAGAGTTTGACATCTCCGCAACTCCCCTAGTTAATGTTTAGTTCATAACTTTAGCTTGCACCAAGGATTCTATACTTCTCTTGCTAGCATCTTGGTTCTTAGGGGCAATGCTAGTGATTTTGACTCACCTAGCTACTTTCTCAACTAGATGTATTTCATGACCTTCCTAGTCACTCATCCTTTCCTGCCTACCCAAGTTGTGGGTCTTCCTAACATATTGAGTGCTTGCTAAAGGGTCATTGGGATGCTCCTCACACCTCCACTTAGTCACACTTCATCAGAATCTTCTATTAGACTTTAGCTAGTATGATATCCCACTTCTTTGCTAGTCCTCTCTCAAGATGGGTGAACATCCATACAAACCTTTATTTGAGTTATGATGAGGCCTTCAGTTCAAATGTGTTGATATTGCCACAAACTAGGATCCTCCAAGCTAGTATTGTTCCACCATCGATTCTCTTTCCACCTTTGCCGTTCATGTTCTCCTTCTATGGCTTCCATAAATTAGATGTGGGTGGGACAACTCTTTGCAGCTCCTCCTTCTCTTTAGGAACATATGGCTTCAAAATCATTAGGCTTTGATACCAAATGTCGTGGCTTGCTAGATTGCTAGGATCATGCAACACTTAAACCATGTGTAAGTACAGGTTAGCATTCCTTACTCATACTAAGACAAAAATTAAAACTAGAAATGTTCTTTTTACTTATGAAAGAATTACAAAAGGAATTACAAAAAAGGATTTATATTACTTGATTCCCAAACCCTCTTTTGTATAGAAGAACTCTTCAAAGGGGATTCAAATAAACTTAAGTTTGATTCTGAACTACTTAACCTCCTTTAACTCAAAGCTCTCTCTCTTTGTCTATCATGTTTCCCTAATAAACTTGCCTCAATGTGCCCTTTTAGACGTAGGAGTTAGGATACCCATTAGGTGGGCATGCTCCCACACAAACACCCACCTAGGTAGTGTTAAAAGCCTAACTTAGATCCCATTCTCTTTCCTAACAACTTCCCTTAAATAACGTAACTTTTTCTTTAAGGTGACTATTTAGGTCTTAATGGCTAATGCCTTAGTGGCACTTAACCACTTTGCCGCTCCTTAAGAGTTTTCTTTAAAGTTCTTGTGGCTTCCCAAAATGGATCTCAACCACCCATTTAACTCTTCTCAAACATCATCTTGTCATGTCATATGTCAGTTTCTCATAAGCTTACCACCTTTACTTTGAATTCCAATATTCAATGCCAAATGGCTAATTGCTAACAACTAGTAGCTCCTTGGTCCATATGCACCCATGTGCCCATATTGCTTGTACCATGCCACTTAGCATTCTTACCTCTTATTTGTGCATGTTGCCACCTTTTAGGCTATTCGTCCAAGTGCATGCCACAAATTCAACTTGTCCTATGCACATTTGTCTTTTGTTACAATCTTCAATACCTAATGCCTAGTTGCTAACAACTAGTAGCTCCTTGGTCCATATGCACCCATGTGCCCTTATTGCTTGTACCATGCCATTTGGCATTCTTGCCTCTTATTTGTGCATGTTGTCACCCTTTAGGTTATTCGTCTAAGTGCATGCCACAGATTCAACTTGTCCCATGCACATTTGTCTTTTGTTACAATCTTCAATACCCAATGCCTAGTTGCTAACAACTAGTAGCTCCTTGGTCCACGTGCACCCATGTGCCCCTATTGCTTGTACCATGCCACTTGGCATTCTTGCCTCTTATTTATGCATGTTTCCACCCTTCAAGCTACTTGTCCAAGTGCATGCCACAAGTTCAACTTGTCTTATGCACATTTGTCTTTTTGTTGCAATCTTCCATACTTGTCCTTTGGCACATGTGTACCTCTAGTATTCATCTTGAGCCTTGGCCTTTGTTATCCACAAATGTGTCTTTAATGCACCTTGTCTCATCACGCAACAATAACCTTGAGTCTTTAGCAAAGCTTGGCTATCTATTATACTATAACACTAACAGAACATGCTAAGCGTTACACTAGGGTTTTAACAAATGACTAAATTGCTACCAAGATAAAGCTATAGAAATCAACAAACTATGATTGAGAAAGTGTAATAAGAATAACCCAAAAAACAAAGAAAACTATATGTGAGAATTGTGTTGCAAAATTCAATGATTATAGTTAATAAAGGTGCCTCAATTTATAGGCAAACCTTGATGTGTACATATGAGGCAATAATGGACACATTCCAAATTTAGTGTTAGGAATATTTTGTGAATATTCTTTTTATATTAAATGTATTGATTGGATTAGGACTACAAATCTATAAATGTAAATTGGTCCATGTACATTTGAATATATTAGAATATAATGCTATTCACACACTTTTATTCGCTTGTTTCTCTCATTCTCCATATATTCTTCTTTCTTACATGGTACTTGAGCCTTTCTTTCCTTGAGACTTGAAACCTTTTCCTCAAAAATTTATTTTCTTGCCATTATAAATGAGCTTAAATTATGTTTAACATTTTTTTTTTCAAAAACCTTTTTAGAATCCATCACATACTTTTTTTCCATCACCACTTATCCCAAATTACTTGCCGCACCGCTAAACCTTAGCCACATTTGTTTAATTTTATAGTTTTACCCTCGCCACAACCTAAAATTTAAAATTTTCCTTTGACGCCTAGAATTGCAAGTGATGGTTGCCAACCCCAATACCTCCACCAGTGCTACCATAAACACTATTTCTAGTGTATCCTTTATCATTTGTGACCCCTACCACTTTTTTGCCATTAACCTCTAGCATTGTGTCAAAGAAATTGAAGGGTGAATTAAACTAGCATATTTAAAGTAAATAGGTTTGTACTATATGCCTTGCCCATCATAAGCTTGGATTCCTCACTGGCAATTGAAATGGTCAACTGGTGATCTCAATGCAATGAAGAAATGGGACCAAGCTTAGGTAGCCATGAAAACTTCATTGGTCCAAGCCATCGACCTAAGCCTTGAAAACCTTATCTCTCACACTCCCACCATTAATGAGATCTTGGAGAATCATCTAGATCTCACATGAATGGGTCAAGTGGGTTTGCTTTTCACAACCCATCTAGTAACAAACCTTTTTGTAACCATTGTAAGAAACTAGGATATGTCTAAGTGGCCTACTTTCTTCTCGTGGGTTACCCACAAGTTTGGAAGCTTAAACATGTGGGTGGCTCCAAATGGACTTTTGGCATAAATGATGCCTAATCTATAGTGTTTCTATTGATGGGTGGGTCATTTCCATTTTTTGGCCTTTGCAACCTCTAAGTTTTGGACCATTATAGCCATTGATCATGGACCTTACAATAGGATCGATCATTATGGCAACCTTTCTTGGTCCTCTTAGTCCAATGCAATGTATTAGGCCACATGCCTCCCACTCTTGGCAACATTTATGGTGGATCTACTGGGCCTACACTTATCATGGATTAACAACAAAAGTTAGTCAACTTCTTCAATTAGATAGGCCATTCTAATCACTTTGCTAATTTCCTAAGCATATCTACATCTTCCAAATCCATTTCATTTAATTAGATTATTGATTCAAGGATAAGTGATCATATCACTTGCAATTTAAAAATTATTGGTTCATTTTTTCCATGTTCTTCATTCACACAAATTACATTGCCTAATAAATCCGCTAGCCCTATCACTTATATTGGTCATTATCAAACTTACCCAACCTTACGCCTCACAGACATTTTGTATGCTCCATGATCATAATTTACTATCCATCCATAAGTTAATTTGTGACAAATTGTGTGGTTATTTTTTTTATGTCTTTTAGGACCATACAACTGAGGATTTAATCGTGCTTAGTAAGGCTGACTAAGGACTATATTTTTGTGCTCACCCATTCTAGCTAGTTTTTATTCAAAATTTTCCAATTATTTACATTCAATAGGTAATACTTTCTATATTCCCAAACTATCATCTACTTGTAATCAATTTTTCTTAATAATAGTTATGCTCTTTGGTACCAAAGATTTGAACATTCTTCTTTGAAATCTTTTTCCATGAAAAAACAATCCATTTCTTATCCAAACTCTTTTTTGTGCCTATATACCCTTTGGCAAAATAAATGTGTGCCATTTTTTCTTTAAGTCAACATTCTACCACCTCTCTATTTGAATTAGTCCTTATGGATGTTTGGGTTCTTCATCGGACCCACCCATGATGGTGCATACTATTTTATAATTGTCATAAATGCTTTTTCATGTGCTGCTTGGAATTTTTTACTTTGTTTTAATAGCCAAATTTTTTTCAAAATTCAATTTCATCTTAGTGATTCAAAATCAATTTGGCATTACTGTCAAACACATACATTCTAACAATGGTACTAAATCTTTCTCCTCTAATTGTCAATCCTTTTTGTCCATGAATGAGATTATTCATAAAACATCTTGTATTTACATTATATAACAAAATGGTGTTGTTGAATGCAAGCATCACCACTTATTAAATGTGGCCTAGGCCCTCATGTTTGAAGCCCATATCCCTTTACAATTTTAGGGTGAATGTCTCTTAATTACCATTTACATTATCAATCATTTACCATATTCCTTTCTTCATGGTGTCAAGACTTTTGAAAAACTATTTGAGAAACCACTTATCATTGATTATCTTCAAATTTTTGGGTATTGTTGCTATGCCATTACCTTAGGTCCTCGTGACAAATTCAATCCTTAGGCCATTTTATATATTTTTGTGTGTTATCTTCCTTCATAGAATGGTTATTGCTTACATGATCTAGCATTTGGAAAAGAAAAATTATAAGTTAAGATGTCATTTCTTAAAAGAATGTGTTCCCCTTTTCTTCCACATCCTCCACTTCCTACATGGACAATTTAGTTGTCCCATTAACTTCGGATCTATAGTTCAATGACATCTACACTTTATCATCATTACCCATTGATCTAACACCCTTTTTTTAACATCTATACCACTTGATATCCTTAATCTCTTTGACACCTTAAGCCTCGATCCTCTTGCTCCTACACCTACACTTGCACCTACACCTACCCTCGACTCTTTACTAGACAACATCACAGACACTTCCCTTCACGCTCCAGCCACATTAGTCTACCACCCATATGAACATCCTATTAATTATGCCTCACCATTCACGACTCTTCTACCACCTTTCTATCCCATTTCCAAGTATACCTCTCTTAATCAATACCATACTCACTATTAACATTTCATTACCTCCATTTTAGCTATTGATAACTCTATTTTTTATATAGTTGTTTTGTTTACTTTAGGCAAAATAAAATATAATATTTTTGTAATTATATTTGTATTCATCCATATTGATTCAAGTTTTTTTTTCACACAACAACAAACCCAAGAAAGTATAAAAACAAGAGAAATGAAGCAAAATATTGAAAGAAAAGAAAGAAAAAAGCAAAAGGGCAAAAGTGAAACTCACATGCAGAAATAAGAGAAAAAAAAAAGTGATTGTCTAAATGGAACTTTGTCGAACAAGTGGTGTGTTCGGTGAATTTTAGATGCAAGTGAACATGTCGGACAAGTAATATAATGATAAAAAAGATATCGTCCCACAGATATTGATGATTACTAGACTAACTAATTACTAATAGTGAATAACTCCTAGAATTTATATAACAAATCCAAATGGTAGATGATAGATTAACTAACTAAATCTAAGAAAACTAAATACACGAAATATGTTAGAGTGTCCGATTTCACCATAACTATGAGATATTAATGTAAATTATGTATGCTTGCAAGAGGGATAATATCTATGTGATGGCGGAATCTCCTAATTTATTTACTATCCTATGTCTAGGTATAGCAAACCTATTTAGTTCATTAATTCACTATATCTGTATATGTGAATTGAAACAAACCAAATGCATTAGGATCTATGAACATTTCCAGTTTACACCGAAAGCCACACAAACAAAATGGTATATGTCTATCCATATTTAATTTATGGTTACACATTACAAGAAGCAACTGCATATCATCTCGTGTCGGTCTCAAACATGCAAATCAGATCATTTAAGTGGTAGCTAATCAGTTAAAAGCATTAAACATAGTAATATGTAACTTCACATAAATAAAATATCTTGCAAAACATAACAATCATAAGATTTATACCATCATAATTAGGTTACATCGTAGCTCTAACAAAAGTAAACTAAAACATAAAGAAATAATGAGGAAGAACAATAATAAGAAATAAAGAAGGCATCTTGAATCCAAGAACAAGAAGTTTGTCACCCTTTTTGTCTTCTCTTTAAGAAAACCTTGAATTCTTGGCTTCTCTCTTGAGTTGTGCTCAATTTCCTCCTCCTCCTCTTTTGTCTCTTCTTTTCTTTTAAATAGGGTTTAGGTTTAGACCTATCTCTTATTCTAGTAGAAGTGGGTTTTGGAGACCAAAGACAATTGGGTCTTGAACTCTTATAATAATTAGGCTTTGAACTCCTAATATGACTAGGTTTTCTAATTATTTAGAAAACCTAATAACAATGGAAAATCTAAAGTCCAAGCCTATCTTGATTTTCTTAATCTTGATATTTTGACCATATTTTGCCATATAATAAACATTAGGTTCTCCATGCTTATTCTTTTTCTCCATGCTTATTCTTTTTCTTCATGCCTCCTTATGCTACAAAAATAAGACAAATTCAAGTAAATAAAGAGGAATTCAAATATTTTCACATAAGCATTATATTATTTATTGCCTAAAAATAGTTAAAATAACTCTATAAAAATAGAGTTATCAAAAACCCCCAAACTTAACATTTTGCTAGTCCTCAAGCAAAAGTAAGAGATAATATATGTTTTGGACAAAACCCCTTCTTGAAATTCACTCAAAATTGCTCAACTTAACAATTCAAAGAAAAAATATAGCTTTCATCCAAACACAACAATTGTTCATAAGATAAGATAGACTCTTAACTATGTTGACCATGTGCGTGTGTATAAGTATGAGTCCTTATCTTTTCAACTATATGCACTCTAAATAGATCCACATTAATATACAATCTCTTAAAATCTTTAACCAAACCTTATAGGTTTGCTTTTCATTCCTCTCTTCACTAATGTAGGCCAATCATCTAACCAAGAATCAATAGGACTTTATAAACTTGTAATGTAAGGCTGGGCTAGGGGTAAGATGAAAGTCATTTAGGCTTAATTCACCTATGAACACATTGCTTTCTAGGACCTAATTTGAGCTTTTCTAGGACCTAATTTGAGCTTTTGTCACTTTCTTTTTCTTTTTTTCGCAAATGATCTTTCTATCACCACTTCTCTCATTCTTTTCTTCCCAAAAATACTTGATTTCACTTGGATTTTGACACTCATAAAAGTCACAATCATGCTTGAAATAATAAAGCAAGTAGTAGGACTAGAAATGTAATCATTATAATCTTATCTTGCTGATGATATCCAACTACTATGAAAAAGCCAATTTCTGAACCTTGAGTGGCTTGAATTTGACAATAAGCAATAAGAGAATTTCATTCTTGGACAGATGTTGCATTTCCCTTTTCTTTTTTTTTTTCTTTTTTTTTTGCATTCACAAAAGCAACATATTATGCTACATAATCATTGCAATCAACATCCTTCCCATATAAAATCCTTCCCCTCGACTTCTCTTCACTCAAATAGACTTATATCCTAAAAATCAATATGTTCAAGGGTGTGGGACGAAAAGATAATTTGTCAAAGGTTCAAGGATATATATATGTAGGTGTCAAAAAAAAGAAAGAAAGATATGAATCAAGGCTTAGCAGGGTGACTGGTGATAAATAAATAAGGTTAGCTTGAAAGGCTCAAACGATCCAAAGAATGGCCTAAATCATTTTCTCAATTAGATGCAGCCTAGGATTTTGCCTCAAGAGAAAATCAAACTAATTCTAAGATCTAGATGAGATTTAAAAAAAATCACATACTTCACGTGAATGTTCTCTAGAAATACACACAATTTAAAAAATGAAGGACTTTTTGTGCTCAATAGGTGGATCAACATAATTAGAATCACACTAAACTCACACCACAATTGCAGGTTTGAACAAAATCTATATCTTCCAAAGAATTACCAAGAATTCACAACAAAGGATGTAATCATGACATAACAAAAATTCAATCAGATTTAGCACAAAGGTTCTTTCCCTACCCCTAAACTTGAATGAAGCATTGTCCTCAATGCAAAAACAAAAGAAAGCAATAATAAAGAAGAAAAAGGAATGAGAAAACTCCTTTGATTGTAGGTCATATCCACGTAAAGCTCTGAGGAGATGGTGGTGACAAAACTTCAAATGAAAAGACTAAAACGAAATTGCTTGGGTTTGTTGGAAAATAGGGTTTTGTTGTGACTGAAAATACTTTCTTGTAAATATCAATTCTTAAAATATGTTTTTCTAAATGTGCAAAAAGAAAAACTATAGGAAGTAAAAGGTGTACAAATTATAATATCAATTAATGATATTATAAAGTAACCGGGTTCCTACATTTCCTCATAAAATATATTTTTAAAGCTCTTGTGACATATATTTAAATATATGTTGATTATTTGAATATTTTTTTTAGAAATATAAAATATATTTGAATATATTTTATTTTAGGAATATGATACTTGGTTTGATGAAATTGCAGGAACATGAGGGACATTAACTCTATGTTAATATTAGTTCAAAATCAATATATGCAATACATCAAAATATGAACTTTGTAAAAGACCATATCTTTGGACCTTGTTGATATTAAACCGTGTATACCTGCTGAATATGTTATCACTGGACTGGACCCTTGCTGCTGGATTGAGACAATATGGTGCAACCCAAGTTCACGTCAGCCCAATCCGGTTCCTTGTTACAGTGTCGTCTTGATCAAAATCGAAGCTTCCTTGCTACGCTTGCTGGCTACGACGTCGCCTCACTTAAGGGCACATAAGAGGCGCTTACTCTTCGATGAGTTATGCCCTAGCCGCTAACTGCTTCACTTCTCCCCGATGCTGCCTTCGCTTCTCTTAAGCGCCGAAACCTCAACAAGAGGAATCTGGAGGAGACGGGCTATCAGAACGGTCGGATTTCGAATTAGAAGGTTGAAATGAGGCTGATTTGATAGATAGCTTACTATCCTAATGGGAAGAAGGCTATGGTTCAAGTTTGATTCAAAGAAAAGCCCTAGATATGCTTCTATTTAAAGGAGATGTGTGCGTGAAGATTTTCCCTTGATGATTTACATCTATTTGAAGCGTTCTCTTTGTGAAGAAAATCTACTAAGCTTACTTACCATTTGATTCGAGATTGTTCATCATTCAGTGGTTCATAAGCACTCGATGATATTGGATTATCTTGTTTGATCTTCGATTAAATCTTCAATCATAGCTTGTATAACATTATTTATGTGCTGATTTCACTCATAAACATTTTCTGCACATAAATTTTGAGGAAAGTCTGAAACCTTAATTTCTTCAAATTGGGGATTTCGTGATAAGAGCTTTGTATCTTGATATATTTGTTTGAATAGCTCCTCTGATTAGCAATATCCTATAAATTAACACATTATTTGGGGATTTGCTATTGTATATGATCTTTTGATCATTATTTGTATTCGGATTTGATAATTCCTTTGAGAAGGAATTATTTGGATTAGGGAGAACGTATTCTCCTAATCAGGTTGAGTAAATGTGACTTCAATTGGTTGGATTGAAAGAGAAGAGGGTGGACGTAGGACTTTGAGATAGAGTGCCAAACCACCGTGGTAAATTGGGTGTTGATTCTCTTTCTCTTTGCTTGCTTAAATAATTCTATTTGATTACTTATTGTCATATAAATTGCAAAATTGTTTGATTGAATTATTTAAGAAAAACAAAAGTATATTGTTCGGTACAAAAACAATTCAACCCCCTCTTCTTGTTAAGCCATAAAACCCAATAGGGTTGCCTCCCAAGAAGTGCTTGCTTTATAGTTTTCAGCCAAACTATCCAAGATGTTGTTGCTTAAGGAGGATGAAACTGCAATAGTTTAGGAGACAACTTGTGTTGTAGAACGGTTGAACACTCTTCAGCTAACCTTACTGTCTCATATACTTCTAGCTTCCTTTTATTTTTCAATATCTGTTTCAAAAATTCTGCACAACTAGGTATTTGAACTAGAACATCTGCAAAAGGAATGTTAATGTGCAGTTTTGAAGATATATCAAGGAATTCCAAAAATTACTTTTCTCTTTCATGTTGCTGGAATTTATGGGGGGATGGAGCTGGAGGCATAAAGGGCATAGGATTTTTTGGAAATAGTTTGCTCTTGGATGTCTCCTCGAGTTGTATTGTTTCATTGAAAATGGCTCTGTCAACATCATCTTTTCCCACTTGGTTGCCATTTGTTAAGGTTGTTGCCTCTGCGGTATTTGTAGGACTTTTCTCCATATTGCTAGGCAAAGGACCCTCCTCTATCTTTGAGATCATATTGATCAATTGACTCATCTGCACCTCCAAATTTCTAATTGAAGTTTCTTGTCTTTGGAATCTCTCTTCATTGTTTTGCATCATCTTGTTGATTATGTCTTCCAAGTTAGGCTTTACCTCTTTGCTTTGCTTAAATATTGGTGGCAGTCTCATATCATTTGGATTACTTTATGAAAAAGTTTGATGGTTGTGCCATCCCAGATTGTACGTGTTGGAGTAAGGATTATTGTATGACCTGCTCGAAATCCCAACAAAATTAGCATATTCATTATATTGAGCATAAGAGTTACTTACTGTACATTCTATGTTCGAATGTCCTCCACCACAAAATTCACATTCTTTGCTTTGAATTCTTATAATTGGAGTATTTAGGTTGTCTATCTTCTCATTAAGCACTTTCAATTGTGTGCATAGTGTGGTGAAGATATCTACTTCATGGACTCCATTTGCTTGATGCATTGGTAGCCTTTCAATAGACCATTGATAGCTATTAGCTGACATTTCCTCCAAAAGGTTATATGCCTATTCTGCTGTTTTGCTATGCAAAGCCCCTCTTACAGCTACATCCATTATAAAACGGAGATTTGTATTAGACCCATTATAAAAAGTTTGTACCTATAACCATATGGGTAGTCCATGTTGTGGACATCTCCTTAGAAGTTCCTTGAATCTTTCCCAAGCTTCATACAATGATTCATTATCCATCTACACAAAAGTAAAAATATTGTTACGCATTTTTGTAGATTTCACAAAAGGAAAGAATTTACCAAGAAATTTTTGAGCCAAATTATCCCATGTAGTAATTGATTGATAACTTTATTTTTATAAAGTTATTTTACCTATTTTAGGCAATAAATAACTTTAATAATTGTAAGAAAACATTTGAACTTCTCTTTATTTACCTAAATTTATCTTGTTTATGTAGCACAAGGAGGCAAGGAGAAAAACAATGAACATGGAGAACCTGATGCTTATTAGTGGCAAAATCGTAATATCAAGATCAAGAGAGTCAAGATGGGCTTGGGCTTTGGATGATTGTTATTAGATTTTCTATTGTTGTTGGGTTTTCTAAATAAATAGAAAACTCAGTCATGTTAGGAATTCAAGTCCCAATTAATTTAGGAGTTCAAAACCCAATTATTTTAGGTCTCTAAAACCCAGTTCTACTAGGATAGGAGATAGGTCTAAACCTAAATCCTATTTAAGAGAAGAGAAGAGGCAAAAGCAGAGAGAGGAGGAAATTGAGCACAACTCAAGAGAGATGCCAAGAATTCAAGGTTTTCTTGAAGAGAAGACAAAAAGGGTGACTGACTTTTTGTTCTTGAATTCAAGATGCCTTCTTTATTCCCTATTATTATTCTTTCTCATTATTTCTTTATGTTTTAGTTTATTTTTGTTAGAGCTACGATGTAACCTAATTATGATGGTATGAATCTTATGATTATTATGCTTTGCAAGATATTTTGTTTATGTGAAGTTACATATTACTATGTTTAATGCTTTTAAGTGATTAGCTACCACTTGAATGATCTGATTTGTATGTTTGAGACCGACAGGAGATGATATGCAGTTACTTCTTGTAATATGTAACCATAAATTAAATATGGATAGACATATACCATATTATTTGTGTGGCTTTCAGTGTAAACTGGGAATATTCACAGTTCCTAATGCATTTAGTTTGTTTCAATTCACGTATAGAGATATAGTGAATTAATGAACTAAATAGGTTCACTATACCTAGACATAGGATAGTAAATAAATTAGGAGATTCCACCATCACATAGATATTATCCATTTTGCAAGCATACATAATCTACACTAATACCTCATAGTTATGGTGAAATTGGACACTCTAACATATTTCTTGTATTTAATTTTCTTAGATTTAGTTAGTTAATCTATCATCTATCAATTTGGTTTGTTAGATAAATTCTAGGAGTTGTTCACCATTAGTAATTAGTTGGCTTAGTAATCACCAATCTCTGTGGGATGATATCTTTCTTATCATTATATTACTTGTTCGACATGTTCACTTACATCTAAATTTCACCGAACAAGTTTTTGGCGCCGTTGCCGGGGATTGGTTGTTTTACTACTGATTAATATTAATACCGAATAATTTCTAGATTTAATCTAGCTTTTATTGTTTTTTTTTTAAAAAAAAAAACTCGTTTTTTTTTAATTGTTGAAAAAAAAAATCATTTATTTTTATTTTTATTTTGAAAAAAAAAATAAAATTTTTTTTTTATTAAGTTATTATTGCTGAAAGATTAAGTAACGAGGATGGAGAAAAATGATGGTACACATAGACTTTTAAAAGACTATGCTGCACCAACATTTTGGAATGCCACGTTAAGCATTAAGAGGCCTGAAATTCAGGCAAACAACTTTGAGATCAAGCCAACACTCATCCAAATGCTTCAAAACTCCTTGCAATTTAGTGGGCTACCAAATGATGATCCAAATGCTCACATTGAAGCCTTCCTTGAAATATGTGACCTAATGAAATACAATGGAGTCACAGATGATGCTATCAGGTTATGACTATTTCCATTTTCTCTTAGGGACAAAGCTAAAAGTTAGCTCTTTTCTCTTCCTACAGGATCAATTACTACATGGAATGATTTGGCTCATAAATTTCTTCGTAAATTCTTTCCTTTTGCAAAATATGCAAAAATGCGCAAAGATATTATCACTTTTGCACATATGGATAATGAATCATTGTATGAAGCTTGGGAAAGATTCAAGGAACTTTTGAGGAGATGTCCACATCATGGGCTACCTATATGGTTACAGGTACAAACTTTTTATGATGGGTTTAGTACAAATCTTTGTTTCATAATTGATGCAACTGCAGGAGGGTCCTTGCACAACAAAACACCAGAAGAGGCATATGAGCTTCTAGAGGAGATGGCATTCAATTGCTATCAATGGTCTACTGAGACGCTACCAATGCAGCAAGCAAGTGAAATCCATGAAGTAGATATCTTCACCGCAATGTGTGCACAATTAGAAGTGCTTAATAAGAAGATTGATAACCTAAGTACTCCAATTGTGAGAATTTAGAGTACATAATGTGAATTTTATGGTGGAGGACATGCAAGCATTGAATGTACAGTAGGTAACCCTTATGCTCAATATAATGAATATGCTAATTTTTTTGGGATTCTGAGTAGGTCACAAAATGATCCTTACTCCAACGTGTATAATCCGAGATGGCACAACCATCAAACTTTTTCATGGAGTAACCCAAATGAGATAAGACCACAACCAACATTTAATCAAATAGAAGAGGAGAAGCCTAAATTATAGGATACAGTTACCAAACTAGCCATCATCACACAAAACTTTATGGAGAAGACTGAAGCAAGATTTCAGAATCAATAAGCTTCAATAAAAAAATTAGAGTTGCAAATGGGTCAATTGGTCAACATGCTTTTAGAGAGACAAGAGGGTCTTTTGCCTAGCAATATAGAGGAAAACCCTAAAGATAATATAGTCAACAACCTAGCCATCACTACACAGAATTTTATGGAGAGTACTGAAGCGAGAATTTTGAATCGAGAGGTGAGCCTTCAAAATCAAGAAGCTTCAATAAGAAAATTAGAGGTGCAGATGAGTCAACTAATCAACATGATCTCAGAGAATCAAGAAGGTCTTTTGCTTAGCAATGTGGAGAAAAACCCTATAGATACCATAGAGGCAATAACTGTAACATGTGGCAAGCAAGTGGGAGAAGTTGATGTTGACAAGGAGAGTCTCAAAGATAATGATAAAGATGTCAGCATACAACTTGAGGAGGCACGTAAGAGTGATAACTCTATTTTTATAGAGTTATTTTACCTAATTTAAATAATAAATTCTCTAATGTTTGTGAGAAAATATTTGAATTCCTCTTTATTTACTTAAATTTGTCTTGTTTATGTAGCATAAGGAGGCATGAAGAAAAAGGACAAGCATGGAGAACCTGGTACTTATTATATGGCAGAAGATGGTCAAATTATCAAGGTGAAGGAAATCAAGATGGGCTTGGGCTTGGGCATTGGATAATTGTTATTGGTTTTTTAAATAATTAGAAAACCTAGTCCTATTAGGAGTCCAAAGCCTAATTAATATAGAAGTCTAAAACCCAATTGTATTGGGAATCCAAAACCCAATGCTATTAGGATAAGGAGAAAGTTCTAGACCCCAGACCCTATATAAAGGAGGAGCCCTGCATAGAAGGAGGGGGGGAAGCGAGAGAGAAAAGAAGTTGCCGCTGAAACCAAGGAGGAAATTGAGCACAACTCAAGAAAGAGGCAAAGAATTCAAGATTCAACTCAAGAGAGAGGCCAAGAATTCAAGATTTCTTGAAGAGAAGACAAAAAGGGTGACAGACTTCTTGTTCTTGGATTCAAGATGCCTTCTTTGTTTCTTATTATTGTTCTTCCTCATTATTTCATTATGTTCTAAACTTCTTTTGTTAGAGCGAAGATGTAGCCTAACTATGATGATGTGAATCCTATAAGTTTTATGTTTTGCAAGATAGTTTATTTATGTGAGTTATATATTATTATGCTTAATGCTTTTAAGTGATTGGCCACCATTTGAATGATTTGATGTGTATGTTAGAGACTGAAAGGTAATAATATGCAATTGCTTCTTATAATATATAACCATGAATTAAATATTGATAGACATATACCATGTTATTTGTGTGGCTTTTGGTGATAAGATGATCGAAAGATTTATTGTAAACCAAGAATATTCACAGATCCTAATGCATTTGGTTTGTTTCAATTCACATATAGAGATATAGTGAATTAATGAACTAAATAGGTTTACTATACCTAGACATAGGATAGTAAATAAATTAGGAAATTCCGCCATCACATTGATAATATCATTCTTGCAGGCATAAACTATGGAAATTCATATATAGTAGTTATGGTGAAATCGGAAGCTCTAACATGTGTCTCATCTTGATTTTTCCTACTTGGATTCAATTTTAATTAGTCTTGAGTTTTCGTTTTAGAAATTTTAAATTTTAATTCATCTTCAACAATATTTTGATTTGCTAGATAAATTTTAGGATTAATTCATCATTAGTACTTAATTAGTTTAGTATTCACCAATCTTCGTGGGACGATATCTTTCTTATCATTATATTACTTGTTCGACATGTTCACTTGCATCTAAATTTCACCGAACAAAGAGCAAGCTTGTTCTAGAAAATCTTATACCCTTTATGCCTCTAGCTTCATCTCCCCCAAGATTCTAGCAATGTGAAAAAGATAAGCAGTTTTTAGAATTCCTTGATATATCTTTAAAATTGCACATTAACACTCCTTTTGTAGATGCTCCAGTTCAATTGATCAATTATGCAGAACTTTTGAAAGAGATACTGGAGAACAAAAGGAAGTTGGAAGTATATGAGACAGTGAGGTTAGCTAAAGAGTGTTCAACCGTTCTACAACACAAGTTGTCTCTTAAACTATTACAATTTCATCCTCCTTGAGCAACAACATCTAGGATAGTTTGGCTGAAAACTATAAAGCAAGCGTTTCTTGGGAGGCAACCTAAGCAATTTCGTTTTAGTCTTTTCATTAGATGTTTTGTCACCATCATCTCCTCAGAGCTCTACGTAGATATGACCTATAATCAAGGGAGTTTTCTCATTCCTATTCCTTCATTATTATTGCTTTCTTTTGTTTTTGCATTGAGGACAATGCTTCATTCAAGTTTGGGGGTAGGGAAAGAACCTTTGTGCTAAATTTGATTGAATTTTTTTTTTTTTTTATGTCATGATTACATCCCATGTTGTGAATTCTTGGTGATTCTTTAGAAGATATAGATTTTGTTCAAACCTGCAATTGTGGTGTGAGTTAAGTGTGATTTTGATTATGTAGATCTACCTATTGAGCACTAAAAGTGCTTCATTTTTGAAATTGTGTGTATCTCTAGAAAACATTCATGTGAAGTATGTGATTTTCTTAAATCTCATCTGGATCTTAGAATTTGTTTGATTTTCTCTTGAGGTGAAATCCTAAGCTGCATCTAATTGAGAAAATGATTTAGGCCATTCTTTGGATCGTTTGAGCCTTTCAAGCCAACCCTATTTATTTATCACCAGTCACCCCGCTGAGCCTTGATTCTTATCCTTTTTTTTTTTAATGACACCCACGTATATATAGCCATAAGCCTTGAACAACTTATCTTATCGTCCCACGCCCATGAACATGTTAACTTGTAGGATGGAAGTTTGTTTGAGATGAATAAAGGTTGAAAGGAAGATGGAGTATGGGAAGAAATTGATTGCAATGATTAAGTGAGGCATAGTATTTCATTTATGCCAAAAAAGAAAAGAAAAGAAAAGAAAGGAAGTACAACATTTGCCCAAGAATGGAATCCTCTTATCATTCCTTATTATATTTAAGCCATTCAATGTTTTGAATTAGGTCATTAAGCATAGTAATTGAAATGATTGGCAAGAAAAGAGTGTAGTGACTACATGTCTAGTACTTTTACTTGTTTTATTGATGCAAGCATGATTGTGGCTTTGTGAGTGCTAGAATCCAAGTGAAATTAAGTATTTTTGGACAGAAAAGAATGAGAAAAGTGATGGTAGAAAGTGACAAGAAGTTTTTGATGGGATCCTAAAAAGTAATGTGTTCATGGGTGAATTAAGCCTAAATGACTTTCATCTTACCCCTAGCCCAACCTTACATTACAAGCTTATAAAAGTCCTATTGATTTTTGATTAGATGATTGGCTTACATTAGTGGAGAGAGGAATGAAAAGCAAACATATGAGGTTTGGTTAAAGATTTTGAGAGATTGCATATTAATGTTGAAAAGATATGCATATAGTTGAAAAGATAAGGACTCACACACATACACGTGGTCAACATAGTTAAGAGTCTATTTTATATTATAAAACAATTGTGGTGTTTGGATGAAAGTTATATTTTTCTTTGAATTGTTGAGTTTGAGCAATTATGAGAAAATTTCATGAAGGGGTTTTGTCTAAAACATATGTTGTTTATTTCTTTTGCTCGAGGACTAGCAAAATGTTAAGTTTGGGGGTTTTGATAACTCTATTTTTATAAAGTTATTTTACCTATTTTAGGCAATAAATAACTTTAATAATTATAAGAAAACATTTGAACTCCTTTTTATTTACCTAAATTTATCTTGTTTATGTAGCACAAGAAGGCAAGGAGAAAAAGAATGAACATGGAGAACCTGATGCTTATTGTGTGGCAAAATCGTAATATCAAGATCAAGAGAGTCAAGATAGGCTTGGGCTTTGGATGATTGTTATTAGATTTTCTATTGTTGTTGGGTTTTCTAAATAAATAGAAAACCCAGTCATGTTAGGAATTCAAGTCCCAATTAATTTAGGAGTTCAAAACCCAATTGTTTTAGGTCTCTAAAACCTAGTTCTACTAGGATAGGAGATAGGTCTAAACCTAAACCCTATTTAAGAGAAGAGAAGAGGCAAAAGCAGAGAGAGGAGGAAATTGAGCACAACTCAAGAGAGAGGCTAAGAATTCAAGGTTTTCTTGAAGAGAAGACAAAAAGGGTGACAGACTTTTTGTTCTTGAATTCAAGATGCCTTCTTTATTCCCTATTATTATTCTTTCTCATTATTTCTTTATGTTTTAGTTTATTTTTGTTAGAGTTACGATGTAACCTAATTATGATGGTATGAATCTTATGATTATTATATTTTGCAAGATATTTTGTTTATGTGAAGTTACATATTACTATGTTTAATGCTTTTAAGTGATTAGCTACCACTTGAATGATCTGATTTGCATGTTTGAGATTGATAGGAGATGATATGCAGTTGCTTCTTGTAATATGTAACCATAAATTAAATATGGATAGACATATACCATATTATTTGTGTGGCTTTCAGTGTAAACTGGGAATATTCACAGATCCTAATGCATTTGGTTTGTTTTAATTCACGTATAGAGATATAGTGAATTAATGAACTAAATAGGTTCACTATACCTAGACATAGGATAGTAAATAAATTAGGAGATTTCGCCATCACATAGATATTATCCATTTTGCAAGCATACATAATCTACACTAATACCTCATAGTTATGGTGAAATCGGACACTCTAACATATTTCTTGTATTTAGTTTTCTTAGATTTAGTTAGTTAATCTATCATCTATCAATTTGGTTTGTTAGATAAATTCTAGGAGTTGTTCACCATTAGTAATTAGTTGGCTTAGTAATCATCAATCTCTGTGGGATGATATCTTTCTTATCATTATATTACTTGTTTGACATATTCACTTGCATCTAAATTTCACTGAACATTGATCCTGCAGGAAGAGAAGAAAGCCAATTTTTAGTTTTATCTCTAAGAGAAAATGGAAATAACTTTTACCTGATAGCATCATTTGTGACTGCATCATATCTAGTCATATCACAAAATTCAAGGAAAGCTTCAATGTGAGCATTTGGATCCTCATTTGGTAGCCCACTAAATTGCACAGAGTTTTGAAGCATCTAGATGAGAATTGGCTTGATCTCAAAGTGGTTTGCCTGATTTGCAAGCCTAATGCTTGATGTGGCATTCCAAAATGTTAGTGCAACATAGTTTTTTACAAGTCTACATGTACCATCATATCTCTCCATCATTGTTGCTTAATCTTTCTACAATAAGAACTTAACAAAAACTTTTTTTTAAAAAAAAAAAGAAAAAAAAAAGAAAAAAAGAAAAAATAATAATAAAGCAAAATAAAAATAAAACAAAAAAAAATATTTTTTTCTTTTTCTTTTTTCAAGAATTAAAAGAAACGATTTTTTTTCAAGAATTAAAAAAACGATTTTTTTTTTAAGAAAATAAAAGCTAAATTAAACCTCGAAATCATTCGGTATTAATATTAATCAGCAGTAAAACAACCAATCCCCGGCAACGGCGCCAAAAACTTGTTCGGTGAATTTTATATGCAAGTAAACATGTCGAACAAGTAATATAATGATAAAAAAGATATCGTCCCACAGAGATTGATGATTACTAGACTAACTAATTACTAATGGTGAATAACTCCTAGAATTTATCTAACAAATCCAAATGGTAGATGATAGATTAACTAACTAAATCTAAGAAAACTAAATATACGAAATATATTAGAGTGTCCGATTTCACCATAACTATGAGATATTAATGTAGATTATGTATGCTTGCAAGAGGGATAATATCTATGTGATGACAGAATCTCCTCATTTATTTACTATCCTATGTCTAGGTATAGCAAACCTATTTAATTCATTAACTCACTATATCTCTATATGTGAATTGAAACAAACCAAATGCATTAGGATCTATGAACATTCCCAGTTTACACCGAAAGCCACGTAAACAATATGGTATATGTCTATCCATATTTAATTTATGGTTACACATTACAAGAAGCAACTGCATATCATCTCTTGTTGGTCTCAAACATGCAAATCAAATCATTTAAGTGGTAGCTAATCCGTTAAAAGCATTAAACATAGTAATATGTAACTTCACATAAATAAAATATCTTGCAAAACATAACAATCATAAGATTTATACCATCATAATTAGGTTACATCGTAGCTCTAACAAAAGTAAACTAAAACATAAAGAAATAATGAGGAAGAACAATAATAAGAAATAAAGAAGGCATCTTGAATCCAAGAACAAGAAGTTTGTCACCCTTTTTGTCTTCTCTTTAAGAAAACCTTGAATTCTTGGCTTCTCTCTTGAGTTGTGCTCAATTTCCTCCTCCTCCTCTTTTGCCTCTTCTCTTCTTTTAAATAGGGTTTAGGTTTAGACCTATCTCTTATTCCAGTAGAAGTGGGTTTTGGAGACCAAAGACAATTGGGTCTTGAACTCTTATAATAATTAGGCTTTAAACTCCTAATATGACTTGGTTTTCTAATTATTTAGAAAACCTAATAACAATGGAAAATCTAAAGTCCAAGCCTATCTTGATTTTCTTAATCTTGATATTTTGACCATATTTTGCCATATAATAAACATTAGGTTCTCCATGCTTATTCTTTTTCTTCATGCCTCCTTATGCTACAAAAACAAGACAAATTCAAGTAAATAAAGAGGAATTCAAATATTTTCTCATAAGCATTATATTATTTATTGCCTAAAAATAGTTAAAATAACTCTATAAAAATAGAGTTATCATGGTGAATCTATCATCAGGCTTTTGTCAAGCAAATAAAGAACAAAGGAGAAAGAAAGGAGAGCATTGATTGTTGACCAGCTAGAATGCAGACAGTGAAGAAGTCACCAAAAGCTTAACCACGTGCGATAGCATGGGTCTTAAAGGATGGTTGACGATCATGCTATAGCCAACCATCACGTTCTTTTCCGGTGACAAACCTGACCTGATTGCTTTTTCAACCTTATTTTGTGTGTTTTTTGGCGAGAAGGTAACGAATTTGCAATCTTGGTGTGATTTCTTGTAGTTTTGCAGTGGTTTTGTGGTGGTTTCTGGTGAAGAATGGCAAATGCCGTTTGAGCCTTTTCCATCATATCTATGCAATTCTGTGGCAGATTTGGGCAATTTCTTTACAGATTGGCATTCCCAGGCCCTTGATCTACCTTTTTCAGCATTATCTATGAAGAACGACGATGGCATGTGGTGGTGCATGGTTGCTCATTTTCTTCCCATTTTTTAGATAGCTCCACTTCCTCCTTCTGATATGTAGAAATTATGCAAATCTGGCTTGAAAGGGAAGACAATTTGATGACAATTTAGTTGTTTTTCAATTTGAGATGTTTTGTGTGATTTTTTGCATCGTTCTTATGTTTGTAAATTTCATATTTTAGTTTATATTGTTAGAGGTACGATGTAACTTGATTATAATAGTATGAATGTATGATTATTGTGTGTTTTGTGAGATATTCTATGAATGTGAAGTTGCATATCATGGATTTTAATGCTTTTAAGTGATTAACTATCACTTAAATGATTTGATTTGCTTGTTTGTGACTGACTAAAGATAATATGTAGTTGCTTCATATAATGTGCAAATGTAGGTTAATATAGATAAACATATACCATATGATTTATGTGGCTTTAGGTGTAAACTGGAATATTAACATATCTTAATGCACTTAGTTCATTTAATTCGTGGGTAAAAATATAGTGAATTAATGAGCTAAGTAGGTTCGCTATACCTAGACATAGGATAATGAATACATAAGGAAATTTCACCATCACATGAATATAATTGATCTTATAAGCATAAATGATCGACATTCGTACCTAGTAATTAAGTGAAATTGGACACTCTAGCATGTTTCGTTAATCAAGTTTAGGTTAAATTTAGGTTTTTGATCAATGTTTTACTATTTTGATTTGCTACATAATTCTAGGAACTATTCACCGTTAGTAATTAGTTAGCTTAGTAAGCATCAGTCTCTATGGGATGATATTTCTATTCATCATTATATTACTTGTTCGACATGTACACTTGCATGCACAATTTCACCGAACAAGTTTTTAGTTTTGATTGCTTTAGGTAATATTTAATGTAGTATTTGTTAAATTATATTGGCTTTTTGTCTATATTTATTCAAATGTTGTGGTTCATGCAGAAAACCCCAAATAGAAGGAAAATAAGCAACAAACCAAAAGAAGAGAAAGAAAACAACAAAAGAAACAGAGAATTGCCATATGTGGTTAGTAGGGAGGAAAGAGAATGAGAAAAAAAGAAAAAGTGAAATTGTTTAAAAAAGAGAGAAAGAATTGTTGAGCTTGTCAATCATGCAAGGAGGAAAGAGAATAAGAAAAAAGAAAAGTGCAATTGTCTAAAAAAGAGAGAGAGAATTGTTAAGCTTGTAAGTCATGCAAGGAGGAAAGAGAGGAAAAGGTAGAAAGAAAAAAGAACTAGAGGGGAGAGAGAGAACAGTTGGTTGTGAACAAAGGAAAATGGGTTGAACCTCATTGGAAATCGCAGGCTATGTGTGACAACACACAACTTTGGGAGTGCACAATGGTCATGCGAAAGCCAATTGTCCTTATTTCCATTCAATGCTAATGTTAGATCCAGCAGATTTAGGACCATTTTCGGTAAGCTAAACTCATTTTTGACAAATTTGTGCTTACTTTCGGTAGATCTACATATTTTCCTAGTAGTGGGTGAGAGCCATATGGAGAACACTCTTCTGTTACTCTTTCTTGCAAATCTATGAGGCTTTTCAGTAGATTTGCATCTTAGGCACCTTTTCAGCAGTGTTTGTGTAGAATGATGGCAATGTGTGGTAGTAGCTGGTGACGGCGCTTGGTAGTGGCACATGAAAGGTCATGGTGGTGCATGACGACGTGATTTTTCCCCCTTTTCCAGGCAATTTCTGACCTCTTCCCTAATGTGTGGAGTTGTACAAAATTTGTCTTGAATTGGAGACATTGTGGTGAAAGCTTTCATGTTTTTAATTTAAAGAATTCTTTGTTCAATTTCTTACATTGTTCTTGTTTATACAGACATTATGCTTTAGTTTACTTTGTTAAAGCTACAATATAACTTAATTATGATAGTATAAATCTTATGATTGTGGTGTTTTGTAAGATATTTTGTTTATATGAAATTTTATATTATTATGTTTAATGCTTTTAAATGATTAGCTACCACTTAAATAACTTAATTTGCATGTCTGAGATTGACGGGAAATGATTTGTAGTTACATCATGTAATATGTAACCATAAATTAATATAGATAGACATATACTATATTGTTTGTGTGGCTTTCGATGTAAATTGAGAATATTTATAGATCCTAAGGTACTTAGTTTGTTTCAATTCATATATAAAGACGTAGTGAATTAATGAGCTAAGTAGGTTTGTTATACCTAGACATAGGATAACGAATAAATTAGGAAATTCTGCCATCACATGGATATTATCACTTTTACAAGTATAAATAATTGACATTCATATTTAGTAGTTACGGTGAAATCAAATGCTTAATATATTTCTTATATGAAGTTTCCTTAAATTTAGTTCGTTAATCTATCTTTCATCATTTTGACTTGTTAGATAAATTCTATGAGTTATTCACCATTAATAACTAGTTAGTTTTAAAGTCACCAATCTCTATGAGATGACATCTTTCTCATAATTGAATTACTTGTTTGACATGTTTACTTGCATGTAGGATTTCATTGAATAACTATCCATGACTTCTCCATTTACCATGAAGCAATCACTAACCTTAATTGGGTTGTTGCTCTAGACAATGAAATAGTTGTCCTTAAGGCCATTCATACTTGGGATGTAGTGCCCTTGCCCCTTAATTGTTGTCCCATTAGATGCAAATGGGTATATAAAGTGAAGTATCATGTTAATGGTAGTCTTAAGTATTACAAGGCCAAGTTAGTCACTACGGGGTTCATCTATGTGAAGGAATTGATTATCATACCTTCTTTCCCATAGTGAAGCATCTCACTATCTGTCTCATTATTACTATTATTGCTATTCATGACTGATCTTTTTTCCAAATGGATGTCTAGAATGCTTTCTTTTATGAAAATCTTTCTAAGGAGATATATATGAAGCTTCTACTAAGATTTTACACCCTAGGGGAATGTATGAGATGATAACTATGCAAATCCTTATACTAGTTAAAGCAAGCCTTTCGCCAAATGGAATTCTACATTTATTGAAACCTTGATTCGGCATGATTTTCATTAATCTCATTATGATTACTTGTTATTTACCAAGAATCGGGATAATTCCTTTATGAAACTTATTATTTATGTTAATGACATACTAATTATAGAAGATAGTTAGGCTGCCATTTGAGATCTTAAATAGTATCTCTATGTCACTTTCTTTATGAAAGATCTTAGTTAGTCGAGGTTCTTTTTGGGCATTGAGATTACTTGATCCCTAAAAGGAACATCATTGAGCCAACAAAAAGATATGCTAGAGCTAATATCAAAAGCAAGGCTAATGTGTTCTAAACTATCTATCATCTAGAAAGAACACAAGAAGTTTACAAATATAGAATATTATGCTACTTCTAAAAAGAAGGTGGACAATCCACCACTTAAGGATCTTTCTATATATTAGAGGTTGATTGGAAAATTGACATACTTGACTTTTACCATACCTAACATCACTTTTAGTCTAGCTACTTAGCCAATTCATGCATGCTCTAAAGTAGTTGTACATGGAAGCAATAATGAAGGTGATAAGATACCTTAAAAGTTTTCTAGGTCTTTGCCTCATGTTTCCATTTTCATCAAAAGTTGAATTGTAAGCTTTTTACTCAGATTATAGCACATGCCCTAAGTGAAAAGATCTATGATTGGATTTTTTATTTTTCTTGAAAATTCCTTGATATCTTGGTGCTTAAAGAAGCAGCTGATTATCTCCATTTCATTGCCAAAAGCAGAGTATAAAGCTATGTAAGATAATATAAATCATCGGTCTGCTCAAGGATTTTGGTTTTTATATGTAACATCCAGCTTTTTTTATTTTTTTATTTTTATGATAACAAGGTAGCAGCAAAAAAGATAGCAACAAATTTGATATTCCATGAGCATACAAAATACATTGAGATAGAATGTCATTATGTGAGAGAGAAGCTTTAACAAGGTGTTATTGTGACTTGCCACTAAGGAGCAACCAATAGATTTATTGACAAGCAACATTGGCACCTTTGATCCAAGTTCAAAGAATTTGATTTATTCAAATCTCTAACTTTAGTGTTAAGAGTATTTTGTGAATACTCTTTTTGTATTGAATGTATTGATTATTCTTCATTCTTGGATTAGGGCTACAAGTCTATAAATGTAGACTACTCCATGTACATTTGAATGTATTAGAATGCAACTTTATTCGCATACTTTCATTATCTTATCTCTCTCATTCTCCATATGTTCTCCTTTCTTATAATTTCCTTTTGAGGACTAATTGACAAACCTTTGATGTCTAGAAGATTTTGATCCTTCTTTCCATTGATTATGATTCATCTAGTGTTAATAATTTGTCCATGTGCATTTTTAAATGGCATAGAGGTTGTAAAAGGACAAGGGTTAACATGTCATGTTTTTCCTTTTGTGTCATCCACATTAGTTAATAAGACTGACATGCCTTCAACATGTGATGATGTCGTGGCTAGGCTAACATGGTACACATTAGGTTTTATTAATTTTAATAAATGAGAATGTTCCTCAAAGAGTTTCCATGGATTTGTTCATGTTAAACCTTTATGACCTCTATTTCTAAGATCAAGAAACCAAACAAGGAAAATGAGAAAGGTTCACTTTTTCCTTGAGTTTCTTGCCCTTTGTTCCCATCTATTTTAACTCAGGAGGAATCACTTAGGCTCACAACTTACGTTGCGAAGAGATGCCCACCCATCATGGTCAAGAGGAAAAAATGTCCATGCACTAGACATCATTAACAAATAAGGTTTTATTTACATTCCTTATTGTGGCATGCTTTTCTTTCTCCTTTTTTCAATTTTTCATTTTTCATGCCTCTCTTACCATGGTTTTAGCAAGATGTTTTCCATGACCATAAACTTTTTAGAGCCTAAGAAGCATACAAGAACCAAAATTTCACAAAATATAAAACCATGCCTCAAAATCCTAGCATGAAAACAAAAGCACTTAATATTGACGTCTTTTCTTTTTCTTTCCTTTATAAGGTTATCCTTTTGTAATGCTTTTAGGCCACTAACCTAAGTTTTCATCATCAATACTGTTGATTTTTATGGCTTAACAAGAAGGGGGGTTGAATTGTTATATAGGCAATTTAAAAACCCAAATTGAAACAATTTATTATATTAACAATAATACATAGATAGTTACAATATAACGCAAACAGAATTCAAACATATGATGCTCTTCTTCCAAGTCAACAAGAATATTATCACAATTATGTACTTCAAATATTCTTATAAATTTAAGAACAAATAATAAGGCAGCAAGTGTTATAAGAAGATTAGAGCAATAATAAACAAAGATATTCACACCAAATTTACCACGATGGTTCGGCACTCACACCTTGAGCCCTACGTACACCCTCTTCTCCTTCAATCAAATCGATTGAAGTCTCTTTTACTCAACCAAGTTAGGTGAAAACGTTCTCCCTAACTCAAACAATTCTCTTCAAGGAATTTCTTGTACAAAGTTATACAATATGATCAAAAGATCATAAATCAATTACAAATCCCAAATAATATGACAAATAGTGGGATTCTGTAATAAATAGGAGCTAATATAATGTAGTTATAGAATTCTAAGCTCCTATCATGAAAACCCTAAATTGAAATAAACTAGGGTTTTGGGTTTCTCTCAATGTTTATGTGCAATAATTATTTTTAATGAAATTAGCACATAAACAGAGTTATACAAGATTGAATCAATGATATGAACAAACAGATAAGTATTTAATCACAATATCACCGTAGGCTTGAATTTCACCGATTGTCACGAAGATTGAAAGATCAAGGAATGAACTCAATAATAGAATCTTTTCTCGAGGAGAACTTCAGAATATTCTAAGTTGTCCAACCCTTCTCCGTAGAACAGCTTTTCTTAAATAGAAAATTAGGGCTAGGGTTTCAAGCACATCAAACCTCAATCATGAAGCTATTTTCCTGTTGGAACAGTAGATTGACCTTCAAATCTTCCTTCTCCAACTCAAATGAGACCGTTCTGACATTAGTCTCATCAGAAATCCTCTAGTTGAGCATTCGGTCACCAACGACACTATTCTTCCCTTTCTCTCACTCTCTCATATCGGCAACTCTTTGATTATACGCTCCTTAGGGCATCAGGTAGGTAAGTGAGGGCAATACGTTAATGAAACAGTGAGTTTCATCACCAGCAGCCGAGCTCGCTTAAGCGGGTCATGGATCGAGAGCTAAAGTGCCGAGTATAACAGGGCCGAGAGCAAGCTTGAAAACGCAATATCCAGGCCGAGAACACAATATCTAGCCCGAGAACATTAACCAGGCCAAGAACACAATAACTAGTCTAAGAACATTAACCAGGCCGAGAACATAATATCCAGCCCGAGAACATTATATCAATCCAAGAATGATATAATATAAGTCCTTGATAGAACTAAGGTTTGTTCCAACAAACAGAGCCATATATTTCAACATTCATCAGAACATAAGCAAGCATCATTTTTTCTTAACCACAATGTATGTCATATTTAATTTCAATTTGATAGACATTGTACTCAAGGCATTTAAATAATGCAACTTAAATGAATCCTTTCTTAATGTCACTATATAGTAACATTATATTAAGAAATATAGGAACCCAGTTACTTTATAATATCATTAATTGATATTATAATTTGTACACCTTTTACTTCCTATAATTTTCTTTTGCACTTATGAAAAACATATTTTATCAAATATATTCATAAATACATTTTGTCACACACAAAACCCTTATTTTCCAACAAGTACAAAAACAGTGCATACTGGTGCAAAGAGGATAGACATACTAAGACACATGCAAGTATGCACACATAGAGAAAGATAGAGAAAGAAATTGTGGGTTTTGATGGGGTGGTTGCAATTGATTTTCAAGGACATGTGTGCATGGGAATTAGTGGAACTTGTAAAACTACTTAACCCCATCAAAGAAAAGGTTGTCTTTCAACAGCATAGCACAATTTGCAATACAAAATCCATAGTGAGAAAACAAGGTTAGCGTCTCAGTCAAAGCTTAACTAATGTAGTGTTTCCAACACTTTATGTGGCTTGTGATCTACTCTGCTAGGGAATATTGGTTCATTATTACTCACTTAATTTAATTATTCTGGTAATTAGAACCTCTAGTGTCATATGCATTGGGCTGGGAGGTCCTTTCCCTATGTACCATTTTGAACAGCCTAACCTAATCCCATGCTCTTGTGCTTAAATAACAGATTCCTTAGTCACATCTAAGGCTTGAACTTCATTTTTTACTTATATGGAGTTTTAGTATGGTACCAATTAGTAGCAACCAAGATAAAAGTTAACATTCTTCCATCATTTCTAACTGTAACATGTTTTCATGTTTTAAAATGCATTATTAGAAGCCAAAGAGTATATTGTTGTCTTAAAGTTCACAATTACAAAAACTTCTAAATATGATTGAAACATTCTTACATGGGAGTAATCGTATGAACTAATTCTTTTATAAATCAAAACTAAAACCAAGTAACTTAATTCTAATAAATATGTTGTCTTTCTTTCAAAGAAATAAAGTGCCATACATATATTTGTAGAACATACATATTTATCGATACATTTATTCTCATTCTCTTTTTTTTTGACACAACAAACTCCAATCCTTATTGGCATACTTTGGGGTGATTAGAAATTAGGATCATGAATATAGAAAAGAAAAAAAACTTAATAAATAACAAGACATCTCAAATTATTAATATAGAAGATAAGTTGGAAAGGTTAAAAGTGACAACATTATATGGCCTACTCACCTCCTTGTCATGACCACCTTAATCAATTGGTGAGCATTAAGGGCCTCATCATCTTGCTATATAAAGAAATGTAGAAGCATTACTTATTGTTATATAAAAAACAAAAGGAAAATGTGCTTATACAAACTGGTCAAGCCCAAGCCTAATAAACAATGAAAAAATATTGGCTCACAATTCACCAATAGCTAACACTCCCACTCAAGCTTGGAGTAAGAACATGGTGGTTTATGCAAATCAAGCACTCTAAGCTTGGATAATAGACATTGGTATTGTTTACTACATAATGCCTTAATGAATAAGTCTATAAGTTTTTCTTTGGTGTTCACATACTCAATTTGAATGATACCTCATTGTAACTTTTCTCAAATGAAGTAACAATCTTTTTTAATATGCTTCATCCATTACTGAAATATCATATTTGTAGCTATATGTTAAGCTACTTCATTATCACAATATAAGAAAATTGGACGAGGTGCATGGATTCTATGGTCTCTAAAAAGACTAATAATCCAAATGATTTCACAAACTATAGACCCCATAGCTCTATATTATGATTTTGCAAATAATTTAGAGATAGTCGATTGTTTATTGGTTAACCAAGAAATAAGTAAATCACTTAGCTTCACATAATATCCTATAACACATTGTTATGACACATTATAGGTCATGTAGTTTGAATCGCAATAGGCAACTAGCTCTAAAGATGATTATGATGACAAAAACAATCTAAAGCCTGGAGATTCCGTAATGTATCATAATACTTGCACAAGAGCCTCCACATGTGAACACTGTTTAGTGAAATCCTACATGTAAGTATATATGTCGAATAAGTAATATAATGATGAGTATGAGTATTGTCCCACAGAGATTGGTAATTAAGCTAACTAATTACTAATGGTGAATAGTTCTTAGAGTTTATCTAGCAAATCGAAATAGTAAAACATAGATTAAACAACTAAATTTAACTTAAACTTGATTAACAAAACATGCTAGAGTGTCCAATTTCACCCAATTACTAAGTATGAATGTCAATCATTTATGTTTACAAGATTGATTCTACTTATATGATGGTGAAATTTTCTAATTTATTCACTATCCTATATCTAGGTATAACGAACCTACTTAGCTCATTAACTCACTATATTTCTACCCATGAATTAAATAAACTAAGCGCATTAAGATTAGTGAATATTTTAGTTTACACCTAAAGCCACAGAAACAATATGATATATGTCTATCCATTTTAATTTATGGTTGCACATTACAAAAAGCAATTACATGTTACTTTTTATCGGTCTCTAACATGCAAATCAACTAAATGGTAGTTAATCAATGCATTAAGCTCAGTAACATGCAACTTTGCATACATAAAATATCTCACAAAACATAATAATCATGTCATTCATACCATTGTAATCAAATTACATTGTAACTCCAACAAGATAAACTAAAACATCACATTTACACAAATAGAAATAGTGCAAGAAACTAAACAAAGCATTTTGAGAATTAAAAACAAGAAAGTTGTCACCAAAATGTCTTCAATTTACAAAAACGTAGCATAAATTTGCACATTAAAGGGAGGAGAAGAAGCTGTTTGGAAAGAGGGGTAGAAAACATGCTACACATGCCACCACCATGCACTATCACGCACCACCACCACATGTTGCCATGTTCTTCATGAAAAATGTTGGAAAAGGTAGATCAAGGTCCCTGAAGTGCCGATTTGCAAAGACGTTGCCCAAATCTTCACAAAAATGTGTAGATCTAATGGAAAAGGCTTAAATGGCGTTCTTTATTCTTCACCAAAAATTGCCAAAAATTGCCATGAAACTACTTAAATATGCTATAGAGACACCCAAAATCGGTCAAAGGGTTCATATTCACTCCTTCTTCACTGACAAACACCCAAAAACCACCCAAAAAAATGGACAAATATGGCTAAAGAATGCTATATCTTTTCGTCAAAAAATGTCAAATGACAATGTTCACTAGAAATGCTGGACAGAAGCAACATCGATTATGTTATTGCCTGACCCTAGCCTCTTTGCCTGACACATAGTGAACAAAGTCCGATTGGCTTCTCTTTGTTTTGTGCAACAATCCCCAAATGCCCATTCTCTCTCTTTTGTTCTCCTTATGATAATTCACCTCCACTCTTTTTCTTTTTTTCTTTTCTTTTTACTTGTTGGCCCTCACATGTCCAACTTTTTCTTTTCTTTTTCTCCTTGCATGGCCCACTTGTTCTTTTCTTTTCCTTTTCCACATATGATAAGAAAACATTTCTTTTGCATGGTTTGATGCTTCTTTGCTTTCATTTTCCTCTATTTTGGATTTGTTGCATGAAATAACAAAACTTGTGTAAATATAAACAAAATGCCAATATAACTCAACAAATACTATATTATATATTGTCTAAATAGTCATAATAACTCTATATAAAATAGAGTTATCGAACATGTAGGTGCATTTGAGAATTAACTAACATGTTGGACCATAAAACTGAGATCAAGCCTAGTATGAGTCAAATAATTAAGTTTCCTAATGAGTCTTCTATACAAACCACTATCATCCAAAGTAGGGTCATCTTTCTTACCATGATTCTCAACATCATACTTAGGAGTAGTCAACTTTAAGTTTTGCTCTATAGGGGTAATGGCAAGCTTGGAATCAGCAAGATTGGAACCATAAATAAGCTTAAGTGCATATTTACATTGACTACAAAATATTCTTCCTGGAAAACAAGCAATCCTGATACCTAAAAAATATTTGCATTGGCCAAAATCTTTCATGTGAAAGTGAAAATGCAAGTATTTTTTAGATTTTGAATGGCTACATCATCATTCCCAGTAATGAGAATATCGTTAGCATAAATTAGCAAAATCACAAAGGTAACTTTATACTACCTAAGGAAAAAAAAAATAATCATGACAAGAAAGTTAAAAATCAATCATAAAGAGCACCTTAGTAAACTTGGCATACCATTGTCACAACATTTATTTAAGCCCATATGAAGACTTTCGTAGATGGCAAACATAACATTTCCTCGGACAAGGAAAACCAAGTTATAAGTGCATAAAAACTTCTTTTAACAAATTTGCATGCAAAAATGCATTTTGCAAATCTAATTGATGTAAGCCTCAATGCTTAACAACCACAATTGCAATCATGGACTAAATTGTCACCATCTTGGCCACATGTGAAAAAGTTTCATCATAGTCAATTTCTTCTTGCTAGGTAAATCCTTTGGCCACTAGATAGACCTTATATTTCTCAATTGAACCACTAACTAAATCTTTCACTTTATACACCCACTTACATCCAATAGCCTTACAACTTAGGGGCAATGGCACAACATCCCATGTGTGAAGAGCCTTGAGGGCCACAAAATCTTTATTTATAGCCTTTACCTAATGAACGTCTTTAAGTGTCTAATGATAGGTCTTAAATAAAGGATGAAAGAGATAGAGGCAATAATATGTTTGTTTTATGGAGCAAAGTAGTCAAGTGACACAATGGGAAATTGGATACAAACTAGTACTTGGTTCAGATGCAATTGCACTACAAATATAGTATGTAGTCCAAATGAGAGGTCATAAGGCTAAGTGGAATGTCTAGGAAGTTCCATAAGTGTATCAATTGGTGGATTAGGTGCAACCTAAGATTCTAGTGGGAATCAAGTGAAGGAGATATAACAAAAAAAGGTTCAACAAATGTAGAAGTTTCTAATAAGGGTTTAAATGGTGTCTTTATAAGTGATGTAGATACATCTGGAGAGTTTATAATGGTTGTGGCTATATATAAGATGTTTGAGGAATGTCTGGAGTAGGTGGTGATGAATCATCTAAAGAGCCAACTTCTATATTGGGAATCACATGATCCATGGAAGAATCCGACACATATCTCAATGAAAATAGAAACTTATATTCATAAAAAGCAACATCACGACTGAGATTTGTTAGTCTTAAGATCATAAACATGATAACCTTTTTGTAACAAGAGATATCCCATGAAAATACAAAGAATTACTTGATACAATGGAGAGCAAACTTGTTTCTAGGATGAAGAATTGTGGCATAGCATTGATGACCAAAGACTCTAGGATGATACAATGGAGGTGTTTTACCAAAAAAATATCTTTAAAGGAGTTTGATGGCACAATGGAGTACTAGGTAACCTATTGATAAGATAATTTCCGTGAAGATAGGTTCATTCCCCCCCAAATTAGGAAAGAATATAAGCCTGAAACATCAAAGCTCATGCAACATTCAACAAATGACAATGTTTGCATTCTATTACCTTATTATGTTGGGGGTATAGACACATAAAGACTCATGGAGGATTTCACAAGATGACAAGTATGAGTCATAAGTTGTGAAAAAAAAAATCAATACCATTATCAAAGCAAATAAGTTTCACCTTTATACTAAATTGAGTTTTTACCATAGAAAGAAACAATTTTATAGTAAGGAATACTTGGTCCTTAGACCATAATAAAAGTGTCCAAGTGTTACAAGAAAATTAACTACAATAGTTAAGAAGCAACGTGACCCATCATGATTTGAATGCCTAAGAGGCCCATACAAATCAATGTGTATGAGGGCAAAATGGGTGAGACTCATATAGTGTTGGTGCAAAAATGTAGACCATGTCTACTTTGCTAAAGGACAAATTGGACATGAGAAGAATTCATAACAAGGAATGTGTTTCCCATGTGCAAAAATCTGTTTTCAAGAACTATGACTTGAATGCCTAAGAGGCCCATACAAATCAATGTGTATGAGGGCAAAATGGGTGAGACTCATATAGTGTTAGTGCAAAAATGTAGACCATGTCTACTTTGCTAAAGGACAAATTGGACATGAGAAGAATTCATAACAAGGAATGTGTTTCCCATGTGCAAAAATCTGTTTTCAAGAACTATGACCAAAATGAAGATGCCACAAAATGTAACTAACACTAAGAACTTGACCCCTGACCTATTTTGCCTCCACAAGATCCAAATGATTAATTAAAGATCTAAATGAAATGGTAGCATTTTGGAGTGCGATTTTAAATGGGATTGAGACAGAAAACTAATCTTATCTCCATTTTCTTATATAAGCTCAAAAACAGACAAAGAATGAAGAAAGAAAGGGCTCCAATGGGAAAAAGATGTGATCTTGCTTAGAGAAGTCAGAACAACTATTTTGAAGTGAAGGGTTAGTCTTTTTGATGCTATATTAGAGCATAAAATTTAGAAGAAAGGTTAAGAACAAAAAATAGTGAAAAGCAAGCATCTTTCAAGAAACTCATACTCTTCTCTCAAGTTTATCTGGCTTACGATTTGATTCTTCATTGTGTGACTATATTTTGAGTTTACTACTACTTTTATTTGCTTGTTAGAAAATCACTTTGTGCTTTAATACATATTATTATTAAGTTGATTTTCTACAAGTGAACAGTGCTAGGGCTTGAATGAAATTTGAGTCTTTTGTCCAAATCATTATAAATTAGCTTTCTAGCACTTGTTTGAAACTTTTGATCTATATATTGTATATCTTGTAGAAGCTAAATTCAAAATTTGTAATATTGGGGTGTAAACTTGTAACCAAATTTGAGAGATTGGTTATCCCTTGTAAGGGATTGGATATCCCTTGTAATCAATTGGTGAATTGGTTGAAAGAGTGACTCTTTTAGGTTACTAGTGTGGGGTGTAGTAGATGTCGAGGTGACTTGGGCCAAACCACCTTCCAAAAATCACTTATCTTTGTTTGATTGTGTTTTATGTGAATGTTTTACTTGCTACCATATAATTGTTAATTGCCTCACATAGAAAAAATGAAAAAGACAAAAAGTTGTTTGACAAACCTAATTCACTCCCCTTCTCAAGTTGCTATAGGATCTAACACATTGTTTAATTCCTATTATTATTCTTCCTTATTATTTCTTTATGTTTTAATTTACTTTTGTTAGAGTTATAATGTAACTTAATTATAATGGTATGAATTTCATGGTTAATATGTTTTTGCAAGATATTTTATTTATGTGAGTTACATGTTATTATCTTTAATGCTTTTAAGTAATTAGCTACCACTTAAATGATTTAATTTGCATGTTTGAGAATGAAAGGAAATGATATGCAATTGTTTTTTATAACGTGTAATAATAAATTAAATATGTATAGACATATACCATATTATTTTTATAGCTTTTGGTGTAAATTGAGAATATTCATAGATCTTAATACATTTAGTTTGTTTCAATTCACATATAGAGATATAGTGAATTAATGAGTTAAATAGGTTTGCTATACCTAGGCATAAGATAGTGAATAAATTAGGAAATTTCACTATCACATAAATATTATTACTCTTGCAAGCATAAATAATTGACATTCATATTTAGTAGCTATGATGACATTGATGCTCTAACATATTTCTTATATTGAGTTTTCTTTTATGATTTCATTCAAATTATATACAATAGACACTTGCTAAAAAAAAAAAGTATAAGAAGCTTTGCAGCCAAGTTCTTTCTTTTGGTGTCTTTAATCATCCATTACAATTCAGAGTTTTAATTATTGATGATCCTATGAAGGCCTTATTGTACAATGATGATGTTACATACCCTCCGCACTCCTTGCCTTGACCACTGCATGCAACGCCACCTCAAGTCCCAAGTGTGGTGTGTAGAATCCAACAGCTACAAAAAAGAGTTTCTCAACGTTGCGGTGGCAGTTTCTAAACGTTGCTAAAGATTATCTAACTAGTAGTTATCCGTATTATAGGTCTTGTAACTGGTAGATGTTATAGCCACTATAAATAAAACAGAAGTGATGAAGTAAAACAAGTCTGATGTTTGTAAGTGTCCCTTAGGAGGTTGATGTTCCCTTGAATGAACTCTGTATTTGTTTTTTTAGTAATATTACGTGTTATCTACGTTCTTAAATCTTTGTCTCCTTCTTCCTCCATAACTTCATCTTGTGTTTCAGTTTATCCCTCCCTTAACTCGCTCACTACCACGCTGCTCCAAATCTTAACCATTTTTTTCTTAAATGCCGCGTCACAACAGCAACATAGCCAGAAGGAGAAATCCAAGCCCAATGTCCCCACAAGATCAGCAACCACATTCTCCAATATCTAGCTCCACCACTCGGGTACCTAATAATCTGGTCTCAGAGCCAAGTTGTTCCAGATCGGCCTGTCCCGGATTTAGAGGACATAATGGAGCAAAGAATGGAGCGGATGGAGGCTGAAAATAATCGAAGGTTCATTGAGTTATCTGAGGCATTGCAAAGGTTGGTAGTCGAGCTTCAAAGATGTCCAGAGCACCAACCAATAGGAGTTAACAACATAGGAGATCCGAATGGGGAGAGAATTCCAAATGTAGCTAATGGCCCATGGAGACGAAATCAAGTCATCAAAATGGACTTCCCACCTTATGATGGGATGGAAGACCCTATTGGCTGGATTTGCAGATGCAACCAATATTTCGCTTATCATAACACGTCAGAAGAGGAAAAGGTCATGCTAGCTGCGTGGAATTTAGAGGGCGAAATGCAAATATGGTATCAGTTAACATTTGGAGAACATTCTGAACTTCCAGCCACATGGGGAAATCTAACCCATTCCCTTTATGAAAGATTTGGACCTCCTAAATTCCAGGTCTTCTCACCAAACTTCAACAAACCGTATCAGTCTCGGAACATTTCAACCAATTTTCCAGACTTTTACTAAAATCTGGCCGTCTCTCTCCTGAACAACAAGTGGGTTGTTTCACGTCGGGGTTGAAGGAACAATTACGCATAGATGTCCAAGCAAACCGGCCACAAGATTTGACTATGGCCGTGGGTTTAGCCAGACTATATGAGTCCAAAAATGCAGCCTTTAGTAGTGGGCACATTGAGTTACCACACCAGCGGCTCCTGCAGAAAACAATTCTATGCCCATTAAGCGGTTAACATCTACAGAGATGGCTGAACGTCGGGCAAGAGGTTTATGCTACAATTGTAATGAAAAGTATAGTCCTATCCACCAATGCAAGCGGTTATTTTTGCTGGAAGGGATACCACTAGGAGGACAAGAAGACAAACCAGAAGTCAAAAACGTTGAGGAAGAAATAGAAGAGTCAACCGAGATCTCTTTACATGCCATACAAGGAGCAATGTCTTCCAACACCATGAAGATTGGAGGAAGATTAGTGGAGAAAAGAAAAAATGTGCAAGTATTGATAGACACCGGGAGTTCCCGTGATTTTATTAACCAAGGAGTGGTCGATAAATTGGGACTGCAAGTCAACAACACTCCATGTATCGAAGTCATGGTGGCGGATGGTAACCAAATTCCAAGCAAGGGTCAATGTAAGAATGTTGAAGTTCAACTACATGGGACCTGCCTCAAATTAGATTTGTTTGTTATACCACTACAAGGGATGGACATTGTGCTGGGGACACCATGGCTAGCAACTCTTGGTCCCATAGCGTGGGATTTCTCCAAACTGCACATGGAATTCCTTATGCACGGCAACCCATAATGTTACAAGGGCAACCACCTATCGAGCCAAAGATCAGGGATGGAAGTCTAGCCTGTAAGGAAATCACAATGGAGAAAAAGAAGGAACCGCTTACCAAGAAATACGGGAACATTACAACTACCAATAAAAAAAAAAGGAAAAGAGAAACTTCAGTTTGAAAACTTGCAGCTTGAGGACAAGTCTGCAGTCATCGGGGAAGGGATGTTACGTACCCTCCGCACTCTTTGCCTTGACCACCGCATGCAACGCCACCTCAAGTCCCAAGTATCGTGTGTAGAATCCAACAGTTACAAAAAAGAGTTTCTCAACGTTGCGGTGGCAGTTTCTAAACGTTGCTAAAGATTATCTAACTAGTAATTATCCGTATTATAGGTCTTGTAACTGGCAGATGTTATAGCCAAGATAAATAAAACAAAAGTGATGAAGTAAAACAAGTCTAATGTTTGTAAGTGTCCCTTAGGAGGTTGATGTTCCGTCGAATGAACTCTGTATTTGTTTTTTAGTAATATTACGTGTTATCTACGTTCTTAAATCTTTGTCTCCTTCTTCCTTCATAACTTCATCTTGTGTTCAGTTTATCCCTCCCTTAACTTGCTCACTACCACGCTGCTCCAAATCTTAACCATTTTTTTCTTAAATGCCACGTCACAACAGCAACATAGCCAGAAGGAGAAATCCAAGCCCAACGTCCCCACAAGATCAGCAACCACATTCTCCAATATCTGGCTCCACCACTCGGGTACCTAACAAATACTTCCCCAAATTTGTCTAATCTAATTACACTAAAAAAAAGGTGTGACTTGCTTTTTTTGAAAACCATGGAAATTATAATCCAAGTGAATTGAGTGGAATTATCAAGATATCACTTCTGCTATAGGAAGCTTATTCTTACTTATAAGTTATCCAATGAAGTTGTGTTTGTTGATTCCATATGACCATATCAAGTCATGCCATTCAACCTCAATATTGACCTAGCACAATTCCTTATATGTCTCTTTACAACAATAAGAAAGTTTAGAAAGCGTAGATGTGAGGATATGTTATAATTTGAGAATACCTCTCAAACTCCATGTCATATTTCTTTTAATGTCAATGTGCATAATTGAAGTTCTCATGCATTTAGAATTAGGAATACATTACTCCATAAAGATGAACTTAGATAATTGATGAGATTCTAGAATAATCATCTCAATAGAATCTTATTTTACACTTTAAGGTCTAATAGCCTAAGTCATCCTTCCTTTTTAGGTGAGCAAATAACCTACCAAACAACTTTATGAGTTTTGTGATCTTTTGAATTACTTGTCAACAGAAAGGGAAATGTAGTTTGACAAAGGGGACATGGTGTATTTGCCCCTACAACCATACCATCATATGTCAATAGTGATTTAGCATTCCCATAAACTCTCCCCTCATTATTATGGATCATGCGAAGAGAAAGTAAAGATTGGTGCTAATGCTTATTGGCTAAAATTGCCTCCTAAGTCCAAAATTTACTTAGTATTTCATGTTTTGTGTCTTAAACAAGTCTTAGGAGTGTGTGTGGGGTCCTAAACAAAGCTTCCAGATATTTTAAGGTAGAGTGAATTTTTATCAATAAATCCCCAAGTCATCTTGGATCACCACAAGCATAAACTACATGATGAAGTTTTAATTTATTGGAAAGGCTTGGCTCCATCAAAGGCATCTTGGGAGGAGGCTCAAATGATCATGCAACAATTCCCCAACTTTGACCTTGTAGGCAAGGTCTAAACAACTCAAGAGGTCTGTTACAAGTATGATTGATAGAATGCATGGGAACTAACATGGACACTTGTCGCCACATATTTTGAGTTATGTGAGTTGTATTGCTATTTTCATGCAAGTTTGAAAGGCTTCATCTTCAACATGATGCCAATCAATCTTATTAAGGAGTTTGTAGTGTTTGTAATGGAAGACTAGTCAGGTCAATAACGTTCAATTGAGAATCAACTTCAAAATTGTAGCCTTAATTGATATCTAAGATATTAGTTGTGTTTTGTCATTTTATTTAAAGGTTTGTGTTGTCTTCATGAAGTGGTAGTTAAATGGTTGAACACAGTTATGTATTGGATAATTTTAAATGCAAAAGTTACGAGGTTATTTCTCCCTCAAAGAGACCCTTACTGAGTGTTCGTTGGTTTCCCGTTCACCATAAGGAAGAAGAAAACCTTCACAAAGCTCTTTCTGGATGACAGTCCTATCACTCAATTTGTTAACCGTTGGGTTATGCTTGTGTGTAACATGCTCCAACAAGATGAAAATGGCCGAATGTGACTAATCCCAAAGCATTTATTTCTTTGTGGCAATCTTAGCACATAGAAAGCTCCCATCTACATAGTCCCGTTTGTTCTTCCTCAAAATATAGTTTTGAACTTGACTCCACAACTCGTAGTTCAAGTTGTCTACCAACTTTTTAGTCTCGAGGGGAGATCCAAGCAGTCTGAAGTGGACAAATAGAAAGGTTCTCTATATGGATTCTGTTTGTTCCGCCGAAGAAGACAAAGATGAGGCCCAATCCCTGTTCGAACACGTGCTGGATCTCACAAGTAAATTGAAATTAAGCTTAAGGGCAAAAAGGTCTAATTTCCCTAGGCAATGGGTGAGATGTCTATCAAGGTTCTCTTCAAGAATCAATTACTGAACTAAAACATAGCCTAATGCGAATGAAATGCAATAATACTTGCTGTCACTGCTGCATTAATTCGACAAATAAATTTTTGCCATAAATACATCTAAGAGTAAAGGAGCAGCAAAGTACCTCTTGATGAAGAGCGTTGGACTTAACTTAGGAAACAGATGGAGAAAAGCTTCCGAACTACTTTGACTTTGATACCATCATGAATTCACTAAAATGCAGCAAATATAGAAAACTTATGAAACAATAATTGTGGGAATTGCAGATCGGCAATAGCTGCCTTCACAATTAACTTAAAAGAATCAATAAGTCTTTACACAAGTACAAGCAAAAGAACAAACAAATGGGTTGGAACTTCTAACTAGTGCTTACAGCCCATGTCCATCACAACAAATAAATATGAGAAAATAAAAACATATCAGGTTAGGCCTACAACACTTGTCGCTCGTGTACTCCTATAAGCGTTGTATCGTGTGCGCGATACACCAGACAAATTCGGACATGGATATTATATCAGCTTCTTGGGTACTCGAGACTTGTCAACCTCTTGACGTCCACAGACGATAAACTTGAAGACTTTGCTATTAGCCTTGCCGACTTTTGCTAGTAGCGTTATGTATGGATAGGGTTCATCGTTACCCAGGATGTCAATGTCATTCTTTAACTTCAAAAGTCAACAACAACGTCATCCGACGCGGATGAACCGTAGGTCGTTGGGGAAGAAGAATCTAGCTATGCTTGCATTAATGATTTTCAACTTTTATTTACGTTGCGGGGCTATTATACATAGCCAAAGCTTTGCCATTCATTATGATAGCGTCATCAAAATATTCTGGCTGCCACTGCGAGTGAATAGAGAGATTGTTCCTGTAAAATTCATGTATACGGAACCATTACCTTGAAAGCCACAATCAAATACGGTTAACGGCAGATTGAAACTCATCACCCTGAGGGAGTCCAAGTGAGTCTCAATATCAGGGTCACGGATTATGTAAGCCCCAACCAAGCTAGCAAGGAGATTGAGCCTATTTAATCCCATGACATGATCATGACACCTTAGATTTCCAGGGATTTATTTTTATTTACATTGGCAGATGTTAAGAGTTGAATGTTGAAGCATCGATTGTCTTAAGGAAATTGTGCATGACAATGGACTCTTAGGTCTACATTCAAATCCACGGATTAGCTCAATTATATTAAAGCCTTGGTTAGGTCAATACTATTGTTGTCTGAAAATTCACAATCACAAAAACTTCTAAATATGATTGAAAGATGCTTACTTTGACGTGATCGTTTGAAATATCATTTTTATAAATCAAAACTAAAACCAAGTATCTTAATTATAATAAATGTATTCTCTTGCTTTCAAAGGACTAAAGCACCAAACATATTAATCATACAATATAAATATTTAACGATACTTTTATTCTCTTTCTCTCTTTTCTGACACAACAAGCTCCAATCCTTATTCGCTGACTTTGTGGTGAGTAGAACTTATGATCCTGTATATAAAAAGAGACAAGACGTCTTAGAAGATTAATAAAAAAGATGAGTTGGAAGGGTTAGAGAGACAACCTTATTTGGGCTCCTCAAATCCTTGTCAAGACCCCCTTATCAATTGGTAAGTTTTAAGGGCCTCATCATCTCGTTGTCTTCATGATCCAAGATCTGTATATGTAAAGGCCATCTAAGTTCCAAGAATAGATATGAGGAAAAACAAAAAGAAAAGAAAGAATTGGTGACGTGATTAGATTTTTCTCACGCTTAGGGACCAAACATGGCGACGAACATGGTAAAGGCGGAGAGTTAAAAATACTTACATGGCAATGGTATACGTAACCTGGCCCTGCAGTTGCATCAAACGCATACGATTTACTAGAATGTATGTAGGAGAATTTAACCAAAATCTTAGTCATAAATCCCGGTCTCATTTTGAACACGTTCTTCCACCCCTTCTCGTGTGCCGGCACATCTATCCTTTTGCCACTTGCGTACTTGCTTAATTGGCACTTCACCGCGTCGTTCATTATTGTCATGCAGCTTTTGAACTCCTCCACGTTCACCAGCTCGATCTGATCCATGGCTACAAAAAGGCCTAGATGAATGTGAAACGGGTGATTATCCCCTGTCAGATTGATCACGTACCACAGTTCGGTGGTCCCTACTTTGGGGGTCTCTGTCACCGGTGCTTCAAATGATTTCGCATTCAAGTACAGATGAGTTGGATTACCCGTGCTGCTCAAGTACTCGTTCATGATTATGTACCTGGTGTTCGATGCACTGGATTCATCAGGACCTGGGTATGACATCAACTTCTTGGGAATAATCGATGTGTCATACTCTCGTCGACTCAGGATGAAAAACTTCATGACATTGCTATTGGCTTCGTTGACGGGTTCCCCAGTTGGGTAAGGATATGGTGCATCATTAGCTAGGATAGCGCTGTCATTCTTTGACTTGGAAAAGTCAACAACCACGTCAGCTCCCTCGGCCGGGCCCAGTAAAATGTCATCGGTCACCACAGGTTCGTTAAGATAGGCCGAATCAGATCCAACGTGGGTGAACTGTAAACCGTTAGTAAAGAAGAGCCTCAAGTACCTAGCATTGCAGACATTCAGGATACGGAACCGATACTTACGACGTCGTACTGTCAATCGTGGCCAGACCTTTCCGTTCACTATGATAGCACCGCCAAAGTATTCTGGCTGCCAATGGGGGTGTATGGAGGGATTAACCCCTGTAGAATTCATGTATATTGAGCCGTCGTTAAGGAAGCTACGATCAAATACAATCAAAGGTCGGTCGTATTCATCGCCGCTAGGTAGTTGAAGTGGCGCCTCCGATTCGGGGTGACGGATTACGTAGCCCCCCAGCAAGCCAGCTAGGAGGTTGATTCTAGTCCATCCCATAGCATGATCGTGGTACATGAGGTTTCCAGGTTGTTGGTGGTTGTCGTAGTGAGACGTTTCGTTGCTCCACGTGGGTCCTTTTTCTTTGAATCCGGCGGTGAACCACGAGTTGGGGAATCCATCACTCTCGGACTTGGTGATGCCACCATGGAGATGAACCACCGTAGGAATGCCCTTTCCATTGGCTGGTCTGGCACCTAAGATGGTTGGATCCCATGCCAGTATATGCTCAGGAGGTAGGTGATTCTGCCACGTCACGTAGGTGTCGATTCCGTGGAGGGCCACGATTGTTGGACCAGGAACTGTTGCCACGTCCTCGGAAACACCGAAGGCGAAGACGGTCGTTGGAGGCAGATCTCGGTGGAATTTCTGCGAAGCAACAGCAAGTAACAACCGTTGATTTCAGGAGAGCTAATGAAAGGAATTAGAAGTAGGAAAGGATCCAACCGGAAGGTACATTATTATGTTTGGTCGTTGCAATAATTTAAGACCAAAGCGCAGAGCACCATAAACCCATGAGGGACTAAGGAAATGACTCTTAATGCGTTTTCCTTGAAGTTCAAATACTTGTGCGATTAATGGCAATTCCAGCCAAGGGTTGATGCGCCTTACTACTTTTACTTTTTAATCTGAAGCATGTTATTTCCTCTCATCCAGGAGATTTTTCAAGGTTAGGCAACAGCGTTTGGCTGTAGCAAATGAAGAGGTGGTGTGGTAACCCCTCGCCGTAAGAACTAGAAAGTACATACTAAAGCATTGGGATGTTTGTAACTGAGACCAGAAAGAAGAAAACGAAAAGAAGTGAGAGTAAATGTTATAGCTTTTTGTCTTTATTCCTTACCAACCAACACCGTGAATGGAATATCAATGATTGTAGCTAAGTATTTTTTTGGATAAGGTATCTCCCAACCATGAAATATGATCACCACGCTTCTGGGTAAAAAAGTTTCCAATATCATATAATATGGAGCTTTTGCGAAGGCCCTTTCTTTTTAACCCAGAAAAATAAAAAAACTGATTTTCGTGTGTTATCACAAAGCGAGCTCCACTAATGAGCTCTGTTCTTCATCTTTCTTTAATACCTAGATTTACTGGGTTTCATTAACTTCTCTACTTGTTCTCGTTATTTAGCCCAAAAACATAAAAAAGAGATCAATGAGAAAGACATCTCAGATTTGTTAGTAGTTAGAAGATAGGGAAGGAATGGGAGGGCCCGCCCTTGGAAATATTTTAAGGGCACTTATGTATCAGATTGCCTAAAAAAGCAGCTTACCTTGTATAAACATAAGTGCCATACCACCAAAGAAGAAAACTGAAATCGTTTTAAAGTTGTTTAGAACAGATAAAAGTGAACTCATGACGGAAGGCAGAAGAAAAACCTCTTACCCATTTCTTCTGGAACATGCCAATCTCCAAGGACTTAGGTTTGGGAACTCCAGAGACAACATCGAAACCTAGGATTTTGGGCATATCGGGAAGCTGATCGACAAACATTTCCAACTTGGATGAATTTAGGATCGTGGCTTGGACAACTGAAGCAGTGAATACTCCTAATAAAGCTAAGGAAAAAAGACAAAGATGCAAAACTCCTTCCATGGTCTGCATGTCTTCGTTGCATGCAAGTGTAAGTAGATGGAGAAGGCATAAGGAGAGATGGGTATTTAAAGGCAAAGTGAGGCGTGTGGCGGCTTCGGCTTGTGTTCCATTATCAATTTCTCGTTACGAAAGGAATCTTGGTGGGAAGTAATGGAGGTCGTTCTTTTTGGTGGGAATTGAGTTCTCCGGAAATAAAATAATAGCAGCTGTCAAGACTCAAGAACACAATCATTTGTTCGATCTATGGGCGTGAATGACTCGGATTCCACAGTGCAGCTTCTCACCTCTCTTTGAGTCTATCGCAAGGACGCGGTCTCATCCATCTCCACAGCTCTTTCTAGGACTAGCATTCTAAGATCTACAGCTATTTTGCCGTATTCCGTCCAATTTTGTCCAAATATTCACTCTGTCTAATTATCCGGTTTTCCCTAAATTTATTAGCTAATGTGTATGATTATGTTATAGAAGGTTGAACTTACAGCAACTATGAAGGAAATGCGGTACCAGTTAACCTCATTCCTTATTACTCAATTTGTTTTCCCTTTGAAAATTTCCAACATCTTAATCAACGATTTGTCTTTTGGCTTATGGCATACGACAAGCACAAGTGAAATGAAATGAGCTGGTCGATAGTTATTTGCTTACGACAATGAAAATTACTCAATGTTATTAAATAACGCGAATATTGTCGTCAACAGTTTAAGAAAAGCTATGGTACAAAAACTTCTGCATGAGTATAATTTGTACTTCAGAGGCAGGTGGGAGGAAAGAGAGGGAGAAGCAAAGCTTTATAAAAATATATTTTACATTCAGAGAAAGTGAATCGTTGTCTTCAATGGGGGATAGAGACAACTCCCATTTTAAATTCTCTCCTTTTACCAGTACTAGATTTTGAATATGCATAGGGGACATTTTTATTTTTCAAATTATGTATATTCCTGGCAATTAAAAGGGAACGCTTTAAATATGAATTGCTGAAGCCAATCAGCAATTTTAAGTTAGTTTTAATCGATATCAAATGTGAAATGACAAATGAATAAGAAGGAAACACATCACAAGGACAATTAGGCAATTCATATGAAATCGTGGTTGCAACAGTGTTATCAAAATGATTAGAAACCACGAAAGTGTCGGTTGCCACCTTAATCCCCAAAAAGAAAATAACAAAACGCAATATAGAAACGCTAAATTTTGTTAAGGATTTGTTGACTACAGGATAGGAAATTTGTCACTTATCCCTCCCTCTATCGACCTCAAAACAAAATTGAAAAAAAGAAAAGAAAAGAAAGTCAATATGGTCACGTGTTCAACACGTACCATTGTTGGTTCCATCATCAGTTGTATGAAATCAGCATGATACGGGATTACATCTCGATTAAAAATAACCCCTTCCCCCACGAGCTTTTCTAGAAGGTTCATCACACCTAATCTCCTTAGTATGGTTGGGTTAGAAGCACCATCGGGTGACAAAAGAGCAGTGAAACTGAGTAGGTACCTTTAAATTATGGAAGACTTGTTCATCACAAATGATTACGAAAGCATTATTCTCTAAATTTCATAATTGGATTCAAACCCAATTGAAATATATCTGCCTACGAAATTTGGATCATATAATGAGCAAAGCCAGGTGGGCCATGGCTTGTCTTCCCCTCCTGTGTGAATCTTCCTCAATCATTGAATTTCAAAGTCTTCCACATATAGATATTGTTTTTTTTTTTTCCTTTAAACGCTACTGGTGGAGGTCTCATCCGGGGAGATAAAGTTCCTGCTTGACGCGCTTCCAACAGACAATCAAAACAACCCTTATTTTTATAATCGACATACAAACTTGTCAATCTGAAATAAGAAACCTACATGGCTTTGGTACGGACATTTTCCTTAAACCTTTGAGCTTGTCCTTTAAAAGATAAGGATTGACATCAGCTTTAAAAGTCTTATGCAAATCCAATACGAGTCTCTTAATATTACTTTATTAAAGTAGTGATTGCAACCCTAAATATGAAATCCCTATTCATTTATGGTGATGAAACTAAAATTTTCTTTTTTCGATGGACCTTCTGTTTCATCGGCATTGTTATTTTTCTTTTAAAGACGGAAATTAGAAGTAAAAGATATTTAAGTAATTCAAAGCCTTCGTTGAAGTATGTATGTTGAGGGTCCAACTTGATCTTCCTCCGAATCTTTGAAAAGTATGACGCGATCCATATTCTACAAAATATGCTATCTAACTTTCATTTCCACATTGTTTTTCCGGGTCTCATGCATTTTGTCAATATTAGGTGAACGTTGGAACCTAACAATCCGGGCTTCAAATGCACATAATATTGGACCCTGAGCATCAGCTGGAAGGCATTGAGGATTTGCGCCACGTAATAACTGATTATTTTAGCCTTGCCTGAAATGGTATGGATCAACCGGAAAAGCAAAATACTGTATTCAGTTTCAAGCTTCTGGAATTGGACTTTCCAGCTGCACCATTGCCCTTTTTACTGTAGACATCTTCTGCAAAACAAAATTGGGCCGGATCCCATAATGTTAAAGGCAGTCCATTTCTTCCATTAGGTCTCGAAGCAAAAAACTTTGGCACAGGTGTTTTTAACTTCTGATCGACGATGGCTTAGGATATTATGAACTCCACGGTGGAGTGTGCCTCAAAAGCTTTTTTAATTGATTTCAAGGTCACAGAGCAGACGTTTTTTTTAATCAAATTCTTTCCCTATACTCTTCCTCTTTCTAGACAAGTTGGCGTTAAACCATAATCTAAAATAATAAAGTTTAAGGGGTCAACTTCAAGCAACATGGTGAGGTATTATTTGAACTTTTCAAACGTTTCCTTCAATAAAATAAAATAAAATAAACAATTGAAGGAAATCCAAGTGGCACAAAACACCGTCTATTTAAACCATATGGGATTTGTTGGACTCTGACGAAAAAAGGTACTTGCCCTGACAAGTGAAAATAAAAAAGAAAAAGAAAAAGAAATTGATTAAAGAATAAGTAGGCTTTTTTTTCTTTTTTCTTTTTTTTGGAGTAGGGCAATCATTCATTCTTAAAATCAGGATTCTTAAGAGTCGGGCGGAAAAACAAAAGTGAGTCCTTTCACACAGGCGAAGGTGCTTATGGCCCCTGGATTCAAGCCGAAAGGAGAGTTAACAAAAATATTTTTGATTATAACAAAATATTTTTTCAATAATAATTATCGGACAGATTTCAACGAATTCTGATTCCAACATTTTTTTTAGGCGAAACAACTGGCTTTTAAGGTCTACTAATGGCGGTTCGACCTGGTACGACGTATAAATCTAACTTGGTTTATAAGCAGGTGAAAGTGGAGTTGGAAAACGAATACCTTTTGTGCATCTCAAGTTGTAAGCACTAGCTCAGGCGCGTGAGAGCGAACTAAGTTGGGCGAGGCATTATAACAAAGATAATTCCTCTGCAGAGCCATCGAGGGAACTGAAAGTAGCATGGGCTTAAAGGAATATCGACATTTAATAAGCTAGTGCTGTCATGTGAGCACTTTCATTGCTCTCCAGCTCCATTTCAACTCAGACTGGGGTCCTGCGCCAAATGCCGCCAACTCTTACTCTAAACTTATTGAAGAAATTTGGGGAAGAGCCGGGCTATCGTGGTCCATCCCAACACGAACTGGGGTCCTGCCGAATGCCGCCAGTTCTCAGTCTAAACTTATCGAAGAGGTCTGGGGAAGAGCCAAGCTATCTTGGGGAGTACCTTTTTGTCTTGTAGCAAGGTTTTCAAATAGGTGGGGTGGATAACTTCCATCTCATTGGTCTTGAGGAGGAAAATTGAGAACTCACCTTCCAGTGTCCATGTCCTGAGGATAAGTCATGACCATTTCTTTTTGTCTTGTAGCAAGGTTTTCAATTAGGGTGGCGTGGATAACTTCCATCTCATTGGTTTTAAGGACGAAAACTGAGCATTCACCTTTTCTAAAGTTCATATCCTAAAGAAAAGTCATGACCATCTCTTTTTCACCTACACTTTATTTTGCGAGTGTATGGTGTTTTCTTTGTAGCAAATGTAACGTTCTTGGAGTGAAATGAAGGGATTTTTTGTCCAAATATGGGGCCCATGATATGAAAGGAGCTAAAACTGACATTTGTCATTACGATGATTTGTTTTTATTTTTTTTGAGCAAAAGAATAATAGAATCTTCCAAGACAAATTTTATACCTTTGCTAGTAAGATTAGCTTCACCGACGTTAGCTCTCTTCATGGTTCCCAAACGTCTTCCTTGATTAAATGCTTCGTTGGGTGGTTTCTTGGAGAATATTTTCAATAATTAAGCCTAAATAGAGTTTTGTTCCTCTTCTTAAGATTTAGACATGCTCTTGCAGGTTGTGTTCTGTGTCGAGGCCATCCATGGGTTGGCCTCCCTTATTTTATTTAGTAATTTTGTGAGAAATTCTTATTCATAGAAGAAAAACTTTAATTATTCAAGAACAACATAAAAAGTTCATTTCAATAGGAGTCCTTCATGAACATCAATTTTTAAAAAGAGAAGGAAAAGAGTTAAGCAATTAGGAGTTTCCTTGACATCTTTTTCCTTCTGTAGAACCCACTTCCAAAGTGCAATTTCTAACTCGACCTTGCCTACGTTATGAGGTGTATCAACTAGGCTTTAATGTTCCAAAGCTTTGAAGCTCTTAAAACATAGTTCATAAGCTGCTGTGCTGTCGATGACGGATTTGTCCCTACCCTCAACAGTGCGTGTTTCGTTTCTACACTATCAATGAGGGGTTCCTTCGCACAATTCTTTTACAGATTAAGGTATGCCATCCAATTTAGGGTATACAGCCTGAACTATTGAAGCTTAAGTGCAAGCCTGTGAGTAATTTCAAAATAAAGCGTCCTGTTAGTTCGCATCCAATAGTTTGTGTCACCAGATTTGCTGTAAGACAAACAAGAAGCAAGAGGCATTTCAAAAACTGATGTGCTGCTCGAATTGTTCTCTTTTCAGCAATTGAAGAAAACACAAACAAAGAATGAACATTTCCTCGTCAGTTGGTGCCAACCCTTTATTTGTTCCTATATAAATCGGTGTAAAAATGAGGTTGGGGAACTATCTGCCAAGAAAAAAATAAAAAATAAAAAAGCGGGGAAGGAGTGGATATGCACAGAATTGAGGTTTCTAACATTTTAAGGAACCGTGCTGTCTTGTAAATTCAAATGGTTTATTGCTATTTCATGATTAGAATTGCGTCCGATCAGCCAACTAATTTCCAATCTTTTCTTCCTTTTTTTTTCGTTAAACCTCTGTCTAGGGGATCAATTATCCCCAAACCATTTTCAAAGTAGTTGTTATTCAATACATATATATATATATATATATATATATATGTATTGTTTCCGATGAATGATCTGAAGTTTAAAAAATTGTATAGGGATGTGAATCCATACGTATATACTGTCTATAATATCAAAAAACCCATAATTTATTTCTTAGAAGCATAAACAAATGATACAATATTGTTTTAAGTCAATTATTAAACTTTCTAAAGTAAAACCAATTTTGATTATTCTTCCCATCAATAACACCTAGCTAATGTGAGACTAAGTATTGATTATACTGTAAATAGTATGGATTGTTCCATATTACCAAGACATAAACATAAGAGTTTGTTTAAATTAAAAAAGTTTTCTTCTATTATCAAGCTAGCTTTTAGATTGGACCAAAGCCTTATAATTTTAAAATATATTAATATTTATTAACATGGTATCAAAGCATAGTTTCAACCTTGGCCCAATATTCGTCCCTATAAATTCACTATTTGAAACCATTGACAACCAATATTTATCTATCATTGTGAAAGAGCATGGTATTGGTGTATTGTCTCACTTTGTCAAGACATGTACCTAAAATTTATTTAATTTAAAGAAGTTTTCTCTAATTCCCGACCTAGCTTTTGGGTTGAATAATAGGCCTTATATCTTAAAAGTATATTAATATTTCTTAATATAGTATCAAAGCTTAGGTTTTTTCTTTGGCTTGATATATATCCCAAGTTTCTCCCTTGGTACCCCTATTATGGTGAGGGGCTATGTTAATGGTGTGATTTGTCTCACATTGCCAAGACATGCACCTAAGGGTTTGTCTAAATTAAAAAAGTTTTCTTCTACTCTTGAGCTAGTTTTTAGGTAAGGTAATGATTTTCTAATCTTAAAATATCTAAATATTTCTTAACATATATAATATAAAATGATGATCTTGCATGAAAAGGAAGAGAGTGTGGAAAAAGCAAAATAAACATTGCTACTTATTGGTTGGAAATATCTTGAAGACGTTGTGCAATATTGTAGACTTTGCAATAAAGGGAATCTCGATCTTCCAACGAATCTTAATGATCCAGAACATATCATCTCATTAATCCTTTTGAAAATTGTAAAACAAAGACGAGAAAAACAAAAGCCAAAACTTAACATCCTTTAAGGCCTCTTCTCAATGCTAATCCCCACCAATGCTTTTTGATACATCTTTCTTTGTCACCACCAATCTACGATGATTAAGTCTTTTTAGTCTTAGACAAACTTGCTTTTATGCCGCAATCATCTAAACCCATTTGCCTCCTCAATTTGCCTTGCCTTTCCACAGGAGAGAAAAATGATTGATTTGCACATTGGAGGAAACAACAAACTTTTTCCCACACCATGATGTGATGTCATTTGGGAATGAAGAATGGATTAGATTCAAATGTAGTTAAAAGCCAAAAGATGTGAAAGATTGTGTAAAACATTCATGGGATTAGTTATAACAAAGTTGGAATAACAAGTTCAAGGTTATTTGCCAAAAAAAGAGTAATACATGAACAATCATTTTGAGTATAAATTTGACAAAGAGGACTCTTGACTTTGTAGAATTCTTATGAAATGAAAATAGGTTTGACATATTTTTGTATCATAGAATCAAGAGATTTTATTGATTCAATTTTATAATTCATAATTCTCACAATGCAACCTATTGCACAAACCCATAAACACATAAATCAAGCCATAAACACACAAGAGGCAAGATTTAAGGTAATTCAAACTAACACAATGTTTTATATCTATCATCATTAGTATAACTAGTTGCTTTTCCTTTTGTTAGGTTGCCTTAAAAGAATACAAAGGAACTATTTACAAGACCTATACAGCTTACACACAATTATTCATAGCATTTATAATAGCTCTTTCATCAAGTTGTTTTTTCAATATCTCTATATTGAAGACTCTCTTGGCTAGTGGCTACAACATAAAACATTACCCTCTAGCTACTATCCTCATAATGTAGGACATAGATTACCATCCTCACAATGGCATAACATTTTCTCTTTACCCTTTTAGGTTTTCTCATGGTCTTTCCTTTTTAAACTAACACCAAAGGAAATTCCAGCCATATACTACTAGGAATATCTACTAATATAGAGGAAAACAACCATTTTAATACTCCAAATGATATGCCTAAGATAGATCAATCTAGCCTTGTTTATTTTCACTTGAAATTCTTAACGATTTTTCCTTTTTGGAGTAAAATTAGTGCAACAACTTGTACAATAGGTTAGTCTACTGCCTACATAATCTTTAAGCCTTCCAATAGTTGTGTAAACTCTTAATAATGATCCACCATCCTAATTACCATGTCAATTCTATAAGAAGATGTATTTTTCCTAACTCCTTGAGTTCTTTTTTCCATTTCTAATGAAGGAATACTTAATTGAACAACACATTAGCTATATGAAAAATGCGTATCCCTTTATCTCCTCAAACTTTTCCTTTATTTCCACTTTGATAAAAAGATACTTAGCCAAAGGTATATCATCCTTGAATAGTCTATTGGATTTTCTAATTTGACTTTTCTAAGAATCTTTGTAATCTTATTGTTCGGTGAAATTTAGATGCAAGTGAACATGTCGAACAAGTAATATAATGATAAGAAAAGTATCGTCCCACGAAAATTGGTGAATACTAAACTAATTAAGTACTAATGATGATTTAATCCTAAAATTTATCTAGCAAATCAAAATATTGTTGATGATGAATTAAAATATAAAATTTCTAAAATGAAAACTCAAAACTAATTAAAATTGAATCAAAGTAAGAAAAATCAAGATGAGAAACATGTTAGAGCTTTCGATTTCACCATAACTATTAGATATGAATTTTCATAGTTTATGCTTACAAGAATGATATTACCTATGTGATGGCAGAACTTCCTCATTTATTTACTATCCTATGTCTAGGTATAGTAAACCTATTTAGTTCATTAATTCATTATATTTCTATATCTGAATTGAAACAAACCAAATGTATTAGGATCTGTGAACATTCCTGGTTTACAATAAATCTTTCGATTATCTTATTACCAAAAGCCACAGAAATAACATGGTATATGTCTATCCACATTTAATTCATGGTTATATATTATAAGAAGCAATTGCATATTATTACCTTTCAGTCTCTAACATGCACATCAAATCATTCAAGTGGTGGCCAATCACTTAAAAACATTAAGTATAATAATATATAACTCACATAAATAAAATATCTTGCAAAACATAAAAACTTATAAAATTCACATCATCATAGTTAGGCTACATCTTCGCTCTAACAAAAGAAGTTTAGAACATAATAAAATACCAAACCAAAGTAATAGTAGAAATTAAGCAAAACATCTTAAATAGAAAAACAGGAAAATTGTCACCACACTATCTTCTCTTTAAGAATTCTTTACAAAATTCCTACAATTCAAGAATAATAAGAAGTAGAGGGAAGCTTTCACGCCTCTATTTCTCTTTTTCTTTCTTGGTTTTCTCTTTTTTTCTTTGATTTTTCTCCCTTCCTTGGTTCCAGCGGCACACACTTTTTCTTCCTCTTTTTCTCTTTTCTCTCTCCTGTGCGGTGCCTCCTTCTCTTCACGTTCCTCCCCTTTTCTCCTCTTGGGCCGCATGCCCTAAGCTTCCCTTGATAATTCACTTTTTTGCCCTTTTCCTTTATTTCCTTTCTTGTCCTTTTTGTCATTTTCTTCCTCTTTTTGTTACTTTACACGTTGCCTTATCTTCTTTTCTTTTTATTTTTCTTTTATTCTTCACATGCCTTGCTTATTTTCCTCATGTTTCCTTTGCTTTTCATCTCGTTTGGGGCTTGCTACATAAACAATAAATATTTGAATAAATATATGAAAAATCAAATATTATCTCACAAAATTATATTATTTATATCCTAAAATAATCAAAATAACTCTATAAAAATAGAGTTATCAAGACCCCCAAATTTGACATTTTGCTAGTCCTCGAGCAAAAGTAAGAGATAATATATGTTTTGAACAAAACCCCTTCTTGAAATTCACTCAAAATTGCTCAACTTAACAATTCAAAGAAAAAATATAGCTTTCATCCAAACACAACAATTGTTCATAAGATAAGATAGACTCTTAACTATGTTGACCATGTACGTGTGTATAAGTGTGAGTCCTTATCTTTTCAACTTCACATAAATAAAATATCTTGCAAAACATAACAATTATAAGATTTATACCATCATAATTAGGTTACATCGTAGCTCTAACAAAAGTAAACTAAAACATAAAGAAATGATGAGGAAGAACAATAATAAGAAATAAAGAAGGCATCTTGAATCCAAGAACAAGAACTTTGTCACCCTTTTTGTCTTCTCTTTAAGAAAACCTTGAATTCTTGGCTTCTCTCTTAAGTTGTGCTTAATTTCATCCTCCTCCTCTTTTGCCTCTTCTCTTCTTTTAAATAGAGTTTAGGTTTAGACCTATCTCTTATTCTAGTAAAAGCGGGTTTTGGAGACCAAAGACAATTAGGTCTGGAACTCTTATAATAATTAGGCTTTGAACTCCTAATATGACTAGGTTTTCTAATTATTTAGAAAACCTAAAGTCCTAGCCTATCTTGATTTTCTTAATATTGATATTTTGACCATATTTTGCCATATAATAAACATTAGGTTCTCCATGCTTATTCTTTTTCTTCATGCATCCTTATGCTACAAAAACAAGACAAATTCAAGTAAATAAAGAGGAATTCAAATAGTTTCTCATAAGCATTATATTATTTATTGCCTAAAAATAGTTAAAATAACTCTATAAAAATAGAGTTATCAAAAACCCCAAAACTTAACATTTTGCTAGTCCTCAAGCAAAAGTAAGAGATAATATATGTTTTGGACAAAAATCCTTCTTGAAATTCACTCAAAATTGCTCAACTTAACAATTCAAAGAAAAAATATAGCTTTCATCCAAACACAACAATTGTTCATAAGATAAGATAGACTCTTAACTATGTTGACCATGTGCATGTGTATAAGTGTGAGTCCTTATCTTTTCAACTATATGCACTCTAAATAGATCACATTAATATACAATCTCTCAAAATCTTTAACCAAACCTTATAGGTTTGCTTTTCATTCCTCTCTTCACTAATGTAGGCCAATCATCTAACCAAGAATCAATAGGACTTTATAAGCTTGTAATGTAAGGCTGGGCTAGGGTAAGATGAAAGTCATTTAGGCTTAATTCACCCATGAACACATTACTTTCTAGGACTTAATTTGAGCTTTTGTCACTTTCTTTCTTTTTTTCTTTCTTTCTTTTTTTTCGCAAATGATCTTTCTATCACCACTTCTCTCATTCTTTTCTTCCCAAAAATACTTTATTTCACTTGGATTTTGACACTCACAAAAGCCACAATCATGCTTGCATCAATAAAGCAAGTAGAAGTACTAGCAATGCAACCAATATAATTTTATCTTGCTAATAATATTCAATTTCTATGCTTTGTACCCTATTTCAAAAAATTAAGTGGCTTGAATCAAATAAAGAATGATAAGATCTTCCCATTCTTAAGAAAATAATGTACTTCATTCTTTCATTCTTTTTTTTTTTTTTTTTTGCATTCACAAAAGCAACATATTATGCTACATAATCATTGCAATCAACTTCTTCCGATATAACATCCTTCACCTCGACTTATCTTCACTTAAATAGACTTATATCCTAAAAATCAACATGTTCAGGGGTGTGGGATGAAAAGATAATTTGTCAAAGGCTCAAAAGTATATATATGTGGGTGTCAAAATAAAAAATGGATATGAATCAAGGCTCAGTAGGGTGACTGGTGATAAATAAATAGGGTTCGCTTGAAAGGCTCAAACGATCCAAAGAATGGCCTAAATCATTTTCTCAATTAGATGCAGCCTAGGATTTCGCCTCAAGAGGAAATCAAACAAATTCTAAGATCCAAGAGAGATCTAAGATAATTGCATACTTCACATGAATGTTCTCTAGAGCATGAATGAAGGACATTTAGTGTTCAATAAATGGATCAACATAATCAAAATCACACTTAACTCACATCACAATTGCAAGTTTGAACAGAATCTACATCTTCCTAAGAATCGCTAAGACTTCAAAACAAATGATTCAATCATGACATGAGGAAAAAAAAATCAATTAGATTTAGCAAGAAAATATTTATTTTCTCAACCCCAAACTTGAATGAAGCATTGTCCTCAATGCAAAAAGAAAAGAGAGCAATAATAAAGAAGGAACAAGGAAACTCCCCTGATTGTAGGTCGTGTCAATGTAGAGCTGTGAGGAAAATGTGGTAACGAACTTCCAACAAAAAACTAAAATGAAAATGCTTAGGTTGCCTCCCAAGAAGCGCTTGCTTTATAGTTTTCAGCCAAACTATCTTCAATTTTGTTGCTCAAGGGGGATGAAACTGCAAGAGTTTAGGAGACAACTTATGTTGTAGAACGGTTGAACACTCTTCAGCTAACCTCATTGTCTCATATACTTCCAGCTTCCTTTTATTTTTTAGTATCTCTTTCAAAAATTCTGCACAACTGGGTATTTGAACTAGAACAAGTACAAAAGGAATGTTAATGTGTAGTTTTGAAGATATATCAAGGAATTCCAAAAATTGCTTATCTCTTTCATGTTGTTGGAATCTATAGGGGATGGAGCTAGAGGCATAAAAGGCATAGGATTTTTTGGAAATAATTTGCTCTTGGATGTCTCCTCGGGTTGTATGCTGACATTCTTATTTGTTTCATGGAAAATGGCTTTGTCAACATCATCTTTTCCCACTTGGTTGCCACTTGTTAAAGTTATTGCCTTTGTGGTATTTGTAGGACTTTTCTCTATATTGCTAGGCAAGGGACCCTCCTCTATCTTTGAGATCATATTGATCAATTGACTCATTTGCACCTCCAAATTTCTGATTGAAGTTTCTTGTCTTTGGAATCTTTCTTCATTATTTTGCATCATCTTGTTAATCATGTCCTCCAAGTTAGGCTTTACCTCTTCACTTTGCTCAAATATTGGTGGCGTTCTCATATCATTTGGGTTACTCCATGAAAAAGTTTGATGGTTGTGCCATCCTACAGTACATTCCATGCTCGCATGTCCTCCGCCACAAAATTCACATTCTTGGCTTTGAATTCTCACAACTGGAGTATTTAGGTTGTCTATCTTTTCATTGAGCACTTCTAATTGTGCACACATTGTGGTGAAGATATCTACTTTATGGACTCCACTTGCTTGATGCATTGGTGGCCTCTCAGTAGACCATTGATAGCTATTGGTTGACATTTTCTCTAAAAGGTTATATGCCTCTTCTGCTGTTTTGCTGTGTAAAGCCCCTTCTACAACTGCATCCATTATAAAACGGAGATTTGTATTAGACCCATCATAAAAAGTTTGTACTTGTAACCATATGGGTAGTCCATGTTGTGGACATCTCCTCAGAAGTTCCTTGAATCTTTCCCAAGCTTCATACAATGATTCATTATCCATCTGCACAAAAGTAAAAATATCATTACGCATTTTTGCAGATCTTACGAAAGGAAAGAACTTACCAAGAAATTTATGAGCCAAATCATCCCATGTAGTAATCAATCCTGCAGGAAGAGAAGAGAACCAATTTTTAGTTGTATCTCTAAGAGAAAATGGAAATAGCCTTAACCTGATAACATTCTCTTTAACTCCACTATCTTTAATCATGTCACAGAATTCAAGGAAGGCTTCAATGTGAGCTTTCGGATCCTCATTTGGTAGCCCACTAAATTGCATGGAGTTTTGAAGCATATGGATGAGAATTGGCTTATCTCAAAGTGGTTTGCCTGATTTGCAGGCCTAATGCTTGATGTGGCATTCCAAAATGTTGGTGCAACATAGTCTTTTACCAGTCTATATGTACCATTATATCTCTCCATCTTTGTTGCTTAATCTTTCTACAATAGCAACTAAACAAAAATTTTTTTTTTTCTTTTTTTTTTCAAGAAAAAAAATTTAAAAAAAATGATTTTTTTTTTTGTTTCAACAACTAGAAAAAAAATGAATTTTTTTTTTCAAGAATTAAAAGAAACAATTTTTTTTTTCAAGAATTAAAAAAACATTTAAAAAAAAAAACTAAAAGCTAGATTAAACTTAGAAATCATTCAGTATTAATATTAATCAGCAGTAAAACAACCAATCCCCGGCAACAACGCCATTTATGAACTCTAACTTTTGTAATTACAATTGCCTCTTAAATTTTGTGAGTGGTATCTCTACCACCAATTACAGCTTATTTAGTTTGTCATCCACCCAATTGTGAAGATAATTAATAGTACTCTTAACACCAATGGGAATTTGTCAAGTCTAAGTTCATATCTCACTACAAAGAAATTCCATCATAATCAATCATGTTTGCTAATCATGTCTATTTTGTAGCCAATATTTGACCTCAACATATTTCTTTAAGTTATCTTACTAGTATAACATCAATGGTTTATAATTATACCTATCTTCCAAAAGCCTAAAATTTCGACCAAAAATATAAGTGACAAGCATTAAGCCTCTAATAGATGGATTCTCTCTTGGTTTCTCTCTTTTACTCAAATTGATTAAATAATTCCACAATACTTCATCTTGAGTATATGTATGGTGTTGCTTTCAAGTCTTTCATGCTAGCTTTACCATAAGCTCCCTCTATAACTTCTTTAAAATCCCTTGTAAGATTTAACAATTAATCCTATTACTAAGATGCTTGAGAAGTGAATGACATACTTAAGAGAATCGTCATGAAGTAAAGCATCTCATGAATTCATAACACACATGAATTTGTAGAACTTTAGATATCATTGCTTGATAACTAATAAAAATCCATCTAAGCTTTCTCCTACCTAGATATCATACTTTTCTTTTAACTTTGAATCCTTATGAGCTAATGTAGTACAACATAAACTATTTCCAAGGCTTAACATTATCCATACAAATTCATTATCACCAAAATGGAATATCACATCACATTGTAACTATTCATGTCATATGATGTATTACATCTTATAAAGAATTAAACATTCTCCGAGGATAAATCTACTCTTGAGTTCAATACTTCCCAAAATGTTTCCCTATCCAACAATCTTAACAATGTGAGATCATCACCTAAGACTTTCCTTCTTTTATCTTTTACTCCTAATATCACACAACTATGTTTCTCCTTTTGAAAGCATCAAATTAAGAAACCTTTCCTCCTTAAATCCTCATTCATAAGAGTAACAACCTTCTAAAATATCAATTCCCCTGTGGAACTCTAGCCTTAGTCAAACACATAAGCAAAGGATCTTAGAAAACCATAGAATAGATAAAATTGTCTCTCTTCTAACATTATTAACAAACAAGAAATAAAGGCACTAAATGAAAACTTCTTCTCGCATCCTCATTCAAGAGCATAGTCATAAACCTTTTGAAATATCAACATTTCATTGAAACCTTATACACTAGTCCAATGCATAACCATAAAAATTCTACATACCTAGTAAAGTAGATAATAAAACCAAAACAAGTTGACACAAGAAAGTCAAAGAAGGTTCATAAGATTTTGTCTTCTTTTCTTTCTTCCCATCACACTTTACATGAAAATTCTTGTGCTTTATACCCCTTACTAAAATGGAATTATATAAATGTTTTAAAGTAATTACACGGTCACTACAACCAACACAATCAATAGAACACCAACTTAAATTCTTAAAGGATGGATCATTTTAAGTTCTTGTTTAAAAGGAGCTTATACATTTGTCATCTCCAAGTCTTTGAATGCCTTATTATGCCATGACTATGGGCTCCACAAAAAATTAGGTCCCTTATGCTACACAATTTTTTTTATAGGTTATTCCACTATCTAGAAAGGATATAATTTTTTAATACATGGAGATTTTTTATTAGTAGGAATGTTTCCTTCAATTATGATATTTTTTCTTTTTAGGATATACTTTCCCAACAAGGGTAACCTAGCCCACCACAAGATTCTAAACGTTTTTGTATGAGAAGAAGGTACCTGGTCTATAACTAGTTACCATGGTTAAGCCCACAAATACCTTGTAGCCCATGATAAATCTTGGGCCCCTAATTTTGCAATAAGTTGATCCATCTTCCCTAGCTATTGATACATCTTCCCCACAAACTCAAATGACTCATGAATCATTGTTCCTTTTGAGGCCTCATTGAAACCAAAGATTACATTTGCCCATTCTCCATAAGTACTCATCACCTTATTCCCACATATGTCAACTTTATTAAGTTATTGCCAATGCAACTATGTTGCATCAATACATCTTTAGGAAGCAATAACCATTCTCTTATTATGGAACTATCAAGGATCCACACTTGCAACATGCTTTAGAGGCTGAAAGTACATACTTGCTAAGAACCACACATGAGAATTTGTACCAATGCCTATTCATTGAAGGCTAATTAGCTGCAAATAGATATACTAAATGAAACATAGGATGGATGGATGGATGGATGGATGGATTTAATGAGTGCTACAAAGCTTACTTAGTGGCAAAAGGCTTTACATACTGCAAAGGAATAGCTATCAAGAGAATTCTCTCTAGTGGCAAAGGAAGTCACAATCCATCCTTTTCTTTTTGTTATTGCTTTCCTACATTGACCTTACCATCAAATAGATATCCATAATGTCTTCCTTCATGGTAACCTAGATGAAGAGATTTACTTGGATTTTCCACAATGATTATGTAGACAAAGAAAGGCTTGAGTATGTCATCTCTACAAATCTCTTTATAAACTTAAACAAGCATCATGATAGTAACACTCCAAATTTTCCATGGCCCTCATAGCTACACACTTTTGGCAATCCAAATTTGACTATCCTCTTTTCAAATTGATTACAAGCTACATAGTCAGTTTGTTTATTAATTTATGTTGATGATATCTTAATTATGAGAAATGATGAATATGTCATTAAGGATATCAAGAAACATTTGTATCCTACTTTCACATTAAAGATTAAAATCTCTAAAGTATTTTATGAGCATTGAGATTATTTGTTCAAAGAAAGGTGTTTGTTTTAGCCAACAAAACTATGTTCTAAAGATCATATCAAAAGTTGATCTATTCAAGTGTAAGTAAACTATTATCTTAATTGACCAACATATAAAGTTAACAATGCTTGAAAATGACATAAAAGCATCACAATCATGGGAAGATCCTTTAAGTTATCAAAGATTTATTAGAAAATTCATTTATTCTATCATATGATTAATCCATATATATGCTATATGGTTCAAACACTTAGCTAGTTCATGTATTAGCCCAAATAGACCCATATAGATATAGCATTAAGAATGGTAAAATGTCTAAAGGGATGTCTATGTTTAGGCATGCTTTCATCATGGAGATACAATCTAGAGATAGTGGCTTACCATGGTAATAATTATGTTACTAACCCTATGAGTAGAAGATCTCTCAATGGATTCTATATAAATAGGAAGACTTTTTATTACCATGGAAAACAAATAAACAATCCTCTTATTATTATCTACTAAATCATAATATTGTGCCATGATAGTCATACTTTTTTGAAATAACTTTGATTCATGGATTACTTCAAGATTTTGAAGTATGAATGAAAAGGACCATGGTTTTTTATATTGTGATAGTAATGTTGCTCTTAAACTTGGAACAAATCCAACATTTCATCAAAGAACAAAGCATATAAAAGTTTATTGTCATTTTCTAGAGATAAGATTTCCTTACACTCTAATTATGGTATCAAAGACAGGGATGGGCTTCTACTTTGTAATCTTCTGAGCCTTAGAGTTATGTGTCTATTCACATGTAATGTTTGTATCAACATGCACGTGAGAAAAGAGTGTTAAAAGTGGATGTTATCCTGCATAAAAAACAAAATGATGGGTCATTGATCTTATAAGTGTTGATGTTTTACTAACTAATATCTTAAAGTTTTAGGATGAACTTTTACTCTCTAATATAATTAAAAGAAAATGGATAATGGTTATAGAACAACCTGCAAATAGTTCCATTAAGTCTCTATATCAAAAAAAGCACATGTATCTATTAAGTAAGCTTGGCTTCTCCAACATTTCGAAGCCACTAGATTGAAAGGAAGTGTTCAAGATATGATTGCTTATTCGAGATTAATTGATTCTTTTCTTAATTGTTTTGTTAATTATTTTTATGATTGGACAAGTGATTCTTTTCATATGCATTGGGCATTGGTTTCTAAATTCTCATACTTTGGGAATTGTGTTTAGATGAAATAGGCTTCTATAAATAGGGAATTATTATTATTATTATTATTATCATCATCATCATCATCATCATCATCATCATCATCATCATCATTATTATTATCATCATCATCATCATCATCATCATCATTATTATTATTATTATCATCATTACTATTATTATCATTATTATTATTATTATCATCATTACTATTATTATCATTATTATCATTATTATTATTATTATTATCATTATTATCATGATTATCATTATTATTATTATTATCATTATTATTATCATTATTATTATTATTATTATCATTATTATTATTATTATTATTATTATTATCATTATTATTATTATTATTATTATTATTATTATTATCATTATTATTATCATTATTATCATTATTATTATCATTATTATCATTATTATCATTATTATCATTATTATTATTATTATTATCATTATTGTTATTATTCTTGTTATTATTATTATCATTATTTTTATTATTATTATTATTATTATTGTTATTATTATTATTGTTATTATTGTTATTATTCTTATTATTATTATTATTATTATTATTATTGTTATTATTATTATTATTATTATTATTATTTAGAATGTTGAACTTGTATTAATAGAATTTTGAGTATAAAAACATAGAGATGTTACGTCAACATTACAAACTTACTATTGTTACGAAAATATAGAGGTCAGAAGCTTTCAAATTTTATTCAAAATGGCATTCATTGGGAGGATTTTATATTTTTAAACACATAAGCTTTCTATTGTAGAATTTTTCGTACTTTTATTAACAAGATTGGGATGTATTCTTTATTATTCTATATATTCTCCTTTATTTTTAAAAGTACAAACATTATAAACAAGATCTTATACACGTAAATTTTCTTAAGCAAAAGCAATATAAACAAACCCTTTACCAAATTTTAAGCCTTCCATTGTTACACTTTGTAACAAAGATGAGTAAGGAGGGTTAAGAGTGACAACCTTGTATGGCCTACTCACCTCCTTGTCATAACTGCCTTAATCAATTGATGAGCTTTAAGGGCCTCATCATCTCGTTGTCTTCATGATCCAAGATCTGTGTATGTAAAGCCCAATTAAGTTCAAAGAATTGTTTAAAAGAAAAAAAAGGAATCGATTGGTGACGTGATTCGATTTTTCTCACGCTTAGGTTGCCAAATTGTTGACGAACTTGGAGAGGGGGAGATATAAATACTTACATGGCAATGGTATACGTAGCCTGGCCCTGCAGTTGCATCAAAGGGATATGATGCATTAGAATGTATGTAGGAGAATTTGACCAAAATCTTTGTCACAAATCCGGGTCTCATCTTGAACACGTTCTTCCACCCCCTCTCGTAAGCAGGCACCTCTATCCTTTTGCCACGTGCGTACCTGCTTATTTGGCACCTCACCGCGTCGTTCATTTTTGCCATGCAGTTTTTGAACTCCTCCACGTTCACCAGCTCGATCTGGTCCATGGCTACAAAAAGGCCTAGATGAATGTGCAACGGATGATTATCACCCGTCAGATTGATCACGTACCACAGTTCGGTGGTCCCTACTTTAGGAATCTCTGTCACCGGTGCTTCGAATGATTTGGCATTCAAGTACAGATGAGTTGGATTGCCCGTGCTGCTCAAGTACTCGTTCATGGTTATGTACCTGGTGTTCGATGCACTGGATTCATCAGGGCCTGGATATGACATCAACTTCTTGGGAATAATCGACGTGTCAACCTCTGGTCCACTCCGTATGAAAAACTTCATCACCTTGCTATTGCCTTCATTGACGGCGTCCCCACTTGGGTAGGGATATGGTGCATCATTCGCTAGGATAGCGCTGTCATTCTTTGACTCGGAAAAGTCAACAACCACGTCAGCCACCTCTGATGGACCCAGCAAAATGTCATAGGTGACCATAGGCTCGTTAAGATAAGCCGAATCAGATCCAACGTGGGTGAAGCTTAAACGGTTTGTAAAGAAGAACCTAAAGAACCTAGCGTTGCTGGCATTCAGGATACGAAACCGGTACTTACGACGTCGTACTGTCAATCGTGGCCAGACCTTGCCGTTCACTATGATAGCACCGCCAAAGTACTCTGGCTGCCAATGGGGGTGTATGGAGGGATTAACCCCGGTGGAATTCATGTATATTGAACCGTCGTCAAGGAAGCTCCGATCAAATACAATCAAAGGTCGGTCGAATTCATCGCCGCTAGGTAGTTGAAGTGGGGCCTCCGATTCGGGGTGACGGATTACGTAGGCCCCTAGCAAGCCAGCTAGGAGGTTGATTCTAGTCCATCCCATAGCATGATCGTGGTACATGAGGTTTCCAGGTTGTTGCTGGTTGTCGTAGTGATACATTTCGTTGCTCCACGCGGGTCCTTTTTCTTTGAATCCGGCAGTGAACCACGACTCGGGGAATCCATCACTCTCGGACTTGGTGATGCCACCATGAAGATGAACCACCGTAGGGATGCCCTTTCCATTGGCTGGTCTGGCACCTAAGATGGTTGGATCCCATGCCAGTATATGCTTAGGAGGTAGGTGATTCTGCCAGGTCACGTAGGTGTCGATTCCGTGGAGGGCCACGATTGTTGGACCAGGAACTGTTGCTACGTCCTCGGAAACACCGAAGGCGAAGACGGTCGTTGGAGGCAGATCTCGGTGGAATTTCTGCGAAGCAACAGCAAGTAAAAACCGTGATTTCCGGAGTGCTAGTCAAGGGAATTGGAAGTATAGTCAAGCTTCAAAATCAATAAGACCTGGGGAATGCCCCAACTGGAAGGTACAGTACTACGAGGTAGTATGGCCTCTCTTCGTGAGTATTAGAAAATAAATATCAAAGCATTTGGATCGCAACGGGACCAAAAAGAAGAAAAGGGAAAGATGTGAAAGTAATGTTATAGCTTTTTGTCTTTATTCCTTCCCAACCAACACCATGAATGCAATTTTAGTGATTGTAGCCACGTACCTTTTTAAATAAAATATTCCGCAACAATAAAGCATGATTGCCACACCTCTGGGTACAAAAGTTTCCAATATCATATAATATGAAACTGTTGCGGGGGCATAACTTTATAGCCAAAAGAAAAGAAAAAAAGAAAAAGTGATTTTTATGTGATTACCACACAAGTAAACTCCACTAATGAGCTCCTTTCTTCTTCTTTTTTTCTTTCCTAATATTTAGATTTACTGAGTTTCAGCAACTTCTCTAATTCTTCTCGTTATGTAGCAGCACCGGCACCCCCTCCCACAAACAAAGAAACCAAGGAAGAAAACTGAAAACGTTTATGTATTGTCTGGAACCAAAAAAAGTGGAATCATTACAAAATGCAGAAGAAAAAGGCCTCTTACCCATGTCTTCTTGAACATGCCGATCTCCAAGGACTTAGGTCTGGGAACACCAGAGACAACATCGAAGCCTAGGATTTTGGGCATATCGGGAAGCTGATCCACAAATTTTTCCAAAGTAGATGAATTTAGCATCGTAGCTTGGACAACTGAAGCGGTGAGTACTCCTAATAAAGCTAAGGAAATAGGACGAAGATGCAAAACTCCCTCCATGGTCTGCATGTGTTTCGTTTCACACAAGTATAAATGGATGGAAAAGGCACTAGGAGAGATAAGTATTTAAAGGGAAACTAACGGCGTGTGGCCGGCTTGCGCTTGCGCACCATTATCGAGATCTCATTATTAAAGGAATCTTGAAGTAATGGAGGCCTTGCTTTCTAGTGGGATTTTAGATATCCGGATATAAAGTAATAACAACTGGGAAGACTAAAGAGATAATGCCATTTGATCCCTGGGCGTGCACGACTCTGACTTCCAAAATGCAGCTTCCGGCCACTTCCAAATCCTGGCGTGTGTCCAACGCGAACCATTATTCGCTCCAGGCCCATTACTTCTCCATTAAAAATAACACCTCCTTCTCGAGCATGTCTAGAAGTTTCATTACTTCTGGCCTCCTTCCTTTGCGTGGAAGGGTTTGCAGCACCATCGGGTGCCAAGAGAACAGTGAAACCAACTAGGTACGTTTTAATTACTCTTCATTTTGGAAGACTTAAACATCACAAATCATTACTAAAGCATTATTCTCTAAAGTAGCAGAATTGGCGTCAAATCCACTTGAAATATATCTTCCTGTGAAATTCGGATCATATAATGGCCAAAACAAGGCAGGTCACTCTTCCCATCCTGTTCGAATCTTTCTCAATCACTAATTTTCTAAGTTTTCCTACATTCTTCCACATACAAATATTGTTTTGTTCTCTAAACACTACGGGTACAGGTACCATCTTGACAGCTTTTAAAAGACAAACCAATGTCGACTCCGTCGCCACAACCCTTATTTTTATAATCGACGTATAATTTGTCACTCAGCAATAAGAAAACCTAAATCTGGTGATGACGGCCCGATCTGGCACGACGTATAAATTTAACACCGCTTCATGAGCGGGTGAAAGTGGAGTCGGAACGAATGCCTTTAGTGCATTTCAAATTGAAAGCGATAGCGTAGGCGTATGATAACAAACCGAGTTGGGTGAGGCACTGTCTAAAGTTGCATAGCGGGGAACTAAAGTAGAATGGGGCTAAAGGAATATCAACATTTAATAAGCTAATGCTGTCATGCGAGCACCTTAAGTGCGCTCCGGGGTCAGCCTAACACAGATTGTGGTCCAGCTGAATACCCACCAACTATTACTCACAAGTTTATGAAGAGATTTTGGGAAGAGCCAGGCAATCGTGGAAGCACTTTTTGTCTTGTAGCAATGTTTTCAATTAGGGTTGCGTGGAAACTGTCCATCTTATTGGTTTGGTTTTGAGGAGGAAAATTGAGCATTCACCTTTTTCCATTCTTCATCCCAAGGAAAGGACATGACCATTTCTTGTTCTCATTTACAACTTCCCACCCAACCCCAACCCGCCCGCCCACACCCATGGATTTGCAGTAACAATGGAAGTTGGAGTCGTCTAGTCTAGGTAGCTCAGGCAGTAGCATTTGTGGGTATGTCAATATCTATCCCCTGACCGCAGATCAAAGGCCTACATGTGAATGCACCAGAGGATATTCCTTACTCGATTCAAATGACCGGTACTGCAACTGCAAACTAGACTTCATACAAGGCTACGAAGAAGATAAGCTAACCCCAAAAAAAGATCATTATGAGTTTGAAGAGCTCACAAATGTACATTACCTGCTCTCTGATTGCATGTTGTTGAAGCCTATTGAAGTTATAGGGCCTGGTCCATTAGTGGGCCCGTTGTAATTGTACAGTTTATTTTTCTTTTTTTAATGTATATAAGCCGAACAGCTGTATTCATTTGTATTAGAAATAGCAAGTGTATGCCTACGAGCTTCATCCATCTGCGCATCCTCTGGTTGCAATTCTTCTTGCTTGTCAATGTGGGCATTTGGTAGATTGTTTTTCCTTTATGGTAACAGAATAGGATAGGTCTTTTTCGCGTCCTGGGCAGCACCTCTTGAAGCAAAGTTGGCAAAGAATTAGTATCCGTTGGCTTTCCAAGGTACTTCTTTTTTTCTTTTTCTTTTTTTTCCTTCAAGCCTTTCATCGTTCTTGTCTTTTGTTGTGTTGGAAGTAATTTGTTGTCAGTCGGTAGATCCCAGTCTTATTCCTTATGTGTCTTGCACTAGTATTGCAAAACAAATTTGGGATGCACTCTGTCTACATTATGGAAAGTTGATAGGGATGCTAAGAGATAACTTGAGGGGAAGATTGTATCAAATGAAGCAAGTAAACTGCTCAGTAACTGATTATTATTTTGCAATCAACAATGATGGGTGAGATTGATATTGCTGAAGCCTTGGTGCTTTGTACGTGTGGCTGATGTATATGTAAAGCGAATGTGAGTGGCTAGAGGAGAGGAAGCAATAAATGCATTTAATGGAATTCTACTCAATTTCGCCAAAGAACCTCTATCCAGCGTCGATGCAACGTTCAGCCTCACCAAGGAGGATGTACGTCAATATATCAAAACAAAGGAGTTCATTTGGCCATGGAAAGCGTAACTCTTGCTTCAAATAGAGCAAGATCTACCCTTCTCCTGTTGATGGTGGCACGTTTGGGTGCAACTGTAGGAAAAATCATAAGCGAATCGACCCATGTGTGGCCATTGTCATAAATCCGGTGACACACGAGAACAGTGGCACCAACTAGTCGGATTCTCGCCAGGACGGAATACTCAAGGTGGCCAAGGGTGAAGACATGGTGGTGGAGGCGCACAAGCGAACCAAGCCAGCACTAAGTCTTGTGGGTTGCGTGACAATGCCAGGCTGCAGCAATAGAATTCTTCCCATTGGGCCAGTTCTCAGTAGTAGTAGCTATTGGGTTAGCTTCTAACAACACTGTTTGGGTTGCAAAGTCTCTTAAGGTTGGCCCAGCCCACTGGGATTTCTAAAAATTGCCGCAGAGCTTACACCACAAATCCTGAGCTAATAATGTTGGTTTTGCAAGACCTTTTGAGGGATTATTAGGCTGCAACTACTTGATTGCCAACAACTTCAAGTGGGATAGCTACAGGATACTCTCCCAGCAACTTCAAAGGGTACCAACTACTATCAACAATTCCCTCACCCATGATCCTAGTACAATATCTGCAAGTATTATGCTATGCTATTCCTCTATTATTAAAAATCATATTTAAATCCTAGATTTAAAGGCTACTAATCATGTTATGTGTAACTTGAAATATTTAATTTCATATGTCTCAAGCATGAGCCAATAACCAATGGTACTCACACTATGGCCACAAATGTGGGGACAACTAAACCTATATCAACCCCACTCCTAAAACATGTCTTATATGTTCTACACTTTCAAGTTAACCTAAATACAATTTTAGACTCACCTATGATAATAATTGTGTTGTCCTATTTTTTGTTGAATTTGTGTATTTCAAGACTTTATGATTGAGACAATGATAGATTTGGGTAAAACTTGTTCATGCTCTACTTTTTGTTGCCTATATTTTAAAAACTTGTCTTATTTATTATGTAAACTCTATTGTAATTAGACGCTTATGTATAACCTTTTTCTTTTTTATAATATATGCAATATAATTTCTATTTCTAATTATGATCTATGGCATAAATGCCTTGATCACCCTTCTTTACGATATGTTGTTGATCATGATATACCTATTAAATGCTCAAATAAGTTTATTTGTGTTTGCATGTCTGTTAGTTAAATAGACCCTACCAATGTTTGCACATGGTCATATCCAACACACATGAAATTTTTTAGTTACTTAATACAGATCTTTAGGGCTCTTATTGGACCCCAAACAATGATGATTCATGGTATTTTTTTCATTATTGTTAATGACTTCTCTCAAGTAACATGGACATTTATCCTCTAGTTTAATGATCAAATCTTTCCCATTATCCAATTGTTTGTCATGATAGTCGATACTCAATTTGGTCATTCAATTCATTGTATCTAATCTAATAATGTATTGAGTTATTTTTATTTGAGTTTACCTTTTTTCTTATGTCATGTGGTATGGTACACAAGAGAAGTTGTATATACATACTTCAATAAAATGGGGTAGTAGAATGCATATGTTAGTGCTTTCTATGTGTCACACAAGCATTGATGTTTCAAGCTTGTGTACTCTCTTGTTTTTTTTAAGGGAGTGCATGTAGACCACTACATACTTGGTCTACCGTTTGCCCACTTCCATTCTTTTGCATTGCACTCTTATGAGATATTATAGGATAGTCCCCTATTAATTGATCAGTTGAAAGATTTTAGATGTCAATATTATGCTACCTCACTTATTCATAAGATAAGTTTGCCCCTTAAGCCATTCCATGTGTTTTTGTAAGGGTACCACTTGCATAATCCTACAATGATCAATTCTTTGTTAGCAAGGAAGCCATTTTTATCGAAAGGAAATGCTAGATGCTTTGGTTGAATATGATGTGCATGCCTTGGATGACACAAAGAATCTAGATAAGCTTCTAATGGTTACCTTCTATTGTATTTAAGAAGATCCATGTCTTAAACCTACCACAATAAGGAAGGTTATACATATGCTTAAGGGAGTCATTGAAGTACCTATTCCACCATGTCCATTCCCTTTTAGCAAATAACACTATTGAAACAACATTTGTCAGGTTGTTTGCAGAGATTTATAGTCTAACTTTGATTTTGTGATCCTTTATCAAATTTATTACTCTCAATTTTGTATTTACTTTGCCAAGAAGCCTTGACTCAATTTGAATTAAGGTAGCCTAGGACTAAATAGATACTAGGTTTGAAACACTACAAATCCCTTATCCACCTTTGCTTATCAAAAAAATAAAAAAATTTCATACTTACTTTCCTTTAATAAAAATGTATGTCATTTTTGCTCTTGTACTTGTCTAGATCTTAAAAATCCATTTGTATTAAGTAAAAAAAATCTTTACTTTTGAGTAAATTTTAGGATAATATTGAATTTTCAAACAACAATATCATAGTCCATTCAAATGTGACATCCCTTCACTAGTAGATGGAGATCTTTGTTAAAAATGTTTTACCACATTAAGGGTGAGGGAAAAAAGGGGTGAGTATTGAACCTAAGATCTCTTTGATCCTAAGCAACGCTTACTCCAATCAATCTTTGTGAAAAATATTTGAAAGTCAAAGAATTCATAATATAGACTATAACAAATATCTAGACAATCAAACGAAAAGTGTTTAAAGCTTTAATTGAGAATGGTTTTCATTAATCAAAGAATGGCTACTCATTATTTAAAAAGAACACCAACAAAAGTATGGTGATTCTATTATGATTTGTTATAATTAATGAAGGTAATAGTATCCTTTCATCTCCTAGGATATATTTGAAATTAGAATAAGTGATGAGGCTAATATTATAATATTTTCCTTTTGTTTATTCTTAAGGGTTATGTGACCCTTGTAAGAGGGTGTAATGGTTGGAAATTCGAGAGACAAATAAAAGTTGAACACAATAGCGTGCTACTACTATGTGTCACTATACTAATCCAAAAGATAGCCAACTTAAGTTCATGGAGTAGACAAGCCACTTCATGAGTGAGATGTATGTAAACTTATATTTTCTTGATGATTTCTTAATGGAAAAAGAAAAGAAACTAATAAATGTACTAATGACAATGAAGGTAGGATGAATTTGTCTAAACCATTCTAAATCTAATGTCTTGTGTGTCTTTTATATTTATTTTTGCTTGTTAACATGCAATGTAATGCTTCTGCCCCTAACAAATTTCATTAATATACCTAGATGACATTTTGATTATTGAAAGAAATGAGAAGGAAATAAAAGAATAAATCTTCTCACTAAAGAACTCTGAAGTAAATCATATTCAAAACTCCATACAAAAATATTTGTGGGAGTCAAGTTATTCCTTGGAACGGAGATAGAATGCTTAAAAGAAGGAATAAACTCAAGTTATAGAAGATATGCTTTAGAATTGGTATCATATATAGGAATCCAACGTTAAAACAATCAATTAGTCCCATAGAGCAACATAAGAGAGTCAAAGTCCATAAAAAAAAAGGCAAGAATAATGAGTCACTAGAAGATATAATAAGTTATGAATAGTTGATTGCAAAGACGGTGTATTTGAAAATGACAAAGGTAGTTTTTAGTTATTTATTGCAACTATTGAGTCAATACATGCATAGTCCATGAACATCACATATGAGAGCAATCAAAAAGATTATATTTTACCAAAACGTTTGTCTAGAACTATGATTATTTTTCCTTCAAGAGGAGATATGCTTGTAGAACTAAAATATTAAAACTTATATTCTAACATGCTAGGTGTGGGCCATATTATCTCCTTTAATGTGTTCATCAAACAACACATAAATCAAGGGAGTATTGTTCTCCATATGAGTAATAGTTGGTTTAGCTTTTGTTAATCTAGTCCAAAAATAAACTAAAGTACATATTTGTGCTAATGAATATGTATGTCATCCCATGAACAAGCAATCTTAATTCTAAGTAAACACTTGGACTACCTTAGGTCCTTTTGTATGGAAATGAGAATTAGGATAATATTATAATTCAAAAATAGCTTTATGATTATTTCTAATGATGAGAATATTGTGCACGTAAATGAGCAAAATGATGAAGATATTGCTATGTCTTTATGTAAGGAGAGAGTAACCATTGTAGGATTGTGAATACCCTCTCATCACCAGGGCCTCAATAAACTTTACATTTCATTGGTGTAAAACTCGTTGCAGCCCATATAAAGACTTATGTAATTGGCAAACACAATTTTCTCCTTTACAAGGAAAACAAGGTGTTACTTTCATTCTTATAATAGGCCCTTATATAAGAAGTCATTTTGAACATTGATTTGACTTAGATGCTATTTATGAAGAGAAGCTAATATGATGATAGCCAGTGTTCACTATAATCATATTTGCTATAGTAGAAAATTCATCATGATAATCAATGCCTTTTTGTTGATTATAACTTTTAGCTATCAAATAAGCCTTATATTGTTCAATACTACAATTTGATTTGTATTTTACTTTGTGTGCCCTTTTCCAACCTATGGGCATGGTTCAAGTGGCAATGTTACAATCTCCTAATTGTGATTTGCTTCAAAGGCCTTAAACTTTTGTCTCATAGTGTTAACCAAAATACAATTCATAGTTGCTTTTTGATATGTGGATGGCTTATGTACGTTTGATATATAGGTAATGAAATGCTTGTGATGTGGGATGAAGTGATTAAGGGAAACATAGTTAAATGTAAGGTATGGAGTAAAGAATGAGGTTAAAGGAATACTATGACAAATATAGTTAGCGGTCCAAATTAGTGCACGAGTAGGTTTAGTGGATGAATGTGGAAGGACCGGTGGGTGATGGTAAAGGATCTAGACAATGCTCTAGTGATATATTTAGTGAAGGCTCTAAACTAAATCTCATTTGTTTGGTCTAGGACTTAATTAGTTGGAACAATGGGCGGATTAGATAAAGACTAATTAGGCTTAGATGAATACATAACAAAAGGAAACTTATGCAATTCGGATTGGACCACATGTAAGATGACAAGAAGATCGGTAACTAGTTACTAGGTGATGGTTATCAAATCATTAGTATCTTGCAAGATAATTAAAAATAAAATAAATAAAAAAAATCAATGATCTTTAGCCCTTCTATAGAATCAAAATATAGAGCTATAGCATATGTTACGTGAGATTATTTGAATAACATAAGAGCTACTTAGGTTGTAATGTGAACAAAGCTACCATGCAAATAACAACAAATCCAATATATCATAAAAAATAAAAAATAAAATGAAGCACATAGAAATATATTCCCATTTTATTAGATAAAATATTGAAGAAGGAAATAGGGTCACACATTAAAGGAAACAATGTCGTTTCATCCACACTATGATATGGCATCCTCGTCAACATGCAGTAACTCAGTTAGAGTTAGTGCAGCCTATAACCAAGGAGGTCCCAAGTTCAACACCTCCTTATACTTCTCACAACCCTTTTTATCCAACTGAAAAGAAAAAAAGAAAATTAAAGAAGCACTAGCTGAGATCAGTTATGTTCCTACCAAAGAGCGACTAGTGGACACTTTGGCAACAACCTTGGGAAAGTGATAACATGATCACTTTTTTAGCAAGCTAGGCATGTTTGATATATATAAACCATCAGCTTGAGCGTGGTGTTAAAGTATGAAGTGAAAAACAATATGTCGCAGAGGAGAGAAAAACAATTGGCTCGCGCATTAGAGAACACAATCCAGTTTTATCCACATCACGATATCGCAGATTCGGTGCATTGGGTGTGTTGACAGATTCAGCCCAGGCCTATTTGGAATTCTAAATATACGAAGGATTGCGAGGAAAATTCTCTCGCTTGATTGTAATAAGAATTGAAATGAGGAGTCCTAAGATTGTTTGCCAAGAAATGTGTGATAGGGCTTTTGAATTTGTAAAGTTATTAATAAATCGAGACAAGCTTGATGTATTTTTGTATGGTAGAATCAAGAGATTTCAGTATTTCATTTGTGTAATTTATGATCAATACAGGTTGAACCCTTCCCCTTCCGATTCTACTGTCAATCTTTTACAAAGGGAAATGAGAGTAGCCTTATTACCTAAAAGAAAAAGGAGATGAAAGGAGAAGGAATAGCCCAAACAAACGATTGAGACTTCCAAGCTCTACAATACCTATCAAATTGACTTCAAAGTAAAAATGGACTCACAAAAATCAACACACATAGGGGCTCTCTATGTCAAAAGTCCCGAGTATTCTCAGCTGTTGAGTTTCAAAGGCCTCATCATCGCATTGTCTTCATGATCCAAGACCTGCAAATTCATTTGAAGGGAGAATTTTATCAAAAATCAGATTGTTCGTAACATAATAAAATGGTTGAAATCTACTGGAACTATGGACGGATCATTTAGGGAATGAGAGTAGCCTCATTTAGAACTAGTTTATTGTAACTTTTGCCATGAAAAAATACTCAAAAAAACTTAAAGCCAAATGGACCGGAATGGACTGGACTGGACTGGACTGGACTGGACTGGGCTGGGCTGAGCTGAGCTGGACATTAGGCAACCAAAACAGAATATGTGGGTTGATTTTGTATGTACTTCGACCAGAGAGTTAAATTCATACTTACATGGCAATGGTAAACGTAACCTGGCTCCGAAGTTGCATCAAAAGCGTACGATGCATTTGAATGGATGTAAGAAAACCTTACTAGGATCCTTGTCACAGCTCCGGGTCTCATCTTGAACACGTTCTTCCACCCTTTCTCATTAGCCGGCACCTCTATCCTTTTGCCACGTGCATACTTGCTTATCTGGCACTTGACTGCATCATTGACTTTCAACATGCAGCTTTTGAATTCCTCTTCGTTCACCAGCTCCGTCTGATCCAACGCTGCGAACAGCCCCAAATGAATGTGCAAAGGATGATTGTCCTCCGTTAGATTGATTATGTTCCAGACCTCGGTTGTCCCCGCTTTCGGCGTCTCAGTCACCGGGGCCTCGTACGGTTTCCCGTTCAGATATAGATGTGTTGGCTCATCGGTGTCGCTCGTGTACTCGTACATAGCGATGTATCGTGTGCGCGATACACCAGACAAATTCGGACGTGGATATTGTATCAGCTTCTTGGGAACTCGAGACTTGTCAACCTCTTGACGTCCGCTGATGATAAACTTCATGACTTTGCTGTTGGCCTTGTTCACAGGATCACCAGATGGGTATGGATAGGGTGCGTCATTACCCAGAATCGCGCTGCCGTTCTTTGACTTCGAGAAGTCGACAACCACGTCGGCAATCTCGGATGGGCCCAACAAAATGGCCTTGGTCCTGACCGGCTCACTTAAGTAAGCCGAATCAGATCCGATGTGGATGAACCGGAGGCCGCCGGTGAGGAAGAACCTGAAGAATCTAGCGTTGCTTGCATTAATAATTCGAAACCTGTATTTACGCCGCCGGACTATCATGCGCGGCCAGGCTTTGCCATTCACTATGATAGCGTCACCAAAATATTCCGGCTGCCACTGTGGGTGAATAGAGGGATTGTTTCCCGTAGAATTCATGTATATGGAACCATCAGTACGAAAGCTACGATCAAATACTACCAACGGCCGGTCGAACTCATCACCCTGAGGAAGTCCCAGTGGGTCCTCGACATCTGGGTGACGGATTATGTAAGCCCCAACCAAGCCAGCAAGGAGATTGATCCTAGTTAATCCCATGGCGTGATCATGGTACCATAGATTTCCAGGATGCTGCTGATTGACGTAGTGATACTTTTTCTTGGTCCATGTGGATCCTCTTGCTCTGAATCCAGCTGTGAACCATGCGTTGGCGTTCCCATCACTCTCGGGCTCATGGATGCCACCATGGAGATGAACCACGGTAGGGATGCCCTTCCTACTGGGCGGCATGGCTGTCGGAATAGTTGGGTCCCAGGGAAGTATGTGCTTTCTAGGGAGGTGATTTCGCCACGCCACGTGGGTATCGATTCCTTGGTGGGCCTCGATTGTGGGGCCAGGAACTGTGGCCTTGTCCTTGGATTCACCGTAGGCAAAGACCCGTGATGGAGGGAGGTCCCGATGGAATTTCTAGAAAGCAAAAGTAAACATCGAACGGTCACAATGGATTGGATGAAAACAAGGTGTTAAGAATAAATTCCAAACAAACAAGTGAGCTCCTGAAGTAATTAAGTTGAATTAGTGGGACAAATATGTACACTCAGAAGCGCCAAGGAACAGCTAGCTATGCCAAGGAAAAAGACCACTTAACCACAAAAGGGTTTCTTCTGTTTAAATAATTGTTGAAAAGCTGAAAAGCGTATACTTCAAGGTGAAAGCACCTGGCAGAAGACTTTTAGTATGGGCCGTGGGATATTGAATTCCCCAAGAGTGTTTTTTGTGAAGGGAAAACTATGACTTGAAAACATCTCTTTAGGGACAGATTGTGGTGGCCAACCCACGACTCAGAGCTAAAGATATACGGCGAGGCAAGTGGCTTTTCAAAGTGGTCGAGAGAAGAGAGTTCAGTAGGTGGAGGAGCACAATTATTTTTTCAATTCTTTCCTCACACTCTCTGCGCATTAGACAGGGGCGGACCTACGTAGTAACATGAAGAAAGCTGTGTCAAGCTGCGACGAAGGTCTTTAATCTTCATAAAGGCACTTAAAAAACAGTTCCATATGTGAGATGACAACGTCTTTCGTGAACCAGAGAAACGCTTCGAAAGCAAAACAGGGTTAAGCGAGGAGCAAGGAGAGACGAGCTTCTACACATAGTTTTCACAACAGAGACAACAAAAGTGGAAAGTTGTCTTACCCATTTCTTCTTGAACATACCAATCTTCAGTGACTTGGATTTGGGAACACCGGATACAGGATCATAGCCTAGAATTTTTGGCATATCCGGAAGCTCATCCACAAACATCTTCAACTTGGATGCATCCAAAACCCTGTGTCCTGAGCATGATATGCTCAGCAGTCCAAAAATAGCCAAAGCAACGACTTGAAATCGAGAGATTCTCTCGGTTCCTGCAACTGGTTGCATTCTTACCCAGAGAGGGAAAGAGAAAGGGAGAGAAAGAGAAACAGAGAGACAGATGTGTTAGATGGAAGACAGAGTAAGGTTCACAGGCCTTCACATTAGAAAGTAGACTTTATATTATCTGAAAGATTCCTGGCGTGAAGTAAAAGTGGGCCAATTGCTTCCGATTTGAAGGAGGCAGCAGACGACACGTTCAGGTCCGAACTTCTACGACTTTCGCTTCCATTTTTATGTCATCTTTTCATACCCTTTTTCTTTATTTTCTTCTTTAGAAGAAAAACAGTTAGATAATCTTTATCAAACTCGTCCATAAGGCATAAAAAGAAAAGTGACAAAAATCCTGATATGTCTATGTAAGCGAACTTCCATATACACACACGTAAGTCATTGAATTTTCCTGACCTTATTTTCAAGCAAAGTGACAAATGAAATTTATACCAATCTTAAAAACTTACCATCTAAAACTTGAAAGTTTTAAAGTTCATTTATAGCAATGACCCAGAATTAAATGTAGTCCACATTACATGAGAGATATACTTCATGGTGTTTCTAAACTACGCAAATGGAAATCGGCAGAAGACACTGAGGTTCGAAAATTCTTGCGCCGGTCAAGGATAATGATGACGGGGAAGAAAAGAACGTGTAGTAGGTGGACGAAAAGATTTGTGTGATTGATTACTGATGTAGTAGGAAGCATAAATGTCAATCACTGATGCCAATGAAAATTCTTGCTGTAAAGATCTTCCTTGTATGTACCGGATATTTTCCTGCTCTGAAATGGAATCCACCTCACAAACTCACTGAGACCACTCCATCCTTTCGGTTGCCGAAATCGACGAAAATTGTATTGGTAATTTGTTGCCAGTTTGCCAAATGTAAAGACGCAAAAGTGAAGTCATTATTTCTCATACTTTCTATGCGTTGAGGTCGTAGAAATTCGGCTATGCAAAAATAGGGTTCATAGTTTTCTTATCCACGTTATTGGAGATAGTTAATCAATGTTGATCCTTAACTTAAAAGTTAGTTAATTTTTTTTTTTCCCAAAAACGTAACCAAACTCATATTTAGGTGTAGACCAAAATATTCTAGGTCTATTGGTTTATTACCTAACGATTTCAGACCGACTAATTTACCGTAGAGTTAATCAGTAATTGATATCTTAAAAGTTTAAGAGATATTTTCTTTAATTAAATTTTATCACAAAAAATCTTATACTTTGTAAGACTTTTATTCTATACACACATTAAAATGCAAATTTAAAGTTCAGTGCTGTGAATAGATAAATGAAAACCATAGATACGTGAGTATAATCATAAAATGTTATATTGAATATTTTCGTTGTTTAATATGTATTTATATCTTTACATCCAGACAAGGTACTGGAGAATGAAGCTAGTTGAGTAGCGTCTAATGAGGATATAAGAAAAAATTACGTTAGAGCCAACAAAATTCTAACACATTAAAAATGAAAGGATTGACTAAATGCAGCGGTTCAATGTAAGAAATTCAATTAATGGGTGCCTCAAATATTCTGAATAGTCCCCCAGAATAGACTCTGATGGAAACTAGACGGCAGATATTTCCTGCTTTTGTGGCTTCAAACCACAGAAAGTCAAGAAAAAGTGGCGACATTCATGATGTGATCGTAATTCTTTAGGGTAAGTCATTGCTTAGAGAGTCCCCTATCAGTTATCGTTTGCCGCTCGGATTCTCTTGCGTACAGAGTTTCAGTATACAGCCAAGAATGTAGGGCAAAATTCCATTACATCGGCCTAAAAGGGTCCTCCCACTACTCGTTGGGATCCGAGAAGTGAGGCAGCTTTAATATGTTCATCCGCAGAAACTGCTTCGTAATGGGAAAAAACAAAAGGAAAAGAAAAGGAAACTCCGATGGTTGCAACGTTTACAGCGATCAGCTAGTGAAGTAAGGTTGAATTCTTCGTTGTGATCTCAAAATATCTCCTTTCGCCAAAAAAGAGGACAAACAAAATGTGTTGTAGGCACGAGAACCCGGACTGAGTTTGTGGCCTAAATCCGGAGATGAAAGATTAGATTGACCAGAATGGCTCTTCAGTACTCTTGGTGGGGCTTCTTTTGAAAATGATGGAATTGATAGGATGGGGACTTCCATTATTTTGCATTCTATGTTCACAGTAAAGTTTCCCTCTGTGTTCTTCCATCATTGCAGTGTATGATTTGCATTGATAGAGATTCAGTAAGATGTAGTCTGAGTTACCAGAATGACGAGGTCGAATGGAAACAAAAACACTTTCTGGTTTTGCTTTTATGGACGTCTCAGGTGTGAAGCACTTTCCCTTGTCCCAAGTGCCATGTTTGGTGAAGCATTATCGACCAATCTTTATTTTTTGATAAATTATATAAATATATTATTTTTTATGTTGATTATTTCTCTATCAACAGTTGATAGGTTTGATGGCCTCATAACTTAATTTTATATTCTAACGTTTTTTTTTTTCTAATTTTCCTAAAGATAGTATGACCTCACGAGGTACAAAAAGAAGACAAATGAGCAAAGGAATTGTGAATTAATTAGTCATAATAAAGTATATGCTAGATCGTAGGAAGGAATCAGAACTCTACTTATTCTTGGACCTTATCGTGGTTGATTAATCTCATTCATGATTTTTCAAATTTGAATCGACTTATCTAAACTTATCTCATTGATCGAATAAGCCCAGTTTCCTGGTATTCCTTGAGATTAAAAACAAAATGCAACATCTTACATTGTAGGATCAACAGCAAACAAATTATGGATAAATTGATAATGATAGCCATTGAGAAATGTTACACTACCTGTTCTTTGAGGAAGGATACCCTACTCACCCTATGATGCCGAAGCATTTAAAATGTCTACTATGCTGTCGTTGAATTCGGAGGACAGTGGACATGAGAAAGATGCCTTCAATTATAAGGAGATTGTCCTCTTCCTTTGGAATATCTATGTATAAGTGGTTGAATGGCCCAATCCACCCAAATCTAAAAGAGGAGAGAACCTCTAGTGTAAGTTCTATGTCATAAAGGATCCAATATGGTTGATAAACCCAACTCATAGTGGCCCAACTGTCGGTTGGATACAACCCAGCTCAACTCGAAGTAGACGCATTCCTCCGGCCCAGTCAGTTGACTGGTTCAACAGTAACCATTTTTGCTTCGGTGATGGCGGTCCGCCAGTGATGTTCGCCGCCGCTTGCCTCGCTTACCTTCCGCTCGACATCGTTATTTGTTGCTGTCCTTGGAGAGAGTAAAATACTTGGAATCAATGCATGTTCTTTATCTTAAAAGAACACCAACCTTTGTGGTAACTCCTCTCCTTCTGGATAAGACCTGTCCCAGGTTCACCGGCCGTACACATACTTAACTTTCCTTCTTTTTTTTATTTTTTCTAATGCTATTTTCAGTTTCAGATTCCATGGGTCGTATCAAATGATTTTTTTTTTTTTTTTTTATGTATTTTGACATGAGACTCCAAAATTATGGTAGCACCACTAGTTAAGAGTATAGCTTGTAAGAGTTCCATGTCTGTCGCAATCCGTCCTTGAAACACGAAAAGAAAGTTGGTCCCTTTGGTGAAACCACAGCACATGTACTGTTATGTCATGGGCACGCTTACCTCTCCCAAATTTGCTTTAGCAACAGTGCCCGCAACATGCTCCAAAATTGACCGTGGTCTTCATAACCAAACTTCAAAGGTTTACGACTTTTTCGGAGCGAGAATAGCATATATTAATCGCTCCCTTTGGCTTTGTTTGTTTACCAGTCGCATGGCTACCACATCGCATATTATAGTCTATATCATGAAAACTGCGAAAGAACAAAGCAGACAGAACTGACAAGTAAATAAATAATTACTCAAAAAGAAACACTGTCTTCAACAACTACAGAATACACATAGGATTCACCCAGACATCCGTTCCCAACCCCATTTCCTTCATCAGAAAGCACTGTGCAGACTACAGTCAAAAGCCACCTACTGCACTAACAAAAGGGAACTTTGACTCAACACGTTTTTTATTACATTACGGAACAACTGCTGCTTGTGTTCTCGTCGCTGAACATGTGACTTGCTGAGTTCTGATCACTGTAGTAAGGGTCCGTGTAAGGATATGGATACGGATATGGATTGGGGCTGGGGCTGGGGCTGGGGCTGGGGCTATAATTGTAGTAATAGCCAGTGCTGGGAGGCACAAAAGGGGACCTCTGATACATCATTTGGGGTTGTTGCATGGCTTGCCTCGCCTGCATGTTCATATTCATCATCATTGGTGATGGATTGTTGTAACCATTCATGTTCATCAGCATAGATGATGGGTAATGACCTGTGCCATATCCACCAGTGGGGAGGCCAGCAGATCCCTGATACAAATTGTTGGGCTGAACTTGAAACCCACCAAAGCCATTGGAGTTGCCTCCTGGCGCAGCAGCAGAAGCAACATTAACTCCATTGCCATGATAACCAGCAAGACCCATCATGGAATTTATATCATTTACCCTTTTCGCTTCCCCACCGTTGATGTTCCCACCGCCCATATGAGCACTGTTCAACTTTAGAGCAGCCATGGTTTTGGGATCAATCCCACCTGGATTAGCCTTCACTCCCATATTCTGGTTGGGATTTCCTTTTTTTCCATTTCCAACATTCACATTTCCAACGTTGTTCATTTTTACATTGTTGGGAGGTGCAGCAATGGCTCCGACACCTTTCTTTGCATTGTTTGCATCAATTGCCTGCTGCCTGAGCAGATTCAGTTGATTAGCTCTCTCCCTGTAATACCGCAGCTCCTCCTCTTCATCATCATCCTCCTCGTCATCGAAAAAATCATCGTCCTCTTCAGAACTGAAAGCGGGAAATTTCAGCTGATTTTTAAAGGCTTCAAGGCCTTTGATTAGACCTTGCTTTTGGCCTTTGCTGTTCTTATCATCTTTCATGCTGTTGCCTTTCTGCTTTTGGTTTTGGTTGGCCTTCTCAGACCAAAGCTCAGCATGTTTACCAGCTTTGACAAGTTTCTTGACCAGAGTGCCAGCATCTACACTTCCTGAAACTGTAACTTTTGGCTGCTCTGCGTCTATGTTTACCTGGTACACGCCTGAAACAGAGCCGGAAAGAACAAGGGGAGAAGACACATTAAATTGATTACAAATGCACAAAATCATCCTTTTCTATCATTATTAGTGAGAGATTCCCAAAAGGTTATGCTTTCCAACTGATTCAAAGACAAAGAAATAAACAAATAAATTACTCCTCAAATGGAAATGAGGAGTCAGTAACGAGCATCAATTATTGTATCCCACAAAAATCTTAAGAGTAAGTCTCTTTCCTTTCCTGGACAGAAAATGGTAAGTACGTCGACGCTTCAATGCTTCAAAGAATATTTAGGCACAAATTCTTTGCATATCGCAGACTTGGGACAGAGTAACCAGCGCCTTTTAGCCGCTGATGAGACTCACGAAAAGGATATAAAATAAAGTAAATTTCTCAAGATTGACATTACTCTTTCAAAAAGTTCAACTCGCCTCTCGAAAGTGTGTATAATAGTAGTGCACGTCAGTTGCCTTGGTTATTCTTTGTTTCTCACAAAGAACACAGAAATAAGTTTCATTAGAAAACCTCTCAAGGAAATTTGGACACAACCAAACCAGCTGAAAATAGCGCACTCAGAAGGAAAAATACATGTACATGCACCAAACAATGTGGCTCATACCGGGCCGCTAGAAGGATCGAGGCAGGAATATGTAACAAAACCAAAAACATGATAAGGCAAGACAGTGAGCACCTTCAATCCTCTGAAGGAGTTTCTTCACTTTCTGCTTGCAACCATCACAGTGTATGTTCACCCTGAGAACACAAGTCTGTAGACGAAAACAAAGGAAGCAAAGCGAAGAACAAAGACAAGAAGAAGATTGTTAAGAAGCAGACCACTACCAAACTTTACCATATTCTTAGAAGTATCTCATAAAATAGAAAAGAATACAGAGAGAATGTGGTTAAGATAGAGAGACCTGGATCTTGAGGAGCTTAAAGTCTTCTTCTTTAGTCATTGCTTCGGTGATGTTTGGAATGAAAGATTTCTCCCTTCGTTTTCCTTCTTTTTTCTTTTTCTTTCTTCTTTTTCTTTTTTTTTTCCTTTCTCTCTCTCTCTGCTAGAAAAGAAGAAAAGGGTAAACTCTTAAGCTAGTGGGAGTAAAAGAGTTGGCATGTGAGTTTCTAAAACGCTTGTAAGATTCTCTTGTACTACAATCGCTTCTCTTCTTTACTCTTGAGCTCTCAAAAACCAAACAAAGAAAATGCACATGCTCTTGAGCTTTAAAAGCTAGACAACTTGATAAAACAAATATAACAAAAACAAGAATAAAAGCCAAAAGCCAGGACAAACAAGAGGGGCTCAACGACGGGAAAAAGAGGAAGGTAAAGTAAGAGAGAGATGGAACGCAGAAGGAGAGTGAAATTTGGGGGGGAGAGAGAGAGAGAGAGAATGAGAGGGGTGCTCTGAATTCTGAAGTGATGTGATTTAACGTTAAATACTGGGCAAACCAATAAAAGAAGAACAGCGACTTGACAGGCCGACTTCTATCTCTGACCGCTGTCACATGTGCCCTACATTTCTCGTGATACACAAATGAAAGAAGAGCCAGTCTGTCTTGTGTCTGGGACTGTCTTGTTCTTTTTTAACTTCTCAAGGCTCCTGCACGCATTGGATTAAATTAAACATAATGACATTTTGAAAACTGTTTTTAGATGGATAACGTATTCTGACTTTTGAATATATTCAAATCTTCTCCTACAAAATCAAAGAGTCTGTTGGCAATGAGCTACAATGGCAAAAAAGAAGTAATTTCTGCGCTGAACATGAAACTTTACCATCCTGTATTATTGATAAAATTGTTCAGAATCACAGGACAAGACTAAGTTGAACATTAACCAGCTCAACTGCTGGAAAATGGAGATGTAATCTAATCTTCTTGAAGAAACCGCAATGTTGTTTATATCAAGGAACCGATCGCAGCCATTTTGGCTGGAAGGGCTCGAGACAAGCCATTGACAACATTCTTCGATGCTGCTTACGGCATTCGACGTCGAAAGCCTGTGTGGACAGGAACTTTTAACAGCCTAAAGATGACAAGGTTGGCACATTTGAAACCAGAAAGATTCAGGTCTTTTGGAAGCGAAAGAACGGAGGAGAAGATGATAAGTAAAAAGCTATTGCTGCTTGCCCAATTGCTCAACTTGTGTTAAGATCATACGCTGTCGCACGAACTATCATGTCAGGTATGTTCTCAAGGCTATGAACTCTCAACATCCAAGTGAAAATGTTTAATGCGTGGTCAGAAAACAAGTGGAAAACAACCGATTTTTTGGATAGCGTCCATCGGAAATTAGTTCTGCTGGAAGCTGCCGAATCCAAGTGTACTTATCGTCAGTCCTAGTTTTCACTTTGACCACTCTCAGCTGTTTTCTCTTGTTTGGCCACCATTAGCAAAACAACTAAAAAAATCTATTAATCTTTGCAGTCTATTTGGATGGATGGGGTTTTTACTTTCAATTTTCTGGGCCTTTCTTGCTCTTAACTGCCTAGTGTGCAGTTGTATGTTACGATTACCAGGAAAAAAGGAAAGAAAACCAAAACAAAAAAAAAAAAAAAACAGGAAACAGGCGTTGACTGCCTTTTCTTGGGTGTCAGTTCGGAGTTGCATGTAACATTTTTTTCAGTAGTTTTTTGAGTTGTTGTGTTAGTATCAGCCAGCTCCCCACCCGGAACTTCCCAACCTCAGAATAACAGCATGACTCACTCAATCACATACATACATCTAGCGAAATCCTTAAGTACGGATGGGTAGATCCCAGCAATCTTGGCTTCATGAGGATATGTCCCTTCTTCTTCTTCTTCTTCTTCTTACTCCCTCCTTTGCCTCTTTTCTGTTCCTGAAAAGAAGGCCGATCCCTCTGCAGAGTTCTTCCACACACGGACGCGGCAATAGTACAAGGTGGCCGAGCAAACCGGGCATAGAGGCGCAATTGAAGTTAGCGTGAGAAGTTGGTGACAGCAAATCAAGGTGACAATAGGAGGAGTAAAATTTCACGTATCCCGTGACTGGTGGGGACAAACCTCACTCCGGTTGAGCAAGCAAGACAAATAGGGTTTCAGTTACGAGGGCAAGCTTTTACACTTTGGCACTCATGATTTCCCACTATTCCTAAGTTTCCATGTGATTTGCTATTTTCGCCCTGGCCCCTAAGCCTTTTTTTTCTTTTTAACTTTTGACTAGAGTGCCTGTGCCTCGGGCACCTTTCTTGGGGAAAACTGGAGGAGAATTAATAAAATAAAGTAGCCTTGAGAATCTTCTCTAGTTTACTCTCCGTCATGGAACTTGTTTGTTCGGAATATGGTGGGGATTATGAGTTAAAAGCATAGGAAAACTGGATGATATTAGTCATTTGAGATGCATTTGAAAGTTCATTAGGTATTGTTCACTCAATCTGCATATTTTTAAGCATTCTTTAGTACTGAACAGCCTAATATTGTTGTGCCTTGTGTTTGCATAGTTGCATTTACTTCTTATATATATATATATATATATATATATATATAAAAAAAAAGTTCTTCTCTACTTTGATCACTGACTGAAAGACAAAAACTGCAGATTGTAATGATAAAGCTATGGCCATTGGTTATAACAGTAGGAGTATCCGTACAACTTAATCCAAAAATTGCAGAAAAGGATGATTTCAGAACTACATAATGACTTTTGAACTAAAATTGTTACCACTAATGGCCTGTCTCCTTTCGCAGGTTTTGTTATGTATGGCAGCCACTGGAGGGAGAAGAGTTTCCGGTTTCCGGCAGGGCATCTGCAGACAGAAAGTATCCGAGTTCAAAAAAGTAGAAAGAAAGCAGGAAAGTGAGCTGAATAAGTTCAAAAATAAAGAGTCAGCTGTGCAAAGGAAAAGATGGTTCCCCTTTTTGAACAAACTACTGTAGTTAGGCTTTCTCCCCATTGGACTCTGGGATGCAAACAAAGGTAGGACAAAGTAAAAGTCGACTTCTTGAAACCTCTCATGGTTCACAAATTCCAAACTGACTTCCTCATTTTTTAACCACTTCTACCCAAAATTTATTACCCGAGGGGCAGAGAGCAACATGTGTCCCAAGGCTTTCTGCAGAGTTGCTTTAGAGGCTGCACGCAAACACACAAAGGGCAAAAAAGTGGGGGCTAAGAGTGGGGAGGGGTTATCAAGACTTGCTCCCCTGCGCCTGCATCTCGCTCTGCATGCTGTCCCAACGACGACACACTTAGCTTTCTTATCTTCTTTCTTATCTTCCTTTTCCTTTATTTACTGCAAGAGCCTTGCTTCTTCACCAAGTCTCTGATTTTCTACCATTGATTGCCTTTAACTGCCACTGACCTTTTCCCTGTGCCAAGAGAGATGAAATCCTCTGAGATCCGCATCTGGGGTTTTACTTAAAGATGTGGTACATTTGGATGAGACCCTCTTCTTTCTGGGATATCATGTTCCAGAAGCCATGATCAAGCCAATCTCTTGGATGGGTCCCAGATTTGATCTGCTTTGGATTCTGATGAACAACAGCGTGCGAGCAGGCAAAGGCGGAGAGACAGAGTGTGGGCCCTATTACTCAGATATTCCAGTTTTGTGGGGCCTTTCTAGAGGTGGCCCTTTGACCAAGCCCTCTATTCAAGACCTGGCCCATTATCTAATGACGCTCCAAATTCTCTAATGCATTATAAAAATTAAAAACAGATGATATAACTCCCACACCATCTTAATTATGACTAAGTGACAAGGCCTGCTAACTTAAGTCAGAATTCGACAACAAATGTCTATGTGAGTATGTGAGTTGAGTTATAAAAACTATGACTAAGGTCTCATTAATCGTACCGATCCTCCACTAAAACCTTTAATGGCCTTACAGAAAAATCCAAGTTGATGACCTGCCCTGGCCGGACCTAACCTATCCAACGCAGTGCAGCTGTTGGGATATGTACAGCACTCTGGGTTTGGAAGCAGCCCTGCGTCATTAGTTACCTCACAAGGAAAACGACTCCAATAATGAATGAATCCCTCCAACTGTTACCCTTTGTCCTTCCCTTCACTTTTGTACCGTGCTACAGAATCCGTCAGCAAAAAGCCAACCCATGCATCCCCAAGAAGATTTCAAAATATTTGATGCAAACCTGGTCCAACGACTGTATTTTTGCACCAAACAGGAATCAAGATCTCCTCCTCAGCCTGTGCAAATCTTACTATACTCCTCTTCCATTTCCATTTACCCCATTTGTCAACTAAGTATTTGTTATCTGAGTATTTGCCATGTCTGGGGATGAAACTTGTGTATGATTGACCATCATTATACTGATTGTTATTATACCATATACAAGAAGATACAAGTCAGTAAGCGCAAAAGGGGTTGGGTAATTCTGCAAAAAGCAAAAAAAAAAAAAAGTTTAAAAAGTATATATTTGAAGACATAAAGTTCTTTTACTTCGTGCTCATAGGGCATGAATTCAATAACTACATATTATGCCATGAAAATGGGACAACTATGGGAATTTCAATGCCCAGTTATGGAACCTAGGGCCTCCGACCCACCATCCTCCAACTATATAATCTCTCTCCGGCCCAATGCAAAATCCAATTATGTGATGCTGCTTCTTGTGTGGGCGATGTATGTTAAGTCATTCGACTTTACTTGTCTCTACAAGTCAAGGTAACAAGGAAATATGAATTTATACCCTTGTCAATAAGTGAAATTTAATTAATGAAATGTTTAATTAGAAGCTGATTGAACGGAGTAGAAATTAAATTGAGTGTTCTTATCTCTACCCAAAATATAAATAACAAGAGAAAAGTGCTTTAGTGCTTTACTAAAACATAATTAAGGGTAACAAGAATTTGTCAATCATAGAAGACTTCATGTCTACTTGCCTAAGAAGATTTTGTTAGGACATGCAACTTGAAAACAACGCAGGAGGAAAGATCAATAGTCTAGATTTTTACCATTAGCCAATGAGCCCGTATAGATGCAAAAGCTATCTTTTGAGCTGTTGATCCATTTTTAACCACACAAAAAGGGAGCTATAACCAATCTTTTTTAATTCCTATATGATAATTCCTACGCAAGTTTGGCACTTTTTGAGCTCTAATTGGCTGACGACAACTAATTTAGCTACGTTAAAGATGTTGAAAGAACACAAAGCTAAAGAACACCATGGAACAAATCTTAGTCATAGGAAGTCTGAATGGTGAAATTCGGGCAGGTTCACCTGCCTACATTTAAAGGCCGACTAGTGGATTCTTACAGGGGACTCCCATGGCTCAGTGGCAACTGAGTTGGGATCCTTGATCGGCGAGTTCACCCAGTCAAGATTTGAATCCCTTCTTTCATGTATGTGAGTTGTAATAGAAAAAAAAAATTTTTAAAAAAAAAAAAAAAGACTAGCAAATTCTTATAAGCCTGGAAGTTTAAATTCTGTCATTTGCCAGATTCTTTGAGAAAGGCAAGATGACTTATATATATTTTTCCTATTATATCTTGATGCTACTATAAAGCACACAGGTCAGAAAGCTCCCTTTCTTTCCTTTCAAGTTTTGGGAGTAAGTAAGAGGGAATGATAACACCGAAAGGAAGAGGCGGCTTTGCTTTTAATGGATGCTAAGCATGTCACGTAATTATTATTCGATTCTTTGTCAAGGCAATCATATTTAGAATTTACAAGTAATTACAGGAGCTTTGAATACTAATAACAATTTTTGAGTTTTTCTAATGTCATGCCTTTGTGTAGTACAAAACTCATATATCGAGTATGCAATTCCTTGTCATGAAAACTAAATAAAGAAAGTGTCATTCTAACTTTTAAGAAACTTTTGGACTAGGTCTTTGAGCATTCTAATATGGTATTAAAATCTAAATTGAATTTGTTTTATCTTGTACAACTTTGAACTCAATTATTGCTATGCATATGAAGCATGTATGCAAGATAAAAGTTTCACATTAAGTGTATGATATCTTGTGATAAAGTTTAAATGAAATAAGTGTCCCTCTAATTTTTGCACTAACTTTTAGGTTAGGCTTTAAACATTTTAACAATGACCATTAGCATCAAAATAACCTCATTCAATATGGAAATGATGACACTCAAAAAAGGTGAAGTTCCACACTACATGAATAAATAAAAACACCTACAACAATGTCTATGACTCTAGCAACTCAACTAAAATTCAAACTTGAAAAGTAAGAACAAATTATCAAAGAAAGCGTGACACGTTACTTAATTGGGTCATAGATTTATCTACTCCTCTGCTATATTTTCTGCAATCCACATATTCGCTAAGACATTTTCATTTTATCCCCTTGAGTGGAAGAGAAGCATAAGTGGGACCTTTGAACATTAGGTGTTCTTGGGAACTCTATCATTAATGAATCATAATTCTTTCCTTGTGGCCACAAAAGGTTAAACTACATTCCTTTTGTGCGAGCCAAAAAAGTAATGAAGGAAAATACTTTTGATATGTTATATAACTATTCTAGGAAGATTCAAACTCAAGGCTGGACGCGTTGCGATCCAAATTTCTGGCATCTCCATGATTTTGCATTCTCATTGATGACATTCACTAAACCTCGGTAAACATATAGACATATCGCATTTTCAAAAAGAAGTTCATAGAAGTGGCTCCATAAGTCCGTCTAATGATTCCTTTTCTATAATCAGCTTGTCCCTATACTCAAAAAAATAAAAAGGATGGGATTATTCTGTTCTCAAATAAGAAACAAATGAGGACAGTTGGTCTGTAAATTTTGGTGTTGACATATCAAAGATTTAGTATTTGAATTCCATTTTCAACCGAATTGATGCAATGCCTTATCTAGAATTGAAAGCCGTCAAGAAGTTGTGGTTAGTAATGAGAGGAATGGCCATTCCTTAATGGCCGAATTGGGGACCTTTATTCTTGTTAATGCAAACCAAGAACAAAGCTTTAACAAAAGAAGCTGCATGGTAAATGCTTGGTCTACTTTTCAGAGAATAATGTTGTCTGTAATGTATTAGACAAATTATGGCATCTTGCTCCCTTTTTTCTTTTTAAACCTCCAAGAGAAGGCTAACGACATCTCTTTATGGCTTTTGTAACTTTCTTTTCTATTCGCTTTTTCCTATCTTTAAATATTCCCATTTCTGATATTCGCTTGGTGAGGGTGAAAGGTAATAGAAGTTTGGCAACTGCTTGGCTTAGGTAGAAGCAGGCGTTACCGGAGACCTTTGTCCTAAATTTGACACCAAGTATATGTGTCCATGTGCGTGTAATTAAAAAAAAAAAAAAGGAAGGTAGCGGAATATGTTCTCCGTTTGGAATTTGATTGAGTAAAGGAGTACTTTTGTATTGGAGTGGAAGCCTTAAGTTGGCACCTGATCTTGCATTGTGATTGTTTGTTTACCGAACTTCGAGCTACCCATGTCAGAAAAATGCCGAGAGGGATGAACCGACTGTTGCCTGGGTTGATATAAATTTTAAGACATTCCATGGACTGTAGGCTAATGCTACCTAATGGGAATCCCTTGATATTTTGTATCCACAAGATCATAGACATGCATTCCCCACTTTTTAACGTCAATTTGCCAATTATTGGGAGTTAAAAACCACAACTTTCTACGGGAGATGTAAGAAGGGCTACTTCAACTGTTCAAATTGACTTGTAAAAGAGGTAAGTACAAGTAGCCCAATAAGCCATAAAATTGAGAATATGGGACATATATATGGATTTCAACACATCCCTTTATTTCAAATGTGAATAAATGCATTCAGAGGGGATACTATCTATGAACTATGGAATGATTTAATTAAAAATTTGATTTTGATTTCACATTAAAAAACTCACTTCCCCCCTTAAAATGACTTGTAAGGCATAAAAATGTTTTTGCATAGAAGCAAAACAAATCAACTTCTTGACAATAGAGACATACATATGGATCTCAAGAAGAGACTAACAATCTTTAGCCATAACCATAGATTATAGACATTATGGAATGATTTAATTAAAAATTTGATTTTGATTTCACATTAAAAAACTCACTTCCCCCCTTAAAATGACTTGTAAGGCATAAAAATGTTTTTGCATAGAAGCAAAACAAATCAACTTCTTAACAATAGAGACATACATATGGATCTCAAGAAGAGACTAACAATCTTTAGCCATAACCATAGATTATAGACATTATAAAAATTGGATTTCTTTTTCTAATAAATTTTATTTTGAAAATTTGAAAGAGATTTGGAACATTTTTTATTGTCCCATACCTTTAAGATTATGATGTCAACTACAACCCAAACTATTGTGCTTAATAAATGTCATGGTGAAGATAGCAATAGTGCACTGGATTATGATGTTAATAAATATAGAAGTAATCTCATTTGTATTAAATATATATTTGATTCACTTTCATTAATTCTCTTTTTAAAAATGTTTATGTAATTAGCATAGGCATTCAGAACCTATAGTTAGAAAGAGAGACAAATTATTATATAAATTATGCCTTTTTTATTTTAAAAAAATGAGGCCAATACCTTGACGAATTCTATTAATACTAGCAAAGGTAGGTATAATAATCATATCTTAAATAAATACAAAGGGTAAGGTGTAATCCTAACCCATATAGAAAGGTGAAATGCTTATATATTAAGTTGTCATACACAAATAAAAGTAAAAATATAAAATACATTTGACTGTACATTTGCTTAATCTTATGATTACCTATAATTACATAAGCCTAACTAGTCCCTTATATAGACATTTAAGCATCAATGAGACAATGAGCCAGGTTGGTCAAAAATTGTCACATCTTGAACAACATTTCCATAATTGATGAAATGGTCCATTATCGCATTCTTCTCACAATGCATGTGATGCACAAGTACATATGAAGGGATCACAAATAAAACATTGACATATGACATACTCCAATTTTCGTAAAGTCTTCCATTTTTTTGAATAAATACTAAACTAAGTAAAAAGAATCTAATTCAATAACTCGGGGTACTTAACTTCTTAAGGCCTTGTAATAAGGTATAAACTTCTACTTATACAATAGTGCCAAGATTTAACTTGGTGGAAAATGTCATGAATCATCCTCTATTATGATCTCTAAGGATTCTACCTCCAACATTATTCTCAACAATGCTTAATCTATTCGTATTTAGCTTATATAGTCCTCTAGGAGGAGGTTGCTAATGGATCCAAACTCTCACTACAATGGAGTGTGAACCACATACACTTTAAGATAGTTAGCAAAATTTGATTAAGAAGATTTACTTGTATCTTGACTTGAATTAGAGTTGACATCTAGAGCATTTAATGTGTAACATCTTTGTTAATTTTGATTAAGAACATACATTCATCATTGTGTTATGCTGAATTTTTAGTTAACCAAATCCCTCTTGCAATAACTCCTCTCAAAATGACTATTAGAGCTCTCTTCTAATTATGCCATGAGGCATCAAAAATAAAAATAAAATAAATAGGTACCTAAAATGTGTCACCAAATATTCTCTAAAGTCATTATGCCAATCCATTGTGCATGAATACTTGATCAACCACCTCCTTTTGCCCTTTTTGTATCAATAGCACTTAGATGCTAGTTAGACTCCCTTTCTCTGCATCATTTATGTCTCTTAGTTTTGGGAATGTTTGGTTTTATATATTTGTTCCTAAGACAACTAGTTTTATTAGATAATTAAATTCCTTATTCTTAACAACTATTTTGACTCTCTTTGTAGTAAAATTGACTCACCATCTTGTAGTGATGTAACTTTATATATGAAATATTTTACTTAGAAAAAAAAATAATAATTGTTCCCGACCAAGAACTTGAAAGCATGGTCTATTTTCTTGCTGAATTGGGCATGACGCATTATGACACCATCATCAATTGCCCATCAATCAGCGCTGCCTCAGCAGTCTACGCTACTCGTTGCACTCCAAAAGAAGACGCCCTCTTGGAACGAGATGTTAGACTATTTTCAATAGTCCTCACTTATGTGAGCTTATATCAATGTGATTGCTTATCTTCAATTGTTTTATTAGTTGTTTTGTGGTCCATTTGTATGAGACATGTTAGATCTATTATTGTTGAAAATGGAACTAGCTAGTGTGGGCTTGTGTTTGCTATATAGAACAGTGATGAGTTGGACTATATTAGCAGCATACTTTGTATATGGCTAAGATCCTTCATTTGCCTCTCAATATATGTACTATGAGTCTACATTTGCTAAAGATCATGTTGATGGATTAAGAGGTGTTATGTATCTAAGTCTATTACTATATTATAAATAGTAACACATTTTTATAAGCATTGTGTATAGTACTGTGCACAGTAAAAAGAACTTTTATATATTGAATTGAAAAACAAATGAGAAGATAAGAGATGAGAACGTGAAAACACGATAGCTTCCGTTGTATGTTGTGAATGGCCTCTCCACAATCTTGTAGACTAAGCTTTTTCATCAATCAGTGAAACTAACGAGAACAAGGGAGTAAATCTGGCTATCATCCTTAGTTAGGATGAATTATCCATCAACAAGAATGAACTCCAAATCAGGTACATTTTATGTGTTAAACTTTGTGTTCTAGATGAGTACCAAGATTGTGGTTTTGAGCTCGTTTGAGCTCGGTTTTTCTAACACGAGACCCTCAAGTTGCACATCGGCTTTTTTGAACCATAGCTAATGGATTGCGCCAAGCTTCTGTTGATCTTCCACTCGATGGCTACGAAAAGTAGGCTACAGCCCTTGTACAGAAAATACTCAAGTTCTAGGTGAAAAGCCGTGGCATTGCTTCCGGCGGCTAGAGCTCTTGTACCACATGCCTTGAAGACCACAGTTGTCTTAGGTTGTAACTTCTCAGAAAATTATTCATCTATGGAACTTAGGTTGGTCAGAGTTGGAAGGCCCAAAGATCCAACCCAAAAGCTAGCTCAAGGGTTGAAAGATTTTCTTTTAATTTATACTTAACTTCAGATATCTTAATTTTTAATGTAGAACTTTCATCTTCCACACACATCCTGCACATTGAGCATCCTTGAGCTCAAAGTCGCATGGGATGGAGTAGATTCAACTTAGGTTCTAATATAAAGTTAGAAGGCCTAAAGCCTTAATCCAAAATCTAGCTCAAAGGGTTAGAAAGGTTTTCTTTTAATTTATACTTAACTTCAGATATCTTAATTTTTAATGTAGGACTTTCATCTTCCACACACATCCTGCACATTGAGCATCCTTGAGCTCAAAGTCGCATGGGACGGAGTAGATTCAACTTAGGTTCTAATATTAAGTTAGAAGGCCTAAAGCCTTAATCCAAAATCTAGCTCTAAGGGTTAGAAAGGTTTTCTTTTAATTTATATTTAATCTCAATAATTTTAATTTTCAATGTGAGACTCTCGTCTTCCACACAATTAGCTAGCCAAACATAATAATTTGAAAAACTAAAGTGCTTAAAAATAGAAAAGGATTAAATAACATGATCCATCCTTATTTGTTTGAAAAAAAAAGGAACTAAAATAGTAAAAAAAAAAAAAATGTAACCTATCCATCACGGCTCATGTGACTAATCTGAAATGGTTTTTGTCTCAAAATAATTATATTCCATTTGTTGGCCAAATCACAACCAAGCTATAGTTTCCCAGTGTCAATTTGGGTGTTGCCATAGATGTGAACTTAATACTAAGTATGAAAAGAACATCGCTTAGTGAAAATAGAAATAAGATATTATCTTTTTCAAATTTTTTGAACCAATACCAAAAGGAAACGTAGCCGGCATCCCAGCGTTCCATTGCTTTATATTTTGCCACGTTTTTTGTAGTTCAATACAACACTAGTGTAAGTACAACTAACCAGATAGACATGAAGTCACCCTTTTGTTCAAGAATCTCAGTGGATTGCCAAGATCCACGAACTTGACTTAGATAGGTGGATAAAAGATTGCATTAGCTCAGCAAGGTCCTGCAGGAGGCACTGTTATCAGCATTAGACTAATGGGTTGCAGCCCTCTGTCAATGTATTATGCATTGTATTGTTCTCTTCCAGTAATGAAACCCTAGATGGCGTGCACGAAGTGAATTTGGAACAGCTGAAAATTACAGGAAGCCTATCCTTCAAGGCAGCACCGACTATTTTAGTGGTCAAAGCCAGGTGAGCGAAAGTTACACGACGTCTATCCTCTCGGGGCTACCCAAAAATAGTTCTCCTTATCTGGAAATACTCTTCGAGAGGTTCAAGATCATCATGAAGTAAAGAGTTCGAGGAGGCCCCCATGTGTACAGTTTCGAAGAACTAGAGGGCTCTTGGCTTCTGTCTAGCAATTGATTAGACGCTAATGATGTGGGATCTCGAAGAGGCACCTGGATGCCTAAATTGTGGGATTTGGAATTACCTTTGAAGACAAAACCCACTTCGAGCACTCCGTAGCAGGTGGAAAATCTTAGGCCGTTCAAAGGATGGTCGGATAAATGGGGCCGGCTATGCTGACGATACTGGCAATTAACGAAAAACATGTATAATTGTCGGGAACTTTGGATTGCTCAACCTCTACGCTGGCCTAGTCGTTGTTATCTTTTTCAATGATTTTACTGCTAGCTAGGAATAATCAATTTTGTTATATGGCAAATCCCAATTGGATTTTTATCCGATTGAAAATACGATTTTACAAAAAGTTTTAATTTTCGAGGTCACTACCTAGTACGTCTCTTCGATATGTTTTATGTTCAAACTTTGCCAACATAATGCGAACTTAGTCAGTACAATCATGATCAATTTTTGACATTGGCAGCTGACCAAACCTAGTGGCAGTCATTTTCTCGTAAATTTTGTATTACAGGAGCAAATTAAGCTATCGAGGATAATTTAAAGAGTATTTCTTGTGGCATAACTCTTTTCCTGGAAATGATCATGCGGGATTAAAATATATTATGTTGGTGGGTGCATGGAAGGGTACAAAACAATCAATCAGGCAAAAGAAAAGCCAAAAGGGATCCACTTTTGGGAGAAGCTTCTTTACGAAGATCTCTTGTCGTGCCTACGATTTACACATTTTTCGCTTTTCGAGGCACATTAACGATACATCTTATATCTACTTTTCCCACCGGATTTGATTGTTTCATCATGTCTCGCCGCGAACACGGAGTCCGTGAGCAAATAGACACTGACAAAGATTTTACATGACCAGCGGTATCGTCATACATCTCGTCGGCATTGATTGTTGCCAACATCGGTGATCAATAATGCACTAAAATATTCACAGAGGCTCCTTTTGTTTGTCCCTTAGTATTCCCTGCTTTACAAGGAAAGTAAAAGATAAGATAAGATCCAGTTATTTCGATTAATCGTTGTTACGATCGTTTTCGTAGTCGTGTGCGATCTTACCCACATAATTTAACTTTTTCTTTCCCATTTTTGCGCCTCTTTGTGTTGCCCGTCACAGCCCTTTACCATTCTAACCGACCACCACTCATCCTCGCCAATCAAATCACGACTCAAATGTTTGTTGATTAGTTTCGAAATATTTACTCGGCTAGTGCTTGTGCGCCTGCCTTGAAGGACCAATGTTCTTTTCTGTACATATTGAGAATATGTCGTGTCTGGGCATATGTTTAAGCAAGTGTTGCTGCTCTATTCGTAGTTAAGGCATGCACTATCTCCCCTCATGTGCAACGCAATCCTGATAAGTAGTAGAAGATTGGCTTTAGCTCCAGTGGAAACACTTGGTTGAACCAAAACTCGGAACAAAAGTAGCCGGCCTAGTCCAAGGCTTTCTTAACAGATAAGATTGTCGGCTTAATTTGCAGTTTTGCTGTGCAGCGACCGACAGAAGCGAGGAAATGGACCATAAATGGAAGAATTGAATTTAATTTCTCATATGCAACAATCACAAAAATTTAATACCGAATGTGTGCATAGATGTGAGTGATAAATTTTTCTTCTTTTTTTTTCAAAGAAAAAAATATCTATGGATGATTCAGTGCTAGAAACGAAAACCCAAGTAAAAATTCTGTCTAGAAGACTCCTTCCATGCACATACAACTATTAAAATGTTCATTTACTTATTTGATGTTATGAGGCAAAAGATTTTCCAACTGGTTGACCTATTGACTTGAGAGTTGTGGACTGATTTGTTGTTCATTGGCCGATAGATTCACATGGAGTGCGTAGGATTCAGATGACCACACAACCATGTACAAAAGTAGAACTCTTTATTAGGTAAGCAGTGCTATGATTGATACAGCTCTTTTAAGAAAATCTACAACTGAAAGACAAAACTTTTCTCCATATAAACTACAAACACCTAGTCAAAGGACACGACCTGATCTTTAGTTTACATTCACTTATGTATAACCAAAAAGAAAAAGAAGGAAAAAAAAAAAAAAGAAGAAGCCATTTTCCATCTCTTCCGCTGTTGAAGCTGCCTTACATAATCGAGCATGCATTTGGATTTTCATCACTGAACAGGCTCGTTAACCTCTCGTCTGCTGCGTTTGGGCTCGGGAGGGCTTGGGCGACATTTTTCACGTACCCAGATGGTGCTTTCTTGTCATACGCCTGAGCCACATAGGGGTAAGCCACCAAGTTATATGGCACATAGGGCCAAAACTCGGCTTTCTTTCCAGTGCTCTGCACCTTCTTTAAGACCTTGTTTGGCTCCACGTAGCCGGTTACTGTTACCCGACTTTGCTTTCGATTAACATCCACAGATTTCACGCCTGCAGGTTTTTATTGAACAAACAAACCAAAACAAGAAAGATAATACAAAAGTTAACACTTGAGATAAAGAAACAAAGTCTACAGTCAATTGAATTGAGATTACTACCAAAAAGATAGAGACATAATATTATGACGTTTGATGTAGTAATATATACCCTATAACAAAGAGAGCATGATTATCATGAAACTAGACTGGATTGTTCCCTGAAGAACTAAAACTATGGGATAATATAGCCAAATAACTTTATGAAAAGAGCGTGTTTGGGTTTATGACTTTTATATAGCATTTATTTTTGATGAAGATGTGCTTGAATGCTTTCTACCTACTTTGCTATATATTAATGATGAGCGAAAACTAAAGAGATGGAGGGGTGAGGTAGGAAAAAGATATTTCCATGCTTCTGGCTACCAGATATGGAACTCAGCAGCTATCTTCATGTTTCAGATTTGGGAATATACAGAAACGAAGGAGAGTCAATATAATTGCTACTTTCGGTTTCAGTCTCGAGGGAGAGACTCAAATTCTTTTTGACAAGGTGTTGAGGAGCCCTCTGGTTAACTTTTCCATGAATTCCCACAACCAACAGGCCGTCTCACGCTTTAATATCTCCCTTTCTGATTCATTTTGTATAAAGGTAAAGGGTCTCCCTTCCTGTGCACTCCGAAGTTTCCTAAAGGAAATTCTATCCAGACCTTATTCCATTCTCTGTGTACGTAGGAAGTATTATTTATTATATACATGTATAAGAAGTATCCAACCTTTTGCATTATTGATGAGGAGAGGAAGAGGGAGGAAGAGGGAGGAAGAGGGAGGGCGAGAGAGAGAGAGAGCTTTGAACCTTTCATGTTCGAAACTGAATTTTTAACTCTCCTTTCACAGCCATCACAGTCCATTTTCACCTTGATTTCCACTGTCTGCAACGCGAGAAAAATTGAGGAAAGAACTCATTAGATTTGGCATGGAAAACTCACCGATGACACAAATAAAACACAGTCTCACACCCAGAGCGAAACACAGAGAGATGGATTTGCTTTTGAAGATACCTGCATTGCTTTGCGCTTCTTCCTCGGCGTGGAGAAAGAGAAATAGTCTGACAGGAAGTCCAGAGCACCCATTTTGATCTCTTTAAGCAAAGGCGAAGAAAAGAATCCTAGTAATTGTTCGAGTGTTGCGAGGAGGGAAGGAGGAAGAAAGAGAGAGGAAGAGAGGGATTCTCAAAGTTTTGGGAGGATTGAAATTCACTTATCCTGAGTTGGTATATATATATATATATATAAGAAGGCAAACGATGAAGGATAGACACAGGAACTTGAGGTGCAAGTTGCGCTGAACTGGCACTAAAATAATGGCATACTACTTAGATAATGACTTGTGTCCCCAAATCATACCTCTCCCAAAAATATCATGCCGGACAACTGGGTTTTGAGGTTTTGCATGGGTCCAAGAAATAAAACAAAAATCTTAAAGAAAGCAATTGTGATTTTAGTGGTTTGCTTATTTGACGGGTTAATTTGTAGCCGTCGTCTTGCTGTTTCCTTTTGCGCAAAGAAAGGGGACTGTTGTAAAGTGCCTTCGTGTCGTGCAAGGCCCTACAGCTACAGGCGACACCATTTGCTGCGCGTTTCTGGAAAACTACATGTCAAAGGGGTTCAAGTTCAACATGTGGCCGAAACTCATCGCGACAAGACATCATTTTTCGTGATGGTTTCTTAAATGCAAAGCAAGTGTATTATGTGTTAAATTGTTTCTGAATGCAAACTGATTGATGCTCTCTAGCTGAACATAAATGCGAGGAATCCTGCAGCTGCAGTGTATGCAACTAGTAGATTATGCGTACCTTATTCAAACATATTATACAAAAGGTGTATCATACGTCACTTATCACTCCAATTCCTGGTTAATTTATCTTCTTCTTTTTTTAATGTTCTACTAACTTTGCTGGTCCCGTTTCTTAGAGTGCACTCGATGGAAGCATTTGCGGAACCGACGGCGAATGCGGGATATTGCTATGTCCAGAGTTTGAACACGTCAAATTATAAATGATCTGGAGCCCATCTGTCCTGAATTATTTGCCAGTTTGAAAGGACTTATCCAGGCGAGGTGTGGTTCTCGGGATCAGCTTTTCCTTTTAAACGCGGTGGGGGAGTTTATGGCTTGCAACGTCTGTATCATGGCTGCAAGCTGTACAGCCACAACTTGCATCCTGATGATTGCACTTAATTAGAGTCGCATTATTGAACTCGACGGTTCATTTAAACTTACACCGCCCAAGAAAAAATGTAGAAACTGAATGTTTACCCATTAAATCATGGCGATTTCTGAAGTTGTATAATGTCATCAAATCTTCTTTCGTAGTGAGCTAAAAACTGTAAGTTGAATCGCCGAGAAAATGAAAAACTGGATTTTATGGCTCTATTATTCAAGAGCTCTGGGGGAAGCTTCTCGATAAGATGCCAGTCTATTATCAATCCCATCTCAAGTCTCATTCCGACTCTTCCAGTCGCATCCGATTGGAATAATTTCACGGTCCTCAACGCTTCTCCGGCGCCATTTCCTGGTTTTTTTGCAGGAGTCAAAAATGCGTCAATAATTGATGCGTACCATGGGACTGCTTTGTTCCCAAAAGAAGAATTCTGGCGGCGTGCGAACAGTAGAATTTCAATGACAGCAGGAGAGAGGTTGTATGCTCTATAGAAAATGAATCATAGGCAGGAATACTTGAGCTGGCACCCGGAGCGAACGCGTTTCAGCGTTGTTAGTTGTTTCGAGCATCTTTGCGGCTCAACAACCACCCTGCCCCAGCCCCAAACGAGCAGGGTAGCTCAATATACCACCAGCCAAGTCATGTAATGTCCCTTAATAAGCAGAAAGACCTAGATTTGGTGGATCATATCATTGTGGGTAAAGGAACGAAACATCCTCGGAACTGTAGTGTAGTCAAGACACTCATTCTAGCAGAGAAGGTGGCCTCCAAGCCACCAAAAGCGACCAAAAAAAGGACAAGAAAGGGAGAAAGCTAAAAGCAAACTGGCAAACCACAGGCTGCACAACCCACTTTATGGCTCTATAATTTGTAAATTGTCTAACAGGAGAGCTACGTTGTCCCTGCCGATTTCTTTCTAGGCTTCTTAGCTAAACATTTTCTGGGCCAGTTGGCTAAAGTGAAATGTATTTATTACATGCTGTTATCTCTTTGATCTTGGCTGGCTAAGTTGCGGTGCTCTTTATTGGGATAAGGAAAGGACATGCTTGTACCAGATCATTACAGGGAATAATAAGGATTAAAACAAACAAAATAAATCCGGTACCACATCCTTCTAGTCATCTTGTTAATTGGGGGCGAACGGCTTTTGAGTTTAGGGTTAGTATGAATATGGTTCAAAGATGTTTACAGAACACTTTTCCGGCCCTATATTAGAAGGATAGATGCCATTAGAATTCAGAGCAATTCCTGCCCAAAACATACCCTAACTCGATCTTTTAAATTAATAACTAAGTCTCCTTTTAAAAATAAAAAATAAAATCATTTAAGTCTTGGTTAATCAATTCTGAGTCCGTACCCCGTCAAGGTTTAGTTGCTTGCGATGCCATAAGATTAACTTGTCAACAATTTGCATCAACCCCTTTCGTTTAGTCTTACTTCCAGCTCTCCATAACTTCTGAATATAATAATTCCTTTTAGTAAGATCTATTTTACATGCAAGCACTCCTTTCGAGAATTTAAATACAACCTATGTTAGTTGCTTGCTGGAAGGGTAATCGAAGTGCATCACAGGGTCAGACATCTAATTTCATGGAAACCAATGGGCCACATAATCACGAAAGGATGACGACTATTGAAGCGGAAAAGCCAGCCAGGCAGGGTTAGTTGTGGTTTGGTAAACGTCCTTTTACGCATCCTCTGTATCTGTCACCACACTCAATGTTCCAAGCAACTTATATGAATACAGGTTATCCGCACATAAACGTTAGACCACCCACGAAACTCCACCTTTGAAAGTCTTTTGTTTTCTTGCAAGTGCCTTCCCGCTCTTGGCGCTTGTCTTCTACAACGACATCATGGTATGGCCTAAATGGTCTTAGATTCAACTGTCTATTGTTCTGGGAGCTCTTCACAGTCACGTAAGCGATGACTGATTCAAACGACGACACATCAAGATACTTCGTGACATAACTGCAGGATTTGTTGAAAATACATCATTCTTTCCCATTAATGGGGTGAGATGTGTGAACCACAGGAAGGGGCCCTTTAGAGCAATTACTAAGAACTATCATTTCTTGTTGAAGTAAAACGCCATTTTTGATTAACTCTGAATCACTTAGAAGGCAACAGCGTAGCCCAGTTGAAACTGCTTAGGGTGTTGTATTAGCCGTCAAGAAATGCAACCTTGGCAGCCAGTGATGATCTGCCATCACTGAACGTGTGACATACTACAAGTTTCCGAATTAAGAAAGCATCATGAAAGGACAGCCACGCGAAATGGCGAAGTTTCTGGGTCTCACAAATGGTCAACAAGAGAGAAGTAGGAATTTAAGTCATGACAATGGAGTTTCATGGCAAGGTCCTCTAAGATTCTTAGAATGCTTCGTTGTGTGTGTATATATATATTCACGTATGAGTATTTAGTACTATTAGAAAAAAAAAATTCTAGCTTTATAAGTATAGAATTCAAAAAGATTTTATATGTTAGAAGTAGTACTAATCTAATTTAATTTCAAAATAGTATTAGTATTTGAAGTTTCCTTTTTAGTTTATATGTTAGCCTATTCGACTTAAAGTTGTCATAATTTTGAAAAGCATCCGTGTACCGATGGAGATAAAATGAAGTTCAAAGTTCTCTTGTGTTGCAAGAACTGAGCATTTGAATATTGTTACGTGTACGGCTAATCAATGTGTTAAGGTTAGGTAGACAAAAAAGAACTCATAGCCATCAATTTGTGGGCCAGTGGTACAAATCGACCAATAAAAATAAGAAACTCGTGCATTGACTCTCTAACCATGTGCAAGACAAAAATTCAATACTCAAAAAAAGAAAAAAAAAATAATGAATTAGAGCTTAAAAAAATCTTTTACTGTTGAGTTGGCTTTTAATTTGAAATTTCAAGTTTTTTACTGTGATATTAAAGTCAAGTTAAATATGCTCCGCTTACATTTTCAAAATAAGTCTATTGATCTACCAATTTTATTAGCTAGAATCAGGAGAGTAATTCATGGAAGAGCATCTTTATTTAGGAACATTAAATTCTTTCAAATGAATGTTTTATTATGTCATAACTAGAGAATTCTAAATTCTATTTTCTCTTAAATGAATTATAATGCTGGGACATGTCCCTAAATTTTTGTATTTCCTTATTCTTCGATGAATAAACTCACTTATTCATCAAATAAATAAATAAATATGATCTGCCTTATGTAATTTTAAATCTAATGATGCTTAATGTTTAATAAAAGTGTGTATAAGATGAAAGTCTCATAATAAAAAAAAATCCTTAAAAAAATTAAATAAAATAAATGCCCTCTAACTTATAAATTGTTACTTTGGGATTTTTAGCACTAACTTTTTGGACAATTGTCAAATGCCAAAATGGATGCTTGTGTCGGTTAGTGTGACACAATACTTTTGTTGAAGTAAATACAACATCTACTCTTGGTGTAGAGACTTGTTGTTTAGACATGATTTTTTTTTTTTTTTTTTACAACAATATTTTAGTTTAACCAATACATGATTTTTTTTTTTTACAACAATATTTTAGTTTAACCAATATAATGATGAAAAATCAATACTCAAAAGTGTTGATGCCCAATCTATTTGGAAAAAGATTGTCAACATCTTTCACCGCGTTGGTTTATGGACTTCGATTCAATTGTAGACTTTGGTTTGAGTGAAGGCTCTACAGCAAGTAAGAGGCTCCAATCCAAAATATTTTCTTATTTATTGGCCTGTGCGACAACTTATAAGATGATCACGTAACTGGGCCTTGGTCCTATCCATTTCTAGATTTTTAATGCCTTTCATCATAAGTGTACTATTATTATGTTAGAAAAACTTCTTCCTATTCTTCTTTTCATATAGATATAGATCGTTTTGTAGTAATTTCAGTAAAGATGGTGCCTCCTCAAAAGTACCAAGATGTAGGAGCAACTATGATAGCCCATGCTAACGGCCCAATCCATATGTTGAATGTCTTAGCAAGAACATGTTTAGACCACAACATGATCTAATGGGTCCAAGAAGCGCAAACTTGAAGGGTATCCTAGAAGATTCTCTAGAAATTTTAATATGTTTAAAACTCCTTAACTATTGTTTTAGGGTTCTTACTTAATCCTTTTAGTATTAGGTTTAACTATCTATTTAAAGAGAGTGTTATTTCAGTTGTAACCAGAACTTTTGGAAGAACTTTTGGGGAACAATCTTTTGAGATAAAAAAGAATTTCATTTTGTTTTTCAACTTTGCCTTCTAAATTTCATGTTCTTATTTTTCAGTCTTTTACATTCCAATCATTTCATTCATGCATTGTCTTTACATTTTAATCGTTATTTTCTAGTCTGTACCTTTTCAACACTTTAGATTTTCATAATTTCCAGTTGTTATTCCTTGTCAATTTCTCTATAATCCGAAGTTCACTCCATTGCCCATCACAAAACCTGTCAATTTCTTTTTTATTTCTCTCCCTGCATATTCTAAATTAAAATTTAACTCCAAATTGAGATTGATTTTTTGGCATAATAAACCTATGTCAAAGCTTTAATAAGTATTGAGTGAGATGCTAAAATCAAACTTTTGTGCGTGAAAACTGTTTCTGACGCTTGTGCATGGCTGGTTGGAAACGTGGACTAAGTGATGGAAAAAACAGGCTTGAAATTTCTTGTTCATGGTGGGCTGAGTAAGATTCAGGCGATAATGCTTTCTATTCGCTAAATAGATAAGAACGTTAGTTACTATTGGCAAAAGGCTAGCCTATTGGCTTTTTTAGGCATGTCTAATTGTTAGAGTGACGGGAAACTTAAAAAGATGTTAAATTAGTTTTTTTTTTCTTTTATATATATGTACCTTTTGAAAATCTGGTTTTGGCCCTTTTTTATTTTGTATAAAAGTACAAGGTTGTTTTTCAAACCAAATTTAAATAATCAGAAACAATGTATAAGAATTTGAGCTATTTGACCAGGCCACACTTGGTACCTACATCCACTTTTCTATTGAGTTTCTTAATTCATAGAAATTACACAATCTCTACATGTGCCAATCAAAAAGTCTCCACAAAGATTGGCTTAGGGGATTCTTCAATCTGGGGCTTTATAAATAGAGACTCGTTCTGTTTCTGTATCAGCCATACTGGTAATTATGCCTCCAAATTTTGACGAGATGGCAGGATTGTTGTTAGTCGTGTAGTTGGTAAGAACCATGAAATTATTGGCGGTCTTTGTTGATGGGGCTTTTTGGTTTTTCTCGTCTTTGTCCGTCGACCCGTAGGATTGTATCGGATAAGACTTCCGACACAAAAAAGAAGGCCTAAAGCTATGGCAGCGGTCTAGTCACCTAGAAGACAATCGTTTCTTTGTTTTTTTGCATGTTTTGTCAGCTTATTTGTAGAATGTAATATAAATACAAATACAAAATAACAACCGAACAGAGGCCCGATCTAAGCTTCGCCCATAGGGTTTTAAGCGTGGAAAAAATGTTGCTTTGGTAACATTGACACCTTCGAATATTAATAGAACTTTTCAATCTAAACAAATTTTAGATGCCACTTTCAATATCAATATTTACTTTCATAATAAAAATAATTTTCAAATATAGTATATGTTAATCAAAATATTACAATTATTGTACATTGTCATATTATGTTTATTATTGCATTAGAATTAGTTGTTTTCTTGTATAACATTTATTATGTTAGTTAGGTCTAGATCTCTATATATGGGTATAATGTTGTATAACTGATATTATTGCAAATTGAGGGGCGGGGCCCTAGCTCAATGGTGTTCTCTTAGCGAAATCCTAACCGACAATCCCATTCGTCATGGTTCAAGTTCCCTCTTTTCCCTTAGTATGTGTGTCATTAATCATAAAAAATAAAAAGAAATTATTGCAGATTCAATATAATTAAATTCTCCTACTTGTTAGCATTTTCTTCTTCTTCTTCTTTTCCTTTTATTCCCTCATGTTTTGAAATATGGTACTAAAATATATTGAAAATGTGGGGTTGATTTTTTTGAAAATAAGACTAGACGTTACGGAAAATGTTAAATCAGTGCAAACCAGCGTACATGGACACTAACCAGCCTTATCCATGTATTGGAGATGTGTCGTCCTTTCTCACCTCTAGTCTCTATCCTCAAAATGTGTGGTAAGGTTACGAAGTTCTGCGTTTGTACGATAGGTATGAGAGGATGAGGTCCTCGCATAATCAGTCCGACTTGGAGACTGGACATCTACCTTCTTTGTTTTTTTCTTAGATATTGAGAATATCATGTTCTCATTTAAAAATAATAAAGTTTCTATCTTGATTGTTATAATATCAACTTCTTCAAAGCATCGTGACACAGAATGGGTGAAGTTGTCTCAAAGACCATAAAGCAATTTTCACATCAAGTTAGGAAAACCAATGTCACATGCCTAACTTTGATCTCAAAGCAACCAAAAATGTGTATATTGATAAAATTTAAAGACTTGAGGAAATTATACCTAATATGATATGACAGTATGAATAGTTTCCTCATAAGGCTGTGCCCTTAATCTTATAATGTCTACATAATTGATATATATAAATTTTACTTGGAATTTTTTCTTTTAAAAATGAATAAATCGTTCTCTCTTTCTCTCTCTTTCTCTCTCTTACAAGTAATGCTCAATCGATAACTAGTTTCATATGAATTTTAAGTAGTCTTATTACTAAGTTGAAGTACTTTTATTACAAAAGACAAATTATTTAAAGAAATTTTCAGAATATGTGAACTGCACCAAACTAAACTTTTCAGAAGTGGGCATCAATGACGAAAATTGAAAGCGCTTTAAAATCTTTTCCTACTGAATCTAATTTCTCACTTATGAGATTCTAATTTCTTTTTGACTAGGACAGGTAGGAAATGAATACTAAACTGTTTTTTCTTTGCTCTTCTGTATAAGATGTTATGTTTTTGTTATCTTATACTTTTCATTAAATTGATTGAGATGCCACAATCTGTTAATTCTCTGCATTAAGTCGAAGGTAACTTAGATTGCACATCTAATATGGTAATTTTTTAGTCCAAAATTTTTAAATTCTTGTTTATTCTTTAGTATAATATGTTGTTGGGTGATCCGTATGTCCACGAGTGTATAAACCAAGCAAATAGGGTATTTCGATGAAAAATGTTGGACGGGTGTAGTCCATATTTTATTTTGGCGTCACCTTTTTTCTGAAACATATCCATGTTAATATACTTTATTGATTAATAATTCTACTTTTTTCAGTTATTAATTTAGGTAATTTTCTTGCTGGAAGTTTACATCGAAGTGTTCAGTAAAAGAAAGGTCATATGTCCGTGGTATAAAAGTATTTATTTTTGTGGTGACTAATCTTCTAGAAATCCATTTGATAATTTTCTTCCCATTGAAAAGTAGATTCTTGTCCATAAGCTTACCAACCCGTCCTGCACCTTAAATATTCAAGGACCCCAAACCAAAAAAGGAAGCGTTTAAAGACCGAATAGATGCCGTTTTCCTTGTTTCGTTCTCCTTTAATTTCTGGATAATGATTTTTACACTGAAAATGGAAATCTTCCCCTTGATGCCGTTTTCCTAGGAACGAAGGGGAAAAGGTTTGCGAAATCATGGTATAAACAGGCTTCTCTGGGGTTTTTGATATCGTCTTCCAAAGTCTGTGCTAGCATAAGCCCTCTGGTGAAACGAAGGATTCCTTTAACATAAAACGACGCTATGGGGTTAACGCGCCTACTGTTTAGTAAGAAGTTCGTTTATGTCTATGGTTTTCTTTGTAGTCCTTGTTAATCTCGTTCTTTTAGGGCTTCTTCTTTTTAGTCCGTGTCCAAGTAGGATTGCGCAGCACGAATTCTAGCATGGCTAAAGGACGATAAGTGTCACCCAAAATCTGACTTGAATCAATTGACAGTGATGACAAACATTTTTAGTTGTCGCTGTTTGTGTAGTTACTTATTATGCTTGTTGTTGCTACTACTTTACTTAGTATAGTTTTCATAGTTCTTTTATTAACAACACTAGTATTACTATCATTAATCTTGTTACTTCTCATCATTGCCCTAGCTGTTAGTGTTCTTATTATTAGGTGAAGTTACCGTGGTAAAAAGGTTTGATTTCACCACAATGTATTCTTGTTGGACGTTTGGAATTTCTTTTTCTTTTTTCTTTTTAATAAATTATACGCATTTTTTCATTGTTTAGATTACAATGTTTCTTCATTTGATATTTTCCTCGATTTTTTTATTCTTTTCTTTTTAGGAAAGTCGAAGTCCAAATCTGAAAAAACTGAGTCCCCAGAGCTTGAACCAGGAATGCACTTCGTTCCCAATGATGAATCAAATCAGCCGTTTCAACCTCCAAGCTATTTTGCTGCATGGGATGGTATTTCATGGAACAACGGCTATAATGGGACGCCACCTCCACTCCCCGGCCAGCCAGAGGAAGAAACGTCTGGGACGCTGCCATCACCCCCTGCGACTTCATATCATCCGTATCAACCTCCAAGCTATTTTGATTCATGGTATGGTAATCCAGGGAGCTTCTGCCCTTCTCAATATAATGAGACGCCACTTCCACTCCCCGGCCAGCCAGAGGAAGGAACAACTGAGACGCCACCATCCTCCCCAGCGCCTAAAGAAGGAATTGAGTTCGTTCCCTATGGTAGATCATATCAGCCGTTTCAACCTCCAAGCAATTCTGATGCATTGTATGAGGATCAATGGAACAGCAACACTTCTTACGGAAATTATAGTTATCACGACCACGCTCCACGAAAAGATATAGCAGTCCCACCTGACTATGCTAATGGTTACTCCTACGGCTTTGCAGAACGAGCTTGGGATAGTTTTTTCATGGTTACACTTAGACTAGTATTTATTAGACACTATGTTTTATCCTTCTGTAGTTGAATCGAAATAATTTTCAGATTTTGTCCAATTTTTCATTGAATATATTGAAGGTTCTATCAAATATTTGTTCTTTAGTCCGTACCATATGCGGACGTAGGATTCGCGTAGATTGAAGCTCTATTGCTAGGCATTTTTTCTCTTTCATTTTTTTTTTTCCGCTTTGAATTTATTTACAACTCTGCAAATACATTAGTCAATGGGATGAAGCAAGACTATAAAAACATGAAGCAAAATTATTGAAGTACATCCTTGTCCTATAATTATTTTGAGTTAAGGTTTTTTTTTTAATACTTTTGAATCCAAACCGAGTTTGATACGATGTAAAATCTTTTACAACCAATTTCATAGTGACATAAAAACTAGCGTGACACTTCATAGGGGGCCGTTTTCGTCAAGCAATATCTGAACTCTTCATTTGTGTAACTAACATATGCAAATAGGAAGCCTCCTATTGTTAGAACGTAGTCCTATCACCGCAAACCAAGCGTTAAGTTTTTTTTTTGGGTAAATTTTCTTATATTTATAAATATCACAAAATGATATTACAAATAATTAAAAAAAATCCATCACCTAGGTACAAAAATGTTCTTTGAAATATTTTAAAGCTCCTAGAAATATTAGTTATAATTTATAGTTTTATTCCCCTACTTGATAAGATATTAGACTTCACATTCTTCTTGATCTTGGCAAAAATGGTTGTACTTTTAAGACTTTAATTCTTAAATAATTTTTTTTTCATTTTAGGCATAATAGATTGTAACTTTTAAAGACACTTGGTAGTGTCATTGCAAAATTGTTACTTTTCACAATTATGATTATTCAACTCACTTTTAACCTCTATTGTTTAATTTATAATGAAAGTTCATTCATAGTCAAGATTGCTCTTTATATATATTTAGTAAACCTACAATTAAAGGATAAGTACTTCATTGATTCTTGTTGTTAACATACGTTGCATTGGTGAGCCTATCCTTTATAGTGATCCAATAAATTAAATTGTGCTTAGATATTTCCTCATTTTCATAGTCTTAGATATTCAACTTATTTTCTACTTTTCTTTAATTTTGAATAGCTTTTACTAATGCTATATTACAAATTTGTGACTAGTTGTGAGAGCTCATTTTTAACCTAAGGATGTTTCTATAGCTTCAAACTAGCAATCCTTTCACTTCTAACTCTAATAGACACCTTCCCCTACATCTATTTATGATCATCTATCTAGCCATAGAAAATCTGATTGGTTGTTCATTAGGGACCAAAATTTTTTTCCAATTTGTTTCTTATCTCATGTGTATATGTCTATCAAACCCCTATCATCCTGAAAGTTTAAAGTAACAAATTTCTTTCCAAGCTACTTTTGTTACACATTTTCTAGTTAATGTACTTATTCATTGGAAAAGTCTAATCTAAGAATTAAGTCGATTGAAAGTATTACCTAGTTCTCAAAAATGAACTTTTTTATATGATCGTTAGTTGGTTGTTAGATTGTTCTAGAAGAATATTGAAAACAAAGGGACAAAGTCTTGATTGCTTTGCAAGACTATGCAAATTGTATTGCAGTGAGAATTATGATTCTTAAAAAGTTCATGAGGGTCTTATATATAGGTTACACGAAGAAGCTCATCTTAACTAACTGATACAATAGAAAAGCGTCAAAACTAGGAGTTAGCTGTAATTGCAAAACTATTAAGTTGGTTGGCCAGATTGGTTCTTTTAAGTTAACTGAGGTTGTGGCAGTTATTTATCTAAAGGTTGATCTTCTTTAGGCCTTGTCAAATGAGGGAATGGTATAAGACCAAGTTTTTTTTTTAGACTGAGAAAACTTGGCTTGGATACTAGCTTAGTGAAAACACTTGCAAGTTGTCGAGTAGTAGGAACATACATGGTGGTGATTAAACCAAGTGCAACTTTCTCACGGACAAAGTGAAAGTCTATTTCCACATGTTTAGTACGTCCATGGAATGTAGGTTTGGTAGTAAGTTTTAATGCTGCTACATTGTCACAGTATAGTGCAATTGAATATGGTTGAGCAACATTGGGATCTCGTAAAAGAGAGCATAAAGTGGATTCTGCAGTTGCAACAACTAATTGTGTTGGACTTTAGGAGCAACTAAAACATTGTTGAGAAGGATGTTTGTGTGTGGAAGTATACCAGATCCAGTGTGTGAAATATCCAGAAAATCTTCATTCCCTACCTATATATGAGCTTGGCCAGTATAGGGAGTAGAATGCTGAAGATTACCTATTGTTGCAGTAACGTGAGTATTGACTCGTCACTGTCAAGTGATGAATCATTCGGATGGAGAGTGGTTAAAGCTTAAGGAATATTTGGTGATTGGAAAGAATGATCAAAGCATTTGAAGCATTCTAAGGTTGTATGGCTTTTTCTGGCATAAATTTGACACATTGGCAGATCATTGGAACTGGATTTGGGATTAGTTTGACTGTTGTTCCCATTTCTTCGAGCAACTGATACGCTATTCTGGATGGTAGGAGGAAAACCACGACCATGAGATGAAAACTGATTAGAAGAATTGGAATTACCTCTTCCACGACCTCTAGATCAACTAGGTCTAGTGTTGCGTTATGTATGAAAGATTGCAGAGTGATTTATAATTGGATTGTAACGCACATGCCTGGCATCAAATGCCTGAAGCCATGCTACAATATCAGTATGGGATGGTATTGGTGGCCTACACATTGCAGCCAAGAAGGACTCATATTCCTTCCCAAGTCCTTCAAGAAATCTGAAGGTCTTATTTGAGTCGAAAATTAGCTTGCCAATTGCACTTAATTGGTTACATAGGCCCTGAAATTTAGCAAGATAGGTGTGAAGAGGCTTATCATCCTTCTATAGCCGATGTAGCTTGGATTGGATTTATACTCTCGTGCGTCAATTTGCTTAGCAAAGTGATTATTGATGGTGTGCCATACATCAGTGGATCGGTGCAGTTAAAAAACCAAGCCTACAACCTCCTCGGAAAGGCTACTGATGATCCAAGAACAGGCTAAATTATCACTTTGTTGCCACTAATCAAAAAGAGGATTGGTTACCTCAATACTGTCAACAGTAACTTTGGCTGGTGGAGGAGAAATTTCTCTAGTGACAAAACCAAGCATCCGTTGAGTGCTGAAAAGGCACTTCATCTGTGTCACCCACGCAATATAATTTGTTTCGGTGAGCTTCAAAGAGGCGAAATTAACTATGTTGATACCATTAGGGAAAGGATATGCAGCTTTTCTACCATGGCTTCGGATAGAAGAAGTAGAGCAAGAAGACGGGCTCTAGATACCAAGAAGAATATTGAAAACAAGGGGAAAAGGTCTTGATTGCTCTGCAAGACTGCGGATTGTGTTGCAGTGAGAATTATGATTCTTAAAAAGCTCATGAGGGTCTTATATATAGGTTACATGAAAAAGCTCATCTTAACTAACTGATACCACAGAAAAGCGTCAAAACTGGGAGTTAGCTGTAGCTGCAAAACTGTTAAATTGAAACTGTTAAGTTGGTTGGCTAGACTGGTTCTTTTGAGTTGACTGAGGTCGTGGCAGTGATTTATCTGAAGGTTGATCTTCTTCAGTTCTTAGTCAGCTATTAGCTAGTCATTGAATGGCTGTTAGCTAGCAACTACATAGTTCTTGCTCGGTGTTATATAAAGTAAGTTTTCATGATTTGACAAAAATATTTTAGTTTCCCTATTCAATTTCTACGTGGTATGAGATTGATATACTATATGGTCTTTTTTCTCTAATTTTTATTCTTTCTTTTAATAATGTATGGAGAATTGAGGAACTTTGATAAAATGAAGACCGAATTGAATCTAGCGATATTTCTCAATCATAACATTAAGTCACTGGTTTTAATAGTCCTTTTCATTTACATCCATTAGATACGCTAATGAATATTATATTCCGGTGGTTAACTGGCACTGAAAACTATATCATATGGAGTTGAGTGATTACAATTGCACTTTTGTCAAAATAACAAGATAGGGTTCAAGCTTCGATCGTGTAATGATCTTGATTCACTTCTTCAACAGTGAGAGAAACATAAAACAATTGTTCTTTCCTGGATTATGAACTCAATTTCGAAAGATTATTGAAGGAAACATCTATTCAACAAGCCTATTTCTTCTACGGAAAGATTTGATAAGGTTAATGGTTATAGGGAAAGTTGGATCTCTCACTCATGGAATTGCCATTTTATATTTATAATTCATTAAGCTCAATCTTCTTTGGGAGTCATTTCCATCTTTGGTTATTTTATCAAGTTCTAAATCCCCTATTTCCAAGGCCTATATCGAACATAATCAACAAGAGAAATTGCTTCAAATCTTGATGAGTTTAAATGAGAGCTATGGTGGATTTACGAGTCAAATCCTCGTGATGATTCCTTTACATTCTGTTTAGCTATATTCTAAAGCAAGTGAAGAGAAAACTCAAAAATTGGTTACAATTGGAATCGTTAACATATGGCTTCGCATTTAGTCCAATGAATTTAAAGTGACTGACAAATTTAATCAAAGGTAAAGTAAGAAGATCAGTCTTGGAATCGAATGCTATTTCATAACTAAACACAAACAAGATTATTGCTACAAACCGGAAGAACACTCTCACAAGCACAAGTTACACGAGAATAAGAAAATGAAACTCTACATCCAACAAATCACGAAATGACTTCAATAAGTCAGATAATTGCATCATAAAGCCCCTCTAGTAATTCTACCTGGTTTTGCACAAGAACAATATTAGCAAATCTTAAAGCTTCTCACAAAATGTGAGTACAGAACAAGTGGCCAATCAAGCAGGTATTTATCCTCCGTATAAACTTATGTTCTGATCAGGAATGGATTATTGACATTAAATGGAATTGAAATACCAAAATCTATTAAAATTTTTCCACCTTAAGTCGAAGGTGATTTGAAATGCACGACTAATGTGGTCAGTTTTTTTTTTTTTTTTCCAAAAACATTTTACATTCTTGTTGCATTTCTTAGCATAATATGTTGATTGGTGATTCGTGTGTCCCCAACTGTATAGACCAAGCAAATGAGGTATTATGATTTTATTTTGGCATCACTTTTTTTCTGAAACATGTTCCAATTTCTGTTATGATTTCTTATTTCACGAGGTTTAAAATATACTACTTTTCATTTAAACAGGGAGAGATCACGTTATTAATCCACAAAATTTTAGTGTAGCAATGAGTAGCCCCACTAGTCCCCAGGTTAGATGTTCCTGTTTTGTTTTATATGTTGGCCATGCTAACTTAAAACGAAGATTTTCTCATGGTATATTTTAGTGAAGCTGCTACACCTAAGGAGTTCGCTACTTCTCTTTTTATTTTTTCTATAGGGTATAATCATAACTTTCAAGGATTTTGTTATAAAAATTAATGGAGTTTGAATGAAATTAGATAAATGAATGAAATTCTGACTATACCCTATTGATTAACAATTCTACTTTTCAGTTTTTAATTTGTGTAATTTGATTGAAAAATTTATAGAGGTATTTGATAAATTAAAGGTAATATCTGTGGCACAAAAGTATTAATTCTTATAGTGACTAATCTTTTAGAAATCCATTACATAATTTTCTTTCCATTAAAAAGTAGATTCTTGTCCATAAGTTTACCAACCCCCACTGCACATAGAATATTCAAGGAGCTCAAACCAAAAAAGGAATTGCTTAAATATCCAATAAATAATATCAATGGTTCCCAAAAAGCCTCAATCAACCGATATCAAGATCGAAGTTGTCCTTAGAACTAGGAAATTTTTACACCAAGAAAGGAAAATTCTACCTTATGCCGTTCGACTCTTGCCCTTAGAAATGGCGTTTTCACTCTGAAAAGGAGTTTCCCCTGATCTCGTTCTACTTTAATTTTTGGGGTTAGGATTTTTACACTAAAAAAGGAAGGCTTCCCCTTAATGCCGTTTTCCTATAGGCTTTACGACTAGGATTGTAGGAGAAAAGGTTCGCTAAAGCATAGTATAATAGGGCTTCTTAGGGATTTCGGATATCGTCATTCCAAAGTCTGTGCTAGCATAAGCCCTGTGCTGAAACGAATGATTCCTTTAACAACAAAGAATGGCAGGGGGAATGAAGGCGTTTTTCAAATGCTACTCGTGTTGTAAGAAGTTCGGTCAAATAGTGTGTAAAGATCATCTATTTGCAATTCAAAATCCAGAAAGACTTTAGTGACAAATTCTTTTCCTCTTTAGGGAAGTGGGGCTCAACAAAGTCGAAATCCGTCAAACCTACAAACTCTCCCTCTAGTGAACCAGCAAAGCAAGAGGAAGAAAGGACTGAGACGCCGGTGGCTCTCCCGGTGCAGCAAGAGGAAGAAAGGACTGAGACTCCGGCGGCTCTCCCGGTGCAGCAAGTGGAAGAAAGGACTGAGACTCCGGCGGCTCTCCCGGTGCAGCAAGTGGAAGAAAGGACTGAGTCTCCGGCGGCTCTCCCGGTGCAGCAAGAGGAAGAAACGACTGAGACTCCGGCGCCTCTCCCGGTGCAGCAAGAGGAAGGAAGGACTGAGACTCCGGCGCCTGTCCCGTTGCAGCAGGAAAAAGAAAGAACTAAGACTCCGGAGCCTCTTCCGGCGCAACAACAGGAAGAAAGGACTGAGACTGTGGAGCCTCCTTCGGTGCAACTTCGGGAAGAAAGGACTGAGACTCCAGCGCCTCTCCCGTTGCGGCAAGAGGAAGAAAGGACTGAGACTCCAGCGCCACTCCCCGTGCAGCAAGAGAGAGAAAGGACTGAGACGACTCCGGCACCCATCTCATTGCAGCAAAAGGATGCAAGGACTGAGACTCCACCCCCACTCCCCGCACAGACAGAGGAAGGAGCGACTGAGACGCCACCCTTCCTCCCGGCGCCTCAACCAGGAAGTCCGTTAGTTCCCCATCGGCCATCTCAACCACCAACTTATTATAGAACATGGAATGATATTCAATGGAGCTACTACGATTCTCACTATAATGATAGTTATAATGACCACGCCACGCAAGAAGCTGTAGTTGTCCCGTCTAACTATCCTCATGGCCGTTCTCCTTATAGTCACGCCGACAGCAAATGGTATTTCAGATTTAGCGCAATGACTTGCGGATAGTTTCTTTGTCCCTCCCTACTCTGGTTAGACTAGTTTTTATCTGACACTATGCTTTATCCTTCTGAAGTAGAATCGAAATAATTATGAGAGTTTGTCTAAGTTGACATCGATCATATCGAACGTACTATCGAATGCAATATTGGATATCGACATCTTTTTTCGGCAATGATTGTTCTTCCCCACAAAACCACCTTTTTTCTTGATTCTGTTTCTTTTGTTTCTTTTTTCCCCTCATTCATAAAGGACTAAACCTTTATTGTTAGGCTTCTTTTCTCTTTCATATATTCTTTTTTTGCTCTCAACTTATTTAACTGTGCAAAAACATTTTGTCAATGGGATGAAGCGAAACTACAAAACATGAAGCAAAATAATTGAAGTTCATCCTTGTTGTATCATAATCATTGAAACTATTCAAAATCTCTCAGAACTAAAGTGACATTTCATAGCCGGCCGTTGTTGTTAAGCAATATCTGAACTCTTTCATAATAGATGTCGTTCATTTCGTGCAACCCATAGCTGCAAATATGAATCATAATTCTGTTAGAACTCAGGCCTATTATCGCAAACCAAGAGTTAAGACGAATGAAACTATTACCTTTTGTAATAATTCTTCCTTGATTGTTTCACATTACTCAATTTCCAAAATGGTTTTAGCGGGGAATGAATACTAATCACTGTTGGATTCCTATCTCTCTAGGTCGACTAGATGGACAATTCATTTTTGGTGTATTTTACTCTTTGTATTTTTCCTCAATTGATAATCAAAACACTTAGCTGTCAAAAATGATTTTTTTTTTATTTTTTTGTTAGATGATCACTCATTGTTAGATTCTTCTTAGTTGGCTATTAGCTAGTCATTGGATGGTTTCTAGCTGGCTACGTTATAGTTCTTATTCTTTCTTGAATCTCTTATTCTTTCTTGAATCTCTTATTCTTTCTTTACTTAATGTATCTAGAATCGAAGAACTATAATAAAATGAAGAACCAATTTGAATCTAGAAATATGTTCTGATCATCATATTCAATTACTAATTAGATACACTAAACATGAATCTTATAACCTAGTTGTTGATTGGGATTGGAAACTATATCATATGGAGCTAACGGATGACAATTGAGTTTTTGCCAAAACAATATAAGATAGGGTGGATCATTAGTAATCTTGATTTACTTTTTCACTAGCAGGAGAGAAGTAAAAACTATGGTTCTTTTCTTAATTATGAACTTAATTTCAAAAGAATCAGCTAGAGCAATTATCCATTTAACTAGCTTATTTTTTGTGAGGAAAGGTTTCAAAGAAAGTTTGAGCTTAGTGGTTCAAAATTTTTCTATTTATAGGGAGAATTGGATCTATCACTCAAGAAAATATAATTTGGTATGCATATTTCATTAAGCTCAAACTTGTTTGGGAGTCATTTTTATCTTTGTTTATCTTATCAAGTGGTGAATACCTTATTCCAAGGCCAATTTAAACATGATCAACAACAAAAATTGCAATAATTTTTTATGAATTTAAATAAAAGCTATGGTGAGGTCAAAGTCAATTCTCATAATAATTCCTTCACCTTCTAATTAAGCATGTTCTCACATAAATAAAGAAAAAAAAACTCAAAAATAGGTTGCAATTGGAATCTTAACACTATGCATATGCAATTAGTCCAACAAATATGGAGTGATTAACAAATTTTATCAAAGGTCAAGTGAAAAGATCAATCTTAAAATTAATCTTCTTGGATGATATTTTGGTTTATAGTATAGATTTGGAAAACCAAACTAGACACTTGAACATGGTCTTACAGCTCCTATGACACCAACAATTTTATACAAAGAATTGTAAATGTGCCTTTGCACAAAGCCACTTTGAATACTTAAGTTGCATCATTTCAAGCAAAGGGATTAAGGTTGACCAAAAGAGGATTGAGAATATAGTTATCCTAGCCTCACTTGCTACCTTGTGAGGACTTTATGGATTCTTGAAGCTTTCAATATTACAAATACTTCACTAAAAATTATAGGCAGATAAGTAAATCACTCAACAATATATTACCCAAAAGGGGACTTTGGTTGTACAAGGAAACTATCCAAGCTTTTGAAAAATTGAAGAAAACAATGAGTTATACCCCACATTTAGTTACATCTAACTTTGAGAACTTTGTGGTTTTGTTGAATGCAAGCCTAGGGTAAGTGGGAGCAATAATTATACAATAGGGATGACCTATTGCCTATCTACGTAAAGCATTAGCCCTGAAGCACTTAGGTCTTTTCATATATGAAAATGAACTATTGGCTATCATCATGGTGGTGTAAAATTGGGGGCCAAATTTATTAGGCAATCATTTCATTTTATGGACTGATCATCATAGTCTGAAGCACAACTTGGCATAGCAGATTTTCACACTAGCTTAATACAAATGGCTAACAAAGCTATTAGGATTTGATTATGAAATTTTGTACGAACGGGTTAGTGAGTGTGGCATAGCAACTATGCCTTCACAATCACTAAGTGATCAAGAGGAAGAAGAGCCCTTATTGCTCTATTTATCAATCTTGCAACCCCATTAGATATAGAATGTATTGGTGAGTTACAAGCAAGAGCCATAAGTGCAATCATTACTAGATGCAATACCTATTGACTTGACAACTCACTTTAATTATAGCTTGGCTAATGGGGTTTTACATTATCAATAAAAATTGTGATTGGTAATTAAGGAGGCTTACAAGAGCATATAGTCAAACACTTGCATGAGTCAAGGTTTAAAGACCATTTAAGATTAGAGGGCACCTAAAAGAGAATAATACAATAATAGTTCTATTGGGATAGAATGAAACATATGGTTTTATAGTGGGTGTCTCAATGTGAGATTTGTTAGTAACATAAATCAAAGAAGGTGTCATATCTAGGACTCTTATAGTAACCATTTATCCCTAATTAGACTTGGTAAGATATTAACATGGACTTCATTGAAGATTTTCCTTGAAGTGAGAATCATGATATCATCTACGTAGTAGTGGACCATTTTGCAAAATGTTCCCATTTCATGATGTTCAACATTCCAAGTTACAATGATGTTCATGGATAGAGTGAGAAAGCTACATGGGCTTCCTACAACTATTATTAGTGATTGAGAGTTTTTATCCTCAATAGGTTGTAGGAAGAATTATTCAAGATCATCAATGTTAAACTTCACAACACCTGTTATCACCCTAAAATAGATGGACAAACAAAGCAAGTAAATTAGTGCATTAAGTAGTATTTGTGATGCTGTAATTGAGAAAGGCCTAAAAAAAGGTATTCATGGCAATCTTTAGCTAGGTGATGGTATAATACTAATTATCATACATCTATTCCAATGACCCTTTAAGAATGTACTCAATGAGTACAATTGATAAAATCACACCTACAATCTACCTAAGCTTTACATTGAATTAAATGCTAAGAAGAAAAAGTTAAAACGGGAGTTTGAAGTGGGAGGTTCAATCTATTTAAAGGTAGAGACCTATTGATAGTTAACTTTGACTAGGATGAGAGATTAAGAGTTAGTACCCCTTTTCTACAAGCTATTCATGATATTGCAATGTATCAGCAAAGTGGCTCATAAGCTTGCATTACCAATTGAAGCATTGATTCACCTTATATATTCGATGTCTCTTATCTAAACAAGGCAATAAGGCAATGTTGCAAGACTTTCCTATAGGTACCCTTGATCAATGGTGAGGGAAGATTGAGTTGAGCCCACTGCAATGTTAGCATAACAATTGGTGAGGCACAAGGATGGGCCAGTAGTGGATTTGTTGATATAGTGATTTGAGCACCCAAAATATGATCTAATATAAGAAGACATCAAGTACACCCACTTCCAATTTCCATAGTTTCAAATTAATCCTTGAGGACATAGGTTTGATGAAAGGATGGAGATTGTCTAGACCCAAGGGTCCAATCCAATAGTTAGTAAAGCCACACTAAGAATGCCCACATCAAGGAGTAGAAAAGGCAATGCTTATGGTAGGAGGGGGATCTCATTCATTCTAAGAGAAATACTAGTTGTTTGTAGGAGCCTTGTGTGGTATGATTTAGACTAGCAGAGTAGTGTGAATTGTCCAGTAGTTATTTTTTTAAAGTAATTTATAATGTAGTTATTAATGTTTGTAATAGGAGTAGCTTGATGTGTTAAGGATATTTCAATTTGGTTTATGAGAAGAATTCTTGAGGTATTATTGCAAACTATGTTTGTGTTGGTTCTATGTAAGATTTAGTAGTGAAGTAGCCCAAGTTGTGTTAGAAGAAAAGTACTGAGGATTGCATTATTTAAGGGAAAATCAAAGCTAACATGAGAAAGAAAATCAACTTCAACAATTAAGGAGCAAACATTATCTATTAGGGATGAAGATGGTAGTAAAGGAAGGGTACCAAGAGAAAAAGTGCATCAAAAGAAATGAAGTTATCTTAAAAAAAACCCCCAAAAAAAAAGCTCCCTTAATTTTATTTTGATTATTGTTGTGTTGATTCACATCAACTATTCTTTTTATTGTTCTGATCTTAGTGCTAAAAACATCAAGCATGATAATTGCTACTTTTATGAACTTGTATTGTGAAAATAATTCCTAGTTGCTATACTGAATTGTGTAGAAAATGTTGTTATTTGATTATAAGGATCAATTCCTTTGGACTAAGAGATTGGGGAAAAAGATAAGAGAGAATTTCTCTAACATTCCACTAAAGAAATAATGAAAGAACTCTAACCAATTTGGCTAAGGGATTGTGGATGTAGGCATTGTTCATTAGTTGAACCACTATAAATTTGCTATTCTTCATATTTACTTGCTGATTTGACTATAAAACTAAGAAGAAGTCATCCATTTCGAGGGAAAACTAAGTGTGAGATAAATTACTAGCTTGAGTTGATCCCTCTACCAAACCATACTTAGCTTATAACTAGCCAAGATGTAGATGTCGAGAAAATTATAAAGAAAGAGGCAGAAGAGGAAAAATGATTTGAACAAAAAATATTAGAATTGACCCAAAATTGTAGAGCAATAACAATGTTGTTGTGCTCTCTTAATGCTACAAAATAAAACTAGTAACCAAGTATGAAAGAAACTAAGTTTTTCTTGAAGAAACTAAGAATGTTAAGCAATTAAAATATCTAGGCTTGTTCGCATCATAAGTTGTTTCAAATGAAAAAACTATAGAAGATAGGTTTACTAGGTCTAATGATACCGCCATCGAATTGAAACTCCTGGGAAAGAGTTACCATAATTCAGTAGTTAAAAAAGTTCTGAACCATATACCAAAGGTTTAGGATGCCAAAACAACAGTCATTCTGGAAGCTAAAGACCTAAAAACTTTACCCTTCGATGAGCTTCTAGGATCAGTCAAAACACGGACCCCAACTCCAAAGAAGAGAAAAAAGAAAAAGAGGAAAACAAGGTGTGGAAAACGGTTGCATTTAAAGTTTCAAATGAATAAGACGTTTAATATCAACAAATTGCAGAAAACAATGTGGAACTGGGGAAGGAGTTTGCGGCTTCTTATCTCCGCACCTGCTGACTGAATGGCTTGAACAGGGAGCTTATGTTTACTGTCAACAAATATCAGTAAGCTAGCTTTGGCTGGAAAATCGCCACCAGAACCTCCATTTCTTTGTGCGGTCATCCCAAATCCAACTTTGAAGGCCCAGTTGCCAGGTTCAGGTATTGCACTACTACGGATTCTTCAAGTGAAACCTTAATTCAAGCTACAATGGTGTGGTGTCCTTCCCCTTTAATGCAGGTTCCTTATGGAAAAGAAGAAGAAGAATAAAGTTCCCGATAGCCAGCATCCAAGGCATTGCATACCGTTGAAACAAAGGAAAAATTAAGGGGCCTTCAAAAACCCGTTGATCGTAACACATAAAAAGCAATGACGGCTTTCAAATAGCAGGCTATCTATCCTCTGAATCTGGCCGATGAATAAGGCAACCAAGTTCTCTATTAATCTCAATTTCCTTCATTAAAAAAAGATCACTAAGAGCACGCAGTCTCCGTATTCGCCTTACCCTACTAACGCGGTTTTCCGAAGTTTGTCGAGTTTCTGAGACAAAACCAGAACAGTATCCTTCCTACCCCATCAACAAGAGCCTCTTTCAGATTACTGAACATCTGAGCTGGAGACCGAATACCCGTATCTAACATCTCATGGAAGTACTTGCAAGCATCATCTAATTTGTTCTCATGGCACATGCCATCGATCAATGTAGAGAACATATGCATCCCAGGAAGTACTCCCTTGGACTTCATCCGACCCCACAACCATATTGCCATATCCAATCGTTCTTCATCACAAAACATCCGAACAATGATCTCGTATGTATTCACAGTTGGTTCACCTTGCACATTTCGTTTCCCAATCTCTGAAAAACAGGGAAAGCTTCTTTGGTTCTTCGAGCCTTTATCAAGTGATATAAGATAATATCATATGTTCGAGTATTTGGACCAACTCCACATTTTCTCATCTCATCAACTACCCTATAGGCATCATACGTCCGCAGCGACCAACAGTAAGCCCCCAAAGACTCGCACGTTGGGTAGAAATGTGAAGAAAAAAACAAAAAAAAAAGCTCACAAAGCTCTGGGATGATCCTCTTCGTAAACTGGTTTTAAAGGAAGGTAATAAGCCCAATAAAATTTTTAGATGATATTAAAGTTCAAAGAAACTAGTCTAAAATGAAAATGCTATAAGTTCTTATGTCTAGACTTCAATTCAAAGAAAGATTATATTAATCAACATTAAATGAAAAAGAATCATGAAATCTTAATATAACAGCTCTTTTATTATTAATGTAATGTTTATTAACTTGAATAAATAAGCAAGGAATTCATTTTATTTTATTATAATTTACTATTTGCGATAAGGTCAAAAGATACTTTGTGAAAATTCTGTGCACTCGTACATTCAACTTCATATTGATTGAAGGGATAATTGGGTTTTACTTAACGGATTAAATTTTATATAGGTGTTTGATAAAATAAAGGTAATCTGACAGAAATCCATTACATAATATTGTTTTCCATTGAAAAGTTTGTTCTTATCCATAAGTTGAACAACGTCCACTGCACCTTAAATATTCAAGGACCCCAAACCAAAAAAGGAAGTGTTTAAAGATCCAATAAATAAATCAATGGACCCGGCAAGCATCATTCGACCGATACGAAGATATAAGTTGTCCTTAGAAATGGGAAATTCTCAGTCCGAGAAAGGAGAATTCCGCCTAATGCCGTTCAACTCGCCTTGTTTCTTTCTGCTAAAATTTTTGGATTAGGACTTCCACGCTGGAAAAAGGAATCTTCCCCTTGATTCCGTTTTCTGGTAGGCTTTACAACTAAGATCCAGGGAAAAAAAGTTTGCTAAATCATGGTATAAATAGGGCTTCTTAGGCGTTTCTGATGTCGTCATTCAAAAGTCCATGCTATAGCATAAGCCTGTCCGTACTAGCATAAGCCCCCTGGTGAAACGAGTAATTCCTTTTTTACGACAAACTATGGGAGGAGTAACGATGGCGTTTTTCAAGTGCTGTTTGGGTGGTAAGAAGTTCGTTTAATGTTGGATGTTCTGTCTTCTTCTTTAAGTATAACCTAAACACAATTTGCAAATGGTACCTCTTATGTGCAGGTTGCCCTTGCAGTCTTTGTAAACGTTGTTCTTTTAGGGCTTCCGCTTTTACTCCGCAGGTCCAAGTAGGATTGTTTCCGCACGAATTCTACCATGACGATAGGCGGATAAGTGGCAGCCAAAATCTGACTTGAATTATTTTACATTAATGACAAACATTTTTAAGCTGGTGTTGTTTTTGTAGTTGCTTGTTACCGATGGTATTGTTATTTTTATTGTTGAAGTTATCAAAAGTTTGTAAAAAAATAGATTTCTTGATTTTACGAAGCTTTTTAAAATAGTTAAAAATATGTTTATTTAATATGGTTCAAGGCTTGAGAAGACCATTTTTTATATAATGTAATATTGTGTAAAGTCTATTCATAAGGGTATGCCCCTAACAACTTGTATTGATATACTTTATATATAAATTATTTAATTAAGCAGAAAAAAACTTATTAGTTAAGATTTTAATTGTTAAAATTATTTTACTTTGGGTTAGGTTATTAGGTAAAATTTTATTCTTGATATGCAGTTTTTTAATACTTAAAAAGTTCGATTATTATAATATTAGCCAAGTAATATATAAAGATCATCTATTTAAAATTTTAAAAAAATCCTAAAAGATTTAATTTCTCTTTGACAAGAATATCCTTTATTTGTTCTGTTTATGCACGTAACATATTCTTTTTTTCCTCTAAAGGAAAGCTGCGCCCAAGAAAGTCGAAATCCGTCAAACGTACAGACCCTCCCTCTAGTGAACAAGCAAGCCAAGACGAAGAAGGGACTGAGACAACTCCGGCACCCCTCCCTGAGCAGCAAGAGGAAGAAACCACTGAGACGCCACCCTCCCGCCCAGCGCCTGAGCCAGGAATTTTCATAGTTTCCAATGAGTCGTCTCAATATCCAACCAAGTATTATGGTACAGAGGATGGTAATCAAGTTATCTACAACGCTCTTCACTGTAATGATTATTTGAATGGCTGCGCTGCACAAGAACCTGTAGTTGTCTCTCCTCAACATGGTCACGACAACAGCAATTGTAATTTAGGCTTTGCAGAACAATGTTGGAATTATTTTTTTCCCACTTTCGACCCTTTAACTGACACTATGCTTTATCCTTCTGAAGTAAAATCGAAATAATTATGAGAGTTTGTCTAAGTTGACATCGATTATATTGAATGTACTTTCAAATGCAATATTGGATATCCAAATTTTTTTTTTTTTTTCGCAATGTTTGTTTTTCCCCCCCCGCAAAAACCACCTTTTTTTTTCCTTGATTCTTTCTTTCTTTCTTTCTTTTTTCGGTCATTCATAAAGGACGAAACCTTTATTGTTAGGCTTGTTTTCTTTTTCATTATTCTTTTTTTGCTCTCAGCTTATTTGCTACTGCGCAAATACATTTGGTCAATGGGATGAAGCAAGACTACAAAAACATGAAGCAAAATAATTAAAGTACGTCCTTGTTGCATAATAATAATTGAAATTATCCAAAATCTCTCAGAACTAGAATGACATTTCGTAGCCGGCCGTTGTTGTTAAGCAATATCTGAACTCTTTCATAATCGAGGTGTTCATCTCGTGCAACTAATAGATGCAAATATGAATCCCAATACTGTTAGAACTCAGGCCTATCATCGCAAACCAAGAGTTAAGTTGATTGAAACTATTACCTTTTGTAATAATTCTTCTTCGATTGTTTCGCATTACTCAAATTCCAAAATGTTTTTACCGTGGTATGAACACTAATCACACTGTTGTGAATTCCTATCTCTGTAGGTAGACTAGATGAACAATTCATTCTTGGTGTAATTTACTTTTTGTATTTTCCCTCAATTGATAATCAAAATAGTTAGTTGTCAAAAATGATTGTTCTTTTTTTTTTAAAGATAATCGTTAGTTGGTTGTTGGATTCTTCTTAGTTGGCTATTAGCTAGTCATTGAATGCTTGCCAGCTACCTACTTTATAGTTCTTAATTGGTCTTAGTAAATTAAGTTTTATGAGTAGAGTAAAATATTTCAGTTTCCATATTTAATTTCTACAAAGTATTAGAGGAATATACGATGAGCTTCTTCCTTCTTCAATCTTTTATTCTTTCCTTGCTTATTGTATCTAGAATCTAGGAACTCAATAAAATGAAGCCCAATTTGAAGATAGAAATACGTTTGGATCATCTTATTCAATTACTAATTAGATATGCCAAGATGAATCTTATAAACCAGTTGTTGATTGGGATTGGAAACTATATCATATGTAGCGGAGGGATGACAATTGAGCTTTTGCCAAAAAAGTAAGATGATTTCGTGGATGAATCATTCAATAATCTTGACCCACTATTTAAATAGTAGGAGAGAAATAGAACTATGGTTCTTTCCTGCATTATGAACTTAACTTCAAAACAATCAGCTAGAGCAATAATCTGTTTAACTACCATATCGTATGGAAAGATTTCAAAGAAAGATTTGACAAGTTAATGGTTCAAAATTTTCTATTTGTTTGTTGCTCCTCTAGTCTAAAATTTACAATTTAGAGGTTAATTTCTTATTTTCATTTTATAGGGAAAATCGCGTATCTTACTCAAGGATATTTTAATCTTTGGTTATTTTATCAAGTTGTGAATACCCTGTTCCAAGGCCCATTTGAACATGATCAACAACAGAAATTGTTGTTGGCCGGAGAATTGACTCCGGTTGGTGGAGGTCATGCAGCGTGCTCAGTTCACTAGAGATGACAAGGGTGATGCGCAATGACTAGGGCTAACGTGGCAAGGATTCCCCTGTGTGCTGTCAAATGGACTTGAAGTCTTTTGCTGACATGGCAGGTTTAAACAAAGTGGAATTTTTATTTAAATCCTTTGCAAACTTATGGGTTGTCACAAACTATGAGCTTGTCTTAAAAAAGTTTGAACCGTGTAGAAGAAAGTCCTTTGGCAAAGATATTAGCTAATTGATCTACTATGAAAATGAAGTGAATAAATAGTTTTTTATTTTGGGCCCGCTCTTTGATGAAATGGAAGTCAGTCTTAATGTATTTGGTTTAGGTGTGAAAAACAAGGTTTGCTTTAAGGTATTACAAATGCATAGATGTACGATCTACGATGCATGGGTGTCAACACACTCTAAATCAACTACACAAGGGATTTATAATGATGTAAGTTTCAAGTCTATCCCTTAGAATAAATGATATTATAAATGAAATTCTCTAGCACTAAGCAATGCAAAAGTGATATGAATCTTCTTCATATTTGCTCTTTCCTTGACTCTTGGATAGCTAAGTAAGATGTTCAATCAAGTATTTATTGCTCCACCAACAATCAACCAATTAAGTATGTTTGATAAAGAATCTATTATTATCAAACAAACATACAAGATATTAACTTCTTAATGTGAGTGAAAAAGATTAGGCTTAGTAAGCTATATAAGTGTAAACCAACTCACAAATATACATGAATAGATAAGGAGTAAGTGTTAAGTATATAATTCATGTAGTAACAATAAGATAACACTTCAACAATGAGCTAATTTAATAATTGAATATATCCAATCAATAATATTCAAGCTCACAACTCTTCACAGTAAATAAGTATGGATTTTCAGCATATAAGTGTTAATATTTTAACAAGGTGCAAAGGACATAAAGCTTATAATCTAGCACCACACAATCAAGCATATAAGTATCAAGTATGTCCAACAAATCATGAGCTTCAAGAGTTCACATCATGTGTCAATTTTTTTTATCTTCAATAGTATAGATAGAGGTATAGTTTATAGCCTAGTGCCACACAATCAAGCATATAAGTATCAAGTTTATCCAAGAAACCATGAGCTTCAAGAGTTTATATAATGTGTCAATTTCATCAATCAAAACTCACCAATTTGGAGCAAACATTCAAGAGTATATATAGAGTTGATATATCACAAAACTTTATCAAAGATTTAGCTTCAAATCACAAACAAATTTTTAAAGTGAACAATAATGTAAATAATAACCAAAAATTTCAATCTAAAAGTCCAATCACAATTTGCAGTGAAAAATAGGGAAAGTTGTACATATCAAACCACGATTTTCCAAAGATTAATTTGAGCTCTGATTTGTAAGGAGTAGTTAAGTATAGGTTAATCAAAGAGGTTCTTTTCCATTAAGGTTTTCTAACCCTCATTATGCAGAATTTGTTCTTTTGTTTTTCTATAGAAAATCACTTCAACAAGCCAAGCTAGTTTAAAATTGAACCTCACAACAGTTACTAAATTACCTTTGATCTTCTTGTTGCAATTTGTCAAAAAATCAGACCATTGTAAGAAACATACGTAGAGAGGAGAGAAAGCAAGCTTGGTCATGCATAAAGAGAAAAAATGTCTAGTGAAGTATTGTACCTGAAGGAGAGAAAGGCATAATGAAATAGACCATTTCATTTAAGGATTCCACTTGGCTCCACAAGATTTTGGCCTAATAAATAATAATCTATGTCATTTAAGATCAAACTCAAACAATTTACAAGCTTCTCAATAAGTATCATTTGGCTTATAAAGAAAAATTTTCTAGCAAAATATGAGCTAACTTTTCATGAGAATGGTGGAATAAAATAATTTATTCCCTAATGTAAATATTTAGTCAAATATAATACTTATTTTGTCAATAAATATTATAAACTATGACCTTATACTTACTTTCTTTATGGCACAAAATATTCTACACCAAAAATCTATTTTTAAAATATTTTCTTTTTGTTAATCATCAAAATAATGTAAAATAGAATATACCCAATATACATCCCTAAAATTGGAGAAGGGAATGAGTTTCTCCCAAGTTCTAATGACACCAACTTTGAAAAGCCTTTTTTGATTTAGTTAGGTGCAAGCTTAGCAAAAATGGGAGCAATACCCATGCATAAATGATGACCCATTGCCCTATCTAAGTAAAATATTAACTCCAAAGCACTTAGGTCCCTCAACATACAAAAAAAGGATATTTGTTATCATCATAGTGGTGCAAAAATGAAGGTCATATTTATTAAGTAATCATTTCATATTTTGAACAACTCATCATAGTTTAAAGCATCTTATGGGGAAATGAATTTCCACACCAGCATAATGTAAGTAGCTAACAAAACTATTGGAAACTAACTATAAAATTTTGTATAAATAAGATAGTGAGAATGGTGTAGCAAATACACTCTCATGATTATCATGTGTTCGAGAGGAGAGGAGCCCTTATTGCATTCTTTATCAATCTAGCAACTATATTAGATTTTGGATATATTGTTAAGTTACAAGGAAGACCCACAAGTGCAATCATTACTACAAGCACCATCCATTGACCTGATCACTTACATTAATTATAGCAAATTAGGGAGATACACGGGAGTAAATAGATAGACACTTACATGAGGCAAGCTTAGGGGTCTATTCACGAGTAGGGACACTTGGAAGAAGATACAATAATAGTTTTATGGGATGAAATGAAACAAACATTTTCATAATAGGTGTCATGTTGTGAGGTTCACCAATAGTATAAGTTAAAGAAAGTGCCATATCTGGGACTTTTATAGTCATTACCTATCCCTATTTAGGCTAAGTAAGATATCAACATGGACTTCATTTAGGGTTTGGCTTGAAGTGAGGGTCATGATAACATCTTCATCGTGGTAGACTATTTTACAAATCATGCCTATTTCATGGCTTGAGTTACCCTTTCTCAACAACCTAGGTTGCAATGATGTTCATTGATGGAGTAAAAAAAATACGTGGACTTATCATCACTATCATTAGTGAATAGGAGTCCTTGTTCCTCAATAAGTTCTAAGAAAAGTTATTCAAGATCATTGATGTTAGACTCCTTCGCAACACATCCTACCACCCCCGAAAAGATGTACAAATAGAATGGATAAATCATTGTATTAAGTAGTATTTGAAATGCTTAAGCAAGAAGAGGCCTTACAAATGTATTTGTGGCTATCTTTAGTCGAGTGGTGGCATAACATTAATTACCACACATCTATTCAAATGACCCCTTTGAGGCACTGTATTGGTATAAGTTAAGTTAGTTACCCTTATCCTACCATAACCATGAGATGACAAATGAGTATGAGGAAAATGAGTTCCTTTAAAAATGTGGACAGCGAGTATAATTGGTCAAGTCACACCTATAATCCAGCCAAGCTTATACTGAATCGAATGCTAGCAAGAATAGGTAAGAACATGAGTTTAAGGTAGGAGATTTGATCTACTTAAATGTGCAGCCCTATAGATAGCAAACTTTGACTAGGAAAAGAGATTACAAGTTAGCACCACACTTTTATAGGCCATTCATGATACTATAGTGTATTGGCAAAATGACTTATAAAATTGCATTACCAACTAAAGCATTGACTCACCTTATATTCCATGTCTCTCAACTAAGCAAGGGAATAGGACGATGTTATAAGATTTTCCTCAATGCACCCTTAACTGATGGTAAAGAAAGATGGGAAGATTGTTTGGTTGAATCCATTATGGTGTTGGCATGGCGATTGGTGAGGTAAGAGGTTGGGCCAAGGTTGAATTTGCTAATATAGAGTAGTCTGAGCATCCATAATACAATCCTTCATAAGAAGACATCAAGCACAATGGTTGTTTTTATGATACTGTATTGTGAAGAAAATTCCTAGTTGTTGTATTGAATCATGTAGAAAATATTTTGTAATTGTTTGATAATGAGGATCAATCTCTTTAGACTTAGAAGATTGGGAAAAAAAGATTATGAAAAATAATCTCTAGTATCCCACTAGAGAAATAGTGGAAGAACTCTAACTAGTTTGGTTAAGGAATTAGGGATTTCTCTAGTATTTCTCTATCATTGGTTGAACCACCTTAAATTTGCTAGTTTGCATGAGTTTATTCTAAATATTTACTTGCTAATATGATTATATTATTAACTCTGAATTTATTGATTGCTTAAATTGATATATTTTACTGTCATTTATATTTTTTTAACTAAGGAAAACTTATTAGGTAGAAAAATAAGAAGGAATCACCCAATTCAAGGGAAAACTAAGTGTGACATAAATTAGCAGCTTGAGTTGATTCGTAACAACATCCACCAAACAATACTTAGCTTATAATAGGCTACCTTTATTTAATGAGTCCAACTATGAACATTGGAAGTCCATGATAAGAGATTTTATAATTGGTCAAGATGCGAATGTCTAGAAAATTATTATTAAAAAAAAAAAAAAAAGCAGAAGAGGAAGAATGGCCTAAATAAAAAATCATAGAAATGAGCTAAAACAGTGGAACAATGATAATGTTGTTATGCTCTCTTTCACCAAGTATGGAAGAAATTAGAAGTTTTTTCATGAGAAACTAAGAATGTTAAGCAATCGAAAATATCTGTCCTAGTTAACATCATACATTGTTTCAAATGAAACCTTCAAAAACTATAGAGGATATATTCATTAGGTTTAATGATACTGTCATCGAATTGAAACTCTTGGGAAAAAGTCACCACAATTCAGAATTAGTTAAAAAAAGGTTTGGACCATTTACCAAAGGTTTGGGATGCCCAAAAAATAGTCATTGAGGAAGCTAAATACGTGAAAACTTTACCCTTTGATGAGCTTCTAGGATCAGTCAAAACACATGAGCTCCAACTCCAAAGAAGAGAAAAAGAAAAAGAGCGAAACAAGATGAGGAAAACGGCGGCATTTAAAGTCTCTAATGACTATGATGTTTAACATCAAAAGGCAGTAGAAGAAAAATTGCAGAAAACAATGTGGAACAGGGGAGGGTGTTTGCGGGTTGTGTTTGGAAGAAGGAGAAACTTTGATTTGTTGTGAAACACACTTACAATAGCTCTGATACCATTAGACTTTTAGAGAAATGAGAGAAGTATATTTCCATAAATAGAAGTGCCGAATACAGAGTACAATCGTTTGAATTGAACGAGCTAGTCTTGCTGCTATAACTGCAATAGCCAATTACAACTGAACTAGTTACAGTCTGAGCTGTATCTTGAAGCATGGATTTAAGTCCAGATGGGTAAGATCTCCGCGTCCGCTGACTGAATGACTTGAGCAGGGAGCTTGTGTTTTACTGTCAACAAATGGCAGTAAGCTAGCTTTGGTCGGAAAATCGCCACCCGAACCTCCATTACTTTGTGTCGTCATCCCAAATCCAAAATTTAAGCATCATCCCAGTTGCCAGGTTCAGGTAGTACACTACTACGGATTCGTCAAGTGAAACCGGTCTCCTTCCCCTTCTTATGCACGTTCCTCACGGGAAAGTGAAACCACTAATGTGCCATTGAAAACACCCCCAAGAAACGAGGGGGAGAAAAGAAGAAAAAGAAGAAGAATAAAATTCCCGATAGCCAGCATCCAAGGCACTGCATACACTGAAAAAAGGAAACCCTATGGGGCCTTCAAAAACCCGTTGATCGTAACACATAAAAAGCAATGACGGTTTTCAAATAGCAGACTATCTATCCTCTGAATCCGGCCGATGAGTAGTGCAACCAACTTCTCTATTAACCTCAATTTCCTTCATTAAGAAAAGATCATTAAGCGCATGCAATCTCTCGTATTCGCCTCACCCAACTAGAGCATTTTTCCGTAGTTTGTCGAGCTTCTGAGACAAAATCAGAACGGTATCCTTCCTACCCCCATCAACAAGAGCCTCTTTCAGATTACTGAACATATGAGCTGGAGGCCGAATACCCATATCCAACATCTCATGGAAGTACTTGCAAGCATCATCTAATTTGTTCTCACGGCACAAGCCATTGATCAATGTAGAGAACATATGCATACCAGGAAGGACTCCCTTGGCCTTCATCTGATCCCACACCCTTATTGCCATATCTAATCGTTCTTCATTGCAAAACATCCGAACAATGATCTCGTATGTACTCACAGTTGGTTCACAGCCAGGTTCGTTTCCCATTCTCTGAAAAACAGAGAAAGCTTCTTTGGTTCTTCGAGCCTTTATCAAGTGATATAAGATAATGTCATATGTTCGAGTATTTGGACCAACTCCGCACTTTCTCATCTCATCAACCACCCTATAGGCATCATACATCCGCAGCGACCAACAGTAAGCCCCCACAAGAGCATTATAAGTGGGTGCCTCCGGTGCAAAACCACAAGCCTTAGATCGTTCGAAAAAATCGAGTGCTTCATTCAATCTCCTCTCAGAACCCAATCCATTAATCAGTGTACAAAATACATGAGGACTTGGTTTGCAATTTTTCGCTTCCATTTCATGAAACAACTCAATCGCTTCATCATATTTCCTAGCCTTGCAATGTGCGTTGATAATTATACCGAAAGTCACCACATCTGGCTCAAACCCTTCCTCTCTCATTTCTCTATAAACTTCATTTAACCTCAACAAATTCTGTTCTTGTCCCCATCCCTCCAACAAAATTGTGTATGACTTGATATCGGGGGTGAACCTTCTCTTCTTCATTTTATCAAACACCTCTTGAGCTTTTTCTACATGTCTTGACTTGCTTAAAGTATCGATCAATCTATTATAATCCGACACTTCCAACTTCATTCCGAACTTCTCCATCTTCTCAAATGCCTCCATGGCTTCTTTTATCTTCCTCGCTCTCGCATATCTCCGCACAATCAATGCAAAAGTCTCTTTACTCAACTGCCCTTTACGCTTCATGTCACTCACCAAATTCCATATCAGCTTGAATTGTTTTATCTTTCCCAGAGCCTCAATCAAAGCATTATAACTCTCAGTACTATACTTAAACCCCTTTTGCTTTTCAGCCCACTTGAAGAAAGATAGTGCAAGAGCACCCGCATTGCCCAGCTTCTTCAAAACCTCCACAACCAACAAGGGAGATACCTCAACCGAAAGGGGAGTGAGGGAGGCCTCTACAGAAGAGCCAGAGCTTTTCGATAGTACTTTACAAATACTTTCAGCATCTTCACGAACTCTGTCGCTTACAGTAAAATCCAGGTTCTCGTCCTTGGCCTGAACCGACACTTGGGATTGGCCTGAGCCATCATGGAATGGTCTGTAAAAGCCAGAAGAAGGTTGTGGTAAAGCACCACATGAGATTTGAAGATTTTTGTCTTTGACTGTGACAAGAGAAGCACTGGTAAACGATCTAATAGTAAGAGTTTGAATCGTTGATGGAGAAGAAATATCGGGGAAGTAAAGTAAGGCAAGATTGGGTCTTTTGGATGCTTTTTGGAGGATATTGAGTAACCGTGCAGGAGCCATTTGAGAAACAAACTGAGATGACTGAATCCGGCCGAGAGGAGATGAGATTGGAAGAGTTCGTTCAGGCGGGAAGAGGGGAAACTCGTTATCTGTGGGATGGATATGGACAGGTCAATCAGAGCCCAGGAGAAAACGGGCCTAGCAAAATGAAAATGCTAAATCAGAGTTATTCTGTTCTCTAAAATAAAAATGCTATTAAGTCCTTCTGTCTAACTTCAATTCAAGAAAATATTATATTAGTAAACATTAATGAAAAATAATTTTTAAATCTTAATATGATAGTTCCTCCTTTATTAATGTAGTGCTTATTAACTAAGTCTTAATTTGGATAGATAAATGAGGAATTCATTTTATTTTAATATAATGTAGTAATTACATAAAGGTGAAATTATATTTTGTGAAAATTTTGTATGTATTCATGCATTCAAATTCATATTGATCGAAGAGATATTTTTTTTTTAATGTAATTGATTATTTTCACATTGTTTCACAAAGATAAGGATTACATTAAAGTGATAAAATTAGGAAAAAGGAAGGGGAAGGATATGTAATAGATAGTGATACATCTTGATTTTATATTTTGATACTTTTTACTTAATGAAAGAAGGTCAACAAAATCAAGACTAGGTCTCATTATTCCTATATATAAGTAATATTCCTCTCAAACTATTGGAGGTATATTTTGGTACTTTTGCTTGCACTTATTGGATTTTTTCATCAATGGTATTGGGTCAAAATCCCCTTTTGACTCTTTGCCATGGGTCCCACTATTATTAATCAATATTAACGAAGATAATTGACTAGTGAAAAATATTGGAATAATTCCTTCATATTTTCACACTTACAAATATAGAAGATATAATTCACATGGATATAGTAAGTCTGGCTTGGGCTTCTTTAATGGAAATCTTAGGAATCAAACTCAAAACATCTCAATTGTTTTATGGACCATTTTGAAAAGTCCTTTTTTTTCTTTAATTTAATTTTTTTATAAATTTTATTTATGTTTATGTTTATAAATTTTAATCCTTTATTGAACTCATGCCATGTCATGATTCAAGCCTTAAAAATCAGTAGGCTTTACTAATCCTTTTCGAAATCTAAAGATGTTCTCATGGAATTGAATCACTTTCATTTGTTGGGTCTCTATGTGAGTGTTTGTTGAGAAAGAGGAGGGCTTAATGATTGTTCGTTCGCCTGAAACCAAAAGTCAACATTTTGGTAAATAGAGACATAAAAATTTCTTCCGAGCAATGGCCAAGACCCGGTCATTTCACAAGAATGACAGTCATACCAGTGATTTGGAGGAGATCTCTCGAAAGTATTTAGTGCCCATTTCGTTCAACTCTCCATCATCTTTCTTGGGTGGAACTTTAAGTACATGTATGTTTACTTGTTAACCAATTTCTAAATGTTGAAGATTTTAAAGAGATCCCAATTTCTGACGGATTTATTTTGAATCGGAATCTTTTGACTAAACTTTATCTTAATTGATTTAGCTCAGGGAACAACAGATTTTTCACCTTGAATTGTTCAAAATGTGCAGAATCTCTTACTTTTGGTGGAGATTCAGAACTAGTAACCGATGCTGCACACCAACATTTAGCCATCGCAATTCTTTTCCTAATAGCGGGTCACATATGTATTGGACTAATTGGGACATTGATCATGGTATAAAGGAAATTTAGAGGCCCATACACCATGTTTGGAATGTCCCAACAAAATCACAAAAATCTGAGATTCTGACTCTTACAAACCCAAATCGAACAATTATTGCAGCAGCCACACAAAAGCTCCTGTGACTTTGGCTCTGCAAGAGCAGAGAACCAATCCCGACTAGAAACACACAATCAACATTCAAATACAAGCTATATATAACCTTTCACTGGACCACCAACCTAAATCGTTTTAGCGTTCTCGAGACCAAATCCGGCAACGGATAATTAAAACGGCTGCGTTGGTAATGACATAAACTACCCAACTAATAACCTTCATATAGTAAGGAAATGGAAACGAGATGAGAATAAATACCGCGCTGAAGGTGAGGAATACGCCCAGCTCTGAAGCAGCTGAGCTCTGTTGTGGAATGAGGGATAAATGCAAGCACTGAGGAACAGACAAGCGAAGCCCAGAAGAACTGCCAGACTAAACAAGGTGAATTCCATCGGCAGTTGACGTTGGTCTAGAAGATAAACAACTGCCACCTCCAAAGCGCCAGTTACACAGAGGCTAGCCATAAGCTTCCACAAGTTCGGAGCCCTGCCCCTGTCAGGCTGTGCAACCGGAGTTTCTGTTGTTCATGCCATTGGCAGAAGGTTGGGAGAGCTGTCGAAGTAGAGACGGAAACCGTCGAAAAGTTTCGATCCCACAATCTTTAATATAAGCAGCGAATTCCGTAATGCGACTAAACCATTGGCTTGCCATGAGCAAGGAGGATTCAACTAATTACTAACACTAAGGGCAGAGGTAGAACGGAGAATCGAAAGAGGAACGAAGAGGGACGAGGTAATACGTTGCGTGTTCAGTATTAAGAACGTCTCCGACGGCCAAAACTAAGTGGTGTTTCAACCAATATACAAGTTGTTGCTCAAAGTCACAGCGGGATCTGATTCTCTTCCGTGAAACGGCCCAAAACTTTATTAAAACGACACCGTTACAATTCAGAAAGGCCAATTTCCAGTAGGCGTCTAAAATTAAAGTTAATATTGGGTTCCCATCAAATTTTCTTTTTCGTTTTTTCTTTTTTGTTCAAATCCTTTTTACATGTCTTCTACTTGAAATCCTTTCTCTATGTTTTTTGAGTCACTGTGAATCCAACTCTCACTTTTCCTTCTCCTGGGATATTTCCACATGGGTTCCTATAAGAGTTAACTATTTTACATTAATATTTCTCGTCATAGCATCAATATAGATAAATGACGATGATATTCGAATGGGTTTAAATGTCCAAAATTTAAATCAAACCATTTGACATTACACAAATAAAGAATGAAATTTACCTGAGTTTTCAAATAAGTGTATAGACACATGATTTTTCTTTTTTTTTTTTTTTTTTGAAAATCTGAATGTATAAGAAAATACTGAAAATTTGATGTACGTTTTGAATAAGAAACAGATGTTGTTCTTGATTTGGAAGATAAGATAAAATAAAATAAAAAGTTGAAGATTTGATACGACCTATTATTCTACTGGTTGATTATAAATAAATTGATAAATAAAAAAACAACTATAAGAGGAATTTCGGCATCATCCGTGATCAACAAAACTTTTGTTTTTGTTTTTGTTTTTATTTTTGAAATTTGTCTATAAAAGTAATGAAGGTAAATGTTATTGATAAAGCAAAAAAACTGAGATTATTTATTCTCTAAGTTATGATCAAAGTGAAATGCCCATAAGTCCCTTCCTTGGACAATCAAGATTGAGAGAGAGAGAGAGAGAAGCAAAAACAATATAATTAATTGGTTTAAAGAATGAACTTCTATTGACAGCATTCAAAAGCGAGCCTCATACGACGTGACGACCAAGTATAACATATAACAAAAACCAATAGGCAGCACAAAAGGGAGATCATCTTATTGATTGAAAGCCCTGGCGGCCCTATAATAAACAATAGCCCCGAAACTACAATACCTGCCCAAAACCTCAAGTGAATTCACTTGCTTCCCTCAACTATCACCTGTTATAAGCTCCAGCAAAGCCTGTGATCGTAGTAGGCTCAGTGTCTAAAGAATGTATCTCAACTGATGCCAGTCCTTCAGACCGTTCATGAATTCAGATGCCCAAAAAAAATTGCACCTTCTCCCAAAACCTCTTTTCAGCTCGAGTACCTTCATTTGCACTGATTCGCCCGTGAATTCCAGTCATCAAGAAGGCTTGTCATGGATTCCTCAAACTTCTTTGCTTGGGGACCTGGCTTCAGGACATTGACATCACCCCATTGGGAGCAAGGATCCGTCAACCAGCTTTTCCTCCCAGAGCACCATGCCCCCGGAGCAGCTTCGTTATACCGACGCTTGAGAATTTTTTCATCAACCATCTTCAGCACACGGTCATCTTTACGGAATTGTCTTGCAAAAGCAGCTCCACTTTGGACCATTTGATCAAAATCAGATGTATTCAGGAATTTGGGTTCCATCTTGGGGGGATTATCCCAGATCATATATCTCAAATCACTGTTCACGGTCGTATTCATAAACTCTGGTGAATTGCATATCACAGAGTGAAAATATCCTTCTTGAGACAGAACTACATTAGTAAAATACATCAGGAGCGTTCGGGGAAGGTTATCCCAACCAAGTATACAAAATTCCAGAAAGGACCGGCTCAGGATTACCCATTGGGAGCCTGCAAAGTAAGATTTTTGAGTATAGCGGTTCAGCATTCCAAAAGGTACACACACAAATGTAATTTTATGTAGGAAAATAGCGATTCTAGGGAATAGACTTTGCCTGTGAATAATTTGAAAGCATCAGGTGTTTCACGCTTCTCTGTAGCATGAAAAATTTGACTCCTCCTAGCTAAATATAAAGCTGGGTCAACTACAATAGGCTTAATCCTCTGAGCTCTGCAGGAAAAAAATGTACCAACAAGATTCAGATTGGGTTAAAAGTAAATCCCTTTGAAGAAGATGCTCAAATTAGCGGAAGGGTTTGCCTACTCTTTCCAGCCAAGTTCACTGGTGTGATCAATGAAATTGAGGTCTCTGCTAACAGAAGAGAACACATGCGACAGGTCTGAAAAAAGGTCACAGAAGCAAACATCAGAAAGAATCAACCATGAAGAAGGGAAAAAAGAGCATGATTTGAATTTTGACTAGAAAATGACCAAAGAAGAGGGGGAAGAGGAGAGGACCAAGAGCAGAATCTATGATATTTTATGAAAAGAAAAGAAAAAGAAACAAAAAGGGGGACAAAGACCTCGCCAACAAGATAGTGTAGATTAAAAATAGAAGTGAGTCATAGATGATGTTTTAAAGGTGTAACTGAAGTCAAAATGCCGTTAGGTGGGCACGCAAGTTCAACCTCAAGGACAAATAGGTCATCCCATTCAATATGAAAAATAGGACTGTTTGTCTCACTTGGACTTAGATGCTTTGAACCAGCATTTAGGAGGCCACAGATAGATGGTGTATTAATGCCTAAGCCTAAGTTATGCATGACAAACTGGGCATCGCTCTGGTGTCTTGAGATTCTACCATTATGAGTTCCCATTAAGAATGCACAACAACTATCTCGACAGATTTATGAGAGACATTCCAAGGCTACGGATCAATACTGTTAGCTTTGGGATCTCACTTAGGCCATACAAATTCTTTTATCATCCTTTATTACTAACTGCTTTAGAGGCAAGATTCTTCTGTAGCTGTGCTCCCTATGTGCAAATTGTCAGCTCTGCCATCTTCTTACAGAGTCAAACTATTGATAATGTACCCTTCAAAAAGCCTTCTTTGGGTTGGAAGGAGGGGATTCACTTTCAACAAAAAAATTTGCAAACATGACCATCCCACTATTGCAGTCACAACAAATATATTCACGATAATGTGTGAAGACCATAGCTTGATATACAGTTTCCACACAAGGACATTGGCAAGAAACTCTTTAAGCCACAAATCAACATACAGTTTTTCCTACAATCTCTCTCACTCACTCTCTATCTCACACTGTCGGTCAAACATGTGGCAAGAAGCCAGCATTACTAATACACAGCATTCATCATTTAAGTTATTTTATTTTTACTTCAGTACTTTTTTGTTGGGACCAATTCTGATCATTTTTAGTATCCACAGTATACCAACATATCATTTCACTTAAGGAGAAGTGAGCATTTTTAACTGAACCATGTAGACCAAAGTTGAAAAACAAATTAAAAAATGTGTCTTATCTCTTATTTGAAATATTCCAACTCTACCAGAAAAATAATATCTAAAAATTCTACCAGCATGTTACATTATATTTAGTTGTTACTTCACTCGGGGAAATCTTTTACCAATACATAGACAAAAGATAGGATTAGAACTTCAGTCTAGGTAACCGCTAGAAACTAAAGCCAAGGCCCTTCAGCCCCCTATGACCTAGATTCCCTACTAATACAGAAATTACAGGAAAGCCTATTCACAGCAAAGAGATCATGATCTAGTGGGACTCTATTCAGACAGCACACGAGAAATTTCACTGTATAATCTATTCATGCGAGAAGTTATAGGCATTCCTTTCCCAGTGCGATAGAACTATCTTAGTTGCTAGGCAATTCCCATAACTCTTTTTGTCACATCATGAAAGAAAGAGCTTTATGGGAAAGGGAATATACCTTGATAATATTTTGAGTGCAACAAGGAAAGATGAGATTCGGTCTTCCTTGGGATGCTGGAGCTTACATTAGCTTGGGCTTCCTAGATCCAGCTCAGAAACATGACCAATTTAAATTATTTGCAAAGCAAAATCAGTGTGTAGTCCAAACAAAGCTTAATCTGGGAAATGGCAGTTTTTTTTGGTTAAAAACAAGAGCATAGAGACCCTGAAAGGCTGCTAAGAAAACTAAGCTACGTTACAAAAGAAACCTATGGGCCCTGTGAACACCATTAAGACACCACAATCCATCCCAAAATGGCATCAGGAGGTCAGGACCACATCATATTCAACAATTTCAAACACAACAAACAAACAAGAAAACCAAGACATCAACCTTCAAAGTTTTAGCACAATAAGAAATAATGAGTAGGGAAACTCAATAAACAAAGACAAATGTTAGTCAAAGACAATCTACTAGAAAGATGGTCCTGCTTCACACTATCTCAATGTAATTGTAACTAGACTTCAAAATATAAAATGGTTGGACTGGCTAAAGTAAGATCCCGGTAAAATCCAGTGCTACAAACTAAGTGATCTAAATGACAGAGATCCTGCACTAACAAAAGACCCTTTCTTGGGTAGGCAAGACTAAACGCCTAGCTCTGGAAAGTTGACCACAATGCAGAAAAGGATAAACGAAACATGTTGTCCTCCAATGATGTCTCTCATCCCAGTGTACTCTTGCCAAAGTACTACTGCATAGGAAGTTCACAGAAAATTGAAAAAACTCTACTGATTTGAATCTCAGGTTCCAACAACACCATAAATAAACAATTGATCTTAAAAAACCTGAGTACCACATACATGATTTGCCAACTAACAAAAACTTGAGCTCCAATCTCCATTCTCCAGTACATGGTTCTCAGGGCCTTAAATCAATACTCTTTGCACGTCCTTGCACAAGCATTCATTCTTCGGTGGGATTGGATCACCAAAGGAGAGGAGACAGCCTTCAACACAAGCTAGTGATTATGCGCCCAGAAAATTCAAAGTGCTTTTGTATATTATAAACATCATCCGAGAACCAAAATCACATTCGAAGTATTTTGATCAACTCTAGATTTGGCTAGAACCAGAAACACTTTATCTTCACAATCCAACATCATGGTGAGAGTTTTCACTAAGAGAAGTTAACAAGATTAGCCTCGATGCAGAAATGCATTTCCTACATTTGCAAAGTGCAATTTCCATACCATGATATTCATTCACTATGATTGAGGGACATATAGCGTCAAGAATGCCTAATGAAAGGAGTTACTCTATCCACCCTCTGCTTTAGTACAGCAAAAGATTTAGCAGTTGACTGACACTAAGAACGGTGGTGAAAATCACGCATCATTTCCATCTAAGTTCATGAAAATTGGACCAGACCAACTCGAGTAAAGTGGATGCTTCTATAAAACCTAAGGTTAATCCATATTTTTGTCACCTACTGAACTTCAACCTTTCCCAACAAAAACAGAGGGAAAAGAAAATTTTCCCCCCCAATCTCAAGACCAGAATCCTCCGCTAAATCAGACCACGATACCCCACCCACTAGCCACATCAAAACCCTATAGCGAATCCGACGAAATCAAAGCAAATAAACATACGAATTCAATCACACAATCAGCGTACCATCCGGCGTGAGCAACGGGTAGTCCATCGCACTCAAAGTTATAAACCAATTCCACCCACTGTCAATTCTCAACAGTATCGCCGCGGCGCGCAGCGTCGTGGCTATATTAGAGGAGCCCATGAAGGTAAGGCGATCGGGCTTTCCCACCACATCCACGTTTCCAAAGGCCCGAATCCCCGGCACGGCCCGGACCGACGCCGCCAAGCGGTGCCTCTCGTCGTCTGAGGCCTCCGCCGCCAGTTGCAGGAGATAGCGGTTGCGCGGGTGGTAGACGGCAAGCAGGAGGCGGAAGATCCGATCGGCGTCGCCACGGCCGCCATAGATGTAGTAGGCGAATGCGGGCGGATAGTGCGCGCCGTAGTGGACGATGGAGGGAAAGGGCTTAGGGGAGCTGAAGGAGGAGAGGCCTGTGAGCAATAAGAGAAGAAGACAAGAAAGCAATGCGGCTATGAAGAGCGTGAACAGACATTTCTTCTCAGCTCCCATAGGGCTCTGGTTATTGTATTTCTTGGTTTTGGGTCCCGCTTTGTGTTTCTGTATTTCCTGTGTTCCACTTGGATGGCACGGTGCTATTCTGGGAGTCACCCAAACGAGGATTTGGCGATGTCGGTGTTGGCTGATTCTGGGTTTTCAGAGAGTCTGAGGAACTGGTTAACTAAGATCTTGGTTTCTCCGGATTCGATTCAGAGGTTTGACAGGGTGCTGAATGTGGGTGTGAAGAGAAGGGACAAACTAAAGATCACGAACAGAAAGTCAAAATTTCTCTCCCAAAACCTTTACTTTTTCTTGTCACACTCACACTGTCGCTCTCTTTCCAATCTTTGTCTAACCTTTTTCATGTATTTTCCTCTATCTTCTTGCGATGTGCTACCTGGTAACTCTAGGGTTGGCGCTTTCAGTCCAGATTGATTGTGCTTGGCGAAAATGGAGTTCCTTCCCTCTTCTTCCAATACTAATTTGGCCCCATCGCCGGTAAAGGTATAATGAGAAAGATGCGGGATGTACTTTACTTGTATAGTAGGTATAAAACAGTTCGAATCCACTGCTCTCTACCTCCCTCCAAGGAGCGTGGGTATGACGCTCCGGGAAAGTAACACCAGTTGTACAGAATAGAAATACGGACTGACGGGGTTGTGAAGTGAACGCACGCGCTTTTGAGACGGCTGAGTGGTGTTCGCGTACTAGGATTCACTATTTCCAGTGCCCGGAGTCGCTGGAAATAGCAACTCAGGGGGTGGAAATAGGCGAGTCAGATTTTAAAAATGGTTTGGCCACGTGTCGCGTTTGGAAGGCTTTGGAAAGTACGGCAAGTCTCGGTTGGTGCGCAGTAGATTTACCTCGTCCACCTGTGATTTATGTCTTCTTCTGTTTAATTAAGCAGGTTGTGAAAGTTGTTACCGTCGTATTCTGGACATCCAAACGACAAACGTTTAGGTTGACGGTTGTACTTCCCAAAGAAGAAAATAAAACACGTCAAACAATCACAATAATTCCTAAGGTTTGTTCTGCCAACTTGTGCCATCCTCGCGATTGAAGAAGGATTATTTTTTCAATAATTTTGGGTTACAAAATTATTAACCAAAATAGTTAGGGCGTCGGACCACTACTGTCGGCAACACTTGTGAAACAATAATGTCGGCAACACTTGATAACCTGCAGATCTTATACAGCGTGTATTTCTTGACTTTATCTAGTATTATAAGAGGATCATCGCATGTTCATGGGGTATTCACCTACTTATCTATATTATCATATTAAATTCATAATATTATAACTGCCTACTGGGTGGTTTCATCAACTAAATACCTGAATTCACACTTCAAGTTGACATCCATTGCGCGTAGCACGATTCCTTTTTTGTTCTTTCGATGTGCGAGGCATGACATTCTTTGAAAATCAATAAATAAATAAAAACACTTAACAAAAAGATCAAAAAAATTATCGAGTCTCCCAATTCAAAAAAAGACACAAACAAAAGATCAAACAAGTCATGTCAGGAAGGGTTTGACCATTTTGGATTCCGAGAAATCAAGTGAACAGCTAAGCAAAGGGTCACCGCATTACTGTTGTACCAAATATAAACTCTACCCAATACACTTTTAGGTTGGGAACATGAATACGCCGGGCAAGATAATAGTACAATGACGTCTCCAAGTATTCTTAAATTTGAAAAGTTTCATGCTTTTCACAAGAATTCACTCATTACATTTGCCAAAAAGTGGTGTGTTGACACGAATGGGATAGCTTAAAAGGATCTCCCACAAACACTCAACGTGTGACATGGTGGTTCACCCTCAATGTAAACCACCTATCACAAAAAGAAGTAAAAAGATCTTTCATCCAAAGCCAGGATGCTTGTTTCAAAAAATGGAAGCCTCGCTGCAGGTTTCACGCCAGTTTGCCAAACATCAGATTGAGTTAACCGAGTCTTCATCACTGCCTTCACTGCCACTGCTGCTGCTGCTGCCACTACCACTTCCACTCGCGCTGCTTCCACTTCCACTACTACTGCTAGAGCTGGAAGTCTGCTCATCCCTCTCCTCAGCATTCACCTGCGCTCTAAGTGCTTCTGCAGCATTGGGTCCCCTTTCCACTTCATCACCACTATCATCTACATCAGCAATCTCATCATCAGTGTCATTTTGATGTGGTGCGTTTGTATCAGCTTCCCCGTTCTCTTTCTCTTCAGCAGCAGTTTCTTCTTCTGGCGTTCCACTACCAAACAGGTCATCAATATCTATATCTTGATGTTCTTCAACTTCTTCATTTTTAGAGATGGGTGAGGCCACCGCGATCTTTGGTGGATCGGACCGATAATGAGCAGCACCTTTTCCAGAAGGGTTTGGTCCTGTCATAACGTGAACAATTACATTTTTAGTTTGTCACATAGCAGGAATCAGAAAAGGGGGAAAACGAAGTTTTTATAGCAATTGCTTCACTTTCCAATAAAGATTAGAAAGTTTGATAGTAACACATTGTGTAAATTGATCAACAAAAGCATCCTTAACATACACTATTTTCTCCCTATTTCATTTTAGAATATTTCACGTTCAGGAAAAATTGTAAAATTGACAAAAACGTTAAGGATTTCCACAGATTTGGCAGAGGAAAGAGAGGAAGTAGCATGGAGGACAGACACTATGAACTGATAAGCCTGAGAACTGCTTGCAGATCCTTCTAGTAAATAATATGCAGCCGCCAACCGCTTCCTTGTTATGAAATAAAAGCCTAAATATTTATGCACCTAATTGCCAACTGACTACTGAGACTAGTGAAAAGAAAGCAGTTAGTTAAGGGGGAGAAAATATTTCAACCTAGAACCATAAACAAAATTTGCATTTGAAAGAGATCTCAAAGAAACATTTGAAGCTCTCCCAAATTGCCACTAGAATTTAACAACTTTCTTTTTGGCCTGCAGCTAGTTTTTTATCTAGTGACACAAAGACACTAAGATTCACTTATAATTTACCGAATTTGGTAAATGCTACTGGTAACAAGGTGATCCTGTTAAATTTCCAGCCCATAGAGAGAGCACTACATCTCGCAGGTATTGGAAAAGGCAGTCCAACACAAAATCACAACAAAATTTCTATCTTCAATCAAGAAAGCAGAGGGCTTAAAAGGAAAGAGAGATAATAAACTTATTTCATTTTTTGGTAAACTAACAGCAGCGCTTCTCCAAGATGTTTAGGTGACTATAACAAAATAAGCATAGATATGAACCACAACCATAAGCATTTCAAACATGGGATGAACTATGGTCATCTTTGGCAAACATTTTTCAATCTTTTTCTTTTCTCTTTCCACCTACTGAAAAACAATTTTGAGACTATATTTGCCAAATGATCACTTCGGGCACATTTTACAAATAAATTACATATTTCAGGACACAATACAAAATATTACTAGAAAACTCTCCAGACATAGAAATAATCTGAAAACACAAGCTTCTCTGTCCAAGTGTTAAGGTTGACTTGTTTTGTATACAAAATTAAAAAACAAAAAGAGGAAGGTGGTCAAGTAACCACTCTCACTGGAAGAAAGTGGGTGTCCACATAACAAGATGAATAGGTGGTGGCCAAAATGAGTGAGTTCGTATAAGGCAAAGAGAATTGGGCAGATAGCCACCCTCATCGAAAGGGATGGACCACTAACAATGGAGAAGAGAATCGCACTCCAAATTTGGTTTCATTTTATCTAATTTTTTGAAAATTTACTTTCATAAGCACTTTTCAGTCTACCAAGCAAATTTATACGATCCCCCAAAAACACTTCTTTGATGTGATCCCTTCAGAAAAATTTCTCAATTTTCACTTTTCCAAAAACTGTTTTGAAAACCAAAATACAAAGCATCATTTAATGATTTTATTGGAAATCATATATTTTTCAAATGTCAAACACCCAAGAGGTGGCAAGGATTAAAAGAACTATTTCTCCAGCTACTGAAATAGTCAGATAAAAAATACTCAAAAAAACTCTCCAACTTAACTGTGGCCATATTCCCAATCTAGCAACTTACTGCGATACCAGGAAAATATAACTTGAAGCATAAACAAAAATATAACAGAGACCTGGATTTTCTGCCCTGCCAATATCAATTCTTTCCACCTCAACCTGTAAAAATCAAGAGCACATAAAAGCTACGAAAATCAGAGAGTGAAGGGTAAATATTCCTTTTTATTTTATTATTTTTTCAATCTAAAGCAGATGCTTACTCGACAAACAAAAACTTTATTGCTTTGCTAAGGTTTGATTAACACTGAAGAATACTTACTGAATCAATGAAAGAAAAAACTGGGGTATGCATCCAAATATTTTAACAACTGAGAAGCAACTCAGGACCTTAGTCAATTCATAATGCTTCAGTCCATTCATATATATTTCAGATGATATCTATGAGTATCCAGAGATAAGTGGTTAAAAAAGGTGACACTGCACCTTTGCCTTGAGCTGTTGTAGTTACCATTAATGGATATATCTGAAGGAGAGTATCTCCCCTTCTTATTTAACTCCAGAATTAGGACGGTTGGAGGGTAGTTTTTTCAGTTCTATATGACTTACTTCTCATAGTATGACTTGTGGTTGCTTTCCTTGATTTGTTAATCTGATCTAAACAATTAGTCCTAGATTTAGTTATTCCACTTTCTCCAGTAGTTTTATTTTGTTGCCATAAAGCAAATCACTTTTAACCAACAAAAAAGAGAACAAAAGTCTCCCCCCTTCTTTTCTTACTCTATTTTCACCATTTTTCTCTTTTGGCTCAATGAGAAAATAGTAAATGAACTCCACTGAGACAGAAAAGGCATTGTCAATAGCCTATGGGCTATCAAGCCCAATGTACAACATTAAATCTAGATTGCCATTTTCTTAATAATATGTCATATGTTTTATTAACGAAATTGCAACCAATGACACCGACTGTTTCCCTTAGATTAGATAAGCCACTGTTCTAAAGTATACAAATCTCCTCAGCGAGGCCTTAACCCTAATTCATTCAGAATCTCCTTAAAAATTCATTCCTCCATAGAGCAATTTCACAACCACCAATGTCATGATTCGTTAGACCTTAAAAAAAGTTAACATAAAGCATAGTACTCCATAAAATTTCTTGACTTTCAGCTTTCAGACAATCAGAATTTTAAGTTCTTGATGAGCGTGCACTTAAGTCTCACTAACTATCAGCAAAGATGTGGTACAGGATATATGCACTAGGTACAAATTTGCATAATCACAACCACGACTACCTGCTTCCAACATGAGCTTCAGAATTTAAACATCTTCGAATCCATACCGGAAAAAACAATGCGATTTAGAAGTAATTCCGTGACAAAGCAGGATCCAAATTATAGATTTGGCTTCATTAGCATGGGGAAATTCAATGCGAGTTATTAAAGGATGATTTATGTGCAAAAGTAATGCTCCAACAATCTTTCACGTGTAAACACTCACCGGCACGGGTGGCACGGTTTGAAATGTGCTTCGACCTATATTCGCTGGCCTTGCACCCTTGCCAACCGGTGACAACCGTGGATCCGGTGCAGGCACCGACTGCGCCGCGGATGCTGCAGAAGCGGCAGCAACAGACTCGCCAGGTTTGCGAAGGTGCCGCAGCTGCTTCACGGCCCGATGAAGCCGGTCCAGTCGGAAACTCTCGCCGTCGAAGAACAGAACGGCGTCGTTTTCCTTGTATTCCTCGCTGCTTCCCTCGAAAGTCACTTTTGGTTTCCCCAATTGATTGTTGTGGAACTCAACAGAAACCCTATTTTCCTTGGTCTTGTGCAGTGATCCCGGCTTCGTCTTGTCGATCGAGGCCGGCTTAAATTCATCTGCCCCAACATCAAACCAAGCGGTAACGTTAAAAAAATCAATTTTTTTTCTTACTCTATCAGGAAGCAAACAGAAAGTCAGAGCTTGAAAAGCTTACATCGGAGGGTGCAGAACTTGTTGGAGGAATCGCTTTTGAAGGAGGAACCTAATCTTAGGTCGTACCAGTGATCGGACTGTGGACCTGTCTTGGGCTCGTCTCTGGAGTTGCTCGCCATTCTCAACGAAGTGTGAGAGAGCACAGGAACGTGAATAAGATGCCTGATGGGACCCACCTGGTGATTACATGGCAAGATCTGCGTAGGGTTTAAGCACAAGGGAGTTAGCTCAGCCCGGAGTACAGGAGAAGGTGGATTTCAGAACTAGGAGACGTGGAGGATAGTTGGGTGTGCGAAAGACCATGTGTCCTACCGTACGTGGACCCTGTGTGGTGAGCCACGCTACGAAACCCCAGAGTTTGGCCACGTGGTTTGCGAAAGATCCGAAAAAGAAAAGGACCACAAGTTGTAAACTGGTGGGTACGCTCACTGGTGAAATGGGCTCTTTGTTAGCCCAAGCCCATCTTATCCTCAAGCCGGGGACACGCGTCTCCCATGCGCATCAAATCCGTTTCCACATTTCATTGCCGTTGGGAGTGGGAGCTTTGGACACAGCAGTCCCGCAGAGCAGTAGGCCTCCGCGTACGTTGCCTGAAAAATCAGACGCAAACTAGATACACTTGGATTAATTACTCTTGAGAGAGGAAGCGGCGAGGAACTCAGCGAGCTCAAGGTCCGAGCTCCAGCAGATAAGCCGACGAAGAAGAAGCTAGAGTGATAATGGTGGTTTTCGGCGGGAAAAAGGTGGGCCAGGCGGTGGCTGGTCTTGGCGGGAACGGGGTGGGCCGGGTTCTGTTGGCAGTGGCCGCAGCCTTTCTTGTCCGCCTCTTCTCAGGCCCCGGCCCAGCTCTCTTGCCGGAAACGCAGCCTGAGGACGACCACGACTGGGACGATTTCGCCGGAGATGGTGATGACGGTGGATTACCGGCCTCTGGAAAAGTTTTTCCTGTGACAATTCTGTGGCGCAACATCACCTGCTCCCTTTCTGAAAAGTCCTCCCAATCAGTAACTTCCTTGTTCTTTTATTTTGTGTTTCTTTTTTTAAGTACTGGGGAAGACAGTTTAGTTACTGAAAAAATGTGGCTTAAAAGAAGATATTGAAGCTTAGCTGCCTAATGTCTGTTTGGCCTTGCTCGTTTTAGCCGCAGTATAATTCAATCTTCTGGTTTCCATTAAGCTCGTTAATTGCTTGATCAATTAACCGATTGCGGTGATTGGGATTTCGATGGTTAGGTGCGGTTTCTGCTTAAAAATGTGAGTGGTGAGGCGAGGCCGGGTAGACTGCTTGCTATAATGGGGCCGTCAGGATCGGGAAAAACGACGCTGCTCAATGTCCTAGCGGGTCAGCTGGTGGCGTCCCCTCGGCTGCATTTGTCAGGCCTCCTGGAGATCAACGGAAGGCCTAGTTCCAACAAATCCTACAAGTAATCCTCAGTGCTGCGCAATTATTACTGTCGGACTCGGAACATTTCTTGGAGACACTTTTTATTTTTTGTTCGACGGGTTCATTGTTGTGGGTGATTGCAGGTCGGCTTATGTAAGACAGGAGGATCTTTTCTTCTCGCAGCTAACCGTCCGTGAAACGCTGTGTCTGGCTGCCGAGCTTCAGCTTCCCGAGATATCTTCAGTGGAAGAGAGAGATGAATATGTGAAAAATCTTCTATTCAAACTAGGCCTGGTAAAATTTTCTGGCTTAACTAACAAATTATTTGAGGAGAAATTTGTATAAGAAACGGATTAATTGGGTGGTTTAAGTGCATACCTTGACTTTAGTAAGAAGCTTTTTTTAACGGAAGCAAGATCACTTTTAGGGTTGGATGTGCTGTTTGCATAATATATGTTTGTGTTTCTGGATTAGAAAATTGAACTACATTAAGTTGGTTTTTTCTAAGTAGTTCCTGCTTTCTTCTGAATGTCATGGGAAGTGAAAGCGTCCACTCCCATAAAATGAGTCTGAAATTTGGTGAGATTACATAATTGTTAGTCGTTCTTTTCTCTTTCTGTGACTGCTTTGTTCTCTTTCTTCAAAAGGTCAGTTGTGCTGATTCCCGCGTTGGTGATGCAAAAGTCCGTGGAATAAGTGGGGGCGAAAAGAAACGTCTCTCTGTGGCTTGTGAACTAATAGCAAGCCCATCAGTAATATTTGCAGACGAGCCAACAACAGGTAAGATATAAGTGCTTGGTTCTGTTTGTGCAATATGTCCCGATGCTCTCTTCTTTCCCTCTAACGTATTGTGTTGTATATCATTAGTAATGGAGTAGGAATTAGGGGTGAGGGCAAGATGTTGATTTTCAATGTAAATTTTGAATTAAGATTTCTCTCAAGTTGCTTATAAGTATGAGTTGAGAGATCTTATGTATGTTGTGTTAGCTGATGAGCAGTCACAGTGACTAGGGAGAGAGCCGCTAGAGAGGATTTCTCCTTTGGTGCTAAGTGTATAAAAAGCCCAATAGAAATATAAATTGCTGCCTCTGTGGACATTGGGATTGCTTCATCTGAACCACATAAACTTTTGGTGTTCACCAGTGATTGTTTTGTGCGTGTGCATGGGTGGGGGTGTGCGTTTGTTGCATGATCTATGTCTATCTCCCAACACATCATTTGAGTTAGACCCTCAATTTAAATGTTGATTTTAGAATAATTAACAACGATCAATAAAACCTGCCTGTCTATCTTTGGACTGTGGATTTAGTTAGTAATTCACAAATTTTTCTGTCTCCAAGGCATGAAGATCAATGATAATTTCTCTCAGTAAGAAATGTGCTCTTTCTTCTCCCTCTAGAAGAATCATAGACATGATACTCATGAATGGTATAATGCACATTAGAGAGTTACGGCAATCTGAGTTCTATCCATCATACTCCACCAAATTCATAGCCTATCACATCAACTTTATACTTATAAGCAAATACTCTGGTGTTTACATATCATAGGAACAAGGCTTCAAAATGTAAGTGGCGTTCAAACAATTTTATCATTGTGTCCGTCATAAATTAAAAGCTAGCTTGTTTAATTCCTGTTAAAAATTGAAAAAGGAATATTTTCTTGTTCTCAAAAATTACTTCTGGTCTTTTCAGGACTTGATGCTTTCCAGGCTGAGAAAGTAATGGAAACTCTCCGCCAACTTGCACAGGATGGACATACTGTTATCTGTTCCATACATCAGCCCAGGGGGTCTGTGTATGGTAAATTCGACGACATTGTGTTGCTAACAGAGGGTTCTCTTGTCTATGCTGGTCCTGCACGTGAAGAACCCCTGGCATACTTCTCCAAATTTGGGTTATTACCTGAACCTTGTTTAATTTATCTAAATTGTTTCAATGCTACCTCTACATGCTCAGTACTATATATATATAAATGTGCATGTTGTGTTGGGGTAACAGGTGCTTTACTCCAACCAAAGTTTATAGGATATTTTGGCTATGATTTTGAATTGAGATTCACTTAGTTATTCAATATCCACTTGAAGTTGTAGCCCAGTTTGTCAATTGTCTTGCATCAGCATCCTCCATGAACCAAAATGATAGATCTAATCTAATTTAGTCCATAAGTTCATAAAATTGTTAGATGTCATGAAATCATCATTCCCATGACACTCATTAACTCCCTCCTCTAACCCTTGGACAAATGCTAATCTGTGTCCCATTTAATGTCAGCTTTGGCTTTAGCTTAGAATATAGCTTCTTGTCAAATTAAATCGTGACTTTACTATTGAAAATATATTGTCAGTGGATGTTAGTTCCAAATGTATTTTGTGGTCACTTAAATCATGCATGTTTGATGACTAATCTTCTGTTCTCTCGTTATGCACTGTCAGTCCATTTATCTTTTGGTTGTTGCCTTTTGAGATTTTGGTTTTGGAAACAAAAAGCTTTCCCTTTTTATCCATATAGATTGGCCATCAATTTGAATTTTAAGGAGAACGAAGGGACTTGTTTCCAAAATTGTGCATCCAAATGGCATTCAGTCACTATAGAGTTCACGGAACTGTAAATTGATGGCCATTTACTTAAAGTTTGACGAGTTGGTAGTTGATTAAACAGGTACATCTGCCCAGATCATGTCAATCCTGCTGAGTTCCTTGCTGATCTCATATCCGTAGACTACAGCTCTGCTGAAAGTGTTTCTTCTTCTCAGAAAAGGATAGATGGTCTTATTGAGTCATTCTCGCTGCAATCATCTACAGTTCTTTATGCAACTCCAATTACCAAAAGAGAGATCACCAAAAACAGCATGGAGTTAAGGAAGAAGACTACAATCAAGAAGGGAGGTTGGTGGAGGCAATTCTGGTTGCTTCTTAAACGTGCATGGATGCAGGTTAGTCTCATCTCTGACATATGGCATATGTGGTTATCCGTATATTAATGTGGCAAAATGGCATATTAAGGATCTTGGATAATATCTTATGTCCATGAATAGCCCACTGAGAAGACATGTGCATGCAGGTATCAAAAAGGAATCGGAAAATGCTTGAATTAAAATAATAACATTGTATTGATTCATAATAATGTACTTCTCAGACACTTTTATAGTCCTCTACCTGTTACCAGAACAGAAAACAGTTCCTGAGAAGTTGAAGTCTTTATTTGTATCCTCAATTACTAAGATTTCAGCATTGGGACAACAGTTAAAGAGATGCAATTGATATGTAGTAGATTCAAATCATGAATTAGGGTTCTAATGTGAGTAACACTTCAGCTTCCTGTTCTATTTGAATAAGAATTTTCTATGGTTCTCTAGGCTTCTCGTGATGGACCAACAAATAAAGTTCGGGCAAGAATGTCAATGGCATCGGCAATAATATTTGGGTCAGTTTTCTGGAGAATGGGTAGATCTCAGACATCAATACAAGACAGAATGGGATTGCTTCAGGTGTGAAATGTTCTTGATTCCCTGGAATCCCTTGCTCATTTTTATGGTCATTTTGTTGCAACCTTACATTGTAGAAATGACTAATCAAGTATTTAATTACTCATGCCATTAGTGGTTCACCTGTGATCTAGTAGCTGCACTGATGAGTGTGATCTGGCCTAGCCTTGATCTTTTCTTTTTTCATTAATATAGTGCTCCCTGTTGTTCATATTTGGTATGGATCCTCCCAATTTCTTTCTGCTTATGTGACCTTCCATACTCAGGTTACTGCAATAAACACTGCAATGGCTGCTCTTACAAAGACTGTGGGTGTTTTTCCAAAGGAACGTGCAATTGTAGATAGAGAGCGTGCGAAAGGGTCTTATAAGTTAGGACCATATCTACTTTCTAAATTGCTGGCTGAGATTCCTGTTGGAGCAGCATTTCCATTAATGTTTGGTGCTGTTTTGTATCCAATGGCTCGACTTCATCCAACTTTGTCCAGGTGGGTATTATAAGTCTGCCAACTGACACAAGATGCAGCCTCTATATTTGTGAACTTTGAGGGTGAACATGGCTAGAGACATGTCTACCTCTTTACTTTTCTGATATCTGGTGCAATTCTTCAATGTCCACATCACTTCATGATATAATGTGGGTTAGCTCATATCATCAATGGAGTATTATAGGTCTACCTTTTCACTTTCTAAGTTGTGGTGCAATTCTGGAACGTCCACATTACTTAATGAAATAATGTGGGTTAGCTCGTCTCATCAGTGGAGTGTTATGGGTCTACCTTTTTACTTTCTGATTTGTGGTGCATTTCTGGAATGTCCACTTTAATTCATGAAATAATGTGGGTTAGCATGTTTCATTAATGGAGTATTATGTCTACCTTTTTACTTTCTGATTTGTGGTGCAATTCTAGATGTCCACATTGCTTCTTGAGTAATGTGGGTTTAGCATGTATTTGATGAAACTAATTTGGAATGATTTTGTGAAGTATTGGAATAAAAGGAGAATGACACAATTCCTGCTTTTGTGCAAGTTATAATAACTCCAAAAGAACAGCCAATGATCTTTCTGAGAGAATGGTGAAAATAGTTGTGAACAAGAGCTCTTCCAGCATTATAGTGGAATAGATTGATTAGATAGTGGAAAGTAGTATAAGAGTTCCTTCTAAGTTCATCATGAATACTAAGTTCCTGATTGGAACTCTCACATTGTAGGTTTGGAAAATTCTGTGGAATCGTGACTGCAGAATCCTTTGCTGCATCTGCCATGGGTCTTACAGTTGGGGCAATGGTCCCCACGAGTGAAGCAGCAATGGCTGTGGGGCCCTCTCTTATGACAGTGTTTATTGTATTTGGAGGCTATTACGTCAATGCTGACAACACACCTCTCATCTTCCGTTGGATTCCTCGTGTTTCTCTTATAAGATGGTAAGGATATCATTATTTGCCTACTAAGGAAATGCTGTTCACAAAATTTCTAAAGTCACAGTAGGTGATATCGTTGATTTTGTTATTATTTGCTTACGAGGACTGTTACACTCATTTTTCACTTTCAGGGCTTTTCAAGGGCTTTGCATCAATGAATTTAGAGGCCTTCAATTCGATCATCAGAATTCTTTCGATATTCAAACTGGGGAGCAGGTAAGGGAGCAAATGAGTGTTGGCAGTTGTAACTTGCAATGTAATGGGGATGTACTGTCCCCAAATAGAACATTACACCATAACATTGCATGCCCTATGTTATAAGCTTCTTGGCAAACTGTGCAACTGGACTTTTAGTTATTCTTAGGAGTTCTTAATAACCATAGCACATACAGAAAACCAGGTAACAAATAAAAAATAAATAATGTGGCAATAGGTGCCATGAATAGCTTTAGATCAAGATCTTGGTGTTAATCTTGGGACACAGGAGCTTACCATGTAATAGTTGGTTCGACTCTGTTTCTCTTTTATTTATTTAAAATCATCCTTAATTTGCATGAGGCAACGATAATAATAAATCTTTTGATACAAATGTTTATACGTACATTTTGGTCTCTGTACACAGATTTTCAACATAAAGATGATACTATTCAAGTAAAATGGGTATTGGCTTGAATTATTAAGTCTTTTTGTTTCTTTTTATAATTGGTTCTCTCATTTAAATCATCTCTCACACTATGCTTTTAAGAGGGGAAACATGGTCAGCACATAATTCTGACTAAAAGATCTGAAATCCATTTTGGAAATATCTATCTAATCGGTCTGCTGAGTTTAAGGAGATAGGTATGCTGGCAGGGGGTAATGGTGTGTCTAAAACATGCATGTCCTACTATATGTGCGTTTTCTCTTGGTAAATTTTCGTTATTTATAGCATGTATCAGATTATTCTTTACTTTATATATGCAGGCACTTGAGCGGCTCTCCTTTGGGGGAAGTAAAATTAGTGAGACAATAACTGCTCAGAGCAGGATTCTGCTGTTTTGGTATTGCACCACTTACCTTCTTCTTGAAAAAAACAAGCCTAGATTCCAGCGGCTTGAAGCCCCACCTCCTGAGCAAATCCAGTCGGAGCAACAGCTTGAGCCTTCAAATACTGACCCATTAGAAAAAGACAGCCCACTTGAACCTCCTCTGCCCAACGAAGTTGAGTCAAACCAGCAGCTTGAATCACCTTCAATTGACCAAATCCGACCATTTATCCTAGAAGGTTTGTAGTTACTTGGTCATTAACAATGTTGTTACCGGTTTACCACTATTCACTGATTTATCTCATACAGGTGCTAAATAAGGAAGATGTCTTTGCAATTAAGGAGAGCATGATGCATTTTCTGAGCTAATGAGTCTTTTTTCGTAGGACTTCTGTTAGCATTCATGTCATATTATGTATATATAACACAAGCTTAGTAATTACCTACGGAATGCTACTTGCAATGGCTCTCAATGCCATCCGAATGCATCATCTAAAGCATTATGATTGAGAGAATTAATATTTTGGACACTTTAGCTTAGCCACTTGGTTTCTTAATATTTCTCGTGTTAGAGCTGCCTTGGTTAGGCATCATCTAAAGCATTATGATTGAGAGAATTAATATTTTGGACACTTTAGCTTAGCCACTTGGTTTCTTAATATTTCTCGTGTTAGAGCTGCCTTGGTTAGAGGTCTGACATAGGCAAGGGTATGCGATGTTGCTTTTTCCCTCATATGCGGGGTTTGTTGGGACGCGTAGCCACTTCAGAACTTTAACTTAAGAGATCGCCTGCAGTATAAAGTCTTGTGATTAGCTATTTATGCTAGAATTCCAGGTTGCAGACCTAAGATCGCTGAGATTTCTGTAGTACTACGCAAAGAGGAAATCACATGAATTCCTTTCCTTTTCAATGATGTCCATCGAACCTTAAGAAAGTATTTAATATTTCTAAGCTCGCTTGTAATTACGACTTCAGTTGTAAAGTCGACATTCTTCACCTTGCCCTGATGTAATAAACTGCGAAAAACATTGTTTCGATTAACATAAATCTCTGGGGGGACTGCGCTTTCCATCTTAGTGTTTAGTGTTTTCTAAGGTTCAATGACTTCTTAAGATCCTCATCTTCAGGTGGAAATTTTTCCTACTGGGATTTAGAAGGAAAAATGTCCAAAACTTGTAATAGAGTCCATGGAATTTGAGAAGTTCGGAAGTCTTACGGGATCCAATTCAAGAGATCTGAAAAGAATAACCAAAATATTCATAAATCAGGTAGACACACCTTGCTTGAACTCACAAAAATTTGGTCAGAACCCAATCCTATAATTGAAAGACTTTAATGGTCAATTTGTAATAAATGCTCCTTCGAAATAATGGAAAGTTGGTTTCTAATTCAAACAGATATCAATGCTCCATTGAAATAATGGATAATTGGTTTGCAATTCAAACGAACATTAATGTTCTACTCAAATTAATGGTTCATTAATTTCCAAAATAAGAATCGATTTGAAGTCAAATAAACATCTGTATTATATGCATATATAAAGAACATTTGTTCTTCTTCTGATTACCTTCAATTTCATTTGATTTTATAGATTGCATGTTCCCCTTAAACTTTTTATGATTCAAGCCAAACGCTTTGCAAATATATAATCAAAACGTTTTAGGCATGAACGTTATTGATGACCAAAGACCTTGAGTTGGTGAAGGTTTAGCGTTTATTTTTATTCTAAAATGTAAATATTTCAGGTGTTTAAGGGGTTTAAAAATAAACCAAGATCAATTTCGTACAATTGTTATATCATCCTGGGAGCCATAAAAATTTTCTAATTCACCTTGTTTGCTGTGATCCAACATTTAGTTTGGAGAAGGCAAAATAGTAGGCTATTATGTGGGCTAACCAAAGTACAATCACCTTAGAGTATATTGTGAAATGTAGGATCTAAGTAGGCTTTAGGCTTTTTGGTGTAATGGTTGAAATTATTACATAGAATCGTAGTAATCATTAACCCCTGCTAGCGTTTGATGAAAACTGAAATTATATTCATCTTCATGCACGAGCAAGACATATTGCAGTAATGGATCCATGTTTTCCCTGGTACGAACTCAACCCAAGGGTCAAGGCTCGATGTTAAACAACTTCATAGTATGGTGAAGGTTTAGCGTTTATTTTTATTCTAAAATGTAAATATTTCAGGTGTTTAAGGGGTTTAAAAATAAACCAAGATCAATTTCGTACAATTGTTATATCATCCTGGGAGCCATAAAAATTTTCTAATTCACCTTGTTTGCTGTGATCCAACATTTAGTTTGGAGAAGGCAAAATAGTAGGCTATTATGTGGGCTAACCAAAGTACAATCACCTTAGAGTATATTGTGAAATGTAGGATCTAAGTAGGCTTTAGGCTTTTTGGTGTAATGGTTGAAATTATTACATAGAATCGTAGTAATCATTAACCCCTGCTAGCGTTTGATGAAAACTGAAATTATATTCATCTTCATGCACGAGCAAGACATATTGCAGTAATGGATCCATGTTTTCCCTGGTACGAACTCAACCCAAGGGTCAAGGCTCGATGTTAAACAACTTCATAGTATATTACTTTGCTGTTGGAGACATGGACTTCCAACTCCTCCCCAAATAAGCTGGAAGTTGAACCAGGCTAAAAATTGAATGGCTGACTTCTGGTCTCAAGGTTCTTATTACCTATTAAAAAATGAAAAATAAAAAATAAAAAATAAAAAATCAGGGCCACAACTAGATGATCAGAATTTGTAGGTCAACAGTATGCCGATCAACCATAAACAGCTTTACATGCATGAATCGCCGTAGATAATTATACTTGAGAACAACCATCAACACCTGTCCACCAATAATGTAGAGATAAGGTCTTGTTTTATCAACTCAAATTATGACAAAGCTAAATAATTTTGAACGCACTTAGATGTTCGATTATGACCCGCTCAAAAGCCTTTAGGTGGGCAATAATTTAAAAGGGTCAACAGTAATACCTTGATTTCCCATAATTTGTGGATGTAAAGAAGAACTTGAGCAAAAGAAAAGTCGCAATTAGATTATTAATTAATTATTTTTTGTCTCCCGTGTCTTTTCCACTGGCTGCGTAGAATTAGCAACGAAGCTATGCCGTGTTTCACTCCTTTGAAGTGACAGGAACCTCCCTCCGCGTATGAACTTAAGCTGTCACCCTCAGACGCGGTTTTGCGTCATAAGCTACTGGTTTATCACAAACACCTATACATTTTGCGTCCCATCCTATAAATATAACTCCTACCAAAATGTTCTTCATTCGCCACCCCCAAAAATTTATCTTCAAAAATCACTCTCAGTTTTCACAGCGGCAACGATGGAAAGTAAGTCGATCCTTTCTTCTTCCTTGGTTTCTTTTCACCTACTTCCAGTTGGCTCCAAAAACGGCTTCTGTGATGGAAAGAGAGCCTCTACCAGAGCTTTTGCGTCAAGAAGCGAGGCTAATGACCAAAACTATGGTGGCCGGCTGGTGGATGCGGGCATGATTGTTCTTCGGATGCGAATGCATGAGATGAAGAAGATAGAGAGGAACTATGAACCACCATCAGAGTGGATGGATTGGGAGAAGCGGGTTTACACCAGTTACCACTCGATCATATGCGAAATGATGGGTTTGCTGCAAATCCTGTTGATGAATACGAGGCCATCCTTGGGTTTTGGAATTATGGCCCTGGTGATCCTGAGTGTGCCAGCATCGACAGCCATGGTTTTGTTCCATCTGATGGGTATTACCAAGGGGGTCTTTGCTGGGATTCACCTTAGCTAGAACAGTGTTAGAGTTAGACAGCCACTTTTTTCGTTTGTTTAAAGGTGCTTAGAGATCTCACAAAGAGCAAAATGAGATTTTTCTAATTTCATTCCCTTGAGTATTCTTCGGTTTGGAAATACACGCTGAGTTCTGTGTTGTGAGTTCTGATTGTTTGCTACATGTAAAACTAGTTCTAGAGCAATAGTATGTAAAAAAGCACAAAGTAAATGCATCGTGAAGAGCAGATCACCATATAAGATTTTGACAGATGCCTACAAAAGAAATCATGCAACAAACTGAGTTTTTACATATAAGATCAGCGGCTAAATCACGACGTTCGTCTCCTGCATCTCAACAGTTTTCTTCAACAATTGTTGGCCATCAATCATCCCTGAACAATGATCTAATCGGACTTCTTATATATATGATGAGAGGACGGCGAGGCCCGACAAGGCAACCTCTCAGATACCCAGATAAAGCTTCACAGCTTACGCGCATACACAAATGCCTTCCTTTCCCAAGCCAGTCCAATCCTTTAATTGCTCCAGACCAATTAAACCTGGAAGAAATGACATAAAGTCAGAAATATCATTTCTCCAAATTAAAATAATACTTCATTTTTTGTTGCATATATGAATTAGAATTATTATCCATTTTGGACCCCACTATTTTGGGAGGAAGAGCTAAAAACGTTAAAGGGATTACAAAAACATGATTGACACTATGGAAGCAAAAAAGGTGAAAAGGAAGATTTGTGGAACTGAAGGGAGCTCCCTTCATTCCAAGACGTGACAGCTTCGAGTGAACACAGCTCCTGCATCGTTGGGTCAAAAACACACCTCCGAAGTTTTGGTGAGTTCTTGAACCAACGAGTCAGCAGCTGGGTCAGCCCTCAAAACCGCCTCGGCATGGACTGAAGAGAGCTCCCTCTTCCATAAACCCTCTTCCATAAACCCTCTCTCTCTCTCTCTCTCTCTCTCTCTCTCTCTATGTGCAATGCAAGCACAAGCTTACGTTGCGCTTGCACTGCATAACAGCAGAAACAAGTTGCTCGGTCTATCTGGACTAGAAGGCCTGGCGTAGGCAAGGGAAAGATGGAAGGAAATTAGTATATCGTGAATGTACGAGAAATGCAGAGCAGCCATGGGGTCCTTTTTATACACAAAAGAGGGAGTGAAGCGTCAACAAAAAAATCTAGATACAGCCTGACATACAGATTTGGAGCAGCCCTAATCACACATTGTTTGAAAATTAATTATCTGAGTCCGTAAAATCAAAGTGGACAACAGTATCGTTCGTACATTGCTAATATCTTGTCATACAGCTGGAAAGCTTGTTGACTCTAATACAGCGGTAGTATGCCCCGCTTGCTTTTCAATCAATTCAATCAAAATTCTTCGTTGGCTTCGGTGTCTCTTGAGTGATACTTGACGCTCTTCTCAGTTTTCTGTTGGTAGACGCCCTTTTTAAGGACAGCAGCTGGGACTCCCAGACCCAAGCACACTCTTCCGCATCTTTAGAAGAGAAAGAGACGTCTGTTCTATGCTTAGCCCAAATAGGATAGCTCGTTTTGCTAGTCACGTTCCCCAACTGAAACCCTCGTGAACCGAGATGATTGTGATTCCTTTCAAAGTGTTTGAACGAAAGTCTTCGTGTTGTCAAGTGAAAGAGAACCTGATCCTCCTTATTCGCGTACGCTGCACATGAATTCGCGTGCAGATATTAAGCAAGGCTTATAGAGGTACTGGAGAATATTGCTTTACATTAATGGGTGGGTATTTTATCGGGGTCCGCAAAGATAAGACCCATAAAAGGCAGCATTGGTAAACCCGAAAATGGAAAAGTAGGTAGCTTTCTCCGTTTAGATCTTTTTGCTATAAATATTTTCTCCTTTGCTAAGCTTGATTCGAAAAGATGCTTGCCTGTTGATCCTGCTGGGCCCTCTCACCCGTGCTAGCGAACGGGCCAGTCGTAATACTATGATTGAGAGCGTTCAGAGGGTTGGTTCCCAACCGAACTAGCAACCAGCATACCTAACCCTACTACTTTCAAATGAAAGTTGGAAACAGGTAGAATCATGAACCAAACAGTTGGAAATCGTGGCTTCTTACTACTGCAAACAGACGTTTACTGAGAGCATTAAAGACAGTAGAAACACTCACGTACAATATATACAAACAGAGGCAAAGCTTAATTTGCGGCTGCTAGCAGGAATTTGATTGCTTCAAACGGCTTAATCTATGATTTGAATCTCTTGGAATGGTTTCAATGTAGACTGGACAGCGGGAATGATGGATGGTTTCTTCAGTCAGCGTGCGCAGAGACTCATGAAAGAGATCACGTTCAGCTGGATTATTTAAGGGAGATGCCCTTTCTTGACTTTACAACCTTCTTTCGCTTAAGTGGCTGCTTCCGTGGCTTTGCTGAGTTGACACAGTTTTTATTTTCCGGCTATATTTTCAGTTTTTTCTCGTTGCCAGATTATGCTCTCTTTGCAAACCAAGGATGCGAATCACTGTTTTCTCATGTTATCTGCAAGGCGTTGCCAATAAATTAGTTGGCCAAAGATTACAAAGAAGCTCATTCCTTGGAGATATATCGCTTAACGATGACTTCTTGTTCCACTCCCTCTCACTATTTATTGCTGTTTCACTTATTTTAGCATTTTCCTCTTTTTCTATCTTGTTCCACTTTGGAGCGCAGGCCCTCTTTCCATGCTGTCATACATTACATCTTTTGAATTTGTTTTGTGAGCTTTATTAAAACGGGTACTACCCGCTATCAGTAGAGTTTATATGGATGAAATCAATTGTGATATATTTATCGAAAAAGTAAATTAAGTTAACACAATAGAATAGAAACACATACAAGAAACATAAGAGAACTAAACCTCTTGTATACACACACTAAGACCATTTTCTAAGTAATGCGACACAGGTTGGTGAGAAATGACATCAACCTAGGTGTGGGAGGAGTATTTTCCAAGTAATGTGACACATGTTGGTGATAAATGACATCAACTTGTGTGAGAGAAAAAGGGGCAAACTAGAATTGCATTCTCCTTCTAATCCCCTAAATCCTCCCACCCCAAGCCTTGATAGCTCCGGTAGTTCCGTGGCATCCGGGGGCTCTACCAAATGGGAGACTAGGGTTTGAACTTCCCCTCCGTTAATAAATCTCCAAAATCCTCCTGCCTCCATTCTTGATTAAAAACTAAAATAAAATCAAAGCACAAGTCCTAACAGCTTAATGGCATAGGGGATTCTAGCACATGGGAGGCTAGGGCTCGAGCCCCTCCCTCCCATAATAAATCCTCTAAATCCCCCACCCTCATCTCAATTAAGAGAAAAAAATAAATCTCCTTCTAAAGAATATGGACCCACAAAATGGGCTTGACAAGAAAAAGACCCCATAAGAGAAATAGAGAACCAATTAATTACATAACTCAACATGCCTATCAAGCTAGTGCTTTATATAAATCAAATATATTGAACTTACAAAGAAAATAATTATGTTGTTTGCTAGGTAAGGCTTTAGTTAATAGATTCACAGGCTAACTGGGAGTCTTGATATGATGAGTCTAAATTAATTATTATTGTTATTTCTCTCTAATGAAATGACTATTGATTTTGATATATTTTGTTAGATTTTATAAAGAATAACCTATGTCCAAACTCAAATCTTAAGGTACTAAGTGGATGAATTCATCTCTTTATAAATAATTTTCTAAGTTCTTATTTTTTTCATGTAGGATTTAACATGCTCACTTACCCCAAACAAGGGGTAACATTTCTCAAAGGGATCTTTACCTAGGAGCAAAGGAGTAGAATATTGAACTAAATTCCTAATGGATTTCTTAGTAATGTAGGACAATTGCACATAGTTTATTTAACACACATCCTTATCACAATGATCCAATCCAAGGCCAATTTTTGTATGAATTCTAAACTTATCCATATCCATATAGATGTTAAGGGAGAGCTTGAACTTTGATATCATGTAAGATTTATAGAGAAAGACTATATCTAACTTAAAACTCTAATGCATTAAGTGGAGGAACTCTTTTTTTTATATAAATTATTTTTTGAGATTTTATTTTTTCTTTTCAGGACTTAACATGTTTGATCCACTTACAAAAGATAAGGTTACAAGCAATATGTTGGCCACCTGATTATCACAAAACAATGGAATTAGTAGTAGGACCCTTGCCCATAAATATCCAAATATATTGTGAAGTCAAACAATCTCACAAGTTATCATTTTCAGGGTCCTATACCTAGCTTTTAATGACTAATATGAAATTGTAGTTTGTTTCTCGGTCTTTTAAGAAATTAATGAGTTTCCAAGTTTAATACAAAAGACAACAAGAGATCTATGTGTCATGGGGCATATAGCCCTAATCGAGGTCATACTAATCCACCATCTCAAATTTCTACTAAGATGTCATGATGAATCCTAATGTTAGATATTCTTTCAAGTATTTAACAACTATAAGAGCAAAATCCTTAGAATATTATTTAGGGTGTGCATAAATTGGCTAAGTATTTGAACAAAATAATTAATATCCAACCTAGTTTGAGTAAGAGATATAAGCTACCTAAGAAGTCTTTAATAAGAAGAAGAAGGATCATTAAGTATATTACATGACCTTGCTTTTTAAAAGATTAGTCAAGACATACTTTTGTTAACTTATACATATCTTAACTATGAAACATGCAATATCAATTCCTTAAAAAGATTTGGGCTGTCCGAAGTCTAAAATGAAAATAAGACTTAACTTGCTCAATTGTCATCTCGCAAATGCCAATAATAATCATATTGCCCACATAAATCAATAAAGTAACAATTATGACTCCATATTGAAAAATAAACAAGGAATAATCATGCAATGATTGCCTAAAGCCTATCAAAGTGAAAGCTTCTATGAACTTGGTGTACCACTATTGCGACACACTTCAAAACATAGAAAAATTTAAGTGACCATCGTAACTTAGGAGGACCTCCTCTAAATTACGAATCCTTGGAGGAGGTCCACCTAAGTTTGGATCAAACTTAAAAGGTATGGAGGATTGGTCACTAACACGTGGTAGGGTAGATGTCACTAAGGAAAAGATGTAAGATGAGTGAAAGAAAAAAATGACTTATCAAAAACCACATCACATGAAATAAAGAAATTTTTTATTGTGAGATTAATATTTTTATAGCCCTTAGGATGAAAGATATCTCATAAACACACAAGAAATATGTTGCAAAGCAAATTTGTCACCACAAGAAATTGTGGTGACATTAAATAGACAATCAAATGCCTAAAAATGTGATATAAATGGTGGTTTTTCCCAAAAAAAAAAAAAAGGAAAAAAAAACTCAAGTGGTGTTGTATGAAATTGTGCTGATTTAAGCATTTATGAAAGCTAACTCTCTCTCTCTCACACACACTTGAGATTTGTGCAAAAAAATTCTTAAGAAAGTGAAAAATGGATTGAAAAGAAAATTCATCTATTAATGCAAGCTAACTATGCTAAAACTTGTCTACGTTGCTTTAAACAAACTTGGTTTTTCTTTCTAAACTTATTACTCTTTTGTTTGAGTTAATTTCATTCAAGATTTAAAGAAAAATGGTACACTACACTATTCATGGTTATTGCTAATGCAATTAGAGCATTCATGAAAATTGGGCTGATTTGTGAGCCTATTGATTGGTTATTTCATTCCAAATCAAGCCAAGAAATGGTTTGAAGTACTATTATGATTGTTGCTATGATATTAAATCATCTTGTGAATCACTTTGGCCTTGTCAAGCATATGGATTGCTTTAAGAACTTTAATTCTTGTGATTCAAACATTGTTGGTGCTTCTATACTTAAATCAATATTATCTTTGCACTTTGTTGAACATTCTCTAGTGTGATTATATTGAAATCATATTGAAAGAGATAGTTGTGAGCATTTGGTCTTTGATTGAATATTCTCTATCCGATTGGAAGTTCATGGTTTGAATATTAGTTGTCATCATTACATGGTTTCACACTAAAAACCAATATCGTTTTATACTTGTGTATGTTGTAAGTGAGGTTGCATTCAAAGCTTGTTACATTTTATTGTTGACACTCAAAGTTAATAAAGAAATCATCTTTGTGTTGGTTGAACTTTCATATTCTTTACACACATTGATGAAAAAAGCTTGTATATTTTTATGAGAAATTCCTACTTATATCTATTCAAACATACTTGATAGAGTTGGTTGTTTGTGCATTAATATACTCTTGAGTTTATCATTTCCAAATAGTCACAAGAGAAGCAATACTTGAAGACAAACTCATATGATTTGTATTTGTTAGTGCTAGAGATTTTAAATTGTAATATCTTATACTCTAGTAGTTGAAAGGTATTGGACATGAAACTTAAATCTTTATTAATCCCTTGTAAGTCATTTGGGTTGAGTTGACAATTGTGTGTGTTAAGGTTACAGAAACATGTTTGCTTGTAGTCATGAGACGCGTAGTCATTGTGATTGAGAAAATTCCTAGGTATAGGAAATTATGCTTGGGTGGCATACACATGCTGTAGTGCTTGCAAGCATTCTAGGATTTCTCTCAATCGCATTTGACTAAGAGAGGGGTGAAGGTAGATGTGTTGTCAAACCATTCTTAAAAAAAATATGTGTGTGTAAATCCTTTCCATATCTCTTTACTTTTGTTGATTATTTGATTGGTTGAATTGATTAAGATAGATTCACATTAATTTGAAAAAGACATAAGATTAGATTTAAGGGAATACAAAATTATTTTAAATAGCTCAACACCTAATTCACCTCTTCTTAGGTTTCCAATAGTACTTACACATTTTGGTCTCCATATGATAAATTAATAATGTTAGCAATCCACTATTTCATTTTTTTTTTCAATTTTTAGGCTTAATAGAAAATCTCACAAGCTAACAATATTTATCCTTTGCATGGCCCACCCTTTTTTAGTGTTCGCATGTGCACCATGACCCACTTTAGTTTAAACCACTACTTAGTTAAGAATGCAAATTGAAAAAGCTAACATTTTGTCCACCATTTATAGCTTATAACCAACTCATTTCATTAAAAAATTAACTCTAACAAATGGTGACTAAATGGTAAAAGCTAAGGAATCCATCATTCTTCCATTATTGACTTGAAGTGTCCATTGGTGCTCTTTGTCCACAATCTAACATGTGTATCATCCAAAAAATAAAGCACTTGAAAGACTATTACTTTGAATAGTTGTATAAACAAGCTGTAATTCAAGCAAAACACAAATGACTTTCCTAAGATTTTGTTATGTAGCCAACTAAGCCCCTATATCACATTTATAGCCATAATGCTTGCACATTACCATTAATAAGCCTTTCTCAAATAAGCCTAAACGTCACTAAGATGGGAGAAATATCTAGCCACTAATTCATTTGATTGTAATTAAGTTTTTGTAATTTGTTGCTCAAGATCATAGCAATGCATACCAATCACCTTGTAATATAATTTTTCAATCATCTTCCAAAGTGCAATATTGCAAAGAAAATTGATTTTACAATGTTAGGTGCAACTGAATTCATCAACCAAAAAATTATTATAAAGTTACATTTGTCTTGGTGACTAGTTCATACATTGTCATTGGAGGGATGCTAAAGAGTTTCGTCCACCAATCCCAATTTTTCATGTGAGTTAAGGGTCATTATCTTCTTATGATACCATAAGGAGTAGTTCTTTAGCCCTATCAAATGCTTCAACACCAAAATCATAGTTAAGCCATATCTTGAGGCAAAAGAAAGTGGATATAAAGTTTTCAAAGTGTTAGGCACTTGCAAAAATTCACACTAGTCTCCTATATTTAGGCATTTTTTTAAACACCTAAAGCTCAGTTCTCTGCATTGCCTATAAAGCTGCATTGATAGATGTCAATAACAATCCAAAGCATCCCCAGTGGGAATGATGCCATAAAGACCACTCTAGGGCTTACCATCACTCCTAAGGCTGATTAGGTCGACAAGATAAGACTTCCTAGTTCAACACAAAGAAACTTCGTATCTCCATCCAAACATGTAGAAAAGCATTTTCACATTATTCTTTGAGTTCTCTTTTTCAAGATTTATGGACTAGGACATTAACATGAATTGGTATGGTGAAGTATGGTCTTTACTACCTTATGTTTGATTTTGATCATGTACGTAATTCTGTAATAAACAATTTTGTAGTAGATCATTTTGTATCTAAAAAGCTAAACAATGATTGTGAAACTTCTCTTATATCTACTACTTATAATGTTTTGCACCAAAGATTGGCCCATCTATATTTAAATGTTATGCATTTTGTTTTCATTATTCCAAAGTCTTCATAATAATGGTAAAGCAGGCTTAATTTTTTCACTTGTTAAACATGCACGATCATTGTTTCTTACTAGCACCATAACTCTAACATTGTGTGAGTTGATCCACATTGATATTATAAGGCCTTCTCCCATTTAGGTACTAGATATTGTCTTATAAAAGTAGATGATTATACATTAGCACCTAGAATTTTCTCATGAAATACAAAACTAAGACACTTGATCATATTAAACCATTCTTTACCATGATGGCCACTCAATTTGGACCTTATATTAAGCATATTTGCATTGACAAGACTTCTATTAGCTTATCATGTGTTTCCTTCTTTCATTCTTAGCATATCATATATGAAGGTTCTTACTCTTACACCCCTAATAAAATGGGTTGTTAAGAGGAAACACCAACATTTGGTCAATGTCACTAGGGTATTTTGTTACGTTATATATTTTTGGAGTGAGACTCTTTGTAATTATATAATTGATAAACTACACTTCTACTTCAGTCCTTCAAGGTCAAAATCCTTATGAAAAAATCTTTAAGAAATTTCCCTTACTTGATCAACTTCATGAATTTAGTTATTTATGCTATACTACAAACTTGACACAAAAGGACAAGATTATACATAGATTCACTCCTATATTCATGGGCTACTTTTTGAGTCAAAATGGTTTTTGCCTCCTTGATATTGAGAATGGTAAATTCTTTGTCAATCATGATATTATTTTCCATGAGTATGTCTTTCTTTTTTATCACGCATTTCCTTATCCCTACCACCATACATCTATTATCTTCTTATACTAATATGCAAGATTTTAACTCACTTACCATTACTCCCTACTCTAGACTAGGTCTGAAGTCCAACCCACCTCATTCTTCCTCCACTATAAAGTAACCCTTACATCTTGAACACTAATCATGTAAGACAACTAGACCACTTATTTAGACCCACCATTATATTTGCTCACATATTGCCTTATCCATCATGCATGTCACTTCATCCATTACACACTATATATTGATAACTAATATAATGTTTTTGATGATATAAGCAGCAACTATACTTGTATTCTAAACACTAATTGTGAACCTTTTATGGGTAGGCAACATTAACATGGAGCAAAAGATTAAAGGCCTAAATGTACAGACCCCACGGAACCCAACCCAGGACAAGCCCAAACACTAGTCCGTTAAAGAATTTGCTTGAACCAACCCAAGAACCTATGACGCAAACTGGATCCGAATAAACAAGAAAAGACCCGATACCTACTTATCCCGTGCGTCTTATGCCTCCAAGGAACGGTGTCGTATCACTTAAAGGGAAAACAGAAAAGGAAGGAGGCTGAACAAAATCACAGAACCCATCTTCCTCCTCCCAAAATTGAATCCCTAAAATCCTCCATGATTGGTGCCTTGATTCTCGAAGAAAGTCTCTACTATGATTCATGCATAAATGGTAACAAGATTAATTACAGAATGGTAGCGTTGAAGAGCTGAAGTTCTATAAGAAGAGGAGCAAAATCTCGAAGAAAGATCATCCCGGTCGAACAAAAACATTGAAGCTATCATGCAAATCATTCAAAAGGTCTACAGTCTGTAAGAAATTTCTTTTTATACAAGTAGTAGTGCTCTTTAGAAACTATTATATCGATGCTTGCATGAACCCTAAGAAATTGGGTTTTTAATCGTTTGTTTCAATATTATGCTATGTTATTTATTCTCTGATTATTGAAGCAAAAAGTTGTGATTATTGCTGAAATTTTAGATTGTTTGAGGACAGATTGTAATAGATTACCTCATATTTGTAATCGTGAATATCAAAGGCACCTTAGTGATTTACTAAAGGAGGTGGAGTAGGGCTTGTAGAGAAGCCTGATTCACTTTAAAACTAGTACAGTTTGATTTATTTTCTTATTACTGCCTCTTTATCGTTTTTATCACACAAAATAAAAAGGAAAATTAGACACACCTAATTCAACCCCCCTTCTTAGGTGACTTAGGACCTAACAAGTGGCATCAGAGCAAGTTCTAGGAATCTAGAAGTGTTTTAGAAACCCTAGAGATCATGGCAACAAGTCACCCAACCATTTTTCCTTACAATAGACCACTTACTTTTGATGGTTCCAACTATAGCCATTGGAAGAACATGATGAAAAATTTTCTCATAGGTTATGATCCTGAATCATGGAAAATAATTGTGAAAGGGGTAAAGATCCCTAAAGAAGGTGTAGATAAGTGGAATGATGAGGTTACCTTAGAGATGAGTAAGAATTGTAAAGTCATGACTACTCTGTACTCAACCTTAGCATCTATAGAATATAATAGAATCTCCACATTAGAAACAACTAAAGAGATCTGGGAAAAATTAGAGGTTGTGCATGAAGGTACTAAAAAGGTAAAATAGTCTAAGATTTCTATGCTTGTGCATGATTATGAACTATTTAAAATGAAAGATACTGAAATAGTTGGTGAAATGTTTGGTAGATTTACTGATATTATTACTGATTTGAAATTGCTTGGTAAGTCCTATAGAAATGATGAGTTGGTTAAGAAAATATTTAGTTGTTTGCCTGAATCATGGGATCCAAAGAAAACAGCCATTAAAGAGGCTCATGATCTAGACACTTTGTCTTTAGATGAATTATTAGGGTCACTTCAAACACATGAATTAGTTATGACAAGAAGAGAAAAAGAAAAAGTAGATGAAAAGAAAATGAACAAGGGTATTGCTTTTAAGGCAGGAGAGTATGAAAATGATAGTGATGTTGATGATGATTTTGCTATGCTAGCTAGAAAATTCAAAAAGTTTTATAGAAAGGATAGAGCTAGGAACAATAAAAACTATCGTAGGAGAAAAGAAAATGAAGGAGAGGTATGTTATGAATGCAAGAAAACTAGTCATATACGTGTAAATTGTCCTAGATTGAAAAAGAAAGATGATAAGTATGATACGAAAGATAGGCGGAAAGCCATGGTGGCCACATGGGATGATGATAGCTCATCATTTGATGAGGAGGAAGAAGAGGTAGCAAAACTATGCTTCCTAGCCACGTGTGATACATCTAAGATGAAGAATCTGTCCCTTCGCGAAGATGATGAAGGAAATCTTGCCAACTTGGGCCTTATGGCAGCATGTGATGAAACAAATAATAAGGTAACATTTCCTTCTCCATCTGAAAATTTTAGTTTTGAAGAATTACAAACTGCATTTAATGAATTACTTGACGATTTCAATGCCCTGAATGGCAAGTTTTCTAAATTAAAGAAGAAGAATATTCTATATGAAAAGGAAATAAAGAATTTAAAACAGGAAAATAATGAATTAAGAACTAAAAAGGATACACAACCAATTAAAGAAACCAAAATTGATGAGAATAGGACAAAAGATAGCTTGCTAGAAGAAAAACTAAAGAATACGGAGAATGAGTTAAAAAGAACAAAAGAAATTTTAAGCAATTTTACAAAAGGTGGTAGCATGCTTGATAAGACCATAAACCCACAACAAGAAATATATGATAAAGCTAGTTTATGATACAAATCAGAACTTAACAATAAGAAATTTGGTTCTATATGCAATGCTTCGAGTTTACTACATGTTTCTCATATGGATAAAACTACCAACATATGCTATCACTGTAAATTTCATGGTCATTCTATAGAAAAATGTCCAGTAAGACTCAGAAGGCATTATGTTGTCAAACAGGTATGGGTTCCTAAAGGAATCAAAGAAACTAACCCTGAAGGACCCAAGAAAACTTGGGTACCAGCAAAGTCAAGGATAAATTTTGTTTGTGCAGGGCCACATGGAGGAGAACAAAAGTACACCAACGAACTGGTACTTGGACAGCAGGTGTTCAAGACACATGACTAGTAATAAAGAACTCTTCACTAGCTTTACTGAGGTGGATGGAAGTAAGGTTTCATTTGGAGATAACTTCAAGGGAGTCATCAAGGGTTTCGGTAATATTGGTAACTCTCCATCCCATTGTATAAATAATGTCCTGTACGTAGAAGGATTGAAATTTAACCTTATTAGTATTAGTCAAATTTGTGATAGAGGCATGTGTGCTAAATTTACATCAAAATGTTGTAGGCTATAATGCAAAGATAAAAGTATAAATGTGATGTGTAGAAGAGTTGGAAATGTTTATATACTTAAGTTGAACATTGATAATCCTCTTGACACGTGTTTGATGTCTCATGCAAACGATGAAAACTGGGTATGGCATAAAAGATTAGGTCATCTTAGCTTTAGCCAAATGGCAAAAATCATTAAGAAAAATCTGGTTAGGGGTTTGCCTAATCTTAAGTTTGAGAAAAATCTTGTTTGTGATGAATGTGTAAAAGGAAAACAAACTAAAAATAGCTTTGAATCGAAGGATATCATTTCCACAACAAAATCGTTGCAATTATTGCATATGGATTTGTTTGGACCTATGAGGACAACTAGCCTTGGGGGAAAATATTTTGTGCTAGTTATGGTAGATGATTTCTCAAGATTTACATGGGTTTTCTTTCTGTCTAGCAAAGATGAAACTTTTAGAATCTTTAAAACATTTTGTAGACAAGTTCAAAATGAAAAGGATTCTCAAATAAAATGTATTCGGTCTGACCATGGTGGAGAATTTCAAAATAATATGTTTGATGACTTCTATGCTGAAAATGGAATAAAACATGAGTTTTCTGCCCCTATAACTCCCCAACAAAATGGGGTGGCTGAAAGAAAAATAGATCTCTCTAAGATTTGGCTAGGACTATGTTATTAGAAAATAACTTACCTAAGTTTTTTTTTGGGAGAAGCTGTGAACATAGCTCGTTATATTCTCAATAGAGTCTCTATAAGAGTGATCACCAAGAAAACTCCATATGAAATACTGAATAATAAAAAACCGAATATTGCTTACTTTAAAGCATTTAGTTGTAAGTGTTTTATTCACAACAATGGCAAAGACTCCCTAGGTAAGTTTGATGCTAAAAGTGACGAGGGTATCTTTTTAGGATACTTAACCCATAGCAAAGCCTATAGAGTTTTCAATAAGAGAACTCTAGTAGTTGAAGAATCTGTCCATGTGGTATTTAATGAATCTAACAGCTCTTTGTTGAGAGAAAATGAGTTTGATGCTGTAGATCTGGTTCCTCCTCAAATCACGTCATCAACAGCACTTGAAAAAGGGCCATTACAAGCAGAATCTGAAGGTGCCCCTATTGAAAAGGAACCCTCATTCCCTAGGGTGCGTGGGGAGGTAGATCCCATATAAATTATTGGAGACAACACACAATCAATAAGAACTAGATCCTCCATTCAAAATTTTTGTGAATTTGTTGCATTTGTTTCCCAAACTGAACCTAGGAGAATAGATGAAGCGTTTAATGATAGCAATTGGATTATGGCATGGAAGAGGAATTAAATCAATTCAAAAGAAATGATGTATAGACCCTTGTTAGTAAACAAACACATCAATTTGTCATTGGAACAAAATGGGTATTTAAGAACAAAATGGATGAACATGGGAATATAGTTAGAAATAAAGCTAGATTAGTAGCTAAGGGTTATAATCAAGAAGAAAGGATAGACTATGAAGAAACTTATGCACCTGTAGCTAGACTTGAATCTATAAGAATTTTACTTGCGCATACCTGTTATAGAAACTTTAAATTGTTTCAAATGGATGTCAAAAGTGCCTTTTCAAATGGCTTCATAAAGGAGGAGGTATATGTTAAACAACCTCCAGGTTTTTGTGATGAAAAATTTCCAGATCATGTTTTCAAATTGAATAAAGCACTTTATGGCTTAAAACAAGCTCCTAGAGCTTGGTATGATCGATTAAGTGAATTTTTATTATCAAATGGCTTTAGAAAGGGACATGTTGATACTACCTTGTTTATCAAACATGAGGACAATAATATTTTGCTTGTTCAAATATATGTGGATAATATTATTTTTGGCTCAACAAATGAAACCTAGTTAAACAATTTGCTTCTCTCATGAAAAATGAATTTGAAATGAGTATGTTTGGTGAACTTAATTATTTCTTGGGATTACAAATTAAACAAACAAATTCAAGTATCTTTATTAACCAAAATAAGTTCATTTTTGATTTATTGCAAAAGTTCAACTTAGGGACAACTAAGCCTATTTCCACTCCCATGAGTCCATCTATTAAATTAGATGTTGACCCGAATAGGAAACCCTGTGATGCAAAAGTATATCGAAGCATGATTAGCTCCTTACTTCATCTCACAGCTTTATGTCCTAACATTCTCTTTAGTGTTTGCATGTGTGCCCGGTACCAATCTGATCCTAAAAAGTCTCATTTAGCTGCTGTGAAAAGAATTTTTTGGTATCTTAAAGATACTCCCTTGTTAGGCATATGGTTTTCCAAAGAGTCAAACATTGTTTTACATGCATATAGTGATGCAGATTACGCAGGATGTTACACTGATAGGAAAAGCATGAGTGATTCATGTCATTTCTTAGGCAACATGCTAGTCTCATGGGCTTCCAAAAAGCAACAAAGTGTTGCTATCTCCACCACAGAGGCAGAATATATGGCTGATGGGAGTTGCTGCTCCCAAATCCTTTGGATGCAATCTCAACTAGAAGATTATGGCATCCCAAGGCAAACTGCATCAATCAAGTGTGACAATACTAGTGCTATTAACCTCACAAAGAACCCCATTCAGCATTCCAAAACCAAGCATATAGAGATAAGGCATCACTTCATTAGGGACCATGTCACACAAAAACACATTGCTATTGAATATGTCCATAACTTACAACAATTAGCTAACATATTCACTAAGCCATTAGACACACATAGATTCTGTACATTACGTAGAGAGTTAGACATGTGTACATACAATGATGTACATTAGCTTAAACTGCATCACTACAATAATAGATATGATCATTGCTTATCCACATCTCCTTTAATGTTGTTGGATTGGTTTTTCATATCTTACATGGGATGTTTTTCTAAACATCCCCCGTTGATCTCCTTGTCCCATTATGGCTGCTATTGAAGTGTTGTCGTCCATAAAGCCTTGGTATGATGTTTCCCGAGGAAGTAGGTGGGTCTCTATTTGGCAATCTTAGGTACTATGTATGCTTTCCCATTTTTTCGTTTCCTGCCTAGGTGGGTCTCTTTCCTATCTTGCTAATGATGAAAAAGGGGGAGAGATTAAATGCTGCTATACATGCTATATTTAACGTTCCAATACTATTCACACTTTATACCGAATATTACATTCTCTATCTTCAACTTCATGTCTTGTATTAGCCCTCACTTTTTTGAAACTATTTCCTTACCGAATATCACATTCAATGCCCTCCATTTAATGCTTTGTATATGCTATTTTGGAAACTATTGCCATGCAGATATTGCATTAATGTTTCACACCTTCCGCATTTGACACTATTCATATGGCATATCATTTAATTATGTTATTTAAATTTAAACCTAACATTGCCATATTAATATAGTCATAGCATTAATTATTGCACCTAATGGAGATATAGACATCATGGTCATATTAGAAACCCATATTTGGCAGTTAGTTTATGATTGTAATTGCTCTATATGCCAATAATATATACATGGCAAAATAATAGGGGGAGCAAACAAAATCTATACGTGTACATATCATTGAGTGTATCATGTCATTGATCATATCACATTGTCAGGGGGAGTAAACATGAATTAAAGACTTGTGTTTTCATCATCATAAAAAAATGAGGAGATTGATAACTAATATAATGTTTTTAATGATATAAGCAGCAACTATACTTGTATTCTAAACACTAATTATGGACTTTTTTATAGGCAGGCCACATTAACATGGAGCAAAGAGATTAAAGGCTTGAATGTCCAGACCCCACAGAACCTAGCCTAGGACAAGCCAATCTGCTTGAACCAACCTAGGTGCCTATGATGCAAACTAGATCCGAATAAACAAGAAAAGACCCGAGACCTACTTATCCCATGCGTCTTGTGCCTCCAAGGAACAAAGTCGTATCACTTAAAAGGAAAATAAAAAAGGAAGGAGGCCGAACAGAATCACAGAACCCGTCTTCCTCCTCCCAAAATCGAATCCCTAAAATCCTCCATGATCGGTGCCTTGATTCTCGAAGAAATCTCTGCTATGATTCATGCATAAACGATAACAAGATTAATTACAGAATGTTACCGTTGGAGAGCTGAAGTTCTATAAGAAGAGGAGCGAAATCTCGAAGAAAGATCATCCCGGTCGAACGAAAACGTTGAAGCTATCATGCAAATCATTCAAGAGGTCTACAATCTGTAAGAAATTTCTTTTTATGCAAGCAGTAGTGCTCTTTAGAAACTATTATATCGCTGCTTGTATAACCCTAAGAAATTGTTTTTTTAATTGTTTGTTTCAATATTGTGCTCTGTTATGTATTCTCTGATTATTGAAGCAAACAATTGTGATTATTGCTGAAATTTTAGATTGTTTGAGGACAGATTGTAATCCTAAGATTACCTCATATTTGTAATCGTGAATATCAAAGGCACCCTTTAGTGATTTACTAAAGGAGGTGGAGTAGGTCTTGTAGAAAAGCCCGATTCACTTTAAAATTTGTGTAGTTTGATTTATTTTCTTATTACTACCTCTTTATCATTTTTATCACACAAAATAAAAGGGAAAAATTAGATACACCTAATTCAACCCCCCTTCTTAGGTGACTTAGGACCTAACATATATCTCACATCACGTTACATTATAGGGTTTCCCAACATAACTATTTTATTTGTTTCACCTCTCCTATTTTTGAACTAACTTCTTACCATGATGTTGTTTTTGAAACTAAATAAAAGGATGCCATAATTAAGGAGATTAGATAGTTAGAATCAAACAATACATGAAAATTGGTTTCTTTTTCTGCAAGTCAAAAACTTACTGAAAGCAAATAGGATTACAAGGTGAAATATGAGGTGAAATATAAGGTAAATAGGACTATTGAACAATTCTAAGCCCACCAAGTGGCAAAGGAATATAGTTAACAAGAAGGAGCTAATCATGAGGATACGATTGTGCCTGTGGGAAAGTTGGTTACAATTTGGACTCCCATCATCTTGGTAATCATTCACCATTAGGGACATACATTAAATGTATGTACACAATACTTTCTTATACAGTGACCTTGATATGAAAATCTTCATACAGCTCCCAAAAGGCCTTAGACATAATGCAAGGAAGGTACACAAATGTGCAAATTGAAGAAATCTTTATATGGGTTTAAACAAGCATAAACAATGGTAATAGAAGTTCATTGATGCTTTTCTTCGAGTTGGCTTCCATTATTCATAGTATGATTACTTGTTTTTCTTGAAATAAACACGTAAAGGCCTTCTAATTGTCTTTATTTATATTAATGAGATGATCCTTACAAGTATTGAAAAATGTATTACGATTTAAAAGAAATATATGTGTTATGCATTTCACATGAAAGATCCTAAACTTGTAAAGTGTTTCTTAGGAGTTAAGATGAAAAGTTTTAAGTTTGAGATAGTCATAAACTAACAAAAGTATGCCCTTAAGTTAATATTAAGAGGTTAAAAGACCTAACTTAAGAGTTAAAATGGGCATTTCCTATATTTAAGCTTCATCACAAAGGATTACATACTCAATATAGGACTTCTTTATATACACACCCCCACATGCTAAGTGAAATTAGGCTTAAGGTTGTAAAGAGTGAAGCAAATTCAACCTAGACTCTGATATTATGTTAGAAGATTTAAAGTCCAACCTAAAAGATAGCTTAAGAATTGGAATGACACTTCCTTAATTTAAGCTTCACGACAAGGGATTTGATACTTGAGGTGGGACTTTCACCATGCACACAACATTGAAAATGATTGTCATTTCTTATGTGAGAAGATAGTCAAGGAGGATTATTCATAGCTCTTACATTTTACCCAAGGATTAGCCATAAATCTATTCTCTAAGGCCTTAGAGGAATATAATAGCATCATTACCTTCTTAGCAACTAAGGACTAGCTTGAGGCAAAGTGTTATAGAGTGAAGCAAATTCAACTTAGACTATGATATTATATTAAAGTCCAACCTAAAAGATAGCTTAAGAATTAGAGGCACTTCTTTAATTTAAACTTCATTATAAGGGATCTAATACTTGATGTGGGACTTTTGCCACGCACACAACATTGAAAGTGATTGTCATTTCTTATGTAAAAAGGTAGCCAAGAGGATTATTCATAGTGTTCAGTGAAATTCTAAATGCAAGTGAACATGTCGAACAAGTAATATAATGATAAGAAAGTGTATTGTCCCACAAGGAATTGGTGAATACTAGACTAATTAAGTACCAATAATGAACTAATCCTAAAATTTATCTAGCAAATCAAAAGGAAGTTGATGATGAAATAAAATTTAAAATTTCCAAAACAAAATTCAAGACTAATTGAAATTAAATCCAAGTAAGAAATATTAATATGAGAAATATGTTAGAGCATCCGATTTCACCATAACTACTATATATGAATTTCCATAGTGTATGCCTGCAAGAATGATAATACCTATGTGATTGTGGAATTTCTTAATTTATTTACTATCCTATGTTTAGGTATAGCAAACATATTTAGTTTATTAGTTCACTATATCTTTATATATAAATTGAAACAAACCAAATACATTAGGATCTGTGAACATTCCTGGTTTATAATAAATCTTTCGATCATCTTATCACCAAAAGCCACACAAACAACATAGTATATGTCTATCCATATTTAATTCATGATCATATATTATAAGAAGCAATTACATATTATTACCTCTTAGTCTTAAACATGCACATCAAATCATTCAAGTAGTGGTCAATCACTTAAAAGCATTAAGCACAATAATATATAACTCACATAAAGAAAATATCTTACAAAACATAAAAACTTATAAGATTCACATCATTATAGTTAGGCTACATCATCACTCTAACAAAAGGAATTTAGAACATAATAAAATAATAAACCAAAACAATGGTAGAAATTAAGGAAAACATTTTAAATAAAGAAAAACAGGAAAGTTATCACTACATTGTCTTCCCTTTAAGAATTCTCCCTTGATTTTCTTCTTTCTTCCTTGGTTTTAGCGGCACCTTCTTTTCTCTTTCTCTTCTTCCCCCTTTTCTTATGCAGTGCTCCTCCTTTATATAGGGTCTAGGATTTAGAACTATCTCCTTATCCCAATAGAAGTGGGTTTTGGATTCCTAAGATAATTGGGTTTTAGACTCCTATATTAATTAGGCTTTGAACTCCTAATATGACTAGGTTTTCTAATTATTTAGAAAACCCAATTACAATAAAAAAATCTAATAACAATCATCTAAAGCCCAAGCCTAATCCCATCTTGATTTCCTTGACCTTGATATTTTAACCATCTTCTGCCATATAATAAGTATCAGTTTCTCCATGCTTGTCCTTTTTCTTCATACCTCCTTATGTTACATAAATAAGACAAATTTAAGTAAATAAAGAGAAATTCAAATATTTTCTCACAAGCATTAGATAATTTATTATTTAAATTAGGTAAAATAACTCTATAAAAATAGAGTTATCACATAGCTCTTACATTTTGACTAAGGATAGCTACAAATCTATTCTCTAAGGCCTTAAAGGAATACAATAACATCATTACCTTCTTAGCAAGCAAGGAGTCCTCTCTTTATTTAGCAAAGCATAACATGAGTTGACTTAGGCCTATTGTCCATTGTGCAACACCCATATTGTATTTTATTTTTCATTCTTTGGGTGTATAGATAAGAACAATAGAACATAAAGCCATCTTTGTGGCCACTCTCTTGTAGCCATGTACATGGACTAATTCAAGTAATAAGATTTTGCTTAGTTATTATGCAAATAAGGTTTTGAAAAAGTTTTACTAAACAAAAAGAAAGCATATCATGAGCTTTTATTCTTTAACCCATCAATGAATATAACAACTTATGAGCACACATTAAATATCAAGAAACTTGATGTAAGTCAAATGTTATTTGTTCACATGTATTTCTTTTAGGAATAAGGCTAAATCAATTTTTTTTAATGGGCTTTGCCTCTTTATTTTACTTAAAAAGCCCATAGGAATTCTATTCTTATTGTTTATGTTGGCTCTAGTTAAAAGATGGAAATTCATATCTTTATAGACTCAATTCTTGTTTAGATTATGTCTTATTTGATTCAAAGATTGTAAGTTCTACATTGGTTATAGAATTTGCTCTGTCCATGATAGTTTTGATTGAATGAGGTTCTTTGAATTCTTTATTTAAATATTGCTTGTTTCTTTGCTACTTCTAAATAGCTTAGCAAGGAATTTTTTTCCCCTTCTTTTGTCTATTTAATTCAATCAATAAGGTCAAGCATAAGATTCTACTCATTAGGTAAGACATTTTTCTCTAATGAGTGTCTTGAACAATTAATATACTTGTCATATTTTTTGATAGAATTAGAATTTTCAAAAGAGACTCATCTTATATCAATTGTTGACTTTTTCTCATTTTCTTATCATTTGAATGTAGAATCTTCATTTAACTTGTTTATAAGAATCTGTTTGACTTTTAAGTTCTTCAATGATGCTAAGGGTATTATGTTTTTGTTTTATTTTGTTCTTGTACTTACAATAATTTACTTCTTTTTTTTACTTACAATAATTTCATTTTTATTTTTCTCTTTACTTGAAAAGGGGGAGACCTAAAGCCTTTGTTGCCCGTATTAGGCTTCAACTCGTTTTCCTTTCAGAATTTTATCTCAATTCTTTAGTTTACTTTGGTTTCTTATTGCAATGTAATGGTAATGTATCCAAATCGTTCACATATTTCCTATAGTTCTCTTTTTGAAACTCTTTCTTTCTTCATATGCCTTTCCAATTTGAACTTTTTTCATGCTAAACCTTTCAAAACATTCCAATTTGATTAGATTACTGGTTAATTTATTTTTCATTATCAAATAACTACATCTATTATGTTTTCTAATGTAAATTGTTATGCATATACATACGATTACGTTAGATGCAATCAAGTGACTCAAAATGTTCAAAAGTGTTATCTCAACTTAACCAGGGGAAAAAAAATGAAGAAAAACAAATCAAAAAGGTAGATTATCTCACACACTTATGTGTAACCAATGAAAGGATTAGAATTAGGTAGCCAAATACGTCCACATTAAATTATGATGGCAAGCCTCCCACCAAGTGATGAGAGGTGCGGGTGTGTTCCTCACTATCCACGGCCACACATTGTTACTAGTGGAAAAGGTATAAATGATGACGCATCTGTGAAGAATCATTGGATCATCCATCGTCCCAGCCTTTCGCAAGTGAAGGATGTTGGTCATGAATCATCTGTAATCCCCTTTGCTATTGAAAGATTAGGTGCATTAATTTATTCACACTTTCTACTGGAAACTCCTTCATAGCAAATTTGACAAAAAATAGTGTGCTAAGTTATTTCATAAGCAATTAAATCTCAAGAACCCCTGTCAAATTTTTAAATTTATTTGTTGCCTTACTCGGCCTTATCAACAACAGAAGCTAACAATTCTAAAACAGGTTCCCCCCACCCCCCACCCTTCCCTCTTAAGTCATGACTCCGATGATAAATATCTTTGTATTTGGTGAATTCAGTCATGGTTGGCCACCTTTGATATAATTAATAATTCTTCTTGTCCAGTCTTTTATTAGGCTATTGTATTTGGAGGCTATTACGTCAATGCTAACAACACACCTCTCATCTTCCGTTGGATTCCTTGTATTTCTCTTATAAGATGGTAAGGATATCATTATTTGCCTACTAAGGAAATGCTATTCACAAAATTTCTGAAGTCACAGTAGGTGATAGCGTTGATTTTGTTATTATTTGCTTACAAGGACTATTACAGTCATTTTTCACTTTCAGGGCTTTTCAAGGGCTTTTGCATCAATGAATTTAGAGGCCTTCAATTCAATCATCAGAATTCCTTCGATATTCAAACTGGGGAGCAGGTAAAGGAGCAAATGAGTGTTGGCAGTTGTAACTTGCAATGAAATGGGGATGTACTATCCCCAAATAGAACATTACACCATAACATTGCATGCCCTATGTTATAAAGCTTCTTGGCAAACTGTGCAACTGGACTTTTTAGTTATTCTTAGGAGTTCTTAACAACCATAGTACATACAAAAAACCAAGTAACAAATAAAAAATAAATAATGTGGCAATAGGTGCCATGAATAGCTTTAGATCAAGATCTTGGTGTTAATCTTGGGACACAGGAGCTTACCATGGAATAGTTGGTTCGACTCTGTTTCTCTTTTATTCATTTAAAATCATCCTTAATTTGTATGAGGCAACGATAATAATAAATATTTTGATACAAATGTTTATACGTACATTTTGGTCTTTGTACACAGATTTTCAACATAAAGGTGGTACTATTCAAGTAAAATCGGTATTGGCTTGAATTATTAAGTCTTTTTGTTTCTTTTTATAATTGGTTCTCTCATTTAAATCATCTCTCACACTATGCTTTTAAAAGGGGAAACATGGTCAGCACATAATTCTAACTAGAAGACCTGAAATCCATTTTGGAAATATCTATCTAATCAGTCTGCTGAGTTTAAGGGGATAGGTATGCTGGCAGAGGGTAATGGTGTGTCTAAAACATGCATGTCTTACTATATGTGGGTTTTCTCTTGGTAAATTTTCGTTATTTATAGCATGTATCAGATTATTCTTTACTTTATACATGCAGGCACTTAAGCGGCTCTCCTTTGGGGGAAGTAAAATTAGTGAGACAATAACTGCTCAGAGCAAGATTCTGCTGTTTTGGTATTACACCACTTACCTTCTTCTTGAAAAAAACAAGCCTAAATTCCAGCGGCTTGAAGCCCCACCTCCTGAGCAAATCCAGTCGGAGCAACAGCTTGAGCCTTCAAATACTAACCCATTAGAAAAAGACAGCCCACTTGAACCTCCTCTGCCCAACGAAGTTGAGTCAAACCAGCAGCTTGAATCACCTCCAATTGACCAAATCCGACCATTTATCCTAGAAGGTTTGTAGTTACTTGGTCATTAACAATGTTGTTACTGGTTTACCACTATTCACTGATTTATCTCATACATGTGCTAAATAAGGAAGATGTCTTTGCAATTAAGGAAAGCATGATGCATTTTCTGAGCTAATGAGTCTTTTTTCGTAGGACTTCTGTTAACATTCATGTCATATTATGTATATATAACACAAGCTTAGTAATTACCTACGGAATGCTACTTGTAATGGCTCTCAATGCCATCTGAATGCATCATCTAAAGCATTATGATTGAGAGAATTAATATTTTGGACATTTTAGCTTAGCCACATGGTTTCTTAATATTTCTCGTGTTAGAGCTGAAAGAGAAACTAGTAATGGGGTCGCAAATGTCCCATTAGTTATCTCTGATTCTGTTACAAATGCTGAGCTGAAGGAACCAACATATCTTGTGAGGCCTGTCCCAATTAATGCACCGAGAGCTTTACATGTTCTGAATTGTATTGCTCAAAATGCCCATGCACGTATGATGAAACAAAGCGACAGAAGAGACAGCACCTAACTCTGCCTTTACGCCACTTCGGTATGGTGTTAGTTCCAGCTCAACCTTACCAGGAAAGAGAAGCCACCACATGTTTGCGTCAGCAAGTGGAATGTACCCAGCATGGGTCCCAACGAAAGCACTGACTAGAAGAAGTTTTGTCGAACCAAAAGGGAAGGAGCCGATGACTTTTGTTCACATTCAAAGTCCATGGTCAGGACCGACCTACTACGACTTTAACTACTAAATGGAAATTGTGTAGGAAGCTTAAGTTAAGGCCAGTGCCTATAAAATGTAATGGACTCAGCCACCACTTCTTAGATTTGGTGTTAGCCTTTTGTACTAAGTCTGATTTTAATATAAGCTTCCATTTCTATTTACCTGTTGTGTCTCAACTTCTTTATGATATCAAAGAGCCTCTCGATCCAACTTACTGCCTAAAGACCAGCTAGCATCATTCCCACCATGTCTGAAACACCTGCCTACCCTTTTCCTACCATAGTCAATGTTAGCAACTTTGTTACGCTGAAATTGACTGAAGGGAATTATCTACCATGGATGACCCAGATGAAGTCTTTAATCCAAACCCAAAAACTCACCGGGTTTCTCATTGGGGAAACTAAACGTCCCCCACTAACTCGCACCACCACCAGTGGTGTGGTACCTAATCCAACTGCAGAGGCTTGGGCACAAAGCGATACCCTAGTCAAATCCTGGATTATTAGCACCCTATCAGAAGAAGCCATGGGGCATATCTTCGAATTGGAAATGGCCACGCAAGTCTGGAATGCCCTCCCTGACCACTTTGCCCAAAGAACTGAGGCTTACGAATTTGACTTGCTCTCACAAATTCACAATCTTCAACGAGAAGGTAAACCCCTGGCCTCATTCCTTGCTGATTTTAAAAATCTTGTCAATCAACTAAGCTTAATTGGCGAACCACTGAGCGACTCGGCCAAAACCTTTCGGCTCTTGGAAAGCCTTGGAGAAAAATATGACTCATTCAAAACCATCATGTTTAAGCCACCCGTTCCCCAATTCAATGAAGTTATCTCTCAACTCCAAGCTTTTGAATCTCGTCAAAGGCACTACCATCCCATGAATACTTCTCCCACTAAACATACAGCCTTCTCTACCTTTAGAGGAGGCTGTGGAGGACGCAATAGTCAAAGGTCCCGAGGATCCCATGGAAACTACACGTCTCAAGGACGTGGTTTTGGTCCGTCAGCTCCTGGAAACAGGAACATGCCCCTCTCACAGAAGCAAGATAACCCTCCTCCAACTCAACTAGATAAGAATTCAGGTATTGCTCTTTCCCTACCACTTCATAATCTTCCTACTTGTCAGATATGTGAAAAGCGAGGTCACATTGCCCTTAAGTGCTGGAGTCGTTTTGATCACACCTTCCAATCCCAAAGCATCCCTAAAGCCCTGGCAGCATTACAAATGCACAAACCAAACTCTGAGGAATGGATAGCAGACTTGGGTGCTACTTCCCACATAGTGGAGTCTTCAGGTACCCTCACCTCCTTCTCACCACATGTTGGATCAAATTATATCATTGTTCGAAACGGTAAACGTTTGCCCATCACTCACACTGGATCAGTTGAAATCAATGGACAATTATGTTTGAATTTCGTTTTAGTAGTTCCAGAAATCAAACATAAACTTCTATCAATATCTCAGCTCACTAATGATTATCCATGCAATGTGATTTTTTATAAAACCTCCTTTACTGTAAAGGATCCGACCACTCAAGAAACCCTCCTTAAGGGACATAAGCAAGGAGATCTCTGTGTGCTGCCTAGTAATAAGCTACAAGCCTTCTTTGCACATCACTAGCGGGCCACTGACGGTAGTACATGGCACAGAAGGCTTGGCCACTCTAACTTTTGGACTATGAAGCTTCTACAAGATCTAGGGTGTATTAAAATAATTGGAGGAACACCTAGCTCGTGTCCCACATGTTTGGCTAGTAAGAGTCATCTCTTACCTTTTTCTGCCTCACCCCATAAGTCACATGTTCTCTTGGAAAGGATACATAGTGACGTATGGGGGCCAACCCCAACGCCATCATGTCAAAACTTTTTGTACTATGCTATCCTAATCGATGAATGCACTCGCTTTACTTGGATATACCTTATGAAGAGAAAATCTGAATTATGTCAAATTTTCGTTGAATTCAAAACCATGGCCGAACGACAATTCAACAAAAAGATTAAGGTTTTACTTTCTGATAATGGGGGAGAGTACACAAGTACAGAACTAAATAATTTCCTCAAAATCAATGGGATAATGCATCAATTCACATGTGCTTAATACCCCGCAACAGAATGGATTAGTGGAAAGAAAACATCGGCATATTGTTAAGTTAGGATGTTCTATGTTGATTCAATCCGGTACTCCACAGAAATATTAAACGGAAGCCTTCCTAACTGCAGTCTATATCATCAACCGATTGCCAACCCCAACCTTGGAAAATCAATCACCCTTTGAGAAATTATATCAACGACCTCCAAAATGGATCCTTCCGAGTGTTTGGATCCCGTTGTTTCTCGTGTCTCCGTATGAATCTCACTAATAAACTCTCTGCAAAGTCTCTTCCTTGTGTTTTTGTAGGTTACAGCTCACAACATAAAGGATATCGATGCTTACATCCTCAAACAGGGAAGGTCTTCATCTCTCGGCACGTGCTCTTTGAGGTAAACGTGTTTCCTTTCCTCCCAAGTACAACCTCTCCCGTGCTAGACGGCTAACACAATCATGAATTTTCTAATGAAGTAAAGACTCCAAGGATATCTCGTACATCTTTCTTTAATGAAGACATGATAATTTCTCACTCTCACTCCCCAACAGTGCCGCATCTCACATCGGAAGGGTCTTTATCTTCAACAGTAGTCGGCAATAATCAAAACATTAATAGTAAAGAAACAACTGCCGATATTTACCAAATCCAGGAAAATCGCACAAAAGCTTCACTTGTACCAGGATCACTCGAGCATCCTATCCCAGGACCTATAGAAGACTATGTTGAAAATTCTCCCATATCCACATCACCTGACGTGTCTAACTCCTCTTTTTCAACATCATGTGACACGTCACCTACAAAGGACATCAGCCCCTCACAATCATGCAGGAAAATCGGAGAGCTCGGTGACACGGAGACCTTTAAAACCACCACTTGTCCAGAAACTATCATCCCACCACTCTCTCCTCACCTTCCCACTTTGGCCTCCTCTCCTTCCATTAACATTGAGCCTACAACCCGCCTTCATCCAATGACAACCCGTAGCCAAGCTGGAGTTAGGAGACCAAATCCAAGATACATCCTAAATGCCGTAAACCATGCTGTCCCCCCAGTTCTTACTACCATCCAGCAAGCTTTGGCACACCTTGGCTAGAGGTCTGCCATGGAGGTTGAAATGGAGGCCTTCTCCCGGAATAACACTTGGATGCTTGTTCCAAAAGTTGGAGGAATGAATATTATCGGCTGTAAATGGGTGTTTAAACCCAAGTTGACATCAACTGACACATTAGATCAGCTCAAGGCCAAACTTGTAGCCAAGGGTTACTCACAAGAACCCGGTGTTGACTACTTAGAAACGTTTAGCCCTGTGGTAAGGCCTACTACCATACGGGTCATACTCACAATGGCTAGTGTAAGGGGCTGGATGCTGAAGCAACTCGATGTAGAGAATGCATTTCTCCACAGATATCTCACAGAATCCGTGTTCATGGAGCAAGCCCCCGGTTTTCAAGACTTGCGGTATCCCAATCATGTGTGCAAACTTCAACGTTCGCTGTATGGACTTAAGCAGTCACCCCGTGCCTGGTTTGATAGACTTTCTCAATTCTTGCTTGATCATGGTTTTACGTGCTCACCATTTGACTCTTCATTGTTTGTGTTTAATCACAACAAATGTCCACATTTGGTTACTAATTTATGTAGATGATTTGATTGTCACTGGAAACTCACCATTGCATATTGAAGTCTTTATCAAAGAACTCAGTGAAGCCTTTCCCATCAAGGACCTTGGCCGACTACATTTTTTCTTAGGAGTGCAGGTATCTCACTCATTTGAAGGACTCTTCCTAAACCAAGCCAACTACATCGGTGATATTATCCATAGGGCAGAGATGGCCAACTGTCATCCATTATCAACTCCCATGTCCAAAAAGCTAACCGTTGTCCCGAATGGGGAAGAACCTTTTGGTCGACCAACTTTTTACAGAAGCCTGTTGGGAGCCCTGCAATATGTGACCTTGACACGTCCTGACATCAGTTTCATTGTAAATCGCCTTTGCCAGAAAATGAGTTTGCCCACTATTCGAGACTTTCATAATCTTAAGAGCGTCATCCGCTACTTTCAAGGCACTCGTGAGTTTGGGCTTAAGATTCATCGTCGAAGCACTTTAAACCTTTATGGTTTCACAGATGCAGATTAGGCAGGATGCACAGACACCCGCCGTTCCACAACCGGCTTTTGCATCTTCATTGGAGCTAATCTTGTGTCATGGACCTCAAAACGACAAAGCACCATCTCTCGGTCCTCAGCTGAGGCTGAGTATCGTGCCTTGGCTGCTGGGACAGCAGAAATCACTTGGCTCCTGCACCTCATGAGATATCTGGGTATAAGCCAATTTGTTCCAGTCATACTCCACTGTGATAATCTGCCCGCAGTTCAACTCTCTACCAAACCTACTTTCCACAACATATCCAAGCATCTTGAAGTTGATTTTCATTTTGTCCGTGAGAAGGTAGCCCAGGGTACTCTGATCACTGCCCACGTCCCAAGCTTATCACAGCTAGTTGATATTTTAACCAAGCCTCTGTCTAGAGAGACTTTTGCTGATCTAAGGAACAAGGTTGGCATTACCATGCCAAGCTTGACGGGGACTGAAAGAGAAACTGGTAATGGGGTCGCAAATGTCCCATTAGTTATCTCTGATTCTGTTACAAATGCCGAGCTGAAGGAACCAACATATCTTGTGAGGCCTGTACCAATTAATGCACCGAGAGCTTTACATGTTCTGAATTGTATTGCTCAAAATGCCCATGCACGTATGATGAACAAAGCGACAGAAGAGACAGCACCTAACTCTGCCTTTACGCCATTTCGGTATGGTGCTAGTTCCAGCTCAACCTTACCAGTAAAGAGAAGCCACCACATGTTTGCGTCAGCAAGTGGAATGTACCCAGCATGGGTCCCAACGAGAGCCCCGACTAGAAGAAGTTTCATCGAACCAAAAGGGAAAGAGCCGATGACTTTTGTTCACACTCAAAGTCCATGGTCGGGACCGGCCTACTACGACTTTAACTACTAAATGGAAATTGTGTAGGAAGCTTAAGTTAAGGCCAGTGCCTATAAAATGTAATGGACTCGGCCACCACTTCTTAGATTTGGTGTTAGCCTTTTGTACTAAGTCCGATTTTAATATAAGCTTCCATTTCTATTTACCTGCTGTGTCTCAACTTCTTTAAGAGTTGCCTTGGTTAGAGGTCTGACATAGGCAAGGGTATGCGATGTTGCTTTTTCCCTCATATGCGGGGTTTGTTGGGACGCTTAGCCACTTCAAAACTTTAACTTAAAAGATCGCCTGCAGTCTAAAGTCTTGTGATTAGCTATTTATGCTAGAATTCTAGGTTGCAGACCTAAGATCGCTGCGATTTCTGTGGTACTACGCAAAGAGGAAATTACATGAATTCCTTTCCTTTTCAATGATGTCCATCAAACCTTAAGAAAGTATTTAATATTTCTAAGCTCACTTGTAATTAGGACTTCAGTTGTAAAGTCGACATTCTTCACCTTGCCTTGATGTCATAAACTGCGAAAAACATTGTTTCGATTAACATAAATCTCTAGGGGGAATGCGCTTTCCATCTTAGTGTTTAGTGTTTTCTAAGGTTCAATGACTTCTTAAGATCCTCATCTTCAGGTGGAAATTTTTCCTACTAGGGATTTAGAAGGAAAAATGTCCAAAACTTGTAATAGAGTCCATGGAATTTGAGAAGTTCGGAAGTCTTACGGGATCCAAATCTAGAGATCTGAAAAGAAAATCCAAAATCTTCATAAATCAGGGAGACCCGCCAGGTTTGCTTGAACACAAAAATTTGGTCAAACCCGAATCCTATAATTGAAGGATTTTAATGGAAAGTTGGTTTCCAATTCAAACAACTATTAATGTTCTACTCAAAATAAATGCTCTCTCAAATTAATGGTTCATTAATTTCCAAAATAAGAATTGATTTGAAGTCAAATAAACATCTGTATTATATACATATATAAAGAACATTTGTTCTTCTTTTGATTGCCTTCAATTTCATTTGATTTTATAGATTGCATGTTCCCCTTAAACTTTTTTATGATTCAAGCCAAACGCTTTGCAAATATATAATAAAAACGTTTTAGGCATGAACATTATTGATGACCAAAGATCTTGAGCTGGTGAAGGTTTAGCGTTTATTGCTATTCTAAAATGTATTTAAGGTGTTTAAGGGGTTTAAAAATGAACCAAGATCAATTTCGTACAATTGTTATGTCATCCTAGGAGCCATAAAAATTTTCTACTTCGCCTTGTTTGCTGTGACACAACATTTAGTTTGGAGAAGGCAAAATAGTAGGCTACTATGTGGGCTAACCAAAGTACAATCGCCTTAGAATGTATTGTGAAATGTAGGATCTAAGTAGGCTTTAGGCTTTTTGGTGTAATGGTTGAAATTATTACATAGAATTATAGTAATCATTAACCCCTGCTAGCGTTTGATGAAAACTGAAATTATATTCATCTTCATGCACGAGCAAGACATATTGCAGTAATGGATCCATGTTTTCCCTGGTACGAACTCAACCCAAGGGTCAAGGCTCGATGTTAAACAACTTCATAGTATATTATTTTGCTGGTGGAGACATGGACTTCCAACTCCTCCCCAAATAAGCTGGAAGTTGAACGAGGCTAAAAATTGAATCGCTTACTTCTGGTCTCAAGGTTCTTATTACCTATTAAAAAATAAAAAATAAAAAATCAGGGCCACAACTAGATGGTCAGAATTTGTAGGTCAACAGTATGCCGATCAACCAAAAACAGCTTTACATGCATGAATCGCCGTAGATAATTATACTTGACAACAACCATAAACACCTGTCCACCAATAATCTAGAGATGAGGTCTTGTTTTATCACCTCAAATTATGACAAAGCTAAATAATTTTGAACGCACTTAGATGTTCGATTATGACCCGCTCAAAAGCCTTTAGGTGGGCAATAATTTAAAAGGGTCAACAGTAATACCTTGGTTTCCCATAATTTGTGGATGTAAAGAAGAACTTGAGCAAAAGAAAAGTCGCAATTAGATTATTAATTAATTATTTTTTGTGGCAATTAGATTATTAATTTTATTTTTTGTCTCCTGTGTCTTTTCCACTGGCTGCGTAGAATTAGCAACGAAGCTATGCCGTGTTTCACTCCTTTGAAGTGACAGGAACCTCCCTCCGCGTATGAACTTAAGCTGTCACCCTCAGACGCGGTTTTGCGTCATAAGCTACTGGTTAATCACAAACACCTATACATTTTGTGTCCCATCCTATAAATATAACGCCTACAAACATGTTCTTCATTCGCCACCCCCAAAAATTTATCTTCAAGAATCACTCTCAGTTTTCACAGCAGCACCGATGGAAAGTAATTCGATCCTTTCTTCTTCCTTGGTTTCTTTTCACCTACTTCCAGTTGGCCCCAAAAACGGCTTCTGTGATCGAAAGAGAGCCTCTACCAGAGCTTTTGCGTCAAGAAGCGAGGCTAATGACCAAAACTATGGTGGCCGGCTGGTGGATGCGGGCATGATTGTTCTTCGGATGCGAATGCATGAGATGAAGAAGATAGAGAGGGACTATGAACCACCATCAGAGTGGATGGATTGGGAGAAGCGGCTTTACACCAGTTACTACTCGATCATATGCGAAATGTTGGGTTTGCTGCAAATCCTGTTGATGAATACGAGGCCATCCTTGGGTTTTGGAATTATGGCCCTGGTGATCCTGAGTGTGCCAGCATCGACAGCCATGGTTTTGTTCCATCTGATGGGTATTACCAAGGGGGTCTTTGCTGGGATTCACCTTAGCTAGAACAGTGTTAGAGTTAGTATTAAGACTTGTTTCGTTTGTTTAATGGTGCTTAGAGATCTCCCTTGAGTATTCTTCGGTTTGGAAATACACGCTGAGTTTTGTGTTGTGAGTTCTGATTGTTTACTACATGTACAACTAGTTCTAGAGCAATAGTATATAAAAAAGCACAAAGTAAATGCATAGTGAAGAGCAGATCACCATGTAAGATTTTGACAGATGCCTGCAAAAGAAATCATTCTACAAATTGAGTTTTTACGTATAAGATCAGCGGATAAATTACGACGTTCTTCTCCTGCATCTCAACAGTTTTCTTCAACAATTGTTGGCCATCAATCATCCCTGAACAATGATCTAATCGGACTTCTTATATGTATGATGAGAGGACAGCGAGGCCCGACAAGGCAACCTCTCAGATACCCAGATAAAGATTCACAGCTTACGCGCATACACAAATGCCTTCCTTTCCCAAGCCAGTCCACTCCTTTCATTACTCCAGACCAATTAAACCTGGAAGAAATGACATAAAGTCAGAAATATAATTTCTCTAAATTAAAATAATACTTCATTTTTTGTTGCATATATGAATTAGAATTATTATCCATTTTGGACCCCACTCTTTTGGGAGGAAGAGCTAAAAACGTTAAAGGGATTACAAAAACATGATTGACACTATGGAAGCAAAAAAGGTGTGAAAAGGAAGAGTTGTGGAACTGAAGGGAGCTCCCTTCAGTCCAAGACGTGACAGCTTCAAGTGAACACAGCTCCTGCATCGTTGGGTCAAAAACACACCTCCGAAGTTTTGGTGAGTTCTTGAACCAACGAGTCAGCAGCTGGGTCAGCCCTCAAAACCGCCTCAGCATGGACTGAAGAGAGCTCCTTCTTCCATAAACCCTCGAATCCGATCTCTTTCTCTCTCTCTCTCTCTCTCTCTCTCTCTCTCGCTCTCTATCTATCTATGTGCAATGCAAGCACAAGCTTAAGTTGTGCTCGCACTGCATAACAGCAGAAACAGGTTGCTCGGTCTATCTTTACGGCAAAAATGAGGAACGCGTAAAACAAAACTGGACTAGAAGGCCTGGCGTAGGCAAGGAGAAGATGGAAGGGAATTAGTATATCGTGAATGTACGAGAAATGCAGAGCAGCCATGGGGTCCTTTTTATACACAAAAGAGGGAGTGAAGCGTCAACAAAAAAATCTAGATGCAGCCTGACATACAGATTTGGAGCAGCCCTAATCACACATTGTTTGAAAATAAATTATCCGAGTCCGTTTAATCAAAGTGGACAACAGTATCGTTCGACTTTGCTAATATCTTGTCATACAGCTGGAAAGCTTGTTGGCTCTAGTACAGCAGCAATATGCCCCGCTTGCTTTTCAATCAATTCAATCAAAATTCTTCGTTGGCTTTGGTGTCTCTCGAGTGATATTTGACTCTCTTCTCAGTTTTCTGTTGTTAGACTCCCTTTTAAGGACAGCAGCTGGGACTCCCAGACCGAAGCACAGTCTTCCGCATCTTTAGAAGAGAAAGAGACGTCTGTTCTATGCTCTGCCCAAATAGGATAGCTCGTTTTGCTAGTCACGTTCCCCACCTGAAACCCTCGTGAACTGAGATGATCGTGATTCCTTTCAAAGTTTTCGAACGAAAGTCTTCGTGTTGTCAAGTAAAAGAGAACCTGATTCTCTTTATTCGCGTACGCTGCACATGAATTCGCATGCAGACATGAAGCAAGGCTTTTAGATGTACTAGAGAATATTGCTTTTACATTAATGGGTGGGTATTTATCGGGGTCCGCAAAGATCAGACCCATAAAAGGCGGCATTGGTAAACCCGAAATGGAAAAGAAGGCAGCTTTCTCCGTTTAGATCTCTTTGCTACAGATATTTTCTTCTTTGCTAAGCTTGATTCGAAAATAAACTTTCCTGTTGATCCTGCTGGGCCCTCTCACTGTGCTAGCGAACAGGCCAGTCGTAGTACTATGATTGAGGGCGTTCAGAGGGTTGGTTCCCAACCGAATTAGCAACCAGCATACCAAACCCTACTACTTTCAAATGAAAGTTGGAAACAGGTAGAATCATGAACCAAACAATTGGAAATCGTGCTTCTTACTACTGCAAACAGACGTTTACTGAGAGCATAAAAGACAGTAGAAACACTCACGTACAATATATACAAACAGAGGCAAAGCTTAATTAACGGCTGCTAGCAGGAATTTGATTGCTTCAAACGGCTTAATCTATGATTTGAATCTCTTGGAATGGTTTCAATGTAGACTGGACAGCGGGAATGATGGATGGTTTCTTCAGTCAGCGTGCGCAGAGACTCATGAAAGAGATCACGTTCAGCTGGATTATTTAAGGGAGATGCCCTTTCTTGACTTCACAACCTTCTTTCGCTTGAGTGGCTGCTTCCGTGGCTTTGCTGAGCTGACACAGTTTTTATTTTCGGCCATATTTTCAGTTTTTCCTCGTTGCCAGATTAGGCTCTCTTTGCAAACCAAGGATGCAAATCAATGTTTTCTCATGTTATCTGCCAATAAATTCGTTGGCCAAAGATTACAAAGAAGATCATTCGTTGGAGATATATCGCTTAACGATGACTTGTTGTTCCACTCCCTCTCCCTATTTATTGTGGTTTCACTTATTTTGGCATTTTCCTCTTTTTCTATCTTGTTCCACTTTGGAGCGCAGGCCCTCTTTCCATGCTGTCATACATTACATCTTTTGAATTTGTTTTGTGAGCTTTATTAAAATGGGTCCTACTCGCTATCAGTAGAGTTTATATGGATGAAATGAATTGTGATATATTTATCGAAAAAGTAAATTAAGTTAACACAATGGAATAGAAACACATACAAGAAACATAAGAGAACTAAACCTCTTATATACACACAATAAGACCATTTTCTAAGTAATGTGACACAGGTTGGTGAGAAATGACATCAACCTAGGTGTGGGAGGACTATTTTCCAAGTAATGTGACACATGTTGGTGAGAAATGACATCAACTTGTGTGAGAGAATTAAGCTTCATCAGAAAGGATTACATACTCAATATAAGACTTCTTTTTTATATACACACCCCCACATGCTAAGTGAAATTGGGCTTAAGGTTATATAGAATGAAGCAAATTCAATCTAGACTCTGATATTATGTTAGAAGATTTAAAGCCTAACCCAAAAGATAGCTTAAGAATTAGAACTACACTTTCTTAATTTAAGCTTCACGACAAGGGATCTAATACTCGAGGTGGGACTTTCACCACGCACACAACATTGAAAATGGTTGTCATCTCTTATGTGAGAAGATAGTCAAGAGGATTATTCATAGCTCTTACATTTTAACCAAGGATTAGTCGCAAATCTATTCTCTAAGGCCTTAGAGGAATATAATAGCATCATTACCTTCTTAGCAAGCAAGGAACTTGCTTGAGGCAAGGTGTTATAGAGTGAAACAAATTCAACCTAAACTATGATATTATGTTAAAGCCCAACCTAAAAGATTGCTTAAGAATTATAGTCACTTCTTTAATTTAAGCTTCACTACAAGGGATTTGATACTTGATGTGGGACTTTTTCTGTGCACACAACATTGAAAGTGATTGTCATTTCTTATGTAAAAAGGTAACCAAGAGGATTATTCATAGCTTTTACACTTTGACCAAGGATTAGCCACAAATTTATTCTCTAAGGCCTTAAAGGAATACACTAACATCATTACCTTCTTAGCAAGCAAGGAACTAGCTTGAGGCAAGGTGCTATAGGAATGACGTTGCACAATTTGAGTCCTCTCTATATTTAGCAAAACATAACATGAGTTGACTTAGGCCTATTGTCCATTGTGCAACATTCATATTGTATTTTATTTTTTCATTCTTTGGGTGTATATATAAGAACAATAGAACATAAAACCATCCTTGTGGCCACTCTCTTGTAGCCATGTAGATGGACTAATCCAAGTAATAAGATTTTGCTTAATTATTATGCAAATCTTTGTTTTTATTACAAACAAAGAAAAAAGATAAGGTTTTGAAAAAGTTTTACTGAACCAAAAAGAAAGGATATCATGAGCTTTTATTCTTTAACTCATCAATGAATATAACAACTTATGAGCACAAATTAAATATCAAGAAACTTGATGTAAATCAAATGTTATTTGTTCACATGTATTTCTTTTAGGAATAAGGCTAAATCATATTTTTTGTTTTAATGGGCTTTGCCTCTTTATTTTGCTTGAAAAGCCCATAGCAATTCTATTCTTATTGTTTATGTTGTCTCTAGTTAAAAGATGGAAATTCATATCTTTATAGACTCAATTCTTGTTTAGATTATGTCTCATTTAATTCAAAGATAGTAAGTTCTACATTGGTTATAGAATTTGCTTTGTCCATGATAGTTTTGATTGAATGAGGTTCTTTGAATTCTTTATTTAGATATTGCTTGTTTCTTTGCTACTTCTAAATAGCTTAGCAAGGATTTTTTTTTCCTTCTTTTGTCTATTTAATTTAATCAATAAAGTCAAGCATAAGATTCTACTCATTAGGTAAGACATTTTTCTATAATGAGTGTCTTGAACAATTAATATCCTTGTCATATTTTTTGATAGAATTAGAATTTTCAAAAGATTATATCAATTGTTGACTTTTTCTCATTTTCTTATCATTTGAATGTAGAATCTTTATTCAACTTGTTTATAAGAATCTATTTGACTTATATAGTTCTTCAATGATGCTAAGATATTATGTTCTTGTTTTGTTTTGTTAATTTACTTTTTTTTTACTTAAAATAAATTTTTATTTTTATTTTTCTCTTTACTTGAAAAAGGAGAGACCTAAAGCCTTTGTTGCCTGTATTAGGCTTCAACTCGTTTACCTTTCAGAATTTTATCTCAATTCTTTAGTCTACTTTAGTTTCTCATTGCAATGTAATGGTAATGTATCCAAATCGTTCACATATTTCCTATAGTTCTCTTTTTGAAACTCTCTCTTTCTTCATATGCCTTTCCAATTTGAACTTTTTTCATGCTAAACCTTTCAAAACACTCCAATTTGATTAGATTACTGATTAATTTATTTTTCATTATCAAATAACTAGACCTGTTATGTTTTCTAATGTAAATTGTTATGACATATACATATGATTACGTTAGATGCAATCAAGTAACTCAAAATGTTCAAAAGTGTTATCTCAACTTAACCAGGGACAAAAATGAAGAAAAACAAATCAAAAAGGAAGATTAACTCACACACTTATGTATAACCGATGAAGGGATTAGAATTAGGTAGCCAAATACATCCACAGTAAATTATGATGGCAAGCCTCCCACCAAGTGATGAGAGGTGCGGGTGTGTCCCTCACTATCCACGGCCACACATTGTTACTAGTGGAAAAGGAATAAATGATGACGCATCCGTGAAGAATCATTGGATCATCCATCGTCCCGGCCTTTCTCAAGTGAAGGATGTTGGTCATGAATCAGTTATAATCGACTTTGCTATTGAAAGCTTAGGTGCATTAACTTAAACACACTTTCTACTGGAAACCCCTTCGTAGCAAATTTGAAAAAAAATAGTGTGCGGAGTTATTTCATAAGCAATTAAATCTCAAGAACCCCTGTCAAATTTTTAAATTTATTCGTTGTCTTACTCAGCCTAATCAACAACAGAAGCTAACAATTCTAAAACAGGTTCCCCCCACCCTTCCCTCTTAAGTCATGACTCCGATGATAAATATCTTTTGTATTTGGTGAATTCAGTCATTGTTGGACACCTTTGATATAATTAATAATACTTCTTGTCTTGTCTTCTACAATGCTATTGCTAAGCTTAAAGTGGGACATATGTGTTGAAGATAAGGTATTAATGGGATCCAGATCCCTAGGTTCCACTATTTGATCATTGTCTCTAAGAAAATCTACATTGGGCAATTTTGCGGCTCAATTGTAGAAAATCTAGATATACTGGGAAAGGGTTAAAAGTAGCTATTCCTTCAAGCTCTCAAGGACAAGGACTTACGGTCTAAAAGGATGGAAGATACATATAGTTGTAAAGAAGATCTCAACCCTTTAAATGGTGACCATTGTTGTGGCATAACCGAAAGGCTAAACAAAAACTACAACATCTTTGGAAGCTACAGATCTGCGTTTTATTCGATAACTTTAATAACTTTAAAGAACAAAAAGTCTAATAAAAAGTACAGAATCTTGCAATTATATCTTATCAAAAAGAAAAGAATCTTATCCTCATATTTGAGTTTGTGGTTGAAGTTGCATTGGCTTTATTTTAAAACAGTTTAAACTTGACCAAGCTTATTTGAATCATTAAACAATTTGGTCCATTTACAAATCCTAAGTACCAGAAAAATAGCTCCTCTGAACCACTCAACCCTTTTAGTGGATCAAGAAAAATGGAGGGGATGGGTCCAACAAGGATGGCATAAAGGCTAGAGGATGGTCATAAACGCAAGTGAAAAAGAATGAGAAAAAAGGTTTGGTTTTATTATGATCGGTTTTTGTTGATTAATGCAAAAAATTTGTGTCATACTCAATGAACTTGCTTTTTCTTCTCTTGGTCTTAATTTGGTAATCTTGTAACCTTTACTTGAAACGAATGGGCTTGAAAGAGGGACAACTCAGAGTGAAGAGTATGGGAAGAAGATTAACTTTCTATAAGGTTAATTTTTATGTTTTCTAGTGTTGGATTTATTTTTAATTTTAGTGTTTATCTTTGCATTAGTAAGCAAATCTTGTAGTTTTAACCAATATTTTGTAAAGGTTAAGTTTACACCCTACTTTCTATGAACCTATGAGATACTTTCTATCAAAGATTCTATTCTTATTTCTTTAAAAAAAAAAAAATTCCTATCATCGGTACCAAATGCGCAGGGTAAAAATAATCCCATTATCAGTCCCAAATGCGCAGGGTTGGAGGAAGTTCATGATCATGGGCTCAGGACCACTTTTGGGTAGGCCATGTATTGGGCTCATAATAAGAAACATAAATTCCCACCACTTTCTGCCAATGCAATTAATGTCTTTGCAAAAAGACAAAACTCAAGCCTCCCCATCTTTGCATTCATGAAGAAGAAGCCAAATTTGTGTGCAATTATTGGTCGACGGCGGGCCCAATTACCAGGGCACTTGCAGATTTTATCAGACTTTTTAATGTACCGAATTACATTATCTTATCTTGAGTACATTAGGTAGAAGAACAAAATCACTCTAATCCTACCACCATTATTGTTTCTAGAATTTGTTTTTGAAGTTTGTATTTTTCGAGATTTTGGCGTGTTCATCTTGCTAATGTTTTGCCCGTGAAATCGCCGTGCTCCTCGTAGCACGTGGCAATTATAGATTGCTCGACCATCGCCTGCGGCCGAAAGACAGTATATCCATAGCTCCTGGATCTTTTCTCTGCTGTTCGAATACTCGCCATAATCGCAAGAGCTCTCGAAGTTTTACTCTTTAATTATCTGTAAGGTTCTGTTTCTCTTGTCCCTTTTCACTTAGATACGATGCTATTGGGGATGCTTGAAAAGCCCCCTGTTCTTCTTGATTTTTCTCGGAGTAAAGAAATAAAATCTGAGATATCCCTTTCTCTTTTTGATCCGGAAAGCCCTTCTCACTTTTCAGCTTCAAATTTTGTGATTTTATCCATAGGATTGCGATTGAGATAATCCATGCGTCCCATGTGGTGCGGTCGCTGATCTTGTTCATATTTCTTTATAAAGCGTTAAATTAATGTTGTGGAACTCTTAAAACTTTTGGTGCTGTTTACGTTTTTCTGTTCTTGGTGTTATAAGAAGCGAAGTCACGATGGATTTCATCCAAGTTTTGTGACTTTGTTATAGATTTGTTGCAGGAAGAATCGCTGGGTTTTTTAGCACAAAAAGGAAAAGATGTTGCGTTACTTAACGGAGCTCTATGACGGCCATATGAAGTCTAGCGGTGAAGATCTTCTAACCGCAATAATTCCTTTGATGAAGCTTCTCTCCCTTACGGTCATAGGTCTGGTTCTTGCACACCCAAAAACCCAAATAATTCCTAGAGCGACATTTAGGCTCCTCAGCAAGCTTGTTTTTGCTCTGTTCTTACCTTGCCTAATCTTTACGGAACTAGGCGAAAGCATTACGCTTGAGAACTTCATTAGTTGGTGGTTTATACCGGTTAATGTGCTAGTTAGTACTGCTATTGGTTGCTTCCTTGGGTACTTAGTTGTGATTATTTGCCGCCCTCCTCCTCAGTTAAAAAGATTCACCATTGTCATGACTGCCTTTGGTAATACAGGGAATCTCCCTCTTGCCGTCGTTGGATCTGTGTGTCATACTAAGGATAATCCATTTGGCTCCCATTGTCATTCGAGGGGGGTGGCTTATGTTTCTTTTTCTTCATGGGTTTCTGTGATTCTTGTGTATACCCTTGTCTATCACATGATGGAGCCTCCATTGGAGTATTATGAGATTGTTGAAGAAGGGGGTGAAATTGAAGAACAGGTTGCTGTTAATGATGTCAGTAGGCCTCTCCTTGTAGAGGCCGAATGGCCAGGTATTGAAGAGAAAGAAACTGAGCATTCCAAGACACCCTTTATTGCTAGAATTTTCCAAAGCATATCAAATGTTTCTCAGTCTTCTTTTCCTGACTTTGAGGCATCAGGAGAAACTGGGGGAAACAGTCCTAGGTCCCTTCGGTGTTTGGCTGAGCCTAAAGTCGTCAGGAGGATAAGAATTGTTGCCGAACAAACTCCAATACAGCACATTCTTCAACCCCCAACTATTGCTTCATTGTTAGCTATTATCATAGGCACCGTGCCTCAATTAAAAGCTTTTCTTTTTGGAAATGATGCTCCGCTATCTTTTGTCACAGACAGTTTAGAGATTTTAGGCGGTGCAATGGTGCCTTCTGTAATGCTTATTCTTGGGGGTATGCTTGCCGAGGGGCCAAACGAGTCTACCCTTGGGCTTCGAACTACTGTTGGTATCACCGTAGCACGGCTCTTGGTCCTTCCTGTGCTTGGAATTGGCGTAGTAGCATTGTCTGATAAGCTAAATCTTTTGGCCCATAATGATGCAATGTACAGATTTGTACTTCTGTTGCAGTACACAACACCAAGTGCTATTTTATTGGGAGCAATTGCAAGCTTAAGGGGATATGCAGTTAGTGAGGCGTCAGCAATTCTCTTTTGGCAGCATGTGTTTGCCCTCTTCTCTCTTTCTGTGTATATTATTATCTACTTCAAAATGATCCCGTATATTTGACGTTTGGCTTATGTTTTGCTGCTGCCTTAAGAGCCTCTCATTTGTTTAGTGTTTAAACAGTTTTAAAGTCAATATCTCTATTCATGCTTTGTGTCATCATATTCTTATTATTTAATATCATATTATAATCCATTGCAAAGATTGGTTGATTAATTATTAATCCTTGAGTTGAATTTGATGTATTATTTTGTTTATTCATAGATTTATCAAGAGCTCCTCTTTGATACTGAAAATATTGTTATTTATTCTAAGTTTTGTCATATCTAGATTTATATTTTATATCAGGAAGATTTAAAATCTGATAATATTTCTAAAAAGTCTTAAGTGTACTGAATTATATACTGATCCAACTAAATTAAGATGTAAAGTTTAGTACTCTAGCATCTGATACTACTGTAATAAATGATGGAAGCTCTGAACAACGGTTATCCAAAATCAATGGTGTCTGGTAGCATGCAAGAATATGACCGAGATCATATGCTTTTTTTTGTAAGAAACTCCAGTGATTAGAAAGAAACAAGAAGTAATATAACGCAGAAGCAGAAGGTTATAAATGATGACACGAAAGAAAAGGAAAAGAAAGTATAGAAGGGAGCATATACGCACATGTTAGTTCAGAAATTTTTACGTTTAACACAAGCTATGCCACTTTCTCTTGTTTTCTCCTCTTCTTCGTAGATGTTGGTTCTATCATTTCATACACTCTTTCATTTTCTTTTACTGGGAAATTAAGTATGGATAGCTTTTCTTCTCTGGGGGGTCTAGGTTGTCTACCCCTTTAAGTTGCTACCTTGTCAACTCAAGAAGGGTATGCAAGGATAATGTATTTCAGGATGCCAAAAGAGGATCACCCTCTTAGTTTATTATTGGTTAATTGTAGTTTAGTTTCGGATTCATATATGGTATTGGTGGATAAGTATTAGAATCTCGAGTAGATTATCACATGATATCTGTAAACTACGATGACATTTTATGTAGTTTCACTTTTTGTGCTGGGTAGCATATGCTGGAGCAAAATATCCATGCAAATAAATGGATAGTTCTTGTTTGAACCTCATAGTCCGAAGTTATGTTGTTGCATGGCAGCAAAACACACACTTGCACCTGACAATCTGACCAGTCCAGATATAGGTTATAGTGGCTTCTGGAAGCAAACACCTTCTTCCTTTATATGACTTTTCCCGTCTCGCTGGCTGTCCTGTGCCTGCCTGTTCAGATCTTGATTTTGTGGTAGGAGGTAGGAATTTAAGTTTCTGGCCTAGCCATGTTGGTCAAGAAAATGACCGAAGCCGCTGAAGAAAATTTACTCAACTAGTTTTTAGACTTGATGTTTAGCCATGTTTTGTAAAAGACTGTTTGGAAAAACTTTGCTGTTGTAATTGTGCCTAACTGTATGCTTATTCTACGACGTTGAATTGCTGAGGTTGCAGATTACTGGACGCCAAACTGAGACTTATGTTACCATGGAAAGAGCATTTGGTACACCTTCACACCTTTATTTTTGGCAGCGCAGGAAGTGTTATACTATTCTAAAATTATTTATCTACCCCCTTCCTTTATAATACTGCTTGCTGCAACGGCATGTAAATGCCTGAGGTTTGGATGAAATCTTTGGGCTCCAAATGCATAGATGAGTGGCATGTTCCATTAGACTGCTACCACGTTCCTGTTTTTGTATCATGGATAAGAGAGTTCAGTTTATACTTTCTCAGCCATTCTTGTTAACCTAGAATCTATAAACATGAAATGAGATCAGTGTAGAGCATTTGGTATTAGAAATGAAGAAGACATATAAGAGGATCCAGTTCGTGCACTGATATTGGACAATCAAATAGAACGGATCTTCTTTCAGATAAAATGAGCTTTCCCCATAAAAGTCAGGGGTTGTGATCCTCCAGGGGGAAATCAGTAATGATGGTTCTGTAATTGGAGTTACCTTAAAACAAAAGCCCAATTTAATCTGACTAACTGCATGTAAACCATTCAGCACTATGGAATCACTTTGGAAGTCCGGATATGATAAAACCACATTAGTTCCCTGAATACTTGGAGCTGATGGTAACTACACATGCATCGAAAACTGTGGTGCTCAATCTTAGGATTTGATGGGAGTGCTATAGTGTTCCAGTTTTCCAGTAATGTCGATGCTACTAAATCTGGGTATATATACATAAATACATGCCTACTTCAGTGTTTCTGGGGTTCTGTAGTAGTAAAATCAAATGAAACAGAGCTGGAACTGTGAGAGTTGGTAAGAATTTAGGAAACATTTCAAGACTAAGAAACCTTTTAGAAAGCACACCAGAGAATAAGAAAACGAAGGATGTAAAGGAGAACATGTTTGGAACAAGTCCCGAAAGCCCTGTTTTCAGTAGTATAGACAAGTCTTTGCGTCAAGAGTTTGGTCCACATCTTTGACAAAGAATTCAGTTTTCGTGGTCGATTCAGAGTTTGATCAATGTTTATTGCATGGAAAACACCAAGCCTATTTTATGGTCAAGGTTGTTCGCCCCAAGGTTGTTCCAAGATGCATTTTGAGTCCCCCACCTTGTTAGAAACTCCTCAAAGTCAATCGTGCTTGGACCACCGCACATGGAAAGCGCGTTAGATGTTACGTGTTCAAATTGAACCTCTTCCTCTCTTGCAGCTTCTGGAGTCGGGGTTTGAATGGTCACGAATGTTTGTTTATGTGGACCTCAATTTCTGCAGTATTTCCTGCAACTTAACTTAGCTATCATGGATAATAATAATAACAATGCTGTGAAGTGACTATTATTATTTTTTTTATTTTTCTTGAGGTGGATGGGGATTCTCATCGAGCACCAGAAATGGTCCTAAAGAATATCCCATCAAAAACCCAAAAGAAAAGAAAACACCATGGGCATCCAATCTTTTATACAGAATCAACAATGAACAACACTCAATAGTCCTAGATCCTGTCGTAGCACATAAAACAGAGTCCGCAGATATGATCAGAGATGCTTAGCTAAACAGCTCGAAGGTTCCCAAGAAGATAACCTGGCAAGATTTGAAGACGACAAAAACCAAACCCAGAAAGTGCTTTGTCCTCCATTGTCGTTGTCGAAACCTCAAGCAATCGTTCTCTAGTGTGCCTCCCCCACAAAACAAGATCTTGAATATTATAACCCGAAGATCATATCAAATCCAGCACAGAAAACATAAAAAGATGTGTGAAAATGAAATCGAGTGGTCGAGAATATGCGGAGAATCGTGATAAAAGCAAGCTTCACGCCTTGTTTCCCACTTTTTCCTATGAAATTTGGAGCACCCACATTGATTCCATTCACATGGGCCCCTTCCAAAGGACAACCTAAGAAGTAGACCACTTAAAGAGCATGATGGATGGACCAAATCAGCCGGCCCTTCCCAATAAAGTATGCCTCGACTTTTTTGAGTTGTGGTCAAATTTCTTGATTTTGTTATGTGCATAAGATAACACGCAATTGAAGCATGGCATCTCCATTCAACGGACAATTACTATTGCTTTTATTCGAGCATATCGCTTCTTAGTCGTTCATTTTCCTTCAAAAGCCCATGTAGAAAGGTTTCAGCGATTCTTCGTTTGACTAGAATTCTTAGGTTTTGATATTCATGTCAACCTCTTGTTCAACGGAGTAATAGTAATCTTGTTAAGTATTGTATGCTCTTCAATTATTATTAAAAGGCTTAATATTTAATCTAAAATCCACTTAAGAGACGTAAAAACTCATAATCTTATAAACATAATTTTTAATAACTTCTTGAACAATTTGAGACTCATCTGCCCTTTACAATTAATGGTCAAATTATTAAATTACTATAATGCCATATTGCATGAACAAGAGGATCCTAATTTTAATGTCATATTAAAAAGTTCAATATCTAACTCAAAATCAACTTAAGAGGTGGTGGAACTTATAATTTTATAAACATGATTTTTGACAACTTTTTTAATGATTAGGACTCATTGGTCATATCTTAATAATTATCAATTTATGTTTTTTTATATATAAAATTTCTGAGATGCAGATTATTTTGAATTAGAATTCTTCTTACTTTTTTGGTTATTTCTTTATATTTGGTTAAAGATATAGGATTGTGTGGATATGGGTAGTTTGAGTATTAGAAGATCCTGAAAACCCTCTTTTACGAATTAGGTAACAAACGTCCTTCATTGATTACCACTAATTTCCTGAATAGCTCAAATATCAACAACGTTAGATATATGACCAAGTGAAGATTGAAAACTACAGCTAGTTCTATGCTCAAAACCACGTTTCAAAAATGTACTTGTATTATAAAGTCAATTGCTTTTGTTATTACAGAATTTAATTCTCAAAAAGATGTCTTCTTTCGAAAATTTCTATAATCGAGGTCTGATTGATTTTGTTGATGCTTCCGGATAATAATTAGAACTATGATTTATTTCATTTTTGAGGGTTTACTCCTTTTTTAGTAGAATTTTCTATTGAGGAAAAAATCCACTGTCCTTGTCCCTTGACTTTTTTTTGAGTTGATATAATTACATCTCCATCATGCTTTATCAAGCTTTATTAATCAATAAAATTATCACCGTAACTTTTATGTTTTATAATGTTTTCTGACGATTTTATTTCATTTTATTCTTGAAGTTCAAATGATTAGTTTATTTTAGTAAATTACATATTTAAATATTAATTTTTGCTTCTTGCGCATGCTTTGCAGATGTATTTGGCTGGTATTTTTTTAAAACAAGATATGTCGTAGATAAGCACGATTTATTAGAAAAAGAACGTCAAAAGAGGAGAGATGAAAATCTATTAGTATTTAAATTAAAAAAGAACTAATAATAGACTGAGAGGCTTTAGAATGATGCATCCATGGTTGAGAATTGAAGTAGAGAGGGAAATAGGTGAAAAAGAGGAGGAAAAGATGAAAGGTGAAAGGCAAGGCAAGAGAGGTTGAGGAAAGTGTTCCTTGGAGGAATCTGTTCCCCCACCGCGCGAAATACGCTAGAATTTGGATCTTTCCTGCCTCCTTCCTTCCTTCCTTCCTTCCCTATATATTGAAACCCTTTTCCTCCTTACTTTCTCCATCGTCTTCCCCCCCAATCTCTTGTTTTTGGCTTAAGGAGGAGACCAAAACAAAACAAAATCCCTAGTGTCTGCGCCTCCTCCTCCTCACTAATCCTATCTCTTCCTTTCTCTCTTCTTCCACCACACGTTCCCAGATAACCCATATCGCTTTTTTGGATTTTACCCTGTGACGCCCATCTCTCGCCCAATCTAACTTCTGATTTCGTTTGTAATTTACTTTTCTTTGGGGAAGATATTCGGGGGAATGGCTATTGCTTATCCCCATTTTGTTGGGTCAGACAAGTCTCCTATGGAGGCGGGGATTCTGGTGCCTTCCTCTTCACCGCCGGCCTCTCTGTCTACGGTCACTCTCACCCAGGATGAACTCAAGAAGATTGCCGCCTATAAGGCCGTCGAGTACGTTGAGTCCGGCATGGTGCTTGGCCTCGGCACTGGTTCCACTGCCAGACACGCAGTCGACCGCATCGGGGAGCTCCTGCGCCAGGGAAAGCTCCACAACATTGTTGGCATCCCTACCTCCAAGATGACCCACGAACAGGCCGTCTCCCTCGGTATCCCTCTCTCCGATCTCGACACCCACCCGGTTGTCGACCTCGCCATCGACGGCGCCGACGAGGTCGACCCCTTCCTCAATCTCGTCAAGGGCCGAGGTGGATCGCTTCTTCGAGAGAAGATGGTGGAGAGCGCTTGCCGGAAGTTCATCGTCATTGTGGACGAGTCCAAGATGGTCAAGCATGTGGGTGCTACTGGGCTCGCCATGCCGGTCGAGATCGTGCCCTTTTGTTGGAAGTTCACGGCGCAGAGGTTGCAGGCCCTGTTTGAGGACTCGGGTTGTGTTGCGAAGCTCAGGACTTGCGGTGAAAAAGGCGAGCCCTTTGTGACGGATAACCAGAATTATATTGTGGACTTGTATTTCAAGAAGAATATTGGCGATTTGAAGGCTGCGAGCGATGAAATTTTGCGGCTTGCGGGTGTTGTGGAGCACGGTATGTTTCTTGGCATGGCGACCACGGTGATTGTGGCGGGGGAACTCGGCATCACAGTGAAGAATAAGAAATAGCTGATTTTGAGATCATTGTCTAACAACTTTATATCTAGGATTATGAAATTTTTGTGGTTGGCACAATCGGGGAAAGACTGCCAATTGATAGTTATTGTACTAGGCAAAATGGTTTTAATTGCTGGAATCATTATTTTGGTGAAATCGGTGGGAAGGGTCTCTTCTGGTTTTGTTATTGATTTACGATAAGACACTAGAAAGAAAGAGGCTGTAGCTCTGGATTTTGGTGACACTGAGGGACAGGCCTTTGAAAACTCGGCTGTGATGCTCCCTTTACAAATGAAATTCTGCTTCATTTTTCTTACTTGATGCTTCTGCTTTTACATAAACTGTATCAATTGATGCTAATAGGGGGTGCAGGTTTTCGTGTTTGACTGTAAGGCTCTCTGTTCTTTCGAATACTCGCTTACTGCATAATAACTTGTTCAGCTGTTGTGAACTTTGCAACCTCTTTATATTCAAACTAGCATCTACAGTCTGTGTTTGAAGCTCAGCTGCATTTTTGTGCTTGCTTATACGTTTGGGTTCTGAATACGTGTTTATTGAACAAACTCACAATCAATTCCTATTGTACCACAAGTCTCAGTTTTCTTTTAAATCTAGCTAGCCCAACTCTGTACACCATGGGAAGACCTTACGATTCTTGGCCTATAACTATAGTTTAATTGGTTTGGCTTCCGATTGCAAGTATGGAAAATAGAAACTGTGCCTTGTTTTGATGGTTGTAATAGTGCCAAATTATTTGTACTCTTGCGTTCTACTGTTTCTTTCGTGTGCGCTCATTTGACAGACTTCTGGGCTTTACCATGCTTCTGACCTAGGAAGCGTTAACACATCGCCTGAGTTATGGAGAAAAACGCTTGAGTTGCAGGGTATGGCGACCAGTCGCCTTTCAACTCTAGCTGTCGGTTTCGTCTCTCTATTTATCGGTTATAATCGAGAGTGAAATTTCAACAGGATTGCACACATAATCTTATCCATTTTGATGCCGAGTGCAGTTCTGCTTTTCACAGGATACAGCCTGCTCCTGGTGGGCCGCTCATAGCGTTGAAAGTAAGACCATTGTAGGCATTAGCAGAAGATAGGAAGCTGCCTCCAGGTTTTTCGGGGCAGTCACTTTTGTCAACCGAGAAACAGTAGGAAGCCGAGACAACGACAATCAAACATACAGTGACTGCTCATAAGAGAAAAAAGAAAATCTAGCCATTTGGGGTATTAACAGGGAGCCCAGTTGAAAGGAACCCTGTCTCCCAAGAGATTTGATGAATTCAGTTCTTGAAAGGCAGCCGCAGGTCCAACCAGAAAAGAGGTGCGTTTTTTTGGCTCAAAAATGATACGAGGCAAAATCCTCACTTGGCTGTTTGGCTGCAAAAATCCATGGAAGTGCACATTCGAGCACACGTAATCTAGTCAAATGAATACTTCTTCCTCTTCCCAATAAGCAGTCTTATTGACTCTACCATGTTCCTTGGTCTGTGGCCCGGCATTACTAAGATGTTAACTCAGCACATTATTGCGGTGCACTTGTTCAAGGCTCTTAAGAGCCTATGAAGCCATTACTGCATTGCATTCAAGATGGGAACGACCTTTCAGGGCAATATGCGTATGTAGTGTAGAATGCTTATCCCTCGAATTATTTCGTGAGGACGGTGGAGTCTGCTAATTGGTCGGCATTGACTCAGCAGCAATCTGTGCCTGGGACTACGAGCGTGCTGAGAGAAACATTACGGCGGGATGGGGCGGTGGCCGTATTAGATTAAAAATAACTTTTATCTTTCTGTGTTTGCAATCACAACTTGTGATGTATTTTTTCTTAAACTCAAGGTCCTAATATTTTAAAGGTTGGAGTTGAGTTTTCATCAATAAGTTTTTGAAGCTTTAGTCCAACCCTTCGATGCTTTCCACTCAAGTCTCTTGCAAATTCTTTTTGAGCGGTTTGTCAAATTTTGACAAGATCTCACAAACCAATTGTAATAATTTCATCCATTGGTAATTGCTTATACAACTGAACCTACCAATTTGTTGAGATTTCCCGTTGCTTGTATAATCGTTAGCTCATGTGATGTAGCTTGACCATTGTAAGATAAAGATATAGGTGACACTGCATATGCCAAATATGCTTGTTTATTTAAATCTAAGGAGATAACTCCTATACAAAAGAAAAATTCCTTTCATAATTACTTTATTATAATTATACTCAATGGTCGGTCTACCATTTGCATGTTCTTCTATAACTATGGTATGTCCATTGTACTCAAGACCATTGCTTATTGTATTCCTAAATATTTCAAATCTATATGCAAAAATATTGTGAATATTACTAGGTTTACAAGAGAATCTACTAAATGTACAACTATATAAATAATATGAAGTTTAGTGCATCTACTGCCTGACCAATATTAGGATATAATTTTGGCTTTGTGTCAAAAGGTGTATCCACAAGTTATTAATTGCTTCTTAAAATTCTTTTTCCTAGAATCATCATACCTTTCATAACAAAAAAAACTTATTAATAATTTAAAAAAATTTAATATCAAATTGAAAATCTATCATGACATAAACATTCGAGTAAAAGATGACACCATTATTCTTATTAAACTGCTATATGCATACTCATTGGATTCATAATCTTGAAGTGGTATAACAATAAAAATTTGCATGTCTAAGCTTATAAAACAACTTTAGACCAATTTACATACATTTTCTTCCTGCCCAGGAATGAAAAACCCTATAGGTCCTTCTAATAAATTTTTTCTACTAGTTAGAATTTGAAAATGCAATCCTAGCATCTCTTTGCTGCTTGTCTAAGCTTATAAAACAACTTTAGACCAATTTACATACATTTTCTTCCTGCCCAAGAATGAAAAACCCTATAGGTCCTTCTAATAAATTTTTTCTACTAGTTAGAATTTGAAAATGCAATCCTAGCATCTAATCAATGGATTTCTAGCCATAGTTGGATGCTAATACAAACAAAGTCTAATATTAAGAGTCCTAGCAACTGGTATCTATGCTGAAAATTGTCTAAGTTTGCTTTTTTCTTTGCAACATTTTTTTTTTCCTCTTAAGATTTCCTTTAATTTATCTAAAATTCCTTATTTTGTTTTTTAGGATCTATCTACAACCACAAAGTAAATCTATTAACTTTCATGTTTTCTTACCTTAATGAAATCTATGTTGTCATCAATTAATTCTTTCCAAAAAAATGTAGAATCACAAGACCTAGTTACCTCTTTATAAGTTAAAACAATTAGATTCATTTCATATGAGATCATGATTTGATAATAAGTTAAGTTCCTTACATACTTTTCCAAGTATACAATGGAATTTGGTCCAAATAAGTTTTTTATTCTTGTTTTGCATTTTTTATTTATGGTTCAATTAGCTTGCTAAGTTTACTAGGGTCTAATTATTTTGATATAGCTCATATATTCCACAATTTGATCATTTATTGATGTGAAGTAATTCTTGTAGAATCTAGGATCATTTTGATTCAATCATTTGTTGGGCCAATCTAGCTCATATTTAGGCCTTATGTTGGGTTCTTGTTTGAGGTGGTGTTGCCTAATATTAGATTAAGAGAGTTTTTTAGGGTTGTCATCAAAAAGAAAAGACAAAGACAGAGAAAAAGAAAAGAGTAAAATTTTGCAATGCATAATAGTTCATCAAACACCTAATTAAGGTTTTGTCGTGGTCCAATTAAGCTAATTTTTTGTCAACAAGTTTGGAATTTGGTGTTCCTTATTGTGAAAGATTAGATTGTCATTTGGATGATTTTAGTCAAAAATTTGGGTGATTTTTTTTTTCAACTTTTCTTTCTTAAGTTGATGTTTTTAACTTGTTTTTCACTATCAATGTTGATTTCATTATTATTGAATTGGTAAATTTATGTCTTATTGATGTTGTTGAGGACTTGATTAGATTATAAACCTAATATTTATATAGTGAAGATTTTGGTGAACTCTATAATTGGTCTCATGGTTTTTATCCTTCACATTGGATGAGTTTTCTATATAAAAAAATTTCTTGTGTTGATTATGTGGATTGTGGTGTTTGCATCTTTTCCTTATGATTCAAAATATATTATTTGTGTTTCAGTATTTTCTCATAGGTTAATTAAAATGAGAAACTTTATACATTTTTTCCCAACATTATTATGTTTACCTGAACAAGTTATTGGGTTTAACAAGAAGGAACCTACAACTTTTATTATGTTCAGCATTACCTTAAGAAATATACTTCTAGTTTTGTATTTGAACTTTTAAATTGTGGTTCAAGTAATCTTACCCTAAAGTCCCAAACCTTACAATAACTCAAACTGATTTCTATTACTTTATATATGATATAAGGTAATTTTGGATATCATATGAGGATATTTTATAGATGTAATACATCGCTAGATAAACATCTCCCCAAAAGCCTCTACTAACACAATAATTGGAAAGCAAAGTATTGGCCATCTAACTAATTAACTACATTTTGTTGTAAGGCAAGAAGTAATAGAAATCTCATGTATACTACCTATGGATTCTTATGAGCTAAGCTAAAAGGTGATATTCACCTTCTATATCTAGTTGAGATACTCTATTTTAGTTTGATATTAATTTCTAATTTCAATTTAATAGCTCTTAACAAGTTTTTAATAACTTTATCTTTCGTCACATAAAAGAAATACATATAACAATATAAAAAAAAAAGGTTATGTATAAGGGTTCAAAATTACATTTTACTTTTTCTAATTGAAATGTTGTGCGTATCACACTCCTTATAGTGTACAAGCTACGATGACTATGCCTAGAAATGGCTCTTTCATCTTCTTGTTTATGAATATATTGTAGTTTTAACAATCATTTTGTTGGCATATTTGGAAATTAATCCAAGTCCAAGATATTGATATCAAATATTCTTTTTAGTCAACAACCATTTAACTTAGTTGGGAGTAAGTGTTGTTTGAAATTTTTTAGTCTCAAATTTGATAATGGGTGAGTGCATGACTGTATGTGTCTTACAAAAATAAAAAATAAAAAAAATCTTTTATCATTGGCATGTCCCAAACACTTATAAAATTATAAGTATAAGTTAACATTATAAGTATCAATTAATATTATAAGTAGAAAAATCAATTTCATTAGTAGAAATATTGGGTTAACCATGTAATGGAGGAAAAGACCCAAACCCAAGAAAAGCCAAGTATACACTTAGATAGAATAAATTGTAGAATGTTCCAATTTACAATACGTGTATGGACTACTTTCCAAGGAGATAATATTAACAATTGTTATAATGTAATTATTTTCCATTAGTAGAATATTCTCTTCCCGATGATGACATCATATCTCTAATTATCCACCGTAATCGCAATTTTAAGGACACGACTTTCGATGTATCTATACTGTAATCTGAACTAATAACTTCTTGTTGCTTTTGAACTCTTATGCACCACATAATCAAGTCTTTCTGAGTGGACGAACGCACCCGAAATACTCTGTGAAATTTTCTTCTTTTGGGCTTGTTTTATTCTGGAAGACCAGTGGGCTCGGTGTCTTGGGCTCCTTAGATCTTCCATATGCCGACACAAAGCCCTCTCCCAGGGCCTGTACAAAAGGTTCAGGCGAGTTGTATTGCACCTCTGATTCAGATTGGACAACCGAACAAGAGAGGAAAAGAAAGGTGAGTGCGTTGAAAATCTGCAGGAAAGCTACACAAACTAATGTGGGTTTCGGTCGATCAATTGTACCTCTTTTTCTTGCAGATCTCTGATTTGGGATTTAATAATCATTGTGCGAAACAACTGTGAGGTGCCGGTGAGTGCTTGTCCATGTAATGGAGAAAAACCGTGTTGTTCTGTGTGCTTTTTCAATGAAGTAGTGCTGCTTTTTTCTTTGTCAAACCCTTTGAGAGAAAAATGAACCAAACTTTCAATTACTAAATATTGTGCTTGGGTCAAAGCGAATCTGCCCAACCATAGGTTGAACAATTAGGACGAGGAAAATTAATGAAGGCAACGCTTTCGCACCTCTTTCTCTTTTTCTTATCCTCGTTAGGCACCCATTTGATTACTTCTTTCTTGTTGTCAAATTGGAACAAGGAATGCTAAAGATAGAGACCACAGAATAAGACATCAACTTTTTAGGAGAACATCCGTTCCATACTTGCCCATGTTGTATTCTCATCGACCATTCTTCGTTCTTCATATTTGCTTTGCCCAATTGGCGAAATCTTGAATTTTACAATGGGCATCACTTCTCGGTTGCACTACTAAATGTCCAAGACTCAACAAATTCCTAAAAAATGATCAACCTATTATTGAAAAGTTCTACATCAAGTTGAGAATGAGTAAACATTGAGTTTATAAGTATGATGTGAGTATTCTTTATCAGCTAACTTTTAGGAAATGAACAAGTCCACTAACACTTACCATTTGGGTATCGGAACTTTAAGAGATTGGGTGAAAATGGGTCAAGGCCTTATGTGTGTGGAGGCTAAGGTCCACTGGAATTTAATGAAAAATAGATTGGTAGTTTTAGTTCAAGACTCAATATGTGATAGGAAAGATTATTGAGAAGTATCACATTTGGTTGAAAATAAGCTAATGTGGGTTTTTATAAATCTAAGAATGACTCTTCCTTATAAGTTAGTTTTTAAGGAATGAGCAGTTCCAATATCATGGTCACCTAAGACTTAGTGGGGGATCCCATAATGCTAAATCTAACTTGCCCATGTTAATCAACTATCAGTTCATTTTCTTGACAACATTGGAGGTTGCGGAGTCCATATCTACCGTTAGGTTTGTCACCGGAAAGCTATGGTTGTTGCCAAGTCTGATCAAGTTCGTTATTGAAAAAAACAATCGGTGGTTAGACAACTATCATAAGGGCCATATCAACTGATTCAGAACATCACAAGGTCCGAAGTTCTAGGGAGAAAAAGAGCAAACCGAACCCAAAAGGTGAAGAAGACGACAGATGGCTACCACCCACCTTCCAACCATAAGCACTGCGTGCAACCTAGTATGATAGTAGCACCTGACCAATAAGACGTCCTTCCAAAGATCACGGAAGCTACACATCTCTCAGCCTGAATAAATAAAATAGAAAAATAGGCTTAACTGTGTTGGATTTCCGGCAGAGAATTATAAGATACCACTTTTTATTTTATTTTTCCCATTTTCTTTTATATATACAATACAACGTACCACCTTTGCACTTGCTTCTTTGGTCTGTCGTCTATGTTCTCTTCATCAGAGACTATTGAAGCTTGCCTTAACATTCCGTAATTTAAATCTTTTTCTTATGTAATAATTTAATAATCCAGGCCTATTGGACTAAAGATATTGAATTAAAAAAACAACAGTCAACGGGCAAGTGTTAATTGATGAATAACGATTATGTGGAATATTCAAGATCACTAATAACATGTTTGATTCACATATAAAGATGATAGAAAGATTAGTATATGTACCATTTTTTTTATTGCTTTGATAATCAGCACATCTAAAAAGCAAATCAACATTCGTCCTAAAGATAAATAAAGCTTACAAAACTCTCCCAACCCACAAGTATATTGACCAACCCAAATGTCACGGGGCTTGCATTGCACTGCCTATGCTTGTTCACGTTTCAATATTCTCAAAATCTCACTCTTTCATTCGCCGAATCCTCTAAGTTCACGAGGTTCTCGGGGCTTTTGTATCTGAAGTCAACACTTGAAAAGTAGAAGAATAGATCTTAATAAGTAGTTGTAGATTCTAGGATGATTTTAGGGGCACACTATTCAAGAGAAGGAATTTTTAGGTAGTATACCGGCCACTTAATTTTTCTGCTATTGCAGGCTTATAAAATGGTTTCTAACAACCCACCCACAGGTGGTCCACTTGGTGTTCAACTCCCCATGGGGAACATTTGTGATTTAAGTGGGGGGTCATGGCGGTGGGTTGCTGTGCTAGCTTTTCCCAAGGATTAGTCGAGGTGCGCGCAAGTTGGCCCGGACATCTTGGTTACCAAAAAAAAAAAAAAAAGAGGTTTCTAACATGACATCATAGAATAATCCGAATTAAATTATTGTAGTGAGGGAGTGTATTAAAATCAGTGTAGAATTGTTCAACATTACTAAAGCATGGGTGATGTTTGTAATAATTGTTCCACTGTTTTAATTGGAAACTTGGTATTCAAGCAATAATGAAAGAGGAACTTCAATTTCTTGTTGCAATGAAAACCTGACGCACCTCAAATGAAACATATCTGATCATTATAACCTCAGGTTTTATAGGTAACGTGAACTGACCCGATACCCTTCCTTTTGAGAGTTTCACAGGTTGAGATGTATCTGCGGGATAAAGGTCACCGATTATGAACATTGAAAGAGGAAGAATGATGAAAGAATGCCCACTAAAATAGACAAATCACTGGCTAAATGTCCTTTCGCTGCAATTATAGCCGGGTTCTGTTCGAGATAATTGCACTGCTTTTCCTTGCGGATCTCCTACTTGGATTCAGGACTCATTATGCGTACCAGATGTAAAGTTTATTTTTTATCCCTCCCATGAATTATCATGCCACTTTTTCTTTGTTTTTCCTGTCTTTTTCACAAGGTGACATGATTTCGCTTGAAAAAATTCATCGATTTCCCATTCGTTCATCAAAAGATTGCGATTCGACCCGCGCGAATTTCATGGATTTTGGATGGAAATATTAAACTGAGAAAAAAATGACAAAAGGCAATGTCTTTGCCCTCTTTTTTCTTCTTTATCATCCATGTATGGAATATCTTTTGCCCCTTATTGCTTGGAGTCAAAAAGGTGAAAGCGACCCCTAAAGATATCAATACCAGAGCACCAAAGTATTCCCTTTTCCATGAGAAAAATCCACTGCTACTTGTCATGTTGCATGATTACATATCAAAATTTTCTTTTCTTTCTTTTTTTCTTCTAGTTGATTTCCCCAAATCATGGGAAGATCAACTGGAATCCTTTGGGTTGTTTCAATAATTAGTAAATAAATGACCCAGATCGACCAAATTCAGCAAAATGGTCAGTTCCCATTCTAAGTGTTCTGTTACAAAGATTTTTTTTATATAATGTAACCCTCGTTGTCACAACGAAAAATTACTTCTTAATAGGAATTATTTTGAATTTTTGTGTTTTTTTTTTTACTTATATTCTATTTATGTGTACGGTAAGATATTAGAGATTCTGTGAGTTTGATTCACGGATTTGTTTTTAACTCAAGGCGCCTGCCAAGATCATTTGTGAAACAAAGGATGTCGACGAAGGGCTTTGACTGTTGCCGACTCTGAGCAAGCTTGTTAATGCGAAAAACGATGGCTGGGAACCACTTAAAAAGCCATTATCACAGGCAGTGGTGGATTCATAACGCCTACTAAAAGTCGCAAGCCAGGCGGTCCCACCCTGCATGGAAAATGGAAGCACTTGAATTCAGACAGTGAAGATGCTGACACCAATGAGCCACTACTTGTATTCTAGATGGCGAGACATTGCTCAGCCATTCCACGTTTAGGACGTTCGGTGACAACTTTGTTTACCAAATCCACGTCGTGTCAAACAGGAGTCGGTAGATAAAACAATAGCTAGATGTACCTATTAGGTTAACTTTGATCTTCTTATACGTAGGATGCCACCTATAAATAAAGGATAAGTTTTTATGATGTTAAAAGTTATGGTTAGATGTATTTATTAGGTAAACTTTGAGCTTCTTATACGTGGGATGCCACCTACAAATAAAGGATAAGTTTTATGATGTTAAAAGTTATGGTTAGGTAAAGGAAGAGATTTGATTGTTAAACTTTTTAAGATATTCTTTTTATCTTGGGTTTATTGTATTTGGAGTTTATGCAATAAAAGACATCTCAATTTTATTCTAAAAGTAAGAAAAATTGTACCAAAAAAGACCTAGTCTTTTTGAAATATAAATTTTTCTAAAAGTTTTTAAACTTGACGTTTTTGTAATAATTTTTGTAATGTTAAAACATGCCCTTATATTTATATATACCAAATTTTATCAATGCATCCAAATTTATGTTCAAGGATGACGTCCTTTAATTTATTTACAAATATCTTTATACAAAATATTTTTCACTCAAAATAAATTAAAAATTGTATGACATAAGTGTTATGCTTCGCTATTCATTGTATGTTGATAGAAAAAGGCTTGCTCCTTCGATCTCTACATCTGTACGCCCGTGCCACATGGTCAGAAGCTTATTGAAGCTTTCTTTATTGCATCAAGACCTAGATTTTTCTGACAAGCATCAGGATTCAATGATTTGAGTGTTTCTTATTTCGTTTCAGTTGAAAGAAACTGGATCTAATACACCATTCTTGACTAGGGCGAATTAGCTTATACAGGAACAAGAGGCCCTTCTTTTTTATTTCACATTGTTTGGTGATTAGAACCTTTTATAAAATGTGATTTGCACATGCAGGCCGCCTTATATAATATCAAACCTTCATAGAGAAGGGAAAACGAAGTCTCGTCGAGGTTTCTGCGATGCGATCATAAACAAAAGCAGGTAAACCAAACCAAACCCCTGGTGGAGCTATCCCACCCAAAGGAAGCAGAAGCACTTTCTCTTTTTTGCTTTGGGAAGTAAAGATGGGTTAAAGCATTAGCGTTACGTACCAGCTCTGCAATCTTTACCTGATACGATAAGAAAAAGTAGGAGGAAGCTTAACAAGTTTATTTTGCCTTCTGCTTTGGACCTTTTCCCAGGAAAAGGATCGATGTTGCTTTCTCATTACACACTAATACCAACTCACGCATATGATGTCGACTTTAAACTACTCCAATTAAAACGGCTAAGGCAAGCTATAGGCCGCAGAAACCATAACGTGCACAGAGATTTGGCCCTTCTTTTGGAATTAAATATAATATACTTGTCACACTGGTTTACATTTTCGTCTTTCTTTATGTTAGGGACATTGAATACATGCAGAAAGCTTGAAACAAGCCTACGGAAAGAGGACTTTGAAAACTGAAGATGTGTGTGTTGTATCAATATCTAGAAGCAAAAAGAATGAGCAGTTACATGGATCAATCCCATTAATGAAAACGATCAGATTAGCACGAAGGGACCACTGTTTATAAACACGCCTAAGGACCAGGACTATTTGTTTGTCAACATCCAACAATTCGGAGGTCCACTGCCGGCTGCGACGGGCATTCCATGAATGACAAAAGAGGCACTCGACATCACGTACTCCGCACAATGGCAACAGACGCCTCATAAACTTGGAACCTGCTTCTTTTTCAGACCCATTAGGTTGCTTCAAAGAAAGTTATGGTGGCGTGCCGTCCCGGTATTACAAGATCTAACAGTCTTTGTCAACTCACCTCACAAAACACGCCCCAAAACTCACATGTACGCTGGAGATCAGGCGGTGCACACGTTTCGCTGCTTTTAACGCAGGTGCGTGATCGCCGCCGATCCGCGTAGGAGCAGCGTACGCAGAAAGCTGGGCCCGCAAGTGCCTAATCTCGTGGCCCCACTGTTCCCAACCTTTTCATGCTCCCTCGGCTTTCCCAGCTAAACTGTACTTGTTGTTTTTGCACTCTATTACCCAACGTTCGATATTAAAGAAGAGCCATTTGATGGCAGATGACGACGGCAGAAGAGAGAGAAGCAAGTGACACTTGAAAAAAAGTGTAATATATTAGTATAGTGCACATGAGCAGTGTATAGTTTCTTGTCAGGGGAGTGTGTTTGTGTTTAAAATTAGCAATTAAATGGGTGGGATGTAAAGCAGTTCGAATAAAACAACCTGCGGATCGTTCTTCAGAGATACTTTTGCCTGCTCTGTTCCCTGATAGCTCGGGTGCGCAAACCAGAGACCCAGCAAATCAGGTGCTGATCGCCGATTGCCCATTTGCCAACACGCTTTTCTAACAAACAAGGAGGAAAATCAGGGGCTGCTTTATGAATATGGGCTCCGAAAGTGGGAAAAGGAAAAAGTAGAGAAACGACAGAAAGAGCCAAACGAGTGATTCATGTGCGCTTTTTTTCACTGTGCTTTTCTTGGGTAGGTCATTCATGAACAGTAAAGGGGGGAGAAGAGAAGAGAAGAGAAGAGAAGGGCAGTTCGCGGAAGCCAAACAAAGTAATGCTTGTAGTGCTTTCGCACTGTACTTTTCTTACTCCGGTCATTCATCAACAGTAAAGGGATGAAAAGAGAGAAGGCGATTAGCGGAAGCCAAAACTTCATTATATTATTGACACCCGCGCTTTTCGTATCCACTACCTAATCACCGCCGCTGAAGCCCCACCATGTGACTCTCTTGCTCTCTGTCTCTCAGTCTCTATTTTTGGCTCCGTATCTGTGTCCTATATATCTTCGGCTCCCTGCCCACAAAAATTCAATGGCGATCAGACTCTGAATCTACCTAAGTGACGTCGGACGCTCCGGATCCTGAAAATGAGCTCGGTTCATCGTTGGGGTGGCTGTGCTGAGTGAGTGAGAGATTGGTGAATGCAATGAACTCATTCTTGATTGCCGGGCTCTCTTACGTTTTCTTCGCTTGGGCCTCTCTGAGCTCGGTTTCGGCTCAGCCTCGCAATGGATACCACTCCGGCTCTCTCAAGTTCATTCTAGGTCCGTCCTCTCAAGCACCTATGGTTGATTGTCTGTTTGCGGTTGTTGTTCCCATTTCTTGGTTTCCGTTCTCTGATCGGAGTATTGGGTTCAATCTTTTAAGTATTGTTTCGTTTGCCCGTCTGGCTGCTGAGGGAACTGTGGAATACGGAAAGGAAACGAGAAATCTTAGCCTGCTTCACTTTTTGTTGTTAAATCCATTAATTGGAATCCAGTTTCACCATTTTCTCAGCTGCAATCGAGACAGGAGACTTATCTGTTTTAAAGTAGTGAACTTTTACTGTTTAGACATCAATTTCTGGCGGTGTGGCTTGTACGCTTCAATGCAAAGATGCGTTCTTTTTTCTTTAGTTAGAATAATTTAGTTGGGTACAGTTTTGTGAATTTGAGTTCGTACTGCTGCTGTTTTTATGTACAGGAGAACAGAATTTGGGGACGTGGAAGAATGGAATCTTGACGGCTGCAGAAGCTCCGGGGCCTGCTACCGATAATGCCACTCAGAGCACGCTCGTTTTGGCGGCAAAACAGACGGATAGGGTGGACATTCTTCGGGGTTTTCGGCGCTACCGAGGTGGTTGGGATATCGCCAATCGCCATTACTGGGCTGTAAGTCCTGCTTCAGATCATGGCATCTGCTGTTAGATTGATTTATTTAATCTTTACTGCGCAGCAAACTTGAAAATCTGTCGAAGAGGACTATGCTTGTAGGTGTTGTGTCCGTATCATACCTGTATTCAAGAAGTAGCATAGGATATTGAGTATTGCTGAGTGTTAATATGTCAAATCCTGCCTGATGGGGCTTGATTTGTTGTACAAATTTCTATGTGTCTTACCTTCTAGGTTTTGCTTTAGATTACACTTTTTTAACTGGTAAAAAACGCAAGCAGTGTCTTTTGTTTCTCTTCTACTGGCAGTTGGGGTTTTTCATATGCTTGCATACTGTTCTGGGATGAAGAATAATGAAGTTTTCTGTAGTCTGTTGGATTTACAGGTGCCCCTGGTTTCATTCTTGCTGTTCTATGGTTTTTGTCCTTTGGCTTTTCTCTCGTCGTTCATCATTGCTGTGGGTGGAGGATAAACATAAAAGGGAAAGAATCGTCCAGTTCACAAAGAATTTGTCTTATACTGCTTGTGGCATTCACATGCGCTGCAGCGTAATACCCTGAACTTCAATCATTTTTAACTATTTAACCGTATTCTTGTAATTGGAGATTTTTTTTTTTGTGTCCTTATACTTTATTGATTTTATTCTTCAACTTGTGTTTATTAGGTTGAATATGGCTGGAATTGTGTTCTTCTATCCTCATATGAAAGATTATGCACTGAACTCGATTCTATATTTGTAGTTGAAAATCATTATATTCTTATTCGTGTTCTGTTGTATGGAAAGTGGTTTAGTTTCACTAGAACACATTCATACATGTCAATACTCTATTGTTAGAGAAAGATACTTTATCATCCTCTATTTACCAACGTTTAACTATCTTATGGGCTGCATATCTGAGAGCTGTATGCAAACAATACATTGCTATGCGATGTGCAAACACTAAGTGTTGAATTTTTGTCGTATATTTAGATCCTTAAGAAAAGAAAAAACTTGCATTCTTTCATCTATCATTCCCCTGTTTTAGTCTCCCTGTATTTTGCCCTTGGTTCATTAAGTGGAAGGTCTCTATTAATTTTTCAGCAGATCTTTTATGTTCTAGGACTTGAAGAATATCGTGGTTTCTGGAACATGTTGCTAAAACTTCTTAGGAACCAATTATAACTGCGTTGCTTCTTGTCTTGACACTGTAGAACTTAACTGACTTGGGTTTCTTTTTCCTTTTCCTTTTTATTTTTTATTTTTATTTTTTGGGTTTAAAGTTTAGCGATTTTCTTGCATACACCTACCAGTTTTAGGCTAATTCATGTTTCTTCTGTCCCTCTAGCTAATACCTCTGGTCTTTTTCCTACACAGGACTGGGTGTATCCTCCTCTCTGTAGGACAGGATGAATTTCATAGTGAAGCTTTGCGAACATTGAATTTTCTTGTAAACCAGTCTGACTATACCGTGGATATCCTAAAAAACGTCACAGAATATCTGTCCATGGCAAAAACTATTAGTGTGGCCCAGGTGTTCATTCCTTCTGATGTTATGGGTGATATTGACAAGTTGAATGTGGATCTAAATACGGCGGCAGATACACTCACAGAGAAGACAAGTGAAAATTCTGTCAAAATTAAGAGAGTCTTCAATGCTGTGTATGTATATGAGAACCTTCTTGTATGTATCTACCATTACTTTTCAAAATCATGATCTTAGTTGGTTAATTTTGAGTGCATTGTTGCAGGCGTTCTGCTTTGATAACTGTGGCAGCAGTAATGCTTCTTCTTGCTCTGATTGGTCTCAGTACGTATTGCTGAAAAATTGATACAAATGATATTTTCATCTCTCTCTTTCTCTTTCATTGACTTTGGCCTCTTTTTGACTTACCGTCTTTGTGTTGTGGCAGTACTCTCTATTCTTGGGCACAAACATGCAATTCATATGTAAGCTTCCTGTGATTCATGGATATATGCCACATCCAATAATATTTATTCTTCAGTGTGCTAGATGCTTTTCACAATTTTGTTTGATCCTAAGAACATATTGTTGCAGATTCGTGGTTGGTGGATGGTTGCTTGTTGCGATTACCTTTGTACTTAGTGGAGTTTTTGTGGTTCTCAACAAGTAAGAAATTGGACTTCAGTTTGATGCATCTATATCAATTTTTTCTTTTTTTTGTCTTTGTTCTTTTAGTTATGAATTTCCATTGGTTGAACTGTTTAATATTATACCATCAATTTCCCTAGTTTACTTGATGAGTGGTATTCAGAAAGTTGGCTGCCGGAAAACAATTGAAGTTTGTGTTCTTTCTGCAATCTGTAGGTCATGTCATATGGGTTTCATTAAGTAATCATGCTATCTTTTACTAGTCTCTTCTCCCCACCCTCCCCAATCCCCCCGACCACACTGTACCTATCTCGGCCTGATTTTGACGTTCACAGTTGCATTTGAAATATCTGCTTCATTCACTTCTGCAGCTTTATTGCGCTTACAACTGATTGCAATATCCAGTAACTGAAAGAAGTACTTTTGCTATTGCAGTACAGTTTCTGACACATGTGTGGCCATGGAAGATTGGGTAGAGTATCCACATGCAGAAACAGCTCTTAGCAATATCCTTCCATGCGTTGACCAAAGAACCACAAACCAGACACTTGTGCAGAGTAAAAAAGTTATCGTTCAGATTGTAAATGTTGTCAATGAATTCATTTATACATACGCCGATACAAGTCCCTCCCAGGAAAGTCCTTATTATTACAATCAGTCTGGTCCTCTGATGCCACCTCTCTGTTATCCATATGACTCTCAGCTGCAAGATCGTCAGTGTGGCCCTCAAGAGGTGTCCGTGGTGAATTCTTCGGCGGTATGTTTAATCAATTTTAGTTTTTTGGCTTGGAAATCTGCGTTCCTTGAATATGTTTCTGAAACCGTTGATTATTGGGACAAAACAGTTTGAACTCTAATTAATAGAATCCAGTTACCTGCCCATGATACATTGAGTTATACAATATGATTGAAGGCCATTAATACATTCAGGAGAGCTGGAAACATCTGATGGAGTGTAGATATTAATTTGTAGCTCCTTGCTCATACGTATGAAAGTTATAATAGAGAGTATATTCAATACGAAATACCTAAACACTGAATACATTTATTGCCGTTCCTGTATATTGAATTGCTTGTGCCTGGGAAATCTGAGGCATGAGTCAATATTTAGGTGAACACTTATAGGTTTCTGTTTGGCTTGCCATGTGTCTTGGGTTTCGAATATACATATCATCAACTGTGGTCTAAGTTGAAACTGGTAAGAGATAATCTTTTTTCTTCTTTTTCTTATTTTCAGAAGATTTTCTAATGAAGTTAAGAATTTTTCATTATAGTCTGGAAGTGCCAATTAAGTCCTGAACTTTGAAAGATATCAACCATTGTTTAGGAGGAGAACGTAGTGGAGTTGAAAATAATGTGATAGTGAAGGATTTAATAGTCGTGAGTTTGACATACCTAGTAATAGTTTGTGGTGTGGGTGTGTCATAGGTGCTTTCTGCTTGAAATGAAGTTGTCAAGCTGAATAAATACCCAAAAAGTGTGGTACAGAAAGGAAAGATATACGGTCTCTTCTACTGAGATGAATGCTACTCTTATCTGCTTTACTGCTCATATCCTGTGTAATGGTAATAAAGGTTTAATTACTAAGTCCTTTAGAATTGGTTGTGTAAAATATTTTCAGGTATGGGAGAACTATACATGCCAAGTATCAGCTTCCGGGATTTGCACCACTGTTGGGAGGGTGACCCCAGACATATATTCACAGTTGGTGGCTGCAGTTAACGAGAGCTATGCACTTGAGCACTATACACCGCTTTTACTGAACCTCCAGGACTGCAATTTTGTCAGGGATACATTCAAAACGATCACCACAAGTTACTGTCCACCGTTGGGCCATTATCTCAGGACAGTGAATGCCGGATTGGGCATGATTTCAGTGGGAGTCTTGCTCTGTCTTGTTCTGTGGATTCTCTATGCAAACCGCCCCCCTAAGGGAGGAGGTGTTTGTGAACTTACCCTCAGTAATAGAAGGCAGGAGTTACAAGAACTGTTTTACTAAACGAAACAACCATGATGTCCCAACCTCAGACCCAGCAAATGGAGTCTAATATGTACTGTAGAAACTTAGATTTATAGAAGGCAGGTTCGTCATTCTGAGTGCTACTTCTGTACCCCTATTGGGGAAGAACCAAAGTGGGGCGAAGCTCCATTTTGTGTTGAGGCCTAATATTATAATGCTGTGTTATTGTATAGTGAAAGTAAATGAATTAGTCAATCTTTCTTGCTGTCTTGCCCTGTTTAATTTCCATCAATTATGGAGTTTGAGAGCTTATTTAAGTATGGCATCTCTTTGATCTGATTTTTCGTTTCTCCTCAAATTTTTCTGGAAACACGTGAATTAGATAAATAAGAACAGTCAATTCTAATCTCTGTTCCTTGCTTTCTGGGTGGATATTGTTAAGATAGGACTACTAGGCTTGTGGCAATGATCCTTCAAAAATATATCTTCGCAGTCACCTCTCTTCTCCCTAAAAATGACAATTGTAACATTGTGTGGCCTCGAAAAATGGTACTCTTAGTCTCTTGTAGGAAGAAACAAACCTTTTCAATCTCCCAAGTATGCATGAATATGCAGCCTACGCAAACTTTGCTATTAAAATCCCCGAAATTGGGAAAGAAACTATTCATGTTTCTCTTCTATGACGAGCAAACTAGGGCCGAGAGTCACAGCTTCCCTAATATTAGTATGTATCAAAGAAGGATAGAAAGGAAAGACTAAACCATGGTGCCCCCAGAAGTTTTCAAAGGGTTCTTTACTGTACCTTGCAATAAAAGGGTATTTCATCTTCCAGAACTTCCAGCAATAATCTGCTATCTCATCTTCCCGTACTTCCAGCGATGCACTACTGTTGGAAAATTAAACTGTTTTTGTGTTGATTAATAAATGTGTGCAAGTTAAAGAATGTAATTTGCACTCTTTATAGCAGGTTCCCCAAGTTTCCTTCTTTATCGGCTTAATTTCTCGATCGTCATAAGGAACTAATAAATTTTCCTCATATTCTGGAAAAAGAAGCCAATTACAGGAGGTAACCACAAAAGAAGTACTACATACTGAAAGACACTGACTATCAGCAAACTCGAAGGTTCAATGGTAGCTTGAAACAGAATTTACAAGAACAAACATCTCAAACATTACATTCCCACTGAATTGAAGAATTTCCAGAGTCAAGAAGTCGTCAAACGGAGGTATTCTCCAGAAAGCAGAGGCTACCAAAGAACATCAGCGCCTTACAACTCACTGTACGGCGCATTCGCCTCAGGTGGATGTCCTGCTGCATCTTTTGGTCTCTCTGGTACCTCAAGAACCTCGCGAAGGCCGTGAACCACAAGCCAGTCACTGATATACATGCTAGGGTAGAAAACCTGCACCCCATTGAGCATCAATACTTCACCAGACCACGTGGTATTCATTGTAAATCCTTCCAAATATGTGACTAACGCAGTCCCATTATCTAATTTCAACGAATCATTCCACAAGATCCTGCAAGGAACAACGTGCCGGAGAAATATCGATGAGTAGTCACTGAAATTACCCATCCTTTTCATCATGGCTTCATCATTCGGAGCAAACACAGTCATCATCTTCTGCCCATTCGCCTCAAGGACCTGTACATCAAGAAACTCGGCCATCATAGAGTACCCGGTGGAACTCATAACCCCAATTGCTTCACGGAAAGAATTAGCCCTCGAAAAACCAAGGGTGCCATTTTCCATTGAGAAAGCACACCCACTATTGGAACTGGGACTCTGAACCGGCGCCAAAGTCTGGAAGTTCGGATCAAAGAAGTCGTCGATTCCATGAATGATCAGTGGGCCATCATCGAACAGGGGTGACCTGGTAATCATGAGGTTGTTTAGCGAAATTCGGTCATCGGACGGGGAGGTGGTGACAGTGAGTGAGTGAGCCGGGAACAGGGTGGGGATCTTGGTGGCGTTGGGGAGTGATTTGAGGGTTCCAAGGGGGAGAAGGAGGGGAGAGAAGTGGTAGAGGAGGAGAGTGAGAGGGGGCTGGCCGGAGCGAACAAAGGCGGAGTCAGCTGGAGCGAAGATGGTGAGATAGGAAGAGTTGGTAAGGAGGGTGTTGGAGACGGCTTCCAAAGTTAGGGAAATGGAGAGGTAGCCGGAGTCGGCCAGGATCTCGGCCGCGTCGAGGATGGCATGTGAAGGGATCGAAGAGGAGAGCGGGAAGACGGAGAAGAGGACAAGGGAGAGGAAGACAAGGACAAGGGAAGCCATTGATGGAATGAAATCTCCTTGTGGTTCTAGCAGAGTGCTGCGTGAGGAGAATCTCTCCGCTGTGGGGAAGAGTCTTGGCCTCGATTTTTGGCGGGGAAACAATTGAAACGTGGCAGCCTCAGATACGTTGATGTTGGCGGGAATAGAAAGTTAGTTAACCTGTGAATTGGGTCAGTTGGGCGGCTGGGCAAATTGCCGGGTATGCCACTGGACCGCCTACGTGGCCGCTTTCCGCAATCATGCTTTAGCATGTCGAAGATTAACCTACCATCTAATATTATAACTTATGCAAGTTTTAAGGGGCACTTCCTCATGGTAAATGTAAACTTCTACGAATCTTAACAATTATTTTTTATTCATTTCTATCTATTGTATTTGTTCTTTTATTCCTTTCAATTTATTCTTTTAACTACACCAAACACTTGGGTTTGGTAAATTTAGAAGTAAAATATGAAAAATTACATATCCTAGTCTTAAACTCCATTATACATTGAAATTTGTGAATCTTACATGCACATTTGTAAGGTACTCTCATAAATTTCCTTGATGCTTTGATTTGATATAAAGTTGAAAGGCATTTATGATACTATATTGATATAAAAGTTGTTATGTGGGATCCATTTCAAAAGATTGCTTGATAAGATTTTGAACTTTTGTTGGTTCTTTTTTTTTTTAACATAGCTTATTTCATATTTTTAGGTTTGTACAATAATATTAAAAAAATGCATTGAGGAATGGAGATCACATGTTATCATTAAAGGGGCTTAGATTATTTATAGGGGAAACATATCTATGATGGCTACATAATTACTCATAACGTGATTTTTACTCATAACATGGGCTATATGATCTCTTAACTTAAAAAAGAGGTCATATGATTATCTCTAACCCTAACAAAGGTCCTAAGTTATTAGCATTCACTTTTTTTTTTCATTTCTCATCACTATAATTGTATACAAATCAAACAACAAATACACATGTAATAAAGATAAGAACATCAAGAATTTTATGTGGTATGATATAAATTAATCCATACATTCAAAAGAGAAAATAATCTATTACTATTGATGGATTTTCTATATAGAGGAGTTATTAGAAAGGAAAATTTTTTATTTTTTGGTTATTATGATGGCTCATCAAATGACACATCACTAATGAATTTTTGAACCTCATGTTTAAAGGCAAAGTGGGAAATGTTAGTATAATGCTTACAAAAAAGGAAAAACAAAATAAGGATGTTAATGATGGCAAAAGAGGAGGTTGTAAAATCAAAGACCTGATCCACAAGTGCCTAACTTAATTGAGAGCTTGTATTGCTTGAGACTTTTTTATTTGACAATCAAGTGTGTAAGTTTGGGTACATGTGAAAAAAAAATGAAGACCTACAATTATTTCTTTTAACTTCAAATGGTTAGAAATTTTTTTTTTTAAAAAAAAAATTAACCTAAAGGCAACTCAAGAAAAAGGGATTGAATTGGGTTTCTAAAAGTTTATCTATAAATATTTATTGCTACTTATTCAATTTCTAATTTTGTTCAATAATAAAAATGATTCAACTAGTAAATCAATCAAATGGCAAATAATAGAAGGTATAGGAAAATTCACAACACAAAAGTTGGGTGGTACTGTTTCAAGTACAACTTGATACTATTGGAATATAGATCCAACAAATACCTATATTCACTTTCTTCTAACTAATTAGTTAGAGCCTTTTCTCCACTAATACAATATAGATATTGCACAATCCATTCACTTTTAACCCTTTTTCCATTCTAGGAAAAGAAACACTTTGAAAGCTATTTGAGAAGTGGGTAAATGCCTAACTCAAAAGCTAGCTTAAAAAGTGCTTCAACTTCACTAACATTGAAAGTTGTTTGAGAAGCAAGAACAATTGGATTCCTGATGTCTTGGAGCCTATCTTCTCCCTATAAATTGAAGATAACTCATTTATTGAAAAGAATAGGCAAGTCCTCTATGAGATGAGCCCCTAGTTTATAGCCTCACTTTAATGTGTCAACAATACCATCTTAATTGACCAAAATTTCAATTGGAAAATTAAAAGTCTCTTGAAATTCAACAAGAAAGTGTTTCTAGGTAGGAGAAGGAAGAAGCCTAAGAGTATTGAGTGATTGGAAGGCTCAAATGAAATAGGAAAGTGCAAGGATCCTAAAAGACCAGAGGTTTCAATTTAATAGAAAGACTGTCAAAACCTAAGGCTAAGGCCAAGTTGGAACCACTTTCTTGTTGAATTTTAAGAGGCTTTCAATTTTTCTGTTGAAGTTTGGTTAGTTAAGAAGGTTTTGATAATATATTGTGATGAAGCCATAGCCTAAGGTCTTGTTTCATAAGGGCCTTCCTACACATTCTCTTTAGTAAATGGGTTATCTTTAATCTACAAGAAGAGGACATGTTCCAAGATATGAGGATCCAATTGTTCTTGCTTCCCAAACAACTTTCAATGTCACTAAAGTTGAAGCATTTTTTTAACTAGCCTTTAGATTGGACTTTTCGAACTTCTAACATGACATCAGAGTCTAGGTTAGGTTTTACTCCCACCCATCATCAAATTGGACAACAAAGTCTCACATTGGAATGAAAGATAATTATGATGTACCTTATAAGCTTTGACAACCCTTCTCTTCAATGAAGCCTTTTGGAGAGATGTAAACTTGGGCCTTTCTCTAGAAGCTCTTTATAGTAGTCATGCACGTTGAGCACCCACTTCCAAATACCACAATTTGGTTGTGGGTAGCTTGCTCTCCATTCCCATTATGAGTTATAGAGACAAATTTTGGAAAAGGATATTTTGATACCCATTTTCCTTTAGGCCCTTTATGATTAGTATTAATAGTTTCTAAAGGATTCCATAATTTTTCTAATTTTATACGGTCTTCTTAGTCTTATACATGTGGCCTCTATAGTTGCTGAAGTTACAGCATATGTTGTTGTTGATTTGAGTTCACGTGACCCTTTCCACTCAAAGAACTTATAAAAAGATTTTTTACATACACGGTTTAGAACTTAAACTAGGTTTGTCATGTACCCTTATTATGTTGGCGGGATTCTAACATTTCACTACAATTTCAAATTTTTTAAATAATTTATTCAAGTCTTCTAATTTGATTTTTAAATTTTTTCTATTTTAATTCATTCCATCTTAGTTTCATCCTGACTTTGGTCATTCTTTACAATGACAATTTCACTTCCTAATTTTTCATGTTTCTGCTTTGTCTTTTGATATTTCAAGCCCATATTTTATACATAATCTAGCATTTCTACAATAGCTTGTTGTGGCTCATTTAAGGAATAAATCCCAAACAGTCTAGATTATGTGCTGCAAGTTCTTCTACTATCATCCTGCGTATGTTTGTAATTTCTTCCTTTTCTTCATCAACATATGATGAATTTTCATTATCCTACGTGAAAAGCATGACCTTATTCCTATGTCTAATTTCAGCCTATAATAATTTTCTTTTCTTTTCTTTTCTTTTCTTTTCTTTTTAAGAAAAAATGATGTAAAGAGTCAACTTTAATGTATCTTGGATTTCTACATTCAAAACCAAGGTTATTTCTAGGATCTCGTGTTCCTTTCTTCCTTTCCCAATATCCACTATGACCTTCTTGAATCTCCTAAACGTAGCATACCAAACTCTTCTTCTTTTGAGTTATCATAATATTCTTCTTTTTTTAGCGTTGCTTGGAAAGCAACAGTTTTTCTATTTAACATACTTCTTGTCATTCTCTTTTCTCATCATATGTAATTCATGTGTTTTAAGGGATCCAAAAAGCTCGTTTTAAAGACAAGGTATCTAAGTCCGTACCTTTCTTTATAACAACTCTCTTAGCGTCCCAATTTTCCGTACGTAACTTAGGATTTTCTTCACAATCTCATCATGTTGGATATATTTTTCCTACGAGTTTTAATTCAAATAGTATTTTCATATATCCACAGAACATCTCTCTTATAGTTTTTGAGCCTTTACATATGGAAAGACTTATAGTCGTGTACTAACATAGCAACCTTAGGTTGCTTTATCTTTTTAGCTCCCTTATAGATTTACCTCTTATTTTTCTCATGCCTCTTTTGGGGTTCTACACGATGAAGCTATATTATACTGATTTGCACGCAACTACAATTGGTCATATACGGGCCCTCAAAATTTAGACCCGTGGCTTTTGACTCAGCTTTGGTCCAATTCTCTCCCTTATCCTTGGGTACCGTGATGGAATAGAAGACTCACAAATCTGTAATGAAATAAAAAATTGACAAATCCAAAACAGAATAAAAAACCCATGAATCCGATATGGGATGAACAATTCACAAACCCGTGGTGGAATGAAAGACATACAAGTCTATAATAAAATAGAAGAGTCACATCTTCATAATAGAATAGAATATCCAATATGAAGTTAAAAACCTATGTGCCACTCTAGGCATCATTCTTCTACGCCTTCTAAGACCTGAACACAGCTTTGGGCCTCACCACACCTCCAACCCTAGGCTTAATCGTGTTTCTAAGCTACCTACAAGTGTGGTGTTTTGCATAGCATGTCCATTGTCATACATAGCCGCATGTGACCCCATTTATTTGTGGTGTCGAAAAGACTTAAAGCCCAAACTAACTTTAGCTGCCAACATTAACTGCTTGTATCCAAAATCCAAGAAACAAAAACGAAAGAGAAAATGCCACAAAATTACCTCTAACAATTTCTTTGTTCTCTAAAAGCCCACTTTTCTTTAAACTAGGCACGTTGCTACAAACTAGGCTATGATATTAAATTGCTATGGATCCGAATCAAATAACAAATTCATATACAACAAAAACAAAACCATTGAAGATTTTACATGGTTCAAGATAAACCTATTCCTACTTCTACAATAGATAATAATTCTATCTACAAATATTTATTACAATTTATAAGATTTATATCCCTACAATATCAAATTTGGCCTTTAACTTCTTTCTTGATCTTGGTAAGTATGGAAGATATTTTTAGACTTCGATTGTTAAATTTTATTCTACTCCTTTCATTCAACATGTGATAATGTAATTCTAAAGGAAACACTCAACAGCACTCAATAGGATTGTTGAAAAACTATTGCTTTTAACAAATTTGATCATTCAACTCACTTCCTCTCTCCACAATTTAATCCTTCAAGTTAGCCACTCATAGCCAAGATTATAATCTATATGCATCTAATAAACTTACAATTAAAGAAGAAATGATCATGTCATTTATGTTGTTGTTGATAAAGTTTATATTATTGGACAATCGAATTGTTCCATATTGGCACTTTGTCTATTGTGGTAAACATGTGTTTCATAGTGATCTAGTAGATAAAATTATGCTTATGTATCCCTCTTTTCATACTAGCCTTGCCTACTCAATTTTTTGTTTGTGCTCTTTTAACTTTGAGTAAATTTTGACCATGCTATAAATTTCTTAGTGAAAGCTCATTTTTTACTTGTAGGATATTCCTCCAACACTAAAATAGTGATTATTTCACCTCCACTTTTAATACATTCCTTTTCTATCACTTCTTTTAGATCATCCATCTTGCCTAACCAATTTGAGTGATTGTTTATAAAAGGCCGTAGAAGTTTACCAACCATTGTCCTATTTCAAGAATGCAGTCTTCCCACAGTTGATATGCCTAGCCTCCCAATGTAACAGGTTTATCAATGTCATGAATTACTCTAAATAATGTGAAGGTTAAGTAGTTTTTACTAGGGTTGAAATAAAGGAAAAGTGGGTTGTCAAGGGGTTCTCCTCGGAGGAAAGATCTGACGCTTACTCTGACATTCCCAAAAGCTTAGTTCATCCCATACGTTGCGCGGCAAATTGGCGCCACACTTAGAAATAAGTCCTGCGGGTTCAGTTGAGAAGATGATGCGGTACAATGTGGTAGATGCGGAAGATTGTTTGGTATGTCGCGAGGTCAGCAAGACAGTCCATGATGGAACAATATGTGCAGCTGCTAATGCAAGGAGTTGGTTGGGAGGGCCTGAAACGCGGGCTACAGTTGGGAAACCATGAAGAGCTCCGAGAGTCCTGAAAGATGCGCCAACCAGCACATTTTACAAAATTGTCGTGGTCTTCATCCAATTCAGTTCGTGCTTCTAGCAAGTCACTTAGATCAAGTGCTAGCTAGTTAGTAGGGTGTTAGTTAGGAGTATGTGTTTAAATGTCCATTTCAGTGCTTGTGAAGTGAAGTCTCCCTTTAATAAGGTTTAATATTGAGTTGTGAGGTGAAATCTCTCTCTAACTAAACTTGTCATTAAGTTTTTCTTTCCTATCACCATAGCTAGAAGACACCCAACCAAATATTTATTGGACTTTTATCCAACAACAGCCCAAACAACATGTCATTCGCTCTTAAACTCAAGCACATAACACCTAACCTTCAATTTTCCTTAATATTTTTTCATCAGAAGTTTACAATCCAAGTTAGCAAGTCTTTTGGAAATCAAGGGTATGCTTAGTTATTTTATGGGGACTTAGCCCACCTAGAAAGGAACAAGGTTGAGTATATTAGAGCTTTTTCTATCTCAAATATACCAAAGATGAAAATCCGGCACATATGGGGAGGCATCTTTCACCCTTTTCAGTTTTTTAAAGTCCTACATAGCATCTAGCAACTATGAAAGAGAATTTATATCTCCATAAGCAAATATGAAAAGATCACAAGTAGAACACAAATGAATCATTTCTTCTTCTAATAATTTTCAATGAAATCTGAAGTCATTTGTGGATAATTTTCTTTGTGGAACTTGATTAAGGATTTTCATAATTATGATAGATAGGTAGGATAAGAGGGGGTCACCATGTTTAAGGCCCTTGACCTCTTTGAAAAAGCATGTATAGAAACTATTGATGTTCACATAGTATCTTACAATAATAATGTGGCAAGTAACTTGACATTTGAACTAATCTAAAAATTCAAGACTTTTAATGGATTTTATATAGCATTCTAGTTTATCATATCATATGTTTTCATAATATCAACCTTGATGGTAAAATAATCTTTTGATAAACTTAATTCAAATCAACTACCAACTATTGTTTGTTTCCATAGTTAGAGCACTATTCTTTTAACTAAAAATCAAATGTATGAATAAAGCACGTTGATGCGAGATATCAACTTGTTCATAATGTTGTATCACAAGGTGATATTTGGGTTAAGAAAATCAGTAGATTTGTTGACAAAACCACTAACAATTACAAAGTTTAAGCATCACTTTCAAGTTATTTGAGGCAAAGGTAGAGCATTTCAGTTTTCTTTATATAAATATTTTAAGAAGTTTGAGAAAAATTAAACCAAAGTGGAGATTTGTTGAATATGGTTTACATGTTTCAAAGTTTTTTCCTCCTTTTTTGCTGTTTTGCTGCATGACCCGACCCAACCTATAAGAAACCCTAAGTTTTCGTACAGAGAAGGAAAACTTTCAGGTGGTTGGACTTAGACATTTCACATTTATTTTTGAAAGAAAAACAACTTGTTGTTTCCAGATTTTGAAGTCCCAAAGTCTTCATTTCATTCATTTAGTGACTACTTTCTACCCCTCGATCTAGCAAATTTGAAGGCGTTTGTTTGCAATTAGTGTATGTCTTTTTCTCCTCTTGATAGCATTGGGAATAGACTATTACTTTCTTTTTGTTTCTTCTGTACTAGATTTATATTTAGTTCTGTATCTACTTCATTAGAACATATATATGCTAGAATTTTTGACCAAATGAGATATAGGTTTATTCATTGGTGTTGTGTTTGATATATTGCTGTAAAAACTGGTGCTCCGATCACCCGTGGTTTTTTCCTCTACGTTGGAAGATTGTCCTTGCAAATGGTTGTCCTAATACTTCTTTATTTTATTTAATCGTAGCAATAATCATTTATTACCTTTCTATTTGTGAACAAATTCAATACACGAAGAGTTTTACGTCTAGATTCATAGCATTGATTATCTTCGCACTACAAGTCAAGTTCTACTGTATAAAAATAAAGGCATGTTTTCCAAAATATTCTTATAAAATGGTATGAAAAAATTTAATTTTTTTCTTCTTAGAATAGATTTATTTTTATCAAAAGAAATATTTTTGCATGGTGTATTTGAAAAATGATTATTGTTTGTTAATTGTTTTGAGAAAAAGTGTATCTTTGTTGTCAAAATCAGAAAGTGTTTACTTTAATTTAGACAAAAATAACTTAAATTCACTCTTCTAACTCTACTTGTTTTTTAAATTTCAAGTTGAGTCAAATTACAATAATTAATTGGCAAACCTAATACTACTCTCTAGGAATGAGAATATTATCTCAAAGAGTAACCTTTTTTTTTTAAACACACATCCAATGTCAAACTTAGGAATAAAAGGTCCTAAACAACATTTACTTTTAACTAAGTTATGCGCTTATCTATTTCCAGAATAATTTAATAGAAAGAAATGTGTACATATCTCTTACTACTTTTTAATTATTAAAACAAATAAATTTCGAAGTCTATGAACCACAATCAAAACTAGGAGTTTCCTTGTAGAAAAATAACCTAGGATGATGAATTAGGCTTGAAATGTTATAGGCCTCCTTGAAGAATTTATTTTTGTTTCCATAAGTTTTATGTGCTTTTCTTTTTCATTGTAATGTTTTCTCAAGCACAATTAATGCTTTATTTGTATTCTATTTCTGCCAAAGATTGGGATGATGTACAAAGAGTTCAAGTCCTATGTCTTACCCTATGTATTTTTTACACGAATTTGATTCTTAGATCAACCCATATTGTCAATATCAATGACAAAAAAAATTTCACAAAAAAGAATAAAAGAAAAAACTAGGAGTTTCACTTCTTTTTGTGTGGCAATAGATAACTCAGTAGCTTTTTCCTAGAAAGATGTATACGACAATATTCATCTTGCGGATCTCTCCCCAAAGTGAAGTTCTTTCAAGTTGAGCTTTTTCCTAGATAAACTAAGTAGCTTCTTTCAAGTTGAGCTTTTCTCTCCTGTTAGTTCACCTTCTGGATCTCTCCCTCAGATAGAATCATATATAAGTGTATATATGTTGTTTCCGTGGGCATGTCTTTCCCAGCACGCCTATCCTTCTTTATTTGGCCCGTTGATCCCCAGATGATGTGCTACCTTGCTAATCTCCACACCTAATACTTCGACCGAGAAGTAGAAAGAAGTAATTTTAATTGACCAACGTAATGCCCAACAAAGAGTCCAATTATAACTAATTATCTATAATTGTGGATTGTCCACTCAACTACTCAACTCAATCAGGGATACGACAGCATCCAAAATGATATCTTTATGCAATTTTATACTCAGGAATGATATCACCTCTAATTTTGTTTGTCCTTGAGGTGGATTTCATTCAACTAAGAACGAATTCTGAAACTAGTAAGTTCAACAAACAAGCACCATTCTCTTGACGGATCATGACTTGTTAATCAAGAAAACATGCTAACTAGCTAGCAAATCATGAAGGAATTGAGACAACTTGTACTCCTGCCGTCACCTTCATCTCAGACGCTTCTATGCAAATAAAGTAAGGTTGTTTAACTAATGGCAGAATATGACAAACAATGGCAGAAACTTAAACTTTCATATAGGCTTTGCTTATTCACGATGGGTCTTTCCAAGTACTTTTCTTGAAAATGTTCCTTTGGGGCGTTTGTTTCTTGAGGAGAAAAAAAAATTGCAGTAACAGCAATTGCCAGTTCCAAAATTAAACGCTACCAGGCCTATGTCTCCCCCAATACCCAGCACTCATAAGAAAAGTACTTCGAAAATCATTTTGACTTGTACAAAAATGTTTGGCGGAACTAATACTCCACTTTTAGCTGATGTTGGACCATCAACTCACCTACTCAATATGGATCAGGCCCCAGTAGCTATAATGCCTCCATAATATGTAGCTTCTTACGTGCCGCTACTTCAAAACCTACTTCTGAATCTAACAAGCATTCTACCTTGAATGATCATGGCTTAACATATTAAGCATCACCACCTTTGACTCCCCCATGCAAACTTCAACTGGTTGTTCAACCAAACCTTATCCTACAAACATTTGTTTTAATGCAAGTAAAGCAAATTCAATGATGGGAACATTAACGAGTTGTTTACGGTCGTTATGCAACTGGGGTACCCAAATATTCGAAAAGGACAAAACCTACCAAGTTAGATGGCCAATAAAGTAGCACATTTCTTAAAAAATTTATCATATTATTTTTCTCTTCCTTTATTTGTATGAGGATGCAAGTTAGGGCTTCTCCCCGTGGAAAGAAAGGAATCAGAATCAAATTCAGAAAAGAGGTTGGGATTATGAGCTTGACTTCATGCGTGAGATCTGCGAGTATTCTTTCGAGGAATTACCAACTAACCCATTAAAGTATTTATCGAGAAGAAGAAGACTTCCAGACAAGTGCTTCAAGTTTGTAGGCATAGACTCCACAAAAGTTGGGTCAACAAAACACTTGGCGGACAGATAAACTAGTGGGAATTCGTTAAGTCAGCAGTCAAAGATCCAATTTGGAGACATTGACCAAAGCATTCATTAAATTTTTGCTTTTGAACTTCTTCCTTCAGTATTGTCTTTTGGTCTGGAAAAACATGATAAAAGACATCGACAAGTGCTTAGTTCAATTGGTAGATTTCAGCAAAAACTTACCAAGAGCACATGAAGAATATGATCTTTGTTGAATTAGGCTTTTGACAAATTAATCTGATTGGAATAGGTATCACATGATGTTAAAGAGGATTGGAGGTCAAAGGAAGAACTTTCCTCACAAAAGCCGGACAGTCCAAACAGAACCCTTTAAGTTCCAAAGAACTTAGAAGGCGATCAAACATGGGCATTGCTTGAATTCTTTTGGATATTCTGACTGGATCAACCCAAGTAATTGGCGTGCTCTGAACACAATAATGCAATAAAAAATGATACGTGCCATTCGTTTTCATTAAGGAAAGGTGGCCTCGTGCAGCATTAAAGTAGGAAATGAAAGAAACAGGGGCCATTGCCTAAACCACTGCGCAGAAAGAAGTAAAATACTCTGCCCCATTAACAGCTCCACATGCATTTAAATGGATGAATAAGAGAGAAGGAAAATGATTTTCTAAAGAAATGACGAGCCATTGTCGTCAGTAGAGGAAGCAATGTATAGAAGTAACCCCTCCACTGGATAAGGTCGTCTGAGGAGACTTGCACTCAAAGAGTTATGTTTCTTTCCAAGCACTAAACAGATACATAAAAGCCAAGAGCATGCAGATGGCTCCACAACCCTATTTTAAAACAAAGACAGAGACAGACAACGTTGGAAAATACATTGCGCCAAAGTGAAACAAAAGCCTAGGATGGGAAACGGTAATAACGGTGTCAAGTAAAAGGGACAATCGTGGCACTTGCGAACTTGCCGTTGGAACTTGGTATCTCCCTGTCCCTCTCTCTCTCTCTATCTCTATCTCTCTCTCTCTCTCTTAGGCCACCCATAATAGGGAACGACCACGTTTACATTTTGCACACGCAGCGGCGGAGGACAGAGAGATGAATTAGCTATCCGTGGATGTAAAATTTCTGGCTTTATAAATTGGGTTCCGACAAGGCTTGAACTCAACAGGTCTCGCTTCATCCCAAAACAGAGATATCCTACGAGCAAATAGATAACATCAAGGGAAAGAGAGAGAGAAAGAGAGAGCTTTCTTTGCGTCAAGAAAATACGATTCCCGTCTTGTAAGTCTCTTCTTTCTTCGCTTCCTTTCAACCTTTGAAGTTTCCCCGATGCCTCTGCTTTTAAACCCCTGCTTTGATAAAGGGTTGTCTCTTTTTGAATGCATCCAGGTCTTTCTCATCTTCCCTCCCTTTCCCTTTTTTCTCCGTTTCGCTTACTGGGTACTTTCTCCTTCTTTTTTATGCCTTGGAATGTTTCTGTGGATTCTTTCGTGATTGGGTTTCTTTCATTTTCTGTGATTGCTGGGCGCTTTTTTTTTTTTTTTGATGGGCAGGTTGATTAAAGACATCTGTCGTTCCCAAAGATACTTCACTTTGGCAAATTGTTTCCTTTTTGCCTCCTTAAATTTCGAACTCCTTTCTCTTGAAACTCTCCGTATTGATCGACTTTTGTTCTTTGGTCAAGATTTGCCGACCGTAACCTGTTTCCCTTGCTTTTTCATTGATTCTTGTTTGTGTTGGTTACCGGTTCAGTAATTCTTTCTCTCTGTTCTGTTTCCCTGCGTCTCCATTTGTTCCCATTGGCGCTTTGTAAAACCAATTTTCAGGGTCTAGCTTTTCCTTTCTTTTTTTGTGTGCAGGATGTTGAGAAGTTTTGCATTGAAAAAAGAGTTTCTTCTTTTTCATAGATGGTGGTATACTTACTTACTTTATCTTCTAATATCTTGCTCTGTTCTTAACTACAAAGGTCTCAATTTTCAGGATTTCTTCCATAGCAGAAAGCTTCTTCGAGGAGTTTTTAAGTGCTCCGTATAATTTTAACTTTTGAATTCGTTTGGTGGATGCTGAGAAACTATGGGTGATCACTTTGTGTTGCTGGTGGATCGTTTGCTCACAGAGTCCACATTAGAAGCTGCGATTGAGAGCAGAAATCGGTCCATGCAAGCTACATCCTCGGCTGTTGACGAGAAGAAAATCGATGACTCTTTCCAGAAGGTTGACTGTGGAGATATATCTTCTCCCATGAAATTGGTGGAGTGCAGGATATGCCAGGAAGAGGATGCGGATTCAAATTTGGAAACGCCCTGTTCTTGCTGTGGCAGCTTGAAGGTCGGTTGGGTTCACCTTTAATCTTAACTTTTTCTTAGTTCTATACCGTCATTATCGCACACAAGCATGCTTCTCTTTCATTTTAATCATATCGGTTTCGACACTCGTAGAATTCTTTTCTGCATCCCAAGACACTTTAAAGATGTTCTCTTCATTTGATTCGGTTAAGTGGCATAAATTTTTTCCCGTCTTTTTTTTTTTTTTTTGAGACACCACGCATGCAGTCAATGTCGAACCTAAAATCAAGCTACTTTTAAATTATTTTCTTGGAATTGAGTAGAGAATTTAACCTATGAATAAAAAAGTAATTTCGCCATGTAAAATATTCCCATCCTATGATGTAGCACACTTCCGTACAGACATCATAAAAAACACCCCCGCCCCCATCAGCATCAACACTGTCCTTTTTTTGATGAACGTAGATTGGCCCTGTCTGTTTTTTTGGATGATTATATTCGATCTGTGTTGACATGTATTGTATAAAGGTGCATTTGCCAAAAGGGTGAATCATGAAAAAGAAAGGTCTGAATTGGGTGATATGAGTGGTGTCTTTTGTTTTTGCCGTACCTAAAGACATGATGTTGGTAACCTGACGATAATACACTGTTAGCTTGCAATCCGGTCAGCAATTCTTGTCTTCCTGAAGAAGTTTAACAGTTGTTAACTTAAAGTTTCGTTCATGGAATGAAAGGGCAATTACAAAACTCGACAGTGATTTAACTTACCATGTAAGGTATGGTCTGTCCAAGGTTTAACTTAGGTCTGCTCACCTAAGTTCTGTAACTGGTATAATTTGCTTTTGGTCTGAAACATCATTGTCATGGACAGGCATGTTTTGAGATCCTTGATCATATTTGTTTCCTAATTTTGCAGTATGCTCACCGCAAATGTGTACAGAAGTGGTGTAATGAGAAGGGTGACACCATATGTGAGATATGCAAACAGGTACTTTGTCATGTAAAACACTACAGCATCTTCTGATTTGCATCATTCTCACAGATATTGATATTATACAAGAATTATCACAAATTTACCTGTTTATTAAGATTATTCTTAAATTTCAGCAATTTGAGCCCGGTTACACTGCTCCTCCTCCCCTGTTTCGACTTGGGCGTGTTCCAATGAACTTCAGGTGAGCTTTATATAAAGCTTTCTCATCTAAATTTTACTGCCTCTTACACAGACTGTATATGTTTTTCTTCTTGAACTTTGCCAATGTGCTTCTGTGCTGGCTTAGCAGGGGAAATTGGGAGATATCTAGGAGGAACTTCAACAGTCCCCGCATTATAATGGTTTCAACTAACCGTTCTTACCTGGATCCTGACTATGATGAGTATTCAGCTTCTGCTACCAGAAGTCTGATGTGTTGTCGTTCAGTTGCTCTCATTGTAATCCCTCTCCCTCTCTCTCTCAAGAAATTTCTAATCAAGATTTCTAGTTTGAATAGCTGCCCCTATTTGGGAGTTCTAATCAAGGTTTCATTTTGAATAGAATCCTTTACAGAGTCATGGACTATATCTAGTTGTAAACAAAACAGAAACATTTACTTCTTGTTCTTGGTTTTGATGGAGGCCTCATCTAGTCTCGTTTGCCTCATGTGTTGCAGTTCATGGTTCTTCTGATTTTACGGCATGCTCTTCCCCTTCTAATCAATGGAGATACTGAGTACTTTTTCCCACTATCTATTGTAAGAAAATTGGCTTGCTAACTCATTTCTTGAAGACAAGGTTGAAACCTCATTGCAGAATGATTAAAGCTATACTTCTTTGCAGATGTTGCTCCTGCGAACTGCGGGGATTGTTCTTCCAATCTACATTATTATGAGAGTAGTAACATCTCTTCAGCGACGCCGAAATCCTCCGGTAAGTACCATGGTGTTCTAAAATGCATGCTTTCTGCTGTCAAAAGTTCAGAGGAATCATGAACCCACATGCTGTCAGAGCCCATCGAAGTTAACTCATTCATATCCATGTTTGGTGGTTGTCATTTTAGGAGCCTCCCACTTCATCAATTGCTTCATCAGATGATGAAACTGAGAATCAAACATTGCAGCCCCAGGCTCATATCATTCGTGTGCAGGTATAGCTGACGCAATATGAAGAGACTTCATACGAAATTGGTGATAACTTATTAGCCGCTGCCCAATCTTTAGAGTTGTTGTTGAAGAAAACTAGAGATCAGCTCAAGAGTGGAATTTGGAAATGAATACTTCCACTGGACAATTATGGTAGACTTCTAGTCCCACTAAAACTGTTTTAGGTCACTTCTTGTCGTCTCCCAGATCAAGAGGTAGCACTTGAAACAACAAAGTATAGAGTTTCAATTGTACAAGATGTGCACTTCCTTTGTTGCACACAGTATGAATACTTTGTACAGCCAAAAAAGAATTCTAGTGTATATACAAATAACATACCAAAAGAAAAAAGAAAGCCAGGCTATCAACGATAAATTACTGGTACAAGACATACTGTAAATACCAATGTGTTTATGGGTTTCCTTCAATATTGAATAGATACAAGCAAGAAAAGCTGAATTATGGTTTTTAGTTTCTCCACCCTTCTCTTAACGAATATGAAATTCTGAGTACTTATTCTTTTTAAATGCATGAAAATTAACTTCCAAGTAAGATAACCGATCCAACCCCATCCAAAAAGGCCAAAAATAAAAATAAAAAAAAATCTTATGGGCCTTTAGCTACTCGGAAATACTAGTAAAAAATGACCAATGTGTTCCTTGCTCTTTTTACATGCAAAACAGCAATCCGTTACTACTAATAACTTGCTTTAATTATCCATATCAGGATCTTCCCAAAAATTGTTTTTCATGCAAAGAATTCTACTATTAAATGAGTTTAATTTCTCACAATATTTATTTATAAATAAATGGATTTATATATATAGTAGCCAATTGTGAATGACGATATTAGGGACATACCCTTAGTTTAAGATCATATACAATACCAAATCAAATAAAACCAAACTTATTTAATTTGCAAGCATGATGAATATATAAATTTTCAGTTGTTTTGGAAATCTTCTTCACATTTTAAAAATCAGTCTCAAGTCTCCTAATAGAATGAAAAGTAATAATTTCTGAACTAATAATGTATTTAAAAATTTCATATTTCCATTCTTTCTAAATAGCACAAATAAATGAAACAAAAACAAATTTAAAGATATTTGCCTTGAAATCTTTCCTTTGGCATGGTGAAGTATCCAAGCAATTCTTGTATTGCATAATACTTAAGATGGGTGTATGTTAGGCTAGGTTACCACAGAGACTGAACTGATTAGCCCCGAAGTTTCTCAGGGCAAGAGATAGAAAAGTAAGGACTCTCTTTCAAGGACTGTGAAAAGAGAAGTTCACTTTCCTAATAAAGAAATAGTGATTCGTCTACTTTATTAATAAGGTAAAGGAACTAACTTCAAAGTACATCGTAGGACGTTGCCGTTTGCTAAGATGTGCTTATTGGTGTTGCCTTGTTAGCATCATTATTTCTAAAGCCCTCTTAGACCTTCTTTTCCAAAAACCCCAATCTCCTCAATTTACAAGACAAGATGCCTCAATTAACCTGATCATAGATATAATTAACCAAGAGATACAAAATGAAAACCTAAAGATTGCCGGAGAAGACGATTAAAAAAGCTATATAAAAACGGGCAATGGAGAAAAAGGTTTCTCAATTTTCAAAGGCGTTATTTACAAATGATTGTTATATGAGATATATAAACTGAAGAAGAAATTACAAAAGAAAGCTATGAAGAGGCCAATATGTTTTGCACTAGTAATATGGGCTAAGGATTGGCTGGTCAAGTACCAATCAGGCTCCTATGTTCTGAATTGGCAGCATGGGTTGATGGAATCGATTACGAATTTAGCATGTCTAGTTTCCATGTCTTGTGTCATCGCCGTTTTCTTTTTGTTTCTTTTATGGATTTCTGTTTTAATGCATAGATGTAACTACCCAAGGTTTTTTTCAAATGTATTGATGACCTTATTAAATAAGACTATATCTTATTTTTAATGTTGTAACTTTTTGAATATCTACGGTTTAGATATTACAATTCTTTTGGAGGAAGGTGAACCTAAGCCTTTTAAGTGGAATCAAAGCAAGTTCTTCCTCAATGTGTTCCAACCCAATCCTTTGCCAACAAAATAGTAAGCTTAGACTATGAGAAAGTATTAAACAACAAAGACTCGCATGAAAAAAAAAGAAGCAATTGTAATGTATAGTATAAGTTTGGATAATCTCACTCCACAATAAAGCATTTTAAGGAGAGATAGACTTAGATATTTCATATGGTATTAAAGTAAGTTCTTTTGCTTCTCCTTTGTATGTTTCTACACAATGCCCTAAATAGATTAATCATTCACCAACAAAAGATTGAGTTTGGACAATGGGTGAGTATTAGACAACAAAGTTTCACATTAAAATAAAAAGCACTTGTGAGATATCTTATAAACTTAGACAACCTCTCTCCATAATGATAACCTTTCACATGATATCAAACAAGTTCTTCCTTTGTGTATTTTAACCTAATGCCACATATGGATCCATCCTTTACCAATGAAAAATTAAGCTTGGACTACATGGAGTGTCAAACAATAAAGTCTCACATTGAAAATGAAAAATACTTGTGGTGTGTCGTAAAAACTTAGACAACCCCTCTTAACAATGAGGCCTTTTAGGAAGAAGTTAACCTGGCTTTCACAAAAAATAACCTAGTCCTAGCATTATCAAGTATATATGGAAAATGTTCCAACGAGAAACTGAGGCCTTGTTGAGAAACATTTGAAAACACTCATTGAAGAACGAAAAATTGCTAAGTAAGTACTCTCGATTATTATTAGACCACTATTATTAAATATTAAAAAAATGACTCTCTTCCAAATCGCGCAAGCAGTCATTAGTCATTACTAAACTAAGAGAATGACTCACTATCCACTCGGTTTCTGGCCATAATCATTATGTAGGAGAGATGGCCGAGTGGTTCAAGGCGTAGCATTGGAACTGCTATGTAGGCTTTTGTTTACCGAGGGTTCGAATCCCTCTCTTTCCGTACCCTTTACATATATTATAATATAATTATATTATAAAATTATAAAAATAAGGGGGTCCCACAATTATACACTTATAGGAATGGAAATCGAGAATTGAATTCATTATAGGTAAAAGATCTACCTAGCGAAGGGATATTCCATAAATATTTAATGAAGAAGGAATAATAGGAATGGAATCAGAGGACTACAAGGTTGGAATACCACTCATGTCTTCTGGAAGAAGCTTTAATGAGGCCTTGTACCTCCCCTTGAAAGTCTGTTCCCACCACTATCCTAAAACGAAGAAATAGAAATCTTCCACTGCCGTCCTCCACTCGTGGCCTTCCCCCGTCACCTTTTTCGTTTCCTTTGCTTCTCTATCCCTTCTTCCTCTGCCCTAAGGCTTCTCACCCGTCACCCCTCCACCCCTTTCCAAGCTAACCCTACAATTGCTCCTGCCAAACCCCGCAAGCTCCTAGCATTCCCATCCAAACATCTGTTAACCCTCTCAGCTTCGGCCTCTCTATTTAAAACAATTTTAGACTTTCTACAAAATTGTTGTAAGCTCCCGAAGGTAAACGTACTATTAATCAGCCCCAGAAGCAACTGCACAGAGCTCATAATATATTATCAACGTTGATCTCTTCAGATCGGTAATCAACATATAATCCTTTCTTGAAGAATTCATCCATAATTCAAAATTACACAGAAAATTTCGAAAACACCTTCCATATCATTGTTATTTTCTTATATTTTTACATTGCAAACTAACAGCTAAAACAGCACTATTCTGCAAATACGTATTCAATATCCAACAACTGTAATTTATCCGCGGAAGCAGTATAATGCCCAATCAAAGTTAACAGAATAACAGAGATTCTGCCCCCCCTTCCCGACTGGTACCTTACAGGGCCGTGGACCACATGATATACCCTCTAAACAAGACACTTTCCTACTTTCCTTGACTACGTCCACGCAACGATCTAAAAACAATAATCTTAAAGAAAGTTTTTTTTTTCTTTTGCCAAAAAAAAAAAAAAAAAAAAAAAGAGGCTCTTGGCCGATTCTCTTCCCATATCGCGATTATCGAACCAAAATCTGAAAGCGTATCTTAAATGTCAAAAAAATATCTCGAATAGGACACAAAGAAGACCTCAACGAGTGCGTTCGGTGCGTGGCCTTTATCTGGATTCGCTATTCAGTCTGATTTCACCAGGCTATGTACCTTACCGCCTGCCCGATTTTGTCCCCTTGAGAAGCTTAGTTCCAGTTTCTCCTTGGCCTGAAATATTGTGGAAAGAAACAAATAAGAATATTGAAAACCTCCTGACCGACTCTCCGCCTTAATAACTCTCATTTTCTCTCCTTTTTTTTTTCCCCCCCTAATGGCTCTGCTTTAAACTTTTTTGAAAGAGCTCATTACCCTCCTAATTATCATATGTTTTTATAAGAGTGTGGTTGGTGGAAATACTTCCGACTCTTTTGCTGCGAACGCCAGTAACAAGCAAGTGCTCCAAATGCGCAACTAGCCACAGCAATTGCCAATGCAGCCCCTACAGGTACCACAACCGCATTTGTTGAGGCCACCAAATCTTCAAGAGCCCCTTCAGCCCCACCACTTTGAAGATTTTTACTGTCCTTGTATAGAGATACAAGCATTTGCCCATAGAAATTAGTCAAAAATTTGTACACCTCGTCCTGGTCCCAATCAATCCGACTGTTTCTATGGCTATCTGAGAGACGACAGGTAGGACAAAGCTGCTTTGGAGGCCAAATCATCTTCGGAAATTTCGGATCCCCAGTTTTCAGAGATGCTTCTTCTTCCATCAATCGCTCGTTGACCTTGTTGTGCGCACTCCACAACCAGAGAGCAAAGTCACGGGCTTTGTTGAAAGGAGTAGAGACACTGAAATCAGGATTTCACTTTAAGCCTAAGTCAGCAGAAGGAAGCTTAAAGAATTTAAGGATGTACTATTCTCCAGAACACAAACCTTGAACACATGTCATAAAAATGCTGGCGACATTCCTGGCAGATGAAGAAATTGTGCACAAAGTCACATATTGAGGTAAACGCAAATTGGCTCTCTCCATCGTCGATTCTAACAGACAGTGAATGCAGCAGAACCCATAATCCACAACTGCAGACAAAGAAGCTACTTGTCAAGACAGTGCCACTGACTAAAGCCAAACCTCCCACAATTGATGGGACTTAAAGTGAAAGGGAAAAAGGGTAATAGCTTTTAACGGCAAGGCTATAACAACACACACACAAAAAAAAGGTGGGGTACAACAAGCAATTGGTCTTGATAAGATTGAAAATGGATTATGGCAATCGCATTTCTGACTGGTCGTGTTAACACTCCGTAAGTATGTGGAGCTGTAAACTTAAAGTAAGGAAGATTAAATGTAAAAGACATTTTAGGCAAAGCTACCAAATGATGAACCTAAGAACAGGCACTGTCAAGATACCACGACAGAAGTGCTCCTTCCATCCTCAAAAGCCAAAAATTTGTATATAATTGAACAAGAGGCATGAAACATATGTTTTTCTTTCATCCAAAAAGGGTATACAGACACTTTTTCTCAGGAAGGAAAACTAATGGTTTCTCCAATACCATCATAGTACCACTGCACCTGCAGCATGCACCATCTCTATTGCAGTCTCTACTCAACTAAACCCATCTTCGTCACCAATGTAACCACTAGCCACTTCCTTGTCACCATTCTGCCTCTTCCAATACTCCCATCTCCAACCCACCACCCTAATACTGTCACTGCCAATACACCATTACTGCTTTAACTGTCTCGTCAATGAAACTACCTCTTGCACATACCATAAGACAGCCACAAACAATAAACTGAGGGGTTCTTGCTTATTTTTAGTAGAGAATTAATGTATGATCATATATCATACTTTTTTCCTTCCCTCTTATACAAAACGTTTTCCCAGTTCATTTCTTATATTCCCCCATCATATGGAGATAAATAAATAGCCAAAAACAGGAACACTGCAAAGGAGAAACATAACTCTATCCCACTAATCTAGGTATCTATTAGACGGAAGGCTCCGTGAATGAATTTCAGTCAGTTGTAGGCAGCCTAAAAGAGTTCCTTCCAGAAACATCATTGTGCAAGAAGCAAGAGAGTTGCGTTTTGTAATTTGTGAAGGTACTTAGTACAATTCTAAGTTTGAAGGCGCACAAACTAAATATCAAAATGCAAAACTTTGATACCTGTTATGCAAACAATGATTATGACACTAAACATAATCAAACCTGAAGTGTAAGATACAAAAAGTCACTACCTAAAGCCTCTGGTCTCATTCTTGCTGCCACGACAGAACATCTGCAATAGAACATGAGAAGATAGTGAAACAGTTAGGGAGTTTCTTCCACTTATACAATACAAAATCAGGATAAATCGAATCAACCACCAACATAGAAACCAGAAACAAAATAATAACAGTAACAACAATAATACTGAAAACAACAATTACAAAAAATAACATTAAATAAAGAAAAAAGAACCTAAAATGAATAAACTACCACAGAAATAAATGTACTAGCCAGCAATAGCAAACAGAAAATCAAAATCTTATTATGAAGGCATGTAAGATCATCCTAAATACAGAAGCATATACCTAAGCCTAGCAAAGACTCAGCAAAACACTCAATCAGTGATACCCACAAGCAATACACCACATTTCATAGTATTAGTCGAATCACATCATATTTGGATACAATTTCAACTTCCTCAAGAATTTCATGATCATCAAATAAGTAACTACGTAAAACCTCAAATAAGTGGAAATAACTAGATAACAAAATAATCATGAAAATATATAGAAGTTGGTTTATTCTTAAGTTGTAGACAACATGAGTAGTCCGCAAATCACTGAAGGAACTCATGGCTAGACTTTAAGTCCAGGGAAAGCCATGCAGCAGTCTCCAACTGAACAGACTGCAATGATACACATGAATCTCATTTACTTTTAAATTCAGAAAGAGAATGAGAACATATGGTGCAGGATGCAGCAGGCATGCAACATTTATTACTTTTCCAGACTGACATTGATTAATTCTAGGAGTCCAACAATAACTATTTCATGTTAGAGGCCCTAGCCAGAGGTTCATTAAAAAGATCATGGCTTTAGCCAATCCGATTTTTCAAACAGAAACACAATGATTCAAGATTACGACATATCGACACTAATTGATAAAGCCATGGTGGAAGGTACAACAGCTAGAGATGGCTGCTGAAGGAGCCAAAGGCATTTGGATGTATCACCTAAAGGTTGCGGATATGATGGTCATCAATTCCAAGAAAGATTGGCTAAAACAAAATGAGACATGGGGAATCTCAAGAGCTGAAGAGCTTAAAATTGAAGCTATAGGGAAGAAACAGGAGGGAAACATCAAAATCTTAACTTTTTCCCTCAGTTAACGTAACATTTGGTTAAGTGGATATATAAGGTTTTCTTTTTCTAAACCAAACCTAAGATATCTTATAGTATGAAGAGATTATGTGTAAAACTTGCAAGACCCGTGACATGAAGCTAAAGTCTGTCACAGTAAAGTCATTAAACGTCCTAGATTGAAGTTGTAAAACCATAACCCCAAAAGAAATTAAACAAATGTCAATGAACTTTGAAATTCTTAAATAGTTTCTAACTTCAATGAACCAGCCATAGACATTTTCTGAAAGCACCTTCACAAATTTTTAGAATCCACGTCATTCTTCAATCTTGATTGAGTTAATTAATTATAAAGATCAGAGATACTTCTTTTTGTATTTCTTCACTTGAATAGGAAAATTACCTGTTGCAAGAACACTACTTAGTATTTCTAAAATACTTATTTCTACACTGAAAATATTCATCAGTAAACTACTCGTCCAGAATTCTAAGGGAAAACATAAGTATAATTGAAGAAGTCATGTCATATTCTTTTTTTTTCCATTATTTCCATAGGACTGACCCTAACCACATCATTGAATACCAAAATCCCAGATAAAGAGTATATTTTTTAACCCCGTCCAACAGAGAAAAACATAAGAAAATTTATTAAGGTGAAATACAGCCTTCGAGTAACTACCCAATATCCACGAGGAACATCTTTTCCACAAATCTGAAAATTCTGCAATGCACTCTTTCCATTACTATCTTCCGGAATACCACTTGAACACGAGTCTAACGGGCACAAGTCATCAAAGTTCACAAGTACCTCCGCACTGCCCTTTCGACACCTGCCATATACATTTAGCTTAAAAAAAATAACAAACAAATGGCATACTATATTGGACTGAGAAAGTGGCATACAGGAAAATATCATATGTACCTCCTAGAAGGATGATGAGCCACCAAAAGTTGTAGGAATTTTATAAGGGAAGACCGAGTTTCTGCTTTGATCATCTAGAATACATGCACAAATTTAATAGATACAATTCATAAGCAATTAAGGCCCAAACTAACAAAGGCTGACCAGAAAATAAAAATGCATACCTTGTGGTTTAAGATGATCTCGAAGGCTGTTGATGTTGCCTCCTCAACATCATAAACAGCTCGTGCAATCTTAAAAAGTTTTGATACAAGAGTTAATATTTTACTCAATATAGAACAAACTTTAGTTTTTATTAATGAAGAGAAATTATATCTAATGTTCTTATATGGACCTGAACAGGGTCTGAGGCATTTGACGAAAGCTGCTCATTTTCAAATTTCTCGTCAGCCAGGCCAAAGGAGCTGCAACGTCAAAAGCACATTAGAAAACAGTAACAAGAACAACACTTGAATCCAAAATATGAACAGAAATTTATAAAACGAAATATTAAAGTGGCCATTTTCATCTGCGCAGTATGTCATTTGCCATGTCTAATACAAGCATCAACACTTAACGTATTAGATACTAGCATATAGAAGAACTTGGTCACAAGAATGGTTTAGTGGTTCAGAACTAGATCAAAGAACCATTATATGTTAGAAACTGTATGAAGAACAATGATAGTTTAGGTAAGTCTCACATATGGAAATTCTAAAGCACATCTAATGTACAGAGCTAATTTGATCCTTTTCCAAATTGATATAATAACCATACTTAATCGCTTAGATTTGCTGTACTAACCAATTTGCAAAATAACATCTTAGGGTACACAATGCAAAAGTGGGGAGGACTGTAATGATGCAAGCACCAACGTAAAATTGCTGGCATAAATTTAAAACGGCCAATTGTCTTAAACAAAAGATAGACAATTATATCATCTTTCTTTCTACCTTTTTAATCTTCCACCCCCTACCCTCCATGCGACAGATTGCACTTTACAATATTTACTTATAGAGAAAAGATGGATAATTATATCATTAAATTGCTAAATGTTCACAAAATCACAACGCATAAGTAGTGCATCCAAGCTTGCATACACATGACATGTGAGCAAGCAATAAAACTAAACAAAAGGGGAAAAAGTATCGACAGTTAGTAAGCACATTGGTACAATAACTCTACAAGGGATGTCAATCAAAATAATTAATTTAGCCATTAAATTTGAAAATAATTAGTGAGTATCAACTAGTAGACAACACTAGGGCCCAAGATGATGAGATTGAATTAATGCAATTAAACCAAAAATGATGGAATAGATTGCAAGTAACTCTTCTAGACTTAGGCAATATCTCCATAAATCAGAATGAGGAAAGAGATTTTTTTATTTCATGCATTTAAGGTTAGGCCAAAATAGATATGCCAAAGTAGAAAGAAACTTTTGAGGCAGCATGAAAAAACTATTAAATAGCTAATTATGCCAAATCATTATAATGATTAATAGCCAAAATTCTCCGTAACATATAAGTTCAAACTCCTATTAGCAAATTTGGTCCATTGTTAGAAAATTTCCTTACAAAAGAAGGTAAAATTTGAAATCAAGATTTCAAGCTCAGACTTATGCTTTGACACCATGTTAAATTACAAAAGCTTAAAATAACAGTAAATACCAAATTCCATTAATTAATTATTTAAAATTTTAGTTCCAATAAAAGAAGAAAGGAAAGCCCCATGTTCCTATTTTACCCACATCCTTGTGATGAGAACCCAAACGAAATTATTCACATCAGGATTCTAACAAGGGAAAAGCCCAATGTTCCTATTTTACCCACATCCTTGTGATGACAACAAACCATCCGATATAGCAAATGAAAACTGACCTATGATCCTTTATGGAAGGTAAGTCTGAAAATTGTTTTGCATGGAATGGTAGTCAAGGAAACTCATATAGTCAAACAATTTAGAGTCAAGTTTTCAAAATATTTCCAGTCCCCCTAACAGTTAACAGTTACCCAAATCACAAAGGAAGGCAAAAGTGCCCACAGGAAAGAAAACCTTTTCAACAATCTAAGTCCCAGACTAAGAGAACCAAATATGGAAAAATATTTTACTTGAACAGACAATTAAGCATGTTGAGATTATTTATGTATTTTTTAGGTTTTACTAAATTTAAAACGTTCCATTCGAAGGACTGTTTTGCCATGCATTGAACACAAAGTACAGAAGTATCAGAGAACTCCCAAAGACAGGATATGAAAAGGGTCAAAGTCAAATACAAATATCAAATATCACAACACTGGAAGAGTGAATTCCAAGATGATACCTGTTTTACTTAAACATATGGTAACACACAATTGTACTCCCAAACAATAAACAGATGTAAATACCTCATACCTGCCCATTTGCTTGTTGATCCAGTTAAGCAATCGATCAGCTGTCCTGCCATCATCAATGACACGTATGTCACTTTTCTCTTGCTTAGGTTCCAACCACCGGACACAAATTTGGAAGGAGGACCCCAGAAGAGCATCGGATAATGGCTAACAGAGAACTTATCACAAAGTTTTGTATTTATCTGTTCTGTCAGACAAGTCAAAAGAAAAGAACTAATTACTAATCCATGCTTTAAATAAATAGGATTACGTGTCATTTGAACAATTAACAAGAGAACTGCAACAACTGCAAGAGAAGAGAGCATAACAAACCAACACCCAAATCAGCATAATGACAAGAACTGATATGACAAGATTAAACACACTAGCAACAACTAAATCACCAGAGTACAGAGCATTCATCTGAAGAGCCGCAAAATTGAGTTATCCCTCCATTAGGTCTCCTTGTTGAATATATTTTATTGTGTGAACTAACAACCACCCCTACCAACGCCCCCCACTCCCTCCCTCCCACAAAAAACAAGCATCAGTGCTGCCTCTTCATATCACAATTTATCACTATTTTCTCTTATAAATATTCATTCCCTATATTTCCATTGAATCGTCAAGTCCATTTGTCTTGACTTTGGTTTCAGTAAGACCTTGATGTACAAAGAGTATAACGCAATCATTATTGGTTGTGGTTGAGACTAATATGGGTTATACATTAACTAGGTCTCTCCACCCACTAACTTAAGTTTCTAGGCCGGATGTTGTAACCCTTCGTTCATTTGCTCCTCAGATATAACCAACAGAATCTTCACATAGAGACAAACAGAAGCACAGAGGTCATATAGAAAAAGAACTGTCTGAAAAAATGATATTCTAACGTTCAACATATTAAGCAAATCTGGAAAGGAACTTAATATGAGAACGGGATGAAGGATAGAACATTAGAAAAGTAGTATTTTCCAAAAATCATACTCTTGTTTCACGAAATTAAACCCCTAAAAAAACCCCGCCATCTCCACACTAAGCATTGCAAAAGTGCTCTGCAAGGATACAGTTTCTTCTTCCAAAAATTACTATGCTTTTTTTTTTTTTTCCTTTCATTCTGTAGCACTTGATCACAAGTTTAACCTACAATTCTCACCAAAATTATGACAAGCTCCCTGACAGTTTCTATATGCCAAACACAGTGAGATAAGTAATCAAGAGAGCACAGCATAAGTACCTTTGATCCACAATCAACCCTCGTCATCAGTATGATTCCAGGATGCACCGCTTCGGGTCCGTTGAAAAGCCTAGCAACTTTTTCATAATGAGGCTGCACAATTGACTTCTCATCAACAACAAATAATAAAACAACATATACGAGAAATAGTAAGCCACAACTTTTAACATACGATACCTTGTAATTTCTGCAAGCGGGGCACCTGAAAGAACAATAAAATACTTAAAAATTTAAACCCGACATGACAAGTAAATATCATGTTCTTCAAGTTCTTGAACAAATGCAGAGATAAAAGTAAACAACGACGGTCATTACGAAAAGAAAGAAAAAGTTAATCACTCAGCTGTCAACCTCATTAGTTGATTGGCAAGAGCAGTAAACCGTGTCTTTGTTTTTTCTTTATCCTAAACTCAAACTGGCAACCTAAGTCAGCCAAAAGTGCAACATAACACGAAGGCCAACCTTACTATTAATCAACAAGATGTCAATATGTTAAGAAACAGCGCAAAACAGCTTAAATTAGCTCAAATAACGTTTTGACAGCCAGCAGTTCCCTAAAAAAAAAATCGTTTAATGCAAGCAAATGCAATTTCCATCCATCTCAAGTCTTTCATGAAACTAATTTTCTTGTTTTACAACATGGAACGCGACCACTTTCTTATTCTTTCCATTAATTTAATTTCGAAATACTGACCAGCTAGCGAAGAATTCGACCACAGCAAAGGTAGCAGGGGTCTCCCTCAGCACCGCATCGAAGTTCGTGACGTTCAAATCTACGCCAAAATCACGAAGATCACCGTTCTCGACGCTGATAGCCCGGAGGATCGATCGCGATCCTGACGAAGCCGACGTCGGTCCGGAGCTCAACCAAAGCAGGCTCAGAATACTCAGAACCAAATATGGCTGAGACATGGAATTCAAGAACCAAATGGACGCGGCAACGAATCTTCTTCCACAGCAAGGGTTTTCGCTTACGTAAAGGATGCAAGAGAGATCTGTTGCAGTCAACCGCTAAGCGTTCTCGACGTCAGATCGCAGATGCTGTTGGAGCGGGTCGCAGGAAGGTTCTGCTTTCCGTTCCCATTTAGACTCTCCGACTCCGGCACACTGTTTAGGAAACTACCTCCACCTAATAATAATGCCTGGTATATTTTTGCTGATGCCATTTTTACTCGTCCGGAACTGAAACGACGTTATTAGTAATAAAACGACTGAAGTGTAATGACGTTCGTCGTTTTGTTTTTATAGAGGTTAATGTGTGCTGTAATATTTATTAAAAAAAATTGACCCAAACGGGCCAATCCATAAAACAGGAATTTATTACAAATATTAACTTTTGATTATCAAAATATAGTTAATCACCTCATGAAAAAACAGAAAAATATAATTCTGATTATCAAAATTCCCTAAGTTTTCTACAATGATTATATCATCAAGTCATTAATATTACTGTTTTAATTTCATTTTGAATTATTAAGTTTTTAACAGCTAAGATTTGCCTTGTTTAGAAACAAATGCTGATACTATCTATGATCAATTATGTCAATAAATATAAAGAAATGAATAAGTCATAGATAATATTATAAATCGTCGGTAACTCATTAAACATTTTTCCCAACGCCTAGACTAATATAAAGGCATCACAATTCCAAACATTCATCAGGCATGCATAATTTATGCCGTTAATTATTCAATAAGTGACTCGTATATTTAATAAATGCTAAAAGTATCCTCCTAATCACATTTTTTAATTTTTTTAAATGACATGACAATCTTTTCTTATTTATTTCCTAACTCTCATGCTCTTCATGGTTTTAAGTTGGGCAAATATTAAAATTGCGTTGAATCATGATAGACATGAATTGGACAGGGTATTGGGTTTCAAAAATATTATTTAGTAATGTAGTGTTGTTAATCTTAATCAAAAGGGATCACTCAATTCTAAATTTAATATTCTAAACTTGAACTTAATACAAATATATTACTCAACAGTAAGGTGAGTGTTATAAAAACTAATCTCTAAAAATAGATTTTATTCCTCGACATAATAAAAATTATACTTACTTTCCCTCCGACACTCTTTCAACCCCTCATTCGAAACATTCTGCCGCAGATGACCCGTTCGGCGATCCCAAGGTCATCGGTGACCCTTTTTGCACCGTATTTGTAGGCCGCTTCTCTCATTCCACCACCGAAGACACCCTACGCAGGGTAATGGTCTGAATGTTTTTCTTTCCTTTGCCCGTTTGGCTGCTTAGAAAGCCAGGGAAGAGATAAATATATACAGATATCGAGTCCTTTGTATCTTTGTAGTTGCCCTGGGTCTCGCAAAATTCTAATACCACTTGGTTTCACGTTTGTTTGGTTCCTGAGAGATTGTAGGGAAGGAAATGCAGGTATTGCAGTGCAATAAGAAAGTGCTAATACTGGACATGGCCTTTTTTTTCCCCCCATCTTATCCAATGTTTATGCAGCTCCTTGCAGTTTGGTTTTTATTACCTAATGGTGTATATTATATTTTACTTGGTAGATATAATCTTTTCTTGTTTTTAGTATTACAAAAAAAATTAAAAATTCCTTGTTTGTTGTTTTCTTTTTCCCTTCTCAAATTATCAGTGGAAAGTATGGGTCTTTTGTCTTTTAGGCTATGAGCAGGTATGGGCTGGTTAAGGACTTGCGGTTGGTCAGGGACATCGGTAATGATCTTCGTTGGATGCTGTTCACCAATCTCTGTAATCTTACTTCTAGTGGTTGATTTGGTTATTTGATTTCATGTTTTGATTCGTTATGCCACATTAGTGAATCTATTTATCTTTGCAGAATATGATCTATTAATTACTGAATATGAACCATTAATTACATAAACATATTAATGCGAGGGATTTTGGTCGAAATTTATGTTTCCTTATATCACTCTTCAGAACTGGTGCGCATGATATTATATGTTTCCTCATCCTTTTTTCCTGTTTTAAACCAATTCATTTCAGTCATGCTTTATTTACTCGATATTTAATATTTTTAGTAAATCACATGGTCTATGCTTGTTGAATACTAAGACCTGTTATGTTTCTATTTATTGCTAAGTCTCTAGATAAAATTGCTACTATCAACATCTCACAACATAAAAATAGCAGGTCAGATACCCAGGGAGGGAAGGGATATAATCATCTTGTTTTTCTAATGGGCTTCCTTTCAATTTCTGGTTAAATGTTTAACTATTTCCTCCCTTTTCTTCTCAAAGAACATTGTAATTTACAAATTATTTGGCCATAGAATAGTCTTTAGGACCCATCTTTCTTACTACAGTGCTATTTTTCTTTCAGTAACTGGTGCCTCACGTGGTTATGCTTTTGTTGAATATGAAACTGAAAGAGAGATGCGGCGTGCTTACAAGGTACTGCAACACATTAATAGCTTAAAAAAAAAGATATCTTGGCCCCTATTACTTGCATTGGTAGAGGAACAAGTCTATGGTGTGATGTTGGGTCCCTCATACCTCATTTGCTTGCTGGGTCAGTTTCTATTATTGTTCATGAATTTTAGAATATGCTGCATCTTGTCACATTTTTATGTTGATAACTAATGCTTACGACAAGATAGAAATCTAGCTAAGTACATTGATCAAACCAGCTTGCCACAACCACTTTGAAGAAAATGTAATCACACATGACATACTGGGAGAAACATAAACTAGACAAGGAACTGATATTGTGGTGTCTGGAATCTGAAATAGAACAAATAAAAGTAAGAGCCTTGTAGGCGTTTGATACAATATATTGTACCTTTTATTGCTAGGGCTTATGTCCTCCCAACATTAGGTCAATTTCTTAGAACAAACTTTAATTTGTCACATAGAACAAACTTTAGTTTTTATTAATGAAGAGAAATTATATGGACCTATCCAGGTCTGAGGCATTTGATGAAAGCTGCTCATTTTCAAATTTCTCGTCAGCCAGACCAAAAGAGCTGCAACGTCAAAAGCGCATTAGGAAACAGTGACAAGAACAGCACTTGAAGCTAAAATATGGACAGAAATTTACAAAACGAAATATTAAAGTGGCCTGTTATCTCCCCAGTGCGTCATTTGCCATGTCCAATACAAGCATCAACACTTTATGCATTAGATACTAGCATATGGAAGAACTTGGTCACAAGAATGGTTTAGTGGTTCAGACCTAGACTTAAGAACCATTTTAGGTAAATCTGACACATGGAAATTCTACAGTACATCTAATGTACGGAGCTAATTTAGATTATCCTTTTCCAAATTGATATGATACCACATTTAATTGCTTGGATTTGCTGTACTAACTGATTTGCAAAATACATCTTAGCGTACACCATGCAGAAGTGTGGAGGACTGAAATGATGCAAGCACCAAACGTAAAATTGCTGGCATAAATATAAGACCGCCAATTGTCTTAAACAAAAGATAGAAAATTATATCATCTTTCTTTCTACTTTTTTAACTTCCACCCCCTACCCTCTATGCAACAGATTGCACTCCACAATATTTACTTATAGAGAAAAAGACAGATAATTATATCATCAAATTGCTAAATGTTCATGAAATTACAAGGCATAAGTAGTGCACCCAAGCTTGCATACACACGACATTTGAGCAAGTAATTAAACTAAACGAAAGGGGGAAAAGTACCGACAGTTAGTAAGCATCTTGATACAATAACTCTACAAGAGATGTCAATCAAAATAATTAATTTAGCCATTAAATTTGAAAATCATTAGTAAGTATCAACTAGTCGACAACACCAGGGGCCCAAGATGATGAGATTGAATTGATGCAATTAAATGAAGAGTTTCTGACAATTATGACATCCTGTTTTCAGCTTTTATAAACTTTTCATGGTTACATTACAAATAACTCTTCTAGTCTGAGGCAATATCTCCATAAATCAGAATAACGGAAGACATTTTTTTATTTCATCCAGTTAAGGTTTGGCCAAAACAGATATGACAAAGTAGAAAGGAAATTTTGAGGCAGCATGAACAAACTATTAAATAGCTAATTATCCCAAATAATTATAATGATTAATACCCAAAATTCTCCGTAACATATAAGTTCAAACTCCTATTAGCAAATTCGGTCCATTGTGTAGAATATTTCTTTACAAAAGAAGGTAAACATGAAATCAAGATTTCAAGCTCAGACTTATGCTTGACACTATATTAAATTACAAAAGCTTAAAAGGACAGTAAATACCAATTCCATTAATTAATTATTTAAAATTTTAGTTCCAATAAAAGAAGAAAGAAAAGCAAAAAGCAATTATTCAAATCAGGATTCTAACAAGGAAAAGCCCCATGTTTCTATTTTACCCACATCCTTGTGATGACAACAAACCATCCAATATAGCAAATGAAAACTAACCCATAATTGCTTGGATTTGCTTTTATAAACTAACCCGTCAATTTTTCAAAATATTTCCAGTCCCCCTAGAAGCTAAGCATTTTGATTGCAATAGACGATCTTCTCCACAACCAAATCCCAAATGTTTTACCCAATTCACAAAGAAAGGCAAAAGTGCCCATACTAAAGAAAACCTTTTCAACAATCTAAGTCCCAGACTAAGAGAACCAAACATATGGAAAAATATTTTACTTGAATAGACAACTAAGCATGTTGAGATTATTTATGTATTTTTTAGGTTTTACTAAATTTAGAACTTCCCATTCTAAGGACTGTTTTGCCAATGCATTGAATTTATTATGCACCACAAAGGTACATATGTAGCAGAAAATAAGCATGTTGCAAATGCCTCTAACCTAGAAAGTGTAAATTCCAAGATGATATCTGTTTTATATCAACATATGGTAAAATACAATTGTACTCCCTAGAAATAAGCATGTTGCAAATGCCTCATACCTGCCCATTTGCTTGTTGATCCAGTTAAGCAATCGATCAGCTGTCCTGCCATCATCAATGACACGTATGTCACTTTTCTCTTGCTTAGGTTCCCAACCACCTGACACAAATTTGGAAGGAGGACCCCAGAAGAGCATCGGATAATGGCCAACAGAGAACTTATCACAAAGTTTTGTATTTATCTGTTCTGTCAGACAAGTGAAAAGAGAAGAACTAATTACTAATCCATGCTTTAAATAAAAAGGATTACGTGCCATTTGAACAATTAACAAGAGAACTGCAACAACTGCAAGAGAAGAGAGCATAACAGACCAACACCCGAATCAGCATAATGACAAGAACTGATATGACAAGATTAAGCACACTAGCGAAAACTAAATCACCAGAGGAGTACAAAGCACTCATCTGAAGAGCAGCAAAATTGAGTTATCCCTCCATTTTGTTGAATATATTTTATTGTGTGAACTAACAAAAAAAGATAAAGGGCCCTGTGAAAACAAGCATCAATGCTACCTCTTCATATCACAGTTTATCACTATTTTCTCTTATAAACATTCATTCCCTATATTTCCTTCTCATCCACTTCTTATTGTTAGAAAACACAAGCCTAAAATTTAAGCAAGCTAAGAGAGCTTGGTCCAACTATATTTAATCAACCACTCAACACATGATTCAAAGCCTACTCTGCAAGCTATTTGCTCTGAGTCACATTTGTCCAGCAAAGCCATCGGCTTTAATGGCACTAGTTAGGAAAGTGAAGAGCCTCGAAAGTTCTACAGGTAAGACCTTGATGCAAATGGTTGTATGAGGGACTTGATATCAATTTAGGGACTAGTTTGGTTTCTCTACCTAACTTAAGCTTTTAGATCTCATACATTGACATGACATCAAAGTCCAGAGTTTTTGTTTTGAATTGATTTTTTGATATATGTTTGGCTTAGACTCAATTTCTATTGGATCGTCAAGTCCATTTGTCTTGGCTTTGGTTTCAGTAAGATCTTGATGTACAGAGAGTATCAGGCAATCATCCATTGGTCGTGACTGAGGACTAATATGGGTTATACATTAACCAAGTCTCTCCACCCACTAACTTAAGTTTTTAGGCCGGATGCTGTAACCCTTCATTCATTTGCTCCTCCGATACAAACAACAGAATCTTCACATAGAGACCAACAGAAATACAGAGGTCATATAGAAAAGAAGTGTCTGAAAAAATGATATTCCAACGTTCAATATATTAAGAAAATTGGACAGGAACTTAATATGAGAACAGGAGGAAGAATAGAACATTAGAAAAATAGTGTTTTCAAAAAATCACACTCTTGTTTCACGAAATTAAACCCCTAAGAAAACCCCGCCATCTCCACACTAAGCATTGCAAAAGTGCTCTGCAAGGATACAGTTTCTTCTTCCAAAAATCACTATTTTTTTTTTTTTTCCTTTCATTCTGTAGCACTTGATCACAAGTTTAACCTACAATTCTCACTGAAATTATGACAAGCTCCCTGACAGTTACTATATGCCAAAAGCAGTGAGATAAGTAATCGAGAGGGCACAGCATAAGTACCTTTGATCCACAGTCAACCCTCGTCATCAGTATGATTCCAGGATGCACCGCTTCGGGTCCGTTGAAAAGCCTAGCAACTTTTTCATAATGAGGCTGCACAATTGACTTCTGATCAACAACAAATAATAAAACAACATATACAAGAAATAGTAAGCCACAACTTTTAACATACGATACCTTGTACTTTCTGCAAGCGGGGCCCCTGAAAGAACAATAAAATACTTAAAAATTTAAACCCGACATGACATGTAAATATCATGTTCTTTCAAGTTCTCGAACAAATGCAGAGATAAAAGTAAACAACAACGGTCATTACGAAAAGAAAGAAAAAGTTAATCACTCAGCTGTCAACCTCATTAGTTGATTGGCAAGAGCAGTAAACCATGTCTTTGTTTTCTTTATCCTAAACTCAAACTGGCAACCTAAGTCAGCCAAAAGTGCAACATAACACGAAGGCCAACCTTACTATTAATCAACAAGATGTCAATATGTTAAGAAATAGCGCAAAACAGCTTAAATTTGCTAAAATAACGTTTTGACAACCAGCAGTTCCCTAAAAAAATAACTCGTTTCAAGTCTTTCATGAAACCAATTTTCTTGTTTACAACATGGAAATACTGACCAGTTAGCGAAGAACTCGACGACAGCAAAGGTAGCAGGGGTCTCCCTCAGCACCGCATCGAAGTTCGTGACGTTCAAATTAACGGCAAAATCACGAAGATCACCTTTCTCGACGCTGATAGCCCGGAGGATCGATCGCGATCCTGATGAAGCCGACGTCGGTCCGGAGCTCAACCAAAGCAGACTCAGAAGACTCAGAACCAAATACGGCTGAGACATGGAATTCAAGAACCAAATGGACGCGGCAACGAATCTTCTTCCACAGCAAGGGTTTTCGCTTACTTAAAGGATGCAAGAGAGATCTGTTGCAGTTAACTGCTAGCGTTCTCGACGTCAGATAGCAGATGCTGCTGGAGGGGGTCGCATGAAGGTTCTGCTTTCCGTTCCCATCACGCTGCTTAGGAAACTACTACTTAATAATAATGCCTTGGAAGTATATTTCTGCTGATGCGATTTTTACTCGTCCTGTACTGAATCGACGTTATTACCAAAGTGTAATGATGTTTCGTCGTTTTGTTTTTACAAGAAAAAAAAATTATTACTTTTTTACAGGCCACGATGATTTGTGATCAAAAGTTTAAGTTTAAGTCTATACATTAAAGTATTGTTTAATTAGTTAGTTTAATATTAAAATCCCATAATTTTTTTATAATGATTACATCATCAAGTCATTAATATTACTGTTTAATTCATTCTAAATTGTTAATATTTTAACAACTAAGTATTTGCAGCAAAAGCTGATATTATTTATTATCAATTATGTCAATAAATAGAAGAAATGAATAACTCGTAGATAATATTATAAATTGTTAGTAACTCATTAAACAATTTGCCCGAGGACTAAATCTTCCAAAAAGAAAAAATCTATATTTATGAGTTTTAGTATATTAAGCTGGAATCAAAATATGATTATTATAAGGCCAACGATGTCGTTTTGGACGAACACCAGTTAGAAGGAAAGAGGCGAGCTCCTACTTCAGTTACAAATGTAAATGGCGTCCTGGAAATAAAAGAAGGCAACGAGATTCATGGAAGAAAGAAGAAACGTGAGCGGGAGCAAACTCAACGCAGTATTCTACGCCGAGTCCTATCATCCGATTCAAGCTGGAAGCATCGATGGCACCGACATTCTCCCCCACGACAACGCCGTTTATCGAGCGCAGCTCTGCTTCTCCGCTGGCCTCTGTATCTCTCTCTTCCTCTCTTTGTCCTATCCCCTCCTAAAGGTTTCGCTTACCATCCCTCCGAAACTCTTTCAACTCCTCACTCGAAACATTCTGCCGCAGATGACCCGTTCGGCGATCCCAAGGTCATCGGAGACCCTTTTTGCACCGTATTTGTAGGCCGCCTCTCTCATTCCACCACCGAGGGTACTCTCCGCAAGGTAATGGTCTTAATGTTTTCGCTTTCTTCTTTTCTTTGCCCGTTTGGCTGCTTAAAAAGCCAGGGAAGAGATAAATATATACAGATATCGAATCCTTTGTGTCTTTGTAGTTGCCCTGATCTCGCAAAATATTAATACCATTTGATTTCACGTTTGTTTGTTTCCTGAGAGATTTTAGGGAAGAAAATGCAGGTATTGCAGGGCAACAAGAAAGTGCTAATACTGGATTTGGCCTTTTTTTTGGCTTTTTTCATCTTATCCAATTTATGGCGTTTTATCTTTGAAGTTAAGACTCCTTTTCATACTCATGAAGGTTTTCATTGAATTTACCCAGTTTGGTTCAGCGGTAAGTGTAGAAAGTGCTGACACTTGACTACTTCTTGGAATAAAATTATGGGGTAGAAAGCATTACCATGGATTAAGTTATTTTCTTCAGTTCTTTCCTCTATTTGCCTTTCTCATTTTGCAATCAAAGTCGTGGGAAATAAGGGAATTGATCCTGTAATTATGATGAAGAAAAGAAAATAAAAATTAATTTTAGTTGTTTATAGGGGCGAGATGTTATGGATTGAATTAGCTGTTGATGGAGCCAACCTGCCTCCAACGGAATTCTCACTAACATGCATCCTAAGGGCACACAGCGCATACACGCATATGCAGCACACACACGCCCCACTGAGTCATAGATTCAAAATTTCGGTTGATATCCATGGTGAATCTCCGGTATTATCTTATTTAGCTGCTGTGTTTACGCAGCTCCTTGCAGTTTGGTTTTTATTACCTAATGGTGTGTATTATATTTTACCTGATAGAAATAATCTTTTCTTGTTTTTAGTATTACAAAAAAGAAAAAAAAATCCTTTTTGGTTGTTTTCTTTTCCCTTCTCAAATTATAAACAGAAAATATTGGTCTTTTTTCTTTTAGGCTATGAGCAAGTATGGGCGGGTGAAGGACTTGCGGTTGGTCAGGGACATCGGTAATGATCTTTGTTGGATGTCAATGATTTCCTTAGATGCTGTTCACCAATCTCTGTAATCTTACTTCTAGTGGTTGATTTGGTTATTTGATTTCATGTGTTGATTCTTTATGCCACATTAGTGACTCTATTTATCTTTGTAGAACATGATCTATTAATTACTGAATATGAACCATTAATTACATAAACATATTAATGCTAGGGATTTTGGTCGAAATTTATGTTTCCTTATATCACTCTTCAAAACTGGTGCGCATGATATTATATGTTTCCTCATCCTTTTTTCCCGTTTTAAACCAATTCATTTCAGTCATGCTTATTTACTCGATATTTAATATTTTTAGTAAATCACATGGTGTATGCTTTTTGAATAGTAAGAACTGTTATGTTTCTTTTTATTGCTAAGTTTCTGGATAAAATTGCTGCTATCAACATCTCACAACATAAAAATAGCAGGTCAGATACCCAGGGAGGGAAGGGATATAATCATCTTGTTTTTCTAATGGGCTTCCTTTCAATTTCTTGTTAAATTTTTAAGCATTTCCTTCCCTTTTCTTCTCAAAAAACATTGTAATTTACAAATTATTTGGCCATAGAATAGTCTTTAGGACCCATCTTTCTAACTACAGTGGTAATTTTCTTTCAGTAACTGGTGCCTCACGTGGTTATGCTTTTATTGAATACGAAACTGAAAGAGAGATGCGGCGTGCTTACAAGGTACTGCAACACATTAATAGCTTAAAATATGATATCTTGGCAACTATTACTTGCCCTACTGCACATCAAGTATTATGTTTTCCTTTTTTTCTTGTACCTGAATGGGTAAAATTTAAAGAGAGAAATTTTTATGCAGTTAACTTCCCGTATTTCCATATGTTGAAGCCTAAATCTTTCTTCAAATTTCGACTCACCTTTCCTTCCCCATCTGAGGCTTTTTAAGAATATTGTTTGCCATTCAGAACATATTTAATGCTAGTCTTGCTTCTGCTTTACAGATTTTTTGTTTTAGCATATTTTCTCTTTGCCCTGCTTCCTTCATTTCTAATCAAGTTAAGTTGGTCTTGATTGCCAGTGAGAAAAATATGGTTGCATATTTTGTGGTATTGCAGTATGATTATGTAACTCTTATTATGGTAGTCTTTGCATATTTCTTCAAAGATAAGTGCTGAAGTGATTTGAAGAGCTCCAATCTTGTGGTGCAATTGAAGTGGAATCCCCACAATAAGTTTTAAATGCCTGTGGTCTTGAAGATGAATAATGCAAAACTAATTTCTATGTTGCATTGCAGAGGAACAAGTCTATGGTGTGATGTTGGGTCTCTCATTCCTCATTTGCTTGTTGGGTCAGTTCCTATTGTTGTTCATGAATTTTGGAATTGTTTGCTGCATCTTGTCACATTTTTATGTTGATAACTAATGCTTACTACAAGATAGAAATCTAGCTAAATACATTGATTAAACCAGCTTGCCACAACCACTTTGAAGAAAATGTAATCACACATAGACACACTGAGAGAAACATAAACAAGACAAGAAACTGATATTGTGGTGTCTGGAGTCTGAAACAGAACAAAGAAAAGTAAGAGCCTTGTAGGACTTTGATATAATATATTGTACCTTTTATTGCTAGGGCTTACACCCCCTCAACATTGGGTCAATTTCTTGGGCTTAGCTTGGTTTATGTTCATTAGTAACTTTAATTTGGTTTTTTAAAAGGAAGGCAAAGCACAAACTTGATGATCTGTTGGTACAATTCTTCTCCAGAGTGTACCGTCCTATGTGACTATCCTACTATGTGCTGCATTGAGATGTTATCAATAGAACACATCCAAAATAATCTGAAGATAGATGCACAAGGAAGCCAACTGCTGAACAAGCGGCATGCTTTTGAAATGATGGTCTGTTGATAGTCAACCCAATGTATAGGTTCATTTTACATCAAGGAGTTTATGGCTATTTCGTGTTAATTTCTTTTTCTTTTTTCTGAAGTCTTAAGACACATAAAATTCGTGTCTATGTTGGTGGTCATAGCACCTGATTGAACAACATTGATTGTTCCCATGTGTATGCCTAGCATTGTACAATGAAATCATAGCTGCACTCTGATTGTGGTAGTTATGCTGGTGGGAATACGGGGCTGATCTTTTTCAAGCGACTTTGTTGCAGGATGCTCATCATTCTATGATTGATGATTGTGAAATTATAGTTGATTACAACAGACAACAGTTGATGGCAGGGTGGATTCCAAGAAGATTAGGTCAGTTAACAATTCTCAGTTGCAAAATTTTATCACCTCCATAGATCAGGTCTGTATGATTATCCTTTTATTCATTACAGGAGGGGGTCTTGGTGGTAAGAAGGAATCTGGACAACTTCGTTTTGGGGGACGAGATAAACCATTTCGAGCTCCACTGTATGAACCACCATATCTCTAATTGGTTTAACTATGTTACTGATCATTTGGATTGTAACATTGGCCTATGCTTGCCAGAGTATGATTGCTGCCCTTAAATAATTAAGTTGTTTATTTTAAAATATTTTAGGATCTCTGTTAGTTTCAGAGGAGTTTGATGGGAAAGAATTACATATCAGAGGTCCAGTAGGGAGGAAGAACAAGCAAATATATTGGAAACCTTTTAAGCCGTGTCCCAGTGAGCTGACAACCGTATCCTCTGCATTGCTTTTGTTAGAGGAGGTGCTTGGAGTGTATGGATAAAAGTTTGGGTAAAAAGATTAGTTGTGACCAGAAATCTTGGAAAAATGATAGTTGTAGAAGTTGAAGCATGCCGTAAAGGATGAAATCTGTCAGTCTTCTTTCTCTACTGTAAATGACTTAGTTGATTAGAAATCTGAGAGAACTGACGGTTGAAGTGAACTTCAAAGCTTGCTGTAGGAGATGGGACTCGTTTCATCTCACTATCTCTGTTTCCTGCATTTATAGGTGCTCTAGTGTTGGACTTGATGATTTTGAGTGAGATGCAGGGCCATATCACTAGTCATACGGCCATTTTTTTTTCCCCAAGAAGTAATAGTCAATTATTTCTGTCCACATTTCGGAAAACCAGCTTGCTTGCTTCTTTCTGTCCAATGCAAAGATGTTTATCCACTGAGTGGTTGTTTATCTACCTTCTCTAGGAAAGGTAATCGCATAAATTTTTTTCTGTGCAATGTAAAGATGATCAACTCTGTAGCTTTCTACCGAGCTTTCTTCTGCATTATTTGTTTAGTGTGGAAAGTTAACTTCAGATGGCTAATTTTGAATCAATTCCTAAAGCCCATGTTGGCTAAAGATCTTTTAGCTCTTGGATCTGGCTGATCTGTATCCTTACCGGTTGTTTTTCTTTTCCACCGAGGTGGACCAGTCGTTTGGTTTAGCTACAATCATTTGTTAAAAATTCAACCTTTTCTTCTCCTATCGGAAATTCTGAAGGAATCCTATGGTCTCGCTTTGAATATGTAAAATCTTTTGTGGCCATATAATGGCAAATTGCGCTGTGCTTCTCTCGTATATAATTCTGCCTTCTGTGTCCTGATTCCCACAACCAGGCGACCAATACCATATGAAGATCTGAAGAGGCTTGGAATTCCACCTCCACCAGAAGGAAGATACATGTCACGCTTCCAGGTAGTTTTTTTTCTTATAGTTTCTTGTGCTTCTTGTCTTCATATGGTGCAAAGCCTGGAATCCTATAATTGAGTTTATGGAGAAAACAAAGCAAAGAGGAAAAATGATGAACTATGCCACTCAGATGAATATTGTTGAAAATAATTATGGTATCCAGAAGCCTCATGAGCATTTTACAGTATTAATGGTTGTACTTCGTATTTTTCCTTCCTAAAGTCAATCCACTGATGTTATGATTGATAATAATTATTAAACTCTGTTTTTTTGTATATTTTGCTATCCAGAAAGTCACTTCAAATCATGTACTTTGGATGATTGTTGAACCCAAACTCTGTGAAACATTCATCCCTAATAAGTCCTTTTCAATTTCTTATGTGCAATTGTAGGACCCATCTCCCCCACGGAGAGAAAGGAGTTCTGTGGACAGGGAAGAGAGCTCCCACAAGAGCTCTAAGAGTGGTAGAGAACACAGTCGCAAACGGAGTTCTGTAGACAGCAAGGAACGATATCATAACAGGAAATCTATGGACCGAGAGGAGCTCTCTTACGGACGTAGCTCTGAGGAGAGGGAAGAGTACTATAGCAGAAGGACATCCGAGGAACGAGACGACCGTTCCACCACCATGAGCTCTGCTGGGAGAGAAGGCCATCACAAGAGGGGCTCCGTGGAGAGGGAAGAGTATCGTAGCAAAAGAACTTTTAGTGAACAAGATGATCATTCTGCCGTCATGAGCTCTACCGGGAGGGAAGAACACCATCGCAAGAGGAGCTCTTCAGACAGGAGCCACAAAAGAAGCTCTAATGACGAAGACGAACGTCCTCACAAGCGTCATAAGCATTCTAGCCATTCCCATCGACATGACAGGAGGTCAACCAGGCATGAAAACTCGTCTGAACACTAATCTGTGGAGCTTGGTTTATGCGAGTGAGAGATGATTGCAGAATCCATATGCAAGGGCCTCCTTTTGTTTGCACTTTCTTTTTGTCTATAAAATGTAAACATGTGCATTCTATTCTAGAAGTAAATCCATTTTCATCTATGGAAACTGTACTTGAGAGCCTTTTATAGCCACCACTATCAGCTGAACAGTCACTGGCCATCTCCTGCAAAGACTAATAGAAGTTTCTACACATGACATAAAATTTCTGATGTTATAGATGTATGTATTTCTGTATATGCTAAAACTAACAATGTCTTATTGTATTTTCTGTTTTGAAAGCTTCAACTTATTTTGAGTTGCCCCTTGCATTGCTTGCTGAAACCATAGATATCATTGAGGGTAGTTTCCCACTTATTTCAACAGTCAATGAGCATTAGATTATTAACCAACAGTAATTTTTACGAATGGTCAAGCATCGGGAGAATAAGTATCGTTTAGTGTATCATATCTCTCATGATGATTGTCCGTACTCTTTTCGATTGTTGCTATTGATTCATTTAGATACATTTATTTTTCTCCACCTTTCGGGATGTCGTCTGTTTTGTTGTGTTGGTTTTAGAAGGATATTAAAACAATTATTAGAATAGTATATGCTTTTGGAAAAGCCCAAACATTGGGGCCAATGGTTTTTCCCATGCGATTGACCTGTATTTTTTATTTTAAAATCTTGTACCTTTTATGACACCATGAGTGTACTGCACCCACAAATTTGGACGTGGAGGCCTTCAATAGACAACTTGGTAAAGAACCTCTCCCTTTCTACTTTGGCCTTTTCAAGGACAAAGATCATTAGGGTGCATGACAGGATAAAAATAACCTTAAAAGAAGAATTCATCAGCTGTAAATCAAGAGAATGAGCAGATAAAAGGTGGAGACCAAAAGACAACTTGAGAATCCGTCCGAGGTTTGCAGTTCATATAAAGTTACTGATAAAGTAAATTCCACAATTTTAGTGAACAAGTGGCAAAGTAAACGACGCATAAGATTTAGAGAGGATAATGGAAGACGAAGAAGGAAACAAAAGAGTAGTGAATTTAAGTGGCTCTTTGGCCCATCCAGAGGGTCATCTTCTCGAGTAATGAAAACTGAGTGCTGTCGGCTGGTATTTGGCTCTTGGCGATGAGATTTTGTTTTTGTCCCAGAACAAGAAGCGGCACAATGATTAGGTTGTGGGGTTAAGTTTCCTGAAACATCTTTGCCGACAAAGATGGGACTCTGTACTCGACAGAGACAATCAGTCGCTTTTGGGAGTGTGGAGACAATGTTATTTCCTAGTGCATGTGAGAGAGCAATGACTTCACTGGGAGAGCTGCAAATAGTTGAAGGAGCTTTTTGTAGGCTGAAAAAAAGGTATTGTGACCAACAAGATGAAATTATGAAAGTATTTCACGTATTTTATGGAGGAAAAGAATTATTTGTCTCCTTAAATTAAACAAAAGTAAAAAGCAGGGTGCATATTCCGGCATAAACCCTTGAATATTCCATGCATAAAGCAGTCAGAGGGAAGCCCACTCGCAGCGCATGGTCAGGCATGCACATGCTCATGCTCACTTTCATTGTAACGTATAATCATCATATATTATAATCGCAGGAGAGAGAGAGAGAGAGGGAGAGAAGAGAGAGCCAGAATGCTCTTTCAAAAATGAAAAAGCTACACAGCATTTGACAGACTTTGACCAGCCAAGGAGGCGCGCATCTCAAATGAAGCTGAAGAGTGTCACAAAATTACAAAGTGCGACATTCAGAGGCCATTTGACAACACAGAACATCTGCCCTCTGCAACTTCCTTTTGCCATCCAGCAGTTTCACGCCTGAATCTCGCAAGTATAGTTCATTCAAGTAGCAGATGATGATAATATCAAACTAGAATAAGAAAGTTAAACCTATAACTTGAAGACTACGTTATATGACATATTTTGCAAAAGCTTTGTACAACCCAGACATGGGAAAAGACAATTAGAAGCATAATCAATGCTTACACAATTAGTGGTATCCACTCAACGAGCTGAAATTTTTAATTTGTTGCTCCAAAGTGATGATGTCTGTGGGCATGGACGTCATTCTGTGGACTCCCAGCATGCCTATCAAAGCTCGATAACATAAAGAGTATGCAAAGGTTTTCAATCCTCAACTCTCTGAAACCCAAACCCCGAGAATGGACTTTGACCATTGTAAAACTAAAACCTAGTGCAAAGCTTGTATCAGTTACAATTTACACATTGAAAAACAATGAGTGTTTCCTAAGAAGCAGAGGGTGCCCTCAGCGAAGACATGCCTATGGCACCTACAAAGCAACTCATTTCTTGACTTCATATGTTTTTCTAATCCTGCTTTGCGTAACAACAACGGAGAGGAATTAGATTTTCAACCTAAGTCACATTATAAGCTACATTCTTCAGCTATTTCTACACTTCTTACATTTCTTCTTCTAACAGACTTTCTTCTTTCATGTTTATACTTTGGAACACGCAGCTACCTTCTTTTATAAAAACATATATTTTAGGTTCGACACTACGGAGAAAAAACTGCTAAAAAGTCTTGATACCCTGTAAACAAGATGGAAAGAGGTGGAGAAAAATGAAAGTAGATAACACAAATTTAAACAAGAAATTCTGAAGAAGGTAAACAAACTTGAGAAAAAAGAATAGCCAAACAAGGGACTAAGAAAACTTTAATGTAGTACAGGTGAAGCTTACACTTTCAAGTTACAAGTCATTCAGTTTCATAAGATGAATGTCTCACCTTTGGGTTTTTGCATCTTTTGCACAATCACTCATGTGCTGTGGTCCAACAGACATGAGACTCAGCTGGCACTTTCTTCTTTAACTACGACTCTACTTCTATTTTCCCTTCTTGCAACTCTCCTCTTTGTTTGTATTTGGTTTACATATTCTGCAACTAAGACATGGAACTTGGGAGCAAGCTTACTTGATGAGGAAACATTCAAACCTGCCTTCTTCAAGGCCCTAGCGACATGCTTCTGAACCTTTTGTAAGTGGATGCTACAGAGAGAAGGAACAGTGGATCTTAATATGGGCTTCCCGCATGTTATAGGTCCCGTCTGAGCACTAAATATTGGAAAAAGGAAAAAAGAGAAAAGCAATTAACTATTCAGTTGAGAACTCAATCTCTGCTAGTCAGATTTGAACATGAATAAGTTCTGAGGTCACTTTCTACAATTCAAATTTGAAAAAGCAAATCCCAGGGTTCACTAATCTCTTTAAAGCATACACTCTGAGTGGCAAGTTAAACATAAATGTTAGCTAAAATGCAGAAGGAAACGACCACCTTAAATTATGTTAACTTGAGAACATAGAAAAATCTAGGAAATTATTTTTCAGAAATCTTGATCCTGGAGAGAATTTATCCAACAGGTGGTGGGTTTACAGAGAAGTGAAGGGAAGGCAAACCAGGTTTCAATAACACTAATGCATTGACTTAAATGGAACAGAGAAAGAGAAAATTTGCTCACTATTATATGCTATAAGTTTCCGTATTTCTTTTGCCGTACAAAGTTGATATATCCCAAAAACCATAAAATAACTCTTCACTTATATATTTTCAATTTTTTCAGTTAATCATTTCAGATCCAATTGCAATCTGATATTTTACAAGGTTATGCCAATTGATAAAGAACTTTTACCCCCTGCAAACATTCCCCACCCCCCCACCCCCCCCTTGAAAATCTGCAGTCTGCAGTTTTTACTCCAAGCTTATATCCAATTCAAAGACAACAATTCTGCATGTATATAAAATAATAATGTAAATGCAATAAAACATAAATGAACTATCAACAAAAAGCACTATATGACAAGACTCAAAACACATAATCTTAACATTTAAATAGGCACTTGTGATCCTGAGCTAATATGATTCAGAATACAGAAAGCAACTAAATATTAGTCAATACAATTTGAACGCAGGAGCTGTACAGAAACATGGAAACAATAATCATATACTAAGACATTACAGAACAATAAATGAAGAATCACATCACAGCATGCACCAAACTTCTACTCTTTGATATCATGCTCCACCTTACTGATACCTAGTCACATCCAGAAAACTGATACCAAAAATAGTGTAACATGTCAGGACAAATACATTTAAGACGTTACTATGTAAAATGCTTTAACAATGGTTTTATTTGTACAGGATAACTTAAGGGAGCACATCTCAATTTCAAGTCAAGATCATGGTTAACATTTAAGCATTGGCAACCACATTCAGGAAGCTTAGTATCAGATAAAGGTAAAATGGCACCATATTTTGAACCCACCAGCTCTCTCTTAGAACTAGATTTTCAGGTCCCTTCTACTAAGTCCTGAAATCCGACCAGAAAAGCTTTGACTACTGCATAGAGATTTTCATAGAAAGAAACTTTTAGGAGAACTAGACGTACTCCATATCATAGTTCCCCGAATTTTCCCATAAATTATGCTAAGCAGCTCCCACTTTCCATCTGAAATATGAGGTAACAAGTTACTGGGTACTATGTTAAAGTAACTACCATTTAAAGACATGATTGAGAGATGGGCTTAGTTTCTCAAAGTTCTTCAAAGTTCAACAACTAGATTCTTTTCCTTATCTAAAAACCCAAAAATAAAAAGCAAAAAGAGAACCACTTTAAGAATTTAAGCGAGAAAAATAAAGAAAAAAACACATTTCAAACCAATTTAGTTAGAAATACAAAAACTGTGATTCCAAATCACTTTTCATACGCGTCAATACACTCCTTCAAAAATCAAGAGTTCCTAAAACAAAGAACCAAGCTAAAGCCTCAATCACAACAGATATGTATACCAAAAGTTTTCCAGCCAATATGAACAGCCAAAAGGCATTCAGTATCCATAAGAACGCGTGTAACCTGTCTCTCACAACCCGCTGAAACCATTCTTGTGAATGATCAAAAACCCTTCAGAGAACCAAGCAAAACAGTAAACAAAAGTTTTGAGAGATACAGACGTACGTTCGTCACCAATCTACCGTTGTCGTGAATTATTAAAAACCCACTACAGCATTTAAGCAAAATAAGTCGAATTTTAACATGAGGAGAGCCGAGAAGAACCTGCTGATAACATAATTGCAAGCCTTATAAAGATACTGATTGGAATCCGAGAGTATATGAAGGTGACAGAAGCTTGTCAAAGGCATGGCCTTTAGCTTACACCCTACAAATACGCACCGGTGACTGCATGTGACATCCAAATTCACGTTGTTGATGTCCTCACCGGTGCCTTCAAGATCACCAGGTTCAATATCTCTCTGGGAAGCGTGATGTTGAAGCTCTTGCTTCAACGGGCTGACACCAAACTTCCAATAGTACTCCCTGTACTGAATCTTGAGCTCCTCCATGAGGGCCCAATAGTGGTCCCTGTAGCATTTAGTCAGCTGTTTGAGGTGGTGGCACCGGCGGCGGCGGAGCTCCTGGCGCGTGAGGTGGGAGGCGCGTGAGACGATGAGGTCCTCTTGGGAGGGTCTGATAGGTGACTTGGTGGTGTTGGGTCCATTGGCAGTGCGTTTTAGGTGATGGGTTTCAGTGGAAATGGTGGGATTGAGGGTAAATGGGGCTTTCGGAGGTTTGGAAAAGGTCGGATTTTGGTGCCTGCAAGCTGAAGAAGCCATGGCGAGTGGAGTAACCCCAACGAGACAAAAACGAAGGAATCGGTTATACCACAAAATAATACAATGTGGGCTTCATCTTTCATATAAAGCGAACGATTATTGTCCGTACGACTTCGGAACTTCCATCAGTGTTGTGATCATCTACCTGTAATTTGGTTACGAGTAATAATTCCATTTGACAGTTGAATATTAATTTGAAAATTAGATATTTAATTGAATTCATTGCATAAATACATATTTGGTCGTTGTACCAAAATCAATATTCTATTTTAAAATTTTGAGCAATTTCTGACTTTTTCAAATTATTTTTGAAGTTAGAGTGTCAACAATTCTCACATCTACTTGCACATTTTTAAGAATATCAAATTTAGGACTAAAAGGTCTTATGATTAAATTAAGTGTTTGTCGACTTAGAATTACTTGAGATAAAAGTTGCTTTGAATCACTATAAAATTTATAACCATTTAAGATTTCTCTATTGAAACTCACACTTGTTACTAAAAGTAGTTCAAAACATTACTTGTGTCGTGTACTCAACCGATCAATATTTTTCTTTTTGGTATTTTTGTTTCCCTCTTTCTTTTGTCAATGAACGCAACGAAAAACTCAAAATTTTTAAAAATGTAATGCCTATGATAGGCATTAAAAGGTATTTCTAAAGTAGAATCCAGTACTTGTAGAGTCGTAAAACATTTAGATTATTTTCCATATGCAAAGATGTGGGTAACATTTGGCACCACCACTCGTTTCATGCACTAAATTGCTTTTATTTTTATGCCACTCTCTGTTTCAACCGGAGCACATTCACCCCGTCGCAGTTCGATTTCCTAAAAACGACCAAAATCTGAAGCAGTGACTCCAAAGAAGGAAGCTTCCCTTGAAAAGAACAAGAAAACAACTTCATTTCCCCTCTTCTGGTCCCTAATTCATGTTTTATTTTCTGTAAATGATGATAATCACGCCCATGAAGGCCACGAAGATCAAATAAGCTAAAATGCAACACTCTGATAGCAAGAACACCTCAGCCCAACAGGCACTGGGAAAGACACCAACCAAATAAGTGCAGAACCATTTGGTAAATAGGGGTTTTATAAAGCATAAATGCAATAATAATCTAGGGGTTTATCACCTCAGAAAGCAATAACAGGGACAGACAACTCTACAAACAAAACAGACTTAGAAATAGTTCATCAACTCAAATGGATTACAATTTCTCCCTAGTAAATTACTGGGAATCTAAGATAGTTCAAACAAATTGTGAAAAATTTATAATGAATAAAGATAACAAAATATGGGACGTGGGAAAAGCTACAAGGCCTTATTTAACTGCCTTGCTGTAAAGCTATATCTAGTTAGATAATAGATTTCTGATGTATAAACAAAAATGATCAGACAACTCCTGTCGCAGAATCTATATTTACAAATATTTGACTGAACGATATAATTTACGCCCGATCGCCTTATGAGAAGGTGGGGGGAAAAGTACCCAAAGAGGAAGAGATTACAATCTTACTATATTGACTATTGAGCTTTTATTTTCTTCAATCTGTACATTAGAGATTCTATAGATTTCTGTATTCTCGTGCCATCCGTCTGCATCACTGATTGAGATGCGTGGTGTAAGCTTTGAATCCCACGTCCCAAACTGGCAATTGATGGAGCTGCAGGAAGAGATTCAGCAGCACATTCAATCCCATCTCCATACACAACCAAGCCTGTGCAAGTTGCAACACTACACCCAAACGTTGTCCATGGCAGGAAACCAATTGGCCGTACCCGTCGTTTTCTCATTATTTCATAGAATGCTGTTCTCATGGCTGAAAAGCTGGTTTTCTCAGCAGAGGCTATAACACTGTGGGCTACTGCCCTGATCTTCTTAGCAGAAGCACTTGCCTTCAAGACACTTGTTGTTTTGACTCCATGACTTGCAAAACTTGGAGCTACAACTTTTGATGAGACAAGAGTCTTGCCAAGGCCTAGTTGCACCACCTTGTGAATTTGGGTCAAAAACAGTTTAAGGGAAGTGGGAATTTTGAATGTTACAATTTTCATGACAGTGGATGCAGGAACAACTTTTGAGAGATATGAAGCTCCAAAAACTGCTGTTGCCCCCGCCCCAACAGCCACCATAGGTTTACCAGTCAATAATCTTTTCTGGTCAGTATGACTTGAAAGTCCATCATCACCTTCACAATTTGTAACAATCTGTTCAACCAAACCCTTGATCTCCGGAGGAACAGGAGTATTCCAGTGTTTCCGAAGACCTGCTAAGGCACTAGCATCTACTACTGCAACTATAGTCTTGAACTTTTTAGTCTGGCTTCGAAGGGCCTGGGCAAAGAGCACATGTGACTTGTCCTCTTCTGGAAGTTCTGAAAACTCGACCTTAGCTGAATTTGGATTCCCTATTTTGTCAATAGGTAGCCGACCAGCATTGTTTAAAGCAATCCTAAGCCCCTCAACTGCAATTCGAAAGGTGTAGGCCTCAGATATGGTACGGGTATCAACAATTTCACCTCTATTAACATCAAGAAGCATCTTCTGTGCATGGGCTAGAGCAATCCCAATTGATGGGAGGTCAATAAATATATTATGCAAATCCTCAAGCAAGGGATAAATCGACTGAGCAAATGGTGGTGCCTGATAACCACACCCAGGTTGAATTTCCTTGGACCCCAACTCCGATAAAGAATTGGGGCGACTAGATGTTGACAGCAAGAGATCCATATGTTTAGATAACGACTTCACCATCTGTTTCTGAACTTCATTGGTAAGGCAAAATCTCTCTGAAGCCAAAAGAGCTACAGAACCAGCTTTCTGAGGAGCCAAACTGCTTACTAGACCTTGAAACATGTTTCCTGAATCAAGTTCACCTGAGGTGTTATCCACACCTGAAAATTTCACAAAGGGTGATTCAAGCACCAAGAATGTCGAACCGTACTCATCAGCGGCCCTCTTGGCGGCCAGAAAATGTCCATGAAAACCAATCCCAAATATCTCTTGTAAAACCAAGTCGCCAGCAATATTCTCGTACATCTCCTTATTAACCTTATCGATAAAACACCGCTTAAGCACTTCCAAATATGATGTTGGAACTGGGTTATGAGAACCAACTTTCAATTCACTTCCTTCCAATTGAATTCTCATCATGGGCGAATCACCTAACTGAGCCACAACAGCATCGGGCCTAACCTCCCTAACAAGATACTCAACATCTAAAGCTGATCGTTCAGATAAATTCTGAGCAGCAAGGATATAGATCACTGACTGAGTTTCAGGGTCACGAATCGCGTAAACAAATTGTTTCGTGTGGTTAGGTAGTGAAAGTTTGCGGACACATTGATCTGACACTCTCAGATCATCATATTTCAGCAATGAGAAAGGCCATTGGTTCTGGAGATTCCAGAAAAACGCAAGTGCCATTACAAGAACATTAATGTCCACTAGGGCACTCTAAACCCAATACAAGAAATTTAAAGCCCAAAGAGTGTTTATTACGCAAAATCAAGTGGGCAGTCCTGCTCCATTCCGAACCTAGACAAACGGGAAAACAATAAATTAGAACCCTAAGCTTTCCTAATGATTACAAGAATCCAGTTGAAAGAATCAACAATATCTTAACGCAACCAATGCAATCAAGAAGGCCCGAACAGACCTCGTCAAACAGGTCAAACCAGAGACCTTTCCCTTCAGGTCCAAAGGAGAAAAAAAAAAAAATAGGAATCGAGATAGAGAAGCAGAAAATGACGAACCAAAGATTTCCCGAGAAACCGAAAGAAAATTAAGAGAGAAATTCGAGCTTAAACCGAAAAAAGCAAAAAACAATCTTGCAGCGAGACTTGCGTGCGCCGTCGACGTACCTGGTTTCTTATCTAGAATGATCCACGGCTCTATGGACGTAAAGGCGCCAGAGAACGACTCGGGAGATTTGGAAGTGGGGTTGGAACAAAAGCAGCTTCGGGTCCGCGAAGAAACCCAATAGTTCTTGAGAATACTCTCATACAAGTTCACGCCCCTTGATATGATTCTTTTCCTCTTCTATTTCATTATTGAAAAAAAAAAAAATTTAAAGTTGTGATCTCCTGTTTTATACCTTTTTCTATCAAAACAGAAAAACCAAATAAAGAACAGTAATCAATCCAAAATTTCAATAACTACAATGTAATTGTAACAAGTTTGAATCTTTGGATGACTCCCTTTTCTCTCTTTTATAATTTGCTATGTCATTAGGCACTAACGAGCCATCCCAATCAATCACAAAGAAGACACCTTAATGAACTTCCGATCCATAGAAATATCAAACACCTAAGGTTTAACAATTTTCTTGATCATTGTGAAACAAAAAACCATATTATCAAAAGATTTTCAAATATACCTCACAAATAATTATGTCATGATTTAAATTTCTTCTTACATTGAAAAAAGAGAGGGAGAGTTCACAATTACATAAGAAAGTTTGACTATTACTTTTATTGAGTAAATATTTTGAGTTGAAATTTAGGTTTATAACAAGCAATATTAAAGTTAACCTACAATATGATCCATTGACTTACAATATTATTCCCTTGATGTGATGGGTAGGTAGGGGGCTCATTCATGGCTTGTGCTTGTTACTCTTGATGCCTAGGCTAGCAAGGGAGCCCGCTTGGTGTCTTGCACTTGCTATCACCTTGATGTTAAGGTAGTTTAGAGGGCCCACTTATGTCAAGGAAGATGTAAATTTAGATAAAGAAAAAAATAAGAGTTTAGACTTTTTCTCACATTAGAAGAGAAAGTAGGAGTTCTTAGCAAGGATTAGATTACTTCTTTTATTTGGTTAATTTTTTGAGTTGAAATCTAAGCCCATAATAACTATGCATGGTTCGACTATAAGTGTCAAATTTTTATATGATTAGAAAATATATATTTTTTCACTTAATTTTGAGTTTCCTTTCATAGAAAGGATATTTAGCATGACCGTAAGATCAACCAAATTTGCTTTTCCAAACACAAATCATGAGTGGTATCAAAAGTGCATTTGGAAATAAGGATATATCAATAAGAGTTATAAATAAGGATTACTATTGTTATCAAAGAATAACTATTTTTTCATTATTAAAGAATAATCATTTCTCATATTTAAAAGTTAGTTTTGCTCCTATGTGCCTATGTGACCCTTTTTTGAAAGACCACGTTTTATTAATAGCAAAGGACAGTTTCGTTTTTGCCCTTTAACATGCCCGCGTTTCATCTTCCACTTTAGTTCAAATTAGCGCAAAATCTCTACATTGTAATTCTTCTTTTATTGAATATTTCTCAACAAACGCATGCTCAAAATTTACTTAACAAATTTATTTCAAAATTTGTGAACCCAAAACAATGATATTTCATACCTTATGAGTTTGAAATTAAACATGTGTAGAAATATTCTTTTTTCAAGTCATTCAAATCATGATAGAGAATATGTTTGATTTGAAATGTTTTAATGAAATGTTTGAATATTTATGCATCACAAAATACTCTTTAAATTTGATTATTTGATGTGCATAGTATTCAATATATTTGTTAGCACAAGAATTTATATATGAAATAGTTAGTTTTCAAATATATTTTAAGGATTTGATCAAAATGTATTCAACACCATCTACTTGGACCATTGCAGGGAATATTTTTTTGTATCGAACGGAGGTTCTAGATGTACCAACAACACTCACGGTTTGGCATGGGAAGGCCGCTATCCATGTGGGCCTTGCCCATAGAAAAGGACCTCCCAAGTTTTTTGAGTCGTGGCATGCATACACTAGCTTGAGTCTGAAGGATGGGGGCAGGCCGGCCGAAATCCAACGCGTTCCATGTCACACGAGGGGTGCTGCTTGCTATTGAGATTGAAACAGAACCATATTGAATCAAAGAGGCCTTGAATTTGGCATTGGTCACTGATACGGAATGTGGGAGCCACGTAGACAATCAAGCAAGCTAGCAGAAGAGGATATGTCGGAGGGGCGGGCATTGTAAGGAAGGGACGTGAATGACAAGAAAATAAAAGAATTTGATGACATATTGGCAACAATTTGAATTTGAATTTGAATACAATGAGCATAGGATATCTTCCAAAATTAGCTTCCCTATTTTAGGACTATTATTCAAGGGTGGTTGGGATTTCTTTATTTAAAAGTAATTTGAATAAATTGCAGTATTTAATAGTTTCCTAGTTTTTCGGATTTAATTATGTAATAGGAGAACTTTCCTTTAGAGGAGGAGAGGAGTACGGGTGGAAATAGGGGCAAGGATAATCAAAGAAGGCAGAGAAGATATTGTATTTGTTTTCTAGTTTTGTAAGTTTCTTGCGATTCAATGGAAATATTCTCCTAAAGTTCTTGTTTTGATTTTGCGTAGCAATCATAGGTCATCCACGTAAAGACAAAAACAGGCGAACTTGGGACAACTTTCCAGTAGTTGGACTTATTACGCGCTCTGTTTCACAGGCACGTAACAATCACATGTTAACGTCTCATCTTCCATGGTTTCCCAAAATGGAGTTTCCTAAATTTAATGGTGTAGACCCGTGAGGATAGATTATGAAATGTGATGAATATTTTCAATTTAATCCAATGAGTGATGTCGACAAAGTTATTATTTTGGGGTTTATTTGGAGGATAAGGCCAATAGATGGTTTCAAGCCCTCCAATTAACCAATGGTCTTATTAGTGGTTCTAATTTATGGAGTTGGTTCATAAGAGATTTGATTTAAGTGTACAACATAATATGATTAGGGAATTTTATAAGCTACATCACCTAGTATTGTTACAGAGTATAAGGAATGAGTTACTTCGTAAGTACCTTCTTAGGGGGCCTTAAGGAGGTATCCCCACTGGGATGTTGATATTTAGTCTAAGAATGTTGAGCCACCCCACTGCATTGGTTAAACAACATTAAAAGGTTTTAGAGTTAGTAGACAAGAACAATAAGTTTTCGCCAAGCCCTCGTTATGGGAGATCCTTAAAGGAGTTTCTTTGCCTTGCGAGTGTGAGTTTGACTAGGACATGGTTGGAGCATTTTGGTGGAGTCATTGGCAAAATCCTAACCAATCCTAAATTGCCTACTCCATTGTCTTAGGAAAAACAGGTTTGAAGCGAAAGTAACAAAGTTGGAAACAACTTTAACAATTGGACAATAAGCACTTAAAATAAAAAGCATTTGAGAAACACCCACAAGCTCTATATTACTATCATAAGGAATGTACTTAGATTAGTATGCAATATGTACATGTGTATTTTTCAAATAAATGAGTTAAAACTACATATGTGAAAATAATAAACATATACAAAGATGCTTGGATTATACAAGGTTGTACAATTTACCATTCAATAATGAAAGACATCACAAAAAAGGCTTCTGTGGTGAGCTTGACCTACCATACATTAGCCTAATCCATAATATTCCCCCTCAAGCTTAGGGTTTATAGAGATCACTAACCAAAAGCTTGCCTAATAGATGCTAATGTTGCCTACTATAGAAAGTCTTTGTTAACTAGTACACATGTTGCTTTGTGTAAGAAATGTGACATCTATTTCTCAATCCCTGTTGTACCTTATCTTGTATCAAGTCATAGTTGAATTCTATATGCTTTGTTCATGTGTGAAAAATTGTGTTAGCAACTATATGTTCAGCCACCTCATTATCACATTAGAATAAAATAGGTCCCAAAGGCAAGACACCAAGATCACTAAAAAGAACAATAATCCAAAAAACTTTACATGTTGTGCTCACCATGGCCTAATTTTTAACTTAGTAAAAGAGTGAGATACAATATGTCATTTTTTGGACACCAAGGAAATAAATGAACAACAATCTCAAGTTGGAGACAAAAATTGGTGGTCAAACATTTCAATATGAGAGTTGTATCTTAGTTGGCATTGCAATGGGCAACAATCTCAAGTCAAGATGAGGAAGAGAAGAAAAGTCCAAATTTGGGATACCCCTTGACATATTTAATGATTCTCTAAACTACATCCATGTGTAAATACTTTGGAGCATGTGAAAACTGATCGAGAAGATAAATACAATAAGTGATGTTTGGTCTTGTATAAGTCAAGTATATCAAATTTCTTACTAACCTTTGGAAGGGCTCATAGTCATAAAATAAATGGTCTATAATATGGTCATAACTTTTACCTAGAACATTTCAATTAAACTCTATGGATGTGAGCTTCACATTCTACTCTATGGAAATTTTTACAAGCTTAATACTTGATAAACCAACTTTATATACAATTTCCAATATATACTAATGTTGATTAAGATAAATACCATTAAGGGATCGAGCAAACTCTATGCTAAGAACGAACTTGGCATGCCTTAAGTCTTTCATATGAAAGAAGAAATGAAGGTGATATTTTACATTAGAGATGGCTACGGAACCATTGATTGTGATGAAGATGTCATCTACGTAAATGAGTATAATGATAAAGGTATGCACATCACTTGGTAAATAGGGCATAATCATGTCTAAACTTAAAGAAACCACCAACAATAAGGGTTTCAGGAAATTTAGCATACTATTATCAAGGTGTTTACTTTAAATCATAAAATGATTTCCACATGTGACATTTTATACTCTCATTTTGAATCAAAAGTCCAAGTGGGGGCTGCAAGTAAACCTCCTCCAAAAGATTGTCATGCAAAAAGGTGTTATGAACATTTAATTGAAAAAATGGCTGGTTGCAAATAGTCACTAATCCTATCTTAGCTTTCATAATAATCATCTTGGTTGTAGGCAAAAAAGTCTTATAATAGTCTAATCCCTCATGCTAGTTAAAATCTTGGGCCATTAGTCTTGCCTTAAACTTGTCAGTACTCTTCCACCAAGTAATTAACCTTGTACACCAATTTACAGTTGATAGAGTAACATCCAAATGCTAGAGGTATAAGATCTCATGTTTGATTGGAATAAAGGGCTGCAAACTCAAGGTCCATAGTCTCAACATAATGATTATATGTCTTAGCTTGATGGAATGTCTCAGGTCCCTTATTAGTTTAATGGAGGCGATAAGTATTAGTAGGTTAGTTGAAAGAGTGCCATGGAAACATAAGTAGAAATGAGAAACAAATAAGTAAGCAAATTAGGTCTAATGGTTAGATATTACATAATTGGCAATCCATATAAATGATTATGTTATGTGCTTTAAGTGTCTAGGTTCAAGGAGTAATGGTGTGGGATTGGCATTTATGGAGGTAGATGACAATGAGAAACCCCTATTGGGTGGCTATAATGGAAAGTTAAAAGGGCTCAAAATTAGAATGTGTCACCTTAATAATGGGTTTTTAGGCAAATGGTACAATTATATTAAAGATTATATCTTGTGTAATAGAGAAATTAAGGTTAACCTAAATGGATGTAGTTCAGGAAAAAGGAAATTCATACTTATAGAAGACTACATTATGACTAATATAAAACTTCCTACTAGTGGGATCATAAACACTGTAGCCTTTTTGGAATGAAAGGTATCTCATGAAGATACATGAAGTTATGTGAGGAGCAAATTTATTCTTGTGACTTAAAGTTGTAATATAACATTGATATTTAAAAACTCGTAAATGATGCCACATGTATCACAAGAGAAATCCATGCTAGATTTATCTTTGTGATGCCATGTGTATCATAAGAGAAGTCCATGCCACATCAACACATGTACACATGTGCCATCACCAACCCTACAATCAACATAAGTTAATCTTATATCTTAAGAATTAATCATCACCATCAATCATGAAAATAAGAAAGGAAAGCATCAATGCAAAATGATCTAAAACAACAAGGATTTCTAGAGAAACAAAGACGAACCAAATCTTCTCATAATAGAGTTGACAATATTGGAATTTAGAATATTTTCATATCTTTCTCATTGACTAGAATATGATAATCAAGACAAATACTTTCCTTTATTGTACATTAAATGATATCTTGTAGTCTCCATATATAATTGTATTGAAAAGACATTGTAAAACACATAAAAAAAAAAATGATATACAATATTCTTGAATCTCTCTTTATTTTCTAACTTGTTATCAGAGCACTACTAGTAAAAGCCTTTTTTCTTTTTCTTTTTTTCCGATCCCACCATGAATTCCATTCCCACTAACATTCATGCTACTACCCACACTCTCCCATCACCCACCCTTGCAAGACTCTCCATTCATGCTATTGGAGTAAAACTTGGAGGGACAAATTATCTCATTTGGAGGACTCATACTAAGCTTTATTTTGAAGCAAACGACCCTTTTAAGGTCATGGATGGATCATTTCCATGCCCACCAAAGTTCATCACCTAAATAGATGAACATGGCGGCATCACTTGGGTCTCCAATCTTGCATATTAGGATTGGAAAATTCAAGACCAAACTAGTCGTGACTAGCTTCTAAACTCCAACAACGTTTAGATTGTGATGTAGATGTTGAAACACAAGACTTTGGCATAGCTTTGTGCGGCTCTTCAAGTTGAATTTTAGTCTTAAAACTCAGCACACACCTCTACTTTACGATTGCAAGTCCAAGTTATGACAAATGGTCATTATGTGATAAATGAAATCAACTTCCTCACAAACCAACTTAACACTATTGGAGAACTTGTGTTTGATAATTGAGTATATGACTCATATTTTTCATAGTTTGGGATCTCTTTATGCACCACTTGCTAGCTCAATCTCTATTCACTCTCAAACAGTGACCTTAACTCGACATGACATTAGTGGCTTGCTCTTCACCCATAAGGTGCAATTGGAATATACTGAATAGACCACCTTGACAATTATTTTCACCACCAACCATGTGTTGTTGCATTGCCCATTCTGAACAACAACCCCAAACATCAATTCATTACTTTTAGTCAACTCGAGTGAACCCCACTTGGTGCCATCTAAGGCTCTAGCAAGTGCATCTATTCTAGTGAAAACCTTCAACCAACAATCACTTGTCATATCTGCTAAAAAACTAGCCACCAAGCACGACAATCCAGGTACACCACATGGCACCATATGTTGTTTTTAATATCAAATTCATTTTGGATTGTGTAAGGATTTTGTTAATAAAAGCGTTGGTACTACCTATAAAGATCATATCATCTATATAAATAAAAATAAAAATAGCTTCCCAAAAGCATGGGCTTTTTTGTTAAGCCATTTTCTTGAAAAAATTGGGTTCCAAATGTCTAAAGCAAATTCTTCGCCTTTTAAGTTAAACCTATAAAGAAATTGTTTCATCAAACACATGTAATACAGGTTTGTAAAGTTAATGAAGCTTTTATGGTTGATGCATATAAGTTTCTTCATTAGAAAACCATAGAGAAATGCATTTTTGACATCTAATTTTAGTTTTTTCGCAAATCTAGCAAGTGATTGGTGGCTGATAGTTCTCACCAAAATAGATGTGCCTACTAAAGTCTGGATGGTGCCAAGTGGTCTTCATTTGGGTCAAGCCAAAGGAATGAATTGACATCAAGGGTTGTTGTTCAGAATAGGTGATGTGGTAGCATGGCGGTTGGTGGTGGAAACAACTATCAAGGTGGTCTATTCAGCATATTCCAATTATACCTCATGGGTGAGAAGCAAGCCATGGATGTTGTCTTAGGTCAAGGTTACCATTTTGGAGTGAATGGAAATAGAGGTAGCAGGCAATGCATAGAAAGATCCTAAACTTCAAAAAATGTGAGTCATATACTCATTATTGGACATGGGTTCTCCGAAAATGTTGTGTTGGTTAATGATGAAGTTGATTTCATAGAGGAATTCTTAGTAGCTTGGAGCCATAGGCATAAAGTAGAGGTGTGTGCCAAGTTTTGGGACTAAAATTCAACCTAAAGAGTGCCTAAAGTTATGCTAAGGTCTTGTGTTTGCATCACAATTTGATCATTGTTGAGTTTAGAAGCCAACCATAACCAATTTGGTCTTAGATTTTCTGATCCTAATATGTAGGATTAGAGACTTGAGTGATGCCATCATGTTCATCCATTTAAGTGATAAACTTAAGTGGGCATGGAAAGGATTTGTCCATGACCCGAAGAAGGTCATTTGCTTCAAGATAAGGCTCAATACAAACCTTTGAAATTAGATAATTTGTCCTGTCAAGTCTTATTCCAATAGTAGGAATGGAGGGACTTGTAAGGGTGGGTGGTGGGAAAGCATAGGTAGTAGTGTGAATGTTTGTAGGAATGAAAGGCATGGTGGGATTGGGAAAAAAAGAAAAGAAAAATAGGCTTTTTCTAGTAGCGCTCTAATGCCAAGTTAGAAAATAAAAAGAGATCCAAGAATATTGTATAACCTTTATTTTTTGTACATTTTATAATGTTTTCTCAATACAATTATATAAAGAGACTATAAAGTATTATTTGATGTACAATGAGAGAAAGTATTTGTCTTGATTCTTGGATTCTAGTTGATGAGTAATATATGAAAATATTCTGAATTAAAATATTATTGACTCCATTCTGAGAAGATTTGGTTCATTTTCTTTCTTTGGAAATCCTTGTTATTATAGATCATTCTACATTGATGCCTTCCTTTCTCATTTCCCTCATTGATGGTGATGAATTAATTCCTGAGATATAGAATTAACTTTTGTTAATTGCAGGGTTGTTGATGGCACATGTGTGTTGCACATGTGCTAACATGGCATAAACTTCTCTTGTGGTAAATGTGAATCATCTCAATGTCCTAGTCTAATAATGTTGACATCCCAGCAATCACATGTCAATTATGGTAGTTTAATGATTAAGCATAGTGGACGCTAATTATGTTATGTAGGAATTCTCCACTTATAGCCTAACTTATGGTGGTTAGGGATGTCAACATAAAAAAGAATACTTCAAGGTGAAGAAATCCACATGCAGCCTTGCATTATTTTATATATAGTTAGTATGCAAAGGAATATGTGTATTTCTTTGCATTATTTTGATGATTGACAAAAGGTAACAATTTTTAAAATAATTTCACATATACAACATTATGCCAAAAAGAAAATCAATATAAGATATTAGTTAATGTAATATTTTATAAAATATTATACTAATGCTATATATTATCCGTTACACTAGATTGATTGTTGGGCATTTTATTTATTTGGATTGATTGGTTGTTAGATTAAATTGTAAACTGGATTGTGGGCCAATTTTATAAGCTTTGAGACCTTTATAGGTCATGGACGTAAGCCATTTTAAGCCCATGCCCATGACAATCAAGTGACATGATGAGTTTCACTTAAGGAGGGCTTTTGCATGACATATGGTTTGATTTACCTAGAATCTAATCCACCCCTTCTTTATCCAACCTAATTAAGAGGTTGTTTTTCCACTAAGTCCAAAGAGAACCCTCTCCAATCAATACAATCCAAGACCCCTAATCTTAGAAAGACATCTCTTATACCCAAGAGATTAACCATAATCACATGCAATCAAGACACTTTGTCTTGAAACAAATAAGTCTAGTGCACCTAAACAAATGGTTTCTTTCACAAGAGAAATCCTATAAACAATCTTGAGGGATTGACAAATGATATCAATGTTTGTACAATGTCATATGTGTAGGCTAGATACAAATAATTAGTATACACTGAATATAATCAAAAGAACACTAGCTTGAGCAATCTTCAAATAGATAGTAATATGCTCCTTAAAAGAACTTGACAGCTTTTTAATAATAATAAATCATTCATATTGTACCAAGCAAACATATAGTATATATGTTCAATATGATCTAGTCAATTTATACAAAACGTATATTCAATATCACTTAACTTTATGCAAGACATTCAAGTACATGATTTTTATATCAACCTTGTAAAAACATGTGAGTCAAGTACCAATATAACTTTGTTTGTCAACATTATAACAATGTAAACACAATAAAACTCATTGTATACAATGCCTCCTAAGTTTTAGTCAATTGGTTACTCACAAATCAAATCACCCAAGCACAATACTTTGTTGAAATGTTTAGATTTAAGCATATATCATCAACAAAGCATTAGCCATAAGAGATATCAAAATATATTTGTTATGACTTGGGCTAACCCACTGTAACCTAAGGAGAAGGCCTACTCAAATAACCTAGGACAACATGGTAGAAGCAAATATAAGAAAGCCTTAGTCATCAAGATGAGACAAGCCCCTAACTTTAGTAATACCATACTTATAGCTTAGTTGTAAGAGTAGTTTAGCACTAGCTTCACAACATTGTAGCATTTGTTGTGGTTTGATTATTATTTGTAATTTAGATTGGGATTATTGTTAGACTTTTGATTATTATAAGTTATTGGAATTGAATTGAATTGAATAATACAAGATATTCCTTTACTTGAGATTTTTGTATTTCTTAATTGTGTATTTGTGTAAAGCTTAAATTCTAATAGTAGTATCAGAGCCAAGTTAAGCACAATAATTGTGTATTTGAGAAATTGGATGTTGCGTAATTTAATCTTAGAAAGCTATGAAGATGATTTTCGAGTAGACTGATAGTAAGTATATGAGATTTAAAATGAAACAGACAAACCGAGTATGATGTATGAGCTTGATGACTTTTTGGCTTTCAATTTTAGGTTTTTCTTCAAAGCTTTTGACAAACCATTTTTTTTTAAATTTATTTTTCTCCCTTGGTTTCTCTATTTTCTCCATTTGCAATCCCAGCAAAATATAGCCCACCAGAAACATTTTCAATGTCCTTTGACCTATCTTATTTCTTCCCGTTGGAGTGCCATGCATGGCCTTGGGCTGCTGCCATTGTCGCCGCACACCGCAGGACAAGCGCAAAGAAGCCCTAACTGAAAGATGAAAAGCTCATCGAGTTGTGTGCTTCGATTGTGGCATTTTGCATACTTGGGCTGGGTTTAACGTAAGCGGGCTGAGCTTGCGTAAGCAGGTTCGGCTTGTTTTAGTGGATAGAAGATAAGTTCACTTGAGCCCTTTTTATAACCCATGTGATCCAAAACAAAAGTGAAGCATATACATGATTATGCTGGAAATATGAAGGGAATAAAACGTTTATCCATGTTTACTATATGGCATAAATATGGCACAATAAATATGTCATTGCTCAAGAGAGAAACATTATGAGTTCATGCAAGAGAGGGCTTGACAAGTTCAGGTTCTAAGAACCCAACTCCGACAAAATCTGATGAGGTATGAGCATTATGCTAATGTCAAATGAACAGAGTGAGAGTCTCATGCGAGTGACTCCTTGTAGTTAATGATCCAACATAATTCTTAGCTAACTCTGCCACAGAAAAGCGATAGTGAGTTGTCTCATCGGTTCTACAAATCTTTTATGATTGTACCAAAGGCTGCTTTCTCCGCAACACAAGTTCATCAAGTGTTTCATGTGTCACTGTTCAAGAAGCCTCATGAGACAACTTGTAAAGTTAACTTGGGGTTCCCCTACTCAATCTGGAAAGGGAGTGCACTGGTGGAACGAGTTGTGATCCCCAAACGTCATATGTCGCAGAAGAACGATGCACCAACAGCAAAGTTGTTGATCTAATGGGTTAGAGGGCTTATGATGGTTCACCAAACTAAGAAAAGGCAGACTCTATGTGGTGCAATCATCTCTCTTTTCTGCTCAATCCTCGAGGACAAGGACCTCGTGTGTGTTGGGGAGTAGGCGTGTATTTGGTGATTGGATTGATATGGTGTCATTTAAAGGGGTTCTATCTTAGATTTTAAAGAGGTTTCGGGCGAAGATTTTTGTTAAATTTTATAGAGTAGAGCCAATCTCTAACTTAAACTTTAAGGCATTAAACTCTAGGGCATTAAGTGGTAGAATTATATTTTTATAAGCAGGATATTTAGCATCCTTCTTAATAATATGAAATCTATTAATCACATCTCAACAAACCTTTTTATCGTGATCGTCAAACTATCGTACTATTATGATGCTGCAGAATTCAAAATTTTCATACACTCCCTCTTGGCAGTAGGCAAAGATTGTGCCCTTCTTGCAGGTTCTTGTCGTAGGTGTTTGTTGCAAGGGTGCAGATCGCGTTCATTCTTTTGGCAATTGTTAGTCACAACTATTGTATAATCACACTAATTGCGCCTTCTTTGATGGCTGTGCCTTGTGGGTGGTTGTTGGATTTGGAGAGAGAGAGAGAGAGAGAGAGAGAGAGAGAATTTGTGTTTGATAAGCATGTTTAAGTGGCGTGATTTGATTTTATCGGACTTCCTGGAAGCCTCCATTGCTGGCTGCTTCAATTTCGTGACGGTTTCGGAGACTAGCTCAGAATTTGTGACGAAACGCGTGACCATCTATTTGCATAACTAATTCATAATCTTTGTTGATCGTGCCTGAAAGCCTCAACACAAGATGTAGGCAAGGAGGAACTTGATTGATCAAAGACTAAGCTGTTGCTGTTGTTTACCTGACACTATTACGCGTAGAAAAGCGAACTCGGAAGGACATCTAATTCAAGCGAAAGGTTCATCCGACCGGCCAACGAGTGTTTTAATCTCGTCACCCACCGGCTCGGCTGCCAAATTTTAATGGTAAGAAAGAACCGACAAACTCACGCGTGGCTCGCTTTGACTCCATTTCGTCCAGTCTGGGCTGGACACCTGGCCCCTCACCCACTCGCCTCCGCTTTGCGTCGGTAGGTCGTTTTCCCGCAAACGAAGACCGAGTTTATGTACATTCAAAGCAATATATGGAACATGAAGAGAGGCATTGCTAGCTAATAACTTGCCAACTCTCTCTCTCTCTCTCTCTCTCTCTCTCTCTCTCTCTCTCTGCATATTCCTCGCATCTGTGGGAGTTCAAATTCCGCAGAAAGTGAGAGGATTGTAACTCTCGGTTTCTCAGACGTAAATCTCAAACGAGAGGGAGTTCTGGTAGCTAGACAGAGTGAGGGAGGCAATTCAATCCCCGCGCCAGAGTTTTGGATCTGGCGGGAAAGTTCAACGCCGGCGGAACAGGAGGAGTTCTGCGATCAATGTTCTCTTCTTAGGCAATTTAGGTCCGGTAAAGGTTACCATTTGACTCACTGAATCGTTACTTTTTGATGAATGGGAATGTGTTAGCTTTGTTACTAGGAGTTCACTTGTGATGCTGGATTGGAAGATCTACGCTTTGTTTATGTCTACTAGGTTGATTTCTTTTCTTACCGTTATTTTTCTTTGGAAATGAACATTTCTTGTTTAAGGAATGAGATCTGGTTGAATTGTGTTTGCCAGACACTTTTTAGTGAATTTCGACCGAATACAGATACGGAGTGTTAAGTTTTTTATCGGGGCTTCATTGGTAATGGATAATCAATCCTGTATTTGTCTTCTGCTGGCTTACTGGGAAAGTGTAGGAAAAGAAAACGAATATGAGCATCAGAATCTATAATTTCGTATCATGGAAAGATTAAGCTTATTTTGATGCAATGGTTTTGGGTCTAGCCGATTGGAAAATTTCCTTTTTATCCTATAATAATCAAAATTTAAGATTCAAAATCTTGATGCATTTTCACATTCCACATTTCACCAGTCAACCTAATGAAGCATTAGCATTTCCTTCATTGTTTTGGTCCGGGTGCCGTATGATAAATAATGTATCGACCAGGGTTCGTCACTAGTAAAAACATTTGATCTATGTATAGTTATAGTCAAGCAACTTTTTCATTATTTTTTCATATCATTTGTGGTTGCAGATTCAATTTTGTGTAGAGTTTGACAGTTTGTGGGAAACCCAATGAAGAACGGGATAATAGAATGCAGTGTCTGCCATTCAAAGTTGGTTTCCCCAACAAGCAAAACTGTGTCAAAGGCTTATGACCGATACAAGGGTAGGGTCTCGTCCAAGCAACGTGCCCTTAACACTGTCTTGGTTGTTGGAGATTGTTTCCTAGTTGGTTTGCAGGTGATCTTCCTATCTAAACCCGTTAAACTGTCAATATCATATCTCTAGGAATTGGTAATCCACAAATTCTTTAATAGTACGCAGAAACACACACCAAAGAAAAAAAATCTTTTTTTCAATCCTAAGTTCATTGTGACCCTGTATATGTGAAATACCAACCTTGGACTTGCCATCTTATGATTATGTTTATGGGGTTTGAGGCAATTAGTAATTTAACAGCTATTAACTTAACACCGACTGTTGGCTTCTAGCTACTTCTACTGCTGCCATGCAAATAACAACCACTATGACAATGCTCACATCCACTCATTTATAACAACAGCTACCCGGATTGTTTCCGTACTGCTATCACGACCACTGGAGCTACTGTTAGTAGTATTAGAACATCACTAATTCCCACCAGGACCTTATCCACTGCATCAGTTAGAACTCATTTAGTAATTCAAACATATTTCTATGATCTTTTATTATTATCCAACTGTGAGAACTTTAAAAAAAATTAAATCTTAGTGGCTTGTGTCCTGCTTGTAATCAGAGAATACTTGCTTCAAACCTGATGGGAATTTATTCTTAAACCTTGAGATGTCAGGCTGGATTATCAAATTGATGCCACAAACTGTGAAATGATTTATTGCGGAAGTTCTCTGTTCTAATTTCAAGTTCTCTGTTCTTTTTCTGCAGCCTATTCTGGTATATATGTCCAAGGTGGATGGGGGTTTCAAGTTTAGCCCAATTAGTGTCAATTTTTTGACCGAAGTAGCAAAGGTTATTTTTGCTGTTGTTATGCTCTTGCTGCAGGTACTTTGGCCTTTTCTTCATGTTATTTTATTCATTTTTCTTCTAAGGACATATATGAATTGATATTCATAAGTAAACAAGCAGGATATTTCATTAAACATAGATCTTGTGAGGATTGAGTTGTTATTCCCCGATGTCAGTTCAAGGATGTCATCGAGATAGTTGATTTTTTTTTTTTTTTTTTGAGGTTATTGTTGGAATATTTTCTTATACTCTATTTTATCATAGTGGTAGTTTTCAGAAGTGCGGTGTGTTAAATATCTAAACAGACTGTATATGAGGGTGTTGTTGGAATATTGTCTTATAGTCTATTTTATCATGGTGGTAGTTTTCAGAAGTGCAGTGTATTAAATATCTAAACAGTGTAAAAGGGTGAGAACTTCTGTATATCTTGATAAGGTTATTTTTAATTTTGCAGGCTCGGAATCAAAAAGTTGGGGAGAAGCCACTTCTCTCAGTTTCTACATTTCTGCAGGTAGTATTCTATCTCTGGTATCACAAAATTTATGCTCTTACAACATTAAACTAATATAAATTTTTGTACAAGGCCATTTGCATGTTGCATGATTCTCATCTTTCAGCTGTGAACTCTTTGCACGGTAAAGCAAATTTAACTTTGCGTTTGCAAGTTTCAAATTTCTTAGTGGAGAAGACAGCTGTTTAGAATTAAGGTTTGGCTTTCAGGGCGTTTTACAGTATACCATGCAATTCTTACCTACTTAGTTATAGAGGCTAGCAATTATCTATTTATGGTTTTTGTACAAACTGGATGATTTTAATATCCATCTAGTCTCACATCGAGGAAATAGAGCTAGGAAATTTTGGTCTATCTTGGATATCAGAATGATTAACTTGAAGGGGAAACAATGTTTAATAATGGATATAATTTATGGACATGAATAGATTTCCTAGTAGGTTTCCGATGGAAGTAAGGGGTGTGTTTCCTCCCTTTAATGCAGATTTCAATTGCATCGGGCTTAGAATGAATGAAATAAGTCTTCAAGTTTCAGAAGCGCTTGATGATAATGATATTAATTTTGCATTTATGTTTAAAAGAAACTGCTTTGTGCTTTCTAATTCTCTTGAATAGTGGTTGTCAATATTTTCACCAGCTTCCAGTCCATCATGGTTATAGAGGTCAAGGATCCAGATCCTTGACATGGATATAAGATGACAGGTTTGATAAAATCTGCATGAATTTATGGCATTGTCTGATTGGCCTTTGGCTAGGGTCCTAAGCAATGAAACTGTGTGCGAGCTGTATTAGGCCTTCAAAACTTCTGGTCTTGTAGGCAACTTGATTCCTTGGAATTATCTTTGATCCACAAATAGACAAATTTTGCTTGTTGGTTATATCCTTTAGTTTGGGTTAATTATTTCAGTAAGCTTATTGTTTCCTCTGTGCATTTATTGATATTATGGTAAGAAATAGTATTTAATCTATCAATTAAAATAGCATTGCTAATTGTTGATAATCTGTGACCTTTATAAATTTTTTAATCTGGATCAATTATTTCAGTAAGTTTATAATTTTTGCTAATTAATGATGGTCTGTCTAATCACTCACTTGAAGTTTGGATTTTGATGTGTCTTTTCTAATCCTGTATATTCTGCAACAATGTGTCGCTTATCTTGTCATTTACTTTGAAATCTCACAGATGGAGACCTCTAACCTCAGAAATATGATTTCCTCTTGCAGGCGGCTCGAAACAATGTGCTTCTTGCTGTTCCGGCACTTCTTTATGCTATTAATAATTATCTTAAGTTCACAATGCAGGTAAATTCTTATATGGGAACCTATTGGGTTGTCTTTGGTTTGGGACAGCATGTCACATTGTATTTCTGTAATCTTTTATTTGACTATTGACTTGATTCTTGTACAATCTTTGTTGCCAAATCGCATGTAAAAAGATGCTGTGCAACGTTGACCACCTAGGAATTTAGAAGCCTAAGCCATGCCGATGCAGTATTCTAGATGCCCATTTTAGCTTTTCTCTACCAAGCCATTTCTAAAAGTTTTTTAAATGGTCAGGGCTCATGAAACTTAATCCCCTACATTGTGATTATAGTTTGTTACGAGTCTCCTATTTGTGTACCCATGGAGAACTGAAGGATGAACCAGAGAATCTAGATTGGGGAAGAGTGTAGGATGCGCTGATGGTGCTGATCCTAACCCGAAGGAAGTGTAACCTTTTTTCAGATTATAAGGTGCTACATTTTTATATTTAACGGAGGATTTTTGAGTATGGTGGTCAGTATTCTTGAATCAATCATCTATTTCGTTGTTAATATCCCAAGTGGACTTAACTACTCCAGTGGTTAATTGGAGGTTCTGCTTTCAGATGCATTTGAGAGAGACTGGAATTTGAATACTGTCACTGCGCTAAGTTGATATACAGCTGTCATGATAGAGAATGCATATGGAGCATTCTATTGCTTGGTGGCAGTATTGGGTAAAAAATTGAGACCTAATAATCTCAGAAAGTACAAGATGTTATTAGTTGACTGGTGTTTTATGAGCATCTTATGTGGAGACAGTATTACACCTCTATTATACTACTGCTAGGGAGTTATCATTACTATTCTTCAATCTGGAATTCATGATTAAGCTGTCAGTTAACGGTGATTTTGTTGATGTGTTGAAAGGGATTGCTTTGATAGATCAAAGTGGAATGCTGCACCACTATGTCTATAGTGGAGCACTTGGGATGAATGCTCAAACTTCCGATAGAATTTGATCTTCTAACAAGTAAATTGAAGTAATAGAATGATCACGATTGGGGGTTGTTTTCTTGTAGTTTGTGGACCTTTCCAGTTCTAGAATTTAGCATTATTATTGCCTTCTCTTTTCTAGTTTAAAGATCCACGACCTTCTATTTCTTTCCTTATAAAATTTCATTACTCATCTGAAAACTTTTAAGAATTTAATGGACCATAAGTGGAGGAGAAACTCCTTCCTTGGCCATGAAGGTGAAAAGGCATTATCTGCAAGTGGGAAGTGAGACAACTAGTTTGTTAGGCATTATCTTATGATTAAACACTGACCAAGAACCTAGCATTTTGAGGACTGGTTTAGGGAAACTGATATATATCCGTAATAGATGAGATTTTTAGGCATTTGGGCAGGGTTGTTAGTATAAGGTGGAGTAACCTGCGCGGAGGGGCTGGAACACAGTAAATGGAACTAAAGGAACACCAAAATTAGGAACAAAGATCCATAGAGCATCATACGAGGTTCTTGAGCGTTACAACCAAGCGAAACATTTATGAAACATCAACTAGTAGCTGGATTTGTTCGCATTTTTGGTTCCTATTGTCAAAAATATTTGTGCATTAGCTTTGTGTGGCCTTTATGTATCCTTGAGATTAGTATCTTTAAGTCAACTGACTATGCAGCCAAAACACATCCAAAAGGGCTCAGATATTGACCAAAACTAAGAAATGAAGTCTAGAAGCTTGCCGCCTCATCAGCCACTGGGAATCATAAAAAGACTAAAACACCTGACTTTAGAGCTAATCAAAATTAAATCTTAGAGCAATCTTTTAGCTCTTCAAGCAAGTTCCAGTTGAGAATTTTTCAATAATGGTGTTTGAAATTGCACCAGCCTTTGCTCTTATAGTATTTTCCCTACCTCCATGGCATGTGGTTTGCTTGGTCCTGATTTTACCTTGATAGTATCCTCTGACTAAGACAAGAGTAGTGCAGGCTATCCCGCAATTGAGTTCTAGTAAGACCTGAAGGAGTGTTTGTGGTTGATTGATATGTGTTGCTCATGCAGTGTACATTCCTCATGCTGTGTTTTGTACCTGTGGCTACTGGTAGCTGCCTAGGGCAGTGTCTGTGCTACCAGATGCAACCATTGTGTAGCTTGCTAGGTTTCCTGACATCTGTTTCGGCTGCTTTGTCTACAATAGAATTGCCTTCAGCATAAGTTATTCTCTTTTTGGCATTTTGATAACTCATTTGCTTGATTAAAATCATAAAATAATCAATATAAGGTTGTTAATTTTGCAGCTTTACTTTAATCCTGCAACAGTGAAGATGCTGAGCAATATGAAGGTATTTTTCTGTTCATTAATCATGTTAATGCTATGTGACTATTTAGTTTGCTTTTGCTTAGCTATTTCTATTATCTCTCTCATGGTGATGTTATCTGCTCTACTGATTTTACTTGTCTGTATTGCATTTTTTGTTCTCTGCCGAAGATGATAGTTTTGCTGGATTAAACAGATGCTACTTCTACACTTGTTTTGGCATAGATCTTAACTGTTATATTCCATATCTGCTTCTTTTTTGTACTGACTTAATATGGGGAATGAAGTCCAAATTCCATGACTGAAGTTACCCAGTACAAATGTTGCATTGATGACAGAAACTGGTTTTATAGATGGTTAAAGATAATACAAATATATATTCACTTCAGATGAAATATACTTATGAAGTGATTGGCCAAAAATTCTGTGTTATACTTCTCTCAGCTCCTCCAGCTGTTAGTTTTGTTAGCTGTTGCCTTCTTTCATTATACTGAGGAGTTAATTGATGAGGAGATTGGGCACCGGACAATCTAGTAAACTGGCAACTTATACGTGCATGCAACGTCCCATCTAGTGCATTCTTATCCAAAGAAATATGTTCTGCATTATACAAGGTTGAAGAATTTGGATTTCATGTGTGCTTTTGTGGGATTAAAGAATACATTATATTGTGAGATTTAAATGCCAGATTTTTTACTGATTTTTATGGGCCTTTAGTTTTAATTTTTCAATTTTATTTGCAGTAGTAGTGATGAACAATTACCTTTTTCTCTGAACCAGGCTAAAGTTCTGCTTGGCTCTCCGCTTGTGTAATTAGTTTTGCATTAAGAGTTTATGAATTCTAAATATGCTCTAATGCCTTTATGATCAAATAAAGTAGAGAAAAGTGCATACAAAAGTTCCATTCATTTTGTTTTCTGTATATGGCTTCTGAAACAAGATTGGTTCTTTTAGATGGTCTTTAGGTTGAAAGGGAGAAAAAGGGGCTGGGGAGACAAAAAAACGGAAATTTGGTTCCATGTTGGGGCCAACCTACCAAATTTTGATTAAGCTGCTTTTTTCGTTGCTTTCTGAAACGTCTGCTGGCTGACGCTCTAAATAAGTTTCAGATGTGACTTCCAGCCTTAATGCACTCTTCAAAATGAGCTACAATGTTTTTTCAAAGGAAAAAACATTTTCTACCAGTAAAATAAAACACTTTATAATAATGTATTCTTTATATTTTGAAAAACTATTGTCATTTTCTGGTGGTTGATGTTACGTTTATAAATAAAAGAGAAATTATAAAATAAAATGGAGGTAGATGTGATGGTCAGTAGGGGCTGCCATGAGAGCGGTTATCAGTTTTTGTCAAGCAGCCTTCAAAGGAGTGGTAGCTACAACCCCAGATATTAACTCCAGCAAGAATTTTTTTTCTTTCGTTTATCTTGAAACATTGCTCAGTTTCTTGCCGTTCAAAATTTTTTTTTTTTTCTGATAACTTGTCTAATGCTTCCTTCTTGTGTGAATCTACAAACAACACTTTCTCATATATCTGCTACAATTATCAATTTTATTTATTTTTTAATCTTTTTGAAAACAAAAATGATTCTCAAAATTTACAAAACAGACAGTTTCTTATCTAATCTGTATTTTTGCTTAGTAATTTGTTGAAAATATTCTGTCAGTATTCACTTCTATTTTTTTTCTTTTTTATAACTATTGTAAAGGTTTGACAGCTTGCTGTGTGTACATGCAGGTTTTGGTTATTGCTGTTTTGTTAAAGATGATAATGAAACGCCGGTTTTCCATAATTCAGGTTAGTACCTTTTGTTAGTTGCTCCTCATCTTTCCTAACCAAAAAAGTGTCTTCTGGAAATGTTTGCCCTTAATGTTGTATGCGACTATGCAATTTAATTCCTTCAGTGTTTGCAAAATATACCTCTTGATGCATTGTGTACTGTATTGTTTGTGTGAAACTGATTCATATGTTTTAGTGGGAAGCTCTTGACGCGTTGTGTACTGTTTTGTTATAGTGGGAAGCTCTTGCTCTGTTGCTTATTGGGATTAGCGTAAATCAGTTGCGTTCTCTACCTGAAGGTACGACTGCTACGGGTCTTCCAGTTGCAACAGGAGCATACATCTGCACATTGATCTTTGTAAGCAAGTTCTCATGTTTGTTGTCCCGTTAACATGTGCTCTCTGTTCACATTTGTCTTCTTTTTTTTTTTTTCTTTTTTTTTTCTTTTTTTCTCACAAAGAGTTTAGCGCATTGGGCTAACGCACAGAATATATTTTACAGGTAACTATTCCTTCTTTGGCCTCTGTCTACAATGAGTATGCTTTAAAAAGCCAATACGAGACAAGCATATACCTCCAGGTAATATGTTAGGATCAAGTATTCACCATGGCAATAAGTTACAGCTAAATGTTGCATTTTTTGGTTGTTCTATTGAGAGAAAATAGTAAGTACCATCTACCAATGTACTTAAAGTACAGTAAGTACTCTACTCTATCAAACTTCAGGTTGTGAATGATGTACTTTCTGCTCCTCCTTGTTTGATTTCAAAATGGTTTGTTAATCCATTATGTTCAGCAAAACATTTAAGTGACAATTAGATGTGGTTGTATACCCTGGCTTGGTATGTAAAATTCTTTTACATATGAAGGTTTTTATTTATCGTATGGGTTAGTGTCAGATCTCTCTTCAGTTCTACTCCTGAAAGAAGACACATCATGGGGACAGTGTCTACTGGTGATATTGAGTATGTTGGAACTCCTAGTTTTATTTTTGATGGTTCAGATGATTGACCTGCGGGAATTATGTATGCATCATCCATCATATTGAAGCCACATGCTAAATGTGTTTTTTAATTTTGTCCTTATCATAAATTCAGAATCATGCTGTTTTCAACTTCCAGTACTTGGTTATTAATGTTATATATTTTGGCAAAGTTCATGTCTCAAACTTGAAAGTCTGTATTTGGGATGCAGAACTTATTTCTTTACGGATATGGTGCTATCTTCAACTTTCTAGGAATATTGGGAACTGTCATTGTCAAAGGTACGTTGATTACTCTTTACGATTTGATTTGTTGGTAATTCTAGTTTGTGTTAGTGCAAGAACAATACCTAAAATGAGTAGTTTTTGTATCCTTTCATATCAAGGACTGTTTTTAAACATGTACTTCCTCATGCATGGACGCTTAAAAAGCATAACTAGAACTGATAAAAAATAGACATATTGGTAATTCTCAGTCATATCGTGGGCAAACCTGGTATGATACAATAAAAGCACTTTCCATTAAACAAACAGTAAAACAATAGTCAGGATGAAGGTAACCATGGATATTTTAAAGTTGGTATTCACCATTCTGCCATAAGTGGTTCCTTACCGATGATGTTTGCATCTGTGCCAAATATTGTATACCTGCTTCATGATATTAAGCAGAAAGCTTTGACTTAAGTTGTAAGGAAGCTTTTGATAGGGATTTTTAGACTGCTATCCATTTTCCTTGTGGGTTACCTTAAATTGCTAGCATTCAGCTTTATCAAACTTATCTGTATAAAGCAGTTTTCTGCTTCTGCTTAACTTAAGTTTGATTGCATGTCACAATTGTGGTAGGTTTTTGCGTTCTAGATATGAAAGACTATGTGATACACAATCTATGAGCAGAAACTCTGATTATGATAAAGACTTCTCTTTTATCTTAATTCCTCTTCCTTGAATGAAATGTTTCTGCCTTCATGGAAATGATTGTAAGCCTGTAAGAAATGGAGAAACTTGAAAGCTTTCTTATGTCTTGCCCTGGTTTGGTAAGTTTTGGGTTAGGTTTAAATTTCTGTCTTGGTATAAGTTGTTTAGTGTGTCTTGGTCGGAACCTTTTTGTTTAACATTTTTAGTTAATATTATCTTTATTTTCTAATTTTAGGAAAGCAGGCTTACTTCCTGGTCATTTTGGCTGTTGTTTTTGAAATTGCGATCTATGTTATTCTGATCATATTAGATTTTTATGTAAAAGGCTATAACTGTTCACATTTCCCATTTCATACATCTTTATCTTTAAGGTAACAACTATTTTGTTCAAAAGTTGTTTCATGTTTTTTTCTTTCTTTTTTTTTGGGAGGGGGGGGGGGGGGTGTTGGGTTTCCAAATCTAAGTCATTCTCAACAAAATTCCTAATAAAAAAGTATATTATGTGATGAATAAAATTTGTCATGACCCGAGAGATATGGCAAAAACCTGACTCCGCCTTATTTATGTAGAGCTATTTTCATTTTATGATTTTATTCATGATTAGAAGAATATGTCACTGAAAAGAATTTCTGCCTATGAAGGTAACAAAACAGTGAGATTTTGATTATATTTCAATTTGATTGGTTAAGCAAATAATTGTATTAATATTTCTGTGTCATTGAAGAGCGCCAAATACCATATGGAGTGAATCTTCAAATGTAGTGTTGTGGCCATCATTGAGGATATAACAAAAGAATGCTGGGTGAACAATATGCAATCAGACATGGTTAGCCTTTGGCAGAAGTTAAATGTGCGTGGGGGACACATAAGAGTGGAACTTCATTTGAGATGATTTGACTACACTCTAAGAGAAATAATACACCATTCATAGAAGTCAATGTTGAGAAAATGTATCATATTGCTGATCCAAACTAGTTGGATCAAGGCTTTAGTGCTTTACAGGTTTTAATTATTGCAGCTTTTCCATAACAGGTTTTGCATTTTCACTCTCTACCATCTGTTTGATTATGTTTCCTAACTAACTTGGTTGGTTGTGATTGAATACTTTATTGCCGTCTCTTCTTTTGTTAATTATTGATTTGTCATGGTTAAAAATCATCTTCACACTTTTTGGAAAAAAGAACGGTTTGTTGGGACTCCTATGGAGAAAAATTGCAATTTGCCCTCACATTAATTTGCAAATCCCTTGTCCTAAATGGGACATTTGATGAAAATGGAAGCGGTCTTCCATTATGACAAAAGACACCATAATAAGGTGGTTGCTTCCTTTTTGTTTGAAATCCTATCTTGGTTGATCTGGGTCTCCCAAAATAACGCAAAATGCTGCCTTGAGACTGTTAAATTTATCAGCTTTCAATAACTCCATGTTGCCTTATGTTGCTGTTTGAGATTTTTTAGATACAAATCGCTTTGGCAATAACTCTGTGTTATCTCATCTTCTTTTAAATGTTTCAGGTCCTAGTAGCTTTGATATCTTGCAAGGTCATTCAAAAGCTACTATGCTTCTGATAGCTAACAATGCCGCGCAAGGAATTCTATCATCTTTTTTCTTCAAATATGCAGGTTAATAATATATTTAGCTATTTGATTCTCTCTCTTTCTTCTTCTGGTTTTTGTTTCCTTTTCATTTATCTATTTCTTTTTTCAAAATTTTCAGGCAGTATCTCAAAGTCTAATGCCACATGTGGCATCATTTCAAAAACTGGATTCTTTTTCTTTTGCTCTCTCTTTTCGTTCTGAGCATTTAGACCAGAGATTTGCTAAAACAAGTTAAGATATAAATTAGTTGCATATGAATCTTGTGCTTTAGCGAGATCATACTCATTATGTTGCTGTTTGACATATTTCAGATACAATTTTGAAGAAGTACTCATCGACAGTAGCTACAATCTTTACCGGTGTAGCGTCTGCTGCTTTATTTGGTCATACTTTAACTGTGAACTTTCTCCTAGGAATTTCTATTGTATTCATCTCAATGCACCAGGTAATTCAAGACAAGCTTTTTAATGGATGAAAAACGAGATAGAGCAGTTTATTGCTAGTTGGTCATTTCCTTGACGTGTCTCTGCCTTTTTGTTTCTCTTTTCCTTTTGCTTTAGTTCTTTTCACCCTTCGCTAAAGTCAAAGATGAGCAACAAAATGGGAAGTTAGAAGTGATAGACGTTTATGATAAGAGCAGGTATGTTCGTTTCTTTGCTGATCTCTTGATGTGCTTTCTTGTTGTAATTGGTACCTTGGGGTTATTGTTTCTGTTGGGGCTTCAGGCAATTTCCTTAGTTTCATATCTATTATCTCAATTACAAATATATGTTTCCTCTTCAGATCCAAGGATTCTTTCATAAATATAGCTGCAGGAGCAAATGAAGAGGTGTAAATCTATTGTCCTTGTTCTGTAGGGATTTTTTCTTATTATCTACTCATACTGACTTAGTTCTTAATCATTTGCCCCTTTATAGGCAAGTCATCGCGTAGTATCTGATGAGCGACAGCCACTTCTTCCCACCTAAAGCCACTTTTGCGTATGTTACTGCTTCTCTATTATGCTGTTTACTTAATGATTGTTGCATTCTCATTATGTAAAGATTGATATCCAACTGTTCTAATCTTTTGAAAGATAGGAACCCTTCATATCATAACAATCTGAAACAAAGATTTGACTTTTTGCTGGATATCTATGTTGGGTATTGGGTGTTCTGGGAACATGGGCAAACGTAGTTTATTTGATCATCTGAGTTGATGTGGGCCTTTTCTATTAGCTTTTCTATAATGGATCTGTAGAAAACAAGTTGATCAGAGGAAGGAGGGTGGAAAGGTTGATTTAGTTTTCTAGTTATGCTCCTCCCCAATCCCATGGTGTGGGGTGTGGGTAGAAGAAACAGTATCTCCCTGAGAAAGGTTTGCTCTTGAAGAAGCATGTTTCTGAGTCTGTTTAGTAGACGTGTGTTGGACTTCAGAGAGACTAGAGAAGTTGAAAGATTTTGCCAGGGAGGCATGTTGATGTCTTCGAAGCCTTTGGAGCTGGAATTCTCCTCTGTTGCTATGGATCAGAAAGCTCCTGTCAACATGCATATGGGGAGGGCTGAGGGATAAATTCTTGTAATAGGTTTATGGAAGCAACATGAACTGGTGCTGGACATCACTTTGACACTTTATTATACTGTATTTGCCATAGGATTATGGCGCGATGGGGGCTGTGGTACATATTATAGAGTTTTCTTTGTTGATTGAATTAGGAGGTTTCTCTTTTGCTTGTGGGCAGAGAGAAAAAGAGATCAGTTCATTACTTGCAAAAGGGATGATCGACTAATGGATCACTTCTGCTGCTTTTTCCTTGTCTTTTTTATTTAATTTCATTTTATTTTTTTCTTCACTTGGGAGTGTTTTGGGCAATGGTAGTTGGAGATGGAAGATTGGAATAGTGTCTCTCATTATTCCAGATGGAATCAAGAAAGAAAAGAATAATTTGATACGCTGGCTTGCAGAACTACTTGTTTCTACTCTTTTCAACTTTATATATATATATGTTAACTTGCTAGTTGGATCTTCTTCTTAGATCTATGACTTGTAGAGTGGGTTAGTTTCTTTTTCTTTGTTCAATTGCGGCCATCATATAATCACGTTTTGTTCTTGGAAATGTCTTTGCAGGAAAGTCATCTGGAGGCATTATTTTAGCATTTACGGATGTTACAAACGACAGCCAGGTTTCAATTCGTCAATAAAATAAATCGAATAAAAATCTTCTACTCTTTATTCCCTTACCCATATCATGGGATTTTCTAGTTCGCCTGTAGACCCTCCAAGGATGAATTTGGAGTACAGAAGCTAGTTGGTGAGCTGGGGTTTTGCTGCTGGACATTTCGATTAGAAACATTGCTGGCTTCCCGCCCAGATCCCCAGATTCTTCAGATTCCTGCCTGATTTCAGTATACCAATGTGCTTTTAGTAGTGGTAAATGTATTTTTAGTTTTTCTAATCTTAGGCATTCAAATATTCTTTTAACTCCCTTTTTTCCCCCCAATATCTCAATTTTTTAAATTTTTTGTATCTATTGTTAGTGTTTCCATCTTGACATGAGGGAAATGAACCCTTTTTTCATCTCAATATCAAAACTGAGATTTTAGTGTACTTTGAGTAATTTGTTCGGAATATTCAATAGTACAATCAATATATATATATATATGTGCTTCCTTTCTCTTTTCTTCTCTCTCACCCTCTTTGGGTCTTGGGTTATATCTCTATGACAAATATTATCCATTACTTTCGTGGTTCTAACACAATCTTTAGTGGGAAATGGGCAGTTACAAACAAACCCAACCTCAAATGGGTATAATGTTCAGCCATTTGATAAGATAAAACAAGAGACGGAGACCCAGCTGTGCTACACCCCTGCAGCATTATGATGAATTTAGGGCAAGGTCTTTAATCAGCCCATCTCCATATTTTTACATTATGGGAGAATACTGCTTCCGGATGTAAAAGCATGAAGTTGCTTCGGAAACATCCGTATCCACTTTGTAGAAAGCCTAGTCGCAGGATCTTGAATGGTATTTCATAATAAGAGAACCAGAGCCTCTGCAAAAATGGCTACGGAACTCAGGTTATCATCCACCTTCTACACTCCATAATCCATATTTACCCATGAAAAGCTTGATATTCGAAAAGGGGGTTACAGGAATCCCAAAGTAGTAAAGAGGACAATAAATGCTAGTAAAAGAGCATGTGTAATGCATGGGGAACAAATATTAGAGGTAGCCGTCTCCTCTCAGCTTACAGATTGAGAACAATGAAAAGAAAACCAAAAGCATTATGCATGATGATGAATCACCTCATAAAGCCAAATAACCTTGTGTCAAGGGATGAGAACTCTTCTGCTTCTTCTTCTTCTTCGAGGAGAAAGTATGTTAGACGAAAATATTCAAGAGTGTTATCCTGCAACAACATTGTAGCTTGATTAAATTTTAGTATATGTAGGAACATATTCCACATATATGTGCGTGTATGCTGCTTGCAAAATAGTACGAATGATAGAACCAATATTTTTTAGCAATTTAATGATATAGAACCGATATTAATTTGTCTAATAAAAGAACCAAAATCCAACTTTTTTAATCATGCAAGTTGAGTTTGAATCTATTAGATTTTATAGAAAATGATTCATATCTAATTTATAATCTTAAAGCATTAAATAGTGGAATTTATTATCTAATAAGTAAGATTCTTAATATGGTTTTTAACAAGGTGAGAATCAATGCCCATATCTTAATTAAATTATTTGATCATCATGGTGTCACATTACATGAGCAATGCAATGACTTAAATTAATTAAAACCCATAAGGGTGTTAAAGGGAATCCTCAATAATGTAAGACAACTAATGTCTTAACATGTCTCCTCATCGCAGTGCCATCCCCACCCCCCTAAATAGGAGCCATCCCTTTTTAGAAAAATAATAGTTGGTCCATTATACATATATGAAGCCACTTTTACTATATATCTATAGGGGTGTTAAGGTAGAACCTTGGCAATGATATCATTTTCAATTTTATGTATAGTAGTCTAAAAAAAAGTAAATTTTATTATCTTATAAATAATATTCTTAATATATTTTTCAACAATGTAAGATTTATTGTTTATATATAGTCTTTTAGCATAAGTCAAACACCAAATACTCTACTTAATCTTAGTTCTTGTAAAACTCCATTCCTAAAAGATGCATCCTAAGCAAGGTTAGTCCAACATAAGTCAACGTTTTAGAACAAGAATCTAAAGATATATTTTAAATTTCGTTGCAATAGCACAATAAATGTTGTATCAAATATGACATGTTAAGAGATATATTGTAAAGAAAGTTATTACTATCATTATTATTAATGTTTATAAACTTTTCAATTTAGTAACAGCCATAAAGTTACGTTTAATGCAACTATGATTACGCTTGGAAATAATAAAGGTACGATAAAAAAGAAATGGCAATAAAAAAATTTATCATATAAAGTTTGAAAACAACGTAAGGTGGAAGACGACGAAGGTTTCTGGTTTCTTGTGGAGCTGAAAACTCCTCACCCTCCACCCCTCCGCCCGTAACGCAGAGAGCCGGAAACCAGCACAAGCCTTGGAGCACACACTTTCTCCATTGATATATGAACTCTGTATATACGCTTTCCAATCTCTCGTCTCTCTCGCGCTTCCCACTTCCACTTCCCCCGCACCGTCGTAACCAATGCTTCCACCCGCTCTCCTGCTCCTTCGTCTCTCCCCGACGGCGACGACGACGTCGTCGTACTTACCGGCGAAAGAAAACCGACCTCACCTCGACGACCACCCCGTCCCCTGACCTGAAGCTTCAAACTTTCATCGACCTTGACTTCTCCGCCCAATCCTCCCTCCTCAATACCCTTCACTACTCCTCGCAATCACGAATCCAAAAATTCATCTCCTCTGCCACTGACGCTTACGAGGACCTCCAAACGCTGTTCACTCTCGATGAAAACCGGAGAGTTGTCGTCTGTTGTCGCCGTTCCACCGTAGGCTTCGTGGGCTCTCTGGTCGTTTGGAGTGTCGTTTTTATCTTTGTTATTAGGGTTTTGGGTAATTTAGGCCAAGGCTTGCTTCGTGGCCGGTCCGGGTCTCGAAACGAGCCAGTTGTGGTGCGGCGGGACCGAAGCCTTGGGGGAAAAGAGGTTGTAGTTGGAAGGATTGCCAATGTGGGGAAGAATTTAAGAGTGTCGCCCAATCCGCTATCACTGTCTTCGGGCCCCATCTCGGAAGTGTCGCAGAGGGTCTGGAAGAATCCGGCCCGGACCCGCGAGAAGAAGTTGCCGAAATGGTGGCCGGCTTCGCCAGCGCTGCCGGGGTCGGTGTTGAATAAGGAGGAGTATCAGAGGGAAGCCGACAGGTTGCTTCGAGGTCGGTATTTCTGTTAAATGTTTCTGTTGGAGTTCTTGTGCTTCCCCTGGTTTTTGAATTCGTGAATTCTTGTCTGCTTCAATTATTTTTTACCATTAATTGCCGAATCTGAATTTAAGCGTATTTTATACTGGGCAAAATATCATTAAAACCTTCTGCTTAGTGGAATTTCTACTATTCTTGTGCTCACTAACCGATAGGCTGCTCACGAACACTAGCAGACACGATTGTAAACTATAGCCAAGTGATTGGTAATAGTTGTGATTAGTTTTTCAAATGTATCACTCAGGTTTTTGGGCCTTTTTAATCGTTTTGGACTGCAACTGAATTTCCCCTTGTTTAACGAGGTGAAAATCATATCAAATTATTGATTTTTAATATAAGCATGCGACCCCAACACTTGTGGATTAAACTTGCGGTTTGACAAAGATGTCACTAGAAATTCTATTTTTAGCCAAAGGTTTTTTCTTTTTCAATTACATTTGTTTTGATTTTGAAGGAAATGTAACTGTTTAAGACAAACTCTTCTCCTACGCTGTTGTCTTTTCTATTGCAGTAATAATTTCTCTCTGTCTCTGTCTCTATTGGCTTTGATGATAAGAAATTCTGTAGTCTAATTGTCCTTGTATCAATACACCTCCTTGAGGAACAAGTGATCAGTACTGCTGGGTGTCTGAGTTTGTTTAGCTAGAACTTTAAAACCAACCCAACCACGCCACACCCCACCCCCCCCGCCCCCCCCCCCCCAAAAAAAAAACATATACACATACACACAAAAAAAAAGAAAAAAGACAGAGTCACATTTTTGAGAGGGAGAAAAAAGCCAGTGAGTTAAACTAGCCACGATGCAGAGATTCTGCAAAAGATTAATTGTAGAGCGTAAAGCAGGCTCGGTAGGTAATTCAATAAACAGGGCCAAAAATGGTGATTTTAGCTGTTTGTCCTTTTGCCCCAATGGGCCTAGAGTTGCTTTGATTCTACATCTGCTTTACTCAGTTTTCTTGCCTTTATTTTTGCCTGCAAATATATTTAACTATTTGGTGGTGAAAGCAATTATTTGTTCTTTTTTCTCTCTCTCACCATTTCCTGTTAATTACAAACATTGAACTTTATTTCAGTCCATCAAATTTATTTTTGTCTCAAAGATGAACGAATCACTTTCTTTTTGTCTAAATATAGAAATTTTGCCCACTTTCCGTGAGCTTTGGTCCATATCTTGGCAAGGGAAGGAAAATCAATTGATCTGCTACCAATGAGACAGTAGATCACTTCTTGCTACATTTTCTAGTAGTAAGAGAAATGTGGTCTGTGGTATTCGTGTTTTTTTTTTTCTTGAACTTTCTATGGTGGTGGTAACCATCTTGAGAATGGTGACATGTAGGAAAGTTAGGTTCCTGACAGTCCATGTACATTTTACGTCTTGTATGCTTCTGACATCTTTGATGTTCCACAAGTTGGTTGATTCGTCAACTTTTTTCTCGGAATCTTAGCTTTTCTATATGAAGTGTCCTGCCTGATATAATCTGCTACCACATCAGATGTGATATGGTAACTAAATGTAATGAAAGAAACCATCTAATGTGAAGGCCACTCCTCAGTCTTTTATTCATGTACAAAGCCATGATCTCATTGTGGAGTTCCAGATTTTGAGTATTTGCAGAAGCTGAGCCCTGAATCTTTGGTCCAAATGAGTCTTCTGATGAGTGAGTAACCTAGAATGGAATAATATTTTGTAAGGTTAATCTTTTAGCAGCATAAGAATAGAAGCAATCATGATTCTCTGTGATTTGGGTGTGCATCAATTAAATTTGGACATTGGGATTACTATTTAATCTATATATTCTGTTTATATGTCCACTACTATTATAATTATGTTTGCTAGCTTGGTCTTATTGTGGGATTTTCATATTTCTTTCAGGTAAAGTTTATTGATTTTTCTAGTATCATAATGGTATGATCCTACTTTGCTTCTTTGAGTCACAACTCATCTACTTAATTTCCAGTGATCTTGGACAATAGAACAAGTGGAAAGGACATAATGGATGACGATATAATTCAGGTCAGTGCTGTTATGTATTTCATCTATTCTCATACGTACTTACTGGGTGTACAGTTTTTTCCTTTGTTGAGCAGTGACTTCGTACTTTGAATTTGGTGTACATTTTTTTTTAATCTTTTCTGGAGATTATATGCTTTTGGGGTCCACGTCCTCGCATATGGATACTGAACACCCATTTAGACAATACAAGCATATGTCTGCGTGTATTGAGGAATGGGTGGCTTTGTTTGGGTGCAAGAATGCGTTGTATGCATGATTCATTTGTCTTCTTGTTGAAAGAATGATTATCATCTATAGTATAAAGGAGGGATATTTATATTGCAGTAAAAGTGCTTCTCTATGCAAATCTTGTCTATTCATGCAACACTGTTTGGAAACTAGATGCACATGGAGCACTAATGTAAGTGTAGATCGTGGGTTGTGTTGTTAGGCTAACCCCACTTCTTAGAGCAGAGATAATTCTGGTTGTTTACATATCTTTTGCTAGAAATTTTCATATTGGACCTTGGAATGAAGGATTCAGATTTGCATCACTCTGTCCCTTTTCTCCGCTTAAAAGTCTAAAATGTCCATTCAACTATGTGGGCTAGGGTTTGATTTAGAGTAGTGAAAAGTCCATCACATGTGAAACCGTTTTGAATCACTTTCTAATGTTTCAGATTGAGTCATAGGACCTATTTTGAATTGTTTTCCAATACCAGTAGAGAAGCAATCAGTAGAACACTGTAGCCAAAATGGAAAACAATTTAAAATTTCACGCCTACTGCTGCTAATTCAGCCAGATTTCTGTTGGAAATAATGCCATTTGTTGTGCGCTAAACCTTATATGTTCACAAGTTTAAATTCATGTAAATTACAATTAGTTTATATGCTGATTGTCTTATAGACATTTTTATTAAAACCTTGGCATGTGAGTATATACTTATACATGAAGAAAAAGCTTTTATATCTGAATAATGATTCTTATTTCCTACATACATAGCCCTTAACATTTTTCTGCTCTCTGCATGGACTTCTGTTGAACTCAGTTTACAAAAGTCAGAGTATTTTCCAAGTGTTATATCATTTGTTTACAATATTCTGTTTCATTAACTGACGTTTCCATAATGCTCTGGACTCTTCTTTTCTTGTATGGTGAGCAGTTGCGTCACTTATGCAGGACATTTGGAGTAAGGGTCTCTATTGACACAAAAAATACACGTGATTCCATCTATCGTGCTTCTGTTGACTTTGTATTAAACGTTTGCACCTGGTATGTTGCTGTACCTACATAAATCAAACACCATAGATGGTTGCTGTTTTCAATTTTTCATCTGTGCAGGTTTACTCCTGTTGGTGTAACTTGGTTAGGAAATGTCAGGGCACCAAGTAATTTCACCAACGTTCAGATTGATGGTGAAGATGCTCGGCAATTTGTTGCTGGATTTGCTGAAAACATTGGGCTTGAAAACATTGATGCTGCCAGAATTGTGTCAGCAGCTGTTGCTGCACGTACACGTTCATGGTTTTTACAGGCGTGGGTAATTCTTCTGCTCAACCTTGTGACTATATAATGCCTTTGGTAGCATTTGGAATTAACAACAGTTTAGCCTTTTCTGGGAGTAGGCATTTCTAATAAGGCAATGTTATGTTACATGTAGAGATACTAGAATGGTATAAGATATTGTAGGGTTCTAGCCACAGACTCTGTACTTCTGGAAACTTTCTAGATCTCATTGTACTTCTGGAACACTTTTGTAGTTCTGATTGTTCAGGGAACATCATTACTAGTAGTTTTCTTGAGATGCTGGAATTTGTTGGATCCACTTCTGTCCAAGATTAACCTCTTTTAGTTTTTATTAGATTCCTGTCTTGAGAATCCAGGGTTGCATTTTTGGTTGATCCCTTTGTCTTTTCCCATTTGTTTTGTGTAATACTTCCTCCTTTTCTTGAATAATGTTATGTTGGGTAATGAGATTAGAGCCGGAGTCAACTCTAAGTTGGGAATTTGGACGTAAATAATAACTTAAGACAGAGAATATGCACTGCAATTTTAGTGAAAGCTGAAGCTGGAATGGAGGGATGGTTAGGGTTTATGTTCAAGAGATACCGAAAACTGATCATGATCAATATTTTGGAACATAGTTCCTAAGGAAGAGAGACAAAGCTGGATGAGACTCCTAAAATAAAACTAGGTTGGATGAAGTGGATTGGAGGGTTGAGACACCTACTCAAAACTAAGAGTGGATGCCATCTGCTACTGAACTCTATGTCAGGTGATCTTAGCTAGCCATTCAGTTGAAGAGAAAAATTTGATAACATGAGCATATCTGACTTGAGGCTGGTGAATGGGATGTATGATGAGGTTGAATATTCCTTCAAGGATAGGGGTCACTCATATTTAGGAAGATATGAGAGGGAGTCACTAAAGATGGTTTGATCATATATAACTAGTACCATGTAGTTTACTACTCATAATTAGTATCTGATACAGGTGATGAGTAAAGGTAGAGTGAGGCATAAGATAATGTGTAGAAGCAAAAATTGTTTTGTCAAAATAGGAAGGTGACGGTTTTAGGTTGAATAGAATGAAAAGACTAAAAGGCCAAAAAAAGTTAAAAAATGGAGGTGGCTTGCTGACCATAATCAGGTGCTGAAGCCATACAGGTCGATCCAAATGTAATTGGGACTGACAGTTGATCCAGTGAATTGAGAATCTTCCCCTTTTGTCATAGCAATCATTAGTAAGTTCTTAAGGGGATTTACTGAACTAGATTCAACAAAAGGATATAATCAATCTATATTTATTTGAATTTTTTTCCATGATTCAGTGGCTCTTTGAATTCTTCTATACAGTAAAAGCTTTGATACACAGCATGTAGGTTGGAAAAATCAGGGGACTTAGAGTGCAGTAGTTTGCATTTTTCTATTTTTCGTATCCTATCGTCTAGTAATTAGTGTGACTAGAATATTGCCTAAGTGACTGCTCAATTAAAACCTAAATGGGAATGATTTTTCTGAATCTTTCAGATACTTGTGGTAGCTTCGCTGGGATATATGCCCTTTTCTCAATTCACTATTTCATGCTTTAGTTAAGTTCATGCATGCCATAATTGTCTATTTCTGTTTTATGAATTATTTACTGATAAAATAAAGGGTAAACTACACTTGACTTCCATTAGTTTTGGCAAAATATCAGAGGTTACATCCTTCTTTGGTTATGATATGACCCCTTGGGGCAGCCTTTCTTTTCTGCTTTTCAACTATTCAATCTGTTTTGGTGACCATTAAGGTTACCCTGGATGGAAAATGAAGTATTGACAGTTTGTGATGCCACGAGTTGCCATAAGCATGTATCTGCATAGAACACAAATTTCTTGGAACAGATTTTTGTTTCTGAAACTAAGATGTAAGCCCCCGACATTTCTACAAAACTTGAAGAAGGTCGGTGTAATTTACTGAAACAGGATATTATTCTAATTTTGTTATGTGGTTAATCTTGTTTTTGACTGCAGGCTTTGGAAATGCAAGGTAAGCATGCTGAAGCAAAATTAGAAGTGTCAAAGATATGCCGTGTGCTACAGATATTTCCTCCTGAGAAGTTCTCTGTATGTCTTTAGCTTCTCAATATTTTCTTTTCAAAGTTTAGAAATTTCACTTTACAATCATACTTCTTCAAATAGTTTCACGGAATTCACCAATTACAATAGTAGTAGAAAGGATACGTTGTAGAATTCACATTGTTTATGACTTAATTGGTGCTTAGGAGCTTAGATACTTCCAATTCCGCTCAGTTTTTGACTATCTATTGGTCACCATCATTTCTCGTATAACTGTTTATTTGGCCTTGGTGCTAGAGTCTTCTTTGTAGTTCTGCTCTGAGTTTTTGGGGCAAATATAGGATCATATGTGCTACTCTTCTTGCCTGCATCTCTCGTTGTGTTTTGTGCCTGTTTTCTTGCTCAGTTAGTGGCCTAGAATGATTTAAGCGAGACCTTTCATCCCTAGACGTGGAAGCTATTGGCAACTTTGACCTGTTGGTCTTTTTCTAGCCTAGCCTGAAGGTTCTTATTATAGCATAGAGGCTTAACAAACTTTCGGTGTATAAAAATCTTGGTTGTATGGGCAGTTTGTTTAGTGAACTAACATAGATGTTTGAGCTTGCTGTTCCATACTATTGGCAAATCAAATACTAGGCATTTAAAGTGGCTGTGTTCTTCATAAATCACAGCTCTTACTGCTGAACTTCAAATATCATGGCTCATCTTCATTTGGTGCTTCTTCTGGCTTCATTTTATTTTGACTCTGGCCCTTCTTTCTGGAATTAAATATATAGTTTTAGGAGCAATATCTACTTTCTGATGGCCAATGAAAGATTATTTTTATTTTTTATTCTTGCTTTAGGAATCATTTAATTTGCGGATGCAGTACTTCCTTTTTTCTTTCTTGAAATACCTATAGGTTTCTGTCGTTGATGATGGATATCTTTCTGCAGCCCGAGATGGAGATGGTTGGCCGAGGCCTGGAGAAACACTTGAAAGTGGAACAGAGGGAGTTTCTGTTAAATACGTTTGTTGGGATCTGCGGTGAAGAGAATCGTAGAATTGGAGCAGAAGCTCTGAATTTGGTATGTCTTTATATTTCTTTTTCTTGCCAAATTAAAAGTGCTATGTAACTGGAACAGTTATTGATGCTTTATGCTTAGAGCAACAACGTTACGAACCTGCAACATAAGTAGAGGCATAAGTAACAAAAATCACATAAGACCAATGATTTTGGTTTGGAAAAGAGCAAAGTGCATTTTATTATTGTATCCTCTAAATGGGACTTGCTTAGGGAATTAGGGTAGCTGTTTTTAAGCATGATGAACAATAAACAGTTATAATTTATTCTACAAGCAACCCCTAAGTTTGGTTTAATATTTGCATGCCTTTTCACATCCTCTTTCTTGTAGCCTTTATGAAGGAAAAATGTGCGTGGAAGAAGTATGGTCGGAGAGGGAAAATGTCTTCTTATCCCGCACATTAAAAGGTATGCCTTATAGGTCTATGCAGTACCATTCTTGGGGTCCAACCACTGAGTCAAAATGTTCCTGTGTACATGTTTCTCTTATGTTTGTCACCATACCTAGTTATATTTCTTACCTGGAGGAAGTGCACCAGATGACGTTGTTGAATGTCGTTATCCCAAATGCAGCTCATTTTGTTCTGTCTATTTTTGTCTTGAGATTTTTTTGATTTTTCTTTTCTTTCTCGTTTTTAATGTTGCAGATGACCTCTCCAGGTGTTGACGATTAGCAGCAGAACTAGTACACGTAGAAACTTTGTAGTACAAGAATGAATTGTGAATAATCATTTCCCCCCCTTTTTTTTTTTTTTTTTTTTTTGGTGGGGGCGTTGAATAGGTGATCAATAATCTTATTTCATGTAGTGGTTGTTTAACTTTTTTAGCTTTATGAAAATATCAAAGTAAATTACTGAAGGCTAATGAGCAGTTTTCTTTGTATCAAAATGTTATTTTGATCCATTAATTCAAAATAGACGAACACCGAGGGGAGAAAGAGGCTGGCCTGTGATTTAATATCAACCATCTATTTGCAATCTGGGTTGACTTGTAATACCTTGGGGCAAAATAAAATATGTTTGTTCCAACTCTTAAGACTCATTTTTCTAAATTCTCCAACAAACGAGGGTCAAAAAGGGTAGCGTCGTCATTTGCAAGGCTGGACTATTGAGAACTCATTTTTCGATTGGCTGAACAACGTCACTTTGGCGTGAAAGCAACTCCTCATAAAATCTGGTAGTACAAATTTCCTTCGCCCCGAAGCAGAATAACCGATATATACAAATTCGTTTTCATCACGCGTCTCTCTCTCTCTCTTTCACAGGTTCTCTCTCTCTTCCCCCTTCTTTGCGATTACTCGATCTTTAGAAACGAAGGGAACAAAGAGGGCTAGGTTTTCATTTTCTATCTCTCAGCAACCATTAAACATTTCTACTCTCTGCTAAATCTCTGCTTTCACTAATTGTTCCAGTTAGATCTCTCATTTCTAGGTCCTAGAGGATCTTCGTCGTCAAATCGAGCTCCGTTCTCTTCAGATTCGGCAAGCTGGTATTGATACCTGAAGATGTTATCAATTCCTTCGAGATCTTTTCCTTTAATTTTTGATGCTTCTCGTTCGTGTTTTCTCTCTTGAGTCCGATTTTTTTTATTCGTGTTGCAGTGAAGCGAGGCATCTCTTGAGTCGTTGCAAATATGGTTTCTTTTGAAATGAATGACCGAAAGAGTAAGTGCAAATTGATGTTTCTCTTCTTTGTTTGACAATTTTTGCCACGGCATTCTTCTTTCGGTTGGGTTTTATTCTATTTCCTGGACATATATTGGGTATGCTTAAGTAGAAACAATTCGAATGTCGTCGAATTGCAGAGTTTGTCCTGTTTAATTCAATTTGTCTACCCGTTGAATATTATAGAGTTGGTGTAAAATTATCAGGACTTTTAGCAGCAGTAGCCAAAACCTTGATTGAGGAGGTCGTGCAATTTCCTTGTTCAACAAGGTTGATCATACTAATGTCATTATCTTCCATCAGTTTGATTCAGCATTGAGTTAATGCTGATATGAAACAGATGTATGGGATCTTTTTTTTTTTTTTTTTTTGGTTTTTGTAGTTATGACCATTGGTGACAGGCTTTAATGATGTTTTCCATTGTTGATAAATATGTATATATTTAATCAATCAAAGCATGATGTCAGTTCTTCAGTTTTAAGCAGTAAATATAACTTTGCAACCTCCTTTGGCGTAGTGTGGTTTTCTTTATATCATTTTGACATAATGAAGGTAAATACAACTCACATATGTGCACGAGATTGAACCTGTGATATCACCATCCTTTCCTTGCTTATGAGATAAGAAGATGCCATGTTGTCCAGAGATCGCTGGCAACAGTTATTTTTCTTTCTTCAACCTGTGTCCTGACTATCCAACCCTGCTTATGAGTTGAAGAAGTCAATTGGTCGAGAGACAGTAGACAGAGGTTATTGGTCTTTATTGAAAGTGGTAAAGCTGGTTGCATTTTAGTCACAGAAAAATTTGCAAATACTTTTGAGGAGTTCAGGGCCTTCAGGTAGAAGTTGGTTAAGTTTCTTGGAATGTTTGATGGGTTTGACTAGATGAAAGTCAAATTTGAGTTTTCATGGTTTGGCCTGGAGGCCCTAGACACAGATAACGACATCCAGAAGAAAATTTTCAGGATTTTGAATATGTTGCCCAATTCATCTAAATTCACCATTCTGCAATTGAGAACTAGCATTCAAGTATGTGGCATATAATGTCATATAGGGTGGTATTTCTGTGGGATGTCATTGGAAGTGCTTGAAGCCTAGAAAAATGGCATGAAACTTGCATCGTTTTAGGTTGTTTTCATTGCTGCTTCTTGTTGATGCCATTTGGATGTAAGATTGGTGCTTCCATGCAGAATAAATTTCTCTCTCTCTCTCTCTCTCTCTCTCTGCACACAACTGGAACAGATATAGAGAGATATTCATCTTCAATATATTCAAGATTGGTCATCCCTGATACTTTGAATTGTCAAATGGAACAGAGATTGGACTAGGGTTGACAGGATTTGGTGTATTTTTCTCATTCCTGGGAATCATCTTCTTCTTTGATAAAGGACTACTTGCTATGGGAAATGTAAGTGCCTGATTCTTCGGTTTTGCTTACTAAGGTTTCTTTTCTTTTTTTTGGGGGGGGGGGGGGGGGGGGGGGGGATTTTTTAAATAATATTTAAATACCTCATAAGCCTGTTGTTATGTATTTAACACTTTGTCACTTTTGTGTGTACTTAATCAGATACTCTTCTTCTCAGGGGTGACTCTGACCATAGGACTGAAGTCAACTATGCAGTTCTTCACAAAACGCCAAAATTTTAAGGTTTGAGTTGTTACCTTCTGTGTCTTTTGCGTACATATATACATGCATATGCACACACTTGCAGGCTCTGGCATATGAAAGTGTTCGCCTGCATTTCTTCATGTCTTTTCACCACTTGTCTTATTTTGATTGTACAGGGAACAATTTCTTTTGGTCTTGGTTTCTTCTTGGTTGTCATAGGGTGGCCTATTTTTGGCATGATTTTGGAGGCATATGGATTCATTGTTCTCTTCAGGTCTGTAGGTTTCTTTCTTTCGTGCTTGTTTTGCAAATCTTGGTCATTACATATCTTAATTGTTAATGGACCATGTCTTGCAGTGGCTTCTGGCCAACACTGGCAGTTTTTCTTCAAAGGATACCTATTCTTGGTTGGTTGTTCCAACAACCATATTTCAAATCGGTATGTTTGTTTTGAACATTAAAAATTCTTTTTATTGATATTTGTTTTAATTTTTTATATGTTTGCAAGATTTTAGTATTCATGAAACCTCTTATAACTAAGGACATAAATAGCGTTGTTGAAGCCTTTTCGGACATTAGAAAGATTTTTTAGTAACTTTTGCTATTTTGGATGTTCATGATGGTAAGTAGGAGTGGAATAGTAGTAAGTTATATGGTTTCAATAATTTGGTCCATTATTTAAATTAATCAACAGCTAACTCAACTTAAGAACTGTTTTCATAGGACTATTAGTTCAAGATGAGGTTAATACACTTGCAACAGTGAATAGGTTGCTATCGATTTGGTTTGTGTGGTCTTTAAAGTGGTTGCGTTCAACTTGCCCAGTTGTGAAGAGTGGTCTTATGTGGTCATAAGTGTGCGAGGCACTGTTGTAAAAGTCCAAACGTGTTGATGGTTTGAAATGAGTGACAAAGCATTATGAACAGAATTGGTTTGTGTGTTCTTAGCCTTTTTAGGTGGTGATTTGGGGTTTGTTTGCTTACACCCCTTAGTTTAGTGACTGGGATGTGGATTGTAAGTAGGGAAGAAGATTGCAATTTTGTGGTCGACAGTAGAAAATTATGTTTTCTTTTATCATCAAAGTTAGAAGGTTCAGCCACATTAGAGTGTCTTTACTCCTTAAGTGATTGAGCTATTTCTTAAGTATGTCCCTCATGGGTACTACCTATATGTGGAAACAATCTAGTTTATTTGCGCTAATTGGTTCCTACCTATGGTTCAGTCAGGAATACCTGTTTTTGATTTTCTAGTTCATTTTATCTTGATTCTGTCTTCCTTCTTGATCCTGAACGTGTTACATTGTTTTTGTTGCAAGCATAGTGAATTCATTGGACCAGTATCACTGAAAGAATATCACTAACTTTATTGTTTGGAATCATGAATATCTGGTGAGAATAATTTCTTATCTATATGGGAGAAATATCAGAAGCAATCAAGTGAAAACTTTTATCTAGGATGCATGAAATGACATCCAAGGATCAATTTATGATATATCGCTTCAGGAAGTTGAGGTTTTGAGTAGGTGGGAAACAGCGATTTTCATTTTTTTTTGAAGATAAGCTTAGTGAGTGGGGGACAAAATGATAAATGTATTTATGGAAAGTGAAATTGATTGAATCCCTACTGGGCTGGAATGCTAAGTAGAACTCTACCGCTGCCTTTTCTCTTTTCTTTAAGCAAAAAAAAAGCTTGAAGTGGTGTTCTCATGTTCATATCCCTGAGAATTGATCATGGTGAATAAATATTTCTTCCTTTTAGTATATGTATTGTGCAAATTCCATCTTTGATTACAGTGGAGAGAGTAACTCTGTTTGTAATAATGTATTGTAGGGGTTTGCTTCAACATCAATTTGTTAAAACCATCGATCTTGGAAACAAGCAACAGATGACTCTATTTCAGGCTGATGTCCTAGGGTTATTTGTGGATATAAGTTATATGAAAGTTATTGTTGTAGGGGCAAAGAAACTCTTACAGTAATGAAAACAGCAGGAAGGCATTAGGGTTGGTTAGGAATGGGTTGTTTTGCTTTCAGTTTATTCTGGTTTGGAAATCTTTTAGGTCTTTTACATTTAGACATTAGCTTTGGCGATTATCTTTTTTCCTTCCGTCTTTTCTTTCTTTCTTTATTTATTTGTTTAGTTTTTGGTTTTTGAAATCTCCCTCATCCTTTCATGTTTCTTCTGTACTTCTTGTGCACTTGGGTTACACTTCACCCTTTGTTTTTTTTTTTTTTTTGTTGCGGTATTACTCCAGAGAGAAAAATGTTAAAACAGGTTCCTGCTATTGCAAAAAGATAATTATAAATAGAAGTATATTCTATTGAGCTGCTGTTGAAATGCTTCCAGAAGAGGGTTGGGGTAGAGTATGGAAAATTTCCTTATATTATCTCCTACAAATATTTGTCCAGATGTAAACCTAAGCAGCCCTATTCATCCTGCCCCTGTTCGAACAGGATTACTATGACACATTTTCTGGGGTCAGGGAGAAGGTTTTTTGTAAATTGTTTCCTATTTCATGCTGTTTTTGCGGCAGATTTGGCTTTAGTTTAGCCACGGATGGGCAAAGTACTGCCCGTTATAAACTAGCTAGTGGTCATCTATATGACAAATGATGGAGCGCATGGGGTCTTTGTTAATATATTCGAAGAGATGAATTTTAATATTTTGGACGAGAGGAATGTGTTAATGGGTATTAGGGTGGACCAGAACTTTATATATTTCATCTTAATGCAATTTGTAGTGTAAAAGATTTAGTGATCAAGTGAAATAAAAACGTTATCCATTAATGTTGATCATTGGGGGGCATGTTGAAGGATGGATGTAGACAAGAAGTCCATGCAGTGCATTGTTGTTTCAGACAGAAGCCCTTAAGGGAGCTGATTCACATCTACATTATTTACATGTCGGGGTGAGGGGGTTGTTTGTTCAGATGATTTTGCCTTTGCAAGGGAGCCAATTCACAACGCTAAGGGAATAAATATTTTGCTTGTTGATGCAACATTTCATATCCAAGTGCGTTTTGAAGTGAATATTTTGTCTTCCGTGCAGTTCTTTGAGCGGTACCGGGGTAGACGGGTGCCTGTGTAAGGCACAAGAAAGATGTTTGAAGAAAGCTGCGGACAGACGCCAGAGTTCTTGTAATGTGCAGTGAGAAATGACTATTTTTTCATTCAGTTGATATGTTGGTTGCCAAGATTAGAGAAGGATATTCGATGATGTGTTTTTATCTTTTACTAATAGAAAGAAAGAAAGTTTTATCTTCCACCTTTTTTTTTTTCTTTTTTTTTCACCCTTCCAATTTTTTGTCTATTCTACAAACTCAGGGCTTACTGTTGTTTTTGTTGTTGACGACAATGAAAACGATGACAATGATATTGATCTTGATCGTTTCATGTAGTCCAACTTTGCTAATGATAGGTAATTCCTGATCCTTTGAAGGTAAAACTACTGCCTTCCGAGAGGACTGTTTCGGTTGGGAGCCCATGTTCTAGTCGTTCGACCAAATTTATTTGTACTAGGTGGCTCGACCCAATGAAGATGTTCTGTTGTCTTGCAACTTGTTTTGGAAAGTGCACTGTGTATTGTTTTGTTGGTTGACATGATGAAGTTGTCTGACCTCACAGTGATCCATCATTGTGGAAAATAACAATGTAATGGAAATATTAAAAAGGCAACTGAGAAACTCAGTGACCAGGTGAAAGCAAAAATACTTTTCAGAAAGCATGTTAAATAAAAGTGAATTGCACAATGTGTATGACAGTCTTTTGTATGAAGTCCGCGACTGGTATCGCAACAAATTAATGTGCTGTTGCGACGATATATAAGGGAGGTTCAGTTTTAAATGCCAAGTCCTGGGACAACAAGAAAAAAGTCAATACCCGGGCTGAATTTAGGTGGTATCAGTGGCTCGAAACGGGTAGTATAGAATTAGGCATACCAAAGCTGGTAAACTGCTTGTGTGCTTCACGGTTAAGGAGGATTAAACTTATATATACAACTGATGAAACAAAATGGGAAGGGGGGGCGGCATGAGCAGGTCCAGAACTCAACTTCACTTTCTTCTTACAATTCCTCTCAATCTTTTCTTAGTCCTTGATTTTCTGATCACGGGTTTCTTAGAACTCAAACAGAAATTCTCATCCTCCTCATAATCCTCATCATCCTCATCATCCTCATCATCATCCTCATCCTCTTCAACAAAGTTTGTTGGATGGCTCACCTTCACAGCATTTCTTCTCACATTTCCTCTCAATCTTTCCCTAGTAGCATCTGACGAAATAGTCCAGTCACTAGATCTATGCTCAAAGTTTGAGTTTGGTGGAAGTCTTTCTTCTTGTTCCATTTTCAAATTCTTCAACCTACTCATGCTTCTTGTTGATCTACCCAGAGTTGGGTTGAGGACATCCATGCCCATCTTAGATTCGTAGCCAGCTTTCTCACATTCTGTTGCCATATCCCTTGAATCCGGGGAAGTTTTACTAACATTGCACTTGGAATCACTATTACTCTCCTTTTGATAAACTGGGCTTTCATTTAATCCAGATTCCTCATTATTTGTTGGATCATTCCCCGTAGATTTTCCCAACATATCGTTGTAAATGCTCTTCCTCAGCAAACGATGTTCTCGATCTCCAAAAGTGGATAAAAGATCATGTATCCTAGTCGCTGGGAGATCTAGTATAGAAAATGGAGAAGTTTCACCGTCACCCAAAGACATGTTGGACCCATCAGAAGCAGAAACCCTTGTTGGAACACTTTCATCAGCAGATTTTTCACCAGAACAACTATCAGCATACTCCTCCCAGTTATAAGGAAATCCAAGCTGGAACCGGTTGCATACCTTTCAACACCAGGAATTAGAATCTTCATCAATCACAAGAAAGTATTTTTAGAACTGTTGAGCTTCCACACACACCAAGTTACTTTAGTCAAGCTTATTTGTCAACCAAATATAATACCTACAATGTAATCGGCGCAGCTCACGTAGTTGTTCACTCTACATTGGATGTAAATTAGACAAATAAATGAAAAGGAGACACATACCTCAGATGGATAACCATTTTGACGCGTCCGAGACCTGTTTATGAGACCACTGATTGTGATGTTGATGCCGTCCGTCGTCTCAAGAGTGGTGGAATCGTGTCTCTTGGAAATTTCAGCAGAGCCAAAAGCTCTTACTCCTACTCTCCTGTTAAGAAGCCCCAAATAATTCAAGAAAAAAAAAAAAACGACTCATCTATAGAACAAAACCAAATAATAACATTAATTGGGCTACTGAAACTGGTGAACCAAGATTATAAAAGGGTGCAAAAATGTGTAATTCATTTTTTCTTTTGAATATTAGTCCTGATTGAGACTGAAACTTAGACTACAAGCATAACAACCTCCAGAACCATTCTTGGTTAAGCTCATTTCTTTAAAATTCTTTCCATTTTTCCCCAATAAGGAAGCAAATTTCTCCATATATCACCAATGGCGGCAAAACTAAGAAATCAAAACAAGAAAAGGCGAAAGCCTCTTACTCTAACGAGGCAAAACCTCCAACAGCTAATCCCTTCCCGTTGGGAGGCTTCTCCAGCCACCAGTTATACAGATAAACCTGAACAAAAAATTTTCATTAAAATTCGAAAAAAAGAAAAAAGAACGAACAAAAGACGCGAAAAGAAGGGTGAGAATATGTACAGATCTGTCGAATGAAGAGGAGACGGGTGTGGCGGTGGGTGTAGGGGTTGTCGGCTTGGATGATGACCGAGGTTTGAGACGGGTTAGAAAGGGCCAGTCGCTGCTCGAATTCTTCATTTTGGCTTCGTTGTTTAACTTCTTCCCATCACCGCAAATTTGCAGCACAGAGGATGTGAAGTTACCCCAGAGCAACCCTTAGACCTAGGGTTTTTTATTATTATTATTATTATTATTATTATTTATTTCTAGGGTTTCGAGTTCAAAATGATGGAATATAATAAGTTTTGGATCCAACACTATACTCTAATGGTGCCAAAGAATGGAGTTGAGCGCAGATTAAAATTTTTCGAAGGTTTAGGAAATTTGTGTGTAAAATCTTACTTTTTCTTGAAATCTTCTTTCCTTCTTAAATACTAAATGAATAATATGTTAGAAAAAATCGCAACTTTTTGAATATTTGTTGAGGAAAAGCGTTTGATCTATTTGTCACACTTCAAAAATTAAGGGTATACTCTTAGAGTTTTAGTGAATATTGAAAAACAAAAGTAATTAGATAAAACTCAATTCTAAATAGAATTTTTCACAGTGATAGAAAATTAATGAAAAAGATTGTAAAATCCGAAATTTTAAATTCTCTTTTCAATAAAAATTGATATTAAGGTTTTAATTACAAAATATTTTTTTCCTTATAATACTTCTTACTAAAATGACTTATTTATCAATAAATGTCTAGTTCCATTATGACATGAGTTATTAATAAATTAAAAAAAGAGACCTAACTCATAACCTAATCATGTGTTTGGGTTGTTTTGGACTCTTAACATTTTTTGTTTTTTTTTTAGTTAAGAAACATGTAGTTTAGTTGTGAACAAGTATTGAAATCAAGAGAGTATGTGTATTAAAAAAAAAACCCATAAACTTTATATAAAGGAAATAATAAAATAAAATAAAATTATTTTATAAAACTCAAGTTACCCCGTGGACCGGCGATACTCCGTGACGCAACTTGCTCAGAATTCTAGACTTAATTTGCGAGGAGCCATGGAAAAATTTTGCATCTTTCTTGATCCTTTTTCATCTTTCTTGTTTTCTCTCTTTCTTTTAGTAGAGCGTCGTCATGAGCGGTCGAGAAAATTGTGCATGTGAGCTGGGCTCCAGTCATGTAAACTGGCCTCATACGAATTTGGGTACTGTGAACTGAGCTTTGATTGCATTCTTCCTAGACAAACAATTTTATCTGGCTAATGTCGTACTTGAAAAAAAAAAAAAAAAAAAGATGCCGTACTTGACAAGGATAATATTCAATACTACTAAAAGGGTGAACCCACCGAACATTTCAAAAGATGTCACTTTAGTAACTTGAATAAGTCATCTCCTAAGAGTTAACAGCAAATTGTTTTTTGAGATAGCTGAAAAGTGCCACAAGACTTTAATGAGATTAGTTAAGAAAAGTAAGGTTAAACATTAAGGCTAAGGTAATTTTTAGATTAAAAGTATTACGAACAAATTAAAATATAGTATAGAAGTAGAATACGAACTAATCCAACTCAAACTTGACCTTTTTGGTTTGACTTTAACATTTCACTTTTAGAGAGAGAGCAATGGGAGGCAAGGCACAAGTTGGGATGAAGAGGTGTGTAGAGAATGACAAGCAATCATCTAAAGGACTCAAATAAATATTTGTTACCGATGCCTCTCGTGAATGCAAAAGGTTCAACTTAATCGGAAAAGGCACAACATAATTAATTAAGGACGAAGTATAGCAAACCATGGTATATGTATCAATGAAACTCTTTACTGTTCACCATTGGACCAAAAAAAGAAAAAAGAAAAAAGACTAGCTTTGTCTACCTTTTTGCTTTTATCATCTCCTATCCTTCTTACAAACGTGGGTGAGTTAATACTTCGATTGTTTTCTGAAATGGTAAAGAGTTTTTACATAATAGCTTCCTCTGGACGTTGCTACTGTTCTTGCGTCGTCTTTACTTTGATTTAAGAGCAAATATAAATCTTTTGCCGTATAGATGTGTGGTTAGAGTAAGTTAATCCTCTTTAATTGTAATAAATAATTTTTTTTCCCTGCAAAGACATCAAAGAGTAGCTTGTAATGGAGACACCTTCTATAAGGTATATTCTTGTCCACTTTATTATAGAACAATAGTTAAGGTTTAAAATTGAGTTTCTGAGACTCTTGTACTTATATGTTCTTATTATACAAGTTTCAACATATTAAAACAAAAATCACACATTAGATAATAAAATGAATTTATTTTCATTTATTATTAGAAATTTTCAATTTTCAATATAATTCCTAGGGAGTAACTCTGAAACTAGCAAGTCTTATGACTTTTTCTACAAATATGTGAACTCATCACAGATAATTATTTAGATGGATGAAGGAAAATTTCTCTTGAATCCAAATTCTCAAAATAAATGTAAGGAAAATTAATAATTTTTTTTTTAATGTTATCTTGTTAGTTTATTTTGCCCTTTAAGGTTTTCTGGTGATATCTTCTTTTTGTTTAATATGTCATATATACTATTTTCATTAAAAAATATTAGTTTCCTATAAAAGTACCAAAACATGGCCTTTCACTAACATGAATAAGCTATCTCTCCAAAGCTTTTTGAAGAATCATTTTTTAAATATATGAAAAGCATTGAAATGACATTCAAGTTAGTAAAATGAAGAAATTCACTAGCAATAAAAAAAATCATTTAACTTTCGGATAGGTTCATTACAAGGAAGTAGTGCATCAAAAGTAACCTATTTTAACAAATACTAATTCTTAGAATTCACCTTTTTATTCAATAATACTAAACAAGAGTAATCCTCCAAACATTCCAAAAGATGCCCCTTCAATAACTGGAATAAGGCATTTCCTAAAAGTTAACAACAAAATGTTTTCATTTAAGATAATTGAAAGGTCTCCAAAAACTTTACTGAAATTCAAGGAAGTTAGTCAAACGTAGAGATTGTCAAAGAATAATTTTCTATAAAAGTACCAAAACGTGCCCTTTCACTAGCATGAATAAGAGCCACCTCTCTGAAGTTTTTCAAAGAATCATTTTTTAAATGATTTGAAAAGTATCAAGATGACATTCAAGGAAGGTACTAACATGAAGAAATTTGCTAGCAATTAAAAAAATGACACTTAACTTTTAGATAGGTTCATTACAAGGAAGTAGTAGGTAGTATTTGAAAATTAACCTATTTTAACCAATACTAATTTTTAGAATTCATCTTTTTATTCAATACTACTAAAAAAAAAAGTAATCCTTGAAACATTTCAAAAGATGCCCTTTCAATAACTTGAATACTTAATTTCCTGGAAGTTAACAACAAAGTATTTTTTTAAGATAATCTGAAATATGTCTGAAGAATTTAATGAGATTCAAGGAAGTTAGTCAAATGAAAACAATGACAAACATTAAAAAGTGTTAAAAAATTAAAAAAATAATTTCACTTTTAAATGGGGTTGTAGAGGAAATACTATATCAAGGTGAAAATGTCAAAGATGAGCTTGGTTTCCATTCGGTTTCATTTTTATTTATATTTCTTAAAACTCAATCTTAAAAGAATTTTTTCTATTGTATGATCATCAATATATATTATGTAATAATGTACTTCTATATCGTTTCAAAAATATTTCTGTTTTTGGTTAAGAACAATTAAGGATAAATAAGTTGTTAGACCAAAAAAAAAAATGTAAACATAAATTTACAATTGTGGATACCAAAAATGATTTAACTTAAATTTTTAATTTTTTTTATTTTGATCTTGAAATTTCAACTTTACAGATTGAGAGAAAAAAAAAAAAGGTGGTGAGGAGGCATGACAATGATGCATGGGTTGAAGGCCAAAGAAACAGGAAGAAAAGGTAACTTGTTATGCCGTCTCAAATAAATTTTAGAATCTTTACTCATGGATTTGTACAAAAATTGAAATTTATGTTGATATGTTGAATTAATATTTAATCTTATATGGCATGTACTAGCTTACTTTGACTTTATTTTTATTTTTATTGCGATTATTGAAATCTAAGGAAGGATGAAACACAACAATTATTGTATAAATATCACTAACACTCTTTTGTGCACCATTGCAATCATGGCTAGAGTTGTCTACCTTTTTGTCTTCATCATCTCCATTCTTCCTCCAAACATCGGTAAGTGATGTGTAGAGTGTCTTTTGAAATTGTAAATAGAATGTCAAGTGGTAGGGTTTTTACCCTTACTTTGATTAGAGCATGAAATACATCAAATTTTGTATAAAATTTTGCTAATAGCCTTTCTTATTTGGTGTTGGAACGAACACACCAAATAGTTGGTAATTTTCTGTAGTTGTGGTAAATTACTATCCAGTTTCTAATAAGATTTTAGAAAAGTTATCCTTAACCATCCCAAGTTAATAGTTATATCACAAGGGTACCAAATGGTAGTTTATTCCTACTGCCATCTTTTTGCAGTTTGTGTAGTCTCTTGGATTTGGGCAGCAAAATAAATGAAAAGAATATTCATGTGATCAACACATATAAAATGTTGTACTAAGAATACATCACCTTCTTTTTTTTCCTTTGTGGGTAAGAGTTAAATGTCAAAGATTCATATTTGAAAGTCTAGAGGAATTAAATGCATTATGTACACATTTTAATATGATTTGTATCTGTTTTTATTTTATTTTATTTTATTTTAAATGTGATGAATACAGGAACAGCAAAAACCACTGGTTGTGCACTTTACGCTGGATCTCTAATCCTCAGTAAAACATGGCATGGTTCATGTAGAAATAATGACCGCTGTGATGAAAAGTGCAGGGAACTTGAGTTTGCCCATTGTGGAATATGTCAAGGGTGGTTTCATTTTAAATGCTTTTGTCGTTTCCCAAACTGAATACCAAGATCTGAAGAATGTGATAAATCTGTGCACTGGGAGTTTGTCACAAGGAATAGTGTTGTCAATTATATACCTTCAATGTGTATGCTTTGGGGAGTATATTGATACATGTACTCAAAATGAATAAAAATATGTCCAATGGCAATGTGCCTTACTTTTACCGTACTGAATGAAATTTCCTCATCATTTAGTTACCACATTGAATTTCATTGAACATGTCTACGTCATTCCAAAAGGGGGTCACTAATCTTTCTCTTTTAAAGTATTTCACAGTCAACTAAGAATGCATAAACAAATTTAGACTCTTCAATATGTACCCTCAAAGCACTTTCTCATTCTTCTTTTTGTGGCTGATCTCACTTCAATCTTCTCCTAAGTGACTTGAATTAACGTTGCTACATGTCACTCCATGTTTTTAGGATGAGACACTCATTTGTATTTTTTTTTCAGTCCTCTGTAATGATTTGGCATTCGTTGTTTCTAATTATTTCTACAAAGAGCACAAATTTCGGTCAGTCTATGAGAATTGCTACCAACCGTACGCCGATAAAGCATTCAACTATCCAACCCATAGCTACTAATGCTATGTTCGTGAGATTTGTGTTCACTTTTTCAGTAATTCAAGAAGGGGTTAATTGGGTTTCAGGGGCTTTATTAAGAGCTGATTGATATTTGAACTAATGTGACTAATTTCTGTTAACCAATTTGCTAAATAGGTTCAGTACGTTTAGTTGCAAGTTTCTTTCTACTTTTGGCAACCCCTTTTTGGAGCGACATTTTGAGTCAAAATATGCAATGCGTTTATTCGTGATGGCTTGTGCTTTGACATAAGTAGAAAGAGAGTGCATTTCACGTTGCAGATCCTGTGTTTCATGCAGGACACTTCTTTCTCATTTCCTGATATGCATTTTGTTTTTTAGAAACTTGGGGTTTGTGGGGTCTAAAACAAGCAAACACGAAAAACCGAGTATTTGGATGGCATAATCATCAAAAACAATATTTAGCTAGTTTGTGATGATCCAACATTCAGCTGAGCATATAATATATTCAACCCGGTGTCACAGCTGAGCATACATTGTCATAAGCTCTATATTATCATTATCTATTTAACCCAAACCATAACAGCACGCCACTTATCTTATAAAGATTAAAGTGAAATTTTGACTAGTCAATTTAGTTGGAAAATGATTAAGTCTTTTGGTTGAGTCCAAATAAGCAAACTTAGTCTCAAACGTCAGCCTAAACAAAACAAAGAAAGTCATATACGTAAAATGCTTATTTCTACCCTCATTGTTCCACATTTTGTTGGCGTAAGAAGCTCTATATTATTTAAATGTACATATATGTAAAATGATTTTTTCAAGATAAGTTTTGTTATATTCAACTAAATCATCTCCTTGGATTCATAAGATTAGTCACAAAATTGAGCTTATCAGCTCTATTATTTTCATTCACAACAGAATGTAACATATCATCATCCACAGGACCAAAGTAAGTTGCCTAGCATAAGTTTTTGTACAAGACTATACACAATTAGTATAAAAAAGTATCATGTGTCCAAGTTTACAAATTAACGAAATATATGCTGTATGTTGGAAATAGATCTTCTGCAGGTTCCTTTGGCCATCTTCAAAGCACAAAGATTTTCATGTGATTCCTTCCCCTTGCAGCAACAGCCACTGTGCACAATATATTTGAACTATCAAACTGATACAATCAAGGATAACAACCAAGAGAGAGAGAGAGTGAGACAGAACATGTACATATTAGAAATGCTAAGTAAATTAGAAGACCGATTAAAACAATGATTTCTGTGATTCTTTACACTAATAGAAACGTGTTAGTTTTCAAATGAAACAAAGAAACATAAATCAAAATCATGCCAAGACATATACCACAAGCTAGAATACTAGCTTGATCTATCAAACCTCTCTTTGTTATGTCAATCAATAAAGACTGGTCGACAAGTCTTTCCATTGCCCATCTACTTGGTGCTCTCCTCATGGTTTATAATATCTACATGCTTTAGTTTGATTTACTAATAATAAGGAGGTGATTTAACTGATGTGACAACAATTATCATTTTACTTTTTTATTTTATTTTTTATAAACACACTCATGCATGCTCTAGGTGTCAAACTTGTGACTAGGAGGTCCCAAGTAACACATACTCCTCACTAAGCTAGGTGTTTGTCAACAACTAACTCAAGAGTTTAAGGAAAAAATAATATCAATTGACAAAATTATCATCTAGTTGATATGAAGATGCACAGTTTCACTTTAGAAGATCTTTTGCCTTGATTACTTTTTTTTTTCCCCTGTTCTTTCTCGTTCTACTGTCTAATGCCTTAACTTTGGCTTTTTCGTGGAACGTTTACCCAAGCTTGTGTGTCCAACACAACTAGACCTTCATTTGATACAAATATATTTTAGAATACTTTCCCCATCAATCTTTTTAGTGAAATGTCAAGTATTATATATCACTAAATGAAATACAAAATTTTTCAATTATAACATCATTATTTAGGTTCAAAAATTGCATTTCAAAAATTCTAAAGATTTAATAAAATTTTATTGCAATTTATAAACAATACTTCTCAAATTGATGAATTCTTGTCTCTTACATTCTTATTGATTTTTGCAATAATAGTTGAGTTGTCTGAGCTTTTACCATTGGCTCTTCTTTTATTCTTTTTATTTCAAATGTGATATATTATATCTTTGAATGATACACTTAGCAAGATTGCTACCAAACTTTTATATTTTTTATCATTGACCATCTAACGTACTTCTTTTATCAATTATTCAATTCTTCAAAATAGTTCAGTCATACCTAACAGAGCCTTACAAATGTAATTTGTGAACTTGTAATTAAAAAATAAATGTTCTATGATTCTTCTTATTGTTGGTCGATCAAGGTTGTTAAACAATAATTTTTCCATCAATCTTTTCAATTTTAGTATTATTCCAATCTATTTTATATATTTATGTTTTGATAGCCTTTTTCCTCTCAAAGTAATTTTCCCATAAATTTTGAATTGGGATATTGCATTTAGTTGATATGCAAATGTATAGGAATAAACAACAACAAAATTTTGTTTTACAAATTATTGTCATTTAAATTTATTTCTTTATGTCTAATTATAGAAACTTTAATTTTAGAACAATAGAATTCCTTTAGAACAATCTAATATCTACTTTGAATTGCTTCAATTATGTCACATTAAAAAAACTTACTAACTTAAATATCCACAATCTATAAAGAAAATGTAAGCGTCCTTTTAGATGATTTAATGAAATTAATTATTTAAGTTCAATGTAATTACTAAAGTTCAATATAAATGACCATATTTCATAATTAGAGACAAAAAAAATTGAAGATGCAATAACAAAAAACCAATTACGAATTGAATGATCTTATTTGTTTGTGGAATATTTTACTAAGGATTATAAGATAACTTGAAAACTCAAAAATATGCAACGTTATTATCATAGAAGGTTGTCCGATGATATTTTCTTTTTGTTGATATGTGACGCATATACTATTTTCTTTTTAACTATCATAAATAAGCAATTTTCTTCAGAATTAATCGGAGAAGCATTTCTTTAAATGATTTGAATAGTATCGAAAGGAAGTTACTAAAACGAATAAATTGGCTATCAATTAAAAGAAAATTAACTTTTAGAAGGAGTCATTGCAAAGGAAGTATATATCAAAATTAACCTATTTCATCCAATGCTGTATTAGACAAGGATAATTCTCAGAATTTACCATTTTATTCAATATTAAAAAGGGTATCCCACGAAGCATTCCAAAATATATCCTTTTAGTAACTTGAATAAACCTTCTTCTAAGAGTTAACAGCAAAATATTTTTTGCGATAACTGAAAAGTACCAAAAGATTTTAATAAGATTCAAGGCAATTATTCAAATGTAGAGATCAGAAAACATAAAAAATTTGAAAAATAGTTTCACTTTTAGATATGGTATTTGCAAAGGAAATAACATATCAGGATCAAAGTGTTAAGATCAGCATGGTTTCCATTTGATTCATCTTCATTTATAAGTTTGAAATCTCAACCTTGAAAGAATGTTTTCTGATGTGTGATTACCAATATATATAATATACAAATATATTGTATAGTATTGTTGTTTTTGATTAAGAACAGTACAATTAAGTATTAAGGCTTACTAAGTTGCAAGACCAAGATAATGTAAACATGAATTTACATATAATGAATGATCCAAATCAAATGTTTAAAATTTTTCCTGTTTTGAGCTTGAAATTTCAATTTTAGAGATCGGGAGAATAGGGGGCAGTGAGGAGGCATGACAATGACGCAAGGGATGGAAAAGATAATATGTCATGCCGTCCTAAATAAATATTTGAATATTTACTTGCGTACACGAAATCCATATTTACATTGATAAGTTGAACTAATATTTTATTCCTAAATGGCATGTTATCTAATAGGTTGCTTCGACTTTGTTTCTATTTGTATTTCAATTATAAAAATCAAAGGAAGGATGATCCGTAGCATTTGTTCATATAAATATCAGTAACACTCATTTGTGCATCATTGCAAAAAGCATGTCTAGAGTTGTCTACCTTTTTGTCTTCATCATCTCTATCCTTGTTCCAAACATGGGTAAGATGATTAGCAGAGTTGCTTTTGAAATTGTAAATAGAACATCACATAGTAAGCTCTTTTAGTATAACTGTTATTCTTATCTTATCCTTAATTTGATTAAAGATATAATATATGGATTTTCGCATAAAATGCTAGTATTAGCCTTTCTTATTAAGGTTGGAACATAAACATGAAAAGAGTTGATAATTTCTCTCTAGTTGTGGTATATAACTTGTTGGATTTATTTAGTTTAACATTTTCATTGTGCTCAAATGGCACTAACCACCCAATTTACAACACTTGGTGCGTAGGTTAGGTGTAACATTTCATGCATTCTCACTGCTTGGTGTGGTGCTCTGCAACACCAAGAGTAAGCTATAGAGGGGGCTTTTGAATGGACCTAGTGTGAAAAGGGCCTTGTGGACTAGTATGAGTATCTAAGCATAAGTAATTAGTATGGCTCGGGTGGGAATGTTAAAATAATAGAGTAGTACCTTGGTTATTAATTATAACTTTGGGTCTAATCGTAATACTTAATGATCCTAACAATTAATATTATAGCAAGATACCAATTTAAGTCTTAACAAGTGTTTGGGAGAGAAAGGAAGAGAGGTGTAGCACTTCATACTCACCCATTACTTAGTTTGGGGTTCTGTGCAACCAAGAGTAAGCTGTAGAGGGTGGTTCAAGTAAACCTAGTGCAGAAAGGGGTGATTATCAATTTTTCTGGTTTATCGGATTCCGACAACAAAATAGACGAAAAAATTACTCACGTGACCCACACCTATAAATGTTATGCCAAAAATACATTACCTTTATATTCTTTTACTTAGTGGGTAAGAATTAAATATCAAAATTTAAAATTTAAAGGTTTCTACAAAAAAGAAGAAGAAGAAGAAGAAGAAGAAGGTAATAAGTCTCTAAATACATTGTGTATATTTTTACATGATATTTATCTTTTCTTTTTTAAATGTTACGAAATACAGGAACAACAGTTGGCAAAAGTTGTTTGCCTTACGGATCTCCAAGACTTAGTAAAACATGGCATGGTGCATGCAGATATAGTCCACATTGTGACAAAAAGTGCAGGAAACTTGAGTTTGCGCATTGTGGAGTTTGTGTGGGATTGTTTCATCCCAAATGCGTTTGTGGTTTCCCCTGAGTGAACACCTAGACTTAAAGAATGCAATAAAGTTGTCCCATTGGGAGTTTGTCACAAGGAATAGTATACATGTATTTAAAATGAATAAAAATATGTTCAATGGCATTGTGCCTTTTACTTTATACCTCTTTTTGTACTGAAATTACCCTATCATTTATTTTCCATATTGAATTACATTGCACATGTCTATATCAATCCAAAAGGGGGTTATTAATTTTTCTTCTAAAAAGTGTATGCAAGATGAAAGTTTTATTGAGTATACAATTTTTTGTAATGAAATGTAAATAAAAAAAATATTTCTCTAACTCTTAAGCTAGTTTTTAGGTTTGACTTTTAACCATTTTAGCATGACATTAATACCTTAAAAATTTGATAAATGCCACATTAGCACTCACAGCTCATCAGCCACATCATTGCCATGTGACAATACCATGTGAGCATTACTTGCATGCGTGGACACACACATCCTTTACTCCATAGGGCTGTTCACCCGGTCTTCCATGCCTGAACGAAAGATGTCGAATTTTATTATCACTTCCAACTCATATTGCCGAGTCGACCCTTTGGGAAGCTGAACATGAGCTCCATTCAAGCGTATGATGAAACTTAAATGAATGAAGTATTTAGTCAACCCTTAAATTATCTTTTGGGTTAGAATATTATGCCTTTTAACAAGAAGTAAGGATGATAAAATAAATCTAAACTTTTTAGTATGCACCGTGAAAGCACTTTCTTGTTTTTTTTTTCTTTAAAGTGTAATTTGACTTTACCCATTAACTCAATTTTTTGCTGTTGATTTACAAAATCTAACAGTTGGATTTTGAATGCTTGTAGCCATTGATCTATAAGATCTAAAGGTTGGATTTTAACCTCATGTAAATTTAAGATTGTAAATACATCCTTTGCCTATAAATAGCGCATTTTGTGTACAAAAAATGCTAGGTAGAAAAGATTAATGCAATATTCTTGTCTATATTTTTCTAGAATAACGAAAGCGTTAAGCATGTTTTTCATTTGCGATCTCCATAATTTGTATCTCTAATACGTGGAAGATTCAATTCGGCCTTCCATAGAAGTCTTCACTGCACCTTTTTCAATATCTATTACGGAATCGTTCCAGTTTTATTGAATGTCCCGATGGACATCTATTAGGGAATAGTGTATCCGTATCCGTTTGAATTTTATTTTATTTCATTTATCTAGTGACGAAAAGTAAGATAAAGTATTATGGCCAAGGTAGGTTTTTTTACTAAAAAAATTTTAAATGTAGTTATAGAAATAAAATATGAAATAATCGAACTCGAAATTGACTTTTTTTGTTTAACTTTAACAAGCAACCATCGAGAGGACTCAAATAAATATTTATGACCGATGCCTCTCACGTATGCAAAAATTTCAATCTAATCAGAAAAGGCACTTTATATTTAAATAAGTATGAAATATAGCAATCCATGGTATGTTGTATCAATGAAATTCTTTATTGTTCCGCATTGAAAAAAAGAAAAAGAAAAGGGGAACTATAGTTGTCTACATTTTTTTACCCCCCATCCTTCTTACAAACGTGGGTGAGTTGATGCCTCTATTGTTTTTTTTAGCAATGGTAAATAGTTTTTGCAAAATAGCTTCCTTTGGAGGTTGCTACCGTTCTTGTATTGTCGTTACTTTGATTTAATATCAGCAATAGCCTTTCTTGACTAGTGTTTTCGGGTAGAGTTTGTTAATCCACTTTAATTATCATAAATAACTATCTGTTTTACTTTTCTATATGGATATGTTTTAAGAAATTTTACCCTTAACTTCTTGTATAGATAATTTTTCTTTTCCTGCAACGACATCAAATAATAGCTTATTTAATGTATTATCTTGTTATGATTTGTGTAGTGCATTAGAATCTGATATTAGCATAGATAGAAAGTTACAGGTTTCAGAGAATTTTTTTTTTTTTACTTCACATTACCCAAATTATTTCCATATTGAATCCATTTTTTTTTTAAAACACATAATCTCTACATTTGATGTAATGGAGACACCCTCGGTAAGGTTACAACTTTAAGATTAATGCAAATTCCTGTCCACTTTATTGTAGAAAAATAGTGAAGGTTTTAAATTGAATTTCTAAGACTTCTGCACTTATATGTTCTTATACGAGTTTCAGCATATTAAAAAAAAACACACATTAGCTAATAAAATCAATTTGGTTTCATCTATTTACTAGCAATTTTCCAATTATCAATATAATTCCTCGGGAGTAACTATGATACTAGCAAGTGCCAATATGTAAACTCATAATAAATAGTTATTTAGATGGACCAAAGAAAATTTGTTTTGAATTCCAATTCTTAGAACAAAAATTCACGGAAAATTTTTTCAAAAAATTTTGAATGTTATCTTGTTAGTTTGTTTTTGTCCTTTAAAAACACACATCCTTAATTGATCTAATCATTGTATTAAATTACATATTTCATCTTCATCCTTTGTATGAATATTCAAAGCTCTTGATTCTCTTACACAAGTAGGTAAATAAATAATTTTATGTACTTTACATTAGTCCCGACACCTGTGGCTTAGTGGCACTTGAAAAGATTATGGCTTAAGTAATGAGGGTTCTAGAGACTCCCTCCCCATATAAATCCATTAAATTCGGCTCTTTTGTAAAATGTTTACCTTCTATATCTTAAAGAAACCAAACCTTCATCCGTTGTAAATATATTTTAAAATTCTTTTTCGATCAATCTCTTCAATTTTAGTGTTATTCCTATCTATTCTATATTTTTTATTATTTATTTCCTTTTTCCTATTAAGATGATTTTTCATAATTTTTAATTGGGATATCACATCTAGTTGATATGTTAGTGCATAAAATGCATAGAAATAAACCAAGACAAAAAATGTTTTGCAAAATATTTTCATTTAAATGTATTTCTTTTTTTCTAATTATGAAATTCCAATTCTAAAATGATAATTTTTTTTAGAAAATATAATATTTTATTTTATTTATCCAAGAATAAGACCTTTACATTGTTAATATTTTGATATTTTGAATTGCTTCAATTATCTCACACCAAAAAACTTGTTAACTCAAATATTTGCAATCTATATAGAATATGTTTTCTTTTAGATGATTTGATGAAATTAATCATATTACTTCAATACAGTAGTTATTTAAGTTTACCATCAATGACCATGTCATATAATCAAAGACAAAAATTGAAGATGCAGTAGTATAAAATCAATTACAAACTGAAGATCTTATTTATTTGTAAAACTTTTACAAATGATTGTAAGATATCTTAAAAAATAATAATATAGAAAGAATGTTTATTATATATCTATCAGGCCTTTTCTCTAGATTTATATCTACAACATTATAAAGTTGGCTGTTGATCTTTTCTTTTTGTTTAATATTTGGCATATATATTATTTCCTCAAGAAAAAAATATTAGTTTCATAGAAAAATACCAAAACGTGCCCTTTCATTAAGATATACAAGCCATCTCTCCAAAATTATTCAGAGATGCACTTTTTAAATTATTTGACAAGTGTAAAAATGATATTCAAGGAAATTAGTAAAATGAAGAAATTGACTAGCAATAAAAAAAATAAAATAAGAAAAGTCTTCTAACTTTTAGATAGAGTCATTAAAACATGCCCTCTCATTAAGATGAACAAGCCATCTCCCAAAATTATTCAAAGATGCACTTTTTAAATGATTTGAAAAATATCAAAATGATATTCAAGGAAATTAGTAAAATGAAGAAATTGACTAGCAATAAAAAAAAAATGTCTTTTAACTTTTAGATAGAGTTATTACAAGGAATTAGTATATCAAACTAACCTACTTTGACCCATGCTAATTCTTAGAATTCACCTTTTATTCAATAGTACTTAAAAAGAGTAATCCTCGAAACATTCCAAAAGATACACTTAATGACCTTTCAACAACATGAACAAGCCATTTCCTAAAAGTTAACTGTAAAAGTTTTTTTAGATAATTGAAATTCTCCAAATACTTTAATGAGAGTCAAGGAAGTTAGTCAAGTGTAGAGATTGGCAATCATTAAAAAGTAAAAAATTAAATTTTTTTATTTTTATTTTTAGTTAGGGTATTTGCAAAGGAAATAATATATCAAAGTAAAAATGTCGATGATGAGCAGGTTTTCCATTTGGATCCGTTTTCATTTATAATTCTAAGAACTTAATCTTAAAAGAATGTTTTCTAATGTATGTTTATCAATATATATTATGTGCTAATGTGTTTCTACATCGTTTTCAATATATTTTTGCTTTTGGTTAAGAATAGTACAATTAAATGTTAAGGCTAAATAAGTTACCAGACCAAAATAAATGTAAACATAAATTTATAATTGTAAATCTAGAGAATGATCCAACTCAAATTTTGATAACCTTTTTTTTTTACAGACCAGAAATTTCAATTTTATAGATCAAGAGAAAAAGAAGTAGTGAGTAGGAATGACAATGATTAATGGGATGAAGACTAAAGCAAGGGGAAGAAAAGGAAATCTATTATGCAGTATCAAATTTATTTTTGAATATTTACTTATGGAGAGCACGAAAATCCATAATTATGTTGACATGTTGAACTAATATTTTAATCTTAAATGGAATGTTATATCGAGCTTGCTTTGACTTTATTTTTATTTGTATTTCAATTATTAAAATCTAAGGATGAAACATGGTATTTTATCCTAGAAATATCAGTAACACTCTTTTGTACCTCACTACAAAAATCATGGCTAGGGTTGTCTACCTTTTTGTCTTCACCATTTTCGTCCTTCTTCCTAACATGGGTAAGATGATGTGTGGAGTGTCTTTTGAAATTGTAAATAGAACGTCAAGTGTCGGGGTCCTTTAATATAATTTCTATTCTTATTACCTTGATTAAAGCATGAAATATAGCAATTTTTGTATTTTAGTAATAGCCTTTCTTATTTGGTGTTGGAAAGAAAACACAGCAAGAGTTGGTAATTTCTCTCTAGTTGTGGCAAATAACTATCCAAGTAAGTTTTAATACGTTATTAGAAAAGTTATCCTTAACCATCCCAAGTTAATACTTATATTAAAATGATATAAATGATGGCTTATTCATACTGTCACCTAATTGCAATTTGTGTAGTCTATTGGATTTCGGCAACAAAATAAATGGAAAATTATTCATGTGACCCACGTTTAATTTCACTAAACATGTCTGTCATTCCAAAAAGGGGTCACCGGTCTTTCTCTTTTTGAGTATTCACGGTTAGCTAAGGATGGTGTAAACAAAGTTAGACTCTTCAGTATGTACCCTAAACGCACTTCCTTGTTCTTCTTTCCGTGGCTGGTTTCACTTTAATCTTTTCCTAAGTGACTTGACTTAATGTTGCTACATGTCACTCCATGTTTTCAGGATAAGACACTTAGAGATTATGACATTAAAAGAGAGTTCTTCATCCCGAAATCATTTATATTTGCTTTTCAATCCTTTGTGATAATTTGGCATTGGTTGTTTCTCCTAATCAACAAAATCTTGGTCAGTCTATGGCTTTTTTCAGATAATTAAAGAAGGGGTTGAATTGAGTTTCAAGGACTTTAATAAGAGTTGATTGATAGTGGAACTAATGTGACTAATCAATTTACTAAATAGGCTCAGTTCGTTTAATTCTAAGTTTCTCACTACTTTTGATAACCCCATTTTGAAGCGGGCATTGTTTAGTCTCCATTCACACGATTGGAGTCAATATGCACACCATTTCTCCGTGATGGCTTGTGCTTTTGACATAAGTGGAAGCGGAGTCTGCATTTCGCGTTGCAAATCCTGTGTTCCATGCTGGACATTACTTTCTGATTTCCCAATATACATTGTGTTGTAGAAACTGGGGTTCTGCGGGTTCTTAAACAAGCAAACATGAAAAGCATTATGGAGTTTGAACTGTGGAATCTTTTCCTTAGTATCGAACATTTCTAACACTTGCCACATCTCATAAAACAAAATACAGGGTATTTCTGAACCATCCTTACGCCTGAACCACCAACCAAAGAAGGAAACATTCCCGAGAAGGCCGCATCTTTCCGGTTGAGATAAAAGGAACGTCTATCTATGGAAGAGATGTAAGTCCCAGGTCCATCAGTTATGAAAGAACTCTAACTACCAGCAATCTTCAGCTTCCCGACTGCCCAAAATACCTGCCTGCAACTGTGACCAGAATATTCAGCATTACAACCTCCTCATCAAACTCAGACTTTGCAGCTCGGAGGGAAGCACATTTGCGAAGCAGGCTCCGAAGAGCAGCACAAGTGTCAGCATCTAGTGGCGTATCAACTACAGCACAGAGGGCAAACAACCACAAACAGTCATTTCTTGAAAGAGAATTCATGGTCTCTGCTGAGTTTATGCGTTTCCTCAATGTTGACACTCGAGCTACCGAGTCCATTTTCAAGATCACAGACAACAATGGCCCAGAAATTTCATCAGCACAAGTCATTACGCTTGAGTGTTCTGAAAGTAGAGATGTGCCGTGGTCTCCAGGTTTCAACAAACGTGGCAGATCAATGGACCTTTCAGTCCCAGAAAAATCATTAACCTGTTTGGGATGGTCTTCCCCAGAACTAAAATTTTCAAGATTACAAGGTTGCTGGCGGGAATGACATTTTTCATGATTAACAAAGATAGGTTCCCGCTTTCCAGAGAGTTCTTCACCAGAATCCACAAGAGGTGACACGGCCTGAGATTAAGAGGAGACCAAAAAAAAAATTTAAAAAAATAAACCAATTTTCTTCTAGTTCCAATGATGTCCCATAAACCTAAAACTTCTTGAATGAATTTCAGTTATGCACTCTACAGACAAAGCAAGCCTAGCCACGTTAACTAGTTGAAATACTTTTTCCAAAAGAAGGCCACCTTGGCCTTTTCAGAAATAGGGAAAGGCAGGGGATTGCCCAAAATAGTTTTGCATCTTAAGCAATATGAGGCAGGTTGTCACACCCTTTTCCACCTATTATGTCACATTCTAAGTTAATAAGATTCTAAATATTTTTGCACAATCACTTATTGGTGCCTAATGTGAAGAAATGTTGTCACACCAATAAATTGCCCAACACACAATGAAACCGTAAAATAAAAAATGAAAAAGCAGAAATTATATCAAACAACATGAAGTTAAGTTGAAGCAAAAGAAAAATACCTGCCGCAGCTCTGAAAAATCAGCAAGAAATGCCTCCTCCCATTGTTTCAATGGTAGGAGATGTTCTGCACACCTGGCAATATCAGGAATCTGGGGCATATAAACACTCTGCTCTTTGTTAAATTTACTTCTATCAAACTTGGCCACCTTCACTTTTGGAATCTGAGCAGCTTCCCACCTAAGCAAGAGAGAAAACAACCTTAGATCAATATCAATAATCAGTTCTCTATTCTTCTTAAGGAACTAGGTTATTCTGCGAATTCCAATTTTACAGTGAGTTAAAGCTAAAGAAAGGTACATCAACGACGCCAACAACCCCCAGGGAAACCCTCCATGACCTATCAAAAATCAATGTTAATTAATCTTATATAACTGGAAACTTAGGTATAATTTATAATGGACAAAGTACACGAATTACCTCTCTCCCTCATGTTGCAATTGATGAATTAGTCTTGCAAAACCCAAGGTTCAAAAACTTTGGCCCCCAAAGTTTCAGCATCTCTAAAAGTTATGCATGAATTACTTGGAATATCTCCTTACAGAAGAACCAATTCATGGCATTTCAATCAATACGCTCCAGCAACAACCACAATGATTACACCAACCAGATATGAACACCAGTGTTTGCACTCTAAATAACTCACATGAATCATAATGAATAGGACCATCAAAGGCCCTTCATGCTGTTGGGCCAGTCATAGCAGAGGCCTAAATAGAAGATATCAGATAGAGTCTTCACTTTTGTGTTTTCAAAAGATAGCCAGAGACTTTGTCAAAGCACAGGTGATGATCCCATGAAATTTATTCAGGTTAACTAAAATGTCTTATTCTACATGTGATTGCTATATCTACACTATGTTAGTCTAAGGCTTCTGGTTGCACCATCTCGGCTACAGTAATGGTAGCCAAATGGAACATTAAGGGAAGAGAAATATTTATATTCATCTGTTCCTAGGGTGGTTTAATTTGGTGAATTGGTAGCAAAGGTACAAGGAAATTCTTGGTCACTAAGGATAAAAAGGCTTTATGCCTAAGGGTTCAAATTAGGCAGAGTCACCCAAAATATAGTTCTGGGCTCTGTAGTTATACCTTGGGCTATTCTTGAGATTTTTGATTACTAAATTAAGAAAAGGAAAGATGATAAAAAGGCTAAGCTAACACTAAATCCCAGGCCTTGATATGGCAAGTCTGTTGATAAGAGGAAAAAATTGGGTATATTTCTTCCCATGAGGTTAGAAAGCCCCAGAATCTCTAATAATAAGGGAGAACCACTTGATTCGGTTACCCAACATCATGAAAACAGTTCAACATAAATGCCTAGGCACTGTTACCTGACACGTCTGAGATACTCTAATCCATCTTCTGGTGGACCAGAATCAAAATTTGGTTCCCCTCCAACCGAAAAAGCAGGTCTCTGAATGCTCGTATAATCTTCATCACTATCATCTTCTTCATTATTATCTTCTTCTAGACCTATGTAGCCATCTAGACATCTAACGCTCTGACTGAAAGTGGGACCCAAGGGAGACAGACTTTCCATTTCATCATCCTCCATATTTTTCATATCACTGTCCTTATTCTCAGAACGTGCTTCCCCTGAAATTCATCATAAATCTCAGTAATGCAGTTCTAAAACCAGCAAAGTAAAGAGTAAAAACATCTATTTAAGCAACAGTAAGGTAAAATCATCTCCTGATTCATAGAATTAGTCACAAAATTGAGCTTATCACTTTTATTAGTTTTCATTCACAACGGAATGTAACATGTCATCATCCACATGACCAACGTATGTTGCCTATAGCAGAAGTTTTTGGTACAAGACTGTACACTATTAGTATGCAAAACTATCATGTGCCCAAGTTTACAAATCAATGGAATATATGTTGTATGTTGGAAATAGATCTTCTGCAGATTCGTTTGGCCATCTTCAATGCACAAAGGTTTTCATGAGATTCCTTCCCCTTGCAGCAACCACCCCTGTGCACAATAGATTTGAACCATCAAATTGATACAATCAGGGTTAAAAACCAAGAGAGAAAGTGTGAGACAAGGAAAAGCTCTTGGAAGGATCTATCACCTTCAACATTTTCTTTTAGGAGGCAAAAACATAATGATATTTTGTTTCAGGTACGGGGGAAAACCTCAAAGAAAAACAAATGAGTTTCCTAACATAAATAAGAAATACAAAAGTATTTCAAGAAAATTACAACTTTAAGCAGTAGTTAAACAACTGTAAACATGCCAAAACCTGACTGCAATAGTAGATTAAATGGTTGACAAAGACCTCTGGACTTAGTGTCAGAGGATCTCCCTATCAATGTGAATGGATTATTCCATGGTGCCTCAAAAGCAATAAAACCAATACTATGTTGAACATGTGCAATTCAATATCAATAAAGGCCTTCAGAAGATGCTCTTGGCATTCATCTCACGAAAAGCAGTCCATGCTGATATAGGTGTTCGTAAACATATTTGTGAAGTGATTAAGATAAAATGCAAGAATATTTTAGAAAGTGAATACAATCAAACAGACAAGGCAAAGGATGCCTAACTCACGGAAACAAATCCTCTACTAGAAGCCTAAAATTTTACGCTCTTAGGATAGAAGGAACGTAACTTTTACATGATTCATGGATCCCTTGCCTAAGCATCACCGCAAAAAACTATACTAACAACAGAAACTGCTGCACAGCTTTAGCCAGGTGATGTTTCTTTAGATTAATACCATACCTCGACAGATTTAGTACAGATCAAATGTTTGCCAACGCCTACTGAGGTCAACATAGTCAAGTCTTTTAACATCAAAGATGACCCCATCACAGCATAACACCTTAACTTAATCTCTGAGTGAATGAAATCTTAGAGTACTAAATATATTCTATCTGTTCCTTCCGGAGCCTTCAGGAGCAAGTCATATACTTTTCCACTAAGTGGAAATGGTTATCAGTCCTCCCTTGTCAGGCACGTTGTTCTACTTCCTGATTCTGAAGCACTCTTAAATCTTAGACATCTAAAGATCATCTCTTGGATATGAGTCAGCCTGTTGTGTTTCAACAGAAGATTGAAAACAGAACAGAACCAAATTCACATTCTACACCTACGTACTGCAATTAATACAACCCTATTCCTGCAATTAATACCATCCTATTTACTTAAACCCATATAGTTTCAAAATATTTAATCACAAAACCAAACCACAATACTAGATAACTCTTCGAGATCGTGAATCATTAATGTCATTGACAGATTGCGGATATTGCATGACAACCACCATCTTGGAGAAGTGTTCAAGCAGTGAATGGTCGATGTTGTTAACATTTTCTGGTATTGCTTTCGTCAAGATTTCACAAGAATGACACTAGAGAAAAAAAAAAATACTTACTGAGAATAGCAGAGGCCTCTTCATGCTTCGCTAAGCTCTGCCGAGGATCGAAATTGTTCCAGATATGATTCTGATGCTTAGAGATTGTCAAGCCATCGTACTCCCTCGCCACAGCAGCGTCTAGCCCATTGTATATCAGTTTCCATATTTTCCGCTGCTCAACAACGTTTGTGAACCTCAGGGCCTCTAACTCCGTCCTCGAGTATAACTTCTTGGTTCCCCCTCCATTTTTTGGGCCTACATTTTTAGTTTCATCTGTCACAAAGGCATTCTTCCCATTCATCTCAGAAACCTTTTTTGCCTTTCTACGTGACCGCCTCGCCTTCTTTGCATCCACTTCTTGATTCACGCTCCCATTCCACTCTGGACATTTCTCATTGAGATCAATCAATGCCGTTTGATCGATTACTTTAATCTTCAAAGAACCCCCAAAATCAGTGGATTTTTCTGCATGGCTTTTATCTTCAGCCGTCAAGACAACTTCCAGCTTCTCCAAGAGTTGCTTTTTTTTCGTTTCCAACAGACTTTCAGATTCTTTTCCCAACTCTTTACTTTCCTCTACAGCAGAGCCCGCCTTAACGCCAACTTCACTTTTCACAAATACCTTCTCTTCTTTCCCTGCAAAAGCAGGGAACGAGCAGTCTTTCGCAGTCTCTTCAAACCCACCTTTCACCATATCAAACTTCTCTTTCTTTGCTTCACCATCACAGACATTCCGCGCCTCACAACTCTCACTCTTTTCCACTTCTGCACCAAAATCCTCAATCTTTTCCCCCAAATTCCCGTTTACAGAAAGCCCAGAAGCCAAAGAATCCAACACTTCCCGTCTCTGTCGAGCAGCAGAAGTAGAAGCCAGTTCCTGATTTCCTCCAACGATGTCCTCAGATGCCTCAGAATGAGACGACGACTTGGACTTCTTGGAGTCGGAGAGGAGGCTTAGGTTCTTGTTTTCAGCGATATCTTGCTCTTCTTTATCTTCATGGGAAACCGTACAAAGAGAAGGGGAGGACGTCGGTGGTGTAGGCATCTGTTGGTCATCTCCGATCTCCGTGATTCTTCGCTTAAAACCTAGGCAGGTATCAGAATCCATAACAAGAATTTCTAACTACTGGGGTCTTGGGTTTTGAAAGAGTTTTCGCCTTCCGCGAGATAGGGAGCCACGCAAAGCAGTTCGATGCTTCTGCGGGGCTTTTATAGGAACGGAGAATTTCTAACTGGAGGTTTTTTTTTTAAAAAAAAAAAATGTTTAGAAAGAATAAAAAATATAGAAATTTTTTTATCTAATTTTTTGTTATTTTTTATGTTTGCTATTTGACCAATAATGTCAGTTGCACCATGTTCAATCATAATAAAAATTCCATGTGATTGATGAAATATAAAAATAATTTTTTTTCTACCCTAAAAGCATCCAACTTGATAACTTTCATTTCTTTTGTCTTTATCATTTTCCTTTTTCAATCTTTTTTGTTTTGTCAAGCAAGAGGTTTAGGAAATCTTAGAAGGCAACTTTCAAATACGAGTTTAGGTATCAAACAAAAGTAATTCACGAATCTTAATGATAGCCCTATCCATTAAAGAAGATATTTATAATAATTTAAAGATAGACTTTTTGCTATTTCTAACTTTTTAGCAATTTATTAAAATAAATCCTTTTGAATTTAAGCAGCATTTTGGTATTCCTAATTTTGAATAACAGTGATAGCTGCCCATACTTTCTCTCTCGTTGGCAGAGTTACAAACGGACATAACATTCACATATTGCTTGGAAAGGAAAAAAAAAATTGACAAGGTGTATGGTAGGAATCAAAGTACATGGATGTTATTTACTTGTTGTGAAAATCAATGGTTCATTTACTTACAATTACATAAAATAACAAAACAAAGTAATATCATCAAACATCTAATAGTCAAATTCTAACATAGAACTAGTACAATCAAATTCTAATATACTAATGATGATTCATATAAACATTTATCGTCGCACAGTACATTTCTAAGAAATTCCCAAGAGGCCTCATCTATATCTTGACCCTCTATATCCTCTATATTAATTTTTGGTAATTCTCTAACAAAAATAGTAAGTTCTTCATTATTGTGTTTGAGTTCTCCAGCTTTCTTGTAATTCATTTGTGGTGACTGATCATTGCTTGCTTTTTCCATCATGGCTTCCATAGTCAATTTTCCAACCAACAAATGATGCTTTGAATCCTTTATAATTTTGTTGCACTTGATTCGACATAATCCCCAACTTTGAAACTGCAATTGCATTGAGAAGAAAGTGAACAACATTAATTATAAAAAATAACATAATTCAAGTTTTAACAAAAAGAAACAAAAAATAAAAAATTAACCAAAACATATATTAAAGAATAAAATTATAATTTAAGACAATTAATAATGCAAATACTTACTGTTTCAGAAGAAAGTCGATATTCATACATAATCCAATCACTTTTTATTGCTTGCTTTCGGCTTCTTTGTTCATCTTTGTATTCAAAGAAGGTTAAAGTCTTAACATAACCCACAAGATGGCCTTGTGAGTCTTTAATTGGTTTGTCTCCCGTATTGGCCTTCCACCAACCTCCATTTAAATTCCCTTGTAAATCCCTTCGGACTCGCTTTCCATTTCCATTTTTAGAGGCTTGTTCCCTCTTGACAAAGAAGTATCTCTCGTTCTTTTTTATAAATGGAGGAATATTGCCATCTACACTAAATTTGAGAACTCATAAGAATTAATATTAACATTCTAAAATCAAGAATAGAGTATTAATTAAAAAAAGAATAAGATAAAAAGTATTGATTCCAAGCATCAATGAAAGTGAAAATCAAAACCAATTCGAACCCTTTCTCTCAAAAAAAGAAAAAAGAAAGGATGAATTCCGCCACAAATTTACCAAAATATGGGCTTAAACAGAGTTGTTAGTGATTTACATATTGGGCCCACACAATTTGGGTTATCCCAAAACATAAAGAAAAGATTACGTGGGCCAAGTCAGAAAGGATATGCGATCGACCCAAGGCCTCATATTCGTTGGATCTGGGCTCAAAAACTTTTTATAGATTTCAGGCAGACAAAAAAAAAAAAGACAAAGATTAAAAAAAAAAAAAAAAAAAGCACCGTATCGTTGCCGGAAATCGAAACAAAAACGGAGACAGGTTGTCGGAAACGCACAGGTTTCCGGAAAAACCTCCAGAATGCAAGAAACGAAAAAGAACATCCCAGGTATGCAAGAAGTGAAAACTAAAACCAAGAAAAACCAAGAACGGAAGAATTACGCAATGGGTATCCCAGAAAAGAAGAAAAACACTCAAGAAAACGAAAAAACCAGGCATCCAAGAAGTGAAGACGAGAACCTAGAAAATCCAAGAACGGAAGACTTACACAATGGGCATCTCAGAAAAGAAGAAAAACACGCAAGAAAACGAAAAAGAACAACTCGGGCATCCAAGAAGTGAAGACGAAAACCTAGAAAATCCAAGAACGGAAGAATTACGCAATGGGCATCCAAGAAAAGAAGAAAAACATGCAAGAAAACGAAAAAGAACATCCCGGGCATCCAAGAAAGTGAAAACCTAGAAACCCTAGAAAACCTAGAAACACCAAGAACAGAAGAGTAACGCAACGGGTATTCAAGAAAAGCAGAAAAATATGCAAGAAAACAAAAAAGAACCGCACCAGGCATCCAAGAAATGAAAACGAAGACCTAGAAATACCAAGAACGAACTAACGCAACGGGCATCCAAGAAAAGAAGAAAAAGATACAAGAAAACGAAAAAAGATTTCAGGAAACGAAAAAGAAGAGAAAAAGAAAATCGTACCGTGCAGCACCCATGGCTCATGTGCGTAGACGTCCGCTTCAGGGATCTGCTCAGAGGGGCGGCTCAGTCCATTCACTTTTTCCCACAGATAATCGCAGACCAAATCCTGTTCGGTTGGATTAAACCAGAACCCGTCGAATGCTCCCGACGAATTCATTCTTAAGACAGAATGAATGAATGACTGAATGAGTGAAAAGAGATCAAAGTGGATTCTGCGCAGGGACGTCGTCGTGAGTGACAAGAACTCAGAGAGAAAAAAGGAAAATCTAGAAACTTCGAAATATCCGCTCATATGCCCATCCCGTGGAAGTGCCCGCATTATATAATACCCAGCATATTAGCAGTTGGGTATATTTACTAAAATACCCCCTCCTTCTTCCGGTTAAAATACCCCCTCCTTCTTCCGGTTAAAATACCACGCTCATATGTTTTTACTGGATTAAGTCCAATAATATAATGGTTAGGAACTTTCCTTATCTACCCCGCAGTGTGATCATGAACAAAGGAGATATTTAAATGCTAAAAGGGAACCCCTTTAGTCATGCTCGAGAGACAAATGGCAAGTTGCTTCACCATTCATTGCCATTATCATTGTACGTGAAGAACCGCCATTTATAATGGCAAGTTGCTTCATCATTCATTGTCAAGAGAAACACTCTCACCGAGCAAGAACAGATAAAATTGTATGCTATATATAGCACAACTAACAAAAAGGGCAGGGGATCACAATCTCACCCCCAACATATACGTTCGAAACACAACATTTGAAGCATGTTGCATATGATGTGCATAACTCATTTCAAGTCCCGGAAAGCTTTGGTTGTCTGCTCCAGCGATGTGGTAAGTGCGCAGTGACATCCAGTAAAGGAAGTTGTAGACATGCCCCGGAATTGGTCTCCTTTGCTTGCTTACCTGTGATGTTTACAAAGGGTTTGAAGCGGTAAGTTTGTTCAGTTTCTGATCTTTTTGGATTATTGAATTTGAGGAAAATTATTCATACTCACGAACTATTAAGAAGTTTGGTATTTCGGACTTTCAAATTTCATATAATTCATGCTTTTGGAGCTCTTCTTCTAACATGATATGAATTTGTTTGAACATGCGGTTATTGACGGCTGTAAATTTGTGGCTTTACAATTAGTAGCAAATATAGAAAGATACCATCAGATCTCATGCCAACAAGCTTACCACATGCTTTGGATATCAGCTGGCAGGAGGGCCAGAAGAAAAAATTGCAAGAAACGAGAAGAACATCTCTTGAAAAGAAGCCCATTCTCTTAACAAAGCCTTCATCAGCAGCAGTGTGGCAAAAGTTGAACTTCATGCCAAAAGCAGCCCACTTAAAAATGCTTTAAGCAAATCGCCCCTAAGAGGAAACCCATAAAAAACCAACAATAAAGAAGTAAAATAGGTCACTTGCCACAATATTTTTACTTACACGAGCTTGAAGCTGTACAGGTTTGGGGACGGGTTTGAGTTTCAGAGGCGGCTTAGTTCGTCGTCCGTGAGTAGCTATCGAAGGCATTCTCATTTTCAGGGTTCATCATTTTCATTTTCTTAACTTTATTTGTACTTTTATACTATGGGCAAAGAGAGGAAATATAGAAAGATAAAATCAGTTCTTATGACAACAAGCTTACCACATGTTTGGCTGAGAGTATGTATCTTCAGCACAACTAACCATCGGTACGAAGCTATCATCAATTGGGTCTATTTACTCTCCGAGCTTGGCTTAGCTTAGCCTATAGGTAGGAACTAGCCATCCAGCTATGTTAATAAGGAAACAAGCATTCAATTAGACTAAAACCTGTAGAACCCGATTGTGTGAAGATCGAGAACCTTGAGCACGGTGTGACAAGTTTCCATGTCGGGGTTGTGGTCCAGCTGGGAGAGGTACATCCACTCTCTTCAACTCTACAAGGCTTTCCTATCCCGTCAACTAGCTGTCTTGCTTGTCTCCTGCATCACAAAAGCCAAAAATGGAAATCAACATCTTAGTGACAAAAAAAAAGCTCAGAAATTTTATTCCGACCTTCTTTGATCTGTTTTTCACCTTAAAAACGTCAATTTTTTGTTCCAAAACTTTGAGTTTTAACTTGTTTCAATTAAGTAATTCTACCTATTCTGTATTTTGGTCTGAAATAAAGTTAAACCAGACATTTAAAAAATTTAAAATGAGAAATTATGACTTTTTATTTATATAAACTTTTAAAATGAGAAAAAATTTAAAATGAGAAATTCACAGTGCTCTCTGTTCTCACGCTACCGGAGTCGCTCTCTTTTGTTCTTCTGATTACCGCCGTCGATCGCTTCTGTTCTTCTGATTACAGCCATGACGGACGCCTTGCTCGACTACGCCAAGGAAAAACTTCTCGACAGAAAAATACAGGAGGCTTATGATCTTGTGCTTTTGGCCCAAACCCTCGATCCATTTTTTCCAGGGATTAACAGAGCACTTACTGCCTACCGTATGCTCTCCGTGGCTACAAGGAGGACTAAGTCTGGGCTGGTTGATTACTATGAGCTTCTCGAGTTGAAGGCCGATGCATCTCTCAGTGAAGACACCATCAACGATTCTTTTTGCCGGCTCGTGAAGCTCGTTCATCCTGACAAATCCTACTCTCCTGCGGCGCCTGCTGCATTTCGTCTCATCAAAAATGCGTTGGAGGTTCTCGGCGATGAGAAGAAACGAGAGGCCTACGATGTTTCCATGGGCCTGCGTCCACCACTGTCCAAGCCACCACCGAAGACATCGTCCAAGCCACCGCAAACTGGTCAGAAAGAGTGCCGTGGGATCAAAAGGTGCTGGCAGAATACTGAGGCCGATGTGAATCGTGCAGTTCGTCCCAGAACAATCTCCTAGGTTTCATCAAGATTCATTTTTTTTTGTGTTCTTGCTAGGGTTTTGCTGTGAATGTGAACGTTAGGGTTTTGCTCTGAATGTGAACATTAAGGGTTTACCGGTTTTGTTATCTTGCTGTGTTAGAGTTTATCCTTTTGCAAATAATCGGGTGCAAAATGATTGGGGTTTTGCGGAAGTAGACCCGAGATTAAGGTTCTGCATATTGGGTCTTGTATAAAATTTGGAATAGTATATAAGCATTTTTTCTTTTTTGATCTCTCTCTGTTTCACTTTTTTAAGTTTTCAAACAAACTTGATACTCGAATTATCGACGTGAATAGTATTATAAGCCTAAGCGCGTCATCTAGCAATCCGTGTTGATTAGAGTTCCACGCAACATCTAATCCGTGACATAAAAGCAACACCATTTGTACTGCATTCGAGGGACACAATCCGATATTGGATGCCAAACATATTAGCCGTTGGAAGATATGACTAAAATGCTTCTGCGTTAAGTTTGAACATTTGTTTGAATTAGTAATATTACTATATCAAGGAAGATAGTGTTCTGTGGCATGCACAGGCTCACATGGGCTATTGGTGATGTGACATCATATAACGTTATCTTCTCTAGCATCTTTGATTTTCTCAGCCGTATTGTTGTCAAATAAATCATATAAGCATACAAGATAGGTGAGGAAAAAAAGTGCAAATGCATTAGATTCTGCCATTCATGTAATAATGATGTTATATGATAGAGGTAATGTTCAAGTATCCAGCAATCATCCAGCAATCCGTGTTGATTAGAGATCCACGCAACACCTAATCCATGACATAAAAGCAACACCATTTGTACCGCATTCGAGGGACACTATCCCATATTAGATACCCAGCATATTAGCCCTTAGAGATATTTAAAAAATGCCCCGCATTAAGTTTGTACATTTTGTTTGAATTAATAATATTACTATATTTTTACTGGATTAACCCCCTCTGGCCTCAACGCCTCCCTCATCGCCTGCCTCGTCATTTCTTTTCATGAATGGAGGATTTATCCATTCATGAAAATATTACTATATTTTTACTGGATTAACCCCCTCTGGCCTCAACGCCTCCCTCATCGCCTGCCTCGTCATTTCTTTTCATGAATGGAGGATTTATCCATTCAGTAGCTCATTACGCTTGGGAGCTTTCTTAGATCCTTGTAAATTACGAGGTACGCGTTGATTCCGGCTAAGAAAACAACAGAATTTAACAAAGAAGCGAGTAACCAAAGGCCTAAGCGCAGTATACACAGATTTAACATGGTTTTTGCATATCAGCAAGATCCAATAAGGTACCTGAATTGCCTGCAGAGCAAGCGAGAAGCAAAGAAAGCAAAGGGCGACCCACTTCGACCGCTTCACCCCAGTCTTCATACTCTTCAGACGCGGTGCCATTTTCCGAATTGCCATTGATCTTCTATACGTAGTGCCACCGCCGCGCTGCCGTCGTAACCAGTAAAAATTTCCCACATCGGACCTCCTAGTTCCTTTGACTTGCAAACTTGACTTTTCAATGACGTGACTAGAAATTAATGGGACCAGCCCACAAAATCATATTACATTTTCGTTCGAGGAGCCCAAGATTCGCCATTCAAGTTGGGCCTTTTGTTAGCATGTCAGGTAGGTTAAAGGTTAGTCTAATAATGTAGATTTTAACAAAAATTGAATGGTCAAGTTCAATTAAATGTTAGAAAGGAGTTGTTGATAAAAAGTTCAAAACTTTAATTCAAAAGTTAGCTTAAAAATTTGAGGAATATTTCATTCTAATCACAAAAAAATAAAATACTCAATATAGAACTTTGGTCTTGTATATACATTTTTATATGGTTTAAAATTACACATGATAGAAAAAATTCAACATAAGCTCCAAAACCATATTAGAAAGCTTAAAAGTTAAATTCAAAAATTGGATGAACATTTTCTTAATTTAAATTTCATTACAAGAAATGATATACTTAATTTGATATTTTTATCCAACACTAATCTCCAAAATAGGATCCCAAACCCATGATCAATTACGAAGAATGATTTCTAAATACATCATTGTGTTAAAATAAACCATCAAAAAAGAACTATAAGATGGAACGGAGTTGAACTATAAGATGGAACAGTATCTCCACCTCCAACAAATTCCAAAACGCATAAGAACTAATGTCAATGTCATAAAATCAAGGACACAGTATTGATCCCAAAACAGTCTACTGAAATATGGGCAATATGTTGAGCCCAAAAAATTAAGAAAAGACTGCGTGGGCCAACTCGGAAAGACTGCGTGTGGTTGGGGCGGCATCCATCCTTAAAGCCAACCGAAAGACCCTAAACGAACCCAATGTCTGAATCCAAAATTGTGGGATTCGACAAGAGTTTCCCCCCTTCCCAAGGTTGGGCATTTTAAATGGGCATCCATCAACTTCCTTCTTGTTAATTGAGGCTATAGGAGTGAAACCCAAAACACTAGCTTCATTGTTTCTCTGGGTGCCAAGCCCTTAAAGGTTGGTGTCACTGAGCCTGCCAATGCTGGTTATTGTCAGCAGTTGGAACCGCCACCGGTGGATGAGAGGCTGCTGGTGAGTGAAACAAGTGTTATGGTGAGAGTGGGCAGGGATTTGTGTAGGTGAGTCGGGAGGGAACCATGGACTAGATTTATTTCTTCACATTTTGAATGCCAAACGACATCGTTTCCCGTAATGGTTTTGTGCCCCTCACATGCTATTGTTTAGTCTAAATTAATTGAGGCTCAGGAGGGAAATAAAAAATCACGATCCATTTAGGACCGTAGTTTATTTTCCTCATTTTTCAAAACTGTCCTTTGAACAACCATGAACTTTAGATATAATCATTTGAGATAAAAATAATTAAATGTTTGGTATGGCAATTAAAACACTAGGTCAATCCAAACCATTTTGAGATAAAACAATTTTAGTTATGACACAATACAAAATCTATTTGTTACTTACAACATAATTTATAAGAATAAAAACTAAATCCCTTTATCACATCCTTAATGCTTGCCTAGAGGAAAGGCAAGGACATGGTGGTTCCAAAGGTAAAGAGGTATTCGGGTCCTTATGAGCATGAAACTCAATATAAAAGATCATATTCTTTACAATACAATATTCCTTTTATAATAACAATCCATATTGTGTCGCATTGTAGAATTATGGGAAAAAAAAAGAAGTAATTTTTTAATTGCAATGGCTATATTAACGCTATCCATTTTGTTATGGCCAAGCCTCTTTCTTTAGGAACTACTTAAAGGCAATAATTTAACCCAAAAAATGTTTTTGGATTGATTAACTACGCTTAAGATATCACAAGAGAGCTAGTTGATTATTTGCTCAACAAATTTTGAATGGATGATTGGTTTTTAGTCAAGCTTGAGAGACAAATAAATGCACGTGGGATTCATCTTTCCATTGTCAAAAAGTGCCAAGGATGTTCTTATCATAATAGGACTTACTTTAAATATGTAATCTCTTGAATAATGTTAGAAGAGAAAAAATTAAACCCAAACAAGATTTTCTGCTAATCTTGTCAATTTGTTAGTAGTCAATGGAGGTAGTAGTGACCTAAGACCTAAGACCTAAGACCCTGCCCCACTTTTTTCAGGCCAAGTTAAAGCGACAGAAATTGCACAAGAAAATCTTAAAGAATAGAGATCCCGTAATTGTTTCAGTTGGATGGAGACGGTACCAAACTATTCCTATTTATGCCACTTGAGTGTACACTCATGAACACATACATGGCCTTGCCATGTTTTCGGCCCTGTTGCGCCTGCCAATACTGGGGTGATTGCTGTCCAGAATCTGACAACAATCAGGTAACGTGTCTTTCCCTTCTCTACTTGATTTTCCAATAAGTCTTTGAAATCGCTGCGTTTACAGGGCAAGTTCCAATAACTTATCACCTTAATATTTTGGTTATTTACACCACGAAGAATTAATGCTAGCATTGATATAGTACAAATACTATGTGCTTTTTTAACCTTGAACTATATTCCAATTCCGTCATTTAGCCCATGTACGACCATGAATTTGAGGGGATCAAGAAGAAACCTATTATTTTCTCTGTAGTCCTAACCTAATTCTCATTTCCTTTTAGATAGATTTACAGCTTCAAATTCATCCTAAATTAGAAAAAAAAAAAATGTCACTTTAGTTGCAATGCTAATTTTAGACTGAACACCTGCAAAGAATTCAATTGTCCCAGCCGGAGGAGATCGAGGCCCTTATGAAACTGCTCGGGCATATATATACATAATATGCTTTACGTCATTGATATTGGTAGCTATTTCTCGATGATTCTCACAAAGTTTCAGAGCACAACCCAGAACTTTAAAAGATGAATGTTACTGCAGCTTGTATTTCATAAGCCTGAGTCTATATTTTCCACCATTCATCTAGCAGTATATGATCCATCTCCTTGACAACTTCGTCAACTAAAATACATAACCATTTTGCGTACATTTCCAGACCACAATGGAATACCATCTAGTCTGTACGTTCAAAATTTCAACAATCTTAAACATTTAGATCTTCAAATACCCTAATTCGGAGAAATTTATCTTCCAACTAATCAAAACTGGCTTAAACCTAAACTCTTGTATAAAAGTAGTTCTTTCACATTCTCTAATTACCTTGTCATGATGAGCAAATCTTTCATTACTGTGCTAGCAGGAAATAATAAAATACTTACGTCATTGAGAATAATAAATGCTTACGTCATTGATTTGGAACCGATTGCCATCAATTGCAACTTATCTTTTGCTTTTAACTTTTTTCGGACGACTTGGGATTCCCGTTGTATTTGGTTACAATTAATATTCGATGTAAGGGTGGTCGTGCCTCGAATGATGTACAATCCTGTTCCCCACATGAGAATATCGGATCTGACCAGATCACATGGGCACGTTTCGCCAACGCGTACTGGGGAACGCGTAAAGAGATCAACGACATCGATTCCATCGTGGCGTCCACGCTCCAAGACCTGAGGCTCCGTTGCTGCGAACTCGAAAAGCATCTTCGTGGAGTGATAATAACAACTGCATTTATTATCAAACAAAGATAATAAATGCGCGAGGGCATAAAAGAGAAAACGAACAACATTCATTGTCCACTTCCCTCTGTCCCTTTCATAATCAAAATTCACAGTGCTCTCTGTTCTCACGCTACCGGAGTCGCTCTCTTTTATTCTTCTGATTACCGCCGTCGATCGCTTCTGTTCTTCTGATTACAGCCATGACGGACGCCTTGCTCGATTACGCCAAGGAAAAACTTCTCAACCGCAAAATACAGGAGGCTTATGATCTTGTGCTTTTGGCCCAAACCCTCGATCCATTTTTTCCAGGGATCAACAGAGCACTTACTGCCTACCGTATGCTCTCCGTGGCAACAAGGAAGACTAAGTCTGGGCTGATTGATTACTATGCGCTTCTCGAGTTGAAGGCCGATGCATCTCTCAGTGAAGACACCATCACCAATTCTTTTTGCCGGCTCGTCAAACTCGTTCATCCTGACAAATCCTACTCTCCTGCGGCGCCTGCTGCATTTCGTCTCATCAAAAATGCGTTGGAGGTTCTCGGCGATGAGAAGAAACGAGAGGCCTACGATGTTTCCATGGGCCTGCGTCCACCACCGTCCAAGCCGCACGCGCAGACACTGTCCAAGCCACCACAAACTGGTCAGAAAGAGTGCCGTGGAATCAAAAGGTGCTGGCAGAATACTGAGGCCGATGTGAATCGTGCAGTTCGTCCCAGAACGATCTCCTAGGTTTCATCAAGATTCATTTTTATTTTTTTTTTGTGTTCTTGCTAGGGTTTTGCTGTGAATGTGAATGTTAAGGTTTTGCTGGGAATGTGAACTTTAAGGTTTCTAGGGTTTTTCTGTGAATGTGAATGTTAGGGTTTATATGGTTTTGCTGGGAATGTGAATGTTAGAGTTTTGCTGTGAAGGTGAACATTAAGGTTTACCTGGTTTTGTTTTCTTGCTGTGTTAGAGTTTATCCTTTTGCTAATGGTCGGATGCAAAATGATAAGGGTTTTGCGGAAGTAAATCCAAGATGAAGGTTCTGCATATTGGGTTTTGTATAAATTTGGAATAGTATATAAGAATTTTTTCTTTTTTGATCTCTGTCTGTCTCTCTTTTTTTTTATAAGTTTTCAAACAAACTTGATACTCAAGAATTATCGACGTGAATAGTACTATAAGCCCAAGCGCGTCATCCAGCAAGCCGTGTTGATTAGAGTTCCACGCAACACCTAATACGTGACATAAAAGCAACACCATTTGTACAGCATTCGAGGGACACAATCCGACACTGGATGCCAAACATATTAGCCGTTGGGTATATTACTAAAATGCCCGCATTAATCGATGACAACATAGCAAAACTGAAAAAAGAACTATTTGCTAGCTCAAGGATATGCCTTCTGCTTCTTCTTACATGGAGAAGCACAATTTTACCATGATTCAGCTAAGTCCTGGTTAATCATAGTTAATTACTACGACGATTCAGCACATTTAAAACTTGATTGAAATCTAATTTGGGCCAAAATTATTTGGGTTGCTTTTACTTCTTTCACCTTCATTTTTTGAGGCAACAAGACAGTTGCAGCATGTAAAAAGAAGGGAGAAAAAGTCTTTGAATTTTCCCAGTTTTTCTTCTTTTTTCCCCATAGAAAAGGAGAGCTTTCGCCTGGAAGAACTGTCGCTGCTAGTACAAATAAGGCATATCCATTCCGAGATGTTGATATTGAAATGGAGTTCAATGAACTAAGACAAAAGGCAGATGATTTATAGACTTATTTTTGTTTCATCGTTTTCATTTTGCTGTAAGAATTAAAGTTGTGCAGCTGAAGATCAAAGAGATTAAATCTTGTATGTATAGTTGGCCGATGGGCGTTGATATGTAACTTAATCTCTGGTTGAATGAAATCTTAGAGTACTAAATATATTCTATCTGTTCCTTCCGGAGCCTTCAGGAGCAAGTCATATACTTTTCCACTACGTGGAAATGGTTATCAGTCCTCCCTTGTTAGGCACGTTGTTCTACTTCATCATTCTGAAGCACTCTTAAATCTTAGACATCTAAAGATCATCTCTTGGATATGAGTCAGCCTGTTGTGTTTCAACAGAAGATTGAAAACAGAACAGAACCAAGTTCACATTCTACACCTACGTACTGCAATTAATACAACCCTATTCCTGCAATTAATACCATCCTATTTACTTAAACCCATATAGTTTCAAAATATTTAATCACAAAACCAAACCACAATACTAGATAACTCTTCGAGATCGTGAATCATTAATGTCATTGACAGATTGCGGATATTGCATGACAACCACCATCTTGGAGAAGTGTTCAAGCCAGTGAATGGTCGATGTTGTTAACATTTTCTGGTATTGCTTTCGTCAATATTTCACAAGAGCGGCACTAGAGAAAAAAATAATACTTACTGAGAATAGCAGAGGCCTCTTCGTGCTTCGCTAAGCTCTGCCGAGGATCAAAATTGTCCCAGATATGATTCTGATGCTTAGAGATTGTCAAGCCATCGTACTCCCTCGCCACAGCAGCGTCTAGCCCATTGTATATCACTTTCCATGTTTTGGGATTTGGGATTTCAATTTGGACTATAAAATGTTTAGAAAAAAAAAATTAAGTTTTTTATCTAATTTTTTGTTATTTTATATGTTTGCTATTTGACCAATAATGTCAATTGCACCATGTTTAATCATAATAAAAATTCCATGTGATTGATGAAATATAAAAATAGTTTTTTTCCCCCCTAGAAGCATCCAACCTGATAACTTTCATTTCTTTTGTCTTTATCATTTTCCTTTCTCAGTCTTTTTTGTTTTGTCAAGCAAGAGGTTTAGGAAATCTTAGAAGGCAACTTTCAAATACGAGTTTAGGCATCAAACAAAAGTAATTCACGAATCTTAATGATGTTGCCTTTAAGAATGAACACTTGCTTCCTTTGACACTTGGTGAGCAGTGAATGCGTTTTCATCATTTTCTTGAGATTGTTAGTTAGTATAAAGACCAACACAAGATTGAATTCTGGGTTACTGCAATAGCCCTATCCATTAAAGAAGATGTTTATAATGATTTTAAGATAGACTCTTTGCTATTTCTAAGTTTCTAGCAATTTATTAAAATAAATCGTTTTGAATTTAAGCAGCATTTTAGCATTCCTAATTTTGAATAACAATGATAGCCGCCCATAATTTCTCACTCGTTAGCAGAGTTACAAACGGACATAACATTCATATATTGCTTGGAAAAGAAAAAAAAAATGACAAGGTGTATGGTATGAATCAAAGTACATAGATGTTATTTACTTCTTGTGAGAATCAATGGTTCATTTACTTACAATTACATGAAATAACAAAACAAAGTAATATCATCAAACATCTAATAGTCAAATTCTAACATAGAACTAATACAACCAAATTCTAACATAGTAATGATGATTCATATAAACATAGTTAAGAATTACTTTAAATATGTAGTCTCTTGTATAATGTTAGAAGAGAAAAGATTAATTGAAACAAGATTTTCTACTAATCTTGTCAATTTGCTAGTAGTCAATGGGGGTAGTAGTGACCTAAGACCTAAGACCTAAGACCTCATTTGTTTTGGAACTTTTAGGTTCAACACCATTTTGCCTAATTAAAAATGCAAGGAAAAGGTGTTTCAAATCTCAATTGCAACAACATAAATTTTCCTGGAGAAATAATGGGCCAGTTGAAGTGGTCTTATACTCTTAAGCAAATATCCCTTCAAAAGAAGCCCATTCTCTTAATAAATAAAGCCTTCATTAGCAGCAGCGTGGCCTCCAAAAAGTTGAAAGCCCATTTAAAAATGCCTTGCAAATTGCTACTTAGAGGGAAAACCAAAAAAATAAATAAATAAATAAATAAAAAGTAAGTAAAATAGTTCAGTTGCCACAACATTTTTCATTACACGAGCTTGAAGGTCAAATTTTCAATCTCAAAGGTGGTTGGTAAGAGAGGATGAGTTTTTTTTTTTTTATATATATATAAAGATAATACCAAATTTTTTTAGAATATGCCAAATGATTATTATTTTTAATATGTCACCTGAATTAGAAAGTAAAAATTTATAAGTGATAAAATAGTACGCTTGAAATTACAATAATTTAAATCACAATAAGGGTTATCTTTTAGCCACAGTCCTTGCATAGATTGCGTTATGCATTTCATATTGTTTGGTGAAATTCCTTTTCTTTGCTAAAGACTTACAAATAAACAAAATAAAAAACAAAAATAAGGAAGTATTAAACATTGCGAAAATGTTAAGACACTAGAATGAGGATTTACAACTAAAAATGGTGATTGAATCTCTTTTCAGCAATGAGTCTTGAATCCTAAGGGATTAGGAAAATTATAAACCACATGTAGAGAAATATCGGGATGAGTTAATTTGTCTTAAATCTTCATCCTTCTAAAATTAAAACAGATGCATCTTTTTCAAGAGTTAGGAAAGGGTTGAGTTGTCAGTATGGGTTGGGGTTGGCATATGTGGCAACTTGCCATAACCATTTAAACGAGAGACTAACAGAGGAGGCTATTTTCCACCATGTGGTTTAGTTAAATGGTTCATTTAACTGGGTTATGCTGAGTTTTGTCAGTGCATACTGCCCTTTGTCTGAAATGCGAAGAGCAACATTCACGTCAGTCGGTCATACAGGCTGAGCACATATATGTACATAATATGCTTTACAAGACAGATTAGTATGTCTCTGACACAGCATCCAGAGGCGTGAATATTCCCATTTCCTCTCTCTTTTAGATGCTCAAGCTCCCGATTGGTAGCTATTTCTCGATGATTCTCACCCAAAGTATCAGAGCACAACCCAGAACTTCAAAAGATGAATGTTTCAGCAACTTGTATTCCACCATTCATCTAGCAGTATCTGATTCATCTTGTTGACAACTTCATCAACTAGGGTACAGAACCATTTTTCGTACATTTCCAGACCACAATGGATACCATCTAGTCTATACGATCAAAATTTCAGCAAATTTGGATCTTCAAACACCCTAATTTTGAGAAATTTGTCTTTAAACTAATCAAAACTGGCTTAAACCTAAACTCTTGTATAAAAATAGTTTTTTCACATTCTCTCATTACCTTGTCATGATGAGCAAATCTTTCATTACTGTGTAGCAGGAAGTATTTTACTTCTTGTTAGCTTTCAAGTTCTATGCACCTTCGATCCCATCCTAGTATCCCTAGGTTATATAGGAAGGATCATCCAGCAATATTATTATCATCCCCACTAATTTCCCCTCCTTTTTTGAAACATAGGAACAAATAACATTCACAATCACAAAAAGCTTCCCAAAATGCAGGTGATCCCCCAATACCAAATATTGTATGGACTCTTCAATTTCTATTGCATTGTGGAAGAAGAAATTTTTTTGGGTCAAAACTAAGTATACCAGACACAAGTTTTTCTTACTCGATACTAGCAAAAAATAAGAAGTATACATAACTTCATTTACGTTGCTTACTCAAGGTTAAGAAGACCAGCAACGGTACTAATGCTGATATCAAAATCCACTTGGGTTGAATGATGAAGTTCCCTTCTTTTATAGGCTAACAAAATAATTCACAAGACAACAACATTTGAGAACTTATAACATTTCCAGAGAAACCAGGAACACCATTTTATTAGCAAGTAAAAATTTAATCTGGCCACAAACCTCCCGAATAAGCAATGCAAATCTGCCCTCACATATGAGAGGGTGATGAACCATATGAGAACTTAAAGCAATTTGACACATAAAAGTACAAGAAATCACATAAATGCAAACAAGCAAATTTTAGGGTTATAAAGAGAAACTGTGATCATATTGTTTACAATAAGCCATTTCTCATTTTTTAGGACACACAATATTATACGTATTTGAGCACAAATTATTGGTAAATTGAATTGCCATTGATGCATAGGACAAAATTCTTTCTGTCATCTTGCTTTTCCTCGTAGAACCTTTTCCAAACTGAATAAACCACAACAAACTTGCAAAATGCTTTCAAGGTACACTTCATCAAGATGTTGGGGTGAAAACACTTCTTCTACCACCTATAGTTTCAACTCCACGTTCAATTTGCTCTCACTAGTCTTATGTCATCTTGTACTGCAACTGATTCCTAAAAAGACATGCCCCGTCCCACTCACAAATGCACAAGCTTTTAGTTAAAAAATAATTCATGAGTTGAAAAACTACAGTGGTTGTTTCAAAAGTTATTCTTGTCTTTAGGAAATAAACAAATGAACAAGCAGATTATGATTGCTTATCAATTCCAAAGTCATTGAGACACTGAAATAATTGAAAAAAAAAAAAACCCAGGGATCATTACACTCTTAATCTAAATTTATAACTCAGGTGCCCACCAAGCAGTCATCTTCTCCATGAGTATTGGGGAAGAAAAATGGAACTATCCATCATTATATATACCAATCTATACATGTATCCCTCAACCATTGTTCGTTATATACACTGGAGTCACTTTGTATATAACTGCAAGTATTTTCCACGTATCTACCTCAAAGCATAGTGCTTTTGAAAAACAGAACTAGAAATGGGATTCCATTATGGGAAGGCCCACTCCGCCCAAAACGATTGTTAGTTATCTTGGGTCTTCTTATTTCATTCTATATACTGGACTTCTCATTAATTGAGTCTCACCCAAGCACGTAATATATCAGTTCACAGACTTAAACTAACTGCGTATAAACTGCCAAGAAAGCTACTCTTGTAAGTGGATTGGATGTGCAAGCAAAAACAAGAGGGAAGAGAGAAAAAATCAATTAAAGCTAGTAGTACCAATTCCAACAATAACGGGGTCCAACAAAGCCTGAAAATGTTTTATAAAAGCAAATGTAAGGTTTAAATCCGGCTAAATATTCAGAGGAAATTTTTGGGATAGGAAGCAATTGGGGTCAGAAAAACAAGTATCTAGTGTTTATGTATCACAACCCAATACCTGTATTGCTTGAACAGCAAGAAGTAATCCTCTATCCAAGTCATACGAATCAGGCATTGGAGCAAGCTTTATCGTATCCCTGAAAGAGGAAGGATCTGTGGTTGCTTCATGAGAGATTCCATAACATAAACATTTAGTAACAGCACATCAAGGAACGAATCACAGAGAAGACGTATTAGAAAGTAAACATACATTTCCTAAGTGAAGGAAACATACCTACAGCTGAGCTATCAGCATGGAGAAGATCTGATGGGATGAAATGCCATGTTGCTACTATGGGTTCCATTTTAGATTTAGTTGGTGATCGAGTCCATGGTTGAGACAGATCCTCAAAGCGTGTAACAAGGTTTGGTGTAACACGAATAGGCCTGGGTGTACCAACCAGCCTTTCTTGAGCACCAGTTGATGTATGAAACAAAGGTGGTGGTGAATTAAGGCGAGTTACGCCTACAAGTGAACAGTCGCATCATACGCATAATCAAACTATGAAATAAAAAGAATACAAGGAACACATGCTTTTTCATTTTGATCGTTAAGATAAAAAATAAAAAGATATCAAAAACGTGCCTAACATGCATTCTAGAGATGTAAACTGCAGAACAAGGATGGTAACAAAGGGGGTGGGTGTTAAGGAGTAGTTCATTTGATCTATTACTTGATGACTATTTGTGAGGGAAACTATAATTTAAAATTTGGTCGATAAAGAGACTAGCTTAAATGGGTGTTGCAAAACAAAAATGAGGGAAACGCTCTGACTTGTTGAGTCTAGTGTGAACACAAACTGTGAATCAAAATAAGAAGATAAAAGAAGTGATAAAGAAAAAAACAGTAACTCCAACATCCGTAACTGAAAAAGTTATTTATATAGATTATATGGTTTTAGACTTACTAAAATTAGAATTCCTAATTTAACTCATAAAAAAATTCCTAGTAAAGATTATTAAATGAATCCTACCGATAAAGGTCTACTATAGCTTAAGAATTCAACATCCAAAATTTTACATAAAAGTTTCATGAACACAAATATTTATAACTTGACACAAATATTCCTATACTTTTTTGAAACATAGGAACAAATAACATTATCAATCACAATAACAAAAAGCTTCCCCCAATGCAGGTGATCCCCCAATACCAAATATTGTATGGACTCGCATAATATTATAAGAGAAAAGATTAAATCAAAACAAGATTTTCTACTAATCTTGTCAATTTGCTAGTAGTCAATGGAGGTAGTAGTGACCTAAGACCTCATTTGTTTTGGAATTTTTAGGTTCAACACCACTGCCTAATTAAAAGAGAAAAAAAAAAAAAAAAAAAAAAAGGTGTTTCTAATCTCAATTGCAACAGCATAAATTTTCTCAGAAAAATAATGGGCCGTTAAGGTACTCTCAAGTAACTCTATGTTGCCGGCCCCAAATACCCTTCAAAGGGAGCCCATTCTCTTAATAAAGCCTTCATCAGCAGCAGCAGCGTGGCCCCCAAAGCTGAACTTGATGCCAAAAGCAGCCCATTTAAAATTCTTTCAGGCAAATTGCTATTAAGCGGGAAACCCATAAAAAACCAATAGTAAAGAAGAAGTAAAATAGTTCAGAGCATTTTTCATTACACGAGCTTGAAGGGTCAGATTTACTATCTTAAGGGTCGTTGGTAAGAGAGGATGACTTTTTGATATATAAAGATACTACCAAATTAAAATATATGCAAGATGATTATTATTTTTAATATGTCACCTTAATTAGAAAGTAAAAATTTATAGTGAAAAGTGATGATTATTCTATGATTGATTGTAAGTTACATGAATTTGATTTGATTTTAAATAAATAAATAAATAAATAAACAAAAACAAAAGAAGTTGGGCATAACCGATGCATTTACTTTTGCTTGTGTCCTGTCTTGTGAAAACTAGCTGAAAGGTTAAAGTTGATGCGATCAAGATTATTTCATTATTTTTGTAGTAGTATCTTTTATTGCGTTATTTGGTGGCCGAGAAAGTGTGTGAAAGAAGTGAGGACTTCTATTTGTTGGTTATTTGTTTGTTTGGCTTAAAGGTCTTGCTCGTTTCTGGAATCTGAGTTTGTGGGTTTAGCATGGGTTGTGCTTTTGCTTCTCCTTGGCTCATGGGAAGATGGTATAGAATAAAGAGAAGCGATCTATGTTTGAATAGCTGTATCATCTATTTGCTGGCCGTTGTTTAGTTTCCGCAGAAAATGCTGGAGGTGGAAGGGAGAACTTGTTGAATCTTATTGTCTACGAGGAAATTTGTTATTTGGTATTTAAGGCTCGGAGTCTCTTATGTATGAATATCGGGTTGTGTTTTTGGAATGAGTTTTGTTTTGTTTTTGTTTTTGTTTTTTTTTTTTGTGTGTGCGCATGATCTGTGAGAAAGTACTTAAAAATAGGCAAGGGAAGTAATATATTTCTGAACCTAAGAATTTCTAGGTAGTTAGACTGTTTCAGGTAACTAGGATCCAATTTCAGTAGTTTTGGAAGAATGATTTTATATAATTTCGTGATTTTTCTTTGGGAGTCAAAAGTATATTTTGGGCTTTCAAATCTTAAGCTTGGTTTTTTCGTTGAGATTAATAGATATAATTTTGATCTCTTGTCACAAGATTATGAATTTTTGTTTTACTATTTTCTTAAATTGTTTGAGTATTTTGGTGCTCCTATAACATAACTATTAAAAATTCTCTTTATGGAATCTCATGGAGCTCAATGTTGAGTTTCGAACGTATATGTTGGGGGTGAGATTGTGACCCCTGCCCTTTTTGTTAGTTGTGCTATATATAGCACATAATTTTGTTTGTTCTTGCTCAGTGAGAGTGTTTCTCTTGACAATGAATGATGAAGCAAATTGACATTATAAATGGCGGTTCTTCCTATGATGAGTGGAAGTATTTCTCCTTCAATAATTTTTTGGCTTTTGCAGATGAAGAGGTGAATTTGTATAGAAAGATACGATCAGATCTTATGCCAACAAGCTTACCACATGTTTGGCCGAGAGTATGTATCTTCAGCACAACTAACCATCGGTACGAAGCTATCATCAATTGGGTCTGTTTACTCTCCGAGCTTCGCTTAGCTTAGCTTAGCTTATAGGTAGGAACTAGCCATCCAGCTATGCTACTCAAGCAAATGTTTTGTTGAGTCTTAGTTGGAGAATTCCAAACTCTATTTTTTCCTAGATGAATTGTAATGCTGGGGTATGCCCCTAAGCTCTTGTATTACCTTTTATTCTTCGATGAATAAACTCACATATTCATAAAAAATAAAAATAAAAAAAAAAAAACCTGGAGAACTTGATTGCGTTGAAGATCGAGAACCTGGAGCACGGTGTAACAAGTTTCCATGTCCGGGTTGTGGTCCAGCTGCGAGAGGTACATCCACTCTCTTCTACTCTACGAGGCTTTCCTATCCCGTCAACTAGCTGTCTGCTTTGGATATCAGCTGCCAGGAGAGCCACTACCAATGGAGGAGATGGCGCCATTAGAGCGAGACTGCAAAGCGAGTGATCGGAAATGAAGGCGAGGCGCGTGATATTTGATCTAGAATCAGGACGAACTTAAGCCGCCTCTTCAAACACAGCGTCTTTGATATTTCACGTTCTTGTATTACGAAGAGTGAATCAGAGAACGTCATCGCCAGCATATATAATAAAATAATTACGTCATTGAGAATAATAAATGCTTACGTCATTGATTTGGAAGTGATTGCCATCAATTGCAACTTATCTTTTCCGGACGACTTGAGAATAATATTCGATGTAATGGTGGTCGTGCCTCGAATGATGTACAATCCTGTTCCCCACATGAGAATATCGGATCTGACCAGACCACATGGGCACGTTTCGCGAACGCGTCCTGGGGAAGGCGTAAAGAGATCAACGACATCGATTCCATCGTGGCGTCCACGCTCCAAGACCTGAGGCTCCGTTGCCGCAAACTCGAAAAGCATCTTCGTTGAGTGATGAAATCGACCCTTAACGGCTGCGCGTAAAAGAGAAAACGGCATTTATTATCAAACAAAGTTTTAATAAATGCGCGAGGGCATAAAAGAGAAAACGAATAACATTCGTTGTCCACTTCTCTCTGTTCTCACGCTACTGGAGTCGCTCTCTTCTGTTCTTCTGATTACCGCCGTCGATCGCTTCTGTTCTTGATTACAGCCATGACGGACGCCTTGCTCGACTACGCCAAGGAAAAACTTCTCGACAGAAAAATACAGGAGGCTTATGAGCTTGTGCTTTTGGCCCAAACCCTCGATCCATTTTTTCCCGGGATCAACATAGCACTTACTGCCTACCGTATGCTCTCCGTGGCTACAAGGAAGACTAAGTCTGGGCTGGTTGATTACTATGAGCTTCTCGAGTTGAAGGCCGATGCATCTCTCAGTGAAGACACCATCACCGATTCTTTTTTCCGGCTCGTGAAGCTCGTTCATCCTGACAAATCCTACTCTCCTGCGGCGCCTGCTGCATTTCGTCTCATCAAAAATGCGTTGGAGGTTCTCGGCGATGAGAAGAAACGAGAGGCCTACGATGTTTCCATGGGCCTGCGTCCACCACTGTCGAAGCCACCACCGAAGACATCGTCCAAGCCACCGCAAACTGGTCAGAAACAGTGCCGTGGGATCAAAAGGTGCTGGCAGAATACTGAGGCCGATGTGAATCGTGCAGTTCGTCCCAGAACGATCTCCTAGGTTTCATCAAGATTCATTTTTTTTTTTTTTGTGTGTTCTTGCTAGGGTTTTGCTGTGAATGTGAATGTGAACGTGAATGTTAGGGTTTTGCTGTGAATGTGAACATTAGGGTTTACCTGGTTTTGTTATCTTGCTGTGTTAGAGTTTATCCTTTTGCTAATAGTCGGATGCAAAATGATTGGGGTTTTGCGGAAGTAGATCCAAGATTAAGGTTCTGCATATTGGGTCTTGTATAAAATTTGGAATAGTATATAAGAATTTTTTTCATTTTTGATCTCTCTCTGCCTCTCTTTTTTAGGTTTTCAAGCAAACTTGATACTCAAGAATTATCAACGTGAATAGTACTATAAGCCCAAGCGCGTCATCCAGCAAGCCGTGTTGATTAGAGTTCCACGCAACACCTAATCCGTGACATAAAAGCAACACCATTTGTACGGCATTCGAGGGACACAATCCGATACTGGATGCCAAACATATTAGCCGTTGGAGATATTACTAAAATGCCCCGCATTAATTGATGACAACATAGCAAAACTGAAAAAAGAACTATCTGGTAGCTCAAGGAAATGCCTTCTGCTTCTTCTTACATGGAGAAGCACAATTTTACCATGATTCAGCTAAATCCTGGTTAATCATAGTTAATTACTACGACGATTCAGCACATTTAAAACTTGATTTAAATCTAATTTGGGCCAAAATTATTTGGATTGCTTTTACTTCTTTCGCCTTCATTTTTTGAGGCAACAAGACAGTAGTAGCATATGAAAAGAAGAGAGAAAAAGTCTTTGATTGAGTTAATTTCCTCAGTTTTTTTTTTCTTTTTTCCCCATAGAAAAGGAGAGACCTTGGAGACAATAACAAGGGCCTATGTGAAAAGTTTCCTAAAATAAGTACCTTAAGTTTGAGTTTTGTCAATTACACCATTGATTAACTTAGTACATGTTTTGGGATAAACAAGGCGTATCCATTCCGAGATGTTGATATTGAAATGGAGTTCAATAAACTAAGACAAAAGGCAGACGATTTATAGATCAAAGAGATTAAATCTTGTATGTATAGCTATAGTGGTGTTTGGCGGACATGTGATGTCGAGACCTGCATGCTCACGTATGATAAACGCGAGAAATATATTATCCACCACAGCCAATCCCAGAGTCGGTTTAGTTTGCAGCGGCTATAATTTGAAACGGCTGAGATCAGCGGCTGAGATCTTTCCTGCCCACAACGACTATATAAGGCGTAAGACGCCAGGATTTAGAAACAAACCACTTTTGTCTCTCGCTTCTCTTTCTCTCTCTCTCTTTTCTCAGAAGCAGCGTATCGGTTGTCTTTGATTCATTCGCAGGAAGGGTGACCGCTTCGATCAGTACTCTTGATCTTGAATTGCCAACGCGCCTGAAGCGAAATCAAAAGTATGAGAGAAGTGAAACCGGCCGGTGTTTCGTCGACTAATCTGCTTGCCGTTGGTATGGATTTTGAATTTAGAAAGATGCCCAGACTATCGCAAGACCTAATCACGGAAGATCTGGTTAGGGAAATTCTTTTATGGCTTCCGGTTAGGTCTCTGGTGCGTTTTCAGAGTGTGTCAAAGAAGTGGCGTGCTCTAATCAGGGACCCAAATTTTATCAAATTGCATCTTGAACGCTCCATCCAGACCCTCAGTGAACGCATCTTTGTCATGCAGTGTTATTGGGATGAGTATTGCTTAGTGAAGCTTAGCAAAGAGGGTGGGTTTCACAAGCCCATGAAAGTCATCATATCGTCATCTATTCCAGAATGGCTGCCGCATATTAGCAATCACTGCAACGGCTTGTTTTGCGGGCACGACAACAAGAAGGGAATTGTAATATGGAATCCGTCCATAAGAAAACACAAGACGATACCGCCTGTGCAGGTAGATGCTTTTAACTCCCACGACTGGTTATTCAATGTAGGAATCGGGTATGATTCGGTAACCGATGATTACAAGGTTGTAAATATTGTCCAACTCGCTAAATTTGGAAAGCCTGTTGCAGTCTCTGACATTTTGGTGTACAGTCTGAAAGAAAGTTCATGGAGAAGGGTAATAGATAAATGGTCTTTCAAGAATACTATTTCCAGGGTTGGGACTTACTTAAATGGCAGTATGCATTGGTTAGTTGAAATTGAAGAAATACCAAACACCCGAACTGCCCTTGCCGCTTTTGATCTTACTAGAGAAAAATTTCAAGTTCATCCGTTTCCCGTCAAGTGTCTATCAGGATGCAGTTTGAAGGTATTGGGAGGAAACCTTTGTGCTTGTACGGGTGACGAAGTTTGGATGATGGAGGAGTACGGGGTGCCGAGTAGTTGGTCCCTGCTTTACACACGTCCTACGGAATTCTTAAGGCCCAGACCTTTAATGCTTTCAGAAGATGGCCAAGAAATTCTAATGGAGACCCGTTTAATGCTTTCAGAAGATGGCCAAGAAATTCTAGTGGAGACCGGCAAGGAATACTATTGGTATGATAGAGTAAATAAGACCAAGAGAAAAGTGAGAATTTTGGACGTTCCCGGAAATTATAGGGCAACCCTTTCTCAAGGAAGCCTCGTACTTCTTAATGGTGATAACGATGATACCCAAGAGACAGCACTTGAATACAACTCATCAAGATTCTTTGATAGATTTTGAAGTTTAGAATTTTCCCTTTTGTACTTCCCTTTTGTATTTGACATTGATCACACATGTATAGAGCTTTCATGTTCTGTTTGGTCGTAATGATACTACTTTTTGGTTTTCTGATTTTCTGATTCCGCTGCTTTCTCAGCTTATGCAAGAAGCCTTTGCATTGGAAGGCTATCTTAGTGAAGTAAAACGCACACAGAACAAACACACTTAAAATGTCCAAACCAGCAACAGAAATTAAACAAAAAAGTTTAAATATAGGCAAATTTCACTTAACAAATAATCGTTAGATACACAGCGACCCCTTTACCACAAGCGCGAACAAGCAGCAAATATATTATGCACCACAGCCAATCAGAGTCAGTTTAGCACCTAGTAGCAATAACAGGCGGAAGCGACCAGTCCTACACATTCCATCTCATATATAAAAAAAATCATAGGAACTAATATTATAGCATTTGAAGGCATCCCGCAGACAAATGAAAACCAAACTGTGCACGGTTACAAATTCCAACACAAGAAAACAAAACTCAAGTCTCTGGGGCTGGGGCAGCAGACTTCAAAAGTGGCTGCAAAGCCTTCACCACAATGCTCATATTTGGCCGGAACTCAGCTTCATACTGGACGCACAATGCTGCCACAGCTGCCAGCTGCATTTGCCACAATCACCCAGTAAGCTTCTGCTTAAGAAAACAAAAGTTGAGAGACAAGAAGAAAAGAGAGAGAGAAAGAGGAGACCTTAGCAACTCCTTTTGGAGGATATTCTCCTTTCAGTTTAGGATCCACACACTGTTTAACTTTGTCTTCACTCAATCGTGGTGTAGCCTATAGAAAACGGCTGTCATTGTCAAGAAACGGAATACATATAATATCAACACAGCAAAGAAAAAAACATCAAACACATAAAACCCACCCAAGTCACAAGACTCTGTTGACCACGAGGCATAGTATGATCAACAGGTTTCCTTCCAGTCAGAAGCTCCAGTAGAACAACTCCAAAGCTATACACATCACTCTTCTGTGTCAATTGTCCAGTCATTGCATACCTGAAAATTGTTTTACAGAAGCCAATACTTAAAATCCTTCACAGCAAATATTATTTCTCTAGTGGATAAAGAAAAGATATAAAACAAAAAGAAGCAAAAGTAGCGACAAGTTACATCAGAACCATTTATAACACAGATTTATATAACAAGCTGGAAAACTATCATCATGGCCACTCTTTGGATATCAGCTGCCGTAGCCACTTTTATTTAGTCGGGAGCACAAAGATATATCTATGAGCATAGATCTGCTCATAACAACTTGCACAAACATATAGATCCATTATATTTACTAAGATTAACACAAAACTCCAGCCTGTGCAAGTCTCTGATACAAGGTCAGTCAAAACTAGCCTTGTACTTTGATCCAAAAACAAAATTGAGCATAACAAGTTTTCATGATAAGTCTGGAGATATAAACACACCTTGAAAATTTATTAAAGGTATACGACGACATTTCCAATCAGTGTTCAGAAAAGGCAACCAAGTAATTTTGAGCAACTGTCACTGGAATGAAGCTAAAAAAGGTCCAAAGAAAGACTCAATCATTTTAAATTGGATAAGATCAATATTTCAACGGCAAAACCTCATATTTAACATTTCTATTTCTGAAACTCTTAATTTCTTCTCCAGAACCTCATATTTAATATTCCTATTTCAGAAACCCTTAATTTCTTCTCTATAGGAGAAGGTCTTTCACATCAACTAACTCTTCTTTTGCTTCTATTTCATCTAAAAACCAATTTCAAATGGGAAGAGTTAAGCAAAGGCAAACCTAAATAAAAAAGGGTATTGGAGACAATACAAAATGCCATATATGAAACATGTGTTTCACATCCTTAAATTATTTCCCATAATGTCCTACTTCGACGATATAACTTACATTTTATGACTATTTTATTTGCTTCATCAAAGTGAATCTAGGTAGATCAATTTTTTATTTTGTTTATTCAGATTGACGTATAACAAAGGGGAAGTAGAAGATTAGAGTGAGAAATTGATCAACCTAAAAGATTTAACATCCCTCCTAACATAATTTCCTCTACTAGAATGATCTTCTGGCTTACAAGCTGCCCTTTCTTATAAATGTTTCAACGTACCTGTACATGTTAATTCAGGTTAAGCATTACTGTAGTGATTCAGGTCTTTGATAATATTTCCAAACAAAATGTCTGAATTGATTAGAGCACTCAAAATGAAGAAATAAAAGAAATTTAATGCAATTGGGATGCATGAATTGACCTTGACAAAGATAAATCAAAAAGAAACGAGAAGCACCCAAAATAAAAGCTGAAGCCACATGAAAAAGTGAAAATTGATCCCCAGTCAGTAGCAGGGTTTGCAGCAGTCTATAACATGAAAGTAAATCAATTGAACACAACATAAAACCATCTAAACAAGCATTTCATTAAGCAAATTATTAACAACAGCCAAATAAAAACAAGAGAAAAAAGTTTCAGAAACAGTACTCTGGAGCATGATAACCAAAGGTTCCCAATACTCTAGTAGAATGAAGGCGAGCAGCCATGTCTGGAGCCTGATTTGAAAGGTTAAAATCTGCAATCTTGGCTTTGAACTCTTCAAATAGAAGCACATTGCTAGATCTGATATCTCTGTGAATTATAGAAGGTTGAACCTTCTCATGTAGATACTCCAATCCCCTTGCCGCATCAACTGCAATCCTAACCCGCTGCATCCAGTCCAGTGTTGGACCTGGTTGTGCCCCTTGAACTCCCTTCCTACCTGTCATTGTCAACACAAAACACATCAATGTTTACCACCCACAATATTTTATTCCGGTGAAACTGGAAATCATTTTTGTACTACTAGCTGGGCCTTGCAGTACCATGTAATATGTCATGCAAAGATCCCATGGTTGCAAACTCATATGCAAGCACGCGGAGATTTCCCTCTACACAGTAACCGAGCAACTCAACAAGATTTTCATTCTTCAATCTGGAAACCATGGAAACCTGATATAAGGAATATCAATGCAGTCAGATATCTTGAAAGCAAAAACAAAATCATATATCTAGCTAAATTGCTTCACCAATGAAATTAAGATACTCATTCCGAATTGTTTGTGCTAAAAACCACACCTGTGCCAAAAACTCAGGATTTGACTCGGGTTCTGATGAAACATCAAGCTTTTTCACTGCCACAGCTTTTCCATTGTTTAAGCTTGCATAATAAACTCTTCCATATGATCCTTCACCAATCAACGCCTTGGATCCAAAATTATCAGTCTTCTCTTTCAGTTCATCCAAAGACAGTGCAGGCACTTCAATAGGAAGTGCTGGTTTTTGCACTTCAGATTTGACAGGGGCTGCCACCTTAGAGCCTTTTTGGTACCCTAAAATGCATAAAAAGTTAAATAGGCACTGAGGAAGAAAAGAAAGCCAGATTATCTGCTCATATGCCAAAAGTAGAGAGCAGGAGAGCCAAAGACAGAAAGTTCTTTAAGACGTGCTTATATATATGGTATAGCAATGGTTTTATTATAATAAGGCAGCGATTTGCTAAATTACTTTTAAGCATGGCATTCAAACAAGATGCCCACAGTTGGCTATTATGACAGCTACAGAAGCCTTTTTTTTTTTTTTGGAGGTGGTAGTCAAGAGTGTAGAGATCCAAAAGATTTTGGTAAAGCTGAATATGGATTGTCTAAAAGAACAAAATACATCAACCAGCATTTCAGAATGCTACAAATACTTACAACTTGTATTTTAATGGTCCCTATTCAGGAAAGTCTAGAGAGAGTTCAAGAGCAGGGGGTTCAAATCCCAAACCAAGCCTTCTAGATCCAATTCAATAGCCCATCCATCTGGCATCGTGAAGTTTGTGTTCACACAGCCTTTGCAACATTATCTCCACTCTATTATAGCTTCTAGGAAAGATCAAATAACTTTATGATTCCGAAATGATATTCTAGCCTCCCAACTTCTTACTTTCAGTTAGAACCAGAAATATAACCACAGATGTCACGAACAATTAGAAAGATGTCTCACAGATGGAGTGAACCATGAATTACTTCTAACCTCTATCACTATAACCTAATTAGTAGGAAACTTCTGTTTTCCTTTTCCCATGAGCAAATTCGCACAAGCATAATATCAAGAGTTAAGGCCACATACCAGTATCTACATGATTCCCAGGGCTTTTCAGGTGCTCATTTTCAGTTGGGGGGTAAGATTCATCTGCTTGACAAGTACAACAGAGCCACCTACGCATCCTGTGTCTCTTACTTAAAGATAGATTGTCTTCAGCACTAGTATTCTCCAAACGAATAAAGTAAGCAGGAGAAAGCGCATGTGCCTGCATAATTCAGCATCTCCATCAAATGGTTAAACCTAAAACAAACACAATTTATATTTATATATAAAGAAAAAAGTATATATGCCGATGAAGTGCTACAATAGCAGTAGAGGATGAAGGCCAGTGTTAAAAATAAGTGAGACTTTGGATATTGTTTCACTTAGCACCAAATAACCACCAAAAGAAAAGAAGTATAGGAAATAATGAAACAAATTAATCCTGAAATCGCATTAATCCTTAAAACAAACTGGGACGCAAAAAAAAAAAAAAAGGGAGAGAGAGAGAGAAACAATTCAGATTACATGCTTTAAATCCTAGAGGCTACTTTCTTAATCTACAATGGACAATATTTATGAGCCCAGCTTTATTGCTTATAGAATCAATCATCTTAAACCACCTACCAGTACTACAAAGAAATTACTTAACTAATTTAGGAATATTTCAAATGCAACTTTCCACAGTTTTTGGTGGAAATATAATACAAAAAAGATTTCACCTGGTGGTCTTAAACATTGTTCTGAGGTATCAACATTCATCCAACATCAGACAACTAACGATTCAAGCATCAGATAATAATTCTAAGAGCGAGAAAGCAAACCAATAATTTTCTTGATATGGAAACCGAAAATCAATACGATTTATTGTTTTATTTGCATTTAGATAGAACCCAAAAATGAATTAGCAGTATTGAATTAAACATTGTTCCCATGGTTACAAAAAAGGAAAAACTGATCTATGTAACAAAAGCCCAACTACTAAATAACTCCACAAAGCCAATTCCAAAATTTACAATAAAAGAAAACATTAAGTTACCGCAGAAATAAGCAAATACGAGTTAATGAATTAATCACAACATAAGAACAAAATTTTCACATAGATTCCAGCCCAAAAACTTTCTGAAACAAAAATCCACACATCAACACAGACTCAATAAAAAGCAAAAGTCCTAGTCTCCTAGAAAGAGACCTAAGAAATGCAGAGAAACCCATCAATCGTTACCGCTATACCATGCCGACGACAATCTCCTCCCTCCATAAGGAAAACTCACAAACAAATTTCAATATTACCAATGCCACCAAGAGTGCAAACACAGCCCAGAAATAGATGGATCCCAATTCGATCAATTCCCAAGAAAGAATAAAAGAAAAATTATTTTTACAAAAGTAACCTAAAATCTTGGAAAACGTAACAGAGAGAAAATGGGAATCGATTGAATTATGAAAGAGAAGAGAAAGCGTTAAATACGGCAGAGGCAATGACAGGTTTGGCGAGGACGAGAAATTTCCCAAATAAGGGTTGAGATCGGAACCGAAATACCGTTTTATGTGCAACAGAAAACGTATTGGATCGGAATGAAAATGAAAGGGAAAAAAGAAAAAAGAAAAAAAGAAAACACGAAGATGAAAAGGGAGAATCGGATAATACCTCTTGGGCTCCTCTCGAGTCTCTGTTTGTCGTTGTTTTCTCTCCCTTTTACCCGTCCAGCTGGGAATTGCGGTTTGATTCTTCCAAAATACAAAGCGGCTTGGTGTTTTTGACAAAAGACAGAGTGGGCAACCAGGGGAGAGAGACTCGTATCTTTTCTTAGCAGTAATCCTTCCTGGCACGAAGGCACTTTCGAGGTGCCTTTCTTTTCTTTTCTTTTCTTTTTCTAAATTTTTAATTTTTTAGATACCTACTCCCATTTTCAATAAATTCTTATCATCCAACTCATTTGGGTTTCCGAAATTAATAGAATTAAAATAAAATAAAGTTAATTTATACAAACAAATATATAAAAAGGGTTGTTTCCTGAAACCGCGTTGGGAGAAAATAAAGCAGTACAAGAAATGGCCTTTGCACTGCTGGCTTTCTCTCCTTCTCTATACTTTTCTAGCATACCAAGTGGTTGGAGCTCGCCATCATTCATTTCTTTCTCCTCATTTGAAAACCTGTCCCTCCATTATTACAGGACATTGATTAATCACTTTATTATGATCCAAGATCATTATGTCAAAAATCCTAAAGTATAAGGCTAATTAATACCAAAAATCTTAAAGCTAAACTTGAGTTGCTATAAATGAAAGCTCACAAATACCAGTTCCCAATCCTACAATTGTGACACTTCTATCTCCTGCTTGATTTGCAACATAACAGTCTTTTCACTTCTCCACCTTTCCATTTTTGACAACTTTGATGATTTCTAACTCTACTTCATTAAAAACTTCATAAGATTGGTCGAAACCCCCATCTCCTCTACTTCATAAGGGTTCCACTCTTATTTCCTTTTTAATTGCGTTTATCTGAAATTTCAAATAGATTTTAAAAATTCATCAATTTTATTATTTCATAGTTAATTTTTATTATGACTAAGAAATTTCATGGGTAATTGGTTGGTAGACTTCTCCTTAGTTCCGTGATAAGTCGGGGGGGTTCAACACTTCACTCCTTGATGTGAGTGAAAAAGAAAAAAATTTAATTGAAAAGCTGTTATTCTAAATTATAAAAAGCCAATAAACTATTGTTGTTCCCCTAAGAGCCATGAATCTTTTATTTTTCTAAACAAATATGAATCTAGAATTATTTTTTCTTTCGTACCAAAGAAATTAAAATTATTATTTTTTATATAAGCAAAGGTAATCATTTTTGAGGTTCCAAATATCAATTCTATTTCTTTACCCAATTCATTAGTGACAAAGAAACCCCATTAATTCCAAAGAACTATTTATTAAACTATTAACATAACAGTGAACCCCAAGCTAAAAATACATCAACTATTGGTCACGTGGTTTTAGGTGTATATTTTCAAGCCAAAACTGTCAGCATCAGATTTAGTTCAACTCCTCCCACCAACAATGTGGGTTTAGTACAAGGAATTGAGAAGCTCTCAAGTGTCCCATCACTTTCTTTTTTGGTTTGATAAGAAGTGCTATCATTTAAACTTCTGATAAACCAGTAAGAGAATATTGCTTCAATAATTATTTGGTTTTCATAAGGTACAATTGTCTGGAAGTGGAAAGCTAACAAGCAAGAACCTCCGTTGATGTGAAAGATAACTTTCAAAGTGACAGTAACATATCAACTTCCATTAAGACCAACATCAAACAAATAAATTCAAAACTACTTTTATATGCTTTGCAGTTCAGCCAAAGTTTGATTTTTAAACAATGAGCCGTCTCTAATCTTCAAACAAATACTGAAAAGGACCAAAGCAAAAAAGCAAAATTTCTTTCTTTACCCCCTTGGACATGACACTACTTGTTATAGCTCCTCAAGTAGAGGCAGCAATTTTTGCTGCCGGAACCTTAACGGGGACCCTTTCCTTGAAACCTAACATCTTATTTAACGCGCTAATGTAGGCCTTAACACTGGAAACAACAATATCCATTCCTGCACCAACTCCACTGCCACCAAACCAAGAGGAAAAAACAAGTCAAGATTTATGCGTCGTGAATCTGGGGTTTAAAGGAAACAATATGGAATGTACAAAGAAACACATTATTCGCGTGACATACCTAAATGTCCGTTGTACTTTTTCTCCACTGTAGGCAAGGGTAGTTGCTTCACTGTTTTCCCCACGAATTAGAACACGGGTGGTAGCAATTGCATCAATGCCTTCTGTGACTGCACTCATGGAGTATTCAAGAAGTACCGCAGGTTCCTGCATTCAAAGGAAAAGGAGAATCCTTTACAATATGAACACCACAAGATTGATGAGTCTTCAGTCCTAACAATAAGAAGTTGAAGAGTATGAATGTCATACACTTTAGGTTCTTCCGGAAAGGATCAGAAATACTTGTTAGAAGGCAGTTAAAAAGAACCCACGTAATTCAATAGAACAAGAGCAGATGCATCTTTTACAGAAGCATAAGACTGCATGTGTCTCACACAATAAGGATATTTGGGCCTTACAAATTGAATATATTAAGCTTTCCCATCTCCCCACTACAGGCTAAACAGATGTGAAATATGGTGAGTTTTGTAAGTGAATACTAGCAGAACTTTCAATGTCTAAAACTGCCAGTGAAATAAACCATTGTAACTTTCATCTCAGACCTTCACAATGCTATCAACAGCCTTGTAAGCTGAGTCTACTGGGCCAGTTCCAACTGCACAAGCAACGTGCGCCAGTCCATTGGCATCGACAAGTTTAACAGTTGCTGTAGAAAGACCAAGGGTTCCACAAGTAACCTGCGAATTAGGTTCACGTCAATTGGATAAACTCTGCAGGAACAATTCAAATTAGACGTGAACAGAAAAGTTGAAACCATGTTCCAAGTTTACCTGCAGAGAATCAAGTTTCCAGATAACTTCCGGCTGAAAAACTTCATCAGATATCAGTGCTCTTAGGTCAGCGTCAGTAATTCTCTGGGCAATGAGCAAACTATACATAAGAACAAGACACTTGATAAAAAACAAAAAAGGTAAGGAAAAAAAAAAGTATTTGCATGCACAGACAGTAGGATTACGTGTTACATGTCTAAAGAGGCATATACCAAGTAGTTGGATGAAATTTCAATACCTAAAAACCTTAATGCTTGACCCGTTCCAGGAGATACAAAGATCTGATAACCTTTCATCTTGTATGCACGTTTATAGATTCCAACTAATGGAGATTCTGGTATCTAAAACTGATGCAAACTTCAAGCAGTTGCAACAAGGATTGAACTTTGGGACCAAAGAAATCAGTGGTATGAACAAAGTTCCATAAGACTATGTAATCCCAAACTAGTATCTAGTGTTATCTCGTTCAGTTACATTTGAATAATTAGTGTATCTTTTTTCTATGGTATACAACTATTTTCGTTAAATGTTGAGGCTTCTGAAATATCGAGCTGAAAACGAAGGTCCAGTAAAATTAAAGAACAAACAGGTAATTTCCGTTAACACTAAATTATCTGGACATGGGACCCTTGTTGTGGTTATAGGTCTTATCTTCCCTGGTCTTATGCTTAGTATATCTTATTTCACCATTGGCATGTTCGATTGTCACTGCTTATAATTTTAAACCAGTGATCTACAAGTTAAATTTGCAAAAGCATTAAAACTACGCACTACAAATTCAAGAATTCAAAAAAAATTAAAAGCAACTGTGGGATTGTGCATGCAATCCTACGCTAGCTGTGATATGTGAATGAACCTAGGTCTCAAGGTTATAATTTCATCACTTTTCTAAAGCCTCATTTAACCTGCCTGAAGGATTTGCTTCTTGGATTAATCTTGGGCACACTAGAGGACTAATAAAACAGCAGTCTCACCATTTTGAACCTTAAATATAGGGCCACTCTGCCTTAATCCACCATAAACTAATAGTAGGTAGCACAATTCAACAAGAACACCAAAAATTCTTGTAAAAAGATTTACCTTCCATCACAAATCATTAATGCAAAATTTGAGTTATTATATAGGGAAACCAGAAATCAGACCTTTTCCCCCTCCTAGAAAAGCAACTGAATCATCACAAGGTTGAGTCATCACATCATTTACTCAATATTTAAATAAAAAAGTAACAAAAAGATCATCAATTGCTCCTACTCACCTTTTTCTGATCGGCAACTGATTTGAAACGCCAAAACATACTTTCAAGTTGCTCACTATCAATCTCATAACCAAGCTGCAAAAAAAGAAAATAAAGTGTTAATGATTAATAGCAAGAAAAAGGTAATATAATAAACCAAGCACAATGGTCCGAATAGCAGAGTACCTCTTCCAGTCGCTTTTTCAAAGCATGGCGTCCACTGTGCCAGCACAACAAATGAGAACAAGTAAAAGAAAAATGAAAGCAAAATGAGAAGATTTTACATATTATACTGGACACTGACTTTTCTCAACAAAATTTAGTTCTTGAGCAAATATCCATGAGTTATAACTCTATCATCCTACATAATGAAACAACGGAGAAAGAACAACAAAACATTAACAATTGATGCCTCTTGCCGGAGTAAATAGTTGATACAGGTGGATCATTTGCTTATAAGTTGAATGGGCCGATCAAGCAGCCCAAGGGCAGATCAGCCAGCTCTGAAACAAATTTTCGAGCTAAAAGATGGTGATGTAACACAAACATTGTATGAAAAGTATTTGTGAACAGTAACCATGAATAGAACTTTCTGTTTGTCAATCTTATGAGTCTTAAGTAGATTACGATTTCAAAGATTAAGATCTTCAAAACAGAACAGGAGTACCTATAAAGTTTATTAGAAAATTGATTAAGTGTTTCAAAAGGGAAACATATATAGGAAAGATAAAACCTGAGAATTACTCCTACGGTTCTTCAATATCAGATATTGGATATCACTAGCACATACTAATAAAAATCAATAGTTGCTTGGATTGTTTTAAGTGAGTTATGTTTCAATGATAATAAGGAAAAACCATTGCATCTATATTTAGACCCATTTAATGTTTTACCTCATGGTTTTGGATTCCTTGGGCTACAACTACAAAGGTAAACCAAATAACTAAGATATCTCATAAAGAAGACCCAAATCAATAACAGACCAAAATACAATACAACACCCAACTAGACTCTAAACTTGATTATGCAAGCGGGAATAGACTCCACCTCTCCAATATATGTCAAATTAAAGTTTGGACCTTGAAAACATCATTTTTGCCAAGCTTTTTATGCACTTTAAAAGGTTAAGAGATTTTGTGTTTCTCCCCAAATCTATCATTTTTTATTAAACTAGTGAGACATTCCACAGTTTCAGCATAACAAAATGAATCAGAAGATAGAAAACAGTATCCTAATTTTTTCCTAGTAAGAACTAAAATACTTGAAAGATACAAACTATGGCCAACACAAAAAAGCGTTTTGCAAAATGAAATGCCCATACCTAAGTTTTCCAAGGACAATACCAGCTTCATTGGATCGTTCATAACCAATATCTTCAGGAGCTATTATTTCATATGTTCCCTTGTGTTTAAGCATTCCATCCTACAAAACAAAAGGCTCTATTGACATAAGCCTCAGCCCTCAAAAACAAATAATTAAATAAAAACTATATAGCACCAAATGTGTAGCTAAGAGAATGAACACAACTTTCAATGCAGTGGGTCTAAAAACAAAAACATAAAACAAGAGATAAAACTACAAATGAAAAAAGAAAGAGAAAATACACATAGACATGAGCTTGCAAGGCATGTGTATTTCTTGTTCGGAAAACAGTTTTTCAAATGGACATTTCTTCGGTGTTATGAATCTTGGTTCCCCAATCCAAAGGACAGAAATACATAAACTGACATAAAAGCTCAACTGCAGTACATAACTGAACACCGTCAATACACAAAAGATGCTGCCAAGGCCGAATATGTACTATTGCTACATAGTAAACGAAAACACCTGTCCAAAGGTATAGCAGCTGTTTGAGAGGATCTCAGCCAAGCCGCTTTCATTTATGGAAAAATAAAACCAAGCTGTTCTTCTCATAATAAGTTTTCAACTCTAGCCTTCCAGAGACCAGAAGTAAGCTGTAGGCAATAATATATGATTGAAAGCTGGTGGGTGGGCTCTATTGGCACATATGATACTTCATTTTCCTAGTTGAAGATTGGAAATACCACATATGATAAGAAAAAAAACCGTGTAACTAATTGGAGAAGCTACCATCTTTAATCCATTTTTCCTTCTATTACAACCTAGGAATTGTCGAACAAAGAATAAAACTACAAGAAATTTGGAGAAACAGATAAAAAGAAGTATCAGAACAAATTACTCTACTGTCAATATGTATCTCAATCATGCCTGCATTGGATCAAGTCATAATCCACATCCTGCAGGGTCTCCTTTGCACTTGCTATTGTGTTCGCAGCTTGCTTTATTTATCATAAGAATGGATACTACCTATGCCTCTTCTGCAGGGTCCTCACTGTGCTGGGCCAGGTTTTTATTTTTTCTGCCCATCTCCAAGAAAACAACCTTAGACTCATAACCCAAATATGCCCCAACTGCTCCTGCAACTAGGAAGATAGTCTCACCACTTTCAAGCTTAGAGCCATGACCCTAATACTGACCAACATACTTCAACATGCTCTAATTCTGATTATAATCATATCACAGTAGCCAAAAGGCATTCTCAAGGATAGAAAAGTGAAGGAATAGAATTTCAGAAACAAAAACTCTTAGAGAAATATTTGGTTTAAATCACATTCTTCATACCAATCTTACCAGAAAGGACTTAGCACAAGTTGGAATTCACGCGCAAGATGGAGAAAATGATATACAATGCAAAACCAGATGAAACTTGAAAAGAAAAAAGAAGCCAAAATAACACTTGTTTGAGGACACACATAGAAAGAGGGAGAGAGAGAAGAGGAGGTCAGTTAATATATTATCATATCATAAGATATCATTACTTCAGATGTTCTTGAAGAGAACACCCTTCTCCCATCAAGGAGCAAGCGATGAGAAATTAATTGCTGGCTAGACACATCATGCCAACTCTTCAAAAAGAGGTAAAACAAGCAGCAGCTGTAGAGATAACTAGCTAATAAGTACCTGATGGATACCACTTTCATGAGCAAAGGCATTAGCACCAACAATAGCTTTGTGTGGTTGAATATGCATCCCAGTGTACTCTTCCACCTAAAAAATAATGCTATCAAGAATCAGAAGAGCATTTGAACAACTAGAAGAAAAAGGTGTATTTTGTGCCAAATATGTCTGAGAATTACCATTTTGCTTGTCATATAGATATGTCGAGGATTAATTCCAGTATAAAGACCTTCAAAGACATCCTCTCCACGGCACTTTAAGCTCATCACAACCTACATATTTGGTAAGCATGCTAAGGTAATTGGAACAACAAAAGCTATTGATATCAAAGAAACAATTACAAACAAAAGGATATGAAGAGAATTAGCTAGGATCAAACCCTTAATGACTGATAAGATAAGTAAAATCTAGGATTTCCTCTTTTGTTGCTAAGCTACAGATGCGCCCAGTGGATTTTGAACCTACAACCTTACTCTCCATGCCACTCTAAGAGTGGAAGGATGGGTGAGCGCCATCTGAGTTAGATTTCTTATATTAACTAAGGTATTACAACTTAAAACAATGAATGGTAGCCTGCAAACCACCCAAAGGAGAAAGAATGGACATGGTTAAAAATCATCTCACTTTGCATAAACTTATACAACTCAGTCCTATCGCTAATAGAGAATGCAAGATGTACATTGGAAAAACAAATAAAAAGTCCTCTCCACGTAAAGATCTGATAGTTGAGGGCCAAAAACCCAAGGTTTCTGACGCTGGGACATCACCTTGGGCTGGTACAGAATTTTGACAGGATCAGATGGCAGATCCCTCACTTACAAGAGACAATATTCAGATCCTAAAGTATACGGAAAAGCCAAATACTTGCTGCCCCATACTGTCCCTGGTTATCATCAATAAATTCTCATGTTCCTTTTCCTGCAGTGCTATGTTAATTGGATGCAATTAACTTGTCCAAGGCTTATTCTGATTACCCACAGTTTTAAAAGCAAAATTTAAGAGGTTGAAGGTTTATTTACGTACTCATTGCCCCACTCCTACTCCATAGCTTTTAGAGATATTTTGATTACGCTGAAAGAAGAAGATTGTTTCTGAGAAGTTACTTGGCATTGATCTATTCTTTAATTCTTATATTGACTGATGGTTACGGGAACCATAACCCATAAGGCCACATGCCAAAGTTTTGAATCTTAGCCGTGGGGTCTGTGGACACACAAAAGGTTCCTTTCAATGGGATTTCCAGTTTTCAACATACGTGCACAAGCACACTCAACTATAAATATACATGTATGAACATTTAAATGCGTGCTTATGTTTGTTCAGACCACACAATTCCTTGCATGTGAACTACACCAGTATATGACAATAAAGAACATCTTTCTGAAGCATATAACTAATATTTTCTCTTACACATTTATTCCATAATTTTCCATCTTCTTGAATAAATGTGCTCTTCCCATATTTCAAGCAATTTTATAAGACGAAAATCTCAGTGGAAGGAGGGATAGCAGTCAAACTTGAGAAATCTACCCGCCCATGTTAGCAGCTAGTGCCAACTGAGTTTGTAGGACTTCTTACTCTTGCTAGAATTCCTAGTGAAGGACGCCTTACAATTTCCGGGACTAATGGAGTGTCTTGCTGGGAAAGTGATAAGAATCAACTCAAGGGGATGGAGAAAATGACTTATATTTTTTAGGTAGAGAAGTAAAATCAAAAGAACCTGGTTTCTTTACAAATCAGAAGTAAGGGCAATGACAAGAGTGAGAGAAGTAGCTGAAGCGTAAAACTGAAAGAATCTGATTTGGTTATGAATCAGAAACAGAAACCAAAAGTAAAAGGAAATGGAAAAGAGTTTCCAAAGCAAGGATTCAGAGCAGCTCTTAAAGAGCAATAGCCCAAGCGATAAAGCAGTAGAGAGAAACAGAGAGACTTGTAGATGATGGAAAATAGAGATTGGGATCAGAACATGAGGCATTAGAATTTTGATCTCATTTGGTAGGTGACAATGATTTGATATAAATGAATATACACCTGGAGCCTTAACAAGTGTACCAAGGCCTTATATCATTACAAGAAAGAAACACTCACCTCTTCCAGTGAAGCATTCCCAGCTCTTTCACCAATGCCATTGATTGTCACTTCTAGCTGCCTTGCACCTGCATATGCACCCTGAACTAGATGAAATGAGATGTGATTGCAATTTGATCATCTTGGCATGAACAAATAGAGCAAAAGAAAGCAATGGGCTTACCGCTAGAGTGTTAGCAGTAGAGAGTCCAAGATCATTTTGACAGTGAGTTGAGATAATAACATTTTCAATTCCAGGGGTATTGGATTTAATATCAGCAATTAACTTCCCAAATTCACTTGGAATATTAATACCCACAGTATCAGGTATGTTTAGAGTTGTGGCTCCAGCCTTGATAACTTCGCCCAATATTTGATATAGAAACTCCCTCTCAGATCTGGTAAATTCAAAGAAATAAACAACCTTTAGAATGAAAAACAGCCAATTACCGACGTATGAGACACATCATCCCCTAGCATAAAGACCCAACCCGAACACAACCATATAGCCAATTCTCCAAGCCTTTTTGCAATAGTTCCAATCACTGCCGGAAACCAGTCTAAAATTTATTCCAAATTCTTAGTGGTCTAAGTAATCAACAAAACAAGTGTAAAAGTTTATCGACAGAGAAGAGCACCAAGAATAAAAACAAGCCAACCTCCCAGCATCTTCTGGGCTAAACTCGACATCCTCACAGCCCAAACTCCGGGCGAGCCTAACCATATTCCTGGCAATCTCAATCACCTCCTCCTTGGACTTCCTCAACTTGTACTCCAGGTGAATGGGACTGGTGGCGATGAAGGTATGGATCCTCGGCCGCTTGGCGTACTTCACAGCTTCCCAGGCCGTCCGGATATCCTTCTCATTGCACCGAGAGAGGCCACAGATGACGGGTACATACCCGTCCCTATCGACGGCATTGCCGACTTCCATAGCAATGGTTTTGACGGCCTCGAAGTCATCCTTGGAAGAAGCGGGGAAGCCGGCCTCAATAATGTCGACCCCGAGCTTAGCAAGCTGCCGCGCTATGTCTAACTTCTCCTTAGAGGTAAGGGAGGCGCCAGGGGACTGCTCGCCATCGCGGAGAGTGGTGTCGAAGATGCGAACGTAGTTGGGGTCCGAGATGCGGCTAGGAACATACTCTGGGCGGCGCCTAGTTGTCGGCTTGGTTGTTGGAGCGGGTGCTTGGCCTTGCTGGTTGCAACAGGAGACTACACCTTTTCTGGAGCAGGTAGGGGGTAAAGCAGGGGAAGAGGACCTTGGGCAATAGTGGACCCGAGCGTGGTGTAGGAGTTTGTGCTTGATGGCAGTGTTGGCTGCGGAAACTGACGCCGTGGGCGTGGGGTAGATTTTGTGGGCAGTGAAGACGGCGGCCATCGGTGGAGGCGCGGGAAGGCTTGCGAACAGCACTTTAAACCCTAATTATCTTCTAAGGGATTTATAGTGTTACGCGGGAGATTATAACGGCCTCTATTTACACGAGTAATTGATCAACAGTGTAAAGCTGTTGATAAGAAAACCTGCTTCCTTCACCGTCTCGATGGGGATCTTCTTTCCTCAGTCGAAGATTGTCCAGATTCAGATCAACAGTGTAAAGCAAAAGTCTTAATCTCAGGTTTATGGATCATCAAGAGAGTGTCCGTTTATGGATGTTAGGCGTCATTGCTTACCTAATTTATTTTCCTTCCGTTCTCGCAGATTCTGGGGGCGCCGGAGAAGATTGCGCAGACTCAGATAAGTGGGAGCAGCCAAAGCAGGGTTCAGTGGAATATCCGGACATCTTTCATGTCGACAACAATGTCTGTCTTATCAGCAAAAGAAAACCTGCTGTGTGTTAAGCGAGTTCTTTGTGTTCTTATCCCATTCCCTGATATTGTCTTTTAATCGTCCATATCAGGTTGAGTATCTCATTGGTTTTGTGTAATTTTTATCTATTTTTAAACAGAACACTTGCACAGGTATAATACAATTATAGACTAGGAAATTAATATAGATTTACTCGAGAGAATCTTCCCAGATGCGGGCCACAAGGGGCTCAGCTCCCCATGGATATAGATTTTGTTGTCACACCAAATCAGAATGGCAGGAATCACTTGTGTAAAAATAGTATTAGAGAAATAATATTTCTTTTTAGGAAGACATAGAATAGCAACTCTATTTAGCACAAAATCGAAATTCAGACAAGGTCCGAGGTAAATCGACTTGGAAAAAGAATCATGATGCACCATGGCAAGATTGGGAACATGGTTAACGAAAGTCAGGCCAATGGTAGATTTTTTAGGGTATGAAAACTGTTAAAATATAGACAATAAGTCCATATTGTTAAAAAGAGGATTAGAAAACATGTTTAATGTACTAAAAATTTTGTAATATTGTTTATGATATGACACAACTCGTTTTGGGCCAGCCAAAATAAATCCATAAAAGACCCAAAAATCATCCCCCAATTGATCCAACTTAAATATGAAATTCAGGCCAAGTCATATGGGGAGCTAGTTTAGCATCCTTGATTATAATTAATTTCCTACACACACTTCTCTTGGCCAACTAAAATATATTAATATCTTTGACCATCTTGAAAACTCATGCCATCATTTATTATGTCACTACTCACCTTTGACTATCTTAGAAACCCATGCCATTATTTATTATGTAATTACTCTTTTTTTTACTAACTTTTTGAGAATAAGAATATCTCTTTTATAAATAGTTATATTCTCTTGTAACGGAGAAAGATTTTGGATATTAAGTTTATAGTAGCTTAGCATTGCTTACTTTCGAAGTTCTATATTTTTTTTGGCTTGTTCCAAAAATGGTTAAAGTTCTTATTTTATATTCTTTTGGAATTGCTTCAAATAGAGTTGTAAATGTTTGTCCTTGAATTATAAGGTAGTTAGATTTTTGTATCCTTAGTTTTTATATATAATTTTTATCACTATGTATCTTTTTGTGATTGCTTCTAATAAAGTGATGAATGTTTGTCATTGAATATAAGGGGGTGAGTTCTCTGTATTTATTACTTTCCTCATCTCTATTATCAAGTTTGGTATTTGCTTTAGTTCAATGGTTGGTCATAATCATCTTGTGCAAGTCCTTGAGGTGAATGAAATAAATCAGCATAACATGAATATGGATGAGATGAGTAGACAAATTCATCTCCAAGAAATACTAGCTCATTATGGATTAAGAAAAAGTTATGGTTCTTGTTCTAGATCTAAAAGAAGTTGCAATTCCAAAATTTCCACTCTACCAATTTGCCAATGAAAAATCAAAGGATAGTAATCTGTCCCATCATTGTCATCTTTGACAATATTATTTGCAATCTCCTAACATTAAAGTTGATATTCTAGGATTTGGAAGAAAATTGCAATTGGATGAATTCCCAAACTAGCTTCGATTATGGAGTGTTGGCCATGGAAACGCTTCGAATGACTAAATTCCTTTTCATTGGCACAGACGAGAACTATTTCATTCCTTTTTCTTTTTTTTTAATGTGGGAAATAACCGGCAAACGAGCAAGCATGTAGAGGAATTACCCATGACATCCTCGACCGAAGCAACTTCTACGTTGATACGACATGATGTACGGAATCCTTGAAAATGCCCGTTCGGAATAATATAATTCTACACAAGTGTGGACAGAAACAACAGTACTAGAAGGACGCATTTAAATACATCATTGGGCTTATCCTTCCTTCGTTCTTCCTAAATGGGCAGAAAAGAGCTACAACACATTACACCGCAAAGTGACAAGATTAAATCCCACAGGAGATGCTAAAATTTATTCCTGTCCAACTTGGTAATTATTTACAACCTTCTATATTGGAAGTCTAACTGTAAATTTTAAGTTAAGTAGTTCAGCAGAACCAGCAATGAAGTTGGCAACTCATATACAAATAGAAAACCTGAAAAGGATAATGGAAGGGTATTCCTTAACACCTTATTTGCCATCATCGTTGCCCCCATATTGTGTAGAATTACCATTCCAGAAGGAATTTCTGTCACTAAACCGGGCATCATCATCATCATCATGATTTAGGGTATGAATATTACTCCCAAAACGGGAAGTTGTTGGTTGTCTTTTCTTGCCATCATCTCTTCCAGATGCAGAGGTGCTTTGGTTTGAAGTGTTGCGGGTATAAGGCCTCTCCGTTCCAGCCATGTTATTCCGTAGTGCAGGATTTGGATCTAAAGTAGCAAAAAGCAAGACAGGTTACAAAAATAAACTATTCTGAAATGGTAGGTTCATACAATAGGACATAATAGATGGATGCACAAGCCACCAAATCATAGTGCAGCAACAACTTTCCTGCAAAATCTTCATAGACAAAGTATTTCCAAACGCAGACATCAGAGAAAAGACAAAAAAAAAAAAAAAAGGACAAGAATATCTCCAATCTGAGTCGAAAAAATAAATAAATAAAAATGCTGCAGTTACTGGAAAAGGAAATCTTCTAAGAGAAGTGATAGCTTATCATTACCCTCATCGCACTCACAACCCCCATCCCCACCGCCGCGCCCCCCCCCCAACACCCCCAAAAATATAACACAAAGTGTCCCACTCCTAAGCAACTACATTTGTCATAACAACTAAACAAACACAGCTAGCAAATTTGGCATGAATGAAATATGTCATTTTTGGAGATTCTTAAATGATTAGTAAAATGGGCTGCACCACCCCTCCCCCCCTATCAACGTTTCATTCATTCATAAATTGACAAAAGAGAGTTACTGAAACTCACTATATTGCCATATCCCATTTTGAGATTCCTGTTCAGAAGTTGATGAGCTGGCACCACCACCAAGATAGGACAAAGGGTTCATGTATGATAAAATCCTTCTCACATATGAAAAATATCCACCACCAGTTCCATCTGAAGAACCAAAATTTGTAGAATCTGTTTGATCGGGGGATGAAGTGGCTCCTCTCATATAAGAACCTGCACCTCTCTGATGTGGAACCACTATCAGTGCTTGCCTATTAAACAAACCCAACTCTGACAGTGATTTTCTCAAATCTGCAACAAACAGAACATATCAATTCCGTGCATTCAAGCTGTTGTGCGTTTCTGTCAGCATATATAATAACAACAATGGAATGGAAAGATCATTCCCGATGCTGCCTTGCAAGTAAACTGCATCTGTAACACAGTGACGTCTCACACTCCCAAGACTATAGATTATGTAGAAAGTAAATAACTTCACTTTTAAATCCTCTCATCTCTAAGCAGAAAAACACATCCTAGCTATAATTCCTCCTGGGTCCTAGATTGTAGACAACACTAAAAAAGGAAAATACAACAAATCATGCTATGACCACAAAACATTCCTGAACTTCATGGTTAATGTGGCCCTCCCATCCATTACTGTAAATTACCCCATCACACTGCACGCTAAAACAAAATTATTCTGATCATTACACTTCATAAAAAAATTTACAAAAGAAATCTAGAGATTATAAAAAAGATAATAGAAAGAGAGTACGGTTGAAATCCTTCTCATGAAACAACCATAATCAACAGGTTCACTGCATCCACCCAAAACTTTGTACATTTCAAAATCCACTAGACCTCTTTCTTTTTCATTATATTCTACATCTTTTCAAGGAATAAGTTTTTATTATTATTATATTTAAGAAAAAATAGAAAGAAAGAGAAAAGGGAAGAGATTTTGTTCAAAAATAAAAAATTGATGGATGTGAAAGAATCCAACACGATTAGTAATATCCAAATGTAACCAAACGGACGTTCCAGATAATGGATTCTTTCCCAGGAACCCTGAAACTCAAAGAAAATATAAGCCAAAAATCTAAACTAAACCAAACTGTAAATTTGATCAAATGAATCAATTAAACTAAGAATCTGAATAAATTAAAGCAAAACTCACAAAAAAACAAGGCTTTCAGTTTTTTAGAGGAAAAAGAAAAGAGAGAAAAAAAAAATCTAAGAGACTCCCGGTTATATTTTGCAAGGGTAAGTACCAAATCACATTTCAAAGCAAGTCAGCCAAAAAAAGAAAAACAAACAATAATGGACTTAAACTAAGGCTGGTGAACTTGACGAAAATGACAAAGGCAAGGACAGAGGACTTGAGGATAGGACTTCATTGGCTTCCTTTTCTTGTTTGTGGAGGCAGGTAAGATTGAGCCTGGAATGTGGTCTCCTTTTATCTCTCTCTCTGTCTCTGATGTTTTATTTTCATTGTCATCATGTTGCTTCACTTTCTTTAATGCAGCATTATGTGACAACATATGGAATCATAGTTAATGTAACTGAGAGAAGGACCGCATTCACCATGATGCGCAAGTTCATGGATTAAATGAACTAAATCAACGATACTTGGTCCTAAAAAGGCAGCAACCTTAAACTGGGGAGGACCAATTTGATTAAAACAAAAAATGATTATAAGACATTCATACCTTGATCACTGAATACTTTGCGGGGATAAGGAATGGCCAGATCATAAGTGCCAAAGCCACTTGGCTTGTTTTCATCAACATAGGCTTTCACTGTACTCATTGTGCTTGTCACAGCAAACTTCTCCTGGAGGCTAAGACCAGTGGGCAATCGGATATTTAAATGGACTTCACTTGATGTAATATCTCTAGCAGAACCATCTGATTTATAAGCCTGCTCATCATTTACAGCTTCAGCCTCTTGATCTTGCTCACCTTCATTTACTTCAGTTCCAACAAATTGTTCACCTCCAGAAACACCTGAATGGTTATCCCTGGTTTTTTCTGGAGCATGACAATCATCTTCAGGACTAGAAGAGCTTTGAACAGATCTGGATTCTTCTACATCAGTGACTACAGGACCAACTGATTCTTTATCTACCTTAGCAGACGAGGTGGACTGTTCAACCACAACACTCTTTAACTTCTTGGTGTCATGTGATCTTGACAATGTTGTCCCATCCAACTCAGTATCTTTTCCCTGTCCAAGTGAATGGAAGATATATGTACAAGTAGATCATGAAACAGTCAATGTATACAATAGATCAATTAGGCGATGACTGCCGTTTATAGCTACCTCAACTTTGTGCTCACGTCCTCTCTTTTCCTCTGTTACATCAGAGACTACCACTGCCTTAGCCTCTTCAGATTTAACATGCTCATCAGTTGGAGGCAATGGAACAGCTGTACTTGCAGAACTTTGTTCACTAGAAGAGGCAGCATTAGAAGTAGTTGTAGATGCGCCAGGATTCTTTGAAGCAAGTGCTGCCGTGAGGAATGTCGCAGTTGTTTCCTGCACTCCAGGATATATGAGCTTGTCACGTTTCTAATATGAAAAAGAATAAACTGAGGTTCCAAGACTATTAGCACCCAATAATAGCATCTGGCCTTTCACGGATGATTATTGTTTTAGGATCATTTTTGGCACTAAGAAGACAAAAAATAATGGCATTGGTTTCAAATGTCAAGGCCCCATCTGGGACGTGTAAAATGCAAAGCATATATTCCGGTTGACTTGCTATTATTATGAAGTAAAAAGTATGAGTAAATGTTCCACGCATATTGAAATTGGCACAACAATCTTCTTATAAAAGGCAGTGATTTGCTCATCATTATATGGAAAGTTAATCTCATGAACTACAGCAGAAGTGATTGCAGTGGAGATAACTAAGGTGTAAAAACCCTTTCCATTTCCTTTCCCACGACTTAGAAACTAGCCACATGGAGTAGATCCAGTCCTCAAACAGGGCCATTCATCATTGCGTAGGGATTGAAGCAGCACTCCCTATGGGAAAAAATGAGGACTCACAAGTTATGACTAATGATGATTTGGACAAACTACTATATACCTGGATATGCAGACTCAACCATGTCTTCTCTAAACTAGATGCCAAATCTTCAGCACTGATAAATCCATCTGTAAATTTATTCACAAAGAGAGTAATCAATGTTAAATAGTAGGGTTGCATAAAAACAAGCTTCTGAATTTTAAATGTGAACAATATACCATTTTGCCAAAGTTGTGCGCCATTATATCCTATAGCTGTAATGCAAGGAACAGATTTCTGAGGGTCTGTAACAACTGGAGTCAAGGATGTGTGCTTGGTTTCTTAATAAAAATGTCAGAAAGGTATTTTAATAAGTGAAAAAAAGAAAAAGAAAATAACAGTGGTATCATGGTACAGATTGTAATCCACACAAAATAGAACTACTAACTCTTCGTCAATATAGAAACTACCCTCCTAAAGCCAGAAATAGAAATGTATACCCTGGACCCAATATGTTGACGACTAGCCAACTCATGCTTTGAATGAAATTCCCACCTACTCCAAGTATTGTTGATAGAGGTAATGCAAATTTGGAAGACTGGATACTCAACTTCTCTAGGTCAAATATTATTTAGCAGCAAATTACAGGAGAGTTAGTCATAACGCACATTTGAGTACCAGACTGCAATACGCACTCGTCTAGAAGAGGAAAATGCAGCAAGAATTCAACAACTAAATTATTGAAAACATGGGTTCTAAGCGGGTGGCTCAATGCCAGATTACCATGCTTGATGCTCCTCTATGAAGAATAATAATTGCTCAAAAGATAAACTTTAGAGGAAAAGGTGTGTCAATCAAGCAGGATACATAATGCAGAGAAGTTTGAGGCATCTGTACTCCCTCCAGGGATATGCAATAGAATACAATACTTTGATAGAGATTCTGCCACCTGCGTGCGGCACTTGAAAGTAAGAACCAGAAATGGGGTACACGTTAAAGATATTAAAGGAAAACTCTGACCAACTAAAGATCAAAAGAAAAGGAGGAAAAGAAAGCAAACATTTGAATCTGTCCATGTTGATTCTTCCAAACGACTAGACTCTGCATCTTCACCTGGAAACAATGACCGAAAATCAACTTAGTCTCAATAACATGAAAACAAATACAAGTAACTATAATGTATAATATTTACATAATAATGATATTAAACAGAGTAGGCAATTCTAAAGTACTGACATCACAAAAGGTTGTAGTAAATACAGGTCATAGCAGCAGCATAATATACAATAGAGAAGAAATGATCCACAACGGGCCTGTGTTGCAGATCATTCCAGCAACAACCTTCACTTCCTGGTTCCAAAGATAGGTCACACTTCAACTGCCTGAGAAATAAAACTAACTACACAACGCTCCCTGACAAGAACGATTTTTTTTCCTTCCAATCAGCCTTAATAAAACAATTCCCTGCATGTACTTCTGACAATTATTTCCTCTAGGGGAGTATGTAAGGTATTTAACCATGAAAATACATTTTATATCATTTCCGTAAGTAGAAACTTATTAAGGAGAATTAAAGCCAACACCAAATTGAACAAGCTCCATGAGCTCCCTTAGTATGATAAACGGACTAGCAACATAGAGGAAACATAAACTATGGGATCTTCCAACCACTGAAGAGCCATAAAGATGATTCCTCTTCCCAGTGAGAAACAGTTACTTGTGTATAGAGCTCAAAAAATAAAGGGGGTTTTTAGGTTATAACAATCTATATTTAGAAACATTGAGGAGGACCATAACAATGAACAACTTCAAAAAGAGATATAACGTAACAGAACTTATGCATTGATCAGTTTTTGCTCTTTTGTGAAGTAGCCAAAGGACTATTGTGTCAATCTGTTGCCTTTTGGGTAAGATCAGTCATACTCCTTAACTAGCGAACTTATTGCATTTTGTATAAGATAGATTACAACAGATCATAAAAGAAAAGCTCAAATGATGACTTCGCACATAATATGGTCTATTCGTAAAAACACAATGCTCAAAATTTCAAAAATTATGGATCATAATGACAGATCCAAAAACCTTTATGCTAAAATCTCTTCATGTTTAGACACTTCTCAAGCTTCTTAGACTTCTTTCATAAGTAACTCCTCATATCCCTTATCTTTAATACGATTAATTATACGAGTAATTGTGGTACACCCTTCTAAACCTCTACAGAGTATTCAAGTGATAGTGACTCATCATATGGGGAAGTTCGGAGATGGGGATCCTTGAGAAAAAGGCAACCAGTGCACTGAGTTGAGTCGTGTTAGTTCTCGTGTTAGTTCTCTTTCCCAATGTCATTTAAGTTGTTGGCTTAGATGGCTTAACAGGGATACTCACCTTGCAAGAATTCCAAACTTATGCATACCGATCAGATGGATAAATACCAAATTGCATATTCCGACTTTTCCCCATCTGATAACTACCTCTTTAAGGAACTCTCCTTTGTTTGCTGAACATCTGAAAATGGCTAGTAATTTGGAAATTGCTTTCTGTAGACAACAAGTCGTTTTGGAAAACACAAGATCATTGCAACAACTAAATCTAGTAATTATTGACCAAGCTTGAACTGAAATGTGGCAAGAATTGTATCTTGACAAACCAAATAAAAGGGATTAAAGAAAATTAATATCTTTGTATATATTTTACCAATTCCTCATTAACCAAGGCAAGAATTTAATCAGCCACTTAGTCCTAGATTTGCCAGGGATTCCTTTAGGGTCATGAGTCTATCTTTATGTTGGTTGACCAATATTAAAAGGTGGCTCACTTCATTAATTGTTTGAAGGCTTCCCACAATGCTGTTCATATTACTAAATCCTCCCTTAAAGAAAACATTCGACTTCATCACCCAAAACTTTGGGCTCTAATTAGTGATTTTAAATTTCCAAGTAATAGTCGGATAACTTAAGGAAATTGCTAAAAATATCACTTTAGATAAAAGGCACGATTATAATGAGCCTAATTATGCTATTGTTGCCAAACTCCCACCAGCACCATGTGTTAAGGAAGGTGTTTATCATCAGAAGCATTTCATCATACGGAGTGGGCATCCATTTTCAAATTGTGTAGATTAGAGGTAATGAGTTCCAATATTTTAACTCCAACTTCTAAGAATGTTCCTATGCTCTTTAACTCATTAAGGTAAAGCTTTCTCCAGTCCGCAAGAACTGATGGAAACAAGTGACAGTATTCTTTATAAATTTGTAGAAAGGCTTGGAAAAGATCCTCTCTCAACGATTACTGTTGTAGAAGATAGAAAGTATGCGTCTTTGGTCTCCAATTACTGCTTCTTTCTTTCTTCTGCTTCTTCTCCTTATTCCTTTTTTTCTTTTTCAATTTTTTTATTTTTCCTTTCTTTTTCTTTTTTGTGTGTGCACTTATCCCAGCTCTAAACTTCCAAAGAAGATCCAAAAATAATGTCTTCGCAAAAAATGTAGACCCACTACGATCTAACATACAAAGACAACCTCCCAAACACAGTTTGGTGTCACTGTTCACCCCCTCCAGATAATCTCCCAACTTTGGCTTCTTCCAATTTATTGTTATCCTAAATCCAAACCCCTTTTTAGCCTCATTCCAAACCCTGGGCCCTGATAATTCTACCACACCCTTCATGCCCCAATGAATTAGCCCGACAAGCACAGATGATTCCCTTTACTGCTGTCCCATATCAACCATGGGAGAAGTTTACAACTTGCTAAATCATGTCTCACATGACAAGATTGAATGATTGTACATCGTATAGAACTCAAACAGACATAGTGTTTGCACATGCAACTAACAAAGATTCATCGCTTAATGGAAAGCAATCCACATCATCATATATATCCCGTGTACTTAAGCATTCACCTTTTGCAATTAAAATGAATATTTATCAGAGAAAAAAGGAAATGAGAAAAATTGAAGATAAGCATAAATCTGTGTTTACAAATAAAAAAGATTTATGATTTCCCATGTGATCATGATTGTAAGGAGGTAACCAAAAGTGTTAAACGGTTAAACATGCTAAACTAAAAAATTGCAATGATAACTATCAGACTATGTTTAACATGATCTTCTCATGCATACAAACAGTGTTCTTGCTGTTTGACGTGAACAACAAAAAAATCTTGCAACAAAGACATTCAATATATCACCAAAGCACAGTACTTCAATAAACTGAGTATCAAGTAGACCTAACAAACGTTCATTGATAGAGAATTCCAGGAAAAGAGGACTGTAGAAATCATACAATAGAAATGTTTACCTGAAATATAGACAACAAAGAGTTTCTTCTGCCTTTTGGCTTCAATAATTGCTTCAGTTATTGAACCTTTAAACGTTAGTGAGGGGAGAGAGTGTTCCATCTGTCAACATAAAGGAAAATTTTAAAGAGACCAAAAAATGTTGGCAGGTTCTCGTTAGTTTCACAAAATAAAGAGATAGAAGTAGCAACCAGTTGAAAAAGCACATCACAATAGTGGAATGCAAATCAATGCTGAAGTGACAAAGTTACTTTCATAGTACAATCTTTAGGCAGTTTTAGAACACAATGGATTTATGAAAAGCCTAAACAAGAAGAAAACCAAACCTAAAGCAGACGCCAAGGGAAAGGATGAAAAAGAGGAACATAAGGATTTAGTCAGGGTTAGCAGTATGTCATCTTTTGATAATAGCAATTCCTGAAAGATAAAATCGACCTTTCATTTCTTTTCTGTTTATTGATGGTGTTAGCAGCAGAAAGTTCCATTTTAGCAACTGTGGAGGTGGCAGTTATGAATAGTTCAGGGATGCTTGATAATTGTGATGCAACTGTCATAGAAATTTTAGCAAAATGAGCTGCTACAAATCGTGGTAATAGTGGAAGTGCGTGTAGCGACAAGCTCAAGGGAGATATTGCAGCAAGTGCTTTAGGTGACAACATTAGTATTAGAACGCCTGTCTATCATGGTGATGACAATAAGTCATCAGCGACTCCAATAATCGTGTCAAAGCTGGCATCATTTATGATAGTGACAGTATAGGTAACACTGATGTTGTCGCTGAAATTCTATTAATCATCACATATGCGATCAGAGAAACATAATTTGAAATTCCACATGGAAGCATCTCATACAAACAGATTCAACTAAATGATTAAAACTCTAAACATATAAGGCACTAGATAATTAAAGTGCTTAACCTGAATAAATTACAATTTTCAACAACAAATTGTAATATTTTTCTTAATATTGTTCTTCTCCACTGCCCTCTTTTTAGTCCTAGGTCTTTTATTAAACCCTCCTATCAAAGTGATGTCGTTCTGGACATCCTCCCAAAAGGATGTCATTTTATTTAAAAGACAAAAACAAAGCAAAATCCAATTATTTAAAAATCCTAACAATAAAATAAAAACCCAAAAGTAAGTTAATCCCAGTCCAAGCCCTCTCCAAATCTTTGTCCTCAAGGATCAGGAAATGAAGGGAAATCATGTTGGATATAGTCAAATTAATCATTCAACAAATTAGCAAGGACGTGTTGATTCTTTTTTCCGTTTGACATCTAAGAGCCATTGTACTAACGCTCGTTTTGCCCACTCTTCCCCTTTTTCTTCGTCCTTTGTCATCATATACAATTGTCTTTACTTACACTGGTACCAACGATCATAAGGCTCACCACAATTAAAACATAATCTTTTGGCCTTCCAAGCATTCATTTCCTCCAATGTCATCTTTCATATAGGAGGGCTTATCGAAGGAACATAAGTAGCCACTTTATTGATCACCTGTGCTACCTCCCCATTCAATAATCCAAAAGAAATCCTCAACAATCCTACTATTGCTGATGGTATGACGCTCCTTGACAATGTGTTTTATCTTTTATCTCCATGACTTGGCCTGTATGGTTGTCAATTATGTTTGTGTCTTGAATCCACTAGATAGCATGATCTAAATCGCATGATCTGAAACTGAGCATTGCACTTCTAAGGTCCTCCTTAAGACCCCCTAGAAACTCATAAAGTAATTATCTAGTAACCTTGGCATTATCGAAAACACCCATGGTTTCAAAACCTCAAACTACTCCTCATATGCATCCACTGTACTTGTTTGCTGCAATTTATTAAATTCCTCAATCAAATTTTCATGATCTATAGCTCCAAACCTCTTACAAACCATCACCATGAACTGTGAGCATAAATGATTCTTTGAGAAATTTGTAAAGCTTAAAACTTTTTATCTGCCTTTCCTTCCAGTTTAAGGTTTAATCAGGTTAAACCAGTAGAACTTCCCACACTTCATAATCCAACCCCTTCGGTCTATTCCATTAAACTTTAAAATTAAACTGAACCAAATGGATCATAAGTTTGCTTGGATATCAAAAAGAGTACCGTGTGTCAAAAACACCTTGATCATAGAGTCAATTCAAATCGGAAATCTCTTACCAGATAGAAACTTAAACTTAAATAAAAGGGAGGAGAACAGATCCCTCTTTTCTATTATTAATATTTTATTTTCTGCTGCCCTCTTTTTATTCTTAGGTCTTTTATGAAACTCTCGTATCAAAGTGATTTTTTTTGGATATCCTCCCAAAACAAAGTCATTAAAAAAAAAATGCAAAACCCAATTATCTGAAAAACCCAAAAATAAAAGACAACCTAACAGTAATTAATCTCAATCCAAACTCGTATTAACCCCCCTGGTGACATAGATAGGCGATTCCGCTACAACACGGGCCTTGAATGGAGAACTAAAGATACTTCAGAATCTCGATAATATTCAATCATCAAAAACTTCAACTCAATATTAAGGTCCCTAAAATAAAGTACATAGGACCCCTAAATAAAATTAAGAGAACATAACCAGTAAAATTCACTTGGACTAACGATAAAGAAAAATTTTGATATAACGAAAAATAAGAAACCACAAGACAAACCTATACAAAGGGGGTAATATCAAAGACCAACTACACTGAATAATTTAATCCCAAACTCCGTTTGGTCGCTAAGAAAACACAGGAGAGAGGTAAAGAAACTCCAAGTTCAAACTGCCAAGCCATGTATGCATCTAATTAGGCTAAATTGAAGTAGGCTTTTCTAGATTCGCTTCGAAATTCATTCCTTTCTTCTTATTTCCTTCGATTTCTAAAAACCAAACATAGCGTAGGATACGGTAATACGAAGACAAAGCACGTTGTACCTCAAGCGAGAGGCCTCGGGTAAGACTGTCTCTGCGATTGGGCGTTTCCGAACGGGTTATACAATGGGAGAGAGAAAGGGATTAGCTAATCGGCGAAAAAGAGTGGTGCCTTGACGCCAAAACTGAGAATCGCTTGATTGTGCCACGTCATCAGAGGAAGAAAGACCAGTCCTATAAAAGCCATTAAGGGCATGAGAAAAGCAGCTGATCGATTTCATTTCCTTGGTCGCCGCAAACATATTTGATATGATAGAAGATATTAAAAGATTAAATGAATAATCTAAAAGTTAACTTGAAATATTAATGGTTTATATACTTCATGTATATTGAGTGTTATTGAGTCCAAAGTCATACAAGATTGAAGATATTCAAATTAAATTATGATATTGTGTTAAAAAACTCAAAATTTTAATTAAGAAGTTAGAAATTTATGTTTACACTTAAATTTCATATCATAAATTTAATATTTTGATATAAACTTTCATCCTCTACATGTATAATACTTTGAGCAAAGAACTTATTTTGAGTGTTTAATCTTCTTTAAGAACATAGAGGTAGGTTGGGCCGTCGATAAAATTTAGTATGGATCATAGATGACAAGCCAAAAAATCATAGCACAATGAGAGATTGCTTTGTCGGAATTAATCCAACTACCACAAGATGATTTAGGCAATAATCTGTCTTCCACAAGACATAAAGCTCAAGCTTTGCATAGTCAAATTTAGAATACCACAAACAAGAGCTAAACAAATACAAGTAAGAGAATGTACATTTCTTAACATCCATAATGAAGATGTGCCTCTTAACATTTGTAACAAAGATCACAAGATAGATTTTGATCTTTTGTGTAATAGATTTTATTCTCTCATACCAAAAAAATAAGTAAAATGATTTAGCCATATAAAAAATCTAGCTACTTATCCCAATTAAAGTTGATATTTTATGACATAACCTTAATCCACAACATGTGATATCATAGTCAAACTACAACCCAACCCAATGGACTTGTAATTGTTTTTCCTTAGTGTGGTGTAGGCAATGAGTCTACCTAGTGGCACTTGTGACTACTATCCTTCAGTGTAGGTAAGGCAGTGGGCAAAGTAAATTTAGGCAATAGAAAATGTAACTGACTTCATTCTCTCACATCAAAAAGTTATGTGATATTATCTAATCATATAAGTAAACTAGCTACTCTTCCTAAATAAGGTTGACTTTTTGAGATAAAACCTATGTTTATGGCATTTAGGCCAAAAGTATCACTTCTATTCTCTTTCTATGTACACTAACTTCATGACAATGAAAACAATTTAGGTGCATTTGTGAAATGTTGTGACATGGCAAACATATGAAGCTTAATTTATACTGTGTCATAAAAACTGGAAATTCTGAGGTGAATACAAGAGGAAGAAGGAGAGGAGTAAAGAAACAATGTTGTCTTCCATTGCTTATTTGAAAAATATGAAAGAGAAGGCTTTCTTCCATGTAGCTTTATCGTAATACAGAAATATGGCTTTAGCGGAAAAAACAGCTTAACTATAGCACATAAATTCTCACTCTCTAATATGCTAACTTCTAATGAGAAACATATTTTTTCTGGCTTGGAAAGCCGAAGAGTAATGTTGTTTATGTTCGCAGATTGAGATGAGTGATCTGTCTAGTTGCTGCTCCAAATAGAAGTCAGAGGCTCCCCAAGTGAAATTCGTTTAAGAATTCTTATTCTTGACTTCAAGTTATTTTCTACTCGTAACATTCCAGCAATAATAGACATGTGGGTTTCCAAGTTTATAAATATACAGGAAGTTGTACACAGAATAAACGGAAAGGACAAATAGTGTCGTTGCAATCTTTGTTTCAAAAATCAATCTTCAGCTCTACATTTGTTTGGCAAACCTCCTCTCTATAAGTGCTTACTTGCTGATCTGATATGAACTTTATGCCCAATTGAATGAACGGAGTACATCAAATCCTTCAAGGGGAACTTTCTTCTGATTTCTTGGATAGGTTTTTCTTGGACATGGAACCCAACCCCACCGTAAAGTGTAAGCAAATATTTGAAGCAATGATATGTTAAAATTTTCCTTGCAGCCGTGTTGTACATTGTGGAGCGCTATTCTTTCAATTAAAAAAGGGTTAACCCTCCTACTATAACTTGAGTAGACGTTACTCCATAGCATAAAATATGCTAGGCTTTGTCTCTTTGTTGGCAAATGTTAGCGTCAAAACAGAAGTATTTGGGTTGTAATAAATAGTGGTTAAATTGGAGTTAGGATTAGGATTGGAATTGGGAGTTGGATTTGATTCAAAAATTCTATTTTAGATGATTCATGACTCAAGTGACTTTTTGTTTAACAAAGATTTCTTTTTAGATCCAATAAATATCTTCTATTCATGACTCTTCCAAATGGAAAGATATTATCAAAAGAAAAACTAAAAACCCTAAAGAGAGAATTTTTCTTGAATTCAAATTATCTTTATCTATCTCCCACTATTGATATGAGATCTTAAAAACAACATCTTTATCTATTTCCTACATAATAATTTTATGTAGTTTGGCCTTCATAACTTGCTTGCATTCTCACAATTAATTCTCTAATAATAAATTCAAAACTTTAAAATAGTGCAAGAATTTTGTTCTACTTCAACATACACAATTTGAAGGCTAATTTGTAGGCCTTCCAAATTGAGAAACTTTCTCTCCAAATTTAAGAAGAATTTAAAGAGTCCCCAACAAATTTTCAAGCCCCTACTCTCCCAACCATTTTAATTTGACAATTGAAGAAATAAGTGATTGAAAATAAAACGAGTTGAACATATCCAAGACAGAATAAGCTATTTTTTGTGATTGATGATTTGAATGTTTCCGTAGGATACACACAAAAATTGAAAAAAAAAAATAAAAGAATTAGTGAAGCCAGAGTAGTGTAGGTTCACTTGTAGGACAATGGGATAGAGAGATAATTAAGATGGATGACAACTATGTTCTCCGCTACTGTGGACTGGGTCAACTGTTGTTTGATCGAGTCAAAGCATTAGAAGAAACTTGCAACATCTTTCTCCACTGTAGTTTAGAATTTTGTTTGGCAATAGTAAGGCATGACAGTGATTTTGTTTCTTTAGGCCGATAACAGCTGGGTCCGTCTTCCGTGTACTGATTAAAGCATGCCCAATTATATGTTTTGGTTCCTCACCATATTATGCCCTTATTTACTTTTGCTTGGTCGTTCTTCATATTGCTTTCTCTCTTTACTCGATTGGTTTTCTTGGAAGCCAATAGCAGCCATTGAGATGGTCATTTATCATTATCAGCAAAAGTCAAATGTTTTTCATCCCGAGTGCTGCTGATGCCGCTGAACTACGGAAGTTTCAATTATGAAAAATATGAGATGCAGGGCGAAATTGAGTTTGTTTGCGTAAATGGAAGTGAAACAATTAGGAAAATTTTGTTTTATTGATGAACAAAAAACCCTATTATAAACTGATGGAAGATGAAGAAAAAATTGATCCCATGACAAGAGTATACATCCATCAGCTACTCTATACAATCTATATTTACGATGGAAGATGAAAAAAAAAATGCATGAAGTTGCAGCCCCATCTCTGCAGCTTGTGCAGAGAAATCTGGCAAGGGTGAGAGGTCCTCTGGAACGGCTGGTGCAGAGATGTGCAGCAGAGGTGAAGGGACCCTCCCGTGAGTTGAATGAAAGCTCCAACGTGGCAGCCACATGGGTTGTGACTCCCACACATGCTCATATCGGAAACAGTTTGCCTCTATACATCAAATCAGATTGCACGGAAACTCTTCCAATCTGCAGCTCTATCTTGATTATCGGATACGATTAACATAAGCAAAAGGCTCGGGATTATTTTTGGCAGTAGGTTTAGAAACTTCCGGCCTCCCAAACACATTCCAGAATCTCAGTGTTTCATCCCCTGCTGCTGATGCCACCGTGCAACCATCTGGGCTCTGAGCCATGAAAAGAACCCGAGAGGTATGACCATGGAGTTCTGCCCTCTTCACCATTGATGGGTATTTCCAGAGAGTGAGCTGATTCTCAGAAAAACCATGAGAACTAAGTAGCTCTCTCTCATTCTTGCTCCACAACAGAGCGCAAACCTGAGAGCCAGTGTCGACTGAGTTCAAGCACGCACCAGTTTGGGTGTTCCAGAACTTTATGCACCCGTCACCTTCACCCCCACCGGAAGCTAGCAAATTTCTCTGGAAAGGACACCAAGCAAGGGCCTTAGCTGCAGATGTATGGTCCTGGAGCCTGTGAAGCCACTGAGTCCCGGAATTTGAAGATGCCATTGATCTGTCCCAGATATGGAGGAGATTATCGTTACCGCCGCTCGCCAATTGCTGGCCTGTGGCTGACCATTTTAGGCCGCAGACCTCTTGGCTGTGGCCTCTGTAGGTTTCAACAATGTGTGCTCTGACTCTTACATCATTGTTAATGATCAGACCATCCATTCCTCCGGTTGTAAGGATATGGTTGTTCCAAGCTAGTGACCCTACTCGCAATTGGTGACCCCCCCTCAAGGTTCTTAGCTGCAAAACAAAACGTAACAAAAAATTTATAAACATCAGCAAACATTTCATAACAGTAAATAAATAAAGAAAATGAAAGAGCAATAAAAATTGTAAAGAACCTGTCGATTAGCAGTTGAATCCCATAACTGTACTTCAGAATTATTCAAGCCCACCGCAAGGTGCTGACCATCAGGAGCCCAGGCAACACTCGTAATGGGGCCATCTTCCTCATCAATACTGACAAGTTCAGAAATAGAACGATTTGAAGCATCCCACAGATAAACTGTGTTTCCAAGCGCTATTGAAAGAACGTTGCAGCTTCCCCAATCCAGCAAATTCAGGTAGTAATCATCGACAAGGTCAGGCGCATCTAATGTCATCTCCGAACTCTGCACATATTTAAACCAAGTTACTACATCATTCTCTGTGTTTTGTTTCCTCCCTGATTTTCATTTCAAACAGCATTGGGACCATGGCCAAGATTTCCAATTATCATCGTGCCAAAAGACCCCATTTTTCTTTTCATTCCTCAATTAAAATTTCATCCGTTCAATCAGAGGTGCACCTAATATCCATAACATTAATTCACAGAAATCTACCTAACTATTCACTGAAGTCACACAAATCCATACTTCCATGACATAAAAACATGAAAGACAAAAAAAAAGTTAATACCCACCTGAGGAATACGTCGCCTGGGCTTCGTTGGCTTACCACTGGGGAGGGGAGAGGAGAATTCGCGAGGGATCAACTCTACTCTGGCAGGCGGCTTATTCTTGAAGGAGAGAATTCGGGTCCGGTTCATATTAAATACCTCGGCCAGCCGCTCTCTGTAGGCCTCACTTGCCGGTGAACTTGCCAGCACCTTCTCCTTAATTTTCCTCCCTTCTGTAAGCATGTAAGATGCGAAATCGAAGTCCATTGCTGATCGGTTCGGAATAAATCTATCCAACTGCTCAGAAAGAAGAAAATTAAATTAGGCACTCTCAATTGCGTTCATTCTTATCTTCCTAAAAATTTTTAATTGAGGTTTCAACCGCAAAACGGACAATAATATTTGGTGGTCAATTTAGTCATACATCTCTAATTTCAACTGATATGTATTCCAATCTAAACTCAATAAACCTCCATTTAAGGAACCAGTGTGATCAAACCAGAAAAAAATAATAGCATAGTGGTAATTTGAGAACCAACAGGAAAGGAAATCCTTGCTCAAAATTCAATTCAGTAGAAAAAATGTAATTGAAAGCCATGTAAAGCAACTACTCCACACAAAAAAGAAAATCCAAGAGTTACGGAAGTACGTTTTCTCGGGAATTCTTTCTCCGCATATACCGAACTGGAAATGGGCACCGAGATCCCGGCATCAAGTTACGAGAAGAAGAATTCACAGATCCTGAATCCATGACACTGAATTTTGTCGTCGATTGATGCGCTTCTTGAAGGAGTGCTTGCTTCAGAGAGCGAGAGAGAGAGAGAGAGAGAGAGAGAGAGAGAGAGAATCTAGTGTTTGATTTAGATGTGTAAATGATGTCCGGTCTCGTTTCCCTAGTTAACAGAAGGATTATAAGAGACGTTGAAATACCCATATGGACGGAAATACCCCTCCAGTGTAATATTGTGACCGATATATCCCTATATCCTCCGGGGAGAAAAAGTTCAAAACACACAGCGCCTTTTCTTTTTTGTCCTGTTTTAGTACCAGCATTTAATTCAGAAACATCGAAGTTACAAAACTAAAATCTAAATTTTCTGTACTTTTTTTATCTTTCTATCTCCAAGTAGATGGTAAAAACTGCAAAAGATAAGATGAGGTTTTCAAAATTTTGTGAAATTGAATACTTGTAAAAAGGCGAAACTAACACGGTTAACTCTGTGAAACATCCTGTCTTTTTTTAACCCAAAATTTCCATTAAACTTTATTTGATGGTTTAAATTAAAAGACAATAATTAGCTTTAAAACATGTTCAAGTTTATTTAAAAATGTAGCTGAGATAATTTAAACGTAGAATATTTATTTTATAAAATTTCTTGCAAGAGTTCTCCTTATCACCTTGACTACATCCTAGGAAGTTAAAATATTCCTATTTCAACGGCTCTATATTCTTATGAAAAAAGTGTGGAATCAAGCAGCTTCTTTCCATTTAAATACTCAAATTTTATATCATTTTAAACATGTAAACATTTAATTACCATTCTTCTATCCCAATGGTGTTTGTAATAGAAATTAGTAGCCAATTAGAAAATACCCGGTCTTATTTTTTATATTTCCTGCTTTACTTCGATCATCTTTGCCTTACGTAGTCTAAAGAGCAATGCTAGTTTTAGCCTGGCTGATGCCAAGCATGATTTTTAGTAAACTTCCTCCATAAGAGTTTGTCTAAGTGAGCTTCTTTGTGAAATCTACCGATTTTTATTAGAAAAATAAAAATAATAGCATTCATTTAGAAGGATGCAGATTAGTTTATGGATCATCTTTTGCCTTGAACAAATTGGGGTAAGTGACCTTCTTTTAGAAGTCATGCTTATGATTGTGTGATTCTTAATGAAGTAGTAAAATTAGTGACACTGAATTTCGCTTAGGTGAAATTGTTTAGTCGCAATAATTGCACAAACTTCTACTCTTTAATGGTTTTTCCTTCTCTTTTCACACAATTGTTTGATGATCCTTGGTGGGAGAATTCTACAAATGTTGTTCTCCTTCTCAGTTTTTATTTTCCAATCATTGGGTAAAATATCTAAGTTTTACTGCAAAAATAAGTTTAAGCATGATATATTTGATGACTTGGGCATGATACTATATAAGTGATGGTGAAATGTAATTACAAAACATGATATGCACAAGATATCATTTTCAAAAATGTAACTAAAAAACAACATAAAAACCTCAAGGGCAAATCCTAAGTGGAAAATGATAGAGTAGGACACCATCTAAGGAAAAAGTTGTTAAAGGAGTGCACCATGAGTTTATATACCTAGGAATTGTCATCACAGTCATTACAAAAGAGGTTTTGTCTCTTATAGTTTGTTGATAGTCTTTTATCGAAGTATTTTGACATAAGGGTTTTTAAAGTATTCTCCATCATGACCAAAACTAGTTTTACTGCAAGTTCCTCTTTTTTTTCTTGTTTATATGTGTGATACTTCATTTACTTTGTTAATTCTACTTTGAGGTAAATTCATTTATTTATAATTCATGTAGAGTTTCATTGCAAACATGTTAATATTTAGTTTAATAGTCATGATGTAAGCTAATAGAAGAGTTTATGGCTGCTTACCACATGTGAGCTAGCTTTGGATAGGCTGGAGATGATTTCTTGAACTTTACATATGCTCTTTGCTTATGTTGCAACCATTTAAATAAGTTGATTTCAATCTCTATCTCTTTTCTACTTTTGCCTCTACAGACTATGCCATTTTGACATGAACTTAAGCCTAACTTTGAATTTCATAGATAGTTTTCTCCTACATAGTCACATTATTATGTTTGTTAACGATCAATCATGGTTTAAGGGAGGTCTTTCAATTATTTTTTTCAAGTTTAAATGTCATGCTTCATAATATATCAATCTTTCCTGCAATTAATGATTAGATACTTTTTTATTGGGTTTTCTATCATTTGGTTAGTTTTCTTATTAAATTTTTATGTGGTTTTCCTTACTTTTACCATTGATGCTTGCAGAATTGGTTTAGGATCCTAGATCATTTTCAACAATGCTTGGAATTTAAAGTCTAGGTTTCGATCTTGTTCTTGTGATTCCTTCATTCTTCCTATATCTTTTCAGTTCTACATTCTGCAACTTCAATAATTTGTAGGATGTCCATCAGTATTCTTCATTCTTAAAAATGTTAGGAGTTGAGAGTCTTGTAAAGGTCCTTCCTAGAGTTGGTACCATTGAAAAAGGTGTCAAATTTTATTCCATTATCTTTTGGTAGCTAGTAAGACATTCCTTTTCATAACCATCTATAATGTATGGTTATGAAATTTAAGAAATAAGTTTGTAGTTACTATAAAGATGAATCTATCTAGTAAGATCACCACATCAACTACTATATTATATCACAAATAGATATCAAGTTAAAATAATTATTTTGTGAAATCCATTAGGTATGTTATAGTACATTATTTTATTACTTCCAACAATTGTTTGCTTATGTACAACAAATAATGAGCATACTAATGCAAAGTAACATAGAAATGTTAGACAATGTTTTCAAACTTGTCCATTAAATTTGTCATAGTTCAAACTTGAAATGTTGAGATCAAGAGGTCCCAAACAATATCTACTCTTAACTGAGTTAGGTACTTGTTAACTATTTTATGTGTTACTTATGAACAAATTGAAAATTTTACCATAATAATTATTTAAAGATCTAAAGGGCTTATTCTCGTTGTAGGCAAGTTGAAGTGGTTTTATCAAACATGTACATGCTTTCAAAGTGATTCAAGGTCGCTTTTTTCATGTACATTATGGGTTATGGGTAGGTCTAACAAAAAAGAAGCTTTTATTAAATTTGTTAAACAACTAGTAACATTTCCTTTTTTGTACGTGGGAAGGTAGCTTTTTTACCTTAAATGTTGTCCACTTATTTCCTTCCTCTCTCATTACCGTTTTTATCCAATTTCATTCTCATCGCCTCTACAATACTTTTTAATAGGTTTTTGTTAGCATAATGAATAACTAAAACATATCATAGAGTTGGCTGCACTAGCCTTAAGTTATAGAAAGAGATTTTGGCACATTTGGTGGAACAGGTTATGTTCATGAAAAAGGAAAAAAAAAGTTTGAGTTGAGATTGAGTGCCAAAGACCATGCATACATATATAAGCTTGATGGGTTCCTAATGTTTGGTTGACAACTTTTTTTTCATCATGAGTGTTAATTTTCACATATGCCAATGTTGTATAATGGTTATAGGTTAGCCCACTATACTTGGGGCCATTTTGCATATCTCTTTTACACTTGTATTATTCTTTTAGCAAGTGTATGAAATCACAAAGAGCATTATTTCTGCATTATGCGATAATGCAAGAAGCCTATAGGCATTTAATAACTTTAATGTTGACTTTTTCCATCTCATGTTAAGAAGTTGCAACCATCTTTTTCAGTTTGTTTTTTTTTCTTTTTTCTTTCATTTACTTACTATGATAGTATCACGAGCTAGAATGTACATCTATCCATTTCTTGGGTTACCTTTGCTAAATAATTAGTAACAACACTTCTTTGTTGTTTTTTCAAAGTGTTCTTTTATTGCAAGATTTCTAGTTTCGTTTGTGAAGCTTTTACACCATCTTTTCTTCACTATCCAAGAGCAATAATAGTTCTTGTCTTTGGACAAGTGTGATTTCAAAGGTTTATAATACCAAATATTTTCCTTTTGAATACCGATAATTGGCTGACAGGTGGTTTACAATACCATGTAGTTGGCTACTAGTTTCATCTTAGAGCATACTAGGTAGTTTTTTTTAAAGTAAAATTGGGTAATTGGTAGAGGAAAACTACGAACATGTCTTACACCAATGTTTTTGCTACAACTTCATGTGGTTGATCACTTCATAGAACATGTATATGGACACGTATCCAAGCAATCTCTTTTTCTCTCATATTCATCTTCTAAGACTGAAAGTGATCATTGTATAGCTATAATCGTAATTGCAACTGTCTATAATTGGCCATTATTTCAGTTAGATGTTTAGAACACCTTCTTACTGTGGAGATTTATTATAAGAGGTGTACATAATTCCTTTACTCAAAATGAAGCTTAATAAGAAAGGCATAGTTTGTCACCTACAAAAATTGTTGCATAGTTAAAAGTAGACATCACATCAGTGGAATGCAAAATTCATAAAAGGCCTATTCTCAACTAGCTTTTCTTAGTCTCAGTGTCACTACACCTTATTACTCGACGTCAGGGGAGCACATTTGTCATTTTCTAATCTATGTAGATGGCATCCTACTAACAGAAAATAACTTCATTGCTATAGTTGATATGAAGAAACATCTTCATTCCTTTTTTCATATGAAAAACTTGAAGTAGGCCAAAGACATGCTTGTTAGGAGCCAAGCCTTTAGTCATTCTAATGGAGGATAATTCTTAGCTCACCTTAGTGGAGTTTGATAAGTATATTTGTAGTTAAGGCTCACTAAAAGGAAGATCATACTTTTTACTTTAAGTGACTATTAGTATATTTGTAGTAAAAAGTATGATCTTCCTCTTAGTGAGCCTTATTAAAGGTTGGTTAAAAAACTTATTTATTTAATGCACACCAAGCTAAGAATTACTTATGTCTCCTCAATAAGTTCACTTATGTTCCGCAATAGTCATTCATGGAGATTGCTATGCAGATTCAAAGGTACATTAAAGGTTGTCTAGATCTTTTTTTTTTTTCTTAACTTGATCTAGATTTGAGATTATTGCATACAATGATGCTAGCTATGATACTTGTACCATGTTATAATGTTTGACTATTGGTCATTGTTTATTATTTAAGGAGTAATAAACAATAATCAACATGTTAGATTGGACAATAGTGATAAACAATAACTAATAGTCTCTTGAACAATTAAGAACTAACCCATTGTCTCTAGCTCTTCCATTAAAGTCGGATATTGAGCTATGACAAGCACAACATGTGAGATTGTCAAGGTAATTGGCTTATTTAAGGATCTTAGAGTTATTATTTTGTAGCCCATATCACTTTATTGTGACAACAAAGTTGCTACTCAAGTTGCAGCTAACCCAATATTTTATTTAAGAACCAAACACATAGAGATAAATTGTCATTTTTTCGTAATAAGGTACAAGAGGGGTTAAATCGCACCTGTGACATTCATGCTAAATAATAGCATGTAAATTTGTTAACCAAGGCATTGGGTAATGGTCAACATTAGTATCTACTATCCAAGCTTAGGGTTCTAGATTTCCACAAACCCTAAGCTTAAGGGGGGTTATTAGTTTTCATATATGCCGATGTTTTAAACATGTATTTTTCTTTTAGCAAATATACAAAACCACAATTATTATTCTTTTTGCACTACAAGGGTAATGCAAGAGCCCAAATGCATTCAATAGCTTTGGTGTTGGCCTTTTCCGTCGTAGATGACTTTTTCAATATTATTTTTTCCTTTTTGCTTCTACTTACTCATTACGAGTAAGAAAAAAAAGTAGAGGCAATATGAATTAAAGAAGTGCTAGTTTTCTACATTATTATTATTATTATTAAATGTTTAAAGGCTTATGCTAAACATTTAACATTGACTAACATAGTAACTCCTAACACTTATAAAATGTGAGATGTAAACATAGAAATAATTATATTACTCAAATATGATGGTTCTTTTTAAAAGTTGAATCTTCTAACTTCTCATTTACATGAAACTCTTGAGAGTAACTAGATTGTGGAGGTTAAAAAGTCTAAAGTTTTGAGAAACCTAAACTCAAAAATCTAAAAAAGCCTAAGATTGCCATAAATCCAATAAATCCACCAAACTTGCTTGAATCCATTAAGTATGCTCAATATATAAGGAGTATCGATCCTACCATTCAACTTAAACCCAATGTCATGGGTTTGAGTTCCAACTCAATATCATGGTAATTGGACTAGGCTCCCAATTTCACTAGGCTCATGACATTCTCATTGTCCAAATTTACGTTACCTTAAATATGATGTGGCCATGTCTTACTTTGACATGACTACTCACTCAAGTCAAACTAATTTATTTTGGTACCACTTTGTTAGTGACTTGGATCCTAACCAAAAAAGTTAACCTATTAAATAGAATAACAGAGCTCCTTATAAGCCCTAAGATCTCCTCGATCCAATCCAATATATAATAAATGTCACCACTCTCTTTATGGTAATTGGAATGGACTTTCCAATTTATTAGACTTGCAACATCAATGTATGCTTAGTGTGCAAAGGAATGTTGAAACAAAAGTTCACATTTGAAAGTAATATTTAAATATTAAAAAATATTTCTCTTACTCATAAACTATCTTTTGGAATTTGGCCTTTTAACCTCCTAACTTGTTGTTGGAGCTATTGAACACAAGTTTTTGTTGGAGAGCAATAGAGTTCATGGAGATTGAAGAGTTCACAAATTTTAAGGAGTTCAAACCCATAAGTCCAAAAAAGCCCATAAAGTTTGCCTAATAATATTGAAATTAGGGCATATCCAAATCCTAAAATTAAAACAAACGTTAAAACGCAGCCCAAAATAAAATTTTCCCCAAATTAATAGGTTGTATGTTTTCAAAGTTAGTTTTAAATTCAATAAGCGTTAATTTGTATCGTGAATTAGTTTCTAAATTTTTAATTGTAAAAATACAGTTCATTTGTATATAAATAAGGTAGTTTGTGTATAGAAAAAGGTGAGGTAAAAAATAAATAAATATTTCTTTTACAAAGTGAAAAACCTTTGCTCGTTTTTTTTTTTTTACTACCTTCAATTTTTTCATATCTTTTAGCTATATTGAATCACAAGCTTTCTTTGATTGTTGAAAACAGATGAAAAGAGAGAGAAAATTTACATTTCTGAACTGTAGTTAATAGCTAACTCTTATTTAATATAACAGGCTTTTGTTGGCTTAAACAATTTGAGAATTCCAGTTTGAAACAAGAAATTATTTCTAGAATTTATATCCCGAAAAGGGGAGGGAAAGGAAGTCAGCATCTCATCCTTCCTTCCTCCTCTGTATTGGAAAATGGCTTTTCTTAGCTCTTAGAAACTGTTGGAGTGCCAAACTCTCGGACTCTTGAAGAAGGGTAGATATCTCTTCTTTGGGTCCTTTGGGCTATTCAGATTTTTGTTCAAAATATAAAAAAATGGCGGATCCAGATTGCCTTATGTCGTACAAGACAAAACCTAAAACGGAGAAGAAAACGGGCGTGTGGGAGCACGTGTGTATGCTCCATTTGTCACTGGACCTGAGCTCTGCAAGGCAGCAGCTAAACGCCATCAGCAGAACACCAGATGGCAGAACCGCTCCAAACCCCTGCAAGAAATCCTTTCAGAAGACCATGGGTCCGAGTGTTCCTACTCGCCATTCTCTGCACACTCTCCTACTATCTTGGGTCATACCCTATCGGGACCTACTCAGCTGCCTCTTCCTCTTCTCTCCTTCAACACCAGCCGGTTCACTGCTTCCAGCACAACTTTACGACCCACAAACACTCGTCACCACCTCTACATTTTGAGCCACGCCACATTTTCAGTCTCCCCAAGGAAGCTCAACGAAACCTCCACCTCTTTAGGTTTTGCGCCAAGAACTTCACTGAATACTGCCCATGTCAGGACCCTTTAAGAGAGAAGCAAATCAGCGGGGAAAGACTGTTTCGGAAAGAAAGACATTGCCCGGGAAGTGCCGAAAGAGTACGATGCTTGGTTCCGACGCCGGTGGGGTACCGAAGCCCATTTCCGTGGCCAAAGAGTAGAGACTATGCTTGGTTTAGGAATGTTCCTTTTCCTCGGTTGACCTCGCTCAAGAAGTCGCAGAATTGGGTTCGGTTGCAGGGTGATCGGTTTGTTTTTCCGGGTGGTGGAACTTCGTTTACGAAAGGAGTGAAGCGTTATGTTGATCAGATAAAGCAAGTTGTGCCACTGAAATCTGGAAATATAAGGACAGTTCTTGATACTGGATGTGGGGTAAGTGTGATTGTTTTGTTTTATTTACATTCATTTACTCGAGTTGGAATATGCCATGTGATTCGTTGATTTCATTCCTTTCTGGAACTTTAATATAATTTTTGTTTGGCTGATTGGATGCGGGGTAAGTGTAAATGCCACTTATTTTGGAATCATACATATCTGGTTTATGATTGTCATATTTGTTAACTTCTTATTTTTGGAAAATTTATCATCTATACATGATTTTCCGTTTTACTCTCAATTAATTCTTCTGGTTGTTTTACTAGGGATCAACAACCCAACCAGACCTGTCCCATTCTACTATTCTTTTTTATAATTTTTTATTTAAATTTTCTGTATTCAATGTGCACTTTATCAGTGTCCTCTGCAGATCATCTTGTTGATAAAAAAATGATGACAATAGAGATTCTGTTATGATTTACACGGTTTTGTTGTTGAGAAGTTTATAGGAAGTTTGAAGGTAGTTTGATAGGATTGACATGGTGCAGGTATTTTTTCAAAAATAAAAGTTTTGGGATTCACATGTTCCAGTTTTTCTGAATCCCAATTAATTGAAGTTAGTAGAACGTGTTGCTACTTCAACTCTAACCCTAGGGTTTGGTTTATCTTCCTTTTTCCCTTTTTCCAATTTTTTGGCTTGGTTGCTTCTATTACCTTGGTTGAAAAAATCCCGGAAATAACATAATGCTTGGCACTTCCACCTTCTTTTCACAGGTGGCTTTGGTTTTGCATGTTCTGCTCTTCCTTTCTCTTCTTATTTCTTCTTCTTATTTTGGCTATTGTTGTTTTTGTCGTAATTATTATTGCTCGAATTTATTTTAAATATATATTTTTTAATCTTTTACTTTCCTTGCCCCGTTTCTGGTTTTGATACTTTGGAAAATTATCAAAAACATCGATCACCTCTTCACTTGTGCTTCATTAAAATCAATATAATTCTTGTAATTCTCTTTGTGCAATAAGGTTCTGTAAAGGTCTCTTAAAATTTTCTTTCAGCCAGTTCTTGTGTCCATTGAGCTAATTTTAGATTTTGAATTCACCCTTTCCAGTGGTGATATTGAGTCGTTGAACCATACAGAGCAAACTTAGGATGTTTATTCGTGACTGGTCTTGAGTACTTTCCGTAGGTTGCAAGCTTTGGAGCATCTCTGATGGACTATAATATCTTGACTATGTCAATCGCCCCACGGGATATACATGAAGCTCAGGTACAGTTTGCGTTGGAAAGAGGACTTCCGGCCATGCTTGGTGTGCTAAGTACCTACAGATTGCCATTCCCATCAAGAGCTTTTGATATGGCTCACTGTTCCAGATGCCTTGTACGATGGACTGGTGATGGTACTTGTACTCGAAACTGTTTCCCACCATATTATCACATATCCAGAACCCTTCTTTTAATGTTCCATCACACTTAGGCCTAAGAGCTTTTGAAGTTGAGTTGTTCCATGAGAAAGAAATCTCATTGCTGAAGAGCACTGGTAACATGATATTTTTCCTCGAAGTCTTAAATTGACAGTTAAAATCAAATCATTCTGTACTGTGTATAAAGAAAAAACTCTCTTGCATGTGAACTCCTTTTGTTCATTCAAAGTTAGTATATAATCTTACTTCTCTGCATTCAGTGTAGATGGACTATATCTAATGGAGATAGACCGAATCTTACGGCCTGGTGGCTATTGGATTCTTTCTGGACCACCTATAAATTGGAGGGTCAATTACAAGGGTTGGGAGAGACCAGCTAAGGACTTGGAAAATGAGCAGATCAGTTTGGAAAATCTTGCTAGGCGGCTGTGCTGGAAAAAGATTGCAGAGAGAGGACCAATTGCAGTGTGGAGGAAACCCAGTAACCATGTGCACTGCATTCAAAAGTTAAAGTTATGGAAGTCACCTCAATTTTGCTCTACGCCTGATACTGATGCTGCTTGGTGAGTTTCTTAATCCGCCTTTTTATTTAATTTATTTAATTTTTATAACCTTGTGTGTGATGATATGAGATGTCCAATTCCGGCTTCCCTCATTAAAGAATGTCTCATTGCCTCTTGTTTGTATCTGATGTAAGACAGCATGTACAAAATTAATTTGATGGCCAATCATTATCTTGCCATGTGAACCACCATTCCCTAACCCCAATTCTTATGTTTATGATAAAAAAGTTCTCTTTCTGTCGGATCAATATCTCAACATATTCTATGGCTTCTCCTCCAAGCACTCCCTCTCCAAAAGCCAAATCCTTCAATCTCTTCCCTAAATGTATACACGAGAAAGAACAAGGACTTCAATGAAGGTTTCAATTTCTAATTTCTTCCTTTTTGATTGCTGTGGAATTATAGAGGTGTAAAACCGTCAAAGAATTTAAAATGTTTACTTTTTTTTTTTTCTTTTCTTTCTTGGTGCTGGTGAAATGTGTGCTCAGAGGGAGAGAGATCTATTTTTCAACACTGTCTTAGATATTTTTTAAAATGAAGAACTGGGAAGTTTCGGATGGGTGGACATCCAGGCCCCAAGACTTAGGAACTTATGTTTGTTGAGCGCCAAGACAGGTTGCTGTGTTTAGCACCAAACATCAAAAGAAACTGAACCTTCTGTAATTAAGTGGTCCATGTTAGTTTGAAGCTTTTACTATTTTTCATGTTATCATTCCTTGTCCTGTCCTTTCTTTGCAAATACATCATCATAACTCGTCACATTGTGACTGAGGTCATCAAAGCAATTGTAATGCCATGAATATTCATCCGTAAAAAACTGAACAAAATTCTGTTACGAAAAAAAAAAAAAAAAAAAAATCTAACCTCTAGGATCTAAAGAATACACAACGGCATTGGGTGTCTGTTTTCCTCTGCCAATCTGAAGTCAAAGTTCTTGATAATTATGCTGGTTCTGAATGTGTTGTTGTTCTCTATGCATTTTGATACAGGTATAGAAAAATGGACGCATGCATTTCCCCCCTTCCACAAGTGAAAGATGTAAATGAGATATCCGGTGGTGCTTTAGAAAAATGGCCTAAACGGTTAAATGCTGTGCCACCTAGAATTAAAAGTGGAAGTATGGATGGAATTACAGTTAGGACCCTAAATGAAGATAATCAGTTATGGAGGAGAAGAGTCTCATACTATGGGATCATACTCAAATCTCTCACCAATGGTAAATACAGAAATATAATGGATATGAATGCTGGCTTTGGGAGTTTTGCAGCTGCACTGGCAAAGTATCCAGTTTGGGTTATGAATGTCGTTCCCTTTGATGCAAAAAACAATACCCTTGGCGTTGTCTATGATCGTGGCCTACTTGGAACTTACATGAACTGGTAAAAGGATGAGCAATCTACCTTTTGTTTTTTGTTCTCTGTTTTTGTTTCTCTCTCTCTCTCTCTCTCTCTCTCTCTCTCGTTCCACTTTTGACTTGCTTTGAGAGTCATCTTGAGCTGGGTTGGGGAAGGTATGACCTAGAAGCAAGAAGATATATATAGTGCAGAAATTTGGTAATCATCTGCCTGGTCAACTAATGTAGAACTTAAATCATAAGTGTAACAACCTAACATATTCCTATTTTTGTACAATGGTAAAAGTTTTGTGTGATTACTTAAAGTCAAAGTTTTTATATTGAAGGGCTGCTGGTTGGTGAAGCCCTTATGAAAAAGTAGACAATAGGATGAACTAACATGATTTTTTTTTTAAAAAAAGGGTTCGAAAATGTATTTCTGGGATTTGTCTTTCTCTTCCTTTATATACTGCTTGTTGCCCTTACTTGGGATGGATGAACCTCCTTTCAGCGAATAAAGTCCTTGATAAGAACTGTACGTTCTATTGAAAGATCTATTTTTGTAGAGTTCTTTTTTTTTTTTTCTGTTTTTCTTACCAATTAGTACACATTTGAATACTATCCTTTTTCTTTGATTGAAAATTGAGTTTATGGGCCGTGCCACTGCTTGGTTGTAGGTGTGAGGCCTTCTCAACATATCCTCGAACATACGATTTGATACATGCCAGTGGTGTGTTCAGCATGTACATGAACAAGTAAGCTTTCATATTTCTATCTGTTTTCTTGGAGTAATTATGTTTACAACCAACATTCACTTGCTACCATTAAAGGAAAGCTGATTGACTATATATATAAAGAAAAATATGAAAGGGGAAAAAATAGATAGAATCAGTAAAAGTCAGCTGTTGTTGGAAAACTGCAGTATTTAACTTGTGATTCATCCTTAAATTTCATTGTTCGAATTCCCTTCAATCCTATTCTGGATGGAAGAGTGAGGAAGACATAAGTAGAAATTGAGAGGCACAACAAGAGAATAACTAGGAATCATAGACTGACTTAGGTTTAAACTCATGCATCTATTACGTACAGACTGACTTAGGTTTAAATTCATGCATCTATTACGTTGTACAGGCATTAACAACCCTAAGTATGGCTAAACAATTTCCATAATAGTCAAAATGAAAATTATCAGACCAACCAAATACAAACCTGAATTCAAGACTAGACCTTCTAAGTAGGATCATCTGTCAACGTGACTCTTATGCTTCGAAAGCCACAACATAGATCTAGAAGAAAGACTGGCTTTTTCCGAGACTTTGGCCACTTGTGTGCTTTGGCTGTTGTCTCTCATTATTCTCAAGATCGAACCTTTTGACATTGAGTTCACTGTCATTCTCTCAGGTTGAAACAGCTTGACCATCAGTTTGGGCACCAATCATTGCCAGTCATCCGTTCCTTCTTCACATTAATAATGATAACATTTTTCAAATTTAATTCACTCATAATGAACTGAATAGTTCGTACTTGGAACTTTTTCAACTTTCGTTGAGCATGTAAAGAGGGAAATCAATAGTTGAGGGCAGAATGCTTTCTTCATGATATAAAAAATCAATCAATTCCCCTCTTGGGAGTTGAAAATGTATTTGAGATATTGCAATTCAAATGACCACTTTCAGGAGTATCCATTTTGAGATCTTAAATTCACCTTCTTTCCCTGACCTTGATACCATGAACATATGAATTGGATTTTCCACTTCCATAGTACCATTATTCACATGTGATTAGCAGGCTATTAATCACATGTTAATTCCTGTCAACCATTGCTTCCTTCACCAGTCCCTTTAAAAGAATTAACAAAACTGTTGTCAAGGAACTAAAATATTTGGCTGTTGCATTTTACGATTAAGTTGTGATGATTCAAAGAGCAAATAATACTTCATTGGAGTGAGTTCATTATGTTCATCATCAATGTCGTCATCGTCTTCAGTAGTTCATTATGGATCTGGTCAAAGACTAACAACGCTTCAACTTAGTTTCCATTTCCGAAGTGACTGACGGGCATCATTCAATCTTCATATCTGGTGCATTGCCACTTTGTGTTGAATTGGGAACCTCAACCTACTGACCTATCTTGCACATTTGCTTCTTGGTCTCAAAAGTAATCCCAAACCATCGGCTTCTAAAACTCTTTCATATAGTTGATCCTTGGTTGCTTGCTGAAGATCGTTAAATTGTCTAAAACCTCACCTTCTCCCACCTGAAAAGATCTTTAGCATTCATCTGCAAAGTCATAATCCTAGAAGCTAGTTCAAACAACATGAAGCATATCCATGCAATCTTAGGTACAAATTTTACCCTTTGATTCTTTAATATTTCCTTTTAGTCAAAGGAGTTCTCAATGGTGCGCAGGGCCATTCAAAGTTCTTCTAGTTAAGATGATGATGAAACTTGATAAGTCATCCTCAAAATCTGTCCAAACTCCTCCAATTATCTTTCCATTGATGCCTTGGACCCATTGATGAGCACAAAGGATTCATCTTATCTGGTTTGTTGCTAGAATAACCAAAACTAGAACTTTGGTCACTATGAGATGCTTGACATTCAAGTTGCATCAAAAGTTGTTCAGAAGTGTCCCCTAAGTGCTTGGAATTTATTATGTCTTTTGTCCCTTCGAAATTTTTTATGTTAATATGATCCCTCGGTATGAAACTATCTTAGGTCATCCATGACTGGCTTACCGTACCTCCCTTCACCTTTTCTTGCCACAAAGGAGAGAAACAAGCTATGGCAAGACCCAAAGCATTTAGCTAACTCTAATATTAAATGATGTGTGTGGAATAGGAAGGGAGAGAGAACTAAAAAATAACAGGAGATCTGTGTTCAGTCACAAGATATAACCATGAGAAACAATACAAATAGCTTATTTTAAACTCCAATGTCTCGTACATTATATAAGCACCCCACTAAGGAATCCCATTATTGCTAATAGGTCCCGCAAAAGTCAAATCACAAGCTATTAGACAAAAACCTCCTGTACTTGATAAATGCTAACTCTTTTTACAAGAGAAGATCTAGTGTCTAGGGCCTACCAAATTGAAAATAGCTCTAATGGCAAGATGCTGCCCAGATATTTAGAATAGACAAGAAGTTTGTTCTGAAAATTTTTGGGTTAAGGGATAAACAAGAAAGGGAGAGGAGGAAAGTTTAGAATAAAGTGTGTAATGCAGTTTTTTCCTTATCAAGTTCTACCAAGTTCCGTCTTGTTTTATTAATAAAATGTGTCAGGTTGCCACCCTTTTTGTTTTTTATTTTAAAAAGTCTACCAAGTTGTCTTCTTTTATGTTCAACAGCCTCCTTATATAGAGGTTACAGAGCATAGGATGCCCATAAGTAAGAGTCCTCTTTTTACAAGATAACAATAGATTTGATGGCATCTACTCTTCCAAAATTTACTTTCGATAAAAAGAAGAAATCTCTTTTCCAAAAAGTAAAAGATACACTTATCATAAAAGCTAAAACACACTTATTGGATTTTCTAGAGAAAATTATAAACCAAAAGCAGACAAAAGACATGTCGAAAGTAAAAATATACCTCAAATGAGATTGGTATTAGCCATCTAGTATGTTGTTGAATGGATTCTTTCTCATCAGTGGGGGTGTCCCAAAAGTCTTGCCACGGTTGTAAGTTGATGCCCATATGCCTTCCTAATTGAGAGTTCTAGTGGATGAAGTTGCGACTGTGAGTTAACATCTTTTTGTGAGAAAGGAAATGATTCTCCTCCTTGAGTGTCAGGATTAGGAGGATATGATTCTTTTATATCTTCCTTGTTCATCTGTATTTGAGCATCATTATCACTCTACTTGTAAAGAGAATTTAGCAGTAAAAAGAAGGATAGAAAAATTCTAGTTCCATCTCATTAGGCATCACTTTGATGCCCCTACCTCCAAGTTGGGAGTCCCCACCATGCTCCCCTGAGCTATGGGGGTTGTTGACCAATTCACTCTTCAGGTGGATAAATTGGCACCTAGTTTATCATTTTCTAAACATTTTCTAGATTCCAATCCTCTTATGCAAAACTTTCCCAAAAGAAGCTTATTGTTTACTATGGCATCTAATACTTGTGTATAACAGTGGTTTGATTCTATTCAAACCCTGGTTCAATTTTCTAAGAATACCTCCCATAAGAAATCAAAGGCTTTTACAAAGGAAATGGTCCACTACATTCTTTACCATTGTGGAATGGATGCCTGAATTAGATTGTCTTACAAGTGCCCCTTATCCTTTATGGTATTTTATCTTAAAGATCATCTTGAGATTAGTATGATTTAGATAGACATTACCATCTACCCTACCATAACAAGAATGATAAGTTTTTCTTGTGATCCCCTTACTGAATTGACTTATCCAAATTTTAAGAAGTAGGTAGAAATCAAGGTAGCTATATGCCATATAAATAAGCTAAATCCACCCCTCATCCAAAAAGAACTATTCAATTCAATGAATTTTCATGGAGATAGATGGACATGCTAACAAATGGGATAAACTGTTGCCATTCCATTATTGCACCCAGCTGAGGAGAACGTTAACACTATGCTATAGATGAGAGGACCAGATATGGATGGGAAAGGCAGAAGATCTAGAAGAATATATAGCCCTGATCTTAATAATTTTGTAGGAGAACCATTCATTTCTTCCAAGTCTACAAAGAAAGATACCATCTCACAACTTTAGTCTCATCTATTAGGATTCTCAATGAAGAAGACATATGGGGACCAGCACATGGTAATGGCAAAGACTTTTGTGACACTCACCAACGAGTAAGAGCACAGTCCAAGTAACATGTGACGCAAATAATACCAACCTCATGAAAGTGTGTTTTTACTTTTGGCATGTCTTTTTTCTACTTTTGGTTTGGAAGGGTCCATTAGAGAATCGAACTAGTATATTTTAGCTTTTGTGATAAGAATGCTTTTTACTTTTGGAAATGTAGATGCCCATCAAGTTTATTGTTATCTTGTAAAACGAGTGTTCCTATGGGAATTTTTTGTTTTGTAACCACCATATAAGGAGGCTCTTGAACATCAATAAATACAAAACTTGGTAGAACTTGATGAGCAAGAATACTTTATCACATACTTTGTTCCAAATTCTCCGTCTTTCCCTCTACTTGTTCCCATAAAAGTCCTTCAATTGTTTGGCATATTAAAAATCGCTGAAATGAAATTTTTAACATGATTTTTGCATCTCTCTTGATTTATTTTTCTTTTAGTGGCTTGTTTGGATGGAGTGAGGGGCGTTGGGAAGAATAAATCAAACAAAATAAAGTAGCTAAACTTGAGTTGAATCTTTCTGATTGATATGAGAATCATGTGAGAAGGTTAAGCCTCTTTCTCTTTCCATCGATATAGGAGTCTGTCTTTTCTTTTTCTCCAACTGTCTAGAGCAAAGATTGGTTAGTAGTCCTAAGATCTCCTGCACTGAAAGGAAAGCTTGAACATGTGGACAAATTCAATCAGTATGTCACTGCTATTTTCTGCAGGGAATTAAACATTCAGAATCCTCAAAAATAATGTTTCCTCCCTTAATTGAATTGCTATCATCGTAATCGTAATTGTTATTATTGTTTCATTTGGTATCTAATACAATATTCTCAGAAGGGTAAATCAATTTGTTTTAAGGAATGTGAATATGAGGTTGTAGAGGTAGTGACAAAATAGCAGAAACTCGAGAATATTTTGCTTTTGTTACTTCAGTATTCCTAACCATGATGTTTGATTCAGGTGTGACATCGTCGAAATACTTCTTGAGATGTATCGAATTCTTCGCCCTAAAGGGGCTGTTATAGTAAGAGATCATGTGGATATCCTTGTTAAAGTAAAAGGCATTACAGATCGGATGAGATGGAATGTCAAGATATTGCACAGCGAGGGCGGGCCTTTCCATTCTGAAAAGATACTGCTGTTGGACAATTCTGAGTAGGTAAGTTAAGGCTAAAAGCAATTGATTGTTGTGAGGTTGGGACTAAGTTGTAATATTGTTACAATCTGTCAAGAACACATGGTGAACCAGTTGATATTCAGTAAATACTAAATAAAGTCGTCTTGATAATACCTGCTTATCTGTCCTAAGGACAACAAAAGCGATCGACTTGTACATTTAAAAAAAAAAAAAAAAGGAACCGGCTGTACTTAATTCTTATTTTACTAAAAGAATTGGTTCATCTAATAATGAACCAACCTCCAGTTAGCCAGCCACTCCCAAGCATATAGTTTGGACAAGCCCACCAACATCTCTATCTTAATATAAGGTCTGGCGTAGTAGCTGCTGCATACTCCAACAATGGGAAAAAGATGCATATGTTGTTTGAGTTGTTTGTTGTATAGCAAATGTTCTAAGAAGCATACACATCTACTGCCTAGCATTTTGATATTTAACAGTGTCAGAGCAAAGAAGCGGCAATAGTTTGAACACTAGATTCTATTCTCTTGCGATGGGGACATATAACCCTATCTCCTGTAGTTTGATACAAACCCTAACTAAGCTAGCACATGGATGGTAACCAATTGAACTTAACTGGGAAGCTCTCAATTCTCATGCCAGCTATCTCTGAGGCTGCATTGTAGAACGCCCTTTAATTCCATGAAACTTGTCGTCAGTTTGAAGAAATGATGATGCAGAAACAGGGAAATTCCTTGTCAACTTTCCCGTTGATTCTTCTATACGGCTGAATAGAACCTTTATAAATCCATCAATTTCCATTTCATATTGCTCGTAAACAAAGAACACGGTGAAAGCAAAGACCAGTGCTGCGTTTATGTCAAAAAGGACCAAGAACAAGGAATTTGAAAAAAGATAAATAAGTAAATGAAATAAGAAAAGAAATTTAAAGAATCTAATAGCTCAACGGTGGTGACAAATGCTCACCTGTGCCAATCACCGCTGTCACTGATTGCAAGATCAGCTTTAGAAGATAGAGATAAACTGCTACCTAAGTTGAATTGCAGGAGATATATCAGGGAAATATTCTACATAATAAAAACCACTATTCCACCCAAAAAATAAAAATAAAAATTGTCCTTCAAATTATGGAATTCACTCAACCTGAAATAAAAAAATATTGTTGACCACACATCGCTTGAGACTAAGCATCTAAGACTCTTACAAGCATCAGTACTGTTATTACAATCATGTCCATTATGGTTATCAACGGGCGTAAACAATGTGTTTCGCGAAGTGTACTAAAAATAAAGTCTACAGTTTACATGCATCAAGTTGAGCCAAAGCATACAGCTGTAAGAAACTTCAAACCCATCCCTCTCCTCCCTATAATCCCATCCCCATTCCCTTCTCCCCCTCCCCAACCCCTGGCCCAAAAAGGGAAAAGGATTTAGTTTTAAGCTAATGGTTAAAAGTAAAAGATGATGCACCCCTACACATGCTTTTCTTTGGATTTGTTGTTGTCTGGAATTTTTTTCGTTTCTTTTTTATGGGCTTTGGAGGGGAAAGGGAGTGTTGCCGCAGCATCAGGAGAAAAGGACAAGGCAAGAAATTACACTTCAGGCTCGAAGTTGTTTGGTCAAAAGACATAAAATTTCTTACCTTGAAGAAATTACTCCAATCCTTTCCTTGAGCCAATGACCGTATTTTCTGGACCCCATTGTTCCAAAAAGATGCCAGGATCGTAATTGAATTTTTCACTGTCATTTCTGACATCTCAAAACAAGAGGAAGATATTCTCTGAAAACTGATATCAACTCTGTTGGAAAGTGTCAAAATCAATGAATTGGTTTCAGTTACCAGTGAAATGATATCCAACACATCAGTCAGGCAAATATCTGACAAACATCCAATGCAACTAGTTACTAGAAAGCTAGTTCCACTGGTGTACTTAATCTCGTAAAGGTTTATGAGTTAAGCATCAGGCAAGACGGTGTTCCTGTATCAAGAATAACTCAAGTAGTACAAAATCACACTTCATATCAACCTAACCACGTATGACCACATTATTGATCTTAGTAGGCAGTACAAAGTTTGAAATCAAATCTAAGAGAAAAATGAGCAAACTATAACAGCTTTCATCCCAATTTGCACAGTGCGTGAAGAGTGATGAGATTATTTGCTATTTTCTCTTTTTTTATTTTTTGTTTTTTTTGGTTGGGAGGGGGGAGTGAAGGGGGCAGCACTGGTGGTGGTGAGGGTTGGGGTTGGAATGCAAATCTGGTCAACACAGGGTCATCCAATTTAGCCTTCCTAAAGAATCAGTACTTACAATGCTGATGATAGAATACCATATCCAAAAAGAAGAACATTTGTCAGCAGCAGAAGCTTGGCAAGAGATGTCACGAATGTTCTTCCAGAAAGGAAAAACCAGTAAAATAGAAGAACCGTAGCAAGGAAATATGTAAATGATTTCTTCTCATCCCTCCACAGCAAAATTTCCGCAACTGCAGCAAAATAGTTTAGGGTCACGCCATGTTAGGAACAACAAAATCAACACCTTATTAAGAAGCTAATTAGACCCAGGAGCATTTTACTGTATCTAAGCACACAATCGTAACATAAGTCTCACTTTGGAATAAAATGCAGAAATGTTTGAGTTGCTGACTACAGTGCAGTGAAAAATGCACTACTCCTTAATATCTAAGTTAAAGATTGATTCAAATTTGAGGCTCCACCAATGATATGCTTTAGACACAAATTAATATGCAACAAACAGCAGCAGGTTTCTTAAAGTAGGCTTAAGGGAGCTCTCGCAAGTTGGTTTAGTTGACTGAATCCGATTGAGACACTAGGTTTACTGTAGCTAGGACAATGCCTGTGACACTCATTAAGCTGATGTATAACCGGGCATATACATCAACCAAGTCTATCTCAAAAGCCAAAGGCTCACATGAATTATACTGTCAAAATTGATCAACCTGGCTCGAATTGTTAAAGCTCTCATAAAGGAGCACTTCCACACTGTTTAAATCAGCAGAACATAAACTGCTAATGGATGGGGAAGCGACTAGAATTGTGGTGTGCAAAATATGTACGGAAAGTTGAAATAGGGTTCAAACCTTCCCCACCACCCAGCAGCTTTTCGACCTTTGATTTTTCATTGAAGGCGTTGTATCTTGCATAATATGAGTCTCTGGTTAAATGGGACAACGATTCAACAGTTAAAGCAACAGCTTCCTGTACAGTGCTCAGCAAAAACAAAAGCGGAACTTCAAATCTTAGAGATTCAACACAATAATAATAACAATAATAATAATAGTAATAATCACAGTCACAATAATTAATCCAAGTAGTATTTTCCTAGCTTAATGGATAACCATTTGCTACTGATAGGAAAATCTTTCCCATCTTAAGTTGAAAATTGAGAATTGGATTTACACCAATAGAAACTTAACCACAGAAAAGCAAATGAAAGATTCTTCTTAGATAGTGAATAGAATTTGCAAGTAAATCTTGAGTAGGGCTAACAATGTTTATTTCTCACCTCATGAAATTTTTATTTTTATTTTTATATATTGGCTTTGCTTAGACCCCCTACGCATAATAAACCCAAAAGTTTTCTTCTTAAGAATAGTTATGATATAGATTTTTGCACATGTTGGGTCTTGACATTCTTAGCAGGAGAAAATGCGAATTAAACTAGAACCCATTAGTAATTTTCAAATTGCAAAATGAAACTATCTAATGATGAAAATGCACATTGTTGGGATGTAACAAAATTTGGGAAGAAATAAAGGAATCAAAGTTCGAATCAGCATCTGTAACAGGCTAGAATTGATCAAGTTGTGCTTAAATCCAACACACTTTGTTACTGTCCAGTAATAAAATATCCATTTTGGCTTTGGAACAAGCCATGGGGAAGTGAAGGCAAAAGACTTCAAATCAGCATCTACAATATGCTATAGATAATTGAAGAGTGTGTGTGTGTGAGAGAGAGAGAGAGAGAAGAAGAGACTTCAAATCAGCATCTACAATTTGCAAAAAGACGAGTTGCAACTCAACAGACTACTAGAACAACAACTAATAATAATGGGTATCTAAAATCTTTAGGCTAACAAGATCCAGTGATATTACAAACAAAATAATGCACGCAGGGGAACATTACAGATGATATAAATTAAAAAATGCAAAGGGAAAGACATGAAAGAATGAAAAGAAGAAATAAAACTTACTTCCTGTGAGACCACTGGTGAGTATCCGATACACTTCTGGGCTGCAGTACAGTCAAATGTTCTTGTTCGTGAGGCTAACTGGACGTAGTAAGCTATTACAGAATAGTTGTATTTTCTAAAACCCAATTTTTCATGGATCCATTTGAAGAGCAAGAGAATGCACCAAATTACATTGACAGGGACTTTCATAAATGGTCTGCAATCAAAATAAGCAACCACTTAGCTCCAAAGAACAACATTAAAAGACTGCATAAGCATTAAAAGAACAAGAAGTAAGAATTTTCCCCTGCTTTAGCATGCCACTTAGCAGCTCACCCAAAGCATAAGAGAATGCTGATAAAGGCTAAGAAATATCAAACAGGCAAAGGAGAGGAAGTACTAGAAAATTTTCGATTGCAGGACATACCTCAGTTATTATCCCTTTCAAACCTGCTAAAATGCCTCAAATCTGATAATTAATTTCTCGATGTAGTTAAGTAAATTTTTTCTAGAGCTTGCTCTACTCAAATAATACTAAACGACAATGCCATTATTTTCAACACCATGGCAGATAATATCCAAAAGGGCAGGACTTTGTTTACTGTAAACAGTTCTTCAATTGGAACTAAAGTCATGTTCTTATCCCTTTCAAACCTGCCAAAATGTCTTGATGTTTTATAACTAATTTCTCCAACTAAGTAGGAAAATTGCTGTTCTCATAGAACATTAAACAATAGTGCTGTTTTTTGATACCATAATAAATTTGATCCCTTAAGAAGTAACTTCTTCAATTGAAATGATAGCAACACAAGCATCCAATTCATCTCATCCAGCTTATTAAATAATAAGAAGAACATAAATCATCTGAGCAATCTGGGCAATCCTCGAACTTTCTTTTCTAGGGGACTGAGGTGTAGGCGGGGGTTATGGGTAAACTGCTGCATTGCTTGGAACATACGCTAGCCTGGCTGCAATCTACAGAACGGCCTACAAAACTAAACCAGCCTACGCTGCAGTTGACAGATCTGATTTTCAAGAGTGGATCACCAAGCAATTTGCTAGAATGGAACCTCTCAATACCCAAAAAAAAAAAATTTAAAAAATTATCATAGCTTGAGTATTTTCTTTGGTAATAAAAATCAGTCAAAATAGAAAAGAGGGCAAAGCCCAACGAGAAATTTGGCATGTTGATCATCACACACCAGCCACAATGAATTACAAATCCTCCATCAACCTAACACCGACTCAACAGTTTTAGTCCAGTACGTATCATACAATAGCATCTGAAGGAAAAATGTCAAAAGCATGTGCATACAATAAAGATGGCAATTTTTGGGGTGACCTAGACTTAAGAGGGAGGACATCCTTGATGGCTTTGGCTCTCGCTTTCACTCCAAGTTCTGGTAACTTTGATCAAATAACATGTTTCATAATTTGCCATTCCAGTTCCATCATAAATTACCTACTTTTGATGCAATAATCAATAAAAAAATGAAACTTTACATAAGAAATTTAGATGCTTACTTTACCTTTGATATCCCAAAGCTTCTGATATGAGAGATATGAAATCCCATAACTTCACAGGTTCCAGATTAGAGATGAAAAATGCCTACCAATTGGTTACAAGGGAATATTTTATTTTGTGCACATGGCTAAAACAGGGAAAAATGAAAGAACTATAGTCAGGAATATTCACAATTTAGGTATTGGCATACCTTTCCAGCCACAGAGGCCATCCGAAAATCTAAAGCTTCTTCCGCACAGATATGAGCATGAGTAACATTCTCAGCAAATGTGAAGTCGGACATATTTTCACCACTCCCTATAATATACTGAAATGATAAAACCTGTTACTTCAAAAGAGACAAGTAAACATAATCTGTGTCCTTTAAAATACAAGTATTCAATATGAACCCCAAAACATGGAGATAAAAATCAAAGTTATGATAAGCACAAATTTATCCACGCAAATGATATCTATATTCAGATAATTACTACAGGTTCAAAGGTAAATAAATAAGAACAATGAACTAAGTGCTTCCTAAGCAGAACCCAAAAATTAAAATAAATAAAACTTAAACATGAGAGACAGGAAAGAGGAACAGAAGAGGTTCTAAAATGATTGTTATTAAGTTGGTGTAGAAACATTCATCATCTTTAATGGCACAATGATGTTTTCATAATCACCATAGTATTAAGAATGTGAATTAACTTTTATGATTTTTACTAATTGTAACAAACCTTTGCCCAACCAGATTTCACAAAGTTGACTAACAATGGCGGAAGCTGAGTTTCTTGAGGTCCAAAGACATTGATAGGACGAAGTGCACATGTTAGGAGGCCATCAATGTTGTTAGCAAATAGGATCAGCGCTTCTGCTTGAGCCTTAAGGTCAGTCATCATATCCTCAAACTGCAAGACTCCCAAGCAGATGCTAATTTTAATTAACAAAAGGAACACACTCACAAAGAAAGAAAACAAAATATCTTCGATTAAAAACATGGAGAAGATACATACTTTCCAAGGGTATGTCAAGGACTCATTTCCGTTATTTATATCATGTAAACCATCAAAAACTACATCTGCAGAACTGTTGTATATTAGCCTCCTAACTTTGCACTCTCGGCAAGCATTAATAACATTTTTGGCACCTGAATGAAAAGTCAACATGCGAACAACCATTACTTCCTGTAAAATCTTTCGGTGCAGAAAACAGCTTCCCAAATGAAATTCCTGATCCATGATGCATGATCCATTACCTTGAACTACAATCGTGTAGCAATTGTAAATATCATCTTTTTGAAAATCGCTTTGATCCATATAGAACACAACGGTTGAACCTTCAATTGCTGCAATCACGCAATCAATTAGTTTTCAAGAGTGGCAACGAAGGAAATAGATAGTATCAGAAAACTAATGCAGAAGTGCTTATACACAACTAGTTTGCCTTTTCATTCACAGGCCATTTGTATGTCTGTCTACACAACTTGTCTCATGTAAAGACTTACGCACTGACAGAAAGTAAAGAAAGGATAACTAGATTCCCACAGTGATCTGAGATGTCAGGGCAACAGTACACAATTCTGAGACAATAATTAGTTTTACTTCATAGTCAGTCATCCAATATCTTTTGACTTCGTTCACACATACCAAGCAATTCAGAAGATCCCAAAAGTTAACTGAACTAAATCATTAGCTGTTGACACTATGTGGATTATCTATGCTGCTTATGTATATGATGATGTCCATGGGTTCTGTCCCTTGGAAAAGTACAAAGTTGGGATACGCAAGAACGATGGCCAAGTCCAAATTAGAAAAAAAGACGGAAAACAAAACAAGGAACAATAAAACTGGAACCTTATGACCAAGTCTTAAATAATAACGACATCTCTCACTACTCCCCACTAACAAAAGAAAAACATCTACATCGCCTTTACTTCTTTCTTCGTCTCCATGGCTTAGTGGTAGTTGGGGTTGAAGTGAAATATGAATTTACCAATCCTTTTAAGTATCAAAGAAGCATGAGCAGCCACTAACTGCTAAGAAGACAAAGGAATAGACAACATAAAACTAGATTGAGCTCTTTCGTTCCTCGCAGGTCCTAATGGTATCGGGTTGCCAAGTCAATTGATGTCAAAGAAAAACACATCAAAAACCATGACAGTTGAACCCAGTGGTTCTATCCCAACGAAATATTAATTTAAAACTCGAGATTAAGGGAGATTCTCCATAGGTGGAACACAGCTTTTTGTTTCCCAGAAAATTCTAATTTCTTTTCTGTTTTCAGAAACTAGAAATCATACGATGATTTATTAGCTCTTCACATACCAGTTCGATGAGGCACAAATAGTTTCTCTATTAGGTTGATAGAGACTGCAAGAAATAAACCGGACGTGAAACTCAAGAAAACCTCCGGCATAGTTTGTTGTTTTCCTAAAACTTAGAAAAAATGAAAAATGAAAAATGAAAAGAAGCTCACCTAAAAGTTGGACCAAGGGTTCAGGTCAGTTTAGTACTACCAAAAACCAAAGATTTTCAGTTCTTATATTTCTCGTCACATTTTTTGAGCGAAAAAAACAAGTTCCAAATCCCAAGTATTAGTTTCCAGAAAGGTGACAAAAACGACAAGCTACAAGAACTTCAACTTCTTTTTGTTTTCTTGCATTTTCCAAGCATCCATACAGGAGAGTATTCTCAAATAATAGGCATATAAGTTCCCATTTAGCTCTATGTTTCGAAAACAAAATCGAAACTGAGGTCTCAAACTTCGAAACAACAATCAAATGCCAAGTTTAGCAGGAGTAGACTCTCCATCCTCACACTTTGTACATGACAGAAATAAAACCAGAAGAAAAGAAAAAAGCAGTCTTTTTCTCTTAAAAGCAAAGAGCGAAATTCACCCAGGCGCCAACCCTCAATGCACACAAATAGAAACACATACATTACGTGACACACCTTTGACGATTTGAGAATGATCGCGAACGTCGACATGGTGATAGGAAGCTCGACCGGAAGAGAGTGCCTGAGAGAGGAGAGAGTCGTGGTTGGAGGAGGAGGAGGGGTTAAGCTGAAGGGAGGGAACCGAATCAGCAACCCGGACGTTGCAGTCGCCGAGAGTCAGGAGCCTATGGACGAGCGATCGGCCAAGGAAGCCTGCCCCGCCCAGGACCACGCAGGTCCGAGGGTTGAGCTCCGCCAACCGCTCCTTCATTTCCCACTCTACCTGCTATTGCTTTCCTTCGGATCAACGAAACGAAAAGTAAAGAGAGAGAGAGAGAGAGAATGGAAGCCACGAAAGACCGTCGTGCGGGCAGTGTCATCGGCTTTTTATAAGCGTGTACTTTGGCGCGGAAAGCATTTTTATAACTTGGTTAGTTCCGTTCGTGGATTACTGTTTACCCAGCGTGGGTTTGGCCGGCCTCAATCTCCTTCTTGTGCGCCACCTTTGTACTGGCGCGGAGCGCAGGGTGTGCGTGTGAAAAAGTTGAAACGCATGGGCAAAGCGACATTTTGGTGCATCATCTGTCTTCTTTTTAGCTCTTTGATCCAATGCTTCGTGCTTCGTCCGAGATTTACGTCAAAGTTCAAAAAGTAAGCAGTGCGGTATGACTTTATAAATCAGATAATGATCTGTCGCAAACCCAGCAACCATCTCCTAAAAGGACATGAAATTTGTCTCTGAACAGAGGATGGTGAGGTTAGTTCCTTGAAAAGAAAAAAGGTTGCGTTTGGTAACCCATCCATCAACTACAGCAACTTAAAGTTCGATAACAGCTACAATAGGGGGAACTAAACAATTACAACCCACCTCGACCTGCTGCCGTTTACAACCAAATTCCCACTACTTTATTCTGTACCTTTCCTACTTCATAGCTACTCCTCATCGTCCACAAACAACATCAACTGGGTATTTCTTCCCTGGCTTCAAATTTCCTACTCTTAGGGAATGGAGAAGCAATCACTTGAGTCCCAGGTTGCCGTGAATTTGTACCAATGAAACCGTAATCATGATCCCCCACTACATGGAAACGGATGGCAATTACGGGTTGTCGTGTGCATTTTTCCTTTTCTGGGAAGGGGTTTCAATCAGAACATTAAATGTCAACCGTTCTCATTAGATGAAGCGATTTAATTTGGACCATCACATGCCAAGCACGCATTTCATTATCAACATAGTTTTCTTTTTTAAGGCAACGCATATGTTGACCTCTTCTGCTTACTCCAAAGAATACAAACAATACATTGACACGTACATCTGTGGATTCAACTTAAAACAGATGGATGGCTAACTGAGTCCTATACACAATCAGAAACAGGTTTTGAGAGCATCTTAAAAATTATCCTTTGCTTGGCGGATGATACCCAAAGCTTCTGCATCATTAGCTGTCTCTGAAATTCTTAAGGACCGCCGGATTTCCATACTTGAAGTGCGAAGGAAAGGATTACAAGATTTCTCAATCTTTATTGTAGTTGGAATCTGGGACACCAGAAACACTAGTCAAAATTGATTTAGAAAAATAAAGAGCGACCACAGGAGATTAAAATGGAAGGAAATACAGACTGCTGGACCAAAAAAATTCACAAAAAAAAATTAATAAAAAAAATCATGTGATCTGATTATTGAATAAAAAAGTTTCTCCAGATAAGTTGTCAAAGCTTGTAAATTGGGTGGAGACTCAACAAGCAAAAGGTGCCAAACCTCAAATTCAGGTATCCAGAAACGCTTTCTAAGTGTTAGTTATCGGAAAAGGAAGTCAAGGAATTACCGTTGGCATGCCCTTGCTGCAAAGATGGGCTACATTTGCTGCATAGGACTTGAGATCCTCATTATGAGGTTCTATAGATAAAGCAAACTTCGAATTACTCTGCCAAAATGCATATCTCATGGTCAAGGCTTTTATATCTTTCAAGATTCAGAAAAATCAGCAGGGAACAAAGGCAGCGAGAAATACAAACTAACCAATGTATACTCGTGACCGCAATATATACTTGTATCATCGGGCAAAGACATGATCTTTTTGAGGGAAGATAGCATCTGTAACATAGACAATAGACTGTCATACAGCAAAAATCATGAAAAGATCAAGATCCGTTTTCTGGTTCAATAAAGCTTTGGCCCAAAATCCCAATGGAGAACGTTTTTAGCCAAAAAAATCATTGCTCAGCTATTGCACATCTAAAATACACAAGGGTTTATCTTATTTTCCAGTAATTTTTGGCATCCCAATTTGCTCAGCTTGTATTTGACAATAAACACATAACTCCAAGGATAACAATCATTGAGAAAGATAAGGTAAGGCCAGAAAATTTTCTCAGAAAGTTGTAGTTTTTCTTCTTTAAAATCAGAAACGAGGAATTGTAAATAGCATTTCTCTGAGGTGACAATTTTAAAAAATTCAGTTAAAATATATTTGTCAAGCTCAGAACAGCCTTCATATACCTTCCCATATCTGGAAACAAAGAAATGAAATAATGTTTTGCACATTAGCAGCAACATATTTCACATCTAAATCTTTCAATGTCCCAAAACAAAAGGACCAATGTTCCAAAAGAACTTAAATGGATAAAATATTCCTAGCATTTAAGTGGAAAAATATTTCTCTGTTATGAGTGTTTTATTTTACAAGTCACATAGCAATGCACTTCCTCCTTTTTAAACACACAAAAGATATAACAAATTGATAAACAAAGCAACAAATGAGATATCCCATCTCTGAAAAGGGCATAAAAAAAAGTGCAAGGTAACCTGTTCAGGGGTTCCTTCAAAAAGCTTGCCACACGATAAGCTGAACAAAGTGTCTCCTGTAAAAATTGCCTTCGATCCAGGAAAATAGAAGCTAATGTGGCCTGCATTCATCAATGAAGTACAAACACAAAATAAAATCAAACAAAAAGCATAATGAATAAAAATAGAAACACCCACGACAAGATCAATTTAGTGGGACATCAATCTACTTTGAAGTAGAAGGAACTCAAATTATGGCTTCCTCAACTTTAATATTACCATAGTCTAGAACAAAGTATACATGCAATGTTCTCTTTCAGGTTGTGCACCAACCAAATCGTTTAGGCAAAGAACTACCAGACAACAAATTTGTATGAAAATTTTATCAACATCATATATGGCAGTTTCTAGCCTTCATCTTCCATCGAAAATATTAAAGAGAAGGATGAGAGAGAGAGAGAGAGAGAGGAGAGAGAGAAGTAGAACTCCTAGGCAGCTAAATTGAAATCAAATACACCTGGGAATTACTCAATCAGGAATTTGAACTAAAATAATTTCTATCTAATGGCTTTATGCCCACCTTTTTTTCTACTTTTGGTTGGATTTATAGAAGGATTTATTTTTTCTCTTTCTTCATCCGTGAAGAGAATGGTTGAAATACAAATGACAAAGAAAACAATCTTCTGTTAAAACTTAATATGTTATATGATGACAGAATATGATCCAGAAATATTTGAATTTTTTAGCTCAACAATGTACTCTGATAACTTTTTATCATCAAAATGAACACATAAATAGCCAAATTAGAGATATTCAAACTACAAATCATTCATCACAAAAGCAAGAGGAAATCGAGAAACAATACAATTCTTCCTAAAACAAAATCTCCCCAGAAAATGCTCAAAGAATAAGAGAAGTAGAAGAATAATCCTTCTACTTGGCCAACCTGTTAAACATAACCTTGCTAAATGTCTCAAAAGTGGATAACGGGACTCCTATATGCTGCTTTGACACTTTCTTGCACAAAGGAAATTATCTCGCATGATTGGCAGTACCAACTGGCGTATGAGACATCCAGCAAAAACAACAATGGCCCCCTACATATTTAATGGCAGATTGAATGTGTTGTGTGTGAGAGTGCATCTTTGAATAAGAGATACAAGAGCGAAGGAGTGAGATTTTCACTGGATTTCAAACAATGAAAAAAAAAAATCCCAACAGCTCATACTTTGTAGTTTGTTCTCTAATGATTTGGGTTTTTTATTTTTATTTTTCCCTCCTTTTCCCCTATTTTTATCAAGTTTTGCTAATTCATAACTCACAACATAATTTTCATTAATGTAATACACCAACATATACAAGACCATTGCCGTACAAGTCCAATGGTCAATGCTACCTAAGCCCTCATATCTCTTTTATTCAACAAACGCCCAGAGAATGGCATTGAGAAAAGCAAAAAGAAAAACAAAAGGTTCTCGATGAGGAAGTGCTAAATATAATGACCAGGAGGAAGTTCACCATTTGGTGGACGTCTACCAAGTAGAATAAATGACATAACTAGTATCAAGAGCCCTTGTGAAGAAAGAACGAAATAGACTTAAAAATTAATAGTTAGGCTGAAGATAATTGAAGGTGTAACATGGGGGAAATTAAGTCAAATAAGAATGTAGATTACACGTCACAGCAGAATCAAGGAAGAACCAGAAAACAGATATGATGGGCAATGATCCAAAAAAAGAAAGAAGAAAGGGCCCTTGTAAATACCTAGCGAAGTAGGAGAAACTAAATCTGAAAGATTAGTTTCTCAAAAAGTCAAAAAAATTTCAGCCCGAAAGTAGAATAAATGACACAACCAGCCTGAAGGGCCCTTGTGAAGACAGGATGAAACATACTTAAAATACATAGTTAGGTTGATGATAATTTAAGGTGTAACTCAGGGGGGTTAATTCAAATAAGAATGTAGATAACACATGTCACAGCAGAATCAAGGAAGAACCAGAAAACAGATATGATGGGCACTGATCCTCAAAAAGAAAGAAGCGAGGGGGTTATGTGAATAGCCTGCTAAGTATGGGAAACTACATCTGAAAAATAGGTCTCTCATAAAGTCAAATTTTTTCAGCCTGCAAGGTCCTCAAACCTGGGAATAATGAATTCATTTCCATGAAAGATAAGTTGGAAGCACAACAAGACTTCAAAATAGCAGATGGAGGGTGGATTTCCTCTTGTTCTATTGATTTAGGAGGTAATAAAAAAAGGAAGAAAAATCAAGAGTGAAATCAGAAAGGCTTAATATTAGGCAAAACAATATTTTCAGATAAAAGAAAATACAAGAGGAAAAATAAACTCCAGGGCATAATGACAGAGCTTAAAAACATAAATTTGCTAATGTAACGTGGTTCTAAGTAAAATTGAAAAGGAAAAGAGAGATAAGGGTACTAAATAATATCGAAAACCAAGATTTTCTATCATGAAGTTATCACAAACTTTTATATTTGAAGAAAATATTGGAACATAGAAACAAAGCAGAAATTAGAGACCATCAGTGTAAACAAAATAAGCTCCTTTCATAAACCCAATCTGAAACAACACAATCTTCAAAGGCAACATTCAGAAGATTTCTGTATGGAAACAGGAATAAGTATCACCTCGAGTATGTCCAGGAGTCTCCATTACAAGCACCTCATGGCCTGCAAACATCCACTTGTCTCCGTCATTCAACACAATGTCAATACCAGGAATCCTATCCCTGTCTATTGCTGAACCAATCACCTACAAGTAACAAGAGAAGAGGAATAATTTATGAATGTGATGAGGATTTGAAAAATTGAACATTTTCAAAAACAGGGCACGAGGACTTCTGCAAAGTTGCAAATTTTCTGAATTGGGACTGATCATTTTAGCATTTAATCCTATCCTAAGCCACCCTTAAGAGATCCAATACTCCAAATAAATATAGAAGTGACCAACAAATTCTTAAAAACCCTTTATTCTGTAAGAAGGATGGTTATTAAGCCAGTTTTCCAATTTTTTTGTGCATAGGTAGATTATCAAAACTTTGATATCAATCAACATCCACCATAATGGAGATTGTATATCACCTTATGAAAATGAATTGCGGCCTGTGAACCAGTTTTGAGACCAAAAGACAACCCAAACAAATGTAATATCTCAAAAAGGACACTAAATTAATGAAACCAGAATCATATTTTATTACAATGAGCAGTGGTATGGTCTCCAAAATAAGATTCATCTACATTATGATTCTGGTTTTTCATAATAAGGCTTCTTTCCCTATATTCTTTTGAAAGTCAACAATTAACCAGAAGATAATACCGTCACTTACCCCAGGAGAAATAGTTTAAAATATTAAAAAAAAAAAAAAAAGTAATACCATACCTTCGCACCGTACCTTTCTTTAAGCTCTGCATTCCCACCAGTGTGATCATAATGATGATGAGTGTTCAAAATGTATGTCAAATTTCGGTTTTTCCTTCTCAAAGCATCTATAACAGGTAGAGCTTCAGAAGGATCAACAACACCAACTGTTCCTGTATCAACATCATGTAAGAGATATGCATAGTTGTCCCTGAGGCATGGTACCTGATACCCAAAATAAACCTAGGATCAGTCCAGTGGTGGATGGCTACCTTCTTACCACAGACTGCTTTAGTTAACTGACGTCCCTGAGGATAGCATATATCTGGATGTCAATAGCCCTAACTTAATAGAGCACACATCAGAAATGATAAATACTCTCCGGTTTGTGCCAGTGAACCCACTAATTAAAGGAGATGGTACACAAATTAACTCCTTGCAAACGAGAAGAAAATATCTTTACAGCAGAAGTCTACAAAGTGCAGTATGTACAGTAACAGTTGCTTCAACTCCATTCTAAAATACCCTATGCTTTCAGTGTTATTTACTAAAGGACCAGAATTAAGCACAATAGAATGAAAGAAACTTCAATTAGGCCCCAGCTGAAACCACTCAGACAGGGGCAATTATATGCCCAACTTTGGCATTCTTAGTTTAGCAGAGTCCCATGCTTAATTGACTACAATACATAGTTCTTTTAACCATTTATGTAAGCCATGAACCCAACCTGAACACTGGCATATAAGGAAAGGCTGGCTGAAGAAGAAATTCAATATGCAACTGTGCACGCATGTCCCTGCGAGACCTAATATTCATTGCATGCAAGCATGGACTGCTCCAGAAATATTCTTGTTCATGTTCTTCAACTAGGTGGCAAAATATGAGGATAAGGCCCCACCTATCTTGCTGAATGAGTATAATCTCTTTTACGAAATGAAAAGACTGAAGCAAGGAGTTTGCAGCTTGCGAAAATATCATAGTTTAGTACGGGGACAGCTTTCCTTACTTTCATGCTTAAGATAGAGGGTGGAATCACAAGAAGCAATTATTCATCTATTAACCTGGAGAAGAGAATGTAGAAAATTGACGTCATTTATTGTCCACTAGGATTACTTTACTATGTATTCTTTTCTCTAAAAAGCAAGAAAGTCAATAATTCTGGCAACAGCCAGATTTTGTATGATAAAAAGGATGAGATTGATAATACAGAAGATTGTGATAACACGACCTGAAACTTAGTTTTGCGCCCATTAAGTTGAATAGACTTGGGTTCACTTAAGCCAAAATAATGATACCTTTGCCCTCATCCTAGCATCTCCTTTCAGTCCTACTAATTAATGTTGCAGCTGCACAGCAGAAGATTCCTTCAGATACAGTTATGTGTACGTCACCAGGTGTCACATGGGTCTGGCTTCTTACAAAGGCTTTCTACAACTTTGGTCTGTCCACCAGCCATAACCTCACTTACAAAGTGCCATGGTCATGCTAGTACAGCAGGGTGAAGTGAAGGGGGCCAATAACACAGCATGTGACCTGGCAAGTTTTGTTTCCATTTCACACTCGTTTGTTTCAAGTACTTGTGACATTTCTTTAACCCATACAAAACTAGAACACTGAAATCATCCATAGACACTCACAAATGATAATCATACATAATTCAGTGCTTTGACAGATAATGCATGTATCGTAACCCCAATGGTCCCAAAACAATGGTTAATTGCAAGATTTCCTCTTCCCTTTATGGGAAATTCACAGTTGCATACGTATATATATGTGTGCAGTACTTTTACATCGTCTCTGGTGATCATCCTGGTTTTAATGTTTCCTTCAAATATATTTACGAAAATTCCTTAGGAAGATTCAACATCACATATAGGGGCACACCTCATAGAGTTTTGACTGGTGAAGGATCAATCAATAGAGATGAAAAAGTAATGGTTACCAATATCTATCTACCCATTATAGCTATATATATATAGTTACTTGGAAAAGAATACACCTCATTATCACTTAGGCAGCAGATCAAATTCATAAGCATCATCAAGTCATCAACAGAAAGACACAAAAAAGAGAGACTTTCTCACCAATTCAATTTGCAGCGTTGAAGACATATTAACAACACTGCAAAATTGATTAACTCTAAGAGATCGACTAGCTCCGCGTAAGGTTTTTAATGGTGTAGACAAGAACCGGAAGAATCCATATAAAAGACCTCCTCTGAAGCAAAGTTGTCTCATCCCCGGCCATACACGGAACCCACTCCTCACCTACAATATAGCATATCAAACTCAACAAACTGCAGAGCGAAATATCCTAAAAGAAATGCTGAACATAACAGTAACTTCCCCAGGAACCAATGGAATATCCAAGTCAGAAATAGCAGATCCCTTAACCAAAACTCAAAAATAGTTTCAAAATGCTTCAACATATGATATTTGAGCACAAACAGACAGTTGACTATTTTCCAATTTATTAAAAAAAAAAAAAAAGGAAATCTAGTTCAGGTGGCTGCTTGGTCTCAGAGCTTTATCATCAAATTACAAGTAGTAAAGCTCATATCAATGGATTTGTGGATTACAAGTAGTGAATCAAAACATAAGGAAATTAATTTGAGGCAACTGCAACGATAATATTGACTTAAAGGGGTAAAACCTATAAAACAGACCAATTGGCTAGACTATAATGAAATTCTAATCAGTATTGGAAAACTTGAGCAGAATCTGACTCTATAATTAACTAGAATCTGATATAAATTTTTATGGTGAGCAGCCCTTTACTGAGAGGATAGAAATATCAGTATCCTGACTAAACTTGACTAGCTTCTATCCAGTGGTTAACAATAAATCAAACAAGAGAGAAGGAGAGCATTAAGCCTTAAAATATGCAAAAACCCATGATGTTCCACGTTTCCTATTTACATTCTAAAAGCCAGCATAACAAACTCCCTTATTAAAAAAAATGTATCGTCATCTCCCACTATTCTTCAGAAGAGAAGCATTAAATGACATTATAAGCTGAATATAAGACTAACTCATTGATTGCTAGGATGGACAGCGTTCCTGAGTAAACAAAATGAGTGACGGTGATTGCCTGGAAAATTAATAGACTGGAAACTCTCATAACTTAAAATGAAAAACATCACCATTTGAAGACGCTTCTACAAAGAGAAGAGAGGAAAAACATCTACACAAACGGAAAAAAGTGAAGAGGAAAGGAGATGGACGCGATTCTGGCGGAGAATTCTATAATTCTCTCAAGGAGTAGAGAATTTCCCGAACGACAAAGAAGATCCCCAACTCCCATCGTAATACGTCCACAAAAATGATCAGAACAGAGACCACCGACTTCAAAGGAACTAGAAAGAGAAAAGAATATACGCAACCACGTGGCAACTCCATACTATGTAAAGAAAACTAAAGGGGAATAACAAAAAGAGAGAGCAAGAGAGAGAGAGAAACCTTAGTGCAAGGAAGGGCAGCCATTGCAGAGGAAGCTCTAGAGATCATCTGCATAGAGAGAGAGAGAGAGAGAGAAGAGGAGTGACGGAAGGAGGGAAGGGGAAGAAAATATGCTACTGTGTGTAGGTGCGTTGGCACCTTTTGCAGTTGGCAGGCAATTCTCAAAACAATATTTTTTGCGTCGAAAATGATTACCCGGCCCCTGCCAACACCACGCGTTCTCATTTAATTTTTCCCTTTTAGTTTCATTGAAAATGCATTCTCCAATATTACACGTGCACGCCTCCTTGCCATCGGAAAAAAGCATTTATTCTTAGATTCCTTTTTGATCCCTGATTGTAGAATCAAATTAATAACAATTTTTTAATCCATTCCTGATTAATCAAATTTCATAAAATTTTGGAAATTCAGTGAAAAGAATTTAATAAGTTTATATTATGTGCATAATCACTAAATTTGTACCATATGCATCTTATGTTATAATTCCAGAAATCTCAGCATTCATGTTGTACAAAGTGAAACCATATGAACCAATTTAATGGTTCCCAGAAAACGTCTACCCATCTTGGTTCTAGTCCAACAACATTTTCTTGTGTTATATTTCTGATAATAAAGAATACATTTTTTTTTAAAATGAACTGTGCTTTTGTTTCTTAAATGTGAAATACCATTTTAATTAAAAGTACTAAAATGGAAAATGAAGAATGAGGAATTACGTTTGGATGAAAAAGGGCGTTTGGTAACGTCTCAATCCACAGAGCGCGCCTAACATGTGAAAGTGAGACCTACCTGGTGAACATCATGGCGCCAATCCGATCATACCTGTAGAGCACATGGTGACCGTTCAAGTCACAGTGGAATCCCTACGGCATGATGATTGCCGCTGCGAAGTTGCCAAACAGAAATGGACAGTTTCGTATGGTGGAATAAACAAGAGTAGGGCCCGAGTTAGGTGCGCCGACTCATTCTTTAAAGACCACTTAACCCCACAGATGGGAGCCATGTCCCCTGCCCTTCGAAAATTGAGATTCTTTCTTGTCCTTCTTTCGCATGTGAAATGCTCATATTTGTTTTCCAGAAATCTATTAACAACACCCACATTTTAATTCTGACAGTGATATTCGATTAGGAAAAGCAATGCAAGATCTAAATTCCAGTCCCGTAGTTTTATTGCCTCAAGCCGGTTCAATGTTACAACAGCGATCGTACAACAACAGTATCTAGAAAGCCTCTGAAAAAGAAACCATCCCTTTTACTCGCAGTGTGGAACACTTCCTTTTCCATAGATGTAATGCAAGTATGAAAAATGCTGCAGATGGCTCATAGTTCATCCTGCAAGATCAGAAAGATAGTACACGATTATAGATAGTACATGAATTAACTTCCTGCTGTAATGATGTGGCTTTTGGAATTTCTTTTCCTTTGTTTTTATCTTCATACATCCTTGCCTGCCTGGTCTGTAAAATCGCTTCGGAAATTTTTAACTCTAACTGCTTAGCAAAGACCCTATGGTACTGCCTAAGACCTTTTAATCCAACACTAAGCATGTGTGGATGTGTGTGTTTATAAAAAAAATAATAATTTAAAAAAAAAAAGGAGGTCCAGCAGTAAAAAGTCCCCTGCCATCTAATGTTGACAATCAAAGTTCTACCCAGGCACCTATCGTTGACAATCATAAAGGTTCAGCCTAAGCGATCGAATGTTCACAATGCAAGTAAAGTAACTGCACCATGACAAAGAAGTTATATTCTCGGGGTAGGAGGAGAAATAAAGGATAGTCATGCTTACATGGTAATCATCCATATAATCGTGCGGGTCATGCTGCAAAACAAAATTTAACTTTTAAGAACAGAAACTGGGATCCAAGTGAAAAAGAAGGAATTAAAATTCTAAATCAACTGCTTAAGACAAATGAACTCCAGATAAGGTGGTCACTAATCAAAACAAAAACAAGCTAGTTATATGTGCGAAATTATATTTAGAGGAAGGGCAGTTGAAACAAAATCAGTAGATGTATTACTCTTCTGTGGCGCCTTCTATCGCCATACCGACGATCCCGGTCCCTCTTCCTCCTTTCACCGTCCTCTCTCGCTCTTTTAGCTTCCTACACAATCAGTCCACAAATGCACAATAACTGAATATTCTGAAAGAACACTGGTAGTCACAAAACTACAGAAGCATTAAAACTTCACACTAATCACCTCCTCCTCCCTAGCTCTTCTTTCTTTCTCTGCTTCCTCAAAGGCTTCCTTTTCAATCTGAAATTTAATGCATAATAAACAAGTTATAAAATTTTCTTTGAGCCAAGTGACAATCAAGCTCCCAAGCAACAGCTTACCTCCTTATTTGCAAATATCTCGTCTACTATTTGTCTTGCGTAGTCTGGGTCATCACAAATCAAAATGTTGTCATAAACAGAACCAGCCTTCACCTGCCATAAAGTCGATCAGTCTCCACCAATTAGCAACAGTCAAATATTCATCAAAACGTGTAAAGGAGATAATAGACAGTGCCTCAGTCTTGGACATTTGAGAAAGTCCTTGTAAGTTCAACAATTCACAAAAACCCTCTAGGTTTGCTTTGGGATGACCAAATGCCATGCTTCTAAACAAAGATAGAAGGGCATCACCAAAAATCATTTATCTAGTTTATCAACTCGAGAAAGGTAACAGCAAGGTTGACCATCCAGCTCAGTATCTAGGACGAAGTTCAGTAATAATGTAGTTTTTCAGACATCAGAAGAACATGTCATGGCACCTACCTGCCAAACTTCAATGCCCACATATTTGATTGGCTTCATCACATAAAGGTCAGGATCATCCTCAAACTCTGTATAACAGAAAAGGATAACAAGGAATCAATATTCATAGTTTGGGATGCAAATGTGGCCTGTCCATTACTTTTTCACATTGTAATACAAAATCAGAACGAAAATCGTATCATTTTTCGATCATCAAACCTTAAAATTATGTCTAAGCACAATCTGAAACCCCTCCACAGAGAGAGAGAGAGAGAGAGAGAGAGAGAGAGAGAGAGAGAAGTTAAGGTCAGAGGAAAAAGTGAAAAAAAAAACTGAAATCACTGACATGCACGTGTATATGTCTAAGCACTAAAGAAACAGCTAGCATACAAATTACTCAAGACTGGTTGCTCTGTTTGACGGGCTGACAGCTACACAATCTAGCCGTTTCTTTGAAATCAGTACCCAAAGCATACAATGTAAAACAAACAATTTCACATGACTTTCTATAAAGGGGTGCTGGAATAGAATAGTTGGACCAGACCCCTAGAATTGGTGGCTACTCTCCCTTCCTATGACATCGTACAGAGATATAGAACACCCTCTCCCTTCTGGTCTCCACATATATCAACTTCAAACGTTGATGTTCAGGACTCATTTATGCATTCTAGAATGGGGCCTATGCTTAGAACTATTATGCAATGAAATGGCATGCTGGGCCCGCTTAAAGACAACATGAGAGAATAACAAGATAGGCTAGATAACTCCCTTTAGCTTAGTGACAAGAGTTTCAGTCACTCAGTATATGAAACTTGACCTAAGGGGAAGGCTAATAGGCAAGTAAAGCATTGTGAGCTTATTAACAATTTCTTGGGCTTCAGAACAAAATGCTTTTATCCTGCAAAGGAACTATGTACTACTTAAAATGGAAACTTCATGACAGTGCAAGCTAATCTTCCAAAAGTTGACCAATACCTTTCATAGAGGGCCTGCACAAGTGGCTTCCAAGTCAGTCCCATCAATACCTAGGATTTATGGACTAGGAACAAAAATTGGACCACTTGAGACTTTTACAGTTGGCTAGCTACATCTCTACAAATCTCAACCAATGAAAAATTGAGTCCTTGATCTAACTAAAGGGGTGAATAATGCTAGATGAATGACTTAATGATGCACTGCATGGGATGGAGATTGGCAGCATCTACTTTCTAAGGTATGAATCCCAAGATGAGACGCATTCTAGGACACAATACTTTGACAAATACTGGGAAAAAGCTCACAACCTATTGCTGATGCAATCATTGAACACAATGGGAGAGAATCCTTTCTTAACAAGGGTATACCTCAAGGGGATATCTCGCAGCTCAGGGGGAGAATTAACAGCCCAAATAATGGCACCATAAGCGTTACAAGGCCCTCAATTATATTCTAAACAAATGTCAAAATTTATGTAACTGAATTGGATGCTGTAAGAAGCTCTCAGATGTGCTCCACTTGAGATAATTAACTAAATTCATCTAAAGACAATATCATCAACTTTCATGAAGAGTGAATGGCTGCTTTTGAAAACAGGAATATTCCAAAGGAAAAGAATCAAGTTCCAGAGACAGATCCTCAGGCCCCTCCAAATTGACTTTTACAGACATAGTTAGGTTACCACAGCAATAATCACCATCTGACTCTTTAGCATGTTAAGAAAGGCACCTCTGCTTGGGTTCATTTCCCCCTTGCCATTTTTTAAAACATAAAGGAGCATTGGCCCTAGTATGAGACTTCAAAATTGTCTTCACCATATCATGGTGCTACAACCATACCAAGTACTTCAAAAAGAAAGAAGCAAAAAGAGTAAGACAGGAAAGGAAGAATTGATCTCTAGAGATGATGGATTAAAGGGTCCCACACAAATCACATGAACAATATAAACCTTCTCACTTTACCTGATTCTGCCTATTAAGTCAATTAGTAGATATTAAAATAAAATTCAGCTGCAGACCACATTTAAAACCTATAAAAGGCTTTGCATAAAAGCCCAACATTGTTTACCAGTGAGAGATTATCTTTAGCTAATTGAGAAAAACATTTCATCTGGGCTCCTTTAAAAGTAGCCTTGCATAATGTTGAATAGATTGCTAACCTTTGGATTATGATAATAATCATAAAATGCTTAAATATTTTGTTCTCTAATAGCACTTAAATAGGAACAATGTTGTTAAAACAGAAAATCTCAACAACACCAATACAAAAATAGTGCACTATTAATCTCTGCAATAGTGGTGATAAAATGGTGATAACTACAGTATGACTGAACTAGCACTAAGGTAAGAAAACCTGTACCAAGATGACTAGGGTAATAGTACTAGCACCAGTTCTATAGATTTGCTTTTACCTTGTGGTAATAAAAGCTAATAATAAATGCATATCATGCTCAAATGCAATGCACATGGGTATCTGAAAAGTTCATTCTCAAATGCTTGATGATATCTAGCCACCATGAACAGATGAAGAACAGACATGTACCAGGGTTATCAATCCAAGGAGTCTTCCACTTCCCCTTGTAGTTGGGGTTCTTGATTTTCTGCGGTATGACATGTATTCAAGTAATTAGACTGAAAAAAGGCAACAAGAGAACTGAATTTCAACTTTCTCTCCGTAGTAATGGTACCTTCCGCTTCCACGGTCCTTTGTATGCTGGATTTGGAATCTTAGGGGCCTTCCATATTCCATCTTCATCCTCATCCCAGTTATCAGGCTATACAAATAAAATAAAATAGAATAACACCGTTACTCCATTTCTGACTATTCATCTACCAAGTAATTATTTACAATTCTTCTAACAATCAACTCATCCTCTGATTATGAGGTGATGAGAAGTAAACAAACATTTACATGAAATATCAATGGTAAAGAGGAAACCTGCCTGCTAAACATTATATTCAGTGCTAAAGTCCACTTAGTGAGAAATAAAAGATAAACGTCATGTATTGTTAACCATGTGCGATTAACTTACCTCTTTTGCCTTTGGATCAGGAATTTCAGTTGGAATTGAATCGTAACCCTAGAGCATCAAACAAATTATCAGTTTGCATGACCTACATATAAAAAATTATCCATTGCTGTTTCAGTTTTTGATGGTAAAAGAAGAGTATGGTACCTTTGGTTTAACATCATTAGGATCCTCAATGTACTCTCTATCATCCCAGTCTGCAGGCTGTGAAAAAAAAGAAAGTCAAAAAAAAAAAAAAAAAAAAACTAAAACCTTTGAGAAAAAGTTAAGATAGCTAAAGAATGCTCCAAGACAGGTATCGCTGTCCACTACTAGATATTTGGTCTTTAGAATAACACACTTCCCAATTCAAGATGAAACTTGTTATTTGCACATTGAACTAGCATATCTTAATAAGCTAGTCAATTACAACTCCAACTTCTTAAAAAAGAGTCCGTATCAAGGTCATACCCTTTTTGCCTTGACATCCTTAATTTTCCGTGGAGGAAGGATATCCCAGTCTGTGTACATGCTTCCAGAATCTCTTTCTCTGTTGTCAACCAGGATGCTATAAGTTGCATCAGGCCTAAGAATAAATGTGTAAAAATGAGTTAACTTGTCTGTTTCACATTGTAGATCCTTTTTGATGGGATAATTTTGCCCTTGGTAAGAAAGTATAACATGGAGCTTTTTGGTCTGTGAGCCGCATAGATCTGGACCGAACATGAAACTGCATGATAAAAAAATGAACAGTCAATGGAAAACTCTCTATCTATCTACTATATCCTGCAGTAGCAATAACATATACTACCAAGTTTAAGCACCCAAAACTTGTAAGATTTTGTTGGCTCTATACATTTACAAAATCCTGCAGTAGCACTAATCAGTACAGATGAGATTAAACACCTCAAAACGAGTAATATTCAACCAAACCTGACTTATATCATTGAAATTCAAGAATAACATAAAACACTAAAATCTGATACATTCTAGAATTAATCCAATACCAAAAACACAATCAATCATCAGAATATGGGAAGCAAATAATTTTATATTCGTACAGTGAACACTGTTAACCACAAAGGTAAATAATTGTTCCATTCCACAAACATGACAATATGAATCTGAATCCCTCAAAGAAAGAATCTTGAAAGATATAGGATGTAACAAATTGCCAGACCTGTAAGGAGTATCACCACCAAATTTCTTCTGATTGACATAGCCAGAAAGAAGCTTGATGTAACCACCACCACATTCAATGTCCTGTTCAAATCTAATTGAATACTGAATCACCAGAGTTCTATTCTTATTGCTGAACTCTGGTATCTTTGCAGATATGGCATAATGCTTGGCATCGTTATATGTCTGAATACCTGCAATTCCATAAGTAGTGGTTTAACTTAAAAATTTATTGTTACAAGATACAAAATTTCTTCTGATGCCAAAAATACAGGATAGGCACATGAATGTGACTTGAGTACCTTTATCATCAGGATCACCAGACCATTTTCCTGCCGTGTGCTTAAAAGTACCCGCTTTCCCTTCGCTCCTTTTCCAATCCGATAAGACCCACCGGCTCTTCCACCCATCTTCATGGAGATGAACCCCATCAAGATTATCCAAAAAAGAAAAACGAACCTTAGTCCAAATCAACCGACCGTGCACTAAAACAGAGGAAAAAATTGCCTCTGAAAAAAAAAAACAAAGGCGACAGTTGACCACTGAATCTCTCTCACTTTCCTTTATCAACTAAAGCGTCACGGGTACTATCCTGAAGTAATCGTGACTAAATACTTTTGCCACTTTTGCCAAACATTCAACAAATGAAATGCAAACCTACAGCTACATATAACGAGATATCTAGAAAACCTCCAAACGCAGTTCTTTCTTAAATTCTTTGGATCTTATAGAAAAAAAAACGATAATAAGACTCACACTAATCGGACATAGAAGATCCCACTTCCAGTAATACAACGAAATAACTTGCACACCTTATCATTAAGAAAATACCAATTCTAATATATCCGAAAAACCAGCACTCCACCATAAACTGGACCAGCTCAGTAAGCCAATGTTTGGCCACCGAGCAAGTCCGAGAAAACAAAAAACAAAAAAGAAAAAAGAACACTTGAAGCGAGTGCTCTCATATCTTCAAAAACACAGCACACAGGAACAAAGGAAACAAAGAACACAAAGCCTTCGTTTCTCCTGCAGCTTCTTTCTCTGCACGTTTTATTGGGAACCAGACAGGTAAATCTCGATCAAAGTGGCAAGAAAAGGGGACCGTACCTTCGAATCTCTCCTCGAAAAGGATTTCGGAGGAAGCAAAGTGGACGAAAAGGAGAAGACAGAGAGTTAGGAGTACATGCAGACGAGTCACAATTAGAAGGAGAGGAAGAGGAAGAGGAAGAGGACGAGGAAGAAGGTCTGCCATTGCTGGCCTTTGCAAAGTCTTCAAAACCACCAGAGGGCGGAAGATGGTCTTAATGGACTCTCAAGTGGACCAATTCAGGTGGGGAAGTTTCCAGAAGAGGACATCTTGGAATACACATGCCCTTATATTATCAGTTTAATTACGACGCTGCCACTTCACACTTTCTAAGGCATGCCCACTGTGTGTACTTTATTAATTAATTACAAAACCATAACCAGATATTTTTATTTTATAATAATAAAGTCCATCATGATTCATGCTCTACCAATAATGAATTTAGTTTATTACATGAATGGGGTTATGGATTTAATAGTTATTGAATTGAAGCAAAAGCAGTAATCAGTAGCAAATAATGTAATTTGGTTGCAAAAGAGTGGCAAAATCTTTTCTTTCATACGAGAGAAGACTTCCAACTAAAAAGCCGTTTTCTTTGAATTTTCGTGGGTAAACCAGTGGCCGTGGGGGAAACGGCCAAGACTTTTGGGCTCGGAAAGAAAAAGGAAGACGAAGACTGAGAAGTCAACTTTGGAAGAATTGGAGTAAGTCTTACCAACTATCATGGCTGCCGTATTTGAGAGTGGGACTTTAATAAATTAATACTTATTTTAATTAATTTTTAAAATATAAATAAACTTTTTAATATAGTACTATATTTATTACTTCATATGATAAATTGGGAAGTCGCTGGAGAAGTAACGCACAACCTAACCAAGTGGACAACATGTCGGATATTTTCCTTTTAGTCGTGTCTTGCAGATTCTTTCTTTACAATTTTCCTTCAAAAGAAAAAAAAAATACACTTTTCCCCTAGATTTTTCAGTTCCTGGTACATTTAATTAAATACCCGCTTATCTCTTATCTATTCAGGTGGGCTTCGAGATTCTGAAGATCATCACTTTCATTAGTATTGTAAGTTTTTTTTTTTCTTTCTTTCCCCTTTTTTCTTTTACCACAGAGAGTTGCTTTTCAAGAAAATTATTTTATTTTCTTATAAGGAAGTATAGTCACCATGATTATGCATCCTTTAGATTACAATAATCATCCAAGTTGTTATGATCATTAAATGAAAACTATTCACACCATTCACAAATTGAGAAAACAAATACCATTTTGTTGTAATGTGAATGTTCAAACTCATATTACTAAGGCATGAATATATAGAAGTGGTTAAATATGTATCTCTCTACTTCATGAACTAATTTTGAGGTAAAAATTTAATTTTTTAATATAATATTAAATTTTAATTTTTCCTTAGCATCCCCTTATATGTGAGTAAACCTAAAATTCATGCCAAATGCAATACTACAAGATAAGTGCAAGTTGCAATTTGATTTCACATTATTAAAGTGCAAGTAGGTGCACTTGGTTAAATATGAACATGTCTCTGTTTCATGAGTTAACTTGTGAAGTGAGAATAGAATTTATTAAAATACCAGTTAATTATAAAGAAAAAAGATTCATACCAAAAATAAAGATAAAGAAATAGAAATTCATATACCCTCCTTATCCATCCCTATTTACATTGTCCTTGCCATTTGCCAAACGGGGAGAATAACTACAAACAAGAGAGCACACTTAACAAAGACAATAAACTGGAATGCTCATGACAAGACAACACCATTCTCTCCTCTTTTCACATCCCTCGATCATGAAACCAATTGCAAAGAGAACAATTTTCTGACAACATCTGGACTTTCCAAGTAGCTTCAATTTGTATGGTTTTATTCAAGAAAATCCAACTAACTGAAAAACAAAATGCATCTTCTTTTCACAAAAGCTTTCCCCCTGTTAATCAGTAGTCACTCCCATGTATATTTCAACTCACGGATAATTTATGTACAGGAATAAATATGCTGAAATTTTGGGACACTGGGCAGCAAACAAATACTTTGTGGGCAAGCTAAAATAAATTCACCTTCTAACTTTTGTTTCTGTTGTTGGGATCCGTGTTGAGGACTGTGAACCACCACCACCACCCAGTGCAGCAGCAGCTGACTCAACATGCGTAAGCAGATACTCGTATATCTTCTTCCTCAACCTGTCAATTGTCTCTGCTGGGATATTGGGTGATTCTTCTCCATCCTTACTTGATCCAATCTCGTCAAGCCAGTCATTTACACTCTTCAGTTGAGTCAACATCCCCGCTATTTGACCATTATCTGACAAGGCCGAACTGTCTACATCAGCATCCAAGAATCTGTCCACGAAATGCAAAAACCAATCTTTGGACTGCACTTGCAGGATTTCGGCCAAATCAACTGCCTCGTCCAGTCCATTTCCTCTAACCCACTCTGGTGGAGGTTCGGGCTGCGTCTTCTGACTGATTGCTGGCACATCCCCCCACCGACGAGGAGTTCCTTGTGTAGGCTTAGAACCAACCGACTGCCGGGCTTTGCCTTGGGTCTTTGTCGAGGTATTTTTGGTAGAATTTTCTAGGACTAGTACCGGTTGGTTTACTGGGATGGTCTTTTGACTTTGAGCCGATATTCGACCTGGATCTTTGCTAAAAACAGCAAAAGATGAGAGATTGGTTGCCAACGCAGCTTGGACCCAAGAAGCTGCGCGTTTTCGTCCATCTAACATGACTTTAAGTGCTTCTTCTGATGAACTTTCTTCTTGATCTTGGGACACACCACCTGGAATAGATTTTGACAGAGAATCAGCAACCATACGAGCATTATTCAAGCTCGCATGGAGACTCAAGAACTGCTCAACTGCTGGCTGCGGGTTATCTTCCTTAGCAGAGGTACTTAGTTCAGAATATATGCTGCAGAGAGGAGACAAACATTAGGAAAAATACGTCTGCATGTAGATTTCAAACTTTATATTATAACGATAAATGTAAACCCCTCCACCAGAAAAGGCTGCAGGATGGGTAGGGTGAACATCATCTACAAACGTAAGCACAGTTACTTAAGTTATCAAAGCACTGAAACAAAATGAAATTATCATCAAGCGTAGAAACCCAAACTCATCTACAGCTTAAGGTTACATGAATATTGAGTAGCACCCCAAATAATCACAGAGCTCCCAAATACCGAAACCAATTCTAACTTGAATAACAAGAGACATATTTCTGGAAGGGATGAGGGCGGTGTTAATCCAAAGGGTGTTGCTTTGCTCCTCCAATGTAGCTATTCTTCAGTTTTATCCTGAGTGTCTTTGATAATTTTTAGCAATTCCATAAGTACAGCCCAAATACCAAAACTTGTCACCTTAAGACAGGAAGAGTTACTGAGGTTTTCTTTTTCATGCAGAGGGAATTGTTGTTTATCACGGACTGGGGTTTCATTTTCATGCAGGGAATCATTGTCTATCATAGGCTCTGCAACTGTGTTCTCAAAGATCTATGTGCTTTCATAGTCTGGCAGTTGATTCCCTGTAAACATGTTAATTCCTACCATTTAGCTGGTTCATAGTTGAAACAAAGCAATCTAACTTACTAAAATTGATCCCCACACAAAGCATAGATGTAAAAGTCACTTCTCCTTTTTCCCTTTATTCTCAGAGGTCAGGATCAACCATTTTTAAGGAGCTAATTGACCCCTCTACTCAAGCCATTCCGTTAGCTTATAGAATTCTGAAGGCTCTCTCCATTCTTAATTAATAAACCTTTTGTGCTTGACAAGTCCAAATGAAATATGCTTATGAGATTCCTAAGCATCAACTCACTTCCAGAGTACACCTTCACCTTTGCTCCTGCTATGGAAGGTGAAGTTTGGGTAGACCTCACCCCGTATAATTGTTTCTTTCATATCAAACAACAGTACCTAGTTTTTCCACTTCCCAGCTCTGCAATTGCAGGCTTGTACGTGCATATCACTCCCAGCAAACGATCCAGAAGCAGAAATTTGAATCAATTATTTTCCTTCATTAGGCACAATACATAATTGATTTTCTCCGGTAGATTATAATCAAGTTACTTCAAAATCCAGCCTACTCAAGTCCATCCAAGAAAACACCATCTCCTGATTTCCCAAGTATGGTTGCGCCATCTTCTTGCTTTCATGTGAATGCAACACCTTAACTGTTGCATACACCATTGCACCCCTTTCCTCCCTGCCTTGACCTCTATTCTTTACCTATTTTGGCACTATGTCTTTGAGATAAATGATTCTGTAATGGTAAGCAGCTCATTTTGTTACACCTGATCAACCCATCTTCAGATTATTTTGCTTCAACTTTCCCCCAGAAGAACATTTAGCTTTACATGAACATTATACTTGAACGGGATCTCATATACCTAAACAAGGCCCTCAGTCAATTCCACTTTATATGAGCAAACTACCACTGTTCTGAAGCAAGGTCAGAAAGATTGAGAAAATTAGTCATGTATAACTACCGTGCCAAAGAGATCCAAATTTCAAAACACCTCGCCTAGTTTAGCTTGCTCGTGTGCTAAATTACTTTACATAAATCCTTTGCTTAAATTGTGAGGTAAGCACACACTGATCGATGATGCAGTGACTAAAAGAGACGTAGCTAAACAAAACATTTTAACCAAGGTCTCCTGTGGTACAAAAATATATCTATCTGTTATGACCAAACATTTGTCTTCAACTGAAGAAAGCATAAATCAGAAGATAGAAAAAAAAAGAAATCAAAATATAATTGGCTCTTAATACTCTTGAAGATTTAAGAGTAGCATCCAATCAGTTTAGAGATGAGAGAACTCATCCTTTTGACAACTCATGCCCAAGGCCTCCACAAACACTGTGATTCTTGCCACTGCAAGAGAAAGGCAAGTCGGTTTGCATCAGAGTCTAGACTCCAATTGCTAGAGATCAACAGATTCCAAATGCTACTCAATTCCTTGCCATCCTGTTCCATGTTTATATTATTTGTCTTGAACATGGTCTTAACAATCATCTTAAAATGACTAAGCCATTGTAGCCACAACAATGTTAATATCATCATCAACAATCTGCAAGCAAAATTAAGCAAAATCGAGGTTGCTCAGTTCTGAGTTGCCAGAAACCCAATTTCCTGGCTCGTAGGTTCGTGGATGACCCTGTTAATTACACCCATTGGATGTACTCCACACAGAAACTTAATTACAACTAGATAAACCACCCACCACAATTACCAATCTTTCTACCATTACCTCACTTACTAAGCCTACCAGAACACTTAAAGCACTTAAATTCAATAAAAACAACACCATATTTTATAATGTCTGCATTAGTGCTCAGTATCTATGACCATCACTGGCACCACGACCAACAACTTCATAGCAATAATTGCATAACTAATGTTGGTAGTAGAACCTGACACAGTATATAACATGAGGGACTCCCTCGCAGACTACCTAGGATGCTCTAGATAGGGCGATATCAGTACCATTTAACCAAGCATATGATACAAAATGCTGTGACTGCGGGATAATTTTTAGCTCTACAGAAATTCTACGCCAATAATTTTTAGCTCCAAGTTTCCTACATTATAATGACACTTATTTTTGCTACCAGTTTCTCAATATAGGTATATATACCTTAGACATTGAAGTAAGCTCTCTGCAGCAGAAGCCTCTTGAATAGCCTCTACTGCTGCCAGCTGTGCAGCATCTCTGTGCTTCACAATTTCCTGCACAATGAATGTGGAAGCAAAGATTAAGATAAAAAATTGCATGGCTTGGGAAATTATCTTCCAGGAAGGCTATTGTTTAAGTAAACTTGGTCCATGTGCTAGCAGCGTAAACACCATTGACATATTTTACATTTTCCAAACTTGCATATAGATTTTAGAAAATTATTGACTATCCCAACCCATGAAACCGGTTCAGTAACATGTGACTGCATTATCAGAAGGATAATTTCGGTCACCATAGTTTGAGATATCCATGTATCAGTTATCCATAAACACAGATGAAGGCCCCAGGAATTGAGTAGATGACCTGAGTCAACACATCACATTATTGCCTAATTGACAAATGGCTCAGGCCCTAGCTGTTTACAAGACTTGCATTGTGCAATCTATCTTGTTCATTTCAGCAATACTTTTAATGCATTGGAAATCTCAAACACTAAGTTTTCCATGGGGGTTAGAAGATTTTTAAAAACTGCTTCATACAGAATTTGCTATGGGCTACAGCAAACACAATCGACCACTTACCTAAGTGGTATAATCTTTCAACAACTACACTCAAAGAAGCTTACTTATATGCAGGTCATCAAGCAGCAAGATGTTACAAATCTTATACCTTTCCAAGCTTTGCAAGAGAAGAGGAAGAGAAGCCCATGAAACATTCCCATCTGTCAATCTTCTACCATTTAGGGAACCTTGACCAAGTTTCCTGGAAGTCCATTGCTGGAGAGCTCTCCAGATGATTTCCTGCCAGCAGAAGTTGTTTGCTTACTTGGTTTTTCTTGATCACTCAACGTCCCATTTGCAGAAACTTTCTTTGCAGATATTTGCGCTTTGTTTTCCCCTTTCGATAACCTTGCAGATGACTGTACCGTATTCTCCTCGTTTGATAGCAACCTGTCACCTGATGTACTTATTCTTGATGATGTACTTATCCTTGATGATGTACTTAGCCTAGGAGTCTGCCAAAAACATGCCAATTAGATGATCGTCGTAGTTGTTTAGCATTAAAGAGGTGGAAGAAAGACCAAAAATAGGGGGGGAAAAAAAAACCAACAAAACAATTATGAAATGAGGCAAAAATGAAATAACAGCTGGAAATTCATAGCAAAATGAACGGAAAGGATAAACGCAATCCTGGGGAAATTCGGAGATGAAATGACTACTTTCAACGCTTTTGACTTTTCAGGCCAGCGATAAATCTCATATGAAGTCTAATTGAACGGTACAGATGAAGTTCTAAAGATACCCTCCATGAAGGGAAACTGAAAGAGCAAATCGTTGTAATCAACGGCATTCAGAGCAGATTATGGTTGTAGAACTTCAATTTATTTAGAAGTATTTGGACAGCTCAGTCAATAGTCACGCCCCTATTCTATCGAAATTAAGTGATAAGAACCATAAAACTTACAAAGCTCCGTGTTTCGGGCTTCGAATCATATTTGCTGGTCCTTAATGTTGAATTCTCTCTACTCTTCACCTCTATATTGCCTTCCCAGCTCTTCCTCAGAGCCTTGGCCCCCAGCTCAATCCCTTGAACGAAACTTTTAATCGGGTTTCCTACCGATACCTTCTTCCCAGAGGGAAGGGCACTAGCTGAGCGAACAACATTTGCCTTTTCCATCACCCCCTTCTTAGCTGTCGCCTTCCCTCCCTTAATCTCTGACTGCTGCCGGACCCCAGAAGCAAACTTCTCAAAAGAAGTGGGCAATGAGTAACAGCTTGTAGGAGACGAAGGAATAGACCGTGAATTGAATGACTTCAATCTCCCTAAGGATTCCTTCTTTACCTCCAAATTCAATGCTGCTTTCAGTGATTGTGACTTTGATCTACTAAAAGACCCCATTTTCTTATCCAACTGCTCCTCCTTAACATTACCATTCGATCTCACCTTCTCCCTTTCCCGAACAGGATTATTCCCTAGGACTATCTTAGGTGATTTCACTTTTTCCTCGGGTTTCAAACCCGAAGACGAAATGTTATTCAGAAATCCCAACGAATGAGTTGCAACAATATCTTCAGGGCTTCCCACACAGTTGTGGCGCCCCGGAACTGGCCTTACCCCGTGAAGAATCGGAACCGGTGAGGCCGCTTCAAACCGCTCAACATGGATAAACTGACCCAATTGTATCTTATCACTAAGAATGAGATCATCATGTTCATCAGGGAGAGAGACGTAGGTGGCATGAGAGGAATCGGAAACCTTGAGGTAAAATCCTTGGTTTGCGAATAACTCACCACCTGCAAGCGCTGGAACAATGCTCACAACCTGCAGTAGAGATGACCTGTGCTCACCAGCGACCTTTATGTCCGTATTCATGTGCTGCAGAAGCTTGAGAAGAACACCGGGAACAAGATTGGCCATGTTTTCGACCTTCAATTCGCATTACACTGAAAACCCAGATGGAGAGATATTTTCAGGACTTCAAAGTGAACACAAAAAATATGCAGAAAGGGTCACAAATATGGTTTCAAAAGCGTTCTTCCTTGGTCCCAGGTTGAGACAAGGAATCGAATCAGTGGACTTCGATGCTTGCAGGGACGGAAAACTGGGAATATATGCCTGAGGGGATGAAATTCCTTACCAAAAAAAAGAGATTTATCATAGAAAACAAAGACTGAAAGAATTTCACCCCGTTCTGAAATTCAGATCCAGAGGCCCACGCTATTGTTACTAAAAAGATTTCGTCCCAAACTCGAGGATTTATTACCAAACTGAACCACCCAGACATCACATTTATTTCAAAGAGCGGCAGTTATAATCTCTCTCTGACAGCTTGAAAAGGAAAAAGAAGAGAGAAAGAACAAATGCAATGCTCACCGACCTTGAAGACAAAAGAACCGGAAATAATCCAAAACCTTCAGCATTCTAGAAAACTCTCGAGATCGATAGAAAAACCATTTCTTTAAGAACTCAAAATGGGAAAGTCGCAAGCTTATGCAAGTCTACGGCTGGTCTTGTGGTTTAAAGAATAGAAGGAGAAAACCCGAAAGGTAAAGACGCTTTTTGTGAAGCAAATATGGGTCGGAAGTCCTGAGAAGCTGCTGTACTGAACATGGGATGGTGCTGAAAGTTTGCTGGAAACAGAAAAAGGTAGAACGGGGAATAATTGATGTCAGGGCGAGTACATGGTGATGAGAAAAGGGAGGAAGCAGATGTCAGAGTCTGAATCTCTGAGACGGGGCTATGACCCACACATGCACTTAACACGGCGGGATGGGGAAACCAGTTCGGCTTTGTTTGCGTCCGAGGCTTCCACAACTCATTGGCTGCTGAACAGTTCTGATAGCCATTGAAGCCAGAGGCTTTTGGATCGAGATGGGAATCTCGGCAGAGAATTAAAAAAATAAATAATAAATTTATTTATTTTGTGCTACAGTCAGGGGGTTTCTTTTTATATTATTATTTTCATTTATTAAATTCTTCATAACATTGGAAGTCTTAAATTTTATATTTGAGCGTACAAATGGGTGCATGTGCAGTACAATGGGGTGTTAGGATCAATGTCATGGGGTGTCGGCGACCTGAAAAAGGTGTTCCCAAAAGACGATATAATGTAGTTGCATCTTCTAATTATTTTCTTTTTTTCTTTTTATTCTTCTACCGTTAAGCCTATTCTACTCAACCACCACATTTTAGAAATGTGATAGACAACTGTAGCCGACCCCACCAACCTACTTACCTCAAAAAGAAAATTAAAAAAAAATCAGCTATGAATTTTTAATTGTTTATCCGAGTCAATTTTTCTTAAAATTCAAGTAATCTTGGATATTAAGCTAAAATGGAGGAAAAACAAAGTAAAAAAGGAAAGGTATAAAACAAATTAGAAGCATTACTTATTAATATTAAATTACTCTTTTTGGGGTTTTGTTGGCTAGCATTGAAATTTGGCCTTAGCTCATACTTTATTTGTTGATTCCATCGGTAGGCACAAAAAGCATCTAGGCATGACCCAGATATTCCAACTCAATTTTTGTGGGAAAAATATGTTAATTGTTATTTGGTAAGTGCAGATTCAGGCTAAAAGATGGCTGCCCAATTTGGGTATTTTTTTTTTAATTCGCATACTTATACCCACTATAAGTGTCAAATCTCAAACTTTATAATTAATCTGCTAATTAACATGCCTTACCAGAAAAAAGATTACATTCCAAGTATGAAGACTGGAAAATCAAGGTCGGGTTAAAAAGTCAAAATAATCTTATGCAAACCCAAACTTTTGTTTTGGGGCAAAACTGTGGATTAAGCAGTGCCCCCATGTGCAGGTTCTTGGAAAACAGCAAAACCTTCCCAAATTAAGAGGAAAAAATGAGCTCCAAAAGTCAACTAAAAGGGAAATCGTGTTAAAAGTGCGCTCAAATCCATCATTGGTTGCTTCCCTGGTGGACTAGCTGACATGACTGAGTCAATCAGCTGGATACATCGACTATAGCAGGAGATGGCGTAATTAAAAACGACACCGTCCATTACTTACCCAAATTCAAGGAAGAAAGTAAAAGTAGGTTGTGCACATCTTTTGATTGACGGGAATCAGTACCTGACCCATACGAAAGGTGGTAATTATTCACCTCACCTGTTCAATTCCTTCATTATTCTCTTTGCTTATCCTTCAAGGCATACCTACATGCTATGGTCCATCAAATTAAATACCAACCGATAGAATCAACACGAGCAAAGAGAGGACGAGGAACACACTTTCTTTTCTTGGCTTTATTAGAGAATCGGGTGAGGAAAAAAAGAGAATTGCTTTCCATTATGTGGACAGCCAAACTGTTCACAAGAAAGCCTTGAACTATTTCTCCTTTGTAATAATCACACACCACAATGATGCCGACACATCAACTAGTGACTCATTACCTAATGATACTCTTTGCTAGGAAATTGTTCCACCAAAGCCAATACATTGTTCAATTAAAATATCATATATGATTAAAGTGGTTGTAATTATTTGCTTTTATAAAGTTAGTCAAAGACAAATCAACAAGTTTGGCTTCCTAATCACACTTATTAGAAGCAATCTCTAAGCAAAAAGGTCATCAACCATAAAAAAAATCTCCTTCATTTAAACTTTGTTAGTTGAAATATCTATATCTCTATATTCGTATATTTTTATATAATTGACAATAAGTCATAAAAAGGACCTTGATCTTTAAACCCATATGTCAAATTTGACTTTTAAACCCACATTATCTATTCAAACAAATATCAACTTTTAAAGAGTGCACAAATTTCTTACAAATTCTTCATAACCATCGAAGTTTCTTATGAAAAATGATGAGAGAAAGAACCATCTGAGCAAAGGATGGGTAAAGCTTAATAATTGATCTTCCTTCAACAGTCACATTGACCTTGACAATCATGTTTAATTTGCTAAAGGTACCTAGTTGCATCCTACTAAGAAATGTATTATCACAAGCAAACATAAAATTAATGCATATACTTGGTCTGGAATTTTCCCTCCAGTTCATAGGTAGAGATTAGATCTTCAACCTATTCGCCCGATATTTATGGGGGTAGGAGAAAGTAGAATAAGTGAAAAAACGCTAATTAACCTTATTACTTGCAACAAATCAAGAAACAGAGAGGAGATTGCGGATGAAGAAAATCAATTATAGCACATGTCCATGTTTCCCACGCATTACATAGTCGTTAATGCTTGTCTATGCGTATGTCAATTAACGGATAGATACTATATCATCTATCAAGTAAAAAGATCTCTTGACATCGACATCCGACCAAAGCAATGCTGACTTATTGGTTGATGAAATGTTAGAATATTCACTAAATCACATGGTAACTGAAGCTCAGAGTAGAAAAGAAGAGAGAGTCTGGCACGGAACTACCTGAACCTCGCTTTGAAACTTTACCTGTTGCCGGAATCAGCGTATTACCTCAAACTCACGGCGATTGCCTTCGAGATCAGGGACCGAAGCCGCGAGACGGAAAAGGGAGGGAAATGAGAGGGGCAACTGGTCAAAATACGGAGAGGGAATTTTCGTAGGCGGGCGGTGGGGCCCATCGGGTTGCATTAGTGGGCTCGGTGTTGCACGCTAAATCCATGTAGTACGTGTGTACGTGGGAATGGACAATTCATCCTTGTCTGTTTTTATTTCGCCAATAGATGGCTCACCAGAATGCCGACGCATCACCTTGCTCGTACACAATAAGGTGGGGGGAATCAGGTTCTGGTGGTCCAGATAACAATACCGACGTCAACAACCATAAACCTTTGATTAGTTTGATTGCTATCGCTAACCACACACTAAAAGCATCCGAAATTGTGAACACCTATTTAATTACGACGACGACTACATGTATTCTTGTATTGATTTGGGTTGTTTTATGCATAATGAGAAGGATGTGCAGGAATAAGTTAATTTTAGTAGCCCCACCATAAAAAGACACGATTGATATGTGTGGATCCTACCTTTAAAGATAGGCTATGGCATACGGAATTCCGTTTTTGGACCGCTATTCGTCAAATTTGTCGGTGCATATGATTCGTTGTAGTTAGCTTTCCCTCCTCCACGGTCATCATTTTACTCCTCTTCAATAATCCCGCAGCTCAGTTTACTTAAAAAGCTTTTTTAAAATGCACTTTATTGGAGATTTTAGAAACTCTTTTGTTTTCTCCAAATTCAAGCAACTTGGCTTTTTATTTAAGCATTCTCCATCCTACATACCCTGTAAGTTATCTCCCAAATCCTCTCCTCACAAAAGAATGACAGCCACCCAAGTCATCCGTGCAGTAGAGGATGCTCCGACTGTGCAAAACCAAGCAGTGGAAGGGCCTGCCATGGGAGGACCACAGAGTTGGCAGGGAAAGAGCTCTAGTTTGAATCATCCTCCTTAAAAGCAACAGCACAGCTCACCGGAAAACGACATTCCTTGTGGTCAGAGATGTTATTCAGAGATATTAATTGATAACAAGGAAAACTAGAACCGGGAACAGAAGAGAAAGTAGAGACAAGACAAGCCTCTTCTGTCAGCTTACGAGTTACTACAAACTCGTGGAAACCCAGGCTTCATGCATTTGGTAGAGGCTACGCCTCTGTCACCATCTGAAACCAAGAGGGCAGTCATATTACATACTGCCCAAAAGTTTACCAGGTAAACGTTTCCGACGTTGATATGTGTATATACCTTCATGGGCATTTCAGCCTCCAACGGAAACAGATGGGGCCTGGAAACTACACTCATAGGGTAAATTTTTGTATTATTAAAATCGAAGTCTTTCCACTGTAACAAACAAAACCTCCATTGAAAATCATTCTCATCTTCAAATCTAGGTAGCGAAAGAAAAACAGTCAACAAAACTTGATTCGACATGTCCACCGCAGCAAAATAATGCTTCATGTAGAATAGCATTGAATGCTTTCCTGCTACCCAAAACAGCAGATCCAAATGGTGCAGCACTACGGTTGTTGATCATCTGATTTTTCTGCTGTAAGCTACGACCTTGTTTCCACCGTTTATTTTGTCTTCACAAAAGCCTGCTTAGGGACTTGATGAGCAATTTTATATTCCGTCTTGTGGCCTCGTCACCCGTGAATCCCAAGATATCAGAGCTTATATTCTGCAATGATGAAAAGAGAAATACAAATCAAATTTATACAAGAAGTTACCTGACTTCGTCAGTTAGCAAAGAAAGTATGCATCTGCAAAATAGAATAACACCTCAATGTTCTTCAACGTAAAAATCAGCGTGTAAATAGACTTCTGAATCAGCTCAGTGTTCTCAGGGGTCATAATTGATGAATTCACTCTCCTGCAGAAAAATTAACAGTAAACCATTATGAGCTTCTAACAGAGAGAGAAAGAGGCCATATAGAAAAGATTCAATATCTTCTTTCCTTACTGGTCTCGTAAAATAATCCTTGTTGATTCATATGGGGCAAAGCTTGGGATTTACATTCTAGGATAATACAATTTCAAGTGAGATTGAATCCAAATGAGATCGAACCAGCGACATCAATTCCCAGCACTAATTTATAAGGGTAGGAGATGCAATTTGGATAGGGTCATCCAACTTCATGTGAGCATTCCATCAAAACCTGATGGACAAATCTCTGCATTTCAAGATCCAATTAGCATGGTGTAGAGGCGCTCACATCCGTGATAGGTTGATGATGGAAGTGACAAAGGTGAGCACCGATGGTAGTTTTTTTAAGATAAACTAAATCAACAATGAGAAATCTTTCAAAATCTTACAAGCCAAGGTTTTGTTAGACACTTAGGACAGACTGTTGGCTATAGATCAAACCTAGTAGAAACAAAATTTGTAGAGCTTAGTTGAACAACTTGTTGCTTTATACAAAAAAAAATTTAAGCATCATATGATACAATAGTAATTAAGCACATTTAACAAAATTTCTACTTGAAATGCTACCAAAGACAATCAAAATCATCTATTTCTTAAAAACCTGAAAAGAAACCCTCATAAAAGTCAACTGTTAAAGTCTAAAATGACAGATTGCCATAAAATCCCATGCATAAAAGGACACAAAGACATGAATAGTTGTTCTAGGACTCTCATAGAGTGAACATAAATCTCACTTTCAGAACATAGATTACTATGACTGTGGTTAGTATTACAGTATTCACAACCTATGTATTAAATATAACAACAAACATGGAGGGATCACCATTCTTAAAGAAATTAATCATAGGAGTAATTGACTCTCTAGTTCACTTTGACTAAATGGTTGTTAACAAAATTTTTCATAGGAGGAGAACATACAAAATTGAAGATAAAGGGAACAGAATCGAGCGGCAAGCTACTCATAAGAGCAATTTTTCAGGTCCACAGGTTATCTGATCAAACCCAAAAAAAAATTGTTTACTGAAACCAAATGATTTTCTGAAGGTCAAATCCATCTTACAGTCACCTCCTAATAAGAAATTTCTGATATGTGAGCCAATTTTGAAAAGTGTTCGGAAACTTGATTTGGATTGTAGTAGGTTTTTTTCTAGACCCTTAATTGCTTAACTGAACCTGTTATATATATGATTACTGTAGCCCATGTCAAAGTCTTGTACTCTTATCTATAACCTCTACAGTTTCTCTTATGATTTAGCCTTCCCTACACAACTGATGTCTTGGCAGGTGGCTTGAATTTTTCAAAACTTCTAACGACACCTTTGCCCTTTCCTAAACATGGAGACTATTTTTCTGTTACTTTCCAAAATGATAATCCGTTCCAAAAAGAGTTAAACCAGATATAAGTTCTAGGCAAAGAAGTGAGTCACAGATTACATCTTTGCTGGTTCTTTACCACTTCTAAACTTCTCATTGTTTGTATTTCCTGTCAAACGTTCATGCATGGAATGAGGACTGCAGGCTTCAATTGGGTCTAACAAGTGGCTTTCAGGCTTCCAAATTTCAACCGGGACAGCTTTGGGATTTACCTTGCAAACCTAACTTTTTTTTGGTATAAGATATTATGATTGGCCACTGGTTTGGGAAAGTCTCCCTGACAAAATCCAATCATTTTAAAACTACATGAAGCGAGGCTCAAATTGATACAATAAGCAGCTCAAAACCAATCAAAACATGAAATTATCATGACTGTGTCATCTAGCCAATATCATAGGAAAGCTGAACAAATTTTGTTGCTGTCAGAGGTGTGGAATTCATTGATCTTCTTATATAAGCCTGCCCTAGTAGAATCTTGGTTTTCTTTTGGTCAGCATTTTCTTTTTTCTTTTTTAATTCTTTAATCACACCTTTGGCTAGAGCAAAAAGGACACTAACCAGGCCTTTCTTTTTCAAGAGTCAAGCTTGGCTTAATTAGCAACAGCAATTTGGGTCATCTTGTATAAAATTTATCACATAAGAGCTTGCAATAACTCACCTCAGATCCTCAGATGCTTGAGTAAGGCTTCGGGTTAGATTCTCAACTTCCTTTAGCAGACCACTATCACGAACCTCAGCCAGCAAGGGTTGAACATCATCAGCCATTGCTTTGATCTGAACTTCACTACAACATATAAAATAATTCTGCATGAGGATTCATAAAATACAGAGAAATCCCACTAAGATGGATGCAATCACAAAAGCATGTAGATTTCTCTCTGATAAGTACAAATAAACATTACAGTGCTATAGCTACCCCCTTGTCTCCAAACCTTCTCACCTTTTTTCTGTTACTTCATGAATCTATGAAAACAAAAAGACATTGATACCACATTGCAGAAATGAGTAGAGATTGGTAGTTACTGTTACAATTCACCCTTTCAGCTTTGACCAATGCAATGCTCTCCCAAGACATGATGTATTAGGCTCTATAACAGGAAAATACTTTCTAAAGCAACATAATCAATGCATGCAGTAAATCTAATTGGTTGATCAGCATAAGAATCTGCTTCAATGTCTCTTTCCATAATGCTCAATTATAAAGTAGGGAATGTTCAACAGATTTATTGGTTTATCTATCAATTCAAATTGGCACTTATATTCACATCCTAATATCCATATCCCAAATAATGCTAGCCAATATAATTTATCAATAACCTGCTTCTTTAATTTCCAGCTTAGTACATAGGTATAAATCTAAGAGAAGACCCATCTTTATATTGGATGCCAAATGACTAAGACCATGTGCTTCTTTCTCTATTCAATTCTTAGCCAATCTTCATAATTACATTACACATATGCTAACAAATTTCTCCTCCAAAGAGATGGCTCAACAAATTCTGGAACATGTTTGTCATCTTTACCAAGTGTTGGTTCACCAACTTATGTTTGATATGTTTCCTGAGATTTAAGTGGTGGATATAAATGAGTTTGCCCAAGTATATGCATCTTTATCCTTGTAACTCTATAGTTTTTGGTGGTGCAAAATATATAATAAATAAATGAATTGATTGCACAAGTAATATACAATAAATGTCAAAAAGGCCAATCACTTTTCACTAGAACACTTGGACAATGTAAAAGTTTTCTCTACCCCCACCCCCACCTTAAGACTGTGTAAGCACCTGCTTATTGGATGCAGTTTTATATGACTAAGCCATGGATTTCATGTTTTCACAAAATCACTCTAAAAATCAAATACAACACCATCAAACACAACATAGGATTATGGATAGCTCTTCACTCATTGTTTGCTTACCAACAGATCATTTTATCACCAGAACCTAGTTGAAAGTTATCAAATTCAAAATTTAAGATAATTGAGTTATAACAAATTGAGCATAAATTCACAAGGGCACATCAAACCTTCGTAAGCAAAGGCTTTGCTTCTTCAATAACTAAAGATACTCGTTCAGCCAGTGAATAAGTATTGACAACACCTATTTCCTCCACCTCACGTCCTAAACGGGTAAATATTCCAACTAATGCATCCAAGCTCACTCCTTGATATCCCTTCAGCTTCTGTCTATCACATAAAATAAGACCCTCTTTAACACATTCTGGGTGAAGAGGTCCCACTGAAGGTGATGGGATTGGATCTCGAGGTGTAATGTCAATCATAGTTTCCATAAGAAGACCAGACTGGTTCACTTCAACTAGTGAATTTCGAGGAATGACTATTTTGTCATCTTCAACCTAGAAACAGAAGGTGAAACAATTAGGAGGCATCTACACCAAATAAAATATTTGCCTTTACAGCCACAACTTAATAAAACAGTAGAAAAGCTAACCGCATCGTAAGATGGAAACAGAAGAAACATTAAATTCAACAAAAAGAAAATGGCATCCAAACACACCTCAACAAGTGCCTCAATACATTTCAAGGAAGGATTGACACGTATGACATTGCCAACAGTAACCCCTCTAATTCTCACCGGTGTTCCTGTACAAATACCACAAGCCTGGGCAAACTCAAACATAGCAAAGTACTTCCTGAACTTAGACCGCATTTGAAATCCTCTCAACCAAGCTAAACTAAGTGCTAAAAGAATTGCCCCAGACACTAGAAAGAGCCCAACTCCACCTTCCCAGATGCTCCTGCGGCCAAACCCAAAATCACTCAGAGGTTGTAATGTTTTCTTCCAAATACTCCTAGGAACATCCAAAACAACATCAAGTGGATTCTTTTTCTCAGAAGAAGAGGATGGCTGGCTACGACTTGCATCGGCAGACGTAGCTCTCACCCTGCTGAGTTTCACATGTCGTCTTGAAGGAAGGGAAGGCAAGCAGCTCGAAGAACTGCTTGGAAGGGTGATAAATGATGAAGACAGCATTGTCGGGCGTACTGACACCTGAACCAAAGGTTTCCCAACCATCCTTTTGCAAGTTAATGGTGAAACAGTTCACCAATAACCTACTGCCTGCAGTCTTCTTTGATAGTACTTTATAAAAACGTCTGGCTTCGTGAGTCAATTGTAACGGCCCTCCAAAGGGTTTTTCCAAGTCCTAAACTGCTGGACTTTCACAGCGCCAATCCAATGTGGTGCGCAACAAACCTATAGACAAATAAGAGGGACTTGTCAAAAGTCTAATCAAGAATTTGATGGGCTCTAACAATTGGTGGAAAATCAGTCAATTATAAAAGCATACACCAAAAGTGAATCACACATCAACCACTTCTAGGTTATAAAAATACATCAACAAGATAAAGATAAGGTTTCCAGCAAGAGTTTTCTGATGCAACAGTTCCAGTTAAATAAGAAAAGCATCTCATAATATTTTCACAAAATATACACTCACACAACTTGGATTCCATCGTTCTCATTTTTGTTTCAAAATTTAAGAGATAAAGAAAAGGAAGGTTGCAGATCAAAAGCATTAATCAGTTTGGCGGAAATTAGTTCCAACAATCTAGTGTACTAAAAGATCATGATCCATTTCTTGCAGCATCTTTTTTCCCCCTACCTTTCCTACACTTACTTGCCAATTAAACAGATAATCGAACACCCCATTTCCCCAAATTTTGGCAGCAAGCAACCTATATTTACATACGTAATCCTAACACTAGGTTTCTTTACATCAATTGTTCTAATTAAGTTCACGAAAACACGACGACATGGATCAGCAAAACCGAAAGATCATCACGATGCCATCTAACAATTGAAAACACACAAAACCCAAGAAATACAGAAGATTAAAAACCCAAATTGTTGAATCGCATTATACCGTTTCCTTTCTCCAAGTGAGAAGTTGAAAAAGCTAATCTCAACTTCTACCGGTTACTTGCACTAACATATTAGAAAGAAATTTGAATCTTCCTTGATCTCCTTTAATTTCTTCTCCTCTCTTCATTTCACTTCTAACATTTTCTCTGTAACCAGACGATTAACATTGGAAAAAGCAAATAAACATCCGAACGTCGACACGCGTAAAGATAACCAAGAGACTTCTGATGATTACCTTGCACTAGGGGTTGGAGTCTGAGAATTCCTGCATCACTCTCCACTCCGCTTTGCTTCTCACAAGTGGGACTTACCTACCAAAACCCAGTTTCGATTTTCCGGGAAACCTCCGCATTGTTTCCGCACATTGAGAATATTTTTCAGGGGTAAATTCGTAATTGCGGCAGGGGAACGGCAAATGGACCCTTCTTTTATAACCACCCGCTATTTGTCGGGTCTAATATTAGGATCCATTAACCCATATGACAATCCACACCTCTTTTTTTTTTTTTTTTTTGTCATTTTGGCTTTGAAATTTCACATTTTCTTGTTTTTAAATAAAACAACATGTAGTATAATAGATTGAAAGTAAAAAAAAAATTAAAAGCTTATTTAAATTACTAATGTACCTTAATTGCAATATTCAAAGCTTATGGACTTCAATACCAATTACAACTACAACATAAGTGTTTGAAAGGAGAAAACCAACAAATTATTTACACTATGGCCATGGTTTAATAAGATTTTTACTATTCAATATCAACACGTTAAAAGGAGGAAAAATTTCTTAGTCTTATACTAACTTCTTTTATTTATTTGTCAAGCTGGTCTTTATTTGTATTTTAGTATAATGTATTCCTCCTAATCCTTTTAGACAATCCTCGTTTATGGTTGAAGACTTTAGTGATGTCATTTTTCTTTAAATTATAATAACTGTATAGAAAAAAATATATATATATAGACTCACCATGCTTTTGAAAAGTGTACAAGTCTTTCATTAGTTGTTCTAAATGTCAATCATATTTTTCATGTTCCTCAATTATAAGGGCCTCTATATTTTAATTGTCTTCCTATGATACATGATATGTATTTTATTATAATGTATGTATATAATATATTTATTCTACCAAAATAATTTTGATATATTTATTGAATTACATCTTTGAATGAGTTGATAAAAAAAAGAGTTAAATTACTTAAAAGTTATATTATTAATTTTGTGTTCTCTCCTTATGGTATGTATTGATGTTGACAATTTCTTTTAAATATGGTGTTTATTTTGTCCCTTTTCAGTTCATGAAAATTTGAAATTGGAATTCAAGAAAATATCCCTATATATCAATACAGAATCATTATACGTGAAAAGAATACTATTCATATGTCAATTAATTTTGTGATGAGTGTTTGAATTAATACGTCAGAAATATTAAAATTTTCCTTACAAAAACTCGTTCAATATCTTTTTTTCTTTTTTCTTTTTCTTTTAGCTTGTAATAACTATGACAAAACGTAAATTCATAAATATATATATATATATATATATAGATAAACCATAAAAGGTGGGCTCTAGAATAAACCGGACTACTCTCCCTTCCCTTCTCTGTAAAACCTCTCTAAACCCCACTCTCTTCCGTGCTTATCGTTATAAAAATCTCTTCTTTTCTTACCCAACGCGTGCTGTTGGTGGTCGCCTGGCCTCAAGTTATCTGAATAAAGTAAGGTTTTTCTCTCTTGTTCTTTTTGATTTGTTTTTATCAGAATTGGTTTTATATATGTGTTTCAGCTTCTTACGTAGATAATTCAAGGCGTTGGGTTTTGTTCTGTTCTCATATTATATGCTTTTTCTTACAAAGTGAGACATCCTCCTTGAAGGGGTTTGGCAGAGCAGATGGCCATGTTGCTCTTTTTCTTCTTCTTCTTCTTCTTCTTCTCCTTCTTCTTCTTGGGTTTGTGGGTGTAAAATTAAGTTGTTTCGGTGTAACGACTAAGGGTATGTCAATTTCGGATTGACATGTGAATGCCTTTGGATCAGTTCTTGCGTGAAACAAATGGGGCTTTAGTGTTTTTGTTTAATTGTTCAAGCGGTCGTGGTTTGATTAAGTTTTCTCTGTGAATTTCAAGTCTCCATATTTTGTTATACGCCGATGTATGTGCGTTTTATGTTGAGATGAGAATTCAGTTTCTAGAGGTATTGAGACGCCAAAGAATTGTTGTCATTCCTTGTTTCAGATATTGGTTGATAATTATAATAAATCTTTAGTCTGTTTTCCCCGATGGGTTGCTGAACTGGGTGTTAGATACCGAAGTTTTTTTAAGCATGTGGGTGTTTCAGTGAGGAAGGGATTGGTTTAGTTAGTTAATTTTTGATAGGCATTTTTACTGCTTTTCCAGTGATGCGTCTACCTTTTCCATAGTGGGAGAATGTCCTGAATAGTTGTGTTTCAATGATGCTGCACTGCTAAACCAATGTTTGTAATTAGGTTTGACTCAGGTTTCCTGCATTTTGCTTCTTTTGCGGTTTAGTATGGCATGAAATTTTTGTGAATAGGTATCTTTACCCTTTTTGGTCTCACCTCAATGGGTTCCTGCCCAGGTGCTTTCTTCCTGAATGATTTCAAGATTGGGTATTGATCTGTTTTAAATACTTCCTGTAGATGTTGAGCCCATAGGTGATCTCATGACTGATGTCTTTGCATAGATTTGCCTGTGACTTTAATATTGTCCTCTTTATGCTTGACCAAATACTTCTTTCATTTAATGTTTCACACCAATTATAAATGAAGATTTTCTACCATATCTGTGTTCTTATCATGTAGCATTCTGCCAATTACTGTCCAGTTATTTGTAGTGATGCACTAAGGGTTGGCAGTCATAATAAAAATAGAAATCGAAATGTTTGATGTTATAAGAAACACAGGTACCCATTTGCTTGGCAAAAGTTAATGATAGATCTGGTAGTTTGCTTCTCATGATTTTTGCGAAGAAGAAAATATATTTTATGGAGACACTTTTCACATGTATTTACGGAATACATGCTTCCATATGGCTGTCTTAGTTGCACCTTTTTCATGCAGTACCTTGGATTTAGCCATGCGCAACCCTCTTATTCTAGGGTCTGTATAAAATGGTTTAGCTATCATCGTTGCATGCAGATACAAGACCAGAAAAACCCTATCTTTTTGCCATGGTTGGGAGCCTTGAGGTTGGAGCTGTCCCATTCAACCCTGATGGCTGGGGCCCACCGGATTACACCAACACTGCCACTGAAGGCAACAACAATGATAGCAACCTCCCTCTGAATGTCCCGTTTGCTGCCTTCTCTCGTGCTGATAAGCTTGGCCGGATTGCTGACTGGACCCGGAACTTCAACAATCAGGCCCGTCCCAAGAACCTCTCAGATTCTGTCTTTGACTTCTCTATTGATGAGTCCTTCCCAGCCTTTGGAGAAGAAGACTCCTCCTTCCGCTTGGTTGATGGCAAGCCACCGCCAAAACCTAGATTTGGCCCAAAATGGCGTTTCCAGCAGCAGCGCCAGCTCCCCCAGCGCCGTGACGAAGAGGTGGAGGCTCGCAAACGTGAGGCTGAGAAGGAGCGTTCCCGTCGTGACCGCCTCTACCACATGAACCGGTCCAATGCCAATGCACCACGACGTGAGGCTGCTGTCTTGAAATCTTCTGTTGACATCCAGCCTGAGTGGAACATGATAGATCAAATCCCCTTCTCTACCTTCTCCAAACTCTCCTTCTCTGTTCCTGAACCTGAGGACGTTCTTCTTTGTGGTGGTTTGGAGTTCTATGACCGCACCTATGATCGGATCACCCCAAAGAATGAACGTCGCCTTGAGCGTTTCAAGAATCGGAATTTCTTCAAGGTCACCACTACTGATGATCCGGTGATCCGTCGCCTTGCCAATGAAGACAAGGCTACAGTGTTTGCCACTGATGTGATCCTTTCCACACTCATGTGCGCCCCAAGATCAGTTTACTCTTGGGATATTGTGATTCAAAGGGTTGGGAACAAGCTGTTCTTTGACAAGAGGGATGGCTCACAGCTTGATCTGCTGTCGGTGCATGAGACCTCTCAGGAGCCATTGCCAGAGGCCAAGGATGATATCAATTCTGCGTACTCACTCAGTGTCGAGGCTGCCTACATCAACCAGAATTTCTCTCAGCAGGTCCTGATTAGGGATGGGAACAAGGTGACGTTAGATGAGCCCAACCCATTTGCAAATGAAGGAGAAGAGGTTGCTTCTGTGGCATACAGGTACAGGCGGTGGAAGCTTGACAATGATATGTACTTGGTAGCACGATGTGAAGTTCAGAGCGTGGTCGAAGTTAACAAGCAGAGGTCCTTCCTCAGTCTAAATGCACTTAATGAATTTGATCCAAAATACTCCGGTGTTGATTGGAGACAGAAGCTCGAGACTCAAAGAGGTGCAGTCTTGGCTACTGAGCTGAAGAATAATGCAAATAAGTTGGCAAAATGGACTTCTCAAGCTCTTTTAGCTGGCACAGATATGATGAAATTGGCTATGTTTCGCGGGTTCATCCTCGTGATCATGTCAACCATGTAATATTAGCGGTTGTTGGATACAAGCCAAGGGAGTTTGCAGAACAGATTAATCTGAACACATCGAATATGTGGGGAATTGTGAAGTCAATTGTGGACCTGTTCATGAAATTGAAGGAGGGCAAGTATGTACTTGTCAAGGACCCATCAAAGCCGCAGGTTAGGATCTATGAGGTGCCACCAGATGCATTTGAGAATGATTATGTGGAGGAACCACTGCCAGAGGACGAGCAGGCCCAGCCACCTGCAGAGGATGCTGGTGATGGGGAGGCAAATGCTGCTATAGATGATGCAGAAGATAAGGGAGTTGATGCTCAGGCATAAATGGTAATTGTCTGATTATGGTTTGTGAGTTCAAGTACACCCATAAGAACCACAATTTGTCGTCCTTCTGTAGAAGTCTTGTAAGTTTTCTCTTTCGTATTTTGTCAAGACGAGGAGAATGTAGTAGGTATGACTAATGCATTTTTTGGTGGAAAGCATGGGTTAATGGAAGTTGCTTCAATGAACATGACCTAATATTACTGGTTGCTTACATGGAAGTTACATATTGGTTCCACTCATAGTTACCTTTTTATTTACTAAGGTCTTAAATATCTTGCATTGTTAAGCTTTTAAGAAAACAATTTCATAAATCGTATGGTTCCAATAGGAGTTATGTTAGTGGGATAATTTTAGTAGGATATATTGACGACTTAGCAAGTAATGTCTAAAATGTACTATATAACCCAAATGTTTATTAGAAAGAGAGATTGAGAAACGGAAGCCCAAAAAAAAGAAAAACAAAAGAAAAAAAAAAAAAAAAGATATTAAGGGTTGGGAAAGGTGCACCGAGAAAGAGAATAAACAAGCATACCATCATACCAAATAGGAATTGGAATAACACAGAAAACTAAGCTTAATTCATAGAACAACTCACAGTAGGAATATTGTCAACCTAGCACTTTCCTTAGAACTACAAATGCTCATATTCATAGAAGGTATACTTCAACTACCGTCAAACAACACAAAACAAAACTAATGCTGTTTCTAATCTCCAATAAGCGTTAAGACATTCTTGGCTGAGAGTCCTCTTTCACAGGTCTTGCACGCTCAAACCTGGATAAATAACAGTGTTAATAAACTGATAAAATCACTTCAAATGACTTTCAGCTTAGCATGGCCCCCATTGAACTTCTATACCGAAAGAAGTATCTGCTTCTGGAAATTTTAATATATATAACTGTGTTCACTGGGCTTTGGGAGAAATAGCCCATATATCAATTTGCATGAAGAAAGAGGGTTTTATAACATGTTGAAGAAGCATGTTTCGGACTATACAATTACTATAATTACCTTGTACTGGGAAGAGTTTCTGACCCAAAGAAAAAAAATTTATTTTACTTTATTTTATATTTTTATCTTGACTTGAAAGAGGGAAAAATGCATCTCTTTCATTCATAATCTTCAAGAGATTCCTTATTATGGCTATTTTTCAACAAAGAAGTTCATTAGGGACTGATTATGCTAAAAGTTCAAAGATCAGTTGCCATCTGGAATTCAAAAGATGAGATCAACATTTCAATTTTCTAATCTACAAGCGACTGGAACGAATGTGAAAGCTTTCAACATCTGACAATAAAAAAAAGGGTGCCAAAATTTGTATGCCTATTCAGGAAGATGGAATTCCCAAGACAACAAGCTTAGAAGGTAGAATATGCAAGTTTAAAGTATGAACACAACAGCATCTAACAGGAAAGCCTAAACAGGCGGTCAAACTGTGTAAATAGCATGCAGGTGAACTGAAACAGACAGAAGACTCCAATGTGAAGGACCCTGAATTACTTGACAACTCAAGATGGAAGCAAATAAGTTAAGGATTCAGATGTGGGAATAAAAGGCTACTACACTAGCCACCTAGCCTACAGAAGTTCCTAGACTACCAATTAACTGTCTAGAAAACCATAGTTTCCTCCAGAATCTATATTCAACTACATCAGTGCAAGCCAAGAGAGGATGTGCAATGCCTAATACAATGCAGGTAAACTCAAAAAACTCAGTAGAATTTGATGCAAAGGCCATCAAATTGCTTGATAATTTAAGATCGTGGCGAATTAAAGATCTGAGTTAAAAACAAAAACTACTAACTAGCCATTTATGTACACTGTACGTCCAAAGGAGGTAATAAAATGTAAAGGTACTTTTTTTAACCGATCTAGGCTGATAACTTTCTTATGCCTCTAAAACTATCGCATAATAAATTAAAACTTTAAAAGAAACTCATACTAGACCCTAGAAACATATTCTAAAAATTAAACTCATATAGAGGACAAGAAATATCTATCTGGATGCCATGAACAAGCGCCACAAAGCTTACTCAAGAAACATTAAACAAAGAGTATTAAAAGGGATTCAGAGCATTATGTGGCTCATTTTACCCAACAAAAATTGAAAAACACCCAGATGCATTAGCATGTTGTAATGTCTAATTGTCATTAAGGAAGACAAGAAATTTGGATCAATTAAGAGACAAAAGCCTAACAAGAATTTCATAATTAACCTATAGGAAGAACGCTTTGTTAACTAAAAGAGAATCGATGTAAATCTTAACAAGAATTTTATAACATACCTGGAGGAAGAGACTGCTTCAACTTATCAGCCTTCTCAGAATCAAAGACACACAGTGTATACAAGTATCTGGAGCAACGGACCTTAAACTTAACCACATCTTTGCTCCTCTTGATTTTCACAGAGCGTGCATCTTTCCTTCTAGCAGTGAGAAGGAAGTCTTTTATCTCATGGATTTGCTTAGGCTGTCATCACAATTGCCAAACATTAAAAGCATATAAACCACAAATTCATACACGTATACAAGAATAATGTGACATCCATCAGCTAAAGAAACACGTTAATGAATCCATAAGGCATCCGACAAAACACAAATGTGTTTGATTGAAAAATCAAGTGATGTATTAACCATTAAACCCAAGAATCAGACAAGTTGACAACTGATATCTGTTTTTAATGTAAAAATGCAATGCACCAAACAATTTAACCAAAGAAAGATAGTAATCTTCACACCCTATTGAAATGTAACAAACATTCTGTAAGATTTGATCATACCCCATGGAGAAAATGGGAAACGAGTTTAAGCTGAAATGCTTGGCACAAAGCTACTTTGACAACAAGTTTTGACCTCAGAGAAACATTCCTTAAGCAATTCAACAGAATTCTAGAGGAGCAGCACGAATCAAGAAGTCTCTAACACTCTTGACCAGTGACACATTGAAGTGAAAACCAGAATTTTGATCTGCAACAGAACTAGAAAGATACAACTTTGAGAAAATTCCAAAGTTCTAAATGTGGTACAAAAGGACATCAGAATTCAAAGATCACAACCATTTGGTAACATAAACAAATACTAATTTAGGTGAAGAAACATGGATAGCAATGGTCAAATAAAGGCACTTACTAACCATCTTCAACAGGACCTAGATGAAGCCTAAACGCCCAAGGGAAAATATGATAATCCATTTATTTCACAAAAAACCATCAGTTTAATATAACTCATCACCCAGTATCCAAATAAGCATGTAATTTATTCTCACGAAAAGAATCTATTTCATATTTTCCGATGCAGGTAGACTCTCAGTAATTGTTTGACAGCTGCCACAGGAAAAAAGAACGGCCTTTTCTCATTATCTTTTCTGCATTAGACGAAACCAATTTTCTCCTTTCCCTCAAACCACCACATGCATCATAAAGAAGCCCAAAAAGAGCTTAATGAGCAATGAGAAACATAATCACTAACAAGAAGATGATACACACTTACAAAGTCAAACCTTATAAGTTTTTTTTGGAAGAACCACCATTGGAACAAATCTTTCTTAAAAATTCTCTCTCTGCTACAGCCTGCAATTTTTGCATTTTAAATCCCTTGGCCGTAAGTAACCTTTAACATGTAAGGTAATTTTCACTTATTTTTTACTTCTAAGAAAGCCATGAATTCAAGAAGATCAGCTGCCGTACAGGCAAGAAAAAAATATGTGAAAATGGAATATCTCTTTTTGTTTTTCAACAAATAAGCCAACCCCATTATGTAAATTTTCTTTACAAATGGCTCCAAAGCCAGCAAGAGAAACCAAATGAAGTTAAAAGAGAATTTTGGAATGAACAAAGCCCTGAAAACCCACCTAATTACCCAATTTCATTGCAACACAATCCTTCCTCCCGTCTCAACGAACAAACTCAAAGGCATCATCAGGGGCAAAAACATCAGCCAATAAAAACAACAACCAGAAGAAAAATTAACAATTTCGCACAACAAAAATCTGAAAAAAATAAATTCAACATCCGATAAAGAAATCCATAGATAACCGCAGCTGTAGACACACATACACATATCTTACATGCATATAACACAAATATGTACTAAAATCATGGAACTGAACAAAGGAGAGTTCCAAGTACCATTTTCGCCGGTGAAGTGTTGCACGCTCCGAAACCCAGCTCTTTCGATCTTTGAGAATATATAGGTCACGGGAGGTTCGTAAACCCTAGGACTTCTAGCGTTTTGCCTACTTTAACCCTACCGATCTGTCGATATTACGCGATAAGAGAGTCTGCAGAGGTACTGGGTCTTGGCCGGACAGGATAAGCCCAATGGAGCAAACTGGTATTGGGTTGGATTTGATCTTAACGGTCCGCCAATACTCATGGGCCTCAAACCTTTTAACTCCCTTCTTGGGTTTGAGCAAAGAGATTTGGTATGCCTTTTAGGTTCAAACACCACTCGTGAATCATCACTTCTAAATAACATGTAATTTTCTTTTTTAAACACACACTACTACAGAGTTAATGTTAAACCTAGGATCAAAAGGTCGCATGCAACACCTGCTTTCAACTGAACCAAATGTTTGTCTGACTCATGAATCAAGAATTCAAGACAAAATTCTTCTTTTCTTTCTCTTATTTTTTTTTTTTCATTTTGTGTTAGAGGTCATTAGTTTGATATGTAATAGAACAAAGCTTGTGGTTAAGTTTAAATAAATGAAGTTTTTTTATTCTTAAACTAATTTTTAAGGTGAGCTTTAGGTTTTTTTATACATTATGTTTATTAAAGGTGAAAGCAGAGGTCTATCCCTAAATTTGATATTATATTAGAGTGTAAAGATCTATTCCAAAATCTTATGATATTAAGTAAAAAAATCTCATTACTTTTAACAATATCATAGTAGAGACTTGATTGATTTTTTTTTTTTTTTGGATGTAGGTGTGAAATGAAAAGGTTGGATGCCATAACTTTATATCTTGTTTTTTACAAAAAGAACGAAAAAGAAAAAGAAAAAGGGTTCTCTGCTATGGTCCTCATGCGTGAACATAGGCATGCACTTGCATGGGCACAAGGAAAATGTAGGGAGAGAGAGAGAGAGAGAGAGAAAGAGAGAAAGAGAGACTCCATATCCTACCAAGAGGATATGATTAAAAAAAAAAAAAAGGGTAAGAGAAAAGGAGGAGGTGATCGTACCAAGTCTTATCCAAAACTAGAAAAGTTGGTTTCCACTACCTAATGTTTGCATAAAGACGGTACATGGGTCTGGTAATTGATGAAAATATGCTATTCAAATCAACGATAGCAAAGGCAACACAAGAGATTCAGTGGTTGTTTCCTGCCCGCCACCAACGTCCCTTTTGGGGCCCTTTCTTTCTGTCAATCTTTTCGTTTCCTCTTCCTCCACCCTCGACACCTTTCAATTGGTTTTTCTTCCTTGTGCTTCACGAACAACTCTCTAATTTCAAGATCTCCATTGATCGTTTTCCTCTCTTCCGGCGGAAAGGAAAAAAAAAGAAACGAAAAGGGGATAGGGACTCCTTATTTGTTCTCAAATTGGCAAAAGTATCGTAAAAAGTTGTCAAAGTGGGGTCTCCAAATGGAGAAGAAATTGGATCCTGACTTTTCCAACCCAACCAAGGATTTTCATGGCAATAAAGAGCTCCCTGTTGACAATGATCCAGATAATATGGTACTAAGATCATTCTCTCAATAAATATCTTCTCATTAAGGTTCAACAGACCACCAAAAAGAAAAAAGAAAGAAAAAAAATTTGTCTATGCGATCAACATGTATGAATATGATTCTACCCAAAACATTCTATCATGGCTATTCAATGACACACGTTTTTGAGATTGGCTTTCTTTATCACTTTGCAAAGAGAGCTCTTATATACTAAAGTGGGAACTAGTTCCCAAACTTAATCATGCTTAATGTCATTATAACCAGCTTTCTATATCATTTCTTTGACTAATGGTTTTCCAGTTGCATCCAAATTGCTTTTCGTTGTGCATTAGGATTTAGTTTTGATGTTACAGAAACATTCAGAATCACTTCTCTAGATATATGCATAATAGCATCATATTATTAAGACTAACACATCATCAGCGTTGAGACCCAATACAACTAATAGGTGTTAGCTCTACTTGAAAAAATGATGATCTAGCTGCAGCTTTTAGTCTGGCACTTTCTTTACTTTTTCAGTTACCTTGCTATAAGCAGTATCCTTTCCTTCTGTCTAAGATAACCAATTCGGAAGTAAGCAACTCCCATAATGTGATTGATATGTGTAAGGTTTTGAAGTTGAATTCACTTTTAGTGTATGTTTCAATGTTTGTGGTCTACATCTCAATATGTGACAGTCGAAAGACTTTTGAAGAAGAATTGATTACTTGAAACAAGTTTTTCATAAACTACTCATGATACAACAACATACATATAACGTGCGCTTGCACATAACCAAGTTCACGACAACAAGAAGAAGAAAAAGAAATTCTATCTGTTGCTCCACTTAGTATGCTTCTCAGCATGCGTGAGATGAGCAACCAATCCAAAGGGAAACGATGCCATGGCTTTATAAAGTGAGGTACAGGTGCAAGCACCTTCAAACAAGAACAATGATGTAAGAAGAAAAGAAGCAACACAAACTCCCAAACATAAAGCAGAAAGTTGGACACAATATAAAATACAAGTACGCAGAATGGGAAGAACTAGAGAGGAAAGAAGAGCTGGAATTCCATATACTTTCATGGCTTTGAACTTGTGCATCAATGTCGTGCTAAATTTGAGGGGCTAGCAATGTCCCTTGGACCATGTATCGTTTACGGTTTCCATGCGGAAGCCCAGACTCCAATCACCTCTTTCCATGTCAAGTAAATTCCTGATTCATCTCCTTGTGGCAGCACAAGCCCCCAGCCAGCTCTGTACCTCTTTAGCAATGCCTTCACATCGTCCACAACATCATCACTAAACCCAACCGGCGAGAAAACCTCCTTGAGCCTCTCGGACCATTGGCTTCCTCTCTCCCTTCTCTCACACTCTCCTTCGCTGTTTTCATCATCACAAGCCAGAACCCTAACTATGCTCCTTGAACACTCTCTCTCCAACACTAATCGGTCATTGCTTGTTGGGGAAAAGCTCTCCTCCAGCATCTCGAAGTACAACGTGTAGAATCTAAGGCACTCTTCGAAGCACTTGACAAAGTCATCTTTTGTTGTGGAAAAGTCAGCTTCTTCCTCAACAACGGTCACAACTCGGGGCCTAAGCGATTGGAACATCTGAATAACAGCTCCCCGTTCCTCCACTTCCACTCTTCGCAAAGCTCCTATACAATTCACTGCAACAGCCTCGTCCTCTTGAACACCTAGTGCCTCCTTTGTGAGCTCCCCCAAATGATTCAGCCCACTTATTACGTTGAATTCAAAGGGTACTCCCATTAATCGTGCAAACTTTTCCATTCTTTGGCCTACTTCCTTCATGACTGATCTCACTATGCTAGCTGTTACCACAACTGTGAGCTTTAGATGAGGGGTCTCATCATTTCTTGTAGCCAAAGCTTCGAGCAAAGTAGGCCACTGGGTGCATAGAGTGTTGCTTATATCAATTATGTGAAGTTTGGTGTCCCCCTCTAATGCCTCCAAAATAGCGCCATTGGAAGCTACATGACCAAAAGTTGTCCACGGGCTTACCTCCTGGAACTTCAGTATCAACTTCCGAGCTGAATCGAAGGAGTTGCTCTTTTCAGCCACTGAAGTAAGGGTTCTGTGGCATCGTTGGCCGGACTCCGTGGCCTTACAAAATAGCGCTTGCAAGAAATAAGATGCCAATTTCTGATCACAATCTCCATAAGGTGAAGCGAGCTCGTTTAACATCCATAGAAGGTGATGGATTTTGCTCGAGTCCTTCTCTGATATCGCTCTTGCGCACTCCTTTAGAAGCCTTGATGCCCATTTACCAGGTGCACTTGACAGCTCGCTGGAGTCCGATGATCGGCTTGTTGATGTGTGGCTATTCTGGAGCTGATTATTGCTTTGCATGTCCATCGCTACCTGACCATTGCTCTGCTGGTTGGAGTGGAAGAAGAGCGCTTCTTTTGGACTGAAAAGAGCTGTGTCCATGTGTGATGGAGCCCTTTGACTCTAAGGCTCATCTGCAAGACTCATTTGATTCAGAACTTGCCGACTACAACAAAGTGATATAGAAAGCCATGTAATATATTTGAGGTCATTTTCATTCTGTTTATTTACAGCTTTGCACTACAAATATTTAGAGGCTTCTACTTCCAATCAGGATATGATTGCCAATAAAAGAATACTGATGCAGCCTCTGTAAATGCTGCCTCACTGGTTTATCCTATTTCAAGGAAATTACCATGCTTGGAAGGATGCCAAGATCCAATCACTTTGGAATTGTGGGTAGCTTCTAGGCATAGTATCCGACCCTCTCTCTTCTAATTAACTGCAACCTGTTTTCCGACAAAATCGTAAACAGGAAAGAAAAGGAAAAAAACGTCTTCCCACAGCTTTACTGGCCATGGGGTTTCCCGAAAGAGAGGATCGATTTGGGTCAGCAGCAGGTTTAAAGAATCTACTAAGTGGGTAGGTTTGGAGATTAACAAGATGATTGCAGCAAAGTGAAAACCCCAACCTAGATATATCTACAAGCTAGAGAAAAAGGTCTTTAGTCAGTGTCATAGGTACTGTTCTGAAATGGGAGCTTCGATGAGAAAGAAAACACTTATTCCCAGGAACAAAATCGGCATAAAGAATCCCCATTTTTTTAAGCAACACAGAATAGAGCTAAGGGAGTAATAACAAACAACATATTTTCTCAGTTAAATCAAACAAAGAGATGATGATAAATGCTAGACCAGCTGAAAAGGACAGATTCTTGGGACTTAGTGTTTTCAGATTATAACTAAACTAAACTTGTCAACTCTACTGTTACTCTAGAGTACAATAATTCCATCGTGGGAATTAATTTTTGTGCCGTCGTCAATGTATATTATCACTATTATCTCTTGTGCTATATTATATCTATGGTAATGACAATGTCAATGGAGTTACATATCATTGTACATTACAAGAAAGGACCGCCAGTAACAATAACATGTTATCTCTATGCATGAGTGTCGCCTCGGTAAACTTCAAACAAGAAACATGGGAATTCTAGTATATCCAGTTTGGTCTAGTAACATGCGGTGCTTCCTCAAACATTGGCCTGCAGTTACTTGTTACCTAGTATTTGAACTCAAGTCTCAAATCAATATGTTGTAATATTTTGGCAAAAGCAGCAGTAAATTTGAAAAATAAGATCAAAAGCAAATCACTTGTTGTTGAAGACGTACTAGCTTATTAGTGTAATTATCACAAATTAACACAAGGAAGTGTGCTTTGGTTGATAACTACAATCAAGCACCAAATGGAATGTAATAAACTATTCATTTATGTACTGGATAACCAGTAGAATATGCTTGGTGTCACATTCTTTTCTTGTACTGAACACAATAAAGAATGAGGAAAATAAACATTTTTCATGAAGTCATCCTTGCATGGAACCATGGGAAAGCAACTCCTCCAGCCACCTTAAGCCTTCGTTTATCCCTAAATAGTTGGGTCCTGTTGAAGAATTTGCATAATCTTCCATCTTTTGGCGGCTAAATAAAATAACATTTTGTTGGCAAATATCAATTGATTAGGCTTCTGTTTCATGTATAGAAATTTTTTTACAAGGTAATAGACCAAGTTTTAATGGTATCTGCATGAAGATTATTCCTTACAAGCCATTAAACAAGACGACAAGTTAGGAAGCTCTCTGTCTCTAAATCTTGAATCAGTGAAGAGAATGGCTTTGATATTTCATTTTTTTGTTTATTCTTCGTGAAAGATGATCCTCAAGGGCGATTGCATTCATGGTGGTCCGTGATCTTGCAGCCTTCCTTGTCTCATGCACCATATTTAGCTTATTCAATATTTTGACTAAATGTTTCTTTATTCTTGGCAAGAGCCGGTCTTTAATGGTGATATCATTCCTGGTGGTCCATGATTTTGCAGCCTTCCCTTGTCTCATACACTACATTCTGCTTATAGAAAATAGCTTCATAGGCAAACCTAGATTGTGATACTCGAGCACGACAAAGTACCTAACAACCTTCCCATATTAATATTGATCAAAATTATGGTTGAATCTGGACCTGCAAATCATTGTGAAGCAAATTGAACAACTAGAGATGTTGACAAGCACCTGCCTCAGTTGGGTATAGAGTACTGTTTGAAACCTTTTGGTTCTAGCCTCGACATGGGGTGCGTATGTAGATGTGTGAGTTTAATTAAAAAAGAAAAAAGAAAACGACCAGAGATGTTATATAGGTGAAGAAAGGGAAAGGCAGGGCAAAATATTCTTATGATATTCCATTTAGTATTTTACGCCCTTTGGACCGGAACCCCAAACATGAATTTAACCTATCACGTCAATGTTCGCGTTCTTGGACTTGCGGAGAATAATTGTACTCCCTCAGAGTTTTTTTCATGGGTTTTTCTCAGGGTATCACTCTCTGGTTACGATGATAGGTTTAAGTTCAACATCTGAACAATATATACAACTTCTATCCTTTACTTGCCCAGAAATTTTTTTTTATAGAATTGTGCAAATTACTGGTCAAGTATCACTAAAGATACACACTATTCATAATTTTCTTGATTTTCCTTAAGTAAATTATAATTCCGGATCCCAAGTAATCCTCCTCACTTGACGTTTAGGTGAATTAACAAACTCCAAAACTGAAGATTATTAAAATAACACGTGATCCACTGACAGAAGCTTCATAATTGTGCAGGCCCTTGCGTGATAGAAAAAGTGAGACCTCCATTGAAAATATTGTACCAACTGTGTTATCTGGTGGCGATTCAATTAGAGTGTATTTACATGTTCCCAAGGACTAAGTTTAGACAGGTGCAATCCCTGATACCGTGCCCCAAAAAGTTTGAACGTCGGGAGCAAGTGTGAGGGGCTCCGGTGGAAAAGGAGTATCATATCAAAGATCTGTGTTGCCGAAAGAAAAGATCTAGTGTCAGAATCATGAACAAGCATTATAGAGTATGAAGCGAGCACGTGAAGGCGACTTACCATACAACTTTGATGGTTTGTGAGTGTGAAAAAGAAAAGCTGAGTCTTACATGGGTGCTACATATGCATGACGACGAGCTCCATCTGTATTCCTTGACTGACTTTGAATCATTGAATCTGCTATCATATAATTACTGTTATCATTGCCCATAAAGTCTATTAACTTAGATGGGTTGTCCCACCAACTAGAGGTGATATCATCATGAAGTAATAAGCTTGGCCTTGGTAAATTCAACGGTTGGCTATTTATTATCCAGGACCTAAGTCGTGGTTCAACACTGTTACCTTCAAACCCTCTTTTACCTAATAAATAGATAAATAAAAAAAGTTTGGCTTTGAAGTGTGTTTAAGAATAGCAAAGATGAAAAGATGTTGGTGTATTTCTGTGTCCAGGATCTCATAATGGATGGCTGGCCGGTCATGACCGCAGGTTAGAATTGAATTAAAATTTGTATAATCCAGAAATTAACATAAAAATCGTTGATACAAGAAAAATAAATAAATATTTTTAAAAAAAGAGACGATTAGGTTGGAGTTTAGTTTTAACATTTTAACAATCAAATTGGTTCTTATTTGAGCGAACTTAAGAATAAAGATGGATTAAGGAGGTCGGCCGAAGCTTGCTCCCAAATAATTGATGCTGTTGAAAGCCTCAAAATTAAAAGGCAACATGTCATGCCCCGACAAAAAAGAAAAGGCCCCCATCCTATCTCACCGCAAAATACATGCTATACTTTTTCCCTACCGTCCAGACCTATCATCAGAAAATATAGGTTTAATGTCGAGTTGCTCATCTACTTATTCTTTCTTCTATTGGATTTTCAAGCTGTATGTTTTTTTTCAGTTCATCTCAAAAAGATTCTTTCGTCTAGTTTGATCACCATAAATAACCAATTGAGTATACTAAGAAGCAACAAGGGATAAAAAAAATTCAAAAGAAAAATTTTGGAGTAGGAAATGAATAAGAAAACTGAGTTTTCTTACTTTCCCTATGTGATTGTCTTGTTCGGGAGGATTAGTATTTCAACTTGTATCAAATTAATTTTTATGGTTTGTAATTTCTTAGTAACTTCATGGCAAGTTTCGAATTGATCGTTTGTTATCAAATCATATCTATTACCTAATTGAAAGACAAACTAACTATAACAAATTGTGTGGTTGTATGGAATAATTCAATGAACCTACAACGCAACCTTTGTAAAAAAGAAAAGAATTACATCTAGAAGGCTTTATTAGGTATGAATGGCTTAATTCAAAGATTTAAACAATAAAGAGTTGAAATATATTGGATGATCAAGGTTATCAAAAGTAAAAGTTTTGCAGCAACTTTGCTTAGTATATCCTTTAAGGCTGCATTGTATCTTATTTGGAGGAAAAGAACTATAAAAAGATTTAATGGTAAAAGTTTAGATAGGTTGACCATTATTGTTAAAATCAAGAATGACATGAGATGCAAGATTTTATCTACCGAGGGAGTAAAACCTTTAAATTGTAATAAGTTTTTGCAAGAGTTTTGAAATTTATCAAATATAGTGTTTGAGCCTAAATGAAGATGTTGTAACTAAACAATTTATATATATATATTTTATGATATATGATATTTGACCTTTTACCAAAAAGAAAAATTATCTTTAAAATTTTTTCACATGATTTTGCTTTGATTATTGTCAAAGTTAGCTTAAGCTTAAGGAAGATACCCTACATTTACAAGCTATCCCTAAGGGCACTTTGGAAATAGGTCTATCACCATTAAAGGTGACTTAACACGTGGCTCATTTTCAAAAGTGGAATTTAGCTACTAAAAATGGTTAAAAGTCTAAAACATATTTAGAATTGTTAAGTCACCTTGATAAGTCATATTTGGAAATGATTGATTAGCTTAAAAGACAAAATAGCTTCTCAAAACAATATACCCCCACTAGATGGCTCAATGGGGTGATTGACTGCCTTCAATTATCCCAGTTTTGAACCAATCTCAAAGGTTGTTGAATAGGTTGCAATCTTAAAAAAAATTAGGGATATCTCTAAAATTAGTTTATATGATGTTTGTATCATGTAGTTTGGTCAATTTCTCAAATTATCTTTGGGCTAAAGTGGTTTAATAGGGATTTTACAACATCCTAGAGACTAGTTTTAGGGTGAAAAAAGTTATCCATCTTTAAAAACTTTTAAATTGGTTTCATTAAAATTAATTACTCCTAGAACACCTTTTAAGGTGCCAAATAAACCTTAGTTAAGACGGAGGAACTATTGATCAGAAACCTAGGTTGGCTATAATAAATGAAGAACAAGAATAACATGAGAATAAAAAATATATGAATTTTATTAAATCACCACACATTTACAAGAGCCAATTCGATTAGCAAATGTACAATTAATAGCAATCAAAAAAATCAAAACTAAACAAGGTAATTAAATCAAATCTTTGTTATGGGTGGCGTTAATAGTAGTACCATGAATTTTAGATTCAAACAATGTGGACATGGCTTCACTAAAGATGATGTTGACATGGTAGCAAGGGCAAACACTGCATCGAGCACTAATGTAGCTATTGAGTTGGAGTGATATGGTAAGATGATGTAGCATCTGTCATATGCATCAATATTCCCCTGTAAGCTAAAAAGGTTAAATAAACCACAAACTTGGAACATAAAAGATGAAAATGTACAGAGAAGAGACTTTTAGTGATGATGTTTGCAGGCTGGTCCATGAAGAAGATGAAATGAATGTGAAGTTGACTACATAGTAAATACTTTAAGATGAAGTGATATTTAATCTCCATGTATTTAGTGCAAGCATGAAAGAATGGATTCAACGTCAAATGAACTGTGAAGATATCGCCACAACAAAAAGTTGGTGGATAGGGTGGAAGAGTTTGAAATTCACACAATAGGTACTCAATCCATTTAAATTATGCAATAGTGGATAGCCAAGCACTTGTATGCAACCTTAATGCTAGAACAAGCCATAGTATGTTGCTTGCAAGAGCTTGAAGAAATGAGAATTCTATTAGGAAAAATACATAAGCCATCAATAGAATGACAATCTTTGTAATCATTGGCCTAGCTTGCATCAGAAAAAGGCATGAAAAGTTGTTCAAAGACTCTATGAAAGGAGAAGGCCTAAATGAGGGGTGTCAGTAAAGTAGCAAAAAATGTGCTTCACAATTTGTTAGCATGCCATGGTGGGTTAATGAAGGAATTGATAAGCAATTTTGATAGCATATGCAATGTTAATTTCGGTAAGGGCGAGATGCTAAAGGGCATCTATAATGCTCCTATATAAAAGAAGGTTTTCATGGGGTTAACTACATCGAGAAAGAGGTTCATTAGTGGTGCATGAAATGGAGACCGCTTAAGAATCTATCATCTTAGATTGAGCAAGGCTTTCATGAGTGAATTTTACTTAATGAAGAAGAAGATCATATGAGGTAGGTTAGACTTTGATACCAAGAAAATAGTGAAAAAGCCTCAAGTCTTTGATGACAAACTCTTGACAAAAGGTGGTGAAGAGGTTCGAAAGCAATGCTTGAGAGGACCCTATGAGATTGTTGTTATCAACATATACAAATAAGATGATGCTACGCCTAGCAATGTGGAAAGTGAATAGGAAAGTATCGACAACGAAGATAAGAAATCTAATAAATGTTAGGATAAAGCTTAGGCATTGGTACTAGGCATAAAGGGTTTGCTTAAGGCCATACATTGGACATTAGAGTTTATAGACATGATTAGGGTGAGTAGAACCGATGAAACTTTGGAATTGCTTAATGTAGACCTCTTTAAAAAGATCCCCCAGAGAAGATACTGAAAGCATTTAGTTGACAAATTTTCCAACCACAAGAGGATGCTAGAGCATGTGTGGTATGAATAATGACATGGTTAAAGGTTTATGTGAAGTTGATTCTAATTTGTTGGTGAAAGCCCTTGACTACTAAGCATGCTTTTAAATATTTGTGTGAAGCATTTTAATGGATCTTCATTTTATATATCCACTTACATGTAATAGGTTGAGTGCTAAAAGGTTAAAAAACCAATTTCCAAATGCCATTCTTAATGAAAGCAGTGTATTATGCAACAATGACTTCATGCCATTTGGATACTTGGAGGCTTCAGGATAACGTGTTGGTTTTGTATAGGAATGTGCATATATATTTAGGGCATATGTGTGTTGGTGAGTGAAGGTGCAGTGGGAAATAATGCTAACTCAAAGGGGGATGATCATGCAAGTTTTAGAGAAAGGTGGGTTGTTTGAAGTAAATTTGGTTAAAGGCTCATGAGGATTAGTGGAAGGAAATGGTGGTGGAGATGGAATGGGATGGCAAGTAGGAGGTCTAGCAGGTAAAGACAAAGTCAAAGGTTATGGAAAAGGTAATATTAGTGGAGGTCTTAGGTAAAGGGAGGGAGTAGGCATCTAGGACTAGAAAGGAACAACTAGACCTCCACTAACATTATGATTAAATGTTTGATTCTCTGGGCAAAAACAATGATTCCCTTAGTTTTTTGAGGGGTAACCCATGAAGATACAAGCATGCGAGCATAAAACGATCTTGTTTTGTGCATATTGCTGAAGATATGGAAATAAGATACATCTAAAAATTGTAAGTGATAGACATTAGGAGAGTAATGAAAGAGAAATTGTTAGGGAGAAATGTTACCGAGGATTAAAAATGAAAGGTAATTGATTAAGAAAAATGGTTTTCTTAAAAGCAAAGTCCTAAAAGTGGAGAGGGACAGCAACCTAGGTCATCAACATCATACTAGTCTATTGTGCCATTATGGAATGGGGAAGTAGGGGTAGGATATACTTTGATGAACAATATGTTGCACCAAAAGAGCTTTAAAAGTGGAAGACAAGAATTCAAGAGCTCATCACACTCAATTGCTTGTATTTTACGCTTTAGCTGATTTATCACAAATTTAGAAATGCTAAAAAAGGTTAAGAAATTGAGTATAAGTATTCCAAGCATATTTGTAAAAGTCATTAATAAAATACGCATAATATTTATTTTTATTGAGTGATGTTATAAGGAAAAGGACACTAAATATTGAAATGGACAGTTTGAAAGGGTAGAAGACCTAAAGTGCATAAAGAGGTAGGGGATAAGGAAGAGAAGAACTAGTAACATTTATATGTGTAGGTTGGAGAAGATGAGCAAGCATGTCTAAAAATGGGTAGCCCATGTAATGATTCTAGAGGAGAGATCTAATGCATGACGCAACTAAAGTTAGTGGTGGAGCAAGGCCAAATGACAATACATGATAGAACTCATAATCAAGTTGATCATAAAGTAAAATTTTGTTCAATGTATAAAGAAATAGCCCAAAAATAAGTCACGAATAGAGAAAAACATAATGATAATCTAATAAAAAATTTGAGACAAATAACAATTTTTTTGCAATTGAAGGTATACCTAAGAAATTTGATAAGCGAAAAAAAAAATGATTCAAAAGTTGTATAAGTGATGGAAAGAGAAACTATGTCATTCATTTTAAATTGTTAAGATCCCATGTACAGAGTAACACCAGAAATAATAGCTACAAAGTTAGTAATGTTATGTGAGGCACCATAATTAAAATGCTAAGAGATCACATCTAGTGATGAGGGTGGGTTTAGAGGTGGGTCATAGTGGAATACAAATGGTGGTAAGTTTGTGTAATAGGCCTAGAAAGTGTATTTAAGATAGGAAAAGGAGGGGGGGGGGGGTGGTTAGGGTGATACGTGGGAGATGCATGATAGGCTTAAGGGGTGTAGTAGGCTAGTGGATTGTATTGACCTAGGTAAGTTGGTTGCTTAAATGAGTTAGTCTAGTAGGTTGAAGGTTGGAAAGTTGGATTTGATCTTTCCTAGTAAATGGCCACAATGTAGCCAATATGGTGATAAAGCTAACAAAAGGGCTTACCATGGCATCATCCTCGGCCACCGAAATAATGGTTTTGGGAATGAGCTAATGGAATGGGCAATAGACCCATAAAGGAAAGGTGAAACTATATGGGTTAGTTCCAGCAAGGAGGAAGTTAGGATAGGTTTGTGAGTGATATTGGTGGCAAATTAGGCAACAATGCTACTAGAGATGTGTTGACATCATGTAGTTTGAGTCTACCTTAATGTGCATGGAGTAAATTGTGGATGGCTTCATGGCTTAAGGGAGAGTTTTGAATGGAGATTAACACAGCATGGGTAGCATAATCATCTTTGAGGCTACAAAATACATGCATTTGGTACTCATTTTTAGAGATGATTTATGCGGTTGTAAAAAGCTAATTAATGATAAATGAGGCTTAGTGGATGTATTATATTATCATGTGATTCCCTTTCATTAGAGTTTGAAGTCACATTTTGAATGAGGAGATATAGATAAAGGATTAAGATGTAGATAGGTAGTACCACGTAGAAGCAAAGGATTTCTTATGTGTAAGGTAGGTAACAATAGTGTTTGTGCTAGTGGCCAAAATCCAACTAAGCACTATTTGGTCTTGGGTGAGCCAAACAGTGAATGCTAGATTCAGCCAAGTGGAACCATTTGGTGTTGTGGAAAAAGGTTGGAAGGGCAAAATCAAATCCATCTAAATGAATAACAATTGGAAGGAGACGAACAATGAGGGTGAGAAGGGTTTTCCAAAAATCAAAATTCATTCCATTAAAGCATTCTCCAATTGTTAAAGATGGTACCTCTAGAGAAGAGGGTTACAACTTTGGTGGTTTGGGGATAGAGGAAATGCTTGGGAAGATCAAGTTTGTCTTGGAGGAGGTTGACGAGGCCATTGACATTCCTATGGGAGGGCATTGGCTAAGGGCTCTTTGATACCAAAGTTAAGATAGAGGGTTTACTAATCAAAACCCAAATTGGTCAGAATAGATGAGGAATATGAAGAACTTGGGAATAAAAGTATGTGAATTTTATTGAATCACCACACATTTACAAGAGTTTATTCAATTGGCATAGATACAATTATTAGCAATCAAAGAATCAAAATTAAATAAGGAAATTGAGTCAAATTTGTGTGGTAGGTGGCATTAGCGGTAGTAGTGTAAATTTTGGGTCCAAATGACTCAGCTTAGCTAAAGACGATGTTGACATGACAACTAAGGTAGATGTGGCATCGATTGGTGATGCAATTCCTGAGATGGAGTGATATGGTAAGGCTGATGTGGTGTTAGTCAAGTGCGTTAATACTAGAGATTAATTTTAGGTGAAAAAAAGTTATCCATCTTTAAAATCTTTTAAGTTAGTTTAATAAAAATCAATTACCCTCAAATCACTTTTTTAAGGTGCCAAATTACCTTTAAAACCCTTTGAGGTGATTTTGTCAAGCCGGCCAAATCCTACATTCTAAAAACATTTTTTGGAATGAGTAACTCTTTTGAGCTATTTGTAGGTGACTTATCATTGGCAAAGGCTACTCCAAAAGACCATCGAAGGTTTTCACTTTGGAGCCACACTTATCTTTTTTTGTTTAATCATTACTTTATTTCTTTTAATCTTTGTTTGAGTATGATATTGTGATTTGGTATAAACTCTATGGAAAAAGATGATGTTATTTGTTTGAAATGAAAGATTCGACACAAGAACTTACCACAACGATTCTGAAAGGAATTTCTGTGCCATAGAAAACAATATAAAAAAAGTTTTTAGGCCAAAGACTAATTTAGTAACTCAATACAAGAAAATCGCAAACCATTTAACCATCAAAGGCATGGTACCAGATCTTCCTCTGAAATAGCTAGGCAATTTACGGTACATCTTCTGTCCCAATGTTCCATAAGATAAACTTGAAAGGAATTTATAATGATAAATATTCTCGATTTGTTATATTGCTGGTAGCCATTAACACCACCCATATCTCCTCCATACATATGCCGCCCCAGCATTACCAACAGAGCAACATCATATGTTGTCATTCGAATTCACAAACAGGCCAGATGAATAACATCAGAAAGGCACCAGACATGATGTGCAATTGCCAAACTGGTCTACGTCATGAACCAATTCCCCTGATGGGTAACGTGCCATCTCTTCTTGTCTAAGTCCAAGCGTATGCAACCAAAAATAAAACAACATCGAAGAAGGGGAAACAAGGGCTACCAAAACAAACAGATGGGCAACAAACGGAGTCGGATCGCCCGTAGAGGTCTATCCTTCTGGCACTGGAGATTCTCTTAGCTATCTCATCAAACTTGCGGTTGGTAGGCTAAATAGTAAAGAGAATGTTATTAAAATGGCACAACATCAAAAGGTAGGAGAATCATAAAGAATATAGATTTCAGAGGGTCAGAAACAAGACTAAAGAAATGACATCTTGTTTCATGCTAGACAAGCAAAAAATGACGGACTCTCAAAATGGAATTCTGCCAAATCATGAGGTTGTCGAAGTGATCCTGTCTATCAAAATACAAGTGGAGAAAACACGAACTGTCTCTAGCTAACGTGTGCTATGTGGTTGGAAGAATCTCAAGTGTAAATAAAACATAAACAAAGTGGGAAATTCAGTTGGACATAGGCTAAAAAACCACACGCTAAATAGTCATTGTAGCAGATACTGATTTTGATGGCTCGCTCGATGTTTATTGAAATGCAGGCCACAGGAGAGTCTTCTCACCAGCTAAACATACACATATACCCATACAATGTACCTAATAATGGAGTGGCGACAAAACTGTGCTTCCGGAAGGTTGTTCGAATATTTTCATGTCCTTTCACCTCTTCCAAGGAGGCAATTCTGACATGGAATGACGTTGGTAGGGGTGTGGCTAGCAGACACCAAAGAGAAATCCCCATTACTCACCGTCTTTCCCAACTCCCAGAAAATTAGGGACCTTTCTTATCGTCATCGTTGTCGTCGTTGACAACCGTGATTACTCCGGCTATGTTTCCAAGCTAATAAACCCTTCTTGTCTTCAGAAATCCTTATCCATGGGAATTACCGAACACTTCTTGCAGTACACGGTAGTTCACATTTCAAGAATCATAGTATCTTTCCCTTTTATAGTGCGCAACCAACATCTTTAATTTTTTTGCTTTGATCGGAACCTTTTCACTTTAATGAGCTTTTCTGAGTCATGTTCTCAACTTTACAAAGCGACCGATTTGCCAACATTGTCACTAAAGCGACCCATCTCCACTACTCTGCTAAAGTCCCCACCTTTGTGTCACCACCACCACCACTACTGTCAGCCTGTCAACATGACAATTACCGCCCCCCAGCTCCAACAGATTGCCGACGCATATCACCGCCATTGACTTTCCCTACAGCCGCGACATGGTGGCCAATACACCGAGTATTCCAATCTACTTGGGAAGGGGAAGGTACGCGATGGTAATCTGGGTTAATTTGACTCATAAACATGAAGAAATGCATCCTCTCTTCCATTTGGAGAACTTTCATCTTGTGAGCTGTATGTCATAAAGATCCACTTGGGACAGAAGATTGGTGATTTCATTTTCGTGGAACTTAAATGGAGCTCGTCACCACAGAATTAATATAATGAAATAAAAACTAGATTAGACGACAAAATTTCAAGCCTTGCCTGAACAACTTAACTGTCGGCGGCGGCACTGCTACGGATGGAAACTAAAGATACTGATGTGACAGTGACAGCTGTAACTCAATAGAGGTAGTAGTAGTGGTTGTCATGTATATCCGACCCTGCAGTAGCAAGACGTTGGACGAGATGTTTTCCAAAGGTATGAAACAAAACAAATGCATCTGGAAAGACACGATGTGAAAGATGTTGGTACAGATGCTCGTGGGCAAAACTGCTGGCCCTATCTGTATTGCTTCTACTAATGGTGCTTTTAAGGTTCATTCGCTGTAAATATGTGCCAAAATGTGATTCAGGCTAGAGACAATGGATATGATAAAAAGGTCTCAGATGAATGATAAGAATATCGATCTGCCTTCGCCGTGTAACTTGTCTACCTGAAACCAGTCGAGGGGATTGTTACCAAGAAAGTTTGTAACAATACAGCAAGTAGATCAGTTTTAGTTGTGTATGGTGAGAAGCAAATCAAACGGACTTGAAGGGTAGGTTCTGCATGACATAAAAACAAGTGAGGGATATTTCAAGCAGTTAAGAAATTACTTCCCTGTTCTTAACTAAAGCAAAAATTAAGTAGTCACGTCTCCATGGAATACGTCGATGATACTTATGCAGAAAATGCCATCAAACTTTGAGTCATATGACATCTTCTGTCGACAGGAGGTGGAGGCTGAGTCTTTCAGTCATGTACTAGTAAAGATGGAGACACTAAAAGATCATGTCATCTTCACAAAAGAAAAAGGAATTGAGAAAAGGAAAAAGTACAAAAGATGGACATATGATTTGTGCTCAATAATAGTGGATGATATGGAGTAAGGATCAACGACAGGATCCAATATCAGAAATAAACAAGTTCAAAGAGAGGAAAGTAGTAGCAGGATTTCACAGCAGAAACCATTGTTGGTACAAAAGAGATGGCATCAAAGATTCCTACAATGCACTGCAAACACATTCCAGAAATGAGATCCAATACTAAATATCAAACCCAGTCAATATCTTCCTCTCCGTAGCAATGGAAGCGGATCGGAGAATAGATCCAGTGTGAAAGGATGAGAGCTCAAATTTGTGTAACAAGATTTGTTGGGGGAGAGAGAGTGATAAATACAACAGTTTGCCATAGCCATCTAACTCAAGGAAGCTAAAGAAAAACTTCCCAAATAAAATTAGTGCCTCCATCCCTTTGAATGACCGTCTTCCATATATGGCTCCAGAAATCCAATAAACTGAAATGACAGAAGGAAGCATAATCTCATCACTCAAATTGGCTTTAGCAAAACTCAAATCAATGCTTAAGCTTCATAATTTTGATATAATATCTAGATCACCTTGCAGACAATTACACACAACTTGAAGAATCTAGCAACCAAAAGTTTTGACATCCTTCCTCCAAATTAAAAAAAGGTGCTAAAGAAAAATTTATGATCATACACCTATGTGTCTACTTTAACGGTGCTTATATTGTCTACAATAAGACCTGAAAGCAGTTAAAAACACATGCACACTTGTTCAGGCGTCAAATTCTTTCAGGCCCAACACAAGCAATTCAAACCCAAAGCATCTTAAACAAATAATATCACATTGGCACCTTGCTTCCATCTTTAGACCAGCGTGCACCATATCCATCAGCAACCCTTATTTCAAAGACTGCACCATGTGGTGGGACAATGTGCACATTCAACCAGCTACAATGTTCAATTATGTGACAGACGACATCCATTGCAAGCTTATTTTTATCAGAATCTGGAAAGAATAGCAACAAACAAGTGGGAACAATGGTCAATCAAGAAAATTGGAAATACAATAGAAAGGTGGTATGAGAAATGTTATATGCATAAGTTACTTAAACTCATTTCAAAGAATCCTAGAATTAAGACGGTGTGTTATGCAATAAACTGTCAATTTGACTATCCAATTAATATGTACAATATTGCAAGATGGAATAGTATGGATATTGCAAACACAATGAGAAGATATAATTTTCTAGAATGATTTTTTGCTCCCTTTCTTACTTGTATCAATATCCAAGGCAGACACATGGATTTTCTAATCAACACACCAGGATTCAAACTTCATATCGTAAGTCACCAAATCATCCTCCAGCAACTCCAGCATAAGATAAACATAGGCATCCTCAAAACCCAATCAGTTCTACGCCAAAATCCTATTCTGAATGTACAACAGATCTCTTTTCCATGCAAATTGCAACTTCCCTAGCCATGATTTATAGTTTTAGCATCTCCACTGTAGCTGTCCTGGATCAGTCTTTCCAAGATATGAATTGATATCTACGAGATGCAACTTATATTACTGCTTATAAGAGGCAAATCTCGTACATAACATTCTCAGTGATTGCCTCAACGGCCAGTGGATATACTCGATACATTGTTAGCTCAAATTCAAATTGCCTGATTAACCAAGTATTTGATATTTATCAAAGCACTAGCTAAGTATAATTTTATAGTCAGCTGTGAATATAGAGTTTCTCTCATTATCAGGGGGAAAAAGAACTCAGATGTAACAATCTTTAGAGTACATTCTACTGTTTTGTGTTTTGCACTAAAATCAATCTTGACGGGGGTTTAGAAACAGAGAATTCAAGACAAAGTTAAAGGTTTTGATGTTTGTTTATGTCAATGAAGAGTGTGTATGAAGGGGTTGAGGTGGTGGTATGGCATGGGGTAACATTTTGGCGACAAAATCTGTCAGGTTATGGCCTAGGTTGGAATATGGTGGTACTGGAGATTGTTATTTTACAACTGATTTCCTTCTCTAACTGCACTAAAATCAATATTGACGGGGGTTTAGAAACAGAGAATTCAAGACAAAGTTAAAGGTTTTGATGTTTGTTTATGTCAATGAAGAATGTGTATGAAGGGGTTGAGGTGGTGGATGGCATGGGGTAACATTTTGGCGACAAAATCTGTCGGGTTATGGCCTAGGTTGGAATATGGTGGTACTGGAGATGTTCTTTCATAACCTAGGTTGGAATATGGTGGTACTGGAGATTGTTCTTTTACAACTGATTTCCTTCTCAAATTGTTAAAGGGGCAAGGACAGCTACCGGAGTGTGATAACTAGGGAAAAAAAAAAAATCAGTTCTAGGAGAAAACGGATAGGCCATTCTTGATCAAAGTGGAGACTGACTAGTAATTGTCAAGTGGGAATTCTGGTAAACTGGTAAGTAAGGATTTTTGTCTCTTTCTGGGGCAGGAAGTGGGGTTGGTGAATTTTTTTCTACTGTTAACAAAATGCCAAAGTGATTTTCCAAGGCGACGCTGATTGTGGAAGTTCTTAGCTGCAAATACCCAGCTGTAACAAGCTGGTAGAGATAGTAATACCCAAGAGGTCAGTCGCATCAGTGACACTGCAAAGGAAATGGAGATGCACATGACGAAAATATTTAGTAGACTTGATGGGGCTGTTAGTCCCTCAGTGGTGATGGTCCAATAGGTGAGATGGTGTCTGCAAACCAGACCTCCAAAATCCCCATAGAAAATTTGTACCTGGCAGGATACACCAAGACACATAGTTTATGCTCTAAAGAACCTAAGAAATTGGTCAATGCAAAACTCCTAACTAATCTCTATCTCCAGAGACAACATGGATATTTACAATTGATAGCATACATAAATTCTTTTTACAAACTTGTGCATCCAAAAGACCAGTTTGGAGAGGAAAAAAAAAGGCACAGAATATAGTCCAAGAAGCTTAAAGTCAAACAAGTCCTCACCGCTTCCTGTCAGGGTACCCCAATACTTACTGCTACTCCTATCAGCATGCTTTGCCAATGCCCTAGCTCCCTGAAGCAAGGTGCAGCCTTTGATCTAAAGCCACAGAGGAAATCTACAGTCAAGCTATAACATTCTCATGAAACCAGGGTATGGCTGCCACAAAGATTTCATTAGATCACGGAGGAAATCTACAGTCAAGCTATAAAATTCTCAGGAAACCAGGGTATGGCTGACCCAAATATTTCATATGTTCAGAGCAATTACGTACAGGAGATTAGTGTAACCATGTATTTCTATAAACTTTTACATCTCTGGTACTGAGAGTGCCGGGGTTTGGGTGTGGTGGGGTTCTTAAGGGAATGGGGGAGAGAGGGATTTTTTAGGGGTCTGGGGTTCCACCAGTTGGTGGTCTAGTTGGAAATACTAGTTCTCCAGCTTAGGTGCCACGTGCAGAGGATAGACAAGGTAGAATGGCTTCCCATCCTTAGGAAAAGATTAGTTCTCTTTTGTAGCTTAAGCATTGCTTCAGAGCGATAGCTTTTTCACCAAAATTTTCTGAGCTTTTCTTCAAACGCTGAAAGATTGAGTACAGAGCAACTTCTAAGAAGGCAGAAAGTCTTCTTGCAACTAGGCAGGGGCAAGTGACTAATTGAATTCATCAACTTACATTTGGCTCATATGGCAACATAAACGAAGATAAAAGCATTGATCTTGGTGGTGGAAGTGCATCTGGAATTGTCCCTGTGGTCTGTGTTAGACCAAGAAGAACTTGAAGACCCTCATAACCGCATCCCTACATAAACTATAAAATAGTGAGAACCACTTCAAATTGTGAAATTTATCCTAGGTAAGCCATTCAGCAATCACTAAAGGAAAGCTACTTCTCACATCAGGAACATGAAGAGCTATGTGCAGATGTAGTTAACCAAAGAGTTATAATGTGCATGTACATATGCAAGCATATATGTATATATATGTTCATGTGAGGGAATGGGAACGGATGAAGGAGGAAAGGTGAGAAAAAAGAGCGTACTGGGATGCTGAAGATAATTAGAAGCACTAATATTTTGGATCCTTTGGACATAAACATACAACAGAGTCAATACAGAAACACACTAGCAAGTGAAATCATCCTAACAACTTGGACATATCAACACACGCACAAATCACTATATTTAAGTATTCATAACACAATTGGTTTATAGTGGAAAATTAGACACCAACCAATTAAAAGGAGTCAAATGACTCTGGCATGATTCTCCAATGTTAAAAAAGCTTTTTAAGGGGTCAAATGACTCTGGCATGGTTCTCCAATGTTAAAAAAGCCTTTTAAGAGGTCAAATGACTCTAGCATGATTCTCCGATGTTAAAAAAGCTTCTGATGACCAAACGTTGCCTGAAGGTCAAAAAATTCAATTTGTTCAAACACCACAATTCATCATCCAAAAATTGTCATGCTGAAAATAGACCATGATTACAGATCAATAAAACTGCTGAATTGTATACGTTATTGATTTGGACTATACAGGAATTCCACCATTCTCAGCCCTCAAATATTTGGCTGAAATTCTAGAGCTTAGCTTCCACTACCACAAATTTCTTCAACTCCAAAATCTAAAGTGAACAGCATAAAAAACCATGCCCTGGAACTTTGGTTGATGGGTAATAACATACTTGCTATGTTTGAAATAAATATGGGTTTATGTACAAGATGAACCTCTTCATTTGATCACTTAAGCTTCAAGTTTAATGCTTTAACGTCTATTGGATTCCAATAGTTTGTTCATGCACTCCACAAAGCCAGTCCATAAGTCTACATTATGGTTTTAGTGGTTCATCAGGAATGTTTAGCTTGATTTTAGTTTCCATTAAACCTCAACATGAAGAGGGAGTATGAGCGAATCTGACATTGGATGCATTTGAACTTGGTATGAGTTAATGTATTTAGTTGGGCTTCTCCACTTAACTGGCTAAGTCATTGGGTTCCACATCCAAGAAAGACCTATCCAAGAAATCAGACGAAAGTTCCCCTTGAAGGATTTGGTGTACTCCGTTCATTCAATTGGGCATAAAATTCATAACAGATCAGCAAGTAAGCACTTACAGAGAGGAGGTTTGCCAAACAAATGTAGGGCTGAAGATTGACTTTTGAAACAAAGATTGCAAGGACACCATTTGTCCTTTCCGTTTCCTCTGTGTAAAACTTCCTGTATATTTGTACACCTGGAAAGCTGCATGTCTATTATTGATGAAATCTTACAAGTAGAAAATAACTTGAAATCAAGAATAAGAATTCATTTAAACGAATTTAATTTGGCGAGCCTTTGACTTCTATTTGGAGCAAGCAACTAGAGAGATCACTCAACTCAAACTGCAAACATAAATAACATTACTCTTTAGCTTTCCACGCTAGACAAAATATGTTTCACATCGGAAGTTAGCATATTAGAGAGTGAGAATTTACGTGCTACAGTTAAACCGTTTTTTCCACTGAAACCATATTTATGTATTACGATAAAGCTAAATAGAAGAGAACCTCTTCTTTTCTATTTTTCAGAGAAGCAATCAAAGACAACATAGTTTCTTTCCTTTAGTCCTCTCCTTCTTCCTTTTGTATTCACCTCATAATTTCCAGTTTTTATGACAGCCTAAATTAAGCTTGATATGTTTGCCGTGTCACAACATTCCACAAATGCACCTAAATTGTTTCATTGTTAGCTTAGATTAATTTCCTTAGAAGTTGGTCTACACCAGAATATTGCTGAAAGAAATAAACTCATTATTTTTATTAGTTTAGGACTTCAGGATAAATAATGGAGGGTCCCCACTTCAAACTTTGCACAAAAATTAATCTCCCACTTCAACCAATATGGGATGTGTGTTAAGCCCCATCAGATAAGAAGTTTAAGTCTACATGTGAAAAGAATTGGAACACCAATTAAATTATGGAATTCAAATTTTTCCCATCAACTTACATTTTTGGGATACATGACTATTTAATGATTTATTCTTTGAGGATTTATAGAACTTGTTATTTAACTCATTTTATGACTAACAAACTCACTAATAGTGCAACAAGGTCAAAGAACTAGAAAAAGTAAAAGAGACTCTGAACTAGTAGCCGCAATGGCCACCATCCCATCATAGCAAGCCCTACTACAGTGGTTACTATTGCTATATTCTTACTGTTACTGTTCGAGTTCTTATTCCAATTGTAGCTGTTATCATTGTTGTGGTTATTCTTGTTACGATTCTTATGATCTACATAATTTTGAATGTTAATATAGTCACCACAGCATTTTCTTTAGAGTAACCGCAAACTTATTTCTTAAATTTCACAGCCATCATTATAGATGATTATGAAAAGGAATGTCTTGCTAGCCACAGAAACATAATGGAATAAAATTTGACACCTTCTTCAATGGTTTCAACTCCAGGAAGGACCTTTGCAAGACTCTCAGCTCCCAACATTTCCGAGAATGAAGAATACCGGTGGACATCCTGCAAATTAATGAAGCTGCCGAGTGCAGAACCAAAAGGATATAGGAAGAATGAAGGAATCACAAAAACAAGATCGACACCTGAACTTCAAATACCAAGCATCTATTGAAAATGATCAAGGATCCTGAACCAATTCTGCAAGCATCAATGGTAAAAAGTAAGGAAAACCACAAAAAAACTGATAAGAAAACTGACCAAATGATAGAAAACCCAATCAAATAATACTTAATCGTTCATTATAGGAAAGATTGATATATTATGAAGCATGAAATTCAAACTTGAAAAAAGAATCAAAAGCCCTTCCTTAAACTCATTGACCGTTAACAGACATAATAATATAGCTCTTTAGGAGAAGACTGTCTATGAAATTCAAAGCTAGGCTCAAGTCCATGCCAAAGTGGCATAGTCTGTAGAGGCAAAAGCAGAAAAGGGACAGAGATTGAAATCAACTTATTTGAGTGGTTGCAGTACAGGCAGGAAGCATCTGTGAAGTTCAAGAAATCATCTCCAGACTATGCCAAAGCTGGCTCACGTGTGGTAAGCAGCCATAAGCTCTCCTATTAGCATACATCGTGACTATTAAACTGAACGTTAACATGTTGGCAATGAATCTCTACATGCATATGCATAAATAAACGAATTTACCTCAAAGAAGAATTAACAAAGTGAATGAAGTAACAAACAAATAAACAAGAAACAAAAGAGGAACTTGCAGTAAAACTGGTTTTGGTGATGATAGAGAACACTCAGAAACCCTATGTCAAAATACTTTGATAACAGACTATCACCAAATTATAAGAGACAAAAACCTCTTTTGTGATGACCTTGATGACAATTCCTAGATATATAAATTTATGGTGCACTTCTTTAACAGCTTTTTTCCTGGATGGTCTCCTGCTCTATCATTTTCCACTTAGGATTCGCCCTTAAGGTTTTTATGTTGTTTTTTAATTCCATTTTTGAAAATGATATCTTGTGCATATCATGTTTTATGTTTACATTTCACCTTCATTCATCCAGTATCATGCCCAAGTCATCAAATATATCATGCTTAAACTTTTTTTTGCGGTAAAACCTAGATATTCTACCTGATACTTGGTCAAAACAGAGTCAATATGCAACCATCACAACCCAGAATGAATCTCCTTTGTTACATAATCTAGATCATCAAACTAGGCCAATTGGCTGTATGAGTATATTCTGTTGTGCTTTGGGCGGGGCAAACTGATTTTAACAGACCTGGCCATGCTACTTTAGTCATGGACAGGCAACATATCGAATTCTAAGCAAAATTTGATCAAATTCAATTATGCTGGAATCAAAATGACACATTTCTTGGGGAAGTTCTTAGATTGAGAAGAACATGGCTTCAACCATACTTTTCACAACATTAACTTCACTTGGCTTAGTTTGGGCCTCCAACCGGGATCTAGAGCTCTCCATTGGCTAAGTTCTAGCAACAAACCATAAATGAAAAAATATATCTCTAACATACATAGCATAGCATCTTTGTGATTGCATCTGGCATCCATGTTAGATGCCAAAATCTATTCATACTTGTCCTCATTATCAAGTAGGAACCTAGAATTATGTCCAACAACCAAAATAAGAAAGTTCAACAGAAATCATCTACCAATTCATTTCATATGATTGATATGCAAAGAAGGATTACCGCACCTATTGTAGTTACCAACAGCACATCTTCCTTCAATTGTTTTCTGGCCATCTATAACAACATCAAATGATGGTATATGCTTCAAACAGTACTATATAACAGCACAGCAAAAGATGGACAATTGAAAGTGCAGAGCTCCATAGTTATGATAAAAAAAATACTTAGTCTACGACTATGACAAAGAATATATAATCTTGAGATGTCCAGACTATAAACATGAGATTCATTGCAGAAACACATTGATACCTTTTAGCTGCGAAAAGAAAGGTTCCTGAACATGAAGTTCATTAATAGCAGTCTTCATAATCTGCCAGAATAAATCTACTAAAATTGTAATGTCGCACTGATATGCAAAGACAAATTGGCAATGAAATATACTGTTTTTACAACTTACATTTACTATCTTGGACCCCTCATCCAAAACCAGATTCTGCCATTCATATTCCTTCTGTTTTGAGGAGCTTCCATCAGGGATCAATGTCAAACTGCATTGTGACCTAGGAAAGGCTTTGGAATCTATTGATTTTAATAAAGATGATGCGAGACACTTGTATAATGGATATGGAGGGACACCGTCAAAAGAGTCTGCAAAATCGATTTGAAGAATTGATACCATAATTCAATTTAATGAGGCAGACACCTAAAATCTAAAACAGAAGAAACAGTATTACTCTAAAAAGTATCTCAAGGAAGTACATGTGCTTCAGCAGGATCCAGCTTTCAACTAGAATGCACATTGCCTAAATTTTCCTTTCAGTTATTTTCATTGAATTCTAGAGGAATTTTGGTTCTTCATATGCATCACTCGCAGACAACACAATGGACCATTATTGCAAGGCATGATACTCTTAAAGAAAATGATCTCAAATGAGACTTTTAACAAACACTATCTGCTACTTAACCAGAATCATTTCAGAAGAAAAGGAAATTATTAATTATCATTTCATGGCAAAGCAAAACCGGAAATCAAAACAATGTAATATCAAATCTCCAAAATTTATGTTTTGAATTCTAAAGTAAAAGGAAAAGAAGATGCAATAGACCCTTTTAAATGTGGTGTCTTCTTGGGTCCTACAAAATTACGATATTTCAAGATCAGTTCTTTGTCTATTACCTACCCCAACTGTTGACTTCTTTATTGAGCTTGATTCAACAGCCCTATGTTAGTTGCTACTTAGTTTCTAGTTTGATCTTATATCCAATGAATTAATTTTGTCCAAATAGTTTCTGGAATTTACGAGAAATCAATTTAGTCAAGCTAAAAATCTTTAACCCTTTGACATCTTCCTACACCTAATTACCAATCAGAGGGACCATGCTTCCTTCATTATTTTATTTTATTTTTCTTTCCTTTACCCGTTTCACGTTTTATTGGAATCAAATCGAAAGTAACTCATTCAGACAGATGAATTTTCAAACATTTACCTGCAGAGGCTGAGTAGGAGACGGAGGAGTCGTCTTTGAGGAGGTTGGAGCAGAAGTCCCTGGAAAGCCCCAAATCAATTTCCAGGGTCTGTGTTATATAAGACTCCAGAGTGAATCTTAGGAGCTCTTCCATGCGGTCGCTCAGGTTAACTGAAGACATCTTTCCAATGCTTGTTGCCCCGGTCGAGGGTAGCGGCTCGAAGTTTGGAACAAACGTGAATTCTTCCAACCAACTTTATATCCTTCAAGTGATGAAATACGCAGTGACAGCATATGCGCAAGCACAACAAAAGATAAGCAACAAGAAAGACAAACAAACTCGCAGAAGTAGATGAAAAATAGGGAGAAGTGATGATCGTAAAGCAAAAACTGAGAAGGAGAACGACATTTGTAAAATTCTCCCAGAGGACCATCGAACAATTGTATGAAAAGAGAAGGAAGAAGCATCAAAAGAGTAGAAGTTTGTGCAATTATCGCGACTAAACAATTTCACCTAAGCCAAATTCAGGTCACTGATTTCACTACTTCACTAAGAATCGTGCAATCATAAGCATGATTTCTGGAGGAAGGCCGCTTACCTCAGTTTGTTCGAGGGGAAGGATGATTCAAAGACTAATCTTCATCCCTCGAACTGAATGCAATTGTTATTACTTTTTCTAATCGAAATTACCTTTATTGAAAAAAAAAATACTGTAATTAAAGTCGGTAAATTTCACAGAGAACTACATTTAACTATGATTTAACTTAAACAAACTCTAAAAGAGAAAGTTGACTTAAAAAACATGCATCAACCAAATTAAATGCGTACGGCTTTCTTTGCCATAAAAACTAGCATTGCTCTTCAGAAAGCATTAGGCAAGGATGATCAAAGTAAATTAGGAACTATAAAAAATAAGACCGACTATTTCCTAATTGACTACTAATTTCCGTTATAAACATCATTGGTATAGAAGAATGGTGATTAAATGCTTACATGTGGAAAAATATAGAAAATTTGAGTGTTTAAATAGAAAGAAGCTGCTTAATTGACACTTTTTTCTTAAGAAAATGTGATTGTTGAAATGAGAATATTCTAACTTTTTAGGATGTAGTCAAAGTTATAAGAAAGACTTGTGTAAAAAATTTACAAAATAATACCTTAAGTTTAAATTATAACTTGAACATGTTTTAGAGTAATGGAATTTTGGGTTATTAAAAAAAAAAGATGAGGTTTCACACAATTAACCACGTTAGTTTCTCATCTTTATGAGTAGTCAATTTCACAAGATTTTTAAAACCTCACCTTTTATTTTTAAGTTAAACAAATGAATTTTTTTCACCATAATAATTATTATACTTATTAACTTAGAAATTTTCATATGCGATAAGCCTCATCTTATCTTTTACAAAAAGTATAAAAAATTTAGATTTTAATTTTGTAACTTCGATGTGTCTAAATTAAATGTTGGTACCTAAAATAAAAAATAAAAAAAAAAAGACGCGATTTCAAACTTTTTTTTCTTGGAGGATAGAGGGACATATTGGTCACAATACTATACTGAAGGGATATTTTCGTCCAGCTGGGTATTGCAACATCTCTTAGAATCCTCAAGGAAACGAGACCAAACCCCATATTCTTCGATCTCTCTTGATCTTTGAAGCAACGCACTCTTTCAAGAAGCGTAGAAATCAACGATAACATTTGCAGCTTTCAATTCTCACTCTCTATATTTGTATTTTGTTTGTTCAATCTTAATCTCTATTTTGTAGGGTTTCTTTCCTCGTCTTTCTATTTTTCTATTTTTATAACTTTTTGTCAAGGTCTAGTTACTGATCTTGTTTGAAGATGAGCTGCCACATCAAATGCCACCTCACCATCCCCGACAATGGGGACAGATGCGGCTCTGCACAGCCTCACTTACGGCCTTAGCGCCAGACACAGCTGGTGCTATAGTTGCAATGGAGCTACAGACGCAATAGGGACGTGCTACCACAGCTCTAGTTTTCTTTTGAACTCTATTTAATCAAACACATTCATTCATTGTATTTTTATCACGAGAACAATTTCTCCCGAACAATCTTTGTAATGGTTTGCTTGTTAATCATATTAGCGAGATTCAACTATATGTTCTTGAGTTCTTCATCCCTTTACATTTGAAGTTCTTCATCATTTTACATGGTACCCGAGCCCAGGTTATGAGAAGTTGCATTTTTTTCCTACAACAATCTCACTCCATACCTGCTGGTTTTCTAATCCACACCCAAGCACGCTTCCGCACTTTATAGATTTTTGCTTTTCGGCCTTTTCTACGCTTTTTTTCGCCATTTTCGACCAGAGAATCATACTTCCCGATTTCTTCTTCATCTTCGGTACTTGCAGAACACCTTTGCGATAACGTCCGGCTTCCTGCTCAACACGACACCATTTTCTAACGGTACTCGTAAGCAGAACGATGCCGTCACCATTTGTGCCCTAGAATACCCAACACAGAACAACGTCATTACAAGAATTCTGCTCATATTTGCCCTAACTTGGCCAATACGACGTCATTAGGCTTTCTTGCCCTAATCTACCCAAGCTGAATGACGTCGTTATCAACCCTTCTCATACTCTGCCCAACACCCTGGGAAACATGATGTCGTTGGAGTCTTTTGCCCTAATCTGCCTAAGCAGAAACGACGTCGTCATCACTTCGGCTCACACTTGCCTTTGAACGGAACGACGTCGTTGGACCATCGTGCCCTAATCCATGGCCGATGATCGCTCCGTCTGCACCGGCAGCCATTCCAGCGGAGTTCCACCCTACGTGCTGCCACACCAAAGTTGCATGAGGCGAAATGCTCCTCATCCCAAGCCGCCCTCAATGCACCAAACTTTGCTGTAAGTTACCACTCCGCCGCGTCAGAATTATGAAGAAACAGACAACCGGGTCCGGGTTAAACCCAACTTCACTGACCCACTCTATCTGCCCACCGGAGACACCAATTCTCTTACTCTGGTGACCGTGAAACTAACCGGCAGCTTGAACTACGCTATTTGGTATGAAACAATGCTGATTTCGCTGTTAATCAAGAACAAGCTGGTCTTCGTCGACGGGTCCTACCTGAAACCAGAGGTCGGGTCGCCGCTTCTGCCGCTTTGGGAACACTGCAATAAGGTTTGTCAGGGCTGGATACTTAATTCAATCTCTGAGGAGCTCCACGGCGAGTTGATCTACACCCGCTCCACTGAGAAACTCTAGGCAGAGCTCCGTGCTCGTTACAATCAGGTCGACCCGAGTCAGATTTACGACCTGATCACCCACCTCTGGCACATCCGACAAGGGGGAAGTTCAATTTCCATGTTCTTTGGCCAACTCTGGGAACTCTGGGAGGAATATGACTCGACCATGGAACTTGAGTCACCGGAAACGCTCACCTATCTGCTGTGGGTCCATCACTAGGAAACCCTAAAATTTTACTAGTTCATGCATGGCCTCAATGCGGTCTATTCAGCCATCCAAGACCAAATCTTCATGATGCACCCGCTTCCTGACGTATTCAAGGCCTATTCGATGCTTATCAAGGCCAAGTATCGCCAGACGAAGGAGGGGAAGACGAATGCAGACTTCAGTTTTGTTAAGGCGAAATCTTCGCCTGACACAACAGCTCAGTACACTCGCTCTAGACCAGTTGCAGCAGAACGAGCTATCGGGGCAACTTCAGTGCAGTCAGTGCTGACCGAGAACGATGCGTCGTTCTCGCTTAAAGCCGCGCAGAACTATAGGTCATTTAGAGGCCGCGAAAACGACAGGTCGTTTAGGGCAAATGACATGTCGTCCAAGATAACTGAAAAATGCCAAATTTGTGGCCGGAAAAATCACACCTGGGAAAATTGTTATTGCCTTACTGGTCCTCAATGCGAATATTGCAAGAATTATGGGCATAAGCACAAAGAATGCTACAAATTGAACATATTCCCTCTAGGGCACAAGAACTACAAGGATGAGGCAAAGGCCAATCTGGTAGCTGATGATTCAGATCAAGTCTTCATCACCAAGACTGACTATCAGCGATTCATGAAATTTGTCAAAGACGACTCTCAAGATAGCCATGCTTATTTGGCTGAAGGTATGTCTGATTTCCTTAATCGTGTTTGGATTATTGATTCTGGTGCTAGTGATCATATTACTGTTGATTTGAACTGCTTAGACTCCATTGCATCATGCGCATTTAGATCTAGGAAAGTTAAATTTCCTAATGGTGATAGTGCATTGGTTACTCACACTGGCAATACCCACATCTCCAAGCATTTTAAATTGAACATTATCTTATATTCCCCTGATTTTAAGTTCAATTTGATATCTGTTTCTAAATTTTGCCTCGATAACAATTGTCGAATTATACTCTACACCAAATTTTGTGTATTTTAGGACCTTTCAGCGAGTGATGTCAATGGCCTGGGTAGGATGAGAAATGGGCTTTATTTCTTTGTTGTAACATCCACTAGAAAAGTCCTATCCACACTTGGAACTCCAAGTTCACATTTTGTAAACTCCTTATCAAGTTGTACTGCTTTTGATTTCAAACTTTGGCATTGTCATTTTGGACACATGTCGGACGTAAAATTTAAATTTATCAAACAACTTCCTTTTCAAAACTCTTCTCTTGATAAAAATTATGATATCTGTTCACTTGTGAAACAAACTCGTAACCCTTTTCCGATGCGCGATCACATAGCGCAACAGTTTTTTGACTTCATACACATTGATGTTTGGGGACCATATCGGACTCCCAACCATGATGGATTAAGATATTTTCTCACCATTGTTAACGACTTTTCATAAGGAACATCCATGTTCCTCATGAAAGCAAAAGATGAAACTTTTCTAAAAATAGAATAGTTTTTAAATCTCGTCATAAATCAGTTTGACACAAACGTTAAACGCATTTGGACTGACAATGCCCTTGATTTTTTCAATCACAACATTAAACAACTCTTCTCATCTAGGGGAATCGCACATGAAAGCTCATGTGTGCATACTTCTTAACAAAATGGTGTTGTAAAGTGCAAACATCGTCACATCTTGGATGTCGCACGAGCGCTCAAATTCTAGAGTCACCTTCCCATTAAATTTTGGGGAGAGTGTATTCTCACAGCCACATACCTCATCAATAGAATGTCATCAACCATCTTAGATGGGGTCACACTCTACAAGAAATTATTTAGGAAACCATCCAAGATCTTTTACCTTAGGGTTTTTGGATGTCTCTGCTATGCCACCACTGTGGGGCCTAGAGACAAATTTGCTCCACGAGCGACACCTTGCATTTTTATGGGATATGCATCCAATCAGAAGGGTTATAGACTTTATAATCCTGAAACACATCGTTTCTTTATTAATAGGGATGTCAAATTCCATGAGGACACCTTTCCTTTCTCACACACTAGACCCAGATCACACTCTACTCCCCTTATCCCCTTAATAGATCACGTCGCAGAGGATCCTAGATTACATCAATCATCAGTGCCAATTGACGAATGTTCCAATTCATCCCCCACTACGGGTGAACACATACATACTTAATATGAGCCTACACCTCCTTCACATTGTACACCTGTACCTCCACCACCACCAGTAGAGCCATATGATTTCTTTTCTGATGAGGACGAACCAGAATCCTTTCAGCCAACTGATTCAGCAGAGCCTTCAGCCATCATAATCCCGAGACGATCCACTAGAGTCTCTCGACCACCACTTTGGTCAAATGACTATGTTTGCCCTACCATCAATGCTCTTGAAAGCACATCATCCAAATATCCCCTTTCAACTTTCATTTCATATGATCACCTTCCATCCATTATCCAAGCCTTCATTGCCTCCATTTCACTTGAAACTGAACCTTCCTATCACCATGAGGCAGTTTGCAATCCTAGATGGCAAGACGTCATGACACAAGAGATCACAACATTAGAGGCAAACAACACTTGGGAGATTGTGGACCTTCCACCTGGAAGGAAAGCTATCGGATGTAAATGGGTTTATAAAATCAAGTACAATGTTGATGGGATAGTAGAGAGATACAAAGCCTATCTTGTGGCTGAGGGTTTTAGCCAAAAGGAAGGAGTGGACTATCATGACATTTTTGCACCAGTGGTAAAGCATATTGCAGTCTGATGTGCCCTCTTATTGGCGGCTCAGAACCATTGGGATATCTACCAGATGGATGTTAGCAATGCTTTCCTACAAGGGGACTTGTATGAGGAGGTGTACATGCGCCCTCCTCCTGGTGATCCACATGAACATAGTGGGAAGGTATGTAAGCTCAAGCGATCTATTTATGGACTTAAGCAAGCTACTCGACAATGGTATGACAAATTTACCATAGCTCTACTAGCAGCTGGTTATTAGAACTTGATACATGACACCTCCCTCTTTGTCAAGAAACAAGGTGATGCGGAGCAACTATGCCAACCCAAGCTAACGGCCCAGCCTATATGTTAAGTGTCCTAGCAATTACATGTTTGGATCCAAGAAGCCCACACCTAAAGGGCATCCCAGAGATTCTTTAGGAATTTTGATATGTTTAAGACTCCTCAATTGTGTTGCTTTAGGATTCTTAAATTGTCAAGGCTTTTAATTATCTAGGATTTCCTTATTTGTTAAGATCCTTAATTTGTTAGGATCTTATCCCTAATTTGTTGGGATCCTATCTTAATTTGGTTAGATTGATTTTTCCTTAATTTTAAGGATTTGAATTCTACCAGACTTTGGTTTTATGAATTCTAGATCCTTCTACCCCTAGGCTTAGTTATCTATTTAAAGACAATGTTATTTCAGTTGTAAGTAGAACCCTGAGAACCTTATGAGAACTTTTGGAGAAGTCACTAAATTTTGTTTTCTATATGATTACCACTTGATGCGGATCATGATGGGCAATGGAGTGAGCTTTCATGTATGGAGAGATTGGAACAGAATAATAAACAGAATAATAATAGGAAAATTCAGAAATATAAAAGGCTAGAAAGGTAAATACTGGAAAATAAAGTACTGAAACGTAAAGACAGTAATTTAAGTGCAGGAATAAAAATAACTGGAATATAAAAGGTTGGAAAGTAAGGGCACGAAATTTAAAAAGGCAAAGCATAAACAAAACAAAATTTAGTGCCTTCTCCAAAAGTTCTCATAAGGTTCTCATGGTTATACTTACAACTGAAATAGCACTGTCTTTAAATAGACAACTAAGCCTAAGGGTAGAAGGATCTAGAATTCATAAAACCAAAGTCTGGTAGAACTCAGATCCCTATAATTAAGGAAAAATCAATCTAACCAAATTAAGATAGGATCCCAACATATCAGGGATAGGATCCTAACAAATTAAGGATCTTAACAAATAAGGAAATCCTAGATAATTAAAAGCCTTGACAATTTAAGAATCCTAAAGCAACACAGTAGAGGAGTCTTAAACATATCAAAATTCCTAAAAAATCTCTAGGATGCCCTTTAGGTGTGGGCTTCTTATATCTAAACATGTAATTGCTAGGACACTTATCATATGGGCTGGGCCGTTAGCCTGGGTTGGCATAGTTGCTCCGCATCACAAGGTAATCTCATTGTCCTCCTCATGATTTATGTTGATGATATCCTCATTATTGGTAGTAACATTGATGGCATAAAGGAATTAAAGGCACACTTACATTCTTCCTTCCACATCAAGGACTTAGGAGATCTCAAGTTTTTTCTTAGGGTTGAGGTCTGGAGAGATGAAAAGGGTCTTCACTTAAGTTAGAGGAAATAAATCCTTGAACTGATAGATGAGATGGGGCTTGGTGGTACAAAACCAGTAGACAACCCTATGGACACAAATTTATCCTTAACCACGGCAAAGCATGATCAAGGAGCTCGTGTCTCGAGAGATGATGATCCATTTCTGAAAGATCCTCTTAAGTATCAATAACTTATAGGAAAATTGAACTATCTCACGGTCACACGACTAGACATCTCTTATACAGTCCACAATCTAGCTCAGTTCATGCATAAGCCTAAGAAATCCCATTGGGAAGCAGCTGTTTGACTAGTAAGATATTTGAAGAGCTGCCCAGGCACAGGATTACTCATCCCCTCTTCATGCGGTTATTAGATGCGAGCCTATTGTGACTCCGACTATGCCACATGTAAGGTAGGTTGGAAGTCTTTAACAGGTTTTTGCATCATGCTTTGGTAATGCCGTCATTTCTTGGAAAAGCAAGAAGCAAGGGGTAGTCTCTAGATCATCTACAGAGGCTGAATATTGAGCAATGACAGTCACATCTTGTGAGATATTATGGTTACTTGGACTTCTTGAAGACATGGGAATCAACGTTCCCTGTCCAGTACACTTATTTTATGACAACAAGGCTGCCATGGAACTCACAGCTAATCCGATAGTGTACCAACGCACCAAGCATATAGATGTGGACTGTCACTTCATTCATGAGAAGATATATCGGCAAATCATAAAGACCGACCATGTTGGGACTAACGATCAACCAGCTGATCTTCTGACCAAGGCCCTAGGGGCAAATCAGCATGCTCATCTCCTTTCCAAGCTAGGTGTTATTAATACATACCGACCGTTAGCTTGAAGGGGCCTGTTTGAAGATTAGCTGCCACATCAGATGCCACCTCACCATCCCCGACAATGGGGACAGATGCGGCTCTGCACAGCCTCACCTACGGCCTTAGTGCCAGACACAGCTAGTGTTATAGTTGCAGTGGAGCTACACACGAAATAGGGATGTGCTACCGCAACTCTAGTTTTCTTTTGAACTCTATTTAATCAAACACATTCATTCATTGTATTTTTATCACGGGAACAATTTCTCCCAAACAATCTTTGTAATAGTTTGCTTGTTAATCATATTAGCGAGATCCACCCATCTATTTTTGAGTTCTTCATCTCTTTACATTTGAAGTTCTTCATCATTTTACAGATCTCTCTGTCTCTGTCTATTGCTTTTGTGTGTGTATATATATATATATGCTTTTGGTTGTTTTAGTGCAATGGATGCAGGATCTGTGAATTCTTCTTCTCGTAACTTGAGACCCAGGTGTTGGTGCCCACTTCAACATCGGTACTTGCGGAGAAAGGATTCCCAAGAAAACGTACTTCCCTAACTCTTGGCCGTATTTTGCGTGTATTTTTTCTCATTGCTAGGAATATTTCTTTTAATTCTTTACTTTCGGAGAAATGTGAATTTGGGATTGCAGTGCTTTTATTTTTCCGTTTCTTCTTCCGGACTTGGAATCTTCAATTGGTTTATTGTTCTTTTTCTTTTAAATTTTAAGTTCCTTTTCATAGTGGTTTATTTTTTTTATTTTTTTTTTATTTTTTCTCTTAAGTAATTGCTTTGCATGGCTTTCAATTACATCTTTTCCACTGAATTTGAATTTTGAGTAAGAAGTTCCTTTTCGGTTGGTTCTCAAATTACCACTATGCTATTATTATTTCCTAGTTTGATCATACTGGTTCCTTCAATGGAGGTTTTATTGAGTTCAGATTGGAATACATATCAGTTGAAATTAGAGATGTATGACTAAATTGACCGCCAAATATTATTGTCCGTTTCGCAGTTGAAACCTCAATTAAAATTTTTTGAGAAGATAAGAATGAACGCATTTGGGAGTGCCTAATTTAATTTTCTTCTTTCTGAGCAGTTGGATAGATTTATTCCGAACCGATCAGCAATGGATTTCGATTTCGCCATTTACATGCTTACAGAAGGGAGGAAAACTAAGGAGAAGCCGCTGGCAAGCTCACCGGCAAGTGAGGCCTACAGAGAGCGGCTGGCCGAGGTATTTAATATGAACCTGACCCGAATTCTCGCCTTCAAGAATAAGCCGCCTGCCAGAGTAGAGTTGATCCCACGTGAATTCTCCTCTTTCCTCCCCAGTGGTAAGCCAAAGAAGCCCTGGCGACATATTCCTCAGGTGGGTATTAACTTTTTTCGGTCTTTCATGTTTTTATGTCATGGAAGTATGAATTTTTATGACTGTAGTGAATAGTTAGGTAGATCTCTGTGAATTATGTTATGGATATTAGGGCACCTCTGGATTAAACGGATGGAATTTTAATTGAGGAATGAAAAGAAAAATGGGGTCTTTTGGCACGATGATAATTGGAAACCTTGGCCGTAGTCCCAATGCTGTTTGAAATGAAAGTCAAGGGAGGAAACAAAACACAGAGAATGATGTAGTAACTTGGTTTAAATCTGTGCAGAGTTCGGAGATGACATTAGATGCGCCTGACCTTTTCGATGATTACTACCTGAATTTGCTGGATTGGGGAAGCTGCAACGTTCTTTCAATAGCGCTTGGAAACACAGTTTATCTGTGGGATGCTTCAAATCGTTCTATTTCTGAACTTGTCAGTATTGATGAGGAAGATGGCCCCATTACGAGTGTTGCCTGGGCTCCTGATGGTCAGCACCTTGCTGTGGGCTTGAATAATTCTGAAGTACAGTTATGGGATTCAACTGCTAATCGACAGGTTCTTTACAATTTTTAACGCTCTTTCGTTTTCTTTATTTATTTACTGTTATGAAATGTTTGCTGATGTTTATAAATTTTTTGTTACGTTTTGTTTTGCAGCTAAGAACCTTGGGGGGGGGTCACCAATTGCGAGTAGGGTCACTAGCTTGGAACAACCATATCCTTACAACCGGATGAATGGATGGTCTGATCATGAACAATGATGTAAGAGTCAGAGCACACATTGTTGAAACCTACAGAGGCCACAGCCAAGAGGTCTGCGGCCTAAAATGGTCAGCCACAGACCAGCAATTGGCGAGCGGCGGTAACGATAATCTCCTCCATATCTGGGACAGATCAATGGCATCTTCAAATTCCGGGACTCAGTGGCTTCACAGGCTCGAGGACCATACATCTGCAGCTAAGGCCCTTGCTTGGTGTCCTTTCCAGAGAAATTTGCTAGCTTCCGGTGGGGGTGAAGGTGACGGGTGCATAAAGTTCTGGAACACCCAAACTGGTGCGTGCTTGAACTCGGTCGACACTGGCTCTCAGGTTTGTGGTCTGTTGTGGAGCAAGAATGAGAGAGAGCTACTTAGCTCTCATGGTTTTGCTGAGAATCAGCTCACTCTCTGGAAATACCCATCAATGGTGAAGAGGGCAGAACTCCATGGTCATACCTCTCGGGTTCTTTTCATGGCTCAGAGCCCAGATGGTTGCACGGTGGCATCAGCAGCAGGGGATGAAACACTGAGGTTCTGGAATGTGTTTGGGAGGCCGGAAGTTTCTAAACCTACTGCCATTAATAATCCCGAGCCTTTTGCTTATGTTAATCGTATCCGATAATCAAGATAAAGCTGCAGATTGGAAGAGTTTCCGTGCAATCTGATTTGATGTATAGAGGCAAACTGTTTCCGATATGAGCATGTGTGGGAGTCACAACCCATGTGGCTGCCACGTTGGAGCTTTCATTCAACTCACGGGAGGGTCCCTTCACCTCTGCTGCACATCTCTGCACCAGCCGTTCCAGAGGACCTCTCACCCTTGCCAGATTTCTCTCCACAAGCTACAGAGATGGGGCTGCAACTTCATGCATTTTTTTTTTCATCTTCCATCGTAAATATAGATTGTATAGAGTAGCTGATGGATGTATACTCTTATCATGGGATCAATTTTTTCTTCATCTTCCATCAGTTTATAATAGGGTTTTTTGTTCATCAATAAAACAAAATTTTCCTAATTGTTTCACTTCCATTTACGCAAACAAACCCAATTTCTCCCTGCATCTCATATTTTTCATAATTGAAACTTCCGTAGTTCAGCGGCATCAGCAGCACTCGGGATGAAAAACATTTGACTTTTGCTGATAATGATAAATGACCATCTCAATGGCTGCTATTGGCTTCCAAGAAAATCAATCGAGTAAGGAGAGAAAGCAATATGAAGAACGACCAAGCAAAAGTAAATAAGGGCATAATATGGTGAGGAACCAAAACATATAATTGGGCATGCTTTAATCAGTACACGGAAGACGGACCCAGCTGTTATGGGCCTAAAAAAAAAAAATCATTGTCATGCCTTATTATTGCCAAACAAAATTCTAAACCACATTAGAGAAAGATGTTGCAAGTTTCTTCTAATGCTTTGACTCGATCAAACAGCAGTTGACCCAGTCCACAGTAGCAAAGAACATTGCTTGTCATCCGTCCTAATTGTTTCTCTATCCTGTTGTCCTACAACTAAACCTACACTACTCTGGCTTCATTAATTCTGTTTTTTTTTTTTTTTTTCAGTTTCTGTGCATATTCTAAGGAAGTAAATCAAATCATCAATCACAAAAGATAGCTTATTTTGTCTTGATACATTCAGCTTGTTTATTTTTAATCACTTATTTCTTCAATTGTCAGATTAAAATGGTTGGAAGAGGAAAGGTTTGAAAATTTTCTAAGGATGTGAAGGGGTTGGAAAATTTTCAACAAGGGAGGGATTTGTTGGGGACTCTTCAATTTCTCCTTAAATTTAGAAAGAGAGTTTCTTAAGTTGGAAAGCCTATAAATAAACCTTTAAATTGTGTTTTTTTGAAGTAGAATAAAAAACTTGCACTATTTTAAAGTTTTGAATTTATTAGTGAAAAATTAATTCCCTAAATATAAGCAAGTTATGAAGGCCAAACTATGTAAAAATTTTATGTACGTGTTTGTATCAATCATATTATTTTTAAGAAAATTTGAATTCAAGAATAGTTTTTATAAACTCTATTTAGGGTTTTTGGTTTTTCTTTTGAAAACATCCAATTTTTCAATCAAACTCCCAATCCTACTTCTAACTCTAATTTAGCCACTATTTATTACAACCCAAATACTTTTGTTTTGACACTAACTTTTGCCAACAAGAGACTAAGCCTAGCATATTTTATGTTTTGGAGTGATGTCTACTCAAGTTATAGTAGAAGTGTTAACCCTTTTTAATTGAAAGAACAGAGCTCCACTATGTACAAGACGGCTGCAAGGAAAATCTGAACATATTATTGCTTGAAGTATTAGCTTACACTTTACAGTGGGGTTGGTCCCCTGCTTTAGCACTGTGCTAAACCACCTAAGGAACGTGGTTACAAAAATTTCTTGCTGGTCTTTCAATCTTCCTGTATATTCACAATCTTGTATGACTATCCGAGTTTTAGAAGTCGCTGTTCTTGCCGTATTTTTCCGGAAATGAATTACTTGGAAGTCTGCTTGCGCGTTGTTCTTCCGGGATATTTCCTGGGGCTTTCTCCTAATTTCTACACTATATTAGATTGTGTATGAGTATCTGCTTCTTTAGCTGCACCTGCTTCTGGGATATCCTCTGTTGCCGAATGGTGTTTCACAGAACCATCTGAAAAATCACGGTTCTGGTCTTGTTGAGCTTTTGATATCCATATCAATACCAAAAGTACCATGATCATTGACAAGCAGAACATTGACACCCAAACCATCCGAACATATCTCTTCAAAGGTCTGCAGTGTTTAAGCAGGATCTCGGAAAAGCCGTCCTTCACTGACTTACATTCTATGAGACTTTCCATACCTGGGTATGCATTTAGTAGGGTCTGTATTGAGCTTGAGAATGCCTTTGCTGTGTTGTAAGTGCTATAAGATATAAATTGTCCACTTTGACATGTCCCATTGTTGGTATCAGAACACGTTAATAGCTTCAATGCCTTCCAAAGCCAAGCAAAGAGGGGGAAAAAAATAAAAATGAATTAGAGATATAAATTTGGGATACTTAGTTGAGGCTCTTCTACAAAAGTAAAGATAAATTGTCAAAAAGAAAGCACAAGGGTTTTTTTAATTTGCAAATATCATACCTTTGGGATATCTCCTATTCGAATTGTATCAGCTGGACAGTTATCTGGCTGGTATTGGTACTCTGGTGGTGCAGAAAAAGGATTGCAGACAAAAACAAGATTTGGAGATGATGCTGCCTTTAGTGATATGTTCCCATTCACCTGGAAAGGGATTATAATGAGAAGAAAGTGAGAACAACTTGAAATCGGATAGTTAAGTAGGTCGTCCTGATAAATAGATGTGTTCTTCCAATCAACTACATAGTTACTGATTGTAGGAGATCATCAATGAAAGGGCAAAATTTCAAGAGGTTACTCTAAATTTAGGTTACATGTCGAATAGGTTTCTTTAGGTAATTGAAACATTTTCCTGCTTCTGCAATTGTTATGATTAACACGACGTATCTCTTGAAAGAGAACATAACGGAATTATGTCCGATCTTACTGCCCAGAAGGTATAAAGGAATACAACTTACCATCTTAGAACCAGGATTCTTTTTCCAGTAATCTTGATAACAGATAGGGACAGTAAGTCGTTTTACCTGTTTTACAAGGTTGTAGATCCCAGCACTCAGATCAAACAGGACAGATTTCGCTGATGATAATTCGTCACAAGGAAGGATTGAGCTCAAGCTGCTGTTGTTTGGATTTTGCTGGAAGTTTTCAAGAGCTGTGCACGTATCGCTTGAAAACCTGTAATAGAATTGACTTTCTAATCAATTATAGTGCTCCGGCTACTTTTCTATAAACACAGGGTATGGATTAAGAACGAGAGAAGAAGCATAAATTGGCTTACTTCTCCAAGAAGAAATACATTCCAAAGAAGAAGCAGCACAGAACCGTGAACAGCCAGCACAGTGTAATGAACCTGTAATAGAAGTTAAATGATAAGCTTTTATCTCCCAAAATACATGGAATTTGAGCGGGTACAATTGACAAGTATGCTTACATGTGAAGTGCCCGGTGAAAATTCAGAATTCCAGACACTGCAAACAGGAAGAACAGAGACTTGAGTGATTTTAGGTGGTATATGATGAAGCATAGCTTCTGAACGTGCTAACAGAGCAAAACTTTATTTCTTATAGTTTACTTCAAGACAAATTCTCAACAACAGCTTTCAAATTTCCTACTGTTAAATGCATGATCAAATACTGTGTAGTTCCAAAACTGAGAAGTACAAGCACCTGAAAGAGCTATGACCGCAACCAGGTTCAAGGAAATGACAAAAGTCGTTATTATGTACCTGCAAGCATAAAAATGTCATCAATGGTATAAAATAGAGAAAGAGAGAGAGAGAGAGAGCGAGAAGGGGGACTTTACACTTTTCTCAGACCCTTGTCGATCAGATGCCTGTTCTTCTTAGCCTGCCTCTGTATGTCAGCAGCTTGAACATTAAGTTTCTCAGATGTGGAGTTAAGGAAGCCAGAAGCAGAGCTAGTTCCATCGACTTCTCCCAAGTAACTCGTAAGATCTTCCAGTGCCCCTGTTGTATTGTATATGGTCTCCGATGCTTCATTTGCAGTGTTCGTGATAATACTCACAACTGTTCTTGCCTGTGAGTAAAATCTCGCATTTCCACCAAGAACTAACCCAGAAGCAACTCTGCAAAGACAAGGATAACCACCACATCACGTTTGGAAAGTGTGATCAGAAGTTAGAAAGATGGGACACTTCAAATCTTGAATGTACAGTTATCTTGTGCTTTACTAATGTAGTAACAGGGGTTTCGTTTGGTTTTCATCAACTAGTTAATCATGAAAAGGCTTACATTGCTAGGACTGTGAAGAACGTGACGAGGAGAAGAGGCCAGAGGCGACACTGCTTGTAGGAAGGTGATATTTTCTTCAGCTTCCCACTCTTCCTTCCTTTGCCACGAAAAGTAGTCACCAACAGAAAACCTCCATATCCAATTCCACACAACAACCACAGCACCCCCAAGCAATAACCATAAATCCCAGTAAATATAGTCGACTGCAAGAAAGAAGAGCCATGTTATAAAGGAATTCAGAACGAAAAAGAAGCAGATGAGAGAGAGAGAGAGAGTTTTACACTCCAATAATGCTTGTTGGCGACGTTATATCCTCCCCTGTATTTTCTCAAATTATGTAAAGGATCTGCCCTTACAGTACCATCTGACTGTCTAATGGGTTCCGAGACAGAGTCAGTCTGCAGAAAACTTCCCCCTGAATTACCAGCCAAATAAACAGGAAAGAAAATCAGCTGGTCGATCAATGAGACAAGTGGTTAAAAATTGCGTGGATTAACGTAGCAATGTTCATATGAATATTTTTTAAAAATTAGGTAGAGACTATAATTCCTTTGATCTTCGTCATTTATTTTTGGTTTTCTTATATGATGCTTAATTGACCAATTATTATTATTATTATTATTATTATTATTTGGGTGTTTCTTAGCATGTTGCTTGACCTATTGAATTGTCAAAAGCTGTGGCAAAAGTTCTTCATATATATATATAAAATGGTGTGGACCAGCAGCTTTGATCCGGGACCACCTGTCATAGTTTATCCCATATAATTAGTAAATTAAGCAGCGATATTTCTTCTAAACAAGCTTGGTTTCTCTCACCCACAACTTGATAATACACGTTTTGAATTCTATCCTCAAAGAAACCCTGAATTCAAGTGTGTTGAAATATAACAAAATTAAACTTCCAAAATCTATTTCAAGTTAATTTTTCAGAATAATATAATATCACCCTCACCTGGTGCAATGCCATCAAATGAGATTGTGTGCCCTGCAATTTCTGAAATGCTCAAAGATAAAATTACCATCACGAAAATCAGGGGCACAACCTGCTGTATTTCATGCATGGAGCCCATATTTTGGCCTGAGAGATGAATGAAAGAAAATATTTTGGCCTAAGGATTAAGGGTGTATTTTTAGAACCAAAGTGAAAATCATAAGGCAAAAAAAATAACTAAAATACACAATAATTTCATACAAGAAAAAAATCATATGCAAACTTACAAGACTGAGAATCTAAAGTTTCTTCTTCAATAAGAGAGGCAATCGCTTAGATTTCAATCTCTTCAAAATTTCTAATCCAATACAAGTAAGCTTTGGATTCTCAAAATGATCGAGTTTAAGACTCTTATATTAATTGAGTTCTAAACATTCTCTAAAACTACTCAATCCTATTTATTTAAACCAACTCAATTACTAACTAATAATATAACTCAATCAAATGAGTCTTCCCCGGGGCCTGATAGAAAGGGTTTAGAATACTCGACGAATGGGAACTCATATAACATATTTTCTAACTAACCCGTCCAACAAGTTAAAAGAGAGACCAAGGCGTACCAAACAAGTTCTTAATGAGCCCAAGCAGGAGTCTAACCAGTTAGGGAGATTAATGGAGCTTTTCATTCTCAAGTTCGATAGATGAGGTTTTTATTAGAAAAGTTTCAAACTCCTCGAGAGATGTATTTTGCTTGAAGTTGCACTCGGCTTTTCCGTGGCGCCAGAACCTTTCTAAAAGAAGTCTCTTTCGTGTGGGATGAGTTGTTTGCAAGTAAAGAACAACTTTGGCTAATGGAATCTAAAATGGGCTTTACCGTTTCCTAGATTTTCGAAGACAAATAAATGCAATTCAATATGTTCGAGATTTTCTGAAACAGAAGATGAACTTACCTGGGAACTCGATGCAGGTCTCTGCAACAAGCCTTTAAATTCTCGAACAAAGAGGTACCAAATATCAAAAGCTTCTCTATATTCGAGATCTTAGCTCTCTGTAGGAAATGAAAAACTCAAAGCAGAGTTGTTGCTGCCAAGTGAACCATGAATTCTCTGGGCCACCGGAGTCATATAGAGATGGCAATGCAGAACCCCTATAACCTACAGACTCTGGACTCTTCGAACTCTTTATCTATCTTTCTTCCCAGTCCTCAAAGCTTAAAAGCAAAGCAAAGTCACGAAGGCCCAACTGAAACACTTCCGGAATTTCCTATCCTTTCAGTAGTCTTTTCTATAATTTCAAACACCTGAACCCGTTTTAGACCCGCCACTCTGCTCTCGTTCATGCTTTAAATACCAAAGAAACCGTGTCAAGTACTCTCACTACGGTTTAGAGAGAGAGAGAGAGAGAGAGAGAGAGGGAGGAAGATTGTCTTTTTCAACTTACTCCACTTCTGATATGCAACGACTCTCTTTCTTTCTCCATATAAATCATTCATCGCTAATGGGGTTGTCTGAATTGCATCTGATCCAACCAAACCGCTCGCTCTCTCTCCACCACCCTCCCCACAACAAAGTCAGAAAGACACCAAACATCGTTTTTGTCAAGATAACGAGAGTTTGGTCTTATATGTAGTCCCATTACTTTACAATTTCCTTTTCTCGGTCGTCTTAAGTGGGTCTGCATCTAAGATTACAATAGCAAAACGACCTTCCCTTCATTGGTACAGGAAAAGAAAAAGGTGCGGAAAATAGATAAATAAATAGCATAGCCAGTTCTTTTTCTTGAGTTTTCAGGTGAGATAAACGCATAGTCAAGGGGCTGTTATATCCTTGAGGTTCCATGCATGGCGGCCATTTAGGCGTCGGCCGAAGGGCAAAAGACAAGGTGGATTGTCAGCGAACTGTTTGAATTTTTTGTATGAACGTATAGAGATGGCCGACAGCACAAAAGAAAAGTTGTCGTATGTAGCTTTCATACTGTTACGAATTCGGAAAGAAGAACCAAAGACAAAAATAGAAAATAAACAAAACATGCAAACAGGATGGACGCATGCACGGTTATGCACTTAAAACGTCGGGAGATATCATATTTATTACGCATTTCTGTATTGAATGTCAAAGGTAAGTGACACCTTGTAATCAATAAGTTAAACTCTCCAGGTCGGTTGTTGTTGTTGAAGATAATAATACTAATCTATAATTGTCCCATTAAATATAGTTGAGATGGTAAGAAAAGTTCGTATGAGAGATCTTATGAAATAAATGTAGCAACCCTAATAATGTTTTGAGGCAGATCATTAGGGTTTTGGGTTATCAAAAAAATAAAAATAAAAAACCTATAATATCTACTAGATAAATTTATTATAGATAATAATTGCTTTACTATTTTATTTGAATATCTTATATTATCTAGATATTCTAATTCCTATTCATTATTTCGTAAGCAAGATATTCAAAATAGCCATAGTATTGCTTAGTGGTTTTTTGTTATAACCACTTTAATATTTGTCTATTGGAAAGTTTTTAGTATTGCTTCCTTGCTGGCTAAGAAAACTTGGAAAGACAAAGAGAAGAAATATTAGAGTAAAGGAGACCTTTAATCTTTCGGCCGTGAGAATGGAATACGAAAAAGTCTTTTGTTAGGTTAGACAGGTACAGGGTACTTCTTCAAAATTATACATTTACAACTTTGTTCTAGCATTAGAATCTTACTACAACTTGCAGATTTCAAGTCGGCCAGACCGAAGGCGGAAGTTTACTGCTCCGGATAGAAAAGAAAGGGAACTAAAATAAACCAATGAACGATCATCTTGGTGCCGACCTATCTTACAAACAACTTTTTCGAGTTAATAAGGTGGCTGGATTGATTTTGTTCCTCCTAAACCTCCTGTTTATGACAATGATCCTCACTGAGTTTAGATTCTGTTTCTTTTACTTTGTGGGGTTCAATCAAATAGAAAAAACTAGAAAGATAACTGAGTAATTCTACCAGTATTTAACCCATTATTGAATAGGAAAATAGCAGAGTGTGAAGGCTTTGTGGATCCCAGCACCTGTACTTTTTCTCCTAGACAACTAGTGGGCAGCTTCCTTTTTCTATGTTTTGACCCAAAAAAAGTCCAAGCCAAATCGAAGATTAGTCAAAATAATTTCTTGGAATTAAATGATTACCATGAGCGTAAATCAATGCTGCTGCATTTAAGTTCCGTTCAAACACATTCAAGTCAAGCTTAAAATTCAACACGGCACAGGCTCGATTGGGATAGCAGTTTGGAAAACTGACTTTGTAGGCCTAATTGTTCAGAAATTCCATGAAACTTGAAAAGCATATTCCAAGTGTGTTCAAAGAAATATTGTATGACATAACTCGTGGAATGATGTACACCAGCACGACCGTTGCAAATATATAATTGCAGAAAAGGAGAATCATGTGCTGAATTTGGCAGCCTTGACTCATCTTAAGTGGATTTATCCTTCTCGATAGTGACAAAGTTAGGAAAGAACGAAGAATCTTGAACAATTTTGTTATCACTACTCGAAAACGGAACAGGATCCCATGTCCTGTCTAGATAAAAAGAGAGCTTCATTTCTAGTTTCATACCAGGGAATTTTTCGGACAAATTGCAGGAAATCTCTGCAACTGAGGAAGAGGTCTTTTCATATTCGGGCTTGTTATGTCTCATGTTATGAATAGCTTGTGAAATTAGCTCGAATTTGCGTTTTGGTCTCATTATATGTTCCCCGACATTACATAAGCAGTATAACCCAAATTGGAACTTAGACACCAAGCCCGTAGCTAGAAATTCTATTCTCTTTTTCAAGTTTTCAAGTTGGGATTGTTCCCCGACATTACATAAGCAGTATAACCCAAATTGGAACTTAGACACCAAGCCCGTAGCTAGAAATTCTATTCTCTTTTTCAAGTTTTCAAGTTGGGATTTGTTTAAATTTAAGTTGAGTAGGACGTATTTGCACTTACTAACATAGTAACTGCAGGCATATGCACAACATGCTGTACATGAAGATTGACGTAGTAATACTAGAATCAATGTCACCAGAGCCCAAACTGAAAATTGGCATAGTAATGAAAAAACAAAAGGCGAGTAAGAGTTCCAAGAAAGTAAAACTGGTTGGTAATAGAGTAAATTGCAGAGAATCTACCCATGTTTTCCAAAGTCCTTAAAGCACTGATTAAGCTGTACGAAATGAGTGGAGAATAAAAGCACTTACTACAACACAATAACATTAATTTAAATGACACTAAATTGTAGTCTCAATACCCTATTTTAACAGATGATAACAAAACTATCCTTATTATCTAATTTCTGAACACCACCTACGACATAGTAGACTATGAAAATAATTTGTAGAACCGAACAAGAAAATTTAACAAAGGGGGAAAAAATAAAAAAGAAAAAGAAAGAAAAGCTAACTTTCTGCACATAGAAACAATCGGGTCAGACATCTTTGAATTGGGACCATGGTAGAGAATTATTTTTCCCTGTTTGGCTGTCAGGATTTCCTCGAAAGATCATAGTTGGACAGAACCATCCTCCGACCAGAGGCAGGATCATGATTGCATGGGAATGCTTGGGCAGGGAAGGATGGAGTTAGCTAGCTCTTCATTCAGCTTCACTGGAAGTGGTGGCATTTGCTTCATTACTTCGGGAGTGTCATTCAAGCTCAATCTGCACATAGGAAGAGATTAAGCAACAAATGACCATTTGCTAGAGGCCGAAGAAGGAGAAAAAAGTTAAGATACAATTATTCCTGCTTCATGCAGCTTTTCATGGAGTCCAGAAATTTTGTTAACCTGCTTTTCTTTCTATGTTGCAATTTTATAACCAATTGGATAGCCAAGAATAGACCCAGAGCCAACAAATGACCATTCAAGCTTATATGTGAAACGTGAAGCAAAAACTCCAAATTAGATATGCTTTATATTATTGATTCTACCAGCTGAAAACAAGGGTACATCTAACGGTTCTAAAGATTACTGAGAAGTCCAGTAGAATTGAAACCTTAGTGATGGGAATAAAATATCCGCTGCATGAACATTTAAGCAAAACATGTTAAACACATACGAGAAGAAAACACCAAAATTCACATCCTTATCAACCCATGCAGGCACCAGTGTGATAAGTGAAGAGAATACTGAAAAACATTGAGCACAGCTTGCAACATACTCATTCATGATTTTGTGGATGTTATCACGAGTTTGGCAGAAGAGATTGATATTTTCCTGTATCTGCACAAAACGGAAAACAAGCCCAATCGAGTTAGATAATCACTAGGAAAGCATCCACGAGCCGGTAAAAATAAAAATTAAAAAAGAAAAAAAGCAGAGAAAAAGTGAACTTCTTTGGAACTTATAAGTCGAACTACCTGAATTATACATAACGTTATAAAAAAGAATTTTTTGTGTTGGGGTCAACAAGTTCACATCATGCTGTAACTTTGCACAATTTAAGGCCGCAAGATGTGAAAAAGATCAATAAACCAGAGATGCAATGAGCAGACGCTATTACACCAAGTATAAGAAATATTGGCTAACCAGCAGTTAACATTGAACAGGCCCATCAATACTAGCCATTCCTTTTCAGAAATTAAACTCTTTGTGACTACAAATCTATAGAATAGCGAACAATGACCTGCCTGTTAGTCATCTAAAACAAAAGAAGAATATATTATAAAAATTTTCAGTAATCAATAAAGTGAATAGTGTGAGGCAGGTTTTGAGATTTGGGCCATTCAACGGGCAAAAATTTCAACTTTTATGATCCTAAAAAATGATGTTGACCAGAAAAGATGATGATAAAAAAAAATGATGTTAGACTATATGGAGAGAAATGTGGATAGATTATTTGTGATCTAATAAATCAATCAACACATGCATCTTGCGCATTCTAGCATGGAAAATAAAGTTATCTTTGAATAGCAGCATACAACACGCACAACAACATCCTCAAGAGAGAACTGCTAATTTTCATTATCAACAATAGCAAAATATTTGTAGCATTAGTTTTGACTTTAGAGATGCTTCCAAAATTAATGTAGAAAGTAAATTCTTCACCTGTAATGATGCCAGGTTCGTAGAAATTTGATTTAAGGCCTGCGCATTTGCCTCAAGAAGCTCCCCCGTAGCACCACCAATAGCTGCAAACAGCAGAAATTTAATTTTTTTTTCAGAAAGTGTTTGTAGCAAAGGAAAACAACTTATATTGAATATGCTTGCTTTGTTAGAAGAAATAATCTCTAACAAGAAACATTTTTCTTCATATCTAGGTGCAAAACGTTAGGTTCTTTAGAACATATAACAAACTATTATTTGTATTGCATTGTCCAGTTGAACATTTGTATGTCAACTGCTCATGAACTGAGACGTTGAATCATCTTATTCTTGCCACTTGTTTGGATGCAAACCAAATTTAAAAAACAAAAAATAAAATAAAAAATCACTCACTCAGAAAAGTAAATAATGCGCACAGCCCAAAGAATGTTATGTATTGTATGAAGAAATAAAAAAAAAATAACCAATTTTATAAATCTTTTCATAACACATACCTAAAAGTCATGTACTTTGCAACTCACAAAGATATATCCATAAACTGTGCGCTTGTGCCTAAATTTATTAGTACTTGCATATCAAATATGCATGTACATGTTAAAATACAGCTCTCACATCCATGTCCAACAAGGCAAGCCTTATTCAACGGCAGTGTCTTAGAAACCTGATCATTTAATGAACCAAAAGAATTAAGACGTTTAATTATTAGAGTCAACTGCTGGGCCAATAGTGGTCTAACTCTTAGGTCAAGTGTTTGACTATATATCAAAGTTGAAAAAAATATAAACAAAATAGAAAACAATGACATACAAGGAAGCAGAGTAACTAATATCATGTTAAAGATTTGTATCATGACAAATGCATTCTTTTGTGCTGCATAAAATTTTCTAAAATAATAAAGTACGTACATTCATGCATATGGCTAAAATTCTTTTAATCTTATCACATTTCAGTAGATTGATCAAATTATGTAGAAGACTGCTGAAAACCAAGATCAGACTGGCACTATGGTCTGTGTCTCATATCAGAAGCAGTTGGTAGTGGGTTCAATCCTCACTGCTATCTTATATTTTTTTTGGATTGGCAGATGACAAAGCCCACTAACAGCAGATGGTTAGATGTGCTGGCTGTGGCCCAAAGTGGTTTGAGAAGTTTTAACGGATGGTCTTCCCAGGGTTTCAAATCAAAGTTCACCAGTATAGCAGTGAACTATTTGGGATCATTCGATTTATAATATGGCACCCAATTCCTCCAATACCACAATGTTGGCAATTCTAGATTTTATTTGTCTTGCAAGCAAACACTGAAGGGAAGATTAAAATCTTGAGAACAGAGTATTTTGTATTTTGTATTTTGTATTTTGTATTGTTTTAATCCTTTCCAGAAAGCCAGATCATACTAGGGATATTTAAACCAAGTAGTTTGCTCAACAAGTTAAGATCTTACTGAAGTAGAAAATATGACGCTTACAACTTAAGACAACCTATCATTTGCAAACTTTAAGTGAACCCATCTCCACAAATTATAGGGAAAAATGCAAACTTCCTACTTGTGATTTGAATTTTAACAAAGTAGTCCTGTGACATAGATTTTATGGAGTATATCAATATTACTCCAACATAAAAATGGTTATTAGATTAAGTTATCAATGTCAGTATTTCAACCCATATATCAGTCCGCATCAATATCATATGTAGTCACAAACCAGTAAAATCAAGGAAAAGTGGTCTATATTGTGCCTAAAATGCTACATGAAAATTGTACATTTCCGTTACAATTTATCTAAATTTCATAAATGCAATAAACCAAAAAAAGAAAATGAAAAACAAAGGAAAGGTGATGGCCAGCCACCACTCTTCTTATATTGTTCTTCTGCTTTCGTATCTTTAACTTTTTATTCTTATTTGTATTAATTTTGTCTTAACTTTCTTAATTTATTTACGGTAAACTTGTTATATATGCTAGTTTGCAATGTGGAATACATAGTTATCACATGACATGTAAGACAAGACGTACCAGGGAGAAAGGTATGATTAATCATATATATTTTCAATTTATCAGCTTGATTAGCATAAAGAAGGTAACTGCATAAGCCAAGATATTGCAGCTCGTATTTATTTAGCTAGAAAGAATGAATTTTGCATTTTATGTAGTTTTAGGTACAACCACCAGTCTAGTGTCATCGATAAAGGGAAGGTAACAAGTCCCTAATACAAAAATTATACCAATAGCCACATGATTCCCAAAGAGAAATCAATAGTTCAGTAGTTATTCTGCATAAGAAAGATGAAAGTCAACTGGCATAACTTAGAAACGTTACCTATGTTATGCATGGAAGATACATTTTATTTTCAGTATTAACAACGTTACATTCAGTTCAGGCATAAACAAAATGGACCCAGTTTAGTGGAACGTGCAAGCAAAGATATGCATTCAGGTCCAACGTTCAACGTAGGATACAAATGCCAGCAAATAAAAAGGCGATGTCATATGCATAAGATTCAACATCAATATCTAAGCTAAAAATCTTATTTCAGTGCAGTTAAAACTAATGATTTTGAGGTCAATCAAAAACTAGATCACTCAGCTTAAGCATAGAAAATTAAAGAAATGAGATTCAAGAAGAAAATATCCAAAAAAATCAAGCAAATGATAACATGTGGGTGAATATACAGAAATCAGTAACAATGCTGCACAACTAACCTTTGTATGAGATGCCATCATCATTATCCGGGGGAATATAAGGTGGAGCATATGGGGAAACAGTCATCCGCGGTGCAAAGGGAGATGACTTGGCTGAAGGATCATTGCTTCTTTCCTAAGAAACAAAACCACAATCATTTTAGAATATCTGATAAGAAACAGGTAGTCAACAAAAGATGGATGGCAGCAAAAAGGACCAAGAATCTTTAGAATCTTAAGCCTCACATCATTCAGGTGGAATGAAAGCATTATAATCCTTAGGCTAGTGAAAGCATAATTAGCAAGACAGCGTTATGTCCACTCTAGACTGTTCTAACCAAAAATAAAAAGGGACCCTCGGAAAATAATCGCAGAAATGTTACAAAAGACTAAATACCCAGAGACTGTTTTGATAAATTCCAAGGCTTTAGCAGCAATGGTAGTGTTTTTTTATTCAAATGCCATTAAGATTAGATTACTTCTCAATGCATGACGTGTACATATTTGAACAATATATAAGACTGAGTAGCTAAGGGAGCTAATCAGCAGGAATCAAATACACAACTCTCAAAAGGAATTAGGAGTTCATAAGATTAATTAAGAGAATTTCGTACAAAAGAACAAAAAAAGAACTGGAAAACATACCCTTTTATCTTTGTTCTTCCTTGTTATATTGTGTTCTTCCTTCCTCCTCTTGCTATTTTCTTTTTTCTGCGGGAAAAAGAAAAACAAGAATCAATCAGAACAATACATGATTCAACTACATAAATGAACTGATCGTTACACAACTACTCACTCAAACTTCTTATCAAACAAAAAATAACAAGCACAGAGGTGTGCCCCTTTAACTGGTTACAACATGAAATTCTAGAAGGATTAATATTTATTATATGCAGTGATCCCCGCAAATCATAGAGATGAACTTAAGCAATTTTGCATTAGGCTCTAAACTTATTCATCCCCGATCAAAATATCCTCATCACACATAAACCGACCCAAGTCAAATCACTCTCACAATAACCAAATCTCCCCTTCCAACCTTTAACCTCCAAACATCATTCTGGGCATCCTCAATGCATCTTTAGTAAATATAATGCTAACGACCACAGTTTGCTCTGCTGGTCCACTATGTAGGCAGAGATGATCTCCAGTCTCAACACTAATTCTTGCACATATGACACAAATCGACGTCTTTTTATGTCTGTCTATTTATGTATGTTCTTCTGAGGGTGGTTCAGTTACTTTTCTTTCTCAGTGAATGGGTCTTTATTTTTGTGGATATGATATTATCACTTTGCTTGGTAAATGTTGTACCATAGGCCGGTGATCTGGTCGTAATTCTTTTGTTTAACATGTGCTACTAAGCTTTGCCTAAGAACAAAAACAAATGCATATTCTTATTTTGTATTGTCCAAACACACACAAATGCATATACATATATTTGTAGGTTGGTTGAAATTTATCCTAAAAGAATAAACCTGAAAGGAAACGTGAGCCAACAGTAGATTCTTTAGTTGCTGCCGAGTAGTATAAGTTTTAATTTTAGAGCTCTAACAGCTGAGAGAGGATATTGGGCCCATATAGATTGAGGAATTGCACAATTGAAGATCTAGCAGGCATAAGGCTGTAGGAAATTTATATCTATCTGATAACAATAATCTATTAGCAGTCATTTCTGTCAGTTAAATGGCTGTAACAATTGCAGGAATTAAGCGCAGACAAAGGCTGAAAAGAGTGACAGGAACGCTGTGAAATCAAAGAGCTTGTGTTTTTAGTTGCCCACTTTTACTGTCTAATTAGGCATGATCTGGAGTTGTCAGCATGGAGTTTTAGAGGTTAAGAGAGGTAACAGAAACCAGATTGCAGCTCAAACAGAATGAGGAATGAAAAGTAACCTCCAAATTTTGTCATCAGGGCAACTTTTTTGACACTCTCCTCTCCATGTTACTAACAGCATTGTACAAATATCAAGAATGACAAGGCTCAAGTAGCTGAGTTGTTACAAATATCAAGAATGACATGGCTCAAGTAGCTGTCAACTCATTTTGGACAGAATCTAATCAATAATCTTTACCATTCCGTACCTATGACAAAGGAATAGGCATTTTTGAGGACCAGCCCCTTGGAATACTCTTCATTTATTCACTTTGCATTAAGTTGTTACACCCACCCTTAACTAAAATCTGCCAAAGAAAGCCCTGGCTATGGGATTTAGGAAGCTTCTTGCTTCCACCACATAGCTTGTGGATATATTTCAGAATGCAGGTCTATAAGATCCTCTATATGCAAGAAAACCCTAACAACAGCTAATTCAAACCCCCAGGATCAAAGTAGTCAAAGCTGTACATTATACCCTGGTGATGATGAAGCTGAATCAGAAAACTACAACGACAAACAAATATCATGGACATTAATTACCAGCCAAACAGCTCCTTAATTGCTTTGCCTATTTTGATTGGTACCGACCCTGACTTCTTGGTTCACCACTCAACAGAGATGGCTCTTGGCGCTAGAAGAGAGCATAAAGGCACACAGCTAAAAGATGTTGAACGAACAAGATGGAATCGCCAGGGAACAATCAAAAGAGCCACTGACCCTACACTTACTTCATAGAGGGATTGGCTAAGAGACATGGCTATCCAAATGTTTAATCTTTTTTCATCGATGTTTACAGCACAACATCCCTGACTAATGCTAGTCAACTGATTCCCTATGCCTCCATCACCCTTTGCCTCAGACAACAGGACTAATCCAGAGTATTATAAACAATTGCTTAACTCAAACATTGGTACCTTTTCAGCAATTGTAATAGCATTAGGGATAAAGGCCCTGTGCTGCGTACCATACTGTAGCACATTTATTTTCAGCACACTGATTTGCTAATTTGATAAAAGAAATGTGCAAGAAGAATAGGAGAGCTTACATTCATCCACCTGCAGCGCAATGCTACATCCCGGACTGTCTTATTTTGCAGTTGCATAGCTATCTTTGCATACCGAATTAGGTTTGACTCTGATTTATAGCTGCAAGTTAAATCCCAAAAACACATGATTGGACGAACAAGATCATGCACAATCATAGTAGCAAGGAAAATATTGAAAGGTGAAACTTTTGTGCCTGCTTGGGATGAATACACCTATTCTATTTTTGAAAGTAAAAGAAACTAAAAAGATGGAGAGGGTAAAAAAAAAAAAAAAGGTCCATGACCGTCTCAACTTCAAGCAAGTTACTCTAAAACAACACTTCCAAGACAAACATTCTCGGGGTTGCAATCATAAAGATAAGAGGTGGACTGTTGAAGAGATAGAAATGCAGAGCTAAATTCAGCCCTAGGAAGAGGAAAGGAGTGAAGTGGTGTATCTTTCTTTCTATTTGTGAGATAAAATTTCATTATGCATGCTACTCTCATTTAACCACATGCATGGATGTCCACAAAAGATTTATTTTTCGCTTTTTTTTTATCATTTCTTCCTTAGTTTTGGCAGACTACTAAATATTATAAACATAAAAGCAGCAAATATACCGCAACCTAGAGGTGAGCCATGCAACCAAATTCACATCAATTTTGTTCTGCTGTCATTATGTATAAGCTTCCTAAATTTTTCTCCCCTAGAACTTGTAGTACAGGACAAGATACAAAACTTTAATTGATAGTAGCAACATTCTCCAAAACCTAAGTAAAATCTCACAAAATGCAAGAAAAAGTTCAACTCAAATGTGGCAATTTGCAAGATCTCATCGTAATCTTGCAGAAGTATATCATACAGAAAATCATAAAAGTTCCAACTCTTTGGGTTTTGGTCTTTGGCCAAGAGAAAGAGAGAGAGAGAGAGAGATTGAATAAAATTGGAACATGGATACATAGAAGACTATGAGGCAATACGAATTGAAACCTTTAAATTCTTCCCAAAACTTGGCTCTTGTAATTTTGTGCAATTCACAAGTTAGCTTTTTTTCCCAAAGAAATGAAGATGAAAAAGATCCAATAGTCAGAATGGCCGATGGATTGAGACTTGCACACACAATCATTAGGACCAGTGTCAGAAAAACAACTTCCAATAACAATGCTCATCCAAAAATTTTAAACTAAAAGTTCTTGAAAGTATGTTTAAGTATTTAAGTGAAAGATTCAACCAGCACTATATGTACCCAATATGGATGGTTAATATGAATTTGGTCATTGGTAGCTGAAATCAATAAATCACGAAAAGTTATAAACACCAGATCAGTGCCACGTATAATGGTAACATATAACAGTAGATGAACAAAGAAGAGATAAGTATGGCATTTTAGAAATAAAAGGAAGCCAGCCTTCTCTCCCTCATGCACCCAAAGATTGATCTGGATTCCCCACCATATATCATTTAGACTACTAAGATATACCTCAAACTTAAACTCTCAAAAGATAGAATTTTGAACATCCATAAACGGAGGTGTCAAAAAGTAATCCTATGTGACAGACAAAATAAACTCTGAAATTCAAAAGAATACAGAATTAGTAAACTTTGACAATTCCAAGAATAAGCTACAGGCAAGTAACGAAAACCAACATGGACATACTTAGAGATAGTGCAATCCCATTTCAATGAAATATCCAACAAGAACTCATGGTTTCGTAAAAGTCCAAACAATAATTCTTCTAACATAAATTTTCAGTTCAGCCAAAAATTAATAGAAGATTACTCGAGCTTTTTAGCAACCAAAGCAAGCATTAAAAGGAAATCCCATGCTTCATCAGGTCAAACAAATTACAAAAAATAACTTGTTAAAGGCCAATAAAACCAAGATGTAAGTCTAAAACAAAAGCAAATTAAAAAAAAAAAAAAAATTGAACTGCAGACAAAGCATAATCATGGCTTAAATAAACAGGAGTAAGTTTATCAAAAAACACAGAAACAACCCAAAATCCATTACAAGCTTCGAAAAAATTGCAATCCAACGTACAAGAATCTCAAATGACCCTACAATCCAATCAAAACCCATAATTCAATTGAAATTACGTAGGCCCGATTGTCCAAAAGATTAGATGCACCGGAAAGAAGGCAATAGAAGGCAAAATTAGCCCTCATAAGGCAAAACGCAATCGAGAATCCCAAAATCCGGCTCAAAATTGCTAGAAAAACCTAGTAAAAACCAAACTACCCCAAACAACGAAAAACATAAACACAATTATCAAATCCCAATCGCAGTAAACCTACAAGAGAACTCTAAATTATCCACCACGGATGGAAAATGCTAATTTTATACTCACTTTGCGAGCCCTTCCTCGAGTATGGCCTGCTCCTCCGCTGTCCAGTCCAACGATATACCCGGGTTGTGCCTCATGGCCTGGGTCTCCGGCAGCGCCCCTGAACTCCCGTTGCTGGGGTTCCCGCCGGCGGCCACGTGACCGTTGAAGGAAGACGATGACGCCTCTTGATGGTTCCCAGATGGGTTAGCCATCAGTATCCAATCGAGCTAGAAACAAATCCCAAAGATAGAAACTAAAAAAATTGAACTCCAAACCCAAATCCAACCACAACCCAGTTCCCAGAACCTCAAGAATGACCGTTGGTTCCCGCCAATTCGACTCTCCCGCGCACGAAACACCAAGAAACCAGAAAGAAAGTTAATGGGAAAATCAAGATTAGCTCAGATGGGGATAAGAAGATTATATACACAGAGACAGTGGAAAGAAGTGAGAATATTTCTGTATATATATAGAAATATGAGACTGAAGGGAGCTCTATGAGAAAGGAATTATAGAAAACTGTTGAGAAGAGAGAGAGGGGGGGATTTGTACGGAATCAGGGAAGGGTTTTGAAGTTCCGAGGCGTAGTCGTATTGAAATTGAATTAATATTCTCACTTTCCTTTTTTAATTTTTATTTTTTATTTTTTATTTTCCCTCTCTGCAACTTGTTACCTCACCGAATAAGGAAGTCCTAGTACTGGAGGGTGGGTGGAATGACCTTCTCATCCTCGGCTAAACACCTTTGACTTCGTCCACCAGAGTGTGGGATGGAATATTCCACACATCATCTAACCCAAATTCCTGTACCATACAAGTGCAATAATAGGTTTCAAATTATGTCATGCCCTACCTATCATGCTAGTCTTTTTTTTTTTCCTTAAATTATTTGTGTAAGATGATGAAAATAGATTTTTTTTTTTAAACTTTGGTTGATGGCTTTAACTAAAAAGCAATAGCATGTTTCAAAATTTGCTTAAATTCAATTATAAATGAGGGTAAGCCTTGGCTTGGTGTTCTATGAGTCAAATTATGTCATGGGTTCAAGTCCCCTCCCCTCCCCTCCCCTCCTATTCCGGGTGCGTGTGAAAAAAAAAATCATAAATATAATTGAAAGGTTAGGACCATACTATCTAAATTATACCTAAAAGACAAAATAAGACTATTCTTTGTACAAGTATTTTTCATCTTGGTTTTGAACAAATACAAGTATTGTTATATAATTATACAGGAATCTAAACCCTTCAACCTTGATAGACCCTTTTGACCCAATGAATTCAAATAGTAAAAGAGAAGAAATGAGGATGAAGGTGCATAATATTTAGTGAGGAATCTCTTTGCGACATAGAGAACAAAGTGGGTGTCCATACCCTTAGGACCATACCATTTGCAAAAGGACTTTGTACAATTCCACCCCAGCACTTCCCTCTAGGTTAAGATTCTTCCTCTTTCCAGTCTCTTGGCGATGCCACAGATTTATCTCACGTTTTTCGATTGTCAGCAAACCGATTCTTTTACTCTTTTGCACTTCTTTTTTTATTTTTATTTTTTGTCCTTATCGAGTCGTGTATTAACTTTATTTGAACGACTGTTGAGGTGCTTTATGTATCACTTTAGCTTTAGTGAAAACTTATCTTATCAACGAGAGGAGAAAAAAAAAAAAAGAAATAAAAGAAAATGGAAGTGGAAGTGGAAGTAGAAGTGGAAGTAAATTTTTTTCCTTTTCCCACTTTCCTTTCCATAAAAATGCAATGATAAGATGAAGGTTGAGAAAAGCAAGTTGCTGACAGAAAATATGGTGTAAAGCGAATCTGAAAGTGTCCATAAAGTGGGGTAGAGTTTATGATTCTGGGCTCAGCAGATAAAATCCAGTCAGTACTCTCCATATTTTGCCTTTTAAGAATCTCAAAGCCATCTCTTCCTTCACTCATTAACCAAGTGGGTTACAAAAAGTATCCCCTCCCACTTTCCACTCAAATGCCTTTCAACAGGGCTGCCCTTTACCTAAGCCAACCATGGCTTACCGACATTCAAATAGTTGCATCCCAAGAAGCTAACTTTTTATACTCTCCTAAAACTTGCAAGTAAAAAAAAATTACTCATCAATAAAAGCTTAAATTAAAAATAAATCTTCTTAACATTTTTTTTTTTTGATGACCCAGAACCCCACCACTTGCATGGTGGCTCAAACTGGAGGGCCCAACACTCACCCCAAAACATTTTGCCCATTTCATGTCAAGAATGCAGCCAACTGGTTTTGAACCCAGGACCCCTACTTTGTAGGGAATCTCACACGAACATTTGCAAGTTGAACCACACCCCTGTGAGCAAATCTTCTTAACATTGTTTGGAGCAAACTTTAAGAAAATGCCTGAGAAATGCAAGCTGGGCCGCAGCCGTTTTGTTCATCCAAAGTCAAAATACAGAGCATCAAGTAGCACTTTGTTTGGTAAGTGGCACGTCTTATGGCCGAAGTTGGACATGGCTCACGTCATGGGCCTCCCATTATGGTCATCCATGCATGCATGCCACGTGTAAGGTCGGAAAGCGTGCTCCTTTTCTCTCAATTATCATTGTAAAGAGTGTGAACGCTTAGCCGCGTTGCACGGAATCCCAAGGGGATGATGAATGGACACAGCGTGCCCCCATTAAGTCCACCCATCTCGATGTGATTATTATGAATGAAATGCATTGTGACAAGAATTCCATGACTCTTATGAGTTGCCTTTACGGGGCTTAAACACTATTCAAAACATATTTTAGGACTAAATATTGTTTAACATAAGGCTAAACATTGATTTAATTAGCATGTCTATTTTTGTGTCCAAATTGTTGCTATGAATAAAATATTCTCTTTACATTGTTAAACTAGTATTTCAAAAGCTTATTTTTTAAATGTACTGTCAAATAGTTAAAGAACCACGAGTCAATTGAACATCATAGAATAGTGCCGTTGAAACCTCCAAGAAATCTTATTTTACTTACATTCAAAGTCCATATTCAAAAGCTTAGAAAATTCATCCAATCTAAGTTGAAAAACTCAAAAAATTATATCCAATCTACATTCAAAACTCAAGTAATCCTTTACATGAATCGATTCACAATAATCCCAATTATGCTTCAATTATCATCCATTGTCCTCAACATGAAAAATTTCTTATTGTATAAACTATGTGTAAAACAAAAATTTCATATCAAGTATACAATTTCTTATAATAAAATTTAAATAAAATACTATGTTAACTCTTAAGTAGTTTTTGAATTGAGTTTTTGAACCTCTTAACATAAACAACATCTTTAACTTAGTCAATTAATTTTCAAATTGTTATGTCAACTCCATATTTCAATATTGAATATACTAAGAGTCCTAGTAGACCCTACAAAATAACAAATTTGGAAGAAATACAATATTCTTCTTCCAAACTCTTATTTTTCATTTCTCGGTTGGTAGTCCTTTGGTATCAAACTACTGTTTGTATACTTTGTCGATATATAATAATGACATGGAACCAAATCCTTTAGGTGCACGATTTTGTACCCGGAACCACTTTAGCCAAAGATCAAACTTCAGATATGCAACAATGATATAACATCTTTTCTGGGGATGGTTGTGAGTGGGCTGAGAATAATCATAAATTGTTCAACGAAAAGTAGAAAGGAATTAAAAAAAAAAAAAAGCCTTGACCATGGCAAGTCTCTGATATGCAGCGGTAGGGTGTATTATCCGTCAGTGGTCGGCCAGCCAACGCGTTGCTTCATTAAGTAATTTCGTGATATGATTGTTTCATGCGTGATGATGAATTTAGCAGTCTTTATAAGCTAAACCCAGTTACTTGCTTCTTTACAGTTGTCCATCTCCAACTCGCAACCCCAGCAAATCTAAGCCAAATCTTTAGTAAACAGCAAATTGAAGTCTGCCCATTAAATGTTGCTCGTTTTTGTGTTATTTACTTTTGGTGCTTTTGCTATTACAGGCACTTCGTATTGTGGGTTAAGCTCATAAAGGGATCTTAATTGGAGTTGAGTTGAATAATGTTATGGAGACCTCGTAAAACCCAATGCTCCTTTGTATATTGCTCTGATAATATTCTAGGCACTATTCTGTAAGGTAGGTTTAGCAATTCTAGACCCATCAATGATTGGCGAATCCAAGGATATATTTTCAACTCTTTTGTAAAAAGTTGCCTAAATGATTTCCTCCCCTCACCCCACCCTCCACTTTTCAGGTGCTTTGCATAATACCCAAAACTTTTTTTTTTTTTTTTTTTTTTTTTTTGGTAACCAAGGTGTCCGGGCCAGCTTACGCGCACCTCGACTAATCCTTGGGGAAGGCTAGCACAGCAACCCACCGCCATGACCCCCCACTTAAATCACAAATGCTCCCCATGGGGAGTTGAACCTGGGACCTCAAGGATCCCAAGCCCAACCCAAAACTTATTATCTGTACCTTTTAATGTTTTCAATGCCTGCATGATTGATTTTGTCCATGAACATAAAAAATGGTGAAAATTCTTATTTCTCTGTCAAATCATTCATGGAAGTAGTTGTGATTACATCTATTCCATACAAAATGCCACAATTGAAAAGCTGACCCAAGTAATTTTATGACAAATAACGTTGACCTGAGCAAGGATTCGTGGTTCCAATCATTCTTCAGAATAGTCCATGTGAAACTGGTTGGCAGTACGATGCTACGTTTATCGATCAATTGGCAGGTTAATGCGCTACGTGTCAAAGGATTATGGATCTTGTGCTAGGTGTCTTAACAAGTGTGGAGAGAAAAAAGAAAGAAAGGAAAGGCTATCTAAGTCTCGTATGAGAAGACGTGACTTAAATTTTATTTAAGGAAATGTATTAGGAACAAGATGAAAAGTATCTTTAATTACTTAAATTTTTTGTTTAAAAATTATCTATAAAATAAAATATATATTCTTCAAAGCCGATTTTAAAGAGAAAGTGGACATTATATGGCTAGACTTGAATAGTATTTTAACAGCTTCTACAACATAGAATGGACCTTGATTTATTAACTAGGACGATCCTTAGCTCAAAGGGTTTCTTTATATTGTCAATCTCGAAGCCAACACACAGTTATTGGAAGCACTTGGTTTATTGAAACTACGAAAAAAGGTATCGTCTACTCCAAGGGAATATAACGTGGAGTTAACGCCAACTTTTTCCGATTAATTACTTTTCCACAAGTTCCTATTACGTTTTATATTGTTAATTAAGACTAGCCTCTATTACAATAAACATGAAGCTTTAACTTTATGCTCATTGACCACAAAATGCTCGATTAGTTAGACTCAGCTTCTATGTTATGTTTCCCACAGAAATGGCTTTTGATTCAATGCGGCTCCAGTTTTAAAAGGTCCTCAAACCAAGATAAGCTTCACTATCTCACTCACAGACGATCATTTCCATTAGAGATTTTCGAAAGTAACGAGGGATGCTACTAGCCTTTAACTTCCTTTCTTACGTTGGGTTATCTTTGAAAAGTTGAAGAAGTCCATGCAGCAGGTTAAGAGCTAAGCAAACGATTAGGTGAACTAACGTTCAAAGGCATTCACACGGTTTTATCACCGATAATCTAGCTCCAAGTTGCCAAATTTTCATTTTCTAATAGAAGTATTGTTGTCCTTGAAAGGTGATGATCAGTCAATTTGAAGGACTTCCGTTTTTGGGGGGTCAACAAGTTGTAAGAAAGCTGCCTTTAGGTGCAATATTACTAAGTTCTAGTCGTAGTCTTTCTCATGTTTAATAAGTGCTATCACTTTAAAGGCTTTCTCATGTCACAACACTGTAATTATAGTTGTATTTTCAAAAAGTGAACCCCGAAACAAAACCCTATGCTATAAGTTAATAAACTACTAATGACCCATTAAGAACTTCAACTAAGGAGTAGCCGCACGCATCCCTTCATGCTTTCGGTATATAAAACATTCTTGGATCACAAAATTTGTCATTGTTTCTTGTCAGATTAAAAACCTAGATCCAAGGCTTATCACATGCATTCATGTTACTTGCTAGCTACGTTTTTGCTTAATAACATGGCGTAATAGAACGATTAAACACCTTGGTGCATGTGAACAGCCTAATGCCCCCGCAAAACTTGACCAAAATATAAAGCCCATTAAACGAGTAATACTTTTGTATTAATCCAACCCGGCATTGTCGGCTGCCAATCGTGAAGAAACCCAGAATTGCACTCTATATAAAGCTAAAGCAACAATGATCAAGCACCCCAACCAAGTACTTCATCATAAGCTAGATACGAGATCGGTGCAGTGGAGCCTTCCAGTGTGGGAGAGAAGATGGGAAACGAAAAGCTTGTCTTCGTCCCCCTATTAGCGCTTGCACTGAGTTTGAGTCTAGGGTTTGCAGACGCAGCGTCGTCCCTTCAACAGCCTGTAAAATTAAAGTGGCATCACTATCGTAATTCATGTCATGAAGCGGAAGTGTATGTCAGGCATCAGGTGGGTTTATTTGTCCCAAAGGATAAAAGCATCATTGCCGGTCTCCTTCGGCTGCTCTACTCAGACTGCTTTGTCACTGTATGTGTGTTCTTAGCCCTTCTCTTCTTCAATATTTTGCTCTTAGTTTTCTGCTTTTCTGTCTTCTTCTTTTTCTTCTTCTTATAGTGTGTGTGTGTGTGTCTTTACATAGGAATTTACTGCCGCTCTCTTACCTTTTACGAGCTAACAGTCAAATGCCAAATTACCCATGATAAAAGCATCAGTACTTTTTACCTTTTAGCATTCTCACGCTTCCTCCTCGTGAAATTAACTAAAGACCAAACGGAGTTTTTATAGTTCACTTATGCTTGCTAGAAGAAACGGCGTAATCTCTACAATCTGCTGTAAATAACCCATAAATAAAGCCTCAAAGGTTGCACGACCAATCTTATTTACTAGGTCAACGACCAATTTTCAAATCGAAGTTCCTCCTTCCTTCACGGTAGAGGCTTATGTAGGAAGCAGCAGAAGAGTGCACTTGAAGTAAAATGAGTTTGTCTGCTTCATAGGCGGCCATTACAGTACCCCAGTGAGTTTCTTGAAAAACTATGGGGTAAGGGAATGTTAACCCAAGCATAGGAAGTGGAGAAGGAGACTTCAAATAGCCATTTCTGCAGACAAACATATCAAAATAGTATCCGAGATGGCAATATGCAGAGGAAGGTTGTGCCACTTTCATACTGGTGTGATTATAGACTGGCATAGGATGGTTTGAATTCGATCAATTGATGGCTGTTAAATACGACTTAAATGTCTGCCCCTGCTTATGCTTTTTGAGTAATGCAAATTAGGGCTGTGATGGATCAATCCTCCTTGATGGGCCAAATTCAGAGAAAACAGCACCACAGAATAACGGGCTTAATGTAGCAGCATTGGAACTTATCGACCGCATCAAAACTGTTCTAGAGTCACGATGTGAAGGAGTCGTCTCTTGCGCCGACATTCTCAACCTTGCAACTAGGGATGCTGTCCATTTGGTATGATCTCTGACCTCCTACATCTAATAAGCTCCCTATAAACTCCTAGTATCTGGGTTCGTGTAAAACTTGATCATTGTCGTTGCTACGATGGAACGATAATCTAGCTGTGTATTACCGAGTACAGATTCCTCGTTTGCTCGATTAATCTTGAGCACATTTATGTCAAAATTATAGCTTTTTGTCGTGATAATTCACAGGCAGGAGCACCGTCTTATCCCGTTTTCACGGGACGAAAGGATGGGATGAAGTCAAGCGCTGCGTCGGTGAACCTCCCATCGCCCAACATCTCATGGAAACAAGCACTTGCAATCTTCCAGTCAAAGGGCTTAGATGAACTGGACCTCGCAACACTCCTAGGTAAGGATGCTACATGTAACATTCAATATGACAGACAAGCCACGGTGCTTAGAGTTGCCTAGGCATTCTTCTGTGTCGAGAAAGAAGAATGCTTTCTCTATTTTAACAACTACGCATCAGCTGAAAACTTCTCCTGTGTTTATTAGGAGCTCACTCAATGGGCAAAACACATTGTAGCAACGTTGTTGACCGCCTCTACAATTTCAATGGTACCAGAAAGGCAGACCCAAGCATGGATGCATCTTTCGGAACCAGATGAGAAAGTCATGCCCCAAAGGATCCAAAGGCAACAACGACCCACAAGTGTGGCTAAATCCAGAATCTGGATCCAATTACAGGTTCACTCAGTCCTATTACCAAAGGATTCTAAAGCGTGAAGCTCGCCTCGAAGTGGATCAGCAACTCCTCTATGGGAATAACGACACTACACAAATTATTCAAGAATTTGCCGACGGTTTTGAAGATTTACGTAAGGCATTTGCTCTGTCCATGAGTAGGATGGGAGATATCAATGTTCTAACTGGAAACCAGGGAGAGATCCGCCGACATTGTCGATTTACAAACAAGGATAATCCATATCACTAATATGAACCTAATTTCCCATTCATCAGGGTTGATTGGTCGCCATAAGGTTACAGCACAGCGTCTTGGTATATGTGGGAATTGAAAGATGAATAATCCATTACTTACAACAAAAGAAAAACCTGTTTTTCTATTGGCAATAAAATTACATATTACATTCCTGTATTATGATTTGGTTATCCGACGTTTATACCTAAAGGATAACTTTGATTTCTCTGTTTTTTTTCCTTTCCTTTTCTTTTCCCCGAATTGCCTCAAAAGCATAAGCAGTCAAAATTGTTCATATATCTCCAAATGAATGCGTTAATTTTTTTTTTAAAAGGTTCAAATAGAATAGGGAAAAAGGAAGGAAAAAAGAAAGGAAAAAAAAAAAAAAAACTATTCTTCGCCTAACCTGTGAGATCAATAGTAGCTAAATAATCAGAGCTGGAGTGCGTCAAACAAAGCAACTTCTTCTTTCAGTCACTCCACTGGCTTCAATTGGAAGTAAACAAGAAGAATGTGAGCAACGACACAGATTAAGCACTAGAATATAAATAAGAGTTATTTCTAACCCTATCTTATACAAACATATACACCTTTTAGAATGGAGTCACGTCAAATGCATAATGGACTCATAATTGAGAAGTAATGAGATCATTTCCAAAATCTTATAATGATTCTTAAAAAACTTGGTGCATAGTAAAAATTGAATAAACCTGTCTTACATAAAATTCAAGTGCAATGGAAAAAAGGATCGTGGAAAGTTTAGACGATCTCTCAAAATTTGTAGGCCTTAAAAGCCGGAGAAGCTAGCAGTTGCAACTCAAGAATCTATTGACCAAGGCATACCGCATAAATATTAAGTGGAATTTATTCTCTCACCTAGTAATTAACAAAAAATGAAAATCTAAGGAAACACGAGAAAAAGAAAGAAAGCAGCCTTATACACCAAATGATCATCAAAAAAATGTTTCGTGGGTTAAAAAAATCATAATTAAAAATGTACGATAAGCTTTTGAGTTGCAAAAAAAAAAAGAAAAAAGTAAAAAGTACGTTGACCAATTCTTTTTAATAAAAGGTACTGAATATTTGAATCCGTCAAGACAGTTTTTCACCTGAAAACTACAAAAAGAAAAATAAAATAAAACAAAATAAAATCACATGGGTCAGAAATTATATACTCTCATGGTAAATATAAGAAGGGATATTTACTTCTGTACCCTAAGTTGATCCAAAAGATCATAAGAGAAAGAAATGTATTGGAGCTTGAACTATGCAGACAAACCATAAGTCAAAATTGGAATAAAAAATTTCAGGTCTATTGGTTGACAGGTATGATCAAAACCTATATATGTTTATATTTCTCTTTAACTATGTCTTCTATACTTTCCAGTGTCCTAGGACTATGCCTTTGTCAATAGAATGCGTTGATATCACCTAAAGAAAAACTAACTGTATAAGAAGGGGCCCGGGGGGAACTGCTGCGTGATCTATGAGAACTTATTTTCCAATCATCACCAGACTATAAATGCAGTAGAAATTTCTGAGAAAACTGACTTACGAAGAAAATAACTGTAAATAACATTGTGAATTCTTTCAAAGATATTCCTTCCCCCTTTTCATCCTCCTCAATTAAGCAGACACATTAAACTCAGAGACCAGACGTTGACCCAAATTGTAAACAGCTGTCCGTGAACAACCTTACAACCAAGGAAGGGAGAAAAATATGAACCTAAAAAAAAAGTGCTTTTGCAAGTTACAAACAGGTTAAGTTTCTGGGCACCAGCTGGAAGTTAAATCCAGGACAAGAACTCCAACCAACCAGGAAAGATAATTTAGAATACTTCTACAACTGGGTCTATGATCATCAAGGAATATAATTCCTTACTTTTTCACCTGTTTAGACTTCTAAAATGGCATAATCTAACGAAACCATGTTTCATACTATAACTTGGAATTTAAACTGTACAAGAGAAACATGAAAACCAAAAGAAAAAATATGGCAAATAATTCCATTTCGCTCAACATTGAGAGAGAAGTCTTGCATGCAGAGACATACATTTCTGTTGGATAAGGTAATGCCAGAGTAGAAGAACGAAAGAAGAACATGTGGTAATTACCTCGTAAAAGATGAGAAAATGGAGTAAAACAACTCTCTGAATCTTCAAATGCAAAGCAACTTCAGGTTTGGAGTCTTCCCTTGCAGGAAATCCAAATAACAGCATTTTCTCCAACTTGAAATCCAGGTGTATGGATACTGCTCAGAGTGCAATTTTGGTGCGTTTCATGAGTGTGCATACCAATTTCGAAAATGGAAAAACGTTATTCCTCATTCCGAGGTGCAGGGCTCTTTGTCTTGATTAACTGTTTCAAGCAAGAAATGGGTTTCAGAAAAGGTGTACATTAAACAAAAGTACAGTCTGGTGTTTTGCACAAGACACTTGAATGCCCAAGAAAAATCACAGACAAATGATTTATAATTTGTGCGTAATAAAAATAAATAATATAATCACATTTATCCAGAGTAGAATAAATAGGTCCAAAGCCACATATGCATATCTTAAATCCCATGTGGCATGTCCATATATATTTGTCAGACAATCTGATCATCACCATTGCTGTAGAAACAACATATGTGAAAAATAGTATCACAAAATCCATTATATTAATTACAGGAGGCCATAGAGAAACTGAACATACCTTGTAGAGGTACTTCTTTCTAAGTTTGATTGCAGCTCGTATGCATCTTTTAACATTGATCGTCAGCATTTTGTCATTAAATATCTGCAATATGTAGAGTTTGCAAGTCCACTTAGAAAATTTCACAACCCGCCCCCAACCAAAAAAAAGCCAAAACAAAACACCCTCTTTTTTTTATTTTCTTTTTCAGAACACAAATAACAGTAATAACAACAATAACGATACCAATGTTGATGTGACTAGATTATTGTTGTTACTATTATTGTCCTTTTTGTTTTCTTAATGTTCACAATTAAATATAGATTTTGACATATGTATGAAAAAAGAACGTGAGATAAATCAGTTTATAGCAGTCAAGTCCCCTTCTGCCTTTGCGCTTGAGATATCAAAGGCGAAAAACTAACTGGAAGGAACTGCATGAACATAAACCTCTAACATCTCATGAGCATTTCACTGCATTCAAACTTACTATGATCAAGAAAAGGAATATATATATACATATAATAGCCTTGCAAGTAATGAGAGCATCTAGAAATAGACAAGGTATCTATAGAACTTTGTTGCCCTATTGCTTTAGGTACAGACATTTACAAAACCTATTCACTAGAACACTACCTTTCTATGCAGGTAAACTATTTTTTAGATGATAACATAAGCTTTAACAAAAAGGAAAGCAATTAAATGTAAGTAGACACCTACGTTTCTCGCACAAATCTGCATAAGAATGATGTAAAGCCAATGGTGAGAAGCCTAGTCCTAGTTTGGTATTTATGGCACATCATAGCCCCTTTCAGTATTCTACGGGATAACTGGCAAACAATTCTACAGGATCCACTCCTCAAAAATAAAGAATGAGTTTTTTGCTCATCCTGGTATTCATGTAAGAGATGAAGAAGCATATGGCATGACATACAGAATATCAGACTCATAAGAAATTAAAAGAAATTTCTTTTCATAGTCCAGTTAAAGTCACCTTCTAGCCTATTATTTAGGCCACACAAACTAAACAATGCTAGATATCGAAGGAGTGACAGGCAAAAAGGTTGTAAAAGACATAAAAGAACAGCTGCATCGTCGTGACCAAAAGAAATAATCATGAACCTGCCTTTATCATATCATCAAATGAATGAGTTTCTCTGATGATTTTCTGATGATTCATAATAAGAATAGCTGCCACACAAAAGACTGAAAGCTCATTATGTCCATTTCTTGCTGGAGAGATCATTGTGCAGATATGCATCCGATCACCTTTTGACCAGAAGTTCCTTGTCAAGCCACAAAAGGGACGGGATGAAATCGACTTCACTACATCCTTGTCATCACCATCCACAGTACTGTTATCATTTTCCCCGCTTTCTTCTTTCATTTCCAGTCCAGAATCCCTTGGAAGCTGCACCACTAATCCTTCCAGACAGCTTTCCTCTAAACTGTAGGCCACTGATTCATCAAAATCGGCAGCCCATATCATCTGTGTATGCAGGCCTTGATAAATCAGAAAAGTACCAATCTATAGTGCACACACTTATAAGTTAATATTATTAATCAGAGATATTATTATTGTTGAGGTATATGTTGGTATTTTTGATGATGAGTATTTGTTAAGTCAACTAATATTTTCATGGTATAGTGAATATCGTATTTAGTTCATTGATTCAAATATTTGCTGTCAATGTTGTTAGTATATTTGGATTGGTATAGGTCACTGTTTGGACAAAAGGGAGTTAATATTACAGATCTTGTTAGATAGAAGAAAATAAAAATGGAACCTAATCCACTCCCCCAGTCCTCTTAGGTTACCTAGGGACCATATGCCATATTGGGAGATTATGCCCATACTCCTTCAGAACCCAGCAAACTTAAAACAAACCAGACAATGAGAAGAAGCATATCTTCAGATGTTTGCCTAGTTAGTTTTTTTCCCCTTTTTTCTTTCTTTTTTGGCAATGTACCATGTCGATTTCAATCTAACACTAACTTATTCTGCATGCCAGAAAATCTTAACCAAAGAAAAGTCCTGACAATTGGATATGGGATACATTGGGTTCAATTTAGAAAACACTTGAAAGAAAAAGAAGAGAGAGAAAGAGGAGTCTTATGACTCCAATTTAGAAAATGGTAGCTGTATTCAGTTTCTACCATTACTATCATCCATATTTACATCACAAATGAACAATACTACTGGGGTCAGGGTCAAAAATTAGTCCGTTTCTTCATAGTTTTACTGGCACCTATATTCACAGGCTGCCAATTGATAGTACTTTGTATAAATAGTAGTCTAGAAGAAAATGTGTAACTAGCAACAGAATTGTCTCAATCTGCCAGCTGCTGTGACCAATATAACTATCATTACTGATATTTCTATTTAATTGTTTCGTTAATACAAAAGGGGGTAACAACAGCTAAAAGCTTTCATTCTAGTTTTGATGCATCTGGACAGGGAAAAAATAAGTAAAGAACACAAACCTCCCACATAGAAAGAGACTCATTAAAAGATAACTCCCGACGAAAAAGTACCAGCAGCATCCGGAATGCAAAATGAAGGCTTTCAGCACCTATATGGGACAGATGTGCAAACATATCCCTGTCCGTAAGTTCCAAGATATGCCACAAGGCTTGCAACTGCTTCATCACTCTGGTTGGTCCTTCCATCTGAAAATTTTCACGCTGGAGTTTTTCAAAAGCATATGTCAGAAGAAGAAAGTAAAATTATCTAGATTAAAATCTTTGGCAAGTTTAGTATTACCATTCTCCTTAAAAGCATCTCAAAGCACCAGAAAGCATCTGCATTGTCTTCAAAGAGAACAACAAAAGGAGACAGCAGGTCACTCATACCTAAGACCAGGTTTCCAGGCAGAAAATTTACTAATCCATGCTGAGAGTTCTTATTATAAAATGATACTAATGGAATTTAAAGAACTCATGCAAAATTAGTAAATAAAAGGCCACAACCTTGACAATAACCAGTTGCAGGATCAACCCATGCATAAACGGCAAGGATATCTGACATCCTAGCTAAGTTTCTTGTATCCTCGTAGAATTCAAGATGACTATCTGTTCTTACAACATCAACAACTGTAAAAGAATAAAATTTTCAACTCAGACAAGTAGTTAAAGAAGAATAGACAACTGCTTTGTACAAGTTGTGAGGAACAAAGTTCACAAAAGAGTTACCTATGCGGTGAAGAGTCCAAAGCCATTCTGATACTCTGTCTTCACTAGCTGGCCCTTGTTCAGAGATGGTTGAATTTGTCACTTCTGCTTGGGGTACATCTGAGATTCTCAATCGGTTTACCATTTCTGTTTTATTCAGAACATTATTGGACCGCAACACCGATTCATCCGCATCAGGATGAACCATTTCAATTTCTGAGTTAATAGAGTGAGGCATATTGCAAGATGGCGAGCCATTTGATTCTATAATTAGATCTTCATTGTTATTTATTTGAAAACTGTGCATTCTGTCATCTTTAAATCTCAGTTTATGTTCCGTAGAAAGTTTATGATCATGCAATTTGCATGATTCTTTATTTTCTTCACCCTTCTCAAACAAATCAGTGACAGGTAAAAGAGGAAAATCAAAACAATCTTCAGGTACATACTGCAATCCATTAGCTTCTGTCCCTATTTCCAGGGAACTGCAGTTGAGTGGACCAGAAGTATGTATGTAGCAAGACGAGCCATATGCTCCACCGTCTGTGCTTTCTCTCACGCTGAGAAGGTCAGCTGAGTTGCTAGAGCTTTCCCTTCGGCATGCATTTGATAAGTCTATACAGTTATTGTTCCAATCACAATGATTCTCTAAACATTTAGTGCTGTCAATAGAAGCTTTTCTACTTAGCACTTTAAGTTCTCTTCTTTCCTCTTTAGAGGATGTTCTCATATCCATAACCTTGGAGCCCACAACATAGGCAAGTGAACCAGTTCCTATACTTGAATGCATCGTTTGGCATTCCTTAATCAGGTCCTTGAAGCGTTCCCTGCAGGCAATTTATTATGAGGTTGTCAATAGTTAAATTTAAACAGAATTTGCAGGGGAAAAATAATTCAAGATCCTTCCACTGTTTTACAGACCATAAATAACACGCTTAGCACTTTCTTAAACATATAAAACACCTTGTAATACAATCAACTAAAGGAACAGTATGGGCTAAAAGGCAACCACCAGATTCTATCAGTTCTTCACTAATCTACATTCCACATTCGGAGTGATGTCAAAGAGTAAATGTTGGCAGCAATCGATACACAGAATTGATTTCATTTCTGTTTCTTGTCTGTTTATTTGTTGTTGTTTGTGGTGGTGGTGGTGGAGGAGGGGAGCATTGGATCCAAAGATATACAAGCTAATAAAAGCTGTAGAAACTTTTACAATCAACAGTAGTTAGTTAACAACAGACTGAAATTCCCAAGCAATGTGCTGTCTTCTTCAACAAATTAGAGTTTCCAGTGCAAGCAGTGACAAAACAACCAGTAAAAAGTTTAACTACAGATTTTTTTGACGTAAGAAGTATGACAGCATACGGATTGGATGACAAGATAATGAAATTATGAAATAATATGGGAGATTGAACTAGATCCACATGGCTGGTGCTTCAGTACAACAAGAATTCACACCCAAAAATATATTTCTCCCAGTAAAAGCAATCAGCTGTATTTGCAAACATGTTAGATAAAGTAAAAGGCAGTTAAAATGAAGATTTTTTCTAGAGTAAGGAAAATGGAAAAATTCACCAGCATAGAGCTGAAAATGAAATGGTCTAGACCTTCGTGCTCTCCGCAGCTGTATTCGGTACTCAGCTGTGCTGCCCAGTGCATAACAACCAAGCAGAAATTCCCAAACTTCTGGCCTTATGGATGGATCCACACCCTATCATGCAGAGAATTCAGTTAGGCTACCCCTAGGTATTAAGATCAACTGCTATCGACACTCCATATACAAAGATGCTAAAACTCAGTCAGGATTAAATCCATTGTGAAGGTTAATTAGATATAAATCCCAGCAATCAAGTCTGTGACTCATAAAGACAGTATCATGCTCCCATAAACATCCATACCATTCCAAAAGGAGTAATCCAAAGGAAATTACAGATAAATGATGGTATAAACCACCCGCAAGGGGTGTTGAAGGAACTATCATGATAGTGAAATAACATACCCCCAAAACAATCAGCTTGAGTGCCTTTCGAAAACCAAAAACCTTCCCATCACTATCAAAAGTTGCCTGCCACTTTTCTGGCTTAAGCATTTTGTTTACCTGCACCATTAAGAATGATCCCCTTCAAATTTAAATTATGTTATAATAGAAAAATGGTAAAGAACATGCAAATAGAAAAGATTGCCCTTAACCAATTTGACACCAATTACTCTACAAATTCTTAAAAGTTAAAAAAAGGAAAAGCAAAATAAAAGTGAAGATTAATTGGAAACCAGAGAAAAAAAGGATAAAATGGTACATGTATGAGCATTTGGGATTTCAGAAGGCCTCCGGATCTCATTTGAAGTTCTAATGAAAGACAAAAGTCATCTGACTCCAGGTCCCCCCAAGTCAAAGGGCTGCCACTATGCCAAAGGGGCAAATCAGCACGCATAGATGCTTCTTCAACACACACAAAGCGTCTCAGCCATGGCAACTTCCCAACTTCCAGAGACAGGTATGTGGCCATACATGAGTTTCAGTGAGCATTAAACGGTAACAAAGATACCTAGCTTCAATTGGATGTAACCTTGCTAAAAAACCCCTAGTTAATTAAGAGGGTCCTGAGATAACCCTGTTTGTAGCTTACTCACAAAAGATGATACATTGTAACTCTGAATTTTCCCTCTTCTCCCCAGTATACTTCTTTTCATTTTTTCTTCTCTTTATTATTTTTCTTTACAAGAATAAGATATCTAATAAACAACCAAATAGAAGGCAAACAAAACTGCTATAACTGCAAGCATCATCAAATTTCTCTTATGCTGAATCGCAATATCAGAACTTCATAATTCCCAACCACCTACTAGGTAAATAGTTCAGGCTGTCTGTTTTTGACACCACCAAAAATATCTATACTGGCCCCAAAGCTGACACCTTCTCCAGTATACCGTTAGCTTCTAAATATACAGATCCAAATCCCAGGGGGAGGGACAGAGCGAGATGCCTTTGACAACATTCATCCCTCAACTCTTATGGAAGCAATCTTCATCGTAATTTTACAGTAAACATACATAGACTGCTACAAATCCCTGTTTTTTTTATCAAATTTATTAACAATTCTAATCATCTTGGTTTAAAATAGAGCTCTAAAAGCTACCACAATACTTCCAAGCCTTAACTCCACAGTTAAAAGGCCAAGAACTCTGTAGCCCGTTTAATTGAAATGTTGTGCTCACACCAACAAATTTCCATCATATGACCAGCTTATTGCAACCATTGGGTTAACAGAGTCCAGGTTATCTTTCTCCAAAATGCGCTTCCAGTTTTTTTACACGGACTGCTAACATTTTCTCCACATTATGAAACCTAAAGCGTTGCTGAAAACATTCTTGAGACAAGTTTTGCCTCCCAAAAGAGCAACTCAGAGCAACATATCAAATGAGGCCAAAGTCTTAATCACACTACACTCTCAAGATAAGCATTTTGTTTTCAGTGATAATTCATTTATCACTTTTTCAATGAAGCAAAAGCTCGTTAAGTAGCAAACTTACACGAATGAGATGATTTATCTCCGCCACTCATACTCTTAAGCTTCTTTTCTTCTTCGTTGGGAAAGGGAAGGTTTGTATTGGGGCTAGTTTTTTTCAGCTCCAAAATCATTACATATTTATTATTCCACTTAATATAATATTGGAAAATTTATTCCATTATTTTAATGTGAAACAATTTCCTGAAACTACAATCATTACTCATCCACTTATCAGAATTGTTTCCTCAAAAATTTTCTCTTGCTTACCGATGCCACTATTCTATAGAGTAATTTGTGCAGTTACTCCACGACATAAAACATCAAGCTGGTTTTTCTTGTTGGCCTAAAAAAAAAAAAAAGAGAGAGAGAGAGAGACCTTTTCTTTACGGCGCATTATGACCAACAACCAATATACCACTGGATGAACCGGGGGAATGCCATTAAGCACAATCCGTTACTTCAAAGGACAATGCCATAAGCATACTTGATTCAATAACGCACGAGAGTATAAGCAGAAAGCGAAGAAACAGATGCCAAAACGTTGTTAAAGAGAATCTTACAGTCTTAATAACCTTTATGGGCGACTGAGAAAGGCAAGGCTCCCCAATGTCGCGCACGATGGAACCCACTTTCTGCAAATTCACTGCTCCGGGTTTTCCGCAGCTCCATTGCCTCTCCTCATCTCCCCCACAAGACATCACACTCCAGCTTTCTCTTGTACTATCAATCTCAACCTCTCAGCCTACCAACACTCCGAATACAAGAACACCATAACTGATTGGACGAAACAAACACCTTCAACAACGACATAAACACAATAAGAAAAGAATAACTGAATAGAAATCAATACACAGAACACATTCTCTTAGTTGCAAGGAAGATAAAAACGGAACTTGATTGCAGAAGACGTTCAATACTAGGAAATCAAATTAGACAAACTACAAAAACCAATGCAGAGACGTAGAATCGAATCGGGCGTTAATAGGATCACTGGTGTGAGAGAGAGAGAAGGAAAGAAGGAGATTGAATTACCTGATGTGAGAGAAGTTTGGAGAGTGGATATGCAGATTCAAGAGCAAGAGATCGCTGAAATTTGAGGGAGTAGGTAGGTGTAGAAATTATAAGCGGAGCTCCTTCATCACCATTTACACCCACGCACACACCCAAAGGAGACCGTTTCTTTTCGCCTGGTATTTGTTACTCCTTTCCATGTTTTATTCTTTCTTTTTTATCTCTAATTCTTTCTTTCCTTCTAGAAGTCGCTTAAAAACACTTCCAACCAAAAGGGAAATAAATAAATAATTAGTCTTCATGAAATCTCTAAAATATCATATTTTTTTCGAATTATTCTCTTCTTTTTTTTTTCAATTTAAATGAATAACCTCTTTAATATTCAAAAATTATTTTATTACAATTAGAAAGTTTTAAAGTCTAAATAAAAAGTTGACTTAAAAATAAGAAGAAATGTTTTTCCTTAATATTTACTCCCAATTAAATTGGGTAATTAATCACATTTAAAATTCATAAATGTTTATACATAATAAAATACAAATAATTGTGGATGACGTGAGAAATAACATTATTGGGAATTATATGGAAAAAATAAATTGCTTAGAAAATGAGTTGTAGTAAACATGGAAAAGGAAATGGAGAGCATTATTATTTGGCATGGCAATTATGGTTAATAAATACCCGTGATGTGTCAGGTCATCCATGCCTGTACGATGCCAAACATAAAAATGAATGAAAGCAATTGAAAGTACTGTTTTAACGGGATATACAAAATTTGTACGATTATATTTAAGTGAATTACGCCAATTGATATAAATTCTTTCAACGTACTTGAATCCCCACCCTTATTTTTATAATCTGTCCAATTCGGTCGACATGATGACCACAGATAACTTAAATAAAATAAAATAAAACCCGTAACTTAACACGAGCCCGAGCTCCATATTCTTGTTCTTTTTTATTTTTTCCTAAAGTTCTTGAATAACTCTACAATGTCCAATGGTTTTTAAATGATTTCTTTTTTGGAATTAAATGATACTAAAAATCTATATCTGAAGATTTTTTGGAAAAGCATGAAGATTTTGTACATTCTCACAATTTAAAATCGTATTTTTTTTTCTACAATTTTAAAATATAATTTTATTGCCCCTTCAAATATAATCAAAATAACAAAAAGGATTCATATGAGAGATCTTACAAATTAAGTATTTTAGATTCAAATTTTTTCAACCACATTTCAAATTAATTTGAGTATATTTTGGGGTGAGCTACTACTTCTCAATTTAAGCCATGAAACTTAACTTAGTGAGAGTTATTATTAAAAAAAAATTCTTTAACTAATTATTAACATAATTGCAACAAATAGAAAGGATTAGATATACATGAATATATGTATAGATCTCTTTTTTTTTTTTTTTTTTGTGTTCAGATTTTCACAAATATCGAGACAATCTATGTAATAATCTAAAGACTCTTTTGGAAAAGTTAAAAGACTTTGCACATTCCCACAATTTCTCAAAAGGATTTCCTTTTTTTTTTTTTTTTTTCTTTTGTGAATTAGATTTACTTCCATATTTTCGGTTTCATGTCTTTTTGTAACTGGCCTTAGGGGAAGATGATTTCCTTTCTTAATGCATTAGTAACTGGAAAGGGCCTTATGAAATAAATCACCCAAGATCCACCGTTGAGTTTAGAACGAATCTTCTCAATATTGTGGACCAAATTCGAATAATTTTTGTCCTTCCCTTATAGAAAGTTGAAAATATTGAGTCTTGTAATCTGAAGGGAGATAATATAATTAAATAGAAAAACGTACTTGGTTACAATTACAATAACCCTACAACCATAAAATGCTTTACAAAACGTCGAAGATTTTGTGAATCTTATCATATTTAAAGTAAAAGCTACCCATATAAAGTCCTTTGCTCTTTGGCTATGCAGACAACTTAAGTAAAGCTTTTTTACGTTAATCATGATGTTTAGATTGCCCCTATCCACGGATCATAATTAACCGCATTCTAAACGTTCAAACATTTGCAAATAGTGGTCTGATGCGTTTCGTGGCTATCATGAATAATTATAAGGCAATATGACTACTTGATCGTGTGAATCAGTGGCCATTTGACCAGCCAAGTTAAGACAACGTAAGCTTTTTGAAGATAAACGTTCAAGCATATATTAAGAATCTGACCACGCAAATCATGACTTTGATTTGATCTATTGAAGCAAGAAGTTCATTAAAGAAGCGGAAGGTTTGAGATTGGAGGAAAATATTAGAAAAGGCGAAGAGATCTTAGATTGAAAGTTAAATCTTTTGAAAAGAAAAAGTCACCTTTTTCCTTTTTTTTTTTTTTGTTATTTCTTTTGGGCATGTACAAGATAAGATTTAAGAATTTGATTTCTTTTGAAGGTAACTGATATTTTAATTTTTTTCTCCATAAATAATCAAATAGGTCAAATGAGGTAGGTCATTCTTTATAATTTGACAAAAGAGGATTAAGTCGTTTAAAAGAGTTCAAACCTTCTAACTAACCCAAAAAGTTAGGTCTACATCAACTACCATCGTTTAAGAAGGAGAAAATTCAGAGTTTGTACCAACTTGTTTGTATTTTCATTAATTGGAGCATGTAAACTAAAGAAGACAATCAAAGAGTATATTAAACGGGAGAAGTTAGGACAATTAGAGTTGACAATGAACATCTTCTAGAACTTAGAACCTTCTATTATAATTAATAACAACAACTTCATAGATATCTTAGGTTTGTAGTAGTTCACCTAAAATGTCAGGTGATTGGAGATGTTGAAAACGGAACAAAGAGTTTGGTATTTAGTACGAGATCTATGAAATGCCATTGATGCCAAATTAGTATTGAAGAACTAAATTGTTACGCAGGAAGACACTGCTATCATAGAATTGTTTTATTTTTATTTTATAACTCTTGTGCTCTCTCACTTAAATAGTAATAACATTTATAAATCTTATACGTCTCATGTGTATTAATTGGATTTTCATGTGGGTCATTGTTATGCAATTCTAAAACTGCATTTAACTGTTTGTGCATGGTAACGGTATTATATCTAGTAACGTTCATGCTAGTATTGACTGTATAATCAGCTATGAAATTTCGTTGCTTTTGATTTGACAATTTTCCATTTTGGGTTAATTCTCGATGTGCGTGATAGGCAATGGATTCTGCCTTCCTTTCCTGGCTAAGATGATTGACGCCGCGGAGAATTTCCGGCGAGATGAGGGAAGATGATGAAGTCAATGGAGACGACGTCGTTCTGTAAGGTCTGCGTGCGGTGACTATGCTGTCCATGTGTGTTAAGTAAGCAGAATTGGCTTAGATACGTCGTATTGAGTGGGCAAGAAGTGCTGACGCGACAGACATTGGATTTTGATCGTTAAGTGAATCAAGTTTACAAGAACTTGGTTTGAATTGACTTAAGGAATCAAATACATATAAACTTAACTCATTAAATTTGTTTGAACTCCTACATTATATATTATATTGTAGTATATTGTATTATAATATAATATAATATAACATATATTATCATATGTACAAACAAGTACGCTTGCACACCCTTATTTGCATCCCTTGTTTGCAAGTATGATACATAACTCTGTCGTCAAGAAATTGATATATGTTTTTAACTATGGGGGCCTAGTAATAATGAACAATGGCCTATTTAATTTGATAAAATCTAATACAGTAGTTTACATAAAAAATAATATAGTAATAAAATGTGATTGGTCATGTCAAAATTTGGTACTGAAAGTAATTTATAAACCCAAGTTGTAGTTTTAAACAATATGGAAGGCATGACAAAGAATTTTTTTTTTTCTAACATGCTATTAACGGCTGCTCTTATTACATAACAATCCTAAGCTTTTCAAGCCTATTATATAGATAATTTCAAAGTCACTAACTATTCATCACACATTCAGAGTCATTATACATAAGGCTCTCTTGTAGATAAATATTTAATTCAGTTGATAACTTCTTAGCCCTAAATTTAATATTCAAATGCGTGAATTTGAAAAGCTCAAATTCGTGTATGAAAAAAAAAGTCTCCTAATTATATTTACACATTAATGTATGAGCTCTAGGCTTTTATGTTTTCCTGCCTAGTTAACTAGGAAGTTAAGAGCAAAGTTATCATTTTCTTCGTTCTTTGCTTAGGTAGAAGAACCTTCATCCTCGTACTCTCACATGAACTTTTTTTATTATTCAAACAAAAACAAAGAGAATACAGCCATCACAAGCCAAGATTGAGAATCTCATGAAAACTTATTGATTGATTCTGGCTATTGGGTGACATACCAACAACAGAACAATCGTAGGTCTACATCAGTGGTGTGGCCGCCCTATGGTAGCAAACGCAAATTTAACCTCCTAAAGGTGTAGCGTCACATTCGGCAGAGACAAATTTGTTGCCATAGGCCGCCCTGCATATGGTGGTGCAATCGGGTTGGGAACATTCAAGGACGACTTTGAAAGCCTGAGCAGGAACGGGGCCCGAAGCCACGAACGTCATGACCACCAAGGCCACGGCCAGAGCTAAGCACTTTACTACTTTCCCTTCCATGGAGAATCAAGAACCTATATCGAACAAATTTCTAGCTTAAAACTGGGAAAAGAGAAAGAGAAACACAGTTTCTGAAGTGTTTCCGAACAATGAAATGGCTTACTTTAAATTTAGCCATGGCATCATTCTATACAAGAATTTTGAACGAAGGAATTATATTGTACAACTAAGTATAGTTACTTTCTTTCTATGTGAAATTGCATCCAAACTCACAAACCACCGATTTCCTTTTCCGTTTATTGTTGTGTAGGACTTACTAAAAAACCATGATTGCTTGCTATGAGGTCCAAATGATGGAAGTTTTTTTCTTATAGATTTGAGGACCATTGACATCAAACTAGAAAGCAATGGTGATACTAAAAATTAATTTTACAACCACTAATGGTTGTTGAAACAAATTTAATGACCACTTAATGGTTGTATTTAGATTGTTCCAATTGATATACATAATCAGTAGACATAGATATAAAACTAGATTTTTTTTTTATAGATATTTTACACTGTTTTTTAAAATTTTGCTAATTTTGTTTTGCATAAAGTACGGTGAATAACTACATCTTGTTAGCAAGAGTTTTTTGGGGAAAAAATTTATAGAAGTTATTTTGTTTTCTTGTGAACCATTAGTTGTATAGTTTGTGTTAGGAAGCATGTCTAACAAATATTCTTGGCATTGTTATCTATCCCCTTGCTACAGTACACAAGGGGAGAGATTGGATGTCACTACCTTTATTTTGAAAGCAATCAACCTTTTTAGAGCTACAAGCCGTACTCATTGGGGTTATGCATTTATGAAAGTGAAATATTGCTTATAGATATCTTAGCCTTACAACCCACCATCCAATATTTCATTTGATTTATAAACTTGAAAACTTGAATAAAAACAAGAAGATAATTGAGTAAACTTTGACTGGAAACCTATCTCTTTATTTTAAAAGAGGTTGGGAGATTTTAAACTTAATTATAGACGAACTAGATAAGCTATTCAAAACTTATAAAAGAAAATAAAAGGAAAAGAAAGGCTTAACAACAAAAAACACTAGTAATATGTTAAACAATTAAAATTAGATGATGAGTGACAAATGATAAATCAGAAGATTCTTTGCATATGACTATAAAATGAATTAAAAATGATATAAAAGAATAAAAAATGGAACATCAACAAGAAGTAAAAAGGTATATCATATTAGTCTAGTTGGTGACCTCAGTTTGATGTACACCAAGCATTTTAATTTTATAGATACTACATGATGGCAACTGTGTTTCTGAAATTTGGACCATTAAATAAGTTGAAATAAAACTAAACGTGCTTATGCCTGGATGATCTAACCATTTTGACTTTTTTTGTACAATGACCTTTAATGGAAAATGGCTTGCTTATGTTTGTTCTAACACGTTATAATAGTGTTTTAAACCAAAAAGTTACTAAAGCCCAGGAAAAAAAGAATCTCTTGCGGAAACAAATGCCCTGGATATTGGACAAGATAAAGATGTCGGAAAACAAAGTATAATTTCATATAGGTTATTTTGTAAGCCTTATCCTTAACCTTTTAGGCCAGTTTCAACTGTGACCAAAGGCATGCAAAAATGCCTTGCTTCTTCTCCTGTGAAGGCCCTTCCTTTACAGGGTCCAGAGGAACCAGGCAATGCATCGAAGCAAACAAATATGTAAGCTGGTAATTCATTTCGTACGCACACAACCACATAACGCATGTTAGGGGTGGAAGGAGGTGATGTTCAAGTGGGTTATATCCTAAATTTTACGAGTCGATCTCAAACATAGAAACTAAAACAACAAAGGCTGATGCATTTGGACCATCACATTCAGTGGCAAAAACAGAGACCTGCACTTTCAGTAGTGGCAAATGAGCGATTAGGCCAATACAAGGACATGTGCTGTGCATAAATTGTGATAACCGTAAATGACAGAAAATAATCAAATACAAGGACATAAAATATTTATACGGTTTGCATATATCAAATATAACCACAAGCAAATTGGTTATAAAAAAAAGTTTAGTGGATGTAAAAACTAATCCGTCAAGTCTTACTATCACTAAGATGAAGAGATTTCTTTCTTTCTTTTTATTTTAAAAAAAATCTCCAGCCCTAACATACAAATGAAAGTATGAAAAAAGAAAATCGCTATGATTCAATAATGATCTCTTTTTGAAAGACAATCAAAAAGTTTCTTTCCTTTTTTTTTTTAATTTTTAATTTTTTTGTTCTTCTTTTCTCCTTATGCGATCATCTTTTTGTGTTTCTGTCGTGAGGAAACAGAAATGAAAAGAAACTAAATATATATGAAAGTAATTTCTTGGTTCTAGCTTCAAAAATAATTGATGGGGAGGTTCAACTATCTTTAATTCCTACGATTCTTATATGCTTTTATTTTTTTAATAGATTATTCGTATAGTTTAAATTAAAAAAATAATATTTGTGGATCAAATGTGTTAGTTTTTGTCCATTTTAATGTAAAATTTATTAAGAAATCATGTTACAATAAAATGATAGTTTGACTACTTTAGGTACATTCAGTTAAAAAGGAAAATAAAAATTAAGCTCATGTATATCACATTTGCATATAATTTGATGAAGTCAAGTGACTCTCTTTGGAATTAAAGCATCTTTACCAATACAAAAATAATTAATTTTTAGGGTTGAGTGGTAATTTCAGTAAATTTTCTATTTCTTCCTTGCCATTGTTACACTTAAGTGAAGGAAATTCTTAGTTTTTGTTATGGTGTTAAGAGTTATTGGGCCCACTTTCCCAACAAGGAGTTCTCCTTTTGACTCAGTAGTTGGGTTTGTAACAATTAGTATCAGAGCTAAACCCCATATCTTAAGTTCAAATCTTAGTAGGTGTAGTATGAGGGAATATGAGGGGAAAGAGCCCCAACAGTCCCATTAGCTGACCTTCGTTGAGGACGTCATATAAAGGAATCGTGGGGTATGTTATGGTGTTAAGAGTTATTGGGCCTGCCTCCCCAATAAGGAGATCTCCTTTTGGCTCAGTGGTTAGGTCTGTAATAGTTTTGTAGGCACCTAGTCTATATACTAGTGGAATCTACTGGTATCAATGACTTGGGTTTGAACTTGTCAATATGCTACCTTACACGAAAGAGATACAAACTGTTTAATAATATATATTAAAAGTATATTGTAATGGGTTTGGGTTTCAATTTAAAAAGTTAACCTATTAGGTACAGTAACTAAACACCTTATAAGCACTAAAATTTTCTTACTCTTACCTAGTGTGAGACAAATGTCACTACTTTTCTCAAGGTAATTGGGTTATGCCTCTCAATTCGATTAGACATGTAACATTCTCTCTTAAGTCCACGTCATCCTTGATGTGGCTATGTCCCCCTTGACATGACCATCTCCTGGCAGCCTGGGCACCCAACCAAGAAACTCGGCAATTGAATATTCATACTATATAATGTTTAGGAACTACAGAAATATTTCACATTATTTGTAATAGAAGTTAGGAGAAAGTTTTTATTTCAGGAGGGAAGGGAAGAGCTTCTTCCAGAACCACTGATTGGTTTACAACAATAATTACAAGTCCACTAATCGGACACATCATAGCACCTTGCGTTGGTTTTTTGCATTATCCTGTTTCTTCTTAAGTACTTGTTATTTCTGCAGATGTATGTGGTCTACTAGAAGAACTAGCTGTGCCAGAAAAGGCCGGCCTTGGAACAAATGCCGGCTGTTTTGGAGTTGGAATAGTTGCAGCTTCACTGTCAAGCATGGTGACAACATTAGACATGGTAGGGCGGTCATTTGGGTCTGCTTGTACACATAAGAGTCCCACATTTACGAACTTAACAAATTGTTCTGCATTGCAAACTTCATGTAAAGCCGGGTCCACTAAATCCAATACCTTGTTTTCTGTCCATAATCTCCATGTCTGAGATATTTTTAAAATCAAAATCAGTATTAAGAAAAAAGTGACCAAAGAAAAATAGTGATCATGAAATAAATTAAACACACTTACATAACCTACAAGGCTTAATGCTAGTTCTGATTGATAAAAGCCTGTGTTCTTTTTTCCAGCTACAATCTCAAGCAAAACTACACCAAAACTGAAAACGTCGGATTTAATTGAAAAAAGCCCTTCCATTGCATATTCTGGAGACATATATCCACTGCATTCCAATACTTATTAGTACACATGATAAATTGTACTTTTTTTTCATAATCAAAGTTGAGGAAATGAAACTTTTGATGAAACTAACAAAAACCAACTTTTTAATTCAACAAAAATATAAACTTACTAAGTTCCAACAACTCTTGTTGTATTTGCTCCAATTTCTTTTCCTTCAACTATTCTTGCTAAACCAAAGTCAGATATTTTTGGATTCATCTCATTATCTAAAAGAATGTTACTGGTTTTAAGATCTCTATGGATAATCCTCAATCTAGAATCATGATGTAGATACAGAAGTCCACGAGCTATTCCCAAAATGATGTGAACACGCAAGTTCCAATCCAAAAGCATGTTGACCTTTTGACCTTGCAAGTTTTTCCATTTGTCATTCAAAGAACAATTTTAGAAAGAGTAACAAATTAGCCTTGCTTAAACAAGAAATAGTTTATCAAGCCTTGCAAGTTATTAGGAATTTAGTTTAGAAACTAACCAAATAAAAATGTGTCTAAGCTTTTGTTGGGCATGTATTCATAGAGTAAAATCTTTTCTTCTTCTTTTACGCAATACCCTTGAAGTTTAACAAGATTTCGATGTTGAAGTTTTGCAATCAACACCACTTCATTTTTGAATTCTTGTAAGCCTTGACCTGTGACACTTGAGAGCCTCTTTATTGCAATTTCTTTACCTCCAGGAAATGTGCCCTAAGATATGCACTCATATGTTATGTATAACCAAAAACTGTTTTAAATGAATACTAATTCCAATTAATATTGCTAAAATTACCTTGTAAACAGGCCCATAGCCCCCTTGTCCAAGCTTATTCTCATTTGAGAAGTTATCTGTAGCTGTTAGAATGCTTTCCATCTCAAAAAAGGTCACATCAATGCTTTCCCCATCTTCTTCTTGGAAGCCAACCGAGCCTATCAATTCTTTTACGTGTCTTTCACTATCCAATGAGCATAATGCTCGATTTCTTTTATCGCTTCTTTTGTGTTCTAAGTTTAGAAGACATATATATTAGTCATGTGATAGTTAATTACACATAGAGCAAATGAACGGCTTTATTTAGATTCAAATAAAAAATATATAGATTTTATATAGCAGAGTGAATTTCACAAAGTAGTTACCTTGTCTATTGGCTATCTTGCTCCTCCACAGACATGTAGAAGTTATGGCACATGCGAGAATAAACACGATTATAAGAGGAAGCATAAGAGTCAGACTATGCAATGCATTTTCGGTTGAGCCCTCCTGTAAATCACCTTCTACAAGAAAGAAAGAGGACAAAACTCACTCAAACACATGTAATAGGAAAAAAACACAAGATGATAATTTTTTAACATTCCATAGACCTACTATTTAGATTCATCAGCCAGTTACAAAGTAATCATGACATCACTAAGGACTAGAAATTTATATCCAAAAAGTGGGGAAAAAAAGAAGAAGAGAACTTCTGGAATGTTGCACAAATCGTCAGTTCAAGACAAATTTTCCTAACATCGGCGAAGAACAATGGAGAAAAATATCAGGGCTTCGATTATCAAAATGGCTTTTACCAAGAAAAAAACATATCACTAGGACTTCCAACTAGCCTAATTCTGTCTTCACTTAAAGACCAATTTTAAATCTGACAGAGGCAAATGAAATTGCATACGAACCTTTTGTACAATTTAAATTAGAACCACTCCATTGGAGTTTTTCAGTGCAAAGGCACCTCCACTTTCGATCTTTCGCTAATTTGCAAGTAGTCTCTGGCCAGTCCCTGCAGTCCATGGACCAAGTACAGATTGGCTCCTGAGGTGGCCCCCATCTAATCTCCACTTCAGAATCAAAGCTCTGAGAATCAGCAATAAACGGCAATGACGTGTTCAGCCGTAGATTTCCTTCTGAATTTCCATCATATGCTGCATTGGCATTGATGAAAAATTTCCGTGAACTTGGATCCATTCTTGTAACTCGATAGCTACCACTTGGTGCATTGAAGCTAAGCTGGCCAGTGGAGTAGTTGCAATAGAAACTGAAGTACATGGGGTCACCACAATTTGGTCTAGTACTCAGAGGATAGGGAATCATGTTTGTGCCACAAGGTTCACAGCTCCTCGCAGTTGGTTCTGCAAAAGGAATCAAGTCTGTAAATGTAACTTAACATGAGAAAGAGAGCTTTAAACCTTGCAATATTATGAACAGGCAAGGCAAGATCAATTTTACAAATTTCTTACAAAATTTAGGTAGAAGATTTTGAGGATACGGTAATGTCATGGTGAAGCAAAAAAGGGAAGATCGGTGATAGTATCTAAAACGCCATGATACGATACGTGGTTGCTCACTTTCTTTCCCACGTCAATTATCCAAAAATAAATTCACTGCTTTGTAAAAAAATGAGTCAGTGGGTTCAGTTCAGCTGCTCACTTCCAGCATATTTCAATGTGTAAAAAGGAGTACCTATTTCAGATTTTGCCACGCGTACAAAGAGATTTTGACCGCTGTTTTCATACTCCTCTTGCAGATTGCTTACAGGCTCGTTCCAAATCCAGCAGCTCTTGTTCTGAGATGCTTGCTCACTGGTTGTTGCCACATATGAATAAGCATCGCACGGGCAGTTCTGAAAGCAGTACACACTGCATTCTCTTTCATTTTCCACAGGAAATTGAAGGTTCAAGAAAGTGTCGTTTGGGAGACACGTGGAATTTCTGGTGCACCCATCTGAAAATATTCCAGAATTCCAATTCCCAGAGTTACTCGGCTTGAACCCCGGCAAACATTTGCATGCTATCCTATTGTTAGTGTTGCAGCTGCTAGAGTTCCCACATTCATTAGCAATACTGCATTTTCCTGGTGGCCACCACCACCTCAAACTCCAGTTCCAGTGATCGCTGTCCAAGTTCAGATACTCTAGTCGCCCAGTGTAATTCATAACTAACCTCGAGCGATCGGACTGCCGGGTGGAATTTGATAGAAAGTCAGAAATGTCCGGAGGCATTTCATTTATCCTGTCCAACCTATCTGGAATCGTATAACTCCCGTTGTTAACTGCCTTTCGGGAAATAACATAGGTGTTTGGTTCTTCTTGACTTAGACTAAACTCGAATTTTCCAGTTCCAGGGTCTTTTTGTATCCATGAAGTCAATGATAGGCATCCCCCCATGTTCATGCCTGGAAGAAATGTATCAGTTGGATTTTTGAAGCTCTCCCACAGACTCTTCTCCGGCTGATCATCATTACTTAAGACCAGGTTTCCAGAATCCATTAACTTCAGAGTCCGACTTGTAGACGAGGATGCAAGAGATGTAGACCATAAATTTGTCGTGGCATTTGATACTCTAAGGTTGCCATTTTCGTCAATTCCAAAACTCCCAGGAGAACCGAGTAGCGGCCTGTCTCGGTTGGCAACCCATACGACAGTTCTCGGATACAAATTGTAGTACCAGATCCCGAGGTATGTTCTATTATCTGATGCAACATTTGGGGTAAAGAATCCCAGCTCGAATTTTTTTCCAGCAGAAACAAGCGTTTCTTTTTCGTGGTCACTGATGGGGTTCTTCCGTGTTATGGTATCTCTTGCAGAGCAAAGAAAAGCGGAAAGTGCCAAGAACAAGCAGAAGATTGTAGCCGGCGCCTTGTTTCCCGTGAAGATCATTGCTCCTGGTCACCGGTTTGCACTGAAGGTTGCACACTGCAATAGCTTAAGACTCCAAGACCACGGCCTTGCTGCCCGAAGACCACTATTTCTTTCTCTTAGCCTCACTTATCGTTGGCATACCCGGTGGGAGTCTCCAGCGCCGAACTATCCCTGCCAGTTGACCTCCACGTTTATGGCCTAAAGAAGCAAGAGATGCCGAAATGAAAATGCTTATCAGAGGAAAATCTAAACTGAAACTACAATGATCAACGGGAGCTTACAGCTACGCTCAGCATTGTAAGGATAATTGAAAGACCTTAACAGGGCTGTATCTTTTGTATTGAAAACTCTCTTAATGCTTTCCTACACAGAAATTTTGCAAGCAGAAGTTATGAAATCAATTTTCAGTCAACATATAAATTCTGATATCCCAAATTGTATTGTGAAAGAGTTTAAATAGGAATATGTTAAACTATAATTTAAGAATTTTCGTGAGTGAGATATTATTAGTATGTTCCTAAATCATAATATAATTTATTCTCTTGCATCTTTTCATTTTATATACGTGACACTTCAATGATAAAAGAGGGAGATATGAAGTTTAAATGGACTAAGCATAATTCGGTCACTTTAAAAATATAATATTCTTGCTTTTCAAAAAAAAAAAAAAAATCTTGTACTTATCTCTATCTATTGTAACAAACATCAATAGGTGGATGTCAACATCCTGATTAAAGTCTAATGAGCTTTTGTTAGTGGAGGCCCCTTTTTTTAGTACCTCCAAATACTGTAACAAAGATCGATTAGCCCGACCATCTCAGGTTTTTCTCGCTGTCCCCCCTCAGCTCACCTAGCCCCGATTACTTTTTCTTGAAAAGGAAAAGGAAAAGGAAAAGGACCAATGTGAGACAATGCTTTTGCAGTCACGTCTAAGCTAGATTCCCAAGAGTGGTAGTTTATCCTTCGTCGGAATACAAAAATACACATACATAAATAGCTATGTGAGTACTTGAAAATTGTGAACAATTGTTTGACAAGTCCATGAAAATTTCATTTGGGCCGTAACATTTGCAATGCTAATGTCTCAATGACTTCACACTGCTAGGTAGCCCCTTGCCTTGTCTACTTTTTTGGGGGGGTCATGCCCTTTTTTAACTGCTTCTGTGGTTCGCAAACAACGAGCGTCGCACTTGTCAGGATACGGTATGCATGTCAATAAGTTTGTCAAATGTTACAATCCAAATGTAAAGTTCTTGGGCTTGCTAATAGGCTCACACTTTTTGGCGTCATAGTTTAGGAATGTAACAAATGGAATTAGTACAAATACCATCTCTTGAGTTTGAATCCGGCATAAGCAAATATATGGCAAGGGCCCTGTTAGGTGAGAACAAGGCTGTGTGGGGCTCCAAAAGTAATTGAAAGGGGAAAAAAATAAAAAAAAGAAGACATGGGGTGAAATAAAAAGTAGGCAAGGTAAGGGAGTGCTCAACAGTGCAGGACGCCTGTAAAGTGGTGGAATGTTAAATTACAATTGAGAGATTGAGAAAAGATGCAGTAAGTAAATACAATGGATCTGTGAAGCTTGTTAAGTTCCAATGAAGCGAAAGCAAGTGTTATAGTTACTAAAGAAGCATCAGATCTTGGTTGAGGAGTTTGGAACATTGACACAATGGTCAAGGATGCTTTATGGAACTTGTTCAGAGGCTTTATGTAAAATTCTCTGCAGGCCAATTATTTCTTTACATGCGTCGCCTCCAACCTCACCATTAAAGACATTTGTAAGTCCTTTGCATGGTCTCAAACTCCCCTGAACTCTTTTGTTGTTTCTCCTAGCTTTGTCCTTCTTCTTTGTTCTCTGCTTTCCCTATTTCCCAAAAGGGAAAAGGACCACTGATCCTAGCTTTTCAACAAAAGGGCTTTACCACAGTGGTTGTTTCATGCAATTTCTGACCGGTTCAAGATCTTCATGTATATCTTCTTTGCCAAAGAAAAAATCAAAAGGAGGGGAGAAGCACTTCGATTCGCCTTTGCCCGTAGTCCCACTGGCTATGCTTTTAACAAAGCGCTATGAAATTTGTTTTACCTTTTCCTCACCTTTGAGAAAGCAAGTGTAAAGCAAAGTGTAAATCACTAGACTTTGCTTTACACTAATGTAAAACGGTTCCAAGGGAAAGACAATCAGGCCTGAAAAGTAAATATATGCTACCAATACCCTACATTTTGATGTTTTGTACAGGTGCTGTTTCAGCCAGACTATACATTCGTCTTTTTGGGCCGGTCCATAAGAATCTCCCGCGGTGTAGGCACCAATTTTGGCTAGAATCTCGTCAACCATTTGAGCAACCATATAGAAAAGATGACAGTGCATTAGAGAACCCTCTGAATGAGAGTTACAGAAACTTAAAGAGCAAAGAGAGAGAAAAAAAAGTTGTGGTCTTTATCAATCACTTATCGGCCTGACCATTATAGTAATAATAATGGCAAGCGTAGGCCTACATCAATGGTGTGGCTGCGTGATGGTAACAAACACAAATCATACCCCCCAAAATGGTAGGCTTACATACGGAAGAGACAAATTTCGCCCCATAGGCTGCCTTGCATTTGTTGGTGCAATCAGGTTGGGAACATTCAATAATGAGTTAAGCGCCTTCAGCAGAATCAGGACCTGTGGCCATAAACGTCACAGCCACTAGGGCCACCACCAGGACGAAGGCTTTCACTACTCTCCCTTCCATTGAGAACTACTAAGTTATTGATATATGACAAGTCTCTAGTTGCTCAATGATTGTAAAGTTAATAATGTGGTACTTATAAGAAAATACAGCCTCTCGTTTTTTAGGCTGAATTGAGAATACAACCACTCCAATTTCCTTATAGATTTGAGGACCACTGGCATCGAACTAGAAAGCAATGATGATACTAAAAATTAATTTTACAACCACTAATGGTGGTTGAAACAAATTTTATGGCTACTTAATGGTTGTGTTTAGATTGTTCCAATTGATACACATAATCAGTAGACACAGATGTAAAACTAAATTGATTCCCCTTTTTTTAGATCTTTTATACTGTTTTTAAAACTAGTTCCTAATTTTGTTTTGCATAAATACGACAAATAACTATATCTAGCCAACAAGATTTTTTTAGGAAAAAAAAAATTACAAAAGTTATTTTCCTTTATTGTGAAGATTAAATTATATTTATTAGATTTCTTTTTCTCGCCAAGAAAATAGGAATTGCATTCTAAGAGGTTTATTGTTCCAAAAGTGTGAACCATTAATTGTATAGTTTGTGTTAGGAAGCACGTCTAGCAAATATTCTTGGTGTTATATGCATGTTATCTATCGACTTGCTACAATACACAAGGGGAGAGATTGGATGTCATTACATTTGCTTTGAAAGCAATCAACCTTGTTAGAGCTCCAAGCCATACTCATTGGGTTGTACATTTACAAAAGTGAAATATTGCTTATAGATATCATAGGCTTGAACCCACCATCCAATATTTCATTTGATATATAGAGTTGGAAACTTGAATAAACACAAGAAGATAACTGAGGTGTGAGAATAGTCATTTATATTTTATTTTTCTTTAGATTCATATAATGCCCGAACGATTAAATCAATTCAAAATAGATGTTGCTTCAGCTTCAACCATTTGAATGGCATCTTCTGAGGAGAAGTTTGGCTTCGAACTCGGATTCGGATAAGAGAAGTACACCATGCTAATGTGCTTGGATGATCCAGATCTTAGGGTCCAGCGCCGATGAGCACATTGAACTATTTATGTGGCTGAGAGCCCTAATAGAGGCACAATGGTGCAATTGTCAAGTGTGTTCTACCACTGAGCTAATAGCCTGTCATGCGGGCCTTCTGCCGAGGCCTATTATGCCAAAAGTGAGAGAAACCTCATCCTTCTCTTTCCTTTTTTCGCCCCCATGTTGCCACATGGGTATTGTAAAAATTGTATTCAAGAATGCTAAGTCCTAGACAAATCAAGAATGAATGTTGAATTTAGTTTTTCCTTTAATCTAATCTCATTTTCATATTTCTATCTATTTTTTCAAAGGATTGAAGATATATATATGTAAAGAGAGAGTACGTTTGAGTTTTTAAATATTAAAAAGTTGAGTATTCAAAATGACCGTACAACTTGTAATCAAAACAACAATATTATAAGGAAAACAAATATATTAAATTTCAATAATGTGATAGCAAGTATATCATTAAAACATTCAATTTTTTTTGTTAGTCATAACATCATTTGTTGTGAAAATGCATTCCCTTTAATGTCGCATCCACATCTTCACAATACATTGCGCATTCATCTTCTTTGGACATTAATGTGCAAGATCTTGGTTCATTGGCCCTTTTCCTATACACCAATTGAGCTTCTAGGCCTAATCCACCTTTAATCTCACGTACCACCATTCCTATTATAGAATCCAACAGCTAGGAAGGTCTTTTAAACTTTCTATTTGAACTCGTGATTACGTTTACTCACATGCTAACACTTCTAGCCAATTATCTATAACACATCTCATATCTCATATCATGTCATATCACTAGCTCTCTAACCCATATAACCATTTGATTTTCTCCATTTTTTGTCATTGTTGAATCATTTTCTTATCAAGAGGTAGTTTGTAATCTTAAGTGGTAGGATGCTATGACTAGGGAGATTCATATTTTAGAATCAAATAATATGTAGTACTTGGTTTCTTTGCCTACAAGGAAAAATACCTATTGGTTGTAAATGTGTATATAAAATCGAATATAAGGCTGATGACAAAATTGATCGTTATAAAGCACATCTTGTGAGAAAGGGTTATAGCCAATGTGAAGGTACTAACTACTATGAAACCTTTGCACTTGTAGGGAAAATGGTGATAATTCAAATACTTATTGCATTAGCAGCATTTATCAGTAGGACATGCATCATATGGATGTACACAACACCTTTCTTCAAGATGACATTGATACTGAAATTTACATGATGCTTCCTAAAGGCATTTAGTAGGAAGGGGGGAAAAACAAAGTGAGTAGGTTGAATAAATCCTTATATGGTCTTAAACAAACATCGAGATAGTAGTACTAAAAATTTATTGATGTTCTTTAAAAGACTGGATTTCATCAATCATAACGTGACTAGTCACTTTTCTTAAAGAGAACATGCAAAGGTTTTCTCATTGTCTTTCTCTGTATCGATGATATGTTCATTACAAAAGGTGATGAAAAACTCAAGAAATGTTTATCCTCTCAATTTCACATAAAAAAACCTTGGCTTGGTAAAATATTTTTTGGTAGTTGAAATGGTGTAATGCTAATCTAGCATTATGATGAATCAAAGAAAATATACCTTAGAATTAATATTAAAATGTAGACTATCTCTATGTATGCTTGTTGATACCACTATAAAGCAAACCTTAAGTTTATTGGCAAAGATTACAATGAGTGCTACAAAGAGAGGAAGATCCATCTCTTAAAGATATCACAAGGTATCAATAGGTAATTGAGCCTTTGAATATTCTAACATGGTATTAGGTGCAAGGTTGAATCTATTCCAAACCATGCAATACTTGAGCCCAATGTTACACAATGTGTAGGGGCATATATGCAAAATGAAAATCCATATCAAGTATGCAATCCCTTATATTGAAAGTTTAAATAAATGAAATGTCCCTCCAACTATTAAGTTAGCTTGCTCTTCCTTTTTTTTTTTTTTAATAAGAAACAAGAGTAATACCTTAACAAATTTTATTAATACTAATACAGTTGGGTGTAATGCCAATGTCTTAGACAAGTACAAAAGATAGAGCATATTCCTAACCTATAAGAAAAGGAAAATCATATACATATTTAGTTACCATATAAAAACAAAAATAAAACGTGAAATATATCGAACAGTATATACATTAACCTTATGGTAACTTATAATTACATGAACCTAACTAGTCTTTTATAAATACAACTAAGCATGGCTGAGGTAGTGAGATTGAGCAAGCTTTTGAATTAAGATTTTAAGCTTTTTGACATCCTCTTTATGTGAAAGATTATTAGTTGCTGATTTTTTTTATAAAAAAAAACTTACTAATAAAATTGAGGAAGAATGGAAATTAGAACATAGGCAAGTGAGTGGGTACATCAAGCAACGAGTAATTGATTGTTAAAATCAAATTGCTCAAAAAGACACGCACTGGGGAGCAAGCTTCAACAATTCTATGCTCCAAGGATCTGTAATAATAAGCTTTCCTTATCAAAGAGATGATGGCGTTGAGAGATTGGAAGGATTCTCCGATGCTTGATTATTTGAATACTTATCAAGTAGCTATTAGATAGTTGACCCCAATGTGTATCAAGTATGATGGTCAAATACAAGGGCTATGGCTTTTTAGCCCCTTACTGGACTTTTAGGAGACCGTGAGAACGTCTTTACCCAATTTTACTCTTGCTAAGGTTATTCCAATGGACCTAACCAAAAAATAGTGTCTTGAATGGGGAGATAAGAAGAAAGTCAAAACTCTTTTATTTACGATTAGATGTTTTGGTCACCGAAACCAAGGGGAGAAGCAAGAGGGAGCAGCTAAAGTCAATCAGAGGGTAGATATGCAAATGACAAGTATCATCATTATAGCAAATTGGAGCATATCAAGAAAAATTAGAGTCTCAAATTTATCCTGAGATAAGATATGTCTAGATGTCTTATTCAGAATTATTTATACATAAGAAAGTTCTCTTTCTCCATTAGTTTAATCTATTCATAATTATTTATTGACAGCCTCTCCAAGTTAAGGCCCTTCTCACGAGGGAAGCTCATAAAGTCAAGTTAGATGAGCTATTGACGGTAATGGTGCTTTATCTTTGTCACATAGGAAAGTGACATGCAATATGTGATGCCTATTAATGAAATTTGACCCTTGAAAGTGAAAATTTCATGCCATCTTTTGGTTAAATAATCTTTGTGGTTCATGACGTCGAAGCATTCAAACTCTTCTTCAAGAAATGAAAATATCAAGTATCTTTTGCTTTAGAATGATCAAGCTTTTGAAGATAGAGAAGAGAATTGCTCAATGCTAGGTCTACCGTCTCACTTGGGAGCATCAAGGTGATGCATAATTTCTTTCAAAGGATATGTTGGACCCAAGACTTCATCACCCAAAGGCTGAATTGATATTTGCAATGACAGTTGCCTTCCAATGTACAAGTTGTTGGGTTTTATGGCTTAACAAGAAGGGGGGGTTGAATTGTTCTTGTACCAAAATGTTCTTCTAAAAGGTTCTAATCAATTAGTTTAGCAATTTATATGATAATATACAATCAAATAGAAATAATTAATCAAATAGAGAGCAAGAGAATCAACACCCAATTTACCACGGTGGTTCGGCACTCTATCTTAGAGTCCTACGTCCACCCTCTTCTCCTTCAATCCAACCGATTGAAGTCACCTATACTCAACCTGATTAGGAGAATACGTTCTCCCTAATCCAAATAATTCCTTCTCAAAGGAATTATCAAGTCCGAATACAAATAATGATCAAAAGATCATATACAATAGCAAATCCCCAAATAATATGTTAGTTTATGGGATATTGCTGATCAAAGGAGCTATTCAAACAAATATAGCAAGATACAAAGCTCCTATCACGAAATCCCCAATTTGGAGAAATTAGGGTTTCAGATTTTCCTCAAGATTTATGTGCAGAAAATGTTTATAAGTGAAATCAGCACATAAATAATGTTATACAAGCTATGATTGATGATATAATCAAAGATTAAACCGAATAGTCGAATATCACCAAAAGCTTATGAACCACCGAATGATGTACGATCTCGAATCAAATGGTAAGTAAGCTGAGTAGATTATCTTCACAAAGAGAATGCTTCAAATAGATGTAAATCATCAAGAGAAAACCTTCACGTACACATCTCCTTTAAATAGAAGCAGATCTAGGGTTTTCTTTTTGAATCAAACTTGAACCATAGCCTTCTACCTGTTAGGAATAGTAGACTATCCATCAAATCAGCCTCATTTCAACCTTTTGATTCGAAATCCGACCATTCTGACAACCCGTCTCCTCCAGATTCATCCCGTTGAAGCTTCGGCGCTTGAGAGAAACTAAGGCAGCGTCGAGGAGAGAATGAAGCGGCTAGGGCATGACCCCTCGAGGGATAAGCATCTCTTATGTGCCCTTAAGTGAGACGACGTCGTAGCCAGCAAACATATCAAGGAAGCCTCTGATGTGATCAAGACGACACCGTACTAGGAAGCGTATGATTCTGATCAAGATGACATCGTAACAAGGAATGGGATCAGGCAGGTTGACGTGAACTTGGGCCGCACCTATATTCTCATAGTCCAGCAGCAAAAGTCCAGTACAATAATAATATATTCAGCATGTATATACGGTCCAACATCAACACGGTCCAATATCAATACACGGTCCAATATCAATACATTAATAATGTATTGCATATATTTATATTGAGCTAATATATTGTTCCTGCAATTTCACCAAACCAAGTATCATATTCCTAAAATAAAATATATTCAAGTATATTTTATATTTCTTGAAGAAATATTTAAATAATCAATATATTCAAATAATCAACATATATTTGAATATATGTCACAAAGACTTTAAGAATATATTTTATGAGGAAATGTAGGAACCCGGTTACTTTATAATATTATTAATTGATATTATAATTTGTACACCTTTTACCTCCTATAGTTTTTCTTTTTGCACATTTAGAAAAACATAATTTGAGAATTGATATTTATAAGAAAATATTTTCAGTCACAACAAAACCCTATTTTCCAACACAAGTGACATCCCAATCACAACCCATCATGCATGCATATTGTGGCACAAGAACTATCGGTTTGAACCCAACAATTTATATGGAATTAACATGGTAATCATTACCTCACATGCCTTTCAAAAAACTGAAAGAAAGAATGACATGGAAGGGTGCTTTCTTACGAGGATTTGGTTGAACTATAGAACAACTTAAATTTTATTGTGCAATATTTTATGTTTGATTTAGCTAAGCATCTAGCAAATAAAAACATTGGATTGCCACACCACACTTAATATAACTTAAAATTGTTTTCAATAGTATTTGAAGTAAAGGATGTAGCACTGATGATTACAACCAATTAGTTTCTTTTCAAAGTTTTCAAACCTTTATTATGTATCACGTTTGGACATAGCTCGACAAAGAAAATAAGCTGCCAATTCCCCACAACTCAAGTGAAGCACGGACAAGCTCCAGACCAGCCGGTTCGGAGTTCAAGACATGTTGCCCCTCCCCTTTTAACTAAGCGCCCCCCCCCCCCCCCCCCCCCCCCCCCCCCCAAAAAAAAAAAAACAAAGGTGTTTTACAACCAAAAGAAAGTTATAAATTTGAATTACTAATCATACATAAATGAAATTGAGCTCAATATCATTTAGGTTGAAGACATCTCAATATAAGTAGTTAATATCATGTCTACTTAAAAGGCTCTTGAAATATGCAAACCAGAATCTATATGCACTATATCATCTACAAAATTAGTAGATTGTGATAAAAAGATAATTTAAGTAAAATCCAAACGCATAATATCCTAATATGTAATTATCAAAACTTGAAATTTCCACTCTTTTTTAGAATTTTAGAATTTAGGATCTAATTTTTTAGATAAACCAACAATCTATTTCCTGTAGTGATAATCAATAAATAAGGGCATTCCAACTATGCTATTTTGTCTTAGCTAACTAGCTTAATGATAAGTTAGTGGGAATCCAATTATGAGATTTAGGGTTCAACACCTCACATATATGAGTTGAGTATATGTATTATAATATTAAAAAAATTACTAAATATGAGGTAGTGGAAACCATAAAATATTATAGTTCTTTCTCATTGTAACGTTAGAAGGCCTAATGCATGGTGCAAATGGTGAAAAGCTAGAAAAAAATTGTTGGCTTTGCCAATCTAGTTAATGTTATAAAAGGGACGAGGATTCAAGTTAGTATATATTGTAGTATAGTTTTATGGAATGAAGGAAGGTGAACCAATGAAATTCTTGCATTTTTTTTAATTAAAAGCTCCCTTCTCTAACCTCATAAACAATTGAGATAATTATCTACCACTTATAGTCAACTTACTTTGATCTCCATTGCATGCATGTGTTCTGCGTGTTAATCAGAGCCCGGGAATGTAACTTCTTATAAATTTCCAGCTTTGTATTGATGAGACAAGGGTGTCTTTCGGTGCTTCTCTTTGGTTTTTTCTTCATCGCTTTTGATAAAAAGAAAAATATTCTTAACAAATTGCGTTGGTAGGTAGGCTGGAAATGGGAAGCACCAAGCTTGTCATTTCCCAACAATCCTCAATCATTCATATTAAACAACCCAACGCGGTTCACTTTTTGACCGAACTAAGAGCAGTGGCAAGCAGACTGGAAGTGGGAGTTTTAAGGGACATTCTGGAATGATTAGAAGTTGGCATATGAGTTGCCCCAATGTTCCATTTTTTAAAATCTAGATGTTCAAATATCTCACAATTTTTCCTTTAGCTGATGGATTGATAAATTATGGGCATGTATTTTTTAGTCTTGGATCTTTCCTAAGTTGATGTAAAAAAAAAAAAAAAAAAAAAAATTGCTAGAAAAATCAATTAGATTTGCAACCTTACAAGCTCCTTAAATAGTTTATCTCTATTAATTTCAGTAATGATTATCATGTATAATTTTGTTTTCATATTCAGTCATAACTACACTATTGCGTAAATTTGTAAGTTTCTAATTTTTTTTTTTTTAATGTATTACACCCATTTCATGGGTCTATGTTTTGAGGAGTTAAGTTTATGCCTGCCTCATGCATTTTTTCGCAAATGTAGCATTTTTGTCAACTTATGCTATCAATATAAATGATTAGGACAATAATCCAATTTAAAAAAAAAAAAGAATAGGAGTGGGAGTACCAAAGTTGTGTCTTAAGAAGTTAACATTTGGATAAAAGTAATAGGCGTCTTTTTGTGTTCGTCAAAAGTTATTTTTTTTATTTTTTTTATTTTACGTCATCCTTAGATGAGATATATTTGGATGTCTTATTTACAATTATTTATTCATAAAAAATATCTCCCTTTCTCACTTATGTTTAATCCGCACTTTTTTATGGGTCATTCTATTGAACTTACTGTAATCTAACTTTGCAATGAAGAAGCCAAAAGTTAAACTTTTTAAGAATGTGTTCAACCTGGCATTTACATGCGGATGGTGTAGTCATTTACATAACCGAAGGGTTTATCATACCTTTTCTCGGGGACGCTTCTGGAAAAGTTTAAATATTAAAGTGAATTACAAGGATGACTACAAGTGACAAAGTAGCAACTTTTTTCAAAGCTATCCATTTCAAAAGTTGTTTGTCTTCATTGCTAATGCTACATCACATGTTCTTCATTGTTGATGCTACATCACATGTTGCAAATCGTCGACAGCCTCTCCAAGTTGGGGCCCTTCTCACGAGGGATGTTCATAAAACCAAGTTTGACGAGCTACTGATGGTAATGTTGCTTTTTCTTTGGCAAATTGGAAAGTGGCGCGCAGTATTCTATGCCTGTCCATGACCCTTTTGTATCGTTGATGAGACTAAGTCTCGTTCTGGGCTTCTCTGTGCCTTTGTCTTTATCGCTTTTGATAAAATAAATGTGCATACATATTTATTAAAAAATTGCAAATTGTTAGGTAGGCTAGGAAAATGGGTAGGACCAGGGCTTCTCATTTCCCAACAATCCTCTCTCATTCCAATCAAAAAGTCCAACGCGGTGCCCTTTGTGACCAGACGAATGCAACGCGGTTCAGTTCACGTTTGGCACGTGTGAAATCCCAGGGTCCCCTGGAGCGCCTCTGGGAGGCAAACGCGGACATAGATTTACCCCGACAAGCAGCAGAACTATTAACATCATGCGAATCCAGCCCTACAAGAACAAAAATGATGGGAATCGATTAAATCCTAAGCTCAACGACATACTCTTTAGGAAAATGAAAAATAACGTTCAATTAGGGATGGAGTTAAATGCCTTTTCATTTCATCTCACCTCCAACTATTTTAACAGCTGTGTTTTATCAAACAAGAAAGAAAACATAATCAAGGACAAGATATGACTTATCTATTCCGGTTTTTTCAAAAGGTCCTTGGAAAATTAGCAACGTTGTTCCACAAGAAAGTCAAGAAAGAAACACAGGGTACTTCCTGGAAAATACTCTGAATATTAACTATATTTACCATCCGTTGAGATATTGGCAACTATATCCAGCCTACGATGCTAAGGTTTAACATACTCGAGTTGATACCACACATTTTCCTCTCTCCCTCTCTCTTGCTTCCTCCCTTTCTCTGCCATAACATATTGAACCCAGATAAAGAAGCACTACATGTGAAAGTTAGAAGCCAAGCATGGCAAAAGAACCCAAGCCTTTTCATTTTCTCTTAGACATGCTCTTGCTATCCTTACTTTCTTTGCAAATTACAGCATCACCAACAACACAAGCTGAATCTCTTGTCAAATGGAAAAATAGCCTCTCCCCTCCCCCTCATTTTAGTTCATGGTACCTCGCCAACTTTGACAACCTTTGCAATTAGACAAACATTGTCTGTGATTCTACTGAAAGAGTCTCTGAAATAAACCTCTCAGGTGCCAACCTCAGTGGAACACTAGGCCAATTCAACTTTGCTCCATTCCTTAGCCTCACCCGCTTTGACCTTAGCCACAACAATCTTAACGGATCAATACCTACGGAGATTGGCCTGTTGACAAGGCTCCAGTATGTCAGTTTTTACAACAACTGCCTCGACGGTCCAATACCATATCAATTTACCAATCTTCAACAGGTATGGTAGTTAGACCTTGGATCAAACCTCTTAATAAGCTCTGATTGGTCTAAGTTTTCTACCATGCCTTTGTTGACCCATCTTAGCTTTAGCCATAATAAACTCACTTTAGGGCTTCCTAGATTTATACTTGGTTGTCAAGACCTAATGTTCTTGGATTTGTCCGAGAATAACTTGACTGGACAAATACCAGAAATGGTATTTACAAATCTAAGCAAGCTTAACTACCTTAATTTCACTGATAATTCATTCTGAGGACGATTGTCACCGAATATTTTTCACCTTTCCAAGCTTAAACATCTTTTTCTAGGACAAAACCAACTAAAGGGGGAAATTCCACAAGAAATAGGCCTATTGACAAAGCTTCAATATCTCTATCTTTATAAGAATTAACTTTTTGGGTCAATTCCCCTCCAAATTGGGAACTTGAAAGACTAAAGGGGGAAATTCCACAAGAAATAGGCTTATTGACAAAGCTTTAATATCTCTATCTTTATAAGAATCAACTTTCTAGGTCAATTCCCCTCTAAATTGGGAACTTGAAAGACTTAAGAGATTTAGAACTTTCAACAAACCAACTCTCTGGTGCAATTCCTCCATCAATTGGGAATCTCACAAATTTTCAAGTTTATACTTTTCTCCAATAATCTCACTGGCACAATCCCATTAGAGATTGGAAATTTGATATTTTTGAAAAATCTTAGTCTTTATACTAACAAACTACATGGAGAGATTCCATAAGAAATAAGCCTATTGACAAAGCTCCAATATCTCTATCTGTATAAGAATCAACTTTCTGGGTTAATTCCCCTCCAAATTGGGAACTTGAAAGACTTAAGAGATTTAGAACTTTCAACAAACCAACTCTCTGGTGCAATTCCTCCATCAATTGGGAATCTCATAAACCTTTAAATATTATATCTTTTCTCCAACAATCTCACTGGCACAATTTCACCAGAGATTGGAAATTTGATATTTTTGAAAAATCTTAGCCTTTGTACTAACAAACTACACAGAGAGATTCCACAAGAAATAGGCCTATTGACAAAGCTCCAATATCTCTATCTTTGTGAGAATCAACTTTCTGGAGAGATTCCACAAGAAATAGGCCTATTGACAAAGCTTTAATATCTCTATCTTTATAAGAATCAACTTTCTAGGTCAATTCCCTTCTAAATTGGGAACTTGAAAGACTTAAGAGATTTAGAACTTTCAACAAACCAACTCTCTGGTGCAATTCCTCCATTAATTGGGAATCTTATAAACCTTCAAGTATTATATCTTTTCTCTAACAATCTCACTGGCACAATCTCACCAAAGATTGGAAATTTGATATTTTTGAAAAATCTTAGTCTTTGTACTAACAAACTACACAGAAAGATTCCACAAGAAATAGGCCTATTAACAAAGCTCCAATATCTCTATCTTTGTGAGAATCAACTTTCTGGAGAGATTCCACAAGAAATAGGCCTATTGACAAAGCTCCAATATCTTTATCTTTATAAGAGTCAACTTTCTGGGTCAATTCCCCTCCAAATTGGGAACTTGAAAGACTTAAGAGATTTAGAACTTTTAACAAACCAACTCTCTGGTGCAATTCCTCCATTAATTGGGAATATCATAAACCTTCAAGTATTATATCTTTTCTCCAACAATCTCACTGGCACAATCCCACCAGAGATTGGAAATTTGATATTTTTGAAAAATCTTAGACTTTATACTAACAAACTACATGGAGTGATTCCACAAGAAATAGGCCTATTGACAAAGCTCCAATATTTCTATCTTTATGAGAATAAACTTTCTGGGTCAATTCCCCTCCAAATTGGGAACTTGAAAGATATGAGAGAATTAAGCCTTTCACATAACCAGCTCTATGGTGCAATTCCTCCATCAATTGGGAATTTCACAAACCTTCAAGTATTATATTTGTTCTCCAACAATCTCACTGGCATAATCCCACCAGAGATTGGAAATTTGATATTTTTGAAAAATCTTAGTCTTTATACTAACAAACTACACAGAGAAATTCCACAAGAAATAGGCCTATTGACAAAGCTCCAATATTTCTATCTTTATGAGAATCAACTTTTTGGGTCAATTCCCCCCCAAATTGGGAACTTGAAAGACTTAAGATATTTAGAACTTTCAACAAACCAACTCTCTAGTGCAATTCCTCCATCAATTGGGAATCTCACAAACCTTCAAGTGTTATATCTTTTCTTTAACAATTTCATAGGCCCAATTCCAGATAAAATTTGTTACCTTAGTAATTTGAAGAAAATATCTCTTTTCATGAATAACTTCTCAGGCAATATCCCAAGTAACTTTGGAAAGTATAGTCCTAATTAGAGACAAGTTTCCTTTAGCTACAATAAGTTCTCTAGAGAATTGCCATCTGAATTGTGCAGCAGCTTTGCCCTTCAAAATTTCACTGTGAATAACAACAATTTCACTGGACAGTTACCACAATGTTTGAGAAATTGCTCACAACTAGAAAGAGTACGCTTAGATGAGAACCAATTTGATGGTGATATCACTGTTGCATTTGGAGTTCATCCAAATTTTACTTTTGTTTCCCTTAACACCAATCAATTTGTTGGTCATATCTTAATAAAGTGGGGAAAGTGTGAATCTCTTACCAATCTACAGATGAGCAAAAACTGAATTACTAGAAAAATCCCAGTAGAACTTGGAAAATTGACTCAATTGCATGTTTTAGAATTGGACTCCAACGAATTGTCTGGGAAAATTCCAAGTGTACTTAGAAATCTAAGCCTATTGTTCAAGCTCAATTTGAGCAAGAATCATTTGACAGGACAAATTCCAACGAGTCTAGCCAATTTGAGTGAACTAGGGTATCTTAATTTGTCCAAGAATAGTTTGATTGGGAAGATACCAAAAGAACTTGGGAATGTGATAAACTATTAAGCATGGACTTAAGCAATAACAATTTTTCCGGTGAAATACCACTTGAGCTTGGTTACCTAACTAGAATGCAATATTTGTTGGACCTTAGCAATAATTCACTCTCAGGAACCATACCTCCTAACCTTGCAAAGCTTTCATCCTTAGAGAGTTTTAATGTTTCACATAACTAACTTTCAAGGGAAATCCCAACATCATTCATTGACATGATTAGTTTGAGTAACAACTCTATCGACTTTTCCTACAATAAGTTAATAGGTCCAATCCCAATTAGTAAAGTTTTCAAAGAAGCGCATGCCAAAGCTTATGTTGGAAACTTAGGTTTATGTGGAGGTGCAAAAGGACTAATTCCTTGTTACCTAAATTCTAGAAATAAAGGGCATTTGAAAACACCTCTACTAGTCATACTCATTTCTATATGTAGCCTAATATTATTTGCAATCATTTTTGTAGGATTCATACTACATTACCAAAAGACAAAGCTCCCAAATGAAGATAGAAAAGCTAAAGAATGTGATCAAAAGGTTGAGTCACTAATTTGGGAAAGGGAGGGCAAGTTCACATTCCAAGATATTGTGAAGGCTATCGAAAACTTTAACAATAACTATTGTATTGGAATTGGAGGATTTGGAAGTGTTTACAAAGTAGCCCTTCTAACATGTCAAATTGTTGTAGTTAAAAAGCTTAACATCTCAAACCCTTATGACATCCCTGAAGCCAATCGCAATAGTTTTGAGAATGAAATTTGTGTGTTGATTGAAGTTAGGCATCGTAATATCATTAGGCTTTATGGGTTCTGCTGCATCAGGGATTGCATGTTCTTGGTCTATGAATACATAGAGAAAGGTAGTTTAAGAAATGTATTGTATAGGTTAGAAGGGAATGAAGAGCTTGATTGGGGTATAAAGGTAAAAATTGTGAGAGTTGTGGCTCATGCACTAGCTTACTTGCAACCATGATTGTTCTTTACCAATTGTGCACTGAGACATAACAACAAATAACATATTGCTTGAGTTAGAGTTCGAGCCACGACTTTCTGATTTTGGTACTGCAAGATTGTTAAATCCAAATACAACTAACTGGACAACAATTGCTGGTTCTTATGGCTACATGGCTCCTGGTAAGCTAACAATCTAATTTCTACGCTTATGTTATAATCATCCCAAGTATTTTTCTTACCCATAACAATAATATTATAAGTAGTGGATTTTGAAAATTGGTAGATAGATCATAATACAAGTTTTTCATATTCATAATTAGGAAATTTTTTATCTTATCTAATATCAAATGCATATATTTTCATACTTATAATTTAGCTTTTCATTAGTTTTATGAATAAATTTTCACTAAAGAGGTGTTGATTTTGTTGTAATGAATGGAAGAGCTTGCTCTTACGATGCGAGTTACAAATAAATGTGATGTCTATAGCTTTGGTGTGGTGGCATTAGAAGTTATGATGGGATGGCATCTAAGAGAACTCTTATCTTTCTTGTCATCTTCCAAATCAACAAGTGTTGCATTAATTTCAAATGATATAGAATTTCCTTTCAAGGATGTGTTGGACCCAAGACTCCCATCACCCAAAGGTCAAATTGCACAAGAGGTATCATTGGTAGTGACTATTGCTTTGCAATATGTCTATGACATCCCAGAGTCACGACCCACCATGCGTTTTATGGCATAGGAACTAATAGCTCAAACCCAATAATTTTTGCCTAGTCAATGTGGTAATCATTAGCAAGCTTACAAACCTTCAAAAAAGAAATATGAAAATGAGCAAGGTACTTTGTAGTCAGGAATGGCTTAAACTATAAGACAACCTAGATTATATCCTACAATATTTTGTCTTTCATTTGGGTAGCATGTAGTAAATAAAACCCTTGGACTATCGAACCCCATGTATTGTAATTTTTAGTTATTTTAAATAGTCACTAGAGTCATGGATGTAGTGCTATGATTACAACCAATCAATTTGTTTTTCTTTTAATAATCACTAGAGTGATGGATGTAGCACCATGGTACACATGCTAGAAAGATAGAAAAAATAAAATAAAATAAAATTTGGTTGTAGTAATCCAGCTAATGCTATAGTAGGGACATAATCCAAATTAGAAAATGTCACAGTATGATTTTGTGAAATGAAAAAGGTGAAACATTAAAATTTATATAATAAAGTGCTAACAATACCATGTGGACATGTGTTATGGCTAGCTTTTATAGAACTCCAACTTGTACAAACTTATTCCCAATCACGACAACAATTCTTTGTCATGAGAGTCGAAGAGAGCTTCATGCTTGCAACTTGAAGACATCATTTGTTGAATGCTACCTAGATTAAGTGGAAAGAGTGTTTTATAGTAACCATATAATTGCCATAAACTTGCAAGTTTTTATGACCTTAGGAAACTGTTCATAATAGACATGCACCACTTAGTATACAACGAATTAAATCATTTGCCGAAGAGTCATAGAATTGAAAAAAATTTGGGCAACGATGCCCTATATCATCAACTAAGAGGCATTTGCAAATAGTATTTCCTTCATAGTGTGTTATTGGTAAAGTAAGGGCAACAATAATTTGGTCTTCCACTCAAATAGTGTTTGTCCTATTATAAGGATAACTATTTGCTAGCTAATGTTTGCAAGCAAATGACAACAGTATGTCATGCAGTAATCAAGGATCTCCATTAGTTCGGTAATAGCACGAATGCCTCTAGGTTATAGATTTTTTTATTTTTTGTTCATTGCTGAGGCCTGGAATTTTCACTAGCTTTCCTCATTATAGATACCAGTAGGCCACTTACTAGAAATGACTGCCCACATCCATTATAATGTATTATATGTTCTCCATGCGACCTCTCTACCTCGTAGTTTCCAATAAAGTTTTCTCCTCTTGGAGCACTAAAGAGGACATTGCACACAAGGTCAAACAGAACCGACGTCGTGAGTAGGCAAACAATCATTAAGGGTCAGCGTACCTCCACACAGGTAATGGAATTGCCCAAGTGATCATCTAATATGTCCAATATGTTGATCAATTAATTCACCGCCATGTACAATGTCCTAGAGACACTCCCCACTTAATCCAATAACGCAATTCATTACATGGAATTACGTAATACCAATGCTACAACATATTTCTCTTACATGGAGAAATTTCACTCAAACTAGGTACTCTATGGACCTCACAACCGTTAGGATTATCGTTCCTAAGTTACAACACAACCCTAGAGCATTCTCACCTGAAAGCCCAAACTCTACTTTACTATCAAATCAAAACAACTCTTGCTTCAAAATACTGAAAGATAAGATTTTCCAGAACCAGTGCAAAGTTTCTCTCCAAATATATAAGAAGATTAACAGATAAACTCAAGCTATGGTACAAGCAAAAATTTCAAATATTCAACATCTATCTCCCAACTCCTTCATCTCAACTTTTCTATATTTAGCGCCTTCGAATATTAACCTCTTACTGTTGAGAAATGGGTAGAGAATCGACCAAAAAAGCTGTAAAAATCCCTACCCCAGCGGCGACGTGGGGGTTTTGCCAATCTTTCGAAAAAACCTAACCCCGCAAAAGAATAGGCAGGATAGGGCTTGTACCTGAAATATCAATCATTCCGCTGAGAACAACGTTGTTTGCTGAATTTCAAATCCTCAGCCAAAATGCAGCTTGTGCTAGCATTACAGATGAAGCAAAATATTGACATTTGTTGACACTAGCAGTTGGGTTCAAAATCAGCTTGAGCTTACCTTTCGATTAGTTCAATAGTGCTGAAGCGAAAACATTTGTCCCGCCATTATAAATAATATAGTGCAGTGCTCTAAGCTTCAAAACGATTTGGGTTGTTGGCCCATTATGTCATGGAAATATAATGGGCAATTATCTTTTACCAAATTTGGGCCCATAACCTCCCTCTTTCTAATTAATTTCTTGCTCGGGCTTCAAGAGAAACCGAAGAAGTAAGAGATGGGGAAATTGCTGCCGCAGCCCAATGGCCTTGTACATAATACCGTTCCGCCTCCACAAATTGCCGTCAAAGGGCAAAGCACTACGATTCCCAACCACAAGGGTTTTACAGGGTTTGGAACGACAATGGCGGGGGCTCAGCTACACGTGAGCTCGAAGGCAGAGCTGAAGCGAAAGGAGAAGCAGCAGAAGAAGGCCAAGTCTGGAGGTTTCGAGTCCTTAGGCCTCAGCTCCGATGTACACCGGGGAATCAAGCGCAAGGGCTACCGAGTCCCTACGCCGATTCAGCGCAAGACCATGCCCCTCAGTCTTTCCGGCACAGACGTTGTTGCCATGGCGCGCACTGGTTCTGGCAAGACCGCCGCCTTCCTCGTCCCCATGCTCGAGCGCCTCCGCCACGACACCCCGACGGGCGGCCACAAGGCCCTCATCCTGTCTTCCACTCGTGACATGGCGCTCCAGACCCTCAAGTTCGCCAAAGAGCTCGGACGCTTCACGGGTTAGTTTTTTTTTTTTTTTCCCCTTTCTTTTTTGTGTCATAATCGGGTGCTCTTGTGTGGATTCATGCATGAATTTTTATGAAGAAGCCTGATCACTTCACTGGCCCTATTTTTCTAAGAATTTTCAACTCGTACCGTCATCTGGTTGCCTAACCAAAAAAAAGTGATGGGGAAAGAGATTTGAGAACTATAGTGTTAAATTTGAGAACTATCCGGGTCCTCTAGTTTCTTTAATGCATGTGGAAGCTTCTGTCTCTCGTTTTGCTCTTTTCCTAATTGCACCACAGTAGTATGGTATTCTATTCTTAATGCAATGAGTTACACTGCATTGCAGATCTTCGTCTTAGTTTACTAATGGGTGGTGATAGCATGGAGAGTCAATTCGAAGAATTGGCGTAGAGTCCTGATGTAATCATTGCAACGCCCGGTAGGCTCATGCATCATTTGTCTGATGTTGATGATATGTCATTACGGACGGTGGAATATGTTGTTTTTGATGAAGCGGATTGTCTTTTTGGCATGGGTTTTGCCGAGCAGTTGCATAAGATTCTTGAACAGCTGAGTGAAAACCGCCAGACCTTGCTTTTCAGTGCCACATTACCCAGTGCCCTTGCAGAGTTTGCCAAGGCGGGTCTGCGAGACCCTCGGCTTGTACGACTTGATTTGGAAACTAAAATTAGCCCTGACCTCAAGCTTGCCTTTCTTGCTGTGCGGCAGGAAGAAAAACATGCAGGATTGATGTACTTGATAAGGGAGCAAATCAGTTCAGATCAGCAGACTTTGATTTTTGTAGCCACAAAACATCATGTGGAGTTCCTAAATATGTTGTTTAGAGAAGAGGGAATTGAGCCTTCTGTATGTTACGGTGATATGGATCAAGATGCTCGCAAGATTCATGTATCAAGGTTTAGGGCAAGAAAGACAATGTTGCTAATTGTGACAGATGTTGCAGCTAGGGGCATTGACATTCCATTGCTTGACAATGTCATCAACTGGGACTTTCCCCCAAAGCCCAAAATTTTTGTCCATAGAGTAGGACGAGCTGCCAGAGCAGGTCAGACTGGTACTGCATTTTCTTTTGTGACATTTGAAGATATGCCTTACGTTTTAGATCTTCATCTATTTCTCTCAAAGCCTATTAGAGCTGCACCGAATGAGGAGGAAGTTTTGCAGGATATGGATGGAGTCATGTCCAAGATTGATCAAGCAGTTGCTAATGGAGAAACCAGCTATAGGTGTTTCCCCCAAACTGTTATTGATCTTGTTTCAGATAGAGTCCGGGAAATAATTGATTCTTCTGCTGAGCTAACTTCTTTGCTGAAAACTTGTACAAATGCATTTCGCCTGTATTCAAAGACAAAACCCTTACCTTTAAGGGAGTCTATGAGAAGAGCAAAGGATTTACCCCGGGCAGGATTGCACCTAATGTTTAACCGAAAAAATTGGCCTTGGTAATACCTGCTCCCTTCTCTCCCTCAACAAAGCCTTTCTTTTTGAGTTTGCAAGGTTGCAAACGATTAACCTTCTAAAATGACTGACTTATACTAGACCCAAGCAGACCATCCTGGAAGCTGAAGGAGAAGTAGCTAAGGCTAGCCAAAAAAGAAGAGGAAGGAAGATAACTTCTCTGAGAACTAAAAGTGATATAGTCCACAAACCTCTTTTCGAAGCTTAACCGAAAAAATTGATTGCTCCAGAATTTGAGTCCTTAGTGCACGAAGCTCATGTTCCATGTGTATTACCTACAAACATGATACATCTTCATAGTTCGATGAAGTAAATTTTATCTAAACTACGTATTTGAATGCTAAATGTGTTCTTAAAATAGTCAACTATGCAAAGGAATGTTTTGATTGTATCAACAGTGACAAAACATAAAGAAAATGGAGGTATGGATAAACAATATGTGGAAACAGTCTCTTTATAGCATGTAGCCTTATCAGCATAGAAAGGAAGACAAAGGGATGAGTTTGCAAAATCAAGTTCTATATGATATGCATATCATTGAAACAATTGGCCGTGGTAATACCATAATATGTGTTAGATCAATCAATCCAAAAGTATTTGCACTATGCTATATAATGACATCTAACAAAATCTGTGTGAAAACAAAGCTTAGGAGGTTGCACCTTGCTTGGCTGATGTAGCAATTTGATTCTTCTAGCCTTTTGAACCTCATTTACTAGTTCTTCCCTATCTTGATTGTATGGAATTTTACATAATAGGCACAAAATTAACCTCATGAAATCTAAACAAAAATCATTTTGTGATTCACGCTCCTCTCATTCTTAGATTTCATAAAATGTAAGCATATTGAAGGTACAAATAGCTTCAACTAGTTGAGACCTATTTTTTAGAAGGTGGGGAATTTCTTTCTTCCCCTTCAAATGCCTCTCCAATTCTCTTCACTACAAGCCTAGCACTCAATCTAAGCACAAGCAAAGGATTTCTCTTGGTTTACCAACTTTTTAACGTCTTCCTATGGACAACAAAATGCACTCAACTCAATAACAAATATATATACACGCTATAGAATCAAACAAAATCTGACAAGAAAGGATATACGACAACATAGTAACTGAAAGGAGCTAGTAACATGAAAAAAAATGTTCCATTAATAAAAATGGTTCTCTAAATGTTTCAATATTTTTCCTGTCAATGACAAGAGGTAGTTGGAAAAGCAACTATTTCTAGAACCGAATAAAGTAACATTTATCATAGGAAAAAAGAAAAAAAAAAGATGAATATATAAATTAAGCAAGAAGACACATTTATAATGTGATTTTATTTACATCTGTCCTCCGAGAAGGTTTAGTTCCTTTCTTGCCAATGGCAAAAGCTAGTTGGAATAGCAATCATTGGTAGGAAGATTAAAATAATATTTTATTAGACACAGAAGATAGTTAAATAAAAAATTCAAACAAGAAAACACATCTAGAATTTGATTTTAGTCAAGCTTTCACTAAAGAGAATAAAGTGCATTTTCTAACATCTTAAGTAAGCAAATCCATGCAAATCTTAGAATATGAAATAAAAGCTAACAGTCCTTCCCTAGATTACATGTTGAATGGTCTACAAGTAGGAAAACCATGACGCAATATCTTAATTATGGAATTAAGTGGTTGAAGCAAAATCACAAGGCATCTTAAAACTATGCAGGCATTGCAAGAAAAATATCCATCATGTGACACACTTTAAATTACCTAATTTGTCTCTTAAAGGTACAAATTACTTACAAGATAATTTGTCTCTTAAAGGTACAAATTACTTAAAGGTTTAAATATCCATTGAATTCTTTCATATTTCAAAAGAGTGAAACAAATTATTTTTCACATGATTAACATAACACCGTTCAAGTAAACAAAACACAAGAAGCAATCAACAGAGAATCAAAAATATGAGAAGAAAATATATCCCAACATAATTGCAGCCTGCCTTTTTTTCCACGACTCATAAAAGCTTCTCTTCTCTTAATAAGGGGGTCACCTTTGGAGTATTTCTTTTAATTTTGGCTTTAAGATTAAGTACATGAAATGTGTTTAGTTTGACAAACTTTAGAAACACTTTTCACTTTCACCACCTCATCTTATAAGAAATATAAGCTTTTGTGGTTCAAGCATCCATTACAAGAAATGTTGAATGGCCATAACCACCATACCTTTCATCATGCAATTAACTTGTCTATTCTAACAGTATATTCTCCGCATAAAAACCTGCCAGGCATGGTATTAAGTATTGAACTGAAGCGGTAATTAATATTTTTGTGACCCACCATTTTTTGACATCTACTTATCTGCCAATAAAAGATAATATTATAACGTGTGTTAAACTCATATATAATCAAGACTATACTTCTCATTCCAATAAGATGTCTGATTCTTGCAGCCAATTTCATCATTTTAGCTGGTAAAGCATAGTGCCTGAACTTTTCATCACAAGATATTTTTTAATTAAGCTAGCAAAATCCAATTAGCAGTTCAGCCACTTTGGGTGAAGATGTTGTGTTTACGTGAGCACAAATAGGCTCAATCTCATATTAAAAAGTTATTATAAGTGTGAAGATCAGTGTGATATAATTTGTGGTTTGAACAGTAAGACATAATATTGCATTGGTATTTCCCAGACTCCCCAAAATGTCAATTTCTCTTACTCGAGAAAAAGAGACCTACAAACATGTCTTTTTAAGCACGTATTTCATCAGTTCATCAAATTTGTATGTTCTCATTGGTTTATTCAATACAAACCTTCAAAATAATTATACAGACATAATTTTCATTTAAATGGAGATCGGAGAATGAAGCTGAATGGCATGAAAACCTCACTTCCGCCAATGCAACTATCTTGGTTTGTTCAGTTGATTAAATCTTTTTGTGCTAGAGCAAAGTTGAACTTCAAAGGAGAACAACTCATTGTTGCCAAGTTATACAGTTTTCTGACAAAAAATAAATAAATAGTTCAATTTGCTACAAATTCGTAAGGAAGAGTTCTAAAGAAATCAGACCCAAGCCAACTAAGGAAAAAATAAGTAAAACTGACCATAGATATAGCTTTCTCAACATCTTCCTTGTTTTTTTCCAGCCAAACGGCCCCTTATAGATTCCAATGCACCTCTAAGCTTCTTCAAAAGAACATGTCCCTCCAAAGAAGCTATCTCTCTAAGCTTCACCTAAATTTGAAGAAAAATTAGTACAACTCATTTAATATTAATAGAGCCTCGTACTCTTTCCACGCCAAGGGAGGAGACAACTAAATGGACAAAAAGAAAGAAACTAGACTTGAGTTGTGTGATAGAACAAAAAATAAATCAATAGAAAGACAATTGAAGAAAATAATGGCAATCCATCGTTGTTTTGCATTGTCAGAACTAGAAACTGCATTCGAGGGAAAAAAAGAAAAAGGATGGTGTCATGTAATTAAAAGAAAAAATAAACAAAAAATGAAACTGCTTTTAAATTAGGTAAGGCACAACATGGGTCAACACAAAAAATGTTAGAAAAGAGAAAAAGATTCAAATGGAAATCTAGAAAAAAAAAAAAGCAAAGTTTTCCCTTAATAAGAACATTAAAGTAAGTGGTCATGGAACTAGGGTTAATAACTCAGTAGTAAGACGATTGATGAAAAATCTTAAGATCCTAGATCATAAATGGTTTTTTTGATTTATTGGACAAATTAATTTTATTTTCATTTTATTTTTTTATCTAAATCTATTTTTGGTATTTTCATTATTTGTGACTTTTTTTCTTCAATTTTTTGGATTGCAAAGAAATGAAAAAGAAATAACAATGGCAACCTTAATTGCTTATAATATACTCATTAAGAAAGAAATTAGAATTTGAAAAGAATCCAAACATGATCAAAACTTGATTTTTTTTATAATCCATAGTTGGAAAATTATTTTTGTCAATTTCACAAGAATAAATTATTGAGTCAAATTATTATGAAGTATGTTACGTTCTAAATGGAATATATAGTGAAAAATATTTATTCCAAGAAAACACATCTTATTATTATATTATTTTTATTATTATTTTGTTGTATGGTTTGAGTTCTTAACTTTGGAAAACTAAAATTAAAAAAAAAAGTGGTAATGTAACCTTCGCTAATAAGAAACAAAGATAATGATGAAATTATAATTACTTTATTAAAGTAATTGTTTGATTATTTTTTTATTTAATGAATGGTTATATGGCCTTCTTTATCTTTATCATAGTAATGATATGACTATCTTTTAAATAAAAAAATAATTATATGGATATTTCTATTTTACTCAAGTTCTCTTGTAAGAAAAACCTTACCCCTTATCTCGTTAGTTAAATTTACTAAAATATTATAAACTTCTATTAACGAAGCTCAGCATCGCATTCATGGGACGCGGTTTCGCCACGTGGCATGTAGAGGGCTAGTTTAGGACAAAAGCCGATCGAGGAAGCAACCGCGTTGCCATCATCTTTTATTTCAAATTTCCGGACTGTTGGGTTAGATAGTGATCATCTCGGTCTTTTTTCAAACGGCACTCTCTCTGCGTCTCTGATCTCTTACTCGCTCTTTCTGGATCTCTCTGGCTCTCATTGCAAAGCAATAACCTCTCTCTTTCTCGATTGCGCTTGCTTGTTGCTCTTTTTGCCTCTTGATTGCTCTTTATCACTTGCCTGCTTGACTCGGGAGAATCGGCCGTTCTTCATCTCAGGTACGACTGATTCTTTGATCTGCCAATTTTTTAGGGTTTTATTTCGTATTTTCCTGAATTCATTTAGGGTTTTAATTTCTTAAATCATGAAAGAGATAATTGGACTGAATAAGGTGACTTGGGATGCTAATGAAATTGGAGTCTGTGAAATCTTACTTGAATTTGCTGATTTAGTGTTTGAATCAGAACCAATTAGTTGATTGGGCGATCAAGAGAAAGCGATCGCATACTGTCAAGTGCTTTGCTGATCAGACTGATGTGTCTAACACTTTGCTTCAAACTACTATTGCATACTCTACGCTAGAACCTGAAAATACTTGTTTCAGGGTGGATTGTGGTATGAAAAAAAAACAGATCAAAGCCATCTCATCTATTTGTTAAAGATAAGGTAGTGGCTCCTGCAACCAGTTTCACTAGATCCCAGGAAAGTAGGAAAAGGAAGAGGGAATTGGCAAATACTGTAGAGGCTTTTGTTCGGATATGAGCTTATGTGGCAGCCACGTCCATGTGGTTGCCACGTCACCATCTTCCAGAGGCAGCAGAGAAGCACGTGTTTGACTTCTCTGCTACCGCCTGCACCGTCCAGCCTGCAGCACGCAACCTGCAGCAAGACCCTTCATGGACCTCCGGATAAAGACTTTAGGGTTAGGGTTTCATCTCATCGTTTTGCCTATAAATTTTTTTGTTTTATGTTCATACAAACTACCATGGGAATTACTTCTCCCATTTGTAACCGACTTTTCTCTTAATATGAACAAGAGTTTAATCCATCCTATGCTCTTATTTGTTTCACTTTACATGGTATTAGAGAGTCTAGGTTCCGATCCCTGAGTTCCTCCTTTTCTCGCTTTTGCTCAACCTTCAACAACCTTTTCGGTTTTTTCTGCCTATTTTCAAGCTAATCCAGCCTCTTTACCGTCGGAACAGAGAAAATTTCTCTTTCCTCTGTGTTTTCCGGCTCCTTGACCGAACCAGGGAAGAAGACGACTCACACGACGTCGTTTCCTTCTTTTCGGCCAAAACGACGTCACTTGCATCTTAAATGCAGTGACGCCACTTACTCATACGACGCCGTTTTGCTGCACAACGCAAATGCCGTTCCAAGCCATCATACGACTCTATTTTGCCTTATAACGCAAACGATGTTCAAGTCTCAACACGACGCTGTTTCTTCGCCATCCAAACGCGAACGATGCCGTTTTTGCTCCCATCAGAACGACCCACTGCTTTCGCACCTCATCGCGAACGTCGTCGTTCCGGTCAACCTCAACTCCATCTAAACACTACTGTTTATGCCCTACACCGTAGATGCCGTGCTTGACCCGATGGCCAAACCCACCGGCAGCTAATCCATTGGCAAAACGCCGTATGTGCCACCTCATCGCGATGGACGAATTGGGTCTACCTCCGGAAACACCTCCAGCCAAAACCCCCTTCATACACGATCTCCACCACCACCGAATCGACATGATTCTCAGTCCCGGGTCAAGCTTGAACCCAATCAATCGAACCCCCTCTATCTCCACATCGGAGACACGCATTCAGTCGCTGTGGTGACGGTGAAGCTCGCCGGTCGCTTAAATTATGCCGTTTGGAGCGAAACCATGAAAATCGCCCTCTCGATCAAGAACAAGCTAGTTTTTATAGACGGGTCCTACCCGAAACCAGCACCCGACTCCCTAACCCGAATGCTTTGGGATTGCTGCAACGACCTCTGTCGTGGCTGGATTTTGAACTCCATCTCGTCGGAATTGCACAACGGTTTCATCTACACCCGAGAAGCGGCTAAAATGTGGTCCGAGCTCCACACCCGCTACTCTCAGGTCGACCCGTCTAGGGTTTATGACCTTATCCGAGAAATTTGGGGAATCCGGCAAGGGGGAGAGGCCATTTCGGCCTATTTCGGGCATCTTCGACAGCTCTGGGATGAATACACCACCCTTCTGGAGCTAATTTCACCGGAGGTGCTCCAATATTGACTGTGGCAGATTCACGAAGCTCAGATGAACTTTTATCAGTTTTTAAACGGCCTCGATGTCGGTTATTCGGCAATTAGAGAGCAGATTCTGCTCATGTAGCCCAATCCAGACGTTATTCAGACTTATGCCATCATCAGCAAGGCCGAATATCACCGGAACGCTGTAGGGAAGACGACTGGCGAATATAGTTTTGTTGCGGCGAAATCATCGCCTGACGTAATAGGTCCCCCTACACGTCAACACTCTATTATGACGAATCGATCTATGGGGACGGGCCTCAGTGAACGATAGCCTAAGGCGCACAACGCGCCGTTCTCGGCTAAGTACGGCCAAAACGACATGTCGTTTTCAGCTTGCCAAAACAACAGGTCGTTTAGGACCACTCCAAACGATGTGTCGTTTTCGCTTAAAGCTGGGCAAAACAACAAGTCATTTCGAGGGGGGCAATAAGAGGAAAAATGTGATTTTTACGAGAAGAAGGGCCATCGGAAGAAGGAATGCTACCGATTGATTGGTCCTCAGTGTGAATACTGCAAGAATTATGGCCATGAATGCAAAGAGTGCTACAAGCTCAACGGATACCCCCCCGGTCACAAGAATTACAAGGAGAAGCCCAAGCCAACTTAGTGGCAAATGACTCTGATCATGTCTTCATCACCAAGACTGATTACCAGCGCTTCATTCGCTTCCTGCATGATGATTCCGATGCACATGCCCATCTCGCAGGTACAAGCACTTTCCTTTCCAAAGTTTGGATTATTGATTCTAGCGCAAGTGATCATATTACTGCTAATATTCAATGCCTAGATTCTCTTGTTCCATGTGCATCTAGATCTAGGAAAGTTAAATTTCCTAATGGTGATAGTGCCCTAATTACACATACTGGACACACCCACATATCTAGACAACTGAAATTGAACAATGTTCTCTACTCACCAGATTTTAAATTCAATCTTTTGTCTACTTCCAAACTTTTCCATGAAAATAATTGTCACATAATCCTATATGCCGATTTTTGTGTCTTTCAGGACCTTTTGACGAGTGAAGTCAAAGGACTCGGTAGAATGCGCAATGGGCTTTATTTCTTTGTAGCATGTCTTGGAAAAAATGATGTTGCTTTACATTCTGGGCTTCGCCCATCTTTTGTAAACACATTGTCAGCATGTGATTTTTCAAACTCTCAACTCTGGCATTGTAGACTTGGTCATATGTCCCAAGCCAAATTTCAATTTTTCAAATGAATTTAAATCTTGCAAAAATGTTTTGTTTACCCCTTGTATGATTTGCCCTCTTGCACAGCAAACTAAGAATCCTTTTCCTACGCGCGACCACACAGCGCAAAGGATTTTTGATCGATCACATTGATGTTTGGGGACCTTATCGTATTCCCAATCATGATGGATCTCGATATTTCCTCACACTTGTTGATGACTTCTCATGAGAAACATGGATGTTCCTCATGAAAGTCAAAAGTGAAACCTTCTCTCGGTTGGAGGAATTTATGAATATGGTAAAAAACCAATTCAGCTTAGCAGTTAGACGCATTAGATCTGACAATGCCTCTGATTTTTTCAACTCTCACACTAAACAACTATTTTCATCACGAGGTATTATCCATGAGAGTTCTTATGTTCACACCCCTCAACAAAATGGGGTTGTGGAACGCAAGCATCGACATCTTCTTGATGTTGCATGAGGTCTGAAATTTTAGAGCTCCATGCCTGGAAAATTTTGGGGCGAATGCATCCTCACTGCAACCTATCTTATCAATAGGATGCCCTCTTCTGTTTTGCAAGGAATCACTCCTTTTGAAAAACTATTTGGAAAAACACCAAAACTCTCACATCTTAGGGTTTTTGGTTGCATGTGTCATGCCACTACTGTGGGGCCTCAGGACAAGTTTGCCCCACGAGCCATTCCTAGTATCTTTATGGGCTATACTCAAGGTAAAAAAGGCTATCGTTTTACAATGCCGAAAGTTGAAAATTTTTTGTGAGTCGGGATGTAAAATTTTATGAGGACATCTTTCTTTTTTCCCAAATAGGTCCCAAAACGCAATCTATTATACAGGGTCCTTTGGCTCCACCTGATCTTGAGGTTTATGCACCACCACATCCAGAACCCCCTACTGAGCCACTACCTCCCACAACTGACCCTTCAGCTTCCACTCCAGCTCCACCACCTACCCAGACTCCCATCCCTTTACCACCATATGCCGACTCTTATGATGTATTCTTTGATGATGACCTCCCATCCTCGGCAGATGACTTGCCTTCCACTTCCACTTTTGCTCCCCCTCCTAGACGATCTACTTGGGAAACCCGACCACCACTTTGGTCGACCGACTATGTTTGCCCTACCATTCACCTTGCTAAGAGTGAATCTTCCACATATCCACTCTTCGCCTATCTCTCCTATGATCATCTTTCCCCCTCTTCCAAACACTTTATTGCCTCCATCTCCGCAGACACTGAGCCTCTCTATCACCATGAGGCTGTTGGCAATCCTAGATGGCAAGATGCCATGGCACAGGAAATCAAAGCATTAGAAGAAAATGACACTTGGGACATTGTGGATTTACCCCCGGCCAAAAGCCCATTGGGTGTAAGTGGGTCTACAAGATCAAGTATCAAGCTGATGGGATCGTCGAATGCTACAAGGCCCGACTTATGGCTAAGCGCTATAGTTAGAAGGAAGGCGTCGATTATTATGAGATTTTTGCTCCTGTTGTAAAACACATCACCATCCACTGCGCTCTATCGCTTGCTGCCCAGAACCATTGGGGAATCCACCAGATGGATGTGACTAATGCCTTCTTACAGGGCGACCTTCATGAAGATGTCTACATGCGACTTCTACCTGGAGACCCGAATGAGCACAGTGGAAAAGTCTGCAAGTTGAAGAAATCTCTATATGGGCTGAAACAAGCTGCTCGACAATGGTATGCCAAGTTCACTAACTCCCTTCTAGCAGTTGGATAACAAGATTTCATGCACGACACCTCCCTTTTCGTACGACGTCAAGGTAATCTCATCGTACTCCTTCTCATTTATGTTGATGACATCCTCATTACTGGCAACGATCTTAATGGGATCCGTGAGCTTAAGGAGCATCTTCATTCAATTTTCCATATCAAGGACTTGGGAGATTTCAAGTACTATCTTGGGATTAAGGTCTTACAAGATTCTCAGGGCCTTCAATTGAGTCAACGCAAGTATATCTTGGAGTTGATTGATGAGTTTAGGCTTGGGGGAGCTAAACCAATTGACAATCCTATGGACACCAATCTCTCATTGACAACACCATAGTATGATCAGGGGGCACCAATCCCTCATGATGATGATCCGCTCTTAGCAGACCCCTTGAAATATCAACAGCTCATTGGGAAGTTGAACTATCTCAACATCACAAGACCGGACATCTCATATGCAATGCACAACCTCGCATAATTCATGCACTCACCAAAGAAATCCCATTGGGAAGCTGTGATTCGAGTGGTTAGACACCTAAAAAGTTACCTAGGTACATGCCTACTCATCCCCGCCACATGGGGATATCAGATGAGAGCTTACTATGATTCAGATTATGCCACATGTAAAGTTGGTAGAAAATCGATCACTGGTTTTTGTGTTATGCTTGAGGACGCATTGATTTTTTGGAAAAGCAAGAAGCAAGCTGTCGTCTCTTTATCTTCCACTGAGGCAGAGTATCGAGCCATGGCACTCACCTCATGTGAGATCATTTGGTTACTAGGACTTCTTGGAGACATGGGAATTGAGATTCCCCATCCTGTCACCTTGTATTGTGATAACAAGGCCTCTATGGAGCTAGCAGCCAACCCTATGGTTCATCAGAGAACCAAACATATAGATGTAGATTGCCACTTCATTTGGGAACAGATTCGGCGAGGACTTATCAAGACCAAACATGTTGGAACCAAGGATCAGCCAGCCGACATCCTGACCAAAGCCCTCGGGTCAAATCAACATCTTCATCTCCTTCACAAGCTAAAGCATCCACGTGGCTGCCACGTCACCATCTTCCAGAGGCAGCAGAGAAGCACGCGTCTGACTTCTCTGCTGCCGCCTGCACCGTCCAGCCTGCAGCACACAACCTACAGCAAGACCCTTCATGGACCTCCGGAGAAAGACTTTAGGTTTAGGGTTTCATCTCATCGTTTTGCCTATAAATGTTTTTGTTTTATGTTCATACAAACTACCATGGGAATTACTTCTCCCATTTGTAATCGAGTTTTCTCTTAATACAAACAAGAGTTTAATCCATCCTATGCTCTTATTCGTTTCACTTTACAGCTTTCAACTTAGGGCTTAAGGCAAGGAAACAAGTTAGCATAAGGAGCCCATTTGGGATTCTTGATCAGAATGTTAGTTTTCCTTTCTGGGGTCCTAAGTTGGATATGAGGGTGGCACAAGACTTAGATCTGTATAGGGCCAAGAAATCTAGCAGTGGCTGTAAATCAAGGGTGTTTAAGATCTGCAAGGCCAAGACTTTAATCAATGGCTATAAACCTAGATATATTGTACCTATTTGAGATTATCATGAATAAAATCATTCATTTTCCACTTTTTGTTTTGTCTTCATTTGCTGTTTTTTTTTTTTTTTTAATTCGAATTACAACCTTGCAAGTTTAAGATTCATGACAGTTACAACAATTGTGACGCTAGCAAATTGCTATTGGTTGATTGTTTCAAGTCTTCATGCTGCCAAAAGATTGCATGAGAGATGAAGAGTTGCAGCCTTAGCTGCAACTATTAAAAGGGTAAGGGGATTAGCCTTAACCACAAAAGAACACTTAATTTGAAAAGTTTGGGCTTTCCCTGTTTCTTATTCTCCTCTTTGCTAGTGCAGCCTAACTAGAACCTGGAAAATTATGTTGGAATCCCATGAAACCCAGAATAAGATCCTGCTTGAAGTTAGGACTTTTACTTGCCCCACTTTTGGAAAATTCTGCAATGACCCTCACAGACTAGCAACTCTTCAGCTCGAGGCTGAGATTCACAATTGGCGTGCATGCTTTGTTGAGTATGTTGCTGCACAGAAAGGATATGTAGAAGCTCTCAATGGTTGGCTGGAAAAGTTTGTAGCCCCAGAAGTTGGATTCTACTCCAGGGGCAGGAAATCAGCTGTCTCATGTCGAGTCAATGGACCCCCATTGCTTGTGATCTGCAATGATTGGTTAACCTCCATGGACAAATTACCAGATAAAGCTGTAACCTTTGCAATGAAAAGCTTTGCAAAGGATGTGAGAGCTCTGTGGGTTCATCAAGGGGAGGAACAGCAGCAGAAGAGGAAAGTTGACAGTCTAGCAAAACAACTTGATCGAAGGGCTCAAGCGTTCCAGAAGGCAGAAAGCAGGTTTCTAGAGTATAAGCCTACAGAAGAAAAAGAGTCAGAATTGGAACATGGGAATGAGTACTTCGCTGATAAGGTGGATCAACTAAACAGATTGAGAAGGAAGTTGGACACAGAGAAGGAGAAACACCACAAGTGCATGCAAGAAACACAAAGGACCACATTAAACGGATTTCAAAGTGGTTTTTCCACAATTTTTGACTCCTTAACGGAGTTCTCCACTGCATCTCAGAAAATGTACACTGACCTTGTAGTTTGCAGTGAAAATGATGAGAAAGCTGGGAACTGCTCATATATAGAGGATTCCAAGGCTGGAGAAAATGGTATTCGATAATATAGAATCGAAGCTTTGAGTATTAACAGTTTATGCATTCTGTATGTTTCTCTGTATATTTCAGTGTCAAAGCAGCTCGTTGAGACACATTTACACTTGTTGTAGTTTCTGCGGCAATAGATTGATACTTTTATTATTTGTACTTCTGTGGATGCCCACAGATTTTGTTGCAGAATCTGTAAATTTCATGTTTTCTATTCTTTCTTGGCTGGAGTCTCAAGAGGCTAACTAGAACCTGGGGTCTCAAGAGCAAAATTGACTTGCAATGAACCATGGACCTTTACTTTGTATGAGTTATTACTGATCTGTTGTATAGAATCCAGGTTATATACCGCTGTTAATCACAAAATCTCTCGATCTTCCTGTCTTTCAGAGATGTCAAGCTGTAAATGATAAAGGTTGGTATTTTAATGAAGTTTCGGACTTCGTACTTCTTGGAAGACTTTTTAAACCAAGCTTGCTTCATATTGCTGGTAAAAGATGGCATGTCTGCTGCTTTTCTTCCTTCTCTTCCAATGGCTTCGGTGAGGTTTCTCCTGAAAGTTTATGGGAGGTATAATTTGGTTGCTACTCAGTGTAACATCTTGTAGCAAAATGACTATAATTATACTCTAGAGGTATTGTTTGCTATGGTTCAAGTCCTTGACTTAAACTGATCCCTTGATTTCCTCAGGATCTTAAGCCCAGTATTTCGTACCTTTCACCTAGAGAGCTAGAATTGGTCTGGAAGGCTCTTAAGGTTAGCTCTCTACTTGACAGGAGATCCTAGTCTCATTCTTGTGGATCATTCTTTTTGATGGTCAGGATATCTAAATGTAGCTTTGCTGTTGGTATAGCTAGCTTTTGAGGCTCATGATGGCCAAAAAAGGCGCAGTGGAGAGCCTTTCATTATTCATCCAATTGAAGTTGCTCGTATACTGGGAGAACTTGTGAGTCATACCAAGTTCAAAAATTTGCACTCTTTTGTGACTATCTTTTTCTTGCAGTTTTCAGTCAAACGTTTGATTCCAATTGTTCTTCTAGGAATTAGATTGGGAGTCAATTGCTGCTGGATTACTACATGACACGGTTGAGGATACAAATGTTGTTTCTTTTGAAAGATTAGATGAGGATTTGGTGCGCCGCATTGTAGAAGGAGAGACCAAGGTACTTTATATGTATTTATGAATGCTAACTTCTGTAATCTTTGCTCTTCAGTAGCTTGTGTCATTTTGCACAAGTCCCAGATTATATTGGTTGTACACTTGTTTTTATATTCTTCTCTTACCTGATTAGGTATCTAAACTGGGAAAACTGAAGTGTAAGAATGAAAATGATTCGGTGCAAGATGTAAAAGCAGGTGACTTGCGTCAAATGTTTCTTGCTATGACAGAGGAGGTGACATGCTATTTTGAATGTTTGTCTGTGCTCTGTGATAATAATTAAAACCATTTTTGAACTGAAAGAGCTGCTGTTTCAGGTCCGTGTTATCATTGTTAAACTAGCCGACAGATTACATAACATGCGAACTCTGTCTTACATGCCTCCACGGAAACAGGTGCTGTTGTTGGCATTATTTTGGGTTTTATTGACTCTTCTCTGGGTATGGCTGTTCATATTATTATTTTCCACGCAGTCCAGCATAGCAAAGGAGACTTTGCAGGTCTTTGCTCCTCTGGCAAAGTTGCTTGGAATGTATCAAATCAAGGTAGACTAAAAATTTCCTTATCTGCTTCTTCTGCAATGATGCTTTTGAGTTCCAGAAACTTTGGTACTCATTTTGCTTCCACTGACACTAATCATATTTACTTTTCAGTGGCTTTCACAATTTAATATTTTTGCATGTTGTCAAAGTTTCTAATGATGAAAGATGAGAAAGTTGTACGTCTAAGGTACGTTCATCAAACTTAAGTAATGGCAGAAGTTTGGTTTGAGGTTACACCAAAGGCAAAATCTGGTTACTCGGGGTGCAAATTCCTTAATTCTATTAGAGGATCAGAGCGACCAAGAGCGTAAGGCCTGTCAAATCTTATATGGTGCCAAAGCTGGCATACTGTGGCTGAGGAATCTTTTAAGGAGGCTTGTAAAATTAAGTCCTCTTCATCAGGAGCTACTTTCTAGTTTTCTGAATTTTTAGGTGTTATAGTCAGTCCTTCAATCTTTGGTGAAGATGCATCATCCATTATCTGAAGCTGCGAGTTGGTGGCTTAGTCCTAGATTAATATTCCTCTGGGTGTTTGCACTTGTTTATCAGTGTTTCATTGGGTTACCAGTGATGATCCCTGACTCCGTTTACCACTCAAATTTGCCCACTGGAATATTGTACTCTAAGCTGTATATTCACTTCCCATCTTTTGTTTCTCTGATAGCTGTTGCCCAGTTACTGGGCCTCTAAAAATTGTTGTCGGCCACTTCCAGGGGTCAGGGGTAACCCGCCGCGGCCGGTAGTCACACGTAACCTTTTTCCTCTGAAAATAATGATCCTTCACGAGGTTATCCTGGAAGAACTTACAGATTTTAGACTGGTCCTCGAGTCTATGGATTTGGACATGGCTTAAGCTACACCAATTTCAGTTACAAGTTCTCATCGGTGCCAAATGAAATATGTTTATTAGGAACACTCGAGGTTGGTTCAGCCAAGAATGTACTGCACCATGCAGGAGATGGACTAGATTTTATTCAGATTGATGAAGTGGAAACTTGCAATTCCCTCAAATTTTATGTGCAAATTTCTGTTATGAACTTTGGGTGATTTTGTTCTCTAAAGTGCCAAGTTAACTAGGAAGTTAAAGAGCAAAGTTATCACTTTCTTCGTTCTTTACTTAGGTAGAAGAACCTTCATCCTCGTACTCTCACATGAATTTTTTTATTATTCAAACAAAAACAAAGAGAACACAGCTATCGTATGCCAAGATTGATAATCTCATGAAAACGAAAACTTAAAAAAAGATGACAGACAGAAGGCATGGTTTTTATTGATTGTGGCTATTGGGTGACATACCAACAACAGAACAATCGTAGGTCTACATCAGTGGTGTGGCCGCCTTCTGGTAGCAAAAGCAAATTTGACCTCCAACAGGTGTAGGGTCACATTCGGCAGAGAGAAATTTGTTGCCAAAGGCCGCCCTGCATTTGTTGGTGCAATCAGGTTGGGAGCATTCACTGACGACTTTGACAGCCTGAGCAGGAACGGGGCCGGAAGCCACGAACGTCATGACCACCAAGGCCACGGCCAGAACTAAGCACGTTACTACTCTCCCTTCCATGGGGGATCAAGAAGCTATATCGTACAAATTTCTAGCTTAAAACTGGGAAAAGAGAAAGAGAAACACAGTTTCTGAACAATGAAATGGCTTACTTTAAATTTAGCCATGGCATCATTATATAAGAATTTTGAACGAAGGAATTATATTGTACAACTAACTATAGTTACTTTCTTTCTATGTGAAATTGCATCCAAACTCACAAACCACCGATTTCCTTTTCCGTTTATTGTTGTGTAGGACTTACTAAAAAACCATGATCACTTGCCATGAGGTCCAAATGAAGGAAGTTTTTTTTTTTCTTCTAATTTTTAACTTTTGGATTGAGTCCTTAAGTTTTCTAATAATTATTTCCTTTATAGATTAGAATGTTGTTCGAGGAGATGGTGAAATTATATTTAGATTCATTGCATCCAAATTCGTAGTCATTAAATTTTCTTTTGTCAAGATTATTTTTCTTATTGTGAGGATGCAACTGAAAAAAGATGATGATAATAACAAAAGTTTTCTTTGGTCAAACTTGGTGATGTGGTGTTCACTGGGCCAGCCCCTCTAACAATGAGTAACTTGGTGATTCGAGGATTAAATAAGACTTGCACTAATATGTTAATTTGTTAAGGTGACATTTATACTAGTCACGTATATTTCCCATCAATTTATGTCACGTAATTTATGTTTTTATTTCACATTTCTATATCTAATTGCATTTTGCAATAATTGCACATAATAAGTACAACCTTACCTATCTTATAAACCCTTTCATCATTTCTAGCAATAACATTAGGGAAGGTTGATTTCTTACTAGCTTAAGAGGAATAGGTCACAAGATGGACTGAAATCAATTCAAATTAGCCTAGCTCTGAATGCTTGTTCGGCTATATGCTCTTAATGCATTTATAGGAAACAAATGTGAACAGTTTCCTAATGAACTCTTATAATCTAAAGGAAAAAACATTATTACGAGTTACCTTTCTCGGATTGGCAACAAAAATTCGATAAAGGAGGTGCCTGCAAACATCTATCGTCTTCCTAAAGTTTCTGGAATCTTCAGGATCCTAGAATGAACGTGTTTGTACGACAATGATAAAAGCATATGAAACGGGAGGGAATGATCTAAAACTAATCAAAGGAAACTTCAATGAAATAAAATTTACATTATGAGAAAATAATTTGATTATTAAGTTTGAAGATGCCGATAAAGGGGATGAGAGTTTTGTGAGAAAGACCAAAGTCTAAACCAAAAGCTAATTCATGAATTATAGTCATGCTTTTTTAATATTTAGACATACTTAAGAGTTGCATCTTTCTAAAGTGGAATACTTATCTTAAACATTCTCCCACAAACCAAGTAATTGATATTACATTGGTGCATTCAATTTTATGCAATTTGATGAGTCAAAGATCTTCTTTTCTCATTAGTGCTTATGAATAAATCCATCTTAACTGGTTCATAGTTGAATAAGATACAATAATCTTGTTATCATTTCACTTAATTCATATTTTACACTTAAGTAATTAGTTGATTAATAAGATTAATGTTCTTATCAAATAATAAACTCATTTAAAATATGATATCTTAACAACTTCTTCAATAAAATTGCCAAGCATAAATTTAGGTGATCGTTTTGCTTTGGTTGTATTCAAGAAATACAAATATCTTTGATAGAGACCATGAATGTCATTTTTTGAGTAACTTTTTCATAACAATAAATCCAGTCATCCAAAATGCCAAAGTATTAATCAACTTGTCGGCTTGATTATGATAGTAATAATAATGGCAAGCGTAGGTCTACATCAATGGTGTGGCTGCGTGATGGTAGCAAATACAAATCATACCCCCAAAAATGGTAGGCTTAGATATGGAAGAGACAAATTTTGCCCCATAGGCCGCCTTGCATTTGTTGGTGCAATCAGGTTGGGAACATTCAATGATGAGTGGAGCGCCTTCAGCAGAATCAGGACCTGTGACCATAAACGTCACAGCCACTAGGGCCACTACCAGGACGAAGGCTTTCACTACTCTCCCTTCCATTGAGAACTCTTAAGTTATTGATATATGAAAAGTCTCTAGTTACTCATTGATTATAAAGTTAAGAATGTGCTATTTATAAGAAAATACAGCCTATCTTTTTTTTAGGCTGAATTGAGAATACAACCACTCTAATTTCCCCATAGATTTGAGGACCATTGACATCGAACCAAAAAGTAATGATGATACTAAAAACTAATTTTACAACCACTAATGGTCATTGAAACAAATTTAATGGCCACTTAATGGTTGTGTTTAAATTGTTCCAATTGATACACATAACTAGTAGACACATATATAAAACTAAATTGGTTTTTATTTTTATTTTTATTTTTATTTATTTTTATATAGATATTTTATACTGTTTTTTGAACTATTTTCTAATTCTGTTTTGCATAAAGTATAGTGAATAACTACATCTTGGTAGCAAGAGTTTTTTGGGGAAAAAATTTACAGAAGTTATTTTGTTTTCTCGTAAACCATTAGTTATGTAGTTTGTGTTAGGAAGCATGTCTAACAAATATTCTTGGCATTCGATGCATGTTATCTATCCACTTGCCACTGTACACAAGGGGAGAGATTGGATGTCACTACCTTTATTTTGAAAGCAATCAACCTTTTTAGAGCTACAAGCTGTACTCATTGGGGTTATGCATTTATGAAAGTGAAATACTGCTTATAGATATCTTAGCCTTACAACCCACCATCAAAAATTTCATTTGATATATAAACTTGAAAACTTGAATAAAAACAAGAAGATAATTGAGCAAACTTTGACTGGAAACCTATCTCTTTATTTTAAAAGAGGTCGGGAGATTTCAAACTTGATTATAGACAAACTAAATAAGCCATTCAAAACTTATAAAAGAAAATAAAAGGAAAAGAAAGGCTTAACAACAAAAACACTTGTGATATGTTAAACGATCAAAATTAGATGATGAGTGACAAATGATAAATCAGAAGATTTTTTGCATATGACGATTATAAATTTAATTAAAAATTATATAAAAGAATAAAAAATGGAACATCAAGAAGAAATAAAAAGCTATATCATATTAGTTTAGTTGGTGACCTTAATTTGACGTACACTAAGGATTTTAATTTTATAGATACAACATGATGGCAACTGTGTTTCTGAAATTTGGACCATTAAATAAGTTGAAAGAAAACTAAACGTGTTTTTGCCTAGATGATCTAACCATTTTGACTTTTTTTTTTTTGTACAACGACCTTTAAAGGAAAATGCCTTGCTTTTGTTTGTTCTAACACGTTATAATAGTATTTTAAACCAAAAAGTTACTAAAGCCCAGGAAAAAAAGAATCTCTTGCGGAAACAAATGCCCTGGATATTGACAAGATAAAGATGTCAAAAACAAAGTGTAATTTCATATAGGTTATTTCGTAAGCCTTATCCTTATACTTTAAGGCCAGTTTCCATTGTGACCCAAGGCATGCAAAAATGCCTTGCTTCTTCTCCTGTGAAGGTCCTTCCTTCACAGGGTCCAGGGGAACCAGGCAATACATCGAAGCAAACAAATATGTAAGCTGGTAATTCATTTCGTACGCACACAACCGCCTAACGCATGTTAGGGAAGGAAGAAGGTGATGTTCAAGTGGGTTATCTCCTAAATTTTACGAGTCGATCTCAAACATAGAAACTAAAACAACAAAGGCTGATGCATTTGGACCACAAGCATCAGCAAGGACATAAAACATTTATACGGTTTGCATATATCAAATATAACCACAAGCAAATTGGTTATAAAAAAGTTTAGTGGATATAAAAACTAATCCGTCAAGTCTTACTATCACTAAGATGAAGAGTTTTTTTTTAAAAAAAAAACAAATCTTCCAGCCCTAACATACAAATGAAAGTATGAAAAAAGAAAATTGCTATGATTCACAATAATGATCTCTTTTTGTAAGACAATCAAAAAGTTTCTTTCTTTTTTTTTTTCAATTTTTAATTTTTTTGTTTTTGTTTTTCTCCTTATGCGATTATCTTTTTGTGTTACTGTTGTGAGGAAACAGAAATGAAAAGAAACTAAATATTTATGAAAGTAATTTCTGGGTCCTAGCTTCAAAAATAATTGATGGGGAGGTTCAACTTTCTTTAATTCCTACGATTCTTATATGCTTTTATTTTTCTAATAGATTGTTCGTATAGTTTAAATTAAAAAATAATATTTGTGGATCGAATATGTTAGTTTTTTTCCATTTAAATGTAAAATTTATTAAGAATTCATCTTACAATAAAATGATAGTTTGACTACTTTAGGTACATTCAATAAAAAAAAAATTAAGCTCATGTATATCACATTTGCATATAATTTGATGAAGTCAACTGACTCTCTTTGGAATTAAAGCATCTTTACCAATGTCAAAATAATTAATTTTTAGGATTGAGCGGTAATTTCAGTAAATTTTCTATTCCTTCCTTGCAGTTGTTACACTTAAGTGAAGGAAACTCTTGGTGTTGTAGACACGTAGTCTATATACTAGTGGAATCTACTGGTATCAACGACTTGGGTTTGAACTTGTCAATACGCTACGTTACACGTAGGAGATACAAATTGCTTAATAATATATATTAAGAGCATATTGTAATGGGTTTGGGTTTCAATTTAAAAAGTTAGCCTATTAGGTAGAGTAACTAAACACCTTATAAGCACTAAAATTTTCTTACTCTTACCCAGTGTGAGACAAATGTCACTACTTTTCTCAAGGTAATTGGGTTATGCCTCTCAATTCGATTAGACATGTAACATTCTCTCTCAAATGACCACATTGATGTGGCTATGTCCCCCTTCACATGACCATCTCCTGGCAGCTTGGGCACCCAACCAAGAAACTCGGCAATTGAATGTTTATACCATATAATGTTTAGGAACTACTGAAATATTTCACATTATTTGTAATATAAGTTAGGAGAAAGTTTTTATTTTAGGAGGGAAGGGAAGAGCTTCTTCCAGAACCACTGATTGGTTTACAACAATAATTCAAGTCCAGTGATTGGACACATCATAGCACCTTGCTTTGGTATTTTGCATTATGCTGTTTCTTCAAAAGTACTAGTTATTTCTACAGATGTATATGGTCTATTAGAAGAACTAGCTGCGCCCGAATGGGCCGGCCTTGGAACAAATGCCGGCTGTTTTGGAGTTGGAACAGTTGCAGCTTCACTGTTAAGCATGGTGACAACATTAGACATGGTAGGGCGGTCATTTGGGTCTTCTTGTACACATAAGAGTCCCACATTTACGAACTTAACAAATTGTTCTGCATTGCAAACTTCATGTAAAGCCAGGTCCACTAAATCCAATACCTTGTTTTCTGTCCATAATCTCCATGCCTGAGATATTTTTAAAATCAAAATCAGTATTAAGAATAAATTGACCAAAGAAAAACAGTGATCATGAAATAAATTAAACACACTTACATAACCTACAAGACTTAATGCTAGTTCTGATTGATAAAAGCCTGTATTCTTTTTTCCAGCTACAATCTCAAGCAAAACTACACCAAAACTGAAAACGTCGGATTTAATTGAAAAAAGCCCTTCCATTGCATATTCTGGAGACATATATCCACTGCATCCCAACACTTATTAGTACACATGATAATTGTACTTTTTTTTCATAATCAAAGTTGAGGAAATGAAACTTTTGATGAAATTAACAAAAATCGACTTTTTAATTCAACAAAAATATAAACTTACTAAGTTCCAACAACTTTTGCTGTATTTGCTCCAATTTCTTTTCCTTCAACCATTCTTGCCAAACCAAAGTCAGATATTTTTGGATTCATCTCATCATCTAAAAGAATGTTACTAGTTTTGAGATCTCTATGGATAATTCTCAATCTAGAATCATGATGCAGATATAGAAGTCCACGAGCTATTCCCAAAATGATGTGCACACGCAAGTTCCAATCCAAAAGCATGTTGAGCTTTTGACCTTGCAAGTTTTTCCAATTGTCATTCAACGAACAATTTTAGAAAGAGCAACAAATTAGCCTTGCTTAAACAAGAAATAGTTTATCAAGCCTTGCAAGGTATTAGGAATTTAGTTTAGAAACTAACCAAATAAAAATGTGTCTAAGCTTTTGTTGGGCATGTATTCATAGAGTAAAATCTTTTCTTCTTCTTTTATGCAATATCCTTGAAGTTTAACAAGATTTCGATGTTGAAGTTTTGCAATCAACACCACTTCATTTTTGAATTCTTGTAAGCCTTGACCTGTGACACTTGAGAGCCTCTTTATTGCAATTTCTTTGCCTCCAGGAAATGTGCCCTAAGATATGCACTTATATGTTATGTATAACCAAAAACTGTTTTAAATGAAAACTAATTCCAATTAATATTGCTGAAATTACCTTGTAAACAGGCCCATAGCCCCCTTGTCCAAGCTTATTCTCATTTGAGAAGTTATCTGTAGCTGCTAGAATGCTTTCCATCTCAAAAAATGGCACATCAATGCTTTCCCCATCTTCTTCTTGGAAGCCAACCGAGCCTATCAATTCTTTTACGTGTCTTTCACTATCTAATGAGCGTAATGCTCGATTTCTTTTACCGTTTCTTCTGTGTCCTAATTTTAGAAAACATATATATTAGTCATGTGATAGTTAATTACACACAGAGCAAATGAACGTCTTTATTTAGATTCAAATAAAAAATATATAGATTTTATATAGTAGAGTGAATTTCACAAAGTAATTACCTTGTCTATTGGCTCTCTTTCTTCTCCACAGATATGTAGAAGTAATGGCACATGCGAGAATAAACACGATCATAAGAGGAAGCATAAGCTTCCGACTATGCAATGCATTTCCGGTTGAGCCCTTCTGTAAATCACCTTTTACTAGAAAAGAAAGAGGACAAAACTCACTCAAACACATGTAATAGGAAAAAAAAAAAACAAAAGATGATAATTTTTTAATAGTCCATAGACCTACTATTTAGATTCATCAGCCAGTTACGAAGTAATCATGACATTACTAAGGACTAGAAATTTAATCACTTCCAGCATATTTCAATATGTAAAAGGAAGTACCTATTTCAGGTTTTGCCACGCGTACAAAGAGATTTTGACCGCTGTTTTCATACTCCTCTTGCAGATCGCTTAGAGGCTCGGCCCAAATCCAGCATCTCTTGTTATTAGATCCTTGCTTACCGGTTGCTACCACATATGAATAAGCTTCGCACTGGCAGTCCTTAAGGCAGTACACACGGCAGTCTCTTTTATTTTCTACAGGAAATTGAAGGGTTGCGTTTCCCACCCGCATCATCCTTAGGGTCAAGAAAGGGTCGTTCGGGAGACACGTGGAATTTCCGGTGCACCCATCTGAAAATATTCCAGAATTCCAATTCTCAGAGTTACTCGGCTTGAACCCCGGCAAACATTTGCACTCTATCCCGTTGTTAGCATTGCAGCTGCCAAAGTTCCCACATTTATTAGGAATACTGCATTTTCCTGGCCCCCACCACATCAAATTCCAGTGATCGCTGTCCAAGATCAGATGCTCTAGTCGTTCAGTGTAATTGATAACCAACCTTGAGCTATATAATTGTTGGTTAGATTCCCGGAGGTCGGAGCTCGAGGTGAAATTTGATAACAAGTCTAAAATGCCTTCAGGCATTGCATTTATCTGCTCCAACCTATCTGGAACCGGCAATCCCCCGTTAGTAACTTCCTTTCGGGAAATAACGTAGGTGTTACGTCCTTCTCGACTTAGATTGAACTTGAATCTTCCAGTTCCTGGGTCACCATTATGTATCCATGAAGTCAATGATAGGCTTCCCTCCATCTTCATGCCTGGAAGAAATGTATCAGTTGGATTTTTGAAGCTCTCCCACAGACTATTCTCCGGCTGATCATCATTGCTTAAGACCAGGTTTCCAGTATCCATTAACTTCACAGTCCGACTTGCAGACGAGAATGCAAGAGATGTGGACCATAAATTTGTCGTGGCATTTGATACTCTAAGGTTGCCATTTTCGTCAATTTCAAAACTCCCAGGAGAACCGAGCAGCGGCCGGTCTCGGTTGGCAACCCATACGACAGTTCTCGGATTCAAATTGTGGTACCAGATCCCGATGTATGTTCTATTATCTGATGCAACATTTGGGGTAAAGAATCCCAGCTCGAATTTTTTTCCAGCAGAAACAAGCGTTTCTTTTTCGTGGTCACTGATGGGGTTCTTCCGTGTTATGGTATCTCTTGCAGAGCAAAGAAAAGCGGAAAGTGCCAAGAACAAGCAGAAGATTGTAGCCAGCGCCTTGTTTACCGTGAAGATCATTGCTCGTGGTCACCAGTTTGCACTTAAGGTTGCACACTGCAATAGCTTAAGACTCCAAGACCACGGCCTTGCTGCCCGAAGACCACTATTTCTTTCTCTTAGCCTCACTTCTCGTTGGCATACCCGCTGGGAGTCTCCAGCGCCGAACTATCTCTGCCAGTTGACCTCCAAGTTTATGGCCTAAAGAAGCAAGAGATGCCGAAATGAAAATGTTTATCAGAGGAAAATCTAAACTGAAACTACAATGATCAACGGGAGCTTACAGCTACACTCAGCATTGTAAGGATAATTGAAAGACCAAACAGGGCTGCATCTTTTGTATTGAAAACCCTCTTAATGCTTTCCGACACAGAAATTTTGGTAGTTATAGGATGATATTTTTACAAGTAGAAGTTATGAAATCAATTTTCAGTCAACATATAAATTCTGATATCCCAAATTATATTGTGAAAGAGTTAAATAGAAATATTTTAAACTGTGATTTAAGAATTTTCGTAAGCGCTCAAAGATATGATGAGTATGTTCCTAAATCATAATATAACTTACTCTCTTGCATTTTTTCATTTTATATACCTGACACTTCAATGATAAAAGAGGGAGGTATGAAGTCTAAATAGACTAAGCATAATTTAGTCACTTCAAAAATATAATATTTTTGCTTTCCAAAAAAAAAAAAAAATCTTGTACTTATCTCTATCTATTGTAACAAACATCAATAGTTGGATGTCAACATTCTGATTAAAGTCTAATGAGCTTTTGTTAGTGGAGGCCCCTTTTTTTAGTACCTCCAAATACTGTAACAAAGATCGATTAGCCCGACCATCACAGGTTTTTCTCGCTGTCCCCCCTCAGCTCACCTAGCCCCGGTTACTTTTTCTTGAAAAGGAAAAGGACCAATGTGAGACAATGCTTTTGCAGTCACGTCTAAGTTAGATTCCCAAGAGTGGTAGTTTATCCTTCGTCGGAATACAAAAATACACATACATAAATAGCTATGTGAGTACTTGAAAGTTGTGAACAATTGTTTGACAAGTCCATGAAAATTTCATTTGGGCCGTAACATTTTGCTATGCTAATGTCTCAATGACTTCACATTGCTAGGTAGCCCCTTGCCTTGTCTACTTTTTTTGGGGGGCCATGCCCTTTTTTAACTGCTTCCGTGGTTCGCAAACAACGAGCGTCGCACTTGTCAGGATACGGTATGCATGTCAACAAGTTTGTCAAATGTTACAATCCAAATGTAAAGTTCTTGGGCTTGCTAATAGGCTCACATTTTTTGGCGTGATAGTTTAGGAATGTAACAAATGGAATTGGTACAAATACCATCTCTTGAGTTTGAATCCGGCATAAGCAAATATATGGCATGGGCCCTGTTAGGTGAGAACAAGGCTGTGTGGGGCTCCAAAAGTAACCGAAAGGGGGAAAAAAAAAAAAAGAAGACATTGGGTGAAATAAAAAGTAGGCAAGGTAAGGGAGTTCCCAACAGTGCAGGACGCCTGTAAAGTGGTGGAATGTTAAATTACAATTGAGAGATTGAGAGAAGATGCAGTAAGTAAACACAATGGATCTGTGAAACTTGTTCAGTTCCAATGAAGCGAAAGCAAGTGTTATAGTTATAAGAAGCATCAGATCTTGGTCGAGGAGTTTGGAACATTGACACAATGGTCAAGGATGCTTTATGGAACTTGTTCAGAGGCTTTATGTAAAATTCTCTGCAGGCCAATTATTTCTTTACATGCGTCGCCTCCAACCTCACCATTAAAGACATTTGTAAGTCCGTTGCATGGTCTCAAACTCCCCTGAACTCTTTTATTGTTTCTCCTAGCTTTGTCCTTCTTTTCAGTTCTCTGCTTTCCCTACTTCCCAAAAGGAAAAAGGACCACCGATCCTAGCTTTTCAACAAAAGGGCTTTACCACAGTGGTTGTTTCTTGCAATTTCTGACCGGTTCAAGATGTTCATATATATCTTCTTTGCCAAAGAAAAAATCAAAAGGAGGGGAGAAGCACTTCGATTCGCCTTTTCGCGTAGTCCCACTGGCTCTGCTTTTAACAAAGCGCTATGAAATTTGTTTTACCTTTTCCTCATCTTTTGAGAAAGCAAGTGTAAAGCAAAGTGTAAATCACTAGACTTTACTTTACACTAATGTATTAGAGAACCCTCTGAATCAGAGTTACAGAAACTTAAAGAGGAAAGAGAGAGAGAGAGAAAAGTTGTGGTCTTTATCAATCAACTTATCGGCCTGACCATGATAGTAATAATAATGGCCAGCGCAGGCCTACATCAATGGACTGGCTGCGTAATGGTAACAAACACAAATCATACCCCGAAAAATGGTAGGCTTACATACGGAAGAGACAAATTTCGCTCCATAGGCCGCCTTGCATTTGTTGGTGCAATCAGGTTGGGAACATTCAATAATGAGTTTAGCGCCTTCAGCAGAATCAGGACCTATGGCCATAAACGTCACAGCCATTAGGGCCACCACCAGGACGAAGGCCTTCACTACTCTCCCTTCCATTGAGAACTATTAAGTTATTGATATATGACAAGTCTCTAGTTGCTCAATGACTGTAAAGTTAATAATGTGGTACTTATAAGAAAATACAGCCTCTCTCTTTTTAGGCTGAATTGAAAGTACAATCACTCCAATTTCCTTATAGATTTGAGGACCATTAGCATCGAACTAGAAAGAAATGGTGATACTAAAAATTAATTTTACAACCACTAATGATCGTTGAAATAAATTTAATGGCCACGTAATGGTCGTGTTTAGATTGTTCTAATTGATATACATAACCAACAGCCACAAATGTAAAACTAGATTGATTCCCTTTTTTTTTAAATCTTTTATACTATTTTTTAAACTATTTCCTTTTTTTTTGCATAAAATACGGCAAATAACTATATCTAGCCAGTAAGAGTTTTTTAGGAAAAAAAGAATTTACAGAAGTTATTTTATTTTCTTGTGAAGAATAAATTTTATTTATTAGATTTCTTTTCCTCATCAAGAAAATAGGAAATTGTATTTTAAGAGGTTTATCATTCCAAACGTGTGAACCATTAGTTGTATAGTTTCTGTTAGGAAGCATGTCTAACAAATATTCTTGGTGTTACATGCATGTTATCTATCGACTTGCTACAATACACAAGGGGAGAGATTGGATGTCACTATATTTGTTTTGAAAGCAATCAACCTTTTTAGAGCTCCAAGCCATACTCATTGGGGTTGTGCATTTACGAAAGTGAAATACTACTTATATATAGATATCTTAGGCTTGAACCCACCATCCAATATTTCATTTGATATATAGAGTTGGAAACTTGAATAAACATGAGAAGATAATTGAGGCGTGAGAATAGTCATTTATATTTTATTTTTTTCTTTAGATTCATAAAATGTCCGAACAGTGAAACCAATTCAAAATAGATGTTTCTTCAGCTTCAGCCACTTGAATGGCATCTTTTGAGGAGAAGTTTAGTTCCGAACCCTAATTCGGATAAGAGAAATGTGCCATGCTAATGTGCTTGGATGATCCACATCTTAGGGTTTGGCACTGATTAACACACTAAACTATCCATATGGTTGAGAGCCCTCATAACGTAGACACAACGATGCAATTATTAGGGGTGTGCTCTACCACTGAGCTAAAAAAGTGAGAAAAACTCCATCCCTCTCTTTCCTTTTTTCGCCCCCATGTTGCCACACGAGTATTGTAAAAGTTGTATTCAAGAATGCTAAGTCCTCGACAATGCAAAAATGAAGGTTGAATTTAGTTTTTCCTTCAATCTAATCTCATTTTCATATTTCTATCTATTTTTTCAAAGGATTGAAGATATATATATTTAAAGAGAGATTATTTTTGGGTTTTTAAATATTAAAAAGTTGAGTATTCAAAATGAACATACAACTTGTAATCAAAATAACAATATTATAAGAGAAACATATATATTCAAGTTCAATAATGTGACAGCAAGTATATCATTAAAACATTCAAAAAAAAAAAAAAATAAGCAGAGAGAAAGAGAGAGAAATTTGCACAAGATAATTTAGGTGGTTTTACCCAAACTCTCATGCACCTATATCCAATTTATCCTAGCTTGACTTGGCTAGTACCCCTAATTATCATGCGATATATTCAAATTTTACTTAGCAAGAGAAAAAAATAACTTTTGCCTCAAAATATGCTCAAAAATAAGATTTTCCAGGGCAAGTGTAATGTTTCTCATAAAATATGCAAGAATATTAACGAATAAACTCAAGCTGCAATAGAAGCAGAAATTCCAAATTTCACAATACATCATCCATTTCCTTCGGCTTAATCATTTATATATGTAGCTCCTTTCAGATGTTTAACTTCAATCGTTTAGGAAATGGCTATAAATCCCTTCATCAATAGCAATGGTAGGGGTTGCCCACTTTTTTGCAAAACGTTAACCTTGCAAAAGAATGGCAGGATATAACGTGCGGTTGAGATAGAGCACAGAACGGGTAGATTCAGGGGCTGATCTTCTAGGAACAGGGAAGAGAATTTTTTCCTTCAACCTATGATGACCAAGTTTTGGCGAGTCGAACATACAAACTTAATCCTAAGTTCTTTTGCCCTTACCCTTAGTATACCCATGTCCTAGCATTACTTTGTAGCACGACAAGTTAGGGTGGCCTGGAGCTTCCCGATGCTCGCAAGCTTACATCCTTTCCCTTACACAAAATGTGCCCGGTTACATCCCCTGACCTACACTAATACAACCCTACCTGGTAACCAATGTTTAACGATGCAAAGCAGTTAAACGCCTTTTCATGCTTTTGTGCTCGTTTGCATGGCAACTCTTGCAAGGCTCTTCCCCGTACCCTACGTCTCTTCAAGTCAGTGGTTGACTTTCTCTTGCATACGAATGTAAGACTAGATAAGACTTATGCCCAAAATATCAATCATTTTGCTGAGAATGACATTGTTTGCTTAAGTTCAAATCGTCAGCCAAAAAGCAGCTTGTGCTACCTTTTCAACTGAGTCATTAACATCTAAAAGCAAAATGTCGACTTTGTTTCCAACAGCAATTGGGTTCAAAACACAGCTTTGTGTGAAGGAAGAAAGTTTCACACTAAAAACGTGATCTCTTATGATAAAATTTAAATAAAGGAAGTATCCATCCAACTTTTAAGTTAGTTTTTGGGTTGGGCCTTTGGGTATTTTAGCTTGGCATCAAAAGCACAAGTTGAAATTGCTCCACCCCATGTGACATAAAGAAAGTGTTCCTCCAATTCTTGAGCTACCTTTTAGATTTGACTTTAAATCTTCTAACTTGGTATTAGAGCACATGTTGAATTGTTTCACCCCATGTGAAATTGAGTCCAATGTGGCTCAGTGTGTAGGGCATGACTACGTAATGTTCATAGAGTATTTAGCAATAGTAATATAACATGCAATCCAATATTTGAATTGATGTAGGGATCTTAGAAATTTCAATATGTTTAAAATAACATTTCAGTCTACCTTATCATATGCTTTCATAATATTAACTTTGATAGCCACCCTCTTTTCATGTACATTCTTTTGATAATTAAATGTTAGCTCTTGGAATAAAAGTATGTTTCTTTTAATGTTCCTACCGAGAATAAAAGTTGTTTGGCAAAGATGCATAATGTATGACAAAACTTTACTCAATTTCTCCACTACTATCTTGTTGTTTAGATATGAATAGTTTCTTCTTTTTTTACACCCAATTTTTAAAAAAGATAGGACTATTTTCTTAACATGGTATCAAAGCCATTAAGACAAAAATCCCTTGGTAACCCGTGAGCATTGTTCCAGCCTCCAACAATCAATACTAAGAAGCCAACGCCAATGCCTACAAAGATATTTTGAAAGGATTATCTACACATTCTTCTTTTAATATTGACTTTATCAAGATTAGACTGTTAGATTACTAGTAATTGCTAAAGTACAATAGATATACAATTGGTGTTTTCTCGAGATGGTATGAATAAAAAGGAAAAGTCAATATTACCCTAAATGTTAATGCTTTCTTAGATGAAACAGAAGGATAAGCATTAACATTTAGATGAAACAAAATGTTAATTTGTTGAGTGTAAATCAATTTTCACTCACTTGAATTCATCAAATTATCCTTCAATCTTTTAAAATTTAAAGAATCATTTACCAAGAAAAAAAAACCCCAAAAAAGAAAAGGAAAAAACTTGGGTTATTGAAATCAAAGCCTTAATCATCTATAATTTCAATTGAAGGATACATTATCAAAACTAGGAAGGGTTATTTGAAATACGTATTGAACTTTAACCAATCAGAAGAGCTTAAGAAGACCATTCATTGAAACAATCCACGACTACTTTGAGCAATGTAGTGCACATCTTAATATAAGGGTTTCACTTGTAAATTTTGTGTTCTTTGTTTGTTAGTGTGTTAGAAGGATTAAGTTTTATCATTGTAATCTATACACGAAAAAGTAGTGATTTTAATTGTTTTCATAATATTTGGTTAAAATAAAATCTTTATTTCTCTAAGAGAAATTTTTTTCTTATTTTATTATTGAACTCTATAACTTTAATAATGGTTTTTGGTTTTTTCGATAAATATGAAATTTTTCCTTAATTATTATATATTTAGTCTTGAGACTAGATTGTTTTATTATGCAAATTATCTTAAAGTTCGTGAAAGTATCAAATCAACCTCATAAGGTTTAGCGGTCGTTGAATCACTGCTTAAGAACTCACAAGAGTGATACAATATTGGCTTTCGTTACATTTTAGAAGATGTTTTTTATATGTTAGGAATATAATTGATACTTCAAATCAATCGTTCAAAAAATGGACTTCAATTGTAATAAAAGAATTCAATGAAAATAACTAAACCCAAAAATATTATTGCTGAAAAATTATTGCTAAAAGAGTTGGCCTTTTAAAGGGGATTAAATTTCAAGGATGTTAGACGATTGTGAGAATTGGTATAAGAAAAACTATATCCACCTTCTACTGTTTCAATTATGTTGTTAGAGGCCACCCTAAAGATGTTTTGAGTAGTCTTGACATCTTTGGGGTTAGTATTAGATGTTTAATATCCTTGCCGCTAATTTTTCTTTTCTTTTTTAGAAAAAAAGCTGCCAGAATTTACATTTATAATTTTTTACTTCCTCGGTGGATTCTTTTTCTTTTTTATTTTTCTGTGCTCTCTCTCTCTCTCTATCTGTAAAGGAGGTCTTTGTAGATCAAACACCAAACGGCCGAAAGTGTTTAGTATACCAATGAGGACAAACATATGTGTGGACTACGTAAAAAAGGTGGTGGTCTGAAAAATAGAATCACAACTCTACTTACTTACCCACTTCTATGGTGGTCTTACTAGAATTGCTTCCTTCAAGTCTGCAAATTGTCCCATTTCTGCCCCCATAATCTTTGTACCCCTTCGGACAAACACATTCGAAACTCCACTCAAAGTTGGTGCATTGTTTTTCAGTGCCGCATGAGTTTGAACGTTTACACTCATCAATATCTGAAACAAAGTGCAGCCTATCAACATTGATAGGGTAACAATGCAACCTTATATGCTCGTGTAGCAGACAATTAACGTTTACTAGACTTGGAAAATAACAGTCCCAATTACTTGAACTCTGACACAAAAAATAAATGAATACAAAAGAAACAAATTATATCTAGAATGGTGTTAGAGGTATGATTAGGAAATCAGAAACATAGGTCAGTTTATCACAATTAACAACTAATTTCTAATGTAGGTTATTCTTTGTAGCTTGTACACTGATATGGTAAGCTGTTTATATATGAATAATTTCTTCCTTTCTTACTACCAAAATTAAGAGAAATTATATCATGTTTTTTAATATAGTATTAAAGCCATTTAGAAAGGGTTTTTCAATGACTTGAAGTACATATGTTATCCCATATGACTTGTGTGTTAATATGTAAATTTCTTATGTCCGGTTGTAAAGGAGGACTGACCTAGGCTTTCGAACAGGGAAAAAGTAGGGGCTAGGCTCTCTAAGGAGAAAATAAAAAGACAAAAAATTAAAACAGCTTATTAAACCTACTGTGCAATATTACCTTGGCAACCATTGAGGAGGTATGGGTTCCTTTGATAACCAGAGGAGCAATTGCATCGATATCCAAATGGCAATGGCCGCAAAAATATTCCACAAGAAACCATGCCTGCCTTTTCCTTGTCTAAATTTTAGCTTCTCAATGCTCAACAGCCGTAAACGGCCCTCCTCCTTATAGAAGCCAAGCATGTCTCCACGGAGGGTTGATTTTGGATGAAAATATTCGAAACCGGCCGTCTCTCTGATAATTTATTATATAAATTGTTGTCAAAACCCTGTCCATTTGTCGTTCTTTGCAACTGTAATAATGGAATAATGCAATGCGAGTAACAGCGACTTCTGCTATTGGCCGACAATTACAAGGCTATTGTTCCTTGTAATTTTGTCCCTTCTTTTCTCTGTTTCTTCCTCCCTACAAACACGGCCAAGAATTGAAGAACCAGCTTTTACGAGGCTACGAGTTGAATTTAACATCCACCTATTTGAAATGCAAATTATTTATGTAACGCTTATTTTACAGAAATAAATTGGAATCCAAAAAAATGGTTATATAATGCTTATTTTGCTCAACCTATATTCATGTAGATAGAAGAGTCACAAGTAGTTATACTATATCCAAAAAAAAAGATGAAACACTTCGTAAAAATATTTTTTTGTTTTCTCAAAAGTAAAATTTCATAAAAATGGAATTCCATAAAAACTTCCACTCATATCTAATGCTTCAATGGAAAATATTGATCTTCGAACACAAGACTATGTTATATTGTCCAATGAAACAGTTTCAATCAACTGTGTCTTGACAAGCATGTTAACAACTCGGGTTGAGTGAAACAAGAGATCCGAAGTTTGACAGCCAACTCTCCCCACCGCCGCTATCAGTCCTTTATCCATCTTCCCTGACCACCACCAACCGTCTGCATAATCCACGTGCTGTCTTGGGGTGCCCGCCCTCATGCACCACATCCCAGGAAACCTAGTTTTCATCTAAACCTCGTACCTACGTTAACACCTGTCCTTTTGCCTCTTCGTCGCAAGTGCTTATCTTTAAACTTAAATTTTATCTTTATATTTTTTCACGTATTAAAAAAATAATATTTCGCCTTATAGCCCCCAAATAACAGTTTTGGTGCAAGGCCATCGTTTGCCTTCTCTTTTGTCTCAAATTTTGTTTTTTAACGTCCTTAACACCGTCTGTTTGCTGTTCTGTGTAACTACGGTCACAAAATGATAAAACTTTGTTTCAAGTAATTTTCTTCCTTCTTTTCTTTCTTTGTTCCGCCCTCGAAACACCGGCATCATGTGTAAGAACACGGGGGACATTGTCTAAGCGATGCATTTAGGTCAATTGTGTCTAGTCTTCAATGTGCTTGCATTCAAAACTCGGTTACTTTAAGCAGCCGTTTTTCACATAAAAATTATTATATTAAACATTTAAAATGAACATTATTATCATGGGTTTTCACCTCTAAAGTACCGTCAATTTTGTCTTTTTGAGATTTTAATACTTGTTAACGTAAATAGCACGAAATAGAAGTCCTTCCTCATACTTAACAAGTATTAAAAGCAACTATGGCTTGGCCAGAGCAAGGGACACAAACATTGCTAATTGAAATTTCGAAATTGATTACAAGCTCGTCAAAGCTTAGTTATGGGCGAATCCCCCGTCCCCCTCCCAGGGTGCGTGAGTATTAAAAAAAAAAAAAAAAAAGCTTAGTTATGGGAAACTACGAGCAAAGAAATATTATCATATATAGTATTATATATTATATGTGCGTTTTAATAACCCAAACATCCATTAAACTTACTTGATGGCTTAAACTGAGGAACGACAGCTGACACCAAAACATGTTTAGGTCAGTCAAAAATGCAGTTAAGGGGATTTGAATTCAAGAAAGAAAAAATATTGGAATAATCTGATTCAAGGTTTACCTTCAGTGACTATATGGCATAGTGTGTCTGATGTTTACGTCTTTTGGTACTTGCAGGAAACCAGTCCTCAGATCTCTTCTTCCAATGAGAAGGAGAAAAAATGTTTTGTCCTTGTCCTCTATTCATTTAGCCCGACTTCAATTTGTACTCTTCTGTTCTACGTATGTAGCTATCTGTTTAGCTGTCTCTCCATCTGTGTACATATGTAGTCAAATGCATGCATTTTCGTTATCTCCTAATAAAGAAAGCAACCAACCATCTTTTACTCTTTTATTCCTTTCTTTATCTAAATCAAAATGATGTTTCTGCAATAGATCCTTAATGACTTTCTTGGGTTAGTTCTTCTGCCTAAAAAACTTCCAATTCACTTCAGGGAGTCCTATATATAGGAGAAGGAATTGGGACCTCTTTTTGATATAAATGGCAAGATTATGAATCCCACAGATTATGATCCCTGCCCGTTCGCAGATCCAGAAACATCTCGGGGGATTGCCAGCCACAACAGCGGAGTGACGCCCTTGCGTTTGCCCCGCATTCTGGCCTCTCGGTAGGGACGATGAACAATGCGACCTGCGTTGGAGATGGACGACTCTTCTCTTAATAGGACGACTTATCGTTTGCACAAGCTCATGCTGCCGTCCAGCTCCCAACCACTTATACAGACTACGGACGTGGTAGTTTGTGCAGATGGGTGTGCACATTGTGAAAAAAAAAAGGTCCACCGGGTAGAAGATGTTTTATGCTCATCAAATAAGGTTATTGTGGTATTTTAGGACATAAAAAAGAAAAGTGCTACAAGCTTAATGGATATCTCATAAAGAAAGGCAAAGGGCAGAATGATAAAAAAATCCTCAATGCATCACACTGTTAATGATCAAGCTTCTAGTTTTGGGCCTCTCCTTACCCAATAGCAACATGATAGGATCCTTGTTGTGATGGATGAGAGCCCTTTGTTGGATAAGAGCGCCGCACATATGGGAGGTAGCATTGCTTATGTTGTAAGTATATTTCCTAAACATAGATGTTATTCTCATTGGCTTATAAACTCTAGAACCGGGGGCCACATTATGAGCAATTTTAATTATTTGATATCACCTCAATTTTGAATTTATGAATGTATGACTACAAGATTGTTAAATGGCAAGAGAATACCCATCACTTACATTGACTTTGTGATAATTCAAAACAAGCATTATTTATATGATGCCTTATATGTACTTGGCTTTATTACAAATTTATTATTCACTATCAAATATATTTATGACAATGATTGTGAAATTATACTAGTTCCCAAATTTTGCATTTTTCAAGACCTATGGACTGAAACTAGAATAGTGATGGGGCTTGGTAAAGTGTATTAGAGCCCTCAAAATTTTCCCCAAAAACTGATGTCTACCATGTTAACATTGCCACATCAGCACTATGTGTTAAAGCCATGTCAGCAGCTTTTACACACGTGGAGCACACCGTCAGCATTCGAGATTATGTCAGCCTTACGCATTTCACTTTGCATGCACCTCTTTCACGTCTTCATTCTCGACAGCAGCTGGACACACCTGACCGGAATTCCGTCACGATAATCGACAATTAGAACAGGAAAGGAATTTGAAATCTTCCACACATCACACCCATCATCAATCACACCAAGATTGGAACTTTTCCGGATCAAATCGGCATTGATCTTATCTCGTCATCAAGTTTCTGTGATTTCTGACCAAACACAAATCGATGAGTATTCTTTATGATTCTCTCTAAATTTCACTCATATTCTTTCCGCATGTGTGTTATCATTCTTTTGCCTAAAAATTCAAGCACGATTTTACAGTTTTAGTCATCTAATTTGGTATTCCCTTTTTTCGGTATTCACCGTTTCTTATTGTTTTTTCCAGGGTTCATACAATTCTAGCCAAATTGGTTCGAGAAATCTCCTGTTTTCTCGAAATTTTTGGTTTTAACGAAGTGAAGCATGTTCTATATTATTTGATGTCTAATTTTGATGGTGCTTATAATTCTGTTGTAGATAGCTTTGCATCTTTGAAAATGAATAATCTTTGTAACAGATCTCTTGTATCTACTGATTGTAATGTTTGTATAAAGGTCAGGACATCCTTCATTTAATGCTCGGAGTTTTATTAATCATGGTATTGAGAAATCTTCATTCAATGAGGGAACTGAAAGTAGCATGGGCTTAAAGGAATATCGACATCTAATAAGCTAGAGCTGTCATGTGAGCACTTTCATTGCTCTCCAGCTCCATTTCAACTCAGACTGTGGTCCTGTGCCAAATGGCGCCAACTCTTACTCTTAACTTATTGAAGAAATTTGGGGAAGAGCCGGGCTATCGTGGTCCATCCCAACATGAACTGTGGTCCTGTGCCAAATGCCGCCAACTCTTACTCTAAACTTACTGAAGAAATTTGGGCAAAGAGCCGGGCTATCGTGGTCCATCCCAACACGACCTGGGGTCCTGCCGAATGCCGCCAGCTCTCAGTCTAAACTTATCGAAGAAATCTAGGGAAGAGCCAAGCTACCTTGGGGAGAACCTTTTTGTCTTGTAGCAAGGTTTTCAAGTAGGTGGCGGGCATAATTTCCATCTCATTGGTCTTGTGGAGGAAAATTGAGCATTCACCTTTCCAATGTCCATGTCCTGAGGATAAGTCATGACCATTTCTTTTTGTCGTGTAGCAAGGTTTTCAATTGGGGTGGCGTGGATAACTCCCATCTCATTGGTTTTAAGGACGAAAACTGAGCATTCACCTTTTCTAAAGTCCATATCCTAAAGAAAAGTCATGACCATCTCTTTTTCACCTACACTTTATTTTGCAAATTAATGGTGTTTTCTTTGTAGCACATGTAACGTTCTTGGAGTGAAATAAAGGGTTTTTTTGTCCAAATATAGGGCCCGTGATATGAAAGGAGCTAAAACTGACATTTGTCATTACGATTTTTTTTATTTTTTATTTTGGCTAGCAAAAGAATAGCAGAATCTTCCAAGACAAATTGTGTACCTTTGCTAGTAAGATTAGCTTCACCGACGTTAGCTCTCTTCATGGTTCCCAAAACTTCTTCCTTGATTAAATGCTTCGTTGGGAGTTTCTTAGAGAATATTTTCAACAATTAATCCTAAATAGAGTTTTGTTGCTCCTCTTCTTAAGATTTAGACATGCTCTTGCAGGTTGTGCTCTGTGTCAGGGCCATCCGTGAGTTGGCTCCCTTATTTTATTTAGTATTTTTGCAAGAAATTCTTATTCATAGAATAAAAACTTTTATTATTCAAGAACATAAAAAGTTCATTTTAATAGGAGTCCTTTACGAACATCAATTTATGCATAAAAAATTTCTCTCTCTCACTCTACTTTAATCTATACCTTTTTACAGGTCTTTTCTATTGAAAACTGCGATTTAACTATGAATAAAGAAACTAAAAGTTAAACGTCTGATGAATATGTTCAACCTGAGAGCTCTTGGACATTTAGGTGTGGGCGGTGAATCTTATGTTTCGGAAGGGTTAATCCTACTTTTCTTGCAGTTACACAGTTAGAAAGTTCAAATATTAAAGAGTGATAAAAGGATGACCCCAAGTGACAAAGAGTAACAACTTTTCTCAAAGCCGTCCATTCCAAAATGTGCTTTATCTCCACCACTGATGTTACATCACTGGATGCAAATCTTCGACAGTCTCTCCAAGTTGGGCCCTTCTCACGAGGGAAGGTCATAAAGTCAAGTTAGATGAGGTATTAACGGTAATGATGCCTTATCTCTGTCACATAGGAAAGTGACATGCCGTCTTTTGGTTAAATAATGAAATTTGACCCTTGAAAGTGCAAATTTCATGCCATCTTTTGGTTAAATAATCTCTGTGGTTCATGACGTCGAAGCATTCAAACTCTTCTTCAAGAAATATAAAGGCGTCAATGGAAGCAAGCTGAAAATGAAAATATCAAGCATCTCTTGCTTTAGAATGATCCAGCTTTTGAAGATAGAGAAGAAAATTCCTAGTGCTAGGTCTGCCGTCTCACTTGGGAGCGTCAAGATGATACATAATTTCTTTCAAAGGATATGTTGGACCCCAAGACTCTATCACCCAAAGGCTGAATTGATATTTGTAATGACAGTTGCCTTACGATGCATAAGTGACATCCCAATCACAACCCATCATGCATGGATTTTGTGGCACAAGAACTATCAGTTTGAACCCAACAATTTATGTCCAATTAACATGGTAATCATTACCTCACAGGCCTTTCAAAAAAAATAAAAGAACGAATGACATAGAAGGGTCCTTTCGGATGAGGATTTGGTTGAACTAAATGACAACTTAAATTGTATTCTGCAATATAACTTAAAAACAATGGATTTGGCTAAGCATCTAGCAAATAAAAATATTGGATTGCCGCACCACACTTAATATAACTTAAATATGTTTTCACTGATGTAGCTGTTACCGATATTTAAAGGTAATTGGGGGGGCCATCCATTGGGCAGTTCTGCCTTTTGGTTCAATGGTTCCCTCGGTTACATTTGGTATCGGAGCAGCTCCCGATCCGTGGTTCGAATCCCGGTGTTGGTTGATACACTTGGGAATTTCCTTGGGGGGCAGCCGGGGTGGCGTGAGGCCGGGCCCAGGGGGTTTCAGGTGGGGTCCCAGCCGGGAGGCTGGGTAGCGGAGCGTGGTGGTATGTTACCGATATTTAAAGGTAATTGGGGGGGCCATCCATTGGGCAGTTCTGCCTTTTGGTTCAATGGTTCCCTCGGTTACATTTGGTATCGGAGCAGCTCCCGATCCGTGGTTCGAATCCCGGTGTTGGTTGATACACTTGGGAATTTCCTTGGGGGGCAGCCGGGGTGGCGTGAGGCCGGGCCCAGGGGGTTTCAGGTGGGGTCCCAGCCGGGAGGCTGGGTAGCGGAGCGTGGTGGTATGTTACCGATATTTAAAGGTAATTGGGGGGGCCATCCATTGGGCAGTTCCCAAGTGTATCAACCAACACCGGGATTCGAACCACGGATCGGGAGCTGCTCCGATACCAAATGTAACCGAGGGAACCATTGAACCAAAAGGCAGAACTGCCCAAAGGGATGGCCCCTCAATTACCCTTGTATATCGGTAACAGTAGCACTGATGATTACAACCAATTAGATTCTTTTTAAAATTTTCAAACCTTTATTATGTATCACGTTTGGACATAGCTCAACAAAGGAAATAAGTTGCCAATTCCTCACAACTCGAGTGAAGCACGGACAGACTCCAGACCAGCCGGTCAGGAGTTCAAGACATGTTGCCCCTCCCTTTTTACCTAAGCCCAAAAAAAAAAAAAAAGAGTTTTACAATCGAAAGAAAGTTATAAATTTGAATTACTAATCATACATAAATGAAATTGAGCTCAATGTCATTTAGGTTGAAGACATCTCAATATAAGTAGTTAATATCATGTCTACTTAAAAGGCTCTTGAAATATGCAAACCACAATCTATATGCACTATATCATCTACATAATTAGTAGATTGTGATAACAAGATAATTTAAGTAAACTCCAAACACATAATATCCTAATATATGTAATTATCAAATGTTGAAATTTCCACTCTTTTTTAGAATTTCCAAATCTAGGAACTAAATTTTTTTCGATAACCCAACAATTTATTTCCTCTAGTGAATAACATTCTAACTATGCTATTTTGTCTTAGCCAGCTAGCTTAATGATGAGATAATGGGAATCTAATCATGAAGTTTGGGATTTGATATCTCACATGTGTAAATTGAGTACATGTATCATAATATTTTTTTAAAAATCACTAAATATGAGGCAGTGGAAATTATTGCAACTTTAGAAGGCCTAATGCATGGTGCACATAGTTGAAAGGTAGAAAAAAAATTGTTGACTTTGCCAATCTAGTTAATGTTGAGACGAGGATTCAAGTTAGCATATATTGTAGTATAGTTTTATGGAATGAAGGAAGGTGAACCAATGAAATTCTTGCATTCTGTTAATTAACATCTCCCTTCTCCAAACTCGTAAACAATTAAGATAATTATCTACCACTTCTAGTCAACTTACTTTGATCTCAATTGCATGCATGTGTTCTGCGTGTTAATCAGAGCCCGGGAATGTAACTTCTTATAAATTTCCAGCTTTGTATTGATGAGACAAGGGTGTCTTTCGGTGCTTCTCTTTGGCCTTTTCTTCATTGCTTTTGATAAAAAGAAAAATATTCTTAACAAATTGCGTTGGTAGGTTGGCTAGAAAATGGGAAGCACCAGGCTTGTCATTTCCCAAGAATCCTCAATCATTCGGATTAAACAACCCACCGCGGTTCACTTTCTGACTGAACGAAGAGCAGTGGCAAGCAGACTGGAAACGGGAGTTTTAAGGGGCATTCTCGAATAATTAGAAGTTGGCAAATGAGTTGCCCCAGTGTTCCACTTTTTTAACTCTAGATGTTCAAATATCTCACATTTTTTGAGAAATTAATTCTTTAGCTGATGGATTGATAAATTATGGGCATTCAATCTTAGCGTTGCGTATATTTTTTATTCTTGGATCTTTACCAAGTTGATGTAACAAAAAATTCCTAGAAAAATCAATTAGGTCTACAATATTACAAGTTTCTTGAATAGTTTATCTCTATTAATTTCAGTAATGACTATCATGAATAATTTTGCTTTCATATTCAATCATAAATTACTTTTGAGTAAATTTGTATGTTTTTAATTTTTTTTATGTATTACACCCATTTCATGGGTCTATGTTTTGAGGAGTTAGGTTTATGCCTACCTTACACATTTTTGAGCAAATGTAGCATTTTTGTCAACTTATGCTATCAATATAAATGATTAGGACAACAATTCAATTTGAAAAAAAAAAAAAAAAAGTAAATAAGAGTCGGAGTACCAAAGTTGTCTCTTAAGAAGTTAACATTTGAAGGAAAGTAATGAATGTCTTTTTGTGTTCGTCAAAAGTCATTTTTTATTTCTATTTTCTATTTTACGTCATCCTTAGATGAGATATATTTGGATGTCTTATTTACAGTCATGTATTCATAAAAAAATTTCTCTATTTCTCACTTATGTTTAATCTACACTTTTTATGGGTCTTTCTATTGAAAAATTGTAATCTAGCTTTACAATGAAGCAGCCAGAAGTTAAACTTTTTAAGAATGTGTTCAACCTGGCAGTTCTTGGACATTCAGACATGGATGGTGTAGTCATTTATATAACCAAAAGGTTCGTCATACCTTTTTATCGGTGACGTTCTGGAAAAGTTCAAATATTAGAGTGAAATAGAAGGATGACTACAAGTGAAAAAGTGACAACTTTTTTCACAAACTTGCTTTTAACAACATCCCTCGTGAGAAGGGCCCCAACTTGGAGAGGCTGTCGACGATTTGCAACGTGTGATGTAGCATCAATAATGAAGATAAACAACTTTTTGAAGTGGATAGCTTTGAAAAAATTTGCTACTTCGTCACTTGTAGCCATTAATACATCAATAATGGAGAGAAACAACTTTTTGAAATGGATAGCTACATCAATAATGAAGACAAACAAGTTTTTTAAAAAAGTTGCTACTTTATCATCAGGGATGTAGCATCGATAACGAAGACAAACAAGTTTTTGAAAACAGTTGCTACAAGTGACAAAGTAGCAACTTTTTTCAAAGCTATCCATTTCAAAAAGTTGTTTGTCTCCATTATTGATGCTACATCACATGTTGCAAATCGTCAACAGCCTCTCCAAGTTGGGGCCCTTCTCACGAGGGATGTTCATAAAACCAAGTTTGACGAGCTATTGATGGTAATGTTGCTTTATCTTCGTCAAATAGGAAAGTGGCACGCAATATGATGTGCCTGTCAATGACCCCTTTGGATCGTTGACGAGACCAGGTCTCTTTCTGGGCTTCTCTGTGCCTTTGTCTTCATCGTTTTTGATAAAATAAATGTGCATACATATTTATTAAAAAATTGCAAATTGCTAGGTAGGCTAGGAAAATGGGTAGGACCGGGCTTCTTATTTCCCAAAAATCCTCACTCATTCCGATCAAAAAGTCCAACGCGGTTCACTTCACGTTTGGTACGTGGGAATCCCAGCGTCCCCTGGAGCGCCTCTGGTAGGCAAACGCGGACATAGGTTTACTCCGATGAGCAGCAGAACAATTAACATCATGCGAATCCAGCCATACACGAACAAAAATTATGGGAATCGATTAAATCGTAAGCTCAACGACATACTCTTTAGGAAATTGAAAAATAATGTTCAATTCGGGATGGAGTTAAATGCCTTTTCATTTCATCTCACCTCCAACTATTTTAACAGCTGTGTTTTATCAGACAAGAAAGAAAACATAATCAAGGACAAGATATGACTTATATATGCCCGTTTTTTCAAAATGTCCTTGGAAAATTATCAACGTTGGCCCACAAGAAAGTTAAAAAGGAAACACATGGTACTTCCTGGAAAATACTCTGAATTATTAACTTTTTTTAACATCCATGGAGATATTGGCGACTATATCTAGACTCCGATGCCAAGGTTTAACATACTCGAGTTGACACCACACATTTTCCTCTCTGCCTCTCTCTTGCTTCCTCGCTTTCTCTGCCATAACATATTGAACCCAGATAAAGAAGCACTACAAGTGAAAGTTAGAAGCCAAGCATGGCAAAAGAACCCAAGCCTCTTCATTTTCTCTTAGACATGCTCTTGCTCTCCTTACTTTCTTTGCAAATTACAGCATCACCAACAACACAAGCTGAATCTCTTGTCAAATGGAAAAATAGCCTCTCCCCTCCCCCTCATTTTAGTTCATGGTACCTCGCCAACTTTGACAACCTTTGCAATTGGACAAACATTGTCTGTGATTCTACTGAAAGAGTCTCTGAAATAAACCTCTCAGGTGCCAACCTCAGTGGAACACTTGGCCAATTCAACTTTGCTCCATTCCTTAGCCTCACCCGCTTTGACCTTAGCCACAACAATCTTAGCGGATCAATTCCGTCTGAGATTGGCCTGTTGACAAGGCTCCAGTATGTCAGTTTTTACAACAACTGCCTCGACGGTCCAATACCATATCAGTTTACCAATCTTCAACAGGTATGGTACTTAGACCTTGGATCGAACCTCTTAATAAATTCTGATTGGTCTAAGTTTTCTACCATGCCTTTGTTGACCCATCTTAGCTTTAGCCATAATAAACTCAGTTCAGGGCTTCCTAGATTTATACTTGGTTGTCAAAACCTGATGTTCTTGGATTTGTCCGAGAATAACTTGACTGGACAAATACCAGAAATGGTATTTACAAATCTAGGCAAGCTTAAATACCTTAATTTCACTGATAATTCATTCCAAGGACCATTGTCACCGAATATTTCTCACCTTTCCAAGCTTAAACATCTTTTTCTAGGACAAAACCAACTCAATGGAGAGATTCCACAAGAAATAGGCCTATTGACAAAGCTCCAATATCTCTATCTTTATGATAATCAACTTTCTGGGTCAATTCCCCCCCAAATTGGGAACTTGAAAAACTTAAGAAAATTAGAACTTTCAACAAACCAACTCTCTGGTGCAATTCCTCCATCAATTGGGAATCTCACAAACCTTCAAGTATTATATCTTTTCTCCAACAATCTCACTGGCACAATCCCACCAGAGATTGGAAATTTAATATTTTTGAAAAATCTTGGTCTGAATGCTAACAAACTACATGGAGAGATTCCACAAGAAATAGGCCTATTGACAAAGCTCCAATATCTCTATCTTTATGAGAATCAACTTTCTGGGTCAATTCCCCCCCAAATTGGGAACTTGAAAGACTTAAGAGATTTAGAACTTTCAACAAACCAACTCTCCGGTGCAATTCCTCCATCAATTGGGAATCTCACAAACCTTCAAGTATTATATCTTTTCTCCAACAATCTCACTGGCACAATCCCACCAGAGATTGGAAACTTGATATTTTTGAAAAATCTTAGTCTTTCTACTAACAAACTATACGGAGAGATTCCACAAGAAATAGGCCTATTGACAAAGCTCCAATATCTCTATCTTTATGATAATCAACTTTCTGGGTCAATTCCCCTCCAAATTGGGAACTTGAAAAACTTAAGAAAATTAGAACTTTCAACAAACCAACTCTCTGGTGCAATTCCTCCATCAATTGGGAATCTCACAAACCTTCAAGTATTATATCTTTTCTCCAACAATCTCACTGGCACAATCCCACCAGAGATTGGAAATTTGATATTTTTGAAAAATCTTAGTCTGAATGCTAACAAACTACACGGAGAGATTCCACAAGAAATAGGCCTATTGACAAAGCTCCAATATCTCTATCTTTATGATAATCAACTTTCTGGGTCAATTCCCCCCCAAATTGGGAACTTGAAAGACTTAAGAAAATTAGAACTTTCAACAAACCAACTTTCTGGTGCAATTCCTCCATCAATTGGGAATCTCACAAACCTTCAAGTATTATATCTTTTCTCCAACAATCTCATTGGCACAATCCCACCAGAGATTGGAAATTTGATATTTTTGAAAAATCTTAGTCTGAATGCTAACAAACTACACGGAAAGATTCCACAAGAAATAGGCCTATTGACAAAGCTCCAATATCTCTATCTTGAAGAAAACAATTTCATTGGCCCGATTCCAAATAAAATTTGTTTCCTTAGTAATTTGAAGGAAATATCTCTTCTCATGAATAACCTCTCGGGCAATATCCCAAGTAACTTTGGAAAGTATAGTCCCAACTTGACACTAGTTTCCTTTAGCCACAATAGGTTCACTGGAGAATTGCCATCTGAATTGTGTAGCGGCTTTGCCCTTCAAATACTCACAGTGACTAACAACAATTTCACAGGGCAATTACCACAATGTTTGAGAAATTGCTCACAACTAGAAAGAGTACGCTTAGATAAGAACCAATTTGATGGTGATATCACTGTTGCATTTGGAGTTCATCCAATTCTTACTTTTGTTTCCCTTAGCACCAATCAATTTGTTGGTCATATATCAACAGAATGGGGAAAGTGTGAATCTCTTACCAATCTACAGATGAGCAAAAATAGAATTATTGGAAAAATTCCAGTAGAACTTGGAAAGTTGACTCAATTGCATGTTTTAGATTTGGACTCCAACGAATTGTCTGGGGAAATTCCAAATGAACTTAGAAATCTAAGCCTACTATTCAATCTCAATCTAAGCAAGAATCATTTGACGGGACAAATTCCGAGGAGTCTAGCCAATTTGAGTGAACTAGAGTATCTTGATGTGTCTAAGAATAGTTTGATTGGGAAGATACCAAAAGAACTTGGGGAATGTGATAAACTATTAAGCTTAGACTTAAGCAATAACAATTTGTTTGGTGAAATACCACCTGAGCTTGGTTACCTAACTAGAATGCAATATTTGTTGGACCTTAGCAATAATTCACTCTCAGGAGCCATACCTCCTAACCTTGCAAGGCTCACATACTTGGAGAGTTTTAACGTTTCACATAACCAACTTTCAGGGGAAATCCCAACATCATTCAATGACATGATTAGTTTGAGTAACAAGTCTATTGACTTTTCCTACAATAAGTTAATAGGTCCAATACCAACTAGTAAAGTTTTCAAAGAAGCACCTGCCAAAGCTTATGTTGGAAACTTAGGTTTGTGTGGAGATGTAAAAGGACTAATTCCTTGTTACCCAAAATCTAGAAATAAAGGGCATTTTAAAACACCTCTATTAGTTGTACTCATTTCTATATGTGGCCTCATATTTCTTGCAATCATTGTTGTTGGATTCACACTACATTACCAAAAGACAAAGCTCCTAAACAAAGGTAGAAGAGCTAAAGAGTGTGATCAAAAGGTTAAGTCACTAATTTGGGAAAGGGAGGGCAAGTTCACATTCCAAGATATTGTGAAGGCTACCGAAAACTTTAACAATAACTATTGTATTGGAATTGGAGGATTTGGAAGTGTTTACAAATCAGCACTTCCAATAGGTCAAATTGTTGCAGTTAAAAAGCTTAACATCTCAGACCCCTCTGACATCCTTGAAGCCAATCGCAAGAGTTTTGAGAATGAGATTCGTGTGTTGATTTAAGTTAGGCATCGTAATATCATTAGGCTTTATGGGTATTGTTGCATAAAGGGTTGCATGTTCTTGGTCTATGAATACATAGAGAAAGGTAGTTTGAGAAATGTATTGTATGGGTTAAAAGGGAATGAAGAGCTTGATTGGGGTATGAGGGTGAAAATTATAAGAGGTGTGGCTCATGCACTAGCTTACTTGCACCATGATTGTTCTCTACCAATTGTGCACCGAGACATAACAGTAAACAACATATTGCTTGAGTCAGATTTCGAGCCACGACTTTCTGATTTTGGTACTGCAAGATTGTTAAATCCAGATACAACTAACTGGACAACAATTGCTGGTTCTTATGGCTACATTGCTCCTGGTAAGCTAACAATCTAATTTCTATGCTTATGTTATAATCATCCTAGGTATTTTTCTTACCTATAACAATAATAATATAAGTAGTGGATTATGAAAATTGATAGATAGATCATAATACAAGTTTTTCATATTCATAATTAGGAAGTTTTTAATCTTTTCTGATATCAAATGCATATATTTTCATATTCATAATTTAGCTTTTCATTAGTTTTGTGAATAACTTTTCACTAAAAAGGTGTTGATTTTGTTGTAATGAATGGAAGAGCTTGCACTTACAATGCGAGTTACGAATAAATGTGATGTCTATAGCTTTGGTGTGGTGGCATTAGAAGTTATGATGGGACAACATCCAAGAGAACTCTTATCTTTCTTGTCATCTTCCAAATCAACAAGTGTTGCATCAATTTCAAATGATACAGAATTTCCTTTGAAGGATGTGTTGGACCCAAGACTCCCATCACCCAAAGGCCAAATTGCACAAAAGGTATCATTGGTAGTAACTATTGCTTTGCAATGTGTCTGTGACATCCCAGAGTCACGACCCACCATGCGTTTTGTGGCACAAGAACTAATGGCTCAAACCCAATAATTTTTGCTCAATCGATGTGGTGATCATTAGCAAGCTTACAAACCTTCAAAAAGAAGATAAAAATGGGCAAGGTACTTTGTAGTTAGGAGTGGGTTAAACTATAAGACAACCTAGATTGTATCCTACAATATTTTGTCTTTCATTTGGGTAGAATGTAGTAAATAAAACCCTTGGGCTATCAAATCCCATATACTGTAATTTTAAGTTGTTTTAAATAATCACTAGAGTGATGGATGTAGCACCATGATTACAACCAATCAATTTCTTTTTATTTTTTATTTTTTAAACTTTTAATAAGTATCACATTCAAACACACCTTGACAAAATAAGCAAGTTTTAATGAAAAAGAAGCCATAAATTTGAAATACCAAAACGAAGCAAGTTTTTTTTTTTTTTTAAGTAACCTAAGCAATCCATTCCTCTAGTGATAATCAATGAAAAACAACCTTCCAAATACATTGTCTAATGGATGAGTATCTATATTAGGATACTAATTATTAGCTATGGAAACCCCAGGGCATCATAGTTCTTTCTTGTTGCAACTTTAGAAGGGGAAATGTATGATAGACATACTAGAAAGATAGAAAAAATAAAATAAAATAAAATTGTTGGTTGTACTAGTCTAGCTAATGCTATAGTAGGGACATAATCCAAATTAGAAAATGTTATAGTGTGATTTTGTGGGATGAAAATGGTGAAACAATGAAATTTATATAATTAAGCGCTAACAATACCATGTTGACATGTGTTATAGCTAGCTTCTATAGAACTCCAACTTGCACAGACTTATTCCCTATAACGACAACAATTCTTTGTCATGAGACTCGAAGAGAGCTTCATGCTTGCAACCTGAAGGCATCACATGTTGAATGCTACCTAGATTAAGTGGAAAGAGTGTTTTATAGTAACCATTTATAATTTCCGCCATAAAATTGCAAGTTTTTGTGACCTTAGGAATCTGTTCATCATAGACATTCGCCACTTAGTATAAAACAAATTAAATCATTTGCCGAAGAGTCATAGAATTGAAAAAAATTTAGGGCAACGATCCCCTGTATCATCAACTAAGAGGCATTTGCAAATAGTATTTCCTTCTTAGTGTGTTATTGGTAAAGTAAGGGCAATAATAATTTGGTCTTCCACTCAAATAGTGTTTCTCCTATTATAAAGATAACTATTTGCTAGCTAATGTCTGCAAGCAAATGACAACATCGTGTCATGCAGTAATCAAGGATCTCCATTAGCTCGGTAACAGCATGAACGCCCCAAGCTTATAGATATTTTTATTTTTTGTTCATTGCTGAGGCCTAGAATTTTCACTAGCTTTCCTCATTATAGATACTAGTAGAAGTAGACCACTTACTAGAAATGACTACCCACATCCATTATAATTTATTATAAGTTCTCCATGCAGCCTCTCTACCTTGTAGTTTCCAATAAAGTTTTCTCCTCTTGGAGCACTAAAGACGGCATTGCACACAAGGTCAAACAGAATCGACGTCGTGAGTATGCAAACATCAGTAAGGGTCAGCGTACCTCCACACAGGTAATGGAATTGCCCAAGTGATCATCTAATATGTCCAATATGTTGATCAATTAATTCACCGCCATGTACAATGTCCTAGAGACACTCCCCACTTAATCCAATAACGCAATTCATTACATGGGATTACGTAATACCAATCGCTACAACATATTTCTCTCACACGGAGAAATTTCACTCAAACTAGGTACTCTATGGACCTCACAACCCTTAGGATTATCATTCCTAAGTTACAACACAACCCTAGAGCATTCCCACCTGAAAGCCCAAACTTTATTTTACTATCAAATCAAAACAACTCTTGCTTCAAAATACTCAAAGATAAGATTTTCCAGAACCAGTGTAACATTTCTCTCCAAATATATAAGAATATTATACTCAAGCTACGGTACAAGCAAAGATTTCAAATATTCAACCTCTATCTCCCAACTCCTTCATCTCAATCTTTTCTATATTTAGCGCCTTTGAATGTTAACCTCTTACTGTTGAGAAATGGGTAGAGAATCGACCAAAACCAGCGGCGACGTTAGGGTTTTGCCAATCTTTCGCAAAAACCTAACCCCGCAAAAGAATAGGCAGGATAGGGCTTGTACCTGAAATATCAATCTTTCCGCTGAGAACAACGATGTTTGCTGAATTTCAAATCCTCAGCCAAAATGCAGCTTGTGCTGGCGTTCCAGATGAAGCAAAATATTGCCATTTGTTTTCACTAGCAGTCGGGTTCAAAATCAGCTTCAATAGTGTTGAAGCGAAAACATTTGTCCCGCCATTATAAACAATACAGTGCACTGCTCTAAGCTTCAAAACGATTTGGGTTGTTGGCCCATTATGTCATGGAAATATAATGGGCAATTATCTTTTACCAAATTTGGGCCCACAACCTCCCTCTTTCTAATTAATTTCTTGCTCGGGCTTCAAGAGAAACCGAAGGAGTAAGAGATGGGGAAATTGCTGCCGCGGCCCAATGGCCTTGTACTCAATACCGTTCCGCCTCCACAATTTGCCGTCAAAGGGCAAAGCGCTACGATTCCCAGCCACGAGGGTTTTGCAGGGTTTGGAACGACAATGGCGGGGGCTCAGCTACACGTGAGCTCGAAGGCGGAGCTGAAGCGAAAGGAGAAGCAGCAGAAGAAGGCCAAGTCCGGAGGTTTCGAGTCCTTAGGCCTCAGCTCCGATGTATACCGGGGAATCAAGCGCAAGGGCTACCGAGTCCCCACGCCGATTCAGCGCAAAACCATGCCGCTCATTCTCTCCGGCACAGACGTTGTTGCCATGGCGCGCACTGGTTCTGGCAAGACCGCTGCCTTCCTCGTCCCCATGCTTGAGCGCCTCCGCCACCACACCCCGACGAGCGGCCCCAGGGCCCTCATCCTGTCTCCCACTCGTGACTTGGCGCTCCAGACCCTCAAGTTCGCCAAGGAGCTTGGTCGCTTCACAGGTCAGTTCTTTTCTTTTATGGGTATTTCGAGACCTGTCCCTTCTTTTATGTCTGTTGCCTTTGTTTTTTCTTTTTCTTTTTTCCCTTTCTTTTTTGTGTCATAATTGGGCGCTCTTGTGTGGATTCATGGATTAATTTTTATGAAGAAGCCTGATCAGTTCACTGGTCCTATTTTTCTAAAAATTTTTAACTCGTACCATCATCCGGTTGCCTAGCCAAAAAAAGTGATGGGGAAAGAGATTTGAGAACTATCTGGGTCCTCTAGTTTCTTTAATGCATGTGGAAGCTTCTGTCTCTCGTTTTGCTCTTTTTCCAATTGCACCACGGTAGTATGGTATTCTATTCTTAATACAATGAGTTACACTGCATCGCAGATCTTCGTTTTAGTTTACTAGTGGGTGGTGATAGCATGGAGAGTCAATTTGAAGAATTGGCGCAGAGTCCTGATGTAATCATTGCAACGCCCGGTAGGCTCATGCATCATTTGTCTGAGGTTGATGACATGTCATTACGGACGGTGGAATATGTTGTTTTTGATGAAGCGGATTGTCTTTTTGGCATGGGTTTTGCCGAGCAGTTGCATAAGATTCTTGAACAGCTGAGTGAAAACCGCCAGACCTTGCTTTTCAGTGCCACATTACCCAGTGCCCTTGCAGAGTTTGCCAAGGCGGGTCTGCGAGACCCTCGGCTTGTACGACTTGATTTGGAAACTAAAATTAGCCCTGACCTCAAGCTTGCCTTTCTTGCTGTGCGGCAGGAAGAAAAACATGCAGGATTGCTGTACTTGGTAAGGGAGCAAATCAGTTCAGATCAGCAGACTTTGATTTTTGTAGCCACAAAACATCATGTGGAGTTCCTAAATACATTGTTTAGAGAAGAGGGAATTGAGCCTTCTGTATGTTACGGTGATATGGATCAAGATGCTCGCAAGATTCATGTATCAAGGTTTAGGGCAAGAAAGACAATGTTGCTAATTGTGACAGATGTTGCAGCTAGGGGTATTGACATTCCATTGCTTGACAATGTCATCAACTGGGACTTTCCCCCAAAGCCCAAAATTTTTGTCCATAGAGTAGGACGAGCTGCCAGAGCAGGTCGGACTGGTACTGCATTTTCTTTTGTGACATCTGAAGATATGCCTTACGTTTTAGATCTTCATCTATTTCTCTCAAAGCCTATTAGAGCTGCACTGAATGAGGAGGAAGTTTTGCAGGATATGGATGGAGTCATGTCCAAGATTGATCAAGCAGTTGCTAATGGAGAAACCATATATGGGTGTTTCCCCCAGACTGTTATTGATCTTGTTTCAGATAGAGTCAGGGAAATAATTGATTCTTCTGCCGAGCTAACTTCTTTGCTGAAAACTTGTACAAATGCATTTCGCCTGTATTCAAAGACAAAACCCTTACCTTCAAGGGAGTCTATCAGAAGAGCAAAGGGTCTACCCCGGGCAGGATTGCACCCAATGTTTAGAAATGTACTGGGAGGTGGAGAATTAATGGCATTGGCATTTTCCGAGCGGTTGAAAATGTTCAGGTTGGCTAGGATGTTTTCTCTTTTCTTTTTAATATGAGGTTTCTTTAAATCCCTTCCACCCCCCCTCCTCTTCCCTCCTCCCCCTCCCTTCTCTCCCTCAACAAAGCCTTTCTTTTTGAGTTTGCAAGGTTGCAAACGATTAACCTTCTAAAATGACTGACTTATACTAGACCCAAGCAGACCATCCTGGAAGCTGAAGGAGAAGCAGCTAAGTCTAAGCATCTGCAGGTAGCACTCAACTCCTGTGATCTTGTGGAGGAGTTCTTGTTAATTCCTCTTCTCCTTTTAGTAAATCTTTTCCTGTGTCCTTGCCCTTAGTTCAAATTGTCCTTTCTTTCTTTTGATTATCAAATCTAGACCTTTTGATCTTCTTGGTGTTTGTATTTGGGGAACTTTCATCTTAAAAGAAGAGATTCACTTGTTGACCCTGTAGTGTGCTTATCATCTCTGAGCATTCCCTATGTTCAATACGATTTAGTTAATCACATTATAATGTAACTTGATTTTAACCTTATATGACTGTAGTAAATGTCCAGAAAATACACATCTTCCTGAGTAATTTTGTTTTTCACGCTGCCTTTGGCTCATCCTTAAAATTTATTTTCTTGTGTTGATTGGCCAATAAACCAAAAGGCAAAAGAAAAGAAAGAGGGACAAAAACATATCGGAGTTTCTTTCAGGCCTACCAAAATTTTCCCCTTGAAAATGGGAAGCATTTGGAAAGAAATTGGTTGCAGGAACAAAAAAATTCCAAAGAAATTGTTTTCTTCTCTTTATTATCTTTCTACATTCTCCTCATTGCCAAATCAGTGATACTATGATTTTTTGTCTTCTTTTTATCTTCTTAGTCTCTAATTTATTTCTTTCATCGACTGTAAACAAACAGAGGTGCTTTGCATACTATAAGAACAAAATAGAATACAAGCTTTTATGGAGAGTTCCAAATGAACAAACTGTAAATGCTTAATGATTCAAAACCCTAAAGCAAGCTTATTTCAGAAAAAAGCTTTCCCTTTCATTTCTTTGCTCTACTCTTTTTGGCCAAACCTTATTCTTATCAGCCACTGCATCTCCATTGGCTTTCTTGGTTTGCCTGAATTTATATTCTGAGAGCTGTTATATTTCACAAAAGTATTTCATACTCTTCACGCTTAATTGACATTCTCACTGTTACCAAAGGTCTGTATATTCACCAATTAAACCCTTTAGGTCCAAATAGCTCTGTTATCGCTCAGAAATAATAGAAAAAAAAGGAAATGCTGTTGCGTTTCCTTCTACCTTTCTCTTTTGGTGGTGGGTTGTGGACAAGGGTTTTAAATAGAAGATAAATCACAAACTAATCCAAGATTTGGAAGATATTATTTTGTCATGATCTGCCCAACTTCTATCTCATGTGTGCACTTTCAAACAAATATTCTATATAATCTCTCAATTCTTATGATTGAGTCCGTGACTTGATTGCAGGGTCCTTCTGGTCAATGGGTTGATGTAATGAAGAAAAAAAGAGAAATTCATGAAGGGATTATTACTTTGGTACAGAAGCAACGTTCTAGCAGCCATGTTGAGGAGGTGAATATATCGAAGAAATATATTATGCCTTGTGAAGTTTCTTTAAGATGCAAATTGGATACTGCTGGAGCATTTGATTGATCAAATTACATGATATATTTCCTTGGAAACCACTATATTTGATAGCAACATGCATTTTTTATGGTGTGCATGTATTGGTTTATTTTCTGGTTGCCATGAGTTGTCTTAATCACAGATCGATCACCTTTGTATCATACCAATTATATAGGGGATGAATCTATCAGTTAGATTGATAATTTCAGTGTGATCATGTTTAGCAGAATAGAGTGTTTGGTCATGAGTAAATTAATTTTTTGCATTATTTCTATGGTTGTGCTTGACTTCTGTCATCCAAGTTCTTGCTAGAAACTAAACCAGAGAAAATAAATTCAGACATGCCCCTATGGACCTTTGTAGTTGGTCCGGGCAGCTTTCTTTTGGGACCAGCTAAAAACTATTAAGGTTTATGTGATATACTTGCTTGAGGCTTATTAAGAAAGAAAAATGTCAGAATGATCTGATTCAAGGATTACCTTCAGTGACTATATGGCATAGTGTTTCTTATCTTTATGTCTTTTGGTATTTGCAGGAAACCAGTCCTGAGATCACTTCTTCCAATGAGAAGGAGAAAAAAGGTTTTGTCCTTGTCCTTTATTCGTTTACCCTGACTTCATTTTGTACTCTGTTTCTATGTATCTATCCATCTGTTTAGCTGTCTCTACACCTATGTACATATTTAGTCAAATGCATGCATTTTCGTCATCTCCTAATAAACAAAGCTACTAGCCATCTTTCACTCTTTAACGTTTATTTATCTAAATCAAAATGATGTTTCTGCCATAGATCCTTAACAACTTTATGGGGTTGGGTTAGTTCTTCTGCCTAAAAAACTTCCAATTCACTTTAAGGAGTCCAATATATAGCAGAAGGAATTTGGACTTCATTTTGATCTGAATGGCAAGATTATGACTCCCACAGAATTTGCTTTCCGTCAAGTTTTGTAGGACTCACCTTCATGCAGAGTTATCTGCCCTACAAAGACCTTATATCTTTGCATTATCACTAGTTAAGTGTTGGTGATAATATAGTGAAACGACTGGAGATTTAGCTTGAATAAATCAGTAGTATGTAAGTTTTTTCAGCTTCTGGAAACTGATTTAAGTTAAAGTTTCTAAAACTTGGAAATGGTCTCAAAGATACATTATCCTGTGGACTTGATTTGTCCATTGCGGGGTGCTCTTTCATTTCCTTGTAGGAGGAGGCATTGAATTTTACTTGTAAAAGTTGGTGGCGCGTTAAATGTTTCTAACATATATACTCTTTATAGTCTTTAATTACTATAAAAAAATAAGTACAGAAACTTGGAAACAATGTCAATGTTTTTGCAAGGAAGTGCGGCAGTTTGTTTCATGTCAATCTTTCAAAATTTTGTTTTTGTGCTTGATGGAATTACTAGCAATTTGAAAGTGATAATGCTGGAAAAAATCTGGCCATAGGTGAAATGCCGTGCCAATTGTCCCTTGGTTCGAGTGTCATACAACTATGATAAGTTTACTGCTTATCTTGAGACTTGCTTCTTTAAGGATTTTTATTTGACACTGGGATGTCAGAAGCTTTAGGAATTAAGGATACAAGTCCACTTGTAAGAAATGTTGCTTAGTCTGCACTTTTAGGTCACAGGTTATTGAAATTTTGAATCCAGTGTGAATAAAGTCTAGAATTTGCCCTTTTATCTTAGGAAGAATCTGACATTGCTATTTGTAGGACAATAGATGAAATGAGAGAATAGGAAGAAAGAAGATCAACCGTCACTGACAACAAATTAATACTTAGGCTGTTGTTCAGCTTTGTTCACCAATTTCTGTCATATTGTATATTTGTAGAGCAAGATATGAAAGAATAGGAAGAAATGATAGCAACCAATATCAGTAAAAACCTAAATTTATTAAATAAATAAATAATTGCTCTCTGAATTGTTTCTCTTAACATCTTTATATGAGTATCTGCCTTTGATTTTTTTTGTTCTTTTTTGATTTGTATTTTGATCTGCTTCATTTTATGTAAAAAGCTGGCAGGTCTAAAAGAAAGGCAAAGAGCTTCAAAGATGAGGAATACTATATAAGTTCAGTGCCAGCAAATCATGTAGGTTATATATTTTTGTCTTCTAATGTTAGTTCAGTAAGTCATAATATTGCTCAGTTTGATTAGTAGCTCCTATTTTGTGTTGTATGAGCTGGTAGTGAGCCATGAATTTTCTTTGAACATTGAGAAGCTGATTGACCATTGTGTTTCCATCCTGCTATCATTCTCAGCATATGGAAGCTGGACTTGCAGTAAGAGCCAACCAAGACTTTGGATCTAATAGGTATATCTCTTTTATTATTTGGGCTCATTTTGGATCTCAATCTTTCCATCCCTTTATGAATCCAGACCAGATCAAGCTTAAATAGCCTGGTAGAAAATTGAAAATTAGAAGCCAAATATGACGAGATCAAATAATTATTAATTTAAGTACGTGCAAAACCTGATTACAGGTTTTATGGGATTATGTGGCATGAGTGTCTGTTAGATGTGAACTTAGATACACAAAATCCTATATTTTCTCTTCAATTCTGCTTGAATCTCTTTCGCCTCATCCATGCATCTGGCAATTTGTTCTTTTACAACTTTATATCATTTATTTGATTATGTGATTATGTGATTGTGTGATTATGTGCACGCAGTTCTGTATATTCTTTTAGGTTGGCTGCTTATCAAGATTATAATTGATTTTAGGTTGGAAACTGCTGTCCTAGATCTAGTTGCAGATGACAATGTGGGCATGCAAAGACAGAAATCTCATTATCATTGGGACAAGGTACTTTAATACATTAAATACAATTAGTTATTTTTCTTAAGTATCTTAATCTTTTTGGTGTTTGGTGGCAGAGGAGTAAAAAGTACGTCAAGCTAAACAATGGTGAACGTGTTACAGCTAGTGGAAAGGTTTTTGTGCTCCCTTTTTTGATCTCTTGTCCAGCTCATTTGTCGAGATGCCTATCTTTGCTTTTGACATTTGTAATATCTAGAAGTAACACATACCTGCTGTTCTTCAGAAGTGATATGATAACAATGGCTACATTCTCAATTCTTAGTAACAATATTTCTGGTATTATTGCACTGAAAAAGTTTGTTTTCTGGGTTTGTGCAAACATCAATGCTTTTGGACTTTCCTTACTAGTTTGTTGCCCCAGGTCGCCATTGAATTTATCTTGCTTATTCTTGTACTTCTAGGACTTAGGCTTGTCAAACTCCCTGATGCATGTGTGGTTGGGGAATTAGTGGTGTGGTACCATTCAGAGCATCCATGTATGCCAGTGCCACTTCCTTCATTAAATGATAAGTAACTGAATCACTAGAACATTTGGGTGGTGAAACTTCTCATTTTAGAAGCCCAATGTTTGCAAGAATATGAATGTTGCCTATACGGCTATTTAGTGTCTGGCTGCTGCCTTAATGTTAGAATGCTTTTATCATTTCTTAAAAAAACTTCAGGAGTCAGTTTGTTGTTTTAGCATATAACTGACCCTGTGTTGGTTAGCTTTAGGATGGATTTGAGTAATACAATCACAGTATTTTACACCAAAGCTTTTATTTTAAGTGGGGGCATAAATTGGATTTTCTAATTTGTTCAGTTTTGCATGCCATAGCTTTAGCAATGTCTTGAAGAATGACCACAGGATAGAGAATATGTTTTCCCTTCTGTTTGCTCTTTCTGTGACATATATATACATATATATTCCCTCAAGTGGAGCATATTCTCCCGACTGGTATACTGGTAAAAGTGTTTGGTTGATTTTTGTGATGAATCTTGGAATATGCAATTGTTGAATACTTAATTAGGATCCTGAACTATTTGTTTGTCTGTATACCTAATGGTGTACCTTGTGATTTATAAATAAAGCATTCTGTATATTTGAAGACAGGTGTTCCAACTGCTAATTCTCATAGCTAAGAGAAGTACTGATTCTTGTTTTATTGCTGTGTGTAGGTGAAGACAGAGGGTGGTTCCAAAGTAAAAGCTAAGAAAACTGGGATATATGACAAGTGGAAACAACGGTCACATAATAAAATATCTAAAACTGGTAGTGAGGGGAATGCTGAGGAATCCACAAGCATGCCAGGTAACTCAATAAATTGAAAGCTCCTTTATTATTTTTTCTTTTGAACTTGGAATAATGTTGTTCTATTAAGTTGTGTCCAATGTTTGGTAACACAGTAAGTAATTGCTTCAGATTGCGTCTCTATATAACTTTCTGTGCTTGACATTATATCACGGGTTTTTTTTTAAACTTCCCACTAAGAAGGTCACTATGGATGGTTCCCGTTGATTTCATATGACAATAATGCATTTGTTGGATGAATATTGACTCTACTTTATTTCATGAAATATCAAAGGAAGAGGACCTACTAAACAAACCACTAAAGGAATATCAAGGGTAAGGATATTAAAAAACCAGTTACTGGTAACCATATGCAGATTTATTGTCCTCACATAGAGAGAACATGGAAACCCGCTGCCAACCTTTTATACAGTGTGTGAGAGAGTCTTAAGTTTAAGAAATAACCTATGAAATCAGGCAGTTACATGACTTCGTATTAGCTGAGATTAGAATGAAAGAACAGGGACAGCCATAAAACAGTATACCTAGATCCAGAAAGGTGGCATACACGTCCGCTTTGCTCCGACCTGAGTATTTTTCGTTGACAATGCAGCTAGCTGGCCTCTGTTGCGCATTAACATTCCACATTGTATGGCTCTTTCTACACTTTCTTGAACTGGTCATGGTCCTGCATAATGCCTTGTTCTAGTTGATAAACTTTGCACACGGTCCTTTCTCAAGGCATCGGAATATATGCTCAATGAGATAGGTCCTGGATACAATAAGGAAATACCCACACAAGTTAGCATGCAGAAACACAAAAAACAAATATTTGATGAATCTTACTATAAACTGCAAAAAGAAAATTTGCTGCTGTAATGTCGGACATTGGTTTTGTCATCTCACTCTATTTTCTTTCTTGTGTCTGAGAAGTTATCAGTCATGGCTATGTCAAAGTCAACGTAGCACATATACATTTCTGACTCTTTAAATTTGCTTCTATTTCAGGAAATCGTAGATGGCAAGGGAATAATAGAAAGTTTAGAGGAAGCCAGAAGCAGCATTCCGTGCCCAACGCTCATGTACGTTCAGAAATTAAAGATCTAGAACAAGTGCGGAAGGAGAGACAGAAGAAGGAAAGCAAAATTTCCTACATGAAGAGCAAATCCTCTAATAAGGGGAAAAAGTTCAATCGTAATGGAAAACGAGGAAAGGGTAAGAAGTAGACTTGATTGTTTTCTCTCGTTGGATTTTCAGGAGAAGGGCCCTGAAAGATTAAAGTTTTTTTTTTTTTTTTTTAATATAGCCAGTTTTGCTCTGTGGCTGTGTATTTTGTATGGGGTGGTGCTCAAACCTTTTATAAGTCCCTAAGCAACCCAATAAAAGTTCTAGTTATTTAATCTTTATTAAACCCATTTAGTGAACCTTTTTCATATTTGACTCTTATATTTTCTTTGTCATGTGATGTTATAAGCGATACTGTATTATAATAATTGCTGACACAATTCTGTTTAATCAAGGCAAACAATCAAGGGTCGAACTAGCAAGAAGGTCCATATTAATCTATTTAGATAATTGACTACAGCTCCCACTTCGGACAAAAGCGGAGAGGCTTAATCACAGGCATCGAATCCTCAGTGATTGCTAGCGATGGAAGTGGGGCTTCGACGACTGCTAATTTAACACAAAGTAATCATTGCGTTTCTGAGAGCGATCGACTGAGAGATTCTCACGGTACACCTGTAATAAACATGACCTCCACCGGTTGGTTTCTCCTCGTTCCAGGTGCAACCTTTGCCGATGAAATATCATAGCTTAGGTGGGGCAAGGAGAGTCGAGACAGGAATCAGCTCCGTTTTGACGATTCCTCCCTTTTTTTATGAATGAGGTTCTTCCACAACTGGACTCTGAAAATCTTAATTTCCAATCTCTGATCAGCCTCTGGGGTTAAATAACAAGTGGGGTAGACAGGATGAGAGTCACCTGCAAATCATCCTTCGACCATTCCCACGCTAATCAAAAAGTCCATCTCTTTTTCTTCTTACCCATCCATCCTTACTTCCTTCTTGATTATATTAAAAAAAAAAACTCTTTTATAAAATATTTAAAAACTATACATTAACATTATAATAATTCAGTATTGTAAAGGAAAATCAAAATTTCTAACACGTTTCGTCATCCTAATTATAAGAATTAATTTATAAACGAAAAGTATCCCCATTTTCTACCTTAAAATTAATTACATTATATTAGTATATATCACTATCATAAATAATGACTATGTGAATTGTTTCACATTGTTTAGACATTTACTTAAGAGTTATTTAAATTAATTTTTTTTTCTTTCTACTTTCGAGCCAATTTTTGGATTGTGCTTTAAACCTTTTAACATATAAGTATCTTAATATGGTATGGAAACTCAAATTTTTTTCTTTGGTTGATATTCATCACCTAACACTATTGGTGGTTGATATTCGTGCATCATATTAAGAGGGCGTGTCAACAATATAAATTATCCAACATTACTAAGACATTACTTGAGGAATTGTTTAAATTATAAAAAAAAAAACGTATGCTTAATCTGGCTTTTGAGAATTGGGTTTTAAAAATTTTAGTATCTGTTCATGTCTGAACAATAAAAATTCACCGAATTCAAACTGAATTAGTCCTGATTTGGGCTTTGAGATTTGGTTTCATCATAGATGACTTCAAGCAAGTTGACTTCAAGCAACGACGATAGCTGTTCTTAAATGTCAAAAACTTGCAGCAGCAACAGATTTTCGTTTTCAGATTGTCATTATTACTTTGTAAATAGGTAGAACAAAGACAAGTTGCGACAAAAAGTCCATAAATCATCACTAAAATGATTGCTGTTGTAAACAACCTATAAAAATAAAGGGTTTTGCTATTAAATTGTCACAGCCACCAATATGTAGTTGCCTGGATATGGTTGATCCAGTCAGCCAATTGTCGTTGCCAATGTACTTTGTAGTTGTCCTTAAATAAACTTTTACGTCCATACAATATATACTGAATAAAATATGTTAATTAAAAAAAGATGCTGAAATCAGATAACCTATATGATTTGCTCATCATAAAATGTAAGCATATTTTTAAAAATTTAAAATTAATAAATAATTATGGCAATAAATAATCTATTATTTACAAGTTGACTTTTGCATTCTTGTTGCCCTCCTTCCACCTCTGGTTGGTGCATAGTTTGGATAATCTGGGCCATGTTCCAATTTATTTGTCTTAAATTCCCTTTCGCAAGCTCAACAGTCGTCGTTCTTGTATTGTTAATAGGTAGGTCAGTGCTAACGATTGCTACGACTATTTTAAATGTAATGATCATGCAGGTGTCATCTTTTACACCTTTTATTCTAGAAATGGTAGGCAACCATGTCTGGTCAAATATATCAACATAAGAAAATTAATTTTATTGTAATTGATAACCAGATTTCAAAAAAGAAAATATAAATAACTGAATAATGTTATATTAAAAACCAGTTGCTCAAATTAGAATCACAATAGATTAGAGGGCTAAGGCCCTCAAAATATCAGATTTAATATGAGATCTGATATCATGTTAAAAAGTCCTAAGACTTGAGTTGAAAGCTAACTCAAAGGCTTAAGGATCCTTTTTTCTCTTTTAAGCTTTACTTTTAGAATCTCATTTTTTTATGTAAGACTTCTATCATGAACAAATTACTTGAAATAAAAAATGCCATGAGATTTTCTTTCTAATTTAACATGAACAAAACTCTAACCACTTTTATTGGAAATCTATGTTAAACAAGAGAAATATAGTTGCATTACTTCGACAATTTTTACTCCAGAAATTGTCCTTTTCTTAAGTACTTTTAGAACTTTTTAATGGTTGTGTTAGTTCTTGCGTTGTAGAAAGTATCATACAGCTTAGAGTCTATTGTTTCCAAGATTCTTAGAAATCGAATCTTATGCCGAATTAAAGAAGTAATAGATGTCAAAAGATTACAAGCCCGTTTTGTAGCTTATTGAGCCAATAAGTCATTACTGAACCTAAAAAATTAAAATTTAGTAACCTATATATGACAACATAATTATAACAAATGCAGACATACTTATTAGATATACCTTTTTGAACCTAAAAAGAAAGTTTCATTGCTCCAACTCTTTTCATTTTATTGTCAATTTCAAGAGAAAATACGGTTTCGTGACATACATGTTCTAATATTCATCACATAACCACGTAAATTGTTTGACACCGACCACTGACCCACTTCTGTCCACTAGATATTGCATTTCCATTAGAATTATCCAAAAGCCACCAAATAATCATTAACAATCATGCATGATTATGACAACTATGTGCCAACCACCTGATCTCTAGTCACCATAACACCATTTTTTAAGTGTCTTTTGGTCGTTGGAAAACTGTCTAATGCTACCACATCGTTATGACATACCTCTTTTTGAACTCACAGCATGTTCATGAAATGGCTATGTTATTATGTGATGACTATTTTACAATGTCCAAAGGCTAGTGAAAGCAATGGGTAGATTCATGTAACTTGTTATTCATTCTTCGACACCTAAAAAGGCCATTTATGCATGACAAGAACTGAACGTCATTTTGCATGACGAAAATTCAGAGTAAAGTTATGTTTTTATCATAATTAATAATATCCTAGGATTAACAAACAAAGAAGAACACAGCATGTTTACCGTCTGATTACATCTGAGTTTACAATTCCGAAGGATCCGACACATATATCTTGGGTCAGTTCTTTAAGGATCCCTTAACAGAGACTACTCTGGTTCGCAATCTCGATCGTACAACAAGTCGAGATTTTTCTTCCCTTGATTTAATTCTGATTGGTACAGTAAATAAATAATCCAACACAGTATCCTCTAAGGATATTCATCACGATCCAGGCTGGCCTGGAGTTTATTCATTATAAGCTTATTAAATGATATATTTATTAAAATATATTAATTTTATTGTTTAGTCTGTACGGTCTCTTTCAGCTGCAAGTTCAAGCAAAAGAAAAAAAAGAAAGAAAAGTGTTGGGAACTGGAATTGGATTCCACGACTAAACCATGGGACGTGCCAAGTTAACCGCTTTATACTTGACAGCTGTAACAAGGATGTCGTCACGTGTGGATTATGACTAAGGACTTTTGGAATCTAATACGCTGGCGTCACCCTCCTAGATTCAGTCTCCCCTCGATTCCTCGCTGTCATCCCACTACCCTCCACGTGTCCAGCGCTCGTCCACTACTACTGGTTGTTTTAGGTGACAATGACTACCTACCCGATGCCCATGCTATCCCTACGGCCTTTGACACTGACAACCAAAGTAGAAGCGACAACATTAAAGAGCAAGAATATACGATCCGTTGAGAATGAAAAAGGTAAGAATCTTCTGAAAATAATTTAAATACTTTTTTATTAATCTTATTTTCAAGCTTTTAAAAAAATGAGCTTCTCGGTGCAATGAAACATGGAAACAGGACTTTAGCATTAATATTTATTGGTCCATGACATCCTCAATTAACATAATAACAACACTTTCTTCCGTTCAACCACAGGAATAATAAACCGCTAATGCTGACATCGGATTACACTGGAGAAAATGTTGGCGCTGATGGGACACAAAATACGACTTCTTTTATTATAACTTCTAGCCGCAGCCTAAGGCTGCCTGGACTGCTCGCTATATACATAGACTCGGTGGATTAACACTGGAGCTACCGAAATTGGGATCTGCGGCGGTTGAAAGTGCAGCAACTGGCCGGAATTCGAGGAGGAGGTCCGGTATGTTGTCTTCTTCTCTCCACCGCTCTTCTGTTTCTTGTCATGGAAAGAAGTGGCTATTTTATTTAACCAAGTACTCTTCCACTCATTATGGTGTGTAATTTAATTATTTTCTTAACAATTTTCTGTCCTTCGTTCCACTAGTGGGACCAGCCTTTGTTTCTTTCGTCCCCCGGACGGTGGACCCAAGGGAGAAACTTTGTTTCCCTTTTTATTTGTAGCGCCGAAGTCAAGGATGTTGGCGTGTTGGAAATTAGCCTCAAAATTATGTGTTTTATCATTTTATCAAGAACTGATTCAAGCAATATATTCAATTTGACACATAATAATGAAAGATTAGACATTTACGCTGTAATACTATTTAGAAAGACGTTAATTTAGAACTTAGACTATGATATTATATAAGAAAAATATAAATTTATCATAAAATCGGTTCATGAAATAAGAAAAACAATCATATTTAATTAGGCACATTATTCTATACATTAGTAAATGTGATATTAGATATTTGTAATACAATGTTTAAAAAAAGAATAAAAAATTTGAAGAGTGTGCCGGAGGAAAAGGCATCTTTTTCTCCCATGTCATCCCTTCGACTAAAAGTCGAGGAAGTGATTTCCAGCGGAGAAAATAATCAAAGAAACATGTTTGTCTGGATCTCTGTGATATGTTGGGGTGTGGGCGAGATTGGAATCACGGCGCTTAATTTGACATATATACTTTATAAGTGGGAAGGCAATAAAAAATACGGGATCCGAAGTCACAAAGAGAAGTAAAGCAAGAAAGCATTTGCTTTTTCTTTCCTGAACGCACCTGCAAAGTTAATCTTGCACTTACGGCATAGTTTTTGGCTCCCGGCAACGCTAGGTTTCTATATTTAGAAAGCCGGTTCTCCGCTACCACCGTACAAATGCCGTTAACTCATTCTTAGGGTTTTACTTCTCTTGGACTTTTGCGCAGAGCTGCTCGAGTTCCAAGGGCTCTCAGACTCGATTCCGACCGAGTTTGAGATGGTTAAGTCGGTGCTTTCTTAGAACTGCGCGAAAGAAATCTGAATATGTTCGTCAATTTCCTGTTCCATTCATTTCTACTGGAGTTCGGTATCGGATATTGAGCAGCTTTTCTTCTATTTTGGTACTCTTTCGATTTTCTCTTAAATGTTCGCACATGCACTTGTTGTCTACACGCGGAAGAATCTGGAAGGGGAGCGGTGGTTTTTCTGCTGATTGAGAACTCTGGCCTTTTGTTGCAGTGGTTTACGGCCGTTCGCTGGTAAACGGAGATTCTGAGATTGTCTTTTTATTGAGGTCAGAGTTTTTTTTTTTTTTTTTTGGGTTTTTTATGGGGTCTGAAGCTGAATCTTGCTTTAGTGGAAAAGGGAAAGCATAGCCCAGTTGGTTTTGTAGGTGTCTGGATACGTAATTTGTTGTCATATGTTGTTTATTTCCGTCCGTGGAAGTGGTGGGAAGGTTGATTTTGATTCTGGCTGGTGCAGGAGTTGCGTTTTCAACCATTAAAAGTTTGTTTTTAATAGGAAAATCGAGTTACTTTTGGGCGAATGGTGACTATTGGCTGTTCATGAGAAATGATTGGCAAGCTTTGAGAGTCTTGGTACGGTCGGTCAGCAAAGATAGCAAAGAAAGAGGGATTGTTTTGGGCTACTTTCAATTTATAGATCTCTAGCGGCTGTTCAGTTTTATTTTGAACTAGACTTCTGACCTGAAGCTCAAAGGGGGCACTGAGTCTTGGGCCTTTTCAAAAAGCTCTGATGGAGAACTCCGTATCATTTGACGGAACAGGTAACCTTAATTCGGAGGACAACTTCTCCGAGCTTATTAATTTTGATAATTATCCTGGATGGTGCTGCAGCCCTGGTGCAACAGATCAGTTTTTTTCCTATAATGGGTCGCCATCCGTTCCAGCAGTACCCTGTGGGTTGGCTTTAGATGCTTTGGATCTTACCGAACAAAATACTGGTTCATTTCCTGTGAACAGAGTTTGTGGAACTTTCAATCCTGTGGGTAATTCTTTCGGTCCTGGAGATAAAATGTTGTTTCAGCACATGGACGCCCAATACGGGTTTCCAGTAGATGCCAGTGTCGGAAATGACTCGGCAGTGGCACAAAATAATGGTTCGTTACAACAAAATAATGGTTCTTTACAACAAAATAATGGTTCTTTACGACAAAATAATGAGTTGGATATGGAAAATTGTCTGATCCCTAGGCCATTAAGTACCTCAGTTGAAGAAAAGATGCTTAGGGCATTGTCTTTCCTCAAAGATTCGTCTGCCGGGGGCATTTTGGCGCAAGTTTGGGTTCCCATGAGGGTTGGTGATCAGTACGTCTTAACCACTTGTGAGCAGCCATATTTGCTTGACCACATGCTTGCAGGGTATCGTGAAGTTTCAAGGTTGTTTACGTTCCCTGCAGAAAGGCGATCAGGATGTGTCCTTGGGCTTCCTGGTCGTGTCTTCCTCTCAAAAGTTCCAGAATGGACTTCGAATGTAAGTTATTACAAAAAGGGTGAGTACTTGCGAGTGGATCATGCAGCAAATCATGAGGTCCGTGGATCCGTTGCCTTGCCAGTTTTTGAAGATCCTGAGACGACATGCTGCGGTGTCTTGGAACTTGTCACCACCAAAGAGAAGTCTAATTTTGACGCAGAGATGGACACTGTTTGCAATGCCCTCCAGGTAGTTTTCCTTTTCTGTTGTTCACTTCATTATACTCGCTCTTTTTTCTTGGTTTATTTCTGCGGTGTCCCTATTATTATGTATCCTAAGTTTAACATGTCTAATTTTACTAAGCTTCCTAACAATGGTTGATTTTTGACAATCAAGAAACCTTGTTCTTTATGTAGCTAATCATATTTTAAGAAAGATTTTCATCGCCTTTGCTCACCAGAGAAAATATGCACAGAAAAAACTTGTGGCGAGAAACTGTCCATTATTGTTGATTTCCTCCCTTTATTTCTCGGAAGAAATTTCAATGGGCTGTCCCAGTTAACCAATAGGTGATGTGGAGTTAGCCTTAGTATTGAGTTATAAGGGGGCTGCTTTACTGTAAAATACTCGGGTCTGCCTTTTCAATCTTGTGTAAAGGCCTCAATGACGGGGAATGCTATTGTTGGAAATGTTAAAAAGAAACTTACGAGACAGATGAGATTTGTTTATATAGAGGGCTGAAGGTTGTTCTTATTAAGAAGTCCATCCACTATCTTCTTTCTCTTCATTACGCCTGTTGACACTGCTAATAGTTTGGGAAAGTTACATGGATTGTCAGGGTGGAAGAGAATCTTTTTTCATCCGAAGGGAAAGATTCCATTACTTAGAGTATGTTATCTAGTTTACTCATATTATTTTTTTCTCTTAACTTCCATGTTGCTAATAAACTACGAAAGTCATTGAGGGATTTCCTTTTCTTGGGTGGGTGGGGGTGGAGGAAAGAGATAGGGATTCTAAACTCACTTGGTATGTCAAGAGTATTTACTGTATGTTTAGGTAACGTTTGTACAAATTCAGTTCCTAAAAAGCTCTGGTGAGAAACACCTCAAGGTTGTAAGACAGCTGCTTTGAGTCGTTTGTTTAAGGACAATATCAGATCTTTGCACATTTATTTCACTGTGATAATGCGACACTTCATTTATTATGTTGCACTTCCAACAATATAAATTGGACATGTATCTTGTATTCTCAGTATGAGTTAGTATTTAATTATTGTCTGAATATTTTTGGAGCTATTCTGATAATCATCCCTTCCAGGCTGTGAATTTGACGACTACCCTGCCTCCTCGACTTCAGCCTCAGGTACCGTTGATGATGCTGTTCCCTCCACTACACCCCCTGCACTCTGGCCTCTTAAATTCTTTTAGTATGGTGTTTCTGCATTTCTGACAAGGTATAATGTTATTTGCAGTGCCTATCAAAAAATCAAAGAGCTGTGTTGGCGGAGATCTTTGATGTTTTGCGAGCTGTGTGTCATGCTCATAGATTGCCACTGGCTTTAACGTGGATTCCTTGTTGTTACATTGAGGGAGTGGGTTATGAAATTGGAAGATTGCAGATCAGAGGGGCTAGGACGAATTCTGGGGAGAAGCATATACTGTGCATCGAGGAGACCGCTTGCTATGTTAATGATAGAAAGATGGAAGGTTTTGTACATGCATGTTTGGAACATCATCTTGAGGAAGGGCAGGGTATAGCGGGCAAGGCCCTTCAGTCGAATCATCCCTTCTTCTCTACTGATGTGAAGTCTTATGACATAAGTGAGTATCCACTTGTCCATCATGCACGCAAGTTTGATTTGAATGCAGCAGTCTCAATTAGGCTGAGGAGCACCTACACTGGTGATGATGATTATATTTTGGAGTTCTTTCTCCCTGTCAACATGAGTGGCAGCTCAGAGCAGCAACACTTGTTAAACAACCTGTCGGGTACCATGCAGAGAATGTGTAAGAGTTTGAGGACAGTTTCAGATGCAGAATTATTAGGGGCAGGAGGCTCTGAAGTTGAATTCCGAAGGGAGCAGCCCAGCACTTCCCACCGATGGCTATTCCTCGAAGAAACTCTCAGATAATATTATCAGATAGTGATGTCAATTCAATCGAGAAGATTCCGTTAAACGTATCTGACACAATAAATGATGGATTTGAAGCAGATAGTCCCCCTGAACAAGTATGCTTCTTAGTCATATCCTCTTTCCTGTTCCTTTTTAAAATTTTTGTCTTCTTCTGAAACGGAAAAGAGCGTGCTTGAGATTAACTTAAGCATAACTTACCAGCATTAAATATAACGTAGAAAGTTTGTGCTTCTTGTTGGATTGCAATGATCGCAAATTTTGTTTTTTTCTGCCTGAAATTGCGCCAGGGTTGTGGGTTTCTGCTGGTCTGCTAACTTGATTAATGATGAAAGTAACAGGTTGCTTGTTGCATTCATTCTGGAAGTATTTTTACTTATTTATTTATCCTATGGAATTTGATAACAACTATTAACCCTTTCTTAATGTTTCTCATTTGACATGCTTTAGATCAATATATTGTCAAACTGAGACAAATCACATGCTGTACTCCCTAAGATTTGCTTCTCTGGCTGCTGCAATTAGGATGTGAACATGCTGAAATCGGCTGAGCTTTGCATCATTTCTAGGTCTGTTCTTGCATGTTGAAAGTTTGAAGACCCAACTCTTGCAGGAATTGTACTCACATCAATATTGTGTTATTTTTGTTATCATGGGAACCTTCAACATATCTCTGTGAATTTATGAAGCAGTTATGCGATTTTAGTTAAATTGTGATGAGGCTATTTGCTTTTCGTTGGCTATCATCATTTATCTGGAACATGACAAAATATAGGCAAGTTGGTTATCCTGGAATGAAGTACCAAGGCCATAGGTTCATTCAGCATATGTATTGGCAAGGGTAAAACTGGCTAATAAGTTTTTCATCCTAGATCTCATTAGGTTACTCTTTGGATCATAGAAGGAGAATGAACTTCCCTGTTCACATTTGGGAATCTGTGTCGGTAATTACCTGGGGAAGAGCATGACACTGAATGCTTCCCAACTCTGTAGGTTCAAGTTTTGGGGCCTTCTATTGTGAAAGTTCTCTACTTCCTTGTCATGCCAATGTTTAGTTTTCTTCTTTCACACCAATATGGAAATATTTTAGGAGAAAGTAGCTCTTGACCAAGAACAACAGAGATTGAACTAAGAATTGAGTGGCGTTAAGGTGTTGCTGTTATTAGGATGATGAAGAAACTATGCGTGAAAGGTATTGAAGGAAACTTGGAACACTTGATATTCTAGGAGAGGTGAATATCGGGAAAATATTAGGTTTAAACATTGAAAGCCCTTTTTTCTTTTGGTTACTTGTAACCATCTTCAAGTTCTGTTTTTTAGCAAATATTATCACCTGGAGATTGTATTACTTTCTATGCCAAATTTCAATAATAAGCTATGTGCCCTTTTTGGGTCCTACTTTGTTTCTTCTTTTCTTTTTCTTTTTCTTTTCTTTTTTCTTGGGGTGGGGGGTGGCAGGGGGAGTTGTTCTCTGGATTTAGTTTATTGTTTCATTCAATTTCAATCTACTTCACAAATAATAAACACCTTTTTTCTTTCATTGTAGATAGTTTTCAATATAATTCAGAATAATGATATAAAGTCCTACTTTTTTCTTTTTTTATTTTTGTTTTTTCTTGGGGTGAGGGGTGGGAGGGGGAGTTGTTCTCTGGATTTAGTTTATTGTTTCATTCAATTTCAGTCTACTTCACAAATAATAAGCACCTTTTTCTTTCATTGTACATGTTTTCAATATAATTTAGAATAATGATATAAAGTCCTGCTTTTTTTCTTTTTTTCTTTTTTTCTTTTTTGCTTTTCCTTTTTTCTTGGGGGTGGGGGATGGGAGGGGGAGTTGTTCTCTGGATTTAGTTTATTCTTTCATTCAATTTCAGTCTACATCACAAATAATAAACACCTTTTTTCTTTACTTGTACATAGTTTTCTATATAATTCCGAATGATGATATAAAGTCCAGTTGCCTCAAATAAGCAAATGATGATATGCCTCCCACAAGGAAGATTGAGGGCTGAATTTGGTCTCCTAACAGCAAGCATGAGAAATGCACGTGGCTGTGTATTTGGTTACTGATTCTTTTATCACTTGCGTTATGATGTGCTATGTATATTAGTAGTTGCTGTAATACTAGTAGTGGTGCCATTAAGAACTAGGGACCTCAGGTTTTCCACATATCCTACTTATTACGTAGACCTGATATACTGTTCTCTATGATGAATCGTACCATTATGAAAAGTACTCACATGTTTTCTTGTTGAACACCTTCTAAGTAGAGTACATTTGTGCATTTATGGATGTGCATTTGTGCTCCAATTTCATTTGGATTCACCATCTTTTCTGTCTCTTTTGGATAGCTCACAACCAAGAGGTCAATTTCTGGTTCTAATATATGTAGGTCTAATGCTTATGTGGTCCTTGAGTCCAGACCCAATCAAGAATTAGTTGTTTCAGGTTTTTAACCTGATCAATTTCTTTGGGCCAAGTTTCAAGCATAGTGGAATCGTTCTACCTGTTAGGCCCTCAGTATCATCTTCAACTGACGCTTTAGTTATTTTTTAATTTGTAGCTGGAATATTATATTCCGATAACAACTTGCAAGTGTATTAATTCGTGTTAAGCCTGGGCTCTAGTGACCTGAACCCAAATGCTGAATCTTTTCTTCGTCCAATTTTAGAAGCAATAAAAATTTTTAGCTAGAAGAAGGAAAAACGGAAGGATTGAAAACAATACATGAAGGCTAAAACTGAGAATAATGAAGAAAGAGCACACTGAAACCCATCCTGAAGGACCCTTGAACTCCTCTCAGTTCGAAGCTCATCCCTCTGCAAGAAATTAGCTTTATATTGGCTTTCTCAAGTATTGAAGAGAAGCTGCATATAATCTCTAGTGCAGTTTATATGATAACTTGGAGCTATTCTCGAGAAGTGGGAAACTGTTCTTAGTCAATGAGTTGTATTAATGTAGTTTCCTCCCAATGTTGCAGGGGATGAGTTTACATGGATCGTTAACTTGAGTCCCCTTTGGCCCAGAGGCGGTTCTCTATAATGATTCTATTATAGACCACTTGTCTTTTCAGATCTAGGACTGTGCATGGCAAGAGATAAGATGTACAACCCCCTCCCCAACACACACCATTTATGAGGATCCAGGATTGATCTGTAGGACAAGAGGATTCTGATCCAGAAAGGGCTATCCCTGCTCTTGAGATTATTCTAGCCACCTGATCAGAAATAAATATTCAATAAGAAAAAAGAAGTAAAAAATAACTACTTGATTTTCAGATTTATTATGCCTGACATGAAAAAGTTTAAGGTAGGGGGGAAAAGAGATGGACATGTCATTTGTCATTGAATAAGACTGTTCAATTTATCTTAGCTGAAAAGCTGTCTTCTAAAGTTATGGACAGTTGGTTGAGTTTAGAAAATATGCGGTTATTAAGTTTTTTTAACTAGTTAGTGTGATTACCCTCACGATGTTACTTCGAAATAAACCTAGACTAATCATTTTAAATATGGTTGATTAGATGTAGGTATGAGGTCCACCTCTTACTGTGGAGTTCTGGAAATTTTCTGATTGGGCAAGAAATTATGATTTTCATCAAAACTGGATAATAAGATATGGGAAATTTTGGCATTTAATTAATAAAGAAGAAAGGATCGAAGTGAAGAAAATGCTGAAAAATGTTCACAGACATGCGGATGTGCCCACGGATATAATATATTGTTCATCATTTGCCTCTGGGTCTTGTTGGGTGCTTTGGGTAGGAGAGTTCGGGAGTTCAAGACTCCTTGGGCTCTTGTTATACCTGAAAAGATAACATTCATCTAGGTGTTGGTTTTGTAAAGGTTTAGGTTCTACTGTTTCACCCCTTAAGAAGAGGCATTGTTCTTGGTTGCTGTTTGAACCATTCAGGTACATTGCTGAGCTTCTTTCCTAATAGGGCGTGAAACATGTCCTTGACTGAGAGGTCATTAGTTCGATTCTTAGCTTAACAATTTCTTGCAAGCTCCCAAATTTCTGTCTTCTAAATTGCTGGAACTAGTTGCCCGGTTCCCTTTTTGTTTTTTGATTTTTGCTTTTTTTTTTTCCTCCTTTTCTTGGGGGGATTGTTTAAGGGAAAAAGAGGGGGAAGCAGAGAGGGATGGAGTGGGGGTGGATTTAGTGTAAACTTGACATACATTTTGAGCCATATTCTTGAAAGATCCAACTTTAGAGATGATCAATTTCCCATTATATATGTCCCTAGTTTGCCCAGACTGTGATGGTGAGAACAGCATGTTTACTCCATACCTTGTGTCTGATGCTATGAAAGATGAGGTGCATCATTGACGTTACGGTTTCTAAGATAAGAGTTTTCTCACGGGTTTAAGTGTCAAAAGATTGCATATAAGTATCTTCCAGAGGTAGCTGCATGACCTGTGATAAAATACAACTATAAGAAATGTAAGGATACTGGTTTCCAATGCCACAAAGAAGGCGAAAAATGGGCCCCAACATTATTTGAACTTATCCTTTTGCTCATCCTTAGGCCAGAACTTAATATTGTTCTGGATTTCCATTGATTTCAGTTATGCAGTCTCCCTTTTCTAGAGCCTGATAAAGATTGTCCCCTATCTTTTTATTTTAGTTTGTCCACACACAGACACGTGTATGTGCACTCACGCACACCCTTGTGTGAAAGGAATCTTTGGGAAAGCTACAGGAAGATAATGAACCTGGAAGAGGTGAGGTGCATAGTGTATTTATCAAGCAAGTTGATTTACTGAGGAAGAGAGTAAATGAAAGTTTTGAGAAGAAAGTCCGGATTGCATAGAGGAGATTACATGTGTTTATCACCCCCCCTGGTTGGCTTTAACCGCTAGATGAAGGCATGAATGAAATTAGGGGATGAACTTTCTACTTTAGAACTTAGTTCTATGAAGCTAACTCTATCATTTTCATGCATATGACTTTGCAGTTGATATTTTGTATCATTTTCGTGCATATATGAGATGGATCTGCCATATCTAGTGAAGCAAATCTATCAAGCACTTATTAGTGATAAAAAGGAGTAAACCTGCGAGAAATGATTTTAGTACTCATTTATGATGAAATTTTCGTCACTCATGTTGTGATTTTTATTTTATTCTCTTCGTGCATGATTTTAAGGAGGTTATGGGATTGAGTTCTCAACAGTTTCTTATACATCTGTAGGCAATAAGTGGATCAAGAAGGCAGGAGAAAAAGCGAAGTACAGCAGAGAAGAATGTGAGCTTGAATGTTCTTCAGCAATACTTCTCAGGGAGTCTCAAGGATGCAGCAAAAAGCATAGGCGGTGAGACTCTTAATGGATCATTATGCTTTTTAACCGTCATTAAATTAAATATTTAACTTTAGAAAGACATCCTATGATGTACTGCTGTGATATTATTACCTTACAGGTTTCTTGTTTTTTTGTTTGTAGTTTGCCCCACTACACTGAAAAGAATATGCAGGCAACATGGAATCTCAAGATGGCCGTCACGTAAGATAAATAAGGTAAACCGTTCCTTGAGAAAAATCCAGAATGTCCTTGATTCTGTTCAGGGGGTAGATGGAGGATTGAAATTTGACCCAAACACTGGGGAATTTGTGGCAACAGGCCCTGTAGTTCCAGAATCTGATTCACCGAAAAAACTCCTCTTCCCTGACAAAAACTTATGTGCCAAAGATGGAAAGTGCAGTTTCAATAATGAAAATGCAGTTTCAATAATAAAGTTGGAAAGTGATGACTGTTCTGTTGGGGATCAAGTGGAATTCTCAAGTGGTAAGCACATTACAAATGTCTCTCAAGTAGAACCGATGAAATACAATGTCTCTTTGGTTGATTGTAGTGAAGATCCAAAGTTGGTTGCAATAGAAGCTCCTCGGGCTTTGCCTGAAAAGGCCTCCTTGGGGTCTTCTCTTGCGAATAGAAGTAAGGAATGGGGTCTTCACAATGGTAGCTTAAAATTTGAGAATCCTGATTCTCACTTTGTGGCCCGGAGCTCTGATTCCTTGGCTGCTGATGAAATGGATACTGGAGTTGGTGGTGATGATGATGGTATGGTGGAACCGACCCAGGGGTCTTCTTCAAGTATGACAGACTCATCAAATGCTTCTGCCTCAACTATGCATGGCAGTTCTTCAAGCTCAATGAGCTTTGAGGACCAGAAACACTCCAAAGTCAAATCAAGTTGTGCTGATAGTGGATCCAAAATTATCGTGAAAGCTACTTACAAAAATGATACAATCCGGTTCAAATTTGAGGCTTCCGCCGGGTGTTTCCAGCTGTATGAAGAGGTTGCAAGGAGATTCAAGTTGCAAAACGGGACATTCCAGCTCAAGTACTTAGATGATGAGGAAGAATGGGTAATGCTAGTAAACGATGCAGATCTGCAAGAGTGTGTTGAGATTTTAGAGGATATAGGTTCACGTAGTGTGAAGTTCTTAGTTCGTGATACGCCTTGTAATATAAGCAGCTCCGGCAGTAGTAACTGCTTCTTGGTTGGAGGCTCTTAATATAGGCATGGTAGTGGAAGTTACTTCTGCGGTAGTTTTGGCAAATACTCGAAGTGTCCTGCATGTACGCGAGTTCTATAGAGTCGCCTTTTGCACTGCCCTATATAACATAAGATGAGATATCCAATGTGCTTCCACCATATTTCGAAGCAGTTGTCATTCAGATGTGGGGTTATGCCTTTAGCATGTAGAATGTTGTAGAGAAGTTGGACGAAAGGGGAAAAGAGCAGATGTAAAAGAACCATGTTTGTTCATATATAGGTCTGTATATGGTAGAGTTGGGAATGTGTATTGTAGGACCAAATATGATGCTTGCATCGCCCTAATCATTTTGTATAGCTTTACTATTTGCTTTTCTGTTCTTTCCTAAGCTAAAGGGGGATTTTGAGAGTACGAATTTTGAAGAGTCAATATCTGACGGTTAAGTCCTACATGGAAATATAAAAAATTAAAAATGTAATTTATAAAAATATGGGTATTTTTAGTTAATAATTTAAGTTTTTCTTTAGTACCTTAGATATATACTTAAAAATTCTAAGTTGAATATGAATTAATTTTTATAATATTTAATTCTGTCTCTCTATTAACTAAATGATTTTATACTTTTTTGCCAAAAAAGAATGTGAAGTTTGTTGAGAATGGGCAACAAAATCTACAAGCATATAAATTTGTTCTCAATGTTCAATCAACATAGTATAAAATTATTAAATAATTTTGACTGACAGTTTCATCGGTCGTGAGTTTGAATCTCCTTCCCTAACTTGGGTTTGTGTATAAAAACAAAAAATGTTCAATCAACAAAGTTATGTGAATAAGTGAAACAAAATTGTAATTAGAAGCGGTCAAAGGTTTCGTATTAAGCATATGCGTTGAATCTAATCTCGTAGAGTGTTAGAGTTTGGTTATCCCTTCTTGGCTCTTTTTCCTCGGACCTTCTCTTCTGGGTCAAACGCGAGAGAAAATGGGTGCAATTATTTAAGTGGTTGTTGGAGACGCAGATTGGTTATGGTGGGGCCATCACATTATAATCGTGCGGTACCGACTTTGTGATGAACGATGCAGATACCGCGTGGTCTTCTCTATCGAATGGAGTGCCACGTACCGACAAAGGCCGCCTAGAAGGAAAAAAGAGATAGACAAGGAGAGGGCGAGCGATAGAGAGAGAGAGAGAGAGAGAGAGAGAGAGAGAGAGAGAGGGAGCCAAATCCTCCGTCCGCCATCTCTTTTTGCTGTTTCTCTGCAATTACTTATGGACTCCAATCCTCAATCGTCCGGTTCGTAAATTCCTTTCGTTCTTAGCTCTCTTAATTGTTAATTTTTTATTTTTTTATTTTTTATTAGCTGTTTCCTTTTATTCGTTTTGGGGAACGTTATATTTGGATGGTTTTGCTGGAGATTGATTGCTTTGAAGATTCGATCAGTTGCTCTGAGTTAGATTTAAGGCTTAAATCAGTTGAATTTCGAATTAGTTTACTCTTTAACTTTTTTAGACGGAAAGTTATTGGGGGTTTGGTTGAGACAAAAATTTAGAGGGCGAACTGAATCATCGAGTTATTCTCTAGAAAATCGAACCTTGTGCTTTCGGCTGTTTTCTCTTGGTCCAAAAGGTAGGCCGATTGTTGGTACTGATTTCGAGGTATACAGATGAGGCTAGATTCAGCGGGATTTTATTCGAGTTTCAACTTGTGCTCCTCTTAATATGCGTTGAGCTTTTATCTTTCCCCTCTTGTTTTTGCACAACATATTCCTTGTAAAAATTTTCCCTCGAGGAAAATAAATTTTGGGTGGGAGGAAATATTTACTTGATGTTATTGAAGATACGTCGACGGTTTTCTTCCAGTTTCATAATTTAACTTCCGTTCTAATATTTTATTTTAAAAACGAAATTTCGTTTGAAGTTAGAGAAAAGGATTACGGATTTTGATTGAATTCCTGGCCGAGCTACTTTTTCATTCATTTTGTCTGTGAATGCTTGTCCGTTATAGACATAACCACAGAAAGGTTTCTCCCTTCAACCCATTACCTATAGCCATTGTCAGTCAATTGTTTTGATGATTGTGAATTTGACACCGCAAACATGCTCAATTTTTTTTAGGACAGTGGAGTAGCGACATTACCAACTTTTACCATCAATTCATTTCATTTCTGACCATTAAAAAGTACTTTAAAATCATGTTCAAGTCACAAAATTTATCCATCTTGGTGTGACTTTAAACCTATTGGAAATTGAATCATGCAGCTAATAGACCACCACCAAAACCTTGGGAGCAGGCAGGTAGCTCATCTGGCCCTGCACCTTTTAAACCCCCATCTCCTGGCAGCACAAGCGATGTAGTTGAGGCATCAGGAACTGCAAAACCTGGAGAAATAGTTTCTACCTCTGATAAGAATGCAATTATGAACCGGAATGCCCTTAGTAGACCTGTTCCTACAAGGCCTTGGGAACAGAATTATGGGAATACCAACTATGGAGGTAGTAACTGATCTTTAGTGGCTAATTTCCCCTCTTTTGACCCTTCCCCAATTCTTACAGTTCTTCCTGGATCTTTTAAAAAAGTATCTCACTATTTGCAGGTTATGGCTCTACTATGGGCTACAACTCCAGCCTTGGTTCTGGAATGTATGGTTCTTCATATGGTGGGGCAGGGGGAATGTATGGTGGAGGGATGTATGGTAACAGCAGCATGTATAGGGGGGGAGGTTATGGTGGGCTTTATGGATCTTCTGGCACCATGGGTTATGGTGGTGGAATGTATAATAATGGTTTTGGTGGCACCATGGGTTCTTATGGAATGGGTATGGGTGGTCCTTATGGAGGTCAAGATCCAAATGATCCATATGGTGCTCCTCCATCTCCTCCAGGGTTTTGGATTTCAATTCTTCGGGTGGTAAGATATATAATGCTTTTTATTGTTTTTATTATTTATTATTATTTTTATTTTTATTTTTTAATACCTCTAAATTTAGGTTGATAAAGACATCATGACCATGGTACACAAGAGGCAGTTTCTTCTTGCTTTATTTATGAAATTCGAAATTACTTGCGCTTGGGTGTTGCCAATTTGACAAAGTTTTGGAGAAGTGGTAGTACTTAAATATATACTATTTCCAATAACACCATAAAACAAAAACAAAAAAGCACTGAAGCTTGCCAGTTAATTTTGCTTAAATAAGGGTTTGTCAAAATCTCCTTCAGATGAGCATTTCTTTTTTATTCAATGTGCCAATTATGTCTAGAAACTTGCCTCCACATCTTCACATTATCTCTGCTGTTTTATTTGAACCCTTGAACTGGCTTATGGGTTCTGCCATATTGTTACGGGATATTTTTAATTGATTTCTCTACCATATTGTTACGGGATGTTTTTAATTGATTTCTCACTTTGCATTTTTGTTGTTGATCAATGTTATCCAGTGAATATTGTGGTGATTGAATTATGCATAATGACGATTATTAGTCATGATAGTTTCACTCTTTTCTTTTCTTTTTTCCACTCAGAATATTCCTGTTTTGCTGCCTCTTATTTTTGGAATTTTCTTTCGAATTGCAGATGCAGGGTGTCGTAAACTTTTTTGGTAGGATATCAATTCTTATCGACCAAAACACACAGGCCTTCCATTTGTTCATGACTGCAATGCTTCAGGTGTTCTCTCTATCCTTTTTCCTTCCATATAGTCATCTACAGTACGAATAAGGGTAGAGTTGGCATCTGCTTCATGTTTTACTTAATAGAGCTTTGTTGTAAGAAATTTATAAAACTTCAAACTATCTCCTCTTTTCTGAGTTATCAATCCATTACCACGAAACCAATACAGACTTCATAGCATCAGACGCACTGGCCCATGGCATTTGGGTCAATTTATGATGCTCATCGTTGATATTTCCCTTGACAAGCTGTTGTTTGGTGGAGCTTTTGGGATGCTCCAAATTTTGGCCCTGACAAACCAGTTTATGAAAATAACCGTGTATTAAGCTCCAAGTAGGGTAACTTTTAGGATAACCCATTTTCTTCAACTGCTTTTTATCTGGTTTAAAAGATTTTCCGTTCCAGCAAATGCTGCCTTTTCACTATTATTTGCTGGAGTTCCAAACTATGACTTGTGGTCGCAAAATCTTAATTCATCTGTTAGGAATATCCTGTGGGCTTATTCTACCGAAGTTAATGTTCTTAATTATCAGATTGCTACTGATATTTTATCTGCCTAGTTACTCTTTTTTTCCCCCTCAAAGGAAGGAAATAGAAACTTCAAAATATGAAATCTTCTCCTGAGGTAAATGTGATTGGATGATAGGAATGCCAATCTTTGTATTTTATGATGCATCAACCCCCTGGAATGTAAATAGCCATATCTTGGGAGTCCAAGGTGCAGTTTAATAAGTGGTGTCATCAGTACTTTTGAAGCATCATTTCATTGGAAGTGACATGGCTTTTGCTGCAGCTTTTTGATCGATCTGGGATGTTATATGGAGAGCTAGCTAGATTTGTGTTGAGGATTCTTGGCATTAGAACAAAGTCAAAGAAGGTTCACATGGCAGGCCCTAATGGACCACCACTTCCTGGACCTCACAATCACCAACTAAATCAAAACTACATTGAGGGACCAAAGGCTGCTCCTACTGGTTCTTGGGACAACGTATGGGAAACTGATGCTGGCAAGTGATCCAATGCTGTACTTGTGCTTGCACCCAGTGAACTCTGCTAAGAGTAGAGTTTGAAGAAGCAAATCTCTCTCTCCTCTTGTATACCATTATGAACTGGATATGACTTACAGTGTGAAAATATTCCTTCTTGTAACTCCATGCTGAGATGGTTTGTGCTTGTTGGATAAACAGCATGCTCAAACTAACGAGGCAGCTGCTCAGCTATGCCATCTTTTTGATGAAGAATGAGGTATGGATCATAAGTTGTATAAGAAGATATAGAAATGTCTTTTAAACCACATACTTTAAGGCATGCATTGGATTTAATATCTTTGGTAGCTTAATGATTTGGTCGCTGCCTATGGAACAGAAAACTGCACGCAACAAATTTCACAGGATGTAGCTAAAGGGAAATTAGGAACGAAAAGTGTATCCAAGAAAATGGTGCATGATCTCTAGTGGGGGAAGCCGTGAACACTTCTATTTATTTATTTATTTGTATTTTCTGGCTCCCATTTCAAGGGGTCTGGAAAACGTTCCACTTCCTTTGTAATTCTAGTAAAGGTTTAGGTCGTCAATGGCCAATCTGCACAATCAAAGGTAGCCCGCTGGAGAAGCGGTGCTTCTACAACACATCTACGGAGAGGAACCATAAACGTCATACCAATTCTCCGCAGAACCTACAAAATTTTAATCCTCTATGCACTTTTTAGTGTTCGAAAAATTCCTCAAGGATGCTTCTTCAAAATCACTTAAGCTACGGGAGGAATGGGGACTTGAAGTGTTTGAAGTGTTGCAGAAAAAAAGTACTTACCATTCAAGAAAACAAGAACACACGACAAATAGCCAACCATTCAAAAGCCACAACTGTAGGATTTTGATCAAATAATCTCATTTTCTAGTAATATTATAAAAAGCATGCTTGCATTGTTCACCACGCTCTAATACCACTCATAGTATCAGAGTAATATTATAGCGGAAAACTTAAAGTAGTAGTATAGTAGCAAAGTGGGTTTTACAACGGAGAGTAATTGTAGTAGTGATGTGCGCAAGAGAAGTAGAGAAGTGGGCATAAGTGAGTAGAGAATCGATATGGGGAAATGGGTCGTGTCTTCCCAATGGGGAGATGCTTCTTTATTTATGTACAAAAAGGCATAATACATCATTTATTACTTATTATTACAATGGTGACACTTATGTACTTTATGGACACCTTTACACAATTACATTTATAATAACATGATACCCTTGCATGACTCATAAATACCTGGACATAAATAACTTATGACATCACTGTTTATGACACATGCCTCTTTTCTTCTTTGCCCACAACGTAGGAGGGGGGAAACTATGTATAAGTTAGTTTGGAAAGGCACATGACATTGTAAAATGACTAGCAACACAATTATTTTGAATAATTAACCTTTTGGATCACTTCTCAAAAGTTGCCTAAAGAATAAGCCCTTCCATTGGTCAACTTCTAACACCAAAGCCTAGTTGAAGAATTGGACTTGATTTTCACTGCTTTGTGAGCACAAAGGAGTTCAGTCCCAATCCCATGTACTTCAGATTTTGCGTAAGCATCTTTTCACCTTCATCCCACGTTTGGCACAATCCTTGTTCTGAGCTCACTGTTTTTCTGAAAAATCTAATGGCTAAACACCTTTTCTCCTTTTTGCTCATGTCAAAAACATCTCTCTCTAAAATAGAAAAAAACAAAGTAAGAATACGTAAAAGTTTTGCTCTTTCTTAGTGTTTGTCCTTTCTTTGTGTCTTCCCTAGCTGACACGACCTCCAAGCTTTTTCTGGTTTCACACACCTATCCTGTATTTTGTGATTCGAATGCGATTTAGATTGCCTTACAATGTTGTCTAACAGAACACGCTTTTGTATTAACAACTCTATTGTCATTGTCTTTGCAGGAACGAGAATAATGGTCTCGTTCTCCACTACAAGAAAAAATCATTCTCAAATGCTAAGAAGTTTTAAGCTTTTTAGCCATGGTTTAGTTGTTGGGGACACGAACACTCATACAAGAGTCATGTTATCAATTGTAGTGGGTAATTTACCACTTGGCATCGTGAAACTGCTCCATTTGCGGCCTAAAGGTGTTCGTATGCAGGGATCCGAGCAAAAGCAAGTACAGGGGAACTTTTCATGGTACGCCATACTTCACTAATATTTAGACAATGTAATTGTTGAAACTAGATAGGACTGCAAATGTCGTGCTTTGGCCTGAATTTTTCCTATTGTGAGTCTTGCTATGGCCAATATAATTCACAGAAATATAGTTGTTTTGCCGTAAAAAATCCTTCTGTTTTTTTATGCTGGGAATTGAATTGATCAAAGCCTCGAATAGGCACTGCCGCATTTGTAACCAATCATGATAGCGTATCTCTAAACCACATAAAATATCTGGATTGTTCTGCTCTTTCTTCTATTTATTTTTACCCAATTCAATGCTTCTGCTCTTCTTTTTATTTACTTTTACCTAGCTAAAAAGTTTCAACAATCTCGACAACATCAAACCGAGCTGCAGTGTTATCCGTTATGTAGATCCTTGGGTGAACCATGCCTGCCAAGGTGCACTCCAACAAGTGACAGGATTACAAATTTTTGCCAATTTAAGTGATTGTATGCCTTTCTGTCAATCCTCCTGTCTCTTAAAACGTGCATTTGTCCAACCCTCGAGGGAAAGACCATATATCCTTAAAGCTAGGAGCTCTACATAATTGACAATGTGGAAGCTATGGAAGACAAAAAGTTCATGTTAGGTATGTTACTACCAAATTAGGCACCTAAATTTTCTTTTAACAAAACTTTTTTACTTCAAGCTCGTGTGAGGCAAGTTGCTGCTCCTCAGTTTAAGCTATCAAACAAAGCTTAATGGGGTTCTAAGTTATCCACACAAAAAAAAAAAAAAAAAAAAACCTTTTTTACTCACGCCACTAACATCCTTTCGCAACCTCCAATTTTTTATTTCTTGCTCACCCAATTCTATCCTACATTATCAACACGCCAGCAAGTTCCAATACCAAAGATAAGAATTCTAACTTTTATAGAAATTAAAGGTTAGCAGAAAATTAAAAATACACAAAGAACTAACTGCTATATATTTTATCAAATTCAGCAAGTTTACAAGAAAGCATTACACTGAAAAGTGCCAATAATTCTAGGCACATATTCCTTTTCCCAGAAGCATACATCTGAAAACTCGATGAATGAAAAAATGATAGCCTGTGGGATTTCCTATATACATACACTCCGAGCAAGGCAACTTCTCTTGCTGGCAATCCCTATTTCCTGAATAAGACACCTACAACAACTTCCTCATCCTCGCAGGTTAACTTCATTTCGAAAGTGTCATCTTGAAAGTTCAAGATTAACTCTAGATAACTTCTTTTGATTTCAATAATACAATAAAGGTCATCGCCCAGAAGATTTTGCAGGAACATACCTGTATCAAGGAGAAACACGCATCTGTTAAGACTGCCATAGCTGAGCTCTTTGATATCAATGCTAACAACCAAAGACGAATATAATCTTAGTTACAAAAACAATTTAAAATTTTTATCGGACCTCCCAAAGGAGTTCAATAGCAAACTGACCTCCATGAGAGAGAAGGGTAGTGGGCAAGCGGGCAAAAATGCAGAAACATTTCAGAAGCCTTAGAGGGAATTCTGATAGACCACCATAGCCTCCAAAGATTGTTATTATGAGCCCATCAATTTCTTCAATCTATCTATTCCACTGCAGTTGTAAAACACAAACTATTCATACTTCAAGAAGATAGATTCAATTATACTCCACAATCTAATCTAGAAGTTCTTTTACGTTATGAGCTAGTGTAATTGACGAGTGCTTGGATCGAGTGAAGCTTAATTTTAGAAGTCCAACAAGGCAGTAAAATTCAATATTGACTATACAAATAAAAAAGTGTTGTTAAAGCACATAAATAGATGCTTTAATTGAGAAGCGCGGAGCTCCAGGATTGGAGCACTATCAACGCTGTAGTAAAGCGCATTCACTGAGGTACACCTGAAGCATAGTTTTTGTGCACCTTTCAAAGAATCCAAGTCTGCTAAAACGTGAACTTTATTATATCTTTTTGAGAGACTTGTTTAGTTTAAATTTGACAGGATTAAAAGGCAACTGAAAGAAACAAAAGTGTCGTACAAAACAAAGATATTTCTCATCACATGCCAAAAAGTAAAAGATATGATCTAGAAAAAGAAACAAAAGCTGAATTGATCTCATACAGCCACTAGCAATCTAGTACACAACTCTCTCTCTTCTACTTCTACTTTCTTATTTTGCAATGAATCATTCTTCCATCTCTCTCCCCTATGCTATATTCTCCCTTTGGATTTATTTTTTGTCATTCCTCTGCTTCTACTATTTATTCAGTCAGCTGTTTTTTTCTTCTTGACCCTTTTACATTGTCTGCTCCTCAACTGGCCCTTTCTTTTTCCTTAAAGAAAACGATAATTTTTTAATCCTCTTTTAAGGAAACATAAACCATCTTGAGTTCTAAAATATTATATCCCATGAGTCTTTTTCTAAGAAGTTAGATCGTAAGTTATATATTCAAACAAAGTAGGCTTATCTTTGTGGGCTGCACTGTGAGCTTCTTCGTGCATAGGCCTGCCTAATGCTTCTAACAACCCCAACCGTACATTAAGCAGATCCAAGTGGAGAAGCAATAGTACCTCTTAGGAAGGGAAGGTATTAGTCCTTCCGCTACACGAACAACAACTGAACCTCCGTCAAACTTCTCGACCATCTGCTCTTCTTCTGCCTCTGTAAATGTAAATATGAAACGTCATGAACTATTTTCCTTTTCATTATATGCCAAAAAGGAAAAAGAGCACTTTGTCAGGTGCAACCACGCAAGAAGATCTAGTGACCATTTCAGCCTTCCTTCAGACATCACGAGAGGGCTGGTCTAAATTCAGGTATAAAAATACCATCCAACACCATGAACTTTAGACATTTACGCCTTGCATTTTTCACATAGACCAAACAGATAGAGTAAAATCCTTATATTTCCTGACATCTGTTTTAGTGCTTTTATTTGTTGATGTTTTTCAGACCGCCCTTGTCCATGTAATTCTATGCCACTGAGATGACTAAACTTGAGAATCATACTTCAGGTCTTAGTAATTGGCAACGATAAATCCTATATGTCATAACAGATAAATTTGCATTTGCTGGTGAGTGGAGATCACGTTCAAAGCTGCAAGCATATTATATACACCAGCAACCATTTTTTCATACATTTCCATTTTATAATTCTTGAAATAACATCAGAGCAGGATGGCTCATGATTGTCCTTCTATTCAAGTGAACGCAGATCTTATAAAGGAATATATAGCATTAAACGTAGTTGCCTGATGCAATATCAGGGAATGTTAAAAAGCAATTGTCAAGAAGAAAAATTTGTACCCACTATAGAAGATGGTTTTAGCTGACTAAAGTCTCAGTTGCAGAAAAGGGGGGAAATCGGTACTTACTGATACCCTGAGAATTTTCTTCAATTGAACTGTCACCTCTTAGATAGAAACTATCTCTACAGTCCAAATCTAAGCCCTCTCTTATAGCAAACTCCTCTAGCAAATGACCGATGAGATTGTATGCAACCAAACTTGTTTCATCACAAACTTCTTGGATGGCAAGGTATTGGTTCGTACATGTGCCTTGCTTGTCATTAACAGCTTTGTGCTTCCCACATGAAAAGTTTGAAGTGTAAGCGGAAGAGTTTGTTAAACCCACTCCAGAATTACATTGGCATCTAGGTTCCTCAAACCTTCCCTTTGCTGAAATAGTAGAGGGAAAATCATTTAAATTTGTTTTAGGCATGCTGGATCCATCAATACTTTCAACTTTGATATGGTTCATATCCATGTTTGCCATGCTGCTAAAAGATCTGGATCCCCCAAATGGGGAGGAGAAAATGTTACCAAGAGGAGCAAAAGAATCCATTTCAGTAGAAGGCTTCAGTTCAAAGTCCGCAACAGAATTAGTGTTTAGAGTATTTTGCGGAGTAAAGGGGCAGGAAGAGCTATTCTCCATGCTTGTTGGAATTGGTGGTTTGAAGTCAAATGGTACCGACTCTGCAGTACTTTCTACCTGGTAATCAATACTGAGCGACCTACTGCTCTGAGAGCTTCTATCTTCCTGAAGCCAGCCATTATCATCACTGTGACTTTCTTCTAATTCCTCCATATATGCATCAGCAAATTGTTGATCAAAATCATGGTCAGGCAGTAAATCAAAAACAATCTGCTTTGTGCAAGCACTCACACTCAATATACATTCTACTTCTTCTTCAACTTCCTCCTTCCTAAAGCACCCAAGTGGTGAACTTCGAGAATTACTATTGATGATTGCAAGAGCTTCCAATAAAGACTTCGGAATGGTATCCATTTCACTGCACTCAAAGAGGTATTCAGTAAACATTTTTCTAATTCCAGCTCGTAAACACCGATTTGACACTTTAGCATCTGGGTCTAATAAAAGTTGCAAGCTTTTTAATTCTGGGAATCTAACCTTCGTTCTTAGTAACCAAATGGCCTTTGCTATCTCATTCTGCAGACTTTTTATTTCTGAAGTGAATGGGTAAAACTCTGCTACTGAGGAATTTTGAAATCCTGGTGTTAGCTTTAGCAATAAGCCTGGTATTGCCATTGCTTTGGCTAGAGGCTCTTGTAAGTCATCCCCTTCAGCAAGTTCTGAAAGCATCTTTTTACTGGTTTTCCTCACTTGTTTGATTAAATAATCTTGAGTCCGTCCATGTTTGCAGGTCGATAATCGGGGCTTGCCAGATTCGGCACCTTTAAGTTTCCTGTACATCGCATTCAAGGTCTCAGATGGCAAGTTCTCTAGCCCCTGCAGGACCTTAATTACAGCCACCTGATGAGAGTCAGATCTGGGAGTCAAAAATGTCACACTTTGCCCTTGAAAATTTTGTGGGTCAAAAAGAAGCTGGGAGAGCTGTCTGTAGATTTCAGTTTTATGATGATGATTGTGATTTCCACTTGTAAAAACCTTTGGAAGATAATCCCTAATTACCTTCTTCATCTTTGAACGTGTTTTCTCAAAATTTATGGAGCCTCCAGTAAGAACCATGGCAAGAAGGAATAGACCCTTATTTGTCAAATCATCAAGGCATGACAAAATTGCTTTTGTAATATTGCACGTTTCAATTAAGTTCATTTCATCTTGCGTTGCAATATGCCCTCCCTCAGCCGTACTTGCTCCAAAGGCTTCTTCAACATGAATTTTTATGGTCTCATAAAAGATCTGAAAATAAGATATTAAGAAAAATTATCAGTGTAAAGTAAAGAATATGTTTCTTATCAAACTGTGCACAACATCATACTGCAGACTAGCTGGGAGCACAGAGATACATAATACCATCCAGGATATAATCCAAAAATTATTAGCATAAATATGGACTCAACTAATTATTTAGAGCAGCTTCATGCCTTCTTTTAGGAAACTATTTAGCCTCTACCTAATTCTCATAACCTTGACGCGAACAAGGATACATTGGTAAAGGAGGTATGCCATATTACAAACAAAGAGCAGTATAATTCACTTCTATATTTTACGTAGACATATCAGTCCACGTTGCAGCTATTTCAACCTTATCTTGACAGGTACAAATACTGATGCATTAGTACCACATAAACATGCACCTATTCAAAAAAGAGAAAGTTGAAGTTTTGCATTGACTGATCCAAAAAATCATCAATTCGTGACTGGAAGGGACACTGAAATTAGTGTACATTTACAAAGCCGCATGGTTAAAATAACTGATTACAAATCTTTTTGGACATGATGGTGTGTCATTATTCTTCATTTGGGCTTGAATAGCGTAACTTCACTCCCTTTCTTAGTTTTTTCTTTTTCTCCATAAGTATTTGTTACACACTGAAACAGACTAGTGCTAACATTTCTACCAATAATTTGGTAGTTATATAAGATCTGTCAAAAGAAATATTTGTGAAGTTCCATTCATGGTTTGGGAAGAAGGGATGGGTGGGGAGAAAGAGGAACACCTTCTATGATTCCACAGAGGATTTAGAAGGGATAGCTTCTTTAACTGCAACTCGGAGGCCAATTCAAAGAAAAAGCAAGAAATCCATGTTAATCTTAAGACCTTGTCCTTCCCAATCATAGAGATCATTATACATTACCAAAATGGTGAACACAACTCCTAACTGAACAAAACTTAAGGCATGCATATAGAAACCCTCGTAAGCTAATTGGAATCAAGCAATCTAAATGAAAAAGAACCATATTCAGAGAGTATTTCAATTCTACCTCCAAATCAGGACACAACAATATAGAAAGAACTAATAACTTTCAAAACCAATAATACCAAGTTCCTCAACATAGCATAGACGGTTAGAGTAAAACAACAATTTTTGACACAGAAAACTTACATCATCTTCCCTAAGCAAAGATTCGGGTAAAGACCTAGGGGAATAACAAGAAAACCATTTATTACAATTAAGTAAAATTAGCCTTCAACTAAAAACAAAAATAAACATAAAAATTTGAAGGAAAAAAGCGTAATAACATTAAAGAAATTGTTCTGCTAACCTGTACTTAGAAGACTCAGGTCCTTCAAACTCCTTTTGTTTAGATTTGGATGCTGTAAGCCCCAACAACCATCTGCATTAATTTCACATGACAAATTTTCCCGATTAGCTTGTAGATGAATACCTATTAATGCATAAATAAACAGAGATAAAAGGAGGTCAGTCAATTCTAGAAATATCTATACATAAGGAATAGGAACATAAAATATAGACTCCAGTCTAAAAAATGTACACTCCTGCATAAAAGAAACAACAAATATAAAAACTGATAAGCAAAGATAGCCAAGCGGTTATCAACTGACACCAAATATTTCTTTCTTTACTACACACTTTTAAGAATTGTAACAGGTTAGAGTGATTTAGAGAACTCCAAGAAAGGCAACTTCAACCAGACTAATTTTAAAAGAACGCTTTTTCTTTTCCTGACGCCTGTTGTCTAGCACTAAATAATACCAGTCACTCAATTCTAATGCCAATAAACATAAGATCCACACAATGAAACATAAATACCCTGAAAAGATCCATACGATGTTTATTGGCATTAGAATTGAGTGACTAGTATTATTTAGTGCTAGACAACAAACGTCAGGAAAAGAAAAAGGCAACTTCAACCAGACTCATTTTAAAAGAACACTTTTTCTTTTCCTGACGCCTGTTGTCTAGCACTAAATAATACTAGTCACTCAATTCTAATGCCAATAAACATAAGACCCACACAATGAAACATAAATACCCTGCAAAGATCCATACGATGCTCCACCTGACAATTGTATCTTGTTTCTAAATATATTTGGTGCTAAGCTCACTTACCTGAGCTTTCTAGTATCCTGCGTCAATATATCTGACACACCCGTGCATTTGGGAGGTTAAATCAACAGTCAATTACTCAAATTCGTAACAACATAGAGCAAATTCGCAATATTGTTTTCAGTTTTCCATCAAAACTATATTTAATTTAAGTTATTTCCAAGAAAATTAGTTTTACTTCGCAAGCTTACACTTTGCTCTGCCTTTTTTTTTTTTTTCCTAGGCTGCATTAAACTTTACACTTTGTTCACTTAGAGCCTTCAAAATTACCATCAACTCTCTTCACTGAAAAAAACAAGCGAACAGGTCACAAAAAGCGTCTAACATACTGATAATCCGCAAGATGCTCTTCTGATCCAACCTTAATGATTCATGGTCAAATGACAGAATATTCATTAAAAGTTGTAAGTTGTAAACTACCATCATTCAACAGCACCTATTGGCCAATATCTCATAATGTGCAGCATGGCAGTTCCCGTGTTTACCCGTAAAACTCAAGGAAATAAATAAATAAATGCTTCCGTGTATAAGGACAAAAACCAAATTCTCCACATTACCAAACACAAAATAGAAAGGAAAAGCACAACTATTGATAAATATACTTGATAATCACGGACGTCGATAAGGAAAACGAAATTCGAATGCGTAAAAGGATTAAGAGCATAAAAAGGTGAAAGAAAGTAAAATCTAACCTTCTTTTGCGTATGATCTGCTTCTCCTGCTGCTTAATTTCCAACAAAACCGACTGGCAATCGGTTCGGTAAAACTCCTCGTCAGCCATATGCATTATCGGTTCCGGGTTACCTAGACACAGGGCGAGAGAGAGAGAGGACTAGGGTTTAGCCTAAGCAAAATCTAGTTTTAGAAGGAGAGTGGCGGTTCACATTGTCTGATGAAATTTTAATTTTTGTTCCTAAAATTATTTTTAGTGAAATGACATGGATTAAAATTTCCCCGCTAAAAATTAAAAGTTCATACTATTATATCCTCTTCCATCACCAAAATATATTAATTATTTTTTACTTGGCAGCAAAAATACCACCGATAGCTCTTGAAAAAATGGGTGCATTTATCAATTAGTTGATATTCTTATCGTCAATGAACCCATCGTAGGAATTAATCTTTTCTGCCAAAAATATTAAACTATTGCCCAAAACCCTTAAGTTGATATGAAATCACTAATTAAATTATTTTTTTCATTTTAAACATAAATTCCATTCGCGTGACAAATTCTTTCATTCAAAACTTCATTAATTTACTTTTAAAAAATCATAAAAACTAATCACACTATATATATAATTATTAGATATAAATAAATAAATGGTTTGCTTTCACCCAATAGCCAATAAAAATTAATCATTCTTTCTTTATTTTTTATATATACATATATATATGACAAAGATAAATTTACCAGAGCACTCGCAACAAGGAAGGGAAAGATGGCATATTTATTCAAAGGTTTGCTTGTACGTAGTTCATTATCTTTCCGTTTGATTAGTAGACATACACCTTAATTTATTGACATTATATTTGTTAAAGATGGCATTAAAGCAACAACGCTTACCTATACTATGTCCAAAAAGTGGAAGGGGAAATATAAACATTTCATAAATCGGGCTTCTTTTTTCCTTTCTGTTTTATCTGAATGTTCCATATTTCGTCGGAGATGACTCTGGTTCGTGCTTTGCCTAGTATTTGTACAGCAGAATCTCCACAACTGTGACCACGAGAAGAACTATATAATGTCTACTTTACAGCCAGACCATAATCTATGAGTCCCCTTAACTTGACATGTTCATGATTGATCTAAAAGCTATAAGTAGAGAGAGAATGACAAACATAGCCAAAAGAGTGAAAAGCAAAAAGACGAAAAGCGCTGCTATACATAAGAGGCTATTCAAAATATACATGCAAAAATCCACACAACCAATTTCCAAAAGCCCCCAACTCAAACCAACTCAACCCCAGCTGAATCTCTTTCAGTACAACAATGTACTGAAAACAAAAAATGAAAAAATGGGTACCAGCAGTTCTAACTCAACACCACGGCAACCTGCATTACACATCATAATCACTTGGTCAGAAACTCCAAATTCCAATATCTCGATTTATATGTACAAATGAATCCAAGATAAACTTGCTATAACTCTTTCTCATGTATACACCAATCAGTAATTTGCAATTATATTAGACTAATAATGTTATATCGGACTTCCATTAATCATTGAGGATTCTAAATTCCATAATGCCAAGGGCCAAAAGTTACATTGATTTCCATAAATGAACTCTCTCCGCTTTACTTTCCTTTGGGCTGCTTGAAACCTGGACCTTTTCTTTTTTTCTTTTTTTTCCCCTCTTAAAAGTCAAGGCCCAGCCCCATTTCTTTGGTTTAAGCATGTGAAAACCAGCATGGCATTCATGAGAGCTAGAAATCAAATAAAACAATAGCACGTACCAGGATTTTTTAGGGTCTCTGACTTTGGTAGAGCAGGTAATGACATCTCTGTGAAATTCAATAACAACAGAAGGATATGGATGTCAAAAAAATACTCCAAATATATTGATAGCAGAATCTTAACATTATATATATTAATCTCTTAGAACAATGAAGAAAAAAAAGAAAGAAAAAAATGATGGATTTTTCCGACGAGTTACCAGGTGCACAAAAAGTCATAGATGAACTTGAGGATGATGAAGGCCAAGGCGCTGCGATGTTGTCACTTAAGTCACATGTAAAGCTGAAGCCCGTTGCATTGTCAAATATCATATCTGCAGGCCAGCTTCGAAGCAGACACCCTGCTTTCAAATAAAAACCAGAATTATCTCCTATTACGCTAGTATATTCCTCCAGTAAAATTACGTGCAGATAAATTTTTTTGTACACACTGTCTGACCCCATCCATTAAAACATAGAAAGAGGAGCAGGAAGTTGCATGGGAACGGAGAATCTAACAGGCTACAGTCACTAGGAAGTGTCCCTGAATCACTTCCAATGTTCAGCATTTATCAATCTACTATTTACCATTTGAAACAGCGACAAGAATTTTAAGAAAGCAGCCAGACTGAAGCCCTTAGATGAAAACCCATGAAATTTAAGGGTACATATTCTACATAAATTGAGAAAACTAACAATATATTCACGATGCAATAGCAAATCTTAAAACTACAGGAGAAAAATAATGATAATTATAGAAGGAAGCAGAAACAGTAACAAACCTCGTTGTCCATATGCTGCTCCAGTGCACACGTACATCCACAAAGCAGAAAGAAAGTTCTATTTCAGATAAAACAATAGGAACCAAAAAGGATGGGAAATCTGGAAGTAACAAAACATAGTGTGAAGTGTACCTTGGATGCTAAAATCTTTCAAGTCGACATCACAAAGATCATAAATATTTGTCATAACCCCACCTTTCCTTAACATTGACCCAAACACCCCGGCACAGATTATGGCTTGTCTGTTCGTAATTAACATTTGCTTTTGTACCCCAGCAATGTAAGCATTTAACGAGCTACAGCAGGAAGGACTTGGAGCAGCAACATTTTGACATGCTTTAATTACTTCCGAAGGCTGCTTAAAAGTTAAAGGGCAAACTGCAAAAGCAACGTTTACTTCAATTAGGACTTAAAGTGCAGAAATAATTTGTTTACACACGAAAAACTTAAGTTGCCAAATCAGATTCCAAAGATAGGAACTCTTTTTTGTTACTTTCAATCAAGAAAGAAATTCCTTTTTGAAGATTCTAATAGTCTTTAACTAAATGGAAACTAAAACTAAAACTGCAACCCATAAAGACACATTCAAGGAAGAATGAAGATACTTAGAATACTAGAGGTAAGTGTCTTCAAGGTCTACAGAAGTGATGAATTTCTCTTTTCCCTTTTTTTTTAATTTCTTATTTTTACCTTCTTAGAGCTCCTTTTGACTTAATTCTTTGACAAATAAATTTATGTCCAACAGGTCAAAATACCCAACTATCCTAACCTTACATACACATTTTTTCTCTAGCCATAATTCTTCACATTCAGGGTACATTTGAAAGAAAATGTTCATAATGAAGGAGATAAACAAACAAAGTGAAACAAGAATCTTTGTAATTTATGACACTCTAGAGAGTTAGGAAAGCCTGTAAAAAATGCATACACTTTATACCATTACATCCATGAGCGATAAAATTCATGCATCTGAAGGATGCCTTACCCTGTTAAATAAGCGTACAGCCTCTTTAAGAGAAACTAGTGCTAATGCATGCATACTTAGATGTTTTTAATATATTCACATACAAGCACTGTTATCACCTACATGTAACGTGCATGGACTACTGTAATTCCTGTACCTTTGTTGACTTTGCATGCAGATAATATTCGAAATGCAGTATTTGCAGCATCTGATGGAAGTTTCCTTGAAATATAGGAATAGACCACTCCTTTACAATCATTAAGAGAATCAATACGATCAAGCTCCCTCACTATATTTTTATATTCATTCACTGTTAGTTGCCTTCCAGATATCTGAAGAGCTGCATCCGTAATTGCAGGCTGGCAAACTGGTCTACAACACTCTTTAAGAGGATCAACGGTGTTACAGGCCTCCAGTAATTTGCTTGTATTCACTGTTCTCTCAAAGGTGACAACATCCTTCACTGGACAAGACCCACCTGTAAGATTCAAAGATCCAACAGAGCAGAGTGTAGGTATTGAACTGTTTGCCCCTCTACTAGCTAAGATACTAATGATATCGGTAAAACAATGACCAGCAACATCATCTTCCAAAACCAACTTATCAGAGCTAATGCTGTAGAAACCCTGGAAGATGTGGAGCAAACTACCCAATTGTGGGCAACATATTGCATTTCCTACCAGTGCCGCAAAAGGTTGAGAACAATCAGATGCTGTTTTGTCCATAAGATCTGAGATAACAGAAAAATTTACAGGACATTTCCCTGTTAGAACTGGTTCATATCTGGTTGGAAAGGTGGGGAACATTGGTGGCAAAGATTCATTGGGATTGGGGTAGTGAGGAATGACAGCAGGTGATATTTCTATGGGATCAAACAGTTGAGTATGGGGTGCAACCGCTAGTTCTGACATGGAAGAAATGTGAGTAGACTCAAGTGGTGACTGCAATGCCACCAATTCTTGAAAACTGGATAACCAAATGATGAACAGCAACAACTGCTGGCAAAAGGAACCTGCAAACACACACAAGTACAACTTCAGCAGTAATACAAGCAATTTAAATTGTGGAGGGAAATGCTATATGGACTATATAGACAAAGATAACCTGCAAACATATATAAAACCCACCTTCAGTATGCAATTTACATCCCAAGGAAATTCTACAGGGCTGTATAGACAATTAACAACCATCTATATGATCTCATATAAACCAGCAGAACAGAAGTTACTTAACCTATGGCTCAGAAAAAAACTGATAAAGAATTTAAAAATAAAAAATAAAAATTCCACACCATGCCATAATGTTGCTCTTGGAGATCACAAGGAATTGCTGAATAAATAACCTAGTCTTGGCCAACATTCCTTCATCTACTCACAGGTTGAACCTTCTTCATCTTTTTCCATTTTTATTATTATTATCGATATACTAATCCATCCATGTCAACAGGATTTTATCAATAATAAATAAATAAATTGCTGGTCTCAACCTAACCATTTGCAGACATTTGATTTACTTTTCATTTCTTGAAGAAAAAGGAGATGAATTTGTGAGTTAATGGAATTCGTCCTCACTTTTCTTCCCCAAGCCACTCCAACTTGCAGTCAACCCTCCCCTCCCCCTCTCTTCTCCTTCCCACTGTCCCTCTTGCATTCTAGACACACAAGCACCACCTAGGAAGCTGGAAAAATTCTAAACTTAAATACATTTGGAACAAAAATAGACAAGCACCTCATCCTACAGATCATGCAGTCCCCATCTAAGTTCCTCTGCATGTTCACATCTTATAAAAGAACCAAACCCCAATCAGCCCAGTCCTCCCCCATCACCAGTCATAATGGCAATCCTTCAGCCTCCTCCGACTAGTTAATTCTCCAGTTCAGAATCCAATTTCAACTCAGGCATGAGGGAAACATAGAGGTCCAGACGCACCCATTATCTTAGGCTGGGTTGACAGCAAAACTAGTGGCTTGGGATTGGTTAAAGCGGCTGGCTAAACCCATTTTCAGGACTGTAGATAAATTAATATCCTTAAGCTTTTCCCATCGAATGACAATTTGGATTTGTGAGATGCCACATCAGAAGGCAAGTCGAGCTAATTTCTAAGACATAGGAGGTCTGCATTTTTCTCTGAATCAAGGGAAGTGGCAATATTTTAATCTATGATCAACACACTCTTCAGGTTAAGACCTTGATTCTCTCATCATGCCAATCCAGATTTCATTGACAATTAAAGTGAATATCCAATATGGAACATCCCAAAAGGGAAAGAGATTTACATTGCTGTATGTACATTTATATGGCAACGTAAAATTGTTATTCAGTCAGCAAAAATATCACATCCAAAAAGGAAAAGTAATAAACTGCAATTCATCATTCTTTATATACTGTTACCATTCTAGTGAAAACACCGTGCCCAAATACTGCAGACTCCAGAGTAGTTGTCAGGAAAAAGGTGAGAGTAAAGAAAAGGCCATAACATCACTATACTAATGAACTAGAACAGAAGTAGCACCACAGCATAATTCTAGGCAGGCAATAAGAGATATTTAATTTAGAAGTGGTAGTCTTGGATGGAGAAGAAAACGCCTTCAGTGCACCTTTTTTGCATATCTCACCAAAGAATGGCTGTGAGAAATACCAGAAACAATTATCAAATATTTGAAACTTACCCTTAAGACCACTAACAGCGTGGAAACAGTCCATAGTTCTACTAGCCCTTAGCTACCATCGATATTTTACAACACGAAACCCTAGGTTAGCTGATCATATGCCAAAAATAGCTCACAGCAATGCACCAACACCTGTATCACCTGCATTAGGCAACAAAAAATGAAATTTCGCATGATCAAGATTACAAATCAATCAATGCAAAGAGTCAACAAACTAATCTGGCAGATAAATAGAAGCTCAAGAATTTTATGAATGGACAATCGAAAAAGCAGAATATACATTAACAGACAGAAAATCAAGTCAAACGACTTTAAAATTGATTTTAAGACTGTCTCGAGTAATAATTTCAAATTAGCTTCACTAAATATGTTCCCAAAACATCTTGCTTACTGGACCATAACAAAACTACATGCCATATTGAATGATTTCATTTGTACCTTTAGTACGAAGGCTACTCTTTACACAATACAAATGCACATATAGTGGCCCAGAACATTTTATCACAAACCCATTTAAAGCAAATCAAGACAAAAAACCCATAGTGAAGTCTAACAAAAATATTCTATGTAAGCCCCTTAAGTAAATCAAGGCAAAATCCTTGACTTAGGTTATATTTGTATTCAGTTTCCAGGCAATAAACCATAAAGTATGAAACCTTAACTTTAATTATTTGTTAAAAAAGGGGGCGCAGCAGCTTAAATTGTTTTGCCCTGAAATCTTAAAAGAGCACAACAATATGTAGCTGACCGATGCATGCGCGCGTGCGATTACACTCGCATCCATTTGGCAGCCAAAACACAAGATGAACTAAAAGAAGATCTCCAAATCCCAAAACCTTCTCACACAAAAAATCAGCAGAACACAGCTCAAAACCGAAATAGTCGCCTTAGGCTCCACTTTAGCTGAAAAAAATTGCAAAAACACGAAAATAGAAAGAAAATTTCTCACTCAAATTACATACCCATTTCCCTTCCCACACTCTCTCACACCCACCTAACAGAAATCAGACACATTCAAGCAAAGGAAGAAAGCTTACCAGACAGACAGACAAGCAAAAAAGAGGAGCAAACAGACAAAGAAACATACCTGAAGATTTAGGAGACATGATAAAATAAGAAGCAGAAAAATCAAAGGATTTGAGGTTCGGGATCAAGAATCCGAGGAAGTATACATTATTTTTTTCTCCGGGTCGATCGGGTTGGGGAAAATGGGTAAAGCTCGAAGACCTCAAACCGCAGAGCTGGCTGTCACTGAGCCAATCTTAGTGGAACTGTCTCCCACTCTCAAGAGTCTCACTCTTTCTCCTTTTTCTATTGTAATCTCAAGACAGTATTAGGTATTCTGGGACTCTGTTTTTGACCGGGGCTGGGTTTGGTGGATAAAGTAAGAGGAGCCTAAAACTTTACCTTTTCGATTGCTCCTCAGCCGCCTGTGTGCTGAGCTTTTTCATCATCCGGGTTAACCCGGATCTGGAACCGTCTCCCGATCCGAGGTTGTTTTGGCCCATTCCCGTATAATTCAACAACGCATGTGCATCAGGAGGACCTGTCCGAAGATAGAAAAGAAAAAAGCAGAGTGAAAGGTAACTATCAACATGTTGAAAAGTGAAGTACTTGGTGGTTATTTTTCCATGGCCTAGGCAAGTGCAGTAGTTTTCTTGAAGATTAAGTCAAAGTTTTCAACTACATATTTCTTATTGCATGTCTTTGGAGAAATGTTTTACAAGACTTTTTAAGTCTGTGCTGAGAAGATGCAAGGTAGGTGTTGATATGATAGATGACAACTGCAGGAAATTAGTGGGAAAGGAGATGGAAGACCTTCATCGTAAGGAATAAGTTTGTTGCCTTTGGACTCTTAAAGTTAGTGGTTTTCTTTTTTAACCTTTGCTTTTAGGTGACGCTTCTGGCACATTACAAATTAATAGCAATGGTATATTATAGAAAACGAAAATGATAAGATCTAAAGGCATTAGTCTCGTTGTGGTAAAATAGATGTGAAAATTAGATGCCACTTTTTTTTTTACATTATAATATAAATCATAAAAATGAATAATTGATGAAAAGTTCTCAAATAGAAATAATTTTTGTCTAAAGTTAGAAATTCTTTATCTCGATTTGACCTTTTTTCAAAATTAAAAAAACATTTTATTATTTTTAGCTCAAATGATTATATCTAAAGTTCATGGTTGTTCAAAGGACAGTTTTGAAAAATGAGGAAAATAAAGTACGGTCCTAAATGGATCGTGATTTTTTATTTCCCTCCTTAGCCTCAATTAATTTAGACTAAACAATGGCATGTGAGGGGCACAAAACCATTATGGGAAACGATGTCGTTTGGCATTCAAATCCCTGCCCACTCTTACCATAACACTTGTTTCACTCACCAGCAGTCTCTCATCCACCGGTGGCGGTTCCAAGTGTTGACAATAACCAGCATTGGCACCCAGAGAAAAAATTAAGGTAATGTTTTGGGTTTCACTCCTATAGCTCAATTAATAAGAAGGAAGTTGATGGATGCCCATTTAAAATGCCCGACTTGGGGAGGGGGGAAACTCTGGTCGAATCCCACAATTTTGGATTCGGACATTGAGTTCGTTTAGGGTCTTTCGGTTGGCTTTAAGGATGGATGCGGCCCCAACCCCATAGTAATGTCTTCTCATTTGAGATTTTTTCGTTTTGCTTATGCTTGAGATGTGTTGAACTGCATTTCTAGAAAGATCCAAGAAACAAAATGCAAGCTCGTATGAAAATATTTCCATTACTTTCATTAATGGGATAAAAGTTACACAAAAACCCAAAATGAGATTTCTGCTTGCATTGTTACAGAGAAAACCTACTACACTGCATTCTATAGATGTCACTACCACACTTACCCCCTTGAGCTGGCACAAGCAGCTGGCGTGAGAAAGATTCCCAAAAGCTTCCCGTGGATAAGGTCTACCAAGCCATGTCACCTATATAGTCCTACTTTTAGGCTGGCTAGACACTTCATTAGGGCTTGACTTGTCATCTCGGATCCTCAACACCCTTCAACTTCAAGTCATAGTGGCCCGAATTATTTGCTTCTTCTAAATTGTGTTGTTCAATGCCTACTCATGACATGACATGTTAATTTCCTGTTGAAGATGGAATAGCACCACCTAGTGGTAGAACGCTTAAGGGGGGATTCAAATGAGATTAGTAGTTAAATATGTTTTTTAATAGCAAAAGTAGTTATGGTCCCCTCAAAAATTATGTTGGTCTCTCAGAAACTATTTAAAGAGTGCTCTAAGGACAAGTCTTCTCCTTCTGCTTTGCTTCCAAATATTAATTCTACTAAAATATTTAAATCTTCCCCCCAAAGAAACAAGTATTAATTGTCCTTGGAGTCTCTTGATGATGGAGTTGTATGAGCAAAGGCAAGTTAAACAATATATTAAAAAAGCTTGGTGGCAAGCCTATCCAACGTACGATTAATAATTTTTAGTTCCTAGATCAAGAAAATAAATATTTATTTATTATTTATCTAAGAGTCTAAAAATCGATTATGAATTGAGAGAAATTGCCTGCTTCTTTATATATTGATTTTAACGAAAAAATGAGATGTAACATGCGGAAATATAGTGGCAAGCCCATCAAAAATATGATAAAAAATTCAACACTTTCTTAGTTTTCTTGAATGCCCATCACGTTAGTCTTCCTTTCTTGCATTCTAGAGGTGTTTTCGACTTTTTATTTTTATTTTTTATTGGGTGTGTGTATCTCTTTCGATTTCTTGATTTTTTTTTTTATCGTGTCTTAAATATAAAAAAAATAAAGCCTGAATTTTAGGCCTTGCGACGCCGCATGTTCTTTCCGAGTTGGCCCATGTAGTCTTTTCTTAATCTTTTGGGCTCAATATATTGCCCATATTTCAGTAGACTGTTTTGGGCTCAATACTGTGTCCTTGATTTTATGACGTTGACATTAGTTCTTATGCGTTTTGGAATTTGTTCGAGGTGGAGATACTGTTCCATCTTATACTTCTTTTTTTTTTATGGTTTATTTTAACACAATGATGGATTTAAAAATAATTCTTCATAATTGATCTTGAGTTTGGGATCCCATTTTGGAGATTAGTGTTGGATAAAAATATCAAATTAAGTATGTCATTTCTTGTAATGAAATTTAAATTAAGAAAATGTTCATCCAATTTTTGAATTTAACTTTTAAGCTTTTTAATATGGTTTTCGAGCTTATGTTGAATTTTTTTACATGTTGTGTAACTTTAAACCTTATAAACATGTATGTACAAGACCAAAGTTCTATATTGAGTATGTAATTATTTTGTGATTAGAATGAAATATACCTCAAATTTTTAAGTTAACTTTTAAATTAAAGTTTTGAACATTTTATCAACAACTTCTTTCTAACATTTAATTGAACTTGACCATTCAATTTTTGTTAAAATCTACACTATTAGAGTCCTTTTTGGCTTTTAACTTATAAATAAAATATTATTAAATTAACCTATCTGTCATGCTGACAAAAGGCCCAACTTGAATGGCGAATCTTGGGCTCCTCATACGAAAATCTAATATGATTTTGTGGGCTGGTCCCATTAATTTCTAGCCACGTCATTGAAAAGTCAAGTTTGCAAGTCAAAGGAACTAGGAGGTCCGATGTGGGAAATTTATATTGGTTACGACGGCAGCGCGGTGGTGGCACTACGTATAGAAAGAAGATCAAAGGCAATTCGGAAAATGGCACCGCGTCTGAAGAGTATGAAGACGGGGGTGAAGCGGTCGAAGTGGGTCGCCCTTTGCTTTCTTTGCTTCTCGCTTGCTCTGCAGACAATTCAGGTACCTTATTGGATCTTGCTGATATGCAAAAACCATGTTAAATCTGTGTATACTGCGCTTAGGCCTTTGGTTACTCGCCTTCTTTGTTCAAATCTGTTGTTTTCTTAGCCGCGTACCTCGTAATTTACAAGGATCTAGGCAGGCGTTGAGGCCAGAGGGGTTAATCCAGTAAAAATATAGTAATATTATTAATTCAAACAAAATGCACAAACTTAATGCGGGGCATTTTTTTAATATCTCCAATGGCTAATATGCTGGGTATCTAATATGGGATAGTGTCCCTCGAATGTGGTGTTGCTTTTATGTCACGGATTAAGTGTTGCGTGGAACTCTAATCAACACGGATTGCTGGATGACGCGCTTAGGCTTATAGTACTCTTCACGTTGATAATTCTTGAGTATCAAGGTTGTTTGAAAACCTAAAAAAGAGAGAAAAAGAGAGGCAGAGAGAGATCAAAAAAGAAAAAAAAAAAATTCTTATATACTATTCCAAATTTTATACAAGACCCAATATGCAGAACCTTAATCTTGGATCTACTTCCGCAAAACCCCAATCATTTTGCATCTTAGCAAAAGGATAAACTCTAACACAGCAAGATAACAAAACCAGGTAAACCCTAATGTTCACATTCACAGCAAAACCCTAACATTCACGTTCACATTCACATTCACAGCAAAACCCTAACATTCACAGCAAAACGCTAACATTCACATTCACAGCAAAACCCTAGCAAGAACACACAAAAAAATGAATCTTGATAAAACTTAGGAGATCGTTCTGGGACGAATTGCACGATTCACATCAGCCTCAGTATTCTGCCAGCACCTTTTGATCCCACGGCACTGTTTCTGACCAGTTTGTGGTGGCATGGACGGTGTCTGCGGTGGTGGCGTGGACGGTGTCTGCGGTGGTGGCGTGGACGGTGTCTGCGGGAGTGGCTTGGACAGTATGGGTTGGACGGTGTCTGCGGTGATGGGTTGGAAGGTGTCTGCGGGAATGGCTTGGACGGTGGTGGATGTAGGCCCATGGAAACATCGTAGGCCTCGGCGATGAGAAGAGACGAGAGGCCTACGATGTTTCCATCGCCGAGGCCTACGATGTTTCCATGGGCCTACGTCCACCACCGTCCAAGCCATTCCCGCGGACACCTTCCAACCCATCACCGCAGACATCGTCCAAGCCACTCCCGCGGATACCGTCCAAGCCACTCCCGCGGACACCGTCCAAAAATGAATGCAGCAGGCGCCGCACGAGAGTTGGATTTGTCAGGATGAACGAGCTTCACGAGCTGGCAAAAAGAATCGGTGATTGTGTCTTCACTGAGAGATGCATCGGCCTCCAACTCGAGAAGCGCATAGTAATCAATCAGCCCAGACTTGGCGTAGTCGAGCAAGGCGTCCGCGATGGCTGTAATCAGAAGAACAGAAGCTCGCGATGGCTGTAATCGGAAGAACAGAAGAGAGCGACTCCGGTAGCGTGAGAACAGAGAGACGTGTGAATTTTGAATATGGAAAGGAACATAGAGAAGTGGACAATGAATCTTGTTCGTTTTCTCTTTTATGCCCTCGCGCATTTATTATCTTTGTTTGATAATAAATGTCGTTTTCTCTTTTATGCCCTTGCAGCCGTTAAGGGTCGATTTCATCACTCAACAAAGATGCTTTTCGAGTTTGCGGCAACGGAGCCTCAAGTCCAGGAGCGTGGACGCCACGGTGGAATTGTTGTCGTTGATCTCTTTACGCGTTCCCCGGTTCGCGTTCGCGAAACCTGCCCATGTGATCTGGTCAGATCCGATATTGTCATGTGGGAACAGGATTGTACATCATTCAAGGCACGCTAACCCTTACGTCGAAGATTAATTGTAACCAAATACTTTCCATTTAACTTAAGTAACAACGGGAATCCCGGAAAATGTTAAAAGCAAAAGATAAGTTGTAATTGATGGCAATAAAAACTTCCAAATCAATGACGTAAGCATTTTATTATATTATGCTGGCAATGATGTTCTTGTGCTCTCTAATTCACTCTTCGTAATAATACAAGGACGTGAAATATCGAAGGCGGTGGATAATCCTAATCTCAGTCCAAATAAGCTCGAGTGAGTGACACTGTGTTTGAAGAGGCTGTTAGAAAAACCGAGCTCAACCGAGCTCAAAACCAAGATCTTGCTACTCATCTAGAACACAAAGCATAACAAGGAGAACGAACGTACCTGTTCTGGGACTCGTTCTAGCTGCCGGATAATTCATTTTACCAAGGATAATGACCGGATTTACTCCCTTGTTCTCTCAGTTTCACTGGCTGATGAGAAAGCTCTTGTCTACCAAAGATCGTGGAGAGTGTTCGTAGCCAACAGAGAAAGTCGCTTTTTACGTTTTTCAGTTTTTCCGTATATATGTTCTCTTATCAATTCATAACATATAAAAAATACTTTTCTGTGTACATTACTGTACACAATGCTTATAAGAAAAACGTGTTACTATAGATGATATAGTAATAAAGATAAATATATAATACCTCAATCCACCAACATGATCTTTACCAAATGTAGACTCATAGTGTACATATTGAGAGGCAAAGAAGGCATCTTAGCCATATACAAAGTGTGCTGCTAATATAGTCCAACTCATCACTGTTCTATACAGCAAGCACTAGCCCACACTAGCTAGTCCCATATTCAACAATAATAGATCCAACATGTCTCATACATATGGACCACAAAAACAATTAATAAAACAATTGAAGATAAACAATCACATTGATATAAGCCCACATAAGTGAAGACTATTAAAAATAGTCTAACAGAGGCAGCTTAAGCTCGTCGTGATTCTAGATCAAATATCACGCGCCTCCATTATGCGCGCGTGCGAAGCTCCATACACAGTCTGTTATAAAAAATAAAATAAAAAACTCTCCTCGCCTTCATTTCCGATCACTCGCTTTGCAGTCTCGCTCTAATGGCGCCATCTCCTCCATTCGTAGTGGCCCTCCTGGCAGGTGATATCCAAAGCTTGTGGTAAGCTTCTTGGCATAAGATCTGATCGTATCTTTCTATATTTGCTACTAATTGTAGGGCCACAAATTTACAGCCGTCAATAACGGCGTGTCCAAACAAATTCATACTATGCTAGAAGAAGAGCTCCAAAAGCATGAATTATATGAAATTTGGAAGTCCGAAATACCAAACTCCTTAATAGTTCGTGAGTATGAATAATTTCCCTTAAATTCAATAATCCAAAAAGATCAGAAACTGAACAAACTTACCCAGAGGCTTCAAACCCTTTGTAAATATCACAGGTAACCGGATGGTATTGAGATCTGTGCATCCCGTAATGAAATTGAGATCGCAACGATCACCCTGCAATGTTTTTCCATCCATTACAAACTGCAAAGGTAATGAAACGGATCTGCAGATTGAATTGAAGAAGTTTTAGTTACCCCTTCCATGAACAAATTTCCAATCATGGTACACTGTTGGCCACAAGTTCTGTGTCTGGAAAGATTGCTCTCTCACAGGAACCGTCTTTACTCAACTCTTGGGCTAGACCCTGTATCCATAACTCAGTTTTCAGTAACATGGCTCTCTGATTGTCAAAGAATGTTCATGTAGATCAGTAACTAGTTTGAAGCTGAGGCAAATAATTCACACTGCACCCAGAATGTGCCGAATTATACCTCATTAAAGAAGTCGACTGGGATGTTTCGCCAAGCCTTTGGAACCTCAAATTGCAGTTTGTAAGGACCATTACAATCAACTCCATTTGTGAGCGAGAAGATCATGTACATAGCTGCGAAAAGACGTTAAGCTCATAAGAAGAAGAGAAGTAACAAAGATTTATGTTCATTAGTGGAAAAGCACAAACATCCAATGTTGAAAGTGCAAATGTCCAGTCCTTTGTTGCTATGAGTGTGCGTGTCTAACTAAATACAAGTGTGTCATTTTAATTCATAAGCTGGCTTTTGAAGTGGAAAGGTGCTCCTTAACACCCAAGAAAGAACAAGAGAAGTACTAACCATACTTAGGAACACAGATCTGGATGGTATACATGGGAAGATCCGCTTTGCCTCGGTTCATCCTGAGCATTGCTCTTGGCTCACCACACATTAGGGGCTGATTGAAACCTCCTGCAGAGGACACAACTCAAACAAGTCAATGAAACTGAGTTGAATAAAACTGAATACTTGCAGAAGCAGAGGCCCATCCCACTTTCTAATCCCACAGTGGTACGCTTACTGTGAGGTTCCAACAATGAGACTATCAAGAATAACACCATTTGTTACTTTTATTTGTATTCAGTGAGAAAGCTTCTGTTTTCATAGTCACTTTCATATTTGTGCCTGCTTTCGTTTGTAATACACAAGAAAACTGGTTGGAATGGGTGCACTGAGTAAATAACCAGTATCTGTAGTTCTTGAGTCAGAGAGAATGGCAAACTTCAGAGAGAGATTCAGATTCAGATTATAATCCACATTTCTAAAAATATACTATCTATATGTATGGTCAAAACGAATGTCCACACGTGGTTCTGAGCTTCACTTATACACTTATTTCCAAATTAGACTTATCAAAGAACCTAAAAAATAACCAAGCCACAATACTTATAGAGACTTACCCTCACGTCTCTTCACTAGGATGGTCCTTGATCTAATTTCACAAAGCATAAAATGAGAAAAAAAAGGAAGAGTATTCATGACTACCTTTCCCGCAAGATCATCAGTAGCCATTTGGCCAAAAGCTTCTGCTTGGGATTCCATTGCCATCACTATCAAGATAAAAAACAATTACTACAACTCTAGTAGGAAAGATAAATGCAACCAGTTTAAGAAATCAAAATTGATTCTTCATGGACCATTACCACAGTAGATTTAACGTGCTATGCAAAGAGTTATCCAGTTTCACTTCTTAGTAACAAAAGATTGTATTAGGCATGAAGACTAAGGTAAACGGATCATAATAAGAAGATATTCATACTTCAGTACCATTAGAACACTTATTTTTATGGTCCTTGATTCAAAATATAAGCTTTGTTATTATATCAAAAGATTCACTTCGTCGCTTCTTGACAAGTTATTACATGATTAATATTGTAACAATAACAATACAAAAACAATGGTTATGCAATATTTGTAGGCAATTGTATTTCACGTGCTACTGTTTATCTAAATGACCTTAGATGACAAGAATCAAGGTAAGAAAATAGGGACTAGATTCTCAACAACCCCCTAAGATACCTATGTATTAGAGACAAGATTCTTTACAACGGCTTTTTTGTTGATCAAGTTAAGCTTTCAAGGCATTAGCATTATCCTGCAAATATTTATATATATATATAAGTAAATCATTGTGTGCATCAAGTCGTTTATAATGTTGCATTTATATGGTCCAGATTCCAATGCACTCCCACATTATTCCACCTTCTCAATTTCACCCTCTTGCATCACCAAAACAACAACAAAGCAGAGTGAATTTCTCATATTGTAACTCCTGATGCAATAAATTTCATTATATAGATAGAAATCTCTCATGAAAGCTAAATTGTATAGGTTTAGCTCCTCAACTAAGTGGCATTATTCGGCCAAAATTCTTCTATTTCTTATCCTACATGTAGTTTGTAATTTTCCTAATCCCTTAGATTCAAGACCCATTTTTGAAAAAAAGATTACAATCGTCATTTTTAGTTGTAAATCCTTTTTCTGGCATCTTAGAATTTTAGCTATATTTAATACTTACTCATTTTTGTTTTTTATTTTGTTTATTTGTAGTTCTTTAGCAAGGACAATGAATTTCACTAAGCAATATGACCTGATAATGCATAACGCAATCTATGCAAGTACCATGGCTAAAGGGCAAATTGCACCACTAAACACAAAGAGAAACAGCAACTTGAAAATTGAGTAAAAAACGATACACAATTAATCAATATTTCATCAGTTACTTTTATATTTGCTTTCGGACTTACAGCATATGATCTACGCCTCTTTAGAGCTTTCCGAGCAAGATCCTCTTGTCCTATATTGAACTTATAGTGCAAGTTATAACACATTATTGGTATACCTAGGGAATCAAGATGAGGAAGAGGGCCGGAACGACGGTCTATCAATCGGTCGATATGTATATATATATACATGTATAGTAATCTTTCTCTCAACGATGTTAGAAAAGAAAAATGGATACATGCATGCCTTTACGTATATTATTATATTAAGATAACACCTCTTTTGCCTTCTTTTGACTAGTGAATGTGGGTGAGCAGTGACGACAATGAAGCTTTGGACTTTAGCTCAAGTTGTAAATTGACAGGCTTTGAATTCTATGGAATGAAACTATTATTGACAGAGATGAGAAAGTACCTTGTGGTTTTACTTTATGTTTCGTTACATGCAACTCCACATAATATATTTAGTCTAGAAATATTAACAAATTTAAGCAGTTGGGAATTAGTTGGAGAAGTATGGAAACCATATAACTCATTAGTCTAACTTGAAAATTCATAAGAGATTGTAAATGAAAATAGTGATGACACTTGGATATGTATATATATTGTTTCAAATGATATATTGTCCCTGTAATTGCACATGTACAAGTTAACCTATTGAATATATGTTAAAAGCTATAGATATGACTACGACTAAAATGTAAAATAGTAACAGCTTATTATTAAATATTTGATGTAATGTGGTGGCAAAGTGAAGAGAAAGCAAGGAATTAGTTAAATGAAGGGATTTCTCTTTACAATATCTGTACCTCCCTTATTTATTATGTTTTGTTCTGAGTAAGAGCCAATTCCACTGAATTAGTCATGTGACGGGAAGAATTTAGAAGTAACCTTGCAGATGTCTCTGCATGTAGAAAAAATAAAACAGTAAACCAGAAGTTCATAATCAGAAACAAGTTAAAAAAAAAAATCATCAACTTAATTTAATAAAGGAAATTTATTGTCCATTCCATTATTTTATTATACTTCTACAAAGCAAAAGCTACAGTATGTCATGAGCGACTTTATTCTTATTTGCTTGGGTGTAACTGTGTATTTGTATAAACTAGTGACCTTTCACAATTTGAACAAACTAGTGACCCGAGCCTCGAGTATTAGGGCCGGATGGCAACCTTTGCAGCCAATGCTCCACGCTGCGCTTCGCCTTCTCATAGACAGAGGAAGATGTCTCCAGATTATCGGCACCAGCAAAACCGTCGGATAACAATCTGGTCGCCTCGACCCCGGCATGGCTCAAGATGGCAACAGAGATGATAAAGATGATGAAAAGGGTACTGGTGCTTCTGAAACTCATCTTCGGAAATGTTCTCTAACTTGCTGAGATGGGACGAATGAATGAACTTTGCTCCTTGATAGAAATAAAAGCTTCTGATATGTGTGACAAAGTAGGAAGATGTAAAAGGTATTTATAGTGCAAGAGCTTCGTTAAAGTCGTTCTGGAATGGAGGTTTCGGTGGGCGTATCTCGCGTAGGTGTTGACGTCGCGCCACTTGAAACATGAGGGAAGTGGTTTTGCTGGATAAAGCTGCTACACGGGCTCCTGCGTCTGAATGTGTCAACGACGACCTTTTTTTTTCCATGCCACGGAGTCAATAATACAGGCAGGGGCAACTTCGGACATTTCTCGTTATTATGGATACAACTTAGCTCAAACCTTCGAGCATCCAAGTTGACACGGTAGCTTATATTCTTGTTTTGATTGGACCGTGATGGAAAATCAGAATTTGTCTTGAAAAATCACCCGTATGATACCATTTTTCCTAAATTAACATAATTCCCTTCGACTTTTGGATACTTAAAAATTATGCTTAATTTGGCTCACACACTTTTTGACGTCCTCTACTAGCCGGAGAACGAACGTCAAACTACTCTCCGCGTTTGTCTGTTGTATGTCTGCAATCCATATGACTTTATGCTTAAAATCGAAGAGATTTTACCTTCAAATCGTATCTTCCAAGTTTTGTCCACCAATGTTAAAGATCATCCTTGCCCTTTGTGAACATAAGATGAGTTCTTAATTCCTGTTAATCATCCCAATCAAGTTGTAAGGGATCCGTCGGAAATTTTGAATTGACTGGAACTCGTTTTTCTTGCTTTTGAATGGACTGCAGTAGCGAAAAAAGTGAGAAAATTTGCAGGAGGAAACAACCCAGATGACTCCTCTGCTTCGTTTTCTTTACCTGATTTAGATTTTGGAGGGTCTGACATCTTGGTCTTTGGTCTTTACCGGTTGTTAGATCCCCAGCAAAGAATTATCACGTTTTCAAGGAATATGTTGTACGGGATGAGCTCAATTCGTAGAGAATGTGCGGCCAATTCTCACCCACTGACACGTTCCACGGTCGCAAAAGGCAGTCTAGTAGCGCCCAGAGATGACATCCAAAGACTTGTAGTATGTATGCTTGTTTGGGTAATATAGATGAGGAAACCAATTTCAGAAGGATTATAAATCTCCTAAACAGGATTAAAATTAATATATATATATATATATATATATATATATATATATATATATAATAAAATAAAAGTTGCGGCTGCAGATAATGTTAGTCATAAACATACCATTAGAGCATAGCTGATGCTTTATTGTACATAAACATGCAGCTGTGTGCATTGCATGGCCAGCCAAAAACAACAATGAATTCAAGCTTGACCTTCCAGTCATACAATGCTAGTAAATCTAGTGGCAAAATGCATCCAGTGCCGAGCTTAAAAGAAGAAATCTAAGACATGCATCACAGAAAGTAGAGAAATCCTTTTCCATCTGTCTTTGGTTAATTAAGTTCTATTTAGTTTCATCGTCTGCGAAACTAGATGCCTTTTTTTAACTCCAAATGAGAGTTCTTCCAGCTGGGAAAAAAAAAAGAAAAGGGAAAAGCATAGATTTTTTTTTTAAAAAAAAAAGTTAGGCAAAGTGGTCATATCAAACATAGACTTCCTAAACAAAGGAAGTCTTAAGCCACTAGTAACCCATAAAAGTCCAAAGTTGTTGAGCACGCAGATACAATGAGAAGTATCAACATATTACAATGAATCTTTTTTGTTTCAATCCAATTTCTTGACAGAAGATGAAAAAAAAAAAAAAGAGAGTATAAAGGTAGAAGCTTTCAACCAGCCAAACATTCCTTTTCCTTCGTTCTACATGCTGCCTCTGTCTAATTGCCTCAAAAGGCAAAGAGAAACAATCTCGAGCCAAATAATCTCACACCAGATGGAAGACAAATCAAGCTTACATCTTGGGGTGGAAAAAGAAAAGAAAAATGACTATGCTGAATTATATTAAAATTGTATTTTCCCAACCTTAGATTTACCTAATAGTTCGTTTTTTTTTTTTTTCCTTTTTTATTAAATTTGTTTGAAGGAGGGTTTTCGATAGGAACCATCAAAGGCATGCAAAAACCCTACTGCCATGTACAAGAAAAAATCAGAACATGAACACTTAGGAGTATATTAACACGTATTACAATTAATTAGATGTTTGTTGATTGTTTCAAATTTAAACAACTAAGTGTCTACAAAAAAAAAGGTCATTATATAATTAAAATCATTTTAATATTATATAAGCGAGGAAAAAGTTGTCAATAGTGCGTCTCAACAAAGTTGTCAGTAGTATAAACCATGGTTGGATTTGGTGCGGTGCGGTGAAGAAGAATAATTGTTTCAAAAGGTCTCCCCAGGTGCAAGTTTGTAGATCTGAGGAACGAAGTTGGTGTCACCCTCAACTGCATTAAGGAGGAATGTCCAGAGAGTAATGCGGTTAAGTTTCATGATTAACATATGTACGTATTCGCTTATATGTTTGGGTGTTTGTGCGTAGAAGACCGTAATGGAAGAAGTTAACCGTCACCTCAAGCTGCATGAAAAAGTCGAAGATGTTGTGTATCTCGAGCTGTATTTAAATCATGTTTATGAAGTTAAGTGGGTGGTAGTCCTGCCATTAAAGGGTCTATATATGTTGCCTTTAGTTCTATTTTGCACTTTGAACTGCTCTTCTGCAAGGCCTTGCATTTGGTGAACTATCGGTCTGTAATTAACGTGACACTCTTGTGCTTCTGCGTTGAACTGTTAAATTTTTGGTCCAATTTGTTATGAATTTAGCAAGTACTTGGACTATTTTGTGCAGTATTTATTTATCAACGTTAGATAAATTTCTACTCTTTTTAGACACTCTTCTAATCTTTTAGTTGTGGAGAATGCTAGTTCTTAATGTCCACCTATTTTGGGTTTAGTTTGCAAGAAATTGTTGTCTGCCAGGATGAAAGAAGGTAAGACAACAAAGGGAGACTCAAATCTGCATGGGACAAATTTTCATCCCAAATTCCCCGTTTTATATTCAAAACAACTTGTCGTCGTTACAACCTTAATACTGCCTTCGTCCTTCCAGCCCCACGGAATACATTGGACCTATTAAACACCTTCATAATTATCCTACTACTGCCACGGAATACATTATGCAGCAATCAGCATAATGACATACACAAATGGCAAGTTTTGATTGTTTAGCTACGTTTCAGGAGTTCCATGAGAGTGACCCAATGCACATTACTGGTATTACTACTCCATAAACCTCACCATTATATACATTTGCAACTCCACGGCACCCACAAAACAGATGAAACCTATCCAGACTTTTAGAACCATGACGTCAAGACTCATTTACCTCCACAAATGTAAATCTTATTGATCTCTCTCATTTGAAGCTGGCGTGGCAGAACTTCAAGTTAATTATATAAATATCAGTTTTTCATGCAGTTGAGGTTAACAAAAGTGATTTTGTAAAATCTCCCACAGAGGCTTCTGAATTTTCCCTACACTTAATATATAATGTTCAGAACATGTACTCATAAGTTAGATTGTTAAGTTCCAACTCTATGTTGATTGCAAAAAGGAAAACTCCCTGAGTAAGGCATTTCCCAAATGCTTTGTTCTCTTGTACAATACTAACTTTGAAGCTATATACACTTATAATTTATCATAGGTAAGATAAAAACGAAATTAAATCCTTTTTATTTTTTAATTCATAATTTACTGTTAGATATCATACAATTTACACACAATATTTAAATTCTTTGAAATATTGTTCACAAAACAAATGTGCTTATCCAATGCCAATGCGTTGAAGAACCTTCAAAAGAAATCAATGTTAATGTTTATAGTCATAGTTTTTCCCGTTTGCTCATCACAGAAAAATTAGTCTTAATAGTTTTTTTTTTTTCCATTCCTTAAGGAAGAAGCTACATCGGCTGCATCACATAAGAGATGCTTTAAACCCACTTCCTCCCACTATAGAGGGACAAAAAAAAAAAAAGCACAAAATATTAAGATGACAGGTTATCAGAACTTGCCTCTAAACGCAATATTTTCAAAAGAATTCTCTGAAAATCAAGTAGAGAAGGGAAAGGTATATTACCTGATTGTTTGACAGATTATGAACATACAAACTTAAAAAAAAGAGACAAAGAGAGGTCAAAAAAGAAAAAATTCGTATATACTGTTTCAAATTTTATACAAGACCCAATATGCAGAACCCTAATCTCGGATCTACTTCTGCAAAACCCCAATCATTTTGCACCCGACTATTAGCAAAAGGATAAACTCTAACACAGCAAGATAACAAAACCAGGTAAACCCTTAATGTTCACATTCACGGCAGAACCCTAACATTCACGTTCACATTCACATTCACAGCAAAACCCTAACAAAATACATTCACAGCAAAACCCTAGCAAGAACACAAAAAAAATGAATCTTGATGAAACCTAGGAGATCGTTCTGGGACGAACTGCGCGATGCGAATCAGCCTCAGTATTCTGCCGGCACCTTTTGATCCCACGGCACTGTTTCTGACCAGTTTGTGGTGGCATGGACGGTGTCTGCGGGTGCGGCTTGGACGATGGTGGACGCAGGCCCATCGAAACATCGTAGGCCTCTCGTTTCTTCTCATCGCCGAGAACCTCCAACGCCTTTTTGATGAGACGAAATGCAGCAGGCGCCGCAGGAGAGTAGGATTTGTCAGGATGAACGAGCTTCACGAGCCGGCAAAAAGAATCGGTGATGGTGTCTTCACTGAGAGATGCATCGGCCTTCAACTCGAGAAGCTCATAGTAATCAACCAGGCCAGACTTAGTCTTCCTTGTAGCCACGGAGAGCATACGGTAGGCAGTAAGTGCTCTGTTGATCCCGGGAAAAAATGGATCGAGGGTTTGGGCCAAAAGCACAAGATCATAAGCCTCCTGTATTTTTCTGTCGAGAAGTTTTTCCTTGGCGTAGTCGAGCAAGGCGTCCGTCATGGCTGTAATCAGAAGAACAGAAGAGAGCGATCGACGGCGGTAATCAGAAGAATAGAAGAGAGCGACTCCGGTAGCGTGAGAACAGAGAGCACTGTGAATTTTGATTATGGAAAGGGACAGAGAGAAGTGGACAATGAATGTTGTTCGTTTTCTCTTTTATGCCCTCGCGCATTTATTATCTTTGTTTGATAATAAATGCGGTTTTCTCTTTTATGCCCTCGGAGCCGTTAAGGGTCGATTTCACCACTCACAAAAGATCTTTTTAGTGGATATAGAAAAAATCTTAAATCGATTACATTATGACAGTTGTAATGAAACTCGGGCTTTTGTACTACTAAGTTGAACCTCCGTTGCCAGCTGCTTGCATCATTGAGAATAATAAATGTTTACATCATTGAGATTTTATGCTCAAATCTACAATTCACGTAATACTCTGGTTTAACTTTATTTCAGACCAAAATACAGGATAGGTAGAATTACTTAATTGAAACAAGTCAAAACTCAAAGTTTTTGAACAAAAAATTGGCGTTTTTAAGGTGAAAAACAGATCAGAAAAGGTCGGAATAAAATTTCTGAGCTTTTTTCTTCTTTTTTTTTCACTAAGATGTTGATTTCTATTTTTGGCTTTTGTGATGCAGGAGACAAGCAGACAGCTAGTTGACGGGATAGGAAAGCCTTGTAGAGTGGAAGAGAGTGGATGTACCTCTCCCAGCTGGACCACAACCCCGACATGGAAACTTGTTACTCCGTGCTCCAGGTACTCGATCTTCAACGCAATCAGATATGCGGCCTATTCCTCACCCCTGCGATGATAACGACGATGAGAAAACTCCAGGTTTTGGTCTAATTGTGATGATAACTTCGTAGATTAGATTGGGCTTGTTTCCTTATTAGCATAGGCAATAAGATGTTCTGCTTTAGTTGTGCTAAAGATACATACTCTAAGCCAAACATGTGGTTGATATTACTGATTGTACTTGTAATATGTTAAAACTTAGATACCTAGTGTTTGTTGATATTACTTTATTTACTATTTCGAGTAATTGTAAGTAAAGCAGTCATTAATTAACATAGTGCATCTTAGACACCTTCCAAGTCTTCCTGCTCTTTAAATGCAAAACTTTAACTTCGACCAACACAAGATGGTAGAACCTTTCATCGTCGGAAGTGCAGACATGCCATACGCGACAAAAACAGATCAACAAGTATATGTTGATCTCACCTCTTGTGCTCCTTAGGAGGCTGCTTCTCAGACTTCTTCAAAGAGGGATCTGCACGTATAGCAGCGTGAACTTTCTTGTACATCTCCTCGATGCTATCAGTCTCCGCTGAAGTGAGATTGGTACTTTTCCGGCTCATACCCTCATGTACTCATAAATATGGCCAACATATATGTATTTGCGGTGAACTTCAGCATTAAACTTCTTCCCTTCTTTGTCATAACCAGCGAACCTTTTATCGCTGTGCGGGATATCCAGTCCACTTCTATTACACGTATCCCCAATTAAGAAGGGTCAATTTCATCACTCTACAAAGATGCTTTTCGAGTTCGCGGCAACGGAGCCTCAGGTCCAGGAGCGTGGACGCCACGGTGGAATCGTTGTCGTTGATCTGTTTACGCGTTCCGCGGTACGCGTTCGCGAAGCGTGGCCATGTGGTCTGGTCAGATCCGCTATTCTAATGTGGGAACAGGATTGCTGTACATCATTCGAGGCACGATAACCCTTACATCGAAGATTAATTGTAACCAAATCTTTCCATTTAACTTAAGTAACAACGGGAATCCCAAGTCGTGAGGAAAAGATAAGTTGCAATTGATGGCAATCACTTCCAAATCACTGACGAAAGCATTTATTATTCTCAATGACGTAAGTATTTTATTATATATGCTGGCGATGACGTTCTTGTGCTCTCTAATTCACTCTTCGTAATAATACGAGAACGTGAAATATCTATCAAAGACGCTGTGTTTGAAGAGGCGGCTTAAGTTCGTCCTTATTCTAGATCAAATATCACGCGCCTCCATTATGCGCGCGTGCTTTAATGGCGCCATCTCCTCCCATGGTTAAGGTCTACCAAGCTATGTCACCTATCCAACATTATTTTATGATATCAGTGGTGCCTCATACATATGACCTTCAATTCAGGTTTTCATTCAAGAAGTGAGAATATCATTTGTTTGTGGAATATGTATATCTTTTGGATTTGCATATGTTCATATGAGTGACTGGAAACAAAATTTTTTATTTATTTATTTATTTTTATTTTCTGTAATCTGATTGTTGTCCCAAAATTCTTTGTGAGTTTTTAAAAAGTTTGTTAATAAGTGTTTATTTTAGTTGGGACATGAAATTTCTTAGTCCTAAGTTTAATATCTAGATATGTGAATTTAGATACATGCATAAAAAAATAAATAAAAGAAGTTAAAAAGTTGCATTAAAAAAGGAAAAAGAAAAAGAAAAAAGCTTTTTCGTGATGTGTTTGTAAGTGTTTAGGATTATGTAGGTGTTTCTTGGATCCGAAGGTAAGTTGGTCTATAGATATTTCAGGTTTTAGGACTTTTTGTCCTACACGGCTCCAGGTTTAAGAGCTGGCGCTGCTTTCATTGATTCCAAATTTAAGGTTTGATTTGTGAGAATATGGTATGGCTGCATATTTAATTCTCTTATGCAGTTTATTCCGAAAAGCGTCGTTGTACTGAAGCGGAGAAATCTATAACTCTTTCCGAGTTGGCCCACGCAGTCTTTTCTTAATTTTTTGGGCTCAATATATTTATTGCCCATATTTCAGTAGACTGTTTTGGGATCAATACTGTGTCCTTGATTTTATGACGTTGACATTAGTTCTTATGCGTTTTGGAATTTGTTCGAGGTGGAGATACTGTTCCATCTTATAGTTCTTTTTTCATGGTTTATTTTAACGCAATGATGGATTTAAAAATAATTCTTCATAATTGATCTTGAGTTTGGGATCCCATTTTGGAGATTAGTGTTGGATAAAAATATCAAATTAAATATGTCATTTCTTGTAATGAAATTTAAATTAAGAAAATGTTCATCCAATTTTTGAATTTAACTTTTAAGCTTTCTAATATGGTTTTGAAGCTTGTGTTAAATTTTTTCCATCTTGTGTAACTTTAAACCTTATAAAAATATATATACAAGACCAAAGTTCTATATTGAGTATGTGATTTTTTTGTGATTAGAATGAAATATTCCTCAAATTTTTAAGCTAACTTTTAAATTAAAGTTTTGAACATTTTACCAACAACTCCTTTCTAACATTTAAGTGAACTTGACCATTCAATTTTTGTTAAAATCTACACTATTAGAGTAACCTTTAACCTACCTGACATGCTAACAAAAGGCCCAACTTGAATGGCGGGTTAATCCAGTAAAAATATAGTAATATTATTAAATCAAACAAAATGTACAAACTTAATGCGGGGCATTTTTTTAATATCTCCAAGGGCTAATATGCTGGGTATCTAATATGGGATAGTGTCCCTCGAATGCGGTACAAATGGTGTTGCTTTTATGTCACGGATTAGGTGTTGCGTGGAACTCTAATCAACACGGATTGTTGGATGACGCGCTTAGGCTTATAGTACTATTCACGTTGATAATTCTTGAGTATCAAGTTTGTTTGAAAACCTAAAAAAGAGAGAAAAAGAGAGGTAGAGAGAGATCAAAAAAGAAAAAAAAATTCTTTTATACTATTCCAAATTTTATACAAGACCCAATATGCAGAACCTTAATCTTGGATTTACTTCCGCAAAACCCCAATCACTTTGCATCCGACTATTAGCGAAAGGATAAACTCTAACAAAACCAGGTAAACCCTAATGTTCACATTCACAGCAAAACTCTAACATTCACATTCACATTCCCAGCAAAACCATTTAAACCCTAACATTCACATTCACAGCAAAACCCTAGCAAGAACACAAAAAAAATGAATCTTGATGAAACCTAGGAGATCGTTCTGGGACGAACTGCGCGATGCGAATCAGCCTCAGTATTCTGCCGGCACCTTTTGATCCCACGGCACTGTTTCTGACCAGTTTGCGGTGGCTTGGACGATGTCTTCGGTGGTGGCTTCGACAGTGGTGGACGCAGGCCCATGGAAACATCGTAGGCCTCTCGTTTCTTCTCATCGCCCAGAACATCCAACGCATTTTTTATGAGACGAAATGCAGCAGGCGCCGCAGGAGAGTAGGATTTGTCAGGATGAACGAGCTTCACGAGCCGGCAAAAAGAATCGGTTATGGTGTCTTCACTGAGAGATGCATCGGCCTTCAACTCGAGAAGCGCATAGTAATCAACCAGCCCAGACTTAGTCCTCCTTGTGGCCACGGAGAGCATACGGTAGGCAGTAAGTGCTTTGTTGATCCCGGGAAAAAATGGATCGAGGGTTTGGGCCAAAAGCACAAGTTCATAAGCCTCCTGTATTTTTCTGTCGAGAAGTTTTTCCTTGGCGTAGTCGAGCAAGGCGTCCGTCATGGCTGTAATCAGAAGAACAGAAGAGAGCGATCGACGGCGGTAATCAGAAGAATAGAAGAGAGCGACTCCGGTAGCGTGAGAACAGAGAGCACTGTGAATTTTGATTATGGAAAGGGACAGAGAGAAGTGGACAATGAATGTTGTTCGTTTTCTCTTTTATGCCCTCGCGCATTTATTATCTTTGTTTGATAATAAATGCCGTTTTCTCTTTTATGCCCTCGCAGCCGTTAAGGGTCGATTTCATCACTCAACGAAGATGCTTTTCGAGTTCGTGGCAACGGAGCCTCAGGTCTTGGAGCGTGGACGCCACGGTGGAATCGTTGTCGTTGATCTCCTTACGCGTTCCCCGGTACGCGTTCGCGAAACGTGGCCATGTGGTCTAATGAGATCCGATATTCTCATGTGGGAACAGGATTGTACATCATTCGAGGCACGACCACCCTTCCCATTTAACTTGAGTGCCAACGGGAATCCCAAGTCGTGCGGAAAAGATAAGTTGCAATTGATGGCAATCACTTCCAAATCGATGACGTAAGCATTTATTATTCTCAATGACGTAATTATTTTTATTATATATGCTGGCGATGACGTTCTCTAATTCACTCTTCGTAATACAAGAACGTGAAATATCAAAGACGCTGTGTTTGAAGAGGCGGCTTAAGTTCGTCCTAATTCTAGATCAAATATCACGCGCCTCCATTATGCACGCGTGCTCTAATGGCGCCATCTCCTCCATTGGTAGTGGCCCTCCTGGCAGCTGATATCCAAAGCAGACAGCTAGTTGACGGAATAGGAAAGCCTCGTAGAGTAGAAGAGAGTGGATGTACCTCTCGCAGCTGGACCACAACCCGGACATGGAAACTTGTTACACCGTGCTCCAGGTTCTCGATCTTCAACGCAATCAAGTTCTCCAGGTTTTAGTCTAATTGAATGCTTGTTTCCTTAGTAGCATAGCTGGATGGCTAGTTCCTACCTATAAGCTAGGCTAAGCGGAGCTCGGGGAGTAAACAGACCCAATTGATGATAGCTTCGTACCGATGGTTAGTTGTGCTGAAGATACATGCTCTCAGCCAACACATGTGGTAAGCTTGTTGGCATAAGATCTGATCGTACCTTTCTATATTTGCTACTAATTGTAGGGCCACAAATTTACAGCCGTCAATAACGGCGTGTCCAAACAAATTCATTCCATACTAGAAGAAGAGCTCCAAAAGCATGAATTATATGAAATTTGGAAGTCCGAAATACCAAACTCCGTAATAGTTCGTGAGTGTGAATAATTTCCCTCAAATTCAATAATCCAAAAAGATCAGAAACTGAACAAACTTATCCAGCTCTAGGATGTGCCCAGAGGCTTCAAACCCTTTGTAAACATCACAGGTAAGCCAGCAAAGGAGACCAATTCCGGGGCATGTCTACAACTTCCTTTACTGGATGTCACTGCGCACTTACCACATCGCTGGAGCAGACAACCAAAGCTTTGCGGGTCTTGAAATGAGTTATGCACATCATATGCAACATGCTTCAAACGTTTGGAAACTGCTCGGTGAGAGTGTTTCTCTTGACAATGAATGATGAAGCAACTTGCCATTTGTCTCTCGAGCATGACTAAAGGGGTTCCCTTTTAGCATTTAAATATCTTGTTTGTTCATGATCACACTGCAGGGTAGATCAGGAAAGTTCCTAACCATTGTATTATTGAACTTAATCCCGTAAAAACATATGCGCGTGGTATTTTAACCGGAAGAAGGGAGGGGTATTTTAGTAAATATACCCAATGACTAATATGCTGGGTATTATTATATAATGCGGGCACTTCCACGGGATGGGCATATGAGCGGATATTTCGAAGTTTCTAGATTTTCCTTTTTTCTCTGAGTTCTTGTCACTCACGACGACGTCCCTGCGCAGAATCCATTTGATCTCTTTTCACACATTCAGTCGTTCATTCATTCATTCTGTCTTAAGAATGAATTCGTCGGAAGCATTCGCCGGGTTCTGGTTTAATCCAACCGAACAGGATTTGGTCTGCGATTATCTGTGGGAAAAAGTGAATGGACTGAGCCGCCCCTCTGAGCAGATCCCTGAAGCGGACGTCTACGCACATGAGCCATGGGTGCTTCACGGTATGATTTTCTTTTTCGTTTTCTTGCATCTTTTTCTTCTTTTCTTGGATGCCCGTTGCGTTAGTTTTCCGTTTTGGTATTTCTAGGTTTTCGTTTTCATTTCTTGGATGCCTGGTCTGGTTCTTTTTTGTTTTCTTGCATATTTTTCTGCTTTTCTTGAATGCCCGTTGCGTTAGTCTTCTGTTCTTGGTGTTTCTAAGTTTTCTAGGGTTTCTAGGTTTTCACTTTCTTGGATGCCCGGGATGTTCTTTTTCGTTTTCTTGCATGTTTTTCTTCTTTTCTTGGATGCCCATTGCGTAAGTCTTCCGTTCTTGGATTTTCTAGGTTTTCGTCTTCACTTCTTGGATGCCCGAGTTGTTCTTTTTCGTTTTCTTGCGTGTTTTTCTTCTTTTCTGAGATGCCCATTGCGTAAGTCTTCCGTTCTTGGATTTTCTAGTTTTTCGTCTTCACTTCTTGGATGCCTGGTTTTTTCGTTTTCTTGCGTGTTTTTCTTCTTTTCTGGGATACCCACTGTGTAATTCTTCCGTTCTTGGTTTTTCTTGGTTTTAGTTTTCACTTCTTGCATACCAGGGATGTTCTTTTTCGTTTCTTGCATTCTGGAGGTTTTTCCGGAAACCTGTGCGTTTCCGACAACCTGTCTCCGTTTTTGTTTCGATTTCCGGCAACGATACGGTGTGTTTTTTTTTTCTTGTCTGTCTGAAATCTATAAAAAGTTTTGAGCCCAGATCCAACGAATATGAGGCCTTGGGTCGATCGTATATCCTTTCTACTTGGCCCTCGTAGTCTTTTCTTAATTTTTTGGGATAACCCAAATTGTGTGGGCCCAGTATATAAATCACTCACAGTTCGGTTTAAGCCCATATTTTGGTAAATTTGTGGCGGAATTCATCCTTTCTTTTTTCTTTTTTCTTTTCTCTTTTTTTGAGAGAAAGGGGTCGAATTGGTTTTGATTTTCAATTTCATTGACGCTTGGAATCAATACTTTTTATCTTCTTCTTTTTTTAATTAATACTCTATTCTTGATTTTAGAATATTGATATTAATTCTTATGAGTTCTGAAATTTACTGCAGATGGCAATATTCCTCCGTTTATAAGAAAGAACGAGAGATATTTCTTTGTCAAGAGAGAACAAGCCTCTAAAAATGGAAGTGGAAAACGAGTTCGAAGGGATTTACAAGGGGATTTAAATGGAGGTTGGTGGAAGGCCAATACGGGAGATAAACCAATTAAAGACTCACAAGGCCATCTTGTGGGTTATGTTAAGAGTTTAACATTCTTTGAATACAAAGATGAACAAAGAAGCCGAAAGCAAGCAATAAAAAGTGATTGGATTATGCATGAATATCGACTTTCTTCTGAAACAGTAAGTGTTTACATCATTAATTGTTTTGAATTATAATTTTATTCTTTAATATATGTTTTGGTTAATTTTTGGTTTTTTGTCTCTTTTTGTTAAGACTTTAATTATGATACTTTTTATAATTAATGTTGTTCACTTTCTTCTCAATGCAATTGCAGTTTCAAAGTTGGGGATTATGTCGAATCAAGTACAACAAAATTACAAAGGATTCAAAGCATCATTTAATGGTTGGACAATTGACTATGGAAGCCATGATGGAAAAAGCAAGCAATGATCAGTCACTAGAAATGAATTACAAGGAAGCTAGAGAACTCAAAGACAATAATGAAGAACTTACTACTTTTGTTGGAGAATTACCAAATTTTAATATAGAGGATGTAGAGGGTCAAGATATAGATGAAGCCTCTTGGGAATTTTTTAGGAATGTATTGTATGACGACAAATGTTTATATGAATCATCATTAGTATGTTAGAATTTGGTTGTATTAGTTCTATGTTAGAATTTGACTATTAGATGTTTGATGATATTACTTTGTTTTGTTATTTCATGTAATTGTAAGTAAATGAACCATTAATTCTCATAACAAGTAAATAACATCCACGTACTTTGATTCCTAGTATACACCTTGTCATTTTTTTTTTTCTTTCCAAGCAATATGTGAATGTTATGTCCGTTTATAATTTTGCCAATGAGTGAGAAAGTATGGGCGGCTATCACTGTTGTTCAAAATTAGGAATGCCAAAATGCTGCTTAAATTCAAAAGGATTTATTTTAATAAATTGCTAAAAACTTAGAAATAGCAAAAAGTCTATCTTAAAATCATTATAAACATCTTCTTTAATAGATAGGGCTATTGCAGTAACCCAAAATTTAATCTCGTGTTAGTATTTGTAATAACTAACAATCTCAAGAAAATGATGAAAGCATAAACTCGACATAATGACAAAAAGATTAAGCTGGGCATGAACTACATGCCCAGTCATTAAAACACATTCACTGCTAACCAAGTGTCAAAGGAGGCAATTATTCATTCTGAAAGCCAGCATCATCAAGATTCATGAATTACTTTCTATTGATGCTTAAACTCGTATTTCAAAGTTGCCTTCTAAGGTTTCCTGAACCTCTTGCTTGACAAAACAAAAAAGAGTGAAAGGAGAAAGTATTAAAGACAAAAGAAATGGAAGTCATCAACCTGGACGCTTTTAGGTAGACAAGGGTTTTTCTCATGATCATTTGCAACACAATGTACATAAGCACAGGTGCACAAGCGCAGCAGTTTAGCATAATTTTGGTTTCTCCCTATTTTAAGAACTGAGAATTGTTTGCGGTATCATAAAACAAGATATGCACCCCATCAGGAGTTCAACAAATAAAAGACAGCCTCCAAAACGGAAACGGTACAAAGTTAACCATAGTGCGATCTGACAAGAGCTTCACACCTTCCTCATAAGGATGTACAGCCTCTGATCCAGTTCAAACTTGTTGCAATGAGATGGGTCTCCCTTCAGCATCATCAGAAGCCCACCAAACGAAACATTGATCTCCCTAAAGGAAACAACAGAAACTCATGTAATGGCTTTCTCAAAATAAATGACTTCAAAGCCACCAAATCTCTGAACAATTTTACTAATTGAAATTTATTAAAAACAGTGATTATTTTTGCACGATTTATCTTATACACAATTTTCTTCACCTCTTCATTAAATAAAAGAAACACCGGGAGAATCCTGGGGCATTGCAACAGACCCTCACCAAAATCCCTAGGGACCTTTGAAACAACATTGCCCAAAGTAATTGCAAGAACCGCATGATTTCAAACTATCTATACTGCATGATTTCGAACTATCTATACTGCATGAGAAGTTCAAATCAGATGCAAACCCTACAGTCATTTGTGGATCTTACACGTTTTAATTGGATAATACATGTTTTCTCGAGCTATACAGTTAGGTTAACAGGAAGCATCAACACTCACACACGAAGAATTAATGCCAGAAAGGTAATTGTACATACGCTCTAGTTCCACGCCCTGAACCATCTGCAAGTCTGTCTACAAGTGACTGCCGATTGCCCTGGGAATAAGATTAGAATTCAGTATTATAGCTGTCACGATTGAAAATGCCAAACGTCCACTTCAGTTAAAGAAATTAATAAAAAACTTACCGTATTTTAAGTTTCTAACAGTGCATCTTCTTAAACCCTTCAAGGCTGGCCTATTCCAACCCAAATAAATTTTGTCCTTCCCCTCATCAATTTTCTGACTTTAGTCGACCCTACAATCAGCAAATTAATCCCCTTTTTGACAACCCCTTATAAGTCTAAGTACCAAATTCAAGTTTGGAGCTAGCTATTGTAGGCAAGTCTCCAAACCTACCAGGTAGAATACGCGGCAATGTTATAGTCCCGTTTGCTTATGGGAAAACATCAAAACCAACAGGCTAGAAGATGACCACCTTTTAATCCCGCTCCATTATTATTCTTCACCTGCGTTTCCCTCTGTCCATAGTGTCGTTTAACTGGGAATGCAGATTATCCAGGTTATTAATGTAATTCCTTGCATGTCCTCCATTTTCCCTCTAGCCAAACACCCACAAGGCCGGAAGAAAAATAGGGAAATGGTCTAGTTGGAAGAAAGATTTTTCAACGATTTGGTTATAGAGCAACAACAGACGAAATACTAAAAGGAAAGAACCTGATGTCATTGGGTTCTGGAAAAGAAAATCAAATCTACAAGACATGACCCACGTATTGATTTCTTAAACAAGCTTGAAGGATTTTTCATCAATAACACAACTTATTTCTTCCAATCAAAGAAGTGAAAGAGACGACTATCACACAATTGTCAGCCCTGACAAAGCATGAGCTGCTTCTTCCTCCCCCGGATAATATTCATCTTCATCTTCGTCCCCTGAAAAGTATTCATCTTCTTCTTCATCATACGCCCATCCCTGAATTGCATCGGGAAGCGCCTGCGTTGGAGAGTACGGCGGAAAATTGGGGTTGTAGCGTTCGCTACAGATGTTTGCTTCATGCCCAAATCCGAGACAAAGCTGACATTTCGACTGTCTCCTCCAACCCCTATGTGTCCCGTCAGCACTGTGCGGGTGTTGATGGGTGGTCTGCGTCGGCAGGGCGAGGTCGTAAGCGGCCGAATTGGCCAGCGGAACGGTCTGATAGAAGCGGGTCGGTGGCCCCTGCGGCTGGTGCAGAGAAAACGCTGCACGGGTGGTCCCTGCCGGCGCACTGCCGTAGGCAGCGTATGCGGTTTTGAGGAAACTCCAAACCGCGGCTGAAGTGGTAAGTTTGGACGTTAGTAAAACAATGGAGTCAGAGACGCTATTTAGAATCCACGCAAGTGCAATCTGATCTTGCGTATTCCATTCTTCAAAAGCCGGGTTTGGAATAAGTTTTTGTTCGCCATTTTCGTCGGTTTCGGATATGAACTCCGGCGGGCATGGCAGGCTTCCGTCCACAATGGCAAGGAGGCGGTTAGCTCGTAAAAACGGCAGGAGACACATCTTCCATACGAGATAATTGGGTCCATTTAGTTGAACACCGAGCGCGGGACATGAAAATAAAGCAAGAGGGATTCCAATGGAGGTTTTCTGAGAAGATGGATTCATGTTTTCGATGGTTGCGGGCAGTGAGGAAACCAATGGGTTTGGATTCGAAGAGGCTTCGCAAGATAAATACCAAATGAAAATAGCTAATAACGGAAAGGAAATGGAGAAAATAGGTTATTTACATTCCTATTCTGAAAATTTACGATGGATCAATCAATCCTATATAGTATCGTCCTATTCTGAACAAATTAGGAGCCGTTATTTGCAGATTTAGAGCCAAGAATCATGGAGCCAGTTTCGGTGGCCGATTCCTTTCTATGCAGGGAAAACTTCTATTTAGGGTTCATGATATGGGAGAAATTTTTGGAATGAAATTGAAAATGTTTCGAGGAAAAAAAAAATCGTCATAATTAGCTTCGCTTTTTTGGATTCTTCGTATTAAATAAATTATCATTAGTCAACTAATAGAATGGATTAAATTCAAATATCTGAGTTTGATTCCATTGGTTACAGAAAATCTTGAAGTTTTGTAATTATGTTCAACTTTTATAATAAGATTTCGTACCTATAAATAAGAATTGAACCACCAAATTTTAGTTTTAAATATTGCTATACATTTGGAAAACTTGGTACATGTTTTTCAAGATTCTGCCATATTGCCTCCTATTCTTTTTCATTCTTTTCCCTCTTATATTGCTTCTTCTATTTATTCTTAGACAAAAACCACATTGGTAATGTCTTTGGGTTGACACCTGACAAATTACCAAACATGTCAAAAAATAGAAAGGACGATGGACTCCATACCAAGTATCTCAAAAAATAAAAAGGACAAAGTATGGAGTCGCTGCTATTTTTTGTTGATCAGTGCTTCTCAATATAGTATATATATTAGTTTAGTTAGGCTCAGAGAGCTCCATCATGATATGATCTGGTTCGATTACAGCTAAATCTTCTTTATGTAATTTTTTTTTTGTTATAAGAAAATTAAATTGAACTCTTTTATGGGCCTTTATCCTGTCTATGTTGGTATATAACGCTATCATTTGAAAAAGAAGGAAGGTACAAATGTTGTAAAATTATAAGCACTTCATTGCAACTTGTTTACTTAATTAATCAATTATACAATATTTGTTCATGAGTTCTAACTAGAGTTGCAGCTACCAAAAACGACTCTGCCAAGTACAAACCGATTGACAGTGTTCGCAATTTACAGCTCTAGGATTTACTCAGAGGCTTCAAACCCTTTATAAACATCAAAGGTAAGCAAGCAATGGAAACCAACACCAAAGCACGTCTACGACTTCCTTTAGTGTATACCACTGCGTGCTTATCACATTGCTAGAGGAGACGGCTAAAGCTTTGCGGGTTTTGAAATAAGTATCAGATGCAACATGCTTCAAACTTTTGGGACTACATCACCACCCCCAACATCAAAACTCTGAGTGCCATTTCCACAGAAAGATCATAGGCTTATGCATTTCTCCGGATCTTCTTCTTTGATTTTTCTTGCTCCCGATATCTCTCTCGTCTTTCTTCTCTCCTGCGCTTTTTCAGCAATTGCTCATCTTTGGTTCTCTCCACCGCAACTTCTTTCCTCCTCTTCTCCTCCTTAAGCTTTCGCTTCTTCATCTGCAAAAGCAAACAAATTATTGAATGTGAAAAACTTCCACTCATCCTAGGAAAAGCTGTCATTTATAATGACAAGTTGCCTCATCATTCTCTGTCAGTAGAAACACTCTCACCAGCTAGAACAAACAAAACTATATGCTATATATAGCACGACTAATAAAAAGGGCAAGTGGACCACAATTTCACCAATCACATGGAAAGAAATAAAGAAAAGAAACGAGTTAGATATCTTCCTTTTCCAACAAAAAGTCTTCTCACCCCCAACAATAAGAATTAGAATGAGTAGTTCCTAAAGAAAATATTGAATTTCCAGCAGATTTTGATCATTGGGAATATCGTTTTGGTTTGACCTTTTCAAATATGTTAAGAAAAAACAATATTTCAGCCTGAATGCAAATACCTTCTCATTTCTAATCAGTTGAAGATGTTGAACAAGAGCATGGACTTTTCGCTCGTGAGGCTCCATCACAACAGCTGGTCTTCTGTTTTCAAGAAGTGGCCGTTTCCTACTTGATAAATCCTTGGGCTTTGATGCAAACGGGAGGGCTGCCTGTAGTTGTTTGGGAATCACCAATGGGTTGAACTTCTTTGGCTTCCTTTCAATTGGCTGTTCATACGAAAATATTATTAAAAAAATGGTGAATAAGATCAATTCCAGAGCAGTGCTTCAGAAGTATATTAAAAAGAAAAATTACGGGCCTAACACATTATAGTATCACATCAGATCTTACCCTGTAGAGAGAATCCTTGTTGACGGTAATAGGAAGATTGTGTTCTCTCCTCAATTCAGCTACAGTTTTCATTCCTTTCCAGGTCTTATCACGAGGTTGTAACGCTGTTGTTAATGGATTGTAGAAGTTAGGTACTTCTACTTGAGTCCATGCACGCAGAAAAACAATGTCACTCATCTTGATCTTATCCTCAAAGGTGCACCTTGCAATCCCTTCCCTAGGTTGTCCTCCCTTTTGTTTAGGTAGGTTACCAATCTCTTCTTTTGCAGCCTGTGCAAATCAAAGCAATATTACATCAGGCTTCAGTGGATGAAGAACGTGCATTTAATGTTCTAAGTTGGCATTTAACAAGCAACTGAAACCAAAATAGTCTAGGCAGAAAAATTTAGGTTGAAAAATATGAGTTTTTCATTAGACAAGAATACCTTCTTAACCTGGCCCCGGATACCACTGACAGTTCGAACTGCTGCACTTTCAAACCGAGCAACTTCAAGATCTGAAGTAAACATATCCTTGATAAGTGCTGTTTTCTTGAAGATCTTGCAGGGATAACCAACCAGCTTGATTTTCTTCACTATACGAGCTGCATGATTGAACTCAAGCACAACCGCAGTTGCAGTAATCCTAAATGAAGCCTGACAGACCAAATTAAAGCTCTTCAGGGGCTAGGATAGTTTGGAAGTGAAAGCAATTAAAAAGACTTGGAAGGGGGAGGATGGAATTATGTACAAGCATGACTGATAGTCAAAACTGCATATTATAAATAAAGGGTTGGAATAGGAACAGAATATGATATCACTGCAGAATAGTAATAAGTCCTTTAATTGTCACTTTCCACTTTCCACTTTCTTTTTGTTAAAAAAGAAAAGAAGATGTAAACCAAAGAAATCAAAAAATAAGACTTTAAGTGCCGTAGCTTACAAGCCATTTTAAATTTTACAAAAGACTTGGACTGCAGAACCAGTAAAATAGGATCATAACAAATCTTTCCTTCCAGTTCCTTTGCATCTCAATTTCAGTCTGCCAAAAAACACATTTCTTTAACTATGTTTCTAGGCTTCAGCATTGTGCAGCTTATTTCAGTTGAGCCCTGCTTCGCCCCCACTCACAGTTGAGTCTGTCCGGTATGAATTGTCACATGTACAATAATTTCCAGAATTCAAACCAGATTTGAGATTAAGAAGCACGATGTTGAGCACCAGGGCAGCAATCAGTATAATGACATACACAAATGGCAAGTTTTGGTTGTTTAGCTACGTTTCAGGAGTTTCATGAGAGTGACCCAGTGCACATTACTGGTATTTATACTCCATAAACATCACCATTATACACATTTGCAACTCCACGGCACCCACAAAACAGATTAAACCTATCCAGACTTTAAGAACCATGATGTCAAGACTCATTTACCTCTACAAATGTAAATCTTATTGATCTCTCTCATTTGAAGTTGGCACAGCAGAACTTCAAGTTAATTATGTAAATATCAGTTTTTCATGCAGTTGAGTTAACAAATGTGATTTTGTAAAATCTCCCACAGAGGCTTCCAAATTTGCCTGCAGTTAACATATAATGTGCCAGAACATATACTCATAAGTTAGATTGTTAGGTTCCAACTCTGTTGATTACAAAAGGGAAAACTCCCCCAGTAAGGCATTTCCCAAATGCTTTGTTCTCTTGTAGAATACTAACTTTGAAGCTATGCACTTATAATTTATCATATCTAACATAAAAATGAAATTCAATATCATTTTTTTGACTCATAATTTACTGCTAGATATCATGCAATTTAGACATGATGTTTAGATTCTTTGGAATATTGTTCACATAATAAAGTGTTTATCCAATACCAATGCGTTGAAGAACCTTCAAAAGAAATCAATGTCAATGTTTAGAATCATAGTTTCTCCCGTTTGCTCATCAAAGATAATTGTTTTATTTATTTTTTTGCATTCCTTGAGGAAGAAACTACAACGCCTGCATCACATAAGAGATGCTTTAAACCCAGTTCCTCCCACTATACAGGAAAAGAAAAAAGCATAAAATATTTGAACTATATTAACTCTAGCATTAATTCATGCTATAAATGACCAAAATACTATGATGACAAGTTATCAGAACTTGCCTCTAAATGCAACATTTTCAAAAGACTTCACCGAAAATCAAGTAGAGAAGGGAAAGGTACGTTACCTGATTGTTTGACAGATTCTGGACAGCAATCACCCCAGTATTGGGAGGGGCAAGAGGGCCCCAGAACATGGCAAGGCAATGCATGTGCTCATGAGTGTACTTAAGCATGCGATGCCTTCCATTCTGATCTTCAGTGGCATAAATAGGAATAGTTTGGTACCGTCTCCATCCAACTGAAACAATTATGGGATCTCTATTCTTCAGGACTTTCTTGTGCCATCTATGTCGCTTTAACCTGGCCTGAAAAGGAGGCAAAATTAAAATTATCATTACCATTAATACTGGAAAATGTATCATGTCTTTTGTCTCGTAAGGAATCATGTTGGCCTAAATGAGGGGGAGCCTTTTGGTGCATTCTAAGCACGTAACATGTTGTTTGCGGTTTAATTGTGCACTATATTATTGAAATAATTTCCCTGAGTCAATGTAGCCATTCTTTTTAGCCAAAGATTTTCAATATAGAAAGAAAGGTTTCAGCAAAAGCTCCAGATTCAAAGGACATAATGCAATTGCATTGGTGATCTAGTGGTAGGGAGACTGGTAGGCAAAGAAAAGATAAAAACCAGGAACTAGAAGCAAAAGCATTTCAATAAGACATAAGCTTTTTGATATATTCTACCTGCATGTATCCAACATTTTCCTCCCCAAGACCAACGCCTCCAACCAAAATAGGATGGCATGGATCAAAATACTCAACCATCTCGAAAGGAACATCATGAACCTCCAACCTCAGATAAGTTCCAGTCCGGAAACCCTCTATCTCTATTCGCGTGGAGTCATCAAGGTCATTGAGTTCAGATATATTCATTTGTTTACGGATCTCAATCTCCTCCTTCAACTGCAGGAATAAAGCATGGTCTATGACTCAATATTTTATACATGCAGGTATGAATGCCCAAACATAAGACGGGGGAAGTACCTTGTCAAAATAACTACTTTCATTAGCTTGGCTTCGATGAAACTTGTCTCCATCCTTTTTATCAACTTCCTCATCAAGTGAATCAGATCCATCAAATGTAGATCATAATTAAGGTCACAAAATCAATTTCATAGTGCTTTCAAAAATAAAAGAATAACATCATTCATCTTCATGCAGAATGATGTAGGGGCAGATAAGCCAAAAAAAGTTTTTTTTTTTTTTTTTTAATAAATGAAAAGCATTAACACCTCTGGTTTGGATTTTACTTCATTTATTATAATCTTTTGGGGTTGGGTTTGAAATCAAGGCTAACAAAAATATATATTGCTAAAAGGATATTGTGCATCAAACTTTGCCCGCAAAGCAAGCTTCTTAAGCCTTCGCTCTTCAGCTGCTGAGTCATCGTCCTTCCGGGTTGCACCATTGCCAATATCATCTGCTTGATGCCTTTCATGTTCCCCCCCTTCTAAATCTTCAAAGTCGCCGTACACAGCATCATCATCTTCAGTGTTGGACTGTAGGACTTCATTTCTGCCTTTGGCTTTTTCCCAGTCACCAGTTACAAAAAAGTCACGAATACTCTGAATATGCCCTTCCTCTTTCCAGTTTTTCAGATTTTCGTAATTGATGAATTTGGAACAGTCTTCAGCATCTGCATTTCCATCATCAAATCCTTCTCTCAGATTCTGCAACAGACACCATTGTGAAGCACATATATATTAGAACTCACCTCATTCTCCAAAAAAGATGAAAAGAATAGGAAAAAGAAAAGCATAACTGTCGCTCTCAGAAAATAATTTGCGCTACTGAAAAAGTATTTCGAGGACAAACCTTTTTTCCTTCTCCTTTAGGCTTAAAGAAGTCTCCGTCACTGTCTTCATTGTCACTACTGTCCTGTGCTTCATTCAGTGTTTTGGTTGATGTTGATGGAGTTTTCCCATATACAAGTTGCATAAGATTTGTATTCTGTCTTGAGATGGTCCTCTCAATCAAAGACTCTTTCCACTTTGAGATGTTTCCCATATCATCTTCTTTAAGAAATATTGAGAACAGAAGTCAGAACAGAAATATATGTCGAGAAGGAAATCATTTTGACTTTAACAACTTGCTGAAGTCAATAAGTACTGTTGCTGGAGAAAATAATTCTACAATAATCAAATTTGACTCAAATTTTTAACTGAATTCGAATAGAAAGTAAGTTGTGACTCACATAACGTAGTATAATATTTCTGATGGCCAAGTACGAAAAAAGAAAAAAAAAATGAAAGAAAAAAGGAATATGGAGGAAGAAGAAAGCTATGACACGGAAGATATTTATGTTTGAAGTGAAAAAGAAAGGAAATAAAGTACCATCTGTTTCATAATCCTCTACATCTTTCTCAGAAAAATCCGAACCAGAGGATTTCTGATCATCTGCATCATCATCACTGACTTCATTCTCTTCATCCGAATCCTACAATTAATTGCATGTCAAAAAGATGATAGTTGCAAACAAATCCCTATCCTTTTCAAACAACTACTCTACCATATGCATCCATCAAGAGAAGAAAGAGGAAAACAGTAGTATCGCCCATATATATCAATCCAGAAGAAAACCGGAGGTGATCCTCATCCAAGCACCTAAATTAATTATGTGTATAATCTGTTCATGCGTTACTTGTATATCAAATGCATAAGGCCATAAACCATAAAAATTTGTTGTACATAACATCAAAAAGAAACAAGAAATCTAGTTTTGGTACAAAAAAGGTACCAAAAGATCAAATATTTCCATCATGGCTTAGGTGGGCTCTGCACAAACTCAAGCAAACTGAAGAAAAGGCGATTGCAATAAAGAATTGAGATCTCGTGGTCAGTATGAGGTAATATCACAAGAAATGAGAAAAAGCATCACTATGCATACTAATTCTTGTAGCATACTTCAGTTTCTTAAAGCCAACAACTTATGAGGCATAAACAAGTATAATACACAGACCAAACTAAAAAAGGTTTCTGTTGATACAATCACCGTTCAGATGAAGATTCTTTTCAACCTATAATGCTAACAAGCATCATTTACCTTCAGATCATCATGATCGACATCATCTCCAAAGAAAGCCTTTCGCCTTAATCTTCCACCATGGTACTCAACATGCTCCTGCAAGCGATCTTGAAGTGAAGATTGCTGCTTTAATAAATTGCCATTCTCTTCTTCAGAACCACTATCATTGCTTTTTATTATTGCTCCTTTCTGGATGGTTTCATTTTGCTCTGAGGGTTCTAAATCATCCACATCATCACCATCACTGTCTTCACTAGATCCATCAGCTTCAATTTCATCCCCAGATTGATCTCTCTCTGAGGGTTCTATTTGACGAACTGGCTCTACAGCTTCATGATCCTCTTTTGCATCACTTGAAGCCTCTGACAACGCATTAGGCTTCCGGCCGAAAAGACTAATGAAGCTCTTTTCTAACTTCTCATCAATTGAGTATTTCGTATTCTGAAGAGATTTCACCAAAACCTCACCCACATCTCGATCCTTTCCTGCTATAACAAGAATGCACACGCTTGGCCAAAAGGTAAATGTACAGCCACAAAAGAAAAGGAGAGAAAAGGTATGTTTTGTTTTTTTTTTTTTTTGAGGAGGGGGGGTTGTGTGGAGGGAAAGTAAGCAGATAGAAACGAATGCAAACCTTTGTGTGTCGCTTCCCCATTTTCATCGTCAACTTTTGAGAACTGAACAAAGTGATCATTTATGTTTATATAGACAGCATCCTTGTCATAGAGAAGATCCCCAAGTCCTGACATGGGTGCATAAAACAACTTTTCTTTGTCACGCAGGCCTTTCTTTTTAGCAGCTGATGGCAAAGGACAAGGATCTGCCAACCCTGTAACACCAGCTACACTGAAATCACCCACACCGGCAATATGCACCTGATTCATTAACCATATATAAGACCAACACTGGATAATTAAAGAAAGATGTGGCAAGATATCTATCAATATCTTGGAACATTCAAGGATTATTTACTTCCTAAGAGAAAAAAGCAAGACTCCATACAATTAACATTATTCTTACTCTTTCCTTAATTCTATAATTATCAAAATATTAGTGTATGAAGATATCAAAGAGAGAAAAAGAGGGCCACTAAAATAGTGCAATTAGCATAACTTTGGCATATCACCATACAGATTCAATTGTCCAGAAAGGTCTGAGATTGCCCCTGTTTCTATATAAATGATCACGTGGAAGCAACTAGAAAAAGCCATTCCAGTCCACAAGACCACCACTGCTGTAAGCTAAAACTATATCATCACAAAGGCGCTGCATATGAAGATAAGAACTTGGTCCTCTTTGCTTGTACTAGATTGAGCTAAAAATAAATTAAAATAAATTCAATTTCAATAGGTTAATTTCTGCAACCCATACCTTAGTCCCCTTCTTCATATTACAACCTCGCAAATAACCATAGAGAGTGACATTTCTATCGCACTTCTTATTCATGTGAACTCGCTCAGGAGGAGTGACATCTTCAAAGCGATCTACCAAAATATATGGATGAGAAGCTCGCCAAGACAAAGGATGAAATTTCATTACAGAGATAAACCGTGCAAGATTGTGAATTTCACGCTTATGGTACCTGTTCATTCAGGATGGAAAATTAAGAAAAAATAAACCCTTTGAATACATAGTGTATATTACACTAAAGGCATGTATGATTTCATAACAAGGGTAGTTAAATAGTCACTTACTTTCCATGAATTAGACCAGATAAGTAAAACAATTTTGCTCCATCATATATTTCAGTCCAGAAACGATGCTTGAGACGCTGTTTTGTTTTCTTCAGCTTCTTTACATCCTTAAACTTATCAAGGTGAGTAAGCACTCCCATGACCTTCGGGAACCCGTGAACTTGTAATATATTCAGGAACTCAAACGTTTCCTGTGAAGGAATTTACAAAAGATAGCCATATGAATGAAAATCCTAACCTTTACAAATTAAATAGATCGGAAAGATGAACAACCTAATATCAACTCCTCAACACAAGGAAAAGACAAATTAGACAACAAACATCAACATAACCAAGCATATACAAACACTATTATCTTTATCCTGGGAGCAAAATCATTCAAATTCAAAATAGTGATTTTTCCTCACCAAATATAACAAAGAGAAAGTTGTGGCTTCTTATTCATAGGCAGCTTAAAGCTTGTATCTGTTTAAATCATCAATTTACCATCCTTATGAATTCAAGTTGATGAAATCATAAAAAGTAGCAAATACTCACAAACCTAAAAATAAAAGCTCACCATTTCAAAACCATAACTTCCATCAATAAGAAGCAAAGCGAGATCGGCAAATTTTGCAGCATCAATCATGCCATTGATATCATTTGGGCACTCCACAAACTGTAGCCGCCTTTGCTTACCTAAACACATTACATTAATGACAATGTAACTAAATTCTCAACCCTCTCTCTCTTTCTATCTCTCTCTCTCTGTTAAACATTTCATTAGCTATATGGCTTGAGATAGAAAAATAACAAACGTATATAAACCTGATACAATGGTGATCGGGCCTCGAACCTCAGGCATGTTATGTTTTGTATAATGCTTTATAAGAGATTTTATGAGAAGCGACTTCCCAACCTGCAAACCCACAACATAAACCCAACAAAAACATCACTTCCCAAAACTTCCAACCGCTACAACCAGCAAAAATACCTATAAATTCAGTAATTACGCAACATATTGATCAAATACCTGGGGAGGTCCATGCACCACAACTACAAACGGTGCTGGTTCACCGTAAGACCGATCGATCACCGGTACGTGAAGCCTTCGTTGTTCTTTCTCGACTGACCGCGACTGTAATCGCTTCGCCTTCACCGACGAACTAAAAGCGAATGCCTATAGATTCACCATATGTGCAGATATATGTCATATGTATTCAAATTTCCTGTAACTCACAAATTCTCAATACACTAACGCCAAGAAGGAACAAAAACAAGGAATGAAGCCAACGAAACCTTGGGATTTTGTTTCTTATCGCTCTCGGAAATATTTTTGCTTTTCTTCTTATCGGATTTCGCCTTCTTCTTGGGACCGGCCTGGCGAGATCGATGCGACTTGTGCGACTGATCAGTGCCGGTGCTGTCTAAAGCCATGGTTGCTTCACAAAGAAAACCCTAGCAGATCAAAGCCACTGTGGGAATGAGCGGCAATGGCACTGCAGTTTAGCTGGTCACTCTATCCAAATCAAAAGCTTCAGAGAGAAATAATAGGCAGGGTTTAGGGTTTTACTTCGGAGCTGCGAGCTACGGCTATGGCTGCAACGAGGTTAGACTTTGCACTGCGTTGTGGAATGTTTTATGGGATTTCCATCGAAGTGCCCTACTCTTTTGATATTTTCATATGCGGTACCCATGTTTTTCTTTTTCACTTTTTGGCGCAATAGTACTTGTCACCCATTGAACACTTTTATAGTAATTAAGAAAAATCTTTTAGTTATTTCTTATAAAATTAGTTGAAAGGTTGCGATAATTTTTTTTATAATAGAAAATGAACAAAAAAGAAAAAAAAAAAAAGGCAAAGAGGAAAGCTTAATAAATGGTTGATGACTCAAATAGGAAAAAACGTGACATTAAATGGATGCATACTTAAACAAAAAAAAAAGCTAATACAAAAATTAAAAAATACAAAATTTGTTAAGTAATTTGTTCTAAGAATACTTTAAAATTAGCCATAAAAACGAAAATGATTATAACATGATTTGGAGGATAAGAGCTCAAAAAATATATTTTAATAGTTAGCATTTACTTTTTAAAAACAAAAATTGACACTATAAAAAACCCTTAAATTTTAGCATGTTTTTCTTTTGAAAAAAAAAATATTTACTTAACGAAGAGGATTTTTTTTTTTTTTGAGACCTAATAACTCAGGTTGTAGGAATCTGAAATCTAAAAACAGTTGTCAAACGATGGTATCAAGATAAAAATAGTCCGTGTTCTAAGACTTTTAGCTCTTTATTGCCGTAAATGTTTGATTTTCAATATCACAGAAACTCTTCATTAAAATCATTTCTATTAAAAATGGCGTGAGTCGAGCCTTTTGATCTTCTGGTTATTACTGTATGGCGTAGAAGCTTTTTCCCCTTTTATTTTATTTATATATTTTTGTTTCTTTTTTGTCTCCTGGTTTTGAAGAGGGTCACAAGGAAAAGGGACTGATACAAAACACCAGTAAGAGCATGTTTCTGCATTGCAACGACCATGAGGAACACCAACAACAACCATAACCGAGAAGAGGATCGGCAGAAGAAAGAGAGTACTATCGCGAGCCTAGATTCCAGATTCAACCAGACCCTCAGGAATGTTCAAGGGTACTAACCTCCAATTCCGAGGAATTCTCATTTACGATTTCGGTCATTTTTGCTTGATTGTTGCTCGAGATTCTTAAACGCATTTCAGTAAGAGCTTCTGATCTCTCGAGAAAGTCCGTAAGGATTCAATATCGTGGTTGTCGAGAACTTCTTATTCTCCCTTTTCAATGTGTCTGGTGTTAGATTTGGAAAGCCCTTCTGAATCATGGTTCTAGCTTTGAGATATGGCTTTTGGATCTCTAAATCTCTTTGATATGGTTGACTAAATTCATAGCGTTGTGGTTGTTTTTTATGCCTTTGGTCGGAATTAGTCAGTAGTTGTGTGTAATTCATAGGATCTGTGTCTTTTGGTTAGGTGATTTCATCACTGCTCTGCTTCTGTTTGGTTCCTGAGGAAATATGAGCAGACATATGGAATGGAACCAATTTATCTTCTTTCTTTTTCTTCTTTTTTTTTTTTCATTTTGAGTTGGCTTCCAATCAAATGGAGTTGAGAGTTAGTGAAATTCATTTTATTAGGTTTGGCTTACCTAATAAGGAAAAGGCACTTGGGATGTTGCAGATTGGAGGTGGACTACTAAGCAGCTCTGTATCTCTAGTGGCTTTCCCTTTGCATGAGTGTGTCTCCTAATTCTGAATGTTCAATCAGAAATTTACCATCTTTCTTGGTATAAATACGGAATTGTTCTCTTTTCCTGCAGTTACAGCCTTCGTTTTACCTTCTTAATGGCTAAGATTTAGTTTTCATTCCCCTCTTTTCTAATTGATAAATTCTCATTTGATTAGATCATCTTAGACATTTAGCCATAGGACTCACTGTTTCTATTATTTGATTTCGTCATTTCCTACCACTTTGATTATTTGGAGTTATGTCTGTAGAGAGAGAGAGCATGTTACCTGATGTCTATTCGTAGAATGGTTCTATAATATTCAGATAGGTTACTTATTTCACCTTCTATTCTTGTTTCTTTAGCATATGGCTGGTTCTTCCACTTCAACTCTGCCATGTGCTTCTGTTGAATCTTCTTTTTCATAATTGATAACATGGGAATTGTATTAGTTTTTCCTTAATAGTTTTTTTTGGTCTATGTAGGTTGCTCAAAGGCCGCAGTATTCCGGGTAAAATTTTGCTGACTAGAAGAGCAGATCCTCTGGATGAATCTAGCTCACAAGAACGGTCTCCAGAGTATATAAGAAGCTTCTCAGAAGATGATGCTGGCTCAAGTGATCATATGGCCAAGGCAGCAGAGGTACAATTAACATTCATTTCTCTTATAGTTAATGTCTATAATCATGTGATGTGTAAGGGTTATGCAATTGAAGATTTAATAAGTGGACTTTTGCATTTACTACAGGAAGAAGTGCAGAGTGTAAGCAAGTCAAATATTAACACAAATGGCAATAAGTTAAAAACATCAAACTTGGATAATGAAAACACCTCCAAAGAAGTCCAGAAGTCCCCTATGGGTGCTAGAGCTACAGATTCTGCAAGGGTAATGAAGTTCACGAAGGTGCTTTCAGGGACCACAGTCATATTAGGTATTGTGATTTTTGTGTTTCTCATCTGTCTATCAAGCCTTTGCATATCTAGTGATGAATTCAATGGGCTGCATATCCTAGAGTATGATGGGTTTGTCAGTGGGTGTTGAGATGCCAAGGCTTCAGGAAATGCTATGGCATGCAAATTTAGCTGTGTTTTGAATGTTTGAACTTCTCAACTTCCTCCTTTCCAAGTAATTACTACTGATTGTTGTTTAGATTGCTCAACTAAGCGTGCTACAGGGATGCTTTTATCTTGGTTTCAAGATCTCGTAAAAATATTGTTTCAACCTAGAATCATGTTGATTTAAGGAAGACATGCTAAAAAGCTGTAGGGCATTGCAAGCAGAGGCTCATCAAATCTACTACACCTCCCTCCACCATACTTTGGACCTATTTCCAGCATTCTTTGCTGAGAGATAAACTTCTGGTTGCCTAGTTTTTCTTTCATGGTGAGAGTAGTTGTGAACTGTAAACATTTTTGTTCCCCTTGAAGACTAACTCCAGCAGACAGCTTTTGCGATGTGATCTTTATCAAATAACTTTTTTTCAAGAAAAGAAAGCAGTTTTCAAATAGAACATCCAACAGGAACAAAGTATTCCATTATCTGTATGATCTGCTTTGTGTTGATGTAAAACCGAATCATCTTATCTTGAAAAATTAGAGTACATGGTAAAAAAGATAATTTTCTTTTTATAATGTGCTTGAACTTATCACGGTCAATATTGTCATCCTTGTTATCTGAATATCCCTCAGTTGTTGGCAACTCCACCATGTTTTGGTTGGCAGTTTAGACTTGCTCTTATTTGGGCTTAAATTTGAATTGAATTTCTTGGGGAAATTGTAGGAGCATTTGAACACCTAAGTCTCTCTCTTTCTTTTGTGATGCTATGAGCTGCAAAATCTTTCTTTTGAATTTCTTTCTGCAGAGAAGTTACGGGAATTAGCTTGGAGTGGAATACCGGATTATATGCGCCCTGATGTTTGGAGGCTTCTCTTGGTAAGTTTGAGTTGTTTAACGCTTGCCAACTACTTAAGAAGCAGTAAATGGTAATCCTTAGCTTCAAATCTATTGATGTTTTTAGACGGAAATTCCAGATTTGTAATGGATATACTTACAGGTCTTGATTGGAGTTAAAAGTTGCAAAAGCATTCAAGTGTTTGTTACTCATGATTTCTAGCCAAAACCTTTAGTTTTAATGTTCCTTATTTTTTTGAAATTAGCTTCTTTTCTGGATTCGAGATGCTACATAAATTTGAACCCTTTCATGTTTGTGCCCAGAACATGACTCTTGTTGGTCAAATCTCCACCTTAATGTTAGTGGTCTGGTTATGAACTTATTGTGTGTAAATGGGTGCCCTATATGGGTCCTATTATGTTGCTTAGATATCACAGTTATATACTTAATACTGCATTTGAGATTTGCGGATGTAAATCATGTGAAATTAGAGGTCCAATTCCCATGTCATATATCATTTCACAATTTTTTTGCTCCCCCAAAATCATCGAAAGTATCAGGCAGAATTTGTGAAGTTGACTGCGATGGTGGGTTTCAAAAAGTGCTAAATATCTTGTAAGGTTTAAATATTTGGACTTCTCATGTATGAAAGAGATTTATTTTTGAGAAGTACGTGCAAATATCCCCATCTTTAATTTAAAGCTCTGTTTAAAATTCTTGCGGAGTCCTCTTCACTAACATTTTTGGGCATTAATTAAGTTATGGCATCAAGGTTGTGTTGTTTCCTTTTTTCTTTTTAAAATACCCTGTGGCAATCTTTTAGTCTTATATCTAATGCATAAAAGCGCTTATTTTTCAGTGCATGTATTGGACGGACCATCACTTCTAACTTCAGGAGCAAACATAATATGTCTTGTCAACTATATTTTCCTAGTCAATCAAACTTTGTTGCTTTTTTGAATTTTAAAATGAACTGACAACAGGGATATGCACCGCCTAATTCAGATAGAAGGGATGGAGTTCTAAGAAGAAAGCGCCTTGAGTATCTTGACTGTGTCTCTCAGTATTATGACATTCCAGATACTGAAAGATCAGATGATGAGATCAACATGCTTCGCCAGGTTCTTTCATGCCTGCTGAATTCTCAATGTTGAGTATTATTAATCTGCTCTACCCAGAATTTGACAAATGCCAACATATTTATTGTTAGATTGCTGTTGACTGTCCAAGGACTGTACCTGATGTCTCTTTCTTCCAGCAACCACAAGTTCAGAAGTCCTTAGAGCGCATTCTTTATACATGGTTAGCCTTTATTTTTCACTGTTATGTGTCATGTGATATGGGCATGCATGGGAAAAAGAAACAAATTAACTTAAACTAAATATACTGAACTAAGGGCCAAAAGGGCTTTGATCTGCTGTTTTATTATTTTATCAAATTTTTAAGTCATCAGTAGTTTTATGACACAACTCTTGCTTCCATGATGGGTTACAGCTTTAGCACATCTTCAAATCTTGGTAGATCAGTCAGTGTTATATTCTTTGTGAACTTCTCTGTGCGTTTACATGGTTAGAGGGTCATCGTCTTCAAAGTTAGATTTTAGTATAAGCCCATCTTGTCCATTTAATTTGTATGTAATTTATCAATGTCAATTATGTTCATGCTGAATGCTGAGTTAGGTTGATCAGCTGAGTTCCAGAGTTAACTGAAATTAAAATGGAACTGAAGTAAAACTATCTGTCCGCTTTCTGCATCATTTTGGAGGAAAAAAACTATCTTAAAGTGTTGAAGTACCCCATTAATAAAATTCCAGTTCCTTGAATTGCATCTTGGACATGGGACAAAAACCTTGAGCTTCAATATTTTTTTCCCTTTTTTGTCGCTCTTATAGGTCAGTAGCAACCCTAGAGTTCTGGAATATCATTTGCAAGCTGAGTGTTTAACTTCTTAGGAGTGAGAAGATCCATAATGGAAACCATAAATACAAGTGGTAGAGCCTTAACTTGACATGCAGGTTGGGCTTTTGAAATATGCATGCTGATCTCTTTTATATTCCTTGTGTCATTGCTTCACTCGCTTAGGTCTTCTTGAGATCTTTTTGTAGCAACAACTGTAAGGAACTTGGATGTTTAACTCTTTATCAAAAACAGAACTTGGATCTTACTTCTGTTTGGATCTCAAATTGGATAGCCTTGTTTCAGTTGCTGGTTCAATTCAAAGACCACGTACCTGAATTTTGTGATTTCAGATCTGAACCCACTTTTTATTTGAGGAATAGTCATAGGTGGACTTTCTGTTACTTCAGACCTGATACACTATTTCTTACATGCTCTTGCATATCGGTCCCACAAATCAGCTTGCTGAAAAGTATTCAACTGATTAGGAAGATCATTGTTGAAAAACTCATAGGAGAATAACTTTTTTTGTCTTTTTTCAAGTCAATAAACTCTTGTAGGATCTCCAATGATGTAAAAACATCACAGTAGTACCTTGCTCTGATGCGTATGTAATGCACAACAATTAACAGATCTGAAGCAGGCCTGTTCACATTCTGTTTGAAGGCTGTGCTTGCACCTAATCAAGCTCAACTAAGTAGCAACGGAGAGCTTTATGGCAACACCAAAATAAACCTGATGCCAACATCAAACATAACCAAGTTAAACAGAACCATTTGTATATGTTTCTGGGGGGGCCATGTTCCATACCAAGAATCATGGGGCTTTTTTGTTATTTGCATCCAGGATGCTGATTAATATATCCATGCTGCTATAACTTAAAAAAGGAAAGGGGCTGTGGTTCTTGGGATTTTCTTTTTCCCCCTTTCTTTTGTTGTTGGGGTTGGTGGCTTTGGTTGACGAGAAGAAAACTAGGAGATCTCATATATAGCTGTGTGTGTCCTCATTGGAGTATTGTCATAGTTTTAATCAGCTTATCACTTCCATCTGTTTTTCAATATTTTTACAGGGCCATTCGGCATCCTGCAAGTGGATATGTTCAGGGAATAAACGATCTAGTTACACCCTTTCTAGTTGTTTTCTTGTCTGAGTTCCTAGAAGGGGCTGTGGACAGCTGGTCAATCTCAGATTTATCTCCAGAAAGAATTTCTTACATAGAGGCTGATTGCTATTGGTGTTTGTCAAAATTGCTTGATGGGATGCAAGACCATTACACATTTGCTCAACCAGGAATCCAGAGGCTTGTGTTTAGACTGAAGGAATTGGTTAGGCGGATTGATGGTAAGCCCTACTTTTATTCTAGACCCCTGTATTTGAACAAAAGAAAACTGATTTATGGTGTTATCAATAAATTCCTTGCTTGATTTTTGATCTGCCTGTTCACATTGTGTATATATTGGGTTGAATAGGATGTGAGCCCTGAACCTGCTTATATTGCATCATAGTCAATCTTTATGGTATCCATAATTAGTTGGTCTTCAAAATTAGGGGTATCCAACCGAGTCAAGTTCAGTTCATGGTTATAGATTTATACTCAACAAAATTAAAAGACTTTGAATTGGAGCTTCCAGACTTTTTAAGGCTAGTGTCACCAGATGACCCTGGCTCCCTATTTTCTCTGCTCATGTCTCTTGGTTTGATACCACTATGACATTGTGATTTTTTGTCTAATTATGATGCAAAGGGGGTCTGCCTATTTAATGATTGAAGTGTATAGGCTTATTATTTTTGCTTAATGAGGTCTCCTTTGAAGGTAAAATTGAATGGCAGCTTTGTAGCCTCAATAATTCCCACTTGTGTTTGCATTTTGCAGCATACACAGAGGGGGGACTTGAGCTGAAAAATTCCCTTCATGCTCTACTATGCCCAATTCATATTTAGGTGGCAGTCTCATCCGTAATATTAAACCTTTATTTCCATGGTACATGGAGTTATGCTCTTTAAAAAATATATGCATGAATCTCTGGATGAAAGCATAAGCAATATCTACTTTTTAAACCATCCAAGCTGCTTCTGTACTTAGAAGTCTTTACCGCTCTCGTTCACCATAATTTCTTCTCTTGTCCTCCCATCTCTCAAAGACAGAAGTCTTGGCTGACATGTTGGCACATGCCAAAGAACTCTTATCCAGGCTTGCCACAAAATACTACTGTATCTGTTGCAGATTGTGGAAATAGATGACTGCCTTTACAATTGCGAGAATAGTTATACTTCTAGTGTTGATGTGTTTTGCTTTTTTATCTTTTTCAAGAAATTCAGTAATGCTTGTTTTCTGAGTCTGTTCTTGATGTATCTTCTTGTGTAAGACAATATGTGGCTTAATTTTGGTGCATTGCAAAATAACTAAATGATGGATTGAAATGGAAATTTGAGTTAATTAAGCCTTAGTGCCTTATGGACGTCTAACATTGGACTGTTGCACGTACAGCAAATCAGAATTTGTCATTTTTAGTTTTCATCAAGTGTCATCAATATTCTATGCAGCGTCCTACCCAATATCCCAAGCCCATTATGGCTAACCCTAGGGCATACCAACCTACCTCGTGTTATGTCCGAACTAAGTATGCATCTTATTGTGAAAACTGTGTTGATTTTGCCATTCCCAAGAACTGCTTCTTTAGGAAATGTGATTTGACTCAAGAACAGAGCATACTTTTCATTGTCACTCAAGGACTTTGAGACCTTTAAACACTTGCAATGAATAGTTTTCTTGGGTGACCCAGCCCTTTTTGGTGAAGTGGTTGGTGAAGAATCTTTCATAGAATTGCATTATCAAATTTATCTCCAATTCATAAATAACCACTCGGGTGGATGCATCAATTGTAAAACATTCCGGCAACTTGTTATACATAATTCTTATTGTTTCTAATTTTTCTTTTATCCATAATTCTAAATAAAATATGCCTGGCCCCATTGACAATACCACTTTTTGAAACTCCTTTAGAACCTGTCTCAAGACACATGGAGGAGCAAGGGCTGGAGTTTTTGCAATTTGCTTTCCGCTGGTTCAACTGTCTTCTAATACGTGAGGTTTGGTCCTCCCCCAAATGCATCTTCTGTATTTTGAATTATGTAGTCTCCATTTTAGGAGACAAATTTGTTGAGTGAACCAAATATGTAATTTCTAGGTTGCTTAAGTTGTATCTGAAAAAATTTGCAGCAGAGATTTGGCCATGATCTGGTGTTTTCATCATTTATCTAAGAGCTAAGACAGGTTCTATCTTGCTAGGTACCTTTCCATCTCGTCACTCGTCTTTGGGACACATATCTTGCAGAAGGAGATGCACTACCAGATTTCCTAGTATACATATTCGCCAGTTTTCTTTTAACGGTGAGATGGACATTCTTAACTTTGTTACTGATTGATCTCTAATTGATGGTTTAAAATGTATTTGTTGACAAATTATTTGTGTCACTTTTCTTTTACTTCCCTGGGAAAAATAGTGACAAATTTAAGGCAGGCATGCTCCGTTTTGTTTATAGGAAAAGAGATTGTGTTTTTTACATGATCTAGCAGTTAACATCAAAGGTGTGATCACTTGCTGTCTAAGATCTTCAACATACCATGTGGGTTCACTTTTGAACCTATGATTACGGTGTTTCTTTGAGCTTCTTATATGGACTTGCTTTTGATGTACTTCAGTTGGATGGAACACAGAAGTACCCTGTCCTTTTTTGTGCTGGTCCAAATATTTTCCTCCACACCTTTTTTGTGGAGGAAAATATTTGTTTGTGTTGAGCAAGTTTCCGTCATATATATCTAGAACATTACAACGAGTATCAGTAGGTTCAAGTTGGCATATGTTGTTACCTAGGTGCTTATAGCTATAATATGTTGCTGCACTTCCAATTTCAGGATAGTTAGCTACATCAAGTAAAATTTCCTTTCGTTGTAGATCATGATTTCATGTTAATATGAGTGGTTACCTCATTTTCAGTGGTCAGACAAGCTTCAGAAGCTTGATTTCCAAGAATTGGTGATGTTCCTTCAACACCTTCCAACACAAAACTGGAGTCACCAAGAGCTCGAAATGGTGCTTTCTAGAGCATTTATGTGGCACAGTATGTTCAACAGCTCTCCCAGCCACTTAGCCAGCTAAGGAGAAAATTGTAATATTCATTATTTTTTACCAGTTTCGGTTTTTCTTTTTCCTATTTCTTTTTTAATATCTTTTTCATTTTTTGCTTCCCTATCAATGTTTTCTTACTTCAGTGGAGGAAACCGGCCCATGCTCTCATATGATTTGTGGCTTGTAATATATGTTTTCTTAGGCGTATCCTTGTAGATTCCCTTTGACCGGAGATGAACAATGAACAAAGTAGAAAATAATAAAAAATTATTATACTTTGTACATCAAATTTCCATTTCATGAATGGCGTTGAGGAAGTCCCAACATATTGCTTGGAAGCTATGAAAAAGTGTTTTTGTTTTTGGTTTTAAAATGTTCAGAATTGTCCTGTAAAACGTAGGGACACATTTCGAAGTGCTGTCCATACGATCACCTTGTTTTAAAAAGCATCTTGGAAAGCTTATCTTCTGACTGGTGCCAAGCAGCAGGAAAGTAATAAGAAACCCAACCTCCTGATTTTCTAGGAAATTACCAGATAAAAGTTGGCCAACTGAACTCTATTTTTTTTTTAAAAAAAAAAGCTGAATTATACTGGAATATCAGACCCAACATATTCAAGAACGTCTTCCTACATTCAATTTTTCTCGATATCTCCAAAGAGGGTAAAGATTACTACAGAGGAAAGGCCAATAAAACATTGGGAAACCATACTTCGAAGGTCCTCATCATTTTACTTTATCGAAGAATTCCTCAACGAGCGACAAAGGAGAGCCTGGATAATCTGCTTCGATGATTTAGTTTTCCTACCGATGATTGCTGAGAGAATAAAATGGAAAGAATGTAGAGCTCATTCAAGGGAACTCAGTACCTCCAATTTCCGTCAAGAAGTTTCAATTGATTCCAAAAGTATTCTAATAGAATCAACTTCCCCCTTTCATATCCGCTACAATCCCCTTACAAGCATAACTGGAAAATGAAACTCCAATAACCGTCATAGAATACAGCTTTTCTTTCCCCACATGATGATATGAATAGCAAACACTACCTCAGCTTGTACTAAGATCCAATAATGATGAACATGGATGAATAAAGATTTCACTTCCTTACATCTTTTTGTCAACTTCTTCAAGGAATTTCCGAGGCGCAACTTCTTCAAGGAACTTCCGAGGCGAATCAACATATTGAACACATTCCTCCTTTACCATTGCTGCTAATTCTTCTTCTCCAGCCTTCTCAAGGTTCCTTATCAGTATCATAAATGTTAACCTATCTGGGGAACAACCTGATGCTTTCATTGACTCATATGTCTCCATTGCCTTTCCTGTCATTCCCACGTGTAAATATGCTCCAATCATCTCAGCAAAAGCTCTTGTGTTGGGTTGTAAGCCTTCTTTCTTTATTTCAGAAAATAGCTCTTCAGCCATTTCAATCAATTTGTTCTTTCCCAACAAAAAAATCATGTCACAGTATATAAGCACATCTGGTTTGTACCACTCTTCCTTCCGCACAAATTGAAACACCTAAAACCTGATTTACATTCAGACCAAATACAAATTCAAAAGGAACGATATTCAACTTACTTAAAAATTGGACAATGAAATAAAGATACAGGTAACAGTAGGCCAGAACTCAGTCATACAGCTTCCTGATTGTAGCCAACACCTCAGAAACTGGTAAAAGTCAAGAATCAGCCAGTTGGACAGGAAGTAAATCCACCAGGCAAAGTAATTTAAAAGCTAAAATTTATTTCCTGAAGTCAGGATTATTCATTTGTGCAGCTGTTGTGGAAAACCACTAAACCTGCTTTACCTTGTCAATGAAGTGGCCAGCTTGATAGCCTAGAAAACCTAGGATTTACATTTCTGATAAAAAACCAACATTGATAAAGAAAATCAAACCAAAATTATATTTCTGATAAAAAACCAAGATCCTAACAGTGGATTATATTTCTGATAAAAAACCACAGATCGTGTTAAGCATTTTCTTCATGATGTGGACAGTTTCAACTAATTAAATTTTTTACAAGGTCAGTTTGGGATCGTCCTGTAAAACCACATGACATTCAGAAAAGCTAAGTTTCTTAAAATCATTTGTTCATATAGCACAAGTTCTACAATCATTTATTTGAATGCTAACCACCTTAACAGGAATCCAAGAACTTTTTCATCCAAAATTATATTGGGGCCCCAACATCAATCCCAAATTCCCATATCCGTATATAAGTTGTCTAATAATGCACAAATACTTCTGTTAAACAACGTATTATGGTCTCCATAACACTCTAGTTCAGAAAAAAAGATTCGAGACGAGAACAACAAGATGAATGAAAAAGCTGAAATTTCAAATATAAATACGCGAGACATACAAATTCCTATTCTAAAGTTCCCTTCTTGTTTTGTTAGGCATAGCAAGCAGTTACAGACAAACACAGCAGTACTCCGTAGGCTAATTCACCCTAAACATATTTATGCGAATGTTAAAATAAATAAATAAATAAAAAGTAAAAGGAAGCAAGGATCAATAGATACCTTAAGGGCCAGGTCCAATTCATTTTGTCTTTGCAACTCAGCCAACGTGTCCAACAAGTCTGCCTTCAAGAGCCTGCTGAGTCTGCCTTTGAAAACCTCTTCTAATCTGGGACTGGATGATTTAGCTAACTTCAAGGAGTGGACTGCTTGAATGGCTTCCGAGGAAAGCACACTTTTCCTCCACAGAGGCTTTCTGGGTCCGCCCCTGAGGCCACAGATCACCACCGAAGCGCGTGGTTGGAGTTTGGGGACGGTTTGAAGGAGACCCAGTTGAGGGAAGTGGAGCTTGAGGGAGCCCATTAATTACAACAATGTCTATCAAGGGGCAAAAGTGAGAAGGAGAAGCAGAGACCGACGGACCTGTTTCATATATATATATATATATATGCCCACGAAGCTCCCTCTGTTAATCTCACAGTCTAAAGGCCGATTTTACCCCCCCCCCCCCCCATTCAACGTTTTCAGTTTCCACCTTTTAAGCTCCCATCTTGTTGATTTATCTTTTTAATTTTTAATTTTCTAGATTATCCATAACTAAGATGTTAATTATGGATAATTTTGAATTTATCACCTGTTTTAATACATGAGAGATATTTTATTTATTACTTAAGGCAGTGATAAGAGATTTAAAAGAAAAAAGAAACTATAATTTTTTGAAGGAAAATGATGAGGGCAAAATAGTACTCTAACCAAATCAGAACCATATCCTCACTGCGGGGGACAAAAGGAACAGAAGAAACGTATAGAGAGAGATGGGCATTTCAGCGTCGAAGCGAGTGAGGGCCTCACTCGCCGGCTCTTCCGAGGTCGACTCTGCCTGCGACTCAACCTACTCACACTGCCTCGACCTGACGCAGCACGCATTCCCAGGCGTCTTCCCCTACCAGCTTGCCGCCGCCTCCGACCACCTCCACCACACGCTCTCCACCCTTTGCCCTCACCCTCTCGTCGTCAAGTGGCTTCCTTCTCCCCCAAACCGGGACCAGGTCGACGCCGCCCTCCGGGCCGTCACTCGCCGTCGGCCCACCACCGACGAACCCTCCTTCCTTGACCACACGCAGTTCAAGGAATGGGCCATCGAGTTGTTCTCCGACGCCGTGGTGTCCAACGCTCGCAGAGCGGTTCTCTGCCGAGTCCCGATCGGAATTGCCGGGATCGCCGGAATCGGAGCTGTGACTCGGTCTGGAAAGGATCTGGTTGGGACCGCAATTGGGGTCTACGCGCTTGGGGTTGCCACTGCTATTTATCTTAGTCTATCAGGCTAGATTTTGTCCTTCGGGACGTTTAGCGTTTGTATATGGTATTATCGGTGGACACATGTCATAATCTTAAGCTATCTGCAAGAACACGAAGATTATTGACCGTTGCAGGGTTATGTAAATACCTTTTAATACTCAAATCTGTTTCTGTTTGTTCTTGTAAATCATCAGTGCTCTTTTAGTCCAATCTACTACTGATGGCCTTTTTCTTTTCATAGTATATATGACCTTAATCTTAATACGCAAATGGATCTTTGTTTCTTTCCCTCCTGCACTGTCCTCTTGGCAAACAATGAAAGCTGAGTGTTTATGTTCATAATGGACTTGCCTTATGATAGAAGAAAAAGACCGAGCTGTAGTCAAATATATGAGGGTTGGAAATGAGGGAATACTGCTTTTGTACAATGTTACCGTGTAAAATAAAAGAATCAATGGAAGTTTACAGTGTAAGTTCTTCGAAATCTTGGACCTCCTATTTCTACAAAAGGCAACTCTCTTACTCTTCATCCGCTTCAAGACCTGGTACGTACTCCAAACTTACATCGAAAATGACTGGACTGTTTGGGGCCACCCTTGGTCTTCCCGGAGCTGAGTTGAGACCTTTTGGAAATGCCAACTATTCAAAGAATAAACAAGCTGATATAGTTACAACTTTCCCTCTTCAACTATGGAATTGTTCAGAATTGGCTTTCAGGAGGCCATGCTTGAAAGCAAAAGCAAATGAATATGAATTTAAGCTACCCTTCATGAGAATGCACCATTTTTCTAGAACAGAAGCATCAAAACCATTCAAGGAAATCGGAGATAAAACAACCAAAATAGTTAGGAACACCAAGTATCAGGTGAAAAACGTACTGATCCTGGGATGTAAAGTCGGCGCTTCCCTCCAATTTTCATCGTCAGGATTCCCTCATCAAGTCCCTTGATCACCTGTTACTCCCATTCAGATCATAATCAGTGAAGCTGTAGTAGAATTTGAAGTGACCATTAACATTGATCTGTCCCTAGTGATACCAATGATCTTAGGATGCCCTATAGCAGATACAAGCCAGCAGTTGGTTCGAGTTTAAAACTCTCCTCCATAAACCCAACAAGTACAAATGCAGCTCACTACGGAAAATGTTTTTATGCATATTCTGTGAGATTAAACAGGCCTCTCCATTACCTGGCTGCTGAATAGAGACTAGAAAAGGTGAATCTTATTTTGAAAGGGGTAGCCAACCAAATGATGGGTTTCAAAATTTATTGACCAAAGTAGCAGTTTGAAATTAGAAGAACCAGCAGAGGAATACAAAAATCATTCACAGTGAGCCAAACACAATACAATGAGATTAAGACATATTGTTATCTCAAAGACCTGAAACTGTAATTGATTAGGAGTCATTTCTAAACCTTACCTGACCAGAGCCAACCCGAAAAATATAAGGCCGACCTTTCTCCAATGAACTGCAGAATTTAAAAAAGAAATCTCAGACAAAAGAATAATTGCATAAATACAGTCCTTGTTAGTTTATCAACCATCGAATTACTAATTGAGGACTTCAGAAAAAAGTGGATCATAGAAGTAGGTTGTGTAAATTCTACATAATTAAGCTTTATTTTTTGGTTGAATAAAGCTTCATCGTTGAACTCTTATGAAAAAGATTCCATGTCATTTCTATACCACTGACAATATCACAATGATGCTTAATACTTAGAAAATGCTTCAAAATCATACTCATTTTGTTTGTCGTTACCGTGTATAAAAATCTTTGATGTAGTAGATATTTTGTTTCGCCTACTAGTCCTCATTTTCTTAATGTGACAAATAAGATAACACATGATTCACGATATCAAGGAAGATAGTGTTGTGTGGCATGCACAGGCTCAAGTGGGCTATTAGTGATGTGACATCGTATAACGTTATCTTCTCTAGCATCTTTGATTTTGTCAGCTGTATTGTAGTCGAATATATCATACAAGCATACAAGATAGGTGAGGGAAAAACGTGCAATGCATTAGATTCTGCCATTCATGTAATAATGATGTTATATGATAGAGGTAACGTTCAAGTATCCGAAGTTGACACAATTAATAGTTTGACAACAAATTGGAATGAAGCATATTCGTGAACTAAGATGAAATTTGACTCAGATTCTCTATTGAAGCATCAAGTAAGACAAATGAGACCTATATAGTTCTAAGTACTCATAGTAGAATTTTGAGTCTAAACTATATGAGACATAGAATTTAGTTATATTTTCCATATAATCAACATGTACCTGTCAAATATTTGTCCAGATGGAACCATGGCAACATAATTAGCAGCCACCTGTAATCACATATGACATCAATTTAAGATCGGTTTGTGAAGAAGGCAAATTGGTAGGCAAAGAAGAGAATTGACATGAGAAAGTTTCTATAACCCACTCTTGATGTTGTGATGCACAACAAACACAACCCCCCCCCCCCCCCCCCCCCCCTCTCTCTCTCTCTCTCTCACTCTCACTCTCACACATCTAGTTCATCTTTAAGTGTCATGAAAGTTATTTTGTATTCGGATTTGAATTTTTTTTTTATGTAATAGAAAATTAATTTAATTTGCTTGAATGGCTTCGATTCCATTAGGTGCTAATTTTTCTTTTTGTTGGTTTCCAAAGAAACAAACGTCAAACATGCTCACTTTTTCAAAATGCACTTTTTTTTTTTCTGGCATAAACTTAAGCTTTTACATTTTAAAAATGACCAAAGAGAGAAAGAAAGAGAGTGTGCGGCAAACATGGCCACTCTCAAGAGAGAATAGAAAGAGAAATAGTTGAAAGACATTTCTAAGCAGTACAAAAATGGCTCCATAGTCTACTCTCTCCATTTTATCTTTTAATAGGTAAAATCAATTTTCACATATGAAAATTAAGTATCCATTTTCTCAAAATATTGTTATACAAATTTGAGGGAAGTATTTTAGAAGTATGTTGGGTTTTATCTCTAACTAACTTCTTTGTGCTTTATCCTTTGAAAATTGAATTATTTATTTTATATTTTCAGAAAACTGTGTTTTCCTCTGTACTTTTTTTTTTTTTTCAAAACTTTAACAAACATACAGCCTTCAATATTTCTTTATAGCATGCTTTAAAGGCTGTTAGTCAAGCATACCAGTCCAATAGGTAGATAAAAAAAGCCTAAGAGGTGAATGTTCATTCCCAAAGAAGTAGAACAAAAACTATGATGCTATCTTTACAACAGTCATTAAACAAAGATGGCACAAGGAGACCAGAAAACACTATTGTACTAGAGGAGTTTATATAAGATATTAGAAGGAAAACAACTTGAGAGAAGGAAGCTGTGGTATCTAAGAAGCCTATTCACATGAACCTACAAGGCAATGGCTGACCATAATTGTTCTCCTCTAACCCAGTTGCAGGTTGATGAATATGCAGAAAAATTCCTAAGCATATAGAGGGTGAAAGTAAAAGATGAAGGAGCCTATGCTATATTAAAATTGCCACTTATTAGTTGATTGTAAATACTGCTCAGGACCAATATTTGGGGAACCATACACCAGTTATATTTGAAGGAGCTCCATAAGGGTTTCATATATGATCAAAATACCATTCTCATTTCAAAAGAAGATATAGAATACTGCACAAGATCCAGAAACCATCTGTTGTTGAATTTTCTGTAGCTATTAAGAGTTCATAGTTAGGTTCATCATCCCATGATGCAGAAACAAAAGAACCAGTCTGATTTGCACACCTGAAAACCAACTGGTGGACTAGGGCCTTGACCAACTTTTATATCCTTATACTGCAAACCAGACTCTGTAGTTACCATTGGTACCTTCATTAAAGAGCAAGTCCAGCATTCAGCACCAGATCATCAAAAGTAGAAGTTTAAAACTGGAACTAATTACTTGCAGAATCATGATAACAGATAGTCTCAAGATACCAGAAAATGCTCAAACCACAACATAGTTACCACAATAATGATAATGTTCGTTCTAAAGTAGTCTAATTAACGCTGGACAGTTGATCAAAGTGTCAGGTTATAGATCAAATTGATTTGACATTGCTCTCGCCCTTTAATCAACTACACTGTTGGGGTTGGTGAAAAAGGATTCAGGTCATTGATAGAATCCATGTAATACCACCTGGGTTCTATACAAATTATCAGGACTCTATCCAGGAGTTCTCACACATCGTTCCAATTAGGTGGAGTTGGCTTATGTGAATAGAATAAATCCAAGTAACATAATACAGAGTCAAACTTAGTGCCAGCAAAGAGTCTATGCAATAACTACTTGATCAAGTGGATAGAGATCGGTAGTGTAACAATTGAGAGGCAAGATGTTGAGATCAATGCTGTATAAAACAACTCTTTAGGGCAGCATGATGGTCTGCTGTAAAGAGAGATTTTCATCCTGAGGGCCCTAAACCATTGAACTGATTTTGAAATACAGAGCAAAGGAAAAAAAAAAAAAAAAAAAAAAGAGAGAAACAAATGCAATATTTATTCTAAAAGACTTGTTTTCAAGGGAAGGCTTAAATATACAGAAGTGCTTGACAATCATGATTTAGTAATAGGTTCAAACTCATTGGCAAGAGCACAAGATTTCCACGGTTAAGGGGTCATGTAATCTCACCATACATTTTCAAGCTCCTTCTCACAAGTGTCATCACAGAGTCCTGGCTTCTGCTCTGGAGGCAATCCAGCTCCCCTGGCTTTGAGTGGGTTGATAAAGAGGCTCGAGAAACCAAAAACCAAACCAATAACATCCCTACGCTTAATTACATTGAGTTCATTCCTCAATTCATTTGCCCTTGAAGCTTCAGCTTTAAGATCCAGGGTTGAGCCTCTCACAACCAGACCTTGAACTTTATCGCTGGAAATGCCTTGATGATTGGCATGCAGACTCTTGCCAAAAGTGAAACCTAACGCAATTTGAAAATCATGTACTAGCACAGAGTTTGGGAGCAAAATTGCACAGTTGAAAGTCGTAGTAAAACGAAAATTTACAAGATCAGTTATTATAAACAGTTGGGACAAACTTTTATTTTAAAACGCGATCTCTTTGACGATACCTATTGGAGTTCTATAATAAATTGGAGGAGTTAGAGCCTGGAACAAAGGGCAGCCTTGCCCAGAAACAAAGAGTAGAAACGTGACAGACCTCTAGCAACTCGTGTAAAATGTACTCACGATCTTAATTACCAAACAGCTAACAAACGTACTGCTTCCACTGCTGTGGAAAGCATGCTGAATTCACTTCATATGTCATGTACAAGAGCAAAATTCGAAACAACTTTCACAGGAAGTAAGCACGGTATAAATGCAGAACATATTGAGATCCACAAAAAAACATGGAAATGAATTATCCCTGAACATTTTATTTTGGTGCATTAGCTACCAGTAGCTGCAAAGTTCAGATGGTTATAAGAATTAATTTCTAAAATAGAAAAGTTGAACGTAATCTGTCAGTCTATCGAGCAGTTGGGCACTCTAAGTTTGGAAAGAAAGGGAAATCTAAATATTAAATTAAAAAGAGAAGTATAGGGAAGAAAATTAACTGAGTTTCAAAAATCACGTAACCATAGTTCCCGCTTAGAATACAGCTTCTTTAGAACAAAATTCAAGCTGTCAAAGATAAATTCCGTTACCATTCGGGTTAGAAACACACTCACAAACACTTTCTAGTTTCATGATTTTTACAAATTATAAGAAGGAAAAGAGAAAACGCTAGATTTTAGACTTTCTAATTCGACATGCACATTGATTGCAGAAGTATGAACACAGATAAACAGATTAAAACTAAATTGCAGATTTTAAGAGAGATGCCGCTTACCGATTGGAAGCAGCAGAGAAGCCATTCCTTTCGAGGGAGGAATTTGCAACGTTCGGAAACGGATAACGAAATCTTGTCCCTCCTGGCTTGGCTCTTCGTCCGTAAGAGTGGGATTTGAAAATATAAAAATAATGAAAATTAAAAAATAATCGCGAAACGTGCAGGGAATAAATCCTGACTCCATATCCACCGTCGTTTTGTTGAGTTGTGTTATTTGTTATTTGGGCTTGGCCTAGTTAAGTTAAGCCCAAATCTCGTTAGTTCACACGTGCGGTCTTCTCTCGCGCTTGTACACGCTTGTAATCTTTCTACATTATTCTTGAATACGAAGAGATGTTTCTTCAGTCGATGAAAACTTAATTAAGTTACAAATCTTCAAGCTTTCAACACCCAAACAGTTATCGACAAAATATTACCTTTTATAATTGGAAACTTTCAACACCCAAGGTGGTTGACCAATTCCTTGAAGATGCTAAACAAAAGAAGAAATTAGTTTCTATTTAGTAGTCTCGATTTGGTCTTAAATCCTTACTGTTATGTAAAGAGAGAGAAAGGGGGAGGGGGGGAGATCTATCTCTTGTTTAGTAATGCATGGTTCCATTCTAAAGGTGCAAACTCTGCAATTGTGGCCTTCGTTTGCAATAAGTCATTGTTCGCAAAAGCATCCCAAGATGGCTACTTTTATTAGATGGTAAGGAAACTTACTTTGTGCTTAATAGTTGTCAAAGTTGTTAGAAAATTTAGCCTCCACAGAAGCTGTTTTACGGATCAAAACACCAACCATGGAGACAAATAATGGGTTTCGAAACAATGTATAGAGTATCGAGAGAGCGTACCACTTTTCTCCATCTTTCTTCAGCTGAGGTAGGCCTTAGTCTTCCTCTCTATGCTCTTCTAAGCTTGATGAGGAAGCCAAGCTTGCTGGTGAGAAACGGGAGGGGGTTTGTGCACTGCTCAGATCTCACTCACTCCAGTCGCTCAGAGAAAGTCTTAGTCGTGTATATGGTCCGTGTAAAAGACTTACCTTATAACTGGATGGAGATTGATGACGTGGCGAAAATGTCCTGTGGGCCATTTTCCCACTATAAAGAGCAACAGATAAATGCACCCCACGTGTTATTTTCTCCCTGTAGCAAGCTGTAATATGAATATAAGAAAAGCTAGAGAGGGGACTTAGCCAATAATGAATTGTGTCCACACAAATAGATTGACTCATCACAATCTATAAGATAGACAAGGCTTACACCAAATAAGGCAAACTGACAATGAGGACCACACAAATGTGTACACTCTGTGTACACCATGAAGGACCAACAGTTAGTTTATGCTCATTGATATAAGCCCACATAATATGGACTCATACAATGAGCCAACAATCTCCCACTTGGGCTATAGCAATGATCATAAAAGAAATCAAGTAAAAATATATATATATATATTTTTATATATATCAAAATAACTTTAAAACATTTTGATTTGTGCTGGTCCCGAAAGTATAACAATAAAGTCCTCATTGCCGATCTCGTCACGTAAGATTTCAAACTCTCAAACAATGGCAACAACTGCGTCATTTAAAGACACAGCCCTACCACAATCATAAGAGCTTTCCATCCTACGACAGATCAAAATTGGTGTAGTTAGCAAACAATACCATATAATGAGATTAGGTATTGCCAGTCGTGTCAGTCCCATTCTCCCAATCACCAACGCCACTTGTAAAACTACCAAAAAGAAATCACTCTCAAAAGTGACCAACGTCACCAACAAAATTATCTTACGAGAGCATTTCCAACGTGGCAAAACGTCATAGACAATATGTCTCGGGAGAGTACAAAATGTCTTGCACAGTAAACTCGAGTTTATATATTTGTATGTGTGCATTGCAAGACATCATAGTATGGCCAATAGAATATACATGCCCCAGCCAAATGCTTAGGGTTGCACTTCCCTAAGACTTGTAATCTGTCTCAAGCAAGCACGTACGTGTTTAATGAATTCATGAAAATAAGTAAAAGACAGATCACATAAATGTATATATACATCAACAAAAGTTTACCCAATTATATGAGAACAGATGCTCAAAACACAATATCAGGGTGAGCACAAGCTCCCACTGATCAAAATGTCAAAAGTATTACAACATAACAATCAACTCCCACTAAGCTAAGGAATCAAAGGAGGATGTGAGGCCCATATTAACAACATGCTTTTGTAACAAAGAAGGGCTTAATCCTTTGGTTAGTGGGTCAGCTAACATGGCATCTGTTTTGATAAGTTCTACTGAAATGTCACCATTCTTTACTCTCTCCTTGATGGTCAAAAATTTTATCTCTATATGCTTGGCCCCATTCATACTTTTGTTGTCATTAACAAACAACACCACGGCAAAATTGTCACAATACATTTGAATGGGCCTTTCAACAAAATCAAGGGAGGTCATCAACTTTATCAGATTCTTTAACCAAACGGCTTGAACAGCTGCACCATAACAGGCCACAAATTCTGCATGCATGGTGGAGGATGTCATCAATGATTGCTTGACACTTTTCCATGATACTGCTCCACCCGCCATCATGAACACATAACTAGATGTGGATTTCAAATCATCCTTGTCGCCGGCATAATCCGCATCTGAATACCCAACAAGTTGCAGATCATCTACATGCCTGTAGGTCAGCATAAAGTCCCTTGTTCTCTTCAAGTACCTCATAACCTTCTTGGCAGCAACCCAATGAGCACTACCAGGATTTGACTGAAATCTGCTAAGAAGTCCAGTAGCAAATGGAATGTCAGGTCTAGTGCAAACCTGTGCATACATAAAACTCCCCACTGCACTCGCATATGGTACATTTCTCATTGATTCCTTTTCGGCTTTACTCTGAGGGCATTGCAACTTACTCAACTTATCGCTTTTAAGGATTGGTGCATTCCCAGGTTTACAATCTTGCATGTTGAATCTTGCTAAAACCCGGTCAATGTAGGCCCTCTGAGAAAGACCTAAGAGTCGACGTGATCGCTCTCTGTGGATCTCAATCCCAAGAACAAAGGAAGCCTCATCAAGGTCTTTCATGTCAAAATGAGAAGATAACAATTTCTTTGTCTCTCGTAGCAACCCCACATCCTTACAGGCTAATAGGATGTCATCAACATAAAGAATCAGAAGAATAGGGGTGCTCCCACTGAACTTAGTGTATATGCAGCGATCCATCAAATTTTCAACAAAGCCAGATGAGGTGATAAACTCATCAAATTTTAGATACCACTGCCTTGAGGCTTGTTTAAGGCCATAAATGGATCTCTTAAGTTTGCAGACAAATTTGCTCGCACTACCTTTCACAAAACCTTATGGTTGCTCCATATACACCTCTTTATCAAGGACTCCATTTAGGAAGGCAGTCCTAACATCCATCTGATGCAGCTCCATGTCAAAATGAGCTACAAGGGCCATGACAACCCTGAATGAGTCCTTGGATGATACAGGCGAAAAGGTTTCATCATAGTCAACACCATCTCTCTGAGTGAACCCCTTGGCAACCAACCTCGCCTTGAATCTATCTACTTTCCCTGCAGAATCCCTCTTGGTTTTGAACACCCATTTGCAACCAACAGGCCTACAATTCTTAGGTCGCTCAACTAAGTCCCAGACTTCATTGTGTTTCATAGACTGCATTTCATCTTTCATAGCACCTATCCAAAATTCTGATTGTGGACTCGAGACGGCCTGTGAGTAACTCACTGGATCTTCTACAACACCTATGTCATAGTCATGTTCACCCATGTACACTTCATAATCAGGATGAATAGCTGACTTTCTTTCTCTAGTGGATCTTCTCACTGGTGGATTGACCACAACTTGATCCTGGGCCTGTGATTCCACAACTGGTGCATTGTCAGCAACTTCATCATGTGCATCCGCTTGGACTAGGGCTGTCATAGTGGGCTCACTGTTTATGAAAACAAAAGGATTAGCCCTCATGTTCTCAGCGACATCATCATCATTACCTGTGGCCTGTGAACATCCTGCCTTTTCTGCAACATCAAGTTCCAGAAATTTAGCCGTCTGTGAGTCCACAATCCTGGGCCCTCCATTAGGGTTGTAAAACCGATACCCTTTTGAGTGTTCTGGATAGGACACAAAATAGCATCTGGTCGTCCTCGGATCCAATTTCCCCAAGGTTGGATTATATAATTTAACCTCTGTCGGGCATCCCCATACTTTGACATGGTTCAAACTGGGTTTACGTCCTTTAAATGCTTCAAACGGCGTTAGCTGAATGGCCTTAGTGGGGACACGATTAAGGATATACATGGAGGTCTTCAAGGCTTCTCCCCATAGAAAATGAGGGAGATTACTACCACTCATCATGCTTCTGACCATCTCCATCAGTGTTCTATTTCGTCTATCAGCGACACCATTCTGTTCAGGACTACCAGGCGTAGTAAACTGTGCCACTATTCCTGAGTCCTCCAAATACTGAGCAAAGGGTCCCTTATGTTGCCCTGAATCACCATGTCTTCCATAATACTCTCCACCTCGATCAGACCTGACTACCTTTATGCTTTTTCCCAATTCCTTCTCAACTTCTGCTTTAAACACCTTAAATTTCTCAAGTGACTGTGATTTCTCTTTGATTAGGTACACATACCCATAACGAGAATAATCATCTATGAAAGTAATGAAATACACATCACCATGTAGTGTCACTGTGTAGGGGCCACTTATGTCAGTATGAATCACACCTAACAGTTCAGAACTATGCACAGCAGTTTTCTTCTTGATCTTAGTCATCTTGCCCCTACAACAATCCACACATACATCCAGATCCTTATCAAGGATAGGCAAAATTCCTGTCTTAACCAACCTTTGAATTCTTTCTTTAGAAACATGACAAAGTCTCTTGTGCCATAATTTATACGATCGCTCTTTAGTCATCACCCTCTTTGAAACATCACAACCAACATTTGTAGTAACATAAATTTCATGTGGGGACAAGCTGATTTTATATAAACCATGATCCATTACACAACTTCCAACAAGGTTAGAATCAAAAGATACATTCACAATGGAGTTTTTAAACTCAAAAGAGTACCCTAACCTATCCAGTGCAGAAACTGAGACTAGGTTCCGCCTAAAGGACGGTACATAAAAGGTGTTACATAGAGTCATTCTAAAGCCACTATCCAAAAGAAGAATGACGTCACCAACGAACTCCACATCAGCTCTCATGTTGTTCCCCACAAAAAGATACCTCTGGTCCTCACTGGGCCTCCTCCTGCTTACAAACCCCTGAATGGTAAACGCTACATGGTTAGTTGCTGCACTATCTAACCACCAAGAACTAGAGGGTGTTTCTATCAAGTGAGACTCACAAACATGAGCTAAAGAGCAATTACCTCTAACTGGGCGCTTTCCGGTTTTCTTCCTTAACTTGGGACAAGTGGTCTTCTTATGACCCTTCTCTCTACAGTAGAAACAAACAAACTCAGCAGTCCTAGCCCCAGTAGCCGCTTGAGGCCTCCTGCCTGCAGCTGCATTGCCCTGAGGGGCTACACCCCTAGTGGCTGTGCTCCTAGTAGCTGGGCGAGTCCTCCTAGACTCTCTACCACTATGGGGCCTCATCCTTTTGCCCCTACTAGTGCTTGCTCCCTGAGTGAGCATAGCAAAATGCGATCCTTCCTTTTTCAGCTTTTTCTCCTCAACCATGACTTGAGCCAACTGCTCATTAGTAGTCCACTTCTCACGTTGCATATAGTAAGAGGTCTTAAGTATGCCAAACTCAGCAGGGAGACTACCCAACACCTTGTGTATTATGATCGCATCATAGAGGATTATATCCAATTTCTTCAACTTTGCCTTAAGGTCAATGATCCTCATAATATAGTTCCTGACAGTGACTGACCCATCATACTTGAGGTCAAACAGTTCCTGTAGGAGTTCCCCAGCTTCAGCATTCGAAGGAGCTGTGTACTGCTTCTCCACTGTCTCCAGAAAATCCTTGGCACTAACATCAGTAGGCAAATCTGCCTGAAGGTGGTCTTGAATTGTCCTCTGCATAGACAACAAACAAAGCTCATTCTTCCTTGCCCATGTGGCACACTTGTTTCTATATTCCTCTGAGCTAGTCGGAATGGGGTCCACAGGTTTTTCAGTAGTTAATGCCGAATGCAGGTCGGCAATCCGCATAGCAAAGCGGAAATCAGCAAGCCATTTCTTAAAGTTCGATCCTGTTAGTACTTCTATGGTGACCATGCAATTGTTGACAGTAAATGTGACTGCAATTAGCAAACATATAGTTGAACCACATCGTGAATAGAGCAATGAGAGTCTCATAAGCAATATCACATAAACACCTGTGGGCAGTAAACATGACATGCTATTGAAAAACTCTCCACATGGCAGCCGAAACCAATCCTCACAACCCACCACCTGTAGATGTATGGATTGCGAGATTGGCCAAATAATGTTGGCTCACCATACAAAATCCAAATCCCAATGTACAGTCACTCCTGTAGGAGAAAACCACACACCAAGACAGGATATAGTCACAGTGCAAGAATAGAATCCCATAATTCAATTAGATTGCACCACTGTGGTGATCACAGTCTAACCAAATCACAAGACTCCCACGCACTTGACCGAATCCCAAACTACGAGATCGGCCTATCCTACGGGTATAGACCACATTCTACTCACAAACAAGTATGCAACTCAATTTCTAAGAGTGGGGCATTTAATTGCAAGTTGCATCAAAACAACATCATAAATGTTGTACAGTTGTATGCTAGAATCAAATCATAATAAAGAATTATCCAACATAATCATACATCATGTTCCAGATCACAAGATAGTCCTTAAACAAACAAACATGACAAGATAGCATACAACATTCATGCATATAGGTTCAAAATAATAAACTATGCAATTTTAATTGAAAATTGACAACCATGATCGACAAATGACTTATAATATTTGCATCATTGCCTTTTAAAATTTAAATAGAAATTTTCTGAGTTGAAAAACAACTCTAACGCGCCGCCCACGCGCTGTTGCGACGGTACGGACTGGTCAACCGTACGAACGGGTCGGGTTGACCCCGTACGGACGGGTCGGGTTGACCCGGGCCGGGTCGGCCCAGTAAGGTCGGGCCGGGTCGGCCCAGTAAGGTCGGGCCGGGTCGGCCCAGTAAGGTCGGCCCAGGTTGGCCCAGTAGGGTCGGGCCGGGTCAACCCGGTTCGTACCGTATCGGCCGATACGGGCCGATTTGGCCGGTTCGCCGTCCGGCCGGCCGGTTTTCCAACCGATCGAGACGCCGAGGTGTCGGTCGGCTTCATGCCTATGCCCGACACCCTAGACGGTGGCCCTGTGGGGTTCACCGACGGCCAGATCTAGATCGGAATACACGAGTCGGGTCGACCCGGTCCGATCACCGCCGTTTCCGGCGGATCTTGGCAGCGGCAGAATCATCCCGCCGTGCTGGTCCCGGATCTGGCCTCAACCCGCAAGAATACCCACGGGTTGGGTCCAGATCTAGCTCGAAAGAAAAACGAAACCCATTAACAAAAATTGGTTTTTGAGCTCAAAAATCTCGACTTTCAACTCGTTTGTTCTCCAGATTGGTGCTAAGATGGCTCCGATACCAAATGTTAGAAAATTTAGCCTCCACAGAGGCTGTTTTACGGATCAAAACACCAACCATAGAGACAAATAATGGGTTTCGAAACAATGTATGGAGTATCGAGAGAGCGTACCACTTTTCTCCATCTTTCTTCAGCTGAGGTAGGCCCTAGTCTTCCTCTCTATGCTCTTCTAAGCTTGATGAGGAAGCCAAGCTTGCTGGTGAGAAACGGGAGGGGGTTCGTGCACTGCTCAGATCTCACTCACTCCAGTCGCTCAGAGAAAGTTTTAGTCGTGTATATGGTCCGTGTAAAAGACTTACCTTATAACTGGATGGAGATTGATGACGTGGCGAAAATGTCCTGTGGGCCATTTTCCCACTATAAAGAGCAACAGATAAATGCACCCCACGTGTTATTTTCTCCCTGTAGCAAGCTGTAATATGAATATAAGAAGAGCTAGAGAGGGGACTTAGCCAATAATGAATTGTGTCCACACAAATAGATTGACTCATCACAATCTATAAGATAGACAAGGCTTACACCAAATAAGGCAAACTGACAATGAGGACCACACAAATGTGTACACTCTGTGTACACCATGAAGGACCAACAGATCATACTAGACAGCCACGGTAGGGAATATTAGTTTATGCTCATTGATATAAGCCCACATAATATGGACTCATACAATGAGCCAACAAAAGTTATTTGCAAAAGATTCGAGTCATTATAGGTAGTGACTTAAGCTATGGCAGGTTAAAAGAAACAACATGCTAACGTAGAATATTTGTCTCTTGGGCAGCTTTTTGCTACATTGATGAGAAAAATGGTGCTTCAATTATTGTGAGTTGAGTAGCACACATTATTGAATAAGCTCAATAGTATTCTTTCAAAAGCACGCATGACAAAAAAAAGACATCAACTCATAAAAAGTTGTAAGAAAGAAACTCAACTTGCCCATTCATGCCAAGAAGTGATATTCAACTAATGTGAAATGTCTCTTTGGCTACTGCTATAATATCATATTAAGTGAGTCCAATAGCATTCTCCCAAAAGCATTCATGAGGAAAAACCAACACTAACTCATATAAAGTCTTACGAAAGAAACTTCACTTTTAGTGTGGGATGAAATCTTAACAGGTTCCCTCCATACCAAGAAATGATATTCAACTAATGCGAATGCTTTTTTAGTTATCGTCAAAGAAAAGCTTACTTTAATACCATATTAAGTGAGCTCAATTGTATTCTCTCATGAGCATTTTTGGAGGAATACTATTGGGTCCACTTAATAAACATGTTTGTCTTTAATATGTAATGCAATTTTGAGTCGGCTTAGAGTAGGTTTAATGCACAAGACCATGCACTTTTCGCATAAATTCCATTTGATTAAACTTGATCCTGATGATTGCTTCTAAATGATTCGTTTTTAAGACTGAATGAATGAATGAATGTGTAAAAAGACACCAAATGGATTATGTGCAGGAACGTCGTTGTGCAGAGAGAAAGGAAAATTAGAAATTTCAAAATATCACTTATGCCCATCTCGTAGAAGTCCCACATTATATATTACCTAACATATGTTTTGCATTTATACCATGCATTACCTTTAGTACTAAAATTTAGATGGCCTTATTTTATTTTAAACTGCAACTCAATAATCTTATATTCCAATATAAGACTCTCATCCCGAACACGACCAATTGAATTTTATTTAAACAAAAAGATTATTTAATTTTTCCATTTTAACATTTTAACATGAATCATTCTAATTAGTGTCCATGGATTTTCAAAATGTGGCCAATGAAATCCAAATTATCAAAGAAGTTATTAAAAATCTTGTTTATAAGATGATAAGCCTTTTAACATAATCTTAGAGTTAGGATTTCCCTTAGTATGCTTATGGAGTTCCATTGGCTTCAGTTCACTCATTTGCCCGCAAAATGCAGCATCATAATAGTTCAATAATTTGACCATTATAGTAAAATAAGGTATTAAGATGTGAACTATGAATTTCACATTTCTAAGAAAATTATTAAAAATCTTGTTTATAAAGTAATAAATTCTAATACTTTTTAAGTCAATTTTTGGATAAGATAACAAGTCTGTTAATATAAATAACTAACCTCAAGACACTAAAGGAGTTGTTTTAAGGTTTCACATAAATTAAATTAATGTTTTGTCAGGATTTAGGTAGCTTAATAATTCAGCCGTGACACCAATTTAGATATATATATATATATACATGTATGTAGGAAATCCGAAGGCAATAAGAACTTGATCATCTCGTATATTCCAATATTCTGAAGTAAACAATTCAGGCAGAGAATGTGGGTCTGAAGCCTGTTATCCAAATGCACAAGTATAAGTATTAAAGAGTACTCATCGTTAAGGCGATGGTTTTGGAACTGTGTAGAGAGGTGAGAAGTTGAACAAAGAGTAAAGCCTTCTCACCCACCGCCGTATACCGCATAACTCCGATTATAGTAACCTGAAGCAAATTGGGTCATCAAACTGCTCCAAAAGTGGCGGTTGGCGCATCCCTTCAGCTCCGTTGCTGTGCTGCAGCTTGATGGTCCGGGTACGGCTCAACCCCAACCGCGCCTGAGATACGGGAGCTTCCAGGACTGAGTTGCCCTCACTCCTAGATCTGCCATACCAGGTTTACCTAAGCCTGAGCTATAACCGGTGCCCAAGATTGAACTGCTATCCATACGGTAAGCCTCCACTTGGCCCAAGTCTGAACTGCCGACTCTGCCTAATACCTGGAGCGTTATAATTGACTATTCGTTTCTCCAGATTTATTGCCGTCCCAAACCCTAAACTACTATCCCCTTTCTTCACGTCTGTCTTCCATGACATAAAAGCCCTCTTTGAGGCCATCTTCGACCGCGCCCAATTTTCCAGAGCCTGGCCTTACTGCATCGTTCTCTCTCTCTCTCTCTCTCTCTCTCTCTCTCTCTCTCTCTCTGTTCCTGGGGATTAAATGCAGGGGGTCAAAATCCTTGAAGCTCGCTAAACATTCTTAACTTCGTGATTTTACCGCCGCGGTGCATGTCATTGGTGTCTGTTTGCTTTAGGGATGGGGTGATGATTATTTCCCAGAATTACGTCCTTTATAATGAATCTAATCTGAAGATTTTCTGAATTGGTCGGTCGTGGTTTTTCGTCTTTGGTTCAGTTTGATCTTTCATAACCTTTTACTTTTGGCTCGATGGTTTTTGCAGTTGGCATGCTTTTCGAGTAGTAGTCGAGTAAGGCTTGCTTGTGAGCATTTTAAACTGTTACCAGTGCAATTCTGATACTTTGTATTTCTTTCTTTACAAGTGTAGGAGTGCATCTAATTCTGAGGACCAAGTAGTTGCTAGTAAGCAAGAATGGTCGAGTTTCTTTTTGAAGATATTTTTAGAATTGAGCGTTTGGAACCCGATGGTAAAAAGTTTGATAAAGGTAAATGTGTCCTTTTATGCTTAATCTCCTTTACTACAAAATCGTGTTAAATACTTTCTCTCTCTTTCTTGCTGTTTATCTGAGATTGGAAAATCAGTAATCCCTATGTTTCTGTCACGTTATACTACTCTAGGGGTTGTCAGCATTGGGTTTATTTGGTGTAAAAATATTTACCATTGAAGTTGCCTGTGGGTATTTTAGATGGGAGAGCATTTGGCTTTCACACCAAGGAAGGAGCAAAAGGCCTCTAAGGTTTAGGATTAGAAGACAGACGATGGCAAGAAAGATTGTACCTACGGAGGTCACTGAAAAAAATAAATGTGCCTCTTTTGAAAAAAAAAAAATTCTCATAGTACTTGAAAGAGTTTAATAATGTCTGCGGATACCCTCTTTCGAAGTGACCTAAGATCTTTTTTATGTATAGTGAAGCTGTCAGTGTTGATTTGTGGTTTTAAAAGAAATTAGTTGGATTGTCACTACTATTACCTCTGTTGGTGGCTATACTCGGTTATGTTTTAGCATGTTTATTATGAAAAAAAGTGTTGATTCCTTTTGTTCTGGAAGATTGAAATGCAGTTCTTGCATAACCTTTAAATGACCATTCACTGCACCTGATTCCCTTGTAAAGGCTGTGATTGTATGGTAGTTGTGAACAGAACGTGGGGGCATGAGTGGGTTAATGGATTTTTTGTTTGATTTTTCATTAATGATTTGACTGGAATTGCATACTTGTGGCCGGATTATGCACTTGATATGCAGTAGTTTCCAAATGAAATATAGGAGAGTCATCAAACTAGAGCTACAAAGCTGCACGAGAATATGACTGTAAAATAACATCCGGCAAACTCTATAGCAGCAACAATCAGGTCCAACCTAAACCAGTTATGGAGAGACAGTATCTTCATACTGCGCATGTGCTTCTAAGATGATTTCTAAGCCAATAATGACTTTGGGCAGGTCTAGCTGAAGATATACGATTTCTAAATAGAGATACGATTACCAAAACAATAGGAAGGTGTTGTACTAATAAAGAATGTTCTTAGATAATGTAGACACGAGCAGAAAAGGTACACTCAAAGTAACAAGTTCTACTTTCTGAAGAAATCATTTGGTTCTTCTTTCTTCTTTTGGTTTTGATGTGCACTAGTACTGTTGGCATTTGTTCACATTTTCTATTATGTGCTTTTGTAGTCACCCGAATTGAAGCGAAAAGTGAAAAATTTGACATGTTCATGCACCTAGATGTGATGGTCACAAAGGATTTCGTATTGAAGGAAGGTGATAAATTTGCAATGGTACTTGCACCGACATTAAACCTGGATGGAACACCTGACACTGGCTATTATACTCCGGTAATTATATATCTCATGAAGTCCTGAACATTTGATTAATTGGTTGCTGTTAATGTTACAACATGAAATGTATCCAAGAATTTCTTTTATTCTCTTCACATGAAACTTCACTTGGAATATAATTTGAGATGTTGCACATTCGGGTATCAATTTCAACAACAAATATATTTCTGCAATCTCTTGTATTCAGTAATGCTCTTTGTAAGATTAGAGAGATGCTCTACGTGAGACTAACATGATGCTCTTTTTTTATGCTTAACATTTATTATGTGTTGGATGTTGAAACTATTCTTTTTGGGTGGTTAGCAACACCATTTTAGCATGAGCCTAGCTGAAATTGTAATTTGTCATTGCGGGGTTGTAGAGAAATCCATCTTCAACTATCAGGTGTAAGTCCTACCAATAAGTGTCCGGATTGGGAAAAGCTGGTTGAAGTTTGGCATATGCAATAAAGATCACTACATATCTGAATAAGACAGCATAATGTTGTTCAAGTTAATGGCGTTACAAAGGATGTGGTATAACTTTTCTTATTGCATTGAAAACCACAAGTAAAAGAATGGTGGGAAGCAAAGACTGAGAGCAGGAAATGAATTGACTAAATGCGGAGTGAAAGCAGATATTGAGCAAGAGTGTCAATCTTGAAAGAGTTACATGCTTTGCTGTGGCATGAGTTCTCCTTTTGTTCTTCTGCGCATGCATATGAATTATATTGCGGGATGTTTTTTATTTTTGGGGAAAATGCACAATTGATTATGTGCACATTCTGTTGGATTGTGTGCTCCCCGCTCCCTTCCCCCACAACAACACCCCAAACCCCCCAAACACTAAACAAAACAAAAGAAGACCCAAAAGGCGAAAAAGTAAAAAATAAAAAAATAAAAAAATAAAAAAATAAAAAAATAAAAAAAGAAAGAAAAAGATAAAAGGAGGAGGAGGAGGAGAAGAAGAAGGGAAAAAGCACAGTTGGGTTCTTCAATGCAGGTGCCGTTATGTGGGTAAGAATAAAGATTGGTGTTGTTGGAGTCTAGTAGCTCATACAATCCTCGAGAATGTAGATATCATAGGGCAACCTATGCTCATATGTAATTCATTTGTGCTCCCGGAGAGAATATGCTGACTGACAATGATTATCTTGTAATATCTTTTCACATTAGATTGCAAAATCTAAGGATCCCTTCTTTAGTCTCTCGGGACAATATCTTAGTGAGAATTGTTGGAGCGTAAGACGATTCTCTGGCTTATCAATCTTTTGGAATATTTACATTAGGACATTGTAATCATTGAAGTAACTGAGCCTACATTTATTTTTGTAATCAAGCCCAAAATTATTGTCTTAAACTTAGGGTTGAAGCTGTGTCTCGAAATTTTGTTTCAAGCCCTTAGGAGGAGATTTCCCTTAAGTTTCAATTATCAATAGTTACAAACTCAAACCCGAGTGGTGGTATTAGTGCTGATGGTTCAATAGGACAAGTGTTAATGGACATTTCATGTTGCATGTGGCTTTCTGCACCATAGAGCGATGGTGGCTCTTATGTTAGCTCCCCTTGTGATGTGCTTTTAAGATCACAGAACCTTTGTTTTGTTTTCAATAGAAAGAGGACACATGGCGTTGATTTACTGTTGCCTTGTTAGCTAAAGGTCCTTATGGTGGTGAGACAATTGTGTATTTTGTTGGCTTCCATCACAGCACAAAGTAATCTGTGTTAGATTCAACCGTGGAGTGACATTTTACGCATTGGTTGTTAAGAAAATGGTTTCCCTTTGCATGGAAGAGCAATTAAAATGTAGCATGGTTTAGTATGTGAGTACTCACGTGTGGGGGAGATGTCTTGGTTTATCAAATGTTAGGTGTTGGAATACTCACCTATTTCTCTCTCCTATCTTCTTCTGAGACAATTTGACCGCAAACTGGCACTTAATTTCTCTACAATTGCTTCCGGTTCTGCTATCTAAGAATTGCTTCTGATGAGACCTTCAAATAATCTCGTCAAGTATGTTCTACCAATTCTGCATCATTTTCTCAATTGTTGGCTCTCCGTTCTGTTTGCTTGATGGCATGTTCATCATGATGAGTTGTTGCATTTACCGATCCTTACTAGCATTGCCAACATCTGTAATGCTTATTCATTCTTTAGTTTTTTCTTGTGGTCCAACAAGAAAGGCTTTTATGAACCATCACAAGTATATCAGTGTATTTGAGTTGATGCAATTTAAATTGGTGATTTTCTATAAATGGCCCCTAATATGGTTAAGGGAGAAAAAGATAGAAAAGAAGGGAGAAAGGGGAGGGAGGAGGGGGGGTGTAAAAAAAATAAAATGAAAGTATTGGCTGCTAAAACTGTAGAGTTGGGACTGAAGCTTGTTGAATATATGATGCATGTAAGCTTTTATTATTTTTTTTATTTTTTATTTTTTGGATCATAAGCAATCTCTCAAATTCACTGGTAACTTGATCAATCTATTGTGAAATCAATATATTTGTGGGCTACCTTAAAAGTCCTAGGTGTTCATGACTGACCTATACAAAATAGCTGCATTTGGTCCATCAATAATTTTATTTTCAGATCCAGAAATAGATTTGTGTGCGTTTTTAGAAAACACAACTTATTTTCTTCAAGGTCTGCTATGAAGTTGTCTTAGATATTATTTGGCCTTTTAATTTTGATATTTAACCAATATTGTCTGTTGCACCATGTTTAATCATAATAAAAATTCCATGTGATGGATGAAATACAAAAATAATATTTTTTTCCAAGCTTTCTGGACGTTAAGTTCTTGCGTTGCCTCTTGCATACAAAAATAATATTCTTTTGCTCTATCATTGCTTTGGCATTTTCAATCGTGACAGCTATAATACTGAATTCTAATCTTTTTCCCAGGGCAATCGGCAGTCACTTGCAGACAGATTTGATTACGTCATGTATGGGAAACTGTATAGAATTGCAGATGGTTCAGGGCGTGGAACTAAAGCGTATGTACAATTACCTTTCTGGCATTAATTCTTCGTGTGTGAGTGTTGATGCTTCCTGTTAACCTAACTGTATAGCTCAAGAAAACATGTATTATCCAATTAAAACGTGTAAGATCCACAAATGACTGTAGGGTTTGCATCTGATTTGAACTTCTCATGCAGTATAGATAGTTCGAAATCATGCAGTATAGATAGTTTGAAATCATGCGGTTCTTGCAATTACTTTGGGCAATGTTGTTTCAAAGGTCCCTAGGGATTTTGGTGAGGGTCTGTTGCAATGCCCCAGGATTCTCCCGGTGTTTCTTTTATTTAATGAAGAGGTGAAGAAAAATGTGTATAAGATAAATCGTGCAAAAATAATCACTGTTTTTAATAAATTTCAATTAGTAAAATTGTTCAGAGATTTGGTGGCTTTGAAGTCATTTATTTTGAGAAAGCCATTACATGAGTTTCTGTTGTTTCCTTTAGGGAGATCAATGTTTCGTTTGGTGGGCTTCTGATGATGCTGAAGGGAGACCCATCTCATTGCAACAAGTTTGAACTGGATCAGAGGCTGTACATCCTTATGAGGAAGGTGTGAAGCTCTTGTCAGATCGCACTATGGTTAACTTTGTACCGTTTCCGTTTTGGAGGCTGTCTTTTATTTGTTGAACTCCTGATGGGGTGCATATCTTGTTTTATGATACCGCAAACAATTCTCAGTTCTTAAAATAGGGAGAAACCAAAATTATGCTAAACTGCTGCGCTTGTGCACCTGTGCTTATGTACATTGTGTTGCAAATGATCATGAGAAAAACCCTTGTCTACCTAAAAGCGTCCAGGTTGATGACTTCCATTTCTTTTGTCTTTAATACTTTCTCCTTTCACTCTTTTTTGTTTGGTCAAGCAAGAGGTTCAGGAAACCTTAGAAGGCAACTTTGAAATACGAGTTTAAGCATCAATAGAAAGTAATTCATGAATCTTGATGATGCTGGCTTTCAGAATGAATAATTGCCTTCTTTGACACTTGGTTAGCAGTGAATGTGTTTTAATGACTGGGCATGTAGTTCATGCCCAGCTTAATCTTTTTGTCATTATGTCGAGTTTATGCTTTCATCATTTTCTTGAGATTGTTAGTTATTACAAATACTAACACGAGATTGAATTTTGGGTTACTGCAATAGCCCTATCCATTAAAGAAGATGTTTATAATGATTTTAAGATAGACTTTTTGCTATTTCTAAGTTTGTAGCAATTTATTAAAATAAATCCTTTTGAATTTAAGCAGCATTTTGGCATTCCTAATTTTGAACAATAGTGATAGCCGCCCATACTTTCTCACTCGTTGGCAAAATTATAAACGGACATAACATTCACATATTGCTTGGAAAGAAAAAAAAAATGACAAGGTGTATGGTAGGAATCAAAGTACGTGGATGTTATTTACTTGTTATGAAAATCAATGGTTCATTTACTTACAATTACATGAGATAACAAAACAAAGTAATATCATCAAACATCTAATAGTCAAATTCTAACATAGAACTAATACAACCAAATTCTAACATACTAATGATGATTCATATAAACATTTGTCGTCATACAATACATTCCTAAAAAATTCCCAAGAGGCTTCATCTATATCTTGACCCTCTACATTCTCTATATTAAGATTTGGTAATTCTCCAACAAAAGTAGTAAGTTCTTTATTATTGTCTTTGAGTTCTCCAGCTTCCTTGTAATTCATTTCTGGTGACTGATCATTGCTTGCTTTTTCCATCATGGCTTCCATAGTCAATTGTCCAACCATTAAATGATGCTTTGAATCCTTTGTAATTTTGTTGTACTTGATTCGACATAATCCCCAACTTTGAAACTGCAATTGCATTGAGAAGAAAGTGAACAACATTAATTATAAAAAGTATCATAATTAAAGTTTTAACAAAAAGAGACAAAAAACCAAAAATTAACCAAAACATATATTAAAGAATAAAATTATAATTCAAAACAACTAATGATGTAAACACTTACGATTTCAGAAAAAAGTCGATATTCATGCATAATCCAATCACTTTTTATTGCTTGCTTTCGGCTTCTTTGTTCATCTTTGTATTCAAAGAATGTTAAACTCTTAACATAACCCATAAGATGGCCTTGTGAGTCTTTAATTGGTTTATCTCCCGTATTGGCCTTCCACCAACCTCCATTTAAATTCCCTTGTAAATCCCTTCGAACTCGCTTTCCATTTCCATTTTTAGAGGCTTGTTCTCTCTTGACAAAGAAGTATCTCTCATTCTTTCTTATAAATGGAGGAATATTGCCATCTGTAGTAAATTTCAAAACTCATAAGAATTAATATCAATATTCTAAAATCAAGAATAAAGTATTAATTAAAAAAAAAAAGATTAAAAGTATTGATTCCAAGCATCAATGAAAGTGAAAATCAAAACCAATTCAACCCCTTTCTCTTAAAAAAAGAGAAAAGAAAAAAGAAAAAAGAAAGGATGAATTCCGCCACAAATTTACCAAAATATGGGCTTAAACCGAATTGCGAGTGATTTATATACTGGGCCCACACAATTTGGGTTATCCCAAAAAATTAAGAAAAGACTACGAGGGCCAAGTAGAAAGGATATACGATCGACCCAAGGCCTCATATTCGTTGGATCTGGGCTCAAAACTTTTTATAGATTTCAGACAGACAAGAAAAAAAAAACACACCGTATCGTTGCCGGAAATCGAAACAAAAACGGAGACAGGTTGTCGGAAACGCACAGGTTTCCGGAAAAACCTCCAGAATGCAAGAAACGAAAAAGAACATCCCAGGTATGCAAGAAGTGAAAACTAAAACCAAGAAAAACCAAGAACGGAAGAATTACGCAGTGGGTATCCCAGAAAAGAAGAAAAACACGCAAGAAAACGAAAAAACCAGGCATCCAAGAAGTGAAGACGAAAACCTAGAAAATCCAAGAACGGAAGACTTACGCAATGGGCATCTCAGAAAAGAAGAAAAACACGCAAGAAAACGAAAAAGAACAACTCGGGCATCCAAGAAGTGAAGACGAAAACCTAGAAAATCCAAGAACGGAAGAATTACGCAATGGGCATCCAAGAAAAGAAGAAAAACATGCAAGAAAACGAAAAAGAACATCCCGGGCATCCAAGAAAGTGAAAACCTAGAAACCCTAGAAAACCTAGAAACACCAAGAACAGAAGACGCAACGGGCATTCAAGAAAAGCAGAAAAATATGCAAGAAAACAAAAAAGAACCAGACCAGGCATCCAAGAAATGAAAACGAAGACCTAGAAATACCAAGAACGGAAAACTAACGCAACAGGCATCCAAGAAAAGAAGAAAAAGATACAAGAAAACGAAAAAAGATTGCAAGAAACGAAAAAGAAGAGAAAAAGAAAATCGTACCGTGCAGCACCCATGGCTCATGTGCGTAGACGTCCGCTTCAGGGATCTGCTCAGAGGGGCGGCTCAGTCCATTCACTTTTTCCCACAGATAATCGCAGACCAAATCCTGTTCGGTTGGATTAAACCAGAACCCGGCGAATGCTTCCGACGAATTCATTCTTAAGACAGAATGAATGAATGAACGACTGAATGTGTGAAAAGAGATCAAATGGATTCTGCGCAGGGACGTCGTCGTGAGTGACAAGAACTCAGAGAAAAAAGGAAAATCTAGAAACTTCGAAATATCCGCTCATATGCCCATCCCGTGGAAGTGCCCGCATTATATAATAATACCCAGCATATTAGTCATTGGGTATATTTACTAAAATACCCCTCCCTTCTTCCGGTTAAAATACCACGCGCATATGTTTTTACGGGATTAAGTTCAATAATACAATGGTTAGGAACTTTCCTGATCTACCCTGCAGTGTGATCATGAACAAACAAGATATTTAAATGCTAAAAGGGAACCCCTTTAGTCATGCTCGAGAGACAAATGGCAAGTTGCTTCATCATTCATTGTCAAGAGAAACACTCTCACCGAGCAGTTTCCAAACGTTTGAAGCATGTTGCATATGATGTGCATAACTCATTTCAAGACCCGCAAAGCTTTGGTTGTCTGCTCCAGCGATGTGGTAAGTGCGCAGTGACATCCAGTAAAGGAAGTTGTAGACATGCCCCGGAATTGGTCTCCTTTGCTGGCTTACCTGTGATGTTTACAAAGGGTTTGAAGCCTCTGGGCACATCCTAGAGCTGGATAAGTTTGTTCAGTTTCTGATCTTTTTGGATTATTGAATTTGAGGGAAATTATTCACACTCACGAACTATTACGGAGTTTGGTATTTCGGACTTCCAAATTTCATATAATTCATGCTTTTGGAGCTCTTCTTCTAGTATGGAATGAATTTGTTTGGACACGCCGTTATTGACGGCTGTAAATTTGTGGCCCTACAATTAGTAGCAAATATAGAAAGGTACGATCAGATCTTATGCCAACAAGCTTACCACATGTGTTGGCTGAGAGCATGTATCTTCAGCACAACTAACCATCGGTACGAAGCTATCATCAATTGGGTCTGTTTACTCCCCGAGCTCCGCTTAGCCTAGCTTATAGGTAGGAACTAGCCATCCAGCTATGCTACTAAGGAAACAAGCATTCAATTAGACTAAAACCTGGAGAACTTGATTGCGTTGAAGATCGAGAACCTGGAGCACGGTGTAACAAGTTTCCATGTCCGGGTTGTGGTCCAGCTGCGAGAGGTACATCCACTCTCTTCTACTCTACGAGGCTTTCCTATTCCGTCAACTAGCTGTCTGCTTTGGATATCAGCTGCCAGGAGGGCCACTACCAATGGAGGAGATGGCGCCATTAGAGCACGCGTGCATAATGGAGGCGCGTGATATTTGATCTAGAATTAGGACGAACTTAAGCCGCCTCTTCAAACACAGCGTCTTTGATATTTCACGTTCTTGTATTACGAAGAGTGAATTAGAGAACGTCATCGCCAGCATATATAATAAAAATAATTACGTCATTGAGAATAATAAATGCTTACGTCATCGATTTGGAAGTGATTGCCATCAATTGCAACTTATCTTTTCCGCACGACTTGGGATTCCCGTTGGCACTCAAGTTAAATGGGAAGGGTGGTCGTGCCTCGAATGATGTACAATCCTGTTCCCACATGAGAATATCGGATCTCATTAGACCACATGGCCACGTTTCGCGAACGCGTACCGGGGAACGCGTAAGGAGATCAACGACAACGATTCCACCGTGGCGTCCACGCTCCAAGACCTGAGGCTCCGTTGCCACGAACTCGAAAAGCATCTTCGTTGAGTGATGAAATCGACCCTTAACGGCTGCGAGGGCATAAAAGAGAAAACGGCATTTATTATCAAACAAAGATAATAAATGCGCGAGGGCATAAAAGAGAAAACGAACAACATTCATTGTCCACTTCTCTCTGTCCCTTTCCATAATCAAAATTCACAGTGCTCTCTGTTCTCACGCTACCGGAGTCGCTCTCTTCTATTCTTCTGATTACCGCCGTCGATCGCTCTCTTCTGTTCTTCTGATTACAGCCATGACGGACGCCTTGCTCGACTACGCCAAGGAAAAACTTCTCGACAGAAAAATACAGGAGGCTTATGAACTTGTGCTTTTGGCCCAAACCCTCGATCCATTTTTTCCCGGGATCAACAAAGCACTTACTGCCTACCGTATGCTCTCCGTGGCCACAAGGAGGACTAAGTCTGGGCTGGTTGATTACTATGCGCTTCTCGAGTTGAAGGCCGATGCATCTCTCAGTGAAGACACCATAACCGATTCTTTTTGCCGGCTCGTGAAGCTCGTTCATCCTGACAAATCCTACTCTCCTGCGGCGCCTGCTGCATTTCGTCTCATAAAAAATGCGTTGGATGTTCTGGGCGATGAGAAGAAACGAGAGGCCTACGATGTTTCCATGGGCCTGCGTCCACCACTGTCGAAGCCACCACCGAAGACATCGTCCAAGCCACCGCAAACTGGTCAGAAACAGTGCCGTGGGATCAAAAGGTGCCGGCAGAATACTGAGGCTGATTCGCATCGCGCAGTTCGTCCCAGAACGATCTCCTAGGTTTCATCAAGATTCATTTTTTTTGTGTTCTTGCTAGGGTTTTGCTGTGAATGTGAATGTTAGGGTTTAAATGGTTTTGCTGGGAATGTGAATGTGAATGTTAGAGTTTTGCTGTGAATGTGAACATTAGGGTTTACCTGGTTTTGTTAGAGTTTATCCTTTCGCTAATAGTCGGATGCAAAGTGATTGGGGTTTTGCGGAAGTAAATCCAAGATTAAGGTTCTGCATATTGGGTCTTGTATAAAATTTGGAATAGTATAAAAGAATTTTTTTTTCTTTTTTGATCTCTCTCTACCTCTCTTTTTCTCTCTTTTTTAGGTTTTCAAACAAACTTGATACTCAAGAATTATCAACGTGAATAGTACTATAAGCCTAAGCGCGTCATCCAACAATCCGTGTTGATTAGAGTTCCACGCAACACCTAATCCGTGACATAAAAGCAACACCATTTGTACCGCATTCGAGGGACACTATCCCATATTAGATACCCAGCATATTAGCCCTTGGAGATATTAAAAAAATGCCCCGCATTAAGTTTGTACATTTTGTTTGATTTAATAATATTACTATATTTTTACTGGATTAACCCGCCATTCAAGTTGGGCCTTTTGTTAGCATGTCAGGTAGGTTAAAGGTTACTCTAATAGTGTAGATTTTAACAAAAATTGAATGGTCAAGTTCACTTAAATGTTAGAAAGGAGTTGTTGGTAAAATGTTCAAAACTTTAATTTAAAAGTTAGCTTAAAAATTTGAGGAATATTTCATTCTAATCACAAAAAAATCACATACTCAATATAGAACTTTGGTCTTGTATATATATTTTTATAAGGTTTAAAGTTACACAAGATGGAAAAAATTTAACACAAGCTTCAAAACCATATTAGAAAGCTTAAAAGTTAAATTCAAAAATTGGATGAACATTTTCTTAATTTAAATTTCATTACAAGAAATGACATATTTAATTTGATATTTTTATCCAACACTAATCTCCAAAATGGGATCCCAAACTCAAGATCAATTATGAAGAATTATTTTTAAATCCATCATTGCGTTAAAATAAACCATGAAAAAAGAACTATAAGATGGAACAGTATCTCCACCTCGAACAAATTCCAAAACGCATAAGAACTAATGTCAACGTCATAAAATCAAGGACACAGTATTGATCCCAAAACAGTCTACTGAAATATGGGCAATAAATATATTGAGCCCAAAAAATTAAGAAAAGACTGCGTGGGCCAACTCGGAAAGAGTTATAGATTTCTCCGCTTCAGTACAACGACGCTTTTCGGAATAAACTGCATAAGAGAATTAAATATGCAGCCATACCATATTCTCACAAATCAAACCTTAAATTTGGAATCAATGAAAGCAGCGCCAGCTCTTAAACCTGGAGCCGTGTAGGACAAAAAGTCCTAAAACCTGAAATATCTATAGACCAACTTACCTTCGGATCCAAGAAACACCTACATAATCCTAAACACTTACAAACACATCACGAAAAAGCTTTTTTCTTTTTCTTTTTCCTTTTTTAATGCAACTTTTTAACTTCTTTTATTTATTTTTTTATGCATGTATCTAAATTCACATATCTAGATATTAAACTTAGGACTAAGAAATTTCATGTCCCAACTAAAATAAACACTTATTAACAAACTTTTTAAAAACTCACAAAGAATTTTGGGACAACAATCAGATTACAGAAAATAAAAATAAATAAATAAATAAAAAATTTTGTTTCCAGTCACTCATATGAACATATGCAAATCCAAAAGATATACATATTCCACAAACAAATGATATTCTCACTTCTTGAATGAAAACCTGAATTGAAGGTCATATGTATGAGGCACCACTGATATCATAAAATAATGTTGGATAGGTGACATAGCTTGGTAGACCTTATCCATGGGAGGAGATGGCGCCATTAAAGCACGCGCGCATAATGGAGGCGCGTGATATTTGATCTAGAATAAGGACGAACTTAAGCCGCCTCTTCAAACACAGCGTCTTTGATAGATATTTCACGTTCTCGTATTATTACGAAGAGTGAATTAGAGAGCACAAGAACGTCATCGCCAGCATATATAATAAAATACTTACGTCATTGAGAATAATAAATGCTTTCGTCAGTGATTTGGAAGTGATTGCCATCAATTGCAACTTATCTTTTCCTCACGACTTGGGATTCCCGTTGTTACTTAAGTTAAATGGAAAGATTTGGTTACAATTAATCTTCGATGTAAGGGTTATCGTGCCTCGAATGATGTACAGCAATCCTGTTCCCACATTAGAATAGCGGATCTGACCAGACCACATGGCCACGCTTCGCGAACGCGTACCGCGGAACGCGTAAACAGATCAACGACAACGATTCCACCGTGGCGTCCACGCTCCTGGACCTGAGGCTCCGTTGCCGCGAACTCGAAAAGCATCTTTGTAGAGTGATGAAATTGACCCTTCTTAATTGGGGATACGTGTAATAGAAGTGGACTGGATATCCCGCACAGCGATAAAAGGTTCGCTGGTTATGACAAAGAAGGGAAGAAGTTTAATGCCGAAGTTCACCGCAAATACATATATGTTGGCCATATTTATGAGTACATGAGGGTATGAGCCGGAAAAGTACCAATCTCACTTCAGCGGAGCCTGATAGCATTGAGGAGATGTACAAGAAAGTTCACGCTGCTATACGTGCAGATCCCTCTTTGAAGAAGTCTGAGAAGCAGCCTCCTAAGGAGCACAAGAGGTGAGATCAACATATACTTGTTGATCTGTTTTTGTCGCGTATGGCATGTCTGCACTTCCGACGATGAAAGGTTCTACCATCTTGTGTTGGTCGAAGTTAAAGTTTTGCATTTAAAGAGCAGGAAGACTTGGAAGGTGTCTAAGATGCACTATGTTAATTAATGACTGCTTTACTTACAATTACTCGAAATAGTAAATAAAGTAATATCAACAAACACTAGGTATCTAAGTTTTATTAAAAATGGAGAGCTTTTTTAACATATTACAAGCACAATAGATTTGTCAAATGTTCAAAAAAAAAAAAAAAAAATCATCTCCTATAGCTCGACCTTTTTTACACTTTATTAAATTATGGAGCCCCTTTTATAAAAGTTGTACATTATTCGTTTTTACCTTTGGATTTTACTGCTTTATTGTAACTTTCTTGTAGTAATTGATAATGGCCTGTTTTCCCCCTTATGACTTCCATATCCAATCGTTTACTTAATGAATTATACTCTGAATCCTTTGTGCTTTTATTATACTTGGTTTGACAAAATGATCAAAGAAAGTGAATAATATAAATTATAAAAAGTAACACAATTCAAGTTTTAACATAAAGGAAGAGAAAGCCAAAATTTAACTAAAACATATATTAAAGAATAAAATTATAGTTTAAGATAATCAACGATGTAAATAGTTACTATATCAAAAGAAAGTAGGTATTCATATATAATTTGATCACCTTTTATTATTTGCTTTCGGCTTCTATGCACATCTCTATACTTAAAGAATAGAGTCTCAACATAAGCAACAAGTTGACCTACAAGTTTTTGATCATTTTGTTTCTTACATTAGTATTCCATCAACCTCCATTTAAATCCCTCTATAATTCTTTTCGGACTTGTTTTCTATTTTTATTTTTAGAGGTTTGTTCTCTTTTGACAAGGAAGAATCTCTTATTCTTCTTAATACATGAAAGATTATTACCACCTTAAATAAATTCTAAAACCCACAAGAATTAAAATAATCATTTCAAAATCAAGATTATGATACTTATAAGAAAAACAAGAAAGCAAAAAGTATTAATTCCCCGCACGAAAGTGAAAGTCAAAGCCAATTCCAACCCTTTGTTTCTTCCAAAAAATGAAGCCAAAAACAAAAAAACAAAAAAGTGCTAATTCCGCCGATAAATTTACGGAAATATGGGCCCTGGTCAGAAGTAAGTAATCTATATATTGGGCCCATATCTTGCTATATTTCCTCACAAATATGGGCTCAAGCGAGTCTGGTAATGTATACTTGGGCCCACAAAATTTGAGTTTTCCTAAAAAATTAGGAGAAGGCTACAAGGGCTAACAGAGCGAATGTGCGATCGACCCAAGGCCTCAAATTAGTTGGGTCTGGGCTCAAACTCAGGTTCTGTTTTTATTGACTTAAGACCAAAAAAAAAAAAAAACACCGTAAGTCGGTGATCGTTGCCGGAATTCGAAACAGAAACGGAGACAGGTTGCCGGAAAAACCTCCAGAAGGTAAGAAAAACCAAGAACAGAAGACTAAGGCAATGGGCATCGAAGAAAAAGAAGAAAAAATTGCAAGAAACGAGAAGAATATCTCTTGAAAAGGAGCCCATTCTCTTAACAAAGCCTTCATCAGCAGCAGTGTGGCAAAAGTTGAACTTCATGCCAAAAGCAGCCCATTTAAAAATGCTTTCAGCAAATCGCCACTAAGAGGGAACCCATAAAAAACCAACAATAAAGAAGTAAAATAGTTCACTTGCCACAATATTTTTACTTACACGATCTTGAAGCTGTACAGGTTTGGGAATGGGTTTGAGTTTCAGAGGCGGCTTAGTTCGTCGTCCGTATGCGTAACGTAGGAAGAAGATTATGGCAGTATTGGTACTGGTTCAAGTTTTAAAAATGTAAGCCATATCCAGGGTTCATCATTTTCATTTTCTTAACTTTATTTGTACTTTTATACTATGGGCAAAGAGAGGAAATATAGAAAGATACGATCAGATCTTATGCCAACAAGCTTACCACATGTTTGGCTGAGAGTATGTATCTTTAGCACAACTAAAGCAGAACGTCTTATTGCCTATGCTAATAAGGAAACAAGCCCAATCTAATCTACGAAGTTATCATCACAATTAGACCAAAACCTGGAGTTTTCTCATCGTCGTTATCATCGCAGGGGTGGGGAATAGGCCGCATATCTGATTGCGTTGAAGATCGAGTACCTGGAGCACGGTGTAACAAGTTTCCATGTCGGGGTTGTGGTCCAGCTGGGAGAGGTACATCCACTCTCTTCCACTCTACAAGGCTTTCCTATCCCGTCAACTAGCTGTCTGCTTGTCTCCTGCATCACAAAAGCCAAAAATAGAAATCAACATCTTAGTGAAAAAAAAAGAAGAAAAAAGCTCAGAAATTTTATTCCGACCTTTTCTGATCTGTTTTTCACCTTAAAAACGCCAATTTTTTGTTCCAAAACTTTGAGTTTTGACGTGTTTCAATTAAGTAATTTTACCTATTCTGCATTTTGGTCTGAAATAAAGTTAAACCAGACATTTAAAAATTTAAAAATAAGAAATTATGACTTTTTATGTATATAAACTTTTGCACGGAACAAGGTTTTGAATCAATGATTTGTTGATTATTACGTGAATTGTAGATTTGAGCATAAAATCTCAATGATGTAAACATTTATTATTCTCAATGATGTAAGCAGCTGGCAACGGAGGTTCAATTTATTACAAAAGCCCGACTTTCATTACAACTGTCATAATGTAATCGATTTAAGATTTTTTCTATATCCACTAAAAAGATCTTTTGTGAGTGGTGAAATCGACCCTTAACGGCTCCGAGGGCATAAAAGAGAAAACGGCATTTATTATCAAACAAAGATAATAAATGTGCGAGGGCATAAAAGAGAAAACAAACAACATTCATTGTCCACTTCTCTCTGTCCCTTTCCATAATCAAAATTCACAGTGCTCTCTGTTCTCACGCTAGCGGAGTCGCTCTCTTCTGTTCTTCTGATTACCGCCGTCGATCGCTCTCTTCTGTTCTTCTGTTTACAGCCATGACGGACGCCTTGCTCGACTACGCCAAGGAAAAACTTCTCAACCGCAAAATACAGGAGGCTTATGAACTTGTGCTTTTGGCCCAAACCCTCGATCCATTTTTTCCCGGGATCAACAGAGCACTTACTGCCTACCGTATGCTCTCCGTGGCTACAAGGAAGACTAAGTCTGGGCTGGTTGATTACTATGAGCTTCTCGAGTTGAAGGCCGATGCATCTCTCAGTGAAGACACCATCACCGATTCTTTTTGCCGGCTCGTGAAGCTCGTTCATCCTGACAAATCCTACTCTCCTGCGGCGCCTGCTGCATTTCGTCTCATCAAAAAGGCGTTGGAGGTTCTCGGCGATGAGAAGAAACGAGAGGCCTACGACGTTTCCATGGGCCTGCGTCCACCACTGTCCAAGCCACCGCAAACTGGTCAGAAACAGTGCCGTGGGATCAAAAGGTGCCGGCAGAATACTGAGGCTGATGTGAATCGTGCAGTTCGTCCCAGAACGATCTCCTAGGTTTCATCAAGATTCATTTTTTTTGTGTTCTTGCTAGGGTTTTGCTGTGAATGTATTTTGTTAGGGTTTTGCTGTGAATGTGAATGTGAACGTGAATGTTAGGGTTCTGCTGTGAATGTGAATGTGAACGTGAATGTTAGGGTTCTGCTGTGAATGTGAACATTAAGGGTTTACCTGGTTTTGTTATCTTGCTGTGTTAGAGTTTATCCTTTTGCTAATAGTCGGGTGCAAAATGATTGGGGTTTTGCGGAAGTAGATCCGAGATTAAGGTTCTGCATATTGGGTCTAGTATAAAATTTGGAATAGTATATACGAATTTTTTCTTTTTTGATCTCTCTCTGTCTCTCTTTTTTAAGTTTGTATATTCATAATCTGTCAAACAATCAGGTAATATACCTTTTCCTTCTCTACTTGATTTTCAGAGAATTCTTTTGAAAATATTGCGTTTAGAGGCAAGTTCTGATAACTTTTCATCTTAATATTTTGTGCTTTTTTTTCCCCTCTATAGTGGGAGGAAGTGGGTTTAAAGCATCTATTATGTGATGCAGCCGATGTAGCTTCTTCCTTAAGGAATGAAAAAAAAAAAACTATTAAGACTAATTTTTCTGTGATGAGCAAACGGGAAAAACTATGACTATAAACATTAACATTGATTTCTTTTGAAGGTTCTTCAACGCATTGGCATTGGATAAGCACTTTGTTTTGTGAACAATATTCCAAGGAATCTAGATATTGTGTGTAAATTGCATGATATCTAACAGTAAATTATGAGTTAAAAAATAAAAAAGATTGAATTTCGTTTTTATCTTACCTATGATAAATTATAAGTGTATAGCTTCAAAGTTAGTATTATACAAGAGAATAAAGCATTTGGGAAATGCCTTACTCAGGGAGTTTTCCTTTTTGTAATCAACATAGAGTTGGAACTTAACAATCTAACTTATGAGTATATGTTCTGCACATTATATGTTAAGTGTGGGCAAATTCAGAAGCCTCTGAGGGAGATTTTACAAAATCACTTTTGTTAACCTCAACTGCATGAAAAACTGATATTTATATAATTAACTTGAAGTTCTGCCACGCCAGCTTCAAATGAGAGAGATCAATGAGATTTACATTTGTAGAGGTAAATGAATCTTGACGTCGGTTCTAAAAGTCTGGATAGGTTTCATCTGTTTTGTGGGTGCCGTGGAGTTGCAAATGTATATAATGGTGATGTTTATGGAGTATTAATACCAGTAATGTGCATTGGGTCACTCTCATGAAACTCCTGAAACGTAGCTAAACAATCAAAACTTGCCATTTGTGTATGTCATTATGCTGATTGCTGCATAATGTATTCCGTGGGGCTGGAAGGACGAAGGAAGTATTAAGGTTGTAACGACGACAAGTTGTTTTGAATATAAAACTGGGAATTTGGGATGAAAATTTGTCCCATGCAGATTTGAGTCTCCCTTTGTTGTCTTACGTTCTTTCATCCTGGCAGACAACAATTTCTTGCAAACTAAACCCAAAATAGGTGGACATTAAGAACTAGCACTCTCCACAAATAAAAGATTAGAAGAGTGTCTAAAAAGAGTAGAAATTTATCTAACGTCGATAAATAAATACTGCACAAAATAGTCCAAGTACTTGCTAAATTCATAACACATTGGACCAAAAGTTTAACAGTTCAACGCAGAAGCACAAGAGTGTCACATTAATTACAGACCGATAGTTCACCAAATGCAAGGCCTTACAGAAGAGGAGTTCAAAGTGCAAAATAGAACTAAAGGCAACATATATAGACCCTTTAATGGCAGGACTACCACCCATTTAACTTCATAAACATGATTTAAATTCAGCTCGAGATACACAACATCTTCGACTTTTTCATGCAGCTTGAGGTGACGGTTAACTTCTTCCATTACGGTCTTCTACGCACAATCACCCAAACATATAAGCGAATACGTACATATGTTAATCATGAAACTTAACCGCATTACTCTCTGGACATTCCTCCTTAATGCAGTTGAGGGTGACACCAACTTTGTTCTCAGATCTACAAACTTGCAACAATTCTTCTTCGTCACCGCACCGCACCAAATCCAACCATGGTTCATACTACTGACAACTTTGTTGAGACGCACTATTGACAACTTTGTTGAGACGCACTATTGACAACTTTTTCCCCGCTTATACAATATTAAAATGATTTTAATTATATAATGACCTTTTTTTTTTTGTAAACACTTAGTTGTTTAACTTTGAAACAATCATCAAACATCTAATTAATTGTAATACGTGTTAGTATACTCCTAAGTGTCCATGTTCTGATTTTTTCTTGTACATGGCTGTAGGGTTTTTGCATGCCTTTCATGGTTCCTATCGAAAACCCTCCCTCAAGCAAATTTAACAAAAAAGGAAAAAAAAAAAAACTATTAGGTAAATCTAAAGTTGGGAAAATACAATTTTAATATAATTCAGCAAAGTCCTTTTTCTTCTCTTTTTCCACCCCAAGATATAAGCTTGATTTTTCTTCCATCTAGTTTGAGATTATTTGGTTCAAGATTGTTTCTCTTTGCCTTTTGAGGCAATTAGACAGAGGCAGCATGTAGGACGAAGGAAAAGGAAATGTTTGGCTGGTTGAAAGCTTCTACCTTTATACTCTTTTCTTTTTTTTCATCTTCTGTCAAGAAATTGGATTGAAACAAAAAAGATTCATTGTAATATGTTGATACTTCTCATTGTATCTGCGTGCTCAACAACTTTGGACTTTTATGGGTTACTAGTGGCTTAAGACTTCCTTAGTTTAGGAAGTCTATGTTTGATATGACCATTTTATTTTTTATATATATATATATATATATATATATATATATATATATATATATATTAATTTTAATCCTGTTTAGGAGATTTAGAATCCTTCTGAAATTGGTTTCCTCATCTATATATATATATATAAATTTTATTTTATATATATATTTTAATCCTGTTTAGGGTATTTAGAATCCTTCTGAAATTGGTTTCCTCATCTATATTACCCAAACAAGCATACATACTACAATTCTTTGGATGTCATCTCTGGCCGCTACTAGACTGCCTTTTGCGACCGTGGAACGTGCCAGTGGGTGAGAATTGGCCGCACATTCTCTACGAATTGAGCTCATCTCGTACAACATTTTCCTGCAAACGTGATAATTCTTTACTGGGGATCTAACAACCAGTAAAGACCAAAGACCAAGATGTTAGACCCTCCGAAATCTAAATCAGGTAAAGAAAACGAAGTAGAGGAGTCATCTGGGTTGTTTCCTCCTGCAAATTTTCTCACTTTTTTCGCTACTGCAGTCCATTCAAAAGCAAGAAAAACGAGTTCCAGTCAATTCAAAATTTCCGACGGATCCCTTACAACTTGATTGGGATGATTAACAGGAATTAAGAACTCATCTTATGTTCACAAAGGGCAAGGATGATCTTTAACATTGGTGGACAAAACTTGGAAGATACGATTTGAAGGTAAAATCTCTTCGATTTTAAGCATGAAGTCATATGGATTGCAGACATACAACAGACAGACGCGGAGAGTAGTTTGACGTTCGTTCTCCGGCTAGTAGAGGACGTCAAAACGTGTGTGAGCCAAATTAAGCATAATTTTTAAGTATCCAAAAGTCGAAGGCAATTATGTTAATTTAGGAAAAATGGTATCATACGGGTGATTTTTCAAGACAAATTCTGATTTTCCATCACGGTCCAATCAAAACAAGAATATAAGCTACCGTGTCAACTTGGATGCTCGAAGCTTTGAGCTAAGTTGTATCCATAATAACGAGAAATGTCCGAAGTTGCCCTGCCTGTATTATTGACTCCGTGGCATGGAAAAAAAAAGGTCGTCCTTGACACATTCAGACGCAGGAGCCCGTGTAACAGCTTTATCCAGCAAAACCACTTCCCTCATGTTTCAAGTGGCGCGACGTCAACACCTACGCGAGATATGCCCGCCGAAACCTCCATTCCAGAACGACTTTAACGAAGCTCTTGCACTATAAATACCTTTTACATCTTCCTACTTTGTCACACATATCAGAAGCTTTTATTTCTATCAAGGAGCAAAGTTCATTCATTCGTCCCATCTCAGCAAGTTAGAGAACATTTCCGAAGATGAGTTTCAGAAGCACCAGTACCCTTTTCATCATCTTTATCATCTCTGTTGCCATCTTGAGCCATGCCGGGGTCGAGGCGACCAGATTGTTATCCGACGGTTTTGCTGGTGCCGATAATCTGGAGACATCTTCCTCTGTCTATGAGAAGGCGAAGCGCAGCGTGGAGAATTGGCTGCAAAGGTTGCCATCCGGCCCTAATACTCGAGGCTCGGGTCACTAGTTTGTTCAAATTGTGAAAGGTCACTAGTTTATACAAATACACAGTTACACCCAAGCAAATAAGAATAAAGTCGCTCATGACATACTGTAGCTTCTGCTTTGTAGAAGTATAACGAAATAATGGAATGGACAATAAATTTCCTTTATTAAATTAAGTTGATGATTTTTTTTTAATTTTTTTTTAACTTGTTTCTGATTATGAACTTCTGGTTCACCGTTTTATTTTGTATATATGCAAAGACATCTGCAAGGTTACTTCTGAATTCTTCCCGTCATGTGACAAATTCAATGGAATTTGCTCCTACTCATAACAAAAGAAATAAAGAAGGGAGGTACAGACATTGTAAAGAGAAATTCCTTCAGTTAACTAATCCATTACTTTCTCTTTACTTTGCCACTACATTACATCAAATATTTAAAAATAAGCTGTTACTATTTTACGTTTTAGTCGTAGTCATATCTATAGCTTTTAACATGTATTCAATAGGTTAACTTATACATGTGCAATTACATGGACAATATATCATTTGAAACAATATACATATATATGTATATATCCGAGTGTCATCACTATTTTCATTTACAATCTCTTATGAATTTACAAGTTAGACTAATGAGTTCTATGGTTTTCATACTTTTCCAACTAATTCCCAACCTCTTAAATTTGTTAAAATTTCTAGACTCATATATTATGTGGAGTTTCATGTAATGAAACATAAAGTAAAACCACAAGGTAGTTTCTCCATCTCTGTCAATAATAGTTTGGTTCCATAGAATTCAAAGCTTGTCAATTTACAGCTTGAGCTAAAGTCCAAAGCTTCATTGTTGTCACTGCTCACCCACATTCACTAGTCAAAAGAAGGCAAAAGAGGTGTTATCTTAATATAATAATATACGTAAAGGCATGCATGTATCCATTTTTATTTTCTAACATCGTTGAGAGAAAGATTACTATACATGTAAATATATACATATGGACCGATTGATAGACCGTCGTTCCAACCCTCTTCCTCATCTTGATTCCCTACGTATGCCAATAATGTGTTATAACTTGCACTATAAGTTCAATATAGGACAAGAGGATCTTGCTCAGAAAGCTCTAAAGAGGCGTAAATCATATGCTGTAAGTTGTCATCTTCCTAATACAATTTAGGTGTGGGCTCATAATGAACATTCTCCCTAGGTCCGAAAGTAAATATAAAAGTAACTAATGAAATATTGATTAATTGTGTATTGTTTTTTACTCAATTTTCAAGTTGTTGTTTCTGTTCCTGTTTAGTAGTGCAATTTGCCTTTTAGCCATGGTACTTGCATAAATTGCGTTATGCATTATCAAGTCATATTGGTTAGTGAAATTCATTATCCTTGCTAAAGAATTACAAATAAACAAAAAAATAAAATAAATAAGGAAGTAAGTATTAAATATTGCAAAAATTCTAAGATGCCAGAAAAAGGATTTACAACTAAAAGTGACGATTGTAATCTTTTTTTAAAAATGGGTCTTGAATCTAAGTGATTAGGAAAATTACAGACTATATATAGGATAAGAAATAGAAGAATTTTGGCCGAATAATGCCACTCAGTTGAGGAGCTGAACCTATACAATTTAGCTTTCATGAGAGATTTCTATATATATAATGAAATTTATTGCATCAGGAGTTACAATAAATTCACTCTACTTTGTTGTTGTTTTGGTGATGCAAGAGGGTGAAATTGAGAAGGTGGAATTATGTGGGAGTGCATTGGAATCTGGACCAAATAAACGCAACATTATAAACGACTTGATGCACACAATGATTTACTTATATATATATATGCAGGATAATGCTAATTCCTTGAAAGCTCAACTTGATCAACAAAAAAACCGTTGTAAAGAATCTTGTCTCTAATACACAGGTATCTTAGTGGGTTGTTGAGAATCTAGTCTCTATTTTCTTACCTTGATTCTTGTCATCTAAGGTCATTTGGATAAACAGTAGCACGTGAATACAGTTGCGTACTAATATTGCATAACCATTGTTTTTGTATTGTTAATGTTACAGTGTTAATCATGTAATAACTTATCCAGAAGCGGCGTTTTGGTTTCATCCATAAAAACTTCTAGTCAAGGGGTGTTCACAATTCACTTAGCTAGCTAGATGGAATACTTCTCCGTTTGGATTTTTTTTTGTTGGTTGGACGGTACTTTTTTTTTTTTTTTCTTTTTCACTTCAAACATAACATAACTCCATCAACATCAACCAAAATACTAAATGAAGCATTGGACAATAGTGACAATGAAGATAGTGATGAAGACTTCTTTAAACCTAAAGGTGAAAGAAAAAAGGTTTGTCCTTGAAATACTTTATCAGAAGTACAAATCAAAGAACAAGATTTGATAATTGCAACTCTGCTTTTTTTTTTTTTTTTTTTTAAATAACTACACACATGAGGAAGGGAGGGGGTTTTGAACTCCTAACCTAGTGAACTTGCAGGTCAAAGTTCTTTGACTTTTTCCCATGAAGCCAAGGGGACACCCCTACTGCAACTTTGGTTAGACCTCATGAACAAATATTATATAATTTAAGTAACTAAACAAGTTACTTAAATAACAACATTAGTTAAGACTTTCTTCTTTTTCAAATAACAGCATTATATACCAGTGTAATTTGGTTCACTTTTATTGAGTAAGCTGCACAAACATCCCTTTTACTTAGATTAATTACACACTCGTCATTTGTGGTTCTAAAAGCTAAAATTAGGAGTGAACTTATAGGGGTTCACACAATGCTATTGTCTCACTCCATTCGAGGGTATGCAAGAATTTGAGAATGTAACTTAGCTTCCTTGCATACCAGGGGGGAAAAACCAGAACACAAATTTTCAAAGAAAAAAAAAAACGTATCTTTCGTGTTCTAGTAAAAAAGCACCACATTCAAAACATTGGCATAGACAACAATCAACACCGCTAGAAGCCTGAGGCAAATGTCAAATATAACACAACACCCTCCTCAAATATAACATCCGCCATAGCCTTCTTCAAATGAAACACAAAATTGCAAAATGATTTACATGCTGTGAAAAAGTGCCACAAGCCAACAAGGGAAAGCTTCAGCACATAAGACGCAATAAATATGGAAAAAAATGAAAGTGAAGGCAAAAACAAGAGAGAAGATAACATGGCCTTATAGATCCACTTACAAATATGGGCTTATATCTATGTCTATAGGTGACTTATTGGTTAACAAAAATAAATAAATAAATAAATAAAGGAAGAAGCAAAAAATTCTTAACCTTTTTTTTTTTTACGTGCATGTGATGGGGATGATATAATAAGACTACTTAATTTCAATTCTTCGATTAAACTTTCTGCAAGGATAGTGAATTATCAATTCGGAAAGTAATTTCTCCCGAAGTGCTCTTGCTGCTGGTATGAACCATTTTTAAGGATTTGCTAGAGCTATCAAGGTGAGATTTTGGCAATGTTTGCAGGCATCCATAAAAAATTAGAATTGTATGATTATTATCATAAGGCTACTAATTGCCATTTTTTTCTCATGTAACTTAGATAATAAGATTTAAATCTCTCCTAATTGTAATCATATGCAAATGCAAAATTATAAGTTCCTTTGAAGACATAGGGGAAATTCTATTCCCGTTCAATGATTTTTTTTTTTTTTGTCTGAATTTTCTTTCTTTCTCACACCCTTTTTTGATCTTCTACTTCCCAAAAAAGACAACTACGATATATATTCTACTAACAACTTCTTATCTTTGCTAATGAATTATAAAAAAAGAAAAGGACTACTGAATCAATAACTCTTTTATTTATAATTACATGAAATAGTAAAATAAAATAATATCATAAAATACCTAATATTTTCCTTTATGAAAAATAGACAACTTCTAACATACAACTAATAACATGTTTTAACATTATAATGGTTATTAATCTAAGAACTTCTTGTCGAATTGCATGTATCAAATGTTCCTTAAAAGGTAGGGCAACAACTTTTTTGGTCCGAAACAAGGCCGATTTCCTAGTGTAACATGTCTTTTGATGAAGGCCACATTCAATAAAGATTCTCGTTCCAATTTAAGAAAATATAAAGCAGTATTCAAATAATTTATATAAGAAGATACTTGCTGACTAAGTTTAATGTTCATTATTGTGAAATTACTCGATTTTGGATTCACATTAATGGAAAACCCACAAAAATAGGAACTCACGAAGAAAGAAAAGATTTTCGAAGATCCGGCCCGGCCCATCTGGTTTGGAAACCCGTAACCCGCGAGTTCTGAAAAGCATTCACTGGAGGAAGGCGAACCCAATATCTTCTTCTTCTCTCTGCTATTTCTTCAAAATCATTCTTCTTTCTGCAACAATTGTGGTGTTTTCGCCCGCAAAAATGGCCACGCAAACGCATATATTTACAGGATTAACCCTGGCCTCAACACCTGCCTCGTCGTTCAAGCCCAATTCCTCAAGCTCTCACCATCTATCCATGGTCAGGAAGCCCCTCACCTCGTCTTTTTTCGGTCGCAGCGGTATGTGCGTTTTTGCTACTCCCCCACCGTGTATTACTGAGTCTCCCTTATATTTTCTTTCAAGTTTCAACCTTATTTTTCGTGTTTCTGATTCTTGTCTCGGTTTCAATTTACACTCTGTTTGGCTGGTTAGAAGTGAACACATAAGAAAAGAATACTGAACTCACTTGTATTTCCTGCTTAAACCCCTTAACTGGGAAATATTTATTTTTCTTTCAGCAAAAGAAGTGGGGATAAGAATTGCTGTTTCCAATCAGTCCCACAATAGACAAAGGGGAGGTTCTCTTGCTGCTGGTATGAACCTTTTTGAACGATTTGCTAGAGTTGTCAAGGTGAGATTTTGGCAATGTTAGCAGGCATCGATGACTATTAGAATTGTTTGCTTATCATAAGGCTGCTAGCAGCTATTCTTTTTATTTTTATTTTTTAATATAACCTAGATAATAAGATTTAAATCTTTCGTAATTGCAGTCATATGCAAATGCAATTATAAGTTCCTTTGAAGATCCGGAGAAAATTTTAGAGCAATCGGTTATTGAAATGAATGAAGACTTGACAAAGATGCGTCAGGCCACAGCACAAGTAAGTATCAATTGTTGTATCCCCATCCTATGAAATTCTTTTTGTCTGAATTTTCTTTCTTTCTTTCACCATTTTCTGTTCTTCTGTTTCCCAAAAAAAGACTACTATGATTTGTATTCTACTGGTCATCAAACATATGGCTGTCAGATTAAACTCTTAACTGATTTTTTTCTCTCCTTTATACATTGCCAGTGTGTAAAACGTTTACTTTTACCCTATCCAGTTTCATGTTTAAAATTAGTCTTTTTTTGGTTGAGAAGGTTTTGGCATCTCAAAAGCAGTTGGAAAACAAGTATAAGGCTGCACAACAGGCTTCTGAAGATTGGTAAACTTTGATGTGTGTGTGGTTTCTTGATTCCCTAGGTATTACCATAATGTGTTATAACTTGCACTATAATTTCAATATAGGTACGGTAAGGCACAATTCGCTCTTAAGAAAGGACAAGAGGATCTTGCACGGGAAGCTTTAAGGAGGCGTAAATCATATGCTGTAAGTTATCATCTCCCTAATAGAATTTAGCTGTGGGCTTATAATGAACATTCTCCCTAAGTTTGGAAGCAAATATAAAAGTAACTGATGAAATATTGATTAATTGTGTATCGTTCTTTGCTCATTTTTCAAGTTTCTGTTATTGGTAAGTAGTGCAATTTGCTTTTTAGCTACAATGCTTACATAGATTGCGTTATGCATTATTAGTTCATATTGGTTGGTGAAATTCCTCATCTTTGCTAAAGAATGACAAATAAATAAAATAAAAATAAAGCAAGGAAGTCAGTATTAATATTGTAAAAATGTTTATGATGCCAGAATGAGTATTTACAACTAAAAATGATGATTCTAATCTCTTTTCAGGAATGGGTCTTGAATCTTGACGGATTAGGAAAATCATAGACCACATGCAGTGAAATATCTGGATGAATTAATTTGTTTTTATTTTACCCATCTAATGTCTAACGCAAATGCAGGAAGCTAAGATATTTTTAAAAAAAGATAAGAAATAGAGGAATTTTGGCCGAATAATGCCACTTGGTTGAGGAGCTGAATCTATACAATTTTGCTTCCATGAGAGATTCCTATATCTATAAAATGAAATCCATTACACAACAGGAGTTAAAATATGTGGAATTCACTCTGCTTTGTTGTTGCTTTGGTTATGCAAGAGGGTGAAATTGAGAAGGTTGAATTATGTGGGAATGCCTTGGAATCTGGACCATAGAAATGCAACATTATAAACGATTTAATGCACTCAATAATTTGCTTATATTTTTTTGCAGGATAATGCTAATGCCTTGAAAGCTCAACTTGATCAACAGAAAACTGTTGTTGATAATCTTGTCTCCAATACACGGGTATGTTAGTGGGTTGTTGAGAATCTTGTATCTATTTTCTTACACTTGATTCTTATCGGAAGGTAATTTGGATAGGTAGTAGTGTGTGAAAACGATTGCTAACTAATATTGTATAACCATTGTTTTTGTGTTGTTAACGTTAACAGTATTAATCATGCAATAACTTGTCAAGAAGCTAAGTTCTGGTTTCAGCAATAAAAACTTCTTGTTAAGGGGAGTTCATAATTCACTTGGCTAGGCAGATAGAATACTTTTCCGTTTGGATCTTCTTTTTCTTGGTTGGAATGTGTTTAACTGGTTGTCAGGAAAATTTGGTGGTGTTATTGATATCACGAGATTTTACTTACACTGGCTGGGGGGAGGGGGGGAAACCATTATCATCAGACCCATTGAGAACTGAGGCGTACAGCTGTGATTATTCTATGATTGATTGTAAGTTACATGGATTTGCTTTGACTTTAAATGGGAAAAAAGAAGCTGGGCAGAACCAATGCATTTACTTCTGCTTGTTTCCTATCTTACGAAAAATGGCCAAAAGGCTGAAGTTGATGCGATCAAGATTATTTAGTGGCCATATGCTAACCGATGAAAGTGTCTGTATGACTGCATGTATTGCAACCTGTAGTTATTCTGATTTTGCCACGCTCTTTTGCATATTAGCATACATCTCTAATTCAATAAGGTTTCTTTCTATAAATTTCTGTAGCTTTTGGAGAGTAAGATACAAGAAGCAAGATCAAAGAAAGATACCTTGAAAGCACGTGCTCAGACTGCAAAGTTTGTCTTCCACCACATAACCCGTTCTGTTCTCAAGTCTGCTCTTTAATACCCGAATGTTGCTAATAATGGTCACTTTCATGTTCAGGACTGCAAACAAAGTGAGTGAGATGTTGGGCAATGTCAATACAAGTAATGCTCTGTCCGCTTTTGAAAAGATGGAAGAAAAAGGTGAACACTCTCTAAACATTCACCCGGTTGGGGCAAAAGCTATAATCTGTTCTTTCTCTTTGTGCCTTTTATTTTTTTCTTTCCTCTTATTAGCATTCCATTCCGCTTCCTCTTTCTCAGGTTGCTGTAGAAAGAGTTAATTTATTAGGTCGGCCTTTATCCTTTAGAAAAAAAATTGTCTTAAACGAAAATAAGAATTTATTTTATGTTGAAAATGGCACTGCATCGGGAATCCAGCCATTGCTATTCTCGAAATACTGTACCATTTTCATGTCGCATAGCGTACCCCGGTGTCAGACCATATCATTTTTTAGAATTTAGGCTTTTTAGTTGAGAAAATTAGGATTGTTAGGGTGCTTCCACCAAGTGCAAATATAGTTGGTTTAAATAAGCTTTTATTGGACACATTGAGAAGTTCATGATAGAAGATATTAAGAGAAGGAGAAGTGGCCCCCCCCACCCACCCAAAACAAAAAAAAAAAAAAAAAAACGCAACAGGGGGGCACGGGGTGCAGGGGGTTTAAGTAGTCGGGTTGCAAGAGAGAGAGGGGTGTATGGTAGATACATTTATGTAATCTTGAAAAGGGGATGATAGAATTGTTTGAAATTGCAAAGATTTAATATATGAAACAGTCATGTGTAATAAGAATGTACTCAGAGTGTTCTAATGGTACTGAAGTATGAATATCTTCTTAGTATGTTCCGGTTACCTTAGTCTTCATGCCTAATACAATCTTTTATTACTAAGAAGTGAAACTGGATAACTCTTTGCATAGCACGTTAAATCTACTGTGGTAATGGTCAATGAAGAATCAATTTTGATTTCTTAAACTGGTTGCATTTATCTTTCCTACTAGAGTTGTAGTAATTGTTTTTTATCTTGATAGTGATGGCAATGGAATCCCAAGCGGAAGCTTTTGGCCAAATGGCTACTGATGATCTTGCGGGAAAGGTAGTCATGAATACTCTTCCTTTTTTTCTCATTTTATGCTTTGTGAAATTAGATCAAGGATCATCCTAGTGAAGAGACGTGAGGGTAAGTCTCTATAAGTATTGTGGCTTGGTTATTTTTTAGGTTCTTTGGTAAGTCTAATTTGGAAATAAGTGTATAAGTGTATAAGTGAAGCTCAGAACCATGTGTGGACATTCGTTTTGACCATACATATAGATAGTATATTTTTAGAAATGTGGATTATAATCTGAATCTGAATCTCTCTCTGAAGTTTGCCATGCTCTCTGACTCAAGAACTACAGATAATGGTCATTTATTCAGTGCACCCATTCCTGAAGTGCTATCTCCAAGTATCTATGATGTATTATTTTGATTTAACTCTGCTTGGTGCAATGCATTCTGTGTGACTATTTGCATGCCTTTATGAGGAGTATCCAGAAATGCATATCTGATAAGTATGATGAATGATCATTCATTAACCTGGAGTGGAGGGCTGAAGTTTATCATATAATTGATAAACTTCACAACTAGGTTGTGCAGTGAAGATTACTCGCTAGAGGTTTTGGTTTGACAGTATAGCAAAGATCGGTGTAATATAGTAGGGGGAATTTTTCTATCTTGCACTAATTGAAAGGTATGTGAGATATTACAGTTTCAGTATAAGCTGTGCAAGTGATGTTTCTAGTTGGAGACTGGTGTGTCTTTGTGTATGGATACAGCTGCCTGAATGTGCTGACGTACACAAGAAGTACACAAGAATTTCTCTGCCATGTGAACATATAAAAGTGACGCTAAAGGTTGTTAAGAGTATCAGGAAGCTCGAACTGGACCTGAACAAAAATGAAAATTAGCCAATCACTATGCTTTGATGGACTTCCTATCCCTTCTATCATTTATGAATAAGATTACTGAGAAGCAATGATTGAAACAAAGAGAAGCGAATGGAGGAAGCTGAAGAGAAAGGAGAGGAAAGAGAGTACAAACATTGAGAGAGGAAACGGGTGTGTTACTATTACACCCTGAATTATTTTGAAACTGAAAGTCAGAAGGATTAATTTGGTATTTGGCATGGAAGAGACCAGTTGAAAAGGCAACTACAGTTTTTTACCCTTCTGTATATGGAGTTGAAAATTGATAATTGTTGTCTTTATTGTGGATTTTATTTTAGGAAGGAATGATGGTTATAAAGATGACTAGAGGTGTGGCCCTGTACGGGGTTTGATAGCACGAATTAGTCTATATTTTACCATTAATCATTATGTGCATAAGCAAAACTGAAAGTTACACTATAAATTAAATTCAACAAACTCAGCTCCAATAGTCATGTTTTCTTGTATATGATAATATTGTTTTTATGTGAACATTCCTTCGACTTACCAATTTGACGCTCAATATTGGTTTTTCAGTTTGCATTACTAGAGGGTGCATCAGTTGATGATGATTTCGAAAACCTGAAAAAAGAACTATCTGGTAGCACAAAGGTATGCTCTCTGCTTCCTCTTACATGGAGAAGCACATTTTTACTATGATTCAGCTAAGTCCTTGTTAATCATAGTTAATTACTATGATTCAGCACATTTAGAACTTAATTGGTGCTAATTTGGGTTAAAATTATGTGGGTTGCGAGTATTTCTTTTGCCTTCTTTTTTTTTGAGGCAACGAGACATTGGTAGCTTGTATAAAGAAGGGAGAAAAAGTCTTTGACAGGGCTGACGGCTTGCAACTTTCAACTTTAGCCTTTTTTCTTTCCCATCTATTTTCAAGAAACTGGAGGGGGACAAGAAGAGTATATTTAGTTGCAGAATGCTTACATTTCTTTTGATTCTCTGCCTTCTCAACAACCCTGGATTTCCACCCTTTTTTTATTTTTCTTCCTCTTTTACCACAGAAAGGAGAGCTTCCGCCAGGAAGAACTGTTGCTACTAGTACCAACAAGGCATATCCATTCAGAGATGCTGATATTGAAATGGAGCTCAATGAACTCAGACAAAAGGCAAAGGATTTCTAGACTTACTATTTTACGGTCTTAGATTTCTTCGTTTAAGCTCAGCATTGTTTTTATTTTGCCATCAAAATTAAAGTTGTACAGCTGAAGGTCAAAAAGATTAAATCTTTTATGTATAGCTAAAAGGCCAAGCCTTAATGAGCTATGGTGGTGTTTGGCCGGGCATGTAATGAAGAGAGCATCATGCTCACGTATGATAAATGTATCATTTCATGTTCCAGTCGTACCTACATGATTTAATCTTGTTTTTGGATGTGGATTTATAATTATTCTGGAATTCCTTAATCATTAACTATTGGACTGCTTTTGTAAATTGAGCTCATTTTATGGAACACATTCCTGCTAACTTGAGAATTCTGTGTTCCAGGACCAAATACCAACATGTTTTCGGAAGGATGCCGTGATAATATGAACAATTTTCTCATTTTTCCCACTGCGTCAGTCCATTCTCAAGAGAGAAAAATCAGAGCCAGTCAATTCAATATTTCCAACCTCTGGACTTATTGACATTTTCCTAAATTAATGCCTTTTGAAATGTTATTTGTTTTATGTTTTTGGGTTTGGTTATTCTCGCAAGAATTATAAAAAAACTCATCTTTTGTTCAGAAAACAAAAGAGGTTGGATCTTTTGCATAGGTATAGAAAATTTATTGTTACACTGAGCCTCATACACTTTTTGTGTTAGTTAGATGATAACGTGATGCCAAGTACAAAACTATGACCAGGCGACAATTCTCAGTTTTTGTGACAATCCAATGAGAGGCAAGAAGATAAGCATTCTCGTCAATTCAGACTTTCCAAACCTTGGACTGTGTTACTTGGACCGTCTTAAGGTGGACCGAGTTATATTGACTTCGTGCCGGGAAACAAGGCGTAGTTGACACGTTCAGACACGGGAGTCCCCCGTATTTCAACTATAAATACCATTCCCATATTGCTTCTTCGTCAGACAAATCCACAGCCCTCATCAAAAGCTCTTATTTTGAGCAGAAAACTAGAGTTCATACATCTCCCCCTGACTTACCTCACTTTCCGAGGATGAGTTTCAGAAGGACGAGCACCCTTTTGATCATTGTTGTCATCTCTGTGGCCCTCTTGAGCCATGCCAGGGTTGAAGCGACCAGATTGCTGTCTGAAGATTTCTCCGTCGGCACATATTCCTCTGTCTATGAGAAGGCGAGGCAAAGCATGGCGTATTGGCTCGAAAAGTTGCCGTCCGGCCCTAGCCCTCCAGGCTCAGGTCACTAGTTTATTCAAGTTGTGAAAGGCCTTCTACAAATTCACAGTTGCACAGAGGAAAAGAAGAATAAAGTCTCTTTTTCTAGTTTCTATTATTTATTTTTTGGGATCGTCCTTGACAACTGTAGCTTTTGCTATGTAGAATTGTGAAAAACGAATGGAATGGAAAATAAATCTCCTTTGGTTAACTTAGTTGATAAGCCATGCTTCTTTCCAGTTATCAACTTACTATCACAGATGCATCCATTTATACAGATATACTAATCCTTGCTTTTCTTATTTTTTCTTGTTCCACGAGTGCTGTATCAATTTTCCAAAGCTAAGCCGCTTCTATATTAATTTTCTTTCATAATCATACGTGAATTTTAAGTTTGTTGAAGAGGTAACTTGAGATGGCATCCTGCTGTCTTTCTGATTTATTTGTGCGTAGGGGTGGCGTTAACACGTTGCCCCCAGCATAGGGGCAGCAGTAACACGCTGTCCCCACAGCCTACACCGGACACTATGTTCACCGAGAAAGACGCTCTAAATTGACAAGCTCATTCGAAATTATAATTGAAACCAACAAGCCTGTTTTGTTACTATATATGTTTGTCGATCCTGTTCCAACTAATTCTCAACCTCCTAGACTTGTTAAGGTCATTAGACGCCTACACATTTTTAATATCTTATGCAGAGTTTCACGGCAAGAGACTAAGTGGTCCTGTAGAGCTAGTCCAATCCACCGTTGTTGATATCCTACACATCCTTTCAGCTGTGCTTTTCACGTGTCTTAGTTGCCTATGTGTTTGTGGTCAAGCCGCGTATGAATGGGGTCTAGAAACATCCCTTTTGGTATAACTAGAAAGGATGTAGCAGATATCTAATGTCTGCTACATTAGTAGCAGTAGTAGGATAATTATGAAGGTGTTTAATAGGTTCAATGTAATCCTTGGGTTGATCGCTTAGTTAGTTAACTTAGTGGTGTGCTAGTAAGGACTTCAGTCATGAAGTTTGGATCTAATACTTTGTGTATATGAGTTGGATGCATGTGTTGTAATATTAAAAATAAAAAAATAAAAAAAATACTTTGTAGATTTAGGAGGATGAGGTATTATTAAGGTCTCCCTTTAAATGGACCAGTTTGTTGTTTTACATCCTAGTAGATAACAATTCTTGCAAACTAAGCCCAACATAGGTAGACATCGTAGAATAAATTGTTAAAATTAAGAATGAACACTTTCCATAAACTCACGGTTAGAAGAGTGTCCAATAACAGTAGAAGTTTATCTAACGCTGATAAATAAGTACTGCATAAAATAGTCTAAGGAAGGCCTTACAAAAAAAGAGTTTGCGCTGATATTGGCCAGCTGTTCTTCATCACTACACCGCACCAAGTCCACCCATAATTCATACTATTGAGAACTTTCTTAAGACTCATACTATTGACAATTAAAATAAGCAAGCAAGCACATCATAACTCAAAGATCCTTAGAGGTTTGGCCCACAACAAACAATTACTTGTATCCCCAGCATGGCTAAAAGGTTTTTTCCACTACTTTTTCAAAATCCTTACAAAAGTACACTACTCTTACATCCAATCTCTTCTCCAAGAGATCAATGCCAAACCACCACAATCCAATGGTGAATAATACATTTGCTATGAGTATGAGAGTTAAGCAAGTAATAACAACATCCAATAGTCAAAACAGTAATACCATCAAAGTAATAGAGTAAAAAGATGCTCAATAATGTGGTAGCTATGATGAAGATGTTGCAACAACAAAAATGACTTGAATGCTCATAGTATAAGTGTATTCTTGGGTGTATCTCTTTTTCAAATCTTTCTCCTTCCTTTATAAGCTTCATATCCTTTGCTACTTTCTGACTTTTCATTCTAGCAATTGAAGCCTTCATTATTGAATTCATTTCTTCAAATTTTCCTTTCCAAGTTCTCACCTTTTTCATTCAATTGATATTGAAGCTTGATTGTTACATCTTGAGAAATATTAAAAACTTTCCTATGTCATGCTCCACAAGTCTCATGATTCCAAAGTATCTCTAGTTCCCAAATTATAGCACAATCTTGTCTTAATGAAAAGTCCTATGAACTTTCCCCTTTTTTCTTCCCTCATTCAAGAAATTCAAATAAAAGTATTTGAAGATGCATACTATTGAGTATCTGTGATTTGAAATTTCTCCAAATGTGATCACCTTTTGATTTCTTCTAGATTTGTATCTTTCCTTTTCTTCTTTATGCTTACTCTATCTCAAGCTCCCTTTTTAAGTTTCAAACTGAATATTCCCACTCTAGAATAGTCTTTGAGAATCCCTCAACATTTTAAAGAGATTTTCACCTAAAACTTCTTTAGGAATTTGATTCTTTTTCTATAGAATCCTAACAAATTTCCCAAATTTGGATTTCATCATTGGGTTATTTTTGTTCAAATTAGCGGAACAGAAGAGCCAAAATGATTGTTTTCAAGTTTTGAGTGAAATGGTTTAGGGTTTAGGGTTTAGGGTCATGGGTTTAGTGAAGTTTGGAGGCTTGCATTCATGGGTTCATATTTTCATTGAGGGTCATAGGTCATAGGTTGGGTCACATTTTCTTCCTAGGTTGGGTCGTTATAGGTTGAATCTTAGGTTTTTTTGCATAGGTTTTCATTGACATTCCTCTCCTTTGGCCGATAGGATACTCCACGACGTTCCTTAGCTCGAATTTTGTTTGGGTTACATAAGAGCTTCTAGGTTTTGAGCATAGGTCATGAATTTGCCTCATAAGTCTACAATATCTCCTCAAATCAATGATTTTTGACTATGCTATGTGCATATTTTGGCATAGGTCATACAAGTTGTAGTGTGGAGTTGACTTTGTGTACATTGGGTTGTGTTGGTAGTGACATAGGTTGAGTACGGTTTGCATGTAGGCTTTGTCACACTGTCTGTGTGACACTATTCAAACTTTAAGTGTGTAGGCTAGACATGCCTAGGTATTTTCTAAAGTTTGCACTTAACACCTAATAAGCACATTATCTTATAAAAATAATAAAGAAAACTTAAAATTTATTTTTGAAATATTTGTTACATTATAATATTATTCAACAAACCTATTAATAATAAAATTTGTTCAACAAGTGAAAAGACAATGGGTGATAGCTAAAGCAAAAGAGATTTCAAAAGTCTTAAATGAAAGGTCAAAGCAATTCAAAGGAGTAAGTTCCCAAGAAGTGATAGCATAACAAGAAAGACTCCATGAAGATAACATTGATGCCTCATTAACTGCAAAAGGAGCTTTGAATGCTACTAGTTGTTAAAATACAGTTAAGATATCAAGTTCCAATTAGTCTTGTTCAAAAGCAAAATTAAAGTAGCCTTGTAAATTGAACTCTGTATTTGTGTATAAATATGAGTTTATAGCTTTGTATATTTCACACTCACTTGAATACAAAACAATTCCTTATATGGTCAATTCTATCTCTCTTATCTTCAGAGTTCAATTTGGTATTAAAGCAAGAAGTGACCATAACCATTCAAAAAAAAAAAAAAAAAGCATACTCAAACTCCTTACTCATTTCCTACTTCTGTTAATGTAGTAAACTTTGTCACCATCAAGTTGAAAGAAGGAAACTACCTTCATTGGGTCAGTTAAAATCGTTGTCCTAATCTCTACATGTTTATAGTTTTCTCACAGGTGAAACTCAATTCCCACCTAAATATCGCAAGACTACAGAAATTGAAGATGCTTCTGAAGAAGTCAATCTAGACTTTGAAGCCTGGAAACAAACTTATAGCTAAGTGAAATCTTGGTTAATCAACACTTTGACTAAAAAGGTTTTAGGACATGTTTTTGAGCTTGAAACAACATCTCAAAACTGGGAAAGTTTGGCCAATCAATATGCCTAAAAAACTCAAACAAGAGAATTTGATCTCTTGTCCCAATTGTATCATTTGAGAAAGGAAACTAACCTTCTAAACATGTATCTAATTGAGTTTAAGGGGCTCCTAAATTAGTTAAGTTCCATTAGATGTGTGTTGTCTAACTTAGAGAAGACTTTTTGCTTTTAAAGGGACTTGGCAACGATTATGAAGGCTTTAAAATAGCCATGCTTTATCCACCTCTATTGCATCACTCTGATGTAATCACTTGGCTTCAAGCTTTTAAAACTTGACACTTGTAATACTTGTCAATTCCAAATGACAACCCTGCTTTTTTTTTTTTTTTTTTTTTTTTTTTTTTTGCTCAACACATTTTACACAAGGGAAGAAATGCTTTGCGAGGAAGAGGACAAAGTGGATTTAATTCACAAGGACATAGTTTTGCCCCTTTAACCAATAAGAAAGGGAATAATGGCTTTTGCCATGGCTTTAGAAATCAAAACAACCTAAAGCATGCTTCTTTTATTTGCCCAAATCTATATGATATGTGGTCACAGTGCATTATAGTGCTTTAAGAAATTTGACCACAATTTTCAATTTAAAGATGTGTTCAAGGCCCTCAACGCAATGCAAATTACTAATCCTAGAGAAGGAGTTTGGATAGTTGACTTTAGTGCAATAGCACACATAGTAAATGATGAAAGTAATCTTTTGAACCTAATCCATATAATGGATTTGATACATTGTTGGTTAGTAATGGAAATGAAATTGCTATAACAATAATTGGTAATATAACATAAAAAAATATTCCTTTGAATGAAGTGTTGGTTCTTAATATCTCTTAAAATTTATTATCCATCTTAGGCCTCATTTATGATTATTTATGCACAGTAGAATTTGATAGTGATTGTTGTCTTATTAAGGATGCTTAAACAAAGAAAATCCTCCTACAGGGGTGTAGAAGGGGGAATCTATATATGCTATTGAGGTTTCAAAATGAAGTGTTTTATTTTGTGTGGTAGCAAACTGCAAATGGGAGTATTTGGTATAGGTGACTTGGCCATTCCAAGTATTTTGAAAGCTTTAGTTGGTTGGTAGCTTATTTCAATAAAAGGAATGATGCTTGATAATCTATTTTGTACAAGTTGCTTGGTAAGTAAAAGTCAATGGATGCCATTTTGTGACTCCATAAATCATGTTTCTACACCTTTGGAAGAGATACACAATGATTTGTGGGGACTGACATTTATTGACTCTATTTAAGGTTTCCATTACTATGTAACCTTTACTGATAAATTTACATGGTTTTATCCATTAAAGAATAAGTCTGATGTATGTCAAACTTTCATTCATTTCAAGAACATGATAGCAAAACAATTGGGTTGCCCAACAAAAATACTGCAATTTGATAATGATGGAAAATTTACAAGCACAACATTATCAACATTCTTAAAGCAACATGGAATTATGCAATAGTTTTCATGTCTTAATACATCACAACAAAATGGTATTACAAAAATAAAGCATCGCCACATTGTCAAGCTTAGAAGAACAATAATAGATCAAGTTGGTGTTCCATGTCAATAGTGGGTAAAAGCTTTTGATACAATAGGTTTTTTTTTTAATAAGTAGGCTACCTTCTCCAAGATTACAAAATTTATCTTCATATGAGAAGTTATGTGAATGCAGGCCAAAATACTCATTTCTTCGAACTTTTGATAGTGCTTGCTTTTTATGCCTAAAAGATATTCTTAAAGATAAATTGACACCTAGATCATTACATTGTGTTTCCTTGGGACACAGTGCTAAGCACAAGGGATATTAATATTATCATATTTCAATAAAGAAAGTTTTTGTTTCAAGGCACATGGTATTCAACAAAGAAGAGTTCTCATTCAAAGAAAAAGACCATGATTAAGGCCCTACAAAGCATGCTTTTGCACTTGAAGAAAATTATGCATGGGAGGACGTTATCAATAAGCAAATTGACATTAATGCTATTCATCACCACGTCCATTGATAGAACCAATAAGAATAAATAACAACACATCCTAGCTCATGAGTCAAGGCATTGTTCCAACACCCATCATCACTTTAGAAATGATGTGATGGGTGTTAAATGAAGAAAATAAAAGGAACTTGATTGCTACAAGCCAACCTTTCAGTGAGGTTCCTATAAGATTTGTTGACCAATAAGCACAAAATGTAGTGCCTTCTGATATGATGACCAAGTTAACAAGTGGAACCCAAATGCAGCCCAAAAAAGAGAGAAACTTTGGTGAAACAAAATTTCTTATGCCATTTTAACACCCACAAATACAACTCATTGAACAAACACATCCCATGATAACTAGAAGGCAAGTCAAAATAGGGAAACCAATGGAATAATGCATTAGTTGCACGTAATGAAATACTACAAGTACCCGTTTTTGTGTAAATTATTTTATTACATCCCATTTGGAAGAAGGCTACAAAAGAAGAAATGAATGCATTAGTTAGAAATCAAACTTGGACATTGGTTGCAAAACATCCTTCAATGAATATTGTAGGATGTAAATGGATTTTTAAAACTAAAGGTTGCATCAATGGGTCTCTAGACAGGTTAAAACCTCACTTAGTAACACATGGTTTTCATTTAGAGGAAGGTATGGATTTTCTTGAAACATTCAGTTTAGTGGTGAGATAAACTATAATATGACTTATGCTAACAATTGCTACAATAAAAGGATGAGATTTACAACGATATTATATTGATAATGCTTTTTTGCATGGTTCTATCATTGAGTTAGTTTATATGATGCAACCACTAGGATTCATAAATCAATCCAAGGTTGGGTATGTTTGTAAGCTATGAAAAGCATTATATGGCCTTAAGTAGGTACCATGAGCATGGTATGATTTATTTTTAGACTTCATCATGAACTATGGTTTTTATTGTTCAACTTATGACTCATCTTTATTTATATACCAAAATGGAAATATCCTTATTTGGATACTATTGTATGTATATGATCTCATCCTTACTGAGAACTTTAAGAAGCACACCAATGCTACGATTAAGTCACTGGATAAAGAATTCCCACTTAAACATTTGGGTCTTCTTCATTTTTTTTTTTTTAGGGATACATATCACCCAAACAATGGTCTTATTCTTTCTTAGCAACAATACACAATGGATCCCTTGCATAAAGCAAACATGGCAAATTGAAAAATGAGTGTAACTCCTATGGCATCAAAATCTTTAAAGATCATATATGGAGAAAGCTATCTCAATAAACAAGAATTCTATTGGAGTATTGTTGGGTCCCTACAATATTTAACTTTTACAAGACCAAATTTGTAGTATGCAGTAAATAGGCTTTGTTAAGCCATGCAGTAACTAACAATACAAGATTTCCAAAACTTAAAGAGATTATTAGGATATTTACATGGAACTATAAACCTTCGACTTATGATTCACTTAAATAGTATATTTTATCTCTATGGACTTAGTGATGTAGATTAGGCAAGATGTTCCATAACACATAGGTCCACAACTAGTTATTGTATCTTTTTGGGAGCAAACTACATTTAATGGTGTGCAAAAAGACGACCAACTATTTCAAGATCCTCGAATAAAGTAGAATACAAGTCCATGGCATTAGCAATAGTAGAAGCAATGTGGATATGTCATTTCTTGCATGACCTCAATATACCACAATTCCATACTACTAAATTATTTTGTGAGAATTTGTCAGCTTTCCAAATCACCATAAAATCAACACTACATGTGCACACTAAGCTTATTGAAGTAAACTATCATTTTTTAGAAAGAAGGTTACTTAAGGAACATTAACCACAATTCATGTCCAATCATCTTAGCTTCTAGCATACTTCTTCCCAAAGCTTCTTAATAATCATACTACTAAATTATTTTGCGATAATTTGTTAGCTTTCCAAATCACCATAAAATCAACACTACATGGACACACCAAGCTTATTGAAGTAAACTATCATTTTTTAGAAAGATGGTTACTTAAGGAACATTAACCACAATTCATGTCCCATCATCTTAGCTTCTAGCATACTTCTTCCCAAAGCTTCTTAATAATCATAATTTTCTCTCTTTGTGTTCCAAACTTAGGCTTGTAAACCCAAGTTTGCGGGGAAATGTTAATAAGAAAGTTTGTACAGCAAGTGAAAAAACAAAGTGGGTGACAACTAAAGCAAATGAGATATCAAGAGTCTTAAACAAAAGGTCAAAGCAATTCAAAGAAGTAAGTTCCCAAAAGGTGATAGTGCAAAAAGAAAGACTTAATCAAGTTGATAGTGATGCTTTATTAACCCGTAAAGGGAGCTTTGAATGTTGCCAATTGTCAGAATACATGCAAGACATCAAGTTCCAAGTAGTCTCGTTCAAAAGCAAAATTAAACTAGCCTTGTAAATTGAACTATGTATTGTGTATACATTTGAGTTTGTAACTTTATATATTTCATGCTTGTTTGAATACAAAACAATTCCTCATATGGTCAATTTTGTCTCTCTTATCCTGAGAATTCAATCCAATCATCAAACATCCGATTAATTGTAATGCTTGTTACTATACTCGTAAGGGTCCATGTTCTAATTTTTTCTTGCACATTGCAGTATGGTTTTTGCATGCATTTGATGCTTCCTATTAAAAACCATCCTTTAGAATTTTACACTCAATATTGGTGTTGCAGTTTGCGTTACGAGAGGGTTCATTAGTTTGATGACAATCAAACAAGCAAGAGAAAAGGAAAAAAAAAAAAAAAAGAACTATCAGTTGGATATAACAATTTTAATATGATTCACTTTTTTCCGTCTAGTTTGAGATTATTTGGTTCGAGATTGTTTGTCTTTGCCTTTTGAGGCAATCAGACAGAGGTAGCATGTTGAAAGAAGGAAAAGGAAATCTTTGATTGGTAGAAAGCTTCTACCTTTATACTCTTGTCTTTTTATTTTTCCGTCTTTTGTCAAGAAATTGGATTGAGACAAAAAAGATTCATGGTCTTTTTGTTGTAATATGTTGATATTTCTCTTTGTATCGTTTTGCTAAAAAACCCTGGACTTTTTTGGGCTACTAGTGGCTTAAATTTTCCTTTGTTTAGCAAGTCTAGGTTTGATATGACCACTTTGCCTAACTTAAAAAATTAAAAATAAAAATCCCTTTTTCCTTCTTTTCCCAGCTGGAAGGACTCTCATGAAGAGTAAAAAGAAGGCATCTAGTTTCCGAGACGAAGAAACTAAATGGAGCTTAATTAACCAAGACAAGGGGCAAAGGATTTCTGTACTTTCTTTCTGTACTTTCTTTATGCATGTCTTAGATTTCTTCTTTTAAGCTCGGTGCTGGATTCATTTTGATATCAGATTTAATAGCATTGCATGGCCGGAAGGACGAGCTTGAACTAGTTGTGAATTTTGGCCAGCCATGCAATGCACAGAACTGCATGTTTATGTACAATAAATCATCAGTTCATGCTCTAATTGTACGTTTATGACTAACATTATCTTCAGTGGCAACTTTTTTATTTTTATTTTGGACCACATGTCCCACATTCCTGTTTAGGGAATTTAGAATTATTCTGAAATTGGTTTGATCATCTATGTTACCCAAACAAGCGTGGGTGTCATCTCTGGCTGCTACTAGATTGATTTTTGCGACCGTGGAACGTGTCACCGGCCTGCACATTCTCTATGAATTGAGGTTATCTCGGACAACATATTCTTGCAGAGCGTGAAAATTCTTTACTGGGGATCTTACAACAAGTAAAGACCAAAGACCAAAGACCAAGATGTTCGACCTCACCAAATCTAAAGCACGTAAAGACAACGAAGTAGAAGAGTCATCTGGGTTGTTTTCTCCTGCAAATTTTCTGACTTTTTTCGCTACTGCAGTCCGTTCAAAAGCAAGAAAAACAAGTGCCAGTCAATTCAAAATTTCCGCGGATCCCTTACAACTTGATTGGGATAATTAACAAGAATTAAGAACTCATCTTGTCATGTGGATGCACTCAAGGCCTAATAATACGAGTTCCTCCATCAAAGAGTTGAGAGTTCACACAATGATCCAACAATCCAAGAAGCCCAAGCGTGAAGGGAATTTTAGAGATTCCTTTGATTTGTTTAGGGTTTCTTTTATTATTCTTTAAAATTTTCCTAAATAGTTGTTGAATTCGTAATTTCTTAAGTTTTCTTTATTGTCTAAAATTATTTCTTTTGTTTGGTTTTCCTTAATTATTTGGGTTTTTGATTTATCTAAGATTTTTATATTTGTTAGATTTATGATTTGTCTAGGATTCCCTTATTTGTCAGCATGATTTGTCAAGTGTTCCTTAATTTTGAGAATTCATGATTTACTACGATCCTTTTAGAATTAGGTTTAACTATTTATTTAAAAGAAACATTAATTTAGTTGTAAGTAGACTTGTTTTTCAGATAATAAAAAATTTTAAATTGTGTAATTCAACTTTTGTATATTTTATCCAATTCTCATTAGAGATGGGTGGTGGAGCACCTCCTTAACGGGTAGTGTTGCTTTTATGTCTTGGAGTGGTTACTTGGCATCTATCATTGTTTTAACTCTCCTTATTTTCGTTTCTCCTATCCTCGCAATCCAAACACTCACTTTTATCATAGAAAACCCCAAAAACACACCAAAGAAAAAAAAAAGATTTTTATATATCATATTTAACCCGGGTCAAGCCCGTCACCAGATCCGCATCACATCTTATGTCCACAAAGCGGAAGGATGATCTTTAACATCGGTGGACAAAACTTGGAAGACACGATTTGAAGGTAAAATCTCTTCGAATTTTAAACATAAAGTCATATGGATTGCAGACATACAACATACAACAGACAAACGCGGAGAGTAGTTTGACGTTCGTTCTCCGGCTAATAGAGGACGTCAAAATGTGTGAGCCAAATTTAGCATAATTTTAAGTATCCAAAAGTCGAAGGGAATTATGTTAATTTAGGAAAAATGGTGTCATACGGGTGATTTTTCAAGACAAATTCTCATTTTCCGTCACGGTCCAATCAAAACAAGAATATAAGCTACCGTGTCAACTCGGATTTTCGAAGCTTTGAACTAACTTGTCTACTCGACCGCTACCCATATAACGAAAAATGTCCAAAGTTGCCCCTGCCTGTATTATTGACTCCGTCGCATGGAAAAAAGGTCGTCGTTGACACATTCAGACACGAGCCCGTGTAGCAGCTTTATCCAGCAAAACCACTTCCCTCAAGTATCAAGTGGCACGACGTCAACACCTACGCGAGATATGCCCATCGAAATCTCCACTCCAGAACGACTTTCACGAAGCTTTTGCACTATAAATACCTTTTACATCTTCCTACTTTGTCACACATATCAGAAGCTTTCATTGAGATCAAGAAGCTAAGTTCAGTCATCCCATCTCAACAACTTAAGAGAGCATTTCCGAAGATGAGTTTCAGAAACACCAGCACCCTTTTCATCATCTTTATCATCTCTGTTGCCATCTTGAGCCAAGCCAGGGTTGAAGCGACCAGATTTTTATCCGACGATTTTGCCAGTGCTGATCATCTGGAGGCACCCTCCTCTGTCTATGAGAAGGCGATGCGCAGCGTGGAGTATTGGCTGCAAAGGTTGCCGTCCGGCCCTAGCACTCGAGGCTCGGGTCACTAGTTTGTTCAAATTGTGAAAGGTCACTAGTTTATACAAATACACAGTTACAGTTACACCCAAGCAAATAAGAATAAAGTTGCTTATGACATACTGTAGCTTTTGCTTTGTAGAAGTATAATAAAATAATGGAGTGGACAATAAATGTCCTTTATTAAATTAAGTTGATGAGTTTTTTTTTTTTTTAAAAAAAACTTGTTTCAGATTACAATCTTCTGGTTTATTGTTTTATTTTGTATACATGAGAAGACATCTGCAAGATTACTCCTGAATTCTTCCCGTTAGGTAATAGATTCAGTGGAGTTGGCTCTTACTCGTAACAAAACATGATAAGTAAGTGAGATGCAAGCATTGTAAGGAGAAATTCCTTCCTTTAACTAATTCCTTGCTTTCTCTTCACTTTGCCAAAAGCATTACATCAAATATTTAAAAATAAGTTGTTTCTTTTTACATTTCAATCGTAGTCATAAAGACGACATATCATTCGAAACAAAAAAAAAAAAAAAAAAAACAACCTAGGCATCATCACTGTTTGCATAAACAATCTCTTATGAAATCACAAGTTAGGCCAATACGGTCTTTCCCTCAATACATATGATTTCCTTAGTTTTCCAACTAATTCCCAACCTCTTAAATTTATTAAAATTTCTAGACTCAATATGTTGTGGAGTTTTATGTAACAAAACATAATGTAAAACCATGAGGTTTTTTCTCCTTCTCTATCTATAATAGTTTTGTTCCATAGAATTTAGAGCTTGTTGATTTACAACTTGAACTAAAGTCCAAATGCATCATTGTCACTACCCACCCACACTAGTCAATCAAAGGCGAAAGAGGTGTTATCTTAATATCTAATGTACGTAGAGACTTGCATGTATCCATTTTTTTTTCTAACTCTGTTGAGAGAAATTTTAATATTATATATATAAATCGACCAATTGATAGAGAGAAAGAGAGAGAGAGAGATCAAAAGTTAGTAGTATAAGAGATATGAAACATAGAGTTCTGCAATTGTTTGTAGGTTTAATGGATTATTAGAACTAGTGTTAATTATAATTTTTTTTTCATTCCAATGTATCTTTGCATAAGAGAAAATTTCTTATTATAGTCAAAACTAAGAATCCTTACAAACTTACGAATCCTAAAAAATGTATAAATCTTGATAAACCTAGTTATCAAAGTATTTCATATTTTCTACTTAAATGGTTTTTCCTATACATGTTAAATATTATAAAGCTGAAAGTTGAATCTAAAAGGCAAACTAAGGGTTACAAAGGTATTTTTTTTTCCTTCTTTTAAATTTATCTTATAACATGTAACTTTTGTTCGATACATACTTAATTTATCTTATAATATATAACTTTTGTTTTACACACATTTTCTCCCATGTCAAGTATTATTGGGCTTAGGGTTTTATAAATTAAAACAAAGTTATATTTGATTTAAAAGTTAATTTATGAGTTAAATAAATTTTCTTTTATTTAAACTTTTTCTCGAAAATTTTATTTATTGATGTGACACTTTTGTGCTTTATACATTAAATATTTGCCTTAAATATAATTGATATATTATTATTTCCTAATTTTGCTGTCAACTAGCATACATGAATTGAGTGGAATTTTTAGAGAGAGAGAGAGAGAGAGAGAGAGAGAATTTATATTTGTTTCTGAAACGAGAAAACACGAAAAGAAATATTGGAAAAAGAATATAAGAACTCAATACACGTGAAAGAAATTTTAGGTGTGATTTGACATGTATGTTGGGATTCCAACTTCCAATTCAGAAATCGAGTTTAATTACTAGCAACTTATCTTGAATTTAAGATTAACAACTTAAGTCTTCCAATTCTTTATGGGTTTTTCCTCATGTGCCGTCATGGGTTTCCATTTGTAAGTCTTTCATTCTCATGGCAGATTTTGTCAATGTTTTTACCAAGAAAGTGGCCGATTGGGCCGACGATTTACAAAAACTTTACGGGTCGTCTACGTGATTGTCTCAAAACAATTTTTCATTTTCTGGGACTTTCATTTCAAAACAAGAACACGACTAACACCAAGTCAATCTAATCTTTCGTAACTCTGGACTGACTCGGAGAATGCATATCTAGATCAAGTTTCAGTTTTACGTTGTTATCCTCTTATGTAAAAATGGCCGTTAGTACACCGCAGTGCTAGTGAGTTTGTGTGACGAGCAAGGTCAACATCAACCTTTTATGGTCTTTGACATATGAGAATGTGGGGGCTCAGGCATCCCCATTTTCTAACATCACTAAAACTCAAAACTCCTTGGTCGCTCGGAACCCTTGAGACACACAAAAACCCCATGCAGTTTGAGCAATATTGATATCATCTCCTAGCCAAAGCAAAAACTCATTCTTTCTCTTACCAAGCGGATTTTTACAAAATGATAGAAACTTAAGCCTTTTGAGTATCAACTCTGTATTAATGCTAGTTACTTTATTATTGTTGAGGTGTGTGACTGCCTTTGGTAATTACATGCCATGATGACTCTAGATGGGGTCAAGGCCCACCTCTTGGCCTTTGGTTGCCTCTTTTGGGATTGTTTCAAAGATTCTTGATGGTGAGGGAGACATATAACAGGCATATAAATCGGAGTTATAAGTCTTCAAAGCCCCATCCTATTTTCCATGTATATTTCTTGAAAAAATGCATGAGAAAGGCAACTCAAGTCCAACAGAATTTGTTGAGCTTCATAGAAGAGAAAACAACTCTATTAGCTCGTTCTCATGCTGTGTTGGGAAGAAGAATCCACAAAAAAAGGGGAAATTTTCTGTCTCCAGCGGATGCAACAAGACGAGATTTTGCCCAAGTGACACTTTGTTTCCAAACGCAGACCTTACGGACAAGGTCTCTCACGAGGAGGGAGGAGTGAAACAGGTTGCTGCGTAGCTGGGAATCCTAATAGCAGAAAATCTGGTGAAGCACACCTGCTCCTCAAAGGATATCGTCCAGTGCTGTTCAAATAAAGAATCCAAAATCACATCACCTTTCCGTAGAAAGGGCCGTGTTGGTTGAAGATCTTTGGTCGCTTAAAATAGTTAACTGGTTGTTTGTAATAGTTTGTAGAAGCAAAGCGTATTTAAAGGAGATGATCTCCTTCCGTAAATAGCTTTTGAGATAATAACAATCCTAATCCATAAGAGGGGCGCGTCTCCCTCAATTGAGGTTGCAAGTTTTCTTACAAGTGGTGGGACTTTGATCCCTGAGCTAGTTACATGATCCTTGAGCCAGACACAAACAAGCGAACAAACTACAAGTCTTTGGGTCTTCTCTGGCCGCTATGGACTGCGTTTTCCGACCGTGGAACGTGTAATCACCCTGTTTGAATTGGAAGCACGTTCTCCATGAATTGAGCTCATCTCTTGCAAGCATGATAATTCAGTACTGTAGATCTTGTAAAGAGTAGAGACCAAAGACCAAGATGTTTGACCCTCCAAAATCCAAGTAAAGATAAGGCAGTAGAGTCAGGAGTCATCTGGGTTGTTTCCTCTAGCAAAATTCTCGTTTTCTTAGCTGCAGCAGTCCATTCAAGAGCAAGGAAAACAAGTGCCAGTCAATTCAAATTTTCCGACCGTTAGGACTTCTTTTCTTTTCTTTTTTTCTTCTGTTTATGCTACTTGTTTTTGCAATACTAAGTTTATCGCATACAAATTGATTAAGATACCTCACAAGATATAAGAACTCATCTTATGTTCACAAAGTAAAAGGATCATCTTTAGCATCGGTGTATGAAACTTGGATAATTTGATATTGAAGGAAAAATCTCTTCAAATTTTAGATATTAGTTCGAAGATAAGATCATATGAATTGTAAACATAGAACATCAAACGTGTGGGAGCCAAACAAACCACAATTTTTTAGGTGTCCAAAAGTCGAAGAGAATTATGATAATTTAGGAAAAATAACAAGTCATTTGGGTATTTTTTTTCAAGACAAGTTCTTACTTTCCGTCACAGTCCAATAAAAAAAAAATTCTTATAAGCAACCGTGTCAGGTCAGATTTTCGGACTCTTAGAATAAATCTTCAATTCAACTGCTACCCACATGGTACGAAATGTCCAAACTACCCCCGCACGTATTATTCACGCCGTGGAATGTAAAAAAAGGGCGTCGTTGGCAGGAGGCCGTGTAGCAGCTCCACCCAGGAAAATCACTTCCCTCATGTTTCAAGTGGCACAAGATTGAAACCTACACGAGATAAGCCCGCTCGAATCTCCTCTACAAGAAGACTCTTACGAAGCTCTTCTACTATAAATACCTTTCAGATCTTCCTATTTTATCACACATATCTCCAAGCACCATCAGAAGCCTTTATTTCTTTTTAAGTTCCTTCATCCCATCTCAACAACTTAAAAGAGCATTTCCGAAGATGAATTTCAGAAAGACCAGTACCCTTTTCATCATCTTTGTCATCTCTGTGGCCATCGTGAGCCATGCCAGGGTTGGAGCAACCAGATTGTTATCCGACGATTTTTCCAGTGCTGATCACCTGGAGACATATTCCTCTGTCTATGAGAAGGCGATGTGCAGCATGAAGTATTGGCTGCAAAGGTTGCCATCCGGCCCCAGCCCTCCAGGCTCGGGTCACTAGTTTATTCAAATTGTGAAAGGTCATTAGTCTATACAAACACAGTTATACCCTAGCAAACAAGAGTATAGTTGTCAACCATTAGGTTGGTTATTAGCCTCTTTGGACTTAATTTTAGTTTGACATTTTATACTCGCAAAACCTCTTTACTTAACTGGAAAAAAAAAGAAGAAGAATAAAATCTCAAATTCTCGTTTTGTGGGTAGCTTCTGTTGCTCATGATATATAGTAGCTTCTGCTTTGTAGAAGTATTATGAAATGATGGAATGGAAAATAGATTTCCTTTATTAAGTTGACGAGTCCTTTTACCTGTTCCGTTTATGAGTTTCTGGTTTGTCGTTTTATTTTGTATAAATGCAAAGACATCTGCAAGACTCGGTAGAATTTCTCTCACTGATAACACAACACAATAAAAAAAGAGGGATGCCATCATTGAAAAAGAAATTCCTTTCTTTAACCGGTTCCTTGCATTTCTCTTCTTCACTTCTCGACAAGCACTACATTAAATGTTCGAAGACAAGCCGTTTCGGTGCCTTTGCAGTTAACACAAAAAATAAAATAAATAAAAAAGTTATCCAGGCATATCACTGTTTGCTTAAGAACAAGCTCTAATGGAGTTACAAGTTAGACTCACAAGGTCTTTCAGTCAATAAATGAGTTTTCCATTGAACACGTTCACCGCGGAAACTTAATGAAGATTTGAACGTGAATTCGGTGCGACTAACGCTTTGCTTGATGGAAAAAAAGGAAGTAAAACTTCACGTGTTAAGGCTCTCTTTTTTCCTAGCCACGATGACAAATAAACCTCATGGGGGTCTTTATGTACAAAGGAACATAGAGAATAAATGAAATCCTATGTATCCGTATACACAATAAACGAAATAAAACCGGTAAGCCATTACAAATAAAATGATATCAACCCGTCCACATCCATCCTTTTCCAGCTAATTCTCAACCTCTTAAACTTATTAAGATCTCTAAACTTAATATTATACGTGGAGTTTCCATAATTTTACAGTGGAAATCAATCTACCAAAACGAAAACGAGATCAAGTCACGATTTGCTTGCACAACTATTCATGATGGATTTTCCATCTTGGTGTTGTCTATGAAGAGGACATTGATATCCAGAAGAAAGAGTTTCCTTTCCTGGTCGGAGTAGTTATTCTGCTAGGTGACATCGGCCGTTGAGCATGCGAGGTGCTGCGTTGGTTGCCACGTTGTGCAGGTGGTGCCGATATGGCATGCCGGCGTGGTGCGCGGACATGGCAGAGCGAGAAAATTTTTCTTCCAATAATCCTATTATGGTCAAATTTGAGAATCCTACCAAACTTAAGAACTCTGACAAATTTAAAAAACCTAACAAACCTAATTCTCCAAGTATGTTATATAGATAACTCTTCATAAAGTTTGTAAAAATGATTTTTTCCTATATATGTTAAATAAGCACTTAAAGTAGAATCTATATAGTTAAGTCTTCCGTTTCTTTATGGGTCTTTTCTCGTGCTTTCACGGGTTTCCATTTGCAAGTCTTCTATTCACATGGATTTTGTCAAAGTTTTCACCAAGAAAGAGGTTAAACAAGAACACGACTAATTACGATGATTCAGCACATTTAGAACTTGATTGGTGCTAATTTGGGTTAAAATTATGTGGGTTGCGAGTATTTCTTTTGCCTTCTTTTTTTTTTAGGCAACAAGACATTGGTAGCTTGTATAAAGAAGGGAGAAAAAGTCTTTGATAGGGCTGACGGCTTGCAACTTTCAACTTTAGCCTTTTTTCTTTCCCATCTATTTTCAAGAAACTGGAAGGGAACAAGAAGAGTATATTTAGTTGCAGAATGCTTACATTTCTTTTGATTCTCTGCCTTTTCAACAACCTTGGATTTCCCCTGTTTCTCTCTCTCTCTCTCTCTCTCACCACAGAAAGGAGAGCTTCTGCTAGGAAGAACTGTTGCTGTTGGCTCATTGCATGAGTCCATATTATGTGGGCTTATACCAATGAGCATAAACTAATATTCCCTACCGTGGCTATTTGGTATGATCTACTGGTCCTTCATGGTTGTACACAGAGTGTACACATTTGTGTTGTCCTCATTATCTATTTCCTGGTATTTGGTGTAAGCTTTTGTCTATCTCATAGATTGTGATGAGTCAATCTATTTGTATGGATACAATTCATTATTGGCTAAGTCCCATCTCTAGCTCTCCTTATACACATATTATAGCTTGTTGCAGGGAGAAAATAACATATGTGGTGATGTGTTTATTTACTTCACTTGATAGTGGGAAAATGGCCCACAGGACATTTTCACCACGTCATCAATCTCTACTCAGTTAAAAGGTAAGTCTCATTCACGGACACACACACGGCACCCTCTTTTCCAACTGGAGTGAGAGAGAGAGATCTGAGTAGTGAACAAACCACTCTCCCGTTACAGTAGCAAGCTTGGCTACCTCATCAAGCTTGGAAGAGCATAGAGAGGAAGGCTAGGGCCTACCCACAACTGAAGAAAGATGGAGAAAAGTGGTACACTTTCTTGCTACTTTATATACTATTTTCGAAAACCCATTATTTTTTCTCCATGGTCGGTGCTTTGATCCATAACATAGCCTCTGTTGAGGCAAGATTTTCTAACAGTTGCTACTAGTACCAACAAGGCATATCCATTCAGAGATGCCGATATTGAAATGGAGCTCAATGAACTCAGACAAAAGGCAAAGGATTTCTAGACTTGCTATTTTACGGTCTTAGATTTCTTCGTTTAAGCTCAGCATTGTTTTTATTTTGCCATCAAAATTAAAGTTGTACAGCTGAAGGTCAAAGAGATAAAATCTTTTATGTATACCTAAAAGGCCAAGCCTAAATGAGCTATAGTGGTGTTTGGCCGGGCATGTAATGAAGAGAGCAGCATGCTCGCGTATGATAAATGTATCATTTCATATTCCAGTCATACCTACATGATTTAACCTTGTTTTTGGATGTGGATTTATAATTACTCTAGAATTCCTTAATCATTAACTATTGGACTGCTTTTTGTGAATTGAGCTCATTTTATGGAACACATTCCTGCTAACTTGAGAATTCTGTGTTTCAGGACCAAATACCAACATGTTTTCGGAAGGATGCCGTGATAATATGAACAATTTTCTCATTTTTCCCACTGCGTCAGTCCATTATCAAGAGAAAAATCAGAGCCAGTCAATTCAATATTTCCAACCTCTGGACTTATTGACATTTTTCTAAATTAATGCCTTTTGAAATGTTATTTGTTTTATGTTTTTGGGTTTGGTTATTCTCGCAACAATTATAAAAAAACTCATCTGTTGTTCAGTAAACAAAGAGGTTGGATCTTTTGCATAGGTATAGAAAATTTATTGTTCTGAGCCTCATACACTTTTTGCGTTCGTTCGATGATAACGTGATGCCAAGTACAAAACTATGACCAGGCGACAATTCTCAGTTTTTGTGACAGTCCAATGAGAGGCAAGAAGATAAGCATTCTCGTCAATTCAGACTTGCCAAACCTTGGACTGTGTTACTCGGACCGTCTTAACGTGGACCGAGTTATATTGACTTCGTGCTGGGAAACAAGGCGTAGTTGACACGTTCAGACACAGGAGTCCCCCATATTTCAACTATAAATACCATTCCCATACTGCTTCTTCGTCCGACAAATCCACAGCCCTCATCAGAAGCTCTTATTTTGAGCAGAAAACTAAAGTTCATACATCTCCCCCTGACTTACCTCACTTTCCGAGGATGAGTTTCAGAAGGATGAGCACCCTTCTGATCATTGTTGTCATCTCTGTGGCCCTCTTGAGCCATGCCAGGGTTGAAGCGACCAGATTGCTGTCTGAAGATTTCTCCGTCGGCACATATTCCTCTGTCTATGAGAAGGCGAGGCAAAGCACGGCGTATTGGCTCGAAAGGTTGCCGTCCGGCCCTAGCCCTCCAGGCTCAGGTCACTAGTTTATTCAAGTTGTGAAAGGCCTTCTACAAATTCACAGTTACACACAGGAAAACAAGAATAAAGTCTCTTTTTCTATTTTCTATTAGTTATTTTTTGGGATCTTCCTTGACAACTGTAGCTTTTGCTATGTAGAATTGTGAAAAACTAATGGAATGGAAAATAAATTTCCTTTGGTTAACTTAGTTGATAAGCCATGCTTCTTTCCAGTTATCAACTTTCTATTACAGATGCATCCATTTATTCAGATATACTAATCCTTGCTTTTCTTATTTTTTTTGTTCCACGACTGCTATATCAATTTTCCAAAGCTAAGCCGCTTCTATATTAATTTTCTTTCATAATCATACGTGAATTTTAAGTTGGTTGAAGAGGTAACTTGAGGTGGCATCCTGCTGCCTTTCTGATTTATTTGTGCTTAGGGACAGCATTAACACGCTGTCCCCACAGCCTACACCGGACACTATGTTCATCGAGAAAGACGCTCTAAATTGTGACCTTTTGATTTTCAACTCCGCTGGACCATTATTATAATTCCGTGTATTTGTTTTTGCTTTGTATTCTGTGCAGCTTCAACAGTAAAGGCACCTTAGCTTTATGCTTTGGTTTTTCATTTTGTAAACAAATGTTTTTGTTTCATTAACGGAAACCTTGTTTATGTTTGCTAATCTGAAATTCTTCAATAGTTGTTTGGATGAGAGCAAGCTCATTGGAAATTACAATTGAAACCAACAAGCCTGTTTTGTTACTATATATGTTCGTCCAACCTGTTCCGACTAATTCTCAACCTCCTAGATTTGTCAAGGTCTTTAGACGCCTATACATTTTTAATATCTTATGCAGAGTTTCACGGCAAGAAACTAAGTGGTCCTGTAGAACTAGTCCAATCCACGGTTGTTGATATCCTACACATCCTCTCAGCTGTGCCTTTCACGTGTCTTAGTTGCCTATGTGTTTGTGGTCGAGCCACGTATGAATGGGGTCTAGAAACATCCCTTTTGGTATAAATAAAAAGGATGTAGCAGATATCTAATGTAAAGGCAGTAGTAGGATAATTATGAAGGTGTTTAATAGGTCCAATGTAATCCATCGGGTTGGTCGCTTAGCTATTTAACTTAGTGGAATGCTAGTAAGGACTCCAGTCATGAGGTTTGGGATCTGATACTTGGTGTGTAAAAGTTGGGTGCATGCGTTGTAATATTAAAAAGAAAAAAACTAAAAAAAAATACTCTGTAGGACTGGAAGGATGAAGTAGGTATTAAGATCTCCCTTTAAACAGACCAGTTTGTTGTTTTACATCCTAGTAGATAACAATTTCTTGCAAACTAAGCCCAACATAGGTAGACATAGTAGAATAAATTGTTAAAATTAAGAACTAACACTCTCTATAACCTCACAGTTAGAAAAGTGTCTAATAACAGTAGAAGTTAATCTAATGCTGATAAACAATTACTGCATAAAATAGTCTAAGGAAGGCCTTACAAAAAAGGTGTTTGTGTTAATATTGGCCAGCTGTTCTTCATCACTACACCACACCAAGTCCACCCATAATTCATACTATTGAGAACTTTCTTGAGACTCATACTATTGACAACTAAAATAAGCAAGCAAGCACATCATAACACAAGGATTCTTAAAGGTTTGGCCCACAACAAACAACTACTTATATCCCCCGTAATCATTTAACCAGTATGGCTAAAAGGCCTTTTCCACTACAACAGTACACTAGTCTTACATCCAATCTCTTCTCTAAGAGATCAATCCCAAACCACCACAATCCAACGGTGAATAAATAAATACAAGATAATACATTTGCTATGAGTAGGAGAGTTAAGCAAGTACTAACAACTTCCAATAGTCAAAATAGTAATACCAATCCAAGCAATAGAGTAAAAAGATGCTTAGTAATGTGGTAGCTTTGATGAAGATGTTGCAACAACAAAAATGACTTGAATGCTTCACAATATAAGTGTATTTTTGGGTGTGTGTCTTTTTCAAATCTTTCTCCTTCCTTTATAAGCTTCATATCCTTTGCTACTTTCTAACTTTTCATTCTAAATTGAAGCCTTCATTATTGATTTCATTTCTTCAAATTTTCCTTTCCAAGTTCTTACCTTTTTCATTCAATCAATATTGAAGCTTGATTGTTACATCTTGAGAAATATTCAAAACTTTCCTATGTCATGATCCATAAGTCTCATGATTCCAAAGTATCTCTAGTTTCCCAAATTATAGCACAATCTTGTCTTGATAAAAAGCCCTATGAACTTTCCCCTTTTTTCTTCTCTCATTCAAGAAATTCAAATAAGAGTATTTGAAGATGGATACTATTGAGTATCTCTAATTTGAAATTTCTCTAAATGTTATCACCTTTGATTTCTTCTAGATATGTATCTTTCCTTTTTTTTTTTTTCTTTCTGTTTACTCCATCTTAAGCTCCATTTTTTAGTTTAAAACCAAACACTTCCATTCTAGAACAATATTTGAGAATCCCTCAGCATCTTTAAGAGATTTTCACCTAAAACGTTTTTGAGAATTTGATTCTCTTTTTATAGAATCCTAAAAATTTCCCAAATCTAGATTTCATCATCGGGTTGTTTTTGTTCAAATTAGTGGAATAGAAGATCCAAAATGATTGGTTTCAAGTTTTAAGTGAAATGGTGCATTTAGAGGCCTTTGTTTATGGGTTCACATTTTCGTTGAGGGTCATGGGTTGTAGGTTGGGTCATATCTTATTCCTAGGTTAGGTCATCATAGGTCAAATCTTAGGTTTTTTTGCATAGATTTTTGTTGATGTTCCTTTCCTTTGGCTGAGGGAATGCTCCATGACGTTCCTTAGCTTGAATTTCGTTTGGGTTACACAAGATCTTTTGGGTTTTGAGCATAGGTCATGAATTTGCCTCATAAGTCTACAATATCTCCTTAAATCAATGGGTCATACAAGTTGTAGTATGGAGTTAACTTTGTGCACATTGGGTTGTGTTGGTCGTGACTTAGGTTGAGCATGGTTTGCATGTAGGCTTTGTCACTTGGTCTATGTCACACTATGCAAGCTCTAAGTGTGTAGGCTAGACATGCCCAGGCCTTCTTTTCTAAAGTCTGTACTTAACACCTAACAAGCACATTATCCTATAAAAATAATAAAGAAAACTTAAAATTTATTTTTGAAATATTTGTTACATCATAATATTATTCAAAAAACTTGTTAATAAGAAAGTTTGTGCAACAAGTTAAAAGATAGTGGGTGATAGCTAAAGCAAAAGAGATTTCAAAAGTCTTAAATGAAAGGTCAAAACAATTCAAAGGAGTAAGTTCCTAAGAAGTGATAGCATAACAAGAAAGACTCCATCAAGATAACATTGATGCCTCGTTAACTACAAATGGAGCTTTGAATGCTATTAGTTGTCAAAATACAATCAAGATATCAAGTTCCAAGTAGTCTTGTTCAAAATAAAAATTAAAGTAGCCTTGTACAACAAACTCTGTATTTAGTATAAATATGAGTTTATAGCTTTGTATATTTCACACTCGAATACAAAAAAATTCCTTATATGGTCAATTATGTTTCTATTATCTTGAGAGTTCAATTTGGTACTAGAGCAAGAAATGACTATAACCATTCAAAAAGAAAATGGCTACTCAAACTCCCTACCCATTTCCTACTTCTGTTAATGTAGTAAACTTTGTCACCATCAAGTTGAAAGAAGGAAACTACTTTCATTGGGTCACTTAGTTAAAATCGTTGGCCCAATCTCTACATGTTTATGATTTTCTCATAAGCGAAACTTAACCCCCACTTGAATATTGTATGACTACATCAATTGAAGATGCTCCTAAAAGAGTTAATCTAGACTTTGAAGCTTGGAAACAAACTGATAGCCTAGTGAAATTTTGGTTAATTAGCACTATGACTAAGGAGGCTTTATGTCACAAACCTAGGTTCCATTCTAAAAGGTCAATTTTAATTGGGAGGAGTAGCCAATTTCCTTATATGGCTAGATCATCCCACTTGCCTTTCTGATGTAAGAGAATGAAGTCCATTATATTCTTCCCTACCAAAATTTATGTCACCTTTAACATGGGTGGGGCCCTCTATCAACTCCACACCAAGGGTTTGCCCACTACCTACCTCACATTAGGGGATAGCAGTCGTAAGCACCATTGGGTGGGCTTAGTGCTTACCCCACACTGGAGGATAATAGTTGCAAGCCCATCGGGCTGGGTCGCAATTTGGCTTTGATGCCACTTGTCACAGACTTGTATTCCATCCTAAAAGATCCAACCTTAATTGGGAGGAATAACCAGTTTTCTTATATGACCATATCATCCCACTTGCCTTTTCAATATAGGAGAATGAAGTTTGTTACATTTAGGACGTGCGTTTGAGCTTGAAACAACAACTCAAATCTTGGAAAGTTTGGCTAATCAAAATGCCCAAAAAACTCAAACAAGAGAATTTGATCTCTTGTCCCAGTTGTATCATTTGAGAAAGGAAACCAAGCCTTTAAACACGTATCTAATTGAGTTTAAAGGGTCCCTAAATTAGTTTAGTTCCATTATATGTGTATTGTTAGACTCAGAGAAGACATTTTTGCTCTTAGAGGGACTTGGCAAAGATTATGAAGGCTTTAAAACAACCATGCTTCATCCACTTTTACTGCATCACTCTGATGTAATCACTTGACTTCAAGCTTTTAAGATTTGCCTCTTGCAATACTTGTCAATTCCAAATGACAACCTTGCTTTTTTTTTTTTGCTCAACACACTTTGCATGAGGGAAGAAATGGTGGGTGAGGAAGAGGATAAAGTGGATTTAACTCATAAGGACATGGTTTTGCTCCTTCAGACAAAAAGAAAGGGAATAATGGCTTTTGTCATGGCTCTAGAAATCAAAACAACCTAAACCATGCTTCTTTTATTTGCCAAATCTATATGATATGTGGTCACAGTGCACTATAGTGCTTTAAGAAATTTGACCATAGTTTTCAATCTAAAGACATGTTCAAGGCCTTTGTTGCAATGCAAATTACTGATCCTAGAGGAGTATGGATTGTTGACTTTAGTGTAATAGCATACATAGTAAATGATGAAGGTAATCTTTTGAACCTAATCCATACAATGGATTTGATATATTGCTGGTTGGTAATGCAAATATAATTGCTATAACAATAATTGGTAACACAACATTAAAAAATATTCCTTTGAATGAAGTGATAGTTGTTCTTAATAGCTTTCAAAATTTATTGTCTATCTTAGCCTCACTGATGATTATTTATGCATAGTAGAATTTGATAGTGATTGTTGTCTTATTAAGGATGCTCAAACAAAGAAAATCCTTCTATAGGGGCATAGAAAGGGGAATCTATATGTGTTATTGAGGTTTCAAAATGTAGTGTTCTATTTTATATGGTAGCAAACTGCAAATGGGAGTGTTTGGTATAGGTGACTTGGCCATTCCAATCCAAGTATTTTGAAAGCTTTAGTTGGTTGGTAGCTTATTTTAATAAAAGGAAAGGTGCTTGATAATATATTTTGTACAAGTTGCTTGGTAAGTAAAAGTCAATGGATGCCATTTTGTGACTTTATAAATCATGTTTCTACACCTTTGGAAGAGATACATAATGATTTGTGGGGACCGGCATTTGTTAACTCTATTTAAGGTTTCTATTACTATATAAACTTTATTGATAAATTTACATGGTTTTATCCATTAAAGAATAAGTATGATGTATGTCAAACTTTCATTCATTTCAAGACCATGATAGAAAAACAATTGGGTTGCCTACTAAAAATACTACAATTTGATATTGATGGAAAATTTATAAGCACAACACTATCAACATTCTTGAAGCAACATGAAATTATGCAGTAGTTTTCATGTCTTAATACATCACAACAAAATGGTATTGCAAAAAGAAAGTATCACCGTATTGTTAAGCTTGGAAGAACAATAATAGATTAAGTTGGTGTTCCATGCTAATATTGGGTAGAAACTTTTAATACAATAGTTTTTTTTTAACAAGTAGGCTGCCTTTTCCAAGATTACAAAATTTATCTCCATATGAATAGTTATGTGAATGGAGGCCAAAATACTCATTTCTTTGAACTATCGGTAGTGCTTGCTTTCTATGCCCAAAAGATATTCTTAAAGATAAATTGACACCTAGATCATTATGTTGTCTTTTCTTGGGACACAGTGCTAAGCATAAGGGATATTGATGCTATCATATTTCAACAAAGAAAGTTTTTGTTTCAAGGCATGTGGTATTCAACAAAGAAGAGTTCCCTTTCAAAGAAAAAGACCATGATCAAGGCCCTACAAAGCATGCTTTTGCACTTGAAGAAAATCGTGCATGGGAGGATGTTATCAATGAGCAAATTGACATTGAATGCTATTCACTCATCACCATGTCCATTGATAGAACTAGTAAGAATAAATAGCAACACATCCTAGCTCATGAATCAAGGCATTGCTCCAACACCCATCATCACTTTAGTAATAATGTCATAGGCATTAAATGAAGAAAATAAAAGGAACTTGATTGTTGCAAGCCAACCTTTCACTAAGGTTCCTATCAGATTCATTAACCAACAAGCACAAAATGTAATGCCATCTGATATGACAACCAAGTCAATGGGTGGAACCTAAATCTAGCTCGAAAAATAGAGAAACTCTGGTGAAACAAAGCATTTTAACATCCATAAGTACAATAACCCATTGAAAAAACACATCCCATGATAACTAGAGGGCAAGTCAAAATAAGGAAACCAAATTTGAATAATGCATTAGTTGCATGTAATGAAATATTACAAGTACCCGTTTTCGTGCAAATTATTTTATCACATTCCATTTGGAAAAAGGCTACAAAAGAATAAATGAATGCATTAGTTAGAAATCAAACTTGGACGTTGATTGCAAAACATACTTTAATGAATATTGTAGGATGTAAATGGATTTTTAAAACTAAAGGTTGATCCATGGGTCTCTAGATAGGTTAAAAGCTCACTTAGTAGCATGTGGTTTTCATTTAAAGGAAGGTATGGATTTTTTTGAAACATTTAATTTGATGGTGAGATAGACTATAATATGACTTATGCTGACAATTGCTACAAGAAAAGGATGAGATCTACAACAATATGATATTGGTAATGCTTTTTTGCATGGTTTTATCACTGGGCCAATTTATATGATGCAACCACTAGGATTCATAGATCAGTCCAAGGTTGGGTATATTTGTAAGCTATAAAAAGCACCATATGGTCTCAAGTAGGTACCATGAGCATGGTATGATTAATTTTTAGACTTCATCATGAATTATGGTTTTTATTGTTAAGCTTATGACTCATCTTTATTTATATACCAGAATGGAAATATCCTTATTTGGATATTGTTGTATGTAGATGATCTTATCCTTACTAAGAACTCTAAGAAGCATCCCAATGCTACCATTGAGCCATTGGGTAAAGAATTTCCATTTAAACATTTGGGTCTTCTTCATTTTTTTTTTTTAGGGATACATGTCACCCGGTAAAACAATGGTCTTATTCTTTCTTAGTAACAATACACAATGGATCCCTTGCATAAAGTAAACATGGCAAATTGCGAAAGATTAAATATGGAGAAAGCTTTTTCAATAAACTAGAATTCTCTTGAAGTATTGTTGGGTCCTTATACTATTTAACTCTTACAAGACCAAATTTGCAGTATGCAATAAATATACTTTATTAAGCCATGCAACAACCAACAATACAAGACTTCCAAAACTTAGAGTATTAAGATATTTACATGGAATTGTAAACCTTAGACTTATGATTCACTTAAATAGTACATTTTATCTCTATGGATTTAGTGATGCAAATTTGACAAGATGTTCCATAACTATTAGAGTATTGTTGGGTCCTTACAATATTTAGCTCTTACAAGACCAAATTTGTAGTATGCGGTAAAGAGACTTTATTAAGCCATGCAACAACCAACAATACAAGACTTCCAAAACTTAGAGTATTAAGATATTTACATGGAATTGTAAACCTTAGACTTACGATTCACTTAAATAGTACATTTTATCTTTATGGATTTAGTGATGCAGATTAGGCAAGATGTTCCATAACTATTGGAGTATTGTTGGGTCCTTACAATATTTAACTCTTACAAGACCAAATTTGCAATATACAGTAAATACGCTTTGTTAAGCCATGTAGCAACCAACAATACAAGACTTCCAAAACTTAGAGTATTAAGATATTTACATGGAATTGTAAACCTTAGACTTATGATTCACTTAAATAGTACATTTTATCTTTATGGATTTAGTGATGCAAATTAGGTAAGATGTTGCTTAACATGTAGGTCCACAACTAGTTATTGTACCTTTTTGGGAGCAAACTATATTTCATGGTGTGCAAAAAGACGACCAACTATTTCAAGATCCTCAAATAAAGTAGAATACAGGTCCATGGCATTAGCAATAGTGGAAGCAATATGGATATGTCATTTCTTATGTGACCTCAATATGCCATAATTCCATACTACTAGATTATTCTATGATAATTTGTCAGCTCTCCAACTCACCACAAAATCAACAATACATGGACACACCAAGCTTATTGAAGTAGACAATCATTTTTCCAGAGAGAAGGTTTCTTAAGGAACATTAACCAAAATTCATGTCCCATCATCTTAGCATCTAGCATACTTCTTCACAATGCTTCTCAATAATCATAATTTTCTCTCTTTGTGTTCCAAACTTAGGCTTGTAAACCCAAGTTTGCAGGGAAATGTTAATAAGAAAGTTTGTGCAGGAAGTGAAAAAACAAAGTGGGTGACAACTAAAGCAAATGAGATATCAAGAGTCTTAAAGAAAAGGTCAAAGCAATTCAAAGACGTAAGTTCCCAAAAGGTGACAGGGCAACAAGAAAGACTTAATCAAGTTGACATTGACGCTTTGTTAACTGTAAATGGAGCTTTGAATGTTGCCAATTGTCAGAATACATGCATGACATCAAGTTCCAAGTAGTCTTGTTCAAAAGCCAAATTAAAGTATCCTTGTAAATCGAACTATGTATTGTGTATAAATTTGAGTTTGTAGCTCTATATTTTTCACGCTCACTTGAATACAAAACAATTCCTCATATGGCCAATTTTGTCTCTCTTATCCTGAGAATTCCATTCAATTATCAAACATCCGATTAATTGTAATGCTTGTTACTATACTCGTAAGTGCCCATGTTCTAATTTTTTCTTGCACATTGCAGTATGGTTTTTGCATGCATTTGATGCTTCCTATCGAAAACCATCCTTTAGAATTTTACGCTCAATATTGGTGTTGCAGTTTGCGTTACTAAAGGGCTCATTAGTTTGATGACACCCAAACAAGCAAGAGAAAAGGAAAAAAAAAAAAAAAAAAAACTATCAGTTGGATATAAGGTTAGGTAAAAAAAATTTTAATATGATTCATCTAAGTCCTTTTTCTTTCCCCTAACCTCCCTTACTAAAATGTAAGGCTTCATTTTTTTCCGTCTAGTTTGAGATTATTTGGTTCGAGATTGTTTGTCTTTGCCTATTGAGGCAATCAGATAGAGGTAGCATGTAGAAAGAAGGAAAAGGAAATCTTTGACTGGTAGAAAGCTTCTACCTTTATATCCTTGTCTTTTTATTTTTCCGTCTTTTGTCAAGAAATTGGATTGAGACAAAAAAATTCATGGTCTTTTTCTTGTAATATGTTGATATTTCTCTTTGTATCTGTCTGCTCAAAAACCCTGGACTTTTTTGGCCTACTAGTGGCTTAAAGTTTCCTTTGTTTAGGAAGTCTAGGTTTGATATGACCACTTTGCCTAACTTTAAAAAAAAAAAAAAAAAAATCCCTTTTCCCTTCTTTTCCCAGCTGGAAGAACTCTCATTAAGAGTTAAAAGAAGGCATCTAGTTTCCGAGACGATGAAACTAAATGGAGCTTAATTAACCAAGACAAGGGGCAAAGGTTTTCTGTACTTTCTGTTATGCTTGTCTTAGATTTCTTCTTTTAAGCTCGGCGCTGGATTCATTTTGACATCAGATTTAATAGCATTGCATGGCTGGAAGGACAAGATTGAACTAGTTGTAGATTTTGGCCGGCCATGCAATGCACAAAACTGCATGTTTATGTACAATAAAGCATCAGTTCATGCTCTAATTGTACGTTTATGACTAACATTATCTGCAGTGGCAACTTTTTTATTTTTATTTTGGACCACATATCCCACATTCCTGTTTAGGGAATTTAGAATTATTCTGAAATTGGTTTTATCATCTATGTTACCCAAACAAGCGTACAAACTACAAGTCTTTGGGTGTCATCTCTGGCTGCTACTAGATTGCTTTTTGCGACCGTGGAACGTGTCACCGGCCTGCACATTCTCTATGAATTGAGCTCATCTCGGACAACATATTCCTGCAAAGCGTGAAAATTCTTTATTGGGAATCTTACAACAAGTAAAGACCAAAGGCCAAAGACCAAGATGTTCGACCCCACCAAATCTAAAGCACGTAAAGACAACGAAGTAGAGGAGTCATCTGGGTTGTTTTCTCCCGCAAATTTTCTCATTTTTTTGGCTACTGCAGTCCATTCAAAAGCAAGAAAAACAAGTGCCAGTCAATTCAAAATTTCCGACGGATCCCTTACAACTTGATTGGGATAATTAACAAGAATTAAGAACTCATCTTGATGTGGATGCACTCAAAGCCTAATAATACGAGTTTCTCCATCAAAGAGTTGAGAGTTCACACAATGATCCAACAATCCAAGAAGTCCAAACGTGAAGGAGATTTTAGAGATTCTCTAAGAATTTTGATTTATTTGGGATTTCTTTTATTATTCTTTAGAGTTTTCTTAAATAGTTGTTGAATTCTTAATTTCTTAGGTTTTCTTTATTGTATGAAATTATTTCTTTTGTTTGATTTTTCTTAACTGTTTGGGTTCTTGATTTATCTAAGATTTTCATGCTTGTTAGATTTTTTATTTATCTAAGATTCCCTTATTTGTCAGAATCCTAATTTGTCAAGACTTCTTTAATTTTGAGGATTCATGATTCACTAAGATCCTTATAAAATTAGGTTTAGCTGTTTATTTAAATGAAACATTATTTCAGTTATAAGCAGATTTTTTTTTCAAAGAATAGAAAACCTTAAGTTGTGTTCTTCAACTTTTGCATCATTTATCCAATTCTTGACAAAGATAGGTGGTGGAGCATCTCCTTGAGTGGTGGTGTTGCGCATCACATCTTGTGTTCACAAAGCGGAAGGATGATCTTTAACAGCGGTGGACAAAACTTGGAAGATACGATTTGAAGGTAAAATTTCTTCGAATTTTAAACATAAAGTCATATGGATTGCAGACATACAACAGACAAACGCGGAGAGTAGTTTGATGTTCGTTCTTCGGCTAACAGAGGACGTCAAAACGTGTGTGAGCCAAATTTAGCATAATTTTTTAAGTATCCAAAAGTCGAAGGGAATTATGTTAATTTAGGAAAAATGGTATATACGGGTGATTTTTCAAGACAAATTCTCATTTTCCGTCACGGTCCAATCAAAACAAGAATATAAGCTACCGTGTCAACTCGGATTTTCGAAGCTTTGAACTAAATTGTCTACTCGACCGCTACCCATCTAGCGAAAAATGTCCAAAGTTGCCCCTGCCTGTATTATTGACTCCGTGGCATGGAAAAAAGGTCGTCTTTGACACATTCAGACGCAAGAGCCCGTGCAGCAGCTTTATTCAGCAAAACCGCTTCCCTCATGTATCAAGTGGCACGATGTCAACACCTACACGAGATATGCCCCCCCCCCAAATCTCCACTCCAGAACGACTTTCACGAAGCTCTTGCACTATAAATACCTTTTACATCTTACTACTTTGTCACACATATCAGAAGCTTTTAGTGAGATCAAAAAGCTAAGGTCATTCATCCCATCTCAAAAACTTAAGAGAGCATTTCCGAAGATGAGTTTCAGAAACACCAGCACCCTTTTCATCATCTTTATCATCTCTGTTGCCATCTTGAGCCAAGCCAGGGTTGAAGCGACCAGATTTTTATCCGACGATTTTGCCAGTGCTGATCATCTGGAGACACCCTCCTCTGTCTATGAGAGGGCGATGCGCAGCGTGGAGTATTGGCTGCAAAGGTTGCCGTCCGGCCCTAGCACTCGAGGCTCGGGTCACTAGTTTGTTCAAATTGTGAAAGGTCACTAGTTTATACAAATACACATTTACAGTTACAACCAAGCAAATAAGAATAAAGTCGCTTATGACATACTGTAGCTTTTGCTTTGTAGAAGTATAATAAAATAATGGAGTGGACAATAAATGTCCTTTATTAGATTAAGTTGATGAGTTTTTTTTTTTTTTTTTAAACTTGTTTCAGATTACAATCTTCTGGTTTATTGTTTTATTTTGTATAAATGAGAAGACATCTGCAAGATTACGTTTGAATTCTTCCTGTTACGTAATAGATTCAGTGGAGTTGGCTCTTACTCATAACAAAACATGATAAGTAAGTGAGATGCAGGCATTGTATGGAGAAATTCCTTCCTTTAACTAATTCCTTGCTTTCTCTTCACTTTGCCAAAAACATTACATCAAATATTTAAAAATAAGTTGTTTCTTTTTACATTTCAATCGTAGTCATACCTGTAGCTTTTAACATTTATTCAATAGGTTAACATGTACATGTGCAAATATAACGACGAGATATCATTTGAAACCCACAAAAAAAAAAAAAAAAAAACTAGGCATCATCACTGTTTGCATAAACAATCTCTTACGAAATCACAAGTTAGGCCAATACGGTCTTTCCCTCAATACATATGATTTCCCTAGTTTTCCAACTAATTCCCAACCTCTTAAATTTATTAAAATTTCTAGACTCAATATGTTATGTGGAGTTTTATGTAATAAAACATAAAGTAAAAGCATGAGGTTTTTTCTCCGTCTCTATCTAAATAGTTTTGTTTCTTAGAATTTAGAGCTTGTTGATTTACAACTCGAACTAAAGTCCAAATGCATCATTGTCACTACCCACCCACATTAGTCAATCAAAGGAGAAAGAGGTGTTATCTTAATATCTAATGTACGTAGAGACTTGCATGTATCCATTTTTTTTTTCTAACTTTTTCAAGAGAAATATTAATATTCTATATATATATTTATATATTGACCAATTGATATAGAGAGAGAGAGAGAGAAAAAAAAAAGTTAGTAGTATAAGAGATATGAAACATAGAGTTCTGCAATTGTTTGTAGGTTTAATGGGTTATTAGAACTAGTGTTAATTATATAAATTGTTTCATTCCAATGTATCTTTGCATAAGAGAAAATTTCTTATTATAGTCAAACCTAAGAATCCTTATAGACTTACGAATCTTAAAAAATGTATAAATCTTGTTAAACCTAGTTATCAAAGTGTTTCATATTGTCTACTTAAATGGTTTTTCCTATACATGTTAAATATTATAAAGTTGAAAGTTAAATCTAAAAGGCAGATTACGGGTTACAAAGGTATTTTTTTCCCTCATTTTAAACTTATCTTATAACATGTAACTTTCGTTCTATACATACTTAACTTATTTTATAATATATAACTTTTGTTTTACACACACTTTCTTGCATGTCAAGTATTATTGGGCTTAGGGTTTTATAAATTAAAATAAAATTATATTTGATTTAAAAGTTAACTTATGAATTAAATAATTTTTCTTTTTTTGAACTTCATCTCGAAAATTTTATTTATTGATGTGACACTTTTGTTCTTTATACATTAAATATTTGCCTTAAATATAATTGATATATTATTCTTTCCTAATTTTGCTATCAACTAGCATACATGAAATGAGTGGAATTTTTAGAGAGAGAGAGAGAGAGAGAATTTATATTTGTTTCTGAAAAGAGAAAACACGTGAAGAAATATTGGAAAAAGAATATAAGAACTCAATACACGTAAAAGAAATTTTAGGTGTGATTTGACATGTATGTTGGGATTCCAACTTCCAATTCAGAAATTGAGCTCAATTACTAGCAACTTATCTTGAATTTTAAGATTAACAACTTAAGTCTTCCAATTCTTTATGGGTTTTTCCTCATGTGCTGTAACGGGTTTCCATTTGTAAGTCTTTCATTCTCATGGCAGATTTTGTCAATGTTTTTACCAAGAAAGTGGCCGATTGGGCCGACAATTTACAAAAACTTTACGGGTCGTCTACGTGATTGTCTCAAAACAATTTTTCATTTTCTGGGACTTTCATTTCAAAACAAGAACATGACTAACACCAAGTCGATCTAATCTTTCGTAACTCTGGACTGACTCGGATAATGCATATCTAGATCCAGTTTCAGTTTTACGTTGTTATCCTCTTATGTAAAAATGGCCGTTAGTACTCCGCAGTGCTAGTGAGTTTGTGTGACGAGCAAGGTCAACACCAACCTTTTATGGTCTTTGACATATGAGAATGTGGGGGCTCAGGCATTCCCATTTTCTAGCATCACTAAAACTCAAAACTCCTTGGTCGCTCGGAACCCTTGAGACACACAAAAACCCCATGCAGTTTGAGCAATATTGATATCGTCTCCTAGCCAAAGCAAAAGCTCATTTTTTCTCTTACCAAGCGGATTTTTACGCAATGATAGAAACTTAAGCCGTTTGAGTATAAACTCTGTATTAATGCTAGATACTTTATTATTGTTGAGGTGTGTGACTGCCTTTGATAATTACATGCCATGATGACTCTAGATGGGGTCAAGGCCCATCTCTTTGGCCTTTGGTTGCCTCTTTGGGGATTGTTTCAAAGATTCTTGATGGTGAGGGAGACATATAACAGGCATATAAATCGGAGTTACAAGTCTTCAAAGCCCCATCCTATTTTCCATGTATATTTCTTGAAAAAATGCATGAGAAAGGCAACTCAAGTCCAGCAGAATTTGTTGAGCTTCATAGAAGAGAAAACAACTCTATTAGCTCGTTCTCATGCTGTGTTGGGAAGAAGAATCCACAAAAAAAAGGGGAAGTTTTCTGTCTCCAGCGGATGCAACAAGACAAGATTTAGCCCAAATGACACTTCTTTTCCAAACGCAGACCTTACGGACAAGGTCCCTCACGAGGAGGGAGGAGTGAAACAGTGCTGTTCAAATAAGGAATCCAAAATCACATCACCTTTCCGTAGAAAGGGCCGTGTTGGTTGAAGATCTTTGGTCGCTTAAAATAGTTAACTGGTTGTTTGTAATAGTTTGTAGAAGCAAAGCGTATTTAAAGGAGATGATCTCCTTCCGCAAATAGCTTTTGAGATAATAACAATCCTAATCCATAAGAGGGGCGCGTCTCCCTCAATTGAGGCTGCAAGTTTTCTTACAAGTGGTGGGACTTCGATCCCTGAGCTAGTTACATGATCCTTGAGCCAGACACAAACAAGCGAACAAACTACAAATCTTTGGGTCTTCTCTGGCCGCTATAGAATGCATTTTCCGACCGTGGAACGTGTAATCACCCTGTTTGAATTGGAAGCACGTTCTCCATGAATTGAGCTCGTCTCGTGCAAGCATGATAATTCAGTACTGTAGATCTTATAAAGAGTAAAGACCAAAGACCAAGATGTTTGACCCTCCAAAATCCAAGTAAAGATAAGGAAGTAGAGTCAGGAGTCATCTGGGTTGTTTCCTCTAGCAAAATTCTCATTTTTTTAGCTGCTGCAGTCCATTCAAAAGCAAGGAAAACAAGTGCCAGTCAATTCAAATTTCCGACCGTTGGACTTCTTTTCTTTTCTTTTTTTCTTCTGTTTATGCTACTTGTTTTTGCAATACTAAGTTTATCGCATACAAATTGATTAAGACACCTCACAAGATATAAGAACTCATCTTATGTTCACAAAGTAAAAGGATCATCTTTAGCATCGGTGTATGAACTTGGATAATTTGATTTTTGAAGGAATAATCTCTTCAAATTTTAGATATTAGTTCAAAGATAAGGTCATATGAATTGTAAACATAGAACATCAGACGGGAGCCAGACAAATCACAATTTTTTAGGTGTTCAAAAGTCGAAGAGAATTATGATAATTTAGAAAAATAACGAGTCATTTGGGTATTTTTTTTCAAGACAAGTTCTTATTTTCCGTCACAGTCCAATAAAAAAAAAAAAAAATTTTATAAGCAACCGTGTCAGGTCAGATTTTCGGACTCTTAGAATAAATTTTCAATTCAACTGCTACCCACATGGTACAAAATGTCCAAAACTGCCCCTGCACGTATTATACACGCCGTGGAATGGAAAAAAAAGGGCGTCGTTGGCAGGAGGCCGTGTAGCAGCTCTACCCAGGAAATTCGCTTGCCTCATGTTTCAAGTGGCACAAGATTGAAACCTACACGAGATAAGCCCGCTCGAATCTCCTCTACAAGAAGACTCTTACGAAGCTCTTCTACTATAAATACCTTTCAGATCTTCCTATTTTATCACACATATCTCCAAGCACCATCAGAAGCCTTTATTTCTTTTTAAGTTCCTTCATCCCATCTCAACAACTTAAAAGAGCATTTCCGAAGATGAGTTTCAGGAAGATCAGTACCCTTTTCATCATCTTTGTCATCTATGTGGCCATCGTGAGCCATGCCAGGGTTGGAGCAACCAGATTGTTAACCGACGATTTTTCCAGTGCTGATCACCTGGAGACATATTCCTCTGTCTATGAGAAGGCGATGTGCAGCATGAAGTATTGGCTGCAAAGGTTGCCGTCTGGCCCCAGCCCTCCAGGCGAGGGTCACTAGTTTATTCAAATTGTGAAAGGTCATTAGTTTATAAAAACATACAGTTATACCCTAGCAAACAAGAGTATAGTTGTCAACCATTAGGTTGGTTATTAGCCTCTTTGGACTTAATTTTAGTTTGACATCTTATACTCCCAAAACCTCTTTACTTAACTGAAAAAAAAAAGAAGAATAAAATCTCAAATTCTCGTTATGTGGGTAGCTTCTGTTGCTCATGATATATTGTAGCTTCTGCTTTGTAGAAGTATTATGAAATAATGGAATGCCAAATAGATTTCCTTTATTACGTTGACGAGTGATTTATCTGTTTCCGATTATGAGCTTCTGGTTTATCGTTTTATTTTGTATAAATGCAAAGACATCTGCAAGATTCGGTAGAATTTGCTCTCACTGATAATACAACACAATAAAAAAAAAAGAAGGGATGTCATCATTGAAAAAGAAATTCCTTTCTTTAACCGGTTCCTTGCATTTCTCTTCTTCACTTCTCGACAAGCACTACATTAAATGTTCGAAGACCAGCCGTTTCGGTGCCTTTGCAGTTAACACAAAAAATAAAATAAATAAAAAGTTATCCAGGCATATCACTGTTTTCTTAAGAACAAGCTCTAATGGAGTTACAAGTTAGACTCACAAGGTCTTTCAGTCAATATATGCGTTTTCCATTGAACACGTTCACCGCGGAAACGTAATGAAGATTTGAACGTGAATTCGGTGCAACTAAAGCTTTGCTTGATGGAAAAAAAGGAAGTAAAACTTCACGTGTTAAGGCTCTCTTTTTTCCTAGCCACGATGACAAATAAACCTCATGGGGGTCTTTATGTACAAAGGAACATAGAGAATAAATGAAATCCTATGTATCCGTATACACAATAAACGAAATAAATCCGGTAAGCCATTACAAATAAAATGATATCAACCCGTCCACATCCATCCTTTTCCAGCTAATTCTCAACCTCTTAAACTTATTAAGATCTCTAAGCTTAATATGCGAGCTTCCATAATTATACAGTGGAAATCAATCTACCAAAAAGAAAACGAGGTTAAGTCACGATTTGCTTGCACGACTATTCGTGATAGATTTTCCATCTTGGTGTTGTCTATGACGAGGACATTGATCTGCAGAAGAAAAGAGTTTCCTTTCCTGGTCGGAGCAGTTATTCTGCTAGGGGACATCGGCCGTTGAGCATGCGAGGTGCTGCGTTGGCTGCCACGTGGTGCAGGTAGTGCCGATGTGACATGCCGGCGCGGTGCGCGGACATGGCGGTGCGAGAAAATTTTTCTTCCAATAATCCTATTATGGTCAAATTTGAGAATCCTACCAAACTTAAGAACTCTGACAAATTTAAAAATCCTGACAAACCTAATTCTCGGACTATGTTATATAGATAACTCTTCATAAAGTTTGTACAAATGATTTTTTCCTATATATATTAAATAAGCACTTAAAGTAGAATCTATATAGTTAAGTCTTCCGTTTCTTTATGGGTCTTTTCTCGTGCTTTCACGGGTTTCCATTTGCAAGTCTTCTATTCACATGGATTTTGTCAAAGTTTTCACCAAGAAAGAGGTTAAACAAGAACACGACTAAAGATCCAAGTCGACCCAAGCTTTCCAGTCTTGGACTGAGTCGGAGAATGCTGATCCAGATTAAGTTTCAGTTTTACGTTGTTACCAATAGTACAGCTGGTCCAGCTCGCTTAGCAAGTCCACGCAAGCACCCACGGAAGAGTAAAGACCAAACAAACTCCCTGAATGCTCTCCAGTGACCGACGTCCCTCTCAAGATTGAATCAGTTACAGTGGAGTGTTTGGCCGGGCATGGGATGGAGAGAGCTTTATGATAAAGCATTATTTCGGGTTCTAATTGTACGTGGGTGATCAACAATTTCTGCAGCGGCAACTTCTTTGTTTCTTGGCGACAAAATACAGGCCTTTAGGCCTCTCCTGTGGCCGCTACGGGACTGCCTCCACAGTGAAAGCCTTGTGGGTTGCAGTGTGAATGGCTGCACCCCGCAGTTGATCGTGTATGCGCCCCCTCCCTCTCTATCAAATGGTCTGATTTTCTACAACACATTCCTGCTAACAAGACATTTCCGGACTGGGGATCTTACAATCACTAAAGACCAGAGACCAGAGATCAGAGACCAAGTTGCTTGATTGTCTCAAATCGAGAGGACATTAAGAAAGGAATTTATATTCTGGGCTCATATGGGTTGCTTCCGCTTGAGATTTTGTCATTGATTTTCTTGGGGCAGTCCATTCAAAAGCAAGACAATGGCCAGTCAATTCAAAATTTCTGACTTTTGGACCTGGTTAACATTTAACCAGCAACTGTTTTTAGATTTTCTTTTGGATTTTTTATTATTTTGTAATTTGCTTTTGGATTGTTAATTTGTTCTTTATAAATTACATCGAATAGTCTCGAATAGTCGTGAAGGAAAAGTGTCTTGGCAAACACGGAAAGTCATCTGACAGTTTTGCCCCTCCCCAGTAAGGCCTTCACGATAGGTAGAGCGACCGGGCAAACCATAGTTTTAAAATATATCCAAAAGTCGAAGGCCATCATGATAAGTTAACGAAAATCAGGAGTCATTTGGCTGACTTTTTCAAAACAGCTTCTCATTTTCGGTCACAGTCCAATCAAAACCCGAAGACAAGCAATTGAGTCAATTCAGAACGTGAAATGACCATTTGTACCCCTCTACTTATATTGACTCCCCGCCGTGAACGAGTCCGTCGTTGACACCTTCAACGCGGGAGCCCGCGTACCAACTTTCCCCTGCAAAACCAAGTCCCGCAATATTCAACACCTTCCCCTTAAATGCTCACCAGAATCTCCTATCCGGCACGACTTTTGCGAAGCGCTTGCGCTATAAATACCTTTCACGTATTCCTTATTTGTCACACACATTCACAAGCGCCATAGTAAGCTTTCATTTCGAGCAGAAAACCAAGTTCATACATCCCACCGACTAGCCACACTCCCGAAGATGAGTTTCACAAAGACGAGTACCCTTTTGATCATCCTTGTCATCTGTGTGGCCATCTTGAGCCATGCCAGGGTTGAAGCAACCAGATTGCTATCTGAAGATTTCACCAGCGCCGATCACTTGGGGAAATACTCCTCTGTCTATGAGAAGGCGAGGCACAGCATGTCTTATTGGCTCCAAAAGTTGCCGTCCGGCCCTAGCTCCGGAGGCTCGGGTCACTAGTTTAGTCAAGTTGTGAAAGGTCCTGCACAAATACTGTCACGCCCAAGAAAACAAGAATAGGCTTCCATATTGCTTTATTGTTTGCTCATCATATACTGTAGATTCTGGTTTGTAGAATCATAGCAAACTAGTGGAATAAGAGACAAGTTTCATTTATTTAATTAAGTTGACGACCACCACTTGTTTCAAATTATCAACTTCTGTTTTACCATTATCTCAGAACCTGTTTTCATTTTCTGGAGCCGGCCCTTTAAAAGCAAGAACCAAACTAGCAACGAATGGAAAAATATTAACCAAGTTCAAGTTTCAGTTTTAAGTTGTTACCCGCTTCTGTGAAAACAGCCACTACTAATCCGCAATGATAGTGACTTTGTGTCATGAACGATGCCGATAACTCTAACAGTCATACTTATGGCCTTTGATACGTGCGTACGTGTTCATCACCTTTCCAAGCAAAACAAAAACTTAAAACTCTCATGGTCACTCGTCCCCCATGCAGAGGCTCTTGATGACTTTAGGTGGGACTTGAGAAGGCCTACTTCTTCGGCCTCCGGTTATTACGTTGGGGAGCCTTCAGGGATTCTTGATGGTGAGAGAGCAATTCCACATAGACTGTTCGAGATTCAAGAGTTCCATTCCTTTGCTGTGTTTTTCTTCCTGTTTTGCAAGTTCTGGAAATTCAAGCAACTTGTGCGTGTTGACAGAATTAGAATATAGTATTTTCTGTTCTGAATCGTCATAGATGAACTCATTCGAATTAATAATTATATTCTCGGCTCTGTTTTATCTTTCAAATTCCGCATAGATTTTTTATAGCAAGTCGTCTAATTAGTTGAGGTTGGCTTCCGTTATGTCCTCGGAAAAGCTTCTATTTTTTTTAAGAACATGTTGAGGTCTCTTTCTTGAGTTAGGGTCACCCCAAGTCACTGTCCTCAGAGGTTCAGATAAAGTTTTTAAGCATGTTATACAACACATTTCGTACCAGTTTACAAAAGTAAAATGCCTCGAAACGATTAAGCTCGCTTTATGCGTTGCGAGCTGGCAGCTTTAGTAGGTCCAAAGGCCCAACAATTTTTGGGCATAGAAGCCTGATTGGGCTTGAGCATGCCAGCTCTTTACTTTAGGCATGAAAAACTCCCTTTTTAGAAACCTGAATCTAAGGGTATTAAAACCCGATTCAGTGGGAGCACTAAAATTCGATTGCTTTTGACTTTCTTTCTTTTGTTTAAATTAAAACAAAAAAATCTGGGGGCTAAAACCTGATTCTTTATTGGACATCGTTTATTCTGAATTCGACCAGCACCCACATCTAGGTGTTGCTGATTTCTGCGCTACCTTTTTGTCCTCCTTGCACTCGGCAATTCCCTTCTTCCACGGAGCCGCCATCGATGGAAACAGTGATCGAAAGGTTAAAAGTGGGAGATGCGAGATCTGGCACCGGTAAGGTAAACGAGAGGATTAAAACGTGGCCTAGGGAGCGTGAGACAGTGAAAACATCGAATTTGTGACGGTGAATTGGTGCCGATTTTTGAAAAAGCGTGAAACTATCAAACCAACCAACAGTAAAAAATTGACTTCTTAAAAGGAAAATGATTGAGCGTGAGCAACGCGTTGAAATGAGCAAAGTTTGGATTCAAACTTTTTATGTGACTTTGTAAGAGACACGATGAATAGCTGTGCTAGGTTGAGAAACATTTTGTGACGCGACCATTTCTTGTTCCCAAAAGGCAAAACAGTCGATTTGTCCTTGGATCTCCCTTTTTTAATTTTTAACTTTTTAAGAAGAAATAGAAAGAATATATAGAAAGAAACGAATGTGGAGAAAATTTCTCTGCATTTTTGCTTCATTAAAAACCTACAAGACTTGCTTTTATAGGTATTTTCCACTCGTATGTCCGTTTCCCTGGTCATATCGATCTTTAAAAACTTCAAAATACTTTACCTGTGAGAGCTACCACCATGGCCTTGATTTGGTGTCAAATTAATTATGATTCAGCATCAAATCTCTGCGTAATACACCAAACAAGAATTATATCCATTCCAAGACGCTGAAATTAGAACGGATTTCAAAAGTCTCTGTTTTTTCTGTCCTAAATGTCTCTTTTCAAGCAGGGGATCTGGTTTCATTTTCCGGAGATTAAACTTCGTACAGCGATGACTAAAAGGGTCAAGCTCAAATCAAGCATAGCGATGTTTGGACTGCAATCTAATGTAGAAAGCTGCGTGCTTGCGTATTCAAAGCGCCATTTTCATGTTCTTGGTGTACGCTTGTTGATCACGACGTGGTATATAGATGCAAAATTTCTTTTGGATGACATGACCACGGCCCACTTATGTTGATTTTGATGAAGTCATCCCTGACGTTTCCCGGATCAGGAAAATGCTGGATTGTCGGCGTTTGGTGAGGCCGCGATTAGACGGCGGTTTCTGAAAAGTTGGAGTTGCGACCCTCTTGAGTCAACAAATGGCGTGACGTCGCACGCGGTAAAGGTATTGCGCTGGAGCCTTCCCTCTCCTCCCCCACAACTTCTTTCTTGTGACGCACGAGCTAATGTCACTGATATATTCTTGCTCAACGTGGCAACTATAGCCGTCGTGGCGGATCTTACAAACACCGCCGACTAAAGACCAAGATGTTTGAACGCGGAAAACCCAGGGCTCGGTTCGGTCAGGTGCCTTGGTTGCACAGTCCATTCAAAAATAGGGGCAAGAAGAGCCAGTCAATTCAAAATGTGGACCAGGTTTTTTTTTTTTTTTTTTTTCTCTTTTCTCTTTTTGCTCTTCTTCCTAGTAGTTCCATTTGTCAATAATAAATTCGCTTAGATTCTGGGCATAGGTTGTCACAGTTGTTGAGAGAATGTTTGGAACCCCCGTCTTGATTCTTATTAAGCCAAACTTAGCCTGTCTTTGTTGATTTTATGTGTCTGTCTCGTCCCTGGTCCCCCCACCGGCACCGGCACCCGTACGTATTATAGTGTTAAGGGTCTTTTGAACTTAACCAAAAATGTTAAGACTATGAAGGCCTGCAAACGGAGGGACTAAGCCTCTTTTTCCAAAAGGCAAAGGTAAAGAAAGTAACCCGTCCGACTTTAAGGCCCTCGTCGCTTAGTCAATTTTTCAAAATGTTATTGGTCAACCCATATCAAGATCCCAGGTTTACGTTTTCCCCAAATTCCACGTTGAGAAAAATGACGAATGCTGCTTTCCACCGGTATCACTTCACGTGATCCACAAGGCCATTTTAGTAAATTAGCCGCCGTTGAAACAATCATACTGGAGCCGGTGCCCCTCGGTTTCTCGTCATCCGGCTTTGCGTATCCGTTGACTGTTTCCGAAATCCTTGGTCAACACGTAAGCCAAGAAAGCCCCTATGAAATTTTCAAGTCCAGAAAGGCAGGTACCAAGTCCAGCACTATAAAATCCATTCCCTCCTTCACATTTTGCAACAAACAACCACAACCACCGTCCAGAGCTCGTGTTTTGTGCAGAAACTCACCGTTCACACATCCACAGGCACCCTTCAAAAGCCCTTATTTTAAGCAGAAACTGAGTTCATACTTTGTAGCAAGTGTAGGCGCCGACTCCGACGATGAATTACGGAAAGGCGAGCATGCTTTTGATCATTTTGGTCATCTCCGTGGCCATCTTGAGCCATGCCAGGGTAGACGCAGCCAGAGTTTTATCCGAAGATTTTGCTGGTGCTAGTCACCTCGAGACATATTCCTCGATCTATGAGAAGGCGAAGCTCACCATGGCGTATTGGCTCGAGAGGCTGCCTTCCGGACCCAGCCCTGGAGATGGTCACTAGATTGTTCGGATTTTGAAATCTCTGATATCATGATTAAACGCCAGAAAGCAAGTATACAGTAGTTTATTCTTCTTAATATCTTGTTTTGTTGCGAGGGATCATCCCGAGATACTGTAAATGGAAAATAAGATTCGTTTATTTGTTCAAAAGAGCGGATAAGCCATTCCCTTTTGTCTATTTCTCAGTCTTTCTTTTGTATGACATGCGCGGGAATTTGAACCATTATGCTGCTCAATAAGAAATGAACATGATAATCAAGTTATCAGACAGGATAAATATGATTCAAGCAAATAGAAAGGAAACAGACGCATACGCCTCTGGTACTGTTTGGTAAACGCTGAAGTCTTAACCTCTCAAAACGATTAAAATCTTCAGACGCCTATCTTTATCAATTTGTTACGTGACAGGAAAATAGAGAAGGTTTTGATCATTACGTAACGACAGAGGAAGTATATGCCCAGAAAGTTCTTTTCTTTCCCACTCAATACTGTTTACGCCAGATAGACAGCCAGGATTACCAATTTACAAGCAGACCCAGAGTGCGGAAGGCCTCATCCAAACATCTTTCGTCATCACAACCCACATTACTGACCAGTTTAGGCACTAGACAAGAACTGAATCTTCCCGTCTCCCTCGCCTTGCATGTCTATGCCTATGGGATACGTATCCAGCAAGAAAGAGAAGTCAAGGAAATGGAAAGAATCAACGTTATGGAAGACGTGGTTGGCCGGTAAAGTATTTAGGAGGATTTCAGCCAAATTCAGAATAGTATTCGAGTAGAGAGAGAGAGGATATTCGGTCATCCACGTCCGGTAACTGTTACGACCAAATATTAGATTTTATAAAAACAGATTTATATCTAATTTGAAATCTTATACTCCCTTCACTCCAAACATAAGGCAATACTTTTCATGGTCAGTTTTTGCCCACAATAAGCGAAAAAAATGTTGAACTTAAATTCTTAATAGAGTCCTTGACAATGTGAGACAACTTTATAACATTTATTGTCTCATTACTACAATGGTCTAACTCAAACCATCTCATAGATATAGCTTTCTACATGGCTTCTAGGCTTACTCATATTCATAGGAGTGTTATGGTAAAATTTAAGTCTTGGTATCATATTAAATTTTATAGAAAAATGATTTATATTTAACTAGAAAGTCTAAAACATCAAATGAAGGAACTCATCTTTTTGCAAATTACTTTTTTAGTTTCTATTTTTTTTATATGAAACTTAACACCAAGGTCAGCTAAGATGTGCAAAGACTACATTCTACCTTGTCTAACTTCTATTCTTTTCTTATTTGGCCAAACGGTAATCTTCCGATGCTTGGCCTAGTGACTTGTTTGGTAAAACGAAAGCAAAGACTAGATTTTGGGTGAATGCTTGCTCGGCCGAAGCACGTATGTCATTTTTTCAATCCTCCAGCTAATCTTTTGCTTCTTGTTCTTGTCGCTCACGTTCAACAATTATTCTCCCTTTAGTATACGCAAAGGATGTAGCTGTTAAAATTCAAAGTACAACACCAGATCGACACGTGTTTTGTTTCACAAGCTGAAATCATGTTAAATACGTTCAGGAGATTGACCCTTTATATGACTTTGATTGAAGTTTTGACATATGAGTTATACGTAAACTGAATTTGTATAGCTTATTTTCCTTTTTGACGGCGTCGTGGAGATTGAGTTTTAAGTTCCTTTCTTTATGGGTTCCGTGATTCTGCTGCCATGGTTTCCATTTTCTACTGAAATTTCTTGAGATTCTCACTAAGAAAGCGTCTGGATGACTTTTCTAAACTCGTTTCTGCCGTCCATTCAAAAACAAGAGCAAGGCTGGCTAGCAATCGAAGTCAGTTCCAGTTTTCTGAACTTTGGACTGAATTCATATTCAGGTGACGGCCTAGACTATTACCTTTGAATGTAAAATGTGCAAGAGTACTCTGCGCCTGTGTTGAAGCCCGTGGCATGAGCAAAGCATTCTTAAAAGCAAGCCGTTGATTTCAAACTTTACAGCCTCTGACCCATTCGCACCTTGTAGCCCTTGTCTTCCCTTCAACAAGAAAAGCCATACTCTTTCAAAACTTCCTGGTCAACACGTAAGTCCGCAAAGCGCACCTATCCCCGCCGTCCAAAGAGACGGTTTTAAAAGAAAACATACTCTTTAACACTATAAATACCCTCACCTAGTGATACTTTGTCACAGGTCCACAAACATTCAAAAAGCTCTCGTTAAAGAGTTAAAAAAGTACTACAAAACCTCCGACATCTTATTTTCTGTAAAGTTTTCAGACGGTCCAGCAACTCCGGGCGTTTCTGAAGATGCATTTCAGAAAGACTTGCTTCCTTTTGATCGTCAGCATCATCTTTGCGGCCATCTTGAGCCATTCTGGGGTTGAAGCAACAAGAGTACTATCAGAGGATTTTACAAATGCTAATCACCTGCAGACATATTCCTCTCTCTTTGAGAAGGCAAAGAGCGGAATGGCGTTCTGGCTCCAGCGGTTGCCTTCCGGACCTAGCCCCAGCGGCCCCGGTCACTAGTCAATCCAAAATGTGAAAGCCGTTCTGAAAATACAGGGTTACGCCTAAGAAAACAAGTATACAATTTTTTTTTTTTCCCAATACTTATACACCCGCAAAGGGGAGATATCGGAACACCGACCTCTTAGCCTAGCAAGTTGGAGGCCCCCTTGGCTTATCACTGAGCCAAAGGAAAGTCGACCATACAATGTTTTCTTGCTTTTTTTATTCTTTTTTTTCCTTATTTTTCTTCCCTTTTCCAATACAAATTGGAATTTCTGCTGTAGAATGTTGGTAAACAAATATTAAAGTAAACTTATTTATTCAAGTTTATATTGTTTGCAATTCCTAATTTGTTCTGTCTCTTTTTCTTCTATATGGACCCATGGACACCTGCATGAGAATTGTCATGCTATAGATCTGCTGTTTATTGCGTTCATTACACATAAGTATTCACGCGATGAAGATAGGAGCGTAAAAATCAGAACGTTTCATGAAAACTAATAAGAAAACAGTGTATTTGTATATGTATCAGCGTGTTTTGTTTGACTGTTTCTTTGTTTCCTTCTTACAAGCATTGAATTTAAAGTTTTACTACAATCCACGTCCCTTCAAATGCTTCAGCCATATTCCTTTATAACTTTTCCAATAATAGGCTAACAAAAGACACTTCAAGTACTGCAATAGGATTAAATTTCGTTTACAATTAACCGTAAGCTAATAAGTTCATTCTAGGATCTCTAGATGCCTTTCATCCATACGTTGCGCAAGAGTTTAAAAGACGAAAACTCTGAACATTATTGAGAATTCACATTCTGATCTAGATAAGATGGCATCATCAAAAAATTCCTGAATAAGATTGAAAGCCTGCCCTTCCAGTTGGTGCTTAGTTGACATCAATGACGGAACAACACTGCTGAACACCATGCGCAAGACTAATGGGACCGACAACGGAACCCAATGGAGTCTCCTCCGGTAGATACAAATCGGTTTTTCTTACCAATCCTCAACTAATCTTGCGCATTAACACGCAAATCAACAAATTGAACCCAAAGCTTTTGACTTTCTCGAAAAGATGATGGTTTACTGAGAGAAAGTCCTCAAAAACTTTAGAAATAATGAGGCATTGTAAACGTACTAGGTCATGTTGTTTTGATTAACACCAAAAAAACAAAAAAAGCAATGATAGAACACTGTCGCGTATAGCGTTCGAAAGATTTCGTGTGCTATGGAATTGTGTGAGTGAGAGCTGAGAAAGAAATCAGGGGACAAAGTTAAAAGGAGCTCCATCGAATGGAGAAAGTTCATCTAGTTTGGCAGTTGATCCGATGAAAAGACCTACGAAGGAATCACGACCAAAGGAGATGACGTAAAGAGGAGGGGAGGAGGAAGCCACTTGTGAATGGAAAATGATACAAAGCTAGAAAACAGAAAGCGATAGTTCATGAATGGTTGGTGGACAGAGGGAAAGAGTATTATGTTAAGTTTCATGTAAAAATTACTTAAAATCTTTTTAATTTATGCAAATTTAACAAGAGAAGGAAATGCCAAGAAAAAAAAAAGGGAAAACATAGCATTTATTGAAGAGACTATATGACGTTGATAATAGATTTTAGAACCCTTATGTACTTCATATACTTTTTCTTTTTCTATTCTAATCTTTAATTTGTAAATTTTAATTTGAATTGGGACTATTCTAAATGTGAAAACTTTATCAATTATTTCCTCAATATTTTGATGGAAAACTAACGATGTAACATCACTTGGCAAATCTCAAAATTTTCCTTAATAAGAACAGGTGACATATGCCACTTCATTGTTTATAAAATTTTTATAATAAAAATCACTAAAGTGAATTTTTCATTACCTATTTATATTTTAATTTTGAAATTTGGAATCATGAGGATTAAGAGGCCAAACCACACTTTAGAGATAGATCATATCGTAATTGATTAATGTTTTCAGAGTAATCAAAATACTTCTTAAAAAGAGTGCTAGAGAGAATAAGCTATGAAGGTCTTGGATATGAGAGGATCTAAACTAAGGAAATACAAAAAATAAAAAATAAAAAACAAAAACCTGTGAGTTTTTACCATTTTGTTCCCTTTATCTAAGAGCAATGTTAACCTGTGGGTTCTATATATTAGAATCTGCTTTATTTGTAACTTTAAAACAGCTCTGGATTTTAGAGTTTAAAAGTAACTTTTAAGAAAATTTTTTATCTGGGGAATTATTTCTAAACTTAAAAATATTTTCTACAAATGAAAAATATGCACGAGTAGTAAGCCTCTATGAGCACTAAATCTCCCGCACCTTGTCTCCTTAAAAAATTAAGAGAGGATAAAGACCAACCCCTATCCCTTTATAAGGAGCATAAACAAGACAGGTCTCCATCCATGTTTCTCTTCATGGCTAAGGAAAATAAAAAACGAAGCCATTATAAAAGACATAAAGGGAAATTTATCTTAATCTTTCTCTTTCAAAGGTATGAAAGTCTCACTTCTTTATTTGTTAGTCACAGAGAAGTACATCTCCATCCTTTTTTTATTTTTGGAGTCGAAGACTCAACTCTGCTTCAGTCATAGGGTGACTTTTACTTTGTCTAGGCAATTTAAGGCATTTCTTATTTAAATTTTAAATATTCAATGACACCAATTTAAAAAAGAACATGTATGATTAAAATATGTTTTCATAAGAAAATTAGATAATTTATAGAAAAAAAAATTTCTGTGACAAGTCATGCATATATTAGGAAAGTTATGTTAATCGCGAAGTTTAAATTCCAAAATTGTTTGGGTGATTACTATCAATTTTTTAAATCTAAAAATTGAGAAGAAATTTCCAAAACCTTATCATGTACCAAGTCCTGCATTACACTTCTTTAATCTTGTCTACTTAGGGGCTCGATTTTTCTAACCCTTCTTTTTCAACTTTGCTTTCTTCTAAAATTGAAAATGGTACCTGTGTTCAACGACTTCCTTTTAGCCTTAACATATCGAATAAACTATCGTTATGAGGGAAATTAGTATAAAAATTGCATACAAGCTCTAGGTCACCCAACACGTCACTCATCCACCCAACACTGTCCTTGGTGCTTAAGGCAAGGAAGATACCTGGGAGAATTTTCATCTGTCCCATAAAATTCAAGGCTATCCTTTTCAAATTCATGTACATTTGGAAAGTCTTCGTTTGATCACCAAGAGCAAAGGTATATAAAACCATGTACACACATACAAAGCTTTATCTTCTCAAAAGAGTAGGTAAACGGTGCTTTTTATAACTAAAGTCCGCTGGTTTCCAAATATAACATACACCAGGGACAACTCACGCGGTTTTTGATCTTCCCAAGATTTGATCACAGTGGGAACTCGGGATTCAAGCTCCCACGTCACAGCGAATGCTAGCTGTCATCTCAAATTCTTTGGGAGTAATTTGAATAAAGGAAGCAACAAGCTCGCCGGATTTTTGTTGAATAATCCATTCAGAGCGAAGAAAATTTCCCAGGAAATTTATGCCGAAAATGTTGGCCTGTGGCTTAACTTGCGGAAGCCATAGCCTCCCGCAATTGAAACTTCATAGCCTTTGACTAAATAAACTTGCCATCCCTATTCAACTTTAGTGAATTGATGGTTTACACAATTGCTTGTCGACGTGAATGGCCAGAATCGCCACCAACCCTATTGAACCAGCGTCACGAGTCCTGACCAACGGCACTTTGGTGAATTGATGGTTAGACTTCCACCCTTTGACACTTGAACCGCACCCAGAAAATTCAAGTCCTTCGCTTTTCAGCATCCTCGACCAATTCAATAGTCATTGGTCAGCCGGTAACGCCCTCCACCAAAGCCTCAATCCTGGCAGGCTCCCACCAACTCCGCCGCTAATATATACACTCCTTATACGTTCACGTTTTCTCATACTCATGCACAAGCGACACAGCTCTTTCTGAAGAATCCTAAAGAGCCTTACTAAATTGGTAAGCATTATCAAAGATGAGTTTCACGAAGACCTTTGTGATGATCGCCGCTGTCATCTTGTTGGCAATTTTGTGCCACACCGGGGTCGAGGCCGGCAGGGTGTTGAACGAAGATTTTGCCAGTGCTAATCACCTCCAAGCATACTCCACAGTCTACGAGAAGGCCAAGTGCACCATGGCTTACTGGCTTCAACGGTTGCCATCAGGTCCTAGTCCCAGAGGCTCTGGTCACTAGTTCATCAATTTTGTTAAGTGATTTATACAACTACATTGTACACCCAAAGACGCAAGCACATGCGATTAGTTACTTAGGACACAATAGTAACTTGAAATAATATCCTTTCATTCAATGCAAAATCCATCAATTATTGAGTATTGTCTTCTGCATCTCTTCTTTTTCCATTTCTTCGTAAGATATATGTTCCTGTTGTGTTGAGTAATTTTCTGTTCAATCAGTCTTCTTACATATTCTGGCTACCATAATTGTATTCGAACATTAGAGAAGATATTGATCCATCTACATACTTAATTTGCCAACAGTAAATCTCACAAACTTTTCTTTCATTGGGTAACCAAACATATATATTTGTATAGAAGTTAGATAGGGAAACCCTATGTTCTTACATATGAGTTACGTGCAGTTGAGCCAAATTAAGGTCCGGTATACAAACGCTTGTCATCCGTTCTTAAGGTTACCCACAGGGCATTGTCACTTAATTGTCACATTCAACGCCTAAATCATGTAATAAGCATGTGAAATCAGCACAAAGTAAAATTCCGGTCCAAACCAGTAAATTTTGTAATCTTCTACTGCTTTTTTTTTTTTCTTTTTTTTTTTGGACAAGGATCTTAAACTTTGAAGAACTTAGGAAATCCTTAACGGAAGGAATTTTCTTAAAATGAAAAATTTTGTCAAGTTTCTTACGCAAATATGTGTCTAATCTTTTGCTTATAAAGGTAAAATTTCTGGAAGAAATCGAGCTTAACACTCATTATTTAACAAGGTAGTCAAATCAATACAAATTTAACAAGGAACTCCATTTTATCAACTTTAAGCCGAACTTTTCAATATTTTGAGTGTTGGTACAAATGACAAGCCTTCCGGTGAATTGCTGGCTGGCCATCGATGAACTTCGACTGAACCATGAAATCCAAATATCACTGAAAGAAAAGTTGAATCATTTTCACAGTTAGATTCATTTCATACCAAAAAATACAAGGGTCCTTCTTTTGAAGGAAAAAGTGAGGAAGCAATAGCTAGAGCACGTGATCAAGCTAAGGAGATCTGGTATAAACTTCCTAACTATGGTTTGAATACGAATTTAGGATAGACTTGGGAAGGAATCAAGGCAATGAAAAGAAAATGGACAGAGGCAGCAGCCAATAATTGAAGAATGAGATAGCAAGGGAGCAAACGTGCAGGGTTGGCAAAGGAGAACGGAGATGTCTATCAAACTAAAAAGTTGAATGGGTTAGGATAAGTATGGGTAAAAGTCAAAAGCTTACTAAAAATCAACGTATGTAAAATTATTATCCGTCCCTGTTAGCCAGAGCATATCCTGACTCCTCTATCCATTTATATGTATTGGAAAAATTCATCTAAATGCACTGGAAGCGTATATATCTTTCTAAGCTATGCAAAATCAAAAGAGAAGGAAATACTCGAAGAAATAATAGAAAAATAAAAATAATACGTATTGGAAAAATTCATATAAGATCTTGACAAGCATATATATATATATTAATAAAAAAATTATAATCCTCGTATACTTCATTTAGTTTTGTACCTTAGATCCTAATTCTTACTTTTTTAATGAAAATTCTCAATTTAGGAAATTTTTAAGTGAAAAATATTTGGATAAAGAACAGACAATATGACCATAACATTTGAAAAATTGTGACAGCAAAGAAAAATCTGGCATTCGACCAGTTGATAAACCTATTTCTGACTATTAAAAGTTCGGATTTGAGTCTTGCGGTGGTTTGTAATTTAGAACTGTTTTTTTGTGAAGATTCAATCATTCCTTCACTAGTGGCATTAATAGAATGGGTTATGAGGATCTAATCTTTAAAAACAATCGAGCAAAGTTGCAAACTTACAAGATAAAAAAAAAGTACATGAAAGGTCAAATTTAAAAGCTAAAGAAGGGTTTCAAAAAACATTTCTTATGCAAATATGCTCTCTTTACCCTAATCATCACTTTTAACCTAGATCAATTACAATTTTATATTCTATAAATTTGAGTCTATTTCATAAAAGGCTCAAGAATTTTATATTTGGTAGATTAATTATTGAGAAGAAAATTATTTTCAGGTTATTTGAAACAATTTTAAAATTTTAAATAAAACTCATAAATATCTTCAAAATAAAAATAAAAATAAAGAAAAGTATGTATAAAAGGCTAAGCTTCATGGTTGGTAATTTTTCCATGTAAGATAATCTAACGTGTGAGGCTTTTATTATCATTGTCGTCATCGTCATCGTCATCGTCATCGTCATCATCACTGTCGTTATTATTATTATTATTATTATTATTATTATATTTTTTTTAACATAAAGATATTAACTTTTATACCTAAAAGAGACCATCTATTTTTAAAAGATCTCTATGTGAAAACGTGAAGCCCTTTTAGAAAAGCACCTTTTTGCTTTGTTTTTAGGAAATTATTGTATGATTTATTTTGAAAGACATGCTAGTGGTAAGACCCATATTTAATTAAGCTTATCTGAATTTTCTTTCAAAATTTGAAAATTAAGTCATTATCACACACAAGTCTTCTCATTTGGTTTTCTATTGTTCTATTATAAAGGGCTAAAATTTTCTAGTCTTTCTTACGAAATTTGTTCAACTTGCAACATGATGAAGATGTAGAAGCTAGTTTCTGCCCTTCTGCATATTATACGACTATTGGGTACTATTGTTTTCCTTTTTGTTTCTTTATTTATTTTCCATTTTAATTTTTTCACTTATTACCAGACTGTTCATCCACAAGTTGTTAACAAATCTCTTAACTAGATAATCCAATACAACATACCATTTAGTCAAGAAGGAAATGGTATGTTGTACTGGATCATCTAAAGCAAATGTATTTTTCTATTGATTATACTTTCTTTCATGATGCTATACATGATAATAGTTGTTCAAACGGACAGGTCAACACGCCCTTTCGTAAGTACGACCTTCCATTGGTCACAAACTATAAACTCAAACACGGACTAGCCTCAAGGTCTTGGATGTTCAAAGATCTGACCACAATGGCTAGATAAACTATTAAACTGAATCAAGGAATCAGTAAGCTCGCTAAACTTTTTTGAATATTGTCATTTTGGAACTAGGAAAGTTGAAGAGGAACAGGATTGCGCAAATGGTTGGTCCTGTTGCTGCAACGGATAAAGGTATTTTTAGCCTTTGACGTAATAAAGTTGATATCCACAGTCAAAATAAGCTTTATCCATTTGTTTTTTTTCTCCGTGTGAATGACGAAGATCACCCAGCTACTTTTCAAGGGCAATTCTGCGTATTTGATGGTTTAGATTTCCTTGCTTTTGACATTTTCTGTTTTGCTGGACACGCTACCCGTAACCATGACTAATTCAAAAGTCCTTGGTCAACACGTAAGGCTCTTAAAAGCTCACCATGAACCTCAAGTCCCAGAAGTCTCGTACAAACGCTACCCACACACACACGTCTATATATATGTAGATATATGTCTGTTATACATTCATATTTTCCCATACCCAGACACAAGCAACAAAGCTCTTTCCAGCAAAGACTAACGCTTGTTACTTTTGTCTCCGGGAAAAGGGTTCAGATTCAAAGCAACTTGCGAAGCATTTACGAAGATGAGTTCCACAAGGAGTAGCGCCATTTTGATGATCGCTGTCATCTTGGTGGCCATTTTGTGCCACTCCGGTGGAGTCGAGGCAGGCAGAGCGTTAAACGAGGATTTTTCCAGTGCGAATCACCTCCAAGAACACTCCACCGTTTACGAGATGGCGAAGGGCACCATGGCGTACTGGCTTCAACGCTTGCCGTCAGGACCTAGTCCTAGGGGCTCTGGTCACTAGTTCATCCAGTCTGTAAAATGGCTCCTACAGCTATATTCTTAGACCGAAAATGCAAGCACTTAGGATGGGTTACTATAGAAGACAAATGTATATGAGAATAAAATCCTTTGATTATAGGCAATGCATAGGTCATTCCTGATTAGTTTCTTCATTTTCATCAAAATCGTTGTATTATGCCATGTAACTCTCTTTTCTCTTTCTCAGAATAGTTAGAGAAGTATACGATCTTGATGGATTAAAATCATTTCCTTTTTCACAACTCTTCTTACATATTTTGGCAACCCTCATAGTTTTCTCACGTAAAGAATAGTAAATGATGGGTGAAAGGTTGATGCGTTCTCAGATTAATTGTCGAACGCTAAACTTAATGTCGCCAACTCTTCACTCGGTAACAAACACGTACATGTATATCAATAGTTTTATTGGGAAACTGACTAGGTCCGTTTTAATGTCCTGGATTTAACCATATGTGATATTCAAACATGCTTTGTTATAGTTATTCAGTGGGCATTATTGCTTAAATCGTAACGTGTAGTTCTAAACTACGAAGCGATTTTCAAAACTTTATGAAGCGCCAGGTGTTCCTTTACCGCTTTCTTTGCTTGCGTTATCAGAGGCTCTGATTTTCCAGCTTTCTTTGTTGTGGACTTTGCAGAGGTTAGCGCATGATGCAGTGTGGAAGCAAACGTGTCTGGCGCATCTTATACGACTGCCATCTGAATATCCAATAAAATGTTAAGGCTATGCTTCAAGAAATCTGCATAAATGTGGAAACCTGTCCTTAGATCATCAAAATCAAAGGTATATAACTATTCATTATGCCTTCTCTGACCATGTTATACATGTCCCCAGTCTTTCAAAATAAATTAAAAAAATCCAGCTACCATCCGAAGTTTGTTATCTTAATTTGACTTTAGGAATTAATTAGCAGCTTGCTAGAGTTTGGTGAATATAATAGGTTTGAAAAGAAGAAAATTGCCCGTGAACTAGATTTCCAAAATGGTTGGCCCTGTTGCTGTAACTTTTGATGACAAAAGCCTCCATTCAATTGAAATTTCTTAGCATTTGACTTCATTAACATGACATCCAAATCAAATTTAGGCCTTAGACTCTGCTTCCTTCTTCCCGTGAATGACCAAGATCACGCATCAACCCTATTGAATAGATGTCGGGAGTCAAAACCAAGGGCGGTTTCGTGGAATTTGATGGTTTAGATTTCCTTGCCTTCGACACATTCAATTTGGCGAGTCCACTTATAGCCGCAACCCGGAAAAACTAAGTCATTCATCTTTTAGCCTCTCCACTTGATTAAAGAATCCTTTGTCAGCACGTAAGGCCCTTGAAAGTCCACTAAAACCTACAGTCCCAGGACGCTCCTACAAACTCATTCATAGGAGACAAGATGCATTACTTTCTCCTGGGAAAAGGATTCGCATTCAAAGCAACAAGGGAGGCATTTTCAAAGATGAGTTTCACAAAGACCGGCAGCTTTTTGGTGATCAGTCTCACTTTTGCGGCCATTAGTGCTAAGGTCGAGGGAGGCAGAGTGTTAAACGAGGATTTCGCGGACGCTAATAGTCTCCATTCATACTCGAGTGTTTACAAGAAGGCTAGGAACGTCATGTTATACTGGCTTCAACGATTGCCGTCAGGACCTACTCCTAGTGGCCCTGGTCACTAGTTCATCTATTTCACAAAATGATTTATACAAACTATATTGTTAACCCAGAAAGCAACCAGATACGACAAGTTACCATAGGAGCAAATGTAAATGAAAATAAAGTCCTTTGATAGAATGTAATCAGAAAGCATTCCTGATTAGTTACTAATTTTCATCAAAACTGAGCATGGTGTTATGTGATGTATCTCTCTTCTTATATCTTTTTCTGGTATGGTTACACGAATATATGATCGTATTGGTGTCAAAATAATTTTCTGTTTAGTCATTCTTTATAAATTATCTTTCTAGCTACACTAGTTGTATTCTCACATGGAGAATGGTAAGAGATTGATGGATCTACTTGATAACTGCAAACAATTAACTTAATCATAAGTTGTAGGCTGTTGAAGCATATTCACATGCTGTAATACATCATGTTTAACCATATACAATATTTTCTTCTTCTTCTTCTTCTTCTTCTTTTTTTATGTGAAATGTCTTGTATTTATATATATATATATATATATATATATATATATATATATATATATGAAAAAGTTCCTATTACAAAAATTAGTCAATTAACCATTTATCACCTAAGCTTAAAATGACATTTGGAAAATTTTGAAATTCATGTAAATACTTATTGCAACTTATAAACTTTACACTTCTAATTGATGAGATTTTGCCTTTCACATTCTTTTTTTTTTTTTTTTATCTTTGCTATGATTTGTTTTATGGCTATTCATTGCATATTGTTAGTTATAATCATGCAAAAAATAGTTCAAATCAATGATGGTTCAAATTAGGTAAATTATGGGATATTCTATTTCTTTATTTTTATTTTTTTTAGGTAAATGGAGAAAATATAGGAGAGTTGGGTATCACACTAGAGACAACATGAATTACTAATTGAACTACATGCTTGTCAACTTAAATAAATATGGATTATAAGCTTAAAATGTGCTTAATATTCCTATCCTTCTTGGAGGCTTTTCCTTTGATTAAAAGTTCTGGTATATTTCTTATGCATGTGTTTTTAATCTTTTGAATGGAAAATGTCAGGATTGCATTATTTTCAAGGGATATGGCGAAAAATTGTTGGCGTGACGTAGTGATCTATATAACAAGGTAGCCGGTTAATACAAAATTCTCAACCTTGGTGTCTTTCAATCAACTTTTGAGTCTTAAGACTCTTTAATCTGTTCAGTATTGGTGCGAATAATCAAACTTTACAGCAGCAGAAATACTCGAGGATGTCAATCCCTCTTTGTCAAGTCAAGACAAGGACCCTTTTCTTCCCGTCTGCATGACTCTCTAACAACTCCTTAGTGGAGACGGAAGCCTAAAAGCCAACAAAAACATCATTTCTCCAGGAAGATTGATGCAATTCTATCACTATAAAATATTGGCTCCATACTTCTTCATAGGCACCCACAAGCACCCAAAAAGTCCCGAGTCCTGACTCATAAACTTCCCCCACTCTTCTTTCATAGATGAAGCTCCGCACTCTTTTGATAATCTTTCTCATTTTGATGTTCATCCTGAGTTGCAGCAGGGTCGACGCAACCAGGCCATTATGTGAGGATTTTGGTAGCGTTCATCACCTTGAAACGTCCCTGTCAGCCTACCTGAAGGCCAAGAACACCATGGCAGGTTGGCTGGAACGATTGCCATCCGGACCCAGCGGTAAAGGCTCGGGGAACTAGTTCGTCCAATTTCAGAACAGAATTATATCAACGACAGAAGCTAAGTCATCAATAAAGGGAATAGAGATAGAAATCATATGCTTATGCAAGGGTATGTATTTGTCGATATGCAGAAAAAGATTAGTCGGAGTTTGTTAACTCTTGTCACTTTTTGTTTATCTATCCAGCTTTGGAAGCCCTTACTCCTTTTGATACACAGGGAAGGGATTACAAACAAAGAAATAAACAGATTACATTTATTTTGGGACTCTAATCATGTCCACTTTCTTCTTACACAAAACCTCTTCGCATGGACCAAACTCACTTCCCTTTCTACGCCAAATGAAGTTTAGGCTGCCTATTCAATCTCGTATTAAGGGTGCTTAACAAATAAAAAAAATATATATAAACCACATGAAAATTTAACAATTTTTTGTCTAAAATAAAGAAAATGTAAGAGTCCAGCAGTCTCTTCTGTTTCCGCATCACTTTCTGAAACTCTTTTTAGCTCTGAAAAACGCCGACTCAGAAGTAGAAGCTTATAAGATTAGCGGAAAATAGTGGGTCGAGCAGCCCATTTGACGTACCCAGCTGACGCCAAAATTTTGGGTGGGTAGCTTTTGCATTTAGAGCTTCCCAGACCCATTCAATTGTTGGGCTGGGATTCTGGGGGCGTTGGATATTTAGTTCTAAATAAACTTTTCTCCATGAATATTCGCTTCTTTTTCTTATCAATTTATAAGAAATCCAAGGAGTTAAAAAATTCGTCTCTAAGAAATTACGCAAAAAAAAAAAAAAAGATTTCTCAGAACAATCTCAGGTTCCATGTTTTCTATTAAGTGACGTCTGAAGTATGAAACCACAAATTTAAAACTTCAATTATTAAACTACAAATGAGGAAATATTGCAATTCTTTATTACTTTTTAAATCAATAGTAAGTTAGCAAAGCTTAGTACCTTTTGATTCTAAGTTTGGAGTTTGGGAATTTGAGTTAGATCTATGTTCAGAAGAAGAACAAGAACAAGAACAAGAGGAAGAAATGTTGCAATACAATTACAAGTTTGTACGAAGTTATGAAAGTATGTCGAGTTATTAAACATCTAGGAATAATTTTTTGGTTTGATTGATTATTTAGGCATCCCATTAATCCTGCAAATGGATGCATTCCTAAAATACACATTTCTTAGACCTTAATTTGGATGCTAGTTTTTAAATCCTTAGTATTAATGGCTAATAAAAAATTATGTAATTTATTATCTTTTCCTTCCTTAATTATGAGAAAGATGACTTTTTTTTCCTTCCTTTTTTTTTTTGGAAAAAGGGATAAGACCTTTGTTATTGATATTAATCGCACAAGATGAACAAAAAAAATTTCCCTTCCTTCTTCTATGTGATTAATTATGGTAAAATTGGAACAAAAGAGAATAAAGTTAAAACTTTTTTCAAGAGTCAATGTAAGATAATGCTCAAATTTAATAATAAAGCAAAAAGAAAATGAAACCCAGTTTTTGTTTTTTTTTTTTTTGGCTTGATAAAAAGAGAGGGGGATAATTGTTTAAAGTTAGAAATTTTTAATTTTAATTTCAAATAACACCCTTTTCCAATTGAGTTCAGTAACACAACTTATTCATATCAAGGGAGAATGGGGGAAAAAAAAAAGAGAGAGTAAATAATAGGGCTCCGAAAACTCATCCGAGAATAAACGACATGAATATATGTTATAGTACCACGTCTCTTCAAAAGTGTTTAGGGACTAAGTTTCATAATACATCCTGCTGCCCAAAGAAAAATTCATAAGATGCTAGATTGACATAAACACTAATGGACTGGACCCCGAAGCCCATAGATGAGTTTGTCTAGATCGCCACAGCCCAAAGACAAGATGACAACCCTCTGCACCCAAAACTATCTGGAAATTATATCCAGAGAAACCAAATAGTTAGGCAATGGAAGCAAATAAAGGAAACTCCGCAATACTTTCCTCAACTTCTTTTATTCATCTCTTGGTCTCAAGAGTAGAGAGTTGGAGATAACATCTCTTGATTCTGAATGTTCTGTGAAATGACAAACGTTTGCTCACAAAACTAGTTAGCAGCCACCTAACATTTTGTTTCCTTTTATTTCATACTTCATCCTGATTAAGTTACAAATAAGAGAAAAGCGATAAATGGAAACAGAAGGGGGCTGGGGAGGAAGATGGTGCTAGCAATGACATCCTAGCAATAGAGATTATCACCAGGAGCAACACGAAATTGATTGCAATATTGAGCATAATACTGGGCACGTTGCTGAAGATCACGCTGTTTACCATCAAATTCAACTGGACCATTGATGGCTCGAGTCGTTGCCCCGAAACCTTTGCTTACATATTGACGAACATTGGTCATCCAATACCACAGAGAGGCCTTGAACGAGACAACTGCGTTCGTGGCCACAGTTTCGGGAGAGTTTATCGCGTCGAAGCCAATGTCGCTTCCTGCTGCCTTATAATTGTAGTTCCAGGTTAGCTGAAGTGGTCCACGATCATAGTAACGTTTACTGGGGTTGCATGCTGGATATTGCGGTTGGCTCCTGTCACAGTAGCTCTCTGTAGGCTTAACATTTTGTTCATCGATGAAGCATAAATCTGCGCAAACAAAAATAGAGGGGTAATTGATTTTTTTTTCCCCTGTGATTCTGCTCAATCCACGATAATTATGGGCAAATGTGCATTTGCCTGATTCTATGTCACAAAGAAAGTATGAACATACGATTTAGTCCTTCTTTTGTGGAAAACAGGACAAAGAAAAATATGCAAAAATGGGGTCTTGGTACCCCAGTTCACACCAAGACCTTCAATACAAACACAAGCACCACCCAAGAACGCCAGAACCAAAACCCAGTTAAGAAAACACAACCTCTCCATGACCCGACAGTTTCCTAGCAAAAACTTCCAGGAAATTTGTGGGTTTTACGGGAAAAAAAGGAGGAAATCAAAGAAAAGCAACAGTTCGTTTTCCTTCGCAGAGAAATATGGGGGGTTAAAAGGCAATGGTTTTTTTGGCAGTTGGGTGTAGGAGGAATTAGAAAAAATCCAGCTAATTCTTTCCTACCAAGGGAGAAACGGAATCCAATAAATATCAAACGCGTGAAGAATTCATATCTGTCTGAAAGAAAACTGTAATGATAAAGCATAAAATTACGACTTTCGGAAAAGCGTGGGTTGAAGTTATTCTTATCTCTCTCCCGTATGCTGCATTCGACTGTATCAAAGAGAGAGAGAGAGAGAGAGAGAATTAGTGATCGGACTTAACTGAGAAACAATGAGCGTTATTGATTCTCCGATGCAGCGGCGAAAAGAAACAGAGGCTATATATCTCCCACAGAGAGAAAGAGCGACAGAGACAGGGAAGAAAGATGGATTTCAAGATATACGGTTACGTAGGTCTTGAAAAAGTAGGGTAATTGCGGAAGAGAAGAAGCTTTTTGAATAAAACGTTGATACAGTGGCACAGAAAGTGGGAAGTTTTTGTCAAAGAAAAGGAGAGATGCAGGGAAGTATGGGCGATAACCATTAAAATATTACCCAACCAATAATCCTTTTTGGTTGGATTTGGGGCTTATATTTAGTATAGTATTAAAACCCATATTTATTTACTGTAAATTTGTTTGGTTTGCAACGTACAAAGTATGTTCAATATTTAAGAAAATATTAAAAAACAAAAAAATCACATTAAAAGAATACAATAATTAAATAATATTGTAATATGCCAAAACTGAAGGTGGACCATTTTGTTCTTGCAGGCCTTTTTACACGAAGGTATTGTCAACCAACCTTTTTAAAAAGAGAAGACACTTTTATCGTTGGCATTCATGGCTTATATGGTTTTGCTTTTGCAGTGTTGTGGTCGGCCTTCCCAGGTCCTCAACTGAGAATGAGGCAGAACTCAGACTACTTTATGACGACATGCCTTTTCCATAAGATGCACATGGCATCACCGCCTGATTTTCCTCCATCAAAATTCAGAAGAAGAAGATACTTGTCCCCACTTATTGTACACTTTCAACGTGCTTTCCTTTCACAAGTTGACTTTTAACTTTATTAGGTCCCAAAGTTATAACTTCATCGGTTGATTCTATGGTTCCAATTTATGAAAAATTATCGAGTTGGTTTTAAAGGTTGCATTTTATATCGAATAAATTATTGGGGTTTCCAAATGAGTTTAAATGCATTACAATATATGTCTTTGTATCAAAATACTACACAATGATCCTTAAAGATGTCGAATTTTATCTAAAAATAAATACTTTGATATTGAAACATTAAACAATGACTAATTTATTTATTTTTCTTTGAATTTAATATATTTCACAAGAGTCTCAACTTAACTGGACTTTGAAAATCTCTTTGTGTATGTAATTTTGCATAAAAAGTTAGTTTTATTCTTAATATTTTATTAAAATATCTCTTCTCATTCATTTAATTTAGTATAATCATTAAAATGGATGGAAATGACAAATGATAACTAATGTTGATAACAATATCGTTTTGTCTTGCTCTGGTATGAATCATTTTCACAGTTGGATTCATTTCATACCAAAATAAAAACAAGGGTCCTTCTTTTGAAGGAAAAAGTGAGGAAGCAATCGCTAGAGCGCGTGATCAAGCTAAGGAGATCTGAGATAAACTTCCTAACTATGGTTTGAATACCAATTTAGGATAGACTTGGGAAGGAATCAAGGCAATGAAAAGAAAATGGACAGAGGCAGCAGCCAATAATTGAAGAATGAGATAGCAAAGGAGCAAACGTGCAGGGTTGGCAAAGGAGAACGGAGATGTCTATCAAGCTAAAAAGTTGAATGGGTTAGGATAAGAATGGGTAAAAGTCAAAAGCTTACTAAAAATCATCGTAAGTAAAATTATTATCTGTCCCTGTTAGCCAGTGCATATCCAGAGTCCTCTGTCCATTTATATGTATTGGAAAAATTCATTTATATGCACTGGAAGCATATTTGTCTTTCAAAGCTATGGAAAACCAAAAGAGAAGGCAGTACTTGAAGAAATAATAGAAAATTAAAAATAATATGTATTGGAAAAATTCATATAAGATCTTGACAAGCACATATATATTAATAACAAATTATAATCCTCGTATACTTCATTTAGTTTTGTCCCTTAGATCCTAATTCTCACTTTTAAATGAAAATTCTCAATTTAGGCAATTTTTAAGTGAAAAATATTTGGATGAAGAACAGACAACATGACCATAACATTTGAAAATTTGTGACAACAAAGAAAAATCTGGCATTCGACCAGTTGATAAACCTATTTTTTACTATTAAAGTTCGGATTTGAGTCTTGCAGTGGTTTATAATTTAGAACTGTTTTTTTGTGAATATTCAATCATTCCTTCACTAGTGGCATTAATAGAATGGGTTATGAGGATCTAATCTTCAAAAGCAATCGAGCAAAGTTGCAAACTTACAATATTAAAAACAAGTACATGAAAGCTCAAATTTAAAAGCTAAAGAAGGGTTTCAAAAAAAAATTTCTTATGCAAATATGCTCTCTTTACCCTAATCATCACTTTTAACCTAGATCAATTACAATTTTATATTCTATAAATTTGAGTCTATTTCATAAAAGGCTCAGGAATTTTATATTTGCAGATTAATTATTAAGAAGAAAATTATTTGAAGGTTATCTGAAAAAAAAATGTAAAATAAAACTCATAAATATCTTCAAAAATAAAAATAAAAAGAAAGAAAAGTATGTATAAAAGGCTAAGCTTCATGGTTGGTAATCTTCCCATGTTAGACAATCTAATGTGTGAGGCTTTCATTATTACCCTTGTTGTCATCGTTGTTATTGTTATTGTTATTAGTATTATATTATTTTTTTAAAACAAAGATATTAACTTTTATACCTAAAAGAGACCATCCATTTTTAAAAGATCTCTATGTGAAAACGTGAAGCCCTTTTAGAAAAGCACCTTTTTGCTTTGTTTTTAGGAAATTATTGTATGATTTGTTTTGAAAGACATGCTAATGGTAAGACTCATATTTAATTAAGCTTATCTGAATTCTCTTTCAAATTTTGAAAATTAAGTCATTATCACACACTAAGTCTTCTCTTTTGGTTTTCTATTGTTCTATTATAAAGGGCTAAAATTTTCTAGTCTTTCTTACGAAATTTGTTCAACTTGCACCATGATGGAGATGTAGAAGCTAGTTTCTGCCCCTCTGCATATTATACGACTATCGCGTGCTATTATTTTCCTTATTGTTTCTTTATTTATTTTCCATTTGAATTTTTTAACTTATTACCAGACTGTTCATCCACAAGTTGTTAACAAATCTCTTAACTAGAATTTTGAGATACTTTTCCGCATGTTGATTTATTTGTTCAAATAAATGTAACCATTTAGTCAAGAAGGAAATGGTATGTTGTGTTGATCATCTAAATCAAATGTATTTTTCTATTGATTATACTTTCTTTCATGATTCTATACATGATAATAGTTGTTCAAACGAACAGGTCAACACGCCCTTTAGTAAGTACGACCTTCCATTGGTCACAAACTATAAACTCAAACACGGACTAGCCTCAAGGTCTTGGATGTTCAAAGATCTGACCACAATGGCTAGAGAAACTATTGTCATTTTGGAACTAGGAAAGTTGTAGAGGAACAGGATTGGGCAAATGGTTGGCCCTGTTGCTGCAACGGATAAAGGTATTTTTAGCCTTTGACGTAATAAAGTCGATATCCAGAGTCAAAATAAGCTTTATCGGTTTGTTTTTTTCTCCGTGTGAATGACGAAGATCGCCCAGCTACTTTCAAGTGCAATTCTGCGTATTTGATGGTTTAGATTTCCTTGCTTTTGACGTGTTCTCTTTTGCTGGACACGCTACCCGTAACCATGACTAATTCAAAAGTCCTTGGTCAACACGTAAGGCTCTTAAAAGCTCACCATGAACCTCAAGTCCCAGAAGTCTCGTACAAATGCTACCCACACACACACGTCTATATATATGTAGATATATGTCTGTTACACATTCATATTTTCCCATACCCAGACACAAGCAACAAAGCTCTTTCCAGCAAAGACTAACGCTTGTTACTTTTGTCTCCGGGAAAAGGGTTCAGATTCAAAGCAACTTGCGAAGCATTTACGAAGATGAGTTCCACAAGGAGTAGCGCCATTTTGATGATCGCTGTCATCTTGGTGGCCATTTTGTGCCACTCCGGTGGAGTCGAGGCAGGCAGAGCGTTAAACCAGGATTTTTCCAGTGCGAATCACCTCCAAGAACACTCCACCGTTTATGAGATGGCGAAGGGCACCATGGCGTACTGGCTTCAACGCTTGCCGTCAGGACCTAGTCCTAGGGGCCCTGGTCACTAGTTCATCCAGTCTGTAAAATGGCTCCTACAGCTATATTCTTACACCGAAAATGCAAGTACTTGGGATGGGTTACTATAGAAGACAAATGTATATGAGAATAAAATCCTTTGATTATAGGCAATGCATAGGTCATTCTTGATTAGTTTCTTCATTTTCATCAAAATCGTTGTATTATGCCATGTAACTCTATTTTCTCTTTCTCAGAATAGTAAGAGAAGTATACGATCGTGATGGGTTAAAATCATTTCCTTTTTCACAATTCTTCTTACATATTTCGGCAACCCTCGTAGTTTTCTCACGTAAAGAATAGTAAATGAAGGGTAAAAAGTTGACGATTAATTGTCGAACGCTAAACTTAATGTCGCCAACTCTTCACTCGGTAACAAACACGTACATGTATATCAACAGTTTGATTGGGAAACTGACTAGGTCTTCATATATAAGTTTTGTTCTTTTTAACAACATCCATGTCCGTTTTAATGTCCTGGATTTAACCATATGCGATATTCAAACATGCTTTGTTATAGTGTAAGAATTGATAGAAGGCCAGAGAATGGGGGAATCTCGTATATTCAGTATGAAAATGTTTATACAATTGTGTACAATTTATAGGAATTAAGACTATGCCTAATAAGGAATAATAGTAATTACAAGATTATCTACAAATAATATCAAGCATATAATTGGAATATGATGGTGTCTAGAATGGCAACATGGTAGGTGTATCTCTCGGTCATTAACATTCCCCCTCAAGCTGGAGATTTGAATAAGTCAAATACTCCAAGTTTGGAAAGGAGATGCCAATGTTGCTCGCTGCTCAACGCCTTTGTCAACAAATCTGCTGGTTGTTCTTTGGTTGAAATATGACGTGTTGTGATGATGCCTTGTTGTAGCTTCTCTCTTACAAAGTGACATTCAACCTCAATATGTTTGGTGCGTTCATGAAAAATTGGATTTGCAGCAATCTTCTCTGCAGCTTCATTGTCACAATAAAGTAGAGCTAGATGTCACATGTGGAAACCAAAATCTTTAAGAAGCCCTATGATCCATATTATCTCACAAGTAGTTACCTGCATAGCTCGATATTCAGCTTCTGTTGAGGATAATGAGACTGTTGATTGTTTTTTTTTATCTCCAAGATATCAGTGAATCGCCTAGTAATATGCAAAAGCTAGTGGTGGATCGTTGTGTCATAGGACATGTGCTATAATCTGAGTCACAAAAAGCCTTTAACTCAAATTTTGAGGAAGATGGGAACATCAGACCAAGAGCTGGGCAACCCTTGAGGTATTTTATCACCTTGAGTGTTGCCTCCATGTGAGAGCGTTTGGGATCATGCATGAATTGACTCAATAATTGAACTGGAAAAGTGATACCTGGCCGGGTGAGAGTCATGTATATGAGTCGACCCACTAATCTCTGGTAGATGGAGGGATCTTCAAGAGGAGGATCATCAATCTCTTCTGGTGAACTGGTATCATATTCTGTGTTGGTGAATTTCTTGTTTTGTTCCATGGGAATAGTCGAAGGTTTAGAACCGGCCAGCCCTGCCTCAGATATCAATTCTAGGGTGTACTTACGTTGACTCAAGGAAATGCCTTCTGGAGATCGAGCAATTTCAAGACCAAGGAAGAACTTCAAGGGACCAAGATCTTTCATGAAGAATGTAGCATTAAGAAATTGCTTGAGATCCCCAATTCCAGCTTGACTATTTCCTGTGATCAGTATATCATCGACATAAATGAGCAATGCCACAAAAGAAGTACCTTGAGTCTTGGTGAACAATGAGTAATCATGACGAGATTGATGAAAACCATGCTGAATCAAAGCACCAGAAAATTTTGCATTCCACTAACAAGAGACTTGCTTCAAACCATATAAGGATTTTCGCAATCGACATACCATATATTCCCCCCTAAGTGCGAAATCCGGGGGGAAGCTCCATATAGACCTCCTCAGAAAAATTGCCATGTAGAAAGGCGTTCTAAACATCCAACTAATAAAGGGGCCAGGCATGAACAACATCAATGGTGATGATCAGATGAACAGTGACATGCTCAGCAGTGGGAGAAAAAGTGTCCTAATAATCAATTCCCTCACGCTGATTGAAGCCTTTAGCCACCAGGCGAGCTTTGTATCGTTCGATAGATCCATTGGCATTATACTTCACCTTGTAAACCCATTTACAGCCAATGGGATGATGACCAGGAGGCAAGGAAACAACATCCCAAGTGTGATTGGCCGCAAAGGCATTAAGTTCGTGTTCCATGGCAGTGACCTAATGAGAATCAAGAACAGCTTCTTGATAGGTTTCGGGTTCTTGGGTAGCAAAAATTGAGGCAATGAAGTATTGACACTGAGGATGGCAACGCTCAAGGGAGATGTAATTGGAAATGGGATAAAGGAAAGTGTGTGATGTGGAAGGCAGGGTAGGGCAAATGTAGTCAGAGCTCCAGATGGGAGGACAAGAAGGGTGGCTGGAACGATGCAAGGTGTTGTCAGAGGTGGTGTTTGAGGTGGTAGTTGGGGGGGGAGGATCCATGGGTGTAGGGTAGTGCCTATAAGATCATAAGGTAAAGGAGGTGATGATGTAAGGGGTAAGGGATTAGTGGTAGTGGGAAAGGGGCCCAATGTGGGGGGCGGTGGTTCGGGGATATCCACTGGTAATGAAGAAGACGAGTATGTATCTTCGAACCATAGTGTCGGGGATGATTGAGCAGGTGGAGGATTCGGAGAACATGAGGATGTAGACAAGGAAAAAGGAAAAAAAAATTTCTTGAAACACAACATCACGACTAATGAAAAACTTGTCAAAAGCAGGGTCATAGACGCGGTAGCCCTTATGAGAAGGAGGATAGCCCATGAAGATGCATGGAATGGCACGAGGACTAAATTTGTCGCGAGCACCAAGAGTGGTGACAAAGCAACGACACCCAAATACACGCAAGTGATCAATGATGGGAGGTTTGCCAAATAATTTTTCAAAAGGGGTGATACCTTGTAAAGAGGAAGAAGGTAGACGATTGATTAAATAGGTAGCAGTAAAGATACATTCACCCTAAAAACGAGAAGGAATGTGTGCTTGAAATCTCAGGGCTCAAGCCACATCAAGCAAGTGGCGATGTTTGCGTTCAACAATCCCATTTTGTTGAGGAGTGTGAACACAAGACGTTTCATGGAGAATACCATGATGGGTGAGAAATGAGCGACATTCAATGGAAAGAAATTCAGAACCGTTGTCAGAATGGATGCATTTGACAAGGAAACCGAATTGGGTGGATACCATGGAAAGGAAGGATTGAATTTTTTGAAAAACTTGGCTTTTGAAATTTAGTAAAAAAGTCCACGTAGTCCGAGAGTAATCATCAACAATGGTTAAAAAATATCGCGCACCATCATGTGTGGGGGTTCGATGAGGGCCCCATACATCCATGTGTACGAGTTCAAAAATGTGATTGGTGGCAGTTTGACTGTGAGGAAAAGTGGCGCGAGTTTGTTTAGCCAAAGGGCAACTTGGGCATAAAAATTTATCAGGGCAAGAAACCAATTTGCCAAGGGTAGCGTAAGAGTGTAAAGATGAATGGTCAAAGCAAAGATGCCAAAATGGATAATTATTATTGCTAGAAATGGAATTAAAAATTGCAAATTGTTTTGGAATACAAACGGTATTCTTTAGGGAATTTAAATATTTGGAAAAAACAAAATGAAAATTTGCAGGAATGGAATGACATAAAAAATATAATCCTTGCTCAGCCCTGCCTAGCCCGATCAGAGCCCTAGTCGTACGATCCTGAAAAACACAGAAATCATTGAAAAAAATAGCTACACAATTATTTTCATGGGTGAGTTTATGGATGGATAATAAATTGTGGGTGAAATGAGGGCCATATAAAACATTTTTTAAAAGATAATTAAGGGTAAGGCTGATAATGGCAAATATTGGAGACAGGACTACATGATTGGTCAGGTAATATAATAAAAAGTGGGGCTACACATGGATAATATTTATTTAAAATATTGAGATCACAGGTGATGTGATCGCTTGCCCCTGAGTCAATAATCCACATAGATGATAATGGAGTACAAGGTGAATGAATACCTAAAAAATTGGCTGAAGTAGAGGAATCAGATGGCCCTATCTGATTAAGGAGACTGACCAATCGTTGTTGTTGATCGGCCGATAGAATGAGTCCAGGAGGCCCACCATAAATATTGCCAGGAGTAGGGGTGGAGTGGCCCAATATACCAACACTAGGATAAGGAGGCAAGGCAGGATTAGTGGCAAAATAAAGAGGCCTACCAGAAGAATCCTGGTGTTGTGGCCCATAGCCCAATGGGTTTAAGGAGCCAAATGGGCCGGGCTCAGATGGGCCATGGATGTGGGCCGTGTGGGCATTGGGCCCCCCATTAGTCTGTCTCTTGGGCCGGCCCTGCTGCTTGGGCTTCCATCCTGGTGGGTAGCCCACCAGAAGAAAGCAGGCCTCCCTCACGTGGCTAGGCTTTTTGTAATGGGTGCAAAAAAGGCGCTAGCCCGTGAAGCTGTGAGTTGGGCCATGTGCTAATGAAGCACTGGTGTTATCGGGCCTAAGGGAGGAGCGGTGATTAACAGGCCTTGAAGCATCACATGGGCCGTGCAGGTCCTGGAGTTCGAGGGGCTCAAGCATGCAGTCTCTTGACCCGAGAATGGAGCCTGATTTCTTGCCCGCAAAAGCAGAACAGTCGCCGACGACAGAGCAGCTGGCGATGGAGGACCTCTGATGGAGGTTTTGTTTGGCCAGAGCGTAAAGCTTTTCCAAGGATGGAAAAGTTTCACGGGAGAGCACGTTGGAGCGGAGATTTGGAAATCGTCGGGGAGGGCGAGGAGAAATCGCATCACGTGATTCTCTTCTTCGCGAGCCCGAAGTCGTTCGTTGATCCGACAAGAGCAGAGGCCACAATCGCATCGAATCGGTGGCTCTTGAGAATCAAGGGCGTTCCATAGATCCTTCATCCAAACGTAAAATGCGGTCAGATCGGGTCCAGTAGCGCTGGTGTGGAGCTTGAGGTCGCCGATTGCCTGCTGGATCGAGAATTTCTAAGTTCTGACCACTCGAGTGAAACTATCTTGGAGGGTTTGCCAGATCTTGGCGACAGTCGGAATCTGAGAGACCATTGATTCGAGATCGGAAGCCATGGAGTGAGTGAGCCAAGTTTTGGCTGTGGCGTGGCACTGGTCCCATTTGAGGACTTTGTTACCGGGGCTAGTGGGGCGAGGAAGACTGCCGATGAGAAAACCTAGCTTATTACGAGCTAGGAAAACTGTTTGGATTTGATTTGACCAAACGTTCCAGTTCGATTCCCCGACGAGTTTTTGAGAAACGATGCTGTCGGTTTGTAAATCGGCGGCGGAAAGTTGATAAGCTGCGGGTTCGACGGCGATGAGGCATCAGAAGTGGTATGCAGGGTGGCCATGAGCAGCGCCGATGAAGGGAGGTTGAGATTAGGGTTAGGGTTCGAGATTGAGATCTCAGGTCGGGTTGGCCTAATTTTGGGAAATTGAAGTAATTAGGGCAAAATGCGGGTTTGGGTTGAGATGGGTTTAGGGTTTTTGAAAGAGGGGGGTAATTATGAGATTCGAGAAAGGACAGGGGTAGAAGAAAAAAAATGGGAGGGAAGCGCGTAAAAAATTCAGGGGCAAAACTGAAAAGCTTGAGAAAGTATACGCGGGTGGGATTTGTTTTGAAAAAAAATCAGGATTCCTACTACAAACTCGTGAATGAAGGCCGGGAAAAAAAATTTGCGAAAGCGGTAGGTCTTAGAGAAGGAAAGGCTCGGGTACCATGTAAGAATTGATAGAAGGCCAGAGAATGGAGGAATCTCGTATATTCAGTATGAAAATGTTTATACAATTGTGTACAATTTATAGGACTTAAGACTATGCCTAATAAGGAATAATAGTAATTACAATATTATCTACAAATAATATCAAGCATATAATTGGAATATGTTGGTGTCTAGAATGGCAACATGGTAGGTGTATCTCTCGGTCATTAACATATAGTTATTCAGTGGGCATTATTGCTTAAATCGTAACGTGTAGTTCTAAACTAAGAAGCGATCTTCAAAACTCTATGAGGCGCCAAGTGTTCCTTTACCGCTTTCTTTGCTGGCGTTATCAGAGGCTCTGATTTTCCAGCTTTCTTTGTTGTGGACTTTGCAGAGGTTAGCGCATGATGCAGTGTGGAAGCAAACGTGTCTGGCGCATCTTATACGACTGCCATCTGAATATCCAATAAAATGTTAAGGCTATGCTTTAAGAAATCTGCATAAATGTGGAAACCTGTCCTTAGATCATCAAAATCAAAGGTATATAACTATTCATTATGCCTTCTCTGACCATGTTATTCATGTCCCCAGTCTTTCAAAATAAATTAAACCAATCCAGCTACCATCCGAAGTTTGTTATCTTAATTTGAATATAGGAATTAATTAGCAGCTTGCTATAGTTTGTTGAATATAATAGGATTGAAATGAAGAAAATTGACCGGGAACTAGATTTCCAAAATGGTTGGCCCTGTTGCTGTAACTTTTGATGACAAAAGCCTCCATTCAATTGAAATTTCTTAGCATTTGACTTCATTAACATGACAACCAAATCAAATTTAGGCCTTAGACTCTGCTTCCTTCTTCCCGTGAATGACCAAGATCACGCATCAACCCTATTTAATAGATGTCGCGAGTCAAAACCAAGGGCGGTTTCGTGGAATTTGATGGTCTAGATTTCCTTGCCTTCAACACATTCAATTTTGCGAGTCCACTTTTAGCCGCAACCCGGCAAAACTAAGTCATTCATCTTTTAGCCTCTCCACTTGATTAAAGAATCCTCGGTCAGCACGTAAGGCCCTTGAAAGTCCACTAAAACCTCCAGTCCCAGGACGCTCCTACAAACTCCTGCTCACGCACATGTATGTATGCCTCATGGTTTTATATTTTCTCATATTCAAACAGAAGCAACGCAGCTCTTTCCATAGGAGACAAGATGCATTACTTTCTCCTGGGAAAAGGATTCGCATTCAAAGCAACGGGGGAGGCATTTTTCAAAGATGAGTTTCACAAAGACCGGCAGCTTTTTGGTGATCAGTCTCACTTTTTCGGCCATTAGTGCGAAGGTCGAGGGAGGCAGAGTGTTAAACGAGGATTTTCGCGGACGCTAATAGTCTCCATTCATACTCGAGTGTTTACAAGAAGGCTAGGAACGTCATGTTATACTGGCTTCAACGATTGCCGTCAGGACCTAGTCCTAGTGGCCCTGGTCACTAGTTCATCTATTTCACAAAATGATTTATACAAAATATATTGTTAACCCAGAAAGCAAGCACATACGACGAGTTACCATAGGAGCAAATGTAAATGAAAATAAAGTCCTTTGATAGAATGTAATCAGAAAGCATTCCTGATTAGTTACTAATTTTCATCAAAACTGAGCATGGCATTATGTGATGTATCTCTCTTCTTATATCTTTTTCTGGTATGGTTACATGAATACATGATCGTATTGATGTCAAAATAATTTTATGTTTAATCATTCTTTATAAATTATCTTTCTAGCTACACTAGTCGTATTCTCACATAGAGAATGGTAAGAGATTGATGGATCTACTTGATAACTGCAAACAATTAACCTAATCATAAGTTGTAGGCTGTTAAAGCATATTCACATGCTGTAATACATCAAGTTTAATCATAGACAATATTTTCTTCTTCTTCTTCTTCTTCTTCTTCTTAAATACTCGAGGATGTCAATCCCTCTTTGTCAAGTCAAGACATGGACCCTTTTCTTCCCGTCTGCATGACTCTCTAACAACTCCTTAGTGGAGACGGAAGCCTAAAAGCCAACAAAAACATCATTTCTCCAGGAAGATTGATGCAATTCTATCACTATAAAATATTGGCTCCATACTTCTTTATAGGCACCCACAAGCACCCAAAAAGTCACGAGTCCTGACTCATAAACTTCCCCCACTCTTCTTTCATAGATGAAGCTCCGCACTCTTTTGATAATCTTTCTCATTTTGATGTTCATCCTGAGTTGCAGCAGGGTCGACGCAACCAGGCCACTATGTGAGGATTTTGGTAGCGTTCATCACCTTGAAACGTCCCTGTCAGCCTACCAGAAGGCCAAGAACACCATGGCAGGTTGGCTGGAACGATTGCCTTCCGGACCTAGCGATAAAGGCTCGGGGAACTAGTTCGTCCAATTTCAGAACAGAATTATATCAACGATAGAAGCTAAGTCATCAATAAAGGGAATAGAGATAGAAATCATATGCTTATGCCAGGGTATGTATTTGTCGATATGCAGAAAAAGATAAGTTAGAGTTTGTTAACTCTGTCACTTTTTTGTTTATTTATCCAGCTTTGGAAGCCCTTACTCTTTTTGATACACAGCGAAGAGATTACAAACAAAGAAATAAACAGGTTACGTTTATTTTGGGACGCGAATCATGTCCATTTTCTTCTTATACAAAAGCTCTTCGTGTGGACCAAACTCACTTCCCTTTCTATGCCAAATGAAGTTTAGGCTGCCTATTCAATCTCGTATTCAGGGTGCTTAACAAATACAGAAAAAATAAACCACATGAAAATTTAACAATTTTGTGTCTAAAAGAAAGAAAATGTGAGAGTCCAACACTCACTTCTGTTTCCGTGTCACTTTCCCAAACTCTTTTTAGATCTTCGTATGAGATTAGCGGAAAATAGTGGGTCGAGCAGCCCACTTGACGTACCCAGCTGACGCCTAAATTTTGGGTGGGTAGCTTTTGCATTTAGAGCTTCCCAGACCCATTCAATTGTTGGGCTGGGGTTCTGGGGGACCATTGGATATTTAATTCTAAATAAACTTTTCTCTATGAATATTCGCTTCTTTTTCTTATCGATTTATAAGAAATCCAAGGAGTTAAAAAGTTTGTCTGTAAGAAATTACGCAAAAAAAAAAATATTTCTCAGAACAATCTCTAGTTCCATGTTTTCTGTTAAGTGATGTCTGAAGTATGAAACCACAAATTTAAAACTTCAATTATTAAACTGCAAATGACAAAATATTGCAAGTGTTGATTACTTTTTAAATCAATAGTAAGTTAGCAAAGCTTAGTACCTTTTGATTCTAAGTTTGGAGTTTGGGAATTTGAGCTAGATCTATGTTAAGAAGAAGAACAAGAACAAGAGGAAGAAATGTTGCAATACAATTACAAGTTTGTACGAAGTTATGAAAGTATGTCGAGTTATTAAACATCTAGGAATAATTTTTTGGTTTGGTTGATTATTTAGGCATCCCATTAATCCTGCAAATGGATGCATTCCTAAAATACACATTTCTTAGACCTTAATTTGGATGCTAGTTTTTAAATCCTTAGTATTAATGGCTAATAAAAAATTATGTAATTTATTATCTTTTCTTTCCTTAATTATGAGAAAGATGACTTTTTTTTTCCTTCTTTTTTTTTTTTGGAAAAATGAATAAGACCCTTGTTATTGATATTAATCGCACAAGAAGAACAAAAAAAAATTTCCCTTCCTTCTTCTATGTGATTAATTATGGTAAAATTGGAACAAAAAAGAATAAAGTTAAAACTTTTTTCAAGAGTCAATGTAAGATAATGCTCAAATTTAATCATAAAGCAGAAGGAAAATGAGACCCAGTTTTTTTTTTTTTTTTTTAGCTTGATAAAAAGAGAGGGGGATAATTGTTTAAAGTTAGAAAATTTTAATTTTAATTTCAGATAACACCCTTTCCCAATTGAGTTCAGCAACACAGCTTATTCATATCAAGGGAGAATGGGGGAAAAAAAAAAAGAGAGTAAATAATAGGGCTACGAAAACTCATCCGAGAATAAACGACATGAATATATGTTATAGTACCACGTCGCTTCAAAAGTGTTTAGGTACTAAGTTTCATGATACATCCTGCTGCCCAAAGAAAAATTCATAACATGCTAGATCGACATAAACAGTAATGGACTGAACTCCTAAGCCCATAGATGAGTTTGTCTAGATCGCCACAGCCCAAAGACAAGATTACAACCCTCTGCACCCAAAACTATCTGGAAATTATATCCAGAGAAACCAAATAGTTAGGCAATGGAAGCAAATAAAGGAAACTCCGCAATACTTTTCTCAACTTCTTTTATTCATCTCTTGGTCTCAAGAGTACAGAGTTAGAGATAACATCTCTTGATTCAGAATGTTTTGTGAAATGACAAAAGTTTGCTCACAAAACTAGTTAGCAGCCACCTAGCATTTTGTTTCCTTTTATTTCAGACTTCATCCTGATTAAGTTACAAATAAGAGAAAAGCGATAGATGGAAACAGAAGGGGGCTGGGGAGGAAGATGGTGCTAGCAATGACATCCTAGCAATAGAGATTATCACCAGGAGCAACCCCAAATTGCTTGCAATATTGAGTATAATACTGGGCACGTTGCTGAACGCGATCACGCTGTTTACCATCACATTCAACTGGACCATTGATGGCTCGAGTCGTTGCCCCGAACCCTTTGCTTACATATTGACGAACATTGGTCATCCAATACCACAGAGCGGCCTTGAACGAGACAACTGCGTTCGTGGCCACAGTTTCAGGAGAGTTTATCCCGTCGAAGCCAATGTCGCTTCCTGCTGCCTTATAATTGTAGTTCCAGGTTAGCTGAAGTGGTCCACGACCATAGTAACTTTTACTGGGGTTGCATGCTGGATATTGCGGTTTGCTCCTGTCACAGTACCTCTCTGTAGGCTTGACATTTTGTTCATCGATGAAGCATAAATCTGCGCAAACAAAAATAGAGGGGTAATTGATTTTTTTTTAATTTTTTTATTTCCCTGTGATTCTGCTCAATCCATGATAATTATGGGCAAATGTGCATATGTCTGATTCTATGTCACAAAGCAAGTATGAACATACCATTTAGTCCTTCTTTTGTGGAAAACAGGACGAAGAAAAATATCAAATAATGTGATGCTCGGGCTAAAAGTGCAGCCCACAGAACCGAAGAACAAGGATGACTTGAGAAATTACCTCCGTAGAAAGCCTCAACAACCCACAATTTCTTAGCCTAAGATAGTATGCTAGAGGATGAGCTTATGAGTAACTTGATGAAATCTTTGTTTTAATTAATTGTAATTAACCTACAGGAGTTAGATCTGATGAATCTCATTAAATTAGTCTACAAGTAGAACCTTAAAATGTTGTGAAGTATTGTGTAACAGAAAATACGATATTTCGTGCGTGTGCGCCATTATAGCTAAGTTTGATTAGGATTTTAGAGAGAAGAGCAAGATCTTACGTCCAGTCTCGTGCGTGACATGAGCGAAGAAAGCAGCAATCTCGCGCTTAGAATCATCAGCAGAACCCATTTTGCCAAATTGAGCATACAACTTAAGAGCATCGATAAACGCTGCTCTTGAGTAGAAGTTCTTCCCTGGGCAGTTTCCCTTGGCCTGATTAAGTATCCCGTTGAAGAAACCCGGTGTCACAATATCGGGAACCGAAACACCTCCTCCACTTGTCGGAGTGGGTTTTGCATTACAAGGACCTCCTCTGCACCCGGTGCCACAGTACTTAGGGCCGGTGCCGCAATAGCCGTATTGGCTGCAACACAGGTTGGGTGCACAACCACAATTTTGACCCTTCACAGACGCAGGTGCACTTCCTGCCAGGATTCCGACCAGAACAAGGGTTAGTAGACCCCTTAGTCCTACACTAAGAGCAACCATTTTCGGTGGATATCGGTTGAGTAACAAAATGACTGATAAAAGATCAAGGCTGAGTGGTTGGTATTTAAGGTTCAAGATATTGTAAGAGTAAAAAATATTCAAGCTTGGGGAAGTTTCTTTGAACGTGAGAGGGGAAAGAGGCACCCAGTTTACGCGTCCGTCTCTGGACTTTTTGAAGTGACTTTTGTCGTTCCGCTCATATGATTGGTCAAACAAAGTTCCTAAGGTCCATGTGGGCAGCTGGCGGATTCCGTCGGTTGCTCGCTGGAGATGACAGCTCTACGATTGACGAGGAAAGACCGGAGATAAACAGCTTTCACGTACCCTGACAAACTGTACATCATGACTCAACACAACAAGACTAGAGATATTTTTCTTAGACCATTATCAAGATCTATGACTTCCTTCACCAGATGACGTTTGACCCGTTGAAAAGTACTTCCTTAAGATGAAATTCCAGAAGGCGATATGGATCCAGCAGTTGTTCTGGTTTCACCAACAAGTGATAACTTCAAATAAAGAGAGGACCAAAGAAAAAATTGAAGTGGATGATGGGGATGGTCGCGAAAAGCTAAATGAAAGGCTGAGAGATGACCTTGAACAATGACTAGACGAGGTAGCATTATGCGCAATTCAACATTAAAAAGGTTAAAATGTTGGGGGTGAAGAAATATCATGAATGAAAGTTAGTAACTCCACGTCAGCTTCGTTGGGATGCTGAAGCAAAAGGGGCCAAGGAGACTACAGCCAATAAAGGAGAACGTATTAATAGGTATATTGCTTGTGCCCCCTTCCATCTTAAACACTTCTCTCTTGACGCCTTCTTGATCTTGTACGGTTAATGCACTTGGGGAGGACACATTTGGTTGCTTCTAATTGCTTATCTTTTGTTTTTCTCTCTCTCTTTTTTTTTTTGTTTTTTTTTTTGTTTTGTGGATTTGGTTTAGCTAAAAAACGTTTTAGATGCTTCTATTACCCTTTAGAAATCTTAGATCCTAACACAAGGCACTTAGTTGTCAAACTATGCGAAGGTAAGTAACAACAGTAAAATACAAATAAAGAATAAATAAAAGATATGACAAAATTCTAGTCTTTACAATGGATTTGATAGAAAACTAACTAAAAAAGATATGTTAAGTATAAAGTAGTATTATTATTATTATTTTGTTTTTTGGGTAAAGGGATGGGATTATTTGAACTAGGAATCTTAAGATAAAAAAAAAATAGCTCTGTTCCTCAGTTATTAGTCCCAATTCAATTATAGAATAAAGTTGTCCAAACGTTGGCCTTCTATACCTAATCCAATTTCATAAGTTAGTTAGACGTGAATCTTGTTTGGTAAGAAGATATCAAACAAGGTAGATTAACCCTTGCTGTTCGAAGCTAACTATGTTGGTTAATGTTTCACTATTTGCCAAGATATCTATACTATCTACAGTTGTCATATATATTAATTAATTCCTTCTGTTGTTATATATAAAAAAACTTATTTATACTAAAGACTATTTATGAGGGTTATATGGAAGTTTGTTATTATATTAAAATTCTGACAATTTATAAGGTCAAGCAAGCCTTAGAACATTAAACTTCAACTTACATTATTTTTAATTATTTTCTCTAATATGCATGGAAAAGATAGATAGGTTAATTGGGCGTGAGAACCCAAGATGTTTGCTTCATTTATTGGGAGCCTACTATTTCCTTAACGTGTAGATGTAAACAATTGAAGTCGTTCGTAAATGATCTATAAAACAAACGCACTAGTTTGGGAAGCAAAAACCGATGACTACAAACAGCTAACACTGTCGAATCAAAACAAATTAAAACAGTGTTTATCTCATTCATTTTTCAGGCCATGGAATGCCCATTAAGAGTATGGGCAATCCAATTAGAAAAGGCTCCCTTTCACATTTATTCGTTGACATTCTTTGTTCATAGTGGATACATTATTTTTAAGCAACCATCTCAACAGAGAGAGGTCTATCCTAGCAAGTGAGATTATCCCCAGGAGCAACACCAAGTTGGTTGCAGTATTGATTGTAATACTGGACACGAGATTGGACAGCGGGAGCATTTCCACCATTACATTCAACTGCACCGTTAATCGCTCGAATGGTTGCCCCAAACCCTTGGTTTATGACTTGGTGAACATTGGTCATCCAATACCACAAGGCAGTCTTGAACGAAATAACAGGATCTGTAGCCACAGTTTCAGGAGAGTTTAGTCCATCGAAGTTGATGCTATTTCCAGCTGCTCCGTAGTTGTAATTCCAAGTTAGCTGAAGAGGTCCACGGCCATAGTATTTCTTGTTCGGGTTGCAAGGATATTGCGTGTAACTCTCATCGCAGTAATCCTGTGAAGCACCATCTATCTCTTCGATATAGCACAAAGCTGCCACAGATAGACAGCGTCAGTATTTTTTTATATTTTATTTTTACACTATCAAATAGCGAACTAGATTGCATCCAAACATGGTACTCATCCTTTTCTTTTATCACAGGATTGGAATTATATAATTGAAATAATAAGGATAAGGGTACAAAAGAATTCTCAGAAAAACTTTGACTCAGTCTCTGGAAGGAAAGGACCAATAATCCCTTCTCTCTCTCAAATCTACTGCAAAAGACAGCTTTTGAAACTTTATGCATATAAGTGAGTTTCAGCGCGACCTATGAATGCTATATAAACAACAATCCTCTATAACAAAATATACGCCACCATTTTGTTTATATATTCATACCGAATAACCTGGAATAACGTGAAGTGTCATATTATGAGCATCGTTATGAGATTGAGATGCGAGTGGGTGTTTAAAATGAAATCCATGAACATGGCACATAGGGTATTTTGGTTCATGAAGGTTGTGTACGTGTTTTATTTAGTGGACAGCAATCAAGAAGTTGACAAGGGAGTGATATCTTACATCCGGTCTCATGTGTGACGTGGGCGAAGAAAGCTGCAATCTCACGCTTAGCATCATCAGCAGTACCAGTGCCAAACTGATTGTACGAGTTAAGAGCATCAAGAAATGCTGCTCTAGTGTAGAAGCTCTTTCCTGGACAGTCTCCACTGGCCTGATTGAGTATTCCATTAAAGAAATCATCCGTCACAATATCAGCCACCGAAGAACCACTTGTAGTAGGTGTAGTAGGTGTAGGAGTCGATGAAGAACAAGGGCCTTCTTTGCAACCTGGGCCGCAATAATCATTGCCGGTGCCACAATAGCCAAACTGGCTGCAACATAGGTTTGCAGCACAGCCACAGTTTTGACCCTTCACATTTCCGGGCACCGCTCCTGCTAAGAGTGCAACTAGGAGAAGTGTTAGGAAATTCTTCTTCGCAGAAAGTGCAACCATTTTGGGATGGTTCTGTGAACTTTGAATTAAGAAGGTGTGTGGCAAAACAGAATGCTTAGCGTCTGCTATTTATAGCGAAACATAAGGTGGAAATTTTCAAATTCATCATGACGACTTCTGGGTCCGTGGCCATTACGGGTCTTGTTGCAAGTCTTTGTTATTTTTAATAGTGGGCAACTGGTCTTTTGCCTGGTTATTAAATAGGTAACTTGTGCCTTGAGTCATAGAATTTTCAAACGTCGAATTGGTGGTGTCATTATTTCTTTGTTGCAATCTTTATTCATTGCCTATGTAGAAGGTTTTTGCCACCGAAGTTTCCAAATTGCATTCTCTTACAGATAGAAGTTTCCATGCAAGGTTGCTTTCTTCTCCGCTGAAGAATAAGGGCCAGTGCCCAAAAGTAACTTTTTCAATGGTGGTGTCATTTGGCCACTGGTAATATCTATCCTATTAGCAGCAAAATATATTTTTCCACTTCTTTCCTTCCACAAACCACCACCTCCCCGCCCTTCTTTCTTCCCCCCTTTCTCCCTCCTCCCCCCTCATTCCTTCTTCCTTTCCTTTAGGAAAAGGAAATGGTTATCTTTTTTCTCGAGCATCTTTTTAAGGAGCTAGCAAACCCATCGGCGTATCGAGAATTAGTATTGCATTAGGTAATTAAGGTTGTGCATGGGCAATTGATTGAACTAAAAAATTAAGTAGTGGAATTACTTACTCAGGGCTTACTATTCTCTTGTAGGACAACAAGAGTGCTATTAAGATATCACACAAAAACTAACTGAAGATGTTTCTTGGCAAAACGATTCCGGATTGAAGAAGAATGTTAAGAGTTTCATTTACTAGATGTTAAGGAGTTAAGTGCAATGTCCCACAACCTTTTCTATCTTTCTCTGACCCTTCCATTTATCCACATTAAATCGGTCTCTCTCGCTCTCTCTCATTTACTAATTTTTTTTTGAAAAAAAATTGCCTTCTTTTCCATTCTATGAAAGAAGAAGAAGAAGAAAGGGAAAAACACCTCCACCGAGTGGTCATCTTAATACTAGATGTGATAGTATGATTATTGGTCCTCTCAGAGACGGATCGAGAATGTTATACAAATGTTCCGGCTTATTTATATTCATATTGTCAAAGTGGGTTTTCTTAAGAAATTTCAAAATACTTGGAATTATGAAATATTAGTATAATTTGCTTACACGACATCAGTATGTCCTAGAAATCTTCAATAGTTATTATTATTGCATAACTCTAATAATTATAGGAAGCCCATCCATCTCTTAAGGAGGAAGGAACAGGTTATAATTTTTTGCGGTAGTGACCGCCATCAACGGCTAAATTTAGTTCTAATCTACGACGGTAGTGACCGCCATCAACGGCTGAATTGACTGTCTGACACGACCCGGAACATTGGTATATATCCTAGGTTGTTGACTCATTCGGCATCGGAAGCCCTGTTAGGCACTTAACTCGCGCTGAAGGCGCTCTTTCAAAACTCAACGTCAACAATGTTGGTCGAAAACACGAAACAAAATGGATGTGCCGCCGCCTACATCTTTTGATTTTGTAGTGTGTTTATATTGTAAAGTACGTTTGCAATGTATTTCAGACTCAAAAAATTGAAAAGCAAGGGAGAGAATGAAGAGTAAGAAAAACGAATTCAATTATCAAAAGACAGCTCTTTTGGAATTATTAATAATAGGTGAGATATAAGGGCGGTGCAACCAAGAGATTAAATGTTACAAGAAATATAAAAATTGTTGTGTTGACCATGACTAAGCAGAAAAATTGGACGAGGTAACTAATGACCAATATGAAAAGTGGATCAAGGGGAACATTATCGGAATAGAAACAAAGGTAACTTGGAAGAGCAAATACTATTTTACTTAAGATCATGACTAGCATATCACAATTTAAAGACTTGTTGACACGAATCATAGGATATTGCCGCGGCAGATTCGGGCTTAGCGTCTGGGTGGCCCCAATCAAAGAACCGGTGACCATTGACCTCAAGTAGCGATTGGATTTAATCCACTTTTATTACGTGCCTGTTCGTACCTAACTCTGATAGCCCGTTACTTGCAAGTTTCACTTAACTTGCACTAGCTGGGGACTCAGGCCTATGTAGGCTTAAGCATGCCTAGTAAGGCACGCTGGTCCTCTCTATTTCGTAAAATGCCTATTAAAGGGCTAGGAAATTAAATGAAAAAGAGGAGAAAGTAACCCAAAACCCCCAAATGTCTCTGTTCTTACTCGTTTTGCAGTAGAAATGAAGGCTCCAACCCATATAATCCAAACACCCGTTCAAATGGCTTCCTTTTGCCCCCGGTTGCGTGTACACAGATTTGTGCACGTAACATAGGCACAACAGCCAGTCGAATGTAATGATTTACGCACAAAGGACGAGTAACAATGGAGCATCTTTATGAAGTGGATAATATTCATTGCTTCTATAAACTCTCAATTTTAAGAGTTAGATCGAAAATTTAGTTAGAAGATATTAAACTTACTTATTCTCATCATTCTTTTGGACGTTGGAAATGGTTGTATCACCTAAATTTATTGAACAATAAAAATTTTGATTACCATCCCCTAAGAATGATATAGCTGTTTTTTTCTTTTTTCCAAGATTTACATAACTTACGTAAAATTTTTAGTTTATATTGAGTATTAAAGAAAATTTAAAACTAAATTTATCATCGAGTACATATATTCCTTGTCTAGTCTTGACCCTTCCAATTTCAAAATCGAGTTATAAGTGAAATAACTCTCGAGTCATAAGGGATGATAATCAACCTGAAAACACATAAAGGCCAAAAAAAAATAAAAAATTGAAAGTACACTAGCCATTGACACTGAGAGGGACCCGCCAGTTATATATGTTCAGCTCGAAGAGATTTTTGGATCTACGTTTTCAATTAAGGCCTCAAAATTTTAATGGAGTAGGGACTGCAATGATTAACCAAAAGTAATTTATCTTGCCCACTTCGGAGCTTCACATCAAATAAAAATAACATAAGAGACTATTTCTAGCAAGTAGTCAACAAAAAAATTACATAAGAGACTAATGAGTAGAGATAATGTATAAATGATCTTAATTTGAAAAAAAAAAAACAAGAAAAGATAAGAACAATCCAAGGCCAAATTAAAGAAACTTAAAAAGGAAAATAATGGCAATAAGCCAACTTAGGATCTACAATCATAAAATCTACCCTTTGAAACATGTAAATGGGCTTTCACCTTATTAGAATATGAAGGTTCATTCTAAAACTTTAAGACAATAAGTAGAAAATTCTTACACTTATAAAGTTAATGGTCTATTATCTCACTTCCAATACATGACAATATCCACATTTAACATTTTCCCTCACATACATACTAACATAAACATTACAACTAAAAAGAAACTCATTTTCGGGGTATGAAGGATTACAAAACTCCAAAAGTCCCTTCTCATGTTACATGGAGTGAAATTTAAAAAGGTATAACTAGCTTAGGTCAAACTTATATATTGGGCCCAAAACTAGACCTATAACAAAGTAAGTTTATAAGAGCATCCCCACATCCTAGGTTCAAGTCCCCACACATGTGTTCATTGCTTAGGGATTGACAATAAACTTGGGCTTATGGGGGCTCAAGGTAAGCTTGTCAAGGTTGAAACTTAAGCTTATAAAGGCCTAGGGAAAATGTAACTCACTATCCAAGGACTGGCAATAGCTTGTTAGGATTGAAACTTGGGCTTATGGGAGTCCACGGAGAGCTCGATGGGGATGTCAAATTGGAAGTGTGGTGGAATGTTATGATCTTATAAATGTTAAAATACCATGAGTAGCTATTGGACCAATCCTTTAATGAAGTGGTAATGAGCTTGAATTAGGGCTTCTTTCATTATGGGCATCTTTTATTATGGGCTTGCAATGTTCTTGTCCCTTATGTTTAGTTAGTTTATTAATGATTAGGCTATGTTTTTGTTATTATGGATGAATTATTATTTTTATATATATAAACTTGTTTACGCGGTTCAAACCTTGAGGCATTGTTTTTGTAAGGAGGGTAAAACGTTATATGTCTAAAAGTTAATTACTTAATGCAGTGGAAGTTACTAAGTAATAAATGTAATGAAAGTTATTTAGTAATGGGCGGTTATTCTAAGTAGTTAGTAGGAAAACTATTTGTAGTTATTGTGTAACCGGCAATCTATGAAGGCAGCTTGGAAGATCTAGCTTGTGAGGTTCTATTTTCCCGTCAATGAAAACAAAGTAGCTGTCCTTATGATAAGAACAGAGATTCTTAATGCCCTCCAATGACGCAAAAGTCTCAGAGTGTCCAAAATAATCCAAAATTGTCATAAATGAGCACTAATCAGCTTTTTCAAGAGCTTATCACATGTCCCATTAATCAGGCACGTAACACATGGTTGGTGGATCATTATTAAATAGTTTAGGGGAAAATGAAATATCTTGTTCGGTTTAAAGTCATTCATAAATGATTTATAAATAAATAAATAAATAAAAACCCAATAGTTTAGGGAGTCAAAACCAATGACTACAGAAAAGATAACACAGCCGAATAAAGGCAAATTCAAATTGTCTTTATCTCATTCATTTTTCAGGCCATGGAATGCCCATTAAGAGTATGGGCAATACAATAAGAGAAGGTTGCCCTTTTACATTTATTCGTTGATATCCTTTATTCATAGTGAATACATTATTTTTAAGCAAACATCTCAACAAAGGGAGGTTTATCTTAGCAAGTGAGATTATCCCCAGGAGCAACACCGAGTTTGCTACAGTACTGATTGTAATACTGGACACGAGATTTGACAGCTCCAGCGTTTCCATTATTACATTCAATTGCACCGTTAATGGCCCGAATGGTTGCCCCAAACCCTTGGTTTATGACTTGGTGAACATTGGTCATCCAAAACCACAAGGCGGTCTTGAAAGAAATAACAGGATCTGTGGCCACGGTTTCAGGAGAGTTTAGGCCATCGAACTTGATGCTATCTCCAGCTGCTCCGTAATTGTAATTCCAAGTTAGCTGAAGAGGTCCGCGGCCATAGTATTTCTTGTTCGGCTTGCAAGGATAATCGGTTCTTGTCTCATCGCAGTAATCCTGTGAAGCACCATCTCTCTCTTCTATGTAGCACAAAGCTGCCACAGATAGTCAGCGTCAATTTTTTTTCTTTCCTTTTACTGTCAAATAGCGCTACTGAACTAGACTGCACAAATCCAAACATGGTACACATCTTTTTCTTTTATCATAGAATTGGAATTAAATGGTTGAAATAATGAGGATAAGGGTACAAAGAATTCAGTAAAACTTTGACGCAGTCTCAAGAGTGAAAGGACCAAAAATCCCTTCTCTCTCTCAAATCTATTGTGAAAAACAACTTTGAAAACTTTATGCATATAAGTTTCAGCACGTCCAATAAATGCTCTATAAACAACAATCCTCTATAACAAAATATACGCCACCATTTTGTTTATATACTCATACTCAATAACCTGGAGTAACGTGAAGGGTCAGATTATGGACATCGTTATAAGATTAAGACGCAAGCTGGGTACTTAAAATGAAATACATGAATATGACACATGGGATATTTTGGTGCACGAAGGTTGTGTACGTGTTTTATTTAGTGAACAGCAATCAAGAAGTTGACAAGGGAGTAATATCTTACATCCGGTCTCATGTGTGACGTGGGCGAAGAAAGCTGCAATCTCACGCTTAGAATCATCAGCAGTACCAGAGCCAAACTGATTGTACGAGTTAAGAGCATCAAGAAATGCTGCTCTAGTGTAGAAGCTCTTTCCTGGACAGTCTCCACTGGCCTGATTGAGTATTCCATTAAAGAAATCATCCGTCACAATATCAGCCACCGAAGAACCACTTGTAGTAGGTGTAGTAGGTGTAGGAGTCGATGAATCACAAGGGCCTTCTTTGCATCCTGGGCCGCAATAATCTTTGCCGGTGCCACAATAGCCAAACTGGCTGCAACATTGGTTTGCAGCACAGCCACAGTTTTGACCCTTTACATTTCCGGGCACTGCTCCTGCTAAGATTGCAACCAGGAGAAGTGTTAGGAAATTCTTCTTCGCAGAAAGTGCAACCATTTTGGGATGGTTCTGTGAACTTTGAATTAAGAAGTTGTGTGGCAAAACAGAGTGCTAAGCATCTGCTATTTATAGTGCAGCATAAGGAGAGAAAAAATGTAGAGCTTGGCCAATTTCAATTTCATCATGATGGCTTCTAGGTGCGTGTCCAATACGGGTTCTTGCTGTAAGAATTTGTCCTTTTTAATACTCGGCAACTGTTTTTTTGTCCCGTTGTTAAATTGGTCGTGCTATTTTTTCTTTGTCGTAATCACTATCCATTGCCCATGTGGAAGGTCTTTGCCATCAAAGTTTCCAAATTGCATTCTCTCACAAATAGAAATTTTCATGAAGGGTTTGCTTTCTTTTCCCTGAAGAATAAGGTCCAGTGCCCAAAAGTAACTGTTTCAATGGTGGTGTCATTTGGCCACTGCTAATATCTATCCTATTAGCAGCAAAATATATTTTTCCAATTTTTTCCTTTTTATTTCTACCCTTCTTCCTTTCCTTTAGGAAAAGAAAGTGATTATCTTTTTTCTCGAGCATCTTTTTAAGGAGCTAGCAAACCCATCGGCGCGTCGAGAATTAGTATTGCATTAGATAATTAAGGTTGTGCATGGGCAATTGATTGAACTGAAAATTTAAGTACTAGAGTCACTTACTCGGGCCTTACGATTCTCTTGTATGACAACAGGGTGCTATTAAGATATCACACATAAACTTAGTGAAGATGTTTCTTGGCAAGACAATTATGGATTGAAGAAGAATGTTAAGAGTTTCATTTACTAGATGTTAGGGTACTGTTTCTGTTTCTTCGTGTATATATATATATATATATATAAAAGTTAAGTGAAATGTCCCGCACGTTTTTCTATCCTTCTCTCACCCTTCCATTCATGCTCATTTTTATTGTTGTTGCCTTTTGACCCATAATTAAATAGCTCTTTCTCGCTCTCTATCTCATTAACTAACGTAAAAAAAAAAAAAAAAAAAAATTGTTGTTGCCTTTTAACTTATAATTAAGTAGCTCTCTCTCTCTCATTCACTAATGAAAAAAAAGTTGCCTTTTTCCAGTTTTCTATGAAAGAAGAAGAAGAAGAAGAAGGGAGCAAACACCTCCACCGAGTGGTCATCTTATTGGTCCGCTAAGAGACGGATCGAGAATGTTATATACATGTTCCAGCTTATTTATATTTATATTGTCAAAGTGGGTTTTCTTAAGAAACTTCAAAATACTTGGAATTATGAAATATTAGTATAATTGCTTACACGACACCAATATGTCCTAAAAATCCTCTGTAGTTAATTACTACATAATTCCTATAATTATAGGAAGCCCATCCGTCTCCCAAAGGGATGAAGCAAGAGGTTATTAACGAATTAAGGTGTCGCTGATGCCGGAACGGAGTTGTAATTTTTCACGGCAGTGACCGCCATCAACGGCTAAATTGAGTTCTAATCTACGACGATAGTGACCGCCATCAACGGCTGAATTGACTGTCTGACACGACCCGGAACGTTATTGTTGACTCATACGGCGGCATCGGCAGGCACGTAACTTGCTGGTGGCGCTCTTTCAAAACTGGCTGTCAACAATGTTGGTCGAAAACACGAAACAAAATGAATAAGCTGCCGCCTACATCTCTTGGGAAGATGATTATGATGTCTACACGAAATAAAATGATTAATTAAACAGTTAATTAGTTTTATAATTTTGAATTACTATCATTTTTTTAATGAGTAAAGGATGTGAAACCTTGACTTGATGGACTCGCAAGTTAGAAACTTTTTAACTTACCACTAAGCCAAGAGGACATCCCCAAATGCTATTAATTTTAGTTGCTTATTGTTCAAACCATTGTTGGTATAATGTTTTAAATATTAGATTTTACAGTGCCTATACATTGGAAAGTACGTTTGCTATGCATAAAAATTGTGACAAGAAATATAAAAATTGTTGCGTGCTGGCCATGACTAACAGAAAAATTGGACAAGGTAATCAAGAGATTGCATGACCAATATGAAAAGTGGATCCAGGGGAACGTTCACGGAATATGGAAAGCAGACCAAGGGGAACGTTCTCAGAATAGAAGCATGGCAATTTGGAAGACCAGTTCGGAATATGGTTGTGACCGTCATCACAGTTTAAGGACTTGTTGACTTGGACTGTTCAGCGTCAAGCCGCCCAGAATACTAGGGTCTTGCCGTGGCAGATTCGGGCTTTGCGTCTGGGTCGCCCCAATCAAAGAGCCCGTGACCATTGACCACAAATAGCGATTGGATTTAATCCATTTTTGCAACGTGCCTGTTCGTACCTAACCTTGTTAGGCACAACAGACAGTGGATTTTGACAAGTTAGGCACAAAGGACGTGTAACAATGGAAATGGAGCATCTTTATGGAAGTGGATGTATTCATGCTCTTATGAACTCTCAAGAGTTAAATTTAAAATTTAGTTAAAAGATATTAAACTTACTTATAGTCATTATTCTTTTGGACGTTGGAAATGGTTATGAACTAATTCAAATTGCAACATGTACAATCTTGTACACAAATTGTATCACCTAGATTTTATTGAACAATAAGAATTTTAATTGCTATCCGTTAAGTATGATATAACTTCTTCTTTTTTCCAGATTTACGTAACTTATGAAAAATTTCCTAGTTTATATTGAGCATAAATGAAAATTGAAAACTAAATTTATTATATAGTACATAGATTCCTTTGTCCTAGTCTTGACTCTTCCAATTTCGAGATCGCATGTTAGTTGAACAATTTATGCAAATCAAGGGATAAGTGAAATAAATCAGGAATCATAAGGGATGATAATCAACTTGAAACATACTGAAAGGAACACCAAAAAGACCTATGAAAGTACACTAGCCATTGATGCTGAGAAAGGGACTCGCACAGTTCTACATGTTCAGCTCGAAGAGATTTCTGGATGTACTTTTTCAATTGGAGCCTCAAAATTTTAAGCCACAGAGTTTCTGGATTGATATTGAAATAGACTATGCCGCTAATCCCTTATTCTATAATGGAGTAGGGAATTTAATGATTAACCAAAAGCAGTTAATCTTGTCCATTTCGAAATTTCACATCAAATAAAAATAACATAAGAGACTATTATACCAAGTAACCAAAAAAAATTACATAAGAGATTAATGAACATAAATAATATATAAATGATCTTAACTTAAAAGTAAAAAATAAAAAAAAAGAAGAATCTAATGAGCCAAATTAAAGAAACTTAAAAAGAAAAATAATGATAATAAAACCAACTTAGGATCTATAATTATAAAATCTACCCTTTATTTCGTTGTTGTATGTTAGAGATGTGTGAGACCTATAATTATAGGATCTTTGTTGTATTGGTAGTGTAAGGACGAACTTTTAACCTTGTAACTAATGAGATTTTCTCATTTCCTATCTTTTAAGATTTTAAAATGGGTTCACTTATCATCTTAAAATTTTAAGATAGGCTCTCAACTTTAAAAAGATATCACAACCATGGAAGGACATATGTTGCATTGTCTCCATGTATACCTCAGTTGTGAGATTATTTGTCCACGTACAATACTTATATCAACTTTCACATGAATGAAGTGTTAGATATGTGTGTTTTACATTGATGACATGAGGATAGGTTATTGATTTTACAGAAATTTTTCTACCAACTGTCTTACAACTTTAGAATAAGTTCTCAAACTTTAAAAATGTAGAATGATAAGATTTAACATAGGGGACAAAATAAATAAAAGCAAGAAGAACGTAGTGGCAGTGAACATTGTTGCACTAACATGCGAAATTAATGCAAAGATGGTTACAATATTCAGTGTAACAGGCAACACACCTTTTAAGAATTCGAGATAATTAATGTCTCGAATAGTTGCCCGAACCCTTGCCCTACGACTAGGTGAACGAAGTTCATCCAATACCATGGGATGTCCTAAACGAAATAACCGGGTCGCTTGCCACGGCTTCAGGACGGTTTAACACGTTGAACCCAATACTCGTTCCTGCATGTCCGCAATTGAAGTTCTAAGATAGGTAGATAAATTGGTCCACGGCCGTAGTAAACTTTCCCTAGCTTGCTGGGATATTAAGTGCCAATCTCAATATCGTGAGACTGAATAGTAATGAAATATGTTAAGCGACATGTCAAAGCATTCACCACGAGGATAAGTTCGTTGAAAACCTAAGAATTGACTAATACGGCACGATTATGCGAGTGTTTGTATTATTAACAGATAAAAAGATCGATGATTATTAATGATCAGTTAGGAAGCATAATCAACCATCATATCTACATCTTTTTGGCAGGCCATCCAATTGTTGGGCTGGTCTAGCCCATATTTGAGATTTATGTTGGGTCCTCTTAAGATGATGTTGCTCTAATGTTAAATAAAAAAAGAGGAGAGAGAGATTTTTGCTGGTGTGGGCGTTAAAAAAGAGGAGAGAAAGAGGGGAAAAAAACAAGGAGCAAGATTTTTGCAGAAATTACAAGTCCTCTGCAGCAGTTAATCAAACACTTAATTAAGGTCTATTTGTGGTCCGATTGATATGATTTTTTGTCAATAGGTTTGGAATTAGGTGTTCTTAATTGTGAATGGTTGGATCCTTGTTTGGAGTTTTTTACATCAACAGATCTTGGTTGAAAATTTAGATATTTTTTCTCCAACTTTTATTGGTTAAGTTAATGTCTTCAACTTATTTTTCACTATCAATTGTTAATTTCATTGTTGTTAGATTAGTAAATATTTATCATGTTAATGTTGTTAATGACTTGATTGGGTTGTAAACTTAGATATTTATATAGTGGAAAACTCTCCTAATATGAAGGATAAAAACCTTCACAAGGTCTACCCAAATCTCCAATATATAAATCTTTAGATTTACAACCTAATCAAGTCATTACAACATCAACATAACAAAGATTTATTAATCTAATAACAATAGAATTAACAATTGATAAGAAAGAATAAGTTGAAGACATCAACTCAATCAAAAAAAGTTAGAGAAAAGTTACTTAAATTTTTTATCAAGATTTGCTTATATAAAAAGTTCCAAATGACGATCCAACCGTTCAAAACAAAGAACACCCAATTATGAATCTAGTGACAAAAATCAGCTCAATTGAACCACGGTTCAACCTTAATCGAGTGTTTGATGAACTGTTATTGCCCACATAAAAAATTCTCTTATGTTGATTATGTGGAATATGTTGTTTGCATATTTTACTTACATATCAAACTATATTATTTGTGTTTTAGTATTTTCTCACATGTTCAATCAAAATCGGAAAGTTTGTACCTTTTTTTCCCATCACCAATTTATCCCTTTAAGTCTAGAAAATTTGGTCTTTATTTGAGCTTGTAAGAAACTAATCGCTCATAAGCCTCTTTACATATGTATTTATTTGCTTACTTTTTCATTTTTATCTTCTATTAAAGGTCCATTGGCCAAGAATCCAAACCAAAGCCCTATACTGTAATAAATACTCTTCACGAGTTAAGCAACTTAACATCCATAATCACTCTTGGGCACAAACACAAAACAAGGATTTAGAACGGAATTGTAACTTGGGTTGTGAACAAATGTCTATCTGCATCTCTATCTATTGGTAACTCATAACCTTTCCAGTGTTCGCTGCTTTTAGCTTTAACAATAAAGGTGGCCTGTGACAATCGGTATAGAACTATTGTTAAGTTCCGCAGGTGATGCCAAGAGTCTATGAAACTATCGCAGTAAGTCGTCCTTTCAAACCCAAACAGGCCCTTAGAAATGCTCAATTGCTTGCCCCGTCTCTCAGGATGCACTAATGACAATGTTAAACAAATTAGCTATTTGTTCTTATTTTGAGTTATATATTAGTGTAGGGCCTCTAGAAAAGATTTCATAACCTTGTTAATCCAAACATAACGTTATATCCCATCATTGTCGGCAACATAGAATTCAAAACATTGAGCAAACAAATGATGTATCTGCATTCAACTTTTGAGAATTTCTTAAGAGACCCTTAACTACTATTACGTCATCACTATTTTAGAGATTTCATCTTGAATGTACAACCTCAAACCAAGTCAAAGCATAGGATTCTTCTTCGAGTTTGAAATATTGTTTTATGTATTTTCTTCTTCAATTTTTCACTGTATCATAATATTTGCAATATTTTTTATGCTTCATGTTAGAACTTACAAGCCAGTATGAGAGGTTATGACTGATTACCACATTGGCTCGCAGTGATATGATTGATTGTCCATGAAAAATTATTCAAAGAATTTCTCAATAAATGGCATCACAACCATAATTAATTCATTCAATGTAACATGCAAGCTTCACCATCCAGTAGATGTATCATTAATTAATTTGTGGAAATTTCCAAACATTGCGATTAGGATTATCACATTATTAAAATGACAGTCCTTTTGCTAGCATGAAAATAAAATGTTGGTAAGATTTTCTTGGAAATGTCCCATATTATGCCAAATCTATACTATCAAATATTAAAAAAAAAGAGTTTACACATTCTCATTAAATTTGTAATGAGATTAAAGATGTAACATTTCAAATCATTGTTTAAAAAAGTATGAGATAAGTTTGAAAGATAACAAATGGTTATGGTTTAAGATTTGCTTACAAAGAAGGATTTTTGTAACAACATTTTATTCATGTTTGTATGTCAAGATACAACATTTTATTAAGATGAGATATCAAATGTTATACGATCGCAACATTTAACTATCCAAAGACAGTTATGATAACTTTTGAGTATTCTGTGAGGTGAATGGACGAGCTAGCAAGCTTTATTTTTCCGTTATTGCATCTTTGCATCTTATACCCATCACGTAGCTCATTAACTACAATTAGCAAACATTATTTCTTTGCATCGTAAATAAGTGATGCATCAGAAACTGCTGAAACAATTGAAATTGCCAATTAAATAGCTAAAAAATGATTTTGGGCCTTCTACAAGTCTAATCGCTCATTTTGTAGCCGAATAATGTTATTCAACTTGTCCAGTATTTTAAAAGATCTATTGATGACGGAACTTCTCATCTCTAACAGAAGGGATACTTTGTCAATTTATGATTTTGCTATAATAATGTAGCAGAATCCATAACCAATTTAAATGTTACTGTGTTCACTTCCCAAAACAATCTCATCTCTCACAAAAGGTGCTCTGCCATAAGTAAATAGATAAACATAGCAGAATCCATGGAGAAACAAAAATCTTTCTACTTTTGACTGTATTCTCACTTTTCCTTGCTTCTAGTTAGTAGCAAAACCCCATGTTTTCAAGAAAAAATTGCACACTGTGCCGTTTTATGATCATGATAACCTGAAGTTATTGGCTAAGAACATTGAGCACACGAGAAAAAATTGTATATTTCTTGAAGTTGCTTTAGAGCATTTGCATCGAAGTTGGAAGAAACGTCCTGGTGTCAAGTTTTAAGTTCAAATAATTTCTGAATCAATCTGAACTCCTTTACCAAGAAAATGCTATATTAAGGATCTTAACTTAAGAAAAGAAGAAAGGTCCAAGGAGCCAAGAATAATCACCCAAAAAGTAGAAAACCTCGCAACTAATCATATGAAGGATCATTAGGCTTAATTATACTCTTTATTTCCCTTTAGAGCATACATAAAATGTAAATAGCTGAGACAAACAAATTACATTCAAGCTGGGGATACAGAATAAAAATAAAAGAGCTGGAAAGGTGCTAGAAAATGGTGCTACACTAGCAAGTAAGATTAGAGCCAGGATCAACACCAAGTTGATTACAGTATTCGGTGTAATACTCAACACGTTTCTGGACTGTTGTGGGGTTTGCACCATCACATTCGAGGGCGCCATTAATGGCTCGAATTGTTGCTCCGAATCCTTGGCCAATGACTGAGTGCACATTATTCATCCAATACCACAAGGCCGTCTTAAATGAAATAAGTGGGTCATTCGCAACAGTTTCAGGAGAGTTTAACCCATCGAACCCAATGCTGTTTCCTGCTGGTCCGTAATTGAAATTCCAAGATAGTTGAATTGGTCCACGGCCATAGTAGCCTTTGTTGGGGTTGCAGGGATACTGTGTGTTGTCCTCGTCGCAGTAGTCCTTTGAGGCACCATCTATCTCCTCTATATAGCAAAAATCTGTACACGAGAAAATAAAAAAGTTAAACATAAGCTCTTGATGGTTCTTTGTCTTGTTTTCTACATTAATTGAAACGACTTCAAAATATAACAAGCTATGAAATATAAACTGTCTTAGAATATAAGATTTTGGGTGTATGCATGCAGCAGGTATATATGCTTGTCGGAGCTGACTCTTCCGGTTATAGAGAGAGAGAGAGAGAGAGAGAGAGAGAGAGAGAGAGAGAGATCTTACGGCCAGTCTCATGTGTAACATGGCCAAAGAAGGCTGCAATCTCGCGCTTAGAGTCATCAACCGAACCAGTCCTTCCAAATTCATTATAGGAATTGAGAGCCTCAAGAAACGTTGCTCGTGTGTAAAAGTTCTTTCCGGCACAACTTGCATCGGCCTGACCAATTATCCCATTGAAGAACTCATCTGTCACGATATCAGCCACTGAAACATCATTAGTTGGAGGGGAGGCGTAGCAAGGGCCCTGTTGGCACCCCTGTGCCACAGTAGTCATCGCCGGTTCCACAGTAGCCCCATCGGCTGCAGCATTGATCCGAAGCGCAACCACAGTTTTGAGCCTGTGTGTAGCTCGGCAATGCCGCCGCTAGGATTCCAACGACGACAAGGGTTACTAGATTCCCTTTCATATTAAAGCGTACTACCTTTGGGAGAAGAAGAAGATGAGAGATGGAGAAAACAAGCTGGGGAATCAGATATTTATAGTGCGAATGATGCAGAGATTTTGACCATTAATCTCAACAATATAGTTTGTAGACGGCGTGTTTTGTGCGCGTCAGAGAGGAACCTTTTCAATGGTGATTTTGGTCAAAACCGACTGCGTGGTTCTGCTATTGCGGCGTCACAATTCATTCTTTAACAAGATAAGATGGTCGGTGGTACACCGATGGAGTGGATGATACGGCACAGATTACGAAACTGTTTGGATTATTAAGAAAGAAGAGATCGTGATGGCCAAGGACAAATGGTTGATCACAAAAATGTTCATTATCCATCATTTCTGCAGCATTTTAGGTCCAAAAGAACTGAACTTTGATTTCAAAACATGCCATGAGTTCGAGCCACTTATAAAGTGCCTGTCCCAACAAGTATAGTTATTGCTCATGAGCACAAACACAAAAAGGATTAACAATTATGAGATGCTGAAAATTATGAGTTTCTGCGCCCAGTGGTGCAGCCACAATGACCCAGTAAGGCCTCTCATAATCATGAATCTCAAGGATTAAGATAGTGGAACTGCCCCTTGGTTTTGTGAATAAAAGAAGTTCTGAACTTGGACCACTGAGAGCCTTAGTTTTCATACACTAATATAATTTTATTTTTTTTGAAACATACACACACCCACCCACTCACCCACCCACCCACCCACCTACCCACTCACACATTAGTGTCAATTTTGACCTCTTAGTCTTAAGCAACACTTACTCCCAATTAAACCAAGTGCTTGTCATCATATATTAATATAATAAGCTTTTTGAGACAAGATTTCCTTTGTAATGTTTTTGTCTTTATTTTTTTTTATGATTTATACATTTTGATTCATGGTTTTTTACACATTATTTAAGACTAACAAGAAAATAAGAAAGAATATAAATGCACTGTAGAATGTGTGAAAATTAAAGTAATTTTAGATATAAATTTCTTGAATTAATAGAAATTTATTATTATTGGATTGTATAATGCTTGAAATAGCAACTTATAACTTTGTGAAAGGCACAAATAACAAGGTGAAAGATTGCTAAAATACTGTGACAAAGATTATGAGAGAAAAGAGAAGGAAAATATGTTTAAAACAAAGGTTAGAGTCGTTTATAAAATTGAATGTTCAAAATATAAATTGTAGTCTCTATGACCCATTAGGAAAATATTTACAAGTCACCTTTTTTAATCTCGCAAAAAAAAAAAATTTATATCTCCTCTTAATTATCACTTGATCTTATAGAAGCGTTCACGGGCCTTCATTGTAACTTTACAGTTTTTGGTCCCTAATTATGTAAAACCTCTTTCCATATTTACCTCAACTAAAAAACAAAATGCCTTTGTACGTAGTTAAAATGGTAAAGAGAATTCATCTAAAAGATCTTATAAAGCAAGTGTCATAAGTTTAAATCTCATCAATTGTATTTTTAATTAATTTGGACATACTTTGGAGGGAGGTGCTGCTCTTCAATTTAATCCAAGCTATTTCTGTTTTCGAGTGTAGGGATTACTTCTAGAGATATGGGTCAAAGCAAAGCTTTTATGAAAACTCTTTAAATGTCAAACAAAATTGCTATCGTAGAACATGTTGTCAAGTAGTGTAGGGATTATTTCTTGGCCAACGATCATCTATGTGATACAGAATGCTGAGCAAAGGTCAAAGCAAGCTTTTATGAAAACTCTCTAAATGTCAAACAAAATTGCTGTCGTAGAACATATTAGTCGCTTGACAACGTTGATTATAAGTATTTATAATGAGAAGGTTCTTAAGGTTGACGGGAAAAGAGTGAGTAGATGTCAACATTCGGTGCGAGGACAAATTTGCAGTCCACGGTCCACGCCAGCCCACGCCCAAGTGTTGTGTGTCACGAGATCAAGATTAGGCATAAATGATTTGATTTTGAAACCTTGAAAGTTCAAAGGGGCAACAATTTAAAACTTTATATAACAGCGTTTACCGATTATAATTTGTGATCTAGAAGGTCTGACATTTAGAATCACCATGTCAGGACCTATGTTCTGGAAACCCAGGAAGAGGAAACCTCCCTCCTCCACCACTGTTTGGGCTTGAATCCACCCAAGCCACTCCCAAAAGTTGTATTCGGAGAGAAGTATTTATCTATATGCCAAAATTAACTCTTTACATTCCTTCAAAGCTGCATGCGTCCCAAAAGTTGTATTCTGATCTCGGAATATAACATTGCTCAGAAGTTCGAAAAATAGATGTGCTTTATGAATTTTCCAATACTAAAATTAATTGCGGCTGAAGCAGCATAAGATCAGAAATTCCTGTTAGAAAGACAATACTCTAGTCAACATGTAAGTCCCAAAGGAAACAATCGACCAAACAAGCTCGTGAATAAGCTCAGATTTGTCTTGGAAAGTTGAACCAATTATGAATACATGAACAATCTCAAAGCTTGTATTGGAGAAGGAATGAAGAACGAAATTTGTATTCATCTGAGCTTGATGTCAAAATCAAGAAGGAGATCCTGCTGAAATTATTAAAGACAAACAAATCAATTCCAAATATTTAATAATTAAACAAACCCAACTCGATTGCTCTACTAATTGATTAACTCGATCCGACTTCTTGGACCGTGCAAGTAATCTGACATTTACATTAATTTAACCCGCTTAAATCACAAATTTCAGAAGCTAAGACCCGCCTCTCGTGCCATGGACCTCCAGGTCTTAAGGTTGCGCCAACTTGAACAAATTTTTTATAATAGCATACGCACAGAGGTTCAACTATGCAATTGCTGCCTGACTGACGAATATTTTTTTAATGCTGGAAAAGAACCACTTCCGTTTCAGCGCAAGGAACTACCTGTTTTCATGCCAAAGTAAGGCAGCTTGCAAAACCAGCAAGAGAGATTTTGCAAAATGCGCTCTTCCCCTGCTCGGATGGGAATGTTGCCTGCAAATATTTCTCTTGCACCTATAACTTCCTTTTCCGTGAATTAATGGGTAGATCATGATTCATCTTTTGTGTCTTTCTCATCCCTATAACCTGACGCCCTCCCACTCCTTCCAGTTAAATATGATTCTGACAAAGAACTGTTGTGCTGCATCTCTAGACCTTGATAAGATCGGGATGCAAAATACTCTGGTCCAGACCTAGCTGTTCCTTTGGTTAAACACTTTGGGTTATCCCGCAATTGGAGAACCTTCTCAGTTGCATTGGCTAAAGCAAGTGCTCCCTCATTGTCTTCCTTATCATTCTCTCCTGTTAAAAAACTTAAAAAGTCAATCGAAATAAGGTAACTTTGCCACATAAGATGCTTTCTATGAGGTCATTTGAAATTTCCATCAAGTAAGACCTTCAAACAATCAATCAACAGTATACGTCGTCATTGACTGAATCCGTATAACAAATATTAACGCAATCAAGTAACAATTAGCGTTAAGGTCAATATCAACTCGCCACCCTCAAACCCACACTGCGCACCGCCCACCCTCTCCCAAAAACCAACAAAAAAAAAAAAAAAAAGAAGAAGAAGAAGAAGACAGACATGTTTTAATTCATTAAACACTTCTGTTTGATCGGGAGACTATTGCTTTGAATTACTTGCCGCCATAACGGTCTGAAATTTTTTGAAGAAGCTTTCTGCTGCTCAAATGAAACGAATTAAATTACAATTGCATGAATGTGGTTATGATTAACTCATCTCTCGACTCATTCCCAATCTTTTCTTACTACTAAGCTGTCTAAAGCAACTGCCAACAAAGAAAGTAATTTCCACATGTCTCTTCCAATTCAATGTCCTTGATGCCTATAAGACTTGGACTACAATTTTATCCAGCCAGGAGAACTATACTAGGAAGTTCTTTCCACCTATTAGATAATTTTGACTTTTTATCCGTGTTTTAGAGGAACATTTATCACTTCAACAATCTGGACTCCATCCATTTGTTAATTTATGATTTCATTCCCATGCAACAGAACTGTATACTAAAAAAGGGAGAGAACTACCTTGGAGGTCTAAATCTTCCACATATCCGCCAGAGAAAAAGGAAAATCGAGCTTCTTCCAACTGTTGTCCTTCCAATGGACATGAACCAATTAAATCTCGGAATTCCATTAGATACTCTCCAGTCCACTGACTTCCCCTGAGGCATGGCATATTGAGCTTTGAGAAATTAAGGACACAAAGAGTAGCAAACTCCAGAAATAAACTAATTTAAAGAATAGTGCTATACACAATTTTTCCCCATGTATAATTCTTTGGAATTTGTATAAATCTATGTGACATATCCCTCACAAAATGACCTTTGTACAAATTCCAATCATGTTCAAACGGCCTTCACCAAACTACAAACTTACCCTCTTAAACTAATGAAAAAAGAGTAGTTTTGTTGGCCATCCTTGAATGCTGCTTCTGAGGGTTAACTGATCACCCAAAAACCAATATTTTAATTTTTCTATAATTTTTTATTAGAGAATAAACTATAATTTCACAAGGACTTTGTACAATAAGTAGCTAAAATTTGTATAGAGAGATTACCACATGGATTTATAAGATCATTCTGGAAACCACATGGAATTATTTGTTTCAAGATCAAACCACATGCACAAAATTAGCTTATTCCCTCCTTTTTAGTGGTGTAAACCCAGTTCCAACTCTTCAAAGTTTTAGAACGGTCAAGAACAAAAAGGTTAACATCGTCCAGATCAACAGTTTAGTAGCAAGTGACAAACTTATTAAGCCCCTTATTTGATATGGCAGTGAAGAACTGGAGAAACATACCATAAAACATTCATTTAAGAAGATGCTAACTAACTTTGCACAGGAAAAGTCTTGACCACTGAGTTTCTGTACAAATTTACCTAGAGCATCTTGTTCTTGCTTGTGAAAGCACCTAACCAGTCAAATGCAAACATTGTACTTAACATCTAAAAACTTGGATGTATTTCACCTAAGGGAGATAAGGAAATCCTGAGTTAGATAAACTTTATGGTCTAGTCATACTATAAAATAAGGACTCTTTCCCCAATGAAGCATTTAAATGGCCCAGAAAATTGACCTTAAAACTGATTTCATGCTGTATTTGAATAATTCATCATTAAAGAATATCAAAAAGGGAGGAATAAATAGCACTATTAACAGTCAATGAACACCAGAAAAGGGTAAGTTCATTACCAGGAATTAAAGAAAAACTATGACGCATTTTATAAACAATACCTGCTGAAAGCTAGCATGGCTTCAAATGGAGTAATAACTGGAGCTAAATACTCTTTGCTATCCAGAAGAGCAGTTTGGGCACAAGATACATAAACGAAAACATCGCACTGACACAAATGGAAGTTTGTTAATAAAAGCCATATGTTCTGACATCAACTTCGACCAGTCTCAGTTTACCTCAGGAAAGTTGGCAAGTTTTGCAGGGTTTGGTTTGCCCATAACCAGAGTATAGGCCTTTTTTCCTGCTGCTGTGACCAGCTCTTTCATCTGATTAATCATATGTTGGTAACCAGCTGCATCATTAGTGGCAGAATTAATAACACATCATCAAGTTGACCATGACGAACACTCAAAATCGAGATATGCATTAACTTTAAGATAATTGAATTTTAACAATACCATAAAAAACCATGCCATATGTCATAGGTGAAAAGTGATGTAGAGATGGGAATTTACTGCTATGTCCTAAAACTGAGCATACCAAATATTTCCATTTCAAGTTCTCAAGACTAATTAGAGTATTAATTTTTCAGACAAGGAATAAATCCAAGGTATCACTTGCAACGACCATACAAACAAAAAACATGACAACACAACATGAAGTTATAACACAACAGAAATCTATGACAATACCATCAATAAAGCATTATAACTGATGAAACTATAAGAAAAATCAAATCATAAGAATTGACATTGAAGAGATGAAAAGACATATAGCAATAAGAATGTACTTTATCCAGGATCACATATTCCTATTAGAGAAATCTATTTAGCTATCTCTACATGGAAAATAAACATGCCTAGATTAAAATAGAGCCAAGTTAGCAAAAGAACTCTATACAGACACAAAACTGATCTTTTGAACCCAAAGGGGAACTTACCTACACCAAGAGTTCCCACCAAAATCCCAACAATATTAGCATCCTTTGCTTTTTCAACCAGGAAATATCTGTGAAACATCACTCACCTAGTAAGTAACACCAAAGAAGTGCATGAATGAATTCAACAAATATGGAATAAAATCAACAGAGTGAACTTCACAGGAAATGTGAATTAAACACTTGAGAAGAAAAAGAAATCAAAGGTAAAGGAAGGAGAACAATTATGCTGCATATAATACCTGCGCTTGAGAATTCTTTTCTGTTGAGACACATCTGTCACCAAACAGTTCTCTGTTGCATCATATCTCACTGAAACGACCATCAGCAAATTTTCTTTTGATAAGTAGAAAATCATCAAATGAAAAAACAATGATAATCATATAAAAATCAAATAAAGCACGTGCAATGCATCTGGCATCATGTTTACAGATACTAGAGGCTCATGAAAATGGAATCAAGCCACAAACACCAGAGATATCTTCAGAAGGGGTTCTTAGATATTGACTACTAACTTTCACTACCTGAAGAAATTTCACAAGAAGAAAACCAATGCTGATGCAAGATATTTCAATGCACAATACAAAGGCTTTTACTGCAAGGAACATTGGAGAAGTTGTGGGTGGAGAAAAAACCAAGGTACACACTTATAAAGCTTGAATTGACAGCCAAAATGATGACCAGGGGAGGAAAGAAGCCTTAATACTCAAATGTATGCATATGTGCAATAAAACAACTACTTGCAACAGGACATCAAGGGAAGGGGACAATTGTTCACATGGAGATGGATAAACAAATACATGTATAACACAAGTATGGCAAATTTTACCAAAAGTACACAGGAGTTCTTTCATTTACAAAAAGAGACCCATCAATGAATACACAATGCTGGGAAATATGAATACAATATCTCCATACTAATAACTTTGTCAGCTACATCTGGGTAGCGAAACAACTCTTAGATCTAAGGCACACATGCTCACACAGGTGTGCACATAAACACATTTTAAAAATTAGAAAAGAAATATTCATTTGCGAAATAGAACCCATGAAGCACATCAGACAGAAAATAAGATAAATGGAAATTTTCATACCTATATCACAGCTATTAAATGTCAGCACAACATTTGCAAATGCTGAATTTTCAGAACCAATCCAAAAAACCAAGTAATCCTCCATTTTGTGTCCATCAGGTAATGTCCAGGTCAAGCCCCCAATACTAAAACTACTGCTAGGTGCCATCACAAAAGTTTTATTGTCAGTAGAGTCACCAGCTGATCCCACAAGCCCATTGGAGCTTCTAGTATCAGCAGATGGATTCGTAACTGAAGACATAACATCAGCAAGATCGACTGCTAGTTCAGATTTGGATCCAGACAACTTCAATGCATCTCCCAGTGCTTCTCTAACATTCTTCATCGCATATGAATATTCCAGCCCATAAAGGACCTGCACTTGGAAAGTTAGACAGAGAACATTAACAGCAAATTTATAACAATTATGCAGGCAAGTGGTAAAGTAATAAGTGATTAAATTCAAAAAGCTTCCAAAGAAACAATCTTGCTCTGTTGTTGAAGTGGTGAAAAGTTTAATGCACCAAACTTAATGTTAAAGCCAATTATTGGAAGCATTTTAAAACAAACCGCTTAAGTTAACCTCTATCTCGGAGGAGCAAAGGACACATGTGAATTATCACAATTTGGCTCTTCAATTCTCAGAGGTTAAATATAAAGAAATAAATAACATAATATAACATAATATAACATGTCTGAAGACTCCTGCGGGTATACTGGTGCGGTGTCTAGGCAAATCATAGCAAATAAGTAGGACTGATTTCTGATCTTATCAGGAAGTCAACAAACTTTCATTTTAGGATGGTGGGAGCTCTTTGAGTAGAAAAATCTCAAGGTCTTGCTATGGGAACAAGGAGAATCAATAGACCAATTAAACTAAGTATGCCGATACATGGCTGTTGTAAGTTCCAACAAAGCGCATACTTATGTCCCATAAAATGAATAGAGGATACCATGGTATATGCTTGTGCAAGAATCCTGCATACTGGCCTAAAAACTGAATACAGTATCCTCTATACTTGTTTGAATTGAAAAGTTGTATCAACATGAATACCATTAGCTGTGCTTAGGTACACATTTTCATTGTTGACATCCATTATGCCAAGTTAAAGCACTCTACAAATAAAAAGAAGAATGTTTCAAGTTAATTTTCATACCAGGATACGCTTGCCAATTGTCAAAGCATAATTTGAAATCTTTTCAACACAATCCTCCGCATTAATGGAAGCCTTTCCAAAGACAAAGAATGCTGGAAGACTTGTCGTCCTGCAAATGGAAAAGAAGCCTTAAATAGAACAGCATATGAAATAGAGTTCAAGTATTAACAGGTACAAGGAAAAGTATAGAGCTAAAGCCAATTTTATGGTCAAACCATTGAGTTCATGTCGCAGAAGTGACAAAAAGCAAGGTATGATACAAATCAAAACAGGAGATAAGCTAAGTTCAAATTTCTGAATCAAAGCCAAAAGATTAAGTCCTAAAAACTACATACATAACATCAGAAATTTGTGTATAGGTTACTCAAATTTTCAATGGAATACTTACGGGCTGAGACAGGTATGCCCATAATGTATAACAAACTCAGCATTAACGTGCAATGCCCCAACTTCATCGACGCAGCAACTACCATATGTTGTATCCGCCATTACAAACAACCTAATATCTTTTCTATCTTCATTCTGATCAGCACCACATCCTTTCAGCGACCGAAGTCGATCGCGCAGAGCTCTCACCACAAGCCTCGAATCCTTCAGTAGCTCATCTGGGAACTGAAATTCAAACAAAAATGCAATTGATAAGCAAAAGAACTAACCCCAATCTTCTGACACTGAGATAACCGAGACAAATTTAAGAGCTGCGTTTGTGAGCAATTTGCATTCCTAAGACAACAACCAAAAAGAAAAAAAAAATTGAAGAAAGAAACTCAAACCAATAAATCAATCGCATTTAACTTGTGAGCAACACCGTAAATTTTTCTTTCAGTTTCTCAGAAAACAAGCAGAGAAACTTAATAATCGTTTCGTTAACACAAAGGACTCAGAGTTTTCCTCTTTTATTCTTTCCGAAACCAAACATGAAATATCAGAGGTTTTTCAAGGGTTTATAGGAAGTCTTTCTTCGCTCGTCCTTTCCATTTTCGTTACGGTTACCTGCAAAGCGACCCTGGTGTAGCTGTGAGAGTGAATAAATTCGGCTGTGCGGCCAATTTCGTAGTACGATTCCACGTCCATTGCTAAGCGTTAAGCCAGCTGACTCTGCCCTCCGATATCCGCCGCGCGACGGGAGAGAAAGGTGTAACTTATTAGACACATAAGCAGCGAGGAGACCGACTAGGACAGGGCTTTTCTTGGGCCCTTCCAGCCCAAATAAAACTGACATATAAATACCGACCAGCCCATTTAAAACTGTTTTCTATTCCCATCAGCCCCCTCCCTCCTCGTCTCCTCATCTGTTCTTCTACTTCGCCTTCTGCACGCGGCTGTCTTCGGAGGTTCCAGGCGCCCCATAACCAACGCTGAGCTCACGCGCCACCCTATTTTCCAATAGGTATTCGAAATTGGGCTTTCGAATGACATTTGATTTTGTCTTTCCGTTCGCGTTTAAGATAAGTTTGGCTCTGTTCGTAACCGAAACCCAGGGTTTCGCGAAGTCATATAAGCATATTCCAGTTCCTTTCTGATTCTTGCGGCACAACAATCAGCTTATGTAAAGGGAATGCAATTCATGCTTTGTCTGTTTGCATGTTCATACGTACCAAAGGAGTGAAATTTACATGTTTCTGTGTTGCAAAAAGAAACAGAATGACGGTGTTTTCCTACCACATTTTATGAGAACCCTTTTTATTTATTAGGAAGAGAGAAACTTTATTGCGTACATATTTAGTTTGAGAGGATATCTTGTTGATTCGGGATTGCAGGTATCATTAACCAGTTTTAGCGTCATGGTTACTTTATCTTCCTCCTGTACTTGGTGAACATGAGGTTTATTTCTGATTTCACGCTTACAGCCGCAAGTCAGGGTTTCTTTATCCTGGTTTTGTGTTTTTTGTCCACACACCCCGCGCGCGCCGCCGCGCCACCCCCCCCTGTAATTCTGTTCTTAAGAGATGTGCATCTTTCAAAATTAATCCCTAGGAGATATGCTCAATTTTTTGGTTGCTGCACATGAGAGAATAGTTGTTCTTGTGAGAAAAGAGCTTGGCCTCTTTGTGATGATGTTAGCTTGATTAAAGCATATACAAGAGGACCTAAATTCTAAATTGTTTTCCTGGGTCCCTTGATTTTTCCATATTGAACTGGACTTCTCCTCTTTGGCTTATTTCTCTTGGTTGTAGAAAAAAGCGTTGAATGCATTGGGACAAGTATACTGATTATGGTGTTAGGAATTCAGATGCATTTGTTTGGACAGATTGTTGTCGTTCAATAATGTTTAAAGCATTGTGATGTAGGTATTGGAGCTTGAATGTGAATTTCACAAAGCAGCTTAGCTGTTTATTGAAGGATGGGCACTACACAAATTACTGCCTTCTGCCCTAAACTCTATGTCAGAGATACACCTCAATCACGCTGCCTCTCTTCTAAGCTACGTGTTTTACCAATCCGCAATGATTTTGTCCCCAGGATTCCCTTGACCCTAACCACCAATTCATCACATCACCTGCAAGCCATATCCGTGTCAAAGCACCAGCAAAACAGGACTGTTTGCTCATTAGGTGGTAAAGGAAGCATGGAAGGTGGCACTGGGGTAAGAGACATTTGTTTCACGTTTTCCTATTTTACTATAGGGGTTCTAATGCGTTGGTTGTGTCAAGATTAAATTTATTCATTCAAAATGATAAAAACTCATTATGTGTAATTGGATCTATTTCATTCATCTTCTCAGCCCGTCCTACAAATATTTATGCTTGTGGTACCTTTCATATTATGCCTATAAATAATGATGTTTTGGGCTGATCTTTCTGTGACCCTAAGATATCACATGCTTTAGGAGTGATATGACCACTTTTTTCTCGAGTCACCTCTTACTTTTCTAGTTATAGCTACCTAAGTTTGATTTTGCAACTGTATCCGAGGCTAGCATAGGACTGTTCTTCTAAAAGGTTGTGTTCGGGCAATAATAGAGTAAAACAAATAGACTATGCATACATAAGGAAAATTGTTGCTAGTATTGATAGCTTCTTATTTCTTTATTGCGAATATCATTTGTCCTAGTATACTTTATTTGTCGTTCCTTTATGTGTCAACCTCAGATATTAGTTTTTGATCTTGACGGGGCTTCTTCTGTTGTCTGAGACCTTCTGCTGAATTAAAAACATCCGAATGTCTGCTTTTCTCAAGATCCTAGAGGGGTTGTTTCTTCCTGGCATTCGAGGGGAAGCATAACCATTTTGGATGATTTACATTACATTATCTATATTGTATTGTGTGCTTTTTATCTAAATAAAGTTCAAGAAAAAGTATCTGCTGTACATTATGAGGGATGTCTTAACATGTTGCCATGGTGTATAGCAACTGACCTCCGTTATATAAGCAAGAGGGAGCAGGAGATGTTCATAGACATCTTCTTTAGTAAATGTGGTTTCAGCATAAATTGGTTGGGAATCCATAAAATTTGACTAAGCTTTCCAATGCCATCAGGGTTCCCCATGGCAAGGTCTCAAGAACGTCTTTGGAAGGTTTAAGGGAAAGTCACTAGAAGATGAATTACGGGAACAGGTTGAGAAGAAAAAATTCTATGATGACAGTGGCAGTGGTAGTGGCAAAAAGCGCCCACCAGGTGGTGGTGGTGGTGGTGGTGGTGGTGGAGATAGGGGGGATGGTGGATCGGAGGATGAAGGCCTTGCTGGAATCATTGATGAAACAGTGCAAGTGATTTTAGCGACCGCTGGCTTCATTTTTTTGGTATTAGTCTCTCTCTCTCTCTGAAATTCTTAATCACCCTTTACAATAACCATCTTTTAGTTCCATGCATATCTATTCATTAGCGGCAAGAACTGAGGTGTGCAACGTAAAACACATAATCTAGGAAAAGATGCACAGAAGTGGAAATATCAATTTCCGTTTAGCTTAAAACTACAATGAACCAAGCTAAATATTACAAACTGCTATGCTGGTCTGCTGCATAGTTGTTGGCCTGATTATACTTTTGCATGCATGAATAATGAAAATGCTCCTTGTCCAAAGAGTATCGTCATCGAATATATTTGATTGTGATAGATGAAATTTTTAATTTGCAATACATATAAGATCAGATGTTGTCCAAGCGAATCAGGGATTGTCTCTCCATTGTTTAAATATCATCTCTTTAGGTGGGTTCCTGAAACATCATATGTAATGCTGAAATATCATCTATGATGTTGAATATTCATTTTCTACTGAACTAGTATCACTACAGGAGATTACTTTGAGGGGACATAGGTTCTGCTAGTTTTCTACAAATGATATTGATTAACAATTTTACCTCAATCGTTCCTTTGCAGTACGTCTATATCATTAATGGAGAAGAGATCATCCGGCTAGGAAAGGACTACATAAAGTATTTGTTTGGTGGAAGTCCAAGTGCTCGTTTAAGGCGTATCATGTACAAGTGGGGAAAGTTATACAAGACAGAGAACAAGAATGAAGATAAGTACTGGTTGGAAAAGGAAATTGTTAATACCACGACTTGGTGGGACAGCCCCGAAAAGTACCGCCGTGTCGTTAAGGCTTTATCATCAGAAGCTGATGAGTAATCAAGAGTTTAGCTCTAGTTCCATACTTCGCTACATTTAGATTGGTTGCATTATGGTTGATGGTATCATTTTTTGGTAAAAGTTATAGTCATAATTAGACATGCTGCACCGCTTGTGGCTAAAAATTTTCTTGTGAAATTCATGTGGTTTCGGCCTCCATTGCCACAAGGTGTTCTTTAGAAAGTAAATTGTATGGTGATCGAGTGTGAGCTATTGCTCAGAAAAGTAAAGAGGTTGCACTTGGTCGGTTTAGAGTGCGAAATTTGTCGGCGAAACTAACGATACGCATAAGGCATTGGGTTTGTAGCTCAAGTTAAACAGATTAAGTTGTATTACTCCAGACTAAAACAAGCTCAATATTAACTACTAAGATAACTTAATTAAATGGGCTTGAAGTCCCTTATTGAGCCTTCGTTCGGGCCTGACAAGATGGTTGATCCCAAGTTGGAGCTACCCCAGATACTCCAATTAAGTTTTAGAGTTGAAATGAGTATTGCTGGACTAAACAAAATTAGATCAAAAAAGAACATGCAACATAACAGGACCATACTCTAAAAGAAGATTAAGAAAAAAATAGAAATGCGAAAAGAAAAAACATAGAAGGATGGTAAGAATCTCTCTACTCTTTTAAGCAAGTTTACTCTCCCTAAACCAAGAAATCACAGATATGGACAATAGTAGTCACATGTATAAAGTGAGACCATTATAGTGACTGATATTCAATTTATTATATAACGCAGTTTTCTAGAAATTATAAATACGTCATGTTGGACCAATTCTTAGAGGGCTTTGCAATTGGATAATTGGTGAACTAGTTAATAATCAACAGAAGTGAACGGAATATAACAATTTTACCTTTCTAGGAGAAAATATTTACTTATTTACGCTTAATTTTAATTTCTGAGGAAGATTTCTTTGTTTAAGAACATTACAGATCCAATTTTTAATGCCATCAAAAATTTATTTTAACTATATTTTCTTTTTCTTTCAATAAAAGTTCATAAGACATTACAATAAGAAATATAACTCTACATATATTACGATAGTAAAAAGTAATAGTAAAAAAGAAAAGTGTTTTATGTTTGTTTCTCTTACCATTCCATTCACAGTTTCTCAATTTAAGTTCTTAGATTTTAACTCAATTTCTTGTAAATCTCCCCATTAGACTATCATTTAATTAATTGACAAGACATCAAAGTATCATCAAGTGGCAACGTAAATCATGCCTAACATATCATATTACATGCATTTTATATGTAACATATACTAAATTTTCTTTATGTCACAATTTAAATTGAAAAAAAAAAAAAGCATTTTGTTTGAAAGATCCCTCTACTAATCAAAATGTGGTTTAGCTATCAATTAGAATCAAGATCAACCGCATTAAAAAGAACTGAGATTTGATCAACATACAACAAATGAATAGCCACAAACATGAACTACCAGCTCAATTTCGAAAAGTTAAGAAAACAAAACTGAATATTTTAGTTTTGTCCACAGCACAACTGAACTTCAGCAGGCAAAACTAAGCATCAAACAGACAAATTGGAGCAATTATGTTCACATTGGTCATGACTGCTAATTTCGAACAAGCCAAGTGTCCAAAAAGATCGGATAATATTGGCAACGCATAAACCCATTACATCCTTCTTGAAAACATTCTAGCAACTTACGGTCTGAAGATAAATTGCGTATCGATGAATTCCTGGAGAGAATGGCATGTTACAAATCGAAAAGATGGATCATCCAAGTTGGAGACGTTTCATCAGAAAAGTTACTTGGGATTTATTCAGCTCAGGCAATTTCAAGAAAAGGCAAGTTAACACTGAGCTTTTCCTACATTACCAATTGTCCCGTAATTTGATGAAATATATAAATCAGAAACAATGTATTGCTATCGTTACCAGTTAAAAAGAACAGGCATATCAAGACAGACATCCCATTTCACCAAATTTGATCACATCATCTACTCACAGATCACATTATACAAGTCAATGCCAAAAGAAAGCCATTTTACCCCAGGTGCATCAATTTTAGTGCAATTTGTATTTTTTGATATTCACTCAGGAACGCAACTCATTCTACCATGAAACAAGCTGAAAACAAATTAACTTCTAATGATTTTCAAACTACTTCAACCAAAGACCGTCTGCAACTTCTTTCTATTCAACCAAATCGTGCAATATCATCAATCAAAAAGGTCAAAAAACTGGTGTCAGACAAAAACATCTACAACTCATCACTCTACTTGCTCCAAGTTGAATTTTTCTTTTTTCATTTTTTCTTTTTCAAGAATGGAGGAGTCAACAGAGTGACCTATTTACACCCTCTTAGGCTTCTTCACAGCCCCTTCTTTCTTCTCACCCTCTAAAGACTTTTTCTTATCCTTTCTCTCCCTTTTCTTTAGAGCTGTCATGTGCGCCTTGAGGATAGTTGCATAAGAAGCTTGAAAACGCTGATGATCCTTTGCTCCAACCTTTGCAAAAAATAAGTGAAAACTGTTAGCCATGCAGCAAAAGTAGGACTGAATCTCAACAAACATTAAGTTCAATTGAAGTAAAGAAAATATAAACATAGGGCTCTATCAACTTGAAACAAAGTAGGGAGAAGTCAGGCTTGCGACCCTATTTGTTATAATTGCCAGACTCAAGTACTTCATCTTCCACAAGATATAGGTCAATATTTATTCCAAAGGCTACATGGTCTAATGCTCTGAAAGAAAATGGTGATGCATTTCATATAACACTTCTTCACAAAGCACCATATTCTCTTAACCTAAAAACCGTTCACAGATATTCCCCATCATTAAAATTGAAGAAACCTTTAACCACAACCGTGCGGCATGAAGTACATATTTTTCCAACTCTAGTAGGTGATAACCTAAAAGAACCTATCTCTTGAATTGCAAACCAGCAAAAGAACATTTGTGTTTCCACCAGAACTTGCTACAAATACAGAATCCGTAGTATAATTCATCCAAAAAAAAAAAAGAGAGAGAGCCAGGGACTCCTTACTCAGCTTAGCTTCTAGATTTTAACGCAAAGTTTCATTTTAGAGTCTAAAGGTTTAAGGATTCTCGAATCTTTGAGAGAGAGAGAGAGAGAGAGAGAGAGAACATAGATTATCTTTATATGTTTCTAAAAACAAAATTAAATAAGTAAAACCTAGACAATCTACCTAATCCTCCAAAGCAATCACACACTCAGAAGGGGAAGGGGGGGGGAAAAAAAAAGAGTCAATCACCTCCTCAAGAATAACCCAAAACACCTCGAGCTGGAATCGTAGTGAGATATATGTTACACCTCATTCGTCAAACATATATTTTGGAAACACAGGACCATCTTGAAAAATTCACAAATTACTAGCGAGTCCAGATCATAACTGCATCAACTAGGTAATGGTAGCACGTCATGAGGTCTTGAGCTTCATGCTACTTCCGTATGATCAAGCAGAAGAATTACTGTAATTTTGAGCAGTTACTTGAAACACAACCTCTTTAAAGCACCTTGCATCAGCCATTGCCTCAAAGTAAGGAAAACTTCCTCTCGATCAAGCATAAGGGAAAAAAACATTTTTAGATGAGATCTTCATATTGTCCAAAGACCTAACTAAGCAAAGGAAAGCTCATCAAGATGATTGCAACATCTGCTACAAACAGATACCCTAATCCATTATTTAGTGTCCCTTACTCTATTCCTTCCTCACTAAAGGAATAGCGGGACGGGTGAGAACTCCTCCTTTTTAGTCTGATAGTTGATTGAATAATCAGTTCTCAAGGGGAAAGGCGCTAAGAACTCTGCCAGAGTGGGGTTAGCACCCACTTCTCGTAACCCCCATTACTGATGGGCAAATCTGTTCGGAAACAGAGCTCTTTTATCAATGAATTAGACCTGCTATTAACGCCAGCTTATCTGTCAGTCAAGTTGCGTCTGCCGCTCAGTTGAAATCTACAAAACAAGTCTGCGGTGGTTCAAAACTGGAATTGGCACAATATCGTGAAGTGGCTGTCTTTGCTCAATGGATACAAAACACTCACGCTTCAGCACCTCCCCAAGTCAAACTGATGCTTCTTGTTGCGCCAGGGTAATGTATGAAATATAAAAAAGGGTGGAATCTCAAGAGTATTTCTATGGATTGGTCATGTCATATAGTCTCGAGTCATGATTTATTTCAATTCCAAATAGCAGATGCAAACCTACATACCCTCAGTGCTTCCAGTTGAAAAGCCACCCAGTCCAGCAAAAATATTTGGACCAGGAGCCAGTGTCATGTCCAACATCAAATTCGGATTAAAGGTTGCAGTCCACAACGGATGGCAATGTTTACCTGATGTCCAAATAGACCTTAGCTTCATTCAGTATTCTCATTTCAATGCTCTCACATATGGGTCTGCCCCATACAATTACTTCCTAATGAACTATCATCTTCCTTCAAGTAATTGCAACTTCTGATAATATGTAAAACAAGAACATCAGAGTTCTTTTCATCCAAACTCTTCAAACAAAACACCCCTCCTAACCACGCATGACATGATACCCATAGCTTACGTGGCCATACTCAAGTATGCTGACTTCAAATCTTGTGCAAAATGATATGACTAAAATTCCTTAAATTACATGCAAAGCTTTTACTCCAACCATTTTTCCTACCGAGCATCACCTGATCTCTCATATGAACACGCTGTTGGTTTTAACAGGGGCTGAAAAAAAAAATTAAAAATAAAAATAAAAAGGCTAGAGGTTTCCTATTCCTAGCATCAGTATTGAAATCTTAGAATCATTAGAAAAAATTGGAGCAAGACCACACTCAAAAGTTAGCATAGATGAAGACATGACACATGGAATACTGTCAAAAGTACAACATCCAAACCTCAGCATTTCTTCTAGAATACAGCATAATCCTCTAATAAATTCCCACACTCCTTGATATTGAGTAACGCTTAGCGGACAGTTAAGAATTAAGTGATCATCAGCAGTAGAGTTCCCTTTAAAATCTCGTTACTGGTTACCAAAAACATTAGTAGCGACAGCAAAATCTGAAACGTTAACATCAGATGTGCATGGGATAGACAATTTTACCAAGATTAAACACTCACTTACCAACCAGATTCCAGCTTGACAATCAAATCACATGGACCAATGTCTTCGTATCTAACCAACGTTCATCACAAAATCAAGGTAACTACAGGTTCCTTACTCCAAGAAAATATCATAGTAAAAATTCTCTAAAATTGCTGCGTGATAAAAAACTCCTCAAAGCCATTAAGGAAATATTCAACACCTGTCATATCACCAGCTGATCCTCATATACCCAAAAAACTCCAATCATTATTCTAGGATCAATAATGTTTCTCTTTTCCAGTTTGTGGAAGGGAGGTGGCATCTCAAGTTTAAGATCTCCAATAACCAACCATGCAGTTCTACCTCTTCGAGAAGTTGAGACGAAGTGACTCCCCACTCATATTTTCTTTAGCTTTCTAACTAAAGCAGTACGACTTCCACCAACTTTCCTACCGAACTCATCCTTCTCTCATCAATAAATCAACAAATCCTTCTAGAAGTATATGTTTTAAATAACTCTTATGAGTGTCCACCAACAGTTCATACATCTCAGAAGATCCCAAATCTCAAAGCAACGGGGAGAACAAATGCCTAAGTTTTTTATCAATGCTGTCAATAATGTTACTTCAAAGAGCAGTTAATCTACAAATAAAAGTTCCAAAAACTCTTACTGAACAGAATCAATTCCCAGAACTCCGATCTAAAAGCACAACACAATTTTGAGCAACAGAACTCTGCAAATCCCTCATCAAACCAAAAAATGAGCAAGACACAGAACCACATAAAATGGCAGCCAATTGTGCACGAAAAATATACAATTAAACGATCATAAAATACTGATTTCCAGGTGATATGTAGGTTCCCAAGTCAAACAGCAATAACAAAGCTACATAATGGAAGAGCAAGCAATAAGTAAAAAGGACAAGAAACAGATACCGAAGTAGAAATTGTCTTTTTCCCATCAGTGGCACGAATAAGGCATCTATACTCAATTGCTTCACCAGCAGTCACCATTTTATTCCTCTGCACCTTAGATTTTAGAGATGCTGAGAAAATACATGAAATGACAAGCACTTATCAGAATTCCAAACATAACACCCCAAAATCTCATAAGTGCCATTATAAAAAAGAAGAAACTAATTAAAAGCAAAGGAGAAAATTTCAACGTACATCGCTTAAGAGTAACCCAAACAGAACCCTTCTCGGTGCTATGCTCAAACATGCTGGTGAGTTCATTAAGAAACGGATCTAGCTGTAAAAGAACCTGAAAGCAATTTTGGGGGAGGAGGGAATGGGAACAAGCACTTGTATCAGTATCAAGCCCAAACAAAATTCAGAACCCTAGCTCAGAACACATGAAACCATTTTGGTTCCAATGAATTAAGAAGAAATGAAGCACCAATTATGCAATTTGATCGGAAAGAAATCCCGAATCAAGCATTCGGTGCCACATAGTAAAATAACAAGTTAAGCATTACACACGTAAACACATCGGCATGCATAAATAAACGAGGATTTACATACACACATACACATTCGCATTATACAGATCAAGGAATTACTCCAAAACTTCATACAAGCGAACCAGAAAACCCAACCAACAAACCTACAGACACGCATACACATATAAGTTGCACGCACATAATACATGTAACTAGCATATATGCAAAGGAAAGCAAGAGGATCAAAAAGGGCAGAGAATCAACTAACCATGACGAAGGATGTGGTTGAGATCTAATCGCTTGCGTAAAGCCCAGCAGTCTTTCTCTCTCCCCCCCTCTATTTCCTCTGAGAGTAGAAAAAGCCTTCCGCGATTTAACCAAGAATCGCAAGAACCACTGATAGAGATGCTTAGCGCTTTGATTTTGGGTCTTCTTTTTCCGTTTCCTACTACTTTGGTTCAGTTTTTTATTTAGTTATATTCAGGTAAAAATTTTATTATTTTTCATTTACATGTTTTTGGTTATTAACAAAATTATGAGTTCTCCTTAAATCAATTACAGAACGGGATTTATGAAGAAAAAAAAATTTAACCCAAATTTTGTCATTAGTTTTCAAGAATAAATATAAATTGGTTCAAAATAGATTTTTCTTAATGAATTTGAATTTATTTATTAAATAAATTTAAACTTGTACAAATTTTGACTCAACTCATATATCCTAATATAACTTCAAATTTTTATTTTAACAACATATTAGAATTTACATTGGAAACACTTTTAATAGCTAAAGGATAAAAAGGTATTCTTCTTCTTAATCTCTTAATGTCATGGATGTGATAGAAATTCTTTTGATCATTATTGTTGATATCAAATACACGCGTATTATATTCAGTAAAATTTAAATTATATATATATATATATATATATATATCTATATTAAATAGATTCAAAGTTAGATTACGGATATAAATTTATAGCATTAAGTATGAATAACATATAAATGGTTAGTAAGAGTGATTTTCGTATTGATGGGTAATCCATGTTAAATACACTTATTTGCAGAACTTCAGACACAGCATCCAGTTCACAAAATAAACCGGAACATCAAGGCAATAGTCCCATAGGTTGAACTCTAATTCCATTTTCTCGATGTGGGATGGCTTCTCCGCTGCCTATTCCAATCTGAAAGGTAAATCCAATACATGTCACTTATATGGCTTTCCTGATGGGGGAGAGGAAGCCGTTCGTGACACCCAGCCTTGAATACTATTGAATTTTGGCTGTACTTTGAAAGGGGGTGACATTCGGGACTTCCTTTCTGACATTATTGTTTCTAATATGCAAGATTGTTTCCTACATTTCATGCCTAGAAAGTGAAACAAGCCTTAGCACTTTTTTCTTCGCTTTGTCCAGACATCTATGTTTCCATTAGAACGGCAATAAAAGCTGTTGCTCAAATGTTTCACTAAATAAGTATGGAACTGAAGGAATTCACTCCTAGTTTAAGCAAGTTCAGATTAACGTTTTCGTTTCCAGGATGAAAACAAAATCTGGAAGAGAAACCAAAGAATACATAATGTTCAGTTCGTTTTTTGAAGCTGAACAACCACATCGAAGCTGAAATTTTCCCCAGCTTCAAGTTCGGCTTCCAGGTCTTCAAAACTCTGCTCAACTCTCAAGTTTTTGCCTACTTTTAGACCTTCCTGCAACAATTCAAAAGAGCAGAGAACAGATTTAGTTGTGTGAAAACTTATCAGTCCCAAGAGATTCGGCAATAAGTTCTAAAGAGCATAGAGGATAGTGCACCACTACGAATTCAGTTTCAGAATCGATGTCATGTTCATGAAAATGATAGGAATGATTGATGAAAAAGGTAGCAAAAAGTAACATCTAGCTGAAAAAATAATAGGGAATTAAGAACTGCAAAGTTTTAGAAAGAAGCTAAATTTTTTTCTCCAAGAAAAGTTGTTCAAGAACTCAGCAAACCAGTAGCAATCACACCAATGGAATCATAGGTAGAATACTCAAAAAATAATGCCCATTGGTTGCACATCTTCATGACTGCTATTCTCCATAAAGTTCACCACCCATTCATACAAGCACTTCCTCTATTTCAGTGTTTAGTAGGAAGACTGGTAGTGGATGCTCAAACTATATACATTAAGATTTGACAAGCAAAGGCGCTCAAACAAAAGACAATGAAAAATGTTCTAGCTTCCACTACAGAATGCACAAGTGTTGACTTTGTGTAGTAATACTGGAACTCGTTATTGGAAAGATAAGGTACTAAAATAGTTCCAGTAACCATATCTTAAAAAGTATTGCTAGGTTTCCATAATTTAAACAACGGTTTGGATTTTGTGCCATCATATACATGCAAATGGAGGAATTCACCTAATATTATATAGAGCCTAATTCAATGTTGCGGTCCAGCAAATAAGTAAGATAAAAAGTATGTAACTCAAAGAAAATAAATTCAAACGAAAATAGTCCATATCAATTACCTTTGTCACGTATTCAGCTATGGTAGAGTCAATTACTTCCATGATTACTTGCTTGTAAACTTTAGAAGGTCCAAGGACTTCCACCAGAATGTCTTTCGGTATCTGCTAGACACAAAAAGGGCATAATGCAACTTGCTTCATGGTCAAAAGAGTTATGAGCCAGAATGCTTGTGCTTGTCTATCAATACCCATGTACATATATCAATCCACATAAACTTAAATATCATAAATGATCTCTCCTTTGACGCACACCTACATGCATGCAAATTTTTTTTACATATTGTTGCGTACATACATGCATTTGTGCCAGTGCCTGTGTGACAATATGCCCGTACCCTTTTGGTTTAGATGGTTGGAGGTACGTGAACCAGGTAAAAGCTACCAGAAAGGATTTGAAAAAGCATTTTGGCCTCTCCAGACAGACAAAACAAGAGAGCTGCCAACAAATATGCCTACGGTTGCATTTGACAAATGATAACTTTCAAATTCAACCGACCAAAAAGGTTTTATGTTGAAGTTGAGACTGAAAAAAGCATAGTGGTTTATTTAAGGAACAACCACTTCTAAAAACTGGAGAAAACATAGTATTTATAAAAAGGAAAGAGAGAAAGAGTCCTGCAGATCTGTAGTTGACAATGATTGAACAAACTAACTGCCCTCAGCAGATATTGAAGATGTTTTTAGTGCGACAGTAAATATATCAAAACAGACCATACCATCTCTGAAGAGTACTTCATTTCTTGGGTTGGGAGAGAGATAAGTGTCAAGATTTCATTGACAAGTCCTCACATACACACATAAGTATATGTAGATGTATAAAAACGAAGCAAAAGTATACATCAGATATTTTTCCCACTGACTACTTTCAGGGTCTTTGATCTACAACATGCATAACATGTAACTGGTAACAGTTCAGGTCAATGATGCACACCAAGAAGTCACAGAGACATCCTTACTTGATTCACATATGAAAACCATTTCCGAATTACAGAAAAATCACAGTACGTTAAATAAGTTGATCACAGGCTGCATCAGAATCAAATGATAAAGAAACTTACATCCGGTGTTTTTCCTGACAGTCATCAAATTGTTTGCCAAGGACATAGCCAATTAAGAAATCAAGAAAAAGAAAATGTCAGAGATATATTGATAGGAGGAAGAAAAAGAGAAAAAGGGAATAAAGCTGAATAGTATATGCTCCTTTTATAGCAAAAGCGATGCAGGACAATTCTTAGCGGTCATTTTGATCGTCTTCGTAAGCAGTCAAATTGATAGCATTCATGCTTGCAGAAAAAGAAAGAGGCCAGCATCTCAGAGTAGGCTTTGCTTTTATCTTTGATCTATGTTATCACATAAAATATCCTCATCACAGCATGAATTTCCGAAAGAGTGTGATAATCAACCAAATAGGAAACAAGAGAAGAATACTGCCTAAAATGTTAATTGACATGGCATATGGTGCAATTGGATCATATGCCGGACATCCTTTTCCTCTTGACATCCTTCGCTCCGCCAGCTTGCCCACCAGATAAACCTAGCATACTCCATTATATCCACTTATTATGTTCTTTTTCTAATCTACCTGAATTCCCAATGTCATATTCATAAACTTCCTCTTATTTAGCAATAAATCAGGCATTTATAGCATAACATTCCATTCAATGCAAGAAATAATAATAGTGTGTATAAAGCAAACTCTAATAAATCACCCATGACAAAAGGGAAGAGAGATGATCACTGAAAGCAAGATGTCACAAACTAGATGCACATAACAGAATAGAAGTGGTAGGAAAAAGTGCAAGGTAGCATGTGGAACCCCCTCATACAAAACCACAAGTACATGAAGTGCACGTCCCTACTTGCCAACCAAGGAGTTAATACTCACTGAGAACCACTTGATGGACTAAGGTAACTCTCCATAGATGACCATGTGCAGTTCCAAAGGCAAGTAAAGGAAATAAGCCCCTCTATTATAAAACATCCACTAGATCGAAAACTCTAACCTCCTTTTACTCTTCGAAAGCCAGGGATTGGCTGGGCTGCAGCAGCCATTTTGTCCAAAACATTGTCAAAAATTGCTCGAGTTCTGACTCCATGCACCTCAACATTTATCTGTCAACAAAAAATTACAAATAGAACTTGGGGTAAAAATCACTAATACAACCACTAATTACATATTTTATGTTACAAATTTGTTTATCAATCAACAAGAACAACAAAATAGAAAAAGAATTACATCCGTGAAAATATGAGTTTAGATGTCCTAGAAAATTGTCGCTAGCAGTGATGATGAAAGATTCACAAAGCAAAAAGATTCTAGCATACCATTAGTTCTCCAGCCTCACGGGAACGTGTACTAGTGACTGAGAAATCATCAAACTGAGGCGCAGAAACTCCAATATCTTCTGCACCTAAAAATGTGACTCAAACGAGGCAGAATACTTAACAACAGAATCAGATAGGAAATCATCATTTCTACTCGGAAGAGAATCAATTGGATATGCACCTGATAATATGGCACAAACAGCAGGAGTATATTTTTGAAATCTCCTGTAAAATGAGAAGTTAGCGCGAAAATCAAAGTAGAAGTACATGCAAGTTACAGTAAACTAGACACTTAGCTTGCATGGCTGCATGTCTAAAATAAAACCAACATACCGCAGCCCCAGTTTCAGTTAAACATCTAATGGGTATTACAGTTTATCACATACCCAAAAAGATTTTTTTTTACTAAAACAAAAAAAATAAAAATAAAAAGAAAGAAAACCACCTGAAGAATGAGCATTACCCTGCGCGAAATTCTGGAGCATCATATCTCAAATGACGCGAAAAACGCACGCTGCTACCGGTAAGATTGGGGGTGAAGCCATTAACGCGATTCTTGTGACTTATTTCTATCTACAAAAAACTCCAATTTTGCAAGGTAACTTACCATATCATCAGAAGTTCAAAAGCGGAAGGAAAAACATACAAAGGCTGAAAACCTTTAGATTTAGACCCGAGAAGGGTGTATTAACGGCTATCTCCATTCCCACCTTCTTCCTCCTCTTCTCCCTCTGATACTCGGCTCTAGTTAAGCGAGGTGTTGCTTTATCTAATGGGAAGAGGGACAATATCGCGGAAATGACGTTGTTTTGATACAAACGGCAAGTCGTTGTTCCTCTGCCAAGAAGCGGCAAGTCGTTGAGACCTCGGTACAGAACTTGGATAAGACCGTCCGTGAGAACGCGAATAGCTGCGGAGGAAGCGGCATGGCCTCGACCACGACGACGTTCGGAGTCATTCCTTTGGAATTGCAGCAACATTTTCGAACTTCCAGAGTAAGCAACCAAATACATTCTTTTTCTTTCCATGCTGTTTCTTTGAAACCAAACAGTTCGTTAAGATGTAGTGTTTTCGCATAACAATAGAGCTCTGCACTTGATCCACTTATTTTCAACAGCAGTTTTGCGTAACAAGCTGCAGCAGTCGTGTTCTAGCATATCAAAGCTCAGCACGCATCGATTTCCGTGAAATTCAGCAACATCTATATAGGAGGTGTGCCCCTTCTTTCCACAAATTACCTTCGCAGTCTTATTAGCACATAGATTTAGTTTCTGCAAATTTCTCCAATCATATCAGGATTGTTCATGAAGTTCACATTTTCAACCATAGATTGGATACTACTCCTGCTTAGTGCGAACACTTCGAAATTAATTAATATTTTGAATAGCAAAAATGTCATCAAAGATTGACAGAGATTTGTTTGTATGTGTCTCAGCTTGTTAAAGTACTTAGTTCGCCCACGATAAACTTTATCCTGCCAATTTTCTCTTGCTTCATTTGATTCTTCAAGCTGTGCAATAACACTGTGAGAAGTTGGGTCTGTTTTACTTCTGTTTAGATTTATAAAAATTCGACTCATGTAGCATTAATGTTGCGTTCTGTGGTTTTCAGGTCATTTTTTCCTAGTAATTCCACTAGGGAAGGTCTTACATGCTTCCCCAGACAGATAACTGCATCTAGTTCAGGTGAGATTAACTTCAACCTGAAACCATGAATGTCCCTTTTTCTTTTAAGAAATTCGCATTTAATCCCTTTAGATATATTTGTATTTGTATTTTCAAAGTTTTAAAAGTCACAACTTATGATGTCTTATTGTCATTTTGATATTTCAGCGTGCATATTAATTTATGGCGTGAAATGCATAAATTTACTTTTTTACTACACGTGTGTGTGTGTGTGTGTGTATAATGAAAAAGGGGATTGAAAGGGAGGAAAACTACGGGTTGGTTTTCTTACCAAGAGGTTTGACCAATTGGGACTAAGTATAAATTTCTCTTTTGTGCTTTTCTTTTAACATTTTTCATTGGTTCTATAGCATTTAATCCCTTACTCCTACATTTTTTTCTTTTTTACTTAGCAATTAAGTCATTTTTGTATTCTTGTGTTATAGGTTTAGAGGCATCTATCACAGGTCAAAAGGGTGATGGAATAACGTTGGATAATGCAAAGATAGTTATTGAGTCTCAAGACGAAAATAAGATACAGGTGAGGATGCAAGAGTAAATTTGTATTACTCATTTTGGTATTGATAATTCATCCCCGATGGCATATGTTCTGGCTTCATATGTGATGCTTCTCTAAACATATGTGGTAGTCATATTATTAGTTTTGATTTCTTTTTTTGCATGTTTCATAGCTTCTTCCCTGTGCATAGTTTATAAGTAACGGGCTACTAATCGACCCACCTTTTAAAGTTTGTCTAGAATATCCATTGAGGTACTGAGATATGTCAAGCTCAGTTTGAGACCCAACTTTTGGGAAACCATACTATTTATCTACTGCCCATCCCATTTGCAGAAAGTATCTGGAAATATTGTCTCAGAATTGGATCTCCAGAACTAGCTAAATAATGTTTCAGACCTGAAACAAATGTTTCTTTTATACCTTTAACGAAATAAGTTTCCAGTTCTGGCTACCTTTTCTGGATTGCCCTGCATTGAGGTGTTATTGGACCTCACAGTGTAATGCTCTCATGATTTTCAATTGGTAGGTCAGAGTGGACGTTACTGGGGATGAGACACAAAAAGTATTTGACCGGGTTTTGACAAATTTGGCTCGCACGGCACCACCGGTTCCAGGATTTCGCAGGCAAAAAGGAGGTAGTATCTGATATGCCACTTTCTCTCATGTCCAAGATGGGACCTTGCTTTATATTTAGGGAAAGATTCAAAATCACTTCTTGTAGCTTTGTGCCTTTGTTTATTTTTCAGACCAGGAATTCTAACACTATTTTCTTTTGCTGGTGCCTCATTGTTACTCAAGGAAAAACATCTCAGGCAAGTGGCTTACTTTCCGCGGTCCTCTTATAAGAAATATTCCATTTGTTATCGCCTTAATTGGTATCTGTGCTTATATTGTGCGTTTCTGCTCACTATTTTTACATCTAGTTATATCCTCCAGTCTTCCCGTAGTTTGATAAGGTCTTAAATGTTTGTAAGTTAGAAAGGGGAACAATATACTTGAACATCCTAGTCAACCATCGTAGGTTCAGAATCAGATTAAACATCCAAAGCTTTTCTATCCATGAACTCCAGATGCTCTATACATGTCAGTTAATGGCATGCACCTAATGTGAAACAATCTTTAAGGTGGATTCATTTATCTGGTGACCTTGCCCGGCTCCTTTTCCCGTACTAATTGCCATCATCCCTGGGATTCCTTATGAAGGATCTTAATTTCTGGATTCATTTTCTGTTGAAGTTTGTCTGTTTACACGTACTTTACCGTTGCTTTACAAGATGAAAAACATTCAAATTCCCTCAGGTACCAAAAAGCTTCCTCCTACAGATAATTGGTGAGGAGCGTGTCACAAAATTTGTCATACAAGAAATTATTAACTCAACCATGGCTGATTTCGTAAAGAAGGTACTTCATCTTGAGCACTTACTAAATGCTGCCATTTCAAAAGGCTTGATAAATCATGTTGTACTTATAACTGTTCCTGCACCCAATGCCAGGAAAATCTGAATGTGAAGGAGAATAAAATTAACACAATCCAGACAGCAGAAGAACTAAAGTCGTCGTTTACTCCAGAAACAGAATTTGGATTCAACGCCATAATTGAGCTCGAAAAATCAGAAACTGAGACATCGACTTGAATCTCCCAAATGTGAAGTGATGAAAGGACCTCTACGGAGCAGCACACTCTTTCCGCATTCCCCCTTACTCGTTCAAGACTCTCTACACTTGTAATTGTTGTGATCGGCCTTTATCTGTTGACATGGGATATTCCCCACTTGCCAATAGAAGAGATACAGGTTTTAGCGGCAGTTAAAGTCCAAAAAAGACTAAAAGCAAAGAAGAGAAACATGTTTTAACACAGCTCGCTGTTACAGGAGTGCACAAAATCATTCGACTTATCTGTGTCTGTTGAATACCAGAGTACGCGGGTCATAGTGGTGGGGACAACCAACGGTAGAAGAACACAATCCTGAACACGATCTTAGATCTTAGAATTCAGAGTATTTCAGATTTACAGGTCATACCATGGGGGCCATATCAAACTACATTTCTTGCAGAAGACGAGCAATGAACGGAAAACATTTATTTCTCCTTCGTCCGCAGAGATCAAGGACTTCAATCTCCTTGAGCTAGAGTACGACGTTCTTTCAAGATCCAGAACAAGATCTTATGAAAAATGTGACGTGCAGAAGTGAAATTGAATTCCTAAACCCTGAATTTCTTAAAGTAATTGCACATTGGGATGGAACTTGCTTTGCTTTCTGGTAGAAGAAAATTTCTTGGCTCTATTGATTGAGAGAAAGAGAGAGAGAGAGAGAGAGAGAGAGATCAGAACGTTGTCACTGAAGGCATCAGACCTACGAACCCAAGAAAACATCCTGGAAAGTTCCAAACAAAAAATTGTGGTGAAAGTACAACGCAACGACTTCCTATCCAGGACCCATAAAACAAACGAGTTCTCGCATGTATTCTTTTGATGTCTCCCTCGAGGATCTGGGAACCCCGTAGGACAAAACATAGAAGAAAGGAAATGATTGAGAACCAAAAGTTTTCAATTATCAGAGTGCCCTCATAGGCACAAAATTAGAGAAAACAGCAAAAGAATCGTCATCATTCTATATATGTACTCGGTTTTAGAATTAAAAAATATTGCGACTTGACTGTACAAAGAAGACTCATCTTTCGTTGGCAAATGTAATGGATGCAGGCTGTGCCCGATAAACACATTTGTAGCACCAACTCAACGTCGCATGTCAAGCTTCTTCCACAAGTAAAGTGCTCTTCTGATGAGTGGATCGGCTGAAAAGCCTTCAGCATAAGCACTGATGGCATGTAAGAGGCTCACAAATTTCTCCCCATCATCCTGTACAGTAAGAACTTGCTCATGAAACTCAGCAATCAAGGTCAATGCATGCAAGATAAATTCATGAAAGGTTTCATTGACACGAGAAAGAATCCATTCCTCGAGCATAGGCATGCTAAACTGCACTATCAATGGGTAAAATTCAATTAGAGAGAATATTTTACGCATCTCTTGTTGCAGCTTTTAGAAAACAAGTTTTTAGCATAAATACAAGTTTAAAGAGTAATGATGATGATGATGATAAAACTAATTGTAAAAATAAAATGAAAAGAAAAAACATTAAGATGCCCAGAGGGCTCAGCATAATAAGTACATTTATTCACCATCTCCAAACATTCAAGGGGAACAACTTGTATATACTGAAACAAAGAGTAGAACACATTTCATGAAGGCAAAATGCTGCAGGGGTCAAAAAGAAAACATCTAGTTTCTGGTCCCGTGATATTTGCCGCAAACCATGTGAAAAGGTGAGGCACCACCACAGAAAAACAAACCCCAGTAGTAGGACAAATGTTAAATATTACAAATCCACAAACAAGTGGCTCCATAAATGTTTTTCAAGAGAAGTAATGGACGTAGATGATTTAAAATGGTTAACGTATGGCTTCAAAAATATCAAGGTGACAATGAGTAGAAGTGATCTTGAAAATGCAGTGCAAGAATACGAGTCCTATTACTGCCTAAACTTTCATTCAGTCACATTAACATCCCTAAACTAATTTTTTAGCCAACTTGGAACTGAGACTAAGAAAGTAGCAAATGACCTCTTCTGTAAGCCTGCTACTTAAAATGATAATGGAAGGTTACCATATGTTGGTCACATGACCAATCAAAGGAAATAAACGGCCTCATTACTTGTCCCAATTTTCAAAATAAAAATTGAGCCGCAGTTTCACTTCTTATTTTACCTCTAACTTTATGGCATAATTACGAAGTTTAAAGCAAAAAACAGTTACTCATACGAGAGTTGGCACTTGAGCTCGAGATCCATTTTCCAGAAATGGAAAAACCAAGGTACCATTGTACCACCCCTAAAAGAGTCATTCCAAAACAACAAAAAGTGAAGCCACCTTTGTCCATTGTACCACCCCTAATAAGCAACTCCTTTCGTTGACAGAGAACCTAAATCCATCAGCAGATTCAAAGAACCCAAAAGGGATCTGATTTTACCTTCAATTGCATGTGTTTTTCTCACTGGGAATTTGTATGGAAGTCAAGACAACCACAATTTGAGCAACAGTGGAAGAATTCAAAGGAGATGAAATTTACCCATCTTTTGCATTCCACCCGAAAGCCCTACTCCCTTCTGGTGTTTCTTTCAAAAGTGAAAAAGAACCCCTTTGTTCATTGTATCAGAGAAATCAAAAGCTCAAACCCAGTCCACGATTTTGGCTTGAAACTAATTTTTCATCTCAGCTGTGATTGGAATGTGACAATTTTGCAGCATCCTATCATCACCAGACTTGTACCACACTCGACTGAGTTGCTGTCATTCTAGTTGGCCCTTGTGTACGGATAGGGGCTGAGGGTTTGGGCTTGAGCTTAGTGACCGGGAAGGATTTGAGTTTCCAGAAATGGGACACAAGTTCAGTGTGTGAGGAACGTGACATTGAAATAAGAGCATTTGATGGCTGACAGCTGCTACAGAAACACAGGGGTCCGTTTAGGAGATTAGCTCTTCCAATGCTAATCGCCTATATCTGCTACCTACAATAAATCAGCCGTCCTGAGGGAGAACTTCAAGATCTCTATTGAGAATGCCGATATGCACTCTTTTATATTTAACTAAGGCCTGTGCCAATTTTGGGAACAAAATAAGGCTGTTTATTGCCTTTTAGTGGTTACTTGACCCACATATAACCTCACGCTCGTAACAGAGGGTATTTGCCCCTTTCCGAGATTTTTAGTGCTAACATGACTGAATATAAGTTAGAAAGATTTCATGAAACTGATAAAGGGTGTAATCACAACTTGCGCTATATGAAACCAAGTGAAATACATTTGTCAAAAAAGAAAGGAAAAAGAGACCAAAAGAAAAAAAAAAATAAATAAATAAAGCACACTTGTGATAGATTAGAAATACCAACTAAGAGCGAACAAACTAAGGACACAATACATACTGCAATTGGAATGAAGCCAAAATATTCAGAACAGTGATAGATTGGAAATGCCTACTAAGTGGGAACAAATTCAGTAGAAAAGTAGATACTGCAATCGGAGGATAAAATATTCAGAGATCAACACCCTCAAAAGGATCAAAACTGAAAAGACATTGAGACAACAAACACAAGTCAAACTTGAATAAAAGATTTCCGTCACTAAAATCTGCTTTGCTATTTTCTTAAGGATTCAGTTCAAAACATGCACAAAATTGCAGGAATAAATGGAGACCAGCTTTTACAGCCCAGTGTATTAATGCTACAGAGCAAGACCTACTAACACTAAACAACCACATTGTAGAAGACCCTATTCCACCAGTATGCTTATAGTGATTGAAAATTGAAAAGTCAATATTATCTGAAGTGACAAATATTCAGGAAATAATAAGTTAAATGAAGAAATAAAATTTGCTTAGTGGAAACTGGCACAAACCTCTGGCTTGCTGAACGTGAGATCTCTGGTAGCAAATGGTACCATGTAAAATGGAAGATCAGAGCGCAGCAGAGCCTGCCATGACATAAAGCTTTCACACATCAAAACATAGTGAACAGAATAAATTTTCAAGCACATAATTTCTGGTTAATGAGTATGAGGATTATTATCAGTTACTTGCTGCTGGAAAAGTAGAGGTCAGCCCTCAGGTTATATCTCAAATGTTAGGAGCAAACATTACTCTCGTTATTAAGTGCTGAATGTCTATTCAAAGCAGTTTATGGAAGAGATGAAAATCAAAAGGAAAATTTGAATATTTCCTGCTAATCATATACCACAATTTACTTTAAAGTGCTAAACAAGGCAGAACTGAACCACTGGCCTCAAAAAAAAAAAGGCTACAGGGTAATGTGAAACAGCAGAACCAATCATGGAAAAAAAAATTGGGAGTCAGGACAATTAGACTTGACGTTTCTTTAGTTCCTATAAATGTCATAAACCAAACATATAGTAAAGAGCATATGTTTAGTTTATATAGTAGATCAAGTAACTTCTTTCTGTAAAATTGAAGGCAACCACTAGGGTGAGAAACGTGGTATCAAGAGTATGCAACTATAAATTACATTAGGTGTTGACTAATGAAATGTGCAAGAAACCATCTCCCAATAGGAGCCTCTCACTTTGCTGAGTAACAGACTGAATGTTATTTTAAACAAGCTAGCTCTCTCCACCTGATAATCCAAACTCTGAATACTTTAATGTGGCATCATAGTCTAGTTTGTTGTTTTCTTCTCGGGCATGCCAAGCACATTTGTGTATATATTGATCGAAGGGTGTTTCTTCTAAATGTAAGTTAGAAATAAGGCTTTCTCATCTGGTTTACTTTTCATCAACCAAGCATGGAGAAATAGATGTCAATAATGACAACCTCAGTACTTCAAAGGGTTTAAGTCATGGAGTGAAAGCGTTTCAAAGTATTAATGGAAGGAAAGGCTAAGAATTTTCTTTTCCAACAAGAAAAAAAAGGAAGACATGGCATGAACTCCATAGACCCCGAAGAATGGATCTAGAGCTTCTTAAGAATTTTCGTTGCCAACAAGAAAAAAAGGAAGAGAGTATTACTCCATAGACTGTGAAGAATGAATCTAGAGCTTCTTACTTTTTCCTTTTTATTCTTTAGTTTTCTATACTTAAAAGAAGTGAAAAAGAAAAAAATCCACTATTCCTTTCTTATGGATTCTGCCATTGACTTATTCTTCTCTCCGTTACTATGGTTTCAGTTCTTTCTCTCCTATGGTTCCTGAAGAACTAACAAATCCCAGAAACAGAAAAGGCATTACTTTCAGGGTTAAAAACAGTAAGGAACTAGATTTTTTGCTTCTTCTTTTCTTTTTCATTTTTTGGGTTTTGTGTTGTGTGTGTGTTGGGTTGGGTGGGAGGAGGAACACGTTTGGAATTATTTTCCAAATAAAGGAGACTTTTGGATTAACTCTTTCTTCATTTTGAGTACTAATACTAATCCTCTTCAGGTCTGGATTAAAATGAAACCATATATTTTTTCAGTCAAAACTGATGATTTCTTAAAATTGCACATCCCAAGCAAGTGGTATAGGCAAATTTTTAATCAGGCAGACACCAAAAGTTAGTTTTATTCACATTTTATATATTAACAACAGAATCATCTTTTCAGCCTTGTGCTCAGCATTATTTATCTTAGGAGGCCTGTGACTAATCTAGATGAGACATGATTTACAGCAAAAATAACAACTTCACTCCAGGACAATGCACCTTGTATCTTTTTCACTAGAAAAGTAGGTTCAGTGTCATCTGTTGAAGCAATAAAGAAAAGGGGAATGTAATACAGAATCATTAACTGGTACGTGAGAAAAGGACCAACAAAAATTGAGCTATGTAAGTAGGCACGAACCATTCCAAAGTGCTAACTTATCAGGCATGCCATTTCTAACTTGGTAAGCGAAGCTGGAATTTCGATTTGATGAAAGTTGCCTTAAGGAAGCCATGCAAATGCTCAAGCGTAAAATGGAAAAGACAACATCTGGAATAATCTTCCTGCTTGGAATTAACTTTGGACTTGTCTATTGATAAGTTTTGTAAACAATGGATCCCAGAACCTCACCCGCCACCCTATTCCTACAAGGGGAGAGAAGGTGCCATTTGAGCTAAAGATTGGTCACTGAACTTTGAACTTTGCAATCCTCATCCTAGAAGTTCTCAAATAATACAAAATTGGTCCCTGAATTCTTTCAGCTAAAGATTACAAAGCTCAACGAGCCTAAGGCCTGTAGTCTAGAACTCTGAAAAAGACCATAGCCTGTAATATCTTCCAAGGAACCCTCCCTCCTTCCCCGAGAACAAAAAGGGGAGAGAGTGTGAGAGTGTGAGAGTGAGAGTGAGAGAGAGAGAGAGAGAGAGAGAGAGAGAGAGTTCTGTAATGGTTTAAACAGCAATATAATTGCAGATTATTCATCATCACAAGCACACACGTAGATGTGAAGTAATGTTTTGAGCTCAAATGTGTCATAGTGCATGCAAAAGCAATGACATTCTTTTTCGTGATACAAATTCCAATTAGATTGTTAAAGTTTTCCATAACTTGCTTCATCCTTTATCTTCAGTCTTCCTAACCTAAGTTCGTACTTACGAAATGCCATGTACCACGCCTTTTTCTTGCAAGATAAATGACTTGCTATTAAAATACTAGTGAAAATGCATGCATCTCCGACCATATGTTTCCACAATGGGTCAATCTCAACAATATCATTTGGAACTATTCAAGGATGAGTAGCTGTGCCAGAACGGGATCAATGAGAGAATTTTGAAGTTACCATCGTATATTGATCATGAATGTTACACAGAAATCTTTCAGTAAAAGTATCTCAAGGATTCGAATTAATTTTTTTTTCTTAAAAAAAAGGTGAGTCAAGTTCAAGAAATATAGCAAATTATACTGTACAAGAATTAGGTCAACGATGTTGTGTGCAGCAACATGAATTTATGTTATTCATGTCAAGCCTTCAAACCCTTAAAAATGGCGAAAGAAAGTGCCTCTCAATTTTGCAGATCAAAAACCATTCCTGAATTCATAATTTTTTTCTCCTGATTCATTTTTAAAATTAATCAATTGGCCATCTTTTAAAAATGTGATAATATCTAATAGGTTCCCCGCGCAGCTAAAACCATCACCCTGGGTAGAAAAAACTCCTGTGCAGATATGTGGAGAAAATTTACAACTGCAAATAATAGCAAAGCCTAGCAACATTTACCAAATTCTTGCTTAAGACAGCCTGCTCAGCGTTTGTAATCAAGGCCTGCAAGGACAAAAGTGAATTTGAGAACACGCATACTAGTTGATAAAATAATGTAATTATGCAAGAAGACAAGGCATATGCAAAACGCAATTTGAAGGAAAAAAAAAGAACTGAAAAATTCTATGCGTGGAAAAGAGAAAATTTATATAGCTAGAAGATCTACTTTTATCGTTTCATAAGCCAAACTCAACACAAAGCATCAGCCTTCCCGTCCTTTTGTTCTAGGGTAATAAAAAGTTCCTATTCTACTTCCTATTTAAACCGATGTAAAAAGCTCAACCAGTTTTGTTTTCTTTTACTATTCTTTTCCGCTCATCACCTTCTCTCTTTCCAAGAACTGAAATTACCTTTAACAAAAAGATGGAAGAAAAAGTTTCCACAAATTGACATGTTATACAGCCGTCATAGAGTGCTTAAACTTGGGGCAATAAAGGATTCAAATATTAAATCCAAAACAAAAGCAATAAGAGCGGATCCTGTGGTTCAACTGAACTGGGTAGCAACTATTTTATGTATAAATTTCAATCACACGAGAGTCAGATCCTAGCACTGGTCCAAAAGGTACTACTATTCTTGAGCTGGTTCACAGTGCAAACGAACACAAATCAGATAATTTATTTTCTAAGTTGCTTAGCTCTGAGACAAAAATCTTTAGTGCTGATACTAAAGTATGAGGATCCCATTTACAGGTATATGATATAAATTTGCTCAAATCTTAATTTGATCTTCAACTCATGATTATAGATGCCCAAAATCCCATTAAAAAGAAGTGGGATCTGTGGACCAAGCTGGATGATACCAACCAAGTTTTAAAAGGCCACTCTATCTCGCCTACCAAACATACTTTACTGTTTATTCATTAAGATCAATTTATTGCATATTGGATTCATTTGTGGCAATGAAAGTAAAAATCTAGGATGAAAATGAAATGGAGGTATCACCTCGTTGGCCCCTTCTTCCCCCTTCATTTATTTAAGTAGAAGGCTATACAATTTTAGGTACTATCTGTAGGAGGACGTTTAACCAGGGCACTTAGCCTTGTTCTAGAAGGTTTACAAACCACTCTTCACACTTCTAAGAAATTACATAGGACAGACATCCATTGATTTACTCTTAACGCTCCCCCTCAACTTAAAGGACGTTGTAGCTTGGTAAAGATAAATTCTAAACAACCGTGACAAAGAGATTTTTTTTTTCCCTTTCAAACAACAAGATATCTTCTGAGAACGTAGAATACAAATTGCAGATATGATCAAAGGGAACCTGCCCAATCTGTATGAATTAATCTTGTTATTCTGAGATATCCATGTTCATGTACAGAATACAAGGACTGAGTAATTTCTTTAGACATTGTTAAATGTGAATTGGAATATTTAAATGTGAAAATCTAGGTGCTTCCATGAATGGACTTAATACACTGATTACATTAGAGATATTTGGCCCAATAATTGTAAATTCAATTTCCCAACTAGTTGTCTCCATCTATTATGACACCAAACTACTTTCCATAATAAGGTAATTCAACCTTTTATTCTCATTTTGGTCTATAGAGGACATAAGTACTGTTTCTTCCACACAGCCAGCACATTTTTGTTCTGAGATAGATAAACCTCTTTTCAAGATCTAGCAACTTTAATGCCTAAGAAAAGCTGGAGTTCTCCCAAATCTTTGGTCTAAAGTTTCTACTGCATAAACCATTTCAGTTTTCCAATTCTCCAGAATCATGTCCAATAACCAGCATGTCATCCACATAAACCATAACTAGTATAATTTCAACGCTTATACAAATGGAATAAAATCTGACATCAAAGAACACTAAACTCGACCACCAAATTAGAATTTTCCAAACCAAGCTCATGAAGGTTGTTTGAAGTCATATTACCCTTTCTTGAATCTAAACGTGTTTCTGTTATTTACACCTTGAGCAGAAAATCATGGCAGTTCTTCTAATTATACTCCTTCAAGAAGATTGTCACAAAGACAAGCATTTTTCAAATCCAGTCAATACAAAGGTCAATCAAGATTCATTGCTAGAGCAATCAAAACTCCAATAGAAATTATCTTTGCAAAAGAAGAAAAAGTCTCATAGGTCTCAGTACAGCCCTCATCGACAAATTAAGCCTCCAATCGATTTAGGCATACCATTTCCATCCTCCTTGTAAACCACTAGTATTCCCATGGGGAAAGAATGAGGATAGACATTTCATTCAAACCAAAATCAGTAAAGAGAGCATGATGCTGGAGCCAGGCATACAACTCATAAAGAGCTGAAAGCTCAGGATTGTATAAAATTAGCTGTCAAGTGATTGTGAACTAGCCTTAAGGCACTAAGAAATGCACAAAATCAATACCATTGTGTTTTTTCCCCATCTTTGCAAGGTCAGTCAAGAGTGGAAAATCTAAGTTCTCCACAAAACATAAATCAGAGCCAAGAAATTCAAGATAGCCACTGTAGTTTGCAGATATATTAAGGAGCCAATAATGGTTCAACACTCTGAAGCATAATGGACATTATTTGATTATCTTCCAGCTTCCACTGAGTGAGATCCTTGAGTTTAGGCTTCAGTTTCACAGTGCCCTAATTCCATGAAATGAAATATTAGTTGAAACAGAACTGTCAATCCATTAACCTTCCCTTCATTCATTTACACAGAAGTCCAGACAAGAACACTTTTTCCTTGAATTCGAATCACTTCCACTTTAGCCATTCTTATGTTTAAGAACCCTACCTCCTGCAGTATTCAATTCTGGGTTCTATGGATGCCATAGGACATCTCAGTAGGGCACTTATGCATCTTCCAGAAGGTTTACATACCACTTCTCATACTTAATTAATTTATGTACTACAGATTCATACATTCAATTTACTCAACCAACTACAAATACCTCTCTGATACGCACTTCTTCAACTTGATCAACACATTGTAACAAATTCTCTAATGTACCTGCCATTAGAATAAGGGATACCTCAGCAATCAGCACCAAGGAAGTTCCAGGACCAGAAAAAAGAGTATCTGATAACGGACAAAGTTTTGACATAATGAAAGACCAAAATACTTGACTGATGCATACTGCGCTCAACCAATTGAGTAATTATACATTTTTTAGAAGATGACTTTTATTTCTGGCAGGAGGTTAGTTGACATCAATAGCCAATAATCCCAGTTCAAAAATAATAAACAGTTAGCAAAATGCATGAAAGGATTGACACCAGCGGTACTTAATCACTTTACAAGAAGCCAAAACAAACCTCCTAGCATGAGCATACTCCTTTATTGATGCTTAAGTTTTTTATATCCATCCTATCAATATCTGCAACTACTTAAGCGGAAACACGAGGGGATTATCAGTTTTATGCACCCTCGACCTTCAAGAATCTCATGCAGGAAAGTCTGGGCTGGAAAAAAATCTGCTTTTACCAGAATTAATTTATAGTTGAGGAAGAATGCTATTACTAATGTAGAAGCACTAAGTTGGGTAATTTGGTCACTGCATATCACTAGTTGGTCCTTTAAGGCTTTGAAAATAAATAAAATGAAATGAAATAATAACTTAGTCCAAAAAAAAAACAGTGGGCAAAAATGCTTGATCCACAAACCTTTTGTAATTGAAGCATATAATACTTCACCTATCACATTACTGAATGATTTAAAAATGCGTTATACACTTGATTTTCATGTTTAGCATAGTAATAATGTATTTGATATCAACATACCATATTTAGTTATCAGATTTACCGCATGAACATTTCCAATTCCTTCAACTCCTGTAATCATAGCAAATAGATGCATCAAGCGCTAGTTTTGAACCCACTAAAAATCAGAAAGAAGAAAAATTATAGAATTTATAAAATTGCTTCCATCCTAAGTATTCCAACAGTTTTCTTTCCCTCAGCTCATTCAGCTCAACCGCCAAACTGAGACTAAAAATTTTTCCCAATCATTTATTGAAACAAAAGTGAGCAGGATATTTCACTTCATAGATATATTTAAGGAGCAGATCAAAACTAAATTCAGGAGAAAAGGAAGCATGACTGGATTAGCTCCTTGAGGAAACCAGTTCAGAGGAATGCCAAAGAAAATGGTGAGCCATATTTCAATAACTCAGCATCAAAGTTAATATCTTGTTTTATTTCTCCTCTCAATCATGACAAAGAAGAACTGGCGCCTATTTTGTTCTAACATTTCCAAGAAATATCTAAGGCAATTTTCTTCAAAAGGGCTTTCCACTCTGTAAAGTGAGTTAACAAGAAAATTTCTTGGGAAGTATAATCATTTGAACCTTATTTCCAAAAAGGACTACTTGATCAAACACAAAGATTGCCTTCTAAATTTAAATTGCAACTTCCAATTTTTAATATTCTAACCAATTTCATACGATCACGAGTATGACTGAAAATATATATCCCAAATTTAGATTACCTAAAAAACTTCAACGTCTCATCCAATTTCACACTATTTAAAACCCAGATGTCATTAGTTTCATATGAAAATGATCACAAGAATCTATGTAATTCTGCACGTGAGTTTTCCTCAATATTCTATGTCCATTGGATTTCTTCTTTTTCCTGACAAAATTTCGTTACATATCATTGAAACAATAAAAAGGAAGAACTCAAGAAATGGCTTCTAACCTACAAGAACAAACCCACCCTCCCCACCCCTTCCTCGACCCCCCCTCTCCGCCGCACAGTTATAGAAAAGGGACTCTGATATTAATTTTACAAAGCAAATCACAAACTTACCTGGAATGTTATCGGACTTATCCCCCATAAGAGAAACTACATCAACAAATTGAGAAGGTGTCAAAGCACCGTATCTTTCAGCAAAATCTTCCATTCCAAAAGAAACCATGCTGAAACAAACCATGTAGGTAATGCCCCAAATCCACAGAAGCAAAGAATGCAGTTAGAAGAATTAGCACGGGGCAGCAGAAAACACAGCACTCACAAAAAGATAAAAGTAAAACCAAAATAAAAATTGAAGAATACTTATAGTTAACTTCCAATTTTCAAAGTATTCTTCAGTTCCTTTTCTTTACCATTTTTACAGATTTGACCCTATTGTCAAGAATAACTAAAATATGCCAAACACATATTTTAAAATGAACAAACCAACATGTTTCCCCACAATTCATAGTTCTCTAACAGTAATTCTTAAGGCAGATATCTTCTGAATTGTCAAAAATAGATCTTAATTGGGAAATATTTGCAATAGTCTAAACTTGGTGATAAGTTACTAAAATTTGTTTGAAAATTAAATAGTTCCAACCCTCAATGCCTACGATTCCTCATTATTTTGTTTAGGTTACATAACCAAGTACTTGTGCGCTCATTGGTGGAAGGTTCCAAACTACATAATCCAAACACGAACTTGTACCTGTTATTGACCTTGAAAACCACGAAACAGCATTAACAAGCATCAAATGGCATGAAACATTTTAGGAATAGAAAGAAGAAAGAAATGTAGAAACAATACAAAACAACATGCGCAAATATATACAAGCTATTATTGGGAAGATTCTTAATATCTCATACAGAAAATAACAGAGGATAGCACCAAAAGAATGAGGAAATGAGTAGATGACACTAACTCAAAGCCTCGGGGAGCAATCCGCAGAAGACGTAATGAAGGAGATAGGATCTGAAAGAAGTCTTTGTCTGGGGACACAACTCGCACCTGTCACAAAGATAATGCATTCAAGAGCAACAAGAAGAATTAGACATAGGATTTTTCTAGCAAACAAATACGTTAAGCCAATTAGTTGCTTATTGCTCCAAACTGCTTCTCGCTAGCATAACAGTCTGACTAAACAATGACTCATTGCCTTTGCAAGAGCAATTTTAGCCAAAAGGATATGTGACAGTGTAAATATCATATAACTTTTGGTATCTCATGGCTGCAATTACAATGACAAACCTGTACAATACATTCCGTACAAAACAGAATTTTAAAAGCATAAAAATTATTTCATTATTTTAGTGTGTGATATCTATTTAGTGTGAATATAGAACCTCACCCCAATCAGGCGTCCAGATTTTCCAATGACCGATCAATTCCTACCATGGCCCTCTTCATGATTACATCTTTGCCGATCATACCCTTCATAAAGTATTTTGTGGTGATTTTGGGTCTCACTTAAGTCTTTTGCACTCCAAATTGAAACCACACATTTTTCACCTTTGAATCAGAAAGTCTTCATAGCACTTGAAAGGACCATCTAGATGAGTTAATTGTTGTCATAACCAGCTTTGAATTAATTATTCACTCCTTCCATTCTCCTTGTGTCTCCACCATCCATTTTAGCATTCTTATCTCAGCTACACTCATTTTTCAGATATATTCTCTTTCATTATCCAATATTCTGTACCATATAGCATATCTGTTTGTGCATAGTTAAGTGTAGTCTGAGAAATCAAATTGATTGTACAAAAAAGTTTCTTTCATCTATGCTCTTCACCACCATCACTATTGCTTCCAACACTAAGTGGAGAAGAAGGGTTAGGAAGCCAAACAAAAGTGTCAAAGAATATGAAGAGACTTGAGCTCAAGCCTACCAAATCATCAAATAGAGAGGGTAGAGGGGGAGAGAAGGTTTGTGGTGGTGGTGGGGTGGTGGTTGGGGGGGGAGAAGATGAAGGGGGGGGGGGGGGGGGGGGGGGGGCGGAAGAGAGAACCTTCAGCATGGAAAATTGTCCCAAGGACAACAATTAAATTTTATGGAAGAGTAGCTAGGGGAACACTTTATAAAGATCGTATGTCATTGATAGATGTCCATGTATATTGCACTATTAGAGCAGTTGAGCATCAATCTAAACTCAAACTTACCCTAATTGAGTAATGTACTTTGCAAGAATTGTTGAAAAATAATGATTAGTTAACACTGGCACAACTATTTGAGCCCTTTATATGATGGTATATATCACTGACTTTTTTGTGCCAATAAATTATTAAAAGCCATGAGCATGGGTAGTAGAGCTTGGCCTAGTGTCATTAGGCATGTGCTTATTCACAAACACCACCTCAGAGCCCTACAATGCTACCCAATGGTCATTCTTAATAGCATGAAGGGCTTTTATTAACAAAGTAATAAGTTTTTACTTACAGAACAGTCTGAAGAATCCAATATTCCTCATACTATTCTCACATGTGACAACCAAGGAGAGAGAGCAAAAGATTTCAGAAATTACGACTCCCAAAATTGGAATTAATGAGACACATAAACATTAATTATAAGTCCAAAAATAAGCATCAAATTGAAGAAATAAATAAATACAAAAAAATGCAATTTGTACAATGTCAACAACCATGATAATCTTTCCAATTGCTTTTAACTTGCAATCAGACCATTACACTACATTTCCTTGCTTTTAACTTAGAATTGAAATTTTTGGTCCAAACGGAAAATTGTTCCCAACCAATCATTGATCTTGGACAGATAAACTATTGGAAGAATAATATTCATATTTCAAGGGCCTTTTTCCGTTTTTATTAAATATAGCCTCAGATTATCACCTTGTACCCAGCATCAACACTCCTTATTGCCAATGTTCCAATCACGTCATCAGCCTCTACACCTGGTACCTGTTTTTGTGTAAACTCATGATCACTAATCAATCTTGTCAGATTCAAGCAGCCATATACATCTATACACACATGATTACCTCAATGACCTTTATGGACATAGCCTTGATAGAAGCTTTCAAGTATTGAAGACCCTGAACAATAGTATCAGGTGTAGGAGGACGGTGGCTCTTGTAAGCAGGATATAAAGTGTGGCGAAAGTTCAAGCCTTCAAAGGGAAAAAAAGAAAGATGTTAAAGGTGAAAATAGAGCACATAAATTATACATGTCAGTTCTAAGAGGAGATCAAATACATAGATGTACTTCATCCCGCATAGAATTGTAATTTAAAACTAAATCAATGTTAAACACAATAAGTACTATACTAAACAAAGGAAAACATTTTGTTCAACTGAATGCACTAAAAGGAAAAAAAAAATGTGCGCAAAAAATGCAAATAGATAAGGGTTCAGGCTGTGAAGAAAGGAACAAAGTCTATTTATCTACTAAAATATTTTACCTTAAAAACAGTAAAATAGAAGTTCATCAAAGACATGCAATGAACTTGGGATATAAGGACTCATTTAAGTTCATCAAAGAAATGCGATTAGACAAGAATATAGAATTGGTAGTTTATTACATTGTTCAGAGAACATACAAAAATAAAGGACATGTCTCAAAATTCTATGTGGTAGGACACATGACTTCAAGTATCAGCATGTCATAACACACATACCAGAAACACAGAAGAATTTTGCATCGGCAGCAATAACTAGAAAGCCAATGGGTAATTCATTATATTTTTCACAGAACATATGAAAATCGAAGGACATGTCTCAAAATTCTATATAGTAGGACACATGATTCCAAGCATCAGCATCTGTCATAACATACAGACACTAAAAACACTGAAGAATTAAGCATCAGCAGTAACAAGAAAGCCAAGTCACATGGACATGGAGTACATGTGCAGATGCATGTCCAGGAGTCAAACCAATCTATTTCCTAGATTTCAAGGTAAGATAAGAATTTCGAGGTACAGGGAGAGTAACTGTCTATGAATCGGCGCAAGATGCTAGTCTAAATTTCCAAATTTCAAAGATGCCAGAAAAGCGGAGATTCATGTGCTTAGCTAAAACAATTTCAACATGTAGATAGTATAAGAATTGCTAAACGTTAGGCTATATGCAATAGTGCATAGATAGGTTAGTTTCAACCTATCAAGACAATCATCAGACTATTTCATTATCAAATAAATATGTCTAAAACAAATGTGCTCCAGAGTGAAACTAACAAAATATGACGTGGTTAGACATAAGACTATGCCTTTGACATCCACACATGACATAATGTACATCAATATGAGGTACATCATCTTCTTTGATATCCACCTATGACATAATAACAGCAGTTCCGGTGTTACTGGTGGCAAAGAAAGTCTAATAAATGAGAGATACCTAAACACAAATCCAAGAAAACACACAACCCGTTGTATACAGTCAACAAGATAAAGCATAAACCCCATCCTGATATAAAAAATGTAAATGTAAACTTACAGAAGGACAATTAAAATATAAAGAACTATTTAACATCAGAAAACAACAATCAAAATAATGAGAATTTTCCAGTTGTAAATTCTTACACTGAATTGAGCACATTGAAAAAAGGACTCAGACTATTATATCCAAGGTCACTGCAAGCCATCTCGAATTCATCATTCCAATCGATGATTACTTTGCAGTACACAACATTTTGGAGTTCCCAGTTGGTCCTTTAACTTTTGATTTGGGATTCATATCCTAAACTTCACTTTTGTTTGAATGTGAACCTTTCACTGGCTAGCTATCCTTCAATTTTGGCTAACGTTGTAAGCAGATTATTCATGTTTTGCCAAAAGTCAGCCCCGTATGGCAATATCTGGCCACATGAGTTACTCCTCAACCATTAACGGCAGCTAAAATCCTCCCTCCGCCACACCCCCATATGTGAGTATGCATGCGAGTGAGCATATAAATTATAAGAGAGAAGTGACCCTGATAGCGAGACAGTACTTAAATAGCAAAATATATTCCATATGTCTTATCATGTGTTTACAGTGTCATGAAATCGGGAGGAGCTAAAAGCAGATCCACTTTATAGAAATCCCATAGTCCAAGATTAGATCTGTGAAAATTAAAACAAGGGTATGCATAAATATGTTTAAGACCAAATAGAAACTCTCCCGATATTTATGGTTTAGTTTACCTCATATTTTATAAGTACAGAAGATTCCTCTCGCACCATCATCTCTAATAATCCACATGAGGATCCAACACATTCACTCAATTCTGGTCTTTTATCTTTTCAGTATGACACTATGATCTCCTACCTCTTACAGATTGACCTATCTTTTCAACTCAACCATTAGAATGCAAATTCTACGGAACAAAAATAGGAAAAACATACCTTTCGCCTTAACACTTTGTTTGGATGAATTACATGTATGACCAAATGGAATTCCTGAAAAGAAAAGGTTTGTGCTATCAAATCTTGCTTGAAAGAATAGGTCCACAGAAAAGGTTTTTGACAACCCATACAAATAATTCTGCTGCTTGAGGGAAAGGGTACATAAAAGTCAATAACCAACATCTAAAACTTAACCTAAGATACAACCTGGATTGTAACTACCAACAGAACAAAAACAGAAATGAAGTTTCGGTCATTGAGAAGATTAAACCCATCCAGTGATGAAAAGAAAAGGATCAATTGAAATAAGACGTGAAGTACATCGGGACATAAGACCTTCCCTGGCCTTAATAACTTTCAACCACCTAAAATGTAAAAAATTAATAGTAATAAGTAAGAGAATACTAGCCAACAGGCCCCTGAAGCACAGGTACCAAGGCGGCTAATGGCTAATTTCTTCAAAAGAGATTCAAAATTCTTAACTTGATTATTTCACTGGTATTCTAGTTCTTCTCTTACATGTAAACTAAAATTCCATAACTAAATGAGGCTCAACATATATATTATCTAACTAAAACTTAAACTAGTAGAAATGTGCGACCTTAATCATTCAATCAATTCCTAAAAAGTGAATAATAAGAAAATATAATGTCCCAACTAGCATCTAGGTTTTGAAGGATAAATAGATTTCTACATTTCAAAGGGCAAGTCAGAAGAAGCAACAAAAAGATAGAATGAGATACAGAAGTTGTTTCACAATTAATACTCATAGATAGTGATCATTATGCCTATCATTTGATTACTGGGGTGGATATTAGAGGCAAAAAAAACCTCAACAGAAAGGGTGGATATTCAGTTTAGTCAGATGGAAACTCCAAATCCACTAGATAAACTGGAACTGAACTCTTGGATATGAATTCAACAATAGAGGAACGGGAGAACCAAGAACTGACACCAGGAAGCAGCACACCAGAAGATACTGGATGAACTCCCTTTCAATATTCCAATTGAGCAGCAAACTCACTCAGTACGTCTTTGTCCATTGAAGCCCAACATTTTGGTTTCAGCCACACATTTTTATTTACTTTTTTCGTTCAATGTAAATCCAATACACTATTACAACAGAGAATTAGTTGATGAGAGATATATCAAACAAAGATTTGCATTTTTGTTTACTTTTTCCATTCAATATAAATCTTAGTTTGGTATATCTCTCGTCAACTATATCTCTGTTGCAATAGTATATCAGATCTTCTCTGACACTTCTTTGAAATTTTGGCAGTTGTCACTTTTCTGGGGACTAGAATCTCAATCTCAAAATGGTAAATCACTTGAATTAATTTCATAATATCCCTCTTCCCCCTCCATTTGCTTTCTGCTTCTCTCTTAATCAGAGCAAAGTCCAAATCAATTCACACACTGCTTATTTTGGCTTGAAATATTTGATCTTAGGTAAATTTCCCTCAGGAAAATTAATGTTAAGGTATTACCAGACAACTACCAATATCTTAAAACATCCCTTCTGCCCACAAAAGTCTTCTCACAGTCAGATTTCCCACCCAATATCTTTGAGGGGATCACTTACTCCTTCCCTCTCTGAAGAACCGACAGTACAAATACAAAGGAGAAGAGGAAAACCTGATTTCTAAGTCTGGACGGCCTTAGCTTAACTCCAAACACTACCTCTGTAGCTCCAAGAGCCACACTTCTTTGAAGAAGAGAATCCTTCCTCTTTTCTTTGGCTTGGCTAGCAGGATTCTCAGTGTCAAGGCTCTAAACGCCAGACCACATCAAGTTGACCCTTCTACAGCCTAAACCTCAGTGGGCACAGGGTAACAGAAGGAGCCCATTTTAATAACGAGTTCAGTAATACCTCTGAATGTGCCTACCACCTACATTGCAAAGTAGCACAGAAGTTGAAGTTGAATACTGCATCAGATGTTACATTCGGCCATGAGGGAGCAACTAACACTGATCTGAGTACTGAGAAGTTAAGAGAGGAGATGTGGACGAAGGTTCATGGAGCTGAAGCTCAAACTTATAACTTCTTGTAAGTCAGATCCCATCTAAAATTTTTAAGAGCATCATCTGCTGGGATACGTTTCTTTCAGAGAACAAAGGCAGAGTTGTGTGGATTAAGAAGAATCCTGGTATCTTCACTTTTTTGTAAGAGAGGGAGTTAATCCATCATACTAAAAAGGAACAACCAAGACAATGCAGCTTGGAACAAGAAAGTCCCACTAAGCTCAAGCTATTTGCTTGGCAACTGTTATCAATCAGCTTAGCCAAAAAATCTAATCCCATGGTTATTTCTGAAACAATATATAAGTTTTCTTTTTCTTTTTGAAATCCATATGTAGACCATATGCAATGTAAGAAAGTAGCAAACATCTGCAGGGAAAAGAAGGAAAAAAAAAAAAAGAGTAAAGCCATAAAGGAGAGCAAACACAATATAGGAAGAGCAAAAACAGTGTCACTCAATCAGAGGCACAGATAAAAATAAGGGCCAAAGATGAATCCTATAGGTCCAAACGACAAGGGAAAAAACAAATCTAGTCACAGTTATCATCATAAGTAGAAATCGCCTTGAATTCAGAGTTGAAAGATACCAAAAAGAAGAAGATGTTTTTACCATGTTCTAAGGAAATCCACTCATCCTCCGAAATATATCTTCCCAACCAGAGTTAAGGAGACACAAAATATATATATACTAATCATCCAAAGTATCCTTTCAACTAAGGAGTCAAGAAAGGCATGATTCCAGATTCCTCTAAGAAAATGTCATTGCAGCTTTAACATCATTAAGTAGAGACAGTGACAATCTGGCATCCCAAAGAGGAGTGATTTTCTAATGGCAACAAACTATGAATATTGGGTTTCTTATTTTAAGCTGAACATAAATCAGAAGATAAAGCTCCATAACTATCACCATTCCAGAGATTAAATATTCATTGGCAAAGGATCGAACACAAATCAAGTAAGCACAAGAATGCTTGAACTGAGATTCAATGTACAAGGACAAGCACATGCAGTGTATGTGCGTGCAAGCTTGCCTGTTTGCATTACTCTCTCCTTGCATAAGAGAAAGGGGGATAATCAGGATAAAACTTGTCCATAATGATCAATATCTTGATACAAATTAGCCCCTCAAAATTTATTGGTGAACAAGAACAGTAACGGTTATCATCCTCAAGCCAGATCTAGTTAGGTGATACAACATGCATCTATGTGATAGTGAACTTTTGCTTGCTGAAGTAACAGCTCAATGAACTACGTAATTACTTTTTATAGTACAATGCTAATTTTTCTACTGCGGGCCTTGTTAGTGAGGGTTTTTGGTCATTCAATTTTCCTTCTCTTTGATAAAAATGAGATATCTAAGTCCTTTTCTTACACATCAAGATTTAGTGTGATCAGAGAAGATGATCGGGAAACCTAAATGCCTCATGTGAAGACACTATTATAGGAGCTTTCCCCTAAGTTGAGTTAACTCTCAAAGCCAAGATAAACAAGTGCTTTATCTAGGGAGAGATTCTTAGGAATCCACTTGGTGCAATGTTAGTACTTACATTGTTTTTCATCACTATCCTAGTAAGTGTTATAAGTGCCCAACGTGTAACAAACCTAACCCTAATATTCCCCAGATTTTTCTCTGAATATCCTACATCGCATGTTCTTTGATGATACAAAGAAGACAAATGGGTTCCTCCATTTTTCAACCACTAGATGAAATTTCAATTATCGACTTAAGACAAGAGAAGAAATGCCTGACAACAATGACTAGAAACAATGACAGGAGGTGAAATACAACAGGATTTCAGGTTATTTTATTCCTTCTTAAAAATCTTACAGGCCGTACACTGGTTGAGTACTGCCAACATTTGCTGTGAAGCCACCACCTCGCAAGAGGCTAACGAGAGACCCAGAATCAAAGGCACACATAATATTTCCAGGTCAAAGGAGAAGTTCTAGACAGCAAAAACCAATGGCCAAAACTCGTTTAACATAAACTCCAGGACAAAATTAGCAAGGAATAAAGCATAGACCATGCACAAAGAGAGCTTGTAAGCATGCCAAATGGCTAAAAATAGTTAGCAATTACTGAGAATGGGGAATAGATTACAAATTACTCCCATGGGAACAACATGAAATCAAAATCCAGACCAAATAGCTCACCATCATGGTCAAACACCACCTGCATAGCAAGAGAACATGATTAGCACAAACTCCACAATCAAATCTAAAACGACGCTAAAAGTAAAGTGAAAAAGACTAGGAAAATCCTTATGATTCCAGATTCAAACACAACAACAATCAATTAAAATCAGGGAAAGGAGAAAACGAAAAGGTTAGCTCGGTCCTGATACAAAAGGATTAAAAACAACAAGAGACAGCACATAAATAGAAAAGCTACTGAAACATCTATATTATTCTTCCAGAGATTCTATCTAAGACGATGTTTTATTCACACAGTCCTGATGACTCATGTACCTTTCAAAAGAGCACAAAAACCGAATGGGCACTGACAATTACAACGAGTGTTGTGTGGTACTACATATTACCAGCTAAGCAAGTAAATATAAAAATAAGGGAACAAACAAATGAAGCCACTGATTGCAAGACACAAAATTACATGCTTATAAAACCTCACATGAAGCATGGAAGGAGTACTCACACACAGACATGCACAGTAAATGGAAAAGAATTATACCGCTACATGTGTAGGGACGAACTCCAAAACATCGATTATCTGCAAGTAGAACAAAAAAAAATAATAAGAAATGTTTTAAACCTAACCCACTCCAAATGTGTGTATGTTTGTATCTAAATGTGAAACCCTGCACATATAGACTTATTAAAGCAAATGAGTGTTAGCATGAAACAAAAATCAGAAGTTGAATGAACAATCCTATAACCTAAAGAAGAATCAAATAATCTGCAGCACCAATCATTAGTCAAAAACTGTTGCAGAAAAACTGGTAAGGGTCTCCACCAGGCCACCATCCAAGCCATTCAGTCACTAAATAAATGTCCAAAACCAGAACAATGTAACTGAAAAATAACTCCAGAAAGAGTAAACTGCAGATGTCTCACTCCTGATATTGACAAAATAAAACAAATCTCTACACTTGCCGATTATTTAAAGTTCACAAACATTTGTACGCTATGTTTTAATATATACTACAACCAGAACAAATTCTGGCTTTTATCTTTCAACAAGAATGTAGTTGATAGTCCTAGAAATACTTCAATAGTTTCCCTCTTGTCCCTAGAATCCTACAGCAGCATCATTCTATCTCAGATTCTAAGTAGAAGATTGAGGATTCATCAGCAAATAAATGAAGAAAACAAGGTCCCACTGTGCTTCTGGGAATCCATAACACTTTAGCTAACCATATCTGGTATCCTAGAAAACAACAGAGAATATTCAGGGCAAGAGTTCACATATTCACTCTGAAGTTTTTAATAGGAAACAGAACCAAAAAAAAAAAAAAAGAACTCCTTATATTTATCCTAGATCCCTTGTCAAGAGAAAATGCTACTCTGACAAGGATCAGCACTTGCATCTAGGTAGGAGAATTGCATCTGATCAGTGCTTTAACCAAGGCATTTCAAGTATAGCAGAAGAAACCAATAGGAAAAAAATTCAAGAACCCTCTATAAATTATACTTACAAGAGATAAAGCTGTAAAAATAGTTAGAACCCAATCTCCATTTCCATCAGCATGTGACAGATAGCCATGGTGCAGCTTTGCTTCTCTCAGTCAAAAGAAAAAAATTAATGATTAGCAGAAAAGATATTTGGTGCCAAAAAGGAAACATACTGATTTGTCTGATTATGATAAGCTAAAATTGGATTGCTTCCTAAAACTAAAACTTGCTGCTATCACATGAGAAATTGATAATCAGGCCAAGAGAATCCCAATATTCCGGAAAGTAGAGAACTCAACCAGTAGAGCTTCTGCCATAAATGCAACGTATTTTAGCCAGCGTTAGAAGACAGAATACTGCATAACTGGTGGAAATATTTGCACCAAGCAAAAGGCTATCTATTGGTTAGGTAACAAGGAAATCCAGGTGATAGTTTACTGAAAGCCTGAGAAATAAAATGGAAGCTTTTATCATATTATTGAGATAATTGTTTTAACGAAATACTTAGCATTAAAATTGTCAACATTCATGTCTTTTTAGGTTAGTTTAAACTTAATAGAAAATTCTAACTCTATGCCAACGTCATTGTATCCTTAAAACTTGAGAATCTAGATTCTCATATAACTACATCTGAATGTCAAAATAACTACATAACAAACTGAGATTAACAAGAAACAGCCCACATATTATTTTATCTCTAGTCAAATATTTAAAGAGAAAAAGAAAACGAACCATGAAAACCATTGAGATCTAACAGCAAAGGATCATCCAAATTGTAAGTCATCCAAATCTTTCTTCAAAATTGGTAATTTCAACAAGGAGAGGGGTGGAGGAACTTGTCATACAACTACTATTACAAGACAACTATCTTAAGACGCCTTGACCATTTGAATGATTGCACAAACTCATTCAAGGTATAACTAATGAAAAACTCATTTGGATCAAAGCTGGAACAGCACATCAGCACTACTGATCAGAAACAGATGAATATCACAAGTTATGAAATTTCAAACTTGACCTTCGCAGACCAAGATTACAAACTTGTTAACCTTCTAAATAACTTAGTTTCAGGAAGAGCCTGAATTGCAACAGCATAAAGAGTCAAGTAATTAATAAGAGCTCATAATTTTGGGGTCTTCTAAGTAATCAAGTGCCTGAAGGATTGGGTAATACGGCACCCAGATTGGACTAATCCTGTTGTTTTTGTCAGGCTATAGCCTAATGCTCGAGGAATAAAGTTTCAATATTTTGGTATAATGAAATCCAAATTCCTGGAGTAAAATAAGACTACTAATTACAAGAAGCCATCATCACAGAAAAGTAGTGTAAATCCAGCCCAATAAACACAAGGAGCAAGAGAAGAAGTTCTAACCCAAGTCTCAACAAAAACATTTGATTAGGGCATATGAATTTTTCTTTTAAACAATTAAATTGTAGCCTACAGTGTCATGAATTGAACTCATAAAATTATCCAAGAAAAAGTAGAACAAGATACCTAAAAGCTTGTAGTAAGCCCGATAGATGATTGATGTACCATCAATAAGCATTACTCTACCATCAGAAGGGTTATTATTCAGAGCCTTTTCTTCACACCTGGCTGAATTAAGCAGTGCATCTTGGTACACTGTTTGCTCACTTTCAGAGGGGATGACCACATTACTAAGAGAAGTTGCATGAACAACACCAGCTAAAGATGACTTCAGATGATTGGATAAATTACAATAGCCCTGAGAAAACAACAACCATACACAAAAATAAGATGAATAAAAGACAAACATCTTACTCAAAACCCAAAAGTTAATATATTGAAGTCTCTAGGCTGATTCCCAAAAGTGGAAAACCCACTGAAACCAATCAAGGCCCTGTAGAGAAAATTTGACGGTCAGGCTCCCATAATCACTTTTATTAGTCATTCAGCATAGGTAGTTCAAACTTAATTCTCCAAAATTGTGTAGCACATGTCTGCAGCCCATTGTCTTTCTTGTTGTTTTAAAAAAGTACGATCACAGGTATAATAAAACCTAAGGGTCGGTTCTTAGAGGATATGTTCAGCCCATTGTCTTGCAGAAAAAGCAAGTTAGGCAAATCTTATGCTGATTCCTATTTTCTGATTTCTAAAATAACACAATCTGATGCTGCTTTTTTTTTTTTTTTTGAGGCAATTTTTAAACAATTGTCCAAACTTGTGAAAATGTCTTGTATCGTAAGATATATCTTCATCAATGAAAAATGAAACTGCTTTCTATGATGTCTCCATCCGCAACTTGTTTGAGTTAGTACTGACAAAAAAATGTCTTTTGGTGCCTAAAAACTAAAAATGCTTCTAAAAATTTTTCAAACACTCTTACTTTCAAATGCACATGATGGCAACTGCACAGCAACATACTAGCATAAGGGAGGTAACATGCACCAGTCCATATTCAGATGTTAAGATTTAGATTATGTCGGGGGACTAAGAATGGTTCTGACTTATAAGCGGAAAAGATTCCAGGTATGTAATAACTACCACATTAGATTTCTTCAACAACATCATAGAGATGAGAAAGGTGATATTATCGTTGTAGCACATGCCTGAACACATACGCATGCTCAAATATCTCCAAGAAAAGATGAACACACAATATATACTTTTACTTAATTTCCAGCATGTTTCCATAAAATCATTTACCCCCCACTGTGGCAGCTAAATAATTTGAAAGCCCGTCAGCTTGCAAATTCCTTATCATTAGACTGCTGCTAACATAGTTTTCTGATGAAAAAAATGGCGCAAAGATTTGCTTAACCATCGTGTTTTCCAGAACTGACCCTTGGCACGGGTTCTACAAACCAAGGAACACCTTTGTCCAGCATGATTAAATAACTCAATTGTACTCTCCTTAAAAAGTAACAGAACTCTACACATCAAAGGTCCATTCTAACTTCCAAATTCTCCAAAACGCATTTATCATTTATCAGCTGCTCACCCCGTATTTTTCTTGTTTTTATTTTTACATCACCATATAAACTTTTGCCCATAACATACCATCTTCAGAAACAATTTCGCCCCAACAACTTACCCTAGGTCAACAAGCCCGGACATCATTATGCACTTCCTATTATCAAAGTTACCTTGCTTCAGTTCAAAGTTCATTTTTTTCAGTGTACACAAACTATATGAGTTATAAAGTCAACAGTGACATCATTGACATGAAATTGAGAAAATCCAATCTGATGGTAGATCACAATAAATTAAACTCAACTAAAAGTTATTTAGTGCTGCCACACTAACAGAAAGGTATGGACCAAGTGAAAATTGAATCTTATACAGAAAAGTCTGTCCATTTATTAATTTACACGAGCAAACTGTACAATCTTCATATTCATTATTAGCATTACCTTTCGTAAGGCCAGAAATAATTCAGATTTAAGAATCACGAGAGACATATCATTGAGCACACCTTTCTAGATAGTTTGAGGTGAGGAAAAATCGGATAAGGTTTCTTTGGATTGCACAGATAACTTCCATTTTCTTGAGCCCTTGACAAGTTTCTCCCTAAGCGTGCAAAGCTTCTCCATATGAAAGGAATATGGACATGGGAATACTGATAGCATGCCATGAATTCATAGCCTCAAAGAGAAGAAAGCCTTAAAGAGCACAGTAACCTGAAGTCCCAACGATAGCGCCGATATCAGATTGACTGCAAAGGGAACTATAGTGTATCAAAGGAATGACCAAGAATAACGAAGAATCATGTATAACTGAATGGATAAAAGGTGACGATATATAATATCTGGAATCCAAAAGAAGAAGCGTAAAATATTTTTATATATATTTATATATATATATATATATATATTACACAGCATTCTGGCTGCATAAATAATGACATTAAGAATATTAAATCAGAGTAAAACTAGCATTCCACCGAAATAGCTATCCCTATTCCAATCAGGCTTAAAATCTTATCTTAGCTCAGTTAACCAAAGTGCTAGACCCCATCAGGAACCAAAGAGATCACAGTATGAGGGCCAGCAATGGGTAATACACTTTGGAAATTCTTGAAGAACAACTTGCAAAACTGAACCCTACATCCCATTGTCAGGATCTTAGAAAACTATCTACATTTTGTGTACGTTCATTCACCATTCATTCAAGTACCTGACGAATAAAGTCTGGTACACTCCTAAAACAAAGCATCCTTCGTTGTTAACTGGAATCCACTGTTTGATTACTTAGAAGCTGAAAGAAGACAAAGATTTTCTATGCCGAACTCTAGCGAAAAGCTTAAACAAAAGCATAAGCTATATGGTGGTGCCAGGCCCCAACAGAGTGAGATCGTTAACGTTAGTTTTCTGGCGCCAGAATCCCAGATAACCTAATATTTTTTATTACTCCGAATTATTTGTATTTTGTATTTTCTCGGAAGCCGAGCGAAGCGAAAAAATCAAATTTTAGAAAGAAAAAATGGCAAACCGAGCAAAGCAGATAGAGATAGTTCTAATTCTCTAACCTGCTGTTGCAGACTTGCAGAGGTATGAAGAGATGAAGGAGCTAGGGTGTATGGGAATCGGCTACTCCGCTTCCTCCATGAATGCTGCCCGGCGCTCCCATATTACCGCATGGATAAGTTGTAAGAGAACGGGTCCCCACTTGCCGGTGGGAGAAAATTGTAATTGAGGAAACAGTGGGGCGCGGGAAGCTCGGCACTGAAAATTATGAAACTATTGCGGTCGAAATTTCAATATCCTTTTTATTAGGGGCTTTTATTGGATTTTCCATCAATAGCCTGAATTTTCAGCTTTTGGACACCATCAGTTTCAACGTGCTGTATTTGTCGTGTCAACCACTTTGTCTTAATAAAAAATGAGTTTCATTTGATTGGTGAGCAAATTATTTAAAAACTCTGACAAAACAAAAAGAATTTATACAAAGAAAATAAAATTATGTTATTGTAAACTTTCATTGCCTTTTTTGAAATATATTTGGAGTAAAACATTGTCGCTCGTAATATTGTGTAAACAAATAGTTTATAGTATAGTTCGTATCAAAATCAACTATAATTATAGACAATTATAGTAAACAAATAGTTTATAGAGAGTGTTTAGGTTGACTCAATTAAACTTGAATCAAACTGTTTTTCTTTTCAATAATTCAACAAAGTTTAAATATTATATCATATAATAAGTTGGCATATCTTTCTAAAAAAATTTATAAAGAAAAAGAATATTACTATTAATAAAGTCGATAAACTCAACATCTGAGACCAATATAAGATAATTTCCAACAAATTATTGTAGCTTAAACTAATTTATTGGTAATTCCCTTCGTTTTGCTAGGGAAAATATGATACATACCAGAAGAAAGATAAAATCAGTGCCTTGAACCATCGGGGGTTACCTAGGCTTTTGAGGCTTAAGGTTGCACTAGTTTCTAACAACCTAGTAATGCTTAAAAGCACTCACATAAATCTTAATTATAAGCTTAATTAACACATAAAAAGTAAAAGCTTTTTTTCTCAATATTCTTGAGTTTTTCTCTCATTATTATTGTCTCATTACGTCCCTCTTTGATTGCCTTTTATTTGTTTTATTTGCTTTATCTTTAATAATGCTGCTTCTTCGCTTATTCTTAATCTTTCACATGCATTGTTTCTATCTTTTTATTTGTATATTTTATGATCAATGTTCTACACAAGAAGAGTCTTACTTGACATCTATCACTTTTATGTGGTTATAATTATTATATCATTCTTTTGATATTAATATAATCACTAAACATCTATAAGCTCGAATATAATTATAATTATAGACAAACCTGGTTGGTAGAGAATGTTTAGGTTGACTCAATTAAGCTCGAATAAACCTGTTTTTCTTTTCAATAATCCAACAAAGTCTGAATATTCAATTAGACTTGATAGTTAAGAAAACTAAATATCCATTTTGCTCAAATTAAATTAATTTCAAGCAATAGAGAGACAACTTGATTTAACCTACCTTGGACCAACATGCGTGCCAAGTAAATTATTATATCATTCTTTTGATATTAATATTATCACTTGATAATGCAGTTTCTTTGCTTATTCTTAATATTTCATATGTATTGTTTTTATCTTTTTATTTGTATATTTTATGATCAATGTTCTACACAAGAAGAGTCTTACTTAACACTATCACTTTTACGTGGTTATAATTATTATATCATTCTTTTGATATTAATATAATCACTAAACATCTACTTTAAAATTAGATTAAACCAATATTAATTTGAGTTGAAGTTTAGTTCAAATTATTTTATGTGGTAATTACCCAAAATTGAACACGATTAAGTCATTAACAATTCTAAGTTAAAAATGCTGGACTCATTATCCTTCTTGACTTTGAGTGATGACTTATTTTCATGCGTCAGAGTAATTCCTACGACCCAGATTGATTTCCGAAATATGTCTGACTAATAATTTTCTTCCATTTCAAGAAAGATAGAGGACCAAAAGAAATAAAAAGAAAAGGAGGGTCCAGTTCTTGGGCTGTGGGAGGCAGGGCCCGAGGTCCCTCTGGGCCCTAACCGGCAGCGGAAACGGCTATCATAAACCCTAGTTCCAGGCCTAGTCAAGTTCTTCATCCCCGAGAGGTTTTAGGAACAATTTCTGCGAACCGAGTCTAAACCTTAGAGACCGCCCAAGAGATTTCAATTCCTCCACGAACGGTAATCCAATTTTTAGCTTCTTTGTTATTTTATTTTATCTTCTGAGCTGAGTACTTATCTACAGAATCGTTGTAGGTTTACGCGGCAATGGGTAAGGGAGGGAAGAGGCAGAAGAAAGACACTGGAAAACCCAAGAGAACTGCCCACGACAACAACGACGACGCGTCCTTTGACATGGACGATGAAATCGATGCCTGTGAGCTCATTCACTATTTCTTTTTAATATTTCGTTTAATTATTTGTTTCTTGATTATATTGATAAAAATTTCTTATTCAAATACATCAAAGTAAACTTGAGCTGGTTCTTGATACTTTTCTTAGTGATCTTTGATCGGTTATTTCTTTGTTGCTAATCGTTTCAATGTCATGTCGGAATGATTTGCTTATCTAGTCGTAGTCCTAGTTGTATTTGAGATAATAAAAATGATTAGTAGTTTTTTCATCATTTTTTATTTCATGGGATTGATTGCAGCTTCTTTACAAAGTCAATGGTATGGAATTTTATCCAGTTAATGTACATTGGTCTGACAGAACGAAGTAAAGAAGTTATGGCTTTTTCATTTTTTATTTTTCATTTTTGCAGTCCATAAGCAGAGAGATGTTGTTCCGCTGGATTTGAATGGAGATTTTGAGGAGTCAGATGAAGATGGTCCACTACCTGTCTTTGATCTCGAGGTTTATCTCTGGCCTTTTAAGTGTATTTGTCTGGTTGAGAGTAATAGTAACAGAAACTTTAGTTGAAAGGAAATCCTTCCGTGGATTTATCATGTGTGAATTAGGCTCGACGTCATGGTTTGGAAATATGCGCAGGACTGTTCCTGATTCAAAAGAATGTTGGAAAGACTTGTTTAAATGAAAATCTCCAAGAAGGAGCTTGTTTTTGGGGAACTCTATGAGAAGAATTTTGGAAATTTACTTTTGAACCTATGTTCCACACATTAATAACATATTGCTTATAGGGTGTCAATGAGGATGAAGAGGAGGAGGATGAGGATGAAGATGATGATTCCGATGCTGACACCCAAGAAACCGGCTTTGCTGCAAAAAGTAAGGAAAAATTGTTTCTAACTCAGTGAATTTTGTTGCATTCTATAATTATCATGGACTGCTAATATGGAAGTATATTTCAAGCTGCTTGCTTGGGTGGTTTGCTGCTGAAAACATTTCATAATTGCATTGACATAAAGAGAGATCCTTATATATTAGAAAATGTACTTAAAGATCTAGTGAAGCAAATCATCTTAATACTTGAGTATGCTGATGAATTTTAAGTTAACAAGGGTTATTTTGATTTTGAAAACTTGAAATGTTGCAAAGAAAGGTGAAAACCTGTTGCATTTAGTGTATCTTCTGAATTTTGCTGCATGTTGGGCAAACAATTCTATCCAACAGCTTAAGAAAAATATGCTTGACCCATTTATGAAATGTGCATGAAGCACAATGATATGTAGAGATCAACTGTCTAGGATTGACATTGATTTCTACTGTTTCTTTTTCTCTCTGATAAATGATTATCATTGCCTCAATTGAAATCATCCGATGAGTGAGTCCAGATAGGAATAATAAGCAAACAAACTGGATACTTATAGTCAATTTTATCATTTACCTCTGCTTCAATTTTTAGGGCCTGGTATGTAAGAATGATCTGAGAAGTGCTTACATATAAAAATCCAAGCTCAGTTATTTGTTTACTTATTTTCTTGTGAGGAGGGTTTGACAAGCAAAAAAATCCTCTTAGAGCTGCTTACTGAACTCTAAAATGATTTAAATGGGTTAAGTTCAGAATTAACAAAGAGGGATTGTAAAAACTTAATTTTAGATGTCAAAAGTTGCTCTTTATATGCTTATGCTAGAATTTCGAGAAGATGACTGTAAGAATGGGATCGTGCGTGGCAGAAAGATATTTATACAATCAGACAGTAGATTGCTTTTCTTGATTTACTTAGAGCACTCATTTTATCCATTATTTCGTAGTGTCCCTATAAACTACTTCAAAGCATCCAACTTCTGTTATTTTGTCACTTCATGATTTGCCTTTTGTTTATAAAATATCATTGTCAATGTATGGGGGTATTTTTTATATTTCTGTTTTTTTTTTGTCATATCAAATAAATCTTATTAACTTATGGAGTTACCAACTCCTTTTAATTGTTCAAGCAACATTAATTATGTACTCGATTACCACTGAGAGTTGAATATTTATCAAGCATAGAACAACACCACCAACTTTGATCCTTTGTTTCCATTATGCTACATTAATCATTATTGTTCATTTCAAAATAGAGACTGGCTCTTTAGTTACATACTTTATTGGCACTAAGCATAGCTCGGTTTCATAGTAATCACTATATGACAAAATCACTAACAGTAACGATAACTCATTCCAAAGAAAATCCATTTGTTTTTGAACGTTGGAAAGTATTTCACATTGAACCTATCACTTCATTCACCATGTTGCCATATTTTGTGTGAAATCAATCAGTCTTCATAGTTTAAGATAAGGGGAACTTTTGTTTAATATTCCTTTTTTTCTCTTATAGTGATTAAATTTGCTTGACTGATTATGTGAATTTTTTGTAGTCGCCAGGACTCAGAAGTATTTACGGGAGAAGTTTGGTGGAGTTGAGGATGATATGCATGAAGATGATGAGGAGGATGAAGAAGAGGAAAAGGCAATTTGGGGTGGAAAAATGAGCCAATATTATCATGCTGATAATCGTGATTTTGAGGTGATTTGAAGATTATTTGTTATCTGTATTTATCTTTCCTCCTCTATCTGTTTCAATCTATATTTAATATAAAGTTCTTAAACTATTTATTACTGCTCTAATGGCAACCATCTTGTTCAAAAACCACTTCATAGTACATTCAGATGCTCATAAGTGAGTTCATAACCCAGGTTATTTCTAACTTCTTGATCTCTGATGAAGCAACAATCAAGCGATGATGAGGGCCCTCTAGAAGAAGAGAAAGAGGTTTTAAAATTGCAGAGGCAAAAGGCAAAATCATTATCAATGGAGGACTTTGGCCTTGAAGATATCGACAAAGATGGGAGTGATGAGAGTGATAGGGAATTAACGCTAGGGGTGAGGGTTCAATTCTCTCCTTGTCAATTGTTTTAATCTCGTAATGTTAGTTAAACTGCGCTCTTAGATCTTTGTTCTGTTTTTCTTTTTCTTGCATCTTTTTTGAGCTTAACTTGTCTCTCTTCTGTTTTTTCTTTGGTTGTTAGTTTAAAAGTTACATGAAAACAATCAGTTTTTTTTATTTTTTTTTTAATGACATGTAGCACAATTTCTCTGCCTGCATAGGAAATTTCGGTGAAAGGAAGAAGTAAAGATACGAAAGAAAAGATAGATGATATGGGTACAGCTTATGAAGAGGTCAAAAAAGACCTAAGTGCTCTATCAAGGGAGGAGCAACTGGATGTTTTATATAGGTGAGGCTTTTCATTTTATATTGATAGTTGTCACATTTATGTTGTGTGGTGTTTATGTTTTTAATTTGTATCTTTTGATGGCTATGCTATGAGATGGGATATACGTCATGGTATGCTGTTCCATTCTGATAACAACTAGAAGGGGCTTAGTCGAAGCCCTAAAAGAATTTCAGGCAGAAATGATTTTTATCATAGTATGCAAATAACCATTCTAGGGGTGCAAAAAGTTCTCTTAGAAATTTAGCAACTTATAACATAGTGATCTGAGAAGAAATTTAGCAAGTCGTCTTATCTCAGGAAATTTATGTAGTTGAGGTACTTCAGTTCACTTAGAAGAGATCAAATGTTAAGTCTGTAGAACTCTGCTGAAGAAAAATTACTCAACTTTAAGATAATGGAGTAACTCTACTGGCTTCCCCACCATTTGCAATTCCACAAAGACCACATTATGGTCCCACTATGATATTTTCCTTATCAATTAGTTGAAATATTTCCTTTCTTTGAAGCAGGGGTACCCTTTTTCATGTTCTTTCCTCACCTCCATTGTGTTGGAAAGTTGTACCTGCAATTATATTAATGATTTAAATACTCCCATGTCTAAGCTTAGCCAAGTTGCTCAATGAAATTAAATCTTCATTTTCTTGAGGGTTGGGGGAGTGGTGTTCTTCTAATAGCAGAACACAGGTTGTCTTGGAGATTTATGAGGGAGCTTTTGTTCTTGCGATGAACCATCTGAAAGGTGATTTCAAGTAGGAGAGGCAAATTGTAGTGGTCATTGCTAGATATCAGGAGGACTAGCAAAACGTGGAAAAACTGAAGGTGTTGTATGGTTGGGTTGTTAAATTCCGACTACTCACCAGTGGCAGTCTTTCTTAGTCTCCAAGAAGGAACTTTAGTTGTTTTCCAACTTGACATTTTGTTGCAGACATGATTCTTTTCGCTGAAGTGGTCAATGGTATCCTTAGATGTGTAGGTTGTTGAGGGACCACTATTTCTGGGTTTCATTTTATGTTTTGATGAAAACGTTGGCTGACTCTTAGAGGAATCTCACTTAACCACAAAAGAAGAGGCCCTAGACAAATTCCTTAGCAAAAAGAACAAGCTTCTTGGTAGAGATCTCTCTTAATTTTAAGGAATCCCCAATTTCTGTCTCTCCTTCTGTCACTCTAGCAGGCCATAGATATTTTTTATGACAAAGGAAAAGGAAGGAAAGATGATGATAAGTATGACTGAAATGAAAATAAAAGCTTACACAAGGAATAGGATGTTGTTTTGAGGAAAAAAAATGGTGCGAGAAATATTGATTATGCAGTTAATCTATGGTGAAGCGGTGGAGGTACCTTTAAGCTATCAAGATTCGAAATTGGTCAAGTTCTCTTGAAAGCGGAATTTGCAACTGTTGTCCTAGGATGGTGGCTGTATCAGATTAGCAGAAGATGTTCTTTAATATATATATATATATATATATATTTTACTCTTTAACTTAACTCAGGTTTTGTACCACTGGGATTGCCTATATGTGGCTTAAGGACTACTCGGATAGGAGTTGAAGGTTTCTGTCTACAGTAAAGGAGCATAACTTCTCAAGGAGGTTAACACTGTATCCTGTCAAGGAGGTCCATCATTGAGTCACCTTTTTCTCCTCGAGCAACAATGTTGGAAGTTGGCTAAATATGAGAAAGTGTTCTGTGTTTCTCCCTTCACAGTCCCTCCCTCTTTAAGTATCAGAAGATCACAGATTACATATAGATCAAGGCACGTTAAACCACAGGTTCTAGAAATATAAATCCATGGTTAAGTATGTGCTTACGTAAAGATACTTTTGCTTTAGTAGTTGGTGCTAAATTCTGTACTACCAAGTAGAAAAAGAACTCAGAAACTTAGCATCATGTGTTATCGTATTAAATTTTGGCTTTTGTTCTGCCGAATCATCTGGTTTAGCAGTATATTCTTTTGTTTGCTGATTCGGAGCCCCTTGAAGTATTGATGGGAGCTGTTAAACAAATCTGGTTGCCTTTGTGTAAAGAAGGCATTAAATTTGTTGCATTGGGTTGTAGGTAAAATATATGTTTGCCTTTGGTACTTGCAGATTCTTTGGGGTCTAGTTCTTACTCCAGTTACTACTGCTTTACAAATGCTCATAGGCTGCTGGCTTGTCTCTTTTTTTCTTGACCCCTAAAGTGTGCTTCTTGTTAAAATGCCTGTCTCCATTGTTCCCAGCGATACTAGTTACTGTCTTGTGCTTCTTGTGGTCAGTTAACAATATCTTTATCCTGCAGTTCTGCCCCCGAGTTAGTTGGTTTGCTGGCAGAGCTGAATGATGCACTTGAACAGCTTGATAGCAAAGTGAATCCACTTCTAAGCAAGGTATTATTTGCAGAGCTCCAATGACTATGACTTGTGTGCCAGGAAATTTTTTTCTTTTCCCTCTCTCTCTCTCTCTCTCTCTCTCCAATCCTTTAAGATGGCCTTGTATTGTATTTTAATTTGTTTTCATTAGCTGTGGTATCTGCCAGGTTTTGATCAGAAGTCAGGTCCCACTTGGGCTTTTGACTCGAGATGATTAGTACATGTGCTGAATCATTTTGGTGTTTAAACATGTTTTTTAAGGACTGTGTGGTTCCTGTTTATGGAAACAAAACTAATGCAAATCAACCATGTTTTAAAGGACTATTACCAGAGAATTAATATTTTTTCAAGGAATATAGAAATGGTGTGTTTTTATGGAAGCCTGTTTTGGAGAACATCTAAGTGAAGTTTCCTGAAAGTGTTTCCAGTTCAGGAAAAAAAGAAAATTTTGAATCCATTCCATGAGTTTTTTCCTGTTCTTTGGAAATGAAGTTAAACAACACTGATTTTATATCTTTTGGATATTAAAACGCTGGTACATCTGGCTTGTTAGGTTGTCCACCAGTCCAGCACAATGAACAAGGAGAAAAGTAACAAATAATAATTCTAAAAAACCACCTTTCGTTTGTGGCTTCTGTGGTTCATCCTCTCCCACAACCCATTAGATTTCATAAGATTTAAACATGCATTGAGCATTTCATGGCATTGAGCATTGTGAATAATTTCATGTTCTTAGCAGGTTAAAATGGGAGAGACCATGATGGAAGGAGGAATTCGTTATTTGGAGGTGAAGCAGCTTCTTTTGCTAGCCTATTGCCAAGCAATAACTTTCTACCTCCTTCTCAAGTCTGAAGGGCATCCTGTTCGTGATCATCCTGTGCTAGCTCGTCTTGTAGAGATCAAGAGCTTATTAGATAAGGTTCGTTCTCCATCAAAAGGCTGAATTCTCTCTAACAATGAATTATTTTGCCCCCAAAACAATTTTCTACTTGTATTAAGGTCACAAAAAGGTCCTATAAATGTTCCTGCTTATGGTTTCACTTTTCACCATTGATGATAGTGTATAAGTGGTGTGCATTTATGTTCTTTGAAACTCTGGTTGATCTCACTCAAAAGATATTGTAAAACATTAGTTCAATGGCTGCTCCATGGCTGCCCAACTGTGAAATATTTTTGCCTTGATAGGTCTAGCGGACAGTATTAAGAGTGCTGATAAAGATTTTGGAAATGCCTTTCCAAAATGATCAGAATGTTCAGAATGTTCAGAATTTATTGCTATTATTGGTCATTGTTAATATTTGTTAGAGCCATGATCTCTAGCTTAAATGGTACTTCCTCCTCCGCACTGTAAGGGAGGGATGGGTTCCAGATCCATACCAAAAAAGAAAAAAGGACCGCCTACTGCACTAGGTACATATGCTTTGCTCGTGAAACACTTATATGTTGACGGCTTTTCCAACTGTTTCTGATATCTTAAGATTTGTCTGTTCTTTTTTTTCTCTTAGAACAGTAGTTACATGTTTACTGATATTTCTTTTCATGTTTTTCTATTCTATTGATTTTTTGAAAAGACATGTCTTTGTTTTGCAAATAAAGATCATCGACATATTTGCTATTGGTTGTTAAATTGAGGTAGTTCGTTTATGGTATTGTCTGGTCTGTTTTCTTTTGTTAGAAAATGGAGAGAGAATTTTGATGGGACCCAAGCCTGTTATGAATTGCTCCTGTTTGTTAATAAGAGGAAAATTTAGTGATAACCCTACTTCTTATTATATTTTTTGAAGTTGATTATATGTGTCAATTTTTAGTATGTTTTACCATACAATTGCCTGTGTTCTGCCCATGGTTTTACACTCATTTTGTGCACAAAGATTATTACGACCATACCTCTTGTAGAGGTACGCTGCTTGTTTTTGGTAGGTAGAGTTATTTTCTCTCACTGCTTGCAACTTTCTAAGGTTTGCTTCACTAAACAGACTAAACAGCTTGATGCGAATCTTCCGTCTGAGCTTGAGGAGTACTTGAACAACCATCAAACGGCAGAAATGTTAGTAAATTTGGGCACGAAGACTACTGAGTTGGCTTCAGATTCTTTGACAAAAGATCATGAGCCATCTCCATCAGCTGAAACCCAAGGACCAACAGTGGTAGTTACTTAATTACTTTGTCTCTCAGTATCATATGGTTCCTTTCTAAGTAATTGTCTTTATGTTTACCTTTTAGTTTTCCCTGCAGAAGCATGATGTTGTTCAGCTGAAAAACTTGGAGTCTTTGAAGGTTAATGAGAAGAAAGCAGGAAAACCTAAACATCAGGTGAAATGCAAATCTTAATTTTGAGTAACTGGGATTGACTACACCAACTCCTTTAGATCATTTGACCTACCTTGGGTCATTTGGTGGCTTCAATTTTGCTAATGCAAAACTTTTAAACTTATGGCAGAGTGATCAAGTTGGTGGACAAAGCATGGAAATGTTAAAAGTGAGAGCTGCCCTTGAAGAAAGATTGAAACGGAAAGGTATTCTTGGTACCATAACTCCGAAGTCTGATAAAGCACAGAAACATCTGAAACCAGTCAATGGGTACTGTTTTCCCTCAAGACTCTCTTTGTCTGCTTGTTTCCAACATTTTTTGTACTAATTCATTGAAGCTGGAATATAACAGACAGCTTGTTACATATGATGATTTTGACGATGATGCCATACATGTGAGGGCCTCAAGTAAACCTTCCCATATTGTTGCTGCTAAGCCAAGTAAACGCAAGGTAAAAAAAAAGCGGTGTGGCTTCCAAAAGTTCATGTATTCGTTTAGAGTAGCCTCCACATGAAAGAACAGCCTGTCAAAAACAATACGTTTGATCTTTTTGATCTCTTTCCTTAATGTATTTATTTATTTTTTCGGTTGGGGAAGGAGGGCCCTTTTGTTGGTGGGTGTTTGGGGGTGTTGGTGTTGTTTTGGAGACTCGGATGTGGGTTATAATACTTTGCCTGTACATGTTGGTCTCTATTTGCAAATCATGTTGGATATAGTCCCCAAGTTAGGAGCATGATGCTGACTCCTATGCTTCCTCACTTCTCGGGTATATTTAGTTGGGATTGAAATGTGGCCCTTCCATATCGAAACGTAAATGCTGCTGATTAGGAATTAATATTTGATGGTATAAGTATCAAATTTGGTATCTTTTCCTTCAATTGTATGCTATTCACAAGTTTTTTAAGATTTGATTTGACTATTTAATTGGTTGTGTTCAGATTCTCTATCATTTTATAACTGGTCAGTTGTAGGTCTGGTGGTTTTGGGCAGTTTCCTTCAATCACAGCCTAGGGATTATGGATATATAGTTCAGATTTTCATTTATGGGAGAACCTTCCATATATGCTTGGTGGATATTGGATTCTTTCCCTTTCTGATTAGATTTCTACTTCTGATGCTTAAAAGAGGAAAACGAAATACATAAGGGAACCATGATAGCTAGTTGACTTTGTTAAGAAGTTTCAAAACTGTCATTGTTGGAATAACATTTGGATGCTATGTTTCTGGAAGGTGGTTTCTGGTGATGATGATTTACCCAGGAGGGATGATATAGGAGAAAGGCGTAGAAAGCATGAGCTCCGGGTCTTGGCTGGAGCTGGAATCGAATCTGAGGATGGTGTTGGGGATGTAGCTGGCAATTTTGATACTGCTGGGGATGAATTCGGCTATGATGATAGTGATGGAGATGCTGTCATGGAAGATGGTGATTCGGGAGATTCAGAAGATGAGTACTACAAACAAGTTGAAAAGCTAAGGGCTGCAAAACTTGCTGCCAAAGCTGAGATATATTCAAGGTGTGTTTCTGTATCTGATTTGCTGTTACTTTGTTTCTACCTCCTAGAATTGTAGCCAGATTGATTTATTATGTTCTACTAGGTATTTGTATTCTTTCTACATCTAAGAATAAGGACACTAATCCAAGTCCCTTTGCCATATTGTACGTTTTTTAAGTATACTCTCGTTTGTTATAGATATCTCTCTCTCCTTTATATTGATATGTGTGTTTGTGCATTTGTTTTGTTATGATTATGGTATTATGCCAGTTGCCATTTTATATTTTATGAGTGCCAATCCAGTACTTAATCGTAGCCTTGTCTCCTCAAACCTACTTCCTTCTGTAGGACCTCAGCACTACCATCTTTGCCTGAAACTACCGTAGATGGAAAACGCCAGATCAGTTATCAGGTGAGCACACTCCCAATTTTCATCTGTTTGTCAGGTCTTCAATATGAATTAGTCTTTTGGACTCACATCATTCACTTCCTGCCAAATTTGTCACAGATGGAGAAGAACAGGGGGCTGACTCGTAAGCGCAAGAAGCTGACCAAAAATCCAAGGAAGAAATACAAGGTATTGTGCTATAAACTCTGCTTGGATGTCAGAAATTGAGTCATCCTATAATTTAGCTGCTAATCTTTCTCTCTCTCTAAAAATCTGCAGGAGCAACACAAGAAAAAGCTAAACCGACGGAAGGGGCAGGTGCAGGAGGTCAGGAAACCTTCTGGTCCTTATGGCGGGGAAGCCTCTGGAATAAATGTCGGAACCAGTCGGAGCACCAGATTCAAGAACTAGACACAATTTTGATGTACCAACTGTTGTACATCAAACACTGCTTGCGGAATCATTTGTCATGTTAGTGTTGCACAGCCAAATTTCTAGTGTCGTGTACCATGTTAGGTTTGTGCATCCAAGTTTTGGTAGGATATATATACTGAATAGCTCAAGAGGAAATGCAGGAGGCCTCAAGAGAGAGAGAGAGAGAGAGAGAGAGAGAGAGAGAAGAGAAAAGAAAAGAGAAGAAAAGGAAGAGCTGTTAGCCCTTGATTTATGTTTTATATTTGAGCTGTTGAATAGTAATCATCTGTTGTAAACATGGTCTTTTCTGAGATGTTATCGTTGGAAGTGAGTAAGACCATGAAATGAGCCCTTCTAACAGCAGGCTGTTTAAAAAAAAAAAAATTAGGCTGTTATAGTTGTTTAGACACTGTTATAAGCTGGGGAACTTGGAATAATCTGATAAACTTCCCTCCAAAAGGGTAATTCGTAACTCAAGCTCGAGAGTCATCTCCCAGGCAGGGCTTTTTAGAGCTGCTTACAGGATTTCTAGGCTCATATATGCCGCACATGCAAAGTGCAGTCATGGTTCTTCATCACCTTGTCTTATGTTTTTCCTAATTTTCTTTGAATCACAAGACTAAACAGAATGGTGGGCATTGACTTGTAAACAAAGGAACCATCAGCTCATTGTACCAATTCCTTGTTCGTTATAGAAACTTTAACCGAGGAACGTGCTTGCCTTTATTGCCTCTGCTATTCAATAGACGATCATGAGAAGCAACAACCACAGTTATCGAATCCTACAAGGTTCGATGGTAAAACATTATTAATTATCGCAGCTCAAATTTGAAATAATCATGCAACAACCTTGGTACTCTGAAAATAAGTAGATGTATGATCCATCCTATAATGTTAAAAACCTTTTGAAACCGCATAGCTGGTTACATACTAAGAGTCAAATGCTTTAAATTTGACCCCTTCAAAACTGTTTGAGAATCAAAGCCAAAAACCTGGTTAAGAACCAATGTAGGTCGAAAATCTGATCAAGAAGGGTCAACTCCAGTGATACTGCGCACCGGAAGCTGGATAAGTCCCATCAATTCTCTGTGCCAGATTTAGAATCCATTTTTGGGACACAACTTCTGTATTCAATCATGTACTGCTAGCAGCCTCGGCAGCCTTTTTCTCCTTCTGCTTCTCCCTTTTTTTCTTGTTTCGTAATGAATTCTTGCTTGCCGCGCTATATTAATCAATAAATGGACGAGAAGGTCATCGTGGAATCAGCTTTATACGAATTCAAACCGTGAATACAGAGAAAAAAAAAGCGAAGAGATAAAAGGAGTGCACTTACTCGTTAGGACTCTCCCCAAACAGCTGTCATTACAAAATCAAATCATTAAACCCACATAAACCAATTAACAAAATCAAACTGAAGCTCAGTATAATCAATTGGAAACTTGTTTTCATTCAGTAACACCAAACAACTTATCTCTATTATTACTAGAAAAGAAGATGGGAACAGTTTTAATCGGATGCAGTATCTAAAGACAAATTTCGTCTGAGCACACATGTCAAACACATGTAAATGAAGGGGTAGACAATTGATTTTTTTTTAAAAACAAAACAACGAAATTAATGATAGAGAAACATACCTCTGCCTGAACAGAAGCTGTATTCTTGGCATGTGGCGGGCGATAGGCTGCAGGCTTTTGCGCAGGGGCATTGTTGGAGGCGGCTTTTGCGGAAACCTGGGAAGCTTTTGACCCTTGTCCTGAAAACAGCAGACTCGTCAATCAATAATAAAATAGTACACAAGTGAAAAATCCAGGAACAAGTATATATTCAAAATACTGCTGAAAAGAGAACCTTGAGGTTTGGTTCCTTCGACCTTCAAGCAGTCAATAGACTTGATGAGTTCAGCGATTTCACCATACTTATCAGGTGAGACTGGTTTCCAATCAGCCTGTACGGATACATTCCATAATTAATCAAAGCTTTTAAACTAAACTAATATAAGAACTACTAAGCAAAGGTCACGATCAACACTGACCTGGTACAACTTGTCAAACATCCTCTTGTAGTATAAAGATCCATTATAGTGGAAAATTTTAATCCTTAGAACAAGAAAATCACAAAATTATTCATTAAGAATAGGTTTCTTAACATTGTCAGACTGAATTCCACACTCCTTACAGTAGCCAATAAATATAAATCACCAAAAATATAACAGGGAAGAAATAAAAGAACAGGCTAAGGCTTCCATTTGATTTATTTTATTTTTTTAAAGTACAAATAGTCAAACTTTCCTTTCAAATCACAAGTGGACTTCTTTTCTACACACTGTCACAGGAGTTGGAATATATACTTGAGTATTAAGACACCTAGTTGTTTGAGCATCGCTACCTTTTGGTAGCAAAAACGAACCAAACAACAGTATAAAAATTGAAACAGTAATCAATCAGCAAGGATATTCCTATCGGTGCGATATTATTAAGTCCCCAGTCTCCAAAAATCACACCAGAATGAAAATTTTAATCAATATAAGTTGGGCCCATTCAAACAATCTTAACATGAAAGACGGAATTTTACTCCCGTGGGGCAACAAAAACTTCATTCATGATGACGGTAAGGTGAATCAAAACTTCTACGGAAAGAGTATTCAATCAATAGAACAGGATTTAAGCCTCCAAACACAATTCTAGGAAAAACATGTGAAAACGGTTCAGTACACCCCATCTGTTGACATGCATCAACGACCTACTTACCCTCTCTCCCAACTGCATTAAATGCCACAATATAAGAAAGATTAACTTACCCATTGTCAACTTGTAGTCTTGGAGCGGTTGTTGCAGTCATGAAATAGCGTCCATCTGGGGACCATTCACTTGTCACAGACCATTCAGCCTTAGTTGTCCCAAGCTGCTTCTTCTCTATGTAGTCCCAGAATGCCTATAAGATATGAATGAACTTCAGATATAAAAACCAATATGTGGTAGTTTACTAAGGAAGCTACAACATTTGTAGAAGTAACTCCCTTAATTTTCAACTTCTGTTTCCTTTAATTTTTTGGTAGGGGGAAAACCTTATTCAAAAAGTGGGCCCAGGAACGGCTCTACTGAGTGGGGAATGACATGAAAGACACGGAAGAAGAAGTAGCTATGGATTATCTGTCCCAAAGTCCAAGTCACTTAATCAAGAACTTGAGAAGTATCCCAACAGGTAGAACCCTCAGTATCAGAAACAGCTAGTGACAGTATTCTTTCACCTCGCCTTATGATATCTCTTTGATAAAGACTTATTGAACGATCTAGTAGTCCTTTCACATAGGCGTCCAAAAAAGGGTATAAAAGTAAGTCAATATACATTGACTAAGCAATTATGGAGCTTCAGATCAACCAAATTCGCCAACATCTTAAGTGATTGTGCTGATCAACAGCAAAAACACTATTTTCAATTGTTCCAATAAAGGGAAAAAGTTATTGCTTATTTTTTGAGTTTGGAAAGATGAGAGTTCTACAAAACACAAAAACGTTAACGATCCATTTCTGATGCAAAGTAACAGTCGAGTGGATTCTAGAGAAAAGCTACTTCATGAGGGAAAAAAAGAATTGCTAACGGTCAGATTCCATCCAAGGAGCCACCACTCCAGGGATCCCATGTTGGTGAGGAAAAAACTAGGTAATGAAGCTTTCTAAAAGACAAAAGAGTTAACAGAAGGAAGGGGGGGATTGGAAGAAAAAAAAAAAAGCAAGAGCATCTAAGTTACATACCACATCACCAGGCAAGTTACCAAAACCTGCCAAACATAGAACTAGAAAACAAGAGAATTAAGGCCACAAATGAAAGAAGAATTTTTCTTTTCCCATGATATTGTTATAGAGTCAGACGATGAGGTTTTTAAACTCAGAGAAGAATATATTAATTTTACTTTCTAAAAGTATGAGTCACTTTTCTCTTAACTGGAGGATACATTTCCCTTTTGGGTTCCACCGGATAGTATTGTATGGCCCTGTTCCAAGCTCAAGGAGCGGATTACACTTCTTGTCAAACACAGTTGCTCTTGCGGGCATGACTAAAATTAGTCAAGGAGAGTGATAATCATACCAAACATTGCAAAGAAGATAAGAAAACAGGTTACAAGCAGGAAATATGCATGCAACACATCCGCATTTCATTTTCAAAATCCAGAAAACTTCCAATCAAACCCGTACACAGCAATAAGCATCCAAAATAGAGAAAAAGGAAAATCTTCCTAGAAATGTAAAAACATAGGTTGTCACAATTGACTCTGGGAAATCATTACTACATGATCCATGAGTGAGAATGCAACGAGTGGAGAAGCCCCATCTTGAATATTATCTTTGTACCATCAGATTTTTTTATTTTTCAGGAAAAGAAGAAAGGAATCATAGCAAAATAGAAGTAAGAAGTTCAAAGACCAAAAATCCAATTTTTTTCTTAGTCCACAAATCCATGAATTGATTTATCCAACAAAGAAAACTTTTTAGAATTTCTCGATAATTTTGCTCAGAACATGACCAATGAACATCATGAACATGCCTCAAATATAGATGCTTTTGAAATATATTCTAGAAATTCAAGATATCATCACTACGCTGTGCTTATACTAGTAACAAGACAGTCACCTTGCTTTTCTGGGCAGGTTGTCACCTAAAAATATGCAATGCAGAAGAGACAAAGGATACATCCATAAACAACTGCAAATTCTGAACCAGAAGATGACCACTGACTATCATGGATAGGCCCCTCTTTACCTGCCAGTTTATTTAAGAATCAGTTGCTTGAAGGCAGGTTACAACGATATTTAAGATATAATGGAAGTTTAGAACATACGAAGAGACACAACTCCATCATAGGTCCCATCTGTTGTTAAGTAGATTAACTTTGATTCTCCATAGTAACTTTGGTTGGTTTTATCAACATCAGACTGCACCACAACTAGAAGCCCAGTAGAGCCAAGATTCCAATTCAATTGCACTGTTGAACATCGGAAAAAACTCCGACGAGCTAGTGGTTGAGTCTGTGAATCTTTTCCACAAGCAAATATCTGGACACTGGCAGGAACCCCCTAACATACAAAGAATGATCAGGCTTGGAACAAATTAATAATGAACAAAACCCTACTTCTAGATGCCTGTAAATTAGCAGAAAATTAAATCAAGTCTTTAGCTTAATGGAGGCCACCCATATGATCAGCTGACCCTCCAACTACTGCATATATTGACAAATTAATCAAAGTCAATTAACAGTGCATAATACTCCCAAGTACATAACATAATTACATATGGTTGACCGTGAATTAAAGATACACTTTCTGCATTTTATAGCTTCCACCAATTCTGACCTTTTCATTCACAGAATTCCAGAATAGTCAACCCTAGAAGCCTGTAACCCAAATACATGGGCAAGCAGAATATTATCTCAGTTTCAATTGAGACCAAAAGGGACACACAAGTCCACAATTTTTCCATGGTGGCATAACTGAAATTCATTAGGAGCAAAATAAAAATGGAAAACTCAAGTATGCAACAAAGTCCCCCGGAACAAGGTATGTTTAGGTTTTCCCATAAGCATGCGGACACGAGATTTCTACACCTGTGCATTATATTTGGACTAGGTTTCACTGATTTGGATCAAGGTTGTGATTTGCATCAAAAAGCTTATTTTTCTTGCTTGCTTTGGCATGATTTGCATATATATACAATCATCTGAAACGAAATCTTATGTATGCAGATTCATATGTATTTACAAACATTAAAAATTAATCTAACAAGTCCTTTTTTTTTCCTTCCCTTTGACTTCAACGTATCTTACAACTTATGTAAGGAAGTTTTAGCCAAATATTCCTTCTTTACTCAAGGGGATTATTCATAGGGACATCAAAGCACCACAAATCAGGATGCATGGTATAGTCTCAGCTTTGTAGAGTGGATAAGGTGATCTAGTAAAGTCTTATCTGCAACCCACATATATGCAGAAGGCATGCAGAATGTTATAAACTTGGGACACAATTAAACAGCATCTAAATATTCCCATGTAATTCGAAGACATCTCTTTGTAAATCGAAAACAAAAGCCTGTCCACAAAATTATCCACAGCCAGCGGAGAGCAAACCTTAGCTTCTGGAACAAATGCTGCCACATGAGACCCTGGGGCTTTAGAAAGCTCAATTGCAGCTACCCCCGGAACTCTAATCCGGTAGACAACTCCCTTGGAGAAATCCCCAGCATCAAGGAACTGGATCTCATTAGTTGCCAACCGACATACAACAGCTTCATCAGAGCTAAACTGAATTGCGGGCCTGGGCAGAATAAACAAGATATATAAAAAATAAAATAAAATAAAAATGCATTAAAATAAGCATAAAACAGCTGTTGGCTACAAAATAGAGCTTAAAGGCACTATTAGGCATAAACTACAATCCTCTTGTATATAAATGTTTACAAAGGAAGGGTCAAAACCAGTCAAACTATTTTGAATTTCACAAAATATAAGACCTTGAAAACTACTAGACATACCACGTGGCTTTTGTCATGTTCTTTTGAAAATGATGATAGACAGCATCACCAGTCTCCGTCTTCCATAAGGTCACATTTTTTTTCTGTGGTGTTGAAGCTTTCTGAAAGGTTTGAAGAAAATTCCCACATGGGGACAAGGAAGCTGCAGCTAGATTGGGGACTTGAAAGGATCTAATTTCTCTGAGTCCACTGCAATCATGTATGCTAATCACAGAGTCAGGTTTCATCACCATCAGTCTGGATCCATCTTCGCTGAACTTTACACTTGTGCAAGGAACGTTTTCAATCTTCACACCAGGTACACCATTGCTGAATGGGGGCCCATTCCAGATTGAGAACCCTTCAGCCCCCCGAACTGTGAGAGGAGAAAGAAAATAAGAGAAAGATAACACACAGCTAATAAGACAGAAAACTATCAATATGTACCTAAAATCTCCAAAGATGGTGAGGGTTCAGTCGCAGCCATAGCAGGGTGGGAGAGGTATATGTGAAGGAGATGCTACCCTGATAACAAAATGACTGCAAAATACAGTGTTAGGCACGAAAAGTTGTGCTTCATCAACATAATACTAGAAAGGTAGCCACTAATTTACTTAATCAACAAATCAAAGGTTGATAAATTATAGTACCTCTAAATTCCTTTGTACTATCATGTGATAGATTATTAGCTCCTTTGAATCCTAAGGCTAAAAATCCTCACTACTTTTAATTAAATATTCCACAGCACAAAACAACACTACCATTTTCAGCTTTAAAGCCAAGTTCTCTTCAGTAAACATAGACTCTCTCAAACAGAATAATTAACTCAATTCCCCACAGTAAAGTCTAAATTGCTAAGTGTGCTTTAAAAGGCATGACATCGCTTCTGATCTTCTGTGTGTTCTATCTCCACTACCATCTTAAACACTTGCTCAAATATCTGATGAGCACAATTCTGCCCATAACCAACATTGAAAATAGAGCACCAAAGTGACTTATTATTAGGTCAAAAAACATTCCTTCGTTTCACAAACCATGAGCAAGCAGATATTACTTCGAAAATCACACGAACCAGCCCTTGCTTACGGCTCCCTCCGTCCCCCGGGGCTACGCATAGATTAATTGATATAACTCCGATTGATAAACAAGCAAACGCAGAAACGAGCCAAAAGGTTTCAATGTCTCGACTTCGAAAGTTTCAATTCTCAGGTCCTACGTATAAAGTGTGTAATATGCAAACTACTCAGTTCTTTACTTTCAAACGCTGTCTCGGCAACCAAACGGAGGTCAATCGTTGAAAGTTTCTAAAACCACACGCCAAGAGGTAGAGAGAGAGAGTTACCGAGTGGGGAGGACGTAGCCGGACAAGGAGTCACCGCTTCCGGAGGCACTGAACGACGTCGGAGAAGGAGCCTCAACCGAAGTGATGTGCGAATCGGGCGTGCTCGGCTTCTCTCAGAGGAGGCAGGGTGTAATGGGCCGCTTTTCAGTTAAATCGATTGGGCCTGAAAACTCTAAAAATGAGCCCAATTAAGCCCACTAATATTTAGCTGAACAAGAAGACCCACATGGATTGCTTTGCTTCTCCTTTATTTCTCCCTCGTCTTCTCAAGTTCATGGGCTTGTAATCAAATAAGATCATTACCATTCTAAACCCATTTTTACTTAAAAATATTATTAAAAAAATGTCTTTTATATATATGTACAGATTGGAGTCTTAACATTTCTGAATTTTGAAGGTATTTTTATTTCATTTATCTCTTAAATTATGCCCTACTTTTTTATGACTAATTTAATCATTCTATTGAATTTATATCTCATTATCTTATCCGGTATACACTTATATTTTGAACCTTTTTTTTTTCTTTAATTTCAATCATTTATAGCCGACTACTAAGTTTTGTTACTTTGATGTACAACTTTCTAGTACATAAATGCTATTAGATTCATAGGCTAAACCTATAAATTATATGAAATGGGCCCCAGTGTGACCAACCAAGCCCAAACAAAACCAACCTCACAATAACTAAACCTTTTTCAAATTTTGTCTCGAACTCTTTTTACCAATCATAGCTACAGGCAGTAGTACACTAGTACACTAGTCTTTAAAGAAAAAATTTCAACAGAAGGAAAACTAAACGCCTCTAGAAGGAAAAGTACTCCGTTATTTATACAACAAGATGTACTGATCATTATGGACGTCTCTAAAGTAAAAGTAGGCATCGTTATTGGGTTTGGACACCTAGAAAGCCTGTTTGTCTCTATATATATAGTACATGTTGCCTCCATATGTTACATCTAGATGCCTTTTCTCCTAGGCCCATCACACGCCTCTCCACAAGCATCAATCTTTTTCAACATTTGCTGCTCTAATTTCGTTAATTAAGGATTTACACTTGTAAATAAGTGAGTATTTTGTGAGTTAAAAAGTTTCACTTTTCACATGCATGCGGGATGTGACTTGCACGGCGTCCGTTTGCAGACAAAGAGTGATTACCTCGACTCGCACCCAACCTTTTTCCCTTGATAAGAATTTTGCTGGAGCGTCATAAGTATTTGGTAGGGAAGGAAAACAGCCTTAGCTGTGGCCGTGACACAACATCAAGGACAAGATGGCTAGCTAGATTGATGGAACTTTCTCTCAAGAAAGACGTTTATAGATATTTATTGAAATTATAAGAATATCTTCCGACAAAGAAAATCCTCGACGTAATCTTGCCGCTAATCTTGTCTTTGGAAGAACTTGGGGAGGTAGTATTTCCTAATATTTTAAATCAATGATTCCAACCCCTTTTTGCGTAGAATTCGAGGTACGTTTTGGATTTGGAAATTATTTTTTTAGAAAAAGTCAGGAACAGTGATTATGGTGGAGGGTATCTTATCACCATCCATCATCAAGAAAATGGAAAAGAAGGGACGGGCGTCGGTTGTTTTCTTTGCGAAAAGCATGTGCTTCTTGACAATGATTTTCCACCTTCAAGAAGCCTTTTTGAACTCTCCAATGGAGATGCCGACCCCACCAAAATTCTTTCATTATTAACCAGCTGCATTGAATCTCGCAAATTCTAGTTTATTCTTTCTTAATTTTTAAAATTTTAGAGGAGCGATTTTGATTAGGCTTGTTTAGTTGCGATATTTAAGATTTGATTATTGCTTCTGATGAACACACGAGGAGTTGTTCCGACTCCATTTAATTAAAAACAAGGGTTAGAGTCATACTTAAGAAAGACAAAGAAAATAACTCTAAAAGTCACAGGCTTTTGTTTCCATAAAAACCGCAATTTGGAATTCAGTAGTTAAGCGCCCCACCTAATCCGTTTGCGCTTTGTTTGACTATTCAATGAGACTACGTTTCTTTATGACAAAGAAAGATAACAAGTATCGACAACTATGTTTTGTTTTTTTAACTTGTGTTATCGTGTTTGGATTCTGTTTGCGGCCTTAAAACCATGACTACCTTAACGCCATGCAAAACTCAAAGTTTGATAGTCGTTTTCAGTCCGAGACCCAAGACATAGAAACCGAGTTTTCTGGCATGATTTCAGGACGGCTCTCATTCTCGTCAGACTAAACGTTTTTCAGAAGAGACTGACCAACTACCGAGCCGAACTCCAATTGAATACAACAAGTTGAACAGGGGCTGGGGCTCCTAAGACCCTCGGGTTACGGTCCTGTCGGTGTTGTGTTGAAGGGTGGTAAGAAAGGACAGTAAAATTGCTGAGAAAAGAGAAGCTAAGCCTAATAGATTAAGGGCTACGGCGAACGGACGAAGCTTCGGAGGTGGGTAGGTTTTGAAACAAGGGACCAAACTAATGCAAAGAGATGCAAAAGCATCGAGTTGTTAAGAATATGGTGATCATCGCCTAATTGAAGATGACGCGAGAGAGGGAGGGGACAGCACATGTTCGGTTCCAAGAAAATTCTTTCCATTCTTCCTCTGATCATCGAAGCAATCGATGATTATATGCAGGCAAGCATGACGTTCTCAGGAACCAAAGGTTGCTTTTTTCTCAATAACCACAAGTATTAACCAAAAAAAGATACTTGTTTTCTTGTCTCACAACATAATTTAAAAGCGTGCTGCCGTGGGTTCCAAATCATTGGCAAAAGACATCTGAACCATATCAGACCTTTCACGCAAAACAAACTGTCTTTATGATTGTCACCATGTCCGCGTTTTGCGTTACAAGTTAAATGATAGAACCTTTGAGTTTTCCAAAAATTATAATAAAAAAGAAGACCGCCAATCACGACACTATATTATCTTAAAAATCAATTATAGCTATTTTTTTAATAACACACCCAGACACACACGTAGTCACATTGTATTGTCAATGTCCTTTTCTTTTAATAACTCGTACACATTTGCGCACCTAGTATCGTCTGGTCTATAGGCGTTTAGCATCTTAAAAGTTCACTCATTTGGTTAGTTGTTCTCTGAAAAAATTGACAGAATTTTGTTGTATAATACAACTTTTTTATTTTTTCTATTTACATTTGTGTTTGTGTCTTTATGTTATTGTTGTATTTATCGTAGGAGTCTGCCGTGGGGAGGTGGGTAAATACAGTAACGCCCAAGGGGGAAGTACCTCCAAAGGACAAAGCTCAAACCGCGTGGGTCCCGGCGGTTGACTACCTCGCCCTTGTTAGACTTTTGTGCGCACGGCCGCAGTGTCCCGTGGGCCCCACGTCGACTAAATCTCTCCCAAACATCCATCTACTCCCGATCCTAGGACCGTGACTCTTCACGTGCCATCGACAGCGTCACGTGCCGCGGACAAGACGTGGACGCCGAACAGCGGGAGTAGCAGGCGACGGTACAACCTAAATTCAAACTCACGGGTAAGTAAAGGCTGAGCGCAAAAAAAAGTTGGGACGAGATTTGGAGAATCAGAGGTGAGGGCAGGTGATGGAGACGGGTGGGACCCCCGTCAGAGAACAGCCCACCCTGATGCGGAAACTGCTCTGACAGCGATTTCCCGCCAAAAGAGGATGACCATTTTTCAAAGAGAATAAGTGAAAAGGAAAAAGAAAAAAAAAAAGGACCCATTGCATGGACCGCAAAGCCTATATTTGTGGAATTTGATAAAGAACTCGAGAAAACTATGAAATAAGTGTGAAAAGGGGCGTTTTAATTGATTGATTCCTTGAATTATTTTCTTTTCTTGTCCCACATCGATTGGTTGGTTGAATTATTTTTCCTTCAAGGGATGATGACTAAAGGGTTTCACCGTCAAAGAAAAACGAACTCAAACTCTCTCAGCTATCAGCCATTACGTAAATGTACTATTTAAGGCTAATGACATTCCACTTGGTTTTTTTAAATTACAATAATTGTGCAAAACTTAAATGACTCTTACTTTTTTCACGTATTAATATGCTAGAATATGTGTCGAGATTACGATATAACAACCAAATTGGAATTAAATTCCCGTTCTTGCAACTTGTATATATATTTTTCGAATATTTGCACCTCGCCGCATTGTTCTACTTTTTCCGAACATAAGCATGGCAAAAATCGTGATAACTGATGGAGGAATATGCCTTTGTTGACAAAATAAAAAAGAAAGAAAGCGACTGATTGTTTACTTTTTATATAAAAAAATCACGCATCTCGATCAATTTTTTCAAAGGCAACTTTCTTTTCATTGACAAAACGTACTAAATGCCGCCTTAAATAAGTCCAATTCTTTCAACCAAATTAAAAAATTAAAAGAAATTTTTCATTTAATATTTTTTTTCCTTTCTAATGTGAAACTTGTGACTTTCAATATTTTTCTACACACCAGAGATGGTCTTAATAGTAGCGAGACTGAACAAATAATGAATAAGAATAAGACCTAAATATGTTTTGACATCATTTTAGAAAATTTAAACTTGTGACTTTCAATTTATTTCTTTTACGAATATGCAATTCTTTCAATTTTCACATTTTGGTGGGCAAGTTGTAAGAATTTGACTTTCTCCCGAGGCTAATCAAGTCGCGACCACAAGATGTGATGCATGGCCACAGCCAAGCCCCTAGTAAACCATGGTTAGGAAAATGACTTCATCTGTGGTCCTTTAAACTGTATATGCTCTCTCTCTCTCTCTCTCTCTCTGCCTGTCTCTCGCCTTGGTTGGATATTAGCTGTCAAACAGATGATACTTTTTTTTTTTTTCGGCGACAACCTTTCGCTAATTTGTTTTTTAAATTTTCTGAAACTTTATAAAAGTCTTTCGGTAGTCTGCTTTTCTTCTTCCCCCTCTCTTACTTTCTCGCTCGCTGTGTCTCTGGCTCAGTTCCAGTCTCTCCCATTCTGCAGCCATTCTCCTCCCTTGGAAATTTTCTCGGATCATTTCGGCAGTTCTGGACTTTGTACCGACAACTCGGGTGGTTTAAGCAAAGTTATTTAGTTTTGGGATGGAATATGCAGCTGATTCAGTGATTCTGGTAAAGCGGTGTGCCTATTTTTTGCATAGCTCCAAAACGTGAAAACTCAACGTAGTCAGCAGGAGTCTAGACTAACACTCAGAGAAAGAAACTGTTGCTATTTTCTTTTTGGTTTCGAAGGGACGAGATATTCAGAAGCAGAAACATCGGTACACGCCATTTTTCTCTGGGACTGCTTAGAATTTCGTTTAGTTTACGCTTTTTCTGGGTGGAGATGATCGCGAGCGCTTTCTGCAATGCAGACTCTAAGTTCTCGGTGAGTTCCTTAAGCTTTAAACCTTTCATTTGTTTCTTTACTTTAACACTGTTTTGCTTTACTTGATGGAATAAATGAGTTATCTTGTCTCTAAAACCAATTAGAGACTTTTTGTTTAAAATTATCTCTGCAAATCATGCCTTTTTAACCTCCTTGGGGTCATTGAACGGTGGGGATGGCGTTGATGACATTCTCTGACTGTACCCGGGCTATTACATACTATTTATGATATCAAACAATAGTGGGTAGGTACATTTTATGCTCAAAATTGGGTGGATTTAGGGTTCCTTCCTGCATGGTTTAATATTTAATTTGGTACCGCCACACCTTATTTCTATCATCTTTGTTTGTTCCCACCTACACCCACAAAATAATGTTATTGGTTAATGTCATCTAACTCTTGTATAATATACACCGACCGTGTAGTTTTCTGCTTGGCTAAACTAAATGAAGGACTATTGGCCCCTTTGAGTGGACTTGCTGGAGAATGCTACTGGTAACATAGTTTTAGCAGTATACGCGTCCTTCATTATTTTATTCTCTATATTAATTGTATGATTAGGGCCATGATTATGATTGCGATTATTGTATTGTTGTTTTTAGTATTGGTGATTCTGCTCTTCATGGATTCATGGGCCTGCTATGTGTTTGTGAGCCATCTCTGAATTAATAATGCTGATGGCGGTTTCCATAAATAATTGTAAAACTAAATTGGATAGACGGAACACTATATAATGTTCCGAGATGCAGATTAACCTCTGACCAAAACAGTGCATGTCTTGTCTTGCATGCTTTCGTGTACGATTCATAAAGAATCAGATTATTTTATGGTATAATTAGGATGTGGATGTGACTTATGAGCCTTTAAGTAGAGTCAAATCGTATCGGATAACAAGAGACGAAGCTTCCACCAAGTTGGTGTTTCAATTTCTCCATTATCTAAGTGCATTTGTTTGGACTTTTTACAGTGTTCTGTTTTCCCATGATTATATAATTAAGCGTTTCCTTGTTTCCATGAATATTTAATTAACTGCATCACGGTGTCTCAAGTGGAGTACTACCCCGGATGGATTTGCAGTCTCTTTTGTTAAAGCATGATCAACCAGATACTTATCAGTGAATGACATAAATATTTTCTGACCGCCCAAAACAACAATATAAAGAAAAAAAGTAGATCTATATATATCTATGCAAGCGAATTCATGATGGTTTGGAACAATTCTTTAGTAAGTCTTACGGACTATGATACGAGAGCCTCTGTTGTGGCACTTTGGCATATATATAGTAGTTATCTTTTGTTTCTCTGTAGCTGACCTTCGATTAGTATTATGATGAACATAAAACAACTATGACTAGATCATGGGCATACTTAAGTCTTCTGGATTTTCTGTTGAAGCTGTATGCTAATCACCGAAAAATAAGCTGAGTAGCCTGTTTAGAGTTGAAAATATTCTCATGGGGTGGCGTGTGGTCATGCAAAGTTGATTGCTTTTGTTAATCTTTTGTCTTTCTCTTTAATTCACAAAGTCTGGCTCTGTTGTTTCTAACTAGGTAGAAGAAGGGATAGAGGTAGGAAAGATGACGGAACACAAACGGAGCCCCTGCTCTGTTGAACAAGGCAGTCTTACTTCTCTTGCATCCAAACGACAGAAAGCTGATTTATCTGCCAAGGTTTCTTCTTGTCTTTCTCTTCTTTTTCCAATCTTTTTCTATTGGAGTATGATTTCCTTGTGGAAGATGTGCGCACCCAAAGTAAGCTGGCAAAAATAGCGATTGTAGTAGGTTCGAAGGTCGCGTTCCTTATCTAAGCTAAAATTGCCACTTGAATATGTGAAAGGATGGCCTTGAAGGTTGTCAAACGTTCACCCTGCTGTAGTTAAGTCATGAAACTGGTTCAGTTCCTATGAACTTTACTATCTCTCGGATCTCAACCAGTGAGAAGTAGCTTCCTAGGATCTATGATTTAGTGGTATCTATAACCTTCTTGTGTTAATTTTTTCCTTTTGCTTCTTTTGTTTTCCTAAATTTTGCTCCCTTTGGCGATAGGAGAGGAAAGAGAAGCTGGGTGAGCGAATTGTGGCCCTGCAACAGCTTGTTTCACCTTATGGGAAGGTAAATATGAAAAAGTTGATCTGTCTGTTAAAGCAGCCTTCTTGGACATTGACGTTATGAACTTGAATTGCTTCATTTATTTCTAATGGACTTCATGAAAAAAATTACTTCTTGCCTGCCTCACTTTGGACTGCAATATTATTTAAAGTGAGTGGCATTTATGGCTGCCGTAGAGGAAAAAGTACAAGAAAATAAAAAAAACCAACAAAAGCAGTCAGCGAAAATGAAGGAAAAAGAAAAAGGATGTTCTTTTCACCGTTTCTGAGAGAGTCGTTCCCTGTTCTGTGTTTCTGACACTTTTCTGATTTTACTGCAGACGGATACAGCTTCAGTCCTTTTGGAAGCAATGGAGTACATACAGTTCCTTCACGAACAAGTTAAGGTTCGACTTTATCCTGATACTTTTATGAACTACCATTAGTAGTCACCTTTTTGAGCTGGCATATGTATGGAATACGTTTTCTTTTCTGGGTTTGGAGTCGACTGATGTTAAATTCTAATGTGATTGTCATCTTCTAGACCTGATATTTGAGCTCCGATGTGTTTTAAGCGCCTCTTTTTTCTCTTTCCAAGAAAAAAAAAAAAAGAAAAAAAGAAAAAGAAAGAAAAGAGCATGGGTGTTAGCATTTTTTCTTGCTTTTTTGAAGGGGTAAAACTTTGAGATGTCCAGGACGTGATCAAGCCAATAACCCTTTTTTTATTACTGTATGAAGATTTAAGTGACACGATATCACTGCTTTTGTCTTTATGGGTGCTTTCAGGTGTTGAGTGCTCCATACCTCCAAAGTACCCCAACTAAAACGCAGGTGAGCATAAAGCAAATCCGGTAACAGAATAGATTGTTTGAAGGATATAATTAACTGCGAGTGGTCAAATCTTGAATATCCTTTCCTAAGCAAATTTGATGTCACCCACTTTCCCATGTAACCAAAGCTTAGATAGCGGGAAGTTATGTTGGAAGCTAAGGCATTAGCTGTTTTGTGTTCAGGAATTAGGAGCATACGGCCTGAGAAATAGAGGATTATGTCTTGTTCCTGTCGCTTGCACTGCTGGAGTGGCTCGAAGTAATGGTGCAGATATCTGGGCTCCCATTAAGACCACTTCCCCTAAACTCGACAAGCCTCTTTCACAATTCCATTGAGACTGCTGAGACCCAAGGGTTCTCATCTTTGCTAGAGTGGTCGTGGAGGATAACCAACCCTTTTATTTTGCAGCTAATTTTTGTGGCAGATGCAAACTTATGATTGAATCTTAGCATGAAGCATCCATGGAAATATGGAATGCGAATGGTCAGTCTCTGGACAACCCAAAAACATTTCCCACACCGTTCTAGCTTCCAATGTGTATCCCCTATACTAATTATGCGAAAATGTATATTTAGGCACTTGAGTTGTATAATGACCATGTTATTAGATTAATGAATATTGGAGAGAATGTCATATATGGTTAATATCAATACAAATTGTCTGCTTGGGTCCAATTCTTTACTAGTCGTTAAGTAGGTCAATATTGTGGATGGTCTATGGTACAGCAAGCTTCGCTGCTTGACATAGCCATGGCATGGAGTAAAAATCCTACGGGTGAAAAGCGTATAGCAAAATCTTAAATACCTCTAATTTTTTCATAATGCTGGGAGGGGGCTTAACACTGGGAGTATGTCATGAGCAAAGTAAGATGGGCCTCCGGTTTTGATAGAAATTTAGTATTTTATTTTATGGGTGAAATAGAGTAAGCCATGAAAAGTAGAATGATCCCCACAAAAGCAGAAAACCACGTGATGCAGTGCCGAGAAAAATTAAAATCTTCGGTAATTTACCAAGGAAACCAAGAAATATCTTAAGCTTCAACAGGAAGGGAAAGTTGTATGTTTGGAAGGACACTGGAAGAGAGGGGCTTATGAGCAAAAAGGAAAGCGGGCGAGTGCAGAAATACAGTGAAAGCTATCTCATCTCTAATGCATTACTCTGCAGTGTGAAGCCATAAACTTTCATATTTAAGATTCTGCTTTATGGCTTCTAGTAAGGGTAAAAACAGAGAGGGAATGCTAACAATATAAGGTCTCTTTAAAAATATGCATCCAGGTAAAAACATACTGCTGTAGTAAATCGCAGAAGATAGAAACACATTGAATATTCCAGTTCGACTTCTAATTTTGTGTCCAGGAACCACAGTTATCAATGATTTTGTTGAATCTTGACGGAAACTCAGAATCTACCGTCAAGCATAAACTAAGTTTTAGTGTTGCAGCTGTAACGGATTCATGAAACTCAGATGTTGCATATAAAAAAAAGAAACATGAGGAAAAGTATTAGCACTTTTATGGTATACTTTTTCATTTTAATTTTTTGACACGGACAGACAATTGCAATAATTAAGATACAAAAAGGAGCACAAACAGAGGAAAAAAGAAAAAAGAAAACTCAAGCTGCTGCAGCAAGCTTAACCTTCTCTCGGAGGAATTGCTGAATATGTTCATGTTTCCAGTTGTCGATCCTGTAACAGAGAAAAACATTTTCAATTAGATAAGTTTGCAGAACTTATTTTCTTCCTTGAATGGTGCAAATGAAAGATCCAAGACATAATGAAACTAAAAATAGGTGAAAATTAAATCCATCAATGGGAGAAATGATCAGCATTACCGAAAATTAGATAAAGAAGCCTTAAACCAGACCCCTCTATTTCCACGTTAAAATTAAATATGCGACTCAACTTAAAATGCCATTGAATGGAACTTCCATCAAACACTACAAGGAAGCTATTTAACCTCCGACGTATGAGGTCCAGGTATCAAAAATCTTGAATCAAGTCATTAGTTGGACATCCGCCTTGCAGACATTGCATCTTGACTTGACAATGAATAGGAATATGAATACCAAACACTTCAAACCGGTACTAGGTATACGTAGCTGCCAATGCTGGATCAAGGTAAGACCTACGCCACTTTGATCATATGTGCCAACATGAAATGAGTTGACATGACGTAACATATACGGCTCACTAGGAACTCTGAAATGGTGGACATTCTAGAAAAGAAAATGTTTCTCTGACACTTGGAAAGAGGTCAAATTCAGCGAACTAAAAACGGGGCAGTCTTTTGTGCATCACAAACGAGGGACTAATGAAAGGGGAAGAGATCTGATGAGGCGGGAAGATGTTATACATCTACCAGTTCTTAAGAATTTTCAGCATTTTTGATACCATGATCATGAATCCGGTGAAGAAATCTCTCATTATTTACATCCACTAGGGAAACTAGAGCTTAGGGGTTAATAGGAAGAAGGAGAAGCTAACCTTATAGTTTCCTTGTGTTCGCCTGCATCATCAAGCATGATCAACTTTGGAGGAGAATTGAAGATATATTGAACTTTCACTGAAGGGAATTGATCCTTCGTTTCTTCAATGAAGCCCACAATTTCGGGATAGAAAACCAGCTTCCTCATGCAGACCTCCAGTATAGCCCCAGAATAGGTAATCTGCAGATCCACAGAGTCAAAACAATTTTTTTTGCCTTCCCTTCAAATAAATGGACAGAAATACGGATTCAAGGAGATTTAAGGCTCAGCATGGAACATGGAACATGACACATGTAAAGACAAAATAGATTGGAATTTGATGCATGTAAACCAAGAAGATTTCAGAGTTGGATAATTTCAAATTATGCTAAAAGAAACATTAAATATGTTTTGTTCACGTCTGTATATAGTATTCCTGCATGCATCTTGGGTCTATGTTTAGCCCTGTTTAGGATTTGCCATGTTAGCATCTTGATCGTCTCATGTTTTCATTTGTGTCATAGACTTGCAGTAAGTGGTCGATCCACAATGACTTCATGGGCCATTTCATACTGTCAAAAACCAAAGACCTATAATGGGCTAATCAAAGTTTCTCTGGTTTGTAGAAAATTATCTTAAGAATAGTTTCTCTCTTTTATCTAAGATAAATACAGTAACAAGCTAGACAACTCTTTTGAAGTCAAGAGAAGTGGAAATAAACGAGAAAACTACCTAAACACATAGCAGATAATAGTTCTGTCATCTGTATGTCATTAAAAAACAGAACCACACAAGTTTTTGACTCTTGGACTGCATAAATGAGAGTACTCAATACCAATCTTCATTCTACCCAGCCAGTCATGTTGCACAACATCATTAAGTATCAAAACTTCACTTCTGCCTATGAAAAAATTTAAAGGGTCCAACATTTGAATCGCCAATTATAGCAAAGAAAAGAACATTTTAGTCTGTAAGACATTTGCAAGCTTTTGGTGTCCTTTAAAGAAGAACATGAATGAGAGAATTTAAGTTCACCGCAAGAATCTTATTAGGAAAAACAAAAAGGTCTAGTAAGTCAATTCAAGTAATAACTTTGTGCCAAACGTAAGGAAGAATATTAAAGAAAGCAGAAAACATGTTTTGATCAGAACACCCATGTGCAGCGCTCCCCCCTTCTTGTATCTTGCTCTTCAATTTTATGCTTTTTCTTAAGGGTCCACTAACAAATTGTAATGGAGCATTTAATAGTTCGCTTGTTATTCATCAAGTTAGAAAATAAATGAAGCAACAAGCATAAAAAAATTTATGCAATAGAGAGTGTGGTAGATCAACCTTCCAAATTCTTTGTCTTTTGGCCATAGATGTAATTAGCAAAAACAATGGAAGTGAATCTTAAAGAGTATAAAATCCAAAACATAGTCTTCAGCTTCAAACATTCCATTATACCCCATAAAAGTTATACATACCTTGCTCATGGAGTCATCTGAATCCTCAGTGCAACACTTCAAACAATCTGACACCAGATCTACAAACAAAACATGGACTTTAGTCCATCTTTAATAATGATGAAAATAAAACATAAAAATCTTATGCATGCACAACACTAGGAGCAAACTTGACCCCAAACGCCAAGGGACAAGATACTAGATATATCAATATAAGTCAGTAGTCCAAAATACAACACACCCACACTTTCATCTATTATCCAGTCAACTCATAGTTCACTTCCAACCACCCCACATCCAGTTTGTAGAATTTCGAGTTCTAGTTGCAACAATTTTATTACAATGTTTCGGTATGTGAATGAAAAAAGACATGTCTCTAGACTTTGATCAAATTTAGAGTTCATACAAAAGCCATTTATCTTATTATTGACTCGATATACAGGTGAAGAGAACAATTCAATGTCATATTGAAAGATGCCACAAGTGCAACTGGTTAATATAACACTATAGAATCCACTGACTTCCACTTTTGGTTTCTAGTAGTGTTTTCATATGTTATATATGGCCTCATTCAAAGAGTTTACAAAGGAGCCAACTCCAACAACCTGATGTCTGGTATGGCAGTACACTAAACATTGCACAACAGTGCAGAGTCAATACATGCATGAAGAATTTGAGTGGAGATCATCAGACTCCTATTTTGTGGATTATATTTACAGGTACCACTGGTACTACTACTTGTTATAGTCATCAGATTATTTTGACCTTAACTAGCGGTGCAGTTAGTAGATGTCAAAATTGTAATTTGTGATAACTTTGTCAACTTTAGAAATGTTGATCATGTTTTCTCAACATGCATGTAAAAAAGCTGTTCGGGTGAAGAGATTGCTTGGTGAATACAGAGTTAAGCAAGAGAGAGGTAATTATTCATTGTGACAGTAAAAGTATGTTGGGCTTGGCAGAAAACCTTGTGTTTCATACATATACTAACAAACGATGCTCAAAATCACTTTATTTGCAAGAAATTACAGGAGGGATTGCTCATATTCTAGAGGATTCAAACTAGAAAGGACTAGCAGATTTATTTTGATAAAATTTGTTTCAAGAGAAAAGCTAGTATCAGTTATAACTTTTCTTGGGTTTGTTGTCACTTCATAAATGATGATGGAGGCAGCACATCCATTGTCTTGTTCTGAAACTAGTGTTCGTGTGAGTATAAAACGTGAAGAACAACTAACTCCTGGAATGATGTCATAAGCCTAAGCGAATAATACAACAGAATTGGACACATTCCTTGTACTTCAAACGTTGGAATAAGTGGTAATTTAGTATGTCATATTACAATCTAATTATCAATTATCAAATTTTCCAGAAAAAGAAATATCCGTTAAGTGGAATAGAGCTTTAAGATCTTTCTATTACATCTATATGACCCCAGAGGTATTTCTAGCAATAGAATTCCTCATATCTTCAACGTAAATCCAACAAACGAAATGCAGAATTCATGATAATTATCCAACATTAATACCGTAATTCTTGGAATCCGAATGATAAAAACTCCCAATTTATAATTGAATCAATCAATCAACTGAAATCATTTGTAACTGAGATTTTTATTTTTCTAAAGATCAGATAGAACACCTTTACACCAAAGTATTCAAGACCAAAAACAATCTGTTAAGAAAAATAATTTTTCGAATTTGTGGCAGCCAAAGAATTCATAACAATCTACCTGCGTCCTTGACATACTCAGCGAAAGCGTTGCAATCGGAGCAGAGTGCAAGCCCCGTAAAGCCCAGATTCTCGCATTCCCTGGAGCTCAGTTGCTCTTTTGCGGCACCCAAAGGTACTATAGAAAATAGCAGAGCTAAAGAACAAATATATGCTAAAGATCCCATCTCTCTCTCTCTCGAGCCTCCCCTCCACTCCCAGTCTCCACCGAGTCGCTGAAATGCTGTGCCGTTGTCAAAACGTCCAACCTATAGATGGCGGAACGAGTTGCCTTTTAACTATACGGTGTCGTTTCATCACCTTATACGGTGTCGTTTCATCATGGGCGTGTAAAAACGGTTAAGGAGGCTCTTTTTCTGTAGCAGCCCATAATGCCTTGCCACGTCCCTCTTACATCCATCCTTTGGGCCTCTTATTTGACAGCTCACAAGATTTTCTAATCTAAGCATAGGAAGAAATCAAAAGGTACTTTTTTTAATAAACATGTTCATTTTATCTTTGATTGATCTTTGATTGACCTAGCTATAGATGAAGCATATATTTCCAACTTTATATTAAGTAAATTACACTTGTATGATTAAAATCATAGATGAATTTATAGAATAACATTACATTGAATTTGAGATCTTATAACAGAGCTAGTAATTAATTAACCTATTATTACCATATTGTCTTCTTATAAAATATTAGTGCTATTATAAATCAATTTCATTCTACATTCTTTTCAATCTATCTAATATTTCTTGCAACAAAGTTTTGACCCAAGATACAAAAGTGATTAGAGAATAGTGATGAATATGGTAGTGATTGTTTAGCTAGTTAACTCAATGGAGAGTTAGTAAGAATTCAAACTGTGATGATGAGGTTTAACATGAGTTGAGTATATATGTTTTAATATTTAAAAAAATGCAATAGCTTAATTAGCAAATAAAAACCTCTGACAAGAGAAAAATAGGATTCGTACATCGAAACTAAGACTACCAATTCTCTAGGCTTGATTCTACGTCTATGTCATTCTAAGTAAAGAATGGTGCCTACTGCATCATTCAATAGCTTTCACACCTGTTTGTGTGCTTGTTACGCATCAGGTAAAAGCTGCGCACCATGTTGAACAAGATATCAACAAGATGCATGCAAAATGTTCTAGAACATAAACAATCTTTAAACTGTCTGATAATATTTCCCTCACCTTTTTAGTTTTAAACTGGTTCGATCATTTTTTTCCCTATCGTTTTATCTCTTAGCTAATCGAAAGTTGAATTAATGCCTGACAAGATCAACAAATAAAGAAAATTCCAGGGGAAGTTGTAAAACCCCTAGAGAAAAACTTGGGTTTGGATAGAAAGCTGTAGAAGAAAGAGAAAAGATGAGAGAATAAGTTCAAATATTGCACATATTTTGCTGCTTTTGTCTAGGTAACTTTGGAGCTAGAGTTAGATGAGTAATAAAACCTTTTGTATATTTTAAGATTTTTGTTGAAAAAAGGTAATTTGATGAAACAAAAACGACTGGATGTTGACTTATTTAATCTCGCAATTTGGGGTCAGATCCTCAAAATAGTTTCATTAGAAAAATGGGCAAATTGCTTTTCTTCTCTTAAACAATATTGCCACCCGAAAAAGATTCCAAGGTAAAAAAAATTTAACTCTAACCAAAGCTAAAGCACTTGGGGAGAGACTGAGATAAAGAGATTTATTAATCTGGCAGATGCAGTACTGTAAAATTACTACAAGCTTTACTAGTAAACATCTTTCTGGAGGAATTTGCAAGCAGCAAAAGATGACGACATGGTCCATACATCCCTTTAATGTTTTAATGTTTTAATGTTTTAATGGAGATACAGTGTGATCAGTCATTAGAGCAGCACTGGAAATTTAGGGTCTAAGGACCCAAAAAAGCTCTACTTTCCTATTATAATATCTTAACATCGAAGTTCTGCAGCTGTCTCATTTCTTGCATGGTCAACCTTTTTGTCCCCTTTCTCAGCCAGCATCACCGATGAGATTTTCTCTTTAGCCACTTCCACTACTTCCTCCTTTCGTATCTCCTCAACCTCTTCCAGGGGCTTACCAGTATAAAACCAAGCACACACCAGATAATACACGAGGTTAATGGCTTGAACTCCGCTAACTAGCCAATAATAACACTCCAGTCTACCACGATTGAGGTTCCTATTAGGCAGCCAATTGCTTTTCTTGCCTGAATACTTGTGAACCAGTGAAACCATCAGTGTTCCAACGTAATTTCCAGAAGCTATTGCTATCCAGTAGAGGGCCGCGGCTGTGCTTCTCGTGCTTTCGGGTGATTGATCGTAAAGAAACTCCATGTGCCCAACAGACATGAATACATGGGCTAGCCCGTGGAGGCAGTACTGAGGTACCAGCCAGAAAACGCTTATGGGTATGGTTGCTTTTGGATCATCCAGTAAGTTGTGGTTGGCAGCCACTGTTTTTCTTTTGATCTCAACAAATGATGCGAAAATTGTGGCAAGAATGTTTATCACAAAGCCCACCCCCATTCTCTGCAGGTATGTGATTCCCGATGGATTTCGGGTGAACCGACGAGCAAAGGGTACAAACAGACGTTCGTAGAGAACAAGGCCACTGAGCATGGTTATGGTGTCAAAGACGGCTAAAGAGGCCGGAGGGATCTGGAAGGACGGGGACAGGTGGCGGTTCATACTGCGAGCTTGTTGGATGGCGAAGCTCTGCTGGTGTGAAGATGAGGCAACAAGTAAAATTCCGGCAGCCCATATGGGAAACATCCGGACAATGGTTTTTAACTCCTCGACTCGATGAACGGTGGAAAGCCTCCACAGTTTTGGTTGCTTTGAGTCTGCTGCGTCGCCATCTGTTACTATTGCCGCCTTATCCAACCACCTGCAGCCAGTAATGTGAAGCTGTTTAACCATTCAGTATATAGGATGCTACTTTGTGTACTGGGCATTTGCAATGAATTATCGCAGTTGCTTACTTGAATTGATTTGTGTGTAGAAGCCTGCCATGCACGGAGAGAGCAGCATCGAGCTCGTTGTTCTCGTACAAGAGCGACGGGTCTGCTGGTACCACTTTTTTCCTCTTTTTCAGAGCTGCAACAATTACCTGAGTCAATCTAACCAGGGGGCTTCCCCCTGGTTTTTCTCTTCTGTAAAGAGGTGAACCCAGCAAAAAGGCTAAAATTGAGATGGCCATGGCTATGGTTGGGATTCCAAGACCCCAGCCCCAGCCGACGTTTTCTTGGATATACACCACCACAGTTAGGGCGGTTAAGGTTGCCATTCCCATGCTGAAGTTAAACCAATTAAAGAAATTCCACCTTCGAGCTGCAACACCTGATTTGGTCATGTCGAGTTGGTCTGCAGCAAAGGTAACTACACAAGGCCTAATACCACCTGTGCCAAGAGATGTAAGGAGGAGACAGAGATAGAACACCCAAAGCTGCGCGGCCGAAGCTTGCTCGCAATTTTCTTGCGTTGCACATGGTGGAGGGCGGAGCATTGGCAGTGTAGCTGATATGGTGATGCTAACCAATCCCTACGAGAAGAAAGTAATCAAATATTGAAACCAGATAGATCGTTTTTATAAGCTATCTAAACACAGCTCAAAGGCTGCATATGATCGTCTTCCTTCTGGAATCCCACCTTTTTATCTTGTTGCTGTTTTCTGAGGGAGAGACATACCAGTTCATAAATAATGGAACCGACCATGAGGGTCCAGAACCGCCCTGCGAAGGAGTCAGCAATTAAAGCTCCGATCAGTGGCGTGAAACTGGCGGTTCCGCCGAAGTTGGTCAGTGTGTTGGAGGCTTCCACCAGCGGCATATTGAGCTGCTGTGTCAGGTACGTGATCATGTTGGCATGGAAACCTGTTGCGGCGAATTTGTCGCACATTTCATTTGCTGTGAACATGGGAAGAAGAAAATAGTTTAGCTTACTGGGCTCGTGAATTTAGCAGAGAAGTCAGAATAAACAGAAACAACTTCTTCGTTCTAATCGCAAGAAGAATCATGCTCGATGTAAAGGCCAACTTTTACAGCAAGAACTTGAAGAACATAAAAAATGGACCTCCGAGGGTTTTTATTTATTTATTTATATGGATAGGCAGAGGGGAGCACATGCTCTTGGTAGCTCGAAGGCACCTGAATGTCTCAAACTTAAGATCTCTTTGGTCTTAGACTGCCTTGATCATGGAAGTCTGCTTCAACAACTCTAGATTTATTAAACTTGTCTAAGATTTGTTTGGAAATTTTGCCCTACCAGAATCTTTACTATGTATAGTGATTGATGTTGCAAGTAATCTTGTACTTAGAGAAGTTAATGCAGATCTTACTAGGCTTACCAACACCCAAAAGCAGAAATAAAGGGTGATTTGTATTGAAAGGTACTCAAGCACCACCCAATGAGCTTTTCCCTTAAATGTTATCCTACCATAAAGCCAAAGAACATTGAAATGCAAACTTACCAAGAATGAATGGCATTGTTTTGATCCCTCCAAGCTTCTTCTCCTGCTTCTCATCCTTAGCCGTATTGTCCATTTCCAACTCCATCTCCTGGTTCACATGCAAAGAGAAGTTCCAAGAGGGCTTATATAATTGTGCCCCAGGCTACATGACAGAGCACAATGTGGAGGAAAATAAAGACAAATATGTGTATGGGTCTGTGATATGGTGGGGAATCATGTCGTACGCTGATTGTATTAATTGAGGTTGTACTCATTCAAATCAATGGTGGATTGAGCATGTCGGAAAGGAATTTGTCTTCACCTAACCTGTTTTATGTTCATTTCGGATTCTGGACTTCATTTTCCCAAGTGGCACGGCGCTGAGACACATGCATTACACTGGAGATGACTCACGGAATCTTGAAAAAATTGCAGTACTGAAACGACAGAACACTACTGGAAAACTCGTTTCGAATTTGAGTTTTGGCCTTTGGGATCAGTGATGGTCCAGAGTGGTAGAGAAGTCAGTGATATTTTGAGCTGCTCAGAAGCAGTAGGAGGCATTGCAAATCCATTAGCTCTTCCCATTATCCAAAATTTAAGGCGTGTAATGATTTTAAATATTATCTATCATTTGATGGTTTTAACAAAGTATTAATCAATTGAATCGGTTAAGTACTTATAATCACTTAATCATAAAAAAAAATACTTAAACTAATTACATTATTAATTGGATAGTTTTTATAGTCACATAATCATATAAAATATTTAGAATCATTACAATGTGACTCGCATGATACTCTCTCACAAGTGCTAAAAAATACTTAGAATAATTATATAATTAATTAGACAATTCTAATAATAGAAAATTCTTGGAATCATCATCATAACGTGATTTGCAAGATACTCTTTCACAAATACTTAGATAATTGTTATATTGTTATTTAGATAATTGTTATAATCACCTGATTATAGAGAATACTTAAAATCATTACAATGTAATTTGCATGATTCTCTCTTGCAAGTATCATCGATGTCTCTTTGTGCTTTCCATATTTGACAATACTCAATGTAGATAATCATTGCCATGTAACTTGGTTCTTAATGAATTCGATGAACCTGCTAAAGTTGGCAAAGCTAAAAAGAAAAATTTAGGAAGCCCCTACTCCTATAACCAAAAGTGAGTTACAATTGTTGACGATTGCTACAAATTGTGGGTTAGATCATAATCAATGTAGCAGTGAAACCATCAAGGGAATTTGAGCAATCCATTGTTTGTTTCAGCAAAGTTCCAGGAACCCATGGTTTGTGATGGAGATCTGTTTAGGGTCATGATATTTGCTAAAAGTAGTGCGTAGAATGACGTCCCCCCTTACGTGAACTGACTCAGAGACAAAAACAACCGAGCCTCTTACGGCGCTACGATCCAATGAACAGGGTAGACTTGGAGGCACAAAATGCCAGCCTCCTAGTGAGGTCCACGACATCAGAAAATGATATATTTACACGTGTTTTGTGACAGTGATAATGCATGATTTATTCTCTCTCTAAAACATTATGTAGTTTCAGCCGACCAGATGGCTTTCACCACCCCTCTGGTATCAGGCTAAAAACAGTGCCAATAATGATTCATATTGATCCCTTATCATCGGGGCACGGTGGAATCAGGACTAGCCCCTCAATTCCGCAGCACTATACAGGTAACTATTCTTTTCCGCAAAATGGAATATGCACCCGTGACTTACTTCTCAATCATTCCTTCCCTTTTTGCAGTTAAAAGGCAGCTAGCAATGGGTTTAAGATGTTCATTTGATAAAACTCATTATTATACAAGTAAAAATTTTAATATATTTTTTTAAACAATTTTCACAATGGTAGTCAAATTATTGAACAATTGTAGTGTTACATTTTGTAAGCAATGTACAAGCTCAACTAATGGAAGCTCATAAGAGAACTAAAGAAAATCCTGAACTTTAATACTATGTTAAGATAATTATCAAAACTAAAAATTGGCTTAAAAGTTGGTGAAATCCATAACCATATAAGTAAGAATCTTAGTATATTTTTCAATAATATAACATTCATTACTCACATTGTAACAATTGTAAGGAGTTGCTTCTTACATAAATTTGTGTTGGTGATCACATCCATATTTCTCTTATATTAACTCTCTAACAAATGAGGCCTTGCCTTTTCCAGTTCCATGAATTGTACAGGACTGAGTTTAGAAGGTCGTAGGTCGCTTTCAGTAACGCTACGGTTTCTTGAGTGAAAGTAGGATACGAATATTTCCAAGATCAAAACGAGAACTTCTAACGTTTTATCTGCCTTAAAATGTAAAGCTCATCAAATACCCAACAACGAACAACCAAATACAGATCAAACGATTAACTTACAGAGGCAACACAAAGATATTACCATTAGTTCTTTGAAAACTGAGAGATCTGTCATTACATAGAGAAGGATACAACAAATACACACCGCCAGTTCTCTCTTAAGGAGCCAGGGTGAGATTAAATTTAGAATACAGAAGAATAACACCTCTTTCCATCACAACGAACCTCGATACCTCTACATTTACTATTCAGAATGACCGGGAAAGAACTACAAGAACATGGGAGAATCATAAAGGCAAAACCCAATCTGATGTCGTAGAAAGTATTAGTTAACTGTCTTGAGCTACAGAGGAAGAGGAAGGGCCTCCGTCAGAACTTCTGGGGGAAGAATTTGACTTGATATATGAACAGGCCACCTTCAACATCTCTTCCACCTCCTTTTTATACTACATTAAGTTAATGTAAGGGGAAGCGAGAGTCAGAATCTACTCAGTTCTCAAATGAAGAGTGCATGGTTATTTGCAGTGAGGACAAACCATTATGGCACATGACAATCAGTTATGTACTAACCTCATTGATGGCCCCTGACTTAATTTTGGATTGCATCACACACCATTTCTTGAAATGTGCACCTGTAAAAGTTACCACCAAAGCATTTCATAAAGACTGAGTTCATGGATGGGGGAAAACAACTTAATGTCAAACCGCAAAATGAGAAGAGATCTTGCTTCAGAAAAACTACATGATCTGCAAATTCACGTGGAAGCTATACAAGGGACCTAGATGGTGATCCATAGGTACATTTTTACAAAGTATTCCTATTATAGACAAATATTAGTTAAAATACTCCATATACCGAGTAAAGAGGTGGGTGAAAAGTAAAGAAATAGCCAAAAAATAAAAGACATCAGAGATGCCTGGAAGTCTCATAATGATAATGGCAATAGTAAAATTCCGATCAAGACCCACTGGGTGCATGTGCAAGTTATTGATATATGTATACTGTCAACTAGCTTGCGCACCAAGAGATAGAGGGTAGATCTAACGACACAATTGATTGGGTGTACAGAGAATGACTTTGAAAAGGAGGTAAATCTCCAAAATACAGAAGTTTCCATTTTGTCCGGTGTTTAAAAAACAGACTGCTCCAAAACTAAAATCATTTGCTCAGCATAAGTGATAATTAGGTAAATTAAAGAGATATATTGATTGAAGCTATCTTCTCTCGTGATAGAAGTTCCAATCACCAAGGACATCAAATCACGGTTCAGTGTTGTCAAAAGACAGACCTAAAACAAGAAAAAGGTGGAAAGCTAGGGAAAAAGGAATATCAAGAATTACCCATAAAGAAATGGATTTCACTCCCCTAAAGCACAGCAATGCTTTGAGTTTTTCCTTTCCAAAGGAAAACAAAGTACAATTAGGCTGGACCTCAAACAGAAAAATATTACTGCCAAGTAGTGGTACTACATTTGTTCTTATACTATATTTTCTTTTGCTTGTCAATAGCTAAGGATGACATATTAGAAGAAGAAAAAGAAGACACTAGAAGTTCAAGGGACCACATCACCTACTCTCCTTTTATGTAATTTTAGATTTGTACTAGGGAATTTCGTTTAAGGTAAAAACAAAACATACATAAAAAAACACTTCAAAATATATCATTGATCTATTTACCCAATGTTTCAGCGAAAAACCATAATTGATTTGGTTTCATTTTATTTGCTTTTCTTGGTTCGTTTGTTACTTATAGTTCAGCAAACTAAACGTTCAGTTGTTTTATACTAAACATTTTACCTATCATCATCCCCTAGTTTACTTACATGCTCTATCTAGCAGAGACCCATAGAAAAAAATGACTTGACACGTAAAGCAAGCGCTTTGCTCATCTAAATTTAACAACACTACCTGACCTGCACTACCTCTATTACGAGATTAGTAACTGCAAGAATTACCTACGAAGCAATTTGAACCATATAAATTTTGACATACCCTCAAATGAACATGTAGTTGCTAAAACACATGAGACTACATAAGAACGAAAACACAAAACAAAGCAGCAAAATTTACAACTAAGCAGTCATCTACATGGCATCTGCCGTGATTTCTGGGCCAGACTTCCCCTTGAAATGTTAAATTTCTAGCCACGCAAGATAAATAGGATCCAGGTGTTCTATCTCAAAACAGATAATTATACCATGCACACCCCAAAGGAAGGAAGCCAAGCAAAAAAGGGGTACACAGCGGAAATGTTGAAAAAAATTCAAGTTCCTAGAAGTCCTACTTGCATGGACCAAGTAATCTCTACCCCAACCTAAACACTGCACAACATATCCGTGCTGAGTAAAGGCTAAGTGAGATGCTCACCCGCTACTCAACCAAAAAATTGAAATGAATTCAAACAATGGAGAGTTCTTGATACATGAGAATATGTGACCCAGAACATGAATCATGGAGCTCAACAAAATGGGTATGAGTATACAAACTTTCTTTTATCAGTCGGTCCACATACATCAAAATGGAGAACTATGTGGCTTGGCTTGCATATGAGAAGTGACTGTTCACAGAGAAATTAGAATGTGACTAGGTAGCCTTCTATTAAATTACTTGTAATTGAGCCAGTATTTCCCAAAAGGCTTGGAAGCTATGCAAGACCTTAATAATATCTGTCCACATTACCAAGTTGAAAGGATACAAAATTTTGGTACGCACTTTCTGTTGACGAGGGTAGCAATCAATTATTGCAACACTGATCTTACGATACAAATTTCTGTAGCAGCATAATTCCAAGCATGGAATACATGCAGATAAATGGTAGTGAAAGAATGGGGTACAAGCCAATACTTACCCACTTTTATGTCCAATGTACTTGCGTTTTCAGCATTTGTCTCCAAATCCCATTTGCCGTGGACCTGTATGCAACACCAACAATTTCATATCGCCTATCAAGTAGCAAAACATGATAGAACAAATATCAATCAACTGTTTCTTTTTTTTTTTCGAGTCAAACCCATTATGCTGACAATGGAAATGAAGTCAACTTGGAACTGCTGTTAACTAGGGAGGAATTAACACATAACAATCCTGAGCTATCAACAGAATCTAAGTCCCCCCTCTAGCTCTTTGTGTAGAATTTCTAGTTTGTTAAAAAAAAATTACAGATGACTGACAATCCAAATGAACTACTTCAACCCAGAGAACTGAAACAAACGTCTGTGGTTGCCAAAGCTCATCTTAAATATGACCCTCCATAGTCCCCTTCTCCAGCCCTCTAGCCTAATTTCACAAGCAAAGAATGCTATGCCAATGATCCAAGAAGCAGCAACTGATAATCCCCATGAACTTCGTGAATTCTGTAGTCCCAATTAAAAACAGAAAATGCTCAATTAAGTAAAGAATATGCGTGAATACCCTAAGTAAAACAAGATCTTTTGCAGAATTGAGCAGTCCCTGATGTCTCGTTATATTTGCGAAACAAAATCATGTAAAAATGTGCAATTGACAAAACAAAATGAAATGAAAATCCTTGACCATTCCACCTCCCTTGATGATAGATCCCCCAAATTGGCTTAGTCACTAACTAATCATTATATTGAATGAACCATTTAAAATGGACTAAATGTAAACTATTTGCAAATGAAATTTATCAAAGAATGCTCCCTCAACGGCATGGCAGAGCAACAGACAAGGAGCACAGATACCAGTTGCAGTTGCTATGCACAGCTAGCAATATGACAATATGGAGAAACATGAATCTACAAAAGATCGCCGATGCGGCACAGCAAATTCAGTAAGTCAAGTAAATAACAAAAAATAATTTGTTTCAAGAATATCAGACAGAAAAAAATAGACAAGAAAAAATCGACAAGTGAAAAATGACTACGTCTTAGAAAAATGCGATATATCACAGTACAGAGAACTTAAGTTTAACTCTTATAAGCAATTGGGTGAGATGGAACCAATGTGCTGAAATTCAGGCAATCAGATCACTTGATTGGAAGAAAATGGATAAAAATTACAGCAGCACAGACTGAATGGATGCAACATGGAGCACAGAACCAACACATAGAAATTTGACAAAAGAAAACAAAATATGTGAAATATTGAATACCTCAAAGCAGGATCCAAATGGGACATCATGTGCCTGTTGCACAGTCTCAAATACCTAAAAGCGCGTCAAATGGATAAGTCAAAAAAAAAGAAAAAATGAAAGGAAACTGCCAAGATATAGAGAAGGGGGAAAAAAAAAAAGGAAAAGAAAACGAGAAAGACACCACCACCCTTACAAGCAACAAGAAACGGGCTTCACAAAACAAAAGGCTGGAAAGTCACATATCCCTTTTCTGATAAGCAAATACAACTCAATACAGAATTGATGCTGTGATTGAGGATATACGTATTAGTACCAGTTTTTTCTTGTCTTGCGATAGAACAGCATGCTGGTACTCTGTCATCGCTGTGTCTGGAGGACACATTGGACTATTACAACGGGATCTGAATCTGATCTCTCTAACTTGACCCTCATATTCATCTGCGGCATGCCACTGTCCTATCTGGAGATGGCACAAGAAGAAGTATGAAATTCTCAAGTTCATACAATAACAAAACAAGCGATTGAAGTTTTAGATCTCCTAGGGTATGTAGATTTCCCTCCGCAAGGTTTAATGGTATATAGACTAGCTTGACCTCTTACATCATAGGGAAACAATTTCAGAGCAATATTTTCCCTGAAGCCTCTATGCCTTGAGCTACCCAAGGTCCTGGTAAGCCCTTAGCTCCAAATTCTAACTAAGCATGCAATCACAGCCTAAGATGTAAGGAGTGCAAAGAATTTGTTTCCATCCACTGATATGTATACATGAATGTCAGGGGCAGCAAGCAATAGCATTAGCTGGTCATAATCGCAAGGACCAAAACAACGCAATGGGCCACCTGGGATCCATTCAAGGGACTAAAGTTTAAATCTTTTATTTTGAGATGCACAAAGTGTTTCAGTTGTGACCAAAACCAACATGGAGCATTCTAAGAAGATGTTACATCAGTAACTTCACATCAGGAACCCTATAATATGGCGCAGAAAAATGAAGCATGGTGACAGTAAACAAACAAGTTTAAGACGAGATATAAGGCTGCCTCCACCCTTGGAGAAGAATTTTGGCAATTAACTTCATGCGAATTACCATAAAAGAAAATGGAAATATTAACATTGAAGGTGAAATGTAAGCTAAACTTGGAAACAAATTCCTTCTTAGGAGAAAGTAAAGGAGAAAAACTATAAGAGAGGTACAAGGCAATCTACACCTTTGACACAGGATATTAGGCAATTAAATTTAATTGGAATTACAGTAAAAGAAGACAGGATGAGACTGATAGAGGGTAGATTGAAGAAGAAGCCAAAGAGGACATCAGTTTGGGCAATGAGAAAACTACAAGGTTGCCTAAGTCAGGAAAAAAAAAAAAGGATTTTCATTGATTTGAATGGCAGAAAAGAATTCACTATCTCAACGTTGAGTGTCTAACAAAAAAGCCTATGCTGCACTCACTCAATCATCCTTTTCTATGCTTATGATGACTTCAATTGCACCTAGGCACAATGCATCAAGATTCCCTAAAAATTAACTGCACTTTACAGTATGCAGGACATGCTGTCTTACATAAGACATGCTTACTTGTTAGTCACCTAACGTAAGGCCAAGCTTGGAATGGATGTAGTGATAGCAAAAAGACAGCATATTGTGTCAGTGTGTGTCATACAATTTAAACAAGAAAATTCAGATACGAACTGATTTACTTGGTGATAAGGTATCAACTTTCAAACCATGGCTGTACATTTAGATATAACAGTCGTACATTTCTGTGGGGGTGCTGCCCAAGTATACTGAACAGATAAAAGGTGCACACAACTGATACATCACTTTTATACTGAAAAGAGTAAGTTCATTTGTTTCTTTATTTTGTATTAAAAGTAAGAACTAAAAATAAAGCATCAAACTTTTATTTTCACTGACTGACTTAATTTGCCTAAGAGATAATCTCAAAAAAGCATCGTTCGTTAACTCTGTTCTAAAGGAAAGACCAGTCTCATTCCCTAGAGGCCCATGTCCAAGTATGTAACAGAAATACTATAAGGCCTAGCCACAAAAATTGACCTCTTACCACAGCTAATAACTTGAGGCTGACCTCATGTTAATGCACGTTTAATTACCCTGGGGGATCATGCCCTGGTATTGATGCAGATAAAAGTTACAAAATTGAAGGTTACACCCCACACACCCACTCATAATTAAAATAAGTTTAACGTTTCTGAAATTTTTGTGGATATGAAATTAAATGAACAAATATCCGACAAACTTAATTCAGTGAGTCCTAAAGATTCCCACAGTGACTTCTAGCTAGCCCTTCCCTGTTGAAATGTCAAACAGCTAGTATCCTTCTAAAACAACAGATTATTCTTTAATTATTGCCAGCATAAATGCATGGTGATGTACATGGAAAATTACCACATTTATGCATCCAGATAAAAGCAAAGGATGATAACCATAAGCTAGCTTACTACTTACAACAAGATCAGTATCTTTCCGTGCTGATCGATACTCATTTGTAAAACTGGAATCATCATTTAACAAAATGTTAAAGAACTGCTCCGCTGTGCATGGAAAAACATCCTGCATGAAAAATGAATTAGCATGCCAACAATATGAAGATAAGGAATCTAAGAAGTAAGAAAAAAAGAACAATGCATACATTATGAATACCAACAAGAACTTCTTCCTTGATAAAAGCTTGAAGCTTTCCAGTTTTAGGCACGCTATCTTCAGGATTCTTAGCTTGAGTTTTACTTGCATTAACAGAGCTGCTATGAGCACGCAGAGCTGACTCTGCTTCCTCCTAAACACCAGTAACAACAGATTACATGTATCATACAAACAGTAGAGAATTGAAAGACGGGAAAATTTGTGGGAAAAAAAATGAAACATAAAGAAAGAAACCAGGCCCCATCAAAATAGATAACAAAAGCAAAGGCGATCAAAATAAAAGAAGAAATTTGAACTCTAGTGTTCAAAGTAAATGTTTTTCAATAACCGATCAACTTTCCATCAATAAACAAATAGAAATGTACCCCAGCATAATCAAGAAGAAGAGCAAAGGAGATCAACAAAAAAGAAAAAAAGGTACTGCAGAATTGGCAGAAAATGCAGCAAGAATGTTTCGACTAAGCAATGGAAAATATTGAGGAATAGTGTAATTTCTCCCCACCATGAACATTGGTGAGATCCGAATACCATTAGGATGTAAATAATAAAACCATGCAGGAAATACTTATATTCCACGAGTAAAAATAACTTTAAATCAGTCAGGCTTTCCATGAACCAGAACAACCATGAATTTATCTTTACTACAGTGGCACATTCCCTAGTCCATCTGTCCCTTGACTTAAGCCAGCAATGCTGTGAATTTGTAGAGTACACAATAAGTTCTCTAAGCTGTCACCCACAACAATGCTCCCTGTGACATTACATAGTTCTAGAAGTTGTGCATGTAGGAATATACGCACAATGGTTCAAAACCTAGACGTTTCTTACAATGACACTCAACCACTCCAAATCTTAAGGCAGCTTTGTGACCTATAAAATGCGGCTGTGGCAGCACTAAATGTTCAGATAAGTCTTAAAGAATTCAAGCAGAAATTCAATAAGTTTCATATAAAAATTATAACAAACATGAGAGCTATTGTCAATTACATCATGCAAGTATTAATCCCAGCAATCCCTCAGAGTAGGATATTTGTGATCACAGCATTAGCTGAAGTTTTTCCAAATTCATGCTTCATTAAGATATTAAAATACTGGAGTTAATAATTGTTTAATGAAAGCAGCAAACCATTTGTTAAAATGTTAGGATGAAGTGAAGAAGGAGAGCAGGAAATTATGGATTCTTAACCATGAAGCCTAGTGCAATGCCAAGTGGAGTTTAAAACAAATCATTTTAATTGTCATAAACGGGGAACAATTGGGAACAAGGTAACTTCTGATCTAGCTTCAGTCTATCAAAAATATTTGGAAAAAACCCACGAAAGAATTGGGTGTAAACTCTTTTATTAATTACAACAATGTGATAATCAACAACCATTAAGATTTATCCTCTCTGGCCTCCCTGAAAAACAAAATTTTGTTAATCCCTTAAGTCCAACAGTCAATTCTGGAAAGCTATTTCTGTTTAAACCATAACTTCATACCAAGGTAACATACATCTGATAACCCAATCTAGTGAAGTAACAAGAAAAAATTTTACCATAATAAGATATACAAAACCTCTACTATCACTGGTGCACCAACCAACGCATGTGTAAAACACTAGCGTTGTTAAAAGATCAAGATGCACCTAATGCAAAGGAAAGTGACCAATGCACAAAGAGAAGTGCACCCTTATCTAAGTGAAGCCCACAACGATATCACGCTATAAAATTATTTACAAAAGAGAGCTTCATAATACACCATTAAAAAGGTTCTTTTAGCTTATTGGCTCAAATAGAAAGAGCATTCTCCAGTTGCCTGAAAGTTGCTCAAATAGGAGAGCCTTCTCCATAATCATTTACCTTGCAACATTTAATTTCCTGAGAATTACAAAATTATTCTATATGGTAGAAATGATCAAATTCAAGGACATTGTTTCACAAGAAAAGTATCCAGAAGTCTGAAAGAGTTTAGTGAGCATTTACTAGCTGATGGTAGTTCTAAGATGTTTACTGATTAATTAAATCACAACATATATCTCAATGGGAACAAAAAGAAAATCATATTTTTTGTTTCACTTTGAGCAAGACTAAAAACCACCTTTCCCTAGGCACTTTGCACTTCAAGCAGGAATCTAAGACCAAGCGTCATAACAAGGGATCAAATTGAAAATCAAAGTTTTCCTCACATCATTGTCAAGCTGTACAAAAGGAGGAGAATGAAAAAACAAACATAAAGTAGACTGAGGACATTAGTGGAATGATATTCTATTCCAATTAATATTAGAAAAAAGCCAAATATTACTTCCAATCTATTAAATATTTCAGGGCCTGATCCTTAGCAGTTTTTGAACATGAAATACATCTCACTCAGTAGCAAAGACATTTGCTATTGAGTACGTGTTAAGCAAACATATTTGCATTTAGACCTGACTTCAACAATCTACAAACCCCAACAACCCCCCCCCTCTTCCCCAACCAAAAAAAAAAAAAAAAGAATGAAGGAATTATAAGAGTTTCAGAGGTATTGCAAACAGTCTTGAACATCAAGGTTAACAATAGTCAATACCACAGAACTCTTGTTTCTTTCACATGTATCAAGGTAATTTAGCCACGAAAGTAATCAATAAGCAGAACAGACAACAATAACTTTTAGCATGTCTCACCAATCATCAACAGCAACACACAATACTGTTCAAATCAATCTACAAATAAATGCTCCTCAAAACTTTACAGTTTGTGGACATTAATGTTGGACGTAAGCACGTATCAGAAAACCAGAAAAACTTGGAGGACATCTTCTTAGAAACCCAGAGTCAGTATATTTCACAACGGAGAAGGTGGGACAAATAATGTAATGAATATTCAAAAATGTAAATAAATAATGTTTCATCTCTCCTTAAGTTTCAGATCAGGCTCACTAGTTTTCTGTCGATAAGCATGACTAAGCTCCAACAGCTCATGTTCTTTTAGAAGAAGAAAAAGATATATATATATTTTTGAGTGCAGGAAATTTACCTTTTCCTCGGCTTCCAACATTGCACGAAAGTTAATTGCTTCACGCTGTAAAGCTCGAAATGCATGATTCCTGTTCCAAAATGATGCAAATTTATATCTGACTCTTCCTGTAAATGCAAAGCAAAATGAAGGTCATATAAACACGTCTTAGAAGATCAACTTATCTTAAAAAGAAAATAATTCATTCCTTCCCTTAGATTAAAGTTTCACAAATAACAAAAATAAAATGCAACTCAGAAGTTATAAAAGAAAGCACGACTACTAAAATGTCAGGAAACAAGGGTTTCACCTCTTCTATCAATTTAGGGCAAAATAAAACTACAAGTCTTCAATGCATGCTGGGGCAATGATAAACATACTCTTAAATGAAGGCTATAATTAAAAACGAAGCAAGAAAAAGAGTTAATTTTAGTTGCGTCCTTCATAGTAATGACATTTATCTTGTCTCCAGATTTAACGATCAAATTAAAATTTTGGAGTAAAAACTAATTCTCTTCAACATGCAGTCTGCAACTAAAGGAAAAGTCATATTTCGTAGGAAGACCATCAAAGGTCACCATCAGTTTAGCAGAGGGAGGCCATTGCCCTTCCAAATTTTGGCCTCATATCTCCTGATTTCTTACATTAAAATGCTATCCTGTAAACTCTTCGGGGTTCCTTCAAGCCGCGCGCGCCCCCCCCCCCCCCCCCTTTCCCCTCTTCTTTCTCTCCTTTCTCTCTCACATTTGGTTTGTCAATTATTTATTTATTTATTAACTAACACTTATAATATAGATAAAGCTCGACCACCTTTTGTTTTTTATTTCGTTTCACCGACTAACTGTACCACTTCTAATTCACACATTCAATATTTAGTCAAGCTTTGCACTGATTATCTTTACATTTTCAATAACCTAATGCACACACATCCTCACATGCTAAGATTTATAAACATGAACTCTTGAAAGAAAAATCTGTCCATGAATATGCCCTCGCAATGCCATGGACCTGCTTTTTTACTGTGTTTTAGTGCAATAAGGAAAAACGTAGGACAAGATACTAGAGGAAAGATTAGATAAAAATGTTAGTAACATAAAATATTTTGTAATTCATTTGGATTTAATGCAAACCTTTACCAGTAAATAGAGAAGATCTCTATCTAAGAAATTAATCAGATCAAATTTGTGAATTTTGTGGTATAAATCAATGTCCAAACTGACAAAATATTTTTTTAATACATCTCTTTCGGTTGAAGTTAGTATTAATTTATCCAGAAACCTATTTCATAACTTTTGTCACTCATATAATACGTGCAACTTATTTGCAGTCACCACCCTCCCCCCTCCCCTTTAAAAATATATAACGAAGCTATTGTAAAAATGACTTTGATAAACCTGATCAGACAGAATCAGCAACCTTTTAAGGAGGTGTAAAACCAGCTTGCTTACCCATCACACAATATGGTTCATCTAAAATCCAATACTTCTAATTACTATACCAGCCTTTTCAGAATGAATAAGATTTCATGTCAACTTCAAGAAAGATTGTTCTGCAACAATACAAGAGCTTATCAGCAACCTCACAAAACTAACAAGGTCCGAACTAGGAAGGGAGGGACAACAGAACTTTGTAAGCATTAGGAAAGGTATCTCTATGGTATGTCACACTAAAGAAGAAGAACAAAGCCAACAACTCTTCTTACTCTGAAGTAAGTCTTTCCTTGAACTTCAGATAATTCAGAAACAAAAAGGCATCTCATGATTAAATCCAAATGAACTTTGGAGAAACAATTCACTAATTGATATACTGCCTATTGAAAGACCCCAAGAAAACCAATATGATGAGGAGAGAATTCAAGAGAATCAATAGAAATACAGGCCTCTTTTCTATTTTGTGAAAGGATATTGTCTAATTCTCCCGTAAAAAGATAAAAAAGATTGTGTAAACTGTTTTGCCAACCTTTGTGAACTTCAATAAGCAAATTCTTAGTCCACTCCATCTCAACAGGGTTTATCAGTGACTAGATCTCTATTTCTAGTTGAAATATGAGGTCTACTACTTACATCCATCGTTGTCATATACAACAATGAACCAGGCTAGCACCACATTCTAATTTGGTAAAGTACCAACGCAATACCTAGCCCCATTGCACGACCAAAAAACATTACAACTCCGAGAGAAAGAGAGAGAGAGAGGAATATATTCAGAAGAAATTTCTTTAAGAACAAAAAACGAATTCACAAAATTTAAAGGAACTAAAAGTGGTAATTTAAAGACAAAAATCTTCAGAACCAATTACTAACCATCAGGACTTCCCAAAGGAGGTACACCATGTCCACCAGCACCCATGCGAAGAATAATAGTAATAGCAGGATTTATGAATGCGTGCTGACTTCTTCGTATCTTCATAAATGACAAGAAACAAAATCCACAACAAATAAGCTGAATGTGTTAATCAAGTGGTCAAGGGAATCCACAAGAGAGAGAGAGGAACGAAAGAGCATACCTCATCTATATCTTCAAATGGTATAACCACCTGTCAAATGCACAATATTATTAAAAGAAAAAATCTATTACAAATCAATAACCCACATAAATAAAACACCAAGAGTGTCAGACATTGTTGCTACTTGATTGGATGTTGCTTCTAGAAGTGCAATTTTGTGAGTTCTAAAGGTGTTCGTAGGTGTCTACAACGTAAGAGTGCTTATTGGTTAGGTTTTAGGTTGCCTTTCACTACTAATTAAGCTTGTTCGTTTTCCTTGAGTTTTTGAACTAACTAACTTACTTAGGTTTTGACACTGATACATCTATGTTATAGTTGCTAAAAATGTTTTATCGACCGATGGGGAGGCCACTTGATGTTGTTCTTGCTGATTTATACGTGAAGGATAGATATATTGAAAGTGAAGAGGAGATCTTTGCATCAGACCTCTTTAAATCAAGTCCCATCAATGACACTTCTAATATTCTAAAATTTATAATCATAATATTTACTCAACCTTTAAGATAATAATGGCAGGCTCACCTTCATTTGCTTAGAAAAAACGTTTGAATGGAAGCAAATGTGCCATGCGGAGACATACATACGACCATGATACAAGAATGACCTCTCAAGAGCACAAGAATAATTATGTACGGCAACCTGAAATACATACTCTGTTTGTCAGGTCTGCAACTAAAATCACAGGAAAATAAAATATGGAGACACTCACAAAGTTATGGTTATTTATAAGCTATTTGTAACTTTAGAAAATAAACATCACCATGAACAGCTTTGTGTAACTCACCACATCTGGATGAAGATCAAATATAGTCTGAAGAGGTCCTGGCTTTTGATGAACCACTGTGGGCCCCGGTTTATCTGAAGGAATCCTTCTTCGGGAACTAGTTCCAGGATAGCCATTTACACCCCTAACAGTATGTTAGACAAACTATGACGATTAGGAAAAGTAATAGGACTAATAACACCAACAATATAGGCGTAAGGGCCCATTTTAGCTAGCATATTTATCCTTAACAAGAAATGAAGCATACAGAAAACAGAAGGACAAACTTTTGTTCTGCAAGCATTACCGAAATTAGTATCCAGATAACATATCCGTAGCCATTTCTAAATACAGGGTCAAGTTAAATGCAATAACAAGAAATAGAATTATTCATGCCTGTGATCAATTCATTCATGTTCTAGGGCCTAAGCATCCCAGCATACGAAAGATGGGAAGCAATTATTCAATTGCTTACTTCCTACCTAGATTGCATCATCAGAGGGTTTTTCCTAATGCAGAAAGGGAAACTTCAAGTTATATTAAGATAAATTAACTTAGTGAACAGTACAAGCATATGTACAAAGCCCCGAAACCATCCCCAACAGTAGATACTAGTTCAGTAGATCCACTCATATTTGCAACTATATTAGTAAACTTATGCATCTAGTGTAAGATATATTTTCAACTCTTAGACAGATATATGCACACAGAGAGAGAGGGAGATGGGGTAACCGATATGGTTAAAAGCAAAAATAAAAACGATATCACGAAAGAACTACCTGGAAGAATTTCCTGGCAGTTTTATTGTTTTTATATTGAGACAAACCTGACAAGCAAATACCAGAACTGTGTTAATCTCTAGAAGGAATGATGGAAGATATTGAAAAGGCATAAAAAAAAATACATTCTCAGAAGGCTATCCAAAAAACAAAAAGGCAAAAATAACAAAAAGGAAGATACCTGCCCTGATGGGCTGTCCAGTGTATACCAATGTGGACCAGTTTGACCTTCACTTTCAACTGGAACAGTCACAGAACCGAGACCAGCACTCTTCCAAATTATATCCCAATCATATATTGTCACACTGATCTGTTATCCGGTTGGGAAAAAAAGTCAGTTCTATACTTAAAGAAACCAGTAAAGTCAACAAAGAAATCTGCATAAAAATAAGTAAAATACAAACATACATTATTTTTCTTTCATTGTTATATATTTATTTGCATTAGCAACACAGAACAGTGAAATATCTACTCTGATTATAATGCCAAGTCCAAACACTACAGACACCAAGATGGAAGAATTAAACTTAATTTCTGAGTGTGACTTGAAGAGAAGAAGATGAAAATAACATTTATAGAAAAGCCTTAACATCTTCGCCTTATGCCAGAGACCTAGGGTCAACTCCATGCCTTCATCCAGATTTAAAGGTCTTGTAGATAGGAGGGCTGCCAATTTTGAGTAGCCCTGTCTTTTGCCCAGAAGAAAAATTAGAAAGAAAAAGGATCTGAGGATACTGCAGTCTTATTCATTGAGAAATGAATCAGAAGAAGAAATCAAAACAGAAAACAGAAGACATCTAAAGGGGATAAAGGACAATTAAATTGTACTTTTTACTACTTAAAATTTCAACGGAAGTGCAAAGGGACGAAACCCAAGTACACGGAAACAACTGATTAACTTGTACAAAGGACACACGTACGATGTCAACAATGATATGTAAAAGAATATAAAGTATCAGCCGAAATGTGGGACAGACTTATCCAAGCCCGAGAATATCCCTACAAAAACATATTTTGAAGCCATAACATGCACTATTATACCACCTCTAGTAACAACTTGTTTATGTATAGCTTCAATGGAAAACAAGGGACAAGTGAGCTTGTCAGATTTTCATAAACAGCAGCATGCATACTCTGACGGAAAATTGATAAGCTATACACAAATAACTTTTCCAATGTGAAACTATTTGATAACAATAACACGCATAAAAATTACTTACTTCAAAAGAAAAACAACAGACAAGTATTTTGTCAGTTCTTCACTCAGTGCATGCCTACTTATACAGAAAAGAAACATGCATATTAATGAAAAAACAAAAGCTGAAGAGATGATGATGAATTAAAATAAGTGTTGATTTAACAGGTGATAACTCTTTTTTCCCAATTTTTTCCCACAACTAAGTCTTCTAAATCTCCACCCATAACAACCATATGAATGATAAGATTGTGATAATAACCTGAGCAGGAAGCTCATCAACAGAAAATTTGAACTCCTCTCCCCACATGGGATTTCTTGAACCTGGAACCATTGAGCTGCATCAGCAGCAGAATTTAAAATTAGACAACAGAAGCCACAATACAGCTATAGCAACACCACATTAGATCTAGCAGTAAATCTTGCTATTAATGAAATGAAACAAAGAATATGAAGAGCATATAATTCAAACTTTAAGCAAATTATTAAATTTGATAGCAGGATTTCGGTACAGAACTGCATAGTTTTCTTTAATAAATATATATGCACCATAAGCCAGCTCAATTTATGCTAAAGCAAACCAAGGATTTGTGTCCCTTTTACACCATGACTGATTAAACTAAAAAAGTGCTCCCCGCAGCTTCCCTTAGTCAATTAAACATCAAAGTCCAATTTATGGTTACATAAACCTCATGATATTGGAGAAGAGAAAGGATACGGAGAATCTAACACACATGAAGTGAATGACACCAAGAAGCCACCCAAATACTGTCAAAGTTTCCCAACCACAAACTCCATACCTTCAAAATGAAAAAGTATTCACTACGTCTAGCAAACAATTCATGAAACATTAAAAATAACAATAAACCTTAATCCTACGTAAAAAACACTCCAGTCCTAATTTATCCAAGTTTACTTTCTCTGAGAAATAATCACACATTTCATAACCACCAACAAGCCCTTTATTGGCTGTAACAGTTAAATACGAAATTACAGGACACTAAGGTCTTGAAACCAAAATTATCTAACATGAGAGATTTTAGCATAAAGCTACAGAGCAAAAAGGAGCATCTTCTATTCTGTTAATCAGTGAAAACCAACCTTGCTAAAGTACCTTTAAATATAAATGTCAAAGTTATGCTATTAACAAAATCTGTCCCAACCATCATATCCAGCCAGAGAGGAGAATTTTGGCAAGACATTAAATATATATTTTTCTACCCTGTCAGCCATAAGACAAGTGCAATTTAGGGGGAAAAGATCAAAATAACCTGAACCGCTTCTCTGTGCCGCAAGTAATAATGGCATAAGGATCTGATGTGCCATTTAAGTTTGCACCAATAAGATTCTTTGCTGCCAACAATTCCAACTGAAAGATGAAGTACACAAAATCCCATTGTCAACAAGCAAGATAAGATCCATTTAGCCAATATTAATTACAAAATAAGCACTTAATGCCTGTCTTCATAATGGAAACAAAGACTAGAACCAAACATAATTGCAGGGTCTCGTATACCTTGATTGAGAAAGCTGAACTGGCTTGAGAATCTCCTTTCGAAAAGCCCATCTACAAAATAAGGGCAGGACTGCACGTCAAAGAAGTTAAATATTACTCCTTGAAACAGGTACATGCAGTCCATGTCCAGCAGGATAAAAAGATTTACAACATATGTCCAGATGGAACATAATGATTGTAAGAATAACAACAAAATAATGGAAATAGTAGAGAAACCCCAACTTATATCTGTATTAAAAAAACGTAGGGCAAAACTAAAATCATATTTTCCAATCAAAATTTTACCCTGACAAATATTGCAAGAAAATTTTTACTTTCTAAATGTCAAAAAGAATTTTTGAGATATTGTTCATCCAAACAAATTTTTAGATTTGACCTCCACTACTCTATTCTTTTTGAAAAAAATGATAACAGTAATAATGAAAAAACACAAGCAAACAAAAAACTTTCTAATAAGTTCACACAATTATAAAGATTTTTTTTACTAAGTGAATTTGTGCACACTTTTTTGAAAGCTGATTTTTCACTTACAAGAAGCACTAAAAAAATATAAGGGAGGGAGAGATCACTCTTTTGCTACAATGGGTTATCCGTTCATCAGCACTGGATTTTCCTTCGCCAGCTTTAGTGTTACTCATCTACTATCATAGAAGGCAGCAAGGGTGAAACTTTACACTCGTGCCATCCCAAACCGCCAAAAAAGGGTAAAGCCAGAGAGGAGACGGGTCTCCACCCCTTCATAAAGAAGCAAAGATGGGAGGCCACCATCTAAAGAAACCAACCTCCTATAGGCCCAAAATATTTCCTTTCTTCCTCGTGTTTTGAAGAGTAAATCAAGATACATTTGAATCTTTTTCTTTCTAATCTGTTATCACGATGAAATTTTCAGATGCAGAATAGAAATTTTTAAGATGTAACTCCATTAAATAAGAATCTTTTCTTTTAATTTTCAAAATTTTGGAATACTTTCAAAACAAAAAACCACAAACACATTACTAAAGTTTTTTGATAGCCTCTTCAATGGAAGTACCAAGAAAATTTTTTTAGATGAACACTTCAACTGAAACAAAAATTAAAACGTCCAAAGAATACAAGGACGGCCATAATGCATTTGGTAATGCCTATTTTGCCCAAGCGCCGGGAAGGAAGAAGAGAAGTAAAGGAAAGACAAAGAACTTGGAAACAAAAGCATACATGCCGGAAATTCTTAAAATGACTAAGTCAAAATTGGAGGCTTCCATTTCAACGTAGCATAGAATTCAAATATACGGTTCACGATAATCAGCACTGCATAATCTCCAACGTCTCTGCGCTGGTCAGAGTCCAAAACTAAATCTCTATTCGCTGAACCATGAAGGAATCACACCACTTATTGCTAAAAATCATGAGTCAAACAAATTTCGACCCTCAAGATCATCACTTCTCAAACAACCATATTTATATGCACCGACAAATGACAAACAACCCAAAGCAAACTAAGAAAATTAAAGTTGTCTACACTGGCGAGGGAGAAACTCGACGCAAGTCCACATCGAAATTCTCTGAAAAACAAAAAACTCACAGTAACCCCAGGATTCGGCAAATTACTGTCGACGCGTGATCCATCAACGTCAAAGTCCCCGGTCCGGTACGTGAAGTACCAGTAGGCGACGATCACGAAGAGTGAGGCAGCCACTGCGACCTTGATTTCCCACGACGTGGGGAGCAGAACTCCCAGCGCGATCTCGATCACGCTCTCGTCGAGCCCGAGAAGCGAAGGAAATCCCGTAGTCATAGACGAAATGAAGAGAAGGAAAAGCAAAGGAAAACGGAACCTGATCAGAAAATGAAAAGCTCTAGGGTTTGTCTCCGGGAATGAGCAGGGACCTGAGGGTTTTGGAAGGCCATGGACTGCTTAAATTTCCATGAAGACGAGCAATTCAGAGTCCAGGTTGGACCGTTGGAAAGGGCAGAAGGTTGAAAATTGACTATTCTACTTTAAGGACTAACATGACCTTGCCGTCCCCCCATAAATACGGGTTACACCCTGTCGTTGGCGCGGAAGTTTTGGCGATCGCGAGGGGTGGCTTCGGGAAGGGGTTTTACAGACTCATGAATTGAATAACGCGTGGGAAGAACCGGCGCGTTCAACTCCACCGTCGATCGGTGAGTCTGAGGAAAGGGGGGCAATCGTCGCCGTCGTCGATTACTATACAAAAGGAGACACTTCAAGATCCGAAAATAAATACTCTGACAGTAGCTAAAACAGGAAAATCCAACCATTCATGTATATATATAAATAATTAAACATACACAGTTATATGTAGCTACGTACACATGCAAGTTCTAAGTTGAGTGTCAATGGAAAGCTGCGGAGTATATTTCAGGGAAGGATCCGGGGGCTTGGTAAAAGATTCGAAGTATATATTCCAGTCTCCTTTTTGTATCTTCTTCTTTGCGTGTGGCGGTGAACAAGATGCTAATCCATACTTCCATTTAATAATGAACTATTTGTTCACGGAAAGGATTAAAACTTTCTACAAAAACCATGACTAGAAACAGGGACAGGTTTCTGGTTCTGCTTATTGGTTTTTTAAGCTTCGATGCGATGGTGATGGTTGATTAACAGCTGTGCCTAAACTATGTGCGCCTTCTTTTAGGAGAAAGCTTTGAGAATGACATGGGATTTGAGGTGTCTTATTGTTGTGGTTAAATATAAGGAGAAAATTATTGTTGAGACCGAGGTGTTTTAAAATTTATACGTACGGTTCAAATTTGGTCTAAAACGTCTTTAGATTATCATAGTTATCAAATACATACGTTCGTGTATACTTTACTAGACTTTTTAATCTAAGTTGTACTATGGACAAATATTTTCGTAAAAAAATATTTACAATGGCCACATTTGTCAACCTTTCACATGACCACAATTTTTTAAAAATATATATATATATATACAAAGTAGAAAGAGAAAATGAAGAATGGTTTGTGTGATTAATAAAATACTATTAATTTGTCAATAAGATGTGGCACAAATTAATAGTTTATACCACCTAAGATAAAAAATAAAAAAAATAAAAAAAAAGTGTTGGAGGTATTGTTATATGTGATCTTTCTTTGTGAGAAAAATTGGTTATGCATTCGTGAAATTGTGTAATCTCTTATAAATTGGTGATTAAATTATTAAAGAGTCTTTTTAGCTAATGTATGTGCAAGAAAAAATTGAATTGAGCCACTAAATTACTAGTGTCAAATTTGTTCTCTTATTTTACCGTGCTATCATTGGAACCTTGCTACACATATATAGGGACATGTCTTTTTGATTAGATACAAATTTGTTGAGAAAAAAAAAATTCAAGAAAGGAGATCACTGAATCCCAATGCTTATTTATGTACCTTAAATAGTCTAATTTTAATGTTGAGACTACTAATGATTCTAACTCATTTTCACGTTATTTGAAAAAAGTCAACTCCATATCTTAATATGACACCATTAAATGAAAATTTTAATTCATGTAAAAAAAATTAAGTTGAGATTCTTGTCATCTTGTGATAAAATGCAAATGAATTACCCAAAAAAAAGAAGGAAAAAAGAAAAAAAAGAATGCTTATGGTAACACTCTACTACATAAATGTATGCTTGTAACCAAGAGTTTTACTCAATCAATATCTCTGCATAGTGGCTTTATATCCTGCAATAAGTATAGCTTTCACGGTGATTTGAGTACCCATGATCTACATGCTGTTCCTTTAAGACATAAGTCCTCCAACAAGAAAAGTAGACTTTTTCATTAAAAAGTATTGCTTAAGATCTGAGTTCAAATAACCAATAATTTTTAAATGATTGGTATATCCAAATGTTGGGTTGTAGCCATTGATTTTTACAGACATTAAATGACTCTTTTCACTCTTTTAGTAGTACAATCACGCAATGCTTTTTTCTTGGCTCAATAGTCTCTAATGCAAAAATCTAGTGTAAACACATGCATACGTTAATAGGATGCTGCTACAATGCATATGATCTTGAGTAAACTATTCCTAAAGCGATAACATCATTCATCAAGTTTCGGTGCAAGTTAACTACAATGTTTTTTTCAAGCATGATAGGTGTAGAAGTGGAAAAGTAGGCATAATTACATGAATCTTCTTAACTATTAAAGAACACTATTAGGGACATAAATGATTATAGATCTTTTGACTAAACGTTTATGGGTAAAAGGTTTCAAAAGTCGTGTAGATCACATAAGATTTATTGACTTTAATAGAACTCGTGGAGTTTGAGGACTCTAAGAGCATTAAAACACAAACCCAGAAATCCAAAAAAGTCCCAAATTATCATAAATCAAGCTAACCCGCCAGATTTTCCGAACCCATGGAAATTGGTCATGCCCAGATTGTGGAAATGAAACCAAGATTAACACTCGACCTATAATAAATGCTCCCTCAAATTAATGGAAACTGATCATTAAATGCATATTTTGAATTAATTAGGACCCAAAGTTATTAGGACACTTGGATCCTAGGATTGAAACAGAGATTAATGCTTAATTTGTAATAACTGTTCTTTTAAATTAATAGGTCGTCGATTTATAGATTAATGCTTAATTTTCAATAAATGCTCTTTTAAATTAATTAGTATTCTATTTATAGATAAAAAACTGACTTGGAACTTAAAATGAGCATTACATCATATGCATGTTAAATTAATTTGTAAATGGCTATAAATTTGAATGCAAAAAATGTGGCTTCTTTGTATAAATAATACCGATTATATATGGTCAAAAGGTAAGGTATAAAAATATAACAAGATTATTCTATTAAGCAAAAACACTTATTTTTCCTTTGAATATTTTTCAATTTCTTTTCATTTTTATATATCCAATTGTTTGTTTGGTTTCTATTTATTTAACCGTAGACTTCAACTTATTTTTATAATATTTCCATTTTGTATTAATTCTTATCCATTGGAATCGCAAAGCTGGACTCTAATACTATTTTTCCAGTAAAAGAGGTAACTTTTTAAGTCCCTTCAAGCGATTTTCCAAGAACTATTACAATATGACCCAATGGAAGGCACCCAGGTGTTGGAAAACAACAGGAAGGCAACACGCGCACATCAAAAGCGGGAAGCCTACTGTTATTGGCTCTTATTTGGCAGCTAGGTTTATAACGTTAACTTGCTCTCCTCGTCCTTGCACGCCGCCGTTGTTCACTTCATCACTCCCACTAGTCTGGTACTTCTACTTCTCTCTCCAAATACATTGGACACATGCGTAGACATTCATGAACATAACGCGTGTAGTAGCATGAATGTAGCTTCTGATTTAACACGAGCTGTTTCCTACTAAGCTCGGGTTGGTGCTTTAGCTCTTTTTTGTCGCTCTCTGTTTTTGGTTGTCTGTATCTTGGATTTCTTGCTTCTTCGACTCTATGTGGAAAACTCTATACGAAGCTTGATATGCTGCTAATTGCTTGCATAGTAGCTTACCCACCTCACGGAAAAGCCTTATCTTATCATATTGGCACATGTATTTTTATGCACTTGCATGGCTATAAACTTCCTATATAGAAGGACTCGATGAGCCTTGTAATTCATCTTCTTCTCTACTGTTGCCCGTGATACCTGACTCAAGCAGTTTAGCCTATCTTTTGTTGATTGTTGGACAATCTCAACTCATATTCTTTGGAGGGAGGGAAGGAGGGAGAGCGGCGCATTAACGAGAGCTTCATACTGATAACAGCCAATGTTCTCTAATTTGTACTCGTTGCATGCCTATCATTGCTGTGCAAAGCAATTTTGTTTTCTATTTATTCTGCTTAATTTGATTTACGGAAGAGAAGAAGGAACTCTACCTGTCTAGTCTTTAGTGTCTTCAAGCTTTACAATGTCCACTGAAAAGCCTCAACGGAGAAAGAGGGCTGTGATGGATTGACGATTAGCATGAAATCCAGTCATGTATGATAGACAGGGGAAGTGAAAAGATAAGGGCTTCAATTCTTGATTTGTGCAATAGAAAACAAAGAAGAAAAATTCTGGACTGGTGTTGGGCCTGCATATTCTGGAAAATCATTGACCGTTTTTTATTTTCTGACGAAATTTTAGTTAATGGAGGGAATGGATACGTTGCATGTATTTCTACCCCAAGCTGAATTTGCGTCACAGGTTGTCATTAGAGTTCTATGAGGCACAAATTTGACCGCAATTTATGGCAAATGGCATGAGACGGATTCTGTAACATGGCAAGGCTCGCACATGCTTAAGGATGACTGCACTTTGCTATGGAGCCTAAACGTCCTTTCCCATTTTCCTTTATTTTAAGATACAACATACTTAATTCTTTAGATTTTTCTGTCTTTCTGGGTCGGTTGTATAATTTCGTCTTTCATATTGAATGTTCAGGATAACAAGAAATCCCCTGAAAATAATGGTATTCAGGGTTATATGATCTGTTACATGAAACAAGTTCTAATTGATCTTTGTGATTTGAGCGTTGACAACTAGAGAACACTGTCTTTCCCATCATGCGTAAACTTGGTTGCGGTGTTGAAATACGACTGGCAACCAAATATAGTGCCTCTTGAATTTTCAACTTTTTTTGTCATCATTTGGTTAGGATATGTGTTATTCTACACTTTGATAATATCCCTGCATTGACATATCTGGTCTTTAAAAGATTTAGTTGAAAGAAAAACAGGTAACAAAATTTTTTCATTAGAGATGTGGACCTTGCTATGGAGCACCTCATAGCAGGGTTTGGGACTAGACAGAAGTCCTAATCTTGACTTTTTCTTCCAGTCTCCATCATAGAACTAAATATTTTCTCTTTCCAGAACCTTTATTCTTCTTGTCCGTTGGAGATACTGATTGTGCTTTACAGATAGTTTGTTGAATTTGCAATTTCATAAAACTGTACTCTCGAACATACAGGTTGCATCTTGTTTCAAGACAACTATAGATTAAAGTCGTTTTGGTGCTGCGAGAAATGAGCTGAGCTTGGAACTGTTGCGGCATGGGTCCTGCTCAGGCATTTATGGAAGTTGACATGGACATCAAACCTCGCATCACAGATAAAATAGCACTTGGTGAGGTTAAGAGGAATTCCTTAACAAACTCGGATGAGAAGCGTTTAAGGGGCATGATTGGCTGCAAAGGTATCAACATAGGGACACAAGCTATGTCGGACAATCAAACTATGGCTCTAAAGTGCCCTGAGGATCTTGAGGTTGATATAATTGGATGTACAGTTAAAAATGAAGTCAGGTCAATAAAAAGTGAAGACCCAGGTGCAACTGAATATTCAAGCTCGTTTGCTGACACTACATCTGATGCTGGGAATTGCTCTGAATTGAGTGAAGGAGAAGTGGAATCTCAATTCTTTGGTGATGATAATTTGGCTTCTGCATTTGATGCATTTAGTAGTTCGCTTCAAATAAGGTTTGTTTTGCTTCTATATTTTTTATTCTTTTAATTTCCTTTTTCTCCCATCGCTTCCTTGGCCAAAGATGGAGTAAGCTCCGAACCCACAGTTTCCTTACCCACAGAGGTTTGAACTCATACTTCACCTTAGAAAGAGCTGGGAGTATGACTAGGCTGTGAGGCCATTGATTTTTTATCCCCTGTTTGGGTGTTATGCAATGAAACAACTAAGCATAGGAATCGTGTTAAATATGAATTGGTGTATGGTGGGTTACCATATTAAATTTATATGTTGAGATATGACGGCTGGGAAAGTTGATGAAATCAGTAATTATGACCCCATTTTGATTTTATATCCAATAGCTTATGTAGCATTAAGCTTTCATTGTTTGGTGAAAATGTCATATTTTAAATGCTGAACCGGTAAGTAAACCATAAATGTGATGTTAATCAACGTCACACTAAACTAATATAATGATAAATATTTATTCTAATTTATTATCTAAGTTGGTGCAAGATCAATATTTTAACTTTCACATTTCAAATTGAAAAATACAAGATTATTGAGCACTAGAGAGAACAGTGCAAAATATATCAACTTTTTATACTTTTTTAGGGACTGTTTTAATGTAAAACAAGAGCAACCATGGCAAGTTCATTAGTTCAACAAGTGAAATGGCTGGCTTATTTTGGTACAATCCAACTCAACTAGCATAATAGTTTTGGGGGCGATTACTGGATTGAAAATTATTACCGATAAAGGTTCTAGTGGTTTAACTGATGATGTCCAGTCTGATTTCGAAAATTGTGAAAACGACTATGTATTAGCTACAAACGCTTGCCATTGGCTGTCTTGAACTTTGATTTTAGTATTGGAACGCCTGGAACTCTTACCTTTTTATTGAAATACAGGTCCGAGTTCTTAATCATGATCAAGAATAGTTTTGTTCCATTACTTTGTTAGTCTTCGTAGAGGATAAGAGAATTATGCATGAGAGAGAAGGATTGAAGAGATAAATGATCCTGACTCTGCTGTTAAGGCTCTAGACTTTCAATAGGTAAAAACGGATGGTGGTTGCCATCAGTAATACTGAATTGCCAAATCTTCCAGAGAAGGTTGAGGGTGTTGTGGCCAATAAAGTAGCTCAGTATGGCATGATGGTTCCAGTTTAGTTCACTCTGGTCTAAGGATATAAGATGAGCATAAAAACACTAGCTTTGACTCTTACATTTATCCCATTTCACGCATGTCTTTACTGGGAACAGTTATGGATATACTATAAGTTTTAGGTCTATCTTACTGTGGATTATAGGAATTTTATATTCTAAACTATTCATTGTGTTTCACCGTGGCAGATGATACGTGATATGTTTCCATTATCATTTTGCTTACATCCTCTTCACTTTTGTATTTTTTCTTTAAAGCTGTATGTTGTAATTTTGTATGATTCACTTACCCTAGATAAAAAAAATAAAAAATAAAAATCCTATGGCACAATTGTAGGAAGAAGAAGTTGACAAATCACTGGAGGAATTTTGTACGTCCATTGATGTGGCGCTGCAAATGGACAGAATTGAGAATTAAGGAGATAGAGTCACAAGCACTAAAATATTCTAGGGAGCTTGCAGCACACGAGCAGAGAAAACATCTGAGATTCAGTCAGCTTACGTTAGAAGGATTGAGTTCAAAGTCATCGCCATTTTCTAGTCAGTGTAATAGGAAAAAGGCTGTAAAGAGGAGGAAACGAAAAAGAGTTGAAGACACGGCTGACATTACATCATATATGTCACAACATAACCTTTTCTCTTATCATGGTAAAAAATTATTCTTTATACATGATGGATTTGATGCTTTGCTCTCCTTCCTCATCCCCCGCAAAAAGAAATAAAGAAAGAAATTATCCATGTGTTATGTTCTGATATATTGCAGAAATGAAGAAGTCTGATCCGGACGGCAATTTGTTGGCTGATGACTTTAGTAAGCCAGGTAAGAGTTTCTCCTGCAGATGGATTTGGTTACTGCTGTATCGCACCTGAATAAGATTAGAAGCTGTGAAGTTCTGTAATGTATTTTTCACTTCGTTTTGGTATGTAAAATACCTATGCATGCTTGTACGTATTTATGAGTGAGAGAGAGAGAGAGAGAGACAGCTAATCATGGGGGTGCAGTGTTGTCAATCTTTGTTAATATAGCTTCCTGCATTGTACTTTTGTTCTTATTCAGTGTCATATTTAATTTGTTTCATATGTTTATCTTCTATTAAAAATTAATCGTATACTCATTAATATATTCTTTAATTGCATCAAATGCTGCTTCTTGCTGTTATTTGAGGCAGTCATCACCGACCAAAACGATGATTGCAATGACAACAATAATAATTGGTCGTTCTCTGAGTTCAGAGATGGTGAGCAGTTTTTGGAGCAAGTTCTTTGGAAAATTGAAACGGTGCACTCTCGTGTTAATAAGCTGAAGAGTCAAATGGACATGGTACTGTCCAAAAATGCTGCGAGGTTCTCTTCTTCAGAAAATTTGAGCCTTCTAGCACCTTTAGATGCACAGAACAGCTCTGCTCATAGTCCTACCTTCTCTGCTGCCAATGGAGATGCCGTATCTGTGGGACCTGTTTATACTCCAACAGAACCTGTACCAGAGTATGACAATGTAGATCTTGTTTTGCCTAGAAGTGCCATTTTAAGCTATGGGGAGGCTGTCCATGTACCTGATATAATTGAAAGCACAGTAGGACTGTTGTCTGCAGCCGATGTCACCCTCCATGAGCCACATTTTGGAGATTCATGTGAAGATGTAAGCCTTCTTCCCCAACAATCAGAGTCATTCATGTAAATTTGTCAGTTTTTCACTAGATGGCAATCAAGCAATCATACTTACTTATCCGAAAGGTGTTACAAAATTTAAGCTTTCCTTTTCCTTTAGCTTTTATATTACTTTATTTAGTGCCTTGAGTAACCCGCTTTGATTCTATTTCTCTCGTAGTCAACAAATATTTCAACTACTGAGAGTCGTTTCTGCATTCCAAGTGTTTCTGTTTATTTTTACTTTGACATGTACACGCATGTGTTATTTGAGTCCTGAATTTGTTTTAGACACTGGCTTCTAGCATTCTCAAAAACTTTTTCCTGGGAAATAATCAAACCTCAAGTTATGCTTTCTATTTAGTTGTTCTCAGCCATTTATTTCTTCTTCCTCATTCTCGCATCAACAACATTGTTGAGGTCCTACCATATACCATCTCTTGCACCTGGAGAAAAGTCAGCTTAAACTAGAAAATCCTTTTATGTCTCAACGATAACATCTGCCTAATATGCAGCCAACCATTTAAAGTCATGTTCATATGATTCTTCAAGCAGTCTCATCATTACTACTAGACTCCCTTGATTTGTTCATTCAATTGTTTAGGCAGTTGCATCTACTCTAGATGCGTTCACTTTGTTGGGATACTTGTAACATGGATGAATGCATGCAGATTGTAGATAGCGTTTTTGTACATAGTGATGCTGCTGAAGCAGAGGACATTTTGAAAAGGGTAGGTAGCCATTCCGCAGAGATACATCAGTTGCCAGAGATCGGCGACCAAGAAGAAAGCACCAATCCCACTGTAATTCCAACGTCAGAACCTCTTGCCACGGCAAAATCTGGTGGGCCTCTGGAGCAATCAGCTCTGTCATCTTGTCTAGCATCGGATGTCAATTTTCCAAGGAATAAAAGGAAGCGTGGGGAGCGAAAAGCGGGCTCCGTTGGTTGGAGCAGGAGATCCTCTGGTGAGCCTGATAGCCAGTGAGTGAGAAATTGTTGTTTAAGATTGTCCTTAAGCTGATGCAGATTATGGGAATGGTGTAAACATGTAGAGGTGCTGTGTAGGGAATAGTTCTAAGATGAAAGGTCCTGCTTTGGTAGACCTCAGATCATGCAATGATCTGGACAGTCTACGCGACCACTATTGGATCCATCTCAATTTCTGCTGTTTATTTAGTTTTAGTGGAAAAAACGAAATCTCATTCTCAAGGGGTAGGCTAATTGATCCATGTTGCTCCGAGCTATTTCAAAGTCTTAGGTTTGATCAACTCGGTTAATGCCAAGTTTGCCAGCTTGTTAAACCAAAACTCGAGTCCAACTTTACAAAAAGCCAATCCCATTCGTTCAAGCAGTTCTTGAATTTGTTGTAATAGTGGACAAGAAAAGGAGCAACTGAGTTGAGATGCAAAGCATTAAGACAAGACAGGCGAAAAAAGAGGAAACAGAGGGAGTTGGTTGGACAAGCCCACTCATGTTAATCATGCTTTACGTTTATTCAATTCAAAACGACACCACCTTCTTATAAAGCAACCCATGCTTATCTTCATCACCCGCTAATAAATGGTTGTAAGCTAAGCAAGTTTAATTGCATGAGTTTATGTTGGCATCGGCGACATCAGATTGCAACCCCAAACACCTTATTCTTCATTTGTTAATATTTCATTTTGGATGTTACCTTACTGATTCGTAGATAGATGTAAATTCTTAGTCCAACACAAAATGAAAGAAAGAAAGAAAGATTCCAATGGATAAAATATGATAATTTGTCCCAGAAAGTCACAAAATAAGCTGGGCGTGATTGAATCCAAATGCGGCCTCAGTGGGTAGCCTTTGGGGACGTTGATGGCGCACTCGAAAGTGTCAGAGCTCGGCACGCGTTGGCAACTCACTCGCACTGCTCAGTTATCCTTCCTCGCACGTGATGTGCTCAACATGAAAACACCTAAAATGATTTGGACACTTTTTTCTTTAAGAACATTTGTACCTTTTGAATTTTCTATGCTTTAATCTACTTAATTTCAGATCATTAAATTAACTTAAATGCTCTAAGTTGAACACACACACACACACACACATCTATAAGATAGTGGCTTTTTTTCAAGTGGTAAATGCTGAGGTAATTTCTTAAATTTGACATAATTTTTTGGATTTGGTTGTATAGGGCTGAATTTCAAAAGGCAACAGGGAAGGCCCTTCCATCCCAAGCTCTGGCGTAAAGGAAGGAAAGCTGCAGCCTTAATGGGGATTTGCAGAAGACATGAGTGGTCATAGTCGCCATGTTTAGCAAGGACCACTTCTCATAGACATGTATACTTAACATTAAATTCAGGAAGGTCCATAAAGGTGGAAGGCACTGTATTAGTATGCCTTCCCTCGAAGCTCTGAATTCAAAGCACAAAGTGGAAAACATGATTCCTATGGTCTACAATGTACAAAAGCAAAAGGATAACCGAAAACCCTTCTTCCTTTTGACTAAAAAAGCCCTTTTGTCAAACTTGATTGCATCCCTAGAAAATTTATTCTTTCGAGTAAAATTTGTTGACTATGATTTGTGTTAAGACTTGAGTGTAACACACCAATGGTGGGTGCAATTATTTTTATTCGAAGCATTACATATGCTAAAAGAAGAAGGAAATTTAGTTTTGATTGATCACTTGAAATTAAAATATCAATAATTTTGGTTTAAAAAAATAGAAGACAACATAGGTGATATAGGGTAATGTTAATTTTTGAACATCGAAGAGTGGTTTGACCATCTCCTTGGTTAAAAATGAATTATCTAACCAAAGTTAAAATCTTGTTCAAACTTAAAATTTTATTCAAAGTCAAAATCTTATTTAGAAATGATTGGACTATCTTTAGTCACCTTTAAAAGCTTATTTAGGTGGTAGAACTACCTTTGAAAAAGAGAACGATATAATTATCTTGTAAATTCCAATAAATAGGTGGTCCAATTTTTTCTAAAAACTTTCCTTAAATAGGCCAGTTTTTATGTTAAATGTCAATCCAATAAAACATAAATTTGTTTCTTTAATACTTTTTGAAACTCAACAATCTTTTTGATAAAGATTAAATATTAGTTATCAATTATTTCTTCTTTTATCCAATTCTCCATGTACTAAAGGTGATTTGATTATATAAAGTACGATGTTTAATATAGCAAGATTTTTTTGACTAATTAATTTATAATTTAATTATACAAGGCCTAGCTCTATCCCCACAAATCCAATCATGCTTTTTTTTTTTTTTTTTTTTTGGGGCAGCAGCTTTTGGGGTTCTGGATATAACACCACCCACAGACTGAATCATGATGCCATCCATTGGCAAATTATTTAGAACCAGACTGGACCTTATACATGCCCCTCACCTTCGTTCATTCCTCTCCCCTTTTGAGGAGTATAAATTAGGCTCCTTTTCCTATGTTCAAAAGGTATACAATATCAGAAAGATGTTGAATTTTTGTGCTGAATAGTTTTCTATAAAAAAAAAAAAGCACTCGTATCAGAACTTGATCAAATGCTGAAATAGGGTCTAGGTAGGCTAGTGATAGTCGACCACATGATTATTTTGTCCCCCTTTTCAGTGGTTGCACTCTAGGCAAAAAGGCTGGCGGGGGTAAATTCCAACAGGCATGAGTGATCTCCAAAGGAAAAATGTAGCTGCTAGGTTGAGAGAATAATGTAGCATACCAAAAGTTAACTTTGATAGTGCATGATTTTTCTCTGAGAAAGGCAGGCCAAACATGTCTTTAACAACTTGATAGCCTAAGATATCTCAGCTGCTCACAATCATAAAGCAGGAGGTAAACATGATTACAGGGGTCTAGATACTTTGCAGGGCCTGGCAAAAGATGGAATTTGATCAGGGTGTCTTCCCTTTAAAAAGTGATAAGGGGCAGGTACGTAATTCCAGTAAAAGCAACGATTTACTTTGCCTTTGAAATTTCAAATTCTCGAAATCAATAAGAATCATGCTGCCAAAGCAAAAGAAGAGGTGGGTTGCAATAAAGAATGGAGAAAGGGAAAAGAAGCACATTGCCAACCCCATCTTAGAGGTGCAAATTGCAGGTGAAAGGGTCTTCCTTCTCAAACCAAATGAAAATTCATTGTTCTCCTTCTCCAGCACTTGCATACTCAAACTCCAGTTCGCTTAGTTCATGCAAGATCCCAAGAACTCAAACACAAGGTATGTCAACAATTTCACTCCTTGCCTTGTCTCACTCTCGATTCGTTTTCTGCTCTAAGTGTTCACTGTGCTGTTTACGACACATAGCATTTAAAAAGCTTTAGATTCTTTATCATTTTCTTTCTGGTGAAAACTAGACCATTTAGATAGTCTGTGTGCATCTGTTTTCTCAATTTGCATTAAAAACTAGGAAATTTGAGATCCTCTTAAGACATTTCTCAGGCTTCTTGAGTCTCCAAGTTTAGAAACTTTTGGCTAAACCGCGATGGTGGCATTGTGTGTTCTGGCCAAAACAAAGGCGACAACTAGCTCAGTTGGTTTGACATGTCATTCTTTCTGTGTTGGGGCACTCTGAAATGAGTTTTAACTCTCTTAACCCAGAAAGCACTCAACTTCTCATTTTCATATGTCACCCTTTCATCTTTTAAGCACTTCACTAAAGATCATCCCACCTCTTCTATAAGGTAAATAGATTACACAAATTTCATTAGTAATCACGTCATCTAGGTCCAACGCATGTGCTTTGAAAAGAAGAGATAGGACATATAATTATGTGAAAACTAAGACTTTTGAAGTAATATAAGTGCTTGTCGATTCGGGCCTCAATTTTGGTACTGTTGTATTCTGGTCTTGGGTCCGTGGGACCAATTTATGGGTGCCCAACAACGTTCAACTTGACTCGAACGTGTTCCAACCGGATGGTGGAATCAATGGGGCTGACCGTCAACAAAGTTCGAGAAACCCTCGGGCTTTTGTTGGACTGAAGTTTCAACGCTAACGTTTGATAAAGATGCAATGAAAGGGAGACTGGGTCAATTCCTGGGAAGGAATTAGAGGGACGGTTGTTGGCCCGTTGATGTAAATACAGGCTTGTGAGTGAGATAAAGACTTTGAAAAATCGTGAAGGGTGTGTGCTTAGATCGTATGAAACACTCATGGCACGAAGTGTTGCTAACGCGAAAGAAAGGACTCCTTTGGTTTTCCACGAATTCAGTCTCACCTTAAAATGGTCAAAAGACAGGTTTGAAATTTCAACCCAACGTTGGAAAGTTGGCTGTTGGAAGAGTCAGCTTTGGATTTTTGCAAATGGGTGTCGGGGTCTCTCGGATTCCAAATTGTTATAAAACAAGGAGCTTTTTTTGACTGTTGCATTTAGAAGAATATATTGTCACACTTTTGTCCTCGCTCAACTGATAACTGTATTTTCTATAATGCATAGAATGAAGCATATGCATCACATAACACGTCAAGAAAGTAGGCATGACACGCACTACTTGCGGTGCAGGAAGCCCTGGTACCAAAGAGCTATTGAGATGGCTACTCTCTGGAGAACCATTTCCAAGTCCACAGAAATCCCCACTACAAATTCTACAGTATGGAAAACCATTTCCAGAGCCCCAGAAATTCCAGCAGCGAATTCAAACAGAAATAGGCTAAGAAAATGCACTTCTCTAAAGGTTGCCACTTCCTTTACTCGAGTTTGTCTTTGTGCACCAATCTCTTCCTACAATGAGGTCTTCCGAGCTGAGGTTCCACCTAGAAGAAGCAACAGTTACCCGAGATCAAAGCCATTTCCCATCTCACAAGAGAAAACTCCTAGTGCAAGACTTAGTGTGGAAGGCAGAAGAGTTTTCCGGGGAAAGTCGTTGACTGATGATGTTCTAATGAGAAGATTTGTGGTTGAAGAAGAAGCAATGATGCAAATTAGGAGGAGAAATGAAATGGAAGTTATAAGGAGGAGGAGTATTATGAGAAGGAAGAAGCTTGGGCCTAGTCGTCTTAGTAGAATGGTTATGGCAGGTGAGGAACAAGATCAGTTCTAGCTTGCCTTTGTCTAAACAGTAAATCTCGAGATTTTTCCCCTTCATTTTTAATGCTCATCTTTCAGTTGGCTTACATTGTATGGGCAATTTTTTCTATCTATTTCCTATGAGACAAATTTATCCAGAATTAGCTGGATTGGATGATTTGGTAACATGATTTCTGTACAATAATTGAGAGATCCGATAAAGAGAGAGAGAGCAAGCAAATCAGAAAACCGAAGTCATCCCAATCGTTTGGATGGATGGAAATTGAATCCGAATTATTTTGGTTAACGTTAAAAGCTCACCAAATCGGTTGGGGGCCAAAATGAGCTCAGCATGCCTAGCAAAGCAACCCAATTTCACCTTTCCTTGAACCTACAACTAGGTCTTAAAGAACCCATATCTTTGTTTAACAACCTCAGCTAACCTACTAGCATTTTTGCTTACAAGCCACTCTAAAACAAATATAATGAACTTGAAGAGCAAGCCTAGTGGGTGCCTAATCTGCATCACACCCCGCAAGTTAGGTTGTTTTGTGATTCTCCATATCACCTCTTCGAACACAAACCTCTCTTCTTTTTTATTTTCTCAACCACCATCTCTAATCCTTTCCCTTTTGGCTTTTCTTTCTAAAATACTCTAAATTTTGCTTTACAAGAACTATTACCTCGTATAGATCGTTTCTTCCTGATTTAAGCTCCTTGAAACTGATAATTAAGAGAAAGATTGCGCATTTAAAACACAATCACACACGTAATACCATGAACGTTTTGTTGTCCGGATGTTTTGACGCATGCCTTCTTCTTTGCTCGTTGGAATTTTGCTGGTGGAGGTTAGGCCCCTAATGGACTTCGTAGGGACAAAACATGTACGTAGAGATACCGGAAAGGAAGCCGGATGTATTGCATGCGGATAACCGTATTAAATAATCCGTTTAGTATAAAGCATTGTGGCTATTAAACTTGTAAACAAGTTAATCATGATTAACAGGATTTTATTCTCTAAGATGATTGGTACAACGTCCATGGTGCACAAGTTCCACTGAAGTCTATATCAACCTAAGCACGAGGACAAAAACTGACAAAGGGCATTGTAACAGGTCCGTGATTGTCTTTTCCGATCACAACATAGGCACCCGTGAGCAGAGATGGTACATGAACTCTTGACTCAACCTGAATTTGGCTGGCCAAGAATCAACCATTTTCAGCCAACCCTAAACTACCGACTGAAATCGCTCTTAAGCCTACTTGTGATGCTAATTAGATTATGAGTTTAAACAATATTACGGTTCATTAGATTTTCCTTTACCAACTTTTAATCTCTCTGTTATCTTTTTCATGAGTTGAAAAGGAGGGTATTTTTCTTTGAATAATAGTTTTTTTTTTCTCTTCTGGTTTAAATAATTAATATATTTATTCTGGTTGAACAACATGTTTGGTTGACCCACTAAAAAGTTCCAAACACAGAACGGTTTTGTCGTCACAGTTAAGATGGATCAACTACATTGATTCACTCAATCAAAACAAACATTATTTAGCACTTGGAGCACATGCAACCTTTTCTGCTCTTAACTAAAGAATTGATGAAGTGTCATTTGATGACCTAAAAGTAGAGGCTCCTTATAGAGAGGTGTTCTGTTCAGTCAGTTGAGGGCATCTTTCATCAGTGTTCTTCTGTTCTGGCACAGCAAATAGAAGACAGCTTTCCAATGATGTAACAGGAATCTTTTATCATCCACCACAAAGCAGTGGGGAGTACCATTTCATACAATGATGAAGTGGACGCTTTACCCTATTTGTGTTCCAACTTGTGTCGCTAGACGCTCCATTGTGTGTTTAATACCAATTTTCAATGCATTAGGCAGTGAACCGACAGGTAGGGCAGCCGACGTGCCATTAGCTTAACTTTGGAAAGGGACTCTTCAAGCTCATGTTTCTACACCACTACATTAATCTATATGTTAGTCAAGGACGGAGATTAGGAGGATCAATTCTGCATATAACTTCAAGGGTTAGGTGAACTGAAAAGGGTTATGGCAAGAAAGCAGAACCCAGCTGAATACAACAGGATGGGAACTATTTTCTTCATGAAAAGAATCCTATGGATCGTACTACTTGAATCTGTCAACGTAGAGCTCCTGGCGGATTCAGGATATAGATCATGGAATCCAATAAAGTATTATGGTAATATATTTAATCAATTAGAATTTGTTTGTATCCGAAGTTGATGCAATGAAATTGAGTTCTAGAACTTGGGAGAGCAGGCGTAGAGAAGGCCAAGCTTGGTCTCTGTCGCCACTCGGATTTCTTGGCGTATGTTCCACTGGGTGCACGTGCGAGGACAGCGAGAGCAATTATTGTACACGTACTAGTGCTTCGCAGTTTCCGAAAACTGAGTCGCAGTAGCGTATAAGGACGTTTGCAAACTGCAAACTTACGCTTGACAGTCTCCACACCATTTCAGAACCTTTTCTTGATCAGACGGTCTGTATCACATGGCGCATTTAGAGTGTCCGGGGCCCATCTCCACGCGGAGTGCACTTCTCTCTTCGTCATCCTATGATGCCCGGCAGTCTGCACTTTAGCCCCACTTGGATCTGTAGCGACTGGAATCACGCTCGGATGGTCTTAGATTTTCAATTACCGTTCTGGAAAAAGTAGTCTTCTTAAGCCAGAGCCAAAGGACATGTGCCAGTAACACAAGTGCGGAATTCAAGGAAATGACCAATATTTGCCCCGTTCTTGGGTAATACACATGCTTGTCTGAATCCCACCTCGAGCAGCCTGCTGCTGTAGATTCTACACTTTACACAAGCGACACTGCTGCGAAAAGTTGATGCAACTTCAGTATGAAGCATTTGGTGGATCTGTGCTTGTGGAGAAAAGAGTAGTAAAAAGGATAAAAACTCCTTCGGCTACGGCAGGGCATTGCGTGGGGTGAGTGGTGGTGGTATTTAGAGCTGACCCAACTTGAGATTTGGTTAAGAATAATTTGTCCACACCCCAAACTTAAGTCTTCTCTGCGGAGAACCAACATCAGGTCAACCCATCTCCATTTTCATTGTCCATATTCTATATCGTCCTAGCTGCAGAAAGAAGTCTATAGATACACGGCTTTAAAGTAGAACCACAAGAAAATTTATTATACAGCCGACATCAGTTGACTAATTTCCAAATTTCTTTTAAGTCTTTTCCTTCTAAACATTTGAGACTTTTACAAAGGAAAGACTAGTTCGGTGGAGACATACCCGTGTTCTTCTTTGATTTTGCGGTACACGGGATAAGGCCATCTCCAGGGGCGCGTAGCGTAGACTTAGAATCTGGTAGGTTTGTTCATAAACAAAGCGTGAGGTCACTAAGCAACAGGTGTTAAAATAATGATGATAACGATCGCAATAATTAGAATAAAAATAAGAAAAAACAGTATACCAAACTGAGCCGTTAATTCGAGTGGGGGATAGCTGCTGTCGAGAAAGTCTTACCATTGAAGTAAAGTTAGTTGAAGTTGGCCACATTGAGTGAGAAAGTGGGCAACCCTCGCTCTTTCTCTTTCTTTCTCATCATGACGATGATGAAACCAAAAGAAAAGATATTATAAATCCCACAAAAGGTGAAAGGTGGCAGGGAGGAAAAGTAAATTCATCCGGGCGAGAACCAGATTCAAAGTTCTAGAGAGAGAAGCAGCAAAAGACAACAAAGGCTGTGTGAAAAGAGTTATGTGGCAAAGAAGCATGTGGTATACCAAGGGAGAGGGAGGCTAGAAATAAAGAGAGAAAGAAGCCTTCTCTTCTTGCTCTACCTTTAGGGTGAACGCAGCTTTTTTGAATTGTCTTTGAAAGGTTGGAAGGGTTGTCAAGGTACGTATGATGTCGGTTTTCTTGAACATCATTAACGTTGCAGACGTCTAGTTTGTGCCAAATTCTTAAGGAACTATATAATCCGGTGCAGAAATTCGTTTAGTAGAATTCTGCGAGCTGGGGGGTGTTTTCTGTCGCAGAGGTCGGAAGCCATATGTTAAATTTAAGGTATTTCTCTTATTTAATTCCTTGTTTCTCTGAAAACCTTTTCCCCTCTGACAGTCAGATGTTGTTTGCTTGGAGATCGTTGTCTCTGGAAATGTTAAAATCAGTTTTCTTTATAAGAATTATCGCTTTTACACCTTGAGATACTCTGTCTCTCTCTCTCTCTCTCTCTCTCTCTCTCTCTTCCCGCCTCTAAGTACTCCATGTTCTTGGTAATACTTGTTCTTCTTCTGGTATGAGGCTTTTGTTGTTCAGAGAGATAGATCGTTATACGGAAATGAAATCGACCTTGTGGGGGATTTCTTCATTAAACTAAGACAATAGAAAGACTTTTTTCTTTGATTCGGTGGTTAATTGTGCTTGGCAGTTTGTGTTTGTTGGTGTATTCATATTGCCAATAGTTGTATTGGCCCCCGAAATATGTATTGATCAGCGAAGTTGATGTGTTAAACCGACTAAACCCCACGTGTAGAGCTTTTTCATGTTTCATAAAAAACTATGGAGGTTGTCTCTGTCGCATAGAACCAATATTTGAGCTCAATGTGCCATTTGCCCTCTTCTGCTCCCTCTCTCTGTGCATAAGAACTTCTTTCTTCAATTTTTGGGGGTACCCGTTGTTTTAACCGAAGATTTTATTCTTTTTCTCATATATCCATTTGGAGTTAAATCCTCTGATGCAACCGTGGTAGGTGGCCTCCTATCTGATTAGCTTAAGCTTTTCAGTCTGTATGTTATATCCATGCTCATATCAGATCAATTCTTTGAACTAGTTCCTTGAAGATGTCATACCAATTCCCTAGGTTTTTGTCTTGTGATACATTCCATCTCTTAATTGACTCTCTATGTTAATCGTTATTGCTATCTGATATCTATATTTCTTTTTCTTTTCATGTTGGTTAGATTAAAATGAACCTAAGCACCTCAGAACAGTATCTTTAAAGGAAAAAATTGTGAAATAAGATCAAAAGATTGTTGAATGCTTCTTGAATATCCTTTCTCTGCACTACCGACATGGTTTTTATCAGTGTACAATCATTAGATTCACAAAAGGTACAAATTTTACACATTCTAGATGTCAATCCTAAAGCTAATTTTCTTTTGTTGGTGTCGGTCATGCGTTTTATTTCTGCTTAATGTATCGTATAATTTTAAGACTTTACATACATAAACAAGTAACTTGAAAAATACATATTGATGCGTGGGTATGTTTTTTGAACTGCGTGTACTGAATTGTCTGGTTTCATCTTCCTTTACAGGGATAAAAAGTAATGCTAGGAATATGGGAAAGAGAGGCAGTTGGTTTTCTGCAATCAAGAGGGTGTTTATTCCCCACTCTAAGGAGAAGGTAGCCAATGTAAGTTATTAACTCACCTATAGTAAATGCCCAGATGCAACCAAAAAATTTGAACTTTTACTGTCCACTATTTATAATGGCGCTAGAGAAGATCATTAAATAAAAGAAGAAGAAAGCTATTGGTGATAGACAGTTGAATAGGCAATTCAGAACAATGGGCCAATGTTGAATTACTTGTCATTCTTCATTTTGTGTTGCTTCCTTTGTATGTTCAGCGACTCAATTCTACATATCTATTTTTGTTTTCTGAAATTAAATAGCAGGTATTTCCTGGAGCAAAGAACTTCAACATAAAAAGTACTTCTGAAATGCAAACTGAATGGCACCTTGACTTCTCTTCATTATTAACCTCATAACATTGCAGGACTCCGAGAAGAAAAGCACAAAAGAGAAGAAGAAGAAGGGGTTGGGAAAACTAAAGCATGGGGAGTCTAATTCCTTCATTCCCCTATTCAGAGAGCCAAGTAGTGTCGAGAAAATTTTTGGGGATTTCGAAAGAGAACAGCAAAAATTAACTTTTAGGCCTCCCACGCCTCCTGAGCAACCAAGAACACCCCCTTTTGTGCCTCCTAGAGTTTCTTCTCCAAGGGCTCCTTCTCCAAGGGTTGCCTCTCCTAGGATTGTTTCTCCAAGGGCTGCTTCTCCAAGGGTTGCTTCTCCTAGAGCTGCATCTCCTCGGATTGTTCATCCCCAGAAGGAGATTAGCCGCAGACCGGAACCAACTCTCAGAAACCACCATGCTTCAGCCACTAAGATACAAGCAGCCTATAGAGGCTACACAGTAAGTGCCCCTCTTCTCTTGCTAGTTGGTAATCTTGTAGACAGTTGTAGAGGGCTTTTCTTGTCACAGTAGATCTAATAAGCAAATATAGAGCTCCTACCTGGAGTGAAGAAATGCAGATGATCATGGAAATAGTAATGAAATCGATTTGCTCCAAGATACTTTGGTTGAGTATGTTCCACATCAACATTGGACCAAAGCCCCAGCTCACGTAACTATTGCTTTTCATACAGGCAAGGAGAAGCTTTAGAGCATTAAAGGGTCTGGTGAGGTTACAAGGAGTGGTGAGAGGGCAAAATGTGAAGCGCCAGACAGCAAATGCCATGAAGTACATGCAACTATTGGTGCGTGTACAATCCCAGATTCAGTCACGGAGGATCCAGATGCTGGAAAACCAAGCTCGCCGTCAAGCTCAATTCAGGAATGACAAAGAAGTGGAAAGTACCTTTGGCAAATGGAGCCAGGCAGTAAGTTTTCTATATTTGACATGAATTTGATTCAAGCTGAGTAGCAGAAACCGTATATTACCAATAATGCTACATTTTAACCCAGCATGAAGGGATTTACATTTTACCAATACATTAAACATTCTTACTTGGGCTACAAAATTATTTTATTCTACCGTGTCCATTTTCTGGCCCTTTCCATTTAAAGGCAGGGGTTTGGGTTTGGGCCTTTGCCTCAGATTGACTCTGATGCATCTTATCTCTCCATCGTCATTTTGGTATTGTAATGAAGAAGTGTAGTCTTTTGGAATCTCAACAATAAACCCAAGCATCATTTGATTGTATAAGTCGATAAGAACTTACACTTTCTGCTGTATCTACTATTTAAGTTTCATCATTTCTTTACAACTAAGTAAAATTGACAATGGAAGCACTTGTTTAGTCTGAGGCAGGTAACAATGATGACTGGGATGATAGCTTGCTAACAAAGGAGCAGATAGAGACGAGATTGCAGAGAAAGGTTGAAGCAGTCATCAAGAGAGAAAGAGCCATGGCATATGCGTATTCACACCAGGTACTTTCTCTTTATGCAAATCTAGCCCAGCCTCAATTGCATCGAGCAGGGTGATCTCCTCCTATGAAATTGACCATTCAACCAAATTGTAAATGGCCGCCAACAAGTACACCTAATCCTTTTCATTTTTCACCTCTTCCTCTGTCCTAGTTTCATCCCCCATTCCTTGCATTATCTTCTACATCAGAGTGCATGTACCCTTCAGTAATTTCTAGTTAAGAGCTGCTCGGATGTAATTGGGGCCGTAGATGCATATTTGTTTGACGAAACGTCAGGTTGCCCTTACTTTGTATGGTAGAGTTAACTCAAAAGGACACCGGCAGGCAGAACAATGTTGGACTCCATACAAGTTTCTGCATCTCACAGGGTCGTGCCTTTGTAAAGGCAAAACATTATATTTGTTAAAATTTCTTATTCAGTATCACTTAAATGAGAAACATAACATATATGTTCGTGAATGTGAGCTCTTAAAACAGTTCTACATGCCAAAATACGTGACAAAAATTTATATGGAGTTAGCTTAGGAGTTGAGCAGGAGTTTCCCATTTGCCTGCTCCTTAAGAGGGATTTGCTTCCTTCTTAAAACTAGCTGAAGAGAGTCATGCATCAACAATATGCCTTTTTTTGTATATTGACGTGTTTTTCTCTCTCATGTCAACAGTTGTGGAAAGCCACTCCTAAAGCAGGTCAAACGCCTCTATCAGATATCCGATCAGGGGGATTTCCATGGTGGTGGAATTGGGTGGAACGTCAGATGCCTTCAGCTAATGCTCCTGAAAGCCAAGCGGCCAAGAATTTTCAAATTACACCTCCAAGACCGCATTCAGAGATGAAGCCAAGTCCAGTGCCCCAGTCGAGCAACTACAAGCACCAGTTTGGGTTTGATGGTATGGATATCTCCACGCCAAAATCCACAAAATCAACCATACTCCCAGCAAGAAAGCCAGCTCGAACCCCCCCACCTCCAAATAGAACCCCGCCTGCCAACAGTGCAGGTATGTCGAGGTATTCAAGGGCAAGAGCTAGGGGAGCTGATTCCCCTTTTGATCTGCCATTGAAGGATGATGACAGTCTCACAAGCTGCCCACCATTTTCAGTTCCGAGCTACATGGCCCCAACAGCTTCTGCTCAAGCCAAAGTAAGACCTTATAGTAACCCCAGGGAGAGGTTCCCGGGGACTCCGAACAGCGAGTCAAAGAGGCGACTTTCATTCCCCCTGACACAAGGCATTGGGTCTTTCAAGTGGAACAAAGGCTCCTTGTTCTTCAACAAGGATTCTAGTTCTCAGAAGATATTAGACAAGAACCAGTCACTTCAGTCCATAGGGAATAGGAGTGTGGATTCCACCGTTTCTTTACCTGCTGGAGTTGGAAGGAAGCCATTTAACCGATTTGTGTGATTTCTTTTGGTATATTTTTGAAATTTTTATCCCCCCATTGTGATGTTTATTGTGATTGAGTGTATGGTGATAGTTTGATTTATATTATGCTGATGTAATATAATAAAGAAAACAATAGGAAACGATGGTTTGGGTGTAACAGAATTGGGTTTCTAAAGGGTGTCCTGACATTTCTTTTTTAGGATTTTGCTTTAAGAATTTTAACTCCTACTCCGGAGAGCAAGTTCCTGTGTCATGTTCAGGTCGATGCCATTAGTCTTCACCCTATTGCCTTCACTTTCTCAGCACCCAAACAAACCTCTAGGCTTGAATGTGCAAATCAGGAGGATCGAAGTTGTCATTTTCAGGAAAAGGATTTTATTGTATCTTACCTCTATGGTTAAAGCTTTCCCTTTGCCGACAATTTTAGCTTTCTCTGGTTTTCCTTACCAGCTACTGACTATGACCCTTTTCTCTGGAATGTAAGCTCTGGACGAAATTGAAAATGATTGAAGGAGACAACGACTCAAATTTAAAAATAAAAGTAATAAACACTATTTGCCAATAGGTTGCTAGGAAAGAGGGGAAAAAACCCACCAATTAATACTATTGGCTAATTTTCCCAACCTGAAAATGAAGCTTTTCTCCACTCAAATTAAATGTTTACGCGGTTCTAACACGATTCTTATTTCCTATATAATATTGTTACTCTTTTTTATTTTTGTTTTGTTGTAATTACTTGTTACTTAAAATATTTCTTTAGGGATCTAGAGAAGGATTGTGCGATGTCCTTCCCACCACCCCACCATCAACTTCCATTGACCCTTCCCTTCGACGGTCTGGTTACATCACTCACCCTCCAACATGGGCTTTTAATTATTTATGCCTTATCCCCTTTATCCCATTTTTAACTATATATCCCTCCACTAATGCCACACACCCTATTAGTAATTCATTGCCTTTATTTCTACCATTTAAAAACCTTCCACCTACTAAGTGGCCATCACTGATCGTTATTGGATGCAGTGATGGACGCTAAGCTCATTGCTCTTGAGGCAAATCATAATTGGAATGTGGTCTCATTGCCCTTTGCTTATTATCCTATAGGATGCAAATGGGTCTACAAGATAAAGTATCATGTTGATGATTCTATTGAATGTTACAATGTTTGCTTAATTGTGAAGGGCTTTAGTAAGCATGAAAGCATTGATTTTCAGGACACTTTCTCTCTCATGGTGAAGCATGTCACCTTTTGTCTCATTATCACTATTGCTATTGTTTATCATTGGCGACTCCATCAAATGGACATTTAAAATATCTTTCTTCGTAATGATCTTTTGAAGGAAGTATATATGCAGTTTTTCCCCGAATTTCATCATCAAAGGGAGCCTCTTATATGTCGATTACGTAAATCTCTTTATAAGTTGAAGCAAGCCTTCTGATAATGGAATGCACAGTTTACTATTGCACTAATTGCACACAATTTCATTCAGTCTTATTATGATTATTCCTTGTTCACCAAGAGAAATGGTAGTTCTTTTGTGACCTTACGCATTTATATTGATGACATCTTAATTACAAAGAACAATCAAGATGCAATTTTAAACCTTAAGAAGTATTTGCATGTTACTTTTTTCATGAAGGATCTTGGTTAGTTGAAATTTTTCTAAGTTTTGAGATTGCTCATTCTTTACAAGGACTTTCATTAAGCGCAAAAATACACAGTAAAGTTGATCTCTAAAGCAGGTCTAGCTAGTTCCAAGCCATCTTTATGGAACAAAATAATGCGTTTATGAGCACCAAGTATGACATTAGTTTAAAAGAAAAGTTGGATGATCCACCTCTTACAAATCCATCAATATATCATAGACTAGTTGGATGATTGATTTATTTGACTCTTATCAAGCCTAACATTACCTTATTGGTTCAGCTTCTCAGTCAATTTATCTAAAATAGTCCTATATAAAAGCTACTCTAAAGGTGATCAAATACTTCAAAAGTTGTCTAGGGCTTGGTCTTATGTTTTCATCATTTTCATAGTTTGAATGGTGAACCTATTGTGATTCTAACTACAACACATGTCCTATGACAATGAGATCTACCACAAGATTTTGCATCATGCTAAGTAATTCCTTGATATCATGCCAATCTGAGAAACAACCCATTGTCTCACTTTCATCTATAGAAACAGAGTATTGAATAATGTTGGTCACCACTTGTAAGATAATTTGGATCATTGGGTTACTTAAGGATTTTGGTTTTCATATGAAATGCCCTGCATTACTATATTGTGATAGTGAAGCTATTGAAAAGATTGCAACAAACCCCATATTCATGAGTATAAAAGGCACATTAAGGTCGAATGTCATTATGTTAAAGAAAAGCTTTAATAAGGGATCAATGCCACACGATATGTTTCTACTAAAGAACAACCTACCAATTTACTAACAAAGGTACTTTGTAGCAAGCAATAGTGACATCTTCTCTTCAAACTCAAAGTATTTGATTTGTTCAAATTTCTAGCTTAAGAAGGAGTGTTAACATATAGATGATGTTTTGCCACATTGGGTCTTGTGATTAAGTCCTGAGTTATTGTAATTATTGTACATATTCTCGTCTATACATAGAATCAGTTATGTTGCCTATAAATGTATGCTTTGCATTGTATAGAAATGCCTAGCAACAAGAGAATCCTACATTGTTCACTAAAAGGCTTCCTTATGCTCCTCTCTTCCTATATCTTTTCTTAGAATAGGATCTGTTAGGTTAATCCTAATACAATAAAATGAAGATATTGCTTTGGAAGATTTTCTCCTATAAAATAGAAATAGCCAAATCAACAACATGTGATGCTACACTACCTTGATAAAAGTAGTCATCCATTATGTGCAATAAGGACATATGATTTGCTTGACTTGGTTTTTCTCCACCCGAGGTGGTTCTTATTGCATATGATGGATTAACTATTTTTATCAAAGTAGTGTAACATCATATGTTGCTGCTTTGACTAATTTCTTTTAATAGGAGAAAAGATCCAAAAGCTATCATTTTTTATCTGACTGTGCTGGGTCCTCTGTCCCGTCTACAGCTTGCTTAGTGTAAAGTTTCTCCTTCAAAACCAACTCTTTTGAAGACTTGCTTGATGGTTTAAGTATTCCTCTTTGTTTTTTCCCTCCGCTGGTAAAGCTCTGGCTACGGACTTTTCTTTAAGAAATTGAAATTTTCATGCTTCTTTAATCTGTAAATTTGAAGGGCTTTGAATGAGCAATTTTGACTTTTATCCTCATAGACATTCTTCAACATGTGAAAGTTTTCCTACCATTTGACTCAGTTTCCAAACTAAGGTAGGTCCTTAAGCATGGGTATCAAGCTACTCGAGCATACTTATCAAGCTGATTTTCAAACGTGATGCCATGACCCATGATATGTCAAACTTAAAGAAGAAATGAAACAATCCTAAGAACCTTCCATCTCTTATGTTGGGTTGCTATTATACTTGAAGAATTGGTAACCTTCTTGCACCTCAGGGATGAGGACTCGTTCAATTGGTCTGAACCGGTTCCACCAATTGTTGAACCAGTAAAGAAAGAGGGCTTTTGATTCTTGATTTGAAATAATAAGCCAAACACGTTTTTGGTGTCTATTTTGGAACAAGAAGACATTGTACGAGATCTGCTGATTGTCCCAGCAACTATATTCGTAAGGATTGGAACCTCGTATGAAGGTTCTGTTGGAATGGAGGTTTGATCGCAATGGTTTTGGCTGATGAATGGTAATCAATTTAAGTTCTTCTTTAGCACAGAAATGCTTGAATTAACAAAATCGTCGGGTTCCTCAATTGACGTTTCCTTCCTCGTATCTCTTGGCTGGCAATGCCAATCTTTAGGTTAAACTTTCTAAATTGCGCGTTTGGGATCCTGGCCCTAGAATCCATTTTCAATTGTAAAAAGACTTTGAAAAGGAGTTTTTTCATGAAAAATATAGTTGTTTGTTGAGAGGGGCATGGGAAACAACTACCTCTTTACCTTTTCTTTTGAACAGAGAGAGGCTTGAGTTTCTTGAGAAATTAGCATGAATCAGTTTTTGAGACTTCAGCCTTAACTGCAGGTTTGACCAGACGGAGTTGTACCGATCGTCGGGTTGGTTCTTCGGTTTGGGTTAGCATAGCGACTAACTAAGGAGATCGGAATAGAGATTGGGTTAAAGATTCTGCTCAATCTTCAACCAAATATTTCCTTCGAAGATGCATCTGATTTGACCTTGGAAGACGTTTATGTATTGTTGTAAGGCCATCTAGATGGTCCTTCAAGGGAGCATTGAGCATATGGCTTCAATCCGTCAGTCTACCTAGATTTTGTAAGCACTAGGTTTTTCTGGCTTTTGGGGCATTGTGCCCTTTCTCAAAGGCTAAACAGATTTGATTATTGAATCCCAACTCCTTGAGGATCGGATTCCTTGTAGTTATTAGAGTTTTCCCACTCCTAGTTTTGTTCGTTGTCCTAAGTTCCTTGGAGAAATTCGTTGCCAAGGAAGTAAAAGCCTCTTTGACGTGTTCAATTTCAAGATAAAAAGCACTCAAAATTGATTGCTATCTGGGATTTTTTCTTTTTCTTTTTTCCTTTTATTGATGCAACGTTTCGAACATCCTTTCTCAAAGCCTCTTTCATAGATTGACAATCAATGTGTAAAAAGAACAATTGATTAAACAAATAATTTTCAAATCTTGATATGCACAAAACAATTGACAGAATTTCTTTCTTGATAGTTGAATACTTTTGTTGAGTAGCGTTACAATGTTTGGAGGTGTACTGGTCATGTTGTTCTCAACCATCTTTGACCTGCCTAATGACACCACCATATGCTACTTCAGAGGCATCTATTTCAACTATCTCAAATGCATTTTGGTCCTCTAAATGCAAGTGAGGTAACTCCTTAACTTGTCGTTTAACCAATTGGACAATTTGGGTATGGTGGTCAATCCGAGGGTCTCGACTCATGTTAGGGAAGAAATCTATAACATCGTTAAAACTTCCAAAAGATCTCTGCAACTGAAGTTTGTGTAGAATTCTGGGGAATTCCGTAGTATGGAACAAACAAAGCTTGAATTTGAATACTACCCAACTATTAGCCTCAATAATCTGGATGAACCAAGTCACATGCTTGAAATGTTGGTCCAAGCTAGAGGCGAAAACTTGGATATCATCAATATAATGTAATTAGCTGATCTTTGTCACCTGAAAAGAGAACAAGGGATAACCTAGATATCCTAAAACTGGACATGCATAAATACAAAACTTTTCTATCAATATCAGGAAACTCATCACTTGAGCACGTTGTAATTTTTTTGCATTAAAGAATTTGCACTTCAATTATTTCAATGCACTCTTTTGTCTTTTGGCGGTTTTAAACATGTAAAGCTCAACATATCAACAAATAATATGTCCGTACATTAGCATGAATTCAGGAGTGGTTACCAGGATCAAATTTTTCCCATGTGAAAGCAGGTAACACATATGATGGATAAGCATCATATTTAGATGCCAAACTTTGCACAGAAGATAAATCTGCAGCTTCTCCAAAATTACTAACTCCAAGTTCTGTTGCATGGATTCCACCAGTGATAAAAGCTGATTGAATTCCAGCCTCATTTGCACCCTTGATGTCATGGTGGAGAGAATCACCTACGGCAATAGAATCAGAAGCATCTACACCAGTCATCGCCATAGCTGCCTCGTAGATTATCTGACACAATTGTCAAATGATATAATGTTAGAGTCAGGGGAACATGCACAGTAGATGTACATGTAACAGAACAAAATAAAATGATGAACACAATGATAACAAGGAAAAACAATTAAATCAAGAGACAAACACTGAAGTCATACCTTAACTTTCAGAATTTACAACTACTTGTAGCAAATTCAAATAATATAAAATGTCATCATGAGAAACCAATTGATAATGTCATGTGGAACTATTAGAAAGAAATCGAAGACATAGCTAGACCAAGTTGAATCATGATTAAAATCACATCTCCCAACACTTTCTGCTTTTTGCCACCCATTTAGCCGATAGAGAATTTTGATGGTAGATTGCATAACGTGGAAACGACTTCAAACCAAAATTTAGACGGAAAGTTTAAGCAATGACTAAAGAACTAATGTCAGGAGAACTCAGATATGATATAATGCTATGTTCCATTGCCTTCTTAGTACAAGGAAAAAGCTGATTCTTCACAGCAAGCATTACAATTTATTTAATGTCTGCACTATGCAAAATTTTGTGATAATTTTTTGCTATATCAACATCTCATAACGATATGTTTAATCCTGAAACTTACAACTTGAAATTTCTGGAGTAATGAAATTGGTGTGTCTAATTATTTGTAGGGTACTGAGGCCGAAATAATTATCATAATCTAAGGGAGAGACACCAAAAACCTGGACAATGCGAGTGGAGTTATCTAGAGAAGCAGTATCTACTTGCAGCACAATCTAGACGAGGAAGTGAATTGTCTTGGTGCACAGGAACATGTAATGTGATGAAAGTGAAGGATGGTGACAATGATGAAGAATATACCAAGAACAGTACAGTTCATTACCTTACCAGGCTTGCCCATCCATTTCACTTCACCCCCAAGTTTCTCATATTTGGCTGCCAAAGTGCCTAATGACATGAAAGTACCCACATCACCAAAGCAAAAGGAAAATCCAAACGCTAGAAAAAATCAAAGATTTGTAGAATTGACCAGAACTTAGAAGAAGTTAGTAACAAAACGATGCAATCCAAGTTAACTTCTAAATAGAAATTAGGTGGGATTGACAACAGCTTGCCTATGGGATTCAAAAGGGCACTAAAAGCCTCAAGGATATGTCCAGAAGCATCATAAGTTATTAAGAGGCATGCTGTATGACTTATATAGTAAACTGCACAAATGGGTACAGATTTGATGTTTTAACTGTTCAGACATATTACAGGTGAAATGACTTTGAGATTTTAATGCACCACAAACTATGGATGTAAAGATAGATAAACCTGCTACAAAACCTCATGCAAAGCAAAGACTAGATAGTCATTTATGAACTTGGAACTCTTAAACCTGTTACTTCTGAAAGATATAACATAGGATATAGATTTTGCTGAAGGGAACACAATTTGACATACATAACAAAAGATGCTGCAAAAATAAAAATAATATATATCTATATCTATATATATATATATATATATATATATATATAGAGAGAGAGAGAGAGAGAGAGAGAGAGAGAGAGAGAGAGATTTTTACCACCAGGACACATAGAAAACCTTCAGTATATATCACAAAAGAGAGCCAGGGAATATGTGCACAGGTTGATGGTGTGGTTCAAATAGTAGCATGCCTAACGCAAAGCAAAATGACAAAAAAGGAACAAAAGGAAATCTTTTTCGCATCTTATCAGACAACCACTCAAGAAATAACAAATTCAGAAGCTTGAACACAACAGATTGAAAACGTATTCAACCAAAGAGATAGAGTACTCAAGAATGAGAGACCATTCACCACAAATAACTTATATGAAACTTCTAGTAAGACATCAACCCACAATGAATTCCGCAGCATCATCTTAAGCCCAAGATGTTAATTGTTTCTTTTTCACCATAATAAATAAATAAATAAATAAATAAACGAAAACCTAAATAAACCAATAAAGTGGTAATCAACTTTATTGCCACTTTGTAAATGCTCTGTTTAAAAGAATCAAAAGACTAAATTAGAACTTTTACCAGGCATTACACGCAAAGCCCTTGCCTCAACAGTCACATAGTCAGGATTTGCCACCACCATTGGAATTCTTTTAGTAGCACAACGTTCTAATATTTTCTCCAGGTCCTCAAGTTTCATAGGAACAGCAGTGCCAGAAGAATGCCCCAGGGCCTCAGTTCCATGGACCAAAATAAACTCAGCTTGTTCCACATCATCTACAACTTGTAAGCCTAGGCCCTACAAGAACAAGTTGTAAACCAAATCATTTTAGAAGATATCACAAAAAAAATTGTATTCCTTCCTCTTTTCCATTCTGTCAGTTCCTTGTTACTTTCACAGAATCCCAAAATGATTGTCCAGTAGCAAAAACAGTACAATACTTCTATGGTTTTCTGAGAGTTCAACTGCTTGACACAAAAACGACAGAGGTTTGCAAAATGATGACGAACTTGGGAAATCAATGATTTCATCTTGAATATAACAGTATCAAATGGTCACACTCAAATGCTAAAATTACAGAGAAGAACGAAGAAATTGGGACAGAGGGAGTATTATTTTGCACATCACAGCATAAAATGCTTTGTACCTCAAAAGCTAAAATTACAGAGAAGAACCATGGAGTATCATAAGTGGATTGATTGCTCATGCAGATCAATTTCCCAGGTTTTATCCATCATCCAAATTAACCAAATCAGAAAATCTTGTTCTAGTGACATGATAAATAAAGAGAATACCACAGGCTACAATGACCGTGAGTCTTAGCCAGTTACATAACTGAATGTCTATGTGTCCCACACAGCAAGTGGATCTGACAGGAATGCATTTAACCAGGCTGCTACATTCAGCCTTGATAAAAGCAGGTTGTTTTACATCTTGGTCATGTTTATAAAACAAATTAAAAGGAAAAGTAGAGGAGAGAAAGCCCTAGATACTCCAAAATAGTATGGTTTCAATCAAGGAAAAGGAAAAGGATGAAAGAAAATTGGTTACTGATAATGCTTGAAAATTTAACATACCTCAAGAGATATAGCTCCCCGGTCACTCCAAGTCATATGGATGCAGGATTTTCCAAGTGCTGCAAACCAGTCATCATCTCTCCTAGAAACAAGTAGAAAAGCAAAATCCACAAAAAGATAAGCAAAGCAGCTCCAGTAAAATTAGTTTGAAGAAGGCATATACCAAATCTACCCAGAAGATCAAAAGCATTGAACCCCCTGTGGGAAAGTGTACTGTAAAAATATACAGTAAGAAAACACTAGAAGTTAGAGATAGGATCTACTGGCTGATCCCAATACAGAAAACTTCAAGAATGCAAACAAATTTGACTCAAAGGACAACATATCAAATCAAAAGATAGAAGCTAAGAAAGCATAGTCTGGCCAGCATCAATATCTTAATCTCCAGTTGTCAACATCTTCATTCATTAAACATGTGGTTGCTCCAATAGAAGCTGCATCTTGGAATTCAAAAAATAGTTTAAGCTACTGTAACCTGCATCACCCAAGTGAGTAGGCAAATGCCATGATTGCCTTTGATGCCTAGAATAAATACCATGAGAACCTTGATACAAGTATGATTTAGACTGGTTAAGAAACAGTGGTGTCCTTATATTAGCTATTCAAGCCTTATTTTGATGGACATTAGCATAACATGCCAAAAGTAATTAAGAAACAGCAGTATCTGCCCATTACAATTAAATACTAACATGAATGAAAGATGAAGTTCTAAATCCATATAGAAAATTAACTCCAAACCAAAGCATAAAGCAAATAAGTCAACCCACATGGTAAGGAGGCACAACATCCATCACGCATTGCGGTATTGTAAGTTTCAGTGTTTAGGACTACATAAACGAAATTGGATAAGAAACAAGTTAAAAGAAAAAAATGCAGTACGTAATATTACTTGGCAAATGCAAAATGTGAAAGGTACTAAATCTTCCGACGAGTAAAAGGGAAAAGATATTGTATAATGCTCTCAAATTTAAACCTTAGCAAGTACTGATGTGTCAGTTCTCCACTAGTTATTGCTCCAACAAAAAGAGAGGGATCAAATCCAAGGCTCTTCATCTTGTCAATGGTGACTGACGCACGTCTTGAGGAATTACTTATAATCACCATCTTGCTACCAGTCCTTGCTAGCTTTTCTACTATTATAAACGATGAAATTATTTCCAGCTTTCTCGCTATTAAAAAATAAGGAAATTGCAATTCATTGTTAATACCACAGACTAATAGAGGAAAACATACATGTTGAAATTGCCCCCGGATAAGGCCTTTTGCCATCATGAAGGACTCCAAATTGATCCAAAAACCATGCCTGCAAAAATGCCACTAAACTGCTGGCAACTGATATTTCTTCATAGAACATGAATGCATAAAAATTGTATATTTGATCAAAAAGACGAATATTCCTGGACTGGATGGCTTCAACTGAAATTTGATTTCAACAGTTACCCACCAAGGAAAAATCACAATACAGCAGTAACGATGATCATGATGATAAAGCATATTCCACAATGAATATTTCAAGATATCCAACTCCATCATAAACTCATCAAATGGGTTATGACTTTAACTCTTTCAAAATTCACCCTCAGCAGAATAACCCAAAGAAGTAGCAAATTTCAAACCCAACGGCTCTGTTTTCCCAGAATACAATTCTACGGGAGCCTTTTGCCCAGGGGCTTTAAAAAAAAAAAGGAGGCCCGAAAATTAATAAAATGGGGTACCTTGAAATGCCGCGTTTCAGCGAGTTGTTGAAGTCCGTTCAAACTTTGAAAGAGCTGAACCTCCCTCGATGGAACAGAACATCTGGGCAGCATCTTCTTCTTCTTCTTAGCCGAGATTCGTTGGACTCCTTTTTGAGTTTTATTTATAGGTTCACCGCAACCAACAACTTCCTAGGCAGAAGCTGCAGAGGGGGTCGTGCGAGATGAACAGTCCCTTTTCATCCTTTTTTTTTTTCTTTTTCTTTTTTTCCCATTAGCATTTCTTTTTGGCACATAGTTTTTGAATTTAAAGTTCATCTATTTCTGCATTTACTGAAAAATTAAGCTCCATTGGTTTTATTGAAGTTAATTTAATTTATAACAAACAGAGTTTATTCAAGTGAAATGATATATTTACATTTAATCAATAACTCTAACTTATATTTGAAAAAAGAGATTCATCCAAATTACTCGTCTGAAATTTATATAAAAATGTCAACTCTTCATAAAAAGAAATAATGTTAAATCATTCCCAAACATTGTAAGCCCAAATAACTTTTCTAGAAAGAAATATACAAAAATTAGGTCACAAATATTTAAAAGATGATAGTACCCTCACATTAAAGAATAGAGTACCCTTTGGCACTTTTTTTACGAAGGTTGAGCTTTAAGCTTAGTTAATTTGTTGTTAAAGTTACCTTAACCAAAAAATTTGCAAGAACATTAGAAATAACCGTATGTTGTTTTATGGTAAGTCAATCCCTTTGCTCTACATATTTGAAATCGATCTACAAATAAACCACAAGCATATAACGCATTATTGGTTGTTACTATTGCATGTAAATCATTATCATCCTCATTTTTCATATTATGTAAATTTTGGGATTAACTACCACTGAAACATAGTATATATGAAGTACAAAATGGTAAAAATGATAGCAGCGTTTGACGCATGGCTTATGAAACTTGATGCCATAGAAGGTCAGATTGTGATATAGTAAATATACCTACATAATTAAATGTCATATATATTATGATTTGCAGTCTAAAATGAGCATAAAGTGTCGACACGAGCTGTCATTAACTTTTTGAGCCAAAAGTTGAACAAAGCTGAGTTATTGGTCTCCATTAAACACCACGCATCGGCTTGTATGTACATACAAAAATATTACTGGAACATGAATAAAGACCCTGTTTTCAGATCCATTTCTTTGGCGGAAAGACATGGACAACTTCAAACTGGTATGGGATTATTAAGAAATCATTCAGTAGGTCCGTCAACTGGCTTCCCTCTTTCTCTTAGCTTGGCCATGGATTGTTTCATAGCTTCCTTCCGTTTTTTGCTAGCTATAACTTTTGCTTGGACACCACCCACATTGGGGTCCCTTTTCTCCTCCGGTGGAGGTGGTGGAGGCCTTCTGGCCGCTGCACTTGCGCTCCTATCCCCGACATTCAAGCCCAGCATTGCACCAGCGATGCCCAATGCCACAGCCCTGTATCACGAACCAATGACACAAACCTTAGATGTGTATCTATTCTCTTCTGGAAGCTACAATCCCCACGCGTATTGCTTTCAGTTGATTTTACAGAATTTACAGAAGAAACTGAAGTATTGGATAACAGATTCCACGCTATCTTTGTCAAGTTCTTACATTTTGCATACTCGGAACGTCTGAAAGCCCTTAAAGGATGTCCTCACAGATACAAACACAAACACAAATACATATATACATATGTACATACATATTACATCTATCAGACAAACAGTTGAACAAATCGTATGCGAACCTGCGAGGGACAAGTTTATAATCGAGCTCTCCATCACGACCTTGACTGCAAGCCCCCACTCTCTGGAACCCTAGAGATGGAAAATGCGTCGTCTTCGTTAGCCTTGTCGAGATGGGTGTTGCAGGAGCTGGTGCTGGGGTTAGTAAATGGGCCATTCTAATTCGAGAGAGGCTATTAGAAATTCAAAATAAGGAGCCCTGTATTTTCAGTGGTCAACTAAAGAAGATGGGCGAAAAGAAAAAAGAAAACAAAAAAGATGTGAAGTGGATAGTGTTCGTAGCTCAGGATGCAAATGAGAACTGAAACGCATTGGCTAGGACCAGATAAGGTTTCCATTTTTGTGGACCCGACCCTTTAGCGGCTTGGCTGACTGTACTAGCTTTCATATTTTTAGCTAAATTAAATGACCAATTTTTTTTTTGCTTCATCTCTTATGGATTTATATAGATTTGTTTAGAAAATTTACAATTAAATATTTATTTATTTATAAATATTAAGTTACCAGTTAAAGAACTTGAGTTTTCTTTCTCTGGGCTCTCAAATGAAAAATGGAGTAAAAATTGTGTTGTTTTAAGTAGTAGAATCTATTAGGAGACAAGAGCATATCCCATTTTCTTACAATTGTTGATGCCATAATACACAATTGACTGCACAGCACAACGGCCCATCCAAGTTGGATATTCGTTCGCATACATTTTATCAAACCAAAGGAGACAAACAAGGCTGCCCTTTTGTGTCTCATCTCGCTTGAAACAGGGCAGGGACATGGCTTCATTCAAACAAGCCTTTTGTGTACCTCGGTTACGTTCAATTTGAGTAGAATGCGCAGCCTAAACATTACAAGGCCTAATTTGAGGCAACTGACTAAAACCAACTATAAAGATTACAATGTCCAATCTAAGGCAACTAAGACCAAATAAAAAGAAGTTGGAAGTTTTAGCTTAGCGACGAGGTTGTCGCCAGGGTTAATATGTAACAACCTCAACCATTAAGTTAAAAGGCTTAAGCTTGTTGGCATGACGGGTTCAATTACCTTTAGACCATAACATTCCACTCTATTCTGCAGCCGACGTCCCGGCGGCCCATTCTATTCGTAGGTCACCCATTCTGTGGTTTGAACTCCGGATGTAGGATTTGGCTCTGATACCAAATGTAATGAACCCAACCATTAAGCTAAAAGGCCTAAACTTGTTGGTATGGTGGGTTCAATTACCTTTAGACTGTAACATAATACATAAATATAAGTGCATGATATTTTTATGGAGAGGGTATTCAAGGAATAGAGTAATAATTCGGGGGTATTTTGGTAATAACGACCAAAGGCTAATCATCTGTTGTGTGTTATTATATATAATGTGGGACAGCCACGGGAGGGGCATAAGTGTCATTTAGGAAATTTCTTATTCTCCTTCTTCTTTCTGAAGTTTTCTCACTCCCTGCACAGAATCCATTTGGTCTGGTTTTTACACATTCATACATTCCATTCATTCATTCTGTCTTAAGAATGAATCCAGAAGAATTGCCCGGCTTCTGGTTTGATCCAACCGACCAGGAGTTGGTCTACCGTTTTCTGTGGGAAAAAGTGAATGGACTGAGCCTCCCCTTTGAGCTTATCCCTGAAGTCAACGTTTACGCTCATGAGCCATGGGTGCTTTTTCTTTTTCTCTTCTTTTTCGTTTCTTGCAATCTTTTTTTGTTTTCTTGCATGTTTTTCTTATTTTCTTGGATGACTGTTGTGTTAGTCTGCCCTTCTTGGAATTTCTAGGTTTTCTAGGTTTTCACTTCTTCTTGGATGTCTGGGATGTCCTTTTGCATTTTCTTGCATGTTTTTCTTCTTTTCTTGGATGATCGTTGCTTTAGTCTTTCATTCTTGATATTTCTAGGTTTTCGGCGTTAGTCTTCCGTTCTTGGTGTTTATAGGTTTTCATTTTCACTTTCTTGGATGCCTAGGATGTTCTTGTTTGTTTTCTTGCGTGTTTTCTTCTTCTCTTGGATGCCCATTGCCAAGTCTCCTGTTCTTGGTTTTTCATTTTCACTTCTTGCATACTTGGGATGTTCCTTTTTGTTTCTTGAATGTTTTTCTTGCATTCTGGAGGTTTTTACGGCAACCTGTGCATTTTTGACAACCTCTCTCTGTTTCTGCTTCAATTTCCGACAACAATCACCGAATTACAATGTTTTTTTTTTTGGTCTTAAATCTATGGAAAAAAAAAAATGAGCTTAGATCCAACGAATTTGAGGCCCTGTGTCAATCGTTTCCATTTTTGTGGACCCTTTAGTGGTTGATTGTACTAGCTTTCATATTTTCAACTAAATGACCAATTTTTTTTGCTTCATCTCTTATGGATTTATACAGATTTCTTTAGAAAATTTACAATTAAATATTTACTTATTTATTTATAAATATTAAGTTACCAATTAAAGAACTTGAGCTTCCTTTCTTTGGGCTCTCAAATGAAAAATGGAGTACAAAAAGAAATGCTGATCAGCAAAATTATATCGTTTTAAGTAGTAGAATCTATTTGGAGACAATAGTATATCCCATTTTTCACAATTGTTGATGCCATACTACACAATTGTCTGCAAAACACAGCGGCCCACCCAAGTTGGATATTCGTTCGCATACATTCACAACCTAAACATTACAAGGCCCAATTTGTGGCGACTAACTAAGACTAAATAAAAAGATGCCTAAGGAAGTCGAAATTTTTAGCTTAGCAATGAGGTAGGCATTGAGGCCAGGGTTAATACAGTAAATATATAAGTGTGTGATATTTTTTCTCGAGGGGGGTATTTTAGGAATAGCATAGTAATGGGGGGGTATTTTGGTAATGACGACCAAAGGCTAATCATCTGTTGCGTGTTATTATATATAACGCGGGACAGCCACAGGATGGGCATAAGTGTCATTTGGAAATTTCTTATTCTCCTTCTCTCTAAGTCTTCTCACTCCTTACTTAGAATCCATTCGAAGTATTGGGCTATGGCATCTTCGACATGTGAGATTGTGTGGCTTATTGGGTTATTTAAGGATCTAAAGGTTCCTTTAATTCGACTGGTCTCCCTCTATTGCGACAATGAGGCTGTAATGAAGATAGTTGTGAATCCTATCATTTACGAGAAAACTAAGCACATTGAGATTGACCACCATTTTATTAGAGAAAAGATAGCAACACGCATTGTTCGGATAGCTCACATCTCTACACATGATCAGCATGTTGATTTATTGACGAAGGCATTAGGAATACAATAACCTCATTTCCTTATGAACAAGCTAGGTGTATACTACTTATTTCGATTACAAGCTTGATGGAGGATGTTGAAATACTTGTTGTTATGTTAATGTATACTGGGCTTATTGTAGCATTCTAGGCCCTTTACTGTAGCACTTTTATTAGAGAAAAGATAGCAACATGCATCGTTCGGATAGCTCACATCTCTACATGTGATCAACTTGTTGATTTATTGCCGAAGGCATTAGGAATACAACAACATCATTTCTTTATGGACAAGCTAGGCGTATATGACTTATTTCGATCACCAGCTTGATGGGGGATGTTGAAATACTTGTTGTTATGTACATGTATATTGGGCTTACTATAGCATTCTAAGCCTTTATTGTAGCACTTTATTGTAGCTATGAAATTCATTCTTAAGAACCATAATACATGTTCTTGTCTTGCAAGAAAACTACATATCTTCTTCTCATATTTATATACCAGTTTCATCGTTTTTGGTCATCTGAATCTTAACATTCCACTATTGATATTTCTAGGTTTTTGGCCTTAGTCTTCCGTTCTTGGTGTTTATAGGTTTTCATTTTCACTTTCTTGGATGCATGTGACATTCTTTTTCTGTTTTCTTGCATGTTTTTCTTCTGTTCTTGGATGCATGTTGTGTTAGTTTGCCGTTCTTGGTATTTCTAGGTTTTCTAGGTTTTCACTTCTTGGATGCTTGGGATGTTCTTTTTCGTTTTCTTGCGTGTTTTTCTTCTTTTCTTGGATGCCCATTGCCGAAGTCTTCCATTCTTGGTTTTTCATTTTCACTTCTTGCATACCTGGGATGTTCTTTTTCGTTTTTTAAATGTTTTTCTTGCATTTTGGAGGCTTTTGCGGCAACCTATGCATTTCCGACAACTTCTTCCCATTTCTACTTCAATTTCCAACAACGATCACCGAATTACGGTGTTCTTTCTTCTTTTTCTTTTTTTTTTTGGCTTCTATGTCTTAAATCTATAAAAAAAATTAAAAAAAAAATTGAAGCCCGATCCTTTCTGACTTGGCCCACTTAGTCTTTTGCTTAATTTTTTGGGACAACTTAATTTTTGTAAGCCCAATAATATGGATCACCCCGTCTTGCTTGAGCTTTTATATATTGTTGAATCCATGGGGGGATATGGCAAGAATTGGGCCCAATATATAAATTACTTGCTTTCCACTTAAGCCCTTATTTCAGTAAATTTACGGGGAAATTCATACTTTTTGTTTCTTTTTTTCTTTTTTTGAAAAAGGGGTCAGAATTGGCATTGATTTTCACTTTCGTTGATTCGAGGAATTAATAATTTTATTTATTTATTAATACTTCATTCTTGATTTTAGAATAGTGGTATTAATTGTTATGGATTTTAAAATTTGCTATAGGTGATGATGCTCCTTCAGGCATACAAAAGAACAAGAGATACTTCTCTGTTAAAAGAGAACAAGTCTCTAAAAATCAAAATGAAAAAGGGGTTTGAAGGGATTTACAAAGGAATTTAAATGGAAGTTGGTGGAAGGCTAATACGGGAGACAAATCAATTAAAGACTTGCAAGGCAAAGAAGCAGAAAGCAAGCAACAAAAAGTGATTAGATTATGCATGAATATTGACTTTCCTGTAATACAATAAGTATTTATATCATCATTAATTGTCTTAAATTGTAATTTCTTTAGTATATTTCTTAGTTAATTTTTGACTTTCTATCTCTTTTTGTTAAAAGTAACCTGAATTGTGTTACTTTTTATAATTAATGTTGTTCACTTTTTATTCAAATGTAATTGCAATTCCAAAGTTAGGGATTATGCCAAATCAAGTGCAATAAAACTACAAAGGATTTAAAGTTTACTTACAATTTTATATGGAAGCCCTAATGGAAAAAGTAGGCATTGATCAACTAGAAAAGTATTGCAAGAAGGCTACAAAAGACAAAGGTGAAAATGAAGAATCTACTACTTTTGTGGGAAGAGCTCCAGAATTCAATATAGAGTGTGTGGAGGGTCAAACTATGACAGATGAAGAGGTTTTGAGTATTTGACAAATCTATTATGTGACTAAACTTGTAATATGTTAGAAACTCTCCATTTTTAATAAAAGTTGGATATTAGTGTTTGATGATATTAGTTTGTTTTTTTATTTCACATAATTGTAAGTAAAGGAACAATTGATTTTCACAAGTAAATAACATCCAAGTACTTTGATTTCTACTACACACCTTGTCATTTTTTTTTTCTTTCCATGCAATATGTGAATGTTATGTCAGTATTAACTCTATGAACTCTACCAACCAGTGAGTAAGTATGGGCAGCTATCATTGGTATTCATAATAAAGAATGTCAAAATGCTGCTTAAATTCAAAAGGATTTGTTTCAATAAATTGCTAGAAACTTAAAAATAGCAAAAAGTCTATCTTTAATCCATTGTAAACATCTTCTTTGATGGGTAGGACTATTGCAATAACCCATAATTCAACATTGTGTTAGTATTTGTACTAACTAACAATCTCAAGGAAATGATGAAAGTGTAAACTCGACATAATGACAAAAAGATTAAGCTAGGTATGAACTACTATCTAGGCTGGGATTGTTTTTCATTTGCTAATACATATCCAGTCATTAAAACGCATTCACTGCTCACCAAGTGTCAAAGGAGGCAATTATTCATTCTTAAAGCCAGCATCATTAAGATTCGTGAATTACTTTCTATTGATGCTTAAACTCGTATTTCAAAGTTGCCTTCTAAGGTTTCCTGAACCTCTTGCTTGACAAAACAAAAAAGAATGAAAAGGGAAAGTATTAAAGACAAAAGAAATGGAAGTCATCAAGCTGGACGCTTGTAGACGAGGGTTATTCTCATGATCATTTACAACACAATGTACATAAGCACAGGTGCACAAGCGCAGCAGTTTAGCATAATTTTGGTTTCTCCCTATTTTAAGAACTGAGAATTGTTTGTGGTATCATAAAACAAGATACGCACCCCATCAGGAGTTCAACAAATAAAAGACAGCCTCCAAAACGGAAACGGTATAAAGTTAACCATAGTGCGATCTGACAAGAGCTTCACACCTTCCTCATGAGGATGTACAGCCTCTGATCCAGTTCAAACTTGTTGCAATGAGATGGGTCTCCCTTCAGCATCATCAGAAGCCCACCAAACGAAACATTGATCTCCCTAAAGGAAACAACAGAAACTCATGTAATGGCTTTTTCAAAATAAATGAATTCAAAGCCACCAAATCTCTGAACAATTTTACTAATTGAAATTTATTAAAAACAGTGATTATTTATGCGTGATTTATCTTATACACACTTTTCTTCACCTCTTCATTAAATAAAAGAAACACTTGGAGAATACTAGGGCATTGCAACAGACCCTCACCAAAATCCCTAGGGAACTTTGAAACAACATTGCCCAAAGTAATTGCAAGAACTGCATGATTTCAAACTATCTATTCTGCATGATTTCGAACTATCTATTTTGCATATGAAGTTCAAATCAGATGCAAACCCTACAATCATTTGTGGATCTTACACGTTTTAATTGGATAATACATGTTTTCTTGAGCTATACGGTTAGGTTAACAGGAAGCATCAACACTCACACACGAAGAATTAATGCCAGAAAGGTAATTGTACATACGCTTTAGTTCCACGCCCTGAACCATCTGCAATTCTATACAGTTTCCCATACATGACGTAATCAAATCTGTCTGCAAGTGACTGCCGATTGCCCTGAGAAAAAGATTAGAATTCGGTATTATAGCTGTCACGATTGAAAATGCCAAATCAATGATAGAGCAAAAGAATATTATTTTTGTATGCAAGAGGACAACGCAAGAACTTAACGTCCAGAAAGCTTGGAAAAAAATATTATTTTTGTATTTCATCCATCACATGGAATTTTTATTATGATTGAACATGGTGCAACTGACAATATTGGTTAAATATCAAAAGTAAAAGGCCAAATAATATCTAAGACAACTTCATAGCAGATCTTGAAGAAAATAAGTTGTGTTTTCTAAAAGCGCACAACAAATCTATTTCTGGATCTGAAAATAAAATTATTGATGGACCAAATGCAGCTATTTTGTATAGGCTATTCATGAACACCTAGGACTTTAAGGGTAGCCCACAAATATATTGATTCACAACAGATTGATCAAGTTACCAGTGAATTTGAGAGATTGCTTATGATCCAAAAAATAAAAAATAAAAAATAATAATAAAATCTTACATGCATCATATATTCAACAAGTTTCAGTCCCAACTCAACAGTTTTAGCGGCCAATACTTTCATTTTTATTTATTTATTTATTTGTCATTCCCCGCCGCCTTTCTTTTCTCTCTTTTTCTCACTTAACCATATCAGGGGCCATTTATAGAAAATTACCAATTTAAATTGCATCAACTCAGATACACTAATATACTTGTGATGGTTCATAAAAGCCTTTCTTGTTGAACCACAAGAAAAAACCAAAGAATGCATAAGCATTACAGATTTTGGCAATGCTAGTAAGGATCGGTAAATGCAACAACTCATCATGATGAACATGCCATCAAGCAAACAGAACGGAGAGCCAACAATTGAGAAAATGATGCAGAATTGGTAGAACATACTTGACGAGATTATTTGAGGGTCTCATCAGAAGCAATTCTTAGATAGCAAAACCGGTAGCAATTGTAGGGAAATTAAGTGCCAGTTTGCAGTCAAATTGTCTCAGAAGAAGATAGGAGAGAGAAAAAGGTGAGTATTACAACACCTAGCAGTTGATATTCCAAGACATCTCCCCCAAACGTGAGTACATACTAAACCATGCTACATTTTAATTGCTCTTCCATGCAAAGGGAAACCATTTTCTTAACAATCCATGCATAAAATGTCACTCCACGGTTGAATCTACCACAGATTACTTTGTGCTGTGATGGAAGCCAACAACATACACAATTTTCTCACCACCATAAGAACCTTTAGCTAACAAGGCAATAGTAAATGAACGCCATGTGTCCTCTTTCTATTGAAAACAAAACAAAGGTTCTGTGATCTTAAAAGCACATCACAAGGGGAGCTAACATAAGAGTCACCATCGGTCTATGGTGCAGAAAGCCACATGCAACATGAAATGTCAATTAACACTTGTCCTATTGAACCATCAGCACTAATACCACCACTTGGATTTGAGTTTGTAACCATTGATAATTGAAACTTAAGGGAAATCTCCTCCTAAGGGCTCGAAACAAAATTTCGAGACACAGCTTTAACCCAAAGTTTAAGACAATAAGTTTGGGCTCGGCTAGAAAAATAAATGTAGGCTCAGTTACTTCAATGATTACAATGTCCTAATGTAAATATTCCAAAAGATTGATAAGCCAGAGAATCATCTTAAGCTCCAACAATTCTCACTAAGATATTGTCCCAAGAGACTAAAGAAGGGGTCCTTAGATTTTGCAATCTAATGTGACAAGATATTACAAGAGAATCATTCTCAGTCAGCATATTCTCTCCAGGAGCACAAATGAATTACATATGAGCATAGATTGCCCTATGATATCTACATCTCGAGGATTGTATGAGCTACTAGACTCCAACAACACCAACACCAATCTTTATTCTTACCCACATAACGGCACCTACATTGAAGAACCCAACAGTGCTTTTTCCCTTCTTCTTCTACTTCTTCTCCTCCTCCTCCTCCTCCTCCTCCTCCTCCTCCTTTTTTCTTTTTCTTTCTTTCTTTGTTTCTTTTCTTCTTCTTCTTCTTCTTTTTTTTTTTTTTTTTTTTTTTTTTGCCTTTTGGGTTTTCTTTAGTTTTGTTTAGTGTTTGGGAGGTTTGGGGTGTTGTTGCGGGGCAAGGGAGCGGGGAGCACACAAATCCAACAGAATGTGTACATATCAATTGTGCATTTTCCCCAAAAATGAGAACATCTGTCAATATAATTCATATGCATGCGCAGAAGAACAAAAGAAGAACTCATGCCCCAGCAAAGCATGTAACTCTTTCAAGATTGACACTCTTGCTCAATATCTGCTTTCACTCTGCATTTAGTCAATTCATTTCCTGCTCTGAGTCTTTGCTTCCTACCATTCTTTTACTTGTGCTTTTCAATGCAATAAGAAAAGTTATACCACATCCTTTGTAGCGCCATTAACTTTAACAACATTATGCTTTCTTATTCAGATATGTAGTGATCTTTATTGCATATGCCAAACTTCAACCAGCTTCTCCCAATCCAGACACTTATTGGTAGGACTTACACCTGATAATTGAAGATGGACTTCTCTACAACCCCGCAACTAAAAAATTACAATTTCAGCTAGGGTCATGCTAAAATGGTGTCGCTACCACCCAAAAAAAAATAGTTTCAACATCCAACACATAAAACACCTGATAGTTGAATATGGATTTCTCTGCAACCCCGCAACTGACAAATTACAATTTCAGCCAGGGTCATGCTAAAATGGTGTTGCTAACCACCCAAAAAGAATAGTTTCAACATCCAACACATAATAAATGTTAAGCAGAAAAAAAGAGCATCATATTAGTCTCACGTAGAGCATCTCTCTACTCTTACAAAGAGCATTACTGAATACAAGAGATTGCAGAAATATATTTGTCGTTGAAATTGATACCCGAATGTGGAACATCTCAAATTATATTCCAAGTGAATTTTCATGTGAAGAGAATCAAAGAAATTCTTGGATACATTTCATGTTGTAACATTAACAGCAACCAATTAACCAAATGTTCAGGACTTCATGAGATATATAATTACCGGAGTATAATAGCCAGTGTCAGGTGTTCCATCCAGGTTTAATGTTGGTGCAAGTACCATTGCAAATTTATCACCTTCCTTCACCACGAAATCCTTTGTGACCATCACATCTAGGTGCATGAACATGTCAAATTTTTCACTTTTCGCTTCAATTCGGGTGACTACAAAAGCACATAGTAGAAAATGTGAACAAATGCCAACAGTACTTGTGCACATTAAAACCCAAAGAAGAAAGAAGAACCAAATGATTTCTTCACAAAGTAGAACTTGTTACTTTGAGTGTACTTTTTCTGCTCGTGTCTACATTATCTAAGAACATTCTTTACTAGTATAACACCTTTCTATTGTTTTGGTTATCATATCTCTATTTAGAAATCGTATATCTTCAACTAAACCTGCCCAAAGTCATTATTGGCTTAGAAATTGTCTTAGAAGCACATGGGCAGTATGAAGATACTGTCTCTCCATAACTGGTTTAGGTTGGACCTGATTGTTGCTGCAATAGAGTTTGCCGGATGTTATTTTACAGTCATATTCTCATGCAGATTTGTAGCTCTAGTTTGATGACTCTCCTATATTTCATTTGGCAACTACTGCATATCAAGTGCATAATCTGGCCATAAGTATGCAATTCCAGTCAAATCATTAATGAAAAATCAAACAAAAAATCCATTAACCCACTCATGCCCCCACGTTCTGTTCACAATTACCATACAATCATAGCCTTTACAAAGGAATCAGGTGCAGTGAATGTTCATTTAAAGGTCATGCAAGAACTGCATTTCAATCTTCCAGAACAAAAGGAATCAACACTTTTTCATAATAAAAATGCTAAAACATAACCGAGTACAGCCACCAACAAGGGTAATAGTAGTGACAATCCAACTAATTTCTTTTAAAACCAGAAATTAACACTGACAGCTTCACTATATATAAAAAAGATCTTAGGTCACTTCGAAAGAGGGTATCCGCAGACATTATTAAACTCTTTCAAGTACTATGAGAATTTTATTTTATTTTCAAAAGAGGCACATTTATTTTTTTCAGTGACCTCCGTAGGTACCAATATCTTTCTTACCATCGTGTGTCTTCTAATCCTAAACCTTAGAGGCCTTTTATTCCTTCCTTGGTGTGAAAGCCAAATGCTCTCCCATCTAAAATACCCACAGGCAACTTCAATGGTAAATATTTTTACACCAAATGAACCCAATGCTGACAACAACCCCTAGAGTAGTATAACGTGACAGAAACATAGGGATTATTGATTTTCCAATCTCAGATAAACAGCAAGAAAGAGAGAGAGAGAGTATTTAACACGATTTTGTGGTAAAGCAGATTAAGCCAAAAAGGACACATTTACCTTTATCAAACTTTTTACCATCGGGTTCCAAACGCTCAATTCTAAAAATATCTTCGAAAAGAAACTCGACCATTCTTGCTTACTAGCAACTACTTGGTCCTCAGAACTAGATGCACTCCTACACTTGTAAAGAAAGAAATACAAAGTATCAGAATTGCACTAGTAACAGTTTAAAATGCTCACAAGCAAACCTTACTCAACTACTACTCGAAAAGCATGCCAACTGTAAAAACCATCGAGCCAAAAGTAAAAGTTTATGAAAGATCAAATTGAACCAAAGACGAAAAACCACGACCGACCAATTCAGAAAATCTTCAGATTGGATTCATTATAAAGGACGTAATTCTGGGAAATAATCATCACCCCATCCGTCATGCAAACAGACATCAATGACATGCACTGCGGCGGTAAAATCACGAAGTTAAGAATGTTTAGCGAACTTCAAGGATTTTGAACCCCCTGCATGTAATCCCCAGGAGCAGAGAGAGAGAGAGAGAGAGAACGGTGCAGTAAGGCCAGGCTCTGGAAAATTGGAGTCGGCAAGTTCAGACTTGGGCCAAGTCGGGGGGGCTTACCGTACGGATAGCAGTTCAATCTTGGGCAACGGTTATAGCTCAGGCTTAGGTAAACCTGGTATGGCAGATCTAGGAGTGAGGGCAACTCAGTCCTGGAAGCTCCCGTATCTCAGGCGCGGTTTAGGTTGAGCCGTACCCGGACCGTCAAGCTGCAGCACAGCAACAGAGCTGAAGGGATGCACCAACACCCACTTTTGGAGCACTTTTGGTGAGAAGGCTTTACTCTTTGTTCAACTTCTCACCTCTCTACACAGTTCCAAAACCATCGCCTTAACGATGAGGACTCTTTAATACTTATACTTGTGCAATTGGTTAACAGGCTTCAGACCCACATTCTCTGCTTGAATTGTTGACTTCAAAATATTTGAATATACGAGATGATCAAGCCCTTATTGCCTTCGGATTTCCTACATTCTAATTCAGCTGACTCTGAGACTGGACTTCTTCTTTCTGGGCCGGCAAAAGAAGTGAAAATATGAATGAACTGGACTATTTCTCTTTGAGGCGTGTGCAACAATGTATTTCTTTCGAAAAACTAAGTAACTGAATAAAGCACAAACCTCCTATTCTATTTAGTTGTAAATAATCTGTGTTCATCATCCTAATGTAGACTGTATTTCGTTTCCTACTTATCTTCCTATTCAATATGACTAAAAACCCTTCACTTATTCTTCTTAGTTATGCATTACATACATACATACATATATATATATATAATCTAAATTGGTGTCACAGCTGAACTACTAAGCCACCTAAATCTTGACAAAATATTAATTTAATTTATGTGAAACTTTAAAACAGATCCTTTAGTGTCTTGAAGTTAGTAATTTATATTAACATACTTGTTATTTCACGTAAAAATGATTAGAATTCATTATTTTATAAACAAGATTTTTAATAATTTTCTTAGAAATGTGAAATTCATGGCCCATATCTTAATACCCTATTTCAATATAATGGTTAAATTATTGAACTATTATGATGCCACATTTTGTGGGCAAATGAGTGAATTGAAACCAATGGAACTCCATAAGCATACTAAGGGAAATCCTAACTCTAAGATCATGGTAAAGGGATCATCTTATAAACAAGATTTTTAATAACTTCTTTAGTAATTTGGATTTCATTAGCCCCATTTTGAAAATCCATGGACACTAATTACAATGACTCGTGTTAAAATATTAAAACAGTAAATTAAATAATCTTTTCATTTAAATAAAATTCAATTGATCTTGTTTGGGATGAAAGTCTTATATTGGAATATAAGATTATTGAGTTAAAGCTTAAAATAAAATAAGGCTATCTAAATTTTAATCTAACTTTTGAGTTAGTTTTTTAGAATTTTTGACGTAATATTACATGTGTAAAATAAGAATCTTACTATGAAAAATAAGATTTTTAACATAAAGTTTAAATGAAAACAACACCCTTAAACTTTTAAGTTAAGCATTTGGGTCTTCTAACATTGTATTAAAATCCAAGTTAAATATATTGTCCTAAGCCTAATAAATAACACATGATGTACGAGGAAACATGGGTTAAAAATGATGTATTAGGAAATGATAAGGAACATTTTTGAGAAAAGGCTCTACACTCATTCAAACAAAACCATATTTCCCCTTTCTATTCCCTGAATTTTTAGATAATTAGGAAAAGGGAAAAAAAAAAAAAACCATTGACAATCACATTTAAAACGAAAATCTTTAAATGACCAAATTTGGTCATGCTATTATGTCCTAAGAGTTCAACGAAACTTAAGGTCATGCTATTATATCCTTATTCTAATCACTACTCAGCAGACCCACCTGGAAGATATTTGCAATCGAAACCTAGAAATTGCTTTGTTCCACAAATGGAATTTTCGCAAAAAGTTTGTAGTCTTGCACATTAAACCTACTCTAAACTGAGTCAAAATTGCATTACATATTAAAGATGTAAACACATTTGGTCGAGTAGTGGCTTGGGTGGATGCTATCTCTAATTTCTTGCCAAAGGATAATTCTGCTATCCAAACGAGACAATTTCGGAACAGCACCAAAGTAACACATGCAATTTTTTATTTTTTTTTTTAAGAAAAAAAAAATCCCACAAATGCCACAATTGCACAATTTGCACCTTTAGAAGTGGACCGTGCGTTACTAGACGAGATAGATCTTCCAAATAAAAAGACTTTTGGAAACTTATAAACTCAATCCTACTACCTTCACTAACCACTAGCAAATTGACAAGATTAGTAGAAAACCTTGTTTCAGTTTAATCTTTTTTCCTCCAACATTATGCAAAAGATTACATATTTAAAGCAAGTCTTATGATAAGAACATCATCGGCACTTTTTGACACCGGGAAGATGAATCCCATGCGCATCTATTTGTCTCTCAAGCTTGACTAAATGGGTACCCTTTCAGCGTTAAAATATCTCTTTTGTTCATGATCACACTGCAGGGTAGATTAGGAAAGCTTTTGGTCATTTTGCATCACTCTATATTATCCCTGGTAGTTTCTGAATAGCGAATTGTGCCTTTATGATACCTATATTGAACTTAATCCAGTAAATATCTGTGCATAGTATTTTAACCAGAGTGGGGTATTTTAGTACTATTTTGGTAATGCACGGTATAAATGCAAAACATATGTTGGGTATTATATAATGTGGGACTTCTACGAGATGGGCATAAGTGATATTTTGAAATTTCTGATTTTCCTCTCTCTGCACAATAACGTCCCTGCACAGAATCCATATGGTGTCTTTTTACACATTCATTCTTTCATTCTGTCTTAAGAATGAATTATTCAAAAGCAATCATCGGGATCAAGTTTAATCAAACGGAATTTACGCAAAAAGTTCATGGTCCTGCACATTAAACCTACTCTAAACCGACTCAAAATTGCATTACATATTAAAGACAAACATGTTTATTAAGTGGACCCAATAGTATTCCTCCAAAAATGCTCATGAGAGAATACAATTGAGCTCACTTAATATGGTATTAAAGTAAGCTTTTCTTTGCCCATAACTAAAAAAGCATTGTCATTGGTTAAATATCATTTTTTGGCATGGAGGGGACACGTTAAGATTTCATCCCATATTCAAAAGGAAGTTTCTTTCTTAAGACTTTATATGAGTTAGTGTTTGTTTTCCCATATGAATGCTTTTGGGAGAATGCTATTAGGCTTAGTTAATATGATATTAGAGCAGTAACCAAAGAGACATTTCACATTGGTTGAATATCACTTCTTGGCATGAATGGACAAGTTGAGTTTCTTTCTTAGGGCTTCCTATGAGTTGATGTCTTTTTTTTGTCATGAGTGCTTTTGAAAGAATACTGTTGAGGTTAGTCAATAATGTGTGCCACTCTCCTCATAGTAATTGAAGCACCATTTTTCTCATCGATGTAGCAAAAAGTTGTCCAAGAGACAAATATTCTACATCAGTGTATTGTTTCTTTTAACCTGCCATAACTCAAGTCATTACCTATAATGACTCGAATTTTTTGCAAATAACTTTGAGAACTATTAAGCACAAAGTAAGTTTCCTTACCATCTAATAAAAGTAGCCATCTTGGGATGCTTCTGCGAACAATGACTAATTGCAAACAAAGGCCATAATTGCAGAGTTTGCACCTTTAGAATGGGACCATGCATAACTAGACAAGAGATAGATCTTCCAAATAAAAAGACTTTTGAAAACCTTTAAGTTCAATCCTACTACCAAAAAGATGTTTTGTTTTTCCTCTTCCTTCCCCCCTTCCCCCCTCTCTCTTTACATAACGGGAAGGATTTGAGACCAAATCAAGACTACTAAACAGAAACTAGTTTCTTCTTTTGTTTAGCATCTTCAAGGAACTAGTCAACCACTTTGGGTGTTGAAAATTTTCAATTATAAAAGATAATATTTTGTCATGTTTGAGTGTTCTCACAAATTTATTAATATAGATACAACCTCAACAATTTAGCTAGCTTAAGAATAGTTGAACCTAACAAGCTAAATCGTTAAATATAAGCTATTTCAAACATAGCAGTTTTCATTAGTCCTATATTTTAGACCATTGATTTAGATGTAACTTGTTCTAGGATCAATATTCATTTGAAAACCTTGAAATAATAATTAAAAATATTAAACACGACATTAGTTGGAGCCATAAGATCATTTATGTGTGGAGCTTTGTAAAATAATCAAGCTTTGGTTTTGCGGGAGAGAGATTTATTATAGAAATGATCTTGGAGCTTGAAGATTTGTAACGCAATTAAGTTTTCATTGACTGAAGAAACATCTCTTCGTATTCAAGAACAATGTAGAAAGATTACAAGCGTGTACAAGCGTGAGAGAAGACCGCACGTGTGAACTAACAAGATTTGGGCTTAACTTAACCAGGCCAAGCCCAAATAACAAATAACACAACTCAACAAAACGACGCTGGATATGGAGTCAGGATTTATTACCTGCACGTTTCGTTATTATTTTTTAATTATTCATTATTTTTATATTTTCAAATCCCATTCTTACGGACGAAGAGCCAAGCCAGCAGGGACAAGATTTCGTTATCCGTTTCCGAACGTTGCAAATTCCTCCCTCGAAAGGAGTGGCTTCTCTGCTGCTTCCAATTGGTAAGCGGCATCTCTCTTAAAATCTGCAATTTATTTTTAATCTGTTTATCTGTGTTCATACTTCCTCAATCAATGTGCATGTCGAATTAGAAAGTGTAAAATCTAGCGTTTTCTATTTTCCTTCTTATAAGTTGTAAAAATTAGGAAACTAGAAAGAGTTTGTGAATGTGTTTCTAACCCGAACGGTAACGGAATTTATCTTTGACAGCTTGAATTTTGTTCTAAAGAACCTGTATTCTGAGCGGGAACTATGGTTACGTGATTTTTGAAACTCAGATTACTTTTCTTCCCTAGACTTCTCTTTTTAATTTAATATTTAGATTTCCCTTTCTTTCCAAACTTAGAGGACCCAACTGCTCGATAGACTGACGGATTACGTTCAACTTTTCTATTTTAGAAATTAATTCTTCTAACCATCTGAACTTTGCAGCTACTGGTAGCTAATGTACCAAAATAAAATGCCCAGGGATAATTCATTTCCATGTTTTTTGTGGCTCTCAATATGTTCTGCATTTATACCGTGCTTACTTCCTGTGAAAGTTGTTTCAAATTTTGCTCTTGTACATGACATATGAAGTGAATTCAGCATGCTTTCCAGAGCAGTGGAATCAGTACGTCTGCTAGCTGTTTGGTAATTAAGATCGTGAGTACATTTTACAGGAGTTGCTAGAGGTCTGTCACGTTTCTATTCTTTGTTTCTGAGCTAGGCTGCCCTTTGTTCCAGGCTCTAACTCCTCCAATTTATTATAGAACTCCAATAGGTATTGTCAAAGTGATCGTGTTTTAAAGTAAAAGTGTGTCCCAACTGTTTATAATAACTGATCTTGTAAATTTTCGTTTTACTACGGCTTTCAACTCTGCAATTTTGCTTCTAAACTCTATGCTAGTTCATGATTTTCAAATTGCATTAAGTTTCGCTTTTGGCAAGAATCTGCATGCCAATCATCAAGGCATTTCCAGCGATAAAGTTCAAGGTCTGGTTGTGAGATGCTCAACCCTGGATCGTAAAGCTGAAGCTTCAAGGGCAAATGAATTGAGGAATGAACTCAATGTAATTAAGCGTAGGGATGTTATTGGTTTGGTTTTTGGTTTCTCGAGCCTCTTTATAAACTCACTCAAAGCCAGGGGAGCTGGATTACCTCCAGAGCAGAAGCCAGGACTCTGTGATGACACTTGTGAGAAGGAGCTTGAAAATGTATGGTGAGATTACATGGCCCCTTAACCGTGGAAATCTTGTGCTCTTTTCAATAAGTTTCGAGCCTGTTACTAAATCATGATTGTCAAGCACTTCTGTATATTTAAGCCTTCCCTTGAAAACAAGTCTTTTTAGAATAAATATTGCATTTTTTTTCTCTTCTTTTTTCTTTCTTTGCTCTGTATTTCAAAATCAGTTCAATGGGTTTAGGGCCCTCAGGATGAAAATCTCTCTTTACAGCAGACCATCATGCTGCCCTAAAGAGTTGTTTTATACAGCATTGATCTCAACATCTTGCCTCTCAATTGTTACACTACCGATCTCTATCCACTTGATCAAGTAGTTATTGCATAGACTCTTTGTTGGCACTAAGTTTGACTCTGTATTATGTTACTTGGATTTATTCTATTCACATAAACCAACTCCACCTAATTGGAATGATGTGTGAGAAGTCCTGGATAGAGTCCTGATAATTTGTATAGAACCCAGGTAGTATTACATGGATTCTATCAATAACCTGAATCCTTTTTCACCAACCCCAACAGTGTAGTTGATTAAAGGGCGAGAGCAATGTCAAATCAATTTGATCTATAACCTGACACTTTGATCAACTGTCCAGCATTAATTAGAGTACTTTAGAAAGAACATTATCATTATTGTGGTAACTATGTTGTGGTTTGAGCATTTTCTGGTATCTTGAGACTGTCTGTTATCATGATTCTGCAAGTAATTAGTTCCAGTTTTAAACTTCTACTTTTGATGATCTGGTGCTGAATGCTGGGCTTGCTCTTTAATGAAGGTACCAATGGTAACTACAGAGTCTGGTTTGCAGTATAAGGATATAAAAGTTGGTCAAGGCCCTAGTCCACCAGTTGGTTTTCAGGTGTGCAAATTGGACTGGTTCTTTTTGTTTCTGAATCATGGGATGATGAACCTAACTATGAACTCTTAATAGCTACAGAAAATTCAACAACAGATGGTTTCTGGATCCTGTGCAGTATTTTGTATCTTCTTTTGAAATGAGAATGGTATTTTGATCATATATGAAACCCTTATGGAGCTCCTTCAAATCTAACTGGTGTATGGTTCTCCGAATATTGGTCCTGAGCAGTATTTACAATCAACTAATAAGTGGCAATTTTAATATAGCATAGGCTCGTCCATCTTTTACTTTCACCCTCCATATGCTTAGGAATTTTTCTGCATATTCATCAACCTGCAACTGGGTTAGAGGAGAACAATTTTGGTCATTGCCTTGTAGGTTCATGTGATGAGGCTTCTTAGATACCACAGCTTCCATCTCTCAAGTTGTTTTCCTTCTAATATCTTATATAAACTCCTCTAGTAAAATAGTGTTTTCTGGTCTCCTTGTGCCATATGTGTTTAATGACTGTTGTAAAGATAGCATCATAGTTTTTGTACTACTTCTTTGGGAATGAACATTCACCTCTTAGGCTTTTTTTATCTACCTATTTGGCTGGTATGCTTGACTAATAGCCTTTAAGGCATGCTATAAAGAAATATTGAAGGTTGTATGTTTGTTAAGGTTTGAAAAAAAAAAAAAAGTATAGAGGAAAACACAGTTTTTTTTTAAATATACAATAAATAATTCAATTTTCAAAGGATAAAGCACAAAGAAGTTAGTTAGAGATAAAACCCAACATACTTCTAAAATACTTTCCTCAAATTTATATAACAATATTTTAAGAAAATGGATACTTAATTTTCATATGTGAAAATTGATTTACCTATTAAAAGATCAAATGGAGAGAGTAGACTATGGAATCATTTTTATACTGCTTAGAAATGTCTTGCAACTATTTCTCTTTCTCTTCTCTCTTGAGAGTGGCCATGTTTGCTGCACACTCTTTCTCTCTTCGGTTATTTTTAAAAAGTAAAAGCTTAAGTTTACGCCAAAAAAAAAATGTGCATTTTGAAAAAGTGAGCATGTTTGACCTTTGTTTCTTTGAAAATCAAAAAAAGTTTAGCATCTAATGGAACCGAAGCCATTAAAACATAACAAATTAATTTTCTATTACATAAAAAAAAATTCAAATTCGAATACAAAATAACTCTCATGACATTTAAAGATGAACTAGATGTCTTTTTTCACTTTTCTTCTTGTTTAGGAAAGGGAAGGTTTCCTTTCTAAAGAGGAGGAAGAGAGAAAGAGAAGGGGGGGTGTATTTGTTTTGTCATTGTGCATCACAACATCAAGATTGGGTTATATAAACTTTTTCATGCCAATTCTCTTCTTTGCCTACCAATTTGCCTTCTTCACAAGTCTATCTTAAGTTGATGTCATATGTGATTACAGGTGGCTGCTAATTATGTTGCCATGGTTCCATCTGGACAAATATTTGACAGGTACATGTTGATTATATGGAAAATATAACTAAATTCTATCTCTCGTATAATTTAGACTCAAAATTCTACTATGAGTACTTAGAACTCTATGGGTCTCATTTGTCTTACTTGATGCTTCAATAGAGAATCTGAGTGAAATTTCATCTTAGTTCACGAAATATGCTTCATTCCAATTTGTTGTCAAACTATTAATTGTGTCAACTTCGGATACTTGAACGTTACCTCTATCATATAACATCATTATTACATGAATGGCAGAATCTAATGCATTTGCACGTTTTTTCCTCATCTATCTTGTATGCTTATATGATATATTCGACAACAATACGGCTGACAAAATCAAAGGTGCTAGAGAAGATAACGTTATATGATGTCACATCACCAATAGCCCACGCGAGCTTGTGCATGCCACACAACACTATCTTCCTTGATATATTAATATTATTAATTCAAACAAATGGTCTAACCTAACGCGGAGGAATTTTAGTAATTTCTTCCAACGCTAATTTGTTTGGCATCCAATATCGGATTGTGTCCCTCGAATGCAGTACAAATGGTGTTGCTTTTATGTCACGGATTAGGTGTTGCGTGGAACTCTAATCAACACGGATTGCTGGATGACGCGCTTAGGCTTATAGTACTATTCACGTCGATAATTCGAGTATCAAGTTTGTTTGAAAACTTTAAAAAGAGAAACAAAGAGAGATCAAAAAAGAAAAAATTCTTATATACTATTCCAAATTTTATACAAGACCCAATATGCAGAACCTTAATCTTGGATCTACTTCTGCAAAACCCCAGTCATTTTGCACCCGACTATTAGCAAAAGGATAAACTCTAACACAGCAAGATAACAAAACCAGGTAAACCCTAATGTTCACATTCAGAGCAAAACCCTAACATTCACGTCCACATTCACATTCACAGCAAAACCCTAGCAAGAACACAAAAAAAATAAATCTTGATGAAACCTAGGAGATCGTTCTGGGACGAACTGCACGATTCACATCGGCCTCAGTATTCTGCCAGCACCTTTTGATCCCACGGCACTGTTTCTGACCAGTTTGTGGTGGGTTGGACGGTGTCTGCGGTGGTGGGTTGGACGGTGTCTGTGGGAGTGGCTTGGACGGTGTCTGTGAGAGTGGCTTGGACGGTGGTGGACGCAGGCCCATGGAAACATCGTAGGCCTCTCGTCTCTTCTCATCGCCGAGAACCTCCAACGCATTTTTGATGAGACGAAATGCAGCAGGCGCCGCAGGAGAGTAGGATTTGTCAGGATGAACGAGCTTCACGAGCCGGCAAAAAGAATCGGTGATGGTGTCTTCACTGAGAGATGCATCGGCCTTCAACTCGAGAAGCGCATAGTAATCAACCAGCCCAGACTTAGTCTTCCTTGTAGCCACGGAGAGCATACGGTAGGCAGCAAGTGCTCTGGTGATCCCGGGAAAAAATGGATCGAGGGTTTGGGCCAAAAGCACAAGATCATAAGCCTCCTGTATTTTGCCGTCGAGAAGTTTTTCCTTGGCGTAGTCGAGCAAGGCGTCCGTCATGGCTGTAATCAGAAGAACAGAAGCGAGCGACGGCTGTAATCAGAAGAACACAAGCGAGCGACGGCAGTAATCAGAAGAACAGAGAGAACTATGAATTTTGAGCTTGGTAAGGAACAAAGAGAACTGGACAAATGAACGTGAAATATCAATGGCACAAAGTAGCTGTCAAAGGCGGTGGATAATCCTAATCTCAGTCCAAATGGGATTGGGATTTAACAAGAGTGAGTGACGCTGTGTTTGAAGAGGCGGCTTAAGTTCATCGTGCATTTATTATCTTTGTTTGATAATAAATGTTGTTTTCTCTTTTACGCCCTCGCAGCTGTTAAGGGTCGATTTCATCCCTCAAAAAAGATGCTTTTTAGTGGATAACCGTTGTGATTGTTTAATTAAATAAATTAGAAAAAGTCTTAAATCGATTTCATTCTGATACTTGTAATGAAACTCGAGCTTTTGTACTAAATTGAACCTCCGTTGTCGTCAGCATATATGCCATTGAGAATAATAAATCCTTATGTCATGGAGAATAATAAATGCTAGGTTTTTTGATTACGTGAACGATAGATTCGAGCACAAAATCTCAATCACGTAAGCATTATTATTGGATTGGGATTTAACAGGAGTTCAAATTTTAAATCTAAAAAAACGTGTCTCTGGGCCTCCAATAAGGTCGAGTGAGTGACCCTGTGTTTGAAGAGGCGGCTTAAGTTCGTCATGATTCCAGATCAAACATCACGCGCCTCCATTATACGTGCGTGCGAAGCTCCATACAGAGTCTGTTATAAATACCCTCCCGGCAGCGTCCCTCGAGAGATGCTGTGGTTGGCTGGGCGAAAGTCGACACGCGCAAACCTTCAGGAGAAGGTCCTAATTTTATTTAAAATTTCTTTAAATATGGCAACCTCGTCAGCCTCCACAACAAGAATGTAGTTAGGGAAAGAAAGATTCCGATGCCTTACTTCAAATTCACGGTGGGGATTGAGGAATGCCATGTAATGTGATGTGATGTGATGTGATGGACACATACTCTTAATATTTTCTTCTCAAGTCTTGAGGTAGTAGGCCTATGATTCCCTGAACTACTGTGGTCAGTGTACTCCATACTTATTCTATGTTTTGATTTCAACTAGGAATTTCTTTACTTAGAAATAAATATGTGGTGAAAGTTAGTAATTGTATTAATTGTTTGAGATTAAATTTCAAAAATACTATATATATAAAACAATGTGAAAGAATACTATTTTTTTTAAAAAAAATGATAATGAGAGTAGGGTGAGGATTGAACTAAATGATACTTAAAAGTAAATAAACTTTAAAAACAACCTCAACTATGAGAATTGATGGCAAAGGAGCTAATTAGGGACTTCTAGAACATTTATTCTATTGGGAAATCTAGGATTCTGTAGCTTTCTAGACGAGGAAAAAATTCAAACCAAATAGCTAAATAGAATTATGTTATAATAAAACATAAACATATAATTTTATTTTACACCTATTATCTACATCTATCTCTTTTAACAATTCGGAAATTTTTAATAAAGTTGATTTTTAATGATTAATTAAGTAATAATATCATCATCAATATAATTATTGGTAATTACTTTTTGAAGAAACCATATTTCTTGAAAAATTGAAAATCATCTTCATCATATGTTAGAAAAACAAAAAAAGAAGAACAAGGAAAAACTCGTTAATATTTACAATGTTTGGGGTCACATGATTTAGTATGGTTTGCCCTATCCATGTCTCTCATTTTTTTTTTAAAAATGAATTGGTTTACACTCTATGATGAAGCCCTGTCGCTTGAAACAGGGCTTCATTCAAACAAGCCCTTTCGTGTCTCTCGGTTGCGTGCAATTTGAGTAGAATGCGCAGCCCAAACATTACAAGGCCCAATCTGAGGCGACTGACTAAGACCAAATAAAAAGAAGTCGAAAGTTTTAGCGACGAGGTAGGCGTTGAGGCCAGGGTTAATACAGTAAATATAAGTGCGTGATATTTTTACGGAGGGGGTATTCTAGGAATAGCGTAGTAATTCGGGGGTAGTTTGGTAATAACGACCAATGGTAATCATCTGTTGCATGTTATTATATATAATGTAGGACTGCCACGGGATGGGCATAAGTGTCATTTGAAAATTTCTTGTTCTTCTTCTTCTCTTTCAAGTTTTCTCACTCCCTGCGCGGAATCCATTCGGTCTGTTTTTACACATTCATTCATGGTAGAATATAAGTGTCTCAAATGAGACTTATGCCAGAATCTAACATCAATCATAAATTGAAAATGAGTTAAAAATAGAAAAATAAAATGAGAATTGCATACCTAATAGTGGCTGCATTTTTATTATGATCTTGATTAAGATCTTACCTTTTATTACTTAGTCGTGCTAGCCGATGAGAAACATGAGCTCCACAATGAGATTAGGATAAAAAACGTTCAATGGCAGAGAGAAAATAGCGAAAAGGCATCTACTTAATGAACGGATGCGAGATACTAAATAAGTGTGATTTTGTTTCGTTAAATAAGAAAAAATAACTGATCATAGTGAAATAACTATTATGCCTCTACCATAAGCCTGATTCCATATACAGATCTCAATGCACATACTATAAGCTAAGAGGGAGACTTAACCGATATAATAAAAAAACGTGCTAACCAAATAGTCATAACTCATCACAATTCTATAAAGTGCACTAAGACCCATACTAGTTAATATTATATTCGCAATCAAGGTCAAAATCTATCTAATTAACTAAACTAATATTAATTACATTAATACACCTTTATAAGAGAATTTGTTTATGCTCATTAATAAAGCCCACTTTACATGAGCTTATAAAATAAGCTAACAATTCATTCTGTCTTAAGAATGAATCCGGAAGAATTGCCCAGCTTCTGGTTTAATATAACCGACCGGGAGTTGGTCTACTGTTTTCTATGGGAAAAAGTAAATGGTCTGAGCTTCCCCTCCGACCTTATCCCTGAAGTCGACATTTACGCTCATGAGCCATGGGTGCTTCACGGTACGACTTTCCTTTTCTCTCCTTTTTCGTTTCTTGCAATCTTTTTTTGTTTTCTTGCATGTTTTTCTTCTTTTCTTGGATGGCTGTTGTGTTAGTCGGCCCTTCTTGGAATTTCTAGGTTTTCTAGGTTTTCACTTCTTCTTGGATGCTTGGGATGTTCTTTTGCATTTTCTTGCATGTTTTTCTTCTTTTCTTGGATGGCCGTTGCTTTATTCTTCTGTTCTTGATATTTTTAGGTTTTCGGCGTTAGTCTTCCGTTCTTGGTGTTTATAAGTTTTCATTTTCACTTTCTTGGATGCCTGGGACGTTCTTGTTTGTTTTCTTGCATGTTTTCTTCCCTTCTTGGATGCCCATTGCCCAAGTCTTTCGTTCTTGGATTTTCATTTTCACTTCTTACATACCTAGGATGTTCTTTTTCGTTTCTTGAATGTTTTTCTTGCATTCTGGAGGTTTTTGCGGCAACCTGTGCGTTTCCGACAACCTCTTTCCGTTTCTGCTTCAATTTCTAGCAACGATCACCGTGTTTTTTCTTCTTTTTTTGTTTGTCTATCTTAAATCTATAAAATAAATAAATAATTTGAGCTCGGATCCAACGAATTTGAGGCCCTGTGTCAACCGTATATCCTTTCTAAGTTGGCCCACTTAGTCTTTTGCTTAATTTTTTAGGACAACTCAATTTTTGTGGGCCTAATGATATGGATCACCCCATCCCGCTTGGGTATATTGGTGAATCCGTGGGGGGATATGGCAAGAATTGGGCCCAATATATAAATTACTTGCTTTCGGCTTAAGCCCTTATTTTAGTAAATTTGTGGGGAAATTCATACTTTTTCTTCTTTTTTCTTCTTTTTGTGAAAAAGGGGTCAGAATTGGCATTGATTTTCACTTTCGTTGATGTGGGGAATTAATACTTTTTTTTATTAATACTTCATTCTTGATTTTAGAAGGGTGATATTAATTGTTGTGGATTTTAAAATTTGCTCTAGGTGATGATGCTCCTCCGGACATGCAAAAGAATGAGAGATACTTTTTTGTTAAAAGAGAACAAGTCTCTAAAAATGGAAATGGAAAACGAGTCCGAAGGGATTTACAAGAGGATTTAAATGGAGGTTGGTGGAAGGCCAATACGGGAAACAAACCGATTAAAGACTCGCAAGGCCACCTTGTAGGTTATGTCAAGACTCTTAACATTCTTTGAGTACAAAGATGGGCAAAGAAGTAGAAAGCAAGCAACAAAAAGTGATTGGATTATGCATGAACATTGACTTTCCTTTGATACAGTAAGTATTTACATCATCATTAATTGTCTTAAATTATAATTTCATTCTTTAGTATATGTCTTAGTTAATTTTTAGCTTTCTATCTATTTTTGTTAAAAGTAACCTAAATTATGTTACTTTTTATAATTAATGTTCAATTTTTTTTCAATGTAGTTGCAGTTCCAAAGTTAGGAATTATGTTGAATCAAGTGCGATAAAACTACAAAGGATTTAAAGTTTACTTCGGGGATTGAACAATTGTATATGGAAGTCCTAATGGAAAAAGTAAGCATTGATCAACTAGAAAAAGTATTGCAAGAAGGCTACAAAAGACAAAGGTGAGAATGAAGAATTTGTTACTTTTGTGGGAAGAGCTCCTAAATTTAATATAAAGTGTGTGGAGGGTCAAACTATGATAGATGAAGAGGTTTTTGAGTATTTGACAAATCTATTATGTGACTAAACTTGTAATATGTTAGAAACTCTATGTTTTCAATAAAAGTTGGATATTAGTGTTTAATGATATTAGTTTTTTTATTTATTTCATGTAATTGTAAGTAAAGGAACCATTGATTTTCATTACAAGTAAGTAACATCCACGTACTTTGATTTCTACCACACACCTCGTCATTTTTTTGTTCTTTCCATGCAATATATGAATGTTATGTCAATTTTTAGCTCTGTAAACTCTACCAACGAGGGAGTATGGGCGGCTATCACTAGTATTCAGAATATGGAATGCCAAAATGCTGCTTAGATTCAAAAGGGTTTGTTTCAATAAATTGCTAGAAACTTAAAAATAGCAAAAAGTCTATCTTAAATCCATTATAAATATCTTCTTTGATGGGTTGGGCTATTGCAGTAACCCATAATTCAACATTGTGTTGGTATTTGTACTAACTAACAATCTCAAGGAAATGATGAAAGCATAAACTCGACATAATGACAAAAAGATTAAGCTGCGCCTGAACTACTATCTAGGTTGGCATTGTTTTTCATTCGGTAATACATGCCCAGTCACTGCTCACCAAGTGTTAAAGGAAGCAAGTATTCATTTTGAAAGCCAGGGTCATTAAGATTCATGAATTACTTTTTTTTATACTTAAACTCGTATTTCAAAGTTGCCTTCTAAGATTTCTTGAACCTCTTGCTTGACAAAACAAAAAACAATGAAAAAGGAAAGTGATAAAGACAAAATAAATGAAAGTTATCAAGTCGGACGCTTTTAGGTAGACGAGGGTTATACTCACGATCATTTGCAACACAATGTATACAACCACAAGCACACAGGTGCAGAAGCACAGCAATTTAGCATAATTTTTACTTTCTAAATAAGGTGACATTAAAATAATAATCATCTTGCATATTCTTAATTTCGTATTATGTTTATATATCAAAAAGTCATCCTTTCTTACCAATCACCTTTAAGAACGTAAATCTAACCCTTCAAGCTCGTGTAATGAAAAATATTGTGGCAAGTGAACTATACTTGGCACTTATCTCCAAAGCACCTTTGTAGTACCAAATTTGATATTAATAAAAATTTACTTTTTCATCAACGTTTGGGTCATAGTGCAGTTTTTCCTCACCCTAAATGTTCCATTTGTCCCCTTGCTAAATAGTCCCGCATTCCATACCCTTCCAGTCATTCTCGTACCACCACTCCTTTCTCTGTCCTTCATCTTGATATTTAGGGACCCTATCATACCCCTCATCGTGATGGCTCTCGTTTTTTCCTCACTATTGTTGACGATTTTTCCCGAGCCACTTGGGTCTTCCTCATGCGATCCAAGACTCAATTTCTCTCCATTTTTTGTCATTTTCATCAAATAGTCCACACTCAATTTTCCACCAAAATTCAATGTCTTTGTTCTGATCGTGATTTTTTCAATCATGATTGCTCCACTTATTTCTTCTTTCATAGCATTCTCCATGAGAGCTCCTGCACTTATACTCCCCAACAAAATGGTGTTGTTGAACGCAAACATCGTCACTTACTTGAGGTTGCTCGTGCCCTCAAATATCAGGCATCCATCCATGATTGCTATTGAGGTGATTGTGTGGTTACTGCTGCTTACCTAATTAACCGCATGTCGTCCCGCATCCTTGCTGGTTAGAGACATTTTTAGTTGTTATTTGGTAAGCCTGATGATATCCAACATCTTCGGGTTTTTGGCTGCCTTTACTATGTTACTACTGTGGGTCCTCGAGACAAGCTTAGCCCCTGAGCTTTACGATGTGTTTTCATGGGCTATCCGACTCTCCAGAAGGGTTATTGGGTTCTTGATCCTGTTACTGGTCGCTTCTTCATTAGTCGAGATGTGGTTTTTCATGAAGATGTTTTCCCCTTTGCCACTTAGTTGCAATCTTCACAGTCACCAGACAATGATACTCGCCGTCCCTTCTTGGTTAAGGATGATATTCCATATGCCATTCCCTTGGTCTTCATTGGGTAAGATTCATCCTCATCTACCCCTCCGATAGCCTCTGCTCCCGATACAGTGTTGCCTCTGGCTCTTATGACTGAGACTTCTGTGCCTGCAGCGTCTGCACCTGAGACTTCTGTGCCTCATGAGATTTCTCGGCCGACTTCGTCCCAACCTCATCTCTCGACTAATCCTCTCCTTGATGACTCCCTGGCTATTGTTCCTTATTAGCCCCCTCTAGGTTCTGTGCCTGCTCCCTCACCGGCTGATCCTCCTCTTCATCGTTTTGGTCGCTCTACTCGACCACCAACTTGAACCAAGGATTATATTTGCTCCATCCTCCATGATTCGGGTACTCATTACCCCATTTCATCTTATATTAGTTTTGTTCATCTATCACCCGAGCATCTTTGTTGCATCAGTCGTATTTCTGAGACTCAGGAACCCGAATCCTTCTCTAAGGTTGTCCTGGATCTTCGTTGGCGCTAGGCCATGGAAGCTGAACTCCATGCCCTTGTTGAGAATCACACTTGGAATCTTGTTCCTCTTCCCCCTAATCGTAAGCTCATTGGTTACAAATGGGTCTACAAGATCAAACATCGCGCCGATGGTTCCATTGAGCGATACAAAGCTCAGTTAGTTGCTAGGGGCTTCACTCAGAAAAAAGGTTTTAATTATCAAGAAACCTTTTCTCCCGTTGCCAAGGAAGTTACTATCCGTTCCTTCATTGCTCTTGCTGCTCTCCGAGATTGGTCCTTCCATCATATTGATGTTCACAATACTTTTCTCCATGGTGATCTTGATGAAGAAATTTACATAGACCTTCCTTCTAGCTTGCGCAGCCAGGGGGAGTCTCGTGTTTGTCGTCTGTGTAAATCCTTGTACGGTCTCAAGCAAGCTTCCCGTTAGTGGTATGCAAAATTCACCATTGCATAGCTCAAGGCAAAATTTCGTCAATCCCAGTATGATTATGCTTTATGTATCTGGAACCAAGCAAATTCCTTCATTTACCTTCTCATATATGTTGATGACATTCTCATTATGGGAAACAATAACACTGCTATTAAAGATTTCAAGACTTATCTACACTTTACTTTCCACATTAAAGACCTGGGTCCACCCAAGTACTTTCTTGGAATTGAAATAGAACGTTCAGAGAAGGGCATTTGTCTTAGTCAGTGAAAATATGTACTGGAGATTACCTCGGAAGCCGGATTATCAGGATGGAAACCGGCTATCATTCCTATAGAACAAAACACAAAGTTGATGACTGCTGAATATGATGTTGGTATGTCACCTTTGGACAAAGATCCGATACTCAAGGATCCATCAAGCTATTAAAGACTTGTTAGAAAATTGATCTATCTGATGATGACCAAACCAGACATTTGTTATGCAGTACAAATTCTCAATCAATTCATGCATGAACCAAAACAATCTCACATGGATGCAGTGTTGAAGGTAGTTAAATATCTCAAAGGACGCCCCAGACTTGGAATTCTTCTGTCTAAGGAGTGCAATCTAGAAATGAAGGCGTTTTGTGACACAGACTATGCCACTTGCCCCATGACCAGGAGATCCATCACTGGTTTCTGTATAAAGTTGGGGAATTCACTTTTATCTTGGAAGACAAAGAAGCAATCCACCGTCTCTTTATCCTCAGCTGAGTCAGAATACAGAGCCATGGGCAAAATGACATGTGAAATAATTTGGATGAGAGGACTACTTCACGATCTCGGATTACGAATTCGAGGACCTACCACCCTGTTTTGTGATAATGATGCTGCTCTTAAACTTGTAGCAAATCCAATAGTACATGAGAGAACAAAGCATATTGAAGTTGACTACCACTTCACCAGAGACAAAATTCAAGAAGGTATAATCAAGACAACAGAGATAAGAACCACAGAATAGCCAGCGGACATCTTCACCAAACCCCTTTGTCACAGACAACACACATATTTGTTAGACAAGCTTGGTGTTCTCGATACATACCAACCACCAACTTGAGGGGGAATGTTGGAGATACGTGTCTTTATTAGTATTTCAGGGTTGATTATGTTTCCTTAGATGATGTATTTACTTAGGAATGAATCACGTTATTTGGGTAATTATTCTCCATGTATATTTGGGAATATTTGTAATTATTAGTCTTTCCACGAATGTGGATTATCATTGTATTATAAATGGACACTATGTACAGTAGGTCCATAAGTTGAATAGAAAAGTTCTTCCCGACCTTTTCTCCTCTTCCTCTTCTTACATTTTTACTTCTTTATTATTGTTTTTTTGGGGTCCCCTTGAGTGGCAATTTGCTAAAAGCATTTTTAAATGGGCTGCTTTTGGCATGAAGTTCAACTTTTGGGGGCCACACTGCTGCTGATGAAATATTATGAGAATGGGCTCCTTTTCAAGAGATGTTCTTTTCGTTTCTTGCAGTTTTTTCTTCTTTATGGCCATTGCCTTAGTCTTTCGTTCTGGGTTTTTCTTGCATTCTGAGGTTTTTCTGGCAACCTCTCTCCGTTTCTGTTTCGAATTCCAGCAACGATCACTGACTTACGGTGCATATATCTATACATTTGTTTTTGGTCTTAAATCAATAAAAACAAAACCTGAGTTTGAGCCCAGACCCAACTAATTTGAGGCCTTGGGTCGATCACACATTCCTTCTATTGGCCCTTGTAGTCTTTACCTTATTTTTCGGGAAAACTCAAATTTTATGGGCCCAAGTATACATTACCAGTTTCTCTGGAGCCCATATTTCGGTGAATCTGTAGGGAAATATAGCAAGAGATGGGCCCAATATATAGATTACTTACTTCTGGCCTTGAGCCCATATTCCGTAAATTTATGGGCGGAATTAATACTTTTGCTTTTTTGTTTTTTTTTTTTTGGAAGAAACAAAGGGTTGGAATTGGCTTTGATTTTCACATTTGTGAGGGGAATTAATACTTTTTGCTTTTTTTTTTCTTATAAATATCATAATCTTGATCTAACCTCTACAAATAGAAATAGAAAATAAGTTTGAAAGGATTTACGAAGGAATTTAAATGAAGGTTAATAGAATGTCAATACAGAAAACAAAATGATCAAGAACTTGCGAGGTCAACTTGTGAGTTATGTTGAAACTCTATTCTTTAAGTATAAAGATGACAAGGCAGCCAAAAGCAAGCAATAAAAGGTGATGAAATTATGTATAAACACCTACTTTCCTTTAATATATGTTTTAGTTAATTTTTGGCTTTCTCTTCCTTCATGTTAAGACTTGAATTATGTTACTTTTTATAATTTATATTGTTCACTTTCTTTTAAATGTAATTACAATTTCAAAGCTAAGGATTATGTCAAACCAAATATAATAAAAGTACAAAGGATTCAAAGTATAATTCAGTAATTAAACAATTGGATATGGAAGTGGTAAGGGCATAAATAGGCAATGATCAATTACTACAAAAAATTTTACAATAAAGCTGTAAAATCCAAAGGTAAAAACGAAGAATGTACTACTTTTATGAAGACATGCCTTTCATCCTCGGAAGTGCAGATATGCCTTGTTTGTACCAACTCAGACTCACATCCTCACATGTAGAATTTATTAAGAGTTTTTAGATAAAACGTCAGTAAATAGATCCTTTTGGCACCGAATCAGAACCGACCACAAATCTGAAGACGCATCTTTTCCAATCGAGGACTCGCTTTAACAGAACAAAACTTACGTCGCAATTGCCACTAGCGAGCGACGTAAGGAATAAAAATCAATGGCAGGAGGAAAAGACTTTGACAATATTGAAATAACTTGACAAAGACAAAAATTCGATATAACAAATGCCAAATTAAATATCCATAATCTAATTCTAGAAAATGAAAAATAGCCGTCAAAAATGCCAAAAAACCAAACAGCAAAAGATTGTTCTCAGTTTATCTGCGAAAATTTATTCCTCCTCGTCATCGTCAGCTTCTGCAGCCGAGTTAAAAGTGTTTAATCTCTCAATCAACTTGGCCTTCCTCTCCTCATAGGTAAGCTTCTTCAAGTTAAACCTGTTATTAAGAACAGCAAATAGTACTTGTCAAAACTAATTCTTATTGAAATCAATAAAATAGAAATTACAACAAAAACTATTCTTTTTCTATGTATCCAAAAAGCCAAAAGAAATGTTCAAATAATAAATGCTATTAATTTCAAAGTTGTCAGGATCACAGCACATATTCTTTCAAGATGAACGGAACTACAGGTATAAAATCAATATATAATATGACAAATGATAGGGACGACAACAATCATAATATGTGCAGACAAACCATACGCAACAAAAACAGATCAACAAGTATCTCACCTCTTGTGCTCCTTAGGAGGCTCTTTCTCAGTCTTCTTCAAACAGGGATCTGCACGTATAGCAGCGTGAACTTTCTTGTACATCTCCTCAACGCTATCAGGCTCGATTTCTCTTTTAATGTATTCGCTGAAGTGAGATTGGTACTTTTCCGGCTCATCTTCCATCAGAGTCTGGTGCGAATTTATGGGTTAAGATCAAAAGCTCAATTAGATTACAAAGCAATGATCAGCTCAAAATTGTACGAAATAGAAACTGGCGTCATACCCTCATATACTCAGAAATATGGCCACCGTAGATGTATTTGCGGTGAACTTCAGCATTAAATTTCTTCCCTTCTTTGTCATAACCAGCAAACCTTTTATCGCTGTGTGGGATATCCAGTCCACCATCCAATGCACCCTATAGTTTTTTACCACAAAAGAAAAAACTGAGTAATAACAACCAACAATAGATAATAACACGAGATATGACCACAATATATAAGCTCTTAAGCCAAAAATACCTTGAGGGCACCAAAAACACGGTTGCCAGTTGTTGTCCTAAGAAGACCAACATCAAGAAGGGCACGGAATGGCCTCCTGCTCTCTGCTGGTTCAACTGAGTAATCCTCACCAGTAGCCTAGCATGCATAATTGTTTCAACATTAAATTTTCATCAGATACTAAAGTCAGGACATCACTGAAGTAAATAGATATGGGGGAGACAAAGCATCGCATAATAGCATACCTCAACATTGCCTTCATATTCCTGATCCATTTCAAGCATTTTCAAGACACGGCGAGCCAAAAGAAGTCCAGTGCAGTAAGCTGAATGCATTATCAACAATTATCAAACAACATTGGGACAAAGGCAGCATAAAAAATAAAGCTAGAAAAGAAAAAAAATAAGGAAAGAGAAGGGAAGAGATCTGAGAAAACTATGATTAAATTACCTGCCGCATAGTTAGTAAGACCAACTTCAAGTCCATAGCGAGGCAACTCATGAGAATAAGCAGCAGCAAGAACCAAATCACCAGCAATACTAGCAGAGATAACTTGTGCGGTAATATCCTTGTTGGTCTAAAACAAGGTTAAGGCTCGAAACAATGCAACATATACACAGATTATGTAATCCAGAAATCAAATATTTTACTAATCTTCACGAAGATAAAGCATATTACCAATTAAGGTCAACAAATCTCGATTTAGAGATCTCAAGGGCCAAATGCTATTCCATGCATCCTCAATACAAACATTAATGATACATAACCATCAGTTCTTTAATCCCTAAACAATTCCTTTAAATTTAGTACTTTTAAATGAAAGCAGCAATTTAATTGAACAAAAGGCTCTCAGCAAATCAGAAAAAGACAAACACACAATAGAAATAATAATATGCACCAATTAAGGATACGAATCGGACAACAAAGCGATATTTCGGCGTGTTGTACTTATTCTTGTCCTGATTAATTAAACGGACCCTAGCCCGGTAGTCTGTCTTCCCCTCTGAAAATTTTCAAGAAGTCATGATGTCAGATGGAAAATAACATCAATCCAAACAAAATAACTGGAAACCAATAAAAACAATACCATACCTCGCCTTCTCTTAAACTTGACTTGATAACGCTTGAAGTAGGCCTTGCTTTTCTGAGCTTTGACGAAGACCTGCAACATAAAATAGAAATATATATGCACACCTTATCAATGTAATTACACTACAAACATTAGTAACACAAAGAAGCCAGTAAACTGTGGGACACTAATTATAGAGTCCAAAAAATAAACCTATGATCTACACATGCAACTGAAGAGAAAAACGAATAACAGGTAAAGACCCAGCAACTAGTTCCCAAAATCAACGTGCATTAGTTAGTCAACAAACGTATAAAACATCCTAATATGTGAAACCAACATACAAATAGGTAACACAACATCGGGCTCCAATATAGAGCAGCTAGTATCTATGAGATTCCACGTAGAGAATTTTTTGAACAGTTATGTTCTAAAAGCATCAAGATGCTCAAACAATTTAAGAGAATAGCAAAACAATAATTCATAATCTTGTGACAGGAGAAAGGAGAATGACATTATATTTATTAATCTCCCTGAAAAAACCAACCTCAAGCTCTTAAAGCCCAAAACATAATTTTGACTTCCAAAGAAACATCACGAAATTATACAAAATCAAAACTCCGAAATCAACTGAATCTGGATCCTAGGTCATCTGAAACAGTAACTAACCGGAAATTCTAGGTTAATTATTAGGGTTAAAAATATATTACTTCCCTTGCCTTTTTAGGTACTTTCTCACAGATCATACACAAAATATTGGAAACACAATTCATTGTAAAATACAATCCCATATTCATACATAAGAGACTCCACCCCTCGAACACCAAGTAACAGATTCCAACGGAGACAACAAGATTCAACGGGTTTTCCCTTCTACCTCCAACATTTTCCATGGAACCAAACAATAGCCAGCAAACAGATGATACGTCTATTTAAACATGGGTCACCCCCCTTTATTGTATACCATCTTCCACGAGCCAAGGAGAAGCCAAAGCGCAATCCATGCTAAACCCACAACCTCAGATTCGGAGAAACAAGCAAAACCTTTTCACCCAAACAAACAAATAACCAACACACAATTTCAACCGTCCTCACCTCTTTCAGACACTTTCCCGGCCATCAAATAGCGCAAAGGAGACGTAAACGCAAAAAAAAATTCCAAACGGAAACAAACATTGCACTACACAGAGTATTCACAGAACTCAAACCATGCACATAAACAGGTAGAATACAACCATGAAACGCAAAGCCTTGAGGAAGAGCCTTACCATCGTTGAAGCTCGATCCAACTCTACGAAAGAGGAGGAGTGAGAGAGACGGCTAGCGTTTTATGAGAAGGTGCGTAAATAAGGGAGCGAGGGTTATAAACCCTAAGATAAACGGTTGCGATCGATCAGACAAGATCCAACGGGATTGGTTTGGAGGAGGGCGCTAGGGTTTTCAAAACCTTAGGGTTTATAACAGCCGAATTAAAAAAGAAATATACACACACACACACGTTTTATTTGACAATTTCGGTCAGGTATTCTGTAACTTTGTACTCCAGGCAAGAAACAGCCGAATAAAAATAACAAGGCATATTTTATTAGATACATTCTAATTAAAAGGGTTAAAAGCCTATTCTAAAAACTAACCAAAGAATTAAAAAAAAATTTGTCATTCAAATTTTATATTGAGGTTTATATATTCCAACGTGTTTAGGGTTCATCTTTTATTTAAATTTTACCTCAAATATCTTAACTTCTAATGCAAAATGGATGTCATGCAAACACTCTTCCACATACTAAACATTATTGGCATAAAATCATACATTATTAAATAAATTCAATATACATTTGGCTTCATATTATAATGCAAGTATTTTAGACTAACCCAATCAAACATTAGTCTAAAAGTTGAAAAGTTATTAGTTCACTTAATTTTTATTTCAATGATCTTAATTCTAATACATAAGATGAAATATTTGTCGGTTTGAGTCCCCTCCCCCCTCCCTGGGTGTGTGCATAAAAAAAAAATGCATGAGATGAAATAAGTGACAACTTTTACTAATCAAGCATCATGTACAATTATTGTCACCGGATGGGCAACATGTCTAATTTAGTGATACCACGAGGACAAGTTAATTGTGGATGTGAAAAGCAATTGGGTGATGTTGGGAGCCTAACTGTTGGAGGCAATAAAGGCCTCGAATGAGTATTTTGTTCGAAGAGTGACTTTTTATAATAAAATAATTGTCAGAAAAAATAATATAATAATTATTTTCTTTTGTAAATCAAGAGACAAATTAAATTTTTAGAAATTGGGAGAATGACAAAAACATTGTATGTTTTTGTTTCTGTATGAGTTTTAAGATTATATGTATAAGTGATTATAAGCCTAACACCATCGACCACTGCATGTTGGTTTTCCACATAAGAGGTAGAATTGTCCAAATACTTAGCGTTGTTGGTGTTGTGAGGCATTGGGCATGATGAGCTTAGAAACCAGGCAAAGCCTATGAAGGCTAATGGTGGTCGTAAAGCCATGTAGTGGGCTTATGGGCCCTTTTTTTTTTCCCTTTTCATATACACATTCTCAACTTATACACCTTGGTGGTGAACGTGGATACGAGATAGGCCAGGCCCTAATAGCTGGCATATAAACCTTTGTAGTGAATCTTGCTGCCGTTGTACCGGACCTTATTCCATCAACAATTGAAAGTACTCGTTGGCTTTCCAAGAGGGAGTTATTCAACTTTTCCAGGCAAGAAATTTCGACTCTCCAACGCACACCAGTTAACCGGGTATTCACGTTGCGAGAAATGCTTTTGGGAACATTCCCAAGCTAGCTAAGAGAGACATCGAATGAGGTGATATGGACCTTCACTAAGAAATTAAGCCCGCTATTAAAACTTAGAAGTCAGCAAGCCTGAAATGTGCAGACATGTGTGAGTTTTCATCACGGCACACAAGAAATTGTTTGAAACAGCTAATAATACCCACCATAAAATCGTATTGCTTGCATGAAGATGTATTGTCCAAGGTTTTCAGAGATTTAATTAAAATTCACACTCTGCTCAAACACCAAATAGCTTGTACCAATGAACTTCTCATTAACTTCAATATAGAAGCAAGAAGATACACGTCCAGGGGACTTGTCTCGCCCTTCTTGAAGAATTTAATATCATTGACATCATCTGAAAAGGCTCTAAGTACTAAACTGTCCAAGATTGACAAGATCTCGTCTCCGCATAATTCATCAATGACATGTTAACTCTCTTTCAAATCCAAAAGTGATCAGCCAGCAGGTCAGATTTAGTCCCAAATAACATATTCCGCAAGTATGAGTTTCTTGTAGCTTCCCTCACACAAGAATCAAAACTGGGCCGACTTCTTCCAGGGATATATGTATTGGCAGAAGCTTTAGATCCTATAGGATGGCCATCCATCTGCAAACTAGACATGTGCCTAGTGTACAAGTTGATGGACTTCTCAAATGTTATAAGGTACATTCCAGATACCTAGGATCTGGAATCAATTTCCCCAAAGACATACCGACACCAATCGCTTCAGATACCAATGATATCATGTGGGCCTGGAAAATCTTTGGTGCAGAAAGCATGATAAGGTTGAGAAGCAATGATATGGCAGGGGACATGCTCAGTTCAGGAAATCTGAAACGCTTGCCATGCTGCCAAGTTAATCTGTTGATGAAATTACCAAATGCTTGCTCCTCAGAAACTGATACGACAAAATGAGCAGAAACCACCTCCAATACTACCATTACTAAAATGGGACATAAAACACCACTTCATTTTTGGAGTAAGAAGAATCAATTAGCACAAGTTACTCTCCCAATAACCATTTGTGAGAAGCTCATCTGCCAAAACCTGCAGATAACATTTTGACATTAACTGAGAAAAGTGATTCCACTCAAAGCAGCAGCAGGAATACAAAGCCATTACTATAATAGTGCCAAGTGCTTCCAGTGCAACCGATGATAAACAAAAATTTAATGGAATTTAATTTCTCTAATGCATTATTTCAAAACATCATAATGCCTACAAATATTAGTGTCATGTGCTAGCAGAGTCCCTGAACCCCAATTCCAGAAAAATGACATCTTGTATTGTAGTACAATCAACATGACAAGCACAGAAAACAGTATTGAATATCCAAACAGAAGCAAAATCAAAACCCTTTTTGTTGACTTTGAAAACAATGGCCCAGTAAAAAGAAATATGATTCCTCAATGCTCGACAATTACCTCAAGTAACACACATAGAGATGGTCAGCACAGATCAAAAGGCTCTTGGAAACAAAAGGAAGCTGCTAAGTCCTCGGCAATGTAGGTACAACAACTATAAACCACCTTCACGCAAAACTGAATTCACAAAGCTGATGCAACTCCTCCTCTCACTCTCCCTCTCACAGTCCCCAGTAGCATCCAAAGAACTCAGAACCTTGACTATGAAAAGCAGAACCTGAACACTCTCCAGCAGCAGATTTTGGTCTCCATCGAGAAAATTCAAGGCTGACATACAGCACCGCAGGTGCAGGGTTACTTCTTCCTCAACACCAGTATGCATATCTATGTCCAAGTAGCTATGTTCAAACAAATAAGCAAAAAACTCCTTGAATTTGTGGTCAAGTTGTTTGAACAAGATGTTGGAGAGTTTATACATGTCTCTGAAATCCACTTCAGGAGGTGAAGAGTTACCCACAAAACTGTTGGTCTAGGGAGAAGCTGAGCCACAGGGAGTAGAGTGCTTTTGTGAGTGGTGGCTTCAGGTCCTGAGATCCAGGAAAGTCAAGATGTTAAAAAGGAGAAATGAGTAATGTGATCCTTTTAGTTTCGTTTACTCATTCTTACCCTTTTTCCCAGGAGACAAACATGCAGGCAGGAACCGATTTCAACTGATGTTTAACCTTTAAACATTATGCAGGATAATTACACCTATTCTTAATCATGTCAGTTGTATCAATATTTGCCTAACCAATGAACACTCTGAACATAACCATTTCTCCTGACAAGTTCTTTAATTTCCTACTCAGCCTACAATACTGATATAAAATAATACACAGATACATACAACTTACAATTTCTTCCTCCAAGTTCTTTTTCTTTTCTTCCACCGCAAAACTGCAATTTTCTTACACTTCCAATTACGAAATCTTTCCCGATCTTTCAGCCAGGCACTGTAATTCTTCCCTTGCTTGCACTCTATGAAGTCTGCTGGATCATCAAAATCAGGTATTTGTCGGGAGCCTTCTATACATGATTTAGGAAAATCTCCCCGGTACAGGTTTCCTCAGTTTCCTCTTCTGTGCCATCCACAGACTCCTCCATTTGATTAAGGATTGAAACATTCTGTGAAGTTTGTCCTTGCTCGCTTTCCATTTTTTGATGGATGCTTCTGCAACAATCAGAGCTAGAAAGATTAAAGAAGAAATCCTGTGATAAGGAAATACTAGTAATGCCTAAGATCTATGCATGTGGAAGCTAAACGTTTCTGACAAAATAATGGCTACTGATGCTCATGTGATGAAAAAATGTTCAAGTACCTCGAGTAAAGCTTCCGAATCTTTTGAAATCTTGATGCAAGTCTTTCACTAGATTTTAGGGTTACCGATGGCTGCAAAATTTGTCAAAAGCTTCAATACATGAAATATAACACCAAGTAAATGTGAGAGATTTTATAGCAGGAAAAATTCAAGTTTACCTCTTGAACTTGATCATGTAATTCTGACGAGAAGCCTTCTGATCCTGTTCCTAGCAATGGCCTTAGCAATACCAAATCGCCCTCTTCAAAGGCAAATAGATTCATCAGTGCCATCATCATGGATATACAGCCCTTCACTAAGAAATTAAGCCCGCTACTAAGACTTAAAGTCAGCAAGCCTGAAAAATGCAGAATCATCCACTTGGACTCCTCATGACATGTGTGAGTTTTCATCACGGCACACAAGAACCTTTGAACTGGTAGACAGACATTGAATTGTTTGAAACAGCGAATAATACCCACCATAAAATCATATTGCTTGCATGAAGACGTATTGTCCAAGGTTTTCAGAGATTTAAAATTCACACTCTGCCTCAAACACCAAATAGCTTGTACCAATGAACTACTCATTAACTTCAATATAGAAGCAAGAAGATATATGTCATGGGGACTTGTCTCGCCCTTCTTGAAGAATTTAATATCACTGACATCATCCGAAAAGGCTCTAAGTACTAAACTGTCCAAGATTGACAAGATCTCGTCCCTGAATAATTCATCAAAGACATGTTGACTCTCTTTCAAATACAAAATAGATCCAGCCAGCAGGTCAGATTTAGTCCCAAATAACATATTCTGCAAGTATGAGTCCCAAAAATCATCTGATTTGGAAAGCACCTGACTTATTTTATTTCTTGTAGCTTCCCTCACACAAGAATCAAAACTAGGTCGACTTCTTCCAGGCATATGTGTATTGGCAAAAGCTTTAGGTCCCATAGGATGGCCATCCATCTGCAAACTAGACATGTGCCTAGTATACAAGTTGATGGACTTCTCAAACGCCATAAGGTAATATTCCAAAAATCTAGGATCCGGTTTCAAATTCCCTGAAGACATACTCACACCAATCACTTCAGATACCAATGATATTACATGGGCCTGGAACATTTTTGGTGCAGAAAGCATGTTAGGGCTGAGAAGCAATGATATGGCAGAGTTTATTCTCAGTTCAGGAAATCTGAAACCCTTGCCATGCTGCCAAGTTAATCCGTTGATGAAACTACCAAATGCTTGCTCCTCAGAAACTGATAAGAAAAAGTGAGCAGAAATCACCTCCAGCACACTTTCCATACTACCATTACTAAAATGGGACATATACACCACTTCCTTTTTGGAGTAAGAAGAATCAACTAGCACAAGGTACTCTCCCAATCGTTTATTTTTTAGAAGCTCATCTGTCAAAACCTGCAGATAAAATTTTGACATTAACTGTGAAAGTGCTTCCACTCAAAGCAGCAGCAGGAATACGAAGCCATTACTATAATAGTGTCATGTGCTTCCAGTGCAACTGATGATTAAGAAAATTTTAATGGAATATAATCTCTCAAATGCATTATTTCAAAACGTCAAACAGTATACACCACAGTGCCTCCAGCTAATAGTGTCATGTGCTAGAAGAGCCCTGACCCCAATTCAAGAAAAATGACATCTTGTGTTGTACTAAACTCAACATGACAAGCACAGAAAAAGTATTGAATATTCAAACAGAAGCAAAATCAAAACCCTTTTGTTGACTTTAATCTGAAAACAATGGCCCAGTAAAAAGAAATGCAATCCTCATTGCTCGACAATTACCTCGAGCAATGCACATAGAGATGGTCGGCACAGATCAAAAGGCTCTAGGAAACACAAGGAAGCTGCTATGTCCTCGGCAATGTAGGTACTAGAACTACCATCACCACCTTTACGCATAACTGACTTCGCAAAGCTGATGCAACTCCTCCTCTTCTCACCCTCGCTCTCACAATCCCTAGTAGCATCCAAAGAAGTCAGAACCTTGACTATGAAAAGCATAACCTGAACACCCTGCAGCAGCAGATTTTGGTCTCCATTGAGAAAATTCAAGATTGACGTACAACACCGCAAGAGCATGGTTACTTCTTCCTCAACACCAGTATCCGTATCTGTGCCTGAGCAGCCATGTTCATACAAACAAGCAAAAAACGCCTTGAATTTGTGGTCGAGTTGTTTGAACAAGATGTTGGAGAGTTTATGCATGTCTCTGAAATCCACTTCAGTAGGTGAAGATTTAGACCCACAAAACGGTTGGTCAGAGAACCCGAGCAGCAGGGAGTGGAGTGCTTTTGTGAGTGGTGGCTTCAGGTCCTGAAATCCAAGAAAGCGAAGATGTTAAAAAGGAGAAATGAGTAATACGAGAATTACAAACTAATTTATAGGAGACAGAAAATTTTCAGTACCTCTGGGGATTTAATTGTGGAGATTAGGGTCCCAAAAAGAGTAGGAGATGGGGTTTGTTCGGAGGGAATAGAGTGATTCTTCTTGCTTCCGTTGCACCTAGCTTGTAAAGAAGTGACTTTGTTCAATCTAGCTGAAACACACACAGAATCAAATCTTATTTAATCTAATAGAAGTCGTTTATTTTGGAACTGTTCCAGCAATTCACAATGGTGCGAGATGTGTTTCACTCCAGGGACTTTTAATTTTTACGTGGAAAAACTAAGAAAAAGAGAAACTCATTGTTGATGAAGGGATCAGGCATCAGGTTTCCCTGACTTTCTAGACTTTATATATCAGTATCAGTATCAGTATCAGTTTTTCAGATAAACTTTCATATGAGAATTTGGAAAGCAGAGCAACTTGCCATGGCAGCGTTCATGCTTCCGCAACATTGTCACATTTCTGAAAACCCTCCCACACCCAATTTCCTGACAGACATGCTCTTGGCACTGTTTCGCATGCCTTTTCATGTTTAGACAGGACACTTGAAAACTTCTCTTGGTGCTAAGCAAGATAGTGAGTCAAGGGGTCCTTTCTCTTGTAGCTGTAATGACAATCATCAACTGGACAAGGGTATGGCCTCTGCAACAAAACAAAAAGGATATAATACGTGTCAAGAGCTATGACTGCAAAGATAACTAACCACTACATCTACACATGGACAACAAGCCTTCAAACCTCAACTCAGAAAGACCGTGATTGAGGCTTGCTTGAAGGAGCTTCTCAGGAAATCTCCCACCTGATGCTAGTCCATTCAAGTCTAACAATGCAGCCTCTTACATTTTGGAGTCCTATGACATCTCAAATAAGTAAAGACTCGTGCAAAGTAATTCATCTTCAATCGACCACGAAGCTACATAAATGTGTTCAACAATGAGCAAACAACCGTCGAACAATTGGAAACTGAGAGGAATGCTTAGAATACTTAGAAGGTAGACGCCGTAGAATACCTAGAAGGTAGATTACTCGCAAGGCTTGTTAACAACGAGGAATGCTGCTGAGACAAAATCTCAGTTCATAATTATAAATAATCAACAACCTTCGCACACCACATCAACACCTACACAACTCATGCGAAAATCTAAACCTTCAATTGGTTATACCGAAGATCGAAAACCGTAAAACCTAGAGTTGAAGTTAAGAGTTAGCCGGAAAATGCTATGACCGGAACAGTGAGAGGAATTGAGAAAGATGACAGTAAAATATTGTATTTTATCTCTCTCTCATAATTTACAATGAACAAGTCGTGTGTAATATATTTTGTGTACAAGATACCGGTACCCCTACTCTAGGTACTCAAGTGTGTACAGTGTGGCCCGGAGGTGTGTCAGAAGGCAGGGCCAACACCTAGGCACGCCAAAAATGAAAACAAAGCAACAAAATACCTCAAGTGAGTGACTCACCATACGCCGGTTTCTTGAAACTCGCGCCACAATCCGAACAAGAATTGGACTTTCCTTAGATTTTCTCTTCTCCATTCAACACCCTTCCCCTCGACCTCTTCCACAAACAGTAGTAACACAGTGAAAACCCTAGCTTTTATGGTGTGGGCTTCTGGGCTCTCTTAAAGGCTGAAAGATTCATAGGTCCAAGACAACAGTGAAAACAGTTAAATTCTGAAGACACCGACTCTATTTTCTTTTTGCCGCAGAGAAGGTGAGAGTTGAATTTTACCGCTTAGTATCTTTGTATCTTTCGTATTATATGTTGAAAATGTCTAATCTTCTTTTAAAATCAGTTGTTCAAAAGGAATATATTTTCATGTATAAAAAACATGCTGAAAAAAATTAAATCTTTACTCAAAATTGGTCTTCGAGAAGAAGAGATATTTTTAACCATAAAAAAGATATCATACATTTTTTTTAAATTAGCATTTGCACAAACCACATTGAGAAAATCTCAATGCTTATAAAAGACTTAGTTACTAGTTTAAAGAAAATTTTCATTCCGTAAGATTAGTTTTTTGGGTTAGAACCTAAGCTTGATTAATGCGACAAACCTAGAATGATATCTTATGTATTGGATTTGCCTCTTCATCTTGTAATCAGTTTACTTAAAGAACAAATTATATTTTTCTTTTTATCCACCATGCAAATGCAAAATGCTGGATTTTCTTTGCTTCTTCATTTTGTAAACACTAAATAGCAAAATTTATAGTTGAATAGCTTTCATTCTCTACATATGGTGTTGGTAGCTCACATAAATTATAAATCTTCATGTTCTTCCAAGACGATGGTCGCAAGAGCAAGTCTATAGGATGAAGATCTTAAATTCATGACCAATACGTAAATCTCCTTCCTCCACTTTTCAGGCAAGTTCTTCCATTGTTTCTCTCTTAGATGAGCAAGTAAGACTACCTCATAGAAAGCCACAACCACTGGCTTCTTGCATGCTAACACAAGTATTGCAAGTGAATCGAAGCCCAACTTCGAGACATAAGAGTTTATGATGCGGAGGCTCATTCCTGACTCTAATACCATATAAGAATTAAACCTATCTCCCCAAAAGGCTTTGTAAGGAGTGGGACAATCCCCAACACCCCCTTTGCATGTGCAACCCACCAGGAACAAATGTGAAGATACACCCTACACTTTGGACGGTAATCATGACAGGGACCAATTGGGCAAGAAGGATCAATCCATATGGCACAGCCCACCAAACCTGCTTTGATTCCATATAAGAAGCATGCATATCTCCCCAAAAGGCTTTGTAAAAGGTAGGGATACCGTTACTAATAAAGCCATTAACACAGCCATGGAAAATCAATATGGGACAATCTCCAACACCCCCTGCACGTGCATCTCACCTAGGACAAATGTGAAGATACACCCACATTTGGACGATAATCACAATAAGGCTAGCAAGGCAAGGAGAACCAATCCACACAGCACAACGCATAGAACCTACTCTTTTACCATATAAGAAGTAGGCCTATCTCCCCTAAAGGCCTTGTAAGGAGTAGGGATATCGCTACTTATAAAGCCATTAACACAGCCATGAGAAATTAATGTGGGACAATCTCCAACACCCCCTCTGCATGTGCAGCCTACCCACACCTAGATGGTAATCACGATAAAGACCAACTAGGCAAGGAGGACCAATCCACACAACACAATCCACCAAACATGCTCTGATACCATATAAGAAGTGGGCTTATCTCCCCTAAAGGCCTTGTAAGGAATAGGGATATCGCTACTTATAAAGCCATTAACACGGCCATGAGAAACTAATGTGGGACAATCTCCAACACCCCATGCATGTGCAGCCTACCCACACCTAGATGGTAATCACGATAGAGACCAACTAGGCAAGGAGGACCAATCCACACAACACAATACACCAAACCTGCTCTGATACCATATAAGAAGTGAGCCTATCTCCCCAAAAGGCCTTGTAAGAAGTAGGAAAACTGCTACTAATAAAGCCATTAACATAGCCATGGGAAACTAATGTAAGACAATCTCCAACACCCCCTGCACGTGTAGCCCACTTGGGACAAACGTGAAAGATACACCCACACTTGGACAGTAATCACGACATGGACCAACTGGGCAAGGAGGACCAATTCACATGGCACAGCCCACTGAACTTGCTCTGACACCATATAAGAAGCGAGCCTATCTCCCTAAAAGGCTTTGTGAGAGGTATGGATACCACTACTAATAAAGCCATTAACACGGCCAAAGGAAAGCAATGTAGGACAATCTCCAACACTCCCTTGCACGTGCAGCCTGCCCACACCTAGACGATAATCACAACATGGACCAACTGTGCAATGAGCTAAAAAATTGTTAAATGAAATAAAAATTCATCAAGCTATGACATAAAAAGAAATTGTGAAGGCATTACGTGTTACAAAGGTTGTTTCAGTATAATTTATATTTTAACAATATTTTTTATGTGGCAACTGAACGTTTTTAACACAACACAAAAGACATACAACGGGGAAATATTTAAATGTAAAGAGTTTTATATTATTCATAGAAATATTGGGTGTTTATTAGTTCTGCGCTTCCACAATTTATCTCGCCGACAGTCCAAGCGCACGCTCAAAAGTGCACATAACCAATATTTAGTATAAGAGCCTTTAAGCGAGCCTAGAGTATCAAAGCTAGGGTTTTAATCCCTCTTTTTTTTGTATTACTAAGGTTTTAGGAAAAGACATAGGGCAAGGGGGTTTTAAAAAAAAAAGAAAAAAAAATCCAATATTTGCTCAAAATGTGGTGTGACTTTCAACAAATGAGCGTATTTAAAGCTTAAAGATATTTTGTTGCTTTCTTTTCACAAGGTTAATTTTTTTTTTTTTACTATTTTTGATCATTGGTATAACTGGGTGTAGTTTAGATTATGTTATGTGTTGTGCTATTTTGGGGTTGATTTGGCATGTGAAGGTGCTTGTTTGTGGATGATTATGAGCTGATATACTCTTTACAATCTCCTTCAAGTTCTTAGCCATCTCAGCTTTAGATTATCTGGTTTGAAAAGATTGAATTATTGCATGTGAGTAATATATGTACCTGCAAGAATGGTGTGTGGGAAATCTTAAAGCCTAAGAAATTGCTTCTTATACTGAAAGGTGCGAGATTGGTGAAGGCCCACGGTTTTGATGCTTTTGTCATTCATTTTGCTCCTTGTTGTTTCAATTATGTGCTTGTCTCTAAGGTGTCCAACTACACTAAAGTCATAGTGTCATATTGAAGCCTTATATTATTGAAGATTGTCCCACATTGGTTTTCTATGGTCATGTTAATGGCTTTATTAGTTAGTCCCTACTGTGATTACTGCCCAATTGGGACTAATTGGCCAAGGAGGACCAATTCACATGACACAACCCACTGAACTTGCTCTAATATCATATAAGAAGAGGATTTATCTCCCCAAAAGGCCTTGTAAGAGTAGGGATACCACTACTAATAAGGTTATTAATACGGCCATGGGAAACTAATGTGAGACAATTTCCAACACCCCCTTGCACGTGTAACCCACCCAAGACAAATGTGAAGATACGCCAACACTTGGATGATAATCACGACAGGGATCAACTGGGCAAGGAGGACCAATCCACATAGCACAGCCAACCGAACATGCTCTGATACCATATAAGAAGCAGGCTTATCTCCCCAAAATACCTTGTAAGGGGTAGGGATATTATTACTAATAAAGCCATTAACATGGCCATGAGAAACCAATGTGGGACAATCTCCAACAGTATAAGGGTTCAATCCGATGTTGTGACTTAAGTAGTAGTTGGGCACCTTAGAGACAAGCACATAACCGAAACAACAAAGAGCAAAACAAATGACAAAAGCATCAAAATTGTGGGCCTTCACCAATCTCGCACCTTTCAGTATAAGAAGCAATTTCTTAGGTTTTAAGATTTCCCACTTAAAGACCAACATAATTACACACTATTCTTGCATGCACATATACTATTCAAATGCAATAATTCAATCTTTTCAAATTGGATAATCTAAAGTTGAGATGGCTAAGAACTTTAGGGAGATTGCAAAGAGTACATCAGCTCATAATCATCCATAACCAAGCACCTTCACACGTCAAATCAACCCCAAAACAACATAACACATAACATACATGAAAATCTAAATTACACCTAGTTATACCAATGATCAAAAATGGTAAAAAAGAAAATAAAAGTACCACACCGACAATGAAAAGAAAGCAACAAAATACCTCCAAGCTTCAAATACGTCCGTTTACTGAAAGTCGCACCACATTCCAAGTAAATATTGGATTTTCTTCCTTTTTTTTCCTAAAAAAAAAAAGACTCCATTGCCCTACGTCTTTTCCTTAAACCTTAGGAATACAAAAAATAAAAGGATTAAAACCCTAGCTCTAATACTTTGGGCTCTCTTAAAGGCTTTCATACTAAATATTGGTTCTGTGAGCTTTTGAGCATGCGCTTGGACTATCAACGAGAGAAACTGCAAAAGTGCAAAACTAACAAACACCCAATATTTCTATGAATAATATGAAACATTTTACATTTAAATATTCCCTTATTGTATGTCTTTTGTGTTGTGTTAAAAACGTTCAGTTGCCACATAAAAAATATTGCTAAAATATAAATTATATTGAAACAACCTTTGTAACACATAAATACCTTCACAATTTCTTTTTATGTCGTAGCTTGATGGATTTTTATTTCATTTAACAATTTTTTACCTCCTTGCCCAGTTGGTCCCTCTCGTGATTACCTTCTAGATGTGGGCAGTCTACACGTGCAAGAGGGTGTTGGAGATTGTCTCACATTGGTTTCCTATGGTTGTGTTAATGGCTTTATTAGTAATGGTATCCTTACCCCTAACAAGGCCTTTTTGGGGAGATATGCCCGCTTCTTATATGGTATCAGAGCATGTTCAGTGGGTTGTGCCATGTAGATTGGTATTCCTTGCCCAATTGGTCCTTGTCGCAATTACCGTCCAGGTGTGGGTTATCTTCACATTTGTCCCGAGTGGGCTGCACATGCATAAGGGTGTTAGAGATTGTCTCATATTGGTTTCCCATGGTTGTGTTAATGACTTTATTAGTAATGGTATCCTTATTCCTTACAAAGCATTTTGGGGAGATAAGTTCAATTCTTATATGGTATCAAAATAGGTTCGGTGGGCTATGCCGTGTGTATTGGTCCTCCTTGCCCAATTGGTCCCTTTTGTGATTACTGTCTAGGTGTGGACAAGTTGCACATATAGGGGGGTGTTGGAGATTGTCCCACATTAGTTTCACATGGTTGTGTTAATGACTTTATTAGTAGTGGTATCCATACTCCTTACAAGGCTTTTTGGGGAGATAGGACTGCTTCTTATATGGTAGCAAAGCAAATTCGGTGGGCTATGTCATGTGGATTGGTCTTTCTTGCCTAGTTGGTCCATGTCGTGATTACTGTCCAAGTGTGGGCAGGCTGCATGTGCAAAGGGGGTGTTGGAGATTATCCTACATTGGTTTTCCATGGTCGTGTTAATAACTTTATTAGTAACAACATCCTTACTCCTTACAAGGCCTTTTGGGGAGATAAACTCTTTTTTTTTTATGGTATCAGAATAGGTTCAGCGGGATGTGTCATGTGGATTGGTCTTTCTTGCCCAGTTGGTCTATGTCGTGATTACCGTCCAGGTGTGGGTAGGCTACACGTGCATGAGGTTGTTGGAGATTGTCCCACATTGGTTTCCCATGACCGTGTTAATGGCTTTATTAGTAAAAGTATCCCTACCCTTTACAAGGCCTTTTGGGGAGATAAACCTACTTCTTATATGGTATCATAGCATGTTCGATGGGCTGTGTCATGTGAATTGGTCTTTCTTGCCCAGTTGGTTCATGTTATGATTATCATTCAGGTGTGTATCTTCACATATGTCATGTGCAGGCTATATGTACAAGGGGGTGTTAGAAATTATCCCACATTAGTTTCCCATAGCTGTGTTAATGGCCAAGAGATAGATATTTTTCACTATGTTATTTATGGTGTCACATGTGGAAGTGCTATGGTAGGTTATCTAATTAAGCTATGTTATAGACTATGATTATCATTTAGGAGTTAATTATATGAACTCCTGGTGCTTTGCAACTTTATGTTATCTAATTAAACTATGTTATAGACTATGATTATCATTTGGGAGTTAATTATATGAACTCCTAGTGCTTTGCAACTTTATCATTTTGGAGCATTTGTTTCTTAGTTAATTGCTCTTGTGAGTTATATGTGGTGACTTGTTCAACCACCGAATGAAAATAGTGATGCCACAAATCATGGTGCTGATGGATGTAATAAGTAACAAATTATCATTATGTAAGATTAGTTTTTCGAATTAGAACCTAAGCCCAATTAATGCGACAACCCAGAATGATATCTCATGTATTGGATTTGCCTCTTCATCTTGTAATCGTTTTACTTATAGAAAGAACAAATTCTAAAACAATTTTTCTTTTTATCCACCATGCAGATGCAGAATGCTGGATTTTCTTTGCTTCTTCATTTTGTAAACACTAAATACCAAAATTATAGTTGAACAGCTTTCATTCTCTACACGAAATGTACAAAAATACATATGGTGCTAGTAGCTCACATAAATTCTAAATCTTCGTGTTCTTCCAAGACAATGGTCGCAAGAGCAAGTCTATAGGATGAAGATCTTAAATTCCTGACCAGTACATAAATCTCCTTCTTCCGCTTTCCAGGCAAGTTCTTCCATTGTTCCTTTCTGAGATGAGCAAGTAAGACTGCCTCACAAAAAGCCACAGCCACTGGCTTCTTGCTGCACATATACCGAATCAATGTTAATATTCTCACCAAAAACAAAAGGAAAAGGCCATATACAGAAGTAGGCTGTCTTTATGTAACAATGGACATGTATACCAACCTCCCACGAACAAATCCAGTAGTGACAAAACCGATAGGCCACCGATGGGATTCCCTCAGAGCAGCATCGTCTGGAATGTGGAGCTCCCACCTAGAAGAAGATTGCTCTTTGAAGTACGATCTTACAGCAGATTGAGGCATTTGAAGTCCTCCCTCGTCATTTCCTGACCTGCAATGGTAACAATAGTAACATCACTTTAAAAATCTAACAAATCTTTTCATGTCAAATCTAGCCTTTGAAATGATCCAGACATGCAACAGATTATCAAATTCAAGTCCTCCACGTACACAAGTAGATTTAATCACATAAAAATCAATAAGAACCATTGCAGAGATTCATTTATGATTTTCACGAATTACAAGTTCCATATTTCCAACTTCAAAAATCATGAGCCGCTTATACGTTCCAAATGGGCTATGTTTGTTTTAGGGAAGTGAAGGGAAAAAGTCATTAACCTAAGATAAACGAGTTTTGACGACTTAGTACCTGGTAAGCAACAGTGATATATCGGTGAGTTGAGGTGCGCACACCACTGCTCCCTCTTCAAAAACACCTTTCGCATGGGCGTGGAGAAGAACTCGAAGATAACATAATTTACGATCATAACTACACTTGGCAGTACTGTTTTCGCTGAGGCCACGAATGCTATCATCCTTCATAAACTTAAGGATATCATTCTTTCTGTCTGGTAGTTGGGGAAATAGAAGTAATTGATCACCTTGGATTTCTCTCAAGAAATCAGTCAGCACAAAGTATGACCTTGCTAGAAGTCCATCAAATCGATTATCATGATGAAAGAAGGATGTCCTACTACAATTTCCAGAATTGGAGTCAGACAGTAAGTTCCCATCAACAGCATCTTCCGCTTTGTGGATTTCCCTACCTCCAAATGTAGCAGCTTCTTTGCTAAAAGCAAGCCGGACTGTGTCCCAAGGGGGTGGAATGGGAACTCTCCAAGGTTTTACATCAGGAGGACAACTTTCTGCTTTTTGACTAAAGGCAGCAGCTTCAGTTGCCATAAGGTTTGTGTACGCATTGCAATCAGGAAAATCCCGAGGGAAAAATGGCAAAACCATCTGGAAGAGATAAAAGATTACTTGATAACCTCGCAGTAAAGACACACTAGTAATAAAAAACTATAGTTAGATGCAGAAGAAACTTACTTGACATGCAGCCCAATGCTTCTCTCTCAAACCTATTGCATGAGCTCCCTTGGAAAGAAGAGGAACCCAAAAAGCCTTGACCCAACTTAACGGTAGAACAATGGACCATCTGAAAGAACATAACACAAACGCCAATGAGATACTCCATGTCACAAAAGAAAGGGTTGTCACACTTGGGTACTTTAGGCTTGACAATAATATTTTCCAATTACGTTTGCTCGCACTGGAAAAAGGAACAAGGTACAAACAACAAGAAAATAAAGTTGTTTTTATCTACTCCGCTGAGTGGCTAAGATCAGATTTAAAAGCTGGAATTGATTTGGCCCTTCCTGAAAGGAATGTAATAGGTTTACCATCTAATTTATCTTACAAGACTTCAAAATCAAGTTTTGCAACAAACACTCAAAGAAAATCAAAATTCTTCACTTTAAACACTAATGAAATATTAAATAGAAAGAATCAAGAAGGTCAAAATGCTGTCTTTACATGCAACATGAATGTCCAATACAAGATCTTTTTTACTTTAGAACCAAAACCTCTATTATGGAAGGTTGGGCAAATACTGATGAAAAGAATAATCACATAGACTTTCACTTAGGATTCATCTAAGCCTCTTTCTACACTTGTCAGTATTTGTCAGGCAATGCTATTGCCACAGGAACAGATCCAGTGGAGACGGAATGGGCCTGTAGTTCAGAGGACTAGAGCATGGCTATGAAGCAGAGAATAGTGCCAAAAAGATCAACGGACTTTGACAACAAGTGGCAACCACTAAATCATATGTTAAACGTAAAATTGCATATCAAGCACAAGATTTTGCATTACGATTTTATTCTAGTCAGACCAAACCGGAAATTTAACAGGAAGAAAGGAGTTACCCTATAGTTGAGCCCTTTAGGTTAGAATTTTTTAGAAGCAGAATAGGGCAAGATCTTGAACACTGCACCTTTGTTGAAGTGTTTAGCCCTCCTGAATTTGGATAATCGAGGCAAAATTCATCCATACGCAGGTGATGCTTCTCCATGCACAACACTGCCTCTTCCATAGGGGGGCTTACCCAGCTGCTGCTATCCCATAACTCATTGTCATAATAAATAATGCTATTTCCGTCAGGTTTTGACCATATTGTTGGCAACTCGTTTTTGTCTGATATTCCAGCTAATTCAGAATCTGCTTTACTTTCAGCTTCTTGTACACTGTACATACTGGTAGGAATTAACTCAGGAACATCTACGATCCTTGTCTCAGGCCTTATGCGAGGATCCTGAACTCTAAGAGACAAAATTGCATGGGTAGAAAAACCCTCCTCTTTCTCAATGATATTGAATGTTGAATCACGGTCAGGCACTGCCACTGAATGTTTCTTCAATTGCCAAGAGTTCTCTGGGGACCTGCACAGCCATCCAGCACCATTGGTCACAGCGAACTTCTACATTCAGATCAAATTATTTCGACCATCCAATAACTTACCTAGTAACAGGATGTAATATCTTCTGAAGATGCTGGAATGCCTTTGATCCCAATACTTCTAGCTTCGCAAGTTGACCTTCACGTGAAAAACATTTCACCAAACATCTCCTCTCATCCATCTGAGTAGATAAGAAATAAAACATAAAGAACATTGATATTACAGAGCATCCGATCTAACAACTAGCTGGTTGTCTGCTTTACCATCCATCAGCAGTCTAGAAAAAAGGAAAATCTACCAAAGAATTATAAACAAATTAATATCATATCGGAAGTATGACAATCTTATTTGAGAATCATATGACATATATACAGAAAAATAACAGAAAAATTACACAATGGTGAAGAAGAGATTTTTCTTAAGTAGCTAACTAAGAATTGTAGCAGCATAAATCATAAACTCATTTTACTGAGCTGAGCTTGGTGGAATATAAAGGACTTCCCAACTGACACTTTGGAGGCAGGGAATTCAAACTGATAAGCTTCTTTAAGCTGGGTTCGTAAGAAAACATTAAAAAAAAAATGCTACTCTTGCAGTATCCAATTCAGAAGTCATACCTCCTTTTGGCAAGCACACTTTAAAGCCTCCATTCCTTCATTTAGAGCAGAAACATGTATCCACACCCACATCTGGCGGAAGGAGGAAGAGCAATTCGTATTTTGTTGCTTATTACATCCATCAGCACTATGATCTGTGGCATCACTATTTTCATTTGGTGGTTGAACAGGTCGCCACATATAACTCACAGGAGCAATTGGCTGAGAAACAGATGCTCCAAAATGATAAAGCTGCAAAGAACCAGGAGTTCATATAATTAACTCCTAAATGATAATCATAGTCTATAACAAAGCTTAATCAGATAACCTACCATAGCACTTCCATATGTGACACCAGAAATAACAGAGTGACAAATACCTTCAGAAAGAGCTGAAGGGGAAGGCACCATTACCGATTTTAGAACTGACATTAAGGAATCCTGGAAGCATATAGCAGGAGATTAGATTATACATCACATAACAGAAGATAGACATATTACACCATCATTTTTGCTAAGCTCATGGAGTTTGAAGTATCAATTACAACAAACAACTAACAACACTGCTTCCTCAGTCTTAAGAGGTTGTTCTTGCCTAATAATGTCAACAGGTGCATGCGTGCGCGGTAAACCAAAGAAACGGAAATTTTGTAACAAGGAGAGGGAACGCCTACCTCTGTACCCTCCAATTGCACAGCAGCATTATAGCTTGCATCATGTACAAGTACCCCATGTTCGAGCCACTTCAAAAGTCCCCTAGAACCCCTTCCTCTACATAATAAAATTACAATCTTTACTCAGTCACATATTGCCTGTCACAGATGAATAAAAGTTGCAACCTAAACAAAAAATAGACTTGTAATACATTATTGTACAGTCAGTCTTGTTATCCAAGACAAGCTTCTTCTAGTGAAATAAATAAACCAAGCAATAGTTAAAAGAAAAAAAATATAAAGGCCTTCACAATTAGGAAATTAGTGGCACAACGGCATGATATTATATTCCTAAATACTTTCATCTTAATTCGTGGACATTGAAACATCTACCCAGGTAAGACATTTCGAAAAATGTTACAAAAAATAATATTGCATACCTGCCCTGCAAGCCTAGAGGCAAATAAAAATCCCATAGCTTCACCATTGTGAAACGCTTTGCATGCCAAACATGTGTTCTCAACCGCTTAGTCCCATCTCCAGAAGAAACAAAACCATCCTCTGGATTCATTCGAAGCTCAGCTCTGCGACGAACACGGTGAGGAACCTTCTTTTCCTCATCTTTCTCCACAGCATTGCCTTTATTAGCTTCTTCCCCAAACTTCCCCATCTTCTTGCATCTCTTCCTTGAAATCTGATTGTTGTATGCTGTGGTTCTCCGTCTCTTGTTTCTCCGAGACCTAAAGTTATTGTTCAACCGATCTGCTACAATTGAATGAAGAGCCTCAAGCTCAGGACCTCGTGCCTCTACGAATTTCTTCACATCAATTTTGCGTGGAGGCAGAGTTGTTGAAGCTTGAGACAACTTGGATCCTCCGAAAGCAGACATCATAGACTAGATCAACAAAGTTCCAAAAAAAATAAAAAAACCCAAACTCTTAGAACCACAAATTTGTATTACAGAGTTAAAATAGAGAAATTGATGGCCATAGAATACAAACTCAAGACACAGAACAAAGAAATTAAAGCCACAATCTTGATTTATCATCCATGTTTAATTGACATTCATATAATGACACATATACACATTTGGCAATAGACGTATAAAATGAATCAACGTACATTAGTTAGTCAATAGACATATAAAACATCATAATATGTGAAACCAACATACAAATAGGTAACACACCATCGGGCTCCAACTTAGAGCAGCTACTACGTGTGAGATTCCACGTAGAGAATTTTTTGAACAGTTACGTTCTAAAAGCATCAAGATGCTCAAACAATTTAAGAGAACAGCAAAACAATAATTCATAATCTTGTGACAGGAGAAAGGAGAATGACATTATATTTATTAATCTCCCTGAAAAAACCAACCTTAAGCTCTTAAAGCCCAAAACATAATTTTGACTTCCAAAGAAACATCACGAAATTATACAAAATCAAAACTCCAAAATCGACTGAAACTGGATCCTAGGTCACCAGAAACAGTAACTAACCGGAAATTCTAGGTTAATTATTAGGCTCAAAAATATATTGCTTCCCTTACTTTTTTAGGCACTTTCTCACAGATCATACAAAAAAAATTGGAAACACAATTCCTTCTAGGACACAATCCCATATTCATACGCAAGAGACCCCACCCCTCGAACACCAAGTAACTGTTTCCAACGGAGACAACAAGATTCAACAGGTTTTCCCTTCCACCTCCAACATTTTCCATGGAACCAAACAACAGCCAGTAAACAGATGATACATCTATTGAACATAGGGTCACTCCCCTTTACTCTATGCCATCTTCCACGAGCCAAGGAGAAGGCGAAGCACAACCCATGCTAAATCCACAACCCCAGATTCGCAGAAACAAGCAAAAGCTTTTCACCCAAGCAAACAAATAACCAACACATAATTTCTACCGTCCTCGCCTCTTTCAAACACTTTCCAGCCACCAAATAGCGCAAAGGAGACACAAATGCAAAATTTTCTCCAAACGGAAACAAACATTGCACTACACAGAGTATTCACAGAACTCAAGCCACGCACACGAGCGGATAGAACACAACCATCAAACGCAAAGCCTTGAGGAAGAGCCTTACCATTGTTGGGATCGATTAGACAAGTTCCAACGGGATTGATTTGGAGGAGGGTTATAAACCCTAGGGTTTTGTAATTTTAGAATTGGTGGCTTACTGGTCAATTTCCCAGCCAACCGGAGGTTTTGTTGCTCCTTGTGCTCGATCACACCGACACGTTCAAAGGAACAATTTATAGTCCGCCAATGCTTATGGACTTGCATAAGTTCTTTTAATTGGTAAACCGTGGAACAATTTGTTTTTTCAAGTTCTTTTATTTAAATTTTTCCTTAATTTCTTAATTTTTTATATAAAATTGATGTCCTACACATACTCTTCCACATACTAAATATTATTGGATGTAAGATCATATAGGATGAAATCATATTATAATGCTAATATTTTAGACTAGTGCAACCAAAAATTAGTCTAGAAGTTGAAAAGTTATTAATTCATTTAATTTTCATTTCAGTGATCTTAATTCTGATGCATAAGATGAAATAAGTGACAACTTCTACTAATCAAGCATCATGTACAATTAGATGGCTTATTTTCTCCAAAACTAGTCACCATAGATTTTAATAAATTTATTCTCATCGGATGGGCAACATGTCTAAGTTAGCGATGCCACGAGGACAGGTTAATTGTGGATGTGGAAAGCAATTGGGTGATGCTGGGAGCCCAACTGTTGGAGGCAATAAAGGCCTCGAATGAGTATTTTGTTCGAAAAGCGACTTTTTATAATAAAATAATTGTCAAAAAAATAATATAATAATTATTTTCTTTTGCAAATCAATAGATCAATAAAATTTTTAGAAATTTGGAGAATAACAAAAACATTGTACATTTTTGTTTCTGTATGAGTTTTAAGATTATATGTATAAGTGATTGGAAGCCTAGAAACCAAGCAAAGTCTATGAAGGCTAATGGTGGTCGTAAAGCCATTTAGTGGGCTTATGGGCCGTTTCTTTTTTCTTTTTTCTTTTCATATACCATTCTCAACTTATACACCTTGGTGGTGAACGTGGATACGAGATAGAAAGTGGCATGGAGGGAAAGTTTGTGTTAGACCTGTTTGGTGACGGGGTGCATTGCCATGTAAAAATCCAGCACCATATTGTCAAAGTGTAAATGTGTGTGTCTAGTTAAACATGAGTGTATCTTTTTATTTCATTAATTAACTTCGGAGTTAAAATCTTTGTGCTTATGACATGATATTATATCTCAATTTGAATTTGTTTTACTTTGACATTAAATTTAATAATGCTCAATATACAAAGAAGTACATGCAAGATAAGAATTTCACATTGAAAATTAAGATATTTAAGATAAAATTTAAATAAAAAGACTCTCTAACTTTTTAAGTTCATTTTTAAATTAAACCATTATACTTTTTTTTATATGATTAACTTTCATAACATACTCTCATTTTAAACAATTATTAATAAGTTTTGGAGAACAAGATCAAACAATAAGATGATCCTATTCTATTTTACACACTAGTAAACTAACATATTTGGTACATAATAGATTCTAATATTTCGAGCATAAACAAATACTTTTTACTATAATATATCCAATTTACAAGCAAACGGATATTTTACTCGACATCAATGATCTAATATTGTGATAAAATATAAGTTTCTCTCTTAAAATTGACTTATAAAAAAAATTACATTGACGTATAAAAAGTACAATAGCCTAATATATTGACAATATTATAATAACCTTTGTCGTATTTCTTGTGTAAGTGTCAATGCGAATATATGAAAGTTTGAAGTAGCCAAAACAACTAGCAAGACTAAGTTTCAATTATTGATTAACAGTAACAAAGAAGGTTAGTATGGTATGGTGGAATTGATAAGAAGTGAAAAGGTTGCTTTTTTTTTTGTTCTTGTTCTTTTTTATGTTAGTTCATATTGCTTTTATTGAGAGAACGAGAAATCATAAACTAGGAAATTTGATAATATTGAAATAACTCAACAAAGTCAAAACTTTGATATAACTCATGCTAAATATCCATAATTTTATTACCATCTAGAAGATGAAAAATAACTAAACTTCAAAAATGCCAAACAAACAACACAAGTTCGTTACTAGTTTATTTGTGAAAAACATTCACTGCAACTCTAGTAGGAAAGATAAATACAGTTAGCATAAAAAATCAAAGGCAAGAATGAAAAACTTACTACTTTTGTGGGAAGAATTCCAAAATTTAACACAAAATATACAAAGGGTCAAGATTTAGATGGAGAATTTTGTCAATATTTGATGAATCTATTGGGTGATTAGAATTCCCTATTATCATATGTTAGAAACCATTATTTTTTAATAAAAGTTGGATATTAGTGTTTAATGATGTTATTTTGTTTTACTATTTCATGTAATTGAATGTAAATAAGTCACCGGTTGACATAATGCAACCGTAGGTATGCAATCACTATTAAATAGGTTTTGACCCACACAAAAAGTCACCACCTTTCAAGCCTTCTTACTCTTTAAATGCATAACTTTAGTTTCGACCGACACAAAAGTTACAACCTTTCATCCTCAAAAGTGCTTTTGAACTCTAGTTTTTTGCTCACAATAAGAGCTTTCAATGGGGTTAAGAGCAATTTATAGTTGAAATATGCGGGACTCCCGCGTAATAAAGTCCTAGTTTGCCAAAATCTGAATTGACTAGATTTGCTTATCTTCTTTCTTTTGTTTGGACTAAGAAAAAAATGATACTTGACACCTAATTATTCTCAAACCTATTGTTTTTTGAAAAATAAAATAAAATAAAGGATTTTGGAAAATTGTTGAGAGATTACTCAAATCCGAAAGCATAAAACAAATAACAATCCAAAATGTATTAAGTTAGGGAGATGCCCATAAGTCGATAGGTCGGAAATTTTGATTTGAGTGGCTCTGGTTTTCCCTCTCTTTAGAATGGACTAATACAGTCAAGGTTGCCAAAATCTGAATTGACAAGATTGCTTATTTCCTTTCTTTTGATTGGACTGTGTTTTGGATAACTGCTATGAGATTATACAACCCCGAAAGCATAAAACAAATAACATTCCAAAACATATTAATTAAGGAAGATGTTAAAAAGTCTAAGAGGTCAGAAGTTTTGAATTGAAAGTGGCTCTAGTTTCTCTCTCTTTAGAATGGATTGATGCGGCGGTAAAAATGAGAAAATTGTTCATATAATCATGATAATGATTTAGGAATCCTCAGAATAATCCACATCCATAAACAAGGTTCAATCGTGTAGGTACAGTTAGAGCATGAAACAACGCATTTATCACATATGAGTATGCAGCTTTCCTCATCACATTCTTTTGCCTTTTATCTTAGCTGGTTGAGCTCCGTTTCAACATCCGCATCTCCCTACTGGATATGCCTTGCTTAATATATCTTCAGACAAATACGTTCTCACCTAGAGCACTTTTAGCACCGAATCAGTAGCGAGCAAGTCGCATTCAGATAATAGACTTTACACAGGCAAGTTATTTATCATCTATTTTTATGCCTAGCGAGCAAACACTTATTAGGAATCCTAATTGTTAACATCACATTCAAAGAAATCCTAAATCAATTAGGATTTGAAATTCACAAACTATAGAGGGGTCGTTTTGATAAAAAAACACTTCCGGCGCAGTTGGCACCAGCGTCCGTGAGTAATAAAAGTTGATGTCAGGAGGAGAAGACTTAACAACATTGAAAAAACTCTGACAGTCAAAACTTGGATATAACTCATAATCAAAAGACAACATTTAATCGTCATCCTCCTCATCGTCAGCATCTGCAGCCGAGTTAAAAGTGTTCAATCTCTCAATCAGCTTGGCCTTCCTCTCCTCATACGTAAGCCTCTTCAAGTTAAACCTGTTATTAAGAACACGAGATGGCATTTGTCAAAACCAATTAATATTCTTTTCCTAGGTATCCAGAAAGCCTAAAATCAAATATATAATGGTATGACTAAAATGATAGGGATGACAACAATCGTAATGTGCAAACAAACCATACGCAACAAAAATAAATCAACAAGTATCTCACCTCTTGTGCTCCTTAGGAGGCTGTTTCTCGGACTTCTTCAAAGAGGGATCTGCACGTATAGCAGCGTGAACTTTCTTGTACATCTCCTCAATGCTATCAGGCTCGATTTCTCTTTTAATGTATTCGCTGAAGTGAGATTGGTACTTTTCCGGCTCATCTTCCATCAGAGTCTGGTGCGAATTTATGGATTAAGATCAAAAGCTCAATCAGATCACAAAGCAATGATCAGCTCAAAATTGCACGAAATAGAAACTAACGTCATACCCTCATATACTCAGAAATATGGCCACCGTAGATGTATTTGCGGTGAACTTCAGCATTAAATTTCTTCCCTTCTTTGTCATAACCAGCAAACCTTTTATCACTGTGTGGAATATCCAGTCCACCATCCAATGCACCCTATAGTTTTTTACCACAAAAAAGTTAATTCAACAACCAACGTTTAACAATAACACGAGAAATGCCCACAATAAATAAAGAACCAAGAAGGTCATGAAATGAGCTCTTGAGCCAAAAATACCTTGAGGGCACCAAAAACACGGTTTCCAGTTGTTGTCCTAAGAAGACCAACATCAAGGAGTGCACGGAATGGCCTCCTGCTCTCTGCAGGTTCAACTGAGTAATCCTCACCAGTAGCCTAGCATGCATAATTGTTTCGACATTAATTTTTCATAAGATACTAAAGAAACAACGTCACTGAAGTAAATAGATAGGAGGAAGACGAAGCATTCCATAATAGCATACCTCCACATTTCCTTCATACTCGCTGTCCATTTCAAGCATTTTCAAGACTCGGCGAGCCAAAAGGAGTCCAGTGCAGTAAGCTAAATGCATTATCAACATTTATCAAACAACACAAAAGCAGCATAAAAAATAAAGCTAGAAAAGAAAAAAAAATAACAAATGAGTAGGAAAGAGATCTGAGAAAACTATGATTAAATTACCTGCCGCATAGTTAGTAAGGCCAACTTCAAGTCCATAGCGAGGCAACTCATGAGAATAAGCAGCAGCAAGAACCAAATCACCAGCAATACTAGCAGAGATAACTTGTGCGGTAATATCCTTGTTGGTCTAAAACAAGGTTAAGGCTCGAAACAACACAACATATACACAGATTATGTAATCCAAAAATCAAATATTTTATCAATCTTCAACAAAGATAAAGCGTATTACCAATTAAGGTCAACAAATCTCCATTTAGAGATCTCAATGGACCAAATGCTATTACACGTATCCTCAATACAACCACTAATAATACATAAATATCAGTTCTTTAACCCCTAAAGAGATCCTTTAAATTTAGTATTTTTAAAAGAAAGCAGAAAGTTATAGAACAAAGGCTCTTAGTAAACCAGTAAAAGACAAACACACAGCAGAGATAATAATATGCACCAATTAAGGATACGAATCGCACAACGAAGCGATACTTAGGTGTGTTATACTTATTCTTGTCCTGATTAATCAAACGGACCCTAGCCCGGTAGTCTGTCTTCCCCTCTGTAGATTTTTCAGAAGTCATGGTATCAGATGGAAAATAACATCAATCCAAACAGAATATCTGTGAACCAATAAAAACAATACCATACCTCGCCTTCTCTTAAACTTGACTTGATAACGCTTGAAGTAAGCCTTGCTTTTCTGAGCTTTGACAAACACCTGCAATATAAAATAGAAATATATACGCATTTATCAATGTAAACACACCAAAAACATCACCAACACAAAGAAGCCAGTAACCTGTGGGACACTAATTATAGAGTCCACACTGCTAATTAAGAAGACTGGGTCTGAATCAAATCCATAAACCCATACATTCATTTACATATAAGCAGAGAAATAAAGAGGCATGCCAAAAGACCATACATAGCATTGGGTTAATAAACACCCCCCCACCCCAAAAAAAAAAAAACCTATGATCTACACATGCAACTGAAGAGACAAACGAATAGCAGGTAAAGACCCAAAGGCAGTAGTTCCCAAATGAATCAACGTACATTAGTTAGTCAATAGACGTATAAGACATCATAATATGTGAAACCAACATACACATAGGTAACACAACATCGGGCTCCAATTTAGAGCACCTACTATAAATGAGATTCCATGGAAAGAATTTTTTGAACAGTTGTGTTCTAGAAGTATCCAGATGCTCAAACAATTTAAGAGAACAGCAAAACAATAATTCATAATCTTGTGACAGGAGAATGGAGAATGAAATTATATTTATTAATCTCCCTGAAAAAACCGACCTTAAGTCTTAAAGCCCAACAAATAATTTTGACTTCCAAAGAAACATCACAAAATTATAAAAAATCGGAACACCGAAACATACTGAATCTGGATCCTACGTCACCTGAAACAGTAACTGTCCGGAAATTCTAAGTTAATTATCAGGGTAAAAAAAAAATTACTTCCCTTGCCTTTTTAGGTACTTTCTCACAGATCATACACAAAAAATTGGAAACACAATTCTTGTAAAACACAACCCAATATTCATACATAAAAGACTCCACCCCCTGAACACCAGATAACAGATTCCAACGGATACAACAAGATTCAACGGGTTTTCCCTTCCACCTCCAACATTTTCCATGGAACCAAACAGCAGCCAGCAAACAGATGATACATCTATTTAAACATTGATCAATCCCCTTTGTTCTATACCATCTTCCACGGGCCAAGGAGAAGGCAAAGCACAACCCATGCTAAACCCACAACCTCAGATTCGGAGAAACAAGCGAAACCTTTTCACTCAAACAAATAAATAACCAACACATAATTTCAACCGTCCTCGCCTCTTTCAAACACTTTCCCAGCCACCAAATAGCGCAAAGGAGACACAAATGAAAAAAAAAATTCTACCAAATGGAAACAAAAATTGCACTACACAGAGTATTCACAGAACTCAAACCATGCACATGAGCGGATAGAATACAACCATGAAACGCAAAGCCTTGAGGAAGAGCCTTACCATTGTTGAAGCTCGATCTCACTCTACAAAGAGGAGGAGTGAGAGAGAGACGGCTAATGCTGTGTGAGAAGGTGCGTAAATATGGAGCGAGCGTTATAAACCCTAATATAAACGGTTGCGATCGATTAGACAAGATCCAACGGGATTGACTTGGAGGAGGGCGCCAGGGTTTTGTAATTTTAGAATTAGTGGCTTACTGGTCATTTCACGGCCAACCGGAGGTTTTGTGGTTACATATGCTCGGGCACACTGACACGTTCGAAGGAACAATTTATTATCCGCCAATGCTCATGGAGTTGTCTTACAACTCTCTGTCGTGCAACTTTGGACTCCAAGCAAGAAAAAGCCGACTAAAAATAAAAATGCATACTTTATTAGATACATACTAATTAGAAGGCTAAAAGGCCTAATCCAGACTGAGTAAATGATTAAATAGTTCTTTGTCATTCAAGTTCTATGTTAGAGATTATATTTTTTGATGTGCTTAAGGATTAGAGGGTCCATCTCTTTTTTAAATTTTATCTCAAATATCTTAACTTCTAATGTAAAACCATAATTTACATAAATTTTTTCATATACTAAATATTACTGGGCTTAAGATCCTATAAGATGAAATAAATTTAACATAGACTCCTGTATTATATCATAATACACACAAAATATTTTAGATTAGCTCAACCAACAGTTAGTCTAAAAGTTAAAATTTTATTATTTCATTTAATTTTTAATTCAAGGATCTTAAGTTATAGCGCATAAGATTAATTAAGTAATAACTTCTATTAATAGAGCATCCCATGCAATTGGATGGCTTATTTCCTCAAAAACTAGTCGTTGGCTGATCTTGGGAGCCCAGTTGGGCAATAAAGATCTTTATTGAGTTTCTCTTGAATGAGTGTCTTGTTGAAAAACGACTTTATACAATAAAAGAACCGTTAAAAAAATGCAGTGGGCTTATCGGCCATTTTTTTGTTTTTGTTTTTTTAATACACATTCTCAACGTATGCACCTTGGTGCTGACCCTGGATACAAGATATGCCAGGCCCTAATAGTTGGCATATAAACAGTGGTAGTAAGCCTGGTTGCCGTTGTACTGGACCCTGATCCTATCAAAAATTGAAAGTAGTTTGTTAGCTTTCGAATAGGGATTTATCCAACCTTTCGAGGCGAGGAAATTCAGACTCTCCAAGTGCACACCAATTAATCGGGTATTCATATTGCTAGAACTGCTTAATATTCTCAAGCTAGCTAAGAGAGACATTGAACGAGGTGAATGTGGGCTTCTTGACGTGGTATTGATGTCCAAGTTATCCCTTGCGCTTCTATAGGTATAAGTAGGCCCAAAATTCACATAGAAAGTGGCATTGTGGGAAGTTCGTGTTAAACTCATTTAGCCGAGGGGTGCATTGCAATGTAAAAATTCAGTCTTATATTGTCAAAGTGTGAATGTGTGTGTTTACTTAAATATGAGTGTATCAATTCATTTAATGAATTAACTTTGAAGTTTAATTTTCATAATTCTTTTCTGAACAGTTGTTTTAAGGTATGTTACAAAAAGACCTTAGAAGCTTGTTTAGTTTACTACCGTAACTAATTAAAATTTATTAGACGGTTTTATTAGACGGGGTATCCTTGCTAGATTGCCGTTGTCGACCATCGAATTGAGCAAGTCTTTAAGATTAATGCTGCTTTGGTAGAGTAAACGACCATGGTGCGACAGACGGTCCCATATTACAGCAAACGACCGGTGGGATTCCAAAAGGATTTTTTAGCTGTTAACACAGCTTATTGTTGTCTGTAACATGAAGATAATATACAAAAACTGCTTAAAGCAATAGCCTGACAATGGCCGAAGTCACCGCAGCGACATCATGCACTTCTTTGTTCAAAGCAGTCAGCGGCGAACCGCCAGAGAACTGTGCTTCGCAAGAATCGGCCTCGATGGCAGCATCGTCGGCGGCTTGTTCAGCAAACTTAGGATTACCTTTCGTCAAAGCTTCAATGGCTTCCGGGACATCGGTGTCTAAAACAGTTGTGTAAGTCTCGGCACAAGAATTTAGGGGATGCTTTTGTCCTGGGGCCACAGGAAGAAGCTGCTTAATGTGGCTCAGAGTTTCAGTTGACTTCTTCTTCACCACATCAACCATTATGAGAGCAAGCCCTGTGAGATCTGCTGAGGAGCTTCGAGGGTCTGATTTAATAGAAGAGACGCAGAGATCGTAGAAGGGTGTCTGCTTGCAGGTCTGCTCAATCAGATTGACATCCAATGGCACCACCGCGCATTGACATGCCTCAGCAAGAGCAAGAAAGACTAGCATCACAAGTTTCATCTTTGCAGAGAAAAAGAGGACGAGCAGTAGAAAGGAGGAAAGAAAGAAAGGAGGAAAAGATAACGCAAAGAGGCTAAGGAAGTCTGCAATATATAGGAGGAAAAAGGGTATCCCGAAAATAAATCTTCCAAACAATACCATAAATTGGTAATTAATTGACCCGGATTATACTTGGTAATTCCCTTTTTTTTCTTAAGGTTTTGATCCGGATAAATACATTCCTTCTTCATTACACTACTGGAGCCCGAAAAGGAACATAATCTTGTGATGTGGACTTCCATTGCCAATAATTTACGATTATTGGATTAAATAGATTCTGATGGATTTCCAGTTGCCAATATGAAATTTTGTCATTATCAATTTTTTTTCAATTTTCAGATTTACCCTGCGAGCTGAGCGGGAACCACATGCCTCCCCGAAAAATACGGAAAGCTCGAGTGGGCATGTTGGCTGTTACACCTCCGGTCGCTGTCTCCTCCATTCGAACGTTGAAGGCTTACGCGGTTTGAGTTACATAAATGCGTGTGCTTCTCTATTCTATTGGTCATAATGTTACTCTGTTTTCTGCGTTCTGTCTGAGTGTGAAAGTTCTCCTCTCTTCAGTCATTCTTGGTCTCCAAGAATACTCTTTTCAGTCTTCGTTCTCAGTTCGATTTCATGATGTGGAAGAAAGGGAAAATTCTCGGAAAGGGGTCGTTCGGGACGGTGTTTTTTGGCGAACCAATTGATCCCACGGCTCCGCCGATTGCCATCAAGACAAGTCGCCTGGCGACGTCGTCGTCTCTCCAGTTGGAGAGAAGGGTGTTGGACCTGCTGCGTGGCTGTCCGGAGATCGTTTCCTGTCTTGGGAGTACAGTCACCATAGAAAGTCTCCCCGCAGAAGACCTCCTCGGAGAAGAACTCACCCCGGTCTATAACCTTTTTCTGGAATATGCGGCCGGAGGTACGCTTAAGGATTTGATCGAGCAAGGATCGGGTCTGCGCGAGACTGAGTGCCGGCGCTGTGTTGGTATGATTCTGCGAGGTCTGAGCTTTATTCATCGACGAGGAATGGTGCACTGCGACCTTAAACCGAGCAATATCTTGGTGTTTCCCGGTGAAGGAGGAACGGATGATTATCAACTCAAAATTGCTGATTTTGGGCTGGTGAAGCAAGGCAGAGGGAGTGAAGAACAGAGGAGGTCTCCGTTTCGGGGCACCCCAATATACATGTCGCCGGAGTCCGTTGCTTTCGGTGAGATTAAGACTGCGTTAGACATCTGGTCCCTCGGTTGCATTGTAATTCAGATGATAACAGGGAAGCCAGTATGGTGGAAAAAATGCCAGAATCGGAAAGAGCTAATGGTCGCCATTTTGAAAGAATCGCCAATGATACCAGAGGACCTCTCCGAAGAAGGCAAAGACTTTCTACGAAGGTGTTTTGAACGGAATCCGAGGGATAGGTGGACGGCCGAAATGCTTCTGGATCATCCTTTTGTTGCCGCTGTTGATGAAGTTCGCCAGCTTGTCTGCGAGACCATTGAGCCACCAGGATCCCCGAAAAGCCATTGGGATATACTTCCGTCAGGCCTGCACAACCACTCCTTTCTCTCCGGCAATGGCCTGCCGCCACTGGGTTGGTGCTCCTTCATGCCCAATGATCAGAGGTCAAACCAATCAACTGTTGCATCAGACGGCATGCCGCCACCGGGTTGGTGTTCATTTTCTTCGTCGGATTCTCTACATCTGCCGGGAGAGTCCTTGCTTCCACCCGGTTGGTGTTCTTTCTCCACAGCAGAGTCCAAGTCATCCGTTGGGAGGTCTCCGTTTTCTTCGCTGGATTCTCTACATCTGCCGGGACAGTCCTTGCTCCCACCCGGTTGGTGTTCTTTCTCCACGGCAGAGTCCAAGTCATCCGTTGGAAGGGTTCCGGCATCATGTCAGACCCAATGCGGACAGCCTTATTTTGTTATATGAGTCCAAGTCATCCGTTGCGAGGTCTCCGTTTTCTTTTCTTCGCCGGATTCTCTACATCTGCCGGGACAATCCTTGCTCCCACCCGGTTGGTGTTCTTTCTCCACGGCAGTCCAAGTCATCCGGCGGAAGGGCTCCAGCATCATATCATATCAGACCGGGGGTGGACAACCTTATTTTGTTATATGAGTCGAATTTTGGAATTGTAGTTACACAAAATGAAATTTTTTCTCTGTAAATAGTCACACTCTGTAAAATTTTTTCATCTAATGGAAAACAACATGTTTTTCTTTATGAGCTAGTATCTGTGAGCTACGAACTTGAAGAAGTTATAATTCTTTCATGGGGCCAAGAATCAAAAGGCAGCCTTCAATTTGCAACTTTACAAGTACTCAAATGTCTCAAAAAAATCTAGACTCTCACTTTTATGCTTTCTCCTTTTACTGTATGGTCAAACAAAATCATATCATATTGTTGCTTTTGATCCCATGAGAACTGTACAGCCATGAGAACTTTAATTCCTATGCCGCAAAGGCAAAACAAAGATATCCAGAAAAGAGACACCCCAAACTGGAACAAGAACAAAAAGAAGTTGGCCGTAATAAGTCTAGCCCCCATCACTTGGGTAATGGGGCTCTCCAATGTGTGGCAAATGCTGTGAATCTGGTTTTCTTTGTCCATCGTTGTCAAGAATCTTCCAACCTGCTTTTTCCCCCTTTCCACTGCCAGTATCACCAAGAAAGTTGCTAGGCAGTTGAGAAGCATGAACGACGGACAATTTCATCCTTCCAGGAGAACCATGATAGCAATTGTTGACATTCTTCATGAAATCCTCTTGAACCAAGTCTATATCCATGGAATTACTCTTGCGGGGATTTAATCCCCAGTAGAACACGACATTGGGCTCTGTTACATCCATATCTTCATATTTGGAAAAATATTGCATCTTTTCCAACTGCAGCAAATAAAATCAGAGTATGTGTTAATAATAAGAAAAAAACCCTGCCGAAAGATTTAAAATATTGATATTTCTCGCTGCATGTCATATCGTTAGTCAAGAGGCACAAATATAAAGTGTAAGTTCCAGACAATAAACCTCCCACAACATGATTGCTCATATCCTCAATCACAAGATTACTAGTTCATGTCCATGCATGCTTAAAGTCAAAGCAATCAGGCTATAGATGTGAATGCAGTATACCAGACTTCTCGACTTTTATCCATCCATGCAATGAACCATAAGAAGCAGGGACTACAATTAAACTTAACAAAATATACACTTATGGTGTGGCCATAAGAAGCAGGGCCCTCAATGCAGATGATGCTTGTGTACCTTACACCTCCCACAAGATATAATGGCTATGCCATAGGTCACGATAACCAACCAAAGCAATATGTCGACCATATATATAGATGGACTCAACAAACATTCTCTATGAACTACCCAATCCTCAAGGTCATCTTTCTCAAAAGCAGAGAGATAGATTTTAGCAAATCGGCTGTACTTCCTTGAGTGCCGAAAAGGCTCAAATATGCAAACCCAATCAAACTCCGGCTTCAAAATATCCTGCAACACAAGAGGGGGGGAGAAAGAAAAGAAAAAAAAAGTCCCGCATCATCTCATGCCTTTCCCTTAAAAAACTTCCCATACCCTAATCATATTATGACCTCGGAGAAATTCTACCCTGATTCGGCAAAAAGTGCTCTAGTGATATTAGAATGGCAATATTCATATGGACTACACAATAGCCAAATGGGCATTAGAGATCTAGCCTCATTGGCATCTCCAGTTGTTGGCACTGACCCATCTTGCAGAATTACTGGAGGAGGTCAAGACCAAAACGCAAATGTCTGGAAGAAGTTCATAACAAGGCCATTTAAGCTAGCATTTGGATGTCAAAAATATACTCAGACTCATCACTCACTGAAAATTGACATGCCCAAGAAAGCACATATAATACAGAACAGCAGGAAACACAGCAAACGTAGTTACATTACCATAGACTCCGCGCCTTTTTGCCCGTAACTTAACACATCCCAGCATTGATTGGAAATTCTGAAATGAAACAATAATACATGAGATCTAGAACAGATTACACAGCATAGGAGAAACAAGAATCTCAAACTTCCTGCATGGACAGCTTAAGGTTTAATATATCCTTCAATCTCGGGATGTACTCGTCAACTCAACTACACATGAACCACAGACAAGCAATCGATACACCTAACTCAAAGGAGCCTCACAAAGATACTAGTAACTAGAGCATCTCAAACACTTTTATTGGGCCCCACAGGTTTTCCAAGACAGCATACACCAAATGAATGAACTGGAAATGTTCTCACATTACAGATGCAAATGCATTCTTGTTTGCCCTTGGCAACCAATTACACAATGCGCCAATGCCAAAGATTCCACCGTCCTAGAAGCCACTTGACCTGCAGATTCTAATGCTCGAAAAAGTATATGTCAACTGTAAAGGTGTGGAAGAATAGTCCATTGTCAAAAACTCTGGAGAAAGTCCGCATATTTTCACATCTAGAATTTATATACAAGGGATTGGATATCAAATTTAATATACTGATGCTACCGGTGAAATTTTATATGTAGAAATATGAGGTCAAAATCAAGCAGCAAAAACCAAGTCATATCATGAACTTACTACAAAGTTGTCCTTAAAGTACATCTGCAAAACAAAATGTCAAACCCACACTTGCATTTGGCAGGGTAAAATAGGAGAATCATTTAGTCTTCTGATAAAACCATGAATTCAGCCTTTACCTCCAAATTTGGGATAAGCTGGAGAATTCTTTTGTTAGCACGTACACCAGACAAACTTCTCCAACTAGTTTCATCAATATCCATGAGGCTCAATACGTCCACATTCTGCAGTTGAGGATCACAGCAGGTCAAATTTCCACATCATCCATAGTTATGCAGAATCAATGACAACTATGAATGTTAAAGGCTAAACAGTGAAATGGTATCAACGCAAACAAATAGCAGACTACCAGACATGCAAGTAAATACTTCAAATGAAAGAGTTAGACATGGAAATCAGAAACGTAAATGTTTTTGATAGCATTAAGTTAAATATTTGCATATTCTCAGCACTCACTTCGGGAACGGATAATATTGGCAGTTTTGCATATGGGAGATCAATTGAGATCTCATTGAATTTGAACCGCATCAGAGGAACCTTTGCATCCTTTACGCAGTGGATATCCAATACTTCAGGTATGCTTTTAAGCATGTTGTACAGAAAGACAAAAAAGTCCTCCTGGATTAGTCACATCCATCAGAAATTGAGGTAATCTTATGCCAATAGAAATCAAGATATCAAAGCAGGGAAAAAGGGACTTACTGCCATGGTGGCAAAGCAAGGACCAACACATAAAGCATCAATATCAGACTCCAAACTATGGACCTGAAGACAATTATAACACACATATATTAGCCGACAAGAAACAGTACTAAATATTTGGCCTCACCGGTCACTTAAAAATTTGAGCTCTACTAAAATGAAAAATACTAATATAAAGTTCCCACATTAAAAATTTTATTCTAAATTGAGTTTTTGTATAAAACTCACTGACCTAAATATTAGAAAAACTCTACCTTAGGAAAAGATCATAAAACAAGCTCATACCCCACAAAATTTGGGTCATGTACAAAAGGTGTTTAAAGTATTTTTCTGCACTAATTTATTTTACTCGTAGTATGTTATTTTAAGGGTAGAGTCTCTAAAAGTATTAGATTTTTTTAATCTATACTTAAGAATAAAAACATAAATCAAAGGCTTCTAACCTAGGCAACTCCAAATTATAGAGTTACTATAATGAATTATAAAGTCATCATAACATATTTATTGTGTCATAACCATTACCAGGCAACAGCCTAAGTGGGAACCTACTCCAAGGCCGTATGATCCATATGTCACTATTGTGGCACAGGTGACTGCAATAAGCTCCCGTTATAATCCTCGTTGCCGTGCAATCCTTTTTATCCTTGCTAACACCATCTGCATAATTGTATGAGACACCAAAAGATTTAACTCGACAAAAAAGATGTGACATCATTACAGTGCATATGACCATAAATCATTGAGACCGAGTAAGTCATTATCCTACACACAACAAGCCACTTTTTAAAGAAAAAAAAAATGATTTCCATCGACAGTCTATACAAGTTAGCATGTTAGACTATAACCTTAGAGCAGGGGAATGTCCGCTAGGAAAGCTTTCTCAAATACACGACTCAACAACAGAGCAACTCGTCTAACAACCCAGAAAAGAAGTGTCTACGTGAACCCTACTCTTACGAGAAATGTCAAAAGGACGTTAAGAGCATTGAGAAACCTTTTTGGCGGTTTTCAAATTTCCAATATATATCACCCAACTATTGACAATTTTCATACAGTGGCTGGGAATACAAACTAAAAGAAGCCCTTTCTTTAGGAGGTGGAGGAGGTGATGTGATGGAGAAAGAGAGAAGAAAACGAGTTCCCCACCCACACATAGGTGTAATCAACAGAAGAATCAATCCCAGTGGAATGTCCGCTAGGAAAGCTTTCTCAAATACACGACTCAACAACAGAGCAACTCGTCTAACAACCCAGAAAAGAAGTGTCTACGTGAACCCTACTCTTACGAGAAATGTCAAAAGGACGTTAAGAGCATTGAGAAACCTTTTTGGCGGTTTTCAAATTTCCAATATATATCACCCAACTATTGACAATTTTCATACAGTGGCTGGGAATACAAACTAAAAGAAGCCCTTTCTTTAGGAGGTGGAGGAGGTGATGTGATGGAGAAAGAGAGAAGAAAACGAGTTCCCCACCCACACATAGGTGTAATCAACAGAAGAATCAATCCCAGTGGGAGCCAATGATCCTAACACAAATGATATGTAGTGCTTCTAAATCCCTGAAATTCTCTATCTAGGTAAGCACGAAAAGAAATCAATATGTGCTTTTCTTAGCATTAAAAAAAAAAAGAAAAACAAAGTGAAAAGAAAAAAGAGCATATGTTTCCATAAAAAGAAAAAAATTAAAAAACCTGTTCGAGCTTCAGCATGATATTCCTCCTCCTCTCATCCTCTTCCGGAGATCACAGGAGCCCCTCATTAACCATGAACTGCAAAAAGTAAAAGAATTATAATAATAATAACAATAATATCCGTTAACAAAAAGCCACCAAAAAGAACCCAAAAATTAACAAACTTTGCACTCCAAACAAATATAAAAGTTAAAGTGTCATGACCTGAGGCCCAATCCAAGGCCCCATCCGAGAAAGAGAGCCCACCCCCAAAGGAAGGCTCAACAGAGAGATGGAAAGGGGAAAGTAGCACCATTCTGCAAGGAAAGAAACATGTACGTAAACCCTGAAATACCAAAAAGATTGAAACCCAACAACAAAAACACGCAAAGCATTTAGAAAAGATTTCAAAACCTGGAATCGGAAAAAGAAAAAAAGAAATGAAAGCCACCCAAGAAGAAAATGAAGCAAGAAAAACTTACCTGGAGCAGAGAAATTGACCTTTCCTTATCCATTTCAGCCAGAGGCAGAACAGGAGGATAGTACGGAACAATGACTTGAGGAACACTTGGGCTCAATGGTACAAATGGTCGAGGGAACAACATGAGGTTTGGGTCCACGACTGGGGAAGAATTCGGCAATTGGTGAAAAGGCACGAGGAGGACGCCGTTTCGATCGTAGTAAGCATGCGCTGCCATTCTCACTGACACTACGAAACCAAACTCAGTTTTAGAGAGAGTTTCAGGAAAACGATTCTGGTCTATGGAATTTTTTTTTAAACTTTTTCTTGCTTTCCCGGGAAACAAAAAGAAAGAATTTGGATTTTCCAGAGAAATGAAGATGCAGGGAGAGCAATCGAAATCCGTGGGAAACAGGAATTCAAATTCTGCTGGACAGATGGAGAGTAGGGGTCGGAATTTGATCCCGAGACACGTGTAAGGCTCTGAGGGGCGAAAGTTGGTCACGTGCCCCTTTGCTTTTCGTTCATTGGCTGCGTTTTCTCCCAATTTTCTTCACACAATAAAAAACGAGCGACTCGCCAGAAAAGGCAACGCTGGTTTTACACCGTGGCGTTGTTCTTGGACTCCTCTCCCCTCACTTTGTTACACAATCAACCACTTTTCTCCGATTAATTTACCCACAATAGCAAATTCCTTGATTTCATAGACCCATTTTTCCCTTCTTTTTTCTTTTCACCTTTATTGTAAAGTTCGTTCTATTTTTTTTTTTGGGTTATTGAGTAAATAAAAATCATAAGAAAATTATATATTGAACTTAAAATCTTTTAATCTCAAAATGACATGCCTGTAATTCTTTGTCAATATTTTGTTACTTTCTCAGACTTTTACTGGTAGAAATCTAATGGAAAAACCATCATCTATTTTTATAACATAAGATTTGAAAGAATGCTTAACTATTATCATCGTCCAATTATCTCATATCTTAAATTTGGTCAGAGATATCATATTATCTCTTAATGAAGAACCTTGTAATTTCTTTAATTATAGAAAAGGGGAGTTTCCTGAAAAAAACTAGAAACAAAATTTGTGATCAAATTTAGTAAAACTCAAGAATTGTTAAGCTCAATGTTCCTCAATCTCTCGCGTTAGTCATGCTCCATTTATTCTTATCAGACTGTCCAAAGGCGCTTGCTTGGCCCTTTCGAGCAATATCCTCGTGGTCTTTTGAAATCTTTGGCACTTGCTATATCATTAACGTGTCACAAAAGACAAATTTGTAGGCTGTTTAGGTGGTCAAGATTGTTAAAGCGTACAATAATTGGGCATATACTGGTTTACAAGATAAAGGGGTTACTGGAGTGGGATTAGAAAATTTTCAGGTAGTTGTTAATGAGAGTTGTGGTTAGGATGATAATTACATGTCCAAACTTTCCCAACTATTCAGAATGGATGAAGAAATCGGTTATTCATTGAGTCTGCTTCTAATATGGTGGCATTCTCAACAAGCTGGAAGTTTATAATAATTTTGTAGCTCTTCCCTGTTAGTAATATTTGCATAAGCTCGTAATTAAGTGAATCTCAGCACATACTCCAAAGCATTGATGTAACTTAAAGATGAGCAGAAACAAAGACAGAGGAAAAGCAAAAACTGTTTGAGCTTAAAGCAATGTCCTAGCAATTGCTGCAGCCACAACCACGACATCATGCACAACTTCGTTCATACCAATGACAAGTGAATTGCCTGAGAAATCTAGCTTCACATGTGTTGGCCTCGTTGGCAGCATCATTTGCACCTTGTTCAGCAAATTTAGGATTACCTTTCTCCAAAGCTTCCAGAGCGACCGGGATATTAGTATTCACCACAACTTCGTACTTGTCTGCACAAGAACTTAAGGACTGATGTACATCAGGTTTCGGTCTTCCCTGAAGAAGCCTATGAATGTGCTTTTGAGTTACAGTTGCCTTGGCCTTGATTACATCAAACATTATGTGGGCAAGCCCATTTATATCTGCGCCGGCGCTTCGAGGATCTAATTGAAGAGAAGAGATGCAGAGATCATAAAAGGGTGTCTGCTTACACGTTTGCTTAATCAAACTGCCATCTGTTGGTTGGGCCCATTGGCTTACCAGTAGATTTGTTGTTTGAAGGAAGACACAAAGAAGAAACATGCACACCAAACCTTTCATCTTATTCTAATTTTCATTTAATACTATATGTCTAATATTTGAAACAATATTTATTAGATAAGATGGTTCAGTAAATTTGGGTTTATTTTAGAAAGAATTCTAATATAGCAGTGAAAAATCACAAGAGGACTTGATACTTGGCGATAATTGCTGAGATTTGGAAAAACGACTTAAAAAATATACCATGGTTCTTGAAGAATATCAAACAAAGTTGAAAGAAGCAAATAGTTCCACCATAAAAAGGTTGAGAGAAATTAATTAAAAAATTAAATTGACATTTCATAAGAGCTAATCTATCCCATGTAGGATTAAGTGTCCAATATTTGAAACATAATATACTTAAAAATAAGGTCTCGAGTTATCTTGAAACTTCTCAAATAAAATTCACTTTTGATCTTATTCTAATTTTCATTTAATACTATAAGTCTAATCATTATTAGGTTAGATTCTTATGCTTATAACATGATAGTAGATCTCAATTTGAGTATATTTTACTGTAACCTTTAATCGATGTACACAAAAAGTGTGTTTTAATAAGAGTTCTACACCGAAAGTTAAGATTTTTAAAGTGAAATTTAAATAAAAAGACTCTCAAACTCTTACATTAACCACTACATTTTTTTTATATGATTAACTTTTATAACATATTCTCATTTCGAAGAATTTTTAAGAAGTTTAGGAGAACATCATTAAACAATGAAATGATCTTATTTTGTTTTACACATTTTTTTAAAATGTTTTTAGAATGCTCATTTATACTTATTTGTAAGAGATGAAATTCATATATATAAAGAAAGCATAAAAGACTAGTTTGTTAACATATTAGATCCATAATAGATTTTAATATTTCGAGTGTAAGGAAACATTTTTTACCATAGCATGTCCAATTTACAAGTGAACGGGTATTTTACTTGACATCAACAATCCAATATCATGATAAAATATAAGTTCTCTTAAAATTGACTTATCAAAAAAATACATTTATGTATTCAAAGTACAATAGCTTAATATATTAACAATACTACAATAATCTTTACCATATTTCTTGTGAAAGTGTCATTGCACATGTATGAAAGTTTGAAGTAACCAAAACAACTAGCAAGACCAAGTTTCAACTACTGATTAACAATAACGATGAAGGTTAACATATTATGGTGAAATTGATAAGAAGCGAAAAGGTTGCAATTTTTTTTTTTTTTTGTCGGTCCGTATTGCTTTTATTGAGATAACGAGAAGTCATAAAAGGAACAAGAGACAATAGTCAGGAATTTTCGTACAAATTTAATATCGTGTTGAAAGTTGACTTCTATTGGTTAGAAATATCAACATAACACTTTAAAATACAAAAGACACTTTATGAAGAAAAAAAATAAGTAATTACATTGGAGTAACTGCAATTGCTACCGATGGAGATAATGATTGTTTAAAAATTGTTTTCATTTGGTTGATGACATGTTAATGGACTTTAAGTTACTATAATCATACTTATCATTTTAATAACAGTTTTTCATGTTGCCTTAACAATTAAAGTTTTTGAAGCTTGAATTCTTTTAGACAACAATTTTTTCTTGTTTAACATGATTCCAAAATTAACTGTTGAGTTGAATATAACTCATAAATGATTGGGTTTTAAAAATACACGGAGGTGGTGTTTATCATTTGAAATGTTTCTATATGATCAATGTTTTTATTTGGTTGTCCTGTTGAAATTTCATAGAGAAGCAATTGTAAGACTTCAAAATAAAAATAAAAATAAAAATTATCAAGATCATAAAAATGTCATGACTCCTTCACGTATATTGTTTCATAACACAGTAATGTTGTGTAGCAAGAAATTTTAGCATTTCGGTAACAATGTCTAAAATAATAATTTTTTGTACATATGGTAAAGAATTAATAGTTTATCACTAAAGATAAACTTACAAATACACATTCAATAAGGTTTATGCAAACAAAAGTACTAAAATATAGTAAACTTTTGAGTTAAATATTAGACTTCTTAACATAGTATTGGAACTAAGATCTTCCTCAACACTCTTATAAGTTTATATTGAATTGAGTCCACGTATTGACATAAAGTGGGCATCATGATGATTGCTAATTTAACTATCATGATGAGGGCATGTTACTATACAAGGTAACAAGTCCTATATTGCCAATGTGTAATGTGATAGCAAAGCAAGGAATTTTATAAATTTCAAGTAAATGAATTAATAGTTTATCACTAAAGATGAACTTACAAATAAATAGTAAATATGGTTAATGCAAATAAAAGTAATAAGATAAAGTCAATTGTTAAGTTGAAAAATGAGTCTCTTAATATAGTATTGGAATTAGGCTATTCCTTAACACCCTTATGAGGTGCTATTGAATTAAGTTCACACATAATATGTCATATATTACTTAAAAATAATTAATTTTTTTACTCATAACATAATGAGTTTCATTACTTATTGAGTCATTATCAAGTTGAATAATATTAATTTTAGGATGAATGACTATGGCATGTCAAAAATATGTAAATTTCAAGCTTGCAAATTAGTATGGAACAAAAAAGAGCATTTATGATTTATTCATTTGCCTAGCTGCTTGGATAGGTCCCTAAAATCAACCCTAGCCCAACCTATTTAATCAATGCTAAAGTCAAAAACTAGCATTGATGATTGTGGAAGGACAGAAAAAGTTGTTCGCAAGGAAAGGGAAAGATTGAAAATTGACTCGAGCATCTGGCCTGCCTAGTCGGCCTCGTTCGCACCGCCTGCCTCCGAGAGTTGGCCATCTTTATTCCTCCACAACCAGAAAGTCAGAAATAAATTCATGGTCTAACATAAAAAGGGAATTAGAAACATTAAATAGCTAACAAAGTTGGATCTTCATGTGGTTTTGTAATAACAGTTTCAGGTACAAGATGGTCCTAAGCCGAGCCTGGTGTATGGTCTTTATGTGAACCAAACATATGGCTAGCGTCTCTCGGTCCCAAATTGTTCTGACACAGGGATATGGTATGCATATATATACATGAATACATATGCGTTTCTCCTTCTCCGACGCCAACTTGCCCTCTGAGAACAGAGATTGTATAAAACAATAGGTGTACGCTGGAGCCGGTGAACAAGCAGACGATGACTCTTTAGGGTTTCTAGTACTAAGAGATTACCTCTGGTTTTCTTTTCACTCTGGGACGCGACTGAACTACGCCATGCCTCTAGGTACGTTTTTGTTGACCTTTTGTCAGTGAAATGTTTCTCTTTGCAAGATTTTGTCATCTGGGGGCTTTCAACTTTTTTATTTATACGGTTGCCAACGATACTTTCAATGTTGTTTATCAATTTCTTCGCTAACAGCAACCTTTCGGCTCATTTCTTTTCCTTGAAGGAAATTTCGGGGTTTGGTCATCAATTATTTTTTTCTTTTCTGAACTTCCTTTTTATTGGGTATGTGAAGAACTTTCTGTAGTTTTGCGTGTGAACAAAGTTGGGTTTAAAGCTCATGTTGGTAGCTTGGGGTTAAATGAATAATTACGTGGGGTTTTGCGTGTGAAATTTTGTGGAGAAAGGACCAAGTAGACCTCAATTAGCTTATGCTGCACCATTTCCTTAACATGGATTTTCAGCTTTTGCTGGCTTGAAATTATCTGATACGAGTAAGCATCGAATTAACTGGGTTGGTTGATTGTTATTCACGAGGGTTCTGTTACCATCAATCATAGGTGGGGATGAAGAAGCAAAATGGCGATCCTCACATAACGAATGTTTCATACTGCAATTGCCACTTATTCTGTGAGTTATGAGGTTCGTCTTGCTACCGTTGATATAGGACATCTTATACTTTTGCGTTTTAGGGAGGGAGAACTTTTAAGAGCGTGTGGAAGGTGATACCTGCTTGTCTGATGGTGGACATTTGGTGGAGGCGAGAGGAGGAAACGCCTTGTCCTGCAATCAAATTTGGTCTTTGTTGTCTGTTTGTTGCTTCGCTTGAATATGTAGAAATAAAACAGTTTTTGATTTAGTGATGTAAAAATGAATTATTTGTGATGGGACAGTGTAATGATTTGGATGTGGAGAAGTATTCTTTTCATCTGGATTTGTTTTAGGCAACGAGCCTAAAATTTGTGGTGTTTTCCTGAAAATGGTGGCATGTTAAATTTTTCCTGGCTTGTAGATGTTAGGAGCATTATCATTACATTTATCTCTGTACGTCTAGAAAATGTTTGTGCTAATGTTGCTTTCATTGTTCTCTAGCTAATCCATTGCATATGTATTTCTTTTTACTTGGTTTTGCAATTTGAGTTTGCATATTTGGTGAACTCTTTGCATCCTTTGTCAACAGGTTATGCTGCTCACCCTCTCTAGCCTATGGCTTCTTTGGTGGAATCAGATAATATTTAATTCGAATTTTCCTTAAACAAATATTGGAAGAGTTATTAATTCATGGCTCGGAAGGGCAGTCAACAGAAGAATGGGGTGGATCACCATACACCGAACCACAAACGAAGAGGTTCAGGTTCAGGTTGTAATCCAACGAGTATGAAAGGGCGTGGGAAAGCAAATGAACTGAAACTTTTTCCTGGAGAAGAAGTTCCAAATGGTAACCAGCCGCACAATTCTGCGGAGAGTGTGAATAAATCTGGTTCTATATCGGATGAAAACAAATGTAAACAAAAATCTGTGAAAGTTTCGGAGACAGAGAAGCAAGGGCTAGATGCAATGCAGGGTTTAGAGCAAGCAATGTTTTCTGGGAGTGATTTAGGGGATTGCATTGAAAATGTTGAAGCTCGAAGTGGACAAGAAAATGGGAACGAACATGGGACTAATCAAGGTCAAAAAACAAAAAGTAGTCTGGCATTCTTGCTTGATCGTCTGAAGCTTAAAAATGTAATAGAAAATGTTGAGTTTTCAGATAATTCTGTGGTTAGAAGTGTGAGAGCGTCAGTTTTGTCATTCTTAAAGGCAGCAAGTGAATGTCTAGACAGGCAAAGACCGTTATTTGTATCTCTAATAACCAAAATAGTGGATGCTCGTGACTATGCTAGAATGAAGGTTCAGCGTGCATATCCCATTGTCTTGAAATGGCTTATGCACTTTGGCCAGATAATGCTTTTAATATCAATGCTGTGGTTAGACTGTACTATTAGAGGCATTGATTCCTTCTTGCGCATGGGGACAACTTCCTTCTTCTCAGTTATATGGTTCAGCATATTCTCAGTAATTGCTATGGTTGGGATGCTCAAGTTTCTTATTGTCTTGGTAAGTCTTATTTTTGTCTGAGCCAGCAGCAAATCTCATGAAATTCATAGTTGTTCTGATTGAACTCGGTCCTTAAACTGATGCTTTGATGATAATATACTTTGCTTTTTGGTCCTTATTTTTCCTCACCTTTACATATAAATTGTTAAAGAATTTTTAGGGCCTAAAACAAAGAAGAAAAATGAAAAGTAGAAAGGGTTATTAATGGTTCACTTGAGAATCTAATTTTATGAATCAGGGCCCTTTTCATATCCCCTTGGTGAAATGAGTTATCACATTTTCTTCTTCTTTTGGAATAGTTACATTTATATCTGTCATACTGAATGTGATCTCTATCATAATAGACACGTGTCTCATTCAATTTCATATTTAAATGAGAAAGAACATCTTTTAGAGATTCCTGAAATCAGTTCTTTACCTTTAAGTGTGCCATTGTATATATTAAAAAAAAAACAATTTTAGAGGCATTTCAATCCTCACTTATTATATTAAGGAATGTTGGAGGGACACCCTAGATGCACTGAATCGCTTTCAAGTAAGCAAAATTTTTTGGGACTTTGATGTCAATTTATTTCTTACTTTAGGAGTGGTATCAGTATGACAAGGATGAAATTATAGGAATTAGCTTTTCGGTTAGAAGCCCTGAAGAAACTCCTTATAAAGTTGATCAGTAATGCCTTCTTATGTAGGATGTTATTGTGAGTTTACGGGTGATAATGGACTTTCTTGACCAAGTTATGCATCCTTCTGCGTCTCATGGTGGCATAATTATATTACTTTGTTGCAAGGGGATGAAATTTAAGGATGACAATGCAGCTCTTTTTTTTGACCAATCTCAGATATGGTCTACCAAATGTACCTTTTCAACAATCTGGATCAAAATTGGGGGTTCATAAATTGTTGCAAATAAAAAGGTTATATATACAAGTCACTTTGCTATATTTTGTGCATTGATGGCATGAAAGATTAAGGATTTAAGCATGTGATCATATTGACATAAGATGTCAGTTGGGATCTAGTCTTGACACCTAGGTGATAGCATGATGAGGATGTGATGTGTAACATCTTACATGTACTTGGAATTGATCAGTGGAAATTGATCATAGATATGATACTCTGTAAGTAAGGATTTAGCATTAAGTGCTTTGTTGGCTGTAGCTTCATTTTTTCTTTTTCTTTTTAGCTTAGCTATTGTACATTTCTCTTGTTTTATTCTAATTACAACTGTCCTTCATGTTTCAGGTCATAGCTGCTCTTGTTGGAGTCTTTGTCGGGTTTACTCTTGCAATTTTGTTTGTTGCCATTTCTGGAACTGTTCTGTTGTGGTTTTATGGAAGCTTTTGGACAACAGTCCTTTTCATCTTCCTTGGAGGTGAGCCTCTTCCCTTAGTATTTCGATCTATCATCTCTTATATTACTTTCTTAATTTTCTGGGGTTTAACGTTGTTTGAATGCAGGGTTGGCATTCATGTTTAGCCATGAACGTGTTGCACTGTTAATCACCACCGTATATTCTGTATATTGTGCTTGGACATATGTTGGATGGCTTGGTTTGCTTATTGGTTGGAATTTCTCTTTTGTTTCGAGTGATCTTCTGATATACTTCCTGAAGAATAATATAAATCAGCAAAGAAGACCCAGCAGTGGAATGCAAGGTCAAAATGGTTTCTTTAATGGTGAGACAATGCATGCTTCGACCTCTGAAAGTGGCCCAGGTTTATCAGCTGATCGTAGTTCAGGAGTTCCCTCAACCAGTGGGGCTGACGCTGAGCTAACTTCTGAAGAAGAAGTGGTTCGCTTGTTAAACTGCATGGATCACTACTCAGCATTGGGCTTCTCCCGTTATGAGGACATAGATGTTTCTGTACTCAAACGGGAATATAAGAGAAAAGTAAGTGGCATACTTTGTTTGCTAAAATTGGCAGGATTATGTAGTATAATTGTCCTTGCAATTCTTTTTGGTGTGTTTTCCATGGATATGTGAAGCGGTATTGACAAAAAATGCTTTAGACTGCTTTAATGATTTGAGCTAGTCTCTTGTCGCTTTGGAGGGATGGTTTGCTTCTGTAGTGGTTCTTAATAACTTCCAACTGTTTCTAAAGAAGATTGGGAGTGTATTTAATTTTAATTGACTGAGATTTTTAATTGGCTCCAGGCAATGCTGGTTCATCCTGATAAGAATATGGGTAATGAAAAGGCTGCGGAGGCTTTTAAGAAACTTCAAAATGCATATGAGGTAATTCTTTTGGTTTCAATTGCAAACTCATGTCTCTATCTTCATTGTTTTTACCTGTCCAACTGTAGTGTTGGATAGGGCTTTGCGTTGACATTCTTGGGTTGGTTCTTGAATGATCAACTCTTGCCCAGAAGGAAATTGGCAGCCAAATTTAATACCTGGGAGCCCAACCACAAGAGGTTCGTTACTGATCATGCATGATAAACTTGGGTTGGTCATGCTTGGTACATCCGCTAGTCCTGGCTTTGAATGGCCACGGGGCTTGTACCTATGTGTTTGTCTGTACATTAGTTGAGCAATCAAAACCTAGCATGTGGGTGACTTGAAAATTAGTGTCAGGTATTTGGTGCTTGGCTTTTGGGGTTATACATATGTGGGTTAACATCCGTCTGCCAGTAAGACTGAGGATGTACAAGTAACAAGCAGCAGGTTGCGGCTGAAAAAGAAATGATCTTCTACATTTCAGCCACTTGGTATGGTGGTGAAAACTTAGAAGAAGTGCTTGAGAGACAAGAAAAATGGTGTGATGGTGAGGAATGGGAAAGAAGAAAGTACGGTTTTTTATTATCTTGAAATGGAATGCTATCACAAAATTGATTGTTTTATCTGAGGGGATTGGGCATGCCAGGTTGTTGCTTTTAGCCATACATGAAACCTGATTTATGACCTCCAGACGTCCACTTGCCTGACTGTTGACAATTTGACTCAATTAGACAAAAATATATCAAAAGCTAAGTCTTGAAAACTAAGCATTCTTAGAAAGGCTCAAGTCCAAGAGTTAGTATTGGAGTTGACTCAATTACACAAAACTATATAGTTGGTCCCATCCAAATTGCTTCAAAATGTTGTCAAACCGGCACATTCGAAGTCAAATGGGAAGTTGTAAAGCCCTTCCTCCAATTGAGAACATAATTTTTTTTTTCAGAACTGAAAAACATCAGTATTTTGAAAATATTTTGATTGGGCCTACTGAAAGGGCATTGACTAAGATTTGGAGCAAGACGCAATCTTAAGCCTTTTGAGAAGCTATAACTTGGGCCTTGGGAGGCCTTAATATTTACATCCTGTAGTACAAATGTTTCTGCAAAGGTTTTTAAGGTTTGGGCCCCTGAACTTGGACCTAGTTGAATATGTTTTACATTTATTTAGCTTTGGGGACATTTTGTAAAATCTCCACTTGCCTGCCTGTTGCGCAATGTGACCCAGTGGAACTATTTCAAGATGGCAGAATTCTTGGGTCATCGAGTCTGTGCCCAACTGCTGATCAGGTCTAAGGTAGATTTATGTTTATTTTTTTCCAGGTTCTACTTGATACCCTGAAGCGAAAAGCATATGACGATGAATTAAGAAAGGAAGAGCTGCTGAACTTATTCCGTAGGTTCCAGAGCACATCTCAAAGGGTATGTACATATAAGTTTGCTCCTATTCTTTTTAGCTTTTTCTTTCATTGGTTTTGGCTATGGCAAACTTGTATCCTTTTGCTTCCTTCTTTTAGTTGATTTATGGAAGGCATTTTTCATGGGAACCGGTTGTGGGAATCAATGCCAGGTTGAAAGAATTGTTCATAGAAAGTGGGAATCTCGAACACAACAAAGTGGTGGATTTTGATTCTCATGTTCTGTAATTAATCTTAATCGCATGTTAAGTATGCCCCTCTAACTGTGATTGGAGTTTTTTCCGTCTTAATGATTCTGAGTGACATGACTGATGAATATTTTGGGAAAAGAGCAATGATGGGTGTGTTGCAATGGTAAGATCAATATGCTTGATGAAATTACGTGAGCCACTTCTCTGTATGGTTTTGATTCCTTAGATATCAGAAATCTGTCAGCTGATTCGTTGGAATTGATTCCTATTCTGTTCAGCCGTTTTGCACCTACCAAAATTTCCTACCAATTTTTTTCTTTTCATTTGCTCAATGCCGTCATCATGCATATCAAAATGAAAGGGTAATGTGATGCAACTAACAGTTAATATTAAACCTACCAACCACTCTATTGCATGTAGAAAATCCTTTTCTCATTCATTTGGCATACAGGTGTGTCTGGTTGAATGTACTTGGATTTTTCTTGAGCGTATCCTTTCTTTGATTAATTGGAGTGTTAAGGTGTATTATTGTGGTTGTTTTCTGTATCCGTTCCTTTGTAAGTGATTGAATTTGTGTTCTGTATCTGTTATTTTGTAAGTACAGATTGAGGCACACCTTCATTCTTATACAACTGCTTTTGACAACTTTGCACCCAGTTTCTTGTTCCAATTTTGCTTTGTGTTAATCCTTTCATCTTACCAAAGCTTCTGATGCAATGATTTGCCCAGAATGGAGGGCATGGTTTCTTTGCCTCTGGATTTCCACGGTCAGAGGCTGGTGGTGAGGATCCATTTGCGGATTCAAGGCGAATAGCCTGCAAAAAATGTGGTGACTATCATGTCTGGGTGCACACAAAGAAATCAAAATCTCGGGCAAGATGGTGTCAGGTATTTCCTTCTATCTCTGTGTTGTCTTCAATTGGCATGCATTTGTAGAAGTTGGTAAAATGCATACCACCATATCATATGACGCGGTGCAACTTTTTTCAAAAATGGTGTTTCTTTTCCCTAAGAAGAGGGAATTCTATCCCTCGTGCTAACAATTGTCCTCCGGGAATTTTCCTGTTGAAGGATTGCAAGGACTTTCATCAAGCCAAAGATGGTGATGGATGGGTTGAACAGTCTTCTCAGCCCTTCTTTTTTGGACTGCTGCAGAAGGTAAGCACCAAACATGCCTTCTGGAGAATGCTTCTTTTTGAATCCTTGAAAAGGAAAAATGTGGATATAATCTTGAAGGGTTGCAATAGTGTCCATATAGCGTTGACAGTGATTGGAGCATAATATGAAATAGGTATATGATCCTCCTTTTTAACATGTGTTATGTAAGCAGGTAGATGCGCCTATTGCATATATTTGTGCAGATAGCCGGATATATGATGCTACTGAATGGTATATTTGTCAGGTGTGTTTTCATTATTTGCCTTTGACTTCAATGCATATATCTGCATTTCTTATGAATATACTGATAGAAAACTATGTTAATGGACGCAACAACATAAATCTGACAATTTTCAAAATGGAGTGCTGCAAGGTACCGGGCTACAAGTGAAAAGGAAAAATACATGGGAAAAAATAAACTGTTGATGGGCTTTTCATGCCAAATAAATGTCTCACCTAGCAGCATATGCTTATTTTATTCTGCATCACAGAATTGATATGGCTGAATGATATTTGCGTTTGCTGGTCATCCCTTTGGCTAAATTCTACTGTTGTGTCATTTTCATCATTAGAATATCCTGTCAAAGACAGATGATGTAAGTTCCATATTAGCTCTAATTGCTGACTTATTTATTAGCTAAGAAAGAAATCTTTAACCCTTCAAACTAATTGAACAAATAAATTAAACATTTGATGGAAGAACCCAGTAGATTACATATTAGAAGTTTGGGAAGCTCTCACCCCATGTTGACCCACATTGAAAGTGGAAGCGCATAATGATGAATTAACTTGCAGGGCATGAGATGTCCGGCCAACGCCCACAAGCCAACTTTTCAAGTCAACACTAGTGTGACCTCCAAGCCTAACAGTGGGAAAGGATCGAGTTCAGGACAAAGAGGTGGTCGGATGCCAGCATCTAATATGGAGGACAGCATGACGGAGGAAGAATTCCTTGAGTGGTTGCAGAATGCAATGCAAGCAGGAGTGTTTGACAATTTCAGTAGCAGTACATCCCCTGAGAGCCCATCTGGCAGAAGTGGAAATGGCACCAAGGGCAGTGGCAGCAATGGTGGCAGTGCTAACAAGAGAAAGAAAAAGCCAAAGAAGCAATGGTGATCATTCATCGTTTTTGCAGCACGGCATTTTGTTACCATTTAAGAGCCTTACAAAGCAGTGTATTTACTTTCAGAATGGTCTACAGTCTTCATAGAAAATTAAGGTCTTAAGTGAAGTTTGATTGGATTAACACATGCCAGCATGAGATAGAAGTCTCTGAGCCTCCGTGATACAAGAAATTGTATAGTATTTTGTCTCTTCTTTTCCTTTCTAGTTGCTTTCCTTTCCCCCCCTTCCCCCTCTCTTTCTGGTAATGAAATTCTCAGGCCTTTTGTCTTTCCTTGGTGGCCGCGAACCAAGAAAGCAAAAGGTTCTTGGAGATAATCTTGCACACCCTACATATTTCTATTGGAGGGGTCCACTATTATTATCTGTAGAAATCCTCAATTAAAGAAAGTAAACACTTCCATTTCCTGAATGAAGGATCACAGCCATGTGATGGATATCATCACTCGGTTGATTGGAGATTGACATTAGCCTTGATGATCGAAGCCACTTGCAGAAGAAGGGTAGCAACATTTAGAATTAAATGGGTGCTTACCCAAAGAGAGCTAAGAGAAGCACAACCTTTGGATCAATAAATTCCCATTTATCTTTCTTGTTTTGTTGTGTGAAATCGGTTAATTCACTTTCTCGTAAGGAAATGTAAAACATGGGAACGGAAAGAGGGCAAGAAATTTCTCGTTGGTAACTAATTAAAACATAAAATCATTTGCGATTATCTGGATGACATGAAATATTTTGATTCCCCAAGAGAATTAAATAATAAGAAAGACAATAAGAGAGAAGTTTAACAATTGAATATTATGAAAAGTTTGATTTTTTTTTAAAGATTTAACTTAAAAGTTAATTTAAAAGTTGGAGAAGTGTTTTCTTTATTTAAATTTTATCATAAAAAATTACCTACTAAGCATAGACTTTTATAGGATAAATTAGATTTAACTTGGGTTCAAGTTCCATTTTAGAAGGCCTTCAGTTAAAAAGTTAGTTCAATAATTGAATATACATTCATTTAAGTTTTACTATGAAAAATTACATATTTGATGTAAAATTTTTATATTAATATATAAAAGAAAAGTAAAACACCCTGCATACAAAAGGAGAACAGTGGTTCACCACCAAGTTTACTCAAATTTTCTAATTTTTTGGTTCCAAGTACTCACTTCATCTCCGAGGAGAAAAAGGAAAAAAGGGAGAGAAAAAGAAAAGAAGTGATTAACAAGTAACGACTAAACATCACCCAATCGATCTTGAAACGCAGAAACACCCGCCGATGTGAAATTACCAGCCGCTCCACGTCGTGAGCCCCAACTCTATATGACAACACTCATTATCCAAGTCTCTCGCACTACTTCAATGGAGGCCCTCCTGAACACTTCCCCTGCAGCTTATCTTGCGGCAAAACCTCCGAAAAGTTTCTTCACCAATTCTTGTTCTTTTTCAAACATCCGAGCGCCATGCATAAAATTCTTAAATGGGTATTCTTCCTTCCCTCTTTCTGCTCCATTTACTGCCCAGAAACTCCCTATTGGAGTTAGAGAATTGGTGATAGCGGGGGCAAAGAGGAACTACAAGAACAAAGGGGAAGATAGTCATAACTTCGTGCCCAAGCCAGATGAGGGCATCGGGCCTTTTCCTGAAGCTGTGCTCCTTCAAGAGGTTGCTTTGCACAAAAAACCCTCTGCCTTTTGATTTTCGTGTTTCTTTGTTGTGGCACTATGATTTTCGCATTTGCAAGTTGCGTTCTTCTATTTTAGCTGAAAAAAATGCCTGTATTAGAATTGTTAGTTTCTGAATTTTTTGTATTATATTTTGCCTTGTCAGAATTCTTAACTGCTGAAGGTGTAGTAGACAAATCCACGAACGTTTCAATAGCTTTTTATAGTATCAAATTTTTTCCAGGAAAACGCTTCTGAAACCTTATAAAACTTGGTGTTTCCCCAGTTTATTGGTGTTGCATTCATAAAAATAATAGTGACTTCGTTGATCATCAGTTGCTTCATTGCTTCTATCGGAGAGAATTTATTCCTTTCTTATTAACCTTTTTGGGATTCAGTGAATGATAGCAAAGAAAGGCGATAATATAACCTCTAGTTTTCAGGATTGTTTGGACAGCATAAAAATGTATGTAAATCAACCGAACTATCTGTTGCTTCCTGCAGTTCTTTTGACATCCCATTGGATTTAATGTTTCTAGTGGCATAACTTATGCTAATCTATTGTTTTGATAAATTTTATCAATTTGCTTCCCGATAAGATCATTTTGGAAAACGAGTCTTATGAGTGGTTGGATGTCATAGGGTTGTGACGATAAAGGCAGAAGTGTTGGTAAGTCAGTTTTTGCCATCACTTGCATCTCATAGGACTGATTTTTGTTAAATAATTTTAGTAGGAAGTGCACGAAAGTGGTCGATTATACTAATTGGATATCATAGAGGAATGCCTAGAGAAATTAGAAACCAGAGAGATGTCATTAAAATTGCATTAGATCACAAGGGATTAAAGGTTAGTTTTACCCAAAAAATTGTCCGATCGGAAAACCTCCCTCTTTGCCTGATGTAAACTATGTAGGGGGAGAGAAAGAATTGTACTTTTATATTGAGAAGTCTTCTTTTCAAAATCAAATCTACCTTTTTTCGATTTTTATGTCGTGGTTAATTTCACCAAGGAGGCTTTTTCTCTTCTACTTTCTCTATATACTTTTAAACCTTGTAAACCTTCATTTATGATTCAGTCGGCAATTTCGCACGTACTCCCTGTGTATTCTGTTTCTCCTGTGTCCATAAAATCATCCTACTGTAGGTTATATATTCTGATCTTATTTTATTCTTCATTCAGTTAATTTATTGGTTGATCTTGACTGGAAGTTTTATTTTGATTTTTCAGAAGGAAGTTCAGGATGGTAAAGTCCTGCCAGAATTTGCAGATGCTGAAGAAGGTCATTTTTCCTGATACTTCAGATGTTTCTATTTCTTTTTTCCTTATTTTTTGTGTGACGTACATGTTAATTTTAGTCCCTTTTTCTTCTTTCTAAATGAAAGGACCTTTACAATTATGCGGACCTTTCAGCTTCTGAATTGTTTGTTGACCTGCAGAAAGTCTCTATGAAACTCTGATGTTAGATCTGGAAAGTGGAACAGCAGTGGAACGGAGTAAGTTTGACTTCAACTCAGTTGGGCAGTTCTTACGAGTAGCATAGTTGCTGGGTGAATATTAGAAATTGAAGGGCCCAACTAAAACACAGAACTGTGTAATAGTAGGTTGCCAGCATATTAGAAATTGAAGGGCCCAACTAAAACACAGAACTGTGCAATAGTAGGTTGCCAGCGGAAGCTTATAAGGCCAGGTTCTCCTGTCGCCTTACCCAATGTGGGACTGGATATTTTAACACTCCAACAGTGAAGAAAGTAGGTTTACTTTAAATCTCTGATTAGCATCAATAAAAACGAAGGGGTATTATATTTCTGCGCTTTGTCATTTGCAGGATTTGTAAAACATTTTCAAATTGCATTCCTGTATTGAACTCGGTCTGTTTTCTGAATACATTAATGAAATTAGGGAGGCGTGTCTAATACTATTGGAGGAAACAGATATTCATCTTGTGAACCATTCTTTCTCTTGTTTCTGCAGTGCGCCACTATGAGGTGGTTTATTTGATTCATGAGAAGCACGAGGAAGAGGTTGGGAGTGTTAATGAGAAAGTTCAAGGTGATCTTTGCCCTTCCATGTACATCTCTATTGAAGTCATATATATATATATATATATATAATATGTTGATAGTTCGTAGCAGTTTCACCATGTATGCTTCTTGGTTCTGCTTTACTGCCTTCTGTGTTATCAATGGATTAAAACTTGCCAAAAAGAGGGAGTTCAAATGGTTGATAAAATACTCTGAAGCCTGGATAGTTTGAAATGGTATGAATGTTAAGATTCAAAACATTGATTGTTCAATGAAAATGCTTTCTTTCAATCTTTATAAGGGATAGTTTTGACTTCAGAAAGAAAAGCAGCTACTACCACTTGCACAGAGTCTCCTCCACTTTTTCTATTGTGTTGCTAAAGTAGGTCTTCTAGGAACTCTGGGAGTGGATGTATAAATTACAGATTCCAGAGTAGAGACTGCTTTTATTTGTCAGCTTAATTCAGAATCTGCATAAGTTTCTGATGTTCATGAAATGCTCGCTGCAGATTTTTTAAGGGAGAAGAAGGGCAAGATTTGGAGACTGAATGATTGGGGGATGAGAAGATTGGCGTACAAGATACAGAAGCCAAGAACGCCCACTACATCTTAATGAACTTCGAAATTGAAGCAAAATGGATTAATGATTTCAAGAGCATGCTAGACAAAGATGAAAGGGTCATTCGGCATCTTGTGATAAAGAGGGATGAGGCAATTACAGAGGATTGCCCTCCGCCCCCTGAGTTCCACACCCTGCGAGCAGGTTTTGATGACACCGATGAAGAAGCTGATATGGCTGATGATGAATATGACGATGAAGATGGAGAGGATTGGGATGGAGAGGTTGTGATAGATGATCATGAAGATGAAATCGAAGATGGGATTAGCATTGTTGGCAATGATACTGGAGATAGAGAACATACAAATAATGTATCTCCTGTGGTAAGGAAACCGGGAAGAAAAAATCTGAGAGCTGAGAAAGTAGGTAGATAGATAGATAGTCCTTTTTTTCTTTACTGGACCTTCGCGGTGGGTTTTGATTTGCGAGATCTTAGAGCAGTCTTATATTTCTTTGCTTTATGTATAAATTTAACGGCAGCTAAGTAAAATCTACTTTGATGAAGTTATGAAATTGTACAATCTGTTGAGCGTAGTCCTTGTGCATCATAAGGGTGTTGCAGTGACCTCCGGTGGATGTCTTATTTGCTTTTTGATGCCTTTTTCTTAGGACCTATCTACAGGAGATTGACAGAGCCGCTGCGGTGCTTCCCTCCAACTTTCGCAACCCAACTCAGGCAATAAATGTAGTTCGTCACTTTTTTTATTTTTTTCCATGTTACGATTGGCTAAACTCAGGCAACTTCGTGGACAAGACTCGCAAGGTGGACCGTACAGTGTAATTAGTACAGTATGAGCTCTGGTCGAACCTATGAAATTTCGATCCAGTTGACAAGATCATAATTTCATATGCTTCCTTGATTTGGGGGCCATGAACATCTCGTCTTAAAGCCCGAGAACAGAGCAAGTGCATGATCTATCAGATTTCAGATTCTAACAGCCATGCAAATGTTAATTGCTTCAGCAAATTCTGACCTAGTATCCAAATGTCAGTCACCCGATAGAGGCAGACAAGCTTTGTGGACTTTCCCATCAAATTATGCGGAAGTTAATCTACCTTTCAGTAAAAACTGAACAAAATGGATCGCTGGACTTCGCAGTTAGCTCGCATGCTTATGAGAGATGCCAATTGCTTTCTTATTTGTCAATCACGTATATGCAGTGCAGCAGGAAGATTACCACGGAAATGGCATTCCCTGGAAAGAGAAGATTTCTCGGATTCATGAACAGTGTATGCATCAACTACCCTGCAGACATTCATGTTTACACAATGAATAGGCTAAACTCTGGAGGTGCATTATTATAAGCCAGAGCAGGTAGAAACCTTGCCAATGTCATGAATTTACAACTTACTACAAGAAGTTAAGGGTCCTAACTTTTCCTTAATGTCTTTTCTCTAAAGACAGTGTATCTCACTACCAGAAGAAGTCCAACAAAATCTATGGCTTCCTCTCCCATCATTCTCACCATCATCGCTTTACTAACCGTCTTCCTCCTCCCTACGTCTAAAGCTGCTGGGGTGAGCCCACCTCAGGGTCAACCAATCCCGGCATCCGACGTAGATCTTTTGGAATTCCCCCTCAACTTAGAGTTTCTGGAAGCAGAATTCTTCTTGTATGGCGCCTTTGGTTATGGCTTAGATAAATTTGCGCCACATCTAGCAAAAGGTGGTCCAACAACTATAGGTGCTACACAGGCCAAACTCGACCCCTTTACCCAGGATGTCATCAAGCAGTTTGCCTTGCAAGAAGTTGGGCACTTGAAGTAATCATCTCTTCAATCATTATCTCTTTTAGTTTTTCACTGTTTCCTCATCACCCAGGACTAGAATTGGCTGAGTTTAGTAGAAAAAGAAGTTAATCATTAACTACTACTCTAAAACTATACTAACCTCTGGTGCAGAGCGATTCAAAGCACAGTTCCAGGATTTCCAAGACCATTATTGAATTTAAGTGCAGCATCATTTGCACAAGTGGTGGATAAAGCGTTTGGGAAACCGTTAACCCCACCTTTTGATCCTTATGCCAGCGGGCTCAACTTCCTCCTCGCATCCTATCTTATTCCTTATGTTGGACTCACCGGGTATGTGGGAACAATTCCAAAACTAGAAGGTCCTACTTCCAGAAGGGTAAGCATCTAACTAGAAACTGATCCCCAGTAAATGCTATGAAACTGGAAGTGACATAATAAGTCAACCTTTTTGTGTTGGGCTCAGCTTGTTGCAGGCCTTTTGGGCGTAGAATCAGGCCAGGATGCAGTGATTCGAGCATTACTATATGAGCATGCGTCAGAGAAGGTGTCCCCGTATGGAATAAGCGTAGCAGTGTTTACAGATCACTTTTCCGCCCTAAGGAATACGCTAGGAGGTGCAGGCGTGAAAGATGAGGGCCTTGTGGTTTCCCCTTCTGATGGTGCCGAGGGACAGAATGCGGGCAACGTGCTCGCCGGAGACAAAAACTCAGTCGCATACGATAGGACGCCGGAGGAGATACTGAGGATTGTATATGGGGGAGGTAGTGAGCATATCCCTGGTGGTTTCTATCCCAAGGGAGCTGATGGTCGTATTGCCAGATCCCAGTTGAAGGCTGCTTAAAGCTTTCTGAGCGATTCTCATAAACAAATGTGTTATCTCTGCATTCGAGAACAAATATTAAGGATCTCATTGCAAACGGACCTATATATTATCTATTATATCTATAATTTATAAAACAATACAACATTGTATACATGTTACTTGTAAAAATTTGAAATCTTTTATATAGGAAATGAATAAACTTTTCATTCCTAAGCCAGTTTTCAGGTATGAATTGGTTTTTTTAATATAATATTAAAATTTATATTCATTAAACTACACCTCTTGTACAAAACTTAGGATCCAAAATAATTTGTTATGGATTATAATATCTCAAACACAAGGCCCATGGCTTAAGTTAGATGTAAAAAGCTATGTTAACAAGCGTGACAAAAATTTATATCATGTTGATAATTCTCTCTCTCTCTCTATATATATATATAAAGGAATTATCCTTTATTCTTGAGTCAAAATTTAGGTAAGAATATACTTTCTAGAAAAAAATAATTAAAAACTAAGTTTGTTATTAAACAAAATTATTGTCACATCTTTTTTTTGGTACAATAGCTTTTAACTAACCCCACCCAGCCGAAACACAAAAATTACCGCGATTAGAAGTGACAAAAAGATGACATCTTGTGAGATTTTTGTCATTTTCAACTGAGTGAAACACTTGTTGAACATTTGAGTATTTGGTTAAGATGGAGATGACATTGCAGAATCGTGCATGAAATTGAGCATACTGAGGCCAAAAGCATGCGTCCAAGAGGTCTTTATAGAAAGGAACACTGGAACAAAAATCGCCAAGTTGATTATGAAATTTCAAATCACAGAAACGATATGTCTCTTAGTCGTAAAATGGCAGTTGGCTTTTGACTTATTGAAGTGCAAGTTTTTACTTTTTCAAACATCAATCCTCCTGTCAGTGACCAAGTCACCATGCAAACAGATTCCCCACGTAGTTACTGTATGTCTCATCCCGCTTGTAGATCCTTGCGGTGGCAATCTCCCAAAGGCTGATGATGATCTTTTGGAGTTTTCTGAGAGAAACTAAAACCTAGATGTTGCTTGTATGGCGCTTTTGTCTTGGCCCCAATGAAGTTCCATCAAATTACATGGGGGCTCCAACACTTAGGGCTTCAACGAATTCTTACCTAATATGGAAGTCTTATTCATCCGATAGAGAGAAGCTTTGTTGTCGATTTTTCCATCTAATTATGGGGAACTTAATCTCTCTTTTAGTAAAAACTGAACAAAATGGATCGCCGGAACTCGATATGGGTGTGAGAAAATGGACTTCACTACTGGTTCGCATACTTATGACAGATGTCAATTGCTTCGCGCTTGCACGACGTTTTCGTATATTTGTCTATCATGTATATGTAGTGTAGCAAGAAGATTTGCCACGGAAATTCCATTTCTTGGAAAGAGAGGATTTCGTGGATTCATGAACATCGTATGCATCAACTGCCATGCAGACATTCATGTTCGCACAATGAGTAGACTAAACTCTGGAGGTGCATTATTGTAAGCCAAATTAAGTGGAAACCTTGCCAATGTCATGAATGGGTGTAAGCCAAATCTCCTAGGAACCTAGGTTTTTTAGTTGTATATTCATTTTGAGATGCTTTCATGAGGTTGGTACATTTGGACAAGGATGTAAGTCAAGTAAGATAAGAACCTAAAAAGCTTATCTGCATATCAATTGAAAGACAAGGCACATGGTGTCTGCCAGATGATGAAACTTGTTTCATTAATGTACTTTTTTGCATCACACCGCTCAAATTTACAATGAAAAATCATCGACCGACCCCTCTTATGTTATCCATGACGTTCAGAAGCCCGAAGAAGAAATACTCCCGTCTGCAAGCCAGATACATTGTACTGCCACTGTCCCACCGACCCTCAAAGAAGCTTCAAACGCTATGCATGACGCCCACACTTGCGAATGAATGCTGTAATGGATGTATCTGGTCTAGTATAGGGGCTTATAGATATCTATATGAATAGGTGCCTATAAATAGGTGTGTGATGGTAAAAGTCTTCTAGGTGCCTAAAAATATATGTGTAGCATGAACTCTTAAGACAGCCCTTCGTGGCTTGTGAATAGTAATACCGTACGTACATTTTGTTTTTTGAACCGACGTTCACTAAAGTTTACTTTTCGTTACCTTCCCTTCGTCCAAAAGCCATTTCTCTTCTCGAAGAATGCAAGTCAGCATTTGGGTCTCAGCTTCGTTTTCGGGGAATTCTTCTGCTCGGCAAACCCGAAGATCTAAAAGCCTCATCGTTTTTTCTTTTTCTTTTTTTCCCCTTTTTTCTAGAAGCCTATCTTTCTCTCTCTCTCTCTCTTTTTTTGTTGCTTTTGTTTTTGTTTAGAAGCCTTACCTGCGAGAATGTCGTTCCTCCTTATTCTCTTTACCTGTAGATGAAAACGGCAAAGCGATAGGATTGTATACAGTTTTTGGAATTCTTAGTCGTAATCGTTCACTATAAAAAGGGTCTTTTGTAATCTTTCAACTTGAACATACACGCAGCTTCCAAAACTTGTCTCTCTCGCTTGTCTGCATTGCTTTCCTTCGCATTCCTCAGTCTGTCTTTTCTCTAAAGACAGTTTATCTCACTACCAGAAGGAGTCCAACAAAATCTATGGCTTCCTCTCCCACCATTCTCACCATCATCGCTTTACTAACCATCTTCCTCCTCCCTACGTCTAAAGCTGCCGGGCCGAACCCACCTCAGGGTCCACCAATCCCGGCATCTGATGTAGATCTTTTGGAATTCCCCCTAAACTTAGAGTTTCTGGAAGCAGAATTCTTCTTGTATGGCGCCTTGGGTTATGGCTTAGATAAATTTGCGCCAAATCTAACAAAAGGTGGTCCAACACCTATTGGTGCTACACAGGCCAAACTCGATCCCTTTACTCAGGATGTCATCAAGCAGTTTGCCTTGCAAGAAGTTGGGCACTTGAAGTAATCATGTCTTCAATCATTATCTCTTTTCGTTTTTCACCGTTTCCTCATCACTAAGGACTAGAATTGGCTGAGTTTAGTAGAAAAAGAAGTTAATAGAATTGGCTGAGTTTAGTAGAAAAAGAAGTTAATAGAATTGGCTGAGTTTAGTAGAAAAAGAAGTTAATCATTAACGAGTACTCTAACACTATACTAACCTCTGGTGCAGAGCGATTCAAAGCACAGTTCCAGGATTTCCAAGACCATTATTGAATTTAAGTGCAGCATCATTTGCACAAGTGGTGGATAAAGCGTTTGGGAAACCGTTAACCCCACCTTTTGACCCTTATGCCAGCGGGCTCAACTTCCTCCTCGCATCCTATCTTGTTCCTTATGTTGGACTCACCGGGTATGTCGGAACAATTCCAAAACTAGAAGGTCCTGCTTCCAGAAGGGTAAGCATCTAACTAGAAACTGATCCTCAGTAAATGCTATGAAACTGGAAGTGACATAATAAGTCAACCTTTTTGTGTTGGGCTCAGCTTGTTGCAGGCCTTTTGGGCGTAGAATCAGGCCAGGATGCAGTGATTCGAGCATTACTATATGAGCATGCGTCAGAGAAGGTGTCCCCATATGGAATTACCGTAGGAGTGTTTACAGATCAATTTTCCACCCTAAGGAATACGCTAGGAGGTGCAGGCGTGAAAGATGAGGGCCTTGTGGTTGCCCCTTCTGATGGTGCCGAGGGACAGAGTGCCGGCAACGTGCTCGCTGGAGACAAGAACTCGGTCGCGTATGATAGGACGCCACAGGAGATACTGAGGATCGTATATGGGGGAGGTAATGAGCATGTCCCTGGTGGTTTCTATCCCAAGGGAGCTAATGGTCGTATTGCCACATCCTAGAAGCTTCCCAAGTGATTCTCAGTCCACTGTGTTTAAACTGTGTTACCTCTGCATTCGGGAAAAATATATTCCTCGCAAATAAGGGTACTAGCGAGGAGAGGATCTCATTGCAGACGGACGTAGATATTATCTATTATTTCTATAAATTATAAGACGATGCTACATATTGTATACGTCTGTTTTTGTAAAAAGAATAAACCTTTCACTCTTATGTGGGTCTTTATGTATTATTAATCTTTTAATAAGTATCAAGTCTACGTTCAATAAACTACATCTCTCATGCACAAAACTTGCGGCCCAAAATAATTTATTACGGGTTATAATGTCTCAAACATGAGGGCCAAGGCTCATGTTAATAACGCTGTGACAAAATTTATAATAAATTAATTTGACTTGATAATTCTCTATATATATAAATGAATGATCCCTTATTCTTGAGTGGATATTTAGGTAAGAACATGCTTTTCAGTAAAAAATAACTAAGAACTAAGTTTGATATTGAAACAAAATCATTGAGTTCATACTACACTAATTTATCAGATTTTATATACGTTGGTTACTCTAGGCTGAAAACAGGTTTCAAAGGTTCAATTTGGACATGACAATTGAGATGTGTTTTTTCATGTCCAAATTGAACCCTTGAAACCTGTTTTCAGCCTAGAGTAACCAACGTATATAAAATCTGATAAATTAGTGTAGTATGGCAAACAACTCACGTGATTGTCTTCTTCTATCGCACCTAATCGCGGTAATATTCCTGCTTCGTCTGAGTGGGAGTAGTTGAAAGCTGTTATACAAAGAAAAAGATGTGACTGGTTTCTGAGAAAGCTCACATCGTTATCCTTGCATCAAAATTCGAGCAAAATGGAAATAGTTTCACCTTGTCAATCACCCACCTAACCATACAAAAGGACAACTTCCATTGAATCTCTCGAACCTGTCCTCCTAATCCTCCCGAATCAACAACTGTTAAGACCAAGCGTAACGTGGCAATTCAGAATTTGAATCCTGCCATCTTTTTGGCATTTGGCACCGATTGACACAACTATCAGCCAGCCAGAATAGTGTATAAATACTGCATTACCATCAATATTGACAGTAGATCTCAATACCAGAAGAAATCCAACACAAAAGCTATGGCTTCCTCTCCCACCACTCTCACCATCACCGCTTTACTAACCGTCTTCCTCCTTCCTACCTCTAGGTCTTCCGAGGTGAGCATATACTGGGGTGATTCAGTCCCGGCATCTGACGTAGATCTTTTGGAATTCCCCTTAAACTTAGAGTTCCTGGAAGCTGAATTCTTCTTGTATGGCTCCTTGGGTTATGGGTTAGATAGATTTGCGCCAAACCTAACAAAGGGAGGTCCCCCACCTATTGGTGCTAGAAGGGCAAAGCTGGATGTCTTTACTCGGGATGTTATCAAGCAATTTGCCTTGCAAGAAGTTGGGCACTTGAGGTTATCCTTTGTTAAATCATCTTCTTTTCGTTTTGCAATGTTTCCTAATGACTTAAGGAATATAATTTACTGAATTTAGGAGAAAAAGAAGTTAATACTAAAATAGTACTCTAATCCTACACTAAACTCTGATGCAGAGCGATTCAAAGGACGGTTAAAGGATTTCCAAGACCATTACTGGATTTAAGTGCGGCATCATTTGCCAAAGTGGTGGATAAAGCGTTTGGGCGACCGTTAATCCCACCTTTTGACCCTTACGCCAGCGGTCTTAACTTCCTCTCTCCATCCTACCTTATTCCTTATGTTGGACTCACTGGGTATGTCGGAGCAAACCCAAAACTACAAGGTTCTACTTCCAAGAGGGTAAGCATCTAACTAGAAACTGATAGCTAGTAAATGCTGTGAAACTGGAAGTGACAAAATAGGTCTACTTTTTTGTTTGGCTCAGCTTGTTGCAGGCCTTTTAGGCGTGGAATCAGGTCAGGATGCAGTAATTCGAGCATTACTATATGAGCATGCGTTGGTGAAGGTGCACCCATATGAAATAACCGTGGCAGAGTTTACAAATCGCTTTTCACGCCTAAGGAATAAGCTAGGAGGTGCTGGTTTGAAGGATGAGGGTCTTCTGGTTCCCCCTTCTCTGGGTGCCGAGGGACAGATTGTGGGCAACGTGCTTGCCGGAGACAAGGACTCGATCTCATACGATAGGACGCCGGAAGAGATACTGAGGATCGTATATGGGGGAGGTGATGAGCATGTCCCGGGTGGTTTCTATCCCAAGGGAGCCAACGGTCGTATTGCGAGATCCCATTTGTTTGCTGCTTAAAGCTTTCCTAGTGATGATTCCCAGTCCACTGTGTTCAAACTATGTTTGATAAATGAATTGCTGTAGTTTAATCAAGTTTGTTCAGAAACTGAAAATCCCAGTCCAAACCGTAAGGTCGACATCCTCTTGAAAACCATAATTTTGGCAGCCGGTGACTGGCGCACAAGGCTCAAGTTCATATATGCCAATATTGCTACGCTTAACCTGCTATAAGCGTGACAAGGAGCTTGTTGCAGACGGACCTTTATATTATTTATTTTATTTATTATTTACATCTCACTTGTAAAAATTTGGAATATTTTATGTAGGAAAGGAGTAACCTTCCACTCTTAAGTTAATTTTTAGATCAGATTACTTTTTTAATATAATGTCAAAAATAATGTTCAAGAGGCTATACCTTTAGCTCACAAATCTCAATAGTCCAAATTGATTTGTTAGGGACTATAATATCTCAAACAAGAGGCCCATAGCTCACATTAGGTAAGAAAATATATGTCAATAATGGTATAACAAAAATTTCACATTGCTTCAATTTTACTTGAGAATTTTCTATATGTAGAGAAATAATTCGTTATTCTTAAATCAATTTTTAGATTATATTATACTTTTTAATAACAAATAACTAATGACTAAATTATTAAATTTCATGGTTATAAAATGTTTAATATTGTGAAGAAACTTAAAGCTTTAAAGGCTCAAGCTTAAGAATCTAAATTCATCTTAAGTTGGTGACCTGCATCAAGAGGTTAAAATGCTAGATACCACCATAGTAGATCCAACAAAGACTAAAGATCAACTATTATAATCTTGATTCAACTAGAGCACTTTCTTGAACTAAGGAAATATGGGGAAATTCCTTTAAAACAAAAATCAAGAAATCTATAGCTGAAAGATGGAGATAGCAATAGCAAGATTTTATTTACTTTTTTGATTTGTAGAAAAGCACAAAACATGATCAAACATCTTGTGCAAGAACCTAAAACTATTATCACAAATGAAGATGCCCTAAGGGATGTTATTTCTTATTATCAAATTAACATTGTTAGCTCTAGGACAAACAACACTTACACTAATAGGTATATGATTGTTTATTCAATGAAGATATAAATGTTTTATTTATCTTGCTAGCATTTGAACAATCAAATGTTGTTGAGACTCTTTATAGGCATTTATGATCTCAAAGTTCTTAGACTTGATGAATATAATAGCTTATTTCACAAAAGATTTTCCTCTATTATTGGAAAGATACTAAAGATTGTGTTCTTTTCCTCTAAAAAACTTATTTAAAAAAATCAAGTTTGTAAATGTAAAAGTTACATATTTACGAAATAAAATTATCAGATTTTAGAACGCAAATTAATGCACACGGTATATGTCATTTGCTCTATGCTAAAATTATCAAGGCTTGTTTTCACACTTTTTTCTTTATATAACAGTTTTCAACAACTCCCACGCAGCCCAAGCAGGAAATTACCGCGGTTAGGTGCGAATTAGAAAGAGGATATCCCACGAGTTACTTCGCCATTTGAGATTTTAGTCAAAATAAGGATACTGTCGCAGGAATTATGCAAGAAATTGAGCATATCGAGGCCAGAGGAACACGTCCGGCAGATCTTGGTAGAAAGGATCCTGTGATTTGTCTCTAAGTCATGTCACGGCAGTTGGCTTTTGACTTATTACAGTGCAAGCTTTTATCTTTTCAAACATCATTCCTGCTATCAGTAGAGATTCCCTACATAGTTGTTGTGCATCCCCATTATCCTCAGCGACTACCACGGTGGCAATCTCCGATCCCTAAGGCTGATGATGATCTTATTGAGTCCAGAAGAGACTAGAAACCAAGTGCTTCTTGCATGGCGCTTTCGTTCTGGGCTCGATACAGTTCCACCGAATTGAAGCATCAAGGAACATAAGGTATGGAAAGTAACTTTATTATGTTATTGTATAGGTACATAATTACAAAATTGTGATAAGTGAAAGACAAAAGGTCAACAAGCGTCTGACTTAATTAAGAAATCTTGAAACCTCTTGGTCAGGGGAACACGAATATGTAGCCCATGAAATTGAGAAATCCCTGGTGGAAGCCATTGCAAATTGACTTTGATTAATCCAATCCGTTCAAAATAATGTCAATCCAATACCTGGGAGTTTCAAAGCAAAAAAAATTATGTTGCTGCAAGCATCATGCACAAAAAGATTCCTCTTCCAGATTTTGATTGAAGTCGGCTTTTATGGATCCTCCTCAACGAAAAGGGGTTGGATAGATCTAACGAATGCCCCACGAGAGATCAGCAATAACCTGAATATTCACCATTTTGAGCATCTAATGAGTTTGACTTATGTTACGGACAACAGATTTCTTTAGCTCTTTGCTCTACGAAAAACATTCCTTAACTTGTGCATTATCCATTACTTCAGGATATCGTCCACAACGTGAATTGGTCCTATATGACCTAAGTTGCTAAAGAGACAGCGGACTAACACATTCCAGGTGGTAAGGTTGGGGTAGATCCCTTCATTTACCATCCTCTGAACATAAAGATCAGCTTCTTCAACACCCATCCAATTAGAGATCCCCCATAGAAGAGTAGTATATGCTATTACGTCAGGTTGCCACTCTTCTGCTGCACTGTTTCTGTCCAAAACTTGGATGGCAGATTGAACCTGTCCCTGCTTACAGTAGGCGTAAATAATCATGTTATATGTGATGGCATCAGGCTTTATCCCTCCCACCAGCATTTTCCCAAGAAGCATCCTAGTCTCCCGAGGCATACTGGCACGACAAAATCCATGCAAAATGATATTGTAAGTCACCAAATCCAGCCTGATTCCCCTTTCTTCCATCTCCCCAAAAAGTTCAAAAGCTGCTTTGAACCTATTCTCCTTAAAGAGACCATCCAATAACTCGTTGTATGTTCTTATGTTAGGGCAACACCTATAATTCCCCATCTGATCAAGCACTTTTAGAGCACAGTCCAGTCTCCCGATCCCACATAACCCTTTTATCAAAGCGTTAAATGTAACCGTGTTTGGAGGACAAGCTTCAGTAGTCATATTCTCTATAAGAGAATAAGCTTGATTGATCATAGAATTCCTACAGAGAACATCCACCATGGACGTATATGTGACAACATTTGGGTGACAACCACGACTTATCATCTTGTTCCATGTCTCAGATGCACCAACCAAATTTTCAGTTTTTGCAAAGCCATCGATGAGAATGCTATACGTAGTCACATTAGGAGAGCAGCCATTTCTTTCCATCTTATCGCAAATGGCTACAGCTTTACTCATATTCCCACAGGAGCAGAGGCCTTGTATTAGAATGTTGTAAGCAACGACATTGGGCACAAACCCCTCTCGAATCATTTTGTTCCACATTTCGAGAGCTTCATGCTGCCTCCCTCCCAAGAAACATCCCTTTATCAAGGAAGTGCATGTGTAAATATTGGGGCTACATCCCCTCCTAAACATTTGAGCCATCACTGCCAGAGACAACTTAATGTTCCCCACATCACACAGAGAACTAATTACTGTCGAGAAAGTGATGACATTAGGATCAACCTCTTTTTCCACCATCTCAGCTAACAACTTAAATACCTCCTCAAACTTGTATTCTCTGCAAAACCCATTGATCAGAGCATTATATACTGACACCACCGGTTTGAACTGCGTCACGATCTGCCTCGCTTCCCCCACCTCACCAAGGCGACACAAAGTGGACACTATAGTCGTATAGCTCACCGCATCCGGAGAGCAACCCTTCTTCGACATTTCATCGAGCAGCTTCCTTGCAGCGTCCACCCTCTCATTCTTACACAGTGCCTTCAAGAGAATGTTATACGTAAACACATTCGGCTCCATCCCGTCTCTCTTCATATTACTATATATAGGATTAATCATCTGAAATCTGTTCTCACTAAGCAAAGCATCTAATACATGATTGTAAATCTTCACCGTCGGCTCACACCCAAATTCTCTTATCCTATAAAACGTCTTCAACGCTTGCTCGGCCAACCCGGCTAGCTGATAAGCCTTTATCACACTTACGAACAAGTCCTCAGAGCATTTAATCCCCTCTAATTTCATTTGGTGCAATAAGTATTGCACACCGTCAGTTTGATTCTTTTCCCGACCGAGCTTCTCAATCATGGTTTGGTACGTTAATGGGGTGTGCTTGAAGCTCCCTGAATTGGCTATGGACTTGAAGTACTCCAAGGCAGAAACGAGGTCGCCCTCGCGTTTCAATCTGTGTACAACGTCCCTTTCCCTGAGAAAAAGGGATTGGTTTTGTTCAACCTGGGGTTTACGGGGGTTGAAAATTGCGTTTGTGTTTAGGACAAATGGGATTGAAGGTTTGTGTACTTTCAACAGCAAGGAACACCCTTCCTTTAAGTACATCACAGAAGATCAGAAGCCCCAACCCTAGCTTGGCTCCAGCAACTTCTATGAATTCAAGAGCTGAAATTTAAAAAGTAAAAGAGACCCATTAATCATCCAACCAAAAACGCCAAAAGATGGCAAGTTTTCTTTGTATGCGTCGCACTCCTGCACGAACACGGGCTTCTGATTTTCTAGAAAGTAATTCAGGTGACAGCAAGCGGGGAAGAAGGCTGGAAGGGTATAAGAGGGAATTAAGAAAGTCGGAAGGGTATAAGAGGGAATTATGAAAGTTGGAAGGGTATAAGAGCGAATTAGGAAAGTTGGAAGGGTATAAGATGAGATTCTTGCAAAATGGCATTAGTGTAAGGTTAAAAAATTTGGGAGGCCCAGTGTAATTATACAAATTATGTGTACTAAAATGAAAATTGGAGAGAAAACATATATTTGGCTTCCGACGGCCACGTCCTAGTGGAAGCCCAGTAAGTCATTTGGCCTCCGATCTCCAGGTACCGTAAAGGCATATGTTTTCCTGCAATTCGCCTCTGTGATCTTATTTGGTCGTCTTCTATTTTCTAATTCCGTTGCCTCTTAGTTATATAATCTGTGTTTTTGATGAATTACTTTGGTTCGGAGTAGTTCCAATAAAGTTCGCAGATCTCATAGCGATCCCTTTTGTATATCTCCCATGTTTATGGCGTAATTTTCTTTTTCTCTTGTTAGGTTCAGTGGAAAAAGGTAATTTTTTTTTTATTTTTGCTTTTAGTTAGCTGAGAAACATTTGATTTAGTGACAAACTGTTCTTTCTGGATCGATTTCTGTTCCTTTTTAGGGGGTTTAAAGTGGGATTGTGTCTAGGATGGTGAGTATTTTATCACGAAAAGAAAGGGTGGAAAGTTTATGCCTAGGTAGATGCATCTGGGCTATAGTTTTGACGAAAGTACCGGGGCAAGCTTACTGCGGTATCTTCCTCTTGGGTGATAGATTCTTCCTTCATCTTCCTCTGTAGAGACTCAATTTCATTCTCATTGCTGGACGAAATATCAAGGAATTGGGTTGTCAATCTAAATGGTAATCATAACCATTGTGGTTCACTACATTGCAAATAATAAAATACAAGCAGGATGCATCTGTCAGACAGCTCCCTTTTCTCCTTTTCTTGGTAGAAGTATCAAATCTATCAACTCTTTGATTTGTAATCAGTGATTAAGAGTTTTTCTTGATTATGAGGTTTTCATTATTTGGCGTCAGTTATTTTTCACCTCAGTATCGTATTCAGAAGTTTCATAAAGGTTTCTATACAATCACAAGTAGCTCATTAATTTTTGTTTCTCTATTAGGAATTCAGTATCATATTACGTAGAAGGCATGGCGTTACATAATGATTCAGGCGCAGCAGAGAAGAAATCAAGTGAGGTTGCAAAGGACATACCAACCTTTAATGCTGAGAAGCTGCAAAGTAACATGAAAATTATATATTACAGGTTTGGTTGACACCCCTTATTATATGGAACCAGTCAAATTGACTCATGCTTGATATTTTAGATAACTGTACAAGAGACATAATGGTTCATTCCTTCAAACTATACATTGAAGGATGGTTTGTTTTGTGAGTGTTTGTGCATGCATAAGAAGACAGTAGAAGCTAATATCTTTTGACCTTGTGTGCAGCCGAACTTTTCTGTCTATTATTGGTGGGGTCATTGCTGGAATTTTGGGATTCACTGGCTTGACTGGGTTCATCTTTTATTTCCTTGTCATGGCAATCACTTCAGTTGGGCTAGTAGCAAAGACAGGCTTTTCAATTCAGCTGTACTTCAATAGCTGGAACCAAGTTATTCTGGATGGATTTTTTGGTGGGCTTATGGTATGGCTCTTTATCATCAATTCCTTGGTATTCTTTTTAATTTATTTAGTACAAATATTATCTGATTGCATTGACGTCATGTCTTCCATGGCATTTTTTTTTTGAGTGTATTACTTTAAGAGGTCATAGTTCTCTTTGTTGCCTGCTTCGTTAATTTGCTGTCATTTTTACATATTTTTTGTCAGTCAAGGCTGTTGCAAAGCAGTAGGGAAGGCCTCAAGGGAAATGAATTCTACTTTTCATTTATCTCCTTTGAAACTGTAGTTGATAGTTGGAAAATTCTGTATGTTTCGGTTATCAAGTGTTCTTAGCCTGGTTAATTAGAACACCTTGTGAAAGTTTTTGAAATATGTAGTGTATCCTTGCCTCTTCCAAGCATATAATCTTGCACGCTTGTTTCTATTTAGTTTAATTCCAAACTGTTTATTCCTTGCATTTTGGCAACCTCGTGTTTGATGTTAACCTCATGAAAGCTACTTAAGTTGGTTAGAAATGTATCCCTTAGACTAAAATTCCTGGGCTGTACTATAGCCGTTTATTTTAAATTCATTAGGAAAGAGCACTTTTACCCCCTTGGTATGGCCTTTTTGATAACTGGCCGATCCCTTTTCTTGATTGAATTATAGAAAGTTGAGTTTCTTATTTATGTAAAATGTGTATTATGTGATTGAAATAGCTTTTATTATTTGTGCTTTGAGCTAAAAGATCTACTGAAATGTCTATGATGAATGGTAAATTGAAGAGAGAATGATTTTGGGATGTCAATTCAAAATACTTATGCATCTGCTGTTCCATTTGTGCCAATTTATGCTACTTGTGCAACTTAAAGTCATGTTTAACTCACAAGCGTTACAATGTAATTCCCTATTTTTATTATGTTCTTAACATTTTCTTTCTCATCTTTTCTTTTGCAGTCATTTGTGCTGTTCTGGACGTATCCTTTCAAAATGTTGAGACGCTTACTTGGTAGAGGCAAAAACTCGATCATTGCCATTGATATTACACTACCTATTAATGGCACTGTCAATAGCATTTAGATGTGTAATATCAATGGCAATAGTGTTGAGACAATGAAATAAGCTCATGGGTCCCTTAATCTTCTCCAGGTCAAAGTCTTTATATGCATTTTTTTCCTCCCAAACTACCTCATTTTAACAACCCAAATAATGATCGATGTACAGCTTGACTTGGTGGTTCAAAAGGTGTAAGCAAAGCTTCTTCTGTGAGCACCCAGCTCCTGCTGTTTTTTTTTTTTTTAAAAAAAAAAGCACAATCACACTCACGACAGCTCTTGCTGTTTAATATTCACATGAGCGTTCTTGAATCCTTTTTTTCTTTTCTGCCACATTCTGATCATGATGACTGTATGGCACAAAAGCAGTGATATCTAGAAATTGCCTTAGATTCAAAAAATAGTAGTGCAAGTCATAAATTCTTTTACTGAATCATTTTGGTTAGAATATTGGTTTTATGTATGCCTGCTTTCCTTGACATAAGAAGATTTGCATATGACATCGTGCATATATTCTGATCGATTTCATCTTGGGTGGAAGGAAAGCTGCTGCCTGCCGTGGTCTACCTACATTCCTCTGGGATCTGGAAATAGCTTAGTTTTGTATCGGCTAAACTATTATGTGGTTTAATTTAGTCTGCCCTCATTTGATTTAGTTCGAAGGATATGTGTTAAAGGTGTTTGACTCTAGCTGGGAATCTGATGCCTAGGAAATTTTGTATGAAAGCTGCTTTTGCAGGTTGGAGGCAACCCTTTTTCATAGCTTGAGAAAAAAGAAATCTCTAACAGTAAGTGATATATGGAGCTTTTCATTTCTTTTCTTCGGTTTCATGGCTTTGGCAAGAGCTCTCATTATCACAGGATGTTGTGTCCTAAATTGTTAGGGCCATGAGAAAGTTTAATTTCACTTATCAACGTTGCTATTGATATACTATTGCAGTGCCTTTATGCCATGTATTTGATTTTCCCCAAGTAGCAGTGAAAGTCTTTTAAGAAATAAAGACAGAACAAGTGCAACATCTTTAGAACAGTGATCTCATTTATGTGATCAGAATCATCGCAAAAGGTCGCTAGTATTAAATCAAAGAAAAATGGCTAACCAACATTAGGGATTTTGAGCAATGCAAAAGAGAAAGAATATAAAACACATGAGATTCCTAATCCAGCAATCACGTTGTAGGCTACGCGCTTGTTGTCTTTGGAGGGCAAAAATGCTGTTTTGAGTGTATTACTCAGGTAAAAGATCCTGTGAGAAATCTGCAAGGAGGCAAAAAATTGGAGTTTCAGCTATGATAAATGATACCAAAATTTCAAAGCATAACTTCTCTTGCTTACCGTGATGAATATTGAAGTAGTGAGCAAAAAGTTCAACATGGGATAGCCTGGGATCAGGGAAAGCAACAGCTTTGGCTGAGCATTTGGAACTCCAGATCTGCCAATTTATTGGGCATCCATTATACATATGAATGATGAGTGTCTGTGCAAGTGTGTAAATATTACCACTAACAATCGAAATAACACCTTCATACTGCTTGCTTCCAAAAGAAAAAGAAAAGGAACGAAAGTGGAAGATGTGGAGATTTAGTAGAGACAAGGCAAAAGTAAGAAGCCCATTGGAGTAATTAGAAACACTAATATAATGGATTTCATTATCTCATATTGAAAAGGCAAACAAGATGGCTAAGAGGTTATTGTTACTTCTTTCATTAGTTTGACCTTTTAGAATGGAACTTAGGTCTGTGACACCAAACTTATTGAATGGAGGCTGGTTTGTCTATTAGTATAATGGCATGCATCAATCATTATTTCTCAATAATATTTGATCGAACCGCATAGTGTAGCAGACGTCCACAGTTATGAGCTTCACAATACCTTAACCAAATATGGATCTGTGAGATGTAAGTCTCCAGAGTTATCTTGCCCATCCATCTGAAAAAAACAGAGACAACTATGTCACATATGCTACACAAAGATTAATGAATTCCCAAGCTTGCAGGACCTTTCACAAACAGTGATATGGCCTTTATATTAGAGTAAATAAAAAACAGATGGAGTAGCTAAATGTCACTTACGCGAAAAACGTAAAACTATAACCACGTAAATTCTGGGTAACATTTCGCACGCATATGTAGGCCCTGATCAAGAAGACATCAGTGATACATCACCAACTTTCAAAACATTCTGAAATGGCCCAAAATGGAAAAATTTCGAGTTAAGAAATGCGTACGTTATTGGAATCCATGAGGTATATGGATGATATTTGTTGTAAGTAATCTTGTCCAGATTGTATATATTTGTGGCCCACGCATATCCCGCCTACAAAAACAGAAAACTCTCAGCATAAGGGAAATCAACATAGAAAACATGGTTTCTTAATTAGGAAAAAAAAAAATCATAGTACCAAGGAAGAGATCAGCACAACAGCCACTTTTATTGGTATTCTGCGACTTGCTTCTGTTTCTTCCAGCTTCTTCGTCCACCTTTCAATCTATGACATGCCAAGCATATATACCCAGTGATATATATGTATGTTTTGGGTGAGGCAGGGGAGGGGGTAGGGGAATCAATTAAAGGGAGCACAAGATTGCGTTAGAACTTACGTGGTCATGAGAGTAAGCGTATATCATCCCAATTATCCATATGTAGCGATCAAGGCCTGAACGAAAATGCCATTCATGCATTACGGGCAGCCGATATTGTGACGGATTTGGGTCGGTGTAACCTGCAATATGATTGAGGGATTTGGGTGAAAGGCCTGCAATATCATCGCAGGGAATATGAAGCTCTGCCAAGTTACTAACCAAGCAAGAACGTGAGAGGGCTCCAAACCACATCAAACACTCCTGGGACTTCCCATACTAGGATAACCAGCAAGAAGCATGCGATGAATTTCGCAACCATAACCGACCTTCGCTCATTGTACTTGTTTAGAATCCCAAGCACCCCATAAACCATGAGAGTAAACAAGGTGTGCATGGGGCAAATGTAGCATATCATGTAACTGTTGTTGAGGACAACGCAGCAGAAAAACAGCAAGAAATTAATCCTCCACATCATCTGCTCCAAGAAACAAAATGCAGAAAAGATATGATGACTGAAGAGAATTAATTCATGGTATAGCATCTAGATGCAATCTTTGACTTTTAGGGGACGGCAAACCTGGGCAACTCTTGTAAAACTGTAATCTTTAGTGATATAAAAATACTTGAAGTTCCCAAATCCAGTCATCCACACATACGCGGCAAGACATGCTCGAACATAATTATAGATTTCAGCCGCAGCAAAGTAATGGTACAACAGGAAAAGTGCCTGCAGGATAGGAGAGGGAAGACCACCAATGATGGATACGGAGTTGATTCCATTATGTCTGTCTTATGTTATGAGAGACGAACAAGGAATGCAATGCTGGAAGTTCCTTTCACTACATTTTTGTGGCTGATGCTTAATGACTATACACTATTTGAAAGAACTGACTTACCTGCATCCAACCTTTCCACTCTTCAGTTTGACGCCTATTTAAATAAAGTACTGATTCTCCTGGCGATGATGACTTTTCGTTATGCATCTTGAGAGAAGGTATTCCACATGTTATGATGAGAACGAAGTACAGGAACCAGAAGAGATCCCGGTTGAAAATCTGCACGAACAGATGACAGTGGAGAAGAAAACCCAAAAACTTTGTAACTCAAATAAATACTAAATATAGACGTGGTCCATCCTTGGAAGAACCAATCCAAAACTCAATGAGAGCATGGCTAAGCAATGGATGAGATATATGGAAGTGACATGGTAAGAGGAGGACCTTTGTTTCTGAATCAAAGAAATCTGTACGGTCACACAAGAAAAAAAATGCCATGACGAAGCCAAATTCAGATCTGCAACAGAAAGAACGAAGTCAAGAACCGATCCACTTGAAGAAATTACTTCTCGAATTCCAAACAAGGGAAGTGATTGACTTACATAGCTCTCAGGGTTGCTCGATTTTCGATCAAGAAAGACTTGTCCAACGAGAGGAAACTAACAAGATATTATCAAAACGAGGGTATGTTAGCTTGTATGCTCAAAGCAAGCAGAAATAGATAACAAGTAGACAACTTCAAGAAGCCAAGTCTGTCTTTTGAAACCTGATAATGGGTGATTTAGTAAGCGTAGTTTTAGTTTTAGCTGACTGGTGATCTTCTCCCCCTAATAGAGCAGCCGTGTCATCTTCCACAACCGTGACATTCCTCAATTCAACCAAACTCACATCCCCCGAGCGCTTATTGGGAGACAGAGAGACATGATCATCCTGTAGTGCCCTTTCTTTCTTCCTTCAACCACAGAAAGCATAGTACAAAAAAACGAATCATCATCTAAAAGTACAAATGAGTCTGTAAGCAATGCTCACATGCACAAGATAATTTACCAATCAGAACATCAAAATGCATGTAAGATGCAACATATCAGAGAAATAAGTTCAGGTTTCATGGACTATAAGATCCGAACAATTCGAAAATTATTAAACTTACGGTTTGGGAGAGCCTGAATATCTATAGCACAAGAACTCAGAATAGATCCAAGCTGCAATTATGGGTATGATTCCGAGCAAAAATGACACCTGGCATTGATAAAATATCGTCAAACTTGAGCTGAAAACATTTTACCTCCAAACAAGCACAGACAAATGACGTAAAAGGGAAAAAGTGAAATCCAACATGTTACCATTTTAAGTTATCAAACCTCTATGTGTCAACGAGGAACAATACCAGAAAGCATTTGAAAAGAAAAAAGAATAAGAAAGAAGCTCAAAAGATGTACCTGTCCAGGACTTATCGGACCAGAGATCATCATTTTCAATGAAAATCCTCAGCTGGAATTCAAAGATGGGGATTTCACTGAAAGCGTGAAGCTTGTAGCTAGGAAGCCAACATAGAGAGAGAAGGAGATGTAGTGAGTTAACTAGTGTTTCAACCATATATAAAATGCTCCAACCATTAATGAGAGAACGGTTGTTAGTGAGAGCTCCGTTTCTTCTGCATAACCGGTACATCGCTCATCCATGGTTACATTGCATGTCGAGAATTGGAACTTCCAATTGCAGGAGGCTGAAGCATATATTTTTTATTTTTGGTTTTCTCGCATGTTCCATAGATGTCTTTTCTACGTGCTAAATGCTCTTGTTTAATGCAGGACCATTCCCATTGTTCTTACACTTCCAATCATAATAATGGCAGCAGTTTTGGAAACAACATAAGCAGCTCGTTCTATTTGTAACATCTACCAGTCCATTCGTTGAGCATTAATTACTTTTGAAAACAGCAATATATCTCTAACGCCTCCCTAATGCAGTCGATCCACTAGTCTTCCTCATCCTCACTACGTTTATTTTTGTGACTCACTATAAAAGAACTTGTTTCTGAGGCTGTTACTTATTCAACCTTCATAAAACTGAGAGTGCTTTGGAAGAGGAGGAGAGAGTTTCATCTGCTCTTCCTCCCCACCTCACTGTTCTTGCCAACTCTCTTTTCTCGTTCTATTTGTGTTACTTTGTAAGCCACATTTGTTGCCTTCCTCCTGCTGCTCCTCATCACGCCACTCGCCGCCGCCCCTGTCGACCCACCTCCCAAGCTCGAGTCTCACATACACCAAAATAGCTACCCAAGAAAGTGTTACGATCCATGACCTACGTCGCTATTTTGGCTTTGGAGTCCACCATGAATCGATGCCCTTTTATCCGTCAGAAACTTAATTCGATGAAACATAAAGAGCGACATTGTTATATAACAGCTTTAACTCCATTTTTCCAATTTCACCAACCTAGCCTCTATGCTGCTTTAAAGATGATCTTGTTCAGTGAATCTTTTCCCTACCCATAAATTACCATTTGCGTCCGATTCACTTATCTGACCAATTCATTTTTTTTTTCTAACATTTTAATTTGACACCATATTGTCGATACATGAGAGTTTGTTTAAGGTCTCTCACCCCTTCTTTTATTTGGCTTCTTTTAATTTGAATGTCATTTCATCGAAGTGGCTAAAAAAAAAAAAAAAAAAAAAGGAAAGGGCAACCAATCACCCTATTTAATTTGAGAATGCAATTTCCTGTGGTCATTAAACCTAATGAAGAAATGGCGTATGGGACATAAAGTAGAAATAAACACTGATAAAGCCATGAAAAGTAAATTTTGCATGCTTTTAACAACAGAATTTTATCTCCTGAACACAGATCCGTAACACATTTGACAAATTCGTATACTGCACTTAATGATCTTACTTCACCAATTCCAAATTACTGCGAGGACATGACAAAATCAACTCCTTTGTTGGGTTTTTATACCCGGTACCCAACTTTTGCCATAACAAATATGATCCAAACTCCATTTTCCAGCATGATCTGCCTATCCCCCAATAACCACGTGACAAGCAGCAGAAGAACCCATTTCCAAGTTGGACCTTGCTATGGAGACGATATTTCTCGCAGTGGATCAGTAAGCTAGGTTCACAGAAGTTCTCCAGAAGCTGGCGACCTACTAAACTATATTCACATATTTGAATGCTCAAACCTGTTCACTATAAGATTATCAGCCAAATTGCAGACTTGAAATAACAAACTAGGAACAAAATTATAATCGTTAAACACAAAACAAAGGAGTCCAACTAAATCTTTAAGCATGAAATGTATTCGAGTAATTTAGCCGGAGGCATGAAGCACACCAGATATAGCAATGTGATTAATTTAACAGAATCTTATAGAACTAATTTGTTCAGTGGAAACTTTCTAGACAGTGACGTTGTAGAATTTCCATCCCAGCTTTAGAGTATACTCAAGGGGAAAGGACGATACTTTTCAACTTCAAAGCCCAAAATATTAACGTGCATGCTTGTTAATATTTACCATTGGCGCAGCCGGAAATCATACGTTTATACTTTTTAAGGCCAGCGACTGCTGACTGCATGTGTATGAAGCAGTAGCTAGCCACGTAACTCTTGAAAAGGATGCTAAACCAACACAAGTCACAACAATTTAATCAAAAGAGAACCATTCTTACCATTCGTGGGATCTTTAGGAACACAAAAGACAAGAAGTATAGACCACTAGAGACTGCTACCGCCGTAACTACGTTGTAGGTAAGGCGCTTGCTGTCTTTACTAGGCACAAATGCCATTTTTAATGTATTTGTCAGTTCGAAGAGTCTGTAAGAAATCTGCAAGAAAGCATAAAAGCTTCAGTTATACAAACTGTTCTCAAAATTTTGAGGTGTAACATCTTTGACTTACTGCAACGTATATGGAAGTGGTGAGCATAAAATTCAACAATGGGTAGTCTGGGATCATAGAAAGCAACAACTTTGGCTGGCCATCTGGAACACCAGACCTGCAAGTTCATTAGGAATCATTTTAAATCCATATATATATATGCCTGAATGGACAAATGTCTAACTAAATACCTTATTAAAAGAAAAATAACATGTAAACATTCCCTATACAAATAGTAAACTGCAAGTCCATATCAAATGTCAAAACTCAACACAAAGATGATTTATACTTTCTCTCGAAATTCAGAAATCAAAGTGGTGAAAGTGAACTTCCAGTTTCACCAAGATCCTCACCAAAAGAAAACCAATGTAAGAAGCCAGTCCAAGCAATCAGCGATGCCAATTGTATTTTCTGTTAGCTAGTATCAAGCAGTTTGATTCTATGCATAAACTATTGTTTGCATATAATAGCAACAGCAGCTGCCGACTTCTCTCTCTAGCTTCTGGAGAGGAAAGATCTCCCTCTACCTCTAGTTGAACGCTGATTCCCCCTCTCCTAAGAAAGCTCCTAACTCCTATCGTCCAGGAGGAGGGAAGTGTTCTCCACTTGCCCTCCCCAGCACACTCCTCGACCATCATCACTGCAAACCAGGAAGCCTACTCCAACACCCATGGCCCCATGTTTCGGGTGTTACCCTTTTTGCCATATAACTCAAGTTATTCTACCGTCACTGCAGATCTTGCCCCTATGCAGCCTAGCCATTGCTTCCACGAGATCAGCTCCTACAGCAACCAACAATTGTCGGTGGCCACTTTTTTTAACTGCAGCACAAAATCTTATTTGACTGACCTATGGGCCATATCTCAATCACCAATACGCTACAGATTAGATTAGAGTGATAGTAGGAGACTCCTTTTTAATTTCTTTTGGATTTACATTTCTAATATCCTAATCTGTGCATAACCTTTTCCTTATTAACGGAAATCTTATCTTACCCAAAATAGGAAGGGGTTTTTTGCGGGGGGGGGGGGAGAACAGCTACCAGACATGATGGTGAAGCCTTAAAAATTAGCTCGCATTCACATAAGCTACACTATACCTCAACCAGATATGGATCTGTGACATGTAGGTTTCTAGAGTTATCTTTCCAAGCCATCTGGAAAACAGAACATAAACATAACAAATATTAGTCAAAGATAAATAAATTGGTATAAAGAGGAAAAACTTCCAGAATCTCTTTAAAATTTTTCAAAATGGAGGCCGCAATCACTAGATGTTGGTGTGAATTCTAAGAAATGGAGTAAATTAATAACACTTACGCAAGAAGTGTCAAACTGTAGCTACGAAACTGCTGAGTAACATTCCGTAGACATATATAGACCCTGATGAACAGGAACAAAACAATACGTCACCAACATGCAAGATAGAATGCTACAAAATGACAACATATCTGAGTCAAGACAAGCATACGTTATTGGGATCCACGAGGTATATGGATGGTATTTGTTGTAAGTAATCTTGTCTAGCTTGTATACAAACTCCAACCACAAATACCCCACCTAGAAATCCAGAGCAATTGCTTGCATGAGACATGAACAATTAGAAAACAGGATATTGTTAACCATAACCCAAATAGTACCGTTAAAGATATCAGAGCAACAGCTGTTTTTATTGATATTCTGCGTTTTGCTTCAGCTTCTTCCAGCTTCTCCATCCACCTCTCAACCTATAACAAGTCATGTCAATAATGTAATGCAACATAGAAACTTATTTGTTGGGAAGGAGGGAGGATGATGTTGCGGGCAAGAACTAAATTATACAAGATTGCATTTGGGACACTCACTGTTGGATGATAATAAGCATATATCATCCCAATTATCCATATGTAGCGATCAAGGCCTGAACGGAAATGCCACTCATGCAAGAGGGGCAGATGTGATTTTGCAGGATTTGGGTCAATATAACCTGCAATATTTTAGTAGTTGGGTAAGCACGACCTACAAGGTCTAGCAGGGAATATGAAGCTCTGACAAGTTACTAACCAAGAAGAAACGTAAGAGGGCTCCAAACCAATTCAAACACTCCAGGCACTTCCCATACTAGGATAACAACCAAGAAGCAAGCAACAATTTTTACAGCAATGACTGACCCAATCTCGTTGTACTTGTGCAGAATACCAAGCGCCCCATAAACCATGAGAGTAAAAAGGGTGTGCATGGGGCAAATGTAGTATAGCATGTAACTGTTGTTAAGCACTACGCAGGCAAAGAATACCAAGAAATTAAGTCTCCACATCATCTGCTCCAAAAAAGATAAAAACATTAAAATTGAAAGAAAATATTTTGTGAGAGAGCACAGAGAAGTAATCTTTGACTCTAGGAATGCAAACCTGAGCAAATCTTGCAAGGCTGAAGTCTTTCCGGACATAATAATACGAGAAGTTTCCAAATCCAGTCATCCACACATAGGCAGCAATGAAAACTCTTATAGCATTGTAGATTTCTGTTGCAGCAAAGTAATGGTACATGAGGAAAAGTACCTGCAAGATAGAAGAGAAATAAGACCATGAATAAAGGTTTGACAATAAGAAGCCTAACCAGAATATATATAGAATTTTATACACACTAGTCCATACGGCTGGATGTGTAAGTAGCCTAATGATTAAGTATCCAATAGCTAATGATTTTATGCAGATCAGCATGCGCAGAGTTAGAATCCAATATATTCCTTCAAGTAGTTCATAGTCAAATCTTTTGTCCTCTAAAATTCAATAAATCCAAGACAACATTTCCCAGCAGAAGTAAATCATTTGAAAGAGCTGACTAACCTGCATCCAACCTTTCCACTCTTCAGTTTGATGCCTATTTAAATAGAGAATGGATTTCCCAGACAATGGTGACTTATCATTATGTATCGTGAAAGAAGTTATTGCTGAAACTATGATGAGAAGGAAGTAGAGAAATAAGAAGAGATCCCGATTGTAACTCTGCACAAATAGATTATAGTCAAGAAGAAAAACTCTCCATCAGCAGCCAAAAACAAGTTAAGAACCAAAGATTACAAAAATGCAGATATCTTTAGATCACTTGCCAAAACACCCCAAATGATACATAAGAATAATTGTATAGCTGATTGACTTTAAAATGTAAATGCAGACCAAAAAAAACCTTCATTGTTGCGTATGCACCAGTTCATCTCATTGGCTCTCAGAATGTGTGGGCACATACTGAAATGTCATTGCAGTGGCACTGGCTATGACTAAATGTTAAGCCACATGCTTCACTCAACGATAATAAACACTCTATACAAGGAAATGAGATATTCAAAAGAAATAAAGCAATAAGCAGTACCTTTGTTGCAGAGCTAAAGAAATCTGTACGGTCACATAAGTAAAAGTATGCCATAAGAAAACCAAATTCTGATCTGTAAACAGGAATGAGAGAGAAGAGAAAAGAAAGTCATTTCCTATTCAATCTACTTGGACAAACAATTTCTTAATTTCAGTCAAAGAAGAAATTCACTTACATAGCTCTAAGTGTTAATCGATTTTCAATCAAGAAAGACTCATCCATCAAGAGGAACCTAAAAGAATATGATACATCAATGCATGTAAGCTCATTGCTTAAGGAAGCGTAAATTGATAATGATTTAACAACTTAGAAAACACCAAGACCATATTGAAACCTGAAAATAGGAGATACAGCAGGTGAACTTTGAGATTTAGGAGACGCTGACTGCAGACCTCCGCCCTCCAATAGAACAGCTCTGTCATCTTCCTTAACCGTGCCGTTCCCCATTTCGGCTAAGTTCACATCTGAGTGCCTACTAATAGAAAAAATAAAAAATAAAACTCTAATATCACTAATACCACTAACTCCTTTTTCTTTAATCTTTAACTCAAGAGAATATCAGACTACAAAGAATAAGATCTAGTGTTTTTACATTCTCAATGAAACTTATATAAAGTCTGACATGTTTTGATATCTATAATACTAGCAATGCAATTCACATTTCCATACATAACGTCGATTGCACCACCGAAACAGAAATAAAAAATTCGCAGAATAACTCACACTTTGGCAGGGGCTGAATTTTTCCTGTACTCCAAGAACTCGGAATAAATCCAAGCTGCAATTACAGGCACAATCCCAAGCAGAAACGACACCTGTAATCAACAAAGAAGCAATACTATCATAGAAGCAATTGATACCTACCAGTGACAGCTTCAAGACCAATGCTAAAGACGAACAAAAGCCAGAATCAAAGCAACATGAAGCATTTCTTAGTAGCCACCTCTTGAGCACTCAAAGAGGAAGAAAGAGATCCCAAAAACAAAAAAAGAACTCAAACGGCGTCGTACCTGTCCAGGAGTGATCGGACCGACGATCACCATTTTCGCAAGGAAGACCAAAGAAAGCCTCGGTTTAAGCAAGAGTCACAGGGACCGGCCCAGAAAATCGACGAGCATTTCACGAAAGCAAGGATTGAGGAGCTCCGGAACCAGATCCGCTTGGAATCTGAATTGAGAGAGAGAGAAGAGAAATGCAAGCTGTTCTACGGTTGAGAATCTAGTGGTGTCGGTGAGGCTGTGTTGGCCTATCAAAATGCAGTGGAGAAAGAGAGTGTCGGAGAAGATGAAAAAGGAGTTGGTAAACAGAGATAGATGCCGAGTTACGGCGAGTCAGAGCTAATCACAAGCGTCTTAGAGCAGTTGGTTAGGGAATCGCTGCTGTTTCTTCTTCTAAATAATGGACCTCCATTCAAACAATATAATTTCGTTTTCCAAAATACGTTTCGTGGGCTTTTGTATCATGCCTCTTCTGATTTTCCGTATTATTTCCGTGAATGTAAAATATTTAATGCCCCCAACACTTTACTCCTTTCATAATTAAAAACAACAAATTTAATGTCGGTGGAGTTTGAAAAGCATGTCAAATCTAGCGTCCTCTTTCCCACTCCGTGACGTGAAATTCCACCGCTCACATTTTCTGTGGCTGTTTGTGTATTTCATGCCATGTCAGCTTGGACTCGTCTTTTTAAATTTGTTAGTTTTGGATAGTGTTCCGGAGATCCAGCCTTCAGTTTTCAACCACTCTCTGCTCAGGTTGTGCATGGATCGAAGAGATCGGGGCGTCCATTTTTAGCTTTACCCCTGTTGCTTAACTTAACTATTAAAAGTGTTGACCCCTGCCATGGATGTATAGCGGGTGCCATATTCCATGCCAATCGGCTTGGCCCATTGTGACAAACGAGTAAAAAGATGTACACCTATTAGCGTATGTTGTTCAATAAGCCAGGTATATTTCGGACTCCCATTCACCAATAAAACTCTATCATGCTTCCAATTTCCATAATAACTCCACTCGAGCCTCACTCAAACTTAAGATATGAAATTTATCTTTAATATCAATAGTAAAAAACCTAATCGTTAAATTTAGTGTGTTCTTGCTTAGACCCATTATCATGATAAATGCAATGATTATTCTTGCATATCATCAACTACTATTACTTCATAAGTTTAGTGTGTTCTGGACCCACAAGCCCGTAACGCCCATATTTGTATCTAATCAAACATATATTTTAACATACATGGGTGCAGATTCTTTGATACGATCCAATAATTGCCGGATGGGAAAGATTTGGGGACAACGAACTAGTGAGGAAGAAACCTGACTTGTCAATTGAAACAAAATATCGGTTCAAGTCTAATAATCGCTAGAACTATGACAACACACACAAAACGACCCGACGAAAATGACAATCACCCTGCACTATTGCAAAACATGAGCTTTAATTGCAGCTGGGTTCCTAACATTGGTATCAGGGGCCCCCATAAGGTCCTGACACACACTCTCTCTGCGTTTCTCTTGGGGATTCTTCGAGCAAAATTGGACATACTGAGAGGAAGACGGACAGAGGACAATGTCGCTTAGACCCAGTTCGCGGGCGGCGGAAGAAATCGTACAAGAGCGGCATGGATGGGGACGAAGCTCGTCGGAGGAGGGAGGACAATTTGGTGGCGATCAGGAAGAGCAAGAGAGACGATAGTCTTCTGAAGAAGAGAAGAGAGGGGCTTCTTCTTGTTCAGTCTCAGCCACTCAATGAAGTTACACCAGCCAATGCTTCTGGGTTCCCAAAAAATGCTTTCACTCTCTCTTTCTTCATTCAATTTCAAAACAGTTTTGTTTCTGTGTGCAAGATTTTTGGATTCCTGGCTTGGTTTTATCCAAGTTTTTCCATTTTTACCAATTAGGAAGTATGTCCAGTGTGCTGACTGTTTAAACTGATGCCGCCAGTTGGGCAGTTTACCTGAAATGGTACAAGGATTGGTATCATGTAACAGCGTTTCCCAGTTGGAAGCCACCACTCAATTCAGAAAGCTGTTATCTATTGGTGTGTACACTAGTGCATTTTCTTTCTCAAGGTGCTTTCGTTTAGAGCTCTACTGGCCAGCTCCTTGCCTGAGTTGATGAACTATTAATTAGCGTATTTATACAGAGCGGAGCCCTCCGATCCAGGAGGTAATCCAAACGGGTGTTGTTCCAAGATTCGTGGAGTTTCTTGATAAGCATGATTTGCCTCAACTGCGTTATGGACTACTAGAGCTTAGCTGGATATTTCCTCTTCTTCTTTTTTCCTGTTTTGCGGAATTGGGGTCATGTTTATTATGCACTTTACTGTCAGGTTTTTATTACTCATGCATCTTCAGTTTGAGGCAGCATGAGCGTTGACCAATATTGCATCGGGGACATCGGAGCACACGCGGATGGTTATCGAGCATGGTGCTATTCCCAAGTTTGTGCAACTTCTTAGCTCTTCAAGTGATGATGTTCGAGAGCAGGTTGGTTCCAGTCAACAACTGTTACGTTGTTATTGTTTGCAGTTGTTGATTCACAGAGGAGTTTCGCAGTCTGGGCGTTGGGTAATGTTGCCGGAGATTCACCGACTTTCAGAGATCTTGTTCTTGGTCATGGAGTACTTATCCCATTACTGGCACAGTTTAATGACCATTCCAAGCTATCTATGCTAAGAAAGGTCACTTGGACCTTGTCTAACTTCTGCCGTGGCAAACCGGCGGCACCATTTGAGCAGGTGAAGAGATGTTTGTGAAGCTCTACAGTTTTGCCTGCTACGCTTTTAAATGATGTAAGATAAAATCTGTTAGTATAAAAATAATTAGGCTTTCTAATTCAGGTTAAGCCTGCGTTAGCAGCCCTTCGAAACCTTATCTACTCGAAGGATGAAGAAGTTTTAACCGATGCTTGCCGGGCGCTCTCGTCTTTCTGATGGCACGAATGACAAAAAATCCAGGCTGTGATTGAGGCAGGCGTTTGTCCAAGACTTGTGGAGCTTCTACTGTAAGAGGCCATTTTTTTTTGCTTAACATTACTGATGGCAGTATTTTTGTGTGTTGAGCCAAATCTACAGCCAAAATCATCTCTTTTTCTGGCTTTATAAATGATTTCGGTTTATAATCCGAAGGTAAAATTCGTTTGTGAGCCTAAATGAAGCTGTACTGCAAATTTTTGCTGGTAACTCAAACTATTGCCTTCCGCAGTCATCCGCAACTAGCAGTATTAATACCTGCTCTTCGGACCTGTTGGCAACATTGTAACCGGCGATGACCCTCAGACGCAGGTATTTGAGAGCTTGTCAACGAGGGGTTTTCTCCCTGACTGTATTTTGGCGTGTTGCATGAAGTGGTCTATACAGGTCGTATATTTCTCATTCGAGTGTATCTGTATGTGATAATGAAGCTTGTCCATGAGTTATTTAAACCGGTTATAATCGATAATAAAGGGTTTCCTTGTCTCTACCAACTGCTAACACAAAATTACAGGAAAGCATCAAGAAAGAAGCTTGTTGGACTGTTTCAAATATAACTGCTGGTAATAGAAGTCAAATACAGATGATTTTCTTAGTTCTTGTAAGATTTTTGTTTTCGATACTCATCTAGGCACCAAGTATATCTTAGGCTTCATTTTAAATGAAATTGAATACATTCTTCTTGCATACTAAGCATATTTATGTGCATATTTTGAAGGCTTCAAGTTGAACCGGAGTTACAACAAATCAAATTAAGTTCTAATATAATATTAAAAATATATTCAAAGTTTAATCTAAAAGTTAACTCATGAATTGATTTTTTTTTTTTTGTATATTTACATAATTCCAAAGAATCGTATCTTTCTAATGTTAGATTTTGTTTCCAACATTTCCATAATTGCAATATCAAATTCAAGTGTTTTTGGCTAGTCATGAGAACGAAAGGCTTCGAGAAACTTGAATGCTCATGATGTTTCTTTCCTTTGTCGTTTTAATAGTCTTATTATCAAATCTCATACGTAACCTTTCTGAAATTGAAGACTTACTTTTTGAACATGCTAATTCATTTAGAGGAAGTCCACCTTAAGGACGGAACCATAGTGTTTCAAACATGAACATTGACATTAAAATAAGCCGTGAGCTAGGTCTATCCTAGTTCTACTCCACTTTAGCATCGTCCAGTTTGGAATTATGCATAGCTGAGACAAATCTGAGTTATCAAATGAATATCACCATGTGAAATACATTTGGTTGTATACATACCCACTGAGAAAGTTCTTGGTTTTCAAAATTCGGATTTATGTATGGTGTTGACTCTTTCTTTCCTTCTAATAGGCTGTTATTGACGTAATATCATTGCTTCCCTTGCAAACTTGATTCAACATGCTGAATTTGAGATCAAGAGGGAGGCTGCATGGGCTATTTCGAATGCCACGTCCGGGGGTTCACGAGACCAAATGCATTTACCCTATCCTTTCCCTGTTCGATTCTTCTTCTCTTTCTTTTTCCTTTTTTCTTTTTCTTTTTCAGTTAAATGATATTTGTTTCCACAATGGAGTTTAATATCTAGAACTTTCAACTGTTGTTGAGCCTTGAGCACCATTCAATTCTGTCTAATAGTCGTTTTCACTAAGTTCTACCGTTTCACCTCCACAGACAATTTGTGGCCCAAGGGTGCATTAAACCACTGTGTAACCTTCTGGCATGCCCCGATCCAAGGACTGTAATGGTGTGCCTCGAGGGGCTAGAGGACATGTTAAGGATTGGTGAGGCCGACAAAGAGTCAAGTAATAGTGTAGTTAACGTCTCTGCAGAGATGATCCATGAGTTCGACGGATTGGATAAATTAGAGAACCTGCAGAGTCACAACAACAATGAGATATATGAGAAGGCCGCCAAGATTCTTGATAGGTATTGGATTGAGGAAGAGCAAGAAGATGATACAAACCAAGACTTCAACTTTCAGGCTAGTCTTCCTCTCGGGGGCTTCAGATTTGGTTAAAACTGTCTCTCTGGTGATCGTCGGGATATATAACCTTCTTTTGCATCTTGAATATTTTACGGATCGGTTTTGAGGTCTAGCCAGTTGTCCGTATGGATACTATTGATTGCGATGGACGAAGTTTAGTCCTTGAAAAAGTTGAAGATTTTGTTTGGAATAAAATTGAGGATTGAGATCTTAATAAGTTGAAACTCGATCCACGATAGCTTCGGGCCTTGAGGATGTATTGTTTGTCCGTGTCCGTGGTCCTTCACCATTTGATCAAAGTCCACAGAACTTTAGATCGTGAAATGCATCAGGGCTTGGTCTATAAATGGGCTAAACAGAATTTTCGGGGTCTTGGCCCAGTTTGTCATCAATACAGCATCCCAAGCTGGCAAGCAATCAGGCAGCCTCGGCCTACCTTCCCGCATCATTTCGCCTTTTGCTTGTCCCCGTCTTTTTCGTCTGCCTTCGCCTGTTCACAATTACAAAACCAAGTCAGTAATAAATCATTACAGCCAATCCAAATTTTAATGCTAAAGAGGGGGGAGGGCAAAAATAAGGTTAAAAAAAAGAAGAAGGAAAGAAAAAAGATGCTGCCATTGAATACCGTAGACTGACCGAATCAACCCCAAGTCAGTCGTATGATGGTGGCCGTCTTAGCGCTGATATGGTAAGAGCGCTGATATGGTAAGGACAAGAAAGTCAAAACAGGAAAAAGCATCTAGGGCATGTGCGTCCAGAGGACCCACTGCCTCTGGAGAGTATTTTCTTCTTCTTTATTCTTTTTTCCTCCTTTCTTTCTAGTGTTGAGCCTGCATTTAGCAATTAATAATTGGATGAAAAGTCACCTTTTCAGAGGTACCAAAAATAGCGCTGCTCTGTCCCGTCTCCATCGCTCTTTCACTCTCTCGCTATTTCTCTCTCTTCCCAAACGGCAAAAAATCATTTTCAGTTGTCTGTTTGTGTATTTTACGATTTCTAGGCTTTTTGAAAGTACCACCAGACACTAGGAAATAACGTGGTAAAATGAGTGGCTTATTGATGGCGGTGATTGAATTGCAAGGAGCGGCGCAGATCAGCACCCACCCAAAACCACCGGGTAACTTGGAAGGCCTGGATTCGACCCAGGCCTAGATCTGGCTCGTAGAGAAGAACCAGATAAAAAACAAGATAATCAACAATAATCTCCATGCTTATCCTCTTCCAAAAAGGTTCCACCCAGACGAGTGGGTTTACTAAAAGTCTATATTCTACGCAGGAACAATGATCAATCACTTGCTTTCTTCCCCATTCTTCCACCATATTACTCATCAACTCACAAGTAGTCAAGAATAATTAAATATTGGAAGCAATAATACTAGGGAGGAAATAAATCAAAATGGGCAAAACATCACATTAAAACCATATAAAGATCCACCAACCGTTCAACAAACCAGAAATAAATAAAAGCACAAGACCCCACCTAGAAAACCTACATTCAACCTAATCGATAGAAGTCTGACAAAAGTCTACAATCTTATCTAAATTCAGAACTTACAGAAAAATCCTAAATCAAAGTTCTTCAACCCCATATAGTCAGGCATTTCCAGATGAGACAGATGGTCCTAAGTACTGCTACCATGATAGTACAGGTGCTAAAAGCATAAAACATGAACCATTGTATCCTTCTTTCTACGAAGAGGGGATGGATTTAACAGAGAGAGAGAGAGAGAGAGAGAGAGAGAGAGGAGGAAGGGAAAGAGAGATTTGACCTATGTTTCAATGGTCAGTCCTCAAACCAAGTTGAGGTCCAACCCTACCGCTTGGATGGTCTCTCGTCATCCTCTCCACCATCGTCGTCGTCATCATCGTCGTCGTTGCCTGACCTCTTCCTCTTTGCCGGAACATCTACCTTACCACCGCCCTCACCATCGTCATCGTCTTCATCCTCTTCATCTACATCTTCCTCCTCACCGTTCTCCTCCGGTTCAAAATCACTGGCAGCTTCCTCATCTTCCGCACGGCCTACTGGCCTGACAAGGTAGTCAGTTCCCAGATCCTCCTGTGGATTATTTGTCAGGACAGATCTAAAATCGGAAAGAAATAGGGTACACAAGAGGCAAACAGAAGAATAAAAAAATTGAAGCCAACAGATCTATTTATCACGGTACCCCCCACCCTTGCAACCTAGCAGCACTTTCTCTAGCCCTTAGCAAGTCAAAAAATTGCAGCAGCTCGACAGCAATTTTCTCAACGTTTTCTCATTGGCCGAATGACAGTGAGTTCAGAAACAAAATCAAAGCCGATGACCGCTGGATGCTTTAAACAAGATTACTGTAAAACAAGGTCCAAATCTGAAGAAAAAAGGTAAAGGAAACGACGAATTCCAAACCTGACTATTATACTGAAGAAAATAGATATCAAATCAAACTAGAAAAAGCCAAAAAGTAAGCACTTAATGAATTCTGTGTATGTGCCACATAGCATATAAGAGATCTGAAACCTAATAAAGCAGAAACATAGACTGAAACGACTGGGATCTTTCAGATCTGAGCAGCCAAGCAAAGAGATGACAAGAACAAATAATTACCGTAAAAGTATGCAATACAAAAATCCCTAGCTATACAAACTTCTTTTACCAGTAAACTAAATCTAAGAAAGAGAAGTGTATAAGAAGTATGAACAGATCTAAGAGGAAAAATTGAAAATAAATATTCACCCAAAAAAAAAGGACCAGGAAAAAAATACTAACACTAAAATACAAAAATCAAGCTTGCTATTTGAATGAAAAACTCAGAAACCATTCACAGAAAAGAACAGCAAGTTAGCATGAAATAAAACTAACTGGATGGTAAGAGTATCTTTTATTTCGAAAAATTGGTAATAAATCTAAACAGCGGATCTAAAATACTTGTCACAAAAAGAAAAAAAAAATCAAACAGACAAATTTTGAAAAGGAAGAGAAAAAAAGTTCTGTATTACCTCCTCTTCACCTTCATCATCCTCATCTTCGCCGTCGTCGTCGTCGTCATCATCTCCTTCACCGTCGTCGTCGTCGTCGTCGTCATCGCCATCTTCGTCATCGTCATCGTCCTCATCATCATCCTCGTCGTCCCCCACAGACTGAACTGGGGGACCACCAGAGGCAGGTACAACCTCTTGCACATCACCGTCATCATCTTCGCCTTCATCATCATCATCATCATCCTCGTCGTCGTCGTCATCTTCGTCTGCGTCGTCGCCATCTTCTTCCTCTTCGCCTTCCACTCCCACACCATCCTCGGGCTTGTCCTCACGGCCTTCTTCGTACCAAACCCTAACCCCCTCTCCCTCTCCTAATTCGACCTCGTCCTCCATCATCTTCATATTCGTTAAACCTAGAAAACCCTTGTTCGAGAAAACCGTAGGAGAAGAAAAATCAAAATTGGAAATTTGATAAACAGCGAAGGGAAAGAGGAAGGACAGGGTTGGGGAGAGGAGCTAGGTTCTTCGTCCCGGTTCTACCAGTAGCTCTGCAACCGCGATCTGAGCCGTTGAGACATGGATCCACGCGGATTCATGACGTGGCAGGCGAACGGACGGTCCTCCTTAGAGACTTTGTACTTGTATGTTTATAGGGTCATTGCGGCGCCCCATTCTGCTTCCGAAGTCAGCTGCTTGTCACGTGCGGGTATTTTTTTCATGGCAACTAGGGTTAGGGTTTTTTGTGTTGCTAGGATATTCTATTGGGCCTTACTATCTTCTGTGCGGCCCATTAATTTGGATCGGAATCAAAACAAGGCCTGATTAATAAGCGAACTTGAGCATAGTAAGAATCATCGACTTTTTTGGCACATTAGAATCCAAGAGATTAGTAAGAATCATCGACTTTTTTGGTCAAGCGGAATCCGATGCCTCTAAATCAGAAGAGGCATTTTCATCGCGTCAATTATTGTCGTATTTTAAATCTAACACTACTAAAACATATTCTGGGGTATTTGTTTCAAGTAAAGAATTTTTTTACTTTTGATATTTTCACATCTTAATATTTCTTATCATGATATAGAAATTTAAGTTTTTCCATTAATACCTCTATAAGTCTATTATTTGACATAATTACTGATTAATATTTATCCATCTTGGCAATAAGGTGTGTTAATGGTGTGAATTGTTTTACATTGCTAAGACATAAACAGTTGCTTAAACTAAAAAAAGTTCTCTTTTACTTTTAAATTAAATTTTAAGACTTCTAATATTTCTCAATATCTTAAAAAAATTAAAAAATGATCGTTGAAGGACAAATAGCTGTTTATGTTCATTACGACACGCCTCGCGTCTGACCCGTTTGAACGGTAGACTACCTCCCATTAGGTTAGGTAGATCCCCGCTCGCACACGTGTCAATGATCTACGTTAGCCTAGCTCAATAATAATCCCATCAATGATATTCCAGACCCGGCTCTATCATTTGCTCTAGAAGAGCCCCGACGAAAGAAGAGACTGATAAAACAGAGATGGATGGGAGGTGGTATACGTCAGCTTTCCGGTGGCCGGATTTCTCTTTCTTTCTGCCCTCGTCAATCTTCCGCTGGTTGCCTGGATTCAATTTCTCCTACTTTACAAGGGGTTGGAGCTTAGGTCGCGTCAGCTGGTCGGAAGTTAATCTGGTCGATGACTTGTTCTGGACCATCGTTACGATCTTAGAATCGGTGGCTTTGGTCGCCATGCTTTGCTACTTCTTTGTCTTCTGTGGCTGTACTCTTTGATTGTCAAACTTAACATTTTCGTGTAGATATCTTAGACTGATTGTCAGGAATTTCTGGCACCTTTTGAAATTTGTCGGAGGGGTGGGGCTTCAAACGGACAAAGTATGGTGGCTAATTAGAGTAATCTTTCGGTTAACCTCATACCATGTACACAGAAATATTTGATGTTGTTGTAGTTGTTTGCTATATGCCTATCTAGCTGTACCCAATTGTCGGCCATTGAAGATTTGTTTTTTTTTTTTGTTTGTTTCGTCTTGTTTGGCCTTTCACGCTGACAAATATATACAAGAGCAGGACCTGCACTATAAATAGATCAATGTATTACTTTTTTGTTGTTTCCTTTTTGTATTTCCGGCGGGGGAGGTTTTGTAGTAATACTAAGAAGTGGATGTGGTTTACGAACTTGTGATTGTGGAATTGCGATGAAAATGCAGCAGCCAAGGGAAAGGATGTTGCATTTGTATCTACCGGGGTGAAAGGAGGAGCAACATGTAGTGCGTTGTAGATGGGGCTGTTGCTCTCTGGATTTACTTTTGAGTAGCCAATTGAACTACATTGAGGCTTCTAAAGAATCATGCCGTCGCCCAGAAGACAGCTACTTGCCAATCATGGCCAACATGGTCCGACTGGTAGGCAGTGTCCAATGCATTTGTCTACTCCGGGTGTTGAGATGATTTCACTTCATGAGGTGAGTTGAGAAACGTCCTCTTTGGCTTTAATTATTCTACCTCGCCTTAAACCTGGGGTTTCAAGCTGGGTTTCTGGCAACTTTTACAGGATGGGGCCTCTTCCAAATCTGCATTAAGTGTCATCCTCAAAAGTCTTGGTCCCTGCCAAGGAGTTGCAAGTACTCTGCGGCCAGTTGGGGTATGCATACTCCTTTATGAATGCGGCTGCCTTAGGGAATGAGCAATCAGTCCTTGTAAACCGAGCAGCTAACTTCTGTTTTCGGGTGGGATATCTGTGAAGAAGCAGCTCTAGATGATTGACTCAAACTGCAGATCATTCCCATCTTTAAGTTACAACAATGCTTTGGAGTATGTGCTGAGGTTCACTTAATTACGAGCTTCTGGAAATATTACTGACAGAGAAAAGCTACAAAATTATTATAAACTTCTAGCTTGTTGAGAATACCACCATATTATAAGCAGACTGAATGAATAACCGGTTTCTTCATCCATTCTAAACGGCTGGGAAAGTCTGGACCTGTAATTATCATCCTAACCACAACTCTCGTTAACAATTACCTGAAAATTTTCTAATCCCACTCCAGTAACCCCTTTATCTTGTAAACCAGTATGTGCCCAATTATTGTATGTTTTAACAATCTTGACCACCTAAACAGCCTACAAATTTGTCTGTTGTGACACGTTAATGATATAGCAAGTGCCAAAGATTTCAAAAGACCACGAGGATATTGCTCAAAAGGGCCAAGGGAGCGCCGTTGGACATTTTGATAAGAGTAAATGGAGCACGACTAACGCGAGAGATTGAGAAACACTGACCTTGACAATTCCCGAGTTTTACCAAATTTGATCACAAATTCTGTTTCTGGTTTCTTCCAGGAAACCATCCTTTCTATAATTAAAGAAATTACAGGTTCTTCATTAAGAGATAATATGATATCTCGGATCAAATTTAAAATGGAAGATAATTGGAGGATAATAATAGTTTAAGCATTCTTTTAAATCTTATGTTATAAAAAGGGATGATGATTTCCCCATTAGGTTTATATCAGTAAAAATACGAGAAATAATCACAAAATATTGATAAAGAATTACGGGCATGTCATTTTGAGACTAAAAGGTTTTAAGTTCAATATCTATTTTTTTACAACTTTTATTTACTTAATAACCAAAAAAATAGAATGAACTTTACAATAAAAGTGAAAAGAAAAAAGAAGGGAAAAATGGGTATGTGAAATCAAGGAATTTGCTATTGTGGGTAAATTAATTGGAGAAAAGTGGTTGATTGTGTAACAAAGTGAGGGGAGAGGAGTCCAAAAACAACGCCACGGTGTAAAACCGGCGTTGCTTTTTCTGGCGAGTCGCTTGTTTTTGATTGTGTGAAGAAAATTGGGAGAAAAGGCAGCCAATGAACGAAAAGCAAAGGGGCACGTGACCAACCTTGGGCCCTCAGAGCCTTACACGTGTCTCACGGGATCAAATTCCGACCCAACTCTCCATCTGTCCAGCAGAATTTGAATTCCTGTTTCCCACGGATTTCAATTGCTCTCCCTGCATCTTCATTTCTCTGGAAAATCCAAATTCTTCTTTTGTTTCCTTGGAAAGAAAGAAAAAGAAAAAGAAAAAATATTCGTAAACCAGAATTGTTTTCTTGAAATCCTCTCCAAAACAGAATTTGGTTTCGTAGTGTCTGTGAGAATGGCAGCGCATGCTTACTACGATCGAAACGGCGTCCTCCTCGTGCCTTTTCACCATTTGCCGGATTCTTCCTCATTCGTGGACCCAAACCTCATGTTGTTCCCACGACCATTTGTACCCTTGAGCCCAAGTGTTCCTCAGGTCCTTGTTCCGTACTATCCCCCTGTTCTGCCTCTCGCTGAAATGGATGAGGAAAGGTCAATTTCTCTGCTTCAGGTAAGTTTTTCTTGCTTCATTTTCTTCTCGGGGAGCTTTCATTTTGTTTATTTTTCCGATTCCAGATTTTGAAATCTTTTCGGAATGTTTTGCACGTTTTTGTTGCTGGGTTTCAATCTTTTTGGTAGTTAATGGTTTACGTACATGTTTCTTTCCTTGGGAGACTTTAACTTTTATTTTTGTTTGGAGTGCCAAGTTTGTCAATTTTTTTGGGTTCTTGTTGGTGGCTTTTTCTTAAGGGATATTATTATCTTATAATTCTTCTACTTTTTGCAGTTCATGGTTAATGAGGGGCTCCTGTTATCTCCGGAAGAGGATGAAAAGAGGAGGAATGTCATTCTGAAGCTCAAACAGGTTTTTTTTTTTTTATGCAAACATATGCTCTTTTTTCTTTTCACTTCGTAGTTTTAATTTTAATGCTTCGAAAAGCACATGTTGGTTTCTTTTCGTGCTTACCTAGATAGAGTATTTGAGGGATTTAGAAGCATTACATGTCATTTGTGTTCGGATCGTTTGCTCCCTAGAACAGTTTTTCTAATTTCTTTTTCAATTCTCTCCCATTTGGGTTGGTTGTTCTGTTGATTACACCGATGCGTGGGTGGGGAACTCGTTTTCTTTTCTCTTTCTCCATCACATCACCCCCTCCACCCCCTAAAGAATGCGCTTCTTTTAGTTTGTATTTCCTGCCACTGTATGAAAATTGTCAATAGTTGGGTGATATATATTGGAAATTTGACAACCGCCAAAAAGGACTCGGTAATTCTTAATGCTCTTAACGTCCTTTTGACATTTCTCGTAAGAGTAGGGTTCACGTAGACACTTCTGTTCTGGGTTGTTAGACAAGTTACTCTGTTGTTGAGTTGTGTATTTGAGAAAGCTTTCCTAGAGGACATTCCCCTGCTCTAAGTTATAGTATAACATGCTAAGTTGTATAGACTGTCGATGGAATTGATTTTTTCTCTTTAAAAAGTGGCTTGTTGTGTGTAGGATTATGACTTACTCGGTCTCAATGATTTATGGTCATATGCACTGTGATGATGTCACATCTTGTTTGTCGAGTTAAATCTTTTGGTGTGTCATACGATTATGCAGATAGTGTTAGCATGGATAAAAGGGATTGCACGGCAACGAGGATTATCAAGGGAGCATGTTGCAGTCACCTGTGCCACAATAGTGACATATGGATCATACGGCCTTGGAGTAGGTTCTTTCATTGTCTCTTTTGCTTTTCTTTCCCCCTTAGGCTGTCGCCTAGTAATGGTTATGACACAATAAATATGTTATGATGACTTTATAATTCATTATAGTAACTCTATAATTTGGAGTTGCTCAGGTTAGAAGCCTTTGGTTTATGTTTTTATTCTTAAGTATAGATAAAAAAATCTAGTATTTTTAGAGACTCTGCCCTTAAAAATAACATATTACGAGTAAAATAAATTAGTGCAAAGAAATACTTTAGACCCCTTTTGTACATGACGCAAATTTTGTGGGGTATGAGCTTGTTTTATGATCTTTTCCTAAGACATAACTTTTCTAATACTTAAGGAAGGTCGGTGAGTTTTATACAAATACTTAATTTGGAATAAAATTTTCAATGTAGGACCTTTATATTAGTAGTTTTCATTTTAGTAGAGCCCAAATTTTTAAGTTACTAGTGAGGCCAAATATTTAGTAAACTCTGTTTCTGATCGGCTAATATGTGTTATAAATGTCTTCAGGTCCATGGTTTGGAGTCTGATATTGATGCTTTATGTGTTGGTCCTTGCTTTGCCACCATGGCAGTAAGTCTTTTTTTCCTTGCTTTGATATCTTGATTTCTAGTGGCATAAGATTACCTCAATTTCTGATGGATGTGATTAATCCAGGAGGACTTTTTTGTCGTTCTGTACAACATGCTTAAAAGCATACCTGAAGTATTGGATATCCACTGCGTAAAGGATGCAAAGGTTCCTCTGATGCGGTTCAAATTCAATGAGATCTCAATTGATCTCCCATATGCAAAACTGTCAATATTATCCGTTCCCGAAGTGAGTGCTGAGAATATGCAAATATTTAACTTAATGCTGTCAGAAACATTTACGTTTCTGTTTCCATGTCTAACTCTTTCGGTTGAAGTATTTACTTACTTTTCTGGTAGTATGTTATCTGTTTGTGTTGATACCATTTCACTATTCAGCCTTTAACATTTTTCATAGTTGTCATTGATTCTGCATAGCTATGGATCATGTTTAAATTTGACCTGCTGAGCTCCTGAACTGCAGAGTGTGGACGTATTGAGCCCATTCTCCCTCATGGATATTGATGAAACTAGTTGGAGAAGTTTGTCTGGTGTACGTGCTAACAAAAGAATTCTCCAGCTTATTCCAAATTTGGAGGTAAAGGCTGATTTCATGGTTTTTTCAGAAGACTAATTGATTCTCCTATTATACCCTGCCAAATGCAAGTGTGGGTTTGATATTTTGTTTTGCAGATGTACTTTAAGGACAATTTTTTAGTAAGTTCATTATATGACTTGGTTTTTGCTGGTTGATTTTGAGCTCATATTTCTACATATAAAAATTTCACCGGTAGCATCAGTATATTAAATTTGATGTCCAATCCCTTGTATATAACTTACTCCAGAGTTTTTGACAATGGACTATTCTTCCACACCTTTATAGTTGACATATACTTTTGAGCATTAGAATCTGCAGGTCAAGTGGCTTCTAGGACGGTGGAATCTTTGGCATTGGCGTATTGTGTAATTGGTTGCCAAGGGCAAACAAGAATGCATTTGCATCTGTAATGTGAGAACATTTTCAGTTCATTCATTTGATGTATGCTGTCTTGGAAAACCTGTGGGGCCCAATAAAAGTGTTTGAGATGCTCTAGTTACTAGTATCTTTGTGAGGCTCCTTTGAGTTAGATGTATCGATTTCTTGTCTGTGGTTCATGTGTAGTTAAGTTGAGTACATCACGAGATTGAAGGATATGTTAAACCTTAAGCTGTCCATGCAGGAAGTTTGAGATTCTTGTTTCTCCTTTTGCTGTGTAATCTGTTCTAGATCTCATGTATTATTGTTTCATTTCAGAATTTCCAATCAATGCTGCGATGTGTTAAGTTATGGGCAAAAAGGCGCGGAGTCTATGGTAATGTAAGTACGTTTTGCTGTTTTTCCTGCTGTTCTGTATTATATGTGCTTTCTTGGGCATGTCAATTTTCAGTGAGTGATGAATCTGAGTATATTTTTGACGATTGCAGTTGCTTGGCTTCTTGGGAGGGATTCATCTGGCAATTCTTGCAGCATTTGTTTGTCAAAGACATCCAAATGCTAGCTTAAATGGTCTTATTATGAACTTCTTCCAGACATTTGCATTTTGGTCTTGGCCCACTCCAGTAATTCTGCAAGATGGGTCAGTGCCAATAAGTGGAGATACCAATGAGGCTAGATCTCTAATGCCCATCCGGCTACCGTGTAGTCCGTATGAATATTGCCATTCTAATATCACTAGAAGCACTTTTTGCCGAATCAGGGTAGAATTTCTCCGAGGTCATAATATGACTAGGGTATGGTATCTCTACGGTTTTGTTTGGGAAGTTTTAAGGGAAAGGCATGAGATAATGAGGGATTTTTTTTTTCCCCCTGGTGTTGCAGGATATTTTGAAGCCAGATTTTGATTGGGTTAGCATATTTGAGCCTTTTCGGCACTCAAGGAAGTACAGCCGATTTGCTAAAATCTATCTCTCTGCTCTTGAGAAAGATGACCTAGAGCATTGGGTGGGTTGGGTGAAATCACGTTTTCGCTGCCTTCTTGCCAAGGTTGGTGGTTCATAGAGAATGTTTGTTGAGTCCATCTATATATATGGTCGATTTGTTGTTGTGGTTGGTTACCGTGACTTATGGCATAGCCATTATATCTTGTGGGAGGTGTAAGGTACACAAGCATCATCTGCATTGAGGGCCCTGCTTCTTATGGCCACACCATAAGTGTATATTTTGTTAAGTTTAATTGTAGTCCCTGCTTCTTATGGTTCATTGCATGGATAGATAAAAGTCGAGAAGTCAGGTATACTGCATTCACATCTATAGCCTGATTGTTTTTGACTTTAAGCACGCATGCACATGAACTAGTAATCTTGTGATTGAGGATATGAGCAATCATGTTGTGGGAGGTTTATTGTCTGGAACTTACATTTTATATTTGTGCCTCTTGACTAAACGATATGACATGCAGTGAGAAATATCAATATTTTAAAATCTTTCTTCATGGTTTTCTTCTTGTTATTAACACACACTCTGATTTTATTTGCTGCAGCTGGAAGAGATGCAAGATTTTTGTGATCCCAACCCTACCGAATATGAAGATATGGATGTAACAGAGCCCAATGTCGTGTTCTACTGGGGATTAAATCCCCGCAAGAGTAATTCCATGGATATAGACTTGGTTCAAGAGGATTTCATGAAGAATGTCAACAATTGGTATCATGGTTCTCCTGGAACGATGAAATTGTCCGTCGTTCATGCTTCTCAACTGCCGAATAACTTTCTTGGTGATACTGGCAGTGGAAAGGGGAAGAAAGCAGGTTGGAAGATTCTTGACAACGATGGACAAAGAAAACCAGATTCACAGCATTTGCCACACACTGGAGAGCCCCATTACCCAAGTGATGGGGGCTAGACTTATTACGCCCAACTTCTTTTTGTTCTTGTTCCAGTTTGGGGTGTCTCTTTTCTGGATATCTTTGTTTTGCCTTTGCGGCATAGGAATTAAAGTTCTCATGGCTGTACAGTTTTCATGGGATCAAAAGCAACAATATGATATGATTTTGTTTGACCATACAGTAAAAGGAGAAAGCATAAAAGTGAGAGTCTAGATTTTTTTGAGACATTTGAGTACTTGTAAAGTTGCAAATTGAAGGCTGCCTTTTGATTCTTGGCCCCATGAAAGAATTATAACTTCTTCAAGTTCGTAGCTCACAGATACTAGCTCATAAAGAAAAACATGTTGTTTTCCATTAGATGAAAATTTTTTACAGAGTGTGACTATTTACAGAGAAAAAATTTCATTTTGTGTAACTACAATTCCAAAATTCGACTCATATAACAAAATAAGGTTGTCCACCCCCGGTCTGATATGATATGATGCTGGAGCCCTTCCGCCGGATGACTTGGACTGCCGTGGAGAAAGAACACCAACCGGATGGGAGCAAGGATTGTCCCGGCAGATGTAGAGAATCCGGCGAAGAAAAGAAAACGGAGACCTCGCAACGGATGACTTGGACTCATATAACAAAATAAGGCTGTCCGCATTGGGTCTGACATGATGCCGGAACCCTTTCAACGGATGACTTGGACTCTGCCGTGGAGAAAGAACACCAACCGGGTGGGAGCAAGGACTGTCCCGGCAGATGTAGAGAATCCGGCGAAGAAAACGGAGACCTCCCAACGGATGACTTGGACTCTGCTGTGGAGAAAGAACACCAACCAGGTGGAAGCAAGGACTCTCCCGGCAAATGTAGAGAATCCGACGAAGAAAATGAACACCAACCCGGTGGCGGCATGCCGTCTGATGCAACAGTTGATTGGTTTGACCTCTGATCATTGGGCATGAAGGAGCACCAACCCAGCGGCGGCAGGCCATTGCCGGAGAGAAAGGAGTGGTGGTGCAGGCCTGACGGAAGTATATCCCAATGGCTTTTCGGGGATCCTGGTGGCTCAATGGTCTCGCAGACAAGCTGGCGAACTTCATCAACAGCGGCAACAAAAGGATGATCCAGAAGCATTTCGGCCGTCCACCTATCCCTCGGATTCCGTTCAAAACACCTTCGTAGAAAGTCTTTGCCTTCTTCGGAGAGGTCCTCTGGTATCATTGGCGATTCTTTCAAAATGGCGACCATTATCTCTTTCCGATTCCGGCATTTTTTCCACCATACTGGCTTCCCTGTTATCATCTGAATTACAATGCAACCGAGGGACCAGACGTCTAACGCAGTCTTAATCTCACCGAAAGCAACGGACTCCGGCGACATGTATATTGGGGTGCCCCGAAACGGAGACCTCCTCTGTTCTTCACTCCCTCTGCCTTGCTTCACCAGCCCAAAATCAGCAATTTTGAGTTGATAATCATCCGTTCCTCCTTCACCGGGAAACAACAAGATATTGCCCGGTTTAAGGTCGCAGTGCACCATTCCTCGTCGATGAATAAAGCTCAGACCTCGCAGAATCATACCAACACAGCGCCGGCACTCAGTCTCTCGCAGACCCGATCCTTGCTCGATCAAATCCTTAAGCGTACCTCCGGCCGCATATTCCAAAAAAAGGTTATAGACCGGGGTGAGTTCTTCTCCGAGGAGGTCTTCTGCGGGGAGACTTTCTATGGTGACTGTACTCCCAAGACAGGAAACGATCTCCGGACAGCCACGCAGCAGGTCCAACACCCTTCTCTCCAACTGGAGAGACGACGACGTCGCCAGGCGACTTGTCTTGATGGCAATCGGCGGAGCCGTAGGATCAATTGGTTCGCCAAAAAACACCGTCCCGAACGACCCCTTTCCGAGAATTTTCCCTTTCTTCCACATCATAGAATCGAACTGAGAACGAAAACTGAAAAGAGTATTCTTGGAGACCAAGAATGACTGAAGAGAGGAGAACTTTCACACTCAGACAGAACGCAGAAAACAGAGTAACATTATGACCAATAGAATTGAGAAGTACATGCATTTATGTAACTCAAACCGCGTAAGCCTTCAACGTTCGAATGGAGGAGACAGCGACCGGAGGTGTAACAGCCAGCATGCCCACTCGAGCTTTCCGTATTTTTCGGGGAGGCATGTGGTTCCCGCTCAGCTCGCAGGGTAAATCTGAAAATTGAAAAAAAATTGATAATGACAAAATTTCATATTGGCAACTGGAAATCCATCAGAATCTATTTAATCCAATAATCGTATATTATTGGCAATGGAAGTCCACATCACAAGATTATGTTCCTTTTTGGGCTCCGGTAGTGTAATGAAGAAAGAATGTATTTATCCGGATCAAAACCTTAAGAAAAAGAAGGGAATTACCAAGTATAATCCGGGTCAATTAATTACCAATTTATGGTATTGTTTGGAGGATTTATTTTCGGGATACCCTTTTTCCTCCTATATATTGCAGACTTCCTTAGCCTCTTTGCGTTATCTTTTCCTCCTTTCTACTGCTCGTCCTCTTTTTCTCTGCAAAGATGAAACTTGTGATGCTAATCTTTCTTGCTCTTGCTGAGGCATGTCAATGCGCGGTGGTGCCATTGGATGTCAATCTGATCGAGCAGACCTGCAAGCAGACACCCCTCTACGATCTCTGCGTCTCTTCTATTAAATCAGACCCTCGAAGCTCCTCAGCAGATCTCACAGGGCTTGCTCTCATAATGGTTGATGTGGTGAAGAAGAAGTCAACTGAAACTCTGAGCCACATTAAGCAGCTTCTTCCTGGGGCCCCAGGACAAAAGCATCCCCTGAGTTCTTGTGCTGAGACTTACACAACTGTTTTAGACACCGATGTCCCGGAAGCCATTGAAGCTTTGACGAAAGGTAATCCTAAGTTTGCTGAACAAGCCGCCGACGATGCTGCCATCGAGGCCGATTCTTGCGAAGCACAGTTCTCTGGCGGTTCGCCGCTGACTGCTTTGAACAAAGAAGTGCATGATGTCGCTGCGGTGACTTCGGCCATTGTCAGGCTATTGCTTTAAGCAGTTTTTGTATATTATCTTCATGTTACAGACAACAATAAGCTGTGTTAACAGCTAAAAAATCCTTTTGGAATCCCACTGGTCGTTTGCTGTAATATGGGACCGTCTGTCGCACCATGGTCGTTCACTCTACCAAAGCAGCATTAATCTTGAGACTTGCTCAATTCGATGGTCGACAACGGCAATGTAGCAAGCATTAATCTTAAGAATGCCACCATATTAGAAGCAGACTCAATGAATAATCGATTTCTTCATCCATTCTGAACAGTTGGGAAAGTCTGGACCTGTAATTATCATCCTAACCACAACTCTCATTAACAGCTACCTGAAAATTTTCAAATCCCACTTCAGTAACCCTTTTACCTTGTAAACCAATGTGTGTGCCCAATTATTGTACGTTTTAACAATCTTGACCACGTAAACAGCCTACAAATTTGTCTCGTGTGACACTTTGATGATATAGCAGGTGCCAAAGATTCCAAAAGACCACGAGGATATTGCTTGAAAAGGGCCACGCGAGTGCCCCCGGACAGTTTGGCAAGAGTAAATGGAGCATCACCAATGAGAGAGATTGAGGAACACTAGCTTGACAATTCCCAAGTTTTACGAAATTTGATCACAAATTCTGCTTCTGGTTTCTTCCAAGAAACTAGCCTTTCTATAATTAAAGGAATTACAGGTTCTTCATTAAGAGAGAATAGGATTTCTCTAACCAAATTTAAGATGAAAGATAACTGGACAATGATGATAGTTTAAGTATTCTTCCAAATCTTATGTTATAAAAAGAGATGATGGTTTCTCCATTAAGTTTCTATTAATAAAAATCTCAAAAAGAGTCACAAAATATTGACAAAGACTTACGGGCATATCATTTGAGACTAAAATGTTTTAAGTTTAATATCTAATTTTTTTATAACTTTTACTTACTTAATAACAAAAAATAAAATAAAAATAGAACGAACTTTACAATGAAGGTGAAAAGAAGAAAGAAGGGAAAAATGGGTATGTGAAATCAAGGAATTTGCTATTGTGGGTAAATTAATTGGAGAAAGCGGTTGATTGTGTAACAAAGTGAGGGGAGAAGAGTCCAAAAACAAGGCCACGGTGTAAAACCAGCGTTGCCTTTTCTGGCGAGTCGCTCGTTTTTTATTGTGTGAAAAAAATTGGGAGAAAACGCAGCCAATGAACGAAAAGCAAAGGGGCACGTGACCAACCTTGGGCCCTCAGAGCCTTACACGTGTCTCGCGGGATCAAATTCCGCCCCCTTCTCTCCATCTGTCCAGCAGAATTTGAATTCCTGTTTCCCACGGATTTCAATTGCTCTCCCTGCATCTTCATTTCTCTGGAAAATCCAAATTCTTTCTTTTTGTTTCCCGGGAAAGCAAGAAAAAGTTAAAAAAAAAATTCCATAGACCAGAATCGTTTTCCTGAAACTCTCTCTAAAACTGAGTTTGGTTTCGTAGTGTCAGTGAGAATGGCAGCGCATGCTTACTACGATCGAAACGGCGTCCTCCTCGTGCCTTTTCACCATTTGCCGGATTCTTCCTCATTCGTGGACCCAAACCTCATGTTGTTCCCTCGACCATTTGTACCATTGAGCCCAAGTGTTCCTCAAATCATTGTTCCGTACTATCCTCCTGTTATGCCTCTGGCTGAAATGGATGAGGAAAGGTCAATTTCTCTGCTCCAGGTAAGTTTTTCTTGCTTCATTTTCTTCTTGGGTGGCTTTCATTTTTTTTATTTTTTTTTTCCGATTCCAGGTTTTGAAATCTTTTCTAAATGCTTTGCGCGTTTTTGTTGCTGGGTTTCAATCTTTTTGGTATTTCAGGGTTTACGTACATGTTTCTTTCCTTGCAGAATGGTGCTACTTTCCCCTTTCTATCTCTCTGTTGGCCCTTCCTTTGGGGGTGGGCTCTCTTGCTCGGAGGGGCCTTGGATTGGGCCTCGGGTCATGACACTTTAACTTTTATTTTTGTTTGGAGTGCAAAGTTTGTTAATTTTTGGGTTCTTTTTGGTGGCTTTTTGTTAACGGATATTATTGTTATTATTATTATTATAATTCTTTTACTTTTTGCAGTTCATGGTTAATGAGGGGCTCCTGTGATCTCCGGAAGAGGATGAGAGGAGGAGGAATATCATGCTGAAGCTCAAACAGGTTTTTTAATTTTTTTCTTTTTATGGAAACATATGCTCTTTTTTCTTTTCACTTTGTTTTTTTAATTTTAATGCTAAGAAAAGCACATATTGGTTTCTTTTCGTGCTTACCTAGATAGAGAATTTCAGGGATTTAGAAGCACTACATGTCATTTGTGTTAGGATCATTGGCTCCCATTGGGATTGATTCTTCTGTTGATTACACCTATGTGTGGGTGGGGAACTCCTTTTCTTTTCTCTTTCTCCATCACATCACCTCCTCCACCGCCTAAAGAAGGGGCTTCTTTTAGTTTGTATTCCCAGCCACTGTATGAAAATTGTCAATAGTTGGGTGATATATATTGGAAATTTGAAAACCGCCAAAAAGGACTCGGTATTTCTCAATGCTCTTAACGTCCTTTTGACATTTCTCGTAAGAGTAGGGTTCACGTAGACACTTCTGTTCTGGGTTGTTAGACGAGTTGCTCTGTTGTTGAGTTGTGTATTTGAGAAAGCTTTCCTAGCGGACATTCCCCTGCTCTAAGGTTATAGTCTAACATGCTAACTTGTATAGACTGTCGATGGAAATCATTTTTTTTTTCTTTAAAAAGTGGCTTGTTGTGTGTAGGATTATGACTTACTCGGTCTCAATGATTTATGGTCATATGCACTGTAATGATGTCACATCTTTTTTGTCGAGTTAAATCTTTTGGTGTCTCATACAATTATGCAGATGGTGTTAGCAACGATAAAAAGGATTGCACGGCAACGAGGATTTTAACGGGAGCTTATTGCAGTCACCTGTGCCACAATAGTGACATATGGATCATACGGCCTTGGAGTAGGTTTCCCCTTAGGCTGTTGCCTAGTAATGGTTATGACACAATAAATATGTTATGATGACTTTATAATTCATTATAGTAACTTTATAATTTGGAGCTGCCCGGGTTAGAAGCCTTTGGTTTATGTTTTTATTCTTAAGTATAGATAAAAAAATCTAGTATTTTCAGAGACTCTACCCTTAGAAATAACATACTACGAGAAAAATAAATTAGTGCAGGAAAATACTTTAGACACCTTTTGTACATGACCCAAATTTTGTGGGGTATGAGCTTGTTTTATGATCTTTTCCCAAGGCAGAGTTTTTCTAATATTTAAGGAAGGTCAATGAGTTTTATACAAAAATTCAATTTAGAATAAAATTTTTAATGTAGGAACTTTATATTAGTATTTTTCATTTTAGTAGAGCTCAAATTTTTAAGTGACCGGTGAGGCCAAATATTTAGTACTGTTTCTTGTCGGCTAATATATGTGTGTTATAATTGTCTTCAGGTCCATGGTTTGGAGTCTGATATTGATGCTTTATGTGTTGGTCCTTGCTTTGCCACCATGGCAGTAAGTCCCTTTTTCCCTGCTTTGATATCTTGATTTCTATTGGCATAAGATTACCTCAATTTCTGATGGATGTGACTAATCCAGGAGGACTTTTTTGTCTTTCTGTACAACATGCTTAAAAGCATACCTGAAGTATTGGATATCCACTGCGTAAAGGATGCAAAGGTTCCTCTGATGCGGTTCAAATTCAATGAGATCTCAATTGATCTCCCATATGCAAAACTGCCAATACTATCCGTTCCCGAAGTGAGTGCTGAGAATATGCAAATATTTAACTTAATGCTATCAAAAACATTTACGTTTCTGATTTCCATGTCTAACTCTTTCCTTTGAAGTATTTACTTGCGTGTCTGGTAGTCTGTTATTTGTTTGTGTTGATACCATTTCACTGTTTAGCCTTTAACATTTTTCATAGTTCTCATTGATTCTGCATAGCTATGGATGAAGTGGAAATTTGACCTGCTGAGATCCTGAACTGCAGAATGTGGACGTATTGAGCCTCATGGATATTGATGAAACTAGTTGGAGAAGTTTGTCTGGTGTACGTGCTAACAAAAGAATTCTCCAGCTTATTCCAAATTTGGAGGTAAAGGCTGATTTCGTGGTTTTTTTTTTTCAGAAGACTAATTGATTCTCCTATTTTACCCTGCCAAATGCAAGTGTGGGTTTGATATTTTGTTTTGCAGTTGTACTTTAAGGACAACTTTGTAGTAAGTTCATGATATGACTTGGTTCTTGCTGCTTGATTTTGAGCTGATATTTCTACATATAAAAATTTCACTGGTAGCATCAGCATATTAAATTTGATACCCAATCCCTCGTATATAAATTCTAGATGTAAAAATATGCGGACTTTCTCCCGAGTCTTTGACAATGGACTATTCTTCCACTCCTTTATAGTTGACATATACTTTTTTCGAGGCATTAGAATCTGCAGGTCAAGTGGCTTCTAGGACGGTGGAATCTTTGGCATTGGCGTATTGTGTAATTGGTTGCCAAGGGCAAACAAGAATGCATTTGCATCTGTAATGTGAGCACATTTTCAATTCATTCATTTGGTGCATGCTGTCTTGGAAAACCTGTGGGGCCCAATAAGAGTGTTTGAGATGCTATAGTTACCAGTATCTTTGTGAGGCTCCTTTGAGTTAGATATCGATTGCTTGTCCGTGGTTCATGTGTAGTAGAGTTTACAAGTACATCACGAGTTTGAAGGTTATGTTAGACCTTAAGCTATCCATTGAGGAATTCTGAGATTCTTGTTTCTCCTATGCTGTGTAATCTGTTCTAGATCTCATGTATTATTGTTTCATTTCAGAATTTCCAATCAATGCTGGGATGTGTTAAGTTACGGGCAAAAAGGCGCGGAGTCTATGGTAATGTAACTACGTTTGCTGTGTTTCCTGCTGTTCTGTATTATATGTGCTTTCTTGGGCATGTCAATTTTCAGTGAGTGATGAGTCTGAGTATATTTTTGACGATTGTAGTTGGGAGGAATTCATCTGGCAATTCTTGCAACATTTGTTTGTCAAAGACATCCAAATGCTAGCTTAAATGGTCTTGTTATGAACTTCTTCCAGACATTTGCGTTTTGGTCTTGACCTCCTCCAGTAATTCTGCAAGATGGGTCAGTGCCAACAACTGGAGATGCCAATGAGGCTAGATCTCTAATGCCCATTTGGCTATTGTGTAGTCCATATGAATATTTCCATTCTAATATCACTAGAGCACTTTTTGCCGAATCAGGGTAGAATTTCTCCGAGGTCATAATATGATTAGGGTATGGGAAGTTTTTTAAGGGAAAGGCATGAGATGGGGACTTTTTTTTTCTTTTTTTTTTCCCCCCCTAGTGTTGCAGGATATTTTGAAGCCAGAGTTTGATTGGGTTTGCATATTTGAGCCTTTTCGGCACTCAAGGAAGTACAGCCGATTTGCTAAAGTCTATCTCTCCGCTCTTGAGAAAGATGACCTTGAGGATTGGGTAGGTTGGGTGAAATCACGTTTTCGCTGCCTTCTTGCCAATGTTGGTGGTTCATAGAGAATTTTTATTGAGTCCATCTATATATATGGTCGACATATTGCTTTGGTTGGCTATCTTGACCTATGGCATAGCCATTATATCTTGTGGGAGGTGTAAGGTACACAAGCATCATCTGCATTGAGGGCCCTGCTTCTTATGGCCACACCATAAGTGTATATTTTGTTTAGTTTAATTGTAGTCCCTGCTTCTTATGGTTCATTGCATGGGATGGATAAAAGTCGAGAAGTCTGGTATACTTGCATTCACATCTATAGCCTGATTGCTTTGACTTTAAGCATGCATGCACATGAACTAGTAATCTTGTGATTGAGCATATGAGCAATCATGTTGTGGGAGGTTTATTGTCTGGAATTTACATTTTATGTTTGTGCCTCTTGACTAACGATATGACATGCAGCGAGAAATATCAATGTTTTAAATCTTTCGGCAGGGTTTTTTTCTTATTATTAACACATACTCTGATTTTATTTGCTGCAGCTGGAAAAGATGCAATATTTTTCCGAATATGAAGATATGGATGAAACAGAGCCCAATGTCGTGTTCTACTGGGGATTAAATCCCCGCAAGAGTAATTCCATGGATATAGACTTGGTTCAAGAAGATTTCATGAAGAATGTCAACAATTGCTATCATGGTTCTCCTGGAAGGATGAAATTGTCCGTCGTTCATGCTTCTCAACTGCCTAATAACTTTCTTGGTGATACTGGCAGTGGAAAGGGGGAAAAAGCAGGTTGGAAGATTCTTGACAACGATGGACAAAGAAAACCAGATTCACAGCATTTGCCACACATTGGAGAGCCCCATTACCCAAGTGATGGGGGCTAGACTTATTACGCCCAACTTCTTTTTGTTCTTGTTCCAGTTTGGGGTGTCTCTTTTCTGGATATCTTTGTTTTGCCTTTGCGGCATAGCAATTAAAGTTCTCATGGCTGTACAGTTTTCATGGGATCAAAAGCAACAATATGATATGATTTTGTTTGACCATACAGTAAAAGGAGAAAGCATAAAAGTGAGAGTCCAGATTTTTTTTTGAGACATTTGAGTACTTGTAAAGTTGCAAACTGAAGGGTGCCTTTTGATTCTTGGCCCCTTGAAAGAATTATAAGTTCTTCAAGTTCGTAGCTCACAGATACTAGCTCATAAAGAAAAACATGTTGTTTTCCATTAGATGAAAAATTTTTACAGAATGTGACTATTTACAGAGAAAAAATTTCATTGTGTAATTACAATTCCAAAATTCGACTTATATAACAAAATAAGGTTGTCCACCCCCGGTCTGATATGATATGATGCTGGAGCCCTTCCGCCGGATGACTTGGACTGCCGTGGAGAAAGAACACCAACCGGGTGGGAGCAAGGATTGTCCCGGCAGATGTAGAGAGTCCGGCGAAGAAAAGAAAACGGAGACCTGGCAACGGATGACTTGGACTCATATAACAAAATAAGGCTGTCCGCATTGGGTCTGACATGATGCCGGAACCCTTCCAACGGATGACTTGGACTCTGCCGTGGAGAAAGAACACCAACCGGGTGGGAGCAAGGACTGTCCCGGCAGATGTAGAGAATCCAGCGAAGAAAACGGAGACCTCCCAACGGATGACTTGGACTCTGCTGTGGAGAAAGAACACCAACCGGGTGGAAGCAAGGACTCTCCCGGCAGATGTAGAGAATCCGACGAAGAAAATGAACACCAACCCGGTGGCGGCATGACGTCTGATGCAACAGTTGATTGGTTTGACCTCTGATCATTGGGCATGAAGGAGCACCAACCCAGTGGCGGCAGGCCATTGCCGGAGAGAAAGGAGTGGTTGTGCAGGCCTGACGGAAGTATATCCCAATGGCTTTTCGGGGATCCTGGTGGCTCAGTGGTCTCGCAGACAAGCTGGCGAACTTCATCAACAGCGGCAACAAAAGGATGATCCAGAAGCATTTCGGCCGTCCACCTATCCCTCGGATTCCGTTCAAAACACCTTCGTAGAAAGTCTTTGCCTTCTTCGGAGAGGTCCTCTGGTATCATTGGCGATTCTTTCAAAATGGCGACCATTAGCTCTTTCCGGTTCCGGCATTTTTTCCACCATACTGGCTTCCCTGTTATCATCTGAATTACAATGCAACCGAGGGACCAGATGTCTAACGCAGTCTTAATCTCACCGAAAGCAACGGACTCCGGCGACATGTATATTGGGGTGCCCCGAAACGGAGACCTCCTCTGTTCTTCACTCCCTCTGCCTTGCTTCACCAGCCCAAAATCAGCAATTTTGAGTTGATAATCATCCGTTCCTCCTTCACTGGGAAACAACAAGATATTGCCCGGTTTAAGGTCGCAGTGCACCATTCCTCGTCGATGAATAAAGCTCAGACCTCGCAGAATCATACCAACACAGCGCCGGCACTCAGTCTCGCGCAGACCCGATCCTTGCTCGATCAAATCCTTAAGCGTACCTCCGGCCGCATATTCCAAAAAAAGGTTGTAGACCGGGGTGAGTTCTTCTCCGAGGAGGTCTTCTGCGGGGAGACTTTCTATGGTGACTGTACTCCCAAGACAGGAAACGATCTCCGGACAGCCACGCAGCAGGTCCAACACCCTTCTCTCCAACTGGAGAGACGACGACGTCGCCAGGCGACTTGTCTTGATGGCAATCGGCGGAGCCGTGGGATCAATTGGTTCGCCAAAAAACACCGTCCCGAACGACCCCTTTCCGAGAATTATCCCTTTCTTCCACATCATGAAATCGAACTGAGAACGAAGACTGAAAAGAGTATTCTTGGAGACCAAGAATGACTGAAGAGAGGAGAACTTTCACACTCAGACAGAACGCAGAAAACAGAGTAACATTATGACCAACAGAATTGAGAAGTACAGGCATTTATGTAACTCAAACCGCGTAAGCCTTCAACGTTCGAATGGAGGAGACAGCGACCGGAGGTGTAACAGCCAGCATGCCCACTCGAGCTTTCCGTATTTTTCGGGGAGGCATGTGGTTCCCGCTCAGCTCGCAGGGTAAATCTGAAAATTGAAAAAAAATTGATAATGACAAAATTTCATATTGGCAACTGGAAATCCATCAGAATCTATTTAATCCAATAATCGTATATTATTGGCAATGGAAGTCCACATCACAAGATTATGTTCCTTTTTGGGCTCCAGTAGTGTAATGAAGAAGGAATGTATTTATCCGGATCAAAACCTTAAGAAAAAGAAGGGAATTACCAAGTATAATCCGGGTCAATTAATTACCACTTTATGGTATTGTTTGGAGGATTTATTTTCGGGATACCCTTTTTCCTCCTATATATTGCAGACTTCCTTAGTCTCTTTGCGTTATCTTTTCCTCCTTTCTACTGCTCGTCCTCTTTTTACTGCAAAGATGAAACTTGTGATGCTAATCTTTCTTGCTCTTGCTGAGGCATGTCAATGCGCGGTGGTGCCATTGGATGTCAATCTGATTGAGCAGACCTGCAAGCAGACACCCTTCTACGATCTCTGCGTCTCTTCTATTAAATCAGACCCTCGAAGCTCCTCAGCAGATCTCACAGGGCTTGCTCTCATAATGGTTGATGTGGTGAAGAAGAAGTCAACTGAAACTCTGAGCCACATTAAGCAGCTTCTTCCTGGGGCCCCAGGACAAAAGCATCCCCTAATTCTTGTGCTGAGACTTACACAACTGTTTTAGACACCGATGTCCCGGAAGCCATTGAAGCTTTGACGAAAGGTAATCCTAAGTTTGCTGAACAAGCCGCCGACGATGCTGCCATCGAGGCCGATTCTTGCGAAGCACAGTTCTCTGGCAGTTCGCCGCTGACTGCTTTGAACAAAGAAGTGCATGATGTAGCTGCGGTGACTTCGGCCATTGTCAGGCTATTGCTTTAAGCAGTTTTTGTATATTATCTTCATGTTACAGACAACAATAAGCTGTGTTAACAGCTAAAAAATCCTTTTGGAATCCCGCCTGTCGTTTGTTGTAATATGGGACCGTCTGTGCACCATGGTCGTTCACTCTACCAAAGCAGCATTAATCTTAAAGACTTGCTCAATTCGATGGTCGACAACGGCAATGTAGCAAGGATACCCCCGTCTAATAAATTTTAGTTAGTTACGGCAGTAAACTAAACAAGCTTCTAAGGTCTTTTTGTAACATACCTTAAAACAACTGTTCAGAAAAGAATTATGAAAATTAAACTTCAAAGTTAATTCATTAAATGAATTGATACACTCATATTTAAGTAAACACACACATTCACACTTTGACAATATAATATAAGACTGAATTTTTACATTGCAATGCACCCCTCCACTAAATGAGTTTAACACGAACTTCCCACAATGCCACTTTCTATGTGAATTTTGGGCCTACTTATACCTATAGGAGCGCAAGGGATAACTTGGACATCAATACCACATCAAGAAGCCCACATTCACCTCGTTCAATGTCTCTCTTAGCTAGCTTGAGAATATTAAGCAGTTCTAGCAATATGAATACCCGATTAATTGGTGTGCAGTTGGAGAGTCTGAATTTCCTCGCCTCGAAAGGTTGGATAAATCCCTATTCGAAAGCTAACAAACTACTTTATTTTAATTCCTGTTTAGGAGGTGGAGAGGGTGATGTGATGGAGAAAGAGAAAAGAAAAGGAGTTCCCCACCCAAACATAGGTGTAATCAACAGAAGAATCAATCCCAATGGGAGCCAATGATCCTAACACAAATGACATGTAGTGCTTCTAAATCCCTGAAATTCTCTATCTAGGTAAGCACGAAAAGAAACCAATATGTGCTTTTCTTAGCATTAAAATTAAAAGAACAAAGTGAAAAGAAAAAAGAGCATATGTTTCCATAAAAAGAAAAAAATTAAAAAACCTGTTTGAGCTTCAGCATGATATTCCTCCTCCTCTCATCCTCTTCCGGAGATCACAGGAGCCCCTCATTAACCATGAACTGCAAAAAGTAAAAGAATTATAATAATAATAACAATAATATCCGTTAACAAAAAGCCACCAAAAAGAACCCAAAAATTAACAAACTTTGCACTCCAAAAAAAAAAAAAAAGTTAAAGTGTCACGACCGGAGGCCCAATCCAAGGCCCCATCCGAGCAAGAGCGCCCACCGCCAAAGGAAGGCTCAACAGAGAGAGAGAGAAAGGGGAAAGTAGCACCATTCTGCAAGGAAAGAAACATGTACGTAAACCCTGAAATACCAAAAAGATTGAAACCCAACAACAAAAACACGCAAAGCATTTAGAAAAGATTTCAAAACCTGGAATCGAAAAAAAAAAAAAAAAAAAAAAATGAAAGCCACCCAAGAAGAAAATGAAGCAAGAAAAACTTACCTGGAGCAGAGAAATTGACCTTTCCTCATCCATTTCAGCCAGAGGCAGAACAGGAGGATGGCATGGAACAATGACTTGAGGAACACTTGGGCTCAATGGTACAAATGGTCGAGGGAACAACATGAGGTTTGGGTCCACGAATGGGGAAGAATCCGGCAATTGGTGAACAGGCACGAGGAGGACGCCGTTTCGATCGTAGTAAGCATGCGCTGCCATTCTCACTGACACTGCAAAACCAAATTCAGTTTTAGAGAGAGTTTCAGGAAAACGATTCTGGTCTATGGAATTTTTTTAAAAAAAAAACTTTTTCTTGCTTTCCCGGGAAACAAAAAGAAAGAATTTGGATTTTCCAGATAAATGAAGACGCAGGGAGAGCAATTGAAATCCGTGGGAAACAGGAATTCAAATTCTGTTATTTTATTTTATTTTATTTTATTTTATTTGGGTTAGGTGTCACAACTGGGCGCCTCGCCCTAAATGCTGTGCTCCATACCTGGCCCTTCCCTTTGCCCTTCACGGTGTTGGAGGCTTGACTATTATTGTCTGGTTCTACTCGTGCCGCTTAGTCCATAAAAAAGGTCCTGTTCCCATCCACCACTCATCTTCTATTTCCCTTTTGACTTCTTAAGTAGGAGTCCGTCTCCTTATGCAGCACCATACCATTGCCGATTCTGCGAATGAGCTTTTAACTTGTGATTAAAAAAATAATAATAATAATAATTTCTATCTGAAACAAATTTTACACAGAACAAGATGATATCTAAATTAGACATTTACACTAAAGGCTCGTAGCCCTTTCTCCCCCAAACTTCTTCTTTTTCTGCTTTTAATTTTCTTCTTTCCGATGGAAGTCAGCAAGGCCAAGCACGAGATGCACAGTGACAGACAGTACCTACTAGTTCCTGACATGAGCGGTCGCAAAACTTGAAATATCTTCTTACAGCCTGGCACTTCATACAGCATGGGATATACTTGACAGAATGCAGAAAACAGGGTTGGTGTTCGTTTTCTTCGTCGGATTCTCTACATCTGCCGGGAGAGTCCTTGCTTCCACCCGGTTGGCGTTCTTTCTCCACAGCAGAGTCCAAGTCATCCTTTCGGAGGTCTCCCTTTTCTTCGTCGGATTCTCTACATCTGCCGGGACAGTCCTTGCTCCCACCCGGTTGGTGTTCTTTCTCCACGGCAGAGTCCAAGTCATCCGTTGGAAGGGCTCCGGCGTCATATCAGACCCAATGCGGACAGCCTTATTTTGTTATTTTGGTAATTCAACGGTCGAATCGAGCATTCCGCATTTTTCGGGAAGGCATGTGCCCACTCAGCCCGCAGGTAGTCTCAAAATCGAAAAAGATTGATACCCAATATAGGCGATGCACATACCTAAGCCAGTAAGTCTATATTTATGTAAACGGAAGTCCACATCATGAAAGGAATGATGTGTTCTCACTGCAATGATGTGCCTCTTAATTGCAATGACATGTCCTCACTGCAATCAAATCACAAATCGTATGACAGAATAAGGGAGACATAATCGTTGCAGTAATAAGCACATCGTCTTCGAGCCACAGTAGCGGGAAGAAGGAATGTATTTATCCGGATCAAAACCTTAAAAAAGAGGAAGGGAATTACCAAAAGTATAATCCTGGTCCATTAATTACCAATTTATGGTACTGTTTGGAGGATTTATTTTTGGGATTCCCTTTTTCCTCCTATATATCGCAGACTTCCATAGTCTCTTTACGTTATCTTTTCCTCCTTTCTGCTGCTCGGCCTCTTTTTCTCTGCAAAGATGAAACTTGTGATGCTAATCTTTCTTGCTCTTGCTGAGGCATGTCAATGCGCGTTGGTGCCATTGGATGTCAATCTGATTGAGCAGACCTGCAAGCAGACACCATTCTACGATGTCTGCGTCTCTTCTACTAAATCAGACCCTCGAGGCCGATTCTTGCGAAGCACAGTTCTCTGGCGGTTCGCCGCTGACTGCTTTGAACAAAGAAGTGCATGATGTCGCTGCGGTGACTTCAGCCATTGTCAGGCTATTGCTTTAAGCAGTTTTTGTATATTATCTTGCATGTTACAGACAACAATAAACTGTGTTAACAGCTACCAAACCTTTTGGAATCCCATCTGTCGTTTGATGTAATATGGGACCGTCTGTCGCACCGTGCTCGTTCACTCTACCAACGCAGCATCAATCTCAAGACTTGCTCAATTCGATAGTCGACAACGGCAATGTAGCAAGGATCCCCCCATCTAATAAATTTTAATTAGTTACGGTAGTAAACTAAACAAGCTTCTAAGCTCTTTTTGCAACATACCTTAAAACAACTGTTCAGTAAAGAATTGTGAAAATTATTAATAATGGCTAGACATATAGTATTAAATGAAAATTAGAATAAGATCAAAAGTGAATTTTATTTTAGAAGTTTCAAGATAACTCGAGACCTTATTTTTGAGCATATTTTGTTTCAAATCTTGGACAGTTAATCCTACATGAGAGAGATTAGCACTTATGGAGTGTCAATTTAATTTTTTAATTAATTTCTCTCAACCTTTTTATGGTGGTACTATTTGCTTCTTTCACACTTTGTTTGATATTTTTCAAGAACCATTATATATTTTTTAAGTCATTTTTTCCAAGTCTCAACAATTATCGCCAAGTATCAAGTCCTACTGTGATTTTCACTGATAAATTAGAATTCTTTCTAAAATAAACCCAAATTTACTGAACCATCTTATCTAATAACTAACCTGGGTATCCAAATGTGCCCACAAGGAGGAGAGTTATCAGGCACCATTGGTTCTTAGTTGCCTTAAATATTACACCCTAGCAAAAGGCCATCATAATACAAGGGTACTTCACTCGGTACTGATTTCCATAGAAAGCACCTACCAAGAGTTGCTCTTCCAGTAATGTGATTTGCAGGGAGAGGAATGACGTTACTGGTAGCATCTCTGCACCTTGTCTGCACCTGCAATTACAGTCCACGTGATGATCTCTTTACCCATATTGAAGCAACATCAGCCTGTAAACAGGCTTCAATGTGCATAACAGATGTCATAGCTTTAGAGAAAACCAGCCCCACGCGACCAATGGTTGTGACGTTGGCTCTTCAGTTTACTGTGCTGGAGTAGAAATTGTCCCTTAGAATCCTGGATCGGTTTTGTCAGAGCATTTCTCGAGTTTTACGCAAAATATGTTGGAAACATGTGAGTGGGGACAGAAAACAATGCAAAAAGTTCCATTGCTTCAGTTTCAGAGGGAGACGGGGTCTCAAAATCGTTACAAAAGAGCCAGACCATAGAATAGGACATCATATGCAGTATCTCTTCTTTAGCATGGGCATCCCCAATCTTCTCTTTTCCTCCGCAAAGATGAAAGGTTTGATGTGCACCTTTCTTCTTTGTTTCTTCCTTCAAACAACAAATCTACAGGTAAGCCAATGCGCGGCCCGACCAACGGATGGCAGTTTGATTAAGCAAACGTGTAAGCAGACACCCTTTTATGATCTCTGCATCTCTTCTCTTCAATCAGATCCTCGAAGCACCGGCGCAGATATAAAAGGGCTCGCCTGCATAATCTTTGATGTAATCAAGGCCAAGGCAACTGTAACTCAAAAGCACATTAATGGGCTTCTTCAGGGAAGACCGAAACCTGATGTGCATCAGTCCTTAAGTTCTTGTGCAGACAAGTACGAAGCTGTGGTGAATACTGATATCCCGGTCGCCCTGGAAGCTTTGGAGAAAGGTAATCCTAAATTTGCTGAACAAGGTGCAAATGATGCTGCCAACGAGGGCAACACATGTGAAACTAGTTTCTCGGGCAATTCACCTCTTACTGGTATGAACGAAGTTGTGCATGATGTTGCGGTTGTGGCTGCAGCAATTGCCAGGACATTGCTTTAAGCTCAACCACTTTTTGCTTTTCCTCCATCTTTGTGCTCCTGAATGTCAAGTAATGGTAAAACACTTTCAACGTTTTCTTTTCCAGTACTCAACTTTCTGACCTCAGAACTATTAGTCGCATATTTTGGTACATGTGGATAATACTGTAGTTCCAAAGCAGGAAGTTACGGCACAATGATCTGTCACTCTATCTAACAATAAAACAGCTAGCTTTTTTCTGTATGTCATTTCACTTACTAAAAACAAGGTATACTGGTAATAATTCACTCTATTCAACAACACATGTGAAACTAGTTTCTCGGGCAATTATCCTGTCACTGGTATGAACGAAGTTGTGCATGATGTCCGGGTTGTGGCTGCAGCAATTGCCAGGACATTGCTTTAAGCTCAACCATTTTTTGCTTTTCCTCCATCTTTGTGCTCCTAAATGTCAAGTAATGGTAAAACACTTTCAAAGTTTTCCTTTTCAGTATTCATGATTTGGCTAAGTTCGCCGAAAAATGTAGAACGGTATGGTTAGGATGATGAACAGAGGGCATCAGGTCCCTAAGGGATGAAGTTGTACGTGAAACTCTCGGCATCGATTGGCCAGGTTAGCTTCTCCGTGAGGACCACTGGAACAGAACAGAACAATGTGACGTTGTATGGATCAGCCTCAAACCGAAAAGGTTTACAAAGAAACGGCTGCGCACTTTTCATGTGACTTGGCTTTTCCAGAAGCAACTTTCGGCGATTCACCAACAACGAAGTCGAAAAGGCTGAGATGACAACAAGGCTACGAGACAGAAAGTAAAAGCTAGGATGTGGAGCCTTTAACAGCTTCTAAGCAGCACATCCCTCACGCGTGCAAATGTCTTTTGATTTGAAGAAAACTTACACACGGAGTTCTTTCCTGTAAACAAAATGTATTGCCGATCAAATAATACCTAAGACAAGCACACACACACACATATATGCTGGTTGGAACATATAACATGTACAATCTTAACTATAAGGAGATCATAAGTCATTCGATAAAAAGAGTATTCTGGGTATGTTTGACAATTTTTTTTTTTAATTGGAGGTAAAAAATTTATTTAATAGAAAATGAGTAGTATTTTCAACATAATTTACATCTAAAAATGATTTCTATAGTTTAGCAATAAATCATGTGCTAAATGGTTTATGAAAATTTATGTTTCTTTCTTTGAATAAAATGGTTTTTTCATGGACTTCAAAATGAACATGATATTCGTACAAATAAGAAAAAGAAAAGAAAAAAATCTACGTATACCAAATAATGAGAGTATTCTGAATATACTAATGAATTATTGTCCCAATAAAATGAAAATTATTTGGTCTCCCCAACACAATTCCAGGCTAAAACTTTTGAGACACATTAGAGATCAAAACGCATTTAGATGACTGCTGCTTGCCGTTTCTAGTCCTGAAGAAAAAGAAACTATGGTAGCGATGAGGACATAGATCCTAAATTCGTGATAGAATAAAAGGATGTAAAAAAAAAAAAAACTCCTGGGAAGGTTTAAAAAGAGAAATAAAATTGAGACAATGACAAGTGACTTTTAGAGGAAAGTTCCTTAATTGTTTTGTACTTAGAAAGGTTAAAGGTATTTTTACTTGGTTGTCTAATGGATTTACCGAGGATGCCGTGATCTCGAACCTACCACTCGTTGAAGAACTTCCATGTACTGCTCTTAATCAGATGGGTTAAGAAAACTAAAAAACTTTTGCTTAAGCAGGAGAACCCATGTTTTTTCTTCAACTCTCTGTAGAGATCTGTCCAAACTTCTTTGTCAATATGGTCCAAGACATTTGTGAAAAGACTCCACCTTGAAACGAGTTCGAAGCATAGATTCCTATAGTTAAGGTAGTCTTTGAAAGATTGTTGCTTATTCTCTTCACAAGATGTGAATTTTTGGCAGTTTCCTAAAACCAAGTACCGCAAATCAGGGGGCTTAACGGTCCGTGACCCCGGAATTATCAAGGTGAGAAAGATTTCACCTTTCTCTGTAAGTCATTAAGTCATTAGGCAGACGCAACTCCATGTTTAAACTTACAAGGCATTGAAAGGAACAGCAGCTCCATTAATGATATTTACTTTACCAACACTGGATGGACATGGAAACATATAGACACTTGGCGATAGGACTGATTAGAGAAACGAATCCTTAAAACCTTAGCAACCACCTACTCCTGTCCATCCATTCTCTCTTATTCTCCAACAAGAAATGAGATATCCAGTCCCTTCATCGTATACCTTTCTTCTTTGTGTCCTTCTTGCAATTTTTGTACCGCTAGTGCGATGCTCCAACGTCCGATTGGATGAAAACGAAGAACTGATAGACCAAATATGTAGGCAAACACCTCATTATAAGCTTTGCCTCTCGTCTCTGCAGCCAAACCCTGAAAGCTCGAATGCAGATGTCAAAGGCCTAGCGCACATCATGGCTGATGTCCTCATGTCAAACACAGCCGATGTGCTGAACTACATCGAGGGGCTAATTAAGCAAGCCCCAGAACCAGGATTACAGCGATCCTTGGCTTATTGTGCAGAATTATACATCCCAGTGGTGAAGTACACTCTCCCACAAGCAATAGATGCTTTGGGTGACGGCCGGTACAAGTTCGCCAACTATGGTATATCCGATGTCGCCAAGGAGGCCGATGCATGTGAAAAGAAATTCTCAGGCTCGACCAAATCACCGCTTACAGAGAAGAACAATCTCGTGGAGAGCCTCGCTGGAGTGGCCACAGCCATTGTCAACATATTGCTACAGGGTTAATTCGTTCTCTTTCTTTAAAAGGTTTGAGTCTCGTGTACTGAAGCTCCTCTGCAGTTAATTGTCTGGAAAACATGTTCTCATTTCTTGTCTAGATAGATGTACTTGTAAGCAGCACTTTAAACCATAAATTTAGTATATCCTCGTATCCCTCTTGTTTTTTTTTGGGCTAGAGAGTAGGGCGTAAAACCATCACAGAAGCTTGGGTGGGTTTGATTTGGGCCCTGTAGGGTCTTCCCTGCCCGAAATGGTACAATCCCAATCAAGGTTTGAATTTCATGTACTGAAGCTCCACTGCAGTTAATTGTCTGGAAAAGATGTTCTCATTTCTTGTCCAGACAGATGTACTTGTAAGCAGCACTTTAAACCATAAATTTAGCATATCCTTGTATCTCCATCTTGTTTTTTTGGGCTATAGAGAGTAGGGCGTAAAACCATCACAGAAGGGTTTGATTTGGGCCCTGTAGGGTCTTCCCTGCCCAAAACGGTACAATCCCAATCAAGGAGTGGGACAGTGGGTCCAAATATTCAATTTCCAGCTGCAAAATACAGATCATTTTATACTAATACCAAACAATTTCTTACCACGACGTAGGATGAAGCTAATTTCAACAAAATTGTGCATGAACACACGAGGTCTATGGCCATGTAAAGAATCTTTTATTCTTCCAACCAGAAACAGTCCCAGGAGTTCTGCAGTAGTTGTTCCAGGGTCCGGAATAGAAGCATAAAAGTAAGGGAAGCAGCACGGCAGTCCACATGCTACACTTCCGTGCCTCCGGACGCGCATTAAATAGGATCCGCTTGCGACGCTGATGGACTATTCCGCCGATCAGAAACCAACAGAAGATGTTTATTTATAAGAAACCCTTGGCAGAGCTACAAATGGTCAAACATCATAACTACTTGGTTACAAAATAAGCACCCCACGGTACAGGCCACCACGTTGTACATAACCACCCCCATTTATAGGACTTTGAGATCGGCACCAGATAAGGATACTGAGGAGCTATGTCAAATGGCAATTTAGTACACTAACTTCCAACGTGGGGAACAAGATGAGATTAAATAATGGTTGATAGAAACTTCCCTTTGGCTCTTACTTTTATAAAGTATTCCAGAATTAACCACCCAAATTGAATATAATTTGGCCATGTTTGTTGCTAAGGAAGCAACTTATACAAGGGATTTGGCAACATCTACAAAACTCATCAGTAAAACTTGTACAGTAATTCAACTCACCCCAAATCTGAATTGATATACACAATATGGGGGGTAAATTACCAGAAAGATTAAGATTCAGAAGGTCAAGTACAAGAAAAGCGCAAGGAAAAATGGTTTCCCAAAACTGCCAGTGCAATTCCCAAGTTGGTTCCTCAACATAGCCAAGGCAGGATTCTCTTTTCAATGTACCACGTTTCATTCCTCCACTCTTGTCAGCTTTTCTGATCTATCCGAACCAGCAATCTGCTCTACAAAACTGCAAGGTTCCAACATAACAATCAATTTTACTAGACTGCCACGCCGCCTATAAACCATAATATCATGTACCAAAAAACAACAAACTGCGATAAGCAAAGGAATATGGTTTTGCAGCCAATATGAATGGTAAACATACTTCGGAGAACCAGAATCAGGTTCGTTTGGCTCACTTGCAGATGGAAATGGGTAGTACTGAACGGAAATCAAACCACCCTCTGCCGGTCCTCCTGACACAGGAGACCCCTGGAAGCCTACCTGTGAACTGTTCCCAGATGACATTCCTGCAGAACTGACAAGATCATGAGACCAAGAAACAAAGGTACGAAAGAGAAATATGAAAGAATTCAAGCGAGGTTAAAGCAAGCAACCGTCTCCTTCAAAACCTAAGGTTTGCTAGAATATTTTACCATGTCCAAAGTAATAGAAACAACTATGAAAAAAAATGTTAGCCAAAGAAGGCCAGGACAAAAACTTAGTTCAGAGAATATTTGATGTCCCAGAAAATAGAGTTATCAGATTAAGTTTTTCAGTACATCCATTGTCTTGATGAGGCCATTCTTGAATTGGCAACAATTGCCACTCCTGATAATATAAACTCAATTCACCGGGATGTGAGATCATCAAACTTCCCAAACCACTAATTTTGTTGGTGTCTCCATATCCCTTCCAAACTATATTCAGAGAATTTACGATTCAAGTAAATCCATTGACATTCATGGGTTGACAAACATTTAAGCATGAACTCAGAGCATCTAGTAGTTCTAGGCTCCTAGCTCACTAGCAGAAGTCACAGAAGAGAGTTATTAAAAAAAAGAGAGAGAAGAAAGAAAGAAAAGAAAAAAAGAAAAAAAGAAAAAAAGAAAGAGGAGATATTTATATAAGAAACAAGGAATTTCTCCATAGTCCCTATAACAAAAGGACTGAAACAATCAAAATTATGAGATGGTTCTATCCACATAGCGAGTAGATTTGCTTCATCAAAATACGATATCCATTTGCATAGAGCACTCAATAAGCAGCCAACAAGAACACCATACTAAATATAACGTAAATCTACTTCAGGTTCAATTAGAAGATATTTACCTTGAAAGATTATCACAAGACAGAAGAGAATTGTCATCACCGTGGCAACCATACTGCTGCCTTTATGAGATGATTTAGCAGCTTTCATCTTCTTCAAGGTTTTCATTCGCTCAATCCTTGCCCTTTTCAACATGGCAAGTTCAGATATCTCCTTAATTAGCTTCTGATCAGCTGCATCCAAGGATGGACCCCTTGGAGGCCTGGGAGGTTTTGAAGGTTTTTTGTTGCTTGTCTTTTTACGTTTCTCCTTCACTGGTGTTTTCTCCACACGATCTACAGTCTCTTTGCACTCCAATATCTGGTTGTCTACCATTATCACTTTCTCATGAGAAATCCCATTAGATTCTGGGACATTGCCAGATAAACTAACCCTTTCTTCATTCTTGGTTGACCCTTCAACAAACCCACTGCGAATCTTCCCAAGAAATGTTCTTGCCTGCTTTATGGCACCCAAAACAGGGACTTGACTCAAATCTTCTTCACTAGTCGTCTCCCCACTTTCAAGATCAGTTTCAAAATCCCTATCTCTTGCGGTCATATGATCCATAACAAACCCAGGAACCTAATCTAGTTATTCCCTCCTCAGACTCAAAATGATTAAATCTCTAATATTTTCAGACCAAAAATTCCTATATCCCAAGTCAACCCACAACAGAGATTACCTCTACGAGATATATTTTATTACCTTTAGTGGGAAGAGGGATCAGAAATATACTTCACCTTCATCAACTAAACCACACTTTCCGATTGAAAGTCACAACTATGGACAATAAATCTTCAACAATTGCAGTTTAACTTGCTTTAAACGACCTGGCCACCTTTCCACCAAAATATGACAATAATGTCCAGTGCTTTTACCGAAAACTTCCACAAAAACTCCTTGGCAAGAATATCAAAGCAGTGAACAGAAGCCTGCAATCATTGATACGACAGAAGAAACATCAATTAGTTCTCAACCATCAACAGTATCTAAACACGAAATTCCAAATGAACAAGCTGCGATTTCTTGACAAATGTTGAAAATGGAAAGATAGACAATGTGGCGTCAGAATACCAAAACACACCAACCCAACCTTAAAACCAATCAAATCTTGAAAACAAAGCAAAGAACAAAGTTGGGGCATACAAAAAGTCATAAGAAAAAGAAGAACAAAACTAAAGCAAGAAAAACAGCAAAATACATACGTAATCAATCGAAGCCAAGAAACATAACGAATTGAGCAACCCATCAGACCCATTATATAGTCGCAATGCATCAGGCGGCGAGCAATATCGCACATAAACCGAAGCCCAGAATAATAAACAATAATTTCTACAGTTGTAAGAAGCATTGAAAAATGGAACGCAAAGGAGGTACCTTTTGAGGAAAGCGTTGAAATCCCAGATCCGATGAGGAGCAAAAGATAAGCGTGGAAACCGGAATCCTCCCACAGAAAGAGAGAGGGAGAGAGAGAAGGGGAGGACAGGAGAGGTTTTAGGGAGAGAGCCGGGAAAGTCCTAGACTAGTTTTTTTAAGGATTCAAGATTTAATTCTGTCTTCTACCTTTATTTTTGTCATTCAATGGAGTTTGTGATGTCTACAAGGAAGCTTCACCGACACTTGGCGGGCATATTCGGCACCCAAAGAAGAGAATCGTTGGATCATCCACCTTCATTAACACCGCCAATCACTGCCTTATACACTTCCAACATTTCCTGCTGGCATCCCATTGATTTTACACGCTGTACTCCTCATTGATTCCTAGTTAATCAGGATATTACTGGACAAAAAATCAAAGCTAGAGACCCAGAAATCCTAATAAAAAAAAAGTGAAAGAAAAGGTAAAAACTATAACTTGTGTTGACCTCGTCAACAGGAGAACCCTTCTCCAATTTGTGGCCAATATTTGCCGTTAACGCGTGTAAAAAGGTGGAAGACTGTTCATTAAGCTTTACTTTTCGCAGAGTTGAAACATCAAAACTCGTTAAACCAGAGTTATTTAATCACTTTTGTTTAGTTTGGAACGGGACACGCGGATTGCGACGGCTTCAGCTTTGCGTATGACAATTATAAAAAGGCATGGCATCAAGTGTTATGGTTGTTGGACGGATCCATTCACGCTTTTGATAAAGGGCAGTCAATTTAACTATTTGACATACGTGGTTCAGCACCAACTCCACACGGAAAAGATTTAATTCACGTTTCATAAATAGAATCAATAGTTGGTAGTTTCTTTATTTCTTTTTTACTTCTTCCTTTGTATTGGAGGTTTATAAATCTAGAATCATCACCCTACTCTAAAAGTGACTTGTTTTCTTCTTTCGTTATCCATTAGCGCCTGCAACACATACACTTATGCACGTAAGCGTGTCACAATTGGTGGATCAAGGATTGAAAAAGAAGAGGATAAGGGTTGCGTTTTTTCTAAGTTGTGTGAGAATCGGTCAGCAAAACTGTGATGTCATTACACGTAGTAGGAAAGAAGACGTCACAGTTAAAGCTTTAACATCTGTCGGTACTTTTGAAAAAGTGAGAAAAATTTGGAGAGTGGGTAAGGGGCATCCCAAATGGCGATGTGTTTTCCTTTTGTCGGTGCCCTTGAATTTGAGATAGGTATGTAAAGCGCCGGAAAAGGGAAAAGAGAGTGCTATAGGTGTTTAATTCAGAAATCATTTGGGCACACGCAGGACAGGAGCATGCTTTGTGGGATCATGAGTTGTTAGAAGTGAAAGATTAGGCTCTGTTCAAACTGATCTCATTGCAGTGCGAACCCACGTGGGATGTGAAGTTCAACATCCATAGCGGTCCATAAGGATGTGGATCTACGATGGGACAAGCACCCAAATGCAATGGCCCAACTCTGCACTAAACAATGCAACTTATTTTGCTCAGCAGGGGACCGAAAACGAAAGACAGCGACATATCTTGAGTTGATGCATCTCCTTCGAGATGCTTCTCGCAATTATTTTGACACCAGAGAAGTGATCGGCTCCACCATGCCTTCCAGACAGTACGGTTTTGAAGCATCTTCCACAGCATTCACCTATCCACTGAATGCAAATGGCGAGTAGCTGATCAAGTTGCTACAAGTTTACGTCACAGATTTTTCACCTACCATCAACACTCTAGTACATATAATTATTTTTACTGAGACAACGCTAGACAAGAAGTTAAAATTCCTTGAAATCGATGACAGAATTTGCTGTGTTCCAGCCGAGAGGAGCAGAAGGATGAACAAGGGATAAATACTAAAACTTGAAAATAGCAGCACCACTTGACGGCTTGGAAGCAAAAACATAGAGGCCAAGATCATTTTTGTAAATGACCCCTTTATCGATCCTTGATTGGTAGAAGCCTTCCTGATGCAGATACCAAAAACATTTGTAGCGAGTGTCAACTATTGTTCATTTCAACAATGTAGGGACAAGTTTCCATTTAGGCCACTAGAAGACTAACCTTCAAGTTAAGGATAAACTGCGGGACAATGTTCTCTTTCACCAAAGCAACTGCACAACCACCCCATCCAGCTCCCGTAAGCCGTGCCCCAAGAGCACCATGCTCCCGGCACACATTCACAAGTTCTTCCAACTCGGGACAGCTAGTCATGAGGATGATAAACAGAGATAAATATAAAAGTCCGTGCGACTGAACCAATGAAAAATGCAGGGTAGACAGCAGTAGTAATAACAAAAACAACAAGCTACAGAATTTGTACTCTCATCCCTTCTCCCCTTTCCTCTCTCTCACTTTCCGTTTAACTTTGTTAGGCATACAGTATCCAAGATAATAAGACTTGCACGAAAAGCCTACCGTAAAATGCCCCATCTTCAAAACACACAACAAGTGTGCAAAATTTATGAGGAAACTCATAAAGCATGCCGTGAAGTACATGCAAGTGCTTCCATGAGATATTCACATTCTTTTATGATTATTTTTTTCCTCTGAGGACGATAAACTATTACAGAAGTGTGAAAGCACATTCAGTAAGCCGTACACAAACATTTGTACCTGCACTCATATAAAGCACTACAGCTGTAATGGCTGTCATTCATAAGGTCACCAAGCTTCTTCAGCTTGTCCTCCTCACTGCAGGAACAATAAGTAGAAACTCAAGTCTTTTAGAATCTCAAACTTTGATGATAACATAAACAGGTTTTACAATATATGAGTTTATTTGCTATGCCAAAAATTAGAAAGACTCAGAAAGAAATATTGATGAAAAGCAAAATCATAAATAATCAACTTCGCTATATAAACATCACAAATTTTTATCAAGGTAAGACCTTAATCAACGACCAACCCATAATTCCCAAAGTCCCAACCTCATTCAGAAGGGCCAAAACGAATTACCTATTGTACAATCTTGAAAGAAAAAAAAAATAGAATAATAAGAGATAAGACAGGTAGAGTCTCGTGCCAAGTATAATTTTCTGGCCATGACATAAGGCCCAAAAAAGGTAGCAGCATGAATGTGCATAAAATTGTATGTTACCAACAAAATGCAGCTATGATCCTTAGTAGGTTCTTCATTCTTTCTTTCTTTCTTTTTTAATTATTTTTGCAATTAATTTGATTCTGTTATCTCTAATATATTAACAGATTTGGATATGAAAACCTCAAAGTTACTATCTGATTAACACTTTTAGTTATACATGTCATCAAGGAAGGAAAAAAAAAAATAAGCAAACGTACAGGATCATGTATAGTTGCCCAAAAGAAAAAAAGAAATTATTAGCTGATATGATTCACCTTATATCTGATGTCACAATATCCTTGAAGGCATGTACTCTTTTGGCCTCAGAATACACGTGGGCAGCTCGCTGAAAAATAATTTGTCATAAACAAATAAGGCTTTGAACCACAAATGAAAAAGCATCATTATTGATATTGGACCACATGAAACGTCCCTGAAAAGGTGGGGGGAAAATGGATATATATATATTTCCAACTTAGGAATTTCTTGCTTCATCTACTCCTGTATTAATTTTCTCTTGATATTTCAGAAGCAATTTTTTGCAAAATAAAATAAATGTCAAAAAGAGAATGCCTTAAGATTTTCAAATGACAATCAATCAATTTTGAAAATAGATTTTATGAAGTGATTAACCATTTGGAGGAAGACTAATTTTGAAATAATGCATAATATCAGCAACGAGTGAAGCCACAACAGACCTCACTAAATTCAGGCATTCAGCAGGTTCAAAGGCCACCATTTTTAACCAGTCATAATGATATTGCAAACAATAAAACCACGGCCAATAAGAGCAGGTAAGTTTCCCAAGTTCCGAATTTATAATTCACTAATGGAAGAGGTTACAGGTAACATTCTCTATCTATAGGCATCATAAGAAAGTACCTGATACAACTTAAAGTGCTTGGCAGCTTTCAATACATCCAAAGAAGAAGGAGAATTCCCAAAAACTGATGGTAACTTTTCCCCAGTGACTATCTCAACCTCCTCAGCTGTATATGGTTCTGTTTTCAGAAATTCCTGGACGAAGAAAAAAAAGTTTAAACATAGACATGAAGGGGTGTTTGTGTGAATGTGACTCTAGTATGTCCAGATGCCCCAACAAATATACCTTAACCTCTAATCTGTTTTCTCATATGATATTCTCAATGGGTTGAAGATAAATAAAGAAGTACCTTAACAGCAAGAAGAGGATCAGAAGAGCCACGACTAGTGGCAAACGAGACACACAACCCTTCAACATCAGAAAGTGTTTTCACACTTGATATGGCTTCTTGTGGTTTCATTCCAAGCTTTATAGCAAGCACAATCTGAAGAAAGTCCAGAGAACCAAAGCATCATATTTATCTTTCTGATAATCACATCTTGAACATCAAGAAGAAAACTATTACGGTAAAGAAGTTATGCATGCAGTTGGCAACCTAGATAAGCAAATATCTCTTTCGAGGGAGAAAGAGGAAAAGAGCAGGAGAGAGAGAGATCTCAGTTCCTTCTAAAAGCATAGGATGCTTTCACGTGATTAATGTGTTCAGTAAGGTTTTTAGATCATAAACCAACTCAAACTTTAGCTCGTACTTCAGGGGAATAATATTTGGAACAATAAGCGCCAAACTTTTTTAGTGGTCCCATCATATTCCAAATTAGTGGAAAAGTCACTGGCATGTGTCATGAAAATCATGAAATGATCCAGAAGTACGCACAAATCAAGTCAAATAAAAGGACCACTCCACAGATTTAAGAACATTTTTTTATGTCCAATTTCAATGTCATGCTGAAACTTACAGAGGCCAGCCGCAATTCAACAACCCTGTTATTGTAATTTGTAGCAGCAGTAACTGCTTTTTGAGACTCTGCCAGGGAATGGGCTATCACAAAAGTCCCACCAGCAGGAAGTTGTACATCAGTAGCACGAATAGGGTTAAAATCAATCAACTCTGCATATCCGGATTTTGCCATAACAGAGATTGCCTGTCATGTAAGTAAGGACTATTAGGAAAATTATACCACAAACGACAAAAGTAGGCCATCCTTTGACAGCACAAAGTGAACCGATTATCAGAGATATGGTAATTCTTGGAAATTGAAGATCACAAAGAGGCAAAATGTATGACCTGATCCATTCCACCAGATTGTGTTCCAATGTGTCGTTCACATTCACATGTAAGTTGTGCAATTTCTTTCTGTACAGCAACAAACGCATGTAAGTATTTAACACTATAAACAGATAAGCAACCAGATACATAGCAGTAAAATGTCTATCAGTAGTATGGGATAAGCAGCGTTTGCCATGTTAATCAAAATACTAACCGCTTGAAAGAAAATTTTATTTGCTGAATTAAGCATGAGTAGTAAGAATTGAAAAAAAGTTATAAGCTTTCTTCTCTTTGCAGTAGTTAATCTCAGCAGAAGATAAAATGTTTGAAACCCATAGGCACATTAAAGATAGAATTGGACAACATCTACGTCAACAGGGTAACCAAAAAGAGAACAACTGTACACAAGACATGCTTATGGGCAGAGTAATGATTGATATGTACCTTTGGAAAGTTTACATCAAAAGCAGCCATTATGGCAATTGTGGAAGAGCAAACAAATGCCGCAGAGCTGGATAGTCCAGATCCTAATAGGAAAACCAAAAACATAAAAGAAATGGAGATTTGACTTCAGTGTGCAGGTAAAGATTTACATCATTCATAATGGAAAAAAAAGTCAACTTATCCACTTGAAGTGAGTATCATGGCCAATGTCGTTCTACGTGAATGATGGAAATACACCTGTAGGAACTGTTCCATCAACAAGAACGTCAAGTCCAACTGGTACAACGACATCCACTCCTTTTGATTTAGCATATTCATAATAACCTTTGTACCTGAAGAATAGAAAACATCACTTCTATAGAGATTGAACTTCAGTAGTATGATAATTCATACACTATTCCTGAAAATTTAATACGATGTAAAAGTTCAGTAGTATGATATAAGTTTTGACATCAAAGACATTCGAGTAATAGAAGAAAACACACCCAAGCATACAAAAAATTATGAATACCAGAACATGCTTAAATCTGTTCTGTCTTTTATAAAGAAAAGTAATCAAATTTGTAAATATTGGAAGTCCTGTCCACTTATGGGTCAAGCGTAGCAGTATTCTGTCAAGGTCATAAGGGGTAAAATTGAACAACACCAGTTCAGCCATGCTACTAATTATGCACTTCTAAAGATGCTTCATGAAGTTACAAGTAATTCTGTGAATTTAGCATTATCTGAGAAAGCAATTACAGAAAGCAAAATATAAGAAATAAGGTTTTTTATTTCTCACCCACAAACAAAATAATGGCCCCATTTGTGATCCTTCAAGTTAATTTCCTGCACAACAAACAGCATCAAAAAATCAGTATGAAGTTTAGTTCTTATGGACCACGCAAGTCCTATAAGGGACATGGTAAACACTAAAGTATAATAGTTATCTAGCAAGGCCTATCGCCACTACCATGCTGTGCCTGTGAGATATCGAATTGTTCAACACTTTGTATCATCAATCTAAGCATTATGCAGTGCATGACAGCATGATCAGTGAAAAAATGTAAGACTAGACATTCCAACGTAAAAATACCAAAGATATAAGGCACACACAAGGCTAGAAAATCATAGCTACAAACACAAATAAAAGCCAAAAATTGTAAAACCATCACTGACATACCTGATCAGGATCGGCAGGATACGTACACATGGCATACTTCTCATCATTAACATTAGCAATTCTTAGAACCTTTTCGGCTTCTCCCTCCTCATGCTTCCTGATTGCCACTATAGTGTCTTGACGTATCGCCATGGGTAGCACGGAGTAACCTTGATGGTCAACGTGCTCTCCAATCAAATTTACTCTCCCTGCACACAAACAATATCAACCATCAACCTAGGGATTCTCAATCTAACTTTAACAATCTCCCAGATTCAACCAGAACCAAAATATCAAAATGTTCGTTATTTCAACTCCTGCTCTGAACAGCAAGTTCACATCGAACCAGCAGCCCAGTATGTGCATTTCTCCATACATAAAGAGCTACGTATCTAACCATGTGTTTATACAAGTATATATACTGATTCCAATAGAGAGAGGGAGAAAGAAGTTGAGTTGATTCGTTTTCAACAATCAAAGTTTCAGAAAGAGCTGGTTTTCGGCCGCTTCGTCTGTGCGTATGAATTCTATACTCCTTTTCGCATACATACAATTTCCATACAAGTACAGATATATTTACAGGTGTGGAGGCGTTTCCAGATTCCTTTTCAATAGTCTAAAATTCAAAATTTGTTTTGAATTGTATTCTCCTGGCGAAATAGGTAATTTCCCGGTCAGAGTTTTCGAAAATCCATCGCCGGCTTCCTAAACGCAGATATAACAGAGAAGAAAGACAGAGAGAACCTGGAGAGCGGGCGAAGACGTGAGGAGGATGACCAAAAACCTCGAGAAACTTGGACTTCATATTCTCGTAGCGAAGATTAGCTTCCTCGAGCTGGGACCCTTCGCCGTACACAGGCTCGAGCGAGGAGAACACGGGGATCGGAAGCTCTTCGTGCTTGGCCATTGATCGAAACCGTTGAATTCTCAGTACACAACTCCGAGCTCAAAACCACTCTGAAAAAACTACGACTCGATAACCTTTATAAAGAATCGTTTCCGCCTTTCTCGTCGAGGAATTTTTAATTTAATTTATTCCACGTATTGTGATGAAAAATTATTACCCCTATCGTGTGGATTTAATTATCATTAGCTGTGGGGAAAGAATTCGGATAAGACAAAAAAAGATTTGATGTGACCTCTCAGGAAATAGGAATACGAAATTTATTCTTCTTCCTCCTCTTGATTTTCTGAAAGTCCGGCTTTTCAATCTCTGTATAATGAGCCGCACGGTCGGATATGTCGTAGTCTATCCGAATGAAGCGCAACCGTTTCACCTAACCGGGCATCGAAATAGCTCATGAGCAAGTTCCAGATTCGATTTATTTTCTACAGCTTGGTTTTCGAGTATAAATTGGAAGCATCACGTGACAAGTGCTTTTCTGGCATTATTAGGAGCTTAAGGAATCGGGAGACTAGCCAGCGAATAGGGGTATTTCCTTATCACGGATTCCGTCAGTGCTCGTATGAAGGAGACCGACACGATTGGGATACACGTGGCTCACTTGTCTGGTCCTCCGCCACTGCGCGCGGCACCTTTGTCATCTTCCTTATGGAAGACAGATTCGCAGGGAATCAGATTTTGCAAATCGACAAAACCTTCTCATCTTCATGAGGTGTACCCAATGAAAGAGATTTGATTATCAAGAACAATAGCAAAGGCACAATTACGAAGTTGTCCACGACACATTAAACCAACCGCAAAATTTGGCCATGAAGACGCAACTATTGTGGCATTTAAGTCAGTGGTTCAGTTACCAGTTAAGCTCCTATACAAAATAACTGGAGGAGAATTTGGTAACTTCAATCATCTTCTTCCCCGTCAGTTAAATCTTCATCTTCATCTAATCTCAGAAGCTCATCATCTTCTTCCTCTTCTTCTTCATCATCCTCATCCATCATAGTTTTACCCTTGTCCACTTTGTCCTTCAGCCCAGTGCTCAAGACAACAGTTTCGCCGCTAGATTTCTCCAAATCCTTCTTAAATTTAGCCATGTTTTCCCTCCTGTGCTCCTCCTCCAAACGTTGCTTCTCTGCCCGTCTCTTGTCAAGTTCAGCCCTAAATAAAAAAGAATATGGAACAGATAAATAAAAAATCAATTGATTACTACAAACATAGCGTTCACCATCAATATGGATGTAGCACAGAATAAAATAAAATAAATAAATAAATAAAAAAGGGAAGGAGTTCCAGCATTACTTATAGCTTTCCATGTATTCCTCGGCACTAGCTTCAATAGTCTTGAAGAAGGCATCCATTCCAGCACCAGAAACAGCAGAGACTCCAACAGACCGTAAATTTTTGTAGAACTCATCCAGCACAAGGCAAAGGCTCTGACTTAAAGTCGACGTGTAAGACTGGTCTGTACTCACTGCCGCCTGAAATGACTCAAAATCTTCCATCCACTGCAGGTACATCATCACCCCAGACAAGGATATAAAGCACAAATTACAATCCAGATACTAAATATGAAAGTAAGACGGATAACCGAGGAAATATACATATTTAGCATAACAGATAAAAGGGTGAGAAACAGCTTCAAAAGCCTCAGATTTAGAACATCTATATGCTAAGAAAGTGACTAAGATTTGAGTTTTTAGAGAAGATACTATGTCCACAGAACAAAAGACATCTACATTTCCTCTCTTTTTTCCTGTTTGGCTTTGAAGAGAAAGGAGCAATATTACTTTGTACAAACCGACTAAGCGTCTGAAGTATATTTTCAAAATATCCTGACACCAAAATGATTCTAAGGTAGCAGTCACATTTAAAAATATCACAAAGTTTGAAAAACTTGAAACACATCACCTTTTTTCCTCACTATCCTACAAGAGTCTGGCATGATGAAAAATGCATAGCTTTGACTAGTCCAAACATTAACGTACCATATGTAACCTGATTACTCAAATTAAGCTCCCCGCATGCCACGGGAACTGGAAAACTGAATAAGGACTAAAATCATTTTTTGTAATGAAACATATCAGTTTTTATTTACTTTTCACTTGCTAAATTCTTATTCTATAAATCATTTAGTTTGCAGGTTTAGTTCCAAGGCTCAGAGAAGTAGGACATGTCAACCAAAACAAAAAAGAAAATCAAGATTTAAAGCATCTAACGTCGACATAACTTATTCCCATCACATGCTAATGAAAATCATACCTCCAACGCAAATTGATGTTGAGCCACATCAGTCTTGTTGAATGCCAGCACAAGAGGCAAGCGTGTCTTGTAAAGTATACTACAAGCATATAGCATATTGCTCATGAATGTAACTGGACTTGCTGATCGAGGTGTATCAACCACATAAGTGACAACAGTAGGGAAGGTTGAAGCAAAAGCTTCTGTAATGATAGCACCGGAAGCAGACCACGTGAATATTTCAATCTGACCAGGAGTATCCACAAAAACATAATCAAGCTGATCTGCTCGCTTCTCAATCATTGAGATAACCTGACATTGAGTATTAGAGGTTACTTTACAAACAAAAACACATTCCTGAGAAAGCAATAAACAAGAAATTTCTGTTGGAAGGGAAAGCATAAAACGAATTCAGAAATAAGCGCAGCCCTCCACTAGTGGGTATCCATGGCCAAAAAGAACCTGTTCCAAGCACATTCATAGATATCACACCATATGCATAACCAAGATGCTTAAACCAGACAATTCCATTGCATTTCTTCCAAAGAAATCTTTAGAATGTTTATAATTGTGGTGGTCCACAGAGGGTGCTGAGAAATGGGTGCAAGACCACCATTCTAGTGACTGCAGAGCCATTGCTTCATAGAACAGAGGTGAAGCTGGCGAGCATAACAAGAACTACTTCCTTGCAGAGTTATATGATACTTTAAAGCAGACACTTCACAGGTAAGCTGTACCTCATCAAACCTTGTAGCAAACAAGTTAAGAGATGTCAAAATTCCTCCATTAGGACCTAGATTGAACTGCTTCATCACTTCCTTATACTTCACAGTGTCCCTTATGTCAATGTTAGCACCATATGGGAGGGTCATCACTGCAGGGTCAAGGTTTAACACATAACCCCGGATGTTTGAAGCCTGTGCGTGGCAAACCAGCCGATGAAGAAATGTCGTTTTTCCACTCCCTAATAAAAATTAAAAAACATCCATGAATCATTATCAATATTATCGAATGCCTAAGTCGCAAATTTCAAACAAGGCCATAAGATACGACTAAATATTACCTGCCATTCCTACAACAATAATGATAACTGGTTTTCTCTTGAAGTTTGGTGACGAAGTCCCTGCCTGCCCAGATGTTGATCCCTCAATATGTAGCTCATCCATCGACTTGCTAAGCTCCTCTTTTTCTTTAACATTGTCCTTTTATGCGAACCAAAGAGAGGGAATATAGGTGACGTGCACAATTCAAAACAACAAAATTAAGCTAAAACCGGAAACGAGTAGGTCAGAACGGTTCACAAAACCGGTGAGGAACCCCAAATAAAATTTTCGAGACAATAAATCGTAGTTTCTTTACAATTTGGGATCCATTCAAAGAAACCCTAATCCAAGATTTACCAAAAAAATATTTAACTCACAAAGAAAGAAAAACTAGAATATTTCCCTGTACTTTTCCTTCGTTCTGGCAACAAGGCTGAATAAAAAACAACACAAAGAGGAGTGCAACTAAAACAATTAGGAAAACGCGAGTTTGAAAAATACTTGAACGTTTGACGAGTCCTTCGAGCCTGTTTGCATCGATGCTTCTTCTTCGTCGGATGTCTTCATGTTCTGACCGGGGATATCGGAATCAATCTCCATATAAGCACGAAACTGAGACTATTGCTTCTTTGAATATCAGATTCTAGGCTTGTTGGATTGCTTCTTCTTTCGTATCGGCAATCGAAAGTGCAAAGGCAATTTGAAGAAAACGGTTAGGTTTAGAGAGAAAGAGAAATACTAAGACTGTACTGCCTCGCTTCGAAAACAAGGGGACTCCCGGCCTGCGTTTCAGGCCCTAGGGAGGTTTAAGAGGGTTTTCTGGTTGGGTTTCTCTCTCGAAGTGGCTTTAACCCAACATTTTAAAATTAACCCAACCAATCAAATGCCTTATCTCGTCCGTTTTGTTGAATAAGGTCAGCGCGTGAGCCACCGTAATTCCTGAAATCATACAATTAAATGATACGGTATCAATTCTGCTGATTATTTGTAGACTAGGATACAAATGATACGAATGTAAATCTCCTAGGCTAATTTAGTATTGCAAAAAGCTCATTAGATAGTATTTTGTCAGTTAATTTAGTATTTGTTGTGATGGAGCCCGTGAACCCAAAAAATTAACCTACAAAATCCAAACATTTCATCCTGTCATGCTAAATCTGATGGCCAACCAATGTTCTTGTGGGCAGAAATGATGCAATTAGTTTCGAGGGAGTGCTTGGAATGTTGTGTTAAGGATTGCGTTAAGAGACAATAATATCAATTGAATCCGAAGGATTAAGTTGTATATTCACACTTTGTCGAAAAGAATCATAGTTTGTATATCTACACAACAATGAAAACAATTAACTAATAGAATCATATTTTATGTTTTTATTTTATTTATGTGTGGTTATTTAAAATGTAAATGATAAATTTTTTTAAGAGTTATAATTATATTATGTCTTTTGTATTCATTCGAAATATGATTATTATGTCAAATTTTATTGATATTAATAAAATTCATCAGAGTATCACTTATGTTTTCTTGAAAAAAAAAAAAAACTAATGGACCAACCCTCTATATATATTTGATACAAATTAATGGGAAATTGGAGATTGCAACATCAGCTGTCAAACACTTGGCATACAACGGGTAAGTGGAGCATGCACGCGTCGATGTTGTCACTTGAAGCTTAGATTATGATATCATAATAAAATATGCATATCCATATTTAGATCTCAGCAATGTAGGATATACGCCAAATTTTAAGGATGAACGTGAGATATGCACACAGTTTAAAGAGTAATTATCCGAGTTTACCATATTAGTGATACTAAGTCAGACATAAATAGAATTTCAAAAATGGGAAATCCTGTGGTGGAATATCATGTCGAAACACGAGTACAAAGCTTGTCTCGGTTTGAAGCCCGTAAAGCGACTCGGACGCGCAGCATAGAAGCCCAGCGGAAGATTTTACCTGCAGAACTCATAGCATTTTTCACTTCGTCGTCTCGACTCGACCCGACTACCCTGCACAAGAGAGCCACGCACTCCCTTTCTCCGTCTCCTTCACCTACAAACACACTCTGTGCTTGGTCTTCTTACCGGGCTGCAGACTTAGCCGTCAATCACGCCAGTCGAAATCCTAGGGTTAGGGTTTTGACCCCAAAATTTGGCAAGCTGGATAGGCACCGAGGAGACCGCTACTATAACAACAACGACGACGACGACGACAGCCATAACCACAACCACCAGGACTCTCATTCTCACTCCTACCGTCACTCCAGAGGCCCTTCTCGCTTCTCCGATGCTCCTCCCAGCAACCTGAACAGCCACCACAGCCGCCGCTCTGGCAATCACCGCCCCTTTGAGAGCCCCCCACGCGGCGCCGGAGGGTTCAGGCCTCCGGAAGGCACCGGAGTTGGGGGGTTTGGGTTGAATACCCGTCAGGCCCCGCCACTCTCGGGTCAGAAGCGCGGGTTTGCTTCCTCTGGTCGTGGAAGCTCCCCAGGTAAATGCTTTTGCTCTCGTGCGTAGCTGCAAAAGTTTGAATTCTACTATGCTAGAGTTTAGTGCATTTAATTCTTGATAGCTGGAGCTTCTGAATCAACTTATTACGTTAGAGGTAGCTACTTTATTCAATTTCTAGGCGGACACTGGGTATGCTTACTGGATGCTGGGATCAGCATGATTGCTCGGAATTACATATGTGGATTGACGTTGTTTTATTTAATTGCTTCCTAGTGTCTGTAAGGTTGACGTGATCAATTTGGAAGATGATATAGAGTGCTTGAGTTGGATATAGACGCATGAATAGTAAAAGGATTTCGTAATTGGTTATATGATGAAAATCAGAAGGCGTGTGTCGATCTGCATGATGTTATGATTGTGTCGTTATCTGGCTACACAATGTTTTACTTATGTGGTACTCTATTTTCTGTACTGCCCAGATAAGGAGTTACGCTTCTTGTTATGCCCCTCGTTTTTGTGTTGTATTCAAACCCAACCCCAGAAAACAACCCCCACACCATTTTTCCCCCTGAGTTCGCCAAGGTGTTTATAGTCAGTTTATGGGCTGTCAAAGGTCCATACTCTCAATTGGTATAGTTAGCATCGTTATATTTTTCCTTTGATAATTAGAAAAGCGTAACAAGCTTAATGAAGCCTGTAAAAATATGTGTCAACAAGTTATCTAGTTCACATAGACTAAGGCTTGGATTCTGCTTTGAATCTGATTAGAGAATTCCTTTTTCTTTTCTCCATTTTATTGCTTCTATACATACTCGCATCAGCAGAGCCTTTTTTCCTTGTTTACCTTTTCAGATCATTTTGATGGTGGCAGTTTTGCCAAACTTTTTGTTGGATCTGTTCCCAGGACAGCCACCGAGGAAGATGTAAGTCCGTAAATTCTAGACAAAAACTAGCACTTGAGCTATGTTTTTTCTGTTATGTTGTTATTTTGTTTGGTTATCTTCCTAATATCATGCTTATTTATCTCAGATTCGCCCTTTGTTTGAAGAACAAGGACATGTAATAGAGGTTGCACTGATCAAAGATAAGAGAACAGGACAACAACAAGGTATGTGTGAATGCCATTTGCTATGAATAATTGTGATTCAGACCTATCTTATTTCAGGTCATCTGAGAGGCTGATGGGAGCAAGTGTAAGCTCATCTTTCGTCTCAGTTTGTTTTGCCACAAGTGTCGGGCTTGTGGGTTTTGGTTGCGACCCTTTTTTGTGTCATCCTGTCAAACAAGAAGAAAGCAAGACGTGTAGACCTACTTAAAACCACTTTTTGTATAGCAGTTGGGATCTTGGAAGACAAATAGACCCTGCTCTTGCAATAGTAGCTGCAGCGGTGGGGGCATTACCCAACAAATTACTTGTAATGGGAGTGTCTATTACCATAACTGTAGCTTGTTTATGTCCGGATATTAGCTATTGTACAGAGAATTGACAGAGAATACTTGGATTATTGCTTTTGAATGGAATCAATCACTTTGTAATTTGCAAGAGTTTGTGGTTTTTTCTTATCTTGGAGAACTTGGGAGTTCTTCTTTCAAATGGATTTGTATGTCTTTTTTATATTGACTAGGTGAGGATGGTTTGAAGTTGGATTATTTGTCAGAGATGGATGGTAATCACATTCAAAGGTCTATGGCTTATGAGTGTTTTGGTGATTTCCCTAAAAGCTTCATTTTGAATTATGGACATGTTGCTTGTGGGGAAGATGTTTAGTTGTCCAGATAATCTAATTTTTTGTTGTTTCTGTTATTCAAGTGAGTGGGTTGAATTCCTTTTTATGCTTGAACGTGATAGCAAGTATTCAACTGGTGCGTTGTCTCTGGATGGTTCTATCTCAGACAGAGTATTTGCTCTCTTCGTTGTGAGCATGGGTCTGGATTTACGTGTACAAGAAAACTGTATGATGGAAGCATGTTCAACAGTTTGAGCTTAATGAGTTGGGATGTTATTCTCTTCTATGTGCCTTATACTTATTTACACGACAGCCCTTCCATTGGTTGCTTTGAGCAATGGTTCATGTTGTTCATTGAGCAGCTAAATTTGTGGGTTGAAAATTGTATGATGCAAGTATGTTCAAAAGGTTGAGCGTAATGAGTTGGGATGTAATTCTTTTCTATGTGTCTTCTACTTATTTACGGGGCAGCCTTTTTCATTGGTTGCTTTGAGCAATGGTTTATGTTGTCCATGGAGCAGCTAAATTGTGGGCCATTCTTTGATGCAGCTTGTCATGCTGTGAAGTTCGTTTGTGACTATAATACCAAATCGTACTCACGCAAGTATTCTGGTTTGGCTTGTGGATTTTCCTATAAAAATTATGTATTTAGTTGTGTTTTATTGTAGTTTGTACAATAAGGGACTGATTTAGTTGTACCTGCTTATTGGTGCGTGGCAGCTGTGTGACCATGTGGAGTTGTATTTTATAGTTGAAGGAGAAAATGTGTTTGGGTGTTTTTTCTCTTTTAGAATTAGAATATGCAGTTCTGCTGCTTACAGCCTTGTGCATAGATTTTTCAGTAGCAGTCCATGGCAGTCCACACTGTTAGGTGAGTGGTCAAACTTATGGACCATCTATTGGACAGCACAGTTCAATGGTTGTAAGTTTGTGCATTACAAGGATGCTGGAGTTTTACTCAAGGGGGTGTTTTGATTTGGTTTATGGGTTTTCCATGAATGTTGTTTGTATGCGCTTCTTGTTTGTACAGCCAAAGATTTGATGCTGTAAGTGATGCTTGGACTTTAGTCTCTGGTTGTCTCCCTTTTTTCTCTGGTTTTATTAGAGAATTGGGGACTATTATGAAGTATTATCTTGCTTAGCGGCCATTCTCTTGATTGGACTAATTTGTTGAAAGTTTGGTGTCATTTAGTACCCAAACATGACTGGCCAATATCTGACGTGCATAAGGCTTTTTATGATCGATGCACTGAATAGTTTCCAGAATTGCAGCTTTCAGTTTTGGAGGCCAATATCATGCCCAATCCTCTGTTGTCCAAGCAAGACTTTTGATTGTTGATTTGCAGTTGGGTACTGGAATAGAATGGTTATAATTTTTACATTGCTGTTATCTGTTGTCTGTTAGGACTTCTACTAATGCGGAAATGGTGTATGTTTTACTTGATGGCATAGCAACGCAACCCTATATTCTCAATTATTGACATTTCTTTCTTTGGCCCAAGAATATTTTTCTTAAATTTTTTTTTGGTTCTCTGCTAGATACCCTCTGTCTATGTGTTGTCCATCAAATATGTTTCTTAGACTTAAATAGGACTGTTAAAGGAGCATTATTGGCTTATCCAAGTAATAGGCAGAACAACCAGGATGCGGGCTTTGTCCAAGTTTCAATTCCATATTCAGGGAAGACCTAGCTAATTTTTGAGTTATCCATTTGGTGTCAAGATATTATAAAGATGTTTGCCTCTGACAGCTTTCTATAACATCGGTTTTAACAGCATGATTTTGTTTTTGGACATGAATTTCCTGTTTCAATGTGACTATCCACTGATTTTGTACCATAGGTGCATGCTGCACAAACTATACTCATACTCAATTAGTGGTACATCAAGACTCTCGTCACCACTGTGTTTGTGGGATGTTTACTGACTTCTTCCCTGCAAATTTATTATTGAGGGATCTCCCTTGTTTAATTAGTTTCAACTATTGCCAAGAGCCATTTCAAATTTAATCAATGCTGGCTGTTCTTTAGTGCGCCCTTGATACTTTGAGTATTGACCTAAAGAAAAGAAACAAAAGCAGCCATATTTCTGAGCAAGTGTGGGAATAGTTTTGTTGAACTTTAGAATTTTTATTAGATGTTAGAATAGTATCACAAGAAGGTGCTTTGATCTGAGAAACGGCATTAGTTCTGGGTAAAACTATTAGTGAGTGATGGGTTTATACACATGATGTCTTGATGCCCGGGAACACATGTAAACCTATGAAGTTATAAAGGCGACGTGACAGGCAAATTTGTGCTTAATTTGGTTGTTTCTGCTTTTGGTTTCCAGGAACTTACTATTTTGATCTAGTTCTGATTCTTGGCAAATGAATGGTGCTCTGGGGTCTGAATTGATGTTTAATGTGTTTCTTATTTATGTGATTGATAGCCGCAAAGCTTTTTTTTTTTTGTTTGAACCTTTGTGGATGAATCGGCAATGTTTCTGAATTGATCGTGTTAGTTGGATTGAGCTTGTATCTTTTCAATGATGTCTTTAGTTGCAAGAATTAAATCAAAGCTTGGAGACTTCTATTCATCATCAATTGTTTAGTTCATTAGTTTGTGCAAAGAAGTACACTGAGGCTTCACCTTCTGTAGCCACATCATGGTTTGACAATGATATGTAAATGAATAAGATGAATATCTGTGGCATGGAATATCATGCCGCAAGTAGCAGGTTATACTGATTTTTAGTCAAGGTTTTTTAACCTAGCAATAGTTGTCATAGAAATCAAGCAATTGATGTTGACGTTGATGTCTGTCTGTAAGTAGTTACGTTCTAATATAAATCTGCTGTATGTGAGATTTTTAGAAGGGTGGAAGTAATGTAAAGAAATCAGGCTTAAATTCTTTGCTTATGCAGGCTGTTGTTTTATAAAATATGCTACATCAGAGGAAGCTGATAGGGCTATAAGTGCATTGCATAATCAACATACTCTTCCTGGGGTGAGTTTTTTGCTGGAATTAATGTTGTTGCTGTTGTAGGGGAACTAATTTATGGTATTCTCATGCACTTGCGTGTTTCCCAGGGAGTCAGTCCTATACAAGTGAGATATGCTGATGGGGAACGGGAACGTCTTGGTAATTACCTGTAAATTTAAATATTGATTGATTTAGAGATATTTTATTTCTATCACGTGCATGGAATTCCACTGAAAACGCACAATTGTTAGATTGATCAGGTTATATGGAGACATATACTGCACATCCAAACTAATTTAGGTTTATCATGGAAGTGGGAACTGGAATGCCATTTTAAGCATTACTTGAATTGGCTTCAGAACCACTAGTCATTGACTGAGGGTATATTATTAAAACCAATACTTTTACAAACTCCCGTTTTTGACTGTCCCTGAATGAAGTTGCTGAGGGTACTGGTATCAGAAGAAGTTGTTGGCAGTTGTATTGAGATTTTGACATGTGGGATAAAACTCTACGGCTGTGCCTTCGTGAATCTAGTGCAATGATAATGTATTTTTTCATGTTCAATTGTTAGCTTGTAGACTTGGGCTGTTCCTTGGGAGAATAGAAGTATAGAAAATAGTTTATTAGGGTAAATCATTCACCTTCCTTTCTTTCTTTCTTTTTTTTTTTTTTTAAACACTTCCTGTTCAAATAAAAAGTCTGTCTGCTGCATTCTTCATCTGTGATAATATCATCATTCCAAGATTCTTATTTGTTAGAAAACTTAATTTTCTTTCTTTCTTTCTTTCTTTCTTTCTCATTTTGTACTAGTTTCTCTGGGGAGGATGTCCCATTTATGCATTGGTTATGATAGAATTCGCTCAATATGGAAGAAGCCTAAGAGACATCATCCAATAGCTCTTTTTAGTAATAATTAACAAGGTTTTGTGTATGGGCTGTACAAGTCCGTGCTCTGACTGTTCCCATCCATGTTGCTATGGGTCATACTTCATTGCTTAGATAGTTCTTTGTGCTCCCCATCCACACACCCATTCACACCCCCTTATATTGACACAAGTCCAAGAGTTTCAATTTCTTCAGAACGGTTCAGTTAAGATTTCCCATCATCGGTCATTTTCTCTCACGGTGTTTGTGTCTTCTGATTGTGGGTGTTTCTTTGACTGGGAAATATCATTATTGTCTTTCTAGGCATCTCTTGGCGTGTGAGTTGTATCCTTCATGTGGAAATTTTACGTATTGGTCCCCCTAGTAACTTGCACCTCAATGGTGAAGTATAGTATTGTCTTGTTCTTAGTTTTGTACTAAATGAGCTGATAAGGGAGCGTTATCACCTGCTTAAACAGAATATAGGCAATTGCAAATTTTCTTCCTGGCTGCCTTCCCCACAGAATCTCTCCTTCCCAATACATGGTTCTTCCTTCTCCATCTTTACTATGTGTCTAAATCATAAACTTTGGATGCCTGGGAGGAACTCTTGTCCTCAAACGTTCTTTGTGTTTGGTATTTTATACAGATACCTTTGTCTAAGTAGTATCGAACTTGTCTATTGATGAAGGAATTGCTTCTAATGGTAGGTGCGGTTGAGTACAAATTATTTGTTGGCTCGCTAAACAAACAAGCAACGGAAAAGGAAGTTGAGGAGGTATGCCGACCAAATAATTTTAGCTGTCCTTCTTTAATGTTACTGCATCCCATGAAAAATCTTTTGTCAGTTTTCCCCGGAAGAAACTTTACTTTTCACTTCCAAATCTTTTGCTCTTATGTGAACCATGTGTGCTGTTTATCTTCTCTTTAGTTTCATGCATAAAATTTCTACTCGAAATTGGAAGTTATCAATTGCAAACTAATAAATGATGTTTCCTTTGTCAGATTTTTTCTAAGTATGGCAGAGTAGAAGATGTTTACCTCATGCGTGATAATATAAAGCAGAGTCGTGGTGTGTCCTCTAATCTTATTTGTTCTTGTACTGTAAAGGGATATGATTTGAATTGTACGATTGGTTTTAAGCCTTTCCGCCGTGCTTCACTGCTTATTGCGCGTTCTTTATATCTCAGATATAGATTGGAGCCAATTGGATACTTTAATATTCTTGCTAAGGCCTTTTTTTCTTTATTATTATTCTTTTTTTAAAAAAGAAAAAAACCAGATCGTTGGAATTAGGTTAAAATCCACAGGGTGCTATGAAACCTTAGTAATTATTTCTAAGTATGAAATGTAAACATCATTTTATTTTGTGTACTTTGTAAACTAAAGGGTAGATTCCTTCTGAATTAGGGTGCAAGAATGTTCTTTTGTTAGTAAACTGACCTTTTTAAAAGTTTCTTATATGTCATAACTTTTGTGGCCTGGTTTAGTTAGAACCAGCTGATTTTCTTCTGTTATGCTATTTATCTTTTCACTACTCACGTTTTTATCTCTTTTTTTTTTTTTTTTTGAAGGTTGTGGATTTGTTAAATACTCTCACAGGGACATGGCAGTAGCAGCTATAAATGCTCTTAATGGACTCTATACAATGAGAGTTAGTATTTCTTCTTTACTGTAGCATAATACTTACAGAAATGTAATATTCAAGGTCATTTATGTAATATCCTTCTTCTGCTTCTTCTTAGGGCTGTGATCAACCATTAACTGTCCGATTTGCTGATCCTAAGAGGCCCCGGCCTGGAGATTCAAGGTTCAGACATCTAAAAGATTGCCTTTGTTTCCTATGTGTAGCTATAAGATTTCGTTTTGTCTTTTTTTTTTTCTATGGGTTTAGGGGTGTGGGAGAGGATTTTGGCTTGTCTTTCTCTTTTTAATTTGGTCAACCTTTCTTATGTTGGAATTTCTCTTTGGCGGACTCAATTTTTTTTTTTTTTTGTAAGTTCACTAGCTGCTTAGCATATAACTTTGAAGTGATCTTTTTAATGTTGATCACATATGGAAATTCTTTTTTCAGGGCTGGTCCTTCATTTGGAGGTCCGGGTTTAGGTCCTCGATTTCAATCACCAGTAGCTAGGTACTTCACCTTCCAGTGGAACAAACGCAATCTCTCTCTCTCTCTCTCTCTCTCTCTCTCTTATATGATCGCTTTACATTCTTCTTTTCTTTGGCCCTTGCAGACCTCCACAGAATTTTGGTGACCCTATGAATGAGCGAGTTCCAGCTAATTCTTGGCATCCAATGAGTCCACCTAATTTGAGGCCACCCTCCAATACTGATAGTCATGGCTTTGGGTTTCAGTCGCTTTCTAGGTCTGGAGATCTGACATTGCCATTGAATCCGGTAAGAACTAGGTTGAAGAATCTGCCAGATGTTTCTCTGTGGTTTATTTATTTATTTTAAAAAAAAAAACTCCAGTCAGGATTAAATCTCTCTTCTTTTTCTTTTTTTCTTTTTGGTTTTGTGGGGAATATGTTATGAAGGTCAGTGTCCTCTTGATGCATTTTTTGTTTTTTTGGAACATCTATAACAGACCCATTGTACTTGTATGCAGCATGTTTGTGTGTCTGTGGGGAGGAAAAAATGCATTTTCCAAACTTTGTAGAAGCTTTCGTTTCTAGACCAACTAAACTTGATTAGTCAGACACATTCACTAAACAATTCATTGCATTTTCAAGGCCTTTTATATTTTATAATTTACCTATGATAGAAATTTTCTTGTACACTAGTATGAGGGTCATATTGCTATCTAGTTCTCCTGGTACTGTTAATCTGCAGTTCATCTGGCATTTTAAGCATGTTATGGATTCTTTGATTAGATAGTTTATTAGTTATGTTTTCATGTTCTGTGTTTGCAACTGTAGTTTCTTCAACAATCCTTTCTTTGAAGGTATTTGTTTTGTTTTTTAGTGGTGTTTTTGTTACTGTCTAAACTTCTTTAGTTACTATTCTTAGGAAAAATTTCAGGGCGGTCCATTTGGTGGCTTCAGTGGCCCTGCTGATGGTTCACTCTTGGGACAGCCAGTTTCAACGTCACAACAGGTACTATTGAGATTACTTTTGTTGTCTTCATTCTGTTCCTGCTGCTCCAAAACAAGTTAGTGACTTAATTCTAAAGTCATTTCAGGGTTTTAACCAGTCTATGCCACAAGTTCCACCAGTCGGCCAGTTCCAAAAGCTGATTCATTCACCTCAGCACTTAACACCTTCCCTTCAATCACACGCTCAAGCTCCTGCTTCTTACTCACAAATGCAACCGCCACGTACATCGCTTCAGCATCTTGGTCAACCACAGCTTGCTCATTCTGGTGGTCAAACACCCTCCTTCAGTCAAGCACCACCATCACAGCAGTTAATTGGTTTGGGTGGACAGTTGTCTGTTTCTCAGCCTCAGGTTCAGCAGACTCCCTCATCTGCTACACCACTACAGACCCCTTTGGATATTAACCTACAGCCTCCTGCTTCTATACCACAACATATGCTTCAGCCTCTTCAGCAGCCACCTTCTCAGTTTGCACAGATGTTGTCACAACAGACTCAAACTCTGCAGGCAAGCTTTCAGTCATCTCAGCAAGCATTCTCCCAACTGCAACAACAGTTGCAGCTGATGCAACCAGCAAATCAAGCTCTAACGTCTCAGCAGACTTCTCAGGCTTCTAAACAGCAGGTATTGAGGATTTATCATCATGAGGTTAAATTTGGAGCCACCATTTAGTGATCCTCCCAAGTAATGCTTAAATGATAAGTTGATTGCCCGTAAATAGTTTATTAGATGAAAATTGCTGTGAAATGTAATATTTTGTGCATATTGTTGAGATTTGTGATTCGTTATAACAAGTAGATGTGAACCGCCATTTGTGGATCTTAACTCCTGGACATGTCTCTGATGTGGCAAACTTCTGACTGACTTCTCAAGTCAAATTTCTTTATCAACTTTGGTAGTATTCAGCCCCTAGTTTCTTTGTCTTCATAGAAGTTTATTAGCGAATGTTCTGTTGATTCAAATGTTTGTATCATCCCTTAAAGATCATATGCTGAGAATGTATTTGTTGCTGCAGTCTCAGTGGCCTGTGGTTGCACCACAGACAGTTCCAAGCACCCTTCCTACTACTGCTGATGCGCCTTCATCCAGAACTACTGCGCCTGCTGTCCCTGTAACCCAGCCTGTAGCTCCTGTCAAATGTGATTGGACAGAGCACATCTCCCCAGATGGATACAAGTACTATTATAATAGTATAACCAGGATAAGTCGAGTGAGAATTTTAGTAGACTTGTCTTGTTTTCGGGATTTTTTGTATGTTTTATGACTAATGTCTGATTAAATGAAACTGTAGTGGGAGAAACCTGAAGAGTTAACTTTATTAGAACAGCCACAACAAAAACCATTAGTCCAGCAGCCTCAGGCCCAATCACATCCTCAAGTTCCTTCTGCCCAGCAAGTTCGACAAACACCACCAGTGCAACTTCAGGCTCAGCATCAAACGCTGCTCCACCTCCACCAGCAGTTACAGCAGCCTACAATGTCATCATCAGTCGGTGCCTCTAAACTCTTCTTCTTCTTCTTCTTCTTCTTCTTCTTCTTCTTCTTTTTAATTCCCGAAATTTTTAGATTTTTGTTGTTTACTATTGTGATTTTGATTCCAGTACCAGGCTTCAGGAGCTACTGGTCACCAAAATGTCCAGGTAAGCCTTTAGCTAGACTTGTATCACTTGTGTTAGGAAGTGGATCAACAATCAATCAATACATTAAATATGCCTTATAAGTAGCTTTCTATATTTGGGTTTATATGGACTCGTAATGTGATCTTGGGTCTTTTGGCTTTGCAGGAACTTGGTTATGCACAGTTACAGGGAGTAGCTGGTTCAGCCAATGATCCTTCACGGTTCCAGCAGGTATCTGTTTTTCACATTATGATGTGCACAGATTTCTCTCTGCGAGTCTTAGTCTGATACCAGTGTTCTCTATTTGCTCTCTAGGGCCTTCAGGCTGCTCAGGATTGGATGTGGAAGACTAAACCAGCAGGTTCGTGTTATTTTCTGGCTTTAATTGTCTGATATTACCTAGGGAAGTATCATGTAACCTAGAAAAATCTGGAGCCGTCTCTCCTAACATCTCCTTCATCCGCTCCTCTCAGCTGCCTTCCTTCATCTCTCCTCTCCTCTCTGTCTCTGTAAGAAGAATTAGCGGGAGAAAGGAGATGAATTCGTCCATGCAATTGAAATCTCTAACTGTGACTAACTTTTTCGTTCTTTTTCCTTTTTCTTTGGGACACCGGATTATAACATTTTCTATGTACATGTAGACTATTAAGAGTCGTGGGAGTGTAGGAACAATAAGTTAAGATGTTCGTCGGATGTTCATAGTTAGTTTCATTTGGCCCTGTATATTTTACCCTCCACATTCTTCATTTCTTAAGGCTAGCTTATCTCGCATGCTTGATAGAGGCTTTATCATTTTTCTGTCCGCGCAATCTACTGACATTGTTGGGAAAAAAAAATCGTCTACAGGAACTTGAAGTGCTTGAGCAGAAGCAGAATTCAAAGGGCATTGCTTCGTGGATGATACTGAGCTCAAAGACTAGGCGTCAAACTTACTCAAAGGCTACGGCGGTAACATTTTCAAGCTTAAATGCCAAATGGTCTGTTTAATGATACCGGTCTAAGCCTTCAGTTGGCTACACATTTGTTATGAGATTTAATTGTCTCACAGGAAGTGGCCGAGTAAATGAAGCCTGCATGCCCCTACTTCATGGGGGCAATACCGAGTTCTAGAATGTTACTTTTTGTATGACAAGTTCGTTACTATGGTAGATAATCCACTTTGAACCATGCACAACCTCGTGTCAAGCATATCAGCCAGTCGTGGAATGGGAATCCCAACCAGATGCGGGATCGGGTTGAAAGCATTTCTGATCAAGGAAAGATTTTGCAAGCAATCAAATGCCGCTCTAATAATAAATCATTAAAGGACAATTACACCTCTATCTGAGGTTTATTCAATAAGCTAATTCACTAATTAGTCGTACTGCAATTTCTGCGAATCTCACCATTTGACCCCGTTAGCACTCCTAAGCCACCCATTCTTAACATCGAAATCTTAAAGTCCTCAAAGAACACAAATTGGTCTTTAGCGTAGGTCCTAACAATTTCACTCGTTTGTTCGTCACCATTAACAAGAACCTGATCGGTGGGAAGCAATCCCTGTCCAGACAGAAGGTCCACATAGTACTGGTTATCAAATGTCGCCGGGGTCGCGAGGTCAAGATGTACCAATGTATTGCTGCTGTCTGACCCTGAGCATAGCTGTTGCAGTGAGGCCACAAAATCAAGATTATTCTGTGGCCCATTTTGGTCGGAGTTTCCTTGTAGTCGACCGCTGAAGGTTGGGCATCGGGCTCTGCCTATTGTGTGCGCGCCTAATGACACAGCAGTGGTTATGTTTGTTAGTGTACAAAAAGCGTCTCTTATTATTCCAAAGAATACGATGTAGCTCAGTGCAAATGGAAAACGACGGACAGCAAGGCATGATTACCGGAGAGGGCGACCATGTCGGTGAGTCCAAGGCCAACATTCTCGAACTTGGCCACGAGGGTTGCCACGGTTGAGTTTGGGCCTGGGATGTTATTGTTTGATGCTTCTTTGCTTGCACTTAAGCTGTCCCGCCTTCCCATTTGAACTTCCCAAGAGGGTCCGCCAGACTATAAATCAATCAGGATTCAAGTTAAGCTTGAGCCCGTTATGGAATTTAGCAGGAAAACAGAGAAGATCAAGCAGACAGACCAGAACAACGGAGTCTCTTGCAGCAGTTGCGAGGATGTCAGCACAAGAAACGGTTTGAGGACAAGCGGATTCGAGTGCAGCTTTTATGGCGTCTATTACTTCAAATCCCCTGAGTGAATTCAAGTTTGGAGCTGCAGTTTTTTCTCCAACAAAATTCTCCGTGTCATCTAGCAATACCGAAGCATCACACCCCTGCGAAACTCCAAACAAAAATTATGATTACGGCCGTCAAATCGATTGGAAATGAAAAAAAGAAGAAGCATACGTTCGTAACATAAAAAGGCGACTTGCATTGACGAAACAATCATGGAAATGGAGTCGAAGCAGTGAGGCTGGCATCCTTGGGTCCTCGGCAACCGCCTTCTCGACCCAGGAGTAGATAATGGCCTCTGCCTCTGGGCAGATGTCTCGGTATGTGCCAAACCCTATGGATATTCCCCCAGATGCTTCAGTCGGGGTGTTTGGCGTGATGGCAAATGCAACTGCAATTTTAAGCATCAGCATACAGAGAGCTAAGTTCGGGGCCATCTTGAAAAGGCTAATGGTAGAGGGAATAAGAACATAAGCGCTGGGGTGAGTTTGGGGTGGTAAAAGATGCTTTATATAGTAAGTTGCTGTTGGGTGCTCAGCAACGTTGAGACTACCAGGTCATGGCAGGTCGCTCCGAGGGAGGGTACTGTTAGTTCTACGTACGAAAGAGGGGCTTAGGAGAAGACATGGTCAAGCGTTGGAAAAGGTCAGTGCATGATGAGCATATATCCTCAACTGCTTCTTCATGCTTTTGTGTTCCCTTTCTCTCTAAAACTTAGAATCTCTTACGTCAAGTGGAACGATAAAGTTTCCATTTGTGTTGCGAGAAAGTGAGAGATCAGTAGTTGATGGAAGTAATATAGTTTTTGGCCATGAAGTAATCGAGATTTCGGAATCGTGCCTTTTGGTTGAAACTGCTACACGCACGCTGAATAGCATCTGGAGCAGTCTGGAGCAGCCTGGAGCAGAGACGCTGGATGTATTTCCCGCAGAAAGCCTTTAAAGGCACCCTCTGTTCATGGAAGGGATCCTTATAAATGTTAGTGCAAACGGATTGCAAAGAATTTGACGTGACAAATAATTGTAACAATGAGCATTGAAGAACTTTGCAAACAAAGACAAATTGATTGAGGTTGAGTTTGATACATTAGAGTTAATTTTACACCTTGTGCCATCTTGTCAAAGATAACTTGGAACAAGTATGCTAAAATAGAACTAGCTTCTAGGAATACATTATATCTTCAAAAAGATATTGTGCATTCCTTACCAGAAATACGATTCATCTTAAATGTTTTTTTTTTTTTTTTTATAGGCAAAAGGGGTGAGAGATTTTGGTGTCTTGAACCTAAAGCCTCAAGTTCCCTTGGTTCCAATTAGCCAAGGCATCCTGGCAATTCATATTAAATGTTATAAAACTTAGGATCATGACTTGAACTACAAATATACCTACACTTGTTTGGAAGAAAAATATTCACATGAATAGATTTTGAATGACATTTCCTCATATAAATTCTATGACTAGAATATTTTTCAGAATTACCTTATGAGATATTTACACTATCGATATTGTTCAGATTTTCAATCTTCCATTATGCTATACTTTTTTCTAGTGAAAACTGTTATGGGCCTTAAAGAAAAATCAAATGATTTTATGAGTGAAATTTAAATTATCCAAAATATTTTCACTCACTAAGAATTTAAGCTCTTGTTCCTTTTCCTTATTCTTTTGTTTGCCTATTTTGAATAGTAAGTGAAAAAGAAGAGAAATATAAATGGTTCATTCTAGGGAAACCAATTTCTAAATAGTTCTTTTTTCTTCTTCTTTTTTTATTTAGAAAAACCAACCTCTAAATACCTAAAATATAATATAGTTATTTCTCTATATGCATAACTTACTTCTACTTACAGAGTTTTAAGAAATTAGAAAAAGATAAGCCAGTCATTCATAGAATCCTACCCAACAATATAAACTAAGCTAACAAATTAGAGACTAGGTCTTACTAACAAATTCCTTGAGGCTAGATTTTGCCAACAACTTGTGGAGACTTGGTCTCACTAACTACTGCATGGATTTCATGAACTCCTGATTAGTCATACAATCAACACATTCTCTCCATGTGAAACACAATGAATAACATCTGCTCTCTATGTGGGCATTATTAAACACAGTAAATAACTCCTGCTCTTTATCCTGTGTATGATTTCCTTGCCCTTATCTTTTTGTGATTGCACCAGGACTTTACAGTTATATTGTTGTATGTACTTTTTTTTTTTTTTTTTGTGGAATATGGACAGTACCCTTATCATTTATACTAATAACACATGTAGACTAAGGTGTCAAACCTGTTAGAAAAATACATAAGGTAGGGCATAATACCTAACCCTTTATTACATAAACCCAATGAACATGTATAAAACTTTTTGGAAATCAAAACATAATCAATTAACATGACTACATAGCCATTAATGAAAAATAAAGTAATTATCTCATTGAAACTAAACATAAAGTGAAAGTAATTGTCTAAGGAGGCCTGTAATGCTCTAGGCCTAGTTGGTCTTCCCATGAAATTTTTTTGCATTGACTTGGTAAAGAGCCAAGAGTTGTAAAAACTTACAATTCTGTCAATGAATGTCCAAAATTACCCAATTCATTAGCTAAAAAATTTGCTTCGCGAAACACATGAGATATCTGAACATTGGAAGGAATATAACTAGAACATTTGCGTAACTCATAAGCCAATTTCCAAGGAATAGAATGGTTTTCTTTTATGCACTAAATCATAAACTGAGAATCTGCTTCTATTTCTAATAACACAATTCCCTTTTGATGGCATATTTCTAGACCTTTAAGTAAAGCTAGGACCTCTACTTTTACACTATCTCCATTGCCCAAATTAACTGCATACGCTATAAGCACATTTCCCTTCCAATCTCGCATCGTTCCCCCTCCTACGCATGCACCACGAATACAAGATCCATCTGTATTCAACTTTAAAGAATCTATAGTAGGGCAATTGGAACCAATAATTCATCCTCTTGTAATAGAAGGGACTGAAATACGAATATGCAAAGCTTGTAACCGTGTACGATCACTCACTGATAGAAATTTTGTACCTTTAAAGGATCCCATGAGAAGACAAACATCATAAATCACTCATATCAACATTGGCAAGAGAAATCCCTTTTCCGAATAGATGACATTATTCCTTACTAACCAAATTCGCCACATAATATAGTAACCCACCAATGCTATCATTATTCCTGCCTGTGAAGATTCGTTGGCCTCCTTAAACCAATTAGTAAAAAGATTGGAGACTGTGTCTCTCCTGATTGATATTTGTAAGATATTGCAAAAATGCTGCCATAATCTCCTAGCCAGTTCTCCTTGGCAAAAGAGATGATCAATTGATTCATATTGAGGATGGACACAACATACACATTTAGACGCTAGCAAAACACCTCGCCTTTGTACATTTGTATCTATGGGAAACTCATTGTTCATCATCCGCCACATAAAAAAGTCAATCTTAGTGGGTAAATACTGATTCCAAATGAATTTGCTCCAACCCACCTTTTCGCAATGCACCCGTCGATGTTCATACACAGATGCAATAAAAACAACCCATTGGACATAAGCTCAAAGATTAACTTATCTGGCTCATTGGTGAGATTGATTTGATAAGCTTGTTCTTTTTATTCTGGAGACAAAAATCTCTCTAAAAATCTTGCATCTGATATGCCATCTCTAATACTTTTATAATAATTTTCATAGGATGGGAACTATAGAAGCTCCTTTAGCCATTTGTCTGTCCAGAAAAACCTTGAACCATTATTTACCACCCACCTACTATGTTGCAAAGCAAATGGAAGATGGGCACTCATAGTAGCCCAACAATAGGAAGCCGTAATGTTTTTAGGTTGGTGAATAACTTCCACCATTGTGCCATATTTTCTCTTCATGAATTGTGCCCACAATGATTCACCTTTAATAAAGTTCCACGTCATCTTCTCATGTAAATTGTCCATCACTGTAGCCATATCTCTTACTCTTAAACCCCATTCATCCAAAGGTCTACAAACTTTATCCCAACCTACCTAATGTGCTCTGTGAACTTCCCTATCGCTCCATAAAAAATCTGTCATAGCTTTATTAATTTCTTTCAAGACTGATTTCGGGACCTTAGTGACTGACAAACAATATATGGGGACTGAGGACAAAACACATTTGATTAAAACTAGTTTTCCCCCATGAGATAAAAATCTATTTTTCCAATTGTTGATTCTCCCAGTAATCTTTGCCAATAGCTCTTCAAAGTATATCCTCTTTGCTCTTCCTTTAAAGAGTGGAATCCCCAAAATATTTCATTGGTAGATCAGTTGGTGAAAAACCTGTCCACTGTTTAATGTGATATTTCTTGTAAGCAGGAGCTTTTTTTGCCAATAAGCAATTGCATTTCTTGACATTTACCATCTGTCCACTTGAACATTCATAATCTTTCAACAAAGCCAGAAAATTTAGTATTAACTGTTTTCGACCATTCAAAAAGACAATCATGTCATCTGCATCAAGCAAATGTGAAACATAGTCAAAGTTATTCGTACTTTTAAATCTACCAATCTCTCTAATCTGCATTAGGTGTTTCAGCTTTCAACTAAATGCTTCTTGAGCAATAATAAATAAACTTGGAGATAATGGATCCTCTTGTCTAAGTCCCCTGGTGGATTTAAAAAAGCTAAATTTTTTTCCTTGTAATTGGATAAAAAACCAATTGTTTGAGATACAACGATATATCATGTCTATCAATAATAAAGAGAAACCAAACCTTTGTAAAACTTATAATAAAAACGGCCACTCTAACCTGTCATAAGCCTTTGACATATCAAGTTTAATGATCACATTGCCTCTTGCCACTAATCTATTTACTTCATGGACCATTTCTTGAGCCCATTGATTCATTTACATCAATTTAGTTTGCATAAAAAGAAAAGCTATCCAAAAATTGGATTGAGCAATGTAAGCATAAACAATAAAGCTCTAAAAATTATAAGGTGGTAACTTGAACTAATATAGATTTCCAATCAAGTTTAAGAAGTGCTTGTTACTACCAAATTAACACATTTGTTAATCTAACATTATGAATCACATCTCTTAAACTTGTCACAGACTAAATCTAAAAACACATACATAACAAGTCTTTGTTAAACATTTTTTTAAAACTCAATTCGACCTTCTTGGATAAATTGTTGCAATATGGTTTCAACAGTAAAAGTATTGCATATAACACACCAATTTAGCTAGTAAAAGTCTACATATAAGAAATGCCAGCAGGGTCTGTTTTCTATCTCAATCGTAAAACTATAGTGTATTCCCATTGTACAATGAAAAGATTATGTGCTAATTAGCACGAATGAAGGAAAGAAAATAAAAGCCGATATAAAAACTTAATACAAAATAGTCCATTGGGCCCAAGTTCGATGGGCCGGATCCTAAATACCTCATGGCATCAACCTGAAATCCAACAACAATACCAACCCTCTAAGGTCTAAAAAAGGTCATGAAATACAAGTAAATCCTGTTGTTGGACGAGAGTTTAGCCCCTCCAAGCTCAACGCGGTCGCAAGAAAATAATACGGTAAATAGAGTGCAAATGACTAGAACATCCTTGATGGATTTCTCTTAGGCATCTGGGTTGTCTGGTTGGCACTTAGGTGGAAAGGTTGCTGTACTACACAAATTGAAATGAAAAGCTTAATTGGTGGCTGGAAAGCTCGGAATACAAGAAAATGGGCAACTTTTTCTGAACCAACACGAGGGATGCTTCACGATATTAACGTTCATCCCATCAACGAAAGCATATTCGCCTAAATTTCAAAAGCTTTGTCGTGCTAGTTTTTCTACCTTGGGCAGGCGTTTCCACTTTATCACTGCACTTCTATTGACATTTTCTCGCTGACCATGCTCTCTGTTCATACATGTTCTGGTTTGCTAAAACTTGTTTTCCAGTGTGCCGCTGTCTTACTTGGGAATCTTTCTCCATTTCGTCATGGCCTGGTTATAGAGAACACACCGTCAGTTCAAAAAAATGATAATTTCAGTGAAGACCTTATCCGAATCTCACAATTGTCAACATAGATACTGCTCCTCAACACCGTCTTGTCTGAAATATTATTTTAAATCTGACGGACATCCTCAACCCCTAACAGAAGCATTTAAGAAATCTCTTCTGGGTTGCTTGCATTTGTCGGGCAGACAAGCTATTCGAAAGATATCGTCCTTTAGAACAGAACTTCGGTGGTTAATGCAGTGCGAATATATGCGTTAGCATGGTCATCTGCAGCCGGCATCAACATTAAGATTCTAGTTTGTGTAGGTATCAGATTTTTGAAAAAACTGGAAATATCACTTCGATCTTATTGTCGTTGTCAATTTTGGGCCTCTACTTTTGACTTTTAACACTTTTCTCATGAAACATTACATTTAGAATGAACCAAACTTCAAAATAACTTTAATATCAGTGAAAAGTTTTTCGTTTAGTACCTAATAAAAAGTTAACCCAAAGATCCTTGTGCTTTTTGGTAGGCTACTGCTGTTTAGAATGCACGAATGGGGAATTGATAACAAGAAGAGAAAACTGAAAGATAATGGAAAAGGAGGATGTTAGGTGAGAACTGTGATAAGGATGACCTAGATCTACAATTGTAATTAACAACCGGTATGACCAGCTGAGTTTTAGAGAAATAGTACGTAACTATTCTTGATGACGTTGTGGAAAACTATAGACATATCATATAATCGATCCAACATTAAATTTGAGCAAGATGTTTGATTTGTCATAAAGGTAAGATGTAGGCATTGACTTCTTCTTTGGCAAACTTTCTAAGAAGTATTCCTACTTTTCAAATATCAATTATTAAATAGCTTAGAGTATAGCCTCCATCATCAATACTTTCAAACCGAATTATTGAACATACTTTTTAACTTTTCAAGTAAAATATAAACACTTCTAGAAATTTTTTTTATATGTTCATACAGGAAGATTCCAAAAGTGGAGTTTTGCCTCCATGGGTTGTTTGATTTATCTAGCTACCTCGTAACAACTATTGATCTACCAAAGGAATCCACTAATCACTAAATTTACATGATAATTCCCTAGCGCCAGTAATTATCTAGAAAGTCCTATAGTGACTCCCAAACTTATATAATGTCATTAAAATGGTTGCCAATTAGCTTAGTAACCCTACGCTAGTCATCAAATTTATTTGACAATTTTGTAATGACCACCGGCTTCATACTATAATGACTACTAAATTTACGTAATGAGAATTGTAATGGTACTTATTTGAAGACCTTGAGGTGATCACTAAATTTGTCTGAAAAACTCCATTCTTAGAAAACAAGTAACAACTATCACTTGTGAAGAATAACTTCTAACAAGTCAAATTCATTTTTCTCTCTCTGCAGTTTGTTGTTTTGAAAAATATTTCAAAATTTATCAAAAAATTATAGATCTCAAATATTATCCCTTAAATATAATCTTTTTCCTAATTTTCACTTTTTCAAAAGCCCAGTTTAGACTCCAAAAACGACTATACTTTGGTAGGGCTTTTACCAAGCATATCCAAGCCTAAGAATGATATTTTCAATTTTCTCTAAACCTTCCGACAAGCATCCACGTTTACAATCTGTTCCATATGTATGTGCCATTTGCTTAATTCTTTGTTAAACTCCTTACGCATATTCGTATATAGACACTTAAGGGTTAGACTTGCTCCGCCCTACAGCTAGTATTATTCAATTGCCTTCCATTTCGCAGCGTTCTACGTAGCTTAGTCAGGTACTTCATTAATGTGGCACCAAGTTTTCTATGGAAATAAGCAGCCTAGGCCTTCAAGTCAAGTAAATAGAAATAGAACATTCTCAGCTAGCGAAGACGGTGAAATATGGACAAGGACTTCAACAATTTCAGTAGTCGTGAGCATATCTTCAACAAATCTTAAAGCTACCATATCCAACTGCGAAATCTCTCACCGCCCTGCGAATCTAGAACCATATTCCTTTTCCTAGCTGGAGATTTCATATAATGTTTCATTGAATCAAGCTCCGCCTCTGCTTACACAGCATAACGAGGAAGAAAAAACTGTATGAAAAGGGCAATAAATGAAAGGTAAACGGTGGTCAAGTAGATGTTGTTACATTTTGCAGGTCCATGCATGTTCCAAGACATCGCATTTAACTCCATACACATGATTTTCACAGCAATCATGTCTTTTGGATTCCCCGTCCTTTACCACAGAATGTGTAGGATCAAGTTCCCAAGTTCATTCTACGCTTCTCGTTTACGATAAATTCCTAAGAATCTGACTCAGAAGAAGCTTTCGCACCCACTCTGCTCGGTGAGAAAACCCTAACCCTAAGAATCTGACTCAGAAGAAGAAGAAGAAGAAGAAGAAGAAGAAGAAGAAGACTTAAAGAGAGGAAAAGAAGATACAAACCTCAATATCTCCATAATTGAATAATTTATTAGTACAAAGAATAAAACCAAAGAAGAAAAGAAAAAGAAAAGAAAAGAACCCAACAAGAAACGAGTCCCTCCAAAGGCTAAACGCTAGCTAGTCATTTTACACTGGTAATCCAAAATGTCTATGGGAAATGGTGAACTGGGTTCTTCTCTAAAGACAAAATCCACATAAGTCAGTAAGAGAATTACATACCATTAACAGATAACGAACCTTTAATCTACTCCTCCTTCGGCTCCTTTCGCATCTGCGACGGCACGATATCCTGCAGAAGGCCATGGTCTCTGAGCAAAGTCCCCGGAGATGTGCCAAGACGTCTCTCTCGAACAAAACTATGAAATGCGGGGTTGAAATTAGCTGTGCCAACATTCAAAGGCGGCTGTGAGCTATATATATAAGGCAGATGTTGTTGTTGTTGTTGATACTGCGGTTGTGAAACAAGAAATGACGAAGCCATGGCACTGAAGCCAGCGGATTCTGGCGAAATTCCGATGCTTCCACGAGGTGTCACCGGGCACGGATGCGTGTGCTGTCCTTCATAGGTCGTGACCACAATCGAAGGGTCATCGCAGGACCGCTCTACTCGCTTCTTTACACCACATCCAGCGGTGGTGCAACGGTAGTAGCTCCTGTACACAAAAAGGCATTTCGTGTGGTTCAAGAAAGTTACTAAAGTGGGACGACGAGAATGGAACACGTTGAAACTAAGTTTGGTGCAAAATTATTGGAATCTGGTGATTATCAGAGGACCAGGTGCTGGAGGAGTTCTTCATACCTGGGATAAGGGCTGTTCTTTACAGCTTTCTGGCCGTACTTCCTCCATCTATACCCATCATCCAGATGATCAACCTCGCTCTTCGTCATGAATGCAAATCTCGGCTCTCGTTGCCTTTTCTGGTTCTTCTTTTTGGGTTTCAACCTAAACCCACAAAAACAAACCAACACTTTTGACCTTTTATCTTTTATCAAAATTGAAAAAGGTTAAATAAAAACCACATGAAATTCATGCTTAAATTAACACGAAAGAAATAACCGAGTTAATTACCAAACCCTTTTCATTTTAATCATCCCATCACTCATTCTCATGGTTCACCAAAACCAGGTACTATTACCAGACATGACTTGAAAAGTAGTAGATTCAAAGGAAGAGAAAGAAAGAAAGAAAGAAAGAGAGAAAGAAAGAGAGACAAACGCTATTATGCTGTAAAAGCTTACTGTTTCTTAGTTTTGTCTTGGTCCTGGTCCTCCTCTTCTCCACCAGCTTTAGTTTGTTCCTCATTCGCGGCTTCATTCGAGGACGAAGAAATCGATGAAGAGTTGGGTGTCGCAGGCGTGTTCAACACCTCGGAGGACTCGGGGACCGTCGAGGCCGGCGACGGAACAAGCCCTTGTTGCTGCGGAGGCTGAGGCATCATCGGCGTCGGAAACCAATCGAATAAAGATGGGCTCTCAAAGTCTTGGATGCCCAGCATGTCCACGTAGCCTAAAGACCCCTTTTGATGATGATCACCCTCAATACATGGCATGTCAAAGATGCCCGACAACGGAAAACTGCTCGGAATCTCGTCGGAAAGTGTCGAATTTGCCATTGAATTCTCAGTCTTCAGGTCCTCTCTCTTGTCCATGGACTTGATCAGCAGCACATATTCTTCATTCGAGAGCTCTTGTGCTGCCACACGTTTTATTACAAGACGCTCTTCGTCCGGGAGGCAGAGAGAGAAAGAGAGATGGAGGGGGAGAGAGAGAGAGAGAGTGTGAGTGTGTTTGGTTTCGTGGGAGTGTGAATGAGATAGCTTTGGCTTTGAGATTTTGGGGAACAGGTTGGCTAATAGAGGTTTCCCACCTAGGAAAATGACCGGCAGGTGCCGGTTGGCTCTACGTACGACCTTGTCGCCGGGCCGGTGCTTGCATTAAATGTAGTGCGGACCGCCCCTCCGGGTCCACATTGGCCTACGCGGCTTTTTGACTGGCTTACCGGTTGTGTGTGGAGAGGGGCTCTCCCCCCTGACACGTGGGCCGAAAAAAGGTTGTCTCGTTTGCTTGTGATATCTCCTCCATTTTTTGAGTTTCCTTCGCGGCTCCCACTTTCAACGCTAATTACCCCAAGTTTTTGGTTCTCTCTCTTTGGTGGTCTTTTATGTTTTACAACGGACAAACTCCATTTTCAATATGACTATAATGTCCCATTCATTCTATGTATCTTTTCTTGTTCCTTGCCAACACCAACACCAACACCAACCCCAACCTTTTATGACCCAATTTGAACTGTACCAAAATGGAAAAATCCAGAATCACACATGGGATGCACAAAATCCCATTAATTTTCCATGGTTGTGCAACATGCAGGAGCTTCCTGCTTTGTTGGAACTGTAAGGGCATGCAGCATGATGTCAATGGTCGGAAAACCCCCATATGCTTTTCATCTATCTTTATGGGAAAGTTGAAAAACGTGTAACTTGGACCAACCATATTTGCCGGCCTTATTAATGGGGAACAAAAACCATGTCCTTCAGATGTCTCACTCCATGTAAGATCATTTGCAGAGTGTTGAGGAGGAAACTCCTGCTATATTCCCCCCCTTGCTTGCTTGTTCAACTATTTGGGAGCCAAGGACATTTCAGTAATCTCGCTGGTTGCGTCATGTGGCAAGCTTTTCCACCGAGCGCAAACAAACAATTTCTAGAAGCCAAAAAAGCCTTGAAGAAGCAAAATTTTCCCGCCTGGCGAGCGTGTGAACGAAGAAGCTTCGGCACGTGTTAGTCCATGCCTGACGATTGTGCGCATGCTGACACGAATCCCGCGTCACCTTTTGACCCGGCCTCCGCTCGCCTCCTTCCACCCAAACAGCCGACGCCGTCAATTCATGACTACTCCTCCGCCTACAGTCCTTCCCTTGCTTTCCGATTTCATTTTTTGATTCTTAATTGTAACCGCGTTTCCTCCATAATGGCAAGAAGAGCGGTACCATGTACTTTTTTGTTGTTTTACGTCGAGCTTTTCCTCGGTGCCTATAAAAACTTTATCCTTGTTGTGTTTTAACCCGAAGTTTAGGTTTAGAAGGTTTGAGTTGCATCCAGTTTAGGTAAACAAAAGTCTTGGGATCTAATGTCGTGTCATGCATGGCTTGATAGGATAAGTATTTGGTTGATAAAGAATTTCTCTTGACCTATTCAGAAAAGTAATTGTCAAGCAAATGTTAAAGTGACTGTCGTCGAAAGATGTAGAACAATTGGTGCAAGTTTCCCGCCATACCTTGCTATTATCGACTGTTCTAAACTAGGACCCATGATGCGATTTGTTTTGTTTTTTGATAGTTGATGTAACTAGCTCCATTTTCCGTAATCATTGTTCGTGCAGTGGTTTTTTTTTAATTGTCATTCAGGCTGTACTGAGACTAAAAGCCGAACCAGTCTAGTCTAACTTCCTGTTATCCGATCCCTTTTGCTTATTCGGTGCAACACATATATGATCGAACCTGGAGTGCAAACTTCACAAAGTTACGCAGTTTATGATTGCACATGAAAGTTGTAATATACTCATGACCAGTTTGTACCTCAGTAACTGGTTATTTATCCTAAAGGAGAAAGATTCCAAAAACTTATGTGTCAGCTCAATCACGAGAAAAGATTTGGAGATACCTTCGGCGTTTCAATTTGAGCTACTAGAAAAATTATGGTACACTTCACGTGAAACCAGCTTTGCCACGATACTCGGCTCCGGTCCCAGGAGCCCAGAACTCGATGTGGGACAAGCAAAGGCGAATTCCCTAAATCTGAACGCTTTTGCAGTCCCATGTGTGAAATCGAACGGCTAGCTTTTCTTGAATATATATCTTTCAAAGAACATGCACTTTTACGCGGTTTTGGTATATTCTACGGTTGCTTCTAGTACACGCCCTCTTGATCTTTGCTTTGCTTTCTTGTTTCTTTTCACTTCTTTTCCCACCTTTCTTTTCTTTGGATCGATTTTTCAAAATTTCGCCTGAGAGGTGCAAGCTTCGAGACGTGGACGTTTTCTCGTCTCACCGTAACTTCCAAGGATTGTGATTGTCATAGGAGTTGAGAACAAGGAAAGTTTAGGAGAATAGTCCAAGAACTAAGGGATAGTGCTTCTAGTACGTTCAAAACTATCCTTAAATAAATTTATGAAACGTTTTTTTATAGACATACTTTTTTTAAAAAAAAAATCTCCAAGTACTTATTTAGAAGTTTGAAATGGTCATGCTTGTTTTTTCAATTGTATATATTCCTTATCTTATGTTAAAAAAATAACCGTAGGTACAAAACGAACAATCATCATGGTAACCTTGGATTTCTCCCTAGTGGCCTTACCATGGTGGTTATTAGATTCACTTGATTATCTCTAATAATTATTAACACTACAAAATGGTCATAACCACAAAAGACTTATCAATGGACTTATATTCGTTAATTTTTTTTTAAGAGAACTCCAAGCTATAAATTTGTTTTACATATGTCTAACCTAAACTTGGCACATACAACAATTGCCGTCTAAGTCATTGTCCCATTTTAGTTGTTGGATTACACCCAATAGGCCTAATTTAGTTGTCAATTTGAAGGCACATCTAGGTTATCCTTATTTTCTAGATTATCCTTCAAATAACATGGGACCATATTGTGTACCTTGAAGGAGCTGAGCAACATAATAAACCCACCACTAACAAATAAAAAAATCAATACTAGTGAGGACAGTTGTCTCTGTATTTGCCTAGGGAATAAGTGTGGGAGAAAAAGAAAGTTAAAAAAGCAAAAAGTTTTAGGAGTCGCACGAGGAGGAGGAGCTCTCTATGATGCCCTCCACATTCCCAATGAAAACATTTCCCAAACTCTTATTCCTTTCACATTTCACTTCACGTGCCAAACATGCCCACGCGTGTCACCGTAACTTGCGAGGGGGGCAATGGGGCCCCCACCGTCCTAAAGTATCGCGTGGTTCTTCGAGCCCCCTTGCTCTCTTTTGGGGACATCGAACACCGTCTCAAAATTTACCTTTGACCGCACGACACCAACCGACATGTCGTTGTACGGGGTTCCGATTGCTGAAACGCAGCGGTCAACAGTCAAAGCTTTAGACATTGCGTGTTCAACGACACAAACGGGCTTAGACGAAACTCCTGCAGTGTCTGCGTGGTGTGGCCACCTAGTTTTGATAGCTAATAAAGCCTTGCACATGGTTTTGCATGCTATTGTACAATTTTGGATCTATGGGCAACGCCGACATGTTAATTATAACCTTTGTGCACATGGTTCATCCCATGTAACACAATCTCCACGTTTTTTCCCCTTCTATTTGTCCTGGTAAAGCATTCGGAATCTTCCAAATTTATTAAATTTTACCTTTAATTTCTCAGTTTTTAACGAATTACAAGCACCTGCTAAGAGCAAACATCAATAAAAAGAAGTCTCCACAAGGAAAAGGACAAGCACCAATCGAGGCACCAACTAGAGAGATAATAGCCATATAAATAAGTGTAATCATGGGAATATCCACGCTCAATGGATAGAAAAAGTAGATGTTCCATGATATTACATTATTCTCTTTTGAAAAGTTAATTGATATACTCCTCTATATTATATACTCTAACTTTACGTAAAGGTATAGCAAGAGGGTAGAGATGTATTGGAGATAAAATGCTCTTGAAACCAATTAAAAGAGAGAAAGCTACTTCTTGATTAAAGAGTTTATATACCAATCGTATTCTCACTTTAAGCCATTGAAATGACACCATTATTAAATATTTTACATTAATTATTTTATGTATTTTTAATATCTGTCATTTCCTTTCAACAATTCGAAGGGGGAAGACACCTTCCGTTCTTTCTTATTATGTAATTATCATATATATGCTTGGAAGAATAAATATTAGGAAAATATTTTAAACACTCTTTTTTTTTAAGCATTTCTTAACTCTAGTTTTCAACTTGGCTAACTTAAGATCCAATTTTATAAAGATTTTAAACATTACTTTTTTGTTTTTTTATTTTTTGTTTTTCACTTCATCTGATAATTAAGATTATATGAAAGTGATGTTCTAATATAAAAGTAACTTGTGATGCTTGAATTGGGAATTGACTTATCATTAATTCCCAATACATGATATGACTTATGATTTTAAGCCTAAGAAGAGAAGTTTGCAATTATCTTACTTTGTAAGGGTGACTTAAGGCCACGTCTAAACCGAGGGTGACCCAAAGCAGCCTTTAATTGAAAAGGCGACTTACTACCATATCCAATAGAAAAAGTGACAAGTTAGTACCTCATAATAAAGAGAGGTTCAAATCTAGCTTTTTTATTCGATTTGATGAGTTTGACACAATAGTACTTTTCATTTTATTTTTATTATTCTCTTAAATAAACTGATAGAATTTTTCTATTGAAATCTTCACAAGCTTAGGCCTTTAATTTGACAAATCAAAACCTGACCACCCAAAAAAAAAAAAAAAAACAAAAGCACATTCAAGGTTTGGAAATATTTTCCCTAAATATTGTTGTTATTTAGGATTTAACGAATGTTTGTCAGTGTTATTTTTCTTATGGATCGGTGCATGTAGTTGTCCTGGCGGACAAGGTATGTGGTACCTCTGACCTTCGAATAATCCAAATGAAAGAACATGGTCTAAGATTCTTTCCTATTATTTTTGTCCTCAGAGGAAGAATCAAAGCGACCGCCTTCTTGTGGTGTTGCTATCTGTAGATAGCATCAGACGTAATTATTATTTTCAACTGCCGCGTTTAAGCTCCTGCCATGAAACTCCCAAGGTATATTCTATTACCGACAGCTTTATTTAACTTTAAAGAAGAAACTACTTTCTCACTTTGTTATGCCTAGGGAGGAAGGGAAATGTTTATATAGGTTGAAGCATACTAGCATCTAGCTCCCCAGCACAAAAAGATATCCTTAACTATAGTAGTGCACCACGCTACCTAACGATTTGACAAAAGAAGAAAAAGCGTTGTGATTCCAAAACATATCAAGAAGAGTGTTTATTTTAAAGGTTTGCTAAGACGCTTATGACTAAATGCAGTGTTTTCCCACTGTAAACCTGTATTTTATTGAGATTCCTTATATTTTGGTATTTGAAGGGACCCTTTTTTTTTTTTTTTATGGCTGTGATCTATATTCTTGGTACGTCACTGCCTATGATTCTGTTTCTAGATTAATGTTTTGATCATCAACTAATGGCGGTCCTAAACTAAACCCTTGGCTTTTGATTATGTTGTGTGAAACAAGGTTAGACTTGGTGAACAACCACTTATTCCTTCTTTCAATAAACTAATGGTTTGACAGGATCGCTGCAAGATTTTCTTAGAGATCAGAGATTGAGTCCTTTTATTTTTTTATTTCTTCGGTTACAGCTTTCAACCTGACCTAATCCTGTAGGGTTAGTTTCTTATTACAACTCTCACTCTCTCTCTCTCTCTCTCTCTCTCTCTCTCTCACCCTGTCCCTCTCCTTTGCTCACGAAAGGAGCTAAGACTACTCAGTCTATTGGTCTCTGTAGTCAATCCAATACCCTTTTGACCAGGAAAATTAGTCCATAAGGGTTTCATTTTTTGACCCAATCAACAACTTCAGCCCGAAGCTGCTGTAAAACCTGGTATATTCTAACAAGCAAGGAAGGAAAAACACAAGTTTTGGATTTTAATCCGTTTAAAAGTCACTATCTAGCTTTGCCAGGAACTTGAGATACAAGGTTCTTTGTAGACTGATAAAGCATGGTTGAAACCACTAAGTAGGATCAAGATATCTGGGGTTATATTAACCGGGGAGCCAAAGACCAAATCAAACTAGCCAAGAACCAAACGCAGCCTCTCTACTCTCACTCCCCTAATTATTCTCTGCCCAACTGTTGCAGTAGACCTACAGTTTGAAGCCAAATATACGTCTCTACTCTTGTTGTTTGTATAACTAACTCAACTAAACTATAACCTAATCCTGTCGGTCCCTTCCCTTCGAACTATTCCAGTTGACTCCATTTTTAAAGATCGTTTCCAACAGAAGAGTATGGAGGTTGAATTCTTTAAGGGTTGTTATAATCGAGAGCGAAGCCCTAAAGCAGGAGGGGCGGTTTTCTTCCTCCGTCTCCACGACGAAAAGGCATCGAGAAACACCCCCCTCCATACGTTGACAAGTTCTCATGCTCTGGAATGAAAACAATCAGCGATGATTGCGGCTTTCTGAAGCTAACTCCCGCCGTTGACAGCTTTTTATAAATTGTTTATTCCGGGGGGCTCTGTTCTGAGGTTGAGTTTCTGTCACGGCCCTCACATGAAAAGTCAAAGTCAATACTATCTTAATCATATATTGTAACGCCAAAAACGCGTAGAACACAAGATGACAAAGAGACTTTAATTAACCGGTGGGCAGTGAGGACAAAGAAGCCTCGTCTTTCGTGCACGTCTAAGTAAGCATTTGCGATTCCCTTTGGCCCCTCCCTCTTCCTCCTCCTCTCACCTTTTAGGCCGGAGTGCATGAAAGCAAGAGATACGCCTTTCCCACGTCAGTGCTTGTTTCTTTTGTTTCTTTGGCTTAGTGGTTTCGTGCATTTTGGGTTACTGATTTCTTACATTTTGGGTCATGGTAGCTGCCAATTCAGTGCTGCTGTCATTTTTGGTATCTACTTGCTTGGGTTTATTACGGATCTAATCATCAGATTCTTCATCAACAGAAGTAGTGTTATCTGGGTTCAACGACGAATACGCGTTCCTAATATTGAATTTATTAATAAACTGCTTGGATAAATGAGTTTATAGATGAATAAGAATCTATCAATCATGTCTCACAAAAGGGTCTGTTTTTGTACAATTAGAAACCACAATTATTAGACAGATAAGTTTTAATATTGATGGTGAACAGATACGAGGGTGGCCAAGAAACGCAAAAGATTTGCACCAATTCGTGGGCTATTTTTGAAAAGATTTGTCTTCCTCCTTTTGTCTCGCATCACCATAATCAATCACCCGTGGATTTGAAATTCACGATTACTAGAAGAAGAAATGCCTTCCACTGCATGTTCTTTTTTTTGTTTTTTATTTTCAGGCACCAATTGCCTTCAATTCAGTTAGAAAAATGAAACAAAAGGAAAAGTAATCTCCACCCGTGACTTGAAAGCGGATTTCTAGGCAGTCAACTATGGACTATCATAATCACAAGGTTACCAAGGGCCATACAGTTTTTATTTTTAATCATATTCCTGTACCATCAAATTGCTATTGTTTATAAATATGTACTCCACACACGATAGAAAGAGGAAAAAAGAAAGATCTGGGGTTCGTGCTGTCTAGTAAGATGTCAAACCCGGTGTTCAGCTTTTAAAGGGCTTCCTGCGGTAGTTCTGGACTGTCATTTAATACAATGGGCCCTGTTTCGAGGGTCAACTGTGAATGCAGTTATGGTATTTTTTTTTTTTTTTTATGACTCAGAACCCCACCACTTGCATGGTAGCTTAAACTGGAGGGCCCAACACTCACCCCAAAACATTTTGTCCATTTCATGTCAAGAATGCAGCCAACTGGTTTTGAACCCAAGACTCCTACTTTGTAGGGAATCCCACATGAGCCTTTGCCAGTTGAACCACACCCCTGGGGGCAGTTATGGTATTCTTGGTTCTACAATGACGGTGGCTGCGACCAACATAAAACTCTTGACCACGGCACTTGAGGTCGAACCTTAGAAGCAGCTTTCTGATGATGGTTCATGGACGGAAGCACCTAATAGTCTTGACTAAGAACACAAAAGTCGGACCACAGAAGCTCCCATCCGATGACTATGGACATCAAAGTCGAGCCTTGATTGCAACCGGCATTTCTGATTGTTCCCTTGAACAACTTTGTGTCCCACTTGAACAGAGGGTAGGGCCTGTTTGTTGGATTCCCTAGACACATCGAGCAGTCTCTGTTCTATGTGGGGGCAAAGCTTGAAAGAGAGATGAAATTAAAAAAGATATAAACAAAAGCTTGAGTCTAGTTTCAAATAATGAAAGCCATAACAACACAGATGCAATTTGATAGGGACGTCTTACTTAATATACACCACCAAAGTTCCTGTAATCTGATAAACCAGTTACTTTCTAGTCAGCATCTGGTTGCATTCCAAATATAGACGATAATGGTCTTATATTTGCTGGATTGGCGATGTAAGGAAGCGAAAGAAGAAAAGAAGGGATAATATTAGAAGATGTAACAAAATGAAATGCCCCTTCTTAGAAAAGCAACACCTACCTATCGGCTTTCTTGTATAATTAGTCTTTCTGACACACCTTCCAAAATAGACAGGTTCGCAGCTGCAATGACATAGTGCACCCTTATGTCATGCCTTTGTTTGAAAATGGCTTCATCTTAAGGGTAAAACCCTGACATGCGAAGAGACTAAGTTGAATACTAGTACCAATATTCTGACTATAGATGCCCACCAATCAAGGGTTCTAATGCCAAAGAGGCCAGCTCTTTCAAATTTCAACTTCACATTCCACCGCCTTACACGTTCAAGTGTCAAACATAAGACCAAGAGATTTCAAACATTACATTTTTTCCACTAAGTTAATAAGTAATCAAACACATTCAAGTACCAAACATAAGACTAAAAGATTCCAAACCTTACTTTCTTTATACTAAGTTAATAGGCAATCAATCAGAGCCGTTAACTTTTGAATTTATTTTTAGGCTTCGAGGCATACCTATTTTTTTATTTTTTATTATTATTATTGTTACTATTTTCCTTCCAAAACAGTATCATCACATTAGTTGACTTGAGTACACATCAAAGTTAACATCATGTCATGTCCGACTAAGAGCAATGCCATAGGGGAAACCATCCAGATCTACGAAGCTTTTGAGGAGGGGATAAGATTGGGCTGACATCACTACAGACCCAGCGATCTCGACTCCTTGTCCCTTATTCGGCGGAGTTTTGCCGACACATTTAACTTTAAATTGAAGCTTCCCCGTACCCATCATTGAGGTAGAATTTCAAAATTTAAATCACGGCTAGGTGCCTGATCTCAGAGCTAGGTTTCTAGTACGTTCAAATAAGTCACTCGCTATCACTGGTCTCACGAACTAAAATTGAAGTCTTCAACCTGGAAATTACAGGCCAAACAGATGTTATAGATCAAGCCCAACAATGTCGTCGTCACACAACAAAACTGGTCCTAGAAGTATATCAACTTCCCTTCACAACAGATATACTTGTAATACACCACATCTGGAACCCGAAATGCGGATCAGAAGAGAAACCGTGAAACAGATAATTGACTTCCAATGATAAAGGAAGACAATCCAATCACCTAATCAAGTAATAAACAGAGATCAGGACCACACTCCCACATGGGAACATATTCTACCACCTGTGAATCTGCCTTGATGATTTTAGTTTCATGGGTCCTTAGAAGCAGTAGGAGCTTGTCGGATCCTTCGTTGGTGAACATCCCAGTTATACACACGAGCAATGGTTACCTGTCCAATAGTTGTCAAACAGTCAAGAATTACTATTTGTTGAATAGCCTGTTTGTTGAAAGACATTTGAAATCGAGAGGACGGCTAAACAGGCTTAAGCATGCCTACAATTAAATAGGACCACTGCATTCCCCAAGTTCTTCGTCAAATGATTAAACAGAAAATAAAATACTAATGCCTCCAATGCTTATAGTCCTATACCATATAAGCACAAGGCCTCAAACTTAAAACTGTCTTTTATGCCAACAAGTAGAAGATGGACAGCAACCAAACTCATGTAGTCACCATTTCAAACAGAAAGTGTAGCTCTTTTTAAGTTCAATGAAGGCTACCTGAGTTATTGTCACTTGATCCCTCAAGAATTGAAGATCGGCAACTAGAACTTCCAAACTGGCTTTAGCGTTGTCTAAATTTTTTTGCAGAAGGGAAGTGGCCTGCACCAAAAAGATAGATAAGATCAACCGCATTCTTATTACAGTGTAAGGTACAAAAAGATCTAAGATTTGACAACTGTAGACCTCTTCACAAGAATACTCTAACATGACGTTTGCTCCTAGCCATAAACATACTGAGTCTGCATCCTCAATGCGAGCGCGAGAGTATATGCCTTCAGCCACTTCAAAATCAGTAAGGAGAGCCTGCATTCATCACACAGCCAAGGAAAACAAAAAACTTTAGTTAATAACACTGAGCAAATTGATAATCTTCTATTAAAAAACTGAAGCATTAGAACAGGAGAACCACAAAACCAGTAGTTTTTGTGTTTGCATACTACACTCAATTAATTGCCAACATCAATAAATTAACAACAGTCACCAGTTTCTGCATCAATAAATTAACAACAGTCACCAGTTTCTGAAAAGCATAGTTCAAGCGCTACAGTTCAAAATACATTTAAAGTTAATTGCTTTAGTTGTTGCAATAGTAACATTTCAACACGGTGAATTAGCGTGATAGTTTAAAAACTCCACCAATCCTTGATCTCATTTCCAGACCCAAGAACATTTACCTTGAGAAACAGCCACTAACATAAACATTAACTGCGTAAGGAAACGTGGGCCTCCAGTGTGACAGCACAAAAAGGAAGCAGAGGCCGCCATCCTTGAAAGGATGGCATTCAAGTGCATTTGTAAAATCAGGTAGTTGTTTCCTCGACCAAAGTTTAATAGTAGAACATGACAACCTAGAAAGCATCAGAGTCACTATGTTTTCTGAAACGTTTCACAAAAGTCTATGCTCATGTCAAAAAGAAGAGTTTAAATCAAATGCCTGACATGAAGACAATACACATGCAGTCAGACAGCCAATGGATGGGTCAGTAAGTAGTGGGACCAATTAGTAGCTTGTTTTAAATTCTCAAAAGCTGAAATTGCAGTAGAATCTTACGAATATAAGAAGTTAGAAACAAAGGCAAATGTTTCAGTATATAGTTCTGATCAGCAGGAAATTATCTTCGAGTGAGAGATAAGGGAGAGGAAAATGAAGAAGCCTTCAAACCAAAACCTAACTTACAGCAATGAAAGACAACTGCTCTATCCAATGCACGAGTTCAGTGCATGGACCACTACGATAAAATCAAAGTGCAATTCTTCCATTAACAGCATTTTTAGAGCTACTACATAGACAAGTATAACCCTAATCATAATAAAAGTAGCAACATTTCCATCCTTTAACAACCCCCCCTCTTCTTTCTTCCGTGCCAGGATAAATAAAAAATAAAAAAAGAGAAAAGAGAAAAAGAAGTCCCAGCATAAACATGCAACCATAAAAATAAAAGACCAGCAAGTCCCAAAGGTTTCTGTACAGCAACCAATCACCATCCTAATGCTTTATGTCAGCTAATCCGCCAACAGGGTGAATCACACAATAACCCAACATCATGTGTTAGATAAATAACAGAATTTACAAGTAGAAATCATGTAGCAGTACAAACGAACCTCACCGGTACCCTTCTTAGCTTGCAAGGTGGCAACCACATCTAAGCACTTTTCTATGTCAGGGATTTTCGCCTAATAACCACAAGAAACAAAAAGCATCACTCAAAACATCAGAAATTTAATTAAGCACGAATATGTTTTACAAGTAGTAAACATCATAGTAAAAAAAATTAAATTTTAGAAAACAGGAAATTGTAATAAGACAGATGGTCGAATTCAGGAACCTCTAGTCAAATGATTCCAGAGTTCGGTAGTCATGTGGTGATCAATCAAAACCTGATCTTTCACGTTATATACAGCAGATATGTCTTGAGTTATATTAATGCATTCAACAATCTAAAATTCTAGGATCCTTCGACCCTTACACAGACAATGCAACTCCATGAATAGCAATGACATAATATCTAAGGTTAGAAAGAACACACACATCTTATGCTTACTATTCGCATATATGATAACAATTCTATAGATTTCTGAGGGGAAAAAAAAGTGTACTTCTTCAGATCGTATCCGCCATTTTCAACTAAATAGTTCAGATTTAGCTCAGTTTCCAACTCCGTACGATAAAAATGAATTAGATAATAATTAAGGATCATCCAAAGTTGGTAAATGCCGAGATTAACAGGATTTGAACCAATAAATTTAAAATGAAAGCTAAAATTTAAAAGACATAGACATGGAATTACCCTAAAAAAACCTGGAAAATCCTAATCCAGTTCAACTTGCATCTAAAAGAGTTATATCTAATATTGTTCCAGTTTAAAAACCAATAATTACGCTCCACTTCTAACTTCCAAAAGTAATCAAAATGAAAAAAAAGAGAAAAAGGAAACACCTGAAGATCCCTCTGCTGAGCTAGAAGTTTCATCTCAACCAACTTATATTGCTGCAGTCTGCAAAGAGATGAGTGCAAATATTTCAGGAGGGGTCAGCGACGGAGTTTTAGTGGACGTGGAGAGGAGTGATCGAGTGGAGGAAGACTGACCTTTCTTGGAGGAAGGCGAGGGCAGAGTTGACGTCCAGACCTGCTTGGGTGAGATAGGTCTGGACGTCCTCCACGAACTGAGCTCCTGGGATTCCCCTTCGCTCTGTGACCATCGAAGACAACGAAGACGAAGACGCCGGTGATGCCATGCTCCAAATCCAGCCAAAGCAGAGAGCGCGTTCCTTCTTGCGAGATTCTACTGGGTTTTTGGGGTTAGACCACGGGAACCCGAGGGCGCCGATGCGCTTGGCAGCAAATTGTGGAAAACGATGTCGTTTCTTTCCATTCAAACTCAGTTTGCTGTTAAACTGGCCCAAACTCAAAGCCCAATACCTAAAAATGTCAATGCCCAGGCCATAAAGGAAACAGGAGGCTCATTGTGTTGGATCCCTTAGAGGTCTGCCCAGTATATGAAGCCTGGTTCTTAAGGCAACGCTTCCCCTGTCTCATTCATGGGCCTTCAACACGAGCTAGTTTTTTGTCTCAGAGCAAACCAAGAATATTGGACGAGCAAACGTTGGAATCTGTTCCAAGAATAAAACACATGCACAATGAAGTCGTGATCCCACGTTGTTCCTCAAAACACCTGCCTCCCCTGCAGCTGAGTTATACTCATCACATTGAACAGTCTGGACTATTCCCTTGTTCGTTTCAGTTTCATTGAATATTCGACATGAATGCTAATCCCTATTTTAGTTCAATGAGTGCGAATTTGTTAGCTTATGGTGGTTAGCTTTCCCCTTTCATAATCAGGACATACGTGAAGCTCCCTGTCCACCACGTACCTCTCATAGCTATGTGACAAATTTGCAATAATTTTACCTGGTTATATGTCTGTTGGAATATATTGAGCTGCAAAATCATATTCTTCACCGCCGTTTACAAACCAAGCTCCAACAGCTCTGGTTCAATGGATGTTGCTGGAAGCGTTAAAGGTGAGAGTGCTTCTTGGTCTGTAGCCATGGAACCCACTAGCTTTTATATTTATTGGTGTTGTGGTAGGCCATGGACTTTGTAATAAATAACGGCGAAAGCATATTTATTTGGCTCTGAATCTTTGATTTTGTGAGATGGTTTTCCCTTTGTCATGTCTGAAACAGGTCTATAATGTGAACTATCTGTAAGTCACTTTGTTTGGGGCCTCCAAGCCTTTTGTCCTGTTTTTTAAAAACGATGGCAGCATGAAAACAAGCGAATGGTATCGCATAACATTCCGCTTTTCGATTCTTTGGGGGAATCCAGGGATTATTAATATATGTTCATGGCACTATAATGGGCCCCTGAGTTGTTCAAATGCTTTTGCTTTTCCTTTCCCTGGAGCACCACTCCTGCAGAGATGAATCCAGTTCATAAATCCTGGCAAAAACTTCAGGTGCAAGAAACTGAACCAAGGGACAAAGGTCAGCTTGTTTCATGGAAACCAAGATGAAACTTGCCACGAAAGTGAGTTTCTGGTCTATTCTAACTAACGTGGATTGCGACTTCGTTGCAAGATAATATGTCCCCTTTCAATCAGATCAGATAACCCCCTTCCACCATCATATAAAAGCACATCTACCAAGCGTCGGCAATGGCCGACCCAAACGGACGAAAAAGCCTTCAAAGCAGCGGTACCATTTTCGTACAGTAAAGCATTGTCTTGTTAATGCTCCCCATAATCAGTACCATTTTTGACGTATCACGGTCGCCATGAATTACCCCACTGCTATTCCTATTTGGTGAAATTATGAAACTGACGTCCCCACCCACCTAGACTCCATCCTCGGCGGATTACTGCAACTTGCAAGAGATGGGGCCTTAATGCACACTAGTTTTTTTATCAAAGAATAAAAATAAAAATAAAAATGAAGCAGATGAAGTAGAAGTTTATAACCAAAAGGGTCATCTGCTCTGGCTCACTTGTCATTCCTTTGTACTAAATTTTTAGGGAAATAAAGTTCACCCAACAGTCAATACATGCTAGCTCTGAGTGTGACTTCTTTACGTTAAGTCATATTCAAAACTAGAAAGATCCGCCCCCAGAGGTGTGGTTCAACTGGCAAAGGCTTGTGTGGGATTCCCTACAAAGTAGAGGTCCTGGGTTCAAAACCAGTTGGCTGCATTCTTGACATGAAATGGACAAAATGCTTTGGGGTGAGTGTTGGGCCCTCCAGTTTGTTAAGGATTACGTCATAAAAGCATGTTAAGGACAATGGCTTCATGACACAATAATGCAATAGTTTGTAAAGTTTATAACACCGCGGATGCAATCCTTTTGACATAGGCAATCTGCAAGAAATTTTTTACGGAAAGAGTTAGGTCTCCTTTGTTTAGCATACAAAGTCAGAAGTCAGAAAGCTTCATGTTCCTATATATTACCACACTCGGCAAGTTTACGATTTCACCAGAAGTTATAAACTACACGCACGGTAGACTGCATGAATATGCGGACTGCATGAATATGCGGATAGATGTTGCTCAATTATTTCCTTCAATGGTTCACCTAATCTAGGACGTAGGTAGATGTCTTCGACAATAATTGTCTAGGGATCGCATGCAAAACATTATAGATAAAGAACCCTTAGGTTAGGCTGTCTAATCGCCATGAAAGTGACAATGGCTAGGTTGTCTAATGACATAAACTAGATCAGGCAAAGAATTACGCGTAAAATGCTAAATGATGTCGGAAGATCCTGCAACTGTATTGATCCCATCAATACAATACAGAGTAATTAGCCTATGTGAAACTACGGACAAATGACTATCAAAGAGACCGAGTTCAATTCCGTCGACATGAAATGATAATGAAATGTGTAAAGCAGCTGGAAGAGATGAGAGCAATACAATGACATGCAGTAGCTATATCAGCTTTTCTTCTTTAGTGCAGTGGCTGTGTAGGGCCGGCGAAAATCATCTTTCCCTGTGACGCCTGCACTCTTAAGTGCATTACAATATAATTACCGGGTAGTTATAAGGCATTGTTTATTAGATCCCACATGTCATTAGAATAAAGTTTCCAAAATGAGGACTTAATTTGTCCCCTATCTTCTGTTTAGGATGCCATTCATTTTTTCTTTTATCACTTAATCAGGTTTTGCCTTAATTATGCAATCTCTTTGGTTGTGGATGCTAAAGCAGTCCAAATACTTATTGCAGTTCTTTACACCTCTCCGCCGGTGGTCCTTTTTTAACAGCTCCAATCATGTTGGTTTCAATGCTTCATTTCCTATCGAGGTACTTTATTTCTTCTTAATTGCTTCAGCAGATCTCTCCTAAAGCAAATTGGTTAAGGATTACGTCCGTCAAACTTCTTGGTTTCAACTGTCCTTCATGGGTCACCTCTTTTCGCGGGGTACTTTGAGTCAAGCAATTGTTGAAGACCAAGCTGATTTTTGTCTGTCCATTTTCAACTTTTTTATTGATCCTTTCGCAATCTTTTCTTTTCTTTTCTTTATGTAGTTTGATCTACAGAAATGTTATCCTCACACATGAAGATAATGCTTAAATATATAAAGTTGCGTTAGGCGTGAAAATGAAAAAGAAGAAGAAGAAGAAGAACAACAACAACAACAACGCACTTCGCCAAAAGCTGTCTTGCTATATAGGAATTCTTGCCTCGAGAAGAAAAGGCAACTAGTGATGTTTTGTAAATGTCGCCCTCAAGACGCTTATATTAAGGAATTAATGGGAAAAAGTAAAAACTGTAGAGGCAGTAGATCTTTCCAGTGACAAGCTTTACCCTGCGAGTGTCAATATCAGAGGGCGTTATTGAAATAGTTGTTTAAGATTGAAGAGGCCACATGCTTTGCTTCAACGAGGTTAAAGGCCCCTTCGTTTTGTTTTGGTATACACGTCTGCCCAGAACAATCACATCTTTGTTTATAAAGGAAATGGCATTTGATCAAAGCATTATGAGAAACAGATGATCCCAAACAAAAATTTTAAACAAAAAGCAAAGCAAGATTCTCAATTATGATTTTGTGATTTTGTAGCATATACGTAATAAGACACACCATAGAAGTGAAAAAGCCCTAGTCTTTGTTTTTTTTTTTTTTTTTTTTCCCTGAATGGAGGTAGAGGATTTGTTACTGCGGAAGATGAGGAGCCTATTGTGCGACATTAAAGTTCGGTTGGGAATATGAAATGGGTGGACTTCCCCATCAGTAGTGGTGACCATATGGTTTCCTATCTATACCACCTTTTCTTTTGCTCTTTTACTTTAGTTTTCTTGGAGTTTAATGGACAGTCGATGACCCCTCCATGTGGTTTAGACGCTTTAGGTTAAATTATGCATTTATTAAAAGCATGTCCTTTTCTCTCTATTGGCTTTTGTTGTACTCACATGGTGCAGACCCATATGAAAAAGCTTTTAAATCAAGGGGCTCTTTTCTGGACTTGCAAATCAAATGGTTTACTCGACCAAAAAGTGTTTTGTAATACCTTTGGTGTTGGGGCGTGCCATGACAATGTCACATGTAACTAATGATTTTCCTGATGTGCGCGACCATTTTCTAAGAATCTTGCCTAATCGGTACCCTCTTTATCTCTTTTCTTTCTTTCTTTCTCTTTTGTTCCTCATTCAGCTAAGACCCGTTCAACAAGAAAGGAAACCTAGGAGAAATTGTGTGGGGTTAGTTACTAGAAGTATATGACTTCGGGTGCCTGTTTACGCTGCTTTAACAGAGGGAATTGGGTTTGAATTGTAGCGGTTGACAAAAATTGCTAACCCAATAGAGGATTTGTAATTCAAGTACCCAAATACGTGAAGTGGGTACTCCACCAAGCATGTGTAGATAATATTTGCCTTTCTACCTTAACTCCACAACCAAACCCACCCCCCCTCCGAAACAGAAGAAAAGAGATTCTAAAAGTAAATGAATCTGCTAATAAAGATATGTATAATTTGAGTTGTTAGCAGCTAAAGGAGTTCTTTTTTCCCTTTAAATCTTTGTTTTCCCATTGCTAGGTCGGCTCCGTGTTGAAAAAAGCCGAGGGGAGAAGGAAAGAGATGGAAAAAGAAACAGCAACAGTAGAGAAGGAAGAATCCTTGTTTCAGTTATCTGGGACAAAGGTTGCTGTGACAAATCTACACTAGATAGCTCAAGACCATGTGAAAATGTCTAAAGTAGTGAAGTGCAACTTATTCTGTTATGATGATAAAACTATTGCTTACACAAATTCAAATCTCATATATTCTTTCGGGCAGCATTAAAAAAGCACAAACACATGGGGCTGATCGTAAGTAGCAGCAACTGGTCTGAGCCATCCGCTGCTTGCCACATGCTAGGCACTAATCATTTCACGCCCCTGGTTGCCGACATCTTTCAATTTATGACTAGATTTCGTAGCGTTTAGGTTAAGTGGCTCTAAAGACAATGTGATTTTTCGTGTCTACATCTTTTGTTAGCCAGTATGATGAACTTGGGGACCTAATTAAGGATTAAGCTGCCTGTGGCCAGCATGTACTTATTGCCTTTGCTTCATGAGCTGCTTGGGTGAGTCCTTCGGAAACGAAGTAGTTGTGTTTGATAATTAATGTGTTAGTGCTAAGAGGGATGATGGAAGCTTTTTGAAACCTTTCAATGAAGGGTGTTTGTTGTTGAATATCAAATTGATTGGGATGTTTCTTAGCTCTCAATCTTGCTTTTACACCATCATAGCGATTGACAAAACGCAATCAATTATCCATTATGCTATAATGAATTATATTCTCATATTTTAATCAAAAATTCCATACAATGAAGAGAGTAGTTCAATTTATTTTTCCTTGCCGACTTAACTTTTGAGAGATTTATCTTGAATCTTTGAAAACCCCCAAAAGGCCTCTAGTATCTTTACCACATACGAATAATTAGACAAATGAACAGGCTGGGGAATAACGGGGGGACTAACAGATGTGCTGCCTGTATTCGTAACCATAAAATGTGTACTAAAAGTTAGTGACACGAGTATTTTTTATAAGCAAAGCAAGAGTGGGCTGCCTTCTTTTGATCAGCTCCCTTTTGTTTCTCATATTGACCCCAATAATTAGAGCAGCAGCAGGATGGGGACGGATGAACAGTCATTTGCACGACAGACACTGTTGGAGGAGGTCCTCTTTGCGGATCAACCAGACCCTCGTACCTCTGGCACAAACACTTTTAACCGCTCCTCGCGGCGATCACATCCATCCCGTACAAGAACTTGATGGAGACGACCGGGTTCTGGTATTTGGTATTCTTGATAGGAATGAATGGGGCCACGTGGTTTTGGAAGTGAAAGGTCTCCATAGAACGTGCCGGTCCCTTTTAACTCGACCGTCAATTGCCCCTACTGACCTCCCCCTCCCCCTCCCCCAAAAAAATCCAACCCACTCAGGGAGAGTAGAGTGATGAAACATTAGCGGCACCCGTGTGCACCAAGTGGGTATGCCACCGAAAACGAGAGACGTCGGCCCCTCGTTGAGGGAGTTTCGGACGCGGGGAACAGTCTTGGCCCCAGTCAGCCCTCTTGAGGGCCTCTTGAGAGCGACTCTCCCAAAAAACCCTTGTCTGGGTAGTCGTCGAGTTAGCAGGGCGGGTGAAACCATAGCTGGAAAAAGCTGGCTGCATAGGGTTCAGAGATCTCTCACATGCTGCGCAAACTCGGAGGCGTTGTCAATGCAAAAAAATATACCGTGGGGACAACAGGCCATGTGAGATGCAACCCCCCTTTGTCTCTTACATACTTTTGGCGCTTTCGGCAACTTTTTTCACAGTGGAGTTAGCCCTTCAGGACGCCCCTACACGTTCTACTCTGGCCCCGGTTTAATGTGACCCTATGCCCTTTGCCCGGAAAGTGATAATTAATGATAAGACCATGACCATCACCATTTAGCAGTCAGCAGCTTCAGTAAATCTTCCATGTGCTCCGTGTTGACTTCCCCCTCCCTTTATCTTCCAAAGGGGGACTCTAAAGTGTGCTTTGTTTTCGTAAGACGAAGGCACAGCGTCATACATCAAATCGTATCTACGCTGAAATGCCAATTTCGCCCAAATCTGGCGTTCCACGAATTCCAAACCCTTTTTCTACGCAAGTCTACTTATAAGAATAAAGAACCTATGACATTTGTACATATTTACAAAGTGATTGCACAACGTGGAATTTCTGCAGGCATGTCTGTCGTATGCAGCCTTTGTGTAGGGAGACCCTGGGAGCAGAATACTAAATGCGCGCATTTATGAGGCATTTAAACAATTGAAAATCCAAAAAAAATGTGTTATCTCTCTCTCTTTGTTTATAAGTATGTATGATACTAAAATTAAGAGATTAAGAGGAAAGAGAAGTGGATTCAATTATTGAAAGGATTGAAGGGCAAATACCAAGACATTGCAAGGTAAGTGTGAGATAGATTTACTTGCAAGAGAAAGGGACATGTATTTAACAGGGAATAAAGAGAGTGAAAGGAAGAGATATTAAAAGAAAAAACAGAAGAGCTGAAATGGCACGTGGCATTCGTTATCAGCTAGGTGGCGCAGAACTTGAGCTAGCACCGGAGCCGGACAGGCGTTCGGCAAGGGCGCTCATGACTCGGACCTGCATCTCAAGCGCCGCTATATAGTCCGTGGCCTCTTCTAAAATCACCGGGAAGGATTGTTTCCGGCAACCGGGGACCAACCGGCCAAGAACCCTGACTTTCCTCTGCACAGCAGGTAGACTTTTTCCCTTTAGCCTCAACACGCTCACCTTAGGCTTCTTCGATGGCGGCCGGCTACTCCCAGTCGCGGCCGCAACCACTCGTTGGCGCTTGTGCTTCTTCTGGAACTTGAGCTTGAGCCGGCTGGTCAGAATCGCTCGGCTCCACCTCGTCTTTCCCTTGGCAGCCACGGCCAGGACTCTGTCGGCAGCCTCGCGTACGGCTCGTCCCCGGTGCGGCACTTCAGCGGAAGGCGATGCAGGCGAAGGACTGATCCGGACTTGGCTCAAAGCCTGTACGAGCTTGGAGGAGTAGATTTGTTGTTGAGTCTCGGATTTCCATTTGATGTGGTCGTGCTCATCGTTGCGGTCCTTGGCTTGGATTTTCTTCTTCTTCTTCTTTCTTGACCGATCGGAGTTCGTCACGGGGTTTGAGATCACGGTCGAGGCCATGGACGAATATCTTATCTCTCTGCTCTGAGTATTGAACAAAATTTTCGACTCCTCCGTCCAGCACCTGCAAAGATTCAGAGTTTTATTAGCAAGCTAAACCTGATTTTGATACACCAAATCCGTATTTGTTGTCGGATAAAATCCGGCTCGCAATGTTTCGGATCGGATAATTATCAAAAAGGAATCACGGATATGATCGAATCCAGAATCAAAAAAATTTCATCGGAGAAAAAAATTTGAACAACGAAACCGTGGAATAAGAAAATTAACCTTTCAGAGAGTGATAAGAGAGCAGTTTGGCAATGGTCGTACCGGGGGAGGGAGAAAAAGAGAGAGAAAGAGAGATAGAGAGAGGGGAACCGGAACGTAGTGGGTGAGGTGTCGAATGGTGATTATGTGGATGAACGGAGAGAGAATGGTTGGAAAGAGGCTTATAAAGGGAATCGGAGGGAAGCACGCGTCGTTTTATCTATCCCACATTTTCATTTTTGCTTTGGTTTGGGTTGCGCTGTGTGCCCCTCCACCACTTGGGCCTGCTTTTGGTGAGGTGAGGGCACGCTATAGGGTCACGCCACCCAGCCCCCTCTTCTTCAAAATCATGACCTTTGAGAATTTCTTTTAGTATTTTAATAATCAATCCACAGTAAGATGCTACATACCTTTTTACATTTTTCTTAGACATAATACATTCTTATGTATCAATGCCAGTAGTCAGTTGACCAAAAAAAGGAAGGCATTGGGCTAAGTTTTGTTTGTTTGTTTGTTAAGTTTTCTCTATATACATGCTCCTAATTCATGCATTGAAAATTTTCCTTTTTGCTGTGATTCAACGGCTGAAATTGCATTATAACCAAAGAAAATGAATAATTGCGAACGTTGATGACGCAATAAAAATCCCGAGGCTCTTTGGTCAGAACGAAACCGATATGCTGAAGGTCGGCGTGGGAATGAACAGATGCAATGGATTTTATCCGTTCCAACTGAATTACATTAAATCCAAAACAGCGAACAATTTGTAGACTTGGTAGCCAAGGCTAATGAACAGAACATGATTACTAAGGGCCGGTGACGTGTCGAATCCTGATTGGGGGTAGCTGTGGTGCTGGTTTCCAGTAATTGACAGGAACCGGAGGAGGGCAGGAGGGGGAAGGGGGAAGGGGGGCCCCGCGCAATATTTGTTTTCATTCCGTGCAATGATTATGGGAGGTTGATGATGCATAAAAGAAATGATAAACAAAAGAAAGGGCATGTGCAATGTGGGTTGTTTCTCTGGCACTTTCTCTCTTATCTCCGCCCTCGTTTCCTACTAGTTCGGATTTTGGAATTTTGCCCCCTTTTGCGAGGTGCGGACAGTTAAGCTCCACATTTCCGGCACTGGGCCCCCGCCTCTCTCCGGCGGAACAGATGTTTTATCCAATCAAATCGCGATTATGTCATAATTGTCAAGGAGATAACCATTAAGTAGGGAGTGGTTTTTGCTCACTAAATGAATAATCTCACCTGCCCAATGGGAGGCGATCTCTTTGCTCAATGGGCAACAGTCTCAATTATTATTTGGTTTCAAAAGGGTAAAATGTGAGCAAAGTTAAGGTTGATAACCAGACTTCGAGACAAAAGAAGATCTTAATGCTTGTATAATTACGCTTTTATTTTTCCATCTGTCTTGAAATTTTGATTAATCATGAACTCAATCCTCGTTCTCATCAAAATCATGGTGCCCATGTGAATGGCAAAAGGGAAATTGAGACGGGAAACCTTAAAATATTCTTTGGGAGGAACTGAAATACTACTGGCGAAGTGGGCATGATGATGCTCCAGGGAAGTTGCCTCCCTCGTGTGAGACACAATTAACAGTTGGTGTCAAAAAGGGCGAGAGCATTAAGGAGCACTGGAGAGTGTGATGCTCAAGGCATATGGATGGTGAAGGGTGTTTCAAGATGCTCCCAGAAAAACTTGGGTTTCATAAGTTCAGGTGGCTCCCTGAGCTGGTATTATTGTAGTGCGTATGATGTGAGAAATCATTACATTACATATCATTGCTGGATATCCCAAATATCCCATTTGATACATCAATACAAATTATGACACCATTCATTGGAAGATTTAAAGGAGATAATAATTTTGGAGGAGTTTCCCATTTATTATATGCCGATGATATGCTAATTTTTATGGAAGGAAACCAACGATCTCTTGAATACCTCAAAAATTTGTTGCAAGAATATGAAGCATATAGTGGACAAAAGGTTAATATTGAGAAGACAAGGGTTATAATTTCAAACAAGGTAGAACCATCAAAGAAAGAACTTATCAAGCAAATAACAGGATTCTCTTTCGCAAACCTGCCGGTAAAATACTTAGGTACTCCATTATTTAGAGGACGAAGTCGCATTCATTACTTTGATGAGATGGTGGATGCTATAGCTAACAAAGTGCAAAACTGGAAAACAAAATTCTTATCACAGGGAGGCAAATTGACATTGATCAAAAGTGTTCTTTCCTCTATGCTGATACATACCATTTCTATGATGAAAGTGCCTAAGACGGTTATACAAAGGATTAACAGCATACTAGCCAAATTCATGTGGAGTAAAGGGGATGGTCATGGAAGCCATTGGGTTAAATGGCAGAGTATATGCATGCCTTTGGAAGAAGGTGGTCTAGGAGTTCGAAATTTAGAGCAAACAATGCAGGCCCTTCAAACAAAATTTGCATGGCGTTTCGTTCAAGGGCAATCATTGTGGGCTTCAGTTATGAGAGCCAAATATGGACACCCAATGAAAGCACTTAGACAAGGTAAAAAGAATGCACATTCTCATACATGGAAGATGATCTTACCTTGGTTGGAATATTCAATCAAGCATGGTAAATGGATTATTGGGGAGGGTAAATGTTATTTTTGGAAGGATAATTGGCTTGGACAACCTCTTTGGTACCCTTCATGCCCACAACAAGATATAACGGTTAAAGAAGCCATTCAAAATCAAGATTTTATTCAGGAACATCTGTCTAGTGAGCAACAAGAGCAGGCCAAGAAAATCCTTTTTAATCATGAGCCAGATAGACTTGTTTGTGATTTGAGTGCTTCTGGTGAATTTTCAGCTTCACTAGTGTATCATGATCGAAGAGTTAAAAAAGAAAAAGTGCATTGGGCAAAGTTTTTGTGGAACAAAGTAATCCCTCCCAATATTGGATTGTTTATGTGGAAATTAATTCATCATGGCATTCCTGTAGAATGTAATATGCAAAAAAGAGGAATCCAATTGGCATCTAAATGTTATTGTTGTAACAAGGGCGAACAGGAGACTGTGGATCATGTCTTTATGCATAGTAAATTGGCACAACAGCTTTGGCGGAGATTTGGCGACGTACTTCAGGTACCTGTTCGTTTTACTTCTATATCTAACTTTGTCTCTTCTTGGTATTCAGAGGCATCATGGCATAATCAGAGAAGAGCACTAGTAGCCATTTTGGGAGGTGTTATTGCACGAGAAATTTGGTTGGCTAGGAATTCAGCAAAGCATAATGGTGAGTGTATGTCGTTATTCAAAATTAATAAACAGGTTACACATTGGATGCTCCAACTGTCAACTCTAATCCAAGTCAAGGTTCAAGTAAGCTTCCTAGATCAAATATCATTAGTTGTGCTAAAAGTTCCTATGATTTATATTCCATTGCGACGAGGAATTTGGGTTCATTGGCAACCTCCTTCTATGGGACAATACAAGTTGAATACAGACGGATCAAGCATTAGGGGGAATAATGCTGGAGGGGGAATCCTAAGAGATCATAATGGAGATCTCATCATGGCCTTTTCCACCAAGTTATATCCTGGCAGTAGTGCAGAGGCAGAAGCATATACAATGTTAGAGGGCCTTAAAATATGTCATGCACGGAATCAAGTACCGCATGTTATTGAATCTGATTCCTTCTATTTAATTCAATGCATGCTCAACAAATGGATAACTCCATGGAAATTGGAATATGTCATACGTCAATGTTTGAATATGATTCCTTTACATACACTTATATGTCATGTGCATCGTGAGGGGAATATGGTAGCAGACCGTCTCGCCAATCATGGCCCAAAAAGTAAGGGCTGGTAATCAAGATCAGGTCCAACGAAAGAAAAGCTTCTCTTGACCTATCCCACTAATTCAATCAAGCTAAAATTGCAGTTTGTTTATAGCAGCATCTGGGTCACCAAACCAAGCGATGAAATCAAACTCGACAAAACTCACCTTTCACCCAGCTGCTGTGTACAGCTTGTTATGGAATAACTAAGCATCAAGTTGACTTTACAAAACCTTTCGTTTAACACAGGATTGGCATCTAGTTTTCTATGGATATATTACAAAAGATAACAACAGTCCCATACATAATCACAGCATATGAATAAATGCCGTCCAGTAACAGTGCAAAAAAGAAGCACTGTTTCCTTCTCGTGTGCTTTCTAGCTGGGATTCAGCTAGCAAGGAGCAAGACTAGTCGCTGGCGGTATCTTGTTTGAGGAGGGAAAGGACGACAGTGGCACGTCCTGCGGCGTGCTTTTCCAGCCTATGTTGCGGAGTTGAAGAAAGTAAGATGACCGCGGACTTTAATCACTAATCAAATCCCATTTGAAGAAAGTTCCATGACTAATCTTCCTAGTCCAAGCTAGGCATTATTACTGATGCATACATTTGAAAAGAAATTTATTCCGATTTTATATGATATTTTGAAGTCAGAGGACAAATCTGTGCCTTTTGAGTGTTCTTGGAACATAATGGAATTAATCCTCTTCATTTGACAGCAGTAAATGCTTAGGATTAAATACTCCCACTTCCTCCCTCAATCATACAACAAAGGCTCCACCGAATTAGTCAACAGAAACAAGTTCTATAGATTGAACCAAATCTCTTCCTTTAGGCATAGGTGGATCTCAATGTGCAGTCTCTAGTCTCTTGGTGCAGAACTAAAATATTTTGGTGGGTTACACCAAATAATTCACTTTAACTGTAAGCAACCCCACCATCCACTCCGATGGGATTCTCTACTAGTGAGGGTCATGGCTTCTTGTACTGACCCATTGATTATTTTAACTGTCAATTAGATTCTTATCTGTCCCTTCGAGCAGACCACTTTCATGGGGGAGCCTCTAAAAAAAATTTGTATGGTTATCTTTATCCATCCAGATCCTTTCTCATCCCGGTTTTTGGAGGTTTTTAACTACTTCCACAAAAGAGCCAATGGGGACATGCTTGTTTTCCTCTTATCATTATTACAAAACAAGGGAAAATAGCTACATGGATGAACCTAGTGGTAGCATTTAAAGGATAGGGATGATGTCTCTGAAGGACCACAGTGACATTTTCTAGCTGCAATAAACCAAGAATAACAAGCCTTTTTTATTCTTTATGTTTTCAAATCATTTTCTTGACTGGTTGGGTTTGACTGGTTTTACTTCAATGGTGTCCCTTCCAGCACATGTTAACGATTACCCACCATGATTTCTCTACAGAAACGTAACTGTGTTTCATTTATAAGATGATGTGATTGCTTAGATCATTGACTGCTCATATTGGAGATATCATTCTATTGAATTCGTTGAAAGGTATAGTTATGTTTGAATCTCTCTCCCCCTCTCCCTTTGTCTCCTACTGTGCGAGCATGTGTACTTACAATTGAGGGGGCTGGATTTTTTTCAACTAAGGTTGATCAGATGACTATTTTAATTGAGACCATTAGGCAAATAGGATAAGTCTGACAAAAATAGACATTAAGTGACATCTGTGGCTGACATAATCAGACAGCTGGTAGAGGGATTCGCCTAGTTGCTCAACAATTTTGGTGAAGTCTCTGAAAACCTAAGTTCTAGAACATGCCAGTGGTATAGGTTCGGGAGTGGGTGTGTTGAAAGGTTTATTGTTTGCATAAGCATGCATTCGGAGTGAAAAGCTGTTTCTGGAGAATATACAAAATGGCTCGAGATTATTGAACGCACTGGATTAATCAAATCTATATAAAGACAACGGAATGTGGAGGACAGGCATTCGCTAGCACGCCCCTCTGATTTATATAACTGGATTTGAAAAGGCGCCATGTCAAAAGGCCTCTTTGGCAAAGTGGAAACTATCATTAGAAGGTACTTATTTGTCACACGTAAGCATCAGATCAAATAAACCAGTCGTGTTAGATAAGGAGAATTCGGCTTTCCATGGTGAATTGGCACTAACTAAATGTATGGATGCTCAAATTAGGCCCATTCGTGTCACATGCAACTTGCGTAAGCCTGTCTATTCGTGGCCCAATAAGGGCTGTGTCAGAGCGTTGGGACAGGCTGTCCTAAAAGTACGGTGGAGAAACTTGACTTGAGAGTGTAGTGTTTGTGACACAATGCAACACCGAACTTATCTTTTAAGGAGGATCGACGCAGATATTGTGGGGTGCCAAAAGATAAGTGGCACAAATCACAAATGACAGCACCTACTGCGTGCAGCAAGGAAGAAGGGCAGAGAGGAATCACAGCGAAAAGGGGCTTGTACTTCCTGGCAGTTTACAGTAAGCCTATCCTTTTTTTTCTTTTTTGAAAAACCAAAACTAAGTCAAAGAACTTAAACATAGAAAGCGATAAAAAAAAATTTCATTACCTGAGAAGAGAGTCAGAGAAAAAGAGAGGGGGTGGGGATCAGAATACACCTAATCGAGCGTTTGCAGGTCAAGAAATAAGGGGACCACAATAAGGACATCTTAATCAGCATGTTCCTCCATAAGTAGGCACTAAGTAACAGAAAGGTTACTATTTCCAGAAAATTAAGAGGTGGGAATGGAGAGGGTAAGTCACCATGGTAGGGCCAGACATAAGATCTTGAATTGCTACATGCCAAGCAGACAGCTCAGATCTTACAACTATCACCATGAAATACGACTAATGGCTCACTGAGCAGTTAGGCTACCAGGAAATTTGATATGCACTACATGGAACAAGATAACTGCTCTGTATCACGGAGATACCATTATACTTGTCAATTTGTGAGTTAGAAATCAACCAATCATTTCCGTTTTCACGTATGTGGTCAAATAGAACTTTACAAGTCTGTGGATTTCAGTATAGCAAGGATTAAAAGAGTGAAATTGAATTACAGAGCATCACACAAGGGAGCAACAGTACACCTACTAGGCCCGTCAAAGAAAAGCTCTTACCAGCTAATACTTGTTCAGGTTGGAAGAAGCCCGCTAGAAGAGTTTTGAGCCCCTGAACCAAAAAAGAAAACTACTGCCACTGCAAGGATCCACAAGAAGAAAGAGAGAAGCACAATTTGAGTTTTGATAGAAACGAGTTCAGCGAAGCGGTCTCTTTCTTCCGGCCGAGTGTAGAACTCGCGAATTACGATCTCAATCAGTGCGTCCAGTATCCTCTTAGCTCGAGGATCTACATCCCCCGAGTTCAGGACCTGAATTCTAATTCTTTTAAGGATATCAGTGACGATCTCCGACTCCAACAAACCGACCTTCGTGCTAGCAGATTCGATTGTTCCGTAAAGTTCTCCTTGTTCGTCCATGTCAGTGGTGACCGTGGAAGGTGGAGTACGGTCAGGAGGAAGTGCGGATTCAGATGAAGCATATGGCGATGGATGTGCCGCCAGCAAGAAGCTCTAGGAAAAGAATACAATTCAAAAGCTCAAAAATAGTTTTATTCGATGAACTGACATTAGTGTGCAAAAATCTACATAATTTTTATTTCCTACATCTTCTCAGAAGCCATGCGGTGCAAGTTGATATTGATTGAAAGCTTTAGACACTACGTTGCCGCAATCATTGCACTAAATATCATATAACGCAATTATCAAGCCAATCAGAAAGCCAGTAAAATTATGAAAAAATCACCATTTATTTAGCGATTAAAATAAATTAGACAAGAGTAACACTAGAAAAAAGCAACTCATTTTTTTAAGATTATGAATTCCGTAAAAGAGTAACGAAAGTCACATAGATTTAGTTGAACCATACTTCTGCGATTTCCCCAATGTGATCAGAGTCAGCGACCTCGGAAATCGAAGAGAAATCCGCCGATTCCCTGGACGGTTCCGGATCATCCTCAGAAACAGATTTGAATTTAGCGTTCAAGCTTTTCTTGGCGACCTGGAAAGAAGGAAAAAACGGATGAGGAAATGGAAAACCGATGCGACGGACGTGAAGACTGAGATCGGAAAACTAGGTTCAGATTGGTACATTTTGAAGCTTCTTCGACGAGCAGTCCTTGGATCTCCGATTCGCGAGCTGAGAGACGACCATGGTCCTTCCGTGGAGTTTCGCTCTGTTTGGCGGGACGGTTTTGAATTTTCAGTTTGCTGAGATGCCTGGCTAACATGAACGAGATTTAAAAAATAAAAAGAAGAATATGACCAGGTAACCCCGTCCCTTTGATGGTATAACTAACCCTTATATAGGTGATCAAAGGCGCCTTTGGTTTAGATCATTACAAGGACCAAACAGCAAAATCAAGGCCATTGGTTTAGATCGGTGCTACGGTCAGGGTTAATAAAAATTTCAGAGTGTCCTGGTCTATAAAAGCCTTGACCAATACAGTTATGAAAATCCAAGAAGATCATACTTCTAGGCAACGAAAATGAAATATGCTCGTAATTATTGCAGCTGAGAATTATCTTTGCGTATCACACGACTTTGAGCCTGCATTGTATTCATAATGCACGATCAATTATTAAATCCTTGAAAATGAAATGCTGAATTATCAATTTTAATCATAATTACTTCTTCGGTGGCCTCACAGCGTGTCCCAATGGTGCATGCTGCCGCAAGTGTCCACCGCACCCATGCTTTTCTGGTGCTTTGACATTATCCTATCACACAACAATCCGATGGGAATCGCCTATATATTGGCAGCTTTGCACCCCCAAGTTCCTTCATTGCTAACAAACAAACATCTTCGAGAAAACGTGGCTGGTATGTATCGCAACCCTAGTTTCAGTGCTTAATAGTTTAGCATCTAGTTTTTGTATGCAATATCATTAACGCAAACCTGCTTCTGACTTCTCAAGTTTTGGTAGGTGGTTCGATCATGAAGACTGTGGTTGTTTTCTTTGCTGCTTTTATCTTCATCTTATCAACTCTGCAAACCAATGCACAAGAGGTCACAGTGCAGCAGAGGAAAAGGGAGAAGCTCCCGCGTCATCTTCTAAGTGAAGCGACTAATGCCGGTGCTGGTTATACACAAGGCTCAGCAGCCAAGGACGCCTCTGAAAGCAAGGATCCTAAGACACCCTGCCAAGCGCATGACGACGATGACGATAGGAACCCAGCTTATCAGGGCTCTTGTCAAGGCTCTAAATCACCCGATGGCAGTAATCATCATTACTGGAGCACAAAATACGAGGATACGGTGCCTGCTTTAAAGGTTAATAGTGCTGGTGTTGGTGATACAAAAGGTCCAGCAGCCAAGGACTCCTCCGAAAGCAAGGATCCTAAGACACCCTGCGATGCGGATGACGACGATGGTGATAGGAACCCAGCTCATCAGAGATCTTGTCATGGCTCTAATCCACCATCTGGCGGTAATCATCATTACAGGACCACAAAAAACGAAGATACGCTGTCTGCTTCAAAGGTTAGTAGTGGTGGTGTTGGTGATACAAAAGTTCCAGCAGCAACCAAATTCCCTGTAAGAAAGGACACTAATACAGACGTTCAAAAGGACAACAACAATGAAGATAGGAACCCTTCTTTCCAGAACCGAGGATTAGCTTCTCGCTTTCCTGATGACAATCACCATTACAACGTTGGGGGCTAAACCATGAATCAGCAGTAGGCTTGTGAATCTAGTAAGTAGGGTGTGCTTGTAATAAAGTGAAACCAACATGTTAGTGGCCAAACAATATATTGGCACATGTATAGTTTCACCAAGATGAAGCAATCTGTTTATATGTCTATGGTCTGTGTGCGACGGGTTTTTGGGTCGTAGCAAACTATGTTGCGAATCAAAGCTCTTCTAAAATAAAGGGACCATGCATGTCTAGCCATGGTTCTGGGTTTAATGATATGCCTGATACATGTAGCCTGCTTGGACCTGCCGTGAATCAGATCATTTGCAAGAGTGGCGATTGAAGAAAAGATACGTCATGAGAAACCAAAACTTATGTCCCAAAGAAACCCTAATCAGGATGCACGCTTTGTCCAAACGAGGATATCCTCCTGGGTGTAGCGAGAACTTAACAAGGTAATCAGCGTTGATTCAGCATAAGAATGAACAGGAAAGTAACATTTTGGGGCCAGGGAGCGACTGGTGACTAACAGAGAGCTTGCATAGATTGTCTGTCCAATAACTAGAAAGGAAGGGCTTCATTATTTTGCAGCTAGGACTTCTGTGATATCCATACTCATTTTGCCGGCAGTGAAGTACAGCTCGCAAAAAAGATTTATACCCCAACAAAACAAAGTGGAACTGAACAATGTTCTTAAAACATGAACATGAGATGGTCGATGTATGAATGGACAGTTCCAAACAGCCATAGTTTGAGCATTTTGAGAGATTATTTTGTTTGTTTTATCTCATTTAGATCGCGTAGTCTCCATTGCTATGGATGTAGGAAATACGAATAAGAAAGACCTGTTCTCTCAACTAAAAGCTGCAAAACAGTTTCCCAAATCACACCTATACTTCTTCTGCAAATGAAACGAAACAATTTGAGAGGTAGATATTTAAGTTGGACATTTTCTTGTTGTTATACACTTAACCAGATGAGTTCTTTCATTATCAACGTAATAATTATATTCTTTTCGAAATACCAAGTCCTTTTGTTAACCAATGAAAGTCTCACATTTTTCAATTCCATGGTTTATTATATGAATAACTCATTAAGTCCGAGACTGATCTCTTTCAAAATTTAACTACATGAATATCTTGTTTGAACCTACATTCAAAGCATGCATTCTGTGTTCTTCATCAAGTTATTCTATATATAGTTCATGCACTCACTCTTTGGAGAGCTGAAATCATCTAAAGTGGTTGAATAAAATAATGCAGCCATCAATGGAATCGACAGTGAGAGGTGATTATAGCTGATTGATATTCGATGCAATACCAGTTTACTTTAATCTTATATTTGAATCAACCATCTTTGACAATTAGACAGAATCTTCTTGCCATTCTAATTATTGGACGTTCTGATTAACGTGAATGGAAGCTAGCCCTAGCACGAGGGAGCCTACTCCAACTTCGTGAGACACGATACGTAGAAAGGTTGTCAACTAATCCCAATGCGTATAATGCTCTTACGATTCAGCAGCATTTGCCAACAAAATAGTGGAAGTAGTCACTTTCGGATGGGGAAAATAATACTAATTTTTTTAAATCTCTTCCTCGATGTGAAGCGTGAATGATTTGAAAAATTGAAGTGGGGTACATGCCAAGATTTTTTTTTTTAAAAAAAAAAAATACTTTTTAGCATAATGTCAAAGAGTGAAGGGGTACATCCATAAACATTTTCATCTCATAAATATTTCTTTACGTTGAATAAAAGTTTTATACTAAAAGAAAAGATTCTTAAAATAAAGTTGAAATAAAAGGTTTACTTTTAATTTTTGAATTAATTTTTAAATTAAGCTTTTACTCTTTTTTGGTAGAGACTGTCTTACATCAGTTCTAAATGTCAAGTTCCTTGACTTTATTAGTAGCGATATCCCTACCTCTTACAAGACTTTTTAAGGAATTAAGCATGCTTCTTATATGGTATTATTTTGATTCCAATGTCACTTAGTGTGATTACCGTTCAGGTGTGAGTGTATCTCTACACTTTTAGATATTATATTGGAGCATAAGTTGAATTTACTAAACTTTGTACTATTTTGATTTCAATGTCACTTAGTGTACAAAGAAGTGTGTATAAAATCAAAGTCTCCCACCAGAAAAATATTCTTAAAATAAAACTTAAATGAAAAAAAAAGACCTTTCATGTTTAAATCAGCTATTGAGCAAGGCATTTGATCTTGAATTTTAAATGCCATGAAATTAGAAAAAGCAAAAAGCGAGCACTGTTAAGGCGATGATTCCATGCTTCTATTACACCAGAACGTACAAAAGGCAAAATGGGAAGCATGCGATGAGAGGACTTGTCGACCACCCATAATGATGCTTCGAATCGTCCTTTGAGTTGTTAAATTCCATGACGTGCAGTGACATTTTGACTTATGACGTGCGTATTGATGTGGATATAAGTTATGCCCATCAAAGACTAAGGGCAGAAGTGTAATGGCAAATAAAAATCGAAAACTGATAAGGCTTTATAAGTCGCCTGTTCAATTACGATTATCGCCGTGACAGATTATCTGTAATGCTTGCTTACTCATTGCCATTGCAAGAGGCAAAGCTGAGGACTAGTATGTTACGCATGCTTTTAGTGAGTAATTTCAACGTTCGAACCATATTTAGTGCTTTTAGAGCAAATAATTGATATTTTGTAGAATAAATTCTAAGTAAGCTTATGAAAAAATAGATCAATATATAAGAATAATCAAGCCTAGAACCATCCTCCTTTACAACTGATGTCACCCTACTTCTAATAATCCATGTTACTTTTAAATTATTATTCTTTAAGGGATCCTGATTTAGTGATATTTTTTATGCCAAATCTTGACCCATAGTTTTATTGGTCATGAATTTGAGTCTCTTTCCATTATGTATAGTAAAAATAAAATAAAATAAAATAAAAAGAACGATAAGAATCTCAAATATTAAAAAAAGTATGTTTTTAATCATCAAAAATAAATGTCCTCCGTAGAATTATCTCCGACCTGGAATGTCAAAAAGAAAAAAAAGCAATTAGGGCGTACCTTGCAGTCGCTCTATAAAAACGGCAGTGCCGCCCTCTCTGGTCTCCTCTCTCTGTGCCTTTCTCTCTCACTCTTATTTTCTTTCTCTATATTATTTGGGGGGTTTGATACGGAGACGGGACACATCTAAAGTTTGAGCGGGAATCTAACCCCATCAGAGCCGTGCATTTTTAATCAACGGAGGCTATTCGTCGTGTTAGATTCACGCACAAACTCTTGATCTGTCTCCTCAACAACACATATATCCTCCCTCATTGTTTTGATTTCAAAATTCACAGGCCTTTCCTTTTGCCTTTTGGCGCCAACTCCCTTCCAAGAAAAATCTAAGGATATTCGCGGGAGGAAAGAACGGCAATCAGATTTCATGGCTTCAGCGTCGACACCGGGGATAGACGACGATTACGAGGCATTGATTTCGACGACTGATGTGGAGCTGCTCAAGAGGGCCTGGCGTAATGAGAAGGCCGCCCCGGAGATCCTTCGCTTCCAGACCGCTCTGATTCAGCGAATCAGAGGGCAGATCGAACTGATGGTAATTTCTTAGAATCTATAACAACGAAAAGATCTCTGTTTGATTCCCTAGGAATTCAAGGAAAAGAAAATTAAACTTCAGCAATGTTCGTCTGTTAATCTGGAAGCGTCATAATTATACTTCGTTGTTTTTTCCCCTTTTCTTCTTTAGTTTGTAATGTTAAATTACTCTTAGTGGTAGTAGGAGTTCTATTTGCTAGTTAGTTTGTTTTTTCTTGTCTGTATCTGATTGATTACCTCCGTATACTATTTAGCTTGATTATGGATTCCTCGGTTTGAACACAGAACCGCAAAAAAAGTTGGGCTAAAACTAGACAAACCTGAAACCTAAGACCCAAAAACTTTATTAACAAGAAAAGAGTATAAATTTCTTCGCATGGTGGTTTTTGTAATTTTTTCTGTCTATTGAGGAGCAATGAAAAACTCTACACTAGCACAGGCGTGCAGGAAAACTGCATTTGTCCCAACTATAGAGAGTCAAGGATTTCCTAAATGGCTATTTGACTTATTGGTGCAGTAACGGGTTATGAAAATTTTGGTGCTCGTTTACAGGAAGAAACCGTTGAGGAATTTTCAAGTAGTGGGATCGATCCTCTGACGGTATCTCTCTACCAGATGGACTTGGATAGGGCTCAGTATTTATTGCGATCGTACCTTCGTATTCGCCTCCAAAAGGTGGTCATTTCTCTCTTTTATTGTTGTTTATTGTTAGTGTCTATGGATCTTTGTCTGTCCATTTCTGTTTCATTTGAAAGGAATAAAGTTTATCTAAAACGTAGCTATGTTTGGATGGAGACCCGTACTAACCTGTAACCATAAGATTACTAATATGTTTAGAAATGACAAGGAAAAAGTTTGGTGTTGTTGAGCTGAATTCTAATTCCCCAGGATTCCTGCCATCAACATTGGATTACTGTCTATGTTCCTAAGTGGGTTTCTTTTGCAGATTGGAAAGTACATGCTCCATATCTCAAATAACCCTGAAGTTCAGAACCTGCTTTCTGAGCAAGAGAAAGGATTTGCGAAGAGGTGACTGCTGTATATTTTGTCAGTTGAGAGTGCATATTAAAGTTCTTCTTCTCCTTGTTGCTGAATTTGACATTACGGTTACAGGTGCACTGAGGATATGGAGAGACATCTTGAAGAGAGCGTCTTATCGAAATTGCCAGATAATTATCGGGATATACTAAAGCAGTCCATTATAAGTGAAGAGAATGATATGGGTACTCAGCCACCCTTACAAGTCACTTCTGTTCATCCTATACTCATCTTAATTTCCCGCACACCCCCCTTCCGCCTCTGCGTGTGGAAATGTGCGCGTGGCTTGTTATTACTCTTATTTTGATGACTTTTGGGTTGCTCAAGCATGATGTCAGTAGAAAATTGGCCTGAAATCTTTTGACCATCTTTGATTTGGTAGAATGTGCTTGGAATAACTTAGGCACTAGCTTGTGCAGTTTAAGATTCAACAAATTATATGGCTAAGTTATGAACTTCTATAGTGGGTTCTTGTAAATTATTGCTTAAGATGCTCAAAACGGTTTACTGTTCTTGTTTGGGTTTGAACTTGATTGTGCCTGTGAGAAGATTTAGATAGCATGGTGACAAATTATTTCATTTATTTCCTAGTAACATTTGTTGATATTATTATCAATAAGAGTTTTGGACTCGGCTTTCACTTAAGCCTTTTGAGGGGAATTACGAGGAATATTGATTCTTTTTCTGCCTTTTTTCTTTTTCTTGGGTGGTGAGACATTTCCAGTGGCAGGGAGCATTGCAATATATTGCACCTTTTGGGGATTCCCGACAAGATTCTCCCATGGCTTTATTTAATGGCTGAAGATGCTTATTTAGGAGCTGGTGCTTGAAATGCTTCATTATTAAGCTACTAGAGGCTGCATGGCCAAATCAACTTCTTGAGGCTCTAGTACTTTTGTTGAATGTGCATTCAAGCAGTGTAAAGTTGTAGATATCTAGTAAGTAGCCTTGCCAAAAATTAGGTGTTACTAGAGGATTGCCAGGACTGGCAACATCCCCTAATTGCCCCGGTCGTAAAAGTTCCATGCCTCATTATTGCTTGATAGCTATTGACTGCTTGAGTATTTTATGTCTTGACGTTGCCGATTGGTCCTGTGCTCCGTGGTCTTTGGTTTATGCTACAAGATTTCTACTATTGTCATTGGATGCATCAAACAAAAAACTGAAAATAAAAACCTAGCAATTGGTTTATTTCTGGGCAAAAATCAGTAGACGCATTGGTGTGTTCTAGCATCTAAGTGTATACATTACTTTTGCACTTCTTTTTTTGTTTAACTTATCATTTGCGCTTAAATATCTCTCCGAAAATAAACAGTATTGTCAGAATTCGAGTATCTGTGTATATTTGTAGTGATTGGTGTTCAACTTCCAAGTAGTCCTGATTGAGATATTGGATGATTAAAAGAAAAAATGTCTGTTTGCCTTTTTTATTCTCAATGATTCGTTTCTCTTCATAAGTCAAGCAAAATCTTTTGAGCATTTGACTTGGGTTGACTAGGTCAAGAGTTGGCTTGGTCTTGAAAGCCAGGCGCCATGCTTAATATTTACAATTGTTCCATTCCTCGTTTACTTTCAGTCCCGGAGCCGCAGTTGGACACTTTCGTCGTCTGCAAGAGTCGGAAATTTCTGGGACCTTTTCAGCTTGATGGCAGGCAAGCTATAACTCTTCCTTTTTACTAGTTTTTGCTCTTGGAAATGTTTCACGGCTCAGCTAATTTATACTAGATCTCTTCTGGCAGTGATGAACTCCTGGAAATGAAGCCTGATGATTTATGTATAATACATTACAAGTCGATAAGGAACCGTGTCCAGGAAGGCGAAATTGATCTGGTCTGAGAATCTGCAACTGGGTGACCTTCTACGGTGCGTTCTATGAAGAAAAGCAAAGATAGCGTGACTTATGTAATTCTAGTTGGAACATTTTCATCATTCAACCATAGGTTGCTAAAATTGCTGAGGAGCAGCCTTGTCTGATAGGCTAACCTAGATCTGTATGCTTCATATCCTCAGTCTATTCCTCCTAATTCTTGTACACAAATGGAAAAAAGGATCATAACATCCGGTTCTATGTTTATTGACTGAAAAATCGAGTACCATCTGGCTCTGCTTCCTGTAAAATTTTATCATTTATTCCACCGTTCTTCTCAACTTCATTTGCTCTTTATATTTTGATTTTACAGTTAGTCTCCCTCCGTCATAGAGGGCAGTCGGATGAATTCAATAATTAAAGATGTGACGGCGAGGACTGCCTTGGATTTTTGTTGTAACAACTAGCCAAATCATTCTAAATTCAAAATTCTGCAGATCTCCGAGAGTTGGAAAAAGAGATGAAAGCGGAAACGGGTGTTCATTGAACTCTTCTACAAAAATCAACGCATGTTTGTGACGCACACCTACCAGTCAAATCCTAAACCTTTGCATTGAAGGTTACATTGAAACAAAATTAACAATTGCCTCGAATTTTCCTACAAAAAAGTAAAGAAGATTGCTGAATATAATATGAAAGTGTAGGACAAAGATGAACGATGAAGGAATTTCCGAGAAATGGAGAGTCCGACGACAGGAGGTCTAGGAGGTAAAATCAATGGCCAATAACTTGAGCAAACCGTCATAGGAGACACCGCCATTTTCATCACCACCGCCCAAGGCAATCATAGCCTTAACATCTTCGTCACCGACAGCGAATCCCGCCCATTCCATGTAGCTCTTCAGATCTCGATGGCTCAGCTTCCCATCCCCGTCCTTGTCCATGATCCTAAACACGTCCTCCATAATCCCACCGCCGGAACGTGCTTGCGGTGACTTTCTTTTAGCATCCAAAACGCGTTCGAACTCGTCGTACTGCACAAATCCGTCCTTGTTGATGTCCGCCACCGATATCATCGAGTTTATAGCCTCTTCATCGGCTCCTCTGCTGGAAAACCCAGCGTAGAAACTGCGAAGGTCGTCCCCGCTGATCTTGCCGTCGTGGTCGGCGTCGAGCACGTTGAAAGCTGGCCGCAAGGAGGAGCTCTCGGTGGCCTTGGCACGTAGGGGTGTTCCGGAAGGACACATTATTCTTCGTCTGCGTGATTCCTGCAACGCAACGGAGGAAATAGACGGACAGGCGCCCACGAAATGAAATGTTTGAAAGGTTTGAAAGGCTTCCGTGCCTTATAACCTGTTTTATAGGATGAAAATGAAGAATCTTGGACTTGTTCTTGTATTTTTTTTTAATATTTTTTCCAAGGCCTTCCATATCTTAATTAATTTCATGAAAAACCTCCCAGCAAGTTATTAGAAAGAGCAAAACATGCGGGTCGACAATAATACTTGCGTTCCAAGCATTTCGGGGTCCACTCATTTGGTAGACGCAGCACGTGGGCTATCCTGGGTCTTGACGCATGTGCTGGCGTCATGGGCCTCAGCGGACGGTCCTCATTCGGATTCCAGTTGATTTTTTCTGACCGCACGTGTCAAGTTTACTGGTAGGTTCACAGGCCGACTTTCTCTTTCCAAGTCTTGTATGTCCATATTATAGAATTAACTTGGCTAATTATTTAATATATACATAGTAGGATTTTATTTTAGGGTAATTTTTCATTAATATTTTTACAATTCGTTTATATTTTCGGTTTAAGTAAACAAAATTTCTTCACCCAAATATTAAGACGACAAAACCAAAAAATAAAAATGTAAGAAAAAAAAAGGGAAGAATTGACTAGAAAGTGGTAAGCACAAGTAATTAGTGAACGGTTGGGGTGGACAAAGCCCCACGTCTCACTAACACGCTTGGGGACTTGGTGAACGGCTGAGGACTTTTCCCGGCGTGTCACGAACATACTTGACGTTGTAATATGGACGGACGAGTGATGTTGGTCCATAGAAGGAGGCGGACCCTTGTGAGACCTCCAACGAGTGGTTCATATTCGACGTGAACAGTATTTCTCAATTATCATGGAAAATACTCGTTCCCGGACATGGACTTGAGCTAAGGAACTTATTCCCACTAATTTGGATGGCTTCCCTAAAAATGTGTTTGATATGGGCTCTTGTTGTTCTTATCTCTGATCCAAATACCGCTGTTGGGCTAAATTTGGGCTCTGGCGAGAGTTTGTCCACAAGAGTTTGGCCTACTCGGAATTTGCCAAAACCCTAATTCTATGTTCGGGTATATAAAACCAACGACGCACGCTGCAGTTGGGATACAAGGCCAGTCTCCTCTCTCTCCCTCTCTCTCCCTCTCTCTCCCTCTCTCTGTGTGTATGTTCATTTGTTTATTGTCTGTCTTAGTTGTTTTGATAAAGATGTCTCCTATGGGATGCCTCTGATCTAATACCCATGGATTTGGGGGGATCTCTTCCAATCTTATTGTGGAATAGGAGGCATAGCTTTGTGCAAGGATGTTGAGTCACTTTGCCTTAGTACTTTTTCCCGGGTACAGTGAATAACTCCTTGCCAAATCCCCTTCAGGGTAGTTGGTAATACCTTGCTAATTTTTGCGTCAATTGTTTTTTGAACCTACTATCATCTTTCGTATCTTGTTCAAGTTTTTTTCCCTTCTTTCGTACCGGTTTTTGAGATATTAGAATATGAGGGCTCCAATGATGGCATGATATCTTTGAGACCTGATATCCAATTTGATGACAACTACAAGCATAACTTCTGAGGATATCTTCATATTCATAATCTCTCTCCCTCTACAATCAATTATTAATTCCTTCATAAGCTCTCGTTTCTTCATGGGTTTTGGTTTCAAAAGGGTAATCTGAGATTATCTTTGTAGATGATGAATATGCACTGGGCTCTGTACAGTTGAGATCAGCTGTTGTGATGGACATTTGCAGCCTAGAAAGCTATATCTGATCTTTTCATTTGCTCTACCCTATTTTTTGGTTTTATGTTTTTCTAACTGGAGTCCTTAGGAAATAAAGTCAGTCAATCAACGTCCTTGAATATTATTGTCCGCATTGGTTTTCAAAATGGAAGTGGATAACACCAATTCAAGCTTAATTATTGTGGTTAATGAGGGCCTCCTTTTCGGGCGATCAGCTATTTTTATTTAAGCTGCCACAAGATGTGAAAGGAGGAAAATAGAAGGGAGGGGATTACCTGCTTAAACTTTAAGGATTCGTTTTCAACGAGTTCATGCACTAATATATGCATCCTGGCACGATGACTGCACACAGAAGATAAATGTAGTGGAAAAGTTGAAAATTGAAACGGACATTCAAAAGATAATGACCGTGTTTATTGTTCAGTGATTGTGGGTGTCCAGGAGTAATAATTCCAGCCTCGGAAGTAATATTTGAGTCGTAATTAAAGGTCATTGGCTTGAGGAATTGAATTAATATTAAGCAGCTCAAGAAATAATATGGAGAGAAGCAAAATATAACTCGCGTTACTGAGTCTACCCTCCAGTTTTTCCTTGGACAACGGAAATGCTATTTTCATGACCTGTAAAAGCTGGTTCAGAAGGAAAAGAATTCGATTTATAAGAACAAAGCACCCCTTTGCTCCACTCCACCACAGTACCTTGATATAAGAAAAAAGTACCCACGGGCTGCAGATTTCGTACTACGAATACATAGGATTTCCACATGGTTTGACGAGTAACAAGAAGAAATGTGGAAAATTCAGGTGGCAGCAGAAGCTTCAAATTGGAAGGAAGAAAAGCAACGACTCAATTTTCTGTTGAGGACGAAGGACCTGTTCGCTCATTTATTGTCCACACTGGCTTCAAGTTAAGGGGCAGCTTACTTTTCCCAAGGCTGGTTAATCGTATTCAACTTTATCTAACCAGCGAAACTTGAGAAGTTTCGGTGGATATGGAACCCCGAGAGATAGAACCTAATCCTGGCAGTGATGCCAAAATGCCAGTTGGTCTACTCAACTGTACTAAAAACCATATAAATATGGCATTCTCAATATTAGATTTTTGAGTTAGAGTAGCTATTTCTTGTACATAAAATTACCCGAGCTTGCAAAATTTGGTGTGTAATCCATAAAGAAAACTAATTTGGAGTCAGCGCACTGGAGAAGAAAAGAAGATAACGATAAAGTAGACAAGGCATCCGGCAAGAAGAATGCCTCCGTAGATGTATGTTTGGGATGATTGCACAGGATACTTGAATTCAATTTCGCAGCACCTCATCTTTTCCCTCTCACTGACCAAGACGTGATCTACATACCTGCAATATCAAACATGGTGAGGGTAAATCATGAATGTTCGAAAAGAACACACTTAAATGGGTACTCTAAAGAATGGTAGAATTTTCCAGAATAAAAAAAAAATGAAATTTGACTGACTACAGAAACGACTTTGCAGAAAAACTTACTGCTGGGTAAACATGGAGCTCTGCAGAATTTCTGAACTGTTAAAATTCGCATCTTGTAACTGGTGATCATATAATAAGGAAGACAAATCTACAAGCTGTTCCTCAAGGCTCTGTGTAAATTTAATCACGTTAAAAAGCAACATATATTAATCGAAGCTGTTTAAAGTGAACCTGAGTTTAGCTCATGAGTGACTTACATCTAAGTACTTCTCTAAACGTTCAACTAACTCATGAGGAAAAGGTTCGGGCAGGTTAGTTGTTTTTCTATAAAACTTCTCCAACCAAAGCTCAGTGGTTGTCTTGTTCTTCTTGCCCTTGATTGGCTCACCAAGTGGGGTTTTAAGGTAATCTGAAGCAAAACCCTGGACAGCCTGCAGAAGAGACTATATGAGTATCTAATGCTACAAATAAGAGATGGGTGAATGAACATCAAATCACCTCTGAGGTGTCACGAATCCTGTGAAGTGCAGAATCTACACGTGCATATATTGTGTTCCTCTGCAAACAAGAACACAAAATGAATACGGATACATGTTATCCCTAACAATGTTAGAACAGCAGCAGCAATATTAAACATGAATTTAAGACCAAAAGGCACATCTGGCATTAATCGAGTATTTGGGAGTACAAAGATGGCACATACCTTAGCAACATCATGAAGCATTTGACTGACTTGAGAAGTATTTGAGAATGGCCCAAAAGGATGACAACCAGTAGCCCAAAGCCAATTCACAACTGGCCTCTCATGTACATGAGAAGCCTTCTCATATGGTGCACTCAACCCACCCACAGCAGAAGCGAGCCCTGCCAATATATGGCGCTGTGCCTGTGATGGTATAGCATGCCTTCTTTCTGTTTCCGAAACGTAACTGTCCAATGAGACAATTAGACATAATGACGAACCCCGACTTAACGGAAAGGCAAAAATATATATAACTTAATCAATGGTGAAGAATTGGACATTGTGACAAGCAACAAATGAAAGCCTGCACGTTGTATCTCCAGGGACATGCACTCTTATGTATATGCAGAAATACAGACCTACAGTTCATTCTCAAAGTAGCTACATGGAAGGCAAACAGCAAGTCATTCTCAAAGTAGCTACATGGAAGGCAAACAGCAAGCCATATTTTGCCATCCTTGCAATCTTGGTCCACAAACATAGTTAGTGTGCAAAGTCAAAGCTCAAAATTGAGGATGCATGGAACCAATAAGAGCTTCTATAAGGTTGTTTGAGGGAAAATTTATATCCATAAAGTTTGAGGAAAAATGTATATAAATGCAAACTGCTAGAATGTTAAGAAGCTTTATAGTTCAAACACTCAGTGGCAAGGAACGATACGTCCGTTATGAGTGAGTTCAATGAGAACCTTGAGATGGGTCATTGGCAATTAAAAATCGATTAAAATCAGAGTTGAATGCCTAGCGATGACATCCTAGAGGCTACAATGACCTCCAAAGATGAGAAGGGAGATATTTGATTCACATGGTTTTCTATGGCAGCTATAGGTAATTATTTTAGATTGCGTCCAGCAAACACTGATGTTAGAAGCTACAGAAAACTACGGAGACTCAGAAAAAAGGACAACGTTGAGTTACTGAAAAAGAACCTAATGCCCAATTCTGGAACACATTCTGAGATGGGGCAACACTCCATACTGGACCAGACTCGACTCTGGATTATCTCTCACTGGTCCACATGGGCCCAAGTGCGATGAAGTTGTAGAATTTTGAATAAGGTAGTTTTGATAAATGAGCACACTTTAATCACTATAAGACAAACAAGATATTGTCAAAATGCAGCGAAGCTAGAAACAATTGGTGGTCACTCACCTCAGAGGTATCTTTTCACTCTGATGCTCGAGCACAATGACAACATCATTGCTTGTCCATACAAGACTTTCGTCTTCCATCATAAGTTGAGCATCTACATCAGCCAGTGATAGCACAAAACTGCAAAAAACCACCTAATCCTATTTAAATACCTCATGGAAGTGTTCTCATATGCTAGAGCATTAAAAAAAAAAATAATTCAGATTGCAAAACAATTGTTTATAGCAATCACTGCAGATTAATTCTCAGCAGTTTGATATATTTAATGCCCTGATACTGTTACAATTAAAAATTCATGAACACCTAGCCTTTGCCCTCAAGTTCTCCCATCAATTTATTGAAGCTAAAATTTTACGACAATTAGAGTTGAGCCTTTTGGAATTCTGCAGTACCATGACCAAACGATTCTAGAGCTCCAAACTCTTGAGTTTGGTAGAAAGAGAATCACAGCAATTTATGTTTAACTATCACCATAGCAAGCTACAAATAAAGGAAAACCCTTTTGATGATTATGGCACACTTAATATCCTAGCGATGCTTCTTCTGTACGACTGTCTATTGAAAAATCAGCACCAAGAAGTGAGCTGTACATCCTTTACAAAATTAATGAAGAAGAATAAAATACAAGGTTATGAAAATCCTGACAAACTATAGACAGCAGAAAAGGAGGTATGCTCACACAGGAATTACTCTTGTTCCATAAGTCCGGTATAGATCCCCTTGTTTCTTTTCTGTTTTCTTCTTCTTCTTCTTGTTGCTACTTTTTGAGTCATAACTAGCCCAAAGAGGTTTGTGCTTTAGTATGGAATCACTTGACCCCTCAGACTCATCCATCCAGTGCTGTAGAAAACAAGATTATTTTAGAGAATAATAGATAAGAGGAAACAAAGACTTTGAAACATGCCCTGGACTTCTATCTAAATAAAGTCCATAAGAAAAGATCACGTGTAATTTCTGTTTGACTTCCCAAGCAAATAGTGAAAGATGTAGCAGCTTTCTACTCACCTGGCGGAGGAAAAATGTACTAGAAAGAGATGGATTAGCCACCTCAAGTAAACCTGCAGCAAGCACATCGGCAGATCGTTCCATCTCCTGCAATGCGAATTTTCAAATAAAGAAAAAAAAGAAGAGACAGAATGTGTAAGATTGAGATAGTCATTGACAAACTTAGCCACGAGCATTATACATTGATATACACCGTCAGAAACTGAACCAGAATCATCATCATTATGTCAAGAGATAAAAGCCACTCAATACTTATGTGCCAGTTACTTTCGATATATCGAGTTATATTAGAGAGAATACGAACTTCTTTTAGAATGGCACCATCCAGATACGTCTTTGTATGAACATGGAAACGCCCATCCTTCTTTGTTTCTTGCAGGGAATGGCCTCGCATTGCTTTTGAAACAGCAATAGCCAGCTTCTCATGGCGGTGTAATGAATGTGAACCTCCAACTATTACTACTTCTTGTTCATCATGAACCATCTTCTTAACCTGAAAAGGAGAGAATAACGGATAAAAAAAAAAAATTGAGATGTGTTTCTAGGTGTACCATAAAGTCATTACAAATTTTATCAGATTCAAGAGAATATTTCTTAGAATCATTCAACCTGCAAACCATACGAGTTAAAATGTGCACCACTTTTCAAGAACATCTACAAAGCAAAATCATATGAAAGCTACTTTGAGAGGGTAAGGTTGGATGTTATTCTATCTTTACCTAATTGTAAAAAAATAAAAACCACAAAGAAAGGAAGGAGAGACAACTCTGGAACATTACCAGAGGCATTGTCCGACAGAGAGGCCACTCAGGCTTAACAGTACAAACCAAGACACAAGTACTTAGGCTAGCTACATGAGTGCCAAAGGTAGATCCTTTCTCATTTCTGTAGTTCTAACAGTAGCCAGTCGTCTAGTATTTCCAGAAAAACTACACTAAATTGCAATTTACAATCTGAGAGCAACTAAAAAGAACCACTAACCTCTGCCTCAATTGCTTCAATATTAATACTGTAATTATGACCTTTCTCCATAATGTTATATCGATTATGATTTTGCAAGACGATGATAGGTATAAGCAATCTCTTTGTCAGATCAACAGTTTCAAACCTGAGTCAATAAAAGATAAACAAATGATTAAGGGAAAGATACCATGTCTAGCCTGGTGTTACTATTGATATTCATGTAGTACATGTACCCAAATATTCATGTGCACATACAGTGAAATTTCTTTAGAAAAGATATACAATGAATATAACAAGTACCGGACATCTGGAGCAATAACATGCTCAATTGTGGTTGATATCAAAGAGGCAAGTTGTCCAATGAATATATCATTGGTAGAATGGCCACTAACTGAACCTACACCTCTTGGAAACATCACATGGCGTAAGCGTGGGAGTGTTCTAGAACTGACACTCCCCTCCTCAGTCTCAATCTTTCCATAAGTACATGGGCCTGCGGAGAGGTCGATCACAACGAATCTGAACAGTAAAGACAGACACACAGATCAATATTAAACACGAGCTTGCACATACACTCATAACCACACATAAACAGAGAAAGGAGAAATTGAAATCAGTAACTAATAGTTGTCATCATATACAGAGAATAAACACTGAAATCAAGGTATACACAAACAGATTCAATGAGTGTGGATCAGGTAATCATTGTATGGTTTCGAAAACTATTATTTCCTATATTCGTTGGGCTGTGCACATGAAGTTACAACAAGTAGAGGAAAGAAAAGTTGACAGTGATAACAATAATGAGTAACCATCTACAGGGACTATTGGATATCTCACTTGTATTGGAGATGAATACAGCCTGGGATGTCTTTATTGTTTCAACAATCGTTTCCTAGATTTATCAGGTTATCTACAAGAACGTACTACCACAAGAAGAGGAAAGGTCAACAGGGAGACCATTGACAAAAACATCTATAGAAACCACTATTGGACATCTCAATAGTATCGGATATGAACATGGCAACAGAATTGCTTGTATTTGTAGCAGCAGTCCCCAACATCTATTCCTCAAATTCAAGCCATATCATTCTCATTTTCCCACAAGTTAATTACACAAAATTCATTAGTGATATCTCCAACGTCCAGCATCCGATTTATACATGCATTATAACTTCAGAATTCCATGTAAAGAAAAACATGAAAAACCATCAATAAGTAAAACCATATTCATCTTGATCAGATGAAACTTTATGAGATATCAACCAACAAAGATATCAAATATGTTAGATACACCAACACAAATTTGGAATGGCTACGACCAGCTCAAATCCTTAAGAGTGTCAGGCAAAATAGTAAACATAAGTATCTGAAAGCACTGTATATCTTCAGAATAAACTGACATTGGGCAGAGAGAGGACAGTCGGATATTAAAGCCTAATGGGATCAATTTCAAGGGGCGTCTCTTCCAGACACTATTACATCAATTATACCTGCCGGAGCCAAGCCAAACTTGGGATGCTCCTCCACCATTATATCGATAACGATATATGTAGTCACCCTCTTGGTTTTTCATATCTTCCTCTGTTAGCTGGGTAAGTTTGCCATACATTAAATTGTTGAGATCAATTTCCTTATTCCTAGGATCCATTCTCACCTGCAAAAGAGTATCACCGCACAATCAATTTCACAGCCACAAGGGAGACAACTGAACCATGAGAAAGAGACCTTGATATCAATCGACTTTGATAAAACACAAAGCATACAAATTAAATCACAAGAACTACATGCACTACCTTATCGAAGTTGACGACAAAAATAGCACTTGGCACAGGTCTATCCATACCAGCAGCAGAATTTTGAAGATTTTCTATGTCAAATATATACGAGTATAGCTTCTCAAATACTGGTTCAACAACTGCTGCATCTACCTCGAATAACGGTACCTCCCTTCCAAAATCAGTCTGAAAGTTCAAAAATCCAATTTTGAATGCCAAAGCTTACAAATGATAATAAAACTTCTTCAGAAACAATCATGAACATCGGCAATTAAGAAATATAGTGTGGTTGCTTACCTCTCTTGCAGTTCCACTAGGAACCATGGCCTCTTTTAGTGCCTTTTCAAGTGCTATAAGTTCTGGTTGTCCAGCCTGAAGAGTGCAAAATTAGAAACACCAAAGATTAGAAATCTTGAAACAGTATGACAGACGATAGCATCGGCAATGACCTAATTTTTACGGCTTACAGGAAATGCATTATATATGATGTGATGCTCAATATCCAGAGGCTCCCCAGTCTCCAAACACGAGGGCCTGTGGGATGGGAAGCTGACTTTCAGAAACTCTTCCAATTTGTGTGCATCCACTGAGTACCTATAACCTCCATCACCATTGAAACCAATCAGGACTACATTTACTTCAAGAGGAACCTGGAATGGAACCTGTTCAATGATTTTTTACATCAGCAAAGCATTCAAAAAGCACTCGCGAATAATTTCAACTTTCAAAGCAAGTAGCTTCGTTGAAAACAACCACAATCACAAAGCCTCCTCTAGAAAATCAACAATCCGTACTCATACAGATGGATATACTCATCGAGTAATCCACTAAACTGACAGGAAATTTGTGAAAGTTATCCTTAAATAAATAAGGGGTTTCTCATTGTTCATGGAGTATAAGAGAGAAAAAAAAAAAAAAAGGTCCCCTACTCAAAGGCACCCAATACAGGTAAATTGGCTATCGAACAAGATAAAGATGAAGAAATCGAAAGTCTTAGCGAAAACTGAAACAGTCGAGAAGCACTCACATAATTCCACTTTTAAATCAAACACCTAAGTTAAAATGCCAATTAACAGTGAGTAATCCAATAAATCAAGCAGAGAAATGTTTATGAAATTTCAGTCAACACATAAATAAATTAGTTTTGCATATTGTAGCCCAGAAAAATTCGAAAAACTAGAACAGAAGACGACGTAAAATGAGAACCTCAGCGCGAGTGTGGAGCATGCGACGGACATCAGATCGGACACTATCTTTGACGTCGTGGAAGGCTCCATGGTGCCACTGAGGGTGTCCCGGATCTCTCCGAAAGGCTTGTGGTGCCGCCGACTCGGATGGGTTTATGAGTAGATTCAGCCCAACGACTAAAGCAAATACTACAGAGAATAATGAGGTATCAAGAGCCATAGCCGCTCTCAGAATTAGCCGGAATTCTTTCTAGCAAATGGGAAACTTGCAAAGGATTTACGTCAAAACCATATTACTTGGTGGTCTTAGTCACGGCTAGAAATGGTGATCGCTCGTCGGGGCGCTTGCGGTCGTGGAAATCGAACTCCGCCTAGAGAACGCTTAAGTTGTGAACGCCACAATTCCCAGAAGGCCCCCATCATATTTTCTAAACTACGTAAATGCAGGTGTCGGGCTTTCTTGGTTACCGGGTCGTGATTTCGGTTTAGAAGGAAATTAATTTGGGTTGGGCCATCCATTTCTTCATTGGAGCGACCAGTTAACATTATCTCACGCAGCAGGACCATCTGAAGCGCTAAAACCGAAAGAACCTCATTTTATCCCAACTAATCCATGTCAATGCAACTTACAAAATTACTATCACTTTCTTTTCTTTACAATATCTCACACGACTGATTCACATCCTTATCCTAATGCACGAACATTATCCATGAGTGGAATTGTTGTTTTGGCACTAAAGATATTAGCATGGCCTAGGTACCTGATCACAAGTGTATGGGATTGTGAGACGAGAAATAAGAGAACAAACGTGCATTTAAATTTACTATATCAGTGTATAAACACGCAATTTGTAGTAACCAAAGTTCTTCCTCACAACAGCATTATACATATTTTAAGCCTCTTTCGGAAAAGTAATCTCCGGCATCAGTATCCAAGCAGTGCAGCTGCTTTGTCAGTGCTGTTCTCAAGCCATGGGCCATATCTCACATTGATAGCATGGAATTAAGGATGTCTTGCCAAAGCTAAATGTATCAGAAAAAGTTTGCCTTCATAAATTGTCAATGATCAAGGGCACTTCGGATTGAGAGCGGAGGTCCTTCCACCATGCCACTGGATATAAGGTCGTGGTTTAAGAACAAAACAATAACAGTTATATCGTCATGAAAATGTCGTCGGACCTTCTTGTCAATTTTACGAAGATCTGAGTATCTCATTTCTCGTTTTCTGGCTGCTTCTTGCAGGGCAGCCTTCACTAGTCTTTTTGCACTTCCCTGCATTTAAGAAGCTGGTGAGTCCCACATATACCAGAAAAGCATATTTATCCCAATAAAAATATAATATAGTTACGCAAATAACCACAACAAACGGATTAAATTTGTTCGCTGTAGCGCTAATGGGTAAATATAATGATTCAGCGCAGTCCATGTATGAAGATATAAGATTCTGTTTCTGAGAATGTACACTCGGCAGCCTGACCATGGTTATTATTATCAGAGTAAAGCCATTAAAAAACCTTCTATGCCAAAAACGTTCAATAAGCTCTAATGACAGTCAAACTGCAATCTAGCTAAAAATTGATAGGCCAGTAAACCAGTGGCCCATCAATTTCGAAGAGAATAAATCCGTTCCATTTTCAACGATTGAGTTATCTGGAAGAAGCTGGTAAACAAAGCAGAACATTATGATGGGAATCCGGGTTGTGATTATTATGAACTCTTGAATCCAGAAAACACCACCAACAGACATGAACACCAAGATAGATGATTATAAATGAAAAGGCTCAGGAAATTGCCTCACCAATCAAAGATGAAGACTGCAAAGATAAAATCTTAATGTTGTCAAGCAAAAGAAAATGGGCATATGTAACTTATGAGAGCATATCATAATGACATTGTAATAACTCAAGTCTTGTACATAGAATAATTTCATCAGTTAGTTTCTCGACTCTAGATAGGTTAAGTAAGTCCTAATTGGTCAACAAGCGGCCTAGTGGCAGTTAATGAAAGCTGGAATAACAATAGATTATAAAGGACAATATCTTACAGCTCGTGGATGACTGTTGACGATATCCACAGCCTTCTCATTACTCAAGTGTTCCCACAGACCATCAGATGCAAATATGAGAAAAGAATCATTTGGTTGGATTTGATGAGAAAGAATAGTTGGAACAGCAGTCAAGATTGGCATATCCATAGGTTCAGGAAGCCTGAATTTGGGATTGATAGGTTCCCTGTTGTATTCAGCATGTTTCATATACACATCTCCTATAGATCTAGAAACCTGCATTAATACAATAATGAGTTCAGTAAAAAGACATCACTTAAGAAGAAAATGATCATAAGTGAAAGGTAAAAGAAAGATGTAGATCTCCAAAAGATGCAACCCAGTATAATTTTAAGAAATTCCTCAAGAAAAACGAAAAATCAAACAGTTGCTTTCATGACCCACTTGCCATAGAGGTGGGCATAAAACTGTGACGAAACAGTTTAAAATTCTCTTTCATGAGAACAAACTTCTCATTTTTCCAAAATTGAAGTCATATGTCATTGGACCTTTTCCTACATAGGCCTACTATCTTGTCTATCGTCACAAAATGGAAAATTCAATAATTTTCCACTACCAACATCTGTACTTATCAAGGAACAAGTTTACTAGACGAACTTTCAGTTTTGCTCACCAAACAAGTTGTATTGTCTTGAATTTGAGAGATTATGCCCAAACTAGACTACGCAGCAATATTAGTTGAACTTAAATATCACAGAAAAGGAAGCCTTCGAAAGGCTTAGTAATCAACAATTGTTCTTTACCTCAACTTCTCACGCCAAGACAGTACATTCCAGAGAACAGATGCCAATAAGTTGGCATAAAATGGAAGGAACAAATTTTTTTTAAACCTCCATGAATGATGGGGTTAATAGAACTGCTTCAAGAAGAATCAGCTAGGTCATCTCTTTGCAGCAGTTGGAAACATTAAATCACAACTTTTTGTTGATTAGATATACCAGCATTCATTAGGCAACAACAAGGAAAGCACCAAAGGATCTGTATGTCAAGTCACTTCTAGAATCAGAAGTGCAACTACAGCTTAATTCTATCCACTACAAAATATCCGCAAGATTTCAAGCGACAATACTGGAACCCAAGGAATCACAATATTTCTACACACATACTAGTCAATATGTGAAAATTTGAAATAACCTGGATAATGCCCTTTACTCTCCAAACTCCACGCCTAAGAACAACAATTTGAGAATCATCAGGATGTGACTCCTTAAGCTCCTGCCTGACAGCCTCAACATTTGCATTGTGTTCTGTCGATAACTGTATGGCAGCAATTCCTCCAGTGTTGCCAACTTTCTTGCCCAACACAACACGGGAATCTCCAAGGTTTGCCACAAAGAGTGTCCGTTGAGATATAACTCCAACTAGACAGCATGAGCCAACAGTTGCTATGTCGGGTCGACTACTCCACAAGTTTGACACAAGAGCCGTAAACCCTTGCTCTGTTTCACGGAAAGCTCTTTGAATGGTATCAGTTGTCACAACCCCCTCTGCCTCCGCTACTATTGCTGCATAAACACAAAGCCTAAGATAGCTAACATAAGAAAGTCTCCTTCTCTACCAAGCTAAGTAAAGTTTTTTTTTAAAAAAAAAAAGAAAGAAAAAAGAAATCTTAAAATACGACTTAGAAATAACTTGATGTCACAGTAATTTTAAGGTGACAATTTTCTGAAGCATTTTCCTTGCTTTCGAAAACAAAATCTACATTGCGTTAAGAAGCAATAACTAGTACCAACCAAACAGTGCCACACATTCTTAAAGCGTCTTTCAACTGTACCGAGATCACGCTTGCAATTTAAACTATCACAAGGCCCACTCATAAACCACAACTTTTTAAAAGCTCACGAAAAGCAAATTTGGTATAAAAATCACCAATAACTAGTCACAAAAACAGTTGAATTCCTTTAAAAGCGTCGTGACAATCCTACATACAATTCTTAGATGTGGCCAACATAAAAAAACACTAGAGGTCCAAAAATGCGAAAAAGGAAGAATTCCAGGAATCACGAAAAAGAAAATCCGATCCCCGGAAAATCGCTGATCCACAGAAAAGAAAAGGTTGCAATCACAAAAAAAAAAAAAAGGGTTGCAATCCATGAAAGTAAACAAAAAATCACCCACGTAGTTCCTAGACGGGGACAATTGGAAACTACTTGTACTAAAAACCCCACTATCGCCCTATGTCAAAATTGGGGATTCGAAACCACGAACCTTGGAAATGGCGGAACAAGTTGTCACAGACATAACGAGCAGCGTCAGGGCCGCCGTGGCCGTCATAGACGCCGACGAAGGTGCCGAAGGGGCCGGACTCGATCTGGCTTTGATCCTCGAGTACCTGGTTGGCCTGGACGACGGCCATGGAAAAATCTCCGGCAGCAGTTCTTCCGATATCTCGAAACCACAGCAGCCCATCCTTACCTTCTCTTCCACCAGAAGCAGTGCCGTTGCAATTGGAGCCGATCACACCAACAGAATCGAGTGTCTCACCGCCGAATGGCTTCCAGCAGAGAGAGAACAGATTCATCAATGCCTGGAGCATCCCACATCTCTCAGAAATCCAAACCCTAACCCTAGCCCGAGCACCGGAACCCTTTTCTTCGTAATAGAAGAAGTCGTCCAAGAAATGGTCCTCCAAGTCTTGAAGAGGGAAAGACGGTGAGCGAACCCCTAGGTTTAAAGGGGATTTGCGCACGTTAAGATAGGGAAGGTGCGCAGGTTTGCCGCTGTTCGGTGGTAGAGGAACAGCAAAGAGGTCATGGTAGTGTGGGAGGAAGATGGTGTGGCCGTGTGGGGAAGCCTTTTCGGGGGCGTTGATGTCGATGTCCGCCTTTTGTCTCTTCTTTTGTATCCGTCTTTGCAACTTCTTCTTCTTCCTTTCCTCTCTTTTCTTTCCTTTTAATTATTATTATTATTTGGCCTACTTAAATCTGTTTGGGTCGTCCTGCCCTTCGGTTTCTCGTTTTCCGACGTCTTGTTTTCTTATTGGAATTACTCTTTTGACTACGTTCTTTTGTGGCCCAAGTTCAATGCACTTTTTTTTGCAGATTTCTTTTCTTATTTTTGTCCAAAAATACTTATCATTAATCAATAATTTTTTGCACTTTGGTTATTGGAACATACGCACCAAGGTGTTTCCCCCTTTAAAATTCTCATTAAATCATTATATTTTTCTCATTAAAATTTCTTTTTAGGTGTTGCTTACTCCTTGAATTGCCTTATTTTATTGATCTTTCATCTGATGCCCTGTTTGGCGTGTGGGATTGTGGATCTGAGGGATCGAAACTCAAAAACTCAGATCCGAGGGATCTGGGAATGGCCTATTGGTTTCTTTGGTCTTCACGTTCTGGTTAAGTTTCCTAGTTTTCACACTCATGCATTCCAAACCATGGTAGTGTCAAGCCAATCTGTTGTGATATATGGCCTAACTCAGTCTAATAGGTAAAGTTTAGTCACATCTATGTGCACCCACCTTTCCTTTAATGTCTCTACAATTCAGATTAGGTTCATTTTGATCATAAGATAAGTTCTCATGAGTCCAACAATCTTTTAGGTAGTTCACATTGCGCTTCTACAAGGACGAACAAAATAAAAAAACGCTTCCCTCAATGGTTTTAAACGTCTTTGAATCCTTCTGCATGGTATTCACTAACAAGAAAGTAAAGTAAGAGTACTTTTCCTTTGTTGCCTTAGAAGAGTTTATTTGTCTAACATGATGAGATTTCAAGGACTTGAACATATTTAAGGTGGTTTGCATTGTGTTTGAGTAACAACAAAGTACGTTTAAAGCATTCTCTCCATATTATCTTAGGTGTTATTATGGTTAGTGTTGAATCAAACGCACTACAATTGGTACTCTAAGCACTAGGGTTTTCACTTAGTACAATAACACAACAACTGCCAATTAATACATAAGAAGGGGGTTTTACTTGAAAAATGAGATTTTCTATTTTAACAATCTAAGCATCAAAGGCATCAATTACTAACTAGTTCAAGGGTGACTTAGTGGAAATTTTGACCACGAAGTTTGAGGTTCAACACTTTATGTACATAAATTTAGGTACATATATTGTAATATAAAAAAATTAATAAAAAATCCTTAAACACAGGATGATTAAAATTTCTTAATTACTGACATTCTCATAAGATAGTTGAAATATATATTTATATTACTGTATAGAAAATTGGCTGAAACTTCTTTATTTGAGGGCCAACAAAAAAGCTTTACATAAATTGGAGGCTCATACCATTAGGCTCGACAATTGCTGCAAAAAACAGCACAAAGTCGACTGAACAGCAGCGCCATCATCGGTCAGCTATTTTGCCATTTTTGACCAAACAAATCCGTTGATTCCGGGATTTGGCCGAAGACGTATCCGTGTGTTTATCTTCTAAACATACCGTTTTCATTTGTTAAACATCATACAGAGACTCATAGTTTTCTTTCTAAAATTATTTTGTAGAACTAACAGTTCTTGCAATAATTTATAAGATAAACTTCTTATGCAGACAAAGACCAAGTCGTTGCCTATCATAAAAAATGTGTAGTGAACGGATTAAAATGCCCATAGAAGCAATGAGGTTTGTTTCCTGTTCAAATTCTTTTCGTCTAGGCTTACGTTTTCATAAACTTATCAAAGATAAACATGCTTCTCGATTTCTCAAACAAAATATTAACTGAGTGACAGATTTTTCGTAGGATTGGGTTAGTTCTGTTTTGGAGCCTCATTATGTTCATTGCTTTTGTGGTTCGGCCCTGAGGCTGATACTTTCTTTTCAATTCCTTCTTCCATGATCCGAGTAGGGGTGGTTTTTTTTTTTTTTTTTTCTTCATCAAGAGCTTGTGTAATATTAATAACCAAATGGTTGGTACTTAGACTATATAGATTTCTAGATCCAGGTTACTATATTGTTCTGTAGCTGCATGGTCACTGCCTTTGGAGGTGGTAGAATTGTTCAAAGGTGAAGGCATGAGAACATGTTTTGTCTTATGGATGCCCGGTGGGGTCATTTAACCCACAAACATGGCATCATATATTCAGTTCACAGCCTTAAAGGTGTTGTAATTCCAGGGACATGCCAACTCAAAGTTAAGTTCCACCATACGTGGTCGCCTGATGGTCCATATAGCTCAGTGCTTGGTTTCCTGCAGTCCCCTCAATGACAATACCGCCATGCAGATAATAGGGCATTTTGGTGACATTCTGGGTAGCAACTTATCAATCAAACGTTTGTCGAGTAGCCTTTATCTTTACATGTTTGGCTTCTTTCTCATGGCCGGTTCTGTTGGACGGTTTTCCACCAGTACTTATCCCATGATATAATGTTTGAGATAAACTAAATTTACCATAGGCAGCAACATCTTTCGGCTTTAACTAAAACAATCGAAAGTGACACAAAGTGAGCGAGAAAGAGAAGAAGAAATAATGACCACGGATTTCTATTAGGAAGCTTTGGTTTGCAGAGAAAAATTGGGCTTGAAGTGAAGGCACTCTTATGTGGAAAGGGCCAGCACCACAAACACCTCCTCTCATCTTTTGCGATCGATCTGGACCATTTCTTACTCGGAGGTTTAGTGTGTGAAAACTGCTATTCCAACCTGCTAATACGTGACATTTGTACATGGAAATTTTAGTACATACGGTAACCCATTAGGAGATGGGTGGACAAAATGGTGTTACGATCTGACCAACTATTGATAGATCTAGAGTATATGGATATAAAACTACCAGTCACATAAGAATATAATATGAATTTGTCTTGCCAAAACGAGAGGTTAGGCGACATCCAAGAAGATTCAAGAGCATGGTCACGAGCACCAAATTGAATTCGCCCATTATTTTATATACTTACGATATATGGCTATCAAATTTGCATAAGCACAAACGTTTGGTGGTCAACCTAATTAAGTCTTTTATGAAGATTATTTTTTATAATGTAAGTACTTGGGTAGGCACTAACTGGGATTTGCGCTTCTGTTCATCTCGTGATCCGATCATTAGAGGTTTCGTGGCAAGAAAGTAACTTGCTCAAAAGTTGCAATCTCAAGACCTTTGATGGGTCAAGTGATTGGGATTTGACGCTTATTTTGAGTAGGTGAAGGGTGTTACAACGTGAGCAATAATTTTAATTAAATAATATAAAATTTTATCAATTTATGAGTCAACTTTAAAGTTAAATAATTGAGACTTTGAATATAATATTAAACTCTTACGATAATAATAATGAATTTGTAAACTCTTACAAATTTGCATAAGCATTGATTTGAGTTTGTACATTATTTATGTGATATGGCATAATGATAATATGATGATTTAATTACATAACAAAAAATACTATAATGTCAACAATTATCCTATATAACTAAAACAATATAATTAAATTTATAATTAATTAAACCTTAGGCCCACCAAGTTGATCCCTGTTTTGGGTTCCTGGGCACCGACTCTCAACGTGCTGATATGACGAGCATTGTAGCCTTTAGAAAGAGATAAATGTTGAACGTGGGCTCTGATACCACTTGTTGAAGCTTAGGTGGGCCCAAGAATCACACATAAAATAGAGGACAAAAATACAATACTTCTTAATTTATACAACTACAAATTCTTTACAAGATAAATGACAAGAACACTTATCTTACTCTTTTACTGGACGCACATTCCTTTACCGAATCATATGAAGCGTTACATGTCACGAGACTGCATCGACGAACCTTGGGTTAGTTAGACTGCTCTCTCCCAGCAGCTCCCACGACCATGCTCCTTTGGACGCCCTCTTTAGATGCCTTCTCTTGGCACTCTCCTGGCGCCCTCCTAGCACCTACTCTAGACGCCTACGCCTGGCGCCTTCTCTAGACGCCTTCGCCTGGTGCCTATGGCACCTCTATTAGCGCTTTTCTTAGCGCCTTCTCCTGGCACATCCTGGTGTCTCCTCTCGGCACCCCTCTTGGTGGCGCCTCTCGGCACCCCTCTTGGTGGCGCCTCTCGGCACCCCTCTTGGTGGCGCCTCTCGGCACCCCTCTTGGTGCCTCCATTGGGCACCATTCTTTGGTGCTTTCTCTTAGCACCTCTTTTTGGTGCCTACATTAGACACCCCTTCTGGTGCGTCCACTCGGCACCCCTTCTGGTGCCTCCACTCGGCACCCTTCTTGGTGCCTTCATTGGGCACCCCTCTTTGGGCACTTTCCTTGGTGCCTTTATCGGTGCTTTTGTTAGCACACTTTAGGGTGGAACTCTTCCCTCCTTTATATAGAATGCCTAACCGACTTCATAGGTCGGTTTCTTTAGCTTTCTGGACAATTCCATAGGCTGATTTCTTCATGCATTCTCTAGACAATTCCAACGCCTGAGAGTTCTTCCTTTGCACCTAGAAAATTCTTCACGTAGGGCCCAAGGTAGATTTTTCTTCATTTCTCCTTCACGTTGTTCTCCACGATTCCAGATAATTCTCTTTTCACGTTTTTCCTTTTATCGTGGGTCCCACACCATTATTTCTTCTCTCTTCCTTTTCTACATAATTCTAGTGACTTCTTCTTTGTGGGACCAAGGCAGCGTTGTTTTTCTTCATTTCTCCCCCTCAACGCTGACTTTCCTTCTTTTATTTCATCTTGAATCAAGCATCTCATCCTAGGATATTTTTCTCTTCTTTTGGTCAACAAATCTCACGTGCGTCTCCTACGTGTATACGTCACATGCCTTGCGTAGTCACGCTCGTTCATCTCACACGCCCAACGTTGTACCGCAACTGACTTGCTTTGGGACTTGACATTGATTCTGTGGACTAACCCGCTTCACGACCTGGCGCCGATTTCGGGTTCATCAACAACAACCCGTCTCTAGTGGGTTTAAGCTGCATTTGATCCATGCTCGAATTCATGGAATCCTTTTTCGACCTGCACTCCGCTTGGTGAGTGTAATGATCCTCGATCTGCTGCTCTGTGCATGTGGTGCACACGTCCAATATGTTTCACGCTGGATCACCCACGCGCCCGATCCGGTCCGCTCCATACTTGGATCCGCATCTACTCTTCGGGTCCCGAACTAGGTTGCATCACCTAGTTCTACTCTTCACTGGCAGTAGTGCTATCGATGCCTATTCTCGCCGCCTACAACGACTCTTTATAAATGTCATTCCAGCTCGATCTTTTCATACCTGAACTCATTTGTATTGACTCGATTCGCTCCGCACCTGCAACAATGCAATTGATCCAATTTTGCACCTGGATCACTTGTGCCCGGATCCTCTTCGACCCGAATCGCGTAATCGAGTTCCGAATTGGGTAGCATCACCCAATTCTATTCTACATCAATGCTAGCTACCGACGTTATCTTTGTCGCCTCTAGCAGCCGTCCAACTACTTCCCACTTTGATGTTGCTCTTTCTTTCTTTGGTGAAGTAGCTTTACTCCCATCTGTGACGTCCCATAGATCTTGGCCTTGTAGATATGACTTCATGCACGTGTTCCAGTAATCATAGTTGTAGTTGTTGAGCTTCTCCAGTCCTCCAGTTGTACTTGCAAAGTCCGCCATTATGATTGGTGTTGTGCTTCCTTGCTCCTTCACACCAAGAAGCTTAGTCCCGGACTAATCGGCTTCACAGCAACTTACTGCTCACAATGGACAATTTTGACTTTGCTCTGGCAGAGTAACGGCTTATTCCTGTTACTCAATATTTCTGCAAAACTTCAACCCCTCTATACCTGGGGCTCCGATACCACTTGTTGAACGTGGGCTCTGATACCACTTGTTGAAGCTTAGGTGGGCCCAAGAATCACACATAAAATAGAGGACAAAAATACAATACTTCTTAATTTATACAACTACAAATTCTTTACAAGATAAATGACAAGAACACTTATCTTACTTTTTTACTGGACGCACATTCCTTCACTGAATCATATGAAGCGTTACATGTCACGAGACTGCATCGCCGAACCTTGGGTTGGTTAGACTGCTCTCTCCCAGCAGCTCCCACGACCATGCTCCTTTGGATGCCCTCTTTAGATGCCTTCTCTTGGCACTCTCCTGGCGCCCTCCTAGCGCCTACTCTAGACGCCTACGCCTGGCGCATTCTCTAGACGCCTTCGCCTGGTGCCTATGGCACCTCTATTAGCGCTTTTCTTAGCGCCTTCTCCTGGCACATCCTGGTGTCTCCTCTCGACACCCCTCTTGGTGGCGCCTCTCGGCACCCCTCTTGGTGGCGCCTCTCGGCACCCCTCTGGTGCCTCTTCTCGGCACCCCTCTTGGTGCCTCCATTGGGCACCCTTCTTTGGTGCTTTCTCTTAGCACCTCTTTTTGGTGCCTACATTAGACACCCCTTCTGGTGCGTCCACTCGGCACCCCTTCTGGTGCCTCCACTCGGCACCCTTCTTGGTGCCTTCATTGGGCACCCCTCTTTGGGCACTTTCCTTGGTGCCTTTATCGGTGCTTTTGTTAGCACACTTTAGGGTGGAACTCTTCCCTCCTTTATATAGAATGCCTAACCGACTTCATAGGTCGGTTTCTTTAGCTTTCTGGACAATTCCATAGGCTGATTTCTTCATGCATTCTCTAGACAATTCCAACGCCTGAGAGTTCTTCCTTTGCACCTAGAAAATTCTTCACGTGGGGTCCAAGGTAGATTTTTCTTCATTTCTCCTTCACGTTGTTCTCCACGATTCCAGATAATTCTCTTTTTACATTTTTCCTTTTATCGTGGGTCCCACACCATTATTTCTTCTTCTCTTCATTTTCTACATAATTCTAATGACTTTTTCTTTGTGGGACCAAGGCAGCGTTGTTTTTCTTCAATAAAGACATCGAGTTGATGATGCATAGCTGTAACCTTGGAATGGTAGCCCAATTCCTGTGGTACAGAATTGCAATATAATCCTACACTGAAAACTTATAGGATTACAAAAGAACAGAAATGAATCTTCTTTCTAGGAGCACTTGGCTGGATTAAAGGCCGGGAAAGACCAAACAGCATCTTGTTCCACGAAGGAAACAATATCCACGAAACTCACATAGGCGCCGTCAAACCGACGTCACGGTGAGGTAAACGCGTTAACCGACATAGCCAACGGGATCTTTTGACCACCAAAGCGGCCGCTAATGAGGATGTAGTGCCAGGGCTGGTTGACTTAAGGACCCGCTCCTCGTCTCGCATTGGGTCAGGGATACGGAGACACAGGGCTGGCACCATCGCCGTAATCTCCGACGACGACGATGCATGTCGTGCTGTAACGGTGCGGTTGGTAAAAACAATGGTTTAGAATTAGTATTACGAGAAAACATATAACGGTCTCAAGTAATTAGGTATGACATATTAGAGCCAAACACAGTTTTCTAAGTTCAAATCTTAGTTGAACACATGATTTAGGGTTTAGGGTTTAGAGTAAATGGATATGGCTTGTCAACAAATCTTGGCCTTTTGGCTTAATGGTCACCTATTACAAAAAATTTGACCTCGTGTACAAAGAACAAAGTTTGAATTACACGATCTTGATACCAATATATCAACCTTCGTGCTCCCTAAATTGAAATTGTGGATTAAAATCGATATTTGCTGAGAATGTAAACTAATCTTTTATCGTTATGGTAATTTCATGCTAGAATGATCACAAGAAATTTCTTGGCAGATGAGGCTAATATGCGGTATATCTATTAGGTATTGTTGGGACCAATTATTTCATTTCACGACTTTGTCTTACAAATTTTGTAAGAATAACACCGACTTTTGAATTATAAGGGTTTAGTCAAATTTCTAACTTTATGCTGATTGTTTACTAATTCCATAAGTTCCATACATGCGAACCCTATCCAAAAACGAATACACGTAGGATATCCGTCATATAGGCGTGGATGATAGTGATTGATCCGTTGGCTGGTGTGCCAGTCATCTTTTGAGCACGGAACGGCAGATCGTCAAAGTTTCCAGAAAGCATATATTATGTTGTTTAATGATTCTTCGCTTAGAATTTTCTTCTTATTTAATTATATTAATGTTGCCCTTTTCCCTTCAAAATCAGTTGGTACAAAACTTTCGGAAAGTGCCCAAGATTTGGTATCACTTTCTTTACATATATGGCAACATTCTGTAGTTGACCGGTTTGGCTATGTTTCTCTCTGACGCACGCATCGGTTCCCCATGAACCTGAACAAAGGAAGCGGTCGTGGCGTGTGTGCTCCAGGACCCGAGTTGTTGGAAGACTATCCGACGGAGGAGCCAAGTTGAGTTTGATGACAATTTCAGGCGTGACAAAGTTCCCTGCAGCAAGGCTCGCCATCTTTCTATAAATATTAGTGTTCGAAGACTTTCTGTAGTGGCTTCTTTGTTTTTGGCTTTTCACTCTGAAATCTTTCTTTCTGAAGTATATTTTGCTACGTTTCCCTCGCCAGAGAAATCTTGTACATATGGCTCCTAATCTAATCTCTAAGACACTTCCTGTAGGTGCTTTCTCGGAAACCAAGTCTGCTTGTAGATTTTCCTTGTCCCTAGATGGAAACATCTCTCTAGATGGCGTGACTCTCCTTTCTGATGTCCCTAAGAATGTGGTCCTCTCATCTTTCTCTTCAATTCCCCACGCAGCTGATACTGATTCTCCTCCCCCGCCCTATATTCTAGAATCCGTGGAATCCAAATCTCAAAACGGGGCCTTTCTTGGTTTATCGGTGAAGGAACCCGACGATCGAATTCTCAACTCCATAGGGAAGCTTGTTGATCGTAAATATTTGAGTATTTTCCGGTTCAAGACCTGGTGGTCGTCCATGTGGGTTGGTTCTAATGGGTCTGATTTACAAACGGAGACCCAAATGATCCTTCTACAAGTCCCCGAGATAAACTCTTACGCCCTCATTCTTCCTCTGATAGAGGGTAACTTCCGCTCGGCGATTCTTCCAGGGTCCAATGGAAAGGTGGTGTTATGCGTCGAAAGCGGCTCGACAAAGGTGAAGGCAAAGACCTTCACTTCTTGTACGTATTTGCACGTCGGTGACGACCCTTATGATCTCATGAGAGATTCCTTTGCCGCTGTACGTGTCCACTTAGGCACGTTTAGGCTTTTGGAGGAGAAAACTTTACCAAAAATCGTTGACAAGTTTGGATGGTGCTCTTGGGATGCCTTTTATTTGACAGTGGAGCCAGTAGGACTATGGCATGGTGTTAAAAGCTTCGTTGAAAATGGGTTTCCTCCAAGGTTTTTGATCATAGATGATGGCTGGCAAAGCATAAACATGGACCATGAACCGCCGGAGAAGGACTCCAAGTACCTATCTAGTCTCGGGTCTCAAATGCTCTGTAGGCTCTACAGGTTTAAGGAGAAAGAAAAGTTTGCAAAGTACCATGCGGGTACCATGCTTAAACCCGATACACCAACATTTGATCAAGGAAAGCATGACAAATTGTTCAGTGAAATGGTTGCTTTTGCAAATAAAAAAATGAAGCTAAAGGGAGAGACGGGTAATGACGATAATGACTCGTATTGCTCAAGCCATTCAGAGAGAAGGATCATAGAGGACTTTAGAGAAGAAGAGGGGATGGAGAGAGGGGGTCTGAAGGCATTGGTGGGCGATTTGAAGACCAAATTTCCAAGCCTGGAAGACGTTTACGTGTGGCACGCTTTGTGTGGGGCTTGGGGAGGAGTTAGGCCGGGCCTAACTGGGTTGGATGCCAAAGTGACGCCAGCTAAGTTGCCCTCTGGGCTCGAGAAGACCATGCATGATTTGGCAGTGGTGATGATCGTTAAAGGAGGGATTGGTCTTGTGAATCCAAACCAAGCTGCAGACCTGTACGAGTCCATGCATTCCTATTTGGCTGATGCCGGGATTACTGGCGTTAAAGTGGACCTCATCCAAGTAAGTTAATATAAAAGCATCATTATATTATTTATAAGATAAACTAAAAGTCATTTAGTTAACTAATTCGAGTCAATACTGATTCCAATCATAAAGTTTGAGTTGGACATGCTGTACATGTGTTTATTATCCAATAATAACTATTTTTAATATCATTAATTGTTAATTATAAAATACATCAAGACGTAAAACAAAGAATCATGTCTTTTCCCCATGTGATCCCTGCGTTTATCTGACAGTCTTTGGAGTTTGTATCGGAGGATCACGGTGGCCGGGTTCAGCTTGCCAAGGCATATTATGATGGCTTAGGCCGCTCCCTGAACAAGAACTTTAGTGGAAGTGGGCTTATTGCACGCATGGAACAGTGCAATGATTTCTTCTTCCTGGGCACAAAACAGATCTCCATGGGCAGAGTTGGTAAGTTCCGACCACGAATTGACCCTAGAAAACTTTTAACACAAAGTAGATACTGCAAGGCGTTTTCCCCGTCCTGGATACCCGAATTTTGTCAGACAAACAAGTAGGCGAATTCTGAAACTTTTAGGGAATATGATTTCGTCCAAACACATTGATGCGTTTGTTTTGAATGCAGGTGATGACTTCTCGTTCGAAGACCCAAATGGGGATCCAATGGGACAAGGAATCCACATGGTTCACTGTAGCTACAACAGCCTTTGGCAGGGGCAATTCATACAACCTGATTGGGACATGTTCCAGACTGATCATCTATGCGCCGAATTTCATGCCGGATCAAGAGCCATTTCCGGTGGACCAGTGTATGTCAGTGACAGAGTTGGAGGGCATAATTTTGACCTCCTGAGAAAGCTGGTGTTACCCGATGGAACTATACTCAAATGCCATCATCATGCCCTCCCCACTAGAGATTGCCTCTTTGAGAACCCACTCTTTGATGGCAAGACCCTGCTCAAAGTCTGGAACCTAAACAAGGTATTAGGAAATACTATCGTGGAATTCTTAAAATTCTTCCAATCATTTTTGAATTAAATCAATATACAACTAGTGCGAATACATCAAGATCGAGATAGATGACTGGATTTTAACTATATTTAAACTAAAAAATAAGTTCGGGATTTGAACTTCACGCTAAAGTTAACCAAGAAAATCTAATGCTTCATGACCCTGATGTTAACAATGCTCATCTATCAGATCTGACTTGTGTTAAATGCAGTATGCTGGGGTGGTTGGAATTTTCAATTGCCAAGGTGCTGGTTGGTACCCAGAAAAGCACAAGTACAAGGCGTACCCACAATTTTACAAGTCCATAACTGGGGTTGTGTCACCGAATGATGTTGAGTGGGAGCAGAAAGACTTTACGGCTCAATACAAGGACACCGACCAATTTGTGGTATATCTTCACAAAGCTGACAATCTGCGACTTCTGAGATCCAAAGAGCAAATTAGCATCACCTTGCAACCTACTTCCTTTGAGATATTCACTGTCTCGCCTGTGCACAAACTCAATGGTAAAGCTAAATTTGCACCTATTGGGCTTGAAAACATGTTTAACAGTGGAGGGGCAATTGAGTTCCTGGAATACGAACGTGAACTAGACATTTCTACCATAAGGATTAAGGTTAAGGGATCAGGAACATTCTTGGCTCACTCAAGTGTGAAGCCTGGGGAGATTGTTTTGAATGGAGAAAAGGTGGATTTCGAGTGGGCAACTAATGGGGTTTTGAGGTTTGCAGTGCCATGGATGGGTGGGGAGTTAGCTGATGTCGTAATTTTAGTAAGCTAAATTCCATGACGTGTGTGCTGGTTTTGAAGTCTAGCAGAAAAGGCTCGCAAGGGTCTGCTACTTTGGCCAGTAATATCTCAAATTCTTTTGTTCTTTTGACCGATCTCCTACTTGGTTGATCAATGACGTCATTTTTTTGGGTTTATTTTAAAGGAGTTTTATTAAGAGGGATTTTATTTATAAGCCTAATCAGAGAGAGACTTCATCTTTTAAGCTTTGTTTGAAAGAAACTTTGTTTAGTAAGAATTGAAATCAATTCAATTATAATTGTTTGTTAATATGAAGCACTAACTATGTAAATTAAACATTAACAAATAACGAATCAATTGATCAGTCGAAAAGAAAAAGCTCTTCATGAAAAAGCTTCTTGGATGTTAATCTTTATGTGACATCCAATCTAAAGTGTTTTTGACTTTAAAATAAAGCATCATATCCTGCTCCGTAGCGGCGATGGGGAAATTGCCTACCATCATCATCAGCCAGTGCCTAAAAGATTCACTAAAGAGAAAAAGAAAAGGTTAGGTCCTACTATTCACCTTGTCTAAAGCGCCACTGCAAGAAATCAAAATCCCAATTGAGTCCCCAATTCGCTTCCTCCCCTCACTGCTCGCTCGGTTTTGTTCCACCGCATTCGGCACCCATTTCAAGAAGACTCCTTTTGGGTCACGTCCTCCTTGCCTTTGCTGCTCTTCTTCAATCCCAAAGCCTTCTTTATTCTCTGAATGACCCTCTTTGCAATCCCACCACCGCGCTCCTTTTTCACAATCACCTGCGCCGCATTGGACAAAGATTGCGCCGTTCTGTCTTCCACCTTCAACCGTCCGACGAAACTCCCCACCGAAGCTCCGCCTCTGTGAAACGCAGCAACAAGCTCCGGGTACAGCTTCTCCATCGACCCTTTGAATTTCTCTGACACCTCGACGCTTGCTGATGACGAAGACCCGTAATTCCCATAGTACCCGACTCTCACAAGCCCACCTCCATAAGCATCACAAGCCCTTAATATCCAGTCCCCTCGCTCCCGAAAGTGCCTTGATACAAAGTCCTCGAAATTCTTCGGTGGCCTTCGGATCAAAAGCAGCATTGTCTTGCACGACAAGATGAACACGTCCTCGTTATACGATTGTGACTTCTTTTCCCAGATAGCCCGACCCAACATCCCGTGACCCGGTTCGTTAAAGTACGGTTTCTCGTTGAGAACCAGCGCCTGGATCGAGAGCAGGACCTGGAGCACCGTGGACTCACATGGATTCCACTTCTCGCTCTTCTTGCCAGCCCAGGTGTTGAGCAGCGACAAACAGACCCGGCCGTTCGCGTACAGATTCGGGTTCAGCCTCATCCCATACGAGCGGTAATGGACCTGGGGCGGGCGAGTCGGGTAATCGAGCGGGAAGGCGAGGTCGAAGAAGAAGAGTCCATCATGGTAAGGTGTGCCCGCGGCGCCGACGATTACTGCCCTGAGCAGATCGATGCGCTTCTCGTAGACCCTGACGAAGATCATCTCCGGGAGGTTCTTCTCCAGAATCCTCCACTCCTGCATGATCCTCTTGTAGGTGATACTGTTGCCGTTGGTAAAGCAATCTCCGCCATCTTTTTTTTGGCGGTTCAAGCTGAAGTAGAAGTGATCGGACTCGTCCGAAACGACGTCGAATCGCTTAAAGCGCGCATCCACCGATTCTTCTATCTCGCCGTTGCCAGGGAGGGCCATGGGTTTGATGAATCACCGAGTGTTGGGAGAGGCAAAAGTAGAGTATCGGATTGGTAGGAATGTTCCTTTCACGGTTTTAACATGGGAGAAGTGGGGTCTACCTACGACTGAAATCCGACGGTGATCCGGAGCGACCAGTTTTCAGATGAAGAGAAGGCAAGTTTTAGGTGATTTAAAACATCGACCAGCATTTTGATACTTCCGTGATGGAGCAATTTTTGAAAATTGGACATAATCTTAGTGTCTTATCAAATGAAAAAGTATTTGGTCTCCATGATTGCACCTTAATTATGTATTCCGAGTAATAAAATAGAATAACAAAAAGTAAAGGAGGAGTATGAATAAGAAAAGCGAACAAGTTCCCTCTTATTAAATTATTTTGGCGGCACACGAAAGAACCGAACATAATTGATTGTGATTTGATTCCACAGACCTAAAAAAATTTTCAGGTTTTATACTATGTTGTAATATTCTTTTCCATGAGTTGATTTGATTGAGGAGCCTGCCTTACGGATCGCGTGATCTGCTTTTTATCTACTTCTTCCTATAAATGTCAAGCATTAATTTCTTTCTCAGCAAGGCATATAATTTTGGTAATAAATGGTGATTTTCAAATAAGAAAGGGGCAAGTTGTGCATTCTGTTTAGGGAGGGGAGGGATTGGGAATCTTCCTCATGGTTTAAATTTTGAAAATCAGTTTCTTCCCATTGGGGCATCGACATTTCAACATTTATTCGCTAAAGCACATTGCTTAGGTTTAGGAACCAAAAAAGTCACGAAATGCACCATGTAACGGTGGGAATGGTGGCGGTCGCTTTTTGTTTGAAACCAATGAACTGTCAACAACTTCACTACGTACGGTGCTAATGGCGGTGCTCTGCTTCGTCCTTATTGGCCAAGTTGAAAAGGAAAGAGACAAATTTGCCGTATGTCCTCGACTATATATAGGTGTTCTATTAGCTGTTATCCACGTTACTATCAATTTTATTCCCTAATGTAGTGCTGTTTTGCATTGCGAATCAATGCTGTTATGCCTGGTTTGGTAACCGTGATGCATAGGACAACTACGCTTCCGTTTTTGTACGAAACGTGTAAAATAAGAAAACTTGTATCTATTCGGAAACTTACTCTGATGTTAAGTGTCCGAATTCGATTGGAAGTAAGAGTCTAAAATTTTGATTTTTAACAATGGAGTGTAATTTTATTTACTGGACAAAATGATGCCACTTGATGGGTTCAATAATGACAAGTCAAAAATTGCATACGAACTCCCAAACAATGGTAAAGATTTATTTGGAAATTTTGATTCTAAAAGTGATAAGATCATATTTCTAGGATACTCCTTTAAGAATAAGGCATATAGAGTCTTCAGAAAAAGACTTTAGTAATGGAAGAATCAATATACATTAAAGTTGTTGACCATTGAATGAAAAATGAGCAAGAAAACAACACCAATAAAACTCCGAAATTGATGATAATAGTAATCATGAGGAAGATGAAACACAAATTCTTAGTAGACTTTGAAAAAGGAATACTTTCAAGAATAAGAGAAGTACATGTCAGAAATATTATAGGAGATATGACTAGAAATGTAAAGACCCCATTAGCTCTACTTAGTATGTGTGAGCACTTAACTTTTATATCCCTCCTTATCATAATTTTTGGATGATTGAAGAGCTTGAGGTGATTGATTTCCTCCAAGAGCGTGCCCAGGGGATGCAATTGGTTAAGTCACATCTACAGGCTAGCCAAGCTTGCATGAACTTGGAGTTATTCGTCAAGGGTCAGTGACAATTAATCAGTATTTTGCTAAAGTTAAAGCCTTGTGTGGTGAGATAGGACGAATTGATCCTAGGTCTGCTCAAAATGACTTTTTCCTTCTTCAATAGCCTCTAGTAGTGGTTTAATAACAAGCTTAGTTCCATTCCTTGAGGGAGGATCCATTAGATAAACTGCTGGATGCAACTACGAACCAATATTCTTGAAAGCACGCATACATGTGTGTTTGTGTTTATGCTACATTCTTACCACAAGGCTTGTTAGAAGCAGAACCAAAGAAAATTGAGGGAGCTCTTTAAGGGGAAAGATGCAAGAGGAACTACATCAATTTGAAAAGAGTCAAGTATAAGAGTTAGTTCCAAACCTAAGTATCAAATGAGTCCTTGGAAACAAACCTAGGCATTTGGTATACATGTGATATTCAAGCTTATAGTGATGTTAATTATGTGGGTTGCAGAATTAATAGTTTAAGCATAGGTGGTGCATGCCACTTTCTAGGCAATATGTTAATATCTTGACACTTTAAGAAGCATAATAACATAGCTATATGAACTATTGAAATTGAATATAATTTAGCTACAAGTTGTTCTGCTTAGATTTTTGGATAAAACAACTACTTCTAGATTATGGCATAACAACCCCTACTATTCCCATTAAATGTGATAACATTGGTACCATAAGTCTATCTAACAATCTTGTTTAGCATTCAAAAACTAAGCATATTGAGATAAGACATCATTTTTTATGTGATATGTTCAAAAGAATGATGCATAACTTGATTTTATAGAAATTGAACATTAATTAATTGACATCTTTGCAAATGTTTCATAAGATAATTGCCTTTGTTTGCTCCACTGTCAGCTAGTATTTCTCTTTTCATGTTGTTCCATTAATTCCTTTTGCTGGTTGTTTTGGTCGTTGGTTGGCAACATTGGAAGGGAAGATCCGAGCATCATTTCAAGTAGGAATCCTTCATATCTCTTTTATTTTGATGATGTCAAAAAAGGGGAGGTGAGTACATATATGAAAATACTTTCATTATCCCTCTTATATAGTGGCACAAGCAGAATTATGTTCTACTCTAAATTCCCAAGAAACCAAAGCTTGTGATTCAAGAAAATCATTTACCATTCACATAGACCAAATTTCTTGAATGATTGATTACAATTGCATTCTAAGAGTGAAATCTGTGATCCTTTTGGGTGCTTATATTATGTCTTGAATGCTTGATTTAATATAACTTTAATAAGACCATTTGAGAGCTTTATTTTAAAACTCTAAAATTGATATTTGGGGCTTTGCAATTTTAGCACTTACATTGTGATTATAGACATCTTTTGTATTAGGGTTGAAAAGTTTGATGTGTGATTATAACCCTAATGTAAGGTTGCTGCTCTATTGATATTTTTATCAATAGTGAACAATTGATCCAGAGGAAAACAAAGTATGGTTAATAATTAATCCAAAACACATGATTAATAATACAAATAGAATAAAAATTAAAAAAGACCACAACATAATTCAAACCTCATTTTCTGGGATTGTCATTACATTTTACAATGTTGACCATTAAAAAACTCACTAAGGTGTCTTCTATGGTTTACTTAGGTAATTAAATGTCTCCTTGTTATGAGTGTCAAATCCCACATGTATTGGCTCAAATGTAGAAGCTCTATTTGTTGAAGTGTCCACGTTAGCCTGCCTTGTCAACATCATGTCAGCCAAAATAATCCACTTAGTAAGCCACTTCAAAGGTTATGTACATCAGCCCTTAGCATTACCTCTTTTATGGATTACAATCGCTAATGCCACCTGTATGCATTTGATCAAAAACTACAAAGAATTCGGTTAAAAATTTTAGGAAATTGCAAAATATGTTTTCTATTACCTATTACCGTGTAAGAGAGGATGTGGCCAGCAGCTAGGCAACTAAAAGGGGAGGATATGGCAAGAAAGGTTGAACTTTGTAAAGATTCAGGAACCTTCCAATAAGAGGAACATTCTATAGTTGGTTCATATAAATAACTTTAAACAGCCAGGGGCATTAGTTGTTAGTAGCTGGAAAGAATAAAGATTCAGGGGTAAATATGTTAGAGAGAGAATTGGTTGAGTAGTTTAAATAGCTGAGTGATTGTATTGAGAGGACAACAAAAACAATTAATTGTAATTCCCCTTTAGAATCTATCCTTCTCGTTTCTTTCTATTCTCCTTTTACTTTTTGATCTCAACACCATTGGTGGCAATTGGCGAGGAAAGGGGCAAAAGGCGTGGAACAATATTATGCTTTAAGGGTCCGTTATGCATTTAATTTATCAACAGCATAACAAAGTGGTACCAAAGCCAGTTGATTATGAAATGGCTGAATCTTGTTTAGAGAAATGGGAGGTAGAATTGGCTCGAAAGGATGTGGAAGATAGTTGAAAATTCAAGGCCTATTCTAGAAAGTATACAACATCTTTCTATGGTGCTAAACTCTTGGTCATGCAATCACTCTGGTTCTTAAAATGTTAAGGAAGGCATTCACTTTCGTACGGGTGATGGCCATCACATCACGGATTTTGGCTCTGACTTGGGTGGTCACCACTTTTTGTGAGTTTGGATGGATTTTCCTTACTTTGATGGTAGTGAAGATTCAGATGATTGGTTTGGACTTGTGGAGCAATACTTTAGTTACTGTGAAGTTGATCCGAAGGAACAAGTTTAGGTGGCTGCATGGCACTTAGATGGCAATGCTCAAATCTAGTATAGTTTGTTGCAGGAGGAGTTCACTGACCTAGATCTCTCATGGACCATGTTCTCAAAAGAATTGGTTGAGAGATTTGGGACTAAATGGTTCTAGTCATACTTTGGTGAGTTGGTTTGTTTATAGCAAGTCAGATCAGTGGAGGACTATTATACAAAATTTTTGAGGTTGTTTCTCTATGCTGGCTATCTGTTAGTGGAGAAACAGATTTTTTACTTCACTTTTGGTTTGAAAGAAGGACTTTGCATTGAAGTTCAAGCTTAACAATCATCCTCTTTGTCAGCCGCAATGGGATTGGCCCAACTATATAAGACTAAGCTTACTTTAAGCTGCTCTGGACCAATAGTCAAAAGGTTCGAACCCTCTTTTATTTTTTGTAACATCTTCTCTTTAGCTGTTTGTTGCTTAACTCCAATAGAAATTGTAGATTGGAAGGCTAAGGGCCTTTGTTTTCACTACAATGAACGTTTTGTTCCTAGATACTGCTGTAAAAGGGTGTTTCTTATTGAAGGTTCATGGATAACAAAAGTTGAAGATGTTATTGAGGAGGAGGTGGAGTTGGATACCATGACTAAAGAACCCATGTTTCACTTATCGCCATTAATGGCTGCGATTCCTCATAAACCACGTGAAATCCTAGGGAATCTTGGTGGCTTTAAGGTGCGGGTCCAAGTGTTGGTCGATTTGGGAAGCTCCTATAACTTTATTAGTGATATGTTGGCCAAATGATTGGGACTAAAGGTGCAAAAGGCTTAGAAGTTTAGTGTTAGAGTTGCTAATGGCGACTTCGCGGTAAGTCCTGGCATCTATGCGGGGCTAAAAGTTCTATTACAAAGAGTTGAGTTTATACTCAACCTTTATTTATTACCCTTACAAGGTGTGGATGTAGTAGTGTTAGGGACAAATTGGTTGCCAACTCCTAGTCCTATCTTGTGGGATTTTGTGAAGCTGAGAATGGAGTTTAGTACACAAGGAAAGAAGGTCACACTATAAGGTGGTACAAATTCTTCCAATTGCATCATTGATTATGGCAAAATGGAAAAAATGATAGTTAAAGAGAAATCAGGGTTGTTGATGTATATTTCACACACAAAGAACTTGGAAAAAGTAGTCCCATTGGCTTGGAAATTCTCTAATTCATGGGAGAGGCATCCAAGCCTATATAGTTGCATACACTAAAGTCATTGCTCACTAAATTTATGGATATGTTCTAGGAACCCAGTAGGTTACCTCCTCACCAAACCTATAATCATAAAATTCCATTAATGGAGCCATCCTAGCTATTGTCCGTTCGGCCTAATTAGTATTCATTCTCTCAGAAAAGTGAAATTGAAAAAAATAGTACAAGAGTTGTTGGAATTAGGAATTATCTACACAAGTATGAGTCATTTTTCTTCTTCTATACTCTTTGTTAAAAAGCAAGACAGATGTTGATATCTTTACATTAATTACCAAGAACTCAATAAAAAAACTGTGAAGGATCACTTTCCTTTTCCCACCGTTGAATTATTGATGAACTACATGGAGCCAAAAAATTTTCCAAACTTGATCTCGTATTTAGATATTACCAATTTGGATTCATCCTAACAACATTCCTAAAACTGCCTTTAGAACCCATAATGACCATTATGAATTTGTGGTCATGCCATTTGGATTATTTAACACTCTCTCAACCTTCCTAAAATTAATGAATGATATATTCTATCCCCATTTTAGAAAATTCGTCCAAGTTTTTTTTGTTGATATCTTGATTTATAGCCAAAATTGGAACGATCACTTGGTTTATTTACGAACAGTTTTGTCCTTACTTCGAAACCATGAGTTATTTGTAAAAGGCTCCAAGTTTGACTTTGGTTGTCATGAAATTTACTTTTTGAGGCATGTGGTGTCGGCTAAAGAGGTCTCTATGGATTAGGAAAGAGTGAGGGCCATTTTGGAATGGGACAAACCTCAAATGGTAAAAGGCTTACGGGGCTTTTTAGGTTTGGCTGGGAATTACCGTCAGTTTGTATAGAATTTTAGTAAGGTAGTGGGGCCATTATTTGATATGTTGAAAGAAGGACAATTCTTATGGTCGGTAGTTTCAGAAAAGTCTTTACTGACTTAAAGGAAGCCACTACCTAGTCCCCAATGCTCATTCTTCCAATTTTTGCAAAGTCGCTTATAGTTGTTTGTGATGCATTCAGGGGTGGAATTGGTGCTATCCTAATGGAAGATGACCAGCACATTGCATTCTTTAGTAAGATCCTCCATGGATGAAATCTAGCTTTTTCTACCTATGAGAAAGAAATGCTTGTGTTAGTGGCCACTGTTCAACATAAAAGACATTATCTCTTGGGTCATCTGTGTGTTGTTAAAATTGATCATGAGAGCCTAAAATTCCTTTGTGACCAACGTCTAACCACTCTTGTGCAACATTGGTGGCTTTTCGAGTTATTAGGATTAGACTTTTCAATTAAGTATGTCTCAAGAAAATTGAATGTGGTTGCTGATGGTCTTTCCTAAAAAGGGAAGGATGAGGCTTTTCCCAATTAAGCTAGGGGAGAAGACACTACGGTTTGGTAGTGGGTCAAACGGTTCAACATACTTCATGGGAAAAGAATTCTCAAAATCTAACAAAGGTCAGTTAGGCAAGCCAAAATTGGCTCCACCTTATAATGAATGTTTAATTAAGGGGCCTATTGTTGCAACATTGGGTCTAACTATGGAACCCACCTAGTATCCATCACAAGACTTTCTCTCACCTTCCTTTGTTGCATCAAATCAATTCTTAGTGGGTGAGAATGATGTTTTGGCTTTACGACCAAAATAGTATGTGGAGTCTAATCATCTATGGCACTTTGGTTCTTTTGACAACATCTAAGGGGTTAGTCATGCTTTATCTTCACCTCTACCAAGTTGGCTAGATTCAATAAAGGAAAAAGTGCAAACAAATCTAGAATTACAAGAGTTAGCTGCCCAAATTTAGTCCAATAACGCAGTGGGTCCTTGGGAAATAAGAAGTAAGGTCATCTTCTTCAATGGCTGCATTCATTTTGTCTAGAAAATTTGAGCTAATTCCAACTATTCTCTTAGAAACTCATGGTGGATACCATGATGGAATACAAAAAATGTTGCAAAGAGTCTACTCTGTGTTTCATTGGGAAAGATTATGTCAAGATGTTAAAGCTATTGTGAGCTAGTGTTAGCTCTGTCAACACTAAAAGTGGGAGAATATAAGTCCATCGAGTTTGTTGCAGCTGCTTAAAATCCCAGATAAAATTTAGGAGGAAGTTTTGATGGATTTCATCAAAGGTCTTCTAATGTCAGGGGTAAAAAAATGTTATTATGGTAATGGTGGATTAACTCAGTAAGTTTTCTCATTTTGTGGCTCTGAAACATCCTTACACCTGAAGAATGGTTGCTTGGTTGTTCTTTGATCATATTCTAAAGCTGTATAGATTACCCAAGGTCATTGTGTGTGATTGAGACCCAACTTTTATTGGCTTATTTTGGCAAGAACTCTTTCAAATGCAATGAATGTGGTTCAATTTCTCCACTTTGTATCACCCCTAAACGGATAGACAGATTAAAGTAGTAAATTGTTCAATGGAGATGTATCTTAGGTACTTTGTGGGGAAGGAACCAATAACTTGGATAAATTATTTATCATAGGCAGAATATGTTATAATACCAACATTCATTCCTCCATCGATATGACTCCTTACCAAGCTACTTATGGTCGCTTACCTCTTTCCCTAATTAATTAGATCACAAGCACATCACGTGTTGAGGTAGTGGATTAGGCATTAATGGAAAGAAATTGTATATTGGGTGAGCTAAAGTTTTAGATGTAGAGGGCTCAAGCTAAAATGAAAAATTTCTATGATTATAAACACTTTGATGTGCAATTTCAACTTGGAGAATAAGTGTTTATCAAATTAAGACCCTATCGTCAAACTTCCTTGGCTATTTGGAAGTCTTTCAAGATCTCTCCTCATTTTTTTTAACCTTTATGAGATTATTAGGAAGATTGATGAAGTGGCTTATGAATTAAAGTTATTGGAAGGGAAGTAGGATGCATGCAATGTTTCATGTCTTAGTGTTAAAGAAATTCATTGGTGAAGGAGTGGCTATCCAACTAGAGATACCACCCATGGCTGTTGATGGAAGTATGATACTAGTAGTTCCTCAAGCAATCTTGGAGGAGAAGGGAAAAAGTTGCAATAAGAAGGTTTTAGTCCATTGGAAATGGCTATCTCTCGTAGATGCCACTTGGAAAATTGCTAATCATATATGTGAATGGTGTCCTGAACTATACCTTGCACACAAGGTCCCTCTTAATCGAGAAGGAGTGTTACTTACTGCCATATAAGAGAGGACATGGCCAATAACTAGGCAACTAAAGGGGGTGGACGTGGCAAGAGAGGCTGAAATCTGTAAAGATTCGGGACCTTTCCAATGAGAGGAATGTTCTAGAGTTGGTTTAGATAAATAGCTTCTAATGGCCAAAGGCATTAGTTGTTAGTAGTTGAAAAGATTAAAGATTCATGGGTAAATATCTTATAGAAAGAATCAGCTGAGAAGTTTAAATAGCCGAGTGATTGTATTGAGAGGATAACAAAAGCAATTGATTGTAATTCCTTTTTAAAATCTATCCTTCTCGTTTCTTCCTATTCTCCTTTTCCTTTTCGATCTTAACACCATTGGTGGTAGTTGGCAAGGAAATGGTCAAAAGGTGTGGAACAATATTATGCTTGAAGGCCCCATTATGCAATTGGTTTATCAATGGTGTAACATTTTCTTGATTCATCAAAGCATTTCATAAATATTTTTAAGGAAAAAAAATTCTAGAAATAGTTAATTGTTTAGGAAAAATTATTTTTGATTATGGCCTAAACAATTTTTCCAAAAATCTCTTACCAAGAACACAAATTCAATCATATCCCTGTAATTATTTATTCTTGATTTTCTTGGATAATTTCCTTCTTACATTGTATAAATTTAGGCCAGATTGTAATCTACCAATCATCAAATTGAATTATAAGTTTCTCTATTCTTGGGTTTTAGTGTTCCTTCATTTTGTTTTGACTTGATCTAGAAATTACTTAATTTCTTAGTTACTTTTGGTTCTAATTTTTTATTCACAATCTAATTGGCCTTTGCCAATCTTTTCCATTTGGCCCCGCTCAAAATGAACTTCAATTCGGCCTCTTCCTAATTGGGTTCCGCCTTCAATATTGTTGGCAATCTAAACATTTTGGCGCTTAGAGTCAAATTGTATAAGTCAAATTATTTCATGTGGAAGGCACAAATTGTGCCCTATCTTTGTGCCAATGAGTTGTTTCCTATCCTTGATAGCACAATTCCATGCCTCATGGAGTTTTTCACTAACATTGATGCTACCAAGTCCTTGATTTGGGTTCCCAACTTAAAGTACATGGAATAGCTACACTGTGGCCAAATTGCACTCGAGTTGATCTTGAATACCACCTCTAACACAATTGTCACACCTTTCACTAGAATCAAGAATTCCACTAAGGTTTGGAAAGCCTTTGAATCAGAGTTCATGGCTGAAAGTTCTATTGTGCCTTTTACTTATGGCTTTGTCTGCAAAGCGTCACCAAGGGTCACCAGATGGTGACCAAATTCTTCCAGGATGTCAATGCCTTCTCAAATTACTTGAACACCATCATAGGGTCAGGGTCAAACAATGAATATCTAACCCATCTCTTCTGAAGGCTTGGTCCCCTTACACAACCCTTGCAACATCTATTGTGGTGCACACTTGTACAAGCTTTCTCACTTGGAGGAATCTTTGAGAGCTTTTTCTAACTTAGGAAACCCACTTGGAGTTGTCTAATTAGGCTTCTCAACCTCTAGCAATGACCAATTCCTTTCGTCCTCCACCACTAATGAATCACTTCACTCCATGCCCTTAAATGCATAACTCATCAATGGCACCACCTTCAGTGGGTAATTGTGGAATACCCAATGGCAATAATTAATGTTGTCAACCCATTTGCTAGCTTTGCTGCCGACTTGGGCATCAAGCTTTCTAGTGTAGGGCTTATTGTGTCATCTAGCCTACTGGCAACCTGTAGGCCCATCATGCCTTCTTGGCTTTTGCTACCAAATAGGGCCTCACCAAGGACCCAATCCACTTTGCCTTTGAGGTTCCTCCTTTGGCCTAGGTGGATATAAATTGGTTCCCTGATTTTGAGGCTAACAACCATGTCACTTGCCACATTATGGCATGGATACTTTAAATCATTATGATGGGGACTGATAGATAATTATTGGTGATGGGGTTGGCCTCCTCATCTCCCACATAGGTAATTTTTTTAACCTCTATCAATTTAAAATGTCTAATATTTTGGTGCTTCCAAATATCACAAAAAAGTACTTTCAGTTTCTAACTTTACTTGGATAATAATTGTGTATTTTTTTATCTAGATTTTTGTGTCGGGGAGAACTCTCTTCAAGGGTAAGCTTAATCAAGGTCTTTATCACATAAATTTATCAATTTTGAAGTGCCAAGCTACCACCCTAGTAGCAACTATCCATATGATTGAAAAATGACATTTTCGTTTAGGGCATACTAATTATAAAAATGTGATAAAGTTGCTTTGTTTAATGAATATTCAAATTTTGGGAAATCCTCCTTTGTCTTGTCAGGCTTGTGAGTAAGCAAAAGTGCTTGAATTCCACATCTCTTTACCAATTGTTTTGCACATGCACCCATTGAATTAATTCATTTTGATATTTAGGGCCTCGTAGCTATTATGTCATCCAATGGAAATAGCTATCATATTTCCTTTATTGATGACTATTCAAAGTTTTCTTGGATTTATACTTTCCAACCTAGAGATTTGATGACTATGAGAATTTTTGAAAAATTTTGCTTATTTGTTGGAAGATAGACTTAAACAAAATTTAAAAATATTTAATAAGATAGCACTGTTGAATTTACCTCTTGCCCATTTCACAATTTACTTGATTCCTTAGGAATCCAACAATGAATATCTAACCTTTATGCCTCTTTCCAAATTTGGTTGGTTGAGTGAAAATATCACCATATTGTGGAAATTGAACTTTCCATTTTAAATAATGCCCATGTTCCTTAAAAATATTAGGATTTTGCATTTGAAACCATTATCCACATTATTTATTGACTTCCAACTCCTATAATTCAAAATCAATCTTCATGGGAAATATTATTCAACAATGCCTTTTTATTACACATATAAAAGTATTTAGGTGTCTAGTTTATCCCTATCTATGCCCATATACTCAATATAAACTCAATCCAAGATCTACACCTTGTGTTTTCTTAGGATATGCTCTAGGCTACAAAGAATATTGCTACCTTTGCCTCAAAACAAACAAAACATATCATGTTGCAAATGCCTTTTTGATGAAGACATTTTTTCTTTCATTCAAAACAAAAGTCTGCATTGGGGTCTCTTGTGCAACCACCATTAATTCCTTTATTAGTGGTTGTCCTATGGCTTGGGCCCCTATCCCATGGTCCCCACCTCCTTGCCACCCCTTACAATGCTTTTTATACTCAATCATGGTGATGAAAACCTTGGTGCAACAATGACTGAGACAATATCTCCTTCTCCTTCACCACCTCCCTTTCCTCCCACACATTCCATGGTTACTCGACGTAAAGGTGGCACCATTCCCAGACTGACAATTACTTACCACATCATCACACCCATACAAGGAACCATATAATTTTACAAAAGCCAACAATGATACCTATTGGTGTCAAGCCATGGTTGATGAATACATAGCTCTTGTTAAAAATAAAACATGGGATCTCATCCTACCTCCCTTTCATGTGACCTCCATAGGTTGCAAATGGGTTTACAAAATTAAACTTCATTTTGATGGCGTTCTTGAATGTTACAAAGCTTGTTTTGTTGCTAAAGGATTTCATCAATGTCCTCGGATTAACTACAATGAAACTTTTAGTTCTATAGCCAAAATTGTCATTATTTGAACCATTCTTGTAACTACTTATTCCTAAGGATGACCAATTATCAACTTGACAGTAAAAATGCCTTTCTCAATGGTATTTTGGATGAGGAAGTCTATATAACTCAACCTCAAAGGTTTGTTGACCCTCAAAAACTCAACTTTGTATGTCATCTTTGTCGTTCTTTATATGGCTTAAAACAAGCTCTTAGAACTTGAAACTTAAGTAAGTTTTTACTCTAATTAGGCTTCTTTGCCTTTAAAACTAACTTTTCTCTTTCCTTCTACATGAGCCTTACAAATTCTATGCAACTTTTAGTGTATGTGGATGATATTATATTTATTAGAACCCAAAATGCTCCACGTAATAGTATCATTCAACAACTTCAAACTAAATTTAATATCAAAGATTTAGGTGCCTTCCATTATTTCCTTGGAATCAAGGCCTTTCACACCTTTTATGGCTTCCTTCTTCATCAATCCAAATTTGCACTTGATATTCTACATCATGCTAAAATGCATGACACTCGGGGTGTTCACTCCATGTACCACTAGGCATGCTCCATTAATTAATGATGGTGAACCTTTTTCGAATCCTACTTATTATCAAAGTATCATAGGATTCTTACAATACTAAACTCATGCAACTTGATATTTCCTATGTCATTAATATTGTGTACTAGTATATGCATGCCCTTGCCACCACTCATTGGGCCTTCATGAAGTGCATACTTCGCTTAATCATGGACACCACTCAATATGGCATTACACTAACCAAGACTAGTCCCACTATTTTTTGTGCTTGCTCTAATGCAAGATGGGCCAAGGATTGTGATGATTGTTGATCCACAAGCATTTTTTACATTTTCCTTGGTGATAATATGATCTTTTGGAGCTTTTGTAAATACTCCACTATTATGCGATCAAGCATTAAAGTAAAATTTAAGAGCCTTGCTAATGCTATAGCTGAACTTATTTGGGTTAAAGCACTCCTTAAAGACTTTAGCATCCACCTGACTCATCCTCCAACCTTATGGTGCAATGATTTATCAACTCTATACCTTTCCTCCAACCTAATTTTTCACACTCGTACCAAACACAGAAATTGACTTTCACTTCATTCGGGAATGTGTCAAGAAAAAGCAATTGTTTGTCCACTTTATTTCTTCCATTGATCAAGTTGTAGATATTCTCACCAAAGGCCTCTCCTCAACAAGATTCAGGTTCTTTCAAACCAAACTTACAGTTCATCTTGATCCTTTAGTTTCCCTACTAGGGTGGGGTTGTTAAAGCCCATATGTATTGGCCAAGATGCAGAAGCTCTATATGTTGAAATGTCCACGTCAGTGCCATGTTAGCCTCACTAACCCACTCAGCAAGCCATGTTAAGGGTTGTGCTACACCAACCCTCAGTATCACCTCTCTCACAGATCATAGCCAATCCAATAATGCCATTTGCATGCATCAGATCGGAAACTGCAAAGAATTTGATTGGAAATTGTGAAACACAATTTCTTGATTCACTAAAACATTCCACAAATGTTTTTAGGACAAAACATTCCAGAAATAGGTAACCATGTAGGAAAAATCATTTTTGATTATGGCCTAAATGATTCTTCTGAAAATCTCTCACCAAGAACACAAATTCTATCATATCCCTGTAATTATTAATTATTGATTTACTTGTATAGTTTCCTTCTTAGAATTGTATAGATTTTGCCTATAATATAGGCTACATTGTAATATGGATTACGAGTTTCTTCATTCTTAGGTTTAAGCGGTCCTTTGTTTTGTCCCAATTTGATCTAGAAATTACTTTTTTTTTGGGTTACTTTTGGTTCTAATTTAACAAGTTAGTGAAGATGTTAGCTAATTGTTCTATAGCATTGACGTAATTGCTAGTGATTATGCCTTTTAACACATGATCATAGATAAAATGATGATATATTTTTATATGCCTAGTTTGTGAGTGCTAGACAAGATTTTTGGTCCAGTTGGTGGCACTTATGTTATCACAGTGGGGGGAATGTTCTTTTGAATATATTCGTAATTAGCCAACTAATTTTACATCCAAAAGATTTATGCACACTAACTATTAAAAGTGATATATTTCACCTTAGTAATGGAAGTAGAAACACTTTGTTGCTTCTTAGAATACCAAGATATAAACATGTTTCATTGACATGTATCATTGTTGATTTTATAGTCAATTTTACATCTGACATAGTCAATATCACTATCATGCATGTAACTTAAGTGAAGATTTTTTTTGAAGACGAAATGCCTAAATGAGAAATGTGTTTGAGATATCTAAATATCCTTTTTACAGCATTAACGTCAGACTCTTCTGGATTGCATCGGTATTGTGCACATAAACAAGTACTAAATTGGTTATTTGAACAAGATGCAAAATAGAGTTTAGTAATGCGGACTAGGTGAAATGCAATACTATAGGCCGCTCCGCCCCCAAATATTTCTTTTTTCTTAGAGCCTAGATGGATCCTTAGTTATGGCAACAGCTGAGTCCACTTTCTAGAGATCTAGATATACCGCAACGCAAGTCCACAATGATTTTCTGTGACAGCCTCTCAACGTTACATCTCTAAAGTTAATCCAGTATTGCACAATAAAATAAAACACACGGATATTAATTATCATTTCATTAGAGAAAAGATTGCAGAGTGTTATCTTTACTTGCCATGTTTCCTCTCCAAATCAACTAGCAAATGTTCTTACAAAAGCACTACCAAAGGAAGCCTTTGCATACGAAACAATCTCGGGCAAGCGACTGCAGGCAGCGGGGAAATCTAGAAGAATATGAAACATCAGAAGGTCACATGGGCAGCACGAGGGCGAAGAAGACGAAAAGTTCCTGCGTGGACTATTTTGCCTCTGTTTGTACAGCTGTATGTAATTTATCTGAACTGTCCTATAAAAGGGGTCCGCATCATTGACATTCCGTTCAACTCTCCGTCCCTCCTTCACTCTTGTCTCCTGCACAAACATAGATCTTTCGGTTTTTTTTTTTTTTTGGTAACCAAGGTGTCCGGGCCAACTTGCGCGCACCTCGACTAATCCTGCACAAACATAGATCTTTCGGTTTCTGCTGTTCTCTCATCTTTGTTTTTCACTAATAGAACTAGGTCAAACTTGTCAACAGCTCTAGAATGCCAGCTTTTATGCGATACGTAGGCTTAAATTGTTGCCTACTATAAGGACAAATACGTAGACTTAAACAAATTACGTTGTCTCTCTTATATCAGTTAAAAGTACAAATTTTGAGTTCGATAAGCTTTTCTATAATTTGTAGAATTTGTAAAGTAATGTGAATTTGTAGAGATTACAAGCAATGCATTTTCTTGCGTTCATAAAAATATTACGTGGTCTATCCATCGGCCTGATTTCCCAAATAAATAAAAAGTTGTACAATCTTGCCTTATTTCATATAAAGGGTAGGAAATCTCCTACAAGTTTATTATCCAAAGTCATCCTTCAAATGCATCTCGTTAGGATGGTTGGATTATAATTCAACGAGTTGCCGAATGTTCATAGGCGCAATATCCTTGGAGTCACCATCCAAGAGACGCCTAGCGACGATAGCATTCATAGCCTGAGAAGGATGGAATGTATCCCAGAACACATACTTCGATCTGTCGCTACAAACCTTTGATACTGGAGTGCAAGGTACCAAACCCCCAAAGCGCCCGGCAAGATGGCAGCATGCTGAATTTGTATTATCAAGACCTGTAAAACAGAAAATAAACCTCGTTTTGGATAGATCACGCAAATTTAGGTAAACTGGCAGAAAAATCTACAATATCATACCGTAAGATATGGAGTTTCGCATGATATCTTCTGCAATGTAATAAACGTCTCCATAAACAAATTTTGATTCCTGAAGATTAGTGCTGAGGTCTGAGATAAGGCGTTTAAGCTCGGTGTTGAATAGTTGAGCTAGCTGATTCGAAGAACTGACACAATTGTTCCCAGCAGTTGGATTCGATTCTCTCTGTGATGGTGTACACCCGATGGGTCCTACATTTGTCACAACAATCTTTCTAGCACCCGAGTTGTAGAGTCTCTGCTAACAAAATTAAATATGTTAAAGTATGTCTCAATTGAAGTCAACTAGAAACGTAGCTTAACGGGACAGCTTTATAAACATTACTGTCAATTGTAGTCTGTATTTTGAAATCACGGTGTCCACAAACATCTCTGGGTATCCCAACTTTTGTAAGAGAGTCGAGTTGAGTCGTGCCAGGTTGTTACGGAGGAGATCATTTGAGCCGATAATAACGGAGAATAAAGCTGTTCTAAGCAACTTTTGTGCTCCCCGGGCACCGATCATGGAGATTATGTCTTGCCTGGTGTTTTCGAAATTATCTATCTGTGCGTCCAAGTTGATTTGGCCTCCCTATTCATCGTGTACGAAATTTGGATATTGTTATGATATAGATAACTTTACATCTAAAACAATTAAGTCACTGCAACGAAGTTCAAAGCCATGATTTTGAATTCTGTATTCAACGAAGATAGGATGGATAACAGTGATCCGCTCACCATATTGAACTGCTTGGGAGTACAGCAATATAAATATAAAGTTACGTGGAAGTCTTCAAGTAAATGGGGCAGAAACTTACGAAGATTTCCAAAGTGGTATTAAGAATTCCAGCTCCACCAGAAGCGTAATTGACACCCTGCAGAATCACAGGTCCTGTTGTAGTTGGAGCTAAGTATGGAGGAGTGAAATTTGTAAGACCCAATTCCTGACCTGTTGAGGAAGTTTTCATGAAGGAAAATGAAAGTAGGCTATTGAATATTCACATGGAATTGCTATTGGCAGTATGTTGAAAGTAGAAAATACATGGGACTGCTATTCCCAGTAGCTTACTGAAAGAGAATTAAGCAACGGGAAATTAGTACTTGCCTATGATATCGATAGCTGTTCTTCCATTTGTAAATCGTCCTGTTGGCTGACCAAAGTCAATCCCATAGGGATAAAAGTTAGCCTTCGCTAGTGTAACAATGTAGTCATTGTTTCCTGCATCAGCCAGGGAGTCCCCGAAAACGAAATTAGCTGGAAGGTTCTTTGCATAGCAGACCCCCAACAGGACTGGAAGTATCAGCATTCCAGTCACAATCGCGGCTATGCTTTGTCCACCCATGAAGAAACCCATGATAAGCAGTACGAACAATATGAGTCTGTGTAAAGCCCTTCCGGTTGTAAGCTTGATGAGCCCTTGCTTTAACCTATATCTGCATTAACAATTTATAAGGGCAACAAAAGCCATTGTTGATTGCAAAGGTTCAAAAAGTAATATTAGCAAATCAGTTGAACGACCAAAAGGAAAACAAAAATTATGTCTAAAAGAGTAGGTCATTCAAATGAATTTGATTGAAGAAAAGCAAGGCATGCCTTTGTTTGAAACAAGCACACTTTGTTTCCCCACGTACTTAAGGAAGATCAACCAAAACGCTTGAACTTTCTCCTAATCGCTTAAGATGGATATGAAACAACAAAACAACCCAAGGAAGTCATTATGAGCTTCTATCATGTAGATGGGCTCTTCTCATTTTGTTAACTCATTCAGGAGCAGAATCTTATACATAGCTTACACGACAAAGTGACTTGAGGGAATAAGGTAATACCTTATTCCTACAAGCTTCCTCGTTGACATTCTGTCGTCCATTACGGTGGAAAAATTAAAGGGACGTATTCAATGTCAGCACATTCAGCTCCAAAGACAAAGCTGTTATTAAATATGCGATGTACATTTTGTAAACGAGGAAACCCCATTACTCAGGCTAATAAAAGCTTTTGCTCCTCGACTGAACATTTTATAAATTTCCCGGCAAACAGCCGGCCTAACAACTGCTTGATTGGGAATTTTCTGCACATGGCTTCCTTGACCTAGTACCCTCGACCATAAACTATAATTCTTAATTCTTGATAACTCATTTCGTGCTGTATAGTTTCTTCATTATTTGTTGCCTCGAAATGCTACCCATCAGATTATCATAATGGCACCTACCGTCTTCATAGTAGGGTTGTCAATTAATTAAGGAAGCTTCAAACCGCCGGTTAGACGTGACTGTTAAAAAAATTTAAACAGAAAAAAAAAAAAGGGAAGGGAATGGGGCCTCTAGGTTTTGAAGGAGAATTTCGGGGTTTATCCATCAGCTTCTTTATTTTAAAAGTTCTAGAAGGTAGGCGACAATAATGGACAATCTATAAGGAAGCAAGGCTTTTGCGTTGACCCTTTAGAACGACCTAACAAATGCACAGCCTATGATTTGAGCGTTCAATTGAAAGATTTCTTCCATTCTTCCAGATAATACGCGTTTTCTTTGTCAAACTGGGTAATCCAGAGTGTTAAATTGAAGAAAAAGTTGCCCAAGAAACTAACTTGTATAAGATTGGAAGAAAGATAGTTCATAAAGAGAGTGTCAATTAACATCTTTCACGATCTTAGTGAAGCTACACTAGAGGTTTTTTCGCCTTTGCTCCATCGCGAGGCCCTTGAATGACACTTCCAAAACCTTTCGCTTCCTTGAAGGTTCAGGTCGTGAATCTAATACTTCAGAACTATCATGTTCAAGCCTTAAAGGTTCAGATTGTGAATATAATCTTCTAGAACTATCATGTTCAAGCTCCCATTGCTACAATATAATGATATTTATTCTAGCCACAAGCCTTTGAGGTGCGGCTCAAGAAATACACCTTGGGACCAAATGAAAACGAAGCTTATATAGCCCAAAGAAACCCATGTGCGGGACGAAATGGTAGCAGAGGATGTGGTTGGCTAGCACCTTCTGCCTCTAAAGGTAGGGGATTTAGTGCCTTCGCGCAAGGAGGTAGTGGACAAGACTCTAGAACTACTCAATGACCTCAGAACCATCCTTTCACTCAAAAGCAAAATGGATCAGGGTCACCCTGCCGAAGGGTACAAGGAAAGAGGACATTTATGTACTGGCACTCGTCTGTTGTAGGCCTACCACTTTACTCAACAATAGATGACAAATGGTCATACTTGCGATTGGAGACTGGGGGACAAACATGTTTTTATTTTGAAGTTTTAGCGTGGTAAAGAAACTTATTTAAGTAAAGGGAATGCGACATCCACGTGTCCAACTGTTTGGCAAGTAAAAACCAATGTTTACCTTTTGTTTTGTCCTCCCATCAACCCATTGCTCCACTTGACAAAGTTGACAATGATCTCTGGGCCTTCTTAATTACTTCACATCTAGGTTTTGAATATAATCTAAATTTTTTGGATGACTATACTCACTATTTTTGGATGAAGAACAAATTTCGTTTTATGAAATATTTGTTGTCTTTAAAATTATGGTTGACAATAATTTGGTCGTGTCTTAAAAATATTTCAATATGACAATGATGAAGAATATACTAGCAAGGTGTTATTAAATATAAGTCTGTCCATGGCATTCTGCATCAATTTTGATGTTCATAAGTCCCCAACAAAATGGGTTGACGGAACCTAAGCATTATCATATTAGTGGATTGGAACGTGCCACAATGATTCAAGCAAATATGCCAGAGAAATATTAGGTTGGAGCTTTTTCAATAGTAGTCTTCCTCATTCATATATTGTCATCTCAAATTCTAACTCATATATCCACTTTTGACATGTTATATAACTTAGCTCTAGATTGTTTCTTTTTCATGACCTTTGGGAATGAATATTTTGTGTGTTTATGCGCAACTATCAAGGATAAACTCTCATGGTGCTTTATTTCTTGTGCTTTTATATGCTACAGTACAAAATATAAAGGCTATTGTTGTTTACATTTGCCTACAAAAAAATTCTTTCTTTCTAAACATGTTTTATTAAAGGAAAATATCTTCCCTCTTGTAGCTATACATCACAAAAATCATGGGGAGATTTTTCCACCCACCAAACCTTTCTCCTTCTGGCTGGATTGCTTATTATCACCGATGATATATGGATAACTCAGCACATTTTTTCATAACTTTGGGAATGGACATGGTACCTTCTCAAGCAGAGCAGCTAATATGATCTAGGGAGACACTGGGATTCTCAAGTGATGCTAGCTTAATTTGCACTAATCCAAAGACATTAAATGCTTAAAGGAAGGGAAAGGCCTCCCATTATTGCTAAAGAGATGTCCTCTCAACCTGGAGAAAGACGATTAGATTCTCATGTAATGCTTGCTCAGCGCACACAACTTGAAGGAACACAAGCAGTTGTTACGCTCAAAGAAGAGAGAACATCTCATGTCATTCCCGAGAAGACACTTGCTTTATTTGAAGAAGACATTGGAACTCTAATGTGATGCCAGCCCAACATACACTGCCTAACGGAAGGAGTGCAGATCTTCATGCGGTACAAACTCAGATCACTCAACCATTTTTACCTAACACCTGTATACGTGACACCAAGTCAAAAAGTTTTGAATCATCTTTAACCTCCATGCCCGCGATTGAAAATTTCCAGTATTTCTCATGCTGGAGAAACCGTACCCATTACCAACTTCACTACGTACGGTGCTAATGGCGGTGCTCTGTTTCGTCCTTATTGGCCAAGTTGCCAAGAAAGAGACAAATTTACCGTATGTCCTCGACTACATAGGTGTTCTTTTAGCTGTTATCCACGTTACTATCAATTTTATTCCCTAATGTAGTGCTATTTTGCATTGCTAATCAATGCTGTTATGCCTGGTTTGCTAACCGTGATGCATAGGACAACTGCACTTCCGTTTTTGTATGAAACGTGTAAAATAAGAAAACTTGTATCTATTTTCGGAAATTACTCTGATGTTAAGTGTTTTAATTCAATTGGAAGTAAGAGTCTAAAATTTTGATTTTTAACAATGGAGTGAAATTTTATTTACTGGACAGAATGATGCCACTTGATGGGATCAACAATGACAAGTCAAAAATTGCACACGAACCCCAAAAAAATGATAAATATTTATTAGGAAATTTTGATTCTAAAAGTGATAAGATCATATTTCTAGGATACTCCTTTAGGATTAAGGCATATAGTCTTCAACAAAAGGACTCTAGTGATGGAAGAATCAGTATATATTAAAGTTGTTGACTATTGAATGAAAAATGAGCATGAAAACAACTGAAGCATAATAGCATAGCTATATGAACTACTGAAGTTGAATATAGTTTGGCTACTAGTTATTATGCCTAGATTTTTGGACAAAACAACTACTCTTAGATTATGGCATAACTACTCCTACTATTCCTATTAAATGTGATATCATTGGTACCATAAGTCTATCTAACAATCTTGTAGCAATTGAACATCAATTAACTGACATCTTTGCAAATGTTTCATAAGATTATTGCCCTTGTTTGCTCCACTATCAGCTAGTATTTCTCTTTCCATTAATTCCTTTTGCTGGTTGTTTTGGTCGTTGGTTGGTAACATTGGAGGGGGAGATCCGGGCATCATTTCAAGTAGGAATCCTTCATATCTCTCTTATTTTGATGATGTCAAAAAAGGGGAGGTAAGTACATATATGAAAATACTTTCATTATCCCTCTTATATAGTGGCATGGGCACAATTATGTTATGCTCCAAATTCATTAGAAACCAAAGCTTGTGCTCATCTAGAACATTATTTTTTACTCCTATATCCCATAAAGTCCTCAAAGCAAAAAAATATGTATACATTACATATATATTTTAAAGTTTATCATAAAATATTCTTCACTTATGCACAAGATATTCAAATTGGAGTTTTGTCACCATAAAAAAGAGGGATATTGTTAAGAATATGGGTGTTCTTTAATTATTTTGATGATAATAAAAAAATTATTTTTTCATGTTAGAAAAATATGCCAAAAAGAAAATAATATAAGACATTATTTAATATAGTATTTGCATAAAATATTATATCAACGTCATATATTATCCCTGCTTTATATATTGGCATGGTTGGGCTAAAAATGAGTTGGACTTATTATATGATCCCCGCTTTATATATTGCATTTGTGTTGGCCGAAACCAGAGTAAAAAGAACCCAAGCCGGAAACAGAGCCCAGACCCGTCCATAGACTCTTCGTGTGACCTAGGGCAGAAAACTCCACGCTGTTCTCCCCGATTTGGATCCGAAATTGATGGTGACGTTGCCTGAAAACAACGCCTTTAATGCACACCGACGGGCAAAACTAGGTAAAGATAGTTCTGAGTTAAAAAAAAAATCATAAAGCTAACTTATTTTCACTGTTGGTTGATTTCGTGTGTGCAAAAAGATGAAAAGGCCAAAAAAAAAAAAAAAAAAAAAAACTCTCAAGGTCATCTTAAATGTTTGTGATAAAAAATCTAAGCAACCTCACTGTTTTGATCATTCCTACTCCTTGGAAAAATTAAATTTCAGGAAATGTAGAGCCTTAAATCCTTCTCTCAAAAGGTTTATTTAAATTCCATTTATATAATGTTGATTTGCTCAAGAAATGAATATTCTATTTCTGTGTAAGAATGATTTGATCTGCATCAATGGACTTGTTTGAATTAAAGCTTCCCATATGACTATCTAAAACTTACCCCTCTTAAACTCATAGACATTTATTTTTCGAAATATATCCTATGACTAAATGACCAGTAAACATAGTCATAACAGTTCTACAACAATGAGTTGCGACCTATTACATCAGTAAAGATTCGACTTAACAAGTTTCCCAACAGCGTGCGCATTCCAGTACAAGCAACCACACTGTATCAAGTTCAACCTCAAAGGAAAAAACAAGTTGAACAAAAACAATGACTCACATCAGCATGCTCCATTTAAAGCATTGACGCCATTTTCAACCTATGAGGAAGTCTCGAGTTTAATTCTCAAAAGATCTAGTGCCAAACACAAAATCCCCCTCATTCTTGTTCCCTTTCCAAACAGAGCAAGCCCTACAAAAATGAGGGTTGAAATCTCGCAATCTAATTGTTGGGTTGACGAGAGAATATTGGAAGAGCTTTGCATTTTCTCCTATAAGGGATTTGCTCCCATTTATCTCAAAAAAGGTCTTGAAATTCGCTTGAAACAAAATTTAAAAATTATTGGATTTCGGTCTCCTTCCTTCAAGAGAGGGCTTCAATGATTGTATTTCTCTCCATTATATTTAATTCAAGATATCCTATATTGTTGCACGTTTGTTGTCTCATTGTTTAGTATAGAATTGTTATTAGGGTTTAATATTTATAAGAATATTTAGGGATTTATTGAGGTTTAGTGAGATCTCTATAGAAATCTTGGAATTGGGATGGCCTATAGTTTGTAGCCATGGTTGAGGTAAGCTCTTCCTATGTGAGATCTTCCGTCGTCTTTTGTCTCTATATCATTTGGTACCACACGTGAACTTCTCCTTCTAGGTTCTATGCAGCCATGGGAACTGTGTCTTTCGTTGAGGTTTGGTTGAGCTCAAAGAATTGAGCAACTCTACATGCCTAGACCCTTCTCTCCTAAGAAGCTGGGGAACTTAAACTTTACTCCCTTTGGTGTGGGCGTGAACAGCCTTCCTTTTAGATGACTTTCCATTTTACTTTCAGAGCTTTGTATGCATCGTCATCATTTGATTTTGTAAATCGTGAGTGAACTATCCCTCACGTTGCCCTCACCACTCCCTCGTTAATTTTTATTATGACAAAACACATTTGCCACCCATGCGTCTGTCATGTAGGCCCTGTTGAGTCTAGTGCCAAGGGGATGTCTCACTCCTTAGCTTGCTGAGGTGGCTGCTTTTTTCTCATCCATGACCTACTTTTGCAAATAGATAGAAACCTTAGAGTACACAAAAAATTGTCTTCAGATAGATTCTTTTCAAATTAAGTTGTTGTCGGACAAAAAATGATAACTGATTGGGCTGTTGATGCTAGTTTGCTAATTTATGGAAATCACTACCCATCTCAACAAATTAATTTCTTTGTAGTTATATTGATATCAATGTAGCTTCATTCCTTTTAGGTTGATCACAAAGATTAAAACAATCATAACTAGGTAATCACCCCAAATAGCATACCTTTCCCCAGGTTCCTAAGAATATGAAGGAAGTAATAGGAAGGTGTTTCTTTAGTTGACCATCACAATTTTTGAGAATCAACTAGGGGTAGAGTTCCCAAGTTTTAGAAAATTTGGAACCTCAAGTAAGAGACACCCTGAGTTTTGTTGAAACAGACGTTCCTGAGGCCATTTTTTGTTGTCTTCCTATAGTAGGTGAGATACATGCGGAGCTTTTACTAACCCAAGTATTCTTAAGTATTGCTCAGGCATTTGGCATACAATGGTGCTAGCAATAAGAAAATGTAAAGACAGTTCTTATCAAAATCACATTTCAACAAGTCAGCAAACAACGTATCGTAAGTATTGTTGAGGAAACTCCCATAATCTATCAGGAGAGGATTCTTTCATGTATTTATCTAACTTTCTCAGTTCTCCCCCTTTTCTATGGCCGTGCAGCATAGGAGACAATGACTTAATGGTACGAGGTCAAAATTTTTCACAACCTCTTAGAATGCTAGCTTTGATGCGATACCCATACTTCATTGTTTCTGTTTGTTAAGATTCGTATGACCAGAAACTGTGAAACTGGTATATAGATGTGAGAAGAAAATATGTAGTGTTTTCTTACAAGCAAGAACCAAGAATTGTGGTTCTTAAAGAATAGGAAAAACGTGACCACTGTAGATAGGTCTACAGTAAAAGGCCTAAACAGTAAGCCCTATACAACAATAAGTATTTCAACATCTCAAGCTGGTGGTCGAAATAAGTTATAGACACCCAGCTTGTCCATAAGGAAATGGTGTTGTTGTATCCCCAATGCCTTCGTCAATAGATCCGCAGGCTGATCACGTGTAGAGATATGAGCTGTTCGAATGATGCGTGCTGCAATTTTTTCTCTGATGAAATGATGGTCAATCTCGATGTGTTTGGTTTTCTCATGGAGGACTGGATTTGCAGCTATCTTCATCGCGGCCTCATTATCACAATAAAGAGAGACTGGTCTGATTAAGGGAACCTTCAAATCCCTAAATAACCCAATTAACCATACAATTTCACATGTCGTAGATGCCATGGCTCGATACTCGGACTCTGTGGAGGAGCGAGAAACTGTAGATTGCTTTTTACTCTTCCAGGATATAAGTGACTCTCCGAGCATAATACAAAAGCCTGTTGTAGAGCGGCGCCCCATGGGGCATGATCCATATGTTGCATCACAGAAAGCTCGTAATTCTAGATTATTCTTGGATTTCATAAGTAGCCCTTGTCCAGGTGATCTCTTAACGTATCTGATTACTCGAAGAGCTGCCTCCAGGTGAGATTCTTTAGGTGCATGCATGAACTGACTCAGTAAGCGCACAACAAAGGATATATCTGGCCTAGTGACGGTAAGATAAATTAGCCTTCCCACTAGGCGCTGATAGCGACTCTTGTCCTCTAAAGGCGTGTCCCCATCTTTTTCAAGGAACTCATCATAATCAATGCTGGTGAACTTGACATTTTGCTCCATGGGGGTTTCGGCTAGCTTGCATCCTGAGAGTCCATACTCGGATATTAGTTCCAAGGCATACTTCCGTTGGTTCATTACAATCCCAACAGGAGAATGCGCCATCTCTACTCCCAAAAAATATTTGACTAATCCAAGGTCCTTGATCCTGAAGGAAGAGCATAAATACTCTTTCAACTTGAGGATGCCCTCTTCATCTCCTCCTGTAATAATCATATCATCAACGTAAATGAAAACTATAAGTAATCCCTTACGTGTCTGCTTGAGGAATAATGAGTAGTCATGCTGAGAATGGTGAAAGCCAGCTCGTAGAAGGGCATCCGTAAACTTCTGGTACCATTGTCTAGAAGCTTGTTTGAGGCCATAAAGTGATTTTTTAAGTCTGCATACTTTTGATCCCCCCTTAAGCCTCAAACCTTCTGGAAGTCGCATGTATATTTCTGTATCCAAATCACCCTGAAGGAATGCATTGTGTACATCCATCTGGTGCATTTTCCAGTGGTGGATAGCTGCCAAAGCAGTGAGAATACGAACAATCACCAATTTCCCAACAGGGGCAAAAGTGTCCTCATAATCCACTCCTGCTCGCTGACTGTAACCTTTTGCCACAAGACGTGCCTTGTAGCGGTCAATGCTCCCATCAGCATTATATTTGATTTTATACACCCACTTATTGCTAATGGCGCGCCGACCTGCAGGCAAAGACACCAATTCCCATGTATGGTTTGATTCTAATGCTTTAATCTCCTCAGACATGGCATCTCGCCATTTAGGATCTAAGACAGCCTCATGGTAGGAAGTAGGTTCTATTGTGGCTGAGATGGTGCAAACAAAGTGGTTATGTGTCCTAGATAGTCTATGATGTGATAGAACATGAGAAATGGGGTGTGCAGTTGAAGTAGGTATGGAATTATGTGGTGAATCAACATGAGAGCATATGTAGTCTTGATGCCAGGTAGGTGGTTTAGGAATTCTACCTGATTGTCGTTTGTAGGATGGGATTTTCTCCAAGGTAGGCGACAATGGGGTAGTTGGAGCTACCGGAACTGGCTCAATGTAGGGGATAATGGCGAGTGAATCAGGATCCTGCAAGCCAATGTCAGTTGATGATGGATGCATAGTGGGTGATGATGTGGGTGAACAATCAAAGGGAAACGTAGTCTCATGAAAGGTTACATCGCGACTCACAAAGAATTTTCCACTATTAAGGGCGAGAAGGCGATAACCCTTCTGGTGATGGGGATATCCCATAAATATAGATGGAATGGCATGCGGACCAAACTTATCCCTTTGGGTTAAGTTTGTCGCATAACAGAGACATCCGTAGACACGGAGGTGGTCTAACAATGGTGGCTTTCCAAATAGTTTCTCATAGGGAGTCATGCCTCCAAGCAATTGAGTAGGTGTCCTATTAATTAAATAGGTGGCAGTCAATAGACATTCGCTCCAAAAGCGAATGGGACAATGCGACTGAAAACGTAATGCTCGAGCGACATTAAATAAATGTCGATGTTTTCTCTCTACCACCCCGTTTTGTTGGGGTGTGTAAGGGTAAGAACTTTCATGTATAACACCTTGGGATTCAAGGAAAGATATGCATGATGAGCTGAAGAAGTCTTGTGCATTATCAGTACGAACCCTTTTAACATGGACTCCAAATTGGGTTGACACCATGGCAAAAAACGACTTGATGTTGTCAAGCGTTTCTGTTTTATGGACCATCAAATATGTCCAAGTAGCTCGTGTGTGGTCATCAACTATGGTTAAACAATATCTAGCCCCCGTGTGTGAAGGGGACTTATAGGGACCCCAAATATCAATATGTAGAAGGTCAAAAGAATTATGTGTCATGGAGGTACTAATAGGAAAAGATGAACGCACATGTTTGGCTAAAGGGCATATGGGACATGTTTTAATATCATATGAAGAAGAAGATGTCATATCAAAAACACGTCGCATAGCATTAAATGAGGGATGCCCCAGTCTTTGATGCAGAATATTACATGTAGCAGGTGTAGGAGAAAATCGACTATAATTGTTCAATTTTTCTGAAGCAAAATGACCTACTACAGAGCTATTTAAGGCTGAATTACATGCATCATCAAAAGTATTAATTAGATAGTAGAGTCCATGCTTCACTCTACCAAGCCCCGTCATTGTCCCAGTCCGTAAGTCCTGAAAGAAGCAAAGGCGGGAAAGTAGTGTAATTGTGCAATGATTATCTTTGGTATATTTTGCAGTGGATAATAAATTTGCAGTGAATGATTGGGCATATAAGACATCATAAAGGTGGTATTTATCATGAATAATCGGTATACGCCTACCATTTGGAAATCTAACAGTCCTAGATTCATGAATGCATGACTGAGGGGATATTAAACATGTGAAATCACCCGTGATATGGTCACTGGCGCCTGAGTCTATAAGCCAACGTGAATAATTGCGGCGTTTAGGATAAATACCTGCTGCGTGAACAGTGCTATCAATGTTCCCATGAGCAATATTGGCGGCAGGTTGCTTCTTCTTGTGTAGGATAGACATTATTAGCTCTCTGTCCTCCTTGGAAATTGCGGACTCATCACTGGAACTATCATTTCCAGCGGTATTATGCACTGATCGGCGCTTTCCTCCTTTTTCTTTTCCTTTTCCTTTTGGCTCCTTGGGCCTGCCATGGAGCCTGTAGCATTTTTCTTTGGAGTGCCCCAACAATCCACAATGTCCACACTTAGTGAGCATAAGGCACTCATCATAAGTATGGCCTCGTTTACCACAGTGGGTGCAGTTGCCGTTCATAGCCTCTAAGTCCGCAGAGCCCATGTGAGCCTTAGTAACAAAGCTGTGAGGAGCCCGTCCAATATGAGTGTCAGGGGCTGAATAAACTCGGCCTGCAGGAGTTTGGGCCCTCGAGTGAGACGTGCGAGCTGGTCCACGAGAAGGAGGTGCGGGCGTGATCCAGCTATGCGCGCCCCGGTCACGACCCATGGGCGGGTCCGAGTTGAGATGGAGCTCGGACTCCATCGCGAACGCAAGGGAATCGCTCCTGCGATTTCCAACCGGCCGAAGGTCCTTCTCCTCATCCCTGAGCATGCCGACGGCTTCAGGGAAGGTAAGTGCTGGCCTAGTGTTTTGAATCTGCGATCTAGCTGCAGAGTAACAATCATCCAACCCATTTAGAAATTCAATCAATTTTCCAGAGTCCATGAAAACCCTAAAATCGGCATCTTTGATGAGTCTTGGGTAGAGGATGGCGTTATAGGAGTCATATCTGTTCCATAGACCTTCCAATCGGTACACATATTGGTCAATCGAGTCTCCATTTTGAGCAGCGTTGGCCAAATCTCGCTTCACCGCACAAACTTCCTTCGTTCCAACCCTTTGGAATTTTTCTTCTAAATGAATCCAAACTTCCCTTGCATCTGTAGAGTAAGTGAAGGTTTTGTAGATTTCGGAACTCACAGAAGATAGAATCCATGACAAAACTACACCGTTGCATCGTTGCCAATGGGGAAAAAGAGGTGAGTTCGAACTAGGTTGCTTCACGCTCGGATCTACTATTCCGAATTTATTTTTCCCAAAGAGTGCGTTCTTCATATCCCGATTCCAGGATGCGTAGTTCTCCATACCGGTGAGTTTTACTGTCACAAGCATAACTCAAGTTTGCTCATTCGGGTGGAGGTAGAATGGGTCTCCGGGTTGAACCAATGGGACATCAGCTGGGTTTCTTGACCGCCCGCGAGAGTGGTGGCGAGTGTGGGAACGGTGCCGTGTACGACGCCATAATTGTCCCTAATTATGTGTTTGTGTTAGGTAGAATATTATGTAATTATTGTAATTATTATGTTTTCCTTGTATAAATTAGGTTTACAGCATATAAAAGATTAGGTTTACAGGATATAAATGTATGCTTGCTATTGTAAAAAGTTAGATCAATATAAACCAAATATTTACTCACCTGTCGGCCTCTCTCCCATTATCTCAAATTCTTACATGGTATCGAAGCCTTGTTTCTTTTCTTGATACCTCATTTTTCCACTTCCGCACGGCCATCAATGATAGGTGATTCTCAATACCCCTACCTTTCCCCGTAATTTTAAATTCATTTCGACTATCTCCCTTTCCCGTGAGTCTATTTGGCTTTTTCGTCCGTTTCTTGGCCTTTTCATCTATTTGGCTTTTTCGTCCGTTTCTCAACTTTTTCATCTATTTGGCTTTTTCATCCGTTTCTTGGCTTTTTCGTCTGTTTCTTGGCTTTTTCGTTATCATTGCTACCACTTTATACTTGCCTTTTTCAATATTACAATTCTGCCACTTGTAATTACCGAAACCTTAGTCCCTCAAATCTCCTACTTTTCGGCCCCCAATTCTCCAATTTTCCAGTTTTCTTATATCCCCAATTTCAAAAAACCATAAACCTACTTTTTCACAATTCTACCTTAATTCCCAATCTCCCAAATTCCCTAAATTTCACAAAACCTTAGCCTTAATTTCTTTGATGGCTGCCACTGGAGCTTCTTCCTCCACTTTTCGCGACCCTTATCACCTTTCTATTGCTAATCTCCAACCCGACAACATTGTTCCCAAACGATTAGTTGGCGAATCGAACTAGAGCATTTGGAGTGACCAGATTCGCATTGTCTGCCTCGCCATCAACAAGCTCGGCTTTCTCACCAGTGAGCTTACCTGTCCAGACGGTAATGGCGAAGACGCACAACGATGGGCCTAAGCCCATGCCCCTGTCAAAACTTGGCTAGACCACTCCGTTGACTCTGATTTGGAGAGCATGGTCTTTTGACTTCCGACCGTGACGGATATTTGGTGAGTTCTACAAGAGAGCTTTGACAAAGTCTCCACTTATAAGAAATTTGGCTTGAAACAGGCCATCAATGCACTTCAGCTTGCTCTCAGCGCCACCAGTGCTGATCTCACAACCTTTTATGTTCGCCTGACAAACCTTTAGGGTGCACTTGAGACACAACAGGCCCCCATTCACTGTTCTTGCAGCAAATGTGATTGCAAAGTTAACTCACGTCTCCAGGCTCGTGACCAAGAGGATCGTGCACCGAAACTTCTCCTTTCCCTTTCGCCGGAGTTCCAGAACCTTGTTTCTTCCGTCCTTAGCCGTGAAGAGCTTCCTTCTTTGGAGAAGATCTACTCTCTGGCCAAGCAGGACGTTGACCAGCGTTCCTAATGCGATGGCTGACACAGCGCTAGCGACGCCAATGCCTTCGCGGCACAATCACATGGGACTACACATCGCCCTTCTACTGGGTTGGGCGATGGGGCTCTACAGCTAGGCCTAGGAGGCTGGCCCACTGACTCATGACCCACTTCTTTAGGGCCTCATTACTTATCTGGGCCGTAGAGGCCCAAGGACCCTACTCCTTCCTTAGCTCACCAGAGCCCTTTTTGCAATCATTGCAAGAAGCCTGAGCACGTCCATGAGGCTTGTTTTTTGCTTGTGGGCTATCCCTCAAGTTGGAAGCCCAAACCTAAGGGTAGTAATCGCTGCCGCTCTATTGATGGGCGTACCCAAGCCCACAATGCTTCTCTTGATGGACACGAGCCCCACTACTTTAGTCATGGGCCTCCACTGCCCCAATTTACTGGGCCTTCTTATTTTGGTAACCTCACCTTCTCCTTATCCTAGTGCAGGCATTTTGGGCCATCCACCTCCAAGCCCTAGCAGCATCTATGGCGGCTCTACTAGGCTCAATTTGACTGTGGACCAACAACAAAAATTGGTGACACTTATTAATCATATGGGCACCTTTGATCCTAGTGCCAATTTCTCCGATAATTATTCTCTTTCTCATCATTTTTCATCTTTATGGATTATTGATTTTGGGGCAACAGACCATATCACATGCAATTTACATATGTTAAATTCTTTTTACCCATGTGCCAAACCCATCCACATCACTCTCCCTGACAAATCCCTTAGTCCAGTCACTCACATCGGTGATTATAAACTTTATCCCTCCCTTAATCTCACTCATGTTTTATATGCCCCTCACTTTTGTCATAATTTATTATCTATTCAAAAACTAACATGCGACAATAATTTTGTTGCCCTTTTTTTTGATAAATTTTGTTTCTTTCAAGATTGTACGACTGGGGATCTGATCGGGCTCGACAAGGCTGATCAAGGCTTATATTTCCTATGTTCCTCCATTCCAGCGCAATTTACTTTAGTTTTTTCAAATTATTTAGCTTCCTTACGGACTACTTTTTGTACCCCACAAACAATTTGTCATTCCATTTTTACTAATAATATTCAGTACGATTTTTTCATCAACGGTTGGGTCATTCATCACTTAAAACTTTTCATTCTCACGGAAAATCTTTTTCTTGTCCCTCTAATTTTCAATGTTCTATTTGTCCTTTAGCCAAACAAACCCACACCCCGTTTCCCTCTCATCAACATTGCACCCCCCCCATTTTTGAGCTCGTCCATATGGATGTTTGGGGTCCTCATCGGACCCCCACTCATGATGGTGCTCGTTACTTTCTCACCATTATGGATGATTTTTCTCGAGCTACCTGGACCTTTCTTCTTCCTTTTAAAAGCCAAGTTTTCTCCAAAATTCAATATTTTATCTCCCTTGTCTCCACTCAATTCAATTATGTTGTTCGCTGCATTCGCTTCGACAATGGAACTGAATTCTTTTCTTCTGAATGATGTTCGTTCCTTTCTTCGCGTGGCATCCTCCATGAAACCTCTTGTGTTCACACTCCCTAACAGAATGGAGTTGTTGAACAGAAACATCGGCACTTACTTGATGTTGCTCGTGCTTTTATGTTTCAAGCTCACATGCCTCATCATTTTTGGGGTGAATGCCTCCTCACTACCACCAATCTCATTAACCGTCTTCCTTCCTCCTCTCTTCATAGCCTTAGCCCTTTTGAAAAAAATTTTGGAAAACCCTCTGTTATTGATCATCTTCGTGTTTTCGGGTGTTGTTGTTTCGCTTCCACCCTCGGCACTCGTGACAAATTCAATCCTCGTGCCCTCCTTTGTATTTTCATGGGATATCCTTCCTCTCAGAAGGTTTACCGTCTTTATGACCCTGCCTCTGAAAAAAAAAATTTGTTAGTCGGGATGTTGTTTTTCAAGAAAATAATTTTCCTTTCTCTCCTCCAAATGCCTCTTCTCCGATCACGCCTGCCACCCCTTCAGTTCCTACTGTGCAGCTCGATGAACCTTATACTTCCTCGTCTCTTCCAATTGATCTTCCTTACCTCCCTGAGCCCCCTCTCTCCAACCCTACCCCCATTTTGGATGATATCATATCCCTTTCCCTCCATCCTGTTCTTGCTCCTGATCCAAGCCCAGATTCCTCTCTTTCCACTACCCTTGATACCACCTTACGCCGTTCAAGTCGACCTAGTCGACCACCCATTTGGACCTCTGACTACATATGTCCTACCCTTCCTTTGACTTCTAACACCTTTGCCTACCCCATCTCTAATTATGTCTCCCTTCAACAATGTCACCCACTTCATCAACATTTCATTACCTCCATCTTTGCCATCCATGAACCTTCCACTTATCATGAAGCCGTTTCTGACCCCAATTGGATAGAAGCTATGAACCATTAACTCATTGCTCTAGAGGCTAACCACACATGGGATGTGGTTCCCTTGCCCCCTAATCGACGTCCTATTGGGTGTAAATGGGTGTACAAAGTGAAGTATCATGTTGATGGTTCCATTGAGTGGTATAAGGCCCGTCTGGTGGACAAGGGCTTTAATCAGCGTGAGGGCATGGATTACCAGGATATCTTTTCATCCACTGCAAAGCATGTTACAGTTCATCTCATCATCACTATTGCTCTCGTTCATGATTGGCCCCTTTACCAAATGGATGTTCAGAATGTTTTTCTCCATGGCGATCTTTTTGAGGAGGTATATATGGAGCTTCCCTCTGGATTTCGTAATCAGGGGAAGCATCTAGTCTGTCAATTACGGAAATCCCTTTATGGGTTGAAGCAAGCATCCCATCAATGGAATGCTAAGTTTACTGGAGCATTGATTGCACATGGTTTTGTCCAATCTTATCATGACTACTCCCTATTCACTAAAGCCAGAGGTAACTCTTTTGTGGCATTACTCATTTATGTTGATGATATATTGATCACAGGCAATAGTCAGGCAACTATAACAGATCTTAAACGATATCTTCATGCTACCTTCTTCATGAAAGATTTGGGTCAATCAAAATTCCTCTTGGGAATCGAGATAGCCCGTTCTCCAGAAGGCATCTCACTTAGCCAACGTAAGTACACATTGAATTAATCTCTAAGGCTGGATTGGCAAGTTCGAGACTGTCTGTAATTCCGATGGAATAGAACAAGAAGTTCACAAGTATTGAATATGATGTTAGTTCAGAAGAGAAAAACGATGACCCGCTTCTTACAGATCCATCCACCTATCAGAGACTAGTTGGAAGGTTGATATGTCTGACTCTCACTCAGCCTGATATCACTTTTTCAGTTCAACTTCTCAGTCAGTTCATGCATAATCTGAAACAGTCCCACATGGAGGCAACACTGAAGGTAATTAAATACCTTAAGAGTTGCCCAGGTCTTGGCCTTATGTTCCCATCCTCATCCAAATTCGAGCTCAGAGCACATTGTGATTCAGACTACAGTACATGCCTTATGACAAGAAGGTCAACAACCGGATTTTGCATAATGCTTAGAGATTCCTTGATTTCATGGCGGTCCAAGAAATAAACAACTGTATCCTTGTCATCAGCAGAAGCAGAATATAGAGCCATGCAAGTAATGACATGCGAGATAGTGTGGATTATAAGGTTACTTAAAGACTTTGGTTTTCAGATGCGACGTCCAGCACTATTATATTGTGATAATGAGGCAGCAGAGAAGATAGTAGCAAATCTGATCTTTCATGAGCGTACTAAGCACATTGAGGTGGAATGTCACTATGTAAGAGAAAAACTTCAACAAGGAATAATCACAACTCGACACGTTTCTACCAAGGAACAACCAACTAATCTTTTGACAAAGGCACTTTGCAGCAAACAACATTGGCATTTTCTCTTCAAGCTCGGAGTATTTGATCTCTTCAAATCTCTAGCTTGAGGGGGAGTGTTGATATTTGAATTTCTTACCTAATACCTTACCATAATTGTCCCTAATTATGTGTTTGTGTTAGGTAGAATATTATGTAATTATTGTAATTATTATGTTTTCCTTATATAGATTAGGTTTACAACATATAAATGTATGCTTGCTATTGTAAAGAATTAGATCAATATAAACCAAATATTTGCTCACCTGTTGGCCTCTCTCCCATTATCTCAAATTCTTACAGTTTCCTACTTTGTAAAAATAATCACGTACCAAAATAAAGTACCTTGTCCCTCTTGGATCAGTTAAAAATACAAATTTTGAGTTTGATAAGCTTTTCTTTCATTCCATCTTAAATAATGTGAACCTGTAGAGATGCCACAAGCATAACAGTAACTAGATATAGACACATGACATAACAAGTTATGAGGAGTTTATTCATAGGGTTAAATCACCCACAGTTTTATTGTCCATAGTCATCCTTTAATGCATCTCGTTAGAATTACTGGATTACAATTCAGCGAGTTGCCGAATGTTCATAGGTGCAATATCCTTGGAGTCACCATTATAGAGACGCCGGGCGACAATAGCATTCAACGCCTCACAAGGATGGAAAAGATCCCAGAACACATACTTCGACCTGTCGCTACAAACTTTTGATGCTGGGGTACAAGGGGCCAAACCCCCAGAGCGCCCGGCAAGATGGCAACATGCGGAATTTACATTCTCAAAGCCTGTAAAACAGAAAAGGAAGATCGCTTTTGGATAGATCACACATTCAGGTAAACTTACAGAAAAATCTACAGCATCATACCGTAAGATTTGGAGTTTTGTAGGATATCTTCGACGATGTAATAAACATCTGCGTAAACAAATTTTGATTCCTGAAGATTAGAGCTGAGTTCTGCAATAAGGCGTTTCAGCTTGGTGTTGAATAATTGGGCTAGTTGATTCGAAGAATTAACACAATTGTTCCCAGCAGTTGGATTCGATTCCCTCTGTGATGGTACGCACCCGATGGGTCCTACATTTGTCACAACAATCTTTCTAGCACCCAAGTAGTAGAGTCTCTGCTAACAAAATTAAATATGTTAAAGCGTGTCTCAATTGAAGTCAACTAGAAAGTTGAATAAAACATGACAGCTTTGTAAACATTTACTGTTAACTGTAGTCTGTATTTGGAAATCATGGTGCCCACAAACGACTCAGGGGATTCCAACGGTAGTGAGAGAGTCGAGTTGACTCGTGCTAAGTAGTTACGAAGGAGATCATTTGAGCCGATGACAACTGAGAATAAAGCTGTTCTAAGCAACTTTAGTGCGCTCGGAGCACCGATCATGGAGATTATGTGTTTCCTGGTGTTTTCGAAATTATCTATTTGTGCGTCCAAATTGATTTGGCCCCCCTATGCATCATGTACAAAATTTGGATATTGTTATGATATAGATAGCTGTTCATCTAACACAATCAAGTCACTGAAACGAAGTTCAAAGCCATGATTTTGAATTCTGTATTCAACGAATATGTGATGGATAATAGTGATCCGCTCACCATATTGAACTGCTTAGGAGAACAGCAATATAAACATGAACTTACGTGGAAGTCTTGAAATAAATGGGGCAGAAACTTACCACGCTCTCCGCATTATTAAGAATTTCAGCTCCACCAGAAGCGTAATTGACACCCTGCAGAATCACAGGTCCTGTTGTAGTTGGAGCTAAGTATGGAGGAGTGAAATTTGTAAGACCCAATTCCTGACCTGGTGAGGAAGTTTCCATGAAGGAAAAAGAAAATACGCTATTGAATATTTATATGGAATTGCTATTGGCAGTATGTTGAAGGTAGAAAATACATGGGGTTGCTATTCCCAGTAACTTACTGAAAGAGTATTAAGCAGCGGGAAATTAGTACTTGCCTACTATATCGATAGCTGTTCTTCCATTCGTAAATCGTCCTGTTGGCTTACCAAAGTCAATACCATAGGGATAAAAGTTAGCCTTGGCTACTGTAACAACGTAGTTATTGTTTCCCACATCAGCCAAGGAGTCCCCGAAAACGAAATTCGCAGGAAGGTTCTTTGCAAAGCAGACCCCCAACAACACGGGAAGTAACAATATTCCAGGTAGAATCGCCGCTATGCTTTGACTACCCAAGAAGAAACCCATGATAAGCAGTACGAACAATATGAATCTGTGTTACGCTCTTCCGGTTGTAAGCTTGATGAGCCCTTGCTTTAACCTATATCTGTTTATAAGGGCAACAGAAGCCATTGTTGATTGTAAAGGTTGAAAAAGTAATATCAGCAAATAAGTTGGACGATCAATCGAAAAGGAAAACGAAAATCATCTCTAAAAGAGTAGGTGATTCAAATGAATTTGATTGAAGTAAAGCAAGGCATAACTCTGTTTGAAACGAGCACACTTTATTCCCCCGCGTACCTGAGGAAGATCAACCAAAACACTTGGAACTTTGTCCTAATCGCTTAAGATGGATATGAAACAAGAGAAGAACCAAAGGAAGTCATAATGAGCTTCTATCATACAGATGAGCTCTTCTCATTTTGTTAGCTCAAGAGAATCTTTTATATAGTTTACACGACGAAGTAACCCTGCAAGCTGTCAGTATAGGAAAACATTTCGCATTCTGTCGTTCATTACGTGCGGAAAAATTAAAGGGACGAATTCAATGCCAGCACAGTCAGCTCCAAAAGACGAGGGTGTGAAGCTGTTGTTACGTATTTCACGTACATTTTGTAAACGAGGTAAACCTGTTAATAAGGCTAATACAAAGCTTTCGCTCCTCATGTGAACATTTTATAAATTTCCCGGCAGCCAACTGTCCTATCACCTGCTTGGTTGGGATACCACATTTTGGAAATCTAATGCACATGGCTCCCTTGACGTAGTAGCCCGGACCATAAACTTCAAACTGTGTTTTCTGCATTGTGTTGATTACTCATTTCGTGCTGTAGAGCTTCTTCATACTTTATTGCCTCGAAATGCGACCGATCCGATTACCATTATGGCACCTGCCCGCATACTACGGATGCCAATTAATTAATGAAGATTCAAACCACAGGTTAGACGTGACTGTTAAATTTTCTTTTTAAAAGGGAAGGGAATGGGGGCCTCTAGGTTTGAAGGGGAATTTCGTGGTTTAAAAGTTCTCAAACGGAGGCGACGATCACGGAAGATCTCAGAGGCCAGGCTCTTGCGTTGACCTTTTAGTACGACATAATAAATGCACAGGCTATGATTTGAACATTGAAAGATTTCTTCGATTTTTCCACATTACACAGGATTTCTTTGTCAAACGGATAAATCCAGTGTTAAAGCAACTAAAGTAAGCACGTTGAAATTGATATAGATAATATTAAAAAAAGATTGTCCAAAAACTAAAGTTGTATAAAAACGAAAAAAAGATAATTATGTAATGAATTCAATCATTGAACTAAAATACTAAGTCTGTTAATATAGTAAATTTAATTACTTTCAAGATTGTAATATTCTACCATGCTTTTGAATCTAATATCCTTAATAGTTACACTTCATACCCCAAAAGCTTAAATCTGTTGACAATGGGTTAAATTACCTTTAAGATCGAAACATTTCACTATATGCTTATGAATTTGACATTCTTGACAATTATACTCTACGGCTCCATTAGACAGGAAACCATGCAATTCCATTGGCCTGGCTTGATTATGAGTTACACATAGCCAAGGTTTGAATTCAAGATGTGAGATTTGTTTATGATACCAAAATGTAATAAACTCAATTATTGAGTCAAAAGGTCTAAGTTTATTGGTATAATGGAATTAATTACCTTCAAGATCATAACTAGTTTATATATATCTTTCACAATCTTAGTATATATGCTCAAGAGGGAATAATGATGTGTTTCTTGTCTTTATGTTCATATCATTACTCTACTGAACAATTTTAATGCTAGTATAATTATATAGTAATAAGATAACAACCTTAATTTTAGGTTCTAAGTTTCTAACAAGCCTTCTTCTACTTTTTCCTTTATTTTTTTCCATCATATTTCCTTTCCATTTAAATTGTTGTATTATTTGACAATTTTGGACTGATTAACAAGCCTCCTCCTCCTGCTCCTTCTTCCTCCGTTTTATTCTTGAAATATTTTCTATAATTTAGAACTATTTCTGGATTAGATGGTGAATAATCATTAGCTACCAACTATAATAGGAAAAGGAAGTAAACGGCCGGCTATTGTAGCGAAAAAACAAAGTTCTAGTGCTGAGAACGTGGAAGAAACCCCCACAATCATCAAAGCAGCCCAACTTCTCGTTGGTGACTTCCAGCTCTGCCAAGAAGATTTGAGTCCTCTGGTTCCAATATAAAATTAAGCGTAAACCACTAAGCAAACAATAAGAAATTGGAGCTGTCGCATCCCAGAGCCACCAAGAAGATAGGAGTATTGAATTGGACAATGATGAAGGTCTCAAGCTGCCTTCTTGATCAAGAACTTATCATTCGCGAAAGCCGATACATAGATTGAAGCTAAATGGAGTTTGCCCACTAGAGCCTCCAAGTACGCAGGTTCTTCAGTCATTAAGAGGACCCAAGGTCTGCCATTTCGATACCGACAAAAAATTTGTCACGACGTGTTTCTGTATTTGTCAATTTTGTGAAAAATCTAGAATTAGTTTAAGTCCACTAACCTCGTAAGTATACGTAATGATTATAATTTTTTTTTTTCTGTAGGTTTCACGAATACTTTTTGACTGTTTTGAAATGATTTTTTTTAAAGAATTAACTAAAAATAAAATAAAACTATCAAATTACCCTTCAATTAGAGATTGCTCTAGCTTAACTAGGGGTAATTATTTGACGAAAAAATAGTTCTCTCATTGTTATATCTATGGCTTAGACATGTGCCAAAATCTATTTAGTAGTAGTTATTTTAAAAAGAACTTCCCTAAAATTTCCTTTCACCATTTTTTTGAGAATCTCAACATTGTTTATTTATTGTAACCTTTGTGCAAGACTAGAATCCCATATCACCAAAAAAGATCTCTTAAGGAAAGTTTAAAAGAAAGAATAATTTTTTAACTTTTAAGCTAATTTTTTAGTTGAACTTTTGATTGTTTTAACTTAGTATTTGGAGTATATGTTAAATCTACTCCACTCTATGCAACTTTCAACTCTTGACATTTGGTGTGTAGGGAAGTGTATGCAAAACAAGAGTTTTATATTAAGAAAAAAGATTCTTAAAATGAAGTTTAAAATAAAGAATGATTTTTTAACCTTTAAGATAATTTTTGAGTTGGGCCTTTGGTCCTCCTAACTTAACCCAAACGAAAAGCTTAATCCACATTTTAGATTAGGTTAAACAAGACTCCGAACTACTTCAAATCTAGCTACTACTAGTTTTTGTCTACTCATTAGCAACTTAAAGCTAGAGCACACACTTCAAGGTCTCAGGCTTTCAGTGGCTTCTATAGCCACCATCCAAAAAACTGTTTTAAACAAATTCTGGAAAAATCACAATCTAAGCTCTAAAATTTTACATGCAAATTCGTGGGGGAAAAAGGAATAAAAAGCTATAGACCGAGGATTCTATTGCAATAAAGTTACCAATTTGTTATGCATAACATAAGTATTTGCAATACCTAATAAAAAATTAAAAACAGTCTATAATGGAGTTGAAACAAACAAAAGGATGGAAGAGATATTCAAATGCTTAACATCATACTCCCTAAAAGAAAGTAAGAAGAGAAAAGCTCTTACTCGTAAGGCCAGACCAAGGTAAACACACAAAATTAGGTGAAACTCACAATTTTGTTTGCCAACTATCTTTTAGAAAGGAATTTCTGTTCCTCGTTGCAGGACGCCATTGTTAAAATTATCATCTAAGTATTCTATTTCATGTATATTTTACCTGGCAACATCATCACATGCTGATGATAAATATTTCGGCCCTCATCTAATGGCTGTCAAATTAGTTTCATTGTAGCTATTACTTAGATCACACCCATGTAACCATGGAATTGCCATAATATTTCCAAGGAATGGAAATAGTATGACACATATTTGATATCGAAATATAGGTATGGTATCCTCAAAATTCGGCACAAGGATGTTTGATATCAATAGGGAGCACCCTGCTTCTGGTTTGCTTCAGCAGATAATAGAAATGTGTTCCACACCTAAGGATACTCACTAATTTTCGAGACGCTAGCTACTGAGTAGGTGAGGGGGAAGAGGAAGGGGGGTGTCTGGGAAACACATAATGGCAACATGAATTGGTTGCAGATATTAGCTAGATAATTAATGGAAATCTACAACAGTTTATTGGCCATCTCTACAAATGGAGATCTTTACCCTTATATCACGTTTTCTGTAGTTGCATTCTTTTTGTCCAGTATGCAAATAATAGCCATCACAACCCCATAATCATCCCGAGAGGATATATTTCTTAGGTTCCCAAAAATATGAAGAAAGTAATATGAAGGTGTTACTTCAATTGACTACCCTAATCTTCGAGAACCAAATAGAGTTTAAGGTTCCTCAATTCCATGAAGTTTTGGAACTCAAATGAAGAGACCTGCTAAGTTTTCTTGAGAGGGATATACCTAACAGTTTTCCAACAGTCAGCTTTTCAAACAGCCTCTTAGCGTCTGAAAGATAAATATCCAACAGTGTGTTGGCAATTGCCAGCTTAATCATCAATTGGGAACGAACAGTACATTAATGGAACCACAAATTTTGGTAGGAACAAAATAGTAGACAAGAAGAGAGAAGATTGCAATTATGGTTGGACTTAAACCTTATTGTAATAGCATCATACAACTGATTATACAGTACCACTTGCTGAAGAGGCAAATAACAAGATTTCCCCCACCTTCTGGAGTTATTTTGAACAGATGTCAGGTACTTGGGTAACTCTACAACTTTGACGAAGGTTTCTTTGAGCTCCGGCCTGCTATAAACTCCTGCATCTTCTTAAACTGGTCTTTGGTCATTCCCTTGTAATAGTCATGAGCTCTCTCCTGAAATAACCATGGCAGCAACGCATTGTAAGTATTTTTCAAGGGAATGTCAAAATATATCATAGGTATATTCTTTCGTTTCCTTTTCTTTTCATTCATTCCCGTTCTCTATGGCCGTGCAGAGTATAAAACAAGCACTTCATCTTATTCACAGCATACAGAATGCACTGAAACTAAAAGAAAGCAAACTTGTCGGACTGCTAGAAGAATGCATGGCATAAAACTTCTAAGACCAATACGATTAAAAAAATAAATAATTAAATAATTGAAATTAAGGAGAACCTTTTCCAGCGCAAGAGCATGACCCAAATCCAGCTTGAGACCATCATTTATGACCGATTTATACCTCAAAACCATGTCCTGATTATTTTTCACAATGGCCTCCGCTATTTCTCTGGCTGTTTTCAACAATTCACCCTCTTCAACAACATGATTGACAAAGCCCAGTCTCTCAGCTGCCTCTGCAGTTAGTGGAGTCGCTGTTAGAGAAATTTCACGGGCTTTGTTGGGGCCAATTATGCGCGAGAGCTTCTGCGAGAGACCCCACGAAGGAAATATCCCAAACCTGCAAGGCAAAGGAGACATTAGCATAGACAACTGAAAACCCTAAATACAGGCACCATTCTGCGTAGCCAAAACTAAAACCAAGCAGGAACATTTACACAAAGCAACACAAGAACGTCCAAGTGTCTGAAAAACAAGCACTAAAACTTAATCCAAAACGGATAACAGCCTAATCCTATATGCTGGAGCATGACCAGCATCAAAGCCCCAACAGTGTACTCGACCATAATCTCTATGAGGATGACTCAATTAAGTACGAAAATACGATTGCAACTGTTGACATAGAACTATGTTAAATGGATACTTCAGATATTTTTCCGTTTTTAAATATTCAGTCATTCTTTCCTAATGAATATGTTTTTGGCATTTCACACCAAGCAGAATTCGTCTCAATCATCATTTCAATAAGATAGTTCGTATTTTACCATATATAATCCACCTGAATCATCATTTTTCCGTACATATAGATCGGACATTTAGTTCATAACCCCTTGATATGTAACTAAATATAACCACTTGAATTGAGGATTAAGATAAAGTCTTTACGTCCAAAATTTTACCAAATAGAACTTTGGGTCCAACCCAAATGTCCATCCACTGACCACAAAAGGCTGAGAACGACAAACCTGGCGTGCGTGTCCATAAACCTGGTTCTCTTGGCAGCGACCACAATATCGCAAGCTAGCGCGATCTCAAAACCGGCGGTAACGGCAAACCCACCGATGGCTCCGATTATTGGCTTGCGGCATCGCTCCATCTGGGCCACCGGGTCGGACTCCGGATCCTTCACGTCGCCCTTGAATACGTCCTCCGCGGCCGTCAGGTCCACGCCGGAGCAGAACGCGCGACCCGACCCGGTCAGCAGTATCACCTGCACAGAGTCGTCCCGGTCCAGGGCCTTAAATGCGTGAGCAAGGTCCGTCATCATGTCCTTGGTTAGCGAGTTTAGCGCCTTCGGGCGATTGATCGTCACGAAAGCGATCCCTCCCGGTTTACGATTCACCAGAATTAGCTTTTCCTGGTCGGACGACGCCATTGCTGTTGATTGAGGCTGGATTGGTTTCACCTTGGCCTCTTGTAACGATGGTGATTCAGCCATCTGGGGAACCCGTCGTCATCGTTTATCCGCAGAGCACACAGCCCAAGATCAAACAAACGAACAGAGGCCACGAATCCTGTAGGGCCCATAAAACTTTTCGCCTTGAGCCCTAGACTGTATAACGTTTGCGTCGTTTTTCCCGAAACGGTATTCAGTCAGATTGGGCTTTTCACTTCTGGAGGGCTTTTCAGAGATATCTGAAATGAAGGACAATCTTGAGCAGTCTGTGGAACATTCCAGGTTTCGGGGCCTCACAATCCACCCCATGGAACTTTCTTCGGAGGTCACCAGTAATAAATTTGCATATTTTATGCTTACTCCAGCCGAATACGGTGTTGAATGTTTTGTCAATAGACCAAAGTTTTTTTTTTTTTTTTAAATAACTCGTGCACTTACTTACGTCAAATATGGGATCAAGAGGTCTTACATATATATATATATATATATATATATACATATACATATTGACTATTATAACAAATCTTATTACTGTGAAAGATGCAATGCTCCGCCTTGTCCAAATAAATCTTAAAGCATTTATTTGTATTGTGCTGCAAGTTGGAAGTAGTGGTAACACATCAAGCATAGTGTTTACTTAAAAGTGAAATAGAATGTGAATGTTCGTATCGAAAGAGTTCAAATGAAAAGTTTTTGCTTCTATTCGCGTGCTTGAAGTGAAAGAGGAGAGAGGAACCCTACATTGTTCATCTAAGATTTGGTTGTTCCATTTTTGACAAAGCTCAAGTTTGCAGCATGAGGATCTCCGATTGGCCTTGAAAAAGGAACAACTATCGACGGTAAAGTTTCCAAGAAAAAATTGAAATTTGGCCGTTATATGTAGAGGATTGAATCTATTGAGAATATACAAGATATACTTTGCATATTGATATTTGCTTCATCATAAAAATGTAGTTTATATACTATGATCTCGTTGAAAAACACATTTTTATACTCCTAGTTGATCTTCAGTACCAATTATTTGAGTAGTATTTGTTTGATTTCAAGAAACGAGGAAAATTCTAGTGTTTAGCTGAAAACCCTTATATGTATTCTTGAGCTCATATACTTGATTTAAGCTTTTCTAAGGCTATTATTGGTGTTGGATACATGGTTTATATAATGATCTCTTTAAGTTCATACTGGGCTGTAAAGACTTAAGAGACAAGTGAATCTTTTGTAGATTATGTTTGGATTTAGTGAAAATAACTTTTACCTTGGCTTGGTAAGGGGATAATGGATGTAGGTTCTATTTCGGAGTGCCAAACCACTAAATTCCTTGTGTTCTTGTTTATTTACTTGCATTACTTACTACTTTGACCTAGCCAATTTCATGACAAATTTCACTTAAATCAATTGTATGCTTAACAAATTAGTTATTGTTTTATAATCAGCCCACCTATATAACATGTAGAAGACATCTCATTAAACTAAGTTAAATAGTGCATAATACATTCTTCAATTAGCCAAACAGAAAATATAAAAGAGAAGTTAAAAGCCAAGTACGAACCCAATTCACCCTCCTCTTCAATTGCCAAAGAGCCAACGTTGGTAAGGTTGGTATCTGTATTTTGTTTGGATTGGTTTTTGATTTTCACGCTGAAGTGCTAACTTTATTTCGTAATATAGAAGCAAAAAGAAGGCACCAATTAGAGGCTTGAGAACCCAAATGGATAAAGGGTTGTTTTGCGGATGTTAGGTTGAAAGAGGTCTTGATGCCTTGTCGCTAAACATGATCCATAAGAAAGCTAACCAAAGTTATGAGAGGCCGAGATTGGAAGCAAGAGGAAGCTTTACCAGAGAGGCCAAGAGGGATTTGGGAGAATTTTCTGTATATTACTTTTTAGTAGAACTGTAAGTACAATAACCCTACTTATAATACACATATAGAACAATCCATAACGAAACAATAATTTACATTATTAGCAGGAAATAATCCCTTTTAACGGCAATATATTCTATTCTTAGAATATGGCAATATATAATATTTCTAGATAATGCCAATCCATTCTAGCAATAAAATCATGCATAATAGCCTTATGAAGGAGAACATTCATAATAATAATAACAACTGTCCTAGAAATAAAAATGAACCCATAATTATATCTAAGACATCCATAAGAACAATTTGATATTGAAGAAATTAACATACGCAACAACGTAGCTGCTTCAATTAAAATCCAGACAGATAGGGGTTTAATATAGCTTACAACCAAAGAGGTACATCAAATATTGTTGAATGGTCTTTTCATAGCCTTTATTCACTGGAGACTACTAAACTTAAAAACAAAGTACGAAATCTCGTACTAACCTATTACAAATCATCCATTTGACTGCACCTCGCTCGACTCGTCCGATCATAATGCAGCGAGTTGCCGAACGTTCATAGGCGTAATATCTTTGGCGTCGCCATCCAAGAGACGCCTAGCAATGATGACATTCGCAGCCTCTGAAGGATGGAAGGGATCCCAGAACACATACCTGGATCTGTTCTTACAAACTTTTGATGGAGGGCCACATGGGACCAAACCCCCAAAGCGCCCGGCAACATGGCAGCATGCAGAATTTGCATTCTCAAAACCTGTCAAAACAGAAAAGGAAGCTCTTTTATGGATGGATCACTCAAATTCAAGGTAAACCTATTTAAACTAGCAGTAAAATCTGCAACATCATACCATATGACACGTAGTTTTGCAGCAAATCTTCTACAATGCGATAAACGTCTGCGTAGACAAATATTGATCCGTGAAGATTAGTGCTTAGTTCTACGACAAGGCTTTTCAGCTGGGTGTTGAATAATTGAGCTAGCTGATTCGAAGAACTAACACAATTGTCTCCTGCATCTGGATTCGTATCCCTCTGACATGGTATACACCCAATGGGTCCTACATTCGTCACGACAATCTTTCTAGCACCCAAGTAATAGAGTCTCTGCCAACAAAATTAAATTATGTTTCAGTTGAACTACTGCAGTGGAAACTAGACTTAAATATGATAGCTTTGTAAAGATTTACTGTTAGTTGTTGTCTGTATCTGGAAACCATGGTGCCCACAAACACTTCCGGGGAAACCAGCTTCCTTTCCGGAATCGAGATGACAGGTGTGAGATAGTTATCGAGGAAATCATTTGAGCCGATTGTCACTGAAAATAAGGCTGTTTCAAGCAACTTTGTTGCTGCAGGAGCTCCCATCCTGGAGATTATGTCTTGCCTGGTGTTTTCAAAATTATCTAGTTGCGCGTCCATGTTGATTCGGCCTCCCTGTGCATCATGGACAAATATGCTTAACGTTATCATACAGATAGCAGTAAATCTAAGACAATGAAGTCACCGCTGCGCAGTTCAAAGTCATTATTTGGAATTCTATATTCAACGAAGTAGGATAACAGTGATCCACACACTCCGTTGAACTGCTTAGCAGGATGGCTAGATAAATAAATATAAATTGACGTAGAAAGATTAAAAACGGTACGGACTTCGATATTTGAGTGATTCAAGAATTTCAACTGTGCTTCAGAGAAACGAAGACTCTAAGTGGAATCACAGCAGAAGAGAAACAAAGGAATAAAAAAAGACTTTATAACTGGAGCGGAGACTGACAAAGATCTTTCCAGTGTGATTAAGAATTCCGCTTCCACCAGAAGCGTAATTGACACCCTTCAGAACCATGGATCCTGCTGTAGTTGGAGCCAAGTAGGGAGGAGTGAAGTCTCCAAGACCTAATTCCTGACCTGGTGAGGAAGTTTTGATGAGCACAAAATAAAATATGCTATGAGCACTAACATGGTATTGCCATTAGCAGTAGCTTATTGGAAGTAGAAAATATGCTATGAGGCATTCACATGGTATTCCTCAGCCTGTAACTTATTGGAAGTAGAACTAAGCGAAGTACTTGCCTATCATGTCGATAATCGTCTTCCCATTTGTAAATCGTCCTGTTGGCATTCCAAAATCCACCCCATTCGGAGCACAATCAGCCTTAGCGATTGAAACAATGTAGTTATTGTTTCCCGCATCAACCAAGGAATCCCCAAAGACAAAATTAGCAGGAAGACTCTCTGCAGAGCCAATGCACAAAAGGACTGCGACTAACGACAGTCCAGGCACAATCTTAGCTCTGAGTTGTCTATCCAAGAAGAAACCCATGAAAACCATAAGAGCGATATAAATCTCGATTATGATATTTGGTTTTTAAACTTGTAGGGCTCTTGCTTTATCCTGTAACTGCACTAACAACTTATAGGAAGCAGCAGAAGGTATTAACAAGGATGATTGAAGAAGTCATCGTAAGAACTCAGACAACCAATCGCAAGGAAAAGGATATCTATAGGAATGGGTCTTTCAAATGAATTTGGCTGAAGAAGAGAGGCTAACTTTAACCTCTTAAACAGAGAATTTATTTCACCAAGGACAGTTTGAACAAAGATCAATCATCAAACTTGAACTTTCTCCAAAATCATTTAAGGTGAATATGCGACCAGAAAACAATCAAGGGAAGTCTCAATGAGCCTTTTCATTTATTTACACAATATTATGTAAAAGTTAACTCAAGTTACTTGCAGAAAAAATATATCCCTCCTACAAACCATGGGAATGGGAAAAAATTTGTCGGTGCAGATCATTAGGGGAGGAAAAGTCGGAATAAATTCAATGTAAGCACATTCAGCTCGAACCTGTGAGAGTAAGCTGTTGTTTCAACGTTCAGTTTAAAATATTTATTGAGCCTACGTAAACCAGCTGCACCTATGGCAAACACTAGTGTAGCTTTCAGTTCCTCTAGGACACATTATTAGTTTTCCCAGCTGCCCACTGACATAACGATTGCAAGGGCTTTCAAACCAATGGGATACGCAAGTCGGCAAATCAATGCTGTCGATTCACTAAATAAAGCAACTCTGAACAGGAAGATAAAACTGACTTTTTTCACTGTTTCAGTACAGTTTCTTCATATGGTAAATAGAAGATGACAAGAAAGGCAAGAAAACAACATTTATGGGCGGGCAACGCACACTGTTTGGTTGGTTGGGCTCCTTATAATTTTGTTGACACCAAATCCTACCTTTCGCATGATCATAATGGCTCTACCAAACTATTAATGGAACTTCAAACGATATGTTAGACATAGCTGGTTAGGGAAGAAGGGGATGGGGGCCTTGTAGGTTTGAAGAAGGGGAAAGTAGGACCTCTCAACCTACGGGCTGCGGTGGGGAATGTAAGACCGCAAATCTCAAATTTGGTCTGGAGGACCTCCAGCGCGAACCAGAGTTTCACAAACGTTTGAATGACATCCATTGTCTTAATCCAACGGGCTTTAGAATAAACTATTGGGTACCAACACTAAAAGAAAAGATCTGGGAGACTGTAACGTGGTACGAGGCCATACACGTTTGAGTAACTCAAAATTTTGGCCAATTGAATTAGGTCTGCAATGTACTGCCATCACTTATTTCCTGCAGCCCTACATGTTCCCTAGTTATTTTCCTGAAGAAAGTTTGCGTCCTTGATTCGTCATACTTTGATGACTCGTTCAATATTTCCTGCAACCATACATGTTCCCTAGTTATTTTTTAGAAGTAAGTTTGCATCCTTGATTCGTCACACTTTGATGACACGGAACTTGTAAGCCGTACAATAGAAGAGCTTCGACTTGATGAACTGGACCACAGAACTTCAGGTTGACGAAGACACATGAATCGAACCAATTAAACAGAGTATGGCCAGACGACTACCTCGGAAAACACAAAGGAAAGCAGAGCAAACAGAGAATAGAAAACTTGTAGGAAATTGGTATTTCGATTGATGATTTTTTTCTCCATACAAAGCCCTATTTATAGGATTCAATTGAATCTACACATTCAATTTACAATCATCTTCTTGTTTCCATTTTTCTCTTTGATGAATGGAGACTAATTCTGTGAAAGAGGGGAGAATGACCATTGATAAGGGATGTCTCCTTTTAACTGTTTTCCTTCTTTGGATGGATGAATTTGAAAAACAATTTTTTTTTTTTTTAACAACCTAGAACCTCTACCAAGTTTTGCTTGATATCTTAAAGTGTGGAATAGTGGACTACCACAAATTATGCTCAAGTCATTTACAAATGCAGCGGAAGAGATTAGAACCCAAAATACTTGTTTTGCAAAACTTCTCATACAAGCCTTTCTTATCATCTCAACTATAATTTAGGGGGCTTAAGAAAACATTTCTTGCTTGTGTGATTTCCAGAGCTGCTGCTGGTCTGTACAGATTCATGTTTTGACATTGCAAAGTAATTGCTTGAACAAAGAAGGAAACTTCTTCGTGGCCGACTTAAAGTCTTCCCAAACGTAGACAAGATCTTCCCAAACATAGATGAGTGCTTTTACTTCGTGAATCTGCCGTTGCTTGATCATGGTTGGTAGCCATCAAGTTTTTGTGTTCACTAAACTTGGTAGGTGACATCTTGTGATGAAGCAACGAAGAGAGGCTGCCCTAGGATGATGTGGACTGAGGCTGATTAGGATTCACATGTCCTCCATGTAGTTGCTGATATGGCAAGTCACGCGACAAACATGTTTACCAACTCCGACATTCACTTTTTGAACCTAAAAAAGCACTTTGTGCTTAACACCAAGGACTAAGCCATTTCTCATCCACTTGGGTTTCTCACAATCTTAAGCGAACAGCTCCCTTTATATTCTTCACTAGGATTGTACAATATTTTCTAGTTAGTTTATGTTAATGATATTATTTTCACAGGTTCACCAACTATGCCCTTATCAAAACTTATAAATATGCTCCAATTTGAATTTGCAATCAAGGACCTTAGCACTCTTCACTATTGTTAGGGGTCCAAGTCCAACAATGCCCTAAATGTATCTATCTTCATCAAGGGAAATTTGCCTTGGACACCATTTCCCATACCAAAATGACTATAGCCCATGCTACAAGAGTCAAGGTAAGGTAATAACTACATAAATGCTTTTGTATAGATAGAAACTTCTACACCTCTATGGACATAAGCTACATTAAAGTTAGGTATTTTAGTGTTTTGATGTGCGCCTATAATATTAGTGTTTTGCATTCTTGGGATGTACCAAAGTTTAAGCTTAGAGGGATTACTCATATTGACTTTTGTATCTTGAAGATGGAGATTAAAAATTATCTATGGTTGAAAATCAGTTGTGTAATTCATAAGTAAAGAAACCAAAAAGGGTGAAAGATGCAAAATAAGTCTTTCTTGATGAATGAACATATAGGATGTCAAAATTGATGCTTATTCACAATGCTACTGTCAATATTGAGTAAGAGGACCTTTAGTAGGTCTCATGGTAGCCCTCTTAAACATGAAAATCTTTTCAAATAAAACTTATTTAGGGAGTTAAATTAAGGATATCAAATTCCTTTAGTTACTATTCATCCAAAGGAGTTGCTACTTGATATAGGCATCGCTCAACTGCAAGCCACCATGATGTATTGCAACAATGTTGTTGTTGTAAAGCTTTCAATGGAGCCATCTTTCTAGAGCAGAATGAGGCATGAGGAAATAGGTTTTCACTTGGTCTGTCAAAAAGTCTCCTTGAATCTACTCACCAAGAAACCTACCTCTCGACAAATAGTTGACATTCTTATGAAGCCTCTCTCCAAACCCAGCTTTTCAATGAAAGCTCGGCATTATCCCCATCTCGAGCTTCAAGGGGACTGTAAACAAACCCTTTCAAGATGAGCTGCCTGAACAACAATGCGATGACACTCATGCTAGTAGCTCAGAACAACATTGTTCTCCTAATAACAACATAAGTGCCAGATCACACTAAACGAACTCATCTTCCACCGCAGCCTGCCAGGTCACTTTGTTATGCATAGAAGACCTGGTGTTAGGTTAGGTGGCTTGTCGAATAAATCGACAAAACGTTTCTTCTTAGATCCCCCTATGGTGATCACGAAGGAAAGACACTGCTGATTCGAGAAAGCAACCCTCCACTTTACTGATTTTTCAATTCCGTTTACATGAGAGACTTCCTTCTTAAATACAAATAAAAGTTGTTATCCTACACGAAATCCACTTACTACACGGCAACATGGATTTACACTCCAATCCACTTACTACACGGCAACATGGATTTTGCACTCTTAACTGACATTGCTTAAAGAACAAATAAACAAGGAATTAAGTTACTGAGGAGCATGATGGCCTGAGGTCGATGTTGTTCAGAAGCTTTAATGGAGATAAGACAAAAGAGTTTCCTCCTCACGTTACTTTAAGTCCCATCGTGAAGCTACCTTTTACCCTTGGATAAGTTTTGTAGACCACAGGATCATAACATGCGTCCCTTCTCATTTTAGACCTTGTCCCTAAGGTTGATGTTGGGAAAACATTGGTGAAGGCTAGGAACGTCCTCCTACATGGCTTCTTCAGGGGGAAGACCTTGCCACTACATAAGGAGTTGAGGGGTGCCATTATGAATACGATTCCCTAAGACAGTAAGAGAGATGGCAGTTGGACAGCCAGTAAGGCCTTGTGGTTGTGGCATTTTAGTTGGCTCTTAGGTAGGCTGACCCACATACTTGCGAAGACACGAGACGTGGAAGACAGCATGAATTCGTGACTGTGGAGGCAGTGCAAGCTTATAGGCAACCTTACCAACCTTTGCAATGATTTGGTAGGGACCGTAGAACCGAGGAAAGAGTTTCAAGGTTCGGAGAAGAGCCACTGTGGTTTGTCAATAAGGTTGCAATCGAAGAAGTACCCAATCACCAACCTCAAAGTGAACTTCTCTGTGTTTCTTGTCATAAAAGCGCTTCATACGGGTTTGGGCAACTTGCAAGTGCTCATTGAGGGATTTGAGAACTTCCTCTCGATTATACAATTCTCGGTCAACTGACTCTACCAAGGTAGTACCAAGAACATATGGCAATAGGGTAGGAGGGGGACGTCCGTACACGACTTCATATGGGGATAACTTGGTGCTGGTATTGATGCTAGTATTATGACAGAACTCAGCCCAAGAAAGCCATTTAACCCATTCACGTGGCTGCCCATTGACAAAACAGCGGAGATACATCTCAATGGATTTGTTAGCAGCTTCGGTTTGGCCATCCGTTTGGGGATGGTATGCGGAACTGTAGGCAAAGTGGGTGCCTTGCAAACGGAACAACTCAGTCCAGAATAAACTGGTAAAGATCGCTCCTCGATCACTAAGAATGCAAAGGGATAATCCTTATAGTTTAAAGATCTCCGCAAAAAATAATCGAGCCACAATAATAGCAGTGTATGGGTGAGATAAGGGCACAAAACGAGCATACTTGGACAGACGGTCAACAACTACCATGAGAGAGTTTTTGCCGTAGGAGGGGGGCAAACCATTAATGAAGTCAATTGAGATCTCCGTCTAGATTTGGGTTGGAATAGGAAGAGGTTAGAGCAACCCGGCTGGCATCTGATTATCAGCCTTGTGTTGTTGGCAAGTCAAGCAAGATTTAATGAAGGTCTTAAGTTGATTCCGCATGTTCCACCAATAAAAAACGAAACGTAGACGCTGGATGGTTTTGAGAAAACCTTCATGTGTACTGCCATGAAATTACTGGAGAATAGTTGGGATGAGTTTTGAATCATCCAAGAGGAATACTCGGCCCTTGAAGAAAACCAATCTAGCTTTGCATTCCCACGGACCTACGGCTTCGCCTTATTGTACTCGAGTCATAAGGTCCTGTAACCGAGCTTGCGTCTCTTCTCGAATTGGCTCAACCTAAAGGGGAACTAGAGTGGAGATGCCATGCAAAGAAACAAGAGGTGAGAGAGTGGATTTACTCTCAGAGGACATGTGAGCATCATTGGCCTCGTGAGTGCTTTCTCCAAAAGGTGTAGGGGCCAACAACGTGTCATGGGGAAGTGTACCTTTTGAATTACATGTGGACAAGTGATGGTTCATGGCATGCCCCACCTTGTTTACTTTATCAAAAAAAAAAGAGGTGTCCCCCATGCAAAAAGAATAGGTGTCCCCCATACACTCCCCACATGTGGCAGCCTTCTTGTGGGCGGTTTCTTTTCCCATTGCTAGTTTGTTACTCAAGCGTACCAACTCCATATCTGGCAAGCGAGACAAAGCATTGGCAGCTTTGTTGAGGCGCCCTGGCTTTTACTCAATCCTGAAATCAAAGCCAATAAGCTTGGCTAGCCACTTTTGTTGGCTAGGTGTGGAAATGTGCTGATCCCACAAGTATTTCAAGGATTGTTGGTCTGTGCGAATGACAAACTATTGTCCAAGTAGGTAGTGGGGCCATTGGCATACCGCCAATAGCAAGGCAGTCATCTCCCGCTCGTATGCAGAGTTATGAATGCTTTGGCTAGATAAAGCTCTACTGAAGAATGCTAATGGACGACCTTCTTGGGAGAGTACGGCCCCAACACCAACATTGGAGGCGTCAAATTCCACCACAAAGGGCTTGGAAAAGTCAGGCAACCGGAGGACTGGGGTGGTTGTCATGAGTTGCTTAAGAGTCTGGAAAGCTTGCTCTGCGAAAGGAGTCCACACGAAGGCGCCCTTCTTCAGCAAATCAGTAAGGGGTTTTGCTATAATACCAGAAAGGGCCACAAAGCGGCAATAGTACCCTGTGAGTCCGAGGAACCCACATAGAGCCTTGAGTGTGCGGGGCTAGGGCCATGCTAGAATGGCCTGTATCTTGGTAGGATCAACACTAACTCCCTCATGGCTTATGGTGTGGCCGAGGAGCCCAAGTTTTTTCTTTCCAAACTTGCACTTGGAAAGTTTGGCAAAGAGAGAGTGTTGTCGTAACACGTTCAAAACCTCTTGGAGGTGCTGCAAATGCTCAGTCCAAGAGGTACTAAAGACCAAAATGTCAAAAAAAAACCAATATACACCTATGCATTAAGTGCTGAAACACTGAGTTCATTAAGGATTGGAAGGAGGCAGGGGCATTTGACAAGCTGAACGACATTACTAGCCATTCATAATGTCCCTTATGAGTTCGAAAGGCTGTTTTATGGACATCCCGTTGAGCTATTCGTATTTGGTGATAGCCTGAGCAAAGGTCGAGCTTGGAGAAGATGGAAGCACCGTGGAGTTCATTAAGAAGCTCATCCATATTTGGGATGGGAAAACGATTTTTTATAGTCTGTAAGTTCAAGGCACGGTAGTCAACACACACGCGCCAAGACCCGTCCTTTTTCTTCACAAGGATCACTGAAGCAGAGAAAGCACTGTTACTCCTACGAATGACTCTTGAGCTGAGTAGATCCCGGACTATACTCTCGATTTCAACCTTTTGGTAAAAAGGATATGGGTATGGCTTTACGACGACAGGTTGAGATTCATCTTTGAGAACTATCTGGTGATCTTCCTCACAGGTAGGTGGCATGCCTTTTGGTGGTTGGAAGACATCCTTGTATTCTTCCAATAATTGATCTAGATGTCCTGTGATAGAGTGAGACATGTAGCATGTGGCCTCTCCTTCTATAGAGTCATCCCGAATAGTCATGAGCTGCAACACCATGACTTGTTTTTGTTTTTGGAGCTCCTTGGACATCTCAGTGCTGTTGATGAGCTTATTTTGTGGTCGGGCCACCCTAGTGAGCTCTACTTTTTTTCCTTCATAAGCAAACTTCATGGTGAGGTGCTGAAAATTCCAAAGGATCGTACCCAGTGAGTAAAACCATTGGACCCCCATTACGGCATCAGCCTCTGCAAGATCCAGCAAAATAAAATCTACACCAAAGATTGAGTCTTGAAACTTGACTTTGAGATTGTTGCATAAGCTAGAGCTAAGGATAGTATCTCCGTTAGCAACCCTGACTTGAAAAGCCCCTACATCGGTGCATCCCACCCCCAAGTGTTTTGCAAACTTAGAGTGCATGAAATTGTGAGAAGAATCGGAGTCCATAAGGAAACAATTGGGTTGATAAGGGATTGTACCGTGCCCTCCACCTTCATGGTTTGGGGACTCGGTGTGCCATATAGAGCATTGAGGGATATTACTGAAGGGTTCATCACAACCTCTTCAATCTCAGCTTCAAGCTCCCACATAGTGATTTCTCCAGCATCTTCCTCCTCTGGTGAAAGACCTTCTAAAAAGAAAAGTCTCTTACTGTTATGTCCCAGGCTAAACCGCTCATCACAGTTGAAGCATAGCCCCTTTGTGCGACGTTCAGCCATTTCTGCAGAAGTGAGTCTTTTGATGGTCCGAACAGTACTGGTGGAAGCTGGAGTGCTGACTAGAGGTGGAAGTAGAAACTTTTTGGTCGTAGTGATGGGTCTGAAAGAGAATCCCCTCTGACCGTGCAACTTGGTTTCCAAAAGCTTAGCTATGCCTAAAGCTTCAGAGAGGGAACTTGGCCTGGAAATGAGCACATCAGCCTTCAGCTCCATTTTGAGGCCGCTAATAAAGCAGCTTAGTTGCTACCTTGGGGTCATACGCTCTGTCCGCAGAGAGAGGCGTGAAAATGCCTTGTAATATTCATCCACGATTTCCCATCGTTGAAGCTTGGTGAGGTCCCCAAAATAGTATGTGAATTCATCAGGGCCATTTCTCTCCATGAGATCTTCCACCATCATCTCCCACGTAAGAGAATCCTTCCCATGTTGCTCCTTGAACAGTCTGAACCAAATTTGACCCTCCCTATGTAGATTCCAGGAAGAAATCTTTACCTTGTTTGATTCAGAGGTTCTGTGACATTCAAAAAAATGCTCCGCACGGCTAATCCAGTCTGTTGGGTCCCTTTCGCCATCATACATCGGAAACTCCATTTTCATCTTGGTACGGCTTGGTTCTCCTCCATAATCGCCCTTAGTGTCATTGTGAGGGGGATTGCCACCTTCTCCCGAAGTGTTTCCAGACCCTTCGAACTTAGTCTGAAATTCAGCAAACATTTGTTTCATTGTTTGCTGCATTGACTGCTGCATTGCTTGGCTGAACTCTTGGAATCATTAGTCTACATCATTTGTTGTAGAAGTCCCGCCAGAGTCAGCCATCAGGAACGCTGGCTGTGATACCAGTTTGTTATGCACAGAGGACCTGGTGTTAGGCCTATTAGGTGGCTGGTCGAATAAATTGACAAAACGTTTCTTCTTAGACCCCTCTATGGTGATCACGAAGGAAAGACACTACTGATTTGAGGAAGCAACCTTCTACTTTACTGATTTTTCAATTTCGTTTACAAGAGAGACTTCCTTCTTAAATACAAATAAAAGATGTTATCCTACACGAAATCCACTTACTACACGGCAACATGGATTTACACTCCAATCCACTTACTACACGGCAACATGGATTTTGTACTCTTAACTGACATTGCTTAAAGAACAAATAAACAAGGAATTAAGTTACCGAGGAGCATGATGGCCTGAGGTCGATGTTGTTCGGAAGCTTTAATGGAGATAAGACAAAAGAGTTTCCTCCTCATGCTACTTTAAGTCCCATTGTGAAGCTACCTTTTACCCTTGGATAAGTTTTGTAGACCACATGATCATAACACACTTCAAAACCACCTGATTCTAGAACATCTTCTCTCAACTCTATGTTGCGAAGACCGCTCTCCAAATCACGTAGCTTGTAGTAATATAGGTAGGGTGAACAGACGACTCTCCTCATCTATACATAATGTAAAAAGGGCCCATGGCCTCGATATATTTATCATGTTGTAGTTTGCAAAGCGTAGTAATAGAAAGCACTTAAAAGAGTGTTCTGCTCACTCTCATTTTTCTTCCAAAACGACATAACTCAAAGATGGTTAGAGATTGCAACTATTTATAAATAATAGAAGCCGTTCCCCTTATATATACATTATGTGGAACAATGAAACAAAAGAGACAGTGGTATTGGGCCAATAATGGGCCTTTACAAAGCAGACTAATGAACTATCAGACCCAATACAAATCATTATTTTGATATGATGATTCATATTTTACTGTATGTAATCCCCTTGATAGTCCTAATCACCATTTTAAATTATCTTATGGGCCTAGAATATATAACCTTGTGTTGTTTTGATTTAGTTCCCGAAATAGTGAACTCAGTCTAATTGGAGAGGAACATATGGTCCCATTTCTATGAACGGATTTTCGGAGATTTTTGGGATGAATGATAAAGCATTCTGGCCAGCTTGCCTAAGCACTGCTATAACCCCCACAAGCGGTTAATGTGAAATTATTTTTGAAGTGTTAGAACCACTTAATGTTTGAGCGCACAAGATCTTCCTCTAGATTGTCTTCTTATAAGAATTTCTTGGGCTATCATTCTCTCCCCTCGTTGTTATGAAACCTTTTCTACAGGGTCCCCATTGATGAAGTTACTTCATCGCTATTCCAACAGAATAAATGTTAAACAGGTTCAGTCAAGAACCTTATTCAAGCGGAAAGAATATTGAGTACCTTTTTTGTTAGAATAACATCTAGAGCCAAAAGTTTGACCTTGTTCAAACTTAATTATATGTTTATCAGTCGTAACAAATATCAACTACCAAGAATTTTTCATAGAAATAAAAAAGAATCCATTAATCACGACATCTAAGAACATCCCTAATGACAACCTGATATTGAAGAAATTAACAGATTGTACTACATACCTGAGTCTATCGAAATTCAGACAAATTGGAGTTTGTTATAGCTCGCAATGAATATTCTTGGGGTACATCAAATGTTATGCGGTCTTTCCGTTGGCTTTATTTCACTAGTAATACCAATCACTAATGAACTAAATCCCAAATCTTCCACTAACTTATTACAACTCATCTTGAATGTTTCCCCAGGCTGGTAGCTCAAGTGGAGCTACTTGGGGCGGGGCGCTCAGCCTAAATGGCTGAGATTCGAGACACCCCAATTCAAAATCTCCTTCGTCTACCTTAAATTGTTAAAAATAAAAAATAAAAAATAAAAAAGGAACCTCCTCTTGAATGCATCTCGTTAGAGTCACCGGATCATAATGCAACGAGTCGCCTAATGTTCATTGGTGTAATATCTTTGGAGTCGCCATCCAAGAGACGCCTAGAAATGATGACATTTGCAGCCTCAGAAGGATGGAATGGATCCCAGAACACATATTTCGATCTATCCTTACAAACTTTTGATGGAGGACTACATGGGAGCAAACCGCCAAAGCGACCAGCAAGATGGCAGCAAGCCGAATTCGCATTCTCAAAACCTTTTAAACAGAAAAAGGAAGATCTTTTTTTGGATATTTCACATAAAGTCAAGGTATACCAATGTAAACTTGCATTAAAAGCTGCAGCATCATACCGTATGATATGGAGTTGTTCAGTATATCTTCTACAATGTGATAAACATCTGCGTAGACAAACATTGATCCGTGCAGATTAGTGGTTAGGTCGGGGACGAGGCTTCTCAGCTCTGTGTTAAATAACTGAGCCATTTGATTCGAAAAAATCACACAATTGTCCCCCGCATCTGGATTTGTATCCCTCTGACATGGTATACACCCAATGGGTCCTATATTTGTCACAACAATCTTTCGAGCCCCCAACTTATAGAGTCTCTGGTAACAAAGTAAAATGTGTTGGGAGTATGTCTCAGCAGAACTATTACAGTAGAAACGTCGCTTAAACATGACAGATTTCTAAAGACTTACAGTTAGTTGTTGTCTGTATTTGGAAATCATGGTGCCCGCAAACATTTCCGGGGAAACCAGCTTCCGTTCGGGAATTGAGATTACAGGTGCCAGGTAGTTGTCGATTAAATCATTTGAGCCAATTGTAACTGAGAACAAAGCTGCCCCAAGCAACTTTCGTGCTGCAGGAGCACCGAGCCGGGAGATTATTTCTTGCCTGGTGTTTGCAAAATTATCTATCTGGGCGTCCAAGTTGATTCTGCCTCCCTATGCAGCACGGACAAGTTTAATTAGTACATGAATATAGATAGCTGTACATTTAATATCTTTTCTTTGCTTATCTATTACTACAATGACGTCCTGAAACTCTACATTCAACGAGGATAGGATAACAGTGACCCACTAACTCCGTCGAACTGCCTAGGAGAATAGCACGATAAATATACATTGACATTGAAATATTCAAAACCAAGTGATTTACATACATGGAATTTTAACTGTGCTTCAACAGAAATGAAGGTCCCAAATGGAATCACATCAATAGATGAGCAAAGAAAAAAAAAAGCTTTATTACTGGAGCAGAAACTCACGAAAACATCTCCTGTGCGGTTAAGAATTCCGCTTCCACCAGAAGCGTAATTAACACCCTTCAGAACCATGGGTCCTGTAGTAGTTGGAGCCAAGTAAGCAGGAGTGAAGTCTCTAAGTCCCAATTCCTGACCTGGTGAGGAAGTTTTGATGAAGAAAAAATATATTTTGCTATGAGAATTCACTTGATAATGGCATTTCCAGTAGCTTATTAGAAGTTGAAAGTACGCTTCACGCACATTCACACTGTATTTACTCTGCCAGTAACATAATGAAAGTAGTGGAGAATCTGTACTTGCCTATCATGTCGACGATAGTTCTTCCATTTGTAAATCGTCCTGTCGGCATTCCAAAATCCATCCCATTCGGCGTACAATCCGCCTTGGATATTGTAACAAGGTAGTTATTGTTTCCCGCATCAACCAATGAGTCCCCGAAAACAAAACTAGCAGGAAGACTCTCCGCAAAGCGGATCCCTAAGAGGAGTGAAACTGTCCAAGAACCAAAGACAATCTCGGCTACGAGATGTCTATCCAAGAAGAAACCCATGACAAGCAATATAATTCTCTTTTGGGTGTTAAACTTGCTGGGCTCTTGCTTTATCCTATAACTGCAACAACAACTTATAAGAAGCAACAGAAGAAACTGAGTGAAAAAATAATGATAAAAACCCAGTTGAATGGCCAATCGAAAAGGGAAAGGATATTCTATAGGAGTTGATCTTTCAAATGAATCTGACTGACGTAGAGAAAGGCTAACTTTAACCTCTAAGGCGGCAAACTATGAAATAAATACTTAATACCCCAGGAACAGACGGAAGAAAGATCGACCACAATCACTTAAAGATGAAAATGCGACCAGAAAACAGCCAAGGGAAGTCGTAATGAGCCTTTTCATATCGATAGCTCTTTATATTTTGTTGAGCCATTGGGGAACACAGTCTTATATAAATATTTCTCGAGTTACTAGACAAAGATAAAGATATCCTGATTCCCACAAGCCCCCAAGTATGGGAAAAAGTTTGCCAGTTTAGAGAACATTAAGTGTGGAAAAATGCACAATGTTGTTAACCATTCCATGTAAACTACGAATTGAGGCAATGGGAACCAGCTGAACCTATGCCTGTTACCGGTATTTTCTTTTTTAATTTTAACACATGCGTCAAATTTGACATTAAAAAATGTCATAACCTACCCATTTACTATTAAAGTAACAAGTGATCGACAAAGTAATATCGGTATAGGTTTTAATCCCCCATTAAACACTTTTTTTCTTTTTTTAACTAGACACTTTTAGATCTCCCAGCTGTCAACTGACCTAATGGCTGCTAGGGTTTCAAACCCTGGAGATACCACATGTTAGCAATTTAATGCACTCAGCTTCCTTAATATAGTAAGCCTTACCAGAAATAAATAACGACTTTTTCCCCGCCATTTCGTCTCACTACTTTCTCATGCACTACAGGGAAGATGACAGCTCGTGAAGCAAGCAGCATTTATGACGGTGCCCTGCATGCAAACGGGTTAGTTGGGTCTCTTCCAGTTTGTTGCCTCCAAATGCTGCTCATCCCATGGCCATAATGGCTCTGGCAATCAATTAATGAATCTTCAAAGCATATGAGGGAGGGAAAAAAAGGAAAGAATATGAGGGGGACCTTCTAGGTTTGAAAGGAAATCATGGAGTTTATTTCCTCGAATAAATGCCTGCCAACCTGTTTGGACCCCACTTCTTTGAATTAAGTTTCCGGGGTATGTTTGGTCATAGGCCACGAACTTCGGGCCTAATTTGTGGGGGTAATGGGAGGGAACATGAGGTCTCACAACTTTCGGCAAATAAAACATTAAAGGATAACAAGACTAAATTAAATTTGATGTCCAAGACTTTCAGCGCTGTTTAGGTTTCTTTTTTATTTTTTTAATAAGTAAATGAATTATATTTTTAGGAAGTAACTAATATGATAAGACTAGAAGTATATCCTTAGGTTAAGACCATATATAATATCAAATCAAATCAGAAATAGTTTTATCTAATCTTTAAGCACACTGAATATATATATATATAGATATATGTATATATTAAATTGTTTTGAGTATCTTTGTTATATTGAAAAATCTCTCTATATTTAACTTCTTAATAGCTTCAAGAATAACATTTTCAAAAATAGCTATACATTTAAAAATTTATGTCTTCTAAATAGCACAAAAAAAGGTAAGACAAGCATAGATTTAGCAATACTTGCCTTAAAACTATTTCTTTTCGAATGGTAAAAAAGCCAGTTAATTCTTTTATTCCATGATAAACAAAATACTCATACATTAAGAATAGTTTCTAGATTTTCCCATGTTACTATAAAGTATAGACACCATGTGAAGATGTGATCTCTAGACTTATTTGATGCATAGCACAAACAGTAACTCTTGTTTCTAAATGCTCCAAAGAACTAAAGTCTATCTCGTATTGCTAAACATTATATAAGAAATTGTAAAGTTGAACCATATAATTTAATACCAATTCATTTTATAGTTTTAAGGAGCAATAACTTTCCAGAAAAACTTAATTGAGTACCTTCAATTAGTTGAAACAGTCTACACAAATTTATTTTTATTATATATTTAATTTGGACAAATTATTGATATTACTTGTAACTGCCTAGTTGTCTACAAACGTTCAAATGGCATCCAGTATCTAAATCCAGCAGGCCTCATATCTGACAACGGGGTGATTCCCAACTATTAAATGTTAGAAGCCGCATCGTACGAAGCCAGACCTGTTTGAACGTCTTAAATTTTGGTCACTTGAATTAGGTAACTGGCACTGCCCAACATTTATTTCTGGGATACATGCCATTTACCCATTTACCTGACTAGTAATTTTCCAAGACTCCGCTGGCATCTCTGAAATCGCCGAACTTTTATTAACAGCTCAATATCGCAAGATTTGCGGCATGTTCAGCAACCATCGACTGTAAGAGCTTTAGTTAGATGAACTGGAACCAGAACTTTAGAACGCAGAAGATAAATGAATACGCTCACGGCGCCCAGCGAAGGACTGATTAAGAAGTTCCATTCTTCAAGCTTGCAAAACACGATGGGTGCTCCTCTTTTTGTCCATTTCTGCGTAAGAAATTAGGAAAATAAGATTAACGGATGAATCACAAACTTTATGTCCCATATTCACGCAAAAGGAGAATGAGGACTCTATGCTTCTCAGAAGAGATATAGATCTGGAGGAGACTTTCGAAAGTTATGTAGGGTTTGTCGTAAAGATCCTCCTGCCTGTCGTCTGAGTTGTAAGATCTCAGCAAACATTCAAATTTTGGCGATGATCTTAATGAAGCTTGTTAGTTACTAAAGGAAATAAATTATGGAACTTTACAGTAAATTTTTGAAACCAAAAACTCCAAATGTCTTTGGAATGATTTTTGAGCTGTTCATTACAAGGACATTATGCAAGCCCATTACAACTTCAGAAAGTAGGAGCGCCAGTCTCGGGAGATTATTCCCTTTGGTCTCCTCGAAAGTACCTACTTTTGCGTTATAACCCTCGGTACTCCGGAAGAGATGCACAATCGTAGTTGGGGTTACGAATATATCCCAAATTTGGATAAGAAGTAAAAACAGCAAGAAGAAAAGCATGTCTGCAATTATGGGACTTCAGAAAGTAGGTTCTTTTACGTACACTCTTCGGATTTTGAGGAGATAAGTTATTTTATCCGAATCGCGAGCCTCGAGGGTCATCCACTAACTTTATGTACTACCAATGCTACCGGTAATAGTTTTTTGGAGTCTGTTCTATGAGTATTCTAAGAAAAGTATTTACTTGCAAACTAAATAGAGAACTTGATGTTTTGACTGACATCAATTTTCACTAGATCGTTGCTCCATAGTTATTCAAGAAAGAAGCTAAATGACAGATAAAAAGTTTTCATGCATCGCGCGATATTTGTTACGACTATCTTTTGAAACTACGCTGGTTAAAAGTAAACTATTTTGAGAAGTTCGCATAAAGGCAATCGAGTGCTGACAAGGTCACAGGTGGGTAAAGGTGTTTTTTGGAAAGAAACTTTCGGTAGGAAGGTTTTCAGTCTATTAATGGCTAGTGAAGTGAAGGGATGCATGCTAACAGGCTGTCATTGGTAAGGGCCATGCCCTGTTTCTGTAATCATGTATTTTTATTTCTGTAACGTGCACCCCATGCTTGCATAGGAGAATCATTAGGAGGATGTGAATGTCTATATCAAAATTTTAAGGTATTATATAAAGAAATATCATTATTTATAAGTTTAAAGGTTATTTAACATTTTCTCTTATATGCATGCTGATAAAAAGTATTGCCTAAATCTAAACTTTTGGATGTAAGAGATTACAAAATAAAGATTCATTCTTGACTTTGATATTATATTAGAGTGTGATAGTTCATCCCAAAATCTTAAAGTATTAAGTGAAAAAACTTCATTACTTATAAACTTAAAAGTTTATTTTCACGTTTTCAATATGAGACAATACTAATTTTTAACAAGAATGGAGAGCTTGGTTATATCAATAGTTGGGAAACTATGAATGAAGGGCAGACTTTAAACCTAAAAATCAGTTGGAGGTCAACTTCCTCAAATAGAGCTAAAAGGTTCCTCATGAATCATCATAGGTTGATTGGGGAAGAAGTTTGTCAACTTATTTCAAGTCCATTATCTTGTTAACCCTCCAGTTATTTGGGAAGTTATGCGTGAGCATAACGATATTATATATAAGCTTTACCAATTTCTTTTTTAAGTAACGTGGGACTAAACATTTACATTGCCAATAAATATTGTCAGCGAGATAAAAAACACATGTTAAGGCACACAAACTTCATACAAGACTTGCATAAGGTTGGTTTGAGCAAGACTTTGCGCTATTTTAAGGCAACGCTGGATAAAGTGAAGTCACATCCTTTTCCCTTACGTTTACCTCACATTTTGGAAGTCCTAATGAGAATCAAATTGAAATAGTTGACATGTCTGTAAACTCGGTATAATGCGATAAACTTCTGAAGTAGACAACTGAAAGAATACAGAAAAATTGAGATTTATATTCTTGTACTCTCTCATTATCTTGGTGAAACAATCTTACAACTCGTAGGGATACTATAAAAGTTGGGGAATCATATTAAATTCTAATATTTTGGTTTTTGGAGAATCACGTTTGGGGAAGGATGAGTGGTTTGTAGAGAATCTCAGAAGCAGCCATCGTCGTTGCCCATGACATTATGACATATATGAGGGCAATAAAAAGGAACATGCTTATTTAATGGAACATACTTTTACGAACCATATATACATATATAGATAGAAACATATATATATATAAAAGAAATTAAAAGTGTGATAATAGACAAAAGAATGAAGTTTAGTGGGTACTATGTTTTTAGAAAAATGGGAAAGGTAACCATTATTGTAGTTCTTTTAATAAGTCAAACATTGTTGAGATTAAAATATATTAAATGCAGGACATTTGAGGTTTAATGATAAAGGAAAATTTAAGGACCATAAACAGTGGTTTCCATGTTTTTAATGAAATCAAAATAAACATAATTGTTGTAACGACATTATAGCATAATAAAATGAGTAAAACACAAGAATAAGACCCTTAACTATTGTGCCTAAAGCATGAGGACACATGCGGATAGGCCGAAAAGTCTTAGGCTAGTAAACCGACGCCGCCACATTCTTAATAATTGTGCCCTATTTATTCCTTTGAACTAGTAGTTGGTAAAAGATACTAGGGGCCAAAATGTGCAAGTTTTGGCACTTTAAAGTGTTCGGGTGTTTAACATATATGCATGTGGTTTTGAATGCTAAAAGTAAAGTTCATTTAAAGTCCTACAGGTGAACTTTGTTGGGTACCACAATCATGAATTGGTGGCATGCAAGAATAAAGTTGCAATAATTGGTGGTGGTATTCTTATTCCCAATATTAATGGGATATCTATTGGTGGTGGGCAAGAATATTATGATGAACTTTTGTGAGATTTATTCATCAAAACAGGAGTAAGCCGTGAAGTCTGAGATGAGTTCTTGAAGGTCAAATCAAACAACTCAACTAAATAAGTTAGTACAAAGAAAGAAAGTTTTACATACATACGAATTTACCATACTAAAGAAGAAAAACATGTTGGTAAGGTTATAAAGTTGAACTACCTGGGAAGGGATTTCAAAAGGAAAAGGTGTTAAATGCATTGATATATTTTCTCTTGTTATGAAATTAATCTCAACTAGATTAAGTTTGGAGGTTATGGCTACTACTTGAGCAATTATATGTAAGTTATCTTTGATTGAGAAGGATGTTTATGCTATGCAATCAAAGAGATTTCAAGTATTGGGTTAAACTATCATAGCTATTGAGAAAAAACTAGTATGGTTTCAATCAATCTTTAAGATACTAAGTTAAAAAGTTCAATGAATTCATGTGTACTAATGGCATCAAAATTTTATCAAAGAATATAATTTTGATCAAGCAACCTAGAAAAGGGAAAAGGGGTTGAACTGGGTTTTAATTTGAATTAATTTACTTAAAACTTTCATCTTGTGTGAAGAATTTCGAAGTTCATGAAATACTAAGCACAATTTTAACAGCAAAAGTAAACATTAAGAGAGCTATAGCAATTAGTACATCAATGTGTGGCAGATTAGAAGCAAAAGCAAAATAAAATTGACTCAATTTTAAGTACAAGACCGTAAAGTAAAAAGACACAAACACAAAATTTTGAAGAGAAAAGCAACGCTGACATGTGAGCCCCAATAAAGCAAAAGAAGAAGAGAGAGAAGTCTAGAAAAGTAGAGAGATGTAGAAACATGTAAATCTCTCTAGATGACTTAAAATTTCTAACGTGTAGAAAGGATAAAAAAAAATGTAGACTGACTTCCAAAGTTGCTGAGTTTTACGATAAATACGGGGCCCCGCTCCTCTGGAAGTGTCCAAGAGAAAGTGGGTAAGTCCAAGAAAGGTAAGAATGAAGAGTACAAAAAGGAAGTGACGAGAGGTGAGGTAACTGCAAGAGGAGTAAAGAAAAAGTGCTTGTATGGTTGTAAGAAGTTTGTCAAATAGTGTGTATAGCCATATCTTCATTGGGCCTTGTAAAATGTTTTTGTGCTAATAATCTATATAAGTTATACTTTTGTTCTCCTTTAATTGTTGTACGGTCTCACTTGAGCTTCTACAAATTTTTAAGTAGTTCAACCCAACGATTGAAACTGCTGTCTCCTTGTCAAACCAATTATAGCCTCTTTTTTCACTCAAATCCAAAATGGATTTTCAAGAGAAACTTTATCCCTCTACACAACCAATTTCTCTAATCAAGAAAAATTACACTTCAATCTCATGAAATTTGCATGCTATAAGTATGCTTAGAACCTTAATTTCTCCATAGAAGTTTAAGATTAAAAATTAGGATTTTCTGATCAAAGCCCTAATTTGTATCCCATTTATGAAATCAAAAGATTTTCCCTTTAATTAGAATATAAAGATTAGGAAAAATTACAACATTAATAGATGATTTAATTTATCAAGAGAAAACAAGAGATTGAATCTAATGTAAACATTTCTTAGTCACGGCTTCTGCATGGATAGCCTACTTCCTCGAACTAGAAATCATGTTTCACCATTTTTGGTGAAACCTAATTCTGTAGTTTCTGCTTCATTTTCTTCTTTCCATGACTCAAAAACCTAGATTGGCATCTTTAGTAAAATGGTGCGTTCGAACAAGTAATTTTTACATCAACATGGCGTGCAGCACTTATTAAGACAACTTCCAAAGTTGTTACAATAGCTCATAAACTAGCGTACAACACTAAATAGGAAAACCAGAAAATGTGTTGCAATAAGTGTAGATAGGCATGAACATTTATATATTTTTTAACTCCAATATTTATGATTTGAGTGTATCTTTCCCATATCGAATTTGAGAGTGATGTGTTATAAGTAGTGATATTTCTTTGAAACATGTAATTACATGCCTATATAGAACTCCGAGTAAGATCTTTTGTAACTTGGTTTTGTATTCTTCTGTTAACATCAAACCTAGTGTATCTACAATTATCTTATTACATCAAATGGTTTAATTGTAGTTACAGTATCCTTAGATATGTAATTAATTTGAGAAAGCAACATCTCAAAGTTGACTCCTAGATATAGGAGAGGTCTTATTGATATCATCCCTTTTTAGCCTTTAGATGGCTGGTATAATGGTACAAGGCTATATTAATGCAAATCTAAATGGTGATGCTGATAGTAGAAGTACTACAATGTACTATTATATTATAATTTTATATATACAATATTGAGGTAGGTTTACTAATTACAAAATATTATCAATTTTTATATTATAAGGTCGAGTGTATGCAATTACTAAACTTAGCAAGGAGAAGATTTGATTGTAGATATTTCAGAAAAGTTGGGAAAAGAAGTTAAGATATAATATTTCATATTGTAAAAGTCACAATGCTATAGATCTTAGGAAGAATCCAATACAATGCTACAATAGAGGTCTTATGATATCATCCCTTTTTAGCCTTTAGATGGTTGGTATAATGGTATAAGGCTATATTAATGCAAATCTAAATGGTGATGCTAATAGTAGAAGTACTACAATGTACTATTATAATTATATATACGATATCAAGGTAGGTTTACTAATTACGAAATATTATCAATTTTGATATTACAAGGTTGAGTGTATGCAATTATTGAACTTAGCAAGGAGAAGATTTGATTGTAGATATTTCAAAAAAGTTAGGAAAAGAAGTTAAGATATAATATTTCATATTGTAAAAGTCACAATGCTATAGATCTTAAGAAGAATCCAATACAATGCTATAGGAGAGGTCTTATTGATATCATCCCTTTTCAACCTTTAGATGGCTAGTATAATGGTACAAGGCTATATTAATGCAAATCTAAATGGTGATGCTGATAGTAGAAGTACTACAATATAATATTTTATATATACGATATCAAGGTAGGTTTACTAATTACGAAATATTATCAATTTTTATATTATAAGGTTGAGTGTATGTAATTACTGAACTTAGCAAGGAGTAGATTTGATTGTAGATATTTCAGAAAATTTGGGAAAAGGATTTAAGATATAATATTTTATATTGTAAAAGTCACAATGCTATAGATCTTAAGAAGACTCCAATTGAGGTATCATTTTGTATCTTTTGTATTTTTTCTTTTAATTAGATAAAAGGCATATAGTAGTATTAGGAAGTGTCTAACTTAGAGGCCTTTGATCCCAGGCGGCACTAGCTTCAACTAAACTAGCACACGATAAAGGTGGCACTAGTCTTGTATGTTTTGTGTTGGATGGGAGAATCTCATTATTTGACAAGACCCATAAAAAGTTACCATTTAACTAACATGTTAGCCAAGGAAATTGTTAATGCAAAAATTGAAGCTTTATAACCTAAACCCTAGTCGCTCAATAGCATCTAGCCACTCTACTACATAGGAGGTTAGGACTTCGAGTGTTCCCTTCCTTTAATAAATTCTCAAGATCCCTCCACCCCCTTCCGGTATTCTAGTGAGAAAGTGTCTTTTAGAACTAGGCTTCTTCTTCCTTACAACACACACACAAACAAACTTCTTCCTCACAACACGTACCACAACATACATTCACAAGAATATCTTTCCATTTTGTGCAACAACATTAATAAGAGTTCCACAACAAGGCATTCTACAGCCAATGCATTACAGCACTATACTACAATTCTACCATTAACCAGTTACGAATTAGGCACTAACAGCAAGTCATGCCACCAACGGCATTCCTGGAAAGCTAGGGATTCTGCTGCTCAAAGATACCCCCAAATCGTGCTCTTCCCTCTTTTGTTCTTCTTCATGGGCCTCCTTGTTTCTTGGGCCCTCTTGGGCCGTGGGTCATGACAGTGTCCAAGTACAAGATTAACGGGTTGCCTTGATCTTGATATATGTGAAAGACTCCATTAAAGAGTTTACAGGTAAAACAAAAATTTCAGTTGACCGTCGCGACCTTCACTTAACGATTGCCGAAGCAAGATGTTAATTGGGATAGAAATACTATATTTGCATCGTGTTAGGTCAACCGAGATTGCGACTTGGAGGTGACGAACTTCATGCTACAGCTTTCCGAGAATTAGCTGATCATGTTACTTGGTCAATAACTTTGAAAATGATATTAATGTCATTTAAAGTTTACGGGAACCAAATTGCTTTTGGTATTCCTATATGCGTAGAGTGAAGTATAAAATCTGAAGCCCAGAATTCAGGCATCAACAAAGAGGTTCAAACTCCAATCAAGTTACGCCCAGTCCATTATAATGTCTATGTTTTCAGCCCAACCTCAAACGTAGATTTTGATCGGCCTAAACTATTTTCCTGCTTCTTTGCACGTCTGCTGAACCCTTAGGTGACCACTAACAGTGAGAAATAACAAATCAATCCTTAATAGAAAATCTATGTTTGATTAGTCCAGTTTCCTGGATTTTGCTTCGGGAAACCAGCTTACTTATGTTAGAGTGAGAAAAAGATAAGGACCTCTTGTCGTTTCCTAGAATTCTCACGAACTATATAGGGCTCAAGTCATCATTGAGGGATAATCCTAGATTCAAACTCAAAACTTTTATCAGTAACAGAAAATCGACTAAATCTGGATTTAATTCATTCAATTGAACTCTGAATGATTTATAGTCTACCAAAAACAATAGTAAATTTGGGATCCTCATGTAAGTGTAAACCCAACGACATCCTTGCAGAGAAGTATTGGTATATGAGCTTGCTTAGACCTCCCTAGAGCCAGACAACGACGTGATCACTCAAATGCTCTCTACATCAAATGGAAGGCCAGTTATGTCGGAGACTGTCCCACATCAGTCCAGATGCCGAGTTCCTCGACTTTCTTACCGGTACGATGGCTCAAATCTTTTTAGTTTGTCAGCAAATATGTAACTCAATTGGAGTCAAACTAATTGGAAGCAATGACATCTCAAGTTCTTAACTTTCTCTCACCTTTTTTAACCAAAAAATAAAAAGTAAAAATCTTTTCAATCTATTACATTCCAAATCTTCTCAGTCCATTACATTACAACTTTTTCTAATGACACCTTGATCCCCAGTCAGCACGCCTGAACTAGAGAGCTTCAGAAAGGCAGCGGAGAAAGCACGAAAGAAATCGCCCTGATCAGCGGCAAAATTTTCGACAATTAGCGCCGTCCGAGGATCTGATACCATTTCAGCATCAATTCTAAGTACCCCTCGGCCTCGCATTGCGTTCATAAAATACTGATTATCAAACATTAATGCTGTAGGATCATTAGGAACAAAACTCAAGTTTGAGGTTAAACTCCGTCTAGGACAATTCAGCCTCAAGAATGCTTCAAATGCGGGTTGAATGAATCCTTGGGCCTCTTCACCATCAGGTTTGTACAGACGACTGACAATGTTTAAACAGTGTGTAACACCGAGAGTATGTGCGCCTGCGAAATTCCAAATCACTTTCAAGCACAAAACGTATCATAAACAACTAAATTATAGGCATGGAGGGAAAATCCTAAGCAGGAAAATATAATATGTATGTAGATTATTAAACCATTGAACCAAGCTAATGTAGAAGTAGTCTGTACGTTTGATACACTTCCATTTATGTATTGGGAAATGCATGTGTACGAAGTATTGCTGTCAAAGTACTTGATTCATCATTACCCATAATGGCCACGGATTCTTTGACTGTCATTCCTTTACTGGTGAAAATACGAAACATGTCATCAACTCCAGCAGTTGCAGGAGGGAGCAAAGAATTGGCAAGTTCATAGCTTGGAACCGTGAAGGAATCCCTTCGTCCTAAGGGAACTCTTATGTGTGGCCCCCCGGACATAGCAACCGCCTCACGACTAGCCAATATGAGAATGTCTGCACAAGAAACTTGTTTGGGGCAGGCTGCTTCAACCATTGATTTCAGAATATTGATTGACTCCCTCTTTCTAATCGCAAAATTCTTCATCGTGGCCATCTCGGATAACCCATTTTCCTTAACCGGATCAAGCAATATGGAAGCGTCGCAGCCCTTTTAGCATGAAAAAAGAAAGCATATTAAAAATTTGAGACCTGGGTTCAAACTCGGATGTCTGTGCATGGGTGTGTGTCTATCTGTGAGAGAGAGAGAAAGAGAGACCTGAACTTGGCAGTCATGAAACATGAGCCTTAACAAAGCTGCAGGTAAGGTGGGATCGGAGAGAAAGATGGGTTCAAGCCCAGCTCTGACGATGTTCTCAAGTTGTGGGCATGACTTCTCATAGAAGTTGTATTGGAGACCTCCCCCCTCTACCCGAATCCTGAGTACTAACAAAAGGACCATCACAACTATGGTTCTGAGACCCATAATATTCTACCTTCAAATCGGATGGGGAAGTTAAAATTCAGAATGGCACTATTTATAAACAGAGAAGAAGCACACTAGTACTAACTAAAGCAATGAGAAAGGGTAGTTTGATCCCAGTAAATTAGGATAAACTGCGTTATAACTTAAAAACGTAGACAACCATACGATAATAGAAATCAAAAAAGGGAAGACAGGAAATTGCCACTGACGGATTAGGCGGCCCTAAAGTTTGGGAAGGGATGAGTTAGTTTATAGACTGAAGCTTGCCAAGAGAGGGATTTGGTGGTTGTCCTGTAATACACTAAACTTGGCTAACAAAATAACATTGATTGAGTGGATGGTAGCATGTTTTATTGATAGATTTAAGTTCCGATCATGAATCCTGTAACAGATTGTGTTTCCAGTAGCCAAGTTGCTCTTGCATTGAACGCGTAAAGTTTTAGAGATAGCTACCATGTTGGTGTTGTAATTTTTTTCGCTTACATATTCTCATAATTCAGGAATGGAGGGAATGGAGGGAATGGAGGGAATGGAGGGAATGGAGGGAAGTATGGATGGAAGGCAATATGCATCATCAGCATAATTGAGTTTGCATCTGACGAAGATTGCGATCTCCCGCCCATACCTAGGCAGGTATCTCATGTGAGAATTAAGAACACCGACCAAGCTCGTGATTTGGTACATTTCCCAACAAAATCATGGTTGTACTGGTAGTGTTGCACGCATCCAAGGCTAATTGGCCCATTCATATACATCTTCTCTCGAGATTGTATCCGAGGTTTGCCATTCATTTTCAGTGGCTTGAATCTTAATTGTGTCCATTTTAGTCTTTATCAGATCCCTATTATTTATTGAGGATGGGTACATTTCAGGAAAGCTGACCGTTCATGTAGGTGATGAATGATTCATGCTCTTCCCTGACTAAAGAGCAATCGATCCAGTAGCCATCAGAGCACCTCACCGGCCCCCATTGTGCTTCTGACACAATATCAGCTGGCAAGAAGGACATTGCATGGTTAATATGGAAAGTGACATACAAAATTAAATTTTTCATCCCGCGTTGCCGTTTGTACCATTGCACCTAGACTTGGCACACCCTCTTTCGACTCACACATTTCAATTCCAACATTAAATTTCCCCTGATTCGGTCCCCACTTCACATGCGTTCATATCTACTATGGATTTTGCTGTTAATGTTCGCTGCTCTATCTGGTTTCTTTATTGGGAAGACTTTACTAAACCCAAAAGCTGAAATTAAGATATCGATTTTGGGTCTGAAAACGACTATCACCCAACTCACGCACATGCAATTGAACTCCAAACCTCACAATTGAAGCTCATACTAACTCATTACTAAGCTAACTGACTAAAGCAACATAATCTATCATTAGGTTTACGCTTTTTGACAAACTGGTTATTGATTGTAATAAATACATAATAAAAATTTGTTTTCTTTTTTAACTCACACATGCACTCCATATCAAACCCTCGACCTAAGGAGTTTTTTCCTTTCCTAAAGCTTTTTCCTTTTCCGTTTCATAAGGAAATTATTGCTGAATATCATCTGTTCGAATTTCTTTGACCCAAAATTGTGAGTCTGCACTTGACCCAAGCTGGCCCAGATGAAAACTGGCCCGCCTCATTGTCAACGAGACAAAGCTATGAGTTGGCATGGACTTTACACAAAATGGGATAGCAGTTGGCGTCAGCAGTCAAGAAGTAGTGCCTTAAAAGGTGGCGGGCTGCCTCATTTTAGTTTCATCGCTTTCAAATGTTAGATCTGCATGCGAGCTAGTGTTGTTATTCTTAGTAAATAAAAGAAGCCACAATTAAAACAAAATTCACAGTGCTTGTGAACCACACAAGAGAAAAACCGTTGAGCTTCCTAAACCAACCTTCTCGCTTCAATTTAGTAACATCTAACTTTACCATCCAAATTACCTCTTCTTAGGGACTCCCATTGGCCTCACCAACTTTTCTGTCACAAAAACCTTCCAACTCTGGATTCAACCGAGCGAACAACCGTCTCCGACCAAGCATGTCTACGTCTTCTTGGCCTTCTGCGGGGCTCCAGAGGACACTTCCTATTGCCTTGGCAGTCACCTTTGTGGTCTCCGTCTCTTTTCTGAATCAAGTCCATGGCCTCGAACCCGAAGCAGTCATCGACTCTCCCTTATTAACAAAAAAGATTGACACCAACCGCACAATCAAGGTCGACATTAATGGGAATGGCGATTTCACATCCGTCCAAGCTGCCATTGATTCTGTTCCTGATGGCAATTCGCAGTGGGTTATCATCCATGTCAGGAAAGGGATTTACAGGTTATTCCTCGATACTAACGTGAGATGATCTCGTCCATGCTGTGTACGAAGAGCTTATTATAGTTTCCAATGCATGTCTGTTTTTACTGGCAGAGAAAAGGTGCGAATACCAAAGAGCAAGCCCTTCATATTCCTGAGAGGGAATGGGAGAGGAAGATCATTGATCGTATGGGCCGAAAGCTCTTCTGAAAACATGGCCTCGGCAACTTTTGGGGTCGAAGCGAGCAATTTCATCGCCTTTGGGATTAGCTTCAAGGTAGGTTTCTTTGTCTGAATATCTTCTATTACTAACGATTCGCTTCTATTTTAAAATAACTTCTAGCAACGAATGGAAAATGAAAGATTTGTTTATCTAATTTTTTCATGATTTTATTCCAAAGGATAACGGTATGCTGGAATTACAATATTTATGCTCTTACCATCTCCATTAGTGCAATTCCTTCCTTTTTTTTTATTTTTGCTACAAACTTTTGTTGTGATGTAACAAAATTTAGTTTTCTTCCATTTTCACTTTTATAGCTCTTGAAAGCATTCAATACTTCAATCTTATAGTTAGAAGATAAAGATACATAACTCTAGTGCTTTCATCAATAAAAATAGAATGAAATGTCCTTCACTATTTTTTCACTAAGAATGGTCCTAAGAATCTCTTTAACACTTTTAGGGTTGTGTTGGTCACTTCTCTTTAATGTGATTGAAACTAGTACTAAAATCAATAGTCAATGGTTTTCTTAGGATTCTGTCATTTACTACCTTTCTGATTCTCTCTAAGTTGATATGTTTAAATTTCTTATACCATAGCAAATACAACTTCTACTAGCATACCTTTGCTTTATGCCAATATTAATATGCAAGGATACACATTTTTCTTGGAATTGGATCCATTTCAATTTTTTAGCAAACCATTGTTCAAAAGGTCCCCTTATTTTTAGACAAATTAAAACCATATTCAGTTACAACTAACCCTGATTTCAAAATTAGATTTCCAGAAATTTAAGGAATGTAAAAAACATCTTCTAAGTCAAAACTATAATAAACTTTTAAAGATGATTTAATATTCTCAAAAGCTTTCACTCATGAACACAATATGCTTTTTGTTAAGACTTGCATAAAAAATATAAAACCCTAGAAAATTGTTTGTAAAACTAAGTTTCTTCATTTAATATTTTGAATTTTAAGTTGCAAATGGCCACAAAAATGTAATTTTAAGTGAAATTTGGAAGTTTCTAACCTCCATCTTTTGGTAATTTTTGTAAACTCTTGCAATGATGAGACATGTCCTTATACTATTATATACTAATTTTTATTAATATAGACTTATTTTTCCAAACAAAAAAATTTTAAGTTAAATATGAGTCATTCTTTTTAATTTATAATATAGTATCAAAGCTTAAATTATCCTTTTGTACCTTAAAATATGAATAATCCCAAAATGCTAAAAAGTTTATTAAGAATTTAGTTCTATTTTCTGTCCCTCCACTTTGTAAACAGGTTAATGTTAGAAATGTTATCTCATGCTCAAAATAAGAGGCATGTTAACTCTCATATGAAAAATATAAAAACCTAGATTAACTTATAAAAAGATAAATTCTTTCACTCAATGCATTAAAAGTATTGAGTTTAACAAAGGTTATCTTTTCTAATTTATAAAGTTTCTGGATCAAAACACAAGAAATCTCGTACGATATAGAAGGCACCTCCTTATGTTCAAAAACTTCTTACATAACAATCTTCGTTTTGCCCGTTGAGGTCTCGCATTAATTTGTTTTTTTGTTCCTCTCTTTTTGGTGTGCCTTCGACGATGCAGAATGAGGCTCCCACTGGGATCGCTTATACCTCACAAAATCAGTCAGTAGCAGCGTATGTTGCCGGAGATAAAGCTGCATTTTACCACTGCGCATTCTACAGTACGCATAACACTCTCTTTGATTACAAAGGTCGGCATTACTACAATAATTGTTATATCCAAGGCTCCATCGACTTCATCTTCGGCCGGGGCAGATCCCTCTTCCGTGTAAGTTTGTAGCTCTTTTAAGTTTTTGACTGCATACTCGTATCGAGTGCAACAATAGTAATACAATTTTGGATGCAGAGTTGTGAGATCTTTGTGATTTCAGACAAGAGGGTGTCGATTCATGGATCTGTCACAGCTCAAAACAGGGAAACAGCAAATGACAATAGTGGGTTTGTGTTTGTCAAAGGAAAGGTCTATGGTGTTGGTGGTGTGTACTTGGGCAGAGCCAAAGGTGCATATTCCAGAGTGATTTTTGCCAAGACATACCTCTCTAAGACCGTCGTACCAAGGGGCTGGACCAACTGGAGTTATGCCGGTTCCACAATGTAAGACCCCTGCTTGCCCTTATTAATTACCTAACATGTCCCACTTCTAGACACGCATTTTGAGCGTTGGGGCCTGGCTTTAACATGGTATTGGAGCTTTGGTTTTAAGTCCAGGTTGGACCTTTGAATTGCCTCACTTGTTGGGTAATAAACCCACGGACCCTCTCTGTGGTCTAAGTGGTTCACTTGCGTGGAGAGGAGGCATATTGTAGAATGTAATCTCACATTGGTCTTGGATGGCTGAATAATTGGCCTTATTAATGACCGATGGTGTCCCACTTCTAGACACTTTTGAGTGTTGGGACCTTGGCTTTAACACATACTATGCTAATTAAGAATATGGCTAGGATATTTCACCATTTGAATAGACTATACGACCGTAGGAACAAGTATAAACTTTTTGTTCATTTTCTACTCTTGCACTCTGGCTTATGATATTGAGAACGGTTGTAAATTGAAACAGGAATCTACAGCACGCAGAGTTTAAGTGCCACGGCCCAGGATCCAACTCTGAAGGGCGGGCTCCCTGGTCGAGACAACTCACTAAACAAGAGGTTGCGCCCTTCATGTCTATTGATTACATTGATGGCAAGGAATGGGTGCCTGTGTGGCTCTGAAGTTCGTCGATAGTAATTGCAAAAGAACGTTGTTTGCTTTTTAAAAGACACGCATGCAAATAGAGGGACTCTCCAACTCTTGACTTCATATGATTCATATGTTATTTTGCGATCTCGTGTTTGTTAACCAAGGTTTATTTAAAATCAAATCCACTTTCAGCCTGTAGTTTGAGGCTTTCGGTCAATTTCATGGGCTACAAAAACAGAAACATATATTGTAATTTCCTCCTATTAATTTCAGTCTTCTTCTATAGTTCGGTGTGGCTTTTTGAATGGTAACCGGATGCATATGAAGCGTACAGTTACGAAGCACTTCAATTCCGATCTTATGATTGCATGGAGAACCTCAGATTTGTAATTTTTGCATGGGATAGTAGATATTTTAAAGGTCGTCATTTTATTTCATTTGTATATTAGAAAGCCATGCCTAGCATGGTACTACATTACATTGCTTCTAAGTACGATAAATTTACTCATTAAAATCCGCCACCAATTCCCCCACCACCACCAAAGCCGCCACCAGCACCTCCACCACCAATTCCTACACCTCCACCTTTCCCACCTCCAAAACCCCCTCCTGCACCACCTCCAGCTCCGGCTCCACCTCCAATGCCACCACCTTTTCCACCTCCAAACCCACCACCAGCACCAGCACCACCTCCGGCTCCACCTCCGGCTCCACCTCCAATGCCACCACCTTTCCCACCTCCAAAACCACCACCTTTCCCACCTTCGTCACCTCCTACACCACCACCTTTCCCTCCTCCAAAACCACCACCAGCACCACCTCCGGCACCACCTCCTGCTCCTCCTCCAATGCCACCACCTTTTCCACCTCCAAACCCACCACCAGCTCCACCTCCAGCTCCACCTCCAATGCCACCACCTTTCCCACCTCCAAAACCACCACCTGCCCCACCTCCTGCTCCACCTCCAATGCCACCACCTTTCCCACCTTCGTCACCTCCTACACCACCACCTTTCCCACCTCCAAAACCACCACCAGCACCACCTCCAATGCCACCACCTTTCCCCCCACCAACACCACCTCCAATGCCACCACCTTTCCCACCTCCGGCACCACCTCCAATGCCACCACCTTTCCCACCACCAACACCACCTCCAATGCCACTGCCTTTCCCACCTCCGGCACCACCTCCAATGCCACCACCTTTCCCACCTCCAAAACCACCACCTGCCCCACCTCCGGCTCCACCACCGACTCCACCTCCAATGCCACCACCTTTCCCACCTCCAAAACCACCACCTGCCCCACCTCCGGCTCCACCACCGACTCCACCTCCAATGCCACCTCCTTTCCCACCACCAACACCACCTCCAATGCCACCACCTTTCCCACCTCCGGCACCACCTCCAATGCCACCACCTTTCCCACCTCCAAAACCACCACCTGCCCCACCTCCGGCTCCACCGCCGACTCCACCTCCAATGCCACCACCTTTCCCTCCTCCAAAGCCTACCCCACCACCTTTACCACCTCCAGCCCCCCCACCAAGTCCACCTCCTACACCGCCACCAAATCCAAAGCCTCCACCTCCACCTCCACCCAAACCATCTCCTACGTGATCAGAAAGTGAATCTTTCTCGATTTTCCGGCATTCTACCAGCCCTATCACTAAGAATACCAGCATCACACCAAACACACCAACGTACTTGGAAAACTTGCCCATCTTTGTCTAAAACACAAGAAGCAAAATTCAAGATGGGAATGCTTGCCTATGTTATGTTTAGCAAGCGCAGTGGTAGAGCCTTTTTTATAGTGCAAGTATAGCGGAACTGCATTAATGCATGCAGTTGGGTTGTACCCAAGACTTTGTTGCACGAAAATTGCAGCTGCGGAGTGATAATAAGATTTGGCTTAAAGAGGTGGCGTAAAGTTCAACCAATTTTGTCAAAGGCATGCCTAATGGCCGGTGAAATCATAATGGTTGAGACCCCAACTCCCAACTACCTCTAAACGTACTGTACTCACCGTCACTCATCCCATTAGAGTCTTCCTATAATCAGGTACTTCGCGTACTCTCTGTGTCGGTTTTACGCGTATGAGATCTTAAAACAAAATCTTAGAATTAGATAACTAAATAGAAATATGGAAATATTTATCGAGATTAGCCTTTTCTATTAATTGGGCCTGGGTGTCTTAGAATGTAGAATCGAAGCCCATGGGCTTGGTATCAATGGGTGTCTTCGTCCGGAGCCGCTTTGCTTCGCTACCACGTTGTTGAAGTCCACGACAGAGCTTCGACTAGGGTTTTTCAGGCTCTCCCATTTTCGCATTTTCGCTTCGGAAGGAGAGCAATCATCTACTGGAGAAAAAATGGAAGGGGGAGACGAAGGAGTAGAGAGAGTTGTGGACTCGAAGGACTTGCAGCAACAGAGCAAAGCCCTCGACAAGCTCACCGACCGCGTCGAAGATCGCCAGCTTGACTCCACTCGCGTCCAAGAGGTCCTCTCTCTGTCTCTGTCTCTGTCTCTGTCTCTCTCTCTCTCTTTCTCTCTCTCTCGCTTCTTTTTCACATGGTTGCATTGGATGGCAGGCGATGGCATCGATTGCTGCATCAGCGGAGGCCGACTGGAACGCTGCGAGAATGAGGTACGAATTGGCTATGGCTTGTGATCTTGGTTGCATCTGAGGAATTGATTAGAAGTGTTTTGATGTCATGGAATCGTATTACAGTTAATGTCTTCTGTTTACTAGAACATTTGTGATTCCTTTTCTTTCTTTCTTCCCTCCTTCCTCTTTTCTCTTTGGAAGTGCTAAACGTATTTGGAAGTCAAAATTATAGCCAAATTCAATGAAACTTTTACCTTTACATTTGATCAGAATTTTAGTTCTTGTAGATTGTCACCTGATAATTTCTTCCTGTATTTTGTGTAGAAAGAAGCCTTTTTTTCTTTGTTTTTAGCGCCTTTTTTTAGAATAATAATAATAATAATAAGGATTCATGCACATGGAGAGGGGGAGGTAGGTGTTGAACACCTGACCTGGTGGACTCGCAGGCCAGGGGCCCCTTGGCTTTACCACTAAGCCAATGGGACGCCCCCCCATTATATGTGAAAAGCTCGTTGGTTGTCCTCTGTGTTATGTGTGGGACTGTGATAATAAACTATTTTGCTTAATTTGTTGAGTTTTATTTCTTGAGTGTTTTTGAGTGTTTTTGTTTTGCCAAAATATTAATGTTTATGCGCGCCATACATTATTTGGACAAACTCAACGTCTTTTTACAAGATATGTTTATATTCCTGAAAATGCATATTACTGCTCTAAACTGATGCAAGTTCGGAGCATTCTTGACGTACTTTACTAGTAAGATATCATGATAATTTTACTAAAGACGTTCGCTTCTATGTAAAAGAGAGTGGGGGAGAGGACCGAGGGGTTATGTAAGACTATAAATTCTCTTCTACTGTGGAAGGTTCCGTATTGCTATGTCTTGTTGGAACTGTTAAGACTTCTTAGGTTTTATGATTGAAATGCCTGAACTTAGATAAAATTGCTGCATGAAAAAATCAGTTTGTTTTGATGCATAAACAGTTCTTCATGAATGTCATTGAAATTATTTTAACTTCCTTAAGTGATTATTGAAAGATAACATTAAAGTATTTGCTATTCATGCATCCAAGCAAAACCAAATTCCATCTCGAGTATATGCGCCCCTGGGCCAACAATCATAGTGGTGCACCCATTTAGATGTGAGACTATCCTGTATAATGGCATAGGTAACATGAATATATGCTTATTCTAAGCTTAAATTGATGAACTTATGTTCTGGCTGATCTCATTTTGGTTTTTGACAAACTATTGGTTAGCAATTTTGAAGCAGAAGATTCTTCTTTTTGTTTTTTTTTTTCTTTTCCCGTTGGTAGATGGAATGGCAAGAATAAGAGATGGGATATTTGTATAATCCGTTATAGGTTTAAGTAACATCCTGGAAGCTCAGGCTTATTTTGCATGGTTACTTGAAATAAGTGCCATCCATATTGTAGCCTGATTTCACTGCTTAATACAGCTTTAGTCCATGTTAGAATCTGCTGAAGTCTGCTGCATCAAGCCTTATTTAAAATATCAAATCACCACCTTCTGTTTTATATCCGTGCTACTGTGTTCTCAAAGCGAAGATAATATCTTCCTTGCAGAGAGAAAGAACTGGCCGCTGTTAAGATCAGTTCAGCTGATGTTGACATAATTGCAAATGAATTAGAGGTTGGTTTACCTCCCCCTTCTTTTTCTCACAGTGGATAACGTGTATCGTTTTGACCTTACCATATGCCTCTTTCTTCTCTATTGAGAACAGCTAGACCCAAAGGTGGCTGAGAGAACTTTACGTGAGCACAAAGGTGATGCTGTTGCTGCCATTCGACACTTGCTTCGATAGAAGAGCGTTGAGTAAATGTACCTAGAATCTAGGTTTTCAAATTTTGCTGGAGTCATTTGCGTGCTTTGGAAATATGAATCGTGAACACTCACTGATACATTATTATGTCAGTAAAAAGCATTTAAATCCATGTGTGTTCGTATTGAAAAGTGTTTGGACTCGGATCTGTTTGTTTTCGTAAAGGTTCCCCATTTGTTACCAAATTGTTCAGAGTCAACTAAGTTTCTGAATTAGTCCTTAGGGATTAAGAGTGGTATCAAATTGATTATTAAACGTAACCATCTTAACGAATTTCTTTGGTGTGAATTTATGTTTCAAATCAAACATCCTGTGTAAATTATGTTCATTTTACCGTACATGAATTAAAAAATAAAATGCAAAGTAGAATATGAAGGTTGAAGAAAAAACCAATTAGCCCCAAACTAATTTTGGGATGAAGTCTTGGTTGCTTGCGTGCGCAAATGCTTGCCATAAAAACGATGTGCATTTTAAGATACGTTCCTATATGCTTGCAATCTGAGGCAGAATATGATTGGGTCAGTAGGATTAGATAGCGGCCCGATGATAACTTCCAGAAAGCGCAAGTCCGGGTTTGCAGGTCCACTGGACAGCGAGTTGATTATACGCCCTCGCTGGTGCGTCTTTCTTCAGCAAAAGTGTGGATGTTATGTATCATCATTATTGTCATCCCAGTTGATGCAAAATCGCGAGGCAGCTATTAAGTTTTAGGACAATGATCAGGCAAGATAGGGACAACCATAATTAAAACAAGACAACAACCATCTAAACTTGCTTCTGCAGCTCTGCCGACTCTTTTGACTGCATTCTGTCCAGCTGGAGGCAATCAGAAAATTGAAGAAAGCGATTGATTGCTTCTCAATTGCTAAAAACGTAAAACTGTAAAAAATTTTGTACAAGTTTTTTGAATTTAAGTGGCTCTGACTTTCTCCATGTATTAAATTAATCCATCAGTGGGGTCTCATGAAACCGACCAGCATGATCCCCATCACAAAAGATCTATCAAGAAGATTCAATTATGACGTCAAGCGGATGAACAAACACCACAAAACCAACCCATATCACCTTCAAAATTAGGTAGCTCACATGGACGACAACCACTAGTTCTTTTATTTTCATCATCTGCCTGGATGGTGAGCCAGAATTATCTGGATCTGGACTTTGTAGTTCCAATACCACGGGCTAGTCAGTGCCAATCTGTGGTCACCAATGCTGACAGCTGCCGAGTGCAAAATGCTCGCCAAAAGATGCTGCCAGCAGCATTCTGTTGAATGATATTCAAAGCATAATGAGTTGTATCTACAGTTCCTTTTGAGCACTATCTACAGCCGCAGTACGGGCTGCCTGGAATTGAAGAGCATACTGTCTCTGTAATTCTCTAAGCCTTAGCAAAAGTTCCTGGAATGTTGGTCGGCATGCTGGATCCCTGGTTTTGACAAGTTTTGGTAACCACATTAGCTACTTTTGCATGCTCATCAATTACAGAATATATTCTAATGACCAGAACCTAGAGAAAACACAAGGTTAAGAACATGACTAACATCATCTTCCTAACAGCAACTTGATAGGACAAGTCCAACCCCAAACATCTGGGTTCGTGTATGTGAATCTTTCATTTAGTTTTAGGGCCCATAGCTTCAAGTTACACGTAGGGACATTGCAGACAGTCACAGAAAAGACCATATTAGGCTAATTTCACTAAGAAATATTATCACATTATAAAATACTATGGCAATGCAAAGAGTGCCATGGGCCCCTAACACAAGTCAATCAATTGACGTATAGGAATGTGCAAGCTTCCTAACAGACTGCACAGAAATCGGTTGAAATGACAAATTAATCCAGGTTATTCTTTCACAAAAACTGGTAAGAGTGGTGATAACTGAAGTTCATCGGATGTTCTAGATAATGAAAATCAAGCTAAGTCATCACAAGCATAAAACGTGAAAACACCTGTGCCAGCAGCTTTCAATTATAGAAGCCCACTGCTGATCCACATCCTTAGGAATCTCGAGCCTTTGGTTCATGAACCCAACAGCTCCAATCACCTGCAAGTATCCAAAGAAGTTGTTCATCTTTGCAGCACAGCGTCACTATTCAGAGATTTTCATACAACAAACATCTCACCCAGAGAAGGTATCCATTTCCGAGTACAAAAAGAATTTTCTAGTGGCAACAGTTTGATCACATATGAAAAGAGATTCTTCGGCAGATAAAACAGAGATGAATATAACTGAAAAACTTTAGCTTGCATAAGTGGTGATCCTATAATAGAATGTCCTGGTATATTTCTCAAAAGACGACAATACCTGCATTGAGTTGAGATTATCCCAAGGGATCTTCTCGGTGGCAAGCTCCCACAATATCACCCCGTAGCTATACACATCAGACCTAAATTTATCCAAAGCGCCAACAGAAATTGAATATTTAATTCCAGTTGATTTGAACAAAGGGGGAAAAGAAAAATTGAACCAAAAAATTTGGAGTCAAATTTTTTTAACGTTGACCAAGCTTAAAGCTTATGACGTACTTCTCATCTGAAGGTTCATTACGAAGAACTTCAGGTGCCATCCATTGAGGCTGCAGAAAATATAAGAAAAAAATAGTCTGCATGTCAAAAGAAAATTTATATGCAGTCTTATGCAGTTTAACTAGATAGACTAGATAGATATAACTGAAAAAGCACAAATCAATTGCGGCCAGGTGATACCGTTCCCTTTCCAGTTGTAGTTGCAAGATATGTTTCATGCTTGAGACGTGAGAGACCAAAATCACCAACCTGTTCAGATGACCACTAATTAAGCCATGCTTTGATTTGAGAGAAAAGAAAAGAAACACAAAATCAAATAACCACTTGTTCTAAAAGCTTGAACTACTAGTAAACAGTGAATTCAAATATTAACTAATATCTTAACCTTCATTGTGGATTCAAACTTTATTTCAACAAATGAAGTCCATACCTAGAAAATTAACTAAAATGACAGATAAATTAGTGGGTCACAATTTCGAAACCACTATTCTAATATCATGCTAAAATTTTATTACAATGCCTCTTAATGTAAATAACAAAGTTAACAACTTAATTAATACCCTTCTGCACATAGTTAAAGGCAGACCTTCACGGTCCAGTTCCTATCAACTAGAAGATTTGATGACTTCAAATCTCGATGGATGATTGGTGGATTGAAATGGTGGAGATAATTCATGCCCCGGGCCTGCAGAAAGATTAAACAATTGTAACAGTCCATGAACCACTATAATGAAGACATTATAAGACTGACATTTACACAAATTTATTCAGCCCAAAGTTTAAAAAAGAAAAATGAAAAAAGCAAACATATTGCCAGAAAACCCAACAAAAAGAATCACCAAAAATATAAAGCAAAACAGAAAGCCTAAAATTGTTAAAATGCTCACTATGTCCAAAGCCATATGAACTCGCCGTCTCCAATCTAATTTGGTTATGTTCCGCTGTAGCAAACGAAACAAACTTCCACTGCATCAATGGAATGTTAGATGTAAGAAAAACCCAACATGGATATGGATAGAAAGGTGAACAAGAGAAACATAAATCAGATTATATCTTTTATGGTTAAGGGAAGCCGAGAGTGAACCGTGGAAGAAACTCTGTAACAATGCACAGATGTTCGGGTGAAGTTACAGCTCCCATAAAGAGCAAAACATTTGGATGTCGAAGCCTTTTCATAAGAGATACCTTCAAAAACAAACCAATATCCTGATATCAAGGTTTACTCACAAAGAGATAGGTGTTTTGTAAAGAAAAGACATAAAAGAAACCCAGATAGGTAGTGTCATTTACAACGCAATTACATAAGCAAGTATAATAACAGGATAAGTACAGAGCAAACCTCTTGTCTAAAGGAAAGTATTACATCCTCTGAATATTCTTGCTTGGAGAATACCTTGACAGCAACATCCTGCAGTAGTTCCAATACAAGTTCAACCACACACAAAAGATAATAATGGCGATAGTCTTCTTTTGCTTCTTGCTTTTATCCAATAGAGAAAGATAATTAAAACTTGAAAAAGAAATTCACACGATACTCCAGCATCAAGATTTTGTAAGAGTAGAAGAGTGAATATCTAATTTGGTTAATTCCTACGACAGTTTATCCTATCCTTCAGAATACATAGACCTGAAAACCCTATGTTTTGTCTATGTACACAAAAACCCTGGACTCGGCTGGTTGGAAGCCCAAGGTCCAGCACTTCGTCTCAAATAACAAAATCTGGAATCACAGTTGTGGACTTTTTGTTTTACATAGAATTGACGTTGACTAAAGCAAGAGAGCAAGGAACATACCGATCCATACCACAGACCATGATATACAGTTCCACACGAACCTGCAGAAATGGAAGATACAGCAAAGAAATGTCAGACTAAGAGCAAACCGAGCAATACATTATGGTACGTACATATAGATAAAGGAAGCATAAATTCAAAGAAGAAATTTTGAAGAGATCTAATCTGGATAACTACATCCACTCGCCAACATTGAGGCCAATTGTTTGACCAGTATTAAACAAAATTAAAGCATATGAAAACAAATCAAATCCATACTTCGAAAGAGACACTGATTGATTCATTCGTGATTACCTTGCCCAATTTGTTCTCCAATTGTTAAGTCCTCCCACAAAATTTCATAATCCAAGCAGTCAGAATCTATGTCCACCTTATTAACAGCACTACTGCTGGTACTTCCACAGCTGCTGGCACTGCTTGTGCTGTTAATATTGAATGAGGACCAGGAGCCTGATGCCTCATTATTGCCAGGCCGATAACTTTCACCGGCCTGGCTTTCGGGTTTTGGCCCAGAAGAGTGGCTCTTGTGATGAACTGGTTCTTTCTCTTGATCATTATGCAGCCACGGCCAAGCAAAACGGGTACTCCTAGGCTCTGAAACTTCTTGGTCGTTCCCTTTCCATGGCCATGATATCCCTTTCTTACCCATCCATGCTTCTGCCTTGGATGTTATGATCTTGTGAATTGCAGGTCTTCCTTCACTCTCATCTCCAGAATCTTGGAGGGGTTTTCCAGGGTATTTCTCCTCACTGTAAGAAAATACCCCAAAAGGAGACGGAGCTATATCTCCTCTAGGTGTGCTTGCTCCGCTAGAAGTTGCATCCTCCCTATGGTCGGAGAGAACTGCATCTGACAAACCGTGATCAGAATGGTGACCATCTCCACTCCCACCTTCATGATCTGTGCTGCTCTCGCCCGTCCGTATTTTTGACTTAACTTTGTTGCTCACCTTGTTTGCCTGTTAGAGTAGTTTAACATCAAGGTATGCCACAATATAATAAATCAACCAGACATGAACGAACTAATAGACTGACCAAATTAGAAATTTTTGAAGCAATTGCAACTTGCAGGGGCTGCTGAGAATCTAGACCAAGTTTATTTGTGATTCCTGTACCAGCTCGGGGCCGACTAAAACTTGAATCTGGTTCTGAATGATGTACACCTGACAATGAAACCTTCATTTCTTGAAAGGGCCGCAAATCACTTGACACACAAATAGTCCCAACCAAAGAACCATCATCATCATACAATGGTGTATTGTTTGTAACAGCTAAAAACCTCTCCCCCGTCTTATTCTTAACAGGAATCTGCCCCGCCCAGCCCTCTCCCATCCTCACACGATTTACTATGTTATTTGCTACAGAAAAGTCCTCGGGATCTATTAGAAGCTCGATGGCATCCTGGCCTAGTGCTTCTGCAGCTGAATAACCATATAGGTTTTCAGCCGTTCGGTTCCTGCAAATATAGAAAATCCACAAATGAACCAAATTAGAATATTAAATAACAGTGGAATCAAGAGCAGATGCCAGTTTTACGTAAACAAACACGTTAAGTAAGGATATAAACTGCTTGAGAGTTTATCACCAGTATCATTCCAAAGCAATTTCAGACTCACAAGTCAGAGTCAATCCCAAATTCTCAATACAGAAACCGCATCAATCAATCTACACTTGCAACAGGCATCAAGACAAACAACCATCCAAGAATACAACACAATAAAAGAAAATATACAGTGAAATAAAACAACAAATTTCACAATATTTTGTCAAACAAGAAAGCAAAACGAACACGCCGTTCAAAAAATCTGCAAAACAAGCCTCTAAAGTGAGCAACTCACGGACAAATTGCATGTCCATGAAAGAACACCCCAAAGCACAAACCAATAAAAGAATCATCAAAACTTTCAGAAAAAAGCTGAACATTTAGTTGGACTAAATCCGACCACTAACCAGTAAATTATACGTCCATTCAGATCAAATATGTGCACGGACTGCCCCATTGACTGCAAGATATTCAAATACTGCCTGTCAGTAAAATCCACTGCCGAGGGACCACCACCACCATCACCAGCACTAGCTCTAACATTCGCCGGCTCACTGCTTCGGCTCTCCCTTTGAAGCGGTGAAGAATGCCGAAAAGACGCGGAACCCCTCTTCCAAGCTGCCGGTCTGGCATCCAATCCGGCGGCACCAACTCTTCTTCGTGGCGCAGAGGAGGCAAACCTGGAGCGCTTTGGGGAGACGGAGTGGGACCTCTGGTGGTGGGACAGTGGTTGCTCAGATTTGGCATCGCCGGAGAGCTTGAGCTTGGACATCTCTTCCCTGAGATCGGCTTGCCCCGCTTCAAGCTCTTGAATCTTCCTGAGAAGCTCCTCCGCCGGTGGCGTTCCCATTGGAGAGATATGAGACTGTCTGCCTCTGCCCCTCTCGCTGCCTCACTCACTCACTCACCCAGCAATAGGCACTAGGCGGACATAATAGCTGGACATGTAGGAGATTCATGGGCCAACCTCCCTCCCCTTCTCTTTCTGTACATATAACTATAACTATAACTATATATAGCTATATAACTATATATCTATATGTATGTCTTTTATGTCGAAGAATTGAAGAAGAACATATAAAGGAGCCTGGGTTTGAAATCGCAAAGACTTATGAATCTCTCTTGCTTTCTTTGATGTCTTATCTCTGACTCAGTCTCGCTCTCTCTCTCTCATCCTTTCTTTTTTAGGTTTTGCTTTTGCTTATTCTTCAACCCTCCTTCTCTCTCTCTCTCTCTCTCTCTCTGACTTCCAGCTCAATTTCTTTCCCTGTCTCTCTTTTTATCTCATCATTATCACCCGATTTAACTGTATTTAGACCAAGATGTGATTAATTATGAACCTCGAATGCCCGCCACCCACCTCTCCCACTGGCGCGTGACCAATTCTGGCCTACCATTCCACGCGATACTTCTCCTGCAGTCGCGTGTGAGCGTGCGTGTCACGCAGTAGTTGCATATTCCTTCACGCAGGCTTTTACTTTTTTTTTCGTCAAGAAACTCTACCTATTGGTCTATTTCTGCTCCTCCAGCTGAAGTTCTTTCAATCAATTATGGTGTCCGTGCAAAGGCTTTTTTGATAGGGAATTTTGCTGTTAAGGAACTCCTTCTCAACCCGATGTATGAGAATCAAAAGTAGTGGCTGTGGGAAGAGCCTGCGTGCATCTCCAAAACAATTTATGATCCATGGCTTTCTTTGTTTTTTTCCCATTGGAACTTTTGTTTGCGTGCGCAGCAAACTTTAGGGCATGCACGCGCACTAACTCACGGGAGTGAAAGAGACAAGCCGGCCGTCGTCAAATCTTCTTCTACTTCACCTAAAAAAGCATGGATAATTGAAGCAGCAACGGCACTTCCAAAAAGAGTCTAAAGTCTCTACTACCATGGTTCGCATCTTTATCTTCTTCACTGATTTAATTAATACCAGACGAGCTCAGCTGAATCTCGCAACTTGATCCCAAAAGCTCGTCAACTTCCCAAGCCCTATCCTGAATATTTTATGCACGAGAGGATTCGGAGGGCTTTAAATGGGTTGCTGAAATCCATATCCTGGTTATTTTATCCCAGGGAGCCAACTTTTTCGGCGGCGAGAAGAAGAGTCCAAAAAATAATTGCCAACCGTCTCATCTCAGCTGCTACAATCTTGTTTTGTTGGTTTATTAATTAAGAGTTTATGGTAAGGATAGTGGAAAGTGCCCACCCAAAAGCCACAAAAGGGGCACTGGCTGATTAGGAACTGCAAATTGAATTTTACAACCAATATCTTCAGATTCAACTGGCACTTTATGGAGGTCTAAGTAAAAGATCGCCTGTTTCTAGCTTTATTCATGTAGTTATGAACAGGGTTTTATTAATATAGTTAATGCTTTCATAATTTAGTTTAAGTTTATTGTGTCTTTTTTTTACATTGACATTTTAGGTACTGGGCTTTTTTGAGAAAATAGATCCCAACCCTTTTTTTCTTTTTTGGTATTCATTTAGGTTTTAAGACCTTGATTTTCATCTTGATATTATTGAAATCCAGGCTTAGGCCTATTTAATGTTCAAGATCCCCATCAGGCCTTTCATCAAAAATAGATAATTGAAATGGTTGTCCAAATGTAATTTGAAGAAAATAAATAAATAAATAAAGATTTCAGTTTTACAGTTCAGTGAAAAGACAAAAATGAGTCTTAATCTTCTTTCTCTTTCACTTTCACTTAATGGGTTTCAATATCTATTTGGTTTTATTTAATACTATAGAATCCAAACAGTCATGGGAGACAAACATGAATCGCTCATATATATATGGATATATATTGTTTCACCTAAAGGTTAAGAAAAAGATAAAAATAAAATCTGCAGAAGTAATATATATTACTTAGGAATAATAAAGCCCATACCTAGCTCAATCTCATTTCTCCAAACCAAATTGAAGCACGACTAGGTAAGTAAGAACATTCTTTTGTAACGATTAGACCGAAATTTACAAGTACCTATCAGGTTGACAAAACATATTACATAAGAATTCAACGACTATGATAGGACTAATGGCTTTATTCCACAGAAGAATAGGGCGTACAATAGAGGCACTATAGATGGAGTAACCCCGAAGCAGGAGAATACCTTACACAATTATTATAGAACCTGAAGATATACTACAGATGCTGACTGCAATTACATGCTTAGGTAGGAGAAAGACGCGAGTCAAACCAACCGCAAGTCTACATCAGCGACAACTTTTCATGGGTGAATCATGAATCATGAATCACAATCTGAAATGGCATCCAACTGTTCTTTGATGAAGGGATGGTAACAAGCCATGCAATATTGTTGGCGCGAGATCTTCAGACCACACTTGAAGCTACAAATTAATCAGCTACCTCTTATAAGAAGGTTGGGGAACCGGGGCTCCTGCCAAGCAGCAGGGTGGATAACATTCTGAATGGTGGGTTGAATGACATGCTCTTTAACTTACAGAATACCAATCAGCCAAAACAAGTACCTCTCGTGAAAGTGAATGCTGCCTAACTGGGTTATGGGAACCATCCAAAAGGCATATGCCAGAGGAAGTATCTCAGATTGTAAACCAAGAAAAGCTTACAAGTTAGGGCCTGTCTGCACAGACAACTTAGTCAATACTCTTCGAGTCTCTGCGAGGCATGGGAAGTTCAAGAATAACTACGAAGTAACATCTTTTTGACTCTCTGATATATTGGACGTCACCATTCATGCGCTTTAAAATCTTCCTGCACATGCTCAGCCCTAGGCCTTCTTCAGTACTCCATCGGCTCTTATGGAACATGTCCTGAACCAGTTCAGGAGGGAGACCTTCACCGGGGCATACAATTCTTCATAAATAACATCAACATTAGTTGAGTTTGGAGAGCAAAGATTTAATTCAGATCCATTTCTTATGTGTTTTTGTGTGCATATATTTTTGGTGCCGACTGAAATGACGAGGCAATGAGGCCCCAAGAAAACTAAAATTCAAACTCTTTAAGGAATAAAACTTTCCAAGAGACCCCTTAAAAATAGAATAAAAATATTGACCGAAAATATAATAATCAGAATTACCTTATATGATGCAACTAACATTAAATATCTTTTGTAATGTTACTAATTAAAGGGTCTAAATAAAGGAATACAAAATTATAATATCATTAATGAACGAATACAGAAAGACATAAAGATCCAGAGAAAATCACAAACTATATCTATAATTGCTAAACATATCACACTACGATTGAGAGAATCGTCATTGTCATGTGAAAGGCATCTCTACAACTCAATAGAATGTGAAATATGTCTTTACCTTTGGAGAAATGGTTAAACATAAACTAATTAGATGAAAAACTAAATATCCCATTTTAAAGTCTGTCACAAAAATTCCAATTTGTCTACTTTCCTCTGAAATCAAAAATCCCATCTTCTTTGCTTACTTTCCCTCCTCTTTCTTTTGCAACATTCAGTCTCCTTACCCTGAATCTTTCATATCACAATTGCATATCCACCTCATCCCCTTTTTGCAAAAGGTTAATATCCTCTAAGCCATTGTTTAAAGTTCCAAGCACCTAAAGCCTATTACCAAATGCATGGTTTTAATAAAAATAATTTAACGGCCTCATATGCAACATAAATTTTATTGTACTATTATACGACAACAAGCAAATATCAGCTAGGTTATGCCATCATAAAGTAAAAGAGGAATCATTAATACAACTGTAATTTTGCATCAGCTGCAGATGACCATCCAAGCTTATTCACTGAATATCAAGTAATCAACTTGCTTGACGCTAATTATTTTTTGTTTCTCTGAAATAAATCTACCTAAAAAAGTCACCAAACTTCCCATATCAGGCTCACAACTCTGGCTGGCTAGGTCAAATTAAAGGCCAATTGACATTTGAACATAATTTGGAAGGACATTATTATTGGTAGATTGCACAATTCCCAGGCCACTTTGAAAAGTTATGGAAAATTTTTGTTAAATCAAGCTATATGCACGGTAAAACTAGTGTTATTATATGAAATCAACAGACTTAACAGATGCACTAAAACATCCTTATCTCTTTTAGCTGCTCTAAGAAGCCATGAGGACAAGGTCTTGAGGACACGGATATTAAAAATATAAGGGATGCTGAAGCCTCAAGAGGACTTCCAAGCTCATAAGACCCATGTGGTTATGTTAAACAACGCATGGCAATAACTATAAACGTGTTTCGGGTTGATATTATAAATGTGGGTGGAAATATTGTTATAGAACTCCATTTACTAGCACAAGACTCTTGGGCACCAATGAACATGATAAAGTACAAGCTTCCGCATTTCATTGGTAAGAGATATACTTAAAACAATAAACCATCACGCCCTGCAGTTTAATTACAACTATCATGCAAAAATTGCTTTTAAGAATAGTAGTTTCCATGATGCACCCAGCCTACCAGTGAAATAGTAAGTGGAATTCCAATAATTTTCTCCACAAATATAAAAGACAACCACTTAAAGTTAGAATTGAATGTTAAACCTAGATTAATGAGTTTCAACTTCTGTAAGCAATGAAATAGAGATCAATCAACAGGACTTCTATGAGAAAGAATACAATTTTCTTTTGGAACCCGGGTATGACACATGAAATTGATTCTAACAGTGCTGAAGTACAGTGGAAAACAAAAGGATGAGCAAATCAAGAGAGCCATTTAAAAAACCCATCACTATTTTGTTTGCTTCCAAACAGCAAATTTGTTATTTAGGCTGTCTAAAACTTATGAGAAGATAAATGAATAAAGGTTAAGAGTAAGATAGTTTACACAGTACCTTTTTAATAACCAGTATGATTGCATCAAGGTTAGTTAAGAAAAATATAAAATGAATGCAAATCCAACATACCTGAATTCCACATGCAAAAGAGTGGTTTTGTCAGAAAGTTGCTTCAAGCTTGGAGAAACGTGAATCTCTACCCAACCTTCTGGAGATGGCGCATAACGCGCCATATTTAATAAGAAATCAGCAAGCACCTGTTGAAGTCTTACTTGATCACCATAAACAGCTAATGATTTAATTTCCTCTGGAATATCCCTAATCAATTGTAACTTCCTTTCCCTCAGCAATATCATTACTTGGCTAACAACCGCATTTATGACACTCCCAAGTAAGAATTCCAGATTCTCAAGCTCCAATGAACTGTAGAAAGAATTTGAAACTTAACTTGTGTTTTCTCGTTGACAAAATAAGGCAGAACTTTTGATATTAGTAAAAGCACAATAGCAATGAATGAACAAAAGTTAAAAACGCATGAACTTATTTTGAATCAAAGGCTAAAATATAGTTTAGTCAGACAAATAGTGTAAATTTCAAATCAATAGACGAGTGCTTATTTACTCAAAACATGCGAACACTCCATTGCTTTCCTGCCTAGCAGGAAAAACAACAACACCAGAAATATACACAAATACGTGTATGCGTCTGACTCAGAGCATCATGAAGTTAAATGACATATAAGAATCGGGAGGTCAGCCCATATTGTTGGAACAAGGTTACATGAGTTAAGAGCAATAAAGTGACACAATCAACTAAATCAAATTGAAAACACCAACATTTTACACTACCACATCCAGCAAGGACCTTCTGAGCAAAGTAAAAGCACAAAATAAGAATCTACAAGAACGACATGGGGACAAACCAATTTAAAGCCTGTTTTCCAAAGCTGAAATTTAGAAATGAAAGGAAAAAAGAAAATGAGAAGCAAGGTCCCATAATCAATATCACTACAAATCACATGAGATAATGTTTTCTTAAAGCCATAAGCCATTACAAATTTAAACAGATAGAACTCAATGTTTTCTCTTCTTAAGCAGTGTTACAGGCCACAATCCATAACAAGGTACAATTAAGTCAGGACCCACATCTGTAGATTTTTGGAGATCCCCAGAATCTGTAAGCTTACAACTATTGCACATCAATATTCTAACAATCTTTTCTTTCTCTTTCAAACTTTTTACACAGGGCTCTCTCCTCTCCCCACTGTTTGAGAGTTTTTTGCCCCAGTAATAGAGAGGCTTCTCCCTCCCTCAGGTGTGTGGGGCAGAGAGAGAGCTCTACCACCTTCCCCCTTTTACATTAAAACCTAGTTTGCTCCCATTCTCCCTCTTTTCACTTCTTCGATTCTCACTCTGTTTTTCTTTTAGAAGTTAGATCAATTATGAGCTTACAGCTTCACTCTCATGCCACAAAATCACCTCCATTGGCCTCCGCACCAGCCCCTGCCACTCTCCTTCAGTCATCATTGTGGAGCTCCTTTTCAATGGCTTCAGACCAGTCAATCATCTTTTCTCTGTGGCTTTGAAGTTTTCTAGTCTCCAAATAATGAGCTTCTCTGGGCAATTAATCATTAGGACTGTCACCAAGACAGCTGTTTACGCCAAATCCTTTTCCTGGCCCACATGCCAAGGAGCTACTAGGTTTGATCAATTATTTAGTTCAGTCACATTCTTTTTTACATGTTTGGGGCACTGTTTTAACTGTACCAGGGTGATTGATGGTTCAGTCCCCTATCCCTTCTTATGTACTTGTTATTTTACATTTAATGTAACCTTGCACAGGAAAAAATAGTTTACTGCAGAGCATGGAGTAGTAAACCTATATAAATGTCAAGCTTATTGCTCATCTATCAGAGCGAAGTGTGATTTAGTAGATAAATGATAAAATAATTGCTAGATGCATCCAAAACTTGACAATCAAAATAGTTTGTCTAAGAAAAACTCACCCATCTTCAATACTCTCAAGATCAACATCCTTTACGATCTTCAACATCTGCTTCTCACATGCAGCACTAGTCTCAAGGAATTGCTTTTGATCTTCGGTCAAGTCTGTAGCCTCCAAAAGCGAGTTGCTAAATCGAATACCACTCAAAGGGATCTTTATTTCTTGGCAGATGTATGCCAACTCTTTCATTCTTCCGAAGCATTTCTTCTCTTGTTGTCGCTGAGCTTTCAGAGCTTGCTGCAGCTCAGGACTAGCGATCTGCAAAAAGCAGAAGGTTCCGATAATATGGCCATCCATATTCAGCCTCTTGTTAGCTGTCAACGATGCTTGCACATATTGCCCATTCCGATCGAAGAAGGAAAATGGGAACTTATCCGTGTCTTTCCCTTCAAATGCATTGTGTAAGACAATCATGAATTTTGTCAAAGCATCTGGACCCCTGAGTCGACAGCAGCTGCCAAAAACCTCTCCAACCAACATTTTTCCCATGATTTCCCCTCGGGCCCACCCACTGAGCTTTTCCATGGCAGTGTTCCACTCTGAACAACACATGTTATCATCTGAAGCAAATATAGGAGGGATCAAAGGATTGGGACTGTGAACAATAGCCTCGTAATCACACTGTATGTGGATGAATTTGTCCATCACCACTTTCTGACCAGTAACATCATGACCAACAAAACAAATTCCAACTATATTGTTCATATAATCCTTGCTGGAACAAGCATTGACCACCACATATACAGCATGTGTATGATCCTCAGGGAAAAAGGTCCGCAGTTTTATCTCTACATTCTTATCTTCTTCACCTGCATTATTCAAAGAATCAAATATAAAAAAGTGTTTACCAGAAACAACTCCATCTCAAAGCCTGGACTACATACTAAATAGAAAGATTCCCGTGAAGCTCATAAGATTTTGACCTTCCAACCTATTTATGAGGGTATTGATTCTTCAGCCTCTTTTGTTCTGAAGCAGGGAACTATTTCTCAATACCACCATTATATTCAAGGTGACTATACAATAATCAGCAACAATATGATGGGGCAGTCATGGTCTGTTATAGAGAAAATATTCCAATTCTTTTTTAGTCAAAGCTACTTCAGAACAAGAGGGACAATGTTAAATATCCTAATATGAGGAAGACAATGGCAATATATTAACACAACTTTTGAAATAAATAAACTTTAGTAGATTTAACCTTAAGCAGTCATATTGAGAGAATCGTTGAAGAAGGGCTAGGATATTATGCTCAACTGCTTTGGACAAACTATTCAACTTAAATCATCACAATTTACAGAGTCAAGGGGAGTGACTTCTTGCTTTGCATCTTCTCAATGACACGCATTCAATCATCTTCAGGAAAAAATTTTGTTTCCAATATAATGCAATATGCTAGTAACTCTTACCCATAGCAAATAACACAGTGTGCTTAATTGTTGATGGGTTTTAGTGAGCTGGGAACAAAACATTAAACAGGATGCCAGAAGACATTCTTATTGAATTTCTCAAATCGACAGGTAGAGACACCTTAGATGTAAATAGAGTACCTCTTAAAGCATTATGAAGAAGCTTGTCTACGGTTTCTTGAGATTCTTGATAAACAAGATCCTGAACCAAGGACTTCCCCATAGCTTCATCTACTGACAGGCCTGTCAACTCTGCAACCTTTGCATTCCACCCATTTATGCAGCCATTGACATCTACAGCAAATATAGGAGCAGTTGCAGTTTCTATCAACCTGACCATTTCTCTCGCAACTGAGCTGAGCTCATCCATCCCTTGCAATTCCAGATCCCCAAGCTGCGCATGTATAACAGCCTTAGAGTTGCTGGCCTCAGCATCTCTAAATGAGTCTCTAAGAATAAGCTGTAAAGAGTGGATCGCATCCATTTCTGCATTCTCCCATGGCAAGCTACGGCTCTTTACCACTTCCAGAAAAGCCTTGAACGATGACCGTGGATGCATCCTCTGCCCATCATCCTTGTCCTGCGGGTGATGCTTAGCACCACCCCATTTGATCTCTTTTGCAGTGTGGGATCGGAACCAGAATAGAAAATCCCTTTTAGTGATATAAGCAACAGCCATTCCGCAAACTGCATCTCCAAGCGAGGCTGCTCCAGGGTACCCAGCATCAGCCAAACTGTCTGTGCTTAAGCCTGTGGAATCTCCATGGAAAGCCAACAACCACTCCACTATGTCCTTTATCTGTGCCTCAGTCGGAGTGACACCCATTGGGTAATACTTCCCTTGATGGTAGAGGGCCGCCCCATCACACTTCACGAGGTCCATAATACTAGGGCTTTGAGTCACAATTCCCGTAGGTGAGTCACGAAGCAGCATATCACACAACAGAGTCTGTGTCTTCAGAACATGTTTCTCCAGCAGCTGCGATGCCAATTGCAGCTCCATATTCAATTGGAGTCCAAATGCCTGCATCAAGAACTCACAAGCATAGCGAAGAGGGAATGGAATGCACCTAGGAGAAGTGTGGTGGCAAACAACCAAGCCCCACAACCTCATCGTATTCCGCCCACCGACAGCTTCCTCATCATTCCCATTGATAATAACTGCCATTGCTAATGAGGCAATTGAGCCCATATTGGCCATATACTGCGCATGACAACCATGAGGAGCACGAAGTGTGGAACCGACCAAACACAAAGGTTGCATAAGCCCCTCATCCTGAATCACACAAACCGGCGTAGAGTGGCAATCAACAATCATCCTAACCCTGTTCTGCTTAAACAAAAACCTCGATGCCTGAGGAATATCTGTGGCCGGATAATGCAACCCAATATAAGGTTCCAGGTCTAGCCTCCTGCTCTCAGCCACAACCTCACCATGCTCATCTTCATGAAACTTATACACCATAACCCTATCATACCCAGTAAGCTCTCTCACACTCTCTACAACAGTATCACACAAGAGCTTGATATCCCCACCGGGAAGTGACTGCAGCTGTGAAATCGCCCGCACTGCCAGCTTCTGTGACTGCACCGCGCCAGCAATAGACAAAGCAGGATCCTCTGTCTTCGCAGGCTCCAAATCAATGACAATCCCTACATCTATCCTGTGCAAAATTGCGTAGAAGGGATTCCCAGAATTCTTGGAATGAATCCAAACCGGGTTCAGCAACGTAATTTCTCTAGCTGCAAACGCCTTCTCGAGCAGAACTGCGCTTGAAGGCTTGAAAAGCGTCCTCACGTCAGTCCCAATTGTCAAAATCTCGGGCCTCTCGAGACTTGGGACTGACTGAGGTAAAAGACCGAGCATCTCGCGTGCGTTTTCGCTGTACGCGATCACATGGCATGTACTTTCGTCCACGGCAATCATGCAGCCAAAGGGCTGGATATGGCCACCCCTTTGGATTCTGGACAGGTAGGCTGTGATTTGTTCCTCGGGAACCGATTGCGTAGCGGTCTTGATTGACTGAGAGTAGTCGAAGGACTTTCCGGACTCGCCGGACTGTTCGAAAACGGCGTGGAGGCGAGCGTCGACGGTGTACTGTTCAATAGCTCGGGGTACGGAGGACTCCGCTTGGTGGAGCCTCATGTTGCCCGTGGTGTTTGAGGACTGAGCTAATCGGTTGGTGTCGTTAATGGTGTGGGGTGAGCGCGCAGCTCTGCTACCTGAGGCCATTGCTGGGTTATAAAGTTCGTCTTTTTGTGTTTCAGTCTTTCTCTGTGCGCGGCTCTCAGCTTGTTTGGGTTGGTGACAGGGGCAAGTGAGAAAGTGATTGATTTAGGGAAACCCACAGGAGCATGAAGAATCTCAGTAAGGTGAAATGGAAAACTTTTGGCTGATTGTTGCAAAGGAAGGTGGGGGAATAATAATGTTTCGGTAAATGCGTTACTGCCGCTGCCATTGTTGTTGCCGTTACCCAACGGTAGGATCAAACCGACCACAGATTGACTAAAAACTGCACACAAAAAAAAAAAAAAAAAGGAAGGAAAGAAAGAGAAAGTATAAAAGTTCTCTTTTTCCTTGAAACCTCTTTATATACACTTGAGATTAGTTTATTCAAAATAAAAAAATGGGTACAAACAGATTGAAAATTAATGCTGGATTGATGCAAAAAGCAGGGAAAAAAGAAGGAGATGCGAGGCCTATGGAAGCTACGGTTGACATGGCGGGTCTTGGTGATGTGGCAGTCAAATAGTCAAACTCAATTTCTCTAACAGCCCCTCCTAAGCTCAAATAGTTGAATGGAGCATTAGTTCGGACCTTAAGAGACGAAAGCAAATGAAAGTAAGATCCTCGGTGAAGATGTTAACAAGTTAGCCAGAAGAAGAAATGAAATGGATAAGTAAATGACCTCGTACAAGTCACTTACGAATAAAATTAATTTCCAGGTGCTTCATTCAAGCATAGAAATTGAGTTTGCTATTTGACTGCCACATCAAATAAACTATCACACTAGAGGGTCAGTGGATGAGACGATAGAGTACAAAGATCACAAAAAAGATACTCGGGTAGATATCGTGGGGCGGTTGCGGGTGGTATAGGTGACGGTAAGGAGGGAAAGTTAGCTGGTGTAGCCACAGCAGGTGGCAAGGATGGTAAAGAGGGAAATATAAGAGGCAACAAGGGAAGGACAATGGAAGGTGATGGAATGGAGGATGGAGAAGCCAATGGAAAGTTGCTAAATAGGGAACTAAGACTCATAAAACACCACATCAGTTACAATGAAAAACTTTTGAGTAGTAGAACAATAACATTGATAATCATAATAACTAGGTTGATAGTCCATGAAAATGATGTGTTAGCTTATGAGGAGCATAGAGTCACATCACCCATAAGTGTGAAATACTATTTTTAGGGGAAGAGGCACGCACAATGAAAAAGGCGTTTGATCATGTGGATCACCATCTTGAAGACCCAAGCCACTTACTGGATATCTAGCTTCCCAATGGGTAGAAAACTATCTATTTAATCTTGATCCAATTGATTCAGTTGCTTTTATTTGTTACTAGATCCCCAAAATGTAGAGGGAATGAATGCCTAAGATAGGAGAGCAGAGCCAATCTCTGCAATATGACGATACTTACCTTTGCCATCCTTTTTGAAAAAAAGAATAAGGATAAAAGATGCGTTACTGAATGTTATGCCCTTTAAGGTAATGCTATTAAGTTAAGAAAAGAAACTCTGAGACATCCATTAATTGCCTATAATATATAATGCAGTTGATTGTCCACAAACTTATAGGAAGTAGTAAAAAATGAAGAAAAAAAATTAAGAGTGTGTATTAATTGGATATAATAATATAAAATATGAGTAATCATCAATAAAAAAATTAATAATTATAGTCATTAATAAAAGTTAAAAGAAAAGGGTAATAGACATCAAAATGGACTACATAAAATGTAAAAGAAGATTTAGACAAGGTAAAGAGATAATGATGGCATTAACTTTCACTAAGAAGACACATCTTATACAGGGAAAAAGAAAAGTTGGTAAAATTGGCGTGTGTGGAACTAAGGAGATAAAGAAGAGCATATGAGGATGCATGTCACAGGTAGTGATGCCATGAAGAGAAAAACTTAGCATGAGATATAGTAAAAGTTTATAAAGGCTTTGAGATGCTAGATGGGTAGACACATTAATGAACATGATCGAGTTGATGCACTAAGAAGAGAAATGGGTAGACACATTAATGAACATGATCGAGTTGATGCACTAAGAAGAGAAAGAGCTAATAAAATTGATGTATGTGGACCTAAGGAGGCAAATAAGAGCATCCCATGATGCGTGTCCCAAGCAATGATGCCACAAAGAGAAGGGGCTAGCATGAGGTGTATTAAAAGATTATAAGGACTTTAAGATGCCAAATAGTGGGATATGATAGAGAACATGATCAAGTTGGCCATGAAAAAGGTTTATCTAGTATGCAATGAGACAACAAGGAACTAGGAAGGGGAAAAGAAGAATGACACAAAAGTTATTACTAGTGAACTTAAAGATAGATAACAAATTATAGTAATTGAAAGGACAACTAAAATATTTGAAACTTAATGTTGAGGAGATGAAAAAGATACAATGGTACTTGTGTAAATAATGGGAAAAAAGATGCTATGATCCATTATGAGATACTAGAAGCCAACATAAGAATTGATAAAAATTAGAACTCTAAGCTTTTTAATGACATGATGAGAAGCCTTAAGAAGGCAATAGACTAGAATAAGGGTGGGGAGGAATAAAATGTGTATAGTGCACTATAGGTGGGAGTAAGGTGGAAAGATAAGTTTGAGGAGTTGGGCTAGGATAATAACCATAGGAAGCATAATATGGCGGAACTTGAAAAGGCTGGGTCTAGTGGGCTTAAGAACATGTGCAACATAGTGGGCTTGGGGGGAAAACAGAACAAATCAAAGGTTAAATCTTCCTGCAATTAGCCATTTTGTGGCTAAGGTTGTAACCGCAATTGGCAAAAGGAAACACAATAATGATCATGGCTACCCCATTGCTGGTGGTGTGGCTAAGAAGGTAAAGTGGTGGGAGCCTAATTTGTGCAAGAATGGTTGCACCATTAGTGGGTTGGTGGAATTGTTCAATTGGGGGTAAAAGGAACATGTGTAATGGTGGCATAGCACCATCAAAGGCCTCCATATCCAATTTTTCTTTGTGAAAGAGCAGACTATGGAGGGTGTCATGCAAAAGCTAATGTGTCTATGTTAAAACATAAATGGTAATGGATAAGGAGACATATTTTATGCTGAGATTATGGAACAAATGAGTGTGACACTCATTGTTTGGTTTGGGCTATCCCATGACTTCTAGCTAATTAAAAAGGCTCTTAGTGTGTTGGATGTACTTAATGATTGATCAATTGCCCTTCCTATCGATGGGTAATTGCATATGGAGGGAGGAGGCATAGGTTATGGATTAGGCAACCTAGAATTAGCCAAGTAGGTCCAATGGCATCATAGTATGTGTGGTGGGTGACACAAGTGATGATAGACTTAATGGATATAGCAAGGAACCAACCAAAACCTACCTAATCTTGGTTGTCCTACACTGTATAGGCTAGGTTTATAATTGGAAGACATGGAATGTTGTTGGAACTTAACTAATACAAAAGAAGTTAAGGCGATAAGACTCATATTCATCAACAATCAACATTAAATTGTAAGCTTGAAGGAAAGGAATGAGGAGGGTCTTCTAGACAACATAGTTGTTGCCATTAAAACTCTCATTAATGGTTGGCAAAGAGATGACCATAAAAAAGGGAGGCATCATCGAGGTAGCAAAATAGGGGTTGTTTAGGTTATTTGAGGATGAAAATCAAAGGTAGAAGAAGCCATTGAGTAGGGGGACAACAACGCTTTGGCTAGAAAAATATTTTATACCTACTTAGAATGGTTGGATCAAGACAAAAACAATTAAAGATTAGCCAAAAACATACATAAAATAAGGAGATAGAAAGTTTAAATATTTCCATTTATTTATCTTTCCTATTAGAAAATGAATGTACATGTTAATCTAGCTTTTTTTTTTTGTGATTGGTTAATTCAAAATAAAAAAAGGTACAAATTGATTGAAAGTCGGTGCTAGATAGATGTGTAGAAGGAGAGAGAAAGAGAAAGACATAAGGCTTCTAGAAGTGAGGGTTAACATGGTAGGTCTTGTTAGGTTTGGAGTAAATTAATAAGGGAAAATATATAAACTACCATTTTCATGTTGTTGGTAATTTTTAGGTTTTCCTAGTCCTATCCAATCAAGGTTCCCTTAGTATTAGTATATAAAGGAACACTATAGGAAAACCTAGTTATGAGGTTGCATAAAAGTTAAGTAAAACACAATGTGTGAAACAAAGAGAAAAAATAGAGGTTTTTTAGTGTACATTATAATCATTTTCATTATAGTAAAGAATTGCTCCATAGGTTAAAGATGTAGGAATTATCTCAAACTTTGTAATCCTTATGTGTTTTTTTTTATTAATATTCTCTCTATATGTGCGGTAAGATTTTGGGGAACTTTATGAAGTTGATAATCATGGGTTTGCTTTTAACAAACTGATATTGAAGCCTTGGTTCCTAAATTAGGTCTGGGCTTCTTCTTTGTTAGAAAATTAGCAGAAGAACAATTATTTATATGAACTTAGAACACTACGCATAGGAGAGATAAACTTTAGTTAAAAGTTTAGTTCAACAGGCTTGGTGAGCACTTGGTTTACAAACATGGTGAGAGGTAAAAAATTAGCGATTAGGGTACATATTTTCTTCTTTTAAATTCATAGGTGTGATTTCTAACTTTTCATGCCTAAAAAATGCTAGATTTCATTGAAAAATTAGCTGCAGACTTATGGCTTTCATCAAACCCATGTGCTTGAAAAGGAAAATTTTAATTTCTCTTTTATTCAACAATTTTGTGGAGCAATTTGATAATCTATAGATTTGTGGGAAGCTAATCTATCAATTAAAGTTCTTAGTTTGTCAGAAAATGGTCTTGTAATGGCGGAGAAGAAGTGATGGTAGAAATGGGTCCATCAACTTGACTTTGACCCAAGATTTAACTCGAGTTGACCTATTAAATCAATTTTGACGACCTATTCACCTAACTTGTTGACTGATCCAAAGATTGATCTAACTTGAGATCTAAATTGAACTAACATAGTTTGTCAACCTGCTAGCAAGCATGTTGCACATGCCCCACACCTTATTCGTATTTGATAAGCATGTGAGTACTACTCCTAGACATGTAGGCCCACACATAGATTGTTGTAGAGTGTGTGAACTACACACACTAAACAATTTTCCAAGAGGTAATTTTTAGGAGCTATTTTGATAGTTGTTTGGGTATAATCAAAGGATTATTTTAGTCAACTTGTTTAGCATTTGTTGACGGGTATTACTTTTGATTTGTGTTTAAAGGGAAAGTAAAAAAAAAATTATTAATTGTGATGGAAGGTATGAATACTTTTAATAGAAGTGTAACCATCTTGAATTTGTCTAATTTTTATATTTAAAAGTCGCAGATGGAAAAATATTTAATTATTAGAGATCTATATGATATTGTGGAAGAGAATTTGACTAGACCTAAAAAGATGACCAGCAAAGAGCGGGAGAAGTTAAACAAGAAAACTATTTCTCATATCAAATAGTTTATTAAAGATAATATTTATCACCATATTGTGAAAGTGACTAAGCATGTGAGTTATGGAAGAAGCTTGAGGCCTTTGTGAATGTAAGACTTTTTAGAATAAGATTTCCCTATTAAAGAGGTTAATTAATTTGAAGCATAGAGTAGACAGTTAATGATAAAGTTCTTAAGTGAGTTCAAATCATTGGTGACCCAATTGGCAAAAATAAAAGTTATTTTAGAAGATGAATTGCAAGCAATATTATTATTGAATAACTTCCATGATAGCTAGCAAACATAGGTAGTTACCTTTACCAACACAGTTCCAAACAACATTGAAAGTATGAAGATGGTTCATAAAACTTTGCTTAAAGAAGAAATTAGAGTTAATGAGCAAGAAATATTTAGACATACAGAAGTATTGGTTACATGAATTTAAGGGGGGGAGGGGAGAAGTAGATATGAAGATAAAACTAAAAGTAAAAGGTATAAGCAAGAGGAAAGCACCAAATTTTAATAGTTCACATAGAGTATCATGTTCGAAGAGAGATATCAAGTGCTATGATTGTGATAGGCTTGGTCATTATAAGAAAGACTGTAAAAAGCTCAAGGAAAAATAATTAAGGAATGAAGAAAAGAAAGTTAAAAAAAATACAATAGTAACTAAATTTGGTATTAGAAATATTATGATCTTTTGTGATTCTCAAGTCAACAAATGATGTTAAGTTTTATTTTAAATTGTTAACAAAGGGGTCTCTTTCATGTTATTCCACATGAAGAGTTCTTCACATCTTATATAGTTGGTGATTTTAGGTGTGTTAACTTAAGGAACAATGCACAAGCAAAGATAGTTGGCATAGGACATGTAGTTTTGAAGACTAATATTGGATGTAAGCTACTACTAAAAAATGTTAGCCATATTCTTAAGATTTGTTTCAATTTTATTTCTATAGGCATCCCTGGTGATTAGGGATTATGATAACTACTTTGGTTAAGATAAATGAAAACTTAATAGTGATTCTCTCATACTTACAAAATGATAGAAGATTAATACTTTCTACAAGATTGATGCTAACATTCAAAAAGGCAAGATGAATATGGTAAAAAACAATCACATGGAGCTTTGTTACAAACAACCAGGACATTTGAGTGAGAAGGGATTTTGACATTTGATGAATAACAAAATCATATCAAGAGTCAATAATGTTGGTACATAGTTGAAACCTTGTGATTACTACTTAATTGGAAAGCAACGTAAAGTGTCATTTCAGAGAAAACTCTTTTCTAAAAGAAAACATGTTCTTAATTTGATTCATTTAGATGCATGGCAGTTCATGTTATAACAGGGTATATGCTTACTTTTATAGGATGAGTAGTTTCATGGCAATTCATGTTATAAAATTATGTTACCTTATCTGCAACAAAAGTAAAATATATTACAATCACTAAGGGTGGTAAAGAAATTCTGTGGATGAAGATGTTTCTTTAGGAACTTAATATAAATCAAGAGATGGTTATTCTTTATAATGACGACCAAAGTTCCATCCACCTCATTAAGAATGTGTCATATTATTTAAGGTCTAAGCATATTGATGTAAAATATAGTTAGATTAGAGATATATTAAAATCCAAGAAGTCAGATCTTGTGAAGATTTAGACTAATGACAATAGAGTAGATATTTTGACAAAATCGCTTACAAAAGACAACCTAGAAATATGTTAGCGGGTTACTGAATGGACTTCAAGTAGAGTCAAGTTTAGGAAGCAATTTTCTTTCTCTTCTGGTGTAGAGATGTTATATTAATGTTACTTTTAAAGGGCGAAATTGTTAAGTTTGAAGTAAATTAGTAAGGAAAAATATGTAAACTTTTATGTTCATGTTGTGGGTAATTTATATGTTTTCTTAGTCATATCTAGTTAAGATTCTCTTGTTACTAATATAAAAGAAAACACTATGAAAAAACTCAGTTATGAGGTTGCATGAGAGTTGAGTGAAACATAGTGTGTGAGATAAAAAGAAAACAAAAGTTTTGTAATGTATATCATAATATTTCTCATTATAGTGAAGAATTGCTCCTTAGGTTAAGAATGTAAAAGTTATCCCGAATATCATAATCTTTGTGTATTTTTTTTTTTTTATTAATATTTTTCTTTGTGTAGGCATTGAGATCCTAAAGGACTCCATGAATTGGAGAATCATGGGTTTGTTTTTAACAAGTCTCAGGCAGTTAGACGGTGAAACTCAGTTTCAGTGTTCTCGTTGCCTTTCCATGAGATAACCTTTTAGCCCTCTAGACTAGTGAAAGGAAGGTACCTGGTTTGTAACTTTTTGAGTGAGAATTGATTTTTTGGTTCTCCTCTCCATTTTTGTGATAGGAATTAGATTCTCCCAGTGCCTTGCATTCTTCTTTTAATTTCTGGTATGGAGTCCCAGCGGCAAGGGAAAGCTCCATTCGCAACATGAACTAATTTGGATAGGAGTTCTAAGTCCTCGTCTTCTTCTGTAACTCCGGTTTTTCATTTTTGTCTCCCCATTTTTTTCTATGTTTTATGACCCAGAGAATAGTGTTACATAGATTTTCAATATCCTCTTAACTGGCCCCAGGATCATCACCATGCTGAAACTTTTTCGCCTTCGGCTGACGACGTCCAGAACAGCGAAATCTGTGGATAGTTCAGAAATCGACAGGATGGGAGCATCCTCCCGTGGAAGGTGGAATATACTCGGCACTGCATGTCCTAATCACGCAGAGCAATAGGTGGGCAATTGTCCGATTCCTGACCGTCACGTGGATTGGGCATTCAACTTTATTTGAATACTCATCTATCCCTCCTCACTCGCGGGACTTTCAAAGGGAGATGCTATTCTCACACGCGGGTACTTCTCAAATGCATGATATAACATAGTTATAATATAATTACTGCTTTTATTGGCACACCAAAAGCACAATTTCTTTCTTAACGGAAACATAAATAACGTTGTTTAACAAATTATTTGAGAGGGAGGGTGTCATGAGCCAAAATTTTACTGATCAAGCGGAGTAATTTTGGTACTGTAAAAAGTTCATTAAAAGCTCAACTATGGGACCTGCGATCCTTAACAGAAATGCCGCGCCTTTAAATGCAATCCGTCAAACAAAAACCAGGCAATCAATGAATGTCTTGTTCCTTGTTCTTTGGGCCTTGCGCCAGCTTTCTTTCTCTCCCTTCTTGGTTAGTGAGAATGTCTCACACGGAGGGAGTTGTAGCTTCCCAAAATCCAAACTTTAGCCCTCAACGGCAGAACGCGACGGCCGTTCAGCTGAATCCAACCGTCGGGAGAACGCGGCCGCTAGAGAGGGTCACTCTTATTTTGTTTTTTTTTTTTGTTTTTTTTATACACCTTACAAATGAAGATACTAAGCTTGGAATTACAAGCAGAAAGACTAGTCTAATCGTTTCAGTAGGTAGAAGAAACTTGGAAGAGAAAAACGCCAGTCGAGCGGGTGAAACAGTAGTGCCATCACTTGGTGTAGAGAATATCCTCCCATGGGTGGCGGTATAGCGGCTGCTTCAATCTCTTCTGGTCAAAGGTGTGCCTGTTTTTGAACAAGGGGAGGTCAGTAAGAAACAAACGTTAAGATTAAAGATTAAGAAAATGCAAAAGTTAAAGTAGCGCATGCTTTTAACAGTACTATGACCGTTGTTTGATCATCTTTTCTCGCACTTCCTTTTGCCCTGGAAGGCACTAGATGCCCTGGTCACTTTCCTTGTCGATGACCTAGGACCATGCCATTTGTTACGGGACCATAGCGTACTACCATGTCACCCTTGGGCATATCAAGATTTGTTTGCACCTTAATAAGCGACAGAAAACCTAAAGGCCTTTAGGTCAAGATAAGAAAATCAAGCTTACCCAATCAGACCAATGGAGCGAGCCAGCACGAACAGCCCATTCAGATAACCAATCTCCACAATCTCATCAATCTCTTGCTTCGTGAACATTCCAGTGCCCGCAAGCAGATCCAAGAAAAGCGACCCAATTGCTCCATCGATGTTCAGAACCAAGTTATTGGCCTTGGTAAGTGTGTAGGCTTCAACTTGCACAGCATATTCAAGGTACTTTACAGAGGGGAAATGCGTACGTGCGAACCGTTGTAGCAGCTCTACTCTCTTATCCTTGTTGTCCCTGCTCTTGATCCTATTCCACAACATAATAATAAAAAGATTCAAAAAGCCAGATTTTGTCGTTTAGCCGCTACAACCGTGAATATTTTTGAACTTCATGGTGTTCTAGTCTTTTGAAATTTGAAGCAAATACTAACAGTTTAGAACTCTCTATACCTGTGCCCAATTCCTGGAACACGAATGCCTTTCTTTTTCATGCCTTCAACAAACTCATAAGGTGTTAAACTCTGACAAACACAATGAAAAGAACAGCATGTTATAATTTCCAGAATTCATAGTAGTTGAAGATCAACTAATAAAGTATCCTGATAAGCCATCAAGTCTCACCCTCTCATAAGCATCCTTAAAGTATCGAGCAGCATCATCAATGGCACCACCAAATCGTGGACCAATTGTAAGCAAACCTGTTAAAAAATTCATCAGCCATCATTCGATCGGATATTAGCTCACATGAATCAGTCCTGTCCACAATTTTAGGTGGTTAAGAAAACCATTAGATGTCGGCTATTTACCTGAGACCAGGCTGGAAACAAGGTCTTTTCCAGCTCTTGCTGTCACTATAGTGTTGTGAGCACCAGAGACACAAGGACCATGGTCGGCACATAAAATGATAGATATCTGATCAATGTCAAACGTATTAATGAAATAATAAACAAACAAGTTTGTTTGAATAATCAACTATTTATTTAGATGGAAAACAAACATTCAGCTAAAGCAAGTCAGCATTGTAAGCAAATATGCAATTACAAACAAATAAAAATCTCCATGCATTGTAAGCAAATATGCAATTTCAAATAAACAAAAACTAAGTGGTCACAAGAAACGTACCTCAATAAATTGTGTGCAGTAACGGGGAAGGCTGCGTTTGAACCACAAAAGCGAGATAACATCACCAACACCAAGACCCTTTTCAATAATGGATGACATTGGTACACCAGCATAGCATGGCTCCTCACCTACAAATTGGTTGAAAAATTTAGGGTCAATAAAAACAAGGCCATAAAAATATGAATAAAATATTATTGGGTTGTTCAGGAGTTACCCCTTTCGTCACAGATGGTGGAAATAATATGAGTTGGAGCGCGAACTTTCCCACTCTTGATGGCAGTGCTAAGATCCTCAGGGATTTGTGGAGGTGTAACTTCTCTAACTGGTGTAACCTTTCCCTCTTCAACCTAACAGAAAATATAAACAAAACACAGATTTATAGGTAATTGCAGATCCAAGACGAACTCATATGAAGACAACTTTTTTTATTCTTTTTTCTTTTTCACTGAGCGGACAGTGGTTTTGGGAGAGGCGTGGGGGGCATATGGAGAACAAAGTTCATAATACACAGGAACTAACCAGTTTCACAAACGTTTCCTTAATAGCACTTTCTAGAGCTTCGTATGATGTGGGAACCACAGCTCCAGCTTCTCTTAGGGCTTGATTTTTAGCTTGGGCAGATTCCATCTCGCCACCACTTTTAGCACCCTGATTTAACAATATCAAGGAAAATAACCATTCAGGAAAGCTGCCCCTGTTATTATAGCATTAAAAAGATTTGTTTTTTGCTGTAAAAAGAAGAAGGACGTGATCGTTAACAGACAAATAGAGTAGTTCCTTACAGCATGACCAAATTGTACTTCAGATTTGAACAGGCGTGCGCAAGTTCCACTAACCCAAGCCACTACTGGTTTGGTTACTTTCCCCTGTTTCAGGGCTTCAACTAAGGAATACTCATCGCGGCCACCAAGTTCCCCGAGAACAACAATCATTTTAACCTGAAGTAGATTACAAAACTCAAACTGAAGGACAATAATAAATGCAAATTCTCCAATACAAGAAAACTTAGTGAAAATGTCATAAATTTAGTCAAGTCTCATGTCAGTCAAGGAAAAGGTTTGCAACCTTTCACTACAGAGAGTAGCATTGTTAATATATCAAATTTGAGACTGAAAGAGAAGGGACTTGACCATGGGGAACATAAAAAGCAAGCTGATAAAGGGTTAGTTCTCTCCATCACTTAGCAAAGAGGAAAACCAGACCCAAAGAAGAAACGTTTTTGGCAAGAACCTAAAAAGGTGCAAATTAAAGGATAATTGACGCGGGCCTGCATCTATAATGTACCTGTGGGATGTTGTTAAACCGCAAAACATGATCTGAAAGGGTGGAACCTGGGAACACATCTCCTCCAATTGCAACACCTAAGGCAGTTTAAAAAACCACACCGAAGTTCAAATTGTGACACAATACACACAGATGAGGACCATAATGAAGCTAAAACCAATCAATATAGCCAGCATATGGGCACCTTCATAAATTCCATCAGTAACACGGGCAACAGTGCTGTATAATTCATTAGACATCCCACCCTGCAATCATAAGAAACTCTTTACCATCAATATACTTGTACTTTCTTTTCCAAAGACAATATGTCAATTATTTACAAACAAATTAAGCAATTGCCGAGGAAGTTCCATTCATATTGATAAGGTATGAGACCCGCAATTTGGCAACTCCTCCCAAACAAATTAAATCCATTCCTTAACTCGTAGGGAAATATAAATTTTTGGCTCAACAACTGAAAAGGCTCAAAAAATTCATCTGCCAAATTAGGCAGAAGACTGAGCTTGACATATTGGACAGTTTGCACCTTTCAAGTGCTGAATTAAAACTGATAACTCCTCTATTTCCAACAGAATCTTTGAGCTAGACTACGTTTTGCAGCATTAGTTACAAATGTATTAAGAGGATATGCAGTAGAAATGAGCTTCAGCTACTAAACTTTAAGTTTGCAGATATAAGTCAAAACAATAAAAAACCAATATCACGTCAGATGCAAAATTCTGAGGTCGAATAACAAACTTTAAACTATTTAACAAATTATACAACTGGTTTAACATATAGAAGCAGCCTATGAGATATTCTAGATTTCTTAGAAGAAAACTGTGTGGCAGTATGACAATTGTATTTATTACTGGGAAATTTCACATAGAACAGGTAAAGAATTGTCCACAATGAGAGGAATATATATGCGATAGATAGACAGAGCGCTGGAGCAACTACATACAGATTTGGAGACAAAACCAACAGATCCAGGCCTGTAAAGCTTGCACTGAATAATATTGTCAATAGTTCCAGCGGTGTCACCAATCTTAAAAGCCCCAGCTTGGATGCCTCCAACAGTAGCTGGGCCAATAACAACCTACAATATCAGCATGAAATTAGTATCACTCAGTTAATCTCTTTCTGGATTGATTTGATTAACATGAATACACAGCATTCATCTCACCTTGTTGTTTGCACGTGCATATGCAATCAATTGCTTAGTGTCCGACTCTGGAACACCTTCAGCAATGATAGCCACAACTCGAATGGTCGGTTGCTTCAAAGCAGCCAAGGAAGAAGCAGCAGCACTGCATATTCATCAGTAGCAATTAGTTATAAAGAACACATAAAAAAGTCCTGCACTCCAAAATATTGTTAATTTAATGAGTTATAACCTTCTAAATGATGCAAAGTTGATAAAGACATCTGCAGTAGGATGTGCCGCACAAGCTGCCTCAATACTGCAAAAGAGATTGACATGTCAAGAATACGTAACATATGTAAACTGCAGACCACATATGTTGAGTGTACTAATAGATTGGTTTGCACACTGCAACTAAATATCAAATTTGAGACATCATTGATTCAGTCATCAATTCTACCAAGATGCCACAAGTTCTGCAAGCAAATCTATGCAAGAAGAACTGTCTTTCACAATTTATAACAGATTAAGATATTTTTCTGCATAAACTATCAAGATCAAGTAGTTCTTTACCTCTACAAGTTTATGGAAGTAATATCTTTTGTAAGCAACTTATTATATGGAAGAAAAGCAAAACACTAGCAGTCATTGTTGTGGGATGGTCAAACCATTTTGATTCAAGTAATTAAATTACTAGGAAAATAAGACCACATATGATGATAGTCAAAAAAACGGATCAGAGTAAATCCATTGTATTCAATCATCTAAAGTTGCCTATAGTAATTCCAAATAATGGAAAGATGAGAATAGTTAGACATAAAGCAAGAAACATGTCATACGCTGAATGCACAGGGATGGCAATTTCTTCTTGACCAAAAAAGAGTTTCTGAAATCCATCGCCACCGGGGTTAATTATTCCAGCAACTGACGGTGTTTCCCTTCCTATAGATACAAGCAAGAACATCGCGTTAATACCAAAACCAACAAATTTACAAAGACGTAAATCTAATCCAAGACACAAGTGCCAAATTCGATCTCTATATCATTATATCCCGCTTGAAACAAGTAAAAGGAGGTATTCGATACTGACCACAAAGGAAGTCAAAATCAAGCATCCGCTGAATCGGGAGTTGCTTGTAGTTGTAAAACAAAGCTTGTGTCGTGCGGGAGAATATTTGTCCAGTGGCCATGTTGTAGAGTAAAAGGAACCTGTACACACAAAAGTATATGACGTTAGATCAGGAAGGTCTACCAGGTATAGAAGAAAATCCACAGCTTTATCTGGATCATAACAAAACCACCTAAGATCAAACTGGAATATATCAGTCTAATCCTCAATTGGCTGGGTGAGATACTCTCTAACTGTAACCCATCATTGATATTCTCGAATTAAGACCAAACAGATTCCAATAAGTTTTCTTACTAAACTACAATGGTAAAGCACTTTTTAAGGCAGATCCAGAGGCACAACAATGAAGAATTGGCCGTGACAAACATTATACACACATGCAGATACATTTTTGCAGGATCAACCGAATCCGCTGCTACGTACAATCAAGAATTAGTTGCACCAAACACTGAACTAAAGACGCACACGTTTCTACCAAACTTACACTGAATTTGTCAGGTAAGGAAGGTGCGCCTAACCAGAAACTAGAGCCTATCCAGATCTCAATTTCAATTCAAATCGCAGAATGTGTGTTATATAGAATCCACTGTCGAATCCGACAATATTCTAGGGTCGAACAGTATCTACTAAGGATCAAAAGCAACAGACACCTCTCACGCTTTTTTTAAGTGCCCAACCACATCCGAAATCTCAAAAGTAGTTCAAAAACAAACACAACAGAGCATTTCCGCTCCTCCTCGAAGACATCGATAGAGTCGTATCACAATTCGACAACGAAGGGAACTTCAAAAGTTCCAGATCTAAGATCAGGACCCGAGTCGTTATAAAGACAAAGAACTCGTCAACGGTAAAAGAAGACAGACAGAAAAGGGGAGGGAGAGAGAATCGGCAAGGAAGGTGGGAATTGAGATTGGGAAATGAGAAATGAAATCCGACTTGCCTGCGAAGAAGGCTCACTGACTCACTGACTCGGCCGAGTGAGTGAGACTTGGGTGTGATTGGCGTTTCGCAGTCGGGAACGCAATGCTGGAAACTCGGCGGGACAGGTTGGTTGGTTTATATAGGGAAGAGAGGGCAGCGGAGCTACCACTGGTACAAAGAGGGTGAGCTACGCACGTGGCGCATGGTAGTTAGGTCGCACGACTCTGGGCGACTTTTTTCCGCCCGTCCTGGGATCTTCCCCCGTTTTGGTTCACAAAATTAGACTTTGTTAAAGCGAGATAAGCTTTGCTGGTATGGTCTGGTTGGTGGTAGGTGGACCGAAGCGTTTGCTTGACCCCTCCTTCAATTCTTGGTTGTTACGCACGAACTGCCGCTCCGCCACCAACAAAAATGAAAAAAAGGACGAAATCAGGAGTGCGGCTGCTCACCCCTTCTTTCCTCTCACAGAATGACACGGTTCAATGGACAGACTAGAGAGTCGCTACCACAAACACAATTCTACCATGTTCAATCACATTCAATTCACAAAAAATCTCTTGAGTTTCATTGGAAAATGACAATTTTCCTTGTCCAACGTCGTTGCTGAAAGTGAACGATCATATGTTGAAATACACGTTTTTTCCATTTCAACATGTTGGATTCAATAATCAGTAATTCATGAAATGTAAGGTTAGGAAGCGTCTAATTCAATTAAGAACAAGTATTGTTTATAACTTTTTAATTTCAAATTTGACACGCATAAGGAAGTTTGGTAAATGATAACGTTTATGGAAAAACAAAGTATATTTTTAAGTGAAGAATTATGGTAAGGCTGAACAAATCTTTGCAACGGTTGAATTGCGGAGTGCGAAGTCAAAGTAAGTGGGCTGGTCCAAATGATACATTGCAGGCTACCCATCGCTTTAACGTGGACTAACGGATGTTTTGATCTCTCTACTTTTTATTTTTCTGAGTGAATAAATGATATAAGTTGTAGAAATCTCAACTCTATCAGCCTTAAAAGTTACGAGGAGAATCTGTGTATCACGGGTCGTTGTAGAAAAGGTTAGAGGAAGTCAAGGCGAGCAAAGCAAGCGGCCGGGTTTTTTTGTCATGCCGAAGCAGACATCAATTCTTTGTATTTTACTATAATTTTAGTTTCAATCTCCAAGGTGGAGAAAACCGTGCAATTTCAGAGTTGTTGGCTATAGTGGGTTATTGCACGCAAAACCATGACACTAGATATTCATTCAGGCTACTTGTCCCATTGACAAAAATAAGGAAGAAACCAATCCAATCTGCAGAGGAATAGTCCGTGAATTCATGGACGCCTTCATGTCGATTTTGCTTTGACATCTTTCGTTGTCCCGCACCGATTATTGGAGGTTATAAGTCGCTGTTTTCTGGAATAGGTGGACTGAGCGTGCTCAGTTATTGTTCTCTTCATGAAGTCACGCTACCCAAATGTGTCTCGAACAACTTACCACCTGCTACCTGTACTCACAGGCATAATAGGATAGGTAGCTTCACTTCTGCACAATAGTTTTTTAAAACTGAGATTGTGTGTATATGAAAGGATTTTGTTCTGTTTTGTATTTGAAACTCGGATACTGTAATTAAAATATAACTTGACCATAGTAAGTGGAGAAAATTTGTTTCCTTACTCCTTCAAGTCTCCTCCCCTGTGAAAACAAAAGAAAAGCAAACGGTCTGCCTCGGCGTCGCTTTCGTTCAAGTCGAAAGGCATTCATTCCGGAGTAGCGCTGGGTTAACCAACGTAAGGGGACATTTTACCTAACAAGCTGAAACTCAAGTATCAAGTAGATTCAATGGATGTTAGATTTTGAGAACCTTAATTTGAAACACATGAACAATCACCAGAAGGATATATCCAAGTGAAGAAAGGGTGAGAAGAAAGCTATCAGTTTATTGGATTAAGGCGTTGTTTATTAGTTGGTTGAAGCTTTCAAGTCGGTGTAGCCGTTCCCCCCACGCTAACCCTCTTGCACAAGCATTCAAATCCGTCACACCAGCACCCCCACTGTGTTTACTTCACATTCATGTAGGTGGCTCCCACGATTGAATTCGTATTCCTTCACATTTATGTAAGCCATTTTCTTCTCATTATGCTTTCTATCAAGACCAAATTTAATTTATATTTAACATTATAATTGTAAATGGTTGAAATTTTATATAAATGTATGAGTAGGATCTGTTTAGTTGCTCGCTTGGTTCTGCTGTCCTCTTTTTCGAATCAAATAATAATTCGGTCAAAACGGCAACAGGGTTATTTCAATGTCACAATCCATCTTCATTTTTTAAAAAATTTTGAGGCTTGGGGGCCTTAGTTGTGGACTTGCTGGTGCTTGGAAAACGACCTAAAATGAGAAGTCATGAAGGGAGTACTTGACAAGGAAAATGTCAATTCAAGATATGGTCCGTGATTAACAAATTGGTTAAGAGAATTTCTTGACACGTTGTCTGGTCATTGGCTGGCATTTTCGTTAGTTAAGTGGGGTTGGATACACTTGCACTTGGCACCCATTGACAGCCCCATCATGTTTATACAACCAACCCTCTGTTTAATAACTCACAGATAATTTCGTGGGACACGGACACTGCTCAAAGCCTTCAAAAATGGGTTGATTATTCAACCAAGATTTGTCAATTTCGTGTACGTCTTTCTAGCATTTTGTCTTAATGAAAAGAAAACTTGTGAAGTGAATGGTATAATGGGGGGAACCTTGCAAGAAATAATTGAGAGATGCACCAACACATGGCACTCCAAATCTTTTATCATTATTATTTCATAGTCTGCCCTCATGGAACCCAAGTTTCTGACTTTTGTGTTAATCAAAGTGTTGTTCTTTGACTCTCGTGAATGCTGATGCCGCTCCATGCGTGCCCAGCATATTGGTTCTCTACATTCTCGTTCAGTTTAGATAATAGCTTTAAGGGATTTCTCAACCGTAGCTCCTGATGCAAAGTGAAATCACTACTTTCAACTTAAGACTGCGCCTACAATTTCAAACCGATTAGTGCCTCCATCCATGGCAGTTTAGGTCTATCGCAATCTGTAGTAGACATTTGCATCCGTGAAGTCAAGATCTTCTTCTTCTTCTCCTTTTTTTTTTTATTTTTTTATTTTATTTTGGGTGGGTATCCATTTATTCAACATGTTAACTTTTCAAAGTAACTTCCATATCTAATACCTAAAGGGACAACTATGAAAAAATGAATTGCATAAGCCCATCATTTTGTGTAGCATGCAGGTAGGATAGTGAAAAATGAAATCAAGTTTATGATAGCTTTCAGTCTTGGTGATTGGGCAATTCAGCCTTAGATTTCTGTGAACGGGGGACCTAGAATCACCCAAAAAAATTAAAAATAAACAAAAAATTAAAAAATAAAACACAGTCCTTCACAATGGCAAAGAGACATACATGTAGATATTCTCGAAGTAGAACCATATTAGAGTTATATTGGTTATCAAACAAAGTCCGAAATACAAAAGAAGGTCCTTTCTCGATTCTTAAAAGAGTCAATCTTTCATAGAATTATATGTCCATTATCAATAAAATTATAATGTTTATTATCAAATTGTTTTATGGCAAAAAATCAAATTGTTTTACGGGAAAAAATTACTTATAGGCAAATGAAAGGGGAAAGTGGATTTGATAGTCGTAGCATGGATGATTATAAATTAGTTCTTAGGTTAAATTTCTTACATGAAGCTAATGTTTTCTCTAATCTTACACATGGTTGCCTATGCATATTTACAAAAGATAAGTCATGTATGGTTTCCACCAAGGCCATGGCTCACAAAGGAGTCTTTCTACTATGCAATTGAAGAAAGGGATATGAAAAGGTAAGGAAACCTACTTGGCAGTGCTGAAATTGAAGGAGGAGATTATGGAGGAAGAAAATCTTCCTCAAATTGTTCGAGATGTCCTTGAAGAAAACAAGGACGTGATACCTCTAGAAATGCCAAAGCAACTACCTCTTAGGAAGGAAGTTGATCATGCCATCAAGTTAGAGCTAAGAACAAAACCTCCAACAAAGGTCTTGTATAGAATGTCCCTACTTAAGTTGAAGGAACTCAGGAAACAATTGAAGATGTAGCTTAATGTGGGGTACATTCGGCCTTTGAAAGTACCCTATGGATCTCTAGTGTTATTCCAGGCCAAGAAGGATGGATCAATACGGCTATGCATTAATTATCGGGCGTTGAACAAGGTAACTATAAAAAAAGAAAAAATACCTTATTCCTCTAATAGTGGATTTGTTTGACAAGTTGGGCAATGCCCATTATTTTACAAAGGTAGATATGAGATCATGATACCACTAAATTCATATTGTTATTAGTGATGAGTTGAAGACAACATGTGTGACAAGATACGGCTTCTACAAATGGTTGGTCATGTCATTTGGCTAAACTAATGGCCCAACAACATTTTGTACATTGATGAACAACTTGCTTCATCCCTATTTGAACAAGTTTATGGTGGTTTATTTGGATGACATAATGGTGTACAACAACTCCCTAGAAGAACATGTAGAGCACTTGAGGATTTTGTTCCAGGTGCTGTGAAAGAACAAGTTATACTTAAAGAAGGAGAAATGTTCCTTTGCATAAGAAAGAGTAGACTTTCTCGAGCACGTCATCATAAAAGGAACTTTACTGATGGACAAGGCCAAGGTGAAGGCTATTCAAGAATGGGAAGCCCCTTTGAAGGTAATAAAGTTGAGATCCTTCCTTGACTTAATTAATTACTATAGACACTTCATTATAAGGTTCTCGGCAAGAGCCACATCCTTGACGGGGTTATTGAAGAACTCCAAGACTTGGGATTGGATGGAAGAATGCCAAAAGGCTTTTGAAGATTTAAAGGCTGTTGTGACAAAGGAACCAATGTTAGTGCTACCAAACTTCTCTAAATCATTCGAGGTACACTCAGATGCTTTTGACTTTGTCATTAGGGGTGTACTCATGTAGGATGGGCATCCCATTGCCTTCGAAAGTCAAAAGTTAAATGAAGTAGAGCCCAAGTATACAATGCAAGAGAAAGAGATGACGACTATAGTATATTGCTTCAGGATTTGGCATCACTACTTACTTGGCTCATGGTTTTTAATTCAAATGGATAATGTGGCCATGAGTTAATTTAAGCTCAAAAGAGGTTGTCTCTAAAGCAAGTCAAGTGGCAGGACTTTCTTGCTAAGTTTTACTACTCAATAGAGTACAAGTTGGAGAGAATAAATATGGTTGCTGATGCCCTTAGCTACAAAGCAAAGTTGGCTGCCATGAGTGTGGTTATAGGGAGACATATTACAACTAATACAAGAAGGGATGTCTCATGATTTTGATGCCAAACAATTGGAGCAACTTTTGAAAGAAGGCAAAACAAAGCAGTTCTAAATGGAAGACGGACTACTACACGCAAAGAGAAGGTGCTTGTATGTGCCTAAGTGGGAGAATCTTTGCTGCAAGCTCATCAAAGAGTGACATGATAGCAAATGGGTGGGGCATCCTAGCCAACAGAGGACAAAGGCTCTTGTGGAAGCCTCGTACTTTTAGCATGGTATGTGAAATGAGATAGAATTATTTATGAAAACTTGTCTTGTTTGCCAATAAAATAAACTAGAGCAAAGAGCTCCTGGCATATTATTGGAACCTTTACTAATCCTAAGTCATCCATGAGAGAGTGTCTTCATGGACTTTATCACTGGATTGCCAAAGGTCGATGGTTGCGAATCAATCTTGGTGGTGGTTAACCGACTTTCAAAGTATGCAACCTTCATACCAGCCTTTGTGGAGTGCCCTACGAAAGTCACAACATGATTATTCTTCAAGCACGTGGTGAAGCTTTAGGGGTTATCCCAAAACATCATCAATGGTAAGGACCTATAATTCATTAGCCGATTATGGGGTGAGCTATTTGAATTGTTGGGTTTAGAGTTACAAGTCTCCACAAGCTTTCACCCTTAAACATACAAGCAAATAGAAAGGGTGAATAGCTTGGTGGAGTTGTATTTGAGGCATTTTGTGAGTGAGAACCAAAAGGATTGGGTGAAGCTAATGGATGTAGCCTAGTTCTCTTATAACCTCTAAAGAAGTGAATCGACAAATAAGAACCCGTTTGAACTAGTGATAGGCCAACAATCATTAACCTCACTAGCTCTAGAAGCAAAGCACTTTAGACAGTGCTTTGGTGCCTATGATATGGTGAAGTCTTAGCAAAAGAACATGGATGCAGCCAAATCATACCTAAACAAAGCTACAAAGAAGATAAAAAGGTGGGCCAACTAAAAGAAAAGTATGGCTGAGTATAATATTGAGGAACAAGTAATGGTGAAATTCCTTTCTCATTAGTATAAAGCCTACCATCCCCATCACAAGGGATTGGTTCACAAATATGTGGGGAAAGTTAGAAAGGTGGCCTACCAGCTAGACTTACCAATTAACCTCAAAATTCATCTTATATTCCATGTAAGTATAATGAAGCCCTTCCATAAGGATGTGGAAGATGATGAACGGAGTAGGTCATTGAGGGCCCCTCCACAATGGTGACCTCCTTCGAGAAGGAGGCAGAGGCAATTCCAGATGATCGCGTATTCTAGAAGAAGAGAGTTCATCTATGGTGACAATTATTGATTTGGTGAGAAGGATTGCCAAATAGTGAAGTAACTTGGGAGTTCAAGGATGATCTCTAGTAGTTCAGAGGTCTTATAAACCATTACTTAGAGGTGATGAGGGCATCATTATATTAGGTAGGGGAGAATGTTTTGGACTAGCAGTACGAGCTAATGAATTGAGTTGTGTAGTATGAATCGAACCTCTATGTTTTGGACTAACAGTACGGGCTGATGGACTAAGCTATGCAAGTACAAGTCCAGCCCGCCTAGTTTCGTTATTGTTGGACCATCCACTAGAGTGGTGCCCATTGTTATTTCCTTGTGTATTCTTTGTATTTGAATTTAGTAAGGAGATAATTGACCTCTTTAAAAGGGGAAACATTACTCTTCTACCTCTAAGTGTAATGAATATGATATTTAATAAAGACTATTGTTATGATTTCATACCTATTATTGTAATGTTAGTCTTAATGAAAATATCCATGGTTTGAAAATATAAGTGTCTCGATTCGATGAACCTCATTTAAAATTCTAAGTAACTTTTAATGGTGACTGATGCTACATTAAAACCTTGAGGGAATACTATCATTTATATGAAAGGAGCCTTGTAGCTCTCTTCTTCACACAACTCATTTAAGCTCTCCTTACTTTTATAGTACTCTATCCTTTCTGCAACTTTCTTTACTTTCTTTGCAAAGTTAGCTCTACAAAAGTGATCTTGGTTAAAGGTTGACTCAATTCATAGTTAAGACATGAATGCCAAATGAATTATTCTCTAAGTTCGTTAGACTAAGCCCATTAATTTAAGTTAAATAGGATTTCACCAATTCTAAAGTTAGCTTTTTAAGTTAGATAATAGGCCTCTTAAAATTAACAAGCCTAAACTAGAAAAAGATGTTTGTTGTTTGGCTTATAATTCTTCATAATTCAAAAAGCCTAATATATTATATGGATGAAAATAAATAGATTTTTTGAATTTTTAATTTTGTATAAACCACTTAAATAATACCACATATATATTCCAAACTAAATGCAAAATTCAATATTCTAATTTCATTGAATATCTTAGATCTCAACAAGAGCAAACAAATAAAAGAAAACAAACAACAAAAGAGATAGTTCCAATGACTTAGACATTTTAATTCCCTAAGTAGCTTTCAATACCACCATTTAATATCATCCACTCTTATAGAGAAATACAAATATCAAATGAGAAAAAAAGTACTCCCATTTACTTATTTCCTACTTCAAGACATACATAAACAAAAAAGGCTTTAAAACTTGGACTTATTATCCATAAAATATATTTTTCTTGCTTGTGATGCCATGTCACTTATCCTGAAACCATAAAAACAATTCAACAAGTGAGACAAGTTTGATTTATAAAAATTATGCAACAAGGCAATTAAGGAATAAGGTATCTTGTGGTGGATAACAAAAACTAGTAATGAACACATTATTGCAATCCTAAGATGCAAAGAAATGTTCAAAATTGCTTTCTAGCTTACAAAAATGGGTTCACATGAATGTGCATGAAATGTTTCCATAAGTTTTTGTATTTGTATTCAAAGGAGACAACTAAGAAGAGATTGAGAACCTTTTGCCGATGTCCGAGCTTTCTAAAGTGAGATAAGACATTTAATGTTTCTCCATGTGACTTTCGAAACACTTTAACAGACATCTTGCAATATCTAAACCTTTAAGTTCCTTCACCTTTAAACAATGTATCTGGCATTCTTGTGAACCTAACAAACAATAATGTGTAGGGTAACTATTGTATTTTGGATTGTTAAAGAAGCACTTAAAGAGACGAAAAATGATACAATCCTCGATCCCTTTTACCGTTGATTTTTCTTTACACATTTCCATTACTACTTCAAGACAATGATGGTTGTAATTCTTGTTTGGTTGAATGGTGTCAAAGCCATAAGGAAAAAACATGGAAGTAGAGAATAAAGGGGTAGGGCCATCAGCTTGCACTTTGGTAATTATGAGGATAAGTAATTCCATCATTACTACTATAAGTTTGCTAATTGATTTTGAAGCCATCAAACTTTAGCTTTTCCTTTGAAAATTCTCCTTTCTTGTCACCTAACAAAAAATAACCTATATAGAATGGCTCTTTAATCTTTGTTGCAATTATATAGGTTGAAATCATTCTAGATGAAATAGCATTTAAAAATATTAGCTTAAGTTCATTGGCTTTTAGAAGTTTAACAGTACATTACTAAAGCCATTTTAACCTTTAGCTAATGTTTTAGCTAAAGTGATATTACTATACAAGAGTTTTCTAAGAAATTAACACTTGACATCTTTATAAAGTCTAGCGTACAATAAATAATTAGTTTAAAGAACATGTGATGAATTGTGATATAATTTTCTAATATGTTAGTCATTTATGTCAAATCAAATTTTATATCAATAAATGTTATAAGTATGTAGGAGAAAATTACAAATGCAAGTGACATTTTAAAACATAACATTCCATAGAATGAAAAATCAATAAAATAATAAGTAATTATGTTGTACCAATTATGAAGAGGTATAGTAAATTGACAAAAATGAAATACCATAAGAGTTGATATACTTAAATAACATCAAACACAAGGAAGTTTGGACATAAACCATTATTAAATAATCAAATAATTATAGAAGTAATTGGGAAGTTAACTAGTGACAATAAAGCTAATCATCTTCACACAAGTTTATATATGTCATATCAACCTTTGTTCCTCTGAACTCCAAATCATCAAATTGTATAAAACACAACTCCTTAGGTAGAAAAAAAGTTAACGATCTTCTTTTTACTATTTTAATTTTTTTTCCTTGAAGAATACAAACCTCGAATCTATTAGTTGAAGTAATGTTGATGATTTGCATGTCAATAGGGGCATCATGATCTAAATGCAAAAGAAGTATTGTATGACCCTTATAACAATGTTGAAGAAACCAAAAGGCATGTGAAATTACCAAAAAGTTGAGAAAAAAATGTTGCATGTTCTTCATAAATAAAAAGGAAACAAATTGTACAAACTTGAGTTTCAATTTTAATCGAGCTTTATATTTCCAACAATCTTTGGTCATTCATAATTCCATAAAGGAATCTGATAATGTGCCATCCCCATCCTCCAAAAATCACTCCATTATATTACTTGTGACACTTTTTCAATGTGGAACCAATAATGTTGTTGTCTTAAGCATATCTCTAACCCTCTTTAGAAAAATGAAGTTTAACATATGTTTTGAATAATTTTAAGATGTATTTGCACTCCACATTTCACATCAAGGATTTAGGGGCAATAAAATACTTTCTAGACATAGAGATTGCTTGTTTAAAGAAAGGAATCCCTCTTAGCCAACGAAATACATTCTAGAGATTATATCTAAAACTAATCTATAAAAATGCAAGTCATCAATCATTCTTTTTTAACACAAACTAAGATGGACAATTGTTGAATATGACATAGGGGTACTATAGTTGGATAAGGATAATAATGATCTTGTACTTAAGGATCCTTTAAGCTACCAAAGACTTGTTAGGAAACTTATCTACCTCGTTATGATAAGACCTACTATTAGCCATGGTGTTTAGATCCATAGCTAGTTTTTTCATGATTGGAAATAATCTCACATGAATGTAGCCTTGAAAGTTGTGAAATATTTGAAGGGATGTCCTAGATTGGGATTCTTTTGTCTAGGACTTGCAACATGGAGATGACAACTTATTGCAATATGGAGATGACAAATTTTTGCAACATGGAGATGATAACTTATTGCAACATTGATTATGCCACATCCTATGAACAGAAGATTGGCAACAATTTTTTATGTAAAATTGTGGGATTGTTTGTTATCAATAAACAATTAATTGTCTCATTATCATGTATTGAATTAGAGTATAGACATGGTCAAGACTACTTGTGAAATTGTTTGGACATGACATTTACTTTGAAATGTTGGAGTATGGGTAAGAGGACTAACTTTTTTATTTTGTGATAATGGTGTTGTGTTCTAACTTATAGCAAATCCAACAACCCACTAGAGAATGAAACCCATTAAAGTAGATTATTATTTCATGAGAAACAAGATTCATAAAAGCATTATCAAGATAAAAGAATTAAGAACTACATAGCAACTTGCAAATGTCTTTACCAAAGCCTTTTGTCAAAGACAACATTTGTTATCTACTAAGCAAACTTGACATTTTGACGTCTACAAGCCATTAGAAGCACTAGCTTAAAAGGGAGCATTAGAGATATGCATATATATTCCTCTTGATTATTTCCTAATTCACTATGTGATACTTACCAGATTGCTTGATTTGTTCATTATTACAATCAAGTTATTTGGAAAGTTAGCTTGTACACAATAGAAAAAAAATTTCTTTTATTCTTTTGTATGTTTTCTTTATTATATTAGACTAAAATCCTTGTATTATAATTATGAAAATACTTATACAATTTTTGTAAGAAAACAATACAAAGAAACTTCTCAATTCATAGCCTTTTTTCCTTTTTACTTTGTGACAATATTGCTTGTATACTAGACAAAGTAATACATGCCTTTTGTCCTAGAAAAATTTATATGTGCTTTTATTGTCCAAAGTTTTACATTGGTATAAGAGTGAAAAAGAAAAATATACAACTTCATAACACATTTATGAAGAAAAATTTATCTATTTTTCATAAGAGTTTTTACTTCTCTTTCTATGTACAATTCTTTATACACAAAAAGACCAAGTTAAAGTACAATTTCTTTAACGAAAATGATATTATGGCATTTCTTTAAAGCATTAAGGCCTTTTTAGAAGTTTATTCCTAGATGTTGACCTTTACTATTTAACCAATTGTTTAAAGCTGATAAAGATGTGTTTCTCCACCCACATTATTAATTAGCAACCATCTTTGTTGATGGAAAAGATGTTTAGCATTGATGGTGTTTGCTTGCAAGCTCACTTCATTGAAATAAAAATGAAGTTGGCTTGCAAGCCAACTTCATATTGGCATCACATTAGTGACTAAAAAAATAATTAAGAGATGCAACAACACATGGTACTTTAAATATTTTATCATTATTATTTCATGGTTAGCCTTCATGGAACTTAAGTTGACTTTGTATCAAAGTGTTGTTCTTTGACCCTTATGAGTGGTGATGCCATTCCATGCATGCATTGCATTGTGGTTGTTTGCATTCTTGTTTAATTAAGATAATAGCTTTAAGGATTTCTCAACTGTAGCTTATGATGTAACAATTTCAAACCAATTAATGCCTTCATCCTTGGTAATTTAGGTCTATTGCAAGCTATACTAGACATTTTGCATCCGTGAAGTCAGGATCTTCTTCTTCTTCTTCTTATTTATTTATTTATTTATTTGTTAGGTTGGTATCCATTCATTCAATATGTTAACTTTTGAAAGTAACTTCCATATCTAATACCTAAAGGGATATCACAATAAAGTTGTTTGTAATAGTTGCTATGATAATTTATCCACTTATTAAAGGTCTTTGCCTTTGTATGTCATTAGCATTGACTTAGAGGCATTGTGATATGCTTTTGTTTGGTGGGAACTTTTATATTCTTTATTGTGTATCTTGAACACCATAAATTGCATAATAATTTAGCATAAGGTGTAAATTGCATAAGAAAATATAGATTTGCATTTTCTCTTAATACAAGAATGAATAGAATGAATTGTGTAGAAGGATAAGAAAAGTAAAAAAGTAACTATCAATAGCGTAGTATAGTTGCATAGTGAATTCATATAAATGCCCCCTCATGCTTTATACATGACACACACACTTTTAATAACCCCCTTAAGCTAGTGCTTCATATGAATTGTATGGTCCCAGCTTGCTAAGAAGAAAGTGGTGTTATTGTATCCCCAATGTCTTGATAAATAAATCTATTGATTGATCCTCAGTTGAAATGTGAAAAGTTTAAATGATACCTCGTGCACTCTTTTCCCGAATGAAATGAAAATTTATCTCTATATGTTTGGTCTTTTCATGAACTATAATGTTTGTAGCTATCTTTATTGCATCTTCATTATCACAAAATAAAGAGATAGGCCATAAGCATAGTATTTATAAAAATAATAGCCAAATTACCTCACAAGAGGTGGTTTCCATAGCTTGATATTTAACCTTTGTAGATGATCATGAAATTGTCCCTTTTTTTTACATTGCCAAGAAACAAAAGAATCCTTGAGTTTTATATAAAGCCTAGTCATAGATCTTTTACTTATGGGATATCTCCCACAGTTAGAATCACAATAAGCTTGTAAATCTAGCTTACTATCATATTTCATAAGTAGTCCTTGACTTGGAGAATGTCTAAAATACATGACTATTTGAAGAGCTGTTTCTTGATGAGAAACCTTTGGAATGTGCATGAACTAGTTGAGGATATAAAATACATAGCATATGTCAAACCTAGTAATAGTAAGGTTGATTAGCTTCCCTATGAGACATTGGTAGCTAGTGATAGTATTAAATGAAGGATCATTTGCATCTTCATTGTAGCATCATATTCTGGTTTATTAAGCTTATAATTCTCGTTCATGGGAATCTATGGGGTTACACCCATATAGTCCACATTTTGAAATAATTGCTAAAGCATATTTCTTTTAATTAATCAAAATCTTAAGTTTGGATTTGGCAAACTTAATACCAAGGAAGTATATGACAAAACTAAGGTCTTTCATGTTGAATTTGGAATGCAAATAACCTTTCAATTCTAATATTGTTGCCTAATTTTCACTCATAATAATCTTGTCATCAACATATAAGTAAACAATTAGTAAATGTTTATCCACTATCTTGATGAACAATGAATAATCATGATATTTAGTGATGAAAACCATTATTGATCAATACTTATGTGAACTTGTGATACCATTTTCTTAAAGCCTACTTTAAGTCATAGAGTGACTTTTGTAGTTTACATACTTTGTTACTTGTTTTATGATGAATCCCTTTTGGAACCCTTATATACGCCTTGGTGTCAAGTGCACCTTCCAAAAAAGTATTTTGAACATCCATTTAATGTAACTACCAACCATCCCTAATGGCAAAAATAGATAAAAGATGCATATTTACCATTTTTCCAATAAAAGCAAAAGTTTCCTATAGTCAATGCCTTCCTACTTGTTGTAACCTTTTGTTACAAACCATGCCTTATAATGCTCCACACTCCCATCAACATTGTACTTAATCTTATACGATCATTTGCACCCAATACATTGTCTACCTGGAGGCAAAGGAATTAAATCCTATGTATGATTTGACTTTAACACTCTAAGATCATGGACTACTTCTTGATAGGTTTTGGGTTTAGTAGTAGCTAATATGGCTGCAGTGAACTAATTATATTAAGGAGAAAGTTTATAATATGATATGATGTGGGAGATAAAGTAAGCTATATAAGTGTCTTGGGTAGATTAAACATAGTTAGTTGTCTAGATACGGGGTTTACGTGTTCAATTGGAACAATGTGGTGAGGTTGATGGCTATGGTAAAGTCAATAGAGTCATTTGTATCAAGAGATGATGGAATAAAAGTCTTTATACTATCTAAACCTTAATTAAGAAGTGTGATAGGATTACGAGATAATGAGTTAGAACTCGACACCTTAATGTCATGTGATAAAGGTGATACATGTATATTATTATCTACCTTATTAGGAGCCTTTATATGAGATATATGTGAATGTGCATGAGAAAGACTAGGAGCAACTTGGGTAAATGGAAAAGTATCCTTTTAAGAAACAATATCATGGCTTATAATAAATCTATCTCCTTCTATGTCATATAGTTGATATCCTTTATGTGTGAAGAGATATCCTATAAATATGCATACAATGGCCTTATTTCCAAACTTGTCATGTTATGTGAGGTTAATGATGTAACATAAGCAACCAAAAACTTCAAATGCTCCAGAAGTAAATGTTTACCATATAAAATCTTGGAAGGAGTTTTTCTTTTAAGCACATGAATGGGTGTGGCATTAATGAGGTATATGGTGGTGAGAATGCACTCACCCCCAAAATCTAATAGGCAAGTGTGCTTGAAATTTTAGTGTATTAGCTACATTAAAGATATAACGATGTTTTCTTTCCATTACACCATTTTGTTAGGGTGTGTATAGACATGAACTTTTATGGATGACAACATGAGATGCAACAAAAAAAAATGCACTCAAATTCAAAAAAATCTAATGCATTGTTAGTGCAAATGTGTTATATTTTTTTCTTAAATTGTGTGGAAACCATAGCAAAAAATAATTTGAGAGTATCCAAAGTCTTAGTTTTTGCTTTCATAAGGAAAGTTCATGTTTCTCATGAAAAATCATCAATAATGTTTAAACAATATTTTGCTTCTGAACATGTGGGAGCCTTATACAACCCCTATATATCCATATGAATCAACTCAAAAATGGCTTGAGTTGCCATGGTACTATATGAAAAAGGCAAACATGTTTGTTTTGCTAATAGACATATGGAACATGATTTAATAGAGTCTAATGAATGTACCTCAAATAGAGTTAGCCATCATATACATTTTAAAAATAGACATGTGTCCTAAACACTAATGTAAAATGTTATAATTCACAAAAGTTTGAAATTTGTTACATGAATTGTTGAAACCAAAAGATACAATGCTATCTATTACATGATCAAATTGATGTTGCTCCTTAAATGACTCCAAGACATAAAATCCATGCTTCACACTACCCACTCCCATCACACTCCTAGTCCATAGGTCCTAAAATATATAGTCATTAGGAAAAAGAATGATGCAACTATAATTATCAAATGCATATTTCCTAGCAGTTAAATGATTAGGAGAAAAAGGTGAGAAATATAAAACATCATTAAATGATAATTTTCATGAATGATGACATGGCTAGTATGTGTTATAGGTATAATTTCACCATTAGGCAATCACACAATCTCATACTCATGCTTAATTAACTAAGCTAACTATAGACAATTTAAGTTCTCAGTTATGTGATCACTAGCATCTAAATCTATAAGCTAAGTAAAATTAGAAGAACATTTAGAAGAATTACTATGAGCATTGACTAACTTGTTGTATTAAGCTAGAGTTAGGCTTAAGGCCTTGAAATCATCCTTTCCACTAACTTGATTTGTGGTTGATTGCCTATTTCCGTTACCTTTTCCTTTTTCTTTTCCTGGAAACTTTAACAAGTTTGAAACATTTATCCTTTTTTGACCCATCACACCATAATGTGAACACTTGGTAAGGAATAAACATTCTCCAATCCTATGTCTAAGTTTATTGCAATGGGAACAAATATCTCATCTTTGCCTATTGGATTTGTGTTAAAAATTGTAGCTATAAAGGATTGATAAGGGATACTTAGTTACATCAAGAGCAAACTAAAATGAGGCTCAATTTTGTGGTAACACAGATTAAGTCCATGTGTTAGGCTAGCATGACTTGGCATGGGAATTGGGCATGTACTATTATGCCTATGTGCAAAGCCCATATGTAGGTCTAGGTACCTAGGCATGGAGCCCACACACAACCCATTGTACCTAGTGTGGAGCTCATATGTGATCCAAGATACTCAGACCAAAATTGATAAGGGATGGATAGATAAGAAACCCAAATGAGAAACCTACGTGTAACCCAAATGCGAGCATTATCTTCTCCTTTGTGGAGCTCACAAAAACCCATAGCTTTTCTAGCATGATAAGATTTGTTGACCTTCTGTCATTATTTGTTATGACCTTACACATGGCAAGGAAATATGGCAAATGAAAGACAAAAAAAAAAAAAAAAATAAGGGTCATAAAGGGGTAAAACCGATATAGAGCAAGTTGAAAAGAGAAACATAAGGAAGAAGGAAAAGAAAATGACATCATCAAACTTGCATATTGTTCTTTTTGCTTGCTAGAATAGCTTAGCCTTAAAACATGTAAGGTAACTTAGCTAGTTGGTAACTTGTAGCTAGTTTGGTAGATTGCTATGGTAGCAATTTCATAGTGAATTTTTGGTTGTTTATGGCTAGAAATTATGTTATATTTAGGAAGTTTGATCTATATTAAAAGGAAACTCTATCCAATTTTCTTTAGATTTATGATGTTCTTGCTATTTAGGAAGTTGAAGTTTCTAACAATGGTATCTAGAGCCATTAATTTGGTGCCCAAAAGCCTCATCAAGATGAAAACTCAAGCCTTGGTCGACAGCAATTCCTACTTGCAAAACCTAGAAAGGTAGTTCTCCTCCATGTTTACTTCCTAAGATGAATTGCTTCAATACTATAATGCTTTCTTATTGAGCCAAAAGAGGAGGCATGCTTTCAAGCCTTTCCCAAACATGAGACACTAGCCAACCTAGCATAAAGGACCCACCTTAAGCAATAGGTGACCCACCATCACCTCATTTTGTTGTTGTTGCACATACATGGCACATTTTGAAAAGACCTCATTAGTTTGTCATGGTGGAAGACCTCAACAGCATTCCCTCATCTCCCGTCAGTCCATTTGAGCTTCATTTGCCTTATACCATGGTTTAATTTTTTAGATCGAGAGCTAACTTTATCCTAAATCAAGGGATCTTAGGCCACTAACCCTCCCCTAGCCCTTCCTTGAACCATTTTGCCACTAAACCTGACTAGTTTGGGCCCTCGAAATTTAGGGCAAGGTCCTAACCCAACAAGTTCCAACCACCACCATTACCATTTGTGGGCTTTTATACTCCATGCCTACCACTAAGGCCTTATTGAGGTGATCCACCATGCCACAGCCTTTGTCTACCAATAGTGGTGTCAAATTTCCCTCGGTTAGATCATAGGTACCCTACTCCCCACATGAACAACAGGAGTTACCCACACCCCCACCACGTCCCTTAGGCTAGGAACCACCATTAAATGGCACACGATACCTTTCACCCCTTTTGTTGCCCTACTTGATATCATGGTAACCATTAGTTTTCCCGTACTAAACCCATGTACTTAAAGGCCCATCTTTTTAAGGTTTGTAGCCATACGAGCCTTTTATTGGCTTAGGACCCATGTGGCTTGGCTAAGATCGAAGCTAGAGGCATAGGCAATAAGGCTTACCTATGAGTTAGGGGCAAGGGCAACAAGGTCCACTAATGGGTTAGGGGCCTAGTTTGCAAGGCTAGCACATAGACTGTAAGCCTAATTTCCTAGGTCAACTAGTAGAATGAGGCCACCCCACTGAGCATAAATGGCTCACCAAACTCCTCGAGTTTGACTATAAGATCCAACATAAGTGAGAAATTAAGAAAAAACTTATAAATGCCCTTTCAAGACTTCCAAAGGGTTCAAAAGATTTAGAATTACAATCATGTTAGTATTATATTCTACCTAAATACAAAAGGTACTACAAAGCTATGAATGGGACTCATATTCAAACTATTATAATAGAATTGGTAATTGACTCATTTGCTCGCATAAGTTATAGTTTGGTAAAAAAGGTATTGAGATTTAAAGACAAGGTTTTGGTGGGAAGCCAAGGCTTCTTTAAAGACTAAATAGTGTAGTAGTTGCATGACTTAAGTGTTGAGGGGTCATTTAAGGTTTAAAGGCACTTTGAAAAGGGTGCAACAACAATTTTTATTGGCCAAGCATAAGGCAAACTGTAAAGACATGGGTGGCTAAATGTGAGGTGTGTCAATGCTACAAGGCTGAGTGAGTGTCATACCTTACGTTATTCAACCCTTGAGTATGCCTAACCAAGCCTAGTAGGATATATTCATGGCTTTTGTGGAAGGCCTACCTTGCATTGAGGATAAAAACACTATTTAGGTGATTGTTGATTGTTTTACTAGGTATGTTCATTTCATTAAATTAAGTCATTCTTTCTCAATGGCACAAGTGGCAATTGCCTTTATTGATGGAGTGGTCAAGTTACATAGGGTGCTTAGCATAGTTGTGAGTGATTGAAATCCTACTTCATTAGTAAGTTATGGGAGGAATTATTCAAGACTTTAGGAGGGAAGCTTCTATGTAGCATTTCATAAAACCCACAGACATATGGTCAAATTGATAGAGTTAACCAATGCACTAAGCAACACTTATGTTGTTTAAGCAGAGAAAGACCAAAGAAGTGACATTCTTAGTTACCTTTAGCATAATGGTTGTACAACACTAACTATCACTCCACCATGGGGATGACTCCTTTTGAGGCATCATAACTCTATTTTTTATAGGATTATTGTGACTGCTTTAAGCAATATAGAATGTATTGTTTGTTAAATTATATTTGCAATTGTCTATAATTATGCAAATCTTGTTGGTTCATGTAGCAAATCAAAAGCAAAGAAAGAAAACAAGCAAAAATAAAATAGGATAGCTGGCTATGCATGTGCGTTGGATCCTATAACAACCTAAGAATGGGGGTGAATTAGGTTTCTCAAAAATTCTTTTGTCTTTTTCACTTTAACTAAGTGAATCAATTAAGGTAGCAAGTAAAGCATTCACACAACACAAAGATAAAGATTTTTAAAAGGTGGTTCAGCCCAAGCCACCTTAGCACTACTTCGACCCACTCTAACAATTCATCAGAGTTACTCTTCCAATCAATTCACAATTGATTACAAGGGATATCTAACCCCTTACAAAGGATAACCAATCCTTCAAACCCGATTACAAGTTATCTCCCAAGTATTACAAATTTCAAACTTAGCTTCTACAAGATATGCAATTTACAGTTCAAAAGCTTTAAACAAATGCTACAAAGCTATTACGATATGATTTGGATAAAAGCTCCAAATTTCGTTCAAGCCTTAACACTATTCACTTGTAGAAAATCAACTTAATAAATAATATATATTGAGGCACAAATTGATTCTTTAACAAGCAATTAAGAGCAATAGTAAAACTCAAAACTATAATCACCCAATGAAGAACAAATTTATATGTTGGATGAGCTTGAGATGTGAGTATAAGTTGCTTGAAAAATGCTTACTTTTTTGTGTATTTCGTCCAACCTAATACCAGTAAGCATTTTATGCTTAAATAGCTTCTTAAAGACTAACCTTTCACTTTCAAAGAGCCATTCTGACATCTCTGGAGCAAATCAAATCCTCTTGTCAAAGCTCTCTATTTTCTCTTCTCTGCCTAATTTTTGAGCTTTTGTGAGATAAGGGAGACGAGGCTTGCTTTTTGTCTCAATCTTGTTCAAAATTGTGATCCAAAATGCCACCATTTTGTCCAGATTTTAAGTTGATAACTCAGAGCTTCACAGAGGCCAAATCAAGTTAATAGGTTGAGTTTCTAGGTTTCACTCAAATCTTTTTCAATTCTCTTCAATCTTGAAGTAGATCTTTATGGGTGCTTTACATATCAATATATCAACTTCTTTCTTAACAAAGCCCTATGATTTTGGCTTCAGAAACACTCTAACTTGCTTCCAATTGCTTTTTCAATCAATTGGGTCATGGGTTATGAAGAATACCATAATCTCTTCAATTTGATCCTCTTTAAGCAATGGGTCACTAATTTTTCTTCACATTTCTTCTCTTTGATAGCTTTCGTATGAATCCTTTTTTTACTTCAATGGTGCTATAATCAGCAATCAATTTGAATTATAAGTGGCAGCAATGTTAAGCGGGTGTTTGTTGGGTGATGTGGGTGTCTGGCGAGCTGGGTTAAGTGCATACTGGTGGGTTGTGCACGCGGGCAGGCTTCACGGGTCATGAGAATGGGTTAACAAGTCGCACATTTCTTCTCTAAGTCAAACACGGGTTAGACTTCCAAGCTAGGTACATAATCGTGGGTATGGGTGCACGCTTCTGGACCATGGGTCACAATGCCTTCTGGGTCACAAGCGCAAGTCATGCACTAGACTGGGTCACAGGCACATGGGTCGTGTGTCTTTGGGCTCACGCACTGGACTAGGTCGCGCATCTTTAGGGTTGGCCAATGGACTTGGGCTACGCACGTTAACTTGGGCTTTGCACCTTTATTAACCCATTTCTTGCAAAATATTTCTATATTATTTTTCTTATAAAAACCCATAAATAAAAAATTATAATATTTTAATATTATAGTTTCCTATTTTTCATCATCAAAATATTAATATATTCCAACAACGTTGAACTCATATGGGGCAAAATGAGCAAAAAATAACGAAATTGTCAAGTCATGGGGAAGGTAAGAAGGAAGTTATCATCGAGTCTATAGTTGGGTAGGGAGTGAAAAACAAGGAAAGGAAAGAGAGAAGAGCAACCATTGTCAATTGGTTAGGATGCTGACGTTGGGGGGACTCGCCAAAAGTTTGACTGTGTGTGACAACGTGGGTTTCTAAGAAAGCTTGACGGTCGGCTATCCCCGATGGTTGTGCGACAGTCAACCATCACATTCTTTTTCAGTGAAGAATCAACCCATTTGAGTTTCCAACCATATTTAGGTGTTTTCAATGAGATCTTAGGCATTTCCAGTGAAGAGGGAGCAAATTTAAGAACTTGTGCATTTTCTAGCATTTCTATGGCAGTTTTGGGCAATTTCACAGTGGTTTCTAGCGAAGGACGGCAATGGCGTTTGGATATTTTTGGCAGATCTATGCAATTTTGTGGTAAATCAACATGATCATTTTGAAGATTAGCACTCCAAGCATCTTCCCCAGTAATTTTTTATAGTTTCTATGCAAAACAATAGTTACATGTGGCGTCATACGATGGCACGTGAGAGCACTTGTTAATGCGTGTCAATAATGCATGCTGGTATGCAATTAGGGATGATATGCAATTACTTGATGTAATATGCTTTAACATGTTTCATCTATTTTTATAGAAATGAGATAATATGCAATTATTTCATGTAATATGTAATTATAAATTAATATGGATAGACATATACCATATAGTCTATGTAGCTTTCAATTTAAACTGGAAATATTCATAAATCTTAAAGCACTAAGTTTGTTTTAATTCACATATAAAAATATAATGAGTTAATGAGCTAAGTAGGTTTATTATACTTAGACATAGGATAGTGAATAAATTAGAAATTTCACCATCATATGGATATTATTCATCTTGCAAGTATAAATAATCAACATTAGTATCTAGTAATTACAGTGAAACTGGATGCTCTAACATGTTTCGTCTATCGTTTTTATAAAAATAGAAACAAAATTGGTCTAAAGAGCCAAAAGCAAAACGAAAATTTTTATTTTTTTTTATGGTTCATTTTTCTTCTTTTTATTAAATGAAGGATCATGGTAAAACTATAATCCAAACTAGAGAAAAAAATAACACTTTATAAACAAAATTTCATATATTTGTATTTCATATCAGTTTTATGGATTCCTTTACGTATCTAAAGGAAAAGAATCATGTCTCGAAAAAATGAGATAAAGGAAGATAGTCCTAAGACATACTTTTAAAGATTAGGCATCATGTGACTTTGTTCCTAACAATGGACCTCTATTCTTCACCCATTCATTAAATGGGAGAAAGTGGGATCTTTAGTGGGATCTTTTGCTTGTTTACAATTGACAGGCAACCATCTCTGTTGACAAAAAAGAAGAAATTGTCACTGATAAAGGTTGTACCAACTCAATCCCATTAATAACCGAGGATGAATTGTTAGCCAATCTCATTCACATAAAAGGATAGTTGACTAAAAACCCTTAATAGCAAATGAATGGCTCAAGGCCACTTTTCATCTAATTATTCTTTCTTTTTTTTTCTAAGAAGGTTGTATAGATTTAAAAAAAGAATAAAATATATATGGAAATAAATGAAATCTATTAGATAAAATGAATTTCAAAAAACGCTTTTTAGTGTCCTTTTCTTTTAATAACACTACTATGAAATCACAACTATAGTAAGCCTAACCCAGAACTGGTCCCGGCAGCCTGAATGATAAGCCTAACCAAGACTTGGTCCTAGCAGTCTCAATGATTCAGAACTAGGCTGAAATACATCCCAGCTGTTTCAGAAACAACAGAAAAGGAAACAGATAACAAAATCTCCTTCGATTTTGATTCATCCATTGACAAGGATTTTTGAATTAAACGAACTGAAGCCTTATTGACTAACAACGATCATCATCAGCATCACCGAAAGGACTGGTAAGTGTTAGAATGGGTCATAACATTTAACAGTTCCAACTAAAGTAATAGCTTCTATAAGTGCCTCCAAGAGATGCTCCGGGTAACCCTCAATATGAGTAGCACCGAGCTGCGATTGCATGGAACTCAAGACCCTTCCAACAATCTGGACAGAGATATCAAACAGTTTTTCTGAATACTGAATCGAAAAAGCTATCATGTTTAGGCAGTGAGACAGTGCTTGAAAGAAAACTTAGAAATGGACTCAAATAAGAATAATAATTAGTCTGTTGAAAATAAATATGGCTAACCTTCCTTGCATAGCCACCATAAGCTATGCCACCGATTAAAGCATCCAATGAACTAAGCGAACTGGCTGTTAGCTTCTCATCCTTAGAGTTCTCTAGGAATAGAAGGATACGATCAAAAGAAAGAGAAAGAATAGCTCTTATGGTAATCAAGGGCAAAGTATGTAGAAAACAAGTTCATAAAATTACTCGCAAAGGATGTTGTCTGAAAAAGTCCTAATTTCTTCAACCCATCAATAGTGTGAGCATTGGTGCCGCCGGCCAATTGTAGAAAACCTATCATTTTAAAGGAGTACATTAAGAACTGTGGCCATACTGAGGGAAAAGGACTAGCAATTAATTCCTAGCATCCTGAAGAATTTATGTACAAACCAGGAGGCCTATCTTTCACAGCAACCAATTGGGCGGCAAAAGCAATTGATTCCCTGGTAGCACCTCGTCCGATATCTCCACTCATGGGGCGTCCATCCAACTTCAGTTCATGAACCATATTAAGTAGATGTATTGTTTTAAAGAGAAAATACTATTAGGATTCATGATGATATCATCTGAAAATATTCCAAGTGGTTCGCATAGCTTTGGGTAATAGAGGACAGACCTGCCATAAATTGAAGCACTGTAGATGAGGTTGCATAACTGAGTACATAGTGTTCATCAAAGATACAGTTGAATCCCCCATATCAGGTAAGCTAACCTGGAGTCAGAAAGTATTGATTCATAACCTTCAAGAAACTCAACATCAAACAGCTTTACAGCTCAGAACCTAACGTAATATAACTTAACACAACAGGGGACAGGTCCCTCACTTACTGCTACTAGTCTAAGACATGCAATTGAGTCTCCTAAACCAGCCCATAATTCTTTGAAGGGAGTAGTCTGCCTACAGAAAAACAGAGGTTAGTCCATGAAGGGTGTGAATTCATAGATTTGAATGAAACTCGACAAGAGAAAGTCTTGTGGCACAAGACACAAGAGGAGAAAAAAAGGTCTTTCTGCTACACAAGAAGTTCTCCGAAGTATATTTCGGGGTTATGTTGCTTTCTTTTAGCTAAGCAACTAAATGGGTTACAGTTAGCTCCAAATGCTTGAAAGAACAAAAAAGGGTAGAATCCCTCCCCATTAGTCACTTGCCAACCTAAACTCTATACTTTATTTTGGCATCATGATCTGATTAATATAAAATGAAACAGTACCTTCCACTTGTATGGATCTCCAAAGCATCAATACCATTTCGTTTAATAAGATCAGCTGTAGCAGTTGCATCTCTTATGTATGAAATCACCCCTAAACAAGTTTTTCAGATCAACATGAAAAGACTGGAAGAGTTCTCAATTAAAATGCTCTAGAACAGGGACAAATACGGATTTGTGACTTGAAATAGAACTAGGACAGGATTCTTCAGTGAGAATTCAGAAAGAATGACATAGAAAAGAGAAAGAGAGGCTCAACACAGAGGAAAAGAAAGACTGCAAAATAATATAAACCCACTTATTTTATCGTAAGGGCAAACCGGGAAGCAACGACCACAGCCATAACAACGTTCAGTTATAACTCCACCCTGCAAATTTTCATTGAATGCCAATGTGATCCTGATTAACAACAGGGGGTGCAGTTAAAAGCATAATGAAATAAATCAAGTAAACAGACCTTGACTCCAGGTGTGTTGGTACCATTGGGAACTTCGATCGATGAATTTCTTTCTTTTGGCAATATTGCACTAGCAGGACAAACAATCTCACAAGGCCTTGAACAGTCAAGTGGACAATCCTCTGGATCAAATTCTGTTAGGGTTGCCTGAGGTTAGCACAAAAAATGTGGCAAAGAGTACTCACAGATTAGGCCCTTTTCTTCCAATATTAAATTAAATGGTAAGCTTGGCACCCCCTAAACATACTCAAATCTCAACCCATCTGTTTAACACCTGAGCTCAACCTAATAGATCGGGCTTTCTTTTATTCAAATTTCCAATAAGAAAAGATCTCTTATCATTTTGAATTGTTAGAAAACCAATCCTGCCAAAAGTTGCCTCAAGAGGAGGGGGATGAATCTCTCTTTCTTATAGAAAAGATTCCCAAATAAGATTTAAGCAATATGAAATTTATGTTAAACCATTTTCGACAAAAATGAGGTTCTTAATGGCAGAGCTGAACTGAAAATTTGCTTATTCCTGAATCCATTAATACATCAGCCAAAAATCTGCATCACGCTAATCTGTCCTGAAGTGCCTCGACACTGGTATACAATGTAAAAAGACGCACATTGCGTACCTAAAGGCTGACAGCACTATATACTGATCAAATTCTACCGCATTTGGCTTCTGAATTCGGTGATGATGATAAAACCTAGTGCCAGATAAATAAAGAAATATACCAGCCTTTCGGAAGTGAAGGTCTTCGTGGTCATTGACACTTATCATTACCCAAGGTCTTCTTAGGTCCATGATCCCCCTCGCAGCTTCAATTCCATCATTCACGGCACTCACCACTGCCGCATCAGCAGCACAGTCAATGCAATCAACTGCACAAACGTTGTCAAAGAACATAATTCAGATTTACTTTCGCATCACACGCACACATACAAACAATTGCTGGGTAACAAATTATCACTTGTCCCATATGTTTAAGCAGATAAAAAACGATGAATTAGTCGCTTAGCCACGATCCCAAAACAATCTTCAAAGCTTCAAATGAGTGGCCAATGGAGTCGGGAGAAACTAAGACCAGTTGCTCTGATAAAACATTGATGAAATAACCATTACTAATCTAAGCCTCAGCGAGCCCAAAGCAAGATTACAGTTTTGCAGACTTTTCACCTCCAGCAAGAGTGTAGACCAGGGAAAGATTCCTGATATCAACAACGTCCTAGAGAGAGAGAGAGAGAGAGAGAGAGAGAGAACGGAGAAGAAGTGTGAGCGCCCAATACACATGGAAAACTGGTTTTGTGGGGTTGTGGCAGTGGGTCGAGGGTTTTGTAGATACCTCGAAGCTTGCACCGCATATGAGCTTGACCCAATTGCCCTTTCGGAGAGATTCAAGTGGCGAGGACGTAACTGAAGGAATCCCAGCAGTTCTGATGAGGTTTCTGACATTGTCAAGGCTCTTGTAGCTCTTAGCACTCACTCTCCCTGAATTTTGAAACAAGAGAGATGCTAGATAGAAAACGACTGACTAAATGGATAAAAAGAAATTAAAAAATTAGAAACGCGACCTGGGAAGATTGTAGAGTTGCAAGAAAAGCTCAAAGCCATCCCGGAGGCTAAGACTCACAAGGGACCAGCCGAGTGATGGAGAGAGATATCCTGTTCTGTTTAATAGAACCCAGAAATGAGTGCGACAAATTGTTCTAAGCGCAACCAAGATTTTCTCTCCCTGAATGAGACCTCGGGCCAACCAAAACGTAGAGAAACACTGCCGTTTTAAGATCCCGAAATCACACCATGCTTTGACAGCAGCCTCAAAAGTTTTATCGCAGCAACATTTCAACTTGTAAAAGCTCAAAGTTCTGGCGCAGAGTCACTGTCCTTGATCATATTACAACATACGCTCCCAAAACTCTCTCAGCTGCTATTAAAAACCTAAGTCTCGCAACATTGTATCTGAAATCAAATAAATTTTGAAATATCTTTTAGTTTAACTTGGTGTAAATCATGAAGTAAGAACATGATCCGTCTGTCCCATCACATATCACCATCTTCGCGAAGAACAAAAAACAACTAAAGAAGCGAGCAAAACTTTCAATTTAGTAGTGAAAAGGAAGCAATAATTTTTGTTATTGCAAAGCATGTTTATTTGTATTCTAGAAGTGCTTGACTGTTACATTGAGCTTAATAATTGCTCTGAGATTAGCCATGTCCATGAACTCGGTTTCCATGACTCCATATCCCTTCACAAACCGGAAGTAACCCGTCCCTGACACGATTCCAAACTCTCGCTTCTCCATGGTAAAAATATCAGCTCCTTGAATTTCCAAAGTACTTCCTTTGAATTCCCCGTCAGTGAAAATCACTGAGAAAACCATGTGCAAGCCTTTGCCATCCAGCTGAGAGTTGACGTACAAGCCTTGAGCTCTACCTATCTCCTTCGATTCAATGCTGGGGCCCTCGGTTACCGGATCATCGACGGTAAGGATGGTGCCAAAGTGCAGGATGCTGGAGGCAGGTCCATTTTTGCCGGCCACGGTGACTGCTGAGGCGTCATCGCCGGTCAAGTAGTCATGCACGTAGATTACGAGGTTGGTTTGCTTGGGCTGGAGCCTTGGGAAGGTGTAGGCCATATACAGGACGGTTAGGGTGAAGATGAAGAAAAAGAAGTTCGAGGTCAGGCTTAGAGGAGTGGCCATGAATTCTGGGGTCTGTTCACTTTGGAGAAGGAAGGGTTTGGTGTTGAAGTTCTAATAGTGGGGTAGGTCAAGATGCTTTGCCTTCATGTTCGAAACATCTTTTGGTGGACAACGACAAAGTGGAGGAGAAAACCAGGTCTTTTCCTTTGTTGTTTACTGTTGATGCTTCAAGAATCACTCTCTATGAGACTTTTATGTCTTTTCGTTTATTTTTTGGTTTGGCAATCATCTGACGTAAACCTTATCATAATTCACAGCAGTTGCCTTTTCTTTTTTTTTTTAATGGGATTTTGGTTTCGTTTCTGGTAGTGTTTATCTTTTGTTATTGCGGCCAATGGCATTGTTTTTGGACTCTTCATGTATCCCATGACTGGTCTCTTTGCAAACTACCTTTTACATGACCAAAACTGACATGGGAACCACTCTATTTATGGATGTGTATGGAAACCGTTTGGCATATTTATATGCCATCTTTAAAGGGCAGTAAATGCAACAGTTTGCGTTTTCCCTTCCCGCTCTTCCTCACCCCCTTTCAAGCAAATGTCCCTTATTCCAGAAAATATCAAAGAGAAAAGCAGTTCACTATTGCAGAGAAATGGCTTTTCTTCCTCTGTTTTCCATTATCTGTTCCTGCAAATCTCCTGGTAATTTTTTGCAGTATTGCTAGCCAAACTTGGTTAGACTAAGTGAATCATTGTAGTTCATTCTGAAAAGTTCCACCTGCCCAAACTTCATGCGTATAGGAAAACAATTTCTCTCGTTGTGTTGGGTCCCAGTTGTTCTGTTCTGTGTTTTTCTTTGCAGCGTATCCTCTTCTTGGTTCTTGCCTTGTCTCTTAATTTCCTCGAAATAGTCTCAAGCTTGAGCCATGAACTTCAGTATCCATATCTCATTTTCTATTCTTTTCTTTTCTTTTGTCCTGAATGCCGTCGGTGTTCGTAGCAAAGTTTCTGATAATTCTGATTCTTATTCTTATGTTATTTCTTGTGGCTCCTCAAGCGGCGGCACCGACTCTGATGGCCGACGATGGGCGTCGGATTCCAAATTCGTTGTCTCTCCTGGAAACTCCCTATCATCTACAGCCAATTACCAGGATCCTTCTCTCCCTTCCCAAGTCCCATACATGTCTGCTAGACTTTTTAAATCTGCATATACATACAAGTTCCCTGTTTCACCGAAGAAGCGTCACTGGATCAGGCTCCATTTCTACCCATCTACTTACAGCAATCTCAATCACTCCGATTCCTATTTCTCTGTTCTCGCAAATGGATTCACTCTCCTTAAGAATTTCAGTGCATCCATCACAGCTGAAGCTCTTACACAAGCCTACATTGTTATGGAATTCTCTCTTGTTCCTGCCCAATCTGGAAACATCAATATCACTTTCACGCCCGCTTCTAAACATGAAGGATCATATGCTTTTGTCAATGGCATTGAGATAATTCCCATGCCAGAAATCTTTCAGCCTGCTCCTTTGGTCGGGTTCTCTGACCAATCCGTCGATGTTCAAAGCTATTCCATGCAGACAATGTTTAGGCTGAATGTTGGTGGTCAATATATTCCTGGGACTAGGGATTCTGGGCTTACAAGGACATGGTACGATGATTCACTCTATTTATATGGTGCAGGCCTCGGAATCACTTCCGAGGCTGATAAAAATGCTAAGATTCAATATTCCTCTGATGTTCCACAGTACATCGCGCCTCTCGAAGTTTACAGCACGGCAAGATCAATGGGACCGAGTTCACAAATCAATCAGAACTACAATCTCACTTGGGTGTTTCAGGTTGTCGCAAATTTTATGTATGTCGTTAGGTTCCACTTCTGTGAGTTTCAAGAAACCAAGATTAATCAGAGAGTTTTCGACATTTATTTGAACAACCACACTGCACAAGCATCAGCCGACGTGATTGCATGGACCGGTTCTGAAGGAGTGCCCATCTACAAGGATTACGCAACCTATGTCAATGATGGGCCTGGAGATGAAGAATTATGGGTGGCATTACACCCTTCTGTAGTTACGAAGCCAGAGTTCCAGGACGCAATTCTTAATGGGATGGAGATCTTTAAGGTCAACGACACAAGTGGGAACTTGGCGGGACCAAATCCTGAGCCATCAGCAATGCTGCTCCGAGCTGAAGCTGAGGCAAGGAGGAGTTTTATTTCATCAAGATCCAATGAAGGGGCAGTCATTGGTAGGATTGCGGGCGCGGGCGCTGGCTTTGCTCTTGTTCTTGCAGTTTGCTTCATTGTCTACAATAAAAAGAAGGGTGATGCTCATGGAATGGGGCCTGGAACAGGTAACTGGTTGTCGCTCTATTGGGGCTCCCACAAGTCAAGAAGCAAATCAACCATCTCCGGCAGCAGAACTGCCAGTAGTCATTTATCATCCGCCGCAGCAGGTCATTGTAGACGTTTCTCATTGTCGGAGATCAAATATGGAACAAAGAACTTCGACGAGTCACAGGTTATTGGGGTTGGAGGATTCGGGAAGGTTTATGAAGGTGTTATTGATGGAAGGACTAAAGTTGCCGTTAAAAGATCAAACCCTTCTTCGGAACAAGGAATTCGTGAATTTCAGACTGAAATTGATATGCTTTCGAAGCTGAGACACCGGCATTTAGTCTCTTTGATTGGGTTCTGTGAGGAAGACGGAGAGATGATTCTCGTTTATGACTACATGGCTAATGGGACTCTAAGGGAGCATCTCCTTTGTAAGAGCGACAAACCTCCTTTATCATGGAAGCAGAGGTTGGAAATATGTATTGGAGCTGCGAAGGGACTTCACTATCTTCACACAGGTGCTAGGAACACCATCATTCATAGGGACGTGAAAACTACGAACATTCTATTAGATGAGAAATGGGTAGCAAAAGTATCAGACTTTGGGCTATCAAAAACAGGTCCTAATCTGAACCAGACCCATGTAAGTACGATGGTAAAAGGTAGCTTTGGGTACTTGGATCCTGAGTACTTCCGCAGACAGCAATTGACTGATAAATCCGATGTCTACTCTTTTGGGGTTGTCCTCTTCGAAGTGCTATGTGCTAGGCCAGCGCTTAATGCTAGCCTGCCTGAGGAGCAAGTTAGTCTTGCATATTGGGCTGTACACTGCCAGAAAAACGGACTGCTTGTAGACATTATTGATCCGCATGTGAGGGGGGAGATTAACTCTGAGTGCTTGAAGAGATTTGTTGAGACGTCTGTGAAGTGTTTGGCTGATCAGGGGATTGATCGGCCTTCGATGGGCGATGTGCTTTGGAACCTTGAGTTTGCACTCCATCTACATGAACTCCATCTACAGAAACATCCAGAGGTAGAAGGAGGTATCCCAAAAGAGAGTTCTATGTTGAGAATTGAGGAAGAGAGCGCAGGAAGTGAGTAGGTGGATGAGTTATATACAAATGCGGTTTTCTCACAGCTAGTGAATCCAAGAGGAAGATGAGGCTAATTGGTTATGTTCTCCACGTTTTTTAGTTTTTTAGTTTTTTATTTTTTATTTTTATGTTCTTGGGTTAGGAGTGTTGAGATCGTCTGATATTCCAACGTGGACTAATTTGAGTTAAAACAATCTGAGATCAAATCTCAAGAACCGATTCCGAGTTCTACTGGTGACCAAAGGTGAACAACAAACGATGCTGCTTGGATAGCCAGAACCGATTTGAATTCTCTGTTTCTTTGTACATTCGTCAGTTACATGGTTCAGATACATTCTTCAACTTTGTATTAAAGCTCAATTAGAGTGAGAGATCCATGCATGCAAATCGTGGCAAACATGTACAGAAACATAGGGCCAAATTATTTCGTTCCCAGCTTCAGAAAGAAGTGCATAGTACTGGGTATCACCATGATGGTGCCAGCATTACATCACAAGTGAGCAGTAAGGAATAGTAATGAACGAAAGCCCTTTCAACCATTGTTATGAACAAGGAAATGTAAATTGGATTTGCTTGTTTAAGACGGGTTGGGAGCTTATATCTTGGTGCATTGTCAGGAGTACACGTTAACCTCGTACCAATTGCTGTACAAACCATCAGACGGACACGTGAAGATCTAGCTAATAGAGCGATTACTGCTCGCACATAGTTTCATAAGGAGGGTACTGCTGTTTTACTACAGCTGCTTTTTGGGAGCTTGTGAGTCTTGACCCTAACATTCAACTATGCCATTGCCTTTCCTTTCTACATTTCGTGATTTCTTCCTCCCACACCAGCCACTGCTTCAATCATCCTTTGCAAAGACTCCACGTCTTCCACTCTAGAATTAGAAGACGGTAAAGAGGAAACACTATCTCTTCTTTTGGCAAAAAGGAAACAAATGTCAGAATGACTACACCAGAAAACAGACTGAGAAAAAGGTAGCATATTAACAATAGCTTTTGACTCAAGAAGCCTAAAGTCCAAGTAACGAAACTCTCAGAACATGATGGGACTGCTAGAACTCCTAGGATGGCACCAACTATCAAAATAAGGAGGCAACGCTAAGGAAGCCGACAAGGCGTAGTAGAGTTTAATGAGGTTTCGCTGGAGTACACGCTAGAACTTCGAAAAAGCTGTTACATGATGCGTCCTCTTTTCGGGACTTTTAACACTGGGCTTTGAAATCTGGGGTTATGGATTCTTGTTTCTTGTTGTAGGAATTTTTCATCATGGTGCATGTTTCCTTATATTTCATGCCTCAAATGGACTTGTTTTCAGCTCAGCAGAACTTGGCAGACTTGAATTTAAGTTGGTACTGGAACGAGTTGGAATAAGTAAATCTAATTATCTGGCTTGCCTTCAAAGGCGCTCCTCCGTTGACCAAGCAATCATCATAGGATAGCCTCTTGAAGATTCTTGGATCTACTAATCTTGCGGAGGCAAACCAACCACAGTGGAGATGAATCTCTGAAGAAGCACAATCGAAAACACAGGTGTTGACTATCTGAACTATGAACTGTGGGATCCCAGTGGACGAGCCTTTGCTTTGTGATATGCTTATATCTCTGCTTGAGCAACCGTCTAATGACAAAAAATAAAAATAAAAAATTTGTTATTAAAACATGGCTTTGGTTTCTTGGGCTATATAACTCGATAAGACAATTTACAAATAGAGTTAAAAGTAATTTTTGAGTGGATATTGAAGTCAAGAATATGCTGCAGCACAGAAAGGTGACTGCGGGATCATTACCATGCACCAAAAGAGTTCTGTAGCTTGAGAACGTATGTTCCAGCTTCATATTCGCCTTTCTTGAATGGTTGTTATCTCCATGGGATGAAAGTACTAACTCCCTACTAGAAGCTGCAGCCAAAGATTTCTATAGCCATGTAAACTATCACTCAGATTTTGAAAAACAAAACAGTATCCCAAAATCAAACCCTAAAGGAAACTAGAAGAAGATAAACTCCATAGCACCTGAATATACTCCAAGATGGCTCCTTACGATGATAGGCATTATCAAGAAAAGGAACGACAAAACATGACAAGAGGTCATGATGGTTTTTGGGCTACAGAATGTACTTGATCTGGAAGGGAGACAGACTGGCTTCTCGTGTGCCACTCTTGCCTCTTATCGTTGTTGCTTGGCAAGAATCAACCACTAAAAATGAAGTATAAAGAAGGTGGGTGAATGAAGACGGTCTCTGGCGTTGGTGAACCTTGGTGGCTTTGTCCTCAAGAATGGAGCGATGGCCCCTTGAAAACGAAGTAGTCCAAGGCAGGCTAGAGAGAGTGAGGACCACCACTAGTCTCTTTCAGTTGCTTCACCGCTTTAATTCTTTTCGAAACAAAAGACAACGACCATTTAATGCATGGCAGAAAGTGATTTCACATCATTCTATAGTTGAATATTACTTTCCTGTCTCTGAAAAGTAGATTTCTTCCTAACTCTTCCTACTTATATAAGCATATGTCCCTCCACGAGTTAGATTCCACTAGCTAGCTCTCAGCCTAGCCATGCTTTGGGATGAGGGTATCTGCACTAGTTTTAAGCAATGAAGTCCACACAGGATGCCATTTTGGTGTAAAAAAGAAGAAAGACTGTGTTGCCGATTTGCCTTCATTGACTAGCATAGTAAAGAAGAATCGGAAGTGAAAATTGGCTTCATTCTCATTGCAGAACGTTAGATACGTTTATGTTTTATTGCAGGGAATGCAAAAAAAAAAAAAGAAAAATGACAGATGCCTTACTTATAATAAAACCAGCATCTTCAGAAAGGACAAAAATCCATGACTCCTAAGATGTAAGAAGGGAGATGCATCGGAAGTAGCCGATGGCCAGAAGAACCTGCCAACTTCACAACTTGGACAGCCTTCTATCCTCTCAAAAGAATAGAACCTCCCATTTTAGCCCTGAGCCGCCTTTCTAGACCTGTTCCCAAATCTGAAATTTGAGAGCAACCTAAATGCATGGATGACCACATTTACATGCTCATGTTAATATCCCCTTTTGTTTATCTTTTTACATTAATTATTTTCCTGATCCAGACCCACCAATATACAAATGAAAAGGATATACATACCCATGTATACATATGTATCGCTCGTCCTTAAGTTTCCTTGCCACTGAATATAACGTCGAAGTGCTTGATTACGATTGCTCACAAAAAGTTTGTAAGCATAAGTGTGAAAGGTAAGGTTTATATGTCACAGAGGAAGTCCAGTAGCTAACTGAATATAAGGTAAGAAAGGAAGATAAGCCAAAAAATAGTGTTAAAGCTAACCCGCATGACCTCTTTCATTATAAGAGCTTTCTTATGACTAAAACAAAAACAGTAGCTAATCATGTTTACTACCATAAGAACAGAGCCACCAATTCCCTAGAATTGGAACAATGAATGTTGCTTTTCCTTAAAGTTATCTGTCTAATGCCTCACTGGTTCACTTCTCTTTGCCTTCTGGAAAGAAGGCCTAGTTTATGTGTGGCTGTAAGCTGCAGGTTTACAGTGTCAAGTTGATGCGGTGCAACATGTGCATCAAATATGGAGCCATATGAGATGGATGTATGAATTGCACGGATTCGAATCACGAGGACTAGAAAAGATTATTAACATGTCAGTTTTTGTGTTCTTAGTTAGCATTTTGATCATTAAACCAGTCGTTATTCAAATAAACTAATCTTTAAACATGGAAGGGAAAAATCGAAGGGTTTCTTTTGTTTTTATCTTCATTTATAGAAAGAAAACTATTTCAATACTTCTTGTATTTATTCGATTCTGCTTTTTAAATTTCCAGTTTTAATTCGATAGATTTAAGACGTAAATTTTATTTAGAAAATAGATTAAAATTTTCTGTAAAGCGCATTGAGGTCACCCTGACTCCAAGCAGGCAATCTCGTACTCCTTTGACTACAACACGAGCCATAACTCAGGCAGGAAGGCCAAACCATACCTGATTGCTACCTCGCCGCGACTCAATACGGCCAGTGTGCGTACAACTCCGACCTGCAGATGCCAGGTTCAGCGTCAGTGGAGTCTGATGCGCATGCGAAGCCGTTGACCAATACGGCCGATGAAGTACGTGAACAAGACAGTGTTGTCTATCTACTCGCTGGAGGAAAAGCCAGCAGAAAAAAGCGTTGATGTAACATTTCCAAATTCCGTTTGTACATGCGGACTTGACCCAACATCAGTGCTTATTATTTTGTACTATAAACATTTCGGGTGTTTATATAATCCCTGAACCTCAGATATTGTCGCGGAATTTGCAGGTTGATCTGAACATTGATGTGGGAAAGAAGATGACAATTGTTTCTCGGAATGGCAAAAAGGCAATCAACCCTGCGAAATAGAAGTGTCAGCTCACGGCCGCATCTCGGATTTGATCGGTCGGGGTTGGGAGATGTTGTGTCTGCAAATACCAGACAATTGCTGGTTCTTATATGGTTCTTTTCATTTTCGAAGTCCCTGTGCAGTTACCATACTCGGATCATTAGTCATGACCAGTTAAGGTCGCTACAGAAATATTTTATAGATGACTTTGAACATTGAGAAAGCTTTTAGAGAAACTTAAGAAAGTGACCTATTAACGAGGTATGGATGCTGGCATATCCGCTCACGCGAGCTTTGCATGTTAGCAAACGAATAAAGGTTGAAATGGAAGAGGAACTGTGAGAAAGAGTAGGAGATTTCAGCGCTTCCAACTTGTTGACAGTATAACATAATTGAAGTCAGTAAGAAAATAAAATGTTGGAAAGCCAAAGAGTATGTGGGAATATTGTTATATTCAACTGTAAATAATTGTACAACAGTGAGCCTATATTTATAGACTTGAATCTTATTCTAAACAAAGAACCTAAATAATTACAATGATTACAAGAAAATAAAATATGAAATATACAAAGAATATATTTAGAATCCTAATACTAGTAACGGCAACATGTTTGGTTGGCCTCATATTCATTAACAAAGTGTCTATACACATGCATCAGGACAATGATTCTCGATCTTCCCAATCTTTGCCACTAGATGTTTATATTCTTTTCTACGCATTACATAGATGGAATGAAAAGGGCCAGAATTGGGTATATTGTAAAACTCTTAAACCCTAATCCTAATTCCGGTGGCCTCAACTTTTCGGGTACTTGTAAAGCCCCAACTCAAATAGCTCATATAGCTTTTTGATACAATGAACTCTGGGCTAAGTTGGGAGAAGGGCAAGTTAAAATCCAATGGGTCTAAGAAAACAAGATTGAAGAGCATTTCATGAATATTTTGTAGAATCTTTGTTATTTGAGTCATTAATGTTAGGGATTTTCAAAATAGTTGTTAAATTCTTAATTTTCTAGGTTATCTTTATTGTCTAAGATTATTTCCTTTTGTTTATTTTTTCTTAATTGTATGAGTTCTTAATTTATTTGGTATTTCCATAATTGTCAAATCTCTAATTTGTTTGGAATTCTCTTATTTGTTAAAATCCTAATTTGTCTAAACTTCCCTAATTTCAAGAATTCCTTATTTATTAGAATCATTTTAAGGCTAGGTCTAGCTATCTATTTAAAAGGAGCATTATTTTAGTTGTACATATTACCTTTAACACGAGCTAACTCAAGCCTGCCGTAGACATAATTGGACTAATGAGGTAATGTTAGCATTATTGATAAGAAGAAATGTGAAGATCACAATGAATCAATTGTATGGGGACGGAAGAAAATATGAAGTTTGAAGAGAATATTGACACCTTCCAATTAGTTTAGCATGTGCTTATCTTGTGTTAAAAGATGGATATTGTCTTACATTCTATTATAAGAAGATTAACCATTGAGTTTATAAGTGTTAAGGCCTACATGGTTATCAAGCAAGAAGTTTTTTCATTCCATTATGAGTTCATTTGGCATTAACAAATTAAATTAGATTAAAGGGTATATAGTGTAAAAGACTTTATTTTCTTACAATAAAAAGGTAAGTTAGATAATTTAGTCCTATAAAAGAGCTTAGTTATCTCTCTCATTACATTGAACTTTTAGGATAAAACTTAGGCCTATAACAAGTGGTATTGAAACCAAATCGTAACCCAACTAAATAGGACTTGCGACTACAATTCCTTAGTGTGGGGTAAACAATGAACAAACTCTTAGAATGGGGTTGCCACCCACGTCAAGGGCAACGTGCATTTGGGTGAGGGACAAATTTCCCTGCCATGTTGCTCGGTTGCTTCTCCTCAAATTTGTGCAACTTCATTGCCCAATAACTCCCCATATGCTATGCTGTTTCTTGTTAAGTCCTTGAGTAACAGAGTAATTCAAAATGGAAAAAGTGGGGAAAAGAATTCGATCAAATCGCAAGGAAAGTATTAAAACTTGAAGATAATTCACAATTGTCCTACCTCATTTACTCTTCTACTTCCTACCCTTTCCCTTCTCCCACAAATAATAATAATTATTATTATAATTACAATAGTTTAAAAATGGAAATACATTCCAACAGAAATGCAAAAAGGAAATGCACGACGAGAAATATTGTCCCTTGTCCCTTGATTATTATTATTCCCATGTCCCGATGGAAATGACTCGTCAAAATCTTCCCTTGCTCTTTGTTGGTGAATTTGGTTCGATTCCGTCGAGTTAATGAGGATATCCAACAAAGTAATGCGGATCCGTAAATCACGTAATCTAATGAAGTAAATATGATCCTGATTTGCGTATCCTCTCACCATCCTGTGCAGTGATAACTGTCTTGCATATCTTCCCTCCAAATGGACCACAAATCTCAACCTTGCCATGCACAATACGATCTTGCAAAACCCTTCCTAACTCGTCAGGTCTCAGCCTTTGCCTGAACAACACCCACCCCCGTAGGGGAAGTATCCTGCCCCGTCAGCGCTACTGCCCACCTACATGGCGTCTCCCCGTGACATGTCTTCTTCCATATGGGACTTTGCCGGTGATGAAGTCACTGATTTGTCACTTCCTTTATTGAGTTAATTTTTTGAAATGAAATGCAAGCTTGTGATATTATGCCCTGTTTCATTCACCTATTAAACCACATCTTGGACCGCTGTTAATTATAACCAAGCACAAAAGCAACGGGATTTTGTCCCGGAAGACCACACCTTTATATAGAAAAGTGCCATTTAAATACTCTCTCTCAGCTCGTACGGGAACTGTTTGAGGGTTTAACAAACCCTAGGGTTTTTGATTCAGGGGAACCGAGATTTCCATTTGTCGCTAAATCTTTCGAGAGCGCTTTCGAACTTGTAATACTGCATTGAGGTTGTTCATCTCGAAAACCCAAAGCCCTAGTTTTTTCTTTGGATTGAAATTTCTGGGGTTTTTGGTCGGAATGGAAGACTTCGACGATGATTTCGGTGATATTTATGCGGACGTCGAAGTCCAAGCGAGTTCTGCTACCAAGTACATTTCCGGGTTCGTCGAATCTTTCGTAGAACCAATGGGAGAGGGAGGAGGAGGTGAAGATAACGACGTTACTCTTTCGAAGGAATTAGATACAAGTAATGACGATTTGGCTAAACTAACGGGTTCGGACGAGAATAGTGAGAAGGAGACGAATGCGGATAATGGGAGTGACAGTGAGGACGATCTGAACATAGTTTTGAACGACGAGGACTGTAAGAGCTTTCCAATTGTAAGCGGTGGGAATATGAGGAATGGAGGGGTTGTTGGACGTGGTTTTCAGGGTGACGATGAAGATGACCATTCTGTTATTGTTGGCGAAGGAAGTGAGGGGTCGGGGCCTAGCACTAATGGGCATGCCGGCGAGCGTGGAAATGGGCTGAGGTCGAGGGGTGCATTTAACTCGCAGTATCCTAAGCACAAGGTAATTCTTTTTGTGTACTTCGCATTTTAACCAAGTTACTGTAGATGTGTAATTTCGACGTGTGCACATAATTTTGGTTTGTTGTAGAATTAAACTATAGTTTGAAGATAGTTGATTGTGCAGATTTTTGTTGATTATTGCAATCTGTAAGTGCTGCCACGACTGTTGCTAATATGCAGACCATGTGCGATATGCTTTAACTGGAGTTACTCCTCTTTTTAAATAAAAAAAAAAAAATTGTACTACGATGATGTGAGTAGGATCGTAATTCCGATGATCATTCCTAATGTTATGATTTCATATTTCTTCACGTTAGTGTATTTATGTTTTTCTGTACATCTGTCACTGTTAAGTAAAAAGATCTGTGTATCTGAGAGAGCTCTTTGATATTGAAATAGTTCCAAGTTCAGTTTTTAACCAGAGGGCTCTTGTGTAGTATATGAGACTTCAAGGGCCTGCAATTCCAAACAACAAAAGAGGCGACGGGCCTGTGGGGATCGCATCCTACTCTTCCATGTTGGCTCGAGGTGATGGAGATGAGAGTGCTTGTAATCCGCAAAAGAGCATAAAGTCAGGTCAGGTTGTCCATGTTTGTGGTACAGCCAATTTGGTTGCTGGTCAAAGTGGAAACTGTTTCTCACTTCCTTGGTATAGGTTAGTGCTAATTTTGCGTAGAATCTGCAGGAGCCTGATTCTTTTGTAATTCATCATTGTCTCTTGTAATATCTTATGCAGAGCAAATGGATAACGGATGTTTTATGCACAATTTAAAACTGTAGTGGATGGATTAAATATTGCATGAGGTTTTCCCTGACTTGAAACTTGTAATGAAATTTCTGTAATGATGAACACTTAAGGATGCTTGGATTGTGGATAGAATTCAACTGACAAAGAGGTCATTTAATGGTCACATGAAAACAGAACTGTTGCCTTTTCTCTTCTAATAGAAGAAGCTAAATGTAAGTTCATAATTTGAAGGGCACTATCCTACAAATCTCAAAATTTTTCACTCTAATGTGTTGAAACTTGGATTTTTTAATGTTATGGAAGCCTTTACTCTTTTTGGTTGTGCCTTAGCGTCTCACATATTCAAAATCCTTCATTCCTTAGGAGTATACTTGATGTAAACGTTGATGCATTTGAGAAAAAGCCATGGAGGTTTCCCGGAGTTGATATAACAGATTTCTTCAATTTTGGGTTCAATGAAGACACGTGGAAAGAATACTGCAGGTCCCTGGTAAACAGCTTCAATTGTGTGCCCCATGTTCTGAAAGCAATCCATCTTTGGCAGATATCTATTACCTATCAATCCTAACAAGTTTGCATAGGTTCTCTATTACATCCCGTGATCAATTGAATATGTGCATTGAGATGAATTGCAGGAGCAATTAAAGCAACAAGCAGTAGTGCAGACTGGGATGGCTGTTTGTGAGCCATGGAAAATCAATCAGGTAGTGATTTAAAACTTTTTGGGGAACTCTTAATTTAAGAAAAAGTTCTGAAGATATATTGAGTACAGAATTCTTCCATCCTTCTGGAAATAGGCTTGTGAAGCTAAATGTGAGTATGGGAAAGGACGTCAGGATACTGCAGTGGAGTATCAAGTTGGGCTGCTGAGTACAGTTTCTTCATCATCTGAGTTCGAAGGCAGAGTGAGATGGTTGGAAATGGTATATGCAAATTGAAAATTTACTCTTCTCTTACCTCAAATTTTTTATGTTGATGGAATTTTTGTGCTTTCGAGTTGCTTTGTGGAAATGACTTCGTATTGATTTTTGATTGGCAGCCAAAAGGTAGAGCAATCCAGGTTGAAGACAGTGCTGGGGAACGCCAGCCATCTATGGATGTTAGGCGCTCATGGAATCGGGATTCTGATGTGATACAGGTTTGTTTTCAGCTGGAATTTTTCCTGATACTCATGCAGCTGCCATGTTCAATTGTCTGTTTACTTACAGAATGTTTTGGGGTAGATTAATGTACTGGACATTGTGGAGGATTCCCTTGTTTCTGGAAAGGAGGAAGCAAACCATATAGATAGCACTCTACCTGCAGTGCCTGAAAATGGGATTCTTGCTGCTGTTGATAGCAAGGATATTTACAGTTCTGGTAAGGCCACTGGAGACGAACCATCTGCACAATCTCAGGAAGGCAATTTCAGAAAATTAGACAGGTAATTTATCCTGGAATAAATTACATTTAGACATTGATCCCCTGATAGTTCCATCTGTACTGTGAACTCTATCATGCATGTCTCTTCTAGAAAAAAATCTCTTTCAGTTGCCATGTAGTTTTGTCTTCCTCTTTTGAATGGCCTAGGATAGTTCCATCAATAGCCGACATCTTGGTTAGTTAAATTTAACAATTATAAGGTTATTAGGTCTTTGGGACGGTCATTGTATAACAGTCTTGTTGGTTACCTAGATTTACGAGCTTTAGTCTCATGAATCATGCTGTGAAAATATAGTATTTGTTTATTATATTTACAAATTCAGTGGATGATGCATACCGTTGCTTGATGCTTGCATTGCTTATTACCAGATTGTGAGGATGCAGCTTCTTAAAAGGTTATGTTAAATGTGTAACAAAAGAAGCAAATTTAATAGACATCTTCAAAGTTTGTTTCTTTATTGTTCACAGAATTAATTTCAATTTGATCCTATACGTATACATTTAATGTTGCCTGCAGAAAGGGGTGGGGGCCATATCTAAACTTTCTGTGTTGTAAAGTTTTTAGCCCTGAAAACTAGCTCAAGTAATCTGCCTGGATAGATGTCAATTCAGCAAGTTCCCTACATTTAATTGCACAACCGAATAAATAAGGCATTTGGGCGGGTTGAAGTTGAAAAATATGACCATGATAGGGTATTGCTGTTTTTGAATTTGGAGTGGTAGCCTGCTGTTCACTCTCTCTTATTGCCGTATAGTTCTTCTGAGTCAGGCATAGGTGTTTCATGCCTAGGCATTGCCAAAGGCAATAATTACTTTTCTTTGTCATTCCTTGTCTTCTTTGCTAGTTTTGCTTCAACTGTCTCCAAAGAAGGTAGGACAAGGGACGACAAAAATAGCGAATATTTGTTGGTGCTGATTCTCATCAGCTTACCATTTGTGAAAGTTTATTTTTGTTGCTCTCTTGATGCTTCTTATAGCTTGCCGGTTAAGGAAGTGTTATAACTTTACTTACTGTTGTAAACCTTATTCCTATTTACAGCCTTCTTTCTGCCCTTGGAGTGATTGAATGGTTTATTTTCCTCGTATGATCAGGTGTTCCCTACTGTCAACTGCATGCAATCCAATGAATCTCATTGCTGATGAACACAAAAATGAGAAGATCCTTAATACAGATGCGCATTACTATCAAAAGGTGAAGTCTTACCCTTCAGAAGGAGTAACTGAAGGAATGGAAACAGTTAATATAACACAGGAAGGGATTAGCAGAAATTCCTCCAGTGGAGATAAGCCCGTGGCCGAAAAAGAATTATCACTTAGTGATACTGATCAACTTAGCCTGGATTTATCTTGCTATGGAAGTGATTCTGAAGTATCCAGAGATAGTGTTTCTGCTAATTCCACCAAGACTTACAGTCCCTTAAAAAGGCCATCACTGAATTTAAGTGCTGAATTGCCAGTCTCTGTCAATTACTGCAAGAAGTTAAAAATCAGCAGTGCCAAATCTAAATCAGATAAGAAGTTGAGAAATAAAGGATCTGCTCGGGAACTGGAGCATTGCCATAGGAAAGGCAGCAATGCTGCAAAACAAAACACTCACCCTGAAGACAATGATGATGCGTCCCACACGTTGGCTGTGGAGGACCATGGTGACAGCAATAATTCATTGATTAGATGTTGCAGACAAAAGGAAAGGAACCGAGTTTTTAGATGTAGAGACAGAGAAGATCTCTCATATCACAGGGAAAAAGAGTTCTCGAGCTGCTATGGTAGTGAAAAGTTTGCTGACATTGGTACCCAAAAAGCTCACGGAAGATGTCCTTATAGGAAAGGTGATCGGAGCTCTAGAAGTGAAATGGATTCAAGTGACAGAAGAAAATGGGATGAAAAGGTGTATTTTAGTGAAAAAGGAAGTCACAGAGGAGATGATAAAGAGAGAAACCAAGATTGGTATCACAGTTTAGGAGGACACTCTGCTAATTACCCGAGTGGATTCACTTATGGCGAGTCCAGGCACTTGAATACAAATTATTCCTCCTGCAGTTCAGAGGAAAAAGGTACTTGGTGGGGAAGGAAGCATGGAGTACTCCAACTTAGAAAGAGAACCAACAATAAGATTCGTTGGCTTGATCATAAGTACGGAGACAATGTTGTGCCAAAAAAGTATGGAAGACCTGCTTCATTTACTGACAGGAATAGGGACTATTTGGAGGAAAAATGTGAGAGACAGTTACCAGATATTGGGAGAGAATTGAAAAACTCTGGCAGAAGGGATAGATATAGTGATAGTCCCCCTTTAGATTTGATTTACCCTTTCTCGCAGGAAATTACAGATGAGTATCAAAGACAAATGGATTTCCAATCTTGGGATTCATGGTTCCATAGGGAATCTTATGTTACTGGAGGATGTCAGCATGATATCATGTCACCAGGAAATGATGTGTTTGACTTGAGACCAACTGAAAAATATGGGAGACATAGGAGCCGGATGTTTTCTGGGGAAGTTAGAGACAATGGTTGGCTTGCTAGTCATAATAATGGCAATCCTGATGATCGGGACCATGTTGATCGGAGAAGATATAGCTGCCAATCTAGATTCCTCCACTGGTCTGAGGATGAATTAATCTTAGGGCATTGGGATGACAAAGTGTGTGCAGGAGAGGCTTCTCTTTCCTATGAGAAAACTACAGGGCATGAAAGGATTCGTGCAAGATACGGATCTGCACATGACGGAGTGCAAGTACAGCAGCATAGACTCAAAATGATAAAAAAAGGAAGTAGCACCAAGTGTAATGGTAGAAATTCTAAGATTATAAATAGACATAAGCATCAACAAGCAATGCTGAGGTGCAGGGATTCGGTTGACTTGGTGGTTGGGAAAGGAAAGGTAAAGTTAGGGAGGCAAAGGTCAAACCCTTGTATCACTGTACTTTGTATTTATGAGTGCTCCACATATGTTGGGCAAGTGTTGGTTATTCCGGTTAATGCTATCTCATTACATGTTCTCTCTACCTTTCTTTTCCACTTCTTATATATCATACCTGAAATTGTTTTACCCCCAGTATGACTTTGCGTTGTGAAGCTTTTAGTTATTTTTCTTTTTTTTATTGTGTCCCCATTTGCTGGATTATCAGTATCAACAGACAGAGCATAGCTTGCAAGCATCCCAAGTCGAATTTTTGAGGCATGAAGCAAAGTGAAACTGTTTTTCTGTAGTAGTAGAGACATCTATCATTATCTTCTGACTTTTGGTTTTTTGCAATTGGAATCCTATATTTTCTGGTCATGGAGGTGGTTCTTTCACCTTCTACTCTGGCTTAAACGAAGGTGCAGCCTTTTTCTCAATAAAACTCCATACCCTGTTGGTTCAGACACTTGTAAACTTAAACACTAAATATGACTTAGATTTGAACAATTTCTGCTTAAGCACACACAGTCATGCACACGTGGGTGTACATGGAAATCAATATGAGCTGCTAATTGCAACCCATCTTTTGATTGCCCCTCCTATACGCACACGGATGTATACAGAAAGCAAGATTCTGTTTCATTGCAACCCATGTTTTCATTGCCTCTCCCATAATTACAATCTGAAAACAAGATATACAATACTTATGTTACCTCAATTATATTATTGTAAATTTACCGCTGAAGTTGTTTATTCTGATTTCTGCTCTTCAATTGGAAGAACTGTCAATCATCTTGTGTACTCATTTCTTTTAGGTAGATGGGAAGCATCTGTGTAGAAACTGCTCTCTTGTGCATACTATTTTTTTTATTTTTACCAAGTCATTTTTGGAACCTGGGTTTTTAGGAATTTGTGCTGATTTTTAACCATTAAGTTGCAGCCCATCGTAAATATGTTAATAAGGTCTGTTGAAGATCGCATAATTGCATATTGTGGAAACAGATTTATTTACCTGTGGTGCATAATGTGGCATTGTTTCCATTCATCTGCGAGTTGAGAGATATAATGTATTCACTATTGCTAAAGCAGTTTTAGCACATTGGTGCAGATATCAATTATGATGGAGTGGTGAAATGGTGGGGTTGGGGGGGGGGGGGGGGGGGGGGGTGTTCATACTAAATCTAGTTAATGGCCTTCTTGTGCTACATGGCCCCTGGTGTAAATTGTTAGTGTGAGACATAAGAAACCGTGGCTGTAGTGATGGATTTTGTTGGCTGCATGTGCTGTCTGGGACAATGCCTAACTAGCATGTCTGGTCAAACCAAAAAAAAAGGAAAAAGAAACAGAAAAAGAAAAAAGAAAATGTTACCAGGTTCCGGAATGTTTCCTTGAATATGGCGTAAATTTGTTGTCCCTTATCAAAGATACATTATAAGTGAATGAAGTTTGCTGACCAGATGTCTGGTTTTATTTGTATCTGATTTTATTCCCATTTGTTGTAAGATTTTTGTGCAGATAAGTACTTGGGGTAAGTTTGGTTAAGGAATCCCAAGGTTTGATTAAGGAATATCATTGTAGGTTTTGGCACCTAGACGTGTGCACTCCCTCTGCACCTTAGGTCTCAAAGTAAAATCTTCTGATTATATTTTGCAAGCCTCTTTGCGAAAGTTGATTTTGGATCTGAGAATGTCAGCTTTCCATTAATGTACTAGTTGCTGTCCTAACAAGAACTTTTTGCCATACAATTCTTACTCTTATCTTTTCCTGTTTTCTCATGACTTCTATGCTTCAATTTCCTTATCTTGTTCCCTTCTATACGAGGAAGGAATTAGTCCTTTCCTTTGGAATTGAGGATCCCTTAGCTAGTATATTTGCTTGTCCATCATATTTGTCGTTGTTATGTAACCTGTTAATGCTGATGAATAAATTCTAGCTGTCTATTTTCTATAATAATTTTGGACTTTTTCACATAATTAAGAGTTTGGCTAGTGAGATGTCACTTTGGATTTTGTTTTGTTTGTTTTGGCCTTATTTTGATTTTTACTTTTTGCGTGTGGGTTACTCCTGCATATGTTGTTCCATTTATCCCTTTCTTAGTTACCAAGTAACTATCAAATCTTCAAAAGGCTATTGTTGTTCAACAAGATAGACGGTCTTCTAGGGGTAATTTATAGAGAATTGTGACTTTATGTTTATCAGGGATTCCTTGGAGCATCTGCGAAGATTTCCCGTTGGGTTTTCTGAAAGTCTGTCTTGGGTCATGGGACAGTTTATTGAACTATTTTGCTTGTGATTTCCTGAAAAGCATTATATGCAAATGATGAGTGTGTAAGTGAACCTGAGCAACTGGTTCCGATTAAGTTTAATTATAGAGATGACCATTTAGTTGGTGCCAGTTACAACTCTGAAATGATTTTTAACACAGCTTTCTCTGGGCTGCCGGTGGATTTTGATTCTATAATCTACCTTAAAAACACATGGGCTAGTATCTAGTTTTGTTGGAAAGGGTTTCCAGGGCAAACTTTATAGTCTAATTGTCTTCAAGATTTCTGTGGGGTTCTACTGCTTCGTTTCATTCTATTTCTGCAGAATCCTTCAGTGGGGCATTCTATTGCATGTCTCAGAATATTTTTACTCATCTTCATATTGAGATTCGTCTCTTATGTGTTCAAAATTGTGTGACTTCCCTTGTGACCGTATCCTCTGCAGTCCTCCAGAAGATGTTCTGAAGTTGGAAGTTTAATCAGCAATGATAGATCTGGAAACAAAGGTCAGAAGATGGATAAGGATCAATCAGCTTTGATGGATTGTAATGAACCTCATATGCAGAGGGCAGTCGAATCCAACACTCCAAGAACCGACAGCAGCCAAAAAAATCACAAATGGTTTGACAAGTTTCCTATTGTTGAGCATAATGAACATTTGGACATGGAGGAGGGTCAGATAGTAACAGAACATCCAAATAATGGGGACTCCTTCAGATGTAGGGGTTTCTCTCAAGAGGCAGGATCCACCTGCAATGTGAAGAAGAGAATGCTTCGTGGTGAAAATGGTTCCAACGGGACTAAGCTTATTGGGGGTTATGATCAGCAACGGATTCTTGAGACATTAGCAAAAATGGAGAAGCGGAGGGAACGCTTTAAGGAGCCCATTGCTGTGAAGAATGAACCAGGCAAGAGTCCCAAGCCCCAGGTTGATATGATAATTGATGCAGAAGCAGCTAAGGAGCAAAGGCCAGACCGGAAAAGGCAGTGGGGTGGTAGTTAGGTTCGTTAGGTATCAGTCAGCTTCGGTTTTTACTCAGCCTCTTAAGTCTCTGGCCATGAAGTATTCCTTACAAGACTAGAATTCTGTAACTGACATATTGGGTTCAGGTCAGTTCTTCTGTTTACTTAATTTTTTCCCCCGCGAAGAAGATTATTCTGAGGTGGGATTTAAATTGAGGATTATTCTGTTTTTGCTGTATGTAAGAAAGTTAAATGGGTCAGTGACGTTGGTGAAAATGAACAATTATGGAGTAGTTCAAGCTGTGTTGTCTAGAGGGGTTGTTAACACTTCTTAAAGGGGTTATAATAATATAAGATTGGTTTTTGGATGCCTTTTCTATAGCATTGCTTCTTTAACATCCCCTGCATGATTCTAACCTTGTTTCCATCTCCTGACGTCAGTGGCTACATCTCTTATTTTGCATTATCCTGATTACTTGGGGGAGCAGGTTGAGCTGGAACTCGTGCAGATAAAGAAAAATTAATGTACAACTGTACTAAAGTTTGTATAAACAACTAAAAGATATCAGTTGAAATTAAAGACACACATCATTTTGGTGGAATAATTGTGGGAAGAACATTTACAATCCATTGGAGAAGCTCCGTGTGGGAGGCTTAGATACCAATTTTAAAAGCCAACCTCTTAGTAATCAAGTTTCTTATAAGTTTAAAGATTTCTTCACCCTTATCTAATGCGAAACAAATACCACCACCCTCCTTATGGTAATTAGGCTGAGCCTTTCAATTTCAATGCTCATAACATTCTTCTCACCTAAATTCACACCTCAATATGACTCTCTTAAGGGCTTCAGGCTTCATGCCTACCTATTTTGGGCACTTGGCACACTAGAGTTGATGGAGTAAGATCATCTTGGGGCTACTTTATCACATACTTAAGATTTAACTCAAAAGACTAATTTATCACATACTGCCCATTCTAGTATGTCTGTGACATAAAGCTCCCGCTGCACCTGATTTCAGGGGATCACTCTTTGTTTCTGATAGACCATTCAGAGCTTACCGAATCCCACCAACAAGACGCTTCCACGTGCCTCCAAAATCTGCCTCTTTGGATTGAAGATCTGAGCCACTCTTAAGCAGTGAGCCAGCGTGGCCGATCTAGGACCTCTTACTGGTAAGGCTAAAACAGTAATTCTTGTTCTTTCTCCCCCTTTCGCAGCCCACCTCACGTTCCCTCTGCGTAAATACCATACAGTTTTATCCGTTAAAACACAAAAAATGCCACTGCTTCCTCGTCCTCCTTCTTCTTCATCTTCTTCTTCTGCAAATCCCAGCTTCACTCTCTTCTCGACCCCTCACAACCCTCATTCCGTTCCCAACTTCTCCTTCAAAATCCCTATTACACCCCTTCACTCTTATCTCACCATAACCTCATGTTCTTCCCAAGACTCGGCCACTCCGCTCCTCGAGCAAGAGTCATCGCCCCTTACCAAAGAGAACGCCAACGACTTCGACTCCGGGAACAAATTTCTCGTGGTTCGCCGACCGGTGATGGAGTTTCCTGGGAACGACTGGGAGAAGGAGAGTGACGACGAGGACGACGGTTTGGAGAGGTCTTCGGCCATCGATGCTGGGCTCACGGAGTTCGCCAAGAAGATGCCTATATTCGAGCCGGAGAGAGTGGAGGGCTCACAAGGAACGAAGAAGAGGCCACTCGAAGTGAACTTGGACTTGGCGCTGTACAGAGCTAAGGTTTTGACGAGGAGTTATGGTTACGAAGAAGCAGTAGAGATACTTAGTAAGGTGGGTGATAAATTAACACTTGCTAGAATCATCTCTTCCAGATTTATTTTTTAATTTTTTTAGGCCAAATCGCTTAATCAAGGTTCTAGTAGTTTGGTCATTTGGTTATCTTGGTTGCTGCATCCACGTTAAATTCTGAATTTGTGGGTTTTGTTTACAAGTGTTTATATTATTGGCCGGAAGATGGGCGGGCGTATGTGGCTTTAGGGAAGATATATAGTAAGCAATCGAGAATGGCGGATGCTAGAACTGTGTATGAGAAAGGTTGCCAGGCTACACAAGGAGAAAATCCCTACATTTGGCAGGTATTCACTTTTTGATTCTGTCGTTGCAACGTGACTTGCATTGTATGCATTGCTCATATTAATTTTCTTCCTCTTAGATAATAGTGATGATATACGACGTTGTGCTTGTCTAGGAGTATTTTAGTCAGCTACTGTCTTTACGTGGTGATGTAAAATGTCGGATTAGTTTTAGGAACAATTTTCAATCTGCAACAGTAAAGTTCAGCCTCTTTTGTTTCTCTTATCCAGTGTTCTACATTATTATCTTGAAGATTCAGGGTGTATCAAGATTTAGTCATGCATTTATGAAACATAGATCATAATGATTTTTTTTTCTTTGATGAATATGTAAGTTTATTTATTGAAAAATAAAAAACTATAAAATTTTAGTGACATATCATAGTATTACAATTCATCTAAGAGAAAATTAAGTTTGAAATCCTCTAATTATGATATAATAAAATATTTACCTAAATGGGTTTAATATTTTTAAATAGAGATGTTTTCCCACCTACTACTTCCACAATTTTAGCTAATAAAATAGATATTTCAACGGCCTTATTTTGAAAATGTCTAAAATTATTCTTAATTTTCAACTTGAGATAATTCTCAAGTAAATTTTGTTAATAGGTCGGACTTCGCAATTTTGCCCGCGTTGGTACATGACACTGGTGGGCTTCTATGGAATAATATGCCTTAATTCATGGAATGATTTTAAAGTTTTCTTTAATTCCTGTCCGTTGACCAGGCACACCAATGCGAGCATCCGAAAGGAAGCATTGTGTTAGCCGTAATAAATTACAAGTGAAGGGATGATATGTTTCCTTGAGATTGATTTGTTAAATTTAGTTCGCTTTTGACTTTCCTTGACATTGTGAGTCACCAAGTGCATGTTCGCTTGGAACAGTGCTGGGCTGTTCTGGAAAATAAGATGGGAAACATCAGGAGAGCAAGGGAATTATTTGATGCAGCAACGGTTGCCAATAAAAGACACATTGCCGCCTGGCATGGTTGGGCTGTTCTTGAGCTAAAACAGGGAAATATCAAGAAAGCGAGGCAGCTTCTTGGTAAAGGTTTAAAATTTTGTGGTGGAAATGAGTACGTATACCAAACGCTTGCAAGGCTTGAAGCTAAAGCAAATCGCTATGAGCAGGCCAGGTATTTGTTCTGTCAGGCCACTAAGTGTAACCCCAAAAGCTGTGCTAGTTGGCTTGTAAGTCTTGACTGTCCAATCTGTAGGCTTTTCCATATTGCATTGACTTTCTGTGACATCATGTGAGCTCACTGAGGTAATTTTGCATGAACTCGCTGAATACTCTGATGAAGGCATGGGCACAACTGGAGATTCAACAAGAAAGCAATGGTGCCGCTCGGAGGCTATTTGAGGTGAGTTTTACTTATTACCGTGAAATGTATTTGTCATCGGTGTCACTTACTACTAGCAACATGGCAAGCGGTAAACAGCGTATGACCTTGTGGCCAGCTCTACATTAAGGAAGTGTTGATTCGTCTTCTTTTTTGCTTTATATCCTTTTGTTCAGTCAAGTGGTAGTTACTTATACCTCATTGATTGCTGTCGTTGATTCTTCTTTAAATATGCAGAAAGCAGTCCAAGCAAGTCCCAAGAATAGGTTTGCATGGCATGCATGGGGAGTCTTTGAAGCTAATGTGGGAAATATAGACAAGGGGAAAAAACTTTTAAAGATAGGCCATGCACTTAATCCCAGGGATCCCGTACTCCTTCAGTCTCTTGCTTTATTGGAATATAAACACTCATCTACAAATCTTGCTCGAGTGCTGTTCAGGAGAGCATCTGAATTGGATCCAAGGCACCAACCAGTGTGGGTTGTAAGTAACATCTCACGTTACAAAGATTTGTGTGGCATCGCTGATTCGGTTTCTTGTTCTATCTCAGTCTGCCCATATGCTTAGTTATAGATTCGGCATAAATGAAACAAGCAAATTGAGACATATAATTGATTACATTTCTTCTATACCTCTGCCTCTGTCTTATCCAAAGATTGAGTTATTGGATTGTACTAGGGTCTTATCAACTTGAGACAGGAAACAGAATCTTGCCCTCCCAAAAAAAAAAAAAAATAAAATAAAAAAAAAATGAAAAAGAAAGAAATAAAGAAAGAGAAATGATAATGATTACAAGAACCAGAGCATCAAATGTATGGAAATAGTTTCGATTCCATTCCATATTACATGGTTGTCTAATTGAAAGCTGATTGATTATCTCTGTACATCCCTTTAATAACGATGCAGATTTTTTTTTTTTAATTCTAAGTAGTACTATTTTTCCTTTCCATGTTTGGATTGATTTTTCCCTGCCATGTTATGATATAGTAGCATGCAAAATTGCATCCATCCTTCATGAATCCGCAGGCAAACTGATAAATGATGTGATTCTGTTTAGGCTTGGGGATGGATGGAATGGAAAGAAGGGAACATTGTAAAGGCAAGGGACTTATACCAAAGAGCACTGTCAATTGACTCTGGTAGTGAAAGTGCAGCACGATGTCTTCAGGTAATTAGATCATGTAGTAAAGTAGGAGAGAGACAGATGTTGTAGGAACTTAATCTTCATGTCACTTAGTTTATACTAACCAAAAATAAAAATTGCAGGCTTGGGGTGTTCTAGAACAAAGAGTTGGTAATTTAACTGCAGCCAGAAGATTATTTCGGTCCTCACTGAATATAAATTCACAGAGTTACGTGACATGGATGACATGGGCATCATTTGAGGAGAAACAAGGCAATCCTGTGCGTGCTGAGGAAATCCGAAACCTCTATTTTCAGCAGGTCAGCAATTGCTATCATATAGTGATGACATTTGTAATTTCCTACCATACAGGCACTTATCTTAATTGACCCAGGTCAGCCATTCAATCTGCCAATCAACTATCCTACTTCTTGTTCCTGGAAATGGAGATGCAACTAGGAAAATGCCTTGTAATAGTAGTTAGGTTCAGTTTTTGGGAAATTATATCACTTCTAAAAGACTAAAGTCAATTTTGGTTGAATGGACAGCGTACTGAAGTTGTGGATGATGCTTCTTGGGTAATGGGATTCTTAGATATCATCGACCCAGCAATCGACAGCATAAAGAGGCTCTTGAAGCTGGACCAGGAGTCATTCTTCAAGGCAAAAGATTCTTTGAAGAAGATACCAGAAATCGATGGAAGTAGCACTGATGACGAGTCAGTTGGCCCCAACTCTGGCTTTGTACAAGGCGAAGACATGGATGGTGGAATGGGAATGGACTTGGACACTTTTATCTGTGAAAGGTTGTCCCTGGACCCGTCCAAGCTCGATGTTCAGCTGGAATCATCTAAGGCTTTTGCGACCAAGAGAACTAGACCTCCTGGAAGAACTTGGAGAACAGAAAACAGAACTACCACAATATCACCCACGGCCGAAGTTTAACAAATTCAAGATGGCTAAGTAAATATACCCATTTCATCCTGCTTGTTTAGTGTGGAAGAAGCATACCTATTGTTAAACAGGATTAACTACTTTAAAGAAAGTTGCACAGAATCCGTGCACTACAGTCATAATGTACGTCAGCAATATTCAATGTGTATATTTTCTGTATTACTACAGCATGAAAGCTAACAAAAGATCATAATCCAAGTTTTTTGGTTTTTATCTCCATTGTTTCGTTTTCTGTATGGATCCATCTATGCAACTATTAACGTCTGACTGTACAAGGATAACGCATAGTACATATCAGTTGAGTACGAAGCATTATCTGGAGTATAGGATTAGGAGAGGGTGTTGGTGACCTCCTCGTATCCGTCTCTTTCCAGTTGCTAAGCTATATAAGATGTCGTGTTTGTTGGGAGTTTTAAGTGAATAGGTTATAGAATATGGGCTATGAGCACAATGAAAACGTGGCTGACCAAGTGTTGATGTATTCAACTAACTTTAGGAACAAACAAAATCAATAAAATCAAATCTTTCGAGTTCCAATCTACTATGCATTCTTCTTTTTTCTCTTTTGATTAATGTGCCACTTGTATCAGAACGGTTTTTTTCCTTAATCACCCTCTTTTTCTCAGCAGAGAAGCGGAATTTGGCGCTTTTCACAAGGTCTTCCATCCTTTGTTTCTCCACCATTGATCGGGGCTCCGTGTTTCTTCTTGGTTGCTCACCACGTCTTTACCACATCTCCGCCGCACTCGTCATCTACCGATGGTACCAACTCAACAGAGATTACGAGCCTCTTTTAACTTTTTCGTCCATGGGGTTTTCTTATCAAGCTCTGCTCTCCGAGCTTCCAAAATACACGTCAAACTTAAAACTCGGCAAGTCTGTTATGCCCATCTATGGCATTACATATTTTCAAAATATTCAGTCTTTATTTTTCTTTCACCTAAATGTCATATCCTAACCATTTTCCAAAAATGTGCGGCACCTAAACCGTGCACAGGTGTTCGGTGAATTTTATATGCAAGTGAACATATCGAACAAGTAATATAATGATAAGAAAAATATCGTCCCACAGAGATTAGTGATTACTAGACCAACTAATTACCAACGGTGAATAACTCCTAGAATTTATCTAGCAAACCAAATTGATAGATGATAGATTAACTAACTAAGTCTAAGAAAACTAAATACAAGAAATATGTTAGAGCATCCGATTTACCATAATTACTAGGTATTAATATTGATTATTTATGCTTGCAAAAGAGACAATATCTATGTGATGGCGGAACTTCCTAATTTATTTACTATCCTATGTCTAGGTATAGCAAACCTACTTAGTTCATTAATTCACTATATCTCTATATGTGAATTGAAACAAACCAAATGCATTAGGATTTATGAACATTCCAAGTTTACATCGAAAGCCACACAAACAATATGGTATATGTCTATCCATATTTAATCTATGGTTGCATATTATAAGAAGCAACTGCATGCTATTTCCTGTCGGTCTCTAACATGCAAATCAAGTCATATAAGTGGTAGCTAATCACCTAAAAGCATTAAACTCCGTAATATGTAACTTCACATAAGTAAAATATCTTACAAAACATAATAATCATAAGATTCGTACCATCATAATTAGGTTACATCGTAGCTCTAACAAAAATAAACTAAAGCATAAAGAAATAATGAGGAAGAATGATAATAAGAAATAAAGAAGGCATCTTGAATCCAAGAACAAGAAGTTTGTCACCCTTTTTGTCTTCTCTTCAAGAAAGCCTTGAATTCTTGGCCTCTTTCTTGAGTTGTGCTCAATTTTCTCCTCCTCTTCTTTTGCCTTTTCACTTCTCTTAAATAGGGTTTAGGTTTAGACTTACCTCCTATCCTAGTAGAATTGGGTTTTAGAGATCTAAAACAATTGGGTTTTGAACTTCTAAATTAATTATGATTTGAATTCCTAACATGATTGGGTTTTCTAAATAAATAGAAAACCTAATAGCAATGGAAAATCTAAAGTCCAAGCCCATCTTGACTCTCTTGATCTTGATATTACGATTTTGCCACACAATAAGCATCAAGCTCTCCATGTTCATCCTCGTTCTCCATGCCTCCCTATGCTACATAAACAAGACAAATTTAGGTAAATAAAGAGGAATTCAAATATTTTCTCATAAGCATTGCATTGTTTATTGCCTAAAAATATGTTAAATAACTCTATAAAAATAGAGTTATCAACAGGTCCAGGTCAACCTTTCCTAATAAGCTTTGGACATAGACTAGAACTAGTGTCATCTCTTTATTCATGAGGGGGAAGCATCAGAGGAGTTTATATAGCTAGATCTACACTATCCATTTTTCAAACCTCCCCTTATTACAAAAGAACTCACCTAAGGGACTTACAAGTTTTTCTTGAGCTTAACTTTATTGTCCAACCACCCACTATCCCAAGCTTTCACTATTTTACCTATAAGATGGCCCTAATGTGCCTCTTATAGAGTCATAGGTTAGTTTTCCCTTGAATGGATAAGCTCTCATATGAACACCACCCAAGTGGAGTCGAGAACTAACTCGGATCAACCTTCTCCTTTTCTAAGAGACTCCCTTAAATAAACTAGCTTCTCTCCTCCTCCCGACAGTTAATTGCTTGCCTAAGGTGACTAGTTCCTTAAAGGCACTCAAGCACTCCAACGATTCCCAATGGTCTTATTAAAGGCCCTTTTCATTTTCCTAAGTGGGTTTAAACTACCAATTTTAACTTTCTCGAATGACACCCATTTGTGCCACTTATCACTTTTTCAATGACTTTATTTGAATCCTAATAGCTACAGCATTTACTTTGAGTGGTTGGAAACTCTAACAACCCACATTAATGTAGTTGTCCTTCCAATGTCAACCCTTTGGCTTATGTACCTACTATTGCATGTATGCATGCCTATGTTTGCTCTTTGCCTTTTGGCACTCTTACCTTTGCATGCCATTCCTTCTCAAGCTATCACTCAAGTGCATGCCATGGTCTCATCCTATCCTATGCGTGTTCGTCTCTAACTTTAGCCTCAAGTGCATCCTTTTCACGTAAACCTCAACCTTTGCATCTTGCCACTCTCTTGTATCTATGTGCTTTGGCCACAAAGCCTTGGCCTTCATTAATCATAGGTGCATCTCCCATACACCTCATCATATTACATAATGGCAACCTTGAGTTTCATGTTATTTGGTTGCCTACTATACTACGAACATTGGTGGATCATACCAAGTATCGCATTCTCCCTCACTTATTTTCGCGACACCCTTGGCATAGCCTCAAGCATAACCTTCTCGTGCTCAGTTGTGCCTTCCTACCTATTTTTTCAAAGTTGGTTGCCTTCAATTTGTCATGAATGTGTTATCCTCTTGAATGCATGAATCCTTATATAAACACTTAAATAAGTTTGGGGTAAAAAACCTCCTTGACATTTATCATCATCACTTTTCTCTTTGTAGTGCTTAGTGTAGGCCTCTAATGTTCACCAAGACCTTTAATCTATGATGTAGGAAAGGAGAGATGTCTCTTGATCCTTAATCTAGCCATCACTAACTCTATATGCTTCTTTACAAATGATAGCAACACCCCCCCTCCCTAAAAAAAATAAAATTTGGTCCCTCTCTTAAGCCCTCTCACCTTAAATATCTTGGTGAGTGAGGCATCCCACCCCTATGTGCCTTGGCCCATAGGGCATTCTACCCTGGATAACCTGGCAAGGCATAAATCTTAGTAACTTCACACATGATGAATTATATCCTTGGTAGCTTTATTACTCTACATCATTCTAGCCGCTCCATTTTTTAAGAATACTACCCTTGGTGGACCCCAATAACTCTCATCTTGATGTAGAGGAACATCCTTTCTATACTAACATTTCCTTCTATTGTCAGGTTTTTCTCATCATGGTTCAACCTTTCACTCATAACAAACATGGCCTTTAGCAACTTTGAGTTTCACTACTCCACACTAAATGCAAAGGTATCTCCTCTTTTTGCACTAGTATCCTAACACTATTGGGTTTTCCTTTAGTTTGAAAGGTGGTTTAACTAGGTCCACCTCTTCAACTCCCTTATATAGTGCCTAAAATACACAAACATCACAAGGATCTTGCTTTTCCTACTTGGTATCCTAGATCTCAAGGACAATACTAGCGGTTTTAACCCAACTAGCCACTCTTTTAGTTAGGTAAGTTTTAAAACCCTCCTAACTACTTATCCTTTCATGCTTACCTAGATTTTTGCCTTGCTTTGCCTACTTGGTGCTTGGTGAAAGGTCTTTAGGATGCTCTTTAATGCCTCAATTTGGCTATACCTCATCAGGTTCTTTTGTTGGACCTTATCATTTAGGACACCTTCACTCATTTGCTTAGCCTTCTCTTAGGACAAAGGAACTCCCATATGAACCCCTACCTAAGATTGTGTAGAGGTTTTTACTTGAAAGTATTGATGTTGCCAAGAACCAGGGTCTCCTTGGTTGGTTTTACTATCAAGCCTTATTCTCAAGGGCCCTTCATGGTTCTTTCTACAGCTTTGTTCCTTTCAAGACACACAAGTCCCTTATAGGACCTTCGTATCCTTCCCTTTAAAAATGTTGATTGGTTGTGGGCTAGGTAACTCCTCGTAGCTCTTATTTTCTTCCCAAGGAGCATAAGGCCTTAAAAATAGTTATGCTTTGATACCACAACTATCACAACCTGCTCATTTTTTCTTGAACACTGCATAAGTCTAGGCCAACCTTTCCTTATAAGCTTAAATATAGATTAGAGCTGGAATCATCTCTTTATTCAAGAAAGAAAAGTCCAAAAGGGGTTTACAAAGATAGATCTATACTACCCATTAGCAAACCTCCCCTTGGTACAAAAGAACTTCCCTAGGGGACTTATAAGTTCTTTCACTTTAATGACCAATTGCTCATTATCCCAAGCTCTCATTGTTTTCTCTTTGAGATAGCCTTGGTGTGCCTCTTGTGTAGTCATGGGTTAGCTTTTCTTTAAGTGGACAAGCTCCCATATGAACGCCTACCTAAGTGAAGTTGAGAGGACTAACTCAGATCAACCTTCTCCTCTTTAAAATAAGGCTAGCCTCTCTTCTCTTCCTAACAATTAACCTTTTTCCCAAGGTGACTATTAGGCATCTCAATGGCTAGTGCCTTAAAAGGCACTTAAACACTTTGATGATTCCTAATGCTCTTATTAAAGACCCTTCACCTTTTCTCAAGTAGGTCTCAACGACCCACTTAAACTTTCTTGAATGGTAAGGCTATGCCATGTGTCACTTCTTCAACAACTTCATTTGAATTCCAATAGCTATAAGATTTACTCTAAGCACTTGGGAACTCAAATGAACCACTTTAATACAGTTGTTCTCCTAATGCCAACCGTTTAGCTTATATACTTACTATTACATGTGCATATGCCTACGCTACTTGCTCTTTGCCTCTTAGCACTCTTGTCCTTGCGTGCCACTACCTCTTAGGCTACACACTGAAGTGTGTGTCATAATCTCATCTCGTATTGTGTGTGTTTGTCTCTTGCTTCAACCTTAACCACACCTTTATCACTTGATCCTTGATCTATGTGTCTTGGCACTCTCTTGCACCTATATGCCTTAACTCTCATCACTAAGCTTTGGCCTTCATCAATCATAGGTGCATCTTCCACACACCTTGTTGTATCACACAATAACAAATTCAAGGCTTTCACTCTTTTAGTTACCTACTGCATTGGTAACACTCGTGGACTACGCCAGACATTACATAAAGGCACTTATCACCATATACTAGTCAAAAAAGGAATTTTTACATAGAATGACAATATAAATTTAAAACCCTACGATATTAAGTGGAAAAACTCATTTCTTTATAAAATATATTTTTTATGTGATACTTAACATGCCCCCTTGCCCCCAGTGTATGACAATACTTCTTATGAAAATCTTTATCCACAAGTAAAGAAATGGAAGATTGAATTTAAACTCTTAATGAACTTCTTAGTAATGTGGTTTAAACATCCACATCGTGACATGCCCTCCTATGCCCAAGTTTTTTCTTATTCTAAACTCATTATCATATGATGATTTTGTTATCAGGACAATTGTTCTATTCTACAAGAGAATAGAAACATGTAAACAAAAATATTTTCACTAGACTTTTCTTGTCCTTTTACAGATTTTTTGCCCCCTTCCTTATAGGTTTTTTTGCCCCTACTACAAGGAGTCCCAAAGGTCTCCTCATAGCTTTCATGTGGTTTGATGTTAAGATATTTAATTTATATATTTTTTATGATGGATTCTAACTTGTGAGACAATTTTTGTTATTTACTCATAACAATGCATTTGTTTGACTAGATTATGTCGAGTTTGCAAGGCAATTAGGGAGTCCACAAATCTATTGTCTAGCCCACAAATTGGATAATTAAATCCTTGTTGTGTGGGCTAAGAAAAGGCTAAAGTATGAATGCCTAATGCATGAGGTTAGCCTAAATAGGTGAGGAAAGACTACCAAGTGCATGCATGATTGCAAGAATCTCCTTAAGTATGCATAACGTCATATTAATGAAGGTTATAAAAGCTTCACATAACTCATTTGGTCCATCATCGACAAAAGACTCAAAGATAGATGGTAAAAACCTAAACCTAGCATTGTCTTGTAGAATTGAATGTTTTGACAAGCTTTGAAAAATTTGTCACTATACAATCAAACAATATCAGGGAGATCTTAGAGAGGAGAGGATGCTAGTTTAAAAGTTGAATAAGAATTTAAAAGGAAAGCCAAGAGCTCATAACCAACCATACTAAAAAATCATAACACTACTTGTTTGTCTCCTTGACTTTAACTAGTTCTCATTGAATATTTTTCTATACTTTTCTTACCCTGTGTGTCTTGTTGTTACAACTATTTCCAATTTTAGTAGTTCTATGTAAAGCCCTATGCTTGACTTTCTTATATTTTAGATTTATCTAATTAGTCATCTATTGTGTTTTATAATATAATTATTTTCTACTCTTAAAAAGGATTTGATTTGTATTGTAATACTTTATTGTTGATTGTTGATTGCTTTGAAGTTTGAGAGATTACTACTTGTAAAAGTTATTAAGAGTAAGGAAACCCTTTAGTTTTTTGTTAAGGTACATGGATTAGGCTAGGAGGCCTAATCACTTCAGTTTGATGTGTATTACATTTTGTGGCTTGTAATCTTTGTTTTTGTTATTGTACAACTATTTGAAAAATTTGTTATACACTTTGCAACTTACAAATTTTGTTTTTACATCCTATTGAAAACTAGTCATGTATAAGTCTTAATAATTAATTTATGCTCCAGTATAGAAATCAAGTCATTTACATTGTTGCTACATAGAAGACATACTCTATGTAGTTTTTACATAGATTTTATTCTTATGTTATTCCTAGCTTTGTATTGTTTCAAATTTACTATTTTTGATTAATACATTTTACTTGTCTTTGAGTAAGCCATAGACTATATATCAAGATTGGTTATTAGAATTTCTATTTTGGTAGTGTTATACCTATTATGGTGTCAATTTATAATATTAGAACTTTGGTATTGTCATTGGTTACATAACATTACTTATACTTGTTGTCTAGTATAATTTAGTTGGGTGACAAAAAAAATACTAGTTTAATTAGAAACCTAATCCCCCCCCCTCCCCCCCTAATACACACATACCCAAAAACCACCCACCCTTCTTAGGCTTCCTTTGGGATCTTATAATTTGTGCATGCTAAAGGTCACAACAATTACTCAAAAATGAGCTATACCAACTTGGCAGGCTACTTAATAAGGAACACTTACTCATCTTTTTTGAGAAACAAGTCCTATGTGAGTCAATCTCATTTTTTGGACTATCATCCTTTCTCATTGGTTGTATAATGCATGGGATTACTAGGGTGATATGACTTCTTAAATGAAGCCAAGTGGCCTAATTTCTCTTATACATGAATTAGGCATTAAACTGTAACTAAGTACATAATAAACTTTATAAAAATAATAATAATAATTGTACTTGGTATACTAAACACTTGTTGGCTTTGTATTAAGAGTCAAAGATTGCATGATAACCAAGCAATATTATTGTGAGAATCGATCATTTACATGACTTTATATGATTACAATGATAAATTAATGAATGTGTTCAACAATCAATACAATACATAACCAATAAAGAATAAAATAATGTTACGGGTAACACATGATGGATAATGCAACAATCCAAATCAGGATAATACCCATTGGATAATGGGGGGACATGCATGTTAGCAGTGTCATTTCTTAATATCCCCCTTAAGTTGGTGTTGCATATGAATTAAATATTCCTAATTTTCCAAAGAGCAAATCATGATGTTGTATGCTCAAGGCTTTAGTAAAGAAATTTACCGGGAATTCCTTAGTTAGGACAAGGAAACTATGGATGATTTTCTTGGTTATCTTTTTATGCATGAAGTTATAATCAATCTTAATATACTTAGTCTTTTCATGAACAATAGGATTCATAGTTATCTTCATCACAATCTTATTATCATAGAATAAAAGACATAGTCTCAATGATGGAACTTGTAGATTATCAAGTAGCCCCAAAATTCAAATGATTTCAGAGGATGTCAATGACATGACTCGATACTCAACCACTATCAATCAAGAGATTAAAAAATCACCAAGTTTTATGAATAATTTTGTAATTGATCTTGTATTCATGAGGCATCTCCCATAATTAGAATCATAATAAGCTTGTAAATCCAATGTATTGTTTGATTTCATAAGTAAACCCATACCGAGGAAGTGTTTAAGTTACCAAACTATATGGAGAGTTGTCTCTTAGTATGATTGCTTTAAGGCATGCATAAATTTACTTAATATCTAAATAGCATAACATATGTTTGGTCTAGTAATGGTTTGACATAACAATGTTCCTATAAGTTGCTAATATTAGATAATGTCATGCAAACAAGGATCATCCATGTTATCCAAGGTTCCATCATATTATTGATTGGTGAAAGCGAATCTCGCTCCATAGGAGTATCTATACATTCACATCTTAAGACACCACACTTGAATAAGTTCCAACGTGTACTTCCTTTGATTAAGATTATCCTTTATTTTGATCTTGCAAACTCAAACCAAGGAAATATTTTGTAGTGCTAAGATCTTTCATGTAGAACTTTCAGTGCAAGTAAGTCTTCAAATCTATAATTGACTTGTCATTTCCTTTTGTAATAATGATATCTTTTACATGTATGAAAAAGATTAAGAAGCTTTTACTATTTTTTGGGATGAATAAGTAATCATTATGAAATTGTCAAAAACCACTATCAATCAAGGCCTCTATAAACTTTTAGTACCATTATTTGAAAACTTATTATGTATAGATATTTTTGTAATTGACGAAGTTTTTTGCTGCCCCTTCATTGGAACTCAATTGAAATCTTTATGTACACTTCAACATTAAGATTATCTTAAAGGAAAGCATAATGAACAATCATTTGTTGCATTTCCCACTGGCGTCGTGTGGCAAGAATTGCCAAGATCTACATAATGACCATATTTCCTACAAGCAAAATGGTCTCATGATAATCAATGCCTTGTCGCTAACTATAGATTAGCCACTAACTATACCTTATAATGTCTTACAATTCCATTAACACATATTTGACCTTGTACGCTCATTTGTAGCCAATGAGCTTTTGACCTATAAACAAAAGAACTAGATCTCATGTATGATTGGATTCTAATGATTTGATTTCCTTGATCATGGCATCATGCCATCTAGAGTCACAAGTTACCTCATAGTAAATGGATGGTTTGGTGATAGTTGAAATGAAGGCAATGAATTTGTTATGGTGAGGAGATAATTAATGATAAGATAGCATGCAAGAGATTAGATAAGAAGTATGAATGAGTAGATTAAACATAATTAGTAGTACAAATATAAGGTCTATGGAACCACTCTACATGGTGTTGCCAATCAATTGGTGGTTGTTAAGGCAATACGGTAATAATTTAATCTAATAATGTCTCAGTGACTAGTACTATGTCAATGGGATTAAAATCTTGACAAGGGGTGACAAGAATGATGAGCAATGAAGTAGAACCTTTTACCCCAATGTCAAGTATGAGTGGTAATTTATTATTGTCCATAGGAATATTACATGTATTATGTGATGTGTCTAAATGACCATGAGTCCTAAATGCATATGTTTGTACAAAAGGAAAAGTGCCCTCATGAAATACAAAATTATAATAGACAAAAAATGATCTCTCCATAAATTGTACAAGTGAAGGAATACCCTATGAAAATCCATGTATGGTTTTATGTCCAAACTTATCTTTTTGGGTGAGAACAATGATATAGCATGGGCATCCAAAGACTTAAAGATTATCTAACGAGGAAAGCTTTTCAAGAAGAATCTCAAAAGGGTTTTTCCTATAAGGATGGGAGTGGATGTGAGTAAATAGTCACCTAAAAAATATGTAGGAACATAAGCCTAAAATTTTAATGCATGTGCAATGTTGAAAACATGATGATGTTTTCTTTCAACTACCTTGTTTTGTTACAGGATGTATGGATAAGAGCTCTAATTTATAATGTCATAATCTAAAAAAATAATGATACATGCAACCTAAAAGGTCCTATATCTTATCTTTTCCAGTGCACCTGACTAAGGTTCCAAACTATATGGAAACCATAAAATAAAAAAAAATAAAAAAATAAAAAGTCTAGATGTTGGCCAAGAATGAAGTCTTGGCTTTCATGAGGAATATTCATGCCTCTCGCAAGAAGTCATCTATGATGGCAAGATAATATTTAGCACCAAATTGTGTGGGGCTCTACAAGGACCCTAATTGTTCATATAAATTAACTCAAATATAGCTTAAGTTAAGAAATGCTAGAAGCAAATGACGAGCATGTTTGTTTAGCCAATAGGTGATCATGACACACTTTAATAGGTTCTAAAGAAGTGATATAAAAAAAAAGTCATGAAAAAATGTATAATTGAATATGAAGGGTGTCTTAAACATTAATGCAACATATTACAACTTGTAGGAGCTAACATTTTGTTATATGAATTGTAAAAACCAAAAGTTACAATTACATATGACATGATTATATAAGTATTGCTCATGAGGTGACACTAAATGGTAAAAGTCATGCTTCGTCGTATGTAGTCTTGTCACACTTTTAGTCCATAGGCCTTCAAAAATATAAATAAGTGTAAAATATTATTTTACTATAACTATATAGTGTATTTAGATGCAAATATATTAGCTTAAATGAAAAAGGTGGTGAATAAATGATGTTATATAAGTGATATTTTCCATGAATGGTAACATTGCCAATATGTATGATAGATATCACACGGTTATTAGATATATGCATTTGTACTAGATTCATGTGCATAAGACTAAGGAGACTTTAGGTAATCAAATGCACCAGTTATATGGTTACTAGCTCTTGAGTCTACAAGTCAACATATATTGAGGGAGTGATGGCGAGATATCCCTACCATACTCATTATAGACTTCAAGCCCTCATTCAACACGTTTACCAAGTTGTTAAATTGCTCCAATTTAAGTTAAGGTGTCTTTGAAATAGAGTTCCCCTCTCGTATGATTTGGTTTGCTAATGATTTTTTATTTCCTTTGCTATTTTCTTTAGGTGGATACTCAATTCATTTGGAGCAATTTTCCTTTTTATGTCTCATTACACCATGATGGAAGCCACTTGCAAGAAAAAGGCAGTCCTTAACTTTGTGTCCCACCCTTTTACAATAGGAAATAATGTCTTTTCTAGACTATAGGCTTGGGTAATTCTAAAACAAGAGTTAAATGGTGCTTGGGCTTGGACAATACAAGAATAAGAGTTAAACAAGCCTTTTATCTCCACAATTTGGTCAACCAAATCAGTGATTTTATAGCCTAGTTCACTATTGATGCATAAATTTTTTTTAATAATATTACAATGCACATAACCAAATCACACACTTATGCTACCAAACCTTAGATCTTATAGTTGAGGTCTCCCCTAGCTCACCACTAAGTTAGTTGGCTAAGCAACTTGGTGTGGAATGATGTTATGCCTTCTATCTTCCCTATGAAATGGCTTATTCAAATAGAAAATGCAAGAGACCCCATATATTTGATCTCTTTGGCCATCTTCTATTGAGTGTCCTCTGCCTAGACTACGGTGATGGATTCATCCAAGAAAGGAAAGCTTTTATATGAGAAATCTAGCTTCTTAATTGACTATAGGAATTATTTAGCTTGAAAAGAAACTCTGCTAAACATCCATTATCTTGCAAAATACAAAACTCTTTGAGCACAACCAAGGTGAGATGACAAATTGCAACATAAAAGTTAAGTAAATACCACAAAAATTTTTAGCCTCAGTAGATAGTGATCGATAAAATAATTCATCTAAAGTAAGAGCATAATATCACTTCTAATTGAGATGATTTTGCTACTTTCAATTCCATGAAGTTGTTTCTAAATTTTTGTTGCCTTAGTTGCATAGGAAAATCTCTTGTATAAAGTTAGGACTAGGAATGTTAAAAGTTAGGAAATGACCATTCCATAACAACATTTTTGGTGAGAATAAAATGGGGAACTTAAGTCTGTTCAAGCATGGATCTATCCACAATTTGGAATGTTTTCTTGCTAAGAATAGCAATTCCCATGTCTTAGACTACATGAGGCAAAGTTCTTTGCTCTAGTTAACTTTTTTGATACTATTAAAACACTAGCAGCTTCACTAGGAGAAAGATATAAAGGATCTCCTTGCTCTATAATGATGCCTTACTCTAAGTGTTGGAGCTTAAGATTAATGGCCACCTAATGGAGGACATTCAAACCAATTTGCAAGAGTATGTTAGCCACCATAATCATTATCACTTGCCATGGAGTGGCTTGGTTAATGGATCTTAGGTCACATGGTGAAGACTTTGTGTAATTGGACTAAAAAAAGAACTTCAAATATATGTGCACTAAGTGCTTGTGCTACAATCTAATTGAAAGTAGCCCACCATGCCAACATACATAGGACTTTTGGCTTAGTAGTTGGGTTTGTAACAATTAATATCAGTCTCCTCACCTCACAAGTTCTAGTCCCCATTGTGTCAACTTATTCCATGAAGCCTTGCCAAGTGTTCCAAAGCTTGTGGGAACCCCTCAGAAGTAACTGAAAAGAGGCAAGGAGGGCATGGAAAGTAGGTAAGGTAAAGGGTGAAAGATTAGTGTTGGCACACTCAAATGTAGGCCATTAAGGGTTGGCCATTGGGACAATAGCTTAAAAAGTGTGGTGGAATGTTATAATCTAATTGAAATGAGCCCACCATGCCAACAAACTTAATCCTTTAGTGGTTGGGTTCATAACAACTTAATAAAAAAGACTTTATGAGGCTTTAGCAAATTGAATCCCCAAGTTGCTTTCTAAAAAGAAACAAACAAAGATAATGATGTTTTTGATTTCTGCTATTTAGAATCCTAGCAATTGATGAATCTAAGGGGAAGAACAAAGAATCTTAATACAATGTCAAATTTGGACTAAAGAGAGTTGAACATGGCATAAAGATTTCTAAATTAAGCAGAAGTATGATAATTTAGCTAAATAAGAATAGGTGAGAAATTACTTGCTCCAATATTGTGTTGAGGCTCATATATTGCATTTATTGTGAGAATAATCATTTACACGGCTTTAGATGAGTAAACATTATTTTATTCTTTATTAGTTTTGTATTGTCACTTAATGTTGATATGGTTAACAATTAACAACCAACTAGCCACAAGAAATAGATTCACTTTCTTGGAAATCAAAAAGATAAAAGTTGTTCCTTGTTTAATGATTTTATTGAATCTTAAGACCATATCTTTTTCACAATGTCAATATTCAATTGCAATATGTGTACAACTAGAAACTATATTTGAGGTCAAACCATTCCATCATGATAAATCATGGCATTTACGGATTGGGTGGCTTCTTTATCATGCAGAAGGGAAAAACTTTGAGGCATGTATTATTAAATTTATGTTGTCTCTTTAGTCTATACTATTTGGAATGAAAAGAATAATAGGATATTTAGAAATAATGTGAATTCTGAATGTGTAACTATTTAAGTTATAGGCTTTTAAAAGAGATTTCTTTGTGTTTGTGCGAAGAAGATCCCAAAAAAATGCTGAAAAAAATGTTGTATTGTGTAGGATAGAAAAAGCATATTCATTTATTCATGATGGATAATACAAGAGTCGGAATCAGGCCAATATCCACTGGATAACGAGAGGAAAAGAGAAGAGGGGGGCGGGTGTTCTGCACATCAATAGTGTCATTTCTCAACACTTTGTCAGAGGAACCACTAGTTATGATACTTCAAGCTCTAAAAGACCTACCTCGAGATACTGAAGGATTTGACAGTGGCTGTGATCTCAGGCTTTGGGTTCATAGACCGTGGTGGTTGGGTTTGAGTGTGCAATTTTAACTTCGCAATGGAGTAAGGAGCGTTCAGGGTTTCGTCGAGGCTCGGCCTAATTACCTTTCCCTGTTCTGCTCGGATTGGTGGGTGCGCGGATCTTTATTACTGCAGGAAATGATCCCGATGGAAGTGAACATTAAGTTGGTTGAGTGTTACAGTAACTTCCCTATTTCGTTCATAAATCTGCATGTGGCAGAACAGAAATAGAGAACTCAAGTACACTGATAAAGCAGAACAGTTTATGGGATCAACTTTCGCAAAAGGCATTATATTATCCAAGAGATAAGGAAATCTAACTAAGATTGCATCGGGACATACGTCGACCATAAAGTTTCTTTTTCTTTTCGTGGATTGATATATAAAATTGTATTTGAAAAAGAAGGTTGCTTAAATTAAAATATTAAAGATACGAGAGGAGTACTATTTAACAGAGAGGACAAAAAACATTAAAAGCTTGGAGGATTACAATTTTCACTGACAATTTTGTCATGATGGCTAGGTTTACATCATGTTGCCAAAGCAATATTTCCATGCACTAGTCTCGTCGCCCCTGTCGGTCATTGAATCTCCATCTTCGTCAACTTCAAGAGGACATTGATATGAGCTGTGTAACAGTGGGACCTAAGCGACAAGCTCCAAATAAACAGAAGGTGTTGATCAGCTTTATTATGTTGCGTGGCCCTAAGCACTAGCTAAGAAGAGCATTCACTCTAGAGGTCTCTTGGATCGACAAACACATCGCCGACCGGTCCCTTATCCAACATAAACCTGTCCATGTTATCATGGAAGATCAACTTTTTCGCATACCACAGGTCATTGATACGTGACATAGACGATTCCTGGGGAACATGCTTTATGAGAGGATCGGTGACTCCTAGCTCAGCTACTATCACCTTACAGTCCTTCACATTTTGACCAACATTTGATGCGAAGCACCACGCAGATTTCACGAGCTCCCCAACCCTTTCCCCTTCTCCAAGAAGCCCATAGAGAAAGAGAAACCCGATGGATTTTTGAAGAGAGTCATTCTTTGGCCTTCTCAGGCAAGGGAAAATTTTCTCTCTTGCACGAGTTGGCGTTGCGTCAAAAGATGAAAGTGGGTGGGACTTTCTTGTATGAAGCTTGGAAGCTTCTTCACAGGCATTCCATAGGCTAAACATTATCCAAGAGGTTGAGGTTTTACTGATATCTTCTTTTTTGTCCTTGGCGGGTGAGTTGATCCAACCCTCTTCCTTAAAGTAGCATACCCATGTCCCGAGGCTAAGGGTTTCCTTTAAAATCGCGTCAACATCTACAGGATATACCTCTTTGTTTCTCAGCCTCTGTTTATAAAAGGAAATTGCCTGCGCTGTGGGCAACTTCTCTATTTTTATATCTTGTGACAGATACTTTGCAGGGAAACAAATTTGTTGAACAAATATGACCAAGGAACTAAGGTGGACGTAGCTGCGTTTGACAGTGAAGAGGTTCAGAGAAGCAGTATTGTTATCTTCAGTGGCTACAAATGTGTACTCTGCTCCATTTTTCTGCAACCAATCTTCAACTGAATTGACAAGCTCTGTTCCTATTCGCATCCGTCTACGTTGAACAAAAGTATTGAAACTTAGTGCTTGGTATCATGAACTTTTGAAGCATTTCACTAATATAATATAACAACATACAAATCTGAAATGCTAAGTGGTGATTTTGGTTCTAGCATTTTTATTCTTTTGTACTTAGAATACCCTTTCTCACTCGCGATAAAGTAAACAACTAAAGCTGGAGTTACAAATAAATGGATAACCACTTTCTTTCTACATCATTTTCCGTTCTAGTTTGCTGCAAATTTTCCTGATCACATACCGTGTCAACCTAAGCTTTGCATTCAAGTTCAGAAAGTAATGCACTCTCAAATGAGTTTCATAAAAGAACAAAAAGAACCATCCAAAGGGATTTCAATTCATGCAACGAGAAATGTATACCGGTGTGCAGGAGAGACTCGAAGGCCTAGTATGCAGCCCATCTTCACATGTTCTTTCCCAGAACCAGTGGCAACACTCTTAATGCAGCCTCGGATAACTCCCACCAGCTTCCCATTTTCCAGCAGCTCCGCTACCTGTTGGCCATTTAAAAGGTAATAATGGTCCACATCTATAATGTATTAGAAGGACAAATGGCTTCCCTATAGAAATAGTAACAAGAAAGGGAGACGTCTAAAAAATGTTATTTGCATGGGAGATGAAAAAGGATGCCGTGCATGATATACATATGGATCTGGCAACACATGGAAAAAGCCAGGCTGCCCACCAGCATCACATGAAGAGGGTAGAACCGAATCCTATGTAAAGGGTCAGCAATCATGCTACCGAAAATGGACGCCCCCATTTTGGTCCCTATCTCACATTTTCTCTCAAGTTTCCCCACCACTTCAAAGTCTCTGTCTTCATTGAACTCCCTAATCAGAATTTTCTTCTCCATGCTGTCAACCATGTTTTTTTCTAAGCTAAAAGAAGCGGTTGGTTACCAGCTCTCAGGTGGGAAAGGCAATATTTTAAAAGATAATGAATCTTTCTTGAATACGCTTGGCTGCTGAGACCACATCCAATTCCATCCTTTATATACCCGCGAGAAGTTTGTTTCTTAATCATTTTTTCTCCTGTTGATTTTACGAACAAAACAAAAGCTGGCATGACTTGGCCTAAGCAGTATACCATCTCCACGCGGTGCGCGGCAAAAAGCGAACAATAATCTTTTGAACCGATTCTAGATTCCTTTTGTCGTAATTTGCATGTTCAAGATTCCTTATGTCGCAAGACCCACAAAAATACATAAGTTTGGAAGGAGGTCTTCGAAGACGGCTGACCAAACACAGATATAGGTAGAAGATTAGCACCCGGCCTGTCGGATTTGCCTCCAATGTTTTATGGTGCTTAATCTTTCATTCTCTTCGAAATGTTGGTGCCTTGCTAGGGACAGAACGTTTGTCCTCGCAGTGTGGATGGATTGATCAGAACAACAACTTCCCTAACTAAACCACCTAGGTTGGGGGCTCGTCTGAGTTTAATGATCGACCTTGCACGATGAGAACTTAGGCTGTTCAATATCCTTGTAAAAAATAAAAGATAATAGTCTTTAGCACATTCTGAAGGCGAAATTATGATGACCATTTATGTGTAGATTGGTGATCAACTAAAACTCCTAGTTTTTTTAATGGTCTTAAATTCAGTTTGTTTCGGGTGATGAACAAAAGACCATGCACTATGGGGCATAAGACTTCTAGGGCTGAAGTCTTTGATACTAGATCCTGCAAAAACATAACAACTTTACAAAACCTCACTGCTGCACAAATAATTCGAGATGAATGTTCTGGTTAGTTCTCAAGGCTTCAATGGAAGATGTCGACAAGGTTTCGTGCCACAGTGCCATTGACTGAGTCGTTCAAGTTTTCTTGCTCGTCGTACCTGTCGCAGTTAAATTTTATTCTCTGATACTGACTTCTCTGAACTGGAGAGTAGAGAGTCGGTTAAAAAAACCACGTGAAAGTTCTGGCCAGAAAGAAAAAAAAAAAAAAAAAAAAGACTGTATCTCAGTCATTTAGCTCAACTTTTGTGTTGATTAGCTGTCATCAAATCAGATGATAGCTGTATTTGGACAGTAGTCTTTGGACTTGTTACTGTTTGTGGTACTTCAACCATGATAACAGTGCAGTTTATAATCGTGCGTGGGGCTCAAGAATGTCAATTCGAAACAGAGAGGAACTGTTTCTCAAATCGTTATCCGACAGGGTTTCAACGGGGCACATGAATGTCAATGGTAAAGTGATGAGAGTTGTTGTCGAAGTCCTTACCGGAACGAGTCTGAGGAAACTATTGTTTGAGTCTTCACTCTCAGCTGCCGTCTCCTGCACAAGAAATGTGCACAAACTTCTGAATTGTTTTGTACGTGTCTCGGATTCTGAACCGGGTCTGCAGATACTTTTTCATGAACTTTCAACCTGGCAATGAATGGGGCCATCACCCATGTCAACTTTATAATCTGTGGTCGGAACGATAGCAAAAGGGTTGGTTCGTCAGTGACATTGTGGTAGTTCCGGATTTGCCTCGAACTGTCTGGGATTAAAGTCTTGTCACGACTGCTCTTTCAAGATGACAAGTATTTCGGATCAACTAATCTAGTTCCTAACTAGATTATGACTAACTGTCTTTTACAAAATATTCCCTTGGCTAAAAGTCGATATTGAGCTCGGTATTGGAAGATATTCCTGACGAATAGTCCACTCTTGTAATAGATTGAGAACATAATTCATAATGAAACTCGTGATGATCAGGTGTGGTAAGGGTGGTCTCTAACTCGCGATGTAGTTGGAATTAATGTTGGATTCCAATTATTAGACTAGAGTGTTAGATTATATACCAATTATTTGGTTGTAATGTGACTGTGCTTCAAGTGGTCTTAGGAGATTGCTAGAACAGCTTTCCTGTCACTAGCAAACAAAATCTCGCATTCCCTTTCAAATTTTCTTCAACATGATTTGGTAAAATTGTTAACTAATACTTAGAATACAATGTATTACATCCTTAAATCTAGAACGAAATCATAGGAACGAAGATCTACCTTACAGGGTATAAGTGCACAGAATATATATCATTGAGTGCTTTTTAAGGTAGTGGTCTATTGACGATGGATTTACTCTTTACCTACATCTAGAGTGAAGTTTTCAGCTCTTATATGCTCTTATTCCACAACAAGAGTGGTAGGGACAATAATTATATTAATTTATTGGTAATGCATAATTTACATATTTAGTGAAAGAATAAGTGTAATTTTTTTTTTTAAAAAAAGGTCAGAAATCTATAGGTTATTAACTAGTTATTAGATTTGAAAGTTGTTTGGAACCAAATGGTATTCAGCTTTTGGCAATTGTGTTAGCTTTGAGATTAAATGATGCGGATGAAAGAAATATTGGCCAGATGATAAAGTAATGGAGGGAGAAGAGCTAACTAATGAAAATAAGTAAATGATTTTTTTGACCTTTAGCTCATTAGTTCTTTTTTGTTGTGTATTCTTTTATATGAATATGCATATAAAATTTTATATGTTTTCAATTGTAATAAAGTTTTTTATTTGATTTATCTGAAAACTTCTTTTGGTTTTCTTTTTTTTTTTATACTAAAATTATTTTTTCTTTGTCACAAGTTGTGTACATGCAAAGAAATTGGCGCAGCAATGCAATGAAGCTAGATCTGGCATAAAAACGACCATTTTTGGGATCGGAAAAACCAGATTGACAGATGAAACAACTAGATCTAGTATTAGAAAAGCCAATCCACTATCAAAATTGTGAGATCCGGAGTCAAAACAACCAGATTTATCGTCCACACCGACGAATTTGGGCTTCAAACTGTCAAATCTAGACAAGATCACGGGCAGCGCCGCCCCTTGAAAGGGTGACTGAGCAGGGCTTGACCGTGGAGGATGGTGGGTGGCCAGCATCCACCGATGGATGAGCCAAGCAACCACTACCACAAAAAGAAAAAAGAAAAAGAAAAACAGGCCTATGAGTCTAGTTTATCGAACCCGCATGCCATTATTAGGCTTGTGAGCCCAGTTTGTCGTGCTTTCGAGCCCAATTTGTCAGACCTGTCGGCCCCTTTTGTCGGGCCTACAAGTTTTATTAGTCGGGCCTCCAACTTGTGTACCTAAAGATCATGGCCACTTAGAGACTAAAAATTATCGGGACTCTAAGCCCACCTAAATCAAGCCTTAAGCTTGTAAACCAAATTGGCCTTTGTCAGCTTAGAAGGGACGGTTAAAAATAGGCCTATGGATTTAGATATCAGGCCCATTGAATCTTTAGCCCATTACACTTGCTTTATTTTATGTTATCCTCTATCAATATGTGTAGACAAATCTACATATTTTCATGTTGTTAAAATTCTTTATAATATTTCTATTAAACCCTACGTTTTTTGCTTCCCTAGAATTAAGGAACTTTGTGTTGGATTTTGAAAGAAAACATGTGAAAGGGTAGATGTGTTTTATCTACTTATAAGTGATGGCTAATTTGTAATGGGCCATTTTAAGTTTTTTTTTTTCCATGTTTTGCTATTGTTCCTTTAAGAGTCACCTAAAATGGAGAGAAGTATAACTTCGTGAGTTTAAAGAATTGTGAGAGTTGATTGATACAAATCCATCTTATTTTTTTCTCAATTCTAAGTGATATTAGAATTATAGAGATAATCTTGAATCACGTCAATCTCCCTCATAATCCTTCAGTATTTACTACGTCATGATATATTTTTCTTGGTTTGGTGTCTCTACTTTGATTTCTCAATAAAATGGCATCAAAGTGGGGTTTGTTAATCTACAATCGAAGCATTAAAGTTTTAGCAAGTTCTAGTTTTCAAAAGCATTTTTTCATACACCTTGGTGCTAGACTTCCATCCATGTCAAAAAGTTCTTGGTTACAAGTTTTGCAAATTTCTATTTTTTGTCCTTTATCCTTTATGGGTTGGATGGTATGATGGAAGCTCTCTTCCCCAAGCTTGTTGAAGCCAAATATAAATGGTTCTTGTATTGATGGGGTATATTTAGAGGGAAAAATGATCCAAGATCCTAATGGTAGTGTGCTTCTTGCATATGTGGTCAATTTGAGAAATGGTGATAGTGCCATGATGGAGTTTTTTCTATTATTAGAGGGCTTAAACTTTGTTAATAGAGAAAAATAATTTTATTAGAGATTGAAGTTGACTTTCAATTTACAATCTCCTAAAGGAGAATTTTTCTAATCTTTGAAAGTTAGCATATGCAATTTGCCAATATTTCATAAATATTTTTCCAAATGCTTAGCTTTCACACATTTTTTGAGAATGTAATTTTTGGCTAATGGTTTGGTAAATTATAGGTATTACATTCTAGGGTTGCAAGTATTTTTTATTTTAGATTTTTTCCAAGATATATAGAGAAATTTCATGGAAAGATCAATTAGGTTTAGAACATTACAAATTTCCTTGAACAATCATTTTACTTTTCTTTAAGTAATGGTTTTTATGTGTAATGTTTTATTTTCCATAATGGGCTATATGCATGTGCTAGCCTCTAATGCTTTGTATATTGAGATGTATTGCACTGTTTTACAAGTTTAAGTTTTGAGGAATTAGGTTCCATGCCTTGCCCCACGTATCTTCTAAAAGTGAAATTTTTTTGACCTACTTGCATTATCAATATAAATGACTAGGTTCCATCCCCATTTAATTAAAAAAAAAAAGTGTTTCTATTTGAAGGCCAATACATTCTAGAATAAAAATCCATTTAGGTATTTTGTTAAGCATGTTGAAGGTAATGAGGCTTTTGGAATTATGTCTGACAATTATTTTGTGAAAGGTACACATCGGTTCACGTGGCCAAGAGGTGCTGCGATGGGCTTATTCGTTTGCAATCTAGTTTTATTTTTTGTAACCTATGCTTTGTCCTTCTTGTGGCAATCGGCTTGGTATACTCAAGCATTTTTTTTCCCCTTTTTTTTACAAAAGTTGGTATTGACAATTGCATGCACGTCATTTGTTTCCTTTCTAGTTTACATGTAGTAGGGAGACATGAATCATCTTCCTTGTTTGCTACTTGGCTGTTTCTATCTTTTACTTCCTCAATTTTTGTTCATCATTTGTCCTGTACAGTAAGTTAGAGCTTGATTCGGTTTTCTACTGATCGAACTTTTCATAAAATTTCATGGCTGCATCACATTTTGGTTGCTCATCTGCTCCTCTGTTTCCAATTTCTCAGCTTCCTTTATTGATTTTAATGTTAACGATTTCACAATGTTTGATATCAACTGATACCCTGGAACTATTAAAAACCAACAAATGTTTTGTGAAGCATCAAAATGATCATGTTTTAGGTTTGATGGTCATCTTACTTAAGATTTGACAGAACAAGCGATTCCCAATCCTTTAGACAAGAAACAGAGAGCATTAGTTTTCTTGTTTTCACATACAATGGCATGAAAGCATAAACCTACTTGGCCACTGTTTCGAAAATTAATCTTGCTTTCTGGCCACCATTGAGTGGTCAATAAATTGTCTAATGGCCTCAGGATGATCACCAACTAGTTTCTATGGCCACCATGTCTGTTTGACAACTACACCCTGACAGCCGCATCCAGTTATATGGCGACCATTCAGGTGGTTGTCAAACCTATTTTGCACGGCTGCCGCATTTGATTTTACGACAATTGCGTAGTCGTGATGCCAATTTGACACCTATTATATTCAAATCTATTTTAATAATTACGGTGTAGCGAATTTTAACAAAGCAATGTAGCCATGAAAAGTGCCATCAATCAATTGTTAGGTGAGTCATGGAGATGCAGGAGCCTCAACATCCAACTAAAGATAGCCACCATGCTAACCACCAATCAACAAGTGTAGCGAAATGACAGAATTTGAAATGTAATAACCCCATTTCTGCGGGTTTTTGGATAATTAACTGGAAGTTCTATCTCATTTATGAAAAAAAGCATGACAAGTTTAGTTTCGGAGATGTCGGAAGTTTTTATCAAAGAAGGTATTTTGAGTCATCAAGGCGACCAGCGGCCGCCCGGATAAAGTTCTTGAATTGGATCATTCTATTCCTTACCAAATCCACACATCATCTGACCGGAAGCGCCCCAGTTGTCCGCATTGTCGTCTTGTGATCGAAGGTGGTCTTCGCAGGAGAGTCTCCTGTGAGCCCCACCATTTTGAAAAACGAGGGCCCAAGAAGAGGCGGAGGACGAGTTCAAGCAGCCAGTACTGTTGATTCTCATTCCAATCCAATTTTTCCAGGTTTAATTTTCCTTCTGAACACAGCAATATTCGTCAGCCATTGATGCAGAGAAGGTTCCGACTCCATCACCCAGAGGTACACCTTTATTCCTATTTTTTTAGAAATTATTTATTTTCAGTTGGTCAGAGATCCATGGTGTTTCCCATGATTTCGTATTAAATTTATAGCGCTAGATACTAGATACGCCTTGAATTCCATTTTAATGAAATGGGATTCAGTATTCGTGTTTCCTGATTGTTGGGGGTTTACTACTTCAGGTTGTTTGTGCTCATTTTCTCTGCAAATTCTCTTTTCGTGTTTTGGTGTTATTAGCATGAGAAAGCCATGTTGGAAGGCAGAAACTTGACGTGAATTTTCTACTGTCGAAGGAAATATGGGCTAAGTTTAATTGTTTGAAGTATCTCTTCAAGGAAATTTGTCAACTTCATTATGCTAACTTTGCTTAGGGAATTTGTTAATCATCTATATGTTGCAATAAATAGAGAAGTGATCTTAAGACTTATATGTTTGGTGTTCCCATGTCCCTGAAGGAGGAACTAGATAGAGGTCTGGAATTAAGTATTTAAGCAAATTTATTAGATGCCAGTTGGGCTTATGCGCTATTTTTATTTTGTTAGCCCTTTTCAGTTCTTAATTTTCCTATTCTAACTCTCTAGATATGATGGAATATGTGACCTTTTGTGTTTGTAGTACCATTATGCTTGACATGAGTGTTAAGCATGATTTAATAATTTACAGGTTTTGCCTTTCTAAAAGAGTGTGCTTGCGAGCTATAGTCAAAGTTGCCCTGAATGGCTAGAATAAAACCTCAGGCTCTGCTCCTGCAAAGCAAGAAGAAGAAGGGGCCTACTCGTATCAGTCCCAGTAAAATAGTGGTCTGCAACTTAGTTATTTGCTTGATTGTATTGTTCTCAGTTTCGACTTATCGATATTGGTCTAAAAGGTTTGCTGTTTCTTCCTTGATCATTCATACGTTTGCTTTTGACGATTTAGTTTTTCAGTTTTATATGCATGTGACCGTGTTTCAGGTCAAAAGACCAAATAAAGCCCGGGCATTCAAATTTTCAGGTACTTGTTAGAAATGGAATCGAAATTTATCATGCTCTAATTTTTGAAGAAATTTAGATATCATGCTGGATTATCTTTCATACTGTTTGTTTAGCAACAATTCTAAATAAATGCATAATTTGCCGAGTTCCAATTTCTTTGTTCTAGGATGCTGATGCAGATGCAGATGCAGATGTCTTTGTAGAATCAAAGAAGCATGGTCTTCCTGGTTATGCTGTAAGTTACTTTATATATTTTAGTTGCGCTATCCTACTTGCATGATATATAACCATTTTGAATGTGCATCTGGGGACAGATTGATTATGACTTATTACCCAACAAAAACAAAAGAACAAGAAGAGTATTAGACGTAGCTTGGCTGTGGTTGTTACAGTATATTTGAACGAAAGATCAATTTGCAAATACCAGAGTGAGGGAGGTAAAAGTTATATGTTGTTGAATTATTTGATGGGCTGCATCTCTGACTTGTCCTAACATATGAAGCAAATAAGCCACGTGATATAGGCAATGGAACTTGTAGATGATATTTGATATGGGAAAAAAATTGAGGCTAAGCAAAAGTTTAATGTTGTTCTATGCTTAGTTCTCGTATTTTAATTTTGGCTTCTGTTGCATAAAAAGTTACTAATGTAACAGTTTCTGTGGAGTATTTTGTTTCTTTTCTTCTTGTTTTGTCATTAATTTTATCTAGTAATGTCATACTTGCCACACGGACGCCCTTCTGCTTATTTCTATTGGCAGTTCTTCACTTATTTTTAATCTGATTCCTTTTTAAATAATTGTAGATTTTGAATACATCTAAAGGCTATATTACGGCAGAACTTCATAAGGAACAGTCTCCGGAGACTGTTCAGCGATTCCTTGACTTATGGTGAGCATTGAATTATACTAATATTCTGCTTGCTGCATTGGTAGTTGATGATGCCAACATTGTCTAAGTAAGAACAAAAGAAATGGGTTTCTTGATTATGATTCCACAGGCCACATAGGTACTGGAAAAGAAACCTATGCTATTTTAAGAATGCCCTAAGAGCTTACAATTGTGAAGTGTAGAATGTGAGGAGGGTACGAGGATTGAGATGGCATGCATATCTGGGTGGTTGGGTGGCAGGGTTTTTCACTGGGAAGAGAAAGGGTTGGGTGAGGTGGTGATGGGTTTGCACAATGTGCACTTTTTCTTTATTGCCAATTTTATTGGCTTGATCATTCAGGCTGAGCTTCTTCCATCAAGGATGAGCTATTTATTTATATCCTTTCGGATTTTATGTAGTTTCCAGTATTGGCTTTTTAGTTGATACAATAAAATTTTCTCACTTTAGTTCACGATGTCTTCCCCATCTTTACAGTACAGATGATCTTTCTTGCAATCTAATTGCCAAAATAAATTTAACTTGTTGAGCTTTTCCTGTCATTGTTAAAGTGACGGTGGAAGGAGTCTTAAGGCAGCTCATGTAGGACAAGGCTTCCAAATCACAATCCGCGCCCCCCCACCCCACCCAAAAAAAAAACAGAAAGTAGAAATGGATTAGCTGATGTCATTAACATGAAAAGGGCATAGGGCAGCTCCCTGGAAGATAAGAGATATTACATTTTCATATAGTTGGATAATTTGTTATCATGAGAAATAGTAGGCGCACTTCAATTGCAGCAACATCTATCTGTCATGGAAATCATACTTTTCCGCTGTTGACTTTCTTTGTACATTTCTTATGTCTGTTATCTTGTGTTTTACTCGTGAACATCTGACTGGGTTTGCAGCAAAAAAGGGTACTTCAGAGGGATGCCTTTTAGTCACGTGATCAAACACTATGTCATACAAGGAGGCGAGTACCATGGTCTTGGTGCCGCTAAAGACCTGATATCAGAAGGGAAGCTTCATCTTCAACTTGGCACAAGGTTGCTGCTTGAGAAGTTTTTGTTAATGGTTCAACCTAATTGGTCGTTTGGTTACTGATAACATTATACTTACCTTTGGGCATGCAGTCCAAAGCATGAGGCATTTATGCTAGGAACCTCAAAGAGTAGGCCAGGTAACAAAGGATTTGATCTGTTTATTACGACCGCGCCAATTCCCGATTTGAACGATAAATTTATCTTGTTTGGACGGGTCATCAAGGGAGAGGATGTAGTGCAGGTAATGTTGGTGCATGATGAGTAAGCTGATGCTTGGACTTGGTAATTCCTAATTTCTGGCATTTGCTCTACAATATGCTGTACAGGAAATTGAAGAGGTGGACACTGATGAACACTATCAACCTCAATCTTCTATAGGGATCATCAATATTGCTCTGAAACATAAAATTTGAATGGTAAACCAGAGCCCGAGTGAGTATTTCTACTTTTGCGGTTCCTTTGGCTCCATTTCCTTGTTGATAGTTGTTCACCATGTTTGTATACCCCATGCAGCCAAGTCCCTTTCTCTTTATTGGTTCTTTGGGTGCCGTTTCCTTTTTGGGCTTTTAGAGGGTTGGGGGCGTGATTTTAGATTGGTGCTGACATAACACTTGTAACGATACAACAGTTTATAAATTACGCAATATGGTTAATTTTGTATACTTATTTTTTTCTCCGTTCTCTTGTACATGTTACAGATCTTTGTTGCTGCTATGCGTCTAAAACTGTAGAAAATTTCTATAGGTTCACATCATTATAATGCGAAGAAAGTCACATCTGTACTTTAATATTTATCCCCCTTAAATATCATTGATATTCCGATAATATCATTGTGTCCACTGCCCTTTATCAAAAGGGTATTTTGCATAAAAGAACTAGAGAAGGAATTTTGTTGTAGTATTAAGAAAGAAGGAAAAGCAAACCAATTGTATTGACAGCCAAGAAACTATGCAGTGTGAACACAGTTCCCCAGCATCATGACATCCATACCCATCAACTTCTCTACGATTAGGAACCCAAATGTTGCTCGTTCCTTAACAAAAATAGGTAAAAGAAAATGACACCAAACTCACTAGAATCTCTAGATCTTACAAGTCATCCCTGCCTTGAGAAGTGGCCTACCAACCTCACACGTCTTTTCAACCGATCACAACAATATTTTACGGCTTTTCTCTTAATAAGACTAGATCCCTCTCCAAGTCATCACCTCAGTTTCACCCATTATATAAACAACATCTGGAAATTTGAGTGCATCACCCACCATTCCACCTCTCGTTGCAACGTTTCTTCGATTATCCATGCATCTTCGTTGTCATCTCAACCATTACACAAAGGTCTTGTCCCTTCGATTATCCTTGAAACCGAGGATCCGATGGGTGCCAAGATCAGAGATTATTTCAACTAACTTTCCTGTAGAATCTGAAAGAGAAACAGCCCCACCGTTAGCAACTCTCGAAACTGCACCTCCTGCAGTACAGGCCAATCTTATTAACTCGTCCATGTTTGCGAACGTGCTGTCCATGCAACAAGCTAGCGCTATCCCTGCTGTCTTTACTGGGCCTTCTCATGAAGTCAGGCCTCAAGCAACTCGCGGACTTGGTACTTCTCCTCATACTGCGCCGGAGCATTCAACGTCCCACATGCCCTTCATACTCTTGAAGAATTGGTCACCATGTCACGTGAGGGCAAAGGCAAGTCCATTAGTTATGCTCATCCAAAGTCAGCATTCACACGCTATCGTCAAGGAGAGGCTTCCACTTCAGCAGTACCCACCAAGCGTAATTTCTATACAACTTTCGAAGGGCCCCACTGTTTGAATCTAGAGACCAAAGTAGGAAATGAAGAAGATGGAGACGCGGCATTTACCGATAAACGTCAAATTGCCCCAGAGGAGGGGGCACCGTCCACAAATTCTGAGGAGACTATCTAATGTTATGTAATTTCCTTTAACCTACTGGAAGGGCTACAAGACACTATAAGTGGCATGTATCTCTGGCCAATCTTTCATATGTATTGTACAGCCCTAGTATTAACCAGTATTATTACTCTCTCGAATCTCCTACCGTTTCCAAACTTCTTTTGAAAAAATTACCAGATGTATTGACGTCCAAAAACCTACGCAGTGTGAAGAAAGTTCAGTAACATCATGACATTCATATCCATCAACGACTCTATGATTTGAATCAACAAAGGCTGCTCCTTACATAAGAAAAACTCGTAGTTTTTGGATGAAGTTTCTAAGACCCGATTCCTGATCAGGTGAGAAAGTTTTGATGAAGGAAAAAGAAAATATGCTACGAGCATCCATGAGGTTTTGATATTGACAGTAACTCATTGAAAAAGAATTAAGCAAAGTAGCTGGGAATCAATATTTATCTATGATGTCTAAAATTATTCTTACATTTTGTGAATAGTCTTTTTGTCATGCCTAAGTCAATCCTATAGTGTCACGTCCCTTAACCATTGAGTCAAAAAATTTAGGCCTAATTGTTACTGTTGACAAATTTCATTTAAATATCATCATCAACTTACTCCTCATAAACTTAAGCTTGTCATGGGCCTAAGCTTATGATAAACCACCATGTTCCATAGTCAATATCACGGCAGCCTACTCTATGGTGGCTAACACTTTGGCCTAACCTAGGTAGTCCTTTTCATAGATTATCCTCACTGTAGTTCAAATTTGGGAAGGGCTAGCTTTGATAATTGTTATGTCCAAAATTATTCTTCTTACACTTTCTTCTACTTCTACCAATGATTACAATGTACAACCAAGCTAGGATACAATCCACCAACCATTCAACGAAAACAAAACACCAGAAAGGTAAAGGTAAATCACAAGCAAGCAACCCAAACACCAATATAGGTTCAACCAAACCACGGAACAGAGTCGATGATTCAACACCATAAGTGCAACATACAACCAATTCAATAATAATCAAATCAAAATCCAAGAATGCATTAACAAACACAATTGGGATTATCAAATAGAAATGAATAGCTAGATGAAATTCAAACACAAACCTGAAATTACAACAAACCAAATACCAAGAACTAGAGCATGTACATAGCTTCTATAGAAGGTTGCTACATTTAAAACAACAGAATCTACAGCATTGCAAGATGCTACCAACAAAACTCTTCATGCGAGAATAAGAGTCTTTAATCTTCAAGTTTAAATGAGAGTCTTTAGCTTTTGTGGCACATGAATTAAATAAAATGAAGTGGATCCTAGTTTCACCCGATTTGGGTCTCTTAACTAAACAAGGTCCTAGTCTCCCTAGTTTAGGTCTCTTAACTAAACAAAATGAGTATTGGGTCTCATATGGGTTGAGAGCCTTTTAACGACCCAATGGGCCCACAAAACATAGGAAAAAAACTAATGTTGGCAAATTAAACAATGTATTTATTGGTTCCCACATCAACCAAGGAATCCCAAAAGCAAACTAGTAGGAACATTTTGTGCAAAGTAGATGCCCAATAGGATTGAAGTATCAACATCCCATGCAAAATCTCATATATGATTTGCCCACCCAAGAAAAAGCTCATGAAATTATTAAGACATGGCAATAAGTCCATATTATTAAGGAAGTTAACAAAAATATCACTTATAAGATAATGGATACTTTTTACCTCTTGAGTTAGCTTTTTAGTAAGATAATGAACATTTTAATATGACATTAGGCTGATATCCCATTACTTTCATTTAACTTTGAATCCTTAAAGTGTATTTGATATGCATGAAACACCCATTTTACTGAGTTCAAATTTGAGATCAAATTATGCTTGATACAATGGAGATTATCGAGAATGAAAGTCTTATGTTGAAAAGATATAATCCTTGATTAATATATAAATGTAAAAGAATATTACTTCAACATAGAAATTAATTTTTTAGGATAGGCTTTGACCCTAGAATACTCTCCTAAATCACCAAACCCCTATACCACCTACTGGGGGAAAAAAGAAAAGAAAAAGTCATAATTGCCCCGCTCTCATGTAAGAGGGCTCTCTTAACATTTTGAGGACACAATCTTATAAAGAGATTACTGCAAAAAGTAAGTAGGGGAAAAAAAAAAATGTCACTCTCCCTACTAGACATCAGTTTGGGATAGTACTTTAGCCGTTCTATAGATCATTATTGTGAAAGAATTGAAGGGATGCCAACTCGTGAGAGTACCTTATGTATGAAACAAGCAATGCAAATGACGTAAACTTAATGCTAAAACTAGTGCAATTGACCTAGCGACTGCTTGGTTGGGATACCACATTTTGGCAAATTAATGCACATGGCTCCCGTAGTATAGCAAATGTTACCAGAAACTGAAATATGTGTGTTTTTTCTTTTTTTTATTTGCAATATTTTAATTAACTCTTTCCTGCTGTGTAGAGAAGACGACAGCGTCGTGAAGCTAGTACTTACGGCCTGCACAACACGCTAATGGATTGGTGAGGCACAGGTAGCATTGACTCTGCATGCGATTGTGCCTAACAGTGGGTTTATTGGAAACGGAGACCTCGAAAGCCGAAAATATTTTGAGTTACGTTGAGTTTGAGACTAATGGACTGTTGTGAAATCATAGAAGAAGAGGAGACATGGGAAGAAAACCAAGCAGCAAAAGAAGAGCAGGAAGTTGATCTGCAAGGTTTTGACAATGAGCTCAAAAGTCCGAAGCTTTCTTGGGAGAAGTTTGATTCCTTCGATATGGAGGCCGACAGCTTCACCTCAAATCAAAGCCCAAGAAGTTCTCAGGTAATCCCACGGTTCGTGTATCAGAAAAAGGAGAGAACTTACGTTCTTTTATTATTTCGTCTTTATCTCTGTGTTTTTTCTTGGTTTCCAAATCCTTAACTATGGTGTCTGCCTTTAGAGCGGGGACTGGGGACCTGTCATCAAGCTAGCATGCCAGAGTATCGGAGTTGTATATGGCGATTTGGGAACCTCACCTTTGTATGTGTTACCAGGCGTTTTCCCTGACGGCATCAAGCACAATGATGACTTACTTGGGGTGCTGTCTCTCATCTTTTACTCGTTCATGTTGATTACTCTGTTCAAGTACGTTTTCATAGTTCTGGCAGCCAACGACAACGGTAACGGTAATCTTCTCTCATGCTTACGAATTTTTGTTTGTCCATTCTTAGATTGTTATTGTTAATGCGGAATTGTCCGTGCATGAATTGCTGCTATTTTAATTGGTGTTTACATGGGGAAGGTAAGACAAGACGTGCTTGGTTATGGCTTCTGTAGGCCTTTAACGGTCACTCAGTTTTGGTGTTTATAGATAACTCTTGCTGTAGGAGGAACATTTGCTCTATATTCTCTCATATGCCGATACGCCAAGGTCAGTTTGATGGCCAACCAGCAGGCTGAAGACAAAGTGCTCAACCATCGACCAGAAGTATCGAAGAGTCAACTCAAGAGGGCATCCTTTGTCAAGTCCATGCTTGAGAATAACCGGGCTTTAAAATGCCTTCTCTTGTTCATGGCCATGCTTGGCACCTCCATGGTGCTTGGAGATGGAATCCTGACACCATGCATATCAGGTGAAGCAGGTTTATATCCATAAGTATTTTTTAGGTTGATTAAGTAGGCATCCATATGAAATTATGATTTAACCACGGTCTCTTTTATCTGGAATTCTAACTAGCGCTTTTACATCGTCATGTCCCGGGTGCAGTATTGTCGGCAGTGGGGGGAATTAAGGAAGCTACTTCTTCTCTTACTGATAATACGATCATGTGGGTTTCAGTGGGCATCTTGGTAGTTTTGTTCCAAATTCAGAGGTTTGGGACGGATAAAATTGGCTATGCTTTTGCCCCAGTACTCACAATTTGGTTCCTTTTCATTGCAATTATTGGCTTGTACAACCTTGCGAGGTATGATCCCTGGGTTATCAAGGCAATCAATCCAACGTACATTGTTGAATACTTCATTAGGAATAAGAAGAAGGCCTGGATTTCTCTTGGAGGCATCATCCTGTGCCTAACAGGTCCGTAAAAATAATTTTCCAACCCAATTCCCATTCTTTAATCCCTTTAATGGGAGAGACAAAGTGAAATGTATTTAAAGTTTGGTTTGGCTTCTAAACATTAATTGAAAGCTTCAAGAGAAATAGTTCTTTTGAATTGCTATGTAATACAAAATTGGTTGTGCCAAGCTTTCCTTTTTGGTGTAAATAGAACATACATGATGGCTTGGCTTCACTTAATCGGGAAAGTTTTCCTCCAAAGTACTAATAATTGAATGGTAATCAAACAATATCAGGTTCTGAAGCCCTGTTTGCCGATCTTGGTCACTTCAGCGTTCGCTCAATTCGGCTAAGCTCATGTGCTGTGATTTTTCCGTCCATTATTTTTGCCTACTTTGGTCAAGCTTCCTATCTCCGGAAGCACAATCAGGATGCTAGCAACGCCTTCTATAGTTCAGTTCCAAGTACGTTTGCTGGTCCAAAACATGGCCTCCTTTGTGGGTGATGTAGCATTTGTCTTTGTATTCATCTGATTTTCCTCTTCTATGTGTAGAGCCGGTGTATTGGCCGATGTTTGTGGTGTCTGTAATGGCAGCTATCATCGCTAGTCAGTCATTAATCTCGGCTTCCTTCTCCATAATTCAGCACTCTTTAGCCCTCCGGTGTTTCCCACGGGTGAAGGTAATTCATACGTCCTCCAAATACAAAGGGCAAGTTTATATACCGGAGATCAACACCCTTCTCATGTTGGCTTGTGTCGGTGTCACTCTTTGCTTCCAAAATACAATGAAAATCGGCAACGCATACGGTGATTTCTTGAAACTCTACATAGATCTTTCTTCCTTTCGAAGTAGGACATCAAATCCTGGTCTATTAACTTACATTATATCTTCTTTATCTAATTTAAGAGATTGAAGGTGATGAATTCGATCTTGTTATGAACCATGATTATCTCTTAACAAAAAAGCCATCCCAAAAATGAATGAAGTAAAAGCAGTCAATTAATGTGTTTAATTCATGATTTCTATCGCACGTTCTAATAGGATTGAATATTAACTCTTCTTATTTGTTGAGATGTTGATTCTTTTCTCTTGATATTCTTCAATAGGAATCGCGGTGGCACTTGTATTTACAATCACATCTACATTTCTTGTCATTGTCATGATCATGATATGGAAGACAAGCTTCTATTTAATCATCATCTATGCCCTAACTATTGGGGTCTTGGAATTCCTATTTTTGAGCTCAGTACTCTACAAATTTGTTGATGGAGGCTACCTTCCTTTGTTGTTCGCCTTCACTTTGGTGACTATAATGGTCCTATGGAATTACGGCTATACCAAGGAGTACATGTATGAGTTAGATAACAAGGTTTCTACTCTGAAGATGGCTCAGATAGCCTCTAATCCTAGCATCAAACGCCTCCCCGGTCTTGCACTATTTTACACTGAGCTTGTCCATGGCATCTCTCCAATATTCACTCATTATGTTACCAATGTCCCAGCTTTGCACTCTGTTGTTGTCTTTGTCTCAACCAAGTCACTACCCATTAGCACGGTAGCTGCAGAGGACCGACTTTTGTTTGAACGAATAGAACCTCATAAACTTGGCATTTTCCGATGTATAGTAAGTTATGGTTATAAGGATGTAAAAATTGAATGGGAGTCTTTTAAGGAGATGTTTGTGAATCAGTTGAAGGAGTTCATAGGAACAGATATGCTCATGTTTAAGTTGCCTGGGACAAGACCTTCGCATAATGTGTCAGATGACAGGGAAGTTAAAAAGATTAGTGAAGAAATCATACAAACTGAGGTGGGAATGATAGATGATGCACTAGAATCTGGGGATATTGTTCATCTAATGGGTGAATCCGAGGTGATGGCTTCAGTGGAGTCTTTGTGGTTGAAGAAACTAGCAATTAATTACGGTTATAATTGGCTTAAAAGGTGTGTGAGGCAGGCAGACGAGGTATTCGTGGTCCCGACCGACCGACTTCTCAAGGTAGGCATGACCTACGAGGTGTAGAGATTTTGGTCGGTTAAGACTGATTTTCTTTTAGATGTTTTTGTTATGTAATTTCAAAACCTTTGCAATTTCAATCATAGAAAAGAAGTGAAATTGGAGGATGTTCATATTATTTTAGTCTTCAAACATCAATGTAAATACTTAATAATATATGGGAATGTGTTGTCTATTTATTTCATATTGTTAAATTTGAACAAAAAATAAATCTATTCATCAATAATTTATTACTGCTTACTAAAACGAGAAAATGATAGGCTAAAATTGCAGAACCTGTTTTCTTCCTTCTGCAAGTGCATTACTGAATGCCAATGCAAATTCAACTTTGTTTTTCTCTTACTTATTGAATATTCATCTAAAAATAATTATGTTTGCTTCATTCTTTTCTTTTCTTTTCTTTTTTAAAAATTAATATTACAAAGCATGTATTCATCTTATACATATAAGGTTTCAAATCCCAAATTTCATGGTCGAGTTTCTATTAACTCACTACTAAGCTAATTGGTTAAGCAACTTCCTATTTTTCTTGACTTCATGTAAATATTCTTCTAGCTGTATTTTGGAAAACATACTATGTACATGATTACTAGAAACCATAGCAAAATTGCTATGTTCAGCATCCCCAGAGTCCACAAACACACAATGGTAGTGATGGTACGCATACTTATATTGAAAGGTAAATATAAATAAGAGTCGTGTTCTATTACTATGTTGAAATTAAATTATATATTAGAGAAATTGTTCTCTAATATCATATTAGAAAATAAATCTGAAAATTAAATGATTTTATTTTAGTCTACGGAAGAAAGAACTACATTGTTCTTCTTTATAGTTCTCTATAGAACTACATTGGCAGAATATCCAAGGAAAGGAAAGAAAAGTAACAAACCAGATTTGTAGCCTTAGTTGACCTCCATATCGGAGTAATCACGTGTTCCAGCCCATCAACTTCTTCTGTCTATGGATTGCATTGTTTCATCTATGCATGCAAGCTTTGTGGCTTTTAGTGCCCTCTCGATCACGTAGTTCTCATACCAATTTTGGTGAAGTTTATAGAATCTATCACCCCTTAGAAAATCCAAAATTGCATAATCCATTGTGGGAGATCTTCAAGCATTTCATTTCGTTGCAATTCTTATTCTTGTTCCTAGAGTTCTATGGAGAACTTCTTGATGGTGATGACCTTGAAGATCTTTATCTCTTGCTCTTCCATGCAATAATGGGCAGCTTTAGGAACTTCCTGTCTGGTAATGCTAATTCTTTGCATCGTCCTTCCCTCATTCTTTGACTCAACTCTTCTGGTGGTTTCTGGACTCCTAAGGCAATTGAAAGGTGAGATGTAAGTAAAAAAATTTTGAACCTTACAAAATATGTTGTATTCAGTGGGGGTGAAGAGATTATAAATGACTTGGTTAAAGGAATTCTTGAGCATATAATCGCACTGATGACTATCAAACATGGGCTTAAGTTCTTTAATAAACTGATTCAGTCAATAATAGTTGCTACTAATTGTGAAAAAGATAAGTTCGCGACTTGAACTGCTTATCAATTCTTTGTTTAGTCCAAATGACTTAAAATCAATTCAAAGGCTCATCAAAGGGCTTGAAAAAGTGGCCTTGTTATTAGGATGATATGAGCAACATCTTTACTTACATTAAGATTTCTAGATTTTGTTTCTTCTAGCCAAACATGAAAAAGAATGCTTTTTTTTTTTTTTTAACAATTTCATCACACCCAATGGAGGCCTGGCAGTTTTCAACTTTTGGATGCAATTACAAATCATTCGGTATACCTCTCTCAAGTTCCTTCCCGGAAATATGTTTTGCAGCATGTCTTGAGACTGTTTGATCCTATTTTTACTAATAAGATATGCTCTATTTGTTCTTGTCACACTTTTCTTTTCTCAAAAAATAGGGAAAGAAATGCTTGAAATCTCTTTTGAGGGTTTATGTGAGTTTGGATTTTTTAAGGTGTGACAGACTTTGGAAACTTGCTTGAGATCGATATGGGAACTATGTGATCCAAACAACAATGAGAGTCACAATGCTAGCACGTTATCCACTTTATGAAAGACTTCCATGGTAGCTACAAGAGAATTATGGTGCTTTCATTTTGGGTTTTTAGGATTAGATAGGATTCCCTTACCGTGTCCGGTTCTGCATCAAGCACAAATTTGTGATGCTATAATACAGAAGAATCCAGTAGGGCAATAGTGAGTAGCTTAAGAAGATGTTTGCAATACTCATTTGAAAATGCATCATCTATTTTGTAACTGAAGAAAGGTAAAGCAACAAGATGAAGGCTGTTAGGTTATGCTCAAAACTAAGTTAAGAAAGCGAAGTCAGTCCTGAATATTTTCGACCGTAACTAAGTAAACCCATAGAAGCTGTGGCTGATTTCCACGTATCATGTTCAGTCGGTTCTACTCTTATTGTTAGCAGGAGTTTGCTCTGTCAGAAGCTTCACAACATTGACCAGTGCGCGCAACCGGTCCCATATATTCAGGCCATAGAGCGCTTCAACAAGTGCCTCTTGAAACTCAAAACCGTTCTCTGCCACAGGATACTGTATTGTGGAGCAAGACAATAATCAGTGTTTTCTCTGGAACTATGCTATATATAAGTATGTGCAGAGAGAGAGAGAGAGAGAGAGATCACGATCACTAGTTTTCACCAATTACCTGGATAGGCTTTGGTATCTTTGTTTTAATGAAAGGCCACCATCTGTCCTCAACAACTGATTTTACAAGACAGCAAGCTCGTAACCCCTCAACACCAGCAAATCGTCCAAACCCGCTGTTTTTCACCCCACCAAACGGCAGGGACTGAAAACAAAGATGCACCTTCTTTTGAGCAGGATAAACTATGATTTACCAAGGTTGCCTAAAATTTTATCCTCAGATGGTTTGACAAAGGAAAGTGTAACGAGAACAACAAATTAGGAAAAAATGTGTGAATTTGACGATCTGCCAATGAAAACAATAACAGTAAAACAGTATTTTCTTCTTCCTTCCATAATCAAGGATGCTGATACACACCATTAGGGGTTACAGTAACCACCTTATATGGCAGCAAAGTTCTCTTATGTTTTGGCAGGCTTATTCTTGATAGCAATATATCCTTAAGAATTATATTTATTTTTTCCACGAAGTACATAATCTACTCGATCCCAACATTAAATTTGAAAATATATCAACTTTCTACGTATGCTCTTAGGAAAAGAATTGTAGTAAACTCAGATTTCATTATTAAACACACTGACAAGGATGATATTACCTGGCACATGTATGAAGATGCAAAATCATTAATTGCAGCAACTCCACAATGAATCTGTGAAGCGATAGCTTTGGCACGATGCTGACTGCCAGAGAAAACAGCACAACCCAGCCCATACTTTGAGTCATTTGCAAGCCTGACAACCTCTTCATCTGTGCTAAACTTCATTATTGGCAAGATTGGTCCAAATGCCTGCAAAAGATTAAAAAGCCCTCGTTCAAGAAACCAAGAAAAAGACAAGGCATATCTCACGTCATTAACATTAAATTCTTTCCATGCCATATATGAAAAGCACAACTGCAACCTCAAGAATGGCATCAACGCAGAGAGCCGAAACCATCATTCTTGAAAATACATTAATTAAAATCCTTATTACATGACATCCAAAAAGTAATGCTCAACATTCGTGAAAATATGCACATTTTAGGTAGGATGAATGACTCATGCAATATGGAACAAAATATGCCGAAATTTGCTACCTCCTCTTGCATCAATCTCATTGAGTGGTTCACATTTACAAGCACGGTTGGGGGAAAGAATTGATCAACTGCACCTTCACCTATATTTCCAAAACTTCCACGACCAACAATTTCTGCTCCTTTCTCTAAAGCATCATTTACAAGACTTCCAAGCCTTTCAGAGTGCTCTTGTAAACATATGGCTCCCATATCATACTTTCCAGCAAGGGGTGGACCCTGCAAAAAAAAATCAAATAACAAAAAGGTAAAAACATGAACAATTTTAGCTTATCATGCTTCAATCATAGAACATTAACATGCAGCGAGTGAACTACCAGGAAAAGTAACATTTCGAAATGTTACACATATGACAAGATTGCAGGTTATTCAAGGAATTGCCTTAATGCCTAATAAGGCCACAGGCACCTAGCTATTCTAGTCTAATGATGCTAGTGTTTAAACTATGGGTCACCCCAGTGGCGATACCTCATCGTTTAACTGTTAAAGCCACTGGCTGGCCATCCAATGCTCAGTCCGTTTCTCAATGTCAAATATGCAATTTGATGCCATTATCACACTGCAATGTGAAGTGAGATGTCTCTTTGCAAATTCACCAAGAGTGGTGAATTGTGAACCCGAGACTCTAGGTAGACAAAGAAAGGACACATTATGTTTATTAGGATATACTAACAGATAATATCCGTAGATTAAATAATTATACTAAGGGAGTTATCTATAAATCTTTCAAGTGCCTAGCACTTAGATGACTACTGAATGCATGCAACAAGCAACCACTTGAACTCAAAAGCCACAGAATTATGGAACATGAGTGCTAGACAACCAAAAGAACAATTTTGCACGTATAGTTTGTTAGATACATATACTTACAGCTGACACTGATTTTACAATTTTGACCACAGCAGTGACAAATGCAGAATAAATCTCACGGTGAACATAAAATCTCTCAGCACCAGCACAGTTTTGCCCACTTGATTGAAGAGCAGCCCTAACAGCAATTTGTGCAACCTATATTGAATTGAAAATCTCATGTCAGAGCCAATGGAAATCAATTCCAATCTGATAAGACTTATAACAAAAGAACATTATACACCAACTGAAGTCCAGAAGAGTCAACACGAATGTCCAAGTCTGCTAGATATCAGTGTAAGAAGGAATCGTACATGATCCACATCTACATCTTCACACACAATAAATGCATCTTTTCCTCCCAGCTCAAGCGTAACTGGGATAAGTGTGTCAGCGGCATTTGCCATTATCTGAAGAAAAAGGAACCATACAACCCATAAACTCATTAAAACTAAATCAGGTATAGGGCTGTCTTTGTCAAATCAGCAGACAGGAAAAGACAAGTCTGCTCATTTTTTAAGGAAAAACCATACTCATGAACAAAGGAATAAAACAAATAAAAGGGTTCAAGGAATTAATGTCCATCCCCTACGAGGTCATCTAGTACAAGGTATGAAACTGGACTACCTCCAGGAAATAAAAATTTTCTTGAGATTTGATGGATAAAGAAAGAAAATCACTGCGTTTAAACTAAGGATGACTTAACTTGAAAAATAAAAAAATAAAAAAAATAAAAAAATAAATAAAAAGAAATGATAACTAAAATCTACGAATATACATTCATATTTGCTTTGATAAACGTCTACCCATACTTTAGCTATCAAGAGTTATTACAAGTCAAATGTAATCAATCAATGTGGAGGTACAATCGGTCTAATGGTCTCAACCATGGGAAAATAAAATCAGGAACAACCAAATTTTTAAGAGAGAGATCATACCATCTTACCCACGCCAGGCGATCCGACAAATATGACTTTGTCAACAGAAGCAACCAGTGCTTCTCCTGTCTCAGCAAAACTTTGGAGAACAAAGTCCAATCAATAATACATAAAAAATAATGGCAATTGTGAGAAAGAGAAGGAGGGGAAGACCCAAACAAGTATACCGTACCCTGTTATAACTTCAACCAAATTTTCAGGAGCCCCAACTGCCGCAAGAGCAGATTGAATAATTTGAAAATAGAAACATCCAGACCAACTTGCGTGTTCTGAAACCTATAATTACAAGCATATGATGGTCTGTCATATTGAAAATTGAACTTCAGTAACAACCCCTTGTGCCAAAGGTACTTACTATGTTTGAAGAATCCTTATCAATGTTTAAGTATATTTGTCACCAGAATATATCCATACCCCAATAATATCACAAAAGCAACTCAGAGGTTTATTTAACAATGGCTGACATTGAAAAAGGGTGTCATACAACCCCAATCCAATGCTGTTAGAAAAATTAGAAAGACAACAGTAAAGCAGTGTCAAGTTCTGAAAGTCTGTGGCATCCAAAGGACGGAAAAGAAATGTTTTATAATTGGACATTAGATACCTTAATCACAATGCCATTTCCTGAAAAGACTGCTGCTAGCATTGGATTAAAAATATTGTGGAAAGGATAGTTCCATGAAACAATGGCACCAATAACACCAAGGGGATGGAATTCAACTCTGGATTTCTTGTGAAGCATTGATCTTCCAGAAGACCTGCAAATTCAGAGATAAATATATAGTCAAAAAAGTTAAATATATTCTGAACCTAGATATCTGCAGCACTGCTAAAGGGGAACTGAGAATTCTTGAACAGGAGATGCTCGGACATGTTAATCATATCACTCTGCCATAAGCAAAAATAAGTGGTAGAACCCCAAGATTAAACATTTGGATAACAAAGAACCTACTCATGTAAACATAATCTTAGTTTCTTTATGCACTAAGTGGAGAGCACAGAGAATTAACGAAAGAATAGATACCGGTATTCAGGCTTCAGCCACCGCTCACCCTCTGAAAGAAGCCAAGTGATCTTCTCACACGTTGTCATTATTTCTCCTAAAGAGGCGTCTACCATTGTCTTTCCTGTATCACGTGAAGATACCCTAATAAAAATGACAAATGCATTAGGATGCAAGCCAATCCTTAAGCAATCAAGCAGGACAAAATAGAAACATAGATTCCACATATATAGGCATTCATTGGGAGAACACCCACGCCATTCCTCCCCTTAGAAAGAAACAAAAACACCAAAAGTGAGAAAAAAGAAGAGGGCAAAGATGGTGAAACTCCAATATCTGTGATTTTAAGCACAGACTACTCTGGAATGCACTCGCGGGAACAGAGGAAAGGTTAAAAAAAAAATTACGTTTCTTATTTTTAAGCGTTTAAATACTTTCATAATATCCTTAAAGTATTGTAAATACAATACAAAAGTGATCAGGATTTGACAAAAGAAGAAGATATGGCATCGTCCTACTCATGCAGGAACAGAATTCTTACTCGCATATAAGCTGTTGGTGTTTAATTATATAGTTTAGAAGTATCCGCAAAAACTGACGCCTTTGCTTGAAACTGCTCTTTGCCCAGACTTTTTGTGCCCTTCTTGCCTGTGCCACGTGCTCCTTCACCTACGCACATATAATCAAACATCAGTTTTATTTCATGTCACCTTCGTTGTTGACTTATATTTTCCACTTGGAAAGAAACTAGTAGTACCGATTCAAAAAAATATCCTTCCATTATGTGTTAAAAATATGTTCATTTGCATAGATGGATGATAGCTAGCCAACACTGGGATACAGAATACCATTAGGAATGCCTTGTTACACTTTATGAAAGTGGCACTAGCAAATACATATACAACGACAAATATGAATATAATGGGCAGTACATGGTTGCACAGATTGACAATGTTTATCTCCGACAACAACCATCAGATTTCAGCAGAATGTCACTTCAATCATGAAAGATAAAGAAGTGCACCACATGTGGAGCATATAGTTACATTTAGCGCAAAAAATTCCTGTCAAACAAGAATTCAAAATCAGAAAACTCAGACAACGGTTGGAAAGATGTTTTGTTAATAATTCCAGACATCAGACACAGAACTAACTCCCTCAAATTGGATAATCAACAATGAAACAACCACATTCATATGCTCCCGCACACTTTATTTCAATAAGAAGAGGAAATTTTGAGCAGATGTTCAACCAATCCCAAGCGCTATATCCCCCGCACACAACAAGCACAATATTACTAACCTCAGCAGGTGTTAATGCAGGATAATATCCCAAGTATTTCATTGTCGCGGGCTCATAGCATTGCACTTTCCTGTCCGCTTGCTGCGTCCTCCCCCTTGGAGGAATCTGCATTCCGGAAATTCGCCAATAAAAGGTAAGAAACCGCGCGTTAGTCACACGATGCAAACTTAACTCCTAGTGAGATACCAGAGATATAAGTGAAAGCTTATAACCACTTGAGTTGAGTTATTCTAGGAAGTGAAAATTGCACAATCCATCTTGGAACTCAAAACAATACAAAGTTTTAACCGCAGAAATTTCAAAACAATCAACGAACTCTAAAGTAAATGTAAATTCCAGCACATTAGATCAATACTATTCGACAGATTTGAGTGATTTCTCAGCCAGCTCGCTTTCCTTTCCTCAGACCGATCTGATATTAATGATCTCAATCACGCGCATTTCGTTTTTGAAGTCTCAGACTTTTGTCTGACAAGTTGCCCAACACGCATAATTGAATTCAGAAAAAAAATCACAAACAGTAGCAGTCAGAATCAAATCGGGAAGCTCACATAGATGAAGCTGTTCTCCTGCGTCTGATTCCCATCATCTAACACTGCCATTGGAAAAACCAAATCAAATCTTCAGATACAACGAAATCAGTGAGCAGAGAGACAGATAGTAAGACAGACAGACAGACAGAGAGAGATACCGTCAGAAGCGTCGACGTCGATGGAGGGCACATTGTAAGGAATAAGCATGAAGAGGAATCGACAAATGGCGTAAGCAAAGGCGAGAACGATCAACGGCCACCAAAACGCCATTTCCCCCGAGAAGACAAACAAAAGCAATAGAATTTGTGCGCTCTTGAAGCTTCCAAAGCGAAACTGAAGAAGCCCAAAAGTAACGGAATCTACTGCTTTCTTTGCGTTCTGGAATACAAAGGCGTTCCACTGCGGTGGTGTAGTAGTAAATTTGAGGTGTAAATAAGGGTAATTCTTTAGAATTGCCCTGGAGTTGCAACGTGGTTTCACGAATAAGGATTCCCGGAACAAATATTTTTCATCCTTACTAAATTCACACTTCCTTGCAAGCTTGTAAAATTGGCTTGATTCTTCAATTACTTTTACATAAAAAGAAGTCGAAATTGTTGATAGACTTGTAATCAAATCAAGTGAAGTTAATATTAACTTTGTGAACTTTGTGTGATGGCTAAGAGTCCAACATTAAGTATATAATGTAAAGTTTAAATAAATTAAGCATCATTAATTTTTGAATTGAATTTTAAATTTTTTAATAAATAAACTTGTATAGACAAGATTTTTCTATTATATGAAAGGCTTTAATATGCATTTGAAAACTTTCATGATACAGGCTTTAAACTTTTGGCACTTATCAGGTACTTAGATAAAAGGGAAAAACCTAGATGCCTAAAGATTTAAGTACTTAGAAGGATTTAATAACAAATTTAAATAAAATAAATACTTATTTTTTTAACAAAAACATTTGTGTTAATGTTTACTTCCTATAACCTTTCAATTTCCCTTACATTCACAAAAGATATAAGTTATTAAAAAAGGATTCACAAATTGTTAGCTACAAGAAATTTACTAGCTATACTGATGTTCACTATACATTTCCAACAACACCGATCCCTAGTAGGTAATGGCTAACAGGCAAATTAGAGGTAGAAATCATGTGAAGGAGAACACTGAACGATTGGTTAAAGATGCGGTGGGGAGAATGAAACGCCGTCCTTATTGCCTAATCCACCCAATAGAATGCAAGAGGGAGATGTAAATTACCGTCGGTCATAACTATCAGCTCAAGGAGATTCCTCGTGCCTTGGCTACTCTCCAAATCACGAACCTGGTGGAACCTAGTGGAGGAAGACTGGGTAGCAGATACAGGTGGATCTGTGCACATCGTTGATTCTAAAGGTATGTTGGATCATTTTGAATCCTATTTTGACACAAAAGATTCTAGTTGGCAATGACGCTAGAATACCTAGTGCATATGGGCCCTTCAACTCTCGGTAAAGAAAAAACACCACTCTACTCTATTTTGGTCTCAGTTGAAGTAACTCAGAACTTGTTATCTATATTGTAATTAACTTCATAATATTCATGTAACGCAGAGTTTGATGATAAATGTCCTTTGATTAAGGATCTAAAGAGTCAATGAGTGCTCTTTAAGAGTGTTAGAAAAGAAGACACTTAGGACTAGGGCACCCAAATCCAACCATTTTAAAAATATTGGTTAGACGGAAGTTGATTTTAATGAATGAACAAATACTTGACCTACTATTAGTTGTTTAGTGAGTAAAAGTGTGTACTTAACTTTTGTTTATTAAACTTGAAGTGTAGTCCTAATAAAACAACTACATAGCAATTTGAAGGGGGCTTGTGTCCACACGTTTAGTTTAGGAATTTTTGTACTATATCTTTTTCGTTGACAAATGTACCAAGTTTATTTGGATTTATCCTTCGAAAAATAAGTCAAATTTGTGCTATAGTTTTGTTAATTTTAAGAATATGATTGAGAAACAATTTGGAGGCTCCCATTAAATTTAATTAAAATGATAATGAATGTGATTACAAAGGTTTGGAATTTATAGCTATTCTAGAAGCACATGGAATAATAACACGACTATCATGTTTTTACACCTAGTAGCAAAACAGTATCTTGGAAGAAATGATTCTTCAACAATGAAAAAAGCTTTAAAATCATCCAAGATGGGTTACAACTGTGAAGGAAGAAATGATTGCTTCAAACAACAGTTAGACTTGGACTTTAGTTCCACCACATCCATTAATTAATTCAGTGGTGTGCAAATGGACTTTCAAGTCCAAGTAGAACTAGATGGCAACTTGATAGATTAAAAGCACAACTAGTTAAAAAAGGATTCAATCAAAAGCCTATAATGGATTTTCTTGAAACATTCAATTTTGTGGTTTAGCAAACAACAATTTGATTACTCTTTGCCATTGCTATTGTACATGGTTAGCCTCTTCACCAATTGATGTGAGTAAATTTTTGCCATTGCATTGTACATGGTTATCAAACTAGTCTACATGACTTAACTACTAGGGTTTATTGATCCATCACTTCCAAATCATGTCTATAGCCTTAAATGTGCACTAGTCTACATGACTTAAATTTTTATTGATCCATCACTTCCAAAGCATGTCTATAGCCTTAAATGTGAGCTTTATTCTCTCAAGTAGGCTCCTAGGGTAGTGTATGATAGATTTTCAAAGTTTCTTATGGTGTATGGATTTTTCAAATCAACTTATGATTCATCTTTGTTCATATATGAGCAAGATGAAATTCAAATGTAGGTTCTATTGTCTATTAACTATTTGATCTTCACTAGGAACTCATTACATGCTCTTGATCAATTTATCATTCAACTTGGAAAGGAGTTTCCTTTGAAATGTTTAGGAGTCCTTCACTTCTTATGAGTTTGTGTTGAACACACTAATAAGTGGTATTTATGTGTTATTGTCAGTATGGATTCAATTTACTATATCTACTGAGATGGAGGCTTGTAAGGGTATTACCACTCCTATGGCAACAAAACTACCAAAGCTAAAGGATGTTGATTCCTTATATGAGAAATCCAATTACCATCAAAGTGTAATTGTTTCTCTATAGTATCTCACATTAACAAGACTAGATCTTCACTATTCAATTAATTGTTTTTGTCAATCAATGCAACAACCTACTTTTTGGGATTTTCATAATCTTAAACAAGTGCCATGTATTGTAAACATGTGGCTCAAGATACACTCTAGGAGTACCTTAGGCTTCTATGAGTTTAGTGATGCAAATTAGGCTAGATGCTTTACTACTTGTAGGTCCACTGCATGTTTATGCTTCTTTCTAGAAGCAAATTATGTTTCTTGGAGGGTACAAAAATAACCCATTGTATCAAGATCCTTTGTTAAGGCTAAGTACTAGGCTCTAGCATTAGCTAATGTAGAAGCAATGGGGCTTTGTCATCTCCTTTAGAATTTAAACATTCCACTACTCCAATCTATTAAATTATATGGCAATAATTTATTAGTACTTCACTTAACCACCAAGTCAATTGTTCAAGATCACCCAAAACATATTAAAGTAGATTATCATTTCATTGTAGAAAAAGTAAAAGTAACTCTTGAAATTCTATGAATAATTCATGTTCCTACACAGGCACAATTGGCGGATTCTTTACCAAACCACTTTCCGCAGCTACATTTCTCTCTCTATGTTCCAAACTTGGTACGAGGGTCTTCTCATCCGAGGTTTGTGGGGAAAATTGTTAATAAACTAGGTCCAGACCAAGCCCAGCAAGCTCGTTGCAAACCGAAGCGTGAAAATAAACAATCTTCTTATGCTGTACAACTTAGGTCGACTAAAAGTCAAATGGACATGCAACACAGCCCAAGTGGATGCCTGGACAAATGGAACAATAAAGGCAGTATGATTAAAGCGGCAAGCCCACAGATCGAGTGAAGGAGAATACTGAACGACTGATTGACAGTGTGAGGGAGAAAACGGAACGTTGTCCGTGTCGCTCATGCGTGACTGCTCTGTTCTCCTTCAATGCAGTCTGCCCAACAAAATGCAAGAGAGAGATGTAAATGGCCGTCGGTCATATCGGCCTCTTTAACAATCATCTTTAATTGTAAAGCCCTTGTATTATAGAACTTGTAATACTTATCTGTACAATTAAGCTTCCAATACACAGAAACAGAGTTATTCAATCTTCACAATTAAGCTTCCAATACCCAGAAATAGAGTTATAAAATCTTCACGGAATTACTTTCCTGGGTTTTTCTCTTTTCTGAGCAAAGCCATATATCTCTTGGCTTCACCTACAAGTTTAGGTAACTTTGACACATTGCCCACCATTATGGAAATAAGGGGGCAACGGACTATCGTCCAAATTATAACATCCTATAAAGTTAAACCAGGCAGAAACGCTAGTCTATTGGCTCAGATTCTAGCGCATGATTCTACTGTGATTTATGCCTGAACTTACCCTCAAGCAACCAATTTACTTTGCTTCGTAGCAAGATTGCTTTCTGTCAGAATTGCAATATTCTATTCAGATAGGGACATGGATTTTCGGCGCAGAACATTTTCCTACTCAAGGTTCATTATATTTCTACCAGTTCAAACACCTTCGTCCCCCAATTCATCACTCATTCCTACAATTCTCTGGTTAATGGAGTTTTGGATGTCTTGTGACACTAACGCATAGGGATGGATGCGATCTTGTTATTGGTATTGCCATTAACGAACGCTAGATCTCTTTCAGAATCCTTTGGAACTTCATAGCCACCAGCAAAGGTATTATGGCTTAGAAGTGTCAATCTTGATATCAGTCTCTTTCAGAATTCTTGCTATTTGTCTTGTTTGAACTGTACAAGACTTTTGATGTTCTGATTGATGATCCTCTTATCCTTAGAATATCTGTTTTACTAATTGTTTCAACGGAGATATAACAAGCAAGTCGAAACCTTGACTTCTTTTCTAGCTTATTATTTGTGTCACTGATACTTCTGATCAAAGAGGATGAAATTAGTTGTCACAACTTCCAATTCATCTATGGAAACTTACCGCAAAGGAACAATTGCAGGTATGCTGACATCCCTTGCCCGTTGATTAAGTTAACCATCTTTGAAACCTTTGGTTTTTGGTAAGTTCCTTTTAGACATATCTCCATTAGAAGATGGAAAATAGGGAGTGGTCACAAACCGGAGACCATACTTCTGTTGAAATCACAGAGGATGCTCTTGTATCTTCTATCAAATGGAATATGGAAATTGTGTCTACTTCAGTTTGTATCTCCAGAGTCCCTGATGAACTCCGTTATGGGAATGAGGAGATATATATCCCTGATATAGTTTCTATTGGTCCTTTTCACCATGGAAAAGCTACTCTAAGAGCCATGGAAGACCAAAAGTGGCGCTATCTGTATGCAGTCCTCAATCGGAAACCAGACCTTGAAACAAGCTTGGATACCTGTGTGAAAGCACTTAGGGAGTTGGAGCACCGAGCAAGGAGATGTTATTCAGAAACAGTCGACTTCACAAGTGATGAATTCGTGCAAATGATGCTAGTTGATGGCTGTTTCATCATAGAGCTATTCTTCAAGTATGCCTTCAAGAGCCTAAGACGCCGAAGTGATCCTGTATTTAGCAAACCTGGAATGCTCTTTGACTTGTTGTACGACATGGTGTTACTAGAAAACCAGATACCCTATTTCGTACTCCAACGCTTATTTCAGATCATACCAATTCCTGGACAGTGCAGCCTGTCCCTCAATGAGCTCGCCTTTCGTTTCCTCAGAAATGCGATACCAGGAGATCAGCATGCTCTGGGGGAGAAGTTTGACGAAGAAGGAAACCATCTACTTGACTTGATCCGCCACTGTTTCTTCCCCACCGATCGAAGAACAGAATCAAACAACGAAACGCAGCGCTTGAATTCTGCAACACACCTCCAAAAAGAAGGAATTGGGTTCAAGAGGGTTAAGGCAAAAAGCTTATTAGATGTGAAGTTTGTTAAAGGGATCCTTGAGATCCCACCTCTAAAGATCCACAAGTGCACAGGGACACTTCTTGGGAACCTCATTGTACATGAACAGAGTCACTGTCATAACACACAGTACATAACATCCTACGCCTTTCTGATGGGCAGCCTGATCTCCTCTGACAAAGATGTGAAGTTGCTGCGCAGACAGCATATCCTCATCGCCGATACGGAGACAGAGAAAGAGATCCCTAAACTATTCCGGAAACTCTGCAAGGATGTGGAAGTGAAGGATTTCTATTATGGGGGGCTCTCTGCACAGGTGAATGGATACACAAGAACCAAATGGAAAATAAGTTGGCCAGAACTGAAGCGCAACCGTCCTGGTTCAATTATGCTGGGCATCATGGCTGTTCTGCTTCTTGTCCTCATCTTTGTCGGAGCCCTCTTCTCTGTGCTTTCATTCTGTCTTCACCATACGTAGGGAGTTTTGTGTCTCGTCCTTCAATAAGCGATGGCAAAATAAGGAAAGGATTTTCTTCCTTTTCACTGGACCAATTTTAAACTGTCTCTACGATTTGCTAATGGAGTCTATTAGATGTTGATTACATGATTATCCTCCTTTCTGGAAGCTTGATCGTCTTCTGTCAATCAATATGCACGAATAGACATCTACAAGATTTCGATCATCATAGACCACCACCCCTGTCTTATTTCAAAAACCCTTGAACCTTCTTCCCCTTAATTAAGGTTAGCCATACCCGGTTTAGAAAACAAGATCTTGCTCGAATCCGGGTAAAGCTTCGTGCACCGCGTGTATCAAAAATTGCTGCACCTCTCTGTTCTCTTTCATGATGATATGTAATGAGAAAACCCTTCAATAAAATAGCAACGTGAATAGAAATTCGAGAGGCAATGCCAGTTCATTGCTCATTATCTGTAAACAATCCAACAGATGAACGAAAACCGCCCAAGGAATGGCAACTACATTAAGCAGTAAAAATAGAGGACTAGTGTTTCATAAAGATCAACATAGATAATATAAAATGACCTCATGAACTTGCAAGAATCGTCAAGGACTCTCTTGCGTTCCATAAAGCGCGTTGATCATAAGCAGTAAAAAGATATGTTTAAACGTTGACCAATTTCTATCATTCAAACTTGAAAAGGAAGGACAACACTTTCTTCATTTAGAATGAAGGAAGAAGAAAGGGAAGTTAAAAACTTTAAAAAATTAAGGATATAAGTTAAACTTTTAGAACAGGTGATTGTCAACCATTTTTCAGCTAGTTGATGATTCTTTATTTTCTTGTCCCGTGGTTCACATAAGTGAAATCGTAAGAAACCCAACACACGTTGTCATAAATATATAAGAAAAATGGTTTCTTTCTTTATTTTGCAGGAAATCCAAGGTGGTATTGACTTCCTGGAGAGGTCGATCGCAATACCAGCGAAAACGGTGAGCCAGGAAACAAAAGACCTCACGAGGAAACCGGCATTTCCACCGGTGTTTCTGACAATCTCACATTGAACGCCGGGCCCACACGACAAAACATTTCCAGAATCATTGGTTTTGTCCACTGGCAATGTCAGGTTCCATTATTCAAAGGGAAGAAAAGTTGCTGTGCTTCTAGCCACACCACTTCCCCCACATGTTCACTGTAGGATTCTCGTCGGGATTTTGATTCACTCCTAGAATAGAATCTAACGGTGTGAATATACTTTAACCGTTCTCCTCAAAAACAAACAAGACACATAAGAGAAAAGCTCACATGCACATCCTGCGCAGCCGCTTACTTTTGACCGAGTGCCGTGACTAGCTCATTCTCGGCCTCTTAATTTGCGGTGTTCATTAAGATCAGCACTTTTTCACATTTGCATATTGGATTGAGAAGGACGGAGCCGGAGAGATATGGCGGCAGAGAGGAGAGTTGCGGTGGCGGTTGACTTCTCGGATTGCAGCAAGAAAGCTCTGCGATGGGCGGTCGACAACGTGGTCCGCGACGGGGACTACCTCATCCTCGTGACTGTACGACCCGAAGGAAACTACGAGGCCGGAGAGTTACAACTCTGGCAAGCTACTGGTTCCCGTAATTCTCTGTCTATCTCTGCTTTTCTGTGAATCTTTTCTATGGCGCCGTATGTTTCGTTTCATTTCCTTTCTTTTTCAAAGAATGATCTCGGATTCCTAGATGTGATTGGAGATGGAAGGTCAAGAGACTCGTCTTTGCTTCTTACAGAAAAGAAAATCTTATTTCTTTGTCTTTGGTTTTTTGTGAAAGGTGTTGTTTAGTAGTGGTCAAGTTGATCTGTTATTTATTTGTAAATGCGAACTATCATGTGCTTTACAATGGGATTTTGAGGTCGTGTCCCAACACGTTTTGTGCCCAGACAACAAAAATTTAGTCTGTTGTATACCTTTTTTTGGTATTGCTTCGACGATTGAATTTCTCCGAGAAATATCACTTTTCTTCCATTCAATCAGAAGGGTATGATGGAACTAAGATTGTTCTACTGATATATTCCATATATGGAGCAATTGAGCATCGATTCTTCCTTGAAATTGGTCATATACGTTTTACAGTTAAAGAAAGGGAGGATCTGATATATTACTATCCACAATCTGTGCGGGCAAAGACCCGACTTGAGCGGTCTGCCATGCTGCGAACTCTTCCTACTGTTTGTGTTCTTTAAGTTAGGATCTCAGAAAGAAGCTGGGCTGAGAGCTAGTTTCATTTGTCTTACTGATTATGCATTTTTTTGCGTAGCATAACTAGATTTTCATGTGCGACAATTCTGCTGATAATCTATTCAATGTCTGTATTATTTTAATTCAACGCTCATTTCCTTTCCTGCTATAGTTGCTGGTTGATTTTTTTTTTTTTTTACATGCAGCTTTAATCCCTCTAAGTGAGCTTTCTGATCCAATCATTATGAAGAAGTATGGAGTGAAGCCTGATGCTGAGACCCTGGACATCGTCAGTACTGCTGCTAGGCTTAAAGAGGTAGATATCTTCTCCTGATGATTAATATCATAATGCTTCTGATATTATTGTAACTCTCAAACATAAAAATCTTTTTTTGTGAGAACAGATTGTGGTGGTCTTGAAGGTCTACTGGGGAGATCCCCGTGAGAAGCTTTGCGAAGCAATTGATAACATCCCTCTGAGCTGCCTTATTATAGGAAACAGGGGGCTGGGCAAGCTGAAAAGGTAAAACTCCATTAACTTCTTGAATTCAAATCTTATAACTGCTGCGTGGAGTCAGTCATGCTCTATTCATTACCTTGGTAATCAAGTTAATTTGACTTCTTAAGGCAATGATGATACCGACCTATGCTTTTTTCCTCAACCATCCTTTTTTGAAGCTAAATAGTTTATGTACTGAAGTGGGAATGCTTTTTTCAAAAGGTAAAGCTAAAATTTATCCACCATTCATTTTGACTATGAAGAGAATATGTGTCGGCTTATACCTGTCTCGTTTATTGCCAACTTTCTGAGGAAAAAAGATGATTTTTTAATGGATTTCTGAGGCACCACCAAATTGATTGCAGTGCCCAACTTTTGAGATTTGACTGGGTTTGTTTTGTTTGAATGACAGGGCGATACTAGGCAGTGTCAGTAACTATGTGGTGAATAATGGGAACTGTCCTGTTACTGTGGTGAAGAATCTGGAGCCTGATCACTAGTTCTTTTTCTGGAGTGTCCTGAAGGAATAAATGTAATACTATCTGTGCTTGAGCTGGATTCTTTTACACCCCGAATCCTAGTTCTCTTGGTCTGTAGCTGGAGTTACGTCCAGTAATCCCAGTCTGTAAAGCGCACTATGTATTTTTGTTGTTCGTATCAAACAATGAAGTCAAGTTTGCTATGGAATTAATAAATCAAACAAAAAAACAAATGTCTTTTGGTTAGCCTTATAACCAACGAAAAAGCTTGTGACTTTCGGTTTAATCTGGCTTCTCTGGGAATTGGTTTCTTGTGCTGCAATTTCTTTAATCAATAGATGAAAAGAATCGTTTTTTCTTAGTGACCAAACAGGTCTCTTTCCAAATTCTACACTCCCCTTCCCCTTCCTATTCCTGGTATTTCTTCTAGATTTTCTTCAATAAGCTACGTAACTTGACACAACCATAGGGATACAATGCGAGTCTAGTCTAAAAGGAGAAGAAGCTTCGTCTCTTAGTTTAGTTCGCGTTTGTTTTTGTAGCTCACAGCCTTGGTTTTTCCAACTTCAGAACTTTCTAAAAAGTTGCAAAAAGAATGACAATTCTCATGACTTGGTACAATCTACAACAATTAAGCTTATCTTGGATCCTTCTTCCCGCTTTGTAAGCAATGCCTTAAATAAAAACAAAATAAACAATTGCGAAGCCTATTTAAGGTCAGGTGAGATGCGAAACTTCCACCAATCCGTTGCCTATGGGGCGTAGATGATAGAACGGGTAACCAATTGCCAAAAATGCAGTCTGTAAACTTGTGTTTTCTATCTGGAAGTAGTTAGACCATACCAGACTCCGTAAATCTATGCCAACGGCTGGTACTACCCATCGCTGTCCTATTTTCCAGCATTTTAAGTTCTTTTCTCTGTTTCATTTGGTAGAGACTTGGCAAGGAATTTCGTTGCGTCTCTTTAACCTTCCGGTGATCCATTTTCTTCTTCATTTCTTGTCTTCCAATTTGCAAGAGACTGAGGAACAAATGGAGTCCAACAACAATCAAATACCAGTGGTTATCTGCTTCTTTTCTCTCATCTTCTTATACTCCGTGAGCATCTCCTCTAATGCTGAGGCCTCTCCACCAATTTCAGCTCCACAGCCGAGTGCAGGAGGAGATCCTCCAACTAGCTATATTTCGGCCCCGTCTCCCCAGGAATATCCTTCTGAGTATGAAACTGAAGAAGCAGAAAGTCCAACGAGCTATATTTCGGCCCCGTCTCCCTCAGAATATCCTCCTGAGTCTGGAGCACCGTCTCCCTCGGAAGATGCACCTACGGAACCTCCATATGGATCCCCATCCCCTGGACCTTCATCTCTTCCTCCGCCATCTGGTGAGCTTCAGGCCGTCGACCCCGCCATCGAAAAAATATGTCACACAACAGACAACCCTGCTCTTTGCGTTTCCTCTCTAGCTCCATTTCAAAATGGCAAGACCGACCCCACTTCTGTTCTCCAGATGGCCATACAAGCTACCACCAAACACGCGAAGTTGGCGTTGGTGAAGGCCGCACAGCTGAATAAAGGGTCTGACGCCACTCCTGAAATCCAGGACTGCCAGGAGACTTACAACGATGTCTTGGATAACCTTCAGAGTGCTTCGGGTGCAATCCCAGCTCGGGACACCGGCACCATCAATTCTATGCTTAGCGCGGCTTTGACTGACTTCGGAACGTGTGACGATGGGCTTGGCGGAGGGCAATCCCCATTAACTCCCATCAATGCCGACGGTACCAAGTTGGCCAGCATGTCTCTCGCAATTTCTTCCCTGGTCAAGTGATTTATTTCCTTCCTCTTCAGTCTGAACTTGATGCTGCCTTCTATCTTCCTAACTCACAACCTCTTCTAGGATTCATGCGTAAGAGGAATAAAAAAGCTCTTGTAAGTTATCAAATGCGACTGTCGAAGTTGTTACTTATGATGATTTGCTCCGAAAATGTAAAATGATACCTATTTGTAATATCCTTATTCCCAGGGAACATGTGCCTTTTAGATTATTAATTGCTTGTATGGAAGAGATTATCTACAACGTATTTGTCTAATTTTATTTTTCCCTACTACTGGGGTGTGTTGAATATGTGTGGGAGTTCATGAACTTGATCCTCGGAACATGGACTTATACATCGTCTGTCAAACATCATAAATTTCATCGAATCATTATGAAAGACAAGACTATGCGGCGATTCAGGCAGCTCAACTCATTAAAATTATATCAAATTCCTAAATTTTCAAGCAATTGGAGCCCTTGATGCAACCCGTTGAGACGTCAAAGTTAATAATCATACTGCATTAAACTGCTCATGCTGCTGCTTTAATATTCGTTACTTTCATCGATTAGTTTCTAAAGGCATAATCTTTTTAACGATTTCTCGATGATTAATATTTACAATCGCGATGTCTAGTTATCCTTGTAAACTCTATCATGGCCAACTTCACTAATCTCTCCTCATAAGACTCGGGCCTTTTGACAAAATCTGATATCTTTTGTTAAAACATAAACCTGAAGACACGTTTATGGCTTAGAGACAAAAATGGCTGATGAATAGTGCATGTAAAGAGTCTCTGCCCGCTGTGAGAAATATCAGCACTCTACTCACTACGGTAGCCATGGAAGCTGATCCTCCACTGCAGCTATTCACTAATACCATACCTGCACCAAGCTCTCTATTATGTCAAGAGGTGCAAGCAGAAGGATATCATGTATCACCCTTGTAGTGCTGTCTCACTTATAAGACAACTCATCTCTATCTTAGTCATGATCTGGCGCATCACATTACAACACGCAACCTCCACACAACTTATAACCACGCAGCACCTAATCATGGTACATTCACAATGAGACATAACCCTTAAGTGGAATCCCAACTCAGCTTAGCTTTCATGAAGTATTCCCAACATAATGACAGAGTGGTGGGTGGTTGAAGTGCACATATCTCGTCAATGTCAAATGAGTTAAGCAATCAAACACGTGGCTGCATGAAGTGGTCTCAAGGAAAGTCAAGTGGTAGAAACATGAATGATCCAACCACTCATCTCACCGTAGGAAAAGTTACCACAACTATGGGAGTTTTACGTCATCCTCCAAATGACTACAAAGTGTTGACTAAGAGAATGAAGAACAAGACAACCGACCATCCTGACCACTCTGACATGGGAGGCATTAACTAGCCACATGAAAGCCAAGTTATCATAATGAAGTAGAGTACTATGTAATGGTTTGCATCTCTATAAATATGTGTTTATTGGAAGACCTACTCACCAAGAAAATTATTTGTAGTGAAAGGCTTTTAGTTGTAACTCCTACTCTAATATAAGGCCTACCGTGTGAAGTTAATCACCACCCTCTCGTGTTTCTAATTTTATCTTGGTATCGGAGCAAATCTTGATTCATGTCGTTCCATACTCCGCTTGATCTTCTGTATTAGTGATACTCACACCTATCCTCCACATCTCTTAACCATGGCCTTAAGAATCTTTTACCCATTTCCTAACTCTATTAATGTGAGTAATTTTGTCACCATCAAGCTCATTGAGGGAAACTACTTAACCTGGATGATACAAATAAAATCACTCATCCAAACTCAAAAGCTACTTAGGTTCATTACTGGTGAAACCACCTGCCTGCTAGCTACTCGGACCACTAGCAACCAAGAAGAACACAACCCTGACCATGATGCTTGGGTACAAAGTGATGCATTTGTCAAATCTTGGTTAATCAACACACTATCTGAGGAAGCACTCAATCATGTATTCGAGCTAAATACCTACACTGAAGTATGGGAAGGTTTGGCAAACCATTTCACACAAAAAATTGAAGCTAGAAAATTCAACCTCCTATCATAAATCAACAATCTCAATAAGGAAGGGAAACAACTTATAACCTTTTTATCCAAATTCAAGGGACTTATAAATCAACTTAGCTTAATTAGAAAGCCCTTATTTGATTTTGCCAAAACTTTCAGACTACTTGAAAGTTTGGAACACAAATATGAAGCCTTTAGAACAACCATGTTTCAACCACCTATTCCTCAGTTCACTGAGGTGGTCTTTCAACTCCAAGGCTATGAAGCACGCCACTCTTGGTACCTAGCTACCACTACCCCTCAAAACACTTAGAATGAAAACCTAGCCTATATTGCACAAAGAAACTTTAGAAGAGGATGTGCCCACTCTCGTGGTACATTTTAAGGAAGAGACACTATAACTAACTTCTCCTCACAAGGCCGAGGCTTTAACCCAGCAACATCATTCCACAACTCCTACTCATTTGGGATAAATAACAAAAACCCACCAAAGACCCCTCCCAATATAGGCAAAAGCACAAGTACCAACTCTAATTTTGATAACAAACTTGTAATCTTATGCTAGATTTATGAGAAATGAGGACACATTGCTTTGGAATGTTGGAAAAGGTTTGATCATACCTACCAAATTGATGAAATACTGAAAGCCCTAGCCACACTCTAGATGTCATATATTGGAAACAAAGAATGGGTTGCTGACTCAAGTGCTTCCGTTTATATAATAAATATGGCAGGTAAACTAACTGTCCTGTCTGTTGGTGTTGTTGGATCATTACTCAAAGAAGTGGAGAGACGAACAAAGAGATTGGAGATAAGGGTAAGCAAGCACTAGCAACACTCCTTAACTCTTTACCTAATCCTACAAGACCCATGCAGGAAGCACATTCAGATCTTATGTTGAATGAAACAAGCAAACATACTCATTCTACACTGCATGCTCCACATGCTCGTTATAGACAAGTATATCAGCCAAAGCTAGCAGGATAACATGGACTATACCCTAAGCAAAAACTCAACCTTCAAGGATTACCATCCAAGGGAGACTTTAAGGGAAATCATCCGGAGAATTAGTGCTTTATTGCCTATTCATACGGAAAATGTGATAAGGAGGGAGGCTACCAACTTTGACAATAATCTGAAGATGCACATGATAAATTATGACTTTTGGAATGAAGAAGATAACGAAACCGATTGAATCGACCAACCTTGACTTTGTTTTTTAAGAACAATATTTTATTTAAGTTTGTTTGGCTATATATATAAGGCTTGTACTTAGCTCGAGTGTATGTGTTTGTATCGAGCCCTATTTTGATAATATAATACAAGCCTCCTTTGGTACTTGTCATATTATCTGTGTTTTTCAAGTTGGTATCAGAGCTAACATGGCTTGCCAAAACAACACCTATCCATTCCCCAACTCCATTAATGTGAGCAACTTTGTTACAATCAAGCTCATAGAAAGGAATTACCTGTCTTGGATGACCCAGATAAAGTCACTCTTCCAAACACAAAAGCTCACAGGTTTTATTACAGGTGAAATACTCAAACCTAGCCAAACCATTGGAGACACGAAAATGCTAAATCTTGATTTTGACTCATGGTCACAAAGTGACGCATTAGTTAAGTCATGGATAATTAGCATCCTCTCTAAAGAAGCTCTAGGTCATATTTTTGAACTAGAGATATCATTACAAGTCTAGGATAAGCTAGCAAATCATTTTGTTCAGAAAACATAATCTCGTGAGTTTGACCTACTTTCCTAACTCAACAATATTTGGAAGGAATGTAAAACTTTATCAAATTTCTTGATAGAATTCAAAGGTATTTTGAATCAGTTAAGTTCAATTGGAAAGCATGTTTTCAAATTCTGTAAAGACTTTTAGACTACTTGAAAGTCTTGATGCTTGATATGAATCCTTTAAAACTGCAATGTTCAGACCTCCTATACCAGAATTTAGCATTGTGATATCACAACTTCAGGCATATGAATCACGAATTACCAGGTATCCAAAGAATACATTTGGAGCTCCAATAGAATGTGCAGCATACACAGCTCAACGATATAATCATGGTGGACAAAGCAACAGAGGAAGAGGCACCCAACAAAGGTTTACTTCTCAAGGACGTGGTTTTACGCCAACAACTTACAACAACAGAGGAGTGTATAATTGAGCAAAATTAATAGGAATTATTCGGGCAATGTTTCAGGTGATGATAATCATCCCTTTACATAACATCCTATTACTTGTCAAATTTATGGAAAGAAAGGTCATTTAGGTCTTGAATGTTGGCGGCATTTTGATCACACATTCCAAGCTAATAATATACCTAAGGCTTTAGCTACACTGCATGTTAGTAAACCTAAGAGTGATGAATGGGTAGCTGACTCAGGAGCATCCTCTCACATCGTTGAATCTATAGGTATTCTATCATCATTTTCAAAATATTTAGGACCTGGCACAGTATTTGTTAGAAACGGAGAACTTACTCCAATTACACATATAGGCTCTGGACGTCTCAATCAAGGAAAATTAAAGTTAAATTCAGTTTTGGTAGCTCTAGCAATTAAGCAAAATTTATTATCTATTTCAAAATTAACAGATGATAATCCATGTTTAGTGATCTTTGACAAAACTTCATTTGTGGTTAAGGATCTGAACACACAATAGAGCCTGCTAAAGGGATCTAGAAGAGGGGATCTATATGTGTTGCCTAATGAGAAAATACAAGCCTATCTTACTCTTCACCAACAAGCAACAAATGGCAATACTTGGCATAAACACCATGGACATTCTAACTTACGTATTTTGAATGATTTGCATAAATAGAAATTTATTGATTTAAAAGGCGATATACTTGAATTTTGTAATATTTGTTCAGAGACAAAAAGCCATCGTTTATCCTTTAATTCCTTAGAAAATAAATCACAAGTACCCTTTGAGCGCATACACAGTGATTTATGGGGTTCGTCACCTGAGAAGTCATGTCAGAATTTCTTGTATTATGCAATTTTTGTGGATGAATGCACTCAGTATACTTGGTTTTTCCCCTTGAAAAGGAAATCCAATTTCTACAATATCTTTGTTGATTTTAAATCTATGATAGAAATATAGTTTGATGGAAAGATTAAAATTCTTCACTCAAACAATGGTGGTGAATTCACAAGTAAAGAATTGGAAGAGCAACTGCGTTATCATGGAATCTTGCATCAAATGTCATGTCCTTACACATCGGAACAGAACGAGATTGCCGAATGTAGACACATGCATATTGTTGAACTCGGTAGATCACTATTGAGAAAAGCTTATGTTCCACGTAAGTATTGGGTAGAAGCTTTCTTTACCACTATTTACTTGATAAACAGATTACCAAGAAAGAATATTGCACAACAAATCACCTTTTGAAATCCTTTACAATAGAATTCCAGAATATGGAACTTTTAGGGTATTTGGCTCACAATGTTATCCTTGTCTAAGATCTACCATGACAGATAAGCTTACGTCAAAATTTGTCTCATGTGTTTTCTTAGGATACAACACACGTCACAAAGTATATAGGTGTTTACGTTTACACACAGGAAAACTATTTATCTCTAGACACGTAATGTTCAATGAACATGTTTATCCTTTTGAAGAAAATAACAAGCATGCGGAAAGAAATAATTGTACAACCTTTAGAGACGTAAGGAGATCATAAGAAGATGACTTGTTCTCTACTCAAATAAATCTCGACAGTTCAACTTTTAGGGACACAAGGGCGTTCCGGGAAATGAATTTAACTCCAACTTCTTAAGTACAACTCGAAGATATGACTCTTGATCAAAGTATCTCTCAAGTACAACCACTCCATCACCATACAGCAATCCAAACTGAAGGAATTGCTACACCTAGCAATCGGTACATTGACGAGATTGATGCACTTACTGCACGATATAAAAAGACATCACAAAATCCGGCAGATTTCCATGAGGAAGACTCGGGAAATGAAGAAATTTCTGATCCTTCATTTACTGAAGAAGTATGAGACACCTTTTTAAATACCAACCCAACACAAGGAACACATCAAATGTTTCCAAGCTCAACTCAATCCTTATCCAACCAATTTCCTAGTTCTCCTTCTCCATCTTTCCACTCTAAGCCCGACAAGAACCTTAGTGTTTTCAAACCTTCAACTTCTACAACCTCTAGTCAAGAAGCCACCAACCAAACTTCAACCGAAGGTCTAGCTAGAATCCATCCAATGATGACAAGGAGTCAAGCCGGAATCAGACATCCTAACACTCGTTATGCTCTTCATGCAATAACAAATATTCCTCCGACACCTACTACCGTGCAAAATGCTCTCTCACATGATGGTTGGAGGACAATTATGCTTAATGAAATGAGAACTCTACAAAAGGTAGAAACATGGTCCCTCGTTCCACGTCTGTCTTTTATGAACGTGGTTGGAAATAAGTGGGTCTTTAAAACTAAACTCACACTTCAAGGAACTCTTGACATATTGAAGGCACGGCTGGTTGCAAAAGGTTATCACCAAGATGCAGGAATTGACTATCTCGAGACTTACAGCCCTGTGGTGCGTTCAACAACTATAAGGTTAGTCTTATCACTTGTTATGATTCATGGCTGGGATATCAAACAACTGGATATAGAGAATGCATTCTTGCATGGCTATTTATTTGAACCCATCTTCATGCTTCAACCCGAGGATTCACTGATCCAAGATTTCCTAATCATGTTTGCTGTCTCCATAGATCACTTTATGGATTAAAGCAATCTCCTTGAGCTTGGTTCGAAAGATTTTCTAGCTTCTTGCTGGAACGTTGCTTTACTTGCTGCATAGTTGATCCTTATCTATTCTTATACAAGAAAGGGACTAATGAACTTTGGGTTTTATTGTATGTTGATGATATCATTGTTACTGGAAACACCACACATTTAATTAACAATTTTATTGATGAACTTGGTAATGGTTTTCTAGTTTAAGGATCTAGGAAGATTGCATTGCATTCTCGGTTTGCAGGTTACATACAATGATGCTGGACTGTTTTTGTCACAATATCAGTACACGTTGGATGTTCTCAGAAGAGCTGAAATGATATACAGTAGACCTATCTCAACACCCATGGCCGTAAAGGGTGAGACAGTATCTAACGCAAAAAATCTTCTTCCACAGCCAACCATCTTCCATAGTGTACTCGAATCACTGCATTATCTGTCACCAACTTAGCCAGATATTAGTCAAGTAGTTCACCGTTTGTGCCAATAAATGACTACTCCACGGATTAAGGATTTCTTCAAACTAAAAAGAATCCTAAGGTATCTACAAGGTACAGCTAACTATGGCTTACAATTTCATCGTCAAAGTCCGACCACAATATACGGTTTCACAAATGCAGATTATGGGGGCTGTTATCAATCCAGAAAATCAACTACTAGTTTCTTTATGTTTATGGAGCCAACCTTATTTCATGGTCTTCACGAAAGCAAGACTTTGTGTCTTGTTCTTCTTCTGAAGTAGAATACAAGGCCATGGTAGAAGGCACATCAAAAGCCGTGTAGTTGATGAACTTACTGAGGACACTTAGGGTAAGTCAATATCACCCAATCCATTTGTTTTGCGATAACTTATCTGCCTTACATATGTCAATTAACCCAATGCAGCAAAGTAGAACTAAACACATGGAAATCGATATTCACTTTGTGAAAGAAAAGGTTGCTCAAGGTACTATTGTTACAACATATGTACCTTCTAGCGAACAGTTGGCAGACATAACCAAACCACTACTGAGAGATAGATATGAGGACTTGAGGAAAAAGATCAATGTTACCCCACCAAATCTTGCAGGGGAGTGTTGGTGTTGTTGGATCATTGCTTGAAAAAGTGGAGAGAAAGAACAAGGAGATTGAAGATAAGGGTAAGTGAGCACTAGTAGCATTCCTCAACTCTTTACCCAATCCTACAAGACCCATGCAGGAAGCACATTCAGATCTTATGTTGAATGAGACAAGCAAACATGCTTAGTCTACACTGCATGCTCCACGTGCTCATTACAGACAAGTATATCAGCCAATGCTAACAGGACAACATGGACTCCAACTAAGTAAGAACTCAACCTTCAGGGATTACCATCCAGGGGAAACTTCAAGGGAAATCATTCGAAGAACTAGTGCTCCACCGCCCACTCATCTAGAAAATGTGATAAGGAGGGAGGCCACCGACTTTGACAATAATATGAAGATGCACATGATAGATGATGACTTTTGGAACGAAGAAGATAACGAAACCGACTGAACCAACCAACCTTTACTTTGTTATTTAAGAACAATATTTTATTTAAGTTTGTTTGGCTATATATATAAGGCTTGTACTTAGCTTGAGTGTGTGTGTTTATATCGAGCCCTTTTTTGATAATATAATACAAGCCTCCTTTTGTACTTATTCTATTATCTGCGTTTTCAAGTCTGTCTAAATATTAGAACTTGAATGGAATCCAAATTGGGAATGGTAAGGTACTTCCAATATCCCATGTGGGAAAACCGTACTAAACAAATGACAAATCAAACTTAACTTGGTATTAGTGTGCCCTAGCATGAAGAAAAACCTTCTGTCAATTGCTAAACTCACTACTAATTACCCATGTGTAGTTATTTTTTTATAAGAACTTTTTCATTGTTAAGGACTTGATAACAGAGAAACCTTCCTCAAGGGACATAAGAAAGGAGATATATATGTTCTGCCCTAGCAAAATTAGCATGCATATTTTTCAATCTACCAACAAACCACATACAACAGTACATGGCATAGACGGATGGGCCATACAAACATACAATTTCTAAAGCATTTAGAAAAACAAAAATTAATCAAAGTATAGGGTGATTTTCCAAACTTTTGTCAAATTTATATGAAAAATAAAAGTCATCATCTACCTTTCTCAAGAATAACTCAAAATTCCTCGACACCTTTGGAAAAAGTCCATAATGACCTTTAGGGGCTTCCCCTATAACATCCTATCAAGGTTTTTTGTATTCATTGATGATTTCACTCATTATATGTGGATTTATCCCATGAAAAAAAAATCAGAATTTTGCGAGGTATTTCAAGATTTTCAAGTTATAGGCAAATGTCAATTTAATGTTAAGCTCAAAATACTACATTCTGATAATGGATGGGAATATACTAGTAATGAATTGGAAGATCACTTGAGGCAAAATAGAATAGTTCATCAATTCTCATACCTATACACCCCATAGCAAAATGGAACAACATAGCGAAAACATAGACACATTACAGAACTTGGATAGTCAATGATACAACGAGTATGCCTTCAAAATATTGGGTCGAAGCCTTCATAACTACCGTATACATAATAAACTGACTTCTGACTAGAAGCCTTGGAAACATCTCTCTATATGAAGCTCTCTACCAACGAAGCCCATATTATAACTCCCTAAAGGTTTTCAGATCTTAGAGTTTACTGTGCCTAAGGCATATTTTGACAAACAAATTATCATCCAAATGATTTACCTATGTATTTCTTAGCTATATTCCCAGACACAAAGGATACCAATGCCTTCAACGAGAATAAGGAAAGATATTTATTTCTAGATGTGTTATTTAACAAAGATATCTTTCCATTTGTAGAAGAGAAACACTTAGGAACAATAAAAAATCCACCAAATAATTCATTCATGATTGGATTCAAAATTGGGGTTAACTATTCATGTCCAAGAAGTACTACTCAATCTACTGAAACGGAAACATAACCAATACTGAATCAAGCAATGGACATTCCTTTTGAATCCAATATGGAAGAAGGACCTCAAAATCAACATTAAGGACGACAGTATCTTTGAACTTACAAAATTCAATAAGGAATAGCAGAGTAAGTGTATCATCCATGCCATTCTTGTACACTTACTAGAGAAGACCTCAATCCAAGCCACTAACAAAAGAAGATCTGATCCAAAATTTGGAATCCACTACGAAAACTGAACTTCATGATAACACTTCAACCAGAAAAGAACAAGAACTGAACCCTTTGAGCATAGTAAAAGTTCCTATTGAAATAGTTTAAGAATGTGTTGAATTATAGAGGTATGAAAATAGACCCATGTCACCCTCATTAGCTAATCTACAAGGACATGATACAAACTTAAGTTCACTTACCCAAATCCCTAAAAATCCTCAAAATTATGGCACTTGCACTAAAACCCATGATACTAGGAACATTGAACATGTGCATAGTCAAGACAAAAACTCCAAAACCATAAGTAGCCTTAGACTATGCTTATCAAAACCACAAACTTGGTCTCAAAAGCTCAAAACCTTTCTCCACATGTACCCATAATATGATCACTCGAAGCATGGGTGGAATCACTCGACCTCACCCTCGTTATGCTCTCTTTACAACCTGCATTATACAATTAATTCCTCTAGTACCTCTCAATGTTAACCAAGCTTTAGACCATTCAGGTTGAAAGCTAGCTATGGGGCAATAAATGCTTGCTTTTCAGCAAAATGAGACTTGGTGTTTAGTACCACGAGCTCCAAACATGAATGTTGTTGGGAGCAAATGGGTATTCAAACCTAAACTAACTCCTAACAACTCCTTTGATCAGTTAAAAGCAAGGCTTATAGCAAAAAGGTTCCACCAAGAACCCATAGTGGACTTTTTGGAAACATTTAGTCTAATGGTCAAGGCTACTACCATACAGATAGTTCTCACTCTTACCACCATGTAGGGATGGAAATGAGATAACTTGATGTTGATAACGCCTTCTTACACGAAGAGCTCACTGAAGCCATGTACATGGAGCAGCTAATAGGTTTCCAAGATTAGACATGACCCAACCATGTATGTGTTCTGAACAAAGCACTTTATAGACTCAAATAGAGTCCTCGGGCATGGTACAAGTAGCTCATTACATTTCTATTCGGCCAAGGATTCCGCTACTCACATCATGTCCTATCACTTTTCCTTTATGAAAAGGATGGTGCACATGTATAGGTGCTGGTGTATGTAGATGACCTAATCATAACAAATAATTCCTTTTCTCAGCTAATTGACTTCATCTATTGTCTGGGTTCAAGGTTCCCAATAAAAGATCTTGGACAGCTTTGTTTCTTCTTTAGTATTGAAGTGTTGTATGATGAAGAGGGATACATCTATCCCAAAAGCAATATGCTTTAGACATTTTGCAAAAAGTAAAGATGGAACACTCTTGGCCAATAGATACACTGATGACCTCCAAGCCCCTAGTAGTGCAAAATGGTGCTAACTTGTTTGCTTAGCCTACTCTTTTTTTTAGAAGCATCATAGGTGCTCTTTAGTACCTAACACTAACAAGGCCAGACCTAATGTTCTTAATGAACAAACTTGCACAAAGAATGACTGCACCCACCATCCACAATTTCCATGAGTTGAAGAGAATGCTACAGTATGTCAAGGGGACAATAGATCTTGGTCTAAGGATTTATCATCGAAGCAGTGCCAAACTTTATGGGTTCATTGACTCAGACTGGGTTAGGTGTTTTCTTAGCAGATGGTTAACTACTGGACTATGCTTATTCATTGGCATCAACTGTATTTCTTGGTCCTTTAAATGAAAAAACACAATGACTCAATCCTTAATTGAGGCAAAATACCAAGCTCTAGTAGATAGGGCAGCAGAAATGGTATGGACCTTACATTTATTGCGTGAACTTGGCATTGGTTTGAATGGAAAAACGAAAAAAGAGAGAGAAATTGAGGTTGCAGAGAGAGAGAGAGAGAACAAAGAGAGAGAGGATAACAAAGATTCTGGTTTGTTGCTCAACGCAATGTATATTCAAGTTAGCAAAAAAGGATAAATTAAATGTACACTGAGTTGCACCTATATATAGCCAAAAGAAAAAGTGTACATGATGTGTAAAAAAGATTTGACTAGTGAAAGCTAAGGAGTGATATGCTTTTCTCTTGTCTTACGTGCCTTCCTTGGTGAACCTTTCGTGCCTTGTTAGGTTTGGGTTGCTACTCTCTGATTTACTTGTTGAAAGATGGGTTTAGTAGTCAATTGCAAGATCAACATATTGTCACTAAATAGCTTTACTAGAGAGTGCAAATTATTGACTCTAACAGTCCAGAGCACGTGGGACAGGCTCTAATCATGACAACCACAAACATCTTGAGGTGGGCTTTCATTTTATAAGGGAGAAGGTAGCCCAAGACACACTAGTTATTGAGTTTATCCCTTCTGTTGATACGATCTAAACTTGGCTTAGCCAGGCCAAGCCAAGTTTAAAGGGGAATGTGAGAAATATCAACACTCTACTCAGTATGGTAGCCATGGAAGCTGATCCTCCATTGCAACTGTTCAGTAATACCATACCTACACCAAGATTTCTATTTTGTCAGGAGGTGCACGCAGAAGGATATCATGCATCACCCATGTAGTGCTATCTCTTTTATAAGACAGCTTATCTCTATCTTAGTCCTAATCTGGCATAGCACACTACAACACACAATCTCCACACAACTTACAACCACCTAGCACCTAATTATGGAACATTCATAGTGAGACACAACCCTCTAGTGGAAGCATAACACAACTCAGCTTTCATGAAGTATTCCAATATAATGACCAAGTGGTGTGTTGCTGAAGTGCATATATCTTGTCCAAGTCAAGTAGTTAAGCAATCAAACATGTGGCTGCATGAAGTGGTCTGAAGGAGAGTCAAGTGGTAGAAACATGAATGATACAACCGCTCATCTCACGGTAGGAAAAGTTACCACAACTCTGGGAGTTCTACGTCATCCTCCAAATGACTACAATGTGTTGACTAAGAGAATGAAAAACAAGACAATCGACCATCTTGACCATTCTGACATGGGAGGCATCAACTAGCCACATGAACGCCAAGTTATCATGATGAAGTAGAGTATTATGTAATGGTTTGCATCTCTATAAATATGTGTGTATTGAAAGACCTACTCACCAAGAAAATTGTTTGTAGTGAGAGGCTTTTGTTTGTAACCCCTACTCTAATATAAGGCCTACCGTGTGAAGTTAATCACCACCCTTTCGTGTTTCTAATTTTATCTCCCCCTTCAAAAAGCAATCCAAAAGCCATTCTCACAGCGGCAAACCCAACCTGTTCATACCTTATTCTCCAAAAGAAACCAAAAAACAAGGGAAATTCGGGAACCTGCTCTGAGTTTCCAACTTTTTTTCTGGTCGGTTAAGGTTTCTGCTGGCTTCCGATGATTATTTCTCAACGTAAGCGCTTTGTTTTCTTTTTGTTTCTATTAAAAGAAAAGACCCCTCGAGCTTTGTTTGTCTTAATGGGAACTACTCGTTTTCTTTTTGGAATAAGTGGTGTTCAATTTTTCGCCCATGACGAAGACATAATCCGCCTGTCCAAGTAGTTGTTTGAGGCTCAGTTGAGATAATTTAACATCAAAATGATGGCTTCCTTTTTATTTTCCAGTGTTCCTCAGTGACTGAAACATCTTGGTTCAACTTCATATTAAGGTCCGAGATTTTTACCCGTTCTCTACATAGATTGAGGAGTTGCACATTGTATTCGTTTTCCACCGATGGGAATTTCTTAAATTACACTACTAGTTGTCGTTTCTCTGTACTTTTGTTAGTTCCCTTTTCTGTCTCATTTAATCAAGGTTCAGTTCAAATTCTTACTCTGTGTTGAACGTGAAACTGAAACCTTCAGTCACGTAATAGGGATAGACTACTCAGCTCAAAATGATTCCAAATCACATATTACACTAAGTTCTAACTTTTGACCTTTTATTTTTTTTGTCCTTTCCTTGCTTTTTTTTTTTTTTTTTCTAGTTGCTGTGGTCCTTTCCTAAGGTCGGTGGTGTTACCCACATAAATCCTTGCCAAGTCTAGCGATGGCTTTACTGGTGATTACTTGTCAAGAAATTTTTCTCCCCGTTTCATTAGCCCTACGCATCATGAGAAGCAGCTTCTGCAGGTATCTTTTGGTGATCCATGTCAATCAGATTCAAGTTGTTCTTGTACTAGACGGCTCAAAAGGAAGCACTTATTATTCCAACCAATCTGAGTTTAATTTTGTTCTCTCCATTGAGACCCGGTCAGTAACTTGCTTGTTGAACTGATTTTTGATAGATTCACAGATCTTTGGGGACTGAAAGGAAATTTCACCCATTTGGGGGTTGATCTGCTTGGTTGTCGTCCCCTCATATACCCTTCCCTCCATATGGAGATTTTTTTTCCTCCCTCGCCATTACGTTGTAGTTCAAGATATTTCGAGCTTATGCATCTAGATGCTACTGTGTTTGTGGATGTCATTGTTGTCGACGATATCTTCATTGTCTCCTAGCCTAAACCAAGGGACGACATCTATGTGGGGCCTTTCTGCGATTTATTTGTCGGTTCAGAAGAGTAACAGGTCCTAAGAGACGTGTCTTGGATGTGGAAATTAACAATGATGTTGGTAAGGATGAAGAAATCAGACATTTTCGTAGACTCATTGCTTCGAAAATGTCTAAAGGTAATCAATACGAGTGTTAGTCAGGTGGCTGATGATGGTGATAATTTGGAATATTGTAGACCACCTAAACCCCAGAATAACTAGTCCAAAGAAGTCAAGATCAGTGAAAGTATATGAGGAAGAAGAAAAAGAAGCAACCTTCGGTGCTAAACTTGAGAATATGAAGGAAAGAAGTGTAAAAAGGGATCTCTTGATTTATTTGTTGAAGGAAGAAATGTATCAAGTCCTGCTTCTTTTTGTCATGCTTGTTATTTCATGAAATGTGCTTTTCAGCGTCAGGTACCATTGACGAATTGAATGGTACCGACAAACGTTGTGTGGTGTGGGATGCGAACGCCGTAGAATATATCTTGTAGCACAGAGTTGAGAAACTAAACAAGACGATTCCAGAACTAGGACCACAAGAAGCTGAAAACATTTAAAGAATGCACTAGGCCAATGGCCATCACTCGGCAATTGCACTCCAAGAACAGCTCAGAACACGATAATAAAGATACAGTCGATCATGATTACAGTTGCAAACATGGGGCATATCTACTTTAGTGTTTCCCACAGGCTATCCGAATTTAAATGAATAACTTGCATCGTTGAATTGTCGAACACCCTAAAATACTATACATCTAAGACCCGTCCATGAAAAGAGCACCATATCCGCTAGATTTCAGTAACTTTTTGAATAAAAGAACAGCAATTGCGATGGTAAGCCCCACGGCAGCCCATGTCAACAATCGATCGTCAGCCGCTTTATGAACCTTCATTTCTGGTTTTTGCAATGGCTTATCACTCGAGCCACTGGATGGAACCTCCCTCGACGGACTATCCACAGCAGGCCTGGAATCAGCATTTGCAGGGACCTCCACTTCTTCAACAATCCTGTCCCCTGCTGGTGGATTTTGAAGCTCCTCCCCCATGGGAAAGGGCCCAGCATTCGGAGAGTCCTCCTGGGATTCAGCATCCCCGTTTATTGTCTGTTCTTCAGAAGCCTGAGAGGAACTGACTTGAGGAACAGGGGGTGCCTTGCTTAGCATATACTCATGAATCTGTAATATAAAATATCCATTATATCAGATGTGACAATAACGAAAAAGCACATAAACTGGGAAAAGAACTAAGCCACTATTATACCTCATCAATTAGCTTTTGTCGTTCAGGAGTCCCAAATTTTGGGGGTCCTTCACGGGACTTGATTGCTAAAGCTCGCCTCTCTTCTTTCTTGTAGTCTAGCGAGCCCAGTGCACCATTTGGGTTGGTGGGCATGAATGCAATAAGTGCAACTAACGCAGTCCTCACTGCCAACAGAAAAATGTATTAGCCACGAGACAACCCTGCCTTATTGAGCAATTTAAACGGTGAAAACTCTGGTTCATCATTTCCAAAGGTACAAACCTCAATCATCATTGATCAACCAAGTAAAGACAGAGACGCAGAGAGCAGAAATAAAGAAAATGTAGGTTTGCCAATGGAATCCAATCAAGCACCAGGCAACATGAATCAAACAAACCCACACATACACATGTTTTGATTGAAGTCAAACCCACTTTCACCTTGTATATCAAAGCATGTTCACCTCGGAGCCTAGTCTACTCCTCCTAGTGTCTCAAGAATTAAACAAAACCTAAAGGGTAGCAAAGAGACGACCAAGACCATGCACTTTATACAGCTCTGCTCCATGCAACTCCAATAAAGGCAAGGAAACAATTGCATAACTTCTCCCAGAAAAACATATACATGTGTGGATACTGATATGACAAATGAAATGAGCAATCCAACTCCATTGTCAGACCAATGCCATCATCTAACGAGCCCCTAACCAAACAAGTCAGACCAAGTTTAAGACCCGGATGATTGGGGAGGGCAAACAAATTAATACTACCACCAAAGGCATAACGTTAGAGAAAAATAAAATGTTGAGACAAGTTACACAAGAACTACTTAGCATTTCATAAAAGAACACAGATTTTCATTGCACATGCAAGTTCATAGGATTTTCGTTTTCATAAGGCAAGCATGGCCACCCGGTGTGCTTAAAAATCACATACCAGGTCTCCGGACATAGATTAATACAAAGATAAGGGACGCGTATAGAAGGGATGCAATTTACCACTCCATGATGGCTGCCAGTGCTCAGGATGATGGTTCGATATGCTTAAGCAGATCTTGGTCTGGGTTTCAAATCGACCATTTGGCTGAACAAACCACACGAAAACTCATTAAAGGAACACAATTGTACGCTTAAATAGCGTCTGGTCCAACCCCTTTAATAAGTTAGCAGAGAGCAAAATCTTACAGTCAGCAACATAAATGAAGGAGGCTTAAATGGGTACTCCGCCGGCAACTGTATGCGCCCATGATAGATTCCACCCTCAAATTCCGTGTCACATGGTCCCCTGATTGCAAATTGCCATTCAAATATGTTCTCCTGAAACCAATATCAAAAGCTTACATACCAATAACACCGCATAAGTAATACAAATAAGCCCAAATTCCGTACGATACATAGAAATTGACTATTCTACACGTAAGGGTTTCTCCTTTCTTTTCTTTTTTTTTAAAGCAGCTATAAGAATATCCAAACCTAAAAACACTCCCACTCCCGATAGCAGCTAAGAGATGCGCTAATTCGAACAGATTACATGGCCAGCAATTCTCTAATTTCAGATGATTGCGTCGACCCCAAATAGGACAAAAAACGCAAAGATTCAATTGCCCAAAGATCCAATAGACTACAAAATTAAGCGAAATCTACAAATCTAACAATTCCATTAATCAATTTTAAACAATTCGAAATAATCATCGAAAGCGCAAAGCAAAAACCTCCAGAGGCAGACTCATGAAATCATCTGACGGATTCGATTGCATCTCCTTGAGCTCCTGTAGGATCCGCTTGACCGCCGGGTTCTTCCGGTTGTACTTGTCCTCCGCCATTGAATCCGATCCGATGTAACGCCAACCCACCACTACCGTCCGATTAAACCGTATCTACACAACCCCTATACACAGACGCGTCTCCAAAAGACTTCGCAGATTTAAGGAAGAGACACGACTGGGGTTTTTCATGGTCCTAGACTTTCTCATGGCGATATTTTCTCTGGAGCTGACACGTCAATGTTTTGCTCCCTTCTTATGTGTCAGTTATTCATTGGCAGTCATCGACTCATGGGGCCAGGGCAGATTTCTGGGCTTGTTACGTCGAAAGATGGCGAACTCATAGTTCTTAAAACTCGCCCCAGAAACTCATCTCCACCGACTTTTCTACTTTTAACATATTAAAGTCGTAAAACTAGGCTGCGAACGTGTTGCCTCGATACTTCGGCTGTTGCTTCTAGAAACAGTTTTTTAAATTAGATCAGTTTAATGATTCAATTAGCCAATTTTTCAACACAAAGTTCATTAAATAACATTAATCCCGACAGCCTTTATCCAAATTCTATCTCGTTCAAATCGTAGTTAAAATTAATTTTTAAAATAAAATATGTGTTTTTTATAAGTTGGTTATAAAAAAGAAATGAACTTTTAATAGTATATCATAACTCAAGTTCATACTATCTTGTATACAATAGAAAATGTTATGGTATTAAGAGTTATTAAGCTTGCCTTTCCAACAAGGAGTTCTCCTTTTGGCTTAATGGTGAATTCGTAACAATTGGTATAATGCTAGGTTATAGGAAATTGTTACGAATGTAGCTATTGGTAGCATTTACCATAAACACTTGTTTTATCAAGATAACAGAGAAACAAAAATATAAACAAATTATTTGGATAACTTTTTCTTTACTTTTTCATTGAAAGTTATAGCCTTTTAATAAGCTTTACAAAATATGAAAATGAATTTAATCAAAACAAATACAATTAAGGAAAAACATGAAAAGGAAAATAATAGCAAATGAAAGATGACCATGGTTCTAAATGTTCATATCTTGTTATTTCTGACTAGTTAAATATTCTTTTACTTGCAAATCAATCATTGAATTATTATCTTTACCAACCCTAGCACCTATAAATTCTTCCATGCAATAATGAGATCACATTCCATTTGACATCTAGATATTTTTTTAAGAGTAAATGAGATTTTCATCAATTCAACATCTTGAAGGCAATATAAATATGCGTTGAAGTCATAGGTCACATGTCCTACTACATAAATCACTAATTAAAAGAAAAATCTTAATTCAAATTCTAGGCTTTGTAACCGAGAACATATTACTTTTGTAATGATGTTTACAACATATATTAATTGCAAAAAGATGTATTAAATAATTTTAAAATTAGTCATATAAATGAATATTTCATTTTAAGTAACATTAAATTCAGTACTCTTTAATCCTATATTGCTCAAATCATAGTTAAAAGTAAATTTTTAAATAAAAAATATGTTATTTTCTTACAAGTTAGTAATAAAAATGAAATAAACTTCTTAATAACATCATATTATAACTCAAGCTCACACTATCCTATATATGATAGAGGACATATTACCCTGTAACGAAGATCATAGCACATATTAAGTACAAAAAGACTTATTAACCAATTTTTAAAATTAGATTAGTTTAACGATTCAATTACCCAATCTTTCAATGGAAATTTCATTTTAAATAACATAAACTTCTTTTTGTTTCTTGTTTTTATCAAGAGGTTTTCCATGGAGTTTCCAATAGGCTCCTTTTGTGTGATTAGAGTTTTTTGCAATAATTACAAAATTTACCTTTGGAATTATTGGATGAATTCTGGCCGATGATCTTTTATTTGACGTGGTCGAATTCTAGTTGCTGGATGCAACATAAGTGGACGTTGACGTGGCATGCTGCAAGGCGTCAGATGAGGGCGCTGCCAGGACGTACCACAAAGCGTCTGATCTAAGGTTTACATTGTGGCCACCTGTTCCATCGCCATAAGAAATTTTTCTTCTTGTCCTACGTAAAGCTGTTGTTTACGATGGTGGGCACTACAAATGGTTGCTGACCACGCCACCGCCACTACCTTCTGTGCCGGATTTGCCTGAGCCATGAGGATCGCAGAGTCGCCATTGCGAATGAACTACGACAAAGCCAAACGCTAGCTTTTGTAGCGAAAGTTCAGTTAGCAGATGCGGGCGAGGGAGGGAATTAGGTCCATTGCCAACATCTGTGTCTTCAAAGGAAAAAAAAAAAATTGATTAAGCAACAATAAGAATCGGGTGACTTTCTCCCGATCCTTGATCCCTCGATACTGCCTGAGGGTGGTTTTCCAAGCCATCCAACTTTTTTTCGGCCACCATAGAGCCAAGAGCTGATTAAAGCAGACGGGAACTGCAAGGTTGCCCGGCTTTATTTCGATCAAAGGATGGCTGAGGGCGAAGATCTTGGCAAGGTTGAGATTGTCGTACGTTTTCCTGATGTTCACCCACATCTCCTTCGAGTCTTGGATACATGGAAGGCCAGTGGCAACAGTTGCCGATCCACCTTCGGACGAGCTAGTTGAACTACCACTAGTGTCGTGCAAGCCGCTCATTAGATGGGCAAAGCACGATGTCATCAAGGGTTGAATCTTGGGTTTGTTGTGTGGCCCAAAATCGGGACATGAACCAAGAGAAACCAAATTGGGTGAGAACCCAGGTTTGGATTGGGCCAATGACAATAGACCATCTTGGTTGGGTCGATTTTGTCAGGGCCAGGCCTATAGGGTGCTTAGTAATTAGGCCCTAATTAGGCTACTCCTTGTTAGGCTCCACTTGAGGGGGTCGCTTTCCAAAATTGGTTGGTCCTGATTGGGTTAAATTTATTGGCCCATAATGCTCTGGGCTATTTTTTCTTGGGTCCGATTGGACTGCTTCAAACCCATTATCATGGGTGAATTTGGTGCATCTTCAACAATTGGTGCATGGTATTATTTAAAAAAAAAAAAAAAAACCAAAGGTAAGATAGGTAACTGCTCACTTGCTTTTGCAGGTCAAAAGCAAAAGACAAGGTACGAAAAGAACGGTAGTAGGCAAAACAAAAGACCAAAAAATAGAAAACAAAAAACAGAGAAAAAAAAAAGGCAAAGCAAAATACAAAACAAGAAAAACTTTCTTTTCTGGAAGCTGGGTTAGAAAGGCTTCGACAAGGATGGAAAGTTTGATACATTACTATTTTCTCATAAAAATAGTATAAGGCTCTACTTATAATACAAGTACCTTGACCAATGAAAGCGAAAATATATAAGGTAACAATAAAACCTTTTCGTATATATAGAAATATATCAAATCTACATAATTCCCAAATTGTCATGAGTCTAACAATTAGTTGCCCAATACATATAGAAAGAATCTTGCGTAGGCAAATGTGTCTCCAACAAAAAGTTCCATTACCTAACATGTTTAGGCCAAAAGTCAAGTGGATATGCAATCATAAGCTCATGAAATCTTTCATTTAACTCACAAATTTTTTAGCAAAACTGGAAATATAATCTCTTGCAAATCTCATCTTCGGCTAGCAAATTAGCTTTAAGAATCTTTTTAAATAACTCAATGAGCAAAACCAATTCTTTAGAATTCTTGAATTGTGTTCAGACAAGAATTTGAATGAACTTTGGATGCAATCATCTACTGGGGCTTTTAAAACTGTGTTTGAATGTGGCATGAGACGTCCTTCAGCTGCAAAATCTCTTTTTTTGTTTTATTTTTATTAACGAGGCAATCAAATGACACAAGAAACATAATACGGATCTCGGTAACAGGTTGAACCTCTTGCCCATTCCTAGGAGATGTCACGCGTGTTCTAGATAGAACTTTCTACTTCCCATCCCATGTCCACCAATTGAACAATTTATCAAATGAAAAGTGGTCGTTTTTAGACTATCAAACAATATGTGAATGATAACCTCCCATTGTTCGAGTTTCTAAATACAATATGTATACTACAAACATCCTTACCAACTGTAGGCTGAGCTTTCAATGCGTTCTGAGCTTCTTTGAAGAACGGCAAATGAGTCAGGCTGCATTGTTAGTTCCAGCATACATCTTCCCCCGAAGTACTCGTCAATGACCAAGTCTTCTGATCGACATATACATTTGTCTGTTCACTCTGTCGTTTGTTTAATGTTATTCTATACGCTTTTAGTCCTTGTTCCCTTCTCGGCTGAACTTTTCTGGAGAAGTTTTTATTTCTACTTGATAGGACCTCAAAACATGTTGTTCGGATTCCAAACTTTTCTTGTCTTCGAAGAAATCGTGTTCGTTCCAACACAATGGCAACTTTACGTTAAATTATTTCTCCCGGAACCATGCATCTCTATCGAAACGACAACTACATAGCTAAAAAAAAAATTATGTCCCAAGTTGCAGGTCTCCTTGATAAAATAAAAAATCAACATCAAACTGATCCCGGTCATCCTTGACATAATAATTTTGGCAAACGTCAAATACCATGATCGAAAAGTCTTGTCTTGTTAAAGATCTTTCTTTTCGTGTGTATCCAGAATTGTTCAAAGTATGAAACTAATAACCTAAGTGTTAAAGTGTGAATTCTCCAAGATTATCGAGATATCTATCCAAGGCTTTTTTTAAACTAAGGAAAACTTTTCTAAATCTTTGAGTTGGTTTTTGAATTGAATTTGTAGACCTTTTATCTTAAAATATCTTAATATTTCTTAGGTCTTAGACTATCTACAGTTTAAAACTGTTAGCTTTCCAGGGTTTGGCTTCGTAGGAGCCGAAGCTAAATATAATCATGCATACGAAGGTTGAGAGAGTATGGAAGATGTAAACTTTGGTGGAGTTGAAGCTAAATACAAATGTTCTGATCAAGGTTTGGAGAGTATGGAAGAAGTGAGTAGTGGGAAAGAATTCGATTCTAGTGACGCAGAGGATTGGGCTTCTGAATCTAACTTCAGTAAAGAGGAATCATCAGAGAAAGGAGAGCACAATGTATCATCATCGAATTCTGGGCTTTCTATTGATAAGCACTTCAATATCGTAACACAACCGCTTCCGACATGTCTGAAGGAGAACAGAAAGGTTGGTGAAGTTACAACTCTAACTTTCGATGGCCGAACACTTTCTTCTGAACAATTATGGAAATGGTTGCAGGGTGATAGGCAAATTGAGCCCAAAGATGATATGCCATGCGCAAGGGTGAAAGGCAGAAATTGTCAACGGAGGAAGTCATGAGGCTTGCTGCAACAATATTCGTTCAGTCCCCTTCTCAAACAATTGATGCATCCATGCGTAGCCTTCGAATTGGCTTTTCCTCTTCTGCGCTTACGGATGAGGAGATCAAAGATGTGGTAATGGCTGAATTGCTTCTCGCTTCTGCTGATAAAGCCTGCTGTCAACAATTTGATCGTGCAAGCAAATTGCTCAACCAGTGTAACCAATGGTCTTCCAGTACAGGGAACCCTGTTCAGCGTGTGGTTTACTATTTCTCCGAAGCTCTCCAGGAAAAGATTGAAAGAGAGACAGGGAGAATCAGATCAAATGATTTGGGAAAAAGTAAGTCTGTTGATGTGGATGAGGCCATGACCACGATGACTTCCAACGTCCTTGCGTTTCAAAAAGATAATTGCACATTTTTCTGGTGTCCAAGCCATTGTAGAGAGCATTGACGAGGCGAGAAAGATTCACATAATAGATCTTGCTATCCGGACTGGGATCCAGTGGACAGTATTGATGCAAGCTCTTGCAACTCGAGATCAATGCCCTCTTGAGCTTCTCAAGATTACTGCCGTTGGGACTACCTCAAAACATATAATTGAGCACATAGGGAAGTGGTCGGCAAGTTTTGCCCAGTCCATGAATTTGCTCTTTGCTTTCAAGGTGGTTATGGTATCAGACATGCTAGACCTAAAAGAAGATCATTTTGAGCTAGAGAGTGATGAAAGAGTTGCTATCTACTCTTCTTACTTCCTGAGTAGTATGCTTTCACAGTCAAACCGGCTGGAATCGATGATGAGTGTTATCAAAAGTATCAATCCATGTATAATGGTCGTCGTTGAGGTTGAGGCAAACCACAATTCATCTTCTTTTGTGAGCCGTTTCACCGAAGCTCTTTTCTTCTTCAGTGCAATATTTGATTGCCTGGGAACTTTTATGAGCCCAAGTGATCCGCAAAGAATGATCACAGAATCACTGTTCTCCAGGGAGGGAATTAGGAGTATCATTGTAGCAGAGGGAAAGGAAAGGAGGATTCGACATGTAAAAATTGACGTCTAGAGAGCATTTTTTAGTCGGTACGGGATGAAGGAGAAGGAATTAAGCATGTCATCTAGGTACCAAGCAAGCCTGATCATTAAGAGATTTAATTTTGAGGATTCTTGCACGCTTGATAAGGATGAGAATTGCCTTATTGTCCGGTGGAAGGGTACGCCAATCCTTTCTCTTTCTGTATGGAAGTTTGTGTAACAGTTGAAGAGAGGTATTGATGAGCATCCCCTGATCTTATGTTACGCTGAAGAAATTTGATGAGATATTTAAATTCAACATAACTTGCAGAGCAGATTCTCATCTTCCCTTCATGCCTTTCTGAGGGTTTGAAAAGTTTGGTTCATGTGTGAAAGCGCAACGATCACCTTTATGCCTTCCTTTTGCACATCAGAGTAGACTGCAATCCCATGTTCATGGGAGCTCATTCTCAAAAATAATAACCGCCTTGATATGTCCACTTAAAGTTCAATCATGGATCTACCACTCTCATAACTCTGCATTAAATTTTGCATCAATGAACAATTTTCTACTCAATGTGATTGAACTACCTTACTTGTCCGGGGAAAGGATTTTTGAAGCGAGAAAAACAATTCATCGAAAATCTAAGCAAAAGTGCCAACTGCAGAAAATTAGTGCAGTTTCAACAAGCATGATTCACAACCATAACGTGAACTTCAAACTACTGGACATCTTATATTGGAAACATTAGATCATCATGTTGGCTCTTACTACATTGATTGAGATAATTCTCATATTTTCAAAATGTTCATTGATGGCAAATTATCTAAATCACGTGTTGATCCATATATTAATTACAACATTAATCAATGATAACTTCATCTACATGCTGAATGTATGTTTCTGTTTCCATTGATGATTACTTGTTACATAAATTGAACGGTCACCTTGTTAAGATACTTTCATAAGAAAATGCCCAGTAGGAAAAAACCATAAGACCTATTACTCATTACTTTATTTTATTATGAACGGGGATTGCCTTATTGGGTGCGGGGGTACATCAATATCCCCAGATTGTATCAAGAAAGTCTTGCCTATTCAAAGTGGCCTAAGTTCGACTTCTTAGTGGAATCAATCTTCGTATGCCAAGGGAATTCAAGTTGGCATCCCTTGTTTCTATCATCGACAAATTTCCCAAGTTTGAATAGACTTTGAAATCGATCTCATAATCCAAGTAAGCAGCGTGGAATTACATCTCTTCTCCCGTCGCAATTTCCATCTTATTTTGGGGCTCCAAAACAACTTCTATCACTTGTCTCTAAATGCCGTAATTTTCCACTCAAACAAGAGTTATCAAACTTATTGCCCCATGGTGACCAAAGTATATAAGGAATTGGAAAGGAGATACCAGAAATTCACAAATACGCGATAATTAATAGTTCATCAAGAGGTTTCCGTGACAGTTCAAGGTGTGGTCGCCCATTAACAAGTACTTTTCTTGCATCAAATTGAGCACGTCTTGTTGGAAGCTGTTCTATAGTTTGTAGATTTTCTTCCAGTGATTTCTTTCCATTTGAAAATTGTGCATTCATGAAACTTTAGGTAGAATAAGAATTTAGGTTAGCGAGAAATCCTTATTAAAATTGAATTAAAATTTTCAATCTCTCATTTAAATGAGGCTTGAATAAGAGTCATGAGAGGTTTTGATTTCAGATTTGTTTGGATATTATACTTGCTCATTTGAGGAGTCCAAACCATCACTTGAGGTTTGGTTAGACTATATGGAGGAAGATTGAGCCAAGGGGAAGACTCATTTGCTAGCCAAATTTTTGGCCATCTGTGGGGGCTGACGAGCAATTGAAGCGGGTAGCACGTTGCCATTTAATGCCTTGGGCACAACGGTCGCTCCTCTGACTTGCAGGTTCCTAAGTGCAATCAGGTGCACTGTACTTGTGCATGCATTCTACCGTGCATGTCCCTCTTCTACTCGAGTGGGTCCCACAACGGGTGAATGTCTCGTCTCTCGCCCATTGCATAGATAACCATTAATAATTAGACCGTTGGCCCTTCTTGAATGGTTGACCGTGGGGAGAGTAATTTTCCATTATATGACCATTGCGAGAAGACTATTATAGGGACTTTGAGGGTAGGGGTCGTAGTTGGCTAAGACTTCTATGTATGCTCTTAGGTAATCTTGTGTGAATGCACTATTTGAATTGCGGTCATCTTGTATGGAGTTAAGCTCTAAGTAGGCTCCATTATTAGAGCTTTAGGAAAGGTGTCCAATGTCTCTGGTGTAACCTCTTCTTTGTGGTATTAATACCCTTCTTTCTCCTATTTGCTCATATTGATTTGAATTCCGAAAGTTGTGTTGATCAATTCTAGATTGACCTACCATAAGTTGGCTAGGTGCCTATGAGGTCCAAAAGCTATGTTTGTGACGCTATGACCTACAAGTTACCCAAATCTATAGGGAAAGCTATGGCTCATTGGACATGTGTTAATTGGTGGGGGGTTTGAGGGCCCAATGTTTAGCATGGGCTATTAGTCATGTGTGGGCTTAATTATGATAAACGGCATTAGGGCTTTTGACTCCCATGAAAAAAGCTAAGAATTTGTTGGTGTTGCCAATGTTGGGATAGAGGTCTTATGAAAAAGTAGTATTATAAAAATTGATGTCTTAGTAATAGAAAATAGTCCTATAAACGGATAAAAAAACTTGTATCCTTTTTTAAGAGTTAGGTAGCCCTTGAAAACACATTGTGGCATGGGGTCCTAGTTTGTCTCTAGGCCCCACAATAGTGGCATAATAGAGACATTTGAAGATTGGAAAATGTCGAATGTTTGGGCTTTTCCTAAAGAATCAATTAATCCCAAATAGGAACTGTATTTGCAACATTCTCCTTCAAGCTAGTAGCTTGTAGACATTAAAGATGCCAAGCTTGCTTAAGAATGACACATGTTGTTTCTAACATAGAGGCTTGGTGAAGAAGTTTGCAAGTTGTTCTATGGTCACTACTCCTCTTGTTCTCTATTTAATTCTTTTTGGATCTTGTCCCTTGTAAAATGACAATCAACTTCTATATATTTAGTTCTTTCATGAAATATTGGATTTATTGCAAGTTTAAGAGTGACCTTGTTATCACAATATAAAAAGGTTGGTCCCTTTATTTGTACTCTAGAATCTTGAAGCAATCCTTATATTCAAACAATCTCATAAAGTGTAATTGTTATGACACAACATTATGATTCAACAAAGGAAAGTAAGATAGTTAATTGTTTCTTGGTTTTCTATAATAATAAAGAGTCTTATAATTTAATACAGAATCTAGTAAGAGATCTTCTATTCATATGGCAAGTGGCGTAGTCACTATCACAATGGGCTACCATTTCTAGATTGCACCTCCACAATAAAAATAGGCCTAAACTTGGATATACTTTTAAATATTTTACCACTTTTAATGTTGCATGAATTTGCTAAAGATTTGAGTTGCATAATTTGTAACTAACTTGATCATGATGAGATAAATAAGTTTCTCAACCAATCTTTGATAACTTGAAGGTTTTTTAAATAGGGGATCTTCATTTAATGGTAATACTCAATATCCAAGCATCGTCAACCTTATATTCTACTCAATTAGGATGAAAGCAAACTTACCTCTTAATAGGCTATCTTTTGAATAATCTCTAGGACATATTTCCATTGATTAGGACATACTCCCTTTTTCTAAGTATGCAATCTTGATTCCCATAAAATATTTTAGAGATCCCAATCTTTAATATGAAAGCAAAATGCAAATATTTTTTGAAATCTGTAATGGTAGATTCATAATTTCTTATAATTAAGATATCATTGACATAAATAAGTAAATGAATAGACAATGTACCTTGTTTTCATGTGAAGAGAACATAGTCAAATTTAAATTGCTTAAAATGAAAAGCTATAAGGTTTATGATAAATTTGGTGTACCATTATTTAGATGCTTATTTAAGTCCATAAAGGGATTTATGGAGATATCAAACATGGTAAGCTATAAGGCTTCAAATGAGGGTGTTGCCAAGATGTAATACAATTTATTTGATCTAGGGTTAAGAGTGTGACCATTTGTTCCATAGACGAGTAAAATTTCCATTACCTTTTATGCCAGAGTTGCTTAAGCCATGAGAAGCATGGACTCACTAATACAAATGAACCTTGATGAAGCCAAACACTAGCTCTCATCCTTAGAGGGTAGTTGGTAGATGTAGCTAAGAGAGGGAATCAAGTCCATCACCAACACCTATAGCTTGAAAGGTAATAAAATTTCATTGAGCACCAACATGGATTAGGTGACTTTCTTTCACTCATTGAGGTGAAGCTACAATCATAGCTAGGAATCAGCTCCATGACGTAGTAGTGGGATAAAGCATGGTTAGTGCAGTGCTTAGTGATATAGAGCATGGTGTAACCTCACGAAGATATAGTTAGAGCCCACTCCTCTGTCTTTTGGTTTGATGTTTTGTGATGTATAGTAATTTGTATCTCATATGGAAGCCATAAGCTCCATTTTCTGCAATTGTTAGGCTAGAACTCTTTGGTTCTGTAAAAGGTTATTTAAGCTCTTGTTGCTTGTGATTGAAACTAAGAACCACTTTGCCCTGTAAGTTCTTATGTTATGTCTTTCTCTTCTTTTCTCAAATTCCATCCATACCCGTGTTAAAGTTGTATCATATCTTACTATCCAAATGGGGATCCAATGGACAATATTGATGCAAGCTCTTATAACTTAAGATTAATGCCCTCTCGAGCTTATCAAGATTACTGCTATTGGGACTACCTTAAAACACATACCTGAGCACATAGTTGCCTTAAAACATATACCTAAGCATTTGGCAAGTTTTGCCTTGTCCATGAATTTGCCTTTTTCTTTCAAGGTAGTTATTGTATCAGACATGCTAGATCTAAAAGAGGATCATTTTAAGTTAGATGGTGATGACAGAGTTGTTGTATACTCTTCTTACTTCCTGATGATGATGAGTGTTATCAAAGTATCAATCCAAGTACAATTCACCTTCTTTCTTAAGTTGCTTCACCTACTTCACCGAAGCTCTTTTCTTCTTCAATGCAATATTTTGATTGCCTAGAAACTTTTATGAGCCCAAGTGATCCACAAAGAATGATCACAAAATCATTGTTCCTTAGGGAGGGAATTTGGAGTATCATTATAAAAGAGGGAGAGAAAAGGAGAATTTGATAGGTAAAGATCAATGTCTGGAGGGCATTTTTTAGTTGGTATAGGATGAAAGAAAAGGAATTGAGCATGTCATCTTAATACCAAGTAAGCATGATTTTAAGTGATTTCATTGTGAGGATTTTTGCATGCTTTATAGGTATGTGAATTGCCTCATTCTTCAATGGAAAGGTACGCCATTCGTTTCTCTTTTCGCATGAAAGTTTGTGTAACAATGGAGGAAATGTGTTCGTGAAGGTATGGAGGCTCGTTAACAAAGTACTTTTTTCACATCAAATGAGCACGACTCGCTAGTAACTTTTCTCTTGTTGTAGATTTTCTTCCAATGATTTTTTTCTACTTGAAAATTTTGCATTCATGAAACTTTTAAGTGGAATAAAAATTTAGGTTAATGAGGAATCGTTATTAAAAAGTGAATAAAATTTTCACCTTGTCACTAAAATGAGGCTTGAACTAGAGTGAATAGAAGTTCTGATTTCAAATTTGTTTGAGTTACTCTTGCAAGTCATATGAAGTGGAATAAAAATTTTGGTGAACATGGAATCCTTATTAAAATTAAACTAAAATTTTCACTTTTTCACTCAAATAAGGCTTAAATTAGAATGAACAAAGTTTTGATTTCAAAACTGTTTAAGTTGCTTTTTTAAGTCATATGAACTTTTGAGCATTATACTTGCTCATTTGAGGATTCCAAAACAACACATGGGGTTTAACAAGACTTTGTGGAGGAAGATTGGGCTAAAAGGAAGATTCATTTGCAAGCTGAAATGTTGACCATCTACAAGGGTTGGCAAGCCATAAATGCAGGCAGCATGCTAGCGTTGGATGGCTTAGATGTAGTGATCACCCCTCTCATTTGTCCATTCCTTAGTGCACTTAGGCATGCATATGCTTATGCACGTATTTTGTTGCACACATCCGTATTGTATACTAATAGATACCACAACAATTATCTTTTGCTTATTGCATAGATAACCTTTAATAACTAGACGATTGGCTCTTATTTTGAATGGTCAATCATTGGAGGAGTAGCTAGCCATTATATGACCTTTAGGACTATTTGGAGAAGACTATAAAAGGGACCTTAAGGGTGGGGGTTTTAGTTGGCTAAGCCTTCTATATATGCTCTTAGATAGTCATGTGTGAATGCTCTCTTTAAAGTGTAGTCATCTTGTAGGTCATCTTGTATGGGCTCAAGATCCAAGTAGCTTGATTATGAGAGCTTTGGGAATGTCCCTCGAGTAATCTTTTCTTTATGAAATGAACACCCCTTTTTCTCTTGCTTGAATATATTTATTTGAATTCTGCCCTTAACTTTCCTTAAGAAAGTTGTGTTGATCTATTCTAGGTTGACCTGGCATAAGTTAGCTAGGTGCCATATAGTCCAAAAGCTATGTCCATGACACTATGGCCTACGAGTTATCCAAATCCATAGGGGAAGGTGTTGGGTAGATGGAACATGTCAAATGGAGGAAGGTTTGAAGGCCCATTGTCTAGCATGGGCTATGAGTTATGTGTGGGCTCAACCATGATAAATGACACTAAGGCTTGTACTCTTCATATAAAAAAGGCTATGAACTCATTGGTGGGCTAAGGTTGCTCATGCTGGGAAAGAAGGTCTTGAAATTGAAGTATCATCATAGACAGTGACATTCTTGTTAATAAAAAGTATTCTTGTAGATGAATTGAAAAGTTTGTATCCTTTTTTAAGAGTTAGGCAGGCCATGAAAACACATTGTGTGGCATAGGGTCCTAACTTGTCTATACGGACCATAATATTAGCATAATAGAGACATTTGAAGGTTGAAGTTATCAAAATGTCTAGGCTTTTCCTAAATAACAACTCATTGGGAGTCCAGCCTTCCAAAACTTAAGTTGGCATTCTATCGATTATATAGCTTGCAATGACCACACAAGCATCCTAAAAAGACTCTGAATTATTAACTTGATATTTAAAGGCCTTAACAACTTCTAATAATTGTTTGTGCTTGCATTCAAAAATCTCCTTTTATTGGGGGATACAAAATATCACATGATTAAAGTAAACCTTATTTATGAAAATATGCTAAATGGGTTTATTAAATTGATTTTGAATAAGAGCATAAAATCACATGATGTTTTAAAGTGCTTAGGTTTTAGATTGCATTAGAAAAACCTATGTTGCATGTAAATAATCATCAACAATACTAAGAAAAAATTGGGATCCATCTGGATGTGAGGTGTGATAGGATCGTTGTATATCAATATGACGAAGAGAAAAAGACATGGTGGCATGAGATGTACTAGTTGAAGAACTTGTACATGACTATTTGGCTAAGGGACAACACTGACAATTAGTAGAAGAAAAAGATACACTGTGACCTAAATGTTGATGAGAAATAAAAATTCTTTTATTAATGTTTGCATACGTAAGATATTTTTATTCAAAGGAGGATAAGAAGAAAAATTAAAATCATTGGAAGTGGTGACCCAGTAATAAAGACCTTGACATTCTCTACCCCCACCCATTAGTTTTTCAATCAAAAGGTCTATGAATTTCGGAGACTAATATCATAAAGGAATAAGTCAACAATTATTATTTCCACAAATTTTGGAGACTAATATGAGATTACATTAAAACTGAGGGACAAATAAAACATTTTGTAGAGATAATGATGCGGAAAGTGACATGTTTCCATTTTTTATAATCGGGGTAAGATCTTTATTTGGAACATAGACTGACGTGGAGGAATTGGGATGATCATGAGCAAGAGAAAAGAATTTTATCACCTAACCCCTAAGTTCATTATCCAAATATTGGCATAAGTATGATTTAATAAGTAAAAAACATCACGTGCAAAATTGGTGGATTTATTCAATAACCCAACTTAATGCCTACATGCTCTGTTCAAATTTCACATCGTCGATGGGCTAAAAAATTATCTCACTTGTCTGGGCAGTCACTTAAGTAATAGTTGTAATAACTTCTTTTTCATTCTTGTTTTTATCATTAGGTTTTTTTTCTATGTGATAAGGTATTTTAAAATAATCACAAAATTTACCTTTGGATTTCTTGGATGAATTTTTGGCTGTTCAATCATATATTTGGTGTGATCAAATTCTAGTTGCTAGGTGTAGCATAAGTAGGTATTGATGTGGCAAGTTGTAAAGCATTAGATAAGGGCACCAGCAGGATGTAATACAAACTATCTGATCTTGGATTTAGATTGTGGCCATTCATTCCACAAACAAGTGTAATTTTCCTCCAGTCTCACGAAGTTTTCATTTCCAAGGGTGAGTACTACAAACTACTACTCAACCTAGACGTTTGACCACACTTCCGCCTTTGCCTTCTATGCCAGAGTTACGTGAGCCATGAGGAGCATAGAGTCACCAACACAAATGAACTTCAATGAAGCCAATCTCTAGCTCTTGTTCTTAGAGATTAGTTGGTAGATGCAGTTGAGAGAGGGAATTGGGTCTATTGTCAACATTTCGTCTTGGAAGGTAAAAAGATTTGCATATTGAACCTCTGCAAATCTCATCTCAATCTAGCAAATTAGTTTTAAGAACCTTTTTAAATTACTCAATGAGCAAAACCAATCCTTTAGAAATCTTAAATTGTGTTCAAAAAAGAATCCAATCGAACTTTGGATGCAACCATCTACTGGGGCTTTTAAAACAGTGTTTGAATGTGGCATGAGATGTCCTTCAGATGCAACCATCTAATTTGCTTTATTTCTATTAACGTTGCAATCAAATGAATGACATATGAAGCATAATAAGGATTTTGGTAACAGGTTGAGCCTTCGCAAGAGATATCATGCGTGTTCTAAATAGAACTTTATATTTCTCATCCCACGTCCACCAATTGAACAATTTATCAAATGAACAGGGTTCGTTTCTAGACTATTAAGCAACATCTTAATGATAACTCTAGGTAGATTAGTTCTAACCTCTGAATGTTCGAGTTTCTGGCAAATCAGTGCAGGCTGCATTGTTAGTTCCGGCCTACATCTTCCCTTGAAGTACCCGTCAAGTGCCAAGTCTTCTTATTGGATATATACATTTGTCTGTTTACTCTGTCGTTTGTTTAATGTTATTATATATGCTTGTAGCCCTTGTTCCCTCCTTGGCTGAGCTCTCCAGGAAAGTTTTTATTTCTACTTGATAAGACCTTAAAACATGTTGTTCGGATTACTCGTTTTGTTGTCTTCAAAGATATCTTGTTCATTCCAGCGCAATGACAACTCTACCTTAAATTATTTTTCCTGGAACCACGCGTCTCCATCAAAACGACAACTAAATAGCTAAAAAAAAAAAAAATAATGTCCTAAGTTGCACACCTCCTTGGTAATATCAAAAATCAACATCAAACTGATCTCCTTTAGATAGGGGAGAACTTCTTGTCACAGTTATAGCACTGCCCTTTGGCATAAGAATTTAGTTAAGCATCGAATACTATGACCAAAATGTCTTGTCTTGTCTTGTTAAAGATCTTTCCTTTCACGTATATCTAGAATTGTTCAAGATATGAAACTAGTATCCCAACGAGTGCAATTGAAGTCCAATTGTGAGATTTTTTGTAGTTTAAAATGGAAAACGCACCGTTATCCTTCCCAGAGTTCGGCTTCGGAGATGCTGAAGCTAAATATAATCGTTCATACAAAGGTTGGGAGAGTATTGAAGATGTGAGCCTTGGTGTGATTGGAGCAGAACACAAATGTTCTGATCAAGGTTTGGAGAGTATGGAAGAAGTGAGTTTTTGGAAAGAATTCAATTTTAGTGGAGTAGAGGATTGGGCTCCTGAAACTGGTTTTTGGAAAGAGGACTCATCAGAGGAAGAAATCCTTTTCTCGAAGTATCAACACAAAGAAAAGCACAATACATCATTTTCAGATTGTGGGCTTCTTGTTGATCATCACTTCAATATGGTGACACAGCCGTTTCCGACATGTATGGAGGAAAACAAAAAGTTTGGCGAATTTACAACTCTAGTTACAGATATAGAAGCGAAGAAGGAAAAGTAGCGGCCATTCTCGTTAGCCAAACTTTGTCTTCTGAACAACTATAGAAATGGGTTCAAACGGTTGCAGGGTGATAGACAAATTAAGCCCTGAAATGATATGCCATGTGCAAAGGTGGAAGGGCGGAGAGTGTCAACTGAGGAAGTCATGAGGCTTTCGGCAACAAAGTTCGTTCAGTCCCCTTCTCAAACAACCGATGTGTCCATACTTAGCCTTCCTATTGGATTTTCCTCTTCTGCACTTACCCGTGAGGAGATCAAAGATGTGGTACTGGCCGAATTCCTTCTTGCTTCTGCTGAGAAAGCTGGCTATCAACAGTTTGAGCATGCAAGCAAATTGCTTAACCATTGTAATCAATGGTGTTCCAATACAGGGAACCCAGTTCAGCGTGTGGTTTACTATTTCTCTGAAGCTCTCCAAGAGAATATTGAAAGAGAAACAGGAGGAGGAATCAAATCAGATGACTTGGGAAAAAGTAAGTCTGTGGATATTGATGAGGCCATGACCACGATGACTTCCAACATGCTTGCGTGTCATAAAGAAATGCCCTTCTCCTCGGTTGCACATTTTTCTGGTGTCCAAGCCATTGTAGAGAGCATGAACGAGGCGAGAAAGATTCACATAATCGATCTTGCTATCCAGACTGGGATCCAGTGGACAGTATTGATGCAAGCTCTTGCAACTCGAAATCAATGCCTTCTTGAGCTTCTCAAGATTACTGCTGTCGGGACTACCTCAAAAGATGTAATTGAGCACACAGGTAAGCGGTTGGCAAGTTTTGCCCAATCCATGAATTTATCCTTTTCTTTCAAGGTAGTTATGGTATCAGACACGCGAGATTTGAAAAAAAAATCATTTTGAGCTAAACAGTGATGAAAGAGTTGCTGTCTACTCTGAATACTTCATGAGGAGTATGATTTCACATTCAAGCCGGCTAGAATCAATGATGAAAGTCATCAAAAGTATCAAGCCAAGTATAATGGTCGTCACTGAGGTTGAGGCAAACCACAATTCACCTTCCTTTGTGAGCCGTTTCACCGAAGCTCTTTTCTACTTCAATGCATACTTTGATTGCCTGGAAACTTTCATGAGCCCAAGTGATCCGCATAGAATGATCACAGAATCACTTTTCTGTAGGGAGGCAATTAGGAGTATTGTTGCAGCAGAGGGAGAGGAAAGGAGGATTCGAACTGTAAAGATTGACGTCTGGAGATCATTTTTTAGTCGGTACAAGATGAAGGAAAAGGAATTGAGCATGTCATCTAGGTTCCAAGCAAGCCTGATCATTGAGAGATTTAATTGTGAGGATTTTTGCACACTTGCTAAGAATGGATTGCCTCATTGTCTGGTGGAAGGGTACACCAATCTTTTCTCTTTCCGTATGGAAGTTTGTATAACAATTCAAGAAAGGTGTTGATGAGCATCCACTTATGTTATTTTATACTGAAGACGATTGATGACCATCTTCTTTTTCTTTTCCAGAATTCTTCTTTAGACATTTACTTTCAAGAAGGCCATCAATTTTGATTCATGATTGAAAACGCAAACATCAGGGCTATGCCTTCTTTTTTCACTTCAGAGTAGATTGAAATTCCATGTTCATCAGAGCTCATTCTCGAAAACATGCTCTGCCTTGATATGTTCACTCAAAGTTCAATTATGGATCTACCACTCTCATAACTCCGCGTTAAATTTTGCGTCAATGAACACTTTTCTAGTCAAGGGGATTTAACTACCTTACTTCTCTCGAGAAAGGATTTTTGCATTAAGAAAAACAACTCATAGAAAATCTAAGCCAAAAGTGCCAACTGCTGAAAATTAATGCAGTTAACAAGCATGATTCAGAACCATAACACGAACTTCCGATTACTGGACACCTTATATCGGAAATATTAGATAATCATTTTGGCTCTTACTAATTACTTATAAGATATTTTTATAAAAAAAGGTCTAATATGAAAAAAAATAGACCTTTTACTCATTACTTTTTTTAGATGAACGGGGATTGCCTTATTGGATGCCAAAGGGCACCAATTTGTTCTCTTTTGAAATAGAAATTCCTCTTAAGATAGCAAAAAGGAACTAAACCTGGTGGTTTGAATGTAAAGAGCGTTACCCTAAAGAAAAAGCTGAAGAATAGTTAGTTGAAGTGTAGCAAACTATGAAGCAATGGAAAAACTTGGGAACTACTAAGGAACAATCTGTATTCCCATTTCCAAAAGAATATCAATGTGTGTTACAAACAAATTGCAAACATAGTAAACCAAGCTAGACCCACATGATGGTCTTAAGTTCAATAACAAATATAAAAGATAGCAAGACCCATAGCACCACATACTTTAAAAATTTCCCTTAAGCTTGAGATTTGTACTAGTTAAATACTTCAAACTTGGATAAGAAATGTTAGTTTTATGGGTAGTTCAAAGCTTTTGTAAATAAATCTGCAAGTTGTTCCTACGTGTTTACGTAATGTGTCTATATGATTCCTTTGTTTATCTTCTCACATATTAAATGGTAATCCTCTTTAATATGGTTAGTCCATTAGTAAAAGATTGGGTTAGCAACTAGTTCCATTATGGCCTCATTATCACAGTGCAATGGGACAAGATGGGGAATGGTAACCCTAAGATCTCAAAATAGTCCAAGTAGCCAAATAATCTCACATGTTATATACCCCATCATTTATATTTTGACTTAAGAGAAGATCATGACATTGTTGGCTACTTTTTAGTTAACTATGATACTAGAAGATCATTTAACTTAATGTCATAACCTAAGAAGCCCTAGTTTGGATGATGAAGAAAGAAATAGTCCAAGACCCAGAGTGCCTTTAATATACTTTAGAACTCCTACCCCTACATCCATATATGATATGTTTGGAGCATGAGTGAATTGGTTGAGATGCTAAACTATAAAGCTGATATTTGACGAGTGAGGGTAAGATACATTAATCACCAATCACCTTTTGATATTGACCTTTGTCCTCCAAGAATGGATCATCTTATCTATCAAGATTCCTTGAATTATATTTTGGTGTTGTCAATTTCAAGTTTTGCCATATAGGAGTAATAGTTTGCTTTGATCCTCCAAGACTAGCTTCTAAAATTATCTTTAATGTGTACTTATGCTAACAAAGATATATGTTGTTTGGTGAATGAGCGATCTCAATACTAAGGAAATACTTACATTACTCGAGGTCTTTAATGTGAAACATTGAAAGCAAGTGTCTTTTGAGCTTTAAAATGATAGAAAGATTGTTTTTGGTGATTGTCTAGATCCAACTACCAGTATTCTTTCATAACTTTGAACCACTATTATAACTTCAATTTATATTAACAATTTTCATAGGTGACATACAATCTTATCCTCTTCATGAGGATAACTTGGTGATAAATGCATGTAGACCTCTTCCATTAAATCACCATACAAGAAGGTATTTTGGACATCTAGTTGGTCAAGGCACCAACCTTTGATAGCAGTCATACTAACCATGAATCACACTATCATTAATTTGGCAACTAGTAAGTAGATTTTGTTGTAATCAATCTTTTTTCGTTGTTAATATCCTTTGGCTTCTAAACAAGCCTTGTACCTTCCAATTGTACCATCAACTTGGTATTTTATCTTATACTCTCATTTGCATCCTATGGCTCAATGACTAGGTGGATGTGAGATAACATCCCACATCAATTGGCCTTTAAGGCTATTAATTCTAGATCCATAGTCTTAACCTAATGATTGTCAATAAGGACCTAATAAGAGGTTTCAAGCTTTGTGATAGTGAAGATAGATGCAATAAAATGCTAGTAATGAGGAAAAGGTGTCTAAGTGAAGTAAAGGCTTTCAATCTTATGAAAAATGAGAGATCATGTAGGTTGGGTTGACTACCAAATTACTAAAGGTGATTGTTTTAGAGATACCTTTGGAAAAAGGATTAGAAGGTTGATTCAAAGATATGGGTACAGGGGTGTCATGTATAGGACTTCTTAATTATTTGTTAGGAATAGGATTAGGTGCATGCTTTATTTACGAATCATGAGATGGTGGCAACAATGATTTTAAAGATGGCTTCAATACAACAAATAGTGGATTGTGTGTTTGAACAATGTCTTGCCTGAGATGTGACTGATCTAAGGACTGATGATTAACTAGCTGTGAAGAATGAGAAATTATATTTATAGAACACAATATTTTAACGAATAGATATCTTTTTCACTATTAGAATTATAAACACATAACTCTTCTATAATGAAGGATAACCAAAAGATACATATGGAATTGCCCTAGGTATAAACTTATCCCTTAGGCAAAATACAATGACATAACATCAATACCCAAAAACTCGTTTATGGTCTAAAGAAGGTGATTTGTCATAAAAAAAAACTTAAAAGTTGTCTAATTTCCAAGTGTCGCACTTGGAAGTGGGTTAAAAAGGTAGGTAGTCATCAAGTTGTACTTCCCCTCAAAATGTAAAGAGATGTTACCTTGAAAAAGCAAGGCAGGTGTGATATCCAATAATTGATAGTGCTTACTTTCTATCACTCATTCAATTGAGGAATGTAGACATAAGAACTTTCACTAATAACTCCATAAGAAGTCAAAAAAGAGATATAGACAACCAAAAAAAAAAAATCAATACCATTATTTGAGTAAATGCATTTGATTTTTGTATCAAATTGTTTTTGTCTAAGATTGTATCATTGAGTGGCAATAAGCTTCCCAAATCTCTCGTTGAAGGTGTCCTAGACGATCTTGATATCCCCTTTTATTGACGTAGCCCCATTTCTTGTTTTCCCATCAGTTGATTTTGGACTTGACAACTCCATTTATCATAATTGGAGTCATCCTTGAGTAGGTTTGTAATCAGACTAGATCCCGACATTTTTGTTGGAGAAAGATAATATCTGTCGTGGTAAGGATTGCAGTTCTATGGCTGGTTAAAGGAAGACGCAACTGCCATCATGAAATGATAGATTCGGTAAATTCAAAAAGAGGTGAAAGGTAGAAACGTCAAAAGCTAGGCAGAATCTTTACTTTTCAACTTTAAGATGGTGAGATGTCACTTCAAGGAAAAGAACTCAACGGGAAATGCTGTAGATAATGAATAAAACGCAACTTAAGTCTAACATGTTTCTTTTCCCATAATACCCCTCACAATGAATACACAACATGAAGTAACAAAAAAGAAGCTAAAACTAGGAGAAAAGTTAAAGAACGCTTATATCTTTTAACCCGCTCCAATACCATGAAGAAAAAGCTGAAGAATACTTAACTGAAGTACAACAAACTATGAAGCAGTGGAAAAACTTGGAATAAATTTCTAGCAATCTATATTCACGTTCCAAAAGAATATCCACGTGTTACAAAAAAATAGCAAAAGCTATAAACCAAAGCTATGTCACTTAGTTAGTTAACTCAATGGTGAGTTAACAGGAGCTCTAGTCGTGAGGTTTAGAGTTTAACACCATGTATGTGTGAATTAGGTGCATGCCTTGTAATATTATAAAAATAAAATAAAAAACCAAAACTATACCCATACGATGGTTTTAAGCCTAATAACAAATATAAAAGATAGTCAGGCCCACAACACACATATTTTAACATACCCCCTTTCAGGACATTACTTCTTGCTTTAATCTCCTCGAGATTTGGAGTCTAAGCTATTCTAATTCTTGTTAACTCTTTCTCATCAATATTTAACATATCATATATCCTTTTCTTTCCATCCTAAGTTGAAATGTCTAAGTTTAGAATGACATGGTTATAGGTTAAAAGATGAAATATAGTGACTCTTACCAAAAAATATTGGAACATTAGGGGCAATGTTGCTTCTAAGAAGAAGCTTATTTGGTTTTACTAAAAAATATGAAGACAATGTGAAAATTAATGCTCTTTTCTTTCTTAGTTGAAAATTTTGAGTGCCCCAACAAAGAAGTGCTCATGGAACGTCATAGAGGAGGGTTAAGAAAGACTGTATTGTTAAAGCCTAGTTGTGTGGTATGTTCAACACATTTGCCCATATTGGAAAATATTGGAAAATGATTGAGTGTTTATGGCCTTATGAGGAAGCTTACTTACTTATTCCATATTGTTAACATTTTGGTTGGAACCTAGACTTGTGATAAATGGTATTAGAATTAACCTAGTTTACTAGTCCAAGGTGGGTCCCAATATGACCTAACCCGCAACGAAGGTATCATGAATTTTGGTGGGAGAGTGTGTCATGACCAAGCTATCTGGCATGTTCAATGCTCTTGTCCCACATTGAAAAAATGACTAGGCATTTTTGATAATCTAAGAAGGTCTGATTATTCCTCCCATTAAGTTAATCTTATGAGTTAGAACCTAGCCTCATGACAATATGCTTCTTTATTATCTTTGACTGTTTTTTCTCCTTTACTCAATTTCTTGTTTTGATGATGATACATGAAAAACCAACCCTAAATTTTGTCTCCATTGTACGTCCTGCTTCTCCCGTTCTTGTTTGGATGCCTTTATCATTCTCTTAGTTCCTTTTTTGGCGTTCAATAACTATTTTAGTTTAGATCCTCGTTATTGTAATCAAAACTACGATCCTGTAGTAGTCAAAAAATTTTATCGTGTAATGAAGTCGATGACATAGTATATGATTTTGACTTTTAAGAATACATACTATAGTTTGTCAAGCGTTGTTTCCAAACCAAGACAGCTCAAGTTAACAAATCTCATATTTTGCTTACGGTAATTAAACAGAGAGAAATCAGATTACTTTATGAGAGAAATGAGGAACTGCCGTATGAATATCCCTTAAAAAGATTCAATCTCTCCTTTCTTGTTGGTTGTCAGTAACCTTTCCTACTTTATCGGGGAGCGGAGCACCGCTATTCCCTAAAACTACAAGAAATCTCTATCAACGATATAAGTATTCTAGCTTCCCTTGTTTAGGTGGTCGACTTTGGGATTCACCATTCAGCTATTCCTTTCTTCCCAGGGTCAAGAGGTAAGGTAGAAGGAAGCATGGAATCCTTCTTTTATTACCAACACATCCCTAGGTGATTGTTCCTGAGCAGGTCAATACCGAACATGATATTCCGGATCAGGAAACAACAAAAGCAAGCATGGAATCCTTCTTTTATTACTAACATCCCTAGGTGATATTCCTGAGCAGGTCAATCTCGAACATGATGTTCCAGATCAGTAAACAACAAAAGCAAAAGCTGTAGCTTTGTCCACCTAAGGAAGAGAGTCGAAGCGCGAAGGAAACCTTCACAATTCGACTGAATCATAGCTAAAGTCCCTAGATTATCGGCTGAAGGCATCATACAAGTAGCTCGAGCAAGGTTCGACCAGTTTACTTCGCTTTCCTGTGTCGGTTACTCCATGACTAATCGTATTTTTAGCAGCCTTCTATCTGGTCTATCCCGCAAAGAAACCAAAGATGTCGAACTTGTAAGTCTTCTTTTAGCTTGCGCTGAGAAGGTTGATGGGAAAGAATTTGATGAAGGAAGCAGATTGCTGCGCCTGTGTGATTTCTTGTCCTTCAGAACAGGAAGCCGGGTTCAAAGAACGGTTTTCTATTTTTCCAAAGCTCTCCAGAAGAGGATTGACATTGATTATGAAGAGATGGCGTATAAAGATCCTTCCCTCATTCCATGTTTCCTTCGCCTCCCCTTTTTTCAAATTACACAATTTACAGGAATGCAAGCAATTGAAGAAAGCGTGGCTTCTGCCAAAAGGATTCACTACATTGACCCTGGGATCAGAAACGGTGTGAAGTGTATAGGGTTGATGCAAGTTCTTGCAACCAGTAAGGAATTCCCAATTGAGCATATTAAAATAACTGCTGTTGGAACAACATCGAGACATTTTATTGAGGAGACTGGCAAGACACTCGCTCATTTTGCTGAGACTTTAAATCTCCCATTTTCATTCCAAACAGTGATGGTTGGTGAGATCAAACATCTCAATAAAGATATGATTAGGCCAAAAGACGATGAGGTTGCTTGCTTCTGCAAAATTCATTGATAAAGGACCCTAGTTGCTTGGAATATCTAATGACACGCTTTGAGATCTCAATCCACGTGTGGTGGTCATCTTGATGCTGACTCAGATAAAACTTCACCTGCCCTCATGGGCCGTTTTCATGAAGCACTCTCGTTCTATAGTGCTCTTTTTGAATGCCTTGAAGTTTGTATGGATTAGATCGATCTTGATAGGATGGGACTGGAAGCAGAATTCTTGAATCCGGCTTTACGAAACAGTATTAAGTTGAAGCAGAATTCTTGCTCTTTTGGCTTGTATTAAGTTGCTATCATATGTTTCCCTTGATTGTTATATATTCTATTAAGTTCAAAGCAACTTAGGATTTGTTGTTCATAATTTCGAAACAATCTAAAAAGGCACAGTTTGTGTAAAACAATCAGAAATATCTAATTTTCAATTGAACTTGTCCGTTTCTTTGAACTTATTTTTGTTTATATCAAGTTAATCTACATTTCATGATCCTCTAACTCTCAATACTTAATATACAAAAAAATGCTCTATTTTCAATAGAACTTGTCATGTTCTTTCAAGGTAGTGACATTATTGAATATGCTAAATCTCAAAGAAGATGTTTTTCATCTAGATGCTGACGAAAGATTTTTGCTCTCTACTCTAAATTCTTCTTTGAGAAGAATGATTCCAAGGTCAGGCCGGCTAGAATTATAATTACAGTCATCAGGTTTATATAATGATTGAGATTGACGCAAAACATAATTCACCTTCTTTTGCGAGCCGTTTCGTTGAAGCACTTCAGTGAGCTCTTGATTGCCCGAAAGTTTTAAGTAGATTCAAGTAGAATGATCACAGTCGCTCTTCTTGTGTGAGGGAATAAGAAGTATTGTGGCAGCAGAGGAAGAGGAAAGAGGGATTCAATCCAGAAATTTCACAATCATCCCTCATGAATTACATTATCCCAACAAATCCAAAACGAGAAAGAGATAATGCCATGTTTTAACGCTATAGTTCCATCTCCCTCAACCATTTGATACGATGCATGAACTTAGAATAGGACTTCAAGTTGACTTGTAGGTTTTAATCCTACTTTTTACCTTGCATTAGTCCTAAATGAGAAAACCTAAAATTTTCTTTTCACGTTGTAATTCCCAGCAGGAACACGTCGACCTCTATGCTCTAATCTCCCCTAAGAACCTGATTTTGCCAGCTAATCTCAAATCTGTCAAAAGAATTGCACGGACCACCTCAAACAATTCCATTCTCATATTCTTTATTCATCCTTTTAATGTTCGTTGTTTGTCTTCAATGATTTATTTAGTCCAGATTCTTGTTAAGATAATGAAGCATAAGCTATTAAATTCTTTTGGCGCTTAATGAAGTCGATGGCCCCTAGAGTTCATTGTCGTTTTTTTTTTTTTTTTTTTTTTTTTTTGGTGGGGGTGGGGTGGCTGCCGAGGGTGGAGTGGATGATATTCTAGAATACTTAGGATTGTTTACTAAGAAAAAATTTTCAAACTAACTGGCGTAAGCTTATAAATCTGATAACTTCCTAGATAGCCATAAATAAGATTCAACTGTGATTGATTTAAAAAAATAAAAGAAAAAAATTCTTGGTCAGCCAATTTTCCGTATTGCCATATAGAAAACCTATAAGAAATCTCTTTTCTTCTTTGGCTGATAATATGCAAATAGCGATAGAAAAGTACAGCTAGAGAGGTCAATTTTTAACGTGACAGGTAAATTTCTCCCATCGAAGTCTAGGAGTTTCCACCGTTTACAAGGTCAAACTTTTGATTTAACATTCAGCTGTTCCTTTCGTTTTGAAGGGCCAAGAAGGAAGGAAGAAGGAAGCATGGAACCATTCTTCTGTCTCTGATACATCACGAAATTTGATATTTCTGAGCAGGCCGGTCTCTAGCATAACATTCCAGATCAGAAACCAAAAGAGGAAACTCAGTAGCTTTGTCCAGCCAAGGAAGATAGTTGAAGTACGCAAAGGAAACGTTCAGAACTCAACCTCTGTACAAAAGAAACTACCATGGCGACCGTCCGCAGACTATCGGCTGAAGAAGTTATGCGAGTAGCTCAAGCAAGGTTCATCCAGCTTTGTTCCCTGAATTATGCAGGCCACTTCATGCCTAACCATGGTTTTGGCAATTCTCAATTTGGTCTCTCCTGCGAAGAAACCAAAGATGTTGAACTTGCATGTCTTCTTTTAGCTTCCGCTGAGATGGTTGCCAAGCGACAATTTGACGAGGGAAGCAGATTGCTAAACCTGTGTGATTTCTTCTCGTCCAGAACAGGAAGCTCAGTTCAAAGAACGGTTCATTATTTTAGCAAAGCTCTCCGAGAGAGGCTTGGTACCGAAGCGTGTACTGCCTCAAATAGCTCGGAAACTCGTGAAGAACATATCTATCCTTATGAAGAGCTGGTATATGCGGATCCTTATCTCATCGCATTTTCCACTCACCTTCCCTTTTGTCAAGCTACTCAACTTGCTGGAGTCCAAGCAATTGTAGAAAGTGTAGCTTCTGCGAAAAAGGTTCATTACGTTGACCTTGCAATCCGAAACGGTCTGTACTGTGTAGGGTTGATGCAAGCTCTCGCAGCTCGTAAGGACTTCCCAATTGAGCTTTTTAAAGTGACCGCCATTGGAACAACATGTGGAGATAAAATTGAGGAGACTGGTGAAAGGCTGGCCCAATTTGCAGAGAATTTGAACTTGCCCTTCTCATTCAAAACAGTTCTGGTAAGGGAAATCAAAGATATTCATGAAGATATGTTTGAGCCAAAGGCTGATGAGGTTATTGTTGTGAATTCCCGGTTTATTCTAAATAATATGATAATGAAACCAAGTTGCCTGGAAGCTCTGATAAAAATGCTTAAAGGTCTCAATCCATGTATCATGGTCATCACCGACATTGATGCAGATCACAATTCAAGGACTCTCTTGGGTCGTTTCCATGAAGCACTCTTATTCTACACTGCTTTGTTTGAATCCCTTGAAGTTTGTATGGATCAGTATGATCTTATTAGGACGACATTGGAAGCATCATTCATGGGCCGGGAGATAAGAAATATTCTTGCAGCTGAGGGTGAGGAAAGAATTTTCCGGCGCCTGACGTTTGATGCATGGAGGAAATTTTTGGAAGGGTTTGGTATGACGGAACAAGAGCTTAGCGGGGCATCTTTCTTTCAGGCAGAGCTGCTAGTGAACTGTTATGCTTGTAGGAGCTCTTGCACAATTAATAGAAATGGCAAATGCCTTACTGTTGGGTGGAAGGGAAGGCCACTTTTTTCTGTTTCATCTTGGAAGTTCATCCAAGAAAAACCCCAGGAGAAAGATGTATTCACTCCGAATCTCTTATCAAATAACCACTGTAATCTACTGTGAGTGTTTTGAATTCAACTGAAACAACCTTTGTTCTGATATTTATATTCCTCTTCTCTCTTTTTGTTTTTCCCAAATATTATTCATGCGGAACCACGTTTTGACAATGATGACGATGATAATTGTATTAGAAGTAATAACTACAATAGTGATAATAGCAGTAACATTAAAACAGAGTCCTCGCTGAGGGCTGTGTAGAGAAAGGTTTCCGAAATAGAAGAAGTAGAGTCCACAACAGGGAGACTTAAAATTGGGAAATCGGTTGAATTAGTCAAACTTAGGACAAGGATGGTGCCAAACCGCCTAGCTTTCCGTTAATATTTAAGAAAATGAATTAAATGCGTAAAAGTACCATAGCCATTAATCAAGGCATGCATGCATCTATTGAAAGTGTTTCTCACATGTGGATAAGTTTCCCATGTAGTATACATTCACTGTTAAAGGGAGTGTTTGAGAAAAAAAAAAAAAAAAAGAACCTAGTTTGTCCCCACATTGATTCTATACTAATAGGATGAGTTTTTTCCATCTCTCAAATGATCTATTTTAAAATTGAGAGTATGTCTTTGTTACGTAATATCAAAGCCATTAATCAAAGCAAGCAAACCTTGGAATTATTTACCACTAGGATTGAGTTTCTAATGTGGCACACCAAATCCAAAAATGAGTTTCCCACAAGGCATACATTCAATGTAAAAGGCAATGTTAAAGGAACTGAGAGTTTCCCACATAACTTGTATATTGATGCAAAGAGGTGTTTCCCTCTCTCTTATGATCTAGTTTTAAGTGAGAGATTAAACACTTGAAAATGGTTTTTCCACTTAATGTTTTTATCATTTTCTACATTCATTTCACTTTCTTACATGATATCATCAAAGTTTAAAGAAAAATGATTTTTTTAACATAACATCAAAGTGTTATGTTATCTTTATAGTCAATCTTCCGTGCAAACTTTGTACGAGGAGTAGGTATGCGACATGTTATCATTGAGAATTAAAGAAATTTAAAGCCTTGAAAATCGTAGGTATCAATGACAGGGTGGAGGAATGCCAAACTCCATGGAGGATACTCAGAACCAACCGCCTTGGGTGCCTTGTTTTGCTAGGTAATCAACGGTCTGCTGTCTTTCCTTGTCCATGCCTAGTCGAGCTGCCAAAAGGACAACCCCATATCCGATCAACACTGTTTGATACGTCCAGAGTGGTTGCAGTATAGAACATTCACTTCGATAAAACCAAGATGAGAGCTTTGGAATTTCCTAAATGTACCCAACTGTCTGAGTCTTCCAACAAAGTCTAAGTAGCTTAGCTACAAATTTCTTGAACTGGTTTTACACGTCTTGGTAAATACATGGTCGATGGGGATGCCTAATTAGACGAGTTTGAGTGACCATGCTATTAACATGCTTGGTGGGATTGAAGTTTTTCAATGTCTAATTGTCTAATTGTGCTGGATCAAATGCATTTACCAATTAATTAATGTAAATCGCAGTACACCTGTTGTTAAGTTGTCATAAAAAAAATTTAGAACCTTGTTATGGTCCTGATAAGGATTGTTAACATTACTAATCTTTACATACTTGATCCTTTTTAAGAAGAGGAAAATAAACAAAAATTACACAATTTTTGCAGCCAATCCTTGACGAAAGAAAATAGAAAACTAACAAAGAATCACAAAAAAAACAAAAAACAAAAAAGGGACTAACCCCAGGTGTCATTGCTATGTGCACACGAAAATCTTAAATCAAAAAATAAGATTTTTAATGTAAAGCTTAAAAGAAAGGATCTAAAAAATCAACGTCCTCCTTTATTTTTTCGTTGCATAGCTACACCCTCTCTGGAAGTTATCAGATCTTTGAAGAGAAGCAAATGACAAGTGAAAGCTCCATAATAAGTTCCACGCATATCCCCCATTCAGGTTCTTGTCGAGTACCAAGTGTTCTTGTCGTAGATGCACCATTTTGTATCTTATACCGTCTCTGTTGCTGAAGGTTCTAGGAGAGATCTTTGTTTCAACTTGATTAATTCCCTGGAACATAGTGTTCGGATTCCTACAGACATTGTTAGAAACAAAGTGCCAAGCTGAATTCTCTGGTGGAAGTTTCATTTATTCTTAGGCAGTTATATGTTAAATTAGTTTCTCTGCAACAAAATATATCCCGACCCAAATACCATTGTGCGTCCGGCTGCCGGCCGCCTTAATTATACGAACACATCGACATCAGAATTTGTCCAACATGCGACACTGCGGTTGATAAGGACTTAGGATGCGAAACTTAAAGATCTTTCTTCTCGAGCATAGCTTGAATACTTCAACAGTTTAAAGAAGAAAACCACTTACCAACTACAGCTTAGGTCCATAGATCGTGATTTTATCTCGTTTCCAAATGGAAAATCAAGTGTTGTCTTTCCAGGAGTGTGGCTCTGATGGAGTTAAAGCCCAATCCAATTGTTCCGATAAAGGTTTACAGAGGATTGAAGAAGGGAAAGGCGGGAAACAATTTAATTTTCCTGGCGCAGAAGATCGGGGTTCTGACTTTGGTTCCTACAAGAAGGGCGCATCAGAGGAAGGGGTCCAACTCTTCAAGTATCATCAAGAAGAGTGGCAAAAATCATTTCGAGATTGTGGGCTTTTTGATGATCAGCACTTCGCTAGTGCCCCCCCTCCAGTTCAAACATGTCTAGAGGAAATCGCAAAGCTTGGTGATATCAAAACTCTAATTCCAGAAGTTGAACCCAAAACGGAAAATCAGCAGCAAATTCCTTTTGCTTCGCTTGAGCTACTAAAGAACTACGAAAATAGGTTCAGATGGTCGGCAGACGATAAAAGAACTAGGCATACACATGACATGTCCAGTGCAGAGGTGGAAGGCCGGAAATTGACTACTGAGGAAATCATGAGGCTAGCTGGAGCAAAGTTCATCAACAACCTTGATGTGTCCTTGAACAGCCATCCTTTTCAGGCTTCCTTCTATGGCCTCTCAGATGCGGAGACCAAAGATGTGATCCTTGTTGAATCGCTCTTGGCTTCTGCGGAGAAAGTAGGCTGCGAACAGTTTGACCGTGCGAGAAGGTTGCTCAACGGTTGTCTTCATTCGTCTTCCGATACGGGAAATCCTGTTCAGCGACTGGTTTACTACTTTGCTAATGCTCTCCAAGAGAAGATTGATCGAGAAGCAGGAGGCTTTACGTTAAAAGACGTCCGAAAAAGACAGTCCCTTGACGTCGATAAGGCAATCCTGAATGTACACCCCACCACGGTTGCATATTATGAAGGAATTCCCTTCTCCCAAATCCCGAAATTAGCTGGAATCCAAGCCATTATGGAAAGCATGGCCGAGGCGAGGAAGATTCACATAATCGATTTTGCAATCAAGAGTGGGGTGCAATGGACAGTCTTGATGCAAGCGCTTGCAACTCGAGATCAATGCCCTCTTGAGATTCTCAAAATCACTGCTGTTGGAACTTCTTCAAGAGATCAACTGGAGCGTAGAGGCAAGTGGTTGGAAAGTTTTGCCCAGACTATGAATATACCCTTTTCTTTCAAGGTAGTTTTTGTATCAGACATGCTCGATCTCAAAGAAGATCATTTTGAGATAGATACAGATGAGCCAGTTGCTGTCTACTGTTCTTACTTCTTAAATACCTTGCTTACACAATCAAACCGTCTGGAAAATGTTATGAGAGTTGTCACACGCATCAATCCATGCGTAATGGTTGTCGCTGAAGTTGAGGCAAACCACAATTCTCCTTCTTTTGTGTGCCGTTTCATTGAGGCTCTTTTCTACTTCTGTACATTCTTTGATTGCCTGGAAGACCTTGAGACACGAAGAGATCCAAACAGGATGATTCTAGAATCAAGATTCTTCAACGAGGGAATCAGGCATATCGTGGCCACAGAGGGAGAGGAAAGGAAGATTCGACATGTAAAGCTTGATGTGTGGCGACAATTTTTTGAACGGTATGGAATGGAGGAGAAAGAACTGAGCATGTCGTCCCTATACCAAGCAAAGCTGGTGATTGAGAAACTTCAATGTGAAAATTCTTGCACGCTTAAAATGAACAGGAATTCCCTGATTATTAGTTGGAAAGGTACACCAAATAGTTCTGTTTCGGTATGGGAGTTCGTCTGACAAAAGCGGAAAAGCAGCAGAACCTCGTGGATAAAAATGTCCCGTGTGTTGAGCTTTCCAGGACATGTTTGGGTTTTGCTGTAATCATCTCCCTATCTCACATTCCAATTTCATATTCCTATGATGTCCTGAACTTCTTTGGACATCTTCCTTTGCTTTTTCATAAATGCTTCTTTCTATAAACTTTGAAGTTCACCGTATCTTTTTTTTTTTTTTTGTAATTTTTTTTTTTAGGGTTTGAAGTATCTATGTAATGAACGTCTCTACAATAGATTGCTAGGGTATCGGGTCGCTCCCAAAAATAAACTCTATTTGAATACACTCTCCATATGTTAGCCAATTGATCTAATAGGCACAATCATTACGTAAACTTACAAATATAAGAACTCCTTCTATGGGATGCCTTTTACAAATCGAGAAATTTCTTATATGGGATGCATTATATCATAGTTGCCAAATATTGAATTTAAAGAATTTTGATATCTTGAACTTGGGACCTCTTTGGTCTCAAACTGCCTTGACTCTAACTAAGTCAAGATTACTTGATGAATTCAATTACTGTGGCATTTTTTTTAATTATTTTTGCTTAGATATTATAGGAGTCAATTATTAAATTTCATAATAATTTGTAAGTTCATCCATTTTACAATTTTGCAATATACTATAGTTTCTCAATAAACGTCAATTTTATCACAAGTTATATAAAACGGTCTTATTGAGACGCATTATCTAATGTCATTCTCATCAAAGATAGTCAAGGAAGACTTGAACACCAAGGTTTCTATAAGTTGATGCATCTCATGATGGTGCTAAGTATATTGAGTTAGTTTATCATGCTGGAAACTCAGAAATTCATGAAAGTTAATAATTATGTTTGTATGTGAAAAGATTAAAAGCTAAAGAAATTAAAATAGAAGAAAGAGAGAGAGACAGATGCATGATTTGGACACCACAAATTGGCCGGTCACTGATAATGACTTCTTTTTATTGTCACTCTCATTATCTATTTGTTTTGTTTTGGCCCCTACTATGGCCGCCGGGGCGCCGAGGGGGAGAGGATTCGGTGGACAACGAGCAAGTAGCACGTGCCTTGAGATGAGATGAAGTGTTTATGATGCGCGATTGCCACGCATATGGCCGTGGGATGAAGCCCACTCAACACGTTTACAGCAAACGAAGAAGACCCATCCCAAAGACCCATCCCACAATCTCATCTCCCACCTCAGCGACACTGCGGGTCAACTTGGGAACCGGAGTAATGGAAGGGAAGCCGAGAGGAGAAGTGGAGAAGAGCGGAATGATCGACACGTGGCTGAGGAAGCACCGTCTGCTATACACCGGAGCTACCAGGCACCCTTTGATCCTCAGTATTCGAGACGGGACCGTTGATTTCTCCGCCTACAGAAGATGGCTGGTACTTACTCCTTTAATAGTTTTTATCAATTAATTGCCGGAAAGGACCAATTTTTTATTCTATAGCATCCACGTTTTTCACCTATATTCATATCTTATGTTATTGTTAAAATGATAAATAGTAATGTAAGAAAGCACTATTTATTCCGTTTACATGTACTGATTGGGAGTTGAGGAATCATGAATTTTGATCCATTTTATCATAAGAACCTGTAACGTTCATTGTTTTTGTTTGATAACTCTACCAATTTCAGGCTTACAAATAAACCTTAAAAACAAAAGAGTTTCTAAGTAAGACTGAATTTTATTTTTGGTTCCTTCAATCAATTTGTGTTGAACGTATTAATGAGTTAGTGTTAGGGGCTGACTTCGACTTTTTCATGCAGGGACAGGATTACGTATTTGTAAGGGCGTTTGTCCCGTTCGTTGCAAATGTATTGATTAAAGCTTGGAAGGAGTCTGATGACGCTACTGATATGGAAATCATGTTAAGCGGTATGGCTTCTCTAAATGACGAGATTGCCTGGTTCAAGCGTGAAGCTCCAAAGTGGGATGTGCAACTGTCTGATATTGTCCCTCAGAAGGCAAATCAAGATTATTGCAGGTATCCATATGTGATATTACTATGACTGGCCTGTGCTATGCATATCATCTGTTGGTGGAATGAACTCTAAATAATGATCTTGTTAACACCCGGGAATCACATAATGTAACATGCAGGATAAGAGCTTCGCCTGAAAATTTAAGTCAAATAGTTTGCATCCAGTAATGTTGTGTTGATAATTGCTTTATATTACTACCAAAATGAGCTCTATCAGACTTGAAGTTCTACAATTTTTGATGCCTTTCAATATTAGCGTAATTGATTGCTCCAATGTTGAATGTTATTAAGCATGTCCTGCCTTAATCATTGACTTAGTTGACATGGTCCGTTATGTTTAGATTAAGTTTGAACTTTTTAAGTAATTGTACTTTTAATGACAACACAGTGGAATGATTCTAGAAGAGACTGGTACAAACTGATTTCTGGAAAAAAGATTCATTTGATTTTGCTTAAGCTGGAGTCATCAACTTCTGTTTTTCTTCTCAACAAAGAGAAGATCCTATAGGCCTTGGAAGACCTTTCTATAGAAAGTTCAACATTTTTTGAAGTCTACCTCTGGGTTTATTATATTGTCCCAGTTGGAACCATTACATGGTTTAAATGTTTTTACAGATTTCTGGAGAGTTTGATGAGCCCAGATGTTGAATATGCTGTAGCTATCACAGCCTTTTGGGTCATTGAAGCAGTGTATCAAACAAGCTTTGCACATTGTCTGGAGGATGGCTCCAACACCCCAGCAGAACTGAGGGAGACTTGCCAAAGATGGGGCAATGATGGTTTCGGTCAGTACTGTAATTCTCTAAAGAAAATCGCTAACCGGTGTCTGGAGAAGGCACCCGATAATGTGCTCACGGCAGCTGAAGTTTCATTACTACGTGTTTTGGAGCATGAAGTTGAATTTTGGAACATGAGCCGCAGGGATACCTAATCAGCCTCAGCATCACAGTTCTAACATGAGGTGACCTACTGCGCTGGCTCTTCCTTTTGATATTGTATGACTTGTGAGTGAAATGCATAGAAGCTGTGGTGATATGCTTTAGACAATGATATGCTTCTCAGCCAATGTGATGAGTATATGCCCTCAAATCTGTTGCTTGGGCAGTTGTTCTATATACTGGACATAAACTTTAAACTTGCTCTGCAGCTTATAAGCTATAGTGCAAAGGAAAGTAGGTTGTACTAATTATATCTCAAATTTGTTTTCTGTACTTTATCTTCTTTCTTCTGAAGTAGTCTTTTTGTGCTTAGTTTTATTCGTTCTATGACGTTGAATTGAGATAGTGCCTGTAACACATGTTTTCTTTAATTTTATACTCAAATTCTCATTTTGAAGACGAGAGAAGAATTCCATACTCATTCCAAAGAAGCCCAGATCAATTCAAGAGGCAATTCAATTAGATTAATTAAAACTCTACCGACTTATGTAGTTCATTTAGACTAGTTCCATGTACAGGACATCCAACGGACCTTGCAACAGGGTCAAGATACTCGCCTTAAGCATCCAACCCAAGACATAACATAATTAAGAAACCACCATTTTAGAAAAGCAGTTCCAATGGACTCTGTCATCCTGACTACACTAATAAATCGCAAGCAGACTTAGGCCATAAGGATCAATGGCCAAGAAATTTTCTCCCTAGAAGGGAGCAACTAACGCCGGAGCATTCCAGCAGACGCCATGACAAGCTGCCTTACGCTGAGAACATTCCTTGGATCGACCAGAGGTGCCGGAGTCTTGGATGCATTAACCGAAAGGTCAAGTTTTTTTACTAGCGACTGCAAGCAAGTCAATTGATGAGCCAAGCTCGTCTTTTCTGCTCTCAAAACATTGTTCTCTGACTCCTTGGCATACAACGCTTTCTCGCTTTCAAAGCACAGTCGCTTATTGTTCTCAACCTCTCTAAGTAGCCTGCCCTGTTCGTTGGCCAAGTCTTCTATCATCTTTTGCTTCTTTATTCGTGACCGCTTTGCTGACTCTCTGTTTGACAGCATCCTCTTCCTTTTCTTCTCGTCGATTGATGCGTACTTCGCATCAATCTCAGACCCCGAGCTCACCGGTTGTGAGGATGTCATCTTTCCCTATGTGCTAAACTTTCTATGATAGCCTCAAAAGTTGTACCTTACAAAACCAAGAAGTATGAAGGTTGCAAAAAGTGAGAAGATTCAGGAAAACACGTAGAGCCAATATAGTAAGAGGACTGACACAGAATGGCACAGAAGGACATGAGAAGCGTAGTTCATATCCAACTGCAGTCCTAGGGATGAATCGCTAAAGCCGTAGACAACATGACCAAATTCTAGGAAAACATATGTCAAGAAAGAATGATGAAGACGGGATTATAAAGCAAATTAGTCAGGGATGAAAGTTAAAAGGCCGTGAGTATTCTTCGTCTCCAAAACCCAAATCCAGGATATATAAACTAGAAAGAACGTAGTTAGAGCAAGAGCATCGAGACCAACAAGAACATTGAAGCACACAGAATTGGGAAAAGTGAGACGAAGAAGAACCAAGAGAAGGGGGAAGATTTCAAGTTTGAGAGAAAGTGGTATTTATAATAACAGAGGAGTCCCTATCTCTATCTTTATCTCTATATCTATCTCTTAATTGTTATGATTATCTGCCACAAAAAGAAACGTGGATGGAATCATGGCTGGAAAACCGTGTGTAATTAGTTTTACAGATGTATTAAGTGGTAGTTATGGAAGTTTATGAATAGCACTGTATAATTATCCCTACATTTCTTCTATTTTTAGTAGATTACTTGATTATAACAGATTGTGGCAGTATAGAAGGAAATGATTTGATTTTGTTACCGTCTTATCTTCACTTTGCCCAATGACTCCGTCTTAATTTAAGTAAGGTAGGCCGTATTTAAAACCGTCCAAAAATCTCGGGAATAATCATGACTCTACTCCTCTCTTAGTTTGCTTTTACATGGACCAACCAGACAGCTAATCCAAAACCCAAATGGCTAATAAAGTTTTCGTTTGGATAAGACGGCAGCCGTCCCCCCGTCCACGGTTTTTGCTGGTTTTTAAAGTGGCTTCGTCATTATCCACTTCATATGTCTTTTGTTCCCATTGCTTTTGACTTGGTTTTGATTGTCGGAAGAAGCCAATTGGTCGTACATGGCTGTGGCTTAAACGTACCCACTTGATGGTGCTCAGAGCGTAATCCCATCACTATCTGATGAACACGCTGATGTCTTCCAGTGATGAATACTTTCAAGTTATCTAAATTGAACACAGAAGTGTCCCACTGCACTTTGAGCCTCTAAACACATTCCTGACTACTTTTCTGAGGCTGTCTTCCACCCTTATATCCATGCATATCAAATCATGACATCGAGGAAGAAAATAGCCCTTCTTATCCACGAAGTTTTGTCATACTTTATGTCAAGAAGGGCCTACCATTAGTTCTTGCAAATGGGCAATTTGTCGGGTGCATGCAGCGGAATCTTTTCATCTTGGGGCTCAACAATTAAACAAAAAAAAAAGAAGTAAAAATAAGACTCAAAATCCACGATTCTTTAATTATTCGAGCATATAATAAAAGAGTGGATGGTCTATCCTGTCGGCCACCACTCTCATTGAAGTCGTATAAGCAATTACCCAGTTAACAGGTATACCTACTTGTGTTATCAACTTCCATTGACAAAGAGCAACCGGGGACAGAAGCAAATCACGGCAAGCTGTTTAATAAAGTATTGTTAACGTATAAGACGGTGGTGGGTCTGGCAGGTGTGCCAAGTGGCTACCAAGCTGATGGGTGTTGTTGCTTTAAAGCATAAAGAAATAAAATGTGTCTCATTAATAATAATTGTTAGAATTTGCAAAAGATGCCAAGTGACTATCAACTTGTGAATACTGGTACCACAGAATATAGCGAATAAAGCATACTTTTTATTAATAATAATTAGATATAATACAATAACATCGTTAAGATTGTAAGAGCTGGACATTCGAGCTGGGCGTAATGAGTAGGAAAGCCTTTGAAAGCTTTCGGCCCGCTATTCCATTAATAGGTGATTTGCTCTGGAAAACCCACTTGAGAGCCCAAAGGCCTGCGGATCAGTAAAATAGCAGTTCCAACCTTCGCACTGGTACATTTGGTCACCTGTGAGTTGGAAAGTCGCTACAGGCAACAAGATTGGGGCATGCTAAGGGATATAATTAAAACTAAAAACTTTATTCATAGTTAATTCTATAAAGTACTATAACTAAATGTCCAACATATGTTTCTACTTGAAATTTATCTTACCTCTTATCCCTTGTTACGATACAGAAGAATTACCTGTATATTACCTTGATTCTCGATTCAAACGTATATTATCCATTGAAAATAATAGTCTCAGAAGTCGACTAAAAATTATCCAAGTATTACTATTATACTTATATGGATGCCCAATTACACAAATGTGGCTGTAGTTTAGTGGTAAGAATTCCACGTTGTGGCCGTGGAGACCTGGGCTCGAATCCCAGCAGCCACACTCTTTTGTTTTTATTTATTTTTTTGTTTTTATTTTCCCAACTGCATTGAGGTTGTTGTTTCCTGTGCTCCCGAGACACTAAAGTTGCAAAACCACAACTAGCATTGATCCTGGTTGATGTCGCATCTCAGGCAATCTAAACTTCTTTATAAGGACAACTCCAAATTTACCCTTCCATCGTCAATCATTATCATGTCTTAGTGAACACGCTTCCAACACAAAGTCAAATCTCAACCTTTCAACTTGTGCAAGCCGTCTCTGAGTGCGCCTCGTATTCATGAAAGCATAAAGGTACAATGTTGCAAAAGGGAATAATAAATTGCCTTAATTTATCTCCTCGCAATCGACAAAACTTCATTTTATATAAGATATAATATTACAGAGGTAGACAACATGATGCTCGCTTCGTTCTAAGGTAAAACAAAGCAGGAAATGTTTTTTATTCATAAAACCGAAACCCAAAAAGAAAAAAAAAAAAAAAAACCAAGTGGGTTCTCTTGCAGTCTTAACTGTCACTCCTAAGGGAAACCGTTGCATTGTATACAGCAGAGACATCCTTGATTCTTACTCCAGCGAAATTGAGAGGATATTTGGGCTGTTTATTTGGGAAGAACACTCCAAAGTGTTTCTCCAGCTCTGGTTGCTTCTGATTCTCATCAAACATGGCAAACAGGTAAGTCTCGATGGCTTTGCCAGGCCTCTTGGGCGAGCCCCCTTTTACATGCCGTATCAAATTGGTGTAATAGGTACGTGCGTTATCAGGGGATGTAGCAAACCCACCCGCCGACGGCCATCCGCTCTCTGACACAACAACCTCTAATGAACCCCCTCCAGCCCTCTCAAGTGCCGAGTACAACGCATCCAACATGGCATCAAAAAGGTTCTGGTATCCATGCGAGCCATCCCATACCACAACCGACGGCGACGTAAACAAAGCATAGGGAAGAGATATGTCACGCGGGTTTCCGGCATAGCTGAAGTAAGTGTATATATTGGCAAGTAAGGGTGCTCTATTATTTACTAGGAAACGGATGATAGGGTCCAAATATGACCTAACATCGCCCCGGAATGCTCCTTGCGATGGAGGATATGAGTTTCCTATCAAGGTCATGTCAATGGCGGTTGAAACCTTGATTTGGTCCTGAAGGCCAGCCGATCTAATTGCATTTTGTACGTTCTGCATGGCAGGGAGAACAAACTGTGCCATCCAAGCTGTGCCTCCATTAACAGGACTTACTTCATTTCCAACTGCAATATACCGAAACCTGACGCTAGGCCAGAAGTTCCGTACATTCCTTTGTACCCAGGACTGGGCATTGGAAGGGTTGGAGGCAAGACTCTGAAGCTCCGAGTTTGGAACTCCTAGCATGAGTTCAATGTTGGAGTCTCTAAGAGCTTGGAGAGCTGCTGGCTTCGGGTCGTAGATTCTCATTCGCTTGATGTTGTTCGATCTGTAGAGAGCTATAACTTCTGGAGCGGATGGTAGATTGTTGCCCAGCATTCCATAACAAACGCCTACCGAGTTTGCACCTGCATTCAAAATTTTAGTATTTCATGTGGTGGTTTTACTGCTCAGAGTTATGAGCAAGGGTTCTTTGGATCATCAGAAAATAAAAAACCTAAAATGGGGTCTACTTCAGGCCTAGACATTTTGAGCCTTCTTGGTATACAATAGGGTATTAAAGGCTGTCATCCTACACAGGAGATGTAGGATTTTTAAGTCATATTTAAATGTAAATTTATCTCCTAACTCATAAGCTAAATTTTGAATTGAATTTTCAATTTTAGTTTTTACAAAACCATATGCAAATCTAGAATTACGAATTCCAAAAAACATGTGCAAATTTCACAAAAGAAAAATAGCTCAGGCTTGCCGGGGAAGAACTACTTTAGGGTCTTTGTGTCATATTTAAATAGGGTATTAAAGGCTGTCATCCTACACAGGAGATGTAGGATCTTTAAGTCATATCTAAATGTAAATTTATCTCCTAACTCAACAAGCTAAATTTTGACTTGAATTTTGGCTTTTTCTTTTTTCCACAAGGCTATAAGCAAATCTAGAATCAGGAATTCCGAAAAACATGTGCAGATTTCACGAAAGAAAAATAGCTCAGGCTTGCCAGGAAACTGCTACTTTCGCCGGGCCTTTTGGCATAAGTTAATGCATAAAGACATACAAAAACACACGCATACCAAATAGAGAGAGAGAGAGAGAGAGAGAGAGGAAGGAAGAGAGGGGAGACCTGTTGTGCCAAGGCTTGCCACTAAGAGTCCTACAAGAAGCAAGAAGGCAGCCATTGAGGAACTGTTGCTTGTACTAAAGAAGGTAGCCATAAAGAAGTGCAGCACAGATCAATGAGCTTAGAAGCTTATCTTTGGTATCCTCCGTTTCGCCTCTTTATATAGGCGTAGCGCTGATAGTTGCCTAATAAAGTATGCCGTCCCAAATCACTGATCAGTTTCATGGCAGTCTATGTTTACCAATTCAATACATCTTTATCTCTCTGAATTCACTTTCAGAGCCCCTCGTTCAACCTTTCCATTTAACTTTTGAATAAGATGCTCAGATGTCACTCTCTAGAATCGTGCAATGTTTTCCAACAAAACTCTCTGAATTATCTCAAGTGGATATACTTTTGCACATTCCAACCATTCGCCCACCACATGAGAAGTGCTGTTTCGGATTAGAAGATAGTAACATATTTCAACTTGCAAATATTAGGCTGCTTTCCTTCTTTTGCTCCAATTGAATGCAAGTCTCACCTTTAGACTTTATTAGCATATACATTGAATCCAATCGAACGTACCGATTGTGATTGCACAGCAAGTTGTTATCGATGAATCCAAATAATTGAAGGGGGGTAACCAATCCATTTTGCTAAATCACGATTCTCTTACCTATTCTAACATAAATGCTACTTCTCTGATCTCAGCGTCTACTCGTTCAACGCCAGATGCTAATGAAAAGTCTTAAACATTTGGTGGGATTTCTATTGAATCAAAGCAAGAAAAAAGCAGCCTAATCTGTACATGTAATTCTGTGGCATGCATTCGTCAACTACGAAGTCATAATATATTACGTGACAAAAGAACTCATTTTATTAATCAATGATTTCTGCACATAGTATTATAAATACTTTGGCTTCATCTCAATGACGACCCAGGCGGCTACTGGTAGCATGGACTTCATTGGTCGAACACGTGAAGATAGCATGATTAAAGATAAGTCGAGGACTCTTGGAGGAGACCAACGACCTGCAATCATGTCGCAGAATCGTCGGTGGAAGCGGACCTAAAACAACTCAATTAGAAGGAACCTCACCCGCCTGCCACTAAGTGGGCCTGTCTTCTTCCTTTTTCTTTGTTTTCTAGAGACACTGACAATATCTCTAGATCTACTCTAGAATGAGAAATCCTATATGTCAAAATATTAGTTAATCTCTAAATGTTTTTGTGATTTCGATGTAGCTCTTAGGTTCTAATTTTGGAAAGAAATCATCAATAGTTACAACTTTGTAAAGGATAATAATGTCATGCGCGAGTTGAATATTGGGCAGTTTTGTTTTTTCCCTAGTAGCATTTGCAATGAATTGTGCATGCCCATGGTGATTCCACGAAATGTAGTCTTTGTTCCCAAAGAAACCAAACAAAAGAAAGTCTAGGACAATTAGTGGATTTTGGTTTTGGAGCAAGAAGAAAAGCAGTCTTAGCTGTCCATTTGATGTCGCAAAATGCAGTCGCCATCTACGAATCCACATTATTATTGATCCTCTTGTCAATTAATGATTTTTGTACATATCGTTATAAATGCTATTCGCTTCCTGTCAATGACGCCATGGCGGCTCTTCGGTGGCAAATGTACTTTACCAATTCAACACGTTACAGTGATATGGATAAAGGTAAACTCAAGAATTCTAAAGGGAGACCACAGACCCGCAGCCATGGCGTCAAACCTTGGTGGAGGGCCGCCTAACAATCATGTTCTTTACATCTTTAATTCTACTATGGTATCTGCCATTAAGAAAAAATTAAAATATGTTTAACTTTTATATTCTTAACTGGTTTTTACAATTTTAATTTCAACAATAAAGTTCTGAAATTTTACTCATATTCCTATCAATCCATGCTCCAAAATAAAAAAGGATTTATCAATTATATGGACAAGTATCTATAACACACCAATCAAAAAGATGTTACGTGGATTAAAAGTCTCATACCTCTCCCGGACACTTTTTTTCTCTTCTTCCCCTCCTTTTACCTAGATGTTTCCGTGTCCTACCAAATGTCATCTAAAAAGTAGCTATCTCTCTCCCTCTCAATAAGTTTTACTGGTAAAAAAAAGAAAAAGAAAAAAGGAAAACATTAATGCCGATGGAAATGACGTACGAAATTATTTTCTGTTAAGTAGAAATTTTAAATAAATTTTGTTTTAGTACAACAACATTAACCATTTTCTCTTTATGGCATGGGGATCAATATTTATTTGAGATAGTACCACAATTAGATGGGGTGGTTAAGTCATCTCAAAAGTATTTCTGAAAGATTTTTGGGCCTTCCTACTCTCAAGTGAGGGTGATCTAAACCATTGATTGATAAGCGTAACTCAAGCCACCTAACCCTTCTCTTAGTTTCTATTTTTTCCTCCTTTTTTTTAACTTGTTTTAAATAATATGATAATTTAGGTGACTTCAAATCTTGTTAACGACTATGATATTGCAAACCGTTGGCAAGGCAATTGCGATTATTCGAATAACATGCTGATAACAAATTAAAATACAATTAAAATGTAAGGGTCAATGTTACAAGAAGCCATATAGGCACGTGGCCAAGCTCACGGGAGAAGGTATCTTAGAGGGGTGGGCGCTATAGTCAAGAAAGGAATGAAAGGGAATCATGAAAGGGAAGAAGGTTGGTGATTGATTTGGACTAAGTGGAAGGAAAGAAGGTAGTAACAAGAAGAGCAATAATTCGAATTTGAATTCAAGTGCAATTGGCATAGGATATCTTTCAAAGTCAACTTCCCTCTTTTACAACCATTATTTAGGGGTGGTTGGGATTTCGTTATTTAAAAGTAATTTGAATAAATTATAGAATTTAATAGTTTCCTAGTTTTTTGGATTTAATTATGTAATAGGAGAACTTTCTTTTAGAAGAGCAGAGGAGTACGGCTAGAAATAAAGGCAAGAACAATCAAAGAAGGTAGTGAGAAATTTGTAATATGCTTTCCAATTTTATAACTATCCTTGTGATTCAATGGAATTATCTTCCCAACTTTTTCTATTTTTGAATTACGTTGCAACCATAAGTCATCCTCGTAAAAGCAAGAATAGGAAAATGTGGGACGACTTTCCAGTAGTTGGTCCAGTTACTCACTTATTCACACAAGCTTATAACATATTGGTATCGAAGCCAGGTTGTTGAGCCATCCATGGAGGATGCCTGACTCAAAAAGATTGAAGCTGACGTGGCTCGGAAAGATGCGAAGAACAATCGACATTTCAACGAGATCATGGAGACGCTGCAAAGATTGACAGAGACTATCCGCCCCAACAACAACCAAGAACGTGATGGTGAATCATCACACCATTATGGAGGCAATGATGGAAGTGGAGGCAATGGAAGACATTGTGCGGATGGGGAAAATCACTCCTAAAGGATGCGATTTGATTTTCCACTTTATAATGGTAGTGATGAACTATCTGATAGGATTTGTAAGGGGGAACAATAATTTGAATTCTATGAAGTTTGAAAGGAGGAGAAGGTGAAGCTCACTGCATGGAACCTAGAAGGCAATGCTCTAATTTGGTATAGAGTGCAAAGGCAGAACATGGAGGACAAGACTTTTCTTGGGATACCTTTACCTAAAAGATTAGAGAACGATTTGGCCTTATGGGGTAGTAGAACCATTTTGGTGAGCTGATCAAATTAAAGCAAAGTGGTTCCTTTGAGGACTACTATTCTAAATTCTCAAAGTTGGGATTGAGGGCTAGATAGTTAACTCCTGAACAACAAATTGTGTGCTTTATCAATGGCCTGAAGGAAGTCGTATGGATGTTCAAGCATGTAGACCTTTAACCCTATCTTCTGCAATGGGATTAGCTAATTTATATGATCACATACACCAAACCTAGTGGAATAGGAACATCTTTCAAAAAGACAGAACTACCAATAAACGAAGGAGGGAGATCTGGAACTGTAGTGAGAAAGATAACGCCTAATGAGTTGGCGGATTGAAGAGCACGAGGTCTTTGCTTTCATTGCGATGAAAGATTCACATCAGGCCATCAATGCAAATGGTTGTTCGTGATAGAAGGATCATGGGAATCAAAGAATCCAGAGGGGGAAGATGAATAAGATAAGGTGATGGGAAGAAAAGAACCAAAAATTTCCCTCAATGCTATCAATGGGGAAGAGTTTCCTCAAACCATGTGCTTTATGGGGAGTTTGGAGAACCACCGAATGAGAGTCCGCGTGTTGGTGGACTCTGGAAGCTCTTATACTTTTGTTAGTGAAAAGCTAGCAAAACATTTGGGATTACGAGTAGATCAAAGATGTAGTTTCAATGTAAGAATGGCAATGGGGAAAAGATGTACAATCCTAGACTATGTAGAGGCTTAATGGTAAAGGTACAAAGAGTTATTTTTACATTGGATTTGTATTTACTTTCTTTATAGGAGTGGATATGGTTCTAGGCATTCATTGGCTTAGAACCTTAGGACCCATCATATGGGACTTTAATAAACTCACCATGGAGTTTATCGTTAAGGATAAGCCTATCAAACTCCAAGGAGGGCTATCTCAAGAAGATCAGGTGATCAAGACTAACAAGATGGAGAAAGTACTTGAGAAGGAAAAGATAGGGTTGTTGTTGTGCATAAACCATATCCATATAATGGAAGTGGAGGGAGATCATGGGGTGATTGGAGATCCAGATATTCAGGAGGTTGTTGAATCCTTTGGAGATGTTTTTTGTGAACCCACAGGATTACCACCCATGGGAGATCATGACCATGGGATCTACCTTCAACATCTTGATTGTCCGATGTTGGTGCAGCCTTACATGTATTCCTTTTCTCAAAAAACAAAAATAAAAGAGGTGGTAAAAGAGTTCCTAGAGGCAAGGATCATTTGCCCTAGTGTGAGTCCTTTTTCTTCTTTAGTGCTTTTGGTTAAGAAGAAAGACAGATCATGGAGGCTCTGTGTGGACTACCGAGAGTTGAAAAAAGGCACCATTAAAGATAAGTTTCTCATGCCAACGGTGGACGAACTTTTAGACAAGTTACATGGAGCCATTCTCTTTTCCAAATTGGATCTAAGGATAGGGTACTATCATATTTGAATCAAACCAAAGAATATCTCTAAGACAGCATTCTGAACTCATAATGGTCATTATGAGTTCTTGGTAATGCCATTTGGGCTTTTCAATGCTCTATTAACTTTTCAATTGTTGATGAACTTGGTATTTTGCCATTTCCTTCGAAATTTTGTTTTAATATTCTTTGATAATATTATGGTTAATAGAAAAAAAAAATTGTAGTGAGCATATTGATCATTTAAAACAAGTTCTAATGGTATTATAGGAGCATAAATTATTCGTTAAATGGTCTAAGTGCGACTTTGCCAAGGAAAAGATCCAATTTTTAGTTCACATTGTTAAAGCCGGTAGAGTTACGATAGATATGGAAAAGGTTAAGGCCATTAATGATTGGCCAAAACCTAAAAATGTAAAGGAATTACATGGTTTTCTTGGTTTGGTAGGTTATTATAGGCACTTTGTCAAGGATTTTGGAAAGATTGTGGGGTCTTTCAATGAATTGTTAAAAAAGGATGAATTCATCTGGGCAAAGGAAATAGAGGAAGCTTTTAAACGGCTGAAGCGGGCACTCACGGATGCTCTAATTCTACCCTTTCCTGACTTTACCCAGCTGTTTACGGTATGGTGTGATGCATGTGGTAACGGTGTAGGCACCATTCTATCACAAGGGAAGCAACCAGTGGTATTTTTCAGCCAAGCACTACATGGGAAACACCTTTTTCTTTCTACCTATGATAAGGAGATAATGGCCCTTGTCTTAACTATTCAAAGGTGGTGACACTACTTGCTAGGCCACAAATTTGTCATGAAGTTCGATCAACAAAGCTTGTGGTTCCTTTGAGAGCAACAACTCACAACACCTGCACAACACTAGTGGCTCTCAAAGTTAATGGCCTTTGACATTACTATCAAATATACCCCAAGTTTAGCCAACACAGTGGCTAATGCATTGTCCAAAAACGGTGAAGTAGAAGAGGTAGGACGCGAGGCAGAGGCCACAATTAAGAAAAGTTTAGAAGTTGTGGAATCCTAAAGTGGTTGGCAAAATAGCAAGATTCTTGCCCCAAAAGTAGGATGGTTAGGTGATAATCCAATCCTAAAATTAAGAGAGACAAACCCAACAAAAAAAAGAAGGAAAAGAGTTACGAAATGGGAAACTTACGCGATCTCCTCCCTTATTCTGCAATGGTTGGATACAATTGAGGCATAAACTTTTTCTAACCTTATTTTGTAGGAAATGGTCAAAAGAATTAAACATGAAGAATTGGTGGAACCATGAGAGTTAAAAGATGAGGTGATATTCTTTAAAGGAATGATATATTTGGTAAAAAATTTGGAGCTCATCCCGACGTTATCATTAGAAATTCACAGCAATTTTCATGAAGGAGTCTTCAAAACTCTTCAAAGAGTTAACGTAAATTTCTTTTGGCCGAATATGAAGAAAGATATGGCTAATCTCATCTGTCAATGTGAGATTTGTCAATGCCAAAAATGGGAAACCACGTCACCCTAGGGTTACTTTATCCTTTGAATATTCCCAAGAGAATATGAAAAGAAGTATCCATGGATTTCGTAGAGGGCTTGTGGAGACTAGAGGGCAAAAATGCCATTATGGTAGTGGTGGACCGTCTTTCAAAATTTGCCCATTTTTTGGCCTTGGTTCACCCTTCACAGCTTCAATAGTGGCATAACTTGTTTTCAATCATGTGATGAAAATCTATGGACTGCCAAAGAAGATTATTTGTGATCAAGACCCTATATTCACAGGAAAATTTTGGAAGGAGCTTTTCAATTGACCGATTTTTATTGGCATATCACCCACAAATAAATAGTGAAACTGAAGTGGTTAATCATATGTTGGAGATGTACCTTCGATGCTTTGTAGGTGAGGAGCCAAAAACTTGGTCACGGTGGTTATCATGGGCCAAGTATGGATACAATACTAGTATTCATTTGGCCATTGGAATGTCCCCATATGAAGCCGTTTTCGGAAGGAGTCCGCCTACATTAATTGATTATATTCCAGGATCTTCTCCAATGGAGACAATGGATCAAGCATTAAAGAGTTAAGATCTCATCCTTAAAGGTCTCAAATTCCATTTGCAGAAAGCTTAAAACAAGATGAAGAAATTTTATGATTTGAAGCACTTTGAGGTGCAATTTGAGGAAGGGGAAAGGGTTTTCGTAAAACTCTGACCTTATCAACAAACCACAATTGCAGTTTAGTAATCGTTGAAGTTATCACCACGGTATTTTGGGCCATATGAGATAATAAAGAAGATTAGCCCAATAGCATATCAACTCCAACTGCCCAAAGAAGCAAGGGTGCATCCAATTTTTTATATTTCTACCCTTAAAAGATTCATTGGAACAAGAACACCGGTGCAAATGGATCTGCCAAAATTGTCCAATGAAGATGAAAAGTTATTACCATTTTAAACAAAATTTGATCGTAAACTTTAATGAATCCATCACCAACCAGGCATGCTTGGTCAAAGAGATTCACACCTATCTCGGGATTTCCAGAGTTGCAGCTAGCATGTTGATATTTTAGGTAGTTGTACGACATGAGATGGTGCTATACAGTTAACTGAATTTAAGACCTAAAGCACTTAAATTTGTAATGAGTGATCTAGTAGAAGTAACATCATATGAAAGGCTCTTACGTGTGCATATAATTTTCCTTTAACATGCCCTATTAAGCTTAGGGTCATAGAATATAAGACTATAAGATTGAGAAATAGAAGTGGCCTCTACAAGCCGAAAACAAGAAGTGGTCATGCTCCTAATTCTTCTAACTTATTGTAAAGGAAATAACTTGATGTTGCTCCTAGACTTTATGGAGTTGCTACACTATTCTTTTTTCTCAACTTGTCCATCTAGATTGCCCTCATGCTTAATCATGAAGGCAAACAAAGTGTTAGATTTCAACATCCTTCCTTTAAAAAGGAAACAATTGGCATATATGTGTCACGCATGAATGAAGTTGTGCATGCTGCGTAGGCTGAACAAAAGTTCCTATTGGCACATGTATGTTACACGCAAAGAAATTATGCATGTTGTGTCCTCACATAACAAGAATTTGCACATTCACTCATGTAGGAGATAGAGAGTGCATGCAATTATATTTAGTTATCTTTAACCAATTTTCCACAACATAGAAAATATATTATCTTTGTGTTACCAAAGTCGGAGACAACCACAGATATTGCACCAAGATATTGAATGTTAAAGAAAAGCACCACCTAATTGAATAACTCTTAAGTGGTGATCTCATGTTCAAAATATGTTAGTTTAATGAAAAGATAGGTTATGCAATAATTGAATGCCATAAAGCAAACAAGACATAAAGCTTTAACGTGATCCCTACTTCAAGAGAGTGCAGATATGAAATGATGAATCTCAGAGAATAGATGATCTTTTACTTGTTCTCAAGAAGCCCATAAGTAGTGATAGATTGCAATATAGAATGGAACCTAGGAGATGGAGAAAACCCTTTTGTAATAACATCCTTTTATGATAAATGTAACATAGGACAAATGATCCCAGGATGTAGAAGGTTAGTCTTCAGAGCCTTTCCTCTCCAATACTATAAAGAAGTTCTATGAAAAGAATAAATCATACACAGTTAAAGGTAGAAAGCACATTAACATAGACATAAACACCAACAAACAAGATTTACATTAAATCAAAATTAATACAATGAAAGTAGATTAAGAAACATAATCACGAGGCCGTAAGCCCTACTACAACATTACAAAAAGTAGGACATAGTTGAAAGGCATACTATCCTACAAAGGGTTTCTCACTTCCACTTGTTTTTGTTGAATACATAGCTTTATATAAGTCTTGGTTGAGTGCAAGCTTAACAAGATTTGCACATAAACTTTAATGAATCCATCAATAACTAGGCATGCTCGATCAAAGAGATTCATGCCTATCTAGGGACTTCCAGAGTTGTAGTTAGAATATTGATATTTTGGGTAGTTGCAAGATACAAGATGGTGCTATATGATTGACTGAATTTAGGACGTGAAGCATCTAAATCTATAATTAATGATCTAGTAGAAGTAACATCATGTGAAGGGCTCTTACATGTTCCAAGGGCTTTTATCTTGCCCACAATGGTGAAAGTGTCTAAGTAATTGATCCCTTCTTTTTTTATTGTATCCATTTGCCATTAATCGTGCTTTATTTCTTTCTATGTTCCCATCAATTTGATGCTTGATTTTATAAAGTCATTTGTATTCAATGGGTATTCTCTCTACATGTAGAGTAACTAAGTCCCACGTATGGTTAGACTTTAAAGCCTTAAACTCCTCAACCATAGCAACATGTCATTTAGGATCATGTAACGCCTCTTGATATATGGAAGGCTCATACAGATGCTAAAATGGCTATGTGTAGGAAATAGGTGATGATATGATAAGACATGGAAAAGAGAATGTGGGGTAGTGAATATGGTAGAACAAACATTGCCAGTTGCCCAAGTGAGAGGTTTATTTATGAGTTTGTTTTAGGTAATGGGAGGATGTTATGTAATCAATAAGACAAGAAGAGGATTGGAAACCAATAGTATAGGGAATGATTGTAATGGAAGGATCTGGAAGAGGGGCAATGAAATCATGTATGGGTGTAACAATAAGAGACTTATGTTTTATGATTGTGATGGGAACTAGTGGTAGTGGACTTAAGGTGGCATGTAAGGGATTGCATGATGAATAGGAAGCTTCATCACCAATAAGTGCATCAGACACAATAAATGGTCCTTCAAGTTTGAGATGACATTTTGAGAATTGTGCAAACGAAAAAATATCCTCATGAAAAACAACATCCTTACTAATCAAGAAATGTCCCCCTCAACATCATTCAAGTGATACCCTTTCTAAATGAAGGGAATATCTCATGTGTATCCATATGATTGTCCTAAGTTCAAACTTATCATGTTGTGTAAGGTCAATGGCATAGCATAAGCCACCAAATACATACAAGTAATTAAGTGAAGGTGCTTTTCTATAGAGAATCTCAAAGAGAGTTTTTCCTTTAAAGATAGGAGTAGGTGTCCTATTAATCAAATAGATAGTAGTGAGGATGCATTCACCCTAAAAGCATAGAGGAACTTGGTCTTGAAATCATAATGCATGTACAACGTTCAAAATATAATAATGTTTTCTCTTCACCACTCCATTTTGCTATAGGATATAAGCATATGAACTCTTATGAATAGTACCTTGGGATCCCAAAAAAGATGTACATTATGATTCAAAGAAATCTAAGGTTGTCAATTCTAACATGCTTGATGAAGGTCTCAAATTGGGTTTTTACCATTTAAAAAAAAATTAATGTTGGCTAGGATTTTAGTTTTAGCTTTTATGAGGAACGTCTAAGTGTCTCGTGAAAAGCCATTTATGATGATGAGAAAATAAAAAAACTCTTGAATATGTAGGAAACTTGTAAAGCCCCAAAAAGTCATGTGAATTAGTTCAAAAATTTGTTAAGTAAATCATATGCTGGAAGGGAAAGATGAGTGTGCTTGCTTTGCTAATGGGCAAATAGGACAAGTCTTAAGGCTGTCTAAAGCAACAACATGAGAAAAATAAGAAATAAGATACATAATAGAAAAGGATGAATGTCTCAATCTTCAATGCATAATATTACAAGTCATTGAAACAAAAAGTTTATTATATGAATTGTTCAAATGAAACAAAACTACGACATTAAGAAAAGGTACTACACTGTCTACAGAATTATGATGACAAGTTTCTTCATGACTAGATTCTAAAAAGTATAGGTCATCCTTCACTCTACTCAGTCTTGTCACTTTCCTAGTTAAGATGTCCTATATCACACGAAAATGAGAATGAAGACAAATCATGCTATTGGATTTTGTGGTTAATTTAAAGGTGGAGATGTTGGAGGTGAACACATTAGAATATAAACTAGTTTATAAGAAAATGACATTTGGTAAAGTCATGTATCCTATGTAGGACATTCAAATCAATATAGTGTTGAAAATCTGAAAGGCAAATAAGGTATATAAGTAATAGTAACTCTTAATTATACATAATAGTTAATCAGCAGCAAGATAGCATGGATTTCATTCATACAAGAACTATAATAGAAAACTCTTTACAAAGGTTTCAATCAATTATTTTAAAGTTAATAATCATTGAAACCTTAGATATTCTATTAGAAGGTGTGATAAGAAATCAAACTAGGAATTTCACAAATTAATAGATCATGTTCAAGAATCAACATAATAAGCTCAAAATACAATTGCTCTTTTCAAATGCTTTTTAAAATTCTATCTAGGTTATAGCCCTTGGGTGCTTCCAAACACAAAATCTTCATAGTCCTTAAGAAGAATGTTCGTTAACCATATTTGTCAATTCTATGCTTGACTACAAAGCCTTTCTCAATTAGAACCCGTGGCTAGAAAAGGAAAGGCAACAACTCTCTTCTTTCAGTTTGATTCAAAGCTTCTTAACACTTGAAAACATCTCAACCTTATCCTCAAAACATGATCAATAAGAAATGGATTTTCAAAACTTGGAAACTATTCTATATAAACCTCCTTGTCAATCAACTTATTTAGAAATGCACTTTTAACATCTATTTGGAATATAGTCTAAAATTTTTATAGCAAACATATCCTACAAGCACTATGTTTCTAGTAGTTGTTCAAGTCTTTCTAAGAGTGCATATGTTCATTGTATTCAATTTCTTTTTCTTGACTAACTATGAGTTGGTAATTAGTCCTATTTCAGGTAATTATCTTATTTTCATCAATTTTTATTTCTAAATATCCATTTTGTGTCTAATACCAATTGATCATTAAGTCTACGCACTAAGGTGCAAACTTAGTTTCTCTCAAATTTATTTAACTCCTCTTGTGTTGGAACAATCCATTTTTCATCTCTTAATTTACCACCCTTTTTCGTCCAGTCCTAAGATAAAAAGACCACAAACTCACATCTGCTTCTAGATGTAAACATAGTATTAAGTTTTTAGTTAGGATCGGCAATAATTTTGAGTTGGTCCCCTTCACTTTTTGCTCTAGGAAATGTTGGCTCTCTAAGTTCGTTATTTTAATTAATAGGAAAGGTGAGTGAATGTTAATAGTTTCTATACAATCGAAATATGTAGTTAAGGGACTTTCAGCATCAAGACATTTAATTCATCATATTTGTGTTGATGTATATTAAACTCATCAAATATGACATGTAAGGATCTTCTAAAACCAATATTTCTTTATTAGACATTCTCTATATACTTTACTATTAAGGAAACATCCAATAAATGTAGCTTTATTTGGCATTAAAGTTTTTTTTTTAAGGATTCTTTGTCATTGTTTAGTACAATTCATTTACATCCAAATAAAAAGAAAAAAAGTAAAAGAAAAAACGAGGATATATTCAATTTTATTTATAAAATAGCTCAAAATGAGTCCTTTTATATTAATAATACAAGTGGATTGAAATGTTAAACCTGTTAGAAAAATACATAAGATAAAACATAACACTTAACCCTTTATAACATAAATATGGTGGATGGGTTCAAGAAATAAAAATATAGTGGACTAGCATAAATGTGTGGCCATTAATAGAAAGTACAATATTACACTAATTAAAAGTTAACATAAAGTAAAATTAATTCTGCTCAAGGGGGCTTATAATGTAAGGCCTAGTTGATCTTCTCTTGAAATTTTCTTGCATCAATTTGGTAAAAATTTGCTTCACAAAATAGGTGAGATACCTAAACATTGAGAAAAATATAATTAGAATATTTGCATATCTCATAAGCCAACTTCCAAAGAGTAGAGAAAATTCCTTTTATGCAATGAATCATAAATTGAAAGTCTGTTTCTATTTTTGACAACACAATTCCTTTTTTATGATATATTTCCAAACCTTTAGGCAAAGCCAAGACCTTTGCATAGTGCTCATTTATCAAAGAAAAAATTTGCTTATATGCATATTCACAATTTACTTATGATGCTTAGTTGACATTCAAAAAAATTATCTTATGAATTGTGTGTTCAATACATCTTATTTAGTAGGAAGACAAATATTACTTGCTCTCAGAACCTATTGGTTTTTTTGTTAATATAATCCTAGTAATTGGATTTATATGCATATCCGCAAGAAGAATATACTTCTCCTTGAGAATGAATCATTTTGGGAATTCCAATGATTGGTTAATCGGTACAAATTGTGACCTTCATCTTGCGGATATTTTGATTCCAGCATATGATGACGCCATAGCTTTGAGATTTTTTTTGTTTTTCTTTCGACCATCTTTTTACCTTGTACATAAGGGACCAATGTAAAAAAATAGCGTGCCCTTCCGCCAAAATAGGTTGGATCTTCCAATCATTCATTTGAAGAAGAAAAAAAAAAAGGAAACCTTGTACTTCCCAAAAATCGAAATTATTGATCAACGGAGGAACATCATCCTCATTTTTGTTCAATAAGATACCAAAGTAGTGGGTGATTGATTTTTTTATCATTTATGTATGACTTCTTTTAAACGTCCCTTGCTTGCTTTCTAAAGGGTTTTAAATATAAAAATCATTTATGTATGAGTTCTTGTACGGTGCCCCCTTCCTTTCTTTCTACTGAGTTTCAAATATAAAAATCATTTTATTTATGATTTCTAGTACAATGCCCCTGCTTTTCTTTTTGAAGGGTTTTTCAATATAAAAATCATTTATTGCTACATAATCTGACCCATTCTATGTGTCTCTTCCTTTTTACGTAGAAGTTTTTAAATTCTCCTCCATGATTTGTCCCAATCCTTCTAAATAATAAGTTCTTTTCAAAAAAAAATTCACAATTTTTGGGTAAAAATCAGTATATGATTCATGAGTTTTATTTTTATAATTCAATGAAAAAGACCAAGTGTATTTAGAGAAGTCATATAATAATTGCCCTCAACATCACCAATCAAATCCCACCCATTCCAACTAATATTTCACTTGCCTTGAAACACTAGGCTTGAGAGCAGAAATGGGGTCAGAAATGGACACTCTTCAATAGAACAATACCTGGGTTTTGATTCCACGTTGTCCAAACATGCAAATTGTAGGATGGGGTTGGGTTTTCAACCCCAAGCTTGCCCACAATGGGTCGCTAGATCAGCTAAATGCAAGCCTCATAGCTTAGGGTTTCCATCAAGAACATGGGATCGACTTCTTAGATACGTTTGGATCGGTTATCCACCTAGCAATAATTTGCCCTCTCTCTATTGCCACTGTTAGGCAATGGTCATTCTTCATTGTGGCATTAGTCACTTTTACACCTTTTTTTTTTTTTTTTTGGCTGCACATGTTTTCATGGAATGGCCACTCAGTTTGTGTGATGCTTATGGGTGTGATTATGTTTTTCAACTAAGACATGCACTGTATGGGTTCAAGTAAGCATCAAGGGCATGACTTGACAATTTTGGTGAATTTTCTGTCTTTTATGGATCCTTTTGCTACTCTTTTTATTAATTCATATTTATTTACTTTGTGATGGAACAATCATAATGTTCTTAATTTTTGTAGACATATTTTTTGCTATAAATTCTTCTTTTGAAATAAATACTTTCATCTATGCACTTGGTCATGCATCCTTATGATGTGTCTTCGCAAAATGCGTGTTTTTCTTGGAATGGAAGTGTTGAATCATCTTGATGGTTTATTTTTGTCTCAAAGGCAAGATGCCTTACATTTTTTGTATCACATTTATGTCTAAATGTAACCTAAACTCACGCCTGTGGTTACAAAGCCCCCTACTGTGAAGAATGGCCTTGAACCTTCGCTCAAAAATCTCAATTTCATAGCCTAATTGGAATTATCCAATAAATCCTTACACATCCAAAACTTTTGTACTTGGTGAACAATTGTTGGAAACAAGGGAAGCGCTAAGAGTCCAAGTATTCAGCGGGATTAAGCATCTCCTTCATTATATCCATGGGATAGTTGGATTAGGACTTATTATTCATTTTAAAACCTCTTTGGACCTCTATAGTTTTAGTAATGCAGATTAAACATAATGCAAGAATACTAAGTTTTGCCTCTAGTCCTTTGGTCGTTCTTTTCTTTTCTTTTTTCCCTCTTGGTGCTAGTGCAAGAAGGTAGCCGTGATATCTAGGTTTTCTGCTAAATCAGAATAACGAGCCTTGGTCTTGACAGCAACTGAAACAACTTGGACGTGCTCCCTTCTTAAAGACCTAATAGTACCGCAATTTAACCCATCCACTGTGTTTTGTAATAACGTATGCGTTCTTCAACTTACCACAAAACCAACCCTACTTAGAAGGACTAAAAAAAGTGAGGTACATTACCATTTTATTAGGGAAAAAATGGCCTTAAATACCCAGGAATAGCACATGGGCACTCGCTGCAAATTGCTTATATATTTACAAAGCCTCTTTCGTAACCGCCATCATTTGCTTCCAAACCAAACTTGGTGTTACCACCCCAAATTTAAAGGTGCATATTAAACCACACTCACAAAACAAAGTCTTGGGTCCAATAGTTGATTCCTAAGAACGTGAAGCAAAACCACCAAGGACCTGGATGACAAATTAGTAACAAAAGTTTGCAATCTAGTTAGCACACAATTAGCTACCAACAATCGCATATGCAAAATTGAAGAAATTCTAGAGCATTCCATCATTAAACTAAGCATCTATAACTTCTCCTTACAACGTAATGTGTGATAGATTCATGTAGATTCAAGAATTAGTTTATACGTTTGTTATAAATGAAATATACGAAATTATTTTCTCCTGCAAACAATCATAACGTTCGTTAACAATAAAAATTGTGGAATTTTTATACCATAGGATAAAAAGAAAATAATATTGTGAAATCTAAATCTGAGAACCTCTAGCAACCTTTCCCATTTCAATAGGGTTTTACTTCAAAACTAAAAAGGAATTCACTATTTCAAAGCTGCAGGCACGCACTTGGTTGTTCCCCGAGCGTTACTTGGGGGCGAGAAGCATATATATTATTTTAAAAAAAAAAAATCAAAAGCGGGTACGTGAAAACCATGCAGGGGTTTGTGCAACCAATGATCAAACGTCGTCGCTTGTGTATCTGAGTCGACACGCGCGAGTTAAGTCGCGTACTGCACCGCCTGCCGATTGCCGATGTTTCTTGGTTTTTTAGGCGTTTTATATTTCATTTATTCGATTTTCTTCGTGAGCATCTTCGCAGGAAGAGTGGGCGTAAAGATTCAAAACGCATCGTTTTCACCTTCTCTCTGTTCGTTTCCTCTCCTCCCCCTCTCTCTGCCTCTCTATCTCTCTGTCTTTCTCTCGCTGGCTGTGTAGTAGAAAATCCAAGAGGAAACCTTACAGGCAGAGCTCCCTCCAAGAATCTAAACAATTCCTTTTTTCGGTGCGTGCCCCGCACTCGCCAATACTCTCTCTGTTTCTTATTTTTCTAAAGCCTCTGGATCCCCATTCACTGCCAATCCTTCAATCCCTGAAAACCATACTCTACGTTTTGACACCGAAACCAATTCCATTGAAGGTATCTATACTTGAGAAGCATGTCTTTCTTCTTTTTGCTAATTACTGAGTTCCTGAGATATTTAATAAGCCTTTGTTGAATTTCAGTTTCTTGTTATAAATTATATATTTTTCGTGATGAATATAGAAATTGAAGCTAGGGCTTATAGTTTCTGGTATGGCAGATAATGCACTATGAGTTCTGGGAGGTCAGGGTTTCAAAAGCGTAGGAGAAGGTTTCATGTTTTCTGGGACTGTCCATTTGGTTGAATTATATGGACCATGCTAAAGGTAAATTGTCTTTAGAGCACCAATTGTTTATATTTTACATTTATCAATTTCTTGTTTAAAGAATTCGAAACTTATCATAATAACAATTGGGATTTAGGAAAGAACGTGTTTACTGGATGAAATAGTAATACTTGGGCCTTTGAACAATGAAGGTCTGGAGTTTCCTTCTTGCTGGTCTTATGGACCTTCTATAAGATTTAGGATGTAGCTCCAATTTTGCACTTAATTTTAATGAGTCAAATTGTATCTGAATCCATTTGCCACCAAGTCGTCGTATGTGAGAGGTGTCTTTGCTGATTGAGTTGGCTTGCTTACACATGCTGTATTTGTTTGGATGTATTGTATAAGATTTAGGATGTAGCTCCAATTTTTTACTTAATTTTAATGGGTCAAATTGTATATGAATTCATTGGCCAGCCAGTTGTTGTATATGAGACGTGCCTTTGCTGGTTGAGTTGGCTTGCCCACACATGCTTTTTATGTTTAGATGTATGTAAGTGTAAAGCCCCTTCGTGAAAAATAATCTATATGTGAAATATGCATTTTTCCAATTAGTGTGTAAATGTAAATTTTTTGTTAATCTCCTTAGATGCATATTTATTATAAACTTAGTGTATAAAACATTCAAGTTCCTGTTTTTGGGATAGCTCTAATGTTCAATTACTTTATTTCCCACTTGCCTCAAGAACAAACTAAAAACAAAGAACCACTTTGAAGGATAACTGAAATCAATTTGGCCAATATAAAACGGACGGACATTTGAAATAATTAAAAACCAAAGAAAAATTGCATAAGGAGTGACAAGTAAGGATTTGCCCATGTTGTGATTACATTTGATGGTTCTGAGGTGCGCTATTAATCTATGTTTTTACAGGCAATATGGCTCTCAGGAAGTATGTCCCTTCTGATGATGCACATAAGGATATGAAACCTTTGAGATTTTCCATTAGGGTTCCTGAGAATGGTCAACTTGCGGATCCAGAAACAAGTCGTACTATGGAGCGTGAAGTTGATATTGATCTTAGAGAAGTTTATTTTCTTATTATGCATTTTCTCTCAGCTGGGCCATGTCAGAGAACTTACGGACAGTTATGGAATGAACTTCTTGAGCACCAACTTTTACCTAGAAGGTATCATGCGTGGTATTCAAGGAATGGGTTACCAAGTGGGGATGAAAATGATGATGGCATTTCATTTCCATTAAGTTACACCATGTTGGTGGAGAGGTGTGCAATATTTTTCTTGTCTTATTCTTGTACCATTTTTACACTTTTGCTTGTATTACCTGTATTGGCTAAGTTGAGGGGCTATTGTTTTGTACTTATTCAGGTATCCTCACATTGAGAAGGATCACTTGTTAAAAATTTTGAAGCAGTTGTTACTAAGTGGGGCTCCTTCATTGCGTGACATCAGTGGTGGAATAGCTCCAAATGCAGCTGATGTACCTACTCTTCTTGGGAGTGGTTCATTCTCACTTTTAAGCTGTAGGTGACTCTGCTTTAACGTTATTGCAGTTCATAAATTGGAATGTCAATAACTCTTGTTTTACAAATAGGAAGAACAGAAAAAAGAAGTGGAATTGATTGATGTATTTATGAAAACAGAAGTCATGTATCAACTAAGCCCCCTTAATGACTTGCTTAACAATAAGAAAGAGGAAAGCCATGTAAATACAGGTAACGCTTGATCTGATTCATGGGGATTCTGTAAATATCCCATTCCAAAGTGGATAGTTCGAAACAATTGGGATTGTTTTGGAGATTGGGTGCCCTAATTAATTCATGTTCTGGCATTTATAGGATGAAAAACTTCATTTTGCATCCTACGAGAATTTGCTGTATCCTAATTGGTTGGGAATTTTTTAATCAGTTAAACTGGCAAATATCTGTTTGTGATTTCTACATCAGTGGCCCTAGTGTTTTAATTTTAATATTCGCCTTTGTTTGCAAAAGTATTTGCTTCTTTGTTTTCGTCTTTCTTTTCTTGAAGCACTTATACTCCCTCAAACAACACCCCCGCCCCTCCCACCTCTTGGTCTCGTTCCGTGGTCTATCTGTGCTATATATTGTTTTATTTTCTCTTATATCTAATTCTTTACCTCGTATTTTTCTTCAGATGATAGGGACAAACGAAATAGTGGAGTCCAGTGCCCTCCCACTTACATGCGGTGGCCTCATATGAAAGCAGATCAGGTTCGTGGTCTAAGTTTGAGGGAAATTGGAGGTGGTTTCACAAGACACTGTCGTGCACCAGCTATTCGTGCAGCAAGTTATGCCATTGCAAAACCATCAACCATGGTACAGAAGATGCAAAATATAAAGAGGATAAGGGGGCACCGGAATGCCGTTTATTGTGGTATGTTTTGTGCTCTTAGACTCATATTTAAAATCTAAATCTGTGTGGAAGATGATTCATTTATGTTGTATGATAATCAATAAATGGCGTATAGATATATTAAACTTGTTTTCAAGGTGCCTTAGGTTCCAGTTTGTGCTTCCTCTATTTGTGCTAGTTTCAAGCTGCTGGATATTCGTGGAACTCCTGCTTCCTGGTTATCTTTGTTAACCTTATTACAGGGAGATAATAACAATTGAATTTGGAATCTCCACCCCAAGTATTGTCAGAAGTGAACTGTTGAACTGCGCCAAGCCCCTCCACCCCCATCCCTCACCTTTTTTCTTTTACCCAGGTTCATCAGAAGCTGTTACACTTCTACTATCGTGTTAGTGTTACACTTCTACTATCATGTTAGTGATATATGAAAGCTTTAGGGAATAAGATGTGCTGAGGGATATGCTGCTCTGTGGTTAGAGTTTGTTCTGTAAACGCCACAGTCTGAAGGGTGAAGTGGAGCTGTTTTGTTTAACAGAGGTTGCAGGAATCTACCAGCTGTGCACTTTGAAGGATTGTGGATTGGATTTCAAGGACTATCTGGTGGTTTAGTGTGATAAAAACTCATAAGTGTTTTATTCTGTACAAGGGAAAGGTGTGCTTTATAGAACTAACAAAGGAAGAGGTTTTTTGTTGTTGTTAGAGGTCCTATTTGACAGTGTGCCAGAGGACTCAGAGAGATAGAAGGAATAACTCTTTAGGTACTCCTGTTACAAGACTCTTATTCAATATGCCACCAAAACATCTGAATTCTCGAGTACAATGAAGCATATAATTATACATGTTGTCTCGTAGTTTGGCAAGTAATTAAAGGATCTAACGGGACTAACAAACAAATTAATTAGTAAGATCCATTGAAAAGCTGTCTCTGACTAGTCATGTACAAACTCCTAGACAATTATAAGTATATGCTCAAATGCTAAAATGTCTGTCATTGAAGGAGTCGCAGACAACTTATATTGGTTCCTAAGCATTTAATTGGTCTTAGTTCATGAAATAACTTCGAGGACAAAAACGCAGTTCTACATCTTAGCGCTGAACTAATGAATAGAGATTGAGCTTCACTTGGAGTCAGGAATTTGTGGAGTAACAGCAGATTAATTCTCACGGTGCATTATATTTGTTTGTTTGATATGACTTCAAAATTAAAGTAGAACTAATTATTTTTCTTCTAACTGCAGTGTTTTGAAAACCCTATTTTCATTAAAATTTCCAAAATGATATTGAAATTATGCCGTTCTACTGGATCTTTCTACTCCACAATGTTAAACATTGTCACATTGTCATCTTCTCATGATGGAATATTTGTTAAATAGTTGTACCTTTATGGGGCAACCTAAGCTTCAAGCTCGTCTTACTGTACCTATTTTCCTTTTTTTTTTTCTTTTCAATTATAACTGTATATATTGTTCATTGCTTCTTTTCTATACCTTTCTTCTCTCTCTCTCTCTCTCTCTCTCTCTCTCTCTCTATATATATATATATATATATATATGTGTGTGTGTGTGTGTGTGTGTGTGTAAATTGAATAATGCAAGCCTATATATGTCTTTTAAGGTTCTAGTGTTTTTTACCTTCATTTAAATGTTGCAGCTAGTTTTGATCGCTCTGGGAGATATGTTGTTACTGGTTCAGATGATCGCCTTGTAAAAATCTGGTCAATGGAAACTGCATATTGTTTGGCCAGCTGCCGTGGACATGAAGTGAGTCTGGATGGTCTATAGACAAAATGTTTTGAATCCGTATATCATTTGTGACACTCAAACCCAAAAAGAAAGAAAGAAAGAAAAAGAGTCTTTCCCCTATAAAGTCTCTGCTATTTTTGTTGCTTTTGGTATGATTTTTTATTATGTCTCTATCAATTAATGTCTTATTTTATGCTCGTAAGGGTGACATTACTGACTTGGCTGTGAGTTCCAACAATGCTTTGGTGGCTTCCTCTTCAAACGACTGTACCATTCGAGTTGTAAGCTTCATTTATTACTGAATGAACAATTTCTTTTATGCTTTGTTTATTCCTTCCTTTCTTTACCTTTTGGTTTTTACCCTGGGATGCTTAGTGATTATTTGACTATTTACATGGTTCTTGATAGTGGCGTTTGCCAGATGGGTTTCCCATCTCAATTCTGAAGGGGCATACTGGAGCTGTTACTGCTATTGCATTTAGCCCCAAGCCTAGCTCTGTGTACCACCTCCTATCGTAAGGCAGATTCATTTGTCTGTAAATTTGTATCATTAATTTGTTGCAGATAACTTGGTCATTGCGTTTTTCACATATAGTTTTTTTTTTTTTAGAAATTCGGACTTTTAAATTTGACTATCAACTAGTTTGAATTTCCATACCCACTAAGGAAAGTGCAATGTGGAGGAGTGAAAATGACAAGGTCTAATATTAGCTTGGTTTCAGATGACTTCTTGGACTTATCTGCGTCATGGACTGAACATAACCATAAAATGCAGAGTATCATAGTTGTTGCCATCAAGAGCCAGATTGATATCCTCTTTTGGGATTTGGTATAGATTCACAAGAAGTGATTTCCAAGCCCTCCAAATACAGGATGATTGTGATTAAATTTGTGTTCTTTTTCTTCTATTTTTTTCCTTTAAAATGGGCTACTGCTTGGTGCACTGTTAAAAGCCCTGGGGCTCTCCATGGAAGTGTGCTAGTTCAGGTCTTGAGAGCAGCTGCTCTTGATGCGATCCGGTGGCGGGACTGAGCGAGCTCAGGTTAAAGATGATATGTGAAAATTGTTTTTTTGAGTCTTCTAGGTTTTCTGCGAGAAAGTGAGTGCTTGGGTAGGGAGAAAGGGAGAAAAACAAAAATATGAAGAACTAAAACAAAAGATAGATGCCAAGTAACCACTCTTAAGACATAAAGACAGTGCCACCAGTCAAGGAGGTGCTTGCTCCTGCATCAGCTCTAGGCATAAAATGATCATAAGGATAGGACCATATCCAAGGCCCCTTCCTTGGACCCATTTAATTAGGAGCAGGCCTTGGCAGTGACCTTTTTGTGGTTTTTGCTGATCGTATGTAAAAAACCCATTTGGCCCAAAGTTGTAATAAAAAATTTACTTTTTTTTCCTATGCTACTGTCCCTCTCACTGGGTTTACTTGTTAAATTTTCCATATTTAAACTATATTTCAGTCTTAGCAGTAATTCAGCTGGTTAAGGCTTTTTATCTGCCTTTTGAAAGGTTATATTTGTTAATTTCCTGGAGATATATGGTCCTTAACTTTTATTATGTTAAATTTTAGAAGTATGTTTTCTTATGTGACATCTGCTACTATGAACTAATCCATCATTATCGAACATTGAGTTGCTTTTTCTGGGAGAATTTTGTTGCTGTGGAGGAATAATTGTTTCCTTTAGTTTTTTTCTTTTCTTTTTTCTTTTTTCAATCTAATTTGTCTTACTGTGTATCTGTATCCTGTGCAGATCATCTGATGATGGAACGTGTAGGATATGGGATGCTAGGTATTCCCAGTTGAGTCCAAGGATATATGTTCCGAGGCCTGCAGATTCTGTGGCTGGTTAGTTGCATTTTTAAGGGCCTTACAACTGATCAACTGATTCATCAATGTAAAATAAAAGTTATTTTGGAATCACTGATTGGCTGCAGGAAAAACCAATGGTCCATCCTCAAGTACTATTCCACAGAGCCATCAAATCTTTTGTTGTGCGTTTAATGCTAATGGAACTGTCTTTGTCACTGGTAGCTCTGACACTCTCGCCAGGGTACACCAAACATTTCTTTCTGGGTTATCCTGTATTCATGTATCATCTGCTGGTTATCTAACATCCACTTTTTTCTAAGTAAATTTTCAGTGGTGGCTGCTAAGTTTTACTAATTCACTGCATTATTTCTCAGAGTTGAACTCTTCTATAGATAGAAAATGTGTTTTTGGTATAAAGAACACTATGCTTGCAGGTGTGGAATGCTTGTAAACCAAATGCAGATGATTCAGACCAACCAAATCATGAGATAGATGTGCTATCCGGCCATGAGAATGATGTCAACTATGTGCAATTTAGGTTTGTTTGGGCTTGGTATATTACCAACCATTATCATTAGCAACTTTTTGTACTGACAGATTTTAATCTGTACGTTGCAGTGGATGTGCTGTAGCACCTAGATTTACTTCGTCTGACACCTCAAAGGAAGAGAATGTTCCAAAATTTAGGAACTTCTGGTGTGTTTCTTTGTTTTTCTTCATTTTGAGGGTTGGGGGAGTTAAAAGCAGCCATGTTATGTGGCGTATCCTTATCTTTGCTTTTGTTCTCCCTTCAGCAGCTGATTTAGATTGCATTTTTTGTCTCAATATTTTTGCATCTTTTTCTCCTTTATATTAGCAATCTAAGAATTAGATATCCTATCCATATGTTTCCAGGTTCACTCACGATAACATAGTTACCTGTTCTCGAGATGGTAGTGCAATTATTTGGATTCCCAGGTCACGCAGGTCGCATGTAAGCTCTTATTAATTATGACTTCTGGGTTTCTAGTTCCTGCTGCCCTTTTATTCTATTTTCTGTGTCCTTTTTCTCTTCTTTCATTTCTTCTGAAAGCTTTTGCTCCAACTCAACAAGTATCATGATTAACTTGTTAACTTTGGAAGTTAAATTGGGTGATGTCACTTGGGTAAAATATTTGCCTCTTGTGATTTTCAGATAGAAATTTTTTTTTGAATACATTGTTTCAGGGGAAAGCTGGCCGTTGGACAAGAGCTTATCATCTCAAAGTTCCACCTCCACCAATGCCACCTCAGCCTCTACGAGGCGGCCCACGTCAGAGAATGCTTCCAACTCCTCGTGGTGTTAATATGATTGTTTGGAGCCTAGATAATCGCTTTGTCCTTGCTGCTATCATGGGTAGCTTGCCCACTGCTTCACTAACTTAATTTTTCTTATTTTCACTGGGTTGGGGGCACTTGCTGGAATGGGTGGTTGCTGTTTGCATCACCTTAACACAATTAGGCTTCCTAATTGTGTTAATTATGACCTCTTCCATTTCTTGGCTGCTTGGGCTTTGGTGTGAATGAATGTCTCATTTAACATGATCATGCACTGATATGATAATGGGATTCCATTTGATTGTGCACTCCCCAAAGCTAGAGTGTCCCTGTTCCTCTCCTTGCCCGTTTATCACCTCAAATTTAACATAGTCGCTGGAACTAATCCTTTATGGGAGTATTTTGGGGGAAGTAAGTTCACAATAATAGTTGTAGAGGATTGATGTAACAAACAATTTCCACGTACTGGATTAGCAGGTTTACCTGCTTGACCTGTTAATAGGTGGTTGTGGCTATTTGAATTGTTCTGCTAAATTTGGGTTCTGCGTATGATGCTGGGTTTAACATGTTTCATTCAAGGACCTTCTATGCCTTTTTAAAACTGGGGAGTCCAGACTGGTCTTTTCTTTTTCTTCTTTTTTCTGCTTGAGTAAGCATTAAGTCATGCAGTTAAATAGTAAATCTTTATGAAAGCCTAAATTTTTATGTTTGACTGTTTTTAAGGAACGAGGAGTTGACAGCATTACGTTCTTTTGTTTCCTTTGTAGTAGTAAAAGTTCTTACTCTTATTCATATGAGATTTTTTTGTGATGCAGATTGCAGAATATGTGTTTGGAATGCTGCTGATGGTAGCTTAGTACATTCTTTGACCGGTCATACTGAATCTGTAAGTGGTTTAGTCTTTTCTTATAGAACCATTTTCCCCATAGCATTGTTGTTTTGTCCTGCATATGGAAGGAAGTGAATCTGTTGTGTTTTTTGGCCTTTCAACTAATCTAAATTAGTTGAACCAGTGAAATACTCATCTTCATGATATTGTTTAGCTTTTGTAGTGGTGTGACTGCCTTGTGTGCTTCTGTTTTTTATTTCTTTCAAACATTCATAGGTGGTTTTACTTATGTTTTGGCGTAGTGCTTGTTAATTTTCAAGCTACCCAACCATGTTTCTCTTCCTCGTAATCCTTGTAGCCTACTTTCCTTGTTAAATGTTAGCATCTCATATCATTAGTACACATAATGCAATGTAGGACTCTCCTTGCCTCCTTTTTATGATCATGTGATATTTGATTGCTATTCTATTCTGGTGTTTCAAGCAGTGGGATATTATTAGTCTGCCCAACATCATGTTTTTGTCTTCTTGTTTTCTCATAGAATTTCCTATTCTTCATTTAGTTCCTTGCACACAATTCTAGCATTCCTCTTTGCAAGGTTTTCAACCTGTTTGTGAGGTCATATTGAAATCTTCTATGACTTGCAGCATGCAAGCCTTGTATGCATTAATGATTTTTAAAGAACTTGTCATAACTTTGTTAGTCTACCAAGCTAAGGCTTTTGAGGCAAGTGAAATTTTTCCATGATATTAGAGCATAGGGTTACATGTCCAACTCCTGTTCAATCTGAATTCTGTCACCAGGAAAGTTCTAAGTCCATGTGTTTTAGCCTTTTATTGAAGTACCAGCTGTTTTCGTGTTGATATGTCAAGACATGAGGGGCTACACATGCTCTTTTAAGTTTCAGTCCTTTGGAGTAACTTTTATTTGCCCAATGCTAGTTGCATAGCCTTCCTAGTTTGGGGGCTATGTAAATTTCATGATTTTTCAAACCAAAAGCTTCCCATGGCTATCATTGTTCCCCATGTCTACTGATGATTTCTAATCCGTATTTCTGGTTGAGGATGCATCAAGGTGGATTTCCTGTTATTCAGGAAATTATCATGTGATACAGAGCTGTATATCTCACTGTCCAAACTTGTTTCCTGATAGACATATGTGCTGGATGTTCATCCCTTCAATCCACGGATTGCCATGAGTGCTGGTTATGATGGAAAAACCATAGTTTGGGATGTAAGTTTCTGGTTGTTTTAATTTCAAAGTTCCATAAAATTTTCTTTCTATACTTAAATGATGCAATATTTGTCATTCTAGATATGGGAAGGTACACCTGTTCGGATATATGACATTTCACGTTTCAAGCTGGTGGATGGAAAGTTTTCGCCGTAAGTGAATGATAGAAAAATGCTGGAAGTAGGACCTTTTCCTGCAATCAACACTTCAATTTGTTTTGATCCTATATATAACTTTGAAGTTTTCCATTATTTTGCTTTCTGGAACATCATTGACATTGTCCGTACTTTTTGTACCATGATATGACTAGATGTTTCATAGGCGAATGTGTTCTAAGTCATCAATATTGCAAATGTTGATTCTTTCTTTATTAGAGATCCGTTAACAGTTGACATATTATTTCAAACTCTAAAGCTTTGATACTAGTTAGCCATAAATTTTTCCTCTAGTGAGGTATTCTGCTAAGCAAGGGTGTTTCTAAGTTTTCCTGCATTGATTTCTGAGCCTGTTATATGGATCAACTCCTAATACAATACTCGTTCAGAACTAAAATATCAGTACTTTGCTTCTAAGTAGTGCCAGCAATAATGATGTTCAATCTGGAAAATTCTTACTAAAGTCTTGTGTCATGTATTCTTTTCAAGTTTAATCGATTTTGATCTTCAAGTTTTCAAATATTGTAGAGAAGGCAGTATTGTTTGGTTCTAGGCAAGAAAACCAAAGATGGTGGGTTGCCCTTGGAACTCTGATTCTATGAGTAGTGTAGCCTGAAGGCATAGGTTTGGGAATTATCAAAGCTGGAATTCAGAAAGGTAACGTAAAATACCGGAGGAAATTTGGGGAAGGTGAATTTCGGAGTGGAAGTGGTTGCAAAAAAGGGACAAAACTAGAAATAAGGAAAGAGTAGGAAGCTGGATAAGCCTAAAGCACATCCGGAAATGTCCCTCACCATACACACATTCCTGGAATATCTTGGTTTCTTAGATAGATTTTCTTGTGAGCTTCCTGTTGCTCATGTCAAATTACTCTCTTTTTCAAAAAGAATTATCAAATGGAAATGTTTCACCTAAGAAAATTGAGAAATTATTTTTAGTGTGATGGTTAGTTTATGCATTAAAAAAAATTGTGAACTTTGAGAAGACACATAAAATCATAGGAGATACAATATTAAGTTCAGTGCTGGTGATGGCATTTGCACAGGCCAATTAAGTGGTTGCAACGCAAAAGAATTTGATATAGAGGTTTTTGAACTATTTTTATTAAGATATGGGCCTTGATAAAGTGCACCATGTTGATACATTCTTCGTACACATTTAAACATTTTTGACATTGTGATATACCTTTTCATTTTGTTTTCATGCAAAACTCAAGTTACTGATTTTTCTTGGTGATGAAATTTCTCTCTTTGGAAAGGGATGGCACATCAATTATACTTTCAGATGATGTTGGTCAACTATACATACTAAGCACAGGCCAAGGGGAGTACCAGATGGATGCCAAATATGATCAGGTACTGATGCATTTTGTAAGCGCCCTCCTTCCCCACTCTTCTTTTTCCAGCACTTGTCTGAAGTGTAAAAGTGAAAAAAAGAGAAAGGAGGGAAGGGGGAAAGTTTTTTTCAGCTCTTTGTGTTGCTTATTGTGTGTGCTCTTGTATAACAGTTCTTCCTTGGTGATTATCGCCCCCTTATATATGATACAAATGGCAATGCGGTTGACCAGGTTTGTTCATTACTGTCAAAAATTTTGTCATTGATGGTCTTGTAGGTAGTTTCTCTCTCTCTCTCTCTCTCTCTCTCTCTCTCTCTCTCTCTCTCTCTCTCTCTAGACATGCAAACTCTGTTCCCATTGGCAAAATGACATGCTAGTGACGTTGCTCTACTTCTCTAAAAAATGATGCAGTTTGGGTTATGCTTGCTGTCTTTTGATTGTGAGCTGTTTTCTAAGCAGAATGGACTGCTTGAATCAAGCCCAATTTTTCTTTCTGCATGTGCTTGACAGAAAAGTAAGTGTATAAATATTGATATTGCTCCCGCTGCCACATTCACCTATCCTCTGGATGGATTATGATGGTAGAATTTGGAACCGAACCTACATTCCTTCGTGGTTATCAGGGGGAAATAAATAAATAAATAAATTTTACCCGACAGGGGTCCTGCACTTGTTCACTCTGGTACTAGAGAGAGACAGGAAGGGTGTTTATACACGAGAAGGACTAATACTTTGGTTTTGACACTTGGGTGCTATAGCTGTCTTTTTACTTCATATATGGATTAGAAACTTACCACTATTTTACCAAAGTAGGTTCTGTACTATTTAAAGCTAGTTTACACTTACACTTTGGTATGTTATGTACTCAAGCCTTCTTAAGTCTAAAGCATGAAAATATATTTTTTCTTTTTTCTTTTTTCTTTTTTCTTTTTTCTTTTTTTTTTCAGGAAACTCAGCTTCCACCATACCGGAGGAATATGGAAGATCTCCTTTGTGGCTCAGGTTGATACTTCCTATGCACTGACCTGCTTGTATTTAAGTTTTCTCCGCAGAATCATCTTTTAGTCATGATTTCATAATCTCAAGGACTTGTTTTGTGATTGAAATGCTAGACATGATACCATACCCCGATCCCTATCAGACTGCATACCAGCAAAGGCGGTTAGGAGCTCTGGGTAAAGAATGGCGTTCTTCTTCGTTGAGACTTGCTGTCGGACCTGATTTCAATGTAGATCCAGACTTCCAAATGCTGCCGTTGGCAGAATTAGATATGTTGACTGAACCATTGCCAGAGTTAGCAGATGCGATGGATTGGGAACCAGAAAATGAAGTACAAAGTGAGGATACTGATTCGGAATACAATGTTACTGAAGATTATTCTTCTGGAGGTGAACGAGGAAGTTTAAGTTGTTCAATATCCTCTGGTGAACAAGAGTGCAGTGCAGAAAACAGCGAGGCTGAGGATACTCAATTGGATGGCCTTCGTAGATCAAAGAGGAAGAAACATAAGGCAGAAGTAAGTTTATTTCTTTGCAAGTTAGAAGCTGGTTTTACTAAGAATTTTCTATTTTTGCGTCTGATTGAATTGGTTTTTCCCCTGTTTCAGGTTGAGATCATGACTTCTTCTGGGAGGCGCATTAAGAGGAGGAATCTGGATGAGTGTGATGGCAGTGCAGTCAAATTTAACCGAACTAGGAAATCAAGAAATGGCCGAAAAGCGTCAAAGGGGAAATCTTCTAAATCAAAGTCTTTGAGACCACAAAGAGCTGCTGCACGCAATGCACTTAATTTGTTTTCAAAAATCACTGGAACATCTACAGATGGTGAAGATGAAGATGGCTCTGAAAATTTGTCAGAAAGTGAATCCACACTGCCAGATTCAATCGTTGAGAGTGATGAATCTGATAGATCTTTGCAGACTGAGCAAATCAAGCTTTTAAAAGGGAAGGAGGTGTCCCTGGATGAGTATGATGATGTTGTTGTACCTCATGAACCACCTGAATCTCATATTAACAGTGGAAACAGAAAGAGATTGGTTCTCAAATTGCCTATAAGGGATTCAAATAAGCTCGTGCTTCCAGGGAGCACTTTACATAAAAGCAAGTACCAGGCTGATTTGGTGGAATCATCATCTAAGGCTCCACTCGAGGCCATTGAAGAAAATGGGAATCATAAAAGCCCTCAGGATGCTAGTTATTGTTCTGCTCATGCAAACTGCAGTTCCATTGAAACAAATGGGGGAAGGAGATTAGAGAAGACTGAAGATCTTTTAGACCTATCTGAAAGTTACAATGATGGACAAATTAGATGGGGAGGGGTCAAGGCTCGTACATCCAAGCGACAGAGATTTGGGGAAGGCACATCATCATATGCCAGATCTCGTGTATGTCTTGGTCATGATGCAAAAGAGAATTATGTTGATGAACACATAAAATCTCAGAAGGATTCTGCTATGATATCCCCTTTAGAAGTCCAAGAGTATGGGGATAATATGGATGGGATGCTACTGGCGAATGGCAAAAATATTGTTGGCAGTACCTCTGAGGGTTTTAACTGTGAGTCACCGAAGCCAGTTTCTTCGGTGGTTGCTCAGGAAAACACTACCTCTTCTTTGCAGTACAAGCATGGAACTGATCCGCATCCTGAACTAAATGACAGAATCACACCCATCTCAACAAGGTTCAGGATAAGGTCAACAAGGATTTTAAGGGATCCAGAAAGCCCTCCCAAGCAGGAAATGGAATTTTCAGTGCAAAATTGGAGCAATGGCAGGCATGGAAGCCCTTCAGGGAAAGAACATGATATGATTGCACCTGAGGACGATGGAACCAGTAGAATCAACTCAGATCATGGGGATGAAGCTCAAGAGTCGGACACTCAAATTGATGAAAATTCACTGTCCGTTGTACGTGGCTCAAAAGACTTGCATTTGACCACAAACAAAATGTATACCGCTGTTTACAAGAGGTCAAAGTCACATAGGAGTAGGACTAATTTAGAAACTGAGAGTGGTGGTATCGGTGAAAGCACATCAAATGCCAGCAACCATGGACTAATTGCAGGACTGAATTCGCAAGAAGGCTTTGTTAATGGGGCTCGTAGGACAAGGTCCATGGGGCTTAAGGTGTCTGCATGTGATTCAGATGCTGTTGATGATAGTTTCAAGGCAAGGCAAGGGCATGAATCAGGGTTTACGTTTAGAAATACCCATAGTAGTTCCTTGGACAGATGTCAACTCCCTCCTGAAAACTGGGGATCAAATTCAAGGATGACAGTTGGATTGAGGTCAACTAGAAACAGGAGGAGCAGTAATTATGTACATGATAGAAGCTCAATAGATAGAAGAAAGTCATATCAATCAGGTAGAAAAGGATTTTGGTTACTGTTGTCAACCCACGAGGAAGGTTCCCGTTATATTCCTCAGCAGGGAGATGAAGTTGTATATTTGAGGCAGGTTAGTCATTAAGACACATGATTTCTTGTTGGTTCACCGTTATTTCTTGTTCACTCTTTTTGTCTTTATTTTTTCTCTTCTTTTTTTGTGTGTTTTGGTGCTTTATGATCAATTTCTTATGCAGTATTCTTTATCTTTCAGGGCCATCAGGAGTATATTAATTATTTTAATGCAAGAGAAGTGGGTCCCTGGACATCAATTAGGGAAAACATAAGAGCTGTGGAATTTTGTAAAGTTGAAAGGCTTGAGTATTCCTCACTTGCAGGCTCTGGTGACAGCTGCTGTAAAATGACTCTTCAATTTGTAGATCCAACTTCCAGCGTGTACCAGAAGTGTTTCAAGCTGACACTGCCAGAAGTGACTGGCTTTCCAGACTTCCTTGTTGAAAGAACTCGATTTGATTCTGCTATGCAGAAAAATTGGACATTTAGGGATAAATGCAGAGTCTGGTGGAAAAATGAGGGTGAAGAAGATGGTAGTTGGTGGGATGGCCGGGTTGTCTTTGTAAAGGCCAAATCGGAAGAATTTCCTGACAGTCCTTGGGAAAGATACACTATTCAGTACAAGAGTGACCCCAGAGAGAAGCACAATCATAGTCCATGGGAGCTTTTTGATTCTGATACTCAATGGGAGCAACCTCATATTGATGATGAGAGCAGAAATAAGCTGCTCTCTGCGTTTGCCAAGTTAGAGCAGTCAGGAAACAAGCCTCAGGTATTTAGACACAAGTACTTACTTTTAAAGATTGACCGTGGATTTCCTAATTACTTCAATTTGTTGTGAACATTTCAGGATCGTTATGGGGTTCAAAAATTAAAGTGTGTTGCAGATAAATCATACTTTACAAACAGGTATATATTTTATACTTTTTTGTCTCCTATAGGTGAATATTGTATTGTTTATTGAAGAAGTTAACTACAACGTCATCTAGGAGTGCCTGCTGATACTACGCTTTGGTATCATGTAACCGTACTTATTCCTTTTTCACGAGTTAAAGCTAGAAATTAGAAAGAGTAATTGGATTTTCTCTTTTACAGGTTTCCTGTTCCATTGTCTCTTGAAGTGATCCAGTCTAGATTAGAGAACAACTATTATCGAAGTTTGGAGGCATTGAAGCATGACATCAAGGTGATGCTGTCAAATGCAGAATCATTCTTTGGGAAAAATGCGGAAATGACAGAGAAAATAGAACGCCTATCAGACTGGTTCACACGCACTTTGTCGTCTTTGTAGCTCCTTGTAGAGAAGTAGGTCCAGTCGAGGCTGCAGCGCCTGAGATTTCTCACCTTTTCTGTAGATATCGATTCTTATGTATTTAAAGGTTTTTCAACTCTGCCTTTGGTCCAAATTTTGGCATTTGGTTAGTGTTTTGGGAAATTCCGTTCAGAGGAGATAAATCTCTCGGGGAATCAGCCAGTTTCTGTCGAATTTTTCCACCCACAAAATTCATTCATGTATAGACACTCCATACTCTAATTAATAACAGCGAAGGCAAAAGAAGCAATGTCATTCTTGTCTGACGCCAATCCTCTCTCTCTCTTTGTTTTGCCCTGCAGATGCGTCCAATACACGAACAGGCACTTTGCATGGACAAACCATTCGGTATAACACCAAAATACAAATATCATCTTATGGCTTCAGAAAACTAAATTGGTGTTCTGAGTTTCCTACCAGTGAGATTCAAATAAAATTTTCTTCTTCTAGTCGACTTCCCGTTGACTCAGTGATGAACTAAAGGAGCCCTAACTGGCAGGTTAATAGTTTTATGAGTTTGACATCACCCCCTCCCTCCGATGTGCGAGTTTAAAAGAAAAAATCAAATTTCTTTCATCCCAGAATAGATTTTCAAATTTCCATTGTTACCTGATTCATCAGTCGATAGAACTTCCAGTTTGATGGTTAAACTGCCCACCATTGGGTCTACTGTCAGAAGCGTGGTCGGTCAGGTTCCAGAGAAAAAATAGGGTCCTTAGGTTATGGCCATAACGAATGCTAGTAAATCTTTTCCGACAGAAACTTGCTTCTCTCTTTATTGCCTGTATGTTACTTTGTTAAAACAGCACTTTTGCGCAAGACAAACTACTATTTACTAGTCTGGCACCCTATTTCTGCATTCCATTCTTTGTTACTATGCGTGTAGAATCAAAATTATGCACACCTGTGCTTAAGCGGCAAGATTGAGACAAATGTCAGAATCAAGACCCTAATCTTGCTGAAAAATTGTTACACCAATAAAAACTTCCAGAATGGGTATTTGACGATGAAGAAAAACAAAAAACAAAAACAGTTCAAACTGTGTACTTATGGATGTCTTCTGAGGATCAGTGCGGGCCTTCCATGATTACAGTACCAACACAACAGAGAAAATTGTGCAAGAAGGCTGCACAAGAAAATTAATGCCTTGCCCTGTCACCCACAATCCAAAAGGACGCGATGACATCATGATACAGGTTCTCATCAATTAAGACGTCCAGCAAATGCCAAGTCTTCTAAATTCCATATGGAGGCTATTAGCACAAACTCCTTCCCATGTTTTCAAGCTAGTGCATAAAATTGCATCAAAACTTTGTTGACTCTCAATCTCTCCACCGATGGCCACAGTTTGGGTTGCAACAGACGAAAAACAGCGTCATACCTTCCTCCCCTCTAGCAGTTGCCTGCACAAAATTGGAAGCAGTTCAAAAATTACTCACTCAAATCACAACTCAACTGAGAGATTTCCATGAGTTTTTTGAAACAAGAGCTGCGACTCCACAGCATAAAGGACCTGGAGGAAACAAGGTCGCAGATACGATTAATGCATGGACATCTCGTGCAGGAGCTATAAGTTTTCAAGCTAGTCTACGCGGCAAAGTCAAACTCAGACTATTGCAATTGAGCTTAGCTCTGAAGCAGTTGACTAAATGGATGTTTAGCTCTGCTCAGGCTTGACCTCAGGTTTGTTTGATTCAACTACTAGATCCCATTGACTTCACTAAGGGAGGGTCAATGATCTAAAAAGAGATAATTTGCAAAGGTCTTTTTACATATAGGACATCCATTGGTAATCAGCTTATTATGATAACCTCTCGCAAGTGAGAATTTAGTAAAGCTTCTAAACCAAAAGGTCAACATAACACTTGAAAAATCCCATGCTACCTGCAACTTCTAGCACAATCCAATATTACAAAACTGCTCTGCTATCGCAAAGACCAAACTTAAAGGGGAAAACAAAAAAATGGTTTGCTGTAATCATTTAAAGCATCTCATTAACAGGATACCAGTAAGCAAAGAGTAAGAAATGAAAAACATGTGAGAGACTGAGGAGAAAATAATGACATTGTTTGCCCAAAGTAGATGCCTGGAAATATTGTAATAAACCACTTGAATTTATCTAAGCATTATACATCCCATACTTCTTGCACACAAAAAGATGCAAAACAAAAATTTGATAGACTTACTAATCAAGCTTTACTGTCTACCATAAGCCACGTTGCAGCAGCTACATTATGATTTCTACGTCAATTTGAAGGTAACCTCAACTGATACTACTTTTAAAGTCAGCATCCATCATTATGCTTAAGAATACTCTCACCCTTTTAGAAAATCGCACATCAACAAGATAAAATAATTACGAAATTCCAAGATTTTAAGCCTTAATGTGCAAGAGTAAGCGAATCTCATCAAGCTTAAGCCCAAGCCCATAAATTGCTTTCATATCATTAAGCTTAAGTCCTTAATACCCACCTCTCCAATTAAATAAATAAATGCTCTCAGTTATATGAACTAACTCCACTAGAAAATTTGGGCGTGATAACAACTAAAGCAGCAGCCTCAGAAACAATTTTGTAACCAGTAGCAATACTCTTGGCAATTTAAATAGAATAGAAACTCACCTGGAAGAAGACAGCTTCTCCATGGTTGCATTGAGTACAACGAACAGATTTTGTGCGAGGAAGAGTCGGATCCGCAGCCACATCCTGTAACACTTGAGTGCGCTCTCCGACAGAGTGATGTATTTCATTCCTATAGACACAGTTGTTATCGGCAACCTCCTGCAACATGCTGGACACTAATAAACATACAAAACGATGAAAAAAAGATCTTCTAGCAGATATCATGGACCCTATTGTCAAAGCGGTCTCTGCAAAATGACTCCCTTTTAACATTGTGACCTGAATTGTTGCTCTCGCTTGTTTCATAACTAATGAACCAAAATGGACAAATTAATAAAAGGAAATGCAACCATATAATAGTTTCTGTCGCTAATGATTACTTAGTTTATACCAGCTAAAAAATAAGAGCACAGTGTAGAGATGGACGGTAAAAATAAGCTCAGTGTTGAGCCTGGAACAAGGCCAAAATGTTTATGCACTACAAAAAATGAGAACGAAAACTAAAATTTGGGACATTTAAATTTGTGTTAACAATACTGAGAGTTAACAAAGCATGTTGAACTTCAGAAAATAAGTTGCAACATCAAGCCCAGAATTGTGAATAGTGCTAAGTTTCCTAAAAATCTAAGATTAACACTAGTGTCGGAAACCCTAGTCAGTTTAAATGAAAAGAAAAAAGAAAAAACCAAAAATAGAAGGGAAACAGGGAAGTAAGTTAGGGTTTTAGAAAGGGTCTAGCCAGGAATCAATAAATTGTATAGAACACACCGTATATAAGACCAATTCACTAAACCCCAAATCAGATTTATTTCAAGAAAATTTTTAGAGGTACCGAAAAAAGAATATTAAAAAGAAAAGAAAAAAGTGAGAGCAGAAGAGAACCTGGTGATCGCAGTTGCGGCACGCATAGAGGAGGATCTTCTGGTCCTTATCTTCCTTAGGATACAGAATGTTGTTGCTACAAGTTTCAGAAATAAAGAACAAAATCATATATCGTTTAACAAGAATCAAACATTTTTTAATGAACGAATACTCTGTTAAAGAATGTGAATGTAAGCATGAAAATAGGGATGAATGAATGAAGATAATGAAAAAAGGGATGGAAATGGGTACGGACCATTCTCGGCAAAATTTCATGGTACTCATCTTGGAAGGTAAGAGCGAGCGAACGAGTGAGAGAGAGAGAGAGAGAGAGAGAGAGAGAAGTTGGGTTTTGCTTTGGCGGGCACTGTCTATGCTCCTTTACGAATCCCTCGTGGTCTTTATTCCTAATAAATCATTTTTTGTATTACTACTACGCTCTCTGTAAGCCAACTTTTTAAGTCTTACCTCCACATGGACGAGAAGCCATCCTTGCATGTTTAATTTTGATGATTAAATACCAATTTCATTTCTATTGTTTATCAAGATGATGATTTTCCTTTTCTGTGAATCTAAAGAGCTAATGACTCTTTATAACATAATAAAAATATGTAATATCCGTAGAATATTACTAATGACCTTATTCTTCCCGTTAGTGAAAGTGGTGGATTTTCTTGCACCCACTTTTGTCAAGAGGAAAATCAATCGTTAAAGAGTCATTACCCCTACAAAAACTCTCATGTCAGTACCTGTATCTTCCTCCTATTCTCCTTTTCTTTCTCCGTTTGATTTAAGAAATAAGAGATGGATCAAGTCTATATTTGATTCTAATTTTTATCCATAGCGAGCTCATCTTGTAATAGTTGATCCCTTGACTGACAAATGATAACATAACATATCAAAGCTAATGCGATAGGAGTTCCTCTTGCGGATTTGAGGATTCAATCAGGGATCTAATCTTCCTTTTTCTCCATAACATGTACGGGCAACATTTACCTGACCCCGTTTGACTGTCCAATTATCTTCGCCTTCTTCAGAGAGATGCAGAGGTAGCTAGGCCTGTGTTCTGGCGTTTGGATGCAGGGGATGTGGTAAAAAATGTGATGCGTCTATGCATGTGAGTGACTAGTACGTAAGAACAAGAAGAAGAATGAAGGCAAACCATTCAGGGCAGAACTTAAACACGCTCATGTTGAAGGAGACGCTTCCTGCAACTTCCAAACCTTAAAAGAGTTAACTCCTGACTTGGACATAACTCGCCTCTTACCCAAATGATGTTTAAAAAGATATAATCCACTGACCATGGAGAAAAATGGGTAGTTTAAGCAGAGAGGTATCTAGAAGACACTCGAGTATAAGATTGACTTTTAAGGTTGGAAGCCGGAGATTTGAGAAGAAGTTGGAGGCTTCTTCTACCACTTTCTTACATAAAAAGAGGAGCGATCATTTTAAGTCCTTTTCAATTAGTCAATAATGTGGAAATGTTTGTCAAAATGACCCAGGTCAGAGTCTGGACCCGCATTCAATCTAGCAGTTAAATCCATACAGGTCTACATGACTGATTTATTGATTTTCTTTCTGCTGTTGCATAAACCAAAATCTTAATATCAGAGCTAAGACACGATGATGAAGATCCATAATCAAAGAACGCGAGGACTTGACGAGGCAGATCAAATCCAAGCACTGGATAAGGGTTTAGAGTTTTGATGCAAAAGCAGAAAGTAAGACAGCTAGTATGAAATGCTAGGTTTCTTTCTATATTTTTACCAAATTTTTATTGCTTGAAAACCGTGGAAACCCGGCCATGATCCTCCAAAGTGGCAATGGTGACCTCGAGCTTCTGAAAAGACTGAAGAAAGAAAGAATGGAGAGAAGGTACCAAGAAAGAGTACAATGGGACAAATGCAACTAAAGCAGACTCTGAAATATTTCCTCGGACGCAAGAATCAAAAGAAAACATTTACCACATTTATTTAGAAGGCATAACCTTCCAACATGCATAAAACCACCAATAAGCTTCATAATAACACACTAAGAGTCTATCTGGAGCCGGTAGAAATCCCAGCCTAATCACAAACAAGCTACAGCCTAATAGAGACAAAACATTGATGCGATACAAAAGCTCCAATCTGTTACACTGCCTTCCTCTCAGTGCCTTCGGCCATGCCTCCTGCTTTTCCTGCGACTGCTCCTATCATCAGAATCAGACTCTGAAATCGAGTCCGAATCAGAAGACTCGGAAGAAGTGCTGTATCTCTTACGCCTTCCCCTCTTCTGCTTCTTTTTCTTCCTCTGTCGTCTTCTCTCCACTTCTGAATCAGATGATGAACTGTAACCTGAGCTACTATCCTCTGAAGAATAATCGGATTCTGTTACCGATGATGCCCCGCTGTCTGTCTCAAAAACTGAAGCCTCACTATCACTACCAGAATCAGAATCTGATCGATGCTTTCTTTTGCTCTTCTTAGAACTCTTTTCAGCTTTCTCCTCCTTAATATCTGGATTATCTAAGTCGTAAGAGATTGACACCTTCATCCGCAATTTAGGATTCTTGAGCTGTTGAGTTCGGGAGGGTCGTGAGATGTAAACTCGTTCGTTTTTGCATTCATAGGTCCAATGCCCACTCTGGAAACACTTCTGACACTGTGAAGCCGCAGCACCCATGGTAGACATAGAAACCTTAAGGTCTTTTCTTTCACCCAATCTCACAGCCTTTTCAGTACTATTCAGATACATCTGCCTCTTTGCTTCCCGTTTCTCCTGCCATCTGCTAGGTCCTTCCTCCTTCTGCCCATAAGCGTTAACATTACGGGCTGCAGCAGTCGCAGCCCTTTCAGCCTGAGCACGACTGAGTCCCTTTGCAGCACTTAGGGTTGCAGCCTTGATTCTTTCAGCTGCAGCCTGGGCTTTCTCTTCCTTCTTACTAGACATGTTCCAATATCTAAACAAGATCCCAGAAGGTTTCCAAATTCACAAACAAACACAATACCCCAAGCTCCAATATGATGCCAACACCACCAAGATCCTCCTAGAATCTGTAAACAAGACATTCAAAAGTCATTTTCAAATTTCCCAACTATGTAAACATTATATCAAAGAGCTAAAAAAGCTACACATCAACTATGACACACTTGGAGAATGATTCCTTTAGTTATAAACATAACTAAAGCATGAAATAAATAAACAAACATTTGCGCATCCAAGAATTCAAGAAGTCATAACCCAACACAAGATAACGTTGAACTAATCACAGATGTCAAGATTTTGAGAAATCCAATACACATCCTCATATACACCTCAAGAGCCTAATTCCATCGTAAGTATTAGCTTTCAAAGATTTCCCAACTAAAATTCAAACAAAATCGGCCCACAGAAAAAAAAAACAAACAGACAACTGTAAAAGTCCTCCAACTTCTCGATTTCCTCAATTTAAATTGAACAGAACAAAAAGCACATCCGGAACCCCAACCCTAGGTATAAAATAAAGCGATCAATACTTCAATCTGATATAATCTAACCACAGAAGCCAAGTTACAAAGCCGGAGAAGATCAAGCCCTAGACTTCTAGTCTTTCCCTAGAAAAACCTCTAGAAATACAGTTTCTCCTAAAATCCAATAGAAGAACCAAAAACAATTTTTTTAAAAAAAAGGAACGAACAATCAGTTTCGGAAACATCAAAAGCTACGAATAGTATTCGAGGTAAACAAGAATAAAAAAAACCTAGAAATCGAATGCGAAATCAAAAGATAACTCAAGGGTCGGGGTGCGAAACTCACCTCGCGTAGTCCAGGAGCGAGATCTGAGAGACAGAGCAGAAGGGATAGAGGTCGGGGTCACATAAAAGGGACATGCATTGGCAACTCTTAAACGGCTTGTAGCGCCGTTGCGCTCACATTAACCGACTTTAGTTACCGACATGTAGTACAGACGTTGTTTGGATTCCCCCAATGACATGTATTCGTTTGTATTCACAAACAATAATAGGACGCAGACAAATCCCAAAGTAATTCATGATAAGAGTATATTTAAAAAAAAAAATCAAAAATTATATAAATTTTTCATTCATTTTTTATTTTTTTCCACAAACTAATTCTTCCTTTTGAAACTTTTTAGAAATAGGATCTTATTTAGCTCTAATATCTATAAAATTAAAATGTTCAATTTCATAGCAAAACTCATTATTTGAATTAATTTGTGAAAAAAAATACAAATTGAATGAATAGAATTATATAATTTTTGAAAAAAAAACTTAATAATCATAGTCCTATCATGGATTGTTGTGGGATCTATCTACATCATAATATAATTTGTGAACACAAAAAGTTAATTAGACTGCCAATGATTCATATGTGGAGAATTCATAAGACAGAAGCTTTCTAGAAATAGGATCTTATTTAGCTCTAATTTCTTTAAAATTAACAAATTCAATTTCACACCAAAATTCATTATTTGGATTCTCCCAACAACATGTAACCTTTGTTTCAACAAAAAAAGGTAGACTTAGCATGTTTTGTTTTTATATTGTCTTTTTTCCCCTTGCTTCCCCACTTACGGATTCTCCACATCTAAATCACCAGTGGTCTAGTTAACATTCTATATTTACAAACTCTAACATGATGTAGATAAATCTCAAAGTAATTCATAATAGGACTATGATTAACTTTTTTTAATAAATTAAATAATTTTGTTCATTCAATTTGTATTTTTTCCATAAATTATTTCTTCTTTTTGAAGATTTTTAGAATTAGGATCTTGTTTAGCTCTAATTTCTTTAAAATTAACATGTTCAATTTCATTCCACAATTCGTTATTTGGATTCATCCAACGACATGTAGCCTTTGTTTTAACAAAAAAGGGTAGACGTAACATGTTCTATTTTCATATTGTCTTTTTTCTCCTTACTTCCACCTTATGGATTTTCCACATCTTAAACACCAATGGTTTGGTTAACATTTTTGTATTCACAAACTATAACATGATGCAGATAAATCCCAAAGCAATTTATGATAGGACTATAATTAAGTTCTTTTTCTTCAAAAAATCATATAATTTTGTTCATTCAATTTTATTTTATTTTTTTACAAATTAATTCTTCTTTTTGAAGCTTTTTAGAAACAAGATCTTATTTAGCTCTAACTTCTTTAAAACTAACATGTTTGTACCAAAATTCGTTATTTGGATTCATCCAACACAACATGTAGCTTTTGTTTAGCAGAAAATGGTAGATTTAGCAATGTTTTGTTTTCATATTGTCTTTTTTTCCCTTGCTTCTCACTTACAGACTTTCCATATTGAATCACCAACAGTCTTGTTAACATTTTATATTCACAAACTATATTATGACACAAAAAAAAATCCCAAAGTAATTCATGATAGGACTATGATTAAGTTTTTTTTTTCCCAAAAATTATATAATTTTGTTTATTAATTTGTATTTTTTCAACAAATTGATTCTTCTTTTTGGAACTTTTTAGAAATAGGATCTTATTTAGCTCTAATTTATTTAAAATTAACATGTTCAGTTTCATACCAAAATTCATTATTTGAATTCCCCTAACAACATGTAGCCTTTGTTATTTCAGCAAAAAAAGTAGACATAGCATGTTTTGTTTTCATATTGTGTTTTTTTCCCCTGCTTTCCCTTTACGGATTCAGTACATTTGAATCACCAGTGGTCTGGTTGATATTTTGTATTTACAAACTATAATATGACATAAATAAACTCGAAAGCAATTCATGATTAAGTTTTTTATTTTTTTTTTGTTTTTTGTCAAAAATTTCTTTTCACTGAATTTCTATTTTTTTTTCACAAATTAATTCTTCTTTTTGAAGCTGCTTAGAAATAGGATCTTATTTAGCTCTAATTTCTTTAAGATTAACATGTTTAGATTCATACCAAAAAATTTTAGAAGTAACTTTTAAAACACATTCCCAATAAAAATCTAAAGTATTTAATTCAATGATAAGTTTACTACCTTGTTGAGAAACTTCAAAACATCATCTTATTAGTATTTGATTTGTTTACTATTTCTTTTATTTACTTGCAAAAAATACTTTTATCTTTTAGATTATGGAGTACTAAGACATTATTTAGATTCAGTGAGCCCTTCCTACTATAATTTGTAGCCTCAGCACATGTCCATGTCGTCCTGCAATATGGCTGGCGCAACAGGAAGAACCTGATATTTATTGTACCCCATCACCAAAAAAGAACTAAAACTCACTCTAAACCGGAACCAAGCACATTCAGATACTGCCATGAGATCACAGAGAAATCCTGGCTATAAGTGATGGCGAGATAAATACGCATTCTCGTTTTGTTAATTAACTACAAAAGATGAATCCAGAAATAAGGCTGAGACCTTTATGTATCTCATTCATGATCAAGGAAAAACAGAAATTGAGAAGGCATTCCAGGATGGAACATTTCTTCTTATACAAGTACGAACTATGTCACATTAAACTAGTGAAGGCAACTTGAACTTCTCTGCTGCCCCTTAAAATTTCCAAGAAAGGAGATTTGCAGCAGTTGAAATAGCGGCTCCAGTAATTGCGCATTGCACAATCTGGTCACGGGAAGAGTCTTCAGCTGTAAGCGCCAGTGCCACACCCGTAAGTGCTCCTGCAACTGCGCTGTTTTTCTGCACCAAAATAATCGAAGTTGAATCAGGTGAACACGATACCATAATCACCAAAAACATATTCTTGGATTTCACACATCCCAAACAATTAATCATATCGGGAGCAGCCGTAAGTTTATGAGAATATAATTGCTGAGTGAGTGCAGCTCCGGCGAATTCCTTTTCACTTTTGCAGGTGTCCTACCTAATCTAGACATGAAGAACAAATTAATCTATGATCGGTCTGCAAATTCACCAGACATTCACTATAAACAACGACAATATTGCAAGAGGATACATATTAGTATTTCTCGAATATATAGACATTTACCCAATCATGAGCTCCGCGAACCTCCGTTAGTCCGTGGCTGAGGCCTGAATACACTCCAGCGGCCAGTCCTGCAGTACAAAACAGACCCTTAGTTCGCTCTTGTACCCTGAACTTACTCACTCGTCAAGGAAGGGACTGCCGAGTACTTGTGGTTGGTTAACTTCCTTCCTTACAACCCAAATAACCAGTCTACGTTATAAAGGAGTGATCTAAAACTACTATTTTATTTAAACATAGAAAATGTTCATTAGCTAACAGAATAATGATTCTAAAAAATACTTGTTTCAATTTGTTGAACAGATAGGATTAACCATAAACTAGACATCGCTTGTCAACTAAGCATCCAGCTGATCTTCCAATCAGCAAAGTCATCCCTAAGAAATAAAGTTATTGAGTTAGGGCCGAAGCTTACCCCACTGTAGGGATTCTTTTCCAGTGTTCTTCACCTGAGAAACATTGTCACAAGAGAACAATAGAAATCAAAGCAATGATCATAAAACCAAAGAATGAGCCAGATCATAAAATAGCCTGAGACAGATGATACGATGCCCATTAACCAATTGCAAATGAGAAACTTGTACGGCCAGAAGAAACTTCTATACATTAATGCCACTAAGACAGAACTATTTTTTCTATTTACGTAAACGCAATCTAGAACGATGTTATTGATAATGATGCAGGAAACGAACACCACCACTCCTGTTATATGTGACTCTTGATGTGTCCAAAGCAACGATATGATGGACGTTCAAAACTCACCATGGCCTCCAGAGATCTCCTGTTGGTTTCTCCTGTAACCCACACAAACAACCATAAGACATCGACAAAGCAATTATGAAGTTAAGAGTCGATGATCAGCAACATCTCCATCACAAGACACAGACGGAGATACACTGGATCATGATCATCAGCTAAAGCATTCCGTCATGAATTATAGTGTTTAGGGAGAGTATATGAAGAAATATTAAAGGGTTGTCAATAGGTACCTCTGAGGTCCGGGAATCGACGCTTCCTGGCACCCGAGATCTCCGATGGCATACCACCAGACTCAAGGCCTGCGCCTGATTATTATTCCAAAAAAGTTACGGAAGAAGAGAAAAGGCAATTAAAAGATCATAGATCTTACCTAATACACAACGTTAAGAAGGAAGAGAAAAGGAAAAGATATCAACCAAATAAGAATGAAAGAACGTACTATCTATGGCTGTCAAGTATGCCTCGCGCGATACAGCCTGAATAGCGCCGATCTACAATATGAAGCAGAAGCAGAGTCTTTTAGAATTCGCTGATTCATATATACAAATCGGCATGCACACATAAAAATAAAGATTACCCCAGCCGCTTTGATGAAGCTGTCAGCAATGCGGTTGAGGAGAGGGTGGCCTAGGTCGAAGAAGCCACCCTTGTCGAAGGTACGCAGCTCATCCAGCAAAGACCTAGTCTCCAAGTTACTACTATTGCTCATATTTCTGATATTTGCTTCGATGCCCAAGCTAACGATATCCGATAGGAGCGTAGCCCTATTTCAGAGTGCAGTTAGATCACGCACACTTCACACTACTCACCTGGGGTTTTTGTATGGAAGAAAGGAGAAGAAGAAGACGACAATTATAGAACTTGTTTAAAGAGGACACGTGTTCCCGCTTCTACACGTGTCTCGGAGAACGCCCACCTCGTGGCGACCTTCTGGGGATTAAGTTGGCCACACGTCATTCGTTTTGTTAATTCAATTGTAATCTACTTTACTTCCGGTCGATTCGGTTTCCTCCCACTTACATTTAATTAAAATATACTGACACAAACAAAGATTTTGTTCCTTCGCATTGAACCAGTACCCAAAATTCAGATGCCTAAAAAAGGTCGTAGCTCTAGAAAGTCGGTTTCTCTTCTACCCTACATCAGACCCTGCTCGACGGCTTTTACCAAATTATATGTCATGCGAGGCTCATGTATCAGAGAGTTGAGCACTTTACAAAGGATCAAGAGATCCTTTCCATTATTATTTTCCACATTACCCTGTGGATAGAAAAGCATAACAAGAGGCACAAAACAGCATCTTAATCTGGCACACGACTTCAACCAAATCGCGATTGCTACCGCAAAGGGAAACAATTCATTTGTACATAACCAAGTAGCGGAATAGTTAGCTCATAATGTAATTTGATTTTCAGTTTCCCAAAGGTAAGGACAGCAAAAGAGGGTGCGAGGCCTATTACCTCTACAAAATTTGAAGCTCAGGCACGATCCTCTGAAGACCCTTCAAAAGTTAGCAAGTGTTCAAAATCTAATTTACACTGGTCTATAACGAGTTTCACTACTACATTTGGAAAACTGCGCCTTCTACACCACCTCACAAGACCTCTATTACAACCACACCCTCCACAAAACTGAAAGAACTATGCAGGGCAATCATTTGTGCCCTCTATATCATATGATTCACATCAGACAAAAATGAAAAAAAAAAAAATTAAACAGCAATTAGAAAATAGAAGGCAAAAGAAAATGTGATAAAAATTAGAAGAAAAAAAAAATGATGCTAACAAATGTTGTACAGAAGACAACTGCTAAGCTCAAAGCATCACCAGGATCAAGTGAACGGGGAGAATAGGCCAGCGTTGCATGCATTACTCTTAGCCTCTCAGTAGAGATCTACACATGACCCCTCCTATCATCAACGTAATGCCATCAACCAAATTCATCCCTCCGTTCATTTCTTCTCTTTTGAAATGCATTTTTCCTTCAGTTCCACCATCAAGCACATCCACGAGTTGAAGAAAACAGACAAACAACGTCCACCCCTCTGTTTCCGGATTAGGATCCATTTACAGCCATTTCTGGTGAAGATTTTGGTGGTATTAATGGAGAGTCCTCTCCACCCAACTGTCTATCGTCTGTAGTGCTATGTGAGCGATCAGAACATATCCTAGAAGCAGGAGGTTCCTTCTCTCTGTGGTTCTCATCTGATGTGCTGCTGTTATCGGAACAGCTTCTGTCAGCGTCAGGTTTGTTCTCCTGATGATTCTCTTCACTTGAGCTTTGGTTCCCATCAGCTGTCTGCAGAGTTGCACGTGTGGTGCCAGCAGCTTTTGTACCAGGTAGCACTGCATGGCTTAAAGTTGTGCACAAAGCACTAAAATAACTATCTTTTGCCTTAGCGTTTTTCCCAATCCGCTGCTTCTTTGAAACCTCAGGCTTGTTGTCCTTAGATGCTGCTGATTTTCGCTTCAACCTAAGAGACTCCATCGTTCCTTCATCCTCATCAGCAGTCTCTGGCTGCTTCCTTGGTGGTGGTCTGTAGTCTTCATCATCCTCATCATCATCATAATCCACCAGCCCACAAGATCTAGGACTAAAGTCAAAACAAATCAAGGTAACAGCATAAGGTCAACATACAAATACTCTGCAATGCCTTGGCTCATTTATCTGGGTAAAACAGTCCCTTTACCTATCAGTGGGGTAGCTTGGGGTAACCCCATTTGACAAAGGTTGAGATTGCACTTTTTGGCTATTTGACATTGACGCAGATGCTGTATCTTCTTCATCACTGATTCAAGTATCCAAATTTGAGAGGTTATGGTAGAAAATCTTGGCAAAGGATTCTTCTTGGAGAATTGCCCTATACATACCTGTCCTCATTAAAATAGTCTTCCTCTTCTTTCTCCAGAGCACGTTCATCAACTTGTTTTCTGGGGTCTGACACATTATTGGGGCCTTTTGTTCCACAATTCTCCAGCGACTGCACGAATAGCTGTTAGACCCAAAAAATGTGTGTATGTATAAAACCGAAGTGAGGTGGTAAAAATCAAGGAAAGATGGGAGTTACCTGCTCATATTTGACTTTTAGTGAGTGAATGGATGGCAAATACTCAAATTTGACCAACTCATTCCAAAACGAATCAACTATATATTTAAGCAAAAATTTAAGGTTTTCCTGCACAAAACACAATCATTAGTAGGGATTCACCTTCAGACATATCTAAAATCCAAACATGAAAGGTATTAAAAATTAGCACCTTACGCATGTACTCAAAAAGCTCTAAAACTGCGGAGTTGAGCAGATTATAACGATTACCATTACCAACAAAGGCATCCACAACTGGTTTGAGAAGGTTGTGCTTAACAATATGATTGATCAGATGTTCATCCTGCATATAAGCATATAAAATGAGTTTTTGATCACAAACCACAAGAGATGATATTCTAACAGGAATCACAGATAACCTAAGCAGACAGTAATTACCACTATCCAATTAATAGAATCCCAAAATACACCCGTATCTTTACAGGCCTTGTAAAACAAGCAGAAGTTGCAATATTGAGATGCACAAGATGTCTAGTAGGCCTGATGACAGAGTATAGCCAAATCTAGCACATTTTGCATAGCAACCAGCTGGCTACTTATGCAAATAATAGTAACCTCATGAAACAAAGCGTATTAAGCAGATTGTAGCTGTTCACATTCTACCATGAATAACGAAGGAATTTCACCACATGATGTTCTGTGACCAAGACACATTTACTTACATGGCGGGAAAGAATTGTGCGAACAAAACGAACAGCGGCAACAACTAGGTATTTTTCTCTTCTTCGAGTTAGCAACAAAACTTTATCTATTATGTTATTAAGGAGAAAGTTACACCTGCAAACAGAAAGAAAACCCACACATTAGCAAGTTGAATGTTTACAGCAAGAATCAAATTTCAATGACTAGATGAAAGTCATCCAAAAGATTACTTTATTCTATATGGATGGTGCAGTACACAAAAGCAAAGCAATTCACATATGTTCGACAGTATTTCAGGCTTTGTTCCCTTTTGATTTTCAATTCTTCCACCAGATTCCTCTGATTTACCACTTGATTCAGGTACGCCTTCCGAAGGACAAGATGCTGTTATAACATCAATTAGTTGGCCCAAATGCTTCTCATAGAAAATCTCAATAATAGTATCTCTCTGCAACAAAATAGCAAGATCAAAAACTTAATAACATAAATTACTGCATATAAAATATTTTAAAGCTGAAGCATGGAACAGAATCAATCTTACAAGAAAGCTTGACTGACAAGGTTTTCAACCAATTTACTAGATATATAGTTAAATACAAATCAACATTCAAAATGTTACATCTCCATAGACAAACTCAAACCAGTGCAGTCTCCAAATGTAAGGCTATTACAATGTAAATAACAAAACTCTTTATGCTAACACGAGAGAGATTGAGAGATGAGCCATTGGTACCTCAAAAGGGGTCCCAAGTCTTCAATTGCATTGCAAAGGAGAGGAAAACAAGGATTTTGGAAGTGGCAGTCATAAATCTTAATATGCTACAAATGTTTGTCAAGTCAAACATATTAGCTACTATACATGCTAAAGTTTGAATCTTCCCTTCTGCAGCCTCCCACCCCCAAACCCCCTTCATTTTTAATTTTTCGGCTCTGTTGAGATGATTTGGTTGTTGGGCATGGGTGCGCAGGCAGCAGAAAAAGGAGGGTGTGAGAGGTATGGTTGGTTGTGGTTTTGGTTCAACCAATTTATTCAGGCTTGTTATCGCCAAACTAAGTTCAGTTGCAAGCCCAGCTATAAGGCATGCATTACAGCTGAAGCTCAATCATATGGATAGAGAGTTTCACAATGCAAACAGTAAGCTAACACTGTAAGATATGAAGCAGAGTAAACAACACAAAGGCAGAAATTCAATTAAAGATTGTTTCAAATCAAAATAGAAGGTAGCTGAAACAAATATTAGAAGGAAGAATGGTCAAGGCAGGCACCTGTGCTCCAGACAACGTGTATGAATCCAGTAAACTACGAAGAATTTCTAGAAACTGGCAATTCATATTCTCCCCAAAATCTGTTGTCATTCCCTTGACCTATACATCCACAAAAGACCATAAGTAAATGTCGGTTGCCAACCATGTCTTCTTCAGAGGGGACAGCTCACTATCATTTAACTTTTTAATGGTTTCAGAAAAACCCGATGCCCAGGACATGAGGTTGTGCAAAGTGTAGTTCGAATTACTGTTCGTATTTAACTGTATTCTGACAACTTTCAAGACATATTACCAATAATCAACACACCTGAACTAAATGCAAAACTGCCTGAGGAACTTCGATTTTGAAGTGTTCATGCGTCTAACCTTAAGCACATGCAGCTCAAACCATTTTTTCTTTTCTTTTCCTTTCCTTTCCTTTTTTTTTTTTTTTTTTCACGATAAGAGTCTGAATACGGCATGTAATGGTGTTAGCCTTCACCTTTGGAGTGATAAAGGTATTAAAATATGTATATCCTAAAACCTACGAAAGGCCATGGTAACAGATTGTCGCTGCTATGCTAACTTAAATTCAGAATCTCATAGACGGAGATCAACATGGAAAAGTAAAGAGGCCTCCTCATTAGGGATAGATGGTGCAGCAAATGCCCTAGCATCACAAGCTACACTAGAAGCATTGAAACTAATCTTTACATGTATTTGGTTCACAGGTAGGTAATATTTAGTACATCTTGACTATTAGCAAGGTATACAATTCCATGACCATTCCAAATGTAACCCTAAAAGCCACATTTCATGCACACTCGTATTGATTTATCTCCTCTCTGCTCTTAGTTACAGTGAACCATATTTTCGCCACAGAACTGCTAGCACAGCAGTACTTTTTAACACAGCATATTTCACTTATAAAAAATAAGGCATGGCTTGGCTCAAATGCCATGTGTGATTTCATGTACGTGCTCTGTAAGCATAAGCTTGATGAAATGCATACCAAGAGCCCCAGAAGTTGAGCTCCTTCCTGCCGAACTACATAAGAACGAAGAAGGTTTGGATCCTGATTCAAGAAAAGAATGAGGATATCTGTCCTGCATCCATCAGAATGATTAATTGTTAGGACAGTGATTAAGGACTTTATCAAACAAAGGGATACACATATGCATATATCTATAAAGGAAACCCAATAGACAGACAGTAGGGGTTCATTATTACCCAGTTAAAACAAGCTTCTTGTCTTGACTCTGCAAAGCATCAGTTATGATGTCAAAGATTCCTTCATTCATGAGATCCCTGCAAGAGTTGATGATAAGAAGGCACTGAGTACCTGACTTTATGATCAAATTTAAAGCATAAATCACTTTGAATCAAAGCAATAGCAATGGAGCTGGCAAGGTCTATATCCGCATGGATAATTGACCCAGTATCAATAGCATACCTAAACAGCCGAAGTTGCTGGACCATCTGCAGGCTCTTGCTTAAACTACAAAACTCGTGCAAGAAATAAACCTATTTGATAACAACAGATAAAGGTTTAGTAAGGTAACTGAAACAACATTACCTATTGTCTCTAATACATTACACTGGCAACCAAGTTGAGATGATCTTAAAGAGATTGTGCACCTAAAGATATTCCTCAATTAATAAAGCAAGCAAGACAGAGCGATTAGTCCAGTATCTGGACCATCCAACCTAATGGCCAATCATTAAGTTGACTAGAATAGAAGATGACCTAAAGCATTAGCAACAAAAATGTAACAAGTATCACTTCAGTTCCAATCAATTCCAAATAGAAGAGGACTGGTGTGAAAATTAGAAAGCATGAAGGAAATCCAGACTAGTACCTAAGTGTTATTCTCAGTATTAAGAAGACTAATTAGATATCCATATTGGAATTTTCTGATTTGAAACAAAGTGGATGCTGAATAAGTGTTCCAAGTAAAAGAGAAAAATATATACCAAATTTTTCTTAGAATCTGCAGAGGTAGAAGGCGATCTCAACCTTGCAAACAGTTCCTGAATAAAAGTGCTATCATCCTTTAACAAAGAAACAACCTGCAACGGAATTACATAATTAGAAGCAGAGTAACAAAAGAACTCAACAAGTCTCAAAAAATAATTTTTAAAATCTTACAATAGCATTGTTTGCATGAATGATGGAATTGAGATTGGCAATTGAGGCCTCATCCAACACTCGAGCCAAAACAACATCCTAAAAGAGATAATATAAGAACAACTTAGCAGGTAGGAGTTACACCATTAACAGGAAAGCAATACAAGCTTTATCATTAATGAATCCAACCTTCAGATATCCAATTCTGTATGTCTGGTGTATCTTTGACAGAACTGAAGGATCTTTAATTGGTATCGCCTAGAAAAGATGATCAAATACCAAATTAGAAAGAAGAAGCAACTTCCTTTCATTTATCCATCCCACCTTGTTTCATAAAGCAAGGAAAAACCAGCTAATAAGACCTTACCTCCTTGAAAACAACATGCTCTTTCAAAAAATTACGATGGTGCTGAACAAGTGGGACTTCTGGATCATCTGAAAAATTAACATCATAAAAATGGTCAATAATGAAGAACTAAGAACCAATCCTTACCAAATAACCATTAATTTACATGTACAGCAATATATGCAACTATGACATAAATAAATAGATAAATAAAGGTTTATACATCCAAAAAAGAATATAAATAAAAGATATGACCATTATGTCCATTATATTTTTTAAATAAATTAATGGAGTTCATCAGAAGCCTAAATGTAAAAAGTACATAGAGCATAACAAATATAAAAAAGTATGCATGTTCCATCTTCCAAGCCAAAACAAAAATGAGGATCATAAGAAAATAAGCAACAAGCATGTCATACTAGTTCTTCAGACTAATATAATTGGATTTCACTAGCAAAATATTAAATCCCTAGAATGCTTCCCAGTAATAATTGATAAAGAATATTATTATCAATGTTTCAGACGTTAACACAAACTAAACGTCACAATAGATATTCAAAATAGTCTCAGTCATTGACTATTCTGACCCGCAGAAGGCACAGAAAAAGATAAATTGTTAAACAAATCCATTTGAAAGGGACTAGCGAGTACTAATAAAAATAGAAAATCATTAACTAGACCTCATGTTAACTAGCATGCAAGTATGCTTCTACCATATGACAGTTACGTAAAAATAAAATAAAAATAACCAACTAAGCCGCACCAACAACCAATTATGAATCTCCTGCAGTAATTATCTATGCATGAACAAGAGGCTAACATAAGATATTTTAAACCAAAAACAGTGGAACTTACACTCCAGTGAACCAATGATATCCATGATCAGTTCATCACCAAATATCTTCTCGAAGATCTGAGGACTATTGAGCAAAACTGCAAGTAACGTGACACAAGTCACTCAAGAACAATGATAGATACATGTTTAAATGGTAAATAATTAGATCATAATGGCAGAACAGAAAGGGTTACTTACTGATCCCCTTGACTATTTTGTATATCAGGTGAAGACCATCAATATTTTCCAAATCTTCACAGATTCTAAAAAGTTCCATCAGCTTTCGGAAAAATTCTTGCTGCATCAAAAAATTAAAAAGAAACAAACAGCTCAAACAAAGAGATCTAAAAAATGTACCATATACAAACCAAAACAGGAAGTAAAAATTAGAGATTACATGAAAACATGGTTAGAAAAGTTCTGCACAAAATAAATGGATGATCATCTTAGACAACTAAGAAATGAAAGAAATGGTATAGCTTATGACTAAAACTGACTAGAATTGAAATTTATAACTGATCAAAAGATTCCATTAAAACCGGCACACTTGAAAAACTTAGGGGACAAGGGCCAACAACCTAGAAAAGCAAGATAAACAACACTCACATCATTCAAAATGAGTTCTGCCAGTCGCATTTGATCAGCAATGCCACTCTCAACCACAGTCTGCAAGAGAAACATTGATCTATTTTATTAAAACGATTTTTATTAAAAGTATTTGAAAAAAAAAAAATTTACTTCTTACTACACCACACATCTGATATTATGTAACTCTTTATCACCATGCTCATCATAAAATAGACTGATACTTGCTCCGCTCATGGAAATGCAAGCACTCCACCTCATACATTCCTAAATACATTATGTATAAAATAATAAGACTAGATCTATTACATAAAGTAGTATTTACAAAAGAGAACATAATACAACCAACTAATAAAACAAAAAAATGCCTAGTAAAGGGTAAAACTGATTTTGCATGAGACTTTACAGTATATCTAGAAGTGGGAGGGAAAATGGTTCAAAAACCTCCAATCATAGCCAAATAGATTGCATGCAATGAGGAACTAAAATTCAAAAAAAAAAAAACTAAAATTCAGTTACTAAGTTCATCAGTTGAAGTAGACAAAAGAGAGGAATATTAGAACAAACAACATAAAAGAGATGCCAGAGTATCACAATACATTTGAGTTCTTCTAGGGGTCCACAATTCCAAAATCCATATACACAGAAAAATTTAAAATTAGATCCCTGACTCAGCTCTCTGGGTAAACTTTGAGGTATAATGAAAAGAAAAAAGCAAGCTACAAATCCAGAAAGCTACGTAGATCTATTCACAACGGCCATTTGGGGAATGACGGAATGGCTATCCTCAGCTACTATGGCTGAGGCAATGTCCTAGAAATCATAAACTGGGAAGAAAGCCCAAAGCCACCTAGAAAGCAAAGACTAATGGAAAATTTTTTCTGTTCAATCTATCCAGCAACAAACTACTGAAAGAAGGAAAAGCATGTCAAAGCAATGAATAAAGCTTTCCCTGATAACCAACTTGTCCCATGTCATTAATTGCAAGATCGTGAAACAATAATTAAGACAGCAGAAGGAAATAGCTAGACAAATTAGTAACCCAAATGAGAAAAAGGAGAAAGAGAGACAAACTTCACATTCACATCCATGCAATCAATATTAAGATGAAGAGATAGGCATAATAGTAAATCAAACACCAAGATTATTGGACCAGAAAGGAATGAGGAATAAATATGGAACTTAAACATACAAAAATGGGATAGAACTAGAAAATCCTTTCGAACCTTAAGTATCAGAGGAAGAGTGGACAGCTCAACTGCGGGCAACTCCCTCAACTCGCTGTTCACACTGTGAAATGTTTCGTCTGCATTATCACAAAAGAGAACATAAACCATGGTCCAACCATAAATAACCTGCAAAATTAGTAAGGAGAGATATAAAAGTGTTCACAGAAATTTCCAATGTCTCGCCAGATAAGATGATCTTTTCTCTAGTAATATAAACTTCTTCTCAATGAGAAGAACCTCTCAATGGTAAAATTATCTGATTCCCCAACTTTGACATAAATATTCAATTCCTTCCAGATCTTGTATCCTGTTTGGAACAAAATTTCTAACTACGGCTACAAGATATCAGATGACTACAAATTTTGATTATACTGACTGATAACCAACTATGCCAATGATAAATGAAACCGCCAAGATGCCACCTAGATATTAGGTGTAATATCTATCAATTTCCAGTTGTGTGGCCCATCTATAAAAAAGAAAGTAGACAAGCACTTCTAAACTCCAGGATGAATAAGAGATAATGCCTTTCCGTACGTCCTTAGTGGTGGTCATTGGTGTTTGCCAACCGTTTTCCAGGTTTTTTTTTTTTTTTTCTTTTAAGAAATAACTATTGTATTGTTGACCATGTCAGATTATAACTCCTTGCTAAGTCACCATGTCCACTCTCTTTGATAAGTGACCATTCTGCTAATTTTTTAAGATGAGTGACCATGTCAGATCTTTCTCAGTGACAATGTCTCTTTCAACTGCCATTCAGCTTTATTCTTTTTGAGATTCAGTTTACTCATACGGACAATGCTCAGTTCTCTACATAAGATCAAGTTTATTATGCAAAACACAAACAGAAGAAAGTTCACCAGTTTGTACAACACATTGAATCCATGAAAAAGGGGGCCACTAAAAGAGGATAAGAACTGGATGAAGAACGCACAGGAGATTATTACAGAGAGATAAGAGTGCTAAACATGCCATAAGGTAGCTCCATATCACTATGCAAGAGGGGGAGCTCCCCTCATTTTTCTTTGGCTCCTCAAATAAACTAAATTTAATCAATAGATACTTCAGTAGCCGAAATAAGAGGAAAGTTGAGAGCACCTAAAACCAAGAACCTAGACAATTGTGCCAGTAAGAAGCAGCTTAAATCCCCACCCGCTTCATTAGCATGAACCTGCCCTGAGACTATTTCCCTATCAATATTCGCCATCCATCTTAACCAATAATGAGTCAGCTCCAGAGCTGATGGACCCAATAATTCTACTCAATGTGTTCAGAACTAATTAACTTTCACCAACAAACCCATAAAAGTTTTCAAAATGAAATCTAAATGTAACCCCAGCCTGACTACTGGGGATATGATTTCTTGCTACATAGGCTTAAAGTATATCTTATTCAAAAAGTTTCCCATTTTCATCCTCACGTTTCACACAAACGGTTCCACCATTCCACTGCACTCTACTCAGCCAGACAAACTTATAGATACAAAATATAAGGTGACAAGAATGCAGGGGAAGAAAAGAGAATCTAGAGCCTCTGTAGAAGCCATCATGCAATATAGCCCTCGCATACTCCAGATGCACCTACTTCAAGATGTGCAGCGTAAATTTCAAATTCAAGCAAAAAAATTTATGTAGCTTACTGTTAAGAGTACTGAAATGCAGATTTCTTTGCACATTGCAGATGTGATCCCTTATAAACAAAACAAAACAAAATGATGTTAGTAGGCATTGAACAAAGGCTGAAGCAGAAATATGTTTCACAGGAAAACCAAGGAAAGAAGATTATATACAATTGTTACCAGATATATGAGCACCCTGTGGTCTCTTGAAAACTAAGTGCTAATTCTGTAGAATATTCAGGATCCCTCCAAGAGATAATTGTATCTGATGACAAATAAACTAAAATTAAAGCCTTACACTGAAACCTCTAGGCACAACATATTAGCTACAACAGAAAAAAATGAAAAAATAACATAACTCATCTCTTGCAACCCAAAAATACCTTCTTGCTTTCTGTAAATGTCATCTGAGCTAATACGATGCAAAAGTAGAGTCTCATTGTCTTCTTCATCAATAACAAACAAACCAAGCTCTTCTGATCGCTGATACATGCATTCAAATCAAAATCCACAAAGTTTTCAGATAACCCATCAAATCTTCAATAGTTGCTGAAGACAACTTTTTGGCTCTAAAATATAACCATCAACATAAGATAAACATCAAAGAATTAAACATGGGACCTCACCTCCAAATAGTCAACACTGACATGCCCAGTTCCTTGGTCATCCCATTTACCATCGTCATTCAAACGGTAGACTTTAACACGCTGAAATTAAGACAAAAAAATAGAAGCTATTGTAAGGAATTAAATGAGACTTCTATCAACTAGTCTTTTGATACGTGCAAGGCTGCCAAAAGTTGAGGAAAAGTAGAGCTTGATCTCCAGGAAAACATGTGAAGCAGACAAGCCTTCCCAAAAATATCAAAACTAACAAGAGGATAACAATAAAACTATAACAAATATGAACCACAGAAAGCTGGATGTGACACCTTATACAGCAACGCCACAACAAGTCCATTCATAATGGTCTCCTCACTCCATTCCATTCGTCCTCTAATCTAATTTGTGATGTCCTAAATCATCCCCTTTTCTATGTTCTTTATTGAGTCAGATCAAAAGGGGTGGTTTCACAAACTAGCAACTTGTTACTGCATTTTTTCATAACTTCAACAACATTAGACCAAGGAAGTAGTGGTAGCCCAACAGCAATCACCAAATGCAGACATGTTCCATATTAAACCACACATGGTGTGACAACTCGGCTGCATCCTCTTAGGCATGAATAGCATTTCCAATTTTCTCAGCTAAAGGAATAATGTAACTCAAAATATCTTCACGACACCAACTTCAAAGAGAAATTGACATCAATACTCAAATACAAATCCTCAAGACTTTTAAGAGCTCCATGTCAACAGCAAGAAATTCAAAAAAATCTCAACATAAGTACTTTTAAGTAGAATCCTAAATTGAGAAAGCTCCAACAGCCATATACATCTCCTGCAGAATGATTCTTCTAACAACAAATATGTACCAAAAATCATCTGCTAAATATACCATGCCAATCAAGATCCCTACTCTGATAACAATATTTTGATGATCAAATTCCTAAGAGCTGTTATATATGATGCTAATTTCATCTACTTGCTAATTCTGGTCATCAATATTGAACAGGCATATTCTACTCCCCCAAGTGGGTGACCCATAAAACTCCCCTAACTTCAAAGTGGTGCCTAATGCAGAATTATCAGATGTAATGAAAAAATGGAATGACAGAATACAACAAAGAGTGAGTGAATATGTGTGTGCCTATTTTCTGGCATGTGCCAGCACACGTGCATTGGTTAAACCTTTTAAATTTTCTGTGAGTAACATTTGTAACCATGAATTTCTGTGAACCCAAGAAGAACCTAAAAGGGGGAATAACCATAGGCATAACTATTGAATTTAATTTCTGAAGACATACCTAGTATCAAAAAAAGGTCCCAAACATGCATAAAAGGGACATAGAAATCAGGCAACAAGATATTGTAAGAACTCAACAAATCCAATATGTGACATCTTAGTTAAAAGTGTGTCCTGATTCTAAAGGATATGGTAGGTTAATATAAATGGAATTATGTCATGTCAACACCATATTCTTGTTCTCATACAGTGTTGAAAAAATGCACATTAGACCTGAGAATAAACACCAAACGAAAAATTAGGCATTTCATTGAACTACCAGATTAGAAGTAAATAGTTATTCATGTAGTATGATGAGCTAGGGTTTGTAGAAATACTAGAAAGACAAAGCTTGCGTATTACAGTTTGCCACAGAAAATTTTTCCTTTTATCAGTAATTTGCTTATAAGGGACCAATAATTTGTGCGCCAACAAAACCATAATAGCACTCGTCCAACAATTGCAAAACTTCAAGCGTAAAAAGTCCAACACAAGTTGACAGACAGCTTTTAACACATACCGCATTTAAGGATTGAACTTGCCCTCTCACCAATCGATGAAGAAATCAAAGGTTAGGCTTAAAAAAGAATCCCGTTCAACAGCAAAAGGAATTGATATGCAACCTAATCACTTGAATTTACTTAAGTAACTTCTTTAAAATTTCCATAAACAGTTAATTAAAAAGTTCCCCTGCCGGACCACGACAGTATTACTCATTTTGGCATTTTCGGCCAGCTCAACTTCAGTGCATAGCTTTATAGCAGCTAACCGACTAAAAATGACTGGTACTCCTCAACGAACTAACACAACAACCCAGCAAAATACTATGAACTGTTACTCCACGCTGAAACCCAAACTAATACCAAGGAAACCTAATAGAATCAATTAGAACCATTCACGAACTTGTCCGACCTCGTCCCCATTAAACTTGCCGAATCCCATAATTAGACCACGAGTTACAATTTACAGACTAGAACTCACGACCAGCATGCTCAAACTTCAAAACGACCACTCGATATGACGTATAATCTGCATCGAGTTCCGTCTAGGGCAAAGAAAAGAACTTTCAAAAACACTAAAGCAGACTCACCTGCATCGAATTGGCGTTGGCCTGCGACTTCTCTGGCGCGCCCATGCCAACTCCTATTTACCTGATTCAACCTCGAAGCCAAATTAGAAAGATTCAATCGCAAGTTGATCCGCTCGAGTGATTCAAATTAGGGTTTTTTGGTTTCTGCGTGGAGAGGGGGAGAAGGCAGAGGAAGGAGATTAAGGTCTTTTCACTTGGGGGAAGATCAATGAAAAACCCTAACCGCCATTAACGTAGCAGTGTGAACCTCTCGATTCTCCCTCTCTCTCTCTCTCTCTCTCTCTCTCTGTGCGCTTTTTATTCCTTTCCGTGCAAAGAGTCTGTCCCCCAGCTTCGATAAGAGAAATCGAAAGTGGGGAAAACCATTACGCATGTCTTGAGAATGTTGAATGTCGGAAATAACCTTGGTCCCGGCACCAAATTACCGAGGAAAGCTATCAGCCTTAGAGTCCGCGCACACATTCTCGGCTCTTTCTTTTCGCGATCCAATCACGAGGGAGTAAGTGCGCGCGGGCTGTTCGGGTAGGTCCCTCACCCGCCTGTGCCTGAAGGCCGCGCATGGATACCCTCATTGGTGAATCAACAACGTCGACACGTGTGTTCCCCCTTTGAGACGCTTATTACCATGGTGCAGCACCCACGGGGATCCAACCTGCACACGGATGGACCTCATCCCGCTTCTGATCTGAAACGTGGCTGATTGAGATTGGGCAGTCATGGGAGAGAATTTCAAGTCCCTTCCGCGTGGCAGTGACTTTTCCAGCACCGCGTTTTCTCGTTTTAGACAGTACCGGCCGGGGTGGGGAAAGGGATTTAAAGGATCGCGAATACAGCGAGTAATGTGAATAATTGCTGAAAGAGTATGCCAATGAGGAGGTTTAGTTCGTTAACAGTCTGAAAGCATAATTAAAGGCATGGTCTAAGAAAAAACTTAATCTATAGATTATTTTTAAGCATGATTAGGTAAAAATAATATTTCGGAATAAGAATTGATTCTTTTTGGACGGATGCAAAATAAATTATGTACTTTCAAACATTGACCTGTAAAGAAGCAGAAAAAGAAAGTCTCCATCTCTCGTTTTAATCGCATGATTTTTTTTATTCCTATCCATCAAAATTCACGTGTCTTCCTTAAAAGTGAACCAGGGAGCTTCACTACCAAATACGCAAGATCAGAACGATGGTCCGGCTGCATTTATAAACATCGTACGATGTGATCGCTTTGTACAAGGTGACACGAGACGTGGTTGCTATCAAAATGTATGCAAATGGGTGCAAATTGTGGACCGTTTATTTGATCCCGAATTTATGGGACAGATATGTTTGGTGAGTAGTAGATACCTGCAGCTGAATATAGGTGAGGCTAAGGCTCATAGCCTTTGCGGCTCAGACTTTGGAGAAATACCAAAACGTCGCCGTCGAAGGAAACTGTTTTGGAAAATTGGATAATAATAATAACGGAATTGACCCCTGTTGCATGTCGTCGTCTAAACTGTAGCACTAGTTGGGTTTGGGTGGCTTATTATTATTACGTAATCATGAACCTTTTCAATAAACTCCCCTTTTCTCCTCATCTTAAGGTTTGGGGAATACGGTTGTGGATCTTACCCTGTGAAAGAGGATGACGTGAAAAAGACAACAAAAAGGAAAAAAAGGAAAGGTTGGAGTTGGCAAATGTCGACAGTAAATGGGAACGTTGATTTCATTTTACTCGGTGGAAAAAGATTACACGTCTAATTCTTCTCAGATTTAACAGACGGGAGAAGTAGGCGCCACGCGCAAGTTTGCAAAAGGAGCAAGTGACAATCCAGTAAAACAAACAGAAGAGAAAGAGAAGAAAGTGGTTTATCTGTCGCGCTTTGATATCTCCGCCCCTTCTACTAAACTCCTAACGGACGTATCGAAGTCCTCTCCCTCCGACTTCAAGCCCGGCTGTATATCAACCCCTTGGATCTATCTCACGCCCTCCACAACTCTCTTTCTCAGGTCCGAAGAGTTCTCAAGAATGCAGTCGTCTCTCACACTCTCCGTCTCTTCCCACACCTCCCTTGCCATTACCAGATCAAACCATGCGTTCGAACCTCATCGAAGCCTATAAACCTCCGGTTCTGTGGCCTAAGGCGAGAGGCCCTGGGATTTTCTTCGCTAAGGCAAGGCTCCGATTCGAAACGATTCCGGCTCGCCTCCTCTACTCGCGGCCGATGTGTCGTGGTCTCAGCTGCCTCGGTTTCCGGCAACGGGAGCCCGCCGAAGTCCTTGGATTACGACCTGATCATCATAGGCGCTGGCGTCGGAGGCCATGGAGCTGCGCTACACGCTGTCGAGAAGGTTGGATGAATCTTTTCTATTTGAATCGGTGTTCATACCTCCCGATAGTTCAGTTTCCAAGTCTGTTTTCAATTGAGTTTATGTTTGTTTAGAACAAACTCTTTCTTCACCAAATCACGCACCAACAGCACATCAAAGGCACAAAACCTCCATTGTTAAACTGAAAGCAGCTTACACACTTTCTCCAGCGACATAAAACTGCACTAGAACGTTAACTACAGTCCTACACTACAGTTCTACGAAATCTACCACTACACTAGCAGGAAATTATACTAGCAAACTACCAACAATCAACATAATCACGCCACAGACGGCATTTCTAGAAAACTAGGGATTCTGCAAGTCGAAAGTCCTCCCCAAAATCGTGCTTCCCCCTTTTCTGCCTATTACTCCCACCAAGTTGGACCTTGGTTCATGACAATGTTGAAGAAGTTAGAGCTGGAAATGCTGCCTGGTGGTTGGCTAGCTGAGGTTGAATCAATTGAATATATCAACTTTGTTTGTCTTTCCCGTGGGATTCTACATAGCTTGATATCTGAATTCTTTGGAACAGTTTAAAACTGTTGCTTGCGGATAATAGTTGAGAATGGTTTTTTCGCTGTGAATTGCTTGGAATAGTAAATTTGGGATAGGTTTGTCTCTGATCAAGTGATGAAGTGCTGGAATTAAGAATTGAAATAAGCAGTAGATCACATCGCATTTTTTATGTGATTTGGTAAAATCTGTTTATAGAAGGACAATCTCTAGCTGTAAAAATGGTCGTGCCTTTTATGATTGAAGTTACTGCAGATGTAGTTTTCGTAAAGAAGTTAGATTTATTGGCACCGCTAATGTATTCACTTTGTCAATTGCACACGGGAAGAGCTGAAACTATATCTCAGAGAAATATATAGTTTCAGGGGTTGATAGTTATCAACCTACTTTCAAATTTATAGCACGATGTCAATCTTTGGGAAGTGATGCCTCTCTTGCTTGCATACGTTTAATGTTTATTACATGGTAATGTTCATGACAGAATGTGGCTTTGTTTAGGGGGTCTAAAGACATCTGTTTATCTTATTGCTTCCTCTTTTCATTTGCTAATGAGAGTTGATTGAGGCGAATGATTACATAAGTGATGATTACAGGGTCTGAAGACTGCCATTGTTGAGGGAGATGTGGTCGGAGGAACATGTGTAAACAGAGGTTGTGTTCCTTCCAAGGCTCTTCTGGCTGTTAGTGGTCGGATGCGTGAGCTTCAGAATGACCATCATTTAAAGGCTTTGGGTTTGCAGGTAAACAATTAGGTTATCCAAGCTTGAAGCACGGAAACAAGCTGCACATAGAAATGCTGCTGTATATTTTAGTACATATGATGGTGAGCTGCTATAGTTTGATGGTTTCCCTTCTTGCAATCATTATAGGTTTCGGCTGCTGGGTATGATAGACAGGGAGTGGCTGATCATGCAAACAATCTTGCTTCAAAAATTCGTAATAATTTGACAAATTCTATGAAGGCACTTGGGGTGGACATACTGACAGGTGTTGGCACAATTCTGGTAAGTCATGCATGCTGACATATTGGTTCTAGTGGAACACAAATAAAAATTATTTTGGTCAATTCAAAACTAAACCAGCTTGATGACAACGTAAGATGTCCAGGACATAGTTTTTAAGTACTGTTATCATTTAATTGAGTGTGTGATCTGTGGTTTATATAATCTTTTGTATCCTGATTTGGATTGTGTCATTGACCAAATCACTTTCAGGGACCTCAAAAGGTCAAAGTTGGATCTGACAAAGTAGTAACTGCAAAAGATATAATCATTGCAACAGGTTCTGTTCCATTTGTCCCAAAGGGCATTGAAGTTGATGGTAAATGAGTAACCTTCTCTTCTCATAATTCTTATGTTTTCACTTTTTCCTTTAAAATGTCCCGGATTCTTCTTTTGGATGGGTGCCCTTTTGTACCAGTTTCTATAATCTTCGGTTTTATTGGGCTTGGAGGATTTTAAATTGCTGAATTGACATGCAGGGAAGACTGTAATTACCAGTGACCATGCGCTCAAGTTGGAACATGTTCCTGATTGGATTGCCATTGTAGGAAGTGGTTATATCGGTCTTGAATTCAGTGATGTTTACACTGCACTTGGGAGTGAGGTATCACGTCTCTTTACTTCTTTTGATTGTTGTTATGATTACATCTTCTATAAAATGAATGAGTGGGTTTATTTCTTTTCATGAAAGGAAAAAGGAGCAGCATCGCTATTTGTTATTGTTAATTGTAAAATTAAAGAGTGAATGCTTCTTCCGCACATCATCTCCACTTATGTGGGCTACTTATGGGAATTTAGCATGCCATAGGACTGGTGTTTGTTGATATCTGCTGGCTACTCTTGAATTTAGGACAGCGAACAATCAAATTTTGGTTGTCAATATTTGAGATGTCAAGATTTGATGTTGCTAAGAGTGCCGCAAAATCTGTTCTACATTCTGAATGGTTGAATTTACCTGCTTAAACATTTACTGAGATTGGAATTTACCCGCAAAATCCATTGAAATTTGGATTAAGACTCACATTTACTGAGATTGGCCTTTCTCGTTTGTTGTAAAAAATTTCAATTATGTAATTCATTCTGAAGATGATTTTATGACTCAAAATATGCCTAGTTTAAGTCCTAGGATATCACTTTGTGAAGGATAGAAATGTTGGCTGGTCCAATTAGTAATTTTTCTATCCAGTTGTCAGTAGAACTAGTTAATGTCGAACTCATTTTTTTTACTTTTTGTATGATTGGTGAAGGTTACATTTATTGAAGCACTAGACCAGCTCATGCCTGGATTTGATCCGGAAATTGGGAAGTTAGCACAAAGGGTTCTAATAAATCCTCGAAAAATTGACTATCATACAGGGGTTTTCGCTACCAAGGTAACCTGCTGACCATATTTGATTATTTCAGTATTTCCTTGGTGGCTCTTTGTTGCATTTATCTTCTTTCATGTGTTCTTTTTATAGATAACTCCAGCAAAGGATGGGAAGCCAGTCACTATTGAGCTTATTGATGCGAAGACTAAGGAACCAAAAGATACGTTGGAGGTGAATAAAATACTATGAATCAATAGTTAGTGCTGGAAATATGTTAGAAGTTTTTGTTTCAAAAGTAATCTACTATCATGTTCTTTGCTTTGCATATTGAAAATGTACAAAGGAGTACATATAGTTTGCTGAAAATCTTTCAACTTCCATAACACATGAGTGGGGGAAAAATTCCTATGCAGAATTGTTAATTTTTGCTCTCAACTTCTGTTTCTTCACATATGCATTCATGAAATGAAGTGATTGCAATAAATTCTGGACTGGCGGACAAGTTCTCTTATTTTATGAGCATATTGGTCCGATTTGCTTGTGCTCTGAGTGACCACTTTGCAACGGACCTGCTGCAAATTCCAGAGAACAATGTTGTGTGAATTACTGAAATCAAGTTTATGTTTTGTGTTCACGCATCTCAAATTGCTTAATGGTGCCTGACTTGAATGAGTGCCTGGCTTCCATAACACATGAGAGGGGAAAAAATTCTTATGTAGAATTGTTAATTTTTGCTCTCAACTTCCGTTTCTTCACATATGCATTCATGAAATGAAGCGATTGCAATAAATTCTGGACTAGCTGACAGGTCTCCCATTTTATGAGCATATTGGTCCCACTTGCTTGTGCTCCGAGTGGCCAATTTACAGTTGACCTGCTGCAAATTCAAGAGAACAATGTCTTGTGAATTACTGAAATCATTTTTATGTTTTGTGTTCATGCACCTCAAAATGCTTAATGGTGCTTGAATGAGTGCTTGCCTTCCATAACACGTGGGGGGGGAATTCTTATGCAGAATTGTTAATTTTTTCTCTCAACCTCCGTTTCTTCACAAATGTATTCACGAAATGAATTGACGGCAATAAATTCTGGACTAGCCGACAAGGTCTCTCATTTTATGAGCATATTGGTCCCATGTGCTTGTGCTCTGAGTGGCCAACTTACAATTAACCTGTTGCAAATTCAAGAGAACAATGTTGTATGAATTACTGAAATCAAGCTTATGTTTTGTGTTCACGCACCTCAAAATGCTGAATGGTGCCTAACCTGAATGAGTGCTTGCCTTTATTCAACTTGACTATTGAAAATTATAATATTTGACATGCTACGGACTGGAAATCTCTATCAGATTTTTTAGCTGCATACTTAGTTGCCTCATAGTTTCTTTAACAAACTTTTGGTTCACTTTGCTACAGGTAGATGCGGCATTAATTGCAACTGGAAGGGCTCCATTCACACAGGGTCTTGGCTTGGAGAACGTAGGACTTTGCAGATACCAATGTAGTTAAGATTGTAGAGTTGTCTGTTCCCAAAAAGAAACAAGTTTCACATTTGCATTGTTGTCTGCAGATTGACGTAGCAACACAACGTGGTTTTATTCCTGTTGATGAGCGCATGCGAGTAATTGATTCAAATGGAAATCTGGTTCGTCTTGAGTTTCTGTTTGAACATATTTCCTTGTTATATTCTAGCAAAATTGCCACTGACAATGAATCTCGAATGTTAGGTCCCTCACTTGTACTGCATTGGTGATGCTAATGGTAAGATGATGCTTGCTCACGCAGCCAGTGCACAAGGAATTTCAGGTAAGGATAACTGGTTGATTGTCTCTGGTGCTTTGAATGTAAAGACTTCCTTTGGCATCCTTTTCAATATTTTTCGTCCATCTTTTTGCTCAGTGGTTGAACAAGTCACTGGAAGAGATCATGTGCTCAATCACCTAAGTATTCCTGCCGCTTGTTTCACCCATCCTGAAATTAGTATGGTTGGATTAACAGAGGTGAATGTTAAACCATTTTAGTTCATTCTTCTACATAAATATATTCTGACTTCCTTAACTTTATTTCCATCATAAGCAAAAACCATTCCATCCTTATGTTCTTTTTTCCTATCATTAGAATTAGTCTTCTCGTTGTGCCCCTTGAATTTCTTAGAATTTTATTAAACCTCTATATTTGCAGCCTCAAGCAAGGGAGAAAGCTGAAAAAGAAGGATTTGAAATTAGCGTTGCAAAGACGAGTTTTAAGGCTAACACAAAGGCCCTAGCAGAAAATGAAGGGGAAGGACTTGCCAAGGTTACCTTTGCCTTTATCCTAAAGTGTGGTTGAATTGACTGATTCTTACCAGCTTCTTCCAGTGATAACACACTTCCTATATTGGTTTCATGCAGTTGATATACAGACCTGATAACGGAGAGATACTTGGTGTCCATATCTTTGGGTTGCATGCTGCAGATCTCATCCATGAAGCATCCAATGCAATAGCTTTGGGGATCCGTATACAGGTAAGTTTTCTGTGTCAAAACTACGTTGTTTTATCCAATTAACAGCTACATCTAATGTGAACTTAGTAATGACTCTGTAGTTCCTCCCAACTCTGATCATTTTTTACCCATCCCCTACTTGAAACTGAAACTGGTGTTCAGTGATTTACTGTTACTGCATTTATTCTACCGTGCAGGATATCAAATATGCAGTTCACGCACACCCCACCTTGTCCGAAGTGCTTGATGAACTGTTTAAATCAGCAAAAGTGAGTCACCTATATTCACCTCTAAACATCATCATGGCTGCACTAGAATCTTTTCTTTTCCATGCTAAACGGTAAGACATCTGTAAGTAGGATACCTTGGCAGTCGCTTGATATATCATATAGTGGCTGACAAAGTTATTGGTAACATGTAATGGATGTCTTGTAAGTGGAAAGCATATACTTGACTATACGTGGCAGGCAAAAAACATCCATGATAGTGCATGCACACTGTTATTTAAATAGCTACTTTGATATATCTTTGCTGATGGATAACCTACAAAATTATATCTGGTCAGGTTAAAGCTCATGCTTCTGGCGCAATAGCTGAACCAATTGCAGCCTAAGCTTCTCAACAATCGATGTGTTTTTGAAGAAATTTCCACATACAAGGGATTCTCAATGAATTATGGATCTCAAGCATCGGGAGAGATAAACAGATTCGAGAAAGAAAGAAAGAACTCCCCTAGGCAACTGGTGCCAAAATGTTGATTGCGTTTGGTGCCAAAATGTCTTGCGTCTTGGTCTTGGTTTCCCAGTTTAGTCTTTGTCGTTGCAGAGGTACTTGTAGTTAAATTTGGAAAACTGTTTGCTCAGAATTTTGAATAATATTATAATAGGCCTTACAGCGGGATTGCATTTGCTGCATCCAGACCATTTTGCTTTTTACCCAGGTTTTCACGTAAAAACCCTCTAGACGTAGACTAATCCTCCCTTGCAAGCTCTCGTAACGGTTAACAATGAGAATAAAAAGAACAAGATCAGTGAGTGCTTATGGTGAATATTGCACATTTACTGAGGACGTTGGTTTCTTGCCCGAGTGCTCTGAAATGCAGAAAACCTAGATGTATGAACCAACAAAAGCCATTTCCGTCCATTTAACCACACAAAACAAATAAATAAATAAAACCGCACGAGATGCAGAGGAAAGCCCAAAGACAGGCCAATTAACAGACCCACAAGGTGTCCACGAAAAGTGCCAATGGAATGGAAGTAAAGTGAATTTCTTGATACACACTTGATGGACTGCCCTCTTCTCCCTATGGAGAAGCAATACACGAAGATCGTTTCTCTCTCAAAGGAAGTAATACATGAATACCACTTTTACTGACCTTTGAAGGGAAGTGCTAACCTTGAAAGGCCGTCGCAAGTTATTTAGGTTAAGAGAACCATTGTTCTAATATGCATAAGAGGGTGAATACTTTCTGCAACCTCAAGGAATGAGCAAATCTAAGTAATATGTGACCGGAGTAGGCCAATCCAAGCAATACGTAACCTTCGGAGACGAGGAGAAACGTCTACCAAATTTTGCATATTTTTCTCTTGCCGAGAAGTAATATCACTTGAAAATCTCTTTGGTCATATGAATAAAACCCTAGTTCTATTGCGCTCTCATCACTCAAATCTCTTGAAGTACTTTTTCCTTCTCCCTTTGCATCTTTCCACGAACTCAGAAACTCTTTCTGTTTTACCAGTTCTCTAAATCATCTCTATGAGCCTGAATACGTCCCTCATGATGAACTAATTCCCCAAGCTCATGATCACATCATCACAAGCCCCTACTGGATCTTTAAGAGCGACTACATAGAAGTCTTGGCATACAAAAAAGATTCTCTTTCTCTCACAAAATTCTCCCATCTCAAACCAACTTCAGTCCATTCCACTTCCTATTCTTCCAATAGACACTCAACCAGAGTTCTCTTATCCTATACAATCGAGAAGAACTTCTCTCTCGTACAACCCTTGTGGTTTACAATTCCAATATGACTAATTCCCATACCAAGGGACGCCACCATGAGTTTAGAACACAGGCAGTCCCAAGGGGAACTTCTCTCTTGTATAGCCCTAGTGGTATACAATTCCAATATGACTAATTCCCATACCGAGGGACGCCACCTGAGTTTAGAACACAGGCAGTCCCAAGGGGAAACGCCAGGAAGAGCCATACACCAAGCGATCATTATCATGCAGAGCCTTGAAAGCTGATTTCCTCTCATAAAATTGGCTACTCACGCGGAATACCAATCGCATCGGTGAGAATAACATTGACATGCACAGATGCTCATCTTCCCAGTTAAAATGGGGGGCAGAACGTCGAAATTATAAAGATTGGTTTTTCTTGCCAACTAAAGAATCGAAAATGAGCACCCAAAAATTTGAAGGGGACACATCAAACGAGAACTTTCATCTCACACCACGGACAAATGTCCACGGAACAAAAGCAGGTTACTAGTTTCGGAATAATCCACCAAATCAAGATCTAGAAAAGCTATGCCAGAAGAATCAAGTGTATGATGAGAGAACTAGGATAGCTCTAAGGGGGTTCCAGACAACTATTATTTCAAGTCTTAAGTACGATGTTTAGCCAATCAAACAGTCCTATCAGCACACTGTCCAAATAAGGAATCCTAAATAAGTTAGCTAAGATAAGTTAGCTAGGGAGATAAAACCCAACCAATAACTTGATACAGTAACAGAGGCACGAAAGGCTACCTACTAACAGGAAACACGCACCACCGGAGTACTTAGCCAGAAAGGGAACACCACAAACAGCAAGAAGTAACCTCTTTGAACTTCCCACACCAAATGTACATGGTAGTAAATTTCCTTGACGGCACAAGGCCATTTGAATAGGTTCCCCGCAGGTCGTACGCAAAATTCATGCATATGCCTAGAGACTGTTTACTCGACGCAACAAATGAGTTATGATTTTCATAGCCAACAACTGACGTTCTCTATGCTCATATTAAGCAGTCCCAATATCAAATCGAATAAGTAACAAACTCAAACCTAAACCCATTAAGAACAAACTACCCAACAAATTGTTTCAATTATAGATGTGGTCACTGAACAATAAAGCTTTAGGCTTACCCCCAAAAAAGGAAGCACAAAACTGGCAACATCATCAAGCACAATCACCATTTCAACACCGATTAATCATAAACACCAACTACGCTCCAAACAAAAATTCTTAATAATGATAACAAAAAAAATTTCAGATCTTAAGCATCCTCAACAAACATCAGTAACGAGGCTTCAAGGTGCTGTCCCCACTATTAGGAATCAAAAGAAAACCCATTACAGTTCCATCAAACTACTACACTAGCAAGCATAAAAGTAAACATTAGGGCAACCATAGATCTCAAGCAAAATGTCTATCTGTCTCTCTGTCTGTCCGTCAACTCTTCTACTCTTCGTCGGCAACAGACTCAGCGGTCTTATTGTTATGCTTCCTGGCATACCTCTGGTTCCTCAGGAACTTAGGATCCATCTGTGCCCAAAACCCAAAAATAAAATTTTATTTTCTTCAATTACATGGATAAAGAGGCGAGTAGCAACAATAAGAACGGAGAAGAGAAATTAGTACCCCTTTGGTGGAGGTGTGGCGGTGCTTGCGGGGCTTCTTGATGCCATTCTTGTGGGCCTTGTAAGACTGATTGTGAGCTGTGTGATTCTTCGACTTCGCCATCTCTGTAAACCACAGAAACACACAATCACACAGAGATGTTAAAATCAATCTCAAAAACACCGCTTTCCTTCTCCTCAGAGAAAAAGAGAGAGAAAGAGAGAGAGTTCAAACCAGAAAAGTAAAGAGAAGCTGTCTCCGCTAGGGTTCGCCTGGAGAGAAATTGTTGAGCTTCGGCCGCTTTATCTGTGAACCTGAACGCGAAACCCTAAGTATCAAAGTAGCGAACATTGCAAAATGACCGAAGTACCCTTTGCTCGTTTGAAGAAAATGGGCTTCACCTCGAAATTAAAGGCCCATATCTTAAACCTTTGAGGCTCCCTCTTGGCCCAGAAGGCCCATATCTTAAACCAGATATCTGGCCCGTTTCTCGCTTCCTTCTCAAATGAAGTTATTTGAGCTACTGTCACTGAACATGGTAGGAAAAACTCAAATCGAACGTACAAATTGGTTGATTTACCAACAGGTTCTGGAAGATCCACAAAATACCAAAATGACATCGAAGCCCCACAAGCCAGACAGCCAGCCGTCGCTTCCAGTTGTAACGCTGAACTGTCCGTCCAACCTTGCAGAGCACCCTCTCCCAGCGACACAGGAGCGTTATACTTTGCATATAAATATATATGCCAATCTGGGACTGGGTCTCTGACTTTGGTGTTCCTGAACCTTTCTCGATCTGGTTCCTTTTTAGACCAGATTCCAACCTATCCCGTGCATTCTTTTGAGGCAGACATGTTCCTCTTTGATTGGTTCTACGGCGTGCTTGCATCCCTGGGACTATGGCAGAAAGAGGCCAAGATTCTGTTCTTGGGTCTCGACAATGCTGGCAAGACCACCCTTCTTCACATGTTAAAAGACGAGGTCGGTACTCTTTGTATTCACCTCTACCTCTGATTGCTTGTGATTCTGGTTTTCTGAAAATGTTGGAAACTGGGGTTGCGTTTGTGGCAGAGACTAGTGCAACACCAACCAACCCAGCACCCGACTTCGGAGGAGCTTAGTATTGGGAAAATCAAATTCAAGGCTTTCGACTTGGGTGGCCACCAGATCGCTCGCAGGGTGTGGAAAGATTACTATGCCAAGGTACATCAAATTTGATCTGTTTTTCCACTTATGATTATATAGTGACCGTTCGTATTGGGATGTCAGTTATGCAGAGTTTGATTATTTCAACCAGTTAATTTTTCTGGAGTTTCTTCCTCTGAACTACTGGAAACTATAAGCAGATCTAAATCCAATGCTACTAAGATTTCACAATTTATATGTTAGAACACGTTTGTTGTAGTCTTATGTCTCGTTGGCTGTTTTTATCTGTAGTTTTGACTTGGATCGTATAAATGACACAGTCTCTTTAGCAGTATCTTCATCTATTTTATGATCTATCGGGAATAGACCATTTCTGCAATCCTGTGCATCCTGATTGAGAAGAATCAGCCTCCTAGCTGAATGGTTGGTTTGATCTGATATTGCAAGAAAATGCTTTACTGATCTGTCTGCATTTGGTTTTAATCAACCTTTTGACAGAAAACCCATTCCCTGGTCCGTTGACCCTGGAGATTAGGGTGCATTAGTGTTTTACCATACGTGATTCTTTCAAAATCCATCATGGCTATATAAGTAGTTTCATGCCGGAAACCCAATTCGGGTGTGAAAGAGAAGACAGATTCATTGGAAAGTATCATCAATTATATCACCTAAGAGATTTAAAGACACAAATTGGGGTCGCTTCTCTTGACTAAAGGAGTAATCTGCAATCATCTTCTTTTGGATCAGGCAAGAGGACCTACCTCTTGAAAAACCTTCAAACTTCTCAGTAGTAAACATTTGCCCCATTTGATCTCATCGATGTTTTACGTTTAAGTTAGTATGTTGAGAAGAATTTGTTGTGATTTTCTCTTCTCTTCGTTTATTCCAAAGTTATCTCCAGCACCTAATACTTTTGGAGTTCTTGTTATGGTACCATGTCAACCACAAATCTGTACTGAGAAATACCCGGTCTACTTGATCCCCAATAAAGAGAGAAATGCAAATAGTCCTTCTTGTTAAACGTAATGGTTTGATTTCCAATACTACGTCTAGCCATTCTATAGTAATGTGGTTTTTACACCTTTAGGATGTAGGACATGCCAAAGAGTAGAATGATGACCATCCGGTTTTTTAATTCCCATCCATGAACAGGTTGATGCTGTGGTTTACCTCGTGGATGCTTATGACAAAGAGAGGTTTGCAGAGTCAAAAAAGGAGCTGGATGGTCTCCTTTCAGATGAATCCCTTGCTAATGTGCCATTTCTTGTGCTGGGGAACAAGATCGACATTCCCTATGCAGCTTCAGAAGAAGAGCTTTGCTTTCATCTAGCTCTGACAAATTTCACAACTGGCAAGGGGAAGGTGAATCTTACAGAGCCCAATGTCCGGCCTATCGAAGTTTTCATGTGTAGTATTGTTCGCAAGATGGGTTATGGCGATGGCTTCAAATGGCTCTCACAGTATATCAAATAGAAGTAGGGTGAGGGGACAGGAACAGCAATTTGCTCTCTTTTCATTTTCATGGGGTGATGTTGAAAGATTTTTGGGTACTGTCGTTTTTTCAATTAGTATTGACGGATTAAACTCCCACTGCTTGCATTTGGGAGATGGGTTATGGTGAAGGATTATAAATGCTGATGCTTCTTCGGGACAATGAAGCATTTGGGAGAACTTTCCTTTTTTCCGGCTTAATAGCAAAACGAGAATCCCTTGCTTGGAAAACACGTAAGCAGAGAGAGAAATCAAAGAATAATAGTAAAAATTATGGTAAAAAGTACGGAGCGGAATATCATTCGCAGACAAACATCATCGCTTGGTAGTTTTCAAAATTCACGGCTGTACAGCCCTGGTGACGCGTACCAACCAATGACACGCTCCCACGTAAGACGTCGAACTCCACAACCGGCTACACCCTGTCACCCACTCCCCCACAGAGGCACACGTTAGCAACCAACCCCGGCGGTCTATATATCTGCTCACCGGCCAGATCACCTCATCACCCAACAAATACAGTAAGCCCCCAGAAAATCTTTCAAGAAAAATTAGGGAAACTTAAATAATAAAAAAAAGGGGAGGAAAAGAATTTCTCTCTCTTTTTTCGTTTGCGCTTTCTAACGGACCAACATAGGTGTCTCTGTGTTCTCTGGTTTTGCGGTTGGGTTTGAGAGATTCGGAGCCTAAAATTTCTAGGAGAGAACATGTTCCTCGTCGATTGGTTCTATGGAGTTCTGGCATCGCTGGGTCTGTGGCAAAAGGAGGCGAAGATCCTGTTCCTAGGGCTTGATAATGCGGGAAAGACCACCTTGCTTCACATGCTCAAAGACGAGGTCTTTGCTCCTTCGCTCTGTAATTTTTTTTTACATTATCTCAGTGACCGTGCAAAGCCTAAACTTTGTTCTCGTTTCTTTGCAGAGATTAGTGCAGCATCAGCCGACGCAGTACCCGACTTCAGAGGAGCTGAGTATTGGGAAGATAAAGTTCAAGGCTTTCGATTTGGGTGGCCATCAAATAGCTCGCAGAGTCTGGAAGGATTATTACGCCAAGGTTTTTGTTTCAATTTTAATTTCTTACTGTTTCCTTGCTTTTTTCATTTTTCTATTTTTATGACATTTCCTTTGAATTCGATTAATTGTCACTTGTTGAGTTAAATTAGTGTGTGTGTCTTCCGTTATCCTCCTTGCGTTTTCGATGTCCGTTCGTCTGTTCACTTTTGTTGATTGTTCTTATTGGGTGTAGCTCTGACACACTGCATAAATATTGTTTTGAAACATAACTGTTGGTCATAATGATATGGCAATAATTGTTAAAAGAACAATTAGGAGGAATGGTGGATATTAGATTGTAGGCCACGGTTGTCCTATGGATATTGGATGGGGTGCCTGACCGCTAGCTTTGCTGTATTTGCACCTTCATTTGGTGGTTGAATTACGTTTAGCTAATGAATATGAATATCGACATTGTCTGTTTAGAAATTTTGATGATTTCTTTTTTCCTTCCAGTTGTTTCATAATTGTGATTCACCCAGTTGGGGGGAATTAGTGTACAGAAGAAAAGAAATAAGAGTTTATTTGTTGGAAAACGGCAAGGAAATATGTTTCTTCTTTGGCCTCCAATATGTGGAGGCTTAAATTTGATTGAAAATTTTCATCAGGCCTAGCATGCCATTATTCAGTTTACCCTTTCGAAGTATCTTCACTTCTGTGGTTGCTTTGACTCTGCATGGAAACTATTTAGAGTAATTTACTTTGGTAACTTTCTAACATGTTGCGATCTTCGATTTTTAGTACGTTTTTGGCTTCGTTCGTAGTTTTAGGTGGTGGCAATCTTGGGACCTAGTGCATTTTTAATGGAACTAGGAGTCCTTAACTCTTAATTCAAAGGAGGCTGTAAATTGACCTCCGATGCAGTTGCGTTGCTCCTAGCTTGGAACCAAGTATTCTTCATTTGTTTTTCTTAACGAATCACTCTTGGTGTACGAGACATAAAGGGTCCTGTATGCAACAATTGGTGGTCCGGTTGGGGTGATGCAGAAAAGACGACACCAAAACCTTCGTTTGTGGGATTGATTCCTTGCTTATAATTTTTGACAATTTATCTGTAGGTGGATGCGGTGGTGTACCTCGTCGATGCGTATGACAAGGAGAGATTTGCCGAGGCAAAGAGGGAGCTTGATGCACTCCTTTCTGATGAGGCACTGGCAAATGTCCCCTTCCTTATTCTAGGAAACAAGATTGACATACCTTATGCAGCCTCGGAGGATGAGTTGCGCTACCATATGGGTCTGACCAACTTCACCACAGGAAAGGGAAAGGTCAATTTGAGTGACACCAATGTCCGCCCCCTAGAGGTTTTCATGTGCAGCATTGTACGCAAGATGGGATATGGGGAAGGCTTTAAGTGGCTGTCTCAGTACATCAACTAGGAAAATGGGTTGACAACTAGGTAATTTTCCTACCACTGCTGCAGTCTCCTCTTTAAGCATGGGTGATGATGATATAGAGTGAATATATGTATTGTCTATGTATTTGCTTTCACTTTTAGCTGGGAAACGCGGTGTTTTCTACCTTTTCTATGTAGGATAGTCTAGTTCTGTTTGTCTTGGCTCTGTATTGGTAACTATATGCCAAACTAATAAAGGGTGGAGGTTCATATTGTACTATATACTGAAGGTGAACGCTAAAACTTCATCGTAATGAAATTCGTTTCCTTTTTCGTTTTCAATTAGATGCAAAAAGCCTGTTTGGTTTGTCACGTACTGCTTATGCAGCCTTTATGTTCCGACAAACTGATCTAGTTTCTATATCTTGAACCAGAGAAGCTATGTGCTTGCTGAAATTGATCAAGTTTGCCTTCATAACTTATCCCGCGAAAAATTTTGGTCGATGTATTAAATTAAACCCCCAAGGCCAGGGGGAGAACCGACCCTGATGTGCAAGTCGAGAAGTTAACGCGTGTTAACTTAAATTTCAGAAATGCTGACACCTATGGTGAAATGCTACAAGGCACTATCATAGAACCCTAAACGCTAAAGACTTCGGAGTTGGATCCGATCAGGTCTGACCAAGAACGAAAGCGATGGGTGTGGGAAAAGCTGTAATTTTGTTCACCGACCAGTTGATGATTTTCCAACAGCGATCGTGGGAGAACATTGGTGGTCTCTAAGAAATTTGGTGAAAAGTGGAGGGAGAAAAAGCGTGTCGTGTGCTGTAGAATTGAAATTTCCGTCCTCCACCTGAGACATGGTGTGGGTATTTCCAGAGTATTGTATAGCTGTCAACCTCGAGAACGATTTTCTCCTAGTTTATCCAACGTGCATTTATGTCATACTAGCCGAACTTTTCGTTTTGGATTTTGGTAGGTGGGGGATCCTGAAGGTGTATAAATTTAGGAGCAGATATCCAAAGCTTTTCATAGATAATGTGTCAAAAGCACTAACAAGAGGTCGAACCAAAAATTGAAGCCCACAACACAAACTGGATCCGTGACCCTCTCAAAATCTTAAAACACTTTGAAAGGACCAAAACTGGAAACAGACACTAACGTAGGCATTTACAGGATGTACAGGAGAGGATAATACAGAAACACTTCTGTATTTGTACAAATTCATATTATGCGTAATATAGACGGCCGGACTCCCCAGTATATAAACCATGGCGAATCCTGCTGCTGCAACCTCGCTTTTCACCTACTCCATATTAATGTCAGGGTCAAGAAGCCCTTCATATTCCAGCTGCAGAAAATACAATAAATTGGTTAATTGTTCCACTCAATCACCTAGCAACAGAAGCAAGCAGCAATCTCCATTAGCATCGCCTACCTTGGCTTGACTATGGGTTATCTTCATCCTTCGATATTCTTCTTGTGCTTTCCTCGAACGGAACATTGCCTGCACCCTCACGACAGATCTCTCAATACGCTCTTCAGCTTGTTTCCTGCTAGCTCGATAGAAGTCCTCCTCTGCATCACTTTCCTGCTTCTGATCTGGATCTGCTTCGACAGGATTGACATTAAGACCACGAAAACCCTTTCTCTTCAGCCGCCAGCGTAGAATTGCTTTCTCAAGTACCCCAACTGACCATAGAATTTTACGGTACTGCCTACGCACTTGGTAGCCACGGAAAGCAGCCTACATTACAAAGAAAAAAAAACCGTAGTTTATCATATACTTTTGAACCTCTAAATCCAATAACTCACTGCTAACATTTTGTGTTCAGAGGGTATGGATGACAGTATGTGTTTGGACAATATTTGTTCAGTAACCTCAATAAATTATCTTAAGCCATACAATACACTAACAATGAGAGCAATTCAGGTTGACTTTTGACTCAGAAAATAACAACCAAACTCCACCAAGCTAAATATTTGAGGCATATGTCCATCCACCATGGGGTTCATACCAGTTGTAATGACTTATTCTATCCAAGTGTCAACTATGTCAGTAACAAGACAGTGGAATAGGGTCTTACTTGGATTCTGATAGCATGACGACGCAGATTAAGGAACTCTTTGCGGATTTTCCAAGTGCGAAATCTATGTTGAATATGAGCAGCAGCAGCCATCTTCTTTCGTGATTCATAGTTGCGAAAAGCATGTTGAATCTTCATTGCTGAAAGTATAATACGGGCTTCATCCTCTGGATTTGAGAATTGAACTTCTTTAGTCCGTAGTTTGAATGAATGCTCCCTGAATGCAGCCTGTATACGTGCTGCAGCTTCAGCAGTTGTCCTGTAAGCTGCCAATGTATCTTTGAGGTATAGCTGGTCCTCACTGATGTTCTCAGTGCTTACTGTGTCAGTTGAACTAGTATCTAGGGAACCGCTGACATTTCCAGCCATGCCCATATCATTAAATTGTTGTATCAAGCCTTTTTCTGAAAGATAAGCAGCTAAGCCGTCATAACCCCTCGAATATGCAAGATCAGCAGCAGTGAAACCACCAGGGTTTTCTGGGGTAGGGTCTGCGACCAAGTTTGGCTTTGCACCTGCTAATAAAAGGGCAGCAACCATTTTCTCCCTACACATTGCAAATGTTAGAAATGGACAATCCAAGTGTAGCATATGTTTGCAAAGCTCTAAAACACCAAATATGTGCAGCCATAAAACAATACCAGTTTTAGAATTATTTGTCTTTCCAAACACGAGGAATCCACATTAGTAAGAAGAGAAAATCTAGGCTAGAGAGATAAAAAGGGCAAGCTTAAGTTCCATGGGTAGCAGGAAAGGGGACAGTGTGATTTTCTAATGCGAAAGCTCCAAGAGTCAAATAGGATGCAACAAGTCTAACCAGTGATGGATACAACAACTAAAATAAACTACCTTCCATAGTATGCTGCCCAGTGAAGAGCAGTCCACCCTTTTTTATCACGAAAATCCAACGATAAGCCTGACTCTGAATATAAATAAACAGCCCAGGTGTACTCTAGAATAGCACATAAATGTATTACACCTTGACCTTGTTCATCCCATTCAGTGGTTTTAGACTCTCCGAGAACTCTTTCCAGCAGCCACTCCTTTAGTTTGTTTCTCAAAGCTAATTCGAAAAAGCCATCTTTTGCTTGTGAGAATGGAATTTTGTTGGCTTCAATTGACCTTTTAAGAAGTAACCAACCCTTGAAAACATTAGAGGTTTTGTAAGCGAACTTTTTTGCCTCCTTCCAGGCATTTGGTGATATTTTATGAGACAGAATTTGGAGGCTTTTGGACGTTGAGAAGAGTAAATAAGCAAGCCGAAATAGAACTTTGAACTCCTCACACTTGTATTTCTCTTCTTCTGAAACCAAGGGGTTACTCAACAGAGGAGTGCGATACTCGAAAGTCAAAACTTGGCTAATTGGCTTGTGGCCATCAAAACTCATAAAAAAGCGTACTGATCCAGCAGCTTGTGGTAACACCAAGCAACGGTATACCCCAGCCTGAACAGTTTCAGCGGGAACACAGATATCACCACATACACAGAAAAGACTACATTTCACAAGATGTTGGTACTCTTCGCGAAATAATCCAGTGACTAGGATCTGAAACAACAATTAAACAAAAGTCAAAATTCTATGATATGCATTTCAACCTTGATGGTACCTAATTACTCAAACAATAGACATAAAATAGTCCACTCACAATCATTGCTAAACCAAACTGCAAGGAAAACTGAGGAATGTGGATATCTTCAAGTTCATACATATCTATTTTATGATTAAAATGTCACAACATCAAATTTCAACAACACCTGAAAGAAATAGAATGTCACAACATCAAAGTTCAGCACCGCTCATAATGGAGATCAAATAGCAGATGTCTAATTTCTGCAAAGCTTGGAATGAATAACAATTTAATTGGTTCAAACACACATGCAAGGGGCTTGCAGTACATCACCAGCTTTGGGTGGGAATTGAAGCGTTTGAACTAAAGATTCTTATAAGGAAAGCTAAAAATTCAGCTCTTTGGACTTCTATTTAACCTAAGTATTGCAACATCCATATCTCATCACTTGATAAATCAAGCATTGCTCCTCCTAATTCAAAACACATTGAATATACTATTTCAGTGGGAAAAAACGCTTGAATGATTCAACAGGCTAAGAGTTTGATTCTGATCACTTTCTCAATAAGAGATAATATGCACATCAGCTAAATTCTTCTTCACAAGCACACACACAGGCTCCTCTACCCAGTTGTCCAATTGTTTTAGGAGAAACAAAAGATCCATTTATTTGACTTTAAACAACCAAAACAATAATTTAAAGTATCAAGAAGTAAAAAGTAGCCACAAAACTTCTGTTCAACAGCTATTTACCGACACTCCAGATATCTCACTAGCAGTTTACTGAGTTCAATCATCTTTTTATCTCTTTGTTCCTGTCCCCATCCCTCAGAATATTCAAAATAATGTTGCCAGTAGTAGACCTCCACCCATTTATCATCCATATACATACAGAGCAGTAATGGTGTTGGTGGCAAATGAGAATGCATACTGATTACAGAATATTTTACTTCCAGAAGTTTCAACAATCACAATAAATCAAAACTGCCAATAGATTTTCATGCCATTTTTTTCCCTTCTGAATTTTTAACAATTTGAAACTGGTTATCCAAGACTGGTTGATGGCATTTGAAGCATATGAGATGAACGATTTTGTGCATTGTAATACATGTATTAGCAAGATAAAAAACCTTTGTTTTCTCAGTGGAAAAACCCCATGCAGGTGAAACATCCGTTATGCTAAATATATCCCCTGAAGTGGGCGATTTATGATCCCTTGCAGAAGGAATTGGGGACTCAAGCACAGGATCATCCACTGACCCTGGCGAGTCAGCCATGATGTTGTTCACCCATCTTCCAAAGCTGTCCTGACTTTCCAGTCTATCGTTGGCCTGAATATCAAAGGAACTATAGGTGTCCGAAGTTACAGAATCCCCTCTGGGCACATACGCATTCACTTGATCCTCCAGAGTCTGCATATGATTGCTGTCCGGGAAAGGTGCATGAATGTTGTCATTTGTATTGATTGGCTCCATCAAGTTGCTAAAAGAAGAAACTTCAGCAGAAACTTTGCTCGCTCCCTACAATGACAAACCATAAGATTGACTATCTTCCACCAATGTTTTTGTAATTTAACCTAGTAACTTAGTTTGCTTATAATAGTAGAGGTACATATCAAGTCCTGTAAGCAAAACGAATTGCACAACATGTACCCTGAGCAGAAGTAAGACTATAATGCCTTGGGAAAGTAGCTTGGCCAAAACAAATAAGACTCTTCTACTTGCACACGTAAATCAGTTAAAAGCACCACTAGAGAAAGACAAGGGATGAAACATGACATTTGAAGCCTGCTGCCAACAACTTGGCTCTGTGATGCCTTTAACTACCTATCCATGCTACCTGATGGCCATAAATTGTGCCCTACTCTTATGGTACAATGTAAGACAACCATAACCAGAAAGGAAAGTTTACAATACTGGAGGAAAACAGAAAGGTAAAACTGTGGCACATCAAGATGCCTCACATAGACAGCTTTTGTATACGGATAAGTAGAGAAAAAACATGTAAGAAGCATACTAGACTATGAATTATTCTACTTACATCACACGAGGACCCATCTACAGTAATTTGACTTGACTGATTGAAGCTTAAAACTCCATCTGTCAAAAGGGGAAAAAAGCACCGTAAATGATTCTGTCTAACCGCTGACTCTGCAGCACAAAGCACAAAATCAGTTACCTCCTGTTGGTGCAAGTAAGTTGTTAGAATCATTTGCCAGTAGGAGCTCATCCCAATCAAGGGTATTAATCTCGTGGAGCCTTAGTTCATGATTTTGGACAGTGAAATTGTTAATAGAACCTGCTGATTCTTCCAAAATCAAAGAGTGAGAACATTGCATATACAATTTTAGGAAACATGCAGAATTCGAGAATTGAGAACATCCAATAAGAATAAAATGAGATCAAGATTTTAGCCAGTTAACTATACTTGCAAATCCAGATACTGGTTGCCTAACATAATGAGAACAACTACAATGTTGAATGAAGACATGAAGTTTCCTCTAACCTTCTTCAGACTCAAAATAACTAGTGTGTACTGCTGAAACGAAATAAGCCACTTCAAATGATTATTACCAAAGACAGCGTATAGAAATTTAAACTAATGTCACCTAAAAGTTCTTTCTCACCAGAATTATATGCATGATTAGCGCTGGAATCATGTTCTTCAGATGAAAACTGAGATGCAGATGGATCAGAAGTAGAGCTTGAATTTGAATTGACAGGTGTCCCTGGAGACCCCTGCAGCTATAACATAAGGTTGAGACGTCAAGACAGGCACCTAAAGAAATGGAAAAAGAAGCAATTTAACAGGTGAATGAGACGAGCCATTATCTTACTGACCTCCTGTGTTTCACGATAATGAACAAGGACGATGTGTTCTAGGCTCCTGAAACAAAAGAAATAACAACCTCTTAAAGAATATAACATACAATAACAAAAGGCTCCTTGTAGAAGTTGGAGTACTTAAAGATTCACATAAAGCTTAACATCTACATACTTGTCAAGAAGCCAATAACACCTGCGAACAAAGGTTGGGTTATCTTGGCCATGTGCATAGTACACATGGATCCTTTCTTCGTTACCAACCTGAACCATGAAACAAACAAGGAGCAAAGCAAACCTCAAAAAAATAGAATTTCCAGAAAGCAAATTAAGGTCAGTACCACTGGAGCTCATACCACAGCAACTAAACTACAGTATCATTATATTCATATTCACTTGAAAAGAATACGCCCAAAATATGAAGTTACAAGTAACATTGTTCTGAAAGAAAACATAAGTAAAGCACAAAAAAATGCAACATTCAATTGAAAGTGTATGGCTAGAGAGCGCATATGTAAGCACTTGTTTGATTGTATCGGAAAGTGCATACTACAGAACACTATCATTCACAAAGGTACCATAAATTGCATATGTATTAATTGATGAGGCAAAAAACAAAAAAAAACAAAAGTCTCACTTTTAAGTGTTCATGGGCTTCCTTCACAGTTTTCCCATCCTTTTTCTTCTTCCAGTTATGACCATCCTTCCGGAAGTTCCTAAGCATCTTACGGTCAAATAATACAATAAAGCCACCTGTTATATTAATAGCCAAAACAAACAATATGACAATAGGTAAATTGCACCAAACTGCAAGAAATAAGATTTCAATTACAATACATATAAAGCTTCAAACCCAAAATACCTTGTCTTAGCATTTTAGGTACTTAAATAATATGAATAAAGTTACATTACTCGCAAATGCTTCTAATTCCACCATTAGTAACAAGCAGTCAAACAGATAGAGTTAGAAAACTGGGTAAGGGTACAGGACAAGAAAAATCAAAACATGAAAAACAGTATATTATGAGTTCTGATTAGTTATTTTCAGAAAAAATAATAGGTGCAGAAATTAGACGATAATAAAATGGGATGATTGCAAAGTTTAGCCTTAATGCAATACATTAAATGGAAGTAGGAAATTACTTTTGGGCAAGTTCACGGGTTTGACACTGATGCTGAAGTACTTGTGATTACAAAGAATTGCATGAATTTCATTTGGGCGGAGCCATCTTGTTCTAGCTTCTTCCATCATGTTCCCAACATCCAAGTCTGTCAGGGAAGCAAGGAACCATAAGAACAAAAATACAAAAATAAATGTTAAGATAAATCAAAAAACTAACACCACAACAATAATTTCACAGAAGCTGAGAAAAGAAATCCATAGCCAGACTTGGGATCTCGCCTTCGCCATCATAAATTGACCGTACTGAATTTTCTGAAACCGTACACTGTTAAGTAGTCTTACAATACAAAATGAGTTATAGTAAGAACATAATTTTTCCCAATTATAGTACAAATACAAAACATTTCTCAGACATTTTCTCCCGATTTACTTTTCTTTGCTTCCTAAATGGTTACACCACTCTCAAATTTGTCAGTGGATCAATTTGGCAAACCTTGATGGAAGACAATTATCTCTGGCCGTTCAATTCTGTCGTCGTGTCCTCTTATATCTAATCGTTAATTTTCTACGAATCGGAAGAATAATTTTAATAGATAGAAACGGAGCAGATTACAATTTTTCCAAATAAAAGAAACTTTCTCTTACAGACATACTGGAAAAACCCACCAAGAAGAAGCACAAAACTAAGGAAAAGGTACTTTTCTGCTCATAAACCTAAGCAATTCACTCCGCAGCTCAGTAAGCAACATGAAAGTCTCATAAGAAATCACCAAGATGCTCTCCAAAGTGCTATTACTTGCACAAGACTGGAAGATACTTCAAAAAATACATTTCAGAAATTAAACAAAAAATAGAGAGAAATAGAATCTATTTTCGCACCATGCAATGTATGGAATCCATGCATCTCTGAGCCCACGAGCTGGCCTTCCATCGTCGCACCCGAGCAGAGATAGGGTTTGAAACAGAGGAAAGGGGGAAGGAATTCTTAGCTCTATGATTGTGCTCTGTTATTTCTTTTTTGTCATTTGGGAAAATTTTGACAAGGCGAAGTCTTTTTATGACATGAGAAAAGGAACAGGTCCTTTATTTATGACGTTCTCACGTGTAAAATAGACTCGTACAGACAAAGCAGTCAACACAGCCGTGTTTTTTACGGTTTTGCGTCGTAGGGGACTGGCGAACGAAGACGCCGCATTTGGAACAGTGAACGCGTGACCGCTTGGTGATACGGAATGGGGGTCTCGCCTGCCGACGGCCCTGATTGTTTAAAAGAAAATTAATGTATGATTAAAGGGACTCGAGCCTGCAGAAGTCAAATAAAAGAGTAATAATCACGCCGAGACTCTTGTGACTTGCGAAGTGACTGTCAATTTATGGGGATTTGAATTTTCCTATACCGTGTGCATGGGGATTTAAATATTACGTTTATTCTCTAATCAAATATTTACACGTTAATAAAATATTTACACGTTAATAAAATATTTACAAGAAGGGTGGGCCCTGGCTCAATATATTTTCTAAGTCAAACCTGATCGACAGTCCCAGTCATGGTTCTACATCCCCTCTCTTCTTGATTGCATGTATTATAAAATATATATATATATATATATATTTTTTACAAGTTATCATTTGCTATTTCCATTCTTTTTGATTATTTATTATTGTAGCTAAACATAATTTTCAATTGCGTGCCTCTCTTTGTTGACTTTTTTATTTATCTTTATTCTTGGCTTCTTCTAGTTTTGGGTTTGTGACTTGGTATTATAGTCATCAATTTAGTTATCAGTTGATAAGCACCTCTTGATCATAGTAGATGTGTGTGTAAAGAAAAAATAAATAAATAAAATTTGTTGTTTTTGTAAAATAGCACTTAAGTGTGGAAATTATGACTCAATTCTAGACAGAGAAACCACAGCTCTTAACCATTAGAGGAAATCCTTGCCAACATGCTGAGAGTTTCCAATTTCACATCGGACAAGCCTTAAGATTTAGATGATCCGATCATAAAAGAGCTACTTGACTCTCCCTTGAGTTTGGGTAAGGATTATTTGAATGATGCCCAATCAAGTCAATTCCAATCCCGTTATGCCTAGTTAGGAGTAGTCAAGTTAAGTTTCACTTGCCTCATGTTTGTGGCACCATCAAGATAGGATTTGAAACTGGTTTTTTCGAAGCCATGGATGAAGCTTGGGTTTAAACTCGACCCAATCGGGTCAAGGGATGAAACCCTTCCTGTTTGGGTATTTGTGTTTCCCCCCTTTCTTCAACATTGCCAATAACTCGCCAAAGGTAGGAGATTCTCTCTACATGCTGCAATCTAAGGGATGATGAAGACAGGAGGAAGATCAAGATCGTCGGAACCCTAGGAGGGGGATAGCTGGAAAACTCAAAGAGGGAAGAACAGCAAAACACTAATTGTTTCATAACATGACATAGTATATTTTGTAATTAATAGGAATGTTGTTTCCTTAGGTAGTTTAATTTAGATTGCTATAGGCTTTAGAGGAAGATCAAACAATTTTACAATTTGAATTCAAGTTACAAAATATTTTCACTCACTTGAGTTTAAGTTACCGAAAATATTTTCACTTAGTAAGAATTCAAGCTCCCATTTCCTTTCTTTATTCTTGTGCATATCTATCTTGAACCGTGAGTAAATAATAAAAAAAGAAATAAAAATAATTCATTTGAGGAAACAAACTTCAAAATGCTTAAAGCATAAACATAATTTTGTCAAACTTAGATTATTATATTTAATGCGAGCTTAACAAACCTTCTCACTCTAAGCACGCTTTCCATAGATTTTTTGTTTTCTTCAATTGAATCACATTTAAACCTAAACTTTGATATATATTAAAAGTTCAAAGTCTAACTTAAATATTAACCCATAAGATAAAAAATGTATTTTTTATACTTAAACATTATCTAATGATTATATCTTTTAGTGGATAATTTTTCTTCTTAACAAGCTAAGTACAGATAATACACGTGGTTATATTGTTTTTCATGTTTAATCTCGAGGATTACAGATCGTTAATAAGATTAGGCCATCCAAGCAATGGCTTATCATATTATTCCTAGATTCGAGTTCGTATTTTTTTAGGATGGGGACTACATCCATGTGAGAGGGCACAGATGGAGTGCGCTACAGGCACCCATTGCTGGCCATTCGTACGCGACTGTCCCCGGCAATGTCATAACCTCGTACACAGTGGCCAGACTTTTTTTCTAGAGCCAATAAACTGTACGGAGAAAACAACTATTCGTGGCCCAAGTTTGCACACGCAGGCTCATCAGACATCAGCGTCATTTTGTGGTACTAGCATCGAGATGCTGGTTGAATAGTCCGTTCCTAGTTAGAAGACGGCGGAATATAGTTACCACTTTCACACTACAGGCCGATGGGCTGATGGGAAAGCACTCGCGGCGCTGATTGAATGGTCCCTTCTTAGTTAGAAGACGGAATATGGTCACTACTTCCTCACTACAAGCCGATGGGCTTTTGAGAAAGCACTTGTGGCTGGAGTAGCGCCGCCCATATTCAATGAATTCATCTGACACGGGTGATATTGATTTTTGATAGACGATATGGACTTGGAAAATTGGCAGTTACCAACGATGTACACTTGCTACATTTGCTTTATGAAGTTTCAACGTGATAATTATTTATCTAAAAGCCATTTTGTAATAGTGAAAATCAGGTATTGATGTTTGTGTTATAGTCTTAAAAATAATTAAATTTGTCATGTCAAGATTTAAGTCTTTTAGCTTATTAAAGTCAAATCATAGAGGGAGACTTGAACAAAGGATTATTTGGCAAAAAAACGTTTGGCGTGGAAAACGTGAACAATTACTTAGTTTGGGAGAAATTAAATCCCAAAATTAACGTATACAATGAACAAAGATGTTTACATATAGGCTGAGTCCTTGCAGCTGTAGCAAGAGAAACAGGGATGTGTTGCAAGCTCTTGACTTCTGCGTAGGAGCTGGATGGGGGTGTCCACGTGGCTACCACATAGGCTGAGTGAAAGCTGGTATCCGAACCATTTGCAAAACTGAGCCAACAGGTTTGCTGCGATAATTTGCGTTGTTGTTGGTCGTCAATCATTGTCTTCCTTAAAACGGCACCTTTCTTAGAATAGTCGCGGCATTCTTTTCCAGATTGGCGCTGTTCTTATCACCAGTCTCCCAAATATTGTAAATTGCACGTCAGAAGAAAATCGAAAAAAAGAAGTCAACCAAATATATATATATTTTTAAGAAATATGAACATTACTTTGATAAATTTTATTGATAATAACAATATTAGACATAATAACCATTCTTAAATAAGATCAAAAGACAAAATATAAGCTTAATTATTAAAAATTTTAAACGCCATACATATCAAATATCAAACTTCAACCAAATACAATAGAACTAATGGGCCCCATATTCAATTGTCCTCTTTTGTGGGGTCTCAGCTTTAATCATCTTTTAATGTTGGCTCTCGTATTCAATCAATCCGCCTTTAAAGTCAATCAGATACAGTAAGCACAGTAGTTACCTAAAATTGACATAAACACTAAAACCGCTAAAACTAACGGGTTTCCTATTCGATCGTCCTCTTCTGTTGGGTCTCCTCTTTAATTGTCCTCTTGCAATTGGTCTCATAATGCAATCAACTTGCCTTTTAAAATCTGCGTATCGTTTTTCAATTGACCTCCTATTTTGGGTCTCATATTCAGTTTATTCACCCTCTTGTAATCTTGAATCGACCTCTTTCTTATATTGAGCCTTATCTTAATTGTTTTCTTATGTGGCGCCTGATCTTTATTCATCCACCTTTATCCTCAAAGCGAGTCATACCAAGAGACTGCCGTGAAGCTTTTATATTGGGCTTCACATGTTGATGTTGTATGACATTAGGCTAGGTCCACTGGTAAGTTTCTATAAAGCTCACTTCCTTTCTTCTATGCATGTGCCTCGTTCTATCTGTTAGCCATTTACATCAACACCGATGATCAACCTGTTGATATGCTTATTAAGAAAATCTTAGATTGTCAGTATCCTCGTCTCTTCTTCAAATATGGAGTATTTGACCACTTCTACGTAAAGATAAGACTACATTAACCAGTTCTTTCGATAAGGGAATATCCTAAAGCATAATACTAAACTGGTCTATTACTCAATTTTCTATCAAGGTGGTTGACGTAACAACCTCACTCAATGTGAATTCATGACTGGATATGCTTATTAATAAAGGGATTTTTCGGAATAACCAAAAGCAAAACATGTAGCTGTATCTTTGCAAGAGCATATTCCGCTGATGTTTGTCAAGCAGATATTCGTGTTCTCCCTCGTTGGGTAACTGCGTTGTTCCCAGTAAACAGAACCTGGATGGTAAAATCAAGCTCCCTGCAGCCCATAAAACACGCTCTACTGTTATGTTATCAATGTTTTACAGCTAAAGGCATAAAAGAAATTTTGATACCGAATTAAAATAGAGGTAAAACTGAGTCATATTAAGATGCCTCCCCAGTGTTTAGTTTTGGCCCGGTATTCAACGTATCAAAGGCATAGTCAAAAGGAGAAGAATTAAATAATCCAAATATACATTTAATACACTTATTGATTATTCATCTACACCGGTACACCCACGTACATGTGTGTATTATACCAAGTATATACCAGAAAAGTATTAAGATTGATGGAACAATTAGGTCATGAGTCTCTATATAATTATAGAATTATGAGTTATCTTTTAGTTATAGTAGATTTTTTTAGTAGCATTTGGTTATAATTTTTATTTTCTTATTATAATAGATTTTCTTAGTAATATATGATTAAGATTTCTTTATAAATAAATGAAGTATTGATGCGGGGCATCCGCATCTACTGTTCACACCGAGGCCCATAATAAGGAAAACCCACAAGCCTTATTATTTCCTTCATCAAAGAACTTGGGCTACCATGTTCTTCATTGGATCCAATCCATTTAGTTAAGGCCCAATAGGCCATTCAACAAATGGGGGCCCAACAAGCCCATTCAACAATAGAGGCTACCAAAATGGTTAGGTTATCTACCATGTGCCTACCAAAATGGTTAGGTTATCTACCATGTGCCTACCAAAATGGTTAGGTTGCCCCCTCCACCTATGTTTATTGTATTGTATTTTATTTTCTTATGTTTCCTAGCTCTCCCTATAAATAGAGGGCATGAGTTCATTTGTAGAAGAACTTGAAGACTTGAGAAATAGAAGCTTGTTTTGAGAGAAACCTTAGTGTTTCATCTTTGTTTCCTTTAGCCAAATCTTTCCAAAGATTGGTGGTGGAGCAACTCCCTGACTTGTGGTTTAACCTTTACGTCTTGGAGGGTCACTTTGGCATCTATCCTTTACTTTTCCCAAATTTCGTTTTCTCCACTCTCATTCCCTAAACCATCATCATCCTTCACAGAAAATACTAGAAAAAAAAAAAAAAAAAAACGTTCTTCATATATTTCCTTACCATCCAGCCCTCATCTTCCTTGTTTCATCTTTTATTGTTTAAATTCTGTATCTTTACATTCTAGTATTATACTTTTCAGTTTTTATATTCTTGTTCTTAAATTCCAGTATTTATATTCCTACTTAAATTCCTTGTCATTTACCTTTCCGTTCTTTAAATTACAAGTCTTAAGATTCTACTCTTTTGTTTCCATTCAGTAATATTTCTTATCATTCTTACCTTATTCGTAATTTTGAGTTTTCGTCCTAAATCATTCATTTTTCCAGCTTTTGTTTCTTTTCTAGGTTATCCTAAACCCTTATATTTCATTATTCCTTCTTATTTCTTATTTTCAATCCTAGCTCACTCTTTATCCCATCACGATTCACATCAAGTATAAAGAAACCTCAGGAAGAGTATAAAGAGTCTCCTTGGGTGTATGCATTTTTATAGTTATGTGTTTGATTTCTATATAGATAATGTACTTAATTGATATGTTTCAACAAGAGGTATATAGGAAGCATCTAGACTTTGAATTATCTTGCTTAGATCATCCAAGTTGACGCCGACCAGAGCACCAGTGGTTGCAAATAAAATGATATAATAACATTGTCTATAACTTGAATCATTGAACTATAATGTTGTCGCTTATGTCATCCATGCTTGAAATTTCTCACAAACGTAAAATCGCAAGCGGGGTATGTGCTACTTGTCAGTAATTGTAGAAAACCTGAGACGGGATAAAAAAGAGAGATTTAGTGAACTGATCGTTGTCGCACAAAGGTTTTGACTCCATGAATTTGTTTCCAAATCACGTCTCCATTTGGGCCGCAGGTTCCTCCTTCAAGCTGAAACTTTCCTTCCCCAAGCATGAGGTTGATCATGGTCTTCTTAAGGATGAAACTTCCCTTCCACTGACATGCGGTTGGTGAAGGGAAATCACGGTCTCATCATAGGCCCAGACTTTCTTGACCTTGCGGTAGGTGAGGACTTAGGTGGCGTCTGATGTGGTTGAAGTAAAATGTTTTACTAACAATCTTGATCGTGTTCCTTAAGAGTGATGACTGTATTGATCCGTTAAAAGTATCAAATCTACAAGATCTAGTTTTGCAGTGACAGCCATTCCTTGAGATCTGAGTTGAAAGGCTTTAAGTTGGCGATTAAGAACTGATTACACAAGTGTGGTTTGTAAATCGATGTGAATCCAAACAAGTGTTTTTGGGGAGTATAAGAAGGCTCATTTCCTCCATAAATTTAGTTTGTAAGGTGTTAGGTTTGTCTTTCATTTGTAATCCACCCATCATATACTGTCATGAATCCAACTGCTTGTCTACCCCACTTTAAGGACGTCCAGGGCTTAAAGGTTTCAATCCCATTCCGGACTTTTTGTTTAATTATTTTAAGTTCCTTAAAGTGAGTAGCTCTGAAAGAAGTTTGAAACAACAGTAATACAGAGTTTTGATCTAAAATTCTTAGGTACAGAGTTTCAAGAATGAGGGACATTGTGACTAAACAAGTCTGACAGAACTTTGCCAATTAGAAACCTATCACACCTACTCCTCTGCCCTTTTTTCTGGTAGAAGGAGAGCATTTTCCTCAGACCACCAAAAAAAAAAAAAAAATTCCAGCTTTCAAGCCTTTTCTTCCCTTGCACTCCAAGAAAAATAAAAATGAAGCAAAAGCAGCTGCTATTACGACTCTGAAAAACCTCCTGCGCCTAATGTGTTACACGTTCGCTTTCCATCATTTTCTACAATCTCTTTAAGTAACACACATCTCTCCCAACCCTTCCATCAGCAGCACAAGGCATTCTCTTCGTACATCCAAAATGGAGGCCAAATGGTCTGTGGTTCTGACAATGGCATTGATGTTTGCGCTGGTGAATGGTGATGAGCCTTCTGTAAAGCCGGTGGTGAAAATAGTGAAGGGCCAAAGGGTTTGTCAAAAAGGGTGGGAGTGCAAACGGTTTTCGCCGCACTGCTGTAACGAGACCATTTCCGACTACTTTCAGACTTACCAGTTTGAGAACCTCTTCTCTAAGCGTAACACCCCTGTGGCCCACGCATCGGGCTTCTGGGACTACGAGTCTTTTATCACTGCCGCCGCAGAATACCAACCCGATGGCTTTGGCACCACTGGTAAAAAGATCGACAGGATGAAGGAACTTGCCGCCTTTCTAGGCCATGTTGGCAGCAAAACCTCCTGTGAGTTAAAACCATCTGTTTTATAATTTGCCTTTTGTTTTATTACTTTGTTCAAATGTGGTTGAGAACTAATTTTTCTTTTGGAGTTGATTCCATTGATTTGAAACCCATCTGGGGATTCATTTTCGTGAGCAAATTTGATGTAGTGTTTAATTAGGAGTAAATGTTATTATAGTCTTTCAGTATGTTGTGTTTAAGAATTAGAACTTCTCCTCTGACGATGTTCCGTTTGGGGTGTTTAAAGTACAAATCTGAGGAAATCAAAATCTGGGTTAGGTTTCAAAATGAATGCGACCTATAACTGGAGAATTGGTTGACATACTGTGGAAAGTTATGTGCTTTCAATTCTTTTGTCTCAAATGATGAGAAATTTACGGAATCGAATAATGGAATCCTGTGAGTTAACAACCATCTGTTTATAATTTGCTATTTGTCTTATCGCTTTGATCAAATGTGTCTGAGAACTAATTTTTTATTGGAGTTGATTCCATTAATTTAAAACTTGTATGGGGATTCAGTTTCGTGAACAAATTTGATAGAGTATTTAATTAGGAGTAAATGTTATTATAGTCTTTCAGTATGTTGTGTTTAAGAATTTGAACTTCTCCTCTAACGATGTTCCGTTTATGGTGTCTAAAGTGGAAATCTGAGGAAATCAAATTCTGGGTTATGATATGTTAACCTCTTTTGTCCCAAATGATGAGAAACTTAAGGAATCAAATGAATCTTAAATTGTGTTTACGCTGTGTTCACTTGTGCTCTGCTAACTTTTTCTCAATTCCAAGTAGCAATGTCTGTGATGGTTGATAAATTTCAGGCGGCTACGGAGTGGCGACTGGGGGGCCTCTGGCATGGGGTTTATGCTACAACAAGGAACTGAGCCCCGACCAGTATTACTGTGATGACTACTACAAACTTACTTATCCATGCACTCCTGGAGTCGCATACTACGGCCGTGGTGCCATTCCTCTTTATTGGTGCGCACTTTTCTAGTCATCTGCCGAAATCGTTTTCTCCTTTTTCTTATGGTCCTAAAGGTTTGAATTTGTGTTGAAAAGAATCCTCAAAACGAGAACCTAGAATTTAAGTTCTGTGGGTTAAGATGAAATCCCGACAACTATATCAACAGTTGCTGTGTCATTAATTTTGTTTGCCTGTGCTTTGATAGGAACTACAACTATGGAAAAACGGGGGAAGCCCTGAAGGTGGATTTGTTGGAACATCCAGAATACATAGAACAGAACGCTTCCTTGGCCTTCCGGGCCGCGATCTGGAGATGGATGACCCCCGACAAGAAGGGTCAGCCTTCCGCACACGATGCCTTCGTCGGTAACTGGAAACCCACCAAGAATGACACTCTGGCCAAGCGGGTTCCTGGTTTTGGCACCACCATGAATGTGCTTTATGGTGATAGCGTTTGCGGTCAGGGTGATGCTGACTCCATGAACAACATAGTCTCGCATTACCTCTACTACCTTGATCTTATGGGTGTTGGACGAGAAGAAGCAGGGCCTCATGAAGTTCTCAGTTGTTCAGAGCAGATTCCTTTCAGCAAATCCTCCTCCTCCTCCTCCTTCTCCTCAACTACTTCCTGAGCTTTGTTTGGTAAAGCATTAATAAGGGATCGGAACTGTGACAATCTGAGGACGTATATAACTAATGAAGTAATGGTGAAAACATCCAAGAACAAGAAAAAAAGATACACAGTGTATTCATTTTTGTCTATGTGTGAAGTCTAGACCGTCAAGTCCGGTTGAATGTGATTGCCCTGGATTATTGTTGTGTAAATGTCAAGCCATATTCTGTTTACAATTCTCTGTTACCTTTGTGACTCTGCGAGACGGACTTTATGAATCATTTTGTGGTCATGCTTCTTCGTTACCTTGTAAATCTTGTCCTTTCTTTCGCTTACGTTTAAGCCCCTCCCCCACCATTTCATTCGGGATGTCTAGATTTCTCAATCAGTTTGTCCTCTTGTAGAAAACCCTTGTTCGCTCCTGAAACTTCATTCTAGCACAGTCCCCACCATTTACATTGCGTTACTTCCAATGTTAATTTGGTGGAAGTGTCAGAAGTGTTCAAACGCAATTTTACCATAAATTGCGTAATGTTTAAGCAAGCCATGTTTATTAGGCGAGGCGTGTTTTGGCAGCATTTGAATGGCCATCCAAGGTGCGTAGGAAAACAATGGTAATTCTTGAGAGAAAAAGCGTACCCTGGTGAAATCCACGTACGTATGCACCAAAAAAATAAAAAAGGAAAAAGACGATCACTTTAATGTCCATGTACATTTTGAATAAATCAATGAATAATTGATGTCCTGTACTTAAATCAGAGGGTGAAATAATTTTCTACTAGAAAACCAGTGAGAACGACAACGCATCATGATTGGATGATTTTTGGTGTAATTTAAGCAATAATTTCCAAACCAAATTCCTTTTAATTCGGTATCTTATCCATAAAATAATCTGTTTTTGGCCATTTATTGTCATTTACTTTCTAAGTTGGTTAATGGGTGTAGTGTTATTTTTCATTCAATGGGTGGCCCATAAAATGGCAAATCTGGCGAGCATCCGATCCATGGTTCCCCCGCTTCCCTTTTGGTGCCTTACGAGTTTTTGACCTTTTTCATTCACGGACCAGACTCGTCGAGTCGACCTGCCGGGTAACCAGTAAGTTCATGTTCACGCGCACGGCGCACGTGGAGCCTGATCCATTCCGAGCCGAAGAAGGGAAGTAGAACCTTTCCTTCCACTTTGATTTATGCACATTTGTCCACAGGGGCTAGAGGTCCATGCAAGTGGGTTGACACGTGGCAAGATCCCCACTTGTCAACGATGTAGAGCCGTCCGATCTCGCACTCCCGGTCTCAGAGGCGTCTATATATACTTCCAACTGCGAGCGTAAGTTGAATGAAAGAACGAGGAGACGGAGAGATTGTGTGGGAGAGATGGCGCAGAGGCAGGCGGGAAGAGACATAGATGATCTGCCGAAGAACGCGGCGAACTACACGGCTCTGACGCCGCTGTGGTTTCTGGAGAGAGCAGCTCTGGTGCATCCGACTCGAGTATCGGTGGTCCACGGATCCCGGCGCTACACGTGGCGGGAGACCTACCAACGCTGTCGTCGACTCGCCTCAGCTCTCTCCAACCATTCCATCGGCCTCGCCTGCACGGTAACTCTCCTCCCCTTCTTATCTCTTCACTCCTTGTTTGCTTCCCCTGAAAATGACTTGTAATTAAAAGAGAGACAGAGAGAGATATGGATTTTATATTTTTATATTTTTTTTAAATATTGCACGGTAGACCACGAGCTCCTCACCCGGAGATCTTGTGAAGTTGATGCTGGAAAACTTAGTTTGGCTTTTTCATAATTAGAGTAGGGACCTACATGGCACTGTCGTAATTTTAATACGTGTCCTGATCTGATTCGTGCATGGCTTCAGTGGGTCAACGTAAATGAACGGTTTTGATCGCGCCAATTGAAGGAAGTGTGTTTTTTTTGGGGGGCGGGGGTGTTTGGATGGCAGGCGGGGCATAACTTGTTAGGAGGACGAGTGTTGGTTCCAGACTTGGGATTGCAGTTGTGTGAGCCTGGGCTTCCGATTGCTATTTCTGAGTTATGTTTATTCTGTGTCTGTGTTGTTTTAGTTGGTCCCAACAGTCTTGTATTTAAAAGGAAATCCTGAAATTTATCTGCCACCCCCATTTAAGCTTTGCCCCATTTATGTGTATGTATTAAGAAAGTAGCCTGAAACAAGAAGGATATACTATTTCGATTGTCCAAAAGAGCAACATAAGAAGTGAAGAAAACAATGAACACGGTGATCTATAGGAAATTGCTTAAAAGATATACCTTATTGTTTCAGTTGGTTTGAACTAATCTTGCTTAAGATCATACATACAGCTCCTGGACACATGGGGAACACCATAAGTAGTAAAAGGAAAAAACAAAGAAGATGGTGATATGTAAGGAAATATATAAAATACATGTTGGGAATATCTTGCTTATGGACGTCAAATAAATTCATCTTTTTTGGTTCCTTACCTGCCATAATGGTCTACCTAGGAATTTTAGAATCGCTAGTTATGTTGATAGTTTCATTTCATAAACACTTTGCGTTCTGGACCCTTGTTACTGTACCCATTGAAAACGCATATATCTTAGAAGAAACCATCTTACATGTATCGTGTGATGTGTTTCAATGCTATTTTAAGGGTTCTGTTCACATGTCATTCCAACCCCTATCTGGGTTTCATCCATTGCCTTCATTTTCTGGTTTTTGTGATGTTTTTTAGGTAGTATGCTTTGCTAATTTCTTCTTTCTGATGTTTGCTAACAGGTAGCAGTAATTGCGCCAAATGTCCCTGTTATGTATGAAGCTCATTTTGGGGTTCCAATGGCTGGAGCGGTTGTAAATGCTGTGAATGTTCGTCTAAATGCAGCAACCATTGCTTTCCTTCTTAATCATTCATCAGCTTCAGCCGTGCTGGTGGATCAAGAGTTTTTTGTTTTGGCAGAGGAAGCGCTTAAAATTATGGCAGAGAAAAACAAAAGCTATAAGCGTCCACTTTTAATTGTCGTAGGAGATGAAACTTGCGATCCCAATGCACTCAAATGTGCTTTGCGAAAAGGGGCCATTGATTATGAGAAATTCTTGGAAACTGGTGACCCTGACTTTGCTTGGAAACCACCAGAGGATGAGTGGCACAGCATTGCTTTGGGATATACATCTGGTACTACATCTAGTCCTAAGGGGGTGGTGTTGCATCACCGAGGGGCATATCTCATGTCCTTGGGTAATCCTGTTATCTGGGGTATGAATGAAGGAGCTGTATATCTGTGGACTCTACCCATGTTCCATTGTAATGGTTGGTGTTTCACTTGGACTCTTGCAGCTGTTTGTGGTACAAGCATATGCCTTCGCCAGGTAAATCAGTTGGTTTGGAAAATGCCTACCATATTTATTTGAGTGTTTAAAAGGAACTTTGCAATCTGTATTATGTAAATTTAACCTCTAACGTCAACCTGTTGATTTTAGTAGATTTTCATGGTCTTTTTTGTGCTTCAGGTTACAGCTAAGGCCGTCTATTCAGCCATAGCCAACCATGGTGTGACTCACTTTTGTGCGGCCCCTGTGGTCCTCAACACAATAGTTAATGCCCCAGCTGAAGAAACTATTCTTCCTCTCCCCCATGTCGTTCATGTAATGACAGCAGGTGCAGCCCCACCTCCTTCTGTTCTCTTGGGAATGTCTCAAAAAGGCTTCCGTGTGACCCACACTTACGGTCTCTCTGAAACCTATGGCCCCTCCACTTTATGTGCATGGAAGCCTGAGTGGGACTCACTGCCCCCTGAAACCCAAGCCCGTCTTAATGCACGCCAAGGTGTCCGCTATGTCTGTTTGGAAGGCCTAGATGTTGTCAATCCTAAAACCATGGAACCTGTACCTGCTGATGGAACTACCGCTGGGGAGATAGTATTCCGTGGTAATGTTGTGATGAAGGGCTACTTAAAGAACCCAAAAGCAAATGAAGAGGCTTTTGCAAATGGTTGGTATCATTCGGGAGATATCGCTGTAAAGAACCCAGATGGATATATAGAAATCAAGGATAGGTCGAAAGATATCATTATATCTGGAGGGGAAAACATTAGTAGCTTGGAGGTAGAAAATACTCTGTATCATCACCCAGCAATCTTGGAGACAGCAGTTGTGGCGAGGCCGGACCAGCGATGGGGGGAGTCTCCTTGTGCTTTTGTGACATTAAAGCCCGGCATTGATAAGTCTGATGAGCAACGTGTGATTGAAGATATATTGAAGTTCTGCCGAGCTAAGATGCCTGCTTATTGGGTCCCAAAATCGGTGATCATTGGGCCATTGCCAAAGACGGCTACTGGTAAGGTTCAGAAGCATGTGCTGAGGGCCAGAGCGAAAGAGTTGGGGTCTATCATGAGTAAATTGTGAGTGAGTAAAAGAGGAAAATAAAATATGATAAAAGATGGATTAGTGCTCAAGATGTTATGTTTGTCTCTTTAGGAAGTTTGCTGTCCGGTGATAATTTGAAATAAAACTGTAGCATTTGATCTGTTGTGATGAATCTTAGTTGTGTAACGTGCACAAAGATGGCAGTACACAGCAGCTTAAGATAGACTAGATGTGGCTGAGATTTCATCTGCAGAAGCGTCAAAAAAAAGTGCATTGTTCGAGTTTAGTAACGCAGTTTAAGTACACTTTTGTTGAACAATATTGGTTTGTGTGAAGGAAATCCCAAATTGTCATAGCAATGTATAGCAGGTGTTGTATTAAACTAACTACCCTGCTTCTAAAAGTCCGGGAATTCCATTCCATTGATTTTGTTGAACCATTCATCAACCAAGATGGGATCCAATTATAACGCAAAAGTAGGACAGGGATCTGTATACTTCGACATCAAGAAATACTAAAACATGGATGAAACTAACTTGGCCCATTTTAAATGGGCTTGTGAGCGAAGATGAAGATGTTGAACGTTGATAACTCATAATCCAATTGCAAGTGCACAGGTTATAGTTTGCACATATACATTAAATCTGCTCTATTACTTGTAACTTATTTTAGATGGGTACGACTCTCTTTAAATAACAGAAAAAAAAAGTCCACTTGGGCGGCGTTCTTTGGAAGAGTCTTCTAGGCGTCCAATTAGATGTTACTGAGGGGGCCTGATTTTCTTTTCGATTGCAAGTTGTGTTTCGGCGCCGATTTGGGCCCATAACATGGGTTGCCGTGGGTTAGACGTTATGTGATTGAATGTTTTGTGCATGGATTAACACCAAGAATCTTATCGCGAAAAGCGTAGGTCAAAAAATCATTATCCAAATGGAAATCTTGATCTGGACAAACTGCTTTCCAGGCCGACGAGGGGAACACTTGGGCCTTGTGGCTGACCAATAAAAACACTTCCAATTTTACTTTCTTCTGATTGACAGAAAAGTGAAAATGGATGTGATTTGGATTGTGTGGCTAAAGGAACCTACAGCGTGCCGTAAAAGGATTGGGACAGTGAACTGATTGGGAAATGTAACTTAATACCACTAAAAAGGTATGCAAGGAAGAACATTGCAGGTATTCATCTGTGAAAAAGAAAACCTTTAAGAATACCGAAATCATATACAGAAAGAGAAATTTTCTCTGAAACTTGATTACTTGATTAAACAAAAATCAATCTATTTCTCTGATAGAAATAGGTTGAAGATGCGATGCATAAACGCGTTGCGCCGTTGGGTCGGGTTAGACAAGCCCAAATCTGGCACCGACATAATAAAAGGGTTGAGCCCTGTAAACGGCCTAAATATAAACTCAACAATTCATCTATGAATTGGTGTATATGTATGAATCAGGCTTCAATTTCTTCCTTTTTAAAGTGTTCTGCTCCGCCAAAGCTGGGAGACAACGCAGACCAGAATATATCCCAACCTTTTGGCAATGCCTGCAACGTTGCCAAAAAGTTGCCGAAGAAGTAGGCAAGTTGGAGGATGATAAGGAAAGCTGAATCACAATGGGGTAGTTGGAAGGCCTCCTGTCCGTTGGGCCAATGATGCAGTACTTTCAGGATAAGAATAGGATATCCAATCGGGATAGGGCGAATATTAGTGGTCCATATTTATGATCTAGTTGGGCCAGCTTGGCCGGTGCTGGTCTTTCTCTTTCGCTCTTAATTTGTCATTTGAGACCAGTTGTCCTCCACTGCTACGGCAACCATACAACTCATGCATGAAAATCTTGCTACAGACTTGGGACCAACTGGAAATCACAAGTAAAACTAAAGAAACCACTTAGGAACATGGTGACATTAAATGTCACTATTTTCTGTTCATAGAGTAAGGGTCCATAGAACCCACATGCATGAAACGCGATCCATATTCAGTGAGGTTCATGCTCGGACAATATCTTGGAGGATATGTTTTCGTCGGCTCCGGCAGAATTTTAAGGTTAGAAGGGTGATGCACTACGGGGCATGCAGGTGGCCGAAAAGGAGGTCCTGAGTGGTCGATATCCATATCCAGTTTGTCATTTTCATCCTTGTCTCCGACGGACATTGACAAATATAAAACGAATAAAAACAAGACTTATATTCTGATGGGCAAATAATAAGGCATGATAGATGAAAGGTCCTTATTGCTTAATATATATATGGGCTGTCTCTTTTCCCACCTTGTTTATCTTTTTTGGAAAGCTATTGTCTTTTAAAAGCATTTACAAACTGTGAATACAATAATCCCGAAAAAAAAAAGAAGAAAAACTAATAAGATAAATCAACAAAAAATAAATCTCGTCTAACCATTAAGTTCTTTAAATCTGGATAATGCTGACTATTAAAACATTCTCATGAGTTCTACTCGTGGAATTCAATCCATATTATTCGAGTAGCGAGTATCTTTACGCAATGCCTTGTACGTTCAAGTTTAATAAATATCATATCCCATTTGGCATCTACAAATCCCTAGAGTAAATAAGGTCTCCATTAATTCAGGTACATTGAATTCGTTGATCATATTTCCTACTACAGAAATTAGTCCTAATTAAAGGAAATCCTGATTTGAAACCTAGGCACGTGTCTTATCTCATTTGACATCTACTAATCCGTCTAGCAGTAAATGAGATCTTCATTAATTCGTGGATTAAATTTCCTATTACAGAAATTACTACTAATTAAAGGAAATCTTAATTTAAAAATAGGCACGTAACATTTCCTTTTTTAACTTTTACCCGGAGATAGCTTATGAGTGATATCCGCTATATGGGTGTATTTATTTTTAGCAGATGGAAAATCAATATTTAATTACGGCAAGAGTGATGTCAAACAATTTGTTGATAAGCGCTTTGACATTAGGTGTATGTGTTTATTAAAGGAAAAACAAAAGTCAAACGAAATTTCCTAATTTCCTTTTTCTAGAAACTAATCAACAGTTGCGAAAACCACATATATATATATATGTATATATTTTCTCTTTTTTTTTGGGGTCTTTTATTAGTTATAGAGACTTTTGAGTGGTACGATAATTTTTAATTTTCACCTTTGAATCCTACTTACATAAGGCAACATTTTGTAGTTGAATGCATCATTGTCAAAGATAATCACTGACTGTGATTCTTTGAAAAAGCAACTTGCGAGAGAAAAAAATATTACCAAGGGAAAATTTGCAGAGGAATAATGAAGGATTTTGAGAATTGATCCAGATGCATTCAATAGGTATCCCGTCATTGCAAGCATGTGAAGCAGACTCTTGTGGGTTTTTCCACACTCGGTAGCTATAACATGCATCATTTAAGCTAAAAGTCTGGCAATCAGGGAAAAGAATTATTGGAATAATTATAGACGAGTGCTTCAGCTATTATCAATTCTACCAATCAGGAATCCGACTCATATATGTAGGTAAAAGCCTATCCATACACACATTATAGGATAAAATAAAGGGATTTTCCCCCCTGGTTTAAGCACCAAGGGTTGCTCGCAAGGCATACAGAAGGAATAAACAATAGGACAAATATGATGTATTTCATCACTGGTAAAACCTGTAAAAGTCACGAGATTTTCTTTCGTGGATGTGCAGTCAGTCCAACGTATCATGAGGAAGTAAATTTTCTGGACTTCCTGAACAAGTGAAACCAAAATCAATTGCCTATAGTATAGTCCAGACTACGCCTGATAACGAGGTTCCAGAAGCAGTCAAAATTTGACTTAATCTCCATGACAAAGCTTTCTTGTGACCCAATGTAACCGGGATGTTTTTTCTAGTTTCTTTTTTCATTCCATCACTTGACGATTTTCAACCTATATTTGGGATATAAGAGGAGCTGGATGCGAGAGATCAGCATTTTCTCTTCTATATAGGTGGCCTTAGATGTCCTTTTGAGTACCACAGAAATCCAGATTGAATTAGTCCGCTAAAATCTCAAGAATTTCCATATGAGTAATCCGGTTGCAGTTGCAGTTGCAGGCTAATCTTTATCCTTTTGACCCGCCACCTATTTTAAGCGTCACCTGTTCGGGGACATTGATTTCTTATTTTCATGAAAATGATAAAAAGCAGCGGCTTTTGTAAGTCTGTCATGATTTAGTGCTGCAAAAGTGATAATCGGCGGACATGTTCTTTACATGAATGCAAGAAATTCGCTCGTCCGCGATCTTTTTGCCTAGTTAATCAAAACTTTCCTTACTGTGCACCACTGTTATGGATCATGTATTTACTCACTCACTCACTCACTCACTCATCCCTCTCTTGCTTTTCTCCTCTCTCTCTCTCTCTCTCTCCCCCGTCTCTCTGTCTATCTGTTTTTCTGTTTAGCTTTCTCTTTTTAGCATCATCGACGTGGAAATCCAACCAGAAAATCTAATCCCTTCCATCATCATCACCCTCCAAAGGCAACCATCGGCTATAAATACACCTCTAATAGCTTGTCCCTTAATCCAAACCAAGCCTTCTCTATCCCCACATGGCTTTCCACAATAGGCCGCCGTTGTCCACATCCTTCTGGTTGATCTGCCTTGCCACTCTTTTGTGTGTTTCATTTTGTGTCACGGAAGGTCGCCAGCCATTCGCGTGCGACCCCAAGGATGGGCTGACCAGGGACCTTAGGTTCTGTAGGACAGAGTTGCCTATACGCGTGAGAGTGCAGGACTTGATCGGAAGGCTGACCCTGCAGGAGAAAGTTCAGCTGCTGGTGAACAATGCCACGGCCGTGCCGAGGCTGGGCATCCAGTTATACAACTGGTGGTCCGAGGCTCTTCATGGGGTGTCCGATACTGGCCCCGCTGTTAAATTTGGTGGTGCCTTTCCCGGCGCAACTAGTTTTCCTCAAGTCATCACCACCGCTGCTTCCTTCAACGAGTCACTTTGGGAGGAAATCGGACGGGTAAGGCTGCATTTTTTTCTTATTTGTTTGTTTACATTTTTTTGTGGAGAAAGAAAACGAAAGGAGTGTTTCTTTTTTGTTTTTAAATTCTGTCTACGTCCCTTGGGTTAGTCGGACTCGTGAAAAGGTCAAAGAGGATCATATGACAGAGGCTGCATATAATTTGAAGAGAAAAAGACAACAAAAAGAAACAAGTGAAAAGGCAGTTTGGACGAAAGTCTTTCACAGCATGCCAATTTTGCATGCATGTGACTTCCATGTCTTTGCTTTTAACAAACCCATCATGATTTGACCAATCTCCAGCTGATTCTAAGTTTCAGTTTGTCGTTGTTGTCTTTGATGGCATTATCATCACGTAAAAATGCATTCATCTTCATCTTTCTCTAAGGTTATTATTATATGTTTTGAGTTCCTGTCTTGGTATTGATTCCATTCTTGACAAAGGAGGGAATCCCACGGAATTGGCTATTTTGTAATAAGATTTGGTATTTTATTTAGTTGTTTTTTTTTAAAAAAATGTTCATGTTGCGTTGGTTGTTTATTGTTGAGTGTGATGGAATCCAAGCCAGCTTTGTAGGTTAGGCCATGCTAAGAACAAAATAATGGGTGTGCAGGTGGTGTCCGATGAAGCTAGAGCCATGTACAACGGAGAAACGGCTGGTTTGACATATTGGAGTCCCAACGTGAACATACTCAGAGACCCTCGATGGGGTCGGGGGCAAGAGACTCCCGGTGAAGACCCCGTTCTTTCTGCAAAATATGCTGTCAGATATGTCACGGGTCTTCAAGGTCAAACTTCGGGAAACCGGCTCAAGGTCGCCGCATGTTGCAAGCATTACACAGCCTACGATCTTGATAATTGGAACGGGGTGGACCGCTTCCATTTCAACGCCTTGGTAAGCATTTCTCCAGCACTCTGATGATATTCAACAATGTCATGCTCTTGCTTTGGTAGCTTTTATCGCCCATATGAAATCTGGTCTCCCCATTTCTCTGTAGTTGAAAGAACACCTGCATTTGAGTGCACGGAACACATACTACTTGAACATTTGATCAACTACCGTGTGCAAATTAATAAAAGTAGGACCATCCAATCATAATAAGTTGTGGACCTAAAATGGGTTGTCATTTTCTTTAGTTGTCCTCAAGAATGTGTCATGCAAAGGGTGGCTGAGAAAAAGAAACGGCAAAACCCGATAACGAATAACTTGATTGTGCAGCTGCCTTAAAATTAGCCTTCCTTCGAAAATACTGCGTCAAGAAAATATATTTTGATGAGTGCAGGTCAGCAAGCAGGACTTGCAGGACACCTACAACGTGCCATTCGAGGCATGTGTGCGGAAAGGGAAGGTCTCCAGTGTAATGTGCTCATACAATCAAGTCAATGGACAGCCCACTTGTACTGATACTGATCTGCTTAAGAATACAATACGTGGAAAATGGGCCATGAATGGGTGAGTCCTACAGTCTTCATGTGGAGGCCATCATGGTGGCTAACTTGTTAATTTTGATGATCTTGTTTTGTAGGACCACTAAATTGGTGGCTCTTGATTTTTGGTATGATTAACTGATAGTCCACCCTTATTATTTTTGACGGGCCCTTATAGGTACATCGTCTCTGACTGTGATTCTGTACAAGTTCTCTACGAGAGTCAACATTACACGAAAACACCAGAAGAAGCTGCTGCGGATTCAATCAAAGCAGGTTAGTGATAGAAAAAATAAGCATTTTTACCATAAGAGATTTTATCTAAGCTTGTTAAACGGGATAAATGTATTGTTGCAGGCTTGGACTTGGACTGTGGACCCTACTTGGCAACGTACACAGAGGGGGCAGTGGCGAAAGGATTGGTAAGTGAGGTTGATATTAACAATGCCTTGGTAAACACAATTACGGTCCAGATGAGGCTAGGAATGTTCGACGGTGAGCCATCAGCCCACCCATATGGTAATCTTGGCCCGAGTGATGTGTGCACCCCACCCCACAAACAGCTAGCCCTTGAGGCTGCCCGACAAGGTATTGTTCTGCTTAAAAATCTTGGGAAGTCGTTGCCACTTTCCACTACGCGTCACCGGCTTGTAGCAGTCATTGGCCCTAATTCCGTTGCCACCCTAACGATGATTGGAAATTATGCCGGTAAGTCTTCGTTACAAGAGCAAATAGCAAAATAGACATTAACGTAAATAATAGTTGCAGTCAAACACTTGAAGTTTATATGGTGTAGGTGTTCCATGTGGTTACACAAGCCCGCTACAAGGCATAGGGAGATATGCTCGGACTAATTACCAAGCAGGATGCGTGGATGTTGGCTGCAATGGGACCCAGCAATTTGGACAGGCAGAGACTGCAGCCCAGCAAGCTGATGCTACTGTTTTGGTAATGGGACTTGACCAATCCATTGAGGCAGAAGGCAGGGACAGGGTAGGGCTACTTTTACCAGGATACCAACAAGAGCTTGTTACAAGGGTCGCCAATGTATCAAAAGGCCCTACCATATTGGTGTTGATGAGTGGGGGGCCTGTTGATGTAGCTTTCGCCAACAATGATCCACGCATCGGTGGCATCATCTGGGCTGGCTATCCTGGTCAGGATGGAGGAGCTGCCATTGCTGATGTTCTATTTGGTGCAACCAATCCAGGTAAATACACTACTTCAAAATTTGCCTTGACTCGATCGGAAATATGGCTAATTCTCTCATTTGATGTTCTATTCATCAGAAGGAAAACTACCTATGACATGGTACCCACAAAGTTACGTGGATAACTTGCCGATGACAGACATGGCCATGAGGGCAGACCCATCAAGAGGCTATCCTGGTCGAACCTACCGATTCTACAAGGGCCCTGTAGTGTACCATTTTGGTTACGGTTTAAGCTACACCAAATTTTCTCACACTGTAGCCCGAGCTCCGGAAAAGATTTCACTTCCGTTTACCAATGTCAGTGCCTTGGAAAACTCGACCATGACAAGCACGGGTGTCAAGATGAGGCACGTAAACTGCAATACAGAATCAGTAGGTGTTTACGTTGATGTGAAAAATACAGGACCAATGGACGGGACTCAAACACTTCTTGTTTTCTCAACCCCGCCTTCTGGGAAGGGGTCCTCAAACAAGCAATTAGTAAGCTTTATGAAAGTTCATTTAGTAGCTGGGTCTCAGCAGCGCGTCAGGATTGGTATTCGTCCATGCAAGCACCTCAGTGTGGTTGACGAATTTGGAGATCGAAGAATTCCAGTGGGTGATCATAAACTTCACATAGCGGATCTCCAGTATTCCATCTCAGTCCAAGCAAATCTGCCAGGGATTCAATCTTAATGGTTAATCACCAAGCTCCACTTTCTTCCTACACTACCTTGTTTAATAAACCACTATGGAAAGATAAACCATGGTGTCCGAGATTGACCCCATTGGTAAGAGAGCAATGCCAAAAGAAAGAAAGAACAAAGCAGGATAGGGGATTTTTGGGTTTCTAATTGTAAGATTACAATCATTATTTAGACAGTCTAGGTTTTCAGGATTGAAAATCCACAAGTTCAATAAATAGCCTAAGGCTGTGTTGGAAGCCTCCATTAGGATGTACCTTTCAATTTCAAGTGAAAGATTTGGAAGCATATGGATTGCAAATCTATGGTTGCTTTGATAGTTCCATGAAGTTGTCTTTGAGAGCTTCTTTTACCCTCCAGTGACTTAACAATCCGTTATTATCATTATAATTTTTGGCTAAGAATAAATTGCTTTTTTTTTTTTAAAAAAAAAACTTTTACTTAACCTTGAGGAGGATTCAATCGGAGTTGATGAAGTACCTAACAACAGGTAACCTAGTCTCTTGCGGGGTTGACCATTGACAAGGACAAGGTTTTAGAAACGTTAAGGGCAGCCACAAGTTCAAATGCTACTGGTTTGAAGAAGTTTGACTTCCGTTGCAATAAATACATATCACTCTAGTCGATTAAAAATGACAAAATATCTTAGGCTGAACAGTTGAGAAACACAGAAGAAATTTAGTGAATTTTTCTAGCCGACGTTTTTTTCAATTTTTGGGTAGTTATTGTGTTTACTAAACCAGTAAATGACTCAAGTTTACGGCGTTATTACATATTTCAGGGACGTTTTAGCTTCGTTGGTAAACTGAAAGCATTTCAAACTTTGAAACGTCAATGGGGGAGAGGGGGGGAATATGGTGATGAGGGGCGTCGGTGTGGGAGGGTGGCTTGCACATGACACAATGTCCGATGTGGGTTTTGGATGGCAACCTGGTGGCGATATCCTAACGGGGCCATAAAGACATAAACCACAACGTTTCTAATATTATATTTGCTTGTATTGAAGCTGAAATGAGATTTTATTTTTTATTTTTTATTTTTTATATGTAGAATTCTTTGCTTGTTGGTGGTCCTTTGCAGACTTCAAATCCGTCGTGTCAAAACCATAGCTGCCATTTTAGTAATCATCATCACAACAATCCATGACCTCCCCAAAAAGAAGGACTAAAAGTTAAGAGCCGAGAGAAAAATGGTTTTGATCCAAGGGTGAGTTCAATGCTTTTCTTGAAAAATACTGAGAAAATATGGAAAGCATGGTTTTGAACATAAATTTCAAGATACTACAGAGAATATCAGTATGGTACGGGATAATATTAATGTGATTAAAAGTAAAAGTTCTCATCATGCTGTTATTCTTAGGTTATCATAATTGTCATTTTAGCATAAGTAAGGACTGCAAAGCATGGTATATCTTTAAGATATCACATTAGTTCCCAAAGTATAACAAACACTCTATAAGACTGGGGTATTTATTTAAAAAATGACTTAAGGTCCATCAAATAGTTCAAGTCATATAAACCAAATACCTCTTGAAAAGAAATTTTCATATATATGGACCGAAGATTTACTTTTAGAAGAATAGCATCTATTGAACATATTATCAAGGATCACTTGAGTTTTTCTTGGCATATTAGTGATAAATCAATTCATAATGTGTCTGAATTTCAATAAGTGTCCAGCTCCCCCTTAAATTATATCTTTTTGGGAGGAGAGATACCACGTTTATCACTTCAATTTACATGTCAAAGATAACTTTTTGTACTTTGGTCCCATAAAGAGATTCACATTGGCATTTCTTGGTTGTATTTAAAAAAATGGTTGTTGTCTTTAAAAGAGACACCAGGAGTTTTTAATTTCTAAATTGAATTGGAGGATTTTCAAAGAGATTTTTCTATTTGCCAAAAGAGACAATGTTGTGGTTTAGAGATATTTTCAGCTTAATGACGTAAACCAAAAAGATTTCCTTCCAAAGTTAGACCACGATTTTGGCCACAAAAAAAAAAAGAATGGTAAATAGTTTTATTTTTTATTTTTTATTTATTCAAGTTTCCTTTGAGAAATAAGTCATTTAGTCCGAGATTCCATTTTGAAATAAAAACATCCTTGAACTATCATTCAAACGCAAAGTATATTTTAAGGTACACTTGTAGTACTGCATAGATTACCATGGTGAACACGAAGGCATATGTATTACTTGCACAACAACTTGAACACTGAGGCATATTATATTACTTGCACAACACCTCGATCAAGGAGGAGTAACCTACACTTTTCACCATGTTAAGGAGCAAAGACATCGATTACTAACAGGTCATTCTGCATATTGATTCTTGTACCAGTAGGTGGAAAAGTTTTTATATTTTGAACCTATCAAAGGAAAACTTGCATAAAGGTGAGTAAGTGATGCAGATTTTTTGAAGAACTCCCCCTTTCATGTTGCAGCAAAGATTTGCATTTATTCAACCAACATGATTATGTTGACCTGTCATTTGAACATCATGTACCACAAAAAAAAAAAAAAACTCTTTTTAGAAACACTAAGTTTGGCATTATTTAAAAAAAAAATCTATAGTATGAGTGAAAGTATTGTGACCAAGTTTTTAAGAAAAGTATTTTGAGAATGTTTTGGTGCAATTTTGATATCTTTCTTTCCAATACAATTATGCAGAAAATATAAGTTCAGGGGTATTGGATGAATAAGTAGTGTAAGATCTTCACAATCCAAGAGTGAAGATAAATTTTGAAAGTATTTCATCCAGCTCCACTCATTTTAAATAATTTGCACATTGAAGATTACTAGAGTTCCAAAGAGTAAACCATTTGAGTTCAAAATCTTTTCTTGCACTCTGAAAGAACTAGTTCATCCCAAATCTGATTTCGACAATATAAAGTTTCTGGTTTCCCCTTAAAAAGTTTATTAAAAAAATCTCGGCCCTTCCTTTTGTTTTTATATCAAATTCAAAGAATGTATGATTTGTCAATCATGATCAGCTCAACCATTCAAGAGGGTTTTGATATGAAAATTTATGCCAAAAAAATAATTCTTCAACGGATAAAAGTGAGACAAATAGATTTTTCTAAAATGATATCCCTAGCTATTTAGCATGCTGAAAAAAATATTTTAATGCTATTTTCAGAAATATTTTTCAACCAGGAGCAGTATACTTCATATAGATAGCAAAATTACTGCTCGATATTATTTCCATTTTTATACTTACTCTTGTGGTCGCCGCTTTGATGAGGATGCATTTGCTTTCCTCTTTTGATGTAGAATTCGCCATGGACCACGTAGCAAGAGAGGTAGGCAAGATTTCTTTCCTTTTGTACTGATTTTAGCACTATCCTTCTCCTCATGTATTTTTTCCTCCTCCTCAACAATAGATAGTTTAGAAAATTCACAAACAGTGCTTACATTGGAGTATAGAACCTCCAATTTTCGCCAAATCTGATGAGCAATTTCATATGCGGCTGTTGCATAATAGATATCTTTACTAATAGCATAGCATAGCATGTGCATGGCCCTACAGTTTCTTTGCATATATCGGGCTCCCTTTTTTGTCCAATCTTTCTCCTCCCCTTAAGGTAGATCTTTTTTTTTTTTTTTTCAATGGCACTCCAAGCCTTAATTTCAAATCCTAACATAAAGGTTTTTATTAAGTTCTTCCATAGCTCAAAGTTTGTTCCATCAAAGTAAGGAGGTTTGCCGTATTCCATAATAGTTGCCATCCTAGGATCTTTTCTAGGTGTCTAAATAAATAAAAAGCAGACTCCAAAGCTTGCTTTGGTACTAGTTGTTAGGTTCCTAAAGACAACCTAAGAGAAAGGATGAATTAGGTTTTCTAACCATTCTCCTTAACTACTTGCTTATTGCACAATTTGCACTATGAAAAGGTAGCCCAAATAAAGTAATCACTACTAACCGTGCACAAATCAAGTAAATACAAATTAAAATAGATTTGCAATAGTAAGCACTGTTGACCATGTACATTTTAGGAATACTAGCAAGTCATACAAACTTGAAATAATCACACATGCAATCAAGCAATGAGATAAAGATGAAAATGCACACAAATTTAAAATGATTGGAAAATTACTTCCAACCCACTTCCTTGGACAAACTGTCAGAGGGTACTTGACAATCTCAAGAATTAACAATTGCATGAGCTTTGTTTCTATTGCAACAACACTCTCACAATAAAATATAGATTTAAAGCTTAGTGAGGTAACATGCAAAAAAATCCCCAAATGATAACACATTTCAACCTAAGGATTTAGTAGTAAGCTACCAAACAATATATCAAGATAGTTTAGCTCAAATTAGTCGGAGAAGGTAACATATTTGTTAGAGAAATATGAGAAGTAATGAGCACAAATAGATCCCCCCAAAAAGCTTAGAGTTTTTCTTTAGATTTCTCTTTGAAAATCTTCTAGCTTGAAGCTTGTTTTTCATCTTGTTTTTGTATGCACCAGCTTCTTTAATAGTCAACCTCCTTTGTAGCCTAGGTTTGCAAGATTTCATCATCCTAAGAGCTCAGAATAGTCATCTTAGCAAAACATTCAGATTTTTGAGTGTCATCATTCTTTGTCTCCCTCTTCTCTTATCTTTCTCATTATTGCATGCTTGACTCATTCTTTTGTGGTTGATTCATTCTTTTCATTAATTTTTTCATTTTGCCTAATTTTGCCCTAGCTTTGCATGATGTCATTTTAAATCAACTCATTAAATTGGCTAGCAAGTTGAGCTTTTAGGTGACACAAGCTTGGGCCTTTTCTTTTGCTTTCTCTTTGACCTTATGCATGGGCTAGCCTTTTCTGCATGGGCTTGCTTCTCCTTTTGTTCAGTTTTTGCTTATCTTTTAGTTTAGCTTCAAGATATCTAGGCTTTTTGCACTTTAGTCCAAGCTTCCTTTCTAAGCTCTACTAGATATGGACATTATACGACAAGTTCATTAAAGTATATGGCTCATTCTAAATAAGTTTCAACATTGAAAGGAATATTATTTATTTAATGCATATAATCATGGAGGTATGAAGCTCATTCTTGTTTTGGCAGAGGAAGCGCTTAAAATTATGGCAGAAAAAAAACAAAAGCTATAAGCGTCCACGTTTAATTGTCATTGGAGATGAAAGTTGTGATCCCAATGCACTCAAATATGCTTTGCAAAAATGGGCCATTGATTATGAGAAATTCTTGGAAACTGGTGACCCTAACTTTGTTTGGAAATCACCGGAGGATGAGTGGCAGAGCATTGCTTTGGGTTAAACATCCAGTACTCCATCTAGTCCTAAGGGGGTGGAGTTGCATCACCAAGAGGTATATCTCATGTCTTTGGGCATTACCAAGCTATGTATCTGTGGACTTTACCATGTTCCATTGTAATGGTTGGTGTTTCACTTGGACTCTTGTGGCTCTTTGTGGTAAAAGCATATGCCTTCGCTAGGTAAATCAGTTAGTTTGGAAAATGCCTAGCATATTTATTTGAATGTCTAAAAGGAATTATGCAATCTTTATTATGTAAATTTAACCTCTGAACACCAAACAATTGATTTTAGTATATTTTCATAGTCTTTTTTGTGCTTCAGGTTATAACTAAGGCCATCATTTAGCCATAGACAACCATGATATGAGTTACTTTTGTGCGACCCTTGTGGTTCTCAACACAACAATTAATGCCCCAGCTGAAAAAATTATCCTTCCTCTCCATGTTGTCTTGTAATGATAGCAGGTGCAGTCCCACCTCCTTTTGTTCTCCTGGGAATGTCTCAGAAAGGCTTCCGTGTGACCTACACTTACGGTCTCTTGGAAACCTATGGCCCCTCCACTTTCTGTGCATGGAAGCTTGAATGGGACTCACTTACCCCCTGAAACCCAAGCCTGTCTTAATGCACGCCAAGGTGTCCACTATGTTTGTATGGAAGGCCTAGATGTTGTCAATCCTAAAACCATGGAACCTGTACCTATTGATGGAACTACTGTTGGGGAGATAGTATTCTGTTGTAATGTGGTGATGAAAGGCTACTTAAAGAACCTAAAAGCAAATGAAGAGGCTTTTGCAAATGAGTGGTATCATTCAGGAGATATTGCTTTAAAGAACCTATTAAATGCCATGTCAATAGTCCACCTCACCATGTCTACATCAGCCTCATTAAATGATGTGGCAAGGCAACTCACCAACTCACGCCACGTCAACCCTTCTCATCACAAGCCTCGAGCATCGTCTGCCTCACCGAACACCAATTGCCTCTGCAAGAACTTGGTCAGAATTCTGGCACCCAAAAGCTTTCCATTCTCATCTGATTATTCACAAATCTTTGCCTCAATGTTAAGAAGGCAATATCACCAACCAACATTTCCAATTAAGGCCAACTTTGGGAAAGATCTCCAATTCTTTCCAAAGTCTCTCGAATTAGGTCAAATCTTCGATTCATTTTCTCAAATGTAAATTGATTACAATTAGATTAGGTTTTGTATTTTCCTTATTGTATAGCACAATTTGGTCTATAAATTAGACCAAACTTGTAAACATTTTTAAATCAATTTTGAATTCCTTTTTACGCAACATAGGGTTTGAGTTCTTGTAAGTTTCTTCAATTTCTTAAAGAATTCAATTTTCAATTTGGTATCCAAAGCTTTCTAGCCACCACCCCTAGTCAATCCTCCTCTAATTCCGTTCAAATGGCCCCAAATCATGCTGATTTCATCCCCACCCAAACCATTACCCTTGTTTTCTTCAAAAATATCTCTATTCTGGCCACTATTGTGCGTTTCAAAGGACTGAATTACCTGGTATGTAAGGCCAGGATTCTACCCTATCTCAATGTAACGAAATTGCTGCTGATTGTTGATGGGTCCCTTCCTTGTTCAGTTGAGTTCGCCACCACCACTAACGCTTGCAGCTCCATCATTTAGGTAACTAATCTCAAATACCTTAAGTGGCAAAAGCAGGATCAAACTGCTCTTGGTATGCTGCTTAACATTTGCTTCGATGCCATCGTCGGTTAGCTCATGAAGCAAGAAATGTTGACCGACGTTTGGCGTGCTCTTGCAGTGGAGTTTACTGCCCAAAGCTCTGCCTGTGCCTCCAACCTCTGACTTTGCCTCCAGGCCATCACCAAAGGCCATTGATCAGTCTCCGATTATCTCCAGGAGATCAACACCCTGGTAGATGAACTCAGCGGCTTGGGTGAGGTCATATTGGACAACGAGTACCTCACCCACCTCTTCCATGGACTCGACACTCCCTACACCCCATTGGCCACCGCCATCTTTGTGCATACCCACACCACTGGCCTCACCCGAGAAGACCTCCATGCTTTTCTCCTCACTCAAGAGGCTCAGCTTAAACTGGTTGAGCAATCTGGCACAACCGCCATCGTATTCTCCACGGCCTAGAACCCTCCTCACCCTCGGATAATGGTCTAAACCCATACCAGGACCCATATTCAGCACTGAATGATGCCTACAACTGACTTAGGTGTTTCCCCCTCTTACCGGTGGTCGATTTAGTCACGAAGGTGTAAATTGCCGATATGCTCTGTGCTGCCAGATATGTTGCCAAACGGGCAACTAGGCCACCACCTATTGGGCCTATTACAATCTCTTGGCCTAACTTACTGCTCACAACCCACAAGCAAATAGCCTGGCCTAGTCCAACTTGCCCAACATCTACTCGAATAGGCCTTTGTCTGACTAGGCCTCTATGGATTAGTATTTGGACTCAAGTGCAACCAACCATGTTACACCCGAGCCCATGGGCCTTGACCATTAATTCCGTACCAGGGAGATACAAGGTGATTGTTAGTGATGGAGTGGGCCTCCTCATCACCCACACATGTAATCTTTCTAACCCTAATAATTTAAATCCTTCCAATATGTTAGTTGTTTCTAATATTTTTAAAAATCTATTATCCGTTTCTCAATTTACAAGGGACAAGAATTGCAAATTTATTTTTTATCCCAATTTTTGTATCGCACAACATCTCTCTATGGGTCAGACACTGCTTCAAGGTCCGCTTGATCGCGGTCTTTATTGCCTTTAATTGAATAAATTGGTGTACAAGCCCATTGCACTATCATTAAATTGTAATATGCCTGAAAATGGCATTAATGTCTAGGGCATGCTTCTTTCCCTATTGTATTAAAAGTGTTATAAAATAATAAAATAAATATTGAAGGCCATTTTCCTCAATCTTGCAATGCTTGTCAAATTAGCAAAAGTGCTAAACACGCTCATCCCCCCACCAACAATAAATCTCGGGGGCCCTTTAATCTTATTCATTTTGATATCTAGGGACTTGCCCCTATATTATCTAACTCAAGCAACAAATATTATATTGCCTTTATTGATGATTTTTTGAAATTTATTTGGATTTATAATTTTCAATCTTGCACTCAATTTATCTCTATATTTGACCAATTTTGACTTTTTGTTGAAAATCAATGTGGTCTCAAAATAAAATCTATTCAATATGATGGGGTTGCCGAATTTACTTATATTGAATTTACCACTAAGCTATCCTAACTAGGGATTTATCAACATATATCTAGTCCTTATGCTCCATTTTAAAATGGATCTGTAGATAGAAAACATCATCATATAGTCGAAATCGAGCTCTCCTTACTCAATCACGCCCATGTTCCATTACACTACTAAGACTATGCCTTTGAGACTACGGTCCATATAATTAATAGGCTCCCTACTCCCGTTCTCGATTCTAAGACACCATGGGATTTATTTTTTGGCAATTCCCCTTCTATCTCCCATCTTTGTGTCTTTGGATGCCTCACTTATCCATACCTTTGGCCCTATGCCAAGCATCTTGAACCTCGTTCTTGCCCTTGTATTTTCCTCGGATATCCCCCAGGGTACAAAGGTTATCGTTGCTATTGTCCTCAAACAAAATGATTCTTTATCATTGTGGATGCTATTTTTGATAAGACACAATTTTCTTTTCAAACATTGTCTTTGTCACCTACCCCGCCAAGGCATAGCTATATTCATCTTCAACTTTCTTGTCCATCGCAGCCTTTTCCCACTACACCTCTAAGGTCATCACCCAACGTGACTACTTCTACAACCACATCTAGACTTCTATCTCCCACACCATAATTGGTAGCTCCCTCTCTTGAGCCTTCTCAATCATCCTTACCTCTTCCACCTGGTCACTCTATGACCACTCGCCTCAAAGGTGGAATAATTTCTAGGCGAACTGTAACTCGCCAACATACATATGCTCTAGCCACTACTACACATCCTTGTAAGGAACCCTTATGTTTCACTGAGGAAAATTCCTCTTTAGAATGGCGTAAAGCCATGGTTAAAGAATATACAACCCTTTTCAAAAACCAAACATGGGACCTAGTTCCTCCACCTAATATCACACTCATAGGGTGCAAATGAGTATACAAAGTGAAATTGCATTTCGATGGTACGCTTGAATGTTACAAGGCACATCTCATTGCCAAAGGTTTTCACAAATGCCTTGACATTGACTATAATGAAACTTTCAGTCTTGTGGCTAAACATGTTACCATTTGCACCTTACTTTCTCTTGCTTACTGTAAAGGTTGGACTATTAGGCAACTTGACATCAAGAATGCCTTCTTATAGGTCATCTTGAGGAAACGGTTTTTATGACTCAACCTTCTGGCTTTGTTGATCCCTAACAACTTCATTTTGTATGTCGTCTACATCACTCCTTATATGGGTTGAAGCAAGCCCCTCGGGCATGGAACCATCATTTAAGCCAATTTTTACTTAAAATTGGTTTTTCTATTTCCAAGGCTGACCACTCATTATTCACACTTCATACCCCTAAATATAGTGCCTTTTTACTTGTCTATGTCAATGACATAATTTTTCCAGGTACCAACGATGCTCCTTTCACTCATATTATAAATCAATTACAACAAGAGTTTGAAATCAAAGATCTTGGTGATTTTCATTTTTTCCTTGGCATTAAAGCTCTCACCACCCCGAATGGATTAACTCCATCAAGCTAAATTTGCCTAAGATATTCTTAATTGGGCCAATATGGACTCTGCTTGTCGAGTCTCTACACCCTGTCCAACAGGGCATCCCCTATCTATCACTAATGGTCAACCCTTCTTTGATCCCACACATTACCGTAGCATTGTCAGCGGCCTCCAATATCTCATTCTTACTAGTCTAAATATTACCTATGTCATTAATACGACTTGCCAATACATGCATGGGCCTACTACTACTCATTGGACATTCGTTAAAAGAATTCTTTGCTTTCAAACTAATGCAATCCATTATGGACTCTATATTACAAAATCCCCCTCCAATCAACTCCACACATATTCTGATATGGGATGGGCTGGTGACTGTGATGATCATAAATCCATAGGTGGATTTTGTATCTTTCTTGGTTCTAACCTCATTTCTTGGTGTTCTAGAAAACATAAAACAATGGCTTGCTCGAGCACTAAGGATGAATTCAAAAGCCTCACTGATATTGCTGCCGAACTTATTTGGATTGAAGTTCTACTTTAGGATCTTTATCAACCGTTATCATCCCCACCAACACTTTGGTGTGATAATTTGTCTGCCTTGTACCTCTCTACAAATTCGGTCTTCCATGCTCGCATCAAACATGTCGAGATCGATTTTCACTTCATGCGTGAGTGTATCAAGAATCAACAACTTCACATACACTTTATCTCCTCCATTGATCAGACTACGAACATCTTCACCAAAGGCCTATCCTCCACACACTTCGGAGTTCTTCAGAACAAGCTCACGGTTTGTTGCGACCTGTTCGCTTGCGGGGGGTATTAAATGTCATGTCAACAGTCCACCTTACCATGTCCATGTTAGCCTTATTAAATGATGTGGCAAGGTAACTTACCAACTCATGCCATGTCAACCTTTCTCATCGCAAGCCTTAAATGCCGTTTACCTCATCGAAAACACTGACCGCCTCTGCAAGAACTTGGTTGGAATTTCGACGCCCAAAAGCTTTCCATTCTCATTCGATTATTCGCAAATCTTCACCTCAATGTCAAGAAGGAAATACCACAAACCAGTATTTCTAATCAAGGCCAACTTTGGGAAAGATTTCCAATTCTTTCCAAAGTCTCTCAAATTAGGTCAAATCTTCGATTCATTCTCTCAAATGTAAATCGATTACAATTAGATTAGGTTTTATATTTTTCTTATTGTATAGCACAATTCGGTCTATGAATTAGACAAAACTTGTAAACATTTTTTAATCAATTTTGAATTCCCTTTTCCGTAACCTAGGGTTTCATTTTTTGTGAGATTTTTCAATTTCTTGAAGAATTCGACTTTTAATTGAACCCATACGGATAGGCCAAAAGATATCATCATATCTGAAGGGGAAAACATTCCGTAGCATGGAGGTAGAAAATACTATGTGTCATCATCCATCAATTTTGGAGACAATAGTTATGATGAGGCCAGACTAGCAATAGGGGGAGTCTCCCCACGCTTTTGTGACATGAAAGCCTAACATTGATAAGTTTGATGAGCAATGTGTGATTGAAGATATATTGAAGTTTTGTCGAGCTAAGATGCTTGCTTATTAGGTCCCAAAATTGGTAGTCATAAGGCCATTGCTAAAGATAGCCACTAGTAAGGTTCAAAAGCATGTGTTGAGGGACAAAGCGAACAAGTTAGGGCTTATCATGAGTAATTTTTATTTTATTTTTTATTTTCATTTTTAGAGAATAGAGACAGTACCCTAATAAATTTTATTAATACCAACAAGGTTGTGCATAATAACCATACCTCGGATAAGTACAACAGACATGATATAGTCCTAACTTTTAGAGAAAAAAAAAATACTTATATATTAAATTACCACACATAATTAAAAGTAGACACAAAAAAATTTATTGGGCAGCATATTTGCTTAATCTTATAGTGGTCTATAATTACCTAAGGTTAGTTGATCTTTTACATAAATATCTAAACATGGATGAGGCAATGAGCCAAGCTGGTCAAAAATTGTCACATTCTGAACGGCATGGCCATAATTAGCGAGATGACCTATTATCACATTCCCCTCATGATGCACATGACAACAAGTGCATGTAAAGGAATTATAGACAAACATTGATGTATGACATATTTTAATTTTTAAGGAGCTCTTCATTATTTGAGCAAACATTGAATTAAATAAAAAGAATTTGATTCAATAACCTAAGGTACTTGACTTCGTGCATGACATATTTTAAGGCCCTCTAACAATCATGAGTAAATTGTGAGTAAAAAAAGGAGGAAAATCAAATATGATAAAAGATGGTTTAGTGCTCAAGATGTTATGCTTGTCTCTTCAGAAGGTTTTCTGTCCAGTGATAATTTGAAATAAAGCTGTAGCATTTGATCTGTTGTGATGAATCTTAGTCGTGTAACGTGCACAAAGGTTCCCCAGTACACCCTTGGCACCGATGTGGTGATGAAGCTTCAGATAGCTTTGCTGTAGCTGAGATTTCATCTGCAGCAGTGTCAAAAGAAATTGCATTGCTCGAGTTTAATAACGCAGTTAAGTACTCTTGTTGAACCATATTGGTTTGTGTCAAAGCAATCCCAAATTGTCATGGCAATGTATAGCAGGTGTTGTATTAAACCAATTACCCTGCTTATGAAAGGCCCGGAATTCCATTCCATTGATTTTGTTGAACCATTCATCAACCAAGATGGAATCCAATTATAACGCAAAAGTAGGACATGGATCAAACTAACTTGGGCCATTTTGGAGGGGCTTAAAAGCGAAGATGAAGATGTTGAACGTTGATACCTCATAATCCAATTGCAGGTGCAGCGATTATAGTTTGTACATATACATTAAAGCTGCTCTATTACTTGTAACTTATATCATTAAAAAAGAGAGTAATAATAAACTCTCTTTAAATAAAAGTCGGCTAGAGCGGCGTACTTTGGAAGAGTCTAGCAGGCGACCAATTAGATGTTACCGAGGGGGCCTGATTTTCTTTTCGATTGCAAGTTGTGTTTCGTCGCCGATTTGGGCCCATAACATGGGTTTCCGTGGGTTAGACGTTATGTGATTGAGTGTTGGGTGCATGGATTAGCACCAAGAATCTTATCGCGAAAAGCGTAGGTCCGAAAATCATTATCCAAATGGAAATGTTGATCTGGACAAACTGCTTTCCAGGCCGACGAGGGGAACACTTGGGCCTTGTGGGTGACCAATAAAGGCCAATATTCAACGATGGAATAGTGTCTACGAACACTTTTAATTTTACTTTCTTCTGATTAACATAAAAGTAAAGATGGATGTGATTTGAATTGTGTGGCTTAAGGAACCTAAAGCGTGCCGTAAAAGGATTGGAACAGTGAACTGATTGGGAAATGCAACTTAATACCACTAAAAAGATGTGCGAGGAAGAACATTGCGGGTATTCATCTGTGAATGCGTGAATTTGCGTGAATCAGCTTTCAATTTCTTCCCTTTTAAAGTGTTCTGCTCCGCCAAAGCTGGGAGACAAGGCAGGCCAGAATATATCCCAACTTTTTTGGCAATGCCTGCAAGGTTGGCAAGAAGTTGCCGAAGAAGTTGGGAAGTTGGGGGATGATAAGGAAAGCTTCACAATGGAGAGTTGGAAGGCCTATCCGTTGGGCCAATCAAGGAGTATTGTCAGGATAAGAATGGCATATCCATTCGGGATAGCACCCATGCCATGCCAACCGTTTGTGGTGGCTCAAAGCGGCTCCATCAAGCTAAGGCGTTGGGGGTAGTCAATTGCGTGCGTGTTATTGTCGGCTAGATTTGTTCCTTCTCATCCATAACAAGCGAAAACTATCAAGCAATGCGAATATCAGTGGGGCCATATTTATAATCTAGTTGGGCCAGCTTGGCCGTGTTGGCCATATCTACTGCTGGTCTTTCTCTGTCGCACGTAATTTGTCATTTGACACCAGTTGCCCGTGCACTGCTCCGGCATCCATACAACTCATGCATGAAAATCTTGTTACAGACTTGGGACCAACTGCAAACCACAAGTAAAACCACAGAAACCCCACTTAGGAACATGGTGACATTAAATGTCACTATTTTCTGTTCATAGAGTGAGGGTCCATAGAACCCACATGCATGAAATGCGATCCATATTCAGTGAGGTTCATGCTCGGACAATATCTTGGAGGATATTTTTTCGTCGGCTCTGGCAGAATTTTAAGGTTAGAAGGGTGATGCAATATGGGGGATGCAGGTAGCCGAAAAGGTGGTCCTGGGTGGCTGGTATCCCTATCCCGTTTGTAATTTTCATCCTTGTCTGCGACGCACATTGACAAATATAAAATGAATAAAAACAAAAGACTAATATTCTGATGGGCAAAGAATAGCGGATGATAGACCAAAGGTCCTTGTTGCTTAATATATATATGCTCCAACACATCCTGATATTACACATTGTTAACACTACATGTCAATATATATATGCTCCAACGACTACTCATTGGACATACATTAAACATATTTTTCATTTTCTTGCAGATACTTTGTGCTACGGTCTACACCTCACCAAGTGTACATCCCCACATATTACATGCCTATTCCAATGCTAATTGGGTTGATGATTATAATGTTTGTATGTGACCACTGTCCCTTGGGTCTAATATTATCTCTTAAAGCTCTTAAAAAAAAAGAAAAAAAAATGATTGTCCATTCTAGTACCAAAGCCGAATTCAAAAGCCTTATCAATATTGCTGCCAAAGTCATTTGGATTGAAGCTCTCCTTATAGACCTAGGCATTTTGCTTACAAGTCTACATACATTGTGGTGTAACAACCTTTCAACTCTATATCTCTCTACTAATCATTTTTTATGCTCACACCAAATATGTGGAGATTGATTTTCACTTCATTCGCAAATGCATCAAGAAGAAATTATTCTTTGTTCATTTAATCTCCTTAAGAGATCTTTACTACTCATTCCAGGTTTCGTTCATATCCCCAAACTTGTATGAATAGAATACTCGTGTCTGTATATGAATTACTCAATACAAAAATTACTTTTCCATTTACTTTCTACTTTTATCTCTTATCCATTATAGCGATGGCTGACCAGAACAGTCTCTTTTTTTTTTTTCCCCATCACTTTCTCACTCTATGGGAAAGGAATTCCGCCATTTTTAGCTGACCTTGGGAATCCAAAGTGAGTAGGACCCAAACTCAGTAAACAACTATTAGCTAGAACCTTCTTTGGTTGGTAACTTGCTTAGGTTCAAATTTTCAAAAAATTAGTGGAGTGAAGCTTTCGTGTCTTATGCAAAAACATTAGTTTAATCTGTGGAAGAGTTCAAAGTACAGAGTTCATAGCTTGTTTTTACTCCACGTGGATAAGAACCAGTCCCTTTCTGGAGTTTATAGGAATCAAGGCAGCAGTTACTTCGCAATGAAAGGAAAGAGGAGTACCATGGGGGCTTATTCCTCCCAACTCGGTTTACTTTTCCTGTCGTTTAGTATTTCAAACATGGTTGGCGCCGCCTTCTTCGTTCTTACGTTGAAGCGGGCCATCAACATTGCTCTTCTTTTAATTTGTTTGCTTATAACAGGTGGTACCAGGAGGGAAGAAGTACGGAGGACTTGTGCCAAAGAAAAAGTCACTAATCTCTATTAATGTTAATAGAAGGTCCATCCCAAAACTTTAAGATATTAGGTGAAATTTTTTTATTATTTATAGCTTAATGATCTATTCTCACACTTTTAATATGAAACAGTATTCCATTTCAACAATCTCAAACATAAATAAAACTCCTTCCAAAATCCAGATGACTGTCAGACTGAACTGAATTTTCCATAATAGCTGTCATTTTTCTTGTGTGGTTGTAGGATCATGAACGCGCATTCTTTGATTCAGCCGACTGGGCACTTTGCAAGGTACTTGATCTCTTTTAATTAAGTTGATAATGACACCTATTTTGTTTACTTACACGTGTGTTACACAGCAAGGTGCTGGTGTAAATAAAAAATTTACAGCTGCAGTAGAGACCTTGAGACCAAAAACTACAGGTGCAGGATCAGATAAAGCCTGGAATCCTTGTATTTTTAAATATCTTGACATTGATTAAGTGTCTACAGTATCTGGGCATCAGGTTAATCATTGACTGTAGTTCTTTGAAAAAGCAACCTGCGAGAGAAGAATATATTACCAAGGGAAAATTTGCACAGAGGAATAAGGCAGGATTTTTGACAATTGATCCAGATGCATACAGTAGGTATTCCGTCATGGCAAGCATGTGAAGCAGTCTCTTGTAGGTCTTTTCACACTCGGTAGGTATAACATGCATCATTTAAGATAGAAGGCTGGGAAATCAGAGAAAGAATTATTGGGATAGATCCCGACTACAGGAATAATTCTAGATGAGTACTTAAGATATTATCAATTCTACCAATTGGGAATCCGAATCATTTAGATAGGTTAGGTATAAGCCTATCGATACAGAAATTATAAAATAAAATAAAGGGATTTTTCCTATGGTTTAAGCACCAAGGGCGGCTTGGTGCTCACAAGGTATACAGAATGAATAAACAATAGGACAAATATGATGTATTTCGTAACTGGTAAAACCTGTAAAAGTCACGAGATTTTCTCTTGTATCACGAGGAAGTAAGTTTTCTGGACTTTCTGAACCAGTGAAACCAAGCTCAGTTGCCTATAGGACAGCCCAGAGTACACCTTATAACGAGGTTCCAGAAGCAGCCAAAAATTGACTTGATCTCCATGACAAAGCTTTCTTGTGACCCAATGTAACCGGGGTTTTTTTTTCTAGTTTCTTTTTTCCTTGTAGCACTCGACGATTTTCAACCTATATTTTGGATATAAGAGGAGCTGAAAGCGAGAGATCAGCATTTTCTCTTCTATATAGGCGGCCTTAAATGTCCTTTTGACTACCACAGAAATCCAGATTGAATTCGTCCGCTAAAATCTCAGGCATTTCCATATGTGTAACCCAGTTGCAGTTGCAGGCCAATCTTTACTCTTTTAACCCCCCACCTATACTAAGCGTCATTGATTTCTTATTTTTATGGTAATGTGAAAAGGCAGCAGCTTTTGTAAGTCTGTCATGATATAGTGCTGCAAACGTGATAATCGGCTGGCATGTTCATTACATGAATGGAAGAGATTCGCTAGTCCGTGAACTTTTTGCCTAGTTAATCAGAACTTTCCTTACCGTGCACCAACGTTATGGATCATGTATTTGTTTACTTGCTAGTCCAAGCCACCAACCTCTATGCAAAGTGCGTGTTAAACTCGGTCACTCACTCACTCATCCATCCCTTGCTTTTCCTCTCTCTCTTTCTCTCTCTCTCTCCCCCGTCTCTCCCCCTCTCCGTTATTCTGTTGAGCTTTCCCTTTTCAACATTATCGACGTGGAAAACCAATCAGAAAAGCTAATCCCTTCCATAATGACCACCCTCCAAAGGCAACCTTCCGCTATATATACACCTCTAATAGCTTATCCCCTAACCCAAACCAAGCCCACTCTATCCCCATATGGCTTTCCACCATAGGCAGTCGTTGTCCACATCCTTCTGGTTTATCTCCCTTGCCACTCTTTTGTGTGTTTCATTTTGTGTCACTGAAGGTCGCTCGCCATTCGCATGCGACCCCAGGAATGGGCTGACCAGGAACCTAAGGTTCTGTAGGGCAGCGTTGCCTATACACGTGAGAGTGCAGGACTTGATTGGAAGGCTGACCCTACAGGAGAAAGTTGGGCTGCTGGTGAACAATGCTGCGGCTGTGCCGAGGCTGGGCATCCGGGGGTACGAATGGTGGTCCGAGGCTCTTCATGGGGTGTCCAATACTGGCCCCGGTGTTAAATTTGGTGGTGCCTTTCACGGCGCAACTAGTTTCCCTCAAGTCATCACCACCGCTGCTTCCTTCAACGAGTCACTTTGGGAGGAAATCGGACGGGTAAGGTTGCATTTTTTTCTTAATCGTTTGTTACATTTTTTTATGAAGAAAGAAAACAAAAGTACTGTTTCTTTTCTGTTTTAAAATTCTGTTTAGTCCCTTGTGTTAGTCGGACCCGTGAGAAGGCCGAAGAGGGTCGTATGGCAGAGGTTGCATATGGTTGGTTGCACTCTCTTTGCACCCGCAGTCTTGTGCGCGAGTCCCAAAGATGAAGTGAAGATTAGAAAAACACTACAAAAAGACAGATGTGAAAAGGCAGTTTGGACAAAAGTCTCCCACAAACATGCCAATTTTGCATGCCTGTGACTTCCATGTATTTGCTTTTGACAAACCCATAATGACTCGACTAATCTCCATCTAATTCTAAGCTTCAGCTGCCTGTCCTATTACGCCGTAAAACAACGGATTCAACGACATTATCCATGGCCCATGCACTTTTCCACATGAGAGGGCAAGCTTTTGAGTTTTCCTTCCCTCAATAAATTTCTTAATCCCCCATCCTATCCCTGATAATAATAATAATAATAATAATAATAATAATAATACAGTTTATTATTAGACTCCTTCATTGTCATAAGAATCTTTTTAGAATTATAATCATGTACTTAAACTATATATCTTTTATCTCAATTGAATATTTCATATGTTTGGTCAGGATTTAATTTCTACCGATTAAATCAACATGGCATCTTAGATTAATGGAAGTAACGACAATAATGTATGAAGACGTAAAAAATCAACTTGTTGAAAGAGAGTGTTTTCACAAAAGTAGCTTGAAACTTTGCAATGAAGCGACGTCATGTCGAACGAAAATGATTTTGGTGTTGTTGGGGTCCCATGGTGATTTAAGGGGCCGTCCAAGTTGAGCTCAATACAAAAACCCGCAACCACCACCTTTTGTCCATTTGTGTCGAACCCTCAAAATCAATTCCATTCTTGACAAAGGAGGGAATCCCACGGAATTGGGTATTTTATAATAAGATTTCGTATTGTATTGAATAAGATATTTTATTTTGATGTTAAAAAACAAAAGTTTTCTGTCGCATTGTTATTGTTTTAAAATACGACTACCAAGATCTAATAGTATTGGGTGTTTGTTATTGAGAGTGATGGCATCCAAGCCAGCTATGTAAAGTAGGCCATGCTAACAACAAGAAAGTGGGTGTGCAGGTGGTGTCAGATGAAGCTAGAGCGATGTACAACGGAGGAACAGCTGGTTTGACATATTGGAGTCCCAACGTGAACATATTCAGGGACCCTCGATGGGGTCGGGGGCAAGAGACTCCAGGTGAAGACCCCGTTCTTTCTGCAAAATATGCTGCCAGATATGTCAGGGGACTTCAAGGTTATGCTCCGGGAAACCGGCTCAAGGTCGCCGCATGTTGCAAGCATTACACGGCCTACGATCTTGATAACTGGAAGGGGGTGGATCGCTTCCATTTCAACGCCAGGGTAAGAATTTCTCCAGCACTCTTATGATAGTCAACAATGTCATACTCTTTGGTAATTTTTTCTCCCATATGAAAACTGGTCTTCCCATTTATCTGTAGTTGAAATAAAACCTGCATTTGCGTGCACGGACCACAAACTACTTGAACATTTGATTAATTACCATGTGCAAATTAATAAAAGTAGGACCATCCAATCATAATAAGTTGTGGACCTAAAATGGGTAGTCGTTTTCTTTAGTTGTCCTCAATAATGTGTGATGTAAATGGTTGCTGAGAAAGAGAAAGCGGCAAAACCCGATAAAAAATAACTTAATTGTGCAGCAGCCTCTAAAATTAGTCTTCGTTAAGCTTGTCCTTTGAAACTACTTTGTCAAGAAAATATCTTTTGGTGTGTGTAGGTCAGCAGCCAGGACTTGCAGGACACTTACAACGTGCCATTCGAGGCATGTGTGCGGCAAGGGAAGGTCTCCAGTGTAATGTGCTCATACAATCAAGTAAATGGACAGCCCACTTGTGCTAATATTGATTTGCTTAAGAATACAATACGTGGAAAATGGGGCCTGAATGGGTGAGTGCTAACGTCTTCATGCGTAGGTTACCATCATGGTAGATATTAATTAGACTTGTTAATTTTGATGATTCTTGTTTTGTGGGGCCACTAAATAGGTGGCTCCTGATTCTTGGTTTCATTAACTGATAATCAACCCTTCATTATTTTTTGACGGGCCCCAACAGGTACATCGTCTCTGACTGTGATTCTGTACAAGTTCTCTTTGAGAGTCAACATTACACCAAATCACCAGAAGAAGCTGTTGCGGATACAATCAAAGCAGGTTAGTGATAATAGAAACCTAAAAACATGGGCTTAGCCCATGAAGAGCAAGCAATATATAGTATAAGAGATATCATCTGAGCTCGTTAAACGGGATAAATGTGCTGTTGCAGGCTTGGACCTGGACTGTGGACCTTACTTGGCTGTGTTCACACAGGGGGCAGTGAGGAGAGGACTGTTGAAAGAAGGTGATGTTAACAATGCCTTGGCAAACACAATTACAGTCCAGATGAGGCTGGGAATGTTCGATGGCGAGCCATCGGCCCAACCATATGGTAATCTTGGCCCAAGGGATGTGTGCACCCCCGCCCACAAACAGCTAGCCCTTCAGGCTGCCCGACAAGGTATTGTTCTGCTTAAAAATCTTGGGACGTCGTTACCACTTTCCGCCAGGCATCACCGGACTGTAGCAGTCATTGGGCCTAATTCTGATGCCACCCGTACGATGATTGGAAATTATGCCGGTAAGTCTTCGTTATTAGAGCTAATAACAAAATAAACACTAACATAAACAATAGTCGGACTCAAAACACTTGAAGTTTGATATGATGTAGGTGTCCCATGTGGTTACACAAGCCCGCTACAAGGCATAGGGAGATATGCTCGAACCATTCACCAAGCTGGTTGCTTGAATGTTGGTTGCAATGGGAACCAGAAGTTTGGAGCCGCAGAGGCTGCAGCTCGGCATGCTGACGCTACTGTTTTGGTCATGGGACTTGACCAATCCATCGAGGCAGAAGCCAGGGACAGGGTAGGGCTGCTTTTACCAGGATACCAACAAGAGCTAATTACAAGGGTCGCTAGAGCCTCAAAAGGCCCTACCATATTGGTGTTGATGAGTGGGGGACCTGTTGATGTATCTTTTGCCAACAATGATCCACGCATCGGGGGCATCATCTGGGCTGGCTATCCAGGTCAGGATGGAGGAGCTGCCATTGCTGATGTTTTGTTTGGTGCAACCAATCCAGGTAGACATTGCTTTAAATTTTGTCTTAACTCAACTGGAAATATGGACAATTCTCTCATTTAATGTTCTATTCATCAGGAGGAAAACTGCCTATGACGTGGTACCCACAAAGCTACTTGGCTAAGTTGTCGATGACAAACATGGCCATGAGGGCAGACCCATCAAGAGGCTATCCTGGTCGAACCTACCGATTCTATAAGGGCCCTGTAGTGTACCATTTTGGTTACGGTTTGAGCTACACCAAATTCTCTCACGCTTTAGCCCAAGCTCCCGAAAAGATTTCACTTCCGCTTACCGATCTCAGTGCCTTGAAAAACTCGACCATGTTAAGTAAGGGTGTCAAGGTGAAGCATGTAAACTGCAACACGGAATCAGTAGGTGTTCACGTTGATGTGAAAAATACAGGATCAATGGACGGGACTCACACACTTCTTATTTTCTCAACCCCGCCTTCAGGGAAGGGGTCCTCAGACAAGCAATTAGTAAGCTTTAAGAAAGTTCATTTAGCAGCTGGGTCGGAGCAGCGTGTCAGGATTGGCATTCGTCCGTGCAAGCACCTCAGTGCCGTTGATGAATTTGGAATTCGAAGAATTCCAGTGGGTGATCATAAACTTCACATAGCAGATCTCCAGCATTCCATCTCAGTCCAAGCTCATCTGCCAGAGATTCAACCTTAATGATTAATCACCAAGCGCCACTTTCTTCCTACACTACCTTGTCTAATAAACCATTATAGAAAGATAAACCATGGTGTCCGAGATTGATCCCACTGGTAAGGGAACAATGCCGAAAGAAAGAAAGAACAAAGTAGGATTGGGGATTTAGGGGTTTCTAATTGTAAAATTACAGTCATTATTTAGACCGTCTAGGTTTTTGGGATTGAAAATCCACAGGTTGAATAAATAGGCTAAGGCTGCGTTGAAAACTCCATTAGGATGTACCTTAAAGATTTGGAAGTATATGGATTGCAAATCTATGGTTGTTTTAATAGTTCCACGAAATTGTCTTCTAGAACTTCTTTTACTCTCTAGTCACTTGACAATCCTTTATTATTATTATAATTTTTGGCTAAGAACAAATTGCTTTTTTTGACTTTTACTTAAGCTTGACGAGGATTTGCTTGGAGTTGATTAAGTACATAACGACTGGTAACCTAGCCTGTTGCGGGGTTGACCATTGACAAGGACAAGGTTTTAGAAACGTTGAGAGCAGCCACAAGTTCAAATGCTACTGGCTTGAAGAAGCTTGACTTCCGTTGTAATAAATACATAGTGCTCTAGTCGATTAAAAATGACAAAATATCTTAGGCTGAACAGTTAGGAAACACAACAAGAAATTTAATGAATTTTTCTAGCCGACATTTCTTTCAAATCTTGGCTAGTGATTGTGGTTACTAAACAAGTAAATGACTCAATTTTACGGCGTCATGAACAGTTGATAAACTGAATGCATTTCAAACTTTGAAACGTCAATGCGGAATATGCTTATGAGGGGCGTCGGTGACGGAGGGTGGCTTGCAGATGACACAATGTCCGGTGTGGGTTTTGGATGGCAACCTGATGGCGATATCCTAACGGGGCCATAAAGCCTCAAGCCACAACGTTTCTAATATTATATTTGGTTGTATTGAAGCTGAAATCAATTATTTATTTATTTTAATTTAAGTATAATTCTTTGCTTGTTGGTGATGCTTTGCAGTCTCCAACTCCATCGTGTCAAAATCTGATTCCAACCAACCCCAAGCGTGTGGAGGGGTTCATAGATACATAATCTGTTCTTTACATATCTCTTTTCTTTTCTTTTTTCTTTTTTCTTTGGGTATTTTTGCCCATCTAGTCTGCTACCCACATATATTCTTACCTTACCCTCTCACTCAACCCCACCCCGCTCCTTCATCTCCCATTTTTCATTGGTTCTTTCTATTGTCACACTTTTGTCTCTCTCCCTCTTGCATCTCCTTTTCTCCTTCCGCAAGGTAGTGTAAAGATCCTCTCTATCCTTATTCCCTCTTGCTTTCTTTCTCTCCATGCTTTCACTGCTCTTATAAGAGGGTCATCCTCCTACCCATTTCGAAACAGAGCACCGCTTATAGTCAGTGCTTTCTGGGTCTCTCTCTCTCTCTCTCTCTCTCTCTCTCTCTCTCTTCCCTCTTTGATAAACCACACCTTAAGGTTTTGGTTGTTGCATTATAGAGGTAGATTCCTAAGGCCGGTTGGAGAAGCTGAGATGGCGGATTGCAACAGAGGGAATGAAGAGTATTTTGCTTCCCAAAACCAGGAGGTACGTAAGCGCTTGATCATCTTCTTCTTCTTCTTACATTTTCCTTTCCGGTTGTCTCTTCTGGTAGACATTAGTATAGGATTGAGTCTCCACCCTGGAAATATTTGAAATTCGTCTGAACAAGGACCGGGGACCGATACACCCTGCGTCAAAGTACTCGAAACCATACAATCTCGTGGGGTCTAGTTACAGTGGCCCCTACCAACCACTCACAATCTCAACCTTCAATTTGAGGACTACTTCCTGTGATGTCAACCGATTATTGGCCTAACTCGTTCATGACACATCCAACCGCCATGATTGTATGTGTACGCTCCGCCGGCAATCTTCATCCATCTGATAACTGTGTTGAAACTGGTTGAAGATTTCCTTTTGGTGTTAATTTAATTGAACTAGTGGGTTTTACGTTGCGGGGATTACGGGGCCAAAAGCATCGATGATATTTTGTTGGAACCGGAAAAATGCCACATCCAATTTGGCATGGCATTCAAATGGGTCCCAGATCCAACGGTTAGAAATTCGCTATGAGACGTTACGTGGATGTTCTGTTTGATTTGTCGGCACGATGTATATCGACCAGTAACGTTATAACATTCTAGGCGCACGGTTGGTCGGCTGTCAAGTTATTCACGTCGCCTTTGTTCTGTGAAGCAGATGACATGTCTAGCTTGATCAGAAACTGCGGTCAATTCGTCAGTGTTACCCAACGTTTACTTCTTCTGAATAGCCTGTGTTTGAATGTCCATGGAGTAAAGTCCGTGGCTGCCCTTTTGAATTCTTCAAAAGCAGGAACCAAGTTTTACCAAACTTCAGTAGTTATCTTCATCCATTACAGCGATGGCTGACCAGACCAGTCTCTCTCTCTCTTTTCCCTTTTTTTTTTTTTTTTTTTTTTGGGTCTTCCTCGCTCTCTGGGAAAAGAAATTCCGCCATTTTTAGCTGACTTTGGGAATCCAAAGTGGGTAGGACCCAAACTCAGTAAACAACTATTGGCTAGAATCTTCTTGGGTTGGTACCTTGCTTCCAACTCCAGGTTAGGTTCAAATTTTCCAAAATTTAGTGGAGTCAGGCTTTCGTGTCCAATGCAAAGACATTAGTTTAATTGGTGGAAGAGTTCAAAGTACACACAGTTTATAGCTTGTTTTACTCCACGTGGATACGAACCAGTCCCTTTCTGGAGTCTAGAGGAGTACCGTGAGGGCTGCTTATTCCTCCCAACCTCGGTTTACTTTTTCTGTCGTTGAGTATTTTAAACATGGTTGGCGCCGGCTTCTTCGTCCTTACGTTGAATGGGGCTATACACATTGCTCTTCTTTTAATTTGTTTGCTTATATCGCAGGCGGCATCAGGAGGGAAGAAGTACGGAGAACTTGTGCCAAAGAAGAAGCCATTGATCTCAAACGTAAATAGAACTCCCTCCAAAATCCAGATAACTGTCATACTCTAATGGATCTTCTAAAATAGCTGTCATTTTTCTTGTGTGGTTGTAGGATCATGAACGTGCATTCTTTGATTCAGCCGACTGGGCACTCTGCAAGGTACTCCTCGGTCTCAACTAGTTAACTTTGATGCTGGCACCTATTTTGTTTACTTACACGTGTGTTCAACAGCAAGGTGCTGGTGTAAATCAAAAATCCACAGCTGCAGTGGAGACCTTGCGACCAAAACTACAGGTACAGGATCAGATAAAGCCTGGAGCCCTTGTATTTTTAAATACCTAGACATTGATTAAGGGTTTTAAAATTGCTCACGAAATCAACCCGTGCGACAATCTGCAGAGGACACCCCACCAGCAACTACCCCCCAGGAGACCTGCTTGTACATCTGGTCGGGATGGCGTGGTGAGTTTTCCCAAAGACGATGCTTTTCCAGGTTACTTGTCGAGAACAGAGAACTAATACATTCTGCTTGTGGCTGTGGATGTTGCAGGGAGAGTAGAAGCAGGTGTTCAGGGCTTGAAGATGCTGTGTGATGTGGTTACAGAGATCCTGTTGTTCATAAGTAGCATTTGGGCTGAGTGCTTTGTCTGTCAATTAGCTTCTAATAAAAAGGGTTTTGTTATCCAGGAAATTCTTGTGAAATAGTATATGCCTTTTGCTCAGCGAAATGATTCCAACATAGTTTTATTTTTATTATATCAGTCGTTTTGTTCTTTGTAATCCTAAAATACAGAGAGTGCCCAAGAAATGTGAATCCAAGAAGGGTGAAAATTACCTGTCCGAGAGCCGTTCATGCTGCCCATCCTAGATAGATAGGGAATCACGCTTGCATCACGAAATGTATGATAAGAGTTTTGTCCATTCATTAGTGGTTGAGCCGTGACATGGCCAATAAGGATAAGGAACATGGGGTGGATAAACACATGATTACGGTCTAGAAAAGAGTACGATAAACAGAGGATGGTAAGTTGGCTGTCAATTCTCCCCTTAAATGCAAATTATGTGGGCCGTCTCCTGTCACCTTATCTTTCGGTTCGTATATCAAAAGAATCTTCTGTCACATCCAAAGACTCTCCAATCCGCATCTTCAAATTTTGCCCAAATTGACAACTCCTATTGGTGCTACAACAAACATGGTGGACCCAAAAACCAACATGCTATCAAACAATCAGATGAAAATTGTCCTCCTCCAGTCTCATCCCATGTAGGTAGTAAGTCGAGGTATCGTTTCTGGGGTTTTGGACTGATTATCAAGTGGGTAAGCTGCCCTTGGTTCTTCTTTTGTCAGCTCTTGCACCCGAAGGGTTTGGGCTGACCCCATTAATGGCCATCCCTAGGCACACCGTCCAGGGCCATGCCAGGGTTTGGGTCTGGCTCCATTTCCCTATTCTAAATGGTACTGTACAATAAAACCCATTCTTTATTTTCACCAAAGGGCCATGAACAGTAGCTCCCAGAGTGGCTAAATAAGGTCTCCACAGGCCGAGACCAGGAGCTAGCGAAATTTGGAGTTGGAAGACCAGAATCACAAATGGCATTTTTAAAACTGCTTACTGAAAATAGACTTGTCTTTTCAATTACAAAAACTAAGAACCAACAGTTTTTTTTTGGTACAAGCTAATAGAAATCATTTACATTCACTTTCTTAATATTTTCGTACAAGAAAAATATTTTGGGAAAACTATAATGGTATCTTAAGAAAATTATTTTCCATTTTCAGTTGAAATATCTGAATTCATTAAAGACGAAGGAGAAAAAATAAAAATCTAAATCCGTTCTGAGAGATTCGGCCGGTCCGAGATTAATAAGCAGTGACCTGCTCAAGTTTGCTGGTTTGTCAAGGGACATGAGGGGGCTGTCTTCCGTAGCTTCCAGGGCTTCATCTGTAGTCAGGAGCCTGCCCGAGGAAGCTTGCAATAAGAACAAGCTTCAGAGGGATAACCCGTCAAAGGCCAAATCCAAGGAAGTCACCAATCAAGCACCTTCAAACAATTTCGGGGCTCTTTCAAGAGGTAACCGTTCTCCTCTAAATTCTCAGTTGAGAAATCCCAACCCAGTATTTGTTCCAAAGTCTCCCATTCCAGTTGATAAACGCAAATTAGCTGCTAAAACGATTGATCACCGGTACATTTCTCAAATTCTATCGAGAAAGGACTGGTTTTTACTGCTAAGCCACGAGGTCAAGGCGGAGAGAATCATTTTGAATCCTCAGTCTGTGGTGAGTGTCTTGCAAAAGCAAGAAAACCCGGTGCACCATTTGAAGTTCTATATCTGGGTTTCAAATATCGACCCGTTATTCGCGAAGAATCAATCTGTTCTAGGTGTCTTAGCTAACAACCTTTTCAGGAAAGGTCCGGTTGTTCTGTCTGTTGAGTTGCTTCAGGACATTAGGAATTCTGGTTGTCGGATAACAGAAGACCTGCTTTGTGCATTGATTAGTAGTTGGGGAAGATTGGGGTTGGCAAAATATTGTGCTGAAGTTTTTGGCCAGATTTCATTTCTGGGTCTTAGCCCAACCACAAGGTTGTATAACGCGGTGATAGCTGCACTAATTAAAGCCAATTCGCTTGACTTGGCGTATTTGAAGTTCCAACAGATGACGACTGATAATTGCAAACCTGATAGGTTCACATATAATGCCCTCATTCATGGAGTTTGCAAGATTGGTGTGGTGGATGAGGCACTTCGTTTGGTCAAACAGATGCAGGTGTTGGGCTATTCACCAAATGTATTCACGTACACAATATTAGTTGATGGACTTTGTAATGCCAAAAGGGTTGATGAAGCCTTTGGGCTTTTAGAGACGATGATGAAGAGGAATGTGAGTCCAAATGAAGCGACAATTAGGTCACTGGTTCATGGAGTCTTTCGCAGTGTTGGCCCTACCGAGGCTTTTCAGTTATTGGCAAGATTTTTGGAGGGGAAGCCTACCTTGTGTAAATTAGCTTATAGTATTATACTGTATTGCCTCTCAAATAAATCTATGGCGAGAGAAGCTGCCATGTTTATAAGAGACTGTGAGGCAAAAGGTTATTTGCCTGACAGTTCAATTTTTAATGTCATAATGGCTTGTCTCATAAAAGGATTGGATTTGAATGAAACGTGTGAGATATTTAAAAGTTTTATAGAGCAAGGTGTAAGGCCAGGAATTAGTACTTATCTTGCCCTAATTGAAGCTACATACAAGGCGGGAAGAATTGAAGATGGAAATCATTTTTTGGATCAAATGAGCAAGGATGGACTTTTGTCCAGTGTCTTTTCTTATAACATGTTAATCGATTGCTTCTGTAAAACCAAAAGGATGGACAGGGCATCTGAGACTTTCAAAGACATGCTGCATAGAGGAATTGCCCCACACCTTGTGACTTTCAATACTCTTATAAATGGGTATTGCAAGAAGGGAGATGTAGGCAAGGTGCGGGAACTGTTGGTGATGCTATTAGAACATGGATTTAAACCTGATCATGTCACATTTACTTCAATAATAGACGGCCTTTGTCGAGCACATCAAATTGCAGATGCGTTTGATTGTTTCACTGAAATGGTTGAGTGGGGTGTCCATCCAAATGCAGTCACATATAATATACTTATACGCTCATTGTGTGTCTCAGGGGATGTTGCTAGATCAATGAAACTTCTAAGGAATATGCAGGCCAATGGTTTACACCCCGATACCTTCTCATTCAATGCTCTTATTGAAAGTTATTGCCGGCTGAATGAGATTGGGAAAGCTAAGAACCTTTTTGCTTCCATGGTGAGACTAGGTTTGAGTCCTGACAACTATACTTACAGTGCTTTGATCAAGGCATTGTGCAAATGTGGGAGATTACTAGAAGCCAAGGAGATGTTTCAGTCCATGGAAATAACTGGTTGCATTCCTGATTCTTATACATGTGACTTGATGTTAGAAACTTTGGTTCAGCTTCACCAAATTGAAGACGCCCGGAACTTAGCAAAGATATTTAATGAGAGAGGAATTTCTTTAAAGTCCAAGCTCAACTTGTAGGGCAGGCTATTACGGCTTATCAGTTCATACTGCTTTGATGGCATATACATCTTGCTGCTGCATTGCTTATTCCATCAGTGGAGTTAAATGCAAAATGGGTAGTAGCAAGACAATTTTGCCCCCCCCCCCCCCCCCATTTTTCAAATCCAATTTCGATTAGATGAGTCACACTGTTTTGTGGTAGGATATGCACATTGAGCTGTAGAAAAGTAAGTTTTTGAATCTTTGTAAAGTTCTTAAGCTTCAAAATCACCTCAACTGTAAGTTCGACTGTTCAGGAATTCCTTCTATTGGGTTTTTCTTTTTTCAGTGATTATTCACTTTGAAATTCTCATTGTAGATGTCATATTTCTATATATTTATTTGAAGTGAGAATCTAGGTGATGCTTCTTATCTTTCTGATGGAAGAGGAGAAAGAGAGAGACGGGAGGGGGGATGGAACTCGGCGAATAGTAAGTTAAGCATACATGTTTATAAAGAGGGAGTGATCTGAAGTGACGTTATCAGAAGGAATGATACGTACTCATGAGTTGACCTTAGCTCAATTAAGGTATAGAAGTTATCTTTTGGATTATCCCGACACTATCTTCTTTGTTCTGTGTTTAACTTAATTGAAATAGGGTGATATTGTTTTCGAATATCCCCTGGCAAGTTCATAAGATGTTGGCATTCTAATATAGTCATAACGCAACGGGGTTCAAGTTATATGATATCCATGGCTGTATGTGGCATGGTAACCTGTTTCGTTATCCAATTTCTTGGAAATGGGGATGTTTGTTAGATTTGGGTAGCAACCTAGTTCTACATTGATTTTGTATTTCTGTTTAGCATCAGAATCAATTAAATTCATCCAACTTTTGTATGGACTAAGTCTCTTAATCCTTTTTTGCAGCTCAATCCAGCTGTTTTGTTGATGGCTGAAGTGATTTGGGAACTGCTTCTAATTCTGGTGACATTGGATCAGTGGAAGAGACAATTGGCCTCGATTACCTTTTGGATGGCTTTGTTTACCACTTATTTAATGTGTCTGATAATTAATAGTGCATGGGAAAAGGGTCAAAGTGGACATGATTTGGTAGGGAGAGAAGTGTTATGGCAGGGGATTGGAGTTATGGCTTTGTCAAGTGAATTTTAAAGAGGATGCAGACATCTGGTGAAAGAGCAACCCAATTGATTGTGTTTCACCAGCAGAATAGGTGATCCCTTTTTTAGTAACAGCATCTAACATGTGTATATGTTGGTGATTTGCTAATTATCTTTAGAAACTCGCAGAAAAACTTCTGGTGGCAGCTATAAGTTTTGCAGTGATGCCACACCCGACGTTTATCAATCCTTTTTCAGGGTTTGTGCTTGCAGTGAAAATCCGTTTCAATGATTTCACATTTTTGCGCATAATCCCTGGACACTTGTATTAGTTTTTTTTTTTTTTTTTGAATTTCTGAAAGATATATATCTACTTGTGTTTTGTGTTAACTCTTTGTTAAACAAAATAAGAACTCCTTATATTTCCATGGTATTCTCGCAAAAGGAGAACATAAATATATTGCAAGCTTCTGGATTTGTTCCAAAGGCACACAAACTTTTCTGTTTGAATATGCATCAATGGTCCTAACTACTTATGACATGCAGAGGCGCAGAATGTTGTTTCTGACATATGTGGCCAATTGGACTAGGCGGCTACTTTCCTTAGGTGAGAGGAGGTTACTGGTTCACTGCAACTTCTTGTCACTTCTTGATGCTAAACGTAATCCTTCTGCGCGTGCGATTTCTTAAGCAAAGCATATGATTAGTGTCACGCTGATGGAACGATGTCTTTAACTTGTAGTAGAAGGCTGAAACTGTAGAACTTCTTAGGTTTGATTCTAATACGCAAGGAGAATGTTGTTGGCAAGTATAGTTGGTGACTTGTATTCCAACTGCACTATCCCAGAGTCGTCTCCGTTACTACCAATTTTACTCTAACGTGGAGAACAAACACTAAATATGGTTTTCTTTTCCACCACCTTACACCAAACCTCCTTTTTACCTCCGGTTCTCCCATCAGAAAAGGGTCTTCTTTTCGTTTCCACTAGGTGAATATTTCATTATACATATAAGAATCTGGAAATTCCTGCTCATGGGGCAAGAAAAATCCTCTCGAAAGTATTATATTAATCACACGGTCAAAGATGGACCATTTGTCAACACAAGCACAACAATTGTATTATATGTTAGGTGGGTCATTCTAGAAAAGGCACTAGCATGTTAGCAACTAACCCAAAATCTGCAGTAGGTAAATGCTCCATTGATATAAAGGTACCTGCGAAGCACCCTTTCCTCCAATATTTCAGTGTGCCTACGAGCTTCTGTCATGGCAATCTCAGCGGCCATAAGACTCTGGATTTTAGCTATAGCTCTAAGCTGTGCCTCTGTTCTTTCCGCTAACGAAGGTATGCTACAAGGATGTTTAAATTTCTTCCACTATATACAGTTTTCACTTCGAAGTTTTGAGGTTTTGCACTAATACTTGACAGAGGCGGCGGGTGGGGGAGTGCCTCAAACTGGCGGTGTAGAATTTGATCCAGCTCAAATTACGGCCAAAGCATTGCTCTGCTTCGATAATAAATACGTAAGCAATATTCTTCATACGAATCTGTTACGTCCATCCGGACTAAAATTTCTCACTGGTGCTGCTATGTTGTTTGTTTCATTCGATTTCGATCGAAATCTCAGATTTACAGTAGCTGTGAAGAATCGTATAGAATAAATCCGACAGGGAACCTGGACGTGCCTCCTCAAAGTACTGATATATTCTGCGAGGGGCCATGCCTGACAGAGACAAACTTAGTGCTGGACTGCATTGACAACATCTTAGCTAACTTCGAGTTTTATAACAAGGCTACGATACAGGATGTCAGAGACACCATTACAGAAGGATGTGGCAGTGGCTCAAAAAGAGGTAGTCACTGGCCTGTAAACAAGGACAATTTTTTTCTCTTCTGGTTATCGTCGATACGTTGTAATTTGGTGTTTGTTTTTCAGGGAACTTCAACGTAGCTGAGCACGTACAAGCTGAACAAAGCAACGCACACAAGTCTGTAAATCAGATTCTCATTGGGGCATTGTTTACTGTCTTTATATGTGTAGTAATATGAAACGCTTTCATGGTGCCATGGTTATAGCACGAACATGAATGACGTTATAAACAACCAGTTTCTTGCTTTATGATTTGCTCAAGTTTTGCTAGCATTATGTAAAAGGTGACCAAATATATAAGAATAACGCGATTATGGATTATTTTAAATATGAGTAGTTGGGAAGTAGAGAATTGCTTGTGCAAGAATATAAATAAGATGATCAGACCTTGTTTAAACCCGGGGATTATCTTTTCGTACTAACCTAGCCTAAGTCCGGAATTAGGGGCGGCAAATAGCCAAACGCAACACTACACGCAATGCTTAACATACAACAAAAATTAAATTATAAGGAACCAAATCAAGCGGTCCATAACTACAGACCCAAGTCGGAGTGCATGGGAAATGGGTTGCGCGTGCCCCGGTTGGGCCTAGTTTAATCAATAATTGGACCGCCAAAATGATTAATTTTTCTCTTGCTTGGTAAGTAAACATCTTTCTTCACGCAACAGGGCACACAGTGTTGTGTTTAAGGTGGGCAGTTGTGGGGACCAATTGTGTGTTAGACAATAGATGTTGGAAATATGACCAAAGAGGGTCGAGAAGACCCCAGGTTCAGAGGAGGAAAAAAATGAGCTTATATATATAAGAATAGAATTTCCTTATTAACCAATTTTTAAAGAAGCTAGAGGCCTAATAATACTTTAAAAATAACTCATGATATTCAGCTTCATATTTTAGGTAAGCCTTATTGTAGATGTTATTGTGGATGAACATTAGTTAATAAGCTATTAGTTCAATGGTGTTTAAGTGTCACGAGTTTCGTCTCAAAATGTCAACTTTAATTAGGAGGAGTAATCAGTTTCTTTATATGGCCAACAACCTATCTTACACTAGGAAATAATAGCCACAAGCTCATCCGATCAAGTTATAGTTTGACTTTAATATCATTTGTCATAAACTTAGTGGCTTTTTGACGTGGGAGAATGAAATCTGTTATATAAGTGTTGCTTGTGATTATTAGTCTCAAATTTAATACTTTAAATTTGACATTCCAATGATAAGTAAAATAACTCAAATAGGGGGGGGGGGGGGAATTGACATTCCAATTGTAATAACTCAAAGCAGTGGATTGGGGAGGGAGCTGTGTAACAAACGAGACAAAACCTTGCATTATAACGATGCACGATAAACATTCCTGCTGACACCACTGTTTTACATGGACATCGCGAAAACAGCTGACTGAAAGACGTCCCTTGGTGCTTTTCTGCAATAAGGCAGTCAGAAAATTGTGTAGTGGGCTCTTGATACTCTCCTCCGACGTTAATGGCACATCAACCACACTAGATTTTCGGATTCTAAATAAAGCAAGTATCCTGAGTAATCCTAAAGAGACCGCCAGCCACCAACCACCAAATCCACGAGATGCTGCCTCTTTCAAATTCAAATTGAGTCAATGAATTCAAAGTTCAATATTATCCTTATATTCAAATGTCTTCATAGTTCGTAACAGTCGACTTTCATATTCTTTGTGTCATTATTTTCTTCCTAGATTACAGATATCATTTATATAATTATTTTTCTTCCTAGTTAGGGACCTTATTCACTCGTGTATATAAAATCTAGTCTTGTACATATCTTTTTATCAAATTCAAACCAATTACTCTCATATTATGCTGTTAAAGAATTCTACTTTGATTTAAGAATTTGCTTACGAAACTTAGTTATTTTATAAGTTTAATTTTTTTAACTGTTACAGAACTTTTCTATTCCAATTATAATTAAACCTCTAAAAAATAAAATAAAAAAATCTACCTGGGCAGACTTTTAATTTCTTACTGTAAGGTTTGGGAATGTGATCAAGAAAAACTAACTGCGCCACGATACGCGATACAAGATCTTGTGGGTCGTCCACGTTCTTTCAGTGGGCGCTAGCGCACCTAACTTCAGCCCTTTCTAAAACCTCACCATGGCGACATCGCAAGTCTCCCTTCTCCGAAACGAACTCGCTTGGAACCTTACAAACTTGTCTCGCACGCCCTCAACACCAAAAGAGAGACGCAGAGAGAGGTCGATTGGCATTTCCCTCGCCCTGGACGGAGAAGATGACGATAGACTTGGACTCCATGACTCGGAAAGTGGAGGTCGACAATCGGATTCCCCTCCGCTATTACTATCGGATCGCTGATAACCTCCTCAAGCAGGTTTTTCGGATTCTTTCATGAATCATTAATTGCACCTCGAATTATTTCTTAATCTTTGCTTTTGCGATTAATCATGTATACTTTCTACGTCATTGTGGTTTCCGGTTAGGGTTTTAATTTCGAGTTGAGCTACTCAATGATGTCATAGCTGTAAAGCATCGTAAATTTTGAAACTGTTGGTAAAATTGGTGGTGGTACGAGTAATACATGCGGTTCTGATCTCTATTGCTGACATAGGAAGCAATTGCTGATAATCGCGGATGATGTGTGTGTGAGTGAATATGGCAGGATTTTTGAATTTTTTTTTTCGCTTTACATTTTTGTTTTACGATATAACAAACAACGGTTCAAATTACTTTCCGTAAATTTCATCGTATATGGCACAGTAGGTTTTGATTATAATGCCAGCATTGCTAAAATTAATTATAGTTCAATGATGAAGTAGCAATTCGTTGATACTTGTAGTTGGTTGTAGCGGCTGATTTTTTATTTGTCTCTTTAATGATGGGCATGGTCAGGCTAATATCTATCGGGAGGAGAAGAATGTTGTAGATTTGTATATCATACTTGTCAGATATTCGAGGTAAGACAGAAAATTTGTTGCAGTCATTTACCTTGTTGTTGAAAACAATGTCAATATGTTTAATACCTAAAATTGTATTTGACCCTTTGCAGTTTGGTGTCTGAAACCATACCGTTTCATCGAGATTACCAGGTTTTCCATCAGAAGGAGAGAACGTTGTGTAAGAAGGCAAGGCATACTATCCTTTTTTAGTTTTTCTTAAGGTGGAATATGTGGTGGCAGGTATTCATTGCCGTTTCCATGATTGCATTGCAGAGATTATTACTGGTATTAGATGAGCTTGAATCTTTGAAGCCAGAATTCCAACATCGAGTGGGTGAACTGAATAATGCCCATTCTGCGGCTAGATTGTCTCTACTTGATGGCTCAGAATCAACTTCATTTGCTTCAGAGACATCTTCTTTGGAATGGCCTGCTGTGAATAAATATTCCAACTCGAATGTTGATATTAAGCGGGTATAGATTTAGTTTCTGGGGCCTTGGATGGTTTGTGAAATTGATAATTGATAAATGGAATGTCACACTTCTGAAGACATAGTCTCTTCTGCATGTTGTCTCAGTGACAATGTGCTTCTATCACAATCACTTTTCTATGTTATATGGAGCTGCAGGAAGTTTAATCTTTCTCATATATCTTCAGTCACTTGTTTTTTCCTTTTTCTATTATTTCTTTGTCTTGGTATGAATTCTCAATACTAAATGTAATATTTATTTGCATCTTACTGCAGCCTACGAACATGATGTCTAAGTCTTCATGGAAGTATAACAATAATTATTCTCAGGCTTTATCGTCAAATCCCATGCAAATTGAGAAGCAGTTTCAGAAAATGTCAGTATATCATTCTATTCATTCTCTCATCATTCATTTTAGGAGTATTTTTCCTTTTGAGATATGCTATTCTAGTGAATAGGACAGTGCATTTGGGTTCGTGTAGGGCACCCTTATATGTTTTTCCATGAAATATCACCTGGACACTTTCATGATTAATTTATGTATTCGTTTTATTGGTGAGTGCAAAATCATCTCTTCTTCAAGTTGGGAGAATTTTACCCTTTGGGATCTGCTATTCTAGTGGAAAAGACGCTGCATTTGAGTTCTTGTAGTGCAGCTTTCTATGTTTTTCCATGAACCATTACCCAGATTTTATTTTATTAAATTTTACGTTGTTGATTTTTCATTTATGGCTTTCAAAATTGGAGGCAATTAGAAGATTTAAGATGATCATATAAAATTTAATCCATCCCCCATGAACAGGTACAGTCTTATATGGATGCAGATGACATTTGTGGTTTCTTGGCTAGGAATTAATTCTTTTTTATAGCAGTGAAGCAAAGTTAATAGTGTATTAACTGTGTTTGCCCTTATGATTTATTCCACCTACTACTCATGCTAGTTGGGTGTAGCAATTTCTTCTGTAGTTTGGATTTTTCCTTTTATACATAGTCCAGACTTTAGCTCTTCCATTAAGCGGGTTGCGGTTTGGAAGCTTCAGAAAGTGACGAGTTGGGTGCAGCTAGCATTTGTTGGGGGTGTTTAGTTTTATCAAGTTCATGTGTCAGTATGTCAGTTTGATTTGAACTTCCGTAAGCTGCTCATATTTCTCCTAACACAATCGTTAAGGACCTAAAAGCTGTTGCACCTGATAATTAGGACAGATTGTAGGACATATGTACTCTTTGTCAGCACCTCCAAAAGGAGCTTTTACTTTGTTTTGCATAATGCACTTTTCAGAACTCTATAGCAAAGATCAAAGCAATTCTATGGAAAAGGATTCAAGTAATATCCTATTAATTCTTCCCTTTTGGCTTTTGACCTTCAAGAAACTCCTTATCCTCGCAAGGAGTTTTTGAATTGTACTGAAACACTACTGGGCACTTAATTTAAATGTGAAAGATAAGTGGCAAGAGGTACCTGCCATGAGAATCTAGTTGAGAACCATCCCTCAAACCTTTTGCCGACTGCTGGCTTTGGGATATCATTTATGAGGAATACCTTAAGGTGTCGCACGTTGATATGAGCCTCAAAAATGCTTTGTGGTTTTTGGGTAGGTGTTGCTCCTTTGGTTGCTCTTGAGCCCTCCTAATTTGATTCATTGTTCTTTGTTCGTCTGTGCACATTGAACTGGTCGTAAAGATGAAATTGCTAAATATATCTGCTTTTGGTATTGTAGTTCCTGCGAGGATAATTCTTAATTCTTAATCTTGTAATTTACCAGATCCCTTAGTCTACCTGCTCCAACGAAGGAAACTTTGTCAAGACACTCATTCTTAGGTCCAAGTGGTCTTCAGGGTCAGTGGCGTGGACCTAGTGCAGAAATAAAGGTAAAATTGTCGTTGACTCATACATGTACCTTCTTTGGACTGTCCAAACCCTATGAACTAATGGAGGCTAATGTAAATGTAGGTTCACTATCCAAGCAATAAGGAGTTAGTACCCGTTGATAATTCAAGGTAAGTTCTTTTGCCAAGGTCATTTTTAGATTTTCCTTACACAACACAAAATTGAGTTCAAAGATTTTCTGTTTTGCTTGTTACTTTTGACAAGTTTCTTCCTTTTAAGTTTTGGCTGCTTGTAACATTTACGATTTTTTCATGTGTGGTAATAGCCTGAATCAGGCTGTACAGTGTGATGTTGTGGCAGCAAAAGAGGGCAATGCTGGAGTGGTTGGATCTACAATGGAGTCGGTGCTCTCCTTGGATGATGGTAGATGGCAACGTCCTGCTGAGTCAGGTTCTCCATTGGTCAATGGAGCAAGGGAGGATCTTTTCCAGTTAGTGAAGCAACCTTCCATTCCTCCAGTACTTGCTCAATTGCAGCAGGATGTAACTCCAATCCCTCCATCAAGAGTTGCGGATCCAAGACCAGGGCCTGCTAAATCTTCTCAGGATGGGATGGAAAGTTCTCATTCATATCAACATCTACATATTGTAGGCTTTCTTCACCAACTTCTGTGTCTATTCTTAAAATGCATGTCTATTTCTTGGCAGTTTTGTGATTATTCCTTTCTGATAATTTCTCCTTACAACTTTGTCACCTGCTTCTGGATCTTGATGATGTGTTGCTATTTGTTTAATATACCTTGCAGCCTGTAAAAATGATGGATGATTTCTTGAGATTGGCTCGGGCAAACACTGAGAAGAATTTAGAGACGTGCGGTGTTCTTGCAGGTTCACTGGTAAGACTTAAATGTTTAAGAAAATGATACTCTATTTTGCTAGGGAAAAAGAGATAACAAGTGGCTTGAAAGTTGGTGGCATTGTTTCTCATACTTTTAATTTCATGTGACTGTAGAAAAACAGGGTTTTTCATATCACGACACTTATAATCCCAAAGCAGGAGTCAACTTCAGATTCGGTAAGAGAGTTGACATTTAATATCTTGGTTTATGCCCTCTTCCTCTGTTGAATTACATTCAAGTTTATGTCCTCCTGTAGCCGTTGCTGTAGGCAGTTTTATTGGGTTTGAACCAATAAGATGCTGAGAATGCATTACAGTTTTCCGACCTTTTGGAATTATGAATTTTGTGATTGTTGGAAATTCATTCTCAATTGTAAATCACGTTAAGGTTCCACTCTTATATTCTTTTTTGGATACTATTTTCTATTTCTAAGTACCAATAGCTGTTCTTCTTTTTCTTTTCTTTTTTCTCCTTTTATTCTTTTTTATTTTCTTTAGAGGTCTTTCGTATCTTTCCCTATCACCAGGGTGCACCCTTTTGTTGTATCTTTTAGTTTGGATCTCATCCTGTAAGAGCCCAATTATTAATAATAAATCAACCAACTAATGCGAAGTGTGGAATTTTCAGTACTCATGGAGGGATATGTTGTGGGTTACAAAGATCAATTTTGACTTCATTGGAAGAAATGCTCGAATATTCCAATCTTTTTGTGTCACTTGTTGTGGAATGATATTTATATGCAGAAGTTGTGTTTCTGTTACATTAATAGTAACAAACTGAAATCCCTTTCTGCCCCAGTGTCAAACTCTGAATGAAGAAGAGATATTTGAAGTTCAAGACAAATTGTCACTCTTTCCTCTTGGTTGGATTCATGTAAGTGTTTGAATATTCTTAATGGTCAGTAACTGTATTTTTACTTATTTATTCTAATGGAGGTTGGACAAAAAGTTTGAAATGAGTCAGTGATGTTATTTTATTTTGAGTGCTTGTATTCATGGCGATTGTCCATGGACTTTACTTGGGGGATTCACGTGCTATGCTTTTGCTATTAATACCTACAAGGAAAAAAAAATAAGGAAAAAAATAAAAAATAATTGACGCAATGATTGGTGGAAAGAGCGATTCTGGTTTGTGAACAACTTGTAGATTGGATGACTTGAGATTTTGAAACCCCAAAGCATATCTGTTATTCTTTGTATTTATTGTCAGTACGCATTTGTTCTCTGACCATGCGATTGTTCGTATTTTGACTTTCAGACACACCCGTCACAGACTTGCTTCATGTCATCAGTAGATCTGCACACTCATTACTCCTACCAGGTAATAGATGGTATCATTTGGTGTACGTTTCCTGGCTTCCCTTAACAGGAAACCTTTGATGATGGGCCACTTGTTTTCCACTGTAGAAGTTTTACTGCTTTCTCTTCTTTATTTACGGTGTTTCTTTATTTAATGAACACTAGTCAATGAAGACTTTAGTCCCAACTAATTAGATTTGGCTTCATGGATCCTTTTTGGTCACTTGGTCGAAGGCCATGTCCTTGGTTTCCTCTTTGAAAATTATGTCTTCTATCTTTTTTGGTATGCTAGGTTTTGTATACTCTGATTAATAAGCTAATGCAACCAGGCATTTACATGAAATAAATGAAAGTAATGACAAATATCTCTTAAATGCTTGCTTACTGAAACTGGTTACAGATTTCCATATTTCTTAATGTCTCCATGAGTTTCCTCTCCTTTTGTTTTTACACATAGCTCAGTGATTTACACATAGCTCAGTGATTTCTTTGTGGAATTATTGTAGATCATGCTGCCAGAAGCAGTTGCAATTGTTATGGCCCCTACCGATACTTCAAGGTCTGTTTTCTTTCATAACCTAGTAATTACTACCTATCAAATGTAATCTTTACTGAGCAAACCAAAATTCTGCAGACTTGGAATTTATTATTACCAAACAAAAATTTTGCACTTTAATATCATTGTTGCTGTTATAAGCAACATCTAGCAGATTATCATGATTTTGCCTTTTTGTATGATAGAAAAAGGATATATCTATATTCAATGCGTTACATATATAACGAGTCTCAAATTTCGTTAAAATGTTCGGGTGTCTTACTCCTAGAAGTTGGTGCCAGCTGTGAGGGAAGAAACCATAGGAAATGTGTATGCATTGACAAGCCAACATCTGGGACTCTATATAGTTAACCCCTTGGTGCAGACTTAAAGGCTCACAGATGCAAAAGTTGGTCTTTCACTTGGAAATAAAGTGCCAATCAATGTTGATTGTGTATCAAGGGGTTAAGATGATTAGATAGGATAATAGTTATTGTTTTTTGTGTAACTTTGATGTAATATAACTGGTTAGGATGCTAACATGTTTTCGATGCTACTGCAGTCCACATGGCATATTTCATCTATCTGATCCAAGCGGTGTGTCTGTGATTAGAAATTGCCAACAGCGTGGTTTTCATCCGCACGAGGAGCCATCTGATGGGAACCCAATTTATGAGCATTGTTCACATGTCTATATGAACCTCCATTTGAATTTTGATGTTGTTGATCTTCGGTAAGGCCTGAGTTATTTACACTGATGGGTTTCCTGAGAAAAGGATCTCGAGGATGAGGGAAAGTATGTATATCAACAGTAAATATCTTTTCACCTCGCAAAGGTACTGTAAATTCAACTGGTTTTGAAATGGACTATGGGGAAACATCTAATCCCACTTGGTTTAACATATAATCCGGATAGCTTCATATTTATGACATGTTACCTTTAAGAATACACATATTACTACTGTAAAGAGTACACATATTACACAAATTACTATTGCAACGAATGTTATGCGCAGAGCATCTTGAGAGAGAGAGAGAGAGAGAGAGAGAGAGAGAGGAGAGCTTTCATGGTGAGAAGCTTGAATCCTTTGTAGTTTCACGAAGAGTGAATAGAGTGAGAGTTTTTTTGTTTTTTGTTTTTGCTTGAAGGAGTCTTTCATGTTCATAAATTCTATTCCTTTGTTTTTTGGGTGTTCCAAGGGGAAAATTCCAACCTCCTCGTACCCTTTATCATTTTTCCATTTCAATTTTTTTTTCCTTGTTTTCAATAAGTACTTTTTGGGTAAAGTGTTTCTTAAAAAAAAAAAAAAAAAAACTTTCCCGATAGTTCAATTTACTCCTTACAGTATTTCAAATATAACAATTTTTTTAAAAAAATTTTTAAAGTCATTTTGTTGTAAAATATTGCATAAAAAAATATGATTCTTACTAATATTTATATATTAAAAATATCTCTCATTCATCATCCAAAGATTATTTCTTCTAGACTTCACAATTCTTATAGAGAGAATTGCTTAGATACAATTCTAAGACTTCACAAGAAAAAGAGAACATTGGAGTTCAACATTTAAAAGTGCATTATATATCCATTTATTTGATTTTTTTTTTAACATAATTAAGCTACCAATCTCCCACAACTTGTTTCAATACTTGCACATCAACCCATTGCAAAGAACAACTTTAGCGAAGAAGCAATTCCAAGACTTCAAAACTTTTAGCTTTTTACCATTGTTATTTTCATGACAATCTTTATTGATCACTCCATTAAATGCTCCTGCCATATGTTGTTAAATGCACTAACCGAAAAAAAAAATAATTCATAGCACTCATATCATGGTTGGTTTTCGTTCCTCGCTTAAAATGAATGAAAAAGCCTAGATGTTGAATATTCATGAAAAATGGTAACTCATAGTATGGTTGGTTTTTGTTCCCCATTAAAAAAACAAACAAACAAAACATAACTCTTAGTATGGTTGCATAGAACAACTTTTGCAAAGATACAATTTTAAGACTTCACAAGAAAAAGAGAATATTGCAGTTCAACATTTAAAAGTGTATTATATATCCATTAATTTGATTTTTTTTAACATAATTAATCTACCAATCTCCCACAACTTGTTTCAATTCTTGCACATCAACCCATTGCGAAAAACAACTTTAGCGAAGAAACAATTCTAAGACTTCAAATTTTTAGCTTTTCACCATTGTTATTTTCATGACAATCTTTATTGATTACTCCATTAAATGCGCCTGCCATATGTTGTTAAATGCACTAGCTGGGGAAAAAAAAAAAAAAAACTCATTGAACTCATATCATGGTTGGTTTTCGTTCCTCACTAAAAATGAATGAAAAAGCCTAAATGTTGAATATTCATGAAACATGATAACTCTTAGTATGGTTGGTTTTTGTTCCCATTTTTTTTCTTAAAAGCTAAATGTAGAATGTTTATGAAGGCTCATATAGGATTTACCAATTTTGTTTTGTGTACATGTAGTTTTTACATTTCCAAAACTTATAACATGACATTACAATCAATTTAATCAAATCCATACATCATCAAAAAAATGATTCCATCTAGTAATCTAGCTAATGATCTCTAACTTTTGCAAAGGGTAGTGATTGCATATAACCATAAGAGGCATAAAAATTAGAAATATATGTATTACACGTCAATACATAACTATCTCCATGAGTTTCCAACTCAGTTGCTTGCATACTAGACACTTTCATGTCTTCCCCAAATCAATGATATTCTCTAATGGTGTAAACTCAATTGTGAAGTCAATCATTTTGCATTGATATAAACATTTTGGTGGCATGTCAATGGCTTTAGGTCCACTTGATTTAACATTGCAAAAATGCATCTTTTTCTTTGCTAGGTTTTATCTCCAAGTAGTAGCATGTTAGTGTTAACCCAAATTTTAAGGTTTTCCAAGCCTAAAGTTTTAGCATAAAAGATGGTAATAGGCTTTTGGCTAGTAAAAAATTATCTTGAAAGCTTCTTTTGACCTTGATTTTTGCTTTTGCTCTCTTTTATTACATAAAAGACAAGTTCTTGGTTTGTTCTTACTTCCTAAAAAGAGAAAACTAGTGCATCAGCCAATTAGTTTTCTTCATGTAAGTACCCTCTTTTGATTCAAAACAAAATATCTTCTTCAACCTAATAATTTATCTAGTTTAATTCTTATAGATATTTTCACTATAACCCTTATACCAAGTCCCACAACTTGTAATTCTTACCATTCAATTCTTTGAAGCTTTTTTTAGCCTAGTGAAAACATAAAGCTTTTCTCCCTCCTAATCATAAAAATCCCTAAAAAAATTTCAAAGGGCATTTTCGCCATAACAATTAGACTTAGTGATGCCATTCCATGGCAAATCTCTTCACTCAATTTTGTTTAACAAATAACATTTAAAAGTTCTTCATGAATGGGTGTGAAATCCCATAGGCAATAATATTTTAAGTCTCTTCCTTGCTTTTCTTTTCTCCCTATATTAAAGAAGAAATCATTGAAACAAAGAAAGAACCCTTGCAACTATAGTTATGGGTCTCTTAAAACTTGTATCTATAGGTACTTAACCACCTTAGTTCACCTTGTAAGGAACTTTCCATTGGATAGTAAATTATAGCTGTTGGGTCATTATGCAAGATGTAAATTATATTCGTTGCCATTCATCCAAGTATGAATTATAATCATTACCGTTCATCCAACTGTAAATTATAGTTGTTGCAATTCATCTAGTTGTAAATTATCCTACTATACAAGTTGTTTTCTTTGTAAATATCAGGGCTAATAGTTTGACATCTTAGAGGATGTTGAATGTAAGGTAATTGCCTTTAGCTCTTGCATTTGGATCTCCAAGATGTATTTTGGTCATATAGACGAGCATAATTTCTTAGAGATTTGGGAGATATGGTAATATGCAAATGAATTAGCTTCTTCCTCCTTTGTACATATCCTATCTAGTTGTTGCAAGGAGTTCATTGCCCTTAGTTTAAGTGACCCCTTGCTTATCTTTTTTTATGTTGTTCACTAGTATGATATTACTTCCTCTAGATGGAGGGTCAATTATGCTTTTACATATACAATTAAACTATTGATTAAGATCTTTCTTTCTCTCCTTTTTTTATCCACTTCTTTCTTTGAGGCCATATGATGTGTTTAGATGTTATTAGTCCTTAGTATGCTTATAATTAGGGTATGTGATTTAAGATTTCTATTTATGTTAATTCTGGATAGATATTTGAGTTATATTGTCAAAATGAATCAATGTGCTTGTAATTAGGTTATGTGATTTAAGATTTTCTCCATTTCATAATGGAGTATTGCCTTAGTAGTATTGGTTATCTATGGTGCTCTAGTAATATGGATCTATAATGTGAGATAGTTGCATAAGTATAGGTCCATTAGTGGAACATAGTAATTTGGGTAGATTTTAAAGTTAACTATCCCTTGATTTAGAATTGTTTCCAAAGTGACTATGTAGGTATTACTGTAGTTCAGGAATCCAAAGCCAAGCAAAGTGATACACATTACTATAGGCATTCCTTTCCTACCATTGAAAGTCGAGTATAGTTTGATAGCACTAAAGTGGAGATGAGTATAACCTTTAACATCTAAGGGACCTCTAGTGGAATTTCAATCTTAACATGTTGCTAAGCTTTTATGGCGATAAGGTAATTTGTGTGGAATAAAGAGGATTGAATGAGTTCTTTGATATTCTTTGCCTTAGATTTACCAAAAGGTGTTTGATAATAACCTCTTTGCAATCACTATTGAAGATACAATAAGGGTTTGTGATAATGGGATCGTGGTTTTGGGGAACTAAATCATTATGATGGATATATTCAAGCTTATAAAGATGGTCTAAAGAACTAGTAGAATGAAAAGAGTTTCTTGATGTATGGAAAGATGTAGAGGAAGAAGGAAAGAGTACTTTGGAAGACTTGGAAGATGAAAGCATCACAAAGGAAAGAGCTTGCTCATGTTTGGGATAGGACCTCAAACCCTCATGTCCATGACCAAAAAGTTCTTCAAGTGCTATTACCTTTTGGAAAAAAGAATAATATGCAAAATCTAATAGACTTTTTCCTACCTTTTCAAGGGGCACATATTGCTTAGATTTACTTACTCTTTAGGGCTATGTATTGCTTAGACCAACTCTTAAGCTTCTTGTGGAAGAAGTACTCACCCTTTTATGTATATGAAAATAATGGCTCTCTTAGCCTAAATAACTCGTAATGGCCTTTTAAGGTTAGCACCTTTCAAAATTCAATGAAAGTGGTCCTTACATATTACTTTCCTTTAAAGATAAATGATCCCCATGTATTGTTTCCTTATAAAGAGAAAAGAGTAGTCCTTCAAAGGCTGCACATCTTCTTGGTGCTAAGAAACAAAAGGACAAGAATGACTCTATGGTGTGTAGTGAAATTCAGAGAAATTTTTTTTAAGCTATCATTGCCCTTTTAGGCCTTGGTGCCACTAGGTTATCCAAGTGAGAAGTTGACTCTTGATTGTATAGGGATAAAAGTTCTTAAGATAAAGGTGTTATAGAAGAAAAGGAATTGTAATTGAGAGAAATGGGTTATAGATGAGAGAATTTCATTAAAATGGGGGGGAGAGAGAAATTTTGTAATGCCAAGACCTGGTGTCAAAAAAAGCTATTACTTTAATTGGCTTTTTATAGTTTTTTGGAACAATTCATTCTTAAGCTGAAGGAGATGGTTGGTTTTTAATTTGGAAAGATGTTTGATTTAGATGCATTGTATAGGAAAAGGAGACACCATATGATAATAATACCCTGATACAATCACGAACTAGCACGCAAACATGCAGTGGGCTGTTCTGAATAGCTGTAGTGAACATGGTCTGTCTTTCTAAAGGGTTGTAGTGGTTGTAGTTTGTTGCTTTTAGGTTTCTTTTTTATAATATTGCAATTGTTGTTTTCGGGTAGGCAGTAGGTAGCATCTGACCTCCATCATAATGGGGTATGTAAAACATTTTAAGGTACCTAACGATGAACATGCTTGTAGGTTAGTAAGGGGCATAGCATTCTACATGACAAAGATTTTATGGTCCTTGGTGGAGGATGAGTCCAAAACCAAAAGTAGAACCTCATGAATGAAGGTAGGCAAGTTCATCCAAGTTATTTAGAAGGTTTGGTCTCCCTTGAATGAGACCATTCTTTCTCTTCTCTTTCTCTATCCTTCCACCATAACTTGAAAAAAAATGTTCTAATGACTATCTCGTGGGAGACTACCTAGTAAATCGTCCGTTGACTTGATCATATAGCCAAACCCTTAACAATTTGGTATTAACGCCAGATGATCCTCAGTCTTTTTTCCACCACTATGGCTGATGAGAGAGGAAGTTCATTAGACTTTGATATGGACCAAAGGTTTAAAGATCTTTTAGACACCATGCAACGAATGTTAGCTAGCTTTCTTACCTAGATGGCTAACCAAAACTGAGGGCCATCTCCTATGCCCAGTTTTGATTATGCCTCTGGCTCTCACCCCAATGGACATAAAACCTTTGACTCAGCTCATGTTCCTCTCGGTGATGGTCCCAAAGCCAACATGTGTTGGGATTTCCCATGTTATGATGGTGAAGGGGATCATACTGATTAGATTCTATGTGTTGAGCAATTTTTCTTGTTCAATAATATCCCTGAGCAAGAAAAAGTCCCAATGGCATCTTAGAATTTTGAATCTGATGCCCAAGTATGGTTCCAACTCCTTAAAAATGATCCTACTAGCAACCTTGTGACTTAGACCTGTCTTACTCATGAGTTACTTAATCGTTGTGGTCCCAACAAGTTTTTCCACCATTTTGGTGAACTTACACGACTCCAACAACCTGGTAGTGTTGATGAATACTAGAAGGCCTTCTCCTGCATGTTGTTAAAAAGCTAGTCACTTAAACCCTCAACAAGAGTTGCATTGCTTCCTCTATGGCCTTAAGGATGCTATTCGTGTGGAGGTGCAATCCCATAATCCTACCACCCTTTTGGTTGCCATTGGGCCGTCAAGGCTCCATGAGAACAAGGTCCAATTCTACAAACCATCAACCCCTTTCGGGCAATGAAGACTAACTTCCCTTTCCAACAATTTCTCTTTAGCCCCCCTTGTTGGTCCTTTTAACTTACATGTTCCTAAGTTGTCACCTGAAGAAATGAGTGAACGCCGAAACATGGGCCTTTGTTACAATGGTGATAAGAAATACAACCCCTCTCATCATTGCAAACACCTTTTTTTAGCTTGAGGCTACCACTCAAGAAGACATTTTTTAGGATGAGTGTTTTGAGGCACCACCATTCTCTACTAATCTCTCTCCTAAAATTTCCTTGAGCACTATTTATAGGCTCACTAGCCTTCAAACTATACTAGTCGTCGGTCAGGTGGCTTCAAATACCTGCCAAGTCACATGCTTGGTTGATAATAGCGTCACTTACAACTTTGTGGCTATTGAAGTTGCATAACGAGCTGGCCTTTCTCCTACCAAAACCAGTGCTCTAGTGGTGAAGGTTGCTAATAAGGAACGTGCCTTTAATGTTGGCATCTGTCAAGATGTTTCTCTATAAACCTAAGGTCTCACCTTTTGCTTGGACCTTCATGTTCTCAAACTCGAAGGCATTGATGTTGTTCTGGGTGTGCCTTGGCTTTACATGTTGAGTTGCATAGTGTGGGGTTTCACTCACTTAACATTGGCTTCCATCAAATATGGCCAACAAATTAAGCTCCAAGGGCTGACTTCACCTTACCACAAATTAATGGAAGGCAATAAGATCGGCAAGACTCTTTGCAAGGAAGGTTTGGGCCTTCTTTTACAAGTTTCAGCTATGCTTAATGCCAACTCCTTTGATTTTTCCATAGCCACTTCGGACGTCCCTATAGAGTTACAACCCCTCATTCAAGAGTTTACTACGATCTTTTGTGAACCACATAGTTTGCCTCATTTTCACTCTTATAACCATAGCATCCTTTTACATGATGATAGCAAACCCATTTTAGTCTGCCCATACCATTGTCCTCATTTTCAAAAGGATGAGATCAAACAGATTGTTCAGGAGTTATTAACTTCAAGTGTAATCCGACCAAGCGCCAGCCCCTTCTTCTCTGATTCTTTTGGTCAAGAGAAAAAGACCACACATGGAGAATGTGTGTGAATTATTGGGTGCCGAATTAGGCAACTATTCAGGATAAATTTCCCCTTCCTAATATTGATGAACTGTTGGACGAGCTTCATGGTGTTGTCATTTTCTCTAAACTTGATCTCCACTCTAGCTACTACCAAATCCATATGAACCCACGAGATATATCCAAAACTACTTTTCGCACCCACCGTGGCCATTTTGAATTCGTTGTCATGTCCTTTAACTTAACTAATGCTTCATTTACCTTCCAAGCCACAATGAACCCAGTCTTCCAAGTCTTCTTTTGTAAGTTTATCTTGGTTTTATTTTTATTTTTTATGATATATTAATTTATAATCCTTCCTTGGTTAAGCATGAACATCACTTACGCATTACCTTTGAAACCTTGACCCACAATCACCTTTTTGTCAAATGGTCCAAATATGCTTTTGGTAGAGCTGAGATTCATTTCCTCAGACATACCAATAGCAAGGGCGGCCTCAGCATGGAGGAGGATAAGATTCGGTCTATCCTCACTTGGCCATGACCTAAGACAGTGAAAGCTCTTCAAGGCTTTTTAGGCCTTTCTAGCTATTATAGGCGGTTTGTTCACCATTATGGCCTCATTGCTTGGCCCCTCATTTATTTATTAAAAAAAGATGGCTTTCGGTGGAGTGAAGTTGTTAGGACTACTTCCAACCAACTCAAGCTTGCATTGACCTAAGCTCCCTTGCTAGCTCTTCCGAATTTTGGCAAAACTTTTGTGGTTGAATGTGACTCTTCCAGCACTAGTATTCATAGAGTCCTTACCCAAGAAAACCACCCTATTATTTTTTTTTAGCCAAACACTCCATGGCCGAAATCAACTACTTTCCATTGACAAACAAGAAATGTTGGCCTTAGTTCTTACCGTCCAAAAATGGTGTCACTATTTGTTAGGTGGCATTTTATTGTGTGCTCCGACCATCAAAGCTTAAAATATTTATGGGAACAACACTTATCCACTCATGCATAGCAAAAGGCCCTTGCAAAACTTATAGGGTATGACTGTGTCATTCAATATTGTCTTGGTCATGAAAATCTTGTTGTGCTTTATCCCATTGTGAAGACTATCTTTTGGCCTCTGCCCCTACCTATATGGGTTCGACTTCTCATACCCCCAACTTTGCAAATACCACCTTATTGCATGCCGCCCATGACATGTTAGCTTCCTCACCACTTTCACCCATGAAGCCCACGTCTCCCCCATTATCTCCTAAGTTGTTGCATGTGGCTACTTTAGCCATTGCTCCCCCATGCAATGCTCATGCATCCCTTTTTGCCGTCTCCCAACTCATTCCAACATGGACCACTCCTATTTGTGAAGAAATTGCTACCAACCCCGACATGCATGCATTAATTCAACGCATTCTGGATGATGATGCGGTGGGCCCGTGGGTCTACAGAGATGGTCTTCTCTTTTTCAAGGGATGCCTCTTTTTGCCTCAAGGTTCCTTTCTCTTGCCTATTATCATTACTGAGTTCCATAATAACACCCACGAAGGAGTTCCAAATAATGGGTCAAATGGTTGGCTTGGTGTGAATATTGTTACAACACCAGCTGACATAATGGACTCAAAACGTGTCCCTATGAGGTGGTTTAGGGGAAAATTCCCCTGACTTTGCTTTCTTACCTTCCAAGCTCTTGATGTGGCCTCCATCAATCTTGCTCTCCAACATCATGACTAGATGATTAAAATGATATGTGGTCGTCTTTTGGAAGCCTAAGTTCACATGAAGTGTAATCATGATTTTAAGCGGTAGGAAGTCCAGTTCAATGTGAGTGATCGAGTTTTCCTCTGTCTCTAACCCTATTGGCAAATGTATGTGGCCTTTTGCCACGCACTCAAGCTCTCCCTATGCCTTTATGGCCCTTTTGAGGTCCTCCAATGTGTGGGTCTTGTGGCTTACCGTTTGCACCTTCCCGCTTCTTCCAAAATCCACATTGTCTTCCACATCTCCTGCTTGAAGAAACTTATTGGTGATGGGGTTGTTGTTGTTCAAGCCGAGTTGCCTCATAAGCTGGCCACTTCTGACACTTTCTCTGCTGCCCCCCAAGTTGTCTTAGAGCATCGCATTTGGAAGAAACGCTAGTAAATTCTCATCCACTAGCATAGTTTAGCTCTAGTGGATGTAACATGGGAGTATGTGGACATCATAGCTCAACGATTCCCTAACTTCGACCTTGGGTTCAAGGTCTAACTTAAAGGGGGAGGAGTTGATACGATCACGGAATAGCACGCGAACATGCAATGGGCTGTTCTGAATAGTTGTAGTGAATGTAGTATGTCTTTCTGAAGGGTTGTAGTGGTCAAAGTCTGTTGCTTATGTGTTTCTCTTTTATAATATTGCAAATGTTTTTTTCGGGTAGGCAGTAGGTAGCATTTGACCTTCATCATAAATAGGATTTGTAAAACACTTTAAGGTGCCTGACAATGAACATGCTTGTAGGCTAGTAGAGGCTATAACATTCTGCATGACAAAGATTTTATGGTCCTTGGTGGAGGATGAGTCCAAAACCAAGACTTGTATTTAAGAAGTAGAACCTCACGAATGAAGGCAGACAAGTTCATCCAAGTTATTTAAAAGGCTTGGTCTCCCTTGAATGAGACCATTCTTTTTCTTCTCTCTTTCTATCCTTCCACCATAGCTCGAAAGAAATATTCTAATGATTCCCTCCTGGGAGACTACCTAGTAAATTTTTCGTTAACCTAATCATACACCCAAGCCCTTAACATACTCCTCATTGTCATAATAAGAATTCTCATAACTAAAATCATATTCAAAGTACTATGTTGCTACTAAGGATTATGTTTGGACTTTGTTCTTCTTCCTTAGAAAATATGGACTCTAGGCCAACGTCATCATCCCAAGAGGTAACTTGGTTCAAAGACTTAATAAGTTGAGCTTGCCTTTTCTTTTATGGACATTGATTGGCAAAATGGCCTTCCTTCTTACATACAAAGCATTTGGTGCCATGTTTATTTCCTATAAATTATTTTTCCTTGAAAAATCTGAACCCTTTTTTAAATTTTTCTTTTTATTTTTATACTTTGGCTTGTGGAATTATTTGAATTTTACTAAATGATGCTTATTTCCAAAATGATAGTAGCAAGACTTGTCTATATTGTTGCATTTGATTTGCAAATTAGGTTTGTGGCAATTAGGATAGATCACCTTGCCCATAGATTGAAGGTTCTAAATGAACATGTGTCTGTTACATAGATACTTAAGAGTAATGAATACCTATTTGTTAAGTCTCCCAAGTGTGGTTTTGAAAAGTTAGGATTTTGTCACGTGAAGATTATGTAGGACCTTATTACCCAACAAAGGGAGAAATGAGTTAAAATATGCATGTTTAAGGTTAACATCATCAAAGTCACTCATTAAATAAAATCTTTCTAAGAACATATTGTAATGCAATTCCAAGCCCTTTTTATTGAAAAAGAAGCACTTAATATTCTTCCACTCTTCTTAGGCTTGTTTAACTAAATTCACTCAAAATATCAAGAGCTCAGTATAGATAAGCCCCAAAAAAAAAAAATGGTTAAAATCATTGGACACTGTGCTCGATGACGCTTCTTCCCAAAATGATAATAACAAGACTTGTTTGTACCTTTGCATTTGATTTGCAAATCAGGTTTGTGGTAATTAGGATAGATCAACTTGCCCATAGATTGAAGGTTCTAAATGAAAATGTATTTGTTACACAAATACTTAAAAGTAATGAGTGCTTATTGGTAAAGTCTCCCAAGTGTGGTTTTGAAAAGTTAGGTTTTTGTCATGTTAAGAATATGTAGGACGCTATTACCCAATAAAGAAAGAAATGAGTTAAAATATGCATGTTTGAGGTTGACATCATCAAAGTTGCTCACTAAATAAAATCTTTCTAAGAACATATTGTAGTGCAATTCCAAGTGCTTTATGTTGAAAAAAAAAAAAAGCATTTACTCTTCTTCCATTCTTCTTAGGCTTGTTCAATTAAATCTACTTAAAATCTCAAGAACTACTAAGATAAGCCTAAAGAAATGGTTAACATCATTGGATACTTTCTTGATGATGCTTCTTCCCAAAATGATAGTAGAAAGATTTGTCTATACCTGTGCATTTGATTTGCAAATCAGGTTTGTGGAAATTAGGATAGATCACCTTGCCTATAGATTGAAGGATATAAATGAACATGTATTTGTTACACATATACTTAAGAGTAATGAATGCCTATGGGTAAAGTCTCCTAAGTGTGGTTTTGAAAAGTTAGGCTTTTGTCATGTTAAGATTATGTAGGACCTTATTACCCAATGAAGGGAGAAATGAGTTAAAATATGCATGTTTGAGGTTGACATTATCAAAGTCACTCACTAAATAATTTTTTTTTAAGACGTATTGTAGTGCAATTCCAAGTTCTTTCTGTTGAAAAGGAAACACTTAATCTTCTTCCACTCTTCTTAGGCTTATTCAATTAAATCTACTAAAAGTCTCAATAACTTAGTATAGATAAGCCTAAAATAAATGGTTAGCATCATTGAACCCTTTGCTCAATAATGCTTCTTCTCAAAATGATAGTAGCAAGACTTGTCTATACCTTTGCATTTGATTTGCAAATCATGTTTGTGGCAATTAGGATAGATCACCTTACTTATCAATTGAATATTCTAAATGAACATGTATTTGTTACATAGACACTTAAGAACAATGAATGCCTATTGGTAAAGTTTCCCAAGTGTGGTTTTGAAAAGTTAGGCTTTTGCCATGCTAAGAATATGTAGGACCTTATTACCTAACAAAGAGAGAGTAGTTAAAATATCCATGTTTGAGGTTGATCTCATCAAAGTCACTCACTAAATAAAATCTTTCTAAGAACATATTGTATTGCAATTCCAAGTTTTTTTTTGTTGAAAAAGAAGCACTTAATCTTCTTCCATTCTTCTTAGGCTTGTCCAATTAAATCCATTCAAAATCTCAAGAACTCAGTATAGATAAGCCCAAAAAAATGGTTAATATCGTTGGACATTTTGCTCAATGATGCTTTTTCCAAAATAATAATAGTAAGACTTGTTTGTACCTTTGCATTTAATTTGCATATTAGGTTTGTGGCAATTAGGATAGATCACCTTGCCCATAGATTGAAGGTTCTAAATGAACATGTATTTGTTACATAGATACTTAAGAGCAATGAATGCCTATTGGTAAAGTCTTCCAAGTGTAATTTTGAAAAGTTAGGCTTTTGTCATGCTAATATTATGTAGGACCTTATTACCCAATGAAGGGAGAAATGAGTTAAAATATGCATGTTTGAGGTTGACATTATCAAAGTCACTCACTAAATAATTTTTTTTTAAGACGTATTGTAGTGCAATTCCAAGTTCTTTCTGTTGAAAAGGAAACACTTAATCTTCTTCCACTCTTCTTAGGCTTATTCAATTAAATCTACTAAAAGTCTCAATAACTTAGTATAGATAAGCCTAAAATAAATGGTTAGCATCATTGAACCCTTTGCTCAATAATGCTTCTTCTCAAAATGATAGTAGCAAGACTTGTCTATACCTTTGCATTTGATTTGCAAATCATGTTTGTGGCAATTAGGATAGATCACCTTACTTATCAATTGAATATTCTAAATGAACATGTATTTGTTACATAGACACTTAAGAACAATGAATGCCTATTGGTAAAGTTTCCCAAGTGTGGTTTTGAAAAGTTAGGCTTTTGCCATGCTAAGAATATGTAGGACCTTATTACCTAACAAAGAGAGAGTAGTTAAAATATCCATGTTTGAGGTTGATCTCATCAAAGTCACTCACTAAATAAAATCTTTCTAAGAACATATTGTATTGCAATTCCAAGTTTTTTTTTGTTGAAAAAGAAGCACTTAATCTTCTTCCATTCTTCTTAGGCTTGTCCAATTAAATCCATTCAAAATCTCAAGAACTCAGTATAGATAAGCCCAAAAAAATGGTTAATATCGTTGGACATTTTGCTCAATGATGCTTTTTCCAAAATAATAATAGTAAGACTTGTTTGTACCTTTGCATTTAATTTGCATATTAGGTTTGTGGCAATTAGGATAGATCACCTTGCCCATAGATTGAAGGTTCTAAATGAACATGTATTTGTTACATAGATACTTAAGAGCAATGAATGCCTATTGGTAAAGTCTTCCAAGTGTAATTTTGAAAAGTTAGGCTTTTGTCATGCTAATATTATGTAGGACCTTATTACCCAATGAAGGGAGAAATGAGTTAAAATATGCATGTTTGAGGTTGACATTATCAAAGTCACTCACTAAATAATTTTTTTTTAAGACGTATTGTAGTGCAATTCCAAGTTCTTTCTGTTGAAAAGGAAACACTTAATCTTCTTCCACTCTTCTTAGGCTTATTCAATTAAATCTACTAAAAGTCTCAATAACTTAGTATAGATAAGCCTAAAATAAATGGTTAGCATCATTGAACCCTTTGCTCAATAATGCTTCTTCTCAAAATGATAGTAGCAAGACTTGTCTATACCTTTGCATTTGATTTGCAAATCATGTTTGTGGCAATTAGGATAGATCACCTTACTTATCAATTGAATATTCTAAATGAACATGTATTTGTTACATAGACACTTAAGAACAATGAATGCCTATTGGTAAAGTTTCCCAAGTGTGGTTTTGAAAAGTTAGGCTTTTGCCATGCTAAGAATATGTAGGACCTTATTACCTAACAAAGAGAGAGTAGTTAAAATATCCATGTTTGAGGTTGATCTCATCAAAGTCACTCACTAAATAAAATCTTTCTAAGAACATATTGTATTGCAATTCCAAGTTTTTTTTTGTTGAAAAAGAAGCACTTAATCTTCTTCCATTCTTCTTAGGCTTGTCCAATTAAATCCATTCAAAATCTCAAGAACTCAGTATAGATAAGCCCAAAAAAATGGTTAATATCGTTGGACATTTTGCTCAATGATGCTTTTTCCAAAATAATAATAGTAAGACTTGTTTGTACCTTTGCATTTAATTTGCATATTAGGTTTGTGGCAATTAGGATAGATCACCTTGCCCATAGATTGAAGGTTCTAAATGAACATGTATTTGTTACATAGATACTTAAGAGCAATGAATGCCTATTGGTAAAGTCTTCCAAGTGTAATTTTGAAAAGTTAGGCTTTTGTCATGCTAATATTATGTAGGACCTTATTACCCAATGAAGGGAGAAATGAGTTAAAATATGCATGTTTGAGGTTGACATTATCAAAGTCACTCACTAAATAATTTTTTTTTAAGACGTATTGTAGTGCAATTCCAAGTTCTTTCTGTTGAAAAGGAAACACTTAATCTTCTTCCACTCTTCTTAGGCTTATTCAATTAAATCTACTAAAAGTCTCAATAACTTAGTATAGATAAGCCTAAAATAAATGGTTAGCATCATTGAACCCTTTGCTCAATAATGCTTCTTCTCAAAATGATAGTAGCAAGACTTGTCTATACCTTTGCATTTGATTTGCAAATCATGTTTGTGGCAATTAGGATAGATCACCTTACTTATCAATTGAATATTCTAAATGAACATGTATTTGTTACATAGACACTTAAGAACAATGAATGCCTATTGGTAAAGTTTCCCAAGTGTGGTTTTGAAAAGTTAGGCTTTTGCCATGCTAAGAATATGTAGGACCTTATTACCTAACAAAGAGAGAGTAGTTAAAATATCCATGTTTGAGGTTGATCTCATCAAAGTCACTCACTAAATAAAATCTTTCTAAGAACATATTGTATTGCAATTCCAAGTTTTTTTTTGTTGAAAAAGAAGCACTTAATCTTCTTCCATTCTTCTTAGGCTTGTCCAATTAAATCCATTCAAAATCTCAAGAACTCAGTATAGATAAGCCCAAAAAAATGGTTAATATCGTTGGACATTTTGCTCAATGATGCTTTTTCCAAAATAATAATAGTAAGACTTGTTTGTACCTTTGCATTTAATTTGCATATTAGGTTTGTGGAAATTAGGATAGATCACCTTGCCCATAGATTGAAGGTTCTAAATGAACATGTATTTGTTACATAGATACTTAAGAGCAATGAATGCCTATTGGTAAAGTCTTCCAAGTGTAATTTTGAAAAGTTAGGCTTTTGTCATGCTAATATTATGTAGGACCTTATTACCCAATGAAGGGAGAAATGAGTTAAAATATGCATGTTTAAGGTTGACATCATCCATTCAAAATCTCAAGAACTCAGTATAGATAAGCCCATCATCATATACATATTGTAGTGTCATTCCAAGTCCTTTCTATTGAAAAGAAAGCACTTGATCTTCTTCCACTCTTCTTAGGCTTGTTCAATTAAATCATCTCAAATTCTCAAGAACTTAGTATAGATAATCCTAAAGAAATGGTTAACATCACTAGACAATTTTCATCCCTCATGTGGTCACTTAGATGGAACCACCATAACTAGAGTTGGCCATGGAATTTTACTACTACTATATCCATTACTTGGGCAAAGCTAGTGCCATCTTTCCTTAGTTAAATGACCATGTAAGAATAAATTTCTAGCAATTTATCCTTCCATTAGTGTGGAGGGATATCATTTAGGGAGATAAATGGAATGTCCTACATGCCTTTTGTTTTTAACTAATTAGTGGCTATAGGCATTGGTTTCTTATGCAAGAGTCTTGGTCATGCTTTGTGTACTTTTCTCCCCTTCTTATTTACTAAGTTTCTTGATTGTTGGCTCAAAATTTATCAAAAAGTCTCCAATCATATAATCATGATCTGAAATATCTCTAAAAAGACTCAAGACTCTTTGCTCTTTAATTGTCTTTGGGGCTTCCACCATTTCTTCTAAAAGGACATAAATAGGATGTTGGCAAGTAAGTACCTTATTTTCTCTAATGGAGAGTCTTTTTTCTTTTCTACTAGGTTATTAGTTAGGTGGAGGTGGAGTCAAAGATCTTTGACTTTCAAAATGGTTGTCATCATCAATAGTGGCCTTTATTGGATCAAAGCCATTAGGGAAACTGAAAAAGGGGAAACTAGGCTCATATGGTGATGTATTGGGCATACGCTAGAATGCTTCAGATGGTTCCGTGAATATAGGTGCTGGGAGAAAGGGATTAGGCAAGGACTTATTCTCTTTTATGGCTTCCAATTAGCATTTTAGGTGATGTAACTTAGCTTCTTTCTACCAGAAGGTTCAGAAGAAAGCAGTAATTCTTTTGGCTAGCTCTAATAGTTTATAGTGACTACATCAATGTCTACTTGGTATTTGGTAATTAGGTCATAAAAGGTCTAAAAAAGCCTTTGTCCAGCTTTTCAAAGAGTTGTATTTGGCTTCTTGTTATTTGCTTCAACATCTTGTTTTATGCCAATACACTTTTTAATTGCTAATTCAGAGTTGCTTCCGCTACTAAGGTTGGCTTTCTAGTACTGTTAGATTGGATTGTTGTTGCTGGAATCTTTTGTGCATGCCTCGTTTTTCATCATTCATCTGAATACTATAGAGAAGGGAACTTGAAATCATAATCTGGAGAGGTTGGATTCATACTCCCTACAGATTTGATCATGTTGACCTTTTCCCATAAAGCTTTTCTACATGTGCCAATTGTGGATACTGTCTATATGGCATTACGGCCCTCCCTACATCGGAGACTTGAAGAAAGCATTTTACAGTGATGATGTCTCATCATGTAATTACCATTGCCTAATTAGGTACTCATATATTGCAAGTTATTATCGGTTTTTGTGTTTAGTACAATGGCTTAGCAATTATTACAACATGACAGAAATTTGATTTTTTTTTTCCCTCTTTGTTTGGTCATTCACTTATGTGAGATCCCTTTAGTGCTCTTATAGATCCCACTTGTTGGCATAGAGCTACTTGATTTTTGATAATTTGCCTTCAATAACCAGCAATGCCTGTTATGAATGTCTGGATTAGTTTCTCTCTCCCTTATTATCAATTTTTAAATTAGAAACTTAGTATGTTAGGAATGTCTTATGGATTTTGCAGTTTTTGGTTATTTAGGTATAGACTTCTTAGAAATATACATTAGAAATTTGTTTTGTGTAAATAGTGGGCTTTTACTTCATTTTGAGATAAAAGCTTAGTTGATGGATGATGTAATGGAACATAAAGATTTTAGTTTCGTAGTGTTGAAATATAATAATTGAGATGCTCGATTAAAGCTAGAGGACTTTTGTTTATTCACATTCATTGTCCTTAACATCTAATCCTTTTAGTTTGTATATACAAGTTAATTACTGTGATGTGGTTTGCTTTTGGCCTTTTACACATGGATGAAACGAGCACACTTGGTATAAGATTGTTGTATATGTCATGTTTATTCTGGATCTTCTTTTATCTCTCTCCATCTCTGTACTTTGGACCACAAGTTTCACGGTGAAGATGAAAAGAATGTCTATTACTTCACGTGCATATTGATTGTTCCCCATGTTGCAAGTGGGTTGGCCATTCTAGAGATTTGGAGGAGCTTGAAGCTGGTGATCCCTTCACCCTTATCAGAAGACATAACTGAAGGGATCCGGAATGTGAGAATTTACCAATATTATTATTGTTAAGATTTGCAACGATGCATGTTAAAAGTCAGTTCCGCGGACGGCTTCTAATTTCCTACCTATTGAATCTAACAGTCATTTATCCGCTTAACTTTTTCGCCATGCCTAATAACTCCGCCATCTCGACTTTGCGTTTTACTCTGGATTGTGCTATGAGGTCCATCTTCACTTTTTCATTTGGCAGGGCGGCCATAAGGACCACCTAGAAATGGCTGTAAAGATTTCCAATTTCCTCCTTTAGCTAACTTAATAGTCCCATGGCAGCCCTTAGTTAGTAGAAGCATTTCGTACCACTATGGTTTCCAGCGGGATATTCTTCCACGTACAAATGCTTTATCTTCTACATTTAATAATCTGTATGATGCTGACTAACCAAGCCATCTGACCAAAACCACTTGCTTATATTGTAGTCTCTTGCTTTTCAGTTTCCATTAATGGATGCCTACTCGCTGCTTTAGAATGCATAGAAGTCGGAACTGAAGTTCCAATAAATTTTACTGTGATTTTTCAAAACGTTTGAGGAGAAAAAGACATCTGATCATCAGAACACCAATTCATTTTGTACTGAGCAACAAATGAAGAACCCATTCTTCGGGTGTCTGTGGCCAACTTCAGTGGTGACATTTGTTATATTGCACCATTATAAGTACAGCTTCAACGTTGTAGTTCTTCAGAACTGGTTAGTGCGTAAGCTGCTATGGCAGTCATTCACTTGGGTCCACGGCAGCACTATATAATCAGAATTTCGAACCCAATTCAACTCCTCGCGTACTTAAGCTATGCATGTGAATCCAATTCAATGTTTGCCAAACTTGATATTGACATATTCAAGAAAATGGTCCCAACTTCCCGCTGAAGGAAACATCACTGATCACCATCATTCTCTTTACATGATTCCTATGACCCATGCCCGAGTATTATCCCATGCCTCTCCATAAGGGCGAGAACGAAACTCATGCTTGGTAGGTGGGGCAATAAAGAGATGTTTATTTCTGCAGTATTCACTTCGACCAGTAACATATAAGGCTTAAGGTATATCCTAAACTAAGGGCGGCAACCGAATCGTGTGGCCTTACCTATGTTGGAGTTTGGACCCTTTACCATCCAGCAATAAATATATGCTTTCCTTAATGAGAGATTTTCAGCGATTTTTATGATCCGTCGCATACTGGACAGAATAAAATCAGTGACATCTTCTGAAAGGTCAATCACGGTTAGCAATCACCTATGTTGGGTCATACCAATTCATTTTGTAGTTTCTGAAAGGTATTCGTCGCATTAAATTGCTAAATTTGACTATTAAACCTTTGATTTCTAAATTCTTTGAACTGTGCAGCAGCATTGGTATTGACCAACTGGCCTATATTAATTCGTTCAGTCCGGAACAAGATGTAGCCACCGCTCATTCATCTTTCTCTTCCTCTCCCCAGTATAAAGGATACAACGTAGTCCACACCACTCTCGCTGTTTATCTTTGGGGTTCAATAAGATGGGGAGAGCACCGTGTTGTGAGAAAGTAGGGTTGAGAAGAGGAAGATGGACTGCTGAAGAAGATAACATCTTGACCAAATACATCCAAGCCAATGGTGAAGGCCGTTGGAGGACTTTGCCCAAGAATGCTGGTATTCTTTTACTTTTTCTGTTTCTTTATCGAGTGAATGACGTAAGTACGTTGTTGAAAACTGAGTGCTCTTAAGTATGTGAAGCATGCAAGATAAAAGAAGTGCATGAGTTCTTCAATTGTTTTACTTTCTTCATGGCGACGTTGTTTTGAAGGTTTATTAAGGTGTGGGAAAAGCTGCAGACTCAGGTGGATAAATTATCTGCGGGCGGACTTGAAGAGAGGGAATATCACGCCTGAAGAAGAAAAGATCATCCTTAACTTGCATAGTTCTTATGGTAACAGGTATGTTCAACTCTTTTCCATATCTTTACATGTTTTCCTCTAAGCTTGCATATCAACTACGAAATCACAGAGAACCTCTTTTACAATTCCAAAAAATTGCTCGTCCTAGATTCGCAGGAAAAGGTATTAATGGAAACCCTGTAAGTGTTGTGCTTGGTTTTACGTGGGATGAAAAACTCATCTTCCTAACTTCATTTAATCCACCTTCTGTACAATTCAAAGATCTCTCCTGAAACAGATTGCAAGTAAACCCACTGATAAAACTAGTCCCGAACACTTCTAAACTTCCTTATGTATCAGAGAAACGCGATTCCTGGAATACCAGTTTCAAACGAGAAGGATGAATTCTCAGTACTTTACCCACATACAGAGCCTCAGCTTCACTTATCGCAAACCATCTTTCTTTCCTGCTGCCCTGCTCTTCTTTAACTGTCCCACACTCGTTTCCAAATAATGAAAATCGTCGGTGAACTTACGTCATTTCCAAAGTTTCATTGCTATGGTGGGCAGTCTTCTGTACGTTCTTTCTGTATAAAACCTATCACCTGTCATTCAGTTGCCTCAAGGAGCTCCTTCAAGACCTTCATCCCTGCTCTTGCCTCAGAGCCCCTAGGATTTTGATGCGGGGCTCGTTTTGCCCTGGCTAATGGGAAAGACTATGTTAAACTCCGGGCATTAAATTTTAAAGCATTTCAATGGGCTCTATGTTGTCTCTTTGGACCTGTGTGCCTTCCTAATCCTTCTGTACCTCTTAAATCAGCGGTCTATGATTTTAAGTGACCTTATGGCAAAGTTAGCAGTTTGACTCATAAACTTGATTCACTGCAGCTCGACATATTAGCAAATTCTTATACTTTCTTTTAGAGTAATGCTCTTTTAATGCTGTTCACTCCGTGGTATTTAATCTCCTGCCATCTTACAGTCCCTCAATCTAAGTATAGATGATACAATTATGAAGATAACATATTTTTTTTTATTGAATTTAATATAAACGAGCGAGATTTTATGGTTTCGGGTAGGATTGAAAAAGAAGCTTAAGACCGCTGCAGCATACGGATTTGTAAAAATCGGGATGCACCCCTATATTTTTCACCTTAAAAGCTCAAATGCAAACGAAAACTATCAGAGTGCACACATAATATTGAGGCTTCTGTCCTAAATGAACATTGTTGCAGGTGGTCTTTCATAGCTGGACATTTGCCAGGACGAACCGATAATGAGATAAAGAACTACTGGAACACACGATTAAGCAGAAAGCACTACAGCTTCCCCAGGGCCATAAAGGAATCCTTGCCCACTGCTATCAGTAAGGCCGTTGTGGGCAAGCGAAGAGGGGAACGTGTTCGAGCGAGAAGATCAGCAATGAAAAAGCTCAAGAACGCAGCCTCAGGTACCTTGGAAATGTCATTAGTAAAGCCTGAAAGCGTTACGCCAAGTAAAATGGTTGAAGCAACATCAGAAGAAAAAGCACGTCTACTTGAAAGGATCCCCATAACAGTTATGACGTCTAGGAGCCCGGAACGGAAAGTAGACACAAGAAGCCATTGTATGCATGGTTCTTGTCTGGATGGTGCAGCGATGATATTAGAGCATTGTGAGGAGAGCAAATGCGTGGGGTTGTCCCCTGATAAGGAGGGAGCCATCAGTGCGTTTCTGTTTTGTCCTGTCCAGAAAAGAGAAAACGACGCCTTGGGGCCATACGAATGGCTAGACTGTGAGATGACGCGACTGAACGATATTCTTCAAAGCCGGGTTGAGGATCCAAGTGGTGGAGTAGACCACAAGGAGCGCAGAGAAAATGGGGTGGTGGGCATTAATGAGAGAGCAAATGCGGGCTTGGGAACAGAGAAAGAGACAGTAAATGAAGGGGAGAGCAGTGTTCTGAGCTCAAATGCTGATGGGGATTTGCACAATTGCTCTTCATCAACTGCTTCACGCATTGATGATGAATGGTTTGATTGGGATTGGGTAGATGGTGTTGAATGTCATGATCAATTGAATGTGTGGAACGAAGAAGAGCAGATGTTTACTTATTCCTGGGGAGCTGGCAAAGGTGACAACGAGTAGTGTTGTTGAGCAACACAAAGTGAAAGGAAATGGGCTTCAGTTTTTGATCGTAGCACTTGGATATGATGGACTCGTTTCTTTTTTCCGGGTAAGAGTATAACCAATACAAGTACTTCTAAAAGGCTAGTAGGGCCATGCCTTTAATTGTTGGAAGCCCCTTTGGCTTGCACAAATCACTAGTTTCAAATAAAGTTGGAATCATGTTATTATACTACATTTATCATCTAATCGATATTTTCCTGTAATCTCCTCGATCATTTCCTTGTTTTTTTTTCATTTGTTGGTTCATATCTCTCTAATAGGCTTAAAATGGTTTAGCTTACTCACGTTTCACTTGGGAATAACAAGGTTTAGCTTATGATTGATATTCTTTTTAAAAAGCCAATCCCTTTTGTCAAACACAATAACATGATTCAAAGCAAACAACTACTACAAAAAGTATTTTCAGAAAATAGAAACAGCAAATTTTTGAAGAACTTCTACTTTCTTATACGAATATCTTTAAAAGTTTTATACTTGCTTTATTAGATGTAGATATTTAATATTGAAGATCTGGAAAAATTTCCTCCTTTTTCCTGAACATATTTTAAGAGGATTTATACTTACTAAAATATGGAGGTTGATTCCTTATTTATAAAAATTTAGAAAATGAAAACATGAATGCATAGCCACCTCTATGTTACGGGATTAACTCCCACGAGAAATGCTTAATCCACATTGATAGCGTCAGATTGTTAGTTTTAAATTGAAACCAAGCAAAGGGGGTTGGTCATAGAACCAAATCAAGACTACTTGGTTTAAGGTTATCGTTTCTTACTTGATATTCACCATGAATTAAAGCATAAAAAAAAAAAAGGGCCCCTCATTTGCTCGTATGAAATTACTCACTCCATTGTGGCGCCCAAGCTTCAATATTCGTTCCATTCCTTTTGACATCAGATGTTCCATAAAAGCAACTTATCATGTCCGGATTTCACGACCTCTTACACTATCACTTATCAAAATTTTGGCGTTTGTATTGTGATTCTGCAAGGGTAATTTTAAAGTATACTATTAAAATTTGAGCTGCAGTCCTAATATTTCTTTAAAGGAATGTTCTAAATCAATATAATACCGGCTTGTAAAAGGGAAAAAAAAATAGTGAAGTGATCCTTATGTTTAGCCTGATATTAAAGCGATTCACCTGACATGAAGATCATATTTCAGGTTATTGAGATTTTATCTTGCATCAAATTAATCCTTTCATCTTTCTTCTATTGTTTTTATTAAGACTATGAAATGCTAGTCAGCTCAACACATGGAAACATAAAAAGTTCAGTTAAAAGAAAAAAAAAATGGCAGAAGGTAAGGAAAGTGCAGTAATCATAAAAAGCATGAATCTTAAATTTATGATGCTGGTATGGACAATACTAATACATTATGATCTCTATCAGGGAAAAAAAAAATCACACATCTTAGGTTGAGATTAGTTTGATAAAAGCCATTATTCCATAATGTCAATTATCAAGTTTATTGTAATTTTTCAAGAATCAGGATATAAAAAAATTTAGACATCCTGACTCTTTTCCAGTTCAGAATATGGAAGTTTATTTACTTAATGACGGAAAACGTATTAAGCAAAAGCATCACAACCAAGTGTATCCTATTTAGGGAAGTGAAGGTTAATACGTGAGTCACAACACTGATTAGGAACTATAAAGACCAGATTAATCAGAATGCAGTAGATGAAGCTATGAACTGAAGAATTATGAAGATTTTTCTGACAATACAATATGCCCCAGAAAAAAGAACAGACTTACATCTGTGGTAAAAAGAAAATAATCACGCTTCAATGCATAGATTAAAACCACCAGATATCAGCAACCACCTCGTCCACCAACGAATTGAATATTTCACACTCAACCTCTGCCCCCAATGCAAATACATCTAATTGGAAGTCCAGCCATCTTCCATACTGGCTGCTCATGTCTTTATCTACAAGCTCATCAACCATACAATCACCCGACTCTCTCCAACCAGAGATTTCCTTGTACACTTCTTCTGCTAACCACTCCTTTCTTCTCATCATTGTAACCCCTTTCAACCATGCTTCATATCCCCCACCCACAAATCGACCACATCTCAAGTCCAGGCATTCGCTTGCACAATCAAATAATAGCTTCCGCGTTAGCCTAGACTCACCACTGTCCTTTTCCCACTGTAATTTTCGACTTTCCAATTGATCAAAGAGATGGGGGTTTATGATCTCGCGAGCACGACCCAATGCAAAGTCTTTATACATTAATTCCACATTGCACAGTATCTCATTCACATATTCCATTTCCCACTCGGTTGGTCTCGTGTGATCCATCAAAATCGACTTGCTTGCATAATTTTCCACCACTGCTCCATTTGAAGTGGAAGAGGCCGAATCTGACAATTCCTTGTCAGCTTCTACTGAATGGAACTTTGAAGAACTCAGACCAAGAACCTCCTGAGCTTGAACAGATGCAAGCAACTTGCTTCCTGAAACTAATTGTGAATGCTTAACATAACTGAATGATTTCCTTGGAGATAAAATAAGTGAATCTATAATCATGAAGGATGAACTGCTTTTACCTTCTGTGCTGTTACTATCAGTGGAAATGGAAGAATCACAACTTTCAGTTGAAAAGGAAGGGTCAAGAATAGAGATTGGACTAGGATCTCGGCGACTGAGCAACGATCCAGCCTCACTATGATTACTGCTGCATTCATTCATTTCATCGGCTCCCTGAAGATGTAGCATTTCCATCAGCTAACATTATATGATATGGGCCTAACAGGCACCAATTAAATTTTTACAATGCAACAAAATCGAGGGAAAAAAGGAGGGTTGGAAGAGTAGCCTTCAGTGTTAGCGCAGGCAGATCATGCACTAAGATGGTAATAAACCTTGATTACATTGCTAAAAGTAGCTCACAAGATTTAATAAAAACTACAATGGAATTAGAAAAACAAAATTGACAATAGAGAAGATGCTTTGGCGGTAGGACTATTTTCCTATCTGATTCTGATCTAATTTTCTGAACACTTGGACGATTTGTTTTTAATGTTCATGGTCTGCAGAAAACAACTCTACAAACAACTTGAGACGTGAACTTAAATCCATATTTATTAAACCTGTTATAAGCTTAAGGATCTAAAGAGAATTAACTTCAGACTGAAATGCTAATCCAGCATGTAAACTAAATAGAAACGCAAACAAACAGATTTAAACAGGACAGGGCACTTTACTTGATGGTTATATCCGGTTGGCTATACTACTGCTGTTTAACCAAACAAAACAGATCCATTCAATAAGAAAAGTCCAATTTCACAGATCCCTCTCGTTTCTAAGATAATGGACTTGATTGCCCAGAATTCAGATGCATCACTGAAAGATAAAGGCATCTAGAATGAAAAGTACTTGAATCTAACATCACTAAGAATTTCCAAGCCCATAGGACAGATGATTAAAGACTTACAAAAACAATCGTCTAAATTGTGATGAGAATTATGTACCTGAAACTTGTTTTTCCATCTGAAGGCGGATGGATTAGTGGAGGAAAATGCAGAGTCACATTGGTCACCATATTTATCTGTAACCAGTTCGTATTGGTCTATCTTCTCATGTAATTTTGGCTTGGAGCTAACTGCATCATCATGGTGTAATGTTGACACAGAACTAGAAGCCGACCTTACTTCCGAGGAGTCACAGGGAGAAGATCCAGCTCCATTTGTTAATTCCCTTAACTTTTGCTCCAGAAGCATACTCAAAGAATCAGCCCCTATAACATTGTATCCAAGGGAAGAGAACCTCATACTATCTGACTCAAGCAACATTCTTTTACCTCTATGATCCCCAAAACCATCATTATTATTTTTGGCAATCTGACAAGAGGTGTCAGAACCAGGCATTGATCGAGTTAGGGGGGCTGTGAATGTAAAAGAAACAACATCAATGCCTTGCTTTCTGCTGTCTTGGGCCAAGCTGAAGTCCCCATCCATAACCAGTTTAGATTGAACCGACTTTTGATTTTTGTCATTTGGCACATTATCAGCATTCCGATTTTTCTCAAAGCCAAAGTCTCTATCTATGGTTCGTTTCTTCCTAGGGAAATTCTTAGTTCCAGAATATGATTCTCTATCACCATCTACTGCATCTAAACCCAGCTTCCTGGATCCTAGTTTGGAGTTCCCAGTGGATTTGCTTGAACTTTTGTGACGCACAGAAGTTGAATCACTGGACTGCACTTTTCTATTCCGCAAGTTCGAGACTGAAGGCTTTAAAGGCAATTTGTCTCTGTCAGTAAGGCAATTTTGTTTCTGATTATTCTGTCTTAGAACTCCAGATGAATTACGCATAGAAGACTTCTTATGCAAATTCTTATGAATACTTGGCTGGCTCTTGAAGGACTGGTTTGTATTAACCTCACTCTGCTCTTTCTGTCTCACCGAACTTCTATTGACAGTTGAACTTATCCCTTCTCTTCTCTGGACATTGACCTTTGCTTGGATGGCTAGGGAAACGGACCTTGTCTTGCTTGTTAAACCAGAAGAGCCTTCTTCTGTACCAGAAGAGTCGACAGATCCGCTCCAGCTCTTGTTTATAGACTGTCCATTAAGATACTTGGCAGTAGTAGACTCAACTGGCCTTCTAGAAGCTTCAGCAGGCCTGGAAATTTTATTTGTAGCTTCAACTTTCTCTTTCAGGTCTCGAACTTTCAGGGCTATGGAGGAAGACCCAGACAAAGGAACTTTCTGTGTAGCCTCCGCTTTTTCTTTGAGATCTCGAACCTTCAAGTGTACTGATGAAGAACCTACCAGAGGCAATTTGGCTTTGGCAGCGGCCTGAGTTCCAGGCTCAATAATTTTTGCAGCTGCTTCCATTATGTGAGCAGCATTCTTCGTGGAAATGAAACCAGGATTCTTGATAGGAGACAGAAGTTTGTGGTGTGTACTTGGAATCGATTTGGCTGATTTAGGAGGTAAGATTTCTGTTTGGAACTTCTCAATTGGCCTGCTTACCATCTTTCGGGGTTTTGACTCATCAAAATTCCGCACAGAGCCCCCCACCTTATTCAGAAGATTTCCAGAATACATGATTTGATTATCATGATGATAATCAAAATCTTTCCTATGATAAGGAGCCTCACGAAGAGACTGAGTATCAAAATAAGGGGTAGAGTAAGGCTCAGACAAGTTGGATGTTGGTAAGGATTCTAAGCCCATAAGCCTAGCAACTACCCCTGGGGCCCTATTTCCACATCCTTCTTCATCTGTAACTGATGAAGCACAGCTATAATCACTACTTCCTTTGATACTTGATCCTGCTCCAGTTTCATCTTCATCCATCTGGACATATTAAAAGAATCAGAAAACGGTCTTCGATTAAATTACATCAATCAACAGAATCTACAATACAAAAACTACAAGTAGCTATATTCCTACCAGACGAAGCTGAGTCCTTGGCAAGTTTCCATCGCTTTTCTTTCCTTGTTTGGATTGTTCTACACCAATAAAAAAAATTAATGGAAGATAACAATCATATGTACAAGATTACAATCTAACAGGAACTTAGATATTTGACATTGTATATTCTGGTCACATGAACTAAAATTATACCAGGTAAATCCAATTTGCTCGAGAACAGCTTCTTCCGAGATTTGGCAGTCCAGTCAAAGAGGTGAAAGAAACTGCCAACATAACCTCCCCCGCTTCTCGAACCCTCTTTCTCCACTCCCATTTTTCTGATGCAGAAAATGACAATTTGGGCGGATAGTGGCAGTTGTCGGTACCTTAATTATTATAACTTACGAAGCAAGAGCAGCAACAAATTCCCTGTTTCCAACTAAAATTCATCTGCAATATGATCAAACAAAATAAGTTCTTAATCCTAAACCATATACGCATTTCTTAAACCATTTCTCCAAAGAAAAAAGGAAAGTTTTCCCCTTCCTTACTGGTCAACACAACTTCTACACCCAACAAGTCATACATTCATATGGCAGTCCTAACAAACAAAATTCCTGAATTTGCCAAGGTTTAACAATTTGAGAGAGTAGTGCGGGGAGGTTCAGAGCTGGATTTCTTCAAGAACCACTTAAATTTTCTAAAGTATTGATAGTTTTCATCAGATGACCTTGAAGTTAAAAATTGATCTTTTTATTGCCACTTGATTCCGTTCGTTATTATGGTACAGAGAGGATACTAACGGGACTCCAGAAAGATGAAACAGAAGTACAATATTCTGGGAACCCTCAGTTTTCATCTAAGTATCATATACTAACAGGAAATCACCATTTCTGGTTCAGAATAAGGATAACGCGATTTGAAAATGCTTGATGTCCTAGGAACCTTAAGCAACTAAGCTTCCAAAATCAATGGGGGAAACAGGGAATAACCTTAAGTACATGCATCCCTTAATTCAGTCAACCAAATACCCCAAAAACCAAAGCACCAAAATGAAAAATAAACCTTCTCCTTGATAAGACGGAGGAAGGAAACTAAAAACACATCCGATTAAATTCCACGATCTATATCTGTTCCAGAAAAAGTCAACATCTTTGCAATATCGTGCATCGAGCATTTAAGACGAGGTCATTTGAATAACTCACATAAATGACCCAGGCAGAGCAACAGTTTTCAGTTATCCCAGTTCAACTATATCAGAACATGGCATTGGCAAATGATCGATCATTTTCCGTCTTCCCACATTTTCCCATCAACCAAACACCATCTCTCGCAAACCCATAAATCAAATCAAGCTTAGAAAGTACAAACACAAAGACTATTCTATCCCAGAGTAAGCAAAGCAGCGACCAAGCCAAACCGAAAATCTCACGACCCAGAAACAAAATCCGTATCGGAAATAGACTGATAAAGTAAAGAACTTACATTGAAACAATAACTTCTGCCTCCGGATCTTTGCTTTTCTGTCAACTCCAAGTGCACCAAAAAGTCCGTTGGTGGGTGAGCATTTCGAAGACGAAGCAAGTGAAGCAATTACGATTTCGCACAGGGAATTAAGAGGGATGCCAGGGTCAGAGACGGAGCGCAGAGAGAGTGAGATAGACAAGAGCGAGCTACCATCACTGTGCAGTGAAGGTCGTGCGTAGTTCAAGCATTAAATGGAGGAAGCGAGGTTTGTGTTTAAAAATAAAAATAAAATAACACATAATATAATTTTAAATTATGTCCGCTGAGACACAGGGCTTATAAAAAGGTTAAAAGCTTATAACGTCTCTCTGGAGAGGGAGAGATTTCAAATTCCAAATTGGAGACAATGATACGGTTACACGGAGGTGATACAAACCCTATCTGTGATTGACACGTGTCTTGTACATCTTTCAAAATCCACAGCACAAAAGTGAATCGGCCCTCGTCCATGTCATCTCATCATCGTCTTTCAAACTTCTTTGCAATGCATTTATGGCAGAATTTACCCGACTTAATTTTACAGTTATTGAGTTCTTTAAAGTTTATGCCGGAAATTCTTCAGATTCAATCATAATTTTTAATTTATTAAAGTTCAGTATTATCCCATTTTAGCCTTAAATATCGTTATAATTGAGGAGTATAAAAAGAAAATGTTAAGATGTAAGTCATTTGCAAGGAAATTTTACTGCTAAATAGTCTTATATGAGATCGACATGAAACTTCTGGAGATCCATGCTTGAATGCCGAGATCTCCACATTCAGCTGGAATCGTGGGCCTCAAATTAAGATGCAAATTGAGAAGCATCATATGACCCGCAATTATTTCTCTGTCCCACGTTATATGCTCGACTTAATCACTTTCGCAGGCAATGACAAGAGCTTTCTGTCCAGCACCAATGCTTGTTGCTAAAGCAAAGCAAAGCAAAAACAAAACCGAAATAATATGCTCACATGCTTCGACCGTTACGATGATAAGAATCATGGTACCCATTTTTTTTTTTAAAAAAATTTTTTTTATTTATTATAAACTCACACACCCGGGGGAAGGGGAGGGACGGGATTCGAACCCCTGACCGGTGGGACGGCCGGTCAGGGTTAGGCTCAGAGAACGCCACTGAGCATGGTACCCATTTTGGTCATAAAAGTTGCCAACTTTCAATTTCTCAATTTTCCAAATTATTTAATAATTTTCATCATTATGTTTATATCAATTTGAAATTAAGAGGACTTGGGACTGTCAATTGATTTAACTAATAACATTTATGCAAATTTTGAGAACATGATATCAAAGAATCCAATTCCGTTTCCATAGCAGACAAGAACAGTTGGAGTTAGACTTTTTGGCTGTGGAGATGAAGATATAAGCATGATTACAATAGCTTTGAAGCCACCGTAATGAGAAGCCAGCTATCATTCAATGGAGATAATGACTAAAATAGCTTTGACTTAAATAAAACGCACTTGATTTGATCATCTATCTGCCCATTGGACCAAATATTAGTTCTTGCATTAACGAATACAGAATTTCTGATATTCTGAACTTGTGCATTCTACTTAAGCATGTGGAGATTAAATAATTGCACCCATATCGGTACAAGACCAACCCATATAATTATCAAGTTACTGTTCTAGGTAGATGTGTTCTTATAAATAAAGGCATATGATGTGTTACCTCAAATTATAGCACCTAGTATTAAGCAATCTTTTGTTTGATAATATATGCCAATCTATCGTTTAGCAAAAGCCTCATAACACAATTTAATGTTGCTTTTGTCATTTTTATTTCAAAGGAACGAATGTCAAAGATAATGACTCAATATATGGTATCAAATTCAAAATTATATCACCAATGGAATTTGCTAGTATTCACCATCCATGACAGTGACTAATTAATTATCTGACCATAGTGGTTGGCTTCTTCTTCTTCTTCTTCTGTTTTTTTCTTTTTTTGTGTAAAAGCATAATGGCCGTCATGGTTGGATAATCTCTCATTACGCAATACAATGACAACAACAAGAACAACTAGATCATGAACAGGACATTGAAAACAAAAAAAGAAGGATACTATTTCATGCTTATTGTTTTCGTCACCAATGTTGTGGAAAAAGACAAGGATGAATTGCTTAAGAAAGATTAATAGTTTGAGGACAAGGACATGGATAACGAGAGTTTAAATGGTTGTGTCCAACCAACGTGATTGACAAACTAGCCACTATTCTGAATGTCCTCCACATTCAGACATGATGGCTAGAAATTGGGCCGCAATGATTCTATTATATATTTCAGTGTTGGAGATCCTATCAATAGTTCCTTTAAAAAAATGCATAAAAATATTTCGTGTTAGGAAAAAGGATTACTAGAGTACTACTAATAGGCTATCTCTTAATGCTAAATAAATATTCTGAAGTTTCATAGGTATACAATTTTACGTAATTTATGATCACAACTTTCATAAGTGATCGTGCAATGTTTTTCACATCCAACTGTCATCAACACAATTATCAAGAGCCAAAATTTTGGTTATAATCTGCCTCTTGAGAGGGTAAATACAGCCAAGATTTTGACGACTTATTAAACTAGATCTCACACAATCCTTAAGCAAGTAGGTGTGTATAAATTATCACGAAAGATGCGTCTAGTTTGACACATTACATACATTTATGTATGAACAAAATCATCTTTGACAAGTTTATTACAAGCTTCTCATGTATGAGAAATAAGCAATAACGAGTATCTTATTCATTTCAAATTTAAGTATGCAAGAGCAAAAGAATAATCTCAAACTAATTTATTAGGTTTTCAGGGCTTAAATCAATGACGATTTTTAAGTACAGAACTTAAGTATACAGAGGAGCAAGGACGAATCTAAGGGGCGGGGTGGCCATGGCTTTCAAACCATGTCTCTTTCATCCCATCCAAACCAAAATTCAGCCAAGATGAAAAAAAAAAAAAAAAGAGGATTTCCTAATTTATTGAGATGATGCTTACGAAAGAAATTCATTCAGCCTAACTCCTCTAAATTAAATTTCTTCCTCTTCCCTATCTAGAAAAAGCTTAAGTAGAAGAAAATTATTTTACTGATATGATCGATTGCATTACAATGTCCAATGTAAAAAAGTGATATGATCCCATTTCCTCTGAGCTTGATTGATGGTTCCGGAAATTGAACATTTTCATCAATATTATAGGGATATGCAGCTCATTATAGAGGTTTGGAGGGTGCCAGCCTGAGGTGGAGGTCAACATCATCTCCTCCATAGGCTTCGGCAATCAACGGCGCTTTTCTAGGCGCCAGATCACCTGGGGCCCCAACAGGAAGCCGATGCGGCTGCCGCACAGGTGCACCGATGCTAGGTAACCCGCTTGAACAAACCAAGGATCCCGATCTGCCTGCTGCTACGAGCCGTTGATGAAGATGATGTTCGTCTTGGAACTGGGCCCTCTTGGCCCATTGCCGTTCTCTCCTGTGCGCATTTTGGTGACCGCCCAGTGCTTGAGAGTTGGAGAATTCCCGGTGACAGTACTGGCACTCAAAGGATCTCTTGCTATATGCATCACATCGTGCTGTTGAGGGCACATCGTCCGAGCCAGTCACGGGAAAGCCAAAAAGCTTTAGCACCGATGACGGTTTCTTCCCGGTCTCAGAGTCATCGACGAAGTTGTTTGACGAAGAACTCATGCTGTATAAAACAAGGTCTGTGTGATGGGTTTTGGGTGTGATATGTGGGGGGAATTGAACTCTGAGATATGCGTTATATATAGAGGGGAAAAGAATGTGCCATGCAAACTAACCAAATTGCCACAAAACTGACCATTAGCAAAAAACGAGGCATATGCAAAGGCCCGGAGAGGGAGAGAGAGGGAGAGAGAGAGAGAGAGAGAGAGAGAGAGAGAGAGAGAGAGAGAGAGAGAGAGAGAGAGGGAAATAACGCTAACAGTTTCTTCCTTGTCTTTTCCTATGATAGAGTGATAGTGAGTCTTGCACTCACCCAACCTATATACCTATCTAGATTGTAAGCTCTAGTTTCTACACTACAGAAGCTGTCCTTTCATCAAATGTGTCTTGTAGCGAAGTTTTTATAGTTACTTTCTTAGTGTCATCACACTTGAAACTTAGGTTGACCTCTCCCAACAAGAAAAGCAAAATGAAAATCGAACCGGGTTCCATCTGATGTGTTTAAATTACACCCAGGTATGAGAAAAAGTAGAGGTATAGATAGTGGAAGCCGGGAGCCAATGGGCTTAAATGGTTGCTTCATCCGTTATTCTAGTATGTTGCTTTGTCAATCTGTATGTGTAACAAACACACAACACGTTGCGACATGGGAAATGGGAAACGCAGGTCTAAACGCGGATGCATATTGGATGAATGAAATTGAATGTCTGCCACTACGATGCACTGGGTTGGTGATGCATTCCTCGTGCGCCTGGATGATGACTGATGACTATTTTCCCCGCAATCGAAGCTCGTTTGACTTGGCAGACACTCATGTTCTACAAAAGACGACCCAGGGCATTCAAGTAGAATCTCCTCGAAGATCCTTCTAAAGCGATGATCATGGACTTTTACTTATCACCATTTCCCATCAAAATCTTGGATATCATCCGAGACACGAAAAGTTACGTCGACTCTGTTGCCGATATCCTTAAAGCGGACATCCTTTGAGCAGCAGCCAACCATGATTAAATCCGTCCCATATCGCAACATCTGTCTCTGTGTGTGTGTGTGTGTGTGTATGTGTGTGTGGGCGCCCATGTCAAATGTGTCATGCACTAAACTGAAAATTTGAGTTTCGAATGATGGCCCTTCTTCTGGTAAGCTCTCTCAACGCGTTTGAGACGACTCCAATTTCAAGCAATTATACTTAAGATACACCAATTGGTGCACTACCTTCGCTATTTTCAGTATATCATGGAGGTTCTTTTCTCCTTTATCTTTTAGCTTAAAGAACATCATGGCTAGAGCAACATTTTTGGGCCTAGATCGACATTGAACATGAATTGCTTAGACACGACGAAACACCATAAAGTTGATACATGGGATGGTGGGGGACTACTGGTCGGAGGATAAGGCTGAAGGCATGATCAGGACTAGTCTGTGTTCCGTTGACGAAGCTGCGCCATTCATTCCCAAATGCCATTTGTTAAATCATGTCACTCCCCATTGTTTCTCGCTTCACCATGTGGAGCAGACAATCCCCGTCTAAAATTGCACCTTCTCAGAGTCCATGCCTCCTATCTAAAATTGGTACATTCTTATACCCAAACCCAAGGGCTTCAGCAATTCTCTGGTGTTTATCGTTGTTTGCGATCTGAAACTTGACATCTGTACACACCTCGGTTGATGTTCCAAGTGGATGACATGTTCCTGCGCATTTTCCCACTATCATGGTGTTGTAGACACTTATCCACTGCATTCTTCCATTGGACCAAACATATCGCAATGGTTATTGACCTTTACAGTCCTCATACCACTAGACAACCCCCGAGTTGCTGAGAAAACTTTGTCTCTGTCCTTTGTCCTGTTTGGTTATTTGTGGAATGAAGCTAAAGGCCTACCAGCACTACGGTGTTTTATTTGTTATGGTAAGGTCGAAGTATGTCTTAGAACTCGAAGGTTAAGTTGAAGTACTTTAAGAACAAGAAAGGTGGCTCATGAGTCAGGTATAGAATGATGGATTTTCTACATGGAATATGATTACAGGAATCAATAAAATATCCCTTTTTTATGGAGGGGATTCAAATTGGGTTTCGCTGCGACGGATTCCTTATGAAGAAGGCCCATTGAGATATCTTTATCCTTGGACCATCGGTTTTGGGCTATCCACTAGGGTTTCGTCCCAGTCTAACGTACGCCTCCGGCTCAGCATCTACACGCAATTCTCGTGACCACCGATGCCCCCCCCCCCCCCCCCACCAAACGCATATCAAGAGTCTGTACCGTCCAGGTTTCAAAAAACGGGCCACCGATTGGTCCAACGGCTGAAGGTCGTAGCGCGCAATCCATGACGCGGCGCACGATAGCTCTGCTCCCCTGAAAATCCTTATCCTTCTCCCCGGGGATGCGCGTTACTCCCCTCCCTCTCCTTCCACATTTTCTCTCTCTTTTTTCTTAATTTTCTGGCCGTTATTGACCGTTAAATTATTCCCGTTCCAGATTCTTGGATCGAACTCCAGGTAGATATATGGATGGCATTTTTTTTTTCAATTATTCTTTTGAAAGTACTATTATCTCAGTTTTTTAGAAGTGTTTTGATTGGGTAGTAGTCCGTTCTTTCCTTCTTTTTGCCGGATTTTGCAAAGGGTGTGTGATATGGATCTTGTGGAGGCTGGAAATAGACGGATCAAATGTTTGGGATGCAGCATTTTTTGTGGGTTTAGTGAATTTCGAGAGACACGTGATTATCTGTGGGTTTGAAGGGATTTGGATGAGTTGGAGATCGAAGCTGCATTGGAGTTGAGTTTTCTTATTAGGTTTTTGAGCTTGATTTATGCGATTTGATTCGATTAGGGTACCTTGACTTTTGGGAATCCAATGTTTGACATGGTTGGTTATGAAGTTTTTTAGGAATTATGTTTCTGAGAGTAGTTGATGTTCATTCAGTTAGGATTATTTTGTTAATATACATTTAAAAGTGAATGCATTGCCCATGACCATCTCATTTGGGTGATGCATTAAGTTAGTACCCATAAATGATGGAGGTTTTAAGATTAAATAATCCTGCCTTGCTTAACTTTCTTCTTATTTATTGGTATCCGCCTCATGGAAATTCTATTTTGGCGACAAATGTTTTGATCATCATTTCTGCTGCCAGGGTTGTCTTTAGGTCGGATACTGAGCTAATCTACTTCTTTCATGCCACCGAAGCTGGTGGAAATGGGGCATTTGTTGAAAAATTAAGATTATAGAGCATAGTTAACGAATTTCTGATGCCTAAGATTGAAATTTTTAGGAATTATATCTTTTAGCCGGGAAAGATCGTTTCTGGAACCAATGTGATGATACCCTATCAGGATAATTTTCTTTTGAAAAAAAATCCTAAATTTGTTAACCTTCATGGTATTCAACCCTTTGCGTTGCCTATGCATTTTTGGACCACAAGTAGTTTAAGCTGCATGCCCCTGTAAATTATTTTGTTTGCCTCTATCATACCCTTAAACTGCATTCTTTTGTTAAGCTATTCAGTTTTGCATGCAGGTTCTTGATCTGTGATATAATCCCTTTATCTAGCAAACAATGTCAGAAGGAACAAGCGTAGTGATGGAATCTTCTGAAAATGGCACCGACTATTCTCAGGATGATATTGGAACTATAGAGGGAATTTCTGGGGACACAATTTTGTCACGACAAACTTCTGTCAACCTTGTTCCATTTATAGGCCAAAGATTCGTTTCCCAAGAAGCTGCTTATGAATTTTATTGTAGTTTCGCAAAACAGTATGGCTTTTCAATTAGACGACATCGCACCCGAGGCAAGGATGGGGTCGGTCGAGGAGTTACCAGGAGGGATTTTGCTTGCCATCGTGGTGGATATCCACAGATGAAACCATCAGAAGATGGAAAGATGCAGAGAAATCGCAAATCATCACGCTGTGGTTGTCAAGCATATATGCGCATCGTTAAGCGGGCAGACTTTGAAGTCCCTGAGTGGCGGGTTACAGGCTTCAGCAATGTCCACAACCATGAACTGCTAAAACCACAAGAAGTGCGTCTCCTTCCTGCTTATTGTACTATATCTCCAGATGACAAGATTCGGATTTGCATGTTTGCAAAAGCTGGAATGTCAGTGCGACAAATGTTACGATTGTTGGAACTAGAAAAAGGTGTTAAGTTGGGGTGTCTACCATTTACGGAAATAGATGTGAGAAATCTTTTGCAATCATTCAGGAACGTTGATAGAGATAGCGATTCTATTGATCTTATTGCAATGTGCAAGAAACTTAAAGATGAAAATCCTAACTTCAAATATGACTTCAAAATAGATGGGCATAACAGGCTGGAGCATATTGCATGGTCTTATGCTTCGTCAATTCAATCGTATGAGGCATTTGGAGAAGCAGTGGTTTTTGACACAACTCACCGTCTAGAGGCCTATGATATGCTTTTAGGTGTTTGGCTTGGTGTGGACAATCATGGAATGACGTGCTTTTTTGGCTGTATACTGCTACAGGATGAAAATATGCAGTCTTTTTCTTGGGCGCTGAAGGTAAGATGTTTTTGCCATACGTATGAAGAAACTGACAACCATAATGTTTTTCACTCGATCACCTCATTTTACATGTTAGCCTGAGTGTTCATGTCGACATGAGCTGCTAACTCTTGGAGGGGTTGTAGTATGAACATTTAATGTTCCTGATCGTATTTCCTAATAGTGTTAAACTGATCTTCCAATTTAGGGCCAACTTTTGCATGGGTGCAAAATACAGAACTAAGAATGTATGAGATAGATTTATGCTTGATTTCATCTTAGGGTGGCTGATCGCTGTTTGGCTAATATATGACTTTGCTGCATCTGAGGTATAATGATGTTGCATGTGATTCATCATAAAAAATAAACTAGATTTATATCATGTAATTTTTTTTGAGGTTCTAAGTTACATCCATATTGTTCTTGCTAAGCTTGGCTTGTTTATATGATTTTCACTGCTGTGCACAGACATTTTTGGGCTTCATGAAAGGAAAGGCTCCACAGACAATATTAACTGATCACAACATGTGGCTGAAGGATGCTATTGCTTCTGAAATGCCTGAAACCAAACATGCCTTTTGCATTTGGCATATCATTGCCAAGTTTTCAGATTGGTTTTCTGTATTACTCGGATCAAGTTATGATGATTGGAAAACTGAGTTTCATCGTATCTATAATCTGGAATCAGTGGAAGGTTTTGAAGGTGGATGGAGGGAGATGGTGAATAAATATGGACTCCATGCAAATAAGCATATTATCAGCATGTATGCATTGCGGACATTTTGGGCTTTGTCATACTTGCGTCAGTACTTCTTTGCAGGACTGATGAGCACATGTCAGTCAGAGGCAATTAATGCCTTCATTCAACGGTTTTTGAGTGCACAGTCTCAACTGGATCATTTTGTAGAGAAAGTGTGTGACCTTTATTTCATTTCTTTCTATCCTTTATCCGTTTTATATGGGTAGCTGGTCAAACCTGATTTCTCTCTCTCTCTCTTCCCCCTCCCCAGGTAGCTGATATTGTCGATTTGAATGACCGGATTGGATCAAAGCAAAAGACACAACGAAAACTGCAGAAAGTCAGCCTCAAAACTGGTTCACCAATTGAATCCCATGCTGCGGCTCTTCTTACTCCCTACGCCTTTGCTAAACTCCAAGAAGAGCTCGTGTTGGCTCCACAGTATGCATCCCTCCAGGTTGATGAAGGTTGTTTCCAGGTCAGACACCATACTCAGATGGATGGAGGATGCAAAGTCATATGGTCTTCTTGTCAAGAGCACATTAGCTGTAGCTGCTATCAGTTTGAGTTCTCAGGCATCCTCTGTAGGCATGTTCTACGTGTCCTGTCAACTAATAACTGTTTTCACATTCCAGATCAATATCTACCGTCCCGTTGGCGCAGTGTTTATTCATGTTCCACCAACCCCTTCCAGACTGCAACTACAAGAGGTCATTCTGAGAAGATTCAGTTATTAGAGTCCATGGTTTCAACCTTTATAACGGAGTCAATTGAAACAGAGGAACGCCTTGATGTCGCTTGTGAGCATATTGCCATGATGTTATCTCGTGTTAAAGAACTGTCTGGGTCAACACATGGCATGAACGACATTGCCTATGATTGTCCATCCGACTCATTAATTCTTCCAGAGGTGGAAGATGCTGATGGAATTGTTCAGAGTTTTACCATTGTGAATCCTCACGATTCTATCACTCTGGGAAAGCTAAAAGAGAGAAGGCCAAGAGATGGAACTGATATTACAAGAAAAAGGAGAAATTGTTCAGCACCTTGCTGTGGGCATTTTGGACATGATGGATCGGCTTGTTCAATAATGGGAGATGATGATTTGCATGGAGATGCACTGGGGTATTTGTAGCAGAACACTAGAAATTTTAGAGGATAGGCGGCGCAACTCATCTGTCGGTGAGCCCTTCCTTTCCAAGGTACCTTTTTTCTTTTTTCCCCTTCTTTGACTCCGGATTTAGTAATACAAAAAATTTAGTTGCTCCACTCGAAAGATGTGAGCTACATTATAACTGCTTTAGCAAATGTTCAGGTTAAGGTTTAGCTTAAAATTCATGATATCTTGACATACTTATGCACACTGTCTTGACTAAATGACCAATAGAAACAAAAATATTTGTGCTCTTATTTCTGGGATCATGACATTGTTAACAAGTCAAATACATATTAACGGGATCAGTTAAAATCATTAGTTGCCCCAACACTAGATCCTTCTATGTGTTTCCTCACTGCTTTGCTTTGATCTCTGCTGCTTATGCTATTGCACGTTAACCTTGCTATGCTAGGAAACGGGAAACCAGGAGCTTTTGTTCAGGATATGAGACTTCAGTTTCTTGTTTATAATCTTAATAACTTTGGCTTAATCCACTTCTGTGCTCTTGCCTCTTCTTATTTATTTATTTTTTTTAATCATTAAAAGCTTCAGAGCCCTATTCGTTTCTGATCACCAATTCCCCACGAGGCATATAACTTGTGAGTGCATTTGCTCGGGTCTAATTGAATGGGGAGGAGCTGGTGGTGTTTGGTAAAGACTAAAGATGTTGGCAGAAATTGGTACACATTAGGAAATATGTCAATAGCTTGCGACTGACTAAACCTGAAATTACATCTGAATGAAATGATATGAACATATATGACCTTCATTGGGAAAGCGAAAGGTTACAGTCCCTCTCTAAATCGTTTAGAAACTTTATTTTTAAGTTGCAGATTTTGCTTTTTCCCATATGTTGTCTGATCAGTCTTGTAAAGTATCTTTATTCACATATACCTGCTTTAATACATGTAAGATTTCCTCAATTCATTATCTCTTCTAGATCACTATCTTGTAACATGCACAACTTTTTCTCTTCGCGGTCTTCAACTTCACCCAGATTTTTAAAATTAAAATGGTGCAAAGCTATACCTTAGCTGAATCTTCACCCAGAGAAACCTTGCTTAGCCTGCTTGGTAGTGATCTCGTATTGCTCTTTGTCGTTTTTCTTCCGGTAACCCGACGATTGTGTGACCCATATAGTGCTCTCTGTGCCAGTGCTTTTCCCAAATTGTCGTTGGTTGTGGCTTTTGTGTTAGGCTTTTTGTCTAATGAAATGGCTTGATTACTGTTGGCGCAGGCTTCGATTTGATTGGAGTTGGCCTTATCCGAGGCCATATTTCCCTGAGCCGAAGAACTGAAATGAATTGCGAACCCTGTGATGGAAAAAGCCTCTGGTAAGTTTGCAAGATTTTATGGGGCTTGCAACCAAGGGAATAAGTTGGAAACAACTGGCTTGAGAAGGAATTCCATCAAAAATTCTTACCCTTGGAATAAGTTTGTGATGTCTTGTCTCTGTGGAAATCAAAGATGCACAGGGCCACGTGTTGCATCTGGGTTCCAGGAGTTCTCAGGGACTTCTCTTTGACCGGTGCAGTGCAGAGCATTATCCTATGGATCTAGCTTATGCACCGTTCATTTTGAGACGCATTTTGATATCAGAATGTTTCGTCTGGTGGAAGCCTGAGCCTGAGCCTCTGTACTGCTAGATTCGTGGAGGAGCAATCCTTGTGCTTGTAGTAAAGATGAAGCAATATCTATGTAGGCTGAAGAGCCCTTCACTATACAGGATTCATTTTCTACGGTCTGCTCTTGCATTCTATATTGTAAAAGCATTTTTATTTTTGTTGGATATGTGAAGCCTCTATTTTGTGAAATCTGTAGCCTAGGCAACCTGGAGAAGTGAAAAGATTTAAGCTCATATGCCTGATTCAGCTTCAACGTCTTTAACGGATATGAACGTCCTTTCATTTAGAAAAGACCAGATGCGAATTAATTGTTCAACCAAACTGGTCATCAAAGCAGGACAGCCACCCACAAACCGACATGCGAGATTCTTCATACATATATGTCAACTATTACATTTGTTTTATACCAGCAGCACTTGTGCCTTTTCCTTCACCCCCCCCAAAAAGGACTTTTGGACCTTTCTTTCTTCTCCGTCCACATGTAGTGGCTGAGAATTAAACAATACATTGATGTTATAAGTAATGGGGTTCTGCTGACCACAAAAAGTTTGGTCAATCATGGTGCTGTGCTGAGCTTGAAGCCATCTTCATACTACTTTCCCCTGAAACTGGAGAGCAAATCGGTGGGTGTCAGTGCGGTGTCTGGAAGGAGAACTAGGTGGGAAGCTTTAGCCATGAAACTAGGAACTTTTTGGCTAGCCAATAATTCTGCCATCATTTTTGACCTGTTTGAGGAACAAAACAGTGACCTTCTTAAATTTAAACAAGTGAGATCGTAATTGTGGCGGTAATTCCGCCATCCAGAAGGTTCGTGTAGTGCGAAGCTCCTCCGGTTAGCCTGAAACATAAAGATATCCAATTTAACGGGATAACTTTCAACCCCAAAAAGAGACGAATTAGAAAGGGGGAATGCGAATGCCAAAAGTACACGCGTCTTATGAATGCATGCGCAACAGCTCCACCGAAACTCTGTGACTTATCTGTAACGAGCACAATACCTTCAAAGCAAGATTTTTTAGACCAGCAATCGTTGTGTGTGAATACTTAACAATAAAGCTCGGAACCCGCGAATCTTTTGCCTTAAAGCAACCTTTGTTCCAAGCAATTCCACAATTCTTTTGATGTCTTTTATCTCTTTTGTCAAGGAAATCCTCAAACTCCATGTTGTCTTTCTTCTCGAGGCTGCAGCGTTTGGGGCTCTTTCGAACTTGAGAGAATGGCGGTCACACATGCCGACCTTGAACCAAGCCCTCGGAGCACCGAGTTGGGCAGCAAAACCGGGGCTTCCCTCATGTTTTTGACAATTCTATGTGGCTTACTTTGCTTCATTCTTTGTCTCATTGCAGAAGCCACGCATTCTGAGGTACAATATGGAATAGATATTCTGGCTAATTATGACATGAACAACCATTACTAGTGTAACATTTATCTTGGATTTCATTGCAGGTCACGTGGATGGAAACCGGAAATGACGAAAGTGATGGAAAGTATGAATGTGTCTATAGTGGTAATGGGAAAACGCCATTGTTTTGTGCTGCTGCTGCATTTGTTGGACTAGCAATTGCTGTAGTGGTGAAACATACCTATATGTTGATTGCAATAACCAAATCACCACCTTCTGTTTTAATTGATTGGGACTCTGACTCTGCTATTGCCAAGTCTTTAACGTGGCAAGCCGGCTTTTTCTTTGTTACAACTTGGTAACATTTCATTTTTCATCTCATTGCTTTTTCTTGTTCTTTGTCTCTGAAGCACACTTAAGTTTTAGGACAAACACATGTAATTTTACAAATCCCACATTTGTTTTCCTTCCTACAACGTCGAAGATTAATTGCAGAACATGTCAGATCACTAAAAAACTTCATTCGGGTGGGTGCAGGATTTGTTTTTCCGTCGCAGAGATTTTGCTGTTGATCGGATTAAGTGTAGAGTCGGGCCATCTTAAAAACTGGAATCAGCCAAGACAAAGTTGCCTGGCTGTCCGAGAAGGTTTGTTCTCCGCTGCTGGAGTATTTTCACTAGCTACGATCTTATTCGCTGCTGGTCTGTACTTGACAGCCTTCCGTGCGCAAAAAGTATCACAAGAGCTAGAAAATGTGCGGCGTGAAATAATTGAAGCGTCCGCCCTCTACGCGTCTCCGCCGAGGTCACCCCAACACCGGCCGGCAAGCGTTCCCAGGGAGAACCCCATCACCACAGAGAATCATACTCAGCAGCCATTGTTTGTGTCTCCACATGCTTTTGGCAAGCATTTGAATTTAGTATGAAGGAAGCAAAGGATAGATTGTGCTCCTACCTAAGCTAAAGGCACAAAAGCAAGGTCTACGCCTGTGAAGGTAACATGGAGAAGCTGTAGGATCCAGATTACCAAATTGTAATTCATTTATTTTTGTAAATTAAGTAACTGCAAAGTTTCAAGAAACCTTTTTTTTTCTTCACCTTTTGCCCAGTAAGGGTTCTCTTTATTGGAGGAAATTCTCCCATGTAATTATCATACAAATCTAAGAAGTGCTTTTCAATTATACATCAATTGGTCTATAGGTTTTCACTTTGATCACTGATTATCTTCTGAGTTTCAAGTTCTTCTTCCATGGAAAAGCCCGGTGTTATACTTTATTCAGGACTTGAACCCACCTACAACACACGTGTAAGCCCAACTTTCAAAACGCAACTAAAAGTTGTGCTTTTCAATTATGAACCCATCACCTCGCAGCTTCAGCTTCGACCCAAAGTCCTCCAATTAAGACGTGAAGAGCCTCCCACAAATGAAAGGATCACAACCATTAAAAGGAAGAGAGTTGACCAATCGTTCATGATAAGATCAAAAAAGAAAATTAAAGTACCTATGGTTTTCTCCTTTTGCTTCACTTCATCTCAAACGTCGCTGTCTTCATAGGCTTCCCAAAAACTGATCAAATAATATTTTGCACCAAAATATATATTTTTCTTCACTTGAATAAGAGGAGCAGTTAAAAAAAAAAAGAAAAAAAAAAGAGGCAAATGAGAAAGGAATAGAAAAGGAGCGTATTTACGGAAAGGCCCTTGAATCGACCATCTTTAAGCGCTCTCGAAAAATGGGAAAACTCAAATCCAAACCCTTCGCTCCTGTCTACTGCTAGGGGTTCTGCTCTCTCTAGGGTTTTTGTTCTTGCATCTCAATATTTTACACAATCACACGTATACTTATAGATAGAGTTGCATACATATAGACGCACTCTGCTACTTCGGGGGTTTCCGGACGATTGGAGCCTTCAGAAGCACTAAGCAACCATGTCGCTGAGGCCAAACGAGAGAACAGAGGTTCGCCGGAACCGCTACAAGGTGTCAGTCGACGCCGATGAAGGCCGCCGGCGACGTGAGGACAACATGGTCGAGATCCGCAAGAGCAAGCGAGAGGAGAGCCTCCAAAAGAAGCGCCGCGAGGGTCTCCAGGCCCAGCAGTCCTTCTCTTCCACCCTCCATACGTCGACCGTCGAAAAGAAGGTACAGAATCTAAACTGCAGGTTATTTGGGTTCTAACTCTTCATGATCTGTGGTATCTAGGGTTTACTGTTTGATCGTACTGATTTTGTAACTAGATAGTTGTTTAGGTTTGTAAGGTGGTGTTATGGAGGTGATAATGGGTGTTGATCAGTTTTGATTGACTGATTGATTGCGATACAGTTGGAGAGTCTTCCGTCGATGGTTGCTGGGGTGTGGTCGAACGACAGCAATTTGCAACTTGAGGCCACCACGCAGTTTCGAAAGCTGCTCTCAATTGGTATTCATTTGCTTTATCGTTTAAGTTCTCCATAAGTCTGCTTTTAGCTGTGAAAAAGTTTAATGCGATGGTTGCCATTGGTGAAAATTTTGAATTACAGAAAGAAGCCCTCCAATTGAGGAAGTTATTCAATCTGGAGTTGTTCCTCGGTTTGTTGAGTTTCTTGTCAGGGAGGATTTTCCTCAACTTCAGGTTCCTGTTCAGTCCTCGTTGCTTCTTTTCGTTCAGATAAGAATCTCTTGGTTACCTTTGTGTTTTTATTTCTTTATTGAATTGCTTTTATTTTTTATTTCGTCTGTAGTTTGAGGCTGCTTGGGCTCTTACAAACATAGCATCTGGGACATCGGAGAACACAAAGGTGGTCATTGATCATGGAGCAGTTCCAATCTTTGTTAAGCTACTGGGTTCTCCCAGTGATGATGTTCGGGAGCAGGTATAGATTAGAATCAAGACCCTAATTGTGGAAGGACATGTTGTATGTCATCTAAATTACTACCATTTAAAATGGAAAAGGATCGTTGGTCTCATCTCGAGCCTTTTCTGAATCTCTATATTGTAATGGCAGGCCGTGTGGGCATTGGGAAATGTTGCTGGGGATTCCCCTAGATGTCGAGATCTTGTTCTCAGCCATGGAGCCTTGGTTCCTTTACTGGGGCAGCTGAACGAGCATGCAAAGCTTTCAATGCTTAGAAATGCAACATGGACTCTGTCTAACTTCTGCAGAGGCAAGCCACAGCCTCCATTTGAACTGGTAGTTGTCCTTTACTGTTCACTGAATCCACTTGAACCATAGATTTTTGGGGATCATCTTTTGGCATTTTCTAACATACTAACTTGGATGGACAGGTGAGGCCAGCACTTCCTGCTCTTGAGCGTCTTGTGCATTCCAATGATGAAGAAGTCCTGACAGATGCCTGCTGGGCTCTCTCTTATCTTTCTGATGGCACAAATGACAAAATCCAAGCTGTTATTGAGGCAGGTGTCTGTGCCCGACTAATTCAGCTCCTACTGTGAGTGTATTACCTTTTGTTGATTTCCGCATATCATCTTCTTTTCAATTATTTGCATCGTGCCAACAAGCTTAAGAATTTTGTTTCAGACATCCATCCCCTTCAGTGCTCATCCCTGCCCTTCGCACAGCTGGAAATATTGTGACAGGAGATGATATTCAGACTCAGGTAAGAGCATTTTAATTCAGTTTCTTGCATTTAGATTATTGGTTGGCTGAAACTTGTGATTTAGTCTTCAAAATATTGTTGCCATTACTTCTTGGTTTAAAATACTAAGTTTTCTTCTAAACAATGTGGCATTCTTCTTTTTCCATTTTGGTGAATGAGAAAATAAGTGCATCTTTTGATTCTTCTCCCGTGCTCCACCTTTTCCTGGAGTCATAGATATTTATATCACTGCCTAACTGTGTGAATAATGAATGACTAAACCCATTATGCTTGAACTAATACCAAAGGTGACGTGCATACTAAGCAAAACAAAGGTTGATTAATATGTGAATATTACTGGTTAAAGCTAAGTGCTACATTTGAAAGGAAAAGGGTAAAAGATAAAGAAAGCATAAATTCACTGGCGTGGTAAAAATTGATTTGTTTTGAGGATTAAGGGGCGGATTTGAAAGTTGAGGTGAATTAGGTGGTTTATGATTAGTGTAGTTCTTTCCTCAAATAAATTGGATACAGTGGCTTGAAAAATGTAAAGACGCTCCTAAATTTAATTAGAGTAACAGCTGCACATAGTCTGAAGTTTGAGAATGGATCTCCTAAAAATGCCAATCCTAAAAAGAAAAGTCAGATAAACAAATGCTGTCTTGAAATTATACAAGTAGATAGAGATACTAAGTCAATAACTGAGGTTTCTCTACAAGCAGGATGTCACATAAATCTTGGAAATCATTGTCCCCTGTCATGGTCAGGCAAACTGAAAAGCATATACAAGATAGAATTTAGTTTCTAAAATATCACACTATTTTTGCCAATATATGGTAAAAATGTGTATTCTTAGATTGTAGGTTTGAAGCTAATAGTTTCATAAATCTGCCGAAATTCAAGTTGAAGACTTAATTCTTAATTGAAGTTGTAAAGCCTCTAGTGCCATGGCGCAGCTGATTCAGTGAAGCTCTGCACATTGTTGAATAGCTTCTCTCTTAATACTTTTAAGTGGAACTTTGATTTCATCTCAGAAAGTTTTTGAACGTGTGATGAGTTTAATAATAATTTTAACCTTCTCTACATGACAAAGATTAGTCAAACATGCAGCACAAATTCTGGTGGCTTGTCAGAAAAACAAAGAGGAAAATATAACTATAAGAGTTTGTGGAAGAAAAACTATGTAGTGGCTGATTGATTGACGGAATCTGTCCCTCTGCTATTTCGCTAGCTCTCTCGCTCATTGGTTTGTGAGTCTGACTATAATGATTATCTAGTCACCGCTCATGCAATTGCATTTGTTATTGGTTTGTCTATAGTTTTAATGTATAACTAATTCGCAGTGTATAATCAATCATGGTGCACTGCCATGCCTTCTGAGCCTGTTGACCCACAATCATAAAAAGAGCATCAAGAAAGAAGCTTGCTGGACTATTTCAAACATTACTGCTGGAAACAAGGAGCAGATACAGGTAAACAAATACGTCCACAAGTTCACTCTTTTATGCAATGTCTAGGTGTGTGAATAGTTTGATCCCCATAATCAATAATTTGAAATATATCCCATAGAGCAGGACTACAGTAATTTGGACATGAATTCTCGAATGAAAATTTTGATTATCGAGTTATCGAACCATCTTTGTAAGTGCAGAACATTAAAAATCGTTGAATCTTTATCTGACAGCTTCTCTGTGCATCTTATATGTGCACCCTGTCAAGATTAGTTGTGTCTATATCGTTTCTTGTTGCTTAAGGAGTTGGGAATCGTTTAAATTGATCTCAACATTATGCAGGCTGTTGTTGAAGCTGGTCTTATTGGCCCCTTGGTCAATCTGCTTCAAAATGCTGAGTTTGATATAAAGAAAGAGGCAGCGTGGGCAATTTCAAATGCTACTTCGGGTGGTACTCATGAGCAAATCAAGTATGATTTTTTGCTTTCTTCTTTGCACCAATCATTTTGCTTTCAGTCCATGGATATCAAGACCAACTTTTCTTTTATGGTGATAGGTACCTGGTGAGTCAGGGCTGTATAAAGCCGTTGTGTGATCTTCTTGTATGCCCTGATGCAAGGATCGTCACTGTGTGTCTAGAAGGGCTAGAAAACATTCTGAGAGTTGGAGAAGCAGAGAAGAATTTGGGTAGCACTGGGGAAGTCAATTTATATGCCCAGATGATAGATGATGCCGAGGGATTAGAGAAGATTGAAAATCTACAGAGTCATGACAACAATGAAATCTATGAAAAAGCAGTCAAAATTCTTGAAACATTTTGGTTGGAGGAGGAAGATACATTACCTGCAGGTGACGGGTCTCAGCCTGGCTTTGGCTTTGGAGGGAATGAGGTTCAAGTTCCATCGGGTGGATTTAACTTTAGCTAAAGGTAGCATAGCCATTCATTTCGTTTTGATTTTAACATTTAGGATTTATGGTGCCGAATAGAGGTTTACGTAGGTAGGAAGTCGAGTTATACTAGGATTCTATTGCCTCATTTTCCTTGCAAATATTGTAGGGATTATTGTTGGATGGAGCAGAAGTTGATTCAAAGGATGGGAGGTATGTGTCATGTCATGTGAGGTCAGTTCAGGTCAGGTCAGGGCGCTTGCTGCGTCTCGTTTCAGTCTCGTCCTGTGTCCGTTGTCGTTGAAGTGGGCAGGGTGGCTCAAATTATACTACAATATTCAATAAAGAGGATGCAGGTTGGTTTAATTGTGGGCATGATGGCATAGTCAGATGTTCTTTAGTTTTTAAGCTGATACCATGGAATGCCGTGGATGCTGTCCCAAAAAGTTTTACGTCATTGGAAGAGCAGGACCCCCCAATGGATGTGCTGGTGGGTCTTTTTTTTTTTTTTGTGGGGTGGGTTCTTGAACGACTATTCAGTTGTATTTTTTTTGGGGGGTCCTAGTCATTTCTTAGCAGTTTCTACATAGCGTCCGGTTGTTTTGTCTTTGTTCGTTGGATACGGTATTCATATATTCATTTTCCTGTCTGGGAGGAAGAGTTAATGGTATATTGGTGTTTTTTTATGTGACAATCATTTTCTTATGATTATTATAGTTATGAGGGGTTTGATTGTGTATAGCAACAAAGATTATGCCACAAGTCTTTTGATGACGTGCAATAAACGCTGCTGCAAGTCGAGTAGGTCACTTCAGTTGCTCTGTCGTATACATAAACAGTAAGCCCCTTTTGCAGAATCTGGGTTAAGCAGTCCAGGGGGGCGGTCTGATGAACGACCAATAGAGCAAAATTGTAGATTTGAAGCTTGAGGAAGCACAGAAGCTTCTAGGTCTGCTTAAACTAGTGAAGATCGAACAATCCTTCGAGGATTTGTTCTTTGTATATCGACTGGCAATGTTTAGCTCCTCTTAGTATAAAAAGGATTTAACGTTTCTATATGACAACACATCCACGGAAACGGATCCAATTAGCGCTATAAGCTGGAGCAAACGGTTTGATAGTTGGTTGAGAGGTCCATCCACATTTTCATCTCAATTGATGAAAGGATAGCCGTGGTCCTGGCATCTCCAGTTCACTAATTGGGAAGAGCAAGTGGAAAACTTGCTACGGACTGTGAGGCTGTAATTATGAGTTGTTTATAACATCAATCATGAATGGTTTCATGTTTACGAGGGAATCACATAATTAAATCCATGAATATAAATTGAAATTCTTGAAATCTGTTGGGAATGTTTTGCAGATTGCTGTGCTAATGACATGCATGATGCGGGCCTTCCCGAAGATCATTGTCAAACCCCCGGGGAGGTCCCAAATGCCAAGGGATGTGGCTACCACGGTGGAGAATTATCAGCCCTCCTTTGTGACGTTCAGGCTGTCCTGCTAATTTAAAGTAGGCTATTTCTACCAGCAGATACAACAGAGGATTTTTCCATATTTAGCTAACAATTCCAGCACCATTAGATGTATAAGTTTCCTACATCTTGTAAATCTAAGGTTTTTCTATTCTTTAGCCTTCTTTCATTATAAACACACGAAAATCATCTTCTTTTCCATAGCCTCTTGTAATCAATTGAAGCAAGCTTTATCCAATAGTCTCATGTCAATATTCACAAATTAATATGGTATTAGTGGTTACAAATTCTAAAACTTGAAAGTTGTAGTTTACCACCGCACCAATCCCTCCTATTGATCTTTGTAGAGGCTCCTTTTTTTTCTTTTTGGATCTGAAGTCAAAAAGGGAGTCGAGTCCTACATGTAATTATGATCAAATCAATGTGACAATTAAGTTAAAAAAATTATGATAAAATCAGTGTGACAATTAAGTTTAAAAAAATTATGATAAAATCAGTGTGACAATTAAGTTAAAACAAAAAAATAATGATAAAATCAGTGTGACAATTAAGTTAAAAAAGAAAAATAATGTTTATCCTTACCTTATTTTTCTTTTTTAACTAATTGTCACACTGATTTTATCATAATTACATGCACGACTCGACTCCCCTTTTGATTCTAGACCCAACCAACTATCTGGACAATGCCCCAGAACCAACGAAGGTAAAGATAAACATTATTTTTCTTTTTTAACTAATTGTCACACTGATTTTATCATAATTACTTGCAGGACTTGACTTCCCTTTTGACTCCAAATCCAACCAACGATCTGGACAATGCCCTAGAACCAACGAAGGTAAAGATAAACATTATTTTTATTTTTTAACTAATTGTCACACTGATTTTATCATAATTACATGCAGGACTCAACTCCTCTTTTGACTCCAGACCCAACCAACGATCTGGACAATGCCTCAGAACCAACGAAGGTAAAGATAAACATTATTTTTCTTTTTTAACTAATTGTCACACTGATTTTATCATAACTACATGCAGGACTTGACTCCCCTTTTGACTCTAGACCCAACCAACAATCTGGACAATGCCCCAGAACCAACAAAGGTAAAGATAAACATTATTTTTCTTTTTTAACTAATTGTCACACTGATTTTATCATAACTACATGCAAGACTTCACTCCCCTTTTGACTCCAGACCCAACCAACGATCTGGACAATGCCCCAGAACCAACAAAGGTAAAGATAAACATTATTTTTCTTTTTTAACTAATTGTCACACTGATTTTATCATAACTACATGCAGGACTTGACTCCCCCTTTGACTCCAGACCCAACCAACAATTTGGTCACTGCTCCAAACCCAACTAAGGTCAACAATCAGAACCCAAAGGTTTTGAGGAGCAGGGATCGCCTGACCTTGCTTTGGAACCTATTGTTGTTTAATCTAGGGCTTAAGTAGAAGGTCAACAATCTGGACCCAACAAAGGTAAGGATAAACATTTTTTTTAACTTAATTGTCACACTTATGTTATCAATATTTTTCTTTTTTAACTTAATTGTCACACTAATTTTATCATAATTCTTTTTAACTTAATTGTCACACTGATTTTATCGTAACTACATGTAGGACTCGACTCCTCTTTTGACTTCAGACCTAACCAAAAATCTGGACAATGCCCCAGAACCAACGAAGGTAAAGATAAAACATTATTTTTCTTTTTTAACTAATTGTCACACTAATTTTATCTTAACTACATGTAAGACTTGACTCCCCTTTTAACTCAATACCCAACCAACAATTTGGTCATTGCTCTAGACCCAACTAAGGTCAACAATCTGGACATGACAAAGGTAAAGACAAACATTAATTATCTTTTTTAACTTAATTGTCACACTAATTTTATCATTAACTACATGCAGGACATGAATCCCCTATTCTCCTTGAAAATCACAAAACAAGTTGATCCAAATGATTCCACTATCACAATGGAGAACCTCACACTATATGCTAACACCAAAATCGAAGGCCGCTTCCAGCTGTTACTTAATGAAATCGTGCTACTTTGGTTCTTCGATTGGTTAATCCGGTTCATCATAGCAATGATGGTCATTTTGCTACTGTCATACCTTGGTGGTTCCCCTTGTGTGGTGCCAGAGAGGATTTTCAAATTTCTTACTATGGTGCTGCATAAGGTTTGGATATACCTCCATGCTGCTCCTGGTGATGTGCTGCAGAGTCTTTGGAGATGGTGTAAGGGTCGAATCTGGAAGTCGTAAATCTAATATAAGTATCTATTTTTCCATAGAAAAAAAAAAGTACTTGCAAGAACATATGGTAGAATTTTATTCTCACTTGTTTCTTTTTCCAAGTAATTAGAAGCAAGTAGGACAGCTAGTAATCTATTATCGATTTGTATATGCTTGGCCAGATAGTTTAGATAGTTCAAAATTTCAAGTATTTGATGCTTAAACTTTGTTTTTCCAAGAGGTTTTAGTTGCTTGGTAGACATTGGTAGACAGGAGCTGTCGACCTGCAATCCTACATTATTTTTTAGGAGTATGGCAAAATTCCTGAATCCTTTTACTAATACCTCAAGAAATGAGCATTGACTGTCAACCACTTCTAAATTTCTCTCTCTTTTTCTTTTCCCTTTTTGAATGTGTATGACAATGAAATTGTTAGAATTCTACCTGTGATTCTTGAACAGATTACTTTAGTTTCATCTAAATTCAGGACCTTGGTTTTCTGTAAAACAAAAAAAACTACTTCCCATCCAATGCACCAACAGATCTGCTTCAATATAGTTTTCTAAGGGGCACAATGACTGCCATACCTCTAAGACTTCATTCATCACACCTTTGCTAAGTGATGCTGCACCCATCTCTTGCTTTTCCACCTCTGAAATAGCTTGGTCATCAAGAGTAAAAGCCACGATACCCTACAATCAGAAAAGTCAATTACCACATGTAAAACATAAATGAACCTCTAAGCCACCCTTGAATGCTTATCAGAACAGGTAACATTTGCGCAACTAAACCGAACTGACTGGCAGCATCACTTATAGCATAGACAGTCAAAATACTAATAAAAAGGCATCTGACAAGTAATGCTTATTGCATTATAATTGTGCAAGGCGCTAACCAGCAAGCAGACAGGTCAAGCTCATAAAAAAACCCACAACCAATCCGCCATAGAACTGGGATAAGCATTTCCCTGATTGAAGTACTTTGTTGACATGAGAAATACCTACTATTGGACGTTTTGAATCTTACATTATTTTGGAGTGCCTCTCTCACACAGCTCATGAATCAGATCTCGTGTGAACTTAACAGTAGGACAAGAGGATGAATTCAAAATGATTTTAAAGAAAACCAAATCTTTTAATATGGTGTGAAAATGAGATTCAAGTGAAAACATCCTTTCTAATGTGAATTCAGTCCCTGTATAAGTCTCACACACTTGGCTCTCGTGAATCAGATCTCGTGCAAGCTTAACATACTAGCACAGGAGGATTCAACAAAAATCATATGAATCTCAGGTTGCTTCTATCAATACAGCATCATTTTTGTATAGAGAAGTATCCAACTTCACGGCTTTGAGAGTGGACTGGTCATTATCACACATTCATATATATGAAACAAATCCATCGTAAACATAGAACTTGGGAAAAAAAAAAAAAGACTGGTTTATATGAACAATACCACTGATCAAGAGGATCTCATCGACTCCTTCGGACTTTAGCTCCTCTGCTTTCTCAATGAACCCTGGTACATGCTTCAAGCTGATTCATACACGCACAGAACAGGAATCAGATCATAAGAATCCAAGGTCCGAGTTTCAGGCATCAATGACTGCCCGCGAAATTCAGTATCTCCATCTCTCGAGCATTATTTTAAATAAATAAATCCTAAGCGCATGTTTCATCAGAACTAAACCCGGCATTTCATCTGACACAAGGTCAAACGACAAAATAGCATATGTAATGTAAAGAAACAAAATCGGAAGTTCTAGTAAGGTATTTCTGAGACGAAAATGAAAATGAAGAAAGCACCCTAAATGACAAGAAATTGAACTTTATTTTCAATAGCCCAAAAACTGAAGTGCGTGAAGCATTACCCACAAGTAGGGGTGAAGGCACCAAGGACGGCGAAGAGGATGACCTTTTTACCGGCGGCGAGGGAGTGCATGGACACAGATTGGAGCTTGTCCTCCTCATTGAAGTAGGAGAGCATACCATCCAGGATCATGTTGCCAACAGCGATTTGAGCCATTGTTCTCAATTCAATGCCAATGAAAACTACGAGTGGTAACAATCTTACAGTTGCTGCCTTAAAAGTAAGGAAATAAAAAAGTGTTCCACTAACTAAAGCAGCCAAACAACATCATCTTCTTAAAGACAAGTGAAAAAAGCAGGAAAAAGAGAAGAACGAGCATCACAAAATGTGATCAAGAAGTGACAATAAATAGTACTTTTTCACTACACAACCCACTGGTTCTCTTTCAGCAATGATTTAAATTCATAGTGCAAATCACATCTAATAAAGATAATCATAATTAATTTCCAACTCTTTTTGTTTATTTACTTTGATGACCACTGATCTTTATATGATAAACAAGAAACTCAAGCTAAAATTCCATTAACTCCAGCTGAGGATCCGAAGGAGGTAATTCTTTTTCTTCATCTTTTTTTCATTTTTTTCATTTTGTTTTTATTTCATGATCAAATAATCATAATTAATTTTTAACTCCTTTTGTTATTTATTTTGATGACCGATGACCTTTACAGGATAAACAAGAAACTCCATTTTTCCACTTGGAGTGTACGGATACTACTATCTCAAATCGGACAAAGAGGCAGCTGCAGTGCACTTGGATCCTGAACTCCAAAGCTTCATCCCGTGCTTGATCTATTTAGCCCTGGTCGCATTAATCTACAATGCTGCTCCCACGAAGTTCTGTAATGCTAGCAAATCATTTCCTACCAGTATCTTCTGTAAGGCTTGCAAATCATTACCTACCAGTATCATCATCTCTCATTGCAGCTGCTAACTGGTGTGCAAAGGTTGGAGCCCCGGTCAGAAGTAGTGAATATGGTGCCCCTATCTACTGTCTACTTCTTTGCATAGTAAGAAAAGAAGCTTGCTTGTATATACTTGTAGGTAGATAGGTATATATTTTGATAGCCTCTAGGAGTATTTTGTTATTGCTTATACGGAATATGCTTTAAAAAGTTTCTGTAAGCAAGAAGTCTTCTCTAATGATATGTATTCCAATGTCCTGGGGGGGGGGGGTTGCGGGCGGTGTACAAGCAAACTTACAAAGGGCAAACTCAAACACCATTTTTCATGTGTGGTGAGCACGTACATAGGGCATTTGACATAATTCATATTGATATTTGGGACCATATTGTCTCCCTAACTATGATGGTTGATATTACTTCTTTACTATTTACTACTTGTGAGGAACATTGATGTTTCTCATAAAAGTCAAGAGTAAGATAATGTCTTAGTTAGAAAAAAATTTCAACAAAATAAAGAATCAATTTGGTTTGGAAGTCAAGTGCATTAAAACCAATAATGTGCTTGAATTTTTCAATTACAATTCCATTAATTTATTTTCCTCTTGAGGTATCAAACATGAGAGTTCATTTATACATACCCTATAACAAGATTATGTTGTCAAATGCAAGTATTGCCATATTTTAGATATAGGACGGGTTTTGAAATCTTAAAGCAAGATGCCTACTTATTATTGGGTTGAGTGTATATTCACAACAATCTACCTTATTAATAAGATGTCATCTTTTGTCTTACTTGGCACTACCCCATTTAAGAAATTATTTAGTAAATCACCTATTATTATTATTATTATTATTATTATTATTAGCAAAAGATTTTTTGTGATGACAAACACGCATTTTCACGATGACATTTTTCCTTTTGCACAAGAAGAGCCTAATTCACATTCTTTACTACAAGTTCTTTAGCAATACCTATAGAGAGTAGTCTTGAAGTATGACCTCACCCTCCATATGCTCTTGAGACACTTCTCTTTAGCCTATTCCTCAAACTCCTATCAAGTCCACACCACACATTCCTAATGAGCCATCTCCACCTTGAATATAAGTACTTATTCTCAAGCAACTTCTATAGACCGTCTAAATATATATATTATTCTAAGGTTGGCAAATCTCCTTCACCATAATATACTTGCACAAATCCGACCATTCTTCACTAATCCACTTGAGTGAGTGAACCATTAGTTTGGAGCAAAGATTAGATACACCCTACACTTATTACCAATGTAGATTTTATTTATACCTCCTTTTAGATTACATTTCCTAAAAACATTTACCTTCCCACAACCTACACTTAATTGCTTTCCTATCTATTGCCACCAAACCAATCTATAATTATGACATAGTTTATAGTCCCAGATAGTGAGATGTCATGGACTGAGAGCTTCAAACATTAGAAGCAAACGGTACCTAGGAAATTGTTGACCTTCCCCATGCAAGAAGACCCATTAGTTGTAAGTGTGTTTATTACATCAAGTATATTGATAGCAAAGTGGAGCTTTATAAGGCAAGATTGGTGGTCAAAAGACATTGATTACCATGAAAGACTTTAATTCTAGCAATGAAGCACATCACAATTTGTTATGCCTTTTCTCTAATTGCATAAACGTAGTGAGTTGTTCCTCATATGAATGTTCATAATGCATTCTAAGTATAAGGCAACCTATAATCCTAGATAGCAACATGTCATGGACCAAGAGTTTAAAACATTAGAAACAAACGATACCTAGGAGATTGTTGACCTTCCCCAAGGGAAAAGACCCATTAGTTGTAAGTGTATTTATCACATCAAGCATAATATTGATAGAGAAGTGGAGCTTTACAAGGCACGATTGCTAGCCAGAAGACATTGATTACCATGAGAGACTTTAATTCTATCAATGAAGCACATCACGATTTTTTGTGCCTTTTCTCTAACTGCATAAAAGTAGTGAGTTGTTCATTAGATGGATGTTCATAATGTATTCTAATTAGGTAACTCCAAGGAAGAAATTTACATGTGCCTTCTGCTAGGTAATTTGAATGAGAAGGAGGGGATGAGGGGGTAAGGTATGTAGACTAAGAAAAATTTTTGTATGGACTAAAGCAAACTTTCACGTAATGGGATGATAAATTCAACAAAACACTATTAGTAGCTAGATATATTGATTGATGCATGACACCTCATTCTTCACTAAACAACAAGGTAATCTTATAGCAATACTTATGATCTATGTAAATGATATACTAGTCACAAGAGATTGTCTTAATGGCATTCATGATTTGGAGCAACTACACTTAGTATTCCACATTAAGGAATTGGAAGGTCTCTAATACTTTTTTTGGATTGAGATTCTTAGGAATAATAATGGAATTTACCTAAGCCAACATAAGCATATCTTGGAACTTATAAATGAAATGGGACTCATGGGATCAAAACTAATAAACAATTCCGTGGATACAAATGTGACATTGAGATTAACTAAGCATGATAAAACGGCACTAATTCCGCAAGATGATGATATACTACACAAGGATATCTTGAAGTATCAATAGCTTATTAGTAAGCTTAGTTACTTTGATGTGACTAGGTCTAACATCTCTTATTTGGTTTAGAATTTAGGCCACTTCATGCATGCACCAAATAAGTTGCATTAGGAAGTAGTCATTTGGCTAGTGAGGTACTTAAAGGGTATCCAAGATTGGGATTATTTGTTCCTTCTTTTGGTGGTTTTGATATGTGAGCTTATTGTAATTCAAATTATGTCACATACAAAATAAGAAAGAAGTTGCTCACTGGTTTTACTATCATGCTTAGGAATTCTTTAATGTGCTAGAAAAGTAAGAAACACGAAGTGGTATTGAGATCTTCTATAGAGGCCAAGTACCATGCCATGTTGTAACATGTTGTGAGATCATTTGGTTGTTAGGGCTACTTTAAGATTTATAGGTTGATGTGGCTTGACTCATAATACTATTTTGTGATAATAGGGCCACCATAAAGCTTACAATCAATCTGATTGCCTATTAGCATATGAAGCATATTGATATAGATTATTATTTCATTTGAGAAAAGATTTACAAGGGGTTAAACAAAAGAAAAATGTTGGGACAGAAGTGCAATTGGTAGACCTTTTGACAAAGGCATTAGGGGTTAATCAACAAAATTATCTCTTGCATAAATTTGGTGTTCTTAATTTCTATTGACCATCAACTCAATAGAGAAATGACAACCACATGGTTTTCACAATAGAGAAATTACCAACCATCCTCTACGTACATGTTGCCTTGCTAATTCAAAGTGGGGCAATTCTATTAGCCTTGCAGTATCTAGGAGATACGGTAGAGAATTTTTGCATATTTAGCCTACAATTCTAGGACCGTTAAATGTATAGGTTTTCTTCTCCATATTTTAAACCTAGATGTATTAGGTTTCTTACTTCATCTTGTAAACTTAGATGTATTAGGTTTCGTATTTCATTTTGTAAACCTCAACATATATAAAGTTTTTTATTCTTTAGTTTTCATTCGTTGTAAACACAAAGGAATCGTCTTTTTCTCCTAGCCTTTTGTATTATGGTTTTCTTGTAATCAATTAAAGCAACCTTTATCCAACAATCACGTGTCAATATCTACAAATTTACGGGGTCATTGTAGTGAACTGAGAATTACGATTGGTCCAACCAACACGTTAGCTTTTTGGATATGGGCCCCCGCGTCCTAGTCAATCAAATCCTGGGATGTGGCTTCGTCATCTATCCTGCAGTTGATCCTTGGGTGATATATTCATGTTATGGCTCTTGGAAACTAGGTGAAGCAAGATGGCCATGGTTCCGTCATTTCCTCCGCTCTTGTGGTTGGCAATTGGCTACCAAAATATTTTAGTAAATTTGATTGTAAGTCTAGATTTTGGAAAATAATGTTAATGGAGGAATCAAAACCATTAACAACATAACAAGTACTGAACATACAAACCAAAATATCCATTTAAGTAAAGAATTTTCCTTTCTTTCTCATAGTCCAAACATAGTTAATTCAGTAATTCACAAAAGTATATAATTATGAGAATCCAATAAACGCAAGGACCACAGGTGAAACTGTGGCCAAACTTTGCAATCAAGGGTAAGGACCACTAGTAAAATGTCCAAAATAAAATAAAGCTGGGGTCCATAGATTCCTTCAAAATCCCATGTTTCGGCTAATCAAATCAACCATTAATGTGGTCTCATGGCATCTCGAGAGTGCATGCGAGGCTGTTTTACCGTCTCAATGTGTTCCACGAGACGGACAGAGAGAAGGAGAGAGATCAGATATCTGAGTGGCTCAGTTTTCAAACTTGTCTTTTGGTTTTCCCTAAAAAAAAAGAAAAAAAAAAAAAAAACGTGGCCAACACAATGATGCTGCCATCATTGGGCAGACTGCAAATGACCCTGGTTCTTGATTCCTGGCTCTACCCCAATTTCATTGCGTTTCAACCTGTGCGTTTTACCAATAGTGGTAATAAATAGAAAGGGCGATCAGGATCCAAGGGTTTTGATCATCCAACGCACTGTGGTCCTTGGACGCGTCAGGTACCTTGAACAAACCAAGCAGTCTCTTGAACCTTCGCTTTCCTTGTCTATCAGGTAACACCTGGCAAGAATTTTGTCTGTTTACTGTACATATAGGTGTTTGGTCTCCTCTTTATTCTTGGGCTGTGCACCACACACACCGCCACCGCACAAGGATAATCCTCAACAACCCTCCCTCCATCTTCCGATTGAGTCCCGCCGCAGGTCGTCTTCTTTTAGCAGAGATCTTTTGTGCTTTTTGTCTTGTTTTGCGGCAGAGACATATGTTTTTGGTGTGATTTACGTTAGTCTAATCGCTTAGATTTCCTCATCTTTTAGGTGTGGTTTATATGCAGCAACTTGGTTAACCCAAAGCCACTCACCCCCTCCTGTGCACGGCCGATCACTTTCTCTGATATAAATTATTGTAGTTTCCCCAAAAAACCCCATAACATAACAAATTGGACATGAAAGTTTCCCGCCATGGATGAAGGCCTTCTCCCGCCAAATCACACGTGAGAGATCGAGCGTGGGGAGGGTTCAGAGGTGGATTTGAAAATGGCGAAAAGAAAGAAAATACAAAAAGGGAAATGCAGTGTTTCCCTCTTTTTTTGGAATGGCAGACATGGGAGCGAAGATAGGGCATTATGTCATTTAACTTTGTAATCCAGAGAGAAGGAAGGGCCTACCAACTACCCAACCAAAAAAGATAGGAAATGGACCAGCTGCTCATCCGCTTGCTAACCACGTTAACTGTCTGCCCGGTCTCTTTCCATGGCAAAGAGAGAAAGAAAGGAGAGAGCCACGCAGATAACACAAAAACTTTTCACTCCCTATTCTATTTTATTTGGCGGTAATGAGGTAAGTACCAACAAAAAGCTCTCATATTATAAGGTGAAAAGTTTTGTGTACTTCTCTCTGATGCTAAAGGTGCCAAAAATCATGTTCCTCAGCTTCTTCTTCTTTTTTCTAAAGATTGCATACAACTTGTCCTAAAGATCTGTTTGGTAGTATATGTTGTTAGTTTGGGGGGAATGAAATGGAAAGGATTGGTGAGGCGACCATTTCCCTGTCTTGTGGGATGTCTTTAAAGAATGATAAGCTTGAAAACGAGACCTATCATTGCCTTTAGTTTCCCTTTAACGAACGGAACATTTTTCATTCCCCTGCTTAAAAGCTGCCCAATTCCATCTTCTTGAAAGGACGCAAGACCAGTCAACTCAGGAATTTTACTTTTTTATTTCAATACTAAACACAAGGAAAAACAAAAAAAAACAGATAATTGGTTAAAAACAGATAAATATCAAAATATAAAAGAAGAATGTAGAGTCGTCTTTACCTTTCGTTACCGCCGCAACAAAACCCCAAAAACCCGAAAAAGCCCTCCCATCGGAAAAATTAAAACCTCGGCTTTTGGGTACTTGGCGGGGGGGGTTCTTTTCGATCAAAAAGATGGGGGGGTTGGGAGTGGGGTATGGGCAATCGGGTCATTACACACGCGCCCTTGGGGGCTAGGGTTTCGCGTCCCATTTATATAAGTCGGTCTTTTTTCTATCTGCTGCGGCTGGTGCGTGTGTCGGTTCGCTCATCCCTCTCTCTCTCCTTCTCTTTCTCTCTCTGTGCGGTCGCACACAGTCCTTCACTCCCTCACTGCATGTCGGTTTTCTCTTAAGATTCTCACACTTTCCGTCTCAGCAACTGTAGATTCTCTCGTTTACAGTAAGCGATAAGCGCTTCATTTGTCTATCGAGCTCTCTTTCTCTGATCGCGCTTCTTGTATCCCTGATCTCTCTGGTTCGATCTAGAGAGTTCTGCGTTCTTTATAGCCGTTGTAGGAGTCAATCCCTTTTCTCTTTACATCAGAACGAGGTATACACGGTTAAGCCTTGCGGTTTCTCCTGTCTGGGTCTGCTATAGATCTTCATGATGGATTGCAAAAGGACGGCGGATCTGAGCGATAAAGTGAGTGATCATCACCTTCTTTTCCCTATTTGGTATGTGATCTTGATCTTACAAGTTCCTGATCGGTTGATCTCGTGTTCTGGTGCAGGGATCGGAGTCCGAGGACTTGAGTACCAAAAATCCCAATGGGATTCCATCCGAAGAAGGCTACAAAAAGACCTGCGCCGATTGCGGTACTTCTAAGACACCTCTCTGGCGAGGAGGCCCAGCTGGTCCCAAGGTCGGTAACTCTCCGTCTCCTAGAAGGCCTGATTCGTAGTACTAAGTCATACGAGTAACGTCGGTTTTCAATCTGTTCTGATTTTGTTTTGATTTTGATTTGATTTTGATTCTGCAGTCACTGTGCAATGCGTGTGGGATCAGAAGCCGGAAGAAGAGAAGGGCAACTCTGGGTTTAAACAAAGAGGACAAGAAGCCCAGGAAAACAAGTATGGGTGGGAGCCATAATAATAATACCAAGTTGGGAGATAATTTGAAGCAGAGGCTGTTGGCTTTGGGAAGGGAGGTTTTGATGCAGCGATCAACGGTGGAGCGGCAGAGGAAGAAGCTGGGAGAGGAGGAACAAGCGGCTGTCTTGTTGATGGCTCTCTCTTATGGGTCTGTTTATGCATAGGCCTCCAAAAAGAAGAAAGTGTTAGAAAATTTAGGAGTTGGATATGAATCCTAACCTTGGAATTGTATCTTCTATTAGTGTTATTTTTTGGTTTTTAGGGGATTTTTTTTTCTTCGTTATTTAATTTCTATAGCTGTTTTTAGTATTTAACTAACTGTTATGGAGACTCTGGGAGAGTATTTCAAGTAAGTGTAAGAAGTGGAAATCAATCCTATTTTTGATGACATTCGTCTCTTTGATATTCTCCTTGCGCTATTTCCATCGTGCGGCTCTCCTTGCCCCTAAATTCTTCGGTGGATCATGTTTATCCGTCGGCCATTCAAAACCTCCCACCTACTCAAAACATCGCACAAGAAAACATTGAATAAAACTAAGAGAAAAATTGAACAAGAACATAATGGAATTTGATGATGTGAGAAAAGATGGGAATTCCGAGTACACATCGGTTTGTTTTTATTCAGAAATTGGGATGGAAGATGAGAAAAGAGGGGAATTCGAAATTTTATGGTTCCCGCTGTTTTTTTCGGGGGGCAATGAGAAAACAACCAGGTGCTTTGCCCGTACGGAAGTCATCTAGTGAGAATACAATAAGTTTAGGTCAAATTTAGTGACACAAACATTTTACATGGACATAGGCTTTTCGACCAACCATGCTACGGACGAGTCATTAGAGAGGAAGGAAATGTTGACCATGACGTAACACAAGATATCAATTCATGATTTCCTTTTCTTTTTCATCAGCCTGACATTTCCTCCACATGCATCACGACATGTAGACCTCGCAGAGCTTTGCTAATCTACATAGCTGGAGTTAGATAATCATGGCTTAGAAACTGATAAAGAAAATGTCGCGTAATTGAAAGGTAACCCTTTTCCAAAAGGAATCTGCGTTGCGGCTGGGTGTCTGTTTCCCTTTTTACTGTGAGCCGCCTTTGTTTCCATTGTTGCAGAGGCTATGTCAAAGGTTGCTACCTACTTTTCAAACTACATGGAAGCCTAAACATTGTTGCAGTCCCGCTAACATTATTCTTCTACAAAGAAGATATGACTTGCTGGAGTGATTTAAAAAGTAGTTTACTCTGAAAGCGATTCTTCACTTGAACCACTTATTTTCAATGCTGGATATGACCCTTGGATTATGAAATTCACAACAAACTATCGAGTGTTAGATGCAACCAATAAGGGAGAGCTGAATTTTCTTTTCTTTTTGTAAAACCTTTGACCAAGTGGTTTTTATGCAATATAGATCAAAATAGTAATAAGAGCAAACGTGAAGAAAATTGGTTTGGCCCAAATGTAATTAGTACCTACGTCTTTTTCCTCTAACTTAAGAGTATTACTAACCTTAAGTTACGATATAGCTAGGTTCTTTTCAATCGAATATTTCTAGCAAGATTTTCATCTTTTGGAAGTGATTTACACTTCTAAATATAATGAGAATATAATTGTTAAGCTTAAACAACAAATGCTTTTAAGTATTTACATAGAAATAGAGAGATAATTGAAGGATTTTAAACAATATGCAAAGCAATGTCTCTTTTACTTTTTCATCTCTTTGAGAGCACCGTACCTCAACTTTTTTGTGGGAAAACTCGTTGTTAAAGACCTACTGATTTTACCTTTTGATTTGCATATTGAAAGACAAACAATATCAAATCAACAACCCAAATGGCAAGACCCTACGCATGTAAAACACAAGTTAGGTCTCGCTTTGACATAAATAATTCCCAAAAAACAAGGGACAATGTTCTAATCTAATGTGAAAGTGATATTCTTAAAGTGACATTATTCAAATAGGATATTGCTCTATCTTTTCTTTAGCATTTTTAACACTTATTCAACCTTACAAGTTATTGTGATTTTTAGTTGAACATTTTGTTGCCAATACATATGGAACATTTTCCTAATTTATTATATGTTTGCCGTCAAATTCATGTGATATGATGTTGTTTTCTACATTTCTTTTCATGAATAACTTAGCCAAAAAAATCATGTGAAATTTGAGCGAATATTTCTTTAATAAAATTAAAGATTTCATGCAATAAATCTAGGCATTTCTCAATACTTTTTACGATAACAAAATTAGGAGATTTCATTAACCAAGGCCTTTTGTTTGGCAATTCAAAATAGTCAATTGACCTACAAAATCATATGAGACAAGAAACTATATCTCTAGTAAAGTTAGAGACTACATGAAGCAAAGTTGATCACACTTTTAATCAAAGATTTTCAACTCTTATGCCACAACATAATTTTTCTTAAAAGAACATATCTTTCATGAAAGAATTTCTACTCTCATGTAACAAATATGAGCATATAAATTGCAAACAAACTTGAGCATCGAAATTAGCAACTCTCATGCAACATATTTGAAATAGTCCCTAGGCAACTCGAGAATGGAGGGTCGATTAGTTTGTATGATTTCTAATTTTTGGTTTATACCTTGATTCTAAGCCACCAACTATATGATCTATTTATGTGATTAACAATTATAGTTTCTATCTATTTATAATCAACGAGTTTCCTAATCTTTCTAGTTTACATGTGTTATGATTGCACTTTTTCAAATGTTGACCATGTCATAACTTGAGCAGTTGTCAATTACTTAATCCAATTTGCAAACATTCCAAATGAAGTTTGATTAAGCAAAGTAATGCAAGAAGGATAGCCATTATTAGGGCTTATCTCCACTTAACTTTAGGCAGTCAACTAGCCCATTTAACATAGCCATTATTAGGGCTCTTAGCTTACCACTAAACCAAATGGAAGTCTACAAACTCCCATTCTTCCCTCCGTTTCTTTCCTATTTTTGTTTCTTTTCTTTTTTCGCTTGTAATTAATAACAAACGACTTTATCGTTCATACAATTTATTATTAGCCACTCACGGTGGCTATGCCCAGTGATTCTCAATTCTGCTGATTAACCAGTAATTGGAGTATAACAATGAAAATAGGAAAGAAAGGAGTGAAAAATGAGGGTTTGTTAACTTTCCCTTGGTTCGGTGATAAGCTAAGGAGTCCTAACTTGCTAGGCCAATAGGTCGAAAGTTTAACACCTCCATGTGAGGTTTTTTAAGAAAAAATATGAGGTTTATTGTAAGAAGGAAACAAGTTTCGGGTTATACAATATTAATCAAAATCTAACCCCCGGTAAGAGATTCATCGCCAGCTGACCTGCTAAGGCGAACTTTCTCGCTCTCTGGTGCCGTTGTAACGGTGGAGCGGGAATCGGGGAAGTACTTGCAGCGGTCTCCCTGTCGTCTTACTCTTCCGAGTTGGCTTCCACGTTACAACTCCCTGAAATTGGGCCCACCTTAGTAGATGTGGCGTCTACGTGGAATCACCACGTAACATCATCTTTTAGAACAATGAGCCGAGTAAACAAAGAAAGCAACTTATGGTTGGATAGATCGACTTAGTGATGCCCCTTCTTCTTTTATTCACCCACTTTCCTTGACTCAACGGTCGGAAAAACTTGAATTAAAGCTTCAATTCAAACAAAGGGTAGCTTGACACCTGGTCATTCCAAGAGTGGTCACCTTTTGGTTGACGTGCCACTTTTCTGTCAGAGTGATTTCACCGTGATAACGCGAAGCCAGCAAACCATTATCTTGTTATGACATTTTGAACCTCTTTTCTGTCAGCGTGATTTTGCTGTGATAACATGATGCCATTGCTATTCTAGATTAACTTTGAACCTGCCGTCACAATAGGAATTATCAATCCTTAATCATCGAGATATTCAAAAATTTGCATATTAACATTCTACATCTTTTTGTCCACACAATAATTATCAAAATATTCCGTAATCATATTCATCTTCTTTTTTTTTTTGTAATTTTAGTTCCAAAATCCAATATTTTTTCACACTTTTTCATCATCACTTGATCCACTAGCAAGTTGTTACAATCCAATTCACGATGGGCTTATAACTTAACTAAGCTCTATTTTGTTTTCATTTTCCAAACTATTAAACATTTTATTGGGAACTCTTTAGATTTATGTCCGTAATGATTTTAAGGGTTTTATTGCTATTGTGTATTCACGAATATGGAGAAAATTTAATTTAAAGAAGCAACCTTATTTATCCAAAACCCTATCTTTAATTTTGAAAGGGAACCAAAAGCACTTTGCGTTTGGTATTATTAGAACATGTTCGTACATGAGTGAGCCAAGTGGCAGCCAGATCCACGTGGCTACCATGTCATCCCCTTTTCCAGGTTCCCATTGAGGGAACCGAGCCTGCACCACACGCTACACGCCTCTTCAACATCTCTCCTCCAATGACAAAGCAAGTTTTCCTACACACGAAACCACAGAGCAACAGCAAAACCACCGGACAACAATCTTCATCTTTAGGGTTTATTGTGTATAAATAGAAACGCATAATTGTATACGTTTTACCATCATGGAAATTAGTTCTCCCATCCATGGTTTGTCTTGTTCATCAATAAATAAGAGTTTACCCACAATTTCTTCTTCATTTCTCTTACTTTGACATGGTATCACAAAGCCGGTTGAAAGCATGCCTTTTTCCATTGCTTTTTTTTTTTTTTCCCTATAAAAAATGGGGTTGTTTTCTCTATGCCATGTCAATCCTAACCCACTTCCGCTACAAAATCCAAAACCCCGATGCTTTTTCTCTTCTTTTGGTCCCAAAATCGACCATGAAAAGAGCATCTATGTTTTTCTTTCGATTAATCAACCCATCATCGACAATGTTGCAAATCTAACTATGTTTCGTTCCGACCATTCCACCAAACGACATCATTTTGTTATCAAATACAAATGATTTCCCCTTTTCTCAAAACAATGACGTTTTGCTTTTCAAACGCAAACAATGTCGGACCATCAAACGACGATGTTTCACCTTTCAACACAAATGACACCATTCTTCCACTTGTTCAAAATGACAATGTTTCACTCTCAAACGCGAACATCACCGTATCACTTATCCAAACGACAACATTTCACTCCTTAACACAAACACTGCCATTTCACCCTTTCCTAAACAACGTCACTCTTGTTACACACAGCAAACGACATCACTTTAGCCAATCCAATGGTTGACTAAGCTTTTGGCAACCACTCCACCAACAAGATGCCGTATGTGCCACCACATTATGGTAGAGGAGAGGACTCACCCTAAGAAACACCTTGCGGGCACCCCCTCCTACCTCACTGCACCTTCTGCTGCACATGCCAACATCGCGGCGACGTACAAAGTCAAAATCCCTAAATCAGGTTTAATTCAAACCCAATTCCACAAATCCTCTCTATCTTCACATCAAAGATACAAATTTGGCAACTCTTATGACAGTGAAGCTCACTGGCCGGTTGAATTACGTGGTTTGGAGTGAAATGAAGACAATCTTGCTCTCAATCAAGAACAAAATTTGCTTCATCAGTGGGTCATACCTTAAACCAACACTAAAACCTCCCTTTCAACCCCTTTAGGACCGCTACAACTTTGTCTACCGTGGATGGATTTTCAATTCCATCTTGGAGCAGTTGCACAATGAGTTGATCTACACTTGTGAGGCCACTACTATGTGGGCAAAGCTTTGTGCCAACTATTATCAAGTTGACCCGTCTAGGGTTTATGACATGATTAGCAAAATTTGGCAAACACGACAAGGAGGAGAGCCGATTTCGAGCTATTTTGATCGACTTCAACAACTATGGGATGAATATTCAACCATTATGGAGCTGACAAAGTCGAAGATGGTCACATTCCAGCCATGAAAGGAACATTAGAAGGAGTTGATTCAGCTCCTATATGGCCTCGATGAGGTCTATTTGATGCTTCAAAAGCATATTTTGATGATACAACCTCCCTCAAACGTCATGCAAACCTATGTGATGATCCGTAAAGCCGAATATCGTTAAAGCATGGGAAAGACGACCAACAAATTCAATTTTGTTACATTAAATGTTTGCCCAATGCAATAGGTCCATCCGTGAATCAAAACTCTATTGTGATAGGCAGAGCTATGAGGATGAGCATAGGTGTACGATAGCTCATTGAGAATAACGCCTCATTCTCACTTAAATCCTAGCAAAACGACATGTCATTTTCACTCAAAGCTAGGCAAAACAACACATCATTTAGGGGCAATCAACAAGTTGAAAAGAATGAATTTTGTGAAGAAAAAAAAAAGTCATAGAAAAAGAAATGTTATCAATTGACAAGCCACAATGCGACTATTGTAAGAATTATGGACATGAATGCAAGGAATGCTACAATTTCAATAGTTTTCTGGTTGGACACAAGCATTACAAGGAAGAAGCTAAAGCAAATCTGGTGGCAAATGATTCCGACCATGTCTTCATCACCAAGACTGACTATCATCGCTTCATCTGCTTTCTCAACAATGATTCAAATGCTCATGCTCACTTAGTAGGTACAAGTGCATTCCAAATGTTGGATTATTGACTCTAGTGCCAGTGATAATATTATTACTAATATTTAATGTCTAGAATCAATTGTTCCATATGCATTTAGATCTATGAAGGTTAAATTTCCTAATAGTGATAGTGCTTTGATTACTCATACTAGACACACCCACATATCTAGATACCTACAATTTACCAATGTTTTATACTCACCAGACTTTAAATTCAACTTGCTCTCAACATCCAAACTTTGTCATGAAAATAATCGTTGCATCATACTTTAAGTTGATTTTTGTATGTTTCAAGACCTCTTGACAAGTGAAGTCAAAGAACTCAGTAGAATGCAAAATGAGATTTATTTTTTTTATAGCATGTCCTAATAAGAAAGATGTTGTACTACATTCTAAGTCTGACCCATCTCTTGTATACATGTTGTCAACGTGTGATTTTCAAATTTTAAACTCTAGCATTGCAGGCTTGGACATATATTCAATGCAAAATTTTAATTTTTAAATGAACTCAAATCTTGTAAAAATGTTTCATTTAAACCTTGCATGATTTGTCCATTTGTAAAAAAAACTTGAAATGCTTTTCGCATACATGATCACATAACGCAATGGATTTTGGAACTAATTCACATTGATGTTTAAGCTTGAGATCTAGTAAAAGGTTTGTTTACTGGCAAAGCCCAATGTAGTCCAAGCTAAAGATTATTATTCCTCTGCCTCCTACTACTTCCTATTTTTATTCCACAAAAGCCAATTACTCCTTGATCCTACTTGAATCCTCATCTCAAGGAAGAATCCCCTACTTGTAACTTACAATAAACACCTCACGTGCACTTCAAATACAAACATATCTACTACTTTTACTCCTCACTAGCAAACTGATTTCCAACAACCTAAAAATCAATAAAAGTAACTTAAACAAGTCATGGCAAAGTGAACAATAAAAGTCAAACAAACTTTCTCAAGTTTAGTCTTATCTCCAAAAACAAACCACTAGGAAGAGAGAGAAAAGTCATATCATCATAAGATCAAACCAACAAAGGCACTAAACAAATTCTCCATGGTCGGCCACTTAGTCTCACAACTAAATCCAACAAAATACACAATTCAGTTAAAAAAATCACCATGAAACAACCAACTATCGAGAAAACCTAAATGGGCCTTCACAGCCAAAGGTTGTCCCTGAATAGCAATTTGTCCACATGAATAATAGTAAAGTAAAATAAGCTCAACAGATTTAAGGCATGGGAAACTCACAAAAAGCCTGGTCTCTTCAAAGGGGGACTCGTACCTCACAAGGATAACGCTCCCAGCCAGTGAGGTAATCCCACTTTCCTTCAAAATTTCTAGATGCCTCCCTTTCTCCCCAAGCAGCCCTACAAAAATCAAGACTCCAAGACCCTTATGACATCATTTTCTTTTACAAGACACAAGTTACATAACAAATAAATATACATGGGTTGTAACCCGATTAAACCCATTAACAATCTAACAACACAGCCCACATACATTCCACACACAAAACAACCTTTTTCATCTCGATGCATCATTCATGAAAGTTCTTATGTGCATATGCCTCAACAGAATAGTGTAGTCGAACAAAATCATTATAACTTGTTAGATGTTGCACAAGCACTGAAATTTCAAAGTTCAATGCTTGGTAAATTTTGGGGAGAGTGCATACTCATGGCAGCCTACCTTCTCAATAAGATGTCATCCTCAATCTTACATGGAGTCACACATTTTGAAAAAATATTTGCGAAACTGCCAAAAATCTCTCATCTAAGGGTTTTTGGTTGCATGTGACATGCCATTATTATGGGGCCTAAGGAAAAATTTGCCCCACGAGTGATTCCTAATGTTTTCATGGGATATGTTCATGCTCAAAAAGGCTATTAGCTTTACAATGCTAAAAGTCGGAAAAAAAATTATGAATTAGGATGTACATTTTTACGACATTTTTATTTTTTAACAAATAAGGCTCAAATCGCAATTTATTATTCATGCACCATTGGCTGAACCTATTATTGAGGCCCTTGAACCACCACATCCAAAGTACCATGTTAAGCCTTCACCTTTTATCCTTACTCATGATGACTCTTCATCCACTTATGTTGAGACCACCTGTTCACCTTCATCCACTCATACTCCCATACCACTACCACCATTTGTTGATTCTTATGATGTCTTATTTAATGATGACATTCCACCTACATTAAATGACTCACCTCAAGTTTTAGCTCCATTAGGAAAACCCAACCGCCACTTTGGTTGAATGCTTATGTTTTCCTTACCATTCATCCTACAAAGAATGGATCATTTACTTACCCATTGTCTGCCTAAATCTCCTATAATAATCTTCCCATTGCCAACCGACACTTCATTTGCTCCATATCGGTTGATACTGAGCTACTCTATCACCATGGGGTTGTTGGCAATCCTAGATGGTAAAATGCTATGGAGCATAAGATTAAAGCATTGGAAGCTAATGACACTTGGGACATTGTGGAGCTGCTACTAAGGAGAAAACCCATTGGATGCAAGTGGGTATACAAGATTAAGTGTCAAGCTTATGGCACAATAAAGCAGTACAAGGCCTAACTAGTGGCCAAAGGTTATAGGTAAAAGGAAGATGTGGATTATCAGAAGATTTTTTCTTTAGTTGTCAAACATATTACCATTAGATGTGTTTTTTCACTTGTAGCATAGAATTAATAGGAGATCCATCAAATGAATGTCAACAATGCATTCTTGTAAAGTAATCTTAATGAAGAAGTATACATGCAACTTCCACCCGGAAACCCAAATGAGTAGAATGGAAGGATCTGCAAGCTAAAGAAATCTATATATGGACTAAAACAAGCAGCCAAACAGTGGTATGCCAAGTTTACTAAAGCATTATTGGCAGTTAGATATTAGGACTTTATGTATGACACGTCCCTCTTTGTTTAGCAATGAGGTAAATCAATAGTTTTTCTTATGATTTATGTTGATGACATACTTAATACTAGTAGTGACATTGATGGCATTCGCAAACTTAAGGAGTATCTTCATTCAATTTTTCATATCAAAGACTTGGAATATTTCAAATACTATCTTGGGATTAAGGTCTTAAAGGATAATCAAGGAATTCATTTGAGCTAGCGCAAGTATGTACTTGAATTGATTAATGAGATTGGGCTTGGGAGAGCCAAGCTTGTGGATAACTCCATGGACACTAACTTATCATTGACAACACCACAGTAAGATCAAGAAGTGTTCATTCCTCATGATGATGATCCTCTCCTAAAGGACCCTTTGAAGTACCAGAAATTCATAGGAAAGTTGAATTATCTTAATGTCACAAGGCTAGAGATATCATATGTAGTGCATAATTTGGCTTAGTTCATGCATTCTCCTAAGAAGTCTCATTAAGAAGTTACGATCAAAGTAATAAGGTATCTAAAGAGCTGCCCTAGGACAAGGCTATTCATCCCAGCTACTAAGGGTTGTCATATGTGAGCTTATTGTGATTTTTATTATGCCACGTGTAAAGTTGATAAAAAATCAATTACCAGTTTTTGTGTTATACTTGGAGACACACTAATTTCTTGGAAAGCAAGAAATAGTTAGTTGTCTTTTTATCTTTTACTGAGACAAATAAAAAATCAATTACCAGTTTTTGTGTTATACTTGGAGACACGCTAATTTCTTGGAAAGCAAGAAATAGTTAGTTGTCTTTTTATCTTTTACTGAGACAAAGTATTGAGCAATGACACTCACATTTTATAAGATCATTTGGTTATTAGGCCTTTATGGAGACATGGGAATCGATGTCTGTGTCTTGTGACTTTGTATTGTGATAATAAGGTTGCCATGGAGTTAATAGCAAATCTCATGGTCCATCAGTAGACCAAACACATAGACATTTATTTCCATTTCATTCGAGAAAAGATTCAATGAGTACTTTTAGCCAACCAACAACCTAACCAAGGCCCTTAAAGCTAACTAGCACCTTTATCTCCTTCACAAGCTAAATGTCATCAACACATACCAACCTTTAGCTTGAAAGGGCCTGTTTGGACATAAGTGAGCCAGGTGGCAACCACATCCATGTGGCTACCATGCCATCCCCTTCACCTAGCTCCTATTGAGGAAACTGAACCTACACCACAACACTGCACACCTTTATGGTGCCTTTCCTCTTATAACAAATCAAGTTCCCTTGCACACAGAACCACAAAGCAACCACAGGACCACCAACAACAATATTCATTTTTAGGGTTTATTGTGTATAAATAAGAATACACAGTTGTATACGTTTTATCATCATGGGATTTAGTTCTCCCATCCTTGTAATGGTTTATCTTATTCATCAATAAACAAGAATTTACCCACAATTTCTTCTTCATTTCTCTTCACTTGACATAACACTACTCCCGAATTTAATGAGCCTAAAGAACCCAAAGAGAGCTTTAAAAATAATACATATATAATGGCTTTTGTTATGTTTTTACGTTTCATGCGAAGTTACCTTTTTGCCAAATTCTAGTTCACAAGGAAAAGTAAAAGTCCAATCAAATCAAATCAAGTTGAATTATGGAGTGATTTTATAGACAAGTCAAGACCGTGGATTAGGGAACGTTAGACCTCAACTTGCTTGGGTAACGATATATTAGAGATTGTTCTTATCTAAATTGTCCAATATTAAAAGTGACACTTGACTACTCCATAACATGACAAGATATATTTTCTGTCAGTATATGAGGGTGAAATAAATGAAACAAACCATATATGATGGGTACATCATTTTTTTTTCAGGTACTTTCCAGTGAAATCTAAGAATTGTTTCTTGTTAAAAGAAAAAATAAATAAATAAAAGGAAATTGCTAGTCCCAACTTTCATCTTTTTTTTAAATTTTCATCTTCAAAAGAACTTTGGGACACTTTTGATATTTGAAGTCAGAGATTGGTACATGCATGTCCTGTACAATATTTTTATTTTTTTTAATACTATCAAAGTATAGAGTAAAACATATTTAAAAACTCATACTTTGAGATAATGGATGCTATTTTTAAAAAAAATTACTTTTTCCCCTGCAGATAAACGGATGCGATTTTAGAAATTACTTGGAAGGTTGAAAATCCCCTTAAACAGTATATAAGAAATAGAAAATTGTAAAAAGAAAGAATAAAAACGAAGACTAGAAAAGCACCGGCGAAGGCTTCTGCTCTTTCATTTTTAGTGTGTTCGAGCTCATATTAAGCCCCATGACCCGGGGTGGGACAATGGGAAGGTTGCGCTTAAAAGGCCAGCCATCTACCATGGTGGACCTCATAATCGGCCTCCGCAATGAGGCTCATGAATGTGACGATGGATGTCTAAATCCACTCTACTTCTTGGATCTCCCTCTGCTTGGTGGCCTAGAAAGCCCAACATATTTTGTCCCAACTTCAACACATGAGCAGCAACGGAAGGGAACCATACCTAAAACTAAACAACCATAATGGCGGCCTCCCTCCCCCAGATGCTCGGCAGCTCAACGATTAATTCATCCTCTGTATCCTTATAACCTCTAAAAGATTTTAAATTTTCTTAATTCACTATATTTTACGGAGTTCTATAAAGTGGTCGGAACCTCTGAACCATTAATTATAAACAACGGTCAAAATTCAAAGATTTAACTAGAAACTCCAGAAAAAAAAAATGATTTCTCCCTTTGCTCCAGCATGTTCGGGTCGTGCACTAGCTTCGCAATAATCCATGGAGTGATTGCACGGAAAGTAATAGCATAGGTAGGAAATTGAAGGCCCTAGCATGGTTGAATTGGTGTCTGAATCATTATATTAGTAGTAAAAGCACGACTGCAACTCGGTCTCCTGCCATCAACCGTTGCTCATTATGCCGTGAAAAATTGTGGTTCAATCATGTGACCCATTTGGAAGGCGAACATGACAAATAATGTCCAACTACGCAGCATTTTGGTTGCTTTCATTCGTCATATTCAGACTCTTGCCTTTCTCCATGTGGAGGGAGTAGCAAGGAGCAACTAATTTCCAATGATGAAAAGGGGAACTCATAATGCAGGCTCGTATTTCTGTGTGCTTTTGGATGGTTCAACTGATGAGTAAGCCCGCCTTGGATGCCATACCACGATGTCTGGACCCCTCCATCCATCATTTTACTTGTCATCCAGCTATTTGCCCCCACAACTTGTCCGGCTCCTTCGCTCCCATCCATTTTTTTTGTCTTTCAACATGATTCTCAAATCTAATTGTGCCAAACAACTCACATTCGCTGGCTTTTCTGCCAATTCCCCATTCGGGATTTCGCAGTGGCAACACCAATCTCTTTGACCCTCAAATTTGGATAACTTTACTAAAAATAAGGTTTTGTTTGGTGCCCTCTTTTTCCTGTTGAAGTGTATGCCACCTTTCTGCAAATGGAACAGCGGAAAAAAGGCACAACTTTGCTACTCCGCGCTTGTGAAGCGCCTCGCAATTTGATACATACCACACTCCTCACACATTTCGATCATGATGCGGTGTTTTCAAGGATGATAACTGAAATCTGCGGGAGTCAATGTTTCATCCTTTGGAGTCGGCCATGTCAGAGAACTGGGACTTTCCAGATCCTTCGTGGACCGCATACAGCGTGATTGGTCGGGACCGCAGTTAATGTGGTTTCCGGCATCTCAATATGGGCGTATACAGTGAGGAAAAAGCAAAAAAGGAAATATGTTACTTTTTAGTTAGTTCAAATCTTAGTGCATATTTTGGAGTCAGATCAGCATTACGTCGCTTTTTAAGTTTTTAAGCTTTTGTTTCTTACTTCCTGGACATTCCAAATTGTGTAGTATCTCGTACGTCGTACTGGCTAATCAAAAAAATCCCAGACCAAAAAGAAGAGCATCTCCGAACAGTGGCATCTTTCCTGTCAATTGCTCACGGGCTCTACAATTGAAGCTTCTGGAACGCAAACTTTACCAGTAGAGCCGCTTGGGGAAGAAGAGTCATCCGGGAGGGTTTAATTTCCTGAAGAAATGAATGAATTTGGACCCACTTATATCCTATATGTCTTCAGCCGAGGGACATCAATCAAGCAAGCCCATTAAATTTTGCACAAAGATGTCTCTCCCTATAGCTAAATCTAAAATGGGGTCTTCAGTAAAATTGCAGAGTGATCCCACAATTATTGGCCCCCAAAAACCCAAACCCATGTAAATGGAGATGAACCGACCACAAACCTGGACTCACCAACCGAACCAAATCAAAGAATCAATAGTCACAATTGCCTCAACAGTTCAATGGAGGACTATCCTCACCGACAGAAAATGACTGAATTCTTTATTTTCATAACGATTTGTATTCAACGGAATAAAAATAGCTACAACTTGTGAGCAAATTACAAATCATTCCCAGCAAGAGAGAGAGAGAGAGAGAGAGAGAGAGAGAGTAAGGTTACTTGAAAAGGGCCGGAAATCGCTCGGCTTCTAGTCTCCGGGCACAGAATCCTTGGACCTCGTTCTCCGGAAGCAAAAGCGGCTGGAGTGTACGCACCTTGCACGTCCCAGGTCCGGTTTCTTTCTTCTCTTCTTCTTTGAAAAGTGAAAAATCAAGAACCTATCTCTCTCTACCCTGCAAGTTCCTAGATCTGCCAATCTGCCAAATTATTCATCTTTTTTTTTTTTCTTTTTCTTTTCCTTCCATTGCTTTACTATCAAAACAAGTAAACAAGAATAGCAAAACCAACAGTAGTTAGAGTATAAACTAAAGGACTGCTCGACTGGATAGAGTTGCCAACAGAAGGAGGAGGAGGGTTGTAATAATAGAACGGAAAGTAAGGCACAATGGGATTAGGAGGCGGCGGCGTTCGGTAGTTCTTGTATGGCGGAGGATAATACGCTCCACCAGTTATTGGTGGTGGCGGCGAGGAGTAAGTGTATGTGGGCTGAGATGGTGGAGGTGGAGAGTAGTAGTAGGAGCCTCCGCCGCCTCCGCCGCCGCCAGAGCTTGGTGGGGACGGCGGTGGTGGACAGATGGAGGAGGAGGATGGTGATGGTGGTGGCGGAGGTGGAGATGCCGGCGGCGGCGAGGGTGGTGGGGGTGATGGCACTGGGTTACAAGGGTTATCACACGCAGAGCACATTGTGCATGCGATCTGGTACTTGGACGAGGTGTGTGGTACTGGGCTTGCCACAGCCTGCAGAGACGTGATCATGAGCAGGAACATTAGAGTGAGTGTTTTTGTTACATGGTTTCTCGCTGTTTCCATCATGGAAAGACGGCAGAGAAGCTGGGAATTCTAACAAGATCAAGCTATTGTAGCAATTGTTTTCAGAAGGTGAAGGGAAGTGAGGAAATGGGGCTAGCTCTAAGGGAGAGAGAGAAAGAGATAAGAGAGAGAAAGGGTAATGGGCTGAGCAAGTGCCTCAGTAGCAGTGACTCTTGTCTTTGAAGCTACACCATGCCCTTTTTATGATGGATTAAAGCTATAGTCATTAAATATAAAAAAAAAAAAAAAACAGTGGAGCTTATAGTTTTGCAAAAGTTGACACCGACGCGTTTTACTTTCACAGAAAGCAGCTACCTTTGAACATGGTAGAGAAAGCACAAATAAAGACACTAAAAATTTAATTCTACCCTGGGAATTTAATCGTGGTCAAGTTATACCAAACTTACCAAACATAAGCTTCACTTGTACGAACCCAAGTGCGTGGTAACTTGTGGGTTATGTGAGTCAAAAGGTGGAAGTAAAAATGCGGTTGCCTGGTCATTATGTGCGCTTGACTTGTGTACAAGTGTTCATACTGGAGGTATCAAATTGGCTGGTTCCTGGCATAGACGTAAACAAGACGCAAAGCTGAGCTTGGCTGAAGAGCAGCTGCTGCTCCTAGTGAAGTACTGAACTCGGGAACTTTGGTTGGATGGGTCTTTAGGAGTTCATGCAAGTGAGTCAATGTCATAGATGAGTCACGTACATTGATGGCCTTTAATGCCTGTAGCGTTTTCATTCTAATTGAATGTTATATAATTTAATGTTATGATACATAAGTCATTTATTTACTACAACAACAAGAAGATGATAGCAGCATTTGTCTCCGTGTGAATTGCGTGGCAAAAGGCTTACGAAATCGGGATCCAGATCCCAAAACTTTTGCTTGTCTTGACTTGTGATTGTCAGGGCATGCATTATAAGCATTTCGGTGCTATTTTCATCGGCGGTGGTGAAGGAGAGCCGTCCGTAGTATCTTTCCAGGCTGGTTGCATGGTGCACGCTAACCAAAATCCATAACACGGGCCTTAACTGGACATTCCATTCCCGTTAACAATAATGCATTTCCTTTGTCAAAAGTGCACTTTTTAGGGACAATCAGCGTCCAAAAGAGCAATCAAAGGCGTCGGTCCCTTTCCTCCCAATTCTCTCAGGATGTTCACCAATGCAAGTTTGCTCTTCGGATTTGTATAAACACGTTTAAGTTTCATGCTTTTCGGGTTTCTTAACTGAACAAATTTAATATTTGAAGTTTTATCGGTTTAGAATGTAATTTTAAAGTCCCTTCTTTTATTCTGCTCTGCAGAAAGGTTATTCAAAAGTTTATAGCTTTTAATTTTGCTGTAAAAATTTCTAATAAATATAAAGTTCCATCGATCAAGTAGAGGCAAAGATTAATGATTGTGCAATGTTTTCAAACAGGGTCGATTAAAAAACTGAAAAGAATCCCAAACTTTACTCCTTTTTCTTGCTTTTTCTCTTTGGATCTCGAAGGTAGCTTCTACGCGTCATGAATGATTTTCTAAGTTCCTCCTCGGCATGATAAGCCGAGTAGAAAGTGGCCAAAGTGTAAAGAAGATTGTGTCAAGAATTACAGGACAACAAAATCCAATGGGGTCTGTTGGATAACGAAGGCATCAGTCAAGCAGTCAACTCTCTAGAACAATAAAACCAAGTCTAAACAAAACTTGTTCAAATTTGTTGGAGGATTAAGACAATTTTTGGGGGGAGAAAAGGGCTTGAACTCTGGACTCTGGAATGGTATAGCCATTAAATTTCACTAAGTTACCAAAACTCTATCTACTATCTATTTTTAAGAAAGTATATTAAAATTTGATCTATTTTAAATGTTATCGCAAGATTAACTAGTATATATGAAAGTATTCCCCAATAGTTTTATAAGAAAAGTGCAGCTAAGAAAGAAGTTTCAGAATATCATTGCCGGGACTCAAATCATCAACCACCAACGGAACTTGGAAGCTGTGAGTTTGGTAAAACATCGAGTCACCCTTTATAGGTCCGAACATGATGGCCTCTTGAAGTGCGAAAATTTAGTTAAAGTGGTTGATGAATCATGGTAATTTAATGGATCAAGATTAGTTAACAGGAATCAGTAAACTTTGGTACCACAATTGACAAGAAAGAAAATGGCTTTTGGACGTCTCTACCGACTAGGTTATCGAGCGTGACAGTACAATCATACGAATTCTGGGACCCTGATATGCGAATCCGACATCGTCGTCCTCTTGTTGGCAGCGTGCACTAGCCCTTATTCTTTGCCTTTCTTCCGATTCTGTGATCAGAATTTTCCAGTGCGCTTTATTCTCATTTCACGTTCCATGCACTCTGCTAGCCGACACAAATGGGAACCAACTTTGACTGGATTTGTTAAAAATAAATAAACGATATATTTTGCACTGGAAGACGCAAAAAAAAAAAAAAAAATCAAAATCCTTAGAGGCTGGGAGGCTCATTCTAAAACTTATAGAGACAAGAGGTGATAAACTCCTGCTATTAATAAGACTAAACACTTTTGATATGAGACAAAGTTCTAACATGTTCCCATCACACTAAGAAGTGATATTCAACTAACGTGAAATGTTTTTTTGACTATTGATTGAAAGGCTTAGAATATTGAATTGATATTATGTTAAAGGCTGGGAAGCTCATCCTAAAACTCATAGGTAAGAGATAATAAATCATAATCATTACTAAGGCCAAATACTTTTAGTGAATGACGAAATCTCAACAAAAACCAATACATGTTTTCTTATTGCTTGATTCGACAAATTAGCGTATTCTTATTTTTTAAATTTAAGCAATAAATGTTTTTATATTTGAATAATTAAATCATTAACTTTACCAAATACCTTCCCAATGAGATCATTGTGTAAGAATATTCTGTGATCATTTTTTAAATTGATCATGCTGTCAGTTTACTATTTAATTAATTGACAAGATATGGAATTTGACAGAAAGATCAATAATTGATTCCTTGCATTAGTTAATTGTATGTTGACGTGATATATTCATCTTCAACTGTAGATGTTCCCAAAGAAAAAAGGTTACATATGAAAATTACCTCCTGGTGAATCATTTCCTTGTTTAAACGAATGATCATCTTTTACAAATATATTAGAGATAACTGATTCTCATTAATGAAAAATATTGGTTAGGTATATTGTAATTTATTAGTAAAGTTGACTAACCAATTATTTATGAGTAAAAAGTTTTGTTAGAAATTACTTTTTATTTTTATTTTTTATTAAATAAAGTATAATTTAAGGTTTATAAGATGTCAGAACTGAAGAACTAGATCTTGATAAATGCAAGAAATATTAAGACACGTAAAAGAGGTTGAGCTGTAAAATTTGTATCGCTGGCTTGGGGAATCCTGGTGGGTGCTGTTGATGTCACAACTGTCATTAGTATAGTTGTCTTGATCCACATAAAGGTTTCTCTTAGTTGGTCATAGCCACCGAGAGAACTCAATGGTGTCTTTTATGGCCATCTGATAAGAAATCGCCTGACTTAATTAGAGGTCGCTTTTGATGCCTATTCATGGCGTCTCACTCGGTCCGGTTTTCTGAGAACACTGGCACTTGGTCAAAATGGGGCAAAATGGGGCTATCTTTTTCTTTTTTCTGAAAGTGGAACTGGAACCTAGAGTGCTTTGAGCTTCAACTTTCTCTCATCAATTCAGCCTGCCTAGACGAATGAGGTTTAGCATTATTGAGATTAGAACCTCTCGTGGATCCTGACGTGTACTCCACCTTAAAACGTGCATTCGATTTGTTGAAGCAAGCAAGATCCAGGAGGGTGTTTACTGGGAGGGTCGTGCCTGGATTTTAGATCTGTCGAGTCAAAATATGACAAAGGCCTCATCGCCAGTTGGATGTCGTGGAAATGGAAAACGTAGGCGTGTTGAAAGCTTTCACGTGGATGAAATGAGCCCAAGGACATACCCCTGAGCCCAAGGGATTGCGTTCCATGGATCCATGTTTCAAACTATAGCCTTCCTTTCGGTGAAACCCAATAAGACGCAAGGCCCTGATTTAGCCAGAATCTAGCAAATGCACGAGCTTTTATTTCGGCCAGCAGACTTCATCTATCACTGATCTCCTATAGCCTGTGTTTTGCCTTGTGGCCAAATAATTCAATCATTATAGATTTTAGAATAATAATAATAAAGTGGATAAAGTTGATAATTTATTAGTTAAGCCATTCATGCGTTACTCTTTTAACGAAAAAAAAGTGAAAAAAAAATGTAGATCCTTAATGCTTCGCAGTTAAGCAATGTTAACCTTATAAAATCTGAAAAACCAAAAAATTTACATTAGGATGATCACATGAAATCCAGAGAAGCCGGACTCGCAGGTTTGATTTTGAATGATGATAGGCGGGCGTTTTCAGAATCAAATTATTGGCACAGCCGTTAGCAAAATGGCTACAGTCTTAATGATTATGCCGAATGGAGCCCCCCGCAACCCGGGCCGCGTAGCCGTAGTGTGGTCGCCGTGTATGCAAAATTGGAAGAGAATCACGGATGTGCCAAAAAGGAAATGGGTCTTTGTCCGGCCCCCGCTAAGACGGACGTGCCCGCCCGCAACCCAAGGCGGGACTCCCTGCGCATCAGGTGGGAAAGCCGATTCGACCTCTCCAAAAATCCCCAACATAAAATAAGAAATCAAAATGTGAAATGTAAACGAAATTTGATAAAGCTTAAAGTTGGAATGGTTAAAAAGTGCATACTCTGTGTTTTGACTTTATCGAAAAAGAAGAAAAAGGCTCCTCCTAGGCTGGGGAAGGGCGCAGGTTGGTTCTAGAAATTCAAATTAAAGGAAGCAGTCTTGAAAGCGGCTTTGAAAATATAATTATTTTTTGTCTTCCGCGGACAACACCGTTTCAGACTGAAAGCAATGTTTTGTGGCACGTCAAGTTAAATTAAAAAAAAAAACAAAACAAAACCTCCTTTGAACGAATCCAAGGGCGCAGGCTGCACGAACCATTCATACATAAAATAAAATAAAATAAAATAAACAATAGGCAACGACGCGAAGATGCAAACGTTTGCAAAAACACCAGCTCTTACAAAGCTGGAGACATCTGCTCCCACGCGTTTCCGCTTTCTGTGTCTACACGCACTTTTTAAAACCCCCTCTCCTCTCTTTTGTTTCTCCTGCTTTTACATTTCGTACCGCTTGAGTCTCTACACCCTCTCAACCATGGCCGGCTTCCACTTCCGCCACCATTACCGTCCCTTCCTCGCTCTTTTGCTCTTCCTTAGTGTTTTGCCCTTCTCGATCTCTCAATCCTCGGCCAACTCCAGTACCTGCAATGGGATATACGTCTCGTATGCTTACACGAGCGGAAAGGTGCTCCCTCCGACAGTGAAGTCCGACCCGACTAAACAACCCTACCGATTCGAGTCGGTCCTCACTGTGCTTAACAACGGCCTTGTGGAGCTCAAGTCGTGGGCGGTCTTCGTGGGCTTTCAGCACGACGAGTACCTGGTCTCGGCGTCGGACGCACTGCTGGCCGATGGGACAGCCCTGCCGGCTGGTGTGGGGAACGGCACTATCTTCGTTGGGTCTTCGCTGACGGACCTCAAGACGGCAGTGGAGACCGCCGGTGATTTGACCCAGATGCAGGCTCAGGTCAACCTGCTCGGGACACAGTTCGGGGTGGCCCCCCCGGCCGCTCCAATGCCAAACAACATCTCGCTGGTCAATGATGGGTGGATTTGCCCAAAACCTACAGGTAAGTTTTTCTATGGGATGATTTCGTTTTGTGGTTATTTTAAGTGGCCGTTTAGTTATGCTTTTAGTTTTGGGTTCTCTTTGTATTCTTCTTTGGAATGTTTGTGGATATTGTGCTATATGGGGGATTAGATCTTTTTAAGATGTGGTACTAGTTTTTGCCCGGATTTGTGATCTGGGTTTCATTCATCCGATCAGGATACCCTGCGTTAATCTAGCTTAACTTCGAGGTTTTAGTTCGTAAAGTCCGATCATCACATTTTGCCACGACGGAAGAGAATTGTAGGTGTACCCTCAGATTTGGTTGTTTCAGTTGAGAATTGTTAGTTGGGACAAATATATGAAAGAGAAAAGCCATCAATAATATGCAAGACTCTGTCGTTGTTAGATAAGTTGCTTATTAAGAGAATCGGGTCAAGACTTTGTCAGCATTTCCTGCTATTATGAAGTGGACCTTATCAAAGGTTTCTGAGGAAAAAATGGATTTTGTGACTCTGTCTCCTTTTGTTGAGTTGATAACTAACATAGGAATAGAGTCATGATTGCAATAGAAAATGAAGTGGAGCCTGAAAGGAAGTTTTGCTCTGTTGAAAGTCCATTAGTTAGCTATTTCTTTCTTTGTTGTCAACACATTTATGTTATCATTGAATTTGGTATATTTGTATGGTTTTTATGACGAATTGGGTTTGAGCTTGAATAGAATGTGTTCATGACATGAATGGTGGTTTCTCAGGGAATGGTACTATTATCTCTGTCTGTTGCACACAAGACCCGACCGCCAAATCAAACATCACGTTAGGTGATAAGTTCCTGCCTCGCCGGAGTGGTGACCTCACAATAATGTATGATGTGATCCAAACATTTGACTCGAACTACTGGGCACAGGTCACAATTGCTAACCATAATCCTCTTGGTCGTCTTGATAACTGGCATTTGAGCTGGGACTGGACAAATGATGAGTTTATCTATTCAATGAAAGGGGCATATCCATCGGTTGTTGATTCTTCTGAGTGCCTATTAGGCAAACAAGGTGTATATTACCAAAGTCTAGACTTCTCCACTGTTTTGAGTTGTAAAAGAACCCCGACCATTGTTGACCTGCCTCCAACTTATTACAATAACACAAATCTTGGGTTAATCCCCTATTGCTGCCGAAATGGTACAATCTTGCCACCAGAGATGGACCCAAGCAAGTCAATTTCAAGATTCCAGGTTCAAGTGTATAAAATGCCACCAGATCTCAACCGCTCTGTGCTTGTGCCACCAGTTAACTGGAAGATCAATGGTACACTCAACCCGAATTATCAATGCGGCCAGCCAGTGCAGGTGAGTCCTAGTGAGTTCCCAAACCCTAATGGCTTACCATCAAATACAACTGCATTCGCCAGCTGGCAGGTTGTCTGCAATATAACACAACCCAAGGGAGAAAAGCCTAAATGTTGTGTCTCATTTTCTGCCTATTACAATGAATCTGTCATTCCATGCCAAACTTGTGCATGTGGGTGCCCTACTAACACAGCTCGGACCTGTAGCACAACAACTCCTGCTATGCTTCTTCCTGCGAGTGCACTTCTTGTTCCTTTTGAGAATCGGACTGCCTTGGCTACAACTTGGGCTCAACTTAAACATCGGTCGGTGCCAAACCCTATGCCCTGTGGAGATAACTGTGGTGTCAGTATTAACTGGCATTTGTATACAGACTACAGTAATGGATGGAGCGCAAGAATCACTTTATTCAATTGGGGGGACTCTGCCTTTGCTGATTGGTTCGCTGCAGTACAATTGGACAAGGCAACCCCTGGTTTCCAAGCTATGTACTCTCTCAATGGAACTACCTTGGTCTTGAATGGTGCCAACAATACCGTATTCATGCAAGGTAATACAGGTTTAAACTACCTTGTGGCTGAAACTGACGGAGCTGATCCAACGAAGGATCCGAGGGTGCCTGGTAAACAACAGTCTGTGATCTCCTTTACCAAGAAAAAGATCTCCGGGATTAATGTACCTAATAGAGATGGGTTTCCCACCAAAGTATACTTTAATGGAGAGGAGTGCTCACTTCCTTCAGTGATTCCAAGTGGTGGTAGAAGAAAGGGCCCGGCTATACTCCTTCCGATCCTAGCAATTATATTTTTCATGTTGACGCAGCAATAGCTGGGGATGAGGCATTGCTTGGTGTTGTAGATGCTGCTGATTTTTTCATTCTTTCAGTTGTTACATTGACATATGCTTCTTCATTAGCGGAAGATGTGTATACTATGGTTGTTACATACAGTACGTTATGATACTCCAACTATGGCCACATAGGGCTTGCCTGCAATAGTGAGGAAAATGAAACAGTGAAAGGCAAGTATTTGAAGCGTTGTAGAATTTTGTGTTGTGTAAACATTACTGGACACTTGCTTAGCTTGCTTCTTCATGTTATATGTTTCGTGTCTCCAACTTTCCCCTTGATGTGATCGTCCTCTGATGTTGAGCAGATCAGATTTTCTACTGTCATTTTTAGAAAGTAGACTTTGTGCAGAGGCGGAAGTACTTTTCACTCTGTTTCTGAGTCTTTATCTTTTTTCTACCTGATTTTTCAAGGGCTCATCGTTGTCATGGCTACATTTTCTTTTGGATTAAAACAGTTTGATAACCCACCGGCAAATCTCTGTTGGAAAGTGAAGATGAAACAATCAACGTGATTGTCATTATCATCTTTAATACTGGCAAACAGAACGTCCATCTCTAAGACCTTCAATAATTATGGAGCTGAAGAGACGGGTCAAAATTCCCTTCTTGGGTTAGTTGGTCAGGTGGCAGAAACGGTCTTTTCCAGTATGGGTACGTGCAGCGACTTCCAATAAACTAAGTCTACGTGGTTTGATCAATTCTAGGATCTTATTTTTTCTTTGGAGCGGCAGGTAAGGTTAAGACTTTTATTTCGCTTAACCAGACCCAGTCTTATCCGATCCATTGAGTGTTGTGGGATGCACGTTTTTCTTTGCGATTTCATTTTCATAGAACCAGATGCTCTTGCTAACCGGAGGGTGCAAGATGTTGATTGAATGGCCCGGAACTGGAACCTCCCTCCCTCCGTATATACCTAATGGATGAAACTAGAGGTTGTGTCACAAATTGGATGGCTCTGTGGACTTGATTTCAACAGAAGGAGCGGGTCCACAGGGAAGCTCTCAAGCAGTGGGCTTCCGATGAACATGCAGAGGCATGCATAAATAAGCTGGTTAGGTTAGGGAACAATGATGAGTTCATCCAAAGCATTCCTCTAGCTTTAACACGACAATCTCCCCGACCTAACCGAAGCTATTTGAGATTCAAGGAAGCGCAGAACGAACAATGGAGGAAACAAAAAAAAGGAATATAAAGCATAAATCAGAATCTAGTCAAATTTAATAACAGGAAGACAACCACAAAAAGAATACCCAGAATCATGTCCTGAGAAATAAAATGGAATATTTACATCATCTTCAATTGCTGAATAAGAGAAAGAAAAGAAAAAAAAAAAAAGAATTCTAGAGGGAAGAAGGGATAAGAAAACATCCAAACTTGACCTGTTATTTAAGTTAGAAAATTTCCTACAGATTTCGCGATGTATCAAAACCTTGTCTCCACAGCCAAGACATGCGCCCACAACCAATGGACACCTTCAGAAGCATCCTAGAGAAGTAGCTTCTTGCTATATTCGAAAATTTGCATGTACACCTTCGCGTATCATGCAGTAGTAACTTACCTGCTTCCCTATCCGCTCACATGTAAATGGTTCATCTGAATTATCCATTGGTCCGACCCCTGATCTTCAAATAAATGGAAATATGCAGCCCTTTTTATCTTGAAGGACAAGGTTGATGGCTCCATTGCAGGATTGGATGTTAACATTCCTTTATAGCATGTATGTACACCAGAAACTGCAATCATAGGAAGAACTGAAACTTAGAGAACTTCTACTCGGGAATATTGCCCATGGGATACGCATGAAAGTCACTTCAGTTTCAGCCGGTCCAATACTCGATGCTGAGAAGCTAGTCGGGAATATTAGCCAAGGAATACGCATCAAAGTCAAACTCAGTTTCAGCCGGTCCAATACCTCCTTGCTGCTGAGAGACAGAAGAATTTTCTCTATCAGTCATTGAAAAATCGTTTACTTGGAGAAAATCCATTGCAAAAAGCCACATGACAAACCTGTTTGAGAAGTGCACTCATGAGGTCCTCTTGACCAAAATGTTCAGGAAAGATGGATGTCTGATTGCTTGCATCAGGAATTCTTTCCGCCTTGATCCTCACAGAACTGTCAACAAGAAGGTTATTGTTAAGGCATTGACCAACATTTTGTGGATTGCCTTGATCAGTACCTTCCAACCCCGAGAACATTGCTCTTCCTGGGTGGGATAGACTCCTGTTCAGTCCACTCCTTTGACTAGAAGAATAGCCTTGATGAACTAAAACGGATGGAGAGACATCGAGGTTGCATTGGGTAGAGGTTGCATTTTGAGATGCATCAAAGTGCAAACCCATGTTCTGTAACTTCCAATCTTGGGGCTTGTGCGGATGCATGTCACCGAACATATCATAACTAGACAAAAATTCTGCAGATCCTTTCATTTCTGAGCTGACCTCTTCACTAAATGCTCCTTTAGATGTAATATTGGATATCCCAGGATTACTTCCAAGAGGGAAACTGTTGCCAGGCAATTCTGGGGTGTGGCTCATTGGAAAACTCAGCATTGAAGATGTTGCAGGAACTTGATTGTACCCCGTCCCTCTGCCACTATCACCGATGCCATTTCTTCCTATAATCCCACCAGCAACGCTGTTTGACATAAGAGGCTGTCCTATGGAGGATGGAAGCCTCGTAACATGACCGCCAGAAGATCCATTTAGCACCTGGCCTCTTGATTGTGGTTGAGCCATCTGCATCAGCAAAGAACTACTTTGTCCTCCATGGGCATTGACCTGCATATTCAGGCCTCCAAGTGACTGTGCTGACTGGTGCAAAGTGGCTAACTGCTTTGGCTCCATAGTTGTGGGGATTCCATGAAGTAAATTCATTGGTTTGCAATTGCTCAGATGTTGCTGTTGCCCTTCTCCAAACCTTAACTTGGGATTTTCAAAGCTAAAAATGTTCCTTTGATCAACCAGCGGCATTTGAATGCCAGATTTTGTGGTTGACCTACCAAGTCCAACTGCTTGAAGCGTGGCAAGACTTTGTGCTGGTAGTTGACCATTAACAGCGAGAGTTTGAATATCAAGCCCATTGAGCGAAGACATTGGTCCAAAAGATGCTTCTTGAGCGCCGATGAAAGAATTATTCAAGCTACTCTGGTGCTGTGTAACCCCACTCAGCCTTCTAAGATACAAGCGATATTTCTGTACCGCAGCGTTGACTACTCAGTTAATGACAAAAGGCAAAAATATAAAGGAGGCTATTGCATGACATCAACAAGCCACACAAATAAAACACAACACATATAAGTACAAATGACAAACTTTAATATTCCACCTTAAGAACAATTATACCATACCTGAAGGTGACTAGCAACATTTTCTCTGGTGAGACCAGGAACATTCATCAACTCTAGGATTTTCTTTGGAACAGCCTCTGTACACAAGACATGAATAAAGATAGTTTAAGTTAGAAGTAAACAGACATAAAACATGGCATAGAAAGTGTAATTCCAGGGTAAATGAGCTTTTTAACATTAGTTTGGTAAGCCAGGCAATCCCAGCAAATCAAGCAATCAATATTTCCAACATGTAATCCTTTGTGAAGATGTTGGGGATGTATGCCAAGATGAAATGGACCTTCTATAATATGCCCCCCGACAGGGGGAGAGGGAGGAAAGCAAGAAGAAGCAAGTTTACCCCCTGCAGAGAAGAGAGCCACAGACAGGGGAGCACTGTAATATGAAAGATGAAAGATGAAAGATATGAAAGATATGAAAGCAGAAGATATGGAGGCAACATGAAAGATATGGAAAGCAAAAAGAAATTTGATTATGACTTGCATCAGCTCTAGTCCCAAAGTATGCTATGGTATACAGGTCAGGCAGGAAATAATTAAGTAGCAAATTAAGAGATACAAGAGAAGAATACGCACTGTCAATGCTGAGTTGATTCACAGCGGCCACAAACTGTTGATGAAGTTCAACAGACCAAACTACCCTTGGCTTCTTTAATGTAGAAGTATCATCCCTCTCCTCCGTTTCTTCTTCCTCATCTTTCCTCCTCTTTGAGTTTTTCCAGTTTCCTTCATTAGCTGAGGATGAATAATCCAGATCCTCAGATGGCTTTTGCTGCCGATCTCCCTCTTCCACGCTACCCGATTGCTCCAAGTCCTTCCACTCATTTTTTCTCTTCCGAACCACATGCTGCCATATGTTCCTCAATGCTTCAATCCTGACGGGTTTGATTAGGTAATCACAAGCACCATGAGTCACACCTTTCATGACGACATTTTTCCCATCATCCGCAGACATCACTGTTCAATTACATAAAACACATATCAGGCATGACTTCTTATATATAGACCACGCGGATCCTTTGTCACACTGAATAGAAGAAGGCACATACTGATTACAGGCAGGTCCATCTCCAGCCCAATGTGCTCGAGGAGTTTGAATCCATCCATGTCCGGCATGTGGACATCGCTTATAACAATATCGAACCCGTTTTTGTTCCCTCGAAGCAATGACAATGCGATCTCTGCTCTATTACATTTTGTCACTGAAATATTACAAACAAAGGAGGATCAAGCAGTCAACAATCAAAAACTTAAGCCCTTGAAGCTCAAACTGATTTCTTGAACAATCATGCGCAAATTGACAATGAAATTGATCTCTCTGGAACGAGATTAACAACTAAAGAGAGTAATAGAAATTTCCAAAATATAGGCTATATCGTAGCAAATCACAATCTTTTAACTTGTCTACAATAACAATCAAACCAGAATCGCGGCTGAAAGTCCTCGAAAACTATAGCCAACAATCAAGAAGTTCACTTCTTCCGCCTTTCTACAACAGATTCCCAGTTCCAACCAGAAAACCCAACTTTCCAACAGAAGAATTGAAACTAGGAAAGAAAATATATGCGGGCACCAAACTAGCCCAAAAGAAAACAGAATCATACTCCCAATCAAAGCAACTTGGAGAGACCGAGAAAGAAGGCATAAAAAAGGGGGGGAAACAACGAAAGTCGAAGAGCAAGAAATACAAATTAACATGGAATACCCTCGTAAAGACAAGTCCTGAGCATCTTCTCTAAGATCACAAGGCATGTGGGGTCATCATCGACGACCAGGACCCGCAGTCCCGCCGGGAACTGGTCCGGAACGACGTCGCCAGCCTTCCAACTTGCGCTTGAACTAGCTGTTGACATCGATCCCTTCCCGGTAGTCGGATTCATTTTGTCGAAAGACAAAAATCCCAAAACCCAGAACAGAAAAACAGAGAGAGTTTGGTTGAAGAGAAACCGAATCACATAGTTGAACTTGCCATCAAAAAGCTTGATACCCAGTTCGAAATCCAAAGAACCCAATTGAGCTGTGCAACAAAGTGAGAGAAAGAGAGAGAATTTTAGTTTCTAACTATATTTTCTGAAGTAAAAAGACCTGAACTCTGCTTTCCTCTGCTTCAATTCAAGCACAATCTCTCCGGTTTTGGGTTATGATTTTTTTTTTTAATTAAATTGGTTTTCTGTGCACCTTGATTATTTTATTTATAGGTGGGTCACTCCTGGAAGAGTGGATCCAGCTCACTCACAGGGATTAACTAACCTAACAATGAGCTCCTGGAGTTACTCCCTACTGTTTCCGTAAAACACAATTATGCTCACTGCTTGGTCAAATCTCCGCTTAACTTTTCTTTAATCCATTTAATTTTTGTTTACTTAACAGCTGTTGATTAGTTTTCTAGGGTCAAACAGGTTTGAAATTTTCCAACTTAATACCGAAGACTTTCAGAATCAGAAACTGCTTTGAATTTATATCTCCGACCCTGCAGGTTTCGGTTCCTGCAGTTTTAACCAATCTCAGATCCTCACATGCTAATTGACTGCATAAACGTGACTTTTCTTTTTTCTTTTTCTTTTTCACACTCACATAGTTATCACCGAACTAAATACTTACTAAATAATTGACTTTGAATCATATTTCAATCTATAATTCCTGTTTGTCCATCGACATGCTCTCTTGTTGGGTCTCATGTCTTGTAACCCGAATGTACCATTAAGAAGCAGGAAACTGGTCAGAAAAGGGAAAAATAAGATAAAAAATTAAAGTTACCCTGCCAAAAAGCTTTCGACTACTTGGCATACTTAACTGGTCAGAAAAGGTTAAAAAGTAAAACAAAATGAAAAGAAACGGAACAAACAGGCTTTGGGGATTCCCCGTGACGGCCCGGCCAACAGAATGGGAGAGAGGGGAATGAGCAGCCAGTCCAAGATCTTTTTAGAGCGCTACTTTTTAAGCTGCTGATGGGAACCGTTGGATCAGTTTTTTTTTTTTTTTTTTTTTTTACCCCTGTACCCTCTGACCAGCTTTTAATCGTCACGCCCACCTCTTCCCCCTACCGACGCGTGTCGTAAAAAGATAAGGTCTTCTTGGCTTATATCGTTCGCGCGTTGATTTTCCAACGTACGCGAGTCATCATCCATCCCTTTGGCCTTTCCTGATGAAGTCTACAGGTTTTCTTTCCTTCAGGGATCACCGATTTTAGGTAATTCTTGATAAAAACTAGGCATCGTTGAAGTGCAGGTGCGAGCCTTAATAAGCAATTCAGCGCTGCTTTTGGCCAAAAATAAACAAATAGCGGCTTGCTTGCTTGCTTTTCACTGCAGGAAAAGCAGTGACCTTGCTAGATAAGTAGCATGCTGCGACCGTATATTCCCCGCAACCCTTTTTACCCTACCCACCTTGACGATGTAAATAACAATGAGTGTTCCTCTGTCCCAACCCTCACCAACCTCTGTGCGTCTCTCTCTCTCTCTCGCTCTCTCTCTCGGTCAGAAGCGCAGAGGCCGAGAAAGAGCAGTAAGCGTCTAAAACTACCATTGGTAGCTTTAGCTTGGATTCCCAACAGATTCAAATCTTTAAAGTTAATGATTTACTGGTAATTGTTTAATGAATATGGTTTTAGCTTTTTATGGGGTAGACATGCTTTTGAGGAAAATCGAATATGTTGTAACCGGATGCATGGTTTCACGCGCGCAATTAAACTACGTTTTCCTGGGTGGGTTCCAGGTTACTGCCGCTCTGCCACGCGGCATCTCACGGAAGTAGCAGGGATGTCCTTCCCAACTCTCCCCACTTCTCCTGTCTTTATATTTATTATTGTTAACAGCTCACTTTTTTTAATACAATAAATTCTGTTCCTCATTCTATCTTATTATTTGAATACAATAAATGCACGATTAGCAGTTTTTGTAATTTTATTTTTCATTTTGTGGTAAATGTTGAAATAATAATAATACCCTGGGCGGTTTGCCCAATTTGAAGTGATCTGCTCACTGGAGTGAATCAGTGCAGGGACCAATTTCCCAAATATTTCTACAATCGACTTTATCTTTGATGCCACCAATGCCATCATCCCTCTGCTATGATGTTTCGTTGTTACCGATTACATCTTAATCAATCTCCCGATGCATGCTTCAAAAGTACAAATCTCGTATGCTACTTCTCTCTCTCTACCACCATACGTACTTGTGTACACGCGTTGGATCAACGGACGAGATCGGAAGTTACAGATCAATGTCAGGACGTAAAATTGATTGATCATAAAGAGTTAAAAGGAGGAGGGGAGTTACATCAGAAGCATATCTTTAGTCCTAAATTTCCACCGAGAGCCAGCTATACTCCAACCATGAATGGAGACCCACCCAAGCTGAGAGGACTTTTTGTGAGGGAGGGCCCCACAGGCCCACTTTCATGCAGTCCACATCAGCAAGCGAGAAGGGATAGGGCAGGTGACGTGACGTGTTGGACGACCTTCAACCCAGGAATCGAACTTGCCACGTGGTCATCTGCCTAGTGCCTCGGTGGGGCCGTTCCGCCCTGTGCAAATGGCCAATATGTTACGGAGTAAGTGGACCAACGCGTTAGGGTGTTGGACTGGGCCCCGCCCCACCCCACACCTCATCAACGCAAAAGGAATGGGCCCACTTCTGCAGCGTACGTGCGCCTCTCAAACGGACGAGGCAGGGAGGTAAGGTTTGGTTTTTGCGTGATGGAAAAGAAAGTGAGTGGTTTGGTTCACATCTCTATGTTTTCCATGCTCGTAGGCTTCCAAGTATAGGCACGTTTTATCGTACGTTACTTATAACGCAATTAACGCAACTACCATATGCACAAGGGAAGGGAAGCAAAATGGGAAAATCTGAGAGTCAGTGAGGCAGTCGTTTTTTGTTAACAGCAGATGATGGAACTGGCAACCATCCTAGAATTTCTGTGTTGTGTATAAAGCTTCTCAAAAGGGCTGCTCCCATGATTTGTTTAAAGGTGTAAGTAAAGGGTTCGAACTCCAATGGAGTCAAGCAGCGAACGAGAAAAGAAAAGGGGGATGGATTTTTCTATTAATGTGCTGTATTCCAAAAGAGCAATCCGCCATGTCGTTTTTCGCTCGTTTGATTGATTAGGAAGAATCAGCTCTTTGCCTTGCGTTGCTTGGGGCTCTATAGTAGCGGCAAGTGGGGTGAATGATCTTGTCAAATCTTGAAGAAAGAGGGAAAAAGGGTGTATTAGGCGATTGAGCTGGAGCATGGTGCGAGTGTTTGGACAGGAGAATCTCGATGTTGGCTAGTGGTTGGGAATACGGGCATAAATACATCAGTCGCTTTTGCGTCTGCATTACCCCTCTTGTGATATAAAAATTGAGTCAGACTAGCATGCACGTTCAGAGTGGGCGGATCATTGGGCGCGTGGCCGATCAAGTCGCGCCGCACAAAACCCAACCCAACCCTTTTGCTTATTCAATATGGTCAAATCAGAAGCCACAGTTAAAGCGAGGGTTGGAGCTACCTGTCAATAAAGAATAAGGAGTAGACCCCTCCGGTACTCATCGGCTGCGTCGATCCACAATCTCCAACTTGGAACAACTCGGCCGGGGTCTCCAGCAAGTGGGTCCAGCTGGTGTTCATTGTCCTACATATTAGATTAGATTCATGGATTAGAAAGTAGAAAGACTTTATTCACAAGGCGTATCCAGGTGTCTGCCACACCATCGATACTCTTCCACGCCCTCATGCCATCCCCCTGCATGCCCACCTGTTACTATGAGCACAAAGCAGACGAGAGAAACAGTCTTCAAGTTTGTATCGAATCCAAGGCTTTGCTTTAATCACGTCAATCTTTTTGCCCAAGGGAATCAACATACGAGTGCAAGTACAATATGGAGTTAAACCCTTGTACGGTGCATTTAAGACCAGTAGGGCAAGTTTATGCTAATGAATGGAAAGTTAAATTCCTTCAACTAGGCAACTTGGAACCTTTTTCTTTTCTTTCTTTTCCTTTTACTAGCTTTCCTTTGGTCGAGACTTGGAGCCATGTGGGGATCAATGCTCTTCTCATGTGCCATGTCCATTACAGTTTTCAAAATAATTTCCTCGTCACATGACTTTGTCTATAACAATAATGATCGACGGATATCCTATTATATTATTGCATGGACATGCTACATCTCTATATTTAGTATCAAACAGTGAGCTTGATCCATGGTCAGACTTCGTGGAAGCAGGAGTTTCCAGTTAAAAACCAAAAAACAAGCTGTGCTATGATGGTTATAAAGAAGCATAAGGGTGACACAGACGCAGAGTATCTAAAGTAGAAAGTGAAAAGACCAAGACCTTGAAACTGATTTCATTTTTGTTCAGAAACTGAGGAATTGGAAAGCTTTGCCCTGTCAAAGATGCAGTCTCATTCAGGGGCATGAGTTTAATAATATAATACAATTATGCAGCAAGACCTCCCCCCATGTGCGATATTTAATGAGTGCAAGTTGGGGGCATATTGTTGGATCTAGAATAGGAATACCAGGAACGAAGACCCTAAAGCATCATTTTTCGTGCCATGTGTAACCTATTTTTAGTCGGCATCATAAAAGTGAAGCAGCATTTTCTTTGTGGGTCTTGATAATATAAGGTAAAGAAGCACTTGGAGTGCTTTATATAAGACATTAAATGCACATGGTGACACATGATTAACACATGCCTCGTTTTGAGCTCTAATCTCGAAGAAGGAACATGGAAGGGATATGAGATCAAATTTTAGTCTTTTATTGCTTGCTATCTTGACGTCATGAGAGATTCAACTTTACAATCCGCTTGGCTGTCTGGTCAAATTCCATCACCGGGTAGCGTTGAGCCATTGTTTCCTACCAAAGGAAAATTTGTGGTCGTGCACCAGGAAATCTAAATGTGGGAGATTCTGTAGACGGTGACCAAACCTAACCCTGCGTGGGCCTCCAAATCTGAGCCCTGCGTGGTAGGGTAAACTTGGACTGGACTTCCAACGATTTTGGTTTTTTGTTATAAAAACATGTGACTTGTAGCTACTTGGCAATTTCTTCTCCACTTTGAGAAATAAATATTTTTTTTTCTGCTAAATACTGAAAATGGAAGTGTTTCACCTCATTGAACCCAAGCAATTGCTTAGATTTTGTTGCAGTCCAAAGACCTGTTCTCTAGACAAAAGTGGGCAGTTCACTTTGGGAGCAAAGAGAAAGTTCTACATTAAAACATACGATGTTTAAGGTAAAATATAAATAAAAGAAATACTCTATAACATTCGAACTTAAGATTTAAGTGAAAAAAAGATTATGTAACACTTGAACTAATTTTTGAGTTGGGTATTTTGGTTTTCCTAAATAGTATTAAAGCTTGACCTCAATTCCAATAATGCTTGATGTACTAGAAAATGGATACAAGGTGCGAGTTCTACATTGGGAGATGAGATTTCGAAGACAAAGTTTAAATAAAAGAAAAAAAATTGATTGTTAAACTAATTTTTGAGTTAAGACTTTGAGTTTTTTTAAATAGTATTAGAACTTGTATTGAATTTATTTCACCTCATGCTATCTTGAGCCAAATGACATTTAGTGTATGCAAAAATATGTGTAAAGTAAGAGTTTTACATCAAAAATTAACTAAACTTTAAATAAATAAAAAAGGAATTTATAATCATTGAGCTAGTTTTTGGGTATTTCTAAATTATATTAAACTATGGGTTGGATTTATTTCACCCTATGTGACTTTTAGCCCAATGACACTTAGTGTATTGAAAAATATAGGCAAGACAAGAATCTAATATTAAAAGATGAGATTTATGAGGTAAATTTTAAATGAAAGGTTTTCTTAAATGATATTAGAGTTTATGATAAATCTATTATACCTCTTGCAACATTAAACCCAATAATAATCAATGTATGAAACAATATGTGAAAAATAAGAGTCTCATAATAAAAAATAAGATTTATAAGATAAAGTTTAAATGAAAGAAAACTTCTTCAACCATTGAGTTGATTTTGAGTCTAGCCTCTGGGTCTTTATAAATTATATTAGAGTTTAGATTAAATCTATTTTAACCCTTGCAACCTCAAGTCTAACAATTAAAATAAGTGTCGTGGGCATACAGAAGAAGAACGGTTGATTATATAAGAAGATCAAAGGCCAATGTGTAATTTTAGTGTTGCGTCTGAATTTGTTCCTGTGCTCGAAGGTGCTACTTAGGTAAGCAAATATCCTATGGGTCTGTATATCTAGATGTTCAGACCATATTTGTCAAATCATCGTAAGGCCCATCAATTCCAGGAGCTTCTAGATTATTTGGCCCATCTCTACGGTATATCATGAAGAGCTTGGGTGGTGGTGGTCCTTGTGCACGTTCAGCTCTCAAAAGATGACTAACTTTTGTCAGTGACCTGCTTATGTTCCATCGAGAAAACCTACCTGTAAAAGAGGGAGAGGAAGTGAAGGAGCAAGAGCATCCGAAGTTAGTTTCTTTTTTCTGGAATGCTTGTTCCATTAATGTTGATGGCATTACTGAACACTCTTCGTGATTTGATTGGTGTGGGGGCAAAGTCAGAAATGGAAGGATGAAGGGAGATGTAGAAAATTCCAGAATGCTAGAATGGAGAAGACCACCGTATACAATATGTGTTCACCTGGTCAGAGCTCATTGTATTCCCCTGCCCCCAGAAACATGCCGTCGAGAAAAAGTCCATTTAACAAAAAATAAAATCAAATAAAATCTTAATGCTCTCGTTGAGAGTCGAACTCAAGACCTCCCGCTTACTAAACGGGTGCTCTAACCAACTGAGCTACGAGAGCTTTGTGGTTAGTTTAGATTGAAAGAAGTATATTTTCGTTTTATTTTTAAAAAGATCAATCCAAAGATACATATTTTATTATTCTCTGATGTTATCACGTGTGAGATGTAATATAAAATATAGGTGAAAAGCCGAGTATCTAAACAATAAGGTACGATGGAATATTAAGCATTTCGGTTTACATGGTGTTGTGGACCGCATACATATATATGTATATATAAGTACACATATAGTGTAATGCTAACTGAGGTGGTTAAGGGCATGTCCGAAATTTTCCCTGGAAACTTTGGGTATTTTAGTTGTTGGCTCCAACGAGCGGGTGTCGGAAGGACGCTGAACCCCTCTCCATAAGGGTTGTAGGGAGTCGCTATTTGGCCTTCTGTCTCTCCCTCTCTCTCTCTCTTTAACTTTCCTCGTTCTTTCCTCACGGACGCTTTTTCCTTGTTTCCTTCATCCTTCTGGGGTTTCATAAAAGGGTCTATTTTTCTCCATTATTTAAACTCTTTCGATTCTTAGTCTAACCTCTCAATTACCACTCCCACAACCACACAACAAGTTTACGTGTTCTCTCTCTCTTTCTCTCTCTCTCTCTCTCTGTGTTAAGATCGACCGTAGGCCGACTTATGGACTCCGATTCGTGGGCCGCTCGCCTCTCGGCTTCCACGCGGCGCTTACAGTCTCGATCGGGTTGGTTTTGTTTTCTTCCCCATTCTGTCCTCCGATCTCTGTTCATTTCCAGAAAGTGAAGAGAACTTCTTTCATTTCTGATGATATTCATGATGGTGCTGCAGATCTGTATCTTGGAGGGGGTCATGGGGAAATTGACGGGGATGAGGAGTCAAGGGCCGAGTTTCTTTGCCCGTTTTGCGCCGAGGACTACGACGTTGTTGGCCTTTGTTGCCACATCGATGAGGAGCATCCTGTCGAGGCCAAAAATGGGGTACCCATTTTCTATTTTAATTTTACTTCCTGATTCTTTTTTTAATGATAATTTTTTTAATATTACTTCATATTTCCTTAATTGTTTTCCTTAATTAGTTAATTATTCTTCTTCACTGAAAAATGTGGTTTCTGAGTTTTTTTTTTTTTTTTTGGGTGTAAATACCAGTAAAGCGTTCGCGAGAACATTTCTAAATTTCTTTACTTCAATAAAATGGGTGAGAATAAATTTTTGACACTAGTATAGCCCTTTAAAGTATTTAGAGAAATTTTTTATTCTTTGAAAGAAATAGAAATGGCTTGCATGACTTTATAGTGTAGAATGGCCTCCTGTTCTTTGAGGGTATTTTGCTTGCTTTTTGAGTTTAGTTATATGAAGTAATCGATTCGAATTTGGTTGGCGTAGGTTTTGGTTCGTTGATGTTGGTTTTCTGCCGCTTTTTTTGTACTCTTCTTTCTCGTATAGATAGTGGACTAGCACTTTTGATTTGGGGCGGGATCGATGAATATTAGATGGGTGTGTTTTGATGGGCTAGCCACTATATTTCAATTTTATTTTTTAATATTAGGGGACGAAGTTTGTCTTGAGAGCAGTTTGCTACGTTCCAGCTGTTTAAATATGTACTTTCCAAGGCTTTTTTGGGTTGATGGTGCAACCTACTTATTGCGAGTTGTATCGGGGTGCGCATTTTGGTTTAATATATCCTTTTTAAGTTAAATAAGCTAAGTGATGACTGCGAGGAGGTTTTATTGATTTCGGCCTGTTTACATGTCTGCTCATAATGTTTCTTTGGGATAATGGTACTGCCTATTCATTGTGAGTTTTTAAGTTCTGGGTCGTGATTACAGGGGATTAATTGCTTTTGCTTGTTTATATTATCTTCTCACAATTTTATTACTTGGATTTCCAGGTATGTCCAATTTGTGCTAAGAAGGTGGGGATGGATCTTGTTGGCCATGTTACGATGCAACATGGGAGTTTTCTAAAGATATCCTTTATTTGCAAGCTGTCTTTACTTATGCTTCTGTTTTAGATTGTGTTTTTGCTTGTTATGGTTCTAGTTTAGTACCTTTTTATCACATCTGCAAGTTGTGGTTGCAAGGTGTTGGGATTTAAAATTTATGCATTACATATAAGGAATTGGTTTAGTAAAATTTGGAACCTTTGTTTCGCTGATGATTTGAATGGCATTACTTGCCTATCATTCCTTAAAGAGAGTGATATGGCCTTCTGGGCATATCCTTGCTTTTTAAACTGTTTTGCAGCGTGTCCTCTGAGTCTCCGTACTTCGTTGTTGCTGTCAGGTGTTCATTAGCTGGTTTTTGTACAAATATTTTTATGTTCCATCTGTGGGAGACTTAAAATTTTATGGAATCCAATCTTTTCGAATTGGAATCAAAGACAAATTAACTGTTAGAACTTGTCTTTTAGTATTTGTTATATTCAGGAATCTCTCACTTCTGCACACCGATCAGGAACTGCCTTCAGCACCTTGTTTCCATTGTGACTAATAATATTCTCCTTATTGTCATTTCTTGTTATTTTACTCTTCTGACTTGTGTTTTGCCTGCTGAAAAGCCTTTTTCTTTGGTTTGACTTCCTCCCATCTCTGATGCTTTATCATACTTTTTGCAACACAACAATGAATCCATGCTATTTCTTAACTTAAGATAACGTGCAGCGCAAGAGGAGATTCCGCAAAGGTGGCCCTAATTCAACATTTTCCATATTGAGGAAAGAGTTAAGAGAAGGAAATTTGCAATCCCTGTTAGGAGGATCCTCTTGCTTTGTTTCCTCAGAGCCTGATCCGTTGCTGTCATCTTTTATATATAATGCGCCTAAAGGGGATGAAATTCCAAGTGTCCAGTCTCGATCTTTGGTGGAAGCAAGCCTGATAAAGGAAAGCCCAAAGGAAGATTTCTTGGAAAGGTATGTGCATTGGGTTTATTTCATAATTTTTTTTTTTTTGAAAGTTGCACTATTTAGCTTTTGAGAAGTAAATCGGAGAGTCTTAAGTGCTTGACTTTGTAGAAATACATAATAGTCTAGATTAATTATATTCGCAGGAAATATAATTTCGTGTAAGCACTGATTGAATTTGTTTAAGGGCATTATTTATTGATTTCAGACCTTGTGCTTGTAACTTCACCCTTTTCTGTATATGTGGTAGTTATTGTATGATGAGAATATATATGGAAATGTGTTGATCTTTCGTACGTGTATATATATCGTACCTAGGTACTGACCTGAAATATACTAAGAGTGGCTGCACTTCTCACTTCTTCCTTTGGGAACATATGCACTCCATCTGCCCTTTTGTTCCTTGCTGTTTGTGCTGGTGGTGGGGAAGAGGGGAGAGAGAGAGTTGATGATATATTGTTATGTTTGTGTTAGGCATATTTACTTTGTTCGTTGGAGCCATAGGAATTTCTTTCAATCAACAAGGAATGAATTTGGATATATTATCCAAATTATTAACTCCAGTTATAATACATCAGAATTCAAATAATTTTGTGGACTGGTATGAATTTGTGACAAATGCAAGTTTTTCATTGAGTATAGCTTATTTTGGAATATTTATAGCGTCTTTTTTGCTTATAAAAAAATTGTATGTTCTGCCTTCGTAATCTAATCTAAGAGTAGTTTATTTTGACAGAAATGTGCAACAGTCGCCGCTGTCTGATAAGGAGCAAGAGGAAAAGACTCGGAAGTGCGAGTTCATTCAGGGAGTGCTACTGAGCACTATTTTTCGTGACGACTTAGAGTTTTGAAAGTATCCGTGGAATCGAGGGGAATGCTGTAGTAGGTGTGAGTATGAGGCATGGCCAGTTGTGCGTGGAAGTCATGGGAATGTTGTAGTAGGTGTGAGTACAAGAGATGGCAAGGTATGCGTAGAAGACATGCCACAGAGATTAAGATAGAAAATGCTTATGCATATTATGTTACAACTACCAATAGTTAGGTCAGGAAGGATGTATTCTATTGTAATTACAGTTATGTGCATAAAATGGTAAAATGGAAGAACTTACTCCTAATTTGCCTGCTGTTCTCTATGTTTTCCATCTAAACTATAAACCTAGATTGTTAGACAAGAATTTCAAGTATTTGTAATAACTTCCCGTGATGTTGGGAAAACATGGACCAGGTATGAGAGACCTCCATACAAGAGAAGTATGGGCACAGAACGGAAGGTCTAACCAAGATTACTTTGACCAAAAGGAATTAGAGGAAGATTTTCAAAAACATTTTGAAAAGCCCCCCGAAAATTATAAATTTTCAGAAATTAAAATTTATTATAACCTTAAGATATTGTTAAACAGAAAAGAAAAGAACATCTTATCCAATGATGTTGAACAATGAATTTGAAAGATGGAATAAAATTCTTGAAAAGTGTATAAATTTCGTCTTATAGATATTTTTTTTATCATATCTCATATCAGTTCAGAAAAAGTTAGAACAACATGCCCTTTAGGAAAGATAATAATAAATTGTTGAAGTATGAAAAAAATTGAAGAAAACAAGATCATTTGGATGATATTGGAAAACTTAAAAGTTTTTATTGATTATAATAAGGTATGTAGAAGGTGTTGAATGGAGATTACTAATCAAACACTTCCAATCGATTAATATAATGTCTCTCTTAGTGATCAAGATTATATGTGGTATTATTTAGTTTGACTTCTTGAATAAAAAAAATATTTTTCATTTTATAAATAACAAATAAATAACATAAAGAATTCATAAAAGAATATTTCATTCACAAAAGTTACTTAATAAAATAAATTAGAGTGTTACTTTGTCAACATATTATACTTGGGAAAAAGTTAAAAACAAAAGGTTATTTTACTATAAATCTAATTTGTTTGTCTACCAAAACCTAAAGAACTAGAAAGAGAGAGTTGATAATATGTTCATAGTAGCTAGCAAACATATATAATTTGCTAAAAATATAATAATAAGCTAGATTAGATCTTAAAGATCAGTCCAAAAGTTTTAAAAAATATTAAAGATAATATATAATCTATAACATTTTATCAATAATATAGAAGTATAATATCATCTAGATAGTAGACATTGAGTAATTTTGTCACTATCATTGAAAAAGAAGAATATACTAAATTATCTGTACAATTGAAACTTGGAAGTTGTAGAGGTAACATGTCATAGATACGAAGCTATAGGGATTATACGTTTAAAACAAGTGGAGTTAGATGTTTGCCTATATCCATCCCATTCCATTTCAGAACCAGTTGAATTTAAGACGATTCACGTCTGCAATATCCATCAGAGACACAATGCTTGTCCAAACTCTTAAGGATCATATCATCATCTGATCATCACCATGTACTCTGCCTACCAAGCGTTTCATAAATCCCATAACCAGAGTATTGTTGGCACTTCTTTAACTGGAAAGAAAAAGGAGCCAACTAATATTACAGTCTGAATACACTCGATATGCGATCAAATGTGAATCCATGTGCTCCTCGTCCTTCCTGTGATCTGAGGTTAACTTGCATTTTCAGATTAGACGCGAGTTAGTTGGAGGTCTTTCTCACCTCCAGTTTGAGTTGTGGGACACAAAGAAACTGTAATCTGGGTGATTTACTTGCAACAGCCTGAGCCAGTTGTCAGCAGCTCGCATTAGAGAATTAGCTTTCTGGCATTCATAAGTCCCACTGGGATTCCAATTCCAAACAGAAGCTCTAAACTTGACAAGCCCAAAGATCGACAACGAAAGCTTGACAGACAAGTCGGCACTGTGAATCTCCTTCGGCCTTGGACCATGAAAATGCATTCCAACAGAGTTTGAAACTGCACCAACATGTTAACCACATTTAAGATGTATAATGCAGGTAAAAAGGATTCACAAAAGACATGCATTTGTGTATGTCTGCACACGTACAGACACACAAACTTCTGTCAAAACACAGATGCATGCATAAATAGAAATGTATGCTTGAGAGGAGTGAACAAAGAGTGAAAGCTCAAAAAGCAGGAATGAGAGATGTACGTTTGAACGTTGTCGACAAAGAATGAAAGGTCAGGAAGCAAGCATCCAGGTTCTGGAGGGTCGGACCGGTGGGTATCCTGTATATCGGATACCTACAAAACATATGTACACAGTAAGTAAATATGATGCGTTAAATGAGCAGCAAAACATCCCAAAGTTAGAACAAAGACAAGAAAAGACGTACCAGGCCACAGAAATCCAACTTGAAGGATATGGATCGGAGCTCTTGTACGTCCTCAGTGCTGGAAACTGGGATGCAAGAACTGCAATCTGTTGGATGCAAGAAGATGAGTGCATGTTATAATAAAGAAAAATCATTTCAAGCTAAAAAATGCTGGACCCCTGAGAAATTTGTTTGCTCTATAAACAAATGGACTTGCCTTATCAGCCAAAGGTTCTCGGCTAAATGGTGGATCATGCTCCAAGTATTTGAACACAAGCCGACCCGAAGGGTTGCAATTTTCATTCTCATCACTTGATGAACCCTTATTTCTCAGTGAAAGTCTTTTCAAACCCTCAATATTTGCTTCTGAAGTGTTCAGTTGAGTGCCGTGAACGACATTATTGGCCCCTCTTTCTGCTCCATAGTCACTGCAGCTATCACTACTTGACTCCCTGGATGACATGGAATCACTCTCCTCACCAGGCCTTCTGTCACAAGATGGAAGTATGTAGAATGTCAAATGCACTATGGCACCATAGATCAATAGATCTGAAGGTGTGGATTGAAAGTACAAAGATCGAATATATGTTTTGGATTACAGCTGAATTGGATCTTCAACTAGCATAGAGTTTCACAGTGAATGTACCAACCTTGCCAAGAAGGTAGTTGATTTATGAGTCTTAAAACAAAGGGATTAAAACTAGGAGGTGTTAAGGGAGCACATCAGAATAGTAAGGTGGCAACTAACCCTGCTGCCATTGCAAATGATTTCAGCAAAATCAGACTTAATCACAGAGGAATGTAGCCATAGTCAAACATGTAACCAGATGAGTGATCATTTCAGAAGTGAAGATGTATTTTGTGGCGTTACCACAAAAAGTTGGCCAAGGTCGGCACACCCAGTGAAAAGGGAGCTTGTTGCCTATATTTACTGATTAACTCCCACAAACTAGGCACTAAGGTAACATAACGCACAACAAACTCTAATAGCCAATCATTTACCCTTACGGTATATGATTTCCCATGATCAACTTCCTCTGTCAGGAAAAACCTAGCAACTCCTAGAGCTAGAAATAAAAAGATTTAATGTATTGAAAGAAAATCTGAATGCCCATCATTCTAACATTCTTTCAGACCTAATCAAATCTGTTGAAACTAATTTCTCCAAATCACTTATCAGAAAAGCATAAAATGGCCCCTTGAATTGCAGATTCATGACTGTGTCCTGCCACATTATAATGCAATACAAATTAATAGGCTCATAGTTATATAATTGCTATCTTTGCATGGCCTTCAAGGATCGCTCACTGCCTTTTTCCTGCAGCTAAGTTTGTGTGTAAGCCCTACTCTTCTGTTCAATTGACTACGTGGCCAAGTAAACTTTCCACTCATCCAGTTAAATCATGAACAGGAACATGTTTATTCTTGAAACTTTGATGCTAACAATCCTACTTACCTTTCTACAAAAGCATAGAGAAAAACTACATTTTATATGCAAAAACCATAGAGGTCTTAATAACATCATCTATGACACAGCTTGATAGAATCTAAATAACAAAGTGCAGAATGTTCGTGATAAATTTGTAACAAAGGCTAAAGAACCACATTCTAGTTCTTATATACATGATCTAATATCATTACAAAACAACAAATAGATGGGCACCATGAGGTGAAAAATCAATGAGGCGCATATCTTCAGTGGTTCCAGGTTATATATAACAAACCCGTTATGCTGCTAAGCCTCTTCAGAGAGCAATATGAATGTTACGAGCAAGAGTTCAATCTTTTGAAGTGGACTCTGGAGACAAAGTACTCAGTAACTGCATCAGAGTCCATCAGTAGTTTTTGCTGGTCTCGGTATTGCATTTAAGGATTCTCCACCAGAAAACACTTAAATCAAACTCCTCACAATCAAAATAAAACAGAAACACAAAATCAACATGGTGGCAGAGATCCAGACAAGCACCTAGTTTTTGTAATTTATTAATACATAAATTTTTCACAAGCAGCAGCAAGTTGCTAACCAAGTCCTCCAACAAACAAATTTTATGATTGGAGATAACATTAATTTAAAACCCTATTAAGTCTATTTAAATGACAAAAGAAAGAACCTTCATTTGAAGTAGAAGCAGCTGATTGAATTGAAAACACATATACAACAGAGCTATATAATTCCTCACCTCAGGCTTGGAGAGGACTTTGATCTATGTACAGTTGAATGGCAGACAAGTATGGCACATAATACTGAACGACAGAGTCACTTCCATTCAATAAAAGGGGTACACCCGCTCCACTCCTTAAAGGAGTCCCATAGATCCCCGAGCACAAAGTATGGGTGCAACTCCGACTCGCGAGTTCTCCATCTCCTCATGCTTGTCTAATGTTACAACACTCAATTCCATTAAGGAGAACCCACATGTTTTAGATAAAACACTTCACCAGCAACGTACATCACAAACATATGTTGGATGTGTGTTCAGTTCCAATGTTTAAGGCGAGAATAACTCTTTCTCTACAAAATTGGCTGCATTTAGTTAAATTTCAAACATTTTCTCTGTCCCCGTATGACCTCTAAAGGGAAGTACTAAAAGTTCGTGGATTAAGGATATAAAAATGCAGGCGGTTTAACTAGGGTTTTGATTGTAATCACAGAGGTTTCGGCAGTTGAAGCCTAATGATCAATATTCTAAGATTTGTTCGCTCAAACCATAGAAACCCACAAAACCCCAAAATTCAACCCTCATATTCGTTACATTTCCCACAAACACCTAATGGGAAAGAAACAATTTAGGGGTTTTAAACCCTAAATTTCGATTCTTTTTCTCTGTTTATCCAAAACCCACCTCAGGAAAATAATGACCTGAAATATACTGGACCCACAAAATCATTCAAGCAAGATTAACACAGAGCACGAACCTTACGCGAAAGACGAATCTGTCAAAATAGAACCTCCCGATGGCAAAGCCAAGCGCGGAGTAGACAGTAGCCACGCGTGAAGCGCACCTGAGTTGCTCCAGAACGGTTCCATACGAAGTCCGAATCAAAGTTTCCCACGGATCACCAATTACGCGTATCCGAATGGGCAACCGGAACGCGAGAGCATTCAACGTCCTCCCAGAGCGCGTTGTGAATGAACTCCAACGGCTATAACTTACAGCTTGCATAACGTGGCCACCTGCCCAATTAGGAACTCCGAGAACTTGAATGCAAGCGGACGAAGGCGGTGAAACCTTCGTTATAAAACCTTTCATTCCATTGCATCTCTGAAATATCTCATTCTGAAACTTCTGTTTCACTTCCTCACTCTTCCCATCTCCAGGCAAGAAAGAAGAAAACTTTTTTTTCTTTCGGCAAAGGCTACTGCTCGCAGCATCCTTCCCATCTCCAGGCAAGAAAGAAGAAAACGTTTTTTTCTTTCGGCAAAGGCTACTGCTCGCAGCATCTTCCCCTTTCAAGAGTTCTTTCGAAGCCCCTTTTCTAATCTTCTTTCAAGTACAGTTTCAAGGAGAAAAGAAAAGAAGCGCAGAGACCTAAGATGGCACTGCCGGCAGGATTTCGCTTTTGCCCCACGAACGAAGAACTTGTCACCAGTTATTTGTTGAAGAAAGTTAATGGAGAGGAGCTGCCATGGAATGGGATAGTTGAGAGAGAGGTCTACGGTGATAAGGCTCCTTGGCAGATTTTCGGTCATCTTGATGATGAGGAGGAAGAGAAGGTCTACGTTTTTACCAAGCTTAAGAAAGCATAAAAAAACCGAGTCGCAAGAACAGCCGGGAGCGGAACTTGGCACGAGAGTTGCGGTGAGAAGATCTACCAGAATCGGACGGAGCGTGTTATTGGGATAAAGAAGATGTTTTGTTTCAAAGTAAAAGAGGGTAATTCCATGAAAAAAACTAATTGGTTGATGCACGAATATTCTCTTTTTAGGGAGCAAGAAAAAATTACAGATTTAGTTCTCTGCGAAATTTATAAGAAAGCGGAAAAAAAATAGGAATCAAAAGAAGCTTTGAAGATCAGATTTTTATTAGTCAAGAACCTGCCACCATCACCTCTATTCAGACTTTGCCCTCAGAAACCTCGGAAAGCTGGATTAACACTGACATGCTGCTACTCAAGGATGAAACTCGACAAGGAAAAAGGATGCGTTGCGATGTCGAATATGGTCCTGAAGCCTTTGAGACACCGTCTGAATGTTCACATCAATGCAATATAGTTGACTCTACAATTGAATATGCATCAGAGAGTATAGTTGATATCGAAGAAGACACTGAAGTATCTAATATACAAACATCTGGATTGGAAACTGACACAAATGGTTATCTACCAACATCTGAGGAGACATCTATTTCTGATTTTCAAGCATCCTATGGTTATTTGCCACCACTACCCTCCTCAAAAAGTGAAAATTGTCAACTTGATCAATGGATAGTATCAATTTTTAATGATGAATTGTTTTGATTAGATTGATTGTAATGTCATGTTTTGAGTTGAAAATGTAAATGATACAAATTTGATAATGAGATTTCGTGAATATTCAACATTTAACCTTCTTTTATCTTTTATCTTTTATTTTTTGTTTTTTATTTTGAAAAATAAGAATATGAAGATCTTATATGGAAAATATTCTCTCCTTTTTTTTTTACGGAAAATAATTTTTGTTCTTATAATATACCATGATGTAGTTGATCAAGAAACGATCTTCAAAATAGAAATGAAAAATTGGAAACGTAAGTATCTAATTGGAAAAAAATATCAATTTAATTGAAGAAACGTTAAAAGAACAAAAAAAGAGGAAAGAAGTTGAACTCGAAAAATCTTACAATCTCAAAGTTCAAAACATTTTCAGCAAAAGCTTTTAATAGCTCATTGAAAAACCATAAAAAGGTTATCAGGTGAGGATATAATCGATCTTATTGATCTGAAAAATATAACAAAGTGGACAAACAAACATATAGAAATCAAAATCAATTACATCCTTATAGGCCTAGTTCAAATATAACTTGAACCTTTATTAAAATAAAAGAAAAAAATTAACATCCCTATCAAATTGTATTACCCTACTTATCTGTTTTAGGAGAAATTCAATCCAATTTCATTTCCGATAATGATTCTAATTAGGAAGCGCATCCACGACAGGAAGGAAACTTCAAAAAGTTGTAAGATAATTCCCAAATGCCAATTCTACTACGAACATACTTTTTAAAAGAGATGAATAAATTATTTTTTTAGACAAGGAAAATAAAGATAACGCATATCTTAATAAAGCTTAATTGCAGAAGAAACATAAATAATGCGGGAATACAAATGTATCACAGAATTCCACATATTAGTAAAAAGAAGTTGTCAATATTCCTAATGCTTAAATGAAACAAACAAAAAAAAGCGCACGGATTCTACTCTAAAAACATAGCAATCATACTCACACCATCAACACAATAGAATCATTGTATTGAATCAGTAAAATTCATGAAGAAAGTTTGAGCAAAACAATGATATCTATAAAAGATGCTCAAATCCTGGAAACTATCATCACAAAAGTTACGGAGTGGGCCAGATCCGTATATACAGATGAACTAAAATTTTCATCATCTGACAAACTACTTAAAAAGTCTGTAGTAACTGTGGGTTTTCAGGCCATTAACATCTTAAGCAAACTACCCACAAGACAAACTATTCAGATAAGGATCATCACCAGAATACCTAAGACGATTCACGTTTGCAATATCCATCAGAGACACAATGCCTGTCCAAACTCTTAAGGATCCTATCATCATCTGATCATCACCATGTACTCTGCCTACCAAGCGTTTCATAAATCCCATAACCAGAGTATTGTTGGCACTTCTTTAACTGGAAAGAAAAAGGAGCCAACTAATATTACAGTCTGAATACACTCGATATGTGATCAAATGTGAATCCATGTGCTCCTCGTTCTTCCTGTGATTTGAGGTTAACTTGCATTTTCAGATTAGACACGAGTTAGTTGGAGGTCTTTCTCACCTCCAGTTTGAGTTGTGGGACACAAAGAAACTGTAATCTGGGTGATTTACTTGCAACAGCCTGAGCCAGTTGTCAGCAGCTTGCATTAGAGAATTAGCTTTCTGGCATTCATAAGTCCCACTGGGATTCCAATTCCAAACAGAAGCTCTAAACTTGTAGTAAGCAAGCCCAAAGATCGGCAACGAAAGCTTGACAGACAAGTCAGCACTGTGAATCTCCTTCGGCCTTGGACCATGAAAATGCATTCCAACAGAATTTGTAACTGCACCAACATGTTAACCACATTTAAGATGTATAATGCAGGTAAAAAGGATTCACAAAAGACATGCATTTGTGTATGTCTGCACACGTACAGACACACAAACTTCTGTCAAAACACAGATGCATGCATAAATAGAAATGTATGCTTGAAAGGAGTCTGAAAGCTCAAAAAGCAGGAACGAGAGATGTACGTTTGAACGTTGTCGACAAAGGATGAAAGGTCAGGAAGCAAGCATCCAGGTTCTGGAGGGTCGGACCGGTGGGTATCCTGTATATTGGATACCTACAAAACATATGTACACAGTAAGTAAATATGATGCGTTAAATGAGCAGCAAAACATCCCAAAGTTAGAACAAAGACAAGAAAAGACGTACCAGGCCACAGAAATCCAACTTGAAGGTGATAGATCAGAGCTCTTGTACGTCCTCAGTGCTGGAAACTGGGATGCAAGAACTGCAATCTGTTGGATGCAAGAAGATGAGTGCATGTTATAATAAAGACAAATCATTTCAAGCTAAAAAATGCTGGAACCCTGAGAAATTTGTTTGCACTATAAACAAATGGACTTGCCTTATCAGCCAAAGGTTCTCGGCTAAATGGTGGATCATGCTCCATGTATTTGAACACAAGCCGACCCGAAGGGTTGCAATTCTCATTCTCATCACTTGATGAACCCTTATTTCTCAGTGAAAGTCTTTTCAAACCCTCAATATTTGCTTCTGAAGTGTTCAGTTGAGTGCCTTGAACGACATTATTGGCCCCTCTTTCTGCTCCATAGTCACTGCAGCTATCACTACTTGACTCCCTTGATGACATGGAATCACTCTCCTCACCAGGCCTTCTGTCACAAGATGGAAGTATGTAGAATGTCAAATGCACTATGGCACCATAGATCAATAGATCTGAAGGTGTGGATTGAAAGTACAAAGATCGAATACATGTTTTGGATTACAGCTGAATTGGATCTTCAACTAGCATAGAGTGTCACAATGAATGTACCAACCTTGCCAAGAAGGTAGTTGATTTATGAGTCTTAAAACAAAGGAATTAAAACTAGGAGGTGTTAAGGGAGCACATCAGAATAGTAAGGTGGCAACTAACCCTGCAGCCATTGCAAATGATTTCAGCAAAATCAGACTTAATGACGGAGGGATATAGCCATGGCCAAACATGTAACCAGATGAGTGATCATTTCAGAAGTGAAGATGTATTTTGTGGCGTTACCACAAAAAGTTGGCCAAGGTCGGCACACCCAGTGAAAAGGGAGCTTGTTGCCTATATTTACTGATTAACTCCCACAAACTAGGCACTAAGGTAACATAACGCACAACAAACTCTAATAGCCAATCATTTACCCTTACGGTATATGATTTCCCATGATCAACTTCCTCTGTCAGGAAAAACCTAGCAACTCCTCGAGCTAGAAATAAAAAGATTTAATGTATTGAAAGAAAATCTGAATGCCCATAATTCTAACATTCTTTCAGACCTACTCAAATCTGTTGAAACTAATTTCTCCAAATCACTTATCAGAAAAGCATAAAATGGCCCCTTGAATTGCAGATTCATGACTGTGTCCTGCCACATTATAATGCAATACAAATTAATAGGCTCATAGTTATATAATTGCTATCTTTGCATGGCCTTCAAGGATCGCTCACTGCCTTTTTCCTGCAGCTAAGTTTGTGTGTAAGCCCTACTCTTCTGTTCAATTGACTACGTGGCCAAGTAAACTTTCCACTCATCCAGTTAAATCATGAACAGGAACATGTTTATTCTTGAAACTTTGATGCTAACAATCCTACTTACCTTTCTACAAAAGCATAGAGAAAAACTACATTTTATATGCAAAAACCATAGAGGTCTTAATAACATCATCTATGACACAGCTTGATAGAATCTAAATAACAAAGTGCAGAATGTTCGTGATAAATTTGTACCAAAGGCTAAAGAACCACATTCTAGTTCTTATATGCATGATCTAATATCATTACAAAACAGCAAATAGATGGGCACCATGAGGTGAAAAATCAATGAGGCGCATATCTTCAGTGGTTCCAGGTTATATATAACAATCCTGTTATGCTGCTAAGCCTCTTCAGAGAGCAATATGAATGTTACGAGCAAGAGTTCAATCTTTTGAAGTGGACTCTAGAGACAAAGTACTCAGTAATTGCATCAGAGTCCATCAGTAGTTTTTGCTGGTCTCAGTGTTGCATTTAAGGATTCTCCACCAGAAAACATTTAAATCAAACCCCACACAATCAAAATAAAACAGAAACACAAAATCAACATGGTGGCGGAGATCCAAACAAGCACCTAGTTTAACTGTAGCAATTACAGATTGTAATGACGTCCATGTGGATTATTAATACATAAATTTTTCACGAGCAGCAGCAAGTTGCTAACCAAGTCCTCCAACAAATAAATTTTATGATTGGAGATAACATTAATTTAAAACCCTATTAAGTCTATTTAAATGACAAAAGAAAGAACCTTCATTTGAAGTAGAAGCAGCTAATTGAATTGAAAACACATATAGAACAGAGCTATCTAATTCCTCACCTCAGGCTTGGAGAGGACTTTGATGGGTCTATATACAGTTGAATGGCAGACAAGTATGGCACATAATACTGAACGACAGAGTCACTCCCATTCAATAAAAGGGGTACACCCGCTCCGTACGCGCTCCACTCCTTAAAGGAGTCCCATAGTTCCCCGAGCACAAAGTATGGGTGCAACTCCGACTCCCGAGTTCTCCATCTCCTCACGCTTGTCTAAAGTTACAACAATCAATTCCATTAATGAGAACCCACATGTTTTAGATAAAACACTTCACTGGTAAAGTACATCACAAATATATGTTGGATGTGTGTTCAGTTCCAATGTTTAAGGCGAGAATAACTCTTTCTCTACAAAATTGGCTACATTTAGTTAGATTTCAAACATTTTCCCTGTCCCCATTTGATCTCTAAAGGGAAGTACTAAAATTTCTTTGATTAAGGATATAAAAATGCAGGCGGTTTAACTAGGGTTTTGATTATGAATCACAAAGGTTCGGCAGTTGAAGCCTAATGATCAATATTCTAAGATTTGTTCGCTCAAACCATAGAAACCCACAAAACCCCAAAATTCAACCCTCATATTCGTTACATTTCCCACAAAGACCTAATGGGAAAGAAACAATTTAGGGGTTTAAACCCTAAATTTCAATTCTTTTTCTCTGTTTATCCAAAACCCACCTCAGGAAAATAATGAGCGGGCACTATCGGAGCCGTGTGCTCCAAGAACCGATCCAAATTTGTTACCGCCTCGCTTTCTCCTAAGCCCAAACCGGACTCAGAAACAGAACAGTCCGACTTCGTTGTCGTCGTTGCCGAAGAGGATAACGAGGCGCACCCATCGGACCCAGCCCTCTTCTCCGACTCCGCCGAAGAAGAACGAGTCGATGGTTTCCGATGCTTCTCTTGCTGCTGCTGAACTTGTTCCCGTTGTTGTTGCTGTTGGCGCTGTCGCACATGCGGGGGGTTGTAGAAGCGGTTCTCGCCGCGGTTCCGGGCGATCGACACCCCTCCGGAAAGTGACATTGTCGGCAGACGGTAGAAAATGAGACGGCGTCGTACGAGCAGTGTAAGTGCAAGAATTGGGGCAGTAGACGATCACAAAGGGTTTTGTTATTGTTTGCGTGCAAGCTATTGTTTTTGACTGTGCAATATTATAAGTACGTGTAGCGGGTGATTTTGTATTGTCAAAAGACAGCGCCTTGTTTTGGTGGTCCTCTTTAAGGGACCAAAAAAGAAGAGACGAGGGTTTGCGAAAATAAGTATGAGGACAGTGATCAGTGTTTTTGGGACCTTCCTCTGTTTGGCTTCCGCATCTACCTTTATATTCTCGGAATCTTATTCCGTTCCCTTGATTAAGCACCAAGCCACAAGTGCACTAGGCCTTTCATGGAACGTCCAAAGCCACATTGAGTTTGTTTCTTTTGGACCCTAGAGTCCATTTTACAACTTTTGGGCTAACCTTTACATGATCCATTCCTACGACAGTCTGATGGGTAATCGTGTATCTTGTCCATAGCAGTTTCTTTATTTGACTTGTTTTACACCCACAACCTGTTTCTCTTTAGAGTAAGATCGAAAATAGAATAATTCTTAACCAATTAGAGGGTCCATATCAATTCAAAACTGAAAAGAAGAAAATCAAAATCTATCTTTTAGCTCTACCGAGATTGTAGATCTCTATCTGTTTCCAAGAACATTTGAGATTTGGGTAACTACATATGAAAGTAAAAGACAAGATTTTTAATGTGAAACTTTAGTAAAAAAAAGACATTTTAGTTATTGAGTTAACTTTTAGATTGGGTCTTTTGAAAATTTTAACATACTATTAAAGATTATGTTGACTCTATTATATTTTGTGTGACTTTAAATCCAATAAAGGGTCATATATTAAAAAGAAAAAGTCTTTAAACTAAAATTTAAATAAAGAAATGAATATATAATCCTTGAATTAGCACATGAATTGGGCTTTAGGCTTCCAACAGTTGCTTCGAATCTTCAAATGAAAGATGTGGAGTGGCGAGCTGCCTTTTTTCGTCCCACCGTCCGGTCATTAGCAAATTTGTCGAAGGGTATGAAATCTTTCACAACTTGAAATGAAAAGTAGATCCGTTTGGATCACTTAAGGAAATCTTATACCAATCTGATGAAAAATAGTTGTCTTTTGGTCATTTTGGCCCCGACGAAAGTGGTCATAAACATACTATAGGACATGTGAACCTTACCCGTCCACTTCAGAGGGCAATACCTTCCCATTAAAAAACTTTTTAATGAGAAATAATTCACATTTAAATATTATTTAAAAAGAATATTCTTTTAGTACGAAAGCTTGAGAGATGTGACTCTTTAAAAGTTGGCATCCAATTTAGAAAACTAGCTTATGAATAAACGAAAACGATTCACATTTTAAAGCCTGGTCATGTGGCTCTTGGGGGAAGGGCTTCCGGTGATCGTGGCTGCAAGACAGCACCACCTTTTTTTCTTGAAAGTAGACTCATCTTTATTTTGTCGTCCAACGAAGGCTGGTTATCATATATTGCCCACAAGAAGATGCTTGTCTGTGGGCAGCGTTTGGGTCCGGTTTGCAACTTGGAAGTGTAATCAGAAGATACAGAGACAACTTGAGGAAAACAATAGTATATATTTACTCCAACCCCACAAAGGAGGAGAAATTAAGAGATTCTTTTTGTATATTCGAATATTTTAAACCATTTGATGCCAAAACCTTCATTGTCATATCCCATAAGAAGATCTCAAGTAAGATGATTAGCATCATGGAAATAAAAGGATAAGCATAGCCGCCGGTAAGGACCGGCAAACAATGAAACACTAGCTTTCTGTCGTCATTAGACCAGTCCCACTTGGAAAAACCCTCTCAGTCCATGCTTTCTGGATGGCGTGATGGTTAAACAATTCCAAAAGAGAGGTAGTTGGGGAGCTAAAAGTCTTTCAAAGTCTTCATACTTAGGTCTGTCTTTTACTTTCCAAGGCTTTCTATTCAGACAATCATAGCCAATTGGACCACATAAAATGAATCTTTATAGCAGTCTCTCCCATTCTTCATCTAGTTGTTTAACTTCAGCATTTAGCAGTCACTTTTGTGATCACGACTAACCCGTTGATTTCTTGCGAATAATTCCAGTAGTAAAATCACGGCCTTTCGTTTTATGTTCCTTGCTATTTTCTCTTATTATTGTGGCTTTCTTGTTCTATAAGATTTTTCTCTTCAGATATTTTAAGGAGCTGTTGTGTTGGAGACTCAGGAAATTCTGAAGTTGCAATATTTGAAAACGAAGCATTCGATTATTCAATTTCGACGGGCTTTCTTTGACCAAATTGATAACCTTTTTTTTGTCGCAAAGTATTATCCTCGTCATAGTGGGACATCCAGAAAGAAAAATAAACAAGCACAGAGAATTCTTTCATCTACATGGAGCTTCAGACTAGCCTATAAATAGTAACCTCTGCTACTCACTCCTCACCAACTGAGAAGCTCACTAAAGCTAAATCAATCTTCCTTTCGTTCATATTCTTCCTTTTATCACATCCTAAGTTTCAGGTCATCATGGGTGTTTTCACTTACGAGGATGAGGCCACCTCCGTTATCCCACCGGCTAGGCTCTTCAAGTCCTTTGTTCTGGATGGAGACAACCTGATTCCAAAGGTTGCCCCTCAGAACTTTAGCAGTGCCGAAAACATCGAAGGAAATGGAGGCCCTGGAACCATCAAGAAGATCACCTTTGCTGAAGGTATGAATATGTTTTGGAGTGTTGTGATCTTTGGTTCCTTGATTTATTCTTTTTTTTTTTTTGAATTACGCTTAAGGCGAGCCTACTTCGATTGGGTTCGAAGTATATTGTAGAACCAGGTATTTTTAGTTTTAACAGGATGATTAGGAAATAATTTGGGACAATATCTTCAATTCCTCGCACATTATTTTCAGAAAGTAAAACAAAAAAAATTAACAGAATCTTGCACTCAAAAATGAGAATTTTACTTCCAAACTGCTTTAACATATTTTTCCTTTTCTTGGGGCTAGTACAACAGCACAAGTAATATATAATGGATGACTTGATGTGTGATTTTTATATATATTTCAGGCAGCCATTTCAAGTACTTGAAGCAGAAGGTTGAAGAGCTTGACGAGGCAAACTTTACCTACAGCTACAGTCTGATCGAAGGTGGTCCTGTGGGTGACACGGTCGACAAGATCTCTTACGTGACCAAGATGGTGGCAGGTCCTAATGGAGGATCGATCTTGAAGATCACCAGCACATACCACACCAAAGGCGACGAGCCGATCAGCGAAGAGAAGTTAAAGGTTGGCAAAGAAAAGGCCGAGGCGCTATTCAAGGCTATTGAGAACTACCTCGTGGCACACCCAGATGCCTACAACTAAGTGTACCGTTGTGTGTCCATCAACAATGAGTGTGGCTTTTCATGTTGGTTTTTGTATAGCCAAAAAGCACGGCTTGGTTTGGGTTTGCTAATAAAGGAGTTTGTGGGTGTGATCATCTAGTGGCTTGAGATATTGTAACTTCGAAAGAAGGATATGTGAATCTTCTATTAGCATAAAATAATAGGAATAAAAAGTTACAGTAATATTTGCGAATGATGGGTGCTTCTTTCTTTTCTTTTCTTTTTTGTATTATTTCTTGCAACCATTACAGACATGAAAATTGTTAAGGATAATGGGTCATCAAGAGTTTTGTCAACTCACTCATCTATCAGCTTAAATGTCCTCTCTTGAAGAATTTATCTAGAAAGAACATCTCATTTGACCTTGGCATTACCAATCACTTATGAAATGCAAGTTATATCAATATTTGAGTGATTTGCTTAAAATTCACAATAAATGTTGATTGCAACTATATCATTTTGATTTTAATCATGCGTATGACTTAGAAATATAACTTTGCTGAGTCCATCAATTCAGCTCTAGTGATCTTAGGTAGCAATATTATACATATATATTCTATTATCTCATAACCTAAAGAATTAATAGAATTTGATTATTGTTTGACTCGCTTCATATTCTTTAGGCCAAAATTACGTAAGTTAAGGTGAGGCCCATTTAGATGCTTCTGTATTGACTCAAGTCATAGGTGTAAAATAGACCAACATTCCCCATGGATGCTAAATCCCAATCACACATGTTGGGAAAGCAACTCTCCACGGTGGGCTAATACCTCTCAAATCTGTATGGTTGAATTCATCAGTTGAAGAACTGCGAAATATTGGTGAGCAGAGCTAGGCACGGTAACTTGTATCTTGTGCTAAACATTGTTCTAGCAACTCTCTATTCTAATAGACAACAAGTTACTGACTAGGATATATTGCACCAAAGGTAGGGACACCTGAATGCATAAATAGTATGGGGTTATATGGAAGTTTACACCATGTCTATTGTCTGCGTCTTTTACTTTATAGTCTTAAGTTAGCTCCTCATGTGTGGCATAATCGACTTAGCACTTGTCTACTTGGTTTGGGATTTACCGTCTCTTGTGCAAATTCTTCTCCTTTTACACAACATATGGAGTACAAAAGCATATTTTTATTTCTTTGTGTTGATGACATCATTTTTGTAGGTTTTCTACATATTCCTCTATTTGCCCTCATGACCCATCTTTAATAGAAAATTGTCATCAAGAACCTCAACACTTTATTATTTTCTTGATGTGGAAGTCCAAACTACTTTTCAAGTTCTCTTTCTCCGTCAAGCCAAAAATGCTTTTGGCATTATTGCTCATGCAAATATAAGGACAACTCACTTCATATCTACTCCACGCCTATTAGAATCCATGCTATCTAAACATGAAGAAAGCTTTTGGATCCAACACACTACAAAAGTATAGTTGGTGTTTTATAATATTTAACCTTGCCTTGATTCGTCTAGATGTTGCTTATGTAATCAACATAGCTTGTTAGCTTATGCATTCTCTCACTTCTTCTTACTAACAGGTAGTCAAGTGAATACTTTGCTTTCTTATAGAAATATTGTGAAATGGCATTCTCCTGACAAAGAGTCCTATTATGCTACATGCTTACTTTAATGCAGACTAAGCTAGTGATAGAACTGGCTGTTGATCTATAGGCAGATTTTGCATATTTTTGGGACTTAATCTCGTTTCTTAGCATTATACAAATAATGCTGATGCGGATGCATTTGCATCAAATGCACAATCTTTCGATCAAGCACTAAAGCTGAATTTAAGAGTCTTATTAACATTGCAATTAAACTCAACGAGATTGAGGCTCTTTTGAATGATCTTCAAGCTACTCTATCACAACCTCCAACACTTTGGTATGATGATCATGTAAACTCTTTCTCTCAGTGCAAACCTAATTTTCATGCTTGCACAAAACATGTTAAGATTAATATTCCCTCCATTTGGGAATGTGTGGAGCAAGACCAACTACTTTTTCATTTCTTCTTCTAATCAATCAACAAATATCTTCACCAAAAATTTATCATTGTCCAGATTCAAGTTTCTGCAGCCAAAGCATATGATGTGCTCTCTCATTAGCCCCTGTTTCTATATAATTTTTTTTCGGGAGGGATGGGGTGACTGAAAGATGCCACGTTAGAAGTGCCATGTCATCTAAATTCTCCATGTTAGAGAAGATGTCACGGCCTAAGGCCACGTCAACCCCAAGCGTACGTTTCCATTGTAGGCGACTCAGTGCAGGTGACACGGTTTTCCCTAAACCAAACAGCAACTGTCACCACGGCAGCCCAAAAAATTTAGAAGTGTTCAACTTTAAATCTGTAGTAACTATACATAGACCCTTAGTATCAATTTGTAATCAATCAATTGTAGATACAATTATCAAATTTTACAACATTTATCAACCATTTCTGGCCACTCTGCGACCACCATTTACAGTTCCAAGATAGCACAACAAAGTAGAAATTAGGAGATTCTCTTATACACGCATATTTAAAGCCATTTGTACAAGCTTCATTAGATTTTCCATAAAGTCTCAAGTGTGAAAAGATATTATTGTGGAAATTAAAAGCAATAGGATGGCCGACGTTAGGGACCTAGAAAGTAAAGTCTAGCTTGATGTGTAGTTCGACTTTGAAAAATCCTTGGTCGCTGCATTCTAGATGGCGTGCTGATTAAATTATTTAGAAGTTTAATATCCCTATCCAGCTCTTGCTTTCTTCACCAAAGTTCACGGTTCTACAGTCAAACCATTTCTCTTCGTACCAATTTCTTTGTAATATCTTTTCTTGTTCCTGGCAGGTACATCTCTTGGTATGAGATTCTGCAACTTGTATGGCCAAAAAAGACCATGTAGGAAATAAAGCGAAGAGTTGTCCGATGTTCTTACCTCTTATTTTGTAAATACCAAGAAAGTGGATAAAATTTTAATCACAAATCTGCAAATTACATGCCAGAGATTGTGCATAGATGTCAAAAAATCGAGGTACTAGATTCATTTACGTTTTTTTTCTTATTATCATTCGCTCTCGTGTTCCGTAATTCTTTTCACATGTTTTGTCGCACTTTCCGATAAATATTCAGGAAATCAAGAATACTTGTACAACATTTGAATACAGTTGGTCTTTTCATCAGTCAATTTCCCTAGGAGCTTTCTTTGACTACGCTCTTTTATATAATAATAGTCAAAGACCGGTGGGGACATCCAGAAGGAAAAACATACAAACAATTCTGCCAAGTAGATCTTCAGCCTCAGCCCTACAAATACCCAACCTCTGCTACTCACTCCTCACCAACTGAGAAGCTCACAGAGCGAAGTTTATCTCCCTCCTTCAATTCATACATTCTTCCTTTTATCATATCTTGAACCTAAGTCATCATGGGTGTTATCAATTACGAGGATGAGGCTACCTCCGTTATCCCACCGGCTAGGCTCTTCAAGTCCTTCGTCCTAGATGGAGACAACCTTATTCCAAAGGTTGCCCCTCAGCACTTTACCAGTGCTGAAAATATCGAAGGAAATGGAGGTCCTGGAACCATCAAGAAGATCACCTTTGCTGAAGGTATGAATAAGTTTTGGAGTGTTGTGATCTTTGGTTCCTTAATTAATTAATTAATTACTTTTTTGAATTTCGCTTAAGACGACCCGTACTCCGATTGTGTTCGAAGTATATTGTAGAATTATATAAGTTTACTTTTAACAGGATTATTAGGAAATAATTTGGGACAATATCTTTAATCCCTCGCACATTATTTTCAGAAAGTAAAAACTGAAAAAATTAACAAAATCTTTCGCTCAAAAATGATAATTTTACTTGCGAAACTGCTAAATATATATACATTTTTTTGGGGCTAGTATAGCATCACAAGTAATACATAATGGATGAAGTGATGTGTGATTTTTATATATATTTCAGGCAGCCATTTCAAGTACTTGAAGCAGAAGGTTGAAGAGCTTGACGAGGCAAACTTTACCTACAGCTACAGTCTGATCGAAGGTGGTCCTGTGGGTGACACGGTCGACAAGATCTCTTACGTGATCAAGATGGTGGCAGGCCCTAATGGAGGATCGATCCTGAAGATCACCAGCAAATACCACACCAAAGGCGACAATACGATCAGCGAGGAGAAGATTAAGGCTGGCAAAGAAAAGGCCGAGGGACTATTCAAGGCTATTGAGAACTACCTCGTGGCACACCCAGATGCCTACAACTAAGTGTACCGTTGTGTGTCCATCAATAATGAGTGTGGCTTTTCATGTTGGTTTTTGTGTAGCCAAAAAGCACGGCTTCGTTTGGGTTTGATAATAAAGGAGTTTGTGGGTGTGATCATCTAGTGGCTTGAGATATTGTAACTTTGAGAGAAAGATATGTGAATGTTCTATTAGCATAAAATAATAAGAATAAAAATTTATAGTAATACTTGCAAATGATGGGTACTTCTTGTAAGTACTATTGATAACCTAAAAAAAAGGGTGAATTATTTTTTGCCTTATTTAAATTCTCTTTATTTTTACTTAAAACTAATTGTGTGTATTCGTTAATTCAATGTTAATTTATCTCATTCAGTCCAAATAAGTAAATAACTAATAAAAATATAGAGATAGGGAGAGAGATGGGCACACATAGAATTGTTTCAAAAATTGTTCGATAACACATCTACTTCTACCCTTCTCTTAATCAAACTCGATTAAAAGGTTCTTATAATGCTCGTAGGCACTATAGTAGGTGTACATCACCCAGGAATTTACCCAACCTCAATGACTACTCATCTTGTAATCAATTAAACAAGTCCTTATGACCTTAACACACATTGGTGTCACCATACCTCTAATTAACTATAAGAGATTTATAAATATTTAAGTTTTTTGTTCAATGCCTTATCAAGTGCTAGAATAAAAGATATAGAATTTAAAGTCTCTAGCATTAAGCAATACAAATGATATGAATTTGTCTTTAAGTATTGCTCTTGTTAGTGGCTATTTGGATAACAAGTTCTAATGATAAACTTAAAGATAATCAACTTTATCAAGTATGTTTGAATAAATGTAAGGAGAAATCCTTAATGGGCCAAATTGGCAAGAAGGATTTACCCAAGCCAACTTGAATAGTTGAACAGCTGGCTTTTGAAAGGGTTGGCTGGTAGTCTAAACCCTTTTTAAATTGTTGACCAATGCTGATTGTTGAGAATGCTTCACCTAAAACCCAACGAGGGTTGATTGTAATTGATCAATTTGTAATAATCTAAATATTATTAATGTTAGGATTATTTACACAGAAATGATAGAACTTTGTGACGGTGACAAAACGTTTTAATTCTATATGTATTGCCTATTGAAAGAAGCGGTGCCACGTCCACTCAAGAAAAGTCAAAGACTCGTAAACATGATTCAAGGAAACCATAAGTGCCTTGTCGAGTGACGAAAAAGGCAAGAGTGATAACTCTGAAAAAACCGGCAGTACTGAACCCCAACAAATCCGTTCTCTACATCCCTGGTCAGTCTATCAGATAAAAGAGCAAGCCTCAGTGGGGAATCCATGAATGCTACACTGCCTTCAATTAAAATCAATACAGCAAGCCAAAATCCTTACAACAGCTCAAACCATTCCGACATGCTACAAAGACCACCAAACCGGAAGATATTTATCCCTTCCACTTTCTAGTCGGGCTACCACTCTCTCACTTGTATAAAGAGGGTGCATAGGAATACCCGTAAATTGTCGGTTATCTCTTTTCCGTGATCGGAATACACATTACCATTTCCAGTTCCAAGATAGCATGACAGAGTAGAAATTAGGATATTCTCTTATACACGAATACTTAAAGCCATTTTCTACAAGCTTCATTAGATTTTGCGTAACTCTCAAGTGTGAAAAGATATTGTCGTGGAAATAAAAAGCAATAGGATGGCCGACGTTAGGGACACAGAAAATCAAGTCTAGCTTGACGTGTAGTGCCATTTTGAAAAATCTGTGGTCGATGCATTCTAGATGGCGTGCTGATTAAACTATTTAGAAGTTTAATATTCTTAACGAGCTCTTGCTTTCTTCACCAAAGTTCACGGTTCTACATTCAAACCATTTCTTGGCAAGTACTTCCGTTGCTTTGAGATGCTGCAACTTGTATGGTCAAAAGAGAGACCATGTGGGAAATAAGGCCAAGAATTGTACGATTTTCCTAATTTTTATTTTGTAAATATCGAGACGGAGGATAAAAGTTTAGTCACAAATCTGCTATTTTCATGCCAGAGAGTGCGCAAAATGTGAAAAACATCGAGGTAGTTGGGTTAATTTACGTTTTGTTCTTATTATCGATGGCTCTCGTGTTCCGCAATTCTCCCCACATGTTTTTTCGCCCTTTCCGATAGATATTCAGGAAATCACCAATACTAGTACAACATTTGAAAACAGTAGTTGTTTTCATCAGTCAATTTCTCTAGGTGCTTTCTTTGACTAAATTTTTATATAATAGTCAAAGACCGGTGAGGACACCCAGAATGAAAAACATCCAAGTGCTGAGAATCTTTGATCTAAAAAGCGAGAATTCCGCCAAGTAAGTCTTGAGCCTCAGCCTACAAATACCAAGCTCTGCTTCTCACTCCTCACCAACTGAAAAGCTCACAGAGCAAAGTTGATCTTCCACCTCCCGTTCATATATTCTTCTTTTTATCATATCTAGAGCCTTAAGTCATCATGGGTGTTGTCAATTACGAGGATGAGGCTACCTCCGTTATCCCACCGGCTAGGCTCTTCAAGTCCTTTGTCCTAGATGGAGACAACCTTATTCCAAAGGTTGCCCCTCAGCACTTTACCAGTGCTGAAAATATTGAAGGGAATGGAGGCCCAGGAACCATCAAGAAGATCACCTTTGCTGAAGGTATGAATATGCTTTGGCGTGTTGTGATCTCTGGTTCCTTAATTTATTCTTTTTTGAATTTCACTTAAGACGAGACGTACTCCGATTGTGTTCGAAGTATATTGTAGAATTGTATAAGTTTAATTTTAACAGGATTATTAGGAAATAATTTGGGACAATATCTTCAATTCCTTGCACATTACTTTCAGAAAGTAAAACTGAAAAAATTTACAAAATCTTTAACTCAAAAATGATAATTTTACTTCCATACTGCTAAACACATTTTATTTTTTTTGCCGCGGCGGGGGGCGGGCGGGCGGGCGGGGGCGCTAGTATAGCATCACAAGTAATACATAATGGGCGAAGTGATGTGTGATTTTTATATATATTTCAGGCAGCCATTTCAAGTACTTGAAGCAGAAGGTTGAAGAGGTTGACGAGGCAAACTTTACCTACAGCTACAGTCTGATCGAAGGTGGTCCTGTGGGTGACACAGTCGACAAGATCTCTTACGTGATCAAGATGGTGGCAGGTCCTAATGGAGGGTCGATCCTGAAGATCACCAGCAAATACCACACCAAAGGCGACAATACGATCAGCGAGGAGAAGATTAAGGCTGGCAAAGAAAAGGCCGAGGGACTATTCAAGGCTATTGAGAACTACCTCGTGGCACACCCAGATGCCTACAACTAAGTGAACCGTTGTGTGTCCATCAATAATGAGTGTGGCTTTTCATGTTGGTTTTTGTGTAGCCAAAAAGCACGGCTTAGTTTGGGTTGCTAATAAAGGAGTTTGTGGTTGTGATCCTCTAGTGACTTGAGATATTGTAACTTGGAAGAAAGGCAAGCGAATGTTCTATTCGCATAGAATAAAAGGAATAAAAAGTTACAGTAATACTTGCGAACGATGGGTGCTTCTATTTTTTTTTTTTTCTGTTTTCCTTTTTATTTTTATGTTATTTCTTACAAACATTACAAACATGAAAATTATTAAGGATAATGAGGCATCAAGAATTTTTGTTATCTCACTTGTCTAGCAACTTAAATGTCCTATCTTGCCTAATCTATCCAGAGAAAACGTCTCACTTGATTCAATCACATAAGAAGTGCAAGTTATATCAACATTTAGGTGATTTGACTGAGATTCACAATAAATGTTGATTGGAACTATATCATTGTGATTTTAATCACGGGCATGACATAGACATATATAACTTTGTTAAGTCCATCAATTCAGCTAGTGATTGAAAGGAAGTAATATTACACAAATATATTTATTATCTTATAACCTAGAGAATTAATAAAAATTGACTGTTGTTTCACTGGCTTCATATTCTTTAGGCCAAACGTTAAGTTAAAGTAAAGCTGCAGGTGGTCCACTTGGTAAGGGTTGGGCTTGGGATCCTTGAGGTCCCAGGTTCAACTCCCCATGGGGAGCATTTGTGATTTAAGTGGGGGTCATGGCGGTGGGTTGATGTGCTGGCATTCCCCAAGGATTAGTCGAGTTGCGCGCAAGCTGGTAAAAAAAAAAAAAAAAAAAAAAAAAATATTTCATTTTATTTTAGTGATCCAGTACTATGAAAATTGTAATTGGGGATTTTTGAAAGAATAAGAGAATAAATATAGGTAAATATACTAATTTTTTTTTAAAGTATACAAGATTAAAAAGTAGTCCATGCTTTATATCCTCTTTGCTAACATCTTTTTCGAAATACTAATCATTAATAGAAATAAAATATTTACGTTGTTTGTTAAGCATTTGTCTAACAATTTTAAAGTTTTGGAACTTTTCTCAGTCAGATTTTTGGTTGAAATGACTGATGAAATACCCAATACTTCCCACAGTTTTGTAATTATATCCTTAAAAGAAATCGGACAATAGGAAAGAAACAAAATAGCAATGCTAGGTCCTAAGCGGTTGCCATCTACTAGTGGTCAAGAATGATCCATATTATGGAGCTTTTTTCAGTTGAGTTGAATAGAATCTGAAACTCTCTCTAGTATTGATGAAAACGGATATAAATTAGACTACATTAGTCGGCCATGTTAGACCCGTACAGCCATTGTTGAATGGAATTAATATTTTTCGGAGTGCTTTCTTTGACTAAACGGAAGTTTTTGAATTGAAAAAAATGTCCACTTGATGGTAAGGACATCCAAAAAGAGAATCGAATCAAGGACATCCAAAAAGAGAATCTAATTACTCACCTTATTCGTAAATATCAAACTTCAATGAATTCTCCTCCTCCTGTTCATATTCTTCTTTTTAACACATCCAAAGTCCTCGGTCATTATCGGTGTTTCCAAGTAGAGGAAAGACCACCTTTGGTGCCCCACTGGCTAACACTGTGGTAGGTCTTATCGTTGATGCCGATACCCTCATGCCCTAGCTTTCACCTCAAGTCATTAGCAGAGTTAGAAAAATTGAAGGAGATAAAAGGCCTGGAACAATCAAGAAGATCACCTAGGTGAAGGTTGATTACCTTCTAAACTCCATAACATCATTTATTTTTCATTTTGAAGAACTTTCTTACAAAGAAGTTTCGTGATGCTAGAAATTATTATTATGATTTTTTTTTTTCACTTGATGCCTTGGGGTTTTAAAATTTAATATTACCGTTAGGGGTGGCGGTATATTTTAATTCTACATCGTGCGCCCAACAACTCCCAAGTCTACTGTAGTATATGTTTAGGGACTGCACCAGTAAAGTTGCATATACGCTCAACGTTACCTGCCAAGATCACTAGAAATAAGGAGAACCTCTTTTACCAGAATTTTATTGGGGGCATTTGATTAGAAAAGTTTCATTGTCGTACAAATGAAAAGTATGGGGGCGGCAGAAGTTAAGGACCGCCGGACGAAGTCTACCTTGGCGTAGTTCGACTTTGAGGAACCCTCAGTCAATGCATTCTAGATGGCTTGCTGATTAAGGAATTACAGAAGCTGAACTGTTCTTATCTAGCTCCTGCTGTATTTGGAAGGTTATTGACTTTGACATTCTGATCCTTTCTCGCATATATCTTATATATATAAATAAAAAAAATTGAAATACACTTAATAACGAAGATGATGATGTTCAAATATCAACTACATCAACACTATTGCATTTGATGATGTTCCATTAGATATCTTACTTTAGGAAGAAGAGATAAATTTTCAAACACAATCTATTTGCTTATGGGCGCAAAAAATTTGAGAAAAGAAAAAAAAAAGAAAGCTCCCAGGGATAGAAGGAATACATTTTTGAATTTTGGATTGCTGAGTCAAAACATGAGTTGGGTTAGGTTGTTAATACGACAATATAGTAGTCTACAGTAGCCTTTAACGAGGACGTGTTATTCCAAATTCTTTTAATTTGACGGTGGAGATGTGAAAGCAGCTGTCATTGTCGCAACGGATATTAGAGTTTTCTCGAGCATTGAGGTCTAGATTTGAAGAACAAATACAGAAATAAATTTTCAAGGAAACAAGAAGAAAGGCATAGGTGAAAGTATTATTATAATGTTAACCTAGAGTTTCAAAGTTTCTACATTTAACTTTTTGAACTTTTGCAACCTACGAGATCAAAAGGTGGTAAACATTTCCATTGATATCATACAATTCAATCAATGGAATAGAAAACATGGCATCCTTAATTAAGACTGTACTGGAACGAAAACTAAATTCTTACTTATGCCTACTTTGATGTGAACGTAGCATTTGGAGCTAAACGCAAGAGGATAGGAATGGCCGATGCTGCGCATCGTCAGACTATGAAAATATAGCTTCAAGTCGTCATTGGCGTACTACGACCTTCAAAACCCGCCAGTGAACTGCTTTCTAGATGGCAGGTGGCTTGCTGATGATTAAAGTATTGTTGGAAGTTAAGATATTCTCTAGCTGTTGCTTTATTAACCAAGGTTCCGCTGTTCTAATGTTCGAAGCCGTTAAGAGGCACCACGTCGGAAATTGTATGAACATAAAAAAGAAGAATAAGTTGCTTGTAATTTGATTCACATTACGTGCAGAAATGTCCACAAGTTCCTAAAAATGCAAGTACTTGGGCTATTTTCTGTTTTTATCTTGTTGTTATTGGGTCTCAGTATCCACGTCTTGTTTTTTCACGTGTTTGATAGATATTTGCGAAATCACAAAGATTGGTGCATATGAAAATAAACGGCCTATTTTTTTCATCAGTCAATTTCACTTAGTAACTGCTTAGTCAATTAGCTCAATAATGAGTTAATAAATGTTCTAATTGTGAGATTTGGGATTCGTCATGTAGTGTGCGTGAGTTTGGGTATGTGTTATAATATTTAAAAATAATAATATTTTTTTTAAAATTCCACCTAGTGCTTTTTCTTGACTAAATCAAGGAACAATGGGAACATCCACAAAGTAATTAGAGTTCTTTGATCCACAAGGCGACAAACCTGCCAAGTTAACATGCAAATACAGTTTCTAAATAGCAACCTCTGCTACTCACTACTCACCAACTTAGAAACACACCAAGTTCAAGCAGTTTTCGTCTTCCTTATCATATTCTTCTTTTTATCTCATCCAGCTTTTCCCGTAGTCATGGGTGCCTTCAGTTACGAGGAAGAGGCCACCTCCGTTATCCCATAGGCTAGGCTGTTCAAGTCCTTTGTCGTGGATGGCGATAACCTTATTCCAAAGGTTGCACCTCAGCATTTTAGTGGTACTGAAACTATTGAAGGAAATGGAGGCCCTGGGACCATCAAGAAGATCACCTTTACCGAAGGCATTTAGTTTCTGTCCTAACATCCAGTCTAAAAGAAAAAGTATACTACCAATATATTTGATATATATCATTACATGATATGAGTAGGTATCATTTCAATACAATGTTATTTTTTTGTTTTGGTAAAAAGTCAAGAATTATATATCATCATAAAAAATTATAAAATTGTTTAGTTATAACATCATCATTTAAGCTCTAATATTGTATTTGACAAATTTCAAAACTTTTACAAGAATTTATTACAGTTTATAAGCTTTACTCCTCTGATAGATGAAATATTCACAATGTTATTATCTTTAAAGAAAAATTAAATAGAATGTGTACTTTTGTATATTTTCAGGAAGGCATTTCAAGTATATGAAGCGCACAGTCGAAGAAATTGACCACGCAAACTTTAGCTATAGCTACGGTGTGGTCGAGGGTGGTCCTCTGGGCAATGCACTTGAAAAGATTTCTAACGTAATCAAGATAGTAGCAACCCCTGATGGAGGATCCATCTTGAAGATCTCCAGCAAGTACCACACCAAAGGCGACGTTACAATCAATGAAGAGCAGATTAAGGCTGGCAAAGAAAAGGCCGCAGGGCTTTTGAAAGCTATTGAGAACTACCCAAAAGAAATATAGCTCCCTTAGCTCAAAACTCTCAAATTGATAATACCCAAGATAGTCAGATTTTGATTCTTGCAAAAGATCCTACTATCTAGATCATTTAAAATGAAACTTGCCATGCTCAAGTTACAAGGTCAACTCCAAATCTAATTGAGATTGAAGCTTTTTTTCTTCCAACTAAGGATGTAGTTGCCAATACTAAATCTTCCCCATAACCAAAAAGAATCAATTTTTTAGAAAGAAAAAGGATAAGAAACAAAATGTCATATTTGAGAATAAGTTTGTATTACTAGAGGAGGGTTCATTGATTGATTTTATTATAGAGATTTGGATAATAGAGGAAGAGAATAAACCTCCCAATAAATGAAAGTACTATCATGGAATGTTAATGGCTTAAATAAAAGCCTTAGATTAAGCGAGGTAACCGATTTTGTTTTTATCCATGCTTCCTAAGTTATTATTTTGATTGAACATAGAGTTAAAAAATAAAATTTTGGTATAATTGTAAAGAATGGATTCACAGGTTGGAATTATACTAAAATTCATAGGTTGGAATTATAACAATTTTGGTAGAATATGGGTCTTTTGGAAAGCTTTTGATCTTCAACTTACAATCAAATAGTCTTTATTTCAAGTCATCCATTGCTTAATTGAAAAGTTAGGTATGCACCCATATTTGTTGTTTATTGTCTATGTAAGTAGCTTACAGACTAAACATGGAGAATTGTGGACTAACCTTACTAGCTTTTCTAATCTTAATGTAAATGATGTTCCTTGGTTAATTATGAGTGATTTCAATGAAATACAAAATATAAATGAGCATATTGGCCTTAATGTTAGATGAACACAAGGAATGGAGGACTTGAATGAAATGATTGAGACTATAACATTGATTAAACCTCCTTATTTAGATCCATTGTTCACATGGACAAACAAAGGTATGAGTATTGGTTTTAAAGCAAGTAAAATTAATAGAACCCTTAACAATGGGGAATGGATTTTCAAATTTTCAAATTTTCAAATTTTGCTATTGAACTTTTGTTCCCTAGTGTATCAAGTCATTTTACATGTCTAGTTAAGTTTAGTAATACTATACACAGGAAGAATCATTCATTTAGGTTCTTTAATTTTTGGATTGATTACTTAGATTTTATGGATACAATTAGTTCAATATGACAACAATAAGTAGTAGGCTAAAAAATGTTCCATGTAATGTGGAAACTAAAAGGTTTGAAGTCTCTTCTTAAAAAACTTAATGCAACTTAGTTTGGTGATTTGCATCGAAAGATAAAGAATGCTAGAGACAATTTACAGAAATTACAATGCATATTAGAACTTAATCCTCATTGTCTTGATACATGTTGTAAAGAAAAGGCATAATTAAAGCTATTACTTGCAATTAATAAACATAAGGAAATTCTACTCAAATAAAAATTCAAGAATTTATGGTTGAAAGGAGATAATAATAGTAAGATTTTCTTTGCATCATTGATGTGAAGGATAGCATAAAATAGGATCAATAAGCTAGCATTAGAAGATAGCTTAGTTATCATAGAAGAAGAAGACTTGAAAAATGCTACTATTTCATATTATAAGTCTATCATTGGTAATGCTAGAAGTATTTTTATCAACTTTGAGAGGTACACTTCTATGTTCCATGAGAACATAAGTGCACTTCTTAATCCACTAGGTTTTGAGCATTTAGACATTATTAAAGCTCTTTAGTAAATTCATGATTTTAAAGTGCTTGAACCAAATGGATATAATAGCTTATTTTATAAGGAAGTTTGGCCTACCATTGGAAGAGACATAAAGGATGTTGTACTAGAGTTTTTATCCTTTAGAAAGTTGTTAAAGGTTAAAAACTTTACATTGCTAGCTTTAGTGCTTAAGGTTCCCAATCCTAGTTGTGATAAAGATTATAAATGAATCATACATTGTAATGTTCTCTACAAAATTATTTCCAAGATGTTAGTTGAAAAGTTGAATGTTATTCTCCCTACAATGGTAATCCAAAACCAAATTGCTTTCATTAAGGGACTTCAGATTTATGAGAATATTTTACTTTGCCATAAACTACTTAACAAGTATTACAAGGGCAATAAAGGTAAGTGTGTGGCTATATAATTGATCTCATGCAAGCATATGATATAGTTAAGTGGGGAAGTGGTATTAGGAGTCTTGAAAGCTATTAATACTCTTAGTATTTAGTTGATTTTATGGGTGAGTGTATTACTACAACAAGATTTTTACAAATTTCAATAAAAAACATGCATGTTATTTTGAAGGTACCAATGGACTGAGACAAAGGGACCCATTATCCTTATATTTATTTGTATTGGTTATGGAGATACTTAACATAATTAATATTGCAAAAGCCTTTACATTGGCTTTTCAGTTCCACTAGTGATACAAACCTAAAAAAATCACTTGTGTTTTGTTGATGATTTGTTCTTTTTCTCTCATGGTGATATAACTTCAATACTCTGTTTTGTAGAAGTTTTGGAGAAATTTACTAAACTCACAAGTCTACATTACAATCTAAATAAATGCCAAATGTTTTTCTCAAGGTTATCAAAATAAGAGTAACTTCTTATTCTTGATCATTCACCTTTCCCTATGGTACACTCTCTATTCAATATTTTGGAGTTCTTTTGATTATGAAAAGACTTACTCATGCTAATTGTAGGGTTTTAATAGATAAAATATTTGAAAGAATAGATGGTTGGAGAATGAAACATCTTAACAAGAAAGTTAGAATTGGCAAAATCAATCCTAATTTTCACATGTGCATTTTGTATGCAAGTTTTCTTATTGCTAAAGTAAATAATTTATAAGATTGAGAAAAAGAGCAAGACTTTCTATGGGTAAGCAGTACAAATACATAACGCTCTTACAAAGTAGCTTGACAAATAGTTTGCTCACCAAAGAAGAAAATGGGTTTAGGGTTACTAAATCTTAAACTTTAATTTAAAGTCATTTTAGGATGTATGCTTTAAAACCTCATAAATCTTTTAGATACTTCTTTATGGAGTAAGTGGATCCATGGTACAAAATGTAACAGAATTTTAGTAACACAACTTGATATAAAAGGTTTCATGGCATAGAGTTGGAGAGGTCTTCTTAAACTAAGGTTCACACTTACCTTAATTCTTTATAGGTTTACCTATTCCTATAAATAAATTTTTCAAGGGCTTCAATTAGTTAATGAAAAAGTGGATTGATATGATTTAATTTGGTCTTATGGCATTAGCAAACATAATTTTATTGGATGGTTAGTTTGTTAAGATCGACTTTTTATAACAGAATGAATGATACAATTACCCCATTTAGTTAACTTATATTATGATTTTTGTCAGTCCCATATTGAAAATAGAAGTCATCTTTTTTTTTGAAAGTTCATGGACAATAATGATTTGGAAGACTATCTTTGCACAAAATGTAATTTAAAGTCATATTAGAGGATGGAATGATGAACTACAATGGATGATTATAGCAACTAAAGAAAATAATTTGGCTGTAAAACTTCTTAAGATATTTTTTTAACTTGCATTTATTGTATATGGGCTAAACAAAATGAAAGACGATTTCATAACAAAACAATTGACATTCCAATATTGTTGGCTAAAGTAAGAAAAATTATTCAAGGAAGAGCTTCTTTGTTTCAAAATATAAAATTCTCACAAGGAAATATCATTTTGAGTGAGATTTGGAGGCTGCCAACCTCTATTTCTTTGTAATTCTTGTAATGCTCTTATGCTTTTGTATACTACCTTTTATCAATGCAAATTTACATTTTCACAAAAAAAAAAAAAAGTTACATATACAAAAGATAAAAACATAGATTGAAGTATACATGTTTTGGAACTTTTCTTCTTTACATGGCAAAGGAGCTAGCTAATCCTTAAAGGCCATAATTGGTATGATGGCATTCTATTACGTAATATCTTTAGTTTTACCCAAACTATAGTTAAGTCTAGACATTTGAGACAATATGGTCACGAACTTCATAAACTACATTGTACAAACAAAAACCTTTTATCTCTTTAATTTGCAAGATAATAGAGTATATCCATTGTAGCTAGTTGATTCTGCATTACCAATCATATTACATCAAATGTTGTGGGATTAGATACTTAAACTATACAATTCCATATCAATTAACTCAAAGCCCTTGGGAAATGATAGCTTTCCAACATAGTTGATTGAAAACTTCCAATCAACATATACACCCCCAATAAACTTATCTTTTCTCATATTACTGGACTTTGGAAGGAAGTTAATATTACCTACAAGCATGAGCTATGAGTACCTTCTATTCATGTGTAATTTCACTCTTGATTACTTACTATAATTGAAACCTCAGAATTTTGTAGAATTTCAATAGTTAGAATGGTTTGGTCTTTAATCCTACTTGAAATAGGTCCTTCAAGTATCCAATAATCATCCCAAAGTGAGACTAATTTCCCATTACCGATCTTCCATTTCATTTATGTACTTTTATATGGATGTGGCATTGCTGAGTTAAACACAAAAGAACTACTAGACTAGATGCTAACAATATTAGTCACAAATGTCATTTTCTCCTTGGAAGTTCCATATTTACATTTAATTGTCGTTGCTAATCACATCATTTGACTCGTACTGCTAGACTTGTTTTTGCTGATAAACTACATGTTTGTTATTGTGCGAATGATTGGTTTAAACATCATATAAAATAATAGGCATGTTCAAGTATTCTAATGGCCAAGTTGGCAAGAAGGATTGACCCAAGCCAACTTGAATAGTTGAACAGTTGGCTTTTGAAAAGGGTGGCTGGCAATCTAAACCGTCTTTAAATTGTTGATCAATGATGATTGTTGAGAATGCATGACCTAAAACCCGACGAGGCTTGATTGTAATTGATAAATTTGTAATAAACTAAATATTAAATATTATTAATTTCAGGATCATTTACACAGAAATGACAAAACTTTGTGAGGGTGACAAAATATTCTAATTCTATGTGTATTGCCTATGGAAAGAAGCGGCGCCACGTCCACTGAAAAAAAAAGTCAGATTCATAAACATGATTCAAGGAAACCATAAGTGCCTTGCTAGAGTGAAGAAAAAGGCAAGAGTGATCAACTTTCTGAAAAAATCAGCACTACTGAACCCCAACAAATCCGTGCTCTACATCCAGTCTGTCAGAAAAAAGAGCAAACCTCATTAGGGAATCCATGAATGCTATAGTGCCTTAATTAAAACCAATACAGCAAACCAAAATCCTAACAACAGCTCAAATCAGGCCGACATGCTACAAAGACCACCAAACCTGGAGATATTTGTTCCTTCAACCAATATTTTCTAGTCGGGCTACCTTTCTCATACTTGTATAAATAGGTTGCATAGGAGTACTAGTAGGTTGTCAGTGCTTGAAATACGAACAGGATTATCTCATTTCCTTCATACGAATATAAATTACCAGTTCCAGTTCCAAGATAGCACGATACAGTAGAAATTAGGAGTTTCTATTATACACGAATATTGAAAGACATTTCGACGTGCTTTGTTAGATTTTGCGTAAAATCTCAAGTGTGAAAAGATATTGGTGTGGAAATAAAAAGCAAAAGGATGGCCGACGTTGGGGACCCAGAAAATCAAGTCTAGCTTGACGTGTAGTGCCATTTTGAAAAATCCTTGGTCTATGCATTCTAGATGGCGTGCTGATTAAACTATTTAGAAGTTTGATATCCTCATCGAGCTCTTGCTTTCTTCACCAAAGTTCACGGTTCTACATTCAAACCATTTATTGGCAAGTACTTCTGTTGCTTTGAGATGCTGCAACTTGTACGGCCAAAAGAGAGAACATGTGGGAAACAAGGCCAAGAATTGTACGATCTTCCTACCTACTAAATTTTTATATAATAGTCAAAGACCGGTGGGGACATCCAGAAAGAAAAGCATCCAAGTGCTGAGAATCTTTGATCTACAAAGCGACAATTCTGCCGAGTACATCTTGAGCCTCAGCCTACAAATACCAAGCTCTGCTACTCACTCCTCACCAACTGAAAGGCTTACAGAGCGAAGTTGATCTCCCTCCTTCCGTTCATATATTCTTCTTTTTATCATATCTAGAGCCTTAAGTCATCATGGGTGTTGTCAATTATGAGGATGAGGCTACCTCCGTTATCCCACCGGCTAGGCTCTTCAAGTCCTTTGTCCTAGATGGAGACAACCTTATTCCAAAGGTTGCCCCTCAGCACTTCACCAGTGCTGAAAATATTGAAGGGAATGGAGGCCCAGGAACCATCAAGAAGATCACCTTTGCTGAAGGTATGAAGATTTTTTTGCAGTGTTGTGATCTCTGGTTGCTTAATTTTTTATTGTTTTGTTTTTTGGCATTTCACTTAAGACGAGCCGTACTCCGATTATGTTCGAAGTATATTGTAGAATTATATAAGTTTAATTTTAACGGGATCATTGGGAAATAATTTGGGACAATATCTTCAACTCCTTGCACATTATTTTCAGAAAGTAAAACTGAAAAATGATGTGATAATTTTCAGAGTACATGATAATTTTACTTCCATACTGCTAAACACTTTTTTTTTTTAGTTTGGGGGGTTGGGGGGGAAGGGGTGTGTGTGGCGCTGGGCTAGAGTAGCATCACAAGTAATACATAATGGGTGAAGTTATGTGTGACTTTTATATATATTTCAGGCAGCCATTTCAAGTACTTGAAGCAGAAGGTTGAAGAGGTTGACGAGGCAAACTTTACCTACAGCTACAGTCTGATCGAAGGTGGTCCAGTGGGTGACACGGTCGACAAGATCTCTTACGTGATCAAGATGGTGGCAGGCCCTAATGGAGGATCGATCCTGAAGATCACCAGCAAATACCACACCAAAGGCGACCATACGATCAGCGAAGAGAAGATTAAGGCTGGCAAAGAAAAGGCCGAGGGACTATTCAAGGCTATTGAGAACTACCTCGCGGCACACCCAGATGCCTACAACTAAGTGTACCGTTGTGTCCATCAACGATGAGTGTGGCTTTTCATGTTGATTTTTGTGTAGCCAAAAAACACGGCTTAATTTGGATTTGCTAATAAAGTAGTTTGTGGTTGTGATCCTGTAGTGGCTTGAGATATTGTAACTTGGAAGAAAGGCAAACGAATGTTTTATTAGCCAAAAATAAAAGGAATCAAAAGTTATAGTAATACTTGCAAATGATGGGTGCTTCTTTCTTTCTTTCTTTCTTTCTTTTTTTCTTTTTTTTTTCTTTTTTTTTCTTTTTTTTCTTTTGCTTTATTTCTTACAAACATTACAAACATGAAAATTATTAAGGATAATAAGGGATCAAGAATTTTTGTTATCTCATTTGTCTGTCAACTTAAATGTCCTATCTTGCCTAATCTATCCAAAAAGAACATCTCACTTGATTCTGAATTACCAATCAAGTAAGAAGTGCAAAATTTATATCAACATTTGGGTGATTTGCTTGAGATTCACAATAAATGTTGATTGCAACTATATCATTGTAATTTTAATCACTGGTATGACCTAGAAATATAACTTTGCCAAGTCCTTCAATTCAGCTAGTGATCGAAAAGTACTAATATTACACAAATATATTTTATTATCTCATAACCTAAAGAATTAATTAAAATTGACTATTGTTTGACTAGGTTCATATTCATAGGCCAAAGTTACGTAAGTTAAAAATGACATAGTACAAATACCCATCATTCTCTCAAAGTATCTTGGCAAAAAGTTTACTTACCAAAGAATGAAGGGGGATTGGGGTTACTGAATTTTAAGCTTTGGACTAAAATCCTTTTAAGATATATGCTTTGGAATCTCATTAATTTTCTAAACTCTTTTTTATGAAGTAAGTTGATTCACAGTACAAAATATAAAAGAATTTTAGTAATGTAACTTGATATAAAAGGTTTTATGCCATGGAATTAAAGAGGTCTCTTTAAACTAAGGCCCATACTACCTTGGTTTTTTTTATAAGTCTACCTATTACTACAAAGAAACTTATAAAGACCCTTAGACAGTTAATAAAGAAATGAATTGCTATGATGGCATTAACAAACATAATTTTATTAGATAACTAGTTTGTCAAGATCTACTTTTTATAATAGAAGGAATAGTACGATGTCTTTCTTTAATTAACTTATATGGTGATTTCTGTCAATCTCAGGTCACAAATAAAAGTCATCTCTTTTTTGAATGTACATGGACAAGGATTATTTGGAAGTCTATTCTTGCTTAAAATGGAATCTGATGTCATATTGAAAGATAGAATGAAGACCTACAATGAATCATTAGAGCAATTAAAGGAAAGGATTTAGTTGCAACACTTCTTAAGATATTTTTTTTATCTTGTACTTATTGTATATAGGGAAAATGAAATGAAAACAATTTTCAAAAAATAATAATTGACATCCTAATTCTGTTGGGTAAAGTAATGAAAATTATACAAAAGAAAGCTTCTTCTTCTTTTTTTGTCTCAAAATATGAAATTATCATAGGAAAATATAATTTTGAGTAAGATTTGGAAACTTCTAACCTTCATCTTTTCATAATTTCTATAATTATTGTAATTTTAGAGTATGCCTTATGCTTTTATATGCTACTTTTTATTAATGCAAACTTATATTTTAACTGGAAAAAAAAAAGAGGTGGATTTAGATGCTTCTATATTGTTAGGTGCAAAATGGATCAACATTCCCTATGCATTTATTGTAGTGTAACGTGCTAGCACTATTGTAATGCCTTTTATAGGGGCCAATTTCAAAGAAAGTTAATGGTATTTTGTCCATTTGATTTTTTTCTTTACTGAATTTCATTTTATTTTAGAAATCCAATATTAAGAAAAATGTAAATTAGGGTTTTTGAAAGAATAAAAGAAAGAAATATATGTAAAAAAAAACTAATAATTGTTTAAAATATACATATTACAATTTAGTTTAGCCTCTATGCTAACGTTTTTTAAAATATTATTGATTAATAGAAATAAATGTTTACATTGTTTGTTAAGCATTCGTCTACCTTTAAAGAGTGGAGATGAGGATTTGACATTTTTAGGATATGAATTTGGGGTTTTTTAATAACTTTTATCTATCAGATTTTTGGTTGAAATGGTTGATGACATTTGTAATACTTCCCATATATTTGCAATTATATCCTTAAAAAAGAAAAAAAAAAAGAACAAGAGGAAAGAAACAAAAATACAATGCTAGGGTTATCTTGACAAATTACTTTTCACATATACACTCTTCAAATCTTTTTTTTTTTTTTTGTGAAAAATGTAAGTTTACACTCTTCAAATCTTTTTATTGTTATAAAGAGACATAAAAGGAATTGTGTCAAATTAATGTTGAGATTGAATGACATGATTTGATATGATAAAATAAAATTGGCAAATACAACTTCGTTGGATTGCTCATATGTAGAAACAAATTTCTTGCAGCTGAAGTGTTATCGTGATGGTTTCCTTCAATTGACTTGTATTGTAATTTCTATGAATCTCAATTAGAAAGCATATCACACTTAGTTTTTTCAATATATTTGGATTAGACAAATTTGGTGAAGTACCTTTACACAATAAGGACTTCACAGGATTATAAATGATTGGAATTTTGAATTGCAATAGATGATTAAAGTAATTAAAGGAAAAAAAATTTGGCTGTAAAAGCTTTTTAAACATTCTTTCTTAGCATATATTTATTGTATATGGTTTAAACAAAATCGATGACTTCTCTCAATTGACTTATATTGTAATTTATGTAGTTTTGAATTGAAAAATAGGTTATGCTTGTTTTTTTAGTGTACTTGGATTAGAAAGCAGATCACACTTGTTTTTTTTTTTAATATATTTAGATTAGACAAATTTGGCAAAGTACCTTTACACAACAAGGACTTTATAAGATTATCAATGATTGGAACTATGAATTGCAATAAATGATTAAAGTAATTAAAAGAAAAAAATTTGGTTGTAAAAGCTTCTTAAACATTCTTTCTAAGCATATCTTTATTGTATATGGCCTAAACAAAATTGATGACTTCCCTCAATTGATCTATATTGTAATTTATGTGATTCTCAATTGGAAAATAAGTTACACTTGTTTTTTTAATGTACTTGCATTAGGTAGATTTGATGAAATATTCTTGTGTAACAAGCATTCATATGAACATCAATGATTATAATTCTAAATTACAATAGATGCTTAAAGCAACAAAAGGAAAAAATTTAGTTGCGAAGCTTTTTAAACTTTTTTTTAGCTTGTATGTATTGCATATAGTCTGAATGAAATTATAGATATTTTCAAAATAAAACTGTTGATATATCAATTTTATTGACTAGAATTAGAAAAGTAGTACATGAAAGAACATTTTTATTTGGAAACCTTAAATTTACTTAGACAAATATTTTATTGTGTCACAGTTGGATGATTTCAAATTTGATTTTCTTTTAGATAAATTGTAATACTGGGGTATACTCTAAAATTTTATACTCTCTTATTCTTTGATAAATAAACTCACATATCTATTAAAAAAAATTATTGAGATGTTCAAAATAAGGTTGTTGAAATACTAATATCATTGACTAAAATTAGGAAAGTAGTATGTAAGAGAATATCTCTATACATAAATATTAAACCATCTAAGACCAAATATTTTGTTATATTATAATTGGAGGATTTCAAACTTGATTTTCTTTTACATGAATTATAGTGCTAGAGTATGTTAAAGCCTTTGTATTCTTTTGTTTGTTAGATGAATAAACTTGCATATTTAACCTAAAAAAAAAAATTGAATCAATGTTAGGTCCTAAGTTTTTGCCATCTAGTAGTGGTCAAGAATGATCCACTTTGTGGACCTTTTGTTAGTTGAGTTGAATAGAATTTGAGCTCTCTCTAGTATTGATGAAAACTGACCGAAGTTAGACTACATTGATCGGCCATGTTAGACCTTTACAGCCATTGTTGAATGGAGTTCATCTTTTCCGGAGTGGTTTCTCTGACTAAGCAAAAGTTTTTACATTGACAAAATGTCCATTTGATGGCAAGGGTATCTAAAAAGAGAAACGAATCATTCACCTTATCCAAATACCAAACTTCAATCAATGCTCCTCATGCCCTACATCCAAACTTCATATTCTTTGTTTTACTACATCCAACGTCCTCAGTCATTATTGGTGTTTCCAAGTACGAAGTACAAACCACCTTTGGTGCCCTAAGGGCCAACTCTGCGGTAGGTCTTATTCTTGATACCGATACCCCCATGCCCTAGGTTTCACCTCAAGCCATTAGAAGTGTTAGAAACATTGAAGGAAATAAAAGGCATGGAACCACCGAGAAGATCTCCTCGGTGGAGTTTGGTTAGCTTCTAATCTCCATAACATCACCTGTTTGTCATTCTAAAGAAATTTCTTACCAAGAAGTTTAGTGATGCTAGAAATCATTAGTATGACTCTTTTTTTTTTTCCCACTTAATGTCTTAAGTTTTATATTGTTAGGATTACTTATAAAGGAATCAAATAATTCGTGAGGGTGACGGTATAATTTAATTCTATGTCGCAGCCCACCAACGCCCAAGTGTATTGTAATATGCGTTTGGGGACTGCACCAGTTAAGTTGCATATACGCTAAACCTCACCGTGCCAATATAGCTTGACAGACTAGAAATAAGAAGAACCTCTTTTATCAGAATTTTAATGGGGGATTTGATTAGAAAAGCTTCGTTGTCGTACAAATGAAAGGTACAGGGCTGGCAGACGTTAAGGACCGCCGGACGAAGTCTAGCTTGGCGTAGTTCGACTATGGAGAACCCTCAGTCAATGCATTCTAGATAGCCTGCTGATTAAAGAATTACAGAAGCTAAACTGTTCTTATCTAACTCTTGCTTTATTTATAAGGTTCTTGACTTTGACATTCAGACCATTTCTCGTATATATCTTCCACACCCACCCACCCCCCGACCACAACAAAAAAAAAAAAAAAAAAAAAAAATCCCCCCTCTTTTTTTTTTTTTCCTTTTCTTTTTCCCTCTTTCTTTCTTGTTCTTCCTATTCTAGAATAACTAAAATATTCAACGTAAATTTAGGTATTTCAGTTGTCCGAGCCACTTTGACCAGCACTTCTCTGCTTTGAGATACCGCAACTAGTATTCTTTGTTAAACATTGTTGTTAGTGACCCAATAGAGTGGCCTCTTAAAAGAACTTAACGCTCACGCATGTCATGATTGCACCTTTGAATTTAATTAAAATAAACTAGTAACATGTCATGGATGGAGTATTTTTTTTAAATTAGATTATTATCGTCAAATTACTTCTACTTTTTAAGAAACTAAAATAAGAAATTTTAAGAAATTCTTAGGCCGAAAAAACCAAATGGACTACAAAATTACTAGAAAGATAGTCTTCCCTTTTTTCTTTTTTTTTTTTTTTTTTTGCTTTTGAGTATTAAAGCATCACACGTGGATATTGAGTGAAATGGCTTCCTCATACTTTTCTTTTTGTTCACATGTATGACTTCTTATTCTTATGGAACAATACAAAAAGTCTACAAGCACCAAGTATGACGCTAGTTTAGAAGAAAAGTTGGATGATCTATCTTTTATAAATCCATCAGTTTATCAAAGGCTGGTTAGAAAACTAATTTATCTAACTTTCCTCAAGCTTAACATTACCTTTTCAGTCCAACTTTTCAGTTCATGCATAATCCGAAACAATCCCATATGAAAGTTGCTTTAAAGGTAATTAGATACCTTAAAAGTTATTTAGGGCTTAGTCTTATCTTTCCTTCATCTTCATTGTTTAAATTGCAAGCCTATTGTAATTTTGGTTATAGCACATGCCCTATGACAAGGAGATTCGCCGTTAGTTTTTGCATCATGCTAGGCAATTTCTTAATATCATGGTGATCCAAGGTCAACCCACAGTCTCTCTTTCATTTGTAGAAGTAGAGTATTAAGGCATGTAAGTCATCATTTGTGAGATAGTTTGGATCATCATGCTACTTAATGATTTTGGTTTTCACATAAAATGCTTTACATTATTGCATTGTGATCATGAAGTTGTTGAAAAGATCTTAACAAATCATATATTCCACAAGTGTACAAAATACATCAAGGTTGAATGTTACTATATTAGATAAAAGCTTCAATGAGAGATAATTGCTATACAACATGTCTCCATCAAGGAACAACCTGTTGATTTACTAATGAAGGCACTTTGCAAAAAGCAACATTAACATTTTCTCTTCAAGCTTATAGTATTTGATTTGTTCAAATCTCCCGCTTAAGGGGGAATGTTAATGTATAAGGAACATGCTGCCATATTGGGTCCTATGGTTAGGTCTTAATTTATCATAATTATTGTAAATATTCTCATTTCTTACATAGCATAGGTTAGCTTGCCTAAAGTGTATACTTTGCATTATATAGCAATACATGACAATAGAGAGTTGCAGTTTGCTCACTTGAGGCCTCTTTATATTTTCTTACACTTACCTCTCACTTGGAAACACCGATAGTGATTGAGGACTTTGGTTGTGGTAAAACGAAGAATATGAACAGGAGGAGGAGCATTGATTGAAGTTTGGTATTTACGAATAAGATGAATAATTCGATTCTCTTTTTCGGAAGTCCTTACCATCAAGTGGACATTTTTTCAATGTAAAATATTTTGTTTAGTAAAAGAAAGCATTCCGAAAAAGATGAATTGCGTTCAACAATGGCTGAAAGGATCTAACATGGCCGACCAACGTAGTCTAGTTTCTTTCCGTTTTCACCAATACTAGAGACAAAGCTCAAATTCTATTCAATTCATCTGAAAAAAGGTCCATATTATGGATCATTCTTGACCACTGCTCGATTGTAGCCGCTTAGGACCTAGCATTCCTATTTTTGTTCTTTCCTTTTGTTCCCTTTTTTCAAAGGATATAATTGCAAATCCGTGGGAAGTAATGGGTATGTCATCAATCATTTCAACCAAAAAGCTGATAGACAAAAGTCCCAAGACCTTTAAAAATTCCAAGTTCGTATCCTGACCTACTCCGTAAGGGCAACTTGAGAACATGGTTTATTATTGTGTTGCGACGCTGCAAATAATGAGAATCATCTGAAAATTGTAACTTTACTTTCAAATGGAAGGATTTTCAATTTATTTTTTCGGAAAAGCAGACTGCTATAGGTTCACATAATATTTTTTCAGAAAAATGCACCATCAAATCTTATTTGTAAATTAGTATGAAATTGAAAGAATCATATTGATTTGAGCAAACCGAATACAAGAAGAAGAACAGGAGAAGTGGTTCCCGAGTTGTATTGAAGTATTAAACTTGAACATGTATATATAGAAGAAAAATTCTGGTTGCCGTGCGTGCTTTGGAAAGGGTAGTTCTTGTTCCATTATTGTCGGTGGCTGCTGCACGTGGAGAACGCCATTCTTGACAATGGGTAGGCACCTACAATATGGGTGGGTGCCGAAATATGTGTAGGCGCCCGCACATGGAAAAGTGGGTGGGCGCCGACTCATATTCCAACAGGCCCCCTCAAGCTAGTGGTTGGTATGTATTAACAACACCTAGCTTGGAAAGAAGATGAGTGTGCTGATTTGCTCCCAAGGCTTTTGTAAGGAGGTCAGCTGGTTGGTCCTTAGTACCAACATGCTCGGTCTTGATAATCTTCCGGCGTATCTTTTCACGGATAAAATGGCAATCTACATCTATGTGCTTGGTGCGTTGATGAACCATAGGATTAGCTGCAAGTTCCATCGCAGCCTTGTTATCACAAAAAAGAGTCACGGGACGGGGAACATCAACTCCCATGTCGCTAAGAAGACCAAGTATCCAAAGTATCTCACAAGAGGTGACTGCCATCGCCCGATATTCAGCCTCGGTGGATGATCTAGATACAACCCCTTGTTTCTTGCTTTTCCAAGAAATCAATGCATCTCCGAGCATGATGCAAAAACCGGTCACTGATTTTCTACCAATCTTGCATGTGGCATAATCTGAGTCACAATAAGCTCGCATGTGGTAGCCTCCTGAGGAAGGAATGAATAAACCTGTACCAGGACAACTCTTCAGGTATTTGACCAATTTAACAGCTGCTTCCCAATGAGATTTCTTAGGTTTGTGCATGAACTGTGCAAGGTTGTGAACTGTGTAAGATATGTCTGGTCGAGTAACAGTGAGGTAGTTTAGTTTTCCTATAAGCTGCTGATACTTGAGAGGATCTAACAATAACGGATCATCATCCCGTGGGATACGAGCTCCTTGATCATGTTTGGCTGTCGTTAATGATAAATTTGTATCCATGGGATTGTCTACCGGTTTGGCACCTCCAAGTCCCATATTATCGATCAACTCAAGAATGTACTTTCTTTGGCTTAAATGAAGTCCCTTCTCATCTCTCAAGACCTCAACCCTAAGAAAAAACTTAAGGTCTCCTAAGTCTTTGATGTGGAAGGAAGAATGTAAATATGTCTTTAACTCCTTGATACCCTCGATATCACTCCCAGTAATGAGAATATCGTCTACATAAATCATAAGAATGACAATGAGATTACCTCGTTTTTTCACGAAAAGGGAGGTGTCATGCATGGAGTCTTGATAACCAGCTTCTAGTAAAGCGTTGGTGAACTTTTCATACCATTGTCGAGCAGCTTGCTTTAGGCCGTAGATGGACCTCTTTAAGCGACATACTTTTCCAGTGTGCTCATGTGGATTACCAGGTGGAAGATGCATGTATACTTCCTCATGGAGATCGCCTTGTAGAAAGGCATTACTTACATCCATCTGATAAATATCCCAATGGTTTTGAACTGCTAATGAAAGGGCGCACCGAATTGTGATGTGTTTAACAACTGGTGCAAAAATGTCATGATAATCAATGCCAGCTTTTTGGCTGAAACCTTTCGCCACTAACCGAGCCTTGTACCTCTCCACTGTCCCATCTGCATTGTACTTAATCTTATAAACCCATTTACATCCAATGGCTTTTCTCCCAGGTGGAAGGTCCACAATATCCCAAGTGTTATTTGCCTCCAATGCTTTGATCTCTTGTGTCATGGCATCTTGCCATCTAGGATCGCAAACTGCCTCATGGTGATATGTAGGTTCTGTTTCTAATGAAATGGAGGCAATAAAGTTTTGAGTGATGGTTGGGAGATGATCATAGGAAATAAAAGCTGAAATGGGATACTCAGAAGATGTGCTTTCAAGAGCGTTGATAGTGGGACATACGTAATCACTGGACCAAAGTGGTGGTCGTGGCACTCGAGTAGAGCGTCGCGGGATCACGGTGGTTGGAGGAGCAGGAGATGATGATGAAGTGTTGGGTTCATCATCATCAGAGAAAAAATCATATGGATCAGCTGAAGGTGGCAAAGGTATGAGTGGTTGATTTAAAGAAGAAGGTTCAGATGGAGTAGGAATCGACACATCAGCAGTGGGCGATGAGTCTGAGCTTTCATGGAGTGGCATTGAAGGTCGATGTATTTCTGGAATCTCTGCAACGGGAACTGTCAGTGGAACCGATCGAGTAGAATGTGGCTTGGACTCCATAGATGAAAAAGGAAAATTATCTTCATGAAATTTCACATCCCGACTGACAAAGAAGCGACGACTCTCAGGATTGTAGAGTCTATATCCCTTCTGACTGGATGCATATCCCATGAAAATGCAAAGTATTGCTCGTGGAGCAAATTTGTCTCTAGGTCCCACGGTGGTGGCAAAGCAGAGACAACCGAAAACCCTAAGATGAGAAATTTTGGGTGGTTTTCCAAATAACTTTTCATAAGGGGTTACACCGTTCAAAACAGATGATGGCATTCTATTAATAAGATATGTTGCTGTAAGAATGCATTCTCCCCAAAACTTGGTAGGAAGGTGGCTCTGAAATTTGAGCGCTCGTGCCACATCTAAGATGTGGCGATGTTTTCGCTCAACGACACCATTTTGTTGGGGAGTGTGTACACATGAACTTTCATGCTTAATTCCCCGTGATGAAAAAAGGTGTTTGGTGTTGTGATTGAAGAAATCTAGAGCATTGTCAGTCTTGATCCGTTTGACTTCTGTGTCAAACTGTGTTTTTATCAAGATGAGAAATTCTTCTAATTTGTGAAAAGTCTCATCCTTACCCTTCATGAGAAACGTCCATGTTCCTCGTGAAAAATCATCTACAATGGTGAGAAAGTACCGTGATCCGTCATGATTGGGGGTCCGATATGGTCCCTAAACATCAACATGTATTAGGTCAAAAAATCGTTGTGCTGTATGATCCCGTGTTGGAAAAGGATTGCGAGTTTGTTTCGCAAGAGGGCAAGTGGCACAACAATCTTGAAATGAGGCATTTTGAAAAGGAAGTTCTTTAATAAACTTGAACTTTGAATTAGACATATGGCCAAAACGACAATGCCAAAGTTTGAAATTAGAGTTGGTACAACTCAATAAAGAGTTTACAAAATGTGGACTCGAGGAAATTGATAAATCTTTGCTAGTAGGTCGTGTAACAAAAAAGTAGAGTCAATTCCTCATTCTACCTAGTCCCTTGACATCACTCGTCGAGAGGTCCTGAAATACACAAAAATCGGTGTAGAGGATGATACGACAATTGTTGTCCATGCAAAATTTTGAGACAGAGATTAAATTGAATTTGAAATCAGGTGAGTATAAGACAGTATTTAAGGTGAGATGTTTGGATATGTGGGTGTTGCCAGTATGAGTAACCAATGCACTATCACCATTAGGAAATTTAACTTTCCTAGATCTAGATGCACATGATATAATTGAATTTAAGCAATTTAAGTTGGCAGTAATATGATCACTCGCACCCGAATCAATTATCCAAACTCTATTGAGATAATCGGACATACCTTCTGTCAAATAAGCATGGCTAGAAGATGAGTCATCCTTGATGAACTTCATGAAGCGCTGATAATCGGTCTTAGTGATAAAGACTGAATCTGAATTATCAGCCACAAGGTTGGCCTTTGCATCTCCTTTGTAATACTTGTGCCCGGGAGGAAAACCATTCAATTTGTAGCATTCCTTGCGCTCATGCCCATAATTCTTGCAGTACTCACATTGAGGACCAGTAATTCGGTAGCAATTCTCACTTTTGTGGCCTTTTTTTCCGCAATGTTGACATTTTTCACTCGGGGTAGTGTCGTTGGACCGAAACGATCAGGAGTTTTGAGCGGCCTTGAATGTGAACGACAAGTCATTTTCGATCAGTGCTGACTGTGCTAAAGTCGCCCAGATAGGTCTGCTCGTCGTAACAGTTCCAGGACTAGCGACCAGGTTTGTTGTGTCAGACGAATATTTCGCCGCAACAAACACAGATTCTCCGGTCGTCTTCCCTGCTTCCGTTCGGCGATATTCAGCCTTGCTGAGCATGGAGTAGGCCTTAATCACGTCTGGAAGTGGTTGCATCAAAAAAATCTGGTCCTGAAGAATCGAATAAACATCATCAAGGCCGTGCATGAGCTAATAGAATTTGAGGGTTTCGTGATGAACCCTCCACGGCTGAAAAGTGAGTATTTCCGGTGAGACGAGCTCCATTATGGACTCGTATTCCTCCCAGAGCTGTCGGAGGTGGCCGAAATAAACGGCAATGGTCTTTCCCGCTTGCCGAATATGCCATAATTGAGTGATTAGGTCATAGATTCGCGACGGGTCAACCTGGTTATAGCGGGCCTGGAGCTCCGCCCACATTTTCGCGGCGGAACGGGTGTAGATGAGCCCGTCGTGGAGTTCCTCGGAGACGGAATTCAGGATCCATCCTCGGCAAACCTGGTTGCAACGCTCCCAGAGCGGTAGGAGCGGTGATTCGGGTTGGGGTTTTGGAAATTCGCCATTAATGAAGACCAATTTGTTCTTAATGGATAGAGCAATGGTCATCGTTTCATACTAGACGGCATAGTTAGAGCTTCCGGTCAGCTTCACGGTCACCAAATTGAGCGAATTTGTGTCTCCGATGGGTAGATAGAGTGGGTCAGTGAAGTCAGGTTCGATTCAGACCCTAGACTCTGTTTCATCATGATTCCGGCGCGGTGGAGTGTCTGTGCGCGGCGGGTGGCGAAGGGTTGTGACCGGGGAAAGAGGACGATCATTTTCCCCAACTCTGCTTCGGTGCGGCGGAACATAGCGGGGTCCGCTGGAGATGCTGCCGGAGCGAACGGAACGATCGTCGGCCATGGCTACGGCAAAGCTTCTGACGACGTCGTGTAGAGAAATGGGGACGGCTTCGTTTTGCGTTAGATGAGCAAAAAATGATGCCGTACAGGTTCAAGATGTTGGTCTTAGTATGTGGGATATTGGAGAGTGATCGGGAAAGTTGCAGAGAGTTCTGCAACTACCGGAGTGGGTAGATAAAGCCGATAAAACCAAAATAAGAGGTTTTAGGGCGATTTGTGGAAGCGTTGGGTGTGGATCGATAAACCAACAGGTATGGAGTGCGATTTTTCAAAAAAATTGCAACTTCTCACGACCTGGGCTCTTGATACCATGTAAATTGGTATGAAATTGAAAGAATCATATTGATTTGAGCAAACCGAATACAAGAAGAAGAACGGGAGAAGTGGTTCCCGAGTTGTATTGAAGTATTAAACTTGAACATGTATATATAGAAGAAAAATTCTGGTTGCCGTGCGTGCTTTGGAAAGGGTAGTTCTTGTTCCATTATTGTCGGTGGCTGCTGCACGTGGAGAACGCCATTCTTGACAATGGGTAGGCACCTGCAATATGGGTGGGTGCCGAAATATGTGTAGGCGCCCGCACATGGAAAAGTGGGTGGGCGCCGACTCATATTCCAACATTATTAAACTTACTTGTCACGCTATATCCAATTTGTCAAATGAGAATATCTCTTTGACAGCAAAATTACCTAAAGATTGGGATTGTTTAAGTACAATTTGTAATCCACCGCATGAAACTCTATAAAAAAGGGTTCCACCTTATGCTGTGGTTTTAGTCATGGGGGCCGGGTCCCTTAATTGAGTAGAATGTGAGAGAGTGCTTCGTCAAAATGACAATTAGCTCGATTGAGGCTTTAGTGGAGTTCGTGCTGGTCATCATCCTCCGTGTCCACCCTGAAATCCCGATCGAATTAGTGCCTGTTCGGTTTTGAGACTGATAAATATTATGTGTACACATTGTATTTTATTTACAGAAATCATTATGGCTAAAAAATTTTGGTACAGTGGTGACCCACATTGCCATGTGAAAACCTGTTTATCATTTGTCTCAAAGGAAAAAATTCTATTATATTATGAAAAGGTATGTACTAAGTAACTATAATCAGCTAAAAAGTCAAAGTTAATTGAAGAATTAAAAAGATCTATTTAAATTTTATTATTAAATATTATGTTTTTAGTATGAAACTTTTGTCATGAACACATGCTCTCACATGTTTTGGAATCAAGTTCCATGGGTGAAGTAGATTCAATTTTAATTCCAATAACAAGATGGAAAACCTAAATGACCTATCGTGCAGGTCACATCCAACGGTAATCATTATCGCAACAAGATAGAAGAAAGAGGAAGGTAAGAAGATGATCCGCGGCTACCGCGTCCATATCAGAAGAATATTTTAAGCTCGTTTGATGTGAAGACTTCCACTAGCATGGTGAAATGTCAGGTCTCACGGACATTATCCTTGAAAACAAAAGGATAGGGATGGCCGAAGGTAAGGACTGGCAGACAAAGAAAGTCTTGCTTCAAGTAGGACATTAAAAAAACCCTCACTCCATTCATTCTACGTGCCGTCCTTATTATTGTATGAGTTATCTTTTTTGACCGGGCTTCGGTATTCTAACATTCAAACCATTTCTCTTACCTAACACGTTGTCCCATGAATTAAGAATAACATTCATCTGTAACCTTTTTTTTATCACAATTAGCCTTTGTCACGCATGTAGCTCGATTCATTTCCTTAGGGATTACATTCATCCACTCTGTCAGGCTCCAATATGGAAAATCCTGCGAAAGCGTTACTGAGACGTCAATTACATGTTATCGTTGTTTGGATTATTTTGACCAGTACTTGCTTTGAGATGCGGCAACTTGTAGCTGTCAAAAGGCATCCACCGGGAAATATGGCCAAGAGTTGTAAGACAAAATTTCCGTCTTATACCAAAAATATGCTTTGACTGTTCATACGGGGAAGAAAGTATCCATAGCTTCAAAAAATCCAAGTACTAGGTTCCTTAATGTCTTTATCATGTTACTATTGGCTCTAGTGATACACAAGTTTTTCTTTTGTTGAGCCGTTTTGTTGAACATTAGGAAATTACTTAGATTAGGGCAACATTTAAAAACTGATGATTTTTTTTTTATTTTTTTATGCCAATTGGGGTAGGTTCTTTCTTTGACTAAATTGGTGGCCTTCTTTTCACATTATCCTCGTCATAGTGGAGACCTTCATAAAGAACAAAATGAAACTACTCCGAAGTTCTTTAATCTATAAAAAGGCAACTTCTGCTACTCGTTCCTCACCAGCTGAAACAGCCACTAAGTTCATTCACCCTTCCTTCTCTCAATATTCTTCGTTTTATCACATCCAACCTCTCAGATCAACATGGGCGTTTACACTTACGAGGACGATGTCCCCTCCGTTATCCCACCTTCTAGGCTGTACAAGTCCTTTGTCTTGGATGGAGACAACCTTATTCCAAAGGTCGCCCCTCAGCACTTTAGCAGTGCTGAAAATATTGAGGGAACTGGAGGCCCTGGAACCATCAAGAAGATCACCTTTGCAGAAGGTATTTAGTTTCTCCCTGATCTCCAACGCATCATGTATTTAGCACTTTAACAGTGCTTTTATTGGTTTGAGAAAAAAGAAATGTCTACCACTAAAAATTGTTATCACTATCTCTAGCTCTCCTCTCTCTCCCCAATTTTTTAGGCCCCTGCTTCCCTTCAAGTTGATATTCTTTTGTTCGACTTCAACTCTATCATGGTTGGGGAGCCTTAGACTACAGTGGGATTAAACCCTCGATTCCAACAGCCTGCTTGTAACAGGATATGAGTAGGAACTGTTTTTTTCTTAAAGGGTTAACATCTTCAAATCTTCATGTCCTTAAAAAAGGATTAGATAGGGTAAACTACACAAATCTTTCACTCGAAAAAACAAAGTATAGTACCCAAACTAGCAGATATAACCGTTCATTTTTCGTTTACGGCTTGGGTAGCATAAATGAAGTACTTGATGGATAAAAGTAACACCTGCTTTTCTATACTTTTCAGGTAGCCATTTCAAGTTCATGAAGCACAAGGTTGAAGAGATTGATCACGCACACTTGACCTACAGCTACAGCTTGGTCGAAGGTGGTCCTTTGGGCGACACTCTTGAGAAGATCTCGTATGTGATCAAGATAGTCTCAGGCTCTGATGGAGGATCTATCTTGAAGATCACCAGCAAGTACCACACCAAAGGTGACACTGCAATCAATGAAGAGCTGATTAACAAAAGCAAAGAAAAGGCCGCGGGGCTTTTTAAGGTTGTTGAGAATTACCTCGTGGAAAACCCTGATGCCTACAACTAAAGCTTTTGTTTTTGTGTCCCTCAAAAATGTGTTGTGGCCTTCGCTTTGGTTTCTGTGAAGCCGAAAAAGTGGCTTAATTTCGGCTCGTTAATAAGGGAGTTTGTGGTTGTGATAATCAGCTTGCTTGAGGTGACGTAACTGTTGGAAACTTCTCTAGTTTTAACAGTTACTTAAAGTATATTATTACTTAAGCATATATTCGAATGCTTGTAGTTCTGTTCCCTTGGTTGTTCTTTTCTGATGTTTGAAAATGCTGCTTTTTTTTCCACATCGAATTGGGAAAAAATGTCTCTTCCTTCACAATAAACAGTTCTTTAGTGTTGAAATAAATACCATGAGAACAAAAAGGAAGCTGAAGACGTATAAATTAACATGAACGCTGTTTACTAATGGCTTGTGTTATACGGTCCAAGCAGCCCGATCCAAATTCCCTTTGGTAATGGCTAATTGTTAAGCCTTCGTGATCCTTAATTTGTTTTTCTGGCCACATGAGTAAGAAGTGTCTAGCCTGGTAGTCGAGAAATAAGCAAGGTCAGCGCAAAAGCTGGAATCAGTTGGGTTGTTTTCATATTCTATTTCTGACGGTGCTTCCTTTGACTAAATCATAAATCCTTTTATTAGAAAATTATTCTTCTTTTTTCATATCGGGGAAGTAGCGAAAATACCCGGGAACTACTGGGACACTTCCATACAAGCTAATCCTAAGCCTCAGTTTACAAATTCCATCCCCTAGGACTCATATCTCTCAAGCCGAAAGCTAGTTAGCACTTCATGGGTGTTTTTACGTATGAAACCGAGGCCACCTCAGTCATCCCTCCGGTTAGGCTGTTTAAGGCCTTTGCCCTTGACGATGACAACCTCATCCCAAAGGTTGCACCACAGACCATTACGAACATTGAAATCGTTGAAGGAAATGGAGGGACGGGAACCGTTAAGAAGATCACCTTCGGCGAAGGTTCATTCCGACCATAAAATCTCGATTATTTGCTTATACAGCATTCAAAAGTACTTATTTCAATTTATATGTAACGAATCTTCTCGTACTTTATAGGCAGCCAAGTCAAATCTGTGAAACAGAAGGTTGATGCCATCGACCACGCAAACTTTACATATGGCTACACTATAATTGAAGCTGATGCTTTTTCCGATACACTAGAGAAAATCTCTTACGAGATCAAGATGGTGGCATCCCCTGACGGAGGATCTATCCTAAAGAGCATCAGCCATTACCACACCAAAGGAGATGCTGAGATTAATGAAGAGCGTGTTAAGGCGGACAAAGAAATGGCCTCAGGATTTTTCAAAGCTGTTGAGGCCTACCTTGTGGCCCACCCTGACGAGTACAAGTAAAGCTTGGGAGCTCGTATTGTGTATTTACGCTACGGGTAAAGGTTGTGGCGATCAAGTTCTCTCGTGTCAGGACCAACTGTATCAGTTTACCAATAGAGGACTTGGCAGTTGATTATTTAAATGCATATGTTTTTCTGCAATCAAGGAATTCCTTGCACATGCTTGTTGCATCAGTTTCTATTGATTAAACCCATTTGACATTTGAATGTGTAAGTTTGGGTATATACATAAAAATAAATAAATTGAGTCTTTCTATTATGCCTCGACCTTTTAGGATCATATAAAAGGGTTTCCCAGCACTTTATTTCAAGAATTGCAAACTTTATAAAAAGAAATATGTTTTGATTTGACAAAAGATGAGATTTTGATGATAAGTTTTGAAAAGAATGCTTCTATAAATATGATTAATATATCTGTCAAGAAAATCTTCTAATATGTGAGAATTGAAATATTTTCTGAAGACGCCTTGTGCCATATTATTAAAGAAAACTTAGCAAATGTTTTGCACAAAGAAAATGGCTTATTGAAGTATATCTATATCTTGAAAATTTACAAAATCTCATCTATACTTTGCAAAGCATATATACGTAAAAATCAAAACTATGTATACATGTGCAAATATGGATCACTAATATGAAATTCATCATACTATGATCTATATGTTGAGCTTACATTTTTTTTTTAAAATTAGGTAAAAGGAGCATTTGAATATGAGTGTCTTAAACTTCCAATATTTAAGTGGGGATCCCCTGGCAGCTCCACTTGAGCTACTAGGTGTCTTAAACTCCCATACGTGCAATTTTGAAGACATATATACCTTGATATGACGTAAAAGCAATTGAAGAAATAATATTAGTATATGATTATTATTTGACATTTAATACTCCTAGGTGAATCCTGTTAAGAGTAATGATATTTTGATAGTAAGTACAAGGTTGAAAAACGTGTAAAAAAGGTGTTAATAATAAATTCTGTTATTGTACCGATGTGTGGCGTTGAGTCAACAGATAAAAATAAATTCTGCAGTAATTCTAATTTATACTTTTACTAAAATCAAAGAATGCCTTGCAACAACATATTACATCAGTTTTTGTTTGGGCAAATACCTACGAATCTTATTTGTTTCCCGACGTGAAAAGTTTACTCTTTCTAAAGTTCAAATTTTTCATTACGGGTTAAACTTTTGGCAGCACATAAAAGGATTTCTAGCAATTTTGGCCTGTACAGAACGATCTGTATCAAGATTATTTTGTATCACACTACCAGTCGATTTGTATCAAGGTCGAAGCATGTCATGTGCTTGTGCTCCCTCTTTCCATTAACTTGATAGTAAAAAAATATATAAAAGAAAAAGGCATGTCATTGCCCTTTTCACTTAACGGAATGAAGGTAAACTCCGAGTCATTAAGGTATAACTGACATGACTATAATTGTTTTGTATATTTTTTTATCTATTCTTAGCGTTTTGTTGCTCTTCTAAATTTTTTTCCTTAGCAGTTAAAAGATAAAATAATTGAGAATTGAGAAATCCGTTGAACTGACTATATACTGTCATTTTTCGGGCGCCTTATCATCTCTATGAAATTTATGTCTAAGGGTTTATGAAAGTGAGCAGAAGACAAAAAAGGATAATAAATGAAGGTCGTTACGTTCTTGGGCGTTTCCTTGCTAGTGGCAGCTATGTCCCTTTGGACAAAAGTAGGTATTTAGCTACCATAAATCCAATACAAAATAGAAACTTAACTTTGAGGCCCAAGGGATTACAAAGTGGAAGCCTGACTCTAATATTATATTAGAATATGAGAGTCTATTTTAAACCTTAAAATATTATGTGAAGAAACCTTATCACTTATAAGATCAATAGTCATTTTTCATGCTTCTGATATAAAATAACATCTACTTTTAATAGTTACCAAAAAAAAGGACTCCAAAGAAATATTCAGTAAGTAACAAAAAATAACCATTGAATCAATCACAAGATTTTTAATTTTTAATTTTTTTGCTTTAAGCATCAAGCATTTTTAAGTTTAGACTGTTCAAAAAGAAAACTTTGATGTTACTAATTTTGTGTCTCAAATCACTGTCCTGACCAGCCATTGTAATCCCTAATTTCTTCTCTTTACAACTGTACAAAAGCTATTTTGCTTGCTATTTAGGATATGATCAAAGTTAGTACAACATCACGAATCAATTGCGTCTCTCATTTACAACTTATTTTCATTAGAAAATTTCAGTCCAAATTTCAAGGCAAGGAAATCCCCCCTATTCCCCAACCTAAAAAACGAAAAACATTTGAGACTAACTAAAATCCTTTTGATCTATAATGGGCACTTTCAAACAAAGTAAACTTGAGCTCCGTCTAGAGAACCCGTTAGGAAGCCGATCTTGTTCCGAGTGAGGAAGATGGTTTGATTCTGATCAAACCAGAGACTTTGATTCAACTCCCCGGCAAGCTTTCCTATTTTTTAAGTAACCAGAGCCTTACGTTTTGCAGTTAATTTCTGGACTTCTTTTTCCTATGGTTGTGTTGCTCTACTCGATCTTTCTTAGCGATTAAAAATGAGGTAGCCAATTCAAAAAGAAACAAGAAAAACAGAAGGGAGGCCAGGGACTAGATCAATCAAGTCTAGGAAAATCAGAAAATGGTGCAATTGTCTTAAGCACCAAAGTCATCTGTTTTAATCTAATTACTCGCGAAAGCACTGTTTTGGTAATGGCTAGTGATCTAACAATGCAAGCATTGTTAATGGCTAAGTAATTGGCCACGTGCAGCTTAATTATGTTTTTCTTGCCACGTTATCAAGAAAGTTTCTGGTTTGGTAGTCGACAAATAAGCGAGGTCAGCACAAAAGCTGGAATCAGTTTTGTTGTTTTTACATTCGGTTTCTACGGTGCTTTCTTTGGCCAAATCACAAATCCTTCTTTTAGAAAATCATTCCCCGTTTTTCATATTGAGGGAATAGAAAAAATATTTGTGAACTACTAGAAAACTTGCAGACAAGCTAATCCCCTCAGCTTATAAATACCGTCCTCTAGGTTCAACAAGTTCAATCACTGCTCTTGCTTATTTCTCGTTCTTTCTTAGATCACCTCCAAACCTTTTTTCTCATCATGGGTGTTTTTACTTCTGAAACCGAAGCTACATCAGCCATCCCTCCGGCTAGGCTATTCAAGGCATTAATCCTTGATGGTGACAACATTATCCCAAAGGTTGCAACACAGTACATTAAGAGCGTTGAAATCATTCAAGGAAACGGAGGGCCAGGAACCATCAAGAAGATCACCTTTGGTGAAGGTTCGATTACTAAAACAAAATCTCCAAGGATTTGCTTGCATAGCATTCAGAAGTACTTCTCTCACATTGCTTATATGTAATGAAAAGAATTGTCAATATTTTGCAGGCAGCCCGTTCAAATATATGAAGCATGAGGTTGTCACGTTGGACCAGGCAAGCTTAACATATGGCTACACTTTGACTGAAGGTGATCCTCTGAGTGACGAACTCGAGAAGATCACTTGCGAGACCAAGATAGTTGCATCCCCTGATGGAGGATCTGTCTTCAAGAGCATCAGCCATTACCATACCAAAGGAAACCATGAGATGAAGGAAGAGCAGGTTAAGGCCGGCAATGAAAGGTCCGTGGGACTTTTCAAAGCTGTTGAGGCTTACCTCGTCGCACACCCTGATGAATACAACTAATGCTTGGGAATTTATATCTGTGTTCTTCCTCGATGAGTAAAGGTTGTGGCAATCAAGTTGTTTTATGTGAGGCCCAATAATTTCAGCTTGCTAATAAAGGTGTTTCTGTTTAACTCAAGCACATATGCTTGTGAAATCAAAGAATACTTGTAATAAGAGTTGCTTCACTTGCTACAAATAATATTTGTTCAACTACCTGAGTAACATCCTCCTTGCAACTACTCATTGCACTAGTTTATTTTGGACAATTAATTATGAGTTTTAGTTATTTCCGAGTCCTGAACAATTTACTTTCAGCGCAAAGTTCATGTTTTTTCATGATAACCTAACCTATTGATAAGCTTTTAACTTGAAAGTAAATGTATGAAAAAAATATTAAATAAATACAAAGGACAATATATATACTGGACCCTACGAAGACTTGTAATTTCCTAGATAAAATTAATCTTTCTTAAAAGCATTCAAATATGACCTTGGCAATGATTCGATCGAAAATATGCACATCTTGAACCTTGTGCCCATGGTTTGCTAATTTCTTCGCACTTGAATTCCCTTTTTTGAATATATGCTTTATAATAGTTTGTGGGGTTGGTAGACTTACATGTTTGCATATCACATATTCCAAGTGTCATGGAAGTTTCATCAGTGTGGCATCCACTGCACAAGATGGTAAGAATTCAATTATATTTGTTGGATAAATTGATTGCATTCGTGACATACTTGTAGGCCTATGAGGAGGACATGGGCGTCAGCATGCACATTTTTTTCCTATCTCAACTTAGCTGCAAATGCTCATATGATGCTGCTATCATTATTCTTACTACTCTCCCTTCTGTACTACAGAACGGAAGAACCGTCAATATTTAACTTTAGCTCACTATTTGAGGGGTACCACTTTATCCAGTTACCTCTAGTGTTAAACAAGTACTCTTGGCCCAAACACCTAGCTAATACAAGAAACTAGCCCTAGCCAGTCAACACACCAAGACCATAATAAGGAGGCCCATGAACATAATGTTGATCATTCGGAGAAGCCGATTCACAAGAGCACTGTCTAGCTATGTTTGTAGCCAAGCACATGAGGGCCACGCGTGTCCTCATGTCACACTAAGTCTTGGAAAGACCCCATATTTGTGTGCTTCTCACTCCATCGAGAAACACACGACAGCCAAGCATTCCTCATTCCAAATTCTACCTGAGCATCCAAGTCTGGGTCAATACCGGCACAAACATCTGTGAAAAAGGTTCTAGCACCATGCCAAATATGTCCGAAGAGGAAGAATAGAGCAAACGAAGCATGTCCAAAAGTAAACCAACCGCTTGGATTGCTACAAAAATACCATCGGATTTCAAAGTAGCGTGATCTAATTCAAAAGTTTCTCCCCATTGGGCACGTCTAGGATATTTTTTTTCACAGTAGCAGGATCACTAATAACTATAGAACTCTACAGCTACACCTACTTGTTCGACACCACACTTGGATTCTGCCCTTCTAAAAAGAACATCGGCGCACTATGTCCCGGAAAGACACTTAAATGAGTGTGTCTCTCTGTTCATCCAGAATGAACCTGACTTCATCCAGAACAAAGCAATCTGGTCTAAAACAGTCTAATAATCATGAAAGATGCCTTGGAATTGCACTACTCATCAAGACAAACCAGTAACGGGTCAGCAAGACGGTCGATCTCCTGATGCTTCTACTCTCTGTATCTCTGAATAAATACTCATATAATTTCAAGCTTTTCAATAGAAATACACAATGCAATTCTCAATCTAAATTCTCTCTCAAGATTGTTCATTGTCGCGAGATACTAAAGGATTGCAACACTCCATTTGAAGAATCTAAAGAAACCAGTAGTATGCCCTAGCACTTTTGGCCACAAGCCCTTTATCCAGCAGTTTGCTATGCCTTTTGGGGTTGTATTTTGGTGATCCTCCGCTGTAAATTGATAGGGCGTCCAAATTTTCTGGGTAGACTTGCAATTTAAAAGCAATTTACCTAAATTGATTGGTTAGAGTTTTGTTAAACTAAATTGATTTTTCAGTTAACATAGAACAATGGCTCGCCTTCACCTAGGAGGATGGGGTATGGATTTGACTGACCAATAGGTGCTCTTTGCCTCTCTGCAAACCAAGTTGCTAAGCATAGTCCTTTCCTACTGGGCTTTGAACTTTGCAGAATTCAAATAATGATCATAGATCTGTGATCAATGTACTAAAACAGCCAACGAGCTGTTCGCTGGGCCATGACAACGGAAAGTGAAGTTTCTATTAGAAATGTACGACACTGCCAGTTCTAACTTATGGTAAAAGCGTTTACCTCATATAAGGAAAGGGGAATAACCAAAATCTGTTTGGATTAGATGTTGAAAAATGGAGATAAAATTGTATTCCCTATATATGAAGGTGTTTTCCTCTCTGATAAGCTGATTTTAACCAAAAAAAAGTTCTTAATATGATATTGAAACTCACGAACTTAGTTCTAATAGAATATGCTCTTCCATGTTTAAAAAAAAAGAGAGACAGGTTGAAATTTGACGTATCACATACTGTTAATGTAATTTTTTTCTTATATTTAACTTAAAGAAGAGGGTGTTCTGAGAAAACCTAGTTTAATCAACCTAATGAGCAGTATTTTAAAAAGCGTAGAGAATACTCTTCCCTTTAGTGGTGTGTCGTGGTCGTAGTAGTGGTAAGTTCAGATTATTTCGCACGAAGCAAATGAGGTCGACGGGTATTTTATCACTGTCTCATTAGACTTGACGACCACTTGCTCCACTAATGGAGGGCTTGAGGAGGAACATGACCTTTCCTATTGTTTCAGCAACCAGAACCTTACGTTTGCCAGCCGTAATTTCTTGACTTCTTATTGCTATAATCCATCTTTCTTAGCGCAAATGCTTTTTTGGTAGCCGATTTAACAGAAACTGATAAGTCATATGTTTCACAAGACCTGTTGTTTAGCAATAGGAAAAGAGTTCCCCATCTGGACTGGCATGTATTGATAAGAGTTCCCCATCTGGACTGGCATGTATCGATTGAAAGTCAATTGTCTAGGTCTAGGAAAATCAGTTAATGGTGCACTTGTCTTGAACGCGTGGAAATCCTCTGTTTTGTCTGTTAATGCATACACGGACTAATCACGGGAGCTCTTTCAGAAAGTGGTAGCTCGGAAAGTGCTCCTTATTGTTCTGACTATCCATGCACCAAACTCTAGATTCCCTCATTGTCACGTTACTAAACTTTCCGGTTTGGAAGTCAAGATGTAATAAGCAAGGTTCACAAACGCTGGAATCTATTGGGCTGTTTAAAAACAATTTCTGACTGTGCTTTCTTTGACTTAAAAATCTTCGTTTTTCATGATGGGGACATAGAGAAAATGCTCGTGAACCCCCAGCGTACCTTCCCACAAGCTAATCTTCAGCCTCGGCTTATAAATAACGACCTTTAGTATTCACATATCCCAAGCTCAAAAGCTCTTCAAAGTTCAATTACCAACATTCTTCCTTATATCACTTTCAAACTGTTGGCTCGTCATGGGTGTTTTAACTTATGAAACCGAGGCTACCTCAGTCATCCCCCCGGCGAAGCTGTTCAAGGCCTTTGTCCTTGATGGTGATAACCTCTTCCCAAGGTCGCACCACAGGCCACTAAAAGCATCGAAATCCTAGAAGGAAATGGAGGGCCGGGAACCATCAAGAAGATCACCTTTGGTGAAGGTTAATTTCTACCATAACGTCTCTAACAATTTTCCTTATGTAGCATTTCAACTCATCCTATATGCTCTGTGGAAGAAGTAATAAATCGTGTCTATATTTTGCAGGTAGCCAATTCAAGTACGTGAAGCACAGAATTGATGTGATCGACCATGCAAACTTTTCATACGGATACAGTGTGATTGAAGGTGATGCTTTGGGCGATATAATGGAGAAAATTAATTATGAAATCAACATAGTGACATCTCCTGACGGAGGATCTATCTTGAAGAGCATCAGCCATTACCACACCAAAGGAGACCATGAGATCAAGGGAGAGCAAGTTAAGGCCGGCAAAGAAAAGGCTTCAGGACTCTTCAAAGCTGTTGAAGCCTACCTCGTGGCACATCCAGATGAATACAACTAAGACATGAGTTTGTGTATTTCCTCCAACACGAGTGAAGCTCGTGGCGATCAAATTGCTGTGTGTAATGCTCCAGTAGTTTTGGGTAGCTCATAAAGGAGCTTGTTGTGGTGATCGTGTGGTCGTTTGTTATGTTTATTCGAAAGAAGATTGAACTTTGTAATAATCGAACAATATATGTGCTTTCAAAATCAAGCATTTCTTGCAAATGCTCTTTCCATCAGTTTCTGTTGGACAAATTTGATAAATCCTGGACTGCTATGGTCTATCTGCTTCAGTGAAGCAAATAAAACATCCAGGATTTGCAGACAAGCACAAAACTACTTCATCCATATATTGGACTTACAAGCCAAAAGCTTTAGCCATGAACAATGTTTCCACAAGCTCGAAAAACAAAATAAACCCAAATGCATCTGTTTGAACAGAAAGGGGAGAAACGGTCTGCAGACAAAGCTGAACGTATAAGGCAGTCTCATAAGTTGGGCTTTCCCGTAGAGAGGGGCCAAGTCTAGAAGAAACCACATCAAGCAGGCAAGACCCAATGGCTCAGATACTATCTTAAAAACGAAGGCCCATGAGAAAACCTTGAACAAGGAAATCTGAGAGAGGCCAGCGCACACTAATAAGGTGCAGTTTACCCAGGTGCCTTATCGATGTGGGACTGGTTCTCAACATTTATCTATTCTTTTCCATGCAAACTAGATTAAATACTTAGAAAAATAAAATGAAAACCATTCGAGCATCCCCGATAAAAAAAATTTCTACTGAAACTAGTTGGTGCAAGTAGCATCAACAAATCAGGGGCAAGCAAAAAAAAAAAAAAAATCTCCCAGAACATGCAAAGTCAAGTATACAATCCTACCAACCAAGTATACAAAGATTCATAGTTCATGAAAGTTTAAGAAAGTTCAATCTTATAAAAATCAATTCAATAGTAAAGGGTCGTTTCTCTATATATTAAACATTTTCAAAAAAATATTTAAGTAATATGGAATTTCGTTATATCTTAATAAGGTTGATTACTTATAATACGTGTCTTGGCAAGAATATTTAGGAATAGACTTTCTTGTATTTAAATCTTCTATATTTGAGTTAAATTTTGAAAAGTAGGTTTTGCCAAGAGAACAGTAAAAGACAAGACGGATTGTCGTTTGATTCTTAAATTTGGGTCAATATATGCTACTTAGGAGATTACCAAACATGCATATATAATTTGGTAGTGTTTCTGGGGATTTTTCTTCTCACGACAGCACAAGATTATAATTAAAATTCATTTCCTTTATCTTGCTTATTAAAACAATCTTTAGAGCTTGGGTTGGTGCAACATGTTATTATAGCTAAGCGGAAGCACCAATACCAAATCTCAATTATTCATTCATATTTAAATAAATGATCATGAATTTGATTATAGTTATCCCCAACTTTAATAAGTTATGTTCTTTTAGCACATATGGGCAATATCTAGAACAGGTTATTAGTACAGCATTTGGAAACAATTGTCGAATAAGCTTTATTTGTCGTTCTGCTCCTGGGCTCAGGTCCATTAAAAGAATCGCTACGTGAGAGCCCACTAAATAGACAGCTTGTCCAGCAAGTCGTCCTGATTTTTAATTAGGCAGCGCGGAGGGACTGTGCACACCGGTTGAGTCCTTTAGCAAGTCTCTTCGGCCTTTCCCCAAACACAAAGTAACCAGAAATCTTGTGGAGAAAGAAATGTCCGGCATGGAGAGGTTACAGCGCATGTTCGCCGGTGCGGGCGGTGCATTAGGTCACCCGCCTCCGGATTCACCCACGCTAGATTCGTCCGAGCAGGTCTACATCTCCTCTCTCGCCCTCCTCAAAATGCTTAAGCACGGTACGTCCTCTCCCTCTCTCTCTCTCTCTCTTATACAGTTTGGAGTCTGAAATGCTTGAAGAGGCTAATCGGAGTTAATTGGGGTTTTGCTAATATCTGGTAACTTGTAATGTGGGACCTAAACCCTAATTAATATTTGAAACGCTCTCTGATTTTCAATCCTAGGGTTTCACTGGAATTAGCCTTTAGATTTAGGATCTATTTGGGGAATTGAAGCGCTAATTTGATGCTGTTGTTGTTGTTGTTGTTGTTGTGAATGCTAGGAAGAGCTGGGGTTCCCATGGAGGTGATGGGCTTGATGTTGGGGGAGTTTGTGGATGAGTACACTGTTCGCGTTGTTGATGTCTTCGCGATGCCACAGAGCGGTACCGGGGTTAGTGTCGAAGCAGTTGATCACGTCTTCCAGACTAACATGCTTGATATGCTCAAACAGACTGGACGGTAATTTTCTTCTTTGGAATTCGATTACATGTGCTTGCTTGGCATTATACTGCTCATGCGAGCATTCAATTAATCTGCTCGTTGGATGCTACAAAGCTCTCTAGACAACGCAAGTTGCGCTGTCTGTTTGTCGGTGGGCTATGGTTGTAAATTACAATATTTGTTACATGTTTTGCTTGTTTTTGAAACTGCAGTTAGGGGCTTATACCTGAACTTTTTTTGGTTGGTCAATTGTAGAGGAGAGGAAACGTGGTTTTATTTTGTTAGAAAAGAAGGTTTATGCACGTCAATGTCATTTTTGCTTTATGTGCAAGTGAGCTTCTTAAATATCTATAGTGAGAATCAATATTGCATCTTCGTGGGCCATTCTACAATTTATGTTATCCCTAGCTGCTGGCGAGTGTTTCCAGGTCCTGAAAGGTTTTAAGTTGAGAGCTTACTTTTTTTTTGATAAAGTGGCTTCACTTGTCCATGAATTTTTTTGTTAATAATTTATACTTCTTCAGTCTGTCAACGGGTAGTTTATGAGTTTTTTAGTAAAGTCTGCTTCTGATTGCTACTCTGGAAGCTAGGAAGTTTCCTCGTGTGCCTTATATTTTTATTCTTCTCTGGATACTCATGAAAATAGTTCTAAGTATATTTTATTGGATTAAAAGTTTAAACATATTGGAACTTGGCTGTCGGATTTGGATTGTTATTAATAGTTAATTTGTAAATAACTGTCTTCAGATATCTATTAAGAATATTCAAAAGACTTATGGTTTATTTAGAATCTCCAATTTGCATAATTCGCATTAGCTGTTGTTGAATTCCTCTATACAAGAAGAGGTTTTCATGTCTTCACCAAGAGTAATTGAAGGATTAAGTTTTTTAAGTAGCTGAATGTGTATTTTGTGCCATCCTGGTGTGGGAGAAAAGTTAGCATCTTGTATTGGTACTGATTTTTTATTGTGTATGTTTGCAAAATTATGGGTACTCAATAAATGCGGAAGACTGTGATCCCAGAACAACAGTCATATAGATGATATCCTTTCTTTGGTTCACTTATGGGTTCTCTTTTTTTTTCTTCAAGTATTTTGCCTTATATTGCTTCTTTTATTTGGTATTGCAGACCGGAGATGGTTGTAGGATGGTACCATTCACATCCGGGATTTGGATGTTGGCTTTCTGGAGTCGACATAAATACACAGCAGGTTGTGTGAATTATTCTTATGTCTTTGTTTTATTTTTTTAAACTTCCTACTTGAGGGAGGAAGAGAGGAAAGGAGCTAGGGAAGGGAGATCATTAGTGGTTGCTAGACTTCTTTGAAGCAGAGAGAGAGTGAACAAAGGAGAGAAAGGGAATATTAGGGATAGAGAAAATGGTTGACTGAGGTTAACTGATATTCCTAAGAGAGAGATTTGTGTTGAGCATGTGTTTTTCTTTATCAAAATGCTCAATATGGTTTAATCTGTTATCTTTTTCAGAGTTTTGAAGCTCTGAATCAACGAGCTGTGGCTGTGGTTGTGGATCCAATTCAGAGTGTAAAAGGGAAGGTTGTGATTGATGCGTTCCGTCTAATTAATCCACAAACCATGATGCTTGGCCAAGAACCACGTCAGACAACGTCCAACCTTGGACATCTTAATAAACCATCAATCCAAGTGAGTACTTAATGAACAGAATTTTTAGCGGCCACAATTTGACTTCTTTTCTTATGCATTTTTTTTTTTTTTGCTTTTTATGTGTGGACTTTCAGGCACTGATCCATGGGTTGAATCGCCATTATTACTCTATAGCAATTAATTACAGGAAGAACGAACTTGAGGAGAAGATGTTGCTTAACCTTCACAAGAAGAAGTGGACTGATGGCTTGACTCTTAAGCGCTTTGATTCCCACTCAAAAACTAATGAGCAGACTGTTCAGGTTAGTGAAGGTGTAGGGAACGTTTTAGTATTTATGCTGTCTTGGAATTTTGTGTTTACAGGGAGCACTTATACCACAAAGGACAGATTTGGTTTGGTTATTGGGTGCTCGATTATATATGAAGTTACAGGTAGCAAAGGTCCTTTGTACACTGTTTCTCACAGGTGGCCTCCATATTGCTGGCTGAATAAGAGATTTTGTGTTTATTTTTAGTGTTAAAACAATAAATGAACTTTCAGTACACATGATCGAACATATAAAAGGAAAAACAAAACAGATAGATACTTTCACACGTTTTTATCGGAACACCTTGAGGAAACAATAACGTATTTTTTAAGTTGTATGGCTCAACTTATTAGGTTGAAAATTAAAACCAAAATGAGAGAAGGCTGTTTAGTCACCCCCAAAGGTGTGGCCACCCATCCAAATAGTGATATATTTTTTCAGAACAATTCAGCACAGCACTTAAAATATGTTTTGTTTATCATAATATATGTGTTCTGTATTTTCATCTCCTTGAAAGGTACAAAATACTTGTCAATCAAACAACGTGTTTTAGTGTATCTCACGGACAAGGTAGAAGACATCTTTTAACTAAGACATCCCAGTACAGTTTGAAGGCAAAACAATTAAAGCACTTCTCAAAAGCACACATCCTTTGATTCTTTGAATTATCTTGTAATGGCTGGAATCTTTTGTGCGAAGTATTGATCTGCGACTGCTGTGCTTGGTCCACCATTAGACCTGTTGATTCATCAGCACGGCGTTCTTGTGATAGAATGTCCATGGGAATTGTTTTGTTCAAGATTGAAAAGATGAGCTGATTGTGATTAGTATATAGACACATATAATTGTTAATTAATGCTAAATTGCATGTGATCATGGCTTTTCCTTTGGCGTGTGCAGGAGATGCTGAACTTAGCCGTTAAGTACAACAAGGCAGTACAGGAAGAAGATGAATTGCCACCAGAAAAGCTTGCAATAGCAAATGTGGGAAGACAGGACGCAAAGAAGCACCTTGAAGAACACGTCTCCAACTTGATGTCATCGAATATAATTCAAACACTGGGGACGATGCTCGATACAGTTGTGTTCTAGAGCCCTTTCAAATTCTACCCTCCTTTTACCCCTGGAAGGCAAATTAGAAAAGCATTGCTTGCGCAAAATGGTGCTTTTAAGTTGAACTTTTTGGCAATCGGTTCCCTCGTTTCTATAAAGACTAATATTTGCTTCTGTGGAACTGAATTTCAAGAAAGTGACGCGTGCGGGTTTTAGCACCATATGACTTGCTGTTCCCTTGTGTCTTTATATTTGTATCATGTTGGATTTCATCATTCGGAGCTTTCTAGTTTTTCGCTGTGGTTAATGCAAAAACTTTTACTGGGATATATGGTAGAAAAGGGTAAGTTTCCACTCCACTTGGCATTCCTCCGCGAGACTTCATAATTTAGGGGGGCCCTATTTTGAGGTTATACCTCTGGATACATAATGAAGTTCAATGCGTTAGGCGCAAGTGAAGACCAGAACAGAGTCCGAATTCCCTAGAGGCCACCGAAGAATGCCTCCCATTTTTATTGGTAACATGTGCGTCTAATTTCCCCTGTACTACTGAGGCAGGAGGTACCTGATTGATAAATACCGCAACATACATTCTCTTTTGCGAATCCTACCTGTTTCGAGTTGCTTGGCCAACAACTACCTGACGCAAATACTAAGACTTTATGAGAGTCGCCTGATTTTCCGGTCATTTAAGAATCGAATTGCCTCTTTTATTATACGCCCCCTGGTTCTCCGTCACAACTTCTTACACAAGGCAGCCCCCTTAAAAGAGCAAGGAAATTAGATGGCTGGTTGTACTATTAGCATTTATAACACGACGGTGGCCTTTGCATCGGATATCAAGATCTCCATGAATTGCTTTAAAAAAAGTGACCGACACATAAAGAGATGTACTTGAAAGGCAGAAATCAGTTTCCATGACTAGTCTTGTCAACAATGGCCCAATCATTTTCTGATTGCTATGTCTACATGATCTTTCACCCATTTCGCTTGATCTTACTAATTCAAGCTGTATCCAGATTTACGAATTCAGTTATTTATAGGAAATAAGATACAAAAGAAGAAAACTCTTCAATGATACTTCGGTTGAGAAATATGCATTGTCAAATAGTAATAGCGTGCACAGTAAGGATTTTTGAGAGAGCAGAAGATTGTTTAGATCCAAGCATATTGAATGCTTGTTCGGTGCTTACAATGAGCCAGTACACCAAAATATTAAAAATAAGGAATTGAAAAGGACCAATTTATAGAATCATAATGTGCCACAGAAAATACAGGTGGGTGATTTTAATGATAAGTGAGGATATCTTGGTAAAAAAAAAAAAAGGTGCTTTTGAGTGAGACTTTGTTATCAACCTGAATTGAATTGTCGGCTATTTTTCCTACCATATAAGTTATTAATTAAAAGAAAATCCTAATTCAAAATCTAAACACCTAACAGACCGGAACATGGACAAACTTGTGTGTACCTATTCTCATACTATAAGTATCACCTCCACTCTACAACATTCCTTCCACGCCAAGTGCTCCATTTTCTAGCTTCTCCATCTTCCTATCTTCAAAATCCGAAGATCATGGGTGTTTTCACTCTAACTGATGAGCTCACTAGCACCGTCCCAGCAAGAAAGATGTTCAAGGCCCTGATCCTTGACGGGGACAATCTCATCCCCAAGCTCGTTCCTCAGGCCATCAAGAGCGTGGAGACAGTTGAGGGCAATGGAGGGCCTGGAACCATTAAGAGGATCACCATTGAAGAAGGTAAGTTGCATGTTACACTGATTTCGGCAGCGTATTTGTCATATCTGAAATGGAATATGGTTGAGTGTTTGCGTCTCCCTTATTATGTAGGTACCCAAGTCAAGCATTTGAAGCACAGGATTGATGCATTAGACGAAGAGAAGTTGATATACAGTTATACCGTCATTGAGGGTGATGACTTGGTGAACAAGATCGAATCGATTCATTATGACATTAAGTTCGAACCCACACCGGACGGGGGATCCAAAGTCCACAACGTCAGTAAGTACCATCCCAAACCAGGGGTCCCGATCAACGAAGAGGAAATCAAAGCAGCCGAGGAAAAGACCACGGCTATCTTCAAGGTTGTGGAAGCCTACGTCTTGGCCAATCCTGGGGCCTATGCTTAATGTTCCCCTGCTGAGGCACCTTATATCCTGCATCCGTGATTCAAGATATGTCTAGTTTCTATGCTTATGCTTTCTTGGCATCAGATGCGCTAGCACGAATGCTATAAGAATAAAACTTTTTGCCTTAAAAAACTGGATTAAGATAAAACAATAATAGTTCATCTGTAATTGTGGGATTTCTTTTGAAGATTCGACCTGTCTCGAGGGTGGAATTATAAATGCATTTGCTTTTCATTTATGGTATAATTTGATAAGAAATTGTCCTTTTATCCCTTATGGATTGCAAGAGATATACGGATTGCAAGGGGGTTTTCTCCTTTAATTTTATTGTTTTTTGGCATTATGTTGGTTAAAAAGATCAAATATACTTACAAATAAACTTTAAAGTAGAATGATCTTTCTTTTTACGTAAAAGCTTTTTCAAGCAAAATTTAGACAACCAATATAGGTTATGGACTTTGATAAAAGTACATAAATTGTTGTATGAACTTAGCGATAAAAATGTTGTTCCTATAAACATAAACATTAGTTTATTTCAAACCATAAAAAAATATTGATATTCTTGTGCTTGTTGGGTGCGTATGTACTACAAAATCCACGTAAATCTCCTAACATGACGACCATGGGAATAGGCTAACAGCTTTTAAAAAATCCTCAAACTTGTTCTCCAGGACAAGATTTGACTAACCCACCAAAAAATTATGTGGAATTCACTGTATGCTTACAGTACTAGTAATTTTACTTTGCCTTGAACAACCAAAGAAGCTGAGGGATATTTACTAAGCAGTGCAGAACACAAAAGAAAAGCTAATCCGTCTCCAAAATAGAATGGAAGGATATGCTTTAGGACATTTCATTGTGACGAACTTTATTTCTTGAGATATCCGAAACAAGATGGCGACATGTTCATAATCCAACCGGATGATTAGCAATACAGTCCATGAGAATTCCTCTACCTATTTCTTCAGATAACGTTGCTGTCCCCTATATTTATTAGATTCTTGTTCTTCCAAGTAGTAATTACGTAAATATTGTTGCCTTTATATTCTTCTAATCAGGTGAAAAGTACTGAAAATGGAACAAGATTGTAGACTTTTCCATTCCAAAAAACTGTGGGATAAGCCAATTGCTTTTCCTCCAGTTGCGATGCCTCTGTCGGCTCTCCCAAGATTTCACCCTCAATTTTCCGGCATTTGTCTTCAATATACATGTTTGTTAGGTGGTTAAGAAGACCAGGACTCTTTGATCTCAGGAAAGTTAACCTCGTAAATGACGACCCCTTTAAATTGTTTCACTAACTGCACGACAGAACATACCTTAGAATCAAAAGGAAACGAGTTCTGGACAACAGTCCTTAACTTCATTCTATAAATGCCATTTCCTCCTCGACTCTCCCAGCTCACCTTTCTTTGAAGTCCCTTACTCGTTTCAATCCTCTATCATGGGTGTGATCACTTATTCAGAGGAGCACACTTCCCCTATCTCTCCCGCCAGATTGTTCAAAGCCCTGATCATTGATTCTCAGAACCTAATGCCAAAACTCATGCCACAGGCTGTTAAGAGCATTGAAATCATCCAAGGCGATGGAGGGGCTGGAAGCATCAGGCAGATCACTTTCGCAGAAGGTAAGCTAGCATAAACTATAAGTTACAAATTTTTTACATGTTTAGCTGAGACAGTCCACAAAATCTTCGCTTCAAGATAACGTAACTCGGCATGAAGATCACGTGGTTGTTGTACACGCAGGTAGACAGTTTAGAAGAATTAAGAACCGAATTGACGAGCTTAATGAAGAGATTTATTCCTATTAGTACACTGTGATCGAAGGTGATGCATTAGCTGACAAGCTTGACCAGATTGTTTACGAGGTTCAATTCGAGCCAACACCAGAAGGCGGTAGCAAAAGTAAGCTGGAAAGCAAGTACCATACCAAGGGTGACATAGTGATCAAGGAAGAGGACATCAAGGCTGGCAAGGATAAGGTCCTGGGCATGTACAAAATTGTGGAGGACTACCTCCTTCAAAACCCTGATGCCTATGCTTAATCAATGTTTTTAAGGAAATCCTCTTTTTATCAGTCTCTTGTCAACTGCTTATGGCGTGGCTATTGCTATCGTCTGTTGTAATCGCCTTTGGCATGACAATAAGTCTCAATCACCATGATCGAGAATTGATTGTACTCGTGTCCCGCTTACCGTAAAGGCAATCTTACAATATTGAAGTTTGGCTTCTGTTGTCAGCAAATGCCATATTACATAAGCATTTCTACAAAATCAGATGATGAATTGCGTACCTAAATATGCCAATGTTTAGTCAGCCCTCACACCCTTTTGCCTGCAGAACCAGTTGGATGCAAAACTCTCTCTCTCTCTCTCGCATTCCTCAACTCTTTTCTCTCTTCTCTTGTTTATTTTCTTAGAACTCTAGTGCATAAAATTTTAGAATATCCAGAAAAGATAAGATATAAGATCAGCATTTTTTTGTAATTTTAATATCATGCTCTCTTCAGTTGCATGTGCCCATTAGAGCTTTTTAGATTATTTTTCTATGAAACCACGCTCTGTTTTCAAATAAAAGAAACATGATGAAACTAAATCCTTGATTGATTTAGGTTTTTTTTCTTCTTGGTGTTATTTGCGATAAAACAGCGTCGGTTTTATAGTGAATGACGATGATTATAACAAAACATAAGATTGTATTATTGGATAAGTGGATTAATATTTAATACTTTTTCTCTCATCCAGATAGATAAAAAGAAATAAATATTAAACAGATATAAAAAATCTAGTATTATGTTAGGGTTAAAGTTCAGAATTTTTTTAATCATCAGTCATCCTCAAACTTGAATGTTTTGGATAAATATTAATACAAATCTTAAACATGCACTCCTCTCGACTTGTTCAAGAAAAATAACGAAAGCAGAAAGTCGATTTTATCTGCACTTTCATCAGTTCTCCAGTCAACCGATCCGCAACGACGCCCTGTTAGGTTCCCTCCGAACTGCAACACACAGTACCCGCCTCCCGAAGATGTTCTTCTTTTCTCTCCTTTCTCCGTCTTTCGGCAGCCTTGAAGATGTTCAAACCGTATGTTAGAAAGTGTGATATCTACATTTCCGGCACTGTGTAGGCACGCTTGAACCGTCTGATGTTAAGGAATACAATCAAATAAGAAATTACGTACAAAAACGATTATTCTATAACTCCTTCAGTATGTAGAAATATGGAAAAGTTTGTTTTCTCGTTCATAAGTTCCATTTCTATCAGTTCAACGCCATTTCTGCCTTTCTCAGGAGTGCGAGGAGGAGGTATTTACCGGCCTTTGATCCACTTTTTGACTGGCTTGTGAAGTCTTTAAGAACAACATTCTTGTTGCTAAAATTTTGATGCCACAGGACGAACGCTTAGTTTTCAGTGTACGTGCTTCATGTTGCTGAGATCCATATTTCTGCACATTGTACCTTTATCAAATCATCTTAAAGTGATGACGCTGTTTCCCTACGCCCCTGAGATCCATTTTTTTGTCTTTGCATTTGTTCTAAGATAGTATCAAGGTGATCAAGCTGACTCCCAACTCTCCGATCTTAGGAAAGTTAACCTCGAGAACGACGCCTCCCATGGAATCGCTATTAGTCGGACGCACAACAGGACAGCGACCAAGAACCCAACGGAAATAACTAGGGAAAAAGAAGTACCTTTACTTCGATCTATAAAAACCACGTCCCTGCTACTTTCCCTACCCAAGTTCAAGAAACTCTTTAAGTTCCAACCTTTGAAAATTCCTGCAGATATCATGGGCGTGATCACTCATAAAGACGAGAATACTTCCCCCATCCCTCCAGCCAGGTTGTTCAAAGCCTTGATCCTTGATTCTCACAACCTGATCCCGAAAGTTGTGCCACAGGTTGTTAAGAGTATTGAAATCATTCAAGGCGATGGAGGGGCTGGTAGCATCAGGCAAATCACTTTCGCCGAAGGTAAGCTAGCATACGATATACGTCGTTTTCAAACCTCAAATGTTAATTCCCCTGAAAGTTTCATACAAAATTTCACATATCGCCCAATGCAGGTGTCCAGTTCGGCAAAGTTAAGAACCGAATTGACGAGATCAATGAAGAGACTTATTCCTACAAGTACACTGTGATCGAAGGGGATGCGTTGGCTGACAAGCTTGAATCAGCCACTTATGAGATCCAGTTAGATGGCAACAGCAGACGGTGGCACTAAAAGTAAGATGACAAGCAATCACCATACCAAGGGTGACAGTGTGATCACGGAAGAGGAAATCAAGGCCGGCAAGAAACAGGTTCTGGATATCTACAAAATTGTGGAAGGCTACCTCCTCCAAAACCCCGATGCCTATGCTTAGTATGCCATCCAAGTTAATGCTCTTCAATTCGCCTCCTGTTTCTGCTGCTTAATAACCTGGCTTTGGCTTTGGTGTCTGTAATAGCCAGATGTGATAATAAGCATCAACCATTGTTGATTATAGTTTCAGTGTACTGGTGTCCTGCTTCTTCCCAAGAAGACACTATCAGTACAAAGTCTGGCTTTGATGTCGGACGAAAACTGAACGTGGTTGCTGTTGTTTTTTCTTGTCATATTATTAGACAATTTCTACAAAATGAAAAGGCAAATTCCCTCGTCTGGCTCATTCTACTTCAGTTTGCGCCATTGGATGGGCTCTTATCGTCAGTTGGTCATGGCCCATCTACCGCAGCACACAATCGCCAAAAACTATGTTCAACAAGTAAATAGCGGATACCCTCAGTAATCAGCGAAATGAATAGGCAAAATATACCTGCATCCTCTGGAACCTAATGCAACATCATTCATACGACTGATTCTCATTGATCCTAATCACATCCCGTATAACTTACAAAAGTTCTAGTCATATGGGTAGGTTTAGATTCTGGTTTCACTTGTATTTCAGTTACTAGTTTTCCATACTGATTTTACCAATAACTAGGGGAAAGTTAAGCATTTACAATAATATTACAGAGAGTATATTTAGTAAAACTTGAAACAACATTTGTGAGTAATGGTCCACTTAACATGTAAGACCTTTGAATCGGGCTCAAAGTAAATAATATGTCATATTTCAAAACTTCAGTGTTAGTAATATCTTGCAAGAAAACAAGTTTAATTCACCTTTTTTTTTTTATCAATATTATTATTAGAACTAAGATACAAGTGTTACATAAAAAGACCTTTTATAATTTAAATAAAAATTAAGTATTACAATAAAAAGTATCTTTTGAATAAAAGTAAAAGGTTAGGATTCCAACTTGAAATTACTATTATGATATATTATTCAATAACATTTTAGAAGTTATAATTCATTGTAATAACATATTACACTGAACCTACTAACAAAACCTTCTGTCAAACTGAGCAATAGGTGTTGTTTACACAATATCTTGTACCACATAGCTTTAAATTCGATTGCATACAAGATTATAACACCTAACACATACAAGAACAAGTAACAGAAAAAGGTACTGGAAAATATGCAATGCAGAATTTACATGATTGGGCCAAATTTGAGTCTACATTCACCGGTAGAACAGATACATGGTATTTTCTTATTGTATTTTCTTTTGCTGCTAGAAAAGCAATTTAAATAGTTTGTTTAATAGAAGCTTTAACTCTCCCCGGGAAGACCAAGTGTGTACACTTTCTTTAGTTATTTTGAGGTTACAAAGACCTCTTCAACACTGCTTTTCTCTCTACTGCACTTACTATTTTTATGCCGACTGCTTTCTGCTTTCTGCTGGAATTCTCTTTTCTCACCAATTAATTTGAGACAGCAGCCAGCATGGCTCTTGTTCCACCGCCAGAAGACAAATTTTGATCGGAGCTTCGATAAGTCTAGACGCCTTGCACCTTTTAACCAGCTCAAAGCAACGGTCCAATCAACTTTGGCCATTTAGAAGTAGAATACTCTGTTAAGAAAACAGACTTTACAGCCTGCTCCTTCCTCACGCAGTGCAGCAGCTACAAACTTGCACAACAAATTGCCAGAGTTGAGGAAGATTATAAGTCATTCTTCTTACAAATCTCCTCCTTGATGAATAATCTTTCTTCAGACAGTTTCCTGCACCTTATCACCATAACTTTTCTGCACTTCCTGCTGCATTAGAGCTTGCATATTCCGATCAAATCCAAGCAGCTCTTGAACTTGACTGTTGATAATGACTTTGTTAACATGTCATCAGGATTAGCAGGATTAACAAGAGTAGAGATCTTCGACACAGCAACTTTTCCTTCTAAAATAATGTCACAAATTAAGTGATACTTGAATCAATATGTTTGGTCTTTTGTCAAGTGTATAGCACTTTGGCTATCACAAAACACTTTCATCCGTTCTTGCTTTATTCCAAGCTCACTAATCAGCCCTTTCAACCACAAAGCTTCTTTAATTCCTTCTACTGGAATTCTCACTTCACGTTGATTAATTTGAGACAGCAACCAGCCTGGCTTTTGTTCCACTGCCAGAAACCAACTTCTAATTGGAGCTTCAATAAGTCTTGACACCTTGCACCTTTTGAGCAGCTCGAGGTAATTGACTCATTCAGCTTTAGCCATTTAGAAGCAGAATGTCCTAAAACAGAGTAGTTTGCATCCTGCTTCTTCCTTACGCACTGCAGCAGCTACAAACTTGCACAGGAAACTATCACAAAGATCTGAGGAAGATTATGAGTCATTCTTCCTACATTGATTTCAAATTTTTCAAAATAAATTAAGAGAGAACGAGGATTGGATTTTAAAAGATGGGGTAGCAAGATGACCACAATTAAATATGAGCTCTCTCCTTCAACAATCCAAAATCAATTGATGGCCAAAGAAGAGAAGAAGAGGGGAATTTAGCAATTTAGCAATGTTGGGAGAAGAGTTATTGATTTTGTTTACACTATTGAGATAAAACTCAAATAATATGACCAAAGACTTAAGGCCATATTGAAATTTGGTGTGTCATCTACATTGTCAAAAAACTAGCTTCTTATTTTATATGTAAAAGAAGTCTACTCTCTTACAACTTGGTTTTAAGGGAGGAAGTGGATCTTCTAATATAGTGTCTATTAAGGATTCACAACCTTCTCTGTTGATTCAACGAAGTTGCTCTCCGAATGACAATGTGCAAGCAGCTTTGTTTAAATGCTGATGAAACTCGACTATTAGAGGTGCGGTGCAGTGAAGATTATGACTAGATATGTGATTATTATCTTGTCGTCTTTTGATTAACTCGACTAAAGTGAGGCTTTGATAGTAGAGTAGCATTTTGTGGGTCCAGTAAATCTAATGACTATTATCTTGCCATGTTTTGACGTCTCCTGGAATCTAATGAGGCTTTGTTTAAATGTTACAGGCAGCCAAAACTTAACAGCAAGAAACTCGTCAAAAGTAATAGGCAAAACAGAAAATCTTTTAACTTATTTTTGTGTTGTATAAGGAAAATCTAAAAATGAACTAGGCAAAAGATCTCACCTTGAATTATCAGCGGGTACTAGCTCCTTGTTGCTTGAATAGTGAACCTCCGTTCACATTAGCCTTCATTAGTTCATAGAGTTTGGACAGTCCAAAAAAGGTACATATATGAGTCAACGACAATTTTACCTTTATTTCTGCACTAGGTCCAAGCCACTGACCCTGAAGACCACTTGGACCCAAGAATGAGTGTCTTGACACAGTTTCCTTCTTTGGAGGAGGTAGACTAAGAGATCTGGCAAATTGCAAGATTAAGAACTAAGACTTATCTTTGCAGAAACTACAATACCAAAAGCAGATATATTTAGCAATTTCATCTTTACGACCAGTTCAAGTTTGGAACATATATCTAAATATTACCTGTATATGTTAACACATTGCCCCCAATCTTAGGGAAAAAAAATTCCACTTGCACAGACAAACAAAGAACAATGAATCAAATTAGGAGGGTTCAAGAGCAGCCAGAAGAGAAACACCTACCCAAAAACCACAAAACGTTTCTGAGGTTCATATCAAGGTGAGACACCCATAATTCTAAAATTCTTTCTCTCCACCAGAAATCATTTAAATCAAACTCCTCACAATCAAAATAAAACAGAAACACAAAATCAACACGGTGGCAGAGATCCAGACAAGCACCTAGTTTTTGTAATTTATTAATACATAAATTTTTCACGAGCAGCAGCAAGTTGCTAACCAAGTCCTCCAACAAATAAATTTTATGATTGGAGATAACATTAATTTAAAACCCTATTAAGTCTATTTAAATGACAAAAGAAAGAACCTTCATTTGAAGTAGAAGCAGCTGATTGAATTGAAAACACATATAGAACAGAGCTATATAATTCCTCACCTCAGGCTTGGAGAGGAATTTGATGGGTCTATATACAGTTGAATGGCAGACAAGTATGGCACATAATACTGAACGACAGAGTCACTCCCATTCAATAAAAGGGGTACACCCGCTCCGTACGCGCTCCACTCCTTAAAGGAGTCCCATAGATCCCCGAGCACAAAGTATGGGTGCAACTCCGACTCGCGAGTTCTCCATCTCCTCATGCTTGTCTAAACTTACAACAATCAATTCCATTAATGAGAACCCACATGTTTAGATAAAACACTTCACCAGCAACGTACATCACAAACATATGTTGGATGTGTGTTCAGTTCCAATGTTTAAGGCGAGAATAACTCTTTCTCTACAAAATTGGCTACATTTAGTTAAATTTCAAACATTTTCCCTGTCGCCATTTGATCTCTAAAGGGAAGTACTAAAATTTCTTTGATTAAGGATATAAAATGCAAGCGGTTTAACTAGGGTTTTGATTATGAATCACAAAGGTTCAGCATTTGAAGCCTAATGATCAATATTCTAAGATTTGTTCGCTCAAACATAGAAACCCACAAAACCCCAGCATTAGATTTACTGGACCCACAAAATGCCACTCTTCTATCAAATCCCCAACAAAATCATTCAAGCAAGATTAACACAGAGCACGAACCTTACGAATCTGTCAAAATAAAACATCCCGATGGCAAAGCCAAGCGCAGAGTAGACAGTAGCCACGCGTGAAGCGCACCCGAGTTGCTCCAGAACGGTTCCATACGAGAGTCCGAATCAAAGTTTCCCAGATACGGCAAACGGATCACCAATTACGCGTATCCGAATGGGCAACCGGAACGCGAGAGCATTCAACATCCTCCCAGAGCGCGTTGGGAATGAACTCCAACGGCTATAACTTACAGCTTGCATAACGTGGCCACCTGCCCAATTAGGAACTCCGAAAACTTGAATGCAAGCGGACGAAGGCGGTGGGAGATCCTTCGTTATAAAACCTTTCATTCCATTCCAACTCTGAAATATCTCATTCTGAAACTTCTGTTTCACTTCCTCACTCTCCCCATCTCCAGGCAAGAAAGAAGAAAACTTTTTTTTTTCTTTCGGCAAAGGCTACTGCTCGCAACATCCTTCCCATCTCCAGGCAAGAAAGAAGAAAGCTTTTTTTTCTTTCGGCAAAGGCTACTGCTCGCACCATCTTCCCCTTTCAAGAGTTCTTTCGAAGCCCCTTTTCTAATCTTCTTTCAACTACAGTTTGAGGAGAAAGGAAAAGAAGCGCAGAGACGTAAGATGGCACTGCCGCCAGGATTTCGCTTTTGCCCCACGAACGAAGAACTTGTCACCAGTTATTTGTTGAAGAAAGTGAATGGAGAGGAACTGCCATGGAATGGCATAGCTGAGACAGAGGTTTACGGTGATAAGGCTCCTTGGCAGATTTTCGGTCATCTTGATGATCAGGAGGAAGAGAAGGTCTACGTTTTTACCAAGCTTAAGAAAGCATCAAAAAACCGAGTCGCAAGAACAGCCGGGAGCGGAACTTGGCACGAGAGTTGCGGCGAGAAAATCTACCAGAATCGGACGGAGCGTGTTATTGGGATAAAGAAATTGTTTTGTTTCAAAGCAAAAGAGGGTAATTCTGTGAAGAAAACTAACTGGTTGATGCACGAGTATTCTCTTTTTGGGGAGCAAGAAAAAATTACAGACTTGGTTCTCTGTGTAATTTACAAGAAAGCGGAGAAAAGAATAGGAATCAAGAGAAATTTTGAAGATCAGATTTTTATCAGCCAAGAACCTGCCACCATCACCTCTGTTCAGACATTGCCTGTAGAAACCCCCGAAAGCTGGATGAACACGGACATGCTGCTACTCAAGGACGGAACCCGACAAGGTAAAAGAATGCGGTGCGATGTCGAATATGGTCCCGAAGCCTTTGAGACAGCTTCTGAATGTTTACCTCAATGTAACTTGGTTGGGTCTACAACTGAGTATACACGGTCAGAGAGTATAATCGACAGTGAAGAAGATATGGAAGTGTCTAATATGCAAATATTTGGATTAGAAACTCACACATGTGGTTATCTACCAACAAATGAGGATGAGGAAGCGTCTATTTCTGATTTTCATGCCTCTTACGGTTATTTGCCACCACAAATCTCTCCAAAAAGTGAAGATTGTGAGCTTGATCAATGGATTGTATCAATTTTTGATGATGAATTGTTTTGATTAAATTGATTGTAATGTCATGTTATGAGTTAGAGATGTAAAAGATACAAATTTGATAATGAGATTCCATGAATATTCAACATTTAACCTTCTTTTATTTTTTATTTTTTATTCTGAAAAATAAGAATATGAAAAATCTTATATGGAAAATATTCTCTCTTTTTTCTTTTAAGGAAAATAAATTTTGTTCTTATAATATACCATGATGTAGTTGATTAAGAAACGATCTTCAAAATAGAAATAAAAAATTGGAAAAGTAAGTATCTAATTGAAAAAAATATATCAATTTAATTGAAGAAACGTTAAAAGAACAAAAAAAGAGGAAAGAAGTTGAACTCGAAAAATCCTACAATCTCAAAGTTCAAAACATTTTCAGCAAACGCTTTTAATACCTCATTGAAAAACCATAAAAAGGTTATCAAGTGAGGATATCAATTACATCCTTATAGGCCGTGTTCAAATATAACTTGTACCTTTATTACAATAAAAGAAAAAAATTAACATGTCTATTAAATTGTATTACCCTGCTTAACAGTTTTAGGAGAAATTCAATCCAATTTCATTTCGTATAATGATTCTAATAAGGAAGATGAATCCAAGACAAGAATGAAACTTAAAAAAATTATAAGATAATTCCTAAATGCCAATTCTACTACGAACATACTTTTTAAAAGAGATAAATAAATTATTTTTTTAGACAAGGAAAGAAAAGATAATGCATATCTTAATAAGGTTTAATTGCAAAAGAAACACTAATTATGTAGTTCATATATGCTAAAAGATTCTGAAACTACGAGTAATAGTTCTCGACAATTATGGGGAATACAAATGTATCACAGAATTCCACATATTAGTAAAAAGTTGTCAATATTCCTACTGCTTACATAAAAAAGAATAAAAAAAAGCACACGGATTCTACTCAACAAACATAGCAATCACACTCACCATCAACACAATAGAATCATTGTATTGAATTAGTAAAATTCATGAAGAAAGTTTGAGCAAAACAATGATATCTATAAAAGATGCTCAAATCCTGGAAACTATCACCACAAAAGTTACGGAGTGGGCCAGATCCGCACATATACAGATGAACTAAAATTTTCATCATCTGACAAACTACTCAAGAGGTTTGTAGTAATTGTGGGTTTTCAGGCCATTAACATCTTAAGCAAACTACCCACAAGACATCTATTCAGATATGGATCATCGCCAGAATACCTAAGACGATTAACGTCTGCAATATCCATCAGAGACACAATGCTTGTCCAAACTCTTAAGGATCATATCATCATCTGATCATCACCAAGTACTCTGCCTACAAAGCGTTTCATAAATCCCATAACCAGAGTATTGTTGGCACTTCTTTAACTGGAAAGAAAAAGGAGCCAACTAATATTACAGTCTGAATACACTCGATATGCGATCAAATGTGAATCCATGTGCTCCTCGTCCTTCCTGTGATCTGAGGTTAACTTGCATTTTCAGATTAGACGCGAGTTAGTTGGAGGTCTTTCTCACCTCCAGTTTGAGTTGTGGGACACAAAGAAACTGTAATCTGGGTGACTTACTTGCAACAGCCTGAGCCAGTTGTCAGCAGCTCGCATTAGAGAATTAGCTTTCTGGCATTCATAAGTCCCACTGGGATTCCAATTCCAAACAGAAGCTCTAAACTTGTAGTACGCAAGACCAAAGATAGGCAACGAAAGCTTGACAGACAAGTCAGCACTGCGAATCTCCTTCAGCCTTGGACCATGAAAATGCATTCCAACAGAGTTTGTAACTGCACCAACATGTTAACCACATTTAAGATGTATAATGCAGGTAAAAAGGATTCACAAAAGACATGCATTTGTGTATGTCTGCACACGTACAGACACACAAACTTCTGTCAAAACACAGATGCATGCATAAATAGACATGTATGCTTGAAAAGAGTCAACGAAGAGTGAAAGCTCAAAAAGCAGGAATGAGAGATGTACGTTTGAACGTTGTCGACAAAGAATGAAAGGTCAGGAAGCAAGCATCCAGGTTCTGGAGGGTCGGACCGGTGGGTATCCTGTATATTGGATACCTACAAAACATATGTACACAGTAAGTAAATATGATGCGTTAAATGAGCAGCAAAACATCCCAAAGCCAGAACAAAGACAAGAAAAGACGTACCAGGCCACAGAAATCCAACTTGAACGTGATAGATCAGAGCTCTTGCACGTCCTCAGTGCTGGAAACTGGGATGCAAGAACTGCAATCCGTTGGATGCAAGAAGATGAGTGCATGTAATAATAAAGACAAATCATTTCAAGCTAAAAAATGCTGGACCCCTGATAGAAATTTGTTTGCTCTATAAACAAATGGACTTGCCTTATCAGCCAAAGGTTCTCGGCTAAATGGTGGATCATGCTCCAAGTATTTGAACACAAGCCGACCCGAAGGGTTGCAATTCTCATTCTCATCACTTGATGAACACTTATTTCTCAGTGAAACTCTTTTCAAACCCTCAATAATTGCTTCTGAAGTGTTCAGTTGAGTGCCGTGAACGACATTATTGGCCGCTCCTTTCTGCTCCATAGTCACTGCAGCTATCACTACTTGACTCCCTGGATGACATGGAATCACTCTCCTCACCAGGCCTTCTGTCACAAGATGGAAGTATGTAGAATGTCAAATGCACTATGGCACCACAGATCAATAGATCTGAAGGTGTGGATTGAAAGTACAAAGATCAAATAGATGTTTTGGATTACAGCTGAATTGGATCTTCAACTAGCATAGAGTATCACAGTGAATGTACCAACCTTGCCAAGAAGGTAGTTGATTTATGAGTCTTAAAACAAAGGGATTAAAACTAGGAGGCGTTAAGGGAGCACATCAGAATAGTAAGGTGGCAACTAACCCTGCTGCCATTGCAAATGATTTCAGCAAAATAAGACTTAATGACAGAGGAATGTAGCCATAGTCAAACATGTAACCAGATGAGTGATCATTTCAGAAGTGAAGATGTACTTTGTGGCGTTACCACAAAAAGTTGGCCAATGGTCGGCACACCCAGTGAAAAGGGAGCTTGTTGCCTATATTTACTGATTAACTCCCACAAACTAGGCACTAAGGTAACATAACGCACAACAAACTCCAATAGTCAATCATTTACCCTTACGGTATATGATTTCCCATGATCAACTTCTTCTGTCAGGAAAAGCCTAGCAACTCCTAGAGCTAGAAATAAAAAGATTTAATGTATGAAAAGAAAATCTGAATGCCCATAATTCTAAAATTCTTTCAGACCTACTCAAATCTGTTGAAACTAATTTCTCCAAACCACTTATCAGAAAAGCATAAAATGGGCCCTTCAATTGCAGATTCATGACTGTGCCCTACCACATTATAATACAATACAAATTAATAGGCTCATAGTTATATCACTGCTATCTTTGCATGGCCTTCAAGGATCGCGCACTACTTTTTTCCTGCAGCTAAGTTTGTGTGTAAGCCCTACTCTTCTGATCAATTGACTACGTGGCCAAGTAAACTTTCCACTCATCCAGTTAAATCATGAACGGGAACATGTTTATTCTTGAAACTTTGATGCTAACAATCCTACTTACCTTTCTACAAAAGCATAGAGAAAAACTACATTTAATATGGAAAAATCATAGGGGTCTTAATAACATCATCTATGACACAACTTGATAGAATCTAAATAACAAAGTGCAGAATGTTCGTGATAAATTTGTACCAAAGGCTACAGAACCACATTCTAGTTCTTATATACATGATCTAATATCATTACAGAACAACAAATAGATGGGCACCATGGGGTGAAAAATCAATTAGGCGCATATCTTCAGTGGTTCCAGGTTATATATAACAAACCCGTTATGCTGCTAAGCCTCTTAAGAGAGCAATATGAATGTTACGAGCAAGAGTTCAATCTTTTGAAGTGCACTCTAGAGACAAAGTACCCCGTAACTTCATCAGACTCCATCAGTAGTTTTTGCTGGTCTCAGTATTGCATTTAAGGATTCTCCACAAGAAAACATTTAAATCAAACTCCTCACAATCAAAATAAAACAGAAACACAAAATCAGCATGATGGCAGAGATCCAAACAAGCACCTAGTTTTTGTAATTTATTAATACATAAATTTTTCTCGAGCAGCAGCAAGTTGCTAACCAAGTCCTCCAACAAATAAATTTTATGATTGGAGATAACATTAATTTAAAACCCTATTAAGTCTATTTAAATAACAAAAGAAAGAACCTTCATTTGAAGTAGAAGCAGCTAATTGAATTGAAAACACATATAGAACAGAGCTATATAATTCCTCACCTCAGACTTGGAGAGGACTTTGATGGGTCTATATACAGTTGAATGGCAGACAAGTATGGCACATAATACTGAACGACAGAGTCACTCCCATTCAATAAAAGGGGTACACCCGCTCCGTACGCGCTCCACTCCTTAAAGGAGTCCCATAGATCCCCCAGCACAAAGTATGGGTGCAACTCCGACTCGCGAGTTCTCCATCTCCTCAGGCTTGTCTAAAGTTACAACAATCAATTCCATTAATGAGAACCCACATGTTTTAGATAAAACACTTCACTGGTAAAGTACATCACAAACATATGTTGGATGTGTGTTCAGTTCCAATGTTTGAGGCGAGAATAACTCTTTCTCTACAAAATTGGCTACATTTAGTTAAATTTCAAACATTTTCCGTGACCCCATTTGATCTCTAAAGGGAAGTACTAAAATTTCTTTGATTAAGGATATAAAAATGCAAGCGGTTTAACTAGGGTTTTGATTATGAATCACAAAGGTTCAGCAGTTGAAGCCTAATGATCAATATTCTAAGATTTGTTCGCTCAAACATAGAAAACCACAAAACCCCAAAATTCAACCCTCATATTCGCTACATTTCCCACAAACACCTAATGGGAAAGAAACAATTTAGGGGTTTTAAACCCTAAATTTCGATTCTTTTTCTCTGTTTATCCAAAACCCACCTCAGGAAAATAATGACCTGAAATATACTAAGGGTGGCCGCACTTCTCACTTCTTCCTTTGGGAACATATGCACTCCGTCTGCCCTTCAGTTCCTTGCTGTTTGTGCTGGTGGTGGGGAAGAGGGGAGAGAGAGAGTTGATGATAGATTGTTGTCATGCTTATAAAAAAATTGTATGTTCTGCCTTCGTAATCTAATCTAAGAGTAGTTTATTTTGACAGAAATGTGCAACAGTCGCCGCTGTCTGATAAGGAGCAAGAGGAAAAGACTCGGAAGTGTTAGTGAGCACCATTTTTCGTGATGACTTGTGAGTTTTGAAAGTATCCGTGGAATAGAGGGGAATGCTGTAGTTGGTGTGAGTATGCGGCATGGCCAGTTATGCGTGGAAGTCATGGGAATGTTGTGGTACGTGTGAGTACAAGACATGGCAAGGTATGCGTAGAAGACATGCCACAGAGATTAAGATAGAAAATGCTTATGCATATTATGTTACAACTACCAATAGTTAGGTCAGGAAGGATGTATTCTATTGTAATTACAGTTATGTGCATAAAATGGTAAAATGGAAGAACTTACTCCTAATTTGCCTGCTGTTCTCTATGTTTTCCATCTAAACTATAAACCTAGATTGTTAGACAAGAATTTCAAGTATTTGTAATAACTTCCCATAATGTTGGGAAAACATGGACCAGGTATGAGAGAGACCTCCATACAAGAAACGTATGGGTACGGAACAGAAGGTCTAATCAAGATTACATTGACCAAAAGGAATTAGAGGAAGATTTTCAAAATCATTTTGAAAAGCCCCCTGAAAATTATAAAATTTCAGAAATTAAAATTTATTATAACCTTAAGATATTGTTAAACTAAAAAGAAAGGAACATCTTATCCAATGATGTTGAACAATGAATTTGAAAGATGGTATAAGATTCTTGAAAAGTGTATAAGCTTTGTCTTATAGATATTTTTTGAAGAAGTTAGAACAATATGCCCTTTGGAAAAGCTAAAAATATATTGTTGAAGTAGAAAAAAAATTGAAGAAAAAAAGATCATTTGGATGATATTGGAAAGCTTAAAGTTTTTATTTATTGTTATGAGGTATATAAGTGTTGAGTAGAGATTACTAATCAAACACTTCTAATCGATTAATAGAATATCTCTATTAGTGATCAAGATTATATGTGATGTTAGTTAGTTTGACTTCTTGAATAAAAAAATATTCTTCATTTTATAAATAACAAATAAATAACACAAAGAATTCATCATTCATAATTTGAAAGTTACTTAACAAAATAAATTAGAGTATTGCATTGTAAACATATTACACTTGGGAAAAAGTAAAAAGTTATTGTACTGTAAATTTAATTTTTTTGTCTACCAAGACCTAAAGAACTAGAAAGAGAGAGTTGATAATATGTTCATAGTGGCTAGCAAACATATATAATTTTCCAAAAATATAGTAATAAGCTAGATTAGATCTTGAAGATCAGTCCAAAAGTTTTAAAATATATTAAAGATAACATATATTCTATAACTTTTTATAAATAATATAAAAGTATAATATTATCTGGATAGTAGACATTGAGTAATTTTGTTACTATCATTTAAAAAGAAGAATATACTAAATTATCTACACAATTGAAACTTGGATGTATTAAAGGTACACAATTATATTTGAATCATTTGTTCATAATTAAGTCTTTTTCTTTTGTTAGTGTTGTTATATGTCTTTTATTTTTTTAGTGTTGTTATTTGTATGATTTTGGATTTTTGACTACAGTAAATTTGTATTGTAATTTATGAACATGAAAGACTCTTAATTCTCTATTCTCTTCATCAAACTACAAAGGATTCGTATATAATGTTTTCTCTCTCTCAAGCTCTACTTATAACATTGTTTACAGCAACAATGTGTATTGTTAAAGGTAACATGTCATAGATACAAAGCTATAGGGATTATACGTTTAAAACAAGTGGGGTTAGATGTTTGCCTATATCCATCCCATCCCATTTCAGAACCAGTTGAATTTTTGGTACCTTTGTGAGGTGAAAAGATATCTACTGTTGATATGCATATTTTCCCTCATCCTCTACGATCTTTTTCTCAAGAACCACATTAGCGTAAATAACTCGAAGTCCCACCCAAGAACAACAACATCAAAATTCAAATTGAGGTTTACATAGACATGTGAACAATGCTCATGAATTGGGCTCCCATCAGATGGCTCCTCGTGCGGATGAAAACGAAGCTATCGGCAATTTCTAATCACGGACACATTGCCTCGATCAGATAGATGAAATATGCCGTGTGGACTGCAGTAGCATTGAAAACATGTTAGTATCCTAATCAGTAATATTAATCAGAGTTACATAAAGAGTCTAACTATTATCCTAGGGATTAACCATATAGAGTCCCAGGTGTTGGCTTGCCCATCCATACGCATTTCCTATGGTTTCTTCCCTCGCAGCTGGCACCAACATTTGACGACTATAGGTATATAGATATATGTAACGCATAGAATATAGATATATTTTTTTCCATCATACTAATGGGCAAATTTATGATAACCTGCTAGATGTTACTCATAATAGCAACAGTGATATATTAAAGTACAAAATTTTTGTTTGCTAATAATATACATTCCAAGTCAGCAGAATTTTGATTTGCTTAATAAAGATTACATTTGATATAATAATGACTATAGGTAGCAATTACTAGGTTATGAAATAAAACGGACCTTGAAGTGTCGGTAGGGGCCATAACAATTGCAATTGCTTCTGGCAGCGTGATCTGCAATAGTTCCACAAAGACATCACTCAGCTATGTGTAAATACATAATAACGAGAGGAACCTCATGGAGCCACTAAGAAATATGGAAATCTATAACCAGTTTCAACAAGCAAGCATTTAAGAGCCCATGTATGAAGGGTTTTAGGACTAAGTTGGATCAGAACGAATTTCCAGCAATCACAATAGTCATAATTCCGAAAGGTCTGAAAATTGTAATTCATTCTCGGTATCCTTGTCTGCATTTCATTGGTTCAAAGCCAATAAAACTGCCAGCAGCAATTCCACAACAACACCTCCCACCACCACCTCTCTTTCTGAGGGGTTGGGGGTTTGAAGTCGGAAAACTACATAACTTAAAACAGAAACAGAAGGGCTTAAACATAAATGTAATTCAAAAGAGGAAGAGGGCATAAACCAAGATATTAACTGTCAACTATCTTACCGAATCTGAAGTTGACTCATACTTTGGGATTATAAGTGTAGTGATATGAAAAACTCTGTTTCTATACAATCACATGAAATTAGAAGTATGAGAAACAATGCCACTAACTTTCAAAATCAACCAAACAAAAATTTAATAAAGTCTTTCATAGTTCAAGGAAAAACATAGAAGGGTACCCTGGAAGAACTCAAATGGAGCGTCCTCTTCACTAGAATAGCGGCACTCAAAAGGTAAAATTCTCCCACTCCACAAAAAGGATGATTTTGGGCTCATAAAAAAAACGAATACTTAAATGAATGATGAGAGAATCATTAGAATGATATACTTACACTTTCTAAAACTAATTCTTAATTTGCAAGGGGTATGATGATAAAACCTTTTTTTTTTTTTTTTTTTTTTTTTTTTTTTTTTTTTTGGTAACCAAGGTGTCCGGGCCAGCTTGCGCGCACCTCGACTAATCCTTGGGGAAGGCTAGCACAGCAACCCACCGCCATGACCCCCCACTTAAATCACAAATGCTCCCCATGGAGAGTTGAACCTGGGACCTCAAGGATCCAAGCCCAACCCTTATCAAGTGGACCACCTGTGGGTATGATGATAAAACCTTAAAGTAGTCATTGTTATACTTCCATGAAGACTGACGCATCATGCTGGTAGGCTACAGAAACATGCAAATAAATATTACATTCAATAATTGAAAATTCATACCAGGACAAAGAAACAATAGAGAAAAGGAAAAAGAAGTGACTGAAGATATATGAGAGAGATTAAACTTCCTGCGACTCCTAAGTACCAACTTAGGCAATCCAGGCACTAGCGAATGCCTTGTATTTTCAATTGTGTTGTTTTCTAATGGTTCTTGGGTTGGACTCAGATAGAGAATCAAGGATTTATAGCATATTGTAATTTGATTTTATCTAATGTACTTTGCATAGGAAATAAGCATTCCTCCTCGTATTAGACGGACCCGATAGAGAGGATTCTCCAAAATTGATGAGGACAAAGAAACCTAAGCCAAAACAAGTGCCGATGCATAACTGGACATGTTCTTTCAGCATTACATTTACTGGACCCACAAAATGCCACTCTTCTATCAAAGCCCCAACAAAATCATTCAAGCAAGATTAACACAGAGCACGAACGTTACGCGAAAGACGAATCTGTCAAAATAGAACCTCCAGATGGCAAAGCCAAGCGCGGAGTAGACCAGTAGCCACGCGTGAAGCGCACCCGAGTTGCTCCAGAACGGTTCCATACGAGAGTCCGAATCAAAGTTTCCCAGATACGGCAAACGGATCACCAATTACGCGTATCCGAATGGGCAACCGGAGCGCGAGAGCATTCAACATCCTCCCAGAGCGCGTTGGGAATGAACTCCAACGGCTATAACTTACAGCTTGCATAACGTGGCCACCTGCCCAATTAGGAACTCCGAAAACTTGAATGCAGGCGGACGAAGGCGGTGGGAGATCCTTCGTTATAAAACCTTTCATTCCATTGCAACTCTGAAATATCTCATTCTGAAACTTCTGTTTCACTTCCTCACTCTTCCCATCTCCAGGCAAGAAAGAAGAAAACTTTTTTTTTCTTTCGGCAAAGGCTACTGCTCGCAGCATCTTCCCCTTTCAAGAGTTCTTTCGAAGCCCCTTTTCTAATCTTCTTTCAAGTAAAGTTTCAAGGAGAAAGGAAAAGAAGCGCAGAGGCCTAAGATGGCACTGCCGGCAGGATTTCGCTTTTGCCCCACGAACGAAGAACTTGTCACCAGTTATTTGTTGAAGAAAGTGAATGGAGAGGAGCTACCATGGAATGGGATAGTTGAGAGAGAGATCTACGGTGACAAGGCTCCTTGGCAGATTTTCGGTCATCTTGATGATCGGGAGGAAGAGAAGGTCTACGTTTTTACCAAGCTTAAGAAAGCATCAAAAAACCGAGTCGCAAGAACAGCCGGGAGCGGAACTTGGCATGAGAACTGCGGTGAGAAAATCTACCAGAATCGGACTGAGCGTGTTCTTGGAATAAAGAAGTTGTTTTGTTTCAAAGCAAAAGAGGGTAATTCCATGAAAAAAACTAATTGGTTGATGCATGAGTATTCTCTTTTTGGGGAGCAAGAAAAAATTACAGATTTAGTTTTATGTGAAATTTACAAGAAAGCAGAAAAAAAAATAGGAATCAAAAGAAGCTTTGAAGATCATATTTTTATTAGCCAAGAACTTGCTACCGTCACCTCTGTTCAAACTTTGCCCTCAGAAACCCCCGAAAGCTGGACTAACACTGACATGCTGCTACTCAAGGATGGAACTCAACAAGAAAAAAGGATGCGTTGCAATGTCAAATATGGTCCTGAAGCCTTTGAAACACCGTCTGAATATGCGGCATTAGAGAGTATAGTTGATAACGAAGAAGACATGGAAGTATCTAATATGCAAACATCTAGGTTGGAAACTGACACAAGTGGTTATCTACCAACATCTGAGGAGACATCTATTTCTGATTTTCATGCATCCTATGATTATTTGCTACCACTACCCTCTCCAAAAAGTGGAGATTATCAACTTGATCAATGGATACTATCAATTTTTTATTAGATTGATTGTAATGTCATGTTATGAGTTGAAAATGTAAAAGATACAAATTTGTTAATGAAATTTTGTGAATATTCAACATTTAACCTTCTTTTATTTTTTATTTTTTATTTTTTATTTTTTATTTTTAAGTGAGCAACAAAACCCACCCCAGGATAGTAGTGCTACGAGTTATCTTTTTTTTTTTTTTTTTTCTCAATTAGTGTACTTGACAACATATAACATGAGTATAAAGTAATCGATCAAGATTGTCACAAAAATAAAAAGGGTGAAAAGTTAAAAATTTTATTTAATAAAATAATCAATTAGCCAATAGTTTTATTGTATGTCGAAAAGCAAAATTCATGCTTTGTCTAGAGAAAACAATAGCATACTACTAAAATACATAAAGAAGAGAAGCAGGAGGTCACTTAAACTCAAGGCAATGAACTTTATGCAACAACCAGATGACATGCACAAAATAAGAAGAAGCTAATTCATTTGCATATTACCATATCTCTCAAATTGGTGAGGAATAATAATTGATTATATAACCAAAATACATAATCAAAAACACTTAAGAAGTTTCAATCTGAGTTTTTTTAATGAGAGTGCGTTCTTCAAGTTGAAGGAAGCTACTGTACTACTTACCAAAGAAGCATATCCTAAGTAATCGGAACAGTATGAGAGTGCGTTCTTCAAGTTGAAGGAAGCTACTGTACTTCAAACTGACATTCCTCGTATTAGACGGACCCGATAGAGAGGATTTTCCGTACTCGTAGTGGAAGCACTTGCCCACCCCTCTGGACTCCTCTGTAGCTAACCTTGACTTGTACTGTTTGGGTCCCTATTGCTCTCACCTGTTATCTTTTTTCACAAATGGATATTCAATTGCTTCAAAAAGAAGCAACAAAGAAAAAACAGCATCATTCTTTTACCTAAAATTTCGAAAACATCAAATAACCATGAAAGAACAATAATCAATAGTGGAAAACAGAATAGCCATGAAAGGACAAGAAGAAGAAAAATGCTCTGATACCATCTAAAAGCATAAATTGCACAATAATTGGAATCAAATAATGTACATGGCCACCTGTATGAGTGTTCAACGATATCGGTTACAAGTAGAAAAAATGAACAAACGAATAGAAACAAGGGAGAAAAAAAAACAGCAAAGAATGGGCAATAATGAATATACAATTGACACCTATTACCCAATGGACAAAAAGGAAAAGTCAAACAACGAAGGTGGCAGTGTCACTTTTAACATCCACAGTCCACATAAATCTCCTAATATGATGATCATGGGAAAAAGCAAACCGATGTCGCAAACTGTATATAGCATGCCAACTACATTTGCTGACCCAAAAAAACCCACGAATCGTTTCTAAAAAATCCTCAAACATGTTCTCCCGAACAAGATTTGACTAAACCACCAAAAAATTATGTGGAATTCACTGTTTGCTTGAGTACTATTAATTTTTCTCTACATTAAACAACCAAAGAAGTTGCTAACCAAACATTGCAGACCACAAACGCAAAGCAAATCTGTTCCCTAAAATAAAATGGAGGGATATGCTTTAGGATATTTCATAATAACCAACTTTATTTCTTGAGATATCCGAAACAAGATAGTGACATGTTGATAATCCAACAGGTTGATTAAAGGATTCCTCTCCTTGTTTTTTCAAATAACGTTAGTGTCCATTATATTTGTTAAGATTCTTGTTCTTTCAAGTAGTAATTACGTGAATATTGTTGACTTTATATTCTTCTACTGAGGTGAAAAGTACTGAAAATGGAACAACATTGTAGGCTTTCCATTCTAAAAAACTGGGGGACAAGCCAATCGAGAAACATTTACTTGGTTCTCACGAGTTTTCGTCCTCCTTTTTCCGGCATTTGTCTTCAGTGAACATGTTTGTTAGGTGGTTAAGCAGACCGGGACTCTCTGATCTCAGGAAAGTTAACCTCGTAAATGACGACCACTTCAAATTGTTGGTAACCAATACTGAGCAACTCCTTAGAATCAAAAGGAAGCGAGTTCTGTACAACAGTGCCTTAACTTCTATCTATAAATAGCTATTCCCTGCGATCTTTCCCTACCAAGTTCGGAGAAACCCCACACTCCCAGCTCAACTATCTTTGAAGTCCATCAGTGTTTTATATTCTCTATCATGGGTGTGGTCACATATACGGAGGAGAATACTTCCCCCATCCCTCCAGCCAGAATGTTCAAAGCCTTGATCCGTGATTCTCACAACCTGGTACCGAAACTTCTGCCACAGGTTATTAAGAGTATTGAAATCATTCAAGGCGATGGAGGGGCTGGTAGCATCACCCAAATCACTTTCGCCGAAGGTAAGCTAGCGTACAATATATAATTACCCAGAACGTTTCATACAAAATTTCACACTTCGCCCCATGCAGGTACCCAATTGAGCAGCGTTAAGAACCGAATTGACGAGATCAATGATGAGACTTACTCCTACAAGTACACGGTGATTGAAGGTGATGCGTTAGCTGACAAGCTTGAGTTTGCTAGTTATGAGGTCCAGTTTGAGGCAACACCAGACGGTGGCAATAGAAGTAAGATGACAAGCAAGTACCATACCAAGGGTGACAGTGTGATCACGGAAGAGGAAATCAAGGCCGGCAAAGAACAGACTCTGGGGATCTACAAAGTTGTGGAAGGCTACCTCCTCCAAAACCCCGATGCCTATGCTTAATATGCTATCCAAGTTAATGCCCTTAAACCCGTCTCCTGTTTCCGCTGCTTGATAATCTGGCTTTGGCTTTGGTGTCTGTAATCGCTTAGTTGTAATAATAAAAATCAACCATTGGTGATTGTGGTTTCAGTGTACTGGTGCACTGCTTCTTCCCAAGAAGACACTACCAGTACAAAGTCTGGCTTTGATGTCGGACGAAAACTGAACATGGTTGCTGTTGTTTTTCTTGTCATATTAATAGACCGTTTCTACAAAATGAAAAGGCAAATACCCTCGTCTGACTCATTTCATTTCAGTTTGTACCATCGGATGTGCCCCTGTCGTTGGCCAATATGTCATGGCCCATCTACGCAGCACACAACCGCGAAAAACTATGTGGAAGAAGTAATAGCGGATACCCTCACTAATCAGCGAAATGAATATGCAAAATATACCTACATCCTCTGGAGTCTAATGCAACATCATTCATACGACTGATTCTCATTCATCCTAATCACATCCCATATAACTTACAAAGGTTCTAGTCAGTTACCTTTATTAATTTTCTGTTAAAATGTCAATAAAAACAGTCACATGAGAAAGAAAATGCACCGTGTAGAAATGATTAAGTGACATATGGGTAGGTTTAGATTCTGGTTTCACTTGTATTTCAGTTACTAGTTTTCCATACTGATTTTACCAATAACTAGGAGAAAGTTAAGCATTTACAATAATATTACAGAGAGTTTATTTAGTAAAACTTGGAACAACATTTGTGAGTAATGGTCCAATTAACATGTAAGACCTTTGGATCAGGCTCAAAGTAAATGATATGTCATATTTCAAAACTTCGATGTTAGTAATATTTTGCAAGAAAACAAGTTTAATTCACCTTTCTTTTTTTCATCAATATTGTTATTAGAACTAAGATACAAGTGTTACCATAAAAAGACCTTTTATAATTCAAATAAAAATTAAGTATTACAATAGAAAGTATCTTTTGAATAAAAGTAAAAATTTAGGATTCCAACTTGAAATTACTATTCTGATATATTATTCAATAACATTTTAGAAGTTATAATTTATTGTAATAACATATTACATTGAATCTACTAACAAAACCTTCTATCAAACTGAGCAATAGGTGTTGTTCACACAATATCTTGTACCACATAGCTTTAAATTCAATTGCATACAAGATTATAACACCTAACACATACAAGAACAAGTAGCAGAAAAATGTACTAGAAAATATGCAACGCAGAATTTACATGCTTTGGCCAAAGTTGAGTCTACATTCACGCAGAACAGAAACAGGGTATTTTTTTTATTGTATTTTCTTTTGCTGCTAGAAAAAGCAATTTAAATAGTTTGTTTAATAGAAGCTTTTACTCTCCTCAGGAAGACCAAGTACACCCTTTCTCTCTTCTCAAAAGAACACTTTATTTAGTTATTTTGAGGTTACAAAGACTTCTTCAACATTGCTTTTCTCTCATCTGCACTCATTATTTTTATGCCGACTGCTTTCTCACCAGTTAATTTGAGACGGCAGCCAGTTTGGCTCTTGTTCCACCGCCAGAAGATAACTTTTGATCGGAGCTTCGATAAGTCTAGACGCCTTGCACCTTTCAACCAGCTCAAAGCAATGGTCCAATCAACTTTGGCCATTTAGAAGTAGAATACTCTGTTAAGAAAACAGAGTTTGCAGCCTGCTCCTTCCTCACGCAATGCAGCAGCTACAAACTTGCACAACAAATTGCCACAGAGATTTGAGGAAGATTATAAGTCATTCTTCCTACAAATCTCCTCCTTGACGAATAATATTTCTTCAGACGGTTTCCTGCACCATATCACCATAACTTTTCTTCGCTTCCGGCTGAATTGTAGCTCGCATATTCCAACCAAATCCAAGCAGCTCTTGAACTTTACTGTTAATAATGACTTTGTTAACACGTCAGCAGGACCCTTGCCCACCCCTCTACACTCCTCTGTAGTTCACCTTGACTTGCACTGTTTGGGTCCCTATTGCTCTCACCTGTTATCTTTTTTCACAAATGGATATTCAATTGCTTAAAAAAGAAGCAACAAAGAAAAAACAGCATCATGCTTTTACCTAAAATTTCGAAAATATCAAATAACCATGAAAGAACAATAATCAATGGCGGAAAACAGAATAGCCATAAAAAGGACAAGAAGAAAAAAAAAATGGTCTGATACCATCTTAACACGTAAAATGCACAACAATTCGAATCAAATAATGTACATAGCCATCTGTCTGAGTGTTCAACGAGATCGGTTACAAATGGAAAAAATGAACAATTGAATTGAAACTGGGGAGAAAAAAGACAGCAACGAATGGACAATAATCAATATACAATTGACACCTATTGCCCAATGGACAAAAAGGAAAGGTCAAACAACGAAGTTGGCAGTGTCACTTTTAACATACGTAATCCACATAAATCTCCTAACATGATGATCATGGGAATAAAATAACCGATGCTGCAAACTGTATATAGCATGCCAACTACATTTGATGACCCAAAAAAACCCACGAATCGTTTCTAAAAAATCCTCAAACCTGTTCTCCCGAACAAGATTTGACTAAACCACCAAAAACTTATGTGGAATTCACTATTTGCTTGAGTACTATTAATTTTTCTCTACATTAAGCATCCAAAGAAGCTGCTAACCAAGCATTGCAGAACACAAACGCAAAGCTAATCTGTTCCCTAAAATAAAATGGAGGGATATGCTTTAGGACATTTCATAACGACCAACTTTGTTTCTTGAGATATCCGAAACAAGATAGTGACATGTTGATAATCCAACAGATTGATTAACAATACAATCTATGAGGATTCCTCTCCTTGTTTTTTCATATAACATTAGTGTCTATTATATTTGTTAAGATTCTTGTTCTTTCAAGTAGTAATTACATGAATATTGTTGACTTTGTATTTGTCTTCTCGGTGAAAAGTACTGAAGATGGGACAAGATTGTAGGCTTTCCATTCTAAAAAACTCGGGTACAAGCCAATCAAGAAACATTTGCTCTTTCTTACCACTGTCGGTTCTCACAAGTTTTCATCCTCCTTTTTCCTGCATTTGTCTTCAATGTACATGCTTGTTAGGTGGTTAAGAAGACCAGGACTCTCTGATCTCAGGAAAGTTAACCTCGTAAATGACGACCACTTCAAATTGTTTGTAACCAATACTGAGCAACTCCTTAGTATCAAAAGGAAACGAGTTCTGTACAACAGTGCCTTAACTTCTATCTATAAATACCAATTCCCTGCCATCTTTTCCTACCAAGTTCAGAAAAACCCCACACTCCCAGCTCATCTTTCTTTGAAGTCCCTTACCGTTTTATATTCTCTATCATGGGTGTGATCACATATACGGAGGAGAATACTTCCCCCATCCCTCCAGCCAGAATGTTCAAAGCCTTGTTCCTTGATTCTCACAACCTGATACCGAAGCTTCTGCCACAGGTTGTTAAGAGTATTGAAATCATTCAAGGCGATGGAGGGGCTGGTAGCATCACCCAAATCACTTTCGCCAAAGGTAAGCTAGCATACTATATATAAGTACCCAGAACGTTTCATAAAAAATTTCACACGTCGCTCCATGCAGGTACCCAATTGAGCAGCGTTAAGAACCGAATTGACGAGATCAATAAAGAGACTTACTCCTACAAGTACACGGTGATCGAAGGTGATGCGTTAGCTGACAAGCTTGAATTTGCTAGTTTTGAGGTCCAGTTAGAGGCAACACCAGACGGTGGCAATAAAACTAAGATGACAAGCAAGTACCATACCAAGGGTGACAGTGTGATCACGGAAGAGGAAATCAAGGCCGGCAAAGAACAGACTCAGGGGATCTACAAAGTTGTGGAAGGCTACCTCCTCCAAAACCCCGATGCCTATGCTTAGTATGCTATCCAAGTTAATGCCCTTAAACCCGTCTTCTGTTTCCGCTGCTTGATAATCTGGCTTTGGCTTTGGTGTCTGTAATCGCTTAGTTGTAATAATAAAAATCAACCATTGGTGATTGTGGTTTCAGTGTACTGGTGTACTGCTTCTTCCCAAGAAGACACTACCAGTACAAAGTCTGGCTTTGATGTCGGACGAAAACTGAACATGGTTGCTGTTGTTTTCTTGTCATATTAATAGACCGTTTCTACAAAATGAAAAGGCAAATTCCCTCGTCTGACTCGTTTCATTTCAGTTTGTACCATCGGATGTGCTTCTATCGTCGGCCAATTTGTCATGGCCGATCTATGCAGCAAACAATCGCCAAAAAGTGTGTCCTCTGAAACTAATCCTGAAACTACAAATCTGCATTTGGAGTACATCTTCTTCTAGTATATGTGCATGAATTGGATAACTTTAATAATGACTCTCTATGGCAGCAAAGGGATATAGCCCTATAGAGTGGGCAAGGCCTCTTATAATCATTGGTTTCAAGAAGTAATTAGCGGATACCCTCACTATGTAAAGGCAAGTTGTTATAATCAGCGAAATGAATAGGCAAAAATATACCTACAGCAACTGGAGTCTAATGCAATATCATTAATACAACTGCTTCTCATTCAAAATAGCTTGTTATTTAACATTTAAGAGTAGTCTAGGTGGCCCTGACTGCTGGCAGCCCACTTTTGCTCTCCTTGGCCTTTGGAGCCCCTTATACCCTGGCACACTCCCAGCAAAACACATCAAAATTTGTTCATATCAAGGTTCAAACTTAGGATGGTTGATAGTTCTGATATCAAATTGTTAATGATTTCCAAAAATTTTGTCAAAAGGCCTAGACTTTTGATTAACTAGGGATCAATTTATTTAGACCACAGTACGAGCTAAGGTTATTTGCTCTTTTTTTCAAACAAGCAAGTAAATTTGCAATACATTTTAACCACAAACAATACCAAAGTTTGGGTTTAACTCTATGCTCATGAATTGCACCTCCATGAAAAATGTTTTCCATACTTAAAATGACAAGGCATTTGAAATTTGGTATATGTTCCATGTTGTTAATCTACTAACTTGTTGATTTTTTTGAGTGAGGATATTTTCTCTCTTATAAACCAATTTCAATAAAGGAAATGAAATTCTTCATAGTCCATAACAAAGAAGAATGCAAGAAAAAATTAAGAAACAGATAAGAATTCAATATAGAGAAATCATACATCATGACATTGCTTGTACATTCCTCATATTAGGCGGAACCGATAGTGAGGATTCTCCATCCCCGTATTGGGAACACTACCCCTCCTCTCTGGACTCCTCTGCAACTCACTCGACTTGTATTGTTTGAGTCCCTAATGTTGTCATCTGTTTTCTTTTTATAAATGGATATTCCGTTGCTTCAATAAGAAATAAAAAATAATTAAAAAAAAAAAGAGGAAAAAGACCTTACAAAAAATTTCGATAGCATGACCAATTGCTTAGTTTCCATCTTCGTGTTGAAGGCATTTCAGTTCGATGTACGTATTCAGTCATACCGACATCCATATATTTTGTATGATGTAAATTTATTAATTTATCTTGTAGTGATGAAGGGGAAGGAAACCCTCTCGGAAACAAGAAGCTCGTTTAAATAAGCTATTGAGGCCTGCACTTTTGGACTTACCGTTTGTGTTGACATAGTCTTGAGGATGTCAAGCAGTCTTCAATTCACTGAAAAGCAGGTAAACCAAAGCCCTGCTATTTTCTTTGTCCAAGTTCAAGAAACTCTTGTCTTTTCTTGCTGGCTTGTTTTGATCCTCTAGGAGACCATGGGCGTATTCACTTACACACACGAGCACACTTTCCCTGTTCCCCCAGCCAGATTGTTCAAAGCCTTGGTCATTGATTCTCACAATTTGATCCCAAAACTTGTGCCACAGGCTTTTAAGAGCATTAAAATCATTCAAGGCGATGGAGGGGCTGGAAGCATCAGGCAGATCAGTTACACCAAAGGTAAGCTGGCAAACACTATACCTAGCTGCAAAAATTTCCCGCTTCAATTAGCCAAAAAAGAAGTTCATACAAAATCCACTCAATGATTTGATTATTAAATGTGAGCAAAAGATGATTGTTCTCCATCCAGGTGGCCAATCCAGCAGCGTTAAGAAGCGAATTGACGAGCTCAATAAAGAGAGTTATTCCTACAAGTACACTTTGATCGAAGGTGATAAGTTAACTGACAGACTTGAGTTTATTGCTCATGAGATCCAATTTGAGCCAACACCAGGTGGTGGTAGTAAAACTAAGATTACAGCCAAGTACCATACCAAGGGTGACAGTGGTAGAGGAAGAGGAAATCAGGGGTGACAAGGAAAAGGTCCTGGCGACGCACACTCTTGTGGAGGACTACCTTCTCCAAAACCCTGATGCCTATGCTTAGAATATGTCCCCAGTAATTGCTCTTCAATCAGTCCCTCGTGATAATAAGTCTCAATCACTAGAAATTACAGGAACTTTGTACTCATTTACGGCTTCTTAACTAGAGACAAGTCTGATATTGACTTTGCACAACATGAACATGGCAGCTGTCGATGTTTCATGCTAAACTAATACAGCATTTTACCATAAAAGAGATGATGAATATTCGTCTGTTCATTCCATTTTGTTTCGACATGCAAATGGACTTTTATCCTGGCCACTTTATTGTGGTCCATCTACGCAGCCTACAAATCGAAAAAACTATTAATTGGAAAACAATCCTACAACCACAAATCTGCCTCCGGAATTAACTGTGCTTAACACTGCCATGTCGCAACTCCGACTCTATAGCACTTGGAGATGAGGGTCAATTTTTCATTTCGGTCTATCCCATGATATGGCCATAGGACTTCCACTCCCAATTCTTCAGAAATTGAACTTAAGATGCTTGTTACTTCCTTATTCTACAAAGCAAGCAGGATGAAAATGCTTCCTCTCTCTTTCCTCTAGGACTCTAGTTGAAGTACTGGAGGAGTAAGCCTTGCCCCATGACTTAGCTTAAGAAGTATCCCGCTGTGGTGACTAACAGATTCATGCATTTCTCTTCACTCGTGGTTTTGGCACTTCACTGGTCAGGGGAGGCAAACTATTTAGGAGAGTTGAAGCTTTAAATGCTAGTTTTTGAGTCTAGAGTCTTTGTTAAGATATTATATTAATTATTGACAATTATCATTAAATCTTGTGGAAAGCAAGAAAGTACTGAGGAAAAATCCCGACTCTACCATTGCATTTTGGTGAGTAATTCTTTCTTTTCTTCAGCTAAATTATTTGTCCCACAAACAGAGTGCAATCTCAAAGAATGGGCATTCGAAGGAGCCTTATTCGTCAAAGTAGTAGTCTGCCCTAAAATATCTCGATTGATTCAACATTCCAATTACGTGTCACTAGAGGTGGCCCTGGAGATTTTGATCAATCCCGTGATGAATTGGTCAACATATAGAAGCTTTAATTAAGTACACATAGAAGACTTTGAATGGAGACTAAAAAAAAGTTAAATTAATACGACGGCCAATTTTACATTAATTTCAGCATACAAGCAATTCAACGTGTTCCTTTTCCCCTCTACACACTGTTTGCGCATAGATCTAATTTACGTCTCCTCCTTTTCATATCATTTCTCTTGATCCCTGGTGTTAGCAATCATGGGTGTCACCAAAATCAACCAGTCATTTGTAACTCAGGTCACCCCTGACAGGATGTTCAAGGCTTTGATCCTGGACTCCCATAACATTTGCCCCAAGCTCATGTTTTCGTCAATAAAGAGCATCGAATTTGTTCAGGGCGATGGGGAAGTTGGAAGCATCAAGCAGATCAATTTCACTGAAGGTTAGCAGCTCCTGCATATGATGCTCATATTCAGTGTCTTGGTTCGGGTAGAAACTCCTTTAAGCGTAATATAAGCTGCGGTTTTTCCTATATGCAGCTAGTCCTTTTACTTATGTGAGGCACAGGATTGATGCACTTGACAAGGAGAGGTTCATTTGCAAGCACACTTTGATCGAAGGCGACGCGCTGATGGACAAGCTTGAATACATAACATATGAGCTCAAGTTTGAGGGATATGGCAGAGAAGGATGTGTTTGTAAAATGACAAGTGAATACAAAGCAAAGGAAGGGATCGAGATCAAAGAAGAGGCTATCGAGCATGGAAAGGACAGAGCCATTGGGATGTACGAAGTTGTGGAGGCCTATCTCTTGGCACATCCTCATGCCTACACTTGAAAACATCGTGTAATAATTTCCAGGATTGTCTTGTTTGTTTGTTTCAAGAAGTTCCTTTTTGGTCTATACAAAAGATCACAAGAACGGCAGAGCCTTGTCTCTGGATTCTACCTCTTTTAGTTCTGGAAACACCGTCACATATTCTAGCCAACAACAAGAAAAGAAAATTAAATGAGAATACTATCCCATGCTTTTCCAGTTTTCATCATTGATCTCTTATTATCTCACCGGGTTCATTCCCTAGGTTCTTTGTAAGGGAATTGAACCACAAACATATAAAAAGGAAAACTAAAGACATGAACAGATTCGAATTAAGAAGACCCAAGTGCGCATAAACAGATTAGAACTCATATCACCTGCTGCTCCTTCGTCCAATTACCTAAAACAGATGCAGATACAAACACTCCAACCAGGTGAAAATCTTTCACCAACTTGATGCAATATATAGAGCACCTACAAGATGGTAACTAATGAACCTTGATTCTTCATTACAATGACTAAAAAATGAAGTTGGTGACCCTTTGTACCCGAGATGTTGGAATATTTTATGTGTGGGAAGTTTTATGCTTTAAAAGTTAACATCATTACATAGGATCCACGATTGTTTCAGCCCAGCAAGTGATGAGCGCCGTGGGCGGTTCCGTGAGCAAATCCAACACAGTATGCGCCGCCCATGTGTAGTAGCGTATGAATAAAAAGGTCTCTTTGATTAGAATTTTCAACTTTGAACCAATAAGTAGACCAAAAGGCACAAAAGTTGAAGCCCTTGGAAGTTTGAATGTTTTCCATTTCTTTGGCTGCGGACTAACTTCTCTTTTTTCTTAATGTGGTTGTTGCAAAGCCTACCTCTACTACTCAATCTATAAGTACCCAAAATGGCTTCCATGTTCCACCACTAAAACAACCACATTATTATCCCCTCTTCTAACTTCCTTCTAAAAAGCCATGGGGATCACCAGCTTTACACAAGAGTTGACATGTCCAATTGCCCCAGCAAGAATGTTCAAGGCATTGATCATAGACTCTTCCAACTTGATCCCCAAGCTCTTACCTCAATTCGTACAAAGTTATGATGTAATCCAAGGAGATGGAGGTGCCGGAACCATTGAACAAGTCAACTTCACTGAAGGTTAGCAATCTTAGCATAAACTACGTACGCTACCTTCATTTTAGCAGGGCACGGTTTCTCGTAAGACAACTTTAACCGATGTTTTTTGTGTTCATCATATAGGTAGCCACCTTAAATTTGTGAAGCACCGAGTTGATGAGCTTGATGAGGACAAGTTAGTGTGCAAGTACACCATGATTGAAGGGGACCCCTTGGGCGAGAAGCTTGAATCTATCTCTTATGAGGTCAAGTTTGAGGCCACTAGCGACGGGGGTTGCATCTGCAAGATGATAAGCAAATACAATACCAAAGATGACTTTGAAATCAAAGAAGAAGATGTTAAGGAGGGCAAGGACACTACTATTGGGATCCACAAAGTTGTGGAAGCCTACCTCCTGGAGAACCCTCAAGTCTACACTTAGTTTGGGGCTTCGACATATATTTACGCTCTGTTATTTAAGATATTTTGATCTCTATACGTCATACTCGTTCTTCTTTTGCTATTTCTTATATGACCCATTAGTTCTTGTGACCCAAAAGGGTATGTATGTATTTTGAGAGCTAGATTTGAAGCTCTGATTTCCTTATACTTATTTGGCCAAGTAATTGTTTTTATAGTTTGATATCTTACAAAGCGGCGTTCTTCTCCAGAGCTAGAATTCTCTGTTCTTCTTTACTGGGAGATTGAAAAATTCATGCAAATGTCAGGATTATGTCGCACTTGCGACAAAACAATAGCATCAAATCTTCAACATATTCTTGCTGGGTAACCAATATCAGAGAAATTTGTCTGTGCTCTTTAGAAAGGACTGAAATAAGAAAAACATTGTCATGAAAGCCTAACCCAGGGGAGGCCATATTTTTGTTATTCATGAATTCAGGCGTAAGCATCAGGATGTGCCAGAAGGTACAACTCAATAGTCTCCATCATCGCCAAATTCCGTTCCTTTAAGCTTGTAGTATCTTCTTCGGACAGGATGCTGTCTCCCGACGACTCGTACTCCATTGTTAACTTGGCCAAGCAGCCCCCATCTTCGGTAGAACTGAGTGTAATCTCAGCCACAAAAGACTTCAAGTCGAGCCCCAGAACACCTCCTTCAAGGACCGAGTACTTAAATATATGGTTCTCATGGTCTATTGCTTCAACACGATCCTTTACATACCCGAGTGGCTCAATTCCTGCACATGATCATGTCAAAAATCACCAATACATCAGGTTAATGTAATCAAAATCCCAGGACTACCTGATTAGCAAAAGGTAAGAGTATAGAATGAAGGAATTCAAACCGTTTGGTAAGTTATATTGTGTGATGGTGCCAACTCCACCATCTCCTTCAAGAATTTCAATGCTTGATATGAGCGTGGGCAGAAGCTTAGGCAGGAGGTTCCGCATTTCACAGATGCCCGCCCTCCACAGCCTTTCGACAGGGACAGAAGACGTGTACTCGGCAACAATGGTTCCAGTTGCCATCTTCGATAGAAACTACAAGATACACATCAGACTATATAGATTTGAGATGACAGAAGGGAAAGTCTTCGTGCATCCCACTTAGCAGGCTAGCGTTCTTTGTTCTCAATTAATATTCGCTGGAATCAAATAATGCCATTTAAAGCTTTTAATATTGACAGCTCTATCGCTTAGAACAAACCACAGAACCTGCCTAAGCCCCTGAATGAGGCCATGTTGATGATTAACATCCTTCAATGAGATGGTGAAGCAACGTCACCAGGAGAACCAACACTAACTATAATAGAATCCAATCACGTTGAGAGAACATGAACATCTTGGAAAATCAATTGATGAAATTGTGAGACAATCTGTTGGGCCACCACTAACTCAAAAACTAAACACCATATAAATTTGAGCTAACGATATTATTTTTATTAGTCACACCTGTGGAATCTTTTTAGTATGAAACTTGACATTTTTATATTCAATGATATCTTCACCGTATTAGTCCATTATCAAATCATTACACTCTTCCCACGAAATATTTGTTGACCTTCGTGCAATGATGTGAGTTATGTGAGTTTTATCTGAGTCATGTTTCTTAATTCATGCTCTTATAGGAAGAGATACCTACGACAAAGTACCATCTCAACTTTATCCATTAAATTAATCACCAGTGACTTTGATATTACTTGATAAATATTAACATTTTGAAAAATCTTTTGATGAAACTATAATAGAACATATAAAAGTCTCATTGATCGTTTTTTTAACTTATAAACTTAATCTGAATATTAACTGTAACTATTCACACATTGTACATCTTTCTAATAAGGAAGTCTTGCTTGAGGTAGGACTGACGTGGCATTACCTATTATGTTAGCTGACACGGTGTGTGGAGTGAGTTAACGTGGCATGCTGACAAGGAATGATGACATGGCAAGCTGACGTAGAGGAGAGAGGTAATTTTTCTTCTAATAGTTTTGATAATAAAAATTTGGTTATCTCAATCATCAACAAAAGCTAGCTAGCTATAAATGCTAGTTATTACACGGAGTATAGTCTAATTACTAGAATTTGAATATTTGAAGCATATCACCATGGTAGCTCATGAAAGAAGCAAGGACCACTTAACCCCGATAGTCGCTTAGGTTGCAACCACTAATCATTGTTGAGTGGTGCATAAAAGTTTGACTTGGTCAAACACATGCAATGTGTGTATTAAATATCTTCGTAGTAGAAAAGAAAAACATGACCTTAAAAAGCTAAAATCTTGAAGTAGTTAAATTAATGAGGATTGACATTATAAGATGGTTAAATCATCATAATGAAATGGTTAACACAATAAGGATTTTTGAAAGATGGCTGAAATTACATAAGATAATAGTAAATACAAAGTTCATATCAGATGACAAAAACCTAATGATTATAAGATATAATTGTATATCATATACAAATTTACCTTTCTCATGAACATAATATATTATACATGAAGCATTTGTTCATAATACATAGATACAATCTAGTGTTCACATCATGTTAGTGAAATCATACGAGAATATGACAAATAAAAAGATAAGTGTTTGATAATGAAAACTTAATAACTACATATATATGAAGATAATATAAGTATACATACACAGGTATTTATATATAAATAGATATACATAAGTATTAGCTACATATTACGATAATTTATATATAAAGTATCATTTTTTTAAGATAAAGTAGTCATCGTTCTTCTTAATCTCTGTGAAACCTTGATGCAACCCCTTTTTTTCTTTAGAGCAAATTTTACTCCAATCAACAAATGAATACAATGTAATCATAGCCCAAAGGCCCCTCTACAATATGGTGCTTAGTATACAACAAATATTGAACTTAATGTATACAATTTTTTCACGTGGAACAATAACCATAAACACCACTCGAGCTCTTTTTCAAGATTCTCTTTTGTGAGAATGTTTTGATCATGAAATTAACCATTGGTAGCTCATGTTGGGTTTGACGGGAGGTGGTAAAGTAGTCAAAAGACCTGCAAGTGCTAGTTCTATATAAAGTAGAAAGGAATAAAGTATGCATCTCACTAACAGAAATTATTTTTTATAATAAGGATAATACTTGAAGGTCTTTATGCATGTGGGTAGACCTAAGCTTTTTATATGACATTGGAGCCAATCCTACCCCTATGTGATCCAACCTAATCCAGAAAATGAGATTGTCTTTTGCCAGTAAAAGTTTAAGGTTAGAATATGGAAAAATATTGAAAATAAAATCTCACATTAAAGAGAAGAGTACTTATAATATATCTTATAAGTTTAGATAATTAATATCCTCATTGACACATTTTAAACCTTTCATAGGCTAGAGAAATAGCTTAGGAAACTAAGGTTGGCATTACCATTTTCTCCTTAACAGAAAACATCATATGTCACACATCACAAGCAAGATTCTTGTACGTGTCATATATGTGGACTTTAAGAACAAGATTATAGTAGCACCTAAAAACCAATATATCAACATATTTGCAAATATATCTCAAAACATATTTGTGATTAATGTGTATACTTATTTATCAATGATGGGTCTACGCTTTGCTTCACAATATCAAAAGTGATGTGATTTTAGACATACATTTGATTCTTTATAGGCATGTATCTGATATATATTTTTTATATGAACTTCAAGAAAAATTACACGGTTCTTAAAATTACGTTTTTCAACCAGAACAGTTTCGCAATACAGGCCATTTCGCTTAACACCAAAATTCCATCGAATAAGGATTAATCTAACAGCTTTTAACATGAATGGTCTTTGCTTTCATTTTCAGTGTGCTTTCTTGGAGATACCTTCTGACCATAACAAAACAAGGGTGGTATCTAAGTCATGCATAGCCAGCCTGTATATTCCCCATAATTCATGTCCAGCAAAACTGAAAGCAAGTCAGTTTTCTTTACTTTTTGACAATGGACCATGTTCACTAAAGCACACTTGTCCCTCCCGCACTGCTCAAGTTTGCTGCATCAACCATAAACCTCCCCTTCCATTTTGGTCGGTTGACAAGATCCTGCATATGCACTGCATTAGACCAGAATCCCCAACTTCATAACGGAGGTAACTTTTCCCTCCGGTGTTCCACTTTGTGAATTTTACTTCGTCTCCTTTTGTGATATAAAGAGGGTTAGGTTCCAGTCAAATCGCCGATGAGAAGGCACGGCAACGTAATCGTCCTGAAACCGCAATATTCGTTCCCAACATCACAAGCAATTCTCACTGAAATAATAGAAGTCATAAAATTGGTGACCCTTACGCAGTATCTTAGACCAAAAAGCCAAAAGGAAAGTCTTGGAGAAAAACAACAATTTGAGACTAGATTATCTGCCAGTTTAGTTGTACCACTTAGAAATGCCAGTTTTGTTTGAATCTAAAGTAAAGAGCAGCATCAAACAATGACAAACATTACTTGGCAAAGCTCAAAAGCCAAACTTCCATGGCCCACCTCCCCATTAATAACATTTTCTAGCTTAAAGATACTCATGCAGAAAAACAGCTTTTAGACAATGGAGCTCTTGAAAACACCACCCACCAATGAATAAAAAAAGGTACCAGGCCTACCAAATGATTTGGCAGAGCAACAATTTTAGTGGAGTCAAAATCACCCGCCTTTAAACTTTGTGGTGTTGAAATTTCAGAAAGAGGGGAAATAAAGTTAGAGCCCGTGAGCATCAAGTAATATATCAAAGGGAATCTCCAATTCAGGAAGTAATGACGAGGCAGGGTTGATTTATTTATGAAGGAACTTCCCTGAGTTTCTATCAAGTAACAACCATAGGTGTTATTGACAATGCATGCACCATGATGTGACTGAAAATAAAGTTGAGTAATGGATCAAAGATACCCATTAAAAGTACGAAGAAGCTCAAAGGTTCCCCACAGATATTGCAACCGAAAAAACTCCACTGCTCAGAATTTCGAAGTCAATCCATGCTGCACAAAAGCCTTTTTTTTAATTTTTTTGGTAAAATATTCATGACGCCTGATCAACATGAACTGAATTCCATATTCGAAGAAAAATATCAATCAATCCCCCGGTTACTAATAAAACTAACACAGATTTTCGTGTGTCATTTTCAGAGAAGGAATCTGGGTTCCCATCTGCTTCAGCCTTCATGACAAAAAAGGAAAGCAGGTTCGTCACTTCCAACCTTGAAAAATATAGAGATAAGCCACAATTTGTCATTTCGTTCACTGTGGTTTTCTTGTCACAAAAGAATTCCCTGATAGTGGATATCCTTCGCAAAGCTGCTTTTGAATTTTTTTTTGACCTATCAACAATGTATGGGAATGATCTATCATCTGCTCTCACTTTACAGTTCTTTTTGCATGGTCGGTTTGGGATATCCAAGCCTCCATGACATCCCACGTTTATAGATGGCCATTCATCTAAAGTAAATTCCCTTTGGTTCAGTCCAAGGTCCAAATAAATAGCACAAGACGATGCCCCATTTAGATTTGGCAATCGACTTGGTAGGCTAATCAAGCCAACATGCATACCCTTTCCCCCTCTCCCTTCTCACAAAGAGATTCCTTGCATGTCCCACACCTTTTTTTTTTTCAAGTATTCTTAACCTTTGTACAAATAAATGCCACCTATTGATTCTTCATTCCCACAACTCCACCATCTCCATCCCATCCAAAGCACATCTCTCTTGGCTTCTCTATCCTCCCCATTGCCTCATGGTTCCGGAGTTAGAGGTATGAACCCAATCCAACACCATCGGGTATATAGTTTTGTGTCAAATTTAATTTTGTTTTTTTCATGCATCACAACACTTTTCCTATTTTGTCAAGCGCAGAAACCTCGAGTCACTGAGATACAGGTCCGGATGGACTGCAACGGGTGCGTTCAAAAGATAAAGAGAGCACTACATGGCATCAACGGTAAGGAAAAAAATAGGAGGAAGTGATTAATTTTTCTCTTCTTGAATGGTTTTTCCTCGGAATCGCCTCATGTTCTTAAGTTCAACAGGTATTTATGATCTCTACATTGACGTTCCTCAACAAAAGTTAACAATAATAGGGTGGGCAGATCCAGAAAAAATTGTCAAAGCCATTAAGAAAACGAGGAAAACTGCCACCATATGTTCACACACCGAACCAACAGAGGCCCCTGCAGAAGCACCAGAACAAGCACCTGAAGGCGGTTCAACAGCCCCTGATGCAGCAAAACCTCCGCCACCAGAAGCTCCACCAGGTGAAGCAGCCCCACCGGCAGAGCCTCCAAAAGACCCGCCACCGGCACCTGAGAGTTCACCACCGGAGACTACATCACCACCACCACCACCAACTGTAGCTCCAGACGGTAACACAAGCCAGCCACCACACAATCCCTCTGAACCAAAAAATGTAGGTGAGGTTCACGTAATATACCACCATCCACCTGAGTACGGCTACAGATATGGTTACGGGCACGGTTACTATGGGAACTTGCACAAGTACCAGAATGGCCAAGGGCTGCCCCCAGAATCGCCTCAACCCATCTCTGTGACGCACAGCTACAACACATATAAGCCGTCGCCTTATGTCACTGAGTATGAATATGTGCGGTCACCACCACGCTACACGCAATACAGTAGGATGGAGCGCTATAATGAGGACTATCACAATGGCAACAATGGCAATGGAAATATCACATCAATGTTTAGCGATGAAAATCCAAATGCTTGTAGAATAATGTAGATGGAACAGAGTCCTATATCAAAGAGTGGCCCTTTCTTTGACCTCCTGGATAGACATGGAAGGAAAGATAAGGGGACTGTTATGGAAATAATATAACAGGTTGGAGCAGTAATGTTTTCCTATAAGCATGTGAGGATGTTCAGGAAAGAATGAGATTCTAAGCCCTTGAGTGCAGGAAGTATTATTCCTCCTGAGAGGCCTAGCAATTACTGCTGCTACATTTCCCAGAGAATCCCATAAAGCTATTATGTTCTGCAACGATACTTTTCAGCCTTACATTGTTGAAAACCTACTCTCATTTTCTTTAGTTAATACGGTCTCCCTTAAAACTTTGCAATGAAAGGGTAGCAATCAAGAAAGATTAAAATGATTTCTAGTCACTTCCCATAAACAGAGCCCCAACCTGAGAGTCTTCGGATGCTACATATGTATATGCACTTCACTTTGTTTTATTCACATCTAATCAACTCTGCTAATTACCATCATGTGACCTGACATAATAGACTCTTACCAGTATGGCATATAAAACTACACATCCCAGTGGCCAAAAGTCCAAATTTCCATTCATTAGGAGACTCATAACAAATATGACTTTAATATGGCTGTAAATAGTACAGTTCCCTGACATAGTAAAATCACAAGCAACGTCAAAATGTTTCTGAACTTCCCGAACATTAGACCATCATGGGATAAACATGCAACCAACTAACCAAACTAAGCCATTAAGGCCGCTAACTTCATTCTGTCATGAATCGGTAGTGCAAAGCCCGCATATAAAGATCAATGAAGATTATGGCACATGTCAAAATGACAGTTTTTAGACTCACGAGTCCAAGAAGTTTGTCATGCATCCACTAACAAGAACAAGTTAGCATTGCTCCAACTCTAACAGAATGTCTATTCATATTGAATCAATACTGAAACATATTCCATAATCAGGAATCAGACGTGGTCAGTATGGAGAGAAATGGTGGGGATAACTTTATAGTTAGGTACGATAGCACAGAAAAACTCGCCAATGCTATAGTTTAATGCATTGGCCCCTTGCACTAGATACCATGCAATTTCAAACTCGGACAAAAAGCAGATCTTGAGCCCATTTAAGTGGTGGACATGACAATCCCAATTTCATTGGCTTCAGAGGGTGCACTTGATACATTTAAAATATGTCACAGCAACGGAATAAAGGGTAAAAACAGATAAGCACAAAGTTCTTACAAAATTGCAAGGCCTTTTATAAATGGCAATAGTGCATGCTTACAAAACTGTGCCTCAGAAAAGGTTACAGGTAGATCCTATCAACTTGCTCCAAAGGAAGAAAATAAGATCATAAGCTTACGCCTTTACTATTTTAACAGAAGAAGTCCATCTTCAAAATAACAGAGAATTGAAAAAAAAAAAAAAAAAAAGGGAAGAAGAAGAAGAAGAAGAAGAAAGAAAGAAAGAAAGAAAGAAAGAAGAATTGCCACGTCTAAACTAGAGGGAAGCAAAATTGTCGGCGGTAACATAGGCAAGAGAGCCCGACTGTAGAAAGGTAGAAGCCCAAGTTAATTACAGCACCATCAGAAAACAACCTGCATCATGTAAAGCCACTCAGTCCTTTTGAAGCCCCTGAATAGCACAAATGTATAAAAGAACCAAATATTTTTCTCATCCATGGATTTCAGTCCACCAACATGAGAACATAGGATGTTTAGCCTGAACATGTCGAGAATCCTTCCAGATAAGCCTTAACAAACTTCATATTATAAATAGAGGTTTTGCTCAGTCATATGATCCAAACGCACACCTATTAACTATATAGATGTCTAGAACAGTAATAGATAAAGTAAAAGCACTTTTGTTCATTAACTGTTTACCTCTTATGGTAAAATGCACCTATTTATTGTCATCACTGCTTAAATCAGACTCATCATCCTCCCCGAATAAGACTTCATCAACATCTTCTTCTTCATTGTCATCCTCATCATCACTTTCAGTAGTCGGATTATCATGCACCGAACTTTGAGTTTTGTTCTCCAAAGCCTTGTCAATCTGTAAAAATAGCATCAAATAGTGATCAAACTAATCAATATGACAAACTTAGAAAGAGGATGTGAAGTTAAAAACCTGTGCCATCACAAGTTGCAAACGACCCGATAATTGTAATAAAGGTTGAATTGCAGCACCTCTGGATTTAGTTATCTGGAAGAATGAAAAAACATGATTCAAGAATGTCGCAACATATGTCAAACAGTGGATAATTGGATATACAGAGCGTTGTCTCTATAAGCTAATGAACTCCATTCTCATTCAAGGAAGCTCAAGTAATACAAAATGGATATAATGACAGATGAAAAATCCAAATCACATTTAAAAAAAAAAATGATATCTGGGTTGGGTTTAAGGAGCTGTTGGCTGGTGACGCTTTTGACACCTTATCAGCCTCCTTTACTATAAATTTTCCATCAACTTTGGCACCAAAACTAGAGGTGATGTTCTACCTATCCAGTTATACAAATAGGCGTCTACAGTTTAACAGGTGAAATGTTGTTATTAAACCTGACTAATCCGAGATTTCACACTTAGAAGAGCAAAATAAACTGTAAAACAATCAGTAAAGAAAAATCACAATGTTTCACCTTGGATAACGAGTTAAGCATTTGGATTGTCGGTTCCTGGGACATAACATGATGACTGTGATTCAAAATTATAGTATATATCCATGGGAGAACATACTTTCCACTGCATGTCCTGTTGAAGACAACCAAAAGTTTCCAGTCAGTTTTAGTACACCTCTTCTGTAGAAATTGCAATTGCAAATTCCCTATTACAAATATATGATAGTGAAACGAATTCACTTTACAACATAGCTATCCAAAAAAGGAAAATAATAACATTTACTACATACATATACCAAAAAACTGGTAATTTTTAATGTTAGATAAGAAGACATAGAACAAACCATAAGAAGACATAGAACAAACCTAGATTGCCACTTGGCCACCAGGACGAGCAATAACTTGTATGCGTCACTAGGTGACATAGATCGAACAGATGCCTCAATCTGATACAGAAATCATATAAAGTTAATTATATGTAGTGATGCTTTTCTGCTAAGCGGGTAGGGGGAAAGAAAGAAGAGATTCATACATGTGGGGCGTTCATTTCTTTTTTCTTTTTCTTTTTTCCTTTTTTTTTTTTTTTTTGTGTGTGTGAGTGGACAGGGAGGAGATGGGACCCGAGAAAAGAAAAAAAAAATAACAAAACAACGCATACAAACCTTTTTTCGTGGTATATCAGCCTCAAGATCAATACCCTTGAGCATTGAAGAATTAGGTGTCCACTCTAACATTTGATCATCTCCATTATTCAGTATCCCAGACAATCTCAGCTGATCCTCCATACAAATTGTTTCAGTATCAACCTCTACTTGTGCCATGTAATCTGCACAGACCAGGAGCATGGTTAAGAAACGTTCTGCTCTGTTTAGTGTCCTCACAGCAAAAGCTGATAAACCTCAAGCATAGCCATATTTGGGCAAAAGCTACTTTGCCCAAAAGCCATCGGCAGAAGTCAATATTTCCACTGTAGTAATTCCAACCCTCAATGAATGGGGTGAATTATGCTTCAAAATAGATGGAGAGCTCACTTTAAGCAAGTGATTTACATCATAACCATCGCAACCTGTGGGATGGATGGTAGGCATTGAACATCCCACAATTCTAGTCATTGAAGAAGATAAATATTCATCATCCTAGAAGGGCAAACCTCATGGAAACATCTGTCATTTTGACATTACTGTGCAACAGGGAAAGCCATACATGACATCAGACCCGTAGCAACTGTGATAAATAGCAAAACCCTAACCCATTTGATGCCCTGTTTTTATGAGGAGAAATTATTCATGTTGAAATGCCCTCATTTTCAACATACAGCTTACTCTTCTTAACTGGGTATTCCCCTTCCCTTTCTTCTGCAAAAATCTTTTCCTCCAAGTTATGAGCTATTAGTAATGCAAAGGGACTTTCCCATGTTCGAGCTCTCAACAGTAAAAGAAAATGTTCAAATTATCAGAAGAACAAGCAACCAGTACGGAGCTATTAAAAAATATATATATGCCCAAATATGAAAACTGACAAATCACAATTCAAAATGTAAACCATAAAAAAGCAGTTGTATAAAGTAAAAGTAAAACAGTACAAGACCCACACTAGGATATTTGGTGTACCTTTCCCCTCCACAGACTCGGCTTGACTGCCACTCTCTCCCAAATCTTCCATTACCTTATCAGTGTCAGCTGTCATCTCTTTTTCCATTTTCTTTTTCTCTTTAGGATAAAAAATCTTTGGAATTGGGAGTAAAGCATCCTCAGCATTTGCACGGTCTAATGCAGTAACTGTTCAATCATCAAAAAGGTTTTCAAAGATCAAATTGCAAATAATAAAGACATTAGTATCAAAGTAGACAAGAGCAGATCATAAGAATCTATGCCCAACAGAGGGTTTGAATGCATTAGAAATCTAAAAATGAATCAGAATGCCATAATACATTAAAGACATAGATCAGTAAGTAGGAGATCTTTTGAAGTGAAACCACACCTCCATTTTGTATGTCTTTTCCTTTCTTGGATTTGACATGAGATTGCCTCATTGGAAGAAGAACCCCATCACTAGAGATACTTAGCTTTATGTCTGCGCCAGATTGCACTAAAATTTTCTGAAATGATGGCTTTACTAGCAACCCATAAGCGACAAAGACCTGAGCAGAAATAGGTCCTGTAATGCCTTGTAATTTTGCACCAAATATTGTGGGTAACAAACCCTTGTAACTCGGAGAGTCCTCAAAAGATAATGAGACTTTTGTAGGCTTGGCATTGCGTAATTCCTCTGTATTCTGTGCAAACCAAAGATAACAAATTCCAATCTCTGAAATGGCCAAAACACATAGACCTGAATCGTCAACTTCCCCAGTAGTAATACATCTGCTATCAAGAAAGACAGCAGGGTGCTCCATTGAAAGCACGCAGCTTGCTGACTGCTTTTTTCCACCACCTATCTTCCACACTGCGACATATCTTTCACCAACAGCAGAGGAGAGGATGTATTTCCCATCTTCAGTAAAATTGATACATCGAACAGCTCCCTATTAGTAATTCAGAAAATTATTTGACCCAGAAGTCAAAGAAGATAACAAGACAGATCAAATTTTCATTCAGGTCAAGAGAATGGAGGAAAACTGCGTTGATATAGAACGTAGACAACTCTGTTACACTTACAGGATGCCCAGAAAACTTCTGTATCTTTTTGTGATCTGAACAGTTAAATATCTTCAACTGAGCAGCTGCAGTAGCTAATATTTTCCCATCTGCCACAGAGAAATAAAAGTCAAAGGTGGCATTATCAGCCAAAGAATAACTACAACAATCATTTATTTAAATCTGACTCAAGGAAGGTCTTCTTGCCACTAATTTTTATGCTACTGCATTTATGTTTTTTATGATAGGGTTAGTTTTTCTAATTTCTTGTCAATTTTGCAAGCAATGTTTGATCCTATAAATGTGATCTCATAAAAAAGTAGTGGGACTGCAACCAATGATCTCTAGCTTCAGTAGCAACTACATCCTATAAAAGCATGATCAGCTACTTGAAAATTCAAGAATCCACCAGGTGCAGGTATCGGTTACTTATTGAAAGCAAAACTAGCTATAACAAATCATTTCTAAATGGGTATAAGCACCCCACGACAGAATGAGAACTGACCATCTTCTGTTGATAAAATCATCCACAACTATCTACATACACTGTTATTTCAGCTAGAAATTGAGATCTAATTTTTCAATGTGTAGAATTAGCACAACACCACATCCTCACCACAGAACCACGCTATTCCAACTTGAATTCTTTTGTAAGGTATAAAACTTATCAACAGAATCAACACTACCATTAGAACAATCTGTTGATTACAACCACTATTAGGCAAGTGTACCAAGAACAGATGTAGAGGACATTTACCTGAAGAAACAGATATACAGGATATAGCCTTTGTAGAAGCTCTGAACTTCAGCAATAGATTTCCTGACAAAGAATCGATTTGGCATATCATGCCATCAGCCCCCGCAGTGTAAATACATGAACCATGTGTGGAAGATGATATTGCACTAACACCCCTGCACATTAGACAGAGGAAGGGAAACGGTAGGTCACAAGCTACAGATGATATTACAATTGCCAAAGTAAAATCATTCATCAGTCAATGCAGTAACCAATTACATATAAAAGCTTCAGATATTTGTCCCAATTAAAGACAAGAACTTCTTTGTCTCTATGCTCTCTATACATGAACCTATGCCAATCACACTATAAACTAGGAAAACAATGCAAATTGATGTACTCTGAAGCATGTGATCGCTTCACATGCTTTTTGACACGTGATGCATCAGTTTGCAAACTGATGTACTCTGAAGCAGTAAAAGAGCTGCTCTGCAAGGTGAACGCTTTTTGACATTAAATCATGATGCTAAAAAGTACTCTAACTTCTGTGACAGAGCATGCGGTATGGGTAAGAACTGAAAGTAAGCCAGTTTCTTGTCCCCACTTGATTCAATTGTTTGTAAATCCCAAAAGAAAGTGTTGACAACCTTTCTCAATCCATAATTTGTCTTGTGAAGACCATAAGAAGGTAAATTCATATGAGAAACTCACCCAGGATGGCAATCGTTAACCCTCCATTTCAACGAACCAGCAGCGACATCAATTGCTAAAACATCACCACTCCCAGTTCCTAAGACTAATAACGACGACCCTACCTTCCGTTTCCTCTTTCTCTCGAAAGATAACCACTTCATGCATTTATAATCAACTGATAGATGTCCCCTTTGGGGTCTCGTCAATATGTTCGTCTCATCAGCTGTTGTTATGTCCACAAATTCGGTCTGTATCTGACCCCTCAATGAGTCCCAGATTTTAATTCGGCCATCTCCAGAGCTTATAGCAAAGAAGTCCAAAGAAGGACTAAATGATGTCAACAAATCTCTGATATTTGATGAGTTCATGCTCCTGAGATGTAAAGTTATATAAGTTAGTTTAACTTACTTAAGGAATATTAAAAAAGATAAAAATAAAAATAGAGAAAACGTAGTAACCTTAACAAAGTAAAATGTTGTCTGAACCTAACCCAAAAGTTTCTGCCCCGATTCCATCGGCTTTCAGGGGAGCACAAGGGGACCTACGCTTTGATTTTTATATTTTTTTAATACGCACACATCCAAGAGATTCCCGGCCCTGCTAGCTTACCAAGCTAGCAGGTGATCGAAGATGTAATCTCTCTTTCTCTATTCCCTTATGGTGTGTTAGTCGTTCTTTGTATTCCCTTATTGTGTGTTTGTCATTCTTTGTATTTGTTTCCCAGTGCCATCCCATATAATAGACACGGGTCCGCCAAACCCGCTGTCGCACCCCATACGGAAGCAGCCACTTCCGAACACGAAACCACCATTACAAATCTGACCTCCTTTTACACCAAAAAGAAACTCTTCCTCCGTCTCACAGAAGCAAAGATAAGTTCTAAAAACTGGGTTTTCTTCAACTCGAAAGACACCCACTCAAAATCTATCAATTTTGACACCAAATACCACATTTTTCAATGAAAAAGAAAGAGAGATGAACGCATACCTCTTCTCCGACGATATATGGCCTGATTTTCAAGTTCCAAACCGCCCTACGTCCACCGTCGGCTGCAGCAGGTCTCAGGACCCTTCTCTCTTGTTGAGTCTTTTCGGTTTACAATAGAACACACCGGCGCCACTTACAAGCGATACCCGCAGCTCACTCTCCGAACACCCAACAGCTGCAGCTCTCACGGCGCAGATATAAACCTTCTTCCCTTTCCTGAATTCAAACAAAACCCTGAGTCATGCGCGGCATAAGGAAGGAAAGCTTTCAGGCGGCATAAACGAGCATGAGTCATGCGCGGTCCAGGTCGAATACTGACCCGCGCACCCGATCTACTGGACAGCCCTCATCCAGGGGCCCAAAAAAGGCCCAAATTCGAATCCAAGGCCCTTTTTAAATATTGCAAAAGGGTGGGCCTTGCAGGACAAAAACGTCATCCTTCAATGGCCTCTAAAGAAGCCCAATACAAATGCCGCAAATGTCATGGAAGTCCAAACAAGTCAATTACAAAATGACTACAATGCCCTTACCAGTGGGGGTAATGTGAGTACCATTTTGACAAATGAACAATATGAACAGCTAATGGAGCTACTCAATCATCTGGACCTTGTAAATTATTAGCTAACTTTGTAGATAATTTATATCATCCTAAAAAAAGTTTTATAGTCAAAAAATGAATTATTAATACAAGCTAATTATCAAGTTGTATCTTATCTCACATGCATGTATTCCATTATTCCATGCATGTCACATTCTACCTCTTAGATTGCTTGATGGTAACTGTATTAATAAAAACATGAGTATTTAACATTGTGATGAAGAGCCTTAAATTTGTTATCATGTGTATAAAGTTAAGTGAAACAATAAATAAAAAATAAATAAAAGATCTCAAACAAACATTCCAAATTATAAACCTACAGAGTTTAAGTTACCATCTTTGCCAAGAAAATGTTTTGAACACAAGCATTTGATGATGGCTACGAAATCCTGTTATGATCGTCATCAATTTGTATGTCCTTTCTTTACATTCATACAGTAAAAATAAACTCTTGCTTTTTCATTCTGAATACTTTTTTTTCTAGTTCTTACAGATAGGTTTTTTCTCTTTTTCTGGGAGAACACTAGAAGTTGCAGACTATCAGTCATTATAGCTCATTTGACTTCTCTCGCAGTCCTTATGAGAAAACTGGGCAATCTCTAGTCATGGAGACGATATCTTCAATCACCTTTTCTTCGTTTTTTTTCTTTTTGTTTCTAACTGAACTGTGTCAGAACTTTGGCTTCTTTTACCTTCCTTGGCATGGCATACGGCTTTTTCTGTTTTGGTCTCTACTAAATTTGGCCAATACCAATAAACTGTACATTGATCCCTGTACTCCAGGTTGAATTTATATTTATGAAGAAGAAGAAGAAGAAGAAGAAGAAGAAGAAGGTAATCAATTGTTCTATCTTACTTTGAGACCAAAACACTCATCATTTCAACCACATGGCTCCAATTGAAATTTCCCCTCAAAGCTACAATCTTGTTTGACATGTCACTCCACATCAAGTAAACATTTTTACAATGAAATATCACTGCAACACTAAGAATAGCAGAGTACCTCTCCATCATCACTACCAAAAATTTCCTTACCGTGAATAAAGAAATGAAGCTGTACAAATAAGCTGCACATCGCACCACGCAAGAATGCAAATAAAGGGAATGAAGAAACAAATAGTGTAAACATGTGTCTTATTGGAAAGAATGTGGACTGGTTTGAAATGGTAAATGGTAGAAGAATTTCAGATTTTTCCCTCAGTTTAAGGTGGGGCTGAAAGGTATCATTGTAGTATGGAGGAATGATATCATAAGACCGCGGCTTTTCCATCTAAATGCAAGAGGGAAAAGCAAGCCGATGAAGAATTTGAATATGAGCGCTGAAGTTCAGGACAAGGTTCAGGGAAGACGGACTCCGTAAAGCCAAAAACATTGGAACATACCCAAGGAGAGGGAGATCCAGAACCGATTGATAAGGAGACATTGAATAGACAGATAGAAGTAAAAGGAGATTCTTGTATTCCCGTGAAACTTCCAGCAACTGTGATGTTTGTGCCAATCACATCCTGCACGGTGATGCGGTCCAAAACTGGAAGAGCATTCGGATCATACTTGTCGTCCGGATGGGAGCTGCACTGACCAGTGGCAGCAAATGACAAGTAGATGTTTTCCATTTCAATATCTGATATAATGATTCTTTTGATATAACCACCTCTGCCCTTAGTAGTCCTCATCTCGATGCCACTGAGGGAGTTGAAGAAGTGGGCCTGCTCAACATGCACATCAGAAATGCCACCAGACATCTCGCTGCCAAAAGCAACGGAAGAGCCTGAATATGATTTCAGGTGGACCCTTCTGATGTGGACATTTGTGGTGGGTCTGCCATAATTAATACCATACTCATCCCAGCCACTCTTGAGGGCAATTGCATCATACCCCATGTCTATAACGCAGTCCTCTATGCACACATTATCAGAGGAATCTGAAAGGACAGCACCATACAAACAAGTTTAAGCAAAATTCTTCTTGTGTAATCATTTCAAAACATAAATAATAAAACCAAAATGAGTGAGTGAGAATGACAGAGAGATATGTAAAGATACTGAATGAGGAAGTAGATTTTGATTGGCATGTCTAATTTGAAATTACTATAGGTCTTGAGTACAACTGAAAATTGTAAGCAATCAGCTGTGCTCGAATGAGGTCTGCTCATTTTGCTTGTAATGAACTGCAGCTACCCACACAATGCTCGTTTATTCCAATCTAAGAGTGTTTAACAACCCATACAGAGCTCAAAGAACTTTCAAAATCCAATTCAAACACGGAGGAAACATTTATGACATTTTTTCTTCCTTATTTTTAATTCTTTTTTCAAAATATGCTCTTTTCCTGATGGTTGTTTACCAAAGGCCTACTCGTCTACTTTTGTGAGAACCCCTGCACTGTACCTCGAAGAAGAACAAAGAAACCATATCATTATGTGTCTCTGAATCTATTGGAACACGCTTGGCAAATATCTAAAGCAAAAAATCTCTATTGCAACTTCACATGCTTAACATGAGCCAAGCAATCCAACAAGGCATGAGAAGATAAGATATCAAGTTTCCATTTTGACCACATAAAATCTGCTGCTTTTCTTTCCATAATCAACAAAATGCAGATGGCCAGAAGGGCCAGATGCAGAAGAGTCAGTGATATAGACATATGATATCATGATCTCACTATATACCTAGAAGTCGGAAATCAGAGATTGTTACGGACCTGGTACTATACCAACAGTGTAAGGAGATTCCGAAGGAGACGAGATTGAGACATTCTGAACATGCACATTACTGCATAGGATCCAATAATATAAAAATCCAATTCCCTCCAATTGTTAAGATATTGATCCAAAGTTTAGAAAATATCAACCACCAGGGCTTCCAAAACTTACCTGCAATAGACTGGATGGATGCTATATGCAGGAGCATTGAAGAAAGTAAGATTTGAAACTACTACATATTCAGACGCTATAAACTCCACAAGATTAGGGCGGCTGTAGTTCAAAGAATGATAATTGTACCAATCCCACCAAACTGACCCCTGGCCGTCGATGGTTCCATTATCACCTGCTTCAGTAAAAATGGATGTTATATGAGGCACAGCCTAGGCAGGAAAAATTTGTTAAACATAGCAAAAGAAACTTAAAGTTAGATATACCTGTAATCACCACGTCTTGTAACATATATCCATTAATTAAGCTTCGATATCTTCCTCCAGGAACGTCAATCCCTCTACCATATGAGGGTAAGGGCTCAACAACTTCCCAATGAGATGGATCCTTCACAAATGAAAGCGAGCGTAAGAATCCAAGCTTACAAAAACCACACTTTTTTTTAAAAGTACTTCTTGCACTATATCTTCACACCCGCGCAAAGCCACAAATAAGAGGAAACAAATAAGAATGTGGCGGAAACGGAAGAAGCAGAAGTACCTGAGATCCAAGAATGACAGCACCTTTTTCCAAGAAGAGGGTAAGGTGGCTGGTAAGATTGAAGCTTCCTGTAAGCCATCTTCCTGGTGGCACATAAAGCTGGGCACCACCCTTATCAGCGAAGGACTTGAGATAGAAAATGGCATTCCGAAAGGCTATGGTATTCAATGTTTTACCATCTCCCACAGCACCAAACTCCAAGATGGATACACTGTGTGGCCTTGGATCCAATGTCAACTTGTAATCACATTGTCCATCACCCTCTTCTCCATTAGTTTTGACAGCATTGCTCAACGCCAGCAGCAAGAGCAGTGCCACCTGCAAGACGAGGAAAATAAAACGCAAGCAACTGCTCCGGAAACTTCGCATGGGAAAAAACCTACTTTCCTTCTTTTCCTCCCACCCAAAAAAAAATAGAAGGAAAAAAAAGAAAACATGGTAATTAATTACTATAATTGATAGTGCCAAATTAAAGAGAGGATATCTAACGACGACAAACCAGAACGAAAATTGTGATAAAAAGATACAGGAAAGACCAAAAGACTCAACCCCGTAAATGGATTTAAAAAACATATAAGCCCATTATACAAAAGAGTGTCAATGAAAAGACCAAAGTGATTAAACCATTTTCACGAAACTAATAAAGAACATACATTCAGACAAAAAGCAACGCAAGTAGAGAATCCTGCCCATGGCAGATTTGCAAAGACAAACAAATATAAGCAACAATTGCAGACGGAAAAACACCAAAATATTAACTCTCAAAATTTTGTTACTATGAGAAATTCAAGTCACTTGACCAGCTAGCTTAGTGATAAATTAGTAAGGATTCCAACAATGAACTCTGAGTTCGATACCTTGAGTGTGCGTGATGTAATACTAGGGAAAAAAAAAAAAAAAATCAAGTGCAGGTACATTAACAGCCTTTACTAGTTTTAAAAAACAAGTGAATACAAAAGTTTGAAAGATCATAACAAACTGATTATAAGATGTAAACAAATTGATTTCCATAGTCAAAACCATTGATCATAACAAAAATCTGTGATATTTACCCCGACAAAGAATAAAACTCGAGCAATCATGTTTTGAAGTTCCGGATTCGGAGGAAAAAAAAAAGACGAAACGAAACAAATCAAAACAGAAGGGAAAGTACCACAAACAAAGAAAAAAGAAACGTACTTACTAGCATCTTCATGGGACAACAGCCTCGGAAGCCGAGGCTATGGAGGGAAGAAGAGGTGATGAAGTCCAAACAGCAAAAACCAACCGGCTATGGCTGAGAAGCAGAAGAAAGATACAGAGGAAGAGGAAGAAGCGACGGAAACGGGGAGCTCTCCGACTCAGTGTAAGTGCTTATTCTCAGCATTAATTATGTAAATGACACCAAAAACTAATGCTTATATATGGGAAGGAAAACAATAGGCCCATAAAAATGACAGCTTTCCATGAATACAAGCAAAAATCAAGCTCAGCAAGGTGTGCAGTGAATAGAATAATGGTTGTAGGCACCAATTGGTAATTATAATCTATTTCTGTATGATTAATAACGTCTCTCACCGACAAAAATGTTTGAAACGGCCCTCCATTAAAGAGAGAGAGAGAGAGGCTTTGAGCTCTACAGAGAGAGACTGTCAGTGTTGGCATAGCGGTTTTGCTGGCTTACATTTGTTAAGAATTCATTAGTGAAAGGACAAAATGAGGAAACTATTTGATAGACTAACCCCTCGTTGCACGCCAACCATGCTGGCGACGCTGCCGTCTTCGCGCAAATGCTTTCCCATCTGAACACGTCGGCAGAACTGTGTGAGTGGTACGGGAGAGTGCGTGAAACAGCGAGTGACGAAGAATAAAGGGAATAAAAAATAGGAGAAAGATGCATGGGGCATGGAGACCGCATGTGGATTGACAGAGCAGCGAGGTGCCAGTGGGACCCACCTCAATCATGCCCTCCTTGCCAGCCTGGCGTCAATCACTTGACAGAACATCAACCCCACACCACACGCACACGCAGACGACACCAGAGGTTTGGTCGTCCGGTGATGTGTAAATTATTGAGGTTTCTTTGCAGACCTGGACCAATCCCATGGTTAGGTTCAACGAATCGAAAGTGGTGAAGGTCCGACATTCCCGCAAAATTTACCTCCGAAGAATTTTCCTTTACTACTAAATCTTTTGTGAACTATATTATTTTAAGAAATTTATTATTCAATTTAAAAATCGAATCGAGAATAACATAAATTTTTATATATTCTTTAACAAGAGATTCTTTTTGCAATTTTTACATCAAGCGTGAAGTGTACATTAATTCTTACTCGAATCGTATAAGGTTTCTTGTTTTGTATGTATTTGTTTGGTGTATTCATTCATTTTGTCTTCAAAACTTGCACATGTTATTGTTAGACAAAATTTTGATAAATGAAGTTTGTGAGGGAATGGTCATGATTTTTTTGTTGCTATATCAGCTTCTGCATTGCCCCACTTGATATGGTAATATGAAACACCTTTTAAAAGTCCTAAGTTCTACCACATTTTGTGAATTATTTGCTTGTATAGCTTTTTACCTTTGAGCCTGAATTTTATATGACGAATCCATACGCTTTTCTGAGTTGCCAAAAGGCTGGGAAACTTTGTTGTTCGCGGAAAAGAGGTGAATGGCATTGGGTGACTGTCAATGTCGGATGGTGTGAATGGCTGGGGACTTAAGAAAACCCAAAAGACCACCTCAAGAAGGATCCTAAGCGTTGGAAAAACCACGGTAAAAGCAAAGGTCTACTTCACGGACACGTTCTCTTCTGCAATGCAACCTCTCATCTTCAACATAGATTACATCTAAGGGCTTCAACACAAAATCACATTGCTCATGTTGGAAGTCATAGCGGTTTGTAAGTCATGCACTCAGAGCGTCAAACTCTTGATCTCATGATTAAAGTTCCTGTCAACTCTCCACTGAATTAACTAGTTAAATGACTTAAAATATGAATTTAAAAAAGATAATTGTAACATATTTAATAATCATAATATGTAAAGAGCCTTGAAGGTGTTCATTTGGAGCAATTTTGGATAATAAGAAAATTATGCATAATTAAAAGGCCAGAAAGACCTTAATAAAGTAAGGGAAAACAAAACTTAATTTTTTTTTTTTTTAAAGTTTTAAATAATACTTGGCCTCTAAGAGGTTCAGACTTTAAGAGAGAATCTTACCTTATTTATTTAAGAAGAGAATCAAATCTTTTGAAAAAAAAAAAAACTCTGAATTTTCTCTTTCATAATAAGTTGCTCACAAAAAAACGTTATCTTTAAATATAATTTCTTAAATTTTCATAACCAACTAATCACCTAATCAAAAGTGTTAAACTCTTTGACCTCATTGTTGAAGTTCTTACTAACTCTCCACTAAACTAATTAATTGAGTGGCTTAAAATATAAATTTAAGAAAGATAATTGTAACATATTTGATAATCAGAATATGTAAAGAGTCTTGAAGGTGTTCATTTGGAGCAATTTTGGATAATAAGAAAATTATGCATAATTAAAAGGCCAGAAAGACCTTAAGTTTTCCTAAGGGAAAACAAAACTTAATTTTTTTTTTTTAAAGTTTTAAATAATACTTGGCCTCTAAGAAGTTCAGCTTTTAAGGGAGAATCTTACCTCTTAAATTATCATAACCAACTAATCACCTAATCAAATCAGTTAGTTATTATAATCAATTAACCAACTAATTAAACTAATTAAACAAATTAAATTGTTATAATTAGCTAACAACCTAATCAGAATAAACACTTAAGATCAGTAAAGTAACCAACTTAATTAGTAGATATACACATTCGAGCTTGTAATTCCTATTGATAGTATGACAAAATTTTACTATCATCTAATTCACGTCTTAGTCCAAGACATAATAAGACAGCTCTAGTAGTATAAACTAACATGGAAGAAAAGGATCCTTAACCGGCAAGTCTACCTGGATCACTTGTAGTACGATAAGGCCTTGGCAGCAAGCCCTCCGACGAGGTGTAGTCTATCCCTACACTGAACTGACTTGTATGAACAAGATGCCCAGGCCGATGGCGAAGCAACTACAAGAAAATAGTCCCGCAATTGGCCTTTTTCTCTGTTTTGTCGTTTTGCTTGCCAAACCACATGTTAAAAGGGGTTCCACAAACCATACGTCTTACGTAAGAGACCTGCACCCCGACACGTGGCTCTGTTTTGTTTCCTTCGATAATCACGGCACGGGGAGCTGGAAAAAGCGGTTTCCGTGCGGAAAGGGAAAGGAGTTTCAACTTCAGCCAAATAATGAGATTTGGCGTTATCATAATTATCACAAAAAAAAAAACTATTCGATTTGCGTTGCGCTTGAATCGAACAGTGCCCTGCGAAAATTACAGTGCATATTGGGTGCACCCAACCTGCGACTAAGCTCATAATTGCAACTGAACTCATTCTTCTGCAGTAGAAAAGACTGGCGAACTTCTTTGCCCTCTTTACGTAAGCACGTCCCCCATCTAAATCGGACTATGAAGACAAATTTACTGTAAGTGGGTATTGTCTCACGTGGAACATAAGCTATTGGTCTCTCTTGAGATTTTTTTAAACAAACCCTCTTGTTTTAATATGATATTAAAGTTAGGAATGACTTTGTGATTCTTCATGTTGTTTTATATCAGTACACACACAAGGCAAAATATTAAAAATAAGTATCGTCCAACGTGAATCATTGACCGGTTTAACAACAACATGATATCATTGCAACTAGTACAGGGCTCGAAAAGCGAGATTCATGACAACTGCATATACTGCGAGAAGGTATCAAACTGTCCCAGTTAGTCCTTGTTCTGCAGCACCATCAGTGCTCGGGACTGGTCAAGTACTTTCCAGTTCTAAGCTGCCAACCAAATCCGAGAAAAAGTGGAATTCCCTTTGCCTTCAAACGAATCTTGCCACTACCTCCTTTCATGTTTTACAGTAAAGCACTCGTCTCGGTCTTCTATGTCAATGTACATCAAAATTTAGCCCATCATCGAGAGAGGTTGGGAAGGAAAAAGGGGGCAACATTAGTTAAGCCAACAAGAAAACCAGGATTTTGGGATATAAACCGTGTGCACTAGATTGCCAAGGGTAAGCCCTCTCAGGCCCCCGTTCTCCCTCTCTCCATCCCCTACACAGTAAGGTTTCCTGTAAACTTTGTTGCTACCAATCATTCAAATATCAACAGGACATCGCCATGTGCCTAAACGATTAGAATGTTTGTCTCGCTCCAAGTCAGTCACTATTCATTTAAGAGAGGATATGCATTGACTCCACATCAGTCAAGAGGCAGAAAAGTAACTTACATTGCAAGGGAGAGTTAAGTCTCTCTTCTTTCAGAATGTACACGATATTATATTTCTTTAGCCTACTTTCTATGTTCACACATTGGGTAAGGCCCTATATGAATAATATATACATCTAGATTACGTAATGCACATCTTTTTCATCGTTGGAGATGCTAGGAAGCAGGATTGTTAGTGGTGGAAGATGAACCTATCCTTCCACTCTGTACTCCATTATCAACAGCTACTGCGACTACCCACTTCCTTTACTCTCTGAGTTTGAAGGCTCTATAACTTTGATAGATCCATCTGTTAGTCCAACAGCCAACTGATTTGGCTCCTGTGGATGTGCAGTAACCACTACCGGGTATATAGTTTGACTGCACAGAGTGAAATATGAAAAAAATAAAATAAAAATTGAACATCAATGTCAAATTCATAATGAATGGTTGTTATTTCTTCAAAATTCATTGTCCCTGAAAGGTGACGTCTTTTTTCTTTAACAAAATGTCATTTTTCACGAGTAGAAATATGCAGAAGAACAAATATATTATTCTTGTTGTCACGCCAAATGAATAATACTCCAAGGTTTGCTTTTAACAGTTAGATCATCAAAACTTCTTTGCCTCTCTACACCTCTGCTGACAGGATCGACTCCATTCTACAAATAACACAAAGTATATACAAATAGAACAAAATTATCCACCATCTTAGATGACAACTTAATTTATACTACAACATTCGACTAAAGCTGCCAAATCTCTTTGCTAAAAGGCAATAGATATAGGTTTGACCTTTGGACCAAATGGCATCCCCTACTCGTGAACATCAGTGGACACTGAATTCATTGGTGCAAACTCATAAAGGCAGGTGAATACTGCGAAAGATTAAGTATTGTGTACAAAAAATGTTTCAGAGTAAAAGCTTAGCTATTCATTATTAAGGCATACAGGGATAGGAGTACGCCTGGCAGGAGAGCTTCTGTCCATGTGTTCCGCTTCAGTAACAACTGGGTTGATGTTTCCAACCATGACAGAAACTGATACCTGATCCATGAACATAAAACGAAGTGAGTTCCGAGAAAAGAATGCATCACGCAAGATGAAGGGAACGGGGATTCAGCAGTAGGGAGGAGACAACAACCTTCATCACCGTTGGTGCTCCGGATGCTTCCTGAGGCCCTCAGCATTTGCAAGAATCTTGAAACCATTGTCAGCTGTTGTAACAGCTAGCAGAGTTCCCTCCTTATTGAATTTCAAGCAAGGAACAAACTTAAAACTAAAGTACTTTCTGAAAGAACCTTCGAATAATATGCACATAAGCCCTCCCTCAGCATCTGTCCTAGCAAGAACATTAACATTATCCATGTCCCAAAACTTTATCTGGTTCTCCTCACCAGCAGCCAAAAGGTGGTTTTGTGTTGTTTCAAACTGCACAGCACCAGCAGATTTCTTTCTAAACCCAGAATATGTCCTCTTTATTGCTCCTTCACTTTCATTCCATTCAACAAGGAAATAGTCCCCATCTTTACTTGTCCCACAAGAGAATAATCTGAAATTTGAGACACAACAGATCCAATTTACATAATTGTTTGATAAGTGGAAGTTATACCGTTTATGGTAAACATGGAAACAGAAAAAGAGTAACTCATTTCCTTTAGAATGTTGCTCTTCACTTACTTGCTTCCATCAGCACCGTAGAGAGTTCTGGGCCACGACAGCCCAGGAGAATCATAGTCAACCCTGGAACCTATATTGTCATACAACGAAGCCTGATTTTTCCCATCAACGGCTGTTGAAAATATAAACTGCAAAATATGGATAGAAATCACGACAGGAGGGGACACATCTGTAGTGCAACATTTCTATAATGTAGAAATGATTTCTATCAAAACCTTGAGCAGATATGATTTGTCCCACCTGAACATTTTCCTTGTAGTGGGGGCAAATACAATAAACGGGTGCTTCATGACTTTCAAAGTCAAAAAGCTTATTCCAGTCAAATCCCAAACCTGATACATTTTTTACAATTAGGGTCAAAATAAAAAACTCATTAAATTAGCAAAAATAGATTCACTTCCTCCTTTTTATTACCCTTACCTTTATTAATTTATCGTCTCCACAAGTTACCACACACAATTGTTTGTTTGCGTAAGCAGATGCCAAGTCATTCACACCACCAGTGTGAGCATCAATCTACAAAAAAGCAGAGTGCTAACATCAATCTATCACTTCAAATAACACCTGTTGGATAAAAATCGGAAAGTGAATTTGAAACATGCCTCCAAATGCTGGTGCAGATTATGTAGTCCATGGTAAGCATACAAATGTATCAGATGTTTTGTATATGCAACCCCTGCAATAACAACCAAAGCACTGTAGTGAAGCACAAATATGCACCAAACAATGGTCGATTTATTTCACTGGACATACCAATCAATCTTCCATTAGGACACCATGATACATGGTTGACAGATATTGACGAATCTTTCAAAATAGCTGCCTGTAAGGGACTCTCAATTAGTAACATTCAGCTTTTAATTGGAACCGATTCTTCCAGTATCAGATAGAAAACCATGATTTTAAACCTCAAGTGGAAGACTTTGATAAAAAAAATACCAGACGACAATTGGAAAACCATATATTAAGAACGCAAAAGAGTAGCAGTAGTAACAGGAATGAGATTTACAGGGGAGAAAGTAAACACCACAAGAATAAGAAGAATCTACCCCCTCAAAACCTAAGTAAACAGAGCACGAAGGGAAGCATGCAGTTAAGACAACTTGAGAAGTCTTAAGAAGCAACCATAGAAGTGCTTCCCACCAATATGTCCGAAGTGATGTTGTCATTTCCAAAGCTCTATTGGTCAAGATGACAGGGCAGGAAATTTAGAGGGAGCAAAAAGTTTGCATAAGGTTGAGAACTAAGGGAAGAATGATTTCTATTTATTGATCAAGCGGCAGGTGTAGCAATAGCTACAAAAGTTCTAGTCTTCCTTAAGAAGTACTACAAGTAGAAAAGGCCAACAACAAATAGCTTTTTGACCTACTTTGACAGGAAATAGTATTTATGCAGACAACCAAATAGTTTACACGATGTCTTTAATTTTATTCTTTTCTTTTGTGTGTCACATATCCAAGGGATTGAATAACAGTGGTTGCAACAGAGGTAATAGAAGGCAATGTTAATACTGGCTAATTTAGAGAATAGAGGAATTTAAGAAGGAAAATCGGAGAGCTATTTTAACCGTCAAATTAGCAAGAACACCCACACTTAAATTCCTAGGTGGAAGAGAGAAAAAGAATCACAAATGCTGGTTCAGGTTTATCCAATAATCCTCAACGAGTGCATTTAGGTATAACATTACTGGAATTCGGAGTATTATAGAATTTTAGCTTGTCAAAAAGTTTCTTGTTTGGATTTGTCGTGGGAAGAAATTCCAAAATTTTTCATGAGGATATTTCACTTAGTTGTGAGGGCTTAAATCCCGTTTAAATATTCCGCCAGCATAGGTATCGGTTCCAAAATTCTCCAGGCGAAAAGCAAAGTTGACCTATGCATGCTGGAACTTCCCTCTCTTGCTGCAAGTGTATACCTGAATCCCTTCTCCACCACTTGCTTCCACTCCATATTTATTCCTCCAGACTCGAGGGACTAATTTAGATCTAAATAAACATGCCAACCTGCATTACTCAAAAAATGGTAGCAACCAACTAGTCAAATCATATAAATAAAGTCAAATGGGGAAGTAAACCTACACCAAAACTTTAGACATAAAGGCGGAACCTTTAAATCTCCATTAATTTTGAGTACAACTTTTCTAGATCTTTAACATTTATCTTACCAGCAAGTAATGTCTGATGAGATGGATGGAAATCCATGCTTATCACAGTTAACCCCTGATGAATAGTACAAGCTACAGTTCTTGGTAGTTCATCAAGTGACAAGGAAGCTTGTTGGGAAGGAGCAAGATATGTGACCTGAGTACCTAAAACAAGAGACATCAATATAAAAAGCGATGGGATACTCGGCAGCACAACCACAAAACAAAAACAAAGCCTTCGCAACCGCATAAAAACAAATCCAGGCTCTGTATAACTATACCTCATCAACAGATTGTGTAGACCGCAGACGTTTCAATAGTTGCTCATGACCAGTGTTTTGATAATCCACAGATCCAAGGGGATTTGAAGATGTTCTTGGATGCTTCAAAAGAGAGACTGTAATGAGGCAAAGTAAACTGGGTGAGCTTATACTAATGGAAAAAATGACAGCATTGGAGCTAGGTTCAGTTGTCTGCTCATCCTTCTGAGCACACGCACCAAAAAGAAAAGTCAATGGCAAGATCAGCAGTTGCTGAAACGTTTATACACAATGCTGGACAAAAGAGAAGAATGATCAGGGGTCCAAGTCCCAACCCAACTCAAGATGGGGGGAGGAGAATGGGTTGATGCTACTTCAAAGTTTGATGTCATGTTCCAAAATAGAAACTTGGCAACGAACATTGTTACAGATTGGCTCTAACTTGTAACACTTAAAAAGAGTGTTCTATGGACTACTTGCAAGTGTTGCAATGGCTGTTCCAATGATCATGAAGACCAAATCTTGATTGGGTGGAAGAGGTAATGATAATGCAGCAACAGCAGCTGATTGAAGAGATGAGGAAGGATCTGCATTCACCATCCATCCTGCTAAAGGATTAGCATTTATAGACGCTGCTGTTGGAGGAAAAGGCTACAGATGAATTACGAACAAAAGGCATCCGAAGGTTAGAGCCAGAAAGAGAAGATCATCAGAACTGATAATTTAGGGACATCGAGGTATTATTATCAACATAAGCATAAGGTGAAGGCTTCGCAACAGCTGCAACAGGAAGAGTAACAGTAGTAGGTGCAGGCATTCCATTAGGTGGAGAACATGCATGGTCAGTGAACAATGTTTTGATATCAGGACTTGGCCTTGGATTCTTGCAGCGCTGGTGGTGCCAATTCAAGCTGCATAAACGGCAAATAAAACTTAAGCACCCAAACATGCATTTGTCGGACTGCATGCGGCAGAAAATACTTGTGTGTGTGAATAAATAAATATCCATATAAATATATATCTATATATGTATGTCTGTACAATATACACACACATAGTTGTTGCATATTTAAAAGAACCAATCTAACTGGTGGCAACAAGTGTTGCATCCACCTTGCTATATTACAATTTATACATGACTTTTTATTCACTAAAAGGACAAATAGGTGTATAGGACAAGAGTGTCACACTCAAATCAAATTCATGGGGTGAAGTTTGAATAAAAGGAGGGCTACTTTATATGAGCTAACTTTGGGATTAAGCCCTCTAACATGGTATTAAAATCTAAGTTGATCTAATGCACCTTTTGTTCAACCTTAAACTCTTAAAATATGTATTTATTATATTATATTCAACCTTGACTTCAAGGTATGTTAAATAAACGAGTGTTGAAGATGAATGTGAGTAATATTTAAATATAAAAAATATAGAATTAGCTTTAAATTGGATTTTGGAACTATTTTAACAAAAAAAATTATATTCACCTGTGATTGATAAGAGTTTGCAAGTGGGATGCCTTCAAAGTGGGAATACAAGCTTCTTTGAAAACAAAGTCTTAAAGAGATAAAGAGATTGAAGCCTGGTTTGAGCTGAAACGGTGAAGTAGCTTGTATATATGAACTTGTGAGTAGTTATAAATCAATCTAAGTTAAAAGAAGAGCATTCAAGATACTCTTAAAGAATAAAAGAAAGGTAAAGTGGGTCCTATACACATGTCCTAAATCTGAGGACCCATACATGACATAACAACACATGTTTTCTAACATCCCCCCTTAAGCTGGTAGTTGATATAAATCATAGACACCTAGCTTGTTAAGAAAAAAATGGTGTTGTTGTATGCTCAATGCTTTAGTCAACAAATCAATAGGTTGCTTGCATGTTTAGATATAAGCAATGTGAATGATTCAAGTCACTATCTTATCCTGAATAAAATGATGATCAATCTTAATGTGCTTGATTTTCTCATGGAGCATAAGTTTAATAACAATCTTTATCATGTACTCATTATCACAAAATAGATTTATAGGTCAATGTTAATTGTAAGTCATTGAAAAGGCTAAAGAGACAAATGATCTTGCAAGTCATTAAGGCCATAGCATGATACTCCGACTTTGTAGAGGAATGAGAAATTATAGATCGTTTCTTGCATGATGAAAAAATCAGTCATTGACTAATGTTCCATGAGGCATGATCCATAAGTAACATTGTAATAAGCTCGTAGCTTAAGGCTATTTTTGGATTTCATCAGTAACCCTTGCCTTAGTGAACACTTGATATATCTAATAACCTTAAGAACTGCCTTAAGGGGGGATTCCTTAGGCGCATGCATGAATTGGCTTAATAATTGCACTATAAAGCAAATGTTGAGTTAAGTAATTGTAAGGTAGATTACCTTGCCCACCATTTGTTTATAACCTATGATGTTCTTCAAAGGAAGATCCCTTTCCTTCTCCAAGGCTCATCATATTCTATACTAATAGATTTGATATTTTTCTCCATGGGGTTATTTGTTAGTTTGCATCTAAAGAGTCCATATTCATATATTAGTTCAAGAGAACACTTTCATTTATTCATCACTATGCCAATAGAGGAGTGTGACATCTTAACTCCTAAGAAATACTTCACCAATCCAAGATCTTTCATTTAGAAGTTGGAACATAGGTATTCCTTTAACAACTTAATTCCTTCCTCATTACCTCCTATAATGATCATGTTGTCAACACAAAAAATAAATAAATAAATTAAGAGGCCCTTATGTGTTTGCTTGAGAAAGAATGAATAATCATATTAAAAATAATGGAATCCAACTTAAAGAAGTGCATTTGTGAACTTTTGGTACCATTGCTAAAAGGCTTGCTAGAGCCCAAATAGTGACTTTTTTAGTTTGCATACCTTTAATCCCCCTTACCACAAAGCCCCTCTAGAAGGCACATGTATATCTCTATGTCCAAATCACCTTGTAAGAATACATTGTGGACATCCATTTGGTGCATATTCCAATGCTGAATAATGGCTAAAGTAGTAAGGATTTGCAGGTTACCAATTTCCCAACTAGTACAAAGGTGTCCTCATAGTCAACACTTTCTCTCTAGCTATGCCCTTTAGCAATAAGGCGAGCTTTACATTAATCAATACTCTCATTTAGATTATATTTAATCTTGTATACCCATTTGTTCCTAATAGCTCTTTGACCTGTAGACAAAGGAACCAAGTCCCATGTATTGTTTGATTCTAGTACCCTAACCTCCTCAATCATGTCATCTTGCCATTTGGAATCTATGACTGCATTATGATAGGAAATGGGTTCAATGGTAATAAAGATGAGATTTATAAAGTGCTAGTGGTCATTAGATAGTTTATAATGTGAGAAAACAAGTGAAATCGGAAGTGCAGTGGATGTAGGGATGAATATATCAGTATGAGAGCATATATAGTCATGAGTCCAAAAAGGTGGTTTGGAAATTCTACCTTACTATTGTTTGTTGGAAGCTGTCTATTTAGGAACATGAATTAAATGTATTGAATTAGAATTTAGAGCTAGTCTAGTACAGGGAATAATGACAAATGAATCAAAATCTTGCAACTTAGTAACTGAAATGGCTAGATGCATAATGGTGGTGATAGTGTTAGGACATGTGAGAGAGGAACAATCAAAAGGAAATACAGCTCATAAAAAATGACATCACAGCTCTCTTCCTTGCCCACACTTGTTTTATAGTTACAACAATTTCCAACTAATGACCTCCTTAAATCTAAAGAGGTTTAAATCTCCAAGAGTATCATTGAAGTTCGAGCATCTAGAATAGTCCCTTATTGGAAAAAGACAAGAAAATAAAAGGAGCAAGAGTGGAGTTGCTAGCTCAGAAAGGGTATCTTCTATGTAATGTAAACATTGGGTGTTGACTTGTGTGTGCTACAAAAAATGCCAATCAAAGATTAGTTGGATTTTTCATGATAAACTATCTATATCCAATAGCCACAAAGGGTGCGAGGAAACTGGGGTTCAAATTACTAAACATAAGCCTCATGGAACGCACATTTTGAAATAAGAGCAACTTTACATTTCATGTTGTTTTCAAAATGGTTAGTCTTTCTCTTCCTCTCTTCTCTTGCTCTCATTTTCTGTTCTTGTAGTTTTCTTCCTCTTGCTCTCTCACTCGTTAACAATTCACTCACTTTACATTAAAGAGCAACCAAATTGCTCTGAACTTTCTTCTCTCTACTCCAGGTACAAATTTTCTTAGCTTGACTTTAGCTTATATGCGCCCTTTTGGACAAAATGATATCCCATGAATATGGATAGGATGAACTTACATCTAAAATTTTCTTTTTGGGTCAAGTTTACTGTGTAACATAGATATCCGAAGACACGAAGGTGCCCAAAGAAAGGTGGCTTCCCAAAAAGTCACTTATAAGGTGATTAACCTTGTAGAATAAGAGTAAGAGTACGATTGATTAAGTATGTAATGAGAAGGAGGCATTCACTCCAAAACCGAATCGGACAATGAGATTGAAAACATAAGGCCCTACAACATTAAATAAATGTTGATGTTTTTGTTACACTATTTCATTTTGCTAAGGTGTATAAGGGCAAGAGCTCTCATGTATAACTCATTAGGATTTAAACAAAGAAAAACATGAAAAGTTAAAGAAATCTTGCGCATAATTTGTGCGAATGCACTTAGTAGGAATTCCAAATTGGGTCATCACTTAGATGAAAAATGACCATATTAGGTCAAGTTCTTTGGTCTTATGATACATAAGATAAGTCCAAGTCACTTGTGTAAAATCATCCATGATAGTAAGATAATGTCAAGCCCTTGAATGGGAGGAGACCTTGTAAGATCCCCATATATCCATGTGAATTAACTTAAAAGAATTTAATGCAATAGAAATGCGAATTGAAAATTTAGATTGTGCAACCACAACATATCATGTGGCTACATGGAATAACTCAATGGATCCATAATGCAATCTTTGCCAACAAGAAGAAGAATTGTAAGAACATTTATTTTTTAAATATAGGTTCACAAATTACATATGAAAGGCTATGTTAGGGATGAATGGTTTAACTTAGAGAATTGAGTAATAGAAATTGAAATATGTTGGATGATCAAGGCTATCAAAAGTAAAAGTTTTGCAACGAGCGTACTCAATGTATCCTTCAAGGTTACATTGTATCACATTTGGAGGGAAAGAAATAAAAGAAGATTCAATGGTAAAAGCTTAGACATGTTGACCATTATTATTAAAATCAAGAAGGACATGAAAGGCAAGATTTCATTTATCATAAGAGTAAAGTCTATAAATTGTAGTAAATTCTTACAAGAGATTTATAATTTTTCAAATGCAATGTTTGAGTCTAAATGAAGATGTTGTAATTGAACAATTTGTATTTTTTCTTTATGGTGATATATAATATTTGACCTGTCACCAAAAGAAAAACTTAGATTGTGCATTCTTTACTAGTGAACAAATAGGACAAGATTTAATGTCATTCATTATTGAAGAAAATATATCAAAAGCGTGACACATGGTACTAAAAGATGGGTGGCCTAATCACTATTGTAAAATATTATTAGTAGACACAGAAGAAATTTGACATATAGTTCACAACTTCTCAAAGTCAAAAAGATTTACTACAACACTGTTGAAAGCTGAAATACATGCATTATTAAAATGAGGTACTAAATAGTAAAATCCATGCTTCACTTTACCAATCCACATCACTATCCTAGTCCCTAAGTTTTAAAAGAAACATAATTAGGAAAGTAATACAATGACATAATTATTATCTTAAGTATATTTGGTAGTAGATAATAAATTGGCTATAAAAAAGGGACTAATAGTACATCATAGAAAAAGTATCTATTTCGAATGAAAACGGTCCCAACATGCATGTTAAGTATTTATTTGCCATTTGAAAATCTAATAGTCTTACATTCATTAATGCATTAACGAGGAGATAATAAGTAACTAAAATTGCATGTGATATGGTCACTAGTTCCTAAGTCTACAAGCTAATGAGTGTAATTATGATGTTTAGGAGATATACCTGCCACATGAACCTTGTTACAAGACATGTGAGTAGTGGGTTGGTGATGTTTATGCTTGTTGAGAATGCTTTTCATCATTGTTAGACATTGTTAGTAGTAGAGTGATGTGTTGAACCTTATTTTCCAACCATAGTTTTTCCATCCATTTGAGGCTTGCCATGAAACTTGTAGCACTTATCTTCTAAGTGTCTTCAAATGTCGTAATGAGTGCATTCGGTGAACATAAAATATTAATCTATTTGGTACTCCATTTTTCTACAATGATTGCAAACACTATTAAGGGCCTTTAAGTTAGCTAAGCCCATATGGGCACGAGGGCATTCATAGATGTAGTGCCCTTATGTAGGTTTGTAGAGGAAACTCCTAAAGTAAAGCCACCTAGTTGTTGCTATAAGCCAAGGTGGAGTCTTGATCCAAACTAAAAAGCTAATGCATCCATTTGACTATTAACCCTAGTAGAAATCTAAGTAAAGTCGTCATCCCTGATCATTCTAGTAGCTTTAAAGAGTGATGGAAGAGGCCGAATATGTTGAATTTGTGATTGAGTAGGGGCATGAATTTGGTTCAAACCATTGAGGAACTCAATGATCTTGGAGCTTTCTCGAAACCATAAAAAAAGGTCTTAAATGAGTGAAGGATAGTAGATTTCGATAAATGAATCAAACTAGCTCCATAATCCCTACAACCAATATACATATCGATCCACAATCTCACAATTCTACACTGCATTAGCTAGATTACTAATTACTCAGCAGATTTTCTTGGTGCCAACTTGCTAGAATTTTTCCTTCAAATACATCTAGACATGTTGTGCATTGTTCTTATAGGTGAAAGTCTTATAGATTTTAGGGGTGAGCATTGTTAATAGCCAACTAAGGACCACCTCGTTGCATCTATCCCATGCATGAAACAAAGGAAAATCTTTTATAGGTTTGTTCATGGTGGGATCAATGACCCTAAATTTGTTCTTGCCATTAAGTGTCATTTGCATATCTTAACTCCAACTCATATAGATTTCCACCCTAAAAAGCATTTTAGAAAAAAAAGAGGACATTGATTTAGTTGAAGGGGTGCAGATATAAAGGGTGGCCTGATTATAGGAGCTTGTTAAAGTGCTCAATGTGACCTCCAAAATGGCCTATTGAGTGATGGTATGACCTACAACAACATCTAAGCCTTTGGTTACATCCATGTTGGTTGGGGTTGAGATCGATTTCCATTTTGTGGAGTTTGGTTATAAATTTGGTGACTAGGTATGAAGGTTGGAGTTTAGTTATAGATATGGTGACTAGGTATGGAGGTTGGGTAGTTCGTGTGAAATTTTGATAATTGAGTACCATGTGTTCGATAAAATGCCTTAGTAGAGGCAGAGATGCAAGAAATAGGTTATAGGTTTGAAAGATGTAAAAATGTAAATAAGATTTAGAGAAACACTACTTGTGATACCATATTAAATAGATAAAGAGATTAAAGTCAAGTTTGAGCTAAAATGGTAAAACAACTTGTATATATGAACTTGTGAAGTAGTTACCAATCGATCTAAGTAAAAAAAAAGGGCATTCAAGATACTTTTAAAGAATAAAAGAAAGATAAAGTGGGTCTTACACACATATCCTAAATATGTTGACCTATACATGACACAACAATACGTGTTTTCTAATACAAAAGATTGGCTTCTATAAATTTCTTGAGTTCTATAAGCATTATGCTTCAAGCTGATTCAATATTGCCATACTTCGATAACTACTCATTTTTCTTGCATTAACTAAAAAGCCCAATGATACAAATCAAATTCCATAATCTTGCATCAAAACCACTAAAAATCTATCATTTTTGCATAACTCAATCTTAATTTAATGCAATTAGACTATACTAAAAAAATACTTGAAGTTCTTAAGGGTCAAAAGCTAAGTAATTTCTTTGAACAGTTTTTCATTAAGGGTGGCAAAAACTTTCAAAAACTTGACTAATATCTCTACTGCTTTTACTATTTCTTGCCTAAGTACATTTGTTACACAATTTAATTCCCAATACAAAAACCGAAATGAACCAAAAATCAATTGTAGAGAACCAATTAAATGAACACATTCTTTAATGAAAACATTGCCATAGCTTTCATTAAATGGGACCAAAGTTACGCAAAACCCAATTGGAAAAACTTTTTTTTTTTACAATGTATGAATACCATATGCTCTGTTTATATTTGCAAAAATGAAAATAAATGGAAATCAACTATCTGTCCAACCACCATGCATGATTCCATTGGTAGGGACATCATGGCAGTATGCTACCCTTTGGTAGCATCACAATATGCTTCATGGTTGGCAATGTGTGTATGTGTTGTGTTCTTGAGCCAACGTGGGGAACAATATAGTTTCCTCCTTTTAAGCTGGCAAGCCATACCAACTCCTATCCTCAATACTCCTTTCAAGTTGAGGGTCGAAAGAAGTCTAAGACATCAAGCTTACTAGGGAGATAATAATGTTGATTTGTCCTTAAGGCTTTAGTCATAATATTTGCAGGTTAATCATTATTTCCAACATACACTATGCTAATTAAACCATGATAGATTTTTCCCCAAATAAAGTGGCAAAAGACATCAATATGCTTAGTCTTTTAATAAAGAACTGGATTCTCCGCCAAACTTTTTTGTGCTACCTCATTATCACAGTATAGCAAAACTAGTTGTGGAGCATCAATCCCTATATCCTTAAGTAAGCCAACTACCCAGACAATCTTACAAGTAGTAGTTGCCATTGTCTAGTATTCTACTTTAGTTAAAGAGATGGTCAAAATGGGTTGCTTTTTACTTTTCCAAGAGATTGTTGAATTTCCAAGCATAAGACAAAAATTATTTGTAGATTTATTTATCATGGGACATTTTGCATAACTTGCATCACAATATGCATGTAATAGAAAACCACCATTTAAAGGAGAAAATAGACCAAGCCTTGTTGTTCCATTGAGATACTTGACTATATGAAAATCTACTTCCCAATGTGATCTTTTGGGATCATGCATAAACTGACTCAAGAGATATATTGAAAAAGTTATGTCAGGGCATGTCATATCAAGATAGTTTTGTTTCCCAATCAACTATTGATAACTAAAAATGTTTAATGATGGATCATTTACCTATGGGTAGACTCATTTATCATACTTCTAACTAGTGAACAAGACATTTGTCTCTATAGGACTATTAATTGGCTTTGCTTTTAAAAGTCTTGTTTTAAAGATAACTTTAAAATGTACTTATATTGACTCAGATGTATCTCATTTGTATCTCAAAGGATCTTAATTCCAAGAAAATACTTGAGCTTTTCCAAGTCTTTAATTTGAAAAGTAAAGTGTAAATAAACCTGCAAAGTCTTGATTTTTTCTTCATCATTACCCGTGATTAAAATATCATCCACATATATGAGTACCAAAACCATATTACTATTTCCCCCTTAGTAAATAGTAAGCAATCATTAACTAGCAAATACTAGGGCTTCAATGAACTTTTCATTCCATTGTTTTAAGGCTTACTTTAATTCATATAAAGATTTCTACAACTTGCATACTTTGGTTCCTTCTTCAAATGAACTCTTAGGGGGTGGCTTTATAGAAACCTCTTCTTCTAAATTACCCTATAAAAATGCACTATGGACAACTATTTGTCGAATCATCTAGTCATGTTAAGAAACAGTAGATAAAGTACTTCAAATAGTTACTGACTTGACTATAAGAGAAAAGATCTCATGATAATCTATGCCTTTAGTATGCTAATAACCCTTGACCACTAATTGAGCCTTAAAATTTTCAACACTCCTATTAATATGATACTTTATCTTATATACCCATTTACATATTACGAGTTTTCTTCGAGATGGTAAATCTACCAATTCTTATGTTTTATTAGATTCTAACACTTTTTTTTTTTTTTTCTGATCCATAGTATCTTGCCATCTAGAATCCTTAATTGCCTCATGGTAAAACATGGGCTCTACCTCATGTGAAATGACTACTATAAAGTACTAATGTGGGATAGGCAAATGTGTGTAGGAAACATAGTTTGAAATAGGATATTATGTGGATAAGCTGATAAGGTTTAGAGAGAATACAATGCCTTGATTGCCTTTAAAGATTCCTATTATTGGAGTGAACATGTACTATGATATAGATAATCTTTTGTTTCTTATTCCTATAAATGAAATGAAATTAACATAGTTCATTACTTGAAATGAAATGAAATAAAGTTTTGTTCATTATTCTTTTGTGCAAGCAACGAATGTGCCCCTACATACATGGTTACTTATCAAATCACGCATATGAAATTGCATGGGTGTGATTAGTTTTAATTTAATCCTTTGTTGATGGCACTGATTACAAATGAAGGTAGATCTTGGCACAATCACTAGACATGATACACACAGATGATGGACCATGGATCTATTTGTTCTTGCAAAACTATTCAAGGAAGAAACTAGATCCTCATAATTTTAGGATCAAAGGAAAAAATTTTGAGCTAAATATGAAAGGTGGTGGCTTTTAACAAAAACTGTGTAGATTTGACACAACATGACCCTCTCAGTGAGCAATATGAAAAGAGTATGAAACCAAGATTGAACGCTAATAATATATATCAAAAGATCCATATTTTCACATATTAACACAATAGTAAGTAATTCATGTGAAGCCATAAATCCTTATCATTGTTTTACACACCAAATATACTTATAGTAGAAAAAGGAAAAAAAGCCACTGTAACTATAAGCCAAGGATCATAAGATGACTTTTTATCATGCTAAGAAATTGTTCTAAATTTAATGCAGTCTCAGTTTTAGTTTTCATGAGGACTGTCCAAGTTTCTCTTGAGAAGTCATTAATAATGATTAAAAAATATCTTGAGCCATCATGATTAAGAGCATAATATAGACTCCAAAATATCCACATAAATAAGGTTAAAAAGATTTTTTGCAATTTCATTACATGGAAGAAAAGGGTCATGTGTTTGTTTAGCAAGATGACAAATTGGACAATTAAAATTAGAGGACATAAGATGTTTAAAACCATCCAAATATTTAAGCTTAGAAATAGACATGTCCAAATCTCAAATTCCATAAATGGAAATCAAGTTATTACATGTAAAATTAATTGAAAGGGCTGGTATAATATTGGAAAATTTCCTAATATAGTTTATTCTCAGGATGGAAAAGAAATAAAGTCCATGTTTCATTCTCTCAACTCCCTTGACTTCAGATGTTGAGAGGTTCAAAAACACGTAAATTAGCATAGAAAACTATTAAACAGTTATTCTTGATGTTGAATTTGGCAACTAATAACAAATTATACTTGAAATCACATGAACAAAGGACAATGTTTAATTCAAGTGATTGGTTGAGATTATGGAACCAATGTGGGTTACCTTAGTGATGTCACCATTTGGTAGTTTAATAAATATAGACTTAAACATATATTTCACAGAAAAATCTACGTAATTAAAATATGCAATAATAAGATTGTTGGCACCATTATCTATAATCTAAATATAAGAAAAGGATTTTGGAATACCTATTCCATTAGTGTGAGAAGTCCCATTATAATCATCTTTGATCATGTAAATGATACGGTCATATTGTTCTAGTGTGAAAGTGCAAAGCTTGGGCCAACAATCGACAAATTCGAATTAGAATTCCCAACATAATTTTTATGGCTTGGTGGATACTCATGCAACTTATAGTACTTTTCTTTCTTATGTCCAAAAAGTTTGCAATGCTCACATTGGGGTCCTTCAAGCCTATAACAAGTTTCTTTTTGATGCCTATTTTTTTCCACAATGTTCACATTTGAGCTTCCCAAATCCCTTGGACAACATGCCATTTTGCCTTACTTTGAACAAAAATGAGGTGTCATTTTTAGCTTGTAGAGAGGTTGTCCCAATCACCCATATAGGTCCAGGTGTTGCAATAAGTGGGTCATGTCTCATCCAACTTGTTGTGTCAGCCCTATAAGTTGCTATAAAAGCTCCAAATGCACCAGTTGTTTTCTCTAGTCCCTATTTCCAATATTTTGCATTGTTGGCTATGAAGAATGCTTGCAAAATGTCCAAAAGTGGCTCATGAGTAGGATTTTATCACAAATATGAGAATACCTATCATCTAGCCCCTTCAAAAATTGATAAAATTTCATCCACTCTTGATGCTCTTTATAACCTTTTGTTTTAGACATCACCAATGAATCTAAAGCCATAAAAGCATTATATTTATCCATAAAGCTCTTAATTGCTTAGAAAGCAACAAAGCCTCCAGATTTTGTCATGTTGCACAATTCATTTTATGCATGAAGGCCACTTGAATTTTTATTTATATATTTATTAATTATTATTATTATTATTATTATTATTATTATTATATACACTCGAGGAGGGGATGAGGATTTAAACCTACGACTAGTAGGATTGCCAGTTAGGGTTTAGCTCAGAGAATGCTATTGAGCCAGGACCCCTGCCTTTACACTTGCATGTAAATGGGTTAGGTCGACATGCAAGTGGCCTTCATGCATTAATAAGTGTTTAGTTTTATTAAACACTTAATTCTATCATGGAAAAAAAAATCTTTAACATGTCTTATAAGCATTAAACATCCTTCTTTTTAATAAAACATTTTAGAGAGAAATGATTATGAGCCTTTAAGATAACATCAAAGTTGGATTTTCCTCCTTGTGTACCAATCAAAATCTCGTAGTTGCACTACTCTTTTATGGCAAAATAAGACCGAATTTGATTTGTAATGCATGAAGTTTGCTGCAAGAAGATCTCTTACATTCTCAATATTCATTCTTACATTACTAGGGAGCTTATTAGAAATTTAAGTTTAATTTTTTGTTTATTTGCTCATAAATAAAGATTTTTGTAATAAGTATTACTTAATATTTAAAGCAAAGGGACGTGTTAAGTCTCACATGAAAAATATGAAAAAATATAAAAAATAAATTATAAAAAGATGAATTCTTCTACTTAATGGTTTAACATTTTAAATTGAATATCAACCTTTCTTTATAAAACCTAAGAATTTAATTTTTACAAATCATCATTATAAAACTAAAACATTTGACTTTATAAACAATGGGGAGTTAACCACGTTTATGGTAAACTAGGTATATGTTTATGGACAGCTTTTTAGACTATAACTATCAAGGTTCAATTACAGTTATGAAAATTTACAATTCTTAAAAGTCGAACTACAAATAAATTATCAAATTTTGAGGACATATTGAAATAACCATCAAAATTGTGGAAAGAAGCCAAAACCCTCGTAAAAAACCCTCCTTCCTTCCCTTTCGACACCACAAGACCTGAAAACCCCAACGACGCACAGCAAGACCCAATACGATTGCAATGGCGGCTAAGAGCCAGAACCACCAGCAGCAAAGTAACAAGACCAAAAAGCGAAAGCAATTTTCGGGTGCTAAGACCGACCGACCAGATGGCTCCATCACCTCCAAGAAGCCTAAGCTTGTCGCCGCCCCGTCTAAGGGCTCCACCAAGCCATTCAAGTCATACAAACCGAAGTTCGAGAAATCGCAAACCCATGAGGAAAAGAAGGCTCCCATGTCGAAGCAAGAGCGTCGCCTCCACGCTAAGGTCGATTTTTTTTTTTCCACAATTTTCCTTCGCACTCTCTTTGTGTGCGTATAAATTGGGGAACGGAAAGCATTCTAAGGGTATTTGTTGAAATTATATGTTGTATTATAACATGAAGAAGTACTTTAGTATCAAAATTAGCAAATTTCATATGTTGGACTGCAATTAGAGGTTGCAGATTTACTCTTTTAATTTATTTTTGGTATTCTCTTGAAATGGCTTATCATCCGCTGCAGGAACTCTCAGAAGCTAGGAAGAAGAGGAGGAAGCCATATTATACTCTTGAGCATGTGAGTAGTGTTTTCTTGGATTCTTCTTTACTTATGTATTCGTTGAGCAGACCAATGTCCGATTGTTGCCTTCATATTATTGTCCCTAATCAATTAATTATGAAGTCAGATTAGTCTGGTATGTGTCAATAATGGGTCACAATGGTATTTTATGAATCAACTGGAAAAGATGACATGATCTTTCTGCTAGCATGTATAGGTGTCGATGCATGGGAATGTGTAAATTTTACATTTGAGTGGTTTGTATATATTTTTTTTTTAGCAAAAGTCTTTAGTTTGAGAGTGTTGCTGCAACTTAAGTAGGATAGTATCGCTGGCTGTTAATGCGGGGAAGTGAGGCAGAGAGAGAGAGAGAGAGTTGACAACTTGACTAACAAAAAGTAATTTAGCCTGTGGCTGCTGACTGAGCTTAATTGGAGTATTTGGCTAATTCAGTTATCTTTCTTTTTGTTCTCTCTTATTTTCTAGGAGTTGGCATCTCTTTGGGAAAAGATGAGGTGTCGTAATATTTCAAAAGAAGACAGATCCAAGTATGCATTTGTTACATTTTACAATTATTAAAAATGTGGTGGCATGTTGGTTTTTTATCTATATTTTCCTTCCTTATTTTTCTTGCTTTCTGCTTTCTGTTTCAATTTTATTAAGGCTTGTGACTGAAGCTCTACAAAAGATGAAGGGAAAAATTCCTGAAATTGCAGGGTCCCATATATCTTCTCGTGTTCTGCAGGTATCTTCTCTAGATTTCACTGTGTATGGACATTAGATTTCAGAATTCCTTTTTATTTGTTGTGTCCCGTAGTTATTATGTTTCTTTTACTCTAGACTTGTGTTAAGTACTGTTCACAAGCTGAAAAGGATGCGGTATTTGAAGAGCTTCAGCCGCATTTTCTTACTCTTGCGTGCAGCACTTATGCAGTTCATCTGGTGAAGAAAATGTTAGACAATGGTATGAATTGTCCTGAAAAAATAAATTAAGAAACTAAAGTTGTTCTTGTTTTTGTTTACTCGTGTTTTTCATTTTTGCTGTATCTGCAAATAAGAGGTTCTTATGTTCTTTTTGCAGCTTCCAAAAAACAGCTGGCAGGGTTTATTTCCTCCCTCCATGGGCACGTGGCTTCTTCTCTTCGTCACATGGTTGGATCAGTTGGTATGTTGTAATATTTTTTTAATTCAAAATTTCTATGCTCTCTGCTTTTCTTCCAAGTACTTTCTATTATAATGAATGATATGGCAGAGGTCATAATATATATATATATATATATTTACGTTTCACACTCTATTTAATTGTTTGTTATTACCTTTTTGACACTTGAGTTAATTTTTATGTGTTTTAGTTTTGAAGTGATGCAGTCACTTGATGTAGGATTTCTTGTATATGCATAAGCCCTTTTCTGTTTCTGCCAATACAACAATAATATTTTCCCATGAGTGGCACTGGACTTTTCTGCTTTTAGTCAGATTCATGCTTGGGTTTTGATTCTTGCTACGTGGTCAGTGCAAGTAGGGAGTTCAAAAGCCATAAAAGGGAAAAGGTTGTAGAGCAGTCATCATATATATCATTTTCTTGGTGGAATGACAGTATTTATTAAAATAATACCATGAAACAGATTTAAACTCTAAATATTATGTTAGGTTCCTACTGGTAGTTGTTTACATTCATCTCCAGCCCCACAGGTGCTTCAATATCCTGAATGTGTTTTGTTTGAGAACACTAAAAACCTTTTCTTTTCTTTTTTCTTTTTTGGCAGTTGTTCAGCACGCCTATGAGCTAGCAAATGCAACACAAAAGCAGGAACTTCTGATAGAATTGTATTCTACTGAGCTTCAATTGTTTAAGGACCTTGTCTCATTGAAAGAGAGCAGGTAAAAGTCTCAGTTTTTTCCCCACAAAATTTACCGTGGAGAGGCTGTTTGTTACATTCTCTAATTACTTTATGTTATTATAGAACTGTACTGTGTTTATCAGATAGAAAAATGAGTTAATGAGATAAGATTTATACAATATATGTCATTCTCCAGTATATGTGTTTGTCTAAAATGGTTAGATATAAACTTCAGGCACTGCAATCTATAACTCAAATTATAGTGTATTAGGAAATTGCAGCATCAGAAAGTTAAAATATTGAGTTTCTGTGTTTTTTTCTTTTTTTCCAGTCTCTTGATTGTTGATAAGCCAGTTATTTTCATACACAAAGGAAAGAAAAGCATGTATCTGATTGTGTTTTCTAGATCTATTTCTATTGTGTGGAAGAGACAGGTATAGATGTCTACTCAATTGAAGAATTTATTATGGTTTTGGGTGTTTGGTCCAAAGCCAGTGTCTTCGCTCATGGTCCAAAGCCAGCGCATACCTTCTTGCCCTACTAGTTTCAGCTGCCTGTGTATTTCTTTTGTGCGGTTTATACTCCTAAGTTCAAGATGATACTGGTTGTAATCTTGCTTTAATCATCTTTTCTTTTTAACATATTTCAGGTTAGTGGATGTGATTTCAAAGCTGGGACTACAAAAAGCTTCAGTCTTGCGACACATGAATTCAGTGATTCAGCCAATTCTAGAAAAGGGAATAGTTGACCACTCTATCATACACAAGGTGTTAATAGAGTACTTCAGCATAGCTGATCAGGTGTTTTTGAAACTTCAAGATACTCTATAAATTTTTTAGAGCTTCAGGTAGTTTTTCCGTCAGCCCCAATGGCATCTAATTATAATTTGTTGAAAGTCCTCTGCCACAGATGTAATCCAACAGTTGTCTGGTGCACTCCTTGTTCGAATGATCCATACCAGGGAGGGATCCAGGATTGGAATGCTCTGTGTCAAGCATGGGAGTGCCAAGGTTTGTTACAACTGATTTTGGGGTTCTATCTCAATAATGAAAAGGAAAAAGAAACTTGTCAATATCTCAACTATGAGGCTTTTGGTTTTCTATTGGTGTCCAATTCTGATTTCTTTTTCAATGTTTTGTTCTATCTTAGGAAAGAAAGAAAATTATCAAAGGAATGAAAGACCATATAGCCAAGATTGCTCATGATCAGTATGGGAGTATGGTAAGAACTTCAAGTTTAAGGGTTCTGTCAGTTCGAGTTTATTCTTCTGGCAAACTTCACACCTCTGGTTTCCATACTTTGTCTTCTGAATTTGACCTCCTGAGGTCATTTGAAATGTGTCAAATTCTTTCTATTGATTTTTGTAGTTTATGATACCTTACTATACCCAAAGTCACACTGGCAATGTAAACGTTGTCATCTGCAGCAATCATATTGAAATTCATATAGCTCTGACATAATATCTCTAAAATTTAAGTAGTTGTAAGATACAATTGGATTAACTTGACTTCCTTTTAAGCATCCATTTCTTGACATGGAAAAGGAAACTATGTTGCTAAAGGGGCTTTTGTTCATGATAGTAAATTTTGGGTTGTTACAAAATTAAACTTGTTATGTATCTTGAAAATACATGATGCATTTTATCTAGTTTCTGAAAGACGAGAAAGCCCCTATCTTCTATCATTACGAGATTAAATAGACTGAAATTAGCACATCTCTGCATAGCTCCAAGTGTAAAATTACCACAAAAATGCTAAAAGGCTAAACGCTTAAACCTATATATTTTTCATCCCACCATATTTATTGGTCTGTACTTATTATCTAGAAGATAAATGTAGGACTGTTTCTCTGTCTTGTGTTCGCAATGCTAAGAATGATAACAAGTTTTTGGTTACTTTTTAATATCACTGGAGATGAATCGTCTGACTATCATTGTCACACATGATGAACCTACCTTTACTCTATCTTAAAAACTGAATATATTTTTTGCTTCAATTTTTCTATCTACTTTTCAGGTGCTTATCTGCATTTTTTCAGTTGTTGATGATACAAAGCTTATAACAAAGGTTCGTTTTGATCTTGTCACAAATAATGGTTCTGCATATTATCAATTTCTGATGGAGACTGAATCAAAATCTCCTGACAAACAGGTCGTGATTCGTGGACTTCAAAAGATCTTAAAGGAGCTTATTTTGGATAAGGTTTCTATTTGTCTTGCCCTTTTAACATATTTGGGTCGTTGATACCAAAAATTTTAGAATATTGTTACAAATAATTTGCACGATCTAATGTGCATTTATTTAGATGTGCTTGGCAGCCCTTTCTTGTGTCAATATTTGAGAAAATCTCCTCCTAAACTTCTGGCTGTTGACCATTTTTATTGTCTCTTTTACTTGCTCTTATAAATCTACACTAATAAGCACTTCTATCTACCATTTGTGAATCCTAGAATGGAAGGCGTCTGTTACTGCAGCTACTTCATCCAAATTGTTCACGCTATTTGAGTCCTGATGATCTGGCTTCTCTCAATCAATCTATACCTTCTCTTAGTGTCAAGGTGATTGTAAGGCTCTTTATCGTCTTGTAGAATGACTTGTAAATGGTGATGCAGCGATGTGGGATCCCTTTAATTTATTATCTCCTGGCAGGGTGAGTCAGAAGTGAGTTCTGAAGCAAAACCTTCAAAGGTTGATAGTGATGAAGAGGCTGTAGCAGAGGACAATAAGAATACTTCTTCTGGTGACAGTATTCAGCCAGCTGAGGGAGGAAAAAAAGATCCTTTTTTAAGGAGGCAAGAGCTTTTGGTCAATAGTGGTCTTGCTGAGGTGTGTTGCTTACTCTCTTGGCTCTTTAATCTAATTCTTCTTTGCGCGCATTATTTTGAAATATGGTATGTATACTTCATATTTATCATAATCATCACAGTGATATTTTGAACCGCTGGAGATAGAGATCTAAGTTAGCTTAGCTACTCAATGACAGGCGAACTCTGGGTAACTTGACAAACCCTGGGATGTTTTTGCAGGCTCTAATTGATATATGTATCGAGAGTGCAGGGGAGCTGCTTAGATCAAATTTTGGCAAAGAAGTCATATATGAGGTAGTAAATATGTCAACTATGGATTTTTTTCATTTCTATGGAGTTCTGACTGTTGTCTGGTTGGTTACAACATGTTAGTTAATATCTACGTGTTCGATAACTAGTAAGGTCTCGGTGGCCATTTTTGCCTAAACAGACACATATCTTTTTGAAACTTGAGATGTTAAAATCTATATGCTATGAATACTGTTTCTTTGTGAAATCACATGTTGGCTCTTCTCGAAGTGCGCTGCCTTTCTAGATTCTTAACCCACAATATCGTTGCCTTGTATTAATTGTTGTTCATGCATGCAGGTTGCAAGTGGAGGTTCTGATGGCATTCTCCATCCGACTTTGGATCACAAGTTGACCGTCCTTCATGAAGCAATAGCAACTATTGCAGCAATGTCATCAGAAGAATCAGAAGAGGAGCATGTCCTAAACAATTTTCATTCCAGTCGGACAATTAGAAAACTGATCATGGACTGCCCCGCATTTGCTTGTACTCTATGGAAGAAAGCTCTGAAAGGGAAGAGTAACTTGTGGGCCCAAGGTCACAGGTCAGATTACACTTATTCAAATCTTCATCATTTGACCTTGCGTGAAAGGAGATATAATTTCTGATGTTATCTTTGCGGTCCTTTTCTTTTGTTTGCAGTTCTAAGGTTATCTGTGCATTCTTGGAATCCTCTGATTCTAAGGTACGTGAACTAGCAAGAAAGGAGTTGCAGCCCTTGATAGATGCTGGCATTATCAAAATTCCAGAGACCAAGCAGTAACGGAAAAAGAAGGTTGAAGTCACTGGTAATGGATTTGTGACGACTTTCCGCAAGTGTAACAAAGTGGCCTTTGGCACGTTGCTGGCTGATACACATTCCTGTGCAACTCCTTTCATCTAGGGATTCTATGTATAATAGAGTATATCTAGGGAAGAGTTTCTTTGGCCTTCAGAGGGTTCTTAAGGCGAAAAGTTAGAAAATTTTGTATCTTTGACTACAATCCATGTACATTAAAAAGGGCCATTGACGGTTTGGTCTTTTAATGTTAAGTTTTCCTCCTATCCCTACCAAGATGTGTTGGATCCTGAGGTTGAAAGCATACAAAGGCCATGTGCACGATGTTTTTACCAGGAAATATATTTTTTGGAACCACGAGAATTTGGAAATATGATTGTCGTTGGAATTCAAGAAAACAAGTCTATAACAATTTATTTGAAACGATGCACTGAATGACACCGGACCGCTATGTTAGGAACGTACACAAGCAGATTTGCTTCTAAGCATTGCTGGTTCCGATCTGCCCTCAAAAATTGGGGTGTCAAATCTCCTGCTTCCCTGGCCGTAATCCATGATACCCCTCGATTGTAAGTAACAATAGTTGTCATGTTTCCTGCAAATCCGGGTCCTAAGGTGGGGGTAGCCTTGGAATGTGTAGTTCGAGGGGTTAAAGACAGGGGAGTCTTTCTGGATCCTGTTGTTGCGTGGGAATAGATAGGAGGATGGATTGAAGAGCGGGGATTCCTCCCTTGACATTGCATTAGCCCTCAAACAGTTCTCTATCACCTTTGTCTCTTCTTCAAGTCTCTCTCTGATGTCTTTTATACCTTGACCAACTTTGTGAGACCTTGATGGGCTTCTGAAACAAGCACTGGTTTTAAAAGAACTAGAGTTTCTAGAAGCATTGCTGGTCGTATGTGGAATTTTTTTGCACTCGCAGCAGAAGTTCTTCCTTCTCTCCAGGTCAAAGGCTCTTCTCTTTGTCCTATCAGAGATGCATGTATACGCCTGTAGACAAGTTTTCCAGTCAGGATTCTGAAAGGCAATTGCAAATACCGATTGAAAATAGAAACCAAAAGGAAAGACATTCATGCTGACTCCCGTATGGGGTCTGAGTCTCTGTAACTCATTGCAAATTAGAACATTTGACTCGTCATGCCTAACTTGCAGGTGCTATTGCTGCAATATGGAACCTCTGAAACCGAACTCTGTTTACAGAATGAATGGATTGTTAATCATATTTCTGCCTGTCCCGTATATATATATATGAAGGATTCCTTGGCGGGAGTAATTTGCCTGTCTTACAGTGAGTTTACTATCTTTAAACTAGAACAATGATGATTCTCGATTCTTCTGTTAAAACAAATCACAAATCCATGTGTTGAAATTCGGATTTCATTAACGTTAGGACAAGCCTGATCAGCCTATAGAACCGAATCTGGGGTCATGAGTGTTTCAGGCTCCTTGTCATTCACGCCTAGACGTCATAAAATCCAGAAATGGTTGTTTCAGTGTCTAACAAAACTCAGCATCCTTAAAGGTAAACATCAGGTCTATACCAATCTTCAGCACGTAAACTTTTATCAAGATTGAGAAGAGAAGGAAAAGAAGAAGAAGAAGAAGAAGAAGAAGAAGAAGAAGGGAAGAAAATAGAAGAAGAAGAAAAGAATCTAACCTCTGAGACAAGCTTGAAAGCAATTTCAGCCTTGGGATGCCCGTTCTTGTCTGGATGAAGTTGCAAAGCTGCACAAAGAATTATTGTTCACCAAACAGGAATTTGAAAATGCAGGTTGAGCAAAACCATTCTCTCAATGATAACCTACCAAGTTTATGGTATTGCTTTCGAATAGCATCTGCGCCAGCATTTTCTTCCACCTACGAGCAATATGAAGGAAAATCAGGATCAAATGCAATAACAGTCAAAGAAGAATGCTTAAAATAATATGACCAGGCCAAGGGAACCTGAAAACATACTCCAAGAACACGATACCAGTCGATGAAATGTGATTTAACCGCGGTGCAACCATGCCTATGAGTACCGGACACCGAGCGTGTTGAAATGGAGCAAATTTGTGTTACCAAATGGTCTTTGAAATCGGATTCACCCATCTGGGAAGAAAATGGAGTAAAAACCTTGGAAGAGGATGAGAAAATGGAAATGGGTTGGAAGAATAAATGGCTTGCGTTGCTTGCGTTCTTGGTTTTAAGAAGGAAACAGTGGTTACACGGTGGAGCGGTTAAGAAAAAAGAGCAAGGTTTCCGGAGAAAGATTTTTGAAAGTGGATCAGTTGGTGGGAACAAAGAAAGGGAGCCTGGAGATGTTAACGTTAATCCTGCCACGTGGCAGCACCTGAAAAAGTCCTGGGGGGCATTTGGTCCTTCCATTTGGTTTTACCACAATGCTTTAAATTGAAGTTAATTGTCTTAAATGCGTTTGATGGTAATATTACCATCAATCCCTTTCATGGAGCTCATCTTCAAGATGATTCCAAATACAACATTGTTGTTCAATCTTCGTTATCATTGAAGGGAGATTCAAACAACACAATTGTGGTTGAACCCTTATAACAATTGTGTGTTTTAGTTTTCGAATGATTGAAGACTAGACTATCTAATCAGTAGGCAATTATAATGGAGCCAGAAAGCCATTAGAAAGAGGGTCCTAATGCTGCAACAGCTGGTAGGGGCAGCAAGAATGGTTCAAAACTGAAACTTTATCACGGATTTCAACCGGCACAGTATTCAATCTGAATAGAAATTCCACGTGAAATCTTGGGGCGTCGCGGTGGCCGTGACCCACGCATATAATGCCCAGTTGAAAACCAGACACGAAAAAGTGTTCCGCAGTAGGTGAAACATAAAGCAATTGCCCCCACCATTGTCCCCGACTCACTTCTTACGTACAAGATAACTTCAGTTTCAAATTATCTTCTCTGAACAAGAGATCACCTTCTAACCGGACTTGCTTGAATAGGGCAGAAGTGGGTCTCGTGAACCGATCTTTTTTAATCCTCATCTCGATATTGCAGGCCATCAGAACTTTGACCTTGGCAAGGCTTTGGATACCGGAGTCTTTGTTTGGGTGATCGAGGGCTTGTTGTGTAGCAAATGTTGCTTTTGTTTGTATTGGAGATAGCCTCCGATGGGAGTAGGAAACTCGGATTTTAAATGTTGGAATTCATATTCCCATGCAGCTTTTTACGGAATAGGTTGGGTTGGCCTAGGCTACATTTATAGAAGCGCATGAAGTGGTTGACTAGTTTCTTCCCGGGTGGTAACTTCAAGGCATTCATTTACCTCCATTCTTGTTCGTAGTTTTAAATTTAAGAAACAAGTCGAAAACTAGGGAGGAAGCTGCTTAAAGGACAACTTTGTAAGCTACCTATGATTGCTTCTTTTGAATGGATAAAAGCGAAGGAAAAACAATAAAGAAGACCTTTTTTTGTCAGTGATCCTCGGCGTCATCCCGCGACCGGTGATGCGACGGGACCTGCGTAAAGCGACAACAGGAGAAGCGCTGATAAGCAGATTTCGTGGTTCCTACACTCTCCGACCGCATTGGGTCAAAGGGAAAGGCCAAAATGGCTTTCCACCGAGCAGACCCAACGGCGCTGGGCCTGACATAGCTCTTCTTTCATTCGAGGCTCTGCTCTAACGTTGACCCACAAAGGGTCCCACTCCAATTATGAGCAACCTGGGTTGGATCCAGCGACCATCACACGTGGGATAACCATGTCCGTTCTGTTCTGCGTCGTTTTAACTGCCGCACACGCCAATTTCCAGTGGTCGATCCCTTACGTGTGTCACTTGCCACTTCTTCTTTAACTTTACTCCCTCTCGTACGTTTGTTCTTACCTTCGGAGTCCCATATTGGATTTTCAATTCTATTCGAGCTGTGGGAATCCAGCTCGGAATGAATTGAAAGTTGGATTTTATGAGCTAAAAAATTTCATGCTTTCGGGTTGAGCTTGGGATCTCCCGCGTTGATCTAATGGCGGCGGGGACAATGGCAACCGCCGCCGGAGCCGCGGTGCTGCTTTACTTTTTCCTGAGCCGGAGGTTGTCTTCGGGGAGGATGGGTGGCGAAGATGAACGGACGAAATCGAGCAGGGCGTTTAGGAGGAGAATTTCTCGGAGACCGGCTCAGGCTCCTGCCACGCTCTTCGAGTCGATAAGTACGCTAACGGAGACGCTGCGATTCACGTATTCCGAGACTTTGGGGAAATGGCCGATCGGGGACTTGGCGTTCGGGATTAACTATTTCATTCGGAGGCAGGTCCGTAGAATTGTGTGCTTATACAACGCTTGCTTGGTTAAAACTGTAACGCTAAATTGCTAAAAATTTTGAACTACTTTCTTGTGAATTATTTTAATCTCCATTTTTGTGTACCGTTTGCCTGTTCAAGATTCTGACTTAATTGCTATTTTTTCTTGTGCGATGTGTGAATTTCACTTCTTTTTTATCTTCGTTTTCTGGGTGTTTGTTTGTCTGAGCTATTGGTAACTTGTGATGTTTTCTTAATTCATAGTTTTGTGTGTGGGCGAGCTTATTCTTGAAGTGTAGAGGCTCAGGGGTGAATATGTGTTGTGAGTTTGCTTGCTTAGGACGTATGATATGATCGATTTTGCTGTTATTTCTTCTTTTTTGAGTTTGCTTGCTTAGGACCTATGATATGATCGATTTTGCTGTTATTTCTTCCTTTTTCTCTTATATCAGTGTTTTGTCCGGCCATCTTTGAAGTTGTGGGTTAGTAGTGAATTTGTCTTGCTAGCTGTTGGTTCTATATGCGGTTGGTTACTGAGTGTGATGTACTTGCAGGGTAACTTACAAGTTGCAAGCGTATATGCTGGTAATGATAGTAAACAACTTAAAGGTCCTGAAATTCTTGAGGAATTGAAGAACTTACTGAGGTTGTTGACCTTTTGTATGCTTTTCTCAAAAAAGACGTTTCCGGTGTTTTTAGAGTCTTCCGGGTTTTCCCAGGAAGATGTCCTTTTTCACGAGCCCAAGGCAGGGGTATGTTGCTCCTAGAGTATGCTTTATTTTCATTTCACTCAAAACTAACATTTTGCAAAGTGTACTGCGCTTGCATACGGGATATATGTTGCATAGAGGGTTATCTGGGATTTCTTTCAATTATTGCTTGGCATAACGCTGTCTCATAGCAAGTTATGCATCTGGGACTAGTTATTTCTACTTTAAAGACTCTTCTTTCCACTCTTTAGAGGGCTTCTGACATGAGAAATGAATACGCATGACAGTGAATGAAGCCCTAAGGTGATACAGGTTACACATCTTGTAGGGAGTACCCTTTGAGGGGCCAGAAGAAAATTATAAGGCAACGAGAATCTACGCATTAACCAAATAACAAAAAGATGATTAAAACTTAAGAAAGATAACCTTTTCCAAGTTGTGTCCTTTTTTCCTGGAAGGCCAATGTTGACCTGTTTATGGCCAGTGACAACAACCAATTAACTTAGCACATGAAAATATGACTTCTCAATTTGGGTTAGACTTCATACAAGTTTTAACTCGTAGGTTATATCTCTCTCCCTTGAAAATGTTCTTTCCTTTTTTTTGGTCTCCTTACTACAAAAATATGTTATGGATTGAGCTTTTCTAAATTGATTATAGTGTTTCATAGTTATGCTAAAATCATTAGTGAATAGTACTTTAATTACCGGAAGAATGATTGCAGCTTTTGAAGCCCGCATTCACAATTATACGAGATAAAGACAACAAATGTTTCCTTCTATTGATTCGTGGTACTCATAGCATCAAAGATACATTAACGGCAGCAACTGGTGCAGTGGTCCCATTCCATCACTTGGTTTTACATGATGGTGGGATAAGTAATTTAGTTTTAGGATATGCACATTGCGGAATGGTTGCTGCTGCTCGTTGGATAGCAAAGCTTTGCACTCCTACTCTGCTCAAAGCCCTCGAGGAATATCCTGAATACAAAATTAAGGTATGTGCTATTTCTTCTTGTTTGATATTTTATATCACCTTTCTATTCTTCTTGTTTTGCTGATAAATTTTCTGCAAATTTAATTAGAGTGGCTGCTTGTTTTAAAGTTTTTTCCTTCTTTTTTTCTCCCGGATAGGAGAGTTCTTGAAAGAACCTTTAATCTTCTGTGTTCAATGTTTCCTATTTTGATGTAAGCTAAATTCGAAATTACCTACTTCAGTCCAACTTGCCCAAGAAATTTTGATAACAAGTATCTTCTTCTAGACTTTTCATTTCATCTGGCAACTGATCAAAAGAGTAGCATGGTCATTTCTTAGTATGAACTCAAACACAATTTAGTTGATCTTGATATTGGCTCTTGAAATAAGTTTACTACAGCTGAGGATTTTCATGAATGAAATTTGATATCTGGAGGCACTTCACATCCAGTAGGGTTAGCTTTGTAAGCTATAAACCTCTAATCCTTGCTACCAAATTCCATTTCATGTCCTCGTAATACCAATTTTAAAGTTCCTATTCTGAATCAGCTCATGTAATCTATGTGTCTTCTATATTCATTTTTCCAGTTACTATTTTTATTTTTAATGTTCAGGTTGTTGGGCATTCACTTGGTGGTGGTACTGCTGCACTCTTGACATATATTCTCCGAGAACAAAAGGAATTCTCCTCAAGCAGTTGTGTCACGTTTGCCCCAGGCATGTTCTTACCAAATGTGAAACAAATATTTTCTTTCTGTTACCAACCAAATATAATGGTCAATGTACATACCTGGTCATTTGTTCATTTTATGGCATTGTTCTTGTTGATTATCTTCATTGCAGTTTAGGGGTTGTGATCTTCGAGACAGAAAATAACTCTGAAAAGTAATTTACCAGGTTCTGTTTTGATTTTTAGGTTCCCCCAATCTGTTAGTTTCAGGTGGAAGTGGAAATTCCAAAATTGCTTTAGAGAAACAGCAAAAAAACTCTCATTACTAACATGGATTATTTTCTGAGCCTCAAGTGAACTTTTACCGAAGGATGAAGAAGACACAATTAGGAATAGGAAATTTTGCATATCCATGGAACTTAACTGAATATTGAATAAGGAATGAGCTATCGTTTATTTTCATGGCAGATTGGTGCTGTAACATAATCTTCTTGTCTTTCTGGACATAGTTTGTTAAGTTCACAAAATGGTCAGGTCTTACTTGCCCTAAGATCTGCAGTGTCATGCAAAGGAATCTGATGATGCCAATAGGTTGTAGCTTAAAAGAGCACATCCTTACTTTCTAAAAACAAGGTAGAAGCTGAGGTCAAACAAATTGGAACTGCGTGTGAATTACCAATAAAAAATGATGAAGAAGAGCAAACTACTAATGAAAATCCAGTTGAAGTTATATATGGCACATAATACCTTCAGAAAGGAAGATAAGGTAGTAACGACGGAAAAGTGGAAAATTGTCTTTGTGTTTTGAGTGTCGGTTTTGACAATCCATTCTCCAATAAACCCGCCGTTCCCCCTCTCCCCCTTGGTTTAGAGTTCTTCCTTTTTGCACTATATGAGGTGTCAATAGTCTGTTAGGCAGAAGGCTTTGCTTTTAGTACGAGGTTATTTTCTTAACTACTTCTATTCTAATTATCATTTGCAGCTGCCTGTATGACATGGGAATTAGCAGAATCAGGCAAGCATTTTATCACTACTGTCATAAACGGTTCTGACCTGGTACCAACATTCTCAGTATCTTCTCTTGATGACCTTCGCTCTGAGGTGCTGTAACTCTTTCTCATGACTGAAAGTGGATTTTTAGTGATTTTTGCAACTCGTAGTTAAATTTTAAATCCATCATCCATTAGAAACACCAAATCTTCACTCAAGGGATTTGTTATTATCAGGTCTCAGCATCATCTTGGTTAAATGATTTGCGGGATCAGATTGAGCACACAAGGGTCCTAAATCTTTTTTACCGCTCTGCAACTGCTCTGGGATCTCGTCTACCATCTATTGCTAGTACCAAAGCTAAGGTTGCTGGAGCGGGTGCACTGCTGAAGCCAGTATCCAACAGCACTCAGGTAAAGTTTAGGAAACTCTTGGTTAATTTCTAGTGATGCCTGAATGTCCTTTTTCAAGACCTAGATGCAAGCTAGAGATCTACTGAATTTTGCACAAGTTAACTCTCGCAAGTATTCTAGGTAATGCAATATAGCATGACATCAAGAGTTTAGTTCCTACGTTCTGATATAATTTGATGTAACACCACCTCTGTATCTTTTTGACTCTCAAACTCTAGCTCAAATGTATCTCTATCCAATTTGAGAGTTTGACTCTCAAATTCTCTTGTTTAATTTTAGGTTGTGATGAAGCGTGCACAGAATGTTGCTCAAGCGGTAGTGAAAACTCGCTCTTCTTTGTCATCATGGTCTTGCATGGGTGCACGTCGGCGTCATGTGGGTCCATTATCGGAATCCAAATTGGAGGATTTGCATGAAGCCCCTCTAGTATCTGAAAGAAACTCGGAGTCTGCTGCAACAGACGGAATAACAATAGCCCCTTTGCTGAATAAAGTGGAACCTGGTTCTTCTGTTAGTGTATCTGGTCATGATGATACAGATGAAGAAGAACATCTCCTTCCAGAGAACGGAGTCATGGATGCAACCACTGTGGAAGATATAACTGAAGATGAGCTATTTTACGAACTGGAGAAAGAACTTCAGAGACAGGCGAGTGATGTAGATATCAGAGCTAAGGAGGAAGAAGCAGCTGCAGCAAAAGAAATCATCGAGGAAGAAACTATGCTGGCTGATACAGTAGAAAGCAATAATACATTCCCAACGGCGGAAGCATCAGAGGGCCACCGTTTCTATCCTCCTGGCAGAATCATGCATGTGGTTTCTGTACCTTCATCTGATACTCCAAATATAGATAATGGCGCGCCCGCTGAGGAACATGTTGGTATCTTTGAGAATCCCAGAGAATTGTATAGCAAGCTCCGACTTTCAAGAACAATGGTAAATGATCACTATATGCCTATGTATAAGAAGATGATGGAAATGTTAATCAGGGAACTGGAAATTGGTGAAGCTTCAGATTCTGTAATGTGAAATGAATATATATCAGTAGTTAAATAGAGTATATAATTGTCCAGCCAATCTTATCTTTCACTCTACTATTGTATTCTCTTAAGAAATCACCATTCATGCGGCAAAAGAGGGGCTAGTAGTATTATTTTGTTCTGGTTGATCTCTTTATTGCTTGTCTGGATGAAAGGCAACTTAGTGCAACTGATTCCTTTGTCTTAGTCCCTAAATGTTGATCGCTACTGAAGCTCTTCCTGGAACTAGCTCGTCTAAGCCAATCGCTATCACTGCTACAGTTTGCTCGGTGTCTCTTATTACGCTCCATTTACCAGATCGGGTTTGTGGGCCCAACCTGAAGGCGGGGCTTCCAAAAATTGGCGGGCAAGCACACCTAAGTAGGGCGTAGCCTGCTCGCCTTCAAGTCCGGTGTGTTCGTACAGTTGGGTGTTGGCGCGACCCGCCGTCTCTAAACGATCATTGACGAGTCGCCTTTCACCCCTGACAGGACGGTTCAGCTTCATTCTCGTTCCCTAGGATATTTATAAAGACACTCTGACCCTTCCGCTATGTTGCTTTTACGATGTGGGACTTGTACAGATACTTAGCGCCATTTTGGTTTAATATTGAGATGGTCCCCGCGTGGGAATTCCGTGGTTTTTCATACATGAATAACTTGCTGGCTTTGTAGTCTAAGGTCAAGTCGCGTCGGCTAGGGAGACGATGGGTCAGAAAACTTTGGGTAGAGTGAAAGGCACAAAAGATAGGCTTCATATTCTACAAGTTAAGCCTTTGAAAATGTGAACCAAGTATTAATACTTCATTATTGATGGGTAAAACAAAAGAGGTTGCTTTCATTCATCCAATATGTGGGATACTGTACCAGAATGAGGAAGAAGTAGGGCGCAAAATGAAATACCAAACGCAATTATGGGGATTCATTTCTTCCCGTCTGATACCGGACGGAGAGGAGGAAAATAAAAGGATAAAATTATCTTTGAAAACTAAGGATACAGATAATCACCACCTTAGAATTCAATGATACAAATAACAATTATCTTTGTAAACTAAGGATACAGATAAATCACCACCTTAGAGTACAATGATATAAAGAACAATTATCTTTGAAAACTAAGGATACAGATAACTCACCACCTTAGAATCCAAGGATAAAACACTCACCACTCTAATGGAAGTAATTCCAAAGAGATACAGAGTAAAGAAGCTCACCACTCTTGCCACAAGCAAAGAGATACAGAACTAAGAAAGAAAGCTTAAAGCTTATACTCAAATCTCACAACTCAATGCCTCTACTACACAATGGTACTAACTATTTATAGAAAACTAAGACACCCACAATTATAAATATAACCAACTACTATCTCCCCAACTACTATCTTCCCAACTACTATCTCCCCAACTACTATCTTCCAACTACAACCTCTTAATTACCAACCACTCACTCTCATCTACCAACTACCAACCACTTACTCTCATCTGCCAACTACCAACCACTTACTACCCAATCACTTAGTCAACCTTCTCAAGCTTCTTTGGATTAGACTTGGGCTTGTATAAGTTGGACCATAACATCACAAATGAGTATTTGGGCTTGGGCTTAGGCTATGGAGGATGGGCCGCGTCACCGTCCTTCAAAAGGAAAAGGCTCGTAGAAGGGAAGACACTACCATTTCGCAGAAAAGAGGCTCACAACGTAATTTCAAAACCACATGTGTCTCGGAGATTACCGTTGTCCAATACCCTCTGTTTTTAGCCCTCACAAAACATGCTTCTGCTATAATAGAACCAACATCAAACTTATTCCAAGCATCATAAATACATCTTGTCCTAGATTTTCAGAATCTTGCTCAATGAGAAAAGCTATTACCCAAAGGAGGACATACGAATAGCAGTATTAGTTTGAGAAAAATGAATCTGAGAGGTGTGCAATTATTTAATGTTCTACTATCTCAGGGAATACCGTATCCATCGTCTTTGCTTCTTCAGTACATACAATAAGTCCTATCAGTCAGAAAAGTATAGTTTTTCTTCCCGAAACTTGACATGCGTTCAAATGAGGCTGAAGAAAATTTGCATAAACCTTCCTCAGCGAACTTTGTAAATTTCCTATTTATGCCACAGAAACTGTATAAGAACCTTCTGTACGGTAATATAGTCTTCAATATGTTTGATATCAACCACCATAGCGGGTTTTCAATGATTCTGGAGGTTCCTCTTCCATAATGCCTGAACCTGTTGTAGCAAGGTACTCACGAATGGTTGTTTTACGGTCTGCAAGGAAAGTGTGATCCAGGAAGTTGTTGTAGGCTACATCACCAAGGTTCTTCGCTGCCAAAACACTACAGTATATTTCATCAGCTTCAGTTTGTAGGTTGGTATGGCAAAAAAGTTAAGGAAAAGGAAAAAGAATTGGATTTTAGCATAGGCATTCATGTAGGAGCTGGAACAATAAACTGGGAAGAGAACGAGCCCGCTTAAAGCATGTTAAGGGAAGTGATCCTAATCATCTCCAAACCATTCATGTAGACGGACATTAGGCAAAAATTTGTGCACATTAGCCTTTCTGGGAATCCACTACTCATGTTACGGGACATTGAACCAAACAATGGAGAATGGTCAAAGAAAATAAAGATGAAAAACTGAAAAAAGGTTACTACATAAAATTGATTAATCTAAAGATCGGTAGGCTGTTCCTTATAGAGGCCAAAATTCTTTTTCTGATTTATTACCCGTCCGTACTCCTTCCTCGCAATATTTCAGTATAGAAGCAAGTATTTGAATAGCACTTACCAGTGCCTAAGATAAACACGGCAGGGTAAAATATCATCTCGCCAAATCTTATGGATGTTATGACATCCATAATGCTGAAAATAGATCTCCTTGCTTCCTGTAAAATAATAACTAGCATAATCACTGTCTAAGCCACTTTCTTTGCTCTATCGACAACTACAATGAAAATTGGGGGAGGGGGGGGGGGGGGGGGGGAAGTGTTTGGTGGGAAGAGGATAAGAAATGATATGAAAATTGACTTCGCTGATTTCTCAAGATTTTATGAGCATTGTTTTAGTAAGCACATAAATAGCCTCAGATTGACGGTGAAACCATTTTGAATCCTATATGATATAACAACTAACAATAACTGTTAACACAAAATGCCAACCAAGTATTTAAAGCAGAAAGTAGCAATAGAGTGCCGGTGGCTGAGAATAACAACAGCAATGGTACCCCATCACCAATGACAATATCAACCATATCACTTGGAAGCTGGCTACGCTGAAATAAAGCTTTGATTTCACTTTATTTGGTCTTATTTTCTGAAAGAACTGAAAGAAGAACAACTGTAGTAGACAGATGGCATACTAGATATCCATGATAAATCTACATACGCCTCATATTCACAAACTAATAATCGGGAACCCCAAAGAAGATCACCTTTGCATCGAACTTGAAAAAATTCCTCATCACTATATCGAGCACAAAGCACCTGTTTTAATGACCCACATAGCAAGTAATCATAGTTATCATCCCAATAACTTTAATGTAACTTCTTTATTTGATTAAAAACAGAGGTGAATCACAGACAACAGAGCCAATCAAATTTCCCCATACCGCTGGATTGTTAAATGGCTTCCCATCAAGTGTTTCAGGCAGAACCTACAAAAGAGAAACAAAGGCAATCCATAGTTCAATAAGAGAACAGACCCCAGAAGTTAACTTGATCTCACAAATACAACGGTAAACAGAAATCTAAGTGACTCACAGCTAGGAACCGAAATTCAAGCTCTCTCTTGATATAAGCCGGAATCTGAACATTTGCCAGGAAAATTTCAAGTTAAAATTTTTTTTTTCTTAACAATTTAAGCTCCTTTTTTCTTTTAGTTCATTCGCATTGTCGCTGTTCGGTAATCAAATCAAACATAGCAGACGAACTGAAATCATTCACCATATTTACCTCTGATTTTTGAATCTCGAAAACTGTTACTATAAGAGATTCACCTTCAAAAGGCTCTACACTCAAGCTAGAAATCTCCTGAGAAATTGGTAATAAACAATCATCGAGATCAACATACGTGCATCCAACTCGTATTAGTTATTCAAAATTTCAACAAAAAGAAAAATATTAGTGAAACTAAGAAGTGTTAAGTACCATTTTCAAAAGTAAACGAAGAACCACACAGACTGTACCAGTACAACAAAAAAAAGAATTAAGAATGAGAGGCTCAAGATTGATTATATGTGAGGAACCTTGGTTTCGGGTTTGGCTATACCACGCTCGAAGAAAACCGGAGCAGTATGAGCGAACACGCGGCGAAAGCCATTCAATCTCGCAACTCTGAAGTCGATCAGGTCTGGAAATGTACTCCTCGCGCTCTTTTCTGGTTCCCGAAGAAACAACGATCGTCAATCGGGATTCAAAAAACACAAACAATGACGGTGATAAATTATGACTCAGATAGCACGTACCGGAGAGGAGGGAACCGAAGCCACAGATGGAAATGAGACCCTCAGGGGAGACAATGGTTTCGAAATCAGACTCGTCGCCGAGTTCAGTCATCGGCAGGGGGTAATCGCTGGACATGGTGATCGGAGATAGTCGTCCGAGAGTTCGCCCGCGATCAGTTCGGAGTGGAGCGTAGTGCGCGGATGCTAGGCGAGAAAGTATTGGCCCGTGGAGCAACGAGCGGGAAGCAAGTGGGGGAATAACGGCAGGAAGTGAGAGAGCAAGAGAAGCGGACATGAGCATCGGAGCCGCACGCCCTTGGCGACGGAATGGAGATTTACGCAGACTTTGAGTGGTGTAATCGCAATTTGAATAATTCATGGGAGAGCTTTGGTCAATTAGTAAGTTGGAGCGGTGTAATCACAATTTAGATAATTGGTAGGGGAGTTTTGGTTAATTAGTCAGAAGGGAAGAATCGTAATAAGCTTGAATTATGGGGCTTTAGTTGTGGACAGTATTTAAATGAAATATTCTGTGACTAGCAAATAAGTTTAGACTTTTGACATAATGATCCCAAAGTCTAGCAAATGTCAGAAATGGTATTATGTTCCAAGTTCGAAGTATAAAAGGGATAGATTTGTAAAAAGGCTGAAAGCTAGAGAAAGAGTCACCTAAAATGGAGTCATTGTAAAGTTAGTCAGGATAGAATATAGTAATTTATAGTGGGTTTAAGTTGTAGATATTATTCAAATGAAATATTATGTAACCTCAATATAAACTTGGGTCTTTTAGTATGATGATTGCAAGGTGTTACAAAAAGAAAATCTTTATTTTTTTTTATAATAATAATAATTATTTATTCAAAAGGTAGGCAAGGTATAAACCTAACTTGCTCATCAGAAAAGAACAAAGCCTCCATTAAGGAGGAAAGAAAAGAAGATCTCTATAAATGCATATTTATGTTGAATTAGTCAAATAATCTTTTATTTATCGATCCAAAGACTCCATGTGGTACCATGATTTCTAGTTTTATTCCAACACATCAAATTGCTAGTATCAATTTTTGAATGTGTTGTGTGAAATTAATTGTTACATTTGGACGCCTTTTCCTTTGGATCTCTTACACAAATAAACAGGTAGTCCAATCCTGGTTTACACTCTATACAACCAGGTCCACGGTAAGTGGAAGGCAATGGCAACAAGCAATTACCCAGCTTTCTTCACGCCAATAGGCTTGGATGGATAGGTTGAGAGGTTGAAGAGTGAAAGAAAAGGCAAATAGCTGAGATGTCATCCATCGCTCTGCCTCGCTTCTTATGTTTCCATGCTCGAGCAGCCCTCTCTACCAGCCTTTTAGCAGACTTTTCCTTCTCGGCTGTTGAAGAAACAATCTCCACAGCTTCCTCGTTAGATATAACATCCCATACCTGAGAGTAAAAGAAAGAGACAAATGTGATCAGACTTGCATCATCGCCATAATTCTTAACAGTGACATTCTTCTTGTGTATGAAGCGATGTTATGAGTGGTTTCAGGCTAAGGATGCATACTCCATCTGTTGCCAATATGACAAATTTGTCTCTGGTGGTTATGTTCCTTTGGGTCACGTCTGGCACAGAAATAAGACCGAAGTCCTTCAGGAAGTGATCACCCATGGCTCTTGACAGTGCTAGGCCAGGTGACTCTCCATTAGGCCCCCAGATCCTGTACACCCCAGGTTCATCCCTTAAACTGAACATTCTTCCTTTGGATTGTGCTATTCGCTCAGCCTCCTCTGCGGCCATAATAGATGCAAGTATAAATTCTCAAGTAATACATGCACATATGTGCAGAGAGTCTCACAAAGAGTGGCAAAGAGAGAGAGAAAGAGGGCTAACGAGGTAAATTGGGCTTAAAGTCAATGCTAAGCTGAAGGGGTACCAATTGGCCATCCTCAGATGTCGTCGCCAATACAGCCCGAGAATCGCCAACATTCGCCATCACAAGATGATCACCCTGAATACAGAAAGGGTAAATAGAATGGGTACAAACAAGGACTAAGTTCCAAAAGAGATAGGAAATCCCAATAAACAGTGCTGTAATGGGCTGAAATCATAAGAAAACCCAACCAAATATTCGATATGGAGAACTTCGATTCACCTGTTTAACGATTGACAAAGCTGTGGTACCACTACAGAGAGAGTCAATTCGGGGATGACGCTTAAGCTCCTCGTCAACAGCAGCGTAAGTTTTCAAGTATGATTTCTTCCAGAGATCAAACCGATGAAGATTTCTATCCAGTTCTATGTCACAATCCAGGTCAACTGAGGTTGTTGTAGCGATAGTTTCTTGCCAGTTACACAGCAAAGACGCAGGCACTGATTTCCTGACCCTTCTTGCTACAAGGTGTCCCCATGGGCCATGCCCATCAAAAATGCCACAAAACGTCAGGTCTTCTTGGCATCCAAACTCCTAACAACCAAACCAAGCTGAAAGTTAATCAGGAGGAACAAACTAAAGAAATTACAACTGCTACATAAGCTCGAATTTTCCATCGTCCTCCGCTACGTTATTGGTTCTTGATGTTTGCTTTTAATATGTAGAGACTTACCTCCCAAACAATTACGCAATCCTGGTTAATTCCCTTCTTTCCTCTTTTAGAGCAGACTGAGGCAAAGTTGTCAGAGTTTTTGGACTTGACAGTGCCGGAAGAACATACTATCAATTCATTCTTCCTCGCTTCCTTGGCCAATGTTTTTGCAGTTTCCTTTCCAGTATCAATCTTACACTTCCTCATTTTCCTGATTGATTCAGTTCTTGCCAACCCATCAAGAAGGGATGGAAAAAGCACCATCGCCTCTACAGTCCGATCACACCCACAATCATGTTGGCTGTTTTGCAATAACTTGCGTTAATTTTCTGAAGAAGTTCCAAGCAACAAACCACTTGATTGTAAAGAAAGTAGCTAATATTTAAACTATTCTTTATCTAGCAGATACATTCAAATCGTGGCCACTAAACCTCAAAAGCGGATTTGGAATTTGTTGTGTTTATCCGGGTGACATATCACAGAAGTTGAACACACAAGATTCTAAGGTCAGCTTCCCTCCCGTTTTATCTCTCAGCAACCAAACGGAAAGTTTCTGAGACAAAATCAGAGTTTTGATATTCTATACAAAACATACACACATGTATTTATATTGATACGATAGAGAATTCAAAGCGCAATGCGTTTCATGGGAGCTACTTCAAAACCTTCCCAGCATCTAAACAGGACTGCGACGCTTTAAGACTACCGTGCTTTGGTTGCTAAGAAAACTAACGCAAAGCAAACACAAAAAACTCAGGCAATTTTCGGGTTGCTTATATCTAATAAACTACAAACACGAGTCAAGTAGATACCCTTGATTCACCCAAAGCCGATGAAACCTGAAGCATGAACCGGAAAAGTCCTCCGACCGAGCTTTAAGGCTGAGAGGCTTAGGAGCGCTTACGCTGCATTCTTGTCCGCAATCCCGCTTTTACGTACGAAGAGGACGCCTTTATGGCAACTATACCATGGGTTTGGCCAGCCATGTAAGGGGTCTTTTGTCCATCCAGACGGGTCGTTTTCCGTCTTCCATTTTCATTAGGGTCGCATCAACCCCGCCCACAATTGACAGGCTTTTATTTTAGTCCAAGAAACCAAACAAATAGAGACGCATTATCAAGGGATTATCATTAGGTAATCAAGTATTGCTTCAAAAGTCGGTGATATAAATGGCTAAGAACTAGTAGCACTGCAATTAAGTAATATATTGTCATGGATGAAACAAGTTGCAGAAAAGAATGCTTATCTTCCTGAATTGTTATTGAAACATCGGTTAGGATGGAAAATGACAATCAGGACTAAATTATTGACTCTAAATGAGGTCGAGGCTATTACTTAGCCACTTGTATAGGTGGACCATGAATATGAAAATATCAAAAAACTACTAAAGGTGTTTGACCATTATTATGGATCTATGTTTAAGATTGCATGCATTTTTTATGGTTAAAGCAAAAGAGGACGTGGGATATGCGTGCACTAGATTCTGGTTGCCGACTGAAACAGAATGAAAAGACAACAGCAAGAATTTGGATCAGGAAATGCAAAATATAGAAAGAATAGTGCGCTTTTGGGGCAGCTGGGCTCTTAGGGCTGCAAGTTGCGGTGGTGGATTCCAGATCATCTTCAATGATGTTGATCGTCAAGGTGTCATTACTCTGTTCAAAGCGCATGATAACGGTGGGACTGGTACTAAAAAGCAAAGGTCGGACATAGCTTTCCCAGTTCCTTGGTGGTTGTTTGTTTTTCTTCAACCACAATTTGCTTTTCCACTGGCTCTCAAAGTCAAAACTGGCATGGTAAAGCCATGGTTAATAGAAACAACCCGTATTCCGCCTAATCATAAGCCTACAGACTTTGAAAAAGTTGAACCTTAGGACTACTAGCCACACGTTTTTGGTTGCAACAACCAAGACATATCCAGTTGGGGCGGCAACGTATTCGTTCTGCGCTTTGCTTCCTGGTCGGCAAACGTTGGCTGCCCCTTTAATAAATGCGCAGGGTTTTAGAAATTTTTGAACGAACAGAACAATAATTTTTTCAGTGGAAGGTTGTTGGCAGTTAGATGGTTGATCAGAAAGGAATATGACAAAGAAAAATAGGAATATGAAGGAATACAACTTTAATATACGAGAAAGGATATCCATAAAATGATGATGGATAAGAAAAGAAAATTTGCGCTATATAAATTCTGTACAACAATGTTTATATCATATTACATTACTGTACGAGGTTACATGGTTAAGTAGCCTTCTTTTCGCTTCTCTCTCTCCCCCCTATGTATATGTATATATATGGTTTATTGCACAAAACTAAGAAAGAAAATGTATAAAAACACTGGTATAAGACACCCTCATAAGAATCAGTGGGATGACCGCTGCTCTGCAGTTTATACCTAATGAAAAACTTGAGAGGATGCATAATACTCGCTCTCATTGAACACCGGTCTCAAATCTTCTTTGCTCATGAAATCAAGTGGGAAAGAAACGAGATGCCCCTTCAGCGCCCCTAATCTATCCAGAGGATCGGTTTTCTTGATAGCTCCATTTTGATAAGAATCTAACTCTTCTGGGGCTATTCCTAAATCAATGGTGGAATGGCCAAGTCTCTCCTTCCAGAAGGCCATGCTTTGTCTGAGGGCAGTTCTGCATAGCATTATATTTAGGGATAGTGAACCACCAACAAATAGTAGTTAGCAAAGAGACCAAAGGAAAGGAAGGAAAGGGAGAAGAGGGAGGAGAGGGAGGTTAAGAGCTGCGTTATACCTTGTATGTATCAGATCATTAGGTATGCAAGAAAAGACATCTTGGTAAATGGCTGTATTTGTCTGTCAACAAAATACCAAAAGCTAATTATTACTTAGGGAACAAAAGCATCAGACAGACAGTAAAAAACCTTCAGTCCCAAAAACTATTGCCAGTAAGCATCCAAGGCAGATTATATAATCTGAAATGGAAGAATGTGTCCTTTTCTTAGCCTCTCTCTAACACTGCCATTTTGCCATTCATCTAAACATCAAATAAATGTTGCAAACAGTATAGTCTATTTAGTCTAGATAATAAATGTGTGAAAATCGGTAGTTAAAGATACATTTGTCTTATATGGTTCTTCCAGCTGCCTGGACTTCTCAAATTCTTACTATGACTTCAAATGCTCTATCATATAATGTGATGATCAGCAGGATTAGTCTTACATTTGCATATGAAGTAACTTGTATACTTTTTCTCACCTTTGCAGTTGCCATCCAAATACCCTTGTAAGTTGAATCAATAATAGGGTCAATTATTTGATCCACCTAAGGAAAAAGAAATGAAAGGCCAATATTAGATAAATTACCTTAGCCATTCAAAGAAGACAATGTATTCATCCAGCATTACCCTGCAAGAAAAGAAAGCAACTAGTTTCACTAACCTCTCCTGCGCGAAGACCAAGATGTTCAGACCACAGTGACAGACGAAGAGTCAGAGAAAATCTTCCAGCTTTCCATGGTTTTCCTCCCATAAATGAATTAACAGGTTCTTTGTCCTCAATAAGAACACCGATCTGAAACCAAATTATGTTAACCTTAAGGGGAAGCTACTCCAAAAGCAACACCAATAAGAATGTAGAACGAAAATCATATCAAGAGTTTATAGTTAAACAGGCACATAAGTGGATGCTGAAATCAGTCAGGAAATACAAGACAAATTATCTGAAGAAAAAGGAACCTATAGCAATGCTATTCTAGAAATGACATGAACAGTGGCAATCTCAATATTAGCAGTTGTACTACTGATTTTATTGATCAGAGCAAATCAATCTACTTGGCAATCTGTACAAAGTTCACTAAATCCAAATCCAGCTTATTTTAACCACATGACATAAGTGCATTAAGTTTATAAGAAGATATAAGGATGGCAACTGCTAAATAATCCTTGGTATCTGAGGATTCCAAACCAGTTTATTCTGAATCGTGTCACTTCAGTTCAAAAAATTTACAGGTTATGACTTTCTGGTTTGGGATTCATTATGCTTTACAGTAAATAGCTATGGATTTTCTCACATATAACCCCACTCTACAGAGTTTTTTTAAAACTGAGGTAGATAGCATGAGTTCTTGATTTGGTAGACATGCTTTAGCTTTCAATGCAGAATCACCAGCAGAAACATGAACGAAACCATTTAGACAAAGCCATCAAGTAGAAGTGGTACCTCAGAATCTCTTGAACCAAGCAAGCTCCTGTCATTAATATTAGCTGATCCAATTAATGTTACACAATCATCGGCAATCATAATTTTACTGTGCACATATACCTGCAGTAAGAAAAGGTGTATGATGGAACACTAATAAACTGTAGGAAACTGAATCAACACTTGCAAGTGAGGTGAATAAGATAAATGAAATAACATTAAACAAAAGTAGTAGGGTGAATTCAAAAAACAGCTGGTCCACGACAATACCTGACTGGAGGCCAAAGGACCACCATCAAAAAGTTTACCATAAGCTCTAAGGCCATAGAAAGAAATGTAATCATGTGCCTTAGGACCAAGGAGATCATAGAGATTATGCAGTATTGAGTTCTGTCCTCTGCAAATGGTTCGATACTGCCAGTGCATTATCGCTCTCACAGATGCTGCACCCCCATCATCCACACCCCCCTGTCAAAAAGAATTTCAGGCTAACCATATGATAGCTCGATCAACTCTCAGCTTTGAGGGATATTGAGACAAATTAGAACCTGGAAACCCGGTAGTAGTGGTATGACAATGATAACCCTAAAGCACTTCTTATCATTGTGTGCTCGCATAATACGCCGATATAGTGATTCTAACACCCGATTACGTATAATCTCATCTCCTGAGAGACCTGATATGAAAAATTGATTCTGGGAGCAAATTGCCGAGAATTAATAAAAAATAACAATAAAAGAAAAATGGAAAAAAAAAATAGTGTGCTTCTCCATGCTCAATAGGAAAATCAGATCAACAAATAGTACAATGGAGTTAAAACCCAGCGTATCTATGTATAAGGGTAACCAACACATTGACAGCTAAAAAGTTGAGAGGTTTTTTATCAACAAACCCCAGGCCTGTCCATAGGGCTCGTAAGCATTAATCATTGTGCACTCCTAATAAAGTTCAAAGATCTGAGTAAGCATGCAATTAACCTATCCTCTCTGCCTACTCCAAATTCCTATGTTGCTTTCCTTACTTGAATGACGTCCAAATATCACATAGGCACTGCTCTGGTTTACCAAGAACTAGCCTCACTTAGCTCACTGTTTCAATTTTTAATTTCTTTAATTGTCTCATTTGATTCAACCATTTCATACAGTATTTCAGGCATTATATAAGTTAAAGGAAGCATTCTAAATATCATCTCTTAGATCATACATGCACATAGGGGCAGTTGGCTGATAATTTATGATATTGTTATCTTATGTATTTCAGGCATTACATAAGATAATGTTCGCATGAAAGCTTTAGCTGAAAAAGGAACCTTCACAAATTCCCAAACTACAGGCAGAAATGGACATGCATTGAGATTATTAGTACTTAGCAAATTAGGCATCCAGCTATAACAAGGTGAGATGGTTGTGATTTGCACAGAAAACACCAGCCAATCACCCTGACACCAACTCTACAAACTATACTCCCAACCCCAAGCAGGATGCTTCAAGGAAAGGAAATGGATCCATTACTCTTGAGGCCTGAGATGAAGGAAGACGCCTTCTAATTTTCTACAGCATCTAATGTACGGTTTCATCATACTCAATGGGATCTTTAAGAAGGCAGAGACATCCCCGTAGTGAATGGGACTAAAATACAAATTGATCAATTTATGATGCCTGACCTGCGCATTGGCTTGTAAGCAAAATTTTGACAGTTATGCTTATCAAGAGTACAATCCCAACATATATTTACCCATCCAAGCACAAATTTCCAGGCATCTCCTTAAGTGTCAATAGCGAAAGATATGATACTTAAAAAACTACAATTATAAAAATCACTTTGTAACAAAGTAATACGTAGTGATAGTGAAGAAGCAAATGGAAGACAATAATATACCTCAATGTAGATAAAATGTTCTGCTTTCTCGATGACAGAGCAATAAGCACTATGGATGCTCTCTTCAGTTTGGCTTGTTCCAGCTGACCACTGACTGACACTTCTAATGACCTGAAATTAAAGGAAGTTAAAAATTACAGACTAAGTAACCCAACATCACAATCAAAGAAATACAAAACAAGCAATAACAAGAATGAAACCAATAGACATTTACAATACTCTCATCAAACAATAAGAAACCCCCTGAAATTTATGTACCTATAATTTTTTCTCTATTCCTCTTTGTTCACTCAAACTCCGCTCAACACACCCCAACACCCCCCCCCCCCCCCCCCCCCCCCCCACCACACACACACACACAACAACAAAAAGAGAAAAGGGCTCTGCGGGGCCCTTTTCTCCTTTTCTCTCACCTTTCTAGCACCCTTGTTCATATTTGTGAATATATGTCCTCTGTAACTGGTCAAAATTTTAGGGGCTTTACCTTTCTCTCCTACCTCCAATTGTTAACAAATCCAACCAAAGAAAATGATCCTCTCAACAATTAGTTCTGGATTCTTACAAAGAGAAGAGACAAACCAGCAAGTAGAACAGGCATGAGGTAGTTCACACTTAGAAATGTAACCAATCCTTTCCAATATGAAACCTTATTGTTGCTTAACTTTTATTGTTGTGATGTTGCGGAGATTTTGTTCCTCATGAAAAACTGTCTTCATTTTGAAACTTTAGCACCACAATGATAGGCAACTTAGGAAGCGAAATAAGTACATTTAGATCTATGAAATTGGCAGTCATTACAGGACTAAAATAGAAACAAATCCCTTCATCATAGGAAAAGACAACAAGCTATCAGAAAGAAGAACGTATTCAAGAAGTCAGTGATATTACTAGAGGCACCAGGATCAATCAATATATTTGGCAGACAATACTATAATTCGGGATGATTCATAAGAGTAAAAGTCCACCTGACAATAGCATGAAGCACGAGGACCAACTTGACCAGATTCATCTGCAAATCCACCCTGATCACCCCGTTCTTGAGTTTCCCACCACTGTGGATCTAAATGTTTCATAGCAGGATGAGCCAGCCTATCCGGAGGCAGATTCCCATGATTATCGAAGGACTCAGAGTCATCTACAAAGTCCTTCAGTGGTGTGTCTGGTCCTACTGGTTCAATTTTGGACCTCCGGAAAGAGAAAGAACAACCACTGTTAACCCTGTTTGGCTGATCACCGTCATCACTAGTCAAGTCTAAAGCACGCAATTTTGCATCTTCTCCAGGAGTATCCTGCACTTCAACTTCTTGAGGCAAGAGAAGTGGTATATCTTGTGATGATGATTTAGCGGAAAAAGAATTCTGTCCTCTTAAGTTTTTATTATTCCGAACATTCTCACTCTCAATCTCCATCTCTCTGCTTCTCCCCATGTAATGTGGAATAACCATGTGCTGCTGAGGCATAAGAAGTGGGATTGCTTCCTCATAGGGAGCCTTATTTCTCTGAAGGAAGGACACTAAAATTAGTATCATAGTGTTATCATGGAATATTGTTCACCAGATGCAAGAAGAGAGAGACCTTTGAATAGTTCCAGCGCTGAACAAAGTGTCTAGCTATGTCACGACAAGGTGGTCCCCACAAAGCACAATGGACATCATGCCAAGGCATTCGAGGATATTTTGCACGATCCAACTCATCTTTCATTGTATCTTCCCATGAATTTGGTTCAGATTCCCTAACAAAATGGAATAGAAAATTCATAAAGAAAAAACAAAAGGTAAGCCTAGTTCTAAAACTAAATTGAACATGGTAAAACAAAGAACCGTTCTCACCAACTAATAACTATCTTGGTGATTTTTAAAGCTGAAGCCATCCAACTACTACTGTAAGAAAGTATATATGATCTAATAATAGCTCTCTCCACACGAACTCTGTCCTTCTAATATAACTTGAAGGATTCAGCGTATCAACTAAACAAGTGGAGTTTTTCAACAAGGGTTCATGAATTGCCAAATACGTAAAATGAAATCAAATCCTGCCCATGCTCTAAAACCTCACCATTGAGCAAACCAACATAGGATCTAATGTAGACAGAGTAGAATTACCTTGGGTTATAATAGTCCTTCCCAGGCCATATTGAAGGAGGGCAATCACCCACTTTATGTTCAGATGTGTCGTAACGACCGAAGCATAAATCTAGTCCACCAATAAAGCATATCCGATAATCAACAATAACAATCTTCTCATGGTGGGACCTGTAAATAACCAAGAATCAATATTATAAATTCCAAAAAGTCTAATATAGTTAGAAATTGTTACTAAAACATTAAAATATACAAATTTCACAAGAATTTTCTCCTAGATTCCATACCATAAGTAAACACCAGTAGAGAAGTGGTCAGGATAACGCAATACCCTCACATTCTCATGAATACTGAGAAGCTTTCTCTTGCTATAGACACTGTTGATTTTCAAAGCAAGGGCAACCTCTTTGTATAGCAGAATATAAATCTGCATTTATAAGATCTATTAGAATCAATGCCATAAGCTAACAGCAGTTACTTATAATCCTGTGAAGTATAAAGCTATATACTGGTTAATGATTAAACAGACACCTGAACCCCTTGCTTAGCTTTTGCTTCCAGCAAAGCCTCAAGCCTGGATGAAGCATGAGCCTGAAAAGGACGGCGTAGATACAGTTCTGGGCAAAGCCACCAACCACAAATAAATATCTGCATGAAACTTCCACCAACCAACAGAAGCTTAAGACCAAAGATAACCAAGTACTACCACTGAATATTGTGTGCAGAAACTGAAAGGAACAGACCTCTGATTTTGCATCCTCAATAGAAGAGGCAATAGCTTCAAATGCAGCTTTACCATCTACAAACCACTGAGCCTGACTGTCATCTTCGGTTAAGCCCCTTGGAGGAGCAAAAGAGCCAAAGCGGTGAGGATGACACCAGCCTTCTGGAGGCCTAAGTCCAGCATCATTAATTGCAGCAACCCAGTCTTTAACTTTAGCACTACTCTTAGCTCTCATCCTAATGCTCCGGTTTCCACAAGTCACCTGAAGTTTCCAAGCATTTGTTTAATGTAGTATTGTCTACATTTATAGACACACAACTAATATCAACAACTGGTAAAGTTGGACAATCATAGAAGTAACTTAAAAGGAAATTTTCTTGGCAGATACAACAAGATATAACAACTAGCAGTACTTAGTGTACCCACAGTTGACTGGTGCAACTCAATTAACACTTTAAATCAACATGTAGACTTCAAATTTAATTGATTTGGCAGACTTCACAGAGCTTTTAGTTTCACTCAAGAGTACAAATAAAAGTTCCCTCTTCACAAATAAGGTTCCCAAAGGCTATACATCAGAAAATGAATAAAATTTTCCACATCGTTGGGGTCAAATCGATAGTGTTGTGCATGGTAACTTTCTAAGCTTCAACCACAAATTTAATTCCGAAGACAGACATTGATCTGAACAAACCTATAGAATTAAAAAAGCTGTTGCCCAGCAATTTTCTTTAGCATATAATATTTTACTGTGGTTGTAGGACTCAATTGCTTTTTCTTATTCTTTTTACTCTTCTACTTTCTTTAATACATCCTTTTCTTTTCTTCATACAAGGTGCCCAAAGCTCTTTAACCCAGCCAGTTATTCCTTTGATACCTGGTCTCACTCTATACCATGTATATTACGCGATACTGGGAATAAGTCCCCACCGTTGGCCATCATAAGGCATCAGGATTCAAACTCTTCCTTAGACACCTTACTGTCAAGCGAGAGAGAAGTTCAGCCTAACAATTACGGGTTAATCACATCTTGGATAATATTTTCAGATTATACACTACACACCAGTATAACTTGCTTCCCTACATTTGCATAAAGCAACACACTAGTACATCCTAAAATTCCTATTGAACAAAATTTGCAGTACAATTAACAAGAACCCAAGTTCATAGGCTATAAAAGCAAGTAAATCATAATTTTTACGGTTCTGAACCAGAATAGAAAAATACAAAGCATCAGTTAAGCGAAATGGTGTTTACCTTAAAAGCATGGCGTAAAGGATTCTGTTCCTTTATTTCTTCTGCGAGTGATACTCGACCCTCTCCATTCCCATCTGAGGCAGGTAGTACATCAAAAACAATTATATCTAGAGGTTGTGTATGAAATGGGTCCTCCAGCAATGCCAAGAATCCAGGTTTTAATACAGCCCAAACCTGCACAACATTCAACAAAAGGATTAGAAAAGGCGAAGGACATGTTGATTGAACTAGAGGAACTTGAAAATCAAAATCTTCAGAAAACGATGATAAAAAGAATTGTAAGAATTATACTGTGCAGAATGAAACACATCCCCTACTCCAACAATTCACAGGAAGATAAAAGAGTCAAATGTCCAAGCATCATCAACTAACAAATAATAAAGATAAACAATCCATAAAATAACAAACAAGAAGCACGAGGATCAAGTTGCATATTGTCACAAGGCACTGGAAAGGCACATAGAGCACCAAGAGATGAACTAAAGGAAAGAATAACTGAGAGACAAGAAGATTCCCGGAAAAAAAAAAATTGTAACAATAAACTAATAATATTAGACAATTCAAGAATACAGTAGAGGGAAGCATCTAAAATTAAGACATATCATACAGCAGTCAAGTATGTACACAAATTCCAGTAATATTAGGGAGAAACTGAAAAGTGGTCTATAGCCAGGTCAAAACTCTAGGTGTTGACTCAAAACTACATGAAAAAGATAGCCCCTCTGACCGAATCTATTTCAATGTGGTGAAATTCCTAAGAATCGAGAACACAAGGCAAAAGCAGTAAGAGAAGCTTAAGCCAGCATGAAATTAGTTCCACTAAGAATAAAGGGAAAGTTTTTCTAGCCATATGTGCTTTAGAAAATATTCTACTGGCTACCCCACCAACAAACAACCAAGTCAGAAGAATGACGAATCTATGGTTGTACCTAATATTAAAAAGGCTCCTCGAGGAAGGTCCCTTATGAAAACTGCCAGTTTCATGCAGAAAAACTTAGATGTCTGGAAGTGTTTCAGTGTATAACTTTTTCACTTCATGCTCTGTACAAAACAGGTGGATCCGGATCACATTGTCACAACAAATAACCAGATTGCACTTTCATGGGGATACCTGCCAAAGTGGCACCTATTTTGTGTGAGCTACATGCTACCGCATATAATGGCACGCCATTACACTAGAACTTTACTTCTACTGGGAAAAAATCATTTCTCTTTTCTCTCATTAAGCAGAATACAAACCTAGGGCAAAATTTATCATTGATCTCTAAAGATGCACTACTTCATACGGTTACTGGGGAACAATGCTATCCACAACAATTTCTTATAGCTGTTGACAACATCCATGATTTAATTTCTTTCTTACAATAATATCAATTGGGTACATATTCTTAGGGGGGAGAGAGAGAGAATCCCTTCATTTTACTATTCATGTTCAATAAAGATAATAAATGGAAGATTTTAAATTATTTTTTCCCTTCTATATCTTTACCTGATAGAGATATTAATAATTGGGTTGCCACAGTAATTCTGAAAATAAGCATTTAAATATCCCCAAAATCATTACATATACCCAAAGATATGGTACATCTATTTAAATGCCAAGAGAAATATGTTATACAGGCTCTAGGCTCATAAATGGAATTAATCCTGCCGGGGCAAAAAACTATTATTGCGCAATCAGTGAATACAACTATCATAAAGAATTTCATGTTTGGAAAAAAAAGAAGGAGGGGGTGGAATACCCCAAAGGGACGTATACCTAATAAAACTTTGTAATTGGTACATGTACACAGAAGCTACACAAACATCACTCAACTGCCACATATAAAAAATAGCAATACATGCATATGTTTTTGATAAATATCACTCCGGAATTTGTATGTTCAATGAAAACTGCACACAACCAAGTTAACAAAAATCCCAGCATTTGGACACAGGATTCTACTACCTTTTGCCAATTGTCATTACAACAACTGAAACACTGACAAACACAACATTTCCTTGAATCATCATCATCCTTTTGAATCTTTGGTAGATGCTTCACCATAACAAAATCTTCCTTCAGCTTAGGACCATATTCCATTGAGAATGATAACTTTGAAACCTCCAAAAACTTGCAGACCTACAGGATAACCTAAACATTGTCAAAGAATAGGAAATCATAACATGACAACACTGAAAGGTGCATAGATAGTAAAACGCAGTAGACAAACAAAATTGTTCAACACTCAAACCAACTAATAGCCATCAAATTTGTTTTCGCAACATGAGATCTTATTAACACTTTGATTCATCAAAAAATGCTTAAAGTTCACATAGAAACACGCCCCATCCAGTTGACAATCATGGAAAACCATTCTAAAAATGTATCAACTAAGTGATTCTTTCAAAATTATTACATGGTAAGATAGGTCAGGTCATCCCCCTCACTGCCAAGGAGTGACCAGCATGGCCTTGTAGCTAGGTCTTTTAGTCAACTGACCAATTAAACAATTACCCACCCAGTAAGAGAAGTCAAAATATCCGCCTCACTGCCAAGCAGAGACCGGGGGCCTCATGCCAAAATTTCTCAATCAACCTTTTCCCCTTTTTTCACTAATCATGCTACAATGCCCAGAATTTTCCCTTAGTTCAATCACCTTGCCCAACTTTCAAGCATTACAAGCACCACATGTAGTGTTGGATTTAATAATCAATAAACTCTAATATATAAAGTTGATCTGAACTAAACACTCCTTTTACCGACCAATAAACAGAAGAGGCTATAGCAGAGGTGTGGTTTGGAACTCAAGAATACGATCCTCAAAAAAAGCACAAGCACCAATCTTAATCCCAAACATACATATGTTTCATGAAATAAAAATAAAAAATAAAAAAGAATTATCCAGAAAGCATACTAATCAAACATACCTCTGGTGAGTTAACAATATCAAGGTTCCCAAGAAAGTGATTCAAATACCCTTGCATTGCAACCTTCGCTCTATCTGATACGGAATGTTGCCTTCCTATGGCTGGCCGAATAATCGGCAGTGCGGCACTAGAAGGAACATCTCTGAATAACAAAAAGCACACCCGTAAGAGCTATGAATATTATGGGCCTCCAGAAAAAAACTAGTGGTCACCTGTTTTTAGAACTTTCATCGTGATGTAGGGGAACCGCCTCATCATCATGTTCATCATCGACTTGCATCACAGCTGTGTGATCCCCTATTCCTAGATTTTGGAGCCATTCTTTAACCTTTAATACAGAGTTCCAACAAAAACTACATCAAACCCCAAAACCTTCAATCAAATAAAAAAAAAAAAACGAAAAGAAAAGAAAGTTCTATAAACAACAAAATAAAAGTTGCCACAGGCTTACAAGTTCATAGTACACGCACCTGCTCCTGCTTCTCCTGTATTTCCTCAATAAATACACGTTTCTTCAAATTGAAGTGCAAATAGAATACATGCGAAGCTTTCTTCACTAAGCGCCACTTAAACTGGTAAATATAAATGCGAAATTAGCACACCAAACGCAGAGCCATGTATCTAACGAAAAAATTACAGCCCAGAAGTTTGACAAACAGACATAAAAGGAATTCAGTTAACGAGTATAAGAACAATAGGTTCGAGGAGAGAAACAAATACACTGAACCAACGGCAGATATGATAACATCAAACATCAAATCACGCCGAGCATAGCAGAACGACAGCTTTAACTCCAAGTAAGGTTAAACACATTAGGTCCACGTAAGGTTTTCTCACCTTTCCTCGGTTTACCGCCGACCGAACTCACGCAGAACGTATTCAGTTTATCAATGACAATTCAAATCTCATACGCAACATATAAAAATCTTCAATCCCGTAACTTCAAAATTCCGGAGAAGTACAATCAAAACTTAGATTGTTTAAGACCTTTGAAGCATTTAGGAATGGAATAGGATCACACGCACCTGTTTGTACTGGAACTCAATGGTGTAGGAGAGGAGCATGGGGCTGATATCGCTGGGGTCGGGGCGGGAGACCGAAACAATGGTGGCCTTCGGTAACTCATCGAAAATCCGTGCCGAGTCAGCGGAGTCCGGCCGGGGCGAGAAGAACGAAGACGCAACGGACGCCGAAGGCTCTAACTGCATTTGAACGTACCGAGGCCCAGTCCCGCCTATTAACTGCTCCGATGCCATTTATTTGATCTTAATCACAAAAGAGGAGGAACTTCAACTTTAATTCCCGTCGATCAAAAGGAGAAGGAAAATGAAAAAGTAAGGCGACCTAGCTGTGGCAAGGTCGTTTTGAATGTTTCCGATCCAAGTCAGGAGAGAGAGAAACGCGAGAGACGGTTCGTTCAGACGGAAAAGTACTGGCCCACGTGAAAACGAGAATTCTGGTTAAGTTCATTTAGTTTCGCGATTCGTTCAGATGATGCTGTAACTGGATAGTCCGCATTTCAGAACACGGGTCGGGCTACATTCGAGTCCAAGTCACAGGTGTTCTCCTCGGGTTTTCTTTTCCGTGTTTTGAAGTAGACAACCAGGTTAGATTCCGCTGCTTGTATGACCATGGCTGGCTAGTGTGTCTTTTTCCTTCCGCTTTATCCAGTGGTTTTTTAACTCCCAGAGCCAGCTCATGAAAGATTTCTAGAAGACGTTCGTTAATTACAAGCTTTCCTCCCCTCATGGCAGGGAATCAAATGTACACGTTGGCGACCGCCAGCGCCCCTCTAGCTATGCGTTCTTTTGAAAGTAACGTGTTTGACCATTATTGGCCGGCAAAGTCCGAGTAGGCAGGCTACACATCATCGACGACCGCGGACCCAATTGATTGACTAGTTACGCGCGTTCATCCATCTAGATGGAACGTACACGCGACAACTGATGAAAATAGAAAATCCACTGGATTGGCCACCCGCTGCATGCACGTGTTTACAGCTAGGACAACTGATTCGCCCGGGACACGTTTGACCATTGAGTACAGCTCATGTAAGTTGTTTTGGGCCTTTTGGGTATTATAATACTGAGCCTGATTCAATCTCAGATACTTCCTGCAAATGTCAGGCAGGTTAATACCCACGGACTTCATTCTCAAACATACCCAGATTTTGTAAAACAAAGCCAAAAATTCAAACAAAGCTGTACTTTCATCTACTGACAATAACGTTGTTCAAAATTCTCATGCCTTCAAAAAAGACATGTATGGATGTCAAAATCACATCATCCGACATTAAGGCGGAAAATACAAAAGAACAGTTACAGAGTTCGAAGATTTAATGCTTTATAATAAAAACAAAATCCATAAAACAGATTAAAATAGCGTAGATGAGCAAGGTGATAATTAAAATCACTGGGGTGCTCGCATGTTTGGGTTTTCATCTTCAACGTTCATCTTTGATATGTCTTGCTCACTTCTTTGATTTTTTAGCTCCCCTGCCATAAACAAGGAATAAGTAAAATCAGGACTATATCAAACTTGGGAGACACATCCTGTGTATGGAAGTGTTCACAAACAGTGGCATGAAAAGCCAAAAAATAAAAACTATCCAATGTTTCTTACTCGGCCTGTTGAGGTGCAGCTGCTGCTTGTGGCACCCTCTCTACAGGTCCCTGTAAATGTCAAGACACAAAAGTTAACCATTTTGACAACCCAGACAGCAAAAACAAAATATTGGATGCATTCTAATATTGTACATTTTTCATTTATTTACTATAAATAGCATGAATAGGTTGATCTGAATGAGGGGGAAACCCAACTACAGCTTAAAGGAGATCAAAATAAAAAAGGGGTACACTGTTCAGCAGCATAATGGTACACTTTCAAAGATTTACCTGTGCCAATCGCTCTTCCCTCCTCGCAAACTTTCTCTCTCTGCTTGCCTTGTTCTTTGCACGCTTAGCCTCAAATTGATCAGACAGTGTCTTCTCTCTTGCCTTTTCAGCCTTTGACTTGTGAATACTCTCCATCAGGACACGCTTGTTCTTAAAGACATTACCTTTCACCCTCATGTACATGTCATGGTACATGTGCTTGTCAATTTTCTTTGATTCTCGGTACTTACGGAGTAAACGCCTAAGTACACGCATTCTCCTCATCCAGAGGATCTTGGTTGGCAGCCTTGCCTCCCTTGTACCCTTGCGCTTACCTAAACGTGTCCCGGAAATTCATTACATTTCCAAACTTGGAAGACTAAAAAACTGAATGTGTTACAACAAGCCAAGGAAAACATTATTCACTCTAATCAACTAAATGGTTGCAACATGAGGCACCATTTCAGAGATGAACCAACAGAGACAAATGGTGCAAATTGCCATATCAACCATACCATATCCAGAATGGCGACCCTTCCTCTTGGCCTCCTTCATTCTGCGTGCTCGGGAACGAGAGTGGATCTTTGTTGGTTTCTTGATAATGAATCCATCCTTCACCAATTTCCTGACATTCTGCCCTGCACAATGTAATAACATATTCTATCAGATGCAAAAATGACCAGAACCAATATTGCTTTAATTTTATTAGCTACCAACCCTAACCAAACATTACACAAACCAAAAATGTTAAGAAAGACCAACGAAAAGCTAATAATTCAAAGAAGAAAACTACACTATGTCAGAACGAAACTGCACAACAACTGACATAACAAACAAAACCCCAAACCAGAAGCACCGATTTCAGTGCAGAGCTCCTCACTATGAAATTTGTTTAGAAAAGCATAGAATAATATCTGTGAATATTTCAAAGAACCTGAAAGAGTAGTTAATCAATAAAGACACATGGTCATACAGAGGACAGAGCCCCCACTAAGTAACCTAATTTACAACTGAGCTCATTGCTAAAATCAATCATAAAATGGAAACAATATCCGTTAGAAATAATCAAATCAGGTCAATTTTTCATAATATAACCACGTCACACAGAGAGAGAAAGAACAAAAACACCCGACATAGAGCACTACTTCATTGGTAAAGCCAATTTAGCACTGATAATAGATCCTTCACTGAAAGAGCACCATCAAGCATCAAAAATACAATCAGTATCATTCAGTATCAACCAAAGCATAAAGAAGAATTCAAATGGATCTGAAACAAAAAAAAAAGAAAATCCTAAACAGAGCCAAGAGAATAAGATATTAGGCCAAGGGTATCCATATACTGATTCTAGAACTGAAAATGAAAAGAGAGAGAGATAGATAGAGACGCACTGGAATTGGCCATGGAGATTTCGTTGACCTCATTGGGGTCAAGCCAGACCTTGCCTCTGCCGCACTTGAGCACGCTCGCGGCGAGCCGCTTCTGAAGCTTCAACGACACCATTACTTTGCTCCCTTTGGCAACTGGTCTGGGTTCGAGAGCGAAAACCTAGCTTTTATATGGCACCGGAACACCCAACCCTAGGGTTTTGGCAAGATGAGTAATGGGTCGACCCTGATTCGGTGCGGGTCCAGCATCATTTTCCTCAACGTGAAAATGTTAATTAATTAATCCCAGAAAAGAAAATAACAAGTAAGGAAAAATGACATCACGAGAGATATTAATTGTTTACTGCAATATAATGGAAAAAAGCAATATGGGCCTACGGAGTTGGCCCAGAAAAAAAAAAAAGGAAAAATGACATCACGAGAGAGATTAATAGTTTACTGCAATATAATGTTAAAAAAAAGGAATATGGGCCTATTGAATTGGCCCATGGGCTAAGTAACTTCCGGATTGGAATGGCTGGCGGGTTTAGTAATTATCAACCTTGGGCTTTCCAATTCGGCCTTACGTGTCGATGATGTATTCCAATGGATGAGCCACGCGAAGTGGACATATCGCTTCTGCAATTGTATTCCCAATTACTCTCCAATTTTCCCTAATTTTCCCAGGAAAATCAATTATAAACCCTAGGTCTTCGTTCTGCAATCGATTCTTCATGGACGTCTCTCTCGTTGCCGAACCCGTAAATGCAGCAAGCACGCAGGGTCTAGGGCTCCCCAAATTCCTTCTTCGTCGCCAAAAACGTAACAACAGCCACCTTTCGATCTCCGCCGTCCTCTTCGCTGTTGACGCACTCGCTCGTCCAACAGTCAAATCCAATTACACTGGGACCGCACGGAGGACGCTCGTTCGGAAGAAGCGTCGTGCGAGACGGAGATCTTTTAGCGACTATTCCGAGGGCAGCGAAGAAGACGATGGCTTTTTTGGCGACGATCTCTTTGGTGGCGGAGGCTCAGGCGGGGGCGGGGGGTGGAATTATGGTGGATTCGGAGGGCATAATTGGGATTCCTCCTCCTCGTCGTCCTCCGATCCCGCTTTCGATTTCGTCTACGAGGTAATCTGCTGGATTGCGCTCTCGAATTGCGTGCACTTCGCGTTCAAGAAAATTGTCCGCATCATGGCGGATGGGATCGGAGACGCCGAGAGAGAGAAGGATCCGATGCGGTTGGCGCCGATTTGCTAGATTCGGTACCGATTACCCCTCCGTGCTCTAGTTATAATTGAGGGAAAGTTGGAAGTTGTTGATGTGTTTGATGGAGCAACTCTGAAGTTTCTGTCAGTCCTTGTATATGTTGTACATAATCTCTCATTGTCTCTATGAATTGGTTAAAAACATCTCGTATAATTTCATCATTACATGATTGTTCTTTAGATTGTTCTTTTGCCAATCGATCGTACTGCGTGTAATGGCTCTCGAATTAGGTTGTTAGAGGGGGAATTCATTAGTTTATACGATAAATTCTGGGTGTATATTATTTAATTAGGGGATGGAGACGTAGGGAGTTGTTGTGAAATCGAGTCGTGGGGCTTTGTGATCCCATGTTTACCTCTTGCAGGTCCCGCTGTCTATGGCTATTGAACATGTGTGCCTACGGAGTTGGCTTTTTCCAATATGTTACTACTTTGTTGCTTTGTTGATACTCTTAGGACACTCGTTATTTGTCAGAAGTCTGATCAATGGGACAAAGTTGCCTTTTGTTATAGAATGTTTTGATAGAAAGGTCTTTGCAACAAGTTTAGTCATATTCCCTTCCCTGGTGTTGGTCTGAACATTGCATGGAGTCGAAGCAGGTCCTTGTTTTCTTAGGAGAGAGGGAGAGAGTTCCGTGATAAAAGTAGAAGGTATAGTGTCTAAGACAAAGTTAGGATTCTCGTGTTTGACTGAAAGAGAATGGCCATGTTATTTTACCCTACATGTTCGATTGTGAAGGTTCTCTGTATTTTGCAAGGTAAACGTATATGAATTGTATCTTATGCTGGCAGGTTGCTTTATCTGTCATCTTCGCGGTGTTCATTTGAGTGCAGATTCCAAAAACTGGAGCTTTGTTTAACTTTTCCTTCTTACAGATTTATATTCAGTTTATTTTTATTTTCTACGAAAAACATTTGACGTAAATAATTCTTCAGTTTTCTGGTCTGTTCCAGAACTTGGAAAACTGTCAACTACAAACATTTTTGGGTTGTCAAAAGCCAACCCTTTGTTTCCCGTAAATGGTTGTGCTTTCTTGAAAGGGGTAAAGTATTGTTTGTTCACGTCTCCTCTGTTCAAACCGTGCCTTCCAGTGAATACCACCGCTTACTCCACCTATGGCCAATGGTTTTAGAAAAACATGCACAAAATACGAACCAAACAGTAAAGTAATAACTTTAAGTCACTAGCTTTTCGTAGAATGTTGTTATTTGAAAATCTCTTTCACAAAAAGGTGTGTTTTAGTAGATCTTAATATTTTTCTCATTTAATATTCTTATGAAAATAGGATTTTGTTTGTGGTCTTGAATGATTGGTTGACATTTGAGGTCTAGTTAATTCGAAGTGATAGCTGACATCTTGCCTTACACTTGGAGTGTTTTACACATATCAGTCTGTTAAACGTCATTGTGGGACAAACCTAGTTAATCCTTTTACTTACTAGGATATTAACTGAAAATGACAAAAAATTTCACATTTAAAAAAAAAAACAAATTTTGAATAATATCTAAATATAAAAATATTATTTTCAACTTATGAATTAACTTTTGAGTGGAATATTGATTTTTTTTTAACATAATATTAGAACTTAAGTTGATTTTCTTATTTTTATTCAATTCTAAGTCTATCAAATATATTCACACTTGGAAAGTATTTGTTTCATTTTATTTAACTTTGAGCTCAAGGTATGCTCAATGCATAAGAGAGTATTGGGACAAAATTTTCATTAAAAAAGAAAAAATCCTTAGATAAAGGGAGTATAAAAGTTTTTTTTCCAACCACTTTTGAATTGGACTTTATGTTTTTTAATATTAAGTTGTATAATGAGTGTTAGCAGGGATCCAATAGATACAACCCTATTATCATGTATAACCATTTTCGCCCGACTCCTCATCAAATTTAATCCAAGATCTAGTTTGATACTTTTCTTTGAGTTGTATTTTCAGGTCTCAAATTGCAGGTCGCCGACTTGTCAGTAAGGTGATGTTTCATGACTCTTGTGGGATCTTCCCCTTTAATCAGGGACTCAAATCTTGCATCAGGGCATATAGACAAAACTATGTTTCCTTATCATGCGATGGGCATCAGCTCTGATGACCAGTACTTTTCATGGTGTTTTACTGTCTGATACTTCACTCCATTCGTCTCTATATTAACGTGGAATCTGTTGAATCGATCAACATGACAACGAGTTTGAATATGTAGGTCAAGGGCTTCTCGTGACTGGAAAATCACAAAATTCTCGCAAAGATCAGCGCATACAATCACGAGTGCGTCTAATCCATATGTTTCTTCACTGATTGAGTGACTGAAAATTGACGATAGATCATGTGATCTCTGTAGCTCCATTTCAAATTTCCATCAAGTAAATACTGTCGAATTTACTTAATAAAAAACAGGGTTTGAGGTCAAATTATTGAGCCTAGTATAAATAAATAAGTCTTTCTTTTGAGTGAGCGCTCAAAGCACGGACTTTCGAGCCATTGTCCGAGAAAACACCATCACATATTCGAGCACAGAAAATTGCAACCTGGAGCCCCACAAGAAGCAACTGATCCTGAGTTAAACTGCGGACTGAAACTGATCTATAATTTGATATTGAAGATAGCTGAGTCAGCTTACATGAACCTAATTACGTATGACCTACACAGCAGCAGTGTAGCCTAGTGGAACATCCCCCCAATGATAGCGCTATAAAGACTCGATCAATGCTGATAGTTTTTGGACTACTATCCAAAATAAATTTTGTAAGTATCCTACTCGTGCCCCACTTAGATTCGAGTGAAAAGAACGTCTGGTTTGGTTCATGAATCTATCGTTGTGGGGGCTTATTTTTCAATCTTCTCGTCTTAATGTCTCACCAACCAAAACATCAATTGACTTGCACCGTGTGTTCATGGTCTAAACGATGCTGCGAGCATAGTGGTTCTTTTTCGTCGTGATTACGTTTCAGAAAGATGATGGGGGATTTATATATTCGTTAATTAGCCGTTGTCGCGTTTTGAGTAGTGCAGGGTCTCTATTATCAAAAGTGACAGCACTCCAAGCCATCAAGGGCAAAACCACTTACGTCCTGCCCTCTGGTAGTTTGTCAACCGTTGATTTTTTGGGAAGATAAACGTGAGTTTCGAGAGAGTGAAAGCAAATTTCTTTGTAGACAACCAAAGCGTTGATTAGTAAAAAAGTGATTCGGAGTGAAGATTCTTCTAGGCTTTTGGGTGTTTGATCACGTTGCGCTTGAATACTGAGCCAATTTGCGCGTTGTAAAAGTAAAAAACAATTACGTTTCCAAATTGGTTAGCTGAGGAACAGGGTTTCAACGTGTTGTGGTAAGGGGTGACACACGCACATTGAAGTTGGAGGGAGTTGAAAAAGGAGGGAAAATGGACTCTTTTTCATAGGGTTCTTTCTACGCCAGTCCAAAAGTGATTGAAAGAAGAGGGACATCTAACGAGAAAGCTAGACTTGTTAGTTTGGTAATCAAAGACGAAGGTAAACTTGGACCGCGACTAAATTCGTTTAGACTGCCAATAAAGACGCTTGCTTACTACCTAATAACATGCTTAACACGCACAAAGGATGCTTAGGGTTTTCTTTTCTCTGTTTTCGCCGACGGTCCCGTGGCCTCCTGTACTCCCAGATTCCTGTTCAGAGTGTTGGCTGATGGAGACGATACACACTGTTTATCGCTGCGAAAATTGAGAAAAAGCATGTGCATTATTCCTGTGATTAGCCGCAGGCAACCACGTATACCTAGGATCCTGACATGGTCTGTGCTATCTCTTATGAGTGTCTTCCTCTTCCCCAGGAACCACCGTGTTTTGAATTCTTAATCCTTTATCTATTATTAATATCATAATGGGAATGGCCCAGCTACACTTACACCACCGACTGTACGATGGCGAGGTTTAGATTTGGAAGTATATTTCAAAAGCTCGAAGCAAAGGTGCATGCACTACTTTTTATCTCTGTGGATCTAAGAAGGGTTCGTGCAGCCACCCTCGACCATCTCTTTCCAAAGATGTCGACATGTTATGATTTAGGGTGATAAAAATTTACTCTTTGGGTTGAACCCCACTTGAGACGCTACTTCGGTTCTTATTGCAAGTAACTTACTACCTCAAATTTCAAAATTTACGTAGTAATTCAGCTGTGACATTTTCCATCCACTTGATTAATAAAATCATCTCCAAGTAAGCACTTTGTTTGGTGCACATGAATCAACATTTTATAACGATCATTTTTGTCAACCTTTTACTCTATTTTAAAAATATAAGTGTACAAGGAATACAAAATACAAAAAGAAAAAGAAACATTAAGGTCGCAATGACTCCCATGGATAAATCTTAGAAAGATATCATGGATGGAAATAAGTGAGACTGTAACTTCTATATCTTTTTTTTTTCTTTTTAATGATGCAAGCAAAAATTTTATATGGGTATCATGGGTGAAAATAAGTATAATAGTGAGTTCTATCTCTTTTTAAAAGAATATATTTTGATTGATCTTAGACAGTAATAAATACGGATTCTCAATTATGTATAAAGTAACGGGGGAGAAGCTGATTCCTATATCCCCTAGATAAAACGGAGGCCAATGAGGAAAAACCTATAAAAAATAGATGGATTATTAAAATCCAAGGGAGATCAGATACATGCACCTAGGGCAAGAGGCCAACTAAAAGCTTTGAATCAAGCGCAGAAAAGGACAAAGACATGATAAGCGAACACACGCCACTTTATTTATAGTATTTACGGCACCGAAAAAGCATTAAGGAAATATAGCAACAGAGACTCCCACACAAGACGGTAGACATTGAAACCTAGCTCAAATGTTACAGACAAGCATGCACATAGCTTAGTTTATGTTTTGTTTTTCTCTAATTCATGGGCGGACGCTGCTTCTGGTGGTGAGCGACCAGGTCGTCCAGCAGCCAGAGATCTGCAGTGCCCAACTCAACATTTTCACCAACCGAGCTCGGCTGCTCAGGATCCAAACCCAGAAATGATTCCAAGCTCGAAAATGGCTCTTTGAGATCAAAGTCACTCCCGAACTCCTCGTTCTTGCAGCATGTTTCCTCCTGGAATGGATGGCTCACGTATGGAGGTGGAGTTGTCGGTGGCTGAGGCTCAGTGGTCTGGAAACTCGGCTGGGTTAACTCGGGAACGGTGCATCTCCTCTTAGCCGGTGGCGGAGGAGTATCCGGCTGGGTTTGCTCGACAAAGTTGAGCTTCGCTTTATCGCCTCTGATTCGCTTGGCGGCTTCATCGTAAGCACGGGCGGCTTCTTCGGCTGTGTTGTAAGTGCCAAGCCAGACGCGGGCACCTTTATGTGGATCTCTGATCTCGGCCGCCCATTTGCCCCATGGTCTTTGTCTGATCCCTCTGTAAACGTTCTTCCGACTTTTCTGACTCTTCTTCTCCTTTTCCGCAACTTGGCTTGTTTTCTGTGCCTTATCTCCTGTTACTGCAATACACAGTAAATTCAAAAAGAAAGCTTTTTCTTTGGATAATAAGTGAAAAACAAGAATCATTGCACTTATGACCACTACTTATAAACGTAAAGTAAAGCAGATTGGGTTCCATGTCTTAAAAATCAGTCATTAGAGTCAGTTTACTGATAATCAAGCTATAACCTTCTGGAGAATTAGACTTACCTTGTATAATAGTCGTTTAACAAAAACAAAAAACCAAAGCAAAAGGCAACCTTAATCAACGGAAGAGCCAGACATAAAAGCCGTGCAGAATCCACAAAGTTGAACTTTTAATTACATACATACCTTTGTTGAGTTGCTTGGACTTCTGAGGGACCTTAAAGCTGAACCGGTTGGAAGGTCGGCCATCAGGGGAGTGGGCACCGAGGAAGTCGGCCTCGAGCTCGGACCAGAGCTCCTCAGGGGACAGCTTCAGGCCAGGCGTTATATCGACGAAATCGGAAATGATAGCACCCCCACACATGTTTGAGGCACTCAAGGAGAGAGAGCACAGCAGAGAGGAGGGAAGAGAGACTCATAAAAGGGGCGATACGCACTAAATGAAGGACAAGAAGCTTTGCATTTTGGGTTCACATTTATAGATAGACTGACGGTTACAACTACTCAGCCCACAAAAGGACAAACCCACAACAAAGCTTTCTTTTTGGGTCCCCTTTTGTTTTTTATCATGATTTTACATTCTTTAAGTTTAAGTTATTCATAATAATAACCAATCAAATTGCTTCTATAGTGTAATGGTATGACGTGGTTAAGAATATATTTGAGGTTTCTTAAATTATTTATTTGTTAAGAAGATGACAAACTCTCTGAAGTTTTTTAGTACGTGGCGGCGCGTGGGCGGAGCAGTTAGACGACAGCACCGTAACCGTAGCTGTGGAAACAAAAAAGGGCCGGTGCAGTGCATGTCTCGAAGGCTGCCGAATTTTGATGGCCATGATACGGAATTTGCGTGGATCGGACAGCGTTCTACGAAGCAAACGAGAGCTAGTTGAATGGGACTCTTCGGCGTTCACGAGAATAACACACGCCCTTTTCACCACCATGCCTGATTCCTGTGTCGCTTAGCCAAAAGTTGACTGAACTTCAAAAATGAAACTTACCGATGTGGGATGCATCTAGTTAGACGTCGAGAGCATGTTCATCAAACAAAAGAGGAAACCTGAAGTGTAATATCTAAAGTTTTTGTATTAGTTCATGTAGGGTACTTGAAAAATAATTAAAATAATTAGAAATGTTGATCATATGTTAGCTCAGCGGATAGCTAATAAGGCTCCCAACTATTAAGACAGAGGTTTCGACACTATCCTTTGATTTGAAATAGTAAATGAGAGAGAAATTGTGAAATTAAGCTATCAAGAGTTTATAAAGAAAAATTGCAAACTCTCATACTGTATAAAAGTAGTAAATCTAATTAAGATATTACTATTCTTGTCTCTCACTTTTTATATAATATTATTTCATTAACCATCTAGTTGGGATGTAGTTCATTGTTAATGCAAGTTTATGGTTATTTTCATTCATTAGAGAGAGAGAGTATGTTATGACCTAAAATTAAATATGCATTGAATCTACAAGTGTTTAATTTTATATTCATATAAGAAACTTTTCTTGTTTTGATTAGATTGATCATGTTTAATGTTGGATCTATCAATTTGGTGCTTCTTGCATGGGTCATTTGGGCTAAATATTTTTTATTTTTATTTTTTATCTTTTACCTAACAAAATCATATTTAAAATTTAGCCCTTGACACAAATTTGAACTATTTTGATTTTACTTAATACATTTACAATAAATCAAGTTAAATTTTTTAAGAATGAAGTATTGATGATTTTTCATAACATGCTTATGAGTCATATCAAGTGATATTATTTATCTCCCATTTTTCTATGTACCATCTTATTCTTCTATACTCTAGACTCTCACTCAACCTATCTGATCACTATTATTAATTGCTTCTTTCAATGGTAGATCTCTCTTGTCTTACCATAACTTTTTTCTTTTCTTTCTATTTTTTTTATTCTCTGTATGCAACTTCTATCTCTCTACTTACTAGTTAAAAAACATTAATAAATTTAGATAATACTACTCTCTCTCACACACACATACACACGTGCCCACACACACACTAGTTGAAAAACGTTAATAAATAGATAATACTACTTATGGAAAAGAACATACACACACATATATATCTAATAAAATTTATATGCTCGATCATGTATTCAACATCTAAAATCTATCAACATGGGTAAAGATTATTCCTATCAAGCGATTGAAACCACACCCCTCCATTAAAAAATTAGCAGAAATTTCAATGGATCAGAGACATTTAGCCAAAAAAAGAAACGGGAAGTTCTACTTGACAGAACCGAAAATGTACTTATATGAAACAGAGCAAAGGATTACATCATCAAAAAGGGCCAAGGCATTGCAGCCTTTCAGGCAGCAACCTAACGAGGCTCTTTGTTTCTGCCTCCCATACTCTCCAATGGCGTCTCTCACTCTAACAAAATCCAAACGCACGCTTCCTTGTTCTTCTTTGCCACCCTGTCATGTCTAAGGGTGTCGTGGGATAAATTATTGTAATACTTCCGAAGAAATTCTAAGTTTTATCTTCTTTCTTTTATTATTATTATTATTATTATTATTTTTGAAATAATGGGAACCAAAGGATTAGGATGTTTTCGTATATCGAGGCTTGAGGTCATTTATTTTGTTGCTAAAGCATACCCCTCACGTTTATATCAGACCGGTCTCAAAGCTTTATGGATATCCATCCGGAGACAAAAATATCCGCAAGAACACAGAGTCAACGGGTTAAATAATATGCTCCGAGCGGTAGATTCGGAGCCGTAAATCGACACTCCCTCGGGTTATATCAGCCATTCTCTCAAAAAGTTGTCAGACTTTTAAATGTCTGTCCGTCTGTGATCAGTGCCGAGACAGGCTTTGGAATGGGAAATCATGATCCGCACCAGCATCCACGTGGTCCCCCTCATTCTTTCCGGCACAGAACGGGAAAGCGTTTCTATCATGGCTTTTCCAGGGTTCCAGACTCATCGCTTGCAAATCGGGAAGAGAAGAAGGATCTTTGAGAGACAAACGTACAATGGGTCATCAATGCGAGATTGGTGTTATTAATGGTCGAGTAACTTGGACTTTATGATTGATGTCATGAATGTAAGTATTATTTATATTATTTTACGAGATTTATATATGTATCAGATAATATATGTTAGCCGTGTAGGGAGAGTCTATGCAATAGTCAATATCTTCTAGGAATTGGTTAGCTTATCTCTTTTGAAAACAAGAGCCAGGTTGATGAAATGGTTAGATCAAGAGGTTGAAACTCGCACGAATGCATGAATGCTTGTCAATTCAAGGAATACTTCAGAATCAAGTCTCTTCCGTCATCGCCACTCACACTTATTCTTAATTCTGGTCTCCCTTTTGATTAGTTGTTCTTTTATGGAGTCAAATAATGCAATGACTACTTGTGTTCAGGTCTCCATCTGGATTTAATCTAAACTCAGATTTAGAAAAACTTGATCGGACGACACTACGTGGTCGAGGAGGGTCATGGGATGTAAGATTTTTCTAGTAGCTCATCCAATAAAGATGTTGGTGACAATGATCTTGCGACGCAATGGTCAGGTAAAGACACCGAGTAATTATGGCATTCCTATCAATGTTTGCCTGACTTAATTATGACGCTTGGAAATTCCTATATATTTCTAAGGCATTTGAGATGTCTAAAGTTATAGTTTATGCTACTAACAAGTAGCAAGCTTTGCTAGATCTTTGTTTAAGAAATAAGACATATATTTTGACTATTACATATTACTCTTAGTTTAGTAGGAACATTTTGAAGATTTCAACGATTGGTATTATTGGGATTTTGTCCCACGTAAAAAATGAGGATTCATTAATGGAGCCTTATATGAGTTGGTGTCTCTCTTTCTTTTTAACCACTTTTGATGAAATACCACAAGACCTTTTAATATGATAGCAGACCTTATATGATTTTGTGCCTCTTTTTCCTTAGAAACCCTTTTGGTAAAGTACCACGGGACTTACTTAATAGGTGTTAGAACAAGTGGCCTAGCCCCAATATATGTACTAATCCTATAAACACAAGTGGGAAGTCGCAGTCAGTTCCATATAAAAGGTGGGGATGCTAGCTGTACAGAACTCCATAGGAATTCCAAAGGGGGTCCACACTGGAGGAACCTCAGCACTGACCAATTGGTACGTTTCTACTTTAATGCCATCGGCATTGGAACACTCAGAATTTGCAGCTGTAGATGATGGTGGGAAATTCTGTAATTCCGAGTAAGCCAAGAAAAGAAAACCAAACAACTGCAAGCAATTTTAACAAGCCAATACTTGCTGAATATAAATCAACCCCGTCGTTGGCTACAAATCTAGCTGTGCATATGAGTTAAATTGAAAACAAAGAGTCATTGAAATTTATTTTCACAGAAAACAAGCATTTCTGTCAATATTTGTAATGAAAATTTAATATCATTTTACCATTTAGACACACTGATACTAATAATATATTAACAGGTAATAATCTTACTCAGATGAGGGGTTAGAGGCTATTTGCGTCCTTCTAAAAAGATGTTTTTTATTCATTTATTATGACTCTTCAATTTAGATAAATTACCAATTGTCACGATATGATATCATCTTATATTAAAAATATGAAGGGAATGCCCATTTCTATCAAGAAGCAAACTAGAATAGTCTATGTCAAGGGAACTTTCGTGCAAATCCACCTTTTTTTTTTTTGGCTTTCTGCTTTGAAATTTTCTGTTAGCGTGTTAACTCCTTTTCAGCTTCTCTCTATGGTTGGTGGAAAACAAAAGAAAAACAATAGGAACCGTTCCTTCATCACCCAATAGTCCTCCTACGACCGTGGTGCTCTCGATGACCAAGCATGACCCACTTTATATGAATGCCAATGAGCCTCGCGGTGTTTTGATTTTCCCGCAAAATTGGATGGAGCTGGAAATTTGGCTTATTAGTTTTGACTCTTCCCTGTAGCCTCATTGTTATCGGTGCAAAGCCCTTGTCTTGTCTTGTCTCCTCAAATCTCTATCGCCGGCTCTATATCACCGGTTCACTTCACAAAAGCTTGAGATGTCTGAAAAAAAAAAAAAAAATCTAAGTTCAAAAAGATTGGGAGTACGGAGATAAGGGACATCAATTTATGTGTTTAGCAAGATGAGACCATCGACGAGTATGTCAATCTTCGTGAGAGAATGTGGAATCAATTGCATAGCTATGGCATCATTCATCATCCTGAATTGGTGAAGCTTAACTCCTTTCCTGTGTATGAAGAAGAGGGTCAGTTGGTTGAGTTCTTTCTCAGCCTCAATGCATCATATTCGGTTCTTGATCTTAGATTTTCAACATGTAGCCACTTCCATTTTTTGAGGACACGATCACCATGGCTGGGGAGGAGGAAGCCACAAGGAAACTTGCCCGTAATTTTTAGAGGCCGAAGCCCTTGCTTTTGCATCAAGACAGGACTAACGTTGCCCTCGATGCAAACGAGCAGCACCTTGTTGTGTGCCGTGGCAGAGACCACACTTAATGACAATGTTGGCCAGTCAATTGTAGCAGCGGTTACAGTTCTTAAAAATGCAAAAAAAAAAAGAAAAAAAAAGAAAAGAAAAGAAAAGAAAAGAAAAGAAAGAATGTTCGTAGTTTTTGTAAGAAACTTGGGCAGAAGAAGAAGGGTTGTTTCCAAATTGTAAAGTGTCCGCATTGCAAGTTGCATAGGCAATTAAAAGAAAAGTGCTACAAGCTTGTTAGGTACCCACTAAAAACACATCCTTGGTTGCAAATGTCCCTCTTCAACAATAATGCCACTACTAGTGTCAACATGATAGGTACATACCATCAACACCTTCCTAAGTTTGGATTTTAGATACAAGTGTTAGCGACCACATCATTGGTGACTTTAATTGTTTGAGGTCTCCTTGGCCATGCATTCATGGATGAGGATAGTGCATTTGCCTAACCATTACCCACATTACATTTGTGACTTTACCTAATGATATTTCCTAAGAAATTATTTTATATTCTCTTGTGTTCTCATCTAACCTCATTTCTATCTTTAAATTTATCATAGAACCCAATAGTATGATTTACCTTCATTGTCATTTTTCTATGATACAAGACATCTTGACTAGGAAAGTGATGGGAGGGGGTATAGTGAAGGATGGGTTGTATTTCTTAGAGTCTAGTAGTGAAAAAACTTTTGCTAATGTCATAGTTCCTTTTCATTCAAATAATTCATGTAACAAACTTTTTGTTTTAATGAATTTTAATATTTTGCATCAAAAATTAGGACATCCATCTTCTTTACTTATGTTTATTATTCTTGATTTTTCTACTGATGTTGCTTTAGACAACATCAAGACTTGCCTTATATGTCCATTGCCAAAGTAAACATGCACATCTTTTCCTATTAGCAACATATCCATTTAATGGATTTTTGAACTAATCCACATTGACATTTGAAGGCCTTACTGAAGGGCCCAACATCAATACCAAGCCCACATTAAGTTGTTTTTTATTTATAGTTAGCCTAGGCCCATGTTAGTCTTTTTACTTATAAAGTGTACTAGGGTTTGTTGTTGTAAGAAAAGGGGGGCAAAAAGTGTGTATCCGTTTTGTGTGTGTGAAGAACCTAGTCCGTGTATTTTTTTAGTTGTTGTGTGAGAACAATCTTTACATTGTTTAATAGATCTTCCTAATCGCACTTGAGGTTAGTCTTCTTTACTCCTTTCTTGTTTGATGTTGTAGTGATACATTTGTAGATGATTAGGTGTTACTTATATGGTGATATAAGATCAAAAATACGTTTCATTTGGTATCTAGAGCCAGGTTGTTTTATTCTAGTGTTGTTGTGTTACTAAATCACAAAAAGGGAGTGGAAAAAGAGGTTGTTTGATGAGAATTGACAGTAGTGTGTTCTGTTTTTTATTTTTGGGTGAAGATTGATGGACTGGTTGGTGGAAAAAGAAGCTTATTGGTAGAGAGATAGATCATTTTGGTGAGAAAAAATACCGATTGAAGTAGATTTGGCAAAATCAGGTAAAAAGAAAGGGGGGGGGGGGGGGTTTCAGTGATACCAGAGAAAGAAGATTTCTGCGGTTTAAGAAGAAAAAGAAAAAGAAAAAGAAAAGATAGTTTTAGAGGTAAGGGAGAAGTAAAAAGAAAAAAGGAAATGGCTGAGATGGGTAGTTCACTTTCGGGTATGAAGAAATTAAATAAAAACAATTATAATTTGTGGTGTTCATGTATTGAAGTCTACTTAATAGGTAATGAATTGTGGGAGATAACAAATAGGAGTGAAGTAACGCCACCAATTCAAGAGAATGCCTTGAAGAAATGGAAAGTAAAGGCAGGTAAGGCGTTATATATTTTGAGAACCTCTATTGAAGATGAAATTTTAGAGAGTATTCGGTTAAGTAAGACTCCTAATGAAGCTCATAACACTTTAGCTACATTGTTCTTAAGCAAAAATGAAGCAAGGTTGCAAATGTTAGAAAATGAACTTGGAGTTATTTGTCAAGGGTCAATGACAATTAATCAGTATTTCACTAAAGTTAAAACCTTGTGTGATGAGATAAGGCATATTGATCCTGGGTTTGCAAGTAGTAAAGATTGAGTAAGAAGGCTTATTCTTAGAGGGATACGACCTGGGTTTAATTCAATTGTTACAACCTTGAAATGATGGCAGGTGCAACCAAGTGTGACTGAATTGGAGAATCTTCTTGCCAATCAAGAAGCATTGGAAGACCAGCTATCTAATGTCTTAATTAATAACACTGATAAGGAACTTTTTACTCAAAGGGGTAAAGGAAGAGGAAGACAATCATATAGAAACCCAAGTAAAGACTTACGAAGAAAAGGAAATTCATCTTTAGGGGGAGTGTCATAAGGTGGAGTTGAAACTCAACAACACTCAAATGAACGACATAGTCGGGAATGCTATGTTTGTGGTAAAACATGCCATATTGCCAAACAATGTTGGCATAGAAAAGGAAGATCAATTCAAGGGGATTGTGCTATATGTAGTTCTCAATAGCAAAAGAGTTTTAGGGGGGGAATCAAGTTGCCAAAGCAGTAATATAGTGACATAATCAAATCATAGAGAAGAACCTAAAAGTGAAGAAGATTGAAATGTAAAAGAGGTAGCTTTGTGTTGTGTTAAAAAGAAGAGTGATGAATCTAGAAAGAAAATCGATGAGTTTGCTTTAACAAGTCTATTAGATGATGATTTGATCAATTATGAAAGGGATTGGATTGTTGACTCTGGATGTACTAATCATATGACTAGAAATGAAGGTCTCTTTGTAACCAAGTCAGTGTACAAATGCGATAAGATTGTGGTAACTGCTAATGATGAAGAACTTCTGATCACTTATATTGGTCAAGCCAAATACAAGTCACGAGTTAAATCACGAGAAATGAGGTTTGATAATGTATACCATATGCCGAGTATAAAGAAGAATTTATTATTTGTGGTTCAATTGGCTGATGCAAGAAATTATATTTTGTTTGGTCCAAATGATGTGAAAGGATATAAGCATATAAAGGTAGAAGGGACTCCTATAATGAAGGGACGGAGATTGAAGTTTTATATGTGTTATTTGCTGAAGAAGCATATGTTGACAAGACTTTGAGGAGTGAGATAACAAACATATGGCATGCACGGTTGGGTCATGTTAGGTATAATAAGTTAAAGTAAAATGATGGTGAAAGGAATACCTAGGTTGAAGGTGAGAACTAACTCCATTTGTGCTAGTTGTCAATTTGGAAAAGCCCATCAATTGCCATTTAGTGAATCAAGATTCAGAGCTCAGAAACAACTAGAACTAGTTCATTTTGATGTATTTGGAAGAGTAAAGCAAAAATCAATTGGTAGAAAGCAATATATGGTGACCTTTATTGATGATTTTTCTAGGTTTACTTGGGTTTATTTTTTGAAAGAAAAATTAGAAATTTTGTGTACCTTCATTGAATTTAGAGAAAAGGTAGAAAATGAACTTAGGCATAAAATTCAGTGTTTGCGTATAGATAATGATGGAGAATATACTTTAGTTGAGTTCTCATCATATCTTAAGTTGCATGGGATTCAAAGACAACTTACATGTCCGAACACACCATAGCAAAATGCAGTTGCTGAGAGAAAGAATAGGCATTTGGTAGAGATATGCAAAAGTATGATACATAGTAAGAATTTACCAACACGGTTTTGGGCAAAAAGCATGCGAACAGCTACTTACATCATCAATCACTTACTTCAGGAAGGACTTGGAAATGTTTCCCCCTTTAAGAGATTGCTAAATCGCTAGCCAACTATAAGTTATTTCCGAATCTTTGGATATATATGCTATGTATTTATTTTGAGTCAATTACGTTAAAAATTGGATAAAAAGGCAGTTCGTTGTATCTTTGTTGGATATAATGAAGAAAGAAAGGGGTGGAGGTGTTGTGATCCAGTGTCCAATCAATGTTACGTTTCTTGTCCTGTAGTGTTTGATAAAGCATTATCATGGTAGCCTATAGAGTCTGAGGATTCATAAGGTAATTATAGAAGAATAGAGAATGAAAAACCAAGTGCAGACATTGTAATAAGAGATGATGATCATATGGGTGACCTTAAGAAAAATGATTATGTTGATGCATCCAAGAGATCTACAAATCCGTGGCGTAATGGGATTTTGTCAGTTAGAATGCGAGAAGAAGATAGACCAAGTCAATTGGAGGAGGTTGAACAAGAAACACCTATTACTTTAAGAAGATCTACTAGAGTTAAGCGACCAAACTCTAAGTTTGTTGATGTTGGCTTTGCCATTGAGGATCTTGAGTTTGAGCGTGAAACATTTGAAGAAGCATATAGTCAAAAGAATGACGAAAAGCAATGGAGGAAGAGTTCATGGCTTTAAAAGAGAACCAAACGTGGGAGTTAGTTCTAAAACCAAATGATAAGAAACCTATCTCATGTCATTGGGTTTTTAAGTTGAAAAAGAGAAGTGATGGTTCTATTGAAATATACAAGGCACGCTTGGTAGCTCGAGGTTTTTCTCAAAAGTATGGCCTGGATTATGAAGAGACATTTAGTCCTGTTGCAAAAATTACAAACATACGGACACTATTGACGGTTGCCATTAACAATGGATGGAAATTGTAGCAAAAGGATGTTAAAAATGCTTTTCTATATGGAGAATTGGATAGAGAAATATACATGGAGTTCAAGCTAACAAAATTTCTGTCATTCTAATTTATGTTGATGATCTTATAATAATTGGGAATGATGATTTGGAAAATCAATAGACCAAATAAAATTTGCTTACTCATTTTCAAATGAAGGAGCTTGGGAGTTGAAATATTTTTGGGGATTAGAGCTTGTTCAAATTGTGGATAGCCTTTTCTTGAGTCAACAAAAATATGCAGAAAATGTGTTAGAGAGGTATGGAATGAAAGATTATGTTCCAGTTGCTACACTAGTTAAGCCTAAAATTAAGTTGTTGGATGAAGGTGAAAAGTTACAAGAGCCCACCATGTATAGGCAACTAATTGGCAACTTGAATTACTTAATGTCGACGAGGCCAGATATTGCATTTGTGGTTGGATTATTAAGTCAATTTATGCATAATCCTAGAAGACTCCACTTACAAGCTGCACAAAGAGTATTACTATATGTTAAAGGAACAGTTGATCTTGGGTTATTATATAAAAAGGGTGAATGTAATTTAGTTAGTTATTGTGATTCTGATTATGCTGGGGATGAAGATACTCGAAGATCAATAACTAGGTACTCATTTAATTTTGATTTAGCTACTATTTCATGGTATAGTAAAAGACAACCAATTATGTCTCTATCCACAATAGAAGCTGAATACAGGTTAACAACAATGGCAGCACAAGAAGGTACGTGGTTAGTGCAATTATTGGATAATATTGGTGTGCTTGAAAGTGAAACAATACAAATATTTTGTGGCAATTTATTTGTTATTAAGATAGCTGAAAATCCAAAGTTTCATGCAAGAACAAAACATATGGAAGTTCATTATCACTTCATTCAAGAGAAGGTTCTTTAGGGGGAAGTTGATTTGCATCTAGTGAGAATAAATGAGTAGGTTGCTGATATATTCACTAAGGGGTTGAGTTCTCCTACATTTAGAAAGCATAGAAGAATGCTTGGTTTAGTAAGCAAAAGCTTGTTTGATAGAGTTGATGTTGAGGGGGAGAATTAAAGGGCCCAACATCAATACCATGCCCATTAAATTGTCTTTTATTTATGGGTAGCCCAGATCCATGTTAGTCTTTTTACTTATGAAATGTACTAGGTTTGTTGTCATAAAAAAAAGGGGGGGCAAAAAGTGTGTAGCCGTTTTGTGTGTGTGAAGAACTTAGTCATGTATGTTCTTTAGTTGCTGTGTGAGAACAATTTTTGTATTGTTTAACAGATCTTCTTAATCACCCATAAGGTTAGTCTTCTTTACTCCCTTCTTGTTTGATGTTGTAGTGATGCATTTGTATATGATTAGTTGTAACTTATGTGGTGATATAAGATCAAAAATACGTTTCACTTACAAGGTTCTGATACATTCAAGAGCTTGATATTTCCTTTCCATAGTAGATCATTTTTCATGAGATACTAAGATGTTCCTCATGAAAGCCAAAACTGAAACCCTAGCCAACATTAAAAATTTCCTTTTGATGATGAAAACCCAATTCAAGTATGTCAAAAGTGACAATGCCTTAGATTTCTTGGGATCATAATACACATCTTTTTTGGTATCCCATAATATTATTCATGAAAGTTCATGTGCCTATACCCCATAGCAAAATTAAGTGGTGGAGAGGAAATATGGTTTTATTTTGAATTTTGCATGTGTATTATGATTTCAAGCACAAGTTTCTCTTCACTTTTGGGGATAGTGCATACTCATTGCCAACTATTTGATTAATAGGACACATACTCCTATCCTTAAAGGGAAAACTCCCTTTGAGATTTAGCATGGAAAAGCACCTTCTCTTAATTGCTTGCATGTATTTGGGATTTTGTGCTATCACATTGATCTTACATAGCATGAGAAGTTCGGCATTGGTCAATCATGTATATACACATGAGATATTCCTTTACCTAGAAAGGGTATTTCTTGTATGATGTTAAAAGGGACATTTCTTGATTAACAAACATTATTTTTTCATGAGGATGTTCTTGTTTGCACAATTCTTAAGCCCTTGTTCTAACCTTTAAAGACCAACCATTGTGTTTGAAACACTATGGGTGATGACACTTTTCCTTCTTCATGTAACCCTTTGGATGCCACACTAAGTCCATTGCCACTAGTTCTTGACACAATCAAAGAACATAAGTCTATTGCTTTACACCCATACTTGATCCCTTGATTGCCATTGTTCCTTATATTTGTCCATAATTCTAATCCTATCTTATTGATCCCACACCATCGTTCTATCACCAAAACCAAACTTATAAACCTCCCATTTGGACAACTGACTATGTATGCTCTACCATACACAACCCTACATTCTCTTTCCTATGTTCTATCATATCATTATCTATCTTTTGCACACAATCATTTCATTGCATTCATATATGTTGTTAGTGAGCTTTCCACATATCAAGATGCATTACAAGATCCTAAAGGGCATGACGCCATAGTTGATGAAATTAAGACTTTAAAGTCCAACCATATATGGGATCTAGTTACTTTACCTATAAGGAGAAGACCCATTGCTTGCAAATGAGTTCACAAAATCAAGCATTGAGCTAATGGGAGCATAGAAAGATATAAAGCACAAGTAGTGGCAGCCAGAAAGAGGGGATCAAGTACTTGGAGACTTTTACCCTAATGAGTAAAATGATCATTGTGTGTATCTTGATAACCCTTCCTTACTTTTGCCATCAAAAACTACACCAAATAAATGTACATAATGCCTTTCTTTAGGAAGACCTCAATGAAGAAGTTTACATAAGAATTTTGGAAGGATTTGTCATGATCATACTTTTGTGGATTATAATGTGGCCCTTGACAAGACAAGAGAAAAGGATGATCCACTACTTACAAATGTTACAAGATTTAAGCAATTGATTGGAAGGTTAATATATCTCACCATGCTACGCCTAACATTAGCTATGCTATCCAAATTTTGAGCCAATTTATGTAAGCTCCTAAGCAATCTCATCAAGAAGTTACTCTTCATATCATTAGGTACATCAAGAATTCTTCTCGTATAAATCTAATGATGAAGACAAACAATAGACTTGACTTACATGCATTTTGTAATTTTAATTATGCAAGATGCAAAATGAGCAAAAGATTTGTCATAAGTTCTATGTTAAACTAGAAGAGTCATTAATTTCTTACAAGTGCAAGAAACAAGGTACTATCTCTAAATCCTCCACTAAAGCAAAATATCAAACCATGGATTCCACTTTATGTAAGATTATTTGGCTATTAGGACTATTGGATAACTTACAAGTCAAGTCCTTAAGATTGGGTGCTCTTCTTTGTGATAATGAATAAGTTATGAATATTGCTATTAATTTTGTTGTAAATGAAAAGTATGAACACATTGAAATCAATTGTCACGTCGAAGGAGAAAATATCACATGAAATATCCTTAGAACAACTCATGTTTCTACTAAGCAACAATCCATGAATCTCTTGACTGAAGCCTTTGACATTCAACAATATCATTTTCTTCTTAAAAAGCTACGAATATCCAACTTGTATAAAGCACTAACTTGAGAGGGATGTTGAAAAAATAATGTTACTCAATTATATATTGTCATTATTCATTAAGCTAAGGCCCTATACATATTTAACCTTGGCCCAATACCTTAGCCTTCTTGTATTAGGTTTTACTTGCTTACTCTATTTATTTGGTATATCTTGAGTCCTAATAGGACAACTTTGTATTCTTGTTCTTGTGGAAGAAGGATTTATTCCAAAATTTATAATGGCTCTATTCTTTAGGAAATTGGTTGTTAAAAAAACAAAAGACCACATGTATTAATCTTGTGTCATCAAAACGAAAAGGAGAAAAACAAGCCAATACCCATAGAAGTGCATGGATCAAAGATCTATGAGCTACAAAAGTACACCGGAGACTGACCCAATGGGTTTTGCATGGCATATACTAACAGGTCACCTTCCAAGAAAATGTTAAAAGAACTGCTTCAAAATGGTTCAGAAAAATCTATCCACATTAAAAAATACCCGAGTTTCAATTTTCTTTCCAACGCCCAAAGATTTTTTTTGAAAGAAACTAACAGTTTTCCATTTCCTCATTCTTGTAGATGTCAAAACGCTATCAGCCTTCATTACCAAGGCAAAGTGCATCAATAATGATTCTAGATAACAGATAGTCGAATATGATTCTAGTTAACTTAACCATATTATAGTTTGCGATCTCTAAAGCCATTTAAACAAATACTCCACAGAAAATAAGGAAATAGATAACATAGATACCATCAATAGCCATTAATAGCAATAAATACACGCAACTACTAGCGAAACACCACCAAAATCGGTACACATTTCAACCAGTATCCTTGATGCACTTTACTGGAGAACTACAGGATAGCAACAGGAATTATGCGCTGCCTGATAGTAGGCAAATACCGAACTTGAAAAATTACAAATGCAACGAACACAAAATAAGCAAGAAGATACATATATGAGCTTATCTCTGACTATAAGCTTCCCTCGAATAGAAAAAGCATGCCTTCATATTAAGGTTGGTTAATTCAGCAAACACAGAAACACCGGGCGATAGGCATCCAGCAGAAAGTAAAAACTGTGCAAGACAAAGCACCCCGGATCTCAATTTCGAAATTCAAAAGCCATTTTAAAGTAACAATAAAGAATCATTTCCAGTCACAAGCAAAAGAACATACAAAATACATCATACATGTAAAAACCACCCAGAAGGTCAAGTAATCAGAGACGTTTGCGTATCCAAGCAAAATGTCATTGTTCCACCATCAATGTTGTAAAGTAAGAGGGAAAAAGTATTAACCTATAAGAAAAGACTATTGAATATGGACGATGAAAAAACCCTCTACTCGGCCATCTTGGCCAAGCGGTGAACGGTACTTCTTGCAATCCTATTACCAGGATCTAGCTTCAGAACAGCTCGAAGATCTTCTGCTCCAAGTCTATATTTCTCCATGCTTTCATACAGAAGCGCCCGCTGTACAAGGATAGATACATTTGCTTCATCATTGTCCAGCACCTGCACAGCACAAAGCAGATTAATTTTATCATTCAGGAGAATAAAGACGTCAAAAATATGTTGTGGCTTATCTAATTCCCTCAATGGGCGAAAAAGCAATGTGGCATTCAGTTGTATACATCATGTTGAAACATGCCAGCATGCATCATTTGCTTGCTACCTTTCTAAGTCCGTCATCAATCGTTTGTCACATCTAAAGAAAACAACTTGGATCAGGCTTGCAAACCTCAATGATGCCACATATCAGTCCATTGCAACGTCCAAATTTTGAAAAAGAGGGCAGCGTGTTATATATATATGAAAAGATGTGTTTATTTGATTCATGCCCTTCTTTAACAGATAACTCCTCTTTTGTAAATGTTAATGGCATAATAGCTAGCTTATTCAATAGTTCCTGTTGTGAAGATCTAAGATGATAGGAGCCAGCAGTACAAAGAAGCAGGTCCTAGGATTCAAGATCTCACGTAAAGTCACAGATGGTTGTATACGCAGCATGATAAGAAAAACTTCCGAGATAAGAGTCAGAAATAAAAGAAACTGTAATAATACCTTTGTACAGTCTGCCACAGCCTTCTTATACTCCCCAACCTCTTTGTAACACGATGCCCTGCTAGACAAAACCTCCACAGCGCTGGCATTATCACCCGCTTTCTCGATAAGAACTACAGCCCAAGAAAGCCACTTAATGGCATCAGCATATTGACCCTGCTTGTAACTGTCCATTCCCTTGTTTTTGGCCATGGAAGCTGTCACCCCAGCAGGAGGAGGTGGAAGCCCTTCAAGCTCAGTCGTGGAACCACCCACATCGTGGCCTCCAATCTCCTCACCACCAAACCCCGAATCCAATCCCCAGTCAACATCCGACATTTGCTGCACTCCAACAGCACCACCGGCCGAAGCTGAGGACGACGAGAATAACACGTCCAGCGGATCACTAGCAGAGCTCTGAACCCCACCCTCTTTCTTAGAACCAAAATCCATACCAGACATATCAAAATCAGTCGTTTTCGATTGCGAGTTGACACCAGTATTCATTCCCGTAAAAGGATCACTACCCGAGCTAAAACCACTCGAGGGGAATGGTGGAGTGCTAGGTTTTGATGCATTCTGGAAATCACCAAAAGTATCATTACCAGCGTTGCTCTTATTTCTGCTCGCCGTATTAAGACCACTACCCGATTGCTTCGACCCAAAATCAACCAAAGAGCCAAATGGGTCTTTGTTAGAGCTTATCCCAGTCCCAGCTCCACCTCCACCTCCACCACCCATACTTCGCAAAGATGTACCTCCAAGATTCGGACCCTTATTGCTATTATTGATACTATTGTTGTTACTATAACTGCTCTTAATACTAGAATTGAAACCACTATTAGCATTAGTATAACTCCCAAAACTCTCCGAAGATCCCCAATTTGCCCCACTTTGAACTGAATTACCGGTTTTCGGCAAGGAATCAGCCATCTTCCCCATCGAAAATGAGCCCTTCCGGTCCGACACCGACGATCCTGGTGTGGCGTTCTTCAAAGGGACGTTGGAGCTGCTCTTGCCCTGACCGCCCAAGGCAGAGCTGACCAAATCGCCGAACAAGTTCGGGTTCTTGTTGACGATTCCGATACCGGTTGTTGAACCGGGCGAAGCCCAGCTCTTGCCCATTATGTCGCCGACCATGGAAGAGGTGGTCCCGGACGACAAGCCAGGTCGGGCCGCCGGCTGGCTCGGCGCCGGCTGGTGGGTCCAGGAGGGCTTGTTTGGCTGCCACGCGGGTTTGGGTTGGGTGGAGGAGAAAGAGGAGTGCGCTGCGGTGTTCTGGTTTTTCTGGTCGCTAAGCGATCTGGGTCGGGAGGATCCAAGACCCAGATCGAAATCGAAGTTGGATTTTGAGTTGCCGTAATTCGAATTCATGATTTTGGATCAAGATTGTATGGGAACGCAACTCTTTTTTAGTTTTGGGTAAGATCTAGTGCTATAGGAAGCGTACCTGAGAGATCAGAGAAAGCAGAGCTTCTGGATCGCAGGGAGAGAAAAAGAGAGAGAGAGGTACAACTGGTAGCGCCTAAAATGACGACGAGTTACGAGCACAAAGACGCCTCTCAGGGATCGACGACGCTCAGGTCGGTATCCCGAATGAACGCAACTGAAAATGAGAATAAGATAATGTTTTTCCGCTCTTATACTTCCTTGGATTATTCTATTTTTAATTGGTCATTATATTCCTTTAATGTCGTGATCACCCATTTCTGGGGACTTTCGATTATACACATTTTGACATGATTTTCAATGATTAATTCTTAGTGCCAACTCTATGCATGTAAATTGCTCACTAACTTAATGAGACTAGAACTTTCCATCATCACATTGTCCGCCATGAAAGTGGATTTTCAAGTATCAACTTCCCGGAGGTAAGAATGCCCTAATCTTGAACCACAAATTGGAGACTTGGAGGTTTGATTGGACTTTGCCAATTTTATCCCCACAAATACGCCTTGTCCTTTGCTTCTTATACCAGCAACCTCAATTGCAAGAGATCATTAGACCATCTCCAAGCTCATTTTTGGTATACATTCTTGTGACAGGCTTTGGAAGTCTTTGACCATAGATAATTTAGGCCCTCTTCTACCTGGACAGTTCTATTTTTGTTAGCTGCAAATTACATGCCGTGCCAACCACGAACCTAAGAACCAAAACCATCTCCCGTTGCCTAACTTCTGAAAATATTACCCAGGGCCAAATCTTTCTTTCGGATTTCAATCATGGCCGTCTCCGCTGAAGAGATGCAAGTTTTGAAGCATGGAAAGATCGCATATAGGTTGGCTGAGAGATTAGGATTTAGCTCCTGGCTTGGAATCGCAATCTTGCATGTGTTCTAACTATAGTGAGTTCCGTCCACATATACTTTCATTAAATTATACTCGCACCCAAGACGGCCTAGTAATATCTGGCCGTTTAGCTCTCCACCTCTTTCATATGGTTCTGTATTTACTCTTGAAGAAAACATGATCATGGAAGAAATGCAGGAATACAGACAACGCAAGGGAAGAAATTCAGCCATCAAACCGAATAAAGTGCATAGCTACAGGTCCATGCTTCCCAAATCTACTTAAAGACACTAAGAGAAAGCTTTTCAAGAGGGATTTTTCTTCGGCACCTTATCAATTCAAAATATCTTTTATAGGTTAGCATCGTACAACACACAGGAACATCGTCCTTGGACTTCTAGACAAAATGTTTCACAGTACCAAAACCCTTTCCAAACTGCCTTGGACGTCCCTAAACATCCATTTGATCATCAGTGAAGAATCTCCACGCATAAGCCTATCCAAAACATTCCTCCCACACTACCTTATAAAAGATAAGAAAGTATAGAAGGAAAAGATATAGTTCATGCACCTTTTCCAGATTCTCCCAATAACAGCGGCTCTGTTAAAAGAATTGCAAAGACTCACCCCAGCTATTTAGCTTCTGCGATCTTTGCATTGACATGTCCTGTTAAATTACATTCCTCTATGTCTTTCCACTACCTGTCCTGTACTTTGATCTATGTATATAGTTGCCTCCTTTAAAGAAAAGAAGCTTCAACTCTCACTCGCAGCGAGATAGAAGCAGTACCCTTTTTATGTCTTCTAGCAACTTTCAGAAGCAAAAGAAAAAGAAAAGTCTTCTTATCTCACTAAGTTCAACATTGCATAAACCCAATAAATATATAAGTTGTTTTTCCTCAAACAACCTTACCCCTGCTGCCTTATTCAGAAATCAAGTGCCTATTTTACCATCAAGTAGTAGACCTTATAGCACAAGTCCACAAAGAAAATTAGATAACTAATAGCAGTAGTTTCGTTGTGCTCATCTGTCACTCCATGATAAAAGAAAAAGCAAAACAATTAGGTTATATTACTGAACAGGGGGCTGCCGAAAGGAAAAAAAGAGAGGCCACCCAGCAAGCAAAACAATCACCACCCCCAAAAACCCACCCCGCCAAAAAAAAAAAAGGAAAAAGAAACCAAAAAACAAAAACCAAAAAAAAGAAATAAAAAGGGAAAAGTAGAGGGAACAGAAAGGGAAGTGAAGGGTTCAAAAACCTTATAACCACATTTTGAACTCTGTTTACAGAAGTTGAAAAACCCAACGAACAACATATTCAGATTCTTGTCTTAATAAGGATGTTGAATAATGCGCAAAGGCTTGTCATGGAACATAAGGAATTTAAGTAAGAAACACCATCGTAAGCCTTGACACAATATTCTAAGTTCAGTACATATTGAACTCTAAGGCAATGCTCCTAATTAATTCCCCTTGGTTCGTGGGTCCTCTCCTTCCATCCTATGCTGAACTCTGGCTATCCGTTGAAGTTGGTTGCTGTGATGGTGCTCCCTGATCATGGGCCATGTTCTGTCTTTGCATAGGCTCTCTCCTCTGAACCTGCATTGTTTCTCGGCGCCTATCATACCGTGGCCGAGGCCTGTTCCTGGTTGTTTGGGCTCTCATATCAGTGTATTGAGGTCTACGGATGACCTTCCCATCAACAAACAAATCCCCTAAATTCAACCAATGAAAAATGATAAAAAGGCAGACAAGAAGATTTTGGATTACCAGGCAATAACACCAAAACCAATTGCTATTTTCTAGTTAAATTCAAGTTTTCAACTGCACTCACCTCCGTAATCTTTGTTGGGCACATCAAGATATGAATCCGGCAACACCCAAAGAACACCAGGTAGCCCTATATAACCGGACAAACCCAATCAGGAAGCCAACCACTTAAATCAAATTCCACAACATGAAATCAGTAGCAAGGCTTGAAACAAGCACTCAAACCTTAATTCCAACAATTCTCAGTAAGTGAATCCAATAAAAATATGTGCTCTGTATCAGAATTGTTTCGAATAAACACCCGTGAGGCCTAAAATCTTAAGCCTCCATAAAGCAAACACTTCAAATTTTGAACAAACGATCGACTCATTAACCATCCTCGTAATACAACACCCTAAACCCTTAAGCACCCATAAACCAAAAAACTAGGCGAATTCAATCAGAAACATAATTTTAAATGAACAAAATAACTCCTAAACCTAAACCCTTAAACCCTCGGTCCAGAACTCCAGAAACGAGTTACCTTTGACTTTGTAAGAAAGCTCCTCGGAAATCAAAGCTCCAAAACCTGTATACGCCGTCGTACAAACCGAGTATATCTTCTTCTTCGCCTCTTCTTCACTACAGGAACCGCACAAAAATCAGACCCACAAGATCAACTTAATAAAAGAGAATCAGAGAGAAGAGAGAGAGAAAGTTAAATCAGCACCTTCCCACGACATTGGCGAGGGTTTTGACATAGGCGTCGATCATTTCCTCCTCTGAGGGTTTTTGGTCGTTCGGGAACTCCATGACAATGAGCCAGTGTTCATAGTCGCAACCATCTAGGAGGATTGTCTCCTTCGGGGGTCGGTTGCTCCAGTTGGGGGACGGGTCGTTGAGAGGCGAGTAGCCAGACCCAGAAGTCTTGGTGCGGATAGGTATTTTGGTCGGGTCGGGCACGAGTCGGCAGGGTTGCTGGTTGCAAAGCAGTGCGAAAGCAAAGCGAGAACGTGAAGCGAGTGTTGAAGAAGAATAAGAAGAAGAAAGCGTTCGACTTAGGAGTGATGTGAGAGCTCGCCGGGCGGGGAAGTACGCCATTGTCTAAGCTCTCGAGGTCTTTCAGTCTTGTTCCCTCTCAGTCGCTCTTTTAGGGTCTCAAATGTTTGGCATTTGGTACGTCTTTTAATTTCTTATTTTAAAGCACCATTTCTTCCTTTTCTTTTGTTAACTTCGATTGAGATGTTACCCGTCCTTGATTATCCTTTAATCTCCTTCTAAAAGTAATTTATTTTTTTAGTTTTTAAGATAGTATGGCCACCCAAAAATGAAATGATTTTCTCCTTATCTAAAGAGGTGATTTGCCGTAAAGATAAAGGAGAGCTTTACATAGTTAAGGTTTTCATCTAGGTTCTTGAGTTAAAAGAATCATATATAAAATTGAAATATGTACTAATTCTTTGAATGTTTTAAACTTTTTAACATTGTATCAAAACTTAAATTAACTCTACTTCATTATATGTGAAAATAAGAGTGGTAAATCATGTTTCTTATTTACTTTTTTTTTTCTTCTATTTCTTTACTCTTTTAGATTTCAACCTTTCCTATTGTCCTTTTATTTTTCCCTTAATTTTTTTTTTAATCTTTCAATTGTTGTAATTTGGACTTTAAAAAACTCAAATATTATTCTTTGTAAACTCAAAGCTATATTTACTAAACTAGAATGTAATATTGGGTCTATATTTAAAGTTATACCAAATTCTTGTTCACTTTTGTTAATCTATGATGTAATAATTCTCACTTTCGCATTTATAGATTTAATGGAAATGTAGCATAAATTATTAATTATTTACCTTAATAAATTAGTGGAGGATTAACACCTTGAAGCTTTAAATTTGTTTAATTTGAGTTTGTTCGTTTTTTATGACAAGTAAAGTTTGAAGGAAGAATAATTCTTGCCTATTACCAATTCAAAGAACTACCATACAAATAACATGTTTATATCTTTTCTTCTTTCTTACTTTTTAAGACCTCAACCTTTTCTAAATTCTTCTTTCATGTTATAATTTTTTCTTTAAAATATCAAATCTAACTTCGAAGTTTTCAAATCGTTTAACCCTCAAATTTGAAAAAATAACTCAAGTAGAACTTAAAATTATAAAGTATTTATTGTGCGTGGAACAAGTATGAGGAGTGATGCATTGCATCTCAAGGTCTTTTTAGTTCTCTTTTTAATTCTTTTATGATCGGTAGACTTCGAAGCAAGAATAATATTATTGACTTGGATGGAAAAAGGAAAGATATTAACATTATTTTATAAGGTTTCTTACACTTTCAGACTTCAGCTTCTTCTACGCCAATTTTTTTTTCCTTTCAAATTTCATTTTTTCCGTTGTAATTTGATCTTTAGTGCTTAAAATATTTTTTCTATGTAGATATCAATTAGATCCTATCAATCTTTCTCATGTGAACTTAATTTTTTATATATAGATAAAGCTGCACTTTCGTATTGGCAATACTATTAGGAAATTATTTCTAATGAAGCACTATTGGCTTTGGATCTAATTGGAAGGTGGATCAATACATCTATAAGTTTTGCAACTTTTTTGAATAAAGAATTTTTAAGATGTGTATAATGCGTGCGTTCAAATTTATGGGAGCCCATATAGTGTTGAGGTAACTAATGTGAGATAATTTTATACTGATCTTAATAAGAACGATATTGATGACTTGGAATAGAAGAAATAAAAATAAAAATATACGTTCATATTTTTCTTTTTATTTTTTGCGGTGTTGGAACATTTATCGAATGTTCTTCCTTCTGTTGCAATTCGTATCTTATGTCACTTGTTCTTTGGAACTCAAAATCCTTTTATTTACATTAGAAAAGAATAGTTTTAATGCCAGACTCGTTTAATTTGAAGATAACAACCATCCAATACTTGGGCTTGAGTTAAATGCTTTACAATATTTATTACATGTACATAATATTCTGCACTTTAAGCTTGTTCGGGCTTCAATATTGTTTACAAGTTGGCTATAACTTTTACACCCATGGCACAAGAATAAACACTGTTTCTCAAATTCAATACGAGATCCCCATAAATTATGCGGATGCTTACCACACCACAGTAGTCCTGACTCAAGTTTCTAAGAGACCAACAACGTTCCTTCCCCTCCAAATACAAGCGTGCTTAAACAGTAAAAGGGGCTCTAAATTCAGAGGCACCTATTTGCAGGGAGGTGGGCTTTGTGTGCCAACATACCGCGGTTTTGTATTGTCGCATGTGGCGGCGCCACCACCCTTCAAATTGATGTTGTTAAGCTCAAGATTTTCGCAAGGAACCGAGGCGCTGCACTGCAACTTTACTGCTTCCTCTGCGGTTGTGGTTCCGTGTATATTGATGTAATGAATGTTGCTGATTTTTACTTGCGATGGATCGCTCTGTCAAGTAACATACGGGACGTGGTTACCATATAAGTTACAGTAGAGAAGGGATTTTAACAAAAGGAGATAGGGTAAATGAAACTAACCGGTTCTTTGCAATTCGAATGTCCACAGTACCATTGGTCTATGATGATGGGGTTGTCAACGTTGTCCATGAAAATGTCCTGGAAAGTCATGTCCGACGCTATACTTGGTTGCGAGCCCGGCCATGTTTTGATTCTAATACCATTTTGTGTTCCTTTTATGGTGCAAGATTTCACAGTGATGCCTTTCACTGGCTCCTCATTGTCGTACTTGCCAAGGCTACCTACGCTGTGAAGCACGTAGAAAGGAAAAAAGTTTCAGCGGAGCTTCAGCTTTTGAGGTTAGTATGATTATTTCAACTTCCAAGATCATGTGGCTAAACTCTTTGAACTTTAGATGGGAATTTTACCTAAAGCCATGTCCAGGGCCGCAGGTTACTTCGCTGATTAAAACGTTGGTGGTTCCCCTAATCATAGAGACGCAATCATCACCCGTGCCAATGTAAGATTTCGATATTGTCACACCGTTGGTAGTGCTAAAATGGATGCCGTCGGTGTTCGGACTGTCCTCGGGTGCAACAACATGAACCGAGGTCAACTTGATGCTGTCGCAGTTTGTGACGAATATGTGAACTCCTTTGCTGTTGAGGGAAGTGATTCCTTGTATGACTGCATTTTTCACCTGGTTCAACTTGATATTCTGCTCCAATTTTGCAGGACATACATAAACACACACACGTAAATTTCATATCAAAGAAACTGCTAAAAAGAACAATGGACATCGTAGTAAACAAACTTACCGATGGGAGTGGACTGCAATCTCTTTTACCTTTACAGTCATTGTATTTCCAGGCGGATTCACCTTTTCCATCAAATGTGCCACCTCCGGTAACAACCAAGCCATTTACGGATTCAAACAAGACCCATACTGAGTCAGAATACTCACTGACATCAGTAGTTGCTTCAAGGGTTCCCACAACTTGAACAGTTTTGGGATCTGTGCCCTTGCACGGCCCTCCAAACACAACCGCAGATATTAAAAAGTTCCCTTTAGGAATGAGGAGGGTTGATTTCCCATTGAAGTCGCATGCGGCACGCCATGCTCTGATGAAATTCTGCAAGGGTAAGAAACCAGAACCACAATTGGGTGAACTTCTTTGAATATTGAATCTAGAAGAAGTTTGAACTTCAAATATCGAATGTGCTATGTAAAACAGTCTACTTCTGAGTATGAGCTTCTCTATTGGGTGTGGCTCAGAGACCCGGCAATTCTCCTGGGAAAGTCTATAAGCAGGAATTTCATACTCAAAATCACTCCAGTTAGGTCAGGTAAAACGATAGTTTACCAGACCCAGCCAGCTGAAAAGTATCCTCACCCAACTTTATGTCCTCCATCTCCCGATTAGACAGATTTCAGAATATTGGACAATATAAACGATATAACGTGAAAAAGATAACAGCAAAAAGGACATAAAAAAGAGCGACGGACATATGCTGAGACCAATAATAGAATGAAACGGTAATTTCCACTAACACTAGAAAAAGGGTTGAATATAAGAGATTCTGTCTACATTTGGTTACTGTTTAAGAATGTGGTAAATTGCGTTTGAAATATTGACTGATCTGTTAAACAAATTGGGTAGTGATAGGAGAGTCTCTGGCTGCTTTATACCTGTTTTTACCATCTGCTTGACGGTAAAAAGTTCCATCTTTCTGTTCAAGGGTTCCTTCCCTTTTTGTTTAGGTTTTCTTTTCAGAGCGATTCTAGAGCTCTCCCATCGGTTCATTAGAGTATTTAGTTTAGACAACCGCAATTAAATGCTTGGAGTGATCGTCGCCCACTATGTTTACCTCGAAAGAAAATTGATTCATGTAACCTATCCCAATGCATACCCTAGCGTTGGCTTTGATAGAATGACGTTCTCTAGTTACTGGACTGCCACTAAATACGAAACTAGAAGATGAAAGTTTGTGTGCATAATTCACCTGCGTGCAATCTTTCTGTCCGCCGGCTTGGGCTCCATAGTCTAAAACACTAAAGACTTTCCCACCACCGGCGGTAGGAGTACCACCACCTGCTCCTCCACCGCCGCTGGGAGGAGAATCACCACCGCTGGGAGGAGAATAACCACCGCTGGGAGGAGAATCATCACCGCTGGGAGGAGCATCACCACCGTCATGGTCGCTCCCTTTATCCCCTCCACCGTCGTGGTCGCTTCCTTTATCCCCTCCACCGTCGTGGTCGCTTCCTTTATCCCCTCCACCGTCGTGGTCGCTTCCTTTATCCCCTCCTCCGTCATGGTCGCTTCCTTTATGCCCTCCACCGTGATGGTCGCTTCCTTTATCCCCTTCATCGTCATTGTGGCCTCCTTGATACCAGCTATAGCCCTGAGGATACATTTCTAAATTAGGAACGAGCCCATTTTGCCCCCCAAATTGAGGACCGTTGCCATGTGGCCATCCAAAATGAGGACCACTGGAAGGAGTAGGAGCACCGTCACTGTGCCCTCCAAATTGAGGACCGTGGTCACTGTGCCCTCCAAATTGAGGACCGTGGCCATTTTGCACCCCAAATTGAGGACCGTTGCCATGTGGCCATCCAAAATGAGGACCATTGAAAGCAGGAGCACCGTCATAGTGCCCTCCAAATTGAGGACCGTGGTCCATTTGCCCTCCAAATTGAGGACCGTGGGCCTTTTGCCCCCCAAATTGAGGACCGTTGCCATGTTGCCATCCAAAATGAGGACCGTTGAAAGGAGCAGGAGCACCATCATTTTTCCCTCCAAATTGAGGACCGTGGTCATTGTGCCCTCCAAATTGAGGACCGTGGCCATTTTGCCCTCCAAATTGAGAACCGTGGCCATTTTGCCCCCCAAATTGAGGACCGTTGCCATGTTGCCATCCAAAATGAGGACCGTTGAAAGGAGCAGGAGCACCATCGTATTTCCCTCCAAATTGAGGACCGTGGTCATTGTGCCCTCCAAATTGAGGGCCGTCACCATTTTGCCCTCCAAAATGAGGACCATTGCCATGTTGCACTCCAAAATGAGGACCGTTGAAAGGAGCAGCACCACCATCATATTTCCCTCCAAATTGAGGACCGTGGTCATTGTGCCCACCAAAATGAGGACCGAAGTCATTGTGCCCTCCAAATTGAGGACCGTGGTCATTGTGCCCTCCAAAATAAGGACCGTTGAAAGGAGCAGCACCACCATCATATTTCCCTCCAAATTGAGGACCGTGGTCATTGTGCCCTCCAAAATGAGGACCGAAGTCATTGTGCCCCCCAAATTGAGGACCGTGGTCATTGTGCCCTCCAAAATGAGGACCGTTGAAAGGAGCAGCACCACCATCATATTTCCCTCCAAATTGAGGACCGTGGTCATTGTGCCCTCCAAATTGAGGACCGTTGCCATTTTGCCCTCCAAAATGAGGACCGGTGAAAGGAGTAGGAGCACCATCAAATTTCCCTCCAAATTGAGGACCGTGGTCATTGTGCCCTCCAAATTGAGGACCGTGGTCATTGTGCCCTCCAAATTGAGGGCCGTCGCCATTTTGCCCTCCAAAATGAGGACCCTTGTCATGTTGCACTCCAAAATGAGGACCGTTGTCATATTGTGCTCCAAAATAAGGCAAGTGTAAGGGAGCAGGAGCAGGAGCAGGAACAGGAACAGGAACAGGAACAGGAGCAGCGGCTTTATCCGCCATGCCTTTGCTCAATTCATGGCAGAGGAGAAGAAAAGTAAGTAAGCTAGCCGCTGCTGTAATTGCCATTGGCACGAAACCTCGAACACTTAAAAGAGATTTCTACACGTTTTTATGGTTTTGCAGATTAAAGGCCCCTGCGGAGGCTCGACGATGAGTATGGGAAATGAGTTCTCCTTCTGTGGCACCTTATTTAACGAGTCATTTTCAGCTAAATAAATACTAACAACTGGAGTTAATTATGGAAGTTTTAAGAGGCCGTTTATTTGTTTTTGTTCTCTTGTTATTTCAGTTGGCTAGAAATAGTGAAGTTGCTTGTGTACGGCTCCTCCAAATTTAGGCGTAGTGTATCTATACCTACGGAGTGGGCTACTTATTCTCCATGAACCTCTCTTCATCAGCGAAAATATTCACCCCCGCAATCGCGCCTACCATTTTATGACCAAAAACTAGTTCTGTTATTCCGCCGCTCACGGGGGCTTTTAGACAAGGATACTCAGGCTCATCCTCCTTAACTAATACCTAGCAGATAATAGCAAACACCTATTTGAGATGTTTCTGATCATGATCTTTTCTCTTTTTTTCTGTTACCCGTTTAGCCAACTGATTTTTACGAAGTCCACGCCATCGAACCTTCTTGGACCTTCGGTCTAATGGTGTTCGAAGGTGGGCAGCTTCAACTCCCCGGGTATACGAAGCTGTTAAGTTCCGGGCTGGCTAATACTGCTACGTAGAAATAGGGAGAGACGAAGAAAAAAGAAAACAGGGTAGTACAAGAAGCCACGCAACGCTCGAATTGGTTCTGCAACCTATGGTCCAAGTCGCGGAATTGCTTCCTCTTTATCCCCTGTACTTCCCACTTTGGTCGAAGTGGTTTTCAGCATCACACACTGTTCAGTAGTCCTTGATACTGGATCCTTTAATCATGCAATTTTCATGGGGAACAAGAAAGTAGGTAGAAAGCAGTTGGGTAAGAAAACAAAACACAGAGAAAGCCGGATAAGGCTGATAAGTTAAACAAGTGATAAGTCGAGTACAACTATGTTACAGGCAAAGCATGTTTTACTCACTCCAGTTGTAAGATAACAGGACAACAGACAAGACTACTACTTGTATATTACAGCAAAGCATGCTATTAAAAGCATGCAGAGGGCAAAACCACTAAGATTACTTCTATCATACAAGTGAGTGCGTTTAGTAGTTTGCACGAAGCAGAAAAGGGAGAGCTTTCTTTTCAGCTTCTTTCTGCATAGCGAAGCCACGGCCCTTTCCCCCGAAGTGATCCGTGATGACCACTCCACCATGTGCCTGGGCCATCTCGTGGCAATTGATGGCAGCCTCTTGCTTTTGAGCCGGTGTCCTGTATGGCTTCTTAGGTTGCCTCTTGCGGCCAAAGAATTCATCTATCATCTCAAAGCCTTCCAAGCCGATCTTTGCAAGGTCTTTCTGAGGTGCCATCCTCAACTTTGCAACGTCTTTCTGAGGTGCCATCCGGGAGCCCTCTTGGACTTTATCCTTTGCGCGGAGAAGCACTAAACAGAGGGATAAGGGTGCGAAAAAGGCTGATGGTGTGGACGAGCCAAAGTTGATTTGGTCATATCCAAGCTCGAGCAAGCAGATGCCTTGCAACCGACCTATAGAGACGGGACCGATGAAGCTTTGCAGAAGATAAGATTTGGTGATACTCAAGCTCAAGCTTTGGTTTCGACCTTTCCATTCTACGAGTCCTCGTCAATGTAAAGAAGTGCCATAGTGGGATTAATACATGGAAGAACCTTTGTTTTTCCATCTCCCTTGCTTCCAAATCTGGGTAATGGATAGAGTGCCCCAAGATATTCATCAGTGGCTTAGCTTCAGTTTCCAAAAGAACTAATAGCTGATCCTTTTTATTCCCTCGTAGTCCTAATCTTAAAAGGGGAAGAAAAGGTTGTTTCCTAGATATTATTTATTTATTTATTTGTCTGAGCGATCTGCTTTGGGGCTTGAAAGTGTAGTAGCCACATGATTATTTGGACCATTTGGGATAAGGTACTAGGGTACGCATGTTGCACGTTATACTTTTGCTCTTCAAGGCACATGACGGGTTGGAAGCGAGTGATGTGACACTGTAACGATAAAATACTAAGCTAGTTTAGCATATGGACTTTTTTACCCCAAACCTATGCTAACCACCTAAATAAGTTATATCTTCTTCTAAAAACATTTTAGAGGCTTTAAATAAAACTACCACAAACCTGAGCTATTTCTAACATGACGGTATATGGTAGTTTTATTTAGAATTTCTAAGATATTTGTTGTCTCCATACTATTTTTGAATTCTAATAATGCATTCTCAATTTCAAGAATGATAAAAAAGATACTATTTTTAAAGTCCATAATCCAGTAATAAATTATCCTTCTGACTTCAAGCCTAAGGCACCTGTAAAACTCCATCAATGAACGATTTGCTCAATTTAGCCTTGTAAACTATATGTTAAAAAGCGTTCATATCTTAAAACTCTTGCTAACTTTTAACTCAGTTAAACCATTCTCAACATAGAATATTAATTCGGTCCCAGTTGTTACATAGCATGGTAGGACATTCATGCTTTTCGGTCACCTTCTAAGTTCTACATGTCATGCATGCAACTTACTTAACTAGGTAAACCATAATACTGTAGATAATTAAGATAATACTAGAGATAAACTTACACAACTAGGAAAAGAAGAACAGAAAATACAAAGTACTTCTAACATTCCATTCAAAAGCTTGAGTACAGGACTCAGACTCGATCTAACTTATATATCACCAGAGGAGGTTTTATTATACATCAGAATCATTATGTGAAGTTTTCAGAACGTTTAAAAGACAAACAAAATACATTAAAGTACTAAGCGATCTATCTTCGACAACCCATTGTACAGTCAATTGGGCTGTCTCGTTGACATGGTAACAGCACACTTTATCCGTAGTACTTGACTTCTCTATAGATAAAATAGTAAGTTTGCTTCAACATGTTGCTGCCCTGAGTGCGGCTTATAAATTCCTTTCTCCGAGGATTGTCGCTCCCCTGATACTCAACATCCGCATATGCATGTGCCGGAGGAGCAACCCTACCATACTTCTTGGTCGGCCCATAGAAGTTGTCTATTAGAGAAAAGCCTTCATTCCCAATCCTGACAAGGTCTGCCTGCTGATATGCCATGCAGCTTTGCTTTCCTAGCACAACAAAAACTACAAATCAAGTAGCTTTCTCTTGTTTTCCTGCTACGGATGTTGAGGCCAAACTCCGATTTTATAAGGGTAGTGCTCTTTTTCTGTGGGTTCAAGAGACCAGGTCATAACAACTAAAGTTTCTAGGACACGGCCATGGAAAGGAATCCAAAAATATCTGATTTCATTTCGTCGCTTTCCAGATCATGTTGCATTTTCTTAGGGAATAATCTATAATTGCAGCCTCGTACAAGAAAATGCGAGTGGGTATTTTATGCCCTTCAAATGTCATGCATGTGGCGTCATAACTCTTACCTCATACATCCGATGCTGAGCTTAACTTAGAAGCAAAATTATTCGACTCTTATGGGTAGGCCGGTAGAGCGGGCACGATTTGATGCGGATCCAGGTGGCAAGCAAAAAGCAACCGAGAAGAGGTGGCGTAATAAGGTGATTATTGCGGTGGTCGAACGCAAAAGCGGAGGCACATTGATCCCAATTATTGAGATTCAGAATGTGAATAAAGGATATTTGAGAGCCTAACCTTCAGGGTATCACGTCTCTTTATTTATTTATTATTATTATTTATTTATTTATTTATTTTTTTCATTTGAGCTATCTCTTCTATATTCGATCATGCTCGGAGTATTTTAACTTCTACTTTCGTACCCGACTTGCTAAGTACGTTATCTCCTTGTGGTGGGGTTACATGAATAATTTCGTATTCTTGTTCCTTGTGATTTGGAAGAATAATGAAAGCCTTTGGTGTATTTCTTCCTCACTGTTTGATGCTTTAACTTGTCACAAGACATGATAAAAGAAAAGAAAGAAAAGATAGACAACGACATGCGTGAGTTAGATTGTATTGATTCCGTTATGATGATAAACTATACGTATATACAGGCCTAAGCCTAGTCTACTCTACATGGTAATAAGTTCCTTGTTCATTGCGGCGTCGTTTTGCATTGTGGTACTAAGGTGACAAGCTATTCTTCTTTTGGCGCAACACTGAACAAAGCTCAGCAAATTATATGGCAAGACACTCCCTCGTTGATGCGGCTGGTATCTGATTTGCTATTTCTTTACTTTATTTGTTTATTTCTCTTATTTCTTTTGGCAAGCTTCTCCCAACCTGCGGTTTTGCAACTCTCATTATTGTTCTTCAAAGCACCAGCTAACTTCCAAGTAAGAAACTGGCATTGCACTTAAGACTCCTCAACATCTACTGCATAGCCACTGCTGACTTTTTGCTCACACTTAAGACTCTCACTTTTTTTTTGGTATAAATATGTAAGTTTATTCATGAAAGAAAAAAAGAATAAAGAAACTTAAAAGTATACCCTATTATTACAATTTATTTAAAAGGAAATTGAATTTGAAATCCTCTAATTATAACACAATAAAATGTTCGCCCAAGAAAATTTAATATTCTTAAATAAAGATTCTCTCCCACATATTAATTTTCATAATTCTAGTTAATCAAATTGGTATTTCAACAGTCTTATTTTGAAAACGTCTGCAATTTTGTTTAGACTATATACAATACATACAAGCTAAAAAGAAAAGTTTAAGAAGCTTTGCAACCAAATCTTTACTTTTAGTTGCTTTAACCATTTATTGTAGTTCAAAATTTCAATCATTGATATTCTTATGAATGCTTTGTTGCGCAATAATACTTTACCAAATTTGCCTTGTTCAAGTACACTAAAAAAACAAAAAAAACAAAAATGACATACTTTCCAATTGAGAACTACAAAAATTACAATATAAATCAATTAAGAAAAGCCATCGAGATACTACTTCTATTGCAAGAAGTCTATCTTTACATATGAGCCATCCAATGAATTTATGTTTGCTAATTTCATCTGACCATATCAAGTCATGCCATTTAATCTTAATATTAACTTAGTACAATTCTTTATATGTCTCTTTACAACAATAAGAAGGTTTAGAGAGCATAAATAAGAAAGTTTATCGTAACTTAAGAAGATCTCTCCAACTCTATGCCATATTTACTTTCATATCAAGACGCATAATTGAAATTCTCTTGCATTTAGTATTATAAATCCATATACTTTATAAAGATGAGCTTGGATAATTGATGAGATTCCAAGTCACCTTCCTAACAAAATATTATTCTACACTTTAAAATCTAATAGCTCAAGTGTAACAAATTTGGAGAAATTCGTTTGGCACTCAAGTCTTAATGATGAACTAAGTAAGCCTTTAACCGAATCACTCTAAAGAGAACTTCTAGAGAGAAAACAAGGGAGGTTAGGGAATGATAGGAGAGTTTGAATGATTCGAGTAAGGAGAAAGAGACTAAGAGACCAAGAGGTTCCTTTTATATAAGTCTTAGCCTTTTTGTAGGGATTTAATGTAATATCAGTTACACATTTAGAACACTAAAATGAATATGTAAATGTTACGTAGGATTTAAATTAAGTTCATTGAATCAAGACACTTATAATTCCAAACTATCAAAATACTCATAAAGAGTTAACATTACAATAATAAATGATGAATCATAACAGTAATCTTATTGAATATTAAAGTTGTTATACTTTCAAATAGATAAATAACGTTTTCCCTATTGGGAAAGATACAATGGGCACCACTTAAGTGGGCGACCCAACAACAAGGAAACTAGGAGATCAGACTTGTACTTGTTAGCTCGATCCATTGACTCGTATTGCCAGTCTAGTACATAGAAGGCTGGTTTATACTCGCTCAGCCAGTTCATCGGCATGTACTGCTAGTTTGAAACATTCTCCTTCACCTAATTCGGTGATGCCTTCATTGCCTCTAAGTAATGATTGACGAGACCTTGAAACGGCTAGAGGTTATCTTCGAACTCCCACGTTGCTTCACTCTCAGGTAATCCTTTCCACTTGATGAAGAATTGTTACTACAGATGAACTCTTTTCTTTTAGAAGATGGGATCAACGAAGACTACCTTTACATCCTTCTTAAAGGATGTTATCTTTATTGGAGGAGCCCTCTTTGGCTTGCTCCATTCTGCATCCACCTTATCCTCATAGAAGGGCTTCAACATGCTGACATGGAAGACCAGATGGATCTTGAGGTTAGGTGGGACATCTATCTAGTAGGTCACTTTCCTAACTTAGGACCTAGAATGCAAAAGAAAAGGTTAGGTGTCATGAGAAAAATCATTAACAATAGTGAGGAAATATCAAGTACCATCATAGGTTAGGGCATAGGGGGACCCCAAAGATCTATATAGACAAGTTCAAAGATAAAACTGGTTATAATGGTGTGAGCTAGAAAAACACTATGTGTTTGCTTTGCCAAAAGGCAAATTGGCCATAAAAATTTTTGAGGGCAAGAAATGGATTAGGTATTTCTATTATAAAATTTTAAAAATGAATGACCAAGTTGAGAATGTCAAATATCATAATTGACATTGTTGCAAAAAACTGAATTACAACTAGATAAAGGTTTCGGAATACATGAAGTATTCTTTAGGGAAAATAAATAATGTTAAAAAACATGATAAAATGAGTTTAAAATGGTTAAACATAGGAAGTACAACCCCCAATTAGCCTTGTTAAGCCCAATTAGAGCCTTTGTCATTGAAAAAAATTGCCACACAATTATTATTACGAGTGAATTTTAGAATTAATAACAAATTATGTTTAAATCATGGGGCAAATAAAACATGATGGTGATGTAAAGTGGGGTAAGGGTAATAGTGACCTATGTGTGTTACATAAGTATGTGATTTGTCTGGTAAGATTGTGAAAATAAAGGTTGCACATGGAAAAAAGGAATCTAAAAGATACAAACCACAAGTAATGTGGTTACTTGTCCCTAAGTTAATAATTTATACTAATGAAATAAGCTTAAAAGGTAAAGAAGTACTTGATAGATTGGTAGTTGGGTCAATGAAGATCATTTGACTCATAAGGGTTTATTGAATTGTTATGAGTTGGAGCCGAAATGGGCCTCTATATACACAATTAGGACTAGGGGTTGAGGAGCCCAATTGACCTAGACTTGGATAAGAAGATGGATTAGTAAAATAAGTGGGGCCACTTCATAACTCCAATAGTGAGTATTAATGTCCAAATCCAAAGAGATTAGGAAGCCTAAACCTAATAGAAGGAGGTGGGCCATTAGTGGCAACATGATGGGCTAAAGGCCTAAAAGTAAAAGGCTTTTTCTTAGATGTGTTCTTGTGTTTGGGCTTCTAATTGGGAAAGTAGCCTATAAGGAGGAGGCAAGCTTCTCTGACATGACCGAGCTTCTTATAGTGATTGTAGAAAGGTTGTTTGCTAGAAGGCCTATAGGTACAATTAGTTGAGTTGGGCCTACCTAGGCCAACAGACTGAGGGGGTTGATATAGGCTTGGTGGCCCATCTTGTGCTTATGCGTAGGGGTTGTGCAAGAGCTCACCCCACCCAAGCTATTTGGCAAGACCCACCATGTAACAAAAACATTATTGGCTCTAACATGGGAGAGATGACTATTGGTAAGGGCACATTGGTAGAGATCGTAGTTAGCGAGGGTATGAAGCTTCTTAAGGGAAAAAAGCTCCTTCCTAGCCAACATATTCAAATGCAATGTGCAAAATTCCTCTAGGAAAGATAACAAAAACTTCATTGCATTATTTTTTGCTTTATGCAACCAGAGTTGTGAATTGATTTTGCACTCATAGTGGCCGCATTTGCATTAAATCAAAGGCTAATAGGTGTCTAGATCGCTCCATAAATCCTTCAAGCAAATGTAAAAAGCTGTAAGATTAGCTCCAAATGCACCGGAGGTGAGGTGAGGTCTTTAATGGCTTGTTGAATGGAATACTTTTGGGTACTAGTGATTTGGTCATAATTATCCTTCAAAGTGCTTCAAATTTCTAGGATAGTTAGCCAGGATACCATTAATTCAAGTGAATGATGAAAGGAATGGGTGAATCATATCTTAATGGTGGCATGGCATTAATCCCATTTAAGAACGTCTTTTCCATTTTCGGTTAGGCGAGGGAGTTTGTCGATTAAGAAGTTCACGTTGTTTTAGGTGCAAAAGACAATTTGGACTTGGTCACTTTAGACCTACTAGTTCACCTTGCCATTAAGCTTGGAGGAGACGATGCTCATGGTTTGAAGATCCACGATAAAGAGAAAATACAAGCCACAAATCACTGGTAGAGTGGAGGCAAGGATAGTTGCAATTAGAGGAGGTGTAGAATCAACATGTGGGGTGGCCATTGCAGTCAATGGTAAAGGCAATTGGAAAAAGGGCAGTAGAAATTAGGGTTAGGGTTTTGAATTAGAGAAAATGATAGGGGCAATTGTACAATTTCACAAAAAAATAATTTTCATGAAAAATCAAGAATTAAAAAGAACGACATCATTTGGAAAAAAAAAAAATCAAAAAAGGATGGTAAGTGGTGATGCAACATTGTGTAGGGGTTGGGCGAGGAAAAAAAAAGGTAAGTGGTAAGACAACATCATGTAGGAAGGCGTGGGGGTAAAAAAGTGACGGGAATAAGGAAAAAGAAAAAGAACAACAATCAACTCTTACATGATGGCATTGGAAAAGAAAAGGGTGAAAATTTTTAGGTTTTAAGGAAAGAAAGGATGTGGTACTATGTAATGAAGTTAAAAGATGCAAAAAGTTAGAGAGTTTGTAGGAATGATACTGTGTATTATGATAATAAACTTTACAATGTAGAGTTTATCTTTATAGACTTAGGCTATAAACTAAATATGGAACATAGGTAATTACAAAGATTATAGGAAAATATTTTGTTGAATATACAAGGAATATTTTGATTCCTATAACGGCAATATATTGACAATTGTGTATTCATTAACACATTCGTATCCAAGTGGCAAGCAAAAAGCAAACGAGAAGAGGTGGCATGATAAGGTCGTTATTGCGTTGGTCGAACGCAAAAGCGGAGGCATATTGATCCTAATTATCGAGATTCAGAATGTGAATGAAGTATATTTAAGGGCATGGGCCACAGGGTAGCGCGTCTTTCGGCGCTCCTTTTTTTCGTTTCTTTTCATTTCAGCTGTCTCTTCTGTATTCGATACTGCTCAGGGTATTTTAACTTCTACTATCTTGGCCCACTTGCCAAGTACGTTATCTCCTTGTGGGGTTACATGAATCACTTTTTATTCTTGTTCCTTATGATTTGGAAGAATAACGAAAGCCTTCGTCTCATTTTTTACGTTGTTCTTCCTCACTGTTTGATGCCTTAACTTGTCACAAGGCTCGATAAAAGAAAAGAAAGAAAAGAAATGCAACGATAGGTGAGAATTTAATTGTGTTGACTCTGTTATGATGATGAACCATACATATATATAGGCCTAAGGCTAGTCTACCTTATACAGTAATTAGTTATGCAAGAAAAGTCAATAATACAAATACAAATTAAGTAGTATGAATATAATAAAAAAACCGAATACCAATTCTAACAATTTATCGTAATTGAGACCTTTTCATTAACGTATCTGGATTCAGTTCTCGCTTTGATTGTTAAGCTTTCGCATGTTTCTCTTCATAATATCAAAGGTAGGTCATGCAGTGATCAAGAGTTGCACATTGCTCTTTTCTGTGGAAAATGTTGAAGTGATCGTCTTTGGTCTTCAAGTTCTTCGGTTCACTTCCACTGGCGCTTTCCTGTCTTTGGTTTCTCAAAGGCTTGCGTTGCTGTTATGCCTCATTTCAGGGAATGTGGAGGAGCTCCCTCACTGTAGACAATTGAGTTCATGTGTGGGGGTTGTGCGCTCCCCGTCTTCTTCCCCACTGCCCCCACCCAAAAACCACCCTTCCTTTCCTCCCCACTTCTTCCGATCCTCGTATAGCTGTTTTCACTTCTGTTCCTTGTTTATTGCGGCGTCATTTGCCTTGCGGTCCCCGAAGGTAAATAGCAGTTCTTTTACTCGATACTGTACAAAGCTCAGCAGATTTGATGGCAAGCCATTCTCACTTTGATGCGGTTAGTATCTGATTTCCCACTTTTTTTTTTTTTTTCCTCCTCTTCTTCTTTTGCCAAGCTTCTCCCGACCCGAGGTTTTGCAGCTCTCATTGTGATTTTTCATGGCACCCGCTGCTTTTCAATTAAGAAACTGGCGTCGCACTAAGAGACTGCTCAACGTCTACTCCATAGCTACTGCCGACTTTTTGCGCAGTTTTAAAATGAGATTTGTTGGTGGTAGCTTCCCTTGCCCAAACGACCCAGTACTTGGCCCACAACAGGGCCATTGTCCCTCCATCGAAATTCGAAGTTGACACCCTAAAGCCTTCCCTATCCTGTACATTTGAAAAATGCACTTGCAAGATTTTTTTTTTTTTTTTTTTGGTGAAAGGTCAAATTATATATCACTCATAAAAAATTTACAAGATTGTTCGATTACAAAATATCATCATCTAAGCTCAAATATTGCACTTGGCAAATTCCAAAGCTCTTGTAAAAATTTATTACAATTTGTAAGCTTGACTCCTCTGGTAGATGAAATCTTGCCTCTCACGTCCTTCTTGATTTTAGCAATAATGATTGAGTTTTCTAGACTTGTATTGCTGAATCTTCTTCTATTCCTTTCGCTCCAAATGTGATACAATACGGCCTTGAAAGATATACTAAGCAAAGTAGCTGCAAAGCTCTTCCTCTTAACAGTGTTGATCATCCAATATATTTCAACTCTCCAATGTTCAATTCTTCGAGTTAATCCATTCATGCCTAACAAAGCCTTCCAGATGTAGTTTGTGAACCTGCACTTAAAAAATAAATGTTCATGTGATTCTTCTTCTTGTTGGCAGAGGTTGCATCGTAGATCCACTGAACTATTCCATTTTGCCACCCGATCTGCTGTGGATAGTTTGTCTCTTAAAATGATCCAACATATAAAATTATGCTTCGGTACTCCTTCTTTCCAAACAAGTGTTGCCCATTTGGAATCTTCTCTGTTCTCTCTTAGTGCTACATAACACTTGGCAATATTGTATTCTGAGTCTGTCACTAGTTGTGTTAGTTCACTTCTTACTTGTAAAATATTCCTAAAACTCCAAGCTAGTGATCCTTTTATCTCAACTTCTAATACATTCCTTTCCTTCAAATTTTCTGTTATCATCCATTTAACCCATAAGGAGTTTGAATTGGGGTGCACAAGAGACCATAGGAGTTTTCCAATTGCTGCTTTATTCCAAGTGTGAATGTCTATCAAACCTAGTCCTCCAGAAACTTTAGGCCAGCAAACTTCTTTCCATGCCACTTTCGCTACGCATCGTCCATTAGATTTACCTGTCCAAAGGAAAGTTCTAATCATTTTTTCAATTTCATAAAGGGTCTGTTTTGGCAGTAGAAAAATTTGCATCCAATATGTTTGCAATGAGAACAGAACACTTTTGGCTAGCTGCAGTCTCCCCCCATAACTAATATGCTTAGACTCCCAACCTTCAATTCTTCTCAATATCTTTTCTGTCAGGATAGTACAATCTAGGTTGGAGAGTCTTTTAGTAATCAATGGTACTCCTAAGTATTTTATGGGAAGTTGACCTTCTTGGATAGGAATATGATCAAGTATTAGAGCCTTTTCCTGTTCTGACAAGCCTGAAAAGAAAATTTGACACTTCTCTGGATGCATCTTCAAACATGTTATATCTTCAAACTCTTGCATAGCATCTAGTAAACATAATATGGACTCAATATCTCCATGAGCAAACAAAAAGAGATCATTAGCAAAGCATAAATGAGTAATCTTTTCTTTGGCGCATTTCCAGTGAAATTTAAACCTTCCAGAAGATACTTTATTTTGTATAATTCTGTTAAGAATCTCCATCACAATAACAAAGAGAAAAGGAGAGAGAGGGTCTCCTTGTCTAAGTCCCTTTGCCCCCTTAAAAAAACATGTATGAGAGCCATTGATGTTCACAGAATATCCCACAGTAGTGATGCAGCTTTCAATCAGCAATCTAAATTTGTCTGGGAACTTCAAAACTTTCAGTGTATTTAGGATTGCATTCCAGTCTATTGAATCATATGCTTTCATAATATCAACCTTAATTGCCACCCTTTTCCCATGAATATCTTTGTGATAATTGTGCATTAACTCTTGACACAACAAAATATTTTCCTTAATGTTCCTTCCTGGCACAAAAGCTGTCTGACACGGATGTATGAAATGAGGCAAAACTAAACTTAGTCTTCCTACCACAATTTTAGATATGATCTTGTACAACACATTGCAACAAGATATTGGTCTAAAATCTTTCATATTGGTGGCATTAATTTTCTTAGGGACAAGAGAGATTACTGTTGAATTTATGCTTCGCAGTAGCTGTCTCCTTTGAAAGAAAGCTATTACTGCATCTTCTATGTCACTCCCTATAATACTCCATGCTTTCTTGAAGAAGAAGCTATTATATCCATCAGGACCTGGAGCTTTGTAATCACCAAAAGTATTAAGGACCTTTTGTATATCTTCTATTTGAACGTCTGCTATAAGGCTTCTCTTTATCTCTTCTGGAATTTCCATAAGAAATAACTCTCTTAATCTTGTTTCTGATGGTTGAGGTTGGTTTGCCCTCCCTAGCAAGTTTTGATAATAATTTAGAATTTTGTTCTTTATCATTTTAGGATCTTCAGTAAGTTGCCCATCATCTAATTCCAACTTGACAATGTGATTTTTTGCTCTCCTCTTCATCATGCTTCCAAAAAAGACTTTACTATTACAATCTCCCTCTTTCAGCCAATTATTCCTTGATTTTTGCTTCAGAAGTATTTCTTCATGCTTGCTATATATTAGTAACTTTTCTAACAACTCCTTTTCTTCATTGCGCAATTGGGTATTTGAAGGATCATCAAAGAGCTTTGCTTGTGCTATTTGTAGCTGCTTCCTTGCTACCTCTGTTTTCCTTGGTAGTTCTCCAAATTCCTCTCTATTTAGCTTTCTCAACTCTTTTTTCATTTCCTTCAACTTTATCATTATTCTGTACATTATAGTGCCATCAACCCTTTGTTGCCAAATATTCTTCACTATTGTCATAAATTGGGGGTTGTCTGGCCAAAAGTTGAAAAACCTAAAAGTCCTTTTCTGACTTGGTCTATTATTGCCCACCTTGATAATGCAAGGACTGTGATCTGACAATCCAGGAGTACTAAATTCAATGGAGAAATCCATATTACTTTGCAGCCATTTAGGGTTTACCAAACATCTATCCAATTTACTGCCTTTAAACCCTATTCCTTTACCTTTGTTCGTCCATGATAGGAGCGGTCCTACAAAGTTTGGTTCTATAAGTTCTACATCACTTATGAACTTGTTAAAATCTTCTATTCCTTCTATCCATCTACTAGCTACACTAACCCTCTCATTTAGATTCCTCACTGTATTAAAATCCCCTACTAGTAGCCATTGAGTGTTCTTTCCATAACTGTTATAACATTGTGTGAGGTTACTCCAAAGATCCTTTCGTTCATTCGCTGCATTTGCTGCATAGATGGCAGATAAGTACCATACTTCATGTCCCTCTTCCACTTTACAATTCACTACCTGTTTAGAACTAATAAGCACTGTGATGTTGAGCTGTGGCTTTTTCCATACAATCCAAATCCTACCATTTTCATTATCTCTATAATTATGGATAAAACCCCATTGGGGAAAAAGAGAATCTATCACCCATTGTGCTTTATCTTCTTTTATTTTGTGTTCTAATAGAATGACAATGTCAGCTTTAGCATTCTTGATAACTTCTTGTACCTCCTTTTGTTTATGGCTTTTATTCAAGCCCCTGACATTCCATGAGAATATGATCATTTGTCTGGGGGTATAGTGTTTTCTCCTTCAACACCTTCAAGACCTACAATATCATTGCATCTTGCTTCATTTGGTTCTTGATGATTACTTATAAGCACACTAAATCTATTACTGGTATTGTCCTTCTCACATGTATTCCTTTTGGGGCTCCTTTTGTTTCCCCTTCCATTCACACTTGCTTTATTGCTTTGTTCTAATTTGGCTTTTGGACTTATGGTGGATTCAACTTCATGTGTTATTGAATTTACAATCTTATCTCTTATATCCTCATGTCCTTGCTCGTCATGAACTTGATCTTCATTACCTTTATCCAAATTTTCTTTATCCTCACATCCTTCATCATATTTCTCCGTCTGACTTAATGGCTTTTGAACTGGAACCCATATCTCCTTTTGCTTTATAACACACTCCTTATGTCCAAAGCAATCACATTTTTTGCATATTTCAGGTAACCAACAATACTCCACTCCTACCTCAAAAATAGCACCATTTCCCATGTCAATTTCAAATAAAGTTGGTAGAGAACACTTTGTATCTATTTCAACACATACTTTTGCATATGATATCCTTTGTCTATGTTTGGTAGCTTTATCCATGTATAGTGGCTTTCTAACAGCACTAGCTACATAGCTCATACCAATCTCATCCCATAAAGCATGTGGGACATTGTGCAACTTTATCCAAATTGGTATTGAAGTGATTTTTCCTTTATGCAATCTAATAGTGTTATGTCATTTTTGCAGAAACATTGGTTTTCCTACCACATCACAAACTCCAACTTCTAATACTTCCTCCATCTTTTGTTTATCAGAGAATCTAAAAAAGAAGAAGCCACTGTCTGTTGCAGAAATATCTATTAAGCTTTGTTTTCCCCATTGCTTTTCTACAATTCCTTTTACAACAGAAAATGGTAATTTTGAACCCAAAAAGAAACCCACAACACAATTTTCATAGAATTTACTTCCTTCTTCAATAACTTCCTTAGGAGGGGCAACTCTAATTTTCCCATCATTTAATACCGGTGGCTGGTATTTCATATGAGCATTTTGTGCTAATCCTCCTACTACAACCTTACTCTAAGATTCATGTTTTCCTTTATGTTCAAAACTCTCCTTAAAGATAATGTTGTTTGTCTCTTCTAGCCTCTCATTTTTCTCCTTATTTCTTGTAGGCCCTTGGAATAAACTTTCTTGGATTTCTTGTTCAATTCTCTCCTTGTCTTGTTGAGATAATACATTATCCTTGGTCACACTTCCTTTAGCCATGTTCCTATTTGCAAGGGTTAATCGTCCAGATTTTATTATTTTAACTTCTGTATCATTATTTTCTCCTAAAGATTTCCAACACTCTTTAAGTTTCCTTATTTTCCTTTTCTCTCTTCTCTCAAACTCAGCACTCTCTGGGTCTATCCTCTGAAAATCCTTGACCATCAGCAGTTACCAACTTAGTACTTAACTAATTTGATAGGCAGGATTTTGGTAAGATATACCAAAAGTTCATAATCTACTCAGTATATAGACCTGATAGATTCTGCCTTCTTCTACCGACAATCTACTTAAATCCCTTTAACTTAACTTAATAGAAACATGGCTTTTAGTAGGTATATCCTTCTCTTATCACTCCAAAACAAATATCTTAACTAAGCAATCAATAAATCAAAACACACCACGAACAACAAAATTCACACCTAACTCTCACTACACCAACTTCTACTCCTAAATTGCAAATCCAATATATAAAAAAAATAAAATAAAAATAAAATAAAAAAATAGAAAAATAAAACACACAGAAACAACACTCACTTCAACAGAGTCTATCCTAATTATAATTTAATATAGAGAAATGTTTTTTTTTTTTTTTTTTTTTTTTTTTTTTTTTTTTTTTTTTTTAAAACTTACCTCCGAGCCTAGGAGATCCGGCGATCAGGTCTTGTCTCCCGCTGACCTGCTCTAATTCCTACTACCTTCCGCCGGTGACCACACGATGGGGATGCGATGGGTGGGCTCTGAGAACGACGGGGAGTCTAGGGACTAGGCCAACGATTGGGGGGGGCGAAGGGACGAGGCGGTAGGGTGGGGAGGCGATGGGGGACGGGGGAATGATAGGGGGGCAGAGGGGTCAGGGAGAGGGCTGAGCAGGGGGGTGCGGTGCGATGGGGGACGGGATCTGGGTTCTGTGGAGGGGGGGGGGGGCAGGGGAGCTACGGGAGGAGTGGGGATACGATGGGGGACGGGGGAACGATAGGGGGGGCGGAGGGATCAGGGAGAGGGCTGGGCAGGGGGGAGTGCACGGGATGGGGCTGGGGGGGGCGAGGGGCGAAAATGGGGTGGGGCTGGGAGATCTGAGGCGGGGTTCTGGGAGGGGCGATGGGGGTGCGGGGGGGCTGGGAGATCTGCGGCGGGGTGCTGGGGGGAGCGATGGGGGCGCGGGGGGGCTAGGAGATCTGCGGCGGGGGGCTGGGGGGGCTGGGAGATCTGCGGCGGGGAGCTGGGAGGGCTGGGCGGGGGGGAGTGCACGGGATGGGGCTGGGAGATCTGAGGCGGGGGTCTGGGAGGGGCGATGGGGGTGCGGGGGGCTGGGAGATCTGCGGCGGGGGGCTGGGGGGAGCGATGGGGGCGCGGGGAGGCTAGGAGATCTGCGGCGGGGGCTGGGGGGCGATGGGGGCTGGGGGGGCTGGGAGATCTGCGGCTGAGAATTCCAGGATTTTTTGTTGTTCCTATAACTGCACTTGCAAGATTTATGAAAGGGATCATTGAGAGGACAGAAGGGCACTGTGTTAGGTTTTATAGAAAAATATTCACATTCAATTTAAAATCTTAAAATATTAAGTAAAATAACACTTCTCTTTATATGTTACTAATGTAGGATTTAACATCCCTTCACTCCAAACATGAGATAATATTTTCTACATAGATCTTTGTCCAGAAGTGAACGGGCAAAAAATTAGGCTTAGACTCTCAATGAACTCTTTAACAATGTGGGAAAACTCCACATTATTTACTTAAAATGCACTATTTACTACAATGAGGGAGTGGGAGGAGAACTTGGATTAAATGGATTTTGAGTTTACTCATATTCATAAGGGTGCTAAAGGTACACTTGGACTTTAATACTATGTTAGATTTTATAAAAAATGATCCATGTCCAACTTAAAATTTTAAGATATTAAGTGAAAGAACTCATCTTTTTATAACTTATTTTTTAAAAAGTTTTTATCTCTTTTACGTGGGATTTAACATACCATTACATAGATTTCTTTTTATGCCTTACTAATGTATGTCACAACCTACGGACCAACCTTTTTTCATAGGAAACATTGTTGGTTGTTAATGATAAAGAAAAATTAGCCTTGCCACAGCACTCAACGCCACATCAGCACTGAAAAATCAAATAATGACTCCTCTGCCTCTCCCTTGAAAAGCTCAACCACTTGCAAAGCATTACCTGCTGTTGCCACAAAACACTCAATAACTGCATGCTCTCTGCAGAACGGCTCTTTTGCTTTATCATCTCACGCCTCTGCCAGCTTCTCCTCATTTGCTCTCAACACGTAACTTTTGAAATTCAAATCTGCATTGATGAAGGGGTTAAGGCGTCCAGTAGAGCAAAGTATAGGCTCGTAGATGCAAGGATTTGTTTTTATATAGGACAAAGCATACATGTATTCCAATCACCTTATGAAGACACGGTTCAACTACTCTTTACTCTCCGATTCTAAAATTTCATTTTGAGAGAAAAACAAAGATACGGTTCAACTACTCTCAAAGTTCTTCTCTTTATTTTCAAGTATTATTTGTTTTTCATGACACAATTTTATCCACGAATTCAATAAGATTTTTTGAAAATCCTTGCTTTAACAAAAACATTCTCAGACGGATCTGCAACGTCATATTGCCCTTCTAATTGAGGAACGTTGTAAGGAGCAACAGTATTATCCGGCACGCCTTTGCTCAATTCATGGCACAGAAGATGAAGAATAGTAAGTAAGCTAGCCTCTGCTGTAATGGCCATTGGCACGTAACCTCGAACCCCACAACAGATTTCTACACATCTTTATTGTCTTGCAGATTAAAAGCCCGTGGAGGCTCAACGATGAGTTGGGAAATAAGTTCTCTCCGTGCCACCTTATTTAAGAAGTTATTTTCATCTAAAGAAGTTCTGACCACTGGTGTTATTTATGCGAGTTTTAAGGGATCCCTATCTGTTTTTGTTCTTATGTTGTTTCGGTTGGCCAGAATTAGCGATGATGCTTGTGTACGCTTCTCCAAATTTAGGCGTAGTGTGTCTGTACCTAGGGAATGGGCTGCCTAATATGCATAAACTCTCTTTATCAGCGAAAAAATTCACGCCTGCAATCGTACCCACCGTTTTGTGACCAAAAACTTATTCTGTTATTCCGCCTATTATGGGTGGTTTAGACAAGGATACTTGTATAATGGTATTCGAAAGTGGGCGGCCGCAACTCCCAGGATATACGAAGCTGTTAAGTTCTGGGCAGGCTAATACTGCTACGCAGCAATAGGGGGAGAAGAAAAAAGTAAACAGGGTAGTACACCAAGCCACGCAACGCTCAAATTGGTTCCTCAACCTATGGTCCAAGTCGCGTAATTGCTTCCTCCTCATCCCCTGTACCTCCCACCAAAAATTAGTCAAGCTAAGTTCGATCATATGCCAAAGTCTAATCTCTGCTAAAATAATTGGTCGCTGTGGTTTTCAACATGGCACACTGTTCAGAAGTCCTTGATACGGGATCCTTTAATCATGCAATTTTCATGGGGATCAAGAAAGTAGGTAGAAAGCAGTTCGGTAAGTAAACAAAACAAAGAGAAAGCCGGATAAGGCTGATTAGGTAAAGCAAGTGATAGGTGGAGTACAACAATGTTACAGGCAAAGCATGTTTTACTCACTCCAGTTGTAAGATAACAGGAAAACAGACAAGACTACTACTTGTATACTACAGCAAAGCATGCTATTAAAAGCATGCAGAGGGCAAAACCACTATGATTACTTCTATCATATAAGTGAGTGCGTTTAGTATTTTGTACAAAGCAGAAAAAGGACAGCTACTTTTTCAGCTCCTTTTCTGCATAGCGAAGCCACGGCCCTTTCCCACGAAGTGATCCTTGATCACCACACCATATGCCCGGGCCAACTCGTCGCAATTGATGGCAGTCTCTTGCTTGTGAGGCAACGTCCTGATGTGTGACTTGGTATGTTGCCTCTTGCGGCCAAGGAATTCGTCTATCATCTCAAAGCCTTCCAAGCCGATCTTTGCTAGGTCTTTCTGAGGTGCCATACTTCACGTAAACAGCAGAACAGATATAGAGATCAAGTGGCTCTCTTGCTCAATTTCCTGATACTAATGTTTTAGGCAGGCTTCCCTTCATATAGTGAGTTGGAGCAATCCTTACGCTTCTCTCTTTACGGGCCCAAGCAAGAACGTGAAACAGAATATGGAATTTCAAAAGAAAAATGCAAAGAAGGCCCAACTTTTGATGATTCTTTTCAAAGATGCATAGTTACTGGAAAATTCCTTTGGAAAATTGAAGCTTAGTATTACACACTTTTCCCCTTATAAAATAGAATAATATGTTTGTATACCTCCTACTCTTTCTTTTGTTTAATCCCTACATATCATATAGTACATGGATATATCTAACAGTTCAATTACTTAGCTTCTCAAACATTTTTTTCTGACTTACTATATAACTGGGAATTTATCCAGAGAGTATTTCTTTTCTTGTTGTCTTTGTATCCCTTTATTCTTTTCTTCGTAATCCTTAAGCTTTTGTTCTATCATTCAACATAAATAAGGTAATAAACCTTTTTGGAATTGAACTAATAGACTATGAATGAAGCTGTGACATACAAAAGGAAATCACTACAATTTTATCCATTCTTTTTTCTGTTCTTCAAAAGAGAATAAATATTATTCTTTAGTTCTTCAAAATTTTGTCAAATTTTCTTCCGTAAAGGAGTAAATGATCTACTTTATTTGTCTTCATGGTTCTTGTTTTGTGAAGATTATGGATTAACTAATTATTTTTAGCATGTGATCAGTAAATTTCCAAAGATAAATTCATGTAAAAGGCTAGAGCTATCCTATTAACCCTTTTGTGAGGCTGAGTTCTTACTCTTTTCGTTCCCACTTAAGTTCAAACCATCTCCTTTTTGAAGTAGGCAAGTGTGATGACACCCATATCACCCCTATGTAGAGATGAAATAACTTTTTTGCATTAGTCTAACATAGACAATATGGCTTCAAGGTTTCAATTTAAAATCTCATTGAAACATAATTGATAGATTTTGTTTTTTTTTTTTTTTTCATTTGAGTAAAATTTAATATTATTAAAGATTTTGAAACTTTAATTTTGAGACTATTAATACGACCGTTTCTTGTTATTGTTTACGTAATGTTAGTTCCTAGATAATTAGAGTACGTGCCATCTATTCTATATAATGTTACTTGAAAAATATAACATAACTTACTAAATTATGAATGTTGCAAATGCATATCAATGGATGTGTTTAATTATATTTCCTAAATGTCCTTAATATGTAATTGATGAGAGAATAAATCATGATTGTTAAACTTCTAAATGTGCCTTCTAGAAATACTTCTTTACAGTTGTCTACCATTATAGTATCCTACTATAATACATAATGATTTTTGATGATTTGCATTTTGATAGCCACTAAATTAACAGAGATACTACTTCAATGGTGGAGTAGTGAAATTGAAACAATCTTCAAGATGAATGGAGTAAGTTCTAGTTAATAAAATAAAATAAAATGAATATACGCAATTAGAAACCGACTTGGTGATGCATCCACATCCAGATGTCAGGTACGCAAATAGTCTATATATATCCTTATAATCTTCGGATACAAGGGAGAACAATCAAAATAGTACCTCTGGGCCTGGGTACTCTTCATCAGGGGTTAAAAAAAAATAAAAATCCCTTCATTGTAATCTATACGTGGGGTAGGGCAGGTTAGCGAGATATTTGAGGTCTCTGGACAAACGTCTATTACATCAGTCAAAGCTAAAGAATGCAGCATATATCTCTCAAAGGTTTTTCCCAGAAATTTAGATTCGGACGTAGATTGATTTTTTATTTTTTTTTGAAGAATAAGATTGATAAATCATCAGATAAGGAAGAGTTTCGTTTTAGCGCCCACCTTGGAGAATTATAAGGTTCCTATGGGATATGCTTGGTACAAAGGAAACCAAAAATGAGGCCAATCTCAAGCAGGCAGTTCTAATTGCTACTCACGATCTTCACTTACGTAGAGACACAAGCACATCCTCATAAACTGACATATCATGAATTCTGTTTTTAGGATAATGGTGGGCTGCTAATTGAACTACATGCCTAGTGAATAGTGATTACTAACTCTGAGAACAAGAGTAAGACTATGTTTTACTTTTTTTTTTTTTTTTTTCTCCATGGATGCTCCCAATGTTGAACATGAGACCTTTTGATTTCAAGTAGTGTCTGCTCCCAACTGTGCTAAAGACAAGCCAACACTAATTTTACTTTAATATTTTACATTAACTTAGGTAATTTTTGTTATCTCGTATGATTTTTCTTTTCTCTCTCGCATTCGGTTACCATCATAGGGGGAACAACGCCCTTGAATATTGTGGTGATTCCCCCAGTACATGCTATGTGACAAGTAGTGCTAATGGCTTACTTTGTATGCTTTTGATCCTCATTTCAGACACGGTATTCTTGATTCTCGATGAACGGGGAAAGTTTTGGTGGGAGCATATTTCTTGGCATTTTTGGCAAACAATTGGGATTCAGATAACAGATGAGTAAGGCAGATAAGGTTGTTAAAAGGAATAAAGTTTGGTCCTAATCCACAAGTGGAAGGGGACTCCAAAGGCAGCAACACCGTCTTCCTATGCTTCCAGAGGGATAAGGGTGTGAAAAATGCTGATGGTGTGCACGAGCCAAAGTTGATTTGGTCATATCCAAGCTCGAGCAAGCAGATGCCTTGCAACCGACCTATAGAGACGGGACAGACAAACCTTCGCAGAAGATAAGATTTGGTGATACTCAAGCTCAAGCTTTGGTTTCGACCTTTTCATTCTACGAGTCCTCATCCATGTAAAGAAGTGGCATAGTGGGATTCATACATGGAAAGGACCTTTGTTTTTCCCCCTTCTTTGCTTCCGAGTCTGGGTAATGGATAGAGTGCCCCAAGATATTCATCAGTGGCTTCGCTTCAGTTTCCAAAAGAATCAAATCTGATAGCTGATCCTTTTTATTCCCTCGTAGTCCTCATCTTAAAAGGGGAAGAAAAGTTTGTCTCCTAGATATTATTTATTTATTTATTTGTCTGAGCATCTGCTTTGGGGCTTGAAAGTGTAGTATCCACATGATTATTTAGACCATTTGGGAGAAGGTACTAGGGTATGCGTGTTGCACGTTATACTTTTGCTCTTCAAGGCACACGACGGGTTGGAAGTGAGCGATGTGACATTGTAACAATAAAATACTAAGCTAGTTTAGTACATGAATTTTTTTACCCCAAACCTATGCTAATCACCTAAATAAGTTATAACTTCTTCTAAAAATATTTTAGAAACTTTAAATAAAACTACCACAAACTTGAGTTATTTCTAGCATGACGGTATATGGTAGTTTTATTTAGAGTTTTTAAGATATTTGTTGTCTCCATACTATTTTTGAATTCTAATAATGCATTCTTAATTTCAAGAATTATAAAAAGATACTATTTTTAAAGTCCATAATCTAGTAACGAATTATCCCTTTGACTTCAAGACTAAGGCAACCTGTAATCATCAATTATTTGTTTAATTTAGCCTTGTAAACATATATGTTTCAAACTGTCCCTATCTTAAAACTCTTGCCAACTTTTAACTCGGTTAAACCATTCCCAACATAGAATATTAATTCGGTCCCAATTGTTACATAGCATCGTAGGACATCCATGCTTTTTGGTCGCCTTTTGAGTTCTACATGTCATGCATGCAACTTACTTAACTAGGTAAACGATAATACTGTAGATAATTAAGATAATACTAGAGATAAACTTACACAACTAGGAAAAGAAGAACAGAAAATACAAAGTACTTCTAACATTCCATTCAAAAGCTTGAGTACAGGACTCAGACTCGATCTAACTTATATATCACCAGAGGAGGTTTTATTATACATCAGAATCCTTATGTGAAGTTTTCAGAAAGTTTAAAAGACAAACAAAATACATTAAAGTACTAAGCGATCTATCTTCGACAACCCATTGTACAGTCAATTGGGCTGCCTCGTTGACATGGTAACAGCACTCTTTGTCCGTAGTACTTGACTTCTCTATAGATAAAATAGTAAGTTTGCTTCAACATGTTGCTGCCCTGAGTGCGGCTTATAAATTCCTTTCTCCGAGGATTGTCGCTCCCCTGATGCTCAACGTCCGCATTTGCATGTGCCTGAGGAGCAACCCTACCATACTTCTTGGTCGGCCCATAGAAGTTGTCTATTAGAGAAAATCCTTCGTTCCCAATCCTGACAAGGTCTGCCTGCTGATACGCCATGCAGCTTTGCTTTCCCAGCACAACAAAAACTACAAATCAAGTAGCTTTCTCTTGTTTTCCTGCAACTCCGAGTTTATAAAGGTAGTACTCTTTTTCTTTGGGTTCAAGAGACCAGGTCATAACAACTAAAGTTTCTAGGACACGGCCATGGAAAGGAATCCAAAAATATCTGATTTCATTTCGTCGTTTTCCAGATCATGTTGCATTTTCTTAGGGAATAATCTATAATTGCAGCCTCGTACAAGAAAATGCGAGTGGGAATTTTATGCCCTTCAAATGTCGTGCATGTGGCGTCATAACTCTTACCTCATACATTCGATGCTGAGCTTAACTTAGAAGCAAAATTATTCGACTCTTATGGGTAGGCCGGTAGAGCGGGCAGGATTTGATGCGGATTCAGGTGGCAAGCAAAAAGCAAACGAAAAGAAGTGGCATAATAAGGTGATTATTGCGGTGGTCGAACGAAAAAGCGGAGGCACATTGATCCCAATTATTGAGATTCAGAATGTGAATAAAGGATAATTGAGGGCGTAACCTTCAGGGTATCACGTCTCTCTCTCTCTCTCTCTCTCTCTTGTTTTTTTTTGTTCATTTGAGCTATCTCTTCTGTATTCGATCATGCTCAGAGTATTTTAACTTCTACTTTCGTACCCGACTTGCTAAGTACGTTATGTCCTTGTGGGGTTACATGAATAATTTCGTATTCTTGTTCCTTGTGATTTGGAAGAATAATGAAAGCCTTTGATGTTCTTCTTCCTCACTGTTTGATGCGCTAACTTGTCACAAGACGTGATAAAAGAAAAGAAAGAAAAGATAGACAACGACATGTGCGAGTTAGATTGTATTGATTCCATTTTGATGATAAACTATACATATATACAGGCCTAAGCCTAGTCTACTCTACATGTAATAAGTTCCTTGTTCATTGCGGCGTCGTTTTGCATTGTGGTACTAACGTGACAAGCTGTTCTTCTTTTGACGCAACACCGAACAAAGCTCAACAAATTTTATGGCAAGACAGTCCCTCTTTGATGCGGCTGTTATTGATTTTCTATTTCTTTACTTTATTTGTTTATTTCTCTTATTTCTTTTGGCAAGCTTCTCCCTACCTGCGGTTTTGCAACTCTTATTGTGATTCTTCAAGGCAACAGCTCCTTTCCAAGTAAGAAACTGGCATAGCACTTAAGTCTCCTCAACATCTGTTGCGTTGACTTTTTGCTCACAATTAGACTCTCACTAATTTTTTTTTTGATACATATGTGAGTTTATTCATAAAAGAATAAAAGAGTATAAAAGCTTAAAAACATACCTCATTATTACAATTTATCTAAAAAAAAAAATCAAATTTGAAATCCTTTAATTATAACACACTAAAACACTGACTTTTTGCTCACAGTTAGACTCTCACAATTCTTTTTTTTTTTTTTTATACATACGTGAGTTTATTCATCGAAGAATAAGAAAGTACAAAAACTTATAAGCATAATCCATCATTACAATTTATCTAAAAAAAATTAAATTTGAAATCTTTTAATTATAACACACTAAAACATTCACATGAGAAAATTTAGTATTTTTAAATAGAGATGCTTTTCCACATATTACTTTTATAATTCTAGTCAATAAAATTAGTATTTCAATAGTCTTATTTGGAAATCATCTCCAATTTTGTTTAAACCATATATAATATATATAAACTAAAAAAGAAAGTTTAAGAAGCTTCGTAGCCAAATCTTTTCCTTTAGTTACTTTAACTATCTATTATAATTCAAAATTTCAATTGTTGATATTCTTATGAATGCCTTCTTGTGCAAAAATATTTTGCCAAATTTGTCTTGTTAAGCACATTGAAAAAATAAGTAGACCTACTTTCCAATTGAGAATCATAAAAATTACAATATAAGTCAATTGAGGAAAATTGTTAGCAGGAACTTAGATTGGATTTGATTTCATATGGATTAGATATGATTTGGTTTTGTACATATTAGATTTGATTTGGTTTTGTATAGATTAGATTTGATTTGGTTTTGTAGATTATTTTTAACTGTAGTTCTTTTTGTCTATATATAGACACATGAATCAACCTCTACAATCAATGGAAAAATTGATTCAAGAGATTTTACAAATCTTTGTTCTTTCTCTTTAACTTTCTTCTCTTTGGTAAATCCAATTCCGGCTATAAATCCTCTTTGTTTCTTTTTCTCTTTCTTTTCATTCTTTCATTGTATCAAGAGCCATTGGCTAATGCCCCATTATCCCAATGTCTTCTTCCCCAATTTATTGTCTCTCAACCTGACTTTTAAAAACCCACCCACCACTAACCCAACTATGCCCGCTCTTCCCTCCACCACCTTGATCACTGCTCCCTCCACATCCTTCTAAGATTGTCTCGATGGTAGCAATTATGTTGTCTGGCGGACTCGACTACTCCTGTTCCTCATCTCCCACCAACTCTTATCCACCCTTAAAGGAATTGAGCTTGCCTTTCCCTTCACTCTTCATGATGCCAGTGGGTCTGAACGCTCAAACCTTACTTACATGAGGATCCTAGCCACCTCCACCAACATGGTGGTCACCCAATTATCCAATTTGTGCTCCTCACTTATGGCATGAACTCACCTGAAATAGACGTATGCCACCCAATCCTTTACACGTGCCTCTTCTTTGTGCCTCTAACTTCATACAATCTCCAAGGGCTCCTGCTTTGTCACCGAATTCTTCAATGAGGTGAAAAGAATTTTGGACCAACTAGTTGCCATTGGAGTCAAAATTGACGATGAAGAATATAGCATGCACCTGTTTTGTGGTCTCAATGAGGACAACGATGCCCTCACGATAACGATCTTAGTCCAAAATCGAACTACACCACTTCACTATGAGACTCTTCACGGCTTGATTTTGGCTCAGGAGGGCCATTCCCAGTGTCAGAAGGTTATTGCTATCCAACCAGCAGTGTTTGCCACCTTCTCAGGTTTTTTTACAACCCGGCCCCGTTTAGCATGATGCGCCATAGCGCACAATAACCTAGCACACACCAAACTACACACAATGGGCTTTTGCCCACACCACCACCCAACAAGGGGCCCAACGCCATTCTTAATGTGGTCATCACTATATATTAGATTTGATTTGGTTTTGTAAATTGTTTAAATTGTCATTATTTTCGTCTATATATAGACACACGAATCCATCTTTGTAATCATTGGAAAAATTGATTCAAAAGATTTCATAAATCTTTGTTCTCTTTTTTTCTTTTTTCCTTTCTATTTCTTCTCTTTGGTAAACCCAGTTTCGGCCATCGATCCCTCTTCATTCTTTTTCTCTTTTTCTTCATACTTTCAAAAGCCATTGAGATATTACTTTTGCTGTAAGAAGTCTATCCTTATATATAAACCATCTAATGAAGTTATGTTTGTTGATTCCATGTAACCATATCAAGTCATGCCATTCAACCTTAATATTAACTTGACACAATTCTTTACATGTTTCTTTACAACAATAAGAAGGTTTAGAGAGCATAAATAAGAGAGTTTGTCGTAACTTTTTTTTTTTTTTTTTTTTTTGGTTTTTAATGTAAGTTGCATTAATAGAAATTAATATACAAAGGCACAGGGGCATACCCCAGTATTACAACAATTTTCAAAAGTAAACTAAGAGTAAGAGAAAATAGAGGTTGGGAGCCTCCAGAGCTTACTCAAGCATACATTACCTTGTGAGGGTTTGATATTGTAAAGCAGAGAAGCTCTTCCTCGCACAATTTTTCTTACTTTAGCCAACAAGATTGGAAAGTCAACTAATTTATTTTGAAATCTTCTACTATTTCTTTCTGCCCAAATGACATAAATACAAGCTAGAAAAGATATTTTAAGAAGTTTTGCAGCCAGATCTTTACCTTTAGATGCTTTAATCATCCAATTTAATTCTTCATTCCATCCTCTGATGTGACGTCGAATTCCATTTTGAGCAAGGATATTTCTCCAAATCAACATTGTGTAAGGACATTCAAAAAAGAGATGACTCCTGTTTTCTACTTGAGCCTGACAAAAATCACAGAATTGGTTAATTGTAGGAAGCCATTGTATCATTCTCTCTGCTGTAGAAAGTCGATCATGGCAGACTAGCCATCCAATAAAGTTATGCCTGCAAATTCCACCAGTCCAAATTAAATCATACCAATCTACTTTTTCATTTACAGTCGTAACTTAAGAAAACCTTTCTAACTTCATGCCATATTTACTTTGATATCAAGACATATGATTGAAATTCACTTGTACTTAGTATTATAAATTCATCTACTCTATAAAGATGAGCTTGTATAATTGACGAGATTCTAAGTGACCTTCTTAACAAAATCTTGTTCTACACTTTAAAATCTAGTAGCCTAAGTCATCCTTTTTATTCTTTGGATTATGGAGAGATTGCAATAGAATAACAATAGGAAAATTCAGAAATATAAAGGGCTAGAAAGGTAAAGACTATAAAATAAACAATTGAAAGGTAAAAGATAGTAATTTAAGTGCAGGAATTAAGATAACTGGAACATAAAAGGCTGGAAAGTGAAGGCATGAAATTTAAAGGGCAAAGCTTAAGGGAAAACGAAATTCAATAACTTTTCAATCTTCACGGGTCTTAAGGTTCTGATTACAACTGAAAGAACAATGTCCTTAAATAGACGACTAAGCCTAGTGGTAGAAGGATCTAAAATTCATAAAACCAAAGTCTGGTAGAATTCAAATCCTTAAATTTAAGGAAAAATCAAACTAACCAAATTAAGATAAGATCCCAACAAATCAGGGATTAGATCCCAACAAATTGGGGATAGGATCCCAACAAATTAGGGATAACATCCTAACAAATTAAGGATCTTAACAAATAAGGAAATCCTAAATAATTAAGAACCTTGACAATTTAAGAATCCTAAATCAACACAGTTAAGGAGTCTTAAACATATCAAAATTCCTAAAGAATTTCTGGGATGACCTTTAAAAGTTTGGGCTTCTTGGATCTAAACATATAATTATTAGGATACTCAACATATGGGTTAGGCTGTTGGCCTAGGTTGGCATAGTTGCTCCACATCAGTAAGGCTTTCGTCACATGATATTAGTTAAATCAGTGGGAGTGTTATTGATTATTATACAAATTCACCGCTTATTAAAAAGGTCCTGATTTATCATCCTTTTAATTTCTTTATATGATCATATTGCTTGATGGCCATATTAGAGTACTTCTTAATAGGGATTTTTCTTTCTCTCAATTTTTGTATCTTAACTAGCTATTTGTCCATTGAGTATTGGCTTCTTACACATTTGCTAGCTTCTTACAAGAACATAATTTTCAATTATACCGTAACAATGTTATCAGTGTTCCCATATTGGTTCAACATATTACTTTAACTAGCAACAGTTCAAAAAACTTCCTTTTTCTCTTTTGTTGGATGCAATAACATGTAGCCTTTAGATGCACCTCAATGTCCAGCTTTGCCTCATCTATATTGTGCCATTTTAGCAACGTCTAAGCACATGTAGCACAAGAATGACATTTTAATTTAATCTCTAGTTAAGACCATAGTGATGCAACATTATCAATTGTTAAGTTTTCACTTCATTTATATAAATGCTCATAGTCAATTAAAGCTTCATGTCATATATGACATTTGTTGTATACTTAATGTATTATTCTTATATACAATATTATGAGCTTTAATATTTTCATATTAATTGATCATTTTTCATCTAACATCAAGATTTATTTATATCCTTAGCTTGCTTTGCTCCTCACCATTGTCATTTTATCACATCCATCTCCACTATCCTTAAACTTGAGACCTACCATTAGGCTCTTTTGGCTCATAATTGGATTAAGGCTATGGATAAAGATTGATGGCCCTTAAGGCCAATCATACATGGGATATTGTGCCACTTCCCCTTGAATGTCATTCTAGTAGATGTAAGTGAGTCAATAAGGTTAGGTACCTTGTAGATGACAAGGTTGAGTGTTATATAGTGAGTGAACCTTGATTGTTAGAAGACTTTCCTGCCCTAAGCAACAATGCCTACTATTTGTTTTGTCATTGCCATTGCAGTTGCTTGTTATTGGTCTCTCTACTAGTTGAATGTATCAAATGCATCCGTACATGAGGACTTATTTGGGGAGATTTATATGGATGTTCCTTTGGGCCTTCACATTCATGTTAATGGAATGCAAAATTTATCCTTATTTTAGCTAGATATGATTAGTCCTGACATGGCTATGTTTTGTTCACCAAGAAACTAGGCAATACCTCCATAATTCTATTAATCTTTATAACAACATTTTCATTAGAGGTAATTGTTATTTTTTATTTGAAATGTTGTTAATGCTTTAGTTTTCACGGGAAAGCTTTATGTTAATCCAAATTTTTTCTTGGAGTAAAGGTTACTAGCTCACAACATGAGATCTATTTTAGCTAGGCCAAGTGTGTGGTAAAGATTATTTTAGAGACTAAATTATTTCAGAAATTGGTTAATGAGGTGTGAGTTCTGCTTTCGTTTTAATTGTATAAATGAATTTGAGAAAGTAGGGTATGCAACAATCATTTAGAAGGTGATGCCACTGAATGGACTAGGTATCATTGTAATGGAGGAAACAAGTGAATTGAGTACAAGTGCAAGAGAATTAGTGCCATAGGTTTGCTACGAAGGGCTAGGGAATGGGTGATAGAACAATTTTGCCAATTTAGTCAAACTTCCACGGTGGCAGATTATATTGAAAATTTTGAGAAAAAGCAACTAAAGGAGAGTGCCAAAAATCTTGGATTTACAGAATCCTTACTTGTGGACTGCTTCTTAGTACAATCGGAGGATATATGAGGGATGATGTTAGTGTTGGCGTCCACCACACTAAAGCAAGCCTTCAAATTAGCTCTAGTACATGAAAAGTACATGGGAGCTACGTAGCCGAAGTATAGTGGAACCAATAGCCTGCAAACTGTTGGAGTATTAAAATATCCAGTCCCACATTGGGTAAGGCGACAGGAGAGCCTGGCCTTATAAGCTTCCGCTGGCAACCCACTATTGCACAGTTCTGTGTTTTAGATGGGCCTTTCAGTTTCTAATATGATATCAAAGCCGGCCCTGTGTCCTGCCTACCTTGGTGTGGTCCCTCTAGACTGGTCTCACCTCTCACCGCGCCCAACGTGAGACTGCGGGGGAGTGTTGGAGTATTAAAATATCCAGTCCCACATTGGGTAAGGCGACAGGAGAGTCTGGCCTACAACGACACTTTCAAGCAGCAATGCCCTTTGTCCAATAGGAAATGGACCGAAGCTTACGAGCAGATCAATTACAATTTCAGATCATGGGCCACCCTTAGAGTGCATTGACGAGACACAAATGCAAAATCCTGGGCCACCCTTCATCTTTTTGGTGTTGCAACTTATTTACTTTGTGTATCACTTAAAATCCTATCTTTCATGTAGGAGAAGGAATGCCAAGATTGATTTATAATTCACTTGAGTGTGAGTCAAGTCTAAGAAGTTAAATATTCATTTCATTTATTTGTTGATCAACCAATGGACATCTTTATCAAAAACCTCTTCACCATAAGATTCAAGACTCTTCAACTTACCTTACAAACAAGTTTACAATTCATATTGACCTACTAACTTGGAGGAGATATTACAATCAAAATTAACTTGTAAGGGCAAGATAATGATTTATCTAGTTAATTACAAAATGCCAAAAGACAATTTGGATCATCTTTTCATTATCATAAATAGGTCAACCAATTGTATTTCAAATCATTGTCTTTAATATATTTCTCTCAAAGTTCTTCTCTTTATTTTCAAGTATTATTTGTTTTTCATGAAACAATTTTATCCACGAATTCAATCAGATTTTCTGAAAATCCTTGCTTTAACAAAAACTTTCTCAGATGAATCTGCAACGTCATATTGCCCTTCTAATTGAGGAACGTTGTAAGGAGCAACAGTATTATCCGGCACGAATTTGCTCAATTCATGGCACAGAAGAAGAATAGTAAGTAAGGTAGCCTCTGCTGTAATGGCCATTGGCACGAAACCTCGAACACCACAACAGATTTCTACACGTCTTTATTGTCTTGCAGATCAAAAGCCCCCGTGGAGGCTCAACGATGAATTGGGAAATGAGTTCTCTCTGTGTGCACCTTATTTAAGAAGTTATTTTCAGCTAAAGAAATTCCGATCATTGGTGTTATTTATGGGAGTTTTAAGAGATCCTTATCTGTTTTTGTTCTTATGTTATTTCGGTTGGCCAGAATTAGCGATGATGCTTGTGTACGCTTCTCCAAATTTAGGCGTAGTGTATCTCTACTTACAGAATGGGCTGCTTAATATGCATGAACCTCTCTTTATCTGCACCTACCGTTTTGTGACCAAAAACTTATTCTGTTATTCCGCCTATTATGGGTGGTTTAGACAAGGATACTTGTATAATGGTATTCGAAAGTGGGCGGCCTCAACTCCCAGGATGTACGAAGCTGTGAATTTCCGGGCTGGCTAATACTGCTACGCAGAAATAAAGGGGGAGGAAAAAAGAAAACAGGGTAGTGCACCAAGCCACGCAACGCTCAAATTGGTTCCTCAACCTATGGTCCAAGTCGCGTAATTGCTTCCTCCTCATCCCCTGTACCTCCCACCAAAAATTAGTCAAGCTAAGTTCGATCATATGCCAAAGTCTAATCTCTGCTAAAATAATTGGTCGCTGTGGTTTTCAACATGGAACACTGTTCAGAAGTGCTTGATACTGGATCCTTTAATCATGCAATTTTCATAGGGATCAAGAAAGTAGGTAGAAAGCAGTTCGGTAAATAAACAAAACAAAGAGAAAGCCGGATAAGGCTGACAATGTTAAAGTGACAGGGTTGCCGTGAATCTAGCTGGAGTGAGACCAGGGCTCACAGTACATCCATGACTTATAATTAGCTTTTTTATGTAGTAGTGGAATAAAGTCATGGTGGAGTCTCACGGTGATGTGGACACAAACCTACTCCTTTTGTCTTTTGATCATTTTGTCTTTTGATTTGATGTCTGTAATGTAGTAATGTAGAATATATATGGAAGCCGTGAGGTCCATATCGGTAACTGTGGTTGAGCTATCTTTGGTTCTGTAAAAGTTTGTCTTTAAGCCGTTGGTGTTGTCTTGAATGAAAGTAGAACCACTTTGCTCCTACAAGTTCTTGTTTATGTCTCTTCCTCATATCTCAATTTGATTTTATACCTGTGTTAAAGTTGTATCAGTGGCATCGGAGCCAAGTTACAAGATCTTGAGACCAATTTTTACAAAAAGTGCCCACTGTGTGTTTGAGTTTAATTCTCCATGGCTTCAACCTCTTCCAACGAGTCATCCTCCTCTTCTGTGGCTTCTAATCCTCCACCACCACCACTACCTACTTCTACATCACAACTTCCGCTGCCACCATTCGATGGTACTAACTATCAAAATTGGTCCATTCGAATGTGTACTTATCTCAAGTATCAAGGGTTGTGGGATGTGGTTGAGAATGGTATACCAACTGTTGGACCAGATGCAGAGTTGACCCCAGCTCAACGAAAGAACCACAGAAGAAATCAAGAAAGGGAGCTCAAGACATTGGTCATGTTACAACTTTCCATGACAGATACAGCCTTCAATCGGATAGCTCAAGCAATAACTCCAAAAGTTGCTTGGACTACTCTTCAAAATGAGTTCCTAGGGACTCCTAAGGTACGTGCAGTTAGAATTCAAGGCCTTAAAGGTGATCTAGAAAGGCTTAGCATGGAAGAAGGGGAGTTAGTTATGGTGTATTTTGGGAGGATTAATGAGATAGTAAATCAAATGAAGGCCTTGGGTGAGGATCTTCCAGATTCACGAGTAGTGGAGAAAATACTTATGAGTCTCACAGATAAGTTTGACTCTACAGTAACAACCCTAGAGGAAACTAAGGATCTCAAAACCATGACTGTCTCTGAATTAATAGGGTCATTAGAAGCTTTTGAAAAAAGGGTAATGAGAAGAAGAGACATGATGAGTGTTGAAACAACTTTTAAGACTAGGATGAGTCTTGGATCTAAACAATATGAAGGAATCTCTCAACCAAGAGACACTTCAGTTGATGGAAGGGGTAGATATCCTCCATGCAAAATATGTAATAGAACCAACCATCTTGAGAAATTTTGTTGGCATAAAGATAAGCCTAAATGTCATCATTGTGGGAGAATCGGGCATATAGAGAAATATTGCCGGCTAAAAAGTGGACAGCAAGCTAACTTTGTAAAAAATGAAGAAGAATCTGTTGAGGATACATTGTTTTGTGCAAGTCTCTCAGTTATGAGTGTTAATCCAAGTTTGTGGTATGTTGATAGTGGTTGCACAAGTCATATGTCCCCATTTGAGAGTGTGTTTAGCTCATTAGACCGAAGTTTCAAATCTAAAGTGAGGCTGAGAGATGATAGATGTGTTGAGATTGTTGGGAAAGGTAATGTTTCGGTGCAAACAAGCAAAGGAGTGAAAGTGATCAAGGATGTATTGTTGGTTCCATCTCTTGGTTCAAATTTGCTTAGTGTTGGGCAAATGATGGAGCATAAATATGTTCTTCTATTTAAAGAAAAGATGTGTCACATCTTTGAAGATGCTGATATGAATATAGAAGTTGCAGCCATTGATATGGGAAATACAAGGAACTTTCCTCTCAGATTTGAATACTTTAACCAAAGTGCACTACATGTAACTGAAGACACATCTCTACTATGGCATAAGAGGTTTGGACATTTAAATTACAGATCTCTTGAGGACTTACATAATTTAAATATGGTAGAAGGACTCCCTAAAGTGAAACGTGTTGATACAATATGTGGAGAATGTCAGTTTGGGAAAAATAGTAGACAAATGTTTCCTATTAACGGGAAAAGAATGCAAACTGAGCCCCTAGAAATAGTTCACACCGATATTTGTGGCCCTATGAGGACTCCCACTAAGGAAGGGACAAGATTCTTTATCCTATTTATAGATGATGCAAGTAGGTTTTGCTGGGTGGATTTTATCAAGGAGAAATCAGAAGCATTTGGGGCTTTTTTGAAATTCAAAGCTAGTGCTGAAAAGGAAAGTGGTAGAGATGTAAAGGTTGTACGTTCAGATAGAGGAGGAGAGTATCTATCCTCACAATTTGATTCTTATTGTACTAAGAATGGAATCAAACATCAACTAACAGCAAGCTATTCTCCTCAGCAGAATGGTGTTGCTGAAAGGAAAAATCGCACGATTATGGGTATGGCTAGGAGTATGCTGGAAGAAAAAAACATGCCAAAGGAATTCTGGGCAGAGGCTGTTAACACAGCAATATATGTATTGAATCGAAGTCCCACGGCTGCCCTTGATCAAATCACTCCATTTGAAGCTTGGACTGGAAGGAAACCAAGTGTAGAAAACATGAAAGTTTTTGGATCTCTGTGTTACATTCATGTTCCAACACAGTTGCGAAGTAAGTTGGACAGAAGAGCTGAACAAGGAATTTTTCTGGGATACAGTCAAGTTTCCAAAGCTTATAGAGTGCTGAATTTATTCTCAAACAAGCTGCAAGTCACTCGAGACGTGGTGTTTGATGAAGATACTACATGGAATTGGACCTTGAGTAAGAAAGAACCGAACAAAATCCTTTTTCCTGATCTATCCAAGAAGGTTTATGATGGCATGACGGAGGGTGTAGAAGTTCTAACTGAAAATGAAACTGAGCTAATCACTCCAGTTCAGCAACAATCTCACTCTAACAGGCAATCACCAGAGATAGAAAGGGAAATCTCAAGCATGTCTCCTGTAAGGATGAGGGATTTAGAAGATATATATGAAAGTTGCAACATGGCAACCTTGGATCCAATTTCATATGAAGAAGCACTGGTGGAAAAGGAGTGGCAAAATGCTATGAATGAGGAAATAAGAACCATTAAGCAAAATAAAACATGGTACTTGACAGATCTACCAAAAGGAAAAAAGGTAATAGGGCTGAAATGGATTTTCAAAACTAAGACAGATGCTGAAGGCCATATAATCAAACATAAGGCCAGATTGGTTGCAAAAGGATACTCTCAAATTCCAGGTGCTGATTTTAGTGAAACTTTTTCTCCAGTAGCCAGACTAGAGACCATAAGGATGTTGCTTGCTATTGCAGCTCAACATGGTTGGCATGTATCTCAGCTCGATGTCAAGGCTACTTTCTTGAATGGTGATTTACAAGAAGAGGTGTATGTTGAACAACCTAAAGGATATGAAGTTTCTGGAGGAGAAGACAAAGTTTTGAAGTTGAACAAGGCCCTGTATGGTCTAAGACAAGCTCCGAGGGCATGGTATAGTAAGATAAGTACTTATTTTATCAACCATGGCTTTGTTTGCAGTGCTAGTGAACCAACTTTGTTTGTATCTCGTAAAACAAATTCTGTTATACTAGTATCTTTGTACGTGGATGACTTGATCTTTACAGGAAATGATCCTAAGTTGTTGGCAGAATTTAAGATGGATATGATGCAGGCTTTCGAGATGAATGATTTGGGTTCCATGAGTTTCTTTCTTGGATTAGAGGTATTCCAACTACAGGAAGGGATTTTCATCTCTCAAACAAAGTACACCAAAGCTTTACTTATAAAACATCATCTAGCTGATTGCAATCCTGTGGATACTCCATTAGTTACTGGGGAGAAAACAACAGCTGAAGATCAATCCGGGGAGGCCGATGGGCAAGCCTATAGAAGTCTCATTGGGAGTTTATTATATCTCACAGCAACTCGGCCAGATATAATGTATGCAGTCACTCTATTGTCTCGATTTATGCAGAAACCTACCAAGTTGCATCATAGCAAATTAAAACGAATTCTGAGATATCTCAAAGGGACAGAGAACTTTGGAGTATTATACTGCAAAACTGAAAAATTTGAGCTAATTGGATATGCTGACAGTGATTGGGGAGGTAATGCTAAGGACTCACGGAGCACAAGTGGGTATGTGTTTAGTTTAAGGTCTGCAGCTTTTTCTTGGTGTGCAAAGAAACAGAGTTCTGTCTCCTTATCTACTGCCGAAGCTGAATATGTGGCTGCTGCAACTGCTGCTTGTCAAGCAATATGGCTAAGAAGAGTACTCATGGAAATGGGGTTCCAGCAAGATCATGAAACTATCATCCTCAGTGACAGCAAGTCTGCCATTGCAATGACCAAGAATCCAAGTCATCACTCAAGGACTAAACATGTTGGAATTAAAGTCCATTATGTTCGAGAATTGGTTGAAGCGAAAGAAGTAAAATTTGAATATTGTCCAAGTGAAATCCAGCAAGCAGACATCTTCACAAAAGGTTTGCCTCGAACACAGCATGAATTTCTCAGGGAGTTGATTGGGGTTGTGGCTAACCCTGTCAAGGAAGGGTGTTAAAGTGATAGGGTTGCCGTGAATCTAGCTGGAGTGAGACCAGGGCTCACAGTACATCCATGACTTATAATTAGCTTTTTTATATAGTAGTGGAATAAAGTCATGGTGGAGTCTCACGGTGATGTGGACACAAACCTACTCCTTTTGTCTTTTGATCATTTTGTCTTTTGATTTAATGTCTGTAATGTAGTAATGTAGAATATATATGGAAGCCGTGAGGTCCATATCGGTAACTGTGGTTGAGCTATCTTTGGTTCTGTAAAAGTTTGTCTTTAAGCCGTTGGTGTTGTCTTGAATGAAAGTAGAACCACTTTGCTCCTACAAGTTCTTGTTTATGTCTCTTCCTCATATCTCAATTTGATTTTATACCTGTGTTAAAGTTGTATCAGACAAGGTAAAGCAAGTGATAGGTGGAGTACAACAATGTTACAAGCAAAGCATGTTTTACTCACTCCAGTTGTAAGATAACAGGAAAACAGACAAGACTACTACTTGTATATTACAGCAAAGCATGCTATTAAAAGCATGCAGAGGGCAAAACCACTATGATTACTTCTATCATATAAGTGAGTGCGTTTAGTATTTTGTACAAAGCAGAAAAGGGACAGCTACTTTTTCAACTCCTTTTCTGCATAGCGAAGCCACGGCCCTTTCCCACGAAGTGATCCTTGATCACCACACCACCGTATGCCCGGGCCATCTCGTCGCAATTGATGGCAGTCTCTTGCTTTTGAGGCAACGTCCTGATGTGTGACTTGGTATGTTGCCTCTTGCGGCCAAGGAATTCGTCTATCATCTCAAAGCCTTCCAAGCCGATCTTTGCTAGGTCTTTCTGAGGTGCCATACTTCACGTAAACAGCAGAACAGATATAGAGATCAAGTGGCTTTCTTGCTCAATTTCCTGATACTAATGTTTCAGGCAGGCTTCCCTTCATATAGTGAGTTGGAGCAATCCTTACGCTTCTCTCTTTACGGGCCCAAGCAAGAACGTGAAACAGAATATGGAATTTCAAAAGAAAAATGCAAAGAAGGCCCAACTTTTGATGATTCTTTTCAAAGATGCATAGTTACTGGAAAATTCCTTTGGAAAATTGAAGCTTAGTATTATACACTTTCCCCCCAGAAAATAGAATAATATGTTATGTATACCTCCTACTCTTTTTTTTGTTTAATCCCTATATATCATGTAGTACATGGATATATCTAACAGTTCAATTATTTAGCGTCTCAAACATTTTTATCGACTTACTACATGACTGGGAATTTATCCAAAAAGTATTTCTTTTCTTGTTGTCTTTGTATCCCTTTATTCTTTTCTTCGTAATCCTTAAGCTTTTATTCTATAAGGGAATAAACCTTTTTGGAATTCGCCCCTAGAAAATAGAATAATATGTTATGTATACCTCCTACTCTTTCTTTTGTTTAATCCCTATATATCATGTAGTACATGGATATATCTGACGATTCAATTACTTAGCTTCTCAAACATTTTTTTCCAACTTACTACATGATTAGGAATTTATCCAAAAAGTATTTCTTTTCTTGTTGTCTTTATTTCCCTTTATTCTTTTCTTCGTAATCCTTAAGCTTTTGTTCTATAAGGGAATAAACTTTTTTGGAATTGAACTAATAGAATATAGATAAAGCTATAACATACAAAAGGAAATCACTATAATTCTATCCATTTTTTGTTTTCTATTCTTCAGGAGAGATAATTACAACTTATTTATTCTATTTCTTCAAAATAGTGTCATTTTTCTTCAATAAAAGAGTAATGATCTATTTTATTTGTCTTCATAGTTCTTGTTTTGTGAAGATTGTGGATTAACTAATTATATTTAGTTTGTGATTACTAAATTTCCAAAGATAAATTTTCACCTAAAAGGTTGGAGCTATCCTATTAACCCTTTTGTGAGGCTGAGTTCTTACTCTTGCAAAAAGAGTTGTTCCCATTGAAGTTCAAACCATCTCCTTTGTGAAGTAGGCAAGTGTGATGACACTCATATCACCCCTATGTAGAGATGAAATCACTCTTTTGCATTAGTCTAACATAGACAACATGGCTTCAAGGTTTCAATTAAAATCTCATCAAAACATAATTAAGGTTTTTTTTTTCATTTGAGTAAAATTTAATACTATTAAAGATTTTGAAACTTTAATTTAGGGATTGTTAAGACAACTCTTTTCTATTATTTTTACGTAATGTTAGTTCTTAGTTACTTGAAAAATATTACATAACTTACTAAATTATGAATATTGCCAATTCATATCAATGGATGTGTTTAATTATATTTCCTAAATATCCTTAATATGTAATTGATCAATGAATACATCATGATTGTTAAACTTCTAAATATGCCTTCTAAAAATACTTCTTTACAGTTGTCTACCATTATAGTATCCTACTATAATACTTAATGATTTTTTGATGATTTGCATTTTGATAGTCACTAAGTTAACAGAGATACTACTTCAATGGTGGAGTAGTGAAATTGAAACAATCTTCAAGATGAATGGAGTAAATTCTAGTTAAAAAAATAAAAAGAAATGAATATACGCAATTAGGAAGCAACTTGGTGATGCATCCACAACCAGATGTCAGGTACGCAAATAGTTTATTATATATGCTTATAATCTTCGGATACAAGGGAGAATAATCAAAATAGTACCTCTGGGGCTGGGTACTCTTCATCAGGGATTAAAAAAATAAAAATCCCTTCATTGTAATCTATACGTGGGGTAGGGCAGGTTAGCGAGATATTTGAGGTCCTTGGACAGATGTCTATTACATCAGTCAAAGCTAAAGAATGTAGCATATATCTCCGCAACGGTTTTCCCACAAATTTAGATTCGGACGTAGATAGTTTTTTTATTTTATTTATTTTTTAAGAACAAGATTGATAAATCATGAGATAAGGAAGTGTTTCGTTTTAGCTCCCACGTCGGAGAATTATACGGTTCCTATGGGATATGCTTGGTACATAGGAAGCCAAAAATGAGGCCAACCTCAAGCAGGCAGATCTAATTGCTACTCACGATCTTCACTTACGTAAAGACACAAGCACACGGTAAGATATCATGAATTTTGCTTTTAGGTTAATGGTGGGCTGCCAGTTGAACTACGTGCCTACTGACAAGTTACTCCAAAAGTTGATTCCTAATCTTGTCATAGAACTTGTTATTATATTTTTTTTTTCGAGATCTTGAAGTTAAAAGGAGAAAACAAATGGATAGTGATTATTAACCCTGAGAATAGGAGTAAGACTATGTTTTACATTTTTTTTTTTCTTTTTTCCACAGATGCACCTAATGTCGAACATGAGACCTTTTAATTTCAAGTAGCATATGTTCCCAACTGATCTAGAGATGAGCCAACATTAACTTTACATTACTGTTTTACATTAACTTAGGTACTTTTTGTAATCTCATATGATTTTTTTCTCTCTCTTTCATTCTGTTACCATCATAGGGGGAAGAACGCCCTTGAATGTTGTGGTGATTCCCCCAGTACATGCTATGTGCCAAGTAGTGCTAATGGCTTACTTTGTATGCTTTTGATCCTCATTTCAGACACGGTATTCTTGATTCTCGATGGAACGGGGAAAGGTTTGGTGGAAGCATATTTCTTGGCATTTTTGTCTAACAATTGGGATTCAGATAACAGATGAGTAAGGCAGATAAGATTGTTAAAAGGAATAAAGTTTGGTCCTAATCTCCAAGTGGAATGGGACACCAAAGGCAGCAACACCGCCTTGCTATGTTTCCAGTCCCCATACGGAATCAACCGTGTGTGACACAAGGGAACCCTCTCGGACTCTATCCTTCTGCGCGGGGAAGCAGTAAACAGAGGGATAAGGGTGTGAAAAAAGCTGATGGTGTGGACGAGCCAAAGTTGATTTGGTCATATCAAGCTCGAGCAAGCAGATGCCTTGCAACCGACCTATAGAGACGGGACCGATGAACCTTCGCAGAAGATAAGATTTGGTGATACTCAAGCTTAAGCTTTGGTTTCGACCTTTCCATTCTACGAGTCCTCATCCATGTAAAGAAGTGGCATAGTGGGGTTAATACATGGAAGGACCTTTGTTTTTCCTTCTTCTTTGCTTCCGAATCTGGGTAATGGATAGAGGGCCCCAAGATATTCATCAGTGGCTTCGCTTCAGTTTCCAAAAGAATCAACTCTGATAGCTGATCCTTTTTATTCCCTCGGTAGTCCTAATCTTGAAAGGGGAAGAAAAGGTTGTTTCCTAGACATTATTTATTATTATTATTTTTTTCTGAGCGATCTACTTTGTGGCTTGAAACTGTAATATCCACATGATTATTTAGATCATTTGGGAGAAGGCACTATGGTATGCTTGTTGCACGTTATATTTTTGCTCTTCAAGGCACATGACGGGTTAGAAGTGAGCGATATGACACTATAGCGATAAAATACCAACCCAATAGCTAGTTTAATATATGGAATTTTTTCCCCTAAACCTAAGCTAACCACCTAAATAAGTTACATCTTCATCTAAAAACATGACGGTATATGGTTGTTTTATTTAGAGTTTTTAAGATGCTTGTTGTCTCAATACTATTTTTGAATTCTAATAGTGAATTCTCAATTTCAAGATTTATAAAAAGATACTATTTTTAAAGTCCATAATCTAGTAATAAATTATGCTTCTAACTTCAAGTCTAAGACACCTATACAACTCCATCATTGAACCATCTGCTCAATTTAGCCTTGCAAACATATATGTTTCAAACCATCTCTATCCTAAAACTCTTGCCAACTTTTAATCCGGTTAAACCATTCTCAACATAGAATATTAATTCGGTCCCAATTGTTGCATAGCATGGTAGGACATCCATGCTTTTTGGTCACCTTCTGAGATCTACATGTCATGCATGCAACTTACTTAACTAGGTAAAGGATAATGCTGGAGATAATTAGGATAATACTAGAGATGAACTTGCATAACTAGGAAAAGAAAAGAAAATACAAAGTACTTCTAACATTCCATTCAAAAGCTTAAGTATAGGACTCAGACTCAATCTAACTTATATACCACTAGAGGAGGTTTTATTATTTATCAGGATCATTCTATGAAGTTCCTAGAAAGTTTAAAAGACAAACAAAATACATTAAAGTACCAAGCGATCTATCTCCATTCTACAGTCAATTGGGCTGCCTCGCTGACATGGTAACAGCACTCTTTATCCGTAGTACTTGACTTCTCTATAGATCGCTCGGTAAGTTTGCTTCAACATCTTGCTGCCCTGAGTGCTGCTTATAACAGCACTCTCCTTTCTCCGAGGATTGTCGCTCCCCTGATACTCAACGTCTGCATATGCATGTGCCGGAGGAGCAACCCTACCATACTTCTTGTTCGGCCCATAGAACTTGTCTATTAAAGAAAAGCCTTCCTTCCCAATCCTGACAAGGTCTGCCTGCTGATATGCCATGCAGCTTTGCTTTCCTAGCACAACAAAAACTACAAATCAAGTAGCTTTCTCTTGCTTTCCTGGTACAGATCTTGCAGGCCAAACTCCGATTTTATAAAGGTAGTACTCTTTTTCTGTGGGTTCAAGAGACCAGGTCATAAAAACTGAAGTTTCTAGGACACGGCCATGGAAAGGAATCCAAAAATATCTGATTTCATTTCGTCGTTTTCCAGATCATATTGCATTTTCTCGGGGAACAATCTAGAATTTCTGCCTTGTACAGGAAAATGCGAGTGGATATTTTATGCCTTTCAAATGTCATGCACGTGGCGTCATAACTCTTACCTCATACATCCGATGCTGAGCTTAACTTAGAAGCAAAATTATTCGACTCTTATGGGTAGGCCGGTAGAGCGGGCAGGGTTTGATGCGTATTCAGGTGGCACAAGAAAAAAGCAAATGAGAAGAGGTGGCATGATAAGGTGATTATTGCGGTGGTCGAACGCAAAAACAGAGGCACATTGATCCCAATTATTGAGATTCAGAATGTGACTAAAGGATATTTGAGGGCCTAACCTTCAGGGTATTACGTCTTTCGGCGCTCCTTTCTATAGTTTTTATTTTTTATTTTTATTTTTCATTTGAGCTGTCTCATCTGTATACGATCGTGCCCAGAGTATTTTAACTTCTACTTTCGTACCCGACTTGCTAAGTACGTTATCTCCTTGTGGGGTTACATGAATAATTTCGTATTCTTGTTCCTTGTGATTTGGAAGAATAATGAAAGCCTTTGATGTTCTTCTTCCTCACTGTTTGATGCGTTAACTTGTCACGAGACATGATAAAAGAAAAGAAAGAAAAGATAGATAACGACATGTGCGAGTTAGATTGTATTGATTCCATTTTGATGATAAACTATACATATATACAGGCCTAAGCCTAGTCTACTCTACATCGTAATAAGTTCCTTGTTCATTGCGGCGTCGTTTTGCATTGTGGGACTAAGATGACAAGCTGTTCTTTTGAGGCAACACTGAACAAAGCTCAGCAGATTTTATGGCAAGACACTCCCTCTTTGATGCGGCTGGTATCTGATTTGCTATTTCTTTATTTCTTTTATTTCTTTGGGCAAGCTTCTCCCAACCTGCGGTTTTGCAACTCTCATTGTTGTTCTTCAAGGCACCAGCTACTTTCCAAGTAAGAAACCGGCATCGCATTTAAGACTCCTCAACGTCTACTGCATAGCCACAGCTGACTTTTTCCTCACAATTAAAAGACTCTCATTTTTTTATTTGGATAAATATATGAGTTTATTAAAAAAAAATAAAAAAATACAAATGCTTAGAGACATATCCTAATATTACAATTTATCTAAGAAAAAATTGAATTTCAAATTCTCTAATTATGACACAATAAAACATTTACCTGAAAATTTTGATGTTCATAAATAAAAATACTTTTTTACATATTACTTTCATACTTTTAGTCAATAAAATTAATATTTTAACAGTTTATTTTGAAAATATCTATGATTGTTTTTAAACCATATACAATACATACAAGTTAAGAAAAAAAATTTAAGAAGCTTCGTAACCAAATCTTTTTCTTCAGTTTTTTTTTTTTTTTTAAGCATAGCTCATCAAGCAAAAATTCAATCCTGCTTAGCTCAGTGCTATTGAGGGGTGAGAGACAGTAACTCGGACAAAATCCCAAGAATAAAACTCCACTTCTAATGTGGGACGAAATCCCAACACTCTCTTTATCACAAAAATATTCACCCCTGCAATTGCACCCACCGCTTTGTGACCAAAAACTTATTCTGTTATTCCGCCTATCACGGATGGTTTAGACAAGGATACTGAGGCTCATTCTTTTGAACTAATACCTAGCAGATAATAGCAAAGACCAATTTGAGATGTTTCCAATCATGATTTTTTTCTCTTTCTGTTACCCGTCTAGCCAACTGATTTTTACCAAGTCCACGCCCTAGGACCTTCTTGATCCTTCGGTGGTGTTTGAAAGGGGCAGCCTCTACTCCCTGGACATACGAAGTTGTTACGCAGAAAGGGGGAGAGTGGGGAAAAGAAAACAGGTAGTACAAAAAGCCACGCAACGCTCTAGAATGGTTGTTCAACCTATGGTCCAAGTCGCGTAATTTCTTCCTCCTCATCCCCTGTACCTCCCACCAAAAATTATTCAAGCTAAGTTCGATCATCTGTCTTAGTCTATTCTCTTTTAAAATAATTGGTCGCAGTGGTTTTCAGCATGACACACTGTTCAGTAGTCCTTGATACTGGATCAAGAAAGTAGGTAGAATTTTCATGGGGATCAAGAAAGTAGGTAGAAAGCAGTTGGTTATGTAAACAAAACATTGCGAGGAAGAGGCTTTGTAAAGAGATCGGCCAGTTGAGAGGTGTTTGGGACATGTTTGGTTACAATCGTTCCTAGGGCTACCTTTTCACGGATGAAACGGTAGTAATATTGATGTGTTTGGACTTACGATGGAGGATTGGCTTGATGGCCTAAGTATAGAGTAAATAAATTGTTACAAAGAAGTGCCATGGGATCAGGTTTAAGTAATACTTCATGGATTAAGAAGGAAATCCAGGTCCCTTCTGCCACTGCTGCTGATAGGGATATATCCGCTGCCTCTACCAACAAACTAGGCACGGTTGGCTGCCGTTTGACACTCCAAGAAACATAATTTTCTCCAAGAAAGAAGTAGTATCGGTTTTGGCTCTTCAGGTAGCAGTGCAACCACCCCAATTAGCAAAAGAAATACCATACAAGTTTAATGTGTTATTGGCGTGAATGTTGAGACCAAATTCTAGTATAGCATGAACATACCTCAAAAGACGCTTGAGATTGTGGAAGTCCAGGATAGAGAAGATTGCATCTTTTATATTTTTATTTTTATTTTTTGTGAAAATGGGTACACAGACAATCATATTAGATAAGAAACTTCGTTTTATTTCACTAAATGAAGTGATAAAGAAAGAACAAAGACTAGAAGAAATAGGGAAGAACCAACAGAAGAAGAGTTCATGCAGATAATCTATCTAGATAGTATTTTTCCTCACCATCCTACTCCAACACCATGTTGAAATATGGGCATAAGCAGTGTAAAATGTTAAAAAGACACATAAAATGGATAAGTCATAGGAAACGGCATACATTATCCAGACCCCAAGATCACGTAGCTGTCCTTTCAACCAAATGACTTCACAAGTAGTCTTTGCCATGGCTCGATATTTTAATTTAGCAGATGATAGAAAAATAGTTAATTGCTACTTCGTTTTCCCAAATATGAGAGAATCACCTAGTTTAAAGCAATAACCTATTATTGATCGACAGCTCATAGGGCATTGTGGCATAGTCAATGTCACAAAATGTTGTCATTTCCATATTGCAATTTCTAGCAACAAAATTTCAAGTCCTGGACATCCCTTTAAATATTTCACAACTTTCAAGGCCACATTCATGTGTGACTGTTTCGGAGCATGCATGAATTGGTTAAGAATCTGTACAGTATAACAAATATCTAGTCTCATCATTATGAGATAAATGAATTTCCCAACTAAATGTTGATAACTAGAAGGATCCTTCACTGGGGGGGTCCTTTTCTAATGGTGATACCCTACATTATACTCAAGTGAAGTGAGATTTAAATTTTGCTAAAAACGAATTATAGTTGGCTTGCAACTTGAAAGACCAACTTCATAAATAATTTCTAAGACAAAATTACACTGACTAAGGCAAATTCGTTTCTCTAAACATGCAATCTCGATACCTAAATAATATTTTGGAGGACCGAGATCCTTAATATAAAATTTGGAGTGTAAGTATGCCTTGAAACGATTAATAGTTGAAATATCATTGCCCATGATCAATATATCATCCACATATATGAGTCAATAGGTGGAGGATGTACCGCGATTCCATGTGAAAATGGCATAATCATGACAAGACTGTCTGAAGCATGTTGAAAGAAGAGCATAAATGAACTTAGCAAACCACTGGTGAGAAGCTTGCTTATGACCATAAAGAGATTTGTGAAGACGACATACTCAAGACTCCTTTTGTCTTCATAAGCTCAGAGGGAGATCTATGTAGATTCCTTCATCCAAATTACCATGGAGAAAAACATTGTTAACATTCATTTGATGAAGAGACCAGTTATGAAAAGCAGCAATAGCAAGAAATGACCGAATAGTGCCTTCCTTGGCCACAGGGGAGAAAGTATCTTGATGATCAAAACCTTCTTTTTGGGTGTAACCCTTGGCAACGAGACGAGCCTTGTAATGTTCAATGGAACCATAAGCTCGGTATTTGATCTTATAGATCCACTTACAACTGATGGGACGCCGATGAGAAGACTGAGGAATGACATCCCATGTGTGATTCTCAGTGAGGGCACGTAGTTTGGCCTCCATGGCTTATTGCTAGCATGGATCAGTAGTAGCTTCCTGATAAAAAGAAGGCTCAATGTCTGAAATATGACTGATGCAGCAAAGATAATCTGGAGAGAGACGAGCAAAGTTGACATAGGAGGTGATCAAATAATGAGACCCAACATCAGTTGCAGAAGAGCATATATAGTCTTGAGTCCAAGTAGGGGGCCAAGTGGCACGACTAGAATGACATGGAGCGGGAGTTGGAAATGGAGCAACAAAGGGGGGCATAACGAACAACATCCATAGTATCATTAGGATTAGGGACAACAGGAGCTTGGGGATCAACAAGAGTAAAGGCATAAGTAGGAGCATCAAGAGTAGGATCAAGAGAAGCTGGAGGAATTGCTAGTGGGGTAGAATAGGTAAGGCATCAGTAGGAGAAGCGGGTGTTGGAAAATAAAGGTTTTGTTGTGAAAAAATAAATTTGTGAATTATTTCTTGAAATATGTTTTTCATAAGTATAAAAAAAAACATAGGAAGTAAAAGGTGTACAAATTATAATATCAATTAATGATATTATAAAGTAGCCAAGTTCCTACATTTCTTAATATAATGTTATTATATAATGCCTTATTTAATATCATTATATAATGCCTTGAGAAAAGCCTTATTTAAATGATGTTAAATATATGATTTATCATATTTGAGAAATATTATGGTTGTTCTTGTTTGGATGAAGGTTCTCTAGTAAAATTATCTTGTTAAGCCAAGATCATACAAGCTAAGTTACTAAGAGCTTCATGAAGCAAATCAAGGATTATTTGTTCTCGGCCTCATAATCAGACTAAGGCCTTTTGGCCTGCTTGATCTTAGCCTCAAGGATTATTTGTTTTTGGCCTCATAATTAGACTAAGGCCTTTTGGCCTGTTTGATCACAACCTATTTAATCTCGGCTTCATAATTAAGACTAAGGCCTCATGGCCTGCTTGCTATCTGTCTCACGAATGAGACTCATCGTTTCATTTAAAGAAGGCTTCTCTTAAGCCATTCGTTTAATCAGTTTGCCCTAAAAGATATATGCTCGAAAAGAAAGCCTTCAACGAGACCTATGTTCTCCATGCAAGCATCAAATCCTCAATGGGAGGATTTTAGAGTAGACTGGTGTCAGAATGGTCTGATTCTTGATTCAAAATGAAGATTTGGTGTCGATTTGATGGCTAATTAAAAGGATCTTACGGGAAGGAGGCCAGTTATTCAAGTTTGAGCTAAAAAGCCCTAGATTTGTTCTTTATTTAAGAAGAATGCATGCTTAAAGGATGACTTGATGATCTACAACTATTTGAAGTGTTCTCTCCATAAAGATACAATCTTTGAGCTCACTCGATTATTTAATTCAAGCTTGCTCATCTCTCAGTGACTCACAAAGCTTTAGTGATATTTGATTACTTGATTTATTCTTTGATTATGCCATCGATTACACCTTGTATGACCTTGTTTATGTGCCAATCACACTTAAAATACATATTGCACAAAAACATTGTGAAAAATCTGAAACTCTAATTTGTTGTAATTTGGGGGTTTCGTGATAAGAGCTTTGAACTTCATTATTCATACTTGAATAGCTCCTTTGATTAGCAATATTCCACACACTATCATAAAAATTGGGGATTTGCATTTGTACGTGATCTTTTGATCATATCTTGTAACTAGACGTGAAAATTTCTTTGAAGAGGATTTGGTTGGATTAGGGAGAACATTTTCTCCTAATATGGTTTGAGTAAAGAAGACTTCAATCGGTTGGATTGAAGGAAAAGATGGTGGACATAGGACTTAAGGATTGAGTGTCGAACCACTGTGGTAAATTTGGTGTCTTTCTTCCCTTATTCTATTTGGATTTAACTTACTGAATGCTATTATCTTTCTAGCCATTAATTTATTATTAACTTCTTGTTTTACTCGTGAGATATTCCTGCTGTTTTGTAACGTATTAGTGTAACACTTGCTTGCTGTTTTCATTTTATATCTGTGCAAAATTGCATTGATTACCAGATTCTTTTTATAAATAGGAAAAAAAAAACAAATTGCTCAATTCTTAATTTAACCAATTCAACCCCCCTTCTTGCTAAGTCATAAAACCCAACAGAGGGAACTGGAGGCGATGGCTAAAGAGTAGGAACAAGTTCAAAGAGAACCATGGGTGGTGGTGAGCCAACAAAGTCATTAGCCAAGAATGGTCAAGCACGAGATTGTTTTACTAATGAACAAATAGGGCATTGAGGAAAAGGATAGGAAGCACTATGACCCAGCCATCAATGAAAAAGAAAAATTTTATTATTGAGAAAAGCATTACAAAAAGGACCCAAATTGGGAATAATACAAGAAGATAAATTAAAATTTATTGAAAGGGAAAGAAAAAAAATTAGAATCCTAAATTGCCCGACAATTATTGCTCGCACAAGTTTTGAAAAAAGAATAAGGTTAAATCAGAATTTAGGGACATAGAGAACATTTTTTAGAATAAAATGAGGATTGAGTTGCACATTGCTAATTTTGGTGACTGAAGTGATGTTTCCAATGGGGAGACGCACAAATGTGGAGGGATGAAAATTAGAAATTTTAGAAAAAAAAAATTAGGGATTGCAAATAATGTGGTCACTAGCTCCTGAATCAATAAGCTAATCAGAAGTTGAAATGGAACTCATAAAGTAATAAGAAGTACCTGCAAAACTAGCAATCTTGTTGGGTTGGCCCAACTGGTTGAAAGCTTGAGGGATCTGGTTAAGTTGGTCCTCAGTAAAGAGCCCATAGGTCAAGCCCTGAGGAGCAAGGGTCATAGCATGAGATTAGGCTTCCTACCCATCCGAGGCTTTATTAACTGGTTTTCCATGTAATTTCCAACAATGATCGTGATCATGATTAGGTTTTCTTTGCAAAAATCACAAAATAAACCATTAGATCAGTCACGAGATTGATTGTAGCAGTTGGATCGGCGTGAAGAACTAGATCCATGATGACTAAAGGGACCTTTGATTGCAAATGCAGTGGATGCGCAAGGAGAATCATCGAATGAAGGCACGAAAGAGAACAAATATAAGCCATTAAATGAGATTGCATCTAAGAGTGAAGCTGGGTTGCGAGAGGCACTCACTCTTTGCATTGGTGTCATGCGAGCAACGAGGAGGATGTGCTTGCCAACGCAGAGGTACTCCTCTGAGGTAAGCCACTAATTCTCCTCCTAAACTGCAAGGTGGAATAGTCGGCGAAGAAAGGGAGTCGGATCCATGGCAAGGATCTGTGATTGAAAGCATGAGTAGGAATTGTTAAGGAGGAGGAGAAAACGGGTCATGCATTCCTCCTCATTGATCCACCGAAATTGTTGGAGGGTGGAGTCAAAACCATGAAAGGTTTCTTCTGCCACATTAAGATCGTTGCAGAGGGCAACAAAGTGATTGAAGATGATGGTGATGAAGAGATTTCCTTGTTTCAACTCCAAAAGGGCTAGGTGGAGTTGGAAGCAAACGTGATCGGTGTGGCCATACATCTCACCGATCGTGTCCCAATTGGCATTGTTAGTCGGTGGTAGTCTAGCAACGACTTCTAACGAGAGACAATTCCTAATCCATGATCGGACAAGTTGAGAGCACTTCCTCCATTGGTAGGTAAGGCAGTTGTTAGTGGGAAGAGGCATTGTGCTGTTGATGAACCTCTCTTTGTCCTTGGTGACGAGGGTGCAACAGAGATCGCGAGCCCAAGTGGCAAATAACTCAATGCAAGTAAGAGGGCAAGCAATTAAATGTAACTCGGGGCCATTAGACACTGCAAAATAAAACAGATTGTCGGGTTCCAGGTGGCTGGTGGTGGCGGGAGAAAAGGGAAAAAAAATCGAGTAGGGATTTTGCTCAAGACCTAATTAACCCGATAGACTTGGTTAGGTATAACCTGATTGACTTGGCAAAACCAAGTAGGGCTAGCCTAAATGGCCAAGGTCCAAAAAAGCAGCTTCAGGGGACAACCTAACAAAGACGGGCTCAACTTGTGGCCTAACAAAGACCAAGTTGTCGAAAGGAGACTACAAGTGAGGGCTCATAGCAGGGTGAGCAGGCCTAACCAAAAAAGAGCTTGTGGGGGCACCCAAAACAGTCGAGTGGGGCCCAAAAAAGGCAAAAATGAGCTGGAAAAAGCCTACAGGGCCACCATAGGAAGGCCATGAAACCCAGGCAGTGGGCTGGGTCGAGCCAAATTGGCCAAAAAAGGCTAAACACGGAGGTTGGAGACCAAAACAAATGGTTTAGTCTAAAAAAAAATAAGCTGCAATCTTGTAGTAAAGGAGCCCATAGATAGAGGTAAAAAAAGGTGCTTAGTGACGGACGACAGGGTTGATTTCGAGCGGTAAGTGACATCCTTAACGGATGTAGGGGCATTAGGGTAAGAAGGAAGAGCACAGGAATAAAAGGGTGCCGATATCGTGGGTGAAAAAAAATTTGGGGAGAAAAAAAGTTAACAAACGAAAGCGGAAGCAAAAAGTAAAGACAGAATGACTCTTGATACCATGTCACAATATAAAGACGAAGAAAGACATAAAATTGAGAAGGCCTTTTGTGTATTGCTTTTTTGAAAAAGAATGATATATATGGTCTCCTCTTATAATGAGAAGCAAACCTATTCAAATCATATAAGGAAATCTAATCGAATCATAAAAGAATTATAGGGAGAATATAACTTGCTATACATGGAAAATAACTTCCCAATTAATCTATGCTATATGAAAAATATAATATGCCCAATCGAATAATATAATACCATTATACACATGTATCTCTAACATCTTCCTCACTGTTTGATGCCTTAACTTGTTGCGAGGCACGATAAAAGAAAAGAAAGAAAAGAAATGCAAGGAGATGTGAGAATTTAATTGTATTGATTCTGTTATGATGAGGAACCATACATATATATAGGCCTAAGCCTAGTCTACCTTATATAGTAATTAGTTATGCAAGAAAAATCAATAATACAAATACAATTAAGTAGTATGCATATAATAAAAAAACCGAATACATTCTAACAATTTATTGTAATTGAGACCTTTTCATTAACATAACTGCATTCAGTTCTCGCTTTGATTGTTAAGCTTTCGCATGTTTCTCTTCATAATATCAAAGGTAGGTCATGCAGTGATCAAGAGTTGCGCATTGCTCTTTTCTCTGGAAAATATTGAAGTGATAGTCTTTGGTCTTCAAATTCTTCGGTTCACTTTCACTGGCGCTTCCCTGTCTTTGGTTTCTCAAAGGCTTGCGTTGCTATTATGCCGCATTTCAGAGAATGTAGAGGAGCGTCTTCACTATAGAAAATTGAGTTCATGTGCGGGGGTTGTGCGCTCCCCGTCTTCTTCTTCACTCCCCTTACCGCAAAACATTGAACCACTATATGCCTAACTGAAAAGAGCGGCTCCTCTGGTTTATCATCTCACGTCTCTGCCAGCTTCTCCTTATTTGCTCCCAACACGCAACTTTTGAATTTCAAATTTGCATTGATGAAGGGGTTAAGGCGTGAAGTAGAGCACAGTTTAGGCTCGTAGATGCAATGATTTGTTTTTCTCTTTTATTGTTGTATATATAGGATAAAGCATATATGTCTTCCAATCACCTTTTGTACCGTCTTATTCTCAATAGTGAAGACACGGTTCAGTATATTCTCTGATGATATTTTGTCATCGAATGAGAGAGAATTGGACTAACAACATAAATAACACATGAAGTAGGAAGTGTTATGTGGTTGCCACACTATCATATTCATCCTTATCATAAGGTTGAAGCTTTTGTGACCATGATAAGTATTATATTAATTAAGCAGTATAACTACTGTCATGATTCAAAAGTTGAAATCTTATATCATGAGAATATTGTTGAAAAACAATCTCTAGATCAACAAAAAGGCACGCATAAATAATTATTTTGAAATACTAATTATTATTACTATTTTGTTCATATTAATATAGTCCAAGTGGGAGAATGTTAGCATAATTTTTTAAGTTTTCCATAAGGTGGGCTTATATTAATGTTGGTCTAATAAAGTGAGACTTAAGAATCCATTTAATGAATATGGACTGGCTAGTGTGGACCGTGGCTAACCAAATAGGGTCGTGATGAGTGGGCCTATTTGGTGGCACATAAGGCTAGGGCTAGGTCATATCCTCTAACTCATATTATTTAAGCACATTATTCAGGCATTAGGGTTGTAAGAGGCTTCATTCTTCAAGCCGTAACCCTTTAGCTTCTCTCATCAAGCTAGTGCCTACGGAATGAGAATAGAGGATATGAACTTAACCTGAAGATTGATTTTGTGTTTGTGAATCTTCCTAAGGGATTGAAATATGGTATGTTTTTCTTATTTCTTATTCATTTTGGTGTTTTAGATCTGACTACGCAGATCTTGGCTTTTCGATCTCATTAGAGGTTGATTAAATTCTCACTAGTACTCTTTTTCTGTGGGTTCAAGAGACCAGGTCATAACAACTGAAGTTTCTAGGACATGGCCATGGAAAGGAATCCAAAAATATCTGATTTCATTTCGTCGCTGTCCAGATCATGTTGCATTTTCTTAGGGAATAATCTATAATTTCAGCCTTGTATAAGAAAATGCGAGTGGATATTTTATGCACTTAAAATGTCGTGCATGTGGCGTCATAACTCTTACCTCATACATCCGATGCTGAGCTTAACTTAGAAGTAAAACTATTCGACTCTTATGGGTAGGCCGGTAGAACGGGCAGGATTTGATGCGTATTCAGGTGGCAAGCAAAAAGCAAACGAGAAGAGGTGGCATGATAAGGTGATTATTGCGGTGGTCGAACGCAAAAATAGAGGCACATTGATCCCAATTATTGAGATTCAGAATGTGACTAAAGGATATTTGAGGGCCTAACCTTCAGGGTATTACGTCTTTCGGCGCTCCTTTCTATAGTTTTTATTTTATTTTATTTTTTCATTTGAGCTGTCTCATGTGTATTCGATCGTGCTCAGAGTATTTTAACTTCTACTTTCGTACCCGACTTGCTAAGTACGTTATCTCCTTGTGGGGTTACATGAATAATTTCGTATTCTTGTTCCTTATGATTTGGAAGAATAATGAAAGCCTTTGATCTTCTTCCTCACTGTTTGATGCGTTAACTTGTCCCAAGACATGATAAAAGAAAAAGAAAAAAAAAAAGATAGACAACGAGATGTGCGAGTTAGATTGCATTGATTCCATTATGATGATAAACTATACATATATACAGGCCTATGCCTAATCTACTCTACACGGTAATAAGTTCCTTGTTCATTGCGGCGTCGTTTTGTATTGTGGGACTAAGATGACAAGCCGTTCTTCTTTTGACGCAACACTGAACAAAGCTCAGCAGATTTTGTGGCAAGACACTCCCTCTTTGATGCGGCTGGTATCTGATTTGCTATTTCTTTATTTTATTTCTTTATTTCTTTTATTTCTTTCGGCAAGCTTAGTTTTGCCCTCACTTAGTGGTGCATGCGTTAAAAAAAAAAAAAAAACTTGTACTGCTGACTTTTTCTTGATACTTAAGACTCCCACTTTTTTTTTTGGATAAATATGTGAGTTTATTCATTAAATAATAAGATAATACAAAATTTTGGAGGTATATTCCACTATTGTAATTTATCTAAGAGAAAATCGAATTTGAAATCCTCTAATTATGATATAATAAAACATTCACATTAAAAAGTTTAATGTTTCTAAATAAATATGCTCTTCTACATATTATTTTCATGATTCTAGTCAATAAAATTAGTATTGCAATAGTCTTATTTTGAAAATGTTTCCAATCTTGTTCAAACTTATATAATAAATATAAGCTAAGAAAGAAAATTTTAAAAAATTCACAATCAAATATTTTTCTTTAGTTGTTTTAACCATTCATTGTAATTTAGAATTCTAATTGTTAATGTTCCTACAAATACCTTATTCTTATGTTATTTCAGTTGAGGGGAGAGAGATACTAACTTGCAAAAGATCCCAAGACTAAAACTCTACTTCTGGTGTGGGACAAAATCCCAACACTCTCTTTATCAGCAAAAATATTCATCCCCGCAATCGCACCAATCCACTTTGTGACCAAAAACTTATTCTGTTATTCCGCCTATCACGGATGGTTTAGACAAGGATATTGAGGCTCATCCTTCTGAACTAATACCTAGCAGATAATAGCAAAGACCAATTTGAGATGTTTCCAATCATGATTTTTTTCTCTTTCTGTTACCCGTCTAGCCAACTGATTTTTACCAAGTCCACGCCCTAGGACCTTCTTGATCCTTCGGTGGTGTTTGAAAGGGGCAGCCTCTACTCCATGGACATACGAAGTTGTTACGCAGAAAGGGGGAGAGTGGGGAAAAGAAAACAGGTAGTACAACAAGCCACGCAACGCTCTAGAATGGTTGTTCAACCTATCGTCCAAGTCGCGTAATTGCTTCCTCCTCATCCCCTGTACCTCCCACCAAAAATTATTCAAGCTAAGTTCGATCATCTGCCTTAGTCTATTCTCTTTTAAAATAATTGGTCGCAGTGGTTTTCAGCATGACACACTGTTCAGTAGTCCTTGATACTGGATCCTTTAATCATACAATTTTCGTGGGGATCAAGAAAGTAGGTAGAAAGCAGTTGGGTATGTAAACAAAACACAGAGAAAGCCGGATAAGGCTGATAAGGTAAACAAGTGATAAGTCGAGTACTAAAATGTTACAGGGAAAGCATGTTTTACTCACTACAGTTGTAAGATAACAGAAAAACAGACAAGACTACTACTTGTATATTACAGCAAAGCATGCGGAGGGCAAAACTCCTGAGATTACTTCTATCATATAAGTGAGTACGTTTAGTAGTTTGTACGAAGCAGAAAAGGGAGAGCTACTTCTTCAGCGGAGCGAAGCCACGGCTTTTTCCCACGAATTGATCCGTGATCACCACACCGCCATATGTCCGGGCCATCTCGTAGCAACTGATGGCGGTCTCTTGCTTTTGAGGCAACGTCCTGATGTGTGCCTTGGTAGGTTGCCTCTTGTGGCCAAGGAATTCATCTATCATCTCAAAGCCTTCCAAGCCGATCTTAGCAAGGTCTTTCTGAGGTGCCATACTTTACAGGAACAGCAGAACAGATATAGAGATCAACTGGCTTTCTTGCTCAATTTTCTGATGCTAATCTTTCAGGTAAACTTCCCTTTATATAGGAGTTACAGCAACCCTTACGCTTATCTCCCTACGGGCCCAAGCAAGAAAGTGAAACAGAATATGGAATTTTAAAAGGAAAATGCAAAGAAGGTCCAACTTTTGATGATTCTCTTCAAAGATGCAGGGTTACTGGGAAATTCTTGTGGAATTGGCGAAATTACAGTTTAGTATTTGCTTGAATTTGAGGATATGAGGCACGAAGCTCACTCTCTTTACGGATCGGACCACAAGGGTGGCATGTTTGAGTTTGAGGGGATGAGGCGTGATACTCTCTTTCTCTTCACATATTGGAACACATGGCGGCAGGAGGATTTCTTTATTTTTTATATTATTTTTGGGCAGGAGGAGTGATAGCTTATTTTGCAACTTGTGGGCGGCGCAATATATATATACACATATTGCGCGTGAGGAGACTCATTAACTTCTAGCATTGGAGGGAGATAATTGAGAGGTCCAAATGGTAAAATAAATTGTGAATTCTATGGGGGGGGGGGAAAAAAAAAAGGTTACATGAAGGAAAAATTGTTTTAATGCCAATGGACCACAATGTGAGCATTGCAAATTAAATGAGTACCCATGCCACAAGAATTATAATGGACCTTTTTTAGTGAATCTTACAACTATAACCTCTATCTTGCCACACCTCTAGAACAATGACAGAATTGTGAGCATTATTAATGAGGATTTTGCAAGCATCTTACATGCTCACATGGAAACTATACGCAAATTTCTTTAAAAACTTTGGATTGTTGATAATGATGCTAGTGATCATATTACTTCTAATGTCAAATGCTTAGAATCAAGTGTGAATTGTGTATTTAAGATCTAAGATTGTAAAACTACAAAATGACGATCAGATAGAAATTTCACACATTGGTTCAATAAACGTATCCAAAGACCTAAAGCTTGAGATTATATTGTATTTTCTTAGGAAATAATCTACAACTGCAACCTTGTACAGGAAAATCGCGAGTGGATTTTTCATGCCCTTTAAATGTCACGCAAGTGACGTCATAATTCTTACCTCATACATCCGACGATAAACTTAACTATGAAGCAGAATTATTCGACTCTTATGGGTAGGCCGCTAGAGCGGGCAGGATTTGATGCGTATTCAAGTGTCAAGCAAAAAGCAAACGAGAAGAGGTGGCATGATAAGGTCATTATTGCGGTGGTCGAAAGCAAAAGCGGAGGTATATTGATCCCAATTATTGAGATTCAGAATGTAAATAAAGGATATTTGAGGGCATGGCCTACAGGGTATCACGTCTTTCGGCGCTCCTTTCTTTCGTTTCTTTTCATTTCAGCAGTCTCTTATGTATTCGATAATGCTCAGAGTATTTTAACTTCTACTTTCTCACACGACTTGCCAAGTACGTTATCTCCTTGTCGGGTTTACATGAATGATTTTGTATTCTTCTTCCTTATGATTTGGAATAATATTGAAAGCCTTCGTCTCATTTTTTACGTTCTTCTTCCTCATTGTTTGATGCGTTAACTTGTCACAAGACACGATAAAGAAAAGAAAGAAAAGATAGGCAACGGGATGAGCGAGTTCAATTATATTGATTTTATTATGATGATAAAATACAGGCCTAAGGCTAGTCTACTTTACATGGTAATAAGTTATATAATAAAATTAACAATACAAATTCAATTAAGTAATATGAATATAATGAAGAAAATCCAGTATCAACTCTTACAATGTATTTTAATTGAGGCCTTTTCATTGACACAATTGCATTCAGTCGTCGCTTCGATTGTTAATCTTTCGCGTGTTTCTCTCCGTAATATCAAGATAGGTCATGTAGTGATCCTGAATTGGACATTGCTCTTTTCCCTGGAAAATGTGGAAGTGATCGTCTTCCGTCTTCAAGTTCTTCGGTTCACTTTTGCTGGCGCTTTCTTGTTTTTGGTTTCTCAAAGGCTTGCGTTGCTGTTATGCCAAATTTCAGGGAGGGGTTGAGGAGCTCCTTCACTATAGAAAGTTAAGGGAAAGGTTAAGAGAAGCCATCGAGATACTACTTCTACTGTAAGAAGTTTATCCTTACATGTGAGTTATCCAATGAAGTTATGTTTGCTGATTCTATTTAATTATATCAAATCATGCCATTCAACCTCAATATTAACTTAGCACAATTTTCTTAATTAGCCAGCTTATAGTAAGGTAAAGAGCACGTAGGCAGAATTAGTTCGTAACCTTGAATTTCTGTTCTTCCATTCCAGTTGGCACATTAAATGATAGAAGCCGCACCATGGCATTGCCCATCTCCTTTGCAAGGCATAATCTCAGTTTTAGTGGCATCGGTATTAGTGATCTTTGTAATAGTTGGTTGGGTATTTGCCCCTTCCCTTATTGTATCCCCTCTCAAGAATGAATCTTTCCTTTCCAGTCAAGTAGGATATTTGATTCATTCTATCATTTAATAGTAAACAGTGACTACTATTGTTTCCTGACCACCATCGGTATATAGATAAGAGAAGTATAGGATTCAATCGTCACTATGAATGTCTTCCTTACCGGCATCGGTATAATAAAACAGGATGGCTGGCTGATACAAGTGGGTAGTTCAAAACCTCCATTCTAGTGGCACCAGTCCATGATCTAATCCCTTATCAGTAGCATATGGGCGAGCCAGTCTGGCTTGTTTGTAAAGGACTGTTGTCAAGTACAATATGATGCTTCTACTTAAAAGGTTCACTTCAGTTTCTCTTTAGGAGGTAATGGATATCCTATGGTATGACTATAAATAGTTCCGGAAAGGATCTTAGAACTTTGGAGATCTAAGCCTTATCTTTAGATTGGTTGTCCACCCAAACCCTGTAATTAATAGTTCAAATAACAATTATGTCTCTTTACAACAATAAGAAGGTTTAGAGAGTATAAATAAGAGAGTTTATCGTAATTTAAGAAGACCTCTCCAACTCTATGCCATATTTTCTTTGATATCAAAATGCATAATTGAAATTCTCTTGCTTTTAGTATTATAAATCCATCTACTGTATAAAGATGAGATTGGATAATTGATGAAATTCTAAATGACCTCCCTAACAAAATCTTATTATACACTTTAAAATCTAATAGTCCAAGTCCTCATTTCTTTTTAGGTGAACAAACAACTTGCCAAGTAATCTTGTTAGTTTTATGATCTTTCAAATTATCCACTCATAAAAAGTGTTTAATCTTCTTTTCAATCTCATAAATAGTTTGCTTTGGGATAATGAACATTTGCATTTAAAATGTGCAAATAGAAATAAGAACTAATTTTGCCAATTATAAGCTTTTAGCATAGCTTAGATGTCTCATTCCTCTATAAATTTTTCTTATAATTTTCTTTGTCAAAACCTTACAATTAACATAGGTAAGTCTTTTTGTAATAAATGGAATACCAAGATACCTAATTAGGACAGTTCTTTTAGGAAAAAGAGTATGATCCAAAATCAAAAGCTTTTCTTGCTTAGTAAGTTCTAAAAATATATTTAACATTCGCTAGGATTAAAATGTAAACCTGTGATTGCTACAAAGTCTTTCAAAACATCAGTGAGACATAATACTAAATTTATATCCCTATGTGAAAATAAAAGTAAGTAATCAGTAAAACAAAAGTGAATGATTTTCTCCATTTGACATTAATAGTAGTATTTGAAAGTAGAAGTAGAAGTCTTTTCAATAATAATCATGTTAAGAATCTCATGACAAAGACAAATAAATAAAAAGACAAAGGATCTTTTTGCCTTAACTTATTAGTGCCATCAAAGTAGCCAACATGCTCACCATTAAACTTTACAGAGAATTTGGTAGTAATAATGCATTGGCTACTTCTTTATTTTATTTGTTTATTTCTTTTATTTCTTTCAACAAGCTCCTCCCAACCTGTGGTTTTGCAACTTTCATTGTGGTTCTTCAAGGCACCAGTTACTTTCCAAGTAGGAAATTCGCATCGCACTAAGGACTACTCAACATTTACTGTGTAGCCACTACTAACTTTTGCTCACACTTAAGACTCCCACTTATTGAATGTGGTTCCTTCGTTGTGACTCATAAAGATTGAAAATTTTCTTTAGGTTTGGTGATTCTTAGGGTAGTCCACATGGCCAAGTTACTAGATTTTTTCCAAGCACTCCTACAACAAGATCCGCATTAAGGCAATGTCTTAAAATTTAAAACATTATGATCATTGTTTTTCGACATTGTTCCATCTTCTTCCTTTAATCATAATTTGAAAGACTCTAAATCCATGGCTTATAATTTGGATAAAAATGCTCATCATGATCATTTGCATCTTTTTACCATTGATTTTCCTAAAAACCTTCTTGTTACACATTTGTTCGATAGTACTTATTGTGAGATATGGAGCATGCAAGTTCATAGTACTCTTGAGGCTTGAGTTAAATTCAGGTTTTTTAATGATAACTTTCCTTGCCCAAACAACCCAATCCTTGGCCCATAATAGGACCAATGTCCTTGCATTGTTAATCAATTGCTGGAGAAATCTATAGATGATAGTCTAGTCTCATGCATTGGTAGAACCAAAAAGTTCCTAAGGTAATATGGGTTTCCTTCAAGCTTCATTTTGGGTAATTAATAGGCACACATTGGTATAATGTACAGCTTTTGTTACATGATATGAATCAAATCAGTAGGAGTGTTACTAATTATTATACAAATTTCACCATTTGTCAAAAAAGTCCTAATTTATCATCCCCTAAATTTCTTTATATGATCATACTGCTTGATGGCCATATCAAAGTACTTCTTAATAGAGTAGTTAACCTAGCTATTTATCATGCACTCAATACTTACAGCTGATGTTATCAAGTACTATTTTCACAATTATCTTTGTTGCATCATTTATATTTTGTGTATCATTTAGAACTCCAGTTAATGGTTAATTTGGCAGCACCATCACATTTTCAACATAAAAATATAAATGAAGTAACTTGGTGAATCTCAAAGAATTCTCTAGTTATGTGAGGAATTGGAAATGAAAAAGGGGAAGGAGGGAGGGAAAGAAACAAAGAGCTCATTGGAATGTTATAGCAAACATAGTACACTTTTGATCATTATGACAATGTAGCTTTTTGTAGTTTTCAATGTTGCTTCTTCATGTCTTGTTTGTGTCACTTGGAAAGAGTGACTGATAACTCTATTTTTATAGAGTTATTTTACCTATTTTAGGCAATAAATAACTTTAATAATCATGAGAAAACATTTGAACTCCTTTTTATTTACTTAAATTTATCTTGTTTATGTAACACAAGGAGGCAAGGAGAAAAGGAATGAACATGGAGAACCTGATGCTCATTGTGTGGCAAAATCGTAATATCAAGATCAAGAGAGTTAAGATGGGCTTGGGCTTTGGATGATTGTTATTAGATTTTCTATTGTTGTTAGGTTTTCTATTTATTTAGAAAACTCAGTCATGTTAGGAATTCAAATCCCATTTTAATTTAGGAGTTCAAAACCCAATTGTTTTAGGTCTCCAAAATCCAATTCTACTAGGATAGTAGATAGGTCTAAACCTAAACCCTATTTAAGAGAAGAGAAGAGGCAAAAGAAAGAATGAGGAAATTGAGCACAACTCAAGAAAGAGGCCAAGAATTCAAGGTTTTCTTGAAGAGAAGACAAAAATGGTGACAGACTTCTTGTTCTTGGATTCAAGATGCCTTATTTATTTCTTATTACTATTCTTCCTCATTATTTCTTTATGTTTTAGTTTATTTTTGTTAGAGTTACGATGTAACCTAATTATGATGGTATGAATCTTATGATTATTATGTTTTGTGAGGTATTTTATTTATGTGAAGTTACATATTACTATGTTTAATGCTTTTAAGTGATTAGCTATCACTTAAATGATATGATTTGCATGTTTGAGACCAACAGGAGATGATATGCAGTTGCTTCTTGTAATGTGTAACCATAAATTAAATATGGATAGACATATACCATATTGTTTGTGTGGCTTTCAGTATAAACTGGGAATGTTCCTAAATCCTAATGCATTTAGTTTGTTTCAATTCACATATAGAGATATAGTAAATTAATGAACTAAGTAGGTTTGCTATACCTAGACATAGGATAGTAAATAAATTAGAAAGTTCCGCCATCACATAGATATTATCCCTCTTGCAAGCATAAATAATCAATATTAATACCTAGTAATTATGGTAAAATCATATGCTCTAACATATTTCTTGTATTTAGTTTTCTTAGATTTAGTTAGTTAATCTATCATCTATCAATTTGAATTTGCTAGATAAATTCTAGGAGTTGTTCACCATTAGTAATTAATTGGTCTAGTAATCACCAATCTCTATGGACGATATCTTTCTCATCATTATATTACTTGTTCGACTTATTCACTTGCATATAAATTTCACCGAACAAGTTTTTGGTGCCGTTGCTGGAGATTAGTTATTTTACTGCTGATTAATATTAATACCGAATGATTTCTAGGTTTAATCTAGCTTTTATTTTCTTTTCATTTTTTTTAATTCTTGAAAAAAATTCTTTCTTTTAATTCTTGAAAAAAAATCTTTTTTTTTCTAGTTGTTGAAACAAAAAAAAAATCATTTTTTTTAGTTGTCGAAAAAAAAAAGGAAAAAAATCATTTTTTTTGTTTTATTTTTATTTTGAAAAAAAAATTCCTTGTTAACTTGTTATTGTTGAAAGATTAAGTAACAAGGATGAAGAAAAATGATGGTATACATAGACTTTTAAAAGACTATGTTGCACCAACATTTTGGAATGCTACATCAAGCATTAAAAGGCCTGAAATTCAAGCAAACAACTTTAAGATCAAGCCAGCACTCATCTAGATGCTTCAAAACTCCTTGCAATTTAGTGGGCTACCAAACGATGATCCAAATGCTCGCATTGAAGCCTTCCTTGAAATCTGTGACCTAATCAAATACAATGGAGTCACAGATGATGCTATCAGGTTAAGACTATTTCCATTTTCTCTTATGGACAAAGTCAAAAGTTGGCTCTATTCTCTTCCTATAGGATCAATTACTACGTGGAATGATTTGGCTCAGAAATTTATTCATAAGTTCTTTCCTTTTGTGAAATCTGCAAAAATGCACAAAGATGTTATCACTTTTACACAGATGGATAACGAATCACTATATGAAGCTTAGGAAAGATTCAAGGAACTTTTGAGGAGATGTCCACATCATGGACTACCCATATGGTTACAGGTCCAACCTTTTTATGATGGGTCTACTACAAATCTCCGTTTCATAATTGATGCAACTGCATGAGGGTCCTTGCACAACAAAACACCAGAAGAGGCATATGAGCTTCTAGAGGAGATGGCATTCAATAGTTATCAATGGTCTACTGAAGGGCTACCAATGCATCAAACAAATGAAGTCTATGGAATAGATATCTTCACCACAATGTGTGCACAATTGGAAATTCTCAATAACAAGATAGATAACTTAAGTATTCCAATTGTGAGAATTCAGAGCGGAGAATGTGAATTTTGTGGTGGAGGACATGCGAGCATGGAATGTCAAGTAGGTAATCCTTATGCTCAATGTAATGAATATGTTAATTTTGTTGGGATTTCGAGTAGGTCACACAATGATCCTTACTCCAACACATACAATCCGGGATGGCACAACCATCAAACTTTTTCATAGAGTAACCCAAATGATATGAGACTGCCACCAACATTTGAGCAAAGTGAAGAGGTAAAGCCTAACTTGGAGAATATGATTAACAAGATGATGCAAAACAATGAAGAGAGATTTCAGAGACAAGAAGCTTCAATCCAAAAATTAGAGGTGCAGATGAGTCAGCTAATCAATGACCAATCTAACTTGTTTATCTGATTTTTCTCCTTACAAAATGGTAGGGTTTCTTTTGATCACATAGCCAAATTAGGTTTAGATGCTGCTTCAAGCATTCTTACTGTATGTTCTTCTATTTATGATGAGTGAACTTTACTAGAAAAAGAAAATGTTGGATGTGGAAGAAATTAGCCTTTGAATTCATAATCTTAAATTTTTCTCCTTGCAGGGCTCTTATAGTACAACATGCTTAAAGGAATGTAAAATATCTCATACATCCATAATTTCTACTCATCTTGTTTAAATGATAAGATACATGATCTGAATTGTTCCTTGCGAGTCAAAGGTATTTGACTTTGTAAATTTGAGGTTTAGTGTTCTATTAGATTTATTTATTTCTAGTAAGGTTTATTTACTTTGAACTGCATTACTCTACAAGTATACAGGTTGTCATGCCCATTATGTGTAATGACTTTTAAATTTCATATCATTCGTGGATAGGTGGTATTGAATTTACTACAATTTTTAAGGTTTTTCATTTGCATAATTTATGAGACTGACCCAGTAATAGTCTTGTTGAGGAAGTATTTTATTGCTAGACAGCACCCGGCCTTCATATATGTTGTTGTTGATATGGATAGAATTTTTGTTAGTTAATCTTTTACAGTTTCTTCTGGATAAATTTGTTTTTCTATGATTGAATAATTGTTTTGGAAACTCACTAGATATAATGCCAGATTAAAAAATTGGATTGAATTTTAGTCTTCGTTGTGCTCACTTATTGAGGTAGAAAATTCACCATTTTTTATTTGCATTTATGGTTTGTATTAGCAAATTAGGATTTTTGTGAAGTTGTATTTTAAATTGTAGCCTGAGGACATCTGGTTACCCTCAATCTCTCAACCAACTTTTCTACACTTTTTTCGTCACTTTCTTTAGCCTTTTTAGATTCTTGAGAATTCTAAACTTGATCCATGTATTATATTCACATAACATGTAGCTTAAATATAGCATTGAATGCCGTTGAAGAGGTATCTATATTGCTTTATGTTTTTGAATTGCCAAAAGAAATAGGAAAGGCTTTCTTTTTCAAAGAGATGCTTTTATCGGGCAAGTTCACCACAAGTCTTAAGTTCCTTTTCTTTTCTTTTCTTTTCTTTTCTTTTATTTTGGTTAAAATGAACTTTGTATCCCTCTCTATTTTAACCATTTTGCCTTTCATTTTTTCTCATGTAAATAGGTTAACCCACAGATCTAGTAAATGTCCTTTTTTTTTGTGTTTCAATGTCCTTCCATGTGGAAGAAAAGAGGCTATGTTTTAACGTGGAAACTTGGTGTGGAAATTAAACCCATTTTTTTGAATAAAAATCTAATTTATGGTATGGTGTATTTTGATCCCCCTAACTACTTATGGATGATTGAATGCATTTATGGGCCATCACTTATAATATAGTACAAAAGGAGTATTTTTAGGCCTTGTTAGATTGTACACTCGGAATCAATTGGTTCCAAGCGAATTCATGGAGTTGTTGCTTGGATTATTAGGGAATAAGAGGATTAGGAAATGACTTAACTTAAAAGACAAATGCTCAACAGTGAGGTAAGGGAGTCACTTGTCTGGTCTTTTAGTGCACTCACTATTGTTATGAGAATGAAATTACATTCCAACTTGACTTAAGACCAAGACTCCTTACAACTCAAACTACTAATGGCACTAAGCAGCTAGAGATTTATCAAAAGGGCAACAGATTTTTATCATCAAGAAGAAGGCTCGCCTAGTTGCTTAAGGCTATGAAAAAGAATATGGTCCATATTATTCTGAGATGTCGTGTTTAGTCCAGTTGCTTAAAACAGTCCATTTGCACCCGCTTACATTCAGCATTAGCCCAATTACCACCTAGAGACAGGAAAAGATAAAGTCCCTTCCTATTTTTTTTTTTTTAAAAAAAAGTTCTTTAAGAAGGAATAATCTAATGTATTAAGCATATCAATGTGGCATCTTTATCGATCCAAGATGGAATCAATGAGAATCTCATAAACTATACTGAAAATGCCCTTGGAAGATTTCCTCCCCTTGTTCCCTTAAAAGATTCCCCCCTCCCCTGTCCCTTCTCTTGCCCATTACTATTAGGGATATGTGTGTATAATTGGTGTTGAACTTCCTAATTGGGCACATTATATTTTCCATATGGCATAGATTATTTAAGAAGTTATTTTTTATGTATAGCAATTTTATATTCTCTTTAATTCTTTGTATGATTCCATTAGGGCTGTTCCTCATGCTATAAAAGGACACCCTATGCACTATTCTTTTCAAGAAAGCAATACTTAGAAAATTCCCAATGTTCTTTGCCTTTTTCCCATTCACCTTATGACATGGTATCAAGAGTCATTCCTTCCTAAGCTTCCCTTCTCTTTCATTTTTTTTTTTCTTTTGCTTCTTTTTTCCCTACTCTTCACACTATGTCAGCCCCTCCCAATTCTAGTGCTTTTCTATCAAACCAAGATGTTCCCATCATTGAGGACATTACTCGCCTTGCGGAGTCTCCTTATGCCTCCCTTCCTGAGCACCAACTTTCCATCCCCTTGCCGCACTCTATAGGTTTCTCTGCTATTGATATGCATGTTTCTTTTTTTTTTTTATAAGCCTAAACCCTCTATTTTGGCTTCCCTAGTTTGGCCCTCCTTTGGCCAATTTGGCTCCAACCCCCCTATGTAGTGGGTTCCTTATGTGGCCTAGCCCAGTTCCTAGCCACCCCTTGGCAATCCTATGCATGTGGGCCCAACCCAGACGACCCCTTCTTTTATGTCTAGGCCCTCTTCTATGGGCTCTTCCATGGCCTTTTTTTCAAGTGGCCTAGTCTCCATTGGATTGTTAACCACCCCAACCCCTCCTGGACCCACTCTAAGTTTTGTCCTGGGTTGGACCAACTTCACCCTTGCTTTTGGGTCGGGTTCTCCAATTTTTCTAGGTCAATTAGGTTTAGGGCCAAATCCCTACTTGATTTTTCTACCCTTTTCCACAACCGTAGGCAACCACCTTGAATTGGGCAATCCACTTTACCTAGTGGCATTCAATGGCCTTGAATTGTGTCTATTGGCCTCCTTTCTCACCAACATCAATACTTTCACAACATGGGCTTGCAATCTCCATCTTGTGCTTGTCACAAAGGACAAGGCTTTCTCAATGGGACAATGCCCTTTCCTTCTGACGAATGCCTTACATGTGAATGGCAAAAATGTTTTCAGCTTGTTCGTACATGGATTAGCAACACTTTTTCATTGGAAGTCGCCACTAGCCTCCCATCGACCAAAGACACAAAACACCTTTGGGATATGAGATGTGAAATGTGGTCATACCAACCATGTTTGTTGATTTTAAATCCATTAGGTTCTCTCAGACTTGAAGCAAGGCAATCTCTCTATCACAATTATTTACAATCAGTTCTCCACCCTTTGTAACAAGCTTAATCTTACCGAGGAACCTTTCTAAGGGCCTAATTCGACATTGTAGAAGTATCGTTGGATCAAGGATAAGACTCGTGTGACCCGTTCTGCTTCTCCTTAATGATTCCTTCTCAATTTTCAAATCATAAATTCTGGCCATGGCCTTGATGCCCTTGCTTTGCCAGTTGTTCTTCTTTGCCGTCCAGGAGGAGAGCTAGTGACTTGCTTCGATGGAGTAACTTTGCATTAGTGACCATGTTCTTCTTCCTACTCATGCAATGCCAACACAACACACGGTCATTGCTTACGGGAGCTCTCCTAGCTGGGTTTCACACACTGCCTTGTTAGGGTTTTCCAAATGCCTCACATTGCAAACCCCTATTACGAGGGACAGCTCAGATTGCAGCCCTCAATTGAATGCCCTTGGTTCACTCTTAAGTGTGCCCTCATCTAGCGATCCTTATCTACTCAAAGTTGACAGCTCGTAGCGTGCGACCACTACACCTATGGTTAAAACCTCCTTTAGTCAATGCAATTTTGGGTCTTCTTGCAAATCCAACAGCCAAAATTCATCGCATAGTCGATCTAACGGACTCTTGTGTGATCATTGTAGAAAACCCAACCTTGATAAAGACCATTGTTGGTAATTACATGGTAAACCCACTGATAAGGATAGTGAGGAAAATGAGGCCTAATCTCATGACGTGATCCATGTTTCTTAAGACTCAGCTTGTGGACCTCTTAGTGAAGCCCAATTTCAAGAAATTATTCAGGCTTTCAACCAATTAGGCCAACTTGACAAATATGCTAGTTTTAGAGGTACTTCTTATTGTTTCATGAGTTTGATTTCCCCGACTACTTGGTTTATTGATTCATGTGCTAATGACTACATTATTTGTGATTAATTTTTTTTTCTAAAATCCATACTTTTCATCCTTCCACATCAATGCATTTCCTTGCTGAAAACGTCATCTCTATCACCAAAATTGGTGACTTTAGCCCTCATTTCACACTTAATTTAATCTTATTTTTGTTTCTAAAGCTTGTGAGACTAATAATTGTTAGGCTATTCTAGATTCTAATTTTTGTTTCTATCAAGTTTGTTCAATTGGCAAACTAATGGGCTTGGGTAGTGCTCAACATGGCCTTTATTTTTGGATTTCCCTTCTTGTAAATTTCAATTTATCTTCATGTATTGTTCCCAATGGGACACCTTTTGTAATGCCAATTCTAATAATAAAACGTCACTTTCTCATCAACGCTTGGGCCATAATGCTTCATTTCCATATCCAAAATGTTTGATTTGCCCTTTGGCCAAACAACCTCGCTCTTCATTCCTTACTAACACACCACATGCTTCATCCCTGTTCTCTCTTCTTCACATTAACATTCGAGGGCCCTACCATATACCTCACTATAAGGGGTTTAGGTTTTTCCTTACTCTTGTTGATGATTTCTCCCAAGGTACTTAGGTCTTCTTGATGCAATCTAAAACCCAAGTCCTTTCCTATCTCACTTGTTTCTTTGCTCTCATTTTCACTTAGTTCCACACCTCCGTCCAATGTGTTCATTTTGATAATGCATGTGATTTCTTTAACCATGATTGCTCCTCTTTTTTTGTCACTCATGGTATTCTTCATGAGAGTTCTTACACTTATACTCCACACAAAATGAGGTAGTTAATCAAAAACACCGTCACCTTTTAGATGTTGCTAGGGCTCTTAAATATCAAGCATTTATCCTTAAACATTTTTAAGGTGATTATGTGGCCATTGCAGCTTACCTAATCAATCAAATGTCTTACTGGGTCCTTGATGGGAAGATACCCTTTGAGCTACTGTTTGGGAAACAAACAAACCCTCAGTTACCTCTGCATTTTTGGATGCCTATGCTTTGCCAATATCATGGGCATCAAGACAAGTTGGGTACTTAAGCTACTTATTACATTTTCATAGGTTACAAATTGGTTGTTTGAGTAACAAGGCACTTTTAAAGAGCATGCTATATATCAATGAAGAAAGAACATCACGACCACTCAAAGATATATATATATATATATGTACACCTTGAGGTACATAAATCACATGAATATGAGGTATATTCTTCATATCTTTCCTTATTCTTGATGTTATCAAAAAAGAGGAGAAAAGTATACATGTACCCTTCTCTATTTCTAAACTCCACATACGCGAAGGGAATTTTAAACAATAACAACTATTGCTTACTCAAGCATGGATGTAGAATTCAAAAGCCTTGTCGATATTGCTACCAAATTAATATGGACAGAAGCATTACTACATGATCTTCATGTGTCTTTACCTCATCCCTCATCTCTCTGATGTGACAACTTGTATGTTTGTATGTCACTTAAAATCCTATCTTCCATGCAAGGACAAAGAATGTTGAGATTGATTTCTAATTCATTTTGAGGGAGTCAAGTCCAAGAAGTTAAATATTTATTTCATTTCTTATGTTGATTAATCAATGGATATCTTCATTCAAAGCCTCTCCCCTATAAGATTTGAGACTCTTCAACTTATGGTATAAATAAGCTTAGAGTTCATATTGGTAACTTGCAAGGGATATTAAAATTAGAATCAATTAGTAAGTGCAAAATAGTGATTTTTTTTTTTTTTTTTGATGAATATGTGAGTTGATTCATCGAAGAATAAAGAAATACATAAGCTTAGGGGCATACCCCAGCATTACAATCATCTAGGAGAATATAGACTTTGAAATTCTCCAACTATGACTCAACAAAACATTAGCTTGAGAGAGTTTAATGTTTCTAAATAAAGAAGCTCTTCCACGGACTACTCTCCTGATTTTAGCTAATAACATTGGAATATCAATAGACTTATTCTGAAAACGTCTATGATTTCGTTCTAACCAGATACAATAAAGGCAAGCTAAGAAAGAAAGCTGGAGAAGCTTTGCGGCTAAATCCTTTCCCTTAGTTGCTTTAATCATCCATTGCAATTCAGATTCCCAATCGTAGATGACCTTACGAATACCTTGTTGAGCTAGAATAGTTCTCCAAACCTGGTTAGTCCAAATGCACTGAAAGAATAAGTGTGATCTATCTTCATATTGAGAGCCACAGAAATTACAATACAAATCAATTGAGGGGAGCCAACGAGAAACCACTACTGTTGTAGGTAGTTTATCTCTACATATGAGCCAACCAATGAAGTTATGTTTGCTGATTCCTCCTGACCATATCAAGTTGTACCATTCAACCTCAGTGCTCTCTTGACATAATTCCTTGTACGTTTCCTTACAGCAATAAGAAGGTTTGGATAGTGTAGAGGTTAAAGTTTGTCGTAACTTTAGAAGACCTCTCCAACTCCATGCCATATTTCCTTTAATGTCAAGCTCCATAATTGAATTTCCCCTGCTTTTAGTACTATGAATCCACTTACTCCATAAGGATGAATTAGGGCAATTTATGAGATTCCAGAGAGATCGCCCCAACAAGACTTTATTCCATACTTTAAGGTTTAGTAGTCCAAGACCTCCTTCCTTTTTTGGTAAACAAACAACTTGCCAAGCAACCTTATGAGTTTTATGATCTTCTGAGTGACCTGCCCAGAGAAAGTGCCTTATCTTCTTTTCAATCTCATAAATGGTCTGTTTTGGGAGAATGAACATTTGCATCCAAAAGGTACAGATAGAAGTGAGAACTGATTTTGCCAATTGTAGTCTTCCTGCATAGCTTAAATGCTTCATTCCCCATCCATCAATTCTTGTCATGATTTTCTCTGTCAAAACTTTGCAATCCGTGTAGGTAAGCCTTCTTGTAATAAGAGGAACACCAAGGTATCTAATAGGGAGTCTTCCTTCGAAGAAGGGGGTATGATCTAATATCAAAAGTTTTTCTTGTTCAGTGATCCCTGAGAAAAATATCTGACTTTTGCTAGGATTATACTGCAAACCTGTGAGTGTTGCAAATTCCTCCAAAGCTTATGTGAGACATAATACTGAATTAACATCCCCATGTGCAAATAAAAATAAATCATCTGCAAAACAAAGGTGGGTGATTTTCTCTTCCTTGCACCTCCAATGATATTTGAAAGTAGAGGTAGAAACTTTCTCAATAATTATCCTATTAAGGATCTCCATGACAAGCACAAACAAATACGGGGATAAAGGATCTCCCTGTCTTAACCCATTAGTGCCCTCAAAATAACCTACATGCTCACCATTGAAATTCACAGAGAATCTAGTAGTAGTGATACATTGGCTAATCAAATCAAGTAAAGTTTGAGGAGTATGAATAGCTCGGAGAACGCCCAATATAGCATCCCATTTAACCATGTCATAAGCTTTCATAAGATCAATCTTAATGGCAACACGCTTTCCTTTATCTCATTTATGATAGTTATGAAGCAATTCCTGACAAAGCATAATATTTTCAGAGATTTGACGACCCCTGATAAAAGCAGTTTGGTTTTGGCTAATCACTTCAGGGAGAATAAGACTTATTCTCTCAGCAAGTAGTTTTGAGATCACTTTATATAACACATTGCAGCAAGCAATGGGCCGAAAGTCCTTCATACAACTTGGGTTAGGGGTTTTAGGTACCAGGCATAGCAAAGTAGCATTAATAGCTTTCAGTAATTTCTTGGATGAGAAAAAATCTAGCACCGCATCTTCTATGTCATGACCGATAATTGACCAAGCTTTCTTGTAAAATAGGCTATTGTATCCATCAGGACCAGGAGCTTTGAAATCATGTTAAAATAGTGATTTATTTAGTTAGTTACAAAATATCAAAAGACGCGTTGGTTACTGAATGTCAAAAAAACATGATAGTTTAAAGGGAAATTTGGCTCATATTTTGATTACTATAAATAGGCCAACCAATTGTATTTTAAACCATTAAATTTTGATATATTTCTCTCAAAGTTCTTCTCTTTATTTTCAAATATTATTTGTTTTTCATAAAAAAAAATTATCCACGAATTCAATAAGATTTTGTGAAAATCCTTGCTTTAACAAAAACTTTCTCAGATGGATCTGCAACGTCATATTGCCCTCCAAATTGAGGAACGTTGAAAGGAGCAACAGTTTTATCCGCCACGCCTTTGCTCAATTCATGGCACAGAAGAAGAATAGTAAGTAAGCTAGCCTCTGCTGTAACGGCCATTGGCACGAAACCTCGAACACCAGAACAAATTTCTACACGTTTTTGTTGTTTTGCAGATTAAAAGCCCCCGTGGACGCTTGATGATGCGTTGGGAAATGAGTTCTCTCTGTGCTACCTTGTTTAACTAGTTATTTCAGCAAAAGAAATTCTGACCACTGGTGTTATTTATGGGAGTTTTAAGAGAACCTTCATCTGTTTTTGTTCTCATGTTATTTCTGTTGGCCAGAATTAGTGATGATGCTTCTATACGCTTCTTCAAATTTACGGTAGCGTGTCTATACCTGCGGAGTGGGCTACTTAATCTTCATGAATTATTAAGTGGGTCCAACAATATTCCTCCAAAAGTACTATTGAGAAGAGAGAGACACAACTCATATAAGACCCAAAGAATAAAACACCACTCCGGGACGAAGTTCCAACGCTCTCTTTATCAGCGAAAATATTCGCCCCTGCAATCGCACCCACCGTTTTGTGACCAAAAGCTTATTCTGTTACCCCGCCTATCACGTGTGGTTTAGACAAGGATACTGAGGCTCATCCTTCTGAACTAATACCTAGAAGATAATAGCAAAGACCAATTTGAGATGTTTCCGATCATGATTTTTTTCTGTTTCTGTTACCGTCTAGCCAACTGATTTTTACCAAGTCCACGCCCTAGCACCTTCTTGATCCTTCGGTGGTGTTTGAAAGTGGGCAGCCTCTACTCCCAGGACATACGAAGCTGTTAAGTTCCGGGCTGGCGAGTACTTCTTCGCAGAAAAGGGAGAGGGGGAAAAAGAAAACAGGGTAGTACAACAAGCCACGCAACGCTCTAGAATGGTTGTTCAAGCTATGGTCCAAGTCGCGGAACTGCTTCCTCCTCATTCCCTGTAACTCCCACCAAAAATAATTCAAGCTAAGTTCGATCATATGCCTAAAGTCTAATCTCTGCTAAAATAATTGGTCGCAGTGGTTTTCCGCATGACTTCAGTAGTCCTTGATACGGGATCCTTCAATCGTGTAATTTTCTTGGGGAACAAGAAAGTAGGGAGAAAGCAGTTAGGGTAAGTAAACAAAACACAGAGAAAGCCGCATGAGGCTGATAAGGTAAACAAGTGATAGGTCGAGTACTACAATGTTACAGGCAAACCATATTTTACTCACTACAGTTGTAAGATAACAGGAAAACATACAAGACTACTACCTGTATATTACAGCAAAGCATGCTATTAAAAGCATGGAGAGGGCAAAACTAATGAGATTACTTCTATCATATGAGGGAGTACGTTTAGTAGTTTGTACAAAGCAGAAAAGGGATAGCTACTTCTTCAGCGCAGCTAAGCCACGGCTTTTTCCCACGAAGTGATCCGTGATCACCACACCACCATATGCCCGGGCCATCTCGTCGCAACTGATGGCGATCTCTTGCTTTGGAGGCAACGTCCTGATGTGTGTCTTGCTAGGTTGCCTCTTGCGTACAAGGAATTCATCTATCATCTCAAAGCCTTCCAAGCCGATCTTAGCAAGGTCTTTCTGAGGTGCCATACTCAACAGAAATAGCAGCACAGATATAGAGATCAACTGGCTTTCTTGCTCAATTTTCTGATGCTAATTTTTCAGGCAAACTTCCCTTTATATAGGAGTTACAGCAACCCCTACGCTTATCTCCCTACGGGCCCAAGCAAGAAAGTGAAACAGAATATGGAATTTTAAAAGGAAAATGCAAAGAAGGTCCAACCTTTGATGATTATCTTCAAAGATGCATGGTTACTGGGAAATTCTTTTGGAATTGGGCAAAATTACTGTTTAGTATTCGCTTGAATTTGAGGAGATAGGCACGAAGCTCACTTTCTTCACGGATCGGATCACAAGGGTGGCATGTTTGAGTTTGAGGGGATGAGGCGTGATGCTCTCTTTCTCTTCACAGATTGGATCACATGGCGGCAGGAGGATTTTTTTATTTTTTATTTTTTACTTTTTGGGCAGGAGGAATGAAAACTTATTTTCATTTCGGTGTGTGCAACTTGTGGGCGATATATCAATGATTATACAACTCCCTCTCAAATAATGATAATGTGATTAAGTGTTAGGAAGGGACCTACTACATTTTCTATTCACACAAATTGCACCATTTCAATTTAGTATATATATATATATATATATATAGCCCACAAGTTGCACAGTATATATATATATATATATATATATATATATATAGCCCTCAAGTTGCACACACCGAAATGAAAATAAGCTATCATTCCTCCTGCCCAAAAATTAAAAAAATCCTCCTGCCGCCATGTGATCCAATATGTGAAGAGAAAGAGAGCATCATGCATCATCCCCTCAAACTCAAACATGCCACCCTTGTGATCCAACCGCGTGTGAGGAGACACCCTAGCTTCTAGCATTAAAGGGATATAATAGAGAGGTCCAAATGATAAAATAAAATGTGAATTCCATGGAAAAAAGGGTTACATGACAGAAAATTTGTTTTAAAGCCAATGGACCACAATGTGAGCATTGCAAATTAAATGAGTACCCATCAGGGCACAAGAATTATAAAGGACCTTTTACGATGAATCTAACAACCATACCCTTTATAAAGACCACACCTCACTCCAAAACAATATGACAGAATTGTGAGCATTATTAATGAGGATTTTGCAAGCATCTTGTGTGCTCAAATGGCAACTATATGCAAATTCCTTAAAAAACTTTGGATTGTTGATAATAATGCTAATGATCATATTACTTCTAATGTCAAATGCTTAGAATCAAGTGTGAATTGTATATTAAGATGTAAGATTGTCAAACTATAGAATGGTGATCACACAAAAATTTCACACATTGGTTCACTAACCATATCAAAAGATCTAAAGCTTGAGACTATTTTATTTTTCAATTTAATTTGTTATCATTGTCATAATTTTCATTTAAAAATAATTTTTTAATTATATTTTATTATCTATGTATGTTAGGACCTTGGATGAGTGAGGTCAAGAGAATTGTTAAATGGGTGATGGGCCTATTTTTTTTGTATCACATGATAAGGCTAATTTTGTTTCCTAGGTTAACTTGGGATTTGTTACCTCTTTGAAAATGGAATGTAATGACTTTATTATTCAATTATGGAATTTCAAATTGGTCACATTCTAAAAGTTTTTTATGATCTTAAAGAATTTTCAAATTTTGATTTGTATTATCCCATATGTCTCACTACAAAACAAACTTACTATCATTTTCCTACCTGTACTGATAATGTAAAAAGATTATTTGGTTTAATTTGTATTGATATATGGAGACCCTATGAGATCCATAATTATAATAGATCAAAATATTTTTTTATCATTATTGATGATTACTCTAGAAGAATTTTGACATTTCTCATCAATTTCACGCTAAAATAAAATGTATTAGGTTAGATAACACATTTGATTTCTCTAGTTTAGAGTGTGACAAAAAAATTAAATTTTATGAATATCATATAAGAGAGTTCATGTATATATATCCATAACAAAATAATCTAGTTGAACGTAGGTGTTGACATATCTTAGATGCCGTGTAGGCTTTGAAATTTTAGAGTAATATTCCTATGAAATTTGGGGTAAATGTATTCTCACTACTATAATAAAACACAATATTTTGTTTTGAGAGGCTAGACATCTTATAAGAGCTTGCTTGGAAAGTTGTCTAGTCTTTCACATATAAGAGTCTTTGTTTATCTATGTTATACCATAATCGTAGGTCACAAGGACAAATTTTCCCTTAAAGCCATGCTTAGTGTATTTATAGAATATATTTATGAACAATATGAATATAGGTAGTAAAACATAGAGATACTCAATTTTTTGTTAGTAGGGACATACTTTTTCATGAATTTTTCCTTTTCAAAAAATGGAACCTATGTTATATTTTTATTAAAACATCCCTGTGGTATCACCAATTGAGGAGGTTATTGTTCCATAGGAGATCATGAATGACACATTGTCTCAATCCTCTTCTCACCATACCATTAGGGATGATGGTGTGATACTTTTAGATGCACTTGCCCTTTCTTAGATTGAGATAGAGATAAAGATCATTAAGCCTTACCCTCAACCACATACATCCATTACAATCGATCCTTTATCTCTTTAGAGATTAACTTGAGAGACTAGGCCACTTGTTTGAACCCAAGACTATGAGTGTTTTACACTCAAAAGACTTATCAGCTAAAAAAATGGAATTAAATAGTGCCTTATTTCTAACTATATCTTTTATTACTATTTACTCTAACCTCATCAGCATCTTATCAATTCCATTGAAGTTGACATTGAGCCAATTGACTATCATAAGATAGTTAGAAATCTTAGGTGGATAGATGTCATGGATCAAGAAATGAAAACATTAAAGTCAACGAGACATGAGAAATTATAGATTTACTATAAGGCATAAAACTTATTAGATGTAAGTGTCTATATAAGATTAAATATCATGTAGATAGGAAAGTAGAAAAATACAAATCATGCCTAGTTTCAAAATGGTATAATTAAAAGGAAAGGTGCACTATTAAGAGAATTTCTCTTTAATCATAAAGTATGACACAATTAGAAATGTCTTGTTAATTATGGCAAAAAAGTAATGGGTAATTTACTAAATATAGGTCTATAAAACCTTTCTTCAAGGAGACTTAAAAAGAGCAATACATAAGAGACCTACCACCAAAGATTCTTTGTAAGGGGGGACTAAGTATGTATACTTAAAAAATCCATTTATAGTATGAAATACGCTTCTAGACAATGGAACACTAAGTTCAAAGGCACCAATCACTGCAAGATATGCACAATCAATTCGTGATTATTTGTTATTCACAAAACATCATGATAGTAAGATCGTAATAGTTATAGTCTATGTAAATGATATTGTGATTACCGAAGATGATGTGGATGAAATGAAAAAATTAAAATAACACTTGCATTTAATTTTCCAAAACAAAGACCTAGGAGATGTCAAATATGTCCTTACAATAGCAGTCTTTTGCAATGAGTGAAGGATACATTTGAGCCAAAGGAACTACATCCTAGAAATGATATTGGAGATAAGGCTTTTTGGAGCAAAGCATGTCAATCATCCTATGCAAACCAAATGTATTACCATTAAGTATTGATATGATAAGAGAGCTAAGCTAAGAAATGAGGATTCATAACTAAAGGACATTGAAAGCTATCAACAATTGATTGGTAAGTTGATGTATTTGCATATCACAAACCATATATTTACTTTACAATGCATCTCCTTAATCAATTTATGCATGTACCAAAAGGAATGGGTTTACCTTGGATTAGGTCTCTTCTTGCCATTAAAAAGGAACTCTAATATATAGGCATATTATAATGCAAGTTATAATAGGTACAAGATGACAAGTTTTTGTGTTATGTTGGGAAACTCCTAGATATCTTGATGTAGCAAAGACAAAGGGTAGAACTCCTTGCTAGTATGTTTCTATAGGATGACCAAAGTTGGAGTTACTCTTATTGTTCTATTTTCTATGACAAATCTTCATTCTATTAAGGCTATAGAAGGTAAAACCATTCATGCACCTCCCTCTATGAGATGGCTCTCCATTCCATAAAAGTTTAAACATGTGCAAGTTTAAGCCACTCCATCAACTGATTTTACAAATAGATCTTCATCCTAAAGGAAGTGTGTATGGGTGGTCTTCTTTGTGTAGTCTTTGTAGGATTAATATTCTTACCAACGCTCCTTTAAATATTGCCATCCATTATTTCACCTTTACGTAAGATAAAAATGGTGTGTGTATACTAAATCTTTTTCTTTCTTTTTTAAAGGATTTCTTTTAGCTTTTTTAACTAACACACTTGGTTAAAAGTTAAGTCAACCTATATTGAGATACACATATCTCTCTCTTCATATGACATGGCCACATGACAAGCAGTAGTTGTTTGTTGAAAGTTGGATTAAAAATCATAGATTGTTTTATTCATTACTCGAATAAAACTTTGGGGTTTTAAATTTCAAAATCGATTTCTAAGTCCTTCTCTATCAAAGGCGAAACTTAAGTTTATGGGCTCTAATGGCAATTCCTTAAGTTTATCTTCTAAAATTTAGTAATCATAAACTAAATTTCTACCCTTAAATATCTCTATGCTACTCATCAAATCCCCACAAAAGGAAAGGTTGGAACCATTCTATTAACCCTTTTGTTGCAACAAAGAGTCATTCCCACCAAAGTTCAAACCATATCCTTTATGCAATGGGTAATGTGACAACACCCATACCACACCCCTATGTAGGGATGAAATCACTCTTTTGCGTTATTCTAACATAAATAATATGGTTTCAAGGTCTCAATTCAAAATTTAATCGAAACATAATACAAGGATTTTTTTTCATTTTAGTAAAATTTAATATTATTAAAGATTTAGAAATTTTAATTTAGCACTATTAAGACGATTCTTTCCTATTATTTTTATGTAATGTTAGTTCTTATATAATTCATCCTATTATAATTCATGAATCAAGTATTATTTCCTTTTGGTGTAATTAATCTAAACCTAAAGTATGTGTTATCTATTTTATATTTTGTTACTTGAAAAATATAGCATAATTTACAAAATTATGAATGTTGCAAATACATTGTTGGGATTTCGTCCTAAACCAAAAATGTCTGGCCATGTGTCTAGCCTTATTAATGACTAAGGTTTACCACCTCTAACATATAGGTTTTAGAATGGGCTTTCTAGCTTTTAACATGATATCATAGCATTATCATAGGCCTTTTAAACCGATAGTTAAAGAGGCTTTTCATGTTAGTTGAATATTACTTCCTCATGTGGAGGGTGGTTGGGGTTTACTACCTCTACTTGCAAGTTTTAGAAAGGGCCTCCTAACCTCTAACATACATGTCAATGGTCATGTTTAATTATATATCTTAAATGTCACTCAATATATACTTGATGAGAAAATAAATCATGATTGTTTAACTTCTAAATATGCCTTCTAGAAACAATTCTTTACAATTTTCCACCATTCAGGTATCCTACTATAATACACAGTGATTTTTTGATGATTCACATTTGATAGTTACTAAATTAACAAAGATATTGTTGGAAAAAAGTGTTTTGTTGTGACAAACTGTTGGTTGCATATAATATTTGTAGAAATATTTTTCATATGATTATGTGCAATATTGAACATCAAGGAAGTAATAGGTGTGCAAATTACAATATCAATAAATGATATTATAAAGTTAAGTTGATGTCCATGGGGTGCCAAACGTATTATTGAATACATAAAAGACAGCTGAAATGAAAAGAAACGAAAGAAAGAAGTGTTGAGCATTTGGCACCTATTACTTTCCGGAGAACATCAAGGAAGTAATAGGTGCCAAATGCATTTTCTATTTCAAACGCGTTTTCTTTCTCAAGAGCCGTTGGTTCTCTCTCAAGAGCCCTTGGAGGACGCTCACTGCTGTTCATTCCGGAAGCCAGTGATCGCATTCATCGCCTGAATTCTGAGATGGCTGAAGGGTAGGTTTCTGTTCTTGGCTTTTTATGACATACTCAATTTTTTTTTTGTGTTTGACGGGGGTTTTGTCCGACTAGGGTTTATGGGGCTGTTTGGAAAAGTGTTGTCTTTCTTTTGTTTTGAGACAGAATGTGGGATCCCCGTGTCCCTTTGATATGTTTGAGATGGGTTCCTACATTCCTTCGTTAATCAAGCATACAATGTTGAGAAAAGTATTTTTGTATGAAATAAGAGCTAAAAGAATATTTGATTATTTGGAGAAAAATGATGCTTGTTTTGATGTACTTATAGGTACACATGTATCAAGGATCAAAGATCACATTATGTTCTAATATCCATTGAAGATAGAATTATGTTCTAACATCCATTGAAGCTTGGATTATGTTCTAACATGTATTGAAGCGTGGCTCGTGTTATGAAGTTGGCCCATGCTATGAAGTTGGCCCATGTTATGATCAAATGAACTTGGACCGAGTCTGGTTAAGAAGCATGGTCCACATAACTAATCTGACCCAAGGCCGTGTGATTAAGTGAAGACTAGAATGGTTTCATTCTGAGGGAAGACTCGCTTAAGCTTCTCAACCAAGTGAGAAGCCCTAATCCCAATTTGAATGTCGATGCCTCTCTCTGTCTTTCTTGCCGTAGTCACATCCCTACTTTTCCAATGAGAAGATTTGCTGAAGCTTTAATTAAATATCAAAATGTGAAGCTCAAATTTATAAAGAAGTTGATGTGAAGCTCAAAAAGGTACATGCTACACCTCTTTAACAAGAAGAAGCCTATGAACTGATGGGTATGATAGAAATCATGATTTGGCTCTTTACTTTCATAACATATATAAAAGAAGGCTATTTCATGGTCAAGAAAAGAGAAAAGTGTGAAAGTCTTTGTGAGATATTCAAAAGAAATCCTAATTGAGCTCATTTGTTATTCACTATGAAGAAGCTTTAGTGATATTTTTGATACTCAGCTTAATATCACTTCTGTGTGATTATTCTTTATGATACATCTCTATTTATGTGCTAATCGAACATATATCATCATATGCACATAAACTGATTTGTAAATCTAAAACCCTAACTTGAACATATTTGGGGGTTTCATGATTAGAGCTTATCATTACATTTAATATCTTGTATAAGCTCTTGTATTAGAATTATCCTTATTATCTTTACATATTTAAGGGATTTTCTGTTGAACTAAAGTTGGTTAACCTTATCTTTGTAACCGTGACTTGTATGACTCCTTGAGGAGGAGTTGGAAAGTATTAGGAAAGGGTTTTCTCCTAAGCTTTAAAATAAAGTGGACTTCAACTGGTTGTGTTGAATGAGAAAATGGTGGAAGTAGGTGATAAGGGCGAACTACCATGTAAACTTGTGTTGCATCTCTTTTGTGTCTATTTACTTTGTTGTTTGATATTGATATCCTTGAATATTTTGTTTAAATGCATGAAAAGTGATTAAACCCACAATTAGCAAAGAAATCAAGATAACCAATTCAACAACCCCCCCCCCCCCCCCCCATGTTCTTAGTTAGCCATTAAATATAACATATACTACTTCAATGGTGGAGTAGTCAAATTGTAATAATATTCAAGTAGAATGGAGTAAATTCTAGTTGATTAAAAAAAAAAACGAACATACACAATTAGGTAGCGCAAATAGTTTACTATATATGCTTATAGTCTTCGGATACATGGAGAATAATCAAAATAGTACCTCTGGGCCTAGGTACTTAGCATCAAAGGTTTTAAAAAATTTAAAAAAAAAAAATCTCTTCATTGTAATCTATACATGGGGTAGGGCAAGTTCGTGAGATATTTAGGGTCTCTGGACATGTCGATTACATCAGTCAAAGCTACAGAAATGGAGCATATATCTCCACAAACTTTTTCCCAAAAATTTAGATTCAGACGTAGATAATTTCTTTTAAAGAATAAGAATCATTAGATAAGGAAGAGTTTTATTTTAGCTCTCACCTTGGAGAATTATATGGTTCCTATGGGATATGCTTGGTACCAAAAATGAGGGCAACCTTAAGCAGGTAGATCTAATTGATACTCGTGATCTCCACATATGTAAAGACACAAGCACATGCTCACAGAGTGAGATACCATTTTTTTTTTTTTCAGTTAATGGTGGGCTTCCAATTGAACACCAGACACTATGAAATTTGATTTTTAAACTTGTCATAAAACCTTTTTTTTTTTTTTTTTGAGATCGTGAAGTTTAAAGGAGAAAACAAGTGAGATACTTATTACTAACTCTAAGAAGAGAAACAAGAGGAACAAGACTGTGTTTTACTTCTTAAAATTGCATGTGTTGTTCACTTTCCTAAAACATAAGGCCTATACTTCCTAAATGTTGACCTATGTCCTACATGTAGGCCTTGTTGACTTAAGAGTAACTATGCTATCTTGACTATATTGTGGACATGGTGCATGCAACTCTTCTATGTTACATATAATTGTTGTAGTAGATTATAAAAGAGAATTAAGTGGCATTCTAAGTGCATGTTGGCCTTTCTCCTTAAAATTTAGCCTTGTCACTTTTGCTTCCTCCAATAACAACTGGGGCATGTTTTGAATTGGTTGGTTAAGTAATGAAATGATGTGTATGGGAGAGGTAACGATAAAAGGCAAAGGGAGGGCTTTGTGGAGGAATTAAAAAACAAGCATAAAGTCAAAGAAAGATTATACGTTAGGTCTAGTGCAGCTTCCCCTTTAAGGAGGCCATTGTAGTGTAGTTAGTGCAATAAAATGTAGTTAATGGTAGAGTATAACTTAGATTAGTTGATCTTATATTTCCAAACTATTAGGTTGCGTGCATACATAAAAATAAAAATAAAATGCTTGTAACACAAGGAATATGCTACCCAAATTTCCTTCTAATTGTGAGCTCTATTTGCTAATTTAGGACAAGGGCTTTTCAATTTGTACTACTAAAGAAGGCAAGTTTCTATTTGAAATAGCCCCTAGGGTTTTTTTTTTTCTTTTTTTTTTCTTTTTTTTTTTTTTTTTTTTTTGGTGAAAGGTCAAGAACTTGTAAAAAATTACAAAATTGTTCAATTACAAATTTAGACTCAAATACTACATTTGGAAAATTTCAAAGCTCTTGCAAGAATTTATTACAATTTATAAGCTTTACTCATCTAGTAGATGAAATCCTCCCACTCGCGTCCTTCTTGATTTTAGCAATAATGGTCGAACTATCTAGACTTTGATAATTGAATATTCTTCTATTTTTTTCCTTTCAAATGTAATACAATACAACCTTGAAAGATATACTAAGCAATGTTGTTGCAAAACTCTTACTTTTGACAGCTTTGATCATCCAACATATTTTAGTTCTACAATGTTCAATTCTTCGAGTTAATCCATTCATACCTAACAGAGCTTTCTATATGTAATTTGTAAACCTATATTTAAAAAATAAATGTTCTTGTAATTCTTCTCCTTGTTAACAAAGGTTGCGAGGCTTATATTTTTAGTTGTATACTTTGTTTGAAAACACAATTAATATCTACCATAATCCCTTCATAGTACTAATTGTTTGTTTCTCTTAGTGTAGGATAAATTTGTAAGCAAGTGCCATGCACGGAGTTTTTGCATGTGTAATTGGCGCTCTTCTTTGTGAAGGAGAGGCTATTGAGTTGTGTTACTGTACTGTGGGACGTGTATCCTGGTATAATAAAGAGGTCTTCTTAATTAGGTGGATTAAGGAGAGGGGGTAAAGAAGCATTGAATCGCCACCACCTTATAAATTGATCTATGTGTTGCTCACTTCTCCATCTCTTTACTTTTATATATTTTGAATATTTGTATTTATATTTGTTGAGTAAATCACACGAGTTTGTTCAAACGATTAAATAAGAAAAGAATCAAATAAGGGGCAAAAACAATTTAGATCTAAACAACAACCTAATTCAATCTTCTCATTTTTAGGTTGTGAATTAATTCTTACAAGAACGTCTTGCTCGGGGCCAATTTTATGTTTGCTTCGTTTCCTCTACATCAGCTCACTAAGATCTTCATCCAAGGATTCTCATCCTCTTTCACTTTTAATTAATACAGTCCAAGCCGAATGTTTATTCTGTTCCATCAATAACTTACAGGAGGTTGTTGATCAAGTTGACCTCCAGCTTGACCTGCACAGTCAGCTCACAGCATTTCCTCCGCTTTCACAAAAACACCGTCTACTGCCTTGTTCCCCCAGTGCACGACTCAAACGAAACAGAACTGTGCATCGTCCCCTTCGGCACCACCACACTGCACAGAGTAACAGCACATATAGCGGTACTCTCGCCTGTAATCCTAATGCCATTTGGTATATAGTTATAGACTAAAGTGTATATAAATTTGGTGGCATTCCACCTGTCAAGCTTTGAGGAAGAAATCAACAAAGACACGGAATTTTTTTTTACTTTGTTCTCTGTTTCTTTCGGCCCTTCACTTCTCTGTTTTTGGCCTTTCTGTTCACGTTCTTTTTTATCTGGTCATCTTCTGTTAATCGGCTTCTCTTCTTTCAACTATCTCCATCAACCTCTTTTGTATTAGAAAATATTCACCCTTTCAATCACTCCCACCATTTTGTGACCAAAAACTTATTCTACTGCTCCGCCAACCACGGGTGGTTTAGACGAGGAGACCAAGGCTCATCCTCAACTAAAACTTGGCAGATAATAGCAATGAGCATTTTGACATGTATCGGTCCCTCTTTTTCTCCAATCTAGCCAACTGAGTTTTACAAAGTCCACACCATAGAACATGTTGGGTCGGTCTAGTCCAATTCAGGTCTTATGTTGGGACCTTCCTAAGGCAATGTTACCATAATATTGGATGAAGAGAGGTTTTGAACGCAGCTGTAGAAAGAAAAAACAAAAAGAAAAAGGAAAGAGTAGAATTTCGTAGGAATTAGAAGCCATATATAATAGTTCATAAAATGGTTAATGACAATCAATTTGCGGTTTGATTAAACTGATTTTTAGTGATTAAGTTAGGGGTTAGGTGTTATTTATTTTAAAATGTTAGATTGTCATTTGGAGCTCTTCACATCAATAGATCTAAATTAAAAATATAGGTGATTAAATTGTAAACCTAAAAAATTATATAGTAAAGATTTGGGTGAACTTCAGTCCTTTAGTTTTTCCCTTTCACATTGATGAAGCTTTCCACATAAAAATTATCTTATATTGATTACATTGATTGTGGTGTTAAATCTCTATTTATGATTCAAAGTATTTTCATTGTTTGCATTTCAGTATTTTCTCACAAGTTCAAGTAATATAAGTTTAGACAATTTTTCCTACTAGACCATTCTTAATTTTGGATCCTTCAATAATGTAACTTTCATTGAAAAAGAAGAAGAAGAAGAAGAAGAAGAAGTAAGCTGTTGCGTTAGTATGGAAGAGCCAAAATATAAAATGAAAACACATGAAGAAAGCCAGCTAAGGCAAACAGGTGATAAGGCAATTACTAAAATATTACAAGCTAAACGTCTTTCTAGCTCGCTACAGTTCTGAGATAACAGGAAACTAGACAAGGCTAGTACTTAATTAAAGCATGCAGAGTACAAAACACTACTGAGATTACTTCTATCACACTGGAAGAGTATGTTACTAGTTTATAAAAAGCATACAAGGGAGAGCTAATTTTCCTGCGGAACGAAGCCTCGGCCATCCGTGGAGTGATCCGTGATCACCACGCCACCATATTTCCGGGCCATCTCGTAGCAACTGACGACAGGCTCTTGCTTTGGAGGCAACAACACTCTGTTGTGCTTGGCAGGTTGCCTCTTGCGGACAAGGTTGTCATCTAGTATCTGAAAGCCTTCCAGACCGATCTTAGCAAGGTCTTTCTGAGGTGCCATACTTTACAGAAACAGCGGAATAGGTATACAGATAAATTGGCTCTGTTGCTCAATTTCCTGTTGCTACTGTTGCAGGCAAACTTCCTTTTATATTGGAGTTACAGCATCCCTTAAACTTCACTCCTTATGGCCCAAGCAAGGACGTGAAACAGAATATGGAATCTTAAAAGAAAGATGCAAAGAAGGCCCAACTTTTGGCGATTCTCTTCAAAGATGCATAGTTACTGCGAATTCCTCTGAGATCAAACAACATTACAGTTTAGTTGACTAGAGGGAAACAGAATTTTCCCCCATAAAATAGAACAATATGTTTTGTACACCTCCTACGCTTTCTTTGCGTTTAAACCATTGACAGGGGAAAAATACGAAACCCAAAAATTAAAATCCCTACATTTCCCGTAATAATGGATATATCAGATAGTTCAATAACTTAGGTTCTCCAACATCTTTTGCGAATCACCTCATGACCGAGCATTTATCTACAATGAATCTCTTTTCCTGTAGTCTCTATATCCCTTTTATCTTTTCTTCATTTTCCTTAACCAAAGTCCTTTTCATCATAGCTTTTGTTCGATTCTTCAACGTAGATAAAGGAAGAAACTTATTTAGAATTGAACTAATAAAATATAGATAAAGCTATGACCAATAGAAGGAAATTACTGTGATTCTATTCTTTCTTTCTCTTTCCCTATTCTTGGGAAGATAATAATTACACTTCAAAATGCTGTTACTTTTCTTCCATACAGGAGTAAGCTATCTGTTTTATATGTGTTCATAGATCACGTCTTGTGAAGACTGTGGATTGAACTAATTGTTTTTAGTTTGTGATTACTAATTTCAGCAGTGAAATTAAGTCTTTTGTCATTAAGGAATTGTCATTAGAGCCCATAAGTTACACCTTTGATAGATAAGAACTTAAAATTCAATTTTGAAAATGGAAAAGCCCTAAGTTTTATCTGAACAATAATAAGTTGTCTCGTAGGGTTTTTAATTCAACTTGTAAGTGTGTCGATATTGTACTAAGAGTGAGATGTGTATCAAAATATAGGTTGACTCAACATATAAGCGTGTTACAAAAGCTAAAAGAAAACCTAAAAATAAAATAAATAAAGATTTACTGTGCACCATTTTTATCTTACATAAGAAGTGAAAATATTTAAAGGAGTGTTGATATGAAGATTAATCCTGGTAAAAAATACACGCAAAAGACGACCTATACACACTTACGTCGGGATGAAGATCTATCCATAAAATCAGTTAATGGAATGGCTTAAACCTGCACACGTTTACACCTTTAAGGGATGGAGAACAAGCTCATAGAGGGAGGTGCATGAGTGGTTTTACCCTTTATAGCCTCTATAGAGTGAAGATCTATCATAGAAAAGAGGACAATCCCCCTGGTTACTCTCACAAAAGGAAAGGCTGGAGCCATCATACTAACCCCTTTGTTTGGCTGACTTTTTACTCTTGCAACAATGAGTCATTCCCACCAAAGTTCAAACCCACTCATCTATAAAGCGGCAAAGTGATGAAATCACTCTTTTGCACTAGTCTAAAATAGACAAAATGGTTTCAACGTTTCAATTTAAAATTGCACCAAAACATGATAAAATTGTAATTTTAGTAAAATTCATTAATATTAAAATCTGAAGATTGGATCTTTAACTTTGTGACTGTTGAGACGATTCTTTCTTATATATTTACCCAATTTCTTAGATAGTTTGTCCTATTATTATTTGTGAATCAAGCCTAAATTAATTGTTACTTTAAACTTAAAGTATGTATTATTTATTGGATACATTGTTACTTAAAAAGTATAAGGTAATTGACTAAATTATTGCTCTTGCAAATATGTGTCAATGGACTTGTTTAATTATATTTCTTAAATGTCACTGAATATAGAAGTAATGAGGAAATAAGTCACGATTTTTTAACTTCCAAATATGCCTTCCAGAGATATTTCTTAAAAGTTCTCTAGCATTATAGTATCCTACAACAGTACATGATAAATTTGATGATTTGCATTTTGATAGTTACTAAATTAACAAAGATACTATTTCAATGGTGTAGTCAAATTGTAACAATCTTTAAGATGTATGGAGTCAATTCTAGTTGATAAAATAAAAGAAATGAAGATACACAGCCACATGTCAAGTAGTGCAAATAGTCTATTATATATTGTTATGATCTTCGAGTACAGAGAAGAATAAATCCTATTACTAGCGCTGGTCTGGGTACATCGCTCAAGGGGGACGAAAAACCAAAGCAAAAACAAAAACAAAAACCCTTCATTGTTATCTATTGTGGAATAGGACAGAATCCAGAGATATTTGAGGTCTCTGGAGAAGTTGATGATTTCATCGGTCAAAGCTAAAAAAAAATGAAGCATATATCTCCGCAAACTTTTTCCCAAATAATTTAGATTCGGGACGCAGATAGTTTCTTTTGATAGAAAAGATTGATAAATCTTCAGAAAAGGAAGCAGTTTATTTTAGCGTCCACGTCGGAGAATCATATGCTTCCAGATGAGGATATGCGTGGCACCGAGGGAGCCAAAATGAGGCCAACCTCAAGGAAGCAGACATACTTACCACTCACGATCTTCACTTACTTACAGACAGAGTCACATGCTCGCACAATGAGGGAAAGGGATGAGTGGCCTGGGTGAACTTGTGGTAGAATACGAAAGTTGATTATTAAGTATGTCATAGAACCATTCATTTTCCTTTCTCATTTAGTTACCAATATGTGGGGAAGAACGCCCCTCAATATGATGGTGATCCCCACTATACATGTCATATAAGTAGTGCAAATGCTTATTGTGAATGCTTATGATCTTTTAATTTCAGACACGCTATTCCTGATTCTCTCTGAAATGGTGAAGATTTCGGTGGAAGCATATATCTTGGTGTTTTTGGCAAATAATTCGGATTCAGCTAATAATGAGCAAGGCAGATAAGCTTTGTTAAAAGGAATAAAGCTTGGGCCTAATCCCTCAAGTGGAAGATGACACCAAAGGCAGCAACGCCGTCTTGCTGCGCTTCCGGTCCCCATAAGGAATCAATCATGTGCAACACTAAGGAAGCATCTTGGACTTTATCCTTCTACGTAGTAAAGCTTTAAACATAGAAGGATAAGGGTGTGGGAATCACGTCGATGTGTAGACGAGCCAGACTTGATTTGATCATATCCAAACTGAAGCAAGCAGATGCCTTCCGACGGACCTACAGAGATACATTTGTGCGCACAACGTACGATGTGAGAGAAAGGGTGAGACAGACGGATGAATCTTCACAGAAGATAAGATTTGGTAATATCCAAGCTCAATCTTAGGCTTCGACCTTTTCTTTCTACTGGTCCTCATCCGTGGAAAAGAAGTGGCATGGTGGGACCAGAACAGGAAAGGACCCTTGTTTTTCCTTCTATTTTTCCAAATTTGTTGTAATAGATAGAATGCTTCAAGATATTCATCAATGGTTTCGAATCAGTTTCCAAAAAAAAATCAATTCTGATAGGGAAGTCCTGATGTTAAACGGGAAAATTAAAAATTTTTAAAAGTAATAATAATAATAAATAAATAAAAGGCTGTTTGCTTGAAGTTTTCTTCTTCTTTTTTTTCTTCTGAGCAATCTCCTTTGGAGTTTGAAAATGTAGTATCCTTATGATTGTTTAGGAACTTCAACAATTAGGTCCATGTATATATTTGGTGCAACCATTTGGGAGAAAGTGTCAGGATATGCTTCTTGCACCTCATTCTTTCGTTCTCATAGACACATGACGGGTTGGAGGTGAGCAATGTGACGCTGTAACAACATAAAATACCAACTTGTTGGGATTGAAATGAAAATCAGTAAGTTTAAATATTTTCTATATGTATTATAAGAATATTTTAGAAGTTATCTTCTATATTGATATGTATTTCTAATGGTATTTAGTTAAGATTCCTAACAATATCATATTAGGATTCCTTTCAATGCTAGTATAAGAAAAGGAAAGTCGTAAGAAAACCATAAAGGGGCTAAAAAAAAAAAAAGCAAAAAAAAATTATTACACCTCAAGAGAGCAGTAGCTCACACCTCATGAGGGCAATAACCAGAGAGTATTACTTTGTGTAACAATCACTAGTCAAGAGATAATCAAGTGTGTTGCTAATAAGTGAATTTTGTAATTAACACTTTTGTATTTTCATGAAAGACCTAATAAGAGGAAAAGGGCCAATAGTTGCATTGGTGATAGGAAACATAAGACATTATGTGAATCCAAACTTCATAATTCTTGTATTTCTTGTATGTTATGATTTGATCTATACGCCTATGTGTTCATATGATGGGTCATTTCTATAACACAACTTAATAGCTAGTTTAGTATATGAACATGTTTACCCCAAACTTATGCTAGCCACCTAAATGAGCTATATCTTCATGCAGCCAAAAAATTATACGACGAATGTTTCGAACACTATTGTTCTTGAAATATGAATAATTTACCTTTTTTTAGTTTTAACCCGAAAATGATGGGCTAGCCACCGAAATTTCCCAAAAGAAAAACATATATAAGGTGACTCAATCTCTCCAATAATATGTAAAATGGTCACTTGAGATAAAATATATATTTTAGAACTTTCACATCTATTGATATCTAGGAGAGACTCCGTTCTCTATTTTTTTTTTTCAGTCAGTTCATTCTTTAAAATTTTAATTTCCTGTTTTCGTACCTCTATTTTTTATCATTTATGCTTGAAATAACTTGTCTGAAGTGATATCATATTTTCGCTTAATTTGCGTACAGGTTATTCTAAGTTTATGACAGAAATAGATAGCACGTGAATTAGAATAATCAAATAGTGAAGAATATTATTTTTTCAATCCAATCTCTCTAAAAAAACATCCTAATACTTCTGATCAATAGTCCTACAAGCTATGAAATTAGAGATGAAAGACATGTTTCTAGCATGATAGTACATGGTAGTTTTATTTAGAGTTTCTAAGATGTTTGCGTCTCAACACAATTTTCGAATTCTAATAATGCATTCTTAGTTTCAAGAGTCACAAAAAGATACTATTTGCAAAGACCATAATCCAATTTTAAATTATCCTTTTGAGGCTAAGTCTAAGATTGTTACATGCCTAATAATCAAAACATGTAACTAAATCTTGATGGGATTTATTCGTTTTCATATGCTAAAGGATTTGAGTTTTTTTAAATAAGTCTAGTTAGAGAGAGACATTACCCCCACAGACTTAAGTCTCATTAAGAGAGAGACTTAATTGAAATAATTCAATTTTATTTCTCAAAATTCAACCACCTAATCTTTGCTAATTAAAGCTATTATAATCAACTAATCATATAATCTAACTATATTACTAAATTGTTACGACCAACTAACTACTTAAACAAATCAATTAAATTGTTATAACTACATAATAAACAAAAAATACTTAGGACCCTTGAACAAGTATCTTCTAAACCTTCCCTATCCCAAAACTCTTACCATCCCAATTGGTGCATGGCATTGTAGTACATCCACGCTCTTCAATCGGCTTCTGAGTTATACTTGTCATGCGTGCAAGTTACGCAAGAGAGAGAAAGATGTTTAGGATGTTTAGGATAATGGTAGACATGAACTTGCATAACCAGGTAAAGGAGAACAAAAAATACAAGGTACTTCCAAATTTCCATTCAGAAGCTTAAGTACAGGACTCATACTCAATCTAACTTAGATACCAACGCAGGAGGTTTTATTATTTATCAGGACCATTCTGTAAAGTTCTCAGAAAGTTAAAAAGACAAACAAAATACATTAAACGACTAAGAGATCTATCTTCACCAGCCCCTTGTACAGTCAGTTGGGTTGCCTCTTTGACATGGTAACAACCTCGTTGACATGGTAGTACCTGACTTCTTTATAGATCGCACGGTAAGTTTGGGTCACCATGTTGCTGCTTTGAGTGCTGCTTCTGCTTATAACTTCCTTTCTCCGAGGATTGTCGCTCCCCTTATACACAACGTCCGCATAAGCACCCTTACCATGCTTCTTGCTCGGGCCATACATCTTGTCTATTAGAGAAAAGCCTTCCTTCCCAATCTCGACAAGGTCTGCGTGCTGATGTGCCATGCAGCTTTGCTTTCCTAGCACAACTAAAACTACAAATCAACTAGCTTTCTCTTGCTTTCCTGGTACAGATGTTGCAGGCCATACCCGGTTTTATAATGAAGGAATCACAGTCCCGCTCTATGCATGGACCCCATAATATTTGGTCGGCAGTTTTTTATGGAACTTAAAGTACTCTTATTTCTCGAAGAAACTTCTTAGATTTCTTTCATAGAGCCAATGGCCTAGTGCTCTTTTTCTGCGGGGTTAAGAGACCAGGTCATAAAGATTGAAGTTTCTAGAACACGGGTATGGATAGAAATCCAAAACATCTGATTTTCCTTTGCCATTTACAGAAAAATCGCGAGTGGATTTTTCACGCCCTTCATATGTAACACGTGACGCATGACTCTTACCTCATATTTCCGATGCTGATCTTAACTAAGAAGCAAAATTATTCGACTCTTATGGGTAGGCCAATAAAGCGGGCAGGATTTGATTTGCCCGAATCAGGTGGCAAGAAAAAAGCAATAGGGAAGAGGAGGTGGAATGATAAGATGGTTATTGCGCTGGTCGAAAGCAGTGGTGGAAGCATATTGACCCCAATTATCGAGGTTCAGAATATGAATAAAGGATATTTGAAGGTGTAGCCTACCGGGTACCAGGTCCTGCCGGCGTTCCTTTCTTTTGTTTTTTTTTAATTCGGATATCTTTTCTGAATCCAATAATGATCAGACCATTTGCTAATCTAGAGAAAAATAACGTGAGAGTGACACGAAAATCGTACGTAGAATTTTTTATTAGAAAAATTTTATGAAACCCATTGCTTGTGAAGTCATGGCACCCAAAGTTCCTTTTTGTTCTTTGCTAAAGCAACCAGTTAAAGTTAAATAATGTACAGATTATTCTCTTTGCAAAAGTAGTTGGTTCAACGAACATTCTAGTCCCAAATTACCGTACAAATATAAACATCTCCTCATTGTTTAAAGGTAAACATTCCTTCTACTTGCTAAAGCAACCGATTAAAGTTAAATAATTTACAGATTATTCTCCACGCATCCATAGCTAGTTCAATGCACATTCTAGATCAATTTAGTGTAGAAATATAGACATCTCCTCATTGTTTAAACGTAAACACTCCTTCTACTTGCTCCAAAAAGAACACGAAAGGAAAAGCTTGCCTTATACACAGCTCCAAGTTCACGTGAGGGACGAGCTGTTGCGTAATTCTAGTGGCATGCGTATAGAGGCGACTATAAGTTATTATGTCGATGTACTGACCGAGTATTAGCTTCTTTTTGCAGTGATATTCAATTCATGGTGTCGCAAAGGTTTCTAAATGGACCTTGGCGTTGGAATTGTACAGGCACCTCTAGACCGCCAAAATTTGGAAAAAGAGGGAGCCCACAAACTCAACCTTAAATGGCGAGGGAAGCAAGTGGCTTGGGCAGAGCAGTTCGAGTCTTAAAGAAGTAGATAACTTGAAATTATGTTATAACGGCCGTTCTTGTCTTTAAAACAGTTAATAAGAAGATTATGTGCATGTATGAAATGTAATAGGTCTATATCTTGATAATGAGAAATACAGTGAGCTTCTATTTTCTATACTAAATGTGACTTACTAATCTCTATCTCTACTACTTTCTCTGCATCTCTTTTCTATTTTGTTCCATTTCTCTACTTCCTCTTTGATTCAGTTCGCCTTCTATCCTTTCGATTTTGTGTCTCCTTTAAATGCAAGAAAGGATTCAGGACACCCTATTGCTCACCAAAGCGAGATTGTTTCTCTCTTCTCTAGGTTCCTCTAATTACATATTTAGTTCTTAAAGTATGTTTTCTCTCTCACAACACACTTGCATGCTTCATTTAACATTATGATGCTCATATAAGGGTTTTATGGTTAGAAATTATTGGGGCTTTGAGAATGAATATTAAGATCTAAAAAATGCGATCTTCAAATTGGTGGTGCGATTCACCTAAAATGTAATCCACCCCCTCTTAATTAAACATGGTTAAGGGGATACTTTGAGACCCTCACTCTTATTATATAAATCTTTCACAGCCTAAGGGATTTAACTTACAAAGTAAATGTAATTTTGAATTACATTGCAAATAGCATTTCCCATATAATAATGTAAAAGGTCAAGCTTGTTATTTTAGTTCTCTGTGTTTCTGTGTTTTTTCTGTGTTTTACATTCACTCAAGTGCTTTTTGTAATTTCATATGATTTATTATGTAATCTCATATAACTACATAATAAAAAATAAAAAAACTTAGGACATCCACGCTCTTTGGTCAGCATCTGAGTTATACTTGTCATGCAAGAGAAAGAGAGAAAGAGAGATGTTTGGAATGTTGAGAATAATGCTAGAGATGAACTTACATAATTAGGTAAAGGAGAAACAAAAAACATGAAGTACTTCTAAGCTTCAATTCAAAAGCGTAAGCATAGGACTCAAACTCGATTTAACTTATATACCACCAAGGGAGGTTTCATTGTTTATTAGGATCATTTAGAGAAATTCTCAGAAATTTAGAAAGACAAACAAAATACATTAAACTGTTAAGCAATCTACCACCATTATACTGTCAATTGGGTTGCCTCTTTGACATGGTAACAGCCTCTTTGACATGGTAATACTTGACTTCTTTATAGATCGCACGGTAAGTTTGGGTCACCATGTTGCTGCTTTGAGTGATGCTTCTGCTTATAACTTCCTGTCTCCGAGGATTGTCGCTTCCCTTATACACAACGTCCGCATAAGCACCCTTACCATGCTTCTTGCTCGGGCCATACATCTTGTCTATTAGAGAAAAGCCTTCCTTCCCAATCTTGACAAGGTCTGCCTGCTGATGTGCCATGCAGCTTTGCTTTCCTAGCACAACAAAAACTACAAATCAACTAGGCCATACCGGATTTTATAATGAAGGAATCACAGTCCCGCTCTATGCATGGAACCCAAAATATTTGGTCGGCAGTTTTTTATGGAACTTAAAAGTACTCTTGTTTCTCGAAGAACCTTCTTAGATTTCTTTCAAAGAGCCAATGGCCTAGTACTCTTTTTCTGCGGGATCAAGAGACCAGGTCATAAAGATTGAAGTTTCTAGAACACGGGTATGGATAGGAATCCAAAAATATCTGCTTTTCCTTTGCCGTTTTCTAGATTATATTGCATTTTCTTAGGGGAAAATCAAGAATTGCAACTTCTTGTACAGGAAAATCGCGAGTGGATTTTTCACCCTCTTCATATGTAACACGTGGCGCATCATTCTTACCTCATACTTCGATGCTGAGAGTAATTAAGAAGCACAATTATTCGACTCCTATGGGTAGGCCACTAAAGCGGGCAGGATTTGATTTGCCCGAATCAGGTGGCAAGCAAAAGGCAATAGGGAAGAGGAGGTGGCCTGATAAGATGGTTATTGCGCTGGCCGAAAGCAGAGGTGGAAGCATATTGACCCGAATTATCGAGATCCAGAATGTGACTAAAGGATACTTGAAGGTGTAGCATAGCCTGGACCAGGTCCCGCCGGCGTTCCTTTCTTTTGTTTTTTCAATTCGGCTGTCTTTTCTGAATCCAATAATGCTCAGACCTTTTGCAAACCTAGTAAACAATATCATGAGAGTGACACGAAAATCATATGTGGGATTAGAAAAATTTTATGAAACTCATTCCCTGTAAAGTCGTGGCACCCAAAGTTCCTGTTTGTTCTTTGCAAAAGCAACCAATTAAAGTTAAATAATGTACAGATTATTCTCATCGCATAAGTAGTTGATTCAATGCACATTCTAGACCCAAATTACTATACAAATATAAACATCTCCTCATTGTTTAAACGTAAACATTCCTTCTACTTGCTAAAGGAACCTAAACCGACCTAAAATTAGGTTCTTTTTGCAGCGACATTCAATTCGTGGTGTCGCTAAGGTTTCTAAATGGACCATGGCTCTGGAATTGTGCTTCTCGCTATTGGGCCGTGGCGTACACGCACATCCAGAGCGCCAAAATTTGGAAAAGAGGGAGCCCATATATGGGCCTTTCTAGTTGCACTTCTTCCAATCTATTTTGAATGTTTCATTCCGTGTTGCACTTGTTGGATTCTACTCTTTACTTCCTTAGTGACTCAATCTCTACTTAGTAACTCCCTACTCACGGCATCTAGTTTAGAGGACCCCCATATGTAGGTGAGGAGGTTTGGAGGTGGACACCCATAAACTATTTTGAATGAACTTTTACCCGCTGATCCATGACAACTTTTATTATAACAAAGTTTAGCTTACAGTAGCTATTTCACTTATTCTCTTTATAATCTCTTGAAAAATACCTAAGTTATATCTCTAAGGATTTGTTGACAATTTTAGTTTGCTCATCTATTTGTTGGTGATGGCCAAGGAATGATTAAACTTGGTTCTTGTGACACACAATTGTTGAAGACATTTCATATAATTTCAAGATATTTTCAAAAAATACCTAAGCCACTGAATTAGTTGTGTAGGAATGATAGCAAGAAGGAAGACATTTTAGAAATTTGATCTACCACAAAAAAAAAAAAAAAGATGGAAGTTTTTCCCTTAGAATGGGAAAGTCCTTCTACTAAGTTTATTGAGATGTCCGTCCAAATCTAATGAAGAATGGGTAATGCCGGAATTTTTTAGGTTCAATGACAATCTCAGAAGAGAGGTTAAATTGAGCTCAAGTCTTTCTAAGAAATATGGATTTTTCTAAGTCTTTTCAAATAAATTAATAAGAACATACTCAAAGTCTTTTGGTTAGAACATAACTAATGAAAAGTCAATTTAATCAAAAGTGCAAGCAATATAAAACCCATTAACTCTTAAGTTAATTTTTTGGTTTACCTAGAGCTTGTTTCTAAATTCATCATAATTGCTGTATTTGATTTGGAATTAGAGCAGTTAAAGAAAAAATGAAAACCGAAACTTCCATACGGCTAAGATCTCATGTGGACATAAATGAAAACCTTCGAGATATAAATATTTCTGCGCATACCACCAAGAAACTTTGCGTGCATGTAATTCTCATTGGGTGCAGCTCGCAACTTATAGATTAGGATAAAGCAAAACTAATTGGATAGAAAACTATGTCCGACAAGTTATTGATGTCAGCTTGGAGCGTTTGACACAAAATCTGCTGAATGTTATGCATAATTAACTTGGAAATATCAGAAAGTAAAGCGTCCCATGTCATCCCATGCCAAGTCGCATTAACGAAATCCTGAAACATTATCTATTTGGCAACGACGAAAAAATCACTCTCACTTGGTTCCATGATTTTTTTTTTTTTTGTGAAAATATAAATTGAATTAATAAATATTAACATATAGAAGCACAAGGAATACCCCAACATTATAAAAAGTACCATATCTATGAAAAAATGAGGTTAAAAACCTTCAAAATTCACTCGAAATTACATTTTTTTTGGAGAGTTTTATATTTCTAAAGAAAAAAGTTCTTCTTCTTCTTCATATTACCTCTCTTTTTTTGCTAAGAAAATAAAAATATTAATTATTTTCCTCTCAAAACATACTTTATTTTGTTTAGTTTATCAAGCTAAAAATAATATTTTAAAAAATTTAATAGCTAAATCTTTACCTTTAATAGCTTTAATAGCCTTGATTTTGCTTTTGTCATTTCTCTGGCGATGAACACAACAGGTCAATATGATTATGACTTTTTTAACTAGGAAAAGAAATTTGACAATGTATAATTGGCTTTTCTATTATATAACTTACCCTCTCCCTCCTCATCCACATGCCAAAGTTCCTAAGCCAGGTTGCATGGCAATCCTGCTCGACCGAGAGCAGGAGGTTTGTTACTGGCACGAAGGTGGTGATAGTCTTCTTCTTCCTTAAGCTAGCTTATTCTTATTCTTATTCTTATTCTTGTAAGCTCATTTTTATTTTCTTTACCCATTGTGAAACTTTTCTCAACAATCTATCATGTCACACATTGAGTCATGTTTCTTTAGATTTAACTGGACTTAGTTTCCACACACATTCAAGTCCTGATCTTTTTCTTCTTCTTTTTTCCCACTCAGCCTAGTCTCCTTCAAATTAATACCCATAGATAGTGGCGTTAGGCCAATTCTTCTACTGGGGACTTTCCTCAACAAGTGACAAACGGCAGGATTTTTGTTCACATGGTTAAGTGAAATTCTAGTATTTACGGACCAACTTTGGGTTATCCGTGACGGACTTAACCTATGGAACTTTGCAGACCAACAAAGTTGCCGACATCCTTGTAATCGCGGCCTCGTGGGGATATTCCATATTTTAGTATAGCATATTTTTCCTCGGACCCACATCCTTGTCATTACCAAAGAATTTACTATGGAGATACAAGAAAAAATCTGTAGATGAGAAACAAAACTTTAAAATTAAAAAAAAAAATTAGTCTCTTATTACAAAAAAATATTGATGCTTTTATATATGAATAAAAGATAGATGGAACAGGGGACATGACATGTTATATCTTAACTATTTTAATTTACTTTATTCCAAACTTGAGATCTCCAACATCGTATCAATGAAATTAAATTAATAGTTTCTATACAAATATAAGGCTTTATCCGTTTATTTTGAAAAATGGATCTGTTTTCTTTTTCTTCAGTGTATATCCTCAGGACTCCTCGATCGCCCACCTGTGATGAATATAAAGTCAAACACACGCAGAGCCATGTGCTGACGTTTGTAATCAGTAGGAACGTAGCTTTCGCTTGCCGAATGCCCATACCGAACTTGGAACGATCCGTCCAACGCAAATCTTTTGCAACCTTTTTATCCAAAGTGGACGCTTTCTGGTTGTGATAGGCTTTTTTAGAGGTCATTCAAGTGCGAAAGCGAAGAATGGCTACCCGTACCTCCGATCTGGTGGGGCAGGTGAACCCAGCCCACGCCCTCGACGTCGGCGCGTTGTTGAACTACGCGTCCGCCCATGTCCCTGATTTCCCACGCTCTCCCTCGGATTTCTCCGTCTCTCAGGTCCTTCATTTTCTACTCGGCTTTTATGTTTCTCGGTTTCTCTTTAGTCTCTTTTTTGGCTTTGCCTTTTGATTTGACGGGACTGTTTGCATGTGTGAAGTTTGGCCATGGGCAATCGAACCCGACATTTCTCCTGGAAGTGGGCTCGGGGGGTTCGATGAAACGCTACGTTTTGAGGAAGAAGCCCCCCGGAAAGCTGCTTCAGTCTGCTCATGCTGTGGAGAGAGAATTTCAGGTGAACAAGTGTTATGCTCTGTTTGGTTGCTCAGAAAAGAAAAAGGGATTAGAGTTTATGGAATTCTGGTTTTAGGCTATTGGGGCTGTTTTCTCACTGTGGCAAGACTAGAGTAAACAGCTGCATTTTGAAGGAAGATATTTTATTTGGTTCTCAAATTAAGCTCAAGTGTATGAAATGTTAAGAAGTTGTTTGGGTGGTTAGATTCACCATGATCAAACTGGTGAGACAGGGTTGAGACAAGTTCGGACCTTGGCTTAACTTTCCTTCCAATTTAATCCTTGAAGAAAAGTTGTAACATGTAATTTTGTAGAACAAGTACTCTTAAATTCGACCTCCCATTTAGAGTGGAAATTTTCCCACTATGGAGACAATCGAGAAAACTAACTTGGAGAGTGAAATCCCGATTTTTGATGGGACAGGTTTTGCGGGCATTGGGTGCAAATACCCAGGTTCCCGTTCCGAAGGTTTTCTGCTTGTGTACGGACCCAAATGTAATTGGAACTGCGTTCTACATAATGGAATATTTGGATGGACGCATATTCGTAGACCCCAAGCTGCCGGTATGGCACTTACGCTACAACTCCATGATCGCTTTCAAGTTATCACTGAATTTTTTGAACTTTTTTGGGTAAAATTGTTAATCTTCTTGACGAGTTGAATTGGCTAATTGGTTTCTATTCAATTAGGATGTACCACCTGACAGGAGGCGAGCTATATATCAAGCAACTGCAAAAGCTTTGGCTTCTTTACATTCTGCTGATGTAGATGCCATTGGCCTAGGAAACTATGGCCGTCGGGACAGCTACTGTAGGCGGCAGGTAGTTCTCTGAAAATTTCTGCTATATTACATTTACAATGACATCATACTTGAAAAGGCATTTTGCCGAACCAATTCTTGCAAATTGAGTTGAAAGCTTGTGAAGAATAAGTTTCTGTTGCATTGGGCTTACGGTGAACGCCACATGCCACAAAGCATGAGTTTGTGCGAGTGGATATTTTTTGAATTTGTCCACATGCCACATTATTGAGAATATGTAGTTTCTCGGCCTAGTGACAATGAAGTGAAAGGTTAACAAAAAGCAAACCCTTATTCCTTTATATGAATTTTATGCTTAACTTAGGTGGAGAGGTGGGCTAAACAATATATAGCTTCAACTGGTGATGGTAAACCTGAGAGAAATCTGAAGATGCTCCAACTAGCTGATTGGCTGCGGCAAAACATTCCTCTTGGAGATTCTTCAGAAGCATCGGCTGGTCTAGTCCATGGAGATTTTCGCATTGATAATCTTGTATTTCATCCCAATGAGGTCTGGTACTTTAAAAACCCTTTTACTGATTTATATGCATATATTTATCCAGTGTGATTCAGTTTGGACTTTCTTTCAATTATCTAAATAAAGTTGGTGCATGTTCTTTTCATATGACTCATAAATGTAAAACATAATCTTATGGGACAGAAATGCCAATGATTACTGTTAATACCTCAGTTGACTCATTTTGTCATCAATTATTAACACATGCACTAACAGCATTGGTACTCTGTATTGCATATCTAATGAGATATTTACAATGGTGCAGGATCGAGTTATTGGCATTCTTGATTGGGAACTTTCTACTCTTGGAAACCAAATGTGTGATGTTGCATACAGCTGTATGGTACTGAAAGTTTTCAGACTTCCATTACTGGCTTAGAATAAATGAGATTGTTTATATATTGTGTTTACTTATTGGGAATTAAAAGTCCTGTTTCAGCCTCTGGTTGTAACGATCCGGATTCTTCTTGTTGGCCATTTTATCTGTCTTTCTTTAGTAAACTGGTCCGAAACACAGTTACTAAGTGTTGGGGTTTCAATAAATGTTATTTTGAAGGTTATTGTTGCTTTCTTTCCTTGGCAGCATTATATTGTGGAAGCTGAGTTTGGAAAGCCACAAGTGTGTGAAGGTATGGAAGTTACTGGTATACCAGAAGGGATTCCTTCACAGGCAGAATATTTGGCAGCGTACTGCTCTGCAGCTGTAAGTCGCATATTGATAGTATTGATTCTGCTGAGTTCTATATGCTTATTTGTTCAAACTAATTTTCTTTCTGACGAAATTTAGGTATTCATCAAGAAAATATATTGTTGATATTTTCAAGGATTAGGGTAGAGAACAAATAATTCGTGCTAATGGAACTAGTTTGGACCCATGATTTTATAAGATTTTAGAGTAAGATGTGATGTATAATTTATTGTGTGATATAGGTGATCCTGTGATGCTTGCCAGTCAAGCTATTAGTTCCACTCCCATGTACTGGCTCTGTTACTGTTTGCCTCTCATAGCAATCCTTTGTGGTCTTGTAATGATTCTAGTTGGTGATTCTATTCCTCTAAGCTTGTTTAAAGGACTCACGCTAGACACATTTACAATGCAGAGAAAACCATGGCCTTTTGCTGAGTGGAAGTTCTACATTGCCTTTTCCTTGTTTCGTGGGGCATCAATTTATGCAGGAATTCACAGTAGATGGATTATGGTATATTTTCAATTGTTAAATGATCTAGAAAAGGTCTATCATGCAAAATGAACACATCAAAACAACGTATGCATTCACATGACAATGCAGGGTAATGCCTCCGGAGGTCAGCGTGCCCAACATGCAGGAAAATTAGCTAACGGTCTTGTTGACTCTGCATGGGAATTTATTCAACAGCAATCTGTGCTTCCTGAGCATCCTCCATCTGGTAGCCAATTAATATATCTTGTGACCATGAACTTACCCAAATATTTGCTTGCAGATAAATTGGTTCAGATTGAAAGATAGTATGTTTCCTGGAGTATATTTATAATGATGGGTTTTTTTTTTTTTTTTTTAACCCCATTTTAATGAATCTGATCTAGTTGCCCAAGACTTTCTGAAATTATCTGGGAGAGGAAATGAAGATCAAGAGCTTTCAAATGGAGGGGGGAGGTTCATTCCGAGTAGAAGGGTGCTGGAACTGAGAAACAGATTAATAAAGTTCATGGAAGATCGCATATACCCCATGGAAAGTGAATTCATCAAACTTGCGCAGTCTAGTTCACGTTGGACAGTTCATCCAGAAGAGGAGAAGTTAAAGGAGCTGGCTAAGAAGGAAGGCTTATGGAACTTGTGGATACCTGTGTGTATCTTAATTTGTCCTTTCCATTGGCTTATATGCTATTTTCTACTTTCTCTTTAGGTTGACCATATTTTGGTTACGTTATGGTGCCTATGTGCAGTTTGACAGTGCTGCTCGGGCAAGAACACTGATTTTTGATGGGAACAATCACTCTCTCTCTAATAGTGGATATGATCACTTATTGGGTGCGGGCCTCTCAAACCTTGAGTATGGATATCTATGTGAGATTATGGGCCGTTCCATTTGGGCTCCACAAGTGTTCAATTGTGGGGCACCTGACACCGGGAATATGGAGGTAAAATGAAAATCAGTTTTTCTATCACTGGTTTCCCGTCTCGGTACTTCAAATTGGCGAGTAAAGAAGTGTTGTTGCTTTTCAACCTTTAGGAGATACCCTTTGTAGTTGTGGGTGAAGATAGCCAGTGTTACCTATATTCTTGAATGCTGGGTTATTAGATTGGTGATAAGAATAGCCCATTTTATAGTTTTAGAATCGATGACTAATGATGTGATCTAGCTTTTCTTGCAAATTGCGTGTACTATCTATTTGCATGTTTTACTACGTCAGGTTGTCATAATTAATTTTTTGCATCAGGTATTGTTGCGTTATGGAACTAAAGAGCAAATAAATGAGTGGCTTATTCCCTTGCTTGAGGGTAAGATCCGGTCCGGATTTGCTATGACAGAACCCCAAGTTGCATCTTCTGATGCTACCAATATCGAATCTTCTATCAAAAGGTATGTGTAGCATCTTCAAATACTGTTTAAGTACTCTAAAGCCCCATTGAAGTATAGGATCCATAGCTTAATATATTAATCCAAGTTTCTTCCATATATATTTGGGGTATTACTATGTACTACAAATGCCATTTTGTTCGAGATTCTGCTTGTTAAATGTCTATCTAAGTGGACTCCTGGCTTCATCTGCAGAGAAGGAGATACTTATGTCATTAATGGGACGAAGTGGTGGACAAGTGGAGCAATGGATCCAAGGTGCAGACTTCTCGTGGTCATGGTTAGTTCTTTTTTGGCACAGCTGTAGAAGTGCAAATTGTTGTTCATGTAGTTAAAGGAATTTGATCTGAACAATGTGCAGGGGAAAACTGACTTCAGTGCTGCAAAGCATAAGCAGCAATCTATGATATTAGTGGATATTCGGACTCCAGGTGTACGTATAAAAAGACCACTAATGGTGTTTGGGTTTGATGATGCCCCTCATGGGCATGCAGAAGTATCATTTGAGAATGTACGAGTGCCAGCAAATAATATTCTACTGGGAGAAGGACGGGGATTTGAGATTGCCCAGGTAAAGTTGTTAAATAACTTCCCTAGTAACTTTGTGTTTTATAAAAAAATAAAAAAGAAAACGGAGAAGCCTTCCTTTCCTTAATCACTTCAATAACGTGAACCCAAGGCCTCCACATTTGAGGTATTAAGCAGTTCAATTCATTGAGTTTCCACAGGAATGAATGTGTTTGAAATTTTGAGTTGCTTTGCACATCCACGAACATCAACGAATCAAGTTTCCCTCACCTGATTCAGTATTTTGACTAGCTTTAATGTCCTGTTACTGGGCTTATATGTATGTTAGCATATATGCAGCAATCATTTTGGTCTTAAAGCAAGAAGCAAAAGATTATGTCAGTGAAATTTGTCTACTGAGATTAGAAAATAGAGACTATTGTTAAGGGCTTAGATGTGAATTTGAAAATATGATTGTAGGTTTTTTTTGTGAATGGAAGTCTTATAGAGTTGAATTTGTTGGACCCACCGGATACTGTACTTTCAGGGTAGGCTAGGTCCAGGAAGGTTGCACCACTGCATGAGACTTATTGGTGCTGCCGAGCGTGGAATGGAGTTGATGGCTCGAAGGGCTCTTAGTAGAAGAGTGTTTGGGAAGTTGATTGCAGAACAAGGCTCATTCCTTTCTGATATTGCTAAGGTATTTTGATTTAACTCCCTGTAACAGAATCATCAACCTAAATCAGCTAAAGGAACAATTATTCTATACCGGATTAATCATCCAGAAACGGAAGTTGAGATTCTTATGTTAAAATTCTAGTATACAGCTTGATGTCAGAGGACATTATTAGTTCACTTCCCACTGCAGTACTTTTAGCACTCTTCTTAAATTGGCTCTTTCATTCAGTGTCGTATAGAGCTAGAGAAGGCTCGATTGTTGGTTCTGGAAGCAGCTGACCAGCTTGATAGGTTTGGAAATAAAAAAGCCCGTGGGACCATAGCAATGGCCAAGGTACTTCTTTTTTCTCAAGAAACAATCAGAATACTTGGTTTCTTTTATTTTGAGAATGATCTAATCTTTTGTCATGTCGTATAAATGCCATGACACTATGTGGAGCAGGTGGCGGCTCCGAACATGGCATTGAAGGTGCTTGACATGGCAATACAAGTGCATGGAGGAGCAGGCGTATCTTCGGACACAGTTCTGGCACATCTATGGGCAGCGGCAAGAACATTGCGAATTGCAGACGGCCCAGATGAAGTCCACTTGGGTACTATTGCCAAGTTAGAACTGCGAAGAGCAAAGCTTTGAAAGATTCGAAGTGGATTTCTGGAAGAAGGATCCTTTTTCTTCTGCGAATACAAACAGAGATATATAGTGAGTTTGGTTATATACTGAAATGAGTTTCAAATTGTTTTAATTATGATGTTTGAATAATAAATACATAAAACAATTGTCTGTAATAAAGGAAAAATCTTATTATGTAATAAAACGAAGCGGTTGGAGGTGAAAAAAGCCAATGTATGACGTGAAACAAGTCACCGGACGAGGATGTTCTGCATTTAGGGACATTTCTTTTCAGCTGAAAAATAAATAAATATAAGATATAAAATACCATGTCCGTACAACTGCATAACAACTAAACCTATGAACCGAAAAAGTTTTAAGCCAAAAAAAGTAAATGCTGCCTCATAACGTGTCTATGCCGTAGAAGGCTCAACCCGCTGAACTAATTTGGTTCATCCGTACACCGGACCTCCGGCCTGACACAGTTCTATTCACAACTTGCACCAGCTGTCGTGTAAAACCACAGCTCCATTGTTATAGGCTATAAGTCTCAGTACCATAGAGGATGAAACCCGTGATTAAATTTAATTGAAAGAAATTTTCTTTAGTTTTTAACTAAGTTTGAGGTTAAACTTCAAACTTTTTAATATAATATTGAAACTTGGGCAAGGTTATACTTTAAACCCATTATTAATCTACTATCATTGATATCAAGATGACCACGAGCCTCATTCTTTAAAGAGAAAAAAATAAACAAATAAACAAACATGTAGTTAAGTTTAAAGGAATAAAATTTCTTCCAACCATTAAGTTAGTTTTTTTATTAAACTTTAAGCCTTCTAACATCTATCATATCTTCTAAAGTTACATGTTACTTAAAAGAAATGAATATCATATCTTCTACTTGCCAAGTGGGACTAGTATAGGAATGGATAGGATTCAAATTTGTGTTTTTGCAGGGCTTAAATGGTCAAAGACATATAATTGCTGATTAGATTGGTATTGGATTTCGTTAAGCGGTTGAAAGCCGTTGAAAACATGTGGAAGACTTGACACATGTTTGTCAAGTTACTCAAGAAATAGGAGAACTTTATCTGCAAATTTCAGGTTTGGAAATTTACTTAGTTTATCCAAATGTGTTCCTAAATAAAATTGAAAACGTTTTGATTATCGGAAATCACTCCTAAACACAATGATAATAGCAAACAAGCTCAGAGGCTACATCCAGAGTATCTTTAGCAAATCCAAGTTTTTAAATATTAATAGTAAATTAATTATGTTGAAGCAACCATGCAATGACTATAAAATATGTTAATTCATCAGATCTTTGAGAAGTAATTAAGACTTAATTAATGCAGCCTGGTGTCGAAAATCGTCACCATTCATGATGGGTACCAGGTCAATTGTCATTTACTATTATTTTTATAAGAACAAAAAAAAATAATGTCCACCCCTTGAAAAGTATAAGCAAATGAGTCTATATTTAGCCATTGGCGGCAAAAATCTTAAGAAATATGTGGATTAGTCAAAATATGTCAAAAGACAAAGTAGATATTTAAAAAAAGTCCACGATATTTAAATTAATAAATTCGAATAATTTCTTTAAAAGACAAAGTAATTAAAAGAAAGTTTTGCAGTTGGTTTATGTCGCCCTTGAAAGGAGGCGGGGTTGGCGTTAATGCATGGTAGAATTCCCATGCATGGAAGAGATTTGCTCGGTCTCCTGGAAACCCTAAAACACAAGACCTTAAAATGCAGTACTTTAGTTGTAGGGAGCCACTTTCACCAATCGTTTGCGCCAAAAATAGAACCAACTAAACGTCGGCGAGAATGAAGATGATCGTCAATTTAGAGCCTGGATCTCAAATTTGGAAAACATTAACCGGGATCTATTCTTGTCGGGTGTCTTCTTACCCCACATCTGTTAACAGAAATAACCGAATTTCAGATTGTTCTTCCTTATATACCTGTCCATTGATTGGGTCCTATATACCAGAGCACAAGGGGCATCGACATCTCTGCCAAGAACACAGCCCCAACAGCTCTGTTGCTTGCTTTGAGGGTGTGTAGCCCTCTTGCACCGAAGTGGATCTTAAAGCACAGGAGAAAGGAAAATTTTGGAATAAACTGCACCTCATTCCATCTGTTCTCTTGTCTGTTTTGTAGATTAAGCTAATTCTTTAAGTATGGCTTTTGGGGGATACGCCGATATGTCCAACGGTGGACACCAGTCGCAGAAGAGGAAGTACGCCATTATCGGTGTCTCTTCTGTCCTTCTCATCGCCATGGTGGCTGCCGTGGCTGTTGGTGTAAGCCGCGGCGGTCATAAGGATTCGGCTAAGCCTGACAACGATGTGCCCAACACGTCCACGAAGGTGATCACGCAAATTTGCCAGCCTACCGATTATAGAGAGACCTGTGTGAAAAGCCTGTCCTCCGCGGCTGGAAACACCACCGATCCCAAAGAGCTCATCAAGGTTGCTTTCCGCGTCACTGTGGCTGAACTGAAGGGGGCCATCGCCAACTCCTCTACGTTGAATGCCCTGGCCAAGGATAACAGAACTAACTTTGCCCTCGAGAACTGCAGGGAGCTCATGGAGTACGCCATTGATGACCTTAACGAGTCTTTTGATAGGATTGGAGCTTTCGACGTTAGCAAGCTTGATGAGTACGCGGAGGACCTTAAGGTCTGGCTCAGCGGTGCGATCACCTACGAGCAAACTTGCTTGGATGGATTCGAGAACACCACCGGGAATGCTGCGGAAAAGATGAAGGATCTTCTGAGAACTTCGCAGGAACTCACCAAGAATGGCCTTGCCATAGTGAGTGAACTCTCCAAGTTCTTAGCCGATTTTCAGATTTCCGGATTAAACCGGAGGCTTCTTTCAGAAGATGGGTTGCCCTCATGGATCACCGAAGGAAGGCGCAGGCTCCTTGTGGCCCCTCCCGGGGATATTAAGGCCGATATTGTTGTGGCCAAGGACGGAACTGGGAAGTACAAGACTCTCACTGAAGCAATCAATGAAGTTCCCAAGAAGAACAACAATACCTTTGTCATTTACGTCAAGGCGGGCATTTATGATGAACATGTGATCATTAACAAGACCATGAACAATATCGTGTTGATCGGAGACGGCCCAACAGCGACCAAGATCACCGGAAACAGGAACTTCGTCGATGGGATACCCACTTTCAAGACTGCGACGGTTTGTAAGTATATCGATTTGCCATTCTCTTGCAACCCTATTTCAATTCTCTATGGTTTTAATTTACGTGATTATCATGGTGTTCTTCATTCCCATTTTCAGAAAGAAGTGAAAACTTTCTCTCTTTTTCTTTTTTGTCAAGTGAGAGCTCCACTTGACTCCAGAGTGGGGTTAGTATATATGCGGCACTAATTGTTCTCTGACTTGGATGTTGTAGCTGTGATGGGAGCCAACTTCATGGCTAAGAACATTGGATTCGAGAACTCTGCAGGAGCTGAGAAGCACCAGGCTGTGGCACTGCGCGTCCAATCTGACATGTCCATCTTCTACAACTGCCGGATGGATGGGTACCAAGACACCCTCTACGCCCACACCCACCGACAGTTCTATAGAGATTGTGTCATCACCGGAACTATCGATTTCATTTTCGGCAACTCCGCCGTTGTGTTCCAAAACTGCACGATGGTCGTCAGGAAGCCAATGGTGAGCCAGCAGTGCATCGTCACGGCACAAGGCAGGATTGACAGGCGCGAGCCCAGCGGGATTGTCCTCCAGAGCTGCAATATCATCGCCGACCCACTGTACTACCCGTTGAGGGAAGAGAACCGGGCTTACCTTGGGAGGCCATGGAAAGAGTTCTCAAGAACCATCATCATGCAGACCCAGATCGGCGACTTCATCCAGCCGGAGGGGTGGCTGCCATGGATGGGTGACTTTGCCCTCAACTCTTGCTTCTACTCCGAGATCGACAACAAGGGTCCTGGTTCAGTCCAGACCGGGAGAGTGAAATGGCGCGGGGTCAAAACCCTCACTCAGGCGCACGCCCTGCAGTTCACTCCTGGAGCATTCCTCGGAGGAGATACCTGGATCAGGCCCACCGGAGTGCCCTACGTTTCAGGCTGGATGTAATTTATGAAGAATTTCAAACATCTCATACTTTGTTGTCTGCATAAAGGATCAAATCGATCTCCTTCGTATTATGAATTATAATTATCTAATTTGTTCTTTTTCCTTATTTACCTTTTGATGACTCGATCACACGATGATCATTGAGTCAAAATGAGAGAAGTTTGTAACTTTTAGGAGTCTCCTGTTGAGATCAGATGGGTAATTATCACCTTCATGATTCACTTTATTTGATCTCCTCTCATCTATAAATGCCATTATGATCTTAAAATCTAATACACTGCACACCACCTTTTCCTTGCTATGTATTTATACTGCGTTCATCTTATTCAAAAAATACCAACTCGAGATTAATTTAGTAGGATCAACTGACCAAACTAATCATAGAGACATGAAGCTAATTCTTCAGTTTACTGCTGAACATGGAAATAAATTTACAGGTGAATAGAATAAAATGCAGAAAAAAAAAAACTACTTCCATTTTGTTTTTAACTTTTGGGCCTTGAGGCCCAATACGTAAAGATTGCTTCAAAACCCAATTCTATGAACGAGCGAGCGGGAAAATACTGCCTCCGGAACTTTTTGAAACCACGCCCTCTCTCTCTCTCTCTCTCTGTGAATTTCTCGCAATTTTTCACATTTCCTAAAGAAACTATCGAAAGCCCTGACCTTCCGTTCCAGATTCGCGATATCCGAGCCCTAATCAGAAAACCCAAGGGTTTAACCCCATGAAATTCACCGCCGCTATAATGCACAATAGCCCTGTAGTCTTCGAAGAAGATGAGTGACGCTCTAGAAGAACCAAGCGCGTACCACACGGTACATCCGGAGCGTGACCCTCAGTCCAATTGGGAGGTGGATGTAGCCAAGAAACTTGAGGAGTATCTCTTGAAGATTTGTTCCGGCGAAATCCTCGACGACGGTCACGTTTCCGTCAATTTCGCTGAAGGTGGATACTTTTCCAATTTGTGCATTTTGAAATTTAAGGAATTATAAAACATTTTGTGAATTTTTCTGAATTTCGTTTTATGGGAAACGCAGCTGCTTTGCTGCTTCAAGGTTCGGTTCAGGTCTATAGTCGGAAGGTTGAGTATCTCCACTCGTTGGTTTTGCGTGCTTTGGAATTCCTTTCTCAAAAGAGGTTCGCAATCTAGGGTTTCTCTCCCATTTTGGCGTTTACGTTGTATTTCCACTTCTGGAGTATAGGGAATGGATGTCAAGTGTTTATTTTTAATTTAGGGGAGAATGCATAAAGAAAAGGGGATTCTTTCGATTGATTTCGTTGAGAGCAAAAAGGTCTCCTCAATAAAGGTTGTTTATGTGAACCAAAACTTCTTGTATGTCTGAAATTCGGTAGTTATATTTCTTTAGCGTTAGTTGCCATAGTCTTTACGGGAGTATGCTGCCCCAGATGACAATCGCTTCATTTTGGATGACTGACATTCAATCCAATCATTTGGCATAAAGAGACAATTTTATCGTGAATTAGTATATAGCTGTTGGAGAATTTCGAGATTTAGATAAAATAGAAAAATGTAGTGCATTGAATCTGAATTATCTTTTAGACCGGTGACAGCTGAGATAATAATGCTTCGTTGATTTATGCAACTCAAAATCTTAAAAGTCGTCACCTTCACGTTTGTTCTCGAGGAAATATGGAATTCATACTTCTTGAGTTGATTGCATGTGTAAATAATTCGAACTTACGGAAGTTTTCAATATATTCATGCCCCTTGAAAGAACTGGTTCTGTTTTTTTCTTGAACTGGTCGTTTTAGTGATCTCTGGGCAGGGACTGGGATCATTTTTCCACTCTAATAGTGCTAAATGTATGCCAGAAGATTAGTTTGTTTCTCGGTTATGTTAGTAATGGCTTGAGTACGACTAATTGGAAACATTACCATCACCAAAGCCAGAAACTAGGGATATTGAAGAAGAAAACGACACAATAAAATTGTCCTTTTGTGATTTGGTGGACAGTTCTGTTGAAAAATAGGTTCACTAGTCACTTAACATCTTTTAATGAATTTGTGCTGACATTGTCTAATTGCCGTAGGTTGATTTAGACAAAAAGATTAGAAAGACAGATAAAATATGTGTAATGACATACAATATGATTCGGAATTGTTCTCTGCTGCCTAGAACTCAACTTACGACAACTGTGCATTGAGCCAGGCTAATAGATATGGTATTGGTTTTGTTCTTATTTCTAAAGCAGGCAGCAAGATCAGTTAGAGGGCACACCAGGCCCCTGTGAACAAAGTGATTCCCGTGAAACTGCTGCCCCAGAAAGTGATTCTTTTTGGGGATTAGATGATGTCCCAGGTAGCACCATTAATTTGTACTTATCATGGTAAAGCACTATGGCAAACATCAACTGAATAATTCTTTGCATATGCAGTGGAAGCAAAGACTAGCTTAAATAGTCCCACAAGCAAAGAGGCTTCTTTGAATCACTTAGTGAAGCCCCCTGCAAACCTAGTTGTTCTCGAAGGTGAATGCTTAGATACTGCTGCTGATGGCGGAGAATTAGAGTCATATCTGGTACCACAGTTGCATCCATTTAGTAGTACATTGGTGTGTCTACCGCATAGGCGGACTAACTCTTGAATCATATGATGTGGTTGCAGTTGGCAACAAACAATCTTTACCAGGACTTTATTCTATTAGATCCAACTGATGCTATAGCAGTTGATGAATATCTGAAGGGGGATAAAGCTGGGAAAGGCCAGAATGGTACCCATAGACGAAGCTCAGCTCGCAAGAGCTTTCAATCTCCCTCAAGGCGTTCTGGGGGAACCGTACATAGGTCATCTCTTGGAAAGAGCCATGATGCTAAACTTAACCAATCTCCTTGGCCTCACTGCAGCTTTGATGTTCAGAATGACAATGTTAGGGCTGATCCTCCCGCCTGTGATAATTTTGCTAATAACTGTGGATTTGACATGGATGATCAATATTCAGAACCTGAGGAATTGAATGATTCAGATGATAATGATGACCCGTGGAAACCTTTGAATCCCCATGAACCTGGGAATTTGAAAGTGAAGCCTTTTCGAAAAGGTGGTTAAAGATATTTCTTTCTTTGGTTTTCTTTTTTGGTCCCTGGAAGTTCATATATGCATCCTTTTATTCTTTTTCATCTTTTCTTTATTCCTAGTAGTAAAAGCTTCTAAAAGGAATGGGGTTAGTTCCACAAAGAAGGTCTCCATAACTACACTTTTTCCAATTGCAAAACTGCTTGGTACAATTAGTCCAGAGCTCTCGGAAATTTGGGAGAAGAAACATCATACTTTTGAAAGACGAGGGGAGCCCCAGTCCCCTCCATTATATGAAAAGGTACTGTTCTTAAAACATTTCTGTCTAAATTGTTCCTTTTGGTTGATAGTACCTGATATTCTGCCTGCAGCTGCGGCAATCACTTATTGGTGGAGGACAAGAAGCTTTCAGTGCTTTTTGGAATCAAGACGATGACAACGAGGAATGTGCACATAATAACGAAATCCCCGATTCTGAAGAACCTGATTTTGGCGTAGCAGAGGGTATGTACATGGATGAAGACGTACCTCTTCACTGCGATAAGGTTAGGCAGACTAGCGATATGATTGTGTTCCTTTATCTTTATACAGCAGTAAATAAGAGGGATTTTGTTTGATTGTTCATTCCTTTATCTCTATTCAGCATGATGATACTGCTGCTCACTTTGCTACCAATGAAGCTTTTGGACATGAAGATCCAAATTCTCATGCAAACCTGGAAGATCTTTGTCGCTCTCACCTAGTAAGCACAGAGTTTGGGGACTTTCGTCTGAGATATACAGTTAACTATTAAGCTGCATTTTCTTATAGCTAATATTGGGGATCACCTGTCTCTTTATCACAAACTCTTGTTTAAGTCCTGTGGTCATCATGTGAAATACTTGGGTGTTTCTCTGGCAAGTATTTAGAACCAATTGCACTATTCACAACTGGCCTAACTTTTTGGTTTGCCAGGTACCTTCGAAAGCTAAGTTCCCCTAGCGTGATGTGCATGTCTGTCATTTGCATCAATAGCTAGTAAATGAACAGTATGAGAGTCTCCTGCAAGATACGAGCACAAATAATTTTCCGTTCTCTTTTCGTGGTTAGTTTATAGGTGCTTGGTCCATTGCAATATATATTCCAGGAGTTTTTGGAATTTTAATTTTGACACCTATGAACTTTGTCTTTTTTTTCTAACCTATTTTGAAAACTGAGCTAAAAACAATGATGTTAGAGATTCCAGGCATTCATTTGGATGATATCTGTGTTTATGATTTTTAATCAATTTTATGCTTTAACCTCATTATTTTTCTTTGTTAACTGTCTTTCCCATGTAGGATGCTCTTCTAGCTAGTATAGCTGAGACTGAGAAGCAGTCTGACTTGGCTGCCCGGGTTTTGACATGGAAACAGAAAATTGAGGAGAGCTTGGAGGAACAAGTAAAATCTATTAGTTTTGGCTTCCCTTCTGTATCTCTCACATACAACTTGTTTCTTGATCAATTGTGGCAAGGCTTCCCCTAAAGGCCTCCCATCTAAGTTTATTTTAGTCATTTTAACTGAAAGAAACCTCTATTCCTGATAGGAATCACACTCTCCATTTGATATTCACGAGTACGGTGAAAGAATTCTAGGCAAACTATCCCTTGAAGCACACAATGAGGATGCGGTTTCTTTTGCTGATGTGGTGAAAGGACAGGAGAAATACGATGTGGCTCGAAGCTTTTCTGCACTTCTTCAACTGGTAATTTCTAATTAACGGAAGAAAGAAGAGAATGATAATTCTGATTTCTGGATAAATCTGGCTGATGTGCTTGGTATCTCTCCCAGGGAATTGCTTCTAGATAAAAAGTGAATATCTATAGCATAAATCTTCGAACTGATGTTTTTTCATGTCCAAATTTATGGTACTCTTCTGTAATGGTGAAATGATACTAAAAGAATCATTCTGCTTGCCCTTGGGATAAATAGGAAGTTTTCATGCTATTTCAGGTCAACAATGGAGACATTGATTTAGATAGAAGTAGGCCTGATGGCAATTCTATCTGTTACACTGCTGTCAATCCCTTCCATGTTCGTCTCCTCCACTGTTCCAAGAATCGGAAGGAAACAAAAATTGGCATATCAAAAAAGAGGGAAAAATCTACAGCAGAAAGAGAATGTACTACAAGTAACAGGGACAAGTCTAGGAAGGTGAAATCTTCCGTTGTTGGTTCTTCTTCTAAGGAACATGGATCAAGAAAGATGATATCGCAACCTACTTGCAAATTTTCTGTGAAGCTAGGCACGATTGATGGTGTATGGTGCACTCCTGAAGGCAAGAGGAGACGAAGGTCAAGATTTATTGAGCCAGTTGACCTACATTCTTCCGGCTAAAATCGATAGCATAAAGAAATTGACCACCCTTCTGTAATCACACAATCTCTTATTAGATGACTTAGGGCTATTTAAATTAACTTGTTGTTCTAGTTCTATATTTACCAACGACAATCAGCTGCTTCAATGTCTTCTTTTCTCGTTAAGCTTATAACGTTGAGATGTACTCGTAATTGTATATATCCTGTAACACCATGTATTTTTATCAAATGCGGAATAATGATCTTAGTTTGTACTACATAATAATGCCAAATTGCACCAGCCCTCCTCCTAATTTTCATGTTTCCAGATGCCAATGTGGTTAAGTAACATCAAGGAACTCCTTAACGGGTTCCACCTTTACATATGCTTCCTGTAATTTAATTACTTAGAAAAAGAGAAGGATTTGTTTGCCAGATCAGCGAGTTTGACTTGGATTCTAGTTGATCTACTCTGATACTCTGAGCCTGTTTAATGTCTACGCATATCTGCTGCCTTGTACACGTTACACTGATTGTGGTCCTCAAGTTCCCAATGTGGGGTTGGTTGATCAGGTCCGCCTTGATGACATTTAAGGTGGTGGTTATGCTGTTGTATTGGTCGCACATCCTGAGGTGGCTGTCCTTGATACTTTGAAAGGAACATGGCAGTAGAGAAAATATGGAATGCTATTCATTAGTTTTGGATAATGATTGTACCTTTTCTTAATGGCGGTAGATAGTTAGTCACAGCGTTCATGTCTTACGCAATGTTTTCAACTCGGTTTTATATTTGAAACCTGTGAAAAGTGAGGAAACGATGTTGAAGTATATAATTTGTTTCCATTTTAAATACATGACTTAGGAATGCCGGCTACAGGGAAAGACAGGACGAGCTCGATGTCACTTTCCAAATCGACGAAAGATGTTAGACTTTTCAACTCAACGTTCAGATTCGGCTTGGTATATACGTTACGATTTCATGTCGAACACAGATTTCTTGTGTTCCGCGGAACTGAGAAAAGAGACACGGTAGAAAAGTCCAACCTAACTCCGTAACTTTTAGATGACGAAGGAACCCAAAGTCTTTCAACCACCGTTGTTGCCAAAGACTTAAGCGCGTCTGAAACTGGCCCACCTCCCAAATTCTCTGCAAGCTTCGTCGTCTCGTTTACTGCACGTTTGAAATGGTCTAAACTTCAAAGTGTCTATATTAAGAATCAGCAAATTACGTGGCTGTGTTATTGATTATTTGGTGTACTTGCCCGACGTGTTACCCATTTTCTCCTCGTTTAAGTCAAATTCACAGTTTCAGTTTGACTCACTCCCCTCCTTTTCATACACGTTGCTTACGCGAAAGAGTGTACAATTAAAGAAAGACCCCTTTGCGAGGAAAGAGACTGGAAGCCACCCCTTCATCAGCGTAGCCGGGGGCACATGGATCTCCGTAGAAGATGAGGCCAAGGTGGTTGATTGGTGTAGATAAAATTTCTCTCCACAGTAGTACGAATAAGGAAAGCGTGTGCCCTAGGTTAAACAGGTGAAATGTAGCTTTCCCACAAGAGGCTAACCTAGTGAAGACAAACTAGGGAAAATTATTGGGTTTGGCCAGCCAAGCCAAACCAACGACACTTGCTATTAAGTCAACCGATCTCGTTCGCATGGGGTTTAGGTAGCCTGGGCAGCGTGAGTTGAGCAGTTTGGGTTTTAGTATAGTTGAGTGGTTTCGTCCCGTGAACCGATCTTTATTGCAGACGAGAGAATCATATCCAACCTGATCATTTGGTACTGATTTTGACTCACTGATTGCCCAGTTTGGCTGGCTAAGAAAGTGACTATCACGTCCGCTTTGCTTGCTCAGATTAAATTGCACGATCTGAGTCGATAAACCCATCATGAATGGGGTTTACAGAGTTGGCAAAACAGGACATCTTGTGCCAAAACAGAACCCATGAGAGACAACTGGCGGGGTCAACAAATTACAGTCTTGTTAATTATGTATTTTCCTCTCAATGATGCATTTGCGGAGGCAGGCTTTATTTTATGCAACCATAATTGTAATCTTAATTATAGATTTTCCAATCATACAGAATATTCAACGAGGGTGACCCATAAAATATAGAAAGTTGCACATGAAACAACTCACTCCGCCCTGCATTTGGTCCGACAATCATGCATTCACTTATTCAGAAACTTCAAAAGAGGGATGGGCCAAAAATGCTGTGTTGCTTTCCGTCCAAGGACGACGGGAAGAAAATATTTAATTAAATAACATCGTGACTATACATATACAACCGCTTACATATTCTCAGTCAAACTAAGGTTGCGAGAGAAATCTATAATCAATAGAAAACTGCCACGTGTACATCAGTAGTCCCCAGCACTACCTAGAGACTGCAGCTTCAGAGTCTGACAGTCGCCGAATGTCCTGTCCCAAAACCTCGATTGACTCAACCAGCGGCTATGAACTCACTTTAACGCGCTGGGTCGTTCCGAGTCGGCGTGAGTTTGCGGAGTCTCGTCGCTTCCGCGCTCAATATCTGACACGCTAGCTTTTCTGTCTCTGCTCAGAATCCTCGTAAGCGACAACATGCGGCTCATCGGCGACCTGAACCCGCCCTGACTGGCCGGCGAGTTGCAACACGACTCGTCCCTGAAGTTCTCACTCCGTCTTGGTACCTCTATGGACACACCCACGTGCTCCCTCGCCTTCGTTCGGGCTGCAATCGAGGAGGAGGGCTGACCCGTTTGCTCCCCTTCTCGTTGACAGTCCGAGCAGAAGGCGGAGCTGGAGCCCGGTTCGGTTCCAGCCGGGTTGACCATGGAAATGACAAATTCAGTCGGGTTTTCGGGTGCTGGGCAGGGTTCGACCGGGGTCCGGCAGAGGGGGCAGGTGGAGTGGGAATGGAACCACATGTCAATGCACTCTATGTGAAAGCTGTGGCCGCACTTGGGGAGAGTGCGACCCTTTTCGTTCTCCTCGAATTCGGAGAGGCACACGGCGCAATCGGGAGCTGAGTCTGGGTGTGCCTCGGAGGAATAGACGAAGACCGGGATGGAATTAAGGACGGAGGCGTCGAGGCCGCGCGTGGGAGCGGTGACAGTGGCATCGGGATTGGTGGGGTCGACGTAGAAGACAAGGTGGGTGCGGCGGCGATGGCGGAGCATTTGGCGGCGGCGGGCACGGAGGAGGTACCAGCGCGTGTAGAGGTGGAGGCAGACGAGAAGTATGACCACGAAAAAGAGTACGACTATTGCTGTCAGCATTATCTTTCCGCTCAGGTCGGTGTCCGGGGTACCTGCCAAGAACGGGGTTCTCTGATCCGGTTCCTCGCCCATTGTGCTCCGGTGACGGGGGGAAGGGGTAGAGAGATAGAGAGAAGTTGAGGGAGGGAGGGAGGGAGGGAGGGAGGGAGAGAGAGAGAGAGGGAGTTCGTTCCTGAAGCGAGAGTGAGAGAGAGAGAGGGTTTATATGATGGGTGAGGTTGAGAAGCAAGAGGCGGAAGGTTCTTGAGGGTTTCATAGTAGGTCTGTGGATTGCATTTTCTAACCCCCTTCCGCAATTACGGTCTACAAGACGCCTGTGTTGACGCGGTTTTTCCCTTCCAAATCCCGCAACTACCCTTCCCCAGTATTTCCGCTTTTTCGACTTATCACTCTTCTTCCCTCTTTCGCTTACTCTCAATTAACTAATTAAAATCATATTTTTCTTCATAAACTATCAAGATCATCTCATATAAACACTACGTTCGTAAACATTAAATGTCGATGGGATAAAACTTTTAAGATTTTGTTAAATAGATTTCAAAACCCAAATTTTGAATATCTTAATTTTTTCTAGTTGCCCATGTTTGACTCAAGGAGAAAAGTTAAATTTAAACTCACATAGTTTATTTAGCGTTCCCACATAAGGCGGCTTGTTTGGTGCGAACGTAGCAGTCAAATTGGTCAAGAAAACCTCGTCGTCGCGTCAGAGGCCCAACTGGGACACGGAAACTTGCAGCGTTTACATTTGTGGCTGCTGAAGGCCCACCTTTGTTGGACTATTGACCCGAATCACCTATTGCAATTCCCCATATTTCTGAAATTTCTTCTCCAGTTTTCTATATTGTTGCTTTCTTTAAAAGAAAAAAGAAGAAGCAAACAACCTTTTATTATTAATAATTAAATAAAGAGAGTGAAGAAATTTAAATTGAGATGTGACCCTTTCCTTTTCTTTTTTTGGTCTGCCACAATTATAGTGAAGTAGGGGTGTCCTCTTACCTTAGCGGTAAGATAAGGAATCCTCAAGCTTAGACACCCCTTTTCCTGTGATCTTGGTCTCATTTCATACCGATGACCAACATGACATGGTTGAGCTGGTCACTCAGTGTCACTCAACCCTCGCGTGATGCATGTGAGACTTTAATTCCCTTCTTGGGTTCATAACTTCTAGCCTTTGTATTCATATATGTGGCTTTCACGTGAGGCTCATCGCTTTTGCTCAGCTCATTCACGGGCAAGAAATAATGTCTCCATCTCCACCAGAGCCTGGACTACCTTGTTTTCTTTCTTCGTTTATGCGAGAAAAGCAAGTACCCATTCAACCTTAGGGTTTAGAGAGGTGTTGTTTTGTTATCTAAGTCAAGATAAGCTTCCGGGTGCTTCTGGAGCCCATTAGTGTGGGCTAATGCAGCGAAAATGGTCCAAAACTACGTGCATTGCCTGCAGTTGGCCCATAAAAGAAAGCTCTTTTCTCGGCGTCCTTCTTCGTTGCCCGGTCTTCGAGGTATATGTCATTTATAATCAATCCCCATCGGAAGTCTAAAAGAAAATATAATAAATGCTGCCATGAGGGGCGCCTTTGAAAGACTAAAATATGCGAAGCACATTTACGGCCATTTGCTTCTTGAGCCCCCAAAGCTTCTTTCCTACTTCCTCGCCTTGCTTGCTTTGCTAAGTCTGCTTCTTGATTTACCAAACTGACTCCTGTTCCCTCTTGCCTCGATGGGGAAGCGCTTTTGACTCAGAGACGAAGGAAATCCACTGCGAACGAGAATGTCCAACAGGTCTCCTGTTTTTCCCATTCCAGAGCCACAGCACTTCAGCGACTATGGCTTTGACCCTCAAATTGACTATTTTCAGGTTCAGCTCTTTCTTTCTTTTCCTTTTTCTGCGAATTCGTATGTCTTCTGAGTCTGAAGAGTTTATTTCGTTGAAAGGTGTTGGAAGAGGCAAGAAAGCACAAGCGAGAGACAACAAGGTCCATAGACTCCATCCACTTCAAGCTCCAAAAACCCATTTCTAGAGACGAGTCTAAGAAGATCCACAAGTCCAAAAAGAAGCGCTGGTGGAGAAGCGCTCTCCTTTTCTTCAAATGGAAGTGGAACCCTCGCCAGGGTCACCGCCGTGACCATCACGAGGATGTTCATCACGCCAGGGCTCGAGCCTTCAGGGCCTCCATATCAGGGCCTGTGTACTTAACGGAGAGCAGAAGTGGGTCTAGCACGCCTTATCGTTCTACCAGCCGGCCTTCCTCGGGTCCTCTCGCTGGTACATTGACCCCGCCGAGCAGGGATGATGTGGACATGCCTTATTTGAGCCTCAGAGAGCTTACCATGGAACAGCAGCAGACGATCTCTACCTCCGCCATGCCGATATACTTGGTCACTTGAAAAATCGGTGCTTGAAGCTCCCGTCTGTTTTAAGGCACCGTGTGAAGTTGATTTGTTATCCTTTCTTCCCCAAATCTCTGAAAAGTGGGCGTTTATGGGGTTTGGTTTGATCTAGTTTAGTGGGGAGCTCCTTTTGATCTTTCCGGGTTTTGCCCCATTTGTATCTAGGAACTGCAAAAGGTGTTTGATTCACTAGAGGAAGGGCAGGATCCTCCTTTTTGTGCTTGCTGCTCCCTTTTTCTTTTTGCTACTGTAAACTGATCAGCTCGTGATTTGACTAATACGAACCTCTGCACCTTACTTTTTGTATACGTAGTATAAATAAATGTTCACATGGTGGAAGCCGTTTGATACCACTGTTCCCTGGAGTACAAGGGCATAAGATAATCAGAACTGTCGGTCACTCTTAATTTTCCTCCGTGTTTGGTAGATATCTATGAATTCTTTTAGGTTCAGTTTGTATGATATCTTATTACACTGATATCTATGAGCATAAAAGGTGGTGGGTTGGTCTCCATTTATACTCGCACGGGCGTAGGTCCAACTTTTGTAGCTGAGTCAAGGTAGACATTGATGGCTTGGAAGAAGGGCCTGGTGGACCGTTACATGATCTTCTTCTCGGGCACGACGATGCAGCACTTGTTCTGGGGAAATGTGGGTTGGGGCCCTAATGGCGACGCATCGCAAGGCGACCTGCAAACTGGAAGTTTTCAGGTACCAACGGAACTTAAAATCCCCAGTCAGTGGTCAGTTTCAGTGCAAGACTCCAAAAGAAGGAGCGGCCGCGTCACGTGCCCGGGGTGTCTCTCTTCTTCTCTCTCATACGCTCCGCCCTGCGACCGCTTTGCTTTATTTTATCCGGCTGACCGTGTCGTCTCTCACCACGCCAACGTGCTGCCGGAAGTTTATCCTTCTGACCGTGGACACAAAAACAAAAAAAACTTGGAAATGGGCCTTAAAAAATGACCAACTGCCACTGGGAATAGATAAAATAAGTGAGAGGGGTACTTGGTTGGTTCCTTTTTCGGTTCTGTGAAATACAAAGAATGTGTATCTTTTCTTGGGCCTTGCCTCCTTACGTAGAATGGTTTTCCGGCTATTCTTTATCTGTTAATTCTTTTACTGGGCGACAAAAAGGAGGGCACTTTTTGCGTCGCATTGTCGAGTTATCTTTTCAATTATTTTCATGATTGGATGAAAGATTCTTTTCATATTCGATTGGTTGTCAAAATCATAATATTTTGCAAATCATTTAGATGTGATATGCTTTTTTAAAAAACAAAATATTTATCTTATTATTCATTACATATATTGGAACCAAGCCCTTAACACAAAAGCCATTTTTCATCGCCACCGGTGGACACCAACGGCCCCAAAGTTGGGCCTATTGCCCAACCCTTGTCAGGCCGAGAGAATTACGGCGTTTGGGCTAGGGAATTTTGGTGAGTGCTTGTCACTAAGGGCGTGAATGGTTTTCTCGATGGAACTATTTTTCCCCGACACCAAACGGCTCGCCGGCTCCTGGAAATAAGTGAAACAAGCTTGTTCATACTTGGACTGGGAGTTGCTTGACCAAGGACGACGTTGTTGGCCTTCCAAGCACAAAAGAGGCTAAAGAGATGTGGAAAAATATACGGGAAATGTATGGCTCTCGACTTTGTGGAATGAGCTTAAAATGGGCGGGGATAAACTAAATGGCTTGGAATGGGCAAGGGTCTCTTATTTCCTTTTGGTTTCAAATGAAAGCTTCTTACCCTTTAAAACGTAAATTCTTTTCATGTACTAGATCCACTCATTTAGTTGAACTTAACAGCTTAATTTTATAATTATTGCAAGCATCATTTTCACATACTATTATTGCTTATAGGTGCAACTCAAACAAATGAGAAAGCAAATCAACCCATCAATAATGGCCAATTTTATTAGATCATTTAGGCATTAAGTCAAACTGGAGCGTGAGATAACTCAACAAATTTTGTAAGTATTTCTTTTTGCATAATGAATAATATACTAATGCTTAAATAATTGATTATGTAGTTAGTGACTACATCACTTAAGATGAATGATTTTTTTTTCCCTATCATTCCAATAAATTTATATAAGTCCGTCTTCCAAATGAAAGTATTAACTTAGCAACAAAAAATAGCATTATCTCACTTTTTGAATCTTTACCTCATAAAATGCCTTACATGTTCCTAATTTCCAATTTAATCTCATATTAGTCTCAAATATTTGTGGAGATAATCAATGTTAGGTTCAACTCTTTCCTTACCTTTGTTTGTTCCTAAGCCTTCAGCTGAAAAAATGAGGGACTTGGATAAAGTTCACCAAAGTCCTTATCATGGGCCAACTTTTCCAATAATTTTGATTTGATCTTCTTGTACTTTTGTGAAAAAGAACACTTTACATAATGTAAGTATCAATAAAAGTATTCTTGTTTTTCAGCAAGTCATAATACTTCTTTTCCATATCCTAAATGCCACATATGTTCTTTAGCCAAATAGTCGTGTGCAAGTTTTCTATCTAGTATGTCACATGCCACCACATCACTATGGCTATTACATCTCAACATATGGGGATCTTATCATATGCAATATGATGAATTTTAGTATTTTCTTACTATTGTTGATAATTACAATCGTGGCACATGAGTTCTTTTTTTATGCAATAAAAAACACAAGTGCTTTTTACATATCACTCACTTTTATGACTTTGATCAAAATCAATTCTATAAATCTATTCAGTGTCAAAGTGAAGTATATAAAAGTAGATTGTCATTTTAATAGAAAAATTTCAAGAAAGCACAATTAAGATAGGAGGGGTAAAAACCATTAAACAACCTATAAATATTTTCACCAAGCTTTTATGTCAAATCAACGAACATATTTATAAATCAAACTTGACGTCTTGGATATCTATAACTTGTTTGCTTGAGAGGAGATGATCGAGATATAGTTGCTGATTTGGAATTGATTAGTTATTTCTTTAGTTCTCTTCTCTATTATTTCCATGATTGAATCCATTATTCCCATGATTGAGTGTACTATTCTTTTTATATACATTGAGCGATTGGTTGTCATAATCATAATATTGGGAAATATTTAATGTGATATGACTTTGTAAATAGGAAAAATATTTCATTTTTTATTTTGTATATTTTTCATTTATTGCCCGATGTTTGTGCTGTAAATCTTGGTATATGTAAGTTTCTTAAGAAAAAGCAATATGCAGAAATTCCTAAACCCTCCTGTCAATTGACGGCTTTTTCCACTTAGCTTTCCATCACCCATGTTTCCTGACAGGCTCGAAAACTCTACCCCTTAATTATTCAACATGTAACGATTCTTTTTCAATTGATTATGTTTATAATCTTTCTCATTTTCAAAGCTTTACGTGATCGTATATCTTTAGTGATACATCATTGGAAAGATAGGGCCCTAACTCATTTTACTTTTAGTTTGAAAATCTTAAATCTCCTATTCTTTGACAATCCTCGTGTTCCATAAGTATGAGGATGGAATTCGTTCTTCTATGGAGTCTATCATTAACTTTTGAACGTGATCGTGATAGAGCTCTACCATAATAGGCAGTAAGTTGTTTTCATCAATCAATACATAGAAAATAGAATGAGACTTTTAATAGACAATTTCCTTTTCATTAAAGTAGGTTGCTAAGAAGGATCCGATCACTTCCACGGAACGGATTAGGTAACTGAAGGGGAATCTAGTTCATCGTCATTGGATGCCTTGGCAAGCAATAATGGCAGTCATCCGAAAAGGATCACCAATACTCAGCCGCTGACTTACCTAACTACCGGTAGTATAAATTTGACGCATTGCATAGGGTTCGACCAATTTTGGTGTCGAACTTGCCTTTTTTTTTTTTTTTTAAGAACAAGACGGTACCTTGACAAATTTTATTACCATACCTCAGATAAGTATTATGAGCAAAATATAGTAACTTGTAGAGAAAAGTAAATTACTTACATGTTAAATTGTCATACATAATTAAAAATAAATATAATAAATTGGGCAACACATTCCTTTAACCTTACGATGATCTATAATTATCTAGGCTTACTTAATCTTTTACATAGACACCTAAGCATGGATAAGGCAATGAACAAATATGGTCAAAAATTGTCACATTCTGAATGGCATGCCCATGATTAGCGAGATGATTTATTACTATATTTTCCTCACAATATACATGACACAGAAGTGCACGTAAAAAAATCATAGACAAACATTGATGTATGATATACTCCAATTTCCATGGAGTTCTCAATTGTTTGAGCAAACATTGTATTAAATAGAAAGACTTTGATTCAATAATTTAAGGTACTTGACTTCATGTATGACATGTTTTAAGGCACTTTAACAATATATATGTTTTTGCCTCTGTACTACTTTCAGGATTCAACTTGCTGGAAAAGGCCATGATAAGACCTTTGTTATAATCTCTAAGGATCCTTTTTCTAGCATTATTTCCTATGATGCTTGATCCGTCCATATTCAGCTTATATTGCCTTGTAGGAAGAGGTTGTCAATGAACCCAAATTCCTTACTGTCATAGAACATAAATCACAAGAACTTTTAACACAACCAACGATATTTAATTTAGAAGACTTACTTGAACCTTGATTGAAATTAGAGTTGATAATTAGAGCATCCAATGTGTAACATCTTTGTTTGTTAATTCTGAACAAAGACATACATTCATTATTTTATTTTGCTAAATTTCTAACTAACCAAAATTTCTTGAAATAAGTTGCCTTGATCGTAGGCCTGGCATTCACAAAATGACACATGTCTGACATCTGATCTCACAGAAAATTTATCGGGTCTATCGACAGCCTTATTCAGCGTTTTATTTACCTTGATGCCATGCCAACCTTACCTGTGTTTGGAAAAGAATAGCATGATATTGTGTGAAAGCGTCCAAAATTCATACCTTAAAGAGAGGTCCAAACACAGGTGTCTTATGTTACGGCCCGACAAGCATGGATGATAAAGATGTTCCTTTCGTGAATTTCCTTGGAGGTGTTCTTTTCGTGAGACACGTTGCCGATATTTTGCTGGCAAGAGCACCTGACCTGTCTCCATTCATTTCAATCCAATAAGAAGGCAAAAGTTGCATCAGCTCACACTCGTCTTCCTCCTCCAGTTACTTTTCCAATAGCCTTGAGAAATACATCTCCTGTGAGAGAGGGAAAGATGGAGGGCATAGAGCACAGAACCGTGAATGTGAATGGCATAAAAATGCACGTAGCAGAGAAAGGCCAGGGACCGGTGATTCTCTTCCTTCATGGTTTCCCGGAACTCTGGTACTCGTGGCGCCACCAGATCGTAGCGCTGGCCTCGCTCGGCTACCGAGCTGTGGCTCCGGACCTCCGTGGCTTCGGCGACACGGACGCGCCAGCTTCGTCCTCCAGCTACACAACCCTCCACGTTGTGGGGGACCTCATTGCGCTGCTCGACACCATAGCAGCCGACCAGGATAAGGTCTTCGTGGTGGGTCACGACTGGGGCGCTCTCATGGCGTGGTATCTCTGCCTGTACAGACCTGACAAGGTCAAGGCCTTGGTCAACTTGAGCGTGGTGTTTAACCCTAGGAACCCGGCGAGGAAGCCCCTCGAGTCCTTGAAAGCAACTTACGGAGATGACTACTATATGTGCAGATTTCAGGTTCTTTTCCATTGAAATCATGCATTCCTTGTCTTTCTATATATATGTTTCTGTGATTTTCGGTAATTGTTAATTTTGATTGTCTACTTTCCAACTGTGTTCTATGCTTCTGAAATTCATTTGGTTTGATTTGATCGGCGATTTCGAGCGTTTTGCTTGAATTTAATGTTAAAGGACACAATCAATCTCGTTTACATTGGATGGTGTGTGGATATTAATTTCTTGTTTTCAAGTCTTATTGTTCAGGATTTATCTTTTTTCTGAGCCTTTGGATTTCTTATGGCTTTGCATCTAGTCAATCATGATACTAGTAGGTGGAAACAAAGAACTGGGATTCAAGAGTTTCTTGGACATATTTCTGTATGAAGTATTCCACGAAAGAGGCCACAAATCTAGGTTTGATTAGTATTTAGGAGTTTTTCTCTGTTTCCTGTGTGTTGTCATTAAGTTTTATCAGTATGTAGCATTATCTTAATCAGCTCGAAAATGACTACTGAAAATGACCGTCTCAGATAACCTGGATGCCGCTAGGGTATTTCTGTGATGAATTTCTTAAAAAATGGGCCTGAGTAAGTGATTACAGATTAAAAAATTGGCATTACATTAAATAGCAAAAGGTACATCTCAGACGCAACCTTGCTGTGGCCAATGGGACCTGCTGGTATTATTATAAACAAGGTTCGATCTTGAAATCGTGGGTGGAACGCCCCATGGCACAGTCCCCATTTAAAAAAAGGTTTGTTTCGCTTAATCGGAGGATATATTTTCTTTGTTGTATCATAGGAGCCTGGAGAGATAGAAGCTGAGTTTGCCCAGATTGGTACTACAAGAGTTCTCAAGGAGTTTCTGACGTACCGCAATCCAGGTCCACTTTATTTACCGAAAGGGAAAGGCTTCGGACATCCACCGGATTCTCCGATTGTCTTGCCTTCTTGGCTGTCGGAGGAAGACATTAAGTATTACGCCAGCAAATATGAGAAGACAGGCTTCAAAGGAGTGAACTACTACCGAGCCATGGACCTGTATGTGACCTTCAAAGTTTTTCTGAATTTTCTGTCTAAATAATGTTGATATGGATAATGCACCGATGACCAAACTCGTACTCCATATACCTAAAGTCCTCACTGCTAATTTGCACCAAAACGGCTCAATTTGTGTCATGTCATCAGAAGTTAGGAAGAGATGAAAAGTGGAAATAAAGGGATAGAGGGTCACTACTTTGTAGGTGACAAAACGGAAGATTGTGATCTTTGTGAGGGTTGATTGACCTTAAGGTAGCTGATAAAGGTTTGAGGTTACTTCCAAATAGGCTTCGCGATACTCCAATCCTGTACAAGACTGTTTTCTCATTCTCACTTTTTCTTAGATTTTGATGACTTGTTACCATAATACAAGTTCACTACAGACAAACAAATAGGATGATAGATATCAGGGGTCCTATCGTACCAGTTCACGTACAGCCCAAGGTAAGTGGATGTAGACTTTGTGAGTTTGAAATAATCACCTTTGTTCTTGAAACTGTAACTTGCGGACAAAGGATTTGGTAAATGGATGCGTTGTTTTGCAAACAGGGCTTTGAACTGGACGCATACTGTTGGGGGTTGCACAGAAAAGTTAAATAGTGAAAAGGGGGTTTTCTTCACAGATCCGAGTCTAATTTTTCATGCTTAATATGAATGAAGACTCTTTGAAAGTTATTGGATTTTGGAAAGGGAAAGACGCAAGCGATTTCACACTGATTCAAAGTAAAGGTGGCAACACATCTTATAAATAAAAATCTCAGGGGTTTGATGATCGGAGGTTTATCCAAGTTTTTAGGATGGTATGCTTATCACTTTCCCTCTTATTTTTGTTGTTGCAGAAATTGGGAACTCACGGCCGCTTGGACTGGGGCTCAAGTAAAAGTTCCGGCTAAGTTTATTGTGGGTGACCTCGATCTGACCTATAATGGTCCTGGCGTCAAGGACTACATACACAAGGGGGGCTTGAAGAAGTATGTGCCACTTCTGGAGGAGGTGGTTGTAATGGAAGGAGTTGCACACTTCACTAACGAGGAGCGCCCTGAGGAGATCAACAAACATATTTATGATTTCTTTCAGAAATTCTGAGAGCGTCTTGATCCTCTTGAAGTTGTCCCCTGAATAATTGCTGCTCTTCTGCTGGATGGTGGTGTGCTTTTCCACTTGGAGTAGTCTTGAGTGCCAATCAATTACCGTGCTGTCTTTTCCCTCGCACTTTCTGAGACTTGCTTCTGTGAATAAAGTTTGAAACAGTTGTTGAACTTAAATCTGTTGTCAGTAAAGTATGTTGCTGACAATCGGACCCCTATTAGTACCTATATCAACGCTTGGACCTTTTACAAATTTCTTCTGTCAATGCTGTTGCAAATTAGGACCTTGGAGGAGATGCAAATGAACATGCTGCAGCATGCATTTAAAGTATGGAAAAAGGGTGAGAAACTGTTTAAGAGTCAACAATGCATGCCTCCATCTTGTCGTTCTGCACACATGTTTAGAAGTGCATGATATCTGATTCGAAAGCTTTGACCATGCTTTTAAGGTCCGGGTTAGCAAGCCAACAAAACTTGTTCCTCCATCCAACACGTCGAGGATATGACTTTGATATCTGAAATCATGTCCAAGACAGAGCTCTTTTATTTCAATTCCCCTTAAGTTGGTTCTTTTTCAAATAAGTAGGACAAACGCATTTTACATGAAATGCCCTCTCCAGTGAACACCTTCAGAAAAAAGGAAAAAAAAAAAAAGAAAAAAGGAAAAAAAAGAAAGAAAGAAAAAAGAGCTTTTACGACCATCTATCACACTGAATATGGTGTCAGCCATCAGTTAAACGCCGGATGTCCTTACGAACTTCCCAGCTTTTCGCGTTTTTCAACATTGAAGTGAACCTCCAGTAGATTGGTTATACCAGCAGTTATCTTCTGACCAGCTTTCACAGGGCCGACACCTGGTGGAGTGCCTGCACAAGCAGAATCAATAGCTCAATCAGTACTACCTCACCAACTTCATTCTTGTAAACGAGGGTTCTGATAAATCTGGAAGAATATAGTTTTTCTGATCTGAACATGATTAGCAAGACTAGTGACATCATTTTAACATCAGAACCAGGTACTGTGACCTACTCCATCAACGACTCCAATAACTAGTTGCTACCGCAGGGCAGGAATGAGTCAAGCAAACAAAAAAGCTGCTTTTTGAAGACATAAAAATGTCCTTGAAATGAGACGACTCAAAGACAGGACAATTATTTTAAGGAAACAGCAAGAATATAAATAACATTGAGAAAAGATCGAAAATAATTGCCAACCACATGAGAAATTAAAGAAGAGTTTCATTCTATTCTAATCTAAGACCGCCTTGTATGATGGTGTCATACACGGATGAGTAAACTTACTAATATTACTTGCAAAAAGGTCCAAATTGAATTCCCGTACATCCTTTCCAAAGACAAGATATAGGTTTTCTACGGGATCTTCAAGGTTGAAGATAAACTCAGACAGAATCCCCAATAATTATCAATGAGAAAATAGTATGAACCAATAAGTAGTGACCAAAATGAGATATGTCTTAATTTCACAAACATCCCTTATAAGGGTTAGATGAGAATTATGGATGATTAGACTCAATTTATTTTTACTGTGATGTCCAATTATAAAAATGTTGGGATAAATGATATAGAAGAAATCCTCTGTACAGTCTCAAGTGACTAAGCAAGTTTATATATATATATATATATATATATATATAGAAGAACTTGTTTTCAAGAAAGAAAACAATAATACAAAAAAGAAACCTAGGATTTACTTGTCAAAGGTTTGATTCGAAAGAGTAAATCCCTTCAAGTTGCTTTGCTTTATTCATAAAACAAATACTGAAGACAATGAGGTGGTCCAAAATTAGTAATCAATATATATATATATATTGACATCATCGATATGAGAAGAAATAAACTTCAATGAAAAATAATTGGAAGAATAAATAAGAAGAAGAAAAATAAAACTACAAGTTATCAAAGTTCAAAAGCTTTTGAGCAAGAGTTTTAGAACAATCCAATTAAAACTCCATGAGAAAGTTATCAAACAAAAGAAAATTGGTCTCAGTTTAAGGAAAAAAAAGAGCAACATGAAAAAAGAAGTACCTAGAAACCATGTATATTTAAGTGGCCTAATTCAAATACAACTTACAGCTCTATTTAATAAGAAACCGAGACTCCTATTTTGGTTGTGATATTAGCCAAGAGGTTGACTATTAAAACTGTTATTAGAGGAATTCAATCTAATCTTATCAATAGAGTAGTTTGTCAATATTAAACCGAATTACTTTGTTTTCCCCAAGCAATTCAGATCCAGTAGATATAGTTAGAATTAGAATAATAAACAAAATGCATAGAAATAAACTCAATTCTCATGACCTTCCAATTCATTGAAAAATTATGGATTGACAAAATTCCTTTAAGCATTTACTAAATATTTAGAAAACAATTTTGCACAAATCTTTGAATCAAGAAGTTTTGAGACAGAATTAAGTCCAAGGTATCTGATTGGAAAGTCTTAAAGGTCTCTGAATAATGGCTTCTAAGTGGCATCTGAAAACCCATCATTCATGGTCTAACCATATTGCTGTCCAAGCACCTGGCAAGAATCTATACTAATTATGAATGGAAGTCAAACCTCCCTAACTAAGAAGATAGTGGGGAAAAATTTGCTAATATCTCTCAGACCCCTTAAGCATCCAACTAAAACTAACGTATGAATACCTAAACTTGCAGATTATATGGGTAAGAAATGCTTGTAGAAAGTTGGATCCATGGGTATGATTTCTGGCAGAGAAAAAACTCTCCAAGTTGCAGTATAAAGGGTTAAGCATCTTGTAAATAACTTATTTTAGACCAGTAACATAAGTAGCTTAAAATGAATTACAACCCCAAGAGATAGAAATAAACTGCAGCTACATACATGAGTTTTAGCATAAAAGCAATTGAAATTAAAACATGATTGGGATAAGCAGAGACCAATCTTCCTTATAAATTTTATATTAATCAAGATTCCAGTTTCATTTAGAAGATGGATTTTTACAAATGATTTTTTAGTGTTTACATGTCAAAAAACTGTATCATAGGTAATGACGGTAATACCTGTCAGTATGACATCTCCTTCCAGAAGTGTCATGATAGAACTTATGTGGCTAATGAGAAATGGGATCTTGAACATCATATCCTTGGTTGGGCCCTTTTGTCGTATTTCTCCATCAACCTGTTGTGATGCAAATCCGATCAACCTCAATCACTTTGGAACAACCATAAAATAAGCGCTTTCTGAAGTACAAAGACTTTGAACCTTTAACCACAGTTCTAAGTTGTCAGGGTCTGGCACCATTGTCTTGGGCAGCTGCATGATATTTCAGAGAATTGAATTAAAATTAGAAGGAAAACACATTCTTCAGAGGAAACTCAACAGGTAAGTATTATTGATTACTTAAAGCTGATTCTTTCCTATTATTTTTCAACTAGAAGAAATGGTGAGATAATCTGTAGGACAACCTAAATTACTACAAGTACAGGGGAGCAGCATTGCTGGTATAGGTCTCTAATTGCCTCCAGAACTCCCTCATATTCTTTTTCAACTACTAATTAAATAGAATCTACAATGCAAGAAAATCACTGCTTATATTTTCTCCTCTAACTCCCAACACATATTTGTTAGTTTTAGCAACATCATCATAAAAGTACGCTTAGAAGGATCAATGAAATGAATTTCTGGTATAATATTAGAACAATTTCAGCAGAAGAAGAAAAGTAAAGAAAAACTACAGTTGATTTCTTACAACAGAACTGATTGGTGTGAAAGTGTCCTGCCCTTTAGCTACCGTCCATGGAAGACCTGCAGACTAGAAGATTTTGCAAGGAAATGAAAATATGTTAGCTAATATTTTAGAATTACACACTTTTATCAGAAAGCATGGCAGAAGCACATACGTGGTAAAATATAATCTCGCAATGAAATACAAGGTGTCACAATAGACAAAGCCATTCTCAATTTCATAAAGACCCAATCAAATGCAATTGAATTTGCACTTAACTAGCAGTATCAGCTAAGAAGTACAATTAAAACTTCCTAATTTCTTCGAAGTATACACCAACATTATAATACTTCTAAGTTTGTCAACGCGCTTCAGGAAGAAACACTGCAACCACAATCAATTGTTCCATGTCAAAGTCTAGTACACACTTCAGTCAATCTTCAACATCCAATTCGTTTTTACAATAACCAGCTGGGAATGTCAAAACACAATGCATACTCAAGGCAAAAAATCAAAGGATTTAATTCAAATTAGCGACTGAAATTGGTGGCGACATCTCTTTTATACCCCAAAAAGGCCTACTCACAATTGAGGCTCCCTTGTAATTGATTATCTAGTCTAGGAGCCACACCATTCAAGTCAATCGAATCTAATCAGGATATCATAACTAAAGTGAGAGGATCTCCGATTAATAACATTTAGGAGAGTGAAACGATCATACCTTTGCAGAAGCTTGAATTTCCCTGGCAGTCATATCCAGCGCCAGAGCATAGCCTAAGACACCAAATATTCAAGTAAATTAGAGTTCGATCTAAAACACCATAATATATACTCCATACGTAAAGCCGTTCATCAACAAGACAAGAAGAAACAAATTAAAGAAAGACCAGTTAAAATTATCAATTTGCATAACCAAAAGTCAACTTGTTGGAGGCTACCGGAAACATAGTCCATGGCAGTGGCCTCAGGAACCTCGCGAGCTTTCTGACCGATCACCACGGCGAGCTCCACCTCGTAGTCCAGAGACTGCAAGGGATGTGGGATTCTGATTGTGCCTCCATTTTCCAAGTAAGACGATGTCGGTTTCAGAAACAACACTGGTTCCTGTTCACAACAACATGTGGGTCCAATTTAAGTGAGCCAAAAACATCCAAAGCTCTGCAAAGTTTCCCATTTTCTGCTTCTTTCCCTGCGCTTTCAGGGGAACCAAATAGAGGGATCAAGTTATGTTCAGTGAGAGAGAAGTTGAGACCTTGGGAACGGCGTTGCCGAGTTCTTTCGCATGGGCGGCGTAGTTTCTGCCCACGGCGACGATCTTAGTCCCTGCTGTCAATAGATGCTGGAGCGCCGTTGCCATCTCTCAAAAGAACCTTTTCCTCACCTTCTCTCTTCACCCGACCTGGTACCTGTCACGTTTGTCGATCTCAGTTTGCACGTCAGCGTAATTAGACGGTATGCCCCTTCACAGTCCACAAATATTACCACACCAGTGAAAGTTTTGCTGTTAAGGATGTTGTTGCATCCAATAGAAATGATGTATAAATTGTTGTCAAAGACAATCTGTAGATTGTGCACATCTGTAGATGAGCAAACTCAGTTGCATGGTCTGCCTTTTTTAAGCACGGCGGACTGAAGTGGTACCCAAGACTCATAAGAATAATGAATACTTGTTTATCCTTTTTCATTTGTTTATGTAACAAATTTATACTAGAATGCATATCTTGTTTATCCCTAATAATTACACATTAAGAAATGCCTAAATCCCTCTAAAAGACTGGTTCATGAAGTTAGGGTGGAGAGGATAAAACAACCATATTTAACTAGTTACATAACTCTACACATATTTATAAGGCCAACTTCAAGGATTTTGCTTTAAGGGGGTCCAAGGTATGTATACTTAGAAAATCTCATTAAGATTTAAAGTAAATGTCCAGATAATGAAACGCTAAATTTATAGAGGCTCTGGGATTATATATCAATTGTAATATCGGTTCTACAAAGTGTAAGATGACAAAGAGATAGGTAGATGTTTTCTATATCATAGAGAGATAGAGTCTTATGCTCTTCTTGTGAGATTTTCTGGCTTAAAGAACTATTGGGAGACTTGAAGATTGATGTACCATGACTAATGACATGATATTGTGACAACAAAACAACATGGAAGATAATAGACAACCTATATTCCACCAGGGAACAAGACACATTGATATATACTATCATTTGACTCATGGGAAGACTATGAGTGAGCTAATTACTACAATCCATGTTGGAACTATGGAACAACCTTCAAATTTACTAAGCCAGAGTGCTCAGCAACATGACCATTGGAGTCTATTTGGTGTGGTTTTCACGAGAAGCATAGCCTTATTCCACCTCCACCAAGAGCATAACAGTGAGTAGTTGATAGGTGAAAGTAATAGACACGAGTCCCGCTAAATGTCCAGATAATGAAACGCTAAATTTAAAGAGGCTCTGGGATTATATATCAGTTGTAATATCAGTTGTACAAAGTGTAAGATGGCAAAGAGACCAATTTTTACATCATAGTAGAAGAATCATTGGTATTATGGAGCAACAAGAAATGGGTAGATGTTTCTATATCATCGACAGAGATAGAGTATCATTCTCTTCTTGTGAGATTTTCTGGCTTAAAGAACTGCTGTTGGGAGACTTGAAGATTGATGTACCATGACCACTGACATTATATTGTGACAACAAAACAACATAGAAGGTAATAGACCTATATTCCACCAGAGAACAAGATACATTGATATATACTGTCATTTGACTCATGGGAAGATTAAGAGTGAGCTAATTACTACAACCCATGTTGAGACTATGGAACGACCTGCGAATTTACTAGCTGAGCCAGAGTGCTCAGCAACATGACCATTGGAGTCTATTTGGTGTGGTTTTCATGAGAAGCATAGCCTGATTCCACCTCCACCAAAAGCATAACAGTGAGTAGTTGATAGGTGAAAGTAATAGACACGAGTCCCGCGTTCAGTCACTGTCAGTGAACCTAAAACCCTGAGATCTCCGATCATCAGACCACATTGGGATTGTTTTACCGTTGAACCAACATCCTCGAATGGTGCGTTTATGTTTTGCGTCGTTACTTTAGCTGCCGCTCAATTGCCTTGACCTACGGGCAGCAGAAGTCTCTTAAAAATGTAAGCAGTGGCATTTTGGTATTAGCATGATAGTGAAAATCTTGACAAGCCTTTTGTATAAGTATTACAGTCTCAGCTATTAAGAGTGAACATAAAAATCTCAAATATATGATACGGCGTTGATCCATACTCAAATATAGCATCCTTCTTTTCACCATTTAAATTTTGCTCATCTTTTTACTCATTCCAAGTCACTTAGTGAATCTTTTCTCTCCATAAACGTCAAGATTGTGTTAGAGGCAACATCCTTCCCAAGAATGAAACTCAATCAAGTTGATAAGAGTATGCAGAAGAAGCCATGGATTCATAATATATGCCCTCAAACACTTACCTTATATTGGAAAAATTCAAAGAGTGAGGGGGTGTAGAAGAGTTCTTGTAGCAATTTATGTACAAAGAGCGCATATACAACCAAACATTAAGAATGTGCAAGAACATAAACTCATACAATGTTAAAGTCGCTTTGTCAGACTCCAAATTTATGCAATATGTCAAGCTGTTTCAGTTTGCCCTTTTCAATAGCAAGTGGCTTGATTCTGGGCAGACAAGTCCCCCGACTTCGATCACCAAGAGAATGAGAAGAGTGTAACTCGGGCTTGCTTGATTCTCCTTTTCTAGATAGAAGGCGGGACCTGGAAAATTCACCCCACAACGACTCGTTAATGAAGCTGAAGGGGGAAAAAAAGAAAAAAGAATAAGCAAGCTAACGTCCCTCCCAGCCTACTCATAATTTTTGTGCATGGTGATTACAATCTAAACCAAGTTTTGCAATACAACATCTTTCAATCTACATCATCCATCCAAAGTTCCCAACATTTTGTTCGATCCGTTAGTCCAAAAAGTGAATACTTTGACCTCTGCCAGCTGAGGAAGGTCAACTTAGAAACTAAGAAAATGAATACATATGTCTAGCATAGAATATAGTATTTTATGCTTAACATAAAATATAGTGTTTGTAAATTGATTCTGAAGCTTCAGTCAAGACCAATTTTCTTAGGTGGTGATTTCATCATAACACTAATATTCCAAGAGTTGAGAAGAATAGAACGTGATAAAATCTCTAAAAACCTTCCAAGCCTCAAGTTTCACCCAGCCCTTCTTGTTCCCCCTTTTACCAGGAGCCCTTACTCTTGATTCTGTACCAACCATATTGCACCACATATTTTTGCAACATTTCGAAACTAGATAGTTACCGCTGGCGGAAGTTGGAAAGTTGCCTTCCAGGCAAGAAGGAGCTTGAACAGCATCCAGTAAAATAAGTTGTACTCCCAGATGAATTTGGAGCAAGCTGCACACATGGAAAAGCAAAAGATGACACATCAAAAACCGACTTGCCGCAGAAGACATAGGGAAATCAATCACAACGTTCTTCCGGGTGCTAAAGCTTTGGTGTGAAAGAAAATATGTTCATAAGCATGGTAATAGAACCAGAAAAGCAAGGTGTACTTACAGTTGGTTCATGGAAACTCTGCGCACCAGATATCTCAGAAGTCTGCATATGGCGGTTTCTTCTTTCATTTACAAGAAGGATTGCACATTTGCACGTGAAAAATAAAAGCATTATTCCGAGAGAGAATACCATGAGAAATTCGATCACGATGGCTGATCCTAGGGCTGCTCCTCAGAGAGACAAATATTAGTTTTATATAAATTATTAAGGTGACTGTCAAAGCTGAAATAGCATGCACTTGTCTTATACTATTTGGTTGGGTGGTCATAAATTGCAGGAATGACTAAATCTTTCTATATCCAAATACTTCTTATTAAGATATGTTGGAAGATATCAGAACCTCGTCCTATATCAACCAAATTGGAAATAGGACCTTCAGTAACTCCAAGGTAAAGAGGTTCGTCTTATTTAGTCAATCCCTCTTACCAGCATCCAAATAATTGCTAAATCCTCCCCAAATTAATTGCAGAAACTAGTAACGCAGAATCAAAAGGTTTTTTTTTTTTAACTGTAAAAGAAATAGACATGAAAAATCCCGCCATAATTTAGAGAAAGATAGCTGCTGAGAATCAAAACAATAGAGCTAATCTGTCAAACTCTGACAGATTAGCTCTATTGTTTTGATGATGAGAAAACCTATCCAAGTATAATACTAAATGTTATCTTGAGAGAATAGAATGAGAACTAAAGATAAGTCAACTGGCACTTACTATGCGCTTCCAAGGAATTCATTGGCCTCCTCCTTATTAGATTGACTGCAGACTCAGCGTATAAAGGCAATGTTATATTTTCAGCACAATCTGGATAACACCCGTAGTTTCCCATATCATTTAATGTCACTGTTAAAACAGCACCATGTTCTCCACCCTGTCCAAAAAAGCACTCGAGCGGATATGTTATTGCCGGTTAAAGAATACTATGCAATTCCTACGTGCAGGACAGACTTCTTCCCCCAATATTTCACCCCTATAGTGCTTTGAAACTTCTGTGTAAGGCTATATGAAAGATTTAAAATGTTACTGCACAACCTCATATTTTCATTTTATGATGCTAATCAAGCTAAATAGCCTATTAGTGGGCTTCATGACAGTAGACAAACTTGTGTCAATAAGTGGCTAGATGGTATAAATACTTTCTGTAACATAGGCTTTTAGCTTATTATCCAATTTAAATTCTTTATTTCTCATAAGCTTATATATTTTGAGTAACTGATAATCAAACATGATGTAAGAATAAAAATCTTGAGATCCTCACTTGTTGAAGGGGAGCTTGAATCTATACATGAGGGAATTTTAAAATATCAATGATGTGATTATATTCACTATTTCTTATCAATTTAAACTTCAAGTATAATGCTAATCAATTTATACAAGTACTAATCAGCTGTCTTGTTGAATAGCAAAAGCATTCATCTCATTTTTAGCTGGCAAACCTTCAAATATAAGAATATGAAATCCTTTTTAAGTAACAACAAAATTATATATTACTTAATGGTGATAATTTTTGTGCTAACCTTAAATTTTTTTATTGCTAATCTATGTGTAGCATAAAAATTTTCTCTTTCTATGTTTACGGTTCAAAATTGTCTTGTCCCTTCGATTTTGATTCTTTTATAGACAGGGAATTGGATAGTTGTTATTCATAAAGTAACTTTCAACTTTTGATTAGTAAAATTACATGATGTACCAAAAAGAAAAATCCACAAAAATAAAAAGGAAAAAAGAGAAGTTGTAGAGGAGAGTGATGGGGCTTAAGGGATGAACATAAAATGGGGTTAGATAAAAAAGATGGGAGATATTTTAAAATACTTATGTATCAAGAGGAATACTTATGTATTGTAAGATACTTATGTATCCATTGTATTCAGCATAATGACCGTAGGAATTTGCAAAAGGGATGTTCTACAGTCTAAGATACAAAGAGAGAACCTGTACGAAGAGAGAACCTCTTTCATCATCTACCAACTTTTACTACTGGACAGAAGCTTACTGACCTGATAAAATAGCTGTTGCATAATACTATTGCAATCATTGACAGTGCCCCGGAATCTAATTCCATTAGCTTTCACCGTAAAATGTTTTGAAATAGTAACATATGTCTGCAGAGGCTGCCATGCATAACTATTCCTTGACTTCAATTCTGTACTATTAACAAGCTCAGCTGGCAAACTAGTAACCAAAATCCCATCATTAACTTCCAAAGAGAACTGGACTATGAAGTTTATGTCACCACCTGAAACGTGAAAGCCAACAGCAGAATGTACAGAAATTAGAAGTCTGCTAGCCTTCTTATTAGAATAGCTCGGGTTCCCACAATGCCAAATCTTCTAACTACTCTAGCAGAAAAACATACGACCTAGATGATGCCATCTCATACATGCAATCCGAACAAATCTTAGAATTTTTTGTTTACATATAAACTCATCTGAAATTAAAAATTTTAAGCTTGATTTTCCACCTTTCAGCTTATTTTTCACTCAAATCCACGTTTGTCTAGTTGAGAATGCCATGCCTGTCAAGTTAGAAATTATTCAACTCCTCCGTTACACTAACAACTCAGAGACATACCAGGAAATGTAAGAAGATCTGGATCCCCAATGTAGAAATCAAACTTGTCTCTCTTTCTGTCATAGACCAATGCCTCGTCCTCATTACCCTTCAGAATGATGATTTCAGGGACATGAATGAATGGAGGATCGTTAATGGGTTTCACAAAAACTGGAACGTCCAAATCGTTTTTTCCATTCTTGTTACTAGTAGAGACTCGAATCGTATCATTTCCACTGAAGTTCTCATCCCTGATTTCAGATAAATCAGACAATGGAACACAAGTTACTGACAAGATTGTCAAGCGCATCAGGAACAAATATATTTGAACAGTGTTCTATTGAATGAAATTTTGTACTCAAAGACTCACTAGATCAACTGCTATTGTAACCCCAAAGACAGATTAAATGTCAAAACCATTCCTTATTCTTTTCTGTCAAAACGTCATGTTAAAACAAGAAAGAGAAGTTTATAGCTAAGAAAAAAGGGTAAATGTAGGACTACCATCTGGGCTAATGAGAAAAGTGTATTAAAGTTCTACAAGGGAAAACATGTAAAAAATCACCATAAAAATTGCACCATGAATACTAGGCAAATCTTCAGAAAGATGAAATCAAACTTTCAACTAGATAGAAACTAAATTGAAGTTTCAAAATAATACCCAAGGTACTGAATCGACTGAAGCGCAAAATTGATTACTTCTGTACATCCTTCTAAGGTCAGGTCTCTTGCCCCTTGAGTCCCTCTGGATACAAGTAATCCACTCCACATTGGCTGCCAAAACTGCATTAGCAATGGAGACAAAAAGACAGTCCCAAACTGAGCACTGAGAGTAATGTTGATCTTCTCAGTATCATCCGAATATTTGATCTCAAACCCAGAGAAGCCCCTAAAAAGCGAAAGAGAAAAAAAAATGCCAGAAAACTGATACAAGAAATTTATAATGCTGACTTATCAACGAAAGTTTAAATGATAAAGGTTCCTTACCCGAATCTGGGATTTAAGACATCTTCAGTTGCTTGCAACTGACTTGGGGAGGAAATGAACTGGGGTGGTATACTAAGAACGGAAATGTTTACATTGGCAGTAGCAAGATTTCCATTTATGTCGGACATTGTGTATGAAAAAGAATCGTTCCCATAATAATCTTTGTAAGGAGTATATCTAAGAAGCCTTCCATACTTTAAAAGTGAACCATGACCTGGCTGACAAATATAAGATATACAAGTGGATCAGCTTCGCAAGAAATTCGTCCATAGGACTCATAGACTTGGTCAGTGGAAGTGATGTTAAAGTATTAATGCACATGATGCATTTCAGCTATCAATATAGGAATACTTCGTAGCACAGATGTATGCATTAAGCCCTTGCAAAATAGTCAATTTTGCAATCAGTCAGAGGATTCAGCTTATCAAAGATGTAATGTTACTGAAATACTGATTATGCCAACGTAAGGTGATCAAAGAGATTATTGGATCTTGTTATTTGTTTCCCTAATAGGCTGGTCACCATAACGATAGTCATGAATATCCTTCAGAGAATTGAGAGGCATGAGGAAGAAGAGAAAGTTATAAATACTGCTTCCAACTCTTACTTTTGTGTATTCAACCATAGTTGCGTTGTCACTGGCAAAGAAGTCATTTGCTAAGGCATCAAAAGCAATGGACTCATCCTCCCAAACAGATACTGCATCATCATAGGCTCTGGGAAAATATTCACCTAAAAGAAAACAGAACATCAATTTGTCCATTTCAAAATATAAAATTTAAAAAAAAAAAAAAGAACTTTCATGAAAAAACTTGAACATTTCAGTATAATGCAAAAGAAGGATAAAAATTTGTGTACTCCGGAAGCTTTCATAAACTATAACACACGCAAACACATGATTGATCACAACAAGGGGATAGATATTAAACTGTTCTATTTGGACAGCTTCTAGAATGAGCTATGGCTTACTACTGTACACGTTGACCTCAAAGGGACAGGGTGATAGTTGTTTGCCATCAAAAGAAGCACACATCTGGTAAGTGCCAACATCCTTCGCCAGATAATGAACAGAGTATGACCCATCACTCTTATCCTCAAATGTCCAACTTGAAAAACCAGTATTGTTGATTGAGGTAATCCCCAACTTCAGCCTTGATTGTTGCGAAAAAACAGCGTTTTCAAATGAATCCTTGAGCTGCACTACCACTTCATTTTTAATCAGCTTTGGCACTTTGGAAGCAAATCTCTGAACTCCTGAAAGTGATATATTAACTTTACCTGCAGAGGAAAAACCCACCAACGATATGAAGTAAAAAACTCAAATATTAAAGGAGTACATGCCATGGTAGAAGAATGCCAATTCATAAATGTAACAACCATTAAAGTTGTACTGAATTTTAACCCATGCAAGCGTGTACAATTTATCTCTACTGATTAAAAAAAGTGGTCACTTCACAGCTTATCAAAAAAACTGAAAGCAAGTCAAATGATTTAATGTACTTTACACATAAGACATTAGTAGAAATTAGACAGAGAAAAGAGAGCTCAAAGCACTAAAAATTATATTCAAATGAATAGTAGTACCTGCTATTACTTCTTTTGTGAACGACTGGCCACCATTCAGTTGAATATTTCCACAAAATACACGAATTTCGTAAATCCCAGTCTTGTAAGGTGTATAAACCACGTTAAAGGAATCAGCCTGAAGTTTTGCGTTCCCCGCGGACTAAATCCAGAACCAATCAAAATCAATGTCTCAAGTATAGTAGATTGATGGAAACATAAGATGGCAAGTCTTACAATGTTACTCAATTGAGCAGATGGCGAAGGAGCAATTTCCATCTGGCTAGCAGTACCATATTTCAATCTTCCAGTGGATTCATTTCCTAACTCAAAGATGTTCACCTCTTTGTAAAATTAGTAGTCAAAAGAAAAGAAAAAAAATGAAAATTTGCTAAATGTCATATACCATTGAAAATATGCAGAGGAGATATGCTTGGCAACACACTATAGGAATCTAATCCCCTTACAATTTGCACTTGAAGCCTTTCTACTTCAACTGGAGAGGGGTATTGATAGGGATCATTCAAATAAACTGAGAACTCTGCCATTTCCCCAGAAACCGAACTATTTAAACCAGATCCGTTGACAACACTTTCCAACTCATCACAATAACCTAATCAATTCAAGCATAGAATGGAAACTTCATTAGTTAAGAAAATAGTTGCCTTCATAGTCATACGAAAACGCAACAAACATCTCTCGGAAAAAAGTCATGAATTGAAAAGGAAGAAAAAAACATGTTTGCCATCAAAGAACTGATGCTTTACCAACATGTGCTTACATAAGTCCACTATGACACAAAGAGAGTTCACAAATGGTAGCGCTACTTATGCAACTATAACCAGAAACTAAGAACTAGATGTTAAACGAAGATTTAGAAGCCACTCCCAACACCACAGAAAAGAAAGTGAAATAAAAAATTTTAAAAAAAAAAAAAAGGAAGCAAGCAAGCAAAGCATGCAGAGAGCTAAAACTATTCACAAGAAAGTGACAATGACTCAATTTTTAAGAAACTAGATCATACCCACCTACAAAGACAGTATAGGCATATGGCATATTGGAAATGCTTTCGTTATGCTTGCTGTCATATATCGTTAGCAAGAAGTTCCCTGGTTCCAAATTGCTAAAAGAAAACAACTGAATTCCTGCCCTCACTTCTTCAAAGTATAAGTCTGCAACGGGGACAGACAAATTTGTCTCTTTTTCAACAACTTCAGCATCAAACTCATACAATCCAGGAACAAGGTTCCCATACTCATCCTTTTGCTGTATAAAGATTTCCATCTTGGAGAAAAGTTGCCATCCACTGGGTTCAAAGTTCCATTTAGCCATGCAATTGGAAATCCCTAGAGGTCCTGGAAAAGGCCAAGTCATTATTCATAAGTAGAATGAAAAGAATATCATAAAAATGTAACGAACTTAAATAAAAAGTTCAACTTTCTTCAAATATTAATGAGGATCAACAAGATTTTCCTTGTTGTTCTTAGAGATATTCTACACCGGGTTCATGCTCACATATAGAATTAGTTACAACCAAAAACATTTTCTTCCAGTCGTAAGACATCCCTTTCTCGCTGAAGAAGTATGGCATAATAGGATAATCTCAAAGTTTATGGAAATTGAGAATTCTGTCTAACAGAAAAGAAGTATGCCTATCCAGAATGATCACATCAATCAAATTATCCTACAACCTAGCATGAAATGCAGGACAAAGTAGCCACGATTTCGTCAGCATAATAAACTTGAGATGCAAGGAACGACTAGAATCACCAATAATAAAGCAGGAATCACCCAAATCATCTTTATGCAATCGATGCCTCTTAACAAAACTTGTGAGCTTGTAACTAAGACGAAAGGATATCACCTGGGGTCACCTTAAATGGTAGTGGAGAGCCATTCAAAGTTTCATTGTCCCCTTCTACATGCAATGAGAGATCTCCAGCTTGCACCGCAGTAAACTCAATGATGATATAACCCAATTCATTCCAACCGACGAACGTGAGGTTTGGGGCAGCTGCAATGGAACCATTTGCATAAAATGCTGACACAGTAAAATTGAGTAAAATGGGCTCTTCGGCAGTTGAAGATATATTATTCCCAAATGCATCTTTAGGAAGTATAAGAACCGTGGCTTTTGTCCCCGCTTCAAACTCATTATCGAGATTCATCCAAGAAGCAAAACAGACAGACGGATATATTGGCCCTTCAATCAGGCAACACAATTTGGTTAACACACATCTTTATAAGCATACAAATACTAATTAAAACCAAAATCTAAAGTTCCATTTTACATGGCAAGACTGTTAAATATTCATAGACAGCTGACACAATGCAAATTCAAATTTCCCTCACTGTTCCGCTTCTGGGCAAACCATTTATGCTAGTTGACTGAAAAACTAAGAGAACTTTCCGTGAGAGTGGTTGAAAATGGCCATAAGTTCCTTACAAAAACACGTGTCATAAATAGGTGGTACCATCCCAACATATAAGCTGCCTAAGTCCCGATGTGGGACTTCAACACTCCCCACACGTTAGGAATGCCCCACATGGGACTAAGAGGGAATCCATACACCCCTACAGCAGCTGAGCCCGAACTCGCTCCGATACCATGTTGAAAATAGCCCTTTTCTTACCAAAAACACATTTCAAAAGTAAATGGTACCATCCCAACATATAAGCTGCCAAGGTCCCGCTCTTGCATCCTATGTGGGACTTCAACAGTAGTGTTTGACACAAGATGAGTTCAACTCTTCTCTTGGTGGGTTAATATCATTTCAGGAAAAGAATTAACTAATACCTGGTTCAACCTGGAAATGAATTGACGAGTCAAAGACTTGGAAATTGTTTTCCTCGATGATCACATTGAATAATCCGCCTGTGATCACAGTTAAGTTAATTCTCCAATCGCTAGGATCACCTTCAAAATCCAAAAGAACCCCGGACACATAAGAGCTATTTCCCTTCCTTCCGTTGACAGTAAGAGTGGGCGAAAAAGCATTTTTATCAAGCTTGTCAGCGTGTTCCAGTACTTTAATCCTTATTGTTGCAATATCACCGGCTTTGAATGTGTCTTTGTCATTCAACCAACTGAAAGCAAATTTAGGCAGTGGTGCTTTATCTGCCACAAAGGAAAGCCAAAACACTTGACTGCGAAATAAGCCATCGAACGAAGACAAAAAGTTAAACAAAATTTTGACCAGTGTACCTGAAGTGGAAGGCTCGGAAGGTGAAGCTGTGAAGAAAGAGATAGCCAGGACCGAAATGACAACCAGGAAGTGAATTTGGTTTACCATGGTTGAGAGACAACTGAGTGTGAAAGGTGGCCATCGCCTCTGACTGGCTGTTTATGAAGCGACATGAGTAGTAGGCTTAGCCGTTGGATATCCTAAAGCGGTTGGTGGCGGTTGAAAGTTGCGGCCCTGCTACCGCTTCATGACTCAGTAACTACCATTTAATTACTTACTGTTTCAACCATTTACGCTGATAGGAAATAGGATATTAAATTATTTACGTGGTATTTTAACACAAAGTTGAATTTATGTATATTTAACAAATTACTTCGTGGCTCTTTTATCTTTCAAACACAAACACAGAAAATCTCCATTGAGAATATTGACATATTATTATTTAAAAGTGACATGTATACCAAAATTAAACAAATGAAACAGCAACAGAATTTTATTGATTGCATAAATAATTTTAAAATAATATTCTTACTCTCCCATACACAGGTATAATGTGTAAAATTCTCAAAAATATTCAATTGAAATTAGTTCGTTAATTGTAAAATACCCTATGTGGGAAATTCTAAATTCAATATTTGATCCAATATTTTATTACTTTCCTCACGTGTTTAAACCTTCTATTAGTAATATGCAACCTCATGTTGCATATACCCAAACTTACACATTTGGATGTTAAACCTAAAACTAAGAGGTTTTAGGTAGTATCTACTTTCAACTAAACTAAGCATTTGTTGACCACATGACCATTATTTTGAAAAATCTTAAATCACTAGTTACCTAAAAAATTTTAAAGTTCATAGACAATAAGTTAACATCTGGACAGGGGTTGAGTGTGTGTTGTGCATTGAATAAACTGGTTGGTTGGTTTTCTTCCTTTTTGACACAAATGGAGAACCGCAGTTGAATATGTAGAGCACTTTTGATCTTTAAGCAGCAATTGTGCCAATATGAAAAAAACACCAGATTTGTCTGGATTTCTGTACATTTATTTCCAACATTGGTCAAATCTCATTGTCACTATAAAAGGTTCTTTTGACATATCATTTCAGATGCAGCATGAGCAGCTCTGGTTTTTCAACAAATTGTTTCCACTCATTGCAGAATCTTGCGACAGTTGCCCCATCCAAAACTCTATGATCTGCACCTATATTAACCTGAGAAAGAATCAACATGTCAGTTTGGGAAACTTACATCATCTGCCAAAATTCAAGAGGTTAGTTACATGCTTAGAACAGAGCAATAAGCAAAATGCTTCTCAAATCAAATCTCTCACTCTCACTATCTGTTTTCTTTTTGGGGGTGGGTGGGTGGGGTTTGTTCACTTGTATCAAAAATCTACACATACTAGGTAATAAAACTGAATGCTGATATAGTATTATGCTAGGATAAAAAAAGAAAAACATAGGCTTTAAGGATCATAACCCATGGAGAATTCCTAAATTAAAATTCTGTTCCTTTAGTTTCCGCAAAATGATTAATGCATCACACAGAACCACAAAGACCGTATGCTGTCGTTTATTACTAAATAATTTAGAGGGAAGTGCTGGATTTTTATGTTGTTTCACTAAGCTGGTCGTTCTTATGCTGTAATAATATTAGAGATGAAATGAAGATAAATAATTCCTTGCTTACAGTCATGATTGACGCAGGATACAAATTTTCATCATCTGCAAATTGTGGAACTTTCTGAATCCGGCCAATTGCAATTATAGACACTTCGGGTAAGTTGAGGAGGGGAGAACCAACTTTTCCACCAATTGCACCAATATTGCTTAGTGTTATCGTTCCACCACAAATATCCGCAGGATTAAGCTTGTTACCCAGTGCCAATCGTTGTAACCTGGAGAGTTCTTTTGTTATCTAGAAAAAGGGGGAAAATGATTATAATTAAAAAGTGCCTTGGCAATACACACATGAAAAAGTAGACAAGCATGAAATCATGATATGTAGTGGCGAGGAAACGAACAAAAATAACCTAAGTACTGTGCCATTGTTATCTACATGTGCATACAGGACATGAACAACCAAGGTACTGTCATTTGGGCATTAAATGCGTTTTTGCTATAGTCTAGATTTCAAAAATTATTTTCAAGATTAATAGTTTTACCAGAATCTTATTTCCCTTATTAAAATCTTTTAGTCATGGCAATCAATTGCCTGAGAAGGGAAGCACAGGAGCATATGCAATGGCAGCAGAAGCAACTCCAAAGCAAATTGTCTCTGTTGACTTTCACAACACTCGATGTAAGCCGAAGCCCTTGTCATGACGGTCAGCAAACAGGAAAAGATCTTGTGCACAAAATATGTACAATTGCATGGAGGAAAATGGTAAACTCCAAATATAGAATCAACATTTTTTTTCTTTGTAAACTAAGGAAAAATTACCAAAATGTTGGAGAAACGGTCAAACCTAAAGATAAAGAAGTCACAGTAAAGCCATTTACCAAATGTAATCATAGCAAAGTGTCAAACAAAGATCGTGTTTCCCAATCTTTATCTGTCGTTCTTGGAAAAACAGAAAAGGAGTTCTGGAAGAGTAACAAAGTTCACATATCATGCGAGCATAAAAGAAGATAAAAATAAGAAATTCCATGTAACTAACCTCCAATATTGAGAGTGACTGAACATGCTTAATGTTTGGTACAACTAGACCATATGGGGTAGCCATGGCGATTCCAATATTGTGCGAACCTATTGTAATAAGCAACTTGTATCAAAACATTGAACAAATTTCATAACATTGTTTACACCCAGACCTAGATTAATAGACCTCAAGAAAGCAATTAATTGCAGAGGCCTATAGTTACTAAAACTTCCCAAATAACCCTGACCAACCACACAACTAGCTTTTAACATGAATTCGTCCAAATAATATCTAGGCATTTTCAGATACCCGCTTTGAACTAAATCATCTCAACTTGTTTCAGAGAAATTCAGATGAGCCTCTAGAAATATTCACTATACGTTTATTTCCCAAATTAGCTAATGGCATTTGAAACACGTTTTCACATATTCCTATGTCTGTCTCAGACGGAAAGTTGAAGAGTTAAGATGATACTAGATAGTCTATATCTATTCCAAGAACGCAAAAAAACTAGAGAAGGATAGTATGTCCTTATATAGGATTCCAATTTAATTCCCACTTTATAATGCTATGATTTCCACAGTTTTGGCAACAAAGAAACAACTCAAGTAGAAAAATGGAGTCAATTCCATGAGATACATGTTCAGTATCCTACATCCACAAAATGCTATGTCAAGATGAAATATAAGCACATAAACTAAAAAATGACCAACAACACAAAGTGAAGGACAAATGTCCTATATTCACTGATACAAAAAGAGCGTTCTCATATTAGCATGTAGTGATACATGAAATGCAGGATGTAGAAGTCTGGTTTTATCAATTCAACAAGCATCTCCACCTATTGTGAATGCAGAAGCAGTTCAAATAGAAAATTTAGATACCTTTGAGGGTGACCTCAAGAGAAGACTCATTGAAGCAACTATTCATCCAGGGATACTTGCTCAAGGCCATTGAAAGTGACTTAATCAATAATGGAAGGAAAGTATGCTTAACATCCGGATCAGAGTTGTTATCTTGGAAAGACGCTTTAAGCTGCAATAAGGCATTGCAATTTATCTCATCCACATAATGAAAATGTGGAACTTTTGCTGCCATGGTCATTGTCTTTACCATTGTCCGCTGGAAGCCCCTGCAAACAAAACATAACTTGCATGTAACCTTATTTCTGTCACATTTAGACTACAAACAAAATGTTTCACCAGATTTCAATATGTTTGCACGTAAATAAACTACACATTGCCAAATAACAAGCTAGAAAGAGTTGTGTGCATATCAATACTGCAACAGTGTCAAATCTCATGTTAGACTGGTGTCCTTAATCTCACCCTTGTGTCAGTTATTTATAATGAACACCAACAAAACCACCATCAATGTAAGCCAGATTGGCTTGATGGCAAAGGCTGAGCAAGACTGTGGCTGCACAAGCCAAAAGCTTTGAGTTGTAGCTACTATTCACCAAGTCAAAATTATGATGAAAGTAATCGATAACACCACTATAATAACAACAGTCTCTAGCTATCAAACTCCATGTCACGGACTGTATGGAAGAGAATTAATGCGGAGAATCCCATTGGTTTTCTTTTTTTTTTCTTTTTCTTTTTTTTCACTTTCAAAGAAATAAAGAGTGTCGCAAGTTCATGCTGTTATCTAATATTACCTCAGGGGAATTGTTTTATCTTCATGCTCATAGTTCCCACTAATATCAGGTGACAAATGGGAGTGATCCTCTTCTCCTTCAACAAACTGCATACCAGTATCAGCAGTCAAGGAAGAAGATGGATCTTTGATGATTCCTTTCTGGACAGCATATTTAAGCACATCTTCTTTTGATACCCTCCCATCTTTACCAGTTCCCACGACATCATTTATATCTAAACCATGTTGCTTTGCAAGGTTCCGAACAGCAGGTGTGGCTAGAACCCCACCTATGATATTTTTCTTCAGCTCAGAACCGAGTGCCATTGGATTTTCCAGATTTCCTTGAGTGGGAGTAGAGTTTTCTACAACATCATTGGTCATGGTTGGAACCTGAGCTTCCTCAACAACAATCTTTAAAAGTGTTTCTCCAACCTGCAACATGAGTACAATGGTAATATTTCCCATATAGTATCAAACTAAGACAAAGTAACTCCAGGTTCTGGTATTTCCTATTCTTTTAGGTCTTTAAAACTGTGGAAATATTCTTTTTGAGTCTTTAAAACGAAAACTTATCACTTGCTTCCAAGCAGCTCTATTTAACATGGTTGCTGATTGACACCATATTTACTCCCCCATGATGTCCCTCACAACACTTATAAAAGTGAAAAATACACATCTAACCATCAAAAGATTGAATGTTGGAGTGAGAAAATGCTCAGTTCCCAAAAGTGATGTACTTGAATTCACACCTTTACGATGTCACCAGGAACATAGAGAATTTGAGCAACTTTTCCTTTATAACGACTTGTTATTTCTATAGTTGCTTTGTCACTTTGAACTTCACAAATTGGTTGGAATTCTTCAATTCGATTCCCCTGCCAGAGTAATCACATGAACAATTACTTATGCTGACTCAAAAACAGAATCTAGGCTACAGTAATAAGCATATGCATAGCTAACGACCAGAAAAGAGATGATTTACAGTAGCAATCTATTGTCCTATTCCACCAACGATGTAGAATTACACACTTCATTATTCTGGTGAAAGAACCAATATATTCCCCATGACACCATGTGAAAGTACAAACCTAAGAATAGAAAGATCAATGCTACAGCTTAAGCTAAGAATAACTAATGAATTCTGAAAAAAGCTTATTTTATACCTGTAATACATATTTGATTGACTAAAGTAAACTCTTCTAGAAAGAACCATGTTAATAGTTCCAAACAGAAATAAAAATAAATAAAAATAAAAAGAAACAAGACTAAAAACTTTACATCTACAATCATCCCGACAAGTATACTGAAACCGACAGGGAATCAGAAACAAGGGATAATCTAGAACAAGTACGAAGAAGTGGAAGCTGGCAAATGCTCATAAAAACAACCAAACCTTCAGCAAATTTATCTACATTGACAAATAAACTATATAACAAAAACAGGCAAGATTAGCATCATTCACTCACCTCTTGCACAAACCATTTAAGAAGTTCACATTCAGCAATACCTTCACCAGTTTGTGCCAATGGTATGTCAATTATGCTGCCCACCGAAAGATCCGCCAAAGCCTGACCTGAAAAGCAGCGTGTTTTCGCAGTATGTGGAATATTGAACTACAAATTGAAAAGGGTTCATTCAGAAGCCCATCTCTAATAATATGGTATTCATGCACGAGTTCTAAATAATTGCGCTTCAAGGAGACAAATCATATCAACAGGGTAGATGGAAATATTATGAATAATCTTGAATATCCAATGCTCACCAACAAAGAAAAAACTATTATACCGGGATCAACATCCAAACAATGAAATTGGTTAGAACCCATTAGGGTGTCAAATAGACCAAGTATTGGCCCTCAATCTAGCAATTTTGAATTTCAAGCTTAAAACATGACAACAACTAGGCAAATTAGAATAAATGTAATGGACATGAGCTATGCAATTATCAATGCATCCAATGCGTAACAGAGCACTGACAACTAAACGCAAGAACCAATAGTACTTAGCGTGATTAGCCCCTAAACAACTAACTTGCACTTAAGGAAAAAAAAAAAAAATCACTCTCTTGATTACCGACTGAACACTAAACATTTGCTATGCTGTCAATGGCAAAAGGACGACAGGAACGAAACAAAAACACAGTCAAACATTACAAACTCAGATAGGTCAAAAAGAGCAGGAACACACATAAATTCGATTCTCAGCAGGTCGAAACGCCGGCAAGGCGGGCGTGTAGAAAGCAATTTGAGTGCCGAGCTCCGACGAAGCAGCCGGAGTCAGTTTCGGAGCTCGAGAGATGTACGGACACAGCCTGAAAATCGGACCCAAAGTAGAAGACCTCCTGTGCAGAATCCAGCGACCGATCATCATTCTCGTGGTTTAAGAGAGCCGGAGTATAAGGCAGTTTCAGTTAGTTCTCGGTCTTGCGTTGGAAAAGCTCGGTCCTATTTAGTACCCTCACTCAATGATCAACCCGAGTACGAGGAACTGAGTCATCTTGTCCCAACCAAATCCAGAAAAGGCAAAGAAAACAATAGAGAAACAAAGAAAGCGCCGGCCCCGTCCCTATCCAATCCAGCTTAGCATTTCTCGCTCCTCGCCAGTTTCCGTTCGCAGTCAGCTAACCGGAGTTCAATAACTTTACGTTATCAAATCCATGAAAATTTGCCATAACCGATCATCTTAATTCGTGAAAAAGATACAAAATCAATCGGCAAACCGTTATGGCTTGAAGCCCGCTTGTGTAGGGCTCATGTATTGGATCGAGCGCAGCCCATGCACCCAAACTGGCCTCAATGGTTCAGAAAGAAAACAAGGGGAGGGAGATGGAAAAGCCCAGAGAAAAGTACTGAACGAATCATATAAAAGACAGGTGCCACGTGTATGAGGACCGTGGACTGAGCCATCACATGCTTGTGATTTATGACACCACGTCAACTCGGAACGTACAAGGGCCGTTCCATCCTTTTTAAGGAAAAATGCAAGCAAAAACTCGGTACCTTTTCCTTCTCTCTCTAATAAGAGCATGTTCCCTCGCGGAAAACGTGCATCTGCCGGGCTTTTCGCCTAAACATGTAGAGGTTGGAGCTTTCTGCTCCACAAAATGGTCAAGCATTAGGTTAATGTCAATTCAGCACATGTTTATGTGCCCTAACAACCACCACTTCTTCACATGATAATTTGCCCACTTTGACCCAATTTGAATCCATTCATGGCGTTTCTAAATTATGCATGACATGTTTAACTAGGTATGGGAAGTTTATTTAATATCTGACGGGTTTTATAATCCAAAGTGAATCCCTTTCTATCACGTTACATCAAAAGCCGTTTTGTACCAGAGCCAAAATAAAACTGCTTATCTTAGTCACCAAAATATGGTAACGGTTGAACCTAAAATTGCCATATAAATTTCATAAATATAGATGATAAAGAATGATCATGAAAGTCATTTTTTTGTTCTTGCTTCTATCTATAATTACAATTAAAGGTGTAAATTTTTGGGCGTTGAATGCTAAGCTGATGTAAATTCTATAGATTATGAATTTTTTCTTTTACACATGCACCCAATTCATACAGTAATGTTAAAATTGAAATTAAGAGATCTTAAGTCCCATTAACTTATCACTACACTAGCTAGTGATCAACTTATAAAAGATTATAACTTCTTTTTATAAAAGTAAGTTTCCCAAATATCTTAGGTTCAAATCAAACCAAAAGGTCTTTAAGTTGAAAAGTAAAGAAAAATAAAGCAAGGAGTTGTATTTTCTTATTATTCCTCACCTCATTTGGGAAGTTTAGGTAGATGAACAATTCCTAAGCAAGATTCCTTATTTGAATGGTCGTGTGAACTTTGAATTGAGACATTCTTTTAATGTTAGGCATTTGAGCATAGAAAAGTAGGCATTAATCTGTCAATTATGAGAATGAAAATTCAAAAGGTGCCAGGCTATCCCACTTCCAATTCAACTGTTGAAGAGAGAGAGAGCTGAGTTTGGTGGTATCATTTGATCTACTGTAAAAATACCCTAGTTGGAGTAATAAATTTACTTTAACATCATCATTAACCCTAAGTAACCCCTCGAGCAACACAATCTATCAGTTTCAACTGTTTACCGTCTAATCATAGAAGTTTTAGTGAAGAGTTCTCTTTTATCTGTATTCATCTCTCTGTCTCCTTTCATCCAAAAAAAGCCACGGAAACAGAATTGTCTAGGGGACATGCTCCCAAAACATGTTGAAAACCTCGAATGTCGTCGTGTTTGCAACAAAGGCTTTGCAAGACATGCCAAGTGGTAATTTTTTTCCTTCGAAACTTTGTACACCATTGAAATAAAGGGTGTCAAGGAGCTTTCACTTAGGCAAAGCAATATTCAACACTAAACAGAGACCATATCCGCCATCAGATTTTTAAATCCGTGGGACGGAGCAGTCAAAAAGTTTCTATGGCTCCGTAATCGTCATGTTTTGACTCAAAAAGATGCACCTCTAGTGGTCGGCATTAGGCAAGGTAAACAGACCAAGTAAAGTGGACGATCTATACACGGGGATTCTCTCCACTAAGATTTCTATAGATTACAACTATGATGCTTAGTGTTTAATACAAGTGCATGTGTGTTGACCAAATGGGGCAGAGAGAATTCGGTGCCTAAGAAATGTCAAAGCCATGAGAGCTCCCCCACCACATATATTATTACCATTAGATACACCGAATCTCTTTATTGAGCTGGATATTTGACTTCAGCTTGTGTTAGTTGTTCATCGAACATAATACTTTACCGTTCTCCCGTTCTTCACAAGTTGCTGTTATATATTGACTTTCAACGAAGAACAGGGTATTATGGGAGCAACCAACATAGCTATGTGGGGTATGAAGGAAGGGGCCTCAAATGTCAGGTCTGGTGGGAGTTGTGGATAATCTGCTTCACCTTTCACACCGTGTAACGACTGTGGAAAGCGATGGGAGAGGGCGGCAAACCCTCCTTTTTTTTTTTTCTTTTTTTTTTGGGTTATCAAACTTTGAAGGAAACCGACAATGGACTGATGAACGAGTTGACGAAGTCCATGAGTCTCTTTTGTTACCCATGGGGGGAAAGTGAGAAGACGTTGGTTGTTCTGGTTAGCGGACATAATGGCTGACAGTTCGGGATTGGAAGTTTAACAACAGATCTCACAAGCACTGAGCTCTGGAGACACCATCTTATCCCACTTTATGAGGCCACTTGATGAAAGATGTTGACACTCGTGTGTTGGCTAGAAGGTATGAAATCCCATCCAAGACATAATAGAGAAGGTAATTCAGAGCCATTTGTCAACAAGATCATCGAAAGTGGGTCTAATTATTCTTATTGCGCTTGATCCTTTCAGTGATTTGGTGCAACTAGATGCACATGCACGGTCCCATGTAAATATGAGAAGCAGAAAAATATCTTCCCCCCACCCTTGGTGTTGAGGGTTCTAAGGTGTCCTGTAATGCATCTTTTTGTAATGCAGAGACCATAAATGGGGACCTGTAATGCATCTTTCTGTAATGCAGGAACTAAACTGGGGATTGAAACTGCAAGGGAGGGGCTCAAGCCTTCTAGATCCATATAAACTCTGCAATGACTTTGTTTCTTTACTTGGGTTTGACGCTGACCGCATTAAAGGGCTGAAGATGTTCTCACCCAGATATCATGGGAGAAGGAATTTCGAAGTCTTTATGTTCCCATTGCTTAGGAGTAGACCAAAAACCCAGTAAAGATGGCAAGCCATTCAACCAGCAGTCGAATTCTCACTACAAAATCATACTGTCCACATCTTTTGTGTCTTTTGAAAAGAGATATATTCTTGAATCAAAGCAGACCCATAAAGAAGAAATTTTCAAATGATATATGATGAGAAAAAGAACTGCTGGCTGTTGTAACTTTTATGGACAAGTAATGTGCTCTTCGCAAACGGTTTTGGATCCTTCCAAGGAATCTTTTGGATCACATATGCAAAAAAGCTTCTTGCTTCCAATGCAATTTAAGCTTCAACTCTGTGATGGGAACGCAGAGGTGCCAGTGCCAACCCAAACGCTTCTCTTATTGGCCCCATAAAAGAAAGTGACCTTATACTTGACAGGTGAAAGGCTCTTCTCAACATGGCTGTCCAGCTATGCTTTTTAACTTCTTTCAAACGAAGTCAATAGTTGACACAACACAGTAAATTCAACTTCATGAACAGAAACTTTTATGCTGATTGATATCTCAGTAATTTAAATTTAGACTTGCATGGTAAGGCAACTACCTGTAATCCTGACGAAAACACTTGTGGGGACTGCTGAATGCTGTCATAACTTATGGTGGCACAGAAGAAAGGGCAGAAGCACATTGGAACTTTATTGAGCAATCGCATAGAACCTAAAAAGCCCACATATAATTGATGATAATAATGATGGTCCTCACGTGAAGAAAGATTCGGATGGCCAGAATGACTTTATTTGGGACGATTTTTTTCCCAGGAGGAATGGATATGTTACCAACTATTTGGCAAAATGACAAGCAAAATAATCGAATCTGTGCATGACTGCTTCAGTATCAACCCCGTTTTAAGAGTTTCTCAAGATTTATGGGCTTACTTTCCATCGCTTTACAGTTTTTGGATGACATCACTCGACAATTACTAGTGAGTTTTATTAAAAATAGTCGGCAAGGTTATATAATACCAGTATAAAAACATATGGGCAACGCTTTCAGGTATAAATGGTGAAACCCCTCCACCTCCACGCCTTATAAAATTCCTCTCACTCGTTTCCAGCACCTCTCTCTCTCTCTCTTCGTCTCTCACTCCTTCTCTCTTTCTCTCTCTCTCTCTCTCTCTCTCTCTCTCTCTCTATGTTCTAGTGTTCTAGTGTTCGTGCTTGTGCGTAGGTGACTGTGTGAAGCAAAGGAGATCCCACCATCAAACTCTATAAATCCAACACTTCTCAGACACTCGGAACGCAAGACTAGGCAAAGAGACACAAAGATGGTCGCGGCAGAGAAACCCGAAAAGTACCTGACAATGCAAGAGGTACAAAATCTTACGATTCCTACAAAATGTTTTACGCAATTAAATATAGAATCTCCTTCTTGACGCAATTCATTCACGTTTCGTTTTATCTTAAGGTGCTGGAGGAACTAAAGAGAATGACAGACATAGGCTTCCCTGTAGCAGCCACGAACATTTTGGGCTACCTCAAAAACATGATCTTGGTCGTGTGCATGGGGAGGCTGGGAAGCTTAGAGCTGGCCGGCGGGGCTTTAGCCATTGGCTTCACCAACATCACTGGCTACTCCGTCCTCTCTGGGCTGGCTATGGGTATGGAGCCACTTTGCAGTCAGGCCTTCGGTTCACGAAACTTCTCCATACTATCTCTTACTTTACAGAGAACAATTATTATGTTACTTCTTGCTTCACTCTCTATAGGACTCCTATGGCTCAACCTAGAACCTCTTATGCTTAGTCTCCACCAAAAGCCAGATATAACTCGGGTAGCTAGCCTATATTGCCGCTTTGCCATTCCGGATCTCATAGCTAATAGCTTTCTCCATCCCCTTCGTATCTACCTTCGTAGTAAAGGGCAAACGTGGCCTTTAATGTGGTCCAATTTGTATGCAATTATCCTACACATTCCCATCACTATCTTACTGGCCTTCACTTTTCGTCTTGGGGTCCAGGGAATAGCAATTTCCACTTTTGTAACCAATTTCAACACCATCTTCTTCCTCATGTGCTACATTTTCTGCACCCGCACCCCTGAGGAGCCTCCGTATTCACCACTCTTAAAGAACCCTTTCCCGATTTCTTCTTCACCGGGAGAGGAATGGAGAATGCTACTTCGATTTGCTATACCAAGCTGTCTAGCTGTGTGTTTAGAGTGGTGGTGGTACGAGTTCATGACAATTCTAGCCGGTTATCTTCATAATCCTCGAGTGGCACTTGCAACAGTGGCCATAGTAATACAAACTACCTCTCTCATGTACACATTACCGACAGCACTAAGCGCATCAGTCTCCACCCGCGTAGGCAACGAGCTTGGAGCCAGCCGTCCAGCAGGGGCCCGTTTGGCATCAATGGTGGCTATAGTTTTGGCCCTAGTGAGTTCCTTAGTGGGCTTGTTGTGGACTACACTGGGGAGAGAACCGTGGGGACGAGTTTTCACAAAGGATGCGGAGGTTCTAGAGCTAACCACGACTGTGCTGCCTATAATTGGACTATGTGAGTTAGCGAATTGTCCACAAACCACAAGTTGTGGGATTCTAAGAGGTAGCGCTAGGCCATGCATCGGGGCCGTGATCAACTTCTATTCCTTCTACTTGGTGGGTGCACCAGTTGCCATAGTTTTAGCCTTCGTTTGGCAGCTAGGGTTTGTGGGTCTCTGCTATGGGCTTCTAGCAGCTCAGATTGCATGCGCCATCTCCATCTTAACAGTGGTGTACAAAACAGATTGGGAGACAGAATCTGTCAAAGCCAAGGGCTTGGTGGGAAAGAGTAGTGATGCATTTTCGCTGGCAGACCAGACAGTCAAATGCGAAGAAGGCATTGGGTTTCTGAAAGAACATGATTTGGATAAATGAGAACAGATTTCGGGAAGGAACACATAGCCGGATTTAACAGGACAAATTCAAAGTAAGCTTTGCTTCATCAAGTAACGTTACAAGTACGTGTTTATTTATATTTTCTCTATTATAGTCTCCATTCCTGTTGGTTCAATTAAAGTTGGATAGTAAAATAATAGATTTGGGAGGATCGTTTTTTGAGTTATTGTAAGATAACATTGTCTATTCTCCCTTGATCTTGATTTAGCTGTTTTCGCCAGCGTTTCCTTGACTCGTTTTTCATTCTACAAACGAGACAGCCTTTCTCCCCACTTCTTTTGCGCTGTCTAGCAAAAGATGAATCAAATTCTCTTCTAAAAACCTCGACAAAGAGGTTCCCATGGTAATAAACGTTTTCTTGGACAGCCTTAGAACAATATTCTACGCTCTATTCATACGTGCAACAACCAATGACTTGAAAAACAGATGAGGAAACACATGCATGCACATGTAAACATGTGGGATATGTATGGTCTTCCAAGAAAATAAAACACGCATGCGTGGGCTCGCATGTGAGTAGGCAGAGACGGTACTCTGATGACAGAGGATTAACTGAACGTAGAATATCATTCTTGAATACCATTCCCACTATATAAAGAAACCGTGTACAGAATGCAAATCACGGCTACTCTTTATGGCCTGAACATACATATATGTATATTTTCTGCAGTTAAAAGTCTATCTACACCAGAATACAGCACCCATAATTCTAATTCATCTAATCTCTAGAATGGACCACTCACATACTTCCAGAACTTTCTGCCAAGTTGATCCCTGTTCTAAGTTCCTTCCTGTTCTTTTAAGCCATGCAAGAAAGTTTTCACAGGTGTACTACTGCTGTATGTTTTTTCTTTGGTTTCTTTTGTTGGCCATGGACCAAGTTGTAGAAGACAAGAGGTAAGTATATTCTTTTGATGATCCAATAGGAAAAGTTCAAAAAGAAGAAAAGGGACAATGAAAATGGTGTAAAGGTCAGAAAGTTTCTTTATCTCTGGCTTAGAATTCAATTGTTCCTCCAACTAAATGGACTTCCATCACGTTACGGAAGTGGTAATGAAGCTCATTCTAGTCAGGTAAATATCAATTTCACAAAACCAGGGGCCAAGGAAAATTCGGACCACACAGATCCCCACCTGAACACCCAGTTTCAAAGGTTATGATGTCGATCGACCACTAAGGGATTCCTACAACCGCTGGGTTAGATTAGGGCCTGAAACTTGAGATTATGGATAAGCATGTCTGGCTAATAATTATGCATAGGAAAGCTATCAATAGTTTAATATATTTCCTACGGCTGAAATCACAAATAAATCATTGCGATACTTTTAGGTCTGCAAATTCAAAGGGCAGCTTTAGTTTTTGTTAAAAGGTGTAACGAATGGTTATTGTTTAATGCAAGGAAATTAACAATAACAAGCATTGCCCACCAGCTATTGAATTTCTTAGATATTTTTCAAGTGATTTTGTATGATACTGGAGGGAAACGCCTCCTTCGAGAAGCTCTCGCTAGAGCCTTTCAGAATCTTATATGGGAGAAAGTAATGCAACCCCACATCAAAACAAAGCAAAAGCTTTAACTTTCTCCCCAACCAAGAAATACCAGAAGCAAAACATGCATAAGCTTCACTAAGCAATAATCAAGTACAAATTGTGTTTCAAATTAAATTGTTTTCCTACCTACAGCTAAGAAGCTATAATATTTTTCCTCTCTAGCACGTAGAACCTAGAATAGGTAGCATCCGCCCATGGAGAATGCATAAAAAGGCTTCACAATATTCAATGGTGGCCTTCTTTATCAGATTATTGTCAAAATCACCGGAAGCATGTTCCATCCACTTGCCTAACTCCTTTTCTAGATTCTCACCTCTTAACCTGCCCTATCGGAGGTCTTTGCTTCATGTTCGAGCATAGCATCTCTTGTTTATTGCTCCTATTTTTATAAAGAGACCGTATCCCTTGACCTGCAGACCATTGGCATTTGCCTCGTTAGCGTGCTCAAAGCCTAGCTAAAGGCTTTGCCAATTAGATTTATCTTCCATGACAATGAGTATAACAGCTCAAATACGAAGATCGAGACGCAGCGTGGATTGGAGAACCACATAGGATTCGGATGTGCTCATCCTTTTAAACTCATTATATTACAGCGATAGTAGGAGACAAAGACTAGCGAAAATCTGGAGCTTTGTGCAAAACACTATGTGACGAACCGACTTATGTTCCACAAGTAGAGTGACTAAGATTTCACATAACACCAATTAAGACCAGACAACATGCTTATAATTAATTACGAACCAGAACTCATGGCCGAAAGGTACTCAACTTTCAGTCCGAATGCCCATTTAATAAGAGAACCATGCATCAGCACTCTAAAAAGATGCATTATGTAGATGTGTACCAGACCAAAGTGCAGCCCACTGCGTTTACGTCCACTAGTCCTCTTCCTCTCTCCCTTTTCTTCCTGCTCCTTATCTTTCTCTAATTTTGATGAAATGAGCATTAGATATCAAAAGGAAACCAGACAGATTAAAGAAAACAAGTAGTCAGGAAAATCCTGCTTTATTGGAATTAGTGTTCGAAGTTATCTCGTTCTATTCCTTGTTTGGTCCAAAATGTTAAGATTCAAGAGTTCTAGCTCATAGGCTGCGTTCAAAGGCTACTCAAATTCCACTAAATCTTGTCTGCAGGACTTGCCCATATTAGAGCAAAGGGACGACGGGGGAAGCTCATTGCTGGCCTGAAGTTTCACCTTTTTTTGTGATCCGCCAAAGCCCATTGACCGAATGTTTTGAGTGAAAAAAGGATGCTAAGATGGGCTTACGCAGCACCGCCAAGTTCAGCCGAGCATTGGTTGTTTTATCATTAGGCCGGATAAGCAAGCATCAGTGAAGAGGAAGGAAGTGTCTGTTCAGATCAGGCCTCATGTATGTGTCCGTACGATTTGCTTAAAGGGGGGAATTCACCGACAGTCCTCGAGTGCTCTGTTTAACGCCGGTTGCCATAGGCTGCTGATTATCTACTTTGTCATCTTTTAATCATACTCGATCAGTAAAGGACACCTACTGCTGCGTGAACTGATGGGCTCTCAGACATCTATCTTTGTGGGCTACCTATAAATCGCTATCAAAACTTAGACGTCGCGCTGGCCCGCCATGATTGATTATATTGCACATCTGAAGACACCTACTTCCTTTGTGACCCTCGAGGCATGACCTTTTGGTAGGCTGTAGGGTCAATCCTAATCTTTTAGTGTTATAAAAGAATAGGTTTAGACGTGTTCTTAAAGTGTTTTCTTTGTGTTCTAAAAATCTGCTTCAATAACCATATTTGAAAAAGACCTCCAATTGAAATGTATATATTAGAAAAGATTGCTTTTATAAATTATAGAAATTACTTTTCAAGAGAAGAAAGAGGACCAGTTTCTGAAAACTGGTGAGACAGGAAGTCAAAAAAGTGCAAAAACAAGCAACTACAATCCATGTTTGGTAGAATACCGCCTTCTTTTACTTTCTTGCTCTCATCAAATGATATCGCTCTTCCTACTCACTTCTTTCTGCCTGTTAATTGATTAAAGCAACGATAACAAAGGCGATGGGTAAATGAAACCCCCCATGTTCTGTGGAGATGAAGAGAGGAGATAAACAGGAAAGCCATCTAAGAAAAGTGTGTGCTTTACGGGTCAAATGGGCAACAATGAGCAATGGGAAGTAAATGGCATCGAATGGCGAGGTGATGGTGCCCGCCACAAGCTGTTTAGCGTGAAAAAGATGGACCTACAACTAAACTAGAGTTAATGATCTTATGTACCACCCGAAGTGCAGTAGCCAGCCCTGCTGCGCGCTTGCAAAAGCTCTGGAACGAACCATCAAGACTACTTAATACAAGTCGGCGAGATCATTCGTGTGGGCTCCTTGCAATAAAGTTGCTTTCCATCATGCTTTACCTAGTTAATCAAAAGGTTTGAACGCCTACTTATGTCTTTTGCTGTTATTTAATCGGATCTATAACTTGCTGTTCCCACTGCTAAGTTGGTGGTCATGGATGGCTCGCTCACTCGCCGACCGGACAAGATGGGGGGGGGGGGGGGTAGGCCGTGCGGGCGGAACTTGTCGCCAAACACTCTTCCACCACGCCAGACGTCATGTCAATTTCAATTCCTCCTCAGATCCGTCCTTCTCAGTGCGGCCCCATCCCTCTCATTCTAATCGTCCACGTGACCGGGAAAGCCTCGCCGGGGACCCACCGGCAGTCAGGAACCAACAGGGGTTCCTGAGGGTCGGGACAAAAACCAAGATCAGCATCTTCCCACACGTGTTCGCACATCCGATTTCCTTCCCTTTTTTTTTCTTTTCAGTTCCTTTCTGCAGGGAAGGTTTGGACCTTTATAGCGCAGCACTATCTGTACACGTCTTGGGAAGTAACGGGCTGAGCGAAATGAGGTGATGCTGCCAGAGGGATATCATCATCCTTTGCTTCTTTTTCCGGCAAAACCTGGGAAAAAGCAGCAAGTTTAAGTTCAGAAGCCAATATCATTGAAACAAATATTCGAAAACACTGTGATTAGTTGATTACATTCCTGAATATGACTGGTACTTCTACATTTGTTTGAACTGATAATACCAGTCATCTTTCTTAAAAAAGAGATAAGGACCTAATTTAGTTCAGTGGTTAACGTCGTTGACAATAAGAATTTCACGATAATCAAACTATTAAAGGGAAAAAACATGCTCCACCCACCAAGATCCTACTAGGGATCCATGCAAAGGACAAAAACCCTTGTGCCCTGAGGGAAGTAGTGAACAGCTGAGTGGATTGAAGGCATAAGGAGCATTAATGGAATGACTACTGAAGAGGAGACACGTCGCTAAGGTGCCCCCCTTTTTCCAGTGGCGCCGGCTTTAAAGAGAATCTGGGTACACGCATACTGGTAGCGACACCTCACCTTGCTCCCCCGATTGTACCACCGCTGTCACACAGCATTAACGCTGCGACTCTCATCGTGTCTATCTCTTTCGTCTCGGTGCTTGGGAGAAACGTACTTGCTACCTTTATTGAACACCTATCATCATCGGCCACCCAACTCCGGGGCCGAGGCTTCAAGTCTCCAGTTGTTGGGACATGGGTTCCATCTCGTGACAAGGCTCCAAAGGCCTGACTTCCCTGTCCTTATCTGCATCTTGTAAGCAAAAATTGGTGATAACCAAATAAAAATATGTGCAATAGTATTTCTCATTATGCATGGTTGATGTGCCACGTGTTCCTTTTCGTGCAACTTATTATATACAACATAAAAATTTTATATTGGATATATGATTTTTTATAACAAAACTTAAATAAAAATATATTATTTTAACATATGAGTTAATTTTTAAATTTTTTGACATAATATCATAACTTAAGTTAAATTTACTTTATTTTGTACCATCTTAAACTCTTATATTAAATATGACATTTCTTGTGCTAAAATTTAAATAAAAAGAATATTCTTTTAATTTATATGTTAACTTTTGATTAGGTTTTTGAATATTCTAACATCTAAATGTAAATATTGATTTTCCTTCTTAAGGGAATAGTATTCAAAGCTGCGATACCAAAGAGGGAACTTTCTACACGCAAATTTGTAGAGCTGCATTGATGCAAACGAGACGACGAGCAAATTCAACTCACGTATCGTTTTCAGTTAATTTCTTCGATGAATCCAAATTTTGAATTTTGGCAACTCGATTGTCCAGATCCCGTCCCATTATTCTTCCAAATGTTCCATTTATATTCCTTTCTTCTTTTTCTTCTAAGGATTGGTAAACGTGAAAAAGAAAGCAGGCTTGTCTGTTGATTTACGTGAGCCATTTTAGTTTCTCGTGTGTGCTGCTTTCTCATGGTCAACGAACAGTAGATAAACGTAATCCCTACACTGTGCCAGCGATGAATTGCAAAGATAAGATAATTTGACCTTCCAACAAAGCATTCCCCACCTTGCATGTGATAGCTGAGATTGGAGAGTAATCCTAACGCTAAGATTCTCGAGAAGGATAACAGCGAGATGCTGGTGGATAAGGATGCAAACCCTTATATAAGTGAAAAGGTAGCTCTCAAACCAAGTTTTAATGATTTGTTTTGTGGCAAAGCACCTTTGGAATGTCATGCAGAGAAAGAGGGAGGCTTTATTCGCTTTGATGTACCCTCAATCCTTTGTTACCTAACCTAGTTATGGCCTCCTGTTCTCTGTTTACTCCGGGCTCTTACCGCTCTTAAGCATTTGTTTTCGATAGAAAAGATCCACTTGTTCGAAACTACATAAAATATGTACTATGATGCGTGGGGCTTCGGGTTTTTTATATACTTTCATGTGAGATGAGACGTCTGCGGTGGAATCTATGTTCGTGCAGTACCAAGGAAATTGTTTAATATTGAGTTTTGGGGCCGAATGAATTCGGTGAACTCCATTGCACACCTGGATTACATCCTTATCTGCTAATTACAATCCCCGGAAAAACACTAATATTTTAAGGAAGGTGAGTCATGGTATTGTTGTTTTCAGGTCACTTTCTGTAAGTTGTCCTGCCAAGTTTCTACAAGTAGCTAGGAGGAAGAAGAAGAAGGCTACCCAAGACTTCGTTAACAAGTTGTTCTGACTTACCAGCTTAGCCCACCGAGTCAAACCATCTTATCTTTACGCCTTTGACGCAAGAGTATCCGAACATGGGGGGAGGTTAACTCACGAGCTCGATGAAAGCTCAAGAGCACCAAACCTGGAGATTTCACCATGATTTTTCACATTCTTTTGGGAATGAAGCCACTTGGATGCAGACCCTCGAGGCAGCAGAAAGCCGTTGTTTTGTAATAGCCTACGTGAGTTATGGGCCAACAGAATGATAAGAAAAGCCGGTCTCGACGAATCAATGCCGTAGTAAATCTTAGTTTGAGATCTAAAGTTGCTAAAGACAAAGTCAAACGTGGTTCGTTGTCTCTTTCGGATATATAATCACACAACCACCAAAAAGATACAGGGTTGAGGCTGCCAGAAATCCCAGTTCACTTCAAATTCCACGCAGGTCGGCTGTGTTCTGAGGATATTTTATGGCAGGCACGAGCCAACGGAGTTGTTCAGAAACCGGTGGCACTAAACACAAAATGCAGAATCCTTTGTTTTTAGCCAATGGATTTGAGTTCTGCAAAGAGACGCAGCTCTGCAAATGTCGCCTTCACACACAAGTAACAGTCACAGATCTCCCTCTGTCATTATAATAGGAAAGAAATTAAGGAATCCCAATTAAAACGTAAACGCAAGCAGACAAAATGCAGCAGAAGGTCAAGAAAAAGAAAAAGGAAGAAAATTGAAATGGAAACTAAGGAAATACGTGGCCGATAACTAGCAGAAGCAGTCAAATCGTTGGCTACGCTAATCGTCCTTATTGCAGCTCCATAGCTGGAGGGGACCCACCATCCCCACTTCTCTTCCGTACCACCCCTAACCTTTCCCTATTCCTAGTCTTTCTTCTTCTTCTATTTATTTCTCTGAGACTGTCATCAACCAAACGCTCTCCACCGGACCCCCACAGAGAGCGAGAGAGGCATGGGAGGGGCTTCTATGTGAAAGAGGGAGACTAGATAATGAGATATGGCAGGTCTGAGTGTTGTGTTGGAGGCCCAAAAGGACGGCGTTAATCGGAAGACCCCGCAGGTTATTAACAAGACTAACGTGTTACTCAACAAACCCTCTCCTTCAACTTTTCCTCCTTCCTCTCCCCCTTCTTCCCGTAAAAGCCTCCATTCACCGTGTCAGGGACCAAATTTCCTTGACCAATGCTTTTTATGCAACCAAAGGCTCTTGCCGGGGAATGATATCTACATGTATAAGTAAGCCCCTGAAGCTCAGATCTTTGCTGACTTCTCTTTTTCCTTTCTTTCTTGCTTTTCGTGTTTATTTTTGGACATGGCTTGGTTTTGTCTTCTGTTAAAAATTTGTTCTTTTCCGTAATAGTTGTTGTGCTGAAATATGTGTTGTGCAGAGGGGACCGGGCTTTTTGTAGCGAGGAGTGCAGGTGCAGGCAGATTTTCATGGACGAGGAGGAGAGTCTTCGCACGGACCACTGTTCATTGGCTGCTATGAAACCGACTTCCTCGACTTCTTCATCTTCTTCGTCTTCTACTTCCTCCACGGCACGTCACCACCGTAAAGGGGCAAGAAACCGAGCGGGTGGCTTTGTGTACTAAGAGAAAGAGGCAGGACAGAAAAGTTGTGGAACTAAATATGGGGCTTTTAGGAACTCTTTGCAGTTTTGAACTGTGGTTCGTTTTGTAATGACTTAGATATCCTGTGTCTTTTTTATTGCTTCCTAGTATGAAGCCATAGAAGTCCTTGAACTTCTACACCCCAGAAATCTTCTAGTGCCCATCTTTTGGTCGTTCCCCCATTTGCCTATGAACAGTTGTTGGCGTGGGATTCATACATCTACTAGTGCCAATAGTTTGGTGGTTCTCATATGCCCATGAACAGTGGTGGAAAGGGGAAGCTTTTGTTTGCACTTGAAGGGCATTTTTTTGATATTTAGCTTATCGTGATTATAATTAATTAGTTCATTGATTATGGTTTTGAATTTTCTAGAAAACTGTTCGAGTTTTTTAAGTTCATTGAAGCAATCAGGCTCTTGGTAGCAGCAAATGGCTGTGGTTTGTCTTTCTGAGTACGATGGCTCTGCAAACATGAAATTTTGTCCCTTAGGATGCGAACTTCTAGCAAAAACTGTGAGGTGAAGATGTTGTAAGGGCGGCAATGGAAATAACACCATGGTCCCTACGAGGAACATTATTGCAGCGACGGTTTATAGGATATTGACTGCTTTCTCTAATCCTTCCCATGTTTTGTACTCTCCCTAATTTGCATTGGCTTTCACCTTCTCCTGCATGGCTGCATCTACTCAAGCACTCTTTTGTCTATTGCAATAATGCCAGGAAATGATTTTGACTGTCTAGGGTTGCTTGTGACTGGGGGGAAGTAATGCAAGCTAGTGGACAAAGGGTCAATGAAACCATGGTTTTTTAGGGCATATAACAGATTCAAAGAAAAGGGTCCAAGGAATGATTATAGAGGGCGGTGAGGGGAGTGTGTGATGAAATATTATGCACTTGAAGGAGATGGGGTCGACTTTCCTTCCATTTGAAGGAGATGGGGTCGACTTTCCTTCCATCTCCACTTGTCGTTATTTACAGTGGTGCTATTCCGCTAAGGTTTAGCATAAGATACCCTTTTTTCAGCTGGCACGTGCATTACTCGTCATAGGCTATCACCCTCCAAAGGTCCCAATGGTTCCCCCAAATGCCATTCTTGTGATCCTGGAATCGAAGTACGGAGCCTTCATTCGGAACATATGCCTCGTTGATATTGATATTGATTTTTCTTTGATGTCCTTGAAAGTTACAGAAGTGAATCTAGTGGTAATCTCTAAGACTTTTCTATTACAAATGTAAAGTAAAAGGCTTCGTTCGAACTATTTGGACTGATACGTGGTAGAAGTTGCAAATACATGAACTAGAGAGTGCGAGGAGAGAAGAATGCCGATTCTACATCTCAGGCAAATAAGTGGGAAATAATGCACTGGAGGACTGATTTAACAGGCAGTGTGCCTTTGTGAGTGACACTCACCCACAAGGGTGGGAAAAGTGGGCATGAAATCTTAGTCAGCATATAATAATTGGGGATCTGGAATTAGGGCCAGAGAATCTATAATTTGCGATGAGCCCATGCAGTTTTGAGAGCTGGAACATGGAACCCTGGAAAGAGCACTCACGGGGGTAGAGAGAGAGAGAGAGAGAGAGAGAGAGAGAGAGAGAGAGAGTGGATAGTAATTGGAATAAGCAGCGTTTGCCACATGTTTGTCTTTATGCTCTCATACAGTGCATAATGAATTCCTGGAAAGGGACAGACAGACACTTGTTTGTCTCGTAACATGCATTTTTGAGCAACTTGAGAGGTAGATAATCTATTCGTATCTTGAAATGCAATTATGCCACTTTACACAAAGGAACAACACTCTTTTTTAACTTACAGGGTGTTGGATCCCTGAGAAGTAGGGAAAAATAAGCTACAAACGACAAGCTTTTCTTTTATACGCACCAATAGCTGCACGGAGCTTTTTGGTGAGGTTTTGCTCCGCTACGCCGAGCACTAATGAGCATCCAGGCTTTTAAGAAAACCCACTTCAAGTGGCTCCCTAGTTATGGCACTTGCAACGCAATCCACAACTCGAATACCAAGGCTTAGATTATGACTCTGCGCAGGTCAATTTCTTTTAATTGCACAAGCCACCACGACCAATGCACCTGGCTTGACTTCCAATGACCCAGGCAACAGATTTTACACAATCGATTCGCGTACCCTTTCACGTAAAGCCCAAAGCAAATGAAGCCTAGCGTGACATTACGTACAATCCACAGCCTTATCGCTTTATCAGGTACATAGCCATAGCCATAGCCATCAATAAAAAGTGTACAAGTGTGGCAGAAAAGGCTTAACCGTAGATTTCCGCTGTGTAATGCGGCTGAAAAGCTTTCATCAGATAGATTTCCCGGTGGGCTCCCAATTATCCAAGTGAATTTAGCTGGGATTAATAGATGGACTTCTTAACAGAACATCGCTGTACTTTTAGATCCAATACAGTAATGTCAAGCATTCCGTAAGGCATTTGGACGCCACTTCAGGCTCCCGGGGTTACCAGGCAGTGACCATTGAGTTTAACTTCATTGAAAGGATCATAAAGCCCGGGAATCAAAAGGCAAAACTATATATTAAAAGATCACATCCAACACCTTAAGTTTTGATGCAGACTCGAGTGATACGAGATATACAATTTAAGCACAAGAATATCCTGGAAAGGTCTGCATGCTGGCGAGTAAAATTAATACATACAGTTTCTAGGATCTTAGTCATGTCACAACAGACTCATCATTTTCGTCCTCACCACTTTTGCGAACAACACTGATAGTTAGCCAGATTTGAATAGCAAAACAGCTTTCTGGTCCAAGTAGAAATAAATGAAGTGATTTGTTTCATGAGTAACATACGAACCTGCAAGAAAACAAGTAAATTTGTGAACATCACTTAATTTAAGACCATGAATCTGTAGCTCAGTTTAGCCAATGTACAACATAATATCACAGAAGTTTCAAAAGGATTGTACATTTTCTATCTATATAGTTTCAAAATTCCTTGAGTTTAATATGAATCACTTTCAAGAAGCCTTGGTGGCGAAAAATAGTAGACACGGGAGACTCAAAATCTCGGAAACAATATCGTCTTGAAACACAAAGAACGTACATACACAGGCACATGTGTTTGAATCCACATGGGCCAAGCGAAAAATGAGGTGGTGCTTCTGGAAGTTCGTAAGTGTTACGATCTGGATGGTTATCACACTCAGAAGTAAATCAAAGCATTTCCCCTTAATAACTAGGATATCCCACACATCGATTGCAAAACCATGAAAACTAGGGGACACAGCTCTTTTAGCTAATGTCAGCCAAACTGTAGCCAATGAACATATATGAAGCAACTATGCCAGTGCTTGTATCTATAGGTTAGTACCAAGACTATCAGAATTGCACACCAAGACCACTGGAAAGTTACAAGGCAATTTCGAATGAGCACGATGGGCTGACAATGTAACTGAAACTAAAAGGAGCAGTGGTCAATTCAAAAGAAGACAGTATCTTTCTTTCTAGAAGAGAAAAGCATGAGGGTCAGCATCCTGGCATGTGGTGTTTAGTATACCCAAAATGTGTAGACGGTTTAAATTTAAAATACAAAGTTCTAAATTGATTCCCCAGTTTGACTAATCTTATTACTCTCTCAAACTAGAGTTCAACTAACAATAAGAAAGTCTACAACAGTCCATCAAAGTAATAATCTCAGACGGACATACTTGAGCAGATATGTTCGGTTAAGAGGAAATATTGATAAGATCCGGTTCAAAAGATAACGAGTCATACCAAATGCAGGTTAAAAGCATAGAAAATCCAACACCAGCAGAGAGTGCTAACAATAACACGGCAGTTTTTGTCTTCCCAAGTGTAAGAAAACCAATTGATTGCTTTCAAAATGTCATGAAAAATAATGAGCAATGATGACATTAAATATCTTCCTCATTATTAGAATCCGCACAACCACAACATAAATTCGTATTTGATGGTTGAGTGCCACTTTAAACCAGCATGTTAAGAAGTTAACTGTATTTCACATATGATGGCTTCGGACGTAATGATAAATCAAATACAAGATTCCGTGTCGTTTCCCATCAATCTGATCTTTTCAAAGAATAGCCCAAGCTCTATGCTCATACCAAACTGGTACCACTAAAACCTAATCCTCGGCTCTCTATTAAAAAACAAGGCTTGAATTTGGCTCAGCTCAAATCCCTCTCCGTGCCCAATGAAAGTTCCAGAACAAGCATGCGTAAACTATCTGGTATTAGGGGATGGCTCAGATTTTTTATACACTTAGAGCTACTCACTCCTGGAAATTAGTGTATCCCTCTGTCATGTCTAAACACATTGAGAGGTGTATTATGTAGGACTGGAAAAAATAACATACAGAGACGCATTAGATCCAAAACCAGGCCGTGTAAGGCTCTGCTTGCAAGCTTCTTTACTTAAGCTGTTCTTCGTGAAGTGACGCAAATCCATTCCCAAGCACCAATCAGTAACATCTAATGCAGGATTTCTATTTCTCTCTTCCTTTATGGAATGTACCTGATGAATCAACCATTGACTGGTAGCTTTCAAGCACTATCAATGCATCTGATCCGTATGAAGATTCAAACTCACTTTCCATTATACTAGAGACAAGCAACAACTACTGCAGGGTCCAGCCATTGAATCTGGTTAATACCTAGGAATCCGGTAAACCTCAACATCAAGGTCAAAAAGGTTTAGAGCCTCTATTATTGTACGCCAAAGATGATTTGTTAACCATTATTTTGGGGTCGGTCAAACCAAGTCCACCAAATGCCAGCTAAGACTAACCACGAACTTAGGTGCTGCTTAAGTGCCTCTTTAACTTATCGATGGAAGCACAAGAAAAAGTACAACAATAACACCAAACTGCCAGCATTTAAATCCAGATAGGGCTAAATCCCGCACACAAGTTAACAAAACAAACTCTTAATTCAAGATGGACCACAAGGAGCATAAACGCATCCCCACACCACATTCCAAGGAATCGAATCAACTACCTGATGTAGATCTATTCCATCTCCGACAACACCAAAGAACCGGAAAACTCAAGGTAACTCGCCTCGATAAGCACAGCAAACAGATGTAACAGCAAATCGAAGCGAAAACCAAACCCAGAACCATCAAGTATTCACTACGGAGAGAGGAGGAGAGAGAGAGGGGACAGGTTTACCAAAGTTACGACCGACGATGCAGTGCCAGGTGGCGCCATGCCGCCGATCGAACTCCTTCTTTATGTGCTCCGCCACATCCTTTTCCACACCGTGCTTCTCGAATGCCTAATACAACCCATTCATACCCAAACTCTCAAATTTCCCAGATAACTTAAATCCCCAAAGAAAAAAGGCATACGAAAATGCACGCGCGCAGGCACGATGTGCGTGTGTGAAAGAGTGGAAAGAGAGAGAAGAGGGGCTAACGGCTATGGCGGTGTTGACGGCCTCATCCTGTATCTCCGGGAGCATGTCGGCGCTCTTGACGATGACGCGCTTGCCGGAGGGAGGGGAGTTGGCGGTGGCCGCAGAAGGCTTACGTTCGTCGGAGATCGGTGACTTGACGGTGAGAGGTCCAGCTACGCTCTTCTTGGTCTCGTCGCTCATTTTCACCTGCTAGCTCCCTGCTTCCGAGGGTGAGTGTTGTCGATGCGGGTGAAGGACACTGTCTTCTCACTCATTAAGCAATTCAAATTACTTAACGCCATCACGACAGTTCACCTTCATCTCACACTATTTCCTCCTAATCTTGACATGACTTGCGAGATTCAACGGCGTCGTTTCCCCCCCCCCCCCCTAAAACTCCAAAATAAGGAAGAAAAAAGGTGAAGTTGTTTAAGATTTTGTTTATATTACTCATTTTAACCACCGGTTGGTAAGAGCTGTTGCCAACCTAAAAAACTATTTTTTAAACACGAATATAAGCACACTATTTCAAAGTGGGCATTTAAAAAGAATTTGAATCCTTGCTTTGCTTTTGGACATCAATTATGTTTTCTCTTTTCAATTCCAAACACCACTTTCAGTTCTTTTTTCCTACATTTCATCGTCAGACTCCAGCACTACTCCACTTCTCTTCACCCTTTTGGCCCTGGGAGGACCATCTCCATCTTCGTCATCAGAGCAGGAATCCTCTGCAGCCAAAGGACTTCCGGATTCCGGTGATAATGCCTTCTCCGGCTCATTTTCTTCGTTGTCTTCAGAATCCTCACGTGATTCATTCTCCACTGCAGTCGCTTCTCCATGGTTTGATTCATGGTCTGGAGCCTCTTCTTCCCCGACCATCTTCTCGGGGTCCAAGATTTTGAAGTCACGAGAGGTGCTACGTTTAGCATGCCTCAGTAAATTCACTTTGCTCACCTTGCTAAGCTGGATGAGATACTTTTCACAATCTTCTATTTGAAAGATCAGGTCCGGGACGCATCTGTTCTCCCTCTTGATCGTTTTGATGATCCCTTTCCTACCATTAGCATTTTCTTGTTGTATCTGAGAGTATAACAGTACCCCATTAACGAGCAAAAACTATAAGCATCACTTACAAAATACTGCAGCAGTTGATGATGGAGGGTCCAAAGAAAATTTCTTGAAGAATCCAGGCATTACCTTTTGCACCAGCATCACAAAGTTATACAGAGGAACCGTAAGCTGCTTGCAAGTTTGTTCCACGAGCTTCTGAAATTTGAGGCTTGGAAGAAGCTGCTTGCAACCTTTAGGTGCAATTCTTAGCTTCGACATCTGAGCCAAATGTTTGTAAAACCTTGTAGCCAATCTGAGCAAATGCTCTGCTTGAGTATCTGTTATGATGGCATAGCAAAATAGTACTTAAGATAATTGAAATTCAATATCAATCCAATATACTATTGCAACAATCTTTTAAAAATTTGTATTTTTAGATAAATATTTTGTATTTTCGTATCAATTGAATATAGAATCAGAACGAAGATCTGAATTCGAACTCTCATTTTCCTGATTAGTCTATTCTTGTACAAATATTTCATACATTATATTTTTATGTAGAAGCATTAGAATCTGCATACAAAGATAACAATAATATATTACAGAATAATTCATTTTATCATTTCTTAAGAATTTAAATATTCTCCATCATTGGTGATTTAGTCTAAGCAAGATGCATAAAGTCAGACTAAACTTATTTAGTTCAGTTGCCAAAAAATGATAGTTTAGTGATTTGTAAGCGGAAACTGAACACATACCCTTGATGCTCATTAGAACAAAGAATGATAACACTTTCATCACCTCTTCAGCCATTGAATACAGATTTTCCTCAAATGCTAATTCAGGAGCAAGATCTCCATTTTCATTAAGATGAGTGCTTTTTTGATTGACCAAAGAGAAGTTCTTCAGTTTCTTCGTCGCCCAGTCCATATCAACAAGTATTGCTTCAACTAACTGCAGTATACAAGAACTTATTGCAGTCCTAGTTGAACGGTTTATAAGGGGGTATGATTCGGACACCTCTATGGGGTCGACCATCTCCGACCCAGTGACTTTTAACAATTCCCCAGCCATGTCTTGAGCTAACACCAAATCGTCTGGAGGTGAGCTTAACGAGATAGCAAAGGTAACAATGCTTTTCACAGCTTTAGAGTTCGTTATGCTATTGCTTTTGCAGACACGAACAGCCCAAGCTCCATGGGTGTTCCTCAACTTGGGTGGCAATTTTTTCCCAACCATCAATATCATTTCACAGACAGTCTGCGAAAAATATAATGCAATTGACGGTTTCACGGTTAGAAGTAGACCAGTTTGACAGCAAACCAGCAAAATTTTGATAAAACTATGAATGGTTGAAAAGAGGAACTAGTAGTGAAATACCTCAATTTCAGCAAAAAATGAAAGCGCAAGAAGCTCAGAGAACAATGGTTTCAAGGTTTTTGAAATAAACAACTCCTTGATTTTTATTCGTTCGTCATCAATCCTAGCAGCTGATTCACTTTCATCGTCTGATACAGGACTCTCCAAAGTGGAAGCAGACACCATATCTTCAAGCAAACCAGACAAGTTTTTACTCCATGAACCAATCATTATCAGTTCCTTCAGGCAGACTAAGGCTAGATGGAGACGCTCCCTTAGATCCTCAACATCTTTTTTCCCTTTAGCTTCTTTTTTCTTTTGATCTGTCACAAACTTCGGCACGGACTTGAGCAAACAAATCAATTTCAGCAACGGAGGCCCAAGCATCTTGATGTTCCCATAGATCAAAGTCTTCAATAGATCGTCTTCTCGCATAACAGGCAAAGACTTTAAATGACGAAGGAGGGCGTTCAAGACCAAAGTTATAACCTTTAGGCAGCAATTTGATGAGTTCGCTGAGGATGGCTGGCTATGATTCTGAGAAGCTCCAATACTGCTAGAACAGTCAAGATTGTATAGTTTCAGTGCTGTTTGCAGTAGATAACAGATACTTGAAGATGCCAAAAATGGAATTCGTCCATGAGTCAACTTTGTGTAGCATGATTCCATAACACTGGGTATATCATGAGAAGCTGTTCGTAAATTCACTTTTCTTATGCCATTACTCTGTCTTTGTATACACGTATCCTTATCCAATGATTCATAAAGGTCAGCAAATGAAAGAATCTCCTTTTCAAGTTCGACCATCTTTATTTCTGTTCCTTTTTCTAACTCAGCACCAATGACATTCAATACCACTTCAATAAGTCCTGATAATATTACATAACAGCATTTCCTTTTCTCTTCTCCAAGAGGTTCAGGACCAGCATCCTGCAATAGGCCAAGAATGCCTGATCTGACAATTAAAGAATGGAAACCAGTAAGAAACCCTGGACTTCTCCTAAATAAAAGGAAAAGAAAAAGAAAAAAAATGCTACTATGTAAGAATTTGCATTCCAGAAAAACGCGTAGTTGTGAAAAACTATGCTGTGTAGGAAGACAACAAACCTTCTACATTTTGATTTCTGAGAAACTTCCGAATCTTCATGAATGTGCTAGAGAATGACTCCCCAGACAAATTTCTTCCTACCTGCAGAAGTTACATGTAAATAAGAGATAGTCCAATTAATCACCAGAATCATGGTTTGTGTTATTGTCTTCCTACTGAAAACAATACCTCATTTTCTTGTGAAAGGGAGAAACCCAAACATGTCCAAGAAGAATCAGAAACTCGTTCAGTTTTGCCCTGTGGCTGTAGAAGTAGAATCCAAGAGACACAAGAAAGGAGACAATCTAAGGGCTCTTCGATTAGGACTTTTCCACCCTCCGCTTTAACGCAACTCGTAATATCAAGTTGAACTTCTACATCCTGCTAACAGAATGTTTTAGTGTGGTGTGAACATGTTTACTTAACATTCAGATTTTGACTTATACGCAAGATGCATGATAAGTACCAATGTCTGGTCTCCACTTGAAGTTGGACTAAATAAACTGTAAATAACAATTTAAGTACAGGAATCAAAAGAGAGAACAAGCTCGAACGTGAACTTACCTCCCTGAAAAAACGAAGGAAGTGAGGCAGCAGAAAATCAAAGACAGCAGCTGCACTTGATGGGTCCACCAAAACAAGCTTCAGAAAGCCATGATACATTACTTCCTTGACGTTTGCCTGTATACAGCAACCCAACCGAAATAAGATTCATAGTCTGAAGAAAAAAAGAAAAGAACAAATCACTTCTTAACAAGTATGAAAGAGCATAAAACCGGATGATAAAGGCATCTCTGCAGCAAACCACTCAGCTCTTCAAAGAGACCTCGCCCCATGCTGGAGGGTATCTCAGCTTGCTGGCTGCAGCTGGCTTGGCTAGATGACTCTTGAAAAGAATATGAGCCATTTATCTTAGATTGCTTTTCTGCCAAAATAAGATCAATAATCCCAGTAGTTGCCGCAATACGAACCGTATCTTCTCTCCTAAACATGGCCTTTCGCATGACCAAAATGATGTAGTCCTGCATCATTGAATGTAAGAAACAACCCAAAAAGAAATATATATACAATAAGAGCCTAATTAACTTATCAATTAAGAATTCAACACACGGGATCATGTGTCATCTTGATAAGAGGTGCACTAAATTCTCTTGACTCTAAATTGGCTAAATTTCTTAAAAGAGAAAACAATTGTTATAGTTAAAACACATGTGAAAAGAAGGGTTGCTCCTTCTAGAAAAGACGGATCAAAGGAGTCTTGAGAAAAGGGCTCCTATGACAAGCATAACTTTGTTGTTTTGTAATTATTAAGCATGGAAGACAAACCTGAAGATCACGACTGAATTTGCCAAGGGGCAAAAGAGTATTAACAAGAGAGGCAGCAACCTTGCCATCCATGAAAGTGAAGTAATCCAACAACTCTTTCAGATGGGAAATATGTTCCACCATGGGATAAGGATAAGTACGAATCAGATTACCAAGTAGTCTGCCCATGAAAATTACAATAATCATTCAGTTATCAGGAACACACAAGAGTTGACATTTCACATAAATGCAATTACCTCATAAGCAACACGCTCTGCTCAGGCTTCAATGAAAGTATGCGAAATTTGCACTGCTCAAGAATCTGCAACAACGCTCACTAATTCAACCAACACTATCACAAATCAAAGTGATATTGCTACCAAGACCAACCTCATTTCTTGCCATATCATGGACTTCGAATAATGTTCTTAGCATCTGGACACCAAGGTCCTCAATTCCCAGCAGGCCATCAGAACTCCACATTTGTTTGTTGCTTCCCTCTTCCACTGACTCTAGCAACACAAAACCAAACTTCACAATGCTAGGTACAATATGCTCTCTTCCATAGCTGCTCTCGTTGACCTGAAACTCAGCAAAAGAGTAAGTAAATTACAGTTCAATCATCTTGCTTTAAGCGTACAGAAATGCTAACAAACAATTTTGCTCAAATAATGAGGGCGAGACAAATGGAAATTACAGCTCTTAACACAGCCTTCTCTACTAATTTGACATTCTCCAGATATTCTCCCTTCAGAGCATCTGATAGCCACTTACAGTCTCTGTAAGACAAATAGATTTTTGAGCAATAACAAGTACAAAAGATTGCATGCCATGATATGTAATTGCTTAATAATGCTTCACAGCAACACATATTGGTGTTTCGACAGTAGCCCAATACTTGAATATGAAATATCTTCTGCACCATATGGAAAAATCGATCATAAGACACTGATGCAATCAGTAATATACATCAGTGAAACACAAACACCGAAGCACTAGCTCTCAAGTCGAGCTAAAATTTCCAAAAGGCAGGTCAAACACACGCACGCGCCCCCCAGCTACAAGCAATTAATTCCGAATTCGAAGTTAACAAAGCACAATGTAACAATGATAGCCAAAACAGATGTTTGTTTATTATCTCAATGCATTTATGTCTTGAGAAACTTGTTATGGCTGACTATCCAGAACAAGCGCCGCTCAAGTCAAATCCTTAATAAAGCACATAGAAATGAAACAAAACCTGCTGTAATCTGTTAAAAGACTTCCAAACCTTACTTGGCAAATCTGTAATCTCGATAGGCTGTAAGCACCACAGTCTTCAATATCACCATCGAACTCTCACTAAATCTCCGAATCCTCCCCACTGACAACAAAACAGCGACTGTAAAATGATTAAATGCTCGAAAATCCGACTTCACAAGCCCAATTACCTCCTGCCCCAGAGAAAGGTCCTGCTTCACCGCAAAATTTAGATGAAGCAACACAGTCCCTTCCACTTGCTGAATTATTGAGCTCACCTTCAATCCTTTTATCCGCCCAAAAAACCCCACAATCCCTTCGATCACCTCCCTCTTGCTGAACCCCTTAGATGCCAACACCAACAGCTGGTACACAACCGAAGGCAGGTCTTGCAAGTCTACGCGCTTCATCCCCTCGAACGCTTTCTCCAAAAACTCTCTCCTCCTTACCTTGTCGATAAATGAAAACTCCCTCATAAGTGTGACCATTTTTACCAACAATCCCTTCGACCAATTACAGTCAAGCATTCGATCAAACGCCCTATGAACATAATCCCCCCCTCGCGCGCTCTCCTCCTCTGACCTATGAACCAAGTCTAGACACCTGGGAAGGAGATCAAGGATCTGGGAATCATCAGCATCATTGATTTGAGGCAAATATAACACAATCGAGTCGATTACGTGGGTGATACTGGTAGGGTCGACGTAGTGGAGGAGGGAGGAAAATAACTGGAGGGTCCTCATGGAATTGGGGTCGTGGGGGATGGCAAGGGAAATGAAGAGTAGAGTATAGGTGGATAGGAGAGAGAAGAGCAGGGATGACAGGGATTGAGTGTTAGGGGACAGTGAGATAAGGGAGAGGAGTGAGAGGGTGTACTCGGAGACGGCGAGAGAAGGGGCGGAGGAAGAGGCACGAGAACGAAGGAAGGAGAGAAGTGTTGGGTGCGACTCTGGCGATAGCAGGTAGGAGGGTATGGGTAAGCTGTTCTGGGAGTGCTGCTGGGCTAGACGCACGATATCGGCGTCACTTATCTGAGGGATGGCAGTGGCGGTGGCGGACATGGTTGTGGTGGCAGCGATGGACGTGGTCGTGGCCATTTGCCGACGCTGCGGTTGTTCGTGTAACGAAGGTCTTACTGAAATGGGCGGGAGATGAGGTTTGCGTTTGGCGTGGTTGGTTTTTTAGTCTTTGTCTTAATGTTTACTTACTATAAAAGCTCATATAAAGATAATTTGTGACTGGATTAGGGAATATAGTCACTATCGTGGTGTTTGATTAACAAAACTTGATATGCTTTCTTTAACTTTGAGTTATATCTATATTCTAAAAGGCTTAAAAGATCTGATTGAATTGTGGAGAATATAAAATTATTTATTTAGCTCATTATTAATTAGTTTTATGGATTATTTATGCATGCTCATACATTCTTATATTTTTTAAAAAGATGTATGAGAGTATAAAAAATTGGCTTTTCTTTTTATCTCTCAAAATACATATTATATTATTTTTTGATTTATTTACGTATTTTGTTACTGATATCTAACCAAATGAAAATCATTCTTTTTCATTTGCTTAAGTGATGTTGGAGCCATTGTCCTACATTTAGTGAGAGAAAACCTATGCTTTGGTTTAAATAAGGAAAGTTGCTTATAACTTTTGAATTAGCTTGTAAATTGAATAATAAATTTTTAAAGATAATATTAAAGCTAAGTTAAATTCTACTTTCAAAACGGCCTCTCAATATGCAATGAGTGTTATAGCTAACATCTCACAAAGAGAGAAAAAAAAGTCTATAGTTTGATTTAAATTAAGAAAATTATCTCATACCTTTGAACTAGCTTTTGAAAAGTGAATCGTAACTAAATAATGCCACCATAATTGGAAATCTCTAAAAAATCATTTGAATTCCAAGGAAGGCTTGTAGGAAGATTATACAAGACAAAAGGTAACATAGAAAAGGGATAAGATTAATATGAGGAGAAAAGGTGGGATTAAGATGTAAGAAAAACTTCATGTCGCAGAGAGACAAAACAAAAAATTGGATATGCATAGTCAGATCTAAAATACCAATAAATGAAAATTAGCATACAAGCAATGAAAAATGTTACCATTCTTGCAATCCATTATATCCTTATTGAAGATCCACAAATGCGACAAGATCTTTTGGCTTGTGTGATTATCCTTTATTCACATACAAAAATGCATTAGCTTAATGAGAGAATTTAAGGGAATTATGGTTTTGCAAAATGAAAAACTCATAACCCTAATTATGTATAGTACACTTAAATACTTTGAACTAGAGGATAGAACCTAACACAATCCTTACATGCTACCAAACTAGCCCATTTATCATAGCCCTATTTGGTAAGTCACGGCCTGTACCAGCCAATCCATGTTCTATTAAACGATAATGCATATGTCTCACTTTATTAGACCAACATTAATATAAGCCTATCTTATTGTAAGCTTAATAAAAATAGAGTTAATATCTCCCACTTGGACTATATTAATGTGATAATAATAATAATAACAATAATAATAATAGTTAATATTACAAAATAATTATTTGTACACACATGTATGTTGGTCTATAGACAATTCTTAAAATTTATCCCATCCTATAAAGTCTTAAACTTCAAATCATGGCAATAATAGCATCACTTAAACGACACAGGACTAATCATGATCACAAATTTTTTTAACTTCATTGATATGGATGAATATGGTAATGTAGCAACCATATAACACCTTAAAAATTACCTCATATGTTATGTACGTTGTTAGTCTAATTCTCTCTCCTTAGATGACAAATTGCCAGAAGAGAATATTCTTTATAGTTCTGATGAACCTATATGTCTTGTACTTAATAACTCAAGTTTAACTTTATGTACCACAAGACATGCTTTATGGTTAATTATTAAATGCCCCATCTATTACTTAAGGTTTACACCTCCTTTAAGACTTTAATATATATACATTATGTATATATAGAGATTTAACCTGTCAACATATAAAGCACCTACGTGCTAAATACAGCCGACATAACTATTAAACAGGTAATATATATATCCCGATAGTTTATCCCATGGTAAATCAATTCAGATGCAAACTTTATATTATAGTAAAGACTATAAAAGAGCTCCCACTAAATGACAACATCCTCTGATGCTTTAAAACCCATATTGATGACATTTCTATAAAAATACAACGCTTAAGTATGTGGGTGTGCAAACAAAGCATCTATAACAATATTCTAAATTATGATGTTACATTTCTTAAGTTTGTCTTTTATAGTTAAATGTTTGATTTCTATGTGTTTAGACCATGTGATACCTTTATTGTTGTTGCTAAACAACAAAACAACTTTATTATCACAATATAACTTGATAGGTTAAAAAAGAAATTAAATTTTGTCAACACTTCAATGAGATTCTTTATACAAATCACTTGAATAGCTGCCCCATAGCATGCTACAAAATTTTGCCTATATGATTGAAGAAGTCATTATTTTTTGTTTTGCACTTTTCCATGATACTGCCCTATCGACTACAAAAAGTATCCTTATGTAGATTTCAAGTATTATTCTTGCAGCTTATATGAGACTAAATCTGTATATCCCATTAGTTGTAGGTTATCTACTTATCTATAGGTCAGTAACTAAGAATTTATCTTTTAAGCACTTGAAAATCTTTTGATAATAATCCAATAATCTTGATCAAAGTCTGATTGACTTTTATCCAAAAACCTTGTGTAAGACTTAGTGCAAACTTAAGCATACATAGTGCTTCCTAATGCATTAGTATATGACACTTTCTTCTTAACTCTTTCTTTACTTTACTTTCAAAGCACTATAATAGGTTCAGTTTATTACCTTTAAGAAGAACAACATTCATAGGTATGCAATCCTCCATATGGAACCTTTATAAAACATTATTATCATATGTCTTTTGAGAAAGATTCAATAATCATCGATAATAATTCATATGGATTGCCAAACAACCTCATCTCAAGACATATCAATCTACTTTTTCAATTGCATTCATCACTTTTGATCCATCATCTATGATCTCAATCTTCTATACTCATTGCACCACTTGTTGGGATCCAAGTGTCTCTAATACCAGTTAGGAGAATTCAACCAAGCATATCATTCATAGAGAGATCAAATACACAATTATGGGAACACACACATTTAAACACATATGATTTTAGAAGTTCAAATCAATATAATGTCATGCTTCCCCTATAGTCTTTTCTCATTAGAATTTCTTATATTTTTTTCTTTTACCAAATAGGTATCTCATAGATTTTTTAATTAACTAGAATTCATAAGAGATGTTCTCTCCAACAATTAGCCCCCTAAGGGGACTCTTTTTGCTCACACACTGGGTTTCTCTATATTTCTCATACTTATAAAGAAATTTCAAAGAAATCCTAGTCAAATACTAATAGGAAAACTTACTACAACAAAAGGATGGTAATCCTACCTAATACTACTAGAAAAACCCATTATAACTAGAGATAACCCTTAGTTTAACAGTTAGATAAAGATCCTTGATCTAATTGTTCTGTCAATCCTAACACATAGAATGCTACTTAAGAAGTCTAAGCACTTGATTTGCTTCCTTTTGAGCCAACATATGATGGTAGAGTTTTTACGTTCAAAATCAACAAAAGCTTCTTTTGCGAAGCAGAAAGTAAGCAAAATGTAAAAGGAGAAAGACATATAGAACATGAAGAAAAAGCCATGGAGGTCTTGAGTCTCACTTGAATCCTTCATAACTGGTTTAAATAGAAAGTGATCGAGGATAAGAAGAAGCAATATTAGATTATTCTAAAAACTTTTAATTTTAATGAAAAGTTTAAGAGTCCACATTAACCTTTATATATTCTTTAGGGTCACTTGGCTTGACAAACTGCTCTTTATTTTTTTATTTTATCTCAGGCTATGTGGGGAGTATCAATCAATGCTTAAGATGCATGAAATGGCAGCTTCTTGGTGGCTATAAACTGTCCGATGACCTGGATAGAAAGATTTGGAGCAAATGTGTGAGCTTGATGACCATCACGAAATGGCGCAAATTCTCCTCTTTCCACCATGAAGGTCAAACTTTCATAGGTAAGTTTGGCCTCCATTTTATGTTACTTTACACATATAAGTAGAAAGTGATAGCTGAAGTGAGAAAGAGAAAAAGAGAAAAGATAAGCATAAGCTTTTATATATTGAGCATATTTTGAGTGTATGTTTGATATGTTCCAAATGGATCCTTGATATATTTTGTGCAGAACGGAATAACCATGAGATTCCCATTTTTTTCGTTTTTCATCTTACAACAAGAAAGTTCCCTAGAATCAAAAGAAATACATTAATGATGAGATTATCATAATTTCTTATAATCAAGACACATGCATAATTTCTTATAATAAAGAAATACATCTTAGTGAAGATATTTGTAAGTTGTTTTATGGTTCAAATGTACCTAATTTTTAAAGATTTTCTTTGACAAGATAACAATCAATCTCTATGTTTTTTTTTTTTTTTTTATATTCTTTTATGGGAAAATGAATTTGCTACGATATCAATTTTTTTGACATCACATAATAGGTTGGTTGGTTTCTTTACTTATTGTCGAGAAAATTCCCACATTAGGTAGAAAAGAAAGTAAAAATGAGTTTATAAGTGTGAGAGAAAAACTTCCTTATGAACTAGCTTTTAAGGAAGGTTAAGGCCCAATAATTCAGAAATTGGGGAGATTGGGTTGGGTGAAAAAAAAGAAAAAAGAAAAAAAGAAAAGGTATCAAGGCTTAAATGTATGTGGAGGTTGGGTTGAGTTAAATCTCGGAAATGGGATCCAATGTTTGACAAGGAAGATCGTTGAGAAAGTCCTATATCAATGAGAAAGAAAACTTTTTTATGAGCTAGCTTTTAAGGAAAGTGGAAGGCCGATAATGCTACAATTTTATCCTATATCTTCAAGTAATCCTAATAACCATATGAATTCAAGTATTGTGTTTGTTATAGTCCAATATTCAACTTATGCTAATGAATTTGATACAATGGATTGTTTCTTGGTTTGCCATGATAATAATAATTCTATAAAGATGATACAAAATCTAGTTTGAGATCTCTAGGCCATTGGACAATTGGCCCAACGTGATAATGGTACGTTGAGATTTTGTTGCTTCCTTCCCATGGTAATAGCAATACTAGTTCTGAACATCGCTTTAAACATTTAAGAACCTTCAAGTTGCATCAATATGTGATTCTTATAAGAATGCATGGATTAGCTAAGCACACAAGTTAATACATATTAGGCTTTGTCGTTGTGAGATATATGAGTTGTCCAACTAGCCACTTGTAGATAGATGTACCTTCTAGTAGACATAATGGCTACCTAAGAAGAATCGTTGAATTAGTATTTAGATTTTTATGTCTTTCTTTGAGTTTCTTTCACAACAAAAGTTAAATATGAACAATAAAAACAATATAGACAAAATAGTAAGTAAATAAGAAGTTAAGAGATAGAGATACACAGATTTATCTATGAAACAAACTGAGAAGGACAACTCAATCAAGATTTAAGCACCTAGTCATGAAGAAAAATTGGACCATTTTATTAACACTCTCAAAGAAACCACATAGAGAGTCTTATAAAACTTATATGCAAAACATATATCGCAAAAGATCATGAGAAGTATAATAGACTTCCTTAAACCAAAATCAAGATAATAATATGCTTAGCAACTGGTTTGATCATATTGATTGAAGAAAAAAATTAGGTTGATTTTTGAAAAACTATTCAAATGATATCGATATATATATGCATGGTTTCAAGGGCAAGTAACCTATCATAGTCAAAGCACTCTTTTCTGTATAAGTTGATTCAATCTCTATACTTGCAATTGAAGTAAAGATTAAAAGAAAATTAAAAAAATAATTGAAGTGACTTGGAGGAAATTCTTTATTTTCTTTTGAGGGAGGAATTTCGGTTTGAGCTTCAATTAAAGTCGCATGCCTCAAGAACAATACATTAAAAAAAAGAAGAAAAGAACAAGAACAGGATAAAGTATCGATCCGAGTGGTATGGGTCCTGAACGCACTCATAAATAAAGAAAAAGATTCCTGAACAAGCTGTAAAAAGTAGATTTATGGACATCAAAAGCAGTGCTTTCAAAAATCGACTAAAGTGATAACGCAGTATTATATAACTTCATGACATTTTAGGTTCTTATTTCTTAACCTATTTTGATCGCATAATCAACAACCAAGGTAGTACCACGTCACCAAGTTCTAGCCCAAAGTTAATTGATCGTTCAAGTTATAAGATAGGTTGGGGTTAATGTCTCTCGAAAAGCTTCTCCCTCACGAAATTGGTATGATTTGTCGTGATACTTATAGCGTCATAAGAAGAAAATATTGTGGGAAAGTATCCACGCAGTTACTCAGAGCGAAAACAATACGAATTTTAAATATGGACTGCAGTTCTTGCTGATTCTCTGCTGCAATATATTTCATAGTTGGAAAATTACAAGCTAATATTCTGGAAATAACAAGTCAAGTTTTGCTTCCAGGAGCCACGCACATCAATTTTCTTATTCCTTCAATTATGCATAAATGCAGTTGGCATAACCTGCAATCCAGAAAAAAGCAAAGGATAAGACCCACGTCAGAAAGGGTGCATGAGTTTGGTCTCCACCTACTTTATCCTAGTAAAGTGTCTAGATTGTTGTTAGTTGTATTATTATGATGTGCCGGTTCATTACGCCATGTTATCCACATTCACTACCATAGTAAAATTGAGTTGTTTTTCGAAAATATTTTGGTCTTACTTGGATCAGTAGCTACAATGAGAGCAGAGTTCCTGAAATCGCAATTCCAGTGGTTCCTTCCCCTTGACTGATAGTAAAGGTTCATGGCTATGGAGGCATGGTTGATGAGGGTATCAGGATAGAAGCAAGTGCAGCCTTTTTGTAAAATCCGACAATCAACCTGAGAGCATGCATAATTGATATTTGCTAAAAGAGTTGCCTGGTCAGACGAAGGCTTAGCCACACACCAAGTTTTCTGCAATTCAAACATAAATTTCACATAACTGGATTAGAGCAACAGCTAACTTGTTTTCAATTTAAACATGGGGAAATCCATGGTACCTGTTCATTTGCCATGGTCAAAGTCCCACCTGCAATTATGTAGCAGGAATTGGTGAGTTTCCTCTGGGATGCATTGAATCGAAAGAATATTGCATCAGCAGCCATAATCTTTAATTTCATAATTTCAAAGGAAAAAAATAATAGAAAATACTTGTCAATGCATCTGACCCACTGTTAGAAAAAGAAGAAGCAGAAACAAAGACCGATTCCCTGTTGAATTATGTAAGGTGTGAACTCTACCGCTGCTTTCAAATGCAATTATTGGAACCCCTTAGACCTTATGTCTTTTCAAATCCTCCCTTAGCAACAAGGCTTAAGGTCCAGGAATTAAATCTGAAAGCTAGAAAAGTGAATTCTTTTAGGGACCCATTTAGATCTAAACGTTTGGTACTCCTTGTAGGTTAGTTGAACGAGGAGTTATCTTTTTGTGAAGATTTTTATATACAGGGAATTCTATGAAATTCATCATGCATGTCATTTACATGACATATACTTTTTCATTCAAGAGTTATACGAGATGCAAATGGGTGAACTGAATACTAATATTGCTGCAACATTTAGATATCCATATACTCGCGTCATAGAGTGAAACTGTGACACAAAATGAACTGAAGCTGTGTCAAAACTCGAAGACCCACAAGATTAAAGAAAAGTTGGAGTAGTAACCTACAGAGAAACCGATTCATAGAAACCCATCTCAGAATAACAGCAACCAAGAAGATCCGCATGGGAAATTGAAGTAAAGCCCACATGCGGCTGAACGACGACACTATTGAAAGTGAAATGCAATAAACGTACCTGAAAGGAAGGACGAGAGGAGCAGCAAGATACAGAAGGCCGCCAGTTTAGCCATCACAGTCCGTATTGGGATGCTGGTCTGCGACTGGGTGCTGCGATGAATACGAAATGACGAAGAGAGGACGGAGACTTGACTGATGGGCTGTCCAGCAAAGAAAGTGCAGGCTTTATAAGGTAACACAGAAGGCCAAGCCAGCGACTATAGTAGCCGTTATGCGACGGCATCTTTTGGAAATAGAAGCGAAAAAGTAGCTGAGAGAGCGGGCACGTGATGTGACTTGCCTTTAAGGTGACTTTTCTTCTTCTCATTCTTTTATCATTGGCTTATCGTCTTCCCGTGCCTGTTTCCTTTTTTGTCAATTCATTACTTTAGTATACATGAACATATATTTTACATAAAAAATTACAATATTATTGCAATAAGACCTGAATGTGCCTGCTTCGAGAAGAAAGCACGGCCAAGAAGCACGCCAGAGAAGCGGAAGTTCCTGCTCGAAATATAAATGCCGTACTGTAACCCCTCCGCCGCAGTCCTTGTTTTGTCAAGCGAAGGAGCACAACGGTTGGATTTCTTTTCTTTATGTCAAGAACACCAAATGAAAGCCTAGCATTAAATGGGGAATTGGGTGCCTTGACATGGCATGGATAGTTGAATCGACACTACAAGAACATTCTTAAAAGCAACGTAATAGGAATTGTAGAAAGCATAACAACACTTAGGAAAGATATGTGATTCTAGATTAAACAAAGTCCTGCCCAAAGCCCCATGAGAAGTTGTCGCATGGACATCAAATAAAAGTATTGGCCGGCTGTATAAATATTAAATTGCATGCAGTAGAACATCCACATAGATTCCCGCAGCAGCAAGAATCACAAGGCCAAGATGCCGCGAGAAGAAAAGAGAAGATGACAGAGAAATCACGACTTAATGTATTTTCTCTGTTGTTTTGTAGCTAGCGTGCGCGCGCGTGCTTGAAAACGCCAAGAACCGCTTCTTTTGGCCTTACAAATGATGGACGATAAGAACAAGGCGTTTCATTTAGGAGGGAAATACAACCTCAAAGGATGCTTTGATTTTCAAAAGTTTGAGTTACAAAACAACGTTTAGTTCCGTTGTAGGTTTTATCCCCTTCTCAATGGGACCTTCACATGTAAAACTCCCTTAAATCCCTTACTAACACTCCCATATGCCTGCTAATGCTCCCTTTAACTGGACGATCCTTCCCTTACCATAATTACTACTAGGGCAGCTCTTAAATGATAGACTCGTAATAGCCATGTAGGACGCCAAGTTGGACTGCCATGTATGAGCCACGTAATACTCCTCTCCCCTCGAGTTAAACCTTGTCCCCAAGGTTGAATTGGGGGAAACAGCTAGCGACGACCGTTGAATCCTTTCAAGTAGCGTCTTTCGATTAAAGGCATTGACAATGTATTAAAATTTCTTCCCTTTTCTACTTCTGTAATCCAAAACTGCTTGAAGGATGATTAAGAGAGCTTCATCTTAACCCCAAGGCAGAACTGATGCCGATTGTAAGACTGCCTTCTTTAGGTAAATGATGTCGAAAATTGGGTGTATCCTAACTCGGTATAGTAGTTCAGCTAATAAGCAATGCTGTCCCAGCTTCTAAATGGTTTTGAAGGGACTATAGTATCTTGGTGATAGCTTTAAATTCCGATAAGAACTATAGAGACTTTCTGGCAAGGCTATAGGTGAAGGAATACAGAATCTCCCGCGTTGTAGTGAACCTCGGTCCTTTGGAGGTCACATAACCTCTTCATCCTTTCCTGTGCGGCTGAATCTAACCTATCTTGCCAGATCACAGTTAGAGCCGACCTATCTTGCTGAGACATTACAAAGCATTCCATTTCCAAGGAAATCAAACACCAAATCCACACGTAACATCATCAAATCCTAGTTGCAAGTGAACACTTCAACTCTTATAGAATGCAGGACATGTACTCAGACTACCACAAGTTATCCTCTCACATAAAGGCATGCAATCACAGAGAAGGAGAAGACTTCATTACCAATTTGTCTTCGCGAGAACGTGCAACAACTAGATCACACTTTGGAAAAGCCATACTAAGTCCAGAGGAAAATCAAAGAAACGTGCAGATCAAGCCTTACAAACAACCAGCCTAAAGAGTCTTTGGTACGTGATCTGCTCAATCACTTTGCACATTGCAATTCATTAATTCTTCTTTGTTTCTTTTAGCATTAATCAGTACTATAAGAGTGTAAGCTAAGTATTCACTTTTCTTGTACTCTGTTTTGCACTCAACCCATGGTAGTTCTAAATCACCTTTGCGTTGTGTTTATTTTTCATTTGGTACCAAAGCTTCTCTTTAGAACCGTGATCTTCTTGGAACCTTTGTCTTTTCTTACTCTGTCTCAAATGGTTGAAGACCCCAACAAGCCAACGTACCCATTCCTTAGTTTATTCAACCTCGACAACTTTGTTAACGTTCGGTTAATAGATGCAACTATCTTGTGTGGGTGACTTAGACCAAGTCACTATTGCAAAGCTCTACCGGTTATGTATTGGTCAAATCGAGCCTCTTGCCTAACTTTTCCTCTCAAGTGATGAATCAAAAGAAAAAGAAAAGATCAATCCCAATTATGAATCTTGAAGCTAAAGTGGTAGCCTGGTAACATCTTAGATTATCGGGACTCTTTTTCAAGAAGTGCTTGGGCACATCTTTGAATCGGAAACTTTAGCTAAAGTCTAGAATGAGCTATGCAATTGTTTTGCACAAAAAACTAAGTCAAGGGAGTTCGATCTCCTCTCTCAGTTGCACCATCTGCAAAAGGGTCAGAAAACTTTATTAGTCTTCTCAAAACAAGTTTAAATGTCCAACCAATCAACTTAGCTTAATTAGTAAACCCCAATCTGATTCTAAAAAGACCTTCCATCTCCTTGAGTGCTTGGGACACGAATATGAAGTCTTCTAAACAATTATGTTCAAGCGCCTAGTACTTGGCTTCAATGAAGTTATATCATAGCTGTAAGCTTTTGATGCCTACTTGACTTGGTATACTACACCAACACCAAGCAAAAATTCAGCTTTTAGTGTACAAAGAAACAAGCTTGGAGGCCATAGTAGAGGAGGTAGAGGACAAGGTGCACTTTCCAACTTCTCGTCTCATGGGAAGGGTTCAACCAATCAACCTAGACCAATAAAAGTGGTCAATAAAGGTAGTCTTAGCAATAACCAAAAGGCTTTGCAATAAGCCAGCAATAGTCAAGTGGAGGTCACCCACCTATCAATTGCCAAATTTGTAACAAAAGGGGCCATTTGGCCTTCCAATGTTGGTCAAGATTTGACCATTCTCTTTAAATTGATGATGTCCCGCAAGCTTTAGCCACCCTCAATTTCATTGAGCATGCTAAAGGTGAGTGTGTCACTTATTCAACCGCAATTGTACATGTTATGAATTATGCGGGTAAGTTAGAATCAACTTCTTTTATAATGGAACAAACGGAATCCATGTAGGTAATGGAGAAAATATTCCTATCACACATGTTGGTCAATCTAGTTTATTAAATAGATTAATACCATTGAATTCCATTCTTGTACCTCTAAATATAACTAAGAATTTACTTTTTGTCCCAAAGCTAACGAGTGATTTTCCTTGTAAGTTTGAACTTGATGGTTTTGGTTTTTGTATTAAGGACCCAAAGGGCAAGCATGCACACTTGAAGGGAATTAGCAAGGGTAGCTTATATATGCTACCAAATTAACCCCATCAAGCTTGTTTTGTTCAAAGGTAGCAATGAGTAGATGTGAATGCTTGGCACCATAGACTAGGAGATACAAACTTTGAAGTACTTCTCCTTTTGAAAGATCCACTCTAATGTACAGAGGCCTTCCTTGGTTAGCTGTTATCAAGGTTTTCAATATTATGTGTCTTTTGTGAAAAATTTCACACAATTTACGTGGCTTTATCCTCTTAAACAAAAATCTTAAATCTTTGAAGTATTCATTGAGTTAAAAAAGATAGTGGAAAAATAATTTGGAATGTCCATTAAGGTTTTGCAAACTAAGAATGGATGAGAGTATCTAAACCATAGCTTCACTAGCTTTTTTAAAGAAAATTGTATTTTGCATCACTCTTCTTGTCCAATATTCCTCAACAAAATAGATTGTAGAAAGAAAACAAAAAAATATTCTTAAACTTGCAAGAGCTATGATGTTTAAAGGTAGTGTACTTAAAAAGTATTGGGTAAAAACTATATTAATGGCAGTATTCTTAATTAATAGATTTCTTAGTCTTCAATTACACAATAATGCTTTTTAATGGCTATATGGGAAACAATGTATTTATTCTTTCTTGAGAACATTTAGAAATGTCTATTTTCCTTTCTTGAAGAATATTGCTCATAATAAATTATCCCCAATCCTTTGGATGTATATTTCTTTGGTATAGGCCTTGGCATAAGGGCTATAAGTGCTTTCATACGTAGACTAGAAAAAGCTTTATTTTCCATCATATCGTATTTAATGAAAATTCATTTCTTTTTGTAGTAGGTTCTCAAGGTTGTTATGACTGCTCCTCTCTCCCACCTTTTGATATGGTGCCTTCTCATTTAGCCATTATCTTGTAAGGTGAAAGCTATTCAAGCATAAATCTTAACAATTTAGAGATGCTTAAAGATTGCATAGATGGGACAAGCCATGACACACCACACTTGAATGGCAATTCTTTGTACAACACGCCACCAGAAGTAATAGTCCAATCATCAAATGACATGAGTGGTCATTCCTCTCCCTATGTAAACACACATAACTTGCATGAAGAGGCAATATGCTCATAAGAGCAACCACCTCAACTATGACTAGTCAACAAAAGCAGTGAAACTGAAACAAAGACCTTAGAAACTTTGCTTTTAATGAAAGAAACAGAAGACAACTCATCCAAAAATGTTGATCTCTTCATGAACCCAAACAATAGTAACTCACCTACTTATTACCTCCCTCAATGACTCGAATGAACCTAATGCAAATCAAAAGTCATTCAAACATCTTAAAGCCTAATCCTTAATATGCATATCAATCTATTCCCTTTTTATCTTCTATTCTTCAAGAAGCTTTAAAAGACCCTCGGTGGCATTTGGCAATGGAGGATGAAATAGGCACTCCTAAAAGAAAAAAAAACTTGGTCATTGGTTCCATAGTTAAAAGTTACAAGTATTGTCGGATGTTGGTGGGTACTTAGACAAAAGCTTAGGCCTTATGGATCTTTAGATTGAAGGTTAGCCTTGCAGTTAGGGGATACCATTATAAGGAAGGTTTCAAATTTTTGGAGACTTTCAATCCCATGGCGGGAAACATGACCAATTAAATTGTTCTATTTGTTGCAACAATTCGATAATGGCCTCTCTTACAATATGATATAAATAAAACCTTTTTCCATGGACCACTTTCTCAACTAGTTTTTATGGAGCAACCATTAGGATTCTTGAACAATATTTGTCTAAATCATGTATGCAAATTAAGAAGAGCTTTACATGGGTTAAAGCAGGCACCTTGTGCATGGTATGTGCAACGTATGTGGGTTGTGTTGTTAGTTTATTAATGGGCTTAATTATGTTACAACCCATGTATATTTAATTGTTATGTAACTTGTGTCTTGTAAAAGAAAACGATGTCATAAGGGTCTTGGAGTCTTGATTTTTATAGGGTTGCCGGAGGAGAACGAGAAGTATCTAGAACCTTGGAGAAAAGTAGGATTACCTTGTTGGTCGGAGCGTCATCCCCATGAGGTGCAAGTCTCCCTCAGAAGAGACCAGGTTCTCTCTTGATTCTTTTGTTTTGTGTGCTTGATTGTGGTGGAAAGAGGTTGTCGTGATCTGGTTGGGTTGATTGGGTTTCTTTGTAGTTGTTGGACCCACAAGTTGTTGGTGGGTGAAAACAAAAGCTAGTCTTTGGTGGAGAATAGGTGCTTAAAGTTGTTATTGCTTTTGTGACCGACTGTATTGACTTTGTAGTTGTCTTTTTTAGACCCATGTTATGCACTTTTACCCGTGGAATGTTGGAAGTCTTGGTTTTGGTTTATTATGTGGTGGCCCTTTAATTTAACTATCATTGTTACGTTGAGTGGGGAAAATCCTAAACGCTTGTAAGGTGTTTGTTAAAAGTCATAAAGGAAAAGCCAGTTAAATAGAAGAAAGTTGCTTGCTATCTTTTGGGGGTTTTAGAGCATATCATTCAAAAATAAAAATAGGAAGTAGTAGAAGGCATATAAATAATAATTTGTGTCTAGGACCGGACCGGGCTTTGCAATCCAACAAGCCTTTTACTAGATCTCAACTCCGCTCTCATACTAGTATGACAAGTTTACACAATCTTTTTCTTTGGTTTTGGCTTTAAGTGCAACATCCATGATCTATCGTTATTTACTTTGCATTCCAATGGCATAGACATTTGGACTTTACTATGCATTGACAATCTAATTGTTATCAAGAATTCATACCAACATTTGGCCATATTTGGAACAACATTGGCCAAAGAATTTCACATTTAAGAGTCTCAACCAATTGCATTGTTTCTTCGGAGTTGAAGTTAATTAAAGCTTAAGTGGACTTTTGCTCTTACAAAGACAATATTTTTTTTCCTTACAAAGTCAATATGTTATTGATATCTTGAATAGAGCAAATATGAAAAATTGTAAACCCATTAATGTACTAGTTGCACTTATAAAACCTCTAATTAAAGAGAGAATGCATCCAATATAGAAGTTGTCTCTTTATATAAGTCTAATGGGAGCATTGCAATACTTAACTCTTGTAAGACCTAATATGTGTTTTATAGCCAATAAGCTTTATCAAACTATGTAAGCTTTAAACAATTTTAGATACTATCATAGTCTTAAGGGTGTACTATGTTACTTGCATGAAACCATTGATTATGGATTAGAAATCCATTTAACCAGCATAGTGAAATTGTATAGACATAGTGATATAAATTAAAGAAAGAGTCTTAACACACCTAGATCTACCATAGGGTTTTGTTTCTTTTTAGAGGCAAATTGCATCCTATGGAGTGCAAAATGCTAGCCGATTGTATCTCGATTTTTAGTTGAAGTTAAATATTAGTCATTGGTTGCAACAGTTGTAGAGGCAACTTGAATTTTCTTCCTATTGTGGGAACTCAACATTAAATAACTTGAGCAAATTGTTCTTTTGTTAATAATGTGTCAGCACTATACCTAACTATCCATATTACATGGAAAGTCTATGCATATTGAAATAAACTATCATTTTAAGGTAATACTCAATAAAACTACAACAAAGTATATTTTTTCTGATGATTAACTTGTAAATGTCTTCTCGAAGGCAATCCCATATGGTCTATTCAAAAATTTTTAGAGCAAACTAGGAGCTATTACTCCTAGTTTGAGGGGAATGTGAATCTAACCCTTCTTGCCAATGTGTCTTGGTGAAATGTTAGGGAGCATTCCTTTCCTAAGGAAATCAAACACTACACTCAAATGTAACATTAACAAACTCCAACTGCAAGTGAACATTTCAACTCTTAGAGAATGTAGGACACATAATCGGACTACCATAACTTATCCTTTCACATGAAGGCATACAAGTATAGAGAAGTAGAAAACTTTCACCTACCAGGTCATCTTCACCAGAACATGTAGCAACTAGGTGACACTTTGACAAAGCCATATTAAGTTCAAAGAAAAATCAAGAAAACATGTAGATTAATCCTTACAAACAACCAAGCTAAAGAGTTTTTTCAACATGATCTATTCAATCACTCTGTATACTATAATTCATTAGTTCTTCTTTATTTATTTTAACGTTGCTCAACATTATAAAATTATAAGCTAAGTGACACTTCTCATTCACTTTTCTTGTACTTTATTTTACACTCAACTCATAATGGTTTAAAAGAATCTGTGTTGTGGTCATTTTCATTCTAGTTAATATTTTAAGTTCTTAAGTAGTTGGTCTTTGTTGCAAGGTTCTTGATCAACAAAGTCCACAAGTGATATATCAAGGACATAAGGAGGTTGGTGTCCATAAACCACTTTAAATTAGGTCTTTTTGATCAAACTATGGCAACTAGTATTATACCATAGATTGGCCCTAAGTTAACCATTTTGTCCACTTCCAAGATACATTTTCATGGTGTTTTTCATGCCTTTCATATGACTATTTGATTATGAATGGTAAGTGGCTACAAAATTGAATTGGGTCCTTTGCATGCAAAACAACTCTCTCTAAAATAAACTTGTGAATGTTAGATCATAATCATGTATCACAAACTTTAGTAACCCATAGAGCATAAAAACATTCTCAAAGAAGACTCGAGCAATAGAGACCAACATGTACGGGTGAGCTAAAGCAATGAAGTGGACTAGTTTTAAAATTTTATCCACTACCATTTCAATGGTGCTCTTCCCCTTGGTCGATAATAGCTTACCTATGAAATCCAAGAAAATGTTAATTCATACCTTTACAAAAAGCGGGAGTAATTGGGCTAACCTAGTGGGTGATACATGCTTTATTTTTTCATGCTCATTTTACCTGATATGTGTTCTTTTACTGATCCTTGCAATTCCTTTATTTGCTCTCTTACTAATCCTTGCAATCCCTTCCAATGAAAAACTAAGTGGACCTTATAGTGCAAACAGCGTTTTGTCCCACAAAGGAACTAAATAGGTGAATGAAATAATTCTTTTCTTAGTGTTAAGAACTAAATGAAAATGTGAACCAACACGACATAAAAATTGTTAAAAATAACATATCAAGAATTGTAAATAGGGGATTTCATTTCTTTGAGATAATGCATCAACAACTACATTTTCCTTACCATCTTTATACTTAATGGAGAAATCATAGCCCATTAATTTTATCAGCTAGAATTGTTGAGCAAGGTGCTTATCTTTTTATCCCAAAGAAATTTTAGGCTTTTTATATTAGTTACATATACATACATGCTCTTCATAGCCAAAAGCATGTTAGAGTTTAACACGAAGTGAAAGAGAAACATAGAAGCAGTATTATTAGGAACATAAATAATGTATTTCACATACTCTGCCTCCTTCCCTATAATGAAAAAGAAACATAGAAGCATAATTATTAGGAACATAAATGTCGTATTTCACATACTTTACCTCCTTCCTTGATGGGAACATAAATGTTGTATTGCACCCATTATGGTGCAAATAGGGTTTTGCCTTGTGCAGAAGCCGAACGATTAGATGAAATAATCCTTTTCTTTATGTCAAGAATCAAATGAAAACATGAATCGACATGACATGAAGATTCTTAAAAATAACATATTAGGAATTGTAGAAAACATAAGAACACTTAGGGATTCCATTCCTTTGATATAATCCATTAGCAACTACATGTTCCATACTAGCTTTATACTTAATAGAGAGATCATAGCCCATTAACTTTATCAACTAGAATTATTGAGTAAGGGTGCTTATCTTTTTATCCTAAAGTAATTTTAGGCTTTTTATATCAATTTGATATATCCATGTGCTTTCCATAACCAAAAGCACATTAGAGTTTAACACGGAGTGAAAAAAAGACACATAATAGGAACTATTAGGAACATAAATGCCATACTGCCCTTATTATGGCGCAAACAAGGTTTTGTCCCATGAAAAAGCCAAACAAATGGATGAAATAATTTTTTTTTTTTTAATGTCAAGAACCAAATGAAAATGTGAACTAACACAATATGAAGATTTTTAAAAGTAATGTATCAAGAATTGTAGAAAGCATGACAACACTTAGGGAAAGGATTCTACTATTTTAAGATATTGCTTTAGCAACTACATTTTCCTCACTAGCTTTATACTTAATGGATAAATTATAGCCTATTAACTTTATTAGCTAGAATTTTTGAGCAAGAGTACTTATCTTTTGATCCTAAAGGAATTTTAGGCTTTTTTTACTAGTTTCATGTACTTCATAACCAAAAGCATGTCAAAGTTTAACATAGAGTGAAAGAGAGACACAAAATAGGAACTATCAAGAATATGAATGTTGTACTTCATATACTTTCCCACCTTCCCTACTTGGAACATAAATGTTGTATTGCCCTTAATATGGTGTAAAAAAGGTTTCGTCCTGTGAAGGAGTTGAACAAATGGATGAAATAATTCTTTTCTCTACATCAAGAACCAAATGAGAACATGAAATGACACAACACAAAGATTTTTAAAAATAATGTATTAGGAATTGTAGAAAACATAATGACACTTAGGGAGGCAATTCCATTCCTTTGAGATAATTCATTAGCAACCACATTTTCCTTACCACCTTTATACTTAATGGAGAAATCATAGCCTATTAACTTTATTAGTTAGAATTGTAAGCAAGGGTGCTTATTTTTGGTGATCCTAAAGGAGTTTTAGGCTTTTTTTTTTAATTTTTTTTATTAGTTTCATGTATGCATGTGCTTTCTATAGCCAAAAACATGTTAGAGTTTAACATGAAGTGAAAGAGAGACACAAAAGTTAAATGTCAAGAAAATAAATGCCATACTTCACATACTTTGCCACCTTCCTTACTCAAAACATAAATGTCGTACTACACCCATTATGGTGCAAATAAGATTTTGTCTTATGAAGGAGTCAAACAAATGGATGAAATAATTCTTTTCTTTATGTCAAGAACCAAATGAAAATGTGAATTGACATGGCATGAAGATTTTTAAAAATAATGCTAGGAGTTGCAAAAAGCATAATAACACTTAGGGAAGGGATTCCATTCCTTTCAGGTAATGCATTAACAACCACATTTTCCTTAACAGATTTATACTTGATGAAGAAATCATAGCCCATTAATTTTGCAAACATATGGAGACCAATGAAGCTCTCATAGGCTCCATAACCTATAAGAGTCTTATAGAACATACATGTGAAGACAAAATTGATGTGACATGGGTTGTTGAACTCATAGATCTTACGATGACAACTTAAGGTAATGCAGGCTTGGCTAAGCTCAATAGACAAAGTCAACTTGCAGCCTACCATCTCTTTTAGCCAAACTAAGGCTAGATAGAGATGCTCCCTTAGATCATTATCATTTTCTTTTTTCCTTTTAGCTTCTTTTTTTCTTTTGATTTGTCACAAATTTTGGCATAAACTTATTTTCTAGGAATTAAGATTACTCAATCAAAAAAGGGAATTTGTCTTAGTCAATACAAGTTCATTCTTGAAATTATTTCCAAGGCTGATTTATCAAGAAGTAAACCAACAGTCATCCTAATAAAAAAAAATGTGAAATTAACGACAATAAAGTATGATGTTGAAGTATCACCTTTAGAGGATGATCCTTTACTTGACAATCCATTCAATTATTAGAGACTCATTGGAAAACTCATTTATTTTACCATCACTAGACTTGATATTTGCTATGCTATTCAAATACGTAGGCAATATATGCTTGATCCAAGACAATTTCATGTGAATGCTACTTTGAAAGTTGTAAAGTATCAAAAGGGATTCCAGTTTTAAGGATTCTTGTTTCTAGAGATTGTAACATGAAAATGACTACTTACTATGACATTGACTACACCACTTGTCCCATGAGTCAATCCAATATTGGCTTTTATATCAAATTGGGAAATGGAAGACAAGAAAATAGTTGATTGTCTCATTTCATCAACTGAGTCAAAATATTAGGCAATGGCAAAAATAATTTGTCAAATAGTTTGGATGTGAGGCTTACTTCGCAATCTTAGAATTTGGGTAAAGGGATCCATTATTCCATTTTGTGACAATGATCCAACTCTTGAATTTACAGCAAATCTAATTGTCTACAAAAGAATGAAACACATTAAAGCCAATTGTCATTTCACTAGAAACAAAATTCTAGAAGGCATAATTAAGATAAAAAGAATAAGAACTACTGAACAGCCTACAAACATATTCACCAAACCTCAAGCTGCATTCTCAATATATATAGACTACCAACTTGAGGGAGAGTGTTGATAATATTGTTACCCTAATTCTTGTTAATTATATCCACATATTTATGTAATTCTTTCCATGATTTGAGTGATTGTAATGTTGCATGTGGGAAAGTTAGGTTAGCTTGTATATGGAAATATTTATGTCATTATTCTGTAATTATTTCCTTTATAGTGTCATCCTTGTATTATAGGTAGAATACTATTGTACTTTTTACATCAAGTAAGCAATTACAAATTCTTCAAATAATCTGGCCTTGTTTCTTTTAGTTTACAAGCATCCTTTTAATATGGAATGGTGGTTAATTCTTACTTTGTATCTCATCTTCTTGAGCTTAACAACATTTGACACCTCAAGATATAGATATGGCGTGTTAGAATTACAAACAAAAACGGAACTACCAAAAATCTCACCAGAATTACAAACAGAAACAGAACCGGCGAGAACCACTTCTAAATCAAAAACCAAAAATCAAATTTTGAAAATCAATACGTCAGTGATATCTGAAGAAGAAGCGACAGTTATTAAAGATAAAGCATGGCGCGTGTACCACACGAGCCATTCTACCAAGGTAACTCACGAACAACATAAAGAGGCGCGCGTGTAACTCACGCACATCATCTTCTTCCTCATGCTTGCGAGAGAACAAAGATTCGTCTCCTTCGTTGGACAGTTATACAAAACGGTTGAAGATGAAATAATAGGCATTTTAATAAGAGGAAGATGATCTTTTTATTTTAATAAAAAATAAAAAGAATCATCAACTCTATTGATGAAATTTTCCACTCAAAATCCAAAAGTTCTTAGGATTCTTCACATCTTCGGTTTTTCATAATCAATTGCATTGATCATCATCATTAAGAGATGATTTACATTTGTTTTTCCAACCACTATAAAAAGGTAGTTGGAGTATACTAAAGGATTCATTCAAGTAATACAAATCACTACTTTCTTATTGTTCTTCATATTATTCTTCATAGTTTTATTTTTATTGTAGAAATTATTATTTTAACTTGGTATCAATTGGCGAAAGCTCTTTTTTTTTTTTCTTGATCCTTTTTTCTTTTGCAGATAGCTTCCAATGTCACCCACATTCATGTTGCTACTCATGCTCTTCCTTTACCTAATCCCAGTCCTTTTCCTGCCATTGGTGTGCAACTCAAAGGTCCTAATTTTCTTATTTGGAAAGCTCAAATTGAGCCTTTCCTTTAAGCAAATAGGTTACTTGGTGTTATTGACGACTCTTTCCCTTGTCCTGATGAGTTTCTTACCAAAACTGATGAACAAGGCAATATCACTCGTGACTCCAATCCCGCTTACCAAGATTGGATAATTAGGGATCATACTGCTTGTGGCTGGATTTTTTGCACTTGTAGTGACGCTATTGTAACCATTACTAGGCAATGCAAAACCTCCGCTAAGATATGGCAGGCCTTATCATATGAATTTATGGCTCACAGTTCTGCGCGAGTTTCTGCTCTTCGCCTACGCCTTCAAACAACAACCAAAGGGCATCGAACGGTAACTGAATTTCTTTAAGAAGTTAATGGTATTGTTGATTAACTTTCCCTTGTAGGTGAAGTTATTTCAAAAAATGAGTACTTAACTCATGTTTTCTGAGGTCTTGGCATACCTTATGCCCCTCGCCAAAATTACAAATAGAAACGAAACTAGCGAGAACCACTTCTAAATTAAAAACCGATATTCAAATTTTGAAAATCAATACGTTGGCGATATCTAAAGAAAAAGCGACAGTTATTGAAGATAAAGCAGGTGCGTGTACCACACGTGTCATTCTACTAAGGCAACTCACAGACAACATAAAGACGCGCGTGTGTAACTTACGCGCGTCATCTTCTTCCTCACACCCGCGAGAGAACAAAGATTCGTCTGCTTTGTTTGACAGTTATACAAAACGGTTGAAGGTGAAATAAGAGGTGTTTTAATTAGAGGAAAACGATCTCTTTATTTCAATAAAAAATAAAAAGAATCATCACCTCTATTGATGAAATTTTCCGCTCAAAATCTAAAAGGTTTTAGGGTTTTTCACATCTTCGGTTTTTCATAATCAATTATATTGATCATTATCATTAAGAGATGATTTACGTTTGTTTTTCCAACCACTATAAAAAGGTTGTTGGAGTGTACTAAAGGATTCATTCAAGTAATACAAATCACTACTTTCTTATTGTTCTTCATATTTTATTTTTATAATAATTTCTACAATATATTGTAGAAATTATTATTTTAACTTCAGAAAATACTACAAAGCACAACATAACAAGAGAAGCTCATGACATGCTCCCACAATCCTCCACTAAGAACCATCCCATGGTTACATGACTAAAAGGAGGTACAATATCCAAACGCACTTTATTGCGTGATCATACCTATGCTTTAACAACCTCTGTACATCATTTTATTGAACCTAAAAACTATACAGAAGCCTCAAAAGATCCTAATTGGCGTGCTGCTATGTTTGAAGAATATAATGCTTTGTTAAAAAATTACACTTGGGAACTTGTCCCTTTACTCCAAAATATTATTCCTATAGGATGTAAATGGGTATATAAAGTTAAGCAAAAATCTGATGGCACCCTAGAACGATATAAAGCAAGATTGGTTGCTAAAGGATTTCATCAACGACATGGTATTGATTATCATGATACATTTAGTTCTACTGCTAAGCTAGTTACAGTAAGAATTATCATTGCTTTGGCATATACTAGAGGATGGACTATTAAACAACTTGATGTTAAAAATGCCTTCTTACATGGAATATTAGATGAAGAAGTATATATGACTCAACCACAAGGGTTCATTGACTCTACTAAACCAGAATTTTTTTGTCGACCAAAATGATCCTTGTATGGATTAAAATAAGCTCCACGAGCTTGGAATCATCATCTTACTAAATTTCTTCAACATATTGGGTTCAAAATTTCCCAAGCAAACTCTTCATTATTCGTATTATATACAAAAACATATAGTGCATTTCTCCTTGTGTATGTTGATGATATTATTTTTACAGGAAGTTCTATTGCACCGTTGTCAAAAACCCTTGAACAACTCAGGACTGAATTTGATATTAAGGACTTAGGTAAGTTACATTATTTTTTGGGAATTGAAGCTAAATATTCTACAAATAGTCTTTTGCTTCATCAACCAAAATTTGCTCATGAAATACTTTTTTGAGCTAAAATGAATGAAGCCCGCGGGGTGTCTACCCCATGTACAACAAATCATCCACTATCTATAACTGATAGTGAACCCTACTCAGATCCCACACATTACCGTAGTATTGTCGAATCTCTTCAATATTTAACACTTACACGCCCTGATATTTCCTATGCTGTAAACACTACATGTCAATACATGCATGCCCCTACTCTTACTCATTGGGCATTTGTTAAACGTATCCTACGATTTCTGGTTGATACCCCTAGATATGATATTCAAATAACAAAATCATCAAATTATAATCTCCATGCATATTCTGATGCTGGAAGGGCTGGTGATCATGATGATCGCAAATCAACTGGAGGATTTTGTATTTTTCTTGGAACAAATTTAATTTCTTAGAGTTCTAGAAAACAAAAGACTGTTGCATGCTCCAATACAGAAGCTGAGCTAAAATGTCTTGCTGATACCGCTACAGAACTTATTTGGATAGAAGCTCTATTACAAGATCTTCATGTTAACCAATCTAGTCCTCCCACGCTATGGTGCGATAATCTATCAGCACTTTATCTAACTACTAATCCTGTTTTCCATGCAAGAACCCAACATATCGAGGTTGATTTTCATTTTATTTGTGAGAGAATCAATATAAAGAAACTCTATGTGCATTATATTTCTTCTGTGGATCAAACAGTTGATATATTTACAAAAGGCCTATCATCGACCCGTTTTCAACTACTTCAACACAAGTTCACGGTGCAGACCGACACGTCAGCTTGCGGGATGTTAGAATTACAAATAGAAATGGAACTGCCGAAAATCTCGCCAGAATTACAAACAGAAACAAAACCGGCAAGAACCACTTCTAAATCAAAAACCGAAAATCAAATTTTGAAAATCAATACGTCGGCGATATCTGAAGAAGAAGCGACAGTTATAAAAGATAAAGCAGGTGTGTGTACCACACGCGCCATTCTAGCAAGGCAACTCACAGACAACATAAAGACACACGCGTGTAACTCACGTGCATCATCTTCTTCCTCACGCCCGCGAGAGAACAAGGATTCGTCTCCTTCATTTGACAGTTATACAAAAAGGTTGAAGGTGAAATAAGAGGCGTTTTAATCAGAGGTAAAATGATCTTTTTATTTCAATAAAAAAATAAAAAAAATCATCAACTCTATTGATGAAATTTTTGGCTCAAAATCTAAAAGGTCTTAGGGTTCTTCACATCTTTAGTTTTTCATAATCAATTGTATTGATCATTATCATTAAGAGATAATTTACGTTTGTTTTTCCAACCACTATAAAAAGGTAGTTGGAGTATACTCAAGGATTCATTCAAGTAATACAAATCACTACTTTCTTATTGTTCTTTATATTTTTATTTTTATTATAATTTCTACTATATATTGTAGAAATTATTATTTTAACTTGGCGTATATTCGAGATAAGGCAAGTATCAAAGCCAGTCAAATGGGGTTAACTTAAACCTTGGGTCTTGTGGATGCCATCGTTTCACCTCTTGAGTTTGTAAACACTGCACGTCAAAGGGTTGTCCCTTGATGGTAGAAAACCGTGGGTTGTCTGTCTTCACAAGACGCGATAACGCAGAGACCCTTGGAAAAGCAAAAGCAAGGGAAATAATAATCAAGGATGCACAAGAGCTCAGGCCAATGTCAAATACTCGTTTGCATTGATGTCCTTGAAGAAGAAATAGCTTCCGGTCTATGCGCTGGGCTTGTGGAAGTTGCATTTGTGTCCCTTTTCTTATGGTTCCCTTTAGAGAGCATTGAGACTCAACAACTTGATTCCAATATCAATTATTGCAGCTTTCCACTTCATTTTTCCTTGTTAGAGTAGGAGAAGAAAATCGGTGAGAAAACAGTGAGTTACTGTGTAAAAGAAAACGTCAAGCAAAAATCAGGGTAGTGAACTGGGAGCTGCCTCCTAGCCACCTCAAATCTCCTAGCCACCTCAAATCACTTATGTTTGGGTGTGTGGGTCTGTACTGGTGCAATTGATCCCAATAAAAACTCGAGTAATTGTTAGTGTCTAATTTTTAGCTGATCTGAAAGAGTCCGATCACTAGCGAGGAATCACAGTAACCATGAGGCTGGTTGATCGTTTCTCTTTGTTTTGCTCTCTCTAATGGCTCTTGCCCGTTTGCCATGCATAGAGTAGCGTGCAACTTTGGAAATATCACCATTATCAGCTAATATCTTATCCTTTTGTCTCCATCATCAGGATAAAATAATAAACAAAAAGATATTCGTTTCTTCCATAGAATATCTCAGTATGTTGCCGACTGCCTGCTAATTTAGTTATAAATTAACAAGATTTGAAAGTTCTTAATTTTAAATTTGAGGGTGCGTGCGTGAATTAAAAAAAAACATTTATAAATATTTTCCTACATATCTTACACTTACTATTCTTTCCCTATTGACCCACATGCACAAGTCGTTCTCTAATTTAACTATATTTACTTTGTGGGTGACAAGATATTTTGATTTTCCTGATGTCAAATTCATAGAGTATGAATTTATTGAGAAAATCCTCTTTTATCTCCAATTTGGATATAGACTTTATTACAAAATCAATCTTATGAGGATCAAATCGGCATTTGGGGAGGGGATGTCATATACCAGAAAAAGCAGGCATTAAATAACAAATACATCCCGTTGCTTCTCACGGTATTTGTCCTACGTGGCTTTCCGTAAAGCTAACACGATCCTTCTGAAAATTGATAAGTTCGAGGAAAAATATTTAATGAAACGAAAGGATGACTCTAGACTCCCCAAATATGACTTGTCAACACTGCGCGTGAGAATCACGCTTACCATTCACCTTATATCGAGAAATACTGTTATTGATCCGAAGCGAAATGGTCAAAATTTCCAATTTGTCCGTGTCTTAATCCTAAAACAGAATTTAGTAACCTTTTGTGTGTAATATTTTCAAAAGAAATTTGAGATTTCTTATCTTAAACATAAATTTTAGGAAAATAATAAACTCTTAATTATGCTAATAATTCATTCTTATTGTTTACATCCAAAATTTTATTTAGTTTTCAGAAACATAACTTGCAATAACATAACAATTTGATGGTTGGATAAACATGAATACAAATAGTTAGGCCTACAAGATGAAAAAAAGGGAGTAATTTAAATTTATAATATGAAATAATTTTAATAGCAGTTCAGTTAGTAAAGTTATTTACGTTATTTAATAAGAGTGTTAGATGTTTTAATTAAATTTGCTTTAATTAGTTTTGGGGGAGTGAAATGTTTTGATAAAAAGAGATTAATGATGAAGCGTGGTGTGAGGATGCGGAAGCTCGAGTGGAGGTAGAGGAAAGTCCTCATCCCTACATAGCTCGTCATTTAATACAAGCAACATGATTGAAGAAGACATGGAGCTCTGCTCTGTAAGCTAAAAGCTTCCCTATAAACGCAATTCAGCGTTGCTCAGGACAGTTAATCGCGCAGGTCACCCCGCTCACCTATTAAAAGCCCAACCCACCGTCTTGAATAATAATCCAACGTTGGTTTTGATCTGAATTGTTGCTCCTTGAAGAGGCTCCGTGCTTCTGTGTTTGAGAGAGAGATTGTGAATCGTAGTGGAGATATACATAATGGGTAGCAGTGCAAAGGGAAGAACAGTCATGGAAGTGGGAGTTGATGGCGTGGCTCTCATAACCATCATCCACCCGCCTGTCAATGCTCTCTCATTTGATGGTACCTTTTCCTGAATCCCACTTATCAGATCTCCTCTGTTTGTACTCTTCCCGCATGCCATTTTGTCATCACAGCTATGTTGCATATGGGTTCTCGGGTTTTTTTTTTTTTTTTTTTTTTCGTTTCTATTTTTGATTTTGCATTTTATTACAAGCACCTGCGTGAATTAAGTTTGGGGCTCTCTATGCTTGTGTATAGTTTGTGATTCAGGAAGCATTAAACTTGAAGCAGCGCTTTTGAATTTTGATTTCCGGGTTCAATATATTGAATTAAATTCTGGATATAGGTCAATTGGCAAAACATGGCTGTAGATTGTAATAGTGAACTGAATCTAGCAATTCTGAACGCAAGCTCCACTAGGATGTAGGATACTGGTGGGGTAGTTATGCTCTTGTATTACTATATCAAGGGACCTTAACGTTTCTCAGCACTGTTTTTGGGCTAGGATTTGTGGTTACAGGATGATGAATAATAATATGGTTGTAATCAGCTCAATCAAACCGGGTTTGATTATGCCAACTTTTGTCGATGCCTACCATAGAATTGATTTAACTTACTTTTTATGTTATTTTACTGTTAGATTGGTATTTGTTTTGGACGCCTCTATAACTTGTGACGTAGATCGTGAAATTGATAATATAAGATCAATTGTTTAGGCTTCTGTACCCTCCATGTAATTTGATGGACTCATTTTATTAATTATGTGGACAAACGCAAGACTAAGCAATACATTAAATATATTGTACTTGCACAAAATATATTCAAAAAGCGTTAGATACTTCTGCTTTAAATTTGATTCGTGTTGTATTGTTGGCACGAATTTGTCATACTCGGGAGATACAGTCTGGGGCCATGTTTATCCTATTTTCTGCCATTTTCCCAGAGCTTGTGTAGGGACAAGAACCCAAGCTAACCTTTGCTTTTACAAAACCATGGTTGCCAAAATATTGTCTTTTTGTTAAGCAAATACTAGAGTTTGAAACTGATGAAATGGTAACCTCTCTCTACTCTCAGTGCTGCGCAGCTTAAAAGACTGCTATGATCAGGCCTTAAGAAGAGATGATGTGAAAGCAATTGTTATTGCAGGTGGGTGTGAAGAAATATTGCATTTTTGAGCAGTGGAGTTGATTGAAACGCATAACTGAATATCTTATGTATCTGGTGCAGGTGCGAAGGGCAAGTTTTCTGGTGGCTTTGATATGACGGCTTTTGGAGAAACTCGGGAAATGGGTATGTCAGCTGCTTTATTTTTTCTTGTTTTAAATTCTTCTGATACTTCCCTCATTCCGGAAATGAAGTTCCGTCATTTATTTTCAGCTGGAAGAGAACAAAAACCTGGCTATGTGTCTGTAGAGGTTATCACTGACACTTTAGAAGGTATTTATTGGATTTTTGTCTCAGTCCTCATTGAAGATTAGTTCTTCAAAGAAATCACTTGGTAAATGCTGACTATTTAACTGCTCACTTTCTTTTTCAGCTGCTAGAAAGCCTTCAGTTGCTGCCATTGACGGCCTTGCCTTGGGTGGAGGATTAGAGGTTGCAATGGTAGGTACTGCCATTTCTGTTATAATGCCCTTCCCTATTAAATTCTGTTTTACAATGCTTTCTCATTTTACTGTATCAGGCATGCCATGCCAGAATATCTACTCCCACTGCACAATTAGGGTTGCCTGAACTTCAGCTTGGAATAATCCCTGGATTTGGAGGTATTGCCCTTTGTTGTTTCTTAATAAGCACTACTGATGGAATCACTATGTTTTCTGTGTTCCCCTAGTGGCTTTTTTGATGAATGAAATGTGAATTTGCGGTGGGCATAATTGTAAGATCAATACTGATTTTTCTGTCTGTGAGCAGGTACTGTTGCATTATACTGTTGTGATGTGATGGGTGTATAGTCAGCAAAAGTTATAAGATAGAGATTGTTAATTAAAATTGAGGTCATGAATCTCACTATTTTGCATGAATTGGTGAGTTGCTGCAAGTCCATTACTTAAAAGGACAATGTCATGAGATTGGTCCTCGCAGAAAGGACAGATAAGAGCTATTGAGAGGAGAAAATAAGATCAACCTATCCAGAAGATCAATAGCAAATGAGAACATAGAACTTGTATTTGCTAGAAAGATATTGCATTTATTTAAAAGAAGTTGGCTAGATCAGACAACGGCCCTTGTTAGAAGCTGACTGCTATGATGTGCACAAATAAATTTAAATACAACTGCACATGAACATATGTATTCAAGTAATCAGTATCCATTGTGTTCGACTTGGTAATGATATATTAAACACTAATCATGCGTATCTTCTCTAATTGCCTCTTCAGAAGGGTGTGTCCATATATATTAGATTGAAAGATCCTTCTTTTGAAGCTTTGGTCTTAATCTGTAAGTCGACCTTGTTAAGCAACAGATTTATGAAAGAGCTACAGCTGGTGTTCCCTGTCTATGCTTTTACAGTCCATTTTAGAGAATGTTGTTCAATGTGTTCTTTAATCACTTTGGGCTTGATAGAAGTCAACATTCCGTAGGGAGGAGAAAAACAAAATAGAGAATAAGCCACAATTGAAGAAGTTTTTCTTCCTTCTTGTTTTTGTTCAAAAGAAATTCTCTAGAGCTAGTTTTCATGTCTTTTTGTGTGCTCCTGGTATGGCTCAGGGACACAGCGGCTTCCACGCCTTGTTGGTCTTTCAAAGGCACTTGAAATGATACTGGTATGTTTTGATCACTCCTTTCTTTTAGTTGACTCTCTTGATTGGTATGCTAGCTGTACAAATTTTAATGACCTCTCTGCACCTGTGGTGGTGTATGTAAATAGATGTCAAAGCCAGTCAAAGGGAAGGAAGCTCATTCTTTGGGTCTTGTAGATGCTATCGTTTCACCTGATGAGTTGGTGAATGCTGCACGTAGGTGGGCCCTCGATATAGTCTACCGTAGAAGACCATGGGTTGCTAGTCTTTACAAGACTGACAAGATAGAGCCTCTTGGGGAAGCTGGGGAAATACTTAAGTTTGCAAGAGCCCAAACCCGGAAACAGGCTCCCAATCTTATGCACCCATTGGCTTGCATTGATGTGATTGAAGAGGGTATAGTTTCTGGTCCCCGGGCTGGACTCTTGAAGGTCCTTTTCTGTCTCTGCTTTTCTTTTATGTCTCTTCAAAAAGCAGTGATGTCCAACTATTTGTGTTGTCTCTGATATTCGCAGGAGGCTGAAACTTTCCAAGTACTTGTGCGTTCCGATGTTTGCAAAAGTTTGGTCCATGTCTTCTTTGCTCAACGTGGAACATCAAAGGTTAGCAAATGCAGTTTCTTTTTCTGGACCATAGTTGATCCATGCAAGAGGATTGTTTTGATTTTTTTTGTTTTCTAATTTATTAACACCATGTACTTGGTCAATTTACTTTGAATTTTGACTCTTCTGGGTTGAAACCTGTTCATGGATGTTTACTGATTTACTCGAATTTTTAGCTAGTTGTTAATCTTGTTTATTCAAATTGTGGTTTTGATTTTGGGTACTGCTTTGGCATCTCAGTTGGGGAATTAAGTTAGTAGTAGTTCAAGGAAGTTTGGTGCCATGCTGAAATGTAATGTTGGAATAAGTTGGTCTTGGAATAACCTGCGTATCAGTACCTTTCTCTTAACTTAAACAAGTTCTTTTGTTCATGATGCTGCTCTTTGCATTCTACTGAACAGCCAATCTGGGTGTTAAACTGATTGGGTTAAATGGTAAATATTAATCACAAAAGGTGTTTCTTAAGAAACTTGAGTTGTGCTGGCGAATCACAACTCTTATGTTCAGCTTCAGATTTTGAGGATTGGGAGCTCTGATCCTTGTTACTACAATCAGTGGATGAATCTATGCATTTATTAACCTAACAATATTGGTCAATCATTAATTTTTCTTTTTTCATTCTTTCTTAAATGCAATTTCTTATCAGTTCAACTGTTTGTTCTAGAAGAAGGTAATTTGGCTATACCTCGGAGTAGCAAAATTCAATCTTTGTATATTTGAGATGCCAATCTTCAACTTTTTAACTTCATGGGAATGTCTCTTCATACAATCTTAAATAGGTACCCGGGGTTACTGATATTGGCTTAGTGCCAAAACGAGTGGGTAAGGTTGCTATTCTTGGTGGAGGATTGATGGGCTCTGGAATCGCGACGGCATTGATTCTGAGTAATTATCCAGTCATCCTGAAAGAAGTTAATGACAAGTTCTTGCAGGCTGGGATTGGTAGAGTTAGAGGTAAGGCTTCCATATTCAGATCCTGACTTCTACTTAGTATCAATGACTAGGAGTTCAATTTTGCTTTTTTTTTTTTTTTTTTTTTTTTTTTTTTTAAAAGAATTTTATGGTACTCCGGTTCATTTAAGTAAAAAGGGGGGTACTCTGTATTTTGGCACAATAAATTATAGCTTCTATTCTGGTCGACATGGATTTTCAATTGATTTTTGTTGTTGGAAAGTTAGATTCTTCTATAACATTTCTTTTCATTTAGCCAATTTACAAAGCCGTGTGAAGAAAGGGAAAATGTCTCCGGAGAAGTTTGAGAAAACCATATCTCTTCTCAAGGGTGTGCTCGACTATGAAAGCTTTAAAGATGTGGATATGGTGATTGAGGTAGCTCACGAATTATGCTGATTTTGGGAATTCTATTTTGCCTTTGTCATTTCTCTTTATTCAGAAACTGGAGAAGAATTGCGTTGAGTGTTTGTTGTTGATGCTTGGAACAGGCAATTATTGAGAATGTTTCTTTAAAGCAACAAATTTTTGCTGATCTGGAAAAGTACTGTCCACCACATTGCATACTTGCAAGTAACACCTCCACAATTGACTTGAACCTGATTGGAGAGAGGACAAAATCCCAAGATCGGATAGTTGGAGCTCATTTCTTTAGGTAGTCCTTGATTAATCTCTATTGTTTTTCTATGTGCAATTTTGTTTGCTTATCCATTTAGTTATGCACTCGCAGTCCAGCTCATGTCATGCCCCTTTTGGAGATTGTCCGCACCAAGCAGACATCTCCACAAGTTATTGTTGACTTGCTAGACGTGGGGAAAAAGATAAGGAAAACTCCAGTGGTGGTGGGGAACTGCACAGGCTTTGCTGTCAACCGGATGTTCTTCCCCTATACACAAGCTGGTCTGTTGCTTGTTGAGCGTGGTACAGATCTCTATCAGATTGATAGGGCAATCACCAAATTTGGAATGCCGATGGGCCCTTTCAGGTACTTAATACATAACGAAAACTGTGACATAGTCATCCTCATTTTGTTGTTGCTTCATATCTGACAATATCTTTAAAATTGGAAGTTTTCAGACAGCAACAATACTTTTCAGACAATTATCTGAATGAATCTTTTCAAGATATGGATCTCTTAGAAAATAATTCAGTTATTGTTTCTGGAAGCACAAACACAAGACATTGATCACTAGTTAGACACGTCCCACCCACTAGTTCTACCAAAAGGGGCTTGGTGTTGTGGCCTCTAAATCAGTGTGGCAGCTACCATGGTGGCCATAGGTCTGTTTGGTGGTTGTTATGGCTATCAAATCGGTGCGGCTGCCCCATGGTGGCTGGTGTTTGCTGCCACATCTGCATGGCAACCAATGTATGACTGTTGATTAGTTTGACATTCCGAAGAGACTGCTAAATGTGTGCGGTGGCCCCTAAATTTGTGTTGCTGCCACCATGGTAGCTGTGGATCTGTTTGGTGGTTCTACTGTTGCTGTGTCAGATTTGTGTTGCTTCCCCATGGTTGCTTGTGGTTGCTGCCAAATCTGTACAGGCAACCAAAACATTAACTGTGGATTTGTTTGACATTCCTAAGAGACTCATCTGATAGCTATTGGATTTGCATGGCCGCTCCTGTTGGTTGCTGGATTTGGTAGCTACCATTTCTGTTTGGCATCCTTCACTCCCTATAGATGAGGGAGGGGGAGAATTGCCACCCTATAAGGCCAACCTGCAGGACCGTTTTTTTCTTTTTTCTTTTTTGGTTTGTTTTATCTCTTAATTTTTGAAAAGACTTTTTAACTTTATCCTTTCCAGACGCACTTTTAGTTTACAGACGAATTTTCTTTGTGGTTTCAATGCGGAATACTTCTTCAAACGCAGTCTCGTCTGGAAACACCTCTCAATCCTTGCTTTTCTAAAAACTCTTGTCAACTTGAAACCAAATGCACTTCTGAAAACTTCACCAAATTTTTTTTTTTAATTTCTTGCATTTATTGAGCTTTTATATTTTCTTTTTGTCCATGCAGATTGGCTGACCTGGTTGGCTTTGGTGTTGCAATTGCAACTGGCACGCAATTTGTTCTGAATTTTCCTGAGCGAACATATAAATCAATGCTTATCCCACTTATGCAGGAGGATAACAGAGCGGGTATAAGTTTGTTGTAACTTGGAGGTTTAGGTGATGAGCCTATTTATTTACTGTTTTATCATGCATTCTGTTTCAGGCGAGAGTACTCGCAAAGGGTTCTATTTGTATGATGAGAGGCGCAAGGCAAGCCCAGACCCAGAATTGAAAAAATATATTGAGAAGTCCCGGAGCATTTCTGGTGTAACTATTGACCCTAAGGTCTCTTTCTCTCTCACTCTCTCTTTTACACACACACTCCTATGGGAAACACACTACGTGCAGGGAGGGAGTGTATAATTATATTACTTAAATTTTCTGTCACACTTATGAGACACACACTAGGGACAGAGAGGGATTGTATCATTGTATTGCGTATATTTGCTGTGACACCATCTTCTACTGAGCCAGAAGCTTGATATTTGTCTAGGATATGATATTTGAGGTATAATGTGATCTCTCTTTTCTCCTCCGTCCCTCTTCCTAATTCGTTTTGAATTGAGCATGGACAGTTAGCGAAGTTATCAGAAAAGGACATTGTGGAAATGATATTCTTTCCTGTGGTAAACGAGGCATGCCGAGTCCTTGCTGAAGGTATTGCGGTCAAAGCAGCAGACCTTGACATTTCTGCTGTTATGGGCATGGGTTTCCCACCTTACAGGTCTGTGATTTTTATTGTTTTCCTAGAAAATTCCTTATTTCCCCACAGTACTTTCTCTAAACCAATTGGTATTGTTTCTGAGCAGGGGCGGTATTATCTTCTGGGCTGATACCCTGGGATCCAGATACATCTATTCAAGATTGGACGAGTGGTCAAAGAACTATGGAGAATTCTTCAAGCCTTGTGCCTATTTGGCTGAAAGAGCTGCCAAGGGGGCTCCTCTGGTGAGAAAACTACTACCATGCTTTCCTTCCTCTGTTCAATTGAGTAATGGATCTGTGTAAGAATCCTTGATGCATAACAAGGATGGATTACTAGAAGTGGATCCTTTCCCCTGGGACTAAAAACATCTAAAATTTGTCATTGGACTCTCCGCTAGATCATTTACTAATAGGAGACTCGTCTTAATTTTTGTTTGATGTGAGGAAGGGAACAGCTTAGGTTCTTGGGGAAGCAAGCAGTAGAACCGCTAGTCCACTTTCAAACTTACAGCACACATTTATTAATTGAGCAATTTTGTTAAGGCGCCATTTAGTATACAAAATTTTCTAAGTAAAGCTGATTTGAAGATTCAATTGCTTGCTTTTGAACATACTAGCCATAGGCCCTTTCTCACGGTTATTGCCCTCCTAATGTCTTTTGTAATGTTGCTATGCAGGGTTCTCCCGTGGAGCAAGCAAAGTCTCGGTTGTAAGATCAATCTGATCGTTGCGCTGGCGTTTAGTTAATGATTTCCTTGAATGTTCTTCCTCCACTATTATTTCTTGTTTCAAAGCTTTTCTCCCTTTACCAAATTTAGATGGATGATGCAGGAAGCTAAATAATGTATGAGATGGAAACTTTATTGAAGAATAATTTAACAAGTGAGATCGTAAACAATAATGCCCTGATTCATTTGAAGCCTATATGTGTTGTCAGTAATCTCTTTTTCTCTCTTACCGAGCTAAAATCTGTTTTATTCCGTTGCAAGTATGTTGATTCTTCACTAAAACCTAAAATGCCTTCTAGTATTCACTAGCAGGAGGAATTACAACATCAAGGTAAGGGTTGATTATGTCCTGGGCTTATTTTTCTAAGTTATGCGTTGGTGGGTACTGTTGGAGGACGTGTTATGAACTCAAAACTCGAATTTGTTCTTGTAGAGTCTTAAGACTATTTAAGAAGCAATTAGATTGCTGTTGAGAGCAAGTAAAAAAATGACGTTCTGAGAGCGCAAGGCAAGCAGGACATTGTCTAAATTCTACCAAGAGGAGGCTAATGCTAATATTTACATTTATCCATCAAAAGAGGTGTATCCTTAAGCCAGAGGAAGCATAAGATGCCCCGAAAATCATTAACAAAGGCTTGACAAGATCTTCCATTTTTCTATGCAAATAGATTTGCTCAAAAAGGATTCCAGAAGATGTTAATCCTAAATGAAAAGATTGATTACGGAGAAAAAGGAAAATGGGTTCGTATTCTGCTGATACATCATTCAAACCATCAATGTCTCTATATTCTATTTGTTATTATCTCTATTACTATTTGCAAATAACAAAAACTGACGGCAAATAGTTAGGAATCATCAAATCCTCGCAATGAAAGCCATGACACCCTCTTCACTATAATGATCTTTCGAAGTCTGGATGATGCTCTTGGAGTAAACAGCATAAACTTCGCTAGTTTTAAGGACCGAGGATGCAGTTCTAGGTAGTTGATTTTAGTGAATAAAGAGTAGACGGGATGCATTAAAGGTTAATTTCTAAGTCCATCTTGAACAGAGTTTTCCAGAAGACAGAAGGTTTCTCAAAAAGAATTTGTAACTTGGCATTCCAAGAAACGTTGGTGAAGATAAGAGAAGGCCTCAGTTTATGGCCGAGAATTTCTATGTCGATTGACCCTCTTTGCTCCTTGTAAGGTTGTTTCTACTTTGACACAATTTACACTCACCTGTCGCTCCTTTGCAGGTGATTTATGTTTCCATCTCTCGGCCTCATCCTTTGATGGGATCGCAGCAGCTACTGCCGGTGGGTAAAAGGGTCAAGGGAAACGACTAAACAAGATATTTCTTTGCAAGTGGGAAACAACGTGATTCACATCTCGATGTTCAGGGATGAGGATGGTGAGACATCAAGGCCTCCGAAATTGATTATTCTCAGAAGATCATACAACAGCCTCACATAGAAAGAGCGTCACGACAAACAGATAGATAATCATATAGTTTATGAATAAAGCAAAGCATTGTGTTTCACGCCTCGACCTTGAACAATGAGGCTGAAGGGACGTAAAATAATTCCCTGGACTACACGAAGCCCGCCGACAAATATTATCAAGAAAAAAGAAAGCAGAGAAAAGTACACTAACTTCTTTTCTTTTCCACCTTGCAATTTGGTATATGATTTCTAAAGGGAGATATAAGATGAAATGAGTCCGTATGAAACCTATGGAAGGCCAATGGCGAGGATGCAGGCAATCTTGAAGGCTTGGACTTTGAGGAGTGTATCCCACGTCGGCTGGGGATGCGTCTGACTTGAGCATTATTAATGGATCTTCAGCCCTCCTCTTTAGGTGTTTTTTTAGGAGGTAACCTGACCTCCACTTAACGTGGTATCAGAGCCACAAGGCTTCTTCGTGGTGTGAGGATGGACCTTCTCCTTTCTCAATTAATGAGTGATTTTGCCCTCATCTTGAGGCGTCTTTTAGGGAATCCGCCTGACCTCCACTTCACAGTTGGTGTCCCACTTGTTATAGAAAATCAACTTAAATCTGGTTTATGATCCCTTCCGTGCGTCGAAGCTCGAAGGAAATGTCTTGCTCGTGTGGATCAAGGAACCTTTTCTTGAGGACCTTGCGTAGAAGAAGAAAAAGAAACCCCCTGTTTAGAGTTACAGAAGCCTTCCTCCTAATCAGACTTCGTTGTTATCTGTCTCACCAAAAACAAAAATCACTTTCCAGACTGATTAGAATAATATAATAATAGCCACAGGTGCTTACTTCTCTCCCGCTCGTTAATTGTTATCAATGATTGGAAGTAGCTTCACTCAGGTGCTTATCGTAACCTACAAGTTGAACGATATGGATTGAACCAGGGCTTAAATTCAGCACGTTTTCTTGGGCAGCGAATCAATGATTGGGTAGCAGTTCTTGCCATGCACTCTAACAAAACGATAATGCAGGGAGAGTGTTTCTCCTAATTACTTTTCTCCCTAGTCTTTCTTATGGTAGAATCCAACTGCGATAGCTTTGAACTGCTATATCTGGCTCTCTAATTTTCTGAATTTAACAAATATCTGCCTTTCGATTTTTAATCAACCACTTTTCTATATGCTTTTCCAAGTGTCAACATTAAATACGGTTGAAGCTAATTATACTAACAGTACATGTGTATATATGTGGGGAGATCGTACTAATCCCCTACTGGGTTTGTAGCAGAAGAGAGCCTTCCAACTTCCAAAGAGTTTATGGAAATTCCTCCGCAGTGCGCATGTCATCGACAAGAGAGCTGAAGGTCTGAATTCCTAATCTATTCAGTAAAGGAAAAAGCAAAAAATGAAGAAAAACAAACTGGAACGAGGGACATATATGTCACAAAGTGTAATCGAAGAAAGGCATAAGGGTTTGGGAATTTATGTATTGCTTTCTTGAGTGGGAATATACTATGTCTATCTTCTTATAAGAAAAGTACAGCCCACACTTGGAAATAATACAAGCAAAAAGGTAAACAATATTTCCTATCATACAAATAATTTCCCTAATAAGATCACGCTGCATGGTAACAAGGAAAGAATTAAGGAAATATACGACTGTATCTCCAACAACATAAATGACAAGAACGAAGCACAAAATAAGGGCAACTGAAGAGTGCGTGGTTGAAGTTGAGAGGAATGTGGACAAAAAGTTACTGAAAGTCCATTATTAAGCTCACGCAGACGATGTTTCGTGGTCTACAAAAATGGCAACCTGGATCACAAATCTTGTGTAAACAAGATGTGAACACATCCCTTGTCCATTACAACAGTTTTCTTTTCCAGTATTTGGTAAGCAAAAATTATTAAATGGATGTTTGGAGATGAGATCGTTCATTGTAAGAGAAAAGGTAATTGCAGTTTGCAGACACACACACACACACACACACACAGAGAAGGAAAGAAAAACCAATAGAAATAGAAGAGGCCAAAGGCGGGAAAGAGCAGAGCCAACTAAAGGATACAACAGGAGAAGGGTCCCTACAAAAAAACCAAATACATATACGTAAACTGAAACAGGGACAATGACTGGTAAAATGGAGAAGAAGGTGGGAAGACGGGTTGATGAGAGGGAAGAGAAAGCAAAAAATCTAACCAAATGGGGTGGGACTGCATAACAGGTATGCTTATTCAGTCGGCAAGTTGGATAAACACGTCGTCTGTAGGGTTGTGCGTGGGGTAGAGCCCTTGTGGTGGTAGGGTGCACGTGCGTGTATGCACAGGGTGGAATGTAAGCTACATAGAGGGATGAGAGTTTCTCTGTCGAAAAATGGCAGAAGACAGCGGATATGCATTGCTGTTATGCCGTAGTCTACCCTACAAATTGACTTTATAACAAATTAGAAGCACATGTATTTGCTTCCCGTCTAATAGCGCCGCGTGCAACTTTAGATCAACGTCAACTTGGGCCCTTCTGAAAGATTATTTAGTCTCAAGTGTTTACCGTAGTAGATTCTCAGAAGGAAAACTTGCTGCCTTTCTTTCCTTTCAACCTCCACGCTTAGATTCCTTCTCTTCTCCTAAAAGGAACCCTTCAATTCTAGAGTTCTTTTGTCTCTTCTCTTGAAATCAGAAGTACTTTGTTTGTCATGGAGCCGCTGAGTTTCTATGTTGGGGTTGTAGGTGAGAAGCCATTTCTGTCCTGCATAATATTTGTTTGCTGTGTGTTTTTTTGTACATGAGTAAAGAGAAAATCCATTCTGCTCTACATAATATCTGTAGCTATGTATTTTCTTGTACACGAGTATAGAGATAATCTCATGGCTTCTGCTTTTGCAGGCAACATCATCTCGGTATTAATGTTTCTTTCCCCAGTGTAAGCTGAAGAGACTTTTGATAATTGCAGGAGCTGAAGCATTAATGGTGTTATTGCAAGTTTGAACTAACAACATAATTGTGAACGCAGCGGGACATTTTATCGAATAATAAAGCACCGCTCGACAGGGGAATTTGAGAGCCTTCCTTACATTTGCACGCTGTTAAACTCATCCTTGTGGACTTATTATGGAATTTTAAAGGAAGGGGAACTGCTCGTGGCCACTATTAATGGTTTTGGCGTCTTTGTGGAGACTATCTATGTCACATTGTTTCTTATTTATGCACCAAGGCGATTGAAGGTAATCGTATGTTTTTTCATCATAAGGTTCGTGGTGTAATTGTTATCAACATTACCGGCGTTTGAATCAGTTGTGCAAAGATGCCAGGCCAAGATTGCTGTCCTTGTCGGAATCTTGGACGCGGGCTTCCTGGCCGCAGCAATTCTTGTTTCTCGGTTGGCATTTCAGGGAGAAGCACTTATTTATGCGATAGGATTCTTGGGTGCTCTGCTAAATATTATCATGTATGGCTCACCTCTAGCCGCCATGGTAAGGATTGAAGCTTGTTCATCTTGTTGTTCTTTTTTACTTTACCTTAAGAAAAGATCTAAATGACCAATCAAATTTAGATCTTTGCCTATTTACCGAAATAAGAAAACTACAAGAGAGGAGAATAATTATTCTTTTTGTTCTTCACCGTATGTGTGCAGGGACCCTTAAATCGGTTGCTTATATGAGGAAACTCTGATTGATCTTTGGATTTATTCATAATTAAGATATCTTGATTAGAGGATACATAGTCGTAAATTCCTCTAACCAATATCTTTATTTGTTAATTTTAAAACTAAGAGATTTGTAGTAATATTTGTTCTCAATTAAACTAAGTACTTGTCAACATAGCTCTATAATTATTAAAGTACAAGCATGAATATAGCTTTTTTTCTTGCTTTGTTTCTCATTTAGTCTATCAAGAAATTCGAATATCAACCAAAAATGTGAAGAGTATGTTCAACCATCAACTGAAAAACTCCAAGCAACATATTCTTCTCACATATGATTAGTATGCACGTTGTCTTACCATTTTTCAGTCATTTTGACGGATGAGGCGGACTACATATCTGAAGGTAGATATTGTTCTCAAGAGCAGGTTGACACTCCAAAACATGGCGACACCCTTCGAATCTAGTTGTCTTCTATTTCAGGCTACTCAATAAATAAGAGCCTCTTTGTGTACCTTCGGCTGTAATCTAAATAGATAACTGAATATTTATATGCAGAATCGGACAAAATCTACCTGCGGTAGACTTTACAAAATGCAGATTTAAGTGGTTTGTAAATGTGATTTCTCAGAGAACCGTGGTGAGAACCAAGAGCGTGGAGTACATGCCATTCTTCCTCTCATTTTTCCTTTTCTTGAATGGTGGGACGTGGGCTTTCTATGCTTTGCTCTTTCGTGATTATCTCCTATTGGTACGTTCTTCTATCCATTGACAGTTTTTCTTGAGCTCTTCACTCTTTTATCTTCACTGTCGTAGTTACTACCACTAGTAAGGTCCACCTAGTTTGACGGTCACGTAGTCCAGTACCAAGTTTGGTGATTTGCCTCTCGGAGTAGAGAAATCAGGCAAAGGCTCACATGTCGATAGGACTAACTCGAATGATTATGTTCACCCAACTAAATGAAAGTGATGGGACACAAAGGTCAAATGCTGTAGAAAAACGATGGTGGTCTGGTCCCACCTGCCAGTATAACGGGTGTTGGGCGATTGAAGGCCATATGATTGTGTCATGAGCTTGGTTAGAGGAGCTCGTGACGGAGCCTTTGAGTGACTGTTAGGTATTCATTTGACAGGGCATTTGAGTAACTGATGGGTATTCATTTAGGAAACAAACAATAAGGATTATTTGGATATTAGTATTTTTGGCTCATTAAGGGGAATTGGAACTTTCTTTTCTTATTAGACAAACAACTTTTTTTTTTGGGTCTTTTTTATTACAATTCACGCATTCAATTTTATACACATATTAAATTTCAGATCTCATAATTAGAGTGCTATAATTCACCACTGGATTAATCTACACAGCTTTTGACTCATGGCATTTTCCTTATGTCATTTTCTTTAAGGCTTGGAAAATAGAGCACGTGACAGATTGCCTAAATAATATCTCGTGTGTGGCCAATAAGTCTTTCTGTCGTAACATACGCGGAACCTTTGGAGCAAATCCTCTACATTCGAGCAATAACACGGTTGAGAACTCTTTAAAACGTGTTCGTTGGGGTTAGATTTAGTTGCAAGGAACTGCTAGCGTTGGACTACAAGAATTTTGAGAACAGGCCTAACCACGTATTTCCAAGGAAAATTTGTTGAGCACACCCTGGCTTTTCTTTATGTGATAACGTGTTCAGAACCTAAGGTGCAAGAAAATGAGTGAAGCTCCACTTCGTAGAAACATATAATGATACCATAAAATGAAGTATCTTCCTAACAACGAAGCCTCAAAACACGAATGTACCCATTTCTTCTGATTATCATGACAAAAGTATGATTTCATGGTTCAGGTACCAAATGGGGCTGGGTTTCTGCTTGGAGCTCTGCAGCTGCTGCTTTATGTGATTTACAAGGACGCCAACCCAAGTAGGAGCGTTTCAGATTCAATGGAAGAAGGATTGCAACATGAGAAACTCATTCCGTCCTCAAGTCAATCACAAGAAAGCAGTGGAGAGTAGACTTTACAATGAAGCATCAAATACTAGTTAGATATTGTAAACTCCTTTCATTTTTGCGCCTAGATAAGAGTTCTATTGGCAATATCCAAACTCTATCTATTCATACCAAAAGAACGAAATAAAAACAAAAAAAGAAAGGTTGGTAAAATCTGTTTTGATTCTAAGACAAAATGATAACAAGTTTTATGAATGACTTGGTCAAATATTTGTCATATCACAAAGTTATCCTCGGAGGAAACAACTAAAATTGACGAAAGAATATGAAATGCCAAATTATACATGGCCTCGCTCACCTTGGAAAATCTGAGGGGATCTTTTCCTACCAGAAACTACTGATTGTAGTTGGGCTGTTTCAAGACCGTCACTACAAAAGGTGGGTTTTGGAATTTCTACTCGAGTTAAGAAGTCCTACCCTAGCATGAGCTCAGTTTAGCGTTTTTATTTTGGGCAATCTTTCTGTTAACTGTCGTTTTTATAAAAACATTCAAAACTTCTCAAACTAGTGCAAGTTTTTGATTAAGATTGGTAGAACAATTAGGTTAAAGGGTATGGTTGTCATTACAATAAGGAGTTACTATGCAATTGTGGAACCAGGAAATATCTTCTAGATATAATGGGTATCTTGGTAGTATTGGGTTAGGATTCTTATCCTTATATGGAAGTAGGTTTTCCTAGCGGTATTCAACTAAGATTCCTTTAAGGTTTCTCTATAAATAGGTGTTGGATCCTATAACAACCTAAGAGAGGGGGATGAATTAGGTTTCTCTTGTAAAAGTCACTTCTATTTGTGTTCAATTACTTTTTATGCAATCAAATATGGCATTCAAAAATATAAAGATTAATTAGCAAGCTAATCAAACACAAGAAAGATGAGACACCAATTTACACGGTGGTTCGACCCTTTTTACCTACTTCCACCCTCTTCTCCTTCAACACAACCGGTTGAAATTTACTTTACTATAAAGCTAGGAGAAATTTTCTCTTACACTTTCCAACTCCTCCTCAAGGAGTCAACCAATTCTTTCAGCAAGGATTACAATACAATTGTTTACAAATTTCAAACTAAGCTTCTGTAAGATATGCAATACAAGTTCAGAAGTTTCAAACAACTGCTAGAGACTTAATATATAGTAATATGGATAAAAGCCCAAAATTTGTTCAAACCCTAGCATAGTCTACTTGTAGAAAATCAACTTCAATAATAAAGTATAATGAAGCACAAATTGATTTTCTAATAAGTAAGTAATGAGCTCAGAAGTTAGTCACCCAATGAAGATCAAAATCGTAGGTTTGGATAAGCTAGAATAAGTAGTATGAGATCCTTCACAAATTACTTTCTTTCCTTCTAATTTTCAAACTACTTGCAATGGTGAAGATAAACTTGCTTAAATAACTTCAAAATAGTTAACCTCTCACTTCAAAGAGTCATTTTGACACCTCTAAGCCCCATCAAGTCTTTTTCCCATTAGAGTTCCTTATTTCCCTCTTCTCTGTCCATTTTCGAGCTGAGAAAGACAAAATGCTAGGGCTACGGTTCTGCCTTCATTTAATTCAAAACCTCATCCAAAACAATGTAGTTTTGGTCTCAACTTAAATTTTTGTAATTCGGGTTCTCTAGAGCATATTTCGGGTTTCACTCAAATCTTCTTTAATTCTCTCCAATCTTGAATTAATTCTTCGTGGGTTCTTCACACATTGATAGATCACCTCCTTGCTTCCAAAAGCCCTTTGAAATCGTCTTCAGAAACCCTCTAATCTGCTTCCAATTTCACTTTTGAGTAGTTAGGGCTAAACCTCAAAGAACCCCATAATTTCTTCAAATTAATCATCTCTGAGTAGTGGGTCTTCGATTTTTATTCACAGAAATATTCTTCTTTTTTATTAGCTTTCCAACGAGATATTTTTCAGCTTGATCAGAGTTGAAATCGACGGCCAAATGAAGCGGCGAAGTCATCATCAAGCGAACGGGTTGGGTCTGGAGCTGATGAACTAGGTCTCGGGCTCTTACATGGTCGTGGGTCATGGGCATGCTCGCGAGTCCATGGGTCGCTCTCGCAGGTCGTGGGTGAGCAGGCAGGTCACACCTCTTTGTCAGGTCGCACACGCTAGTCGTGAGACAGGTCTGGGTCTCGCACACAAGTCACGCCTTCTGGACCTGGGTCTTACTTTGGGCCTGGGTTGCGCTTTAGGCTAGGTCACACACTCTGGACTAGGTTGCACCTCTCTGGACTGGGTCTGACTTGCGGACTGGGCTCATTCTAACCTAATTTCCTATATACAATTTCGGCATTATTTTTCTTATAAGAACCCTATAAATGATCAAATATTAATCATAATATTTCCATATTATAATTCCATTTGATCATCAATATATTCCAATAAAATGGTTATAATATTTTCATATTATAATTCCCATTTTTCTCATCATCAAAATGTTCATATATTCTAATATCATTAAAATATATTCCAACAATAGGGGAAGTATAAAGAAACCTAGTAGGGAAGTTAAAAGAGTCCCCATGGGAGACCAATTGTAGAAGGGGACCCCTTTTGTGGATTCTAGTTGATGAAAAAATTCATGAGATACTTGTTTAAGGAAAGAGGATATATGAGAAAATATAATGAGAAAAGACTACAAGAGACGTAGAACATTTTGATGTTCTAAACCTCTTAAATCTATTGTGTTTGGATGTGTTCAATCTCTGTGTGGTTGATGCAACTTGGTTGAATTCCCCCAACAGTTTTTAAGCAAGTAAAAGAAAACTTGAGTACAAATATGTTGATTTATTTATTTTCACATAAATATTGTAATTGAGATGGAGACCATTTACATTGTTGTCAATGAACTTGGAGAAATTAAGGTTAGAAGCCTAAGGATTAATTTAGGTAATATATTTTCTTGTCTTCTCATGAATTATACAAGAAAGATCCATTGATAATGACACCCTGATCTTGATGAATATAATGTTTTTGATGATTGGTATTAAGGAAAGAAAAACAATTAAGCTATAAAATAATTATAGTTTATATTGGATACATTTTTACTTTACTATTGTTCTTGGGCAGGATATCATATGATCAACTCATTTGTGCCCAAGTCTATTATTACATCAATCAAGTGAACTCGTGGCCCAAAAGGTTTCAGTCAAAATTACTAGGAGAGTCCACGCGACACCAAGATGAAGTCCATGTGCAGCCCACTTGCTTTATGTGAGAAACATGACCCGACTTGAGAATAATGATGTCACTCAACTATTAAGAAGAGAAAAGCATTAGATGTCTCTTTCTTCTATCTCTCGATGTCAAAAAGATAAAAAGATGGGAAGAAAAGTCATACTCGAAGTTAAAAAGAAGAAAAGAAGGAAGAAAAGTCTTAAATGTCGCTTTCCTTCTTTTTCTATCTCTCTTAAATTCAAATGAAGCAGTCAAGGTCGCTTTCCTTCTTTTTCTCTCTCTCTTAAATTCAAAAGAAGCCGTCAACTTTGCCGAAGATTAAGACTTGAGCCAACGGGAAGAATTTCCAACGGTCAGCCATTAACTTCGCCGAAAATTGAGACTTGCGCCAACGGGAAAAATCTCCAACGGTCTACCATTAACTTTGCCGAACTTTGAGATTTGAGCTAACGGGAAGAATCTCCAACGGGAAGAAATCTACGAGATAAGGTGGTGGCCGACTACTTCTATAAAAGGAAGAAACCAGTGTGAAGAAGACAATTAGAGAAGAAAGAATCAAAAAGAAAAAGTTCTTCAAGTTCAAGCGCTATTCCTTCCTGAAGGCTTTCTAATCTCTGTAAGCTCTGTATTGAAGCAAAATCATTATTTTGATTATATCGTTTATATTTTGCTTCGATCTTAAAATCCAAAGGTGAAGGTTTTTACCTAACTTTGGATTTCTTCTTTTTAGCACTCTCATAAGCTTAATATTGTATTGACCATTTAGTTGAGGTGCTTTACTGTTTGATTTTCTTGTCCTGATTTGTAATATGTGGACCGCTGTCCCATTGTAAACATCAAAGAGAAATTGTTTCTCTTTTGGGAATGAAAAGGACCCTTTAGTGCTTTACTAAAGGAGGTGGAGTAGGACTTAAATTAAGAAGTCCGATTCACTTTAAAAAAAAGGGTTCTGTGTGTATCTCTATTTGTGTGATTATAACGTGTTCTATTAGGTATATTTCTATTTCTCTGACAACTTCATAATTGATTTTGATAGCGATAGAATTTTTGATAAAGACGGTCTATTTTAGAAAAATAAGGGAGACACCTAATTCAACCCCCCTTCTTAGGTGACTTAGGACCTAACAAGTGGCATCAGAGCAGGTTCTAGGAATCTAGAAGTGTTTTAGAAATCCTAGAGATCATGGCAGCAAGTCACCCAACCATTTTGCCTTATAATAGACCACCTACTTTTGATGGTTCCAACTATAGCCATTGGAAGAACATGATGAAAATTTTTCTCATAGGTTCTGACCCCGAATCATGGAAAATAATTGTAAAAGGGGTAAAGATCCCTAAAGACAGTGCAGATAAGTGGAATGATGAGGTTACCTTAGAGATGAGTAAGAATTGTAAAGCCATGACTACTCTATACTCAGCCTTAGCACCTACAGAATATAATAGAATCTCCACATTAGAAACAGCTAAAGAAATTTGGGAAAAATTAGAGGTTGTGCATGAAGGTACTAAAAAGGTAAAACAGTCTAAGATTTCTATGCTTGTGCATGATTATGAATTGTTTAAAATGAAAGATACTGAAACGGTTGGTGAAATGTTTGGTAGATTTACTGATATTATTACTGATTTGAAATTGCTTGGTAAATCTTATAGAAATGATGAGTTGGTTAAGAAAATATTAAGTTGTTTGCCTGAATCATGGGATCCAAAGAAAACAGCCATTGAAGAGGCTCATGATTTAGACACTTTGTCTCTAGATGAATTATTAGGGTCACTTCAAACACATGAATTAGTCATGACAAGAAGAGAAAAAGAAAAAGTAGATGAAAAGAAAATGAATAGGAGTATTGCTTTTAAGGCAGGAGAGTCTGAAAACGATAGTGATGTTGATGATGATTTCGCTATGCTAGCTAGAAAATTCAAAAAGTTTTATAGAAAGGATAAAGCTAGGAACAATGAAAACTATCGTAGGAGAAAAGAAAATGAAGCAGAGGTGTGTTATGAATGCAAGAAAACTGGTCATATATGTGTAAACTGTCCTAGATTGAAAAAGAAGGATGAGAAGTTTGACAAGAAAGATAGGCGAAAAGTCATGGTGGCCACATGGGATGATGATAGCTCATCATCTGATGAAGAGGAAGAAGAGGTAGCAAATCTATGCTTCCTAGCCACGTGTGATACATCTAAGATGAAAAATCTGCCTATTCTTGAAGATGATGAAGGAAATCTTGCCAACTTAGGTCTCATGGCAGCATGTGAAGAAACAAATAATGAGGTAACGTTTCCTTCCCCATCTGAAAATTTTAGTTTTGAAGAACTTCAAACTGCATTTAATGAATTACTTGATGATTTCAATGCCTTGAATGGCAAGTTTTCCAAATTAAAGAAGAAAAATATTTTGTATGAAAAGGAAATAAAGAATTTAAAACAAGAAAATAATGAATTAAAAACTAAAAAGGATACACAACCAATTATAGAAACCCAAAGTGATAATAATAGGTCAAAAGATAGTTTGCTAAAGGAAAAACTAAAGAATATGGAGAATGAGTTGAAAAGAACAAAAGAAATTTTAAGTAATTTTACAAAAGGCAGTAGCATGCTTGATAAGATCATAAACTCACAACAAGGAATATATGATAAAGCTGGTTTAGGATACAAATCAAAACTTAACCATAAGAATTTTGGTGTTATGTGCAATGCTTCGAGCTTACTACATGTGTCTTATATGGATAAACCTGTTAACATATGTCATTACTGTAAATTTTATGGTCACTCTATAGAAAAATGCCCAGTAAGACTTAGAAAGCATTATGTTGTCAAACGGGTATGGATTCCAAAAGGAATCAAAGAAACTAATCCTGAAGGACCCAAGAGAACTTGGGTACCAGCAAAGTCAAGGATAAATTTTGTTTGTGCAGGACCTCATGGAGGAGAACAAAAGAACACAAACAGACTGGTACTTGGACAGCGGATGTTCAAGACACATGACCGGTAATAAAAAACTCTTCACTAGCTTTACTGAGGTGGATGGAGGTAAGGTTTCATTTGGAGATAACTCCAAAGGAGTCATCAAAGGTTTTGGTAATATAGGTAACTCTCCATCCCGTTGTATAAAGAATGTCCTGTATGTTGAAGGGTTAAAATTCAACCTTATTAGTATTAGTCAAATTTGTGATAGAGGTATGTGTGCTAAATTTACATCAAAATATTGTAGGCTATACAACAAAGATAAAAGTATAAATGTGATGTGTAAAAGAATTGGAAATGTTTATATACTCAAGTTGAACATTGATAATTCTCTTGACACTTGTTTGATGTCTCATGCAAATGATGAAAACTGGGTATGGCATAAAAGATTAGGTCACCTTAGCTTTAGCCAAATGGAAAAAATCATTAAGAAAAATCTAGTTAGGGGATTGCCTAATCTTAAGTTTGAGAAAAATCTTGTTTGTGATGAATGTGTGAAAGGAAAACAAACTAAAAATAGGTTTGAATCAAAGGATATCATTTCCACAACAAAACCATTGCAATTATTGCATATGGATTTGTTTGGACCCATGAGGACAGCTAGTCTCGGGGGAAAATATTTTGTGCTAGTTATGGTGGATGATTTCTCAAGATTTACATGGGTTTTCTTTTTATCCAGCAAAAATGAAACATTCAAAATCTTTAAAACATTTTATAGACAAGTTCAAAATTAAAGGGATTCTCAAATAAAATGTATTCGGTCTGACCATGGTGGAGAATTTCAAAATAATATGTTTGATGACTTCTGTGCTGAAAATGGAATAAAACATGAGTTTTCTGCCCCTAGAACTCCCCAACAAAATGGGGTGGCTGAAAGGAAAAATAGATCTCTCCAAGAAATGGCTAGAACTATGTTATTAGAAAATAACTTACCTAAGTATTTTTGGGGAGAAGCTGTGAACACAGCTTGTTATATTCTCAATAGAGTCTCTATAAGAGTAATCACCAAGAAAACTCCATATGAAATACTAAACAATAAAAAACCGAATATTGCTTACTTTAAAGCATTTGGTTGTAAGTGTTTTGTTCACAACAATGGCAAAGACTCCCTGGGTAAGTTTGATGCTAAAAGTGACGAGGGTATCTTTTTGGGATACTCAACCCATAGCAAAGCTTATAGAGTTTTCAATAAGAGAACTCTAGTAGTTGAAGAATCTATCCATGTGGTATTTAATGAATCTAACAGCTCTTTGTCGAGAGAAAATGAGTTTGATGTTGCAGATTTGGTTCCTCCTCAAGTCACACCCTCAACAGCACCTGAAAAAGAGCCATTACAAGCAGAATCTGAAGGTGCCTCTACTGATAAGGAACCCTCATTTCCTAGGGTGCGTGGGGAGGTAGATCCTACACAAATTATTGGTGACAGCACACAATCAATAAGAACTAGATCCTCCATTCAAAATTTCTGTGAATTTGTTGCATTTGTTTCCCAAATTGAACCTAGGACAATAGATGAAGCATTTAATGATAGAAATTGGATTATGGCCATGGAAGAGGAATTAAATCAATTCAAAAGAAATGATGTATGGACTCTTGTTAATAGACCAACACATCAATCTGTCATTGAAACAAAATGGGTATTTAAGAACAAAATGGATGAACGTGGGAATATAGTTAGAAATAAAGCTAGATTGGTAGCTAAGGGTTATAATCAAGAAGAAGGGATAGACTATGAAGAAACTTATGCACCTGTAGCTATACTTGAATCTATAAGAATTTTACTTGCATATGCCTGTTATAGAAACTTTAAACTGTTTCAAATGGATGTCAAAAGTGCCTTTTTAAATGGTCTCATAAAGGAAGAGGTATATGTTGAACAACCTCCAGGTTTCTGTGATGAAAAATTTCCAGATCATGTTTTCAAACTTAATAAAGCACTTTATGGTTTAAAACAAGCTCCTAGAGCTTGGTATGATCGATTAAGTGAATTTTTATTATCAAATGGCTTTAGAAAGGGACATGTTGATACCACCTTGTTTATCAAACATGAGGACAATAATATTTTGGTTGTTCAAATATATGTGGATGATATTATTTTTGGCTCAACAAATGAACACCTAGTTGAGCAATTTGCTTCTCTCATGAAAAATGAATTTGAAATGAGCATGCTTGGTGAACTTAATTATTTATTGGGATTACAAATTAAACAAATAGATTCGGGTATCTTTATTAACCAAAATAAGTTCGTTTTTGATTTATTACAAAAGTTCAACTTAGGGACAGCTAAGCCTATTTCCACTCCTATGAGTCCATCTACTAAATTAGATGCTGACCCCAATGGGAACCTTGTGATGCAAAAGTATATCGGAGCATGATTGGCTCCTTACTTTATCTCATAGCTTCACGTCCTGACATACTCTTTAGTGTTTGCATGTGTGCCCGGTATCAATCTGATCCTAAAGAGTCTCATTTAGCTGCTGTGAAAAGAATTTTTCGGTATCTTAAAGATACTCCCCTATTAGGCATATGGTTTTCCAAAGAGTCAAATGTTGTTTTACATGCATACAGTGATGCAGATTACGCTGGATGTTGCACTGATAGGAAGAGCACTAGTGGTTCATGTCATTTCTTAGGTAGCATGCTAGTCTCATGGGCTTCCAAAAAGCAACAAAGTGTTGCTATCTCTACCACAGAGGCAGAATATATTGCTACCGGGAGTTGCTGCTCCCAAATCCTTTGGATGCAATCTCAACTAGAAGATTATGGCATCCCAAGGCATACTGCATCAATCAAGTGTGACAATACTAGTGCTATTAACCTCACAAAAAACCCTATTCAGCATTCCAAAACCAAGCATATAGAGATAAGACATCACTTCATTAGGGACCATGTTACACAAAAACATATTGCTATTGAATATGTCCCCACCTCACAACAATTAGCTGACATATTCACTAAGCCATTAGATACACATAGATTCTGCACATTACGTAGAGAGTTAGGCATGTGTACGTTCAATGATGTACATTAGCCTAAACTGCATCACTATAATAATAGATATGATCACTGCCTATACACATCACCTTTAATGATGTTGGAATGGTTTTTCATATCATACATTGGATGTTTTTCTAAACATCCACTGCGGCTGATATTGAAATGTTGACTTTCAGAAAGCCCTGGTATGATCTTTCCCTTTCTTCTTAATTGTTATTCGAGGAAGTAGGAGGGTGTCTATTTGGAAATCTTAGGTACTGTGTATGCTTTCCATTTTTTTTTTTTTTTCATGCCCCAGGTACGCCTTACTTCCCTCCTTACTTTATTTTCCCTATCTTGTTGATGATGAAAAAGATGGAGAGATTAAATGCATCTATACATGCTATATTCAAACTATTGCCATGCAGAATATTAATGTTTTCACACCTTCCACATTTGATACTATAGCATAAAATTAACTATTGCACCTAATATGGAGACATGACGTCATGGTCATATTAGAAACCCATATTTGGCAGTTAGTTTTTGATTGTAATTGTTTTATATGCCAATAATAAACTCACGGCAAAATGATAGGGGGAGAGTAAACAAAAATCCGAGTCTACACATGATACTACTATTGATAGAGTGAGCACACGGAAATTAAAATCTATACATGAAACTGAAGCTTATATCTCACTGTCAGGGGGAGCAAACTCATTTTGCATGCATACATATCATTAATTGTTTCATGTCATTGATTATATCACATGATCAGGGGGAGCAAACAAGCATTAAAAGTTTTATTTTCATCATCATCAAAAAAGGGGGAGATTGATGAATATAATGTTTTTGATGATTGGTATTAAGGAAAGAAAAACAATTAAGCTATAAAATAATTATAGTTTATATTGGATACATTTTTACTTTACTATTGTTCTTGGGCAGGATATCATATGATCAACTCATTTGTGCCCAAGTCTATTATTACATCAATCAAGTGAACTCGTGGCCCAAAAGGTTTCAGTCAAAATTACTAGGAGAGTCCACGCGACACCAAGATGAAGTCCATGTGCAGCCCACTTGCTTTATGTGAGAAACATGACCCGACTTGAGAATAATGATGTCACTCAACTATTAAGAAGAGAAAAGCATTAGATGTCTCTTTCTTCTATCTCTCGATGTCAAAAAGATAAAAAGATGGGAAGAAAAGTCATACTCGAAGTTAAAAAGAAGAAAAGAAGGAAGAAAAGTCTTAAATGTCGCTTTCCTTCTTTTTCTATCTCTCTTAAATTCAAATGAAGCAGTCAAGGTCGCTTTCCTTCTTTTTCTCTCTCTCTTAAATTCAAAAGAAGCCGTCAACTTTGCCGAAGATTAAGACTTGAGCCAACGGGAAGAATTTCCAACGGTCAGCCATTAACTTCGCCGAAAATTGAGACTTGCGCCAACGGGAAAAATCTCCAACGGTCTACCATTAACTTTGCCGAACTTTGAGATTTGAGCTAACGGGAAGAATCTCCAACGGGAAGAAATCTACGAGATAAGGTGGTGGCCGACTACTTCTATAAAAGGAAGAAACCAGTGTGAAGAAGACAATTAGAGAAGAAAGAATCAAAAAGAAAAAGTTCTTCAAGTTCAAGCGCTATTCCTTCCTGAAGGCTTTCTAATCTCTGTAAGCTCTGTATTGAAGCAAAATCATTATTTTGATTATATCGTTTATATTTTGCTTCGATCTTAAAATCCAAAGGTGAAGGTTTTTACCTAACTTTGGATTTCTTCTTTTTAGCACTCTCATAAGCTTAATATTGTATTGACCATTTAGTTGAGGTGCTTTACTGTTTGATTTTCTTGTCCTGATTTGTAATCTGTGGACCGCTGTCCCATTGTAAACATCAAAGAGAAATTGTTTCTCTTTTGGGAATGAAAAGGACCCTTTAGTGCTTTACTAAAGGAGGTGGAGTAGGACTTAAATTAAGAAGTCCGATTCACTTTAAAAAAAAGGGTTCTGTGTGTATCTCTATTTGTGTGATTATAACGTGTTCTATTAGGTATATTTCTATTTCTCTGACAACTTCATAATTGATTTTGATAGCGATAGAATTTTTGATAAAGACGGTCTATTTTAGAAAAATAAGGGAGACACCTAATTCAACCCCCCTTCTTAGGTGACTTAGGACCTAACAGATCTATCTTCATGTATTTTTATTATTGAGCCACAAACCCTTTATAAAAAGGTTAGAGAAATATCATGATTATGGTCCAAAATTCCTTGGGTTTAAATCTTTTATGGTTTGTAGCTCAAATTGCATGTTATTATGGTATTCTTCACTTAAAATAATTGTGTATTTGCTGAGGGACAAGCAACTGCGTTATGTATTGCATAGGATTTTAATTTAGATTTTTTAATCCCTCACATAATGTCTATATTACTTCCCAATATTATAAATGACCTCCCAAAATCTTTTTGTTTTCTTATTGGTTACATCTTTTATTTGTAGTAATTTCTCAACAATCCAAAATTATTTCTTCTACATATTCTCATCCTATGGGTGTCTTCTTTATGTATGCTATAGTAATTTACATTATCCATTAGTATAATTAATCAGAATGTTATGATTGTCATATAAGCGTCCAATGGTTATTCCTAATCGGTCGTATTGGATTGACAACTTCTCATTTGATATAGGTCTAAGAGCAAGATATAGATGTGATTTGTATTAATAAAATTTAAAGTACATAAGCTTAGGAACATACCTTAGCATTACAAAAATTACTATAACTACGAAAAGATAGGAGTTAAAAGCCTTCAACTTACACTCAATAGAAAATTGACTTGGAAAGACTTCATATTTCTAAACAAAGAGAATTTTCTTTGTACAATTTTTCTCACTTTTACTAACAGGGTTCAAGGTGTTAATTATTTTGTTCCGAAAATTAAATGTAGTTACATTCAAGTCATGTACTAAAAATGTAACCTAAAAAGGACATCTTGATAAGTTTTGCAAACAAATCTCCTCATTTAGTTACTCTAATTATTTGTTGCAATTCATCATTCCATCTCCCAATATGTCTACATTCAAAAAAGAGGCAACTCCTATTTTTTATATGAGATTTATAGAAATCATAATGCATCGTGACCAAAAAGAGCTAACAAATTACTTCTACTACTATGAATGTCTATCCTACACACTATCATCTAATAAAATTATGTTTGCTAATGTTATTAACCCAAATTAGATCATACTAGTCCACCACATCATTCACTTGCCAAAGGTCCTTGTATATCTCTTTGCAACATTATGCAAATATAGAGAAAATTGAAGTTAGAATGAGCCTTAGTTTGAAGAAACATCTCTAACACTATGTCATGCTACTACCTTTGATGTTAAGCTGCATTACTAAAGTTTTTTTATATTTTGTAATATATATCCATCTACTCTATAAAAAAGACTCTAGGAGCTTATAAGATTCCAAAGCATATAGTCCAATAAAACCTTATTTTGTAAAATGAGAAGTGTTGTCTCATTTTTTGAACTTAGGTGATGTTTTGATATTGTTGTTCTAAAATCATATCTAACAATTAGTTGTTCAAAATTCTTTTGCTTCATGATATTTATTTTCTTTTAATTCCTTATTGTGTATCTATTTTGTAATGGAAAAAGGAGCTTGAATGAATAAGGAAGGAAAAGAAAATCAAGGACGTCATGAAATCCTAATGAAGAAGGATCAATTGAGTAGGAGAAAATTAAACAAGAAGTTACATGTTCTAGAATGTTATTGTATTGCATTGTATCAAGGAATAACGTACATCTTTTATGAATATTTATAGAGTTCTATTCTGAAACAACTAAACATGACAACTAATAGTAATAAGATAAATGATCATTGATACCAATAACAATGATACAATGCATAATTGATGGAAGGAAAGCTAAAGATAAATAACATTTGTATTAACCTTTACCTAATATTGTCGTCACCATTTAACACTCTCTCTGAAGCCAAAAATTTGAATAAATCAATTACTTCAAACTTGGACAGTAAATTTCAATATTAATTATTGCAAAATATTTTTGTTAATGGATCAACTAATTGCTTTTCCATCAAAATATGGTGTGTCTCAGTGTACTCTTCTTATGCCTTTTTTTAATGAAATGAAAAATATATTTCTATATGTTTTGTTCTCCATGATAGATTAGATTGTCCACTATATTGGCACCAAGATCCTTGAGTAGTCTAATTGTTAGATTATCTCAGTTGTTGAATTAGTTATCGCTTCATATTTAGTTTTTACATATGATAGTAAAATAGTGGATTTTTTTTTCGTCTAGCAAGAAATAAAAGAATTTCCAAGTTTTATATAAAAGCTCATTTTGGGCTTGCATGACACAGCACAAGATTCACAAGTGGAATCGGAAAAGGCTTTTAATTCAAAACTAGATGAAAAGGAGAACATGAGCCCCACCTAGGGTAACTTTTTAGGCATTTCAACACCTTCATGGTTGTGTTATATGTGATTGTTTTTGTGCATACATAAATTGAATAAGTTACACCAAAAAATTAATATTTGGCCCCATTAAAATAAGATAAATTAACTTACAAATCAATCATTAATACAACAAAGAATCTTTAAGTGAAAAATTATATTTTTTGTTTTCTATGCCAGCATTATACTTAATAGAGGTCAATTTCTCATTTTATTTCATGGGAATTATGGTTGGTTTGGATTATGGTAGCATAGAAAACAAAACCCTAATTCCAAAATGAGCTCCACGGCATCTTTTAGTTTGCTAAGGCAAATCCTATTTGAAGAGTGAGCAATCTTGATATCTAAAAAAGTATTTTGATTGTCTCAAATCCTTCATGGTAAAACCCCAATGATGAAGGCAAGGTTTCATATCTGCAATGGCTATCTCATTATTTCATATAACGAAGATATTGTCATCATATGTAACTAATGCAACAAATAAATGCCTTGTCTCAATGTGAAGAGAGAATAATAATCTTTTGAAAGCCATTTGCAATGAGAACCTGCATGAACTCTATATTCCATTGACAAATCCGCGCATTGAAAGCCATGACACCCTCTTCACTATAATGATCTTTCGAAGTCTGTATGATGCTCTTGGAGTTAACAGCATAATCTTAGCTGGTTCCAAGGACCGAGGATGCAGTTCTAAGTAATTGGTTTTGGTGAATTATAAGAGTAGAAGGGATCCATTAAACGTTAATTTCTAAGTCCATCTTGAACAGAGTTTTCCAGAAGACAGAAGGTTTCTCAAGAAGAATTTGTAGCTTGGCATTCCGAGAAACGGTAGTGAAGATAAGCGAAGGCCTCAGTTTATGGCCGAGAATTTCTATGTCGATTGACCCTCTTTGCTCCTTGCAAGTTGTTTCTATTTGACACAATTTACACTCACCTGTCGCTCCTTTGCTGGTGATTTATGTTTCCATCTATCGCCTTCATCTTTTGTTTGGATCGCAGACATCAGGGCCTCCGAAATTGATTATTCTCAGAAGATCATACAACAGCCTCACATAGAAAGAGCGTCACGACAAAAAGATAGATAATCATATAGTTTATGAATAAAGCAAAGCATTGTTTTTCACGCCTCGACCTTGAACAATGAGGCTGAAGGGACGTAAAATAATTGCCTGGACTACACGAAGCCCGCCGACAAATATTATCAAGAAAAAAGTACACTAACTTATATTCTTTTCCACCTTGCAATTTGGCATATGATTTCTAAAGGGAGATATATAAGATGAAATGAGTCCGTATGAAACCTATGGAAGGCCAATGGCGAGGATGCAGGCAATCTTGAAGGTTTGGACTTTGAGGAGTGTATCCCACGTCAGCTGGGGATGCATCTGACTTGAGCATTATTAATAGATCTTTAGCCCTCCTCTTTAGGGGTTTTTTTAGGAGGTAACCTGACCTCCACTTAACGTGGTATCAGAGCCACAAGGCTTCTTCGTGGTGTGAGGATGGACCTTCTCCTTTCTCAATTAATGAGTGATTCTACCCTCATCTTGAGGCGTCTTTTGGGGAAGCCGCCTGACCTCCACTTCACAGTTGGTGTCCCACTTGTTACAGAAAATCAACTTAAATCTGGTTTATGATCCCTTCCGTGCGTCGAAGCTCGAAGGAAATGTCTTGCTCGTGTGGATCAAGGAACCTTTTCTTGAGGACCTCCACTTAACAGTTGGTGCCCCACTTGCACTAAACCAGCATCAAGTAAGGACTACACTGCCAGGTCACCATCCAGATCAGCATGCCAAGTCATCTTAACTATAAACCTGTTATGCTGTTAAGTTAGTTATTCTGTTACATAACTGAAGGCTGTTGTATTAAGACCACTGTACCCTTGAACTGCTCTATAAAAGAGACTGAAGCAACCATGTAAAGATTATTCAGTCTCAAGTGTTTTACTGTAATAGATTCTCAGAAGAAAAAATTGCTGCCTTTCTTTCCTTTCCTTTCAATTCTAGAGTTCTTTGTCTCTTCTCTTGGGATCAGAAGTACTTTGTTCGTCATGAGGCCGCGGAGTTTCTACGTTGGGATCGTAGGTGAGAAGCCATTTCTGTTCTGCATGGTATTTGCTAGCTTTGTATTTTCCTGTACACGAGTATAGAGATAATCTCATGGCTTCTGCTCTTGCAGGCAACATCATCTCGGTGTGCATGTTTCTTTCCCCAGTGTAAGCTGAAGAGCCTTTTGACAATTGCATTAATGGTTTTATTGTAAGTTAGACCTAACTACATAATTGTGAATGCAGCAAGACATTCTACCGAATAATAAAGCACGGCTCGACAGAGGAATTTGAGAGCCTTCCTTACATTTGCACGCTGTTGAACGCATCCTTGTGGACTTATTATGGAATTTTAAAGGAAGGGGAACTGCTCGTGGCCACTATTAATGGTTTTGGCGTCTTTGTGGAGACTATCTATGTCACCTTGTTTTTTATTTATGCACCAAGGCGATTGAAGGTAATCGTATGTTTTTTCAGCATACAGTTCGTAGTGTAAATGTTGTCAATATTACCAGCGTTTGAATCAGTTGTGCAAAGATGCCAGGCCAAGATTGCTGTCCATGTCGGAATCTTGGACGTGGGCTTCCTGGCAGCAGCAATTCTTGCTTTCTCGGTTGGTATTTCAGGGAGAAGCACGGCTTTATGCGATAGGATTCATGGGTGCTCTGGTAAATATTATCATGTATGCCTCACCTCTGGCCGCCGTGGTAAGGATTGAAGCTTGCTCATCTTGTTGTTCTTTTTTTACAAAATGCAGATTTAAGTGGTTTGTAAATTTGATTTCTCAGAGAACCGTGGTGAGAACCAAGAGCGTGGAGTACATGCCATTCTTCCTCACACTTTTCCTTTTCTTGAATGGTGGGACGTGGGCTATCTATGCCAAACTCCTACATGATTATCTCCTATTGGTACGTTCTTCTATCCATAGACTGTTTTTCTTGAGCTCTTCACTCTCTTATCTTCACTACCGTAGTTACTACCACTAGTTAGGTCCACCTAGTTTAAAGGTCACGTAGTCCAGTACCAAGTTTGGTGATTTGCCTCTCGTAGTAGAGAAATCAGGCAAAGGCTCACTTTTTTATTACAATTCACGCATTCAATTTTATGCACATAATGTTAAGTTCCAAACCTCATGATTAGAGTGCCTATTGGTTCACCACTGGATTAATCTACAAAGCCCTTGACTTACGGCATTTTCCTGATGTCATTTTCGTTGAAGGCTTGGAAAATAGAGCACGTGACATACGTGGAACCTTTCGTGCGAATCCTCTACATTCGAGCAATAACACTGTTGAGAGCTCTTTAAAACGTGCTAGTTATGGTTATTTTTATTTGCAAGGAACTGCTAGCGTTGAACGACAAGAATTTGAGAACAGGCCTGGCTTTTCTTTATGTGATAACTAAGGTGCAAGAAAATGAGTGAAGCTCCACTACGTAGAAACATATAATGATACCATAAAATGAAGTATCTTCCTAACAACGAAGCCTCAAAGCACGAATGTACCCATTTCTTCTGATTGTCATGACAAAAGTATAATTTTCATGGTTCAGGTACCAAATGGGGTTGGGGTTCTGCTTGGAGCTCTGCAGATGTTGCTTTATATGATTTACAAGGACACCAACCCAAGTGTTTCAGATTCAATGGAAACAGGATTGCAACATGAGAACCTCATTCCGTCCTCAAATGAATCACAAGAAAGCAGTGAAGAGTAGACTTTCCAATGACGCATCAAATGCTAGTTAGATGTTGTAAACTCCTTTCATTTTTGCGCCTAGATGAGAGTTCTATTGGCAATATCCAAACTCTGTCTATTCATACCAAAAGAACGAAATAAAAACAAAAAAAGAAAGGTTGGTAAAATCTGTTTTGATTCTAAGACAAAATGATAACAAGTTCTATGAATGACTTGGTCAAATATTTGTCATATCACAAAGTTATCCTCGGAGGAAACAACTAAAATTGACTGAAGAATATGAAATGCCAATTATATATGGCCTCGCTCACCTTGGAAAATCTTAGGGGATCTTTTCCTACCAGAAACTACTGATTGTAATTGGGCTGTTTCAAGACCGTCACTACAAAAAGTGGGTTTTGGAATTTCTACTCGAGTTAAGAAGTCTTACCCTAGCATGAGCTCAGTTTAGGGTTTTTATTTTGGGCAATCTCACGGTAAACTGTCGTTTTTATAAAAACAATCAAAACTTCTCAAATTAATGCAAGTTTTTAAGCAAGTAAAAGAGAACTTGAGTACGAATACATTGATTTATTTATTTTTCACATAAATATTGTAATTGAGATGGAGTACATTTACATTGTTGTCAATAAACTTGGAGAAATTAAGGTTAGAAGCCTATATATTTTCTTGTCCTCTCATGAATTATACAAGAAAGATCGGTCGATAATGACACCCTTATCTATCTTCATGTATTTTTACTGAGCCAAAAAGCCCTTATAAAAAGGTCAGAGAAATATCACGAGTATGGTCCAAGATTCCTTGCGTTTGAAATCTTTTACGGTTTGTTGCTCAAATTGCATGCTATTACGGTATTCTTCACTTGAAATAACTGTATATCTGCTGAGGGCAAGCAACTGCCTTATCGATTTCCATTGCATGTATTTAACACAGCAAAATTGCGTAGGACTTTAATTTAGATTTTTTAATCCCTCACATAATGTCTGTATTACTTCCCAATATTATAAATGACCTCCCAAAATCTTTTTGTTTTCTTATTGGTTACATCTTTTATTTGTAGTAATTTCTCAACAATCCAAAATTATTTCTTCTACATATTCTCATCCTATGGGTGTCTTCTTTATGTATGCTATTGTAATTTACATTATTCCACTAGTATAATTAATCAAAATGTTATGATTTTCATATAAGCGTCCAATGGTTATTCCTAGTCGATCGTATGGGATTGACAACTTCTCATTTGATATAGATTTATGAGCAAGATATAGAAAACTTACATATGAATGAATTATTGTTCTTCTTTTTTAAGATCTAATTTGTATTAATGAAATTTAAAGTATAAAAGTTAAGGGACATACTTTAACATTACAAAACTTACTATAACTATTAAAATATAGAAGTTGAAAACCTTCAACTTTTGCTCATATTTCTAAACAAGGAGAATTTTCTTTGTACAAATTTTCTTACTTTTACTAACAATGTTTAAGGTGTCAATTATTTTGTTCTAAAATTGTATGTAGTTACATTTAAGTCATTTACTAAAAATGTAACCTAAAAAGGACATCTTGATAAGTTTTGCAATCAAATCTCCTTATTTAGTTACTCTAATTATTTGTTCCAGTTCATCTTTCCATCTTCCAATATGTCCACATTCAAAAAAAAGGCAACTCCTATTTGTTATATGAGATTTATAGAAATCACAATGTATCGTGATCAAAAGGAGCTAACAAATAACTTCTACTACTATGAGTGTTTATCCTATACAATATCATCCAATAAAATTATGTTTGCTAATGTTATTAGCTCAAATTAGATCATACTAGTCCACCACATCGTTAACTTGCCGAAGGTCCTTGTATGTCTCTTTGCAACATTATGCAAATATGGAGATAATTGAAGTTAAAAAATGAGCCTTAGTTTGAATAAGCGTCTCCAACACTATGTTATGTTACCTTTGATGTCAAGCTGCATTACTAGAGTTTTTTTTATATTTTGTAATATATATCCATATGCTCTATAAAAAAGGCTTTAGGAGTTTATAAGATTCCAAAGCATACAATCTAATATAACCTTATTTTGTAAGATGAGAAGTGTTGCCTCATTTTTTGAACTTAGGTCATGTTTTGATATTGTTGTTCTAAGATCATATCTAACAATTAGTTATTAAAAAAAAATTGCTTCATAATATTTATTTTCTTTTAATTCCTTATTGTGTATCTATTTTGTAGTGGAAAATGGAGCTCAAAAGAACAAGGAAGGAAAAGAAAATCAAGGATGTCATCAAATCCCAATGAAGAAGGATCAACTGAGTAAGAGAAAATTAAACAAGAAGCTACATGTTCTGGAATGTTTTTATATATTGCATTGCATCGCATTGTATCAAGGAATAACGTACATCTTCTATGAATATTTATATGGTTCTATTCTTAAATAACTAAACATGACAACTAATAGTAATAAGACAAATGATCATCGATACTAATAACAATGATACAATGCATAAGTTATGGAAGGAAAGCTAAAGATAAGTAATGTTAGTATCAACTTTTACCTAATATTGTCATCACCATTTAACACTCTCTCTCAAGCCAAAAATTTCAATAAATCAATTACTTTAAAGTTGGACAATAAATGTCAATATTAGTTATTGCAAAATATTTTTGTTAATGGATCAACTAATTGCTTTGCCATCAAAATATGGTTTGTCTCAGTGTAACCTTTTTATACCTTTTTTTCAAAGAAATGAAAAATATATTTCTATATGTTTTGTTCCCCATGATAGATTAGATTATCCATTATATTGGCACCAAGATCCTTGAGTAGTCTAATTGTTAAACTATCTTAATTGTTGAATTAGTTATCACCCCATATTTGGTTTCCACGATAGATAGTAAAATAGTGAATTTTTTTTAGTCTAGCAAGAAATAAAAGAATTTCCAAGTTTTATATAAAAGCTCATTTTGGGCTTGCATGACATGGCATAAGATTCACAAGTTGAATCGGAAAAGGCCTTTAATTCAAAACTAGATGAAGAGGAGAACATAAGCCCTAACTAGGGTAACTTTATAGGCATTTCAACACCTTCATGGTTGTGTTATATGTGATTGTTTTTGTGCATACATAAATTGGATAAGAAGTTGCACCAAAAATTAATATTTGACCCCATTAAAATAAGATAAATTAACCTATCAACCAATCTTTAATACAACAAAGAATCTTTAAGTAAAAAATAATATTTTTTGTTTTTTATGCTAGCATTATACTTAATAGAGGTCAATTTCTCATTTTATTTCATAGGAATCATGGTTGGTTTGGATTATGGTAGCATAGAAAACAAAACCCTAATTCCAAAATGAGCTCCACGGCATCTTTTAGTTCGCTAAGGCAAGTCCTATTTGAAGAGTGAGCAATCTTGATATCTAAAAAAGTATTTTGATTGTCTCAAACCTTCATGGTAAAACCTGAAAGATGAAGGTAAGGTTTCATATCTACAATGGCTATCTCATTATTTCCTATAATGAAGATATTGTCACCATAAATACCTAATGCAACAAATAAATGCCTTGTCTCAATGTGAAGAGAGAATAATAATCTTTGGAAAGCCATTTGCAATGAGAATCTCTATGTACTTTACATTCCATTGACAAAAGACACTCTATAACTTGTAAAGTGATGTTCACAATATATATGTTAACTTCTCTCCTTGATTGTGAAATCTAGGTGTAAAGGTTGTGATAAAGAAAAGCATTATGAACATATGCATGGACCAATATTGAATGATAACAATAGCAATAACTAGGCAAATATGGCATGGTTTGAAATAGAAGATAATTTATCTTGATAATTAGTGTCATCGTGCTAATTGTACCCCTTGATTATAGGCAAGCCTTATACTATGCAATAGGTCTATCAACCTAGTATTTCATCTTGTGTATTCATTTACAATTAATGGGGGGCCAAACAAGAGGTAGGAACATCTCATTTATGATTAGTCTCAAGGGTTGAAAATTCTTTATCTTTGACGTCAATCCAACTAGGATTCACAAAGGTCTTCTAAAAGGTATGAGAATAACAAATAGTAAATATTTAGGCAAAGAAATAATGATGATAAGGATGACATTGGTTAGGAGAAACAAATTGAAAATTAGGGTATTGTTAGGTTGTGGGTCCCAAAGGTAGGAAGATATGTAGTTTTTGGTCTAGAATAAGGAGATAGATAGGTCACTCTAAACAACGAGGAGGAAAGGGATCCAATATGTTGACTAAAGGTGCAAGATCGGTAAGAGAGGTGTCGACAATGGGGATGGTCTCAGGAGAAGGAGAAGGTATGTCAATAAGAAAGGGCTAAAGGAGGGAGTGGTCGAATAATATGATAGTGAGCAAGGGTATGGGTTGACTAGCTAGGGAACGAGGCAAGTATATGATGAAAAACATCCCAAAAGTGTGAGACCTATTAGGTAACCCTATAAATAATAGAAGCAATGCACGCGTGTAAAAATATTGCAAGATGCTTAATTAGATATGATGTATTTCTTAACACTTGAATTAATAATTCATATCAAATGAAAACTTAAATACTAAAAAGTGAGTATAATACCGTTAGTATAATACCTGCAAAATTTGTGATGGGCTCATTTTCTCTAGTGGTATTAGCAGCTTATCACTTTATCATATCGATCCATCTTCAAGGTGGGCCACAGCCCCCCTATGTGGTTGTCCAAAGGTTGTGGGCTAAACTGTGACTGTATAGGTCCACTGGTTTCTAATAAAATGGCAGCAAGCCCATAGTAGCCCACAAGGACATACGGAGGTTCTTTCACATGACCTTCCTTTGCGGGCTTACCCACGTGTGGGCCTCCACTTTGGGCCCCAGTGTGGATCACGACCCAATAGAACACAAAAACTGGAACCCACTTATGACGCGGTCCAACCCGATGGTTATTGCTTTCCCTTATTTCGGTGGCTCTCCCGCACCTTCACTAAAACGAAGTGGCACCACTGCCATGCCGTCAACACTCATCCTCCACTGTCAACATAAGCCTGCTGGTACTCTCTTGCTTTGTGAGGCTGAGACCTTTTCCATAGAAAGCATTGGATTTCACCCAAAAATGTTGATCCGTAAGTTGTGGGAATCCAATAAACCAAACAAAAATTCCATCAACATGTTCCCCATCCTTAGCTTTTATTTGTCTGTCCACCCCACAGGTACATTTTATCGCAACTGTACTCCACAAGCGGTTCCTACGATTTTAGTTCCCTCCACAAATCACTGAGCCGAATGTAAAAACTCGACGAGTGTTTTCTGCCAGGCTTCAATTCATGAATTTCCTCGCTTAGATTGACCTTCTGGGTCCTTGTAGTTTTATTGAGACTATTCTGAAAAACAACACAAATGTCGGCGATGTTATCCATTCGAGAGAGACTAGGTTCATCAACTCGACTTGGAAAGCCAAGTTTTCAAAGCTGCGTGGGCTTGTTCCCTCTACTGTTTGCAGATGGAGTTTTTTGCGGGGGGCGTGGAAGGTGCGAAACTGGCAACTCCAAATGCTATAATTGGAGTCATCGATCAAGTTTTGGGAGACTAGGTTGTCGCCTTGCATGTTGGCGGCAGATCGGCAACTAAAGCGTCAGTCGAGTTGGATTGACGAGCCATGAGGGGTTTGGTTAAGTATTTTCTGTGCTTTGACTAGGGTTTGTGACGCAATATGGTAATTTTGCATTGTAGGAAGGTTTTGGGGTTTCGGCCTGTTTACTACAAGCCATTCGGGCAAATGAGTAAATTCGCAAGGCTAGAGAACCCTAAAACCCGAGGGGTATGGTAAGTATCTTTGGGATTAAAACATCATAGGTGCTACATTCTATGATACTGCTAGACCTTCTCGTAGATAAACAAAATGTATACTTCCAACAGGTATATCATGTCATAAACTTAAACTGACGACGAAGAAGAAGGATAAACTGTTTTTATGTTCTGTTGGATTGTTGTTAGCTAGCAAAGTTATTAACCACTAGATTGAAGTTCCACGCTGGGTGCATGCTAATAATTTATAAAAAAACAAATAAATAAATAAAGGATAAGGGTCAATTGAGAAAGAGAAAATTAAACAAAAGGTTACATGATGCAAAATGAATCGGTATTTAGATTCTATCGTACAGCTTCTAATGTGTTTTTTTTTTTTAAATAGATATGTACCTAATTTAGGTATTTGGACATCCAACTTAAAATTAAAAGATCTTAAATCCTGTTAATTTACCAGATGTAGTATAACTTTAATGTTGATTAGAACGATGTTTATAATGGGAAATCGAATTTTGGTCTAGTTTTCCATTCCTCCGCGAAAAACGGTGTGCAAGATCTGTCGGAAAGGACGACGACGCTGTCTGTCTTGGTTGTACGTGTGGCTTCTGGAGTCCACTTTTATCGAGCCACAAAACCTACTGGGGAAGGGAAAAAGCTAAGAAAACAAACAGAAAGGTGTAGCTCTAGACCCTTGCATGCTCTTCTTCCATCTAATCATCCTTGTTTTGCCGTTGATCTAAACAAGGAGCAGTTCTCGAAACGAGGATCTAGCAGACACCTGTCCCAAGCTGACCTGTCCATGCAAATTAAATAATCCATATTTAGAGAAATAATTAAACTGCATTAATGGCAAGCTAGTACTATACTCTCCCGACGGAAACCATGGTCCCCCCCACCCCAACCCCAGCTCACTCCACCTCAAGAGACACTTTTTTTTACAAATCACCAAGAATACACCAACGATGTTTCCATAAGAACTTGGTAATTGTGGTTCATGATTCTTCCGCTAAGGACAGAACGAAAGCAATTCTTGCAGGATATCGCCTCCATAGCCATCTTGGAGATCTTGGAAACACAGTGATGGCGATGCAGAGTGATGAGAGTTTTGACTGGTACAGTGCGGAGATGTACAAATGAGCACTGTTGACAGCGAAGACAGGGTAGAATGAACCAAAAATGGGGACGATACATGGGTGTTGGCATCTGCTAAATCATGTGGGCAGAATAGAAGAGGGGAAAGGACGATCCCTACCACAACGCCATGGATGTTTAAACAAAGACAGTCCAACGAACCCGCACTTGACCTCACGGGGTCGCATGGTCGCATGGGACAAACAATGAGACGATCCCGATGGGGGAAACCCATCTGACGGTGGAGACGACGAGATGAGGCATCTTGGCCTCGTGGGGTGGGGGCTAAAGATCTTCGAAGAACTCGCATTGTTAATTGTATTCCTCTGTTTGACCAACTTCTAAAAGGAAAACCCAAGAGAAATATTCGATTGGTACTCTAGGTGTACTCGTGTCCAAGTTCGTGTTCTATTCGGACAAGCCTATTATGTTCTCGTTTCCGGTAGGGAACATGAATGACCCGAGCAATGGGAATCCATTATCAGGTGTCATCCCCACACTACAAAATGCTTGTTCCTTTTTCATTTTTTCTGATATTTCTTTTACGTAGTAGTTTTATATATATGTATATATATATATATATATATTCTTTGGATTTCTTTGTACCATCTATAATGGACGATATCGCACTGTTTAGATAAACAACGACAATGCATGAACGTGACATGTATACTATTCACTTATAATTGTATGTTTCTGAGAATATCTTGAGTGTCGGATGCTAAGAACTGTGTTACTATACATAGACAAAGAAACCAAGAAACAAAAGAACCGAACAAAAAAAATAAAAAGAAAAAGAAAGGTGCTTCAAGATTAAGTACTCTACTTTTCAGACATTCAATGGAACCCACCGGAGCAGGAGGTGGTTGCCGAAGTAGCATTAAGCAAGAAGAACCACTGTATAAAGCGGAGGGGAACCGAGGGGTTTCTGGGGGTGAGGACAGCCCCTTATGGACTCTTCTGTTTGTGTTGGTGCAAGATCGATATGCAAATATTTGGAGGCTTCCTTGTCTTTTTTCTGGTTTTTTAATATCTCGGTAAGTCAGGCTTCCACGTGCTCCTGCGACTCTTCCCCACCTCCCAGGCCTCCCTCCCTACTTGAATTTAATGCCCATATTGTTTTTTTTTTTCTTATCACTCAATTACGCACTCTGACCATCTGTTACCCTTTTGTTTGCATCTCTCTGAAAAGCGAGAAGAGCTAAAGGCATTCAAGGTCGTATGAAAAAAGGTGCAACAGAAGGAAAAAGATATCCGAGATTTGGGATCATCCATTTCCCGAAGAGCTAGACGAAGGAGATGATGGAAGGCATCAAAGGAATAGGAGGAGGAAGAGTTGGTGTGGGCGAGGAAGACATGGGAGATGGAATGCAATGCAATGACCATCCCTACAGGAACAACCCAGGTGGGATCTGCGCTTTTTGTCTACAGGAGAAGCTTGGCAAGCTGGTCTCGTCCTCTTTTCCTCTCCCTGTTCGAGGCTCGTCCTCTTCTTCCTCCTCCCCTTCTTTTAGATCTGACGCGAATGGTGGTACTGGTGCTTCTTCCTCTCTTTCCCTCTCAATCAGACCCACATCAGCATCAAAAGGTATAAATGATGTTGGGGGTAAAGATAGTCATCATCCGGACTACCATACGAGGCGGGCCCGGATCCCTTTTCTTTTGGCTAAGAAGAAGAAGAAAGCTACTAACGTAGCATCATCGGATCGTGCAGCTGGTATCGTTTTCAAGCGAAGCAAGTCCACCACAACTCCTAGGAGAAACCAGTTCTTAGATGCCGATGATGGCGACTACTTCAGCCCAAGAAAAAGAGGTGGGTTTTGGTCGTTTCTTTACTTTTCTTCTTCTTCCTCCACTTCTTCATCTTCTTCAAAGCCTAGTGCTTCCAAGGCTATGGACAAGAGCTTCAGAGAGAACTCCAAGATCACATCTTTGACTGCAGCGCCAACAGCAAATGTTGTAATGGGGAAGCAGAGGGAGAAGCGTCTGGGGTCCTCTTTAGGAAAGAAAAATGACATCTTGGAAGAAGATGATAGTCCCAATAGCCAAGCCACTGCTTCAGCCTCTTCCTTTGGGCGTAAGGTTTCAAGATCCAGATCTGTTGGGTGTGGAAGCAGGAGCTTCTCTGGTGACTTCTTCGAAAGAATCTCCACTGGTTTTGGGGACTGCACTCTGAGGAGAGTAGAGTCCCAACGCGAGGGCAAGCCGAAGGTCTCAGCCTCCGTTGTGCATCGTGGTGGCGGTGGCGGAGATCACCAGTGCATGAAAGAGAGGGTCAGGTGCGGCGGCATATTTGGTGGGTTTATGATTACATCTTCATCCTCTTCATCATCGTCTTCATCTTATTGGGTATCATCTTCAGCTGAGGATATGAGCACAAAGCCACTTGCACATGGTCGGACTAGGAGCTGGGGTTGGGCATTTGCGAGCCCAATGAGAGCATTCAGCAAGCCCTCCTCCAAAGATGGGAAGCGGGACATTGTCAGACAAGCTTCAGAAAAGACCACAACCCCCGATTTGGCTGCCATCCCTTCCTTACTGGCCGTGAGAGGCTAGACAAAATAGTTTGGGCCTTCAGCTTAATACACAGTACATGTTTACTTATCCATTTCACTACTTCACTTCTGTTGGTGTCTATTACATTAGTAACGTAACACTTTCCTTCTTCATTTCTTATTCTTAGTTCCATTGTCCTACTACTTTCGTGTTCCATGAATCTCTGGTCTTCACCTCTGGTTGGTGGCCAAAGATCGGCGGTAATGGAGTTACTACCAAACCCCGAGCACTCACCCTCTTATTTGCTGGGGCTGTGTTAGAATCTGTATTCTTTCTTGTGTTTATCTGTATTTTGCACTGTGATGTTGAGGTAAAGATAAGTGGTTTTTTTTTTAATTAGATAAGGATGGTATATTGACTGGAAGTCTCTCTCTTCACATGCGCCCACATGCCTGGTGCTGTAATTTCAGATCATTTTCCTGCTAAGATGGTCCACGGCTCATTTATATGCTTCAGCTACTTGAGCACTTACACGACCATAGAAGTACTCGCAGATTATAACGAGTTGAAGCCTATTCCAGTTATCCGAACCTCATAATACCTCTTTCGAAAACTCAACCAACAAGAAGTTATCAATTATCCAATACGGATTATTCCCACTGCCTGTTACTCCCCCATCATTAATGAACCCTAATGCAGCCAAATACATTGCTAAAGTCTGGACCAAGACGTGATTAAGGGACAACGTACAGGCACTGGTGGGGATCATTGTGAATGAAAAACATACTGAGTCTCATGAAGCTCAAAGTGGGATACTTTCAAGAAAAGTTGATCCTTTTCTTTTCCTCTGTTTTGCTTGTAAGTGGAAAAAAATGTGAAAAGTCACGATGGCAAAGTACACAATTCGTATAGGGACAGGACGAAGTTGGCTTTTCAGGACACCTACTTTTAATTCACGGGGAGTGGGGATTTTCCTTTAGGGATTTGATTGTTTCTTTGGTCTAGGAATGTGCAGTTCTGATTGAGAATGTTTGATAAGTTAATAAACTTTTTCTATCTCATAACTTCTAGGAACCATTATTCATAGTTTTGTAAGAAAATTAATCTTTCAAATCCGTATATCAATTTTATAGATTATAAAGTCTCTGAAAAACTAAACCACCTATATCAATTTTAAAATGTTTATGTGCTTGCCGACAACTGTGAGATTCATGTGTGGAAAACTCAATTTACTAGCGCCGTGCAAATTTTTTTTTTTTTTTTTGGGGGGGGCATCATTATTGTTCATGCATGATAAATATGCAGAAGCAATTGTGTATGATTGAAACATGAGAGCAACCACACGTGAAGATTACACCTGGAGAGTGTGGATGAAGCCGACACCTATAACAGTCGTACGTGGTGCGTCGTCCTGTTCCCCAAGTGTGTCCTTCACCTTCGAAGGATACACGGCCTCACTTTCGTAGCTCTTTTGAGTTCTGTGTCCCTGTCCATTATCTCGTATCTTGTCTATGGCGTTCAGTAAGCCTCATTGACGACAAAGGCCAAGAACAAGCCTATTGGATTTTCCTTTGCTCTTTCGGCCAGTAGTTACTCAATAACATGCCTCTAGTTGAAGCCGCGCAGAAATGAGGTCAGTTATGAACCAAAGCAGTTGAGCTAGTAGGCCGGCTAAATAATCAGTATTCAATAGAAACTACTTATAATAAATACAGGAAACAGAGGAGATTCAAGCAAGTTGTTGAAAGGGTTCATAGCAGAGGAGGACATAACGTCGCAGGATCTGTCATGTGGGTTTTGTTTATAAATTTTCGTCTTCTTCGTTAAACTTCGGTTTATATGACATACTGAAAGAACTTTTCTGATAACATAAACAAAGAACTGAGCGTGATAAAAGACAGAGATGCTATTATTATTATGATATGAGGGAACCAGTCACATCTCCACCAAAATTAGGCGACAGCACACCAGCCCGTCTTTTCCCATTGATGTCGAAGAGAAGATTCAAAAGCATGTTAAGACAAGCATAGTCAGAAAAGGTTCGACGAGTAAGTCCAAGGACAGCAAAGGATCGTCCTATAATCACATGGATGCTCCGTGGTTTAGTGAGGCCTCACTCTCCGGCTCAGCAGCATCGCTCGCAGCTCCGCTGGGTCAATCTCAGCGGTATGATTGATGGGCCTGTAGTAGCCAGTGACAGGGTCCGGAACCCATGCGGAAGAGGCGCCAGTGTCGCCTGGAACTGCAGCCTTCTCTTCTGCCTTCCCCATTGCTGCACCTCTTGTACCTCTACTAAAGCTTGCCGACACCGACGTCTGTGATGCAACCGCGTAGCCTCGTCTGTCCCCCACGATGACATACCATATAAAATGTCCATCAACAAAGCATAAAAAAACACATATCAATAAAATACTTTATTGGTCGTTAAATTGACAGAGGCCCCCCTTAGGAGAGGGCCAAACGGGCTGTCACTTCTTTCTTTGACAGCCAGTCAATTTGGCATCCAAATGTCATATCCATCCTCGGGTTATATATTTTCTCTTTGTAATTTCTGTTTAAGACAGGTACTAGGGGAAAAATACAGGCCATATACTACGTTGAGTTAACAATTTCATAATTCGATGATGTATAATGTAAAGACATGCATATCACATATTTCACACAAAATTGGCTCCACAAATCAAATCAAACCGTTCGATTTCAGGATTATTAGACTAGAAAAGAGATGAATCAAATCAACCAAATTTGATTGACATGGTTTTGGGCTCCAACATGGTACGCCATCAACTCTAGGAACCACGAATTGATTATAAGTCCAATATTAGTACAGAAGAGAAGAAAACAAGAATTTGTAGCTTTCTCTGCTCCATCCGAGTACGTGAAAGGAAAGAAAAGGTAGTTCATTCGATAATGCAACCCAATGAGAAGCTTAACACTTGAATCTACTTTATGTAGTTAGCAAACGTCCAAACCAAATTATCAAACATTTAAGATTGGGCACCCTCAAATCATTGTACATTCGACAACGTACGAGTCTCTTTTGAAAGGATTGCTTTCATTTCAGGTCATTACACAGCTTATTTGAGATGACCAAGCACAAAGAGGAAGAGTACATCGATGTACATACAAAAATCAGAACAGAGCGAAAGGAACAGGTCGATGCTATTCCTTTAACTTTCTGTCCTAATGCAAACAAAGGAAAAGACAGAATCAACGGAAAGAAATGGAAACACCCAACAGGTACAACTCACTTTTTGACAGAGAGACCATCAGCAATGGAAGCAGCAAGAAGCTTAGATAGGGAGAGAGAGCGAGCCATATTCTGATATTTATTTATTTAGCGCTGCTGCGGAAGCTGTTCTTCCTGGAATGCTTTCCCAAGAAGACGAAAAACAACTTCCACAGCAGCCGGTGGATCGCTCTCTCTGCGGTGGGGATGCGAAAACTAGGGTTTGTGGCGCTTATATAGATGGAGAGGAAAGGTTCTCTAGAAAGAAGAGAAAGTGCTTTCAATGACTTGACAAGCGCGCGTGAAGGTCTTCAAATGGTCATGTGAGCAGCCGACACGTGGTTTGTGCGGCATTGTACTGGTTTGATACTATGATGTTGGGGCCTGGTTTTCCGGTCTGAGGGCCACCTTGAAGACAGTGGTGTCTCTCTACCCAGGCCGCTTCATTTTGCCGTCCAAACATTTAAGATGGTGTTCTTGCTTTGATATCCGAGAATCAAGGTTAAAAAACAGGTTGATTTTATAAACTTGCTTCTGTTTCACTTCGGCAAAAGGCTGGAGGATTGTTCGGAAGTCTATTCCTCAGATCCAAGTTATAAGATGAGTTTCGTGCATTTACACGCATATTGCAAGGCAGGAAAAAAGAGAATCAACTCTCAGCCCATACGTTGTTCAAATTTTCATGTAAAACTTGCGTTGATGACCCATAAATTACTTGCTATAATCTGATTTTCGGGACTATACATCATCAAAGTCGAACTTATAAGCTACTTCATGACCTTGTACGAAAGTTTGATCGCGGAAGCCACTCAAACACTGGGCAATATCACTATGACTTTCTAACAAGTAGAATAATCTCCGCTAGAACTTGATACGGAATAGCAGTTTTGAGAGATGGTGTACTTTGCATAATGGAGTCAAGTTTAGGTAAAGTTCCTTCTTTGCTTAGCCATCAAGCTGCGTTTTTGCTGTGATGGTGTGCTTTACAGCATGGGACGGCAACATGGATTCTTGAACAGTTAAGTTACTTTAATTCAATTGTACTTCTGCGTCTGCGGTTTCTTGATGAAGTGCTGGACTTGTAATGAAAAGAAAAACTCCTTAATGGAGGATCCAAAGCGTATGACAGTGTGACAGCGTGACAGTCAAAGCAGACTGCGTAGGCCTCACTGCCCAACTCTACCTTTTAGGTGCTTCTTGCTCATTTGTGTGGATCGTCCGACGCAACAAACGAGGCGAGTAGACCGGAGGCCGTCGACTGACGCCGCGTGGGCGACGCCAGAAACCGTACTCTGGTTAAGAGACAACAGGCGACAGAGAGGGCAGCTGCTTTACCATAACATAATAATAGATGAGGCTCTAGCACCCTTTTTTCGGTTTTTTTAACGCCTCAGCGACCTTTGGGCACCGTCCGCGGCTAACTTTCGCATGACGGCAAGAGAGGGGCGTTGGGGATCTCAGACGAACTTGCTTCTACGAAAAGCCAGCTTCATTGGTACTCGACGATGTGGGAGCACGTAAAAATTATTAAAATTTTGTATAGGATAATATCGCAAAAAAATCTCTCGATTACGTAAAAACACCTTAAATATTCAGTCTTACTAAAACATCCGTTGTTCAAGTTTAAGCAGAGCAATAAAAAGCAATACCTCATACACGAGTCTTCATAAAAAGTGAGGTAAAAGTTGGCAAATGTTTAGTTCCATAATGAGTAGGTGTCACTTAAGATTTCTTCACCCAAGTTTAGTAAGTGAGTGAGAACTGTTTGCAAAGAGAGATCTTGCTCAAAGTAGATATAAAGTGGTGTTGGAACCACTAGATTGCAATCAGTCAACAGTAAAGAGAGAATAAATCCCATTTCCAAACTGTGAGGTTGATGGCAAGACCCCCACAGTAGGAAGTATGGCGTTGCAGGTGGAAAGGATCGTGGCAACCACTACATGACAGTCGTTCAATAGGGAAGAGACCATACAATGTGCAGAATCCAACAACATCAAAAAGACTGCAGCTCCACATTGCAGCTGGACCACAGAATCTATAAATAGACATTACAAAACCAAGTAAGTTAAGACTATCGTGCATAGCCGTGGAGAAATGCTCCACGAAAACAGAGACAAAAAGACAAGTTCTATATCCACGTAAATATTTTAACACCAATTTGACATAGAAGGCAAGGAGGCAACTTACGACCTCGTATTGTTATTTGAAAGATCCTTAAGAAGTACCTATCTAGTCAGTAGTAAATTAACAATTTTACATAACCATTAACAATTAAAAAGACCATGAAAGGAATTTTGTCAAATAAGAGAAAGAAAAAAAAAAAGTCATTTGCTTAAGGCAACGTATAAAATAGGATCTTAGTGCTATTTTAAGATTTACCTTTCAAAGAGTCTATTTGTTGGCCTACAGGGATTGGATTTTTTAATCTCTGTAATGTCCAGTTAATCTTTCTTTCTTTCTCTTCTCTTCTTCCTCTTTTGTAGGTTCCTCCCACGCCTTTTTTTTCTTGAGCAAAGGCTATATCTGTTTTGAGTTATCGCCCAAAGTTTCGGCTTCTTACTGTCAAATACTAGGTTCTATTGTTTAAACCTCCTCTGATGGCTTATTCTGATATTCTTACGCCAATGTAACACAAACCTAAGAAGCCTGCCATTTCCATAAAATATAGTATGCTAACACATAAAACCAACTAAAAATGCCTTCTTTAGACCTTAGTTTTAGGTATCAATTTTTGTTGGACCTCAATAAGCCTAAGTCTTTCACAAGCCCCATAAGTCTCTAAGCTGAAGTATGACAACCACTCTATGATGGATTAAATTCAACTTGACTTGATCTTAAAAATTCTTTCTTAGATAACCTTTTTTATACGTTATATTTGGCGTTGCTTGAATTTGGAATGTAACATTTATTTTGATATTATTTGTTAAGAATTTTAACCATTTTGTTAAAAGATTTAAGTTTGAAGGTTAATTTCAATACATTCATGTAAATATCATTTTTAACTTAGCACTCAAGGCTGTTTCAGCCCCATAAGGCCGTAACCTATAGCCGGAGAAAGATTGCTACGGTTTCGGTGTCTAGCCGTAACCTATCAGCAAATGGAATCAAGAGAGAAAGTGCCGCTGGTTTTTACGTCAGTTTTTGCTTTTCAACGCGAGTGTTCGGCCTGAAGCTTACCTTCCCCATGCACGCCAGCTTTGTGGATTCTCACCTATAAAGCTAATTTATCCCTAGATTCTATTGCATACAGTCTGCCTCTTTTCCCTTGAGTTCGGTCTTCTCGAAAATCCTTGATCATTCATGAACTCCGTACTTGTAGATAGGTCCATAACTCTAAAGCACAAACCGACGACTCATTACTCACAAAAGCAATAGAGAGGTCCAGCAGCTATGTTTTGTCATTGTTCTACGATCCCATGCTTTACTCACAACAAGCTGGCATTTTCCGGGTACAACATGTACACACTGACAATTACTTGATGGTAGGGTCTAAAAATAACCTCGAATATCACGTGGATATACATTGTTACGAACTAACGCATAAAGGCTAGTTAAAGGGTCTGCGAACAATAAATCATCCTGGGAAGCGAAAATGTAAATTAGTAAGGTAAACCAGTGACCCTGCATCGAGTTTCGGCAAACCCAATTCCTAGAAACGCTTTCCTCTCAACACATGTATGTGTGTCAAATGGAAAATGAGACTGCAGAGGAGCGAAGGAGTGAAGGAAACTAAGAGAAGTTTCCAGGCCACATGAATCGATTTTTTCTGTCCAATATTTCGTGTTTATGCCACAGAAATCATAAAGAGGCATCATTGGGTTTGGAAAACTGATGCTTATGCGCTTGACAAAGCTTAAACTAAGGCATAGGGAGAAAAAATTTATGGTAATCAAAGGTCAATTGATATAACGGTAAAAAACTGAGTTTTTGATCCAATATCTTCCCAAGGTAGTTGATATATAAGATGTATGTATAATAAATCCAACCATTGAATCAAAAGGCCTAAGTCTATTGGCATGATGGGTCTAATTATCTTTAGAATCGTAACATTTCACCATGCTTCCTAAATTTGACCTCCTTGACAGTTAGCTTAATATGTTAAAGCATATACAATTTCAAAATATGCTATATTACAGCCTTATTAAATGAAATCTTGGAGAAGTAAGTTTCCTTAAATATATTTGGTTTCTCACCTCAATAATAACATCGATGACAAATTATCCCCTGATTTTAATACTTAATGAAGTGCTAGGGACGTTCCTTTCACCATTTGGGGTGCCTAAGCAACCTGGCTTAGAAATGGAAACAAGAAGCGCCATAAATGTGACGAAGTCATACAACAGCCCTATTACCATCTGAGTGTTTTGTAGACAATCTGTAAGGTCAAGCACTATTGATGGAGTAGCAAACCTTTATAGCAGCCGGAGTTAATAAATGTAATACAGTTTGAGTGAAATTTGCTTTTATAAGTAGTTCATTCTGATATACTAATAACAAGAAGACAGATGCGTCTCAACATGATTCCCAATTTAGCCCATGTGCAATTTGTGGTGCTTATACATGCAAATCAAAGATAAACTCCACGCATGGATTCTGTGTGATGGACTAAGTATACCCATCATACATTTCCATTAGATTAGGATTTGGATGAGAGTTTGTTAAGATACTTTATTTGGTTACAATCATAATGCAAACGTGAAAGCAACCCCATCATAATGCAAGATAAGAACAAAAATGTGTGGCCTTTGCGTGTGCAACTTTATTCCTAAAAAAAGCACTAAAAGGATGTCTTTTTACCTTCCCTGTAGGCTTTTCTTTCTCCTCCTTTATCATGTTCCAGCCACCAAGAACACCCCATAAACGTACTCCACGAATGTAATACTAGCGAAACAAGCTTAACTAATTTCTTCCTAGAACAACAGAGAGATCCAAACCTCCTCTTCCATGGCAATAACCCTGCCATCTGTTTTCTGCCTCCCTCAGTTCATTATCTCCAGCACTGACCACTTTACGATGGCAGTAGTTGCTGGACTAGTTGTTCTATATCTTATATACAGAAGAAAAGGCACCATTTATTTGCTAGATTTCGCTTGCTACCAGCCAACCGACTCTTATCGTCTGCCTAAGTCCTCGTTCGTAGAGCATGCCTTTCTTGAAAACATGGATCCTGATAGTATTGCTTTTCAGATCAAGATCCTAGAGAAGTCTGGGTTCAGTGAAAAGACCAGCGTCCCTCCTTCCCTCCTTCGAATAGCACAAAGGAAGTCGCTCCAATTTGCCATGGAGGAGGCTGTGACTGTAATGTGCTCCGTAGTTGAAGATTTGTTTAAGAAAACCAATATCAACCCAAAAGCCATCGATATTGTCATCTCAAATGCTAGTATGTTTTGTCCTACACCATCTCCGAGTTCTATTGTAATTAATAAGTTCAGAATGAGGAGCAACATCATGAGTTTCCACCTCTCTGGAATGGGATGTAGCGCTGGAGTCATCGCGGTTGGCCTAGCTAAAGACTTGTTGAGAGTTCACCGGAACTCCTTGGCTCTAATTATCAGCTCGGAGCCTCTACACTTAAACTGGTACACTGGCAAGAATCCGTCCATGTTGCTTACTAACTGTCTCTTCCGAATGGGGGGTGCGGCTGTACTGCTTTCTAGCAGGAAACGGGACAAAAGCAGAGCAAAGTATGAGCTACAACATCTTATTCGAACGAACAAAGCACAAGATGATCTATCTCACGCCTGTGTCGTTCAGGATGTTGATTCGGAGAACAAGGTTGGGGTGTCAATATCGAAGAACATCCTAAACGTCGCCGGGGACGCACTTAAAGCAAATATTGCTGACCTGGGACCTCTGGTTTTGCCATTTTCAGAGCAATTCAGGTATGCATTATCCATAATTTGCCGAAGGATCGTGTGGAATAACAGAAGAAAGAGCATCTACGTACCCGATTTCAAGAAAGCTTTCGCGCATTTCTGCATCCATGCAGGAGGCAGAGCTGTTATTCAAGCAATTGAAGAAAACCTACGTTTAGAGAAACAGGATATCGAACCTTCAAAGATGACTCTTTACAGATTTGGAAATACTTCGTCTTCCTCGATTTGGTATGAGCTCAGTTACATCGAAGCAAAAGGGAGAATGAAAAAAGGAGACAGGGTTTGGCAAATAGCATTTGGTAGTGGTTTCAAGTGTAACAGCGCAACGTGGAAGAGCATTCACAATTCAGGGGTTGAGATAGCCAACGCATGGAGTGATATTTACTCGTATCCCGTTGAAGTAGCCCATGTTGTAAACATTAACTGAGGACATAAGTATTCCTCCGAAACCTTTATCAATGGGAACAGCCCCCAGAATTTACCATCCCAACCTCTTCAGACAGTTATTTCAGAATCCCATTTCAAGAAATCAGCACCAACTTAAAAGTCACCGATTTCGAACCTGCTTCCACAATAGATGCACGAACTTATATAGGATAGAGCAATAAAGGCTACTGAATGAAATCCAGCCTACAAGACTTAAGCCTCCAGTTCTCACCAATTATGTAAAAATTGCTGGCAACACGACAATTCAGACATCCATAAAGGGGGACCAAAAAGTATAGTCGAGGCAAACCATTTGTTAACAAATAAGGCTCAATGCCCAAAATAACAATACGAGAAGCAAAATTTTGAGCTAGGTAAACCTATATAAAGCAGCCTCATAATTCCGAAGACTCAAATCCAAAACTTAAAACGAGTTATCAGCAAATAGCCATACAATCCCATAAATAGGAAACTAACAAATGATAGCGACGCAAACAATGTTTTCTTCTCCATCTGACAAAAATGGTTCCCAACAATTGTCGATCTTCCCACATCTTAATTCTCCGGTGCAACTGGTTTTTCTTGTGTCTCCCTATTTTAAGGACTCAAACTCAAATGGGGCAGGGTGGAACATCAAGGGTGCTTCCAGCTTGAATCTGACCCCAGCCAATAAGACGCCAATGCTTTTCAACTCGCCGGCTGAGCGCAATCTTCTCCCCTCTACTGGTGCACACTGGGGATGTGAGTTGCAACTTTGCCAAATCATTCTTTACAGCAAGAACTCGAGCACCTGTAGACATAGATCCTATGTTAAGCATCAATATCTCTTGCTTCGTCAGCTTAGAGACCTTTCCCTGCTTCTCTGTGCCCTTAGTCCTGACACCTAGAAGCCTTCGCAGCAAGAAAAAGTTCACCTGCAAAATCACAGCAACACAAGTTCAGCATTAGAGAATGTCTAATGACACAATCCACGAGACAGGGAGGGAGGGAAAGATCTGTAATGAAAATGACTCCTTTCACCATAGGACAGGAAAGAAAATAAGGTAGTGGAGTTGGAGGGTACAGGTTAGCAGAAACCAAGGAATACCACAAGAAGATCACAGAATCCCTCTTTAAGGCCTGAAAAGAATCCCCAGCACTGCAAAAGCAAGGCCAATTTTGTTCTCCTCTTTTTTTTGTTTTTTTGGGGGTGGGGGTGCGGGTGGGGGTTGGGGGGAGGGGGGAAGGGGGGAGGGGGACTTGGGGGTGGGGCAAAGGGCGGGGTTGTTGTTGGGTTTGGTGGTTAGGTTCTCCAAAAGGGCACACAAATAGGGATAGGTTCTCCATCAAATCCATCTCAGGAGAGAAGGAAAGCATGACCATCATAAAATAGGAGACTAGCATGTCACTTAATTTAGTTATTCTTTTACAGGGAAAATAAAAATATTGCACATTGATCAGCTACCATGTCTTAACAAGACGAGATTAGTAAAAGAAGCTTTCAAACTAGCCCTTACCTCAAGTTCAACAAAAACCTCAGGCAGGGATCCAACTTCACCTAGAACTTGACCAACCAACCTATCAGCACGTGTTAAAGTAGGATCCATTGTTGTGCCAACCCCAATGAGACCTCCAGGAACAGCAAATTGCAGCTCGTTTTGCTCAGCATATAGTGAGACAATCCTGGAATATATCGGTGTGCATCTGACGTTCCCACTCTCATCTTTAACAACAATCCCGGGTCGAACCTCAATAAATTGGTTCACCTTCAAAACACCCTACAAAAGAATAAAGACTCAAGTGAGCCACTGAAACAACACATACCCATCTCTGAAAATCATACTTGCAGAAGATAGCAGTAAGTTTCTATTATGTAGTCTAAATAATTGGTGTACAAGCCAATGGTGTTAAAGGGCAGAAAATAAATTTTGCAGCACGATTCAAGTAGTCATAAAGTAATGAAAAAATTATTAGTTGTTTTTAGAAACAAGAAGTGGAAGAACATACAGCCTCGAAATGATAAAGTAAAACATATAAATGCACGTTTGATTTCTTTGGCTTTTTGGCCTTCCAGGGGAATTTAATTTGCTTGAAACAATGCCAAGCATGTCCATCCGCACATTTTTGGCTCTCATGATTCCGCCAATTATGAGGGAATATTATAGGCTAACATTATAAAGAAAACCCATGTAAAGAAACAATTGAACATCAGATGTCAGTAGCAGGCACAAACAGAAATTAAAATGTTTCTCAAGTGAACAAATCCATAAAGAAGAGGCATACCCTGAGTATGCTTCCACCAGCAACACCACCTCTTATCTCATCCACCTCAAAGCCTGGCTTATTAACATCAAAAGACCGGATAACAATCATATTAGGAGGTGATATAAAGTTCCTTTCTGGTATTGGTATCTTTTTCACAATATACTCGCAAACAACATCAATATTATACTTCAGCTGTGCAGATATTGGTACCACTGGTGCTCCATCAGCAACAGTTCCCTGGTAACAAAAGGTTAAGAAACACCATTCAGCGCACTGAATAATGAACTGCTATTGCACCAAAGAGGATCCAAAAGAACTTACATGAATAAACTTCTGGATTGCTTCATGCTGGTTGATGGCCACATTTTCCTGTATAAGGTCTACTTTATTCTGAAGGATTATTATATGTTGAAGCCGCATAATTTCAACAGCAGCCAAATGCTCAGATGTTTGTGGTTGTGGGCAGCTTTCATTTGCAGCTATTAGAAGTAGAGCTCCATCCATAATTGCAGCTCCATTAAGCATCGTGGCCATGAGAATATCATGACCCTATAGAATAAATCAGAAACAATCATATGAACACAAGTTCAAGAAAAGATACATCAAGATTTAGCAAGGCGATGAGAACATGCAAGGACTGCATCTTAGTCAGCAAATCATCACAGAAAAAAAAGTACTCCTGCAAGTTCTTTACTAATCACACTATCAGATTCTATACATGAGAAGACCTCCCAACGAAGAAGCTCTTAAAGAAAGTGTCTAGCTGTGCCGAGTTCCAAAAGTAGGACTTTTAAGTCACATATTTAGGATGACTAAACTCGAAAGTAAAATGCAGTACTATGGTACATCCTTAATTAAAAAGACCAAGCGAACTGGAAGTTACCACTGATAAACTTAAAGGGAAACAAGCATTACCATACAACATTTTCCAAACCAATGCAACCCAAAATTTGAAGGAAAAACTAGAGCCAGCATCTAACATCTACAATACTACATATGACTAAATGACAGAGACATATCCAACTTCATCACAAAAATATTATATCAAACTATAATTCCCAATAATAAGCAACTTAAGCATCTTACCGGGCAATCTACAAAAGAAACGTGCCTCAACAGTTTCATTCTGCAGTTTTCAAACCCTGGAACATCACACATAGGACTATCTTCCTTTCCACTTCCATAAGCCCTATAACAATGCAGTAACACATTAATGAAATGCTGCAAGCCAAATGATGATATAATTGAGTCTGTCAATATTTACACACTTATAACACATAGGTCGAGGGCATCGTTCATCTTCACATTTGTAGATCTTGGCATTGGCATAACCAAGCTTTATGGTAATATTGCGCTCCAACTCATTTTTGAAACGAACAGTCTGCAGATGGTTGACATACCCTTTCAGAATATTATTCATCCAATGTTTGTACCAAGGGAAATGTAGATATATTATGCACCACTGTCACCTCAGCTAATGTCTAATTACTATCACAAATGAAGCTTTGATAAACAACAGTCATGCCAAGGTTTACTGCAGTCAAATAAAAGAAATTTTGACATACCGCATCCACTTTATAGTGGCAACAAATGAACATTAGGCCAAGAGATATTTGCTTAACCAACAAACTTCAGTTAACCCCAGTAAGATGAAGGTAATTTTAATTAACCCCAAAAGGAATGTTAGAGGAGACTTCAAACTATCAAAAGATAAGGAAGGTAACATCAAATATTTCCCATTATGATGAAAATTTTTAAGAGTCAATATTTATCCGGTGTGTATTTGATACAGACTAATTAGATGAGGTCCATTTCAAAAACCTAACTAAATACTAGTCATTCCTTTACTGTACAGCATATAGTTCAGCATAAATGTAAAACTAGTAACAAACTATTCATAAACTCTAGAAGTACTATAGCTCGAAAGATCAATCAGAGTGAATGCTTACAGGATGGAATGCATTGCATTGCTTAAAAATCAAGCAGTAAAGATATTGCAAAAGAAAAATCACCTGGACACCAGATATTGCTTTTACAACCGTTGACTTCCCATGAGCCACATGACCTATAGTGCCTGATACAGTACGTTTGATAGCAAAACAATTAGCTTCAGAGACAACTTTAGGAGCTATGATCAACAAACAACTAGTTGCATGAAATTTCATCCAATCTTGTCTGCTATAGTGTCCAATATATGAACAAGCGTTAGGTATCCCATGGTTAACAGAAGTTACCAATATTAATTGTAGCTTGACGAGATATAACTTCAGGAGATAGTGGATGTAGCTTTGTTACATCCAGTTTACTCAAGTCCTGCTCCATCAAACCCTTCCGCGACATTTTGGCTGTTCCAAAAAGGCCCTGGATAACAAATTTTTATTGACTATTGGAACAATTCAATACTTAAGTAAGATATGTATTTCCACTTTGAAAATACAAGAGTGCACCACAAAACATCAAGAATAATATTAAACAGAGAAAATCTATTCTCTACGCTTTTCAGTTGATGAGCAAAACAACTAATAGACAATGCACCTAGAGTACAAAAGACTTGGAATTATATTTTACGTTAAATCATAAGGGAAAATTTTCTTTTTTGCACCCTACAGAGATGGCATCATTATAAACCCGAGCAAATTAACGATAATAAAGCATAAGAACAAAAGATCTTACTAACGTTAACAGACCTGAACGGTAAGGGAAACATAAAAGCACCTAAAATACAATAAGACCAGCGTAGTAATTCATACTTGGTCGAAAAAATGAAACTTCTTTTAATTACACCATAGAGAGGTCAAGGTTACTGCACCAAAATTCCCCATGAATAAGCATAGAAACCCCAAATCTTCTTAGAGAAGCAGAAAAGCCCCCAAAACCCTGAACCCCACAATTTCCAGCTAAATCCTTCCACAAGGAAAGAAAGCCCCTCACAGACCCCTTAATAAAGATGAAACTATATCACCGATTCTTCAGCTATAACCCAGAAAGACATAAACAAAAAAACCCTACAAATCCCAAGAAAGACTCATTTCTTATCACCGTACGACCATCGTAAATGGCGAGGGATTAACCGCCAGAGAGAGAAAGAGGAAGATAAAAGAACGAGACGGACCTTGTTCGTTCAATCTGAAGGCGAGCCGACAAGAGCAAGCGCGTGTGAGGAAAAGGGAGTAAGAGGTAGTCTTTCGGAAGGCTAGAGAAGCAGAGATATATTGGATTTAAGGAGAATTTTGCAGGTAGGGGTAGGAGTGGAGTCCCCGGAGGGCAGTTTGGTCACTTAAATGAATTTTAGAGCTTTTGCAGGTAGGGATACAATGGAGTCTCAGGAGGACCGTTTGGTCATTTACAAAACTTTATTATTGGGTATTTTTGTCATTTTCATTTTTTTTAATTTTTTATACTCATACACTTATTTATATATTTTAGATATCAAACATGTAACTAAAAAAACCTAAACAATATATGTTCACTATTGGGTGCTTACTAGCACTAACAAATTTATGTCATTCACTTCTTAGAATGATACTAACAAATTTTTATTTCAATAAATCATCTATTAATTCCACGGTAAGCTAACAAGTTTGAGAATCTTAATTTCAAATTCAACACTCAAATATATAAATTAATTACACTTAAATAAAAATAATTAAAAAAATAGAATTCATTTTAATCTAATTAATGGGCTTAGAGAAAGGTGCTTTCCAAAGTAACTTTTGTTATTGGGTTTCTAGTTATGTTCTTTTGAGAATCTTCCATACAAAATCTTTGTCTTCTTCTTTTAGTATGTAGCAATTAAACATCCTTGGATTCGGCTTGTAAGAAGACGCTCCACGAATCCCATTCCGACACACTTCTATAAACACCCTGCAATTATGGGGATTTCCAAACTGTTCTCTCACGTGTCGCGGGGAATCCCACCAAGTTTTAGTATCTATATTCTCTCTACTCCACCCCTTTACACATAAAAGGGAGCAAAGGAACTAGATACCCACTAGGACAGATTCTTGAAGTTGAAAAGGTGAGTGCAGATTTTGTTTCCGCATAATCTCCAGCTTTATCCACCCCACCTCCATTTTAATATACAATGTTAAGTTGTGAGACCCGTCTCAAAACCAATTAGGAATATGTGAAAAAATTTACCAAATATAAAGTCAAATCCTTATACAACTAATGTAATACACTGATATCTTTAATACTTTCTGTCACATATATGCTAATACAAGTATTTTATATGTAAATAAGCAACTCTACAAATATGTGGTCTACATGAGAGATGATACATTATTAAGGTATGAAAGTATGTTCTAAAATAAATTAGCAATAAGCCAAAAAAATTTCAACGAGTATAAAGTCAAGGGCTCATCTTCATGCAATCAATGTAGGACACCCACATGTTCAACAATATGTAATGTTTTACGGTAGTTTCAAAACCAAACTAAAGGCATACAAATTCAAGATGTAAAGTTCTTTTGTCACCTATTGATGAGGGTACGCAAAAGAAGATGCTGCACCATACCATCTCTCTCTTACGACTAGCATAGCAACAACCTAGTGTCATCTCAAATAATGACAACTCCACGGTAGAAAGTCCACAAAAGAAATTTCCACATCGATAAAGATGATTAATCTACAAAAACAATAAGATTGATGGCACTACCACTTTCATAAATAATCTATCGCCTGGCGATCGTGACCTGCTCCCGCTGCTCTTTTTATTCCTATTGTGAGGGAACAGGTAACAGAGAGAATGGTAGGATCCTCTTATTTGAATTAATTCTCACAACTTTCCTCCTCAATCTCTGCCAACATGCATATAAAGTTATGCTGCGGATGCGTCTTTCTGATCACCGAAGATACGCTGTCGGAAATCCTCAACCATAAGAGGAAGTCCCTTGCGAAGGGATACGGTTGGCTGCCAGCCGAGAAGGTCTTGGGCCTTGGTGATGTCTGGCTTTCTTTTATGTGGGTCATCCTCTGTGTTGGGCCTGAACTCTATCTTCGCATTGGGATCTATAGTCTCCTGCACCACCTGTGGACACAACCCAGGATTCAATTCACTTCACAGCACAGCAGGCTCCTCTTTTCTGACTTAGATAGAACTTAAAAAGACAAGGGAAAGGATAAATTGTAAATTTACCTGAGCGAGTTCTAGCATGGTGAATTCACCAGGGTTCCCAAGATTGAAAGGACCCACATGCTCCCCTTCCATCAGCCGGATTAGACCTTCCACCTGTTGTTTGTATGGATGCAACAAAAAATCCTTAATAAATTCTTCTATTCATCATAAATAATGTGTACGGTGGAGCATGCAGCTGGACATCAGACCGGTGTAGTCACAAGTCCATCCTGCAACCCCAACAACCTCCTTTCCCCACTTAGGAGGGAAAGAAAAAAAAAATCATATTTACCGACAAGAGGACGTTATTTCAAGCTGTAAGTGTTGTCAATTGGAGGGGAGGCAGGTGGGGTTGCGACAGAGGAATCTACTTTCTGCTAATATCTTGAGAGACTAAATGAGGAAAACGTGGTAGTTTTGATTTTTTGGAAAAAAGGAAAAGAGAAGAAAACAGAGACAAGGAAGATATGACTGAGAGGTAGGTAGATACAGAAAATTCCCCGTATGGTAAATGCCCGTTGTGGTAGTTTTCGCTGTCTGCATGAAAGATTTTCACCATTTTTGAGAAACATGTTCTTTTCCTGTTTATTTTGACTAGATTATTGTTTCAATCAGCCATTATTTGACAAATGGAAATGCTACCAAAAAAAGTTACTAGATCAGACTTACCATGCAACAGACAAGACACTTTCGACTCTCTTTATAATGTCCTTGAGAAAGAGATAAAAAAGAGAAATTCTCTTTCAAAGGAAATCAGGTAGACTAGTGACCATGAGGTTGAATGACAGTGAAAGACTGAGAACCCTTCCACCGCCTTCCCCAGAAGTACCACGACCAGAATTAAGACCCACTAACAACCTTGACTAGTCAAGCGGCGACGGCCATGATTATCATCCATTTTTAATTGCTAACAAGATTTTATAAATTTAAAAATGGAAAAAGAAAGGGTCAAATTTTCAACTGAAAGAGAAGAAAGCATCTTCGGCCGTCCCAGATGCTAATGATAATTGTGGTTTACGATGTTGAGAACTATCCCGTGGAGGTCATAACTGAGACCTCCATGAAAACCTTCACTAGTTAAACTATAATGAATGTGTTTATCATGAACGTTTTTCAACAAGCAGAGAAAGATTGTCTTCTAGCATCTCAAAAGAATAGCAATCTTTCTCAATAGTTTACCATATTGAGAAACACCTGTCCTGGTGGTCAAAGTCTGTAACACCGACATTTTTTATATTCTTAATCAATTCTTTGTTAGCTTGATATGAACCTTTTAGAAGTTTTAGTGGATATGCATACTCATCCATACGACAATATAGAATTATGAGAACGTGGGACCATATGCATGTTAGAGAATACATTCAGTAATAAAGAAAGGGGGAAAAAGAAAAAAAAAAAGAGCATTACCAGGTCGGAAACATATTGGAAGCTCCTTGTTTGCTTGCCATCACCATAAACCGTCAACGGCTCCTTCCTTAGTGCCTTCATAATCAATGGATAAACAAAATAATCCACATGAAAGCAGTTAGAACAACCTCAAATATTTTACCTTTCTAATAATTAGACAAAGAAAAGAGAGAAGCAAAAAGAAGAAAGGACAGGTGAGCACTGATACAAAAGCTTTACCTGAGCTACAAAATTGCTTACAACACGACCGTCGTCTATGCACATACGTGGTCCGTAAGTGTTAAAAATTCGAGCAATCCTAACCTATAAGCCAGGAACAAGTAACCCATCAGCCCTAAAGCTTAAGCTTGCTTAAAATGGCAGAGAACTAAGAAATGGAGAATAAGTTAAAGAATAAATCAATTTGACCTCAATGCCAAGGCCTCGGTGATAGTCCATGGTTAATGTCTCCGCCGTCCGCTTTCCCTCATCGTAACAGCTCCGTACCCCTGCAAAAATGGGCGAGTCAGGAAAGAATCCTTGTGAGTGAACTGCTCCCTTGAATAAGTTATATGCATCTGTTTAAACTCAAATCAAAATCCACCAATAATCTCCAAGAGTGAAATGGGTTCAACTATGTGTTGATCAAGCTAAACATACGATTCAATGAACTTCACCGTTCTCGCTTCTTTTATATGTATAAGGACAGAGTGGCGAGAGACATTTCATAGAAAATGTTCTCATTAATTAATCAACAACATGCTGATATTTTATCCATATATGCATAAAAAACTGGACCATCAACGACCATGTCCGTGGATTGCACGGTAAGGTGCTTCCCAGAGGGGATTTTCCTGCCTATCATTCATCAAAAATTCAAGGTTCTACTTCCTGTATTCAAGCTTCCTACAAAAGGTACTCAAGCGATAAAGAGTCTCTTACCGATGGGATTGACATTGCCCCAGTAGGTCTCGGCCTGGGGATGTTGCAGAGGATCGCCATAAACCTCACTGGTGCTTGTTAGCAAAAACCTTGCACCCACCCTTTTTGCCAGTCCTAACATGTTGAGGGTCCCCACCACATTGGTCTTGTGAGCCGCCAGAAGAAACAAAATCAAGGACTCCAAACGGCACCCAGAAAAGGAGAAAGAAATGTAATAATTCTAAATTGAAGATTAGATTAAAACTTTGCTTTCAATTCTTTGAAAGGAAAATTGCTTCTGACATATAGTTTATGTTAATATTAAGATCGGAAGAGAAGGATATGATGGTCTTGACCGGATTGAACTTGTAATGGACGGGCGACGCAGGACAAGCAAGGTGGTAGATCTGGTCTACCTCCAAGAGAATCCCCTCAACAACGTCGTGCCTTATCAGCTCAAACCTGGGGTTCCCGAAGTGGTGCACGAGGTTCTCCTTCCTCCCTGTGAAGAAGTTATCCACCACGATCACGCTGTCCCCTCGGTCAATTAGACGGTCCACGAGGTGGCTTCCCACGAAACCAGCCCCACCGGTGACCAGAATCCTCAGGGTCTTCCTTTTCAGCCCCAGCGGCACTTTCCCAGCCACATTCACGAGCGCCAGATGATGGAAATGGCGGGGCTCGTCGTAGAGCACGCGTCGAGTTGACGGCTCTGACTGGAGCAGCAGATGGTCTGGCGCTAGGCGGTGATCATGCGGTGGAAGAAAGCTGAAGAAGAGAATGGCGAGGGCGATCCCGACAAGCATGAACAGGAAGCGCTGCTCCCGGAGCATGTAAAGCAACGGGTTCATGGAGTTTCGGGGAGGGTCCGAGGATTTTGGGTAATGAAGGTTAATTGGTTGTGGCGTTTGGCTACTGGGGCCTCTATGGATCAGCTCAGAGTTCATTGTCCCAGAACGAGAGCGTGAGAGAGAGAGAGAGAGAGAGAGAGAGAGAGAGAGAGAGAAGAGGTTATAGAGATGGAGCGATCGTTATGGTTTCGAAGAGGCTGCAGGGAAAAGGCAAGGCCCTTCTTCCATGCATGAAATCTGGCCGTAGAATCGCTACAAGGCCGCCTCCGTGGTTTTCGGCTTTGCAGGTTTTGGCAACTTCTGAGCTATAGACACCTGGTTCTACCCCCCATTACATGTTTATTTAACAGTTCTCGCCACCCAAGTAGCTGTGGTACAAACCTCTTTTATGTCCCAAATTTAATGTTACGTACAAATTCCAGACCTGCCTTCCAAGTTTTTTTATCAAACCAAGACAAGTCAACTACTATTCTATCATGCCTGGCACTTATTAACAGTTTTTGGTTAATTAATTGCTTTTACGAGATCTACATCACACGTCGCTTTAACAATTCTGGTAGATGTCCTGCTCTTTTTTAAGAGATCCATGACCTCTTCTCGGACTGAAGGGGAATTCAAAGATTGGCTCTAGTCTCAATCATTATGCCATTACTCAAAATGCATCGTTGCCAGATTAAACAACTATGGGTAAACTTTAAGCAATGATACGTGAGTTTGAGTTTGGCCAGTGGAAAACGTTGACCTCGACCCCTACTCATGGAAACAATTTTGGTACCTTAAGGGGAAGAAAGTACATGATATTTTCGTAAAGTTGAATTCCTTTAACCGCCAGGATTGGCACGAATAGTGCCCTCTGCCTAGTGAAAACCAGGGCTGGTCAATGATGGCCACGCTAGCTCCTCGTTTGGCACCAACCCGTAGAATACTAAAGCCTAGCGTACATATGTAAAGATGGTTTCATAGCTTCTAAAGTAAATGTTTAAAGACTTGGGAACGCGTCGCTTGTTGTTTGTGAATCCAATTAAAACTACCAAATCCTTTTTTTTAACTGTTCCCTCCATAGTGAGAAAGTCCGTTACAACAATTTATATCGTTACAACTGGGAGAAACTAAGAGAACTGTCGTGCCGACACGAATTGTCAGGAGTTTGAACAAACATATCGTTATCGAGAAGCTGTTCTCCAAAGTGCCTAATCTATAGAAACTTTTCCTGTTGATTAGTGCAATATTCTTTTCTCAACTAGCACCAAATTTCCGCAAACCCTTACTTTCTGGCATGTATGATAGAATCGAGTACCGAGATTACAGGACTAACTTTTTTGGCACTTACCAAATGAACGCTAAATAAATAGCATGATACGTCCGACCAGAGCAGAAGGGAGGATGAGCACTAGAACCGCCGAATATCTTTTGGGGGCTTATAATTAAGGGGATGAGTTTCTGGTGTCGCACTCTCGTCTTCTTTCCACATTTTGATTGTCTTGTCTGCTTCACAAGTAACCAGCCTCGAACCAGTTACGTCGTAGGAAAGGGCGTAGATACCAGCTTCACTATCCAATGACCCTGAAAGCAAGCAGGTATTCACCAGTGATTAAACTCTCCCTCCCAACCCAAACCTACAACCCGAAAAAGGGAACAGAAAAGAAAATGACAGAAAACACATACCAGGTTGTACAATTGTTTGTGATTGCTGATAATTGTGACCGCTTTTCCAGTCCCAGAACCACAAACTCCCATTGTCACCTTACGTAGACAAACGGAGGAAAGATTAGAAAGATGTGGCAATTTAATTCTAGAAACCTTGTCAACCTCCGTGTGAAAGATTGAAAGGACAGAAGAACCGAGAGAAGATTAACAAATACTACGGAAACGTAAAATGCAGATGAAGCATCCAAATATAATCTTCTAATGGAATTTAATTTGCAATAATGTGAATCAAATCCCTACCTCCAGTAGCCAACACACCCTCCTCATTGACGGCCATTGCATTGATTATGGTTTTTTGCTGCGAGCTGCACAAAAAAAGCCAAAACCTCAATATATCGGTTTTTCATTAGACTTGGTAAACGCCTATAGATTGAAACAAATGGGTGCATCATCTATTGTGCAGAAAAATTTATTCCTCACAAGGAATATGCCATAGAAATCTAGGGTACCATACTTTGAAACTTTCACTTACCTACTTCAGAATATCATCAGATGGTCATCTATCAGTTACCCAATATCACTCATAAAAAATAAATAGAAAACTATATAAAACAGCAATTCTATTACTAAAAGGATGTACACGATGCTATTTAATAACAGGAGAGAAAAGCAAATTGTTCACAATTTGACATGGAAAAGAAAAAAGTTAGATGGAACTCACAGCATGTTGTGTAAAAACTCTCCCTTTGGAAGGTTAAATTTCTTAATGTTGTCAGCTGATGCGGATGCAAAACAATGCCTGGGGAAAAGATATCGGTGTTAATAAACATTTTACGAAAAAAGCATGATATAATAAACCATAAAAGTTTTATTTAACAAGTGATGCAAACAGGCACTTACTCTTTGGGATGTGGTGCCATTGCTCGCACTGACTTTTTATGGTGGGTGAGTGTTGACATTGTTTTCCCTGCAAGGCAACCGCTTGAAAATTAAATATACAGTGGAAATTAAAAATTAAAAAAATTAGAGCATCAAACTGAAGGGGGGAAAAAATCACAAAACCCAAATTACCAAATCTGAGGTCCCAGAACTTGATGGTCGAGTCATGGGAACCAGTAACAACTTGTGGGTCCTGAAAACATAAGAAATATAGTTTCATACATCTAAATCCCTGCCCCATTAAAGTAAAATTCAACAGAATTAACATTATCAAAAGCCCCAAAGATGAATGGAAATACTTGTAACAAGACGATCATCCAAATGATACTTAAGAAGAACAATGTATTTAAGTTCAGTTCTGTATTTATGCACCATGCCATATAGAACAGAAGAGAAGCTCAACCCCTAAAGTTTAGATAAAAAGGAAGCAACATTGTTTATGACCCCTTTTATCTAAATAGGATCATGAAATAAGAGAAGAAGAGGAGGAGGAGGAGGAGGGGGGTGTGGGTGGGAAGATGTAAACCAGATGAATCAACATACCACAGGTCGAGTAAAGACTGAGCAAACAGTGTTATCGTGGCCAGCGAGAGCAAATATTTGTGCCTTGCTACGAATATCCCAGACCTAAACATGTTGTTTGCATCAAAACATCAAAATCATCTTTGGAATCCCAATTGACAATAATTGAGATATAAAAACACTGTAATGAGAAGCAGAAGTACAGCAATTAACATGACTATACAGAAAGGTCATAAAATACATACCCGGCAGACAGAATCACGTCCCCCGGTCAACAAAATGTCAATGGTGGGATGAAGAGCCAAACAATAAACACCACTTAGATGACCATGATAAGAACGGATCACCTAAACAGCAATTAACGTATACTTAACAACCTGAATAACTAATCAAATAGAGCATTAAACATTTGGATTACATAAGAGGGTCTGACCTTATTCTGCTCAAGGTCCCAACATTTAACTTGTTTGTCATCACCGGCAGAAAACATGTATGTATGCTTGCTACTGACAGCAAGGCCTATAAAAGAAAACACATGTTTTACCATATTAGTTTCTACCTAACATGCGCGCTAAAGATAACATGGTTAGCCAACAGAATTAGACATACCATGAAAAACTTGTAAGGAACTGACCTCGTATTTGTTCAATGTGTCCTGTTAGTGTGAGTTTTAGCCTTCCACTTCCCACGTCCCATATCTTTTCAATCAAAATCAAAGTAGAAAGAACTAATTAGTTGCTTCTTACCACACACAAAAAAAAAAAAAAAAAAACTAGCTCTTTCACAAAAGAAAGACCACAAGACATACAATATGGACAAGTTCGGGGTTATTGCATAATTACTGCTAGTTTCAAACTCAGAAATACAATCTCCTGATCCACCCATTTTCATAATAACTGAGTTTTCGAAAGCAATGATTTCTAGTTGGGTCAATTTTGTCATATATTTTCACCATTTACAGCCCAAATTTTCCCAAAACATTTCCGAGTTCACCACAAGCAATGGCTGAATCATCAAATCAGGACCACATATGGGTAACAAAATATCTAAGACTAGACAATAAATTTTTAAAATGCTAGAAAGAGTAGGGACAGTTAATTTAGAAACAACAAAAGCCAGAAGACAAATAATGAAGGGCATCAGAGCAAGCTCAAGTGACCATAATATAAAAACATTCAAACAAGTCTCTAAACTATTTGGATGAACTAAAGTGAAGCCAGATACCTTGATTGTGCGATCTGCAGAGCCAGTACAAAACCAGGAGTTACTTGGATCAAAAGCAATGGATCTCACCCATCCCAAGTGGCCACTGATGACCTAAAGCATGAAATTATATTGCGTTAAAATGGCTTAAAAGAAAATATGCAGCAACATTAGCAACATATTCATTTCACAAACATAACCCAAGAAGTCAGCTTGCAAATAGTAGCAAGAAACCTATCTTGTAAGATAGGCAAACCAATGACAATGAATGTTGGAACCATTGCATACTATAATCAGTAGAATAATAGGACTCCTAATACATTTTCCCCAATTAAAGCTGTTAGAAACTCACACACATATATTCATTATTTTCCTCAATTTTATTTTGCACAGCAGCCTAGCAAATATCCTTCACCTTCAACGTTCAGAAAAAAGGGAATGAATTCCAAAATCAAGACATGCTTGTAACCGAGTTCTCAGTAGGAACTTAATGTGTTACTCATTCGCTATCTGAAAGGATGTAGAATTATAGTTCTCTAACAACGTACAAATTACTTAAAAATTTTACAAAGAAATGGAGGGCTTAAATCATAAAAATCTCATACAATCATGCAATGGAAAGAGAAAGGAAACAAAGAAAAAGAAAATAAACAATTCTACCACAATTGTCCCACCACCCACAGTCTAGCAATTGATCACTGTTTAATTAGAAGGCTCACCCTGTAGGTCTTCCATGGAGGATGCCAGACAGGACGTGGCCATTTACTTGGGATTCTTTCCATTATAGCAGATGTAGACAAATTCCTACAAGGAAAAGGACAACAACTTAAGTCATATTGGACTATATTCAATGGAGTAATATTGATGCAAGAATTTTCTCCACAGACGCTTACAATGCAATATTAACCTTCAATTCTTTATCGGTATCTCAGAAAAGAAGTTTAAAAAAAAAAAAAAATTAATGCTCTGTAAGTTCATTTCTGAGGGAAAATATGCAACAAGTGTAGAGTGCATTCACACATAATGCATGTGGATGCCAACAAAAAGGATCATCCATATCAAGATACCAGGCAATATAATGAATTAATCTGATGCGAGGTCTTTCAAAGATGTTAAAAAATCTGAAACTGATATCAGACATGGCAATGCCAACATATGAAAGCAAACACGGGGGCAAATAATCTTCAATCAGACCAAATTCTATTAATCTTTGTCTGCAGCAATATATTATGGAGAGCAGCCCTTCAAAAACTTACTACATTTTGCAAAAAGTTCTTTCCTCTTAATAATCTAAGCAGAAAAGACGCTAAGCTGCATACTTAAATGAGAAGCTATCAAGAATGAATTACTGAGAATGACAAATCATTTTTTGTCAAAACATTGGATTCTTTACTTTTCCCCGAAAATCACATATTGGTCTCTATCTCATAAATATCATACAGAAGCAGCTATTACCTTTCAGATGACCCTGAAGCAGAAACCACTACAGTGCTTTTGCTGGGTAGACCTAAATCATTCCTGGCAAAAGCATACATGAGCAATAGTTCAATGCAATAACAAATCTTTCTATGTAAATATTTCAGTAGAAAACATTCAATAAACAAATAAGGAAAAGAAATGCTTCAGGTTTGTGAGAAGAGACTATATTACCACTCCTAAACACCAGTCAGATACTTATTCAGATAGAGGGAGACAGGGAGAGAGAAAACATACGACGCCTTTGGTTGAATAGATGGACCAACAACTAGAGCATTTTGAGTTCCTCCCTTCTGATGACCACTAGAACTTTCCGGACCTGCAAAACAATAACAGCATATCCCAATATAAAACCCAAAGCCAACATTGTTACCGTAGAAACTTGTGCACCTAATAAATTTCTTCATCATATTCATCTCCTAATTCAACAAATGATATTTTTCATTTTCTTTTTAAAAGAAACATAATAATCCAAAAAAATAAAAGAGACTGAAAAACGTCTTGATTCCTCGACGTCTCAAAGGACCGCTACAGTATGAAAACAAATCAACTTGCACATAATTCCGTAAATAGAATCACTTACAGGACAGTACATACTACAGTCTTGAAGATAACCCAACAATTACTAAAAGAATTTTGTGCGCAAAATCATGATTTTTTTATCCAGACAATGCAAAAAGTACCTGGAAGAGCAAGGGTACTGGGTGGTACCGGAGGCTGAGCACCACGATCCGAGGCAGCTGCATTAGCACCCTGGGATGGTTGGCTCGTTGACGTGTCTTTGATTCCTCCATACTCGAGGCTTACCTACAAACCCAATCAACCTTTCTTTCAAAAGCCATCAAAATCAGGAACTCTATTTCTAATTAACAAACTTGAAACCATTCACCGACACACAGTCCAAGCTTTCTTATACTTGTCAACGCGAGGAGAAATCACTGACCTTGTGGCTGATGCGAATTCTTTTACTGCGCCAATGGAAATTCAAAAAAGAAAAAAGTCAATCAACTGCGTGCTATGAATCTAGGGTTCGGAGGAAATTTCGAGTAAGATGATGGAGTCGGGGGCCAAATGGAGACCTACCTCTCGGGGTCAGGAGGGGCGAGGTAGCCATGAAGAGGAGAGAAGAGATCGAGAGCTCGCTTGAGGGACTTGAAGCTGAGCTTCTTCAGCGACTGTGGCTCCACTGGCTCCATCTCCACCGCGGGCACTGGCGTCTTCAAGTCTTGGCGGTTAGTCTGACACCGTTCTAGGGTTTTAGGCTAGTCGCTCTGAACATCCCGTCCCAGCACAAGGGACGTTGAAGGACTGTACAGGTTACTACGGTTTCGATGCCCGTCGAAGGCAAAGTAGTCTCCTGTTTGTTCCTAAAATACTCTGTTTTTTCAATATATATCGTGATTTTCTTTTAAGAAATATTTTTTTATAATTATTATCCCTTTTCTTTTGTTTTAATTTTAGAAAAATCACTTGTACCATTTATACCGCCTTTCAATTGCTACTTTTGTCATTTTCCTTATGAAAATAATATATCTTAAAAAAAATTATTTTTTATTTTCTGTATATCTAATGGTTAAAATCATTACTGATGCTTCTCTTTTTATTGTTTTGGTTCAAATCTAGTTTTCTCAACGTCTCACTGCTCCCGCTTAAACCCTTTAGTTTTGTGGGCAAATAGTAGCGAAGAGGAAACAGACTGAAATCGAGCTTCACATAACAAAACTAAACAACTTTGCATCACGGGTCAGATCATAACCGTTATTAATTCCTAAAACACAGATATAATGGAAAATAAGAAAGTGGATGCACCACACACTATATGATCTTTTATAATAAGGTTTAAATGAAATAAATGTTTATTTAACTATCTGATTTTCAATATAAGACAACCCTCACTTTTAATATTCTGTTTCATATGTATGTTGATACAAATATCACGCGTGATTAAAATCCAACTCTTGGGCATAAGAGAGAGCTCATATTGAAATACAAGAGTCAATTTCAAAATTTTAAGATATTAAGTGATAAATTTTCATCACTTATAAGATTATAGGTCTATTATCTTACTTTTAATGTTGAACAATACTCATTTTTAACACTAACTTTAAACTTTTTGACAAGAGAAGTTGGTTAAGATTCATATTCTAAGCAAAATGAGATAATGGGTCTATATGATATACAATCAACTATAATCAAAGAGATCTTGAACTTAACTACTACACTACTTGCACTGCAAGGCAACCATAAGATTAATGATTACTATTAGCACTAGTAAAGCCAATAATAGAAAGATTTCCATTTTCTAAATATGTCCTCCAACTTGTTGCCTTAGGTCATATATTTTTTAGGTTTCTTATAAGTAACGGGGGAGTCATAACAACATAACAACACTGCTCCCAAGGAAGAAAGATTTGAAGCCCATTTAGCAAGTCCATAGAACTGATTTCTTAAGGGTTATGTGTTCTTTCGAGTCTTTCAACCGAGATCTTGCTTTTAAGATGCCAACAGTGCTGTTTTGACGTCCCCGCAACGAGTTAAAACATGGGGGAGCAGTTTCTTATTCAAGACCAGCCTGCTGAGTAGCGGAATTGCGTCTGTTTGAAGGCGCAAGACGACTCGAGCATAATGGCAATTCAGAAAGGGGTGCTTTGCCATCTCCTTACTGTGATCGCACGGATAGACCAAAATTTCTGCATCAGGGCTATGTACTTCTATTCCATGACTAATAACCCAACGGCAGTCTCCTCGATCGTTGAGGAGTACATGTTACATTTAGCACTTCTGCATATCACCGATCTTTCATATAAACAGCTTAATAGACACATACACTTGAAAAGTGAAAATTGGTATAGTTGATTAATCGTACAATAGTTCTATCCTTCCTTTACATACTTTACACTTGCTTTCTATGTTGTGCTCTGGTAAGTCGAACTCATTCCTTTTCTGCGGCATTCATGGTTGGTAGGAGGTGATAAAGAAATCCCAAAGTTTAAAATCTTCTCCTACAAGGGGATCCATCCCTGATGATTTTTGGGGGATGGTAAGTCGGGCTGAAAATCGTTACATGTCCAAAAGAAGAAAACAATAAAGTAACTTAAAGCCACATGATTAAGTGTGCATACCTTGATCATCCCTGACTCCGTCCCACACAGTAGCATATCATTTGCAGTGAGGAGGCTTTTTATTCGACTGCCGGCTGAAATCCTCCCCAACTTCTGCTGTGTCCCTCTCAACCAGATCTTTGTGCTCAAAAAGTACGTTAAAATTCAATCAGATGTTGGTAGCTTTTGATAATCACGTTAAACAGGAAACTTCTTGTCATCTTAGTTAGTATTCAGAATCATTTGTCGTAGTGACATTGGTCATTCTAAATGTTGGTCATTCCATACGGCAGTTACCTGAATGTTGTTTGCTGATGAGCTGCTGTTTAGGTATATGAAGTCTTCCACGACTCCCATTTCCAGCGCAGTATCTCCTTTGTCTATTGCTATTGACATTTGTGGTTTGCCAAGTCTTCGCCATTCCTGCATCATTCGACCATTCAGTGAAGGCACTTTCGTTGTATATATGTATATTGTATAGTTCTTACCATCAAGTTTGAAGCTTCTACGGTTCCACTTCCACAATAAAGCCAATCTTTGTATGCCACAATTGAATTGATGGGCCTGCGTTGCCTCTTCCAACCCTTTGCCGGTGCTTTGATTTCTTGCTCCCGATTTTTTGTTATGGAAAACCCCTAAGATGAGTTGCACATCAGATATGTTTTACTTAGTGCATTAATTTCCAACAAGCACACATGACCATTGACTAACCTGTATGCTTGAATCTGTGCAGCCTGCGTAAATCTTATCCTGAACCACCCTCATGCACTTCACCTTTTTGCTCCTGCAAATATCACTGACTGTTTTTGATTCATCAAGTACCTGTGAAAAAAAGGGTTCCGTGTAGTTAGATGGTCAACTTAAAGTTCCCTTGCACTGTAAATTTTTGTTTCTGCTCCTTTTTTCCTCGAAGGAAAACTGATAGGAAGTTCATCTTCCCCTTGTATAGCTTTTCTGGATTGAAGTTCTATTGCTTCCTTCTGTGTTGTATGTCATAGCAAGCTTATGTTCTGAATATCAGTCATTACATTCCTCAGCATTTTATTGCGCATACTACAATGATTTTCTTTTCTTACCTTCAAATGATGGCTGGCAGTAAGTACGAAAATCATTTTGCCATATGCATCTATGTGTTGAATTGGTTCCTTCATTGGTATCACTTCAATGCACTCCGGTTTCCTTTGGAGCGTTTGCCAAACCTGTAAAAGGTGCAGTTTAAATGATATTTCATACGGATTTCTGCAATCCATTCAGGTGAAGAAAGAAAGAGGTCAATGAAATAGAACTTTCCCATACCCTGATAGTTTTGTCATCAGACCCACTTAGCAGGCTATCTCCCAGTTCAAAAAGAGAAAAACATGTCACCGCCTTTTTATGCTCCTTCATGTCCCATAAAAGTATGGCTGATTGCCCCCTGATGTCCCACACCTATTCAGAAGAAACAGGTGTAATTACTCAGATCTAAAACCAAACGTAATTCATCTTTCATTTTGACTATCCTCAGGTGATGGTAGGGATCCTATTTCAAGTAAAGGTTGTTTAACGTTGCTAGCTTTAGAATGATATCCCTTCGGAGCTTCTTGTTCAAGAAAATGTGCTTAGTCTTTTAGTGTACAACTGCACCATGACAAGGGCAATGGTCTTCATGTTTGAAGCATGCGCTATATTTCCCTTACCTTAACTGAACCATCTGAGTGTCCGCTATAAAGCAGTCCCTTGTAGTAGATGAGAGCACATACAGCTCCACTGCGTTTAAGACCCACCTCCAAGATTTGAGTGTGAACACATGAAATACGCTGCTTCTGCAAATTGTTGTGAATTTGGCAACAAAGTGAGTCAAAATCGCTGCATGCTGTCAATTGCTGAATGAAATTTTTATGTGTTTTCTTCTCTTTTTCCGATTTTTTATTTGTGAGTCAACATATCTGGGGAAATTACAAATTTTGCAGTAAGATGTTATTCAGAATTTAAACAAAAAAGGAAAAGAAAAGAATGGAGGGGTCTGGTTGCTAAATAGTAGGCTCTTGGTTTAACTCTGCAAATTTGATTGTGGAAGAGTACTCACTGTCTTGTCTGGCAGGTAATAATCAGTTACTTTATGTAATTCTTCCGCCATCCAGATTACGCTTGAAAGTCGTCTTAGTGACTCCCTCACCCCTTCTGAAGAACAAGTGAGTTTTTGCATTCCTGCAGAAGGAAACTCATCAAAGTTGCACGGGAAAAATTGCCTCTATATGATCTTACTGAGAGGCATGCGTCCTTGAATCAATTGTATGGGTAATTAGTTTCAAACTTTAACTCTCTATTATGTTTTGCACATCTTTTCATTTAGGGGACATTTGGACAAATGGGATAAAATGAAGACAGACTATTATTTAATACATGGATTCTAATAAAATAGTGAGGGAATCTTCCTATAGTGATCAGCAAAAAAAAAAAAAATATCTATGGCATTGCAATACTTATTACATATATACTTTTTAGTGTGTATGCCTTACCTTTGCCAGAAGAATAATTATAGATGCACAGACATGCTAGAAGTCTGTCTTCAAGCTCCAATCCAGGATGCAAAAATTGCTCAATCCCACTTAGTAAGATATCACATGCCGAATATCTTAAGCTATTCGGGCTCTTAGTTATTTCAAATCCCAGCCACGCAATAGCTGTTAGACAAGCCCTAGCTACCCTCCTTGTCTTGCTTTTTAGTCCCTTCTCTAAAGCACAGAAGAGAGGATTCCCAGTGTTAATGATGCTTCTGCCCATCCTGCTGCACCATGAGTCTGTGAGAGGATCCTGCAAATCCGTGGAATTTTTTTGGTCAGTATATGTGATACCTACACAAGCCAGCATACTTTTCCTAACATCTCACCTGTAGACTTTTGTCCGACCAGTTAAAGTTTCTTATTATATTCCTGTGCCATGGCGAGGTTAAACCAGCCTTTTTAACCAACCATGCTGTTGTATATGGTTCACCTGTCCAAGAATATGTTCCACCAAGATTGGATATTATTAATGCAGATAACAGCTGCACTTCAGAGCTTTCTTCAAATGCTAGATATTCAAGAAGGATCTTCATAGCTTCTTCTGTGAATATTCTTCTGCCAGATGAATTATCCTGCACATATTTATCACTTGACCATATTAAACTAAAGCTACCTTTGGAGCTTTGAAGTCTATAATAACTACATTGAAATCAGATTCTAGTCGACAGGGGCTAGTATTGAAACGAATTGAAGAAATAGTGTCAAGTTGTAAATCTTGACAAGCAATCCTAGTGTGTACCCCTTCACTTGCTTGAGTTGAATTTAATCATTTGATCAAAATTGTGAGCCCTATTGTATCTGTGTTAGTGCCAAAATTTCCTTGGCTCTGTGTTGAATGGAGTTCCTTAATGAAGAAACAGACAGCCATCCTGTCTTGAACAACAATTATTTTGAGCTTATCTTGAAAATAATACCGTTCAACGTACATAATTCCAGACTGGAAGTAAATCTAACTTCTTAGCTTTCTTATAGCACCAAAAATTGTCTTCAAGATCAACTTTATGCCTTGGTAGGTAACCATTTTAATAGAGAGTGTAACGGGAGCAGTATTACAGACAATATGGCTGGCTACAATTCTACGGATCTGCAATGTCTTTGCCCTCTGATCCTACCTTGATCAGATAATTATAAGACAGTCATCGACCACCTACTTCCCCATCCGGTTCTGATTCTTCTACTTAAGCCTTAATAGCAACTATGATCTAAATAGTCTCAAGCTTACCATTGCGTCCAATTGAAGCAGTAAATTTGCTGCCAAAAGTTGGTACTCAGGTTGCAAGTGCTGGATGCAATCCATTAGTTTGTGCATAAGAGTGGTGCCTCCTTCCTTTTGTATTTTCTGCAACAGGCTAATGGCATATGACCTGACAAAAATGAAAAATAAATGTAAGAGGACCTTCACTGGTCCGGGATTGCAGAAAGACAAAGAACGAAAAACTCAATCATCTAGTTCTTACTTATCGAGGATATGCAAGATTCTCTATGGCATGCATATAAATTAAAGGATGGAGTAAAGCACTCCCCTATCTCCTTCCCTAACCTTTAGACATACAGCAATTGCATAGTTCTCTAAAGCAGGAAATGAAATGTAAAACAATGAGCATGCCACAGTTTCTTTGTACCTTGGTATGCGAAGGACCTCATGGAAGTACTCGAGTGCTATGAACTTGGCCCGCTTCTCGTTACTTTGTAATAGAAAAATAAATGGAGCAACGGGAGTAAACTGGGATATATATTTTCTGCATTGCCCATCAAATTGCATGCACTTTACGAGTATGGTGGCCAAAGACATAAACTCATCCAGATTACTAGTTCCTGATACATCTAGGAGCCTTAAAAGAACACCCGGAGAATTGATTGCAGCCAAGTGCTTGCTGTTCGTGGTGTCGTCAAATGCAGTTACTAATACTTCAATGATCATGACTGAAGCTCCAGAAGGTGTCAGCAGAAGTGATGTCGTCCTGGCCTTATGAATGTCTGCAGAGCACACAATCTCCACTAGTGCTGGTAAGATTTCTAACGTCTTGATTTCGACAGGAGATGGTTTTATTAGATAAATTAGGACTGCAGCCTCGTGCACATTTTGTTTCAGAGCACTTGCCAAATCACGCAAATGCAAGCCCTTCGTCTTGATGTCCTCAATGACTGATTTGTTTGCCGAAATGATTGTTGTTAGGATGGACATCGATGTCCTGATTACTCTTGCTTCCTGGGAAGGAGAAATGCCTGAAAGCAGTTGGTCCAGAATTACATCCTTCAGCATAGAATATTTCGCTCCTGTTTTGCTGTTTAACATTTTGTAAATCTTAGTAACTTCTACTGCATACTCTTCATCACTTTTTCCTGATCCTGTTAGACACAGCTTTGAAATCGTCTTTTCAAGTATTGCCAGTAGTTCAGTCGTTGAATCCTTTTGAGAACGGGAACAGACTCTATTAAAGTTTCTCCAGCTCCCTGAGTTCTGTAGAGTTTTTGTAGCACTCCCTTGGTGATCTCTCAGGGTGGTCCTGCATTTCTGCGGAGACGTAGAAGATGCTATGTGGGGAAAGAGCTGGAATTTATCTGGACCTAATTTCCTCTGAGTTGCTTCGTTCATTATACAATGATTCCTTAGCGGATTTGATTCTTCATCTCTGTCCTTCAGAACGGCAAAACTTACTGGCACTGGAACCTGACTGTAAAGCTCTGGATTTGATGCAGAGCAAGAAGCCTGTTGCTTCCTGTAAAGATCAGTGCAGCGACTTAAAAAATCGTTATTGTTCAGACTCAGTTTATGGATTAATAGATTTATGTATGGAAAAGAGAGTAGTATATCTTTAGACTAAACTGATCAAATATTTCTGCCCATGTAACACCAGCATTTGTCGGTGGAGTTCTCATTGCACATTTCTTGTCATTTTTGTCTACCTGATAAATAAAGTTGATAAGTGAGTTTTATGCAAATTCCTCTCCACTAAAAGAAAGAGACATGAAAATTAAAGAGTTCTTTTCTCAACAACAAATCCCTTGGCCAATATTGTGGTGCCTTTGGAGTATTTACCTTTATCTTGGTGTCAGAATCCTCGTCAGAAGAGTCTTCTGACTCGGATTCCATCAGCAAGTCCCTTAGGCATCTAATACTCGAATTCCTTTCTATAGCCCCATTCTGAACTTGAAACTTTGAAAGTTGATTCGAAGTTCTACTAGCTTTCCTGTGATCTTCAAGTTTGGGACCTTCAGAGGCTGGTCTAGGCTTCTCTGCCATTTCATATGTTACATCTTGGGGATCAAGCGGATGCACCTTCTCATACTACATGCAGTTCCATATGACTCAAATTAGATAATCAAAACCATTTTTAGTAACTACAAACTACAAATAACATCAGTAAACTAAGCTGGTATACGTAATTCTGAAACTACATTTAGCATTGGGCATCTGCAGAGAAGATATGAGCATTTCTGCTAACAAGTTCTCGAAAGTGTCGGAAATAATGAAATAGTTTTGGTGAAGTTAAGGCTTACATTATGACAATTCTGCCGGCTGTGTCCACGGTCAATTGAATTTGATGATTCAATGCTAGCGGGTTTTGAACGTCTGCCCATGAGTGATGAATCATTATGAGATCTTGCAGAAAGCTAAAACTAGGCCCTTGTTCATTAGGAAATTGCTTAGATACACAGAACTGGGAAATATCAAGTTACAATTCTTGATTGTATTTGGGTTCGGCATAAATGTTATGATGAATGAAAAGGAAAAGCTTACGTATGGCATCCTGAATCATTGTCAGCAGATGAACTAACTCTGCGGCCACAAAGCCACTGAGGATTGTCTCCATATAACATGACCTGATGGTATGTCAACCAGTCTTTGCATCTCCTCGCCATCTGCCTCATTGCTTCAGTGTACTCGTCCCTTACGGACTCCGTGAGATGGATAGATGCGAAGCTTCTCCTTCCAATAGTTTCCTTCTTTTCATGCACAGAACATGAAGGAAACAGATTTTCCCATAGTTCTGGTGCAAGTTCTGCTCGGAAAAGTCCTGGAGACACCAACAGTGCTTGAAAGAAATGCAGAGCAGCCTGCCACTCATCCTGTTGGAGATTCCTCACCACTGAGAGGTAAAAGTAGGACCAGCACACCAAATAACGGTTTGGAATTCCGGCCGTGAACTCTTCCTCATCAAGCAATGCAGGGACCTGGAGCATTTGCTCTGAATTCCTAAGCCTCTCGGCGCTCTCTTCTTTACTACTTGTTTGGATTGCAGCTTCAATGCTGTCAATTCCCCAGTAAAAATTTGCAAGCACTGAGAGCCCGGCGAATTCGCATAATTCCTGCTTTTGATATTCTACCTTTGAGGTGCATCTCAGTTTCAGAGAACTCCTGGTCTCAGCATTTGCTAAGAGTTCACGGATGTACTTATTGATTGAATCAACAAGTGAACTCACAGATTTAAGGTCTGATATTTCACAATCGTGAGACGAAACCATGGGATTAGATGAATAAGGAGAAGAGATGGGAGCCATGGATTCAGTAGATATGTCCATTTCTTGAGGAAGAAGTGTCCTTTCTATAGTGATGAGGAGGACAGAGACCTGCATAGTTTAGAGGTTCGGAGCAATTTCCCGTGACTATACCAGCTAGATTTCTAAAGCTCAGTGGCCCCTCTCAGCTACAGACAAAAAAAGGACCGTTGCTTCCTACAGGGGAGGGAACAAGGAGAAAGAAAATACACGTTCTTTCCTGTTTTCTTTTTCTAGTCTTTTCATCCCACTTTGGTTGCCTTTGATGCTTCCGGATAAATATGCTTACAGTTTATCTACTTCATCAGAATCAACTTCATCGTGCATTTTTCTATCTGTTCTAAAATTCAGTTCATCTACGTCCGAAGAATCGTACTTCATTTTGGGCATGCTACGGGTTAAGGAATTAGCTCCATTTCGAGTATCTCAATGATGTTTGTGACTTTTCTTTCATGCCCATCAGAACCCTACATGCTAAGTCATCGTTTTCATTGTCAGGCTGGTGATAAAGGCCAAAATTCTGAAGTAAAGGACATTTTCTGGAAGCAGCAGCAGAGAAGTCTATGCTGTCGATCAGCCTCCTTGGTAGGCCATTTTGTTTTGAGGTTAACCGAGTCCATGTCCAGGCGTGCAAGCATAGACGGACCACTTGCATCGGTAGTTCAACAGAGTCCCATTGGAGACCTCGACGTCTATCAATGACCCCACAACATCAAACCAATACATATCCGGAAATCAAAATGAGGTTAACTAATCTTGTATCTCGCTCTCTGTGTCCTTTTCTTTGCTTTTCTGGGAAAGTCATGATAGTCAAACATTTTAGTGTATCAACTAGATATTGCACAGAGATTGGGTAGGTATCATCATGTTCCATTCAGTATTAGCCTTTGATTTTACAAGCTTATTGTTGGACTGTGTTGACTAGATATACGGCTGGGGTAGGACACTTGTCTGTCACGGGCAAGGATATTATGTAGTAACATAGGGGATTTCAAAGTTGGATGAGAATCACATGAAGCCCTAACCACCCAGAAAACGAATGAAGATGAAGGCACCAGGCTATATGTATGTAAGCTACGGTCCCGATCCATTCACGTACAGATGACGAACTTCCGACAGTACCTACTTTCAACTAGAGTGGGTACTTACCGACCTATTAATAATCTTACCTTGAACGGTGACAGGAGTTTGCGTTGTGTCGTGACTTTGATGACCACCCTGGCCCAGGAAAGACCTTCCACGACGAAATCTTAGTGAACTTTACATAAAATTCAGTGTTTTCTATGAACCTCCACAATGACTGATGTTGGAGGTCATTTCGAAAAAAGCGATCACGAGCAGCATTTCTGTGGATGCGCATGATCTTTTTTCGTCATTATTGGCTCAATCATTGTTCAATATCAATGAATCACCAATCTGCCAGATTTTATTGTGTTAACAAATTGAAGTTCAATGTGGTTTAATCGATGCACAGTTGAGGACCCAATATTATGGAAGAGTGAACCCAAAATTATTTTATTGTGAGGGATGCGTGCAACAGCGAATATGAAAACGTTGTGCGGTGAAAGCCACACGTTAAATGTTTTATTTTGACAGTAATTAATCGTATGGTTCTAAGAAACTTACTTCTATATGGTTTTACTGCAATGAACTGCACTATAAATTTATGCATAATTACCCACGTGGCATGGGGATATGAATCAAGAACAGTTAATGTGTTTTTATTAATTTGATAGAGACCGAATGACAACTCACAAGTCCCTTTTTATTAAGACATTGACGATGAATTCAACAGTTAGAATTATTTGTTATAAAGTGAAAAATCAAATCATTACTATAAAATTAGAAATTTATGCTTTAAGATCAAGCACAAGGTACACTAGTGTTCCATGTTGCTCGAGTGGAGCACTAGTCAATCACCTTTTTGGCAATATGGAATACTTCTAAGCCAATTTGTTATAATGACATGACGAAAAGATAAATAGGATGATGTAGCCGTATAAAAAATCTTACCATTCCTCCAATTGAGTTAACTTTTTAGGATGAAACTTGACATTACATATCATAAACTTGTACCTATTTATTTCAACAAAAGTATATAGATTTGATTCTAAAATGTTCATAAATCAAATATTGCAAATGTTCATGCAATTCTTGAAATCTCAATGTTATCTTGATGTTAGAAAGGATAAATGGATGTGGATTCTCATACTCTATGCATGTTGAAATACTAGGTCTCATAAAACAATTTTTGACAGTTTTATAAGAAGATAAAAAAGTTTCACAAACTCATTGGAAAAATATCATTGAGCATTGTTCAATTTTTATGTTTTTCAATTTTTTTCTTTCTTAATAATTTTAAGATAGACTATGCTCTTCTACTAATTTTTTATTGAATTAAGTTTTATGCCTACATTCAATTTGTTAATATTTAAGTGAGTAGGGTTTTATGTCCTACCCTACATTCACTAAACAATATAATTGCACGGGCTAAGTCTATTTTATTAAAAAAATAAAATTAACATCGATATGGAATAAATTAAAATATCACCATAAGTGCCTTAAATTTTTGTGACTAAATATTAATTTAGTGGAATATGGATGCAGAGAAGACTATATAATGTCTATGATGGAAGAAAATCACTCTAATACTCCTTTATTGTGTGGATCTTAAAAGGGAGAAAGCAATTGTTCCAAATGTGAAATAATTATGAAATTAAATTTATTAAGGTGAAACTTGAATCGTGGCACCTTGATAAACCGACCTAATGTAACTCATTGTATTTTTTATTTTATGCAACTTGTAGAACTAATGCTTCCTGTGAATTGGTAGAAAACTACGAACATGAACTTACACATCGATCCTTTTTTTTTTCTTTAGCAAGCAACTAGTGTCAATCAGAATTATGCTCTCCATTAAAAAGGAAAATGGCATTTGTTGTCACTTATTCATGGGACCACACCCGTACAATAACACATACACAGCAATTTAGCAAGCTTTGTCCTATTTATCAGTATGAGTGTGATTCACGTGATCTGACAGCCAAAAAGTTGATATTTAAGATAGTTAACTTCATCAATGGCCTGGCCAAACTGACACAATAGAATGGGTTTAGCCAAGAAATGGAAAAGTGAAGAAGGAAGAGAAAGACAAAGAAGCTGATGGGGGAGAGGAGAATCTTAAATAATAGTGATAAACATGTGAAAAAAAGTGCACCAGTGTTTCATATCATTTCATCTTCAGAGTATCATTTAATTAGGTTTTAGTTTTTAATTCTTGGAATTTTCTTGGAATGCCAGCTTGGATTTGGGTTATCATAAGGCTCAGGCAGGGAACTTTAGTTTAAGACATAGGAAACAGACGAGTCTAGAACAGTACTCTCCCACGAGGGTGAGCTTGAAGCTTAAGGAAAGGCCTGACAGCCTGATCGACTATCTTTCCTTCATTACTCACCCGGCTTTCATCTGTACGTCATTGTAAGTTTTGTCCCGTTCCTCTTCGAGAAAGAGTACACCTGAACTTTTTTCTATCCTATGGATTTTAGGACCTCTAACAAGTAATTCAGCACTTGGATCAGCAAATGGATGAACACTTCTGTTTCATCTACTCCTCCCAAAGGTAATAAACATTGTTAGTCTTTTAGGCCATAATTGTGTTTACCCCGACCGAATGACTTGGCATCAAGCAAGTGGGCAACCACGCACCATGGTCACGGGGATTCGCCCCTAGCCACTCGCCCGTTTTAAGGCGGTGGAGACCTTTCAATCCCACATTGGATATATGAAAGAGAGCGAAGCAGAAGTAAGGTATAAAAGCCAAAGCAAGCCGATGTATTAAGCATACCTTTCTCGGCCTTTTGGCTAAGATCAAGTGTAGTATCTGTTCTTATCAGTTTAATATCTGATACGTGGCCCATCGGGTCACATGATATTAAATTAATTTTTCTTGGGGGAAAGCCCATCACAGTAGCTTGCTACTGGGGCTTTCAAGCGTCGCCTGCGCGTTGCACTACTGCACAGGCCTGGCGCACCCCTCCCAATACGAGTTAAAGTGGGGGGATTAGGGAAGTTATTTGGTGTTGTTGAGTTCAATATTTTTTGATTCGTGTCTAAGGTCGTTGGTGGGAAATGAGCTCGTGGAGCATGGCCGTGTGAGCTGTGAATGTAAGATTATTTAACCTAGTAATTTGTTTGTATTAAAAATGTGTTGGGACCTAATGTTGATACTATATAACCTATCAATCATGTTGCAATATTTCTTAAGTTGAAAGTCAGGGTGTGTGGGGTTTGGAGATGTTAGTATTTCACAGTAACGATGATGGAGGCGAGGACTAGGTGAGCTTGGCCTAACCCATTCCCGTGAGTCCATTGATTGTAGTTGCGACAGTGGTGAAGAGAATCTTTTCTCCTCAAATTAAAATTTATACTTAAAATTTAGAGTAATCTTGAATCATATTTCATTTCGGTATGCTATAGGGGCCTACATGCTAAGTCATGGCTTTCATTGTCAGGTTGGCGATGGAGGCCCAGTCTTTTAGTGCACAGGTGCTTTTATTGTTAGGTTGGTGGTAGTGCACAGTGATTTCAGAGTTGTGTCCAAATCACATGAAGCCTTAACCACCCAAAAAAGAATGAAAATGAAGGCAACCGCAAACGCTACTAGGTGGGAGCCAAACTAAACACTAGGAGAAAGTAATCACAAGCCCATTGAGTTGTAGTTTGACTCTAATATTATTTGTCACAAGCCTAATTTCTATTTCAAAAAGTTAACTTAATAATATGATTAGTTAAATCTTCTTATAGGTTCATATTGTTTCACTTACTTTTTCAATGTGGGAGAATAAATTCCTAATCCATATTTAGTATGACTTCTATTTATCTTATATGGTGGTTGAGTTTTGCATTTTGTCGTGACTAGATGATCGCCCTCACCCATGAAGGATTATTAATTGGGAACATGCCCCATCATCCACAATGAGATCTCATCGAACTTTACATGAAATTCAATGTTCTTTATGAACCTCCACATAGGAGTTAGGCCCTACTCAAACCCTAGCCAAGTCATTACTAAGCCCCCATCTCTGTGACTCACACTTGCACTAAGCCCCACATTGAGTGGTGGATGGACATGAAATGTTATATTGACTATGTTAGCACTGCAGGTTGAGTAGTTAAACCCATTCGAATACAAAAGGAATTGTTGGCCCCCATAAACCTAACATTTAGGTTATACTCCAAACCCATTATTCACATAATGTTGCTACTATTAGGATGACCTTTCAAAGTTTAGAGTTTTTGAGGTCATAAGTCACATATTGGAAAGGGAGAAACTTATGGTTAAGTTTAAATTGTTGATAATTTTTCTCATGAAACATAGACTTTTCTTTTTCATTCTAAAAGTCAAGTTTTTTTAAAATTCAATTTTATTTATTTTTGTTTCTATGGTGCAAGTAGTTTCATACAATTATAAAGCACATTCACTCCAACAATGAAATTGATTTTTTTTCCTTCTCAATGTACCGCATTCCTTTTAAGTGAAGGTATATTGCATAATAGCTTTTATAAACACGTTTTATTATGAAATAAAGTAAGTGCAAACATAGCTACCTACTTGATGTGGCATAGTTAATGTTTCAAGCTCATATACATATCCTTAATTGAGGTGAGTGTCTTCTTATTGCCACATACCTTATCAATTGTGTACCTACTTCAATTTTAGGCGGTGTCACCCCATTTGAGAGGTTATTTGGTAAACTCTTTGCCATTGAGTACTTTTGCAATTTTTGGACACCGTTGTTTTGCTACCACATAGGTGTAGTTCCTAAACCATCCCTTATATTTCAATGGGTTATCCTCCCCTACAAAAGGGATATTGTTTTCTTGATTTTGCTATTGAAAATGTCATCATTGGTGAGGATGACTTTCCTTTTTCTCAAGTCTCTTTTGCGAGTGGCTTGCCTACTTTATGAGCTTTAGTTGTGCCACTTAAAGACATTGTGAACTCCAAGACACCATAGAAGACTCGACACAATTTCGATAGATGACTCACCGAACCCATAACCTATAGATGACTCATCAGTTAGCTCACCTGATACTTTTAAGCCCTAACCTCCACAAAGCCATGGCTAAGTTTGAATCACAACACCCTAATAAACATACCGAATATAGCTCATTATACTTTCTATTTTATGCAACTTATAGAACTAATGCTTCTTGTAAATTAATAGAAAGCTATGAATATAAACTTAGACATCAAACTTTTTTCCTTTTCCTTTTTTCTCTTTTGCCTTTATAAAGTAGCTAGTATCAATCAGAATTATGCTCTCCATTAAGAAGGAAAATGGCATTTGCTGTCACTTCTTCATGTGATCACAACCGAACAATAATGCATCTAAACACAGCACTTTAGCAAGTTTTGTTCTATTTATCAATGATTGTGACTCCCGTGACATGACAACCGAAAAGTTAATATTTAAGATGGTTAGCTCTATCAATAGCCTTGCCAAAATCATACAATAGAACGGGTTTAGCTAAGAAGAGGAAAAGGGAAGAAGGGAGGGAAAGATAATGAAGATGATGGTGAGAGAAGAATGTTAAATAATAGTGATAAACATTCGAAAAGAAATGCAAAAGTGTTTCATATCATTTCATCTTCAGGGTATTAAAAAAAAATAAAAAAAAGAGGAGAGAAGACTAACAATAGAGAAAAATAGTGAATTACTAAAAAGCAAAGAAAATTATGAAATGCATTGATAGATATGTGGAAAAAATTAAAAGAAATTATATTATCTTGTGATATTATAAGACATTTTTATATAATTTCCATTTTCTCACAAGCTTTTCTTTTTTGAAAAAATGGTGGCTAGGTTAAAATTTTTTGGCTTTAGGTTTAAAAAATTAACCTTCTTTTTTGCTTCACAAGAATTGTTTTGAAGAATTTTTTTTCTCTGTACATTTGTTATCAGGAAGTTGAATCATCATTATATATATGTATATGGTGAGATTCGTGGTGGATTTCTTGATCCTTGGAATTTTTTTTGGAAGGCCAACTTGGTTTTGGGTTATTATGAGGCCTAGGCAACGAGCCTTGGTTTAGGACATTGGGAACCAGATGACTCCAGAACCGTACTTTCCCACGAGAATGCGCTTGAGGCTTACAGAAAGGCCTCACGACCTGATGGAGGAGTTTTTCCTCATTCGTCACCTGGCTTTCATTTATACGTGAATTTTGTCCAGTTTCTCTTCAAGAAAGAGTACACTTGAACGTTTCTCTATCCTATGGATTTCAGGTCCTCTAACAATTAATACCGCAGTTGGATCGGCGAATAGAAGAGTCCTTCTCTTTCATCTACTCCTTGCAAAGTCATAAACATTGCAAGCCTTTATGCCATAATTGTGTTTGCCCCGACTGATGGCTTGGCTTCAAGCAAATGGGCAACCGCACAAAATGGTCACGGCGGTCGCCTCAAGCCGCTAGCCGCCCGTCCGTTTTAAGGCGGTGGAGACCTTTCAATCCCACATTGGATATATGAAAGAGAGCGAAGCAGAAGTAAGATATAAAAACCAAAGCAAGAACCTGTATTAAGCATACCTTTCTCGGCCTTTTGGCTAAGATCAAGTGTAGTATCTGTTCTTATCAGTTTAATATCTGATACGTGGCCCATCGGGTCACATGATATTAAATTAATTTTTCTTGGGGGAAAGCCCATCACAGTAGCTTGCTACTGGGGCTTTCAAGCGTCGCCTGCGCGTTGCACTACTGCACAGGCCTGGCGCACCCCTCCCAATACAAGTTCAACTTTTTGCGAAAGTGGGAAATACATGGATGATGCCTTATGCGATATTTTTCGATCTATAAGCACTTTTAGGTTCGATGTAAGGTTGTTTAAATTGGTAATCGGCTTCTTTTAAAGGTATATTTTTGAAGTTGAAAGTGGAGGGAGATACTAGTATTTGAACACAATGATGATGAGGGAGAGGACTAAGTGAGCTTAGCCCAAGCCAATACCACGAGTGTAGTTTCAACAATGGTTAAAAGAATCCTCTCTCCTCAAGTTAAAATTCTACTTGAATAATCATGTTGGATGTATGCCTAGATTGGTTTTGGTTGAGCACATGGGACGACGTGTGCTTGTGGGGTTGTTTGCTGCGATGGACAGTGTCCTAATATTCATGGTGATCCGACGACAACGGGTCTTACCTCGTGGACTGTCCAGGAGAGTTTAGTGCTCATAAGGAATGTGTAACTATGGTGGGTGATCAAGCAATGAAACTCTTAAAGCACTTCCGCTGAGCCATCAAAAGTCATCTTCTGCAGACTTTCAATCATCTACAGAAAAAACCTGACAACTACGGCCATGGCTTCTGGCTACTTCATTCATTGCTGTACGTGGCTGATAAGAACAAGGACTAGACGCCCGGACTCATCATTCCCGACAAAGATAACGTGACAACCATAAATTTAGGTTCACAAATGAACAGAGTACAATTTGGATCTACTGAAAGGCAAGTTGCCAAAATGAACTTATCCTTCAGATAAGCTATTCATTTAATGAAATTTCCCTTAAAAATTACCATAATATGTGCTGGGTAAGATGTTTCTGCGATAGTCTTAAGATTTCCTATGATTTGATAATATAAAGAATATTGGTTATTTCTATTGGATTAACCTTTTAAGATAGAATATATATATGTAATGAATAGTATTATAATCAAACTACAACCTTATCTAGTGACATTTATGATACTATCTTTAAATGTAGGGTAAACATTAACTTGATAATAACATAAATTTGGATGAAAGAGAATATAACATTTTATTTTTTACATGAGAAGGACAAATTAGAATAATTTAACCATATAAGAGAGCTTACTATATTGACCTTTTAAAATAGAATCTAAACTCGTGACACTAGTCTTGAAATTTCCTTTTAATAGTCAAAAGTCCACATGTATCGGCGGGAATGGACATGATTTTCCCCGAATTTACCACTACCTTTACTTGTTAGTTAAACTAAATCCCCAATCCCCACTGTCTTTCGATAAGGATGTCCCCTGTTTCAAGATGCACAACAACGCCAATGTTTCTATATCACAAAAAGAAATAGACAAGAAAGGAATATAGGTCTTCAAAACATCATTGTGAGATCCAATCACCTCCAAACCAATAATTCAGTAGAGCTAAGTACATATATGTCCCTTGGCCATTATAGAGGCCACACACAATGTACAACAATTGATTACACTTTTTTAGTCACATATATATAGTCTTTATCTAATTGTATTCATGTGCTACTATACCAAGCAAGCAACATTAGGTGATAGGTGCTCCATAGGAATTCAACGTTGATGTAAAGGACTTTATTCTCCCACGTTGGAAAAATAAGCAAATAATCTAATCATATAGAAAAAATTGTTACTCCTCATTTAAATTGATCTTTTGAAATAAAACCCTAATTTCGTAATAAGTGGGTGTTGACAAAATTTTTATAGCAAATAATGTGCTTGAAGTAGTTGATCATAAGATATTTAATAGAAATTAATGATTGTGTAATAGTTGGTGAATCAATCTATTGTAAAGTTATAAATTCAAATATAAATATAAGCAAATAAAAGAAAAATAGACTGCCTAAGTTCCGCCGCTCTCCGTGCAGGCTTCCTCACGTAAGCAAAAAACTCATGTTCTTTCCCTTTTGTTGACTAAAAGCCACCTAACTTTTCCACAGCGCATCTAAGTTTGCCATCTCAGCCATGCGGCCAGGCATCTCCAACTTCGCCTTTTCTTTTCTTCGATTTGGACACTTCAATTAACTTACAAAATTATGTTCTCCTTATCTTTTTAGATTGAGGGCACGGTGTTTGTAGTTAGAAGGTTTAAATGTTTAATTAAAAAACTAATTTAATAATTGAAGGGTCATTCTTTTATTTAAACTTCATCATGGAGATCTTATTATTAAACTAAGATTCTCTCTACATTAAGTATTATTAGGCTTAAGATTACATAGAATAAGTAGATTCAACATGAGTTCAAACACATAATTAAAAAAAATAAAATTCTTAATTCAAAAATTAACACTAAAATTAAATGATTATTATTTTGTTTAAACTTCATTATAAAGATCTAATCTTCATACATGAAACAAAAATTTTGCTTGGTGTTACGTTTGTGGGTTCCTAGGGATTTCACAAGTGGAAGCAAGTGGGAAACCAAATCAAACGCGCTTCTCCGACCAAAAAAATTCAAGTTTTAGTCATCAGCTCATTTCTCCGTTGGTTCCATTCCATTATTGCTAGATTTTCTCACATGCAACAAATGACATGCCGACAGCGGCAGGATACTTGCTCTACGTATTACCCAATATGTTGAGTTTATGTGGTACGTAATAAAATCCCATGGATTTTACCTAACTAAGTACCCAAATATTTGATGTCGTTTTGATATAAAATTGTTGTTTCCAGCATGGTATTAGACAAGCTAATGCGCCATACCGATTCAGATGGGTTAACCACCATCTACCGAAGCTCCATTGATTATGATATCTTGGGGCAAAATCAAAATTCGAGTGTAGCCCACTTCTTTTTTTAAAAAAAACGTCGTCTTCATACCTTCGAACCTTTTCTCATAAATTAAAATAAAACCCAACCACTTGATGGATGCATTAATCCTTGTCTAAAATCTTGGCATTATTAAAAACTGGAATCATTTTGTTAGTCCAACAAACCTTTGATGTTGGAATTTGATATCATATCCCAATGCGACTTACACTGTTCACGGATACGAGTATGACGTAAAGATCCAAACCACACATCTGATAATTAACATCATTCACTCCCCGTACATTTACTGCAATGTTATTAGTCTAATTCGTGCTTAGTAAGAGTAAATAATAGTAAATATTCCACTTAAAAGTGCACACTTTTTTAAGAGAGCTAGTTAAAAAGGACCGCCCATAGTTCAGTATGTGAACTTTCGGCAGTAAAAAGTGAAAACCCATTTGTATTTTTCGATAAAAAAAATGGTTTTCTTGGGCAATACAGATGCTTCGAGTCAATCACAAAGAAATATGATAATACGTGGGAAAGAGAAATACAAGTGCGGCCTACTGAGAGCTCTTTTCCATGAAACGTCGACTTTTGTACCCGTTTCTCAAAAATACGCGTCCCAAAGCAGCTATTTTAAGACCCTTGGAGCCTGTTGCTTCTGACCACAGAAGAAAAGCAGAACTTGATACACACGAAACTCAGAAACCCTCCCAAAGTTATACACCTCCGAGAAGAATGATAGAAGAACGGCAAGCCGGCGCTCCCCATGCAGTCCTTCTGGCGGTGGTGGTGGCCATAGTGATTATGGTGCCAATTCTGGTGGGAGATCAAGGCGAGGCCATCACGGAAGCCATCTCCGAGCTCCTGAGTCCAGTGGGTCTTCTCCTTCTCCCCATCATTCTCCTCCTCACCATCCAGTTCCTCTCCTCTGAACGTGGCTCATTTATCTCCAGCATCTTTTCAACTGGTGAGCCTGACACCATCCACCGCGTCAGTGGCTCGCCGGTAGGGGTAGCACTCTTTTTGATCCTCATTTTGTTTCTCTTGTACAACCGGATGTCGCTCTTCGGCGGCGGCGACGACGACTCCGGTGACTAGCATGGTGCGTGGATCTGGATCACCAGGGTTTAATTTCAATTTCTCTTGCGTTTTTTTTTTTTTAATTTTGATCTTCGTATACAGTACAGTGCGTACCTAGATTTTCCACGTATGTGGTGGGGTAATAGCTCGAGGAGCGCATTCTGGTCATGATCAGCGCGCGTTGAACGTTTTTGTGCTGTAATTACAGATCGCCCTGTCGTGGTTGCTGTAAAATTTGTTTTTAATTATATGATGATTGGAGGCCATTATTATGAAAATAAAATTTGCAACAGCGTTTTGGGTACTGACGGGTGGCCATGGGAACCGACCACCGGTGTCGGTGCGTGCTGACTGGGTGATTACTCTTTTGTCGGTTTGTTGAGGATCTTTTGGAGGTGGCGTTTCTTGCTTACGCTCCACACTTTACGCCTGCACGTGGCCCCCCTCCCTTATTTCACCCAATTTTAAAACCACAATGCAAAATACGTTTACGAAAGTTGTTATACGTGGTAGCAGCAGAGTGGAACAGTAGAAAAGAGGATCTCTTGGCTCTTTTTGGGCTTTCCGACTTCATTTTTTGGTAGCAGAAGTCAGAACCTCCTCCCGAGGCGGGGAAGGTGACATCAACATGTGAGGGGGGTGAATATATTCTGCAGTTTAGGAGCAGAGCATCTTGATGAAATCTGAGCAAAGATCCCACACCTAAAAAAGTTGGCCTGAGTGATGATCTTCTTAGATTTAATTAGTAAAATAAAACAGAGCCGTGGATCTTTTTTATTTCTAATTTTTAATGGGGATTCACTAAAATGCCTGCCAGTTCTGCTCATCGGGGAGACGCAAAAAGTGAGAGATGATCATGGGTCGACAGAACTGACGACCAGCCAATTAATGAGCATTGACTCGATAAATGTTAAGGACAATCTATAGATGTGACGTTGTCATCAACTCGTTTCCAAATCTCTGCTTCAGTTGGCTGTCTGGATGCATGGTATCTCACAAAAAAGCGTAACTTTACTTAAATTCGACTTGAAGATCGTTCTTCTGAGAAGGCCCAGGACTCCCTCTTTGAGACTCCTTACGAAGAGCCTCTATTCTTGGGAATTACGGTTTTTCTATGTCAATTCTTTTCTCGTGGCCATCTCTGAATAATAAACGGAACAGACGAACGAGAACAGTAAAATACCTAGTATAGGTTGCTCGTCTCTGAGCACCGGCCAAGTATAGTACAATAGCAACACGAGAAGGAACTTCGAAATGTCAAAGCAAAAACCGCTCAACAATTGTTCTTTAGTATTGCATCGTATTACCTACTATAGAGTGTCTCATGACATGATAAGGGTTACCGAAAACCTATGTAGCGACCCTGGAGCACTTTCTGCAGACGGCCTCTTCGCTAAACGGTAATCCTTACATGAAGAAGCGAAGAGGAAAAAGTCTGTCGCGCGCTCCCAGACAAGTCCAAGCTTGTAACTTCAACTCAAAAAACTCTTCCTGCATGTTTTACCATCCAAAACAAGTGAATTCAATGAAACCTACAGCCTACACAGGTAAGATATTTCCTGAATGTTTCACCATCCACAATTACCAACAAAATTTAGAACAGACGAGATGCAATCTTAACTGGCTGGAAAACATACAATCAGTTTCTAACTAGAATTAGAAAGTTTCTTTCAGTGTTGTGGAAGAGGGGTGTGGTAAGTTCTACAAAAGTGGAAACCAAATAACGCGAGTAATATTAAGCATCAAGGAGATGTCCCACGGTGTTAACACTGCAACATACTTGATGGGGGTTGCAAAAAAGTTAGCTAATTTTCGTGCATAGGGATGGAAAAGGAGAATCCTCTCTCATTGAGTTAGGGTAATAGATGGAGCCCCAAAAAGTGCATATGGTATGAAATAATGCCCATCAAGATGAAACTTAAGTCACACAAAATAGGCTATGTTGTGAGTGGTCATAGTGGAAGGATTAGACATAAATAAAATTAAGGAAAAGAAAATAAAGAAAACCACTGGGACGCAAGAGAAATCAATCCTAGAGATAATTTTTTAATGTAAAATAAATCACTCATGCGGTCCAAATAAGAGCATGATTGATTCAACTAATAGAGTGTTGAAACCTGCACCATAATTTTGGTAGCCAATGTACATAGGAATACGTTGCAAATGTTTGATCTTCTAGCACAGAACAAAAGCAAAGTGGCAAGTTAAAAGGTGTATGTCCAGAAGGTTGACAAGGAATCGAAATAAATCTAGAGCCATAATAGATGACACCATCTAACATAGCCACTCATCTGATTCTTCACATTGCCCTACTATTGTTAGGTTGGACCCGTAAAAGAACTTGTGTTAGTAGAAGTGGCATTCAAATTAAGTGAATTTCACTGGCCACTGTTCTGTATATGAAAACAATAACATAATATCACACAACCAGACATAATAGATCTTCTGGTGTTCTACCATCCTTGGTGTAGTTGGCTGGGCTACCCAATCTAAATTCCAAACAGTAGGGAGTATGGTTTGTTCTACTATGTTTCTCGTCCTTCAGTTATCCAGTGATTCAGGATTCATAAAATACAGGTTTATACTAACTCTGGTCTCCTTTTCTCTTGGGTACTTTTTTGTTTTTTATTTGAAAGAAATTCAGAAGCTGGAAGCATTAGCCATTTTGACTGCCACAAGGAAACTCTCCACTCAATATAACTGCTTAGTTGTGTACTCCTTCAGCCTGACGATCTTGAAAAATTGTCACAGCTTACCAACAACCAGTACTTGTACAGGTTGACGATGTAGACATAATAGTATCCCACGTAAAATAATTTTTTTTTTTTTAAAAAAATAAAGGGGCGGAAATACTATCTGCTACGTAGAAAGAGAGCACTACCATTTACCTTCATGCAAATCCAGCATTATGCAGCTTATTGCAGTTAGGAGTTGGAAGATTCCTATTCCATTGACGCCTCTGGAGCTCTAGTTGACAGTAGCGCCAAAGCATAGTTTTGTAATCCTTGATCACATTGTCCTCGATTTTAGCACGAGCAGGACTTCCAAGAGGATAATTCTTCTCAAATGCCAATGACTTAACATAAAATTCTAACCCATGTTTCTCTGTCGTCTGAGGAATCTGGTAGGAGTAGTTCTTATGCAATGAATAGTAAGGCTCAGAAAAGGGCAGATATGCAAGCAAGAAAATGATTAGAAATGGCACTAATTGAAGAAGGATCAGAAGATTAGGTCCTCCTCCACGAAAATCCTCCCTTTGATAACCACCCATTTCTCTGGTTCTATAAACACGACTAGCTCGAAACATGTCTCCCTGACCAAAGAAAGTCCTGAATATCTCATCAGGATCAAAATCATCATCAAAAAGGTCATGCGCAGTTCTACTCCTCCTCCTCCTAACGTTATACTGCTGGTTGTGCTCAAAATCCTCAACTAAACCCATCTGGTCATACTGCCTCCTTGAATCACCATCACTTAAACACTTGAACGCCTTGCATACTTTCTTAAATGCCTCTTCAGAACCTGGAGCCTTGTTCTTATCGGGATGAACTTTCAATGACAATTTCCTATATGCCTTCCTAACCTCCTCAACTGAACAATTCTTTTCGATACCAAGAATGTCGTAATAATCTCTAGTCCTCTTAATCTGCGAAATCAATTTCACGTGTTCTTCAGTATACCTACGCTCTCCATTTAATCCCCCTTCGGATTTTGCAGGACCAGGCTCATTCTTTCTGTCAGTGACAAAATTTTCATCACTAGAAGAGACAGGAAACCCCGAGTCAAGCTTCTGACAAGCAGCCAATAGTTCATCTGCCCGTAGATCATGGTTTAGGCGTGTCGCAATTTTAATAAACTTCAGCGCACGCTCTTTATTACCAGAGGCGATTGCTTCTTCAGCAATACGAACGCATCTCAACGCTTCGTCCTTATTGCCGTCCATGGTAAAAGAAAAAAAAAAACTTGAAATTCAACAACTGCTTCTACCAAAATTCAACTCGTAAACTTCCCAACAACAAAATTAACAACCCCTGCATCAAGAATCCCAAGAAGTTGAATCTCAAAATCCGTACTCCAATTCAGCTACGAAAACTCCCAACAACAGTCAAACCCTGTTCACCCAAGTTTAACCCAAAAATTTCCAACAAAGTCCATGATCCTAAGAAACAGAGTTCCAGTCCGGTGAATCTCAAAATTTGGAGTTGAAACCAGAAAGAAGATCTTGAATTTTGTGAAGTCCAAAGACTCGAAATGAAATATCCCCTAAGAGATGCAAAAATAGAAGCAAATTAGGGCTCGATCAGCCAAATCGTTCTAACATTACCCCCATCATTCTATAAGAGCATACACTTGTATCACAATTTAACACATACAGTCAACAACACCAAAGTGATGAGGATAGACTTGCCTGGAGACTCGGATCAAAACCTCTCAAGAAATACAGAGGGATAGAGACAGACAGAGACTGCGATTCTCCACTTTGAAGGCCGTTTCAACGACGAGATGGGCTTTCCTCTTACAACGCCGTCAACAGAATGCTTGCACCCCTCTGTCGAAAATGGACAGTACTCCAAATCTTTAGGCTACGAGGCCCAAAATTGCTAAAAGCCCACCATTTGTTTAACGACGCTTCTGTATTCATTTCTCGCACAAGAGATTTAAGAACAAATTTCAGATACAAGACGTTGCTGCCATATGCCATCCATGAGAATCAACAAACAGATGGACCCATCATTTGTATGAAGTGAAGGTAAGAGAGAGTGCCACCACTTCATTGATGGAGCTTCGGCCCATTTCACTAGATGTTAAAGACAGCTGTCAAAATAAGAAAAACTTTTTGATGATAACAAATTACTTAAAATTAATCTCTATAAAGCGAATTCTCTTATATATTCAATCACAATAATTGAAGTTTTCTTATAAGGATTATTACCTATTTTTGTTTATTACTTTAGAGATCCACCAAGGCACAATTGGAGAAAGTTGATAAAACTGTCGAACTTGTATTGGGAGGGGTGCGCCAGGCCCGTGCAGCAGTGCAACGCGCAGGCGACGCTTGAAAGCCCCAGTAGCAAGCTACTGTATGGACCTTCCCCCAAGAAAAATTAATTTAATATCATGTGGTCCGATGGACCACGTATCAGATATTAAACTGATAAGAACAGATACTACACTTGATCTTAGCCAAAAGGCCGAGAAAGGTATGCTTGATAATGGTTCTTGCTTTGGCTTTTATATCTTACTTCTGCTTCGCTCTCTTTCATTTATGCGATGTGGGACTAAAGTATCTCCCCCGACTTCAAACGGACGAGGGGCGAGAGGCCACCAACGTACGTGACCATGGTCCGTGGTTGCACTTGCTTGACGCCAGACCATTAGGTCAGGCAAAACGCACTTATGGGCTTAATGGGCGTAAACAAAATTATTACTTTAGTGAGGACTAGGAGAATGAGAAAGGGCCGTTGAATAAATGAGAAGCAGGTAACTAACGTGAGAAAGCTCCTCTATCAGGTCGTAAGGCCTACCTTCAAGCTTCAAGCCTCATGGAAAAGTAAGTTCTGGAGACATCTGTTTCCTTTTTCTTAAACAAAAACTCCCCCCTAAACCTTACGATGACACAAATACAAGTTGGCCGTCCAAACAAGTTCCAAGAAAAAGAAATCTACTACAAACCTCACGATATATATAATGATGATTCAACTTTCTGATAACAAATGTGTAAAAAAGAATGTTAATTTTTTAACCTAAAGCAAAAAACTTCTAACCTAGCCACAAGTTTTATTTTTTTTTACCAAAAAATATCGTCAGAAAAGATCAAAATTATATAAACTCATATCATATAACATGACAAGATAATTTCTTTTAACTTTTTACACACGATCAATGTGCCTCATATTTGTTTTTTTTCCTTTTTAGCCATCCACTCATTTTCTTTATTTTAAGTCTTCTCTCCCATTTCTTTAATTATTTATTTTTTAACTTGCAAACAAAGGCTGTAAATCTTAAAAAATTATCCCCTGAAGATAAAATGATACGAACACTTTCTGCACTTTCTTTTCACATATTCATCAGTACTAATTATTACGAGACCTACAATCCTATGCTACTACTAAGTACATTTCTTTCTTGCAAAGATATTTAAGTACATTTGCATTGCAAGGATGAACGAGAACAAAATAGACTTTGAGTGCAGACTTCTGCCTTGAGGCCTTAGAGCTAGTCATCATGCTTCAATCGTTAGAGCCATCAGTTTTCTTCATCAGAATCAAAAGATTGCCTTTTTCTTAAAGATTCTAATACATCTGAAGGCCGATTACATTGTAGAGTGCTTCTACCGTCACAAGACTTGAGTTTAGGCACACTTAAGGAGCTAAGAGGCGGAGTAGATGCCCCCTTGTTCACTTCCCTTAGCACTGAACGAGCTGTGGCTGCAGCCGCTGCATCTGCCATTGCCGAAGCCAGTTTTACATCATTTTTGAACTTGTCGGCCAGCTTATTCTGGCCATGTTTTACCTGAGAAACGTTAGGTGACTGAAGGCCACTTGATTTTTGCATCTTGGCGACAGCCTCTGCGGAATCATACTTTTTCATGTCATATATGAGTTCTTTCTGGAGCTGCTTATCGGCGACCAATAGATCATCAATCTCATTCTTGTAGTCCTTCAGGAGAACTCTGAGGCATTCCATGAGAGGCCCTATGAGGGGGCTGTTCTTGGTTTCTAACAGCCGTTTCAGCTCTATAAAGATGGGGATTGTATTTTGGATAAGGTCCTTTCTGACAGCTTGAGTTACAGCCCTTCCTCTAGCAGCCGATGCAGTTGCTCCACTATCTCCACCTTCATCGTCCATCTCTGCTGACTCTGATGATAATCCCCGGCTGAGTGAGATTCGCATCTCTTTGCAGGCAAGAATTCGGAGAGCATCCTGTTAGGTCAATTAAAATGGAGGTGTTACATTGTGATCACCTTGACAATTTCAGCAGCATCTCCTAATCAACCACGTCCCACCAGAAGTCATGAACAGAGAAACTGGTAATGCAACGAAACTCCAGAAATAAAAGACAAGGTGCTGCCCACTATTAATAGATAAACAGAGAGCACTGAAGTAGTTTACATGTTAATTCATTAGTAGGTTGAGGGAGAAACCCAGTTTTAATATTTGGAAAGCTTTGTTTGCTAACAACTGCACAAAATTTCAGATTCACTTAACCCCTTTGAGGACCCTGATATTAACTAATTAAAAAAGTCACAGGTGCTTCCAGTTTGGCTAGGTAACATGTTCGAGGTGAAGATCGTAAGAGCTGACCCATTGCACAAACACAAGAAAGTAGGACTTCAAACATGCTTTGAGACTAGTACCTGCAGAACTGACTGTCCAGTAATATCTTCTAAATTGAGCATACCATCAGATGCTGCAGCAAGAATCTCGGCACACAACTTTGCAAAGCTAGCTAAAAGATGCTCTGGAGCCATTTGTTTCAGCAAAGAAACATATATCTGCATTCGTTTAGATCTTGAATTTTCATCAGTACCCCTGGCAAAAACATTCCTTGTTATAATTCCGCATCTCTATCGTGGAGCTATTTCTGTTGTTGCTTAATAAAAGACAATACCAACCTGATGGAGAAAAGTTGGCTCTCTACTTGTGAGCCCCTAGAATCAATATGTCCACTATGAGCACGACAGTCATTCAGAACAAAAATGGCTTCTACAAAACTGTTATAAGCTAGAAGAGGTGCCTTGACTGCAAGAACATCATTCGGTAGAGTCAAACTCAAATGTCAAACATGCTACATACTACTTTGACAGCAAATTTGATTGCGTGTGAGAAACTTGTCACCTTGTAAAATACTTTTGAAAAGAAATTCGGCAAGTTGTCTTATCTTTTCTGATTCATCAACAAGTGATAAAAGAAATCTGAGGAAAAGCACTCCTCTCCACTTCACATAGTCCCTCTGACATCATAATGAGGCGAAATTTGCTTCCTTGTTATTTATTATCAAATGGAAACATCTAAGTAACAACAGAAATGACAAACACCAGAAAAAATATACCTGCAATAGTCTTGAGAGCAATATAAATGTCTGCCTTCTCACAAGTTCACATGGATCACGGAGACACTTTGTGATTTGTGCTATGTAACTGTTGATTTCAATTGTTTCATTAGAAAGCTAGGCTAGAAAAATATGAATCGAATAGCTCGTTTATCTCCTCTGAGTAGCTAAACATTTAAGAGTGTTCAAATGCATAGCATTTTTCTGCAAATCTTTTATAGGCCTTACCAATCAACTAGAGCAGTATAACGGATGCAAAAATCTGCCATCATCACCACAAGATTGTTGCGTAGGGCAGCACAATCACTCTTTTCAAGCTCCTGGAACAAGATGCAAAATTTAAAACTTGGTTTCAAGAATCAAGAAATAATTAACGTGAGGAACAAATGCAGTCTGAAGGGGGAAAAAAATAATTTCACATTGGGGCTCTTCATGATCCATCAAAAAAAGAATTGACCAGATTCACAAATCAGTACATCCAAATAGACACACCAGATGAATCTAATGAATTCTTAGCACTAAGTCAGGCTAAATATGCAAAAGGAGAGTTTGTAAAAGCTGAGGGTTCTTAGGCATACAAAGAGAACCCAGTGATTACGATGGACAGCTCTAGGTAAACAGGAATGCTAACAAAAAGCCAGGGAAAAGTGTGTGTTTATCATAAACCCATAACATTTGTCACGAAGAGAATATCTTAATGTAACTTCATTAAAACCATGGGAATGAAATGTTGCTAGTGCTAAGTGCAAACCTGTACAAAAAGAGGAATGTACTGCTTTGCAAGTTTCCCATCTGCAAGGCAAATCTTCCCCATCGCCAGCCAAGCTTGAATGTATAAGGAGGGGGCGGTTTGCTTTAGAGGAACTGTAGGGCATGGCGACTTATTGAATTTGAGATCAGCATTGCCAGAAGTAATTATGTTGTGTAAGAGTGGAAGAATGGCGTTCATATCAGCATTTGGACAGACAATAACCAAAGATCCAATTGTATAAACAGCCGTGACTGCTTCTGATAGCAGCCTAGACACCACCGCTGATCTCTTGCCCTTTCTACTTGGTGGCGTGAAAAAGCCGCCACATTTTTTCGCTTGCGAAACCTCTAAGATGTACTTTTCTAAAATCTGCAGAGCCTTAGAAAGAAGCTTGTCTACCCATTTAATAACGAGTGTATTAGCCTCATCTGGACTTGAAGCCTTCCGCTTGCATAGTGTCCTTAGAGCTTTTACGTGAGCATTAACCTGCCATCGCAGATACTAATTAACTACATGCAAGTGCAATTGTTATGGAGAAAAAAAAACAAAGGATCAAAAAGTATGCTACCAACAATGGAGAATCCTAAAATAAAACACAAAAACGAAGCATTGACGTACAAAAGCCTAGAAGCATCAGGAGCAGGTGCATGCCCTAAATACATGAGCAATTTCAACTCCTAGGTTCCTTTAAAATTTACTGACCAGGATCAAGGTGAGTCAATTATATTAATCTGAGAACTTATACCATCAAAGTGTACGAGTGGCAGACTAACATGCTAACAATAAAGAACTTCAGACAGAAAACGAAAAAGAAGAAGAAAACTCCACTGCAAGTAGTGATTTGAACACCGCTGCAACCAGATACCTCAGTCGAATGCATGTTGAATTCTTCAATTCGTTTAAACAAATTATGAGCTAAATCTGCTGCAGGTTCTGAAGGCAGCTCCACGGAGACATTAGAGATTGTCTGCAAAAGGAAAACGCGATCCCCAGCCCAAGCAAAAGAATTGGATTCTGTGCCTTCTTCATCTTCAAGCGCATCTCCTTGTGCCAGCGGATCTTTAGGCACACCTTCTAATCCGCACTTGTCAAGGAGCTGCCAATGATGATGGAGGAATTCCCAGTCCACTGCTTTTGGAAGGTATGTTGACACCTCAGATAGAAGAAGCCAAGCACCCGGTGGCGCCGTCCAGTTTTCCATGGGCAGAGAATGCCTTAGCCAGAGAGACTCAGACGTCCTTATAATATTTTGAAGCGCAATAGCAACACTGTGCTTAAGCTGTTTCTTCTTACCCAAGCTTGCACAAATTTTCTTCACCCAAGGTGTCACTTCTACGTTACAAATCTCTCTCAAAAGATTCAACACTCCATCAGGAAATATCAACTCCATTTCTCCCGTGAGACTTTTTGCTTGTAATTTTGAATCATCTAAAATGGCCCCATTTTGGAGAGAACTCCTAGACCCAGCTCTAGATATTCGGTCCAGTACCAATTGCAGAAACAGGTTCTGACATTCTTCTTGAATACTAGATTCATTGTCAGCTATTAGACGTGGAACTGAATGAAGCCACTCAATAGTTACAGTTTCATCTGAGACTACTCTGAAAGCCTACAAAGTTGATGACGTAGTTTTCACCATAAGTTCAGGGCAAGTAAACAAAGACATATAATAGAAGATGCAAGGGAAAGAAACGGAAAAATTTGTCAGGAGCATGCGTTGTAAGTTAGACAAAGCAAGATCCAAATGAAAAAAGAGAATTAAGATCATATTTCAGAATATCCAGAAAAACCACAAAGGAAGCCCAGTGGAGGCATGAAAGCTCAAATCTTAGCCCAGCAGGTCCACAGTTGAGTTAGTGGCACCATAACTATAAACCTCTCAGTATGTATTAGACACTGCCGAATAAACAAAAGCATCGTTGCTTACAGAAAAATTACAATAAGTAGATGAAACATAGCTCTTGAATAAGTGTTCTCAAATGTTCAGCACTAGACATCTACTCTAGAAAGTAGGCATGTTCCCACAGAGACGTATTTATCCCAACATGATAGTGTTGACATGTAGATGAGCTGTTCGAAATAATCTACCATCAGAATTGTTGTGTATATACAGTATAGGCATAAACCAATTAAATATCACATCTTAATCATACGATACAAGAAAAACAACACCAGTTGAACGAGAAACAACAGATGAAGCAAAAAAAAAAAAAGAAGTAATTAAACTAACTTCTGAGAGAGCTGAAATCGCCGCTTTCCTTATGCTAACAAGGGGATCCGAGCATGCCATGCCCATGGTCTTGAGCAGAGCTCTGTCAAAGGCACCACCTAGCAGAGCAGTCAACTTGGTAACTAGCAGAAGTGCAGCCTTCCTTACTGCTGCCTTCTCATCCATACACCTTTTCGTCAAAAGATCATTCATCCTGCCTTCAAGTATTCGCTGCCTAGCATCGTCAAACCCCAAAACTTTTTTCAACAGCGCCCGGCTCTTGTCGTCGCGGGCCAAAAACTCCACGAGCTGCGCCAAATTTGACAAGGCGCGAGCACGGATTCCCACGCTTGTATCTGAACAACGCAGAACCAAACTCTCCAGGCACCTCAACCCCCATGAATCCTTTACTTCAATGTCGGAATTCACACCCAAGGGATCCGTCAAAGACATCATTAGCATCAAAATAAGATCAACTGCCAGGAGCCTAAGGTTGACCTTTCCTTGTGCCATCTTCATCACGTACTCCACGAAACCAATTCGATCCTCGAATTCCATTACTTTAACAATCTCCAAGATCGACTCCACAGCTAAAGCCCGAGGCTCGGACTTCTCCGGCGCTTTCTGTGCCAAGTACCGTGGAAAATTGACTACCGCTTTCTTTACTCCATTAGATACATTCGATAATCCCATCATTCTCTTTGTCACGAACCCCAAAGCGAAAGTCCAGGCCTGCGACTTAGGCTGAAGAATCAGCGGCGACAACGACTTCAACACCTCGGCCGCTGTGTCCGACTGGTCACCGTGCTCAGGCCTAAGCATTTCACTCAAAATCTGCGAGCACAATCCAGTTAGGCGGTTATAACTGCCGGTATTACCGCACAATTCAACCGCCATAACCGGAATCTCGACAGTGGTTTGGACGAGAGACTTCAAACTATCCGGAAACCGATCCAGATGAATTAAACCCATTACCAATTCCAACTTCTCAAGCACGGGAAACAAGTCTTTGACATCCAGTTCGCCCACTTCGCTACCACCATACTTATTTGTGGCGTTATTCCTCAAACCCCTGCCCCGCGCCCCAACGCCCTTTCGTTTCCTACCGGCTGAAACGGCGTGGGACCCCTCGGCATCCGCGGGTGGTGGCCGGCGCTTGAGAGATCGGCGGATAGAGTGAAGGAGTGAGAGAAACGACATGGGAGTGAACAGAGTGAAAACCGGGGCGTTTGGGAAGAGAAGCAAAGAGAGGTAGACCTTGGAGGCGAGAAGGGACAAATGGGTCGAGCCTGAGTCCATGGCCAAGGCGATCGGATGGACCAGGTGGTTGGGGAGAGAGAGGGACTTGGACGACATGCCATCCAGGAGGCCGTCCAGGAGTTCCGAATCATTGGAATTGAGGAGGGTTTGAAGGTCTGAAAGAGTGGGTTCGGAGAGCGTGATTGTGGAGCTGTCGAAGTGACGGATCTCTTCGAGCTCTGCAAGTATCCGGGAAATGGCGTCCTCCATGGATGTAACCAGCAGAGAAGTCCCGAGGTCAGTCCGAAAGCTTCATTTGTGAGAGCTCTCTCTGCTTCGTGCTTTCACTCTGAAAGCTTCGAATTTTAGACTTCCCGCTTCAATGAGTTTAAATCTGAAGAAATACAAAGGAAATAGAAAGGCAAAATACCTAAACTGTCCCCACCGTATTTTATTTTTGGTTTTCTCGAGAATTGAGGATAAGATTGTTTAGAAGGGTATGTTCACAGGCACTGGACTTCGGATCAAACGGATAGGTGGGAAAAAAAAAGTCCTCAGAAAAAGATTGGCCTCTTATATATTTGCCTATAGTTGATCAATGAAAGCCTTAAAAGTGAATGGATAATTCTATCTTTCAAGTTAGTATTATGAGAAAAGAAGCCTAGTTTGTGACAATGGTATTAGAGCCAACCCATTCTTTTAGCCCACTGCAAGGACACTATAGATTTGGGAGGAGAGTGTGTTGTGACTTGGCTACTCCACATGCTCAATAAAATGATCCCACATCGAAAAATAATTGAGCAATGAAAACCTTCGTGTTAGCCTTTTGGAAAAGAAGGCCCCGTCCGTGACAATAAGCCTACGTAAACTCATCTCATAAGATGATGCTCTGTTCAATTGTTGACAAGTCCGTGGAAAAGGACACCAAACTCCAGCCACGGCCTGTTGGAAATTCAAGGGAATTTCAAATCTACTGACAGACACACAATGCTACACCAAAAAGGTTTTATGGTCAGGAACTACCTCTGTTGATGGATTATGCATACAAGCCGACGTCACCTTTCTGAAATTTGAGAGCGCAGACAGATGTGGCAAAAATATTGCAGTCTTTTTCGCATGCATTCTATTGCAATTCGGCATCAAATGAGTTTCTGGGCTTCAAAGACACAAAAGCATATTCTCCATATATGTAAATAATACTAGATAACAGTTGACAGTTTTCTGGGTACCGCTGAAAAAATAAGTCCCGAGCATCATAGATAGGTTTCCAAAATCTGAAAGTCTTCAGATATTGAAGTTTCTACTTATAAAGAAGAACATGTTAAATACGCCAGATAATTCTGGGATAATTGAACTACATTGCAGCGCAAAATCTTAGATACATGATCTATCCGTCCGGCTTCTTGATCATACATCTGGAGATGGATCTGTGTTGTCAGGAAAGAATGGATCCAATTCAGAGTCAATTCTTTCATTAGTACTCTTGCATTCAGCATCCAGTCCTTCCGCCAAGGCAGCTGAAGATTCAGGGTTGGAGTTCCTGGTCTCTTCATTTGATGATGCTGTGTGTCCTGCCTGAAGCTCACCACTCGATCCATTTGATCTCCTCATGCTGGATGACAGGGAATCGAACACCACTGATGTTAGTGAATTTCTATGTGGCTGCATCCAGTGACAGCTGCTACAAGCATGATTATTGCTGCCTTCATGAGCTAAACCAGCTAAAGAGTCACGTGTTTGAGCATGAATCCTACAAGGTAGAAATGCAGGCAAGGACAAAACTAAAAGATGTAGTACGATGCAAGATTAGATGTAGAACAGGGGAAGAAAAAGATCAGTTAAACTTTGGAATGGAAGGATATCCAACGTTATCATGGTCCCCCTTCCTAGTTATCGTAAAGTAACCAAACACTGATCTATCTTACAATTATGAATAACACATCATATTTTAACTTCAGCAATTAGTACAGTCACCCATTATTTTTCAGATTCAAATAACACTAGACACAGGAGACAATTGATCTATACGACATTATCAAAGCTTAACCATGATCACAAATGCCAGAACGCGTTACCAAATCACGATTTTGGGACATTGTTAACATCACCCAGAGGATTTCATTACTATGGCAATTGACTCGTGTGAATGCGAAGTAGTGCTCAAAATTCCGGCAATTATTGTTAGCATGGAGGACTTCGAAGAGAAGATCTCACTGGGGGCATTTTGGGTAAATAAATAGATAATGGACACCGGAACTGGCAAAGCTAAGATGCCTGTCATACTTTTGGATCCAGATCAACAAGATTTTTTTACAGCAGATAATTTAGTAACAAGTTCTCCATATGATTACTTATGAATGCGAAAAAAAAAAATCCCAACAACCTACGCCAAGGTCATGCTAACCCCAGTACCTAGCAAAATAAAATGAAAGATACACGTAAGGCAAGTTTTCTCTTTTCTGAGGTGGGAGACAGGAAAGTCAGGCACCAAGCATAGAGTAGACAAACTAACAATGATCAGCTGGGGAAAGAAAAGAGGAGAAATGAATCTCAGCAACTAGTGGGCACAAAAGAGGAGACAAAGAATTCCGGTACAGCGATACCGATAATAAGAATATATGCAGATTGAATAAATTAATGGAAAATTAATATGTTGAAACACAACCATCAATCACTATTCAGGTAAGCAACTCCATAGATGGCAGTAGATGGGTGGACATTGAAAGTGATATAAATTTAAGAGCGTGTAGGTATATGTTATTCCTGGATCAACAACACCACAATAGAACCAATAAAAAGCAAGGAAATAAAGAACAGCAACACTAGGTAAACGAGATTCTACAAGGAATTTCCACAGAAGTTTGAATACGGCACCACATATTGTGTAGATTTGGATATAAATAAAATTAGAAACCATTGCCTTCATAAAACTTTGAAGCATAGACATACAAAAAGGGGAAAAAAAGTCGAAATGTACATTTAAATGTGCTGTGGCTAAAGGTTATGCAAGCATGGTAAGAATCCAGAAGACCTTCCACCGACTTTCCATGGCTTTACAGTTATATGCATGTGTTCAAGCCAGTGATACATTTGAACCGTGGGTTTATTATGATCTCATTATTCCTTTGCAGTTCTAGTGAACTGAGAGTAAAAGAAAAAAGCTCACTCAAGCTTTTTAAGCACAAGAATCTGAAAAAGATGCAGCCTAAAATTTTTAAGTTTTGGAAATGACAATACATTTAGTAATGACATTAATGATTCCATACGGGAAAAGCATATAAATTCAGGACCAAAAAGGTTTATTTACTTAAATAGCCTTCATTTTTGTCTTTGGCCGAAGTATGAGGACATAAATGCTATCTGCTCTTTAATTCAAGAGAAAGTCCATTTTACGTCCTTCACACTCACAAAAGTCGGTACCTGGAAACTACAACTTATCCAGTCGCACCTGAGAAAAGCCACTAGCCTAAACTAATAGTCATCCAAACATCTGTCTTGGGTTTGACCATGTACTGAAAACTGCACCCTTTTTGTTTTCGTAACACACACACACACACACACACAGAGACACAGATATATATTAAATTGACAATTAAAGAGAAATGTGGAATATATTATAAATAGCACACATCAGATTGCCAAACTATCATACAAATAGAAGTAAAAGAACAACAGCGCTCATAAGAAGGAGATAAGACTTACAATCCAATATGGCTCTTTCCTTGAGTTGGCTGAAACATACACAAACAGAATAACAAAATAAAAAAGATGGCCGATCGTAAAAATCAATGATGTCATACTTCAAACAAGAAATTTACATCATGGAAAAAGAGATATAAAGACAAAAACAGGGGGGGTAGTTTAAACAAATAGTTACACCAAGTGCATTTTGCACCAAACAGACCCTAAATTCTGGGATTCTAGATGAATTCATTATTGTAAGAGGTGGGAATGAAGAAGTTGTTTTCCTCTGGATTCCAATCAATGATCTAGTCTTTTACGATAATTTTGGAACACCCATGCCAAAAGGCAAGCATGTAAACTCTGCATCGATGGATTGCACCACGCCAACTGAAACACACTAAAAAAGAAACAATCATTTAAACATCCATAAAAGAATTAATAAGATACTTGATTTAAGGTAAAATAACTAGTTATAGAGTTGCAAAAAAATAAAAGACCATCATGAGAAATGTGAATATTGGTAAAACAATCTGATTATGAGAAGTAGAAGTATATCAATTCTAGAATCTGTTCGAAGTTACAATGATTACAATGATTACAATGATAATACACTTTGTTAAATAGTCAAAAAGAAAGAGAATTCTACATAATACACAAAACATTATAGAGTTAAGTTGATTCCTGTCAGACAAATCAATTATGAGAATAGTTCTCAAACTTAGTCAATTTATAGAAAGTAAATAAAGAGGAACAAAAATCATCACTTTTATGAATCTTGAAAGCATATGATTAGCTGCCTCAGCTAATAAACGTTAAATTAAAGTCCAGTGAAGCTTCTTGTCCAGATCTGGCTTTAATGCCAATTGTTGGGCACATGAGCCGGCCCCAAAAGCTACTGCAGTTATTTGAAACTGTCATCCAGAAACCCGACAGATCTATCCCCTAGAAGCTCAACAGGAGACCTGGTTGGTAATGATCTTTGCTATGCACTTGCATGGGGTGTTAAAACGAAAGTTTAGTGTGATCTCTATAAGAAATGAACATCTAAATTTCAAATTCAAGCTGAAAGTTGTATCTTTTCCTCTAATCCTATGTATTGGCCATGAGGCAACATCTTCAACACCCCAAACTATTCCAACCAATTGATTCCCACCCCTGGCCCTAAAAGGTGAACCTTGTCCCCTTGGATGAGGCATTTCACTAGACCGCAAATTTTGATTGAGAATCATGTAATAATCATTTTACAAACAATTATTCACTTGATGATCTACACCACCTTCAAAATTTAAATTCATGCATATGCTATAAAAAAATTTACCTGAACTCATGAGAAGCACATAGACTAATATGTTGAATAAATTTAAATGTATAGATCATTTAAAGTGATCATTATTAGTATTATAAATCCATGCATCTAGTCAAACTAAAATTGCTACAAATTTATGATTAGTAGAATTTTATTATATATTTAGCATAATTATAAAAGCCTTCCCAAATAAGCCCCCAGTTTGAAAGAACTGCGTAAGATAAGGAAAAAAAATTGGTAAGGGTAAAAGAGTTCTTGGATAAACTTTCACTTCTAGTAATCAGAGAGAGTTTTAAAAACATGATTTGTTGATGTAGAAACAACGGGAACCACTGTTCTAACTATCAATTTTTTGGTGCCTAATATATGAGATCTACAATCCATCTGATTTGTACATTTGGCGGTATGCCTTAATAATAGTCATGTTGAAATTTAGCGTTCAAAGGAAACCTCAACACCTCTAGGTACTGCTTGAATTCATCATAAGGAAACACTACTAGTAAAAGAGGTTTAAGCCCCTTTTTTGCACCAAACACCACATAACAAACTAAGTATCATAAATACTTCTAATAAGAAGAAATATTCATTTCAATTAGAACACTAAGCAAATCACTAAAATCATTTTATTTCATTAACTTAATTTTTGGGATGAGGGGTAATTTAACATGATATCCAAACAAAATATTTAGGTTTGAATCATATGGTTCACAAACTATTTCCATAGAATATTCCACATGCTGAGTCTTGCTTATTGAGAAAAGGTCTTAACCTCATTGATGTTGAGTATTGGAATATTAAATAATTAAATCGAAAATTTTCTATTAGCTTAAACTTTTAAGTTAAATAATAGTTTTAATGATCTTATAAATCATTATTAGGGTTAATACACATCTTAACATGTCTAACATATGTCACACCTCAAATCCGTATTCCCTCCATAGCAAAATAAACCTTGACACTAAGTTACATAAATATAAACAAAAAATATAAAACCCACTTAACTTCATAAAATGGACTTCATTCTATGTTAAACATTGACAAAAATCTCAAAGAGAGTCTTGTTTCACCTTTTGCAAACGATGGACATATTTTAGAAAGTAACAAATAAATGTTCCATTTTATGAAAAATGAAATTTACTTGGAACCTATTAAAAAAGGAAATATATTTGAATCGGAATTGAGCATTTAATAGAACTACTTGCTTACATCCACTAACATACAAATAAATTATACATTTAATTTTAGCAATAAAAGGTGTTTTTCGATATATTCTAAAATGAAAGAAGCTTTTCATAATAAAAGGTTCCAAGAGAATGAATAGATTTGGGACATGTAATGATATAGTTCCTTCACTCATAATCTTATAAAGATGAATAATATTTAATGCAGGTTATCTACTGATAAATGCAATAAATATCATTTCTTTTCATATCTTTTTCCAAAATTTATCTCCACAATGCGTCTGTGTTGAATCATACAAATATTTTGGTGTATGAGTGTATGCCTTAGGGTTTATAGCCGTATTACATAACTTTTTGATCAATTTTTACGTATATTAATGAAGATAATACAAGTAGGTTTACCTAATACCTGATGCAATTTAATTTGGACACCTACGGTTCTTCTAGCCAAAAAGATTTTTTTTTTAACAAGGAACATTGAGCAAACTCAGCCCTAGTAATTTATACCAACTGCCTCTCTTTCTTGTTGGACAAAATGATATTTGCAATAAACTGGTACCTAACATTGGTAAGACCAGTTCAGTTTGATAAGGAATGAATACAAGGAAAAGCCTCTATGACTTCAATTATATAGAAATGACTTGCAAACAAGGCAAAACTTCACTTGATGAGGGTTAAGTTGACAAGCTTCAAACTTTATAGCTTTTGATTGAAATTCTGTGTGTTTTAATACATCTATTTTTAGTTATTTTTGTTTCCTAAGAAGGTAGAAATCACCAAATAAGAATATACTAATTTGAATGAGAACCAGGTTAGCAAAAATTAAACCTAACGTAAAAGATGTTGGTTTGTTGAGGCACTGGCGTTTTGCATCCCTCGCCCTGACTAAGACACCCTATCAGTCACAGAAGATAAGAAGCACATTAACGTCAGCTTACAACAAGGGTCTAAGCCACCACCATATGACCAGATGAGTAATAGAAGCCAAAATGGGAGAATCGCAGCATTAGACAATGGGTGCTTAGACAAGTGCCCTTCTTGCCTTTGATGACAAATTCTGTCATTGATACATCCACAGTCCAACTCTTACTGGTCCACCAGCACTGAAGGGGTAGGCAAGAATGAAAACTAACAAGGTGAAAAAAAAAAAGATTCAGGATTTCATGTAATTATCAAGTCTCATACACCGATTTTCAACTTGTTTCCCCATACAGCTTTTGGAGTTCCAACATTGTGTAGTTATATAACCTATACAATTTATGTATTATTATGATCACAAAAGATTGTTTTAGTTAACATATAATGGTCAATAGAAGCCAAATTTAATGAAGCATGCAAAAATTTCATTGTTTATTAATATCAAAATCAGCATTGATCAATGTTAACAATTTCACAAAATGGAACTTGACTACATTAGTTCTTTTTGTCCAGCATATTGTATGGCTACTGACTGAAGCTTCGAAATGGCATTTAGGAAAATGGATGGTTTTGGAAAAAAAAAACGAAAGAGACAGGAAAACTACGATATTCATTTATTAATTCTTCAAAAATAAAATCAGGATAAGGGTATAAATGATATTCATGTGTCCCCAGTTGGGTTTGCATCAAAATTCTGAAGTTGTTTTGGCTACCTTAACGCAACCACTAAAGCAATGGCAAAACTAGAGACTCAAAAATGAATTCACAACTTAAAAAATAAAGTTGAACGCACTTGATTGATAAACATGACATAAATTGCACTAAAACCACAAATAACTGGTGATCAAATCAAAAGCAAACAAACAAGAGCCTTGTTTTTACCATTTCAAACTCTTCAAACTCTTCAAACTCTTCAAACTCTTCATCATCATCATCATAATCAGACTCCTCATCCATTGTGTCAGAACTTTCATTCACAAAACACAGCCACAGACCATTTTCAACTTCACGACAATTAGGGCATTCCATAGCACCTTTCATGTTATATGCAGAACCAATGCAATCTGGAAAAGAGAAATCAGTAAAGATCAATAAAAGAAGAAAAGATACATACTCAAGTAATAATATATCACAACTTCTGAATCAAAAGCTTACACTTTGATATCAACTAATATATAATTGCCATAGCAAAATAACTAAAGCCCATGCCTTCCAAATAGGTAAGTAAGGCTTGGAAAACTTGGGCATTCTCCACCAATACAGAATTTGGTAAAACGATTACTCCTTTAAATTCATATTCTTTAATGAATAATAAGGGCAGGTGAAAGTGCATTACTAGAAATTGGAATACCCACTAAAAGTAGACATTGCAAGAGATTCTGCATCTGCTTCTCAAAATAGATGCTAAATATCATAGAAGATTTAACCAACACTGACGTATTAAACCATAATTTTTCTGACTACGCATAAAGTGACTACAGAGGGGTGGAAAAAAGAAAAAAGGATAAGGTCACTGAGAACTAGAAATTGGAAAAAAGATAATTTAATTCTCCAAGAATAATTTCCATGACATAAGCTTGAGTTTACATACGATCTTTATCAGTGGTATTCGCCCTTCTAAAGTGGTACTACACATACTATGACTACGGAATAATTGCCACTGTGTTTTTTCTTTATTAGAGTCACTAATCGCTAAGTCATATGCCCTTCTAAGTGGATTATCAATTACAGTACCATCTTTTCCTAATTGCTACATCTAGTTGTTAATCATGAACATCAAATAACCTCATCTACCAGAGAACAAATACTTTTTACCATTTCAGCAGTTCTGTTAAAAAATCAATCTTAACCTATATAGTTTCACATTTCTTAACTTCGAATACAACTAATCAGGAACAGAATACAATAAGATAGAATGGACACCAGCAGAGGAAGGGATAAAAGGCATTGGAAAAGGAAAGCTACATGTGTCTGTTCTTTTGTGTGTGTGCGTGTGTGTTTTTGTTTGTGTTACATAAAGAAAATAGAAGCTCCAATATCTGAGTAAAACAGAGTCAAATCAAAACGGGCTCAATGAAGTAAACAAGACAAAAATTCTGGCAAGACAACAATCCTTAGCCTTCAAGATACCTGCAATGTCTTAAAGTATTTGTAATCCTTTCAATAGGACTAATTTCGTGTTTCATACATACACGTCGTATGCGACAATCCCTCCTTCAAAACAGGAAATGTAGCGATAGTGACTTCACCATTCTCCAGATTACAGAGAGGTTTACTAGCGGTTTCCGAAAGAGGAGCAACGGAGATAATTACATAACTTGCCCGAATACCTTCGCCATACAAGCGCGAGTGCCGCATACACAAGCGCACGCGTTCATGTGGCTACAGTCACAGTACCCAGAAAAGAACTAGTATCACAGGGCTTTTTCATTTAAAAAAAAAAAAAAACAATTCGTCTAATAGCTTAAAGCTCACATTCTCGGTAAACATGCAGCCGCGCATAAGAAATCTAAAGAAGAAGAAAAGACGAATAGGAATGTTCGTCCAGCCAAAAAACACATTCACGCCAGAAAAAAAAAAAAAAAAAAAAAAAAAAAGCAGACCGAGATGAAACACATGAGAGCAGCGAAGTGTCACGACGGTTCTGCCACACGAATCTGACAAGTCCTCCAAGCAGACGGTGCAATTGGCGGTTGAGAACGACGTCGATCCCTCGGCTTTGGCAGCCATTCTTTCTCACGGTGTTTTCCAACGCACAAGCCTAGAGTGAGAATATAGTGCGCAGAAGAAGAAGAAAGTGATGGGCCAGGCGTACATAAATGCAGAATCATGTTTGGTTTCAGAGTGGAGCAGAAAGAACTAGCAAGATCTCCGGTGGCAGTCTCCTGCCAGCGGCTCCCAAATGGGGAAGCTCATTATGAACTAGGAAAACAACCAAAAATCGTCAGGAACTGAGTGGAATGCGATCTCGTACAGTCGCGTCCACGGTAACACGGGCGAAAATTTCTGTTTTGATTTGTTGGAAATTGAAATTACCAGATGAGGACATCAGGTGTTGCATTGACGGCTTTACTTTTGAGTCCACCAAGTAGGTTGATAAAATGAAATTAAAAACATAAAATATATCGTCCATATGCTCATATGGAATGTGGGTGACAGATATCTTTTTACGAGAATTAGAGACTCATTTGTTAAAAAAATCTCATTCATTTAGTCTTTTTCTAATGATATAGTTTAAATATCTTAAACTCTGTTGATTGAAATATCTATATCTCTATATCTGTATATTTTTATATAATTGACAATAAGTCATAAAAAATAAGTAATCTGATTTTTTCAATAAAATTTATTTGCAAGATTTATAGTGTGTTTCTTGTGTTTGTCAATGCTTACGTTTTGGTTTAGTTAGAATTATAACTGATACAATTAAGGACTACAGGTCCAAGTTTAAAACACCAAAATCTCCAGTCCTAATGCTTATAAAAGAAAAAAAAAACTTGGAAAATTTGATTAATTTTTTTTTTGTCAACAATAAAATAAACCATTTACAAAATGGTTTTCATTTTTCTTAAGGTGTACATAATTTTTGTCCACAATTCATTTTCTAAAATTTAATTCCACGCAAATCTCTGTAGTTGAAAATACCTTAAACATTATAATCTTTTTCACCCACATCAACCCTTTTAGAGGTAACCTTTCTGAGTAACAATTGTATTAAAAAAATATTTTATATACAAATATACGGTTATTTTATCATGATTCATCGACAAATAAGATATAATTTTGAAAAGATAATAATAAAATAAAATTATTAAAAGATAAAGATTGGATAGAATTTCTATGAGATTAAAGATAAAATGAGATTTTTAAAAGATATAAAAAAATGTAAAAGTACTTTAAAAGATAAAAGATAAAAAGGTTATATTGTTTTGAAATCAAGGAAATAAATAACTTCTAAGTATAATTAGCTTTTTATTGTTTTATAGTATTATTTAAGGTTATTGGAGTTACTGTGAAATCCAATTCTCTCAAATTCTTTCATTAGTTTTTTTATTAAGGAGTAATCAAGTCGGTTACGGGTTTGTTGGAGTTAAGATTGAATTTGGATATTTGTGAGCCCAAAGCCCTAGATTGCACAGAAGCAAACCCATGGCAAAGGACCTGTTCGTCATTATTGGCCAAGAAAACTCATCCGTAATTACGAATAAGCCCCCCTCCACACAAGTTTCTCCTCCCCGCATACCCAAACCCTCGGTTATAAATACGCCTTGTCCTCGCTTTTCTCAAAACTCTCTGTCGCTCTCCCACGCCATCTCTCCCACTCTTACCTCTTCGTTGAACGGTCCGAGAGATTTGAGCGAACATGCTGGTCTACCAGGACCTCCTTACCGGTATTACTCTCCTTACCTTCTGCTCCGTGTTAGATTTATGTTTTTGTTTGTTGTTTTTGACTTTAGCAGCATCTTAGATCTGTGTAGAAGATAAAAGGACTATTTTTTGATTATATCTTGTTGTGGGGATTAAGAGATTCTCTATCTAATGCTTAATTATAGCGGATAATAGTTTTATATATCATATGGATCTGCAGTTTCTGCATCTCGGCTAATGATTTGTGAAGTTTTTCGAGCTACTTTAGCTGACCGATTACTGGTTTTAATTTTTCTTTGAATCAATTATGCTTGTACTTGAGATCTCGTTTACGTTATAGATCAGACAATTCGTAGCTTTCGGGAAGCTTCTAAATCTTTTTTTCTTGTTGTGGAACTTTTTTTCTTTTTGTCGTTGCTTTGTGTTATTAGTTCATGGTCTATTCTGTGTATAATATTTTTCTTTGATCTTTTGACCTAACTGACATAGGACTAGTTATGCTTTATTGCTAGGAGTGTTTTTTGTTGGGTTTTTTTCTATATATAGATTGATTTAGGGGTTCAGTGATCGGTTGACTACTAACTGTACTCGGGTTGGAATTATTTGCTTATAGCATTTAAATGTGGAGCGAGTTGTTTGACTTTCTCGCTTTTCTTTAACAATATCAGGTGATGAGCTTCTCTCGGACTCGTTTCCTTACAAGGAAATCGAGAATGGAGTGCTGTGGGAAGTTGAGGGAAAGGTTAGTATTTCCAACTCACTGCACTTTGGATTGTGAAAAAGTTGTTAACTGGGTTTCACTGCTTTCTTCTCCTAACAAAGCATTCTATTAAAGTGATGTACTGGTCACATTACATCTTTATGTGATTCAAGAACTCAAAGGAAACAGTAACTGTGTTGGAAATTTTAGTGTTGTTCTGTCTGTTGGTCATAGTTTATATGGTAATGAATGTGGATATCCGTTAATCTTGTTATATTAAGTACTACACCTACTTGGATTAGAATTTACTTGCCTTTTGCAGTGGGTTGTCCAAGGAGCTGTTGATGTAGACATCGGTGCTAACCCTTCCGCTGAAGGTGGAGGTGAGGATGAGGGTGTTGATGACCAAGCTGTTAAGGTGGTTGACATTGTTGACACATTTAGGCTCCAGGTAAATTGTGCACAATAATTTTGATGATATAGATTCTTTTCATAGCAAATTGAACACTGACAAGTTATTACCTGATGCTTCCAGGAGCAACCCACTTTTGACAAGAAGCAATTTGTCACATTCATGAAGAGGTACATCAAGTTGTTGACACCCAAGCTTGAGGGGGAGGCGCAAGATGTTTTTAAGAAAAACATTGAGGGAGCTACCAAATTCCTGCTTTCGAAGCTTAGTGACCTCCAATTGTAAGTGCCTTTTCTGTCTGATGCTACCGACAATAGTCAATTACTCATTACCAGTCCCCTGTCATTTCTTGCACTATGAAATCTCTGTTGTCTTTGTTTTTGTTAAGTAATTGTAGCCTGTGTTGGTTTTTTCTTTATATGTTTTATTTAATCTATGTAAGGCATAGTCACTCAAAATTTTGATTAGTTTATTGTGTACGTCTAGGCATTTCTCTTATCGGTAAAAGTTAACAAGCTCGAAACATCCTTCTAACTGGCGTTATATTTTGCAGTTTCGTGGGGGAGAGCATGCATGATGATGGCGTTCTTGTCTTTGCCTACTACAAGGAAGGTGCCACTGACCCAACATTTTTGTACTTAGCACATGGTTTGAAGGAGGTCAAATGCTAAGAACGGCTTCCAAGCAGAAGTTCTAAGTTCTTAATGTACTCGTAGTCGTTATTATTGTTGGTTTTCTCTTTGTGGTCTGTTTTGTTGACATAAGGTTCGTGTCTAGTGTTCTGGTTCCAATGGGTATTTTCTGATTATAACATGTACTTTCTGATTAAATGAAAGTTTATGTTTCAGTTGGCTTTAAGAGTATGATAAATCAGTATTTGGGAATAATTATGTTAAGAACGGGTGTCATCAAGCTGTCTTGGATTGTGAGGAATGATCCATCTATAGTTTTATTCAATGTCATTACACCGAAGTAGATTTTGAGTGAACAAATTCCTTGTCTTATAGGACTTTGGCAATCCATAAAACCGTGTTGTTCTTGAAAGGTTGTTAGTCTGTACGAGCAATGGTGTAACAGGTAGCTTCTTGTCGCGATTCCTACATTCTAATTCAGAAGGATACGTAGTGTGTTTGGATAGCCCGCTTTATGGGTTAGTCCCTGAACTTGCTACCCTCACCACAAGAAGGGGCTGACGAAGGAAAGGATTAGTGAAGTAGAATTAAGTGGGATTACGTCCCTTTTCATGGAAATTTAATGTTTAGTGCGTATTGTCGTTTGACGCTGTTCCCCATTCAAGAAGCGAACTACCTTCCAAGTTAAACTTGAAGATGCAAAGTCCTCTTTTGGTTCTTGATGGAGTCTTTTCTTATACTTACTCATGAAAGGCCAATCGTAGAGGTAATGCGCTTGTAACAATCAATCGGAGATATACATCTTTTGTCTTCTCTAGCTACTTTACACTAGTGAAGCATAATTACTCGTAAATGAAAAATAGACTTTGAATCCAATTGGTAGACTGAAATATTACACGAATCCAACGCGACTGACCCACAATTAAGCATAAATAAGATTGCTAACCCATTTAAGGATGGTATTAGCTCTATATTACAAATAATTAAAAATGGCATATACCATGTAGTATAGTAGAAATGATCAGTATATAAGAGAACATAATTATAAGGGCGAATACTATCCATGTGACAGCATTTTATGAGGAAGCAGAATAAAACGTTCAGTGTTTCAGCTTGGGCCTCTTGACAATCATTACAGAGCAGTGAGCATGATGGGCACAGTAGTCACTGACGCTGCCTAGAACCGCCCTGCAAAAGAAGGGAATTCTTTCATCACCTAGCTATAATAAAATTACAAATATTTGGCGTCTATGCATGGAGGATGAACCCAGTTTTATTGATCCATCATATATATAGGATGTCTGGATTTGTCATCTAATTCCAACATGATGTCTGGATTTGTCATCTAATTCCAACATGATCTCAACTATGTTCATACCCACCAGCAGCATCAAGGAAGAAGACAAGCTCATGACTATTGGGTTTAAGAGTAGTGAAACCAAGGTCGGCCTTGAATGGAGACTCTATATTTAATAGTTTCCTTTATGATCTGAATGAAGGTGATTTCCTAGTATTTAAACAAGTGCTTATCTCTTATTTACCGAACCATTCATGAAAACTCCAGTTGGTTCTGTTCCCACATCGATCAAACCCCATGGAGTAGACTGTAAAGGTTTTGGTTCAGAGAAGAGTAAAGAGAGACCATTTTTCATTGATTTCCATGTTAAGGGGGAGCCACTTGTGAAACTTGCAATATGCAAGATGAGAAAACGTTCTCGCCACCAAAAAGCACATAACTAAGGATGAGACGTACCTCTTCACAAGTCCATAACCATGACTACCGACTATTAGAAGAGATGCATGGTGTCTCTCTACACTTTCGCATAGAACATTCCTCGGATCTCCTCCGATTATTTCCATATGCACATTCTCAACCTGCAAAATAGTTATTGTTCAATAGTTCTTCTAATTATATGATTCCCATAAATTGCCTCCGATTATTTCCATAGGCACATTCCATGGGCATGTGTTCTTTACCGATTTACCGCTGCAGATGGCCTTGGCCTTAGCAAGTGTTCTAGTTGCTGTCCTCTTCAAATCTGCCTCCACGATCGACACCAGTGCTCCCGATCCTGGTAAAGAGATGATTACAGAGTGATCAACGTTGCGAGTAACTTCTCCGAAAGTAGAAAATACATAGAACGTCCAAAAAGAACCATGGAAGATAACAAATGGTCGCACTCACTGTACTTGCTAAGTCAAATAAGACATGTCCCTGCAATCATCTTGCCCCCGGGATTCTGCTTAGTAATTAGAAGCCCCGTTTTCTTCATTAATTTTTTAAGAAAAAAATGAAATTTTCTATTAAAAAAACAATAAATTAATATTTTAATAATGTGGAATAGTCATTATATTTCAACATGTAACTTCATTCCAAACACAAAAAGAATATTTTTCACATAAAGCCACCATATCTATACGCGAAATGTATGTCATTTAAAATTTAAATTTTAGTATTATATTAGGAAGTTCACTTCTTTTTTTAAAAAAATTAATTAATAAAAAATGTGAATATTTTTATATATAAATGGCATGCCTACTAAAATCTTGAGACCGTAAAAGGGTCCCCAAATTTCAACAGTTACCAAAAAGAGGGAAACACAGAAGGAGACTAGAATGTAGGCTTCACCCATTTCACCGATCCCGAGAAGAGAAGCCGGCAAAGCTCTGGCGTGAATGATAGCGAGCTGGAAAGCATGGGGGAGGTTAGGAGCAAAGAAATGGTCCAGCGTCCACTCCAAAGCATAGAAGCTTTGCTCACTCTCATCCACAGCTACCAACATCAGTGGCTTCTCCACCATTGTTGCCCAAATGACAGTTCTTCTTCTCTCTCTGTTATTCCTTCTCTGGGTTTTAGAATACGAAGAGCTGTTGTGGACGTGCTTTGCTACCCATAAGAATATTTATACCACTTTTTAGTTACTTAAGAGTTGTTTCAAGAGCACCAGGTTCTCTATCATGCGGAGGCACGAGGAGAACCGAATTACTGAATAAATGTAACTGTAAGTGTCCGATTGATGGCTTGGTTTGAGCATGAAAATATTTCCACGGTGGTGATCTGGGGAGGAGTGGGCTTCGAGGGGTGAGTAGGATGTACCTGATAGAACTTTGGAGGTAGTTTGTGCTGACATTTTCTCAACTGCCGCCTTCGGACTCGGTTTGTCGAACCAGACCGTTGACCTGACCTAGTAGCCTTCAAACCGTGGGAACCTCCTGCAGGATTAAATAAAGGGTTGGTTTTTGGGTTTTGGTTTACTGGGTGCAATACAGAGCTGTATCTGACACAAATAGAAATGGACTAACTTGTGGTTGTGCTGCTTGCTAAGTTTGGAGAGAGGAAAGAGTATTTCATCCAAACTTATGCAAGTAGTTGAGCTTCTGTAAGTGTGGGTTGCATCTTTTTTAATGGGGAATTCCCATTCACTTAAGAGATAGCGGATACCAATCTGTCAAATCCCGTATGAGTAAAAGTGAAGTGATTGTTGATCCCATTATCCTTCTCAGGCTTACGGTAATTTGGGAGTTTCTCAAATATCAAGTTTTCTGATCAGACCCATAGTTGCCCCTCTATCATTTTCTTTCTCGTCATGTTCACTGGCGTGCCAAAGGAAGCAGAAGTGCAGAAGTACGACTGGCTTCAGAGTTTGGTAACTGAAGATCTAATATATAAATGGAAGGTCAATGAAATCCAGAGGAGCTTGCAGTTTTGTGAATGATAATGTGCTTGGCTTCCATTTGGAAGTGAAGTGTATTATTAGCTCCACGGGGACATCTTTGCCTCTGACATATGAAAGTGAAGGGTGCTTCTTAGCATCTTTTTTCTAAAGGGATGGATTGTGTATAATTTGCCTGTGTTGGTAAGTTGGCTTTATTCATATGTCATCGCCTTCTAGTTATAGCTTGCACAAAGATAAGAAAAAATAATTTTTTAATTTGTTTTGTTATTTCTTCTATACAATAATTTTTTCTGTCTAATTGTTTTATTCAACGTCATTACACCGAAGTAAATAGATTTTGAGTTAACAAATACCCTATCTTATAGGACTCTTTGGCAATCCATAAAACCGGGTTGTTCTTGAAAGGTTGTTGATATGTATGAGCAATGGCATAAAAGGTAGAACTGCTTGTTGTCGCGCTTTCTATATTCCAATGCAGAGGGACATGCAGTGGGTTTCGACAGGTCATGTATGCTTAAAAGTGTTAAGTTATAATTATACTTGTATACATGATGAAGTCCTACATTATGTAATTCCTTATAGTAAAACTTAAATGAAAAACATACTCCTTTAATTTTTTAGTTAACTTTTGAGTTGAGCTTAAACCTTTTGACAAGGTATTAAAGCATGGATTCTCTACCTTGTGTAACTTTTAGCCAAATATCACTTGGTATGTGGTGCCATGTGTACATGACAAAGTGAAACTTAAATACAGAAAGTACTTCTCCAACCTTTGAAACTTTTGGGTTGCTTGGATTGATAAGCAACAAAGGTGACCAGAGAAGGAGGAGAGGGAGCCTGGGCAAAGTCAATTTCGGCTTCATGCCCAATGAGAAGGCTATAAATATCTTCACAAGTTAGGATTTAGATGTGGAAGTAAACTTGAATGGCGGTAGAGATGGGATTAAACTCGGGTCCAAGACTAAGGAAAAGATGGCTGTGCAATTCACTGCCAGTGATGGTTAAAAGTTGATTAGCCATACTATGAGCATGGTAGAGGAATGGGAGTTCCCTTTGTCAAGTGTTGAGCTTGACAATAACCTTTATGGTTAAGAACATTGAAAAAAGATGAGGATGATTTGAAGTCATCTCGCTCTTTTTTTTAGGCCAAACGTAGAGGTCATGCCTCAGTAACAATTAATGGGAGATACTTATCTTTTGTTGGGGTAGGTTCTGGATGCCCCTTGAAGGCAGCTTTTGCAAGAGAAGAATTTTCATGCTGCAATTTATATAACCAGTTTTGAAATGCACCTCCTCCTCTAGCTACTTTACACTACTGAAGCATAATTACTCGTAAATGAAAAAAGAGACTTTGAATCCAATTGGAAGACTGAAATATTACACTATCCCGACATGTCTCCTCCACAAATAAACATAAATAAGTTTACTCACCCATTTATGGATGATATTAGCTCCACACTACAAATAATTATACATGTACATGCTATATAATACAGTACAAATGATCAACATATAAGAGAACATAATTATATGGGCGAATACTATCCATGTGACAGCATTTTATGAGGAAGCAGAATAAAAGGTTCAGTGTTTCAGCTTGGGCCTCTTAACAATCATTACAGAGCAGTGAGCATGATGAGCACAGTAGTCACTGACGCTGCCTAGAACCGCCCTGCAAAAGAAGAGAATTTCTTTTCATCACATAGCTATAATAAAACTAAAAATATTTGGCATCTATGGTCAAAGGATGAATTCAGCTTTATTGATCCGTCATATATATAGGATGTCAGGATCTGCAATCTAATTCCGACCTGATCTCAACAACATTCATACCCACTAGCAGCATCAAGGAAGAAGAGAAGCTTATGGCTATTGGGTTACGAGTAGTGAAACCAAGGTCGGCCTTGAATGGGGACTCTGTTTAATAATTTACTGAACCATTCATGAAAAGTTCAATTGGTTCTGTTCCCACATCGTAAAAGAACCATTTCAAGTAATTCAATCCAACCCCATGAAACCTCAAAAAAGTAGAAAAAGAACCCATCAAACACAATGTTGACAAGACTAATTGGAGCAACTTCTCTCTGACATCCACCCAGCAGCTCTGTGAATCATAATCCACTTCATAATCTTATGTTTGTTTATACTTTCGCATAGTAGAGAGAGGACTTACATATTCTTCTTTGTCATTTTCTTAGTGCAAAAGTCATAGAACAGATCTTTGTTTTTTCAGTTCACATGGCTTTCCATGTGGTTTGCGCATGATTCTTTCGAACTATATGATCCCTAAGCTCATATAATGTCTGTAGACGCTCCAGATTGCCTTGCATATAGATTCATGGAGTTGATTGTAAAGGTGCTGGTTCAGAGAGGATAACAAAGAGACCATTTTTCATTGATTTCCATATTAAGGAGAAGCTATTGGTGAAACTTGTAATATGCAAAATGAGAAACGTTGCTTTACAACAAAAAGCACAGAACTAAAGATGAGAGGTACCTTTTCATTAGCCCATAACCATGACTACCGAGTACTAGAAGAGATGCCTGGTGTCTGTCTACACTGTCACACAGAACATTCCTTGGATCTCCTTCGATTATTTCCAGAGACACATCTTCAACCTGCAAAGCAGTTACTACTCAATAGTTCTTCTAGTTATATGATTCTCATTGCAGCTTCACTGTGAAAGTGTTAGAGTAGCCTGCATCTTAATTTTTGATTAAATTATTTAATCAGTTTTTTGATTAAATAAGTAATATTTTACTATTTTAGCATTGATTTCTTTTACATGCTTCGTACGAGATGTTAAAAGATTTACTGTCTAATTAAAAATGATCATTAAAGTTTGAAGAACTCCATCTTTTTTTTTTTTTTTTTTTTGGTGAAATGTCATGAATTTTATATATATCAAAGAGTTTGTGATAAAAAAAAAATTAATTAATTACGTATCACTTAGGCTCAAAACTGGTATTTCAAAAATTTCAAATTTCATACAAATACTTATTACAATTTATAGATTTTATATCCCTAATTAATGAGATTTTAACCCTTATATCCGTCTTAGTTTTGACAATAATAGTTGTACTATAATCGATCTAATTCAAGAACTCGTCTTTATTGCAGAGATAACCAGCAGCGATGTCCAATTGCTCGTCCTTGTCAGAGAAAAAGGGTTAAGGAGGGCAACATACTGAACCTGATAATCGTCTATGGAGCCAAAAAAAACATGTAATCTTTACCTTTTTATTGCTGCAGATGTCCTTGACCTTAGCAACTGTTCTACCTGCCGTCCTCTTCAAATCTGCCTCCAGAACCGACACAAGTTCTCCTGATTCTGGTAAAGAGATGATTACAGATTGAACATACTAAAATATTAACAACGTGAAAGGGATTCAACAGTAACTAAAGACAGGGCAATACAGAAGAAGAACACTATAGTGGAGGCCTTACCCATATCAGCCATTCCGACAACAGAAGCCGGCAAAGTTCTGGCATGAATGATAGCGAGCTTGAAAGGATGGGGGAGGCTAAGGGGAAAAAAATGGTCCAGCGTCCACTCCAAAGGCATATATGCTTGGCTCACTCTCATCAACACCCAACAACATTAGTGGCTTCTCCGCCATTGTTGCACAAGCGACAGCTTTAGAATACGAAGAACAGTTCTGGACGTGCTTTGCTGCGCACGATAAATATAAATACCTCTGTTAAGTTACTTATGAGTTGTTTCATGAGCACCGGGTTCTCTATCATGTGGAGGCATGACGAGAACCTAATTACCGAATAACTATGACTGTAAGTGTCCGATTGATGGTTTGGTTCGATTATGCGATTGTTCCCACGGTGGTGATCCGAGGAGGAGTTAGGTTCGAGAAGTGACTAGGATGTACCTGATAGGGACTTCGGAAGTAGTTTGTGCTGACATTTTCTCAACTGTCGCCTTAGGACTCGGTTTCTATGTAAATAGACCATCTGGAAGACCGTTGATGTGATCAAGTAGGCTTCAAACCGTGGGAACTTCCTGCGGGATTAATAAAAGGTTGGTTTTGGATTTTAATTTGCTGGGTGCAATACAGAGCTGTATCTGTCACAAATAGATATGGATTAAGGTTATGCCGCTTCTAAGTTTGGAGAAGGACGGCAGAGTATTTTTGTAATAAACTCAATAACTGAGTCAAAAGGCCTAAGTCTGTATATCGAGTTTAATTATTCTCAAATCATAATACTTTATCCCACCTCTCTAGCTTCATTTTCGGCACTTTGGGCCACTAAGAATATTATCAAGGCATGAGATTTGGCTCAATACCAGTTTTCTTCTCTAGTATGAGATTCTTTTTTTATTTAATAATTGAGTTTATTACAATTGGTATCAAAGACAAAATATTGTTTTAGATTTGAATCACAGTAACTTATAAAAAGGATTACCTAACGATTAAATGTCATGGGCCAAAGAGATGTCTAAATGTGTGAGACTATAATGAAGCTATTGTGAAATGAGTTGTTGGGACGTTGAATCGGAATCGTGGTAGAATGTTAGGGTCAAAAAATAATTGAACTTATTATGTCAATAGGGTTAGGCCTTTTGACTTAATGGTTAGGTTGCTACTTTTTTCTAATATTCTCTTATAATTCAAACTTGGTAACCTTTTGAAGAGAGATTGACCAAAGTCTTATACATATATAGAGCCATATTTCTTTTGTGAGATCTACCTAATCCAAAAAAGGGGCCAATCTGCTGGACAAAAGAGTCTAATATTAAATATAAGAATACGTGTAAGATGCTTGGCAAACTTAAACTAACATCTTCCCTTAATAAAACCCTTATCACATTTCTTTAGGCACCGATAACTGGTGGAGGTGAGATAAGAAAGGTTATCCGAAAAGTTAATATATTTGTTTCATCCAAGAATTTTGGGCGTGTCTAGGTATCAAAACGACCACCGAGTGACAAAAATAATGGTTTGTAGATCACATAATTGAAATAAGGAAGTTACCTAACACGCAGTGTTTTATTTACACCAACAACTACATTGGTGGATCAGATGTTGCAGTGCGTCCGTGATTGTTCCTATTCCCAATTTCAAGATTTGGTGATGTTCTCCAGAATAACGCCATTCCAGACAAGAAATAAAACAGGGGGTATCGCTGTACCTAAAACCTTGGCAGTCTGCAAATAACAAGTTGACGATGTGCATAACAAGCAAAGTTACCGAAACCTCCTCTTCTCCACTATTACCGAGACCCATCTCGTAATCGTCCGGCCACGTGTGCAAAGGTTCCGCATCCAGTTCCGATACGCCCTCCCCTAAAACGGCATCCCTTTTTATTTTGGTTTTATCCATACCCAATTATCGATTTTTTTTTTGGTTAATTTTTTTTTCCAAAAGTTTACCTAATAAATTTATCTCACAAAATAGTTTTTAACTTTCAATTATTTTTATTTTTTTTATTCTGAATATGACCGTAATACGTAATCAAAACAACCAATAATCTTTATTTTTTTTAAAACTAAAAATCCAAAACATCGAGTAAAACCTTACAAAAAACCAGCCTTTGATATATATTATATATATATATATATATATTTTGGTAAATACTGATCTTCGTTAATTGAAGGCCTGAACTGGAAGAAGAGAAAGGGATGGCTTGGAAGGAGGTACCACTACAGTGTCAACATCTGTCAGGCATTGAAAAATGTGGATTCCACCATATCTCCAGATAGAACCCAAGAGCCCAAGTACGTCAATAATTTCTTGAAAGCTATTTTCAACCAACTTAGCAATCGCTAGATTTCCGACCATCTCTTGAAACACGGCCTAAAGGCAAACGTTGCCAAAGAATCATACTTTCAGACGCCTTGCATTTGAAATTCTTCGGACACCCAAATCAAGAAAGTGGGGTCATATTTAGCGGCCGAAGGAGCCCCTCTAGACAGCTACTTTCGTATGGATGAGTCTTACACCACAAAACAAACGGATGAGCGGTCTGCAGGAGCATATCTGTCGACTTTGGTTACCGAGAATGCGGTGGACGGACAACAAGAAAGGAAATGGGAGCTAACTCGGTCAAGAAATGATTAATCTTTAATTCAAACTGCACTCCTAATCGTTGGGTCTCAACCTCACATGCTTTAACCCAAAGCAAAGGCTTCCCCCCACAGAGAAGTGCACCGCAAGGTATGATAGGTTAGGCCGAGTTGAAAAGATGGAGTTTTCCAGATGGCCCACGTTGAGATCCACCGCCACTGTTCCCCACAATGACCACTGTACCACCATTGCACATAATTGCAGAATAACGCTTGCGTACTTTCCCCAAATAAATAAATGTACCCGCAAAGCGTAAAAAGGATGCCTTTTGAAGAACTAATTATACTCCTTTTTCAACTCTTTGTTGTAACGCTCTTGTTATCATCATTGTATCATCTTGTTAATGTCCGGCTTTGGCTAGAAATTAGCCATATGCGACTAAAACTCTACACCAACCGAGTAATGAAAGCTTTAAACCATCATAGTAGTTCAAAGGATTAAGTGTGGGGAGACCATATTTGGAATTTCAGAGTTTTTGGGTGTTTAAGAGGTTGAGTCATTTACTTGTACAATATGGAAACCATAAAGTTGCCATAATTGTATAATACGGAAATAATAGAATAATGAAGTGCAAACTTTCACGTTTGATTAACTTTAGGAAGGCGCAACTCTGAGAACCGAGCCATGGAGTAAGGCAGGGTTAACTCTCTGGAGATGCGTGGTGATTATGCGAGCAGGCCATTGCTCGTGGCCACATAATTTTCAGAGCCATCAATGGGGAATCCCACGTCTGCAGATGGGGCGTGGTTGTCACATGCGATGTGTCGCTTCCTAGTGGAACACTCTCAGTAAATATGGGTTTTCTCTTCTGCCAAATGTAATGTATTTATTGAATACGACAAGCAAATGCCGAGCAGATTTTGGAGTGAGTTATTTTTGGTAGACCATTATTAGAGGTGTCGCAGGTCTCATAACTTGTTTGCCTCTCATTTATGAAGCTTATTGGATAGTTTGGATAGTTTCGAGTGAGATGTGCCCATCAAATTGACATCTCAATTATGACAAATGGATAATTGAAAAAAAGCTTTCATTGAGCATCATTTAATAAGCAATAAGCTGTGAGATAAAGCTCTCGTTTTACCCATTTTTGCATATGCCGAATATTATTAGGCTCAAAATCGATATTTAACTTCTACTGTATATACTATATTAGGCCTCTTGATCTTCCTTCCGTACATAGGTCCGGTGGTTCCGACGTTGAACTTTAAATGCCGTCTGGCCACTGTCGCTTCCGACTGATTTTTTTAATTACTGATTGGACGGAATCTCAGACTTGAACCGGCAGCGTGGAATCAAAATGCCGTGCTAATTTTCGAATATTACAATGTTGTGCCATCCCGGAACTCGGGGAGTAGTAGCATATAGATAAGGGTACAAATTTTTGCAGGCTTTTTTTAACTTCAGCGGATAAGGACAATTCCAGTGGCGTTGGGAAATTTACGTAGACAAGCGCAAAAACCACCGAGAGCTAAGTGTTAACCAAAAATATCCTCTGAAGTTCGCCATGGTTATACCTTCCGTCTCTGAAACTCAATGTTGACAACAGCGAAATGTGGAGGCAATAATGGTGAACAAACGAGAGGGGGCGTATTAGTCTTTGTGGTCAAATAGCCGTTTAGGCGTTTAATGGTTTTTGAAAACAAAATAATCTCAAAAAAATTGTAATTGTCACATTTCTCTTTCGCAAACGTATTTTATATCAGCAAGCCAAGCTCTCGCGTGGAGCCTCAGCCATTTCTCACTCGGAGAGAGAGAGAGAGAGAGAAAGAGAAAGAGACATTGAACCTTTCACGGACGATCAAATAAGGGTTTTGCTTTAGCATTGCGATTGGGATCTGATCGCATAGACAAATTCCAAACATTTCGAAGCACAGATCTCGATCGCATAATCGTTTTCTTCAGTGGCTTTGTGGTATGAGTGTTTGTTTGTTCGAGATGTTTGAGTTTTAAACTTTTCGGATGTGAGCCGGAAAGCTTGGAGTTGAATTTTTTTTTTTAATATCGGATTCCGTCCTACCGCAGATTTCGTGGATTAGGTTCCCGTTTTAGAGTCGTCACTTTCATGTTCGATTTTGAATTCGAATTTTCCCCTCCTTGTGAGTATCGTTCATTCAGATCACTGGCTTCTAGGACACTTTTTTTCGCTTCGTTGGATAATGTAATTTCATTGTATAATTCTTATTTCTTGTTTTCCTTTATTTTGATTTTGATGGTGGTATCTTGTGTGAAGCGTTGTTCAATAGATCTTGAAAATTGGCTCCGCAAAGGCGATCGCAGCGCCACATGGGTGGCCAGACGCAGCAGAGCAATTCTGCGGCGGCAACCGCCCTCTACGACCACGCCGGCGGTGGGCCCCTCCACAATGCGGGGCCCGCGAGTGACGCCGGCGATGCGGTCATGGCGCGGTGGCTCCAGTCCGCCGGGTTGCAGCATCTGGCCTCTCCCGTGGCCTCCACCGGAATTGATCAGCGCCTTCTTCCGAATCTTCTCATGCAGGTAATCATATCGTTGCTTTTCAGCCAATTCTTGGATTTATTCGTGTTTTTGCTAATTGAGTATTGACTGGTTCGTGAACATGAAATCTTGGCTCTTCTAGAATTTGTTTTGAATGACTTTCTTTTGTTGGTATTTTTCTGCATGAATTTGTTGCGGAGCTCTTCTGCAAGTATAGTTGTTTTTTTTTTTTTTTCCCTTCTATTTCGCTTCAGTGATCCAATCGGGGTTTGCATTATTCTCGGGGAAAGAAAGTCAGAGATGCACGTTTTTCTTTGTCTGTTTCTCTTGATTACCCATTTCTGTGATTTTATTAGGGTTTACTCTCTGCTTGTAACCTAATGTTTTACTGCATTTGGATTTATTGTTTTATTGCCAGTGAATTATGACTTGAAGCTATTTCTTCTGGCATAAGAATGGGGTGAATGGTAAGGTCATGGGGTCAGGACCATGGATACGTTAGTCTAAAACGAACTTTTTATTATTGTTTGATCGTTTGAAAATATATAAAATATATGTATATCTATATATGTATATCTGAATTTTGGTTGTTTATTGCTCTTAAAAGCGACAGGAGAAGCATATATTATGGGGCGGTACATCAGTTTCTAATGCTGTTAATAGTCTGGTCATCCTTGTAGTTACTTAGAGCCTGTTCAGTTTAATCATTCGTTATGCTTATTCATCAGAATTTTTTTTTTAACATACTCTGCACCCAGTGGCCTGAAATCCTGACAACGTTGATTCTTTCATGTACTTGAATTTCTTTCAACTTTGCCAATTGATAAAGAATCACATATTATTGTCAAAAAGGGTTATGGAGCTCAGTCTGCTGAGGAGAAACAGAGGCTTTTTAAGTTGATGAGAAACCTTAACTTAAATGGGGAATCTGTTTCCGAGCCATACACACCTACTGCCCAAACTTCAGGAGGGGTAGCTGCATCGGATGGTTTTTATTCTCCCGAGTTCAGGGGTGACTTTGGAGCTGGGCTTTTGGATCTTCATGCTATGGATGATACAGAGCTTCTGTCTGAGGTATATCTCTGTAAAAGTAGTTGTATCCATCTTTGCAGGAAACTTCCACGTCGATATTAATTGGTTCCGTTAGATTTATTGTGCCAAAGCCAGAGTCCTGGTGCACTTTAGTGGCTACTGCTAAAGTTCTGTGATTAACAACCATGGAAAGACCATTTACTGAAACTTCTACTGAGTAATTAGATTTCTGAAGTTTATTATGATTAAATTAGAGTATATGGTATACTTGAGTGACTACTGTTAAAGAGCTAAATGAACTGACCATCATTCCCATAGGTGTTAAAATTGCTATGTATTGTTTAATTTTAGTTGGTACTGTATGCTTGTCTTACGGTTCACTTACATGTGAAGCAAAAAACTATTGGCAATGACAGTGGCATATGGACCCTTATTGGGGTTTAAGCATTTCAACTTCATTCAACTTATTATTTGTCTTTAATCGTGTAGAGCTATTCTTATGATTCGTTCCTTGACCTATCGTGGGCCAGAACTATTTGTTATTAGCTTTATTAAAGTTCAAGAAGGATATGGAATCAATTGGGCTGGAAGAAAACTATGTTTATTGATTATTTTTATAGTTGAGAATATGTTTTAGTTTGATAACTCTGAGAGAAATTTTTTCAGAAGCACTTCAATCAATTTTCCCTTCTTTTTAGGTTACTTGAGATTAGGATTGGGGCTGGGAATATTTTTGTATTTCTACCAGTTTTGCAAAGGTGTTGGTTGAAATTTTATGTATGCTCACGTCTTCTATGTTTTGTTTAAAAAATGTGACTGTCACCAACGCTTTGAATCATATTTTTCATTACAAATGCATTGCTGTGTTTTATTTTCTCTCTCTGTATCTATTTAGTAAAAATTTTGAACAAATAGTTATCTATATATATATTGATGCTTGGTTGTTTTCTCTTAGTTGATACGATTATAATATTAAACTGCATAGCAAATATTAAATATTTAATTATTGCATCTAGGTAATATGAATTTCTGTTCATAAATTAATTTCTGGTTATCTATTTATGTATTATCAAATGGAAAGGATGCTTTTAGTCAACAAGTGTTTGACTCAATTGAAAACAGGCACTGCCTATGACCTCTTGGTCCCAGGTTCAAAATCGGGTGCAAGTGTGGGGGTGTGTTTAAAAAATAAAAAATAAAAATGGAAAGGTTTCTTTTTTATTTAACTTATTTTTTTTATTGTCTCTCTTAGTTCATACAATTACATGTTATCTTGGATTTTAAATACGAAATTCATAATTATTATGCCTTCATCATGTAATATATGATTTTAATCGCTATAGCCACATAAATTGAGGCCACTGTGGGAAAATTCGTAGCATGTTAGCTGTCTATTTATCACAATTTTAGTCATCTAGAATGCTACTTGTTATAATTTTAGCCGTCCAAAAATCTTACATGTCATAGTTTTAGCCATCCTTAAGAGTTTTCATCTCTTAGTCCTTGCTTTTATGTATTATACAGATACAGATTGAAATTTAGATTTATAATCATTATTTTCGTATCATTTAATATTCAAGTTTCCGTTTTCCATATTCCAATGTAATTTAAGTCCTGTGTAAATCCTTGGTATAGTAACTATGCTGCTTGTCATGGCTACCCAAAATAGCCACTTTTTCACAATTTTAGCTAACCGAAATTGTCAGTTGTCCTGGGATTTATATTCCCCTAACTCCTATTTGATTATATTATTTAGAGGTGGAGGTTAGAAGTTACAAACTTCATTTGATTTTTAGTACTTTGCAAGGAAGCGTGATACTCTATTTTTTTTTTTTTTTTTTTTTTTTTTTTCTGTTTTAGTTTCATATCACAACTATTTATCTCCCTCCACTCATTGTACTATCGTGCAGGTGCATTTTTTCTTTATCAACTTTAAGGGATTTAGTTGTGTGAATTTTTTCACTAGTGGCTTGTTATCTTGTCTTTTAAGGAAAGTTAAGATGATTTTACCTGTGCCGAGGATATCTTGTATATTTTCTTGTTTCCAATAGATCATTATTATATTCACTATCTTGTTAAAAGCCATTCTGTTTCCTCTTGCAGCATGTTATGTCAGAACCCTTTGACCCCTCACCTTTTATGCCTAGCGGTACAAGACCATTTGACAACGAGTTTAATGTGACAAGCAGTGGACAAGGAGGGCAGCCAGATACAGATGCATCAGTTTCAATGCCAACGAGTGAAAGAGAGAGCACAAAGGAGAACAGTGTAGCCAAGATTAAAGTTGTGGTATGTTGGTTGTGTTGGCAGCATGGCACTATTTCTACCTGTCCGATTGCATAGAGATGGTCTTGATTTTTAGATATTCTTATTTATGAAGTGAGAATGAGCAATGAGGATGTGATAGTACCTGTCTATCATGGCCAGTAATAACCATTTTCAAGAGATATTTCCATTTTCATAATATGTAAATTATTTTTAGGTATCTTTATGCATGTTGACTGCCAGCATAACATTGACCATTTCTTCAGAATAGACAAGATACTTCTGACCAAAGGATTTACCAATCTTATACATCTAATTGTGGAGAAAATTGATTGCTTGTCTGCGCATTTGATTTCAATATTTTACTTAATATTAGGAGCCATATTCCTTGGGCTCAGTGACTGAGTTAAGTATGTGATACTGTAGAGTGAGGATTCGCTATATGTGGTCCTTTTCTATCACTTAAATAGGTTTTTGGGCATATGGAGGTCCTAGTTTTCTTTCGTATTCTGAATTACATATGGATTTTGTTGTTTGTCCTTCAACTTTCTGGTTCTTGCTTATGCAACTAGCACATGACGGAATATAATGGTTTCTTTTCCCGAAATTTTAATGTCTTAGGTACGTAAAAGACCTTTAAACAAGAAGGAGCTTTCTCGGAAGGAGGATGATATAGTAACTGTGTATGACAGTGCTTACCTGGCTGTTCATGAACCCAAAGTGAAGGTATTTTCCTCTGTTCCCCAAGGGAACCTTACTTTTAGTTTTCGCAGAATCTGGCTTATAATTGAATTGATGTGCTCTCTCTTTCTCTCTGAGTTGTGTTGAAAGAACATATTCTCTAATTGTGATGTTTAAGGTGGACTTGACCGCATATGTAGAGAAGCATGAGTTTTGTTTTGATGCTGTTCTCGACGAGCATGTCAACAATGATGAGGTAATGGTCCTAACACTATGGATTAGAGTTGTCAGATATGGCTGTTCCTATATAACTCTGTGGTCGTGAATTTTCTGTGAATCTTGATATTTATGATATTTTGTATTCTGGATTTGATGTTTGAGGCTTTTTTGTTCAACATTAAAGTTTTATTTCTTCTGTGATTGATGATTTTGTAGTTTAATGCGTTACTTCTTTGCATGGTATTTGAGACAGGTGTACCGGGCTACTGTTGAACCAATCATTCCTATCATTTTTGAGAGAACAAAGGCTACATGTTTTGCTTATGGTCAGACAGGTATTCCAGATTCTAATCCCCCTTAATCATTTATCTACTTTAAATATTATCCTGCTGAATCATCTGATATGTGCTGTGGATGCCGGGCATCTGGATTCATCTCAAACTGTCTGATATATTTTAACTTGTATGTACCTGGATATTCGGTGTCTAGTTATTTGGATGCAATTCAATAGACACATGCTTTTTCTGAGTTTATTTTCTAGGGAGGGAGGTCAAAACATAAATGTTATTTTATGAAGGTAATTATGTAAATTAATTTTAATGTTATATACCTAAATTTACTCAGAGTGAGGTTATTAAAGACATTTTCACTGAAGATGTGGAGGAAATGATAAAAATTAAAAAATAAAGAAAAAGTTTGAGAAGTCTTAACAATTAATTAGAGTTTGGCCTTGATGTATGCCAATATTGGCGTTAAAACAATCGGAGCCATGTCAAAGAGGGAAAAGCCAAAAAATTTTAGTGAAGTCATGGCATATAGGAGGTGTATAGTAGCAATGGTTGAGTTGTCTTGCCTGAAGCTAGGTGTACAATAGCAATGGTCAAGGTTTGTAGTAAATGCTATATCTTCTAATCATATTTTGTGATTAATTAGTTCCTTTCTCTAACAGTAATTCATGTATCATAGATGGTATGTCTTTTGATATTCTTAAAATTGGAAGCTACTTATTTCTTATCAGTGTAAATTAATATTTGATGTTGAATAGTATATACAGTTGTTTGGATAAGCTTTTATGGAATTATCAACTTTTGGATAATTGAAATACCATCATTTTATTGATTTCAGGAAGTGGTAAGACATTTACAATGCAGCCGTTACCTATAAGAGCTGCAGAAGACCTCGTTAGATTGTTACATCAGCCATCCTATCGTAATCAGAGATTCAAATTGTGGCTTAGCTATTTTGAGATATATGGTGGAAAACTCTTTGATCTTCTCAGTGACAGAAAGTTAGTATTCCTCTTTTTGTATGGATATTTTGATTGTTATTATTTCTTTTAACCTTTTGTTTTCTTGAGAAAATTGCTGTATTTGATTTGACGGAGTAATTATTATAGGTTGGCAGAATCAAGTGAATGTCTTCATGGATAAAACTTATGCAGCACATTTGCAAAATTAACTGTTTTGCTTTAGCATGCCTTTTTATTTGCAAGAGCTTAAGATTTATGGTTGGTTAGTTTGTTCTTTTTTTGGGCTTCGTGTGTGGAGCAACTTTTGAGTCCTGCTATTTGGATTTTTTGGACAATCAGGCTCCAATACTGTGAATGAGTCTGATTTAATTACAAGCAATATGTGTACTGTTCATAAACTACCTATTTTCTTTGCACGAATTTTGTCTGCTTAAGTGTCTGTTGCAAGGTTCAACAGGTGCAAATATGCTACCTGGAATGTTTTGTCCCGGATGGTTGACGAATTTGAATGTCATTCTGAGTACCTACAAAGCAGTGTGTTCTCTATCAAGGATGGCTTTTTGGTTGGATAAAAGAATGCTTGTAGTGTATGTAATTATTAGTACATATGTATTTGCATTGATGCGGTCTCAATAAGTGTCACAATTAGTCATGTAATGTTGCTAAAGGACTGAGTTTATTGTCTGCTGTTAGGAAACTCTTTATGAGGGAAGACGGAAAGCAACAAGTTTGCATAGTTGGACTGCAAGAATTTGAAGTTTCTGATGTTCAAATTGTTAAAGAATACATTGAGAGGGGTAATGCTGCTAGAAGTACTGGGTCCACTGGTGCCAATGAGGAATCATCCAGGTCACATGCTATCTTACAACTTGCTGTTAAGAAGCATAGTGAGGTAAAAGATACCAGGCGTAATAATGATGTCAATGAGTCTAAAGCTGGGAAAATTGTCGGGAAGATTTCTTTCATTGATCTAGCTGGTAGTGAAAGAGGTGCTGACACCACTGATAATGACCGACAGACAAGGTAATCTTTATGGTTTTTTTTCTGTGCTGTCAGAAATTAGGCAAAAACCCAATTCTTTCCGCTGTCTGCATTTGTCCTGTGTTCTCTGATTCTATCACACTTTTTTTGGGAAGTCTTTTTTCCATCATCTCTTACAGCGGTCTCTTTCCGGATATTGTATAAATGATTGACGGTATGATTAATCTTTGCTCCTAAAAAACTTTAATTGATTTTAGGTGATTAAGAATGACTTTATGCATTCATTACTGGCTAAATTAGTGGAATCAGAAATTGTTAATGATGTTTTGTTATTTGCAAATGATTCATGAAACATCAAAAGTCAGTGGATTTTTTTTTTCAAAGAGATTAGTGCATCTTATCTTTTATTTGTGACCTGCAAAGCCACCCCCTGCATTCAACTCCACAATGCTGATTGATTTGATCCTTTGCTTTGGGTTTCTGATTCTTGCCACAGTTTCTTTTTGTTAAGATTTGGCTAATACTTGTGAGGTAAAAGCTTATATCATAAGCAGCGATTGGAGATTCCCTTGTTTGATAAATTGATAGAAGGGAGAATCCAAATGAAGACGAAAATAAATTAGCTAAGCTAGGAGATCGTATGAATTGTATATAGTAGAATCAGGGAGCTTCTAAATGGCTTTGATAGCATTAGCTAGTACAAAAGTTTTGCGCTCAAGAATGGAAGAGTCAGACTTATAATTTCGGAATCCCAAATTTTTAGGTTCTAACTGATCGGAAACAGGTCTGCTTTGATTCAACTAAAGATTTGAACTAGGTTGGTAACCCCATGAACCTTGAAGCAACAGTACAAGAGGCGGTTGCTGCAGTTACCCTGTTTCTTTGGCATTGGATCACTAGTTGGGTAGGAGCCCTGTCCAAACTCAAGCTTAAGCCTTAATTGGCAATGATCAACATATATTGATCAGTTTGAGGGCTGAGTTTTGGGATGTTGGTTTATTAGAGGTGGGCAGAATCAGCTCTTTCTCTACTAATGCCTTCCCTATCCTTTCCAAGGACTTCTGCATTGCCAACTTTAGAAACATAGCCCAAGTGAGGTTGGATCTTTTCTTGAAGTGGAGCATGTTGGGTCTGGACTAAATCCTTGTCACTGGTGTACTATAGCTCAGGTTGGGCCACAAAGGTCATTTATGCTGGATCGTATGTGCTATATTTTCATAGAGTTGCTCTGGACAGATTTTTTTTCCCAGCTAGATACTATCCTTTTCTAACTCTGTTTTGCAGCTGTCTCAAGATAGTGCTTAGAATGATCTGTTTCTGTGGAAGTTGACCAAATGTTTCAATAACCTGAATTTTTTGATTAATTGCAGGATTGAGGGAGCAGAAATCAACAAGAGCCTTTTGGCTCTTAAGGAGTGCATTCGTGCGCTGGACAATGATCAGATCCATATTCCTTTCCGAGGAAGCAAACTTACAGAAGTGCTTCGTGACTCCTTTGTTGGCAATTCAAGAACTGTTATGATCTCATGCATTTCTCCAAATGCAGGTTCATGTGAGCATACGCTCAATACTTTGCGATATGCAGATAGGTATGCTCTTCACCATTGTGAGCTTTAACTAATTGTAATACCTCTATATAAGTAGGTAGACTGCTACCTTTTTGCTTTAACTGAAGAATGGCTATTAAATGAGCAGGGTTAAAAGTCTCTCCAAAGGTGGTAATCCAAGAAAGGATCAGGGAACAAATTTAATACCAACAAACAATAGAGATGTTTCAGCATCATCCCTGCCAGTTTCTGTTAATTCTGAGGATGTTTCTGACCACCGCCAAGAGGGGAAAATAGCAGATACAGGCAGAAGGGTTATTGAGAAGGAAAGTCTCTCATACAATCCTACTGCAGATTTTAGTAAACAACCCTCCAATTTTCCATCAAGTTACCCCTTAAATGGACGGGAGGAAAAAGGGGTGGCTTCTGGTTCAATGGATAGGGAGAGATACGAAATGAAAAATTCTTATGGAGATTCTACAAATCAAAAGACACAATCTTATTCCCAAATTGCAGTAGATACTGAAGAGAAAGTGCAAAAGGTGTCACCCCCTCGTAGAAAAGCATCTAGGGAAGAGAAAGCTGAGAAGGTGGGGAACTGGATGAAAAAGGATTCTAGTGGATCTGATCTCTCAACTACAAGCATCAAACCACAGAATACAGGCAATTACAACTCAAGTAATCTTGGAAACCGACAACACGAACCTGAACCTCCACATGATGGAAATATAAATGCAATACTTGAGGTTGGTTTTTGTGTAACCCTGTACTTCCATTCAAACTTGCATTTGTGTTAAAGAGTCTTGTTCACTGTATATGCTATTTTGACCATTGTAGGAAGAAGAGGCCTTAATTGCTGCTCATAGAAAAGAAATTGAGGACACAATGGAGATTGTTCGTGAAGTAAGTGAAAATTTGGGTTTTTATTTTGGTTTGATAGGTTATTTATAGCCTAAGTTTTTGTTCTTAAAGCCTATGACTGCATTGCTTCTGGAGACTTTGAGAGTCTTATGCTTTGGTGTTGTGATTTGATTAGATCACATTGACTTTCTCTAACTTTAGAAAAGGAGAAATATTAATCACATTCTAATCCTGTGAATTCTATCGTGTTATAGAGTATCACTCACCAAACTTTTAGTAAATGAAAGCCTTAAATCTCAATAAATTGGCTTCAGCTATGGATTATCTTTGTGCCTTTCAACTAGATTTGGAACTACATATCTCATGCCCAAAAGTATTCTTCGGTGATGATGGTGCTCATCTTGCATGTTTACTGGATTATAGGAAATGAAACTGTTGGCAGAAGTGGACCAACCAGGCAGTCTCATTGACAACTATGTCACCCAGTTGAACTTCGTGCTTTCCCGCAAGGCAGCGGGTTTGGTTAGTCTTCAAGCTCGCCTTGCAAGGTTCCAGCACCGGTTGAAAGAACAGGAAATTCTTAGTAGGAAACGAGTTCCTCGTTAAGGCAGCCCATCCGTTTCTGTTGCTCCAATGGGTCCTATCGTGTAATTCCCCCCTCTTTATTTATGGACCTTTCTGGTTATCAAGTTATGCTTTTGATGTATATTTGGTTTCGTATCTCACAATTACAATGCATGGGGCAGGTCAAAGTACTTACAGAGGACCTAAGAAACTACATAGCCAAACTCTTCATTGAGGGCGACCATGTGGTCGCTATCACATCCAATCTCTTGGCTTGAGGAGTAATGGGTTCCATATTTGTTATCAGAGATTTTAGCGTTCTCAATTGTATTATTTGGATAAGTCCGATGTGATCTTGCCAAGATCTTTTCGGGGTTTGTGGACTTCGGCTGTTGTTTGAAGGTGACTGGAAATCGATTTTACAAATTATATGTAGGAAAAGATTGAAAAAAAAGAAGCAATGATTAGACTCTGGCATTCGCTTTTTCTGCGCGGATACATCTGTGAGATCGACAAAATTGGTATGCACTCCGAAACATTTCCAAGCCCGTAGAAGCAAAAGATGTCAGAAGCTAGAAAAGGACTCATTCCTGGTTTGCCATATAATAAACAACGAGGACGTACAGAAATAACAAATTTTAAATGAATGTCGTGAGTGAAGAACCTAGCCGAAAACACTTTTTATTCATGCCTCATTCAGGAGTCATTTGCTATATAACAGAATACACAAGCAGGGTTCAGGATCAAGCATAAAGCCCATATACCTGCCAAACTGTGCTTGGAAAATGCATCCGTTGCATTAAAAGGCTTTATGAGCGCATAAGACATTGAAGACACGAACAATCTAACAGCAAGCCATCACAATAACATAGGAACCCTACCCAAGAACACCAAATCTCTCCTCAGAAGACATCAAACTAGGATCTCGTTATCTCAAGCGCCAGAAACTCATGATTGCAAATGTAAATTCAAATCCAAGAAGAGTAAAGTGGCAAAGAATGACACTGATCACTAAGAAGATAACATGGTCGAGAGGGAGCTTAAAAAGTGAAGGAAATGGAACAAAAGAGGGTAAAAAATCTATGATGTTGCAAGTGAAAATTATGAACACAACCTAGCGCTTGCAACTTGGAAAGATAAAATTATCAACACAGCCTAGCGTTTGCAAATTAACCCATCAAAGATGGCTTACTTCTGTATGGTGTATAAGGATACCCCTCCAGACTTGTACACTACCAGTGATGCCATTCCCACGTCATTTCACCAGAATATGACGGCATCTTTTCTTGACAAAGGCTACCAATCTCATACTCATCTCTAATGGAAAACTGTTATTAGCAAATTGCTAATTTGCTTTCAAAGTAGCAGGAGGGCTGTTTCAACTAGTTGGCTTTCAATCTAAGAATCTCCTTCGCAGTCCTCTGCCGGAAGTATGGCATGTGCTCCTACGTGGGAAAGAAAAACAAAGATTCAGCTGTAATCAATAATTGATAACCAACTATGCTGTTAAGTACTAACAAATCATTAACCAATATATCACGGGAAACAGACAATCAATTATACAATTATAAATTTTATGCACGAGAAGAATTTTCTCAATCAGCCTTACCTGGTTGAAACAGAGGCCAAGACCTCTGCTGTAAAAGTCAGCATACTTGATCATAAACATGCCACAATCGAACCTGTTTTTGAAAATATTCATACAGAAATATTGCAATGGCCGTTACTCTCTTTTCTTAGTGTAGTAAGTTCATAAAACTTTCAAATCGGTTACTTTCAAAGGAACATGCATAAATAGAAAGATTATAGGGATACAAACCCATTCTCTTGTTCAGGGAGATCTTCAACAAATTCTTGTCTCCAGGAACTTACATTGATGTCCCTTCCATTCTTGTCTTTCACCTCATCTACAAAATATCTAGCCTGGAGAATCAGTACTTAAGACATTAGCTGCAAACTTCAATGAGTAGAACAAACTTGTTTTCCTTTGGATAATTTTAAAGATGTACAACCATGACATGCAAGACGCAACTACTTCAATAGACAGGTAGTGGCTGAGAAGGTACACATCCTGACGTTTGTTTACAGTGAAAATTCTTAAGAGGTTATAAATCTGATTATGCAAGAGGCCATACTCATGACAAAACAAGCTGCCTTTACCAGTTAGTGCATGCCTGTAAATTTGAAGGCTCAGATGGAAAATGTTTTGCAATTTTGGATCTCTTTATTCCCTCACCACCCCAACCACCAACACACCCACCCCCCACCCCTGCGCACACGGCAGGCGGGAAAACTGGTAAAAGAGAGATAAGAAACCAAAATCTGACCCAGCTCTAGTGCCAATGTAAATTCCATCAACAGAGGTGCCAATGCAAAATCCGCTTATCAATGAGTACATGAATTTCCATTCACAAACAAAAACATCAATGTAGACATTACGAATAAAAACAAAATGTTGACTGTATCACCATTAGTAGATCTAATCTATGATTTAGCCAGTAGTACTTGCTAGCACATCACAAATGTTGATTTGGGAGTCAATAATTCTCTAATATGCTTACAGAGCAGGGAAAGAAAAAAACTAAAAAGGGTTGACCAGTAAATTGAGAAATAATTTATTAGTTATCTAGAATTCCTAATGAAAAATTGAACATCCCATAATTTTGAAATTTCACAGTGCGGATGTGTCACAGATAGTCACCATAAATTGCCGGAGTTCCATGGAGGTTGTGATGAAAACCTTTGTTGTGAAGGTGTTGGCAATATTCAAGGTAAGATTGCTGGCAAAAGTGTTGACAGCTACGAGGTGATGATATCATGACGGGATATATAAGTGGCACATAGTTGGTGACATGAAGGCAGAAATCCCTGATGGCAGGTATTGGTCAAAAGAAGCACTATTGTGGTGTTATATGTGTTAGATGCCTGCACAACTCTTAGCTTAGTTGGTTGCTTGCCTGGACAGTGGATTAGCTGGAAGACAATCTCAACATAGCCATCTTAATGGCCAAAAGGGAGGAAGAAAAAGGAAAGGAATATGGTTGACGATCATTTCCTGATGCTGAAATGTATGTGATCCTTTCGACTTATTAGCATGACATCACCATATTAAAATGTAGAGCAGAAAAAAGGACCAAAAAACGTACCAATACTTTCAGCACGTTGGTGTCAATCCCTCCGAGTGAATCAAGATATTGAAACTTCTCCTCTTTCTTATTAATTATTGCCAGGCACCAATGTATCTCTTTGTGGATGGGGACAAATATCTGGGTACCATAAAAAAATCAATATGAAGTTCCATGCAAGCTAATACATATAAATGGAGAAACAAAAGGACATTGGACAGTGAATTTACTTTGTCACAATCAATGAGGCCATATCCCAATTTCCTTTGACTAGTCCATCTTTTGACAGATTTATAGTCATAGCCACTCCTCCCGCTTATTAACTAGCATGAACAGTGAGGTTAGGAAAGGTATAAAAAAGAAAAGGAAAAAAAAACAGAAACAGTAACAACAGAAAAGGGAAATATATCAGAAGTGCTGAAGAACAGAGTCCAGAGATTACAAATTTGAAAAGACAGGTGTTGGGTTGTTTGGGGGGGGGGGTAGGGGGGGAGAGAGAGAGAGAGAGAGAGAGAGATCTTATTTGACAGCACATACGGACCATCTTAAGAAATGAAATGATATATTATGATGCTATGAGAATATTTCAAAAAGAGACAAATAAGCCCTATAAATCAGGTAATTGGAATTTCATTTTCCAATGCTCACCTAAAAGGAAATAAGACCCAAGAAAAACGTAAAAAATAACTTATATTACAAGTAGGTCGTAAGTCATTATGCATTAAGAACAACTGTGGAAGAGTACCTCCAATAATTCTTCAGAAAAATAACTGCAACATTACGGGTGAGTGAATGAATGGAGTTATTTGCGTAAAAAGTTGAAGAAATAAGGAGGAATACAAGAAACCAACCTTCTTATAGAAAAATGTGTTGAAAAAATGGCACTTCAAAAATTTCTGTGGCTCTCTATTTTCCCTCTCTTTAAGCAACTCAAGGTACAGATTTATGACCTGCAAAAAAAAGAACGAGCATATGTATCAATAAACTAACATCACCAGCTCAACACAGCCAGTTAGTGCCTATCTACAGTTAAATAACAAACTCTTCTTCATTGCTATTAACAAATTTATATCAATGAAATACCAATTATTACCTCATCATTCAACCATGCTCCTGGTCTAAGGCACTGCAAAATTTCTCCTGTGATCTGAATGTTTGAGGTTTGATGAGTGACTAAGACCCGCCGCCTGTAGAAGAACACACCAAATATTTTACACAAAAGAAATCATTTCAAATACGAAACCCACTTCTTTAAAAACCATACCTGTTGGACTCCAACGCACGTTTTACCTCAGCCACTTCCTCCTTGGTAAGAGGGGCGAAAGGTTCTCGAGGGGCAGTCTGAAAATAGACGAAAAAAAACCATACTAAAATGATACAACCCTTTACATAACATTTTGTCAGCATTTGGAAGTACATTCAAGTTCACAGAGCTGAGCTACCCCAAAAGACTAAGCCAGAAAGTAGAAAAATAACCAGCAATGCTACTTCCTAACATAAAGCAAGTAAAAGAGCTTCACCTCTACCGCCTTCTTTGCTGGACGCAAAATCTGAAACATAGACCGACGCTTCTCATTCAACTCAATCTGAAAACTCAGACTTCTCAATTTCGAGGTCCGCCTTTCCACTTTCTCGAGCAACTTCTTGTAAGCAGAGACGCTCGAAAAATCCCCCTCGTGATTCAGTGACAATGACTCCACCATCTTCTCTGCATTTTCCACTCTCAAATTCGCATTCGTCAAGTCGGAAACCGCAGAAGATGACGAGGGCAAGAGCCCCGCATCTATTCCCTTGGGGTCCAATTCCTGCACGTTGCCCACCACCCCATTGACAACCTCAACCTCCTCAATACCTGAGTCTTCGGACACATCGCCGCTTCCATTGTCCTTTTCATCATCTGTATCCACATCGATCACCTCTTTCTCCTTCATATCTTCCTTCTCCTTTCTCAAGTACCGAATCGTTCGCAACGCGCTATCCTTCGCCATCTCGTAGTTGTTTTTCAACATATTGCCCATGCCATCAACAAGCTTCTCCTCTTCAAAGACTCCACTAGTCCTCCGCCCTGACTTTCGATTCAAACACGTCGAAGAAAACCTGAAATTGAGTATTCTACACGGAGCGTGGACTTCTCTACAAAGCCGCGAAGTCGCTTGGGGGTACCGAGAAAGCCTTGCGACTGTACTGTTCGAGGACGCAAAAGGTCTGTCCGGGGTCTGGGGCGTGGACGAGAATCTGGCTCTCTTGGGGACGTGAAAACCGGAGGAGTTTTGAGATGGGTACGTGTGGTTGAAGCTGAGGCACTCGTCTTCGCGCTTACGGTTGTTCGTGCGGGCACCCATTTGGAGTTCGAAATCCTAGAAACAGGAAACCCATTTACGTACAACCATTGTCGAAGAGACCCATCATGTGGAATTCTGGAACTTCAAGAGTTTTGGAAATAAACCCTAAAGCCAGCGAATTGGGTAGCCTCAAAATGGAAACGGGGAAGATTGATTGAAGGAAAGTTACGGAAAAAACGTGACTTTGTTGAGATCAAAACCCTAGAAACCCATCTGCCGCACGAATTTGAAATAAAATTGAGAAATCCGCAAAACCCTACGAGGGAAATAGATGAAATTTGGGGAAAAGAAAGAGGGATTGGAGAGAGCTCAGGTGGCGGAAGTAGTGGGGTAGGTTGTTTGGATGCATTCAGGACTTCCCTATTGACGATGGTTCTGTTTTCGCGGCACAATTGGAAAAGATACCGTACCAGTATTTTCGTATTACTTTCCCAAGGCCAACACATGGCTGACTCACTCACGTTATCCTATTTCCTTCTCCTTTCTTTTTCTTTTTCTTTTTCTTTTTTTTTTTAAAAAAACTAATCCCCATTACCACCGATTTGGATGTTTGCGGTCGATTTTACCCAATTTGGCCCAAAGGTGGCTTTGGACCTTTTATTCTTAAGCTTGATATTCCCATTAAGTTTCTCTTATTAACACTTAGGTTTATGAAGTAAAATCTCTCTTTTTTATAAAGTTTGTTGTTGAATGTTTCTTCCCATCGTCATAAATAGGAAACACCCAACCAAATCTTTAGTGGATTTTGATCCAATTGTTCAGTTTAGATGACCTGTCATGCACTCTCAAACATGGACATGTAATAGCCCTATTAAATTGAGAGAAAAAATGTTTGTATGGGAGAGTGTCACAAAAATAAAAGGGGTGGAAAGTTAGAAGTTTTAGAGTGTTGGAATTGCAACTTCGCAGATGTTGTTCTATGCAATTTGTTGATTTGCAATTGTTGAAACAAGTTGTTTGAGAGATCGATAGCTTAATTGTTTTTTAGAAAAGCAAATTGATGGATATATAATGCACTTTTAAGTGTTGCAAGTCGGTGCTCTTTTCTTGTCGAGTCTTGGAATTGCATCTTAACAAAAATTGTTCTACACATAAGGATAATGTATAAGTGTTGAAAAAGGTTACCTCGATTGACAATTTAATTTTCTTAAAAAATCAAATTAATACAACTAATATAATTTTTTAGTGTTGAAATCTAATAAACTAAGTTATCACGAGAAGTGTTTTTGTGAACTCATGATAAAATGAATTGAAACCTAGTCAAAATTATGTTTTGTTAATATATGTGTATATTGTATTTCTTAAATATAAGTATTTTTTTTATAATTTTATTTGAATAAAGAAATAGTATTGAAGGTGATGGAAAAGATATGATCTTTTAGTAGTATTTAAATATAAAAAATATCTCTTAACTTATAACTTAACTTTTAGGCTTTTTAATATGATATTAGAATTTAAGTTAATTCATTTCTCATTTAGTTTTAAGTCACTTAGATGCATTCAAAGTATGACAGCATTGGTTTTAACTTGTTTAACCTTAATTTTAATATATGTTCAATATGTGGGAGTGTTAAGAATGAAAATCCTACGTTCAAAAGAAACAATCTTCAAATGATGAATGGGAGATATTTTTAATATTTAAATATTACTAAATATCATATTCTTTTGATATAATATTTTAGTTTTCAACAGATTGAATTAGAAAAAAAGAAATTAAAAAATTTGATATATTGGAAATACCATGTAAAGGAGTAAGTGTTTATTTTTTATTTTATTTTTACGGGGAATAAACTGATCTATCGGGAAAGCTTTTTTCTTTTTCATTTTTTTGGAGAGAGAGGTGCTGCCACGGAGTTTGTAAATTTTTTTTGAAGAAATATTTTATCCAATAATTATTTATTGAAAACAAGAAAAAGAATTAAGTGGCAAATGATAAAGGGGACAAAGGAGTTTCTAATTTTTTGCTTAAAACACCAGAAAAATAGAGGAATAGAATTTATGAACATGAAAGATTTTTCAACACTCTATTCTCTTCTTCATCAAATTACAAAGGATTCAGGCCTCTCACCATGAAAGCTCTCTCTCAAGCTCTACATTTAACATTCTTTACAATAGTAAATTGTGTATTCTTAAAGGTAACATGTTGTCATAAATACAAAGCTATTGGGGTTATATGTTAAACCAAGAGGGATTAGGTGTTTCCCTCTATCCCATTTTAGAAACAATTGAATTTTTATAGTGCCTCTGTGAGGTGAAAAGATATTTACTATTGATATACATATTTTCCATCATCCTTGAAATCCTTTTCTTAGGAAACAATCAGTGTAAATAACTCAGGCTCCCACCGAAGACCAACAACATCAAAATTCAAATGGAGGTTTATATAGACATGTGAACAATGCTCATAAGTTGGGCTCTCATCAGATGGCAATGTATACATATTCCCAACATTTAATGAAATTTGCGACTCAGTATATATATGTAACGCATTGAATATAGATATAACTTTTTTCTATCAAACAGGAGCAAATTCATTATAATCTGCTAAATGTTACTCATAACACCAACAACGATATTAAAGTGCAAAATTTTTGCTTGGTAATAATATACATTCCAAGTCAGCAGAATTTTGGTTTGCTTAATAACGATTGCATTTGATGTAATAATGACTATGGTAGTAATTACTAGGTTATGAACGAAAACAGAAATTGAAGTATCGGTAGGGGCCATAACAATTGCAATTTCTTCCAGCATAAGGAAAAAGATAGAAGACATTATTTTCAAAGAGGAAACCATGGACATGTCCTTCGGGCCTAGTGTCCAAACTCTTCGTTGACTTGTGTTCATTAAATCAAAGGAACACCGTAAATAAAGAATGAGAAAGCAGTGAACTTCTATAGTGGAAAACAAGTGACGCATCAACAAAGGTTTCCTGTTAAGCCGAAAGCTTTTGAAGCCAGGAAACGTACACCAAATGGCACCATCTATTACCTGGTAGTAGTAATTTGTGTGCAGATCTCCTGATGACATGAAGCAAGTCTGTGATGGATGAGTCTGAAAATCAAAATAGCAACAATCGCGTGGTCAGAGAACAAATGGCTAACTGACAACAAATACAAAGAAAAAGGGATATACAAAGAAATAGGTATGTTTTTCCAGAATATATACAGGAGTTGGTGAAGAAAGCCTACAATATGTAGATGTCGATATGAACCAGCATAGGCACACAAGGTTCTAATTCCATCTACGCCTGTGAATGTGAGAGTTGACGATGAAGGCCCTTCCATGTTGCAGGGGTATATCTTGTATCCATATTCAACTGAAAGTATGTAGTTTCTTGCACCTCTTTTTAAAAATGGGGACTCAAGTTTGGGAGTCAACCACGGAGAGTGCAATTTCAAGTAGAAGAATATGTGCAGTATTATGGCCTTTGAGGTCCCGTTGTAAACTTAAGCATCCTAATTTGGATTCCAGCATCTGATTAGTGCAGCTATCGATTGAACTTTTTCCCTTAGCTTGAGGAGAATTAGAGTGACTATTTGTTCCCATATGAGACCCACAACTTCCCTGCTCAGAATGTTCTGCCTTGCAGCAGGTGACTTCTGCAAGAAATGTGTACAATGCCGGTTCAGACCTTTTGACGAAAAAAAAAAGAAACACAGTGTTATCCATCTATATGGGAACTCAAGTTGTAATCCACAAAAATCAGAGGCTCTCAATGCCTCTTACTAATTTTCTTCACTAGGGACCCACATATCATCAAAGGTTAGCAATGCATGCAAAGTTTGAGATGAAAGTTTTGGAAGCACCTACACATGACATTGCAATGCAGGTGGCAAGTTAACTAAATAAAAACTAGAAAATTTTACATAACAATGAAGTTGCAATTTAAATGATACAAATAAGTTTTAAACCAAGTCTCATATGAAAAGATAGAAAAGAAGACATTCTGCAGTTCAGAAAAATGATACATAAATTACATATGTGAAGGAAGTTTAGTTATCTGGCATCTAAAGCAGACGATTCTGTAGATTCCATAAAAAATTTAGTAAATCAAGACATACTGTATCCAAAGATGTGATAAAAACAAGAGAGGGCCTGTAAGGTCACAATTGGAGCATTGGCTTCTTTCCAGGGACCACGAAGCAAGTAAATCCCAAAACAGGTGGTTGCGGCTTTATTTCGACTTAACGGACTGCCACATGGTATTTATTACAGCTTTATTTCGACTAAACGAACTTCAAGCGCTATAACTCGGGAGCCGCCTTAGTTTGTGTCCAATTAGGAACTCCCAAAATTTGAACTCAAAACTGAACTGAGAATATGCGTGTTAGTCGCCTGGTTTGCAGTCCACTTAAGAACTCTAAATTGGAATGCAAACTGAAGTAAGGCGGCGGGAGATCCTGCACTATAAATTCTTCCATTCCGACTCTGAAACTTCTAGTTCATTCCCCCGCTCTCAACATTCCCGCCTAAAAAGAAGTAAACATTTTTTCTTTTGGGTAAGGATCATTCGCTCGCAGCATCGTTCCTCTTTCAAGAGTTGTTTCGAAGCCCCCTTTTCTAATACGGTAAGGATCATTCGCTCGCAGCATCATTCCTCTTTCAAGAGTTGTTTCGAAGCCCCCTTTTCTAATACCTTCATTCACGTACAGTTTTACGGAGAAAAGATACGAAGAGGCTTAAGATGACGCTGCCGGCAGGATTTCGCTTTTGGCCCACCAACCAAGAACTTGTAACCAGTTATTTGCTTAAGAAAGTTAACGGAGAGCCGCTGCCATGGAACGGCATCGTTGAGTACGACCTTTACAGCGACAAGGCTCCTTGGCAAATTTTCGGTCATTTCGACGTTCCGGAGGAAGAGAAGGTTTATCTTTTTACTAGGCTAAAAAAAGCATCAAAAAATCGAGTGGCAAGATCGGCTGGCAATGGAACCTGGCATGAGAGTTATTGTGAAAAAATCTATCAACGTCGGACTGATCGTGTTATTGGATTAAAGAAGTTGTTCTGTTTCAAAGCAAAAGAAGGTACTTCGACGAGGAAAACCAATTGGTTAATGCATGAGTTTTCTCTTTCCAAGGAACAAGGAAAAACAACCGATTTAGTCCTTTGCGTGATTCAAAAGAAAGCAGAAAGCAGAATCGGAGTTAAAAGAAACTTTGAAGATCAATTTTTTACTAGCCAAGAGCCTGCTGCTATCGCCCCTATTCAAACTTTGTGCCTTGAAACCCCTGAAACTAAGGTTAACGATGACATGTTGCTACTCGAGGATGGAACCCAACAAAGAAAGAGGATTCGTTGTGATGCTGAATCAAGTCCTGAAGCCATCGAGACGGTACCAGAATGTTCAAATCCATGCAAAATGGATGGATCTATAATAAAGTCCATGCCATGAGAGAGTATAGTTGATACCAAGGAAGACACAACAGTATCTAGTACTCAAATATCTGAGTTGGAAACTAATGGAGGTGGTTATTTATCTGAATGTGATGCATCTGTTTCTGATTTTTACGCGTCCTACGGTTATCTACCGCCATTGCCGTCTCCAAAAAATGGAGATGGTGAGCTTCACCAGTGGATGAAATCATTTTTTAATGATGAATGAATGAATGTATTTGATTAGATTGATTGTAATATCATGCTTTGAGATTTGGAAATGTAAAACTATACAAAATTGGTAATGAGATTTCATGAATATTCAGCATTTAGGTTTTCTTTTTATTTTTTTATTTTTAAGTGAGCAATAAAAACGTCTTGACTTGTGAGTCCACTTGGTTAGGGGTTCAAATTCCTTTCCCTTTCCTCTATGTGTGAATTGTAATAGAAAAAAAGAATTTTCTTTTATTAAAAAAAAAGCAGCAAAAATCAACCAAGATATGTGCCACAAGTTATCTTTATTTAATTAATGTATCTTAAAAGAAAAATATCTAACAACATATGATAGGAGTATTTTATAAAGTAATCAATCGTTTTTTATTTTATCAACTTTAGGATTTGTGAAGAAAGAAATACAAAAACACCGCCAAGCTGTTTAGGAGTCACCATACTCATTCATGTGGAAGTTTCCAAAGTTGAATTTCTGAATCTTCTCATAAGAAGCTACCTGGAAAAGATTTTTATGTTGCATGTTTCATTGTTCACGTGATAACATCTAAACAACTTAAGGATGCCAAAATCTGTCTTGAAACTTGCTCTTAGGCAAATGATAGACTTAATACAAGTGGTAATCTCAATTCCCAAATCATTCTAGTACGCATATGAGGAAACAACTAGCACTACATTACATGACAAACAATCTGATATGGACATAGAAGATAGAAGATCTAAAAAAATCATTTCCTCCGTTTAAAGAAGAAAAACCTTCATACTGTCACGCTTGTTAAGAAAAATACAATTTCGATGTGAAACATAAGGAGTTATGAACATAACAAGGATAAAAGCTACAGTTAGTGTCAACTCACAATTAGTGTGCTTTATTGAATTATTGTTGCTTACATAAAACTCAAATCTTCTTCCGGATGGTTCTTTAGAAGATCGATTATAGGGTCCCCTGGTTCATACAATGTTGTTGCATAGCTTTGTCTCAACAAACGTGGTTGAAGTATTAAGTAGATAAAAAATATGGACTCTACTTACTCTTCTACGAGCTTCTAAGGGTCACGCAAACAGAACAGAGGACATCTAACTATAGATATTAAGGTTTTTCCAAGAAGAAGAAAGAAAAAAGATAAGATGATGATGTCTAAAGCCAATATCCCTCTCTAAAACATTATCTACTGCTTCGTCTGCAATAGATAGATTATCAACTCCTTCGGGTTGAGCGTGATCGAACTCTGCAGATATCATGTGCCCAACCTCAACTTTGGACACGGTCGTAAACTGTAGCAGCAGGATCTTTTTAGTATATAAGGCAACAGGTTTAATTTTGTATACTATATACAGTGGCTTGAATTGGGACCACCCAGCATTACAATTGTAACGTAGAGAACTGGATGTGAATAGGCAGCTCAGGCCTTCTGTTACCCAAAATTTCCATACAAGGCTGGCTCATCTTATTGTGATTTACATCTGAAAAAATTGGGAATAAATAGCCGTCTGATTCTGTATGAAGCATCAAAACTACCCACTCCAGACTAAATTGAGCCAAGTCAACTACTTTGTCGCATTTCAGACGAGTTGCACAACAGCAGCCACCCGCAAGGTCCCATTTTGGAGAAGATCATCAAGCTCATCAAATAAAAGAGCTGTTCGCCAACCCCATCCCTTAGGAGCTTTTGGTAAAAGAGTGCCTGTTTGTTTGAAGCTTCCAAACACCAAGACCTCCCTTTTTGAAGGACAAATCAACTGAGCAATGAACGGCATACGAACGAAGAATTAAACATGACAGTTGCAGAAAAGACAAGCAGTGATTAAGATGGACAGTTTTGTCCACTCGGATACCTGATAACGGGCAGTAACCTTTTCTCGAGAGTCGACATACATATGAACCTGAAAGCACATGGTTAAAGATTAAGCCAAATGCAAGACAAACCGTTAATAACCAACTTCAATTTCTCCGCTGGCAGTTGATCACATGATCAGAACACAATAACAAAGGTGAAATTTTTGTTGAAACGAGAACAGGAAAAAAATGGTTCACTATTTATATGATAAACTATCTCATATTAGTAAGGATTAAGGCTTACCTTTCTACGGGAATCAGTTATTTCTGCCTTCCGACGGTGAAGGAATAAACCTAAAGAGATTAATAAAATGCACTCAAGTAAGACAACGTCATTTCTTTCAAAGAGTAACATGTTTCAATTTCTTCCAACTCTGACAAACAAAGAACGACATGTTTCCATGGTGAATCTGTATACAGTTTTTAACATTCCAAGTCAGCAGAATTTTGGTTTGCTTAATAACGATTACATTTGATGTAATAATGACTATGGGAGTAATTACTAGGTTATGAACGAAAACAGAAATTGAAGTATCGGTAGGGGCCATAACAAGTGCAATTTCTTCCAGCAGCATGATCAACAATAATCCCACAAAGAAATATGGAAATGTATAACCAGTTTCAGTAAGCAATCATTTAAGAGATATTTGTCATTGCCTTCATTTATTTCATGTTAATGCCTAGTTGCATTAGCCTATTAACCAGTGTACACAAAACCTAGCATAAGGAAAAAGATAGAAGACATTATTTTCAAAGAGGAAACCAGGGACATGTTCTTCGGGCCTAGTGTCCAAACTCTTCGTTGACTTGTGTTCATTAAATCAAAGGAACACCGTAAATAAAGAATGAGAAAGCAGTGAACTTCTACAGTGGAAACAAGTGACGCATCAACAAAGGTTTCCTGTTAAGCCGAAAGCTTTTGAAGCCAGGAAACGTACACCAAATGGCACCATCTATTACCTGGTAGGAGTAATTTGTGTGCAGATCTCCCGATGACATGAAGCAAGTCTGTGATGGATGAGTCTGAAAATCAAAATAGCAACAATCGCGTGGTCAGAGAACAAATGGCTAACTGACAATAAATACAAAGAAAACGGATATACAAAGAAATAGGTATGTTTTTTCAGAATATATACAGGAGTTGGTGAAGAAAGCCTACAATATGTAGATGTCGATATGAACCAGCATTGGCACACAAGGTTCTAATTCCATCTACGCCTGTGAATGTGAGAGTTGACGATGAAGGCCCTTCCATGTTGCAGGGGTATATCTTGTATCCATATTCCAACTGAAAGTACGTAGTTTCTTGCACCTCTTTTTAAAAATGGGGACTCCAGTTTGGGAGTCAACCACAGAGAGTGCAATTTCAAGTAGAAGAATATGTGCAGTATTATGGCCTTTGAGGTCCCGTTGTAAACTTAAGCATCCTAATTTGGATTCCAGCATCTGATTAGGGCAGCTATCGATTGAACTTTTTCCCTTAGCTTGAGGAGAATTAGAGTGACTATTTGTTCCCATATGAGACCCACAACTTCCTTGCTCAGAATGTTCTGCCTTGCAGCAGGTGACTTCTGCAAGAAATGTGTACAATGCCAGTTCAGACCTTTTGATGAAAAAAAAAAAAGAAACACAGTGTTATCCATCTTTATGGGAACTCAAGTTGTAATACAGAAAAATCAGAGGCTCTCAATGCCTCTTACCAATTTTCTTCACTAGGGACCCACAAATCATCTAAGGTTAGCAAATGCATGCAAAGTTTGAGATGAAAGTTTTGGAAGCACCTACACATGACATTGCAATGCAGATGGCAAGCTAATTAAATAAAAACTAGAAAATTTTACTTAACAATGAAGTTGCAATTTAAATGATACAAATAAGTTTTAAACCAAGTCTCATATGAAAAGATAGAAAAGAAGACATTCTGCAGTTCAGAAAAATGATACATAAATTGCATATGTGAAGGAAGTTTAGTTATCGGGCATCTAAAGCAGAGGATTCTGTAGATTTCATAAAAAAATTTAGTAAATCAAGACATACTGTATCCAAAGATGTGATAAAAACAAGAGAGGGCCTGCAAGGTCACAATTGGAGCATTGGCTTCTTTCCAGGGACTACGAAGCAAGTATATCCCAAAACAGGTGGTTGCGGCTTTATTTCGACTTAACGGACTGCCACAAGGTATTTATTACAGCTTTATTTCGACTAAACGAACTTCAAGCGCTATAACTCGGGAGCCGCCTTAGTTTGTGTCCAATTAGAAACTCCCAAAATTTGAACTCAAAACTGAACTGAGAATATGCGTGTTAGTCGCCTGGTTTGCAGTCCACTTAAGAACTCTAAATTGGAATGCAAACTGAAGTAAGGCGGCGGGAGATCCTGCACTATAAATTCTTCCATTCCGACTCTGAAACTTCTAGTTCATTCCCCGCTCTCAACATTCCCGCCAAAAAAGAAGTAAACATTTTTTCTTTTGGGTAAGGATCATTCGCTCGCAGCATCGTTCCTCTTTCAAGAGTTGTTTCGAAGCCCCCTTTTCTAATACGGTAAGGATCATTCGCTCGCAGCATCGTTCCTCTTTCAAGAGTTGTTTCGAAGCCCCCTTTTCTAATACCTTCATTCACGTACAGTTTTACGGAGAAAAGATACGAAGAGGCCTAAGATGACGCTGCCGGCAGGATTTCGCTTTTGGCCCACCGACCAAGAACTTGTAACCAGTTATTTGCTGAAGAAAGTTAACGGAGAGCCGCTGCCATGGAACGGCATTGTTCAGTACGACCTTTACAGCGACAAGGCTCCTTGGCAAATTTTTGGTCATTTCGACGTTCCGGATGAAGAGAAGGTTTACCTTTTTACTAGGCTAAAAAAAGCATCAAAAAATCGAGTGGCGAGATCGGCTGGCTGTGGAACGTGGCATGAGAGTAACTGTGAAAAGATTTATCAGCATCGGACTGATCGTGTTATTGGGTCAAAGAAGTTGTTCTGTTTCAAAGCAAAAGAAGGTACTTTTACGAGGAAAACCAATTGGTTAATGCATGAGTTTTCTCTTTCCAAGGAACAAGGAAAAACAACTGATTTAGTCCTTTGCGTGATTCAAAAGAAAGCGGAAAGAAGAATCGGAGTTAAAAGAAACTTTGAAGATCAATTTTTTACTAGCCAAGAGCCTGTTACTATCACCCCTATTCAAACTTTGTGCCTTGAAACCCCTGAAACTAAGGTTAACGATGACATGCTGCTACTCGAGGATGGAACCCAACAGAGAAAAAGGATTTGCTATGATGCTGAATCAAGTCCTGAAGCCATCGAGACGGTACCAGAATGTTCAAATCCATGCAAAATGGATGGATCTACAATAAAGTCTACGCCATCAGAGAGTATAGTTGATACCAGGGAAGACACAACAGTGTCTAGTACGCAGATATTTGAGTTGGAAACTAATGGAGGTGGTTATTTATCAGAATATGATACATCTATTTCTGACTTTTACGCCTCCTACGGTTATCTGCCGCCACTGCCGTCTCCAAAAAGTGGAGATGGTGAGCTTCACCAGTGGATGGAATCATTTTTTAATGATGAATGAATGTATTTGATTAGATTGATTGTAATATCATACTTTAATATTTGGAAATGTAAAACTATACATAATTGGTAATGAGATTTCGTGAATATTCAGCATTTAGCTTCTTTTTTTTTTTTTTTTACTGGTGAGTCCACTTAGTTAGGGGTTCGAATTCCCTTTCCTTTCTTGTGTGTGTGAATTGTAATAGATTTTTTTTTCTTTTATTAAAAAAAAAAAAACAACAAAAACCAACCAAGATACATGTCACGGGTTATTTTTATTTAATTAGTATATCTCAAAAGAAAAATATCTAACAACATATAATAGGAGTATTTTATAGAGTAATGAATTATTTTTTATTTTATCAACTTTAGGCTTTGTGAACAAAGAAATACAAAAACACCTTTAAGTTGTTTAGGAGTTACCATGTTCATTTAGGTGGAAGTTTCCAAAGTTGAACTTCTTAGTCTGCTCATAAGAAGCTACTTGGAAAAGATTTTATGTTGCATGTTTCATCATTCATGTGATAACATCTAAACCAACTTAAGGATGCCAAAATCTGTCTTGAAACTTGCTCTTAAGCAAATGATAGACTTAATACAAGTCGCAATCTCAATTCCCAAATCATTCATGTATGCATATGAGGAAACAACTAGCACTACATTACATGACAAACGATTTGATATGGATGCAGAAGATAGAAGATTTTAAAAAAATCATTTCTTTAGTTTAAAGAAGAAAAACCTTCATACTGTCACACTAGTCAAGAAAAAGTCAATTTCAATGTACCTTTCTCAAAATCTTAAATAGAGAAAATAAAGAATTATGAACATAGCAAGGATAAAAACTACAATTAGCGTCAACCCGCAATCAATGTGCTTTATTGAATTGTTGTAGCTTACATAAAACTCAAAATCTTCTTCCGGATGGTTCTTTGGAAGACAGATTATAGGATCCCCTGGTTCATACATTGTTGTTGCATAGCTTTGTCTCTACAAACGTGGTTGAAGTATAAAGCAAATAAAAAATATGGACTCTACTTACTCTTTTACGAGCTTCTAAGAGTTACGCAAACAGAACAGAGGACGTCTAACTATAGATATTAAGGTCTTTCCAAGAAGAAGAAAGAAAAAAGATAAGATGATGATGTCCAAAGCCAACATCCCTCTCTAAAACATTATCTACTGCTTCATCTGCATAGATAGATTATCAACTCCTTCGGGTTGGGCGTGATCGAACTCTGCAGATATCATGTGCCCAACCTCAACTTTGGACACGGTCGTAAACTATAGTAGCAGGATCTTTTTAGTATATAACAGAACATGTTTAATTTTGTATACTATATACAGTGGCTTGAATTGGGACCACCCAGCATTACAATTGTAGCGTAGAGAACTGGATGTGAATAGGCAGCTCAGGCCTTCTGTTACCCAAAATTTCCATACAAGGAATTGGCTCATCTTATTGTGATTTACATCTGAAAAAATTGGGAAAAAATAACGGTATGATTTTGTATGAAGCATCAAAACTACCCGCTTCAGACTAAATTGAGCCAAGTCAACTACTTTGTCGCATTTCAGACGAGTTGCACAACAGCAGCCACCCGCAAGGTCCCATTTTGGAGAAGATCATCAAGCTCATCAAATAAAAGAGTTGTTCTTCGCCAACCCCATCCCTTAGGAGCTTTTGGTAAAAGAGTGCCTGTTTGTTTGAAGTTTCCAAACACCAAGTCCTCCCTTTTTAAAGGACAAATCAACTGAACAATGAACGGCATACGAACGAAGAATTAAACATGACAGTTGAAGAAAAGACAAGCAGTGATTAAGATAGACAGTTTTGTCCACTCGGATACCTGATAACGGGCAGTAACCTTTTCTTGAGAGTCGACATACATATGAACCTGAAAGCATATGGTGAAAGATTAAGCCAAATGCAAGACAAACCGTTAATAACCAACTTCAATTTCTCCGCTGGCAGTTGAAAGTCACGTGACCAGAACACAATAACAAAGGTGCAATTCCTGTTGAAACGAGAACATGAAAAAAATCGTTCACTGATAAACTATCTCATATTAGTGAGGATTAAGGCTTACCTTTCTACGAGAATCAGTTAATTCTGCCTTCTGATGGTGAAGGAATAAACCTAAAGAGATTAATAAATTGCACTCAAGTAAGACAACGTGATTTCTTTCAAAGAGTAACATGTTTCAATTTCTTCCAACTTTGACAAACAAAGAACGACATGTTTCCATGGTGAATCTGTATACAGTTTTGAACATTACCCAGTGTTCACCGTCCCTGAGGGTCTTCATCATTAAAAGCCTGAGCACTGACCTAAGAATTCAAAGAAAGAGATCAAATCTGTTTTAGACAATTGAGGAGAGAAAGCCTGTTCTAAACTCAAACTTATATAAACATGATAACAAACTAATATTGAAACACCTACCATATAGAACCAGCATAGAAAACTTCAGGAGAGTGCTTGACTTGGCCATCACTAAGCCTGTTCACATCCTCAAATTGCACCCTGTAAATCCAGTAGAGAATTAAAAGGAGACATATTAGAAATTCTTAGTTTTAGGAGTCAAAGGAAAATAAGGAACAAAAGATAGACAATATTATAATGCAAATACAATAGAGCTGGCTGATTGACAATTGATCATAATGCAAGCTAGTAAAAAAACCAATAATAAGAATTCAAGTACATGCTTAAATTTCTCCAAAACATAATTGTTACTACTTGTGAGAAATAGGGCAATCAAGCTCCAAAAGAAAGCAATCCAAAAATAGAGTTTTGATGCTGAAGGAACACAAGTATTCAAACGAGGAATAATATGGCATGGAGACATCAGAAGGACAATCCTAGAACAGCACCCAATGAGGAATAATATGGCATAACTTTTTATTCAATTAAGAAGAAACATTATCAGTTTTGAAACAAATTTAATCAAAAGAAATATTCTAGAAACACAATATTATCCTCAAAAGGTATTGAATAAAGAATCATAGCAGGAGGTCAAAATAAGTTACACCAATAATTACTGCCACGAGATCATGACATCCATAGCATGTAGTAGCCACTCCCTTTTTAAAAGATTTTAAAATATAATATTAGGCCCAAACAATGACAATAGCACCTTAAGGCAACATTACGTATTACCCAAAGTGAAAAGGAGGGAAGTGACTTAGAGGTGTTTTTATATCCAATGATATTGATGAACTGTTTGTGCCCTCCCACTCTATTGCAACATCATGCCCCTGTGATTCAAGCATCTGCATAGGGGCAGTGCTTGTATTTGGTGCTGCAATGGTAGTTCCAGACGTTCTACTTTGCACATCCATTTCATACCCCGTCTCCACTTGCTCTCCATGAACATTAGCTACATTGCACCCTCCTTGGCTTAGACCAACCAAAGCTGTCAACCCATCTCCAGAAAGGTCCCCACCATGCTCAGCTCTTGCTTCTGAACCATCATTGGCAGGAGACTGCTGACCATTTCTGTTGCCCATGCCAAGAGGGACACGTGAAAAGACAAAACGTGTGGGAGGCCAAGTGCCTGCAGGCACAAATGTATTTCCACGTCCAATTCCAGCAAGTCCTTCATTCGGACCCCTATTATGGACTTACAGGTCTAAAGAGGCCATTTCCTTCACCTTGAGCAGACTCAGCAACATGTACATTCCCCATATTTCCAAGAGAAGTATGATCATGCTCTTGCATGTAATATGCAGTGGTTGGGAGCCCATGTGAAAATCTAAATTGTTGCCTACAAGTGCATAACATACCGGTGAGGTAGCAATTTTTGCATGTATCTGCACCAATTTCTTGCACCCGCTGGCTTAAAAGCATCTGCAAAATAATGGGAAAAAAAAAATCATCAATAAAAGATCTGAGAGATTATACATGCTTGTATCAGGAAAAGATTTGCAAACTTTGAATGGTGGGAAACATGCTTAGAATACTTGCAGAAACGCTACTAGCTTCACATTGTAGTACTCCTAGAAAACCTATAATAATCATAGTATCCATAAGTTTTTCTGAAAAGGACATATATTCAGACAAAAAAATGGGCCAGGAGAACTACCATGGGCCAAACTAAAAATATTGTCGCCCTTGTTTTTGTGTTGAACCACACTAGCAACACTCTAACAGGAAATGTGGACTCTTATAATTCCCCCGTGGCATAGGTTTGTTATGCCAAAGGCCATAGAAACATTAAAAAGCATCAAACTTGTAGCCAAAGCCCATCATTCACAGCTTTGCATGGGAACCCCAATTCTTCAAGGTGCTTTCTAACGTTTAAAAGTGCTTCAAATGACATGTTGCAATACAAGAGAGAGCCACCTTCAAATATATTAACAAATGCATCAAATTCTTCCCCACGGACACCACAATTCCCTCTGGCATAACCCTTTTGTTGTCTCTTGCCCAGAACCCTGCCACCCTACGAAAGAGCAGGCATGCCATGTCTCTCCCAATCATTCATCACGAGCCCATCAATGGAAGAGTTTATTGAAGAGCAATGTCTTGATTGGTCCCTGGCAAGCCATCTATTGTTATTTAGATGGTAGCAAGAGCCTTCTTCAAATGGCTATTCCAGTTGTCCCCAGTCCACTTAATCTAGTGCCAATTCACATTTCGGCATAGGAACACAAGGTTCTGATTCCATCTACGCCTGTGAATGTTGGAGTTGATGATGAAGGCCCTTCAATGTTGCAGGGGTATCTTGTATCCATATTCAACTAAGAGTATGCAATTTCTTGCACCTCTTTTTAGAGTGGGAAACTCCAGTTTGAGAGTCAACCACAGAGTCTGCAGTACTATGGCCTTCGAGGTCGTGTTGTAAACTTAAGCATCCTAGTTCAGATTCCAACATTTGATTAGTGCAGCTATCGATTGAAATTTTTCCCTCAGCTTAAGGAGAATCAAAGTCACTATCTATTCCGATATGAGAACCACAACTTCCTTGCCCAGAATGTTCTGCCTTGCAGTAGGAGAGTCCTACAAGAAATGTGTACAATGCCAGTTCAAACCTTTTCATCAAAAAAAGGAAACACGATGCTATCCAGCTTTATGGGAACTCAAGTTGTAATACAGAAAGATCAGAGGCTCTCAATGCCTCTTACCGTTTGTCTTCACTAGGCACCCACAAATCATCTGAGGTCAACAATGCATGCAAAGTTTGAGATGAAAGTTTTGGAAGCACCTACACATGACATTGCAATGCATATGACAAGTTAACTAAATAAAAATTAGAAAATTTTACTTAACAATGAAGTTGCAATTTAAATGATGTAAATAAGTTTTAAACCAAGTCTCAGATGAAAAGATAGAAAAGAAGACATTCTACAGTTCAGAAAAATGATACATAAATTGCATATGTGAAGGAAGTTTAGTTATCGGGCATCTAAAGCAGAGGATTCTGTAGATTCCATAAAAAATTTAGTAAATCAAGACATACTGTATCCAAAGATGTGATAAAAACAAGAGAAGGCCTGTAAGGTCACAATTGGAGCATTGGCTTCTTTCCAGGGACCACGAAGCAAGTAAATCCCAAAACAGGTGGTTGCGGCTTTATTTCGACTTAACGGACTGCCACAAGGTATTTATTACAGCTTTATTTCAACTAAACGAACTTCAAGCGCTATAACTCGGGAGCCGCCTTAGTTTGTGTCCAATTAGGAACTCCCAAAATTTGAACTCAAAACTGAACTGAGAATATGCGTGTTAGTCGCCTGGTTTGCAGTCCACTTAAGAACTCTAAATTGGAATGCAAACTGAAGTAAGGCGGCGGGAGATCCTGCACTATAAATTCTTCCATTCCGACTCTGAAACTTCTAGTTCATTCCCCCGCTCTCAACATTCCCGCCAAAAAAGAAGTAAACATTTTTTCTTTTGGGTAAGGATCATTCGCTCGCAGCATCGTTCCTCTTTCAAGAGTTGTTTCGAAGCCCCCTTTTCTAATACCTTCGTTCACGTACAGTTTTACGGAGAAAAGATACGAAGAGACCTAAGATGACGCTGCCGGCAGGATTTCGCTTTTGGCCCACCGACCAAGAACTTGTAACCAGCTATTTGCTGAAGAAAGTTAACGGAGAGCCGCTGCCATGGAACGGCATTATTGAGTACGACCTTTACAGCGACAAGGCTCCTTGGCAAATTTTCTGTCATTTCGACGTTCCGGAGGAAGAGAAGGTTTATCTTTTTACTAGGCTAAAAAAAGCATCAAAAAATCGAGTGGCAAGATCGGCTGGCTGTGGAACCTGGCATGAGAGTAACTGTGAAAAGATCTATCAGCATCGGATTGATCGTGTTATTGGGTCAAAGAAGTTGTTCTGTTTCAAAGCAAAAGAAGGTACTTCTACGAGGAAAACCAATTGGTTAATGCATGAGTTTTCTCTTTCCAAGGAACAAGGAAAAACAGCCGATTTAGTCCTTTGCGTGATTCAAAAGAAAGCAGAAAGAAGAATCGGAGTTAAAAGAAACTTTGAAGATCAATTTTTTACTAGCCAAGAGCCTGCTGCTATCACCCCTATTCAAACTTTGTGCCTTGAAACCCCTGAAACTAAGGTTAACGATGACATGTTGCTACTCGAGGATGGAACCCAACAAAGAAAGAGGATTCGTTGTGATGCTGAATCAAGTCCTGAAGCCATCGAGATGGTACCAGAATGTTCAGATCCATGCAAAATGGATGGATCTACAATAAAGTCCACACCATCAGAGAGTATAGTTGATACCAAGGAAGACACAAAAGTGCTTAGTACACAGATATCTGAGTTGGAAACTAATGGAGGTGGTTATTTATCAGAATTTGATACATCTATTTCTGACTTTTACGCCTCCTACGGTTATCTGCCGCCACTGCCGTCTCCAAAAAGTGGAGATGGTGAGCTTCACCAGTGGATGGAATCATTTTTTAATGATGAATGAATGTATTTGATTAGATTGATTGTAATATCATGCTTTGAGATTTGGAAATGTAAAACTATACATAATTGGTAATGAGATTTCGTGAATATTCAGCATTTAGCTTCTTTTTTTTTTTTTTTTTTTTTTTTCTAATTGGTGAGTCTACTTGGTTAGGGGTTCAAATTCCCTTTCCTTTCTTGTGTGTGTGAATTGTAATAGAATTTTTTTTTCTTTTCTTAAAAAAAAAAAAACAAAAACTAACCAAGATAATTAGTGAGTTATTTTTATTTAATTAGTGTATCTCAAAAGAAAAATATCTAACAACATATAATAGAAGTATTTTATAAAGTAATCAATCATTTTTTATTTTATCAACTTTAGGATTTGTGAACAAAGAAATACAAAAACCCCTTTAAGTTGTTTAGGAGTTACCATGTTCATTTAGGTGGAAGTTTCCAAAGTTGAACTTCTCAATCTTCTCGTAAGAAGCTACCTGGAAAAGATTTTATATGTTGCATGTTTCATTGTTCACGTTGTAACATCTAAACCAACTTAAGGATGCCAAAATCTGTCTTGAAACTTGCACTTAAGCAAATGATAGACTTAATACAAGTGGTAATCTCAATTCCCAAATCATTCTTGTATGCATATGAGGAAACAACTAGCACTACATTACATGACAGACGATCCGATATGGATGTAGAAGATAGAAGAACTAAAAAAATCATTTCTTTAGTTTAAAGAAGAAAAACCTTCATACTGTCACGTTCGTCAAGAAAAAGTCAATTTCGATTTACCTTTCTCAAAATGTTAAACAGAGAAAATAAAGAATTATGAACATAGCAAGGATAAAAACTACAATTAGCATCAACCAACAATCAATGTGCTTTACTGAATTGTTGTAGCTTACATAAAACTCAAAATCTTCTTCCGGATGGTTCTTTAGAAGACAGATTATAGGGTCCCCTGGTTCATACATTGTTGTTGCATAACTTTGTCTCAACAAACGTGGTTGAAGTATTAAGCATATAAAAAATATGGACTCTACTTACTCTTCTACGAGCTTCTAAGAGTCACGCAAACAGAACAGAGGACATCTAACTATAGATATTAAGGTCTTTCCAAGAAGAAGAAAGAAAAAAGATAAGATGATGATGTCCAAAGCCAATATCCCTCTCTAAAACATTATCTACTGCTTCGTCTGCAATAGATAGATTATCAACTCCTTCGGGTTGAGCATGATCGAACTCTGCAGATATCATGTGCCCAACCTCAACTTTGGACAGGGTCGTAAACTATAGTAGCAGGATCTTTTTAGTATATAACAGAACATGTTTAATTTTGTATACTATATACAGTGGCTTGAATTGGGACCACCCAGCATTACAATTGTAGCGTAGAGAACTGGATGTGAATAGGCAGCTCAGGCCTTCTGTTACCCAAAATTTCCATACAAGGAACTGGCTCATCTTATTGTGATTTACATCTAAATAAATTGGGAAAAAATAACCGTATGATTTTGTATGAAGCATCAAAACTACCCACTTCAGACTAAATTGAGCCAAGTCAACTACTTTGTCGCATTTCAGACGAGTTGCACAACAGCAGCCACCCGCAAGGTCCCATTTTTGGAGAAGATCATCAAGCTCATCAAATAAAAAAGCTGTTCGCCAACCCCATCCCTTAGAAGCTTTTGGTAAAAGAGTGCCTGTTTGTTTGAAGCTTCCAAACACCAAGACCTTCCTTTTTGAAGGACAAATCAACTGAGCAATGAACGGCATACGAACGAAGAATTAAACATGACAGTTTCAGCAAAGACAAGCAGTGATTAAGATAGACAGATTGGTTAAAGATTAAGCCAAATGCAAGACAAACCGTTAATAACCAACTTCAATTTCTCCGCTGGCAGTTGAAAGTCACGTGACCAGAACACAATAACAAAGGTGAAATTCTTGTTGAAACGAGAACAGGAAAAAAAGGTTACTATTTATATGATAAACTATCTCACATTAGTAAGGATTAAGGCTTACCTTTCTACGGGAATCAGTTATTTCTGCCTTCCGACGGTGAAGGAATAAACCTAAAGAGATTAATAAAATGCACTCAAGTAAGACAACGTCATTTCTTTCAAAGAGTAACATGTTTCAATTTCTTCCAACTCTAACAAACAAAGAACGACATGTTTACATGGTGAATCTGTATACAGTTTTTAACATTCCAAGTCAGCAGAATTTTGGTTTGCTTAATAACGATTACATTTGATGTAATAATGACTATGGTAGTAATTACTAGGTTATGAACGAAAACAGAAATTGAAGTATCGGTAGGGGCCATAACAAGTGCAATTTCTTCCAGCAGCATGATCAACAATAATCCCACAAAGAAATATGGAAATGTATAACCAGTTTCAGTAAGCAATCATTTAAGAGATATTTGTCATTGCCTTCATTTATTTCATGGTAATGCCTAGTTGCATTAGCCTATTAACCAGTGTACACAAAACCTCGCATAAGGAAAAAGATAGAAGACATTATTTTCAAAGAGGAAACCAGGGACATGTCCTTCGGGCCTAGTGTCCAAACTCTTCGTTGACTTGTGTTCATTAAATCAAAGGAACACCGTAAATAAAGAATGAGAAAGCAGTGAACTTCTACAGTGGAAACAAGTGACGCATCAACAAAGGTTTCCTGTTAAGCCGAAAGCTTTTGAAGCCAGGAAACGTACACCAAATGGCACCATCTATTACCTGGTAGGAGTAATTTGTGTGCAGATCTCCCGATGACATGAAGCAAGTCTGTGATGGATGAGTCTGAAAATCAAAATAGCAACAATCGCGTGGTCAGAGAACAAATGGCTAACTGACAATAAATACAAAGAAAACGGATATACAAAGAAATAGGTATGTTTTTTCAGAATATATACAGGAGTTGGTGAAAAAAGCCTACAATATGTAGATGTCGATATGAACCAGCATTGGCCCACAAGGTTCTAATTCCATCTACGCCTGTGAATGTGAGAGTTGACGATGAAGGCCCTTCCATGTTGCAGGGGTATATCTTGTATCCATTTTCAACCGGAAGTATGTAGTTTCTTGCACCTCTTTTTAAAAATGGGGACTCCAGTTTAGGTGTTAAACACACAGAGTGCAATTTCAAGTAGAAGATTATGTGCAGTATTATGGCCGTTGAGGTCCCGTTGTAAACTTAAGCATCCTAATTTGGATTCCAGCATCTGATTAGTGCAGCTATCGATTGAACTTTTTCCCTTAGCTTGGGGAGAATCAAAGTGACTATTTGTTCCCATACGAGACCCACAACTTCCTTGCTCAGAATGTTCTGCCTTGCAGCAGGAGACTTCTGCAAGAAATGTGTACAATGCCAATTCAGACCTTTTGATAAAAAAAAAGAAAGAAAAGAAACACAATGTTATTCATCTTTATGGAAACTCAAGCTGTAATCCACAAAAATCAGAGTCTCTCAACGCCTCTTACCAATTTTCTTCACTAGGGACCAACAAATCATTTAAGGTTAGCAAATGCATGCATAGTTTGAGATGAAAGTTTTGGAAGCACCTACACATGACATTGCAATGCAGATGGCAAGTTAATTAAATACAAACTAGAAAATACTTAACAATGAAGTTGCAATTTAAATGATACAAATAAGTTTTAAACCAAGTCTCAGATGAAAAGATAGAAAAGAAGAAATTCTGCAGTTCAGAAAAATGATACATAAATTGCATATGTGAAGGAAGTTTAGTTATTTGGCATCTAAAGCAGAGGATTCTGTAGATTCCATAAAAGCTATAGTAAATCAAGACATACTGTATCCAAAGATGTGATAAAAGCCAGAGAAGGCCTGTAAGGTCACAATTGAAGCATTGGCTTCTTTCCCGGGATCATGAAGCAAGCAAATCCCAAAACAGGTGGTTGCGGCTTTATTTCGACTTAACAGACTACCATAAGGTATTTATTACAGCTTTATTTCCACTTAACGAACTTCAAGCGCTATAACTCGGGAGCCGCCTTAGTTTGTGTCCAATTAGAAACTCCCAAAATTTGAACTCAAAACTGAACTGAGAATATGCGTGTTAGTCGCCTGGTTTGCAGTCCACTTAAGAACTCAAATTTGAATGCAAACTGAAGTAAGGCGGCGGGAGATCCTGCACCATAAATTCTTCCATTCCGACTCTGAAACTTCTAGTTCATTCCCTCGCTCTCAACATTCCCGCCAAAAAAGAAGTAAACCTTTTTTTCTTTTGGGTAAGGATCATTCGCTCCCAGCATCGTTCCTCTTTCAACAGTTGTTTCAAAGCCCCCTTTTCTAATACCTTCATTCACGTACAGTTTCACGGAGAAAAGAAACGAAGAGATCTAAGATGACACTGCCGGCAGGATTTCGCTTTTGCCCCACGGACCAAGAACTTGTAACCAGTTATTTGCTGAAGAAAGTTAACGAAGAGCTGCTGTTGGAATATGAGCTAGTCAATATTCACGTGCATTACCGACAATGCGGTGCCCACCCCACCTACATTATCTCCATATGCGGCGCCCACCTTGTCTGCTTGCACGTGAATATTGCCATAAATATTCGGTGCCCACCTAAATGGTCTCCATATGCGCCGCCCACATTGTCTGCGGCTTCACATAATAAAGCACGCGTGACAATTGACACCTACCCGATGCTTCCTTTCCTTCTATAAATACATGTTCATGTTCAATAGTTTAGATACAACTCGGGAACCACTTCTCCCGTTCTTCTTCTTGTATTCGGTTTGCTCAAATCAATATGATTCTTTCAATTTCATACCAATTTACATGGTATCAAGAGCCCAGGTCGTGAGAAGTTGTAATTTTTTTGAAAAATCGCACTCCATACCTGTTGGTTTATCAATCCACACCTAACGCTTCCGCAAATCGCCCTAAAACCTCTTATTTTGATTTTATCGGCTTTATCTACCCACTCTGGTAGTTGCAGAACTCTCTGCAACTTTCTCGATCACTTTCCAATATCCCACATACCAAGACCAACATCTTGAACTTGTACGGCATCATTTTTTGCTCATCTAATGCAAAACGAAGCCGTCCCCATTTCTCTACACGACGTCGTCAGAAGCTTTGCCGTAGCCATGGCCGACGATCGTTCCGTCCGCTCCGGCAGCATCTCCAGCTGACCCCGCTATGTTCCGCCGCACCGAAGCAGAGTTGGGGAAAATGATCGTCCTCTTTCCCCGGTCACAACCCTTCGCCACCCGCCGCGCACAGACACTCCACTACGCCGGAATCATGATGAAACAGAGTCTAGGGTCCGAATCGAACCTGACTTCACTGACCCACTCTATCTACCCATCGGAGACACAAATTCACTCAATTTGGTGACCGTGAAGCTGACCGGAAGCTCCAACTATGCCGTCTGGTATGAAACGATGACCATTGCTCTATCCATTAAGAACAAATTGGTCTTCGTTAATGGCGAATTTCCAAAACTCCAACCCGAATCACCGCTCCTACCGCTCTGGGAGCGTTGCAACCAGGTTTGCCGAGGATGGATCCTGAATTCCGTCTCCGAGGAACTCCACGACGGGCTCATCTACACCCGTTCCGCCGCGAAAATGTGAGCGGAGCTCCAGGCCCGCTATAACCAGGTTGACCCGTCGCGAATCTATGACCTAATCACTCAATTATGGCATATTCGGCAAGCGGGAAAGACCATTGCCGCTTATTTCGGCCACCTTCGACAGCTCTGGGAGGAATACGAGTCCATAATGGAGCTCGTCTCACCGGAAATACTCACTTTTCAGCCGTGGAGGGTTCATCACGAAACCCTCAAATTCTATCAGCTCATGCACGGCCTTGATGATGTTTATTCGATTCTTCGGGACCAGATTTTTTTGATGCAACCACTTCCAGACGTGATTAAGGCCTACTCCATGCTCAGCAAGGCTGAATATCGCTGAACGGAAGCAGGGAAGACGACCGGAGAATCTGTGTTTGTTGCGGCGAAATATTCGTCTGACACAACAAACCTGGTCGCTAGTCCTGGAACTGTTACGACGGGCAGACCTATCGGGGCGACTTTAGCACAGTCAGCACTGATCGAAAACGACTCGTCGTTCACATTCAAGGCCGCTCAAAACTCCCGATCGTTTCGGTCCAACGACACTACCCCGAGTGAAAAATGTCAACATTGCGGAAAAAAAGGCCACAAAAGTGAGAATTGCTACCAAATTACTGGTCCTCAATGTGAGTACTGCAAGAATTATGGGCATGAGCGCAAGGAATGCTACAAATTGAATGGTTTTCCTCCCGGGCACAAGTATTACAAAGGAGATGCAAAGGCCAACCTTGTGGCTGATAATTCAGATTCAGTCTTTATCACTAAGACCAATTATCAGCGCTTCATGAAGTTCATCAAGGATGACTCATCTTCTAGCCATGCTTATTTGACAGAAGGTATGTCCGATTATCTCAATAGAGTTTGGATAATTGATTCGGGTGCGAGTGATCATATTATTGCCAACTTAAATTGCTTAAATTCAATTATATCATGTGCATCTAGATCTAGGAAAGTTAAATTTCCTAATGGTGATAGTGCATTGGTTACTCATACTGGCAACACCCACATATCCAAACATCTCACCTTAAATACTGTCTTATACTCACCTGATTTCAAATTCAATTTAATCTCTGTCTCAAAATTTTGCATGGACAACAATTGTCGTATCATCCTCTACACCGATTTTTGTGTATTTCAGAACCTCTCGACGAGTGATGTCAAGGGACTGGGTAGAATGAGGAATGGACTCTACTTTTTTGTTACACGACCTACTAGCAAAGATTTATCAATTTCCTCGAGTCCACATTTTGTAAACTCTTTATTGAGTTGTACCAACTCTGATTTCAAACTTTGGCATTGTCGTTTTGGCCATATGTCTAATTCAAAGTTCAAGTTTATTAAAGAACTTCCTTTTCAAAATGCCTCATTTCAAGATTGTTGTGCCACTTGCCCTCTTGCGAAACAAACTCGCAATCCTTTTCCAACACGGGATCATACAGCACAACGATTTTTTGACCTGATACATGTTGATGTTTGGGGACCATATTGGACCTCCAATCATGACGGATCATGGTACTTTCTCACCATTGTAGATGATTTTTCACGAGGAACATGGACATTCCTCATGAAGGGTAAAGATGAGACTTTTCACAAATTAGAAGAATTTCTCATTTTAATAAAAACACAGTTTGACACAGAAGTCAAACGGATCAGAACTGACAATGCTCTAGATTTCTTCAATCACAACACCAAACACCTCTTTTCATCACAGGGAATTAAGCATGAAAGTTCATGTGTACACACTCCCCAACAAAATGGTGTTGTTGAGCGAAAACATCGCCATATCTTAGATGTTGCACGAGCACTCAAGTTCCAGAGCCACCTTCCTACCAAGTTTTGGGGAGAATGCATTCTTACAGCAACATATCTTATTAATAGAATGCCATCATCTGTTTTGAACGATATAACCCCTTATGAAAAGTTATTTGGAAAACCACCAAAAATTTCTCATCTTAGGGTTTTCGGTTATCTCTGCTTTGCCACCACTGTGGGACCTAGAGACAAATTTGCTCCACGAGCAATACTTTGCATTTTCATGGGATATGCATCGAGTCAGAAGGGATATAGACTCTACAATCCTGAGAGTCGTCGCTTCTTTGTCAGTCGGGATGTGAAATTCCATAAGGATAATTTTCCTTTTTCATCTATGGAGTCCAAGCCACATTCTACTCGATCGGTTCCACTGACAGTTCCCGTTGCAGAGGTTCCAGAAATACATCGACCTTCAGTGCCACTCCATGAAAGCTCAGACTCATCTCCCACTGCTGATGTGTCGATTCCTACTCCATCTGAACTTTCTTCTTTAAATCAACCACTCATACATTTGCCACCTTCAGCTGATCCATATGATTTTTTTCTCTGATGATGATGAACCCAACACTTCATCACCGTCTCCTGCTCCTCCAACCACTGTGATCCCGCGACGCTCTACTCGAGTGTCACGACCACCACTTTGGTCCAGTGATTACGTATGTCCCACTATCAACGCTCTTGAAAGCATATCTTCTGAGTATCCAATTTCAGCTTTTATTTCCTATGATCATCTCCCAACCATCACTCAAAACTTCATTGCCTCCATTTCATTAGAAACAGAACCTACCTATCACCATGAGGTAGTTTGCGATCCTAGATGGCAAGATGCCATGACACAAGAGATCAAAGCATTGGAGGCAAATAACACTTGGGATATTGTGGACCTTCCACCTGGGAGAAAAGCTATTGGATGTAAATGGGTTTATAAGATCAAGTATAATGCAGATGGGACAGTGGAGAGGTACAAGGCTCGGTTAGTGGTGAAAGGTTTCAGCCAAAAAGCTGGCGTTGATTATCATGACATTTTTGCACCAGTTGTTAAACATATCACAGTTCGGTGCGCCCTTTCACTAGCAGTTCAAAACCATTGGGATATTTATCAGATGGATGTAAGTAATGCCTTTCTACAAGGCGATCTCCATGAGGAAGTATACATGCATCTTCCACCTGGTAATCGACATGAGCACACTGGAAAATTATGTCGCTTAAAGAGGTCCATCTACGGCCTAAAGCAAGCTGCTCGACAATGATATGAAAAGTTCACCAACGCTTTACTAGAAGCTGGTTATCAAGACTCCATGCATGACACCTCCCTCTTCGTGAAAAAACGAGGTAACCTCATCGTCATTCTTATGATTTATGTAGACGATATTCTCATTACTGGAAGTGATATCGAGGGCATCAAGGAGTTAAAGACATATTTACATTCTTCCTTTCACATCAAAGACTTGGGAGATCTCAAGTTTTTTCTTGGGGTTGAGGTCTTGAGAGATGAGAAGGGACTTCATTTAAGCCAAAGAAAGTATATTCTTGAGTTGATCGATAATATGGGACTTGGAGGTGCCAAACCGGTAGACAATCCTATGGATACAAATTTATCATTGACGATAGCCAAACATGATCAAGGAGCCCGTATCCCACGGGATGATGATCCGTTATTGCTAGATCCTCTCAAGTATCAACAACTCATAGGAAAACTAAACTACCTCACTGTTACTCGACCAGACATATCTTACACAGTTCATAACCTCGCACAGTTCATGCACAAACCTAAGAAATCCCATTGGGAAGCAGCTGTTAGATTGGTCAAATACCTGAAGAGTTGCCCTGGTACAGGTTTATTCATTCCTTCTTCAGGAGGTTACCACATGACAGCTTATTGTGACTCAGATTATGCCACATGCAAGATTGGTAGAAAATCAGTGACCGGTTTTTGCATCATGCTCGGAGATGCATTGATTTCTTGGAAAAGTAAGAAACAAGGGGTTGTATCTAGATCATCCACCGAGGCTGAATATCGAGCGATGGCAGTCACCTCTTGTGAGATACTTTGGATACTTGGCCTTCTTGGCGACATGGGAGTTGATGTTCCCCGTCCTGTGACTCTTTTTTGTGATAACAAGGCTGCGATGGAACTTGCAGCTAATCCTATGGTTCATCAACGCACCAAGCACATAGATGTAGATTGCCACTTCATCCGTGAAAAGATACGCCAGAAGATTATCAAGACCGAGCATGTTGGTACTAAGGACCAACCAGCTGACCTCCTTACAAAAGCTTTGGGAGCAAATCAGCACACTCATCTTCTTTCCAAGCTAGGTGTTGTTAACACATACCAACCACTAGCTTGAGGGGGCCTGTTGGAATATGAGCTAGTCAATATTCACGTGCATTACCGACAATGCGGTGCCCACCCCACCTACATTATCTCCATATGCGGCGCCCACCTTGTCTGCTTGCACGTGAATATTGCCATAAATATTCGGTGCCCACCTAAATGGTCTCCATATGCGGCGCCCACATTGTCTGCGGCTTCACACAATAAAGCACGCGTGACAATTGACACCTACCCGATGCTTCCTTTCCTTCTATAAATACATGTTCATGTTCAATAGTTTAGATACAACTCGGGAACCACTTCTCCCGTTCTTCTTCTTGTATTCGATTTGCTCAAATCAATATGATTCTTTCAATTTCATACCAATTTACAGCTGCTGCCATGGAACGGCATCGTTGAGTATAACCTTTACAGCGATAAGGCTCCTTGGTAAATTTTTGGTCTTCTCGACGATCCGGAAGAAGAGAAGGTTTACGTTTTCACTAGGCTAAAAAAGGCATCAAAAAATCGAGTGGCGAGATCGGCTGGCTGTGGAACCTGGCATGAGAGTAACTGTGAAAAGATCTATCAGCATCGGACTAATCGTGTTATTGGGTCAAAGAAGCTATTCTGTTTCAAAGCAAAAGAAGGTACTTCTACGAGGAAAACCAATTGGTTAATGCATGAGTTTTCTCTTTATGAGGAACAAGGAAAAACAACCGACTTAGTCCTTTGTGTAATTCAAAAGAAAGTGGAAAGAAGAGTTGGAGTTAAAAGAAACTTTCAAGATTGTTTTTTTACTAGCCAGGAGCCCGCTACCGCTATCACCCCTATTCAAACTTTGTGCCTTGAAACCCCCGAAACTAGGGTTAACGATGACGTGTTGCCACTTGAGGATGGAACCCAGCAAAGAAAAAGGATGCGCTATGATGCTTAATCAAGTCTTGAAGTTGCTGAGACGATACCAGAATGTTTAGATCAATGCAAAACAAATGGATCTACAATTAAGTGCACGCCATTAGAGAGTATAGTTGATGTCGGGGAAGACACAACAGTGTCTAGTACGCAAATATCTGAGTTGGAAACTAATGGAGGTGGTTATTTATCAGAATGTGATGCATCTATTTTTGATTTTTACGCCTCCTACGGTTATCTACCGCCATTACCGTCTCCAAAAAGTGGAGATGGTGAGCTTCACCAGTGGATGGAATCATTTTTTGATGATGAATAAATGTATTTGATTAGATTGATTGTAATATCATGCTTTGAGATTTGAAAATGTAAAAATATACAGAATTGGTAATGAGATTTCGTGAATATTCAACATTTAACTTTTTTTTTTTTTTTTTTTTACTGGTGAGTCCACTTGATTAGGGGTTCAAATTCCTTTCCCTTTCTTGTGTGTGTGAACTGTAATAGAAAAAAATATTTTTTTTATTAAAAAAAAAAAAACCAACCAAGATATGTGTCACGAGTTATCTTTATTTAATTAATGTATCTCAAAAGAAAAATATCTAACAAACATATGATAGAAGTATTTTATAAAGTAATCAATCATTTTTTATTTTATCAACTTTAGGATTTGTGAACAAAGAAATACAAAAACACCTTCAAGCTATTTTGGAGTTACCATGTTCATTTAGGTGAAAGTTTCCGAAGTCAAACTTCTCAATCTTCTCACAAGAAGCTACCTGGAAAAGATTTTATATGTTGCATGTTTCATCGTTCACGTGATGCCAAAATCTGTCTTGAAACTTGCTCTTAAGCAAATGATAGACTTAATACAAGTGGTAATCTCAATTCCCAAATCATTCCTGTACTCATATGAGGAAACAACTAGCATTACATTACATTACAGACGATCCAAAATGGACACGTGAAAAGACAACGTGTGGGAGGCCAAGTACCTGCAGGCACAAATGTATTTCCATGTCCAATTCCAGCAAGTCCTTCATTCGGACCCTTATTATGCAGATGTACAGGTCTAAAGAGGCCATTTCCTTCACCTTGAGCAGACTCAGCAACATGTACATTCCCCATATTTCCAAGAGTAGTATGATCATGCTCTTGCATGTAATATGCAGTGGTTGGGAGCCTATGTAAAAATCTAAATTGTTGCCTACAAGTGCATAACATAGCGATGAGGTAGCAATTTTTGCATGTATCTGCACCAATTTCTTGCACCCGCAGGCTTAAAAGCATCTGCAAAATAATGGGAAAAAAAATCATGAATAAAAGATCTGAGAGATTATACATGCTTGTATCAGGAAAAGATTTGTGAACTTCGAATGGTGGGAAACATGCTTAGAGTACTTGCAGCAACGCTACTAGCTTCACATTGTAGTACTCCTAGAAAACCTATAGTAATATCATAGTATCCATAAGTTTTTCTGAAAAGGACATATATTCAGACAAAAAAAAAGGGCCAGGAGAACTACCATGGGCCAAACAAAATATTGTCGCCTTTTTTTTTTTTTTGTGTTGAACCACACTAGCAACACTGTAACAGGAAATGTGGACTCTTATAATTCCCCCATGGCATACGTTTGTTATGCCAAAGGCCATAGAAACATTAAAAAGCATCAAGCTTGTAGCCAAAGCCCATCATTTACAGCTTTGCATGGGAACCCCAATTCTTCAAGGTGCTTTCTCACGTTTAAAAGTGCTTCAAATGACATGTTGCAATACAAGAGAAAGCCACCTTCAAATATATTAACAAATGCATCAAATTCCTCCCACGGACACCACAATTCCCTCTAGCATAACCCTTTAGTTGTCTCTTGCTCACAACCCTGCCACCCTATGAAAGAGCAAGCATGCCATGCCTCTCCCAATCATTCATCACGAGCCCATCAATGGAAGAGTTGATTGAAGAGCAATGTCTTGATTGGTCCCTGGCAAGTCAGCTATTGTTATTTAGATGGTAGCAAGGGCCTTCTTCAAATGGCCATTCAAGTTGTCCCCAGTCCACTTAATCTAGTGCCAATTCACATTTCGGCATAGGAACACAAGGTTCTAATTCCATCTATGCCTGTGAATGTTGGAGTTGATGATGAAGGCCCTTCAATGTTGCAGGGGTATCTTGTATCCATATTCAACTAAGAGTATGCAATTTCTTGCACCTCTTTTTTAGAGTGGGAAACTCCAGTAAGAGGGTCAACCACAGAATCTACAAGCTCAAGTAGAAGATTATGTGCAGTATTATGGCCTTCGAGGTCGTGTTGTAAACTTAAGCATCCTAGTTCAAATTCTAACATTTGATTAGTGTAGCTATCGATTGAAATTTTTCCCTTAGCTTAAGGAGAATCAAAGTCACTATCTATTCCCATATGAGAACCACAACTTCCTTGCTCAGAATGTTCTGCCTTGCAGTAGGAGAGTCCTACAAGAAATGTGTACAATGCTAGTTCAAACCTTTTGATCAAAAAAAGGAAACGCGATGTTATCCATCTTTATGGGAACTCAAGTTGTAATACAGAAAAATCAGAGGCTCCTAATGCCTCTTACTGTTTTTCTTCACTAGGCACCTATAAATCATCTAAGGTCAACAATGCATGCAAAGTTTGAGATGTAAGTTTTAGAAGCACCTACACATGACATTACAATGCAGATGGCAAGTTAACTAAATAAAAACTAGAGACTTTTACTGAACAATAAAGTTGCAATTTAAATGATATAAATAAGTTTTAAACCCATCTCAAATGAAAAGATAGAAAAGAAGACATCCTGTAGTTTAGAACAATGATAAATAAATTGGGTATGTGAAAGAAGTTCAATTATGTGACATCTAAAGTAGAGGATTGTATAGATTCCTTAAAAAATTTACTAAAATCAAGACATAGTGTATCTAAAGATGAGATAAAAACAAGAGGTGGCATTTTTTTTGGGGTCAAAATTCATCATCATTAATGATGCTTAACATTATCCTACAACATGTCTTATAAAAAAAGACACTTAGTTGTCTTACCTTTTCCTCCTATCCTGTTTCATATTTGTTACCAGAAAAATATATAATCCCAAGTCAAAATGGTGAAAGAAACGGTGTAACCATCCAAAACAACAAGCTACAACTGCATATTTATATTTATTATATCTATTCATTGAACAAGTGATGATCCATCGATTCTTACTCAGGCTCAAGAGAGGGAGCAGCAGTAAGAATAATGCATTGTTGTCATTAAGCTGTGAATGGTGCCCATAAAGGTATTGCCAATGCTAGTGCAATTGTTTGCTATTAACATTCTTATCATCCACCTGTAAGGTCACAATTGGAGCATTGGCCTAGGGACCATTAAGAATGTTCCTGCCATCCACATTAGATATCAACAAATAACGCTAAAGAGTGTTGCTTGTAAGGAAACAGACCACTAAAAATAGCATACGTCAATAAAAATCAAGATACAGGAAACAAATTTCCTTATAAAACTATAACATTAAGATCCTCTAGATTTTTGCTATCACTCCACGGTAGTTTTTGGAAAATCTCACTATTTCCTTTTAATTTAATAGCTCAAATTGTTAGGTTTTTTAAAACTCCAATGTAATACTGCCCTAGAAAATCTAAAGGATCCTAATCCAAAACCATTAAGCAAAGAGAAGCCTTTCATCTTTTTTTCATATCTTGTAGATTAGGGGGACGATGAGATACCAAGTTTCTTAAGCTCCCATTCCATCCTAGCTAACTGCATTTCTTTCCTGAAAACCTATTTATCCTCCAACCTCTTCCTTCATCTAATTATCGTTTCCACAATTTTACAAGCATTAACTCCAAAACAAGATCTTACTCCTAGAATTCTAAAGTACCACCTAAGGCTATATATTTCACTAAATTTGGAAAGACTAGAGATATTTCTCCAAAGAGGGAGTGACAAAGAAGTGGAGGTTGAGGTTGTTAGAATTTCGACCCACACCAGAAGTAAATCCCGGAAGGTGTTGCGGCTTTATTTCGACTTAACGGACTACCACGAGCTATTTATTACAGCTTTATTTCCACTTAACGAACTTCAACCGCTATAACTCGGAAGCCGCCTTAGTTTGTGTCCAATTACAAACTCCCAAAATTTGAACTCAAAACTGAACTAAGAATATGCTTGTTAGTCGCCTGGTTTGCAGTCCACTTTAAGAACTCTAAATTTGAATGCAAACTGAAGTAAGGCGGCGGGCGATCCTGCACTATAAATTCTTCCATTCCGACTCTGAAACTTCTAGTTCATTCCCTCGCTCTCAACATTCCCGCCAAAAAAGAAGTAAACTTCTTTTCTTTTGGGTAAGGATCATTCGCTCCCAGCATCGTTCCTCTTTCAACAGTTCTTTCGAAGCCCCCTTTTCTAATACCTTCATTCACGTACACTTTCACGGAGAAAAGATACGAAGAGACCCAAGATGACGCTGCCGGCAGGATTTCCCTTTTGCCCCACGGACCAAGAACTTGTAACCAGTTATTTGCTTAAGAAAGTTAACGAAAAGCTGCTGCCATGGAACGGCATCGTTGAGTACGACCTTTATGGCGATAAGGCTCCTTGGCAAATTTTTGGTCATCTCAAGGATCTGGAGGAAGAGAAGGTTTACCTTTTTACTAGGCTAAAAAAAGCATAAAAAAATTGAGTGACGCGATCTGCTGGCTGTGGAACTTGGCATGAGAGTTATAGTGAAAAAATCTATCTGGACTGATCTTGTTATTGGGTCAAAGAAGCTGTTCTGTTTCAAAGCAAAGGAAGGTACTTCGATGAGGAAAACCAATTGGTTAATGCATGAGTTTTCTCTTTCTGGGGAACAAGGAAAAACAATTAACTTAGTCCTCTGCGTAGTTCAAAAGAAAGCGGAAAAAAGAATCAGAGTTAAAAGAAACTTTGAAGATCGGTCTTTTACTAGCCAGCAGCCTGCCGCTATCACCCCTATCAGCCTGCCGGTTAACGATGACATGCTGCTACTTGAGGATGGAATCCAACAAAAAAAAAAGGGATGCGCTGTGATGCTGAATCAAGTCCTGAAGCCACTGAGATGGTACTAGAATGTTTAGATCAATGCAAAATGGATGGATCTACAATTAAGTGCATGCCATCAGAGAGTATAGTGGATATCGTGGAAGACACAACAATATCTATCACACAGATATCTGAGTTGGAAACTAACAAAAGTGGTTATTCATTAGAATGTGATGCATCTATTTCTGACTTTTATGCCTCCTATGGTTATCTGCCGCCACCGTTGTCTCCAAAAAGTGAAGATGGTGAGCTTCACCAGTGGATGGAATCATTTTTTGATGATGAATTAATGTATTTGATTAGATTAATTGTAATATCCTGCTTTGAGTTTTGAAAATGTAAAACTATACAGAATTGGTAATGAGATTTTGTGAATATTCAATATTTAGCCTTTTTTTTTTCTAAGTGAGCAATAAAAACATTATGACTAGTAAGTCCACCTGGTTAAGGATTCGAATTCCCCCCCTTTCCTTTGTGTGTGAATTGTAATAGAAAAAAAGTTTTTTGATTAAAAAAAATAACAAAAACCAACCAAGATATGTGCCACAAGTTATCTTTATTTAATTAATTTATCTTAAAAGAAAAATATCTAACAACATATGATAGGAGTATTTTATAAAGTAATCAATCATTTTTTATTTTATCAACTCTAGGATTTATGAACAAAGAAATACAAATACACCGTCAAGCTGCTTAGGAGTCACCATGCTCATTCAGGTGGAAGTTTCCAAAGTTAAACTTCTCAATCTTCTCATTAGAAGCTACCTGGAAAAGATTTTTAGGTTGCATGTTTCATCGTTCACGTGATAACATCTAAACCAACTCAAGGATGCCAAAATCTATCTTGAAACTTGCTCTTAAGCAAATGATAGACTTAATACAAGTAGTAATCTCAATTCCCAAATCATTCCTGTACACGTATGAGGAAACAACTAGCACTACATTACATGACAGACGATCCGATATGGACGTAGAAGATAGAAGATCTAAAAAAATCATTTCTTTAGTTTAAAGAAGAAAAACCTTCATAATGTCATGCCCGTCAAGAAAAATACAATTTCAATGTACCTCTCTCAAAATCTTAAATAAAGGAACATAAGGAATTATGAACATAGCAAGGATAAAAGCTACAATTAGCGTTGACCCACAATCAGTGTGCTTTATTGAATTGTTGTAGCTTACATAAAACTCAAATCTTCTTACGGATGGTTCTCTAGAAGATCAATTATAGGGTACCATGGTTCATACATTGTTGTTGCATAGCTTTGTCTCAACAAACATGGTTGAAGTATTAAGCAGATAAAAAATATGGACTCTACTTACTCTTCTACGAGCTTCTAAGGGTCACGAAACATAATAGAGGACGTCTAACTATAGATATTAAGGTCATTCCAAGAAGAAGAAAGAAAAAAGATAAGATGATGATGTCCAAAGCCAATATCCCTCTCTAAAACATTATCTACTGCTTCGTCTGCAATAGATAGATTATCAACTCCTTCGGGTTGAGCGTGATCGAACTCTGCAGATATCATGTGCCCAACCTCAACTTTGGACACGGTCGTAAACTGTAGTAGCAGGATCTTTTTAGTATATAAGGGAACAGATTTAATTTTGTATACTATTTACAGTGGCTTGAATTGGGACCGCCCAGCATTACAATTGTAGCACAGAGAACTGGATGTGACTAGCCAGCTCAGGCCTTCTGTTACCCAAAATTTCCATACAAGGAACTGGCTCATCTTATTGTGATTTACATCTGAAAAAATTGGGAAAAAATAGCCGTCTGATTCTGTATGAAGCATCAAAACTACCCACTTCAGACTAAATTGAGCCAGGTCAACTACATTGTCGCATTTCAGACGAGCTGCACAACAGCAGCCACCCGCAAGGTCCCATTTTGGAGAAGATCATCAAGCTCATCGAATAAAAGAGCTGTTCGCCAACCCCATCCCTTAGGAGCTTTTGGTAAAAGAGTGCCTGTTTGTTTGAAGCTTCCAAACACCAAGACCTCCCTTTTTGAAGGACAAATCAACTGTACAATGAACGGCATACGAACGCAGAATTAAACATGACAGTTGCAGAGAAGACAAGCAGTGATTAAGATAGACAGAGTTTTGTCCACTCGGATACCTGATAACGGGCAGTAACCTTTTCTCGAGAGTCGACATACATATGAACCTGCAAGACAAACCGTTAAAAACCAACTTCAATTTCTCAGCTGGTAGTTGAAAGTCACGTGACCAGAATACAATAACAAAGATGCAATTCTTGTTGAAACGAGAAAGGAAAAAAATCGTTCACTATTTATATGATAAACTATCTCATGTTAGTGAGGATTAAGGCTTACCTTTCTACGGGAATCAGTTATTTCTGCCTTCCGACGGTGAAGGAATAAACCTAAAGAGATTAATAAAATGCACTCAAGTAAGACAACGTGATTTCTTTCAAAGAGCAATATGTTTCAATTTCTTCCAACTCTGATAAACAAAGAACGACATGTTTCCATGGTTGATCTGTATACAGTTTTGAACATTACCCAGTGTTCGCCGTCCCTGAGGGTCTTCATCATTAAAAGCCTGAACACTGACCTAAAAATTCAAAGAAAAAGATCAAATCTGTTTCAGACAATTGAGGAGAGAAAGTCTGTTCTAAATTTGAACTTATATAAACATGACAACAAGCTGATATTCAAACACCTTCCATAAAGAACCAGCGTAGAAAACTTCAGGAGAGTGCTTGACTTGGCCATCACTAAGCCTATTCACATCCTCAAATTGCACCCTGTAAATCCAGTAGAGAATTAAAGGGAGACATTAGAAATTCTTAATTTTAGGAGTCAAAAGAAAAATAGGGAACAGAAGGAAAACGGATATTTAACTGGGAGCAATATTATAATGCAAATACAATAGAGCTGGCTGATTGACAATTGGTCATAATGCAGGCTAGTCAAAAAACCAGTAATAAGAATTCAAGTGCACGCTTGAATTTCACCAAAACATAACTGTTACTACTTGTGAGAAATAGGGCAATCAAGCTCCAAAAGAAAGCAATGCAGAAAGAGAGGTCTGATCCTGAAGGAACTCAAGTATTCAGTTCAAAACCTTGACATAGAGACATCAGAAGGACAATCCTAGAACAGCCCCCAACAAGGAATAATATGGCACAGCTTTTTATTGAATTCAGAAGATGCATTATCAGTTTTGAAACAAATTTAATCAGAAGAAATATTCTAGAAACACAATATTATCCTCAAAAGATATTAAATAAATAATCACAGCAGGAGGTCAAAATAAGTTACACCAATAATTACACCCACAAGATCACGACATCCACAGCATGTAGAAGCCATTCCCTTTTTAAGAGATTTTAAAATATAATATTAGGCCCAAAAACAATGACAATAGCAACTTAAAGCAAAATTATGTATTACCCAAAGCGAAAAGGAGGAAAGTGACTTAGAGGTGTTTTCATATCCAACGATATTGATGAACTGTTTGTGCCCTCCCACTCTATCCCAACATCATGCCCCTGTGATTCAAGCATCTGCATAGGGGCAGTGCTTGTACTTGGAGCTGCAATGGAAGTTCCAGACGTTCTACTTTGCACATCCATTTCATACCCCGTCTCCACTTGCTCTCCATGAACATTAGCTACATTGCACCCTCCTTGGCTTAGACCAACCAAAGCTGTCAACCCATCTCCAGAAAGGTCCCCACCATGCTCAGCTCTTGCTTCTGAATCATCATTACCAGGAGACTGCTGGCCATTTCTGTTGCCCATGCCAAATGGTACACGTGAAAAGACAAAACGTGTGGGAGGCCAAGTGCCTGCAGGCACAAATGTATTTCCACGTCCAATTCCAGCAAGTCCTTCATTCGGACCCCTAACATGCACACGTACAGGTCTAAAGGGGCCATTTCCTTCACCTTGAGCAGACTCAGCAACATGTACATTCCCCATATTTCCAGGAGAAGTATGATCATGCTCTTGCATGTAATATGCAGTGGTTGGGAGCCCATGTGAAAATCTAAATTGCTGCCTACAAGTGCATAACATCCCGGTGAGGCAGCAATTTTTGCATGTATCTGCACCAATTTCTTGCACCCGCTGGCTTAAAAGCATCTGCAATATAATGGGAAAAAAAAAATCATCAATAAAAGATGTGAGCGATTATACATGCTTGTATCAGGAAAAGATTTCCAAACTTCAAATGGTGGGAAACATGCTTAGAGTACTTGCAGCAACACTGCTAGCTTCATATAGTAGTACTTCTAGAAAACCTATAGTAATCATAGTATCCATAAGTTTCTCTGAAAAGGACATATATTCAGACAAAAAAAATGGGCCAGGAGAACTACCATGGGCCAAACTAAAAAATATTATCACCCCTGTCTTTATGTGGAACCACACTAGCAACACTGTAACAGGAAATGTGGACTCTTATAATTCCCCCATGGCATGCGTTAGTTATGCTAAAGGCCATAGAAACATTAAAAAGCATCAGACCTGTAGCCAAAGCCCATCATTTACAGCTTTGCATGGGAACCCCAATTCTTCAAGGTGCTTTCTCACGTTTAAAAGTGCTTCAAATGACATGTTGCAATACAAGAGAGAGCCACCTTCAAATATATTAACAAATGCATCATATTCCTCCCCACGGACACCACAGTTCCCTCTAGCATAACCCTTTAGCTGTCTCTTGCCCACAACCCTGCCACCCCATGAAAGAGCAGGCATGCCACATCTCTCCCAATCATTCATCACGAGCCCATCAATGGAAGAGTTGATTGAAGAGCAATGTCTTGATTGGTCCCTGGCAAGCCAGCTATTGTTATTCAGATGGTAGCAAGGGCCTTCTTCAGATGGCCCTTCCATAGCCATTCCAGTTGTCCCCAGTCCACTTGATCTAGTGCCAATTGACATTTCGGCATAGGAACATGAGGTTCGAATTCCATCTACGCCTGTGAATGTGGGAGTTGATGATGAAGGCCCTTCAATGTTGCAGGGATATCTTGTATCCAAATTCAGCTGAGAGTATGCAGTTTCTTGCACCTCTTTTTTAGAATGGGAAACTCCAGTTTGGGAATCAACCACAGAGTCTGCAAGCTCAAGTAGAAGATTATGTGCAGTATTATGGCCTTCGAGGTCATGTTGTAAACTTAAGCATCCTAATTCAGATTCCAGCATTTGATTAGTGCAGCTATCGATTGAACTTTTTCCCTTAGCTCGAGGAGAATCAGAGTGACTATCTGTTCCCATATGAGAACCACAACTTCCTTGCTCAGAATGTTCAGCCTTGCAGCAGGAGCCTTTTGCAAGAAACGTGTACAATGCCAGTTCAAACCTTTTGATCAAAAAAGAAACATGGTGTTATCCATCTTTATGGGAACTCAAGCTGTAATCCACAAAAATCAGAGGCTGTCAGTGGCTCTTACCGTTTTTCTTCACTAGGCACCCACAACTCATCTGAGGTCAACAATGCATGTAAGGTTTGAGATGAAAGTTTTGGAACCACCTAAACATGACAGTACAATGCAGATAGCAAGTTAACTAAACAAAAACCAGAAACTTTTACTGAACAATGAAGTTGAAATTTAAATGATATGAATAAGTTTTAAATCAAGTTTCAAATGAAGAGATAGAAAAGATAGGAAAGAAGACATCCTGCAGCTCAAAAAAATGACATAAATTGCATATGTGAAGGAAGTTCAGTTATGTGACATCTAAAGCAGAGGATTGTGTAGATTCCTTAAAAAATTTACTAAAATCAAGGAATATTGTATCCAAAGATGAAATAAAGAGAAGAGGCGGCTTTTTTTTTTTGGGTCAAAATTCATCATAATTAATGATGCTTAACATTATCCTACAACATTTCTTATAAAAAAAGATACTTAGTTGTCTTACCTTTCCTCATCATCCTATTTCATATTTGTTACCAGAAAAATATATAATCCCAAGTCAAAATGGTGAAAGAAACGGTGTAACCATCCAAAACAACAAGCTGCAACTGCATATTTATATTCATCAGTACCTCTTTCAACTCCATGGAGCCGCTTTGACAAAGGTAACCCCAGCAAGCATTTCTCACTTGCTCTCCATGTTTGCCATAATCCTGGCTTTCTGCAAAAACCTAAATCACAAGTAAACAGTGTCAGTAACTCAAACAGACTTGTAGCATATAGTAGTATTAGGTAACTACAGTGGCTCCACAAGCATCTTGAACCTGATATGCTAGGAAGTTTGAAGTCCATAATTCGGATATGATAAAGTCGGTGCAAATAGCACACAAATCCTGCCAAGGAAACATCAACGTATAAACAAAATGAAGATAGAAAGTGCTTGCCACTCCACAAGGAGAGAAAAAGATGCAGTTCTCATTGCAAATAACACATTACCTGAAGGTCAAGAAAAGAAGCAGCAGCGAGAACTCGAAATGCATTGTTATCATTAAGCTGTGGGTGGTGCCCATAAAGGTAAGCCAATGCCATTGCAATTGCTTCGCTATTAACATTCTTATCATCCACCTGTAAGGTCACAATTGGAGCATTGGCTTCTTTCCAGGGACCATGAAGCATGTTCCTGCCATCCACATTAGATATCAGGAAATGACGCTGAAGATTGTTGCATGTAAGGAAATAGACCACTAAAAATAGCATACATCAATAAAGGTTTAGCTACGCAAAACAAATTTCCTCATTAAACTATAACATAAAGATCCTTCAGATTTTTGCGATCACTCCGCGGTAGTTTTTGGAAAACCTCACTATTCCTTTTTAATTAAATAGCTCAAATTGTTAGGTTTTTTAAAACTCCGCTGTAAAACTGCCCTCGAAAATCTAAAAGATCCTAATCCAAAACCATTAAGCAAAGAGGAGCGTTTCATCCTTTTTTTTCATATCTAATAGAGGAGGGGGACGATGAGATACCAAATTTCTTAAGCTCCCATTCCATCCTAGCTAAGTGCGTTTCTTTCCTGCAACCTATTTATCCTCCAGCCTCTCCCTTCATCTAATTCTCTTTTTACAAGCATTAACCCCAAAACAAAATCTTACTCCTAGAATTCTAAAGGACGACCTAAAGCTCTATATTACACTAAATTTGGAAAGACTAGAGATATTTCTCCAAATTATCCACATTTTTCTCCTAAAAATAACCTAAAACCTAAAATTTCACTTTTTATTCTTCAATATCTATAAGCAAGGCCAACCAAATTAACCGACTATTATAGAAAAACAATGACCAAGAGAAAGCATTTGCATAAATCCAAACCATATACTTCCAAGAATCCTACAGTCCTACCTGCAGTTTACATTACTTTGTTAGGTTGAGATTTTTCACCAAACCATACAAATTTTTCCCCTGAGATCAATCCAAACCGCAACGATAACGGTTTCTCCAACATATACAGCCAGTTGCAAAAAAACAAGCATGAAAAGGCGTAAGGCCCCACGTTTTCCCAAAATCACCCTCGAAGGCTAACCGGATTGCGCCAATTACGATCAGTCCAAGAGGACAACTCGACTAGAAACTAAAATGAGGTTTGAACGAACCTGAAATAGGAGCTACGAGAGAGAACGAGGCGATGGAGATGGTAGGTGGAGCCCATGGCCTGGACGACAACGTCGGAGAACAAACCAGTGATGAAGCCCTCGAGCTGGATGTGTTCGCAGAGCGAGGCAAGGTTGCAGTCAAGCGCGCGCAGCTCGCTGCTGGTCCGGTCGTTGTCGGAGTGCGGCTGCGACGGCTGAACCGTCATTTTCAGCTGAGGCCCAAAAGCACGGGCCGGCGTCGAGTACTGGGGTTCCATCGTCACCAGGACCTGCCGTTCGGAGATTTCCGATTGACTGCTTTTGGAAATGGAGTTCAGTTGCGGATCAAAGCCATTGTAGCCGAATGCCCTAAAGAGAATGGGTTCTCCGTGTAACAAGGCTCTTAATGGCAACTATTGGGTTTTCCACCACGCTTACAGTACTCTTTTTCTATTTTTGGCTACGTAATTTAGTCTTTATAAATTCAATTGTTATATAACAAAATCATAACCTTCTAATTTAATTAAAATATAATTCCAATAAAAATAACATTAGGATATGCCCGATACATTTCTTCACAAGAAAAATCGGACGCATCAAATTATGTCTATCTTTTTAGAAAAATTGTTTTCGTGTTCGTTGATTTGTAGAGAAAATGGCGGCCTACTGGTCCATAATTTTGATGAACACCTTGCAACCTAGACTAACTCAGGGTGGAGGAGGCAGACAGAAATTGGCAGCATAACCGACGAGAAAGACAGCGATCAATGGTCACGGTGGAGAAGCCATCAAATCCAAGAGTAGGAGGAAGAGGGAGGTCCAATGGTCGATCGGTTTGGTGGGGCATTATGGTTTGGCCTTCAACGAGTCATTTTCCCAAAACCCCTCGGCCCCTGTAATTTCGGCCTACTTGTACGCACTTGAGGCCTGCACTTCGGGTTTCTGCTCAAGAGCCCAGAGTTTATTTCGGGCCCAAAAGATACTGTTCCCGATCCCACGCACACCTCCGTCCTTGTTGAGCTGCTCTTGAGCTACTCCAGGCGCCCTTCTCAGCCTCCATCCCTCGCTATCTGTATCTTCCCTGCCCCACTAACCATCTCACCCAGGTGCATTCCTTCTAATTCCGCCTGGCAAAGATTGTCCTGATATGTAAGCTTGGACCATTTCTACGTCGTTTTACTCTAAACGTTATCAAACAGCTCCATTTGTTGAATCGCATTTTTGAGTGCTATCGGAACTCTCGGAAATTCGATGATGGTGAATGGATATTGAAAATTTTTGCTGCTTTGATGCGCTTATGGTCCTTGTTCAGAAAATTAAGCTGTGCAATGATTTTTATGCTTTACGTACTTCATTAAGTTCTTCATTTAATCGCTTAGTGTCGCATCGGTGAGTCTGTGCACCTACGTTTTTTTTTCCCTTTCTAATCACTGTTACTGTCTTTTAAAGTCGCGCAACGTCAGTGCTTTTCTGTTCATTTTTGGGGTTTCTTGTTATAGTTTAATTCAGACAACTGCACTCAGGTTTCTTTAGCCGTTGTGTGAGTTTTACATTTTCGAAATATTTTCGCTTTTAGTTGAGGAAATCTTGCTTCGTTTCTAATTGTCTCTATGATATTTCATATTCTTCTCAACAATTACGATGATCACTCGCTATGATTTAGTGCATTCTTGCTTTGTGTCAATTGGAGCGTCAGTTCCCATGCGTTCTGCATTTCGTGGCTTTTCTATGACATAGCTTAAACTGTTAATTTTTTATTGTAGATCCAGATAGTTTATTGTAGAAGCCCTGACATGCAGATAGCGAAGACGCTCTTAATGAACCAAGGTGAGGTGGACTTCAGTTGGTTCTCAATTGTTGGTTAATTGTAGGGATTCTTTTTATGTTTGTTTTCAATTCTTTTGTCTTCCATGATATTCCTCGTACCGTACTTTTCATTATGTGTTCATTAATCAATTTTTGGGCTGAATGGTTAAAACATGTTCATATGCACGACTCTAGTAGCTAAACTAGTTGATGTTTAGACATTTTCTAGACTTTGTTCGCTACAGCATGAAGGGGAATTTGTTTTTGTGACTATCTAATAGTTCACCTTTTGGAACTGTTAACCAAAAGTAGGGTGCTTCCTCATGGCTGTTTCTCCTCCAACAAGAGACCTAGGACTGGAATTTCTAGAGTTATCATAGATTATTTCATCTTTCCTTGTCCATCTTCTTATAGTTTGACATTTAGCTGCTTATTTTGTGGTGCTGCAGCTTTAATCTATCAAATTGATTTGAACTGCTGTCACCTTTATACATGTTCTAAGAAGTTCTCATCCTCATTTGATGGGCCTTCTTCTGAGCTGGATGGGAAAGTCATTCCGTTTGTCAATGGGGCTACTCGAGAAAATTCAAGAAAAGTCGAGGGTGCGAGACAATTAGTGAATGATGTGTGCCATATCTTGGAGAGTAGTACGTGGGGACCTGCCCTGGAGAATGCTCTGTCTGTACTAGATGAAAAACCTCAACCAGAGCTAGTTATTGGAGTCTTGAGAAGGCTGAAGGATGTTAATCTAGCAGTAAATTATTTTCGGTGGGCCGAAAGAAAAACTGACCAGGCACATTGTCCTGAAGCATACAATTCACTTCTTATGGCTATGGCTAAGAGTAGAAAGTTCGACTGCTTGGAAGAGATTCTGGAAGAAATGAGTATTGCAGGAATTGGTCCATCTAATTACACATGTGTCGAGTTAGTGTTAAGCAGCATAAAGTCGCAAAATCTTAGAGAAGCATTTGATCTAATACAAACCATGAGGAGGTTAAAATTTCGCCCTGCATTTTCAGCTTATACAAATCTGATAGGCGCTCTGGCTGCAGTTAATGAATGTGACATCATGCTCACTCTTTTTCGTCAAATGCAGGAGCTAGGTTATGAAGTAACTGTGCATTTATTTACAACTGTAATTCGTGTATTTGCTAGGGAGGGTCGGGTTGATGCTGCTCTCTCTCTATTGGATGAGATGAAGAGCAACTCTTTTGAAGCTGACATTGTTCTTTATAATGTCTGCGTAGATTGTTTTGGCAAGGTTGGGAAGGTAGATATGGCCTGGAAGTTCTTTCATGAGATGAAAGCACATGGATTGGTGCCAGATGATGTGACATATACTAGCATGATTGGGGTTCTGTGCAAAGCTGATAGACTTGAGGAAGCTGTGGAGCTATTTGAACAGATGGATAGCTGCAGGAAGGTCCCTTGTGCATATGCTTATAACACCATGATCATGGGTTATGGCTTAGCTGGAAAGTTTGATGAAGCATATAGTTTACTTGAGAGGCAAAAGCAAAAGGGATGCATTCCAAGTGTGATTGCATATAATTGCATTCTTACTTGCCTTGGGAAGAAGGGGAGGGTAGAAGAGGCATTGAGGATCTTTGAGGAGATGAAAAAGGATGCAGTGCCCAACCTTTCTACTTATAATATTCTAATAGAAATGCTTTGCAAGGCAGGCAATCTTGAAGCTGCTCTGGGTGTCCGTGATGCCATGGAAGGAGCTGGTTTGTTTCCCAATGTTATGACTGTCAACATAATGATTGATCGACTTTGCAAAGCTCAAAAACTGGATGAAGCTTGTACTATATTTGAAGGAATGGATCATAAAGTTTGCACCCCGAATGCATTTACATTTTGTTCTCTTATTGATGGCTTGGGCAGAAACGGCAGAATGGATGATGCCTACAGGCTATATGAAAAGATGTTAGATTCTAATCAGATTCCAAATGCTATTGTTTATACATCGCTTACTAGGAACTTCTTTAAATGTGGAAGGAAGGAGGATGGTCATAAGATATACAAAGAAATGGTATGTAGTGGCTGTTCTCCTGACCTAATGCTGCTTAACACTTACATGGATTGTGTATTCAAAGCTGGCGAAGTTGAGAAAGGTAGGGCTTTGTTTGAGGAGATAAAGGCTCGAGGACTCATTCCAGATGTTTGGAGTTATTCAATCCTAATTCGTGGCCTTGTGAAAGCTGGTTTTGCAAATGAAACGTATCAATTGTTCTATGCAATGAAGGAGCAAGGCTGTGTTTTGGACACCCGTGCTTACAACATTGTCATTGATGGATTCTGCAAGTCTGGTAAGGTTAACAAAGCATATCAACTTTTGGAGGAAATGACCACAAAGGGACACCAGCCAACTGTTGTTACATATGGTTCTGTTATTGATGGGCTTGCGAAGATTGATCGGCTGGATGAAGCATACATGCTGTTTGAAGAAGCTAAGTCCAAAGGAATAGAGTTAAATGTGGTGATATATAGTAGTCTTATTGATGGGTTTGGAAAGGTGGGTAGAATTGATGAAGCATATCTTATCCTTGAAGAGTTGATGCAGAAAGGTTTGACCCCAAACGTATACACATGGAATTGCTTGCTTGATGCCCTTGTGAAGGCAGAAGAAATCAGTGAAGCCCTTGTCTGCTTTCAGTCGTTGAAGGATTTGAAATGTACTCCCAACCACATAACTTACAGCATTCTCATTAATGGTCTTTGTAGGATTAGAAAATTTAATAAGGCCTTTGTCTTCTGGCAAGAGATGCAGAAGCAAGGGTTGAAGCCCAACACAATCACCTATACCACCATGATCTCAGGACTGGCAAAGGCTGGAAATATAGCTGATGCTAATAGGCTGTTCGAGAGGTTTAAAGCAAGTGGGGGCATACCAGATTCTGCTAGTTATAATGCTATGATAGAAGGGTTAAGCAATTGTCATAGGGCGATGGATGCATATGCCCTTTTTGAGGAAACTCGATCAAAAGGTTGTAATATTCATGCCAAAACGTGTGTTGTCCTTCTAGATGCATTACATAAGGCTGAATGCCTTGAGCAGGCAGCAATTGTGGGTGCAGTGTTGAGGGAAATGGCAAAGTCTCAACATGCTTCAAGATCCTGGTAATTTTGTGGGAGAAAAAATAGCGGGGGGTGGGGTGGATTTTGTAAATTACTTGAAGATTCAGAGTAGCGGTGCTGCCATAAGATCTCATTCTCATCTTGCCAATGTGGTAATTTGTGGAACCGAGAGAGTTCTGTCCATGAAGATTCTTCATTGCATCACTTCCTTCATAGGGCTGAAGATGCTTCTATCTGAGGTGATTTTCTTTCTAATTAGTAGCTAGTGAAGTTGGATTTACAAATGAATCTCTGCTGCAATAACCTTCTAAACTGAAGAAAATTATGGGCACCCGTCCTATAGCTCCATTTAAATTTTAATTCAGTGGCAATGCCTTAAGTGGGTAAAATCTTTGTGAGTTCAAAACATATGATGTGAAGAAACAGGAAACAGCGTAAATAACTCAATTTTCTAACTTTGTCATGACTTGATTTTTGGTAGTTCACTTTTCCAACCCAATCCCCAAAAAATTGTTGGTAAGTGAAGTACCTCCAGTGAAGAGGAGGGGAGGGAGAGACTGCAGAGTACCATAGCAGCAAAATTGAAAATGCCTGTTCTTCTGAATTCCTACATATAGAAGTCCTACGTATGATTCTACTCGTTGACGCAAATAGAAATTTTAATGGTTTCCCATTCATGATCTGAAACCTTTGTCAACGTTTATGTGATTTTCCTGGTGACCATTTGGATTGATGATTAATGGCTTCAGGCACAGGAATCAATGTTGAGCATGGGTGCATATGTCAAAAACTTGATGTGGATTCGTGGGTGTTGGCTGCTTGTGAGATTGGATAATGCTTCACTTTTCAGTGCTCCAGTAACTGAGCAGAATACAGTTCGTGTATGGATTGCATGGAAGCATGTCTCTACATCTCCTTGGACACCATGGAACCTGGTGCAGGGGATGCTTACACATATGGTCTATTCATTGATTTCTCAACAATACCCCCAATAGTGGTCGAGGTAATCTTATGCTCTTTTGGCCTAGTATTATGGATGTTTTAACCAGCTGCTCTTTGTTGTATTTGTACGTTCAAATACCATAGGAGGATAAAAGCTATAGGAAGCTTTCTGAGTTCTACATGTGAGTAGTGTACACTACAGTGATTTCTCTTATACATGGCAGACCAAGCTATTTTTTGGGGCTACTCTTCATACTGGAAATTAATTTCCAGCTTGGCCCTTAACAGCACATATATACTTTATGGTTTTCTACCAACCTAGTCATTCATGTGGTTAAAATTTTGCATATAGCAATGCAACTGGATTTTATATGGCATAGTTATTTTGTTCCTTTTTGTGTGTTCTGAATGCTTAGGGAGGAGCATACAAGAATGACTCTGGGACTGTCATTTTTCAGCCTTAGTGATTAAAAGAAAGATTTACCGACCTTAAAAATTGTGCTTGTTTTCCTTGGCGCAATTTTTTGGCACGCTGCTGTAAAAATATGTAGCTATAATAACCTGGTAGAACAGGAACCAAAGATTTAGTTGTTGCTCCATCTCCGAGGGGTTGTGGTAAATGCTATCCAGGTCTTCCTGGAGAATAAATCGACGTGGATGTGTCCTTTAAGGTTAAGTTTTGGGCTAGGAGGCCCGTTTATTTTAATCCCCTGTGTTGTTTACATAAAATGCAATGATCGTAATTTTTCTTTCAAGTAGACGTGGGTTGGTAATGATTCTGCTGATACGATGTTCAAGTTGCCCCGCAAGCCAAGCATTCTTTGCCGCCTATGTTTTCTCCTGCGCCCTGTGAGGTCGGATGCCATCTTTATGTAAGATAGCATGGCCCATTGGAGAATTATTGAACTTCTTCTAAATCTTGTGTTATCAAACAACAAGCTTAACAATTAAAAAGAAATGGTTTAAACTCTTCTACAAGTTCATGTGGCTAAAAGTTAAATGCTTTTTTTTCAGAACATCTCATATACAGGAACAGGGGGAGAATAAATTGAGTGTTTATCATTCTTCAAATTCCCTTTTCTCCCTCTCTCCATGAAAAAAACAATAATCATGGCAGTAATAAAACGTGCCCAGTGGTAAAAGATAAAATGAACCGTCTTACTCTTTCCGCGCCCTCGCAAATTTGCGAGTTTGAGAATCCGGCGAAGATCAAGCGCGTCCCAAAAGAGAAAAGGAACAACGCCACGTGTCCCAATTAAATTCAAATGAAGGGGCTGCCGATTTTCAACCGCAGGCTTGGGTATGTGACCGTTACCGAAAACTATCCAACGTCTCTTTTTCACAGCTTTACAGAATTTGAATTTTAAAACAAGAAATTATGAACTTTTTATACCAGACTAGGTACGATATATACTTTCCATCAAAGAACCCCCACTTCCCACCCTGTGAAACCTCTTTAAAGCCAACACTTCATTCCGATCTGTCCCCTTGTACTCTTTCTACAGATCTCACTTCAACAACAATGGCGTTGAGACCCATCGATAATGCTCTTCCAATAACACCAGAAAGACCCAAGAAGCAAGCGAAAGTCGTGGTTTCGATCCCAAAGCAATCCGAGGCTGCCGTCAAGGACGAAAACCAGGCACCGTTGCCACCATCTACTGAAATCACAGTTGATTATGTTTTGTCTGAGAATCTGAAGGCCATACCAGATCCTGAAGATAAGATCCAAGTGAGTCCTCTGTTTTCAAAGGTTCATTTGGGCATATTGCACATAATAGACACGATTTAACGCTTTCAGATGCTTTTTCATGCGCTAAATGAGCACTGATCTGTTGGAAATTCAGAACTTGATTGAAGGATTGGATTCAAAGGATTGGGTGAAACTATGTGAGTCGCTGAATAACTGCAGGCGTTTTGCACTATATCATTCCACTCTCTTGCTCCCATTCTTGTAAGAGATCTCTCCTTGATTTTTGTTTTACTTCAAACCATGTGAGAAAATGAACGTGTTGCAAAAACACTTTCTTTGGTTGGACTACTGGGAGATGCTAACATCTATTATATAAACAGAGAAAAAGTAATGTTGGTGCTAGTGAAGGCCATGAAGAATCCACGAAGTGCTTTGTGCAAGACCTCCATAATGGCGGCATCTGACATTTTCAAGGCCTTTGGGGACAAGTTGCTCGATTCTTTCCCCTCTGATGCATTTGACCCCTTGGTACGGACCCACTTTCTCTTTCTATGTATTTTGTTTGTGTGCCTTTGATAACGGAGGACATATGCGAAAGGCGTGTTTCTTTATATTGGGTATGCGATGGTGCCATGATTAATAGTTTGGATTTTGTTTGGATCCACAGTTGCTGCAGCTGCTACTGAAAGCGTTGCAAGACAAACGATTTGTGTGTGAAGAGGCAGACAAGGCACTAAGCACAATGGTCGAGTCAATGACCCCTCTGCCTCTGCTTAAAAAGCTCCAGGCATATGTAAACCATGCCAACCTTAGAGTCAGAGCCAAGGCTGCCATTTCTATCTCAAACAGTGTCTCAAAGATGGTAAATTTTTGCTACTAGCATTCTGGGATTCTTTTTTGTCTGGCAACCTGGGGGTCGCCTTTTAACTTTAAAAGTACTGACCCAGACAGTAATTGGTATGATGTAATGGCAGGGGCTGGAGGAAATGAAGGAGTTTGGAATGACCGCATTGGTTCAAATGGCTGCAGATTTACTAAATGATAGACTGCCAGAGGCGAGAGAAGCCGCTAGAAGTGTTGTGATATCAGCATATGAGGCTTTTACAGAAAATGAAGAGCAGAAGCAGGAGGCATGGCTAAGCTTTTGTCAGTCTAATTTGTCAACAATTCACGCTCAGTCCATCCTCAAAATTATCCCTTGTCAGTAGACCTTAAGGGGTAGTGGTGTGATGGGTTTAGGTGGTGTGATGGGTGGTAGCAGTATAAGTAGCGTATTAAAATGAGGTCTAGGAAAACATTTACATTCGTGTAAATGCTAGCTTGTTGTGGTTCTGTACCATGAACCCAAAAAAAATGTTGGGAGATTTATTTGTTCAATTTACATTCATGTAGTATTTGATTCGTGGGAAAATACTAGAAAAATAATGTTGCATGCTTGGGAGTGCAAAACAGGGCCAGCCATGGCAAAGTTTGCTTCCTTTTACGATGGTTCGGCTTAACTACATTCCTCATTGAAGAGTTACAAAATTTAGGGAGGTTTACAATAGTCTAGCTACGTTCTCTTACACACCCCGTTCTTCTCACAAGCGACATTTTGTGCCATGGCTATACTGTCGCGATTACAGTGCCAGCTGATTGCTTGTCCCTATGCTTGCTCTCACGCCTACTGGTCTCGAGATGCTTTATCATCCAAATCCGGGTGGCAGGTCAACAACCCAAAGGAGCGTGCTCTTGGCTCCATTCTTTTCGTCCTTCTCTTTAGGGCCAGAGAATGCAAATCCCTGTAGTGTTTCATGCAAGAAGTCCCCACCCCTCGGCTAAGGCAACCAAATAGCCACATCGGACGTTTACGTGGCTTCTACGTCAGTTGGTGTGGTTGCCAGATTAGCTAACGGTAACGTTCCCTTGCCATGAAATGAAACCTTTTTCTTTTTTCTTTTTTTACTCATGCACCCGGGGGAAAGGGGACAGGGATTCGAACCCATGACCGATGGAATTGTCGGTTAGGTTTTGACTTAAAGAACGCCATTGAGCCAGTGCCCCCTGCCCCCATGGAAAGTTGCCCAATAGCTACCTTCGACACACGCAGTGCTTTGGCTCTCATACGCTCCTTGTTCTTCATATGCATGCCTTTTTGAACATAAGTGCTTGTTGTCCACTTTCCATATGGCCTTTCACTCTTCATATTGTTGTTCTAGCTTAATTTCTCAAGCACGCACCATAGGCTCATCCCGTCCTGTGCATGTTAGTCTTTTGTCTCAGCCTTGGGTTGCATCTTCTCATCTTCTCCCCCCTATGAATACTCACACAAGTTTGGTGTAGAGAACCTCTTTGAAGTTCCTTGTCATCATCCTTTTTCTTTTAGCACTTGGTGTAGGCCCTTAACAATGTTGTCTACCAAGACTTTTGAAAATCTAGAGAGGAGAAATAGCACTCGATCCTCAATCTAGTCATCATCAGCTTCGTATGCTTTTCTACATAAGATAGCCTTCCTTCAACACTTGGTGCTTCCTAAGCCTTCACCTTAGATTACCTACTGAGTGAGGCATCTTACCCCGAATAACCTAGCCTATTAAGCATCCTACCTTGGATAACCCGGCATGTAGGGTACACATCTCAATAGCTCCACACATGGCGAATTATGTCATCGGTAACTTCAGCTACTCCTTACCATCCTTACTGCTCCATTCTCAACAGACATTATTCTTGGTGAACTTTAGCAGCTCTCATCTTAACATAAAGGAACAATTTCTCTATACACCAATAGTTCCTTCTATTGTTGGGTTTTTGTCATCATAGTGCAACTTTTAGCTTACAAGGAACATAGCCTTTAACGACTCTAGGTTGCACTACTTCACACTATATGTAGAGATATCTCCTCCTTGCACACTAGCAACTTAACACTACTAGGTTTCTTTAGGTTTGAATGGTAGTTTTACTTGGCCCATCTCTTCAACTCCCTCATTTGGTGCTCGAACACACAAATAGCACCAAGGATTTTATTCCCCTCACCTAGCATCCCAGATCTCGAAGGTGATGACCATAGTACCTTGCAACCCTCCCAACTATTCATCCTTCCTTGCCTACCCAAGTTGGGGGTTCTCGTAACTTACTAGGCGCTTGGTGAAAGGCTTTTGTTGCAAATGCTTCCTACATCAGGGTCTAGCTCTTTCTCTACCAGATGCCTCTTTTTCAACGTAATGATGATCGTAACACCTCTACTCTTCTTCATATTCCTTCCTTGGATGAGTGAACTCCCATATAAACTCCCATCTAAGGTCTTGACTAGCAATACAAGCCCTGAGATGGCAAATGGTTGTGGAATAAAGAAGCCTGAGACGCTATTGAGAAATGGCACATGCACAAAAAGAATAAGGAGACAAGGAATTGTGCAAGGGCATGTATAATGACTAGTCAAGGCGCCTGGAAATGTTGATAAACAAATTGTCAAGTTGTCAGCAACTAGTTGGGCATTTAATGCTTGAATTCAAAAGAGATCTAAGGAAGTGACATGTGCAAAATTACTTAAAGAAATGTGAAAGGCTTTTAGGAACTAATAAAGGTAATTAAGTGTCATGAATCACTAGCCTTTAGGAACTTAATAGTCACCTTGGAAAAGAGTTATCATTGGAAAAACTCATCTATTTAAGAGACCTTTAGGGAAAGGAAGAGGTTAGTTTTAGTTTGTCCTCCAAGAGACTATTATTGGATTCATGAGGTGGCTCATTAAGGTCACCTTCACGGAAACCAACATGGAGCGTTGAAGGCCCTTTTATAGGAAGGGTGCACATAAGAAATAAGGTTAATAAATGGCTTTAAGAAGGGCCATTGGCATTAAAGCTACAAAATTAAATTAACTCCTAGGAAGATTTAGAGGATGAAACATATGGCTTAGGACACTTATGCGAGTGGGTTTAGGTGGTTTGATCTTGTTTGCTATGAAAGGCATCCTTTCATGTTTATATGACGAGGTCAATGACTTTTCCATTGTAATCTCCAATTGTATTTCTTCTTATCTAATGAAAGACTCTTTTATGTTTTCTTTAACCCTTGTCTAAGTGTGTGCGAGAGTGAGAAGGTTGACCTGATCATGAGGACTAGGTTTCACACAATCCTACGAACCAATTGGACTGTGACATTTGATCTCCTAAGAAAGCGTGACCAACTATTTATCTTTTAAGGTTGCTATTCTTTTCTTTGTGGGGTTCTTGACCCCTATGAAGCCTTTAAGTTGGGACCTTTGTCTTCCAAACCCTTGCTAACATCTCTTACTTTCCCAACATCCCAACAATGATTCCTTACTTCCTTCTAACCCCCTCATCTATTATATGAAAGGTCTAAAGTACCATTGCCTACCTAAATCCTTCACATTATAGTGAATATATGTTGTTCTAGAAAAACGCTCTCCTAATTGTAAAGGATCTTTGTTCATCTAGTTTGTTGGTTGTTAAGGAGCCTTCTTTGTGAGAATTTGAAACCTAAATGTCTCTTTGAGTATTCCCTTCGGTCAACAAGGTAGGAATCTATTGATCCAAGGTTCCATTACCAACCATTACATTGAGACCAAGTCTTTTACATACAACTTTTCCTCCTATTGCTAATCCCTTTGGCAAATGGTTCATTAAGGTCTCATTTCAATAAGTCACCAATTATGCTAGTTGTCAAAGTTGTACCTAGAGGTGTCAGATGGTCTTTTCTTCAATGAACACCTCAGGTTGCTCCTCATCCCATCACTTGATTGTCACGATTGGTGAATCCTTTCAAGCATTGTATTCGCCTAATCCTTCTATTGGCCTTAGAATCATAAAGTCTTTCATACCAACTATCATAGTCTAACTATTTTCAAGGACTACCTGACACCTAGCCTTCAATCGCTACTAGGTAAGCCCTAATTTTGTTCATGCTCTTACTCTCTCAATTGCTTAGGTTGGTAGGTTAGACGAGTATTCAAAATAGAAGTTGGGCAAAAAGGAAAATTCACTCAAGAATTGAAGGGCCGAAGAATTTCTTGAGCATGGAAACAAGGAGATTAGGATGTGTCTTTATTCCCTCTAATAACTTCAATTCATAAGCCATTGAGTTGATATGTATGATCTTATAAGGTCCAATAAAAACATGGGGACAATTTCAATAAATGACAAACTGCCAAAGATGTTTGATGGTAAGGGTGGAGCTTGAAAACTATGTACTCCTTAACTTGGAATTCAACCGCACAGTGCTTACCATCATAGGCTTCTTTCATCTTGTCTTAGGCATGTTAGAGGTGGGACTTTAGTTATCTTAATATTTTCTCTTTATCACAAAAGAAGCAGTCAACCACTTCAATTTTGGCCATGCAAGGAATGTAATTTAAAAAATTAGGAGGAAGTCTTCTACAGTTTGCCTCATACAGTGTAATACTAATCACGGTATGAATGTTGATGTTATGGTTGTACATAGCTCATGCTAGCCATTTTGTTCAGGCTTTAGATTCCTTTCTTGCTAAGCATTAAATACATCTTGACTCCCTTTTTGGCAACTTTTGTCTTGCCATATGTTTGCAAGTGATAGGCGGTGGAAAATTGGAATTGGGTTCTTTGGATACAAAATTTTTTTGTCTAGAAACCACTAGTGAAAAATGGGTTGTAATCATACACAACTGATTTTGGTAAACCATACCATTTTAAAATATTGTTAAAGAAAAACTTTGCAACCAAAGTGATCATGAAAGGGTGGGACATGGCCATGAAATGGAAAAACTTTGAGAGGTAGTTTGCCATAACCATGATGGAATTCTTGCCTTGGGATGATGGGAGACCAATGATAAAATCCATAGAAAGATCTCTCTAGATCCTTTATGGAATAACAAAGGGTTGAAGGAGGCTTAGTAGTTCAATAGTCTCCCACTTTTGGCATTGGCATGTATTGCATTGCTTCACGAACTCAACAATTAAAACTTGTAATTTCTTCTAGTAGAAAACTGGGTGGATCCATTGTAGGATACATACCTTCATGAAAAGCGCCATGTAGCTTGTTTAGAATAACAAAAATAAGACTAAAATCCACAACCAAGAAAATGTGCTTTTTTAAATAAAAAAATGACACCATCATGGATTTCCTAGGGTCTTATTACCTCTCCAATTTCAATTTAGGCCACAATCCCTTTTAATCCATGATTAGACTCATTTTTCTCTCACATTACTTTTAGCCCTTTTGGAATTGGCAAAGAAATTCCTTTAAAACTTCCACCTGCCGAATCAGTAGGGGAAGCATTAAGGGTACCTTGTGCCATAATATCATTTTCCTTAGTTGGAGACTTGCTTTAGGCTATAATAATTGGGTTAATCTTGTTCAAGAAAGCTAGCATTGGCCCATTACTCCTTAAGCTATCTTTTAGTGAAGCAACATTTTCCTACTTACAACTGCTTTCCCCTTAAATGATGTCATCGCCTTCATCTTATTCTCCTTTATCCTTTTCCTTTGTAAGCCCTATCGCTCATGTTTCCATTACGTTTTGCTTTCCTAAGACATACTCAATGGTGAAGTTGTATCTAATGAGCTTTGACAACTGTTGTTGTTGGCTAGTGTTGTCAATTACTCCTCCTATAGAAATCACAAACTGTGATTATTGATGCATACCACAAACTAATGTCTAAAAAGATAGTACCTTCAACATTGCATGGCATACATCAAGGCTAACATCTCTTTTCATATGTGGAAAGGAAGAGATTTTGACCATGAAATGCCTTATTAAAGTAAGCAATTTTGTGACCATGAAGGGCCTTACTAAAGTAATTGTCAATTTTATGCTAACACCACGCTAATGCCTTCCTAGGCACATTACACATCACTTCAAATGAGTCCTTAAAGTTTTGTAAAGTTAGCACTAAAGCTTCCACAAGAGCTTGCTTGAGTTGGTTAAATGCCCTTTTAGTAAGTTCTTGCAATTGGAAGCTATCCATAATCCTGTATGAATTTTTGGTAGTAGCCTATTAATCCTAGGAAGCCTCTTAGCTACTTCACTATCTTTCAAGTTTCCCAATCCATTGTAGCCGCTATCTTTGCTTTATCTACTGCAACTCCCCTAACTTAATCACATGGCCAAGGAACCTATCTCAATGCAGCCAAACTCATACTTGACTCTTTGACATCCAAGCGGTTTACCCTTAGATTCGTCATTAAAGAACACAAGCTACAAATAGCCCTTGTGCTTGGAGTGATTTTTACTATAAATCATAATGTCATCAAAGACCATAAAGACGAGCTTTTGCAAAAACAACTTGATATGAGCGAGCCAAGTGGAAGACATCCACCACAATATATCCTTTTCAAAGGCGGATAGAGCAAAGAAATATTGTATGGGCTTCGCCCAGTTTATTTGTTAATGAATTATCAGGATACCGTCCTTTTAATTTAAAAAATAATAATTAGTAAAGATAGGAAACTTGTAACACTCATCTCAATGCTAAAAGTTACCATCCAGCTAGTGATTCCTGTAGCTTCCAAAACTAAATTTTGAGTCTTACACTATGACACTTCAAATTAAATCCAACATCCCGGCGCAAAAAACCGACCAAAATTACAAATGCAATTTGCCATACGAATAACATTTTTCCCATGATCCCCTTCCCACTTGATTCCTTTTCAGAGTTGCCACCACCAAAGGTATATAAAATCCTTTGCGACTTCCGCAACCACTGGAAATGCATTGATGGATGGGAACGATTATTTGCTGCACCAACCAGGACCTTCTGGTTAAATTTAGAGATTGAATGGACACGGGGACCGTATAAGAGTTCAAATGATGAGAACAATGTCCGCATTCTCTCTTGAATTCGGCGTAGAGGCACTTAATCGCCTTTAACCAAGGACTGCAAAGCCATCTCAACATCAGCAAATGGTTGGCCGGCATAGAGCTGGAGCTGCCTCTTCTTTACAACAATTACCTTCATGGAGTTTACTTTCACTGCTTCATGAAGTTCCTGCGGTAATCATTCGTTCTCATGTTAACACCGAAGCCTCTATTGGCTTAAAGTATTGCCATGAACTTACTTGCAAGGTGTCAATTGTCTTTCGTACATTGTATCTACAGCTTTAAGAAATGGCATCTAGAGGTGTTATCAAGACCTACTCTAAAACATAACTGGGACACCTAAAAGGTGCTACACATGCCCTTAATCTTCCGATATGCTTGGTTAAGCCATACAAATATTTACTTCACATGTGGTGTATATGCAATATGAAAAGGTTAGGTCAAAGATACAAGTAATCAAGAAATGATGGTCACCTGAATGGGCAAAGGAATAATGTCAGCACTAAATTCACCCAGATCTTCAAAAAATGATTCCAGTAGAAAACAGAAGTTGTTGGCATCAGCATGATCCTCGAAAGCAACAATATAAGAAGAGCTTCTCTGTTCCTGGGCCTGAGAAGAAATCTTTAAGCTGTACAGTCTGTCCTGTTCGCGATCAGAACCCCTACGCATAACTATGACCTGGAAATGGAAAAATATCAATTTGGTGATTAGTCGGTGTCAGAGAAGATACTAATTTAATTTTTAAGACACGCCAAATTGAAGTTTATTGTACAACATATTAAATCATGAAGAATTTTTATAACAGCATTAAGAAAATTCTAGAAGTCATTCTTATGTAACAATAGATTTACATTAAGGGTCAACATTATGCCTATATTTGCATTGCTGATACGGTTAACCGAGTGGCCACACATTCCAAGAGAAGGTCCTTGAACATACTCATCTTTGTTGTTGATGTTGTATGCTAATGGTAGATTTTACTTGACACTAGAATTGTAAGGGGAGTGTCATCATGGTCCAAAAGTTAACAAAAAACAGTCTTACAGATATGTAGGGAAATAATAGGAAAGTTGAATAGCTCAGTCAAGAAATAGTCAAGACAGCATACCTCCATCTGGAGCTCACATACAACAAGAACATGGTAGAAGAGGATGACATCTTGTAGTGATGTAGCATGAACAGAAAATTATCAATTTTCAAATGTGTAAAAATAACAACAAGAAGTTAGGGAATCCAGGAAAGGATGGTCTATTAATTAAGCTCAAAAAAATGATTGTTTTGAACCGATGAGAAGACATTGGTAAAGATTATTTAGTCAAGACGACAACGTCCAAAGAGGCAAACACTGAGCAATAAGGATCTCACATGCGCAACAACAACATAATCAAGCGTAAAATCAAGATATTGAAAGATAATTATGAACACAGAAAGTTTTGGTAACATACAAGAACATAAGGAAGACTCAACCACCAGATGTCAGTCACAGTTGGTTGCCTTTCTCTGGATTTGTTAGCCGGCGTTTTTTCTCCAAGTTCTCTGTGTTTCAAACTGCCATTTATATTCGAAACGGCTTGCTTATCAGATGTGGTGGTAATTCCTTGTTTTCCATTAGCAAATCTTTGAGAATGTTGGGTCCCCCTTTCCCTTCCCAAATCCGATTTCCCATCTTCACGATAATCACTACGTTGTTGGCCCACCTGCATTTCAAGGTCCAACAATTCCGAACCATTATCACCAACACTTCCATTTTCATTCGTTGTACCAGCACTCCCTGAATCACCGCTTTTGGCATTCCCAACTCTGGTACCTCCAAAACCCTTAGGACTATCACTACGCTTCATGGAAGGGCTTCTAAACTTCGACCTTTTCTTAAACATCAACGTCTCATTTGCCCCATTCGCTTCTTTCAAATCCGAACTATCCCTACTCGACTTATCTTCACCCTTCCCAGACATTCCCAAATAATTAACAAGCAGCCCTGGTAAACCCTCCGGAACCGAATTCAATTTCTTCCGCAACTTGGTTAATCTTGCACCAATCGCGTTCTCAATGCCAACTCTGTGCCTAGAAGCCGCGCTCTGCTCGCCAATCTCGTCATCATCATCGTCATCGTCATCCTCAACCTCTTCTTTCCCTGCTCTCGCCTCACTCCTCCGGGCCTCCCGAGCCATCAATCTAATCTCTTCAATTTTTCTCACCAGCATGTCGTCTTGCACAGAGCCAACTCCGTATTTGCTCGACACAAACTTTTCTTTACTGTCTTCGCGTGTACTCACATCCGAATTATCCGAATTCCTTTCTTTTCTCTCGGAATTGGCATTTCCCAGTACCCAAACAGCACAGAACGTTTGAAACACAAAGATTCCCAGCAAATACGCGCCATATCTCTGGACAGACCTGGCTGAAAATTTACTGGCAGTGCCATCGTATTCCACCGATGTCTCGGAGACTCGGAATTCCTCAACCTTATCGGCTTCTCTGGCATCTGCGGCGCATATTTCACCCGATATTTCTTCGTTTAGCGACTCCAAATCGAGGTTCGGTTCGCTTTCAGGGCACACGATGGGAATTACTGGGTTCAAAGGGGGTTTAGGTAGGGTTTTAAGGATTTTGGGCCGGAGATAGTTTTTCCTCCGGGTAGGTTTTCGAAGAGAAGCAAACACAAACACGAGCTGTTTCGTTCGCCTTCTCGCGTTGGGACTAACGGAGGGGGTCAGGGACGAGACGGCGGCGCAACGCGCCCCCGCCATTTCTGCTGGAGGATCAGTGGCGTGGGAAGAGCTTGAACATCTCCCTTTGAAGAGATTAAGCCCAGTGCACTTAGTCCGACGTAATCTCACGTGGCCGGGGTAAGGAACTCAGACTCTGCTCGTAGGTTGTCTGAATTTTGCTTTTCTATCACTAATTTGAGATTTTCAAATTCTATTGAGCTTCTTATATATTTTCATTAGGAACTTTGCTTTTTGATTGGTAATTTGGAGTTCTAAAAATTCGTTAAGATTTTTATATATTTTCTGGATGATTCTATAATTGTAGAAATCTCTGATTTCTAAAAAATCTTGTTTAAAGTTTTTAGAGTTTATCTTTATATACTCCTGCTTGCATAATCTTGTAAAAAGCTTGTTTAAGTTTTTCCATGATATGATAAGGCTGACGAAAAAATCCCACGTATCCTTGGCTTGGTTACGTAGTGTAAATTCTTGGGTTGAATCTGATCTTTGCTCGTAAGTATTGTCATTCCCAATCCAATAATTTTTTTTTTAAAAAAAAAAAGTCATTTGATTCTACCAATTTCAATCAACTTTAAAAGATGTCTCTTGTATTATTTCCAAACTTATTCAGATTATTTCCAACTATCGCTAATATTATCACTGTATATGAAAATAGACAATTATTCATCCACTATTATGCAGCAAATAAGATATACCGTGCTTACAAAATATTAATAAAGGTAGATGTAGTCTTATATTAAAAGTATAAGGATAAGTGTTGACCTTATAAATGATAAATTTTGTCTACTTAATATATTAAAGTTATAAAATATATCATCATAATATAATATGATATTATAGTAAGGATGAGTTTCACTTTGTAATTTTCAAGCTTTGTAGTTAGACTTTTATTCACATGTAATGCTTTGCATTGAAAATATGAGATGAGTCATTAACTTTATAAATAATAATTTTTTTTATTTAATTCATTAAAGTTTAGGATAAGCCCCTACATTCTAATAATCTAACATGTCTACTTTATCAAGTGAAAATGACAATTAGGTTGTTCATGAATGGGATGAAAAAATTAATATAGGATGAAAGCTCAACAATTGATTTTAAGTTTTTTTTTTTATCCGCCCGTTTTCTAGATAAATGAGCACGTGATTGATAGTCAATACTTTTAGTTTGTCTTTCCTCTTTGTCGCCACTGTAAGAACAAAAGCCACAAGACAACTTAGTTTGACGATTTGGAAGTTAGGTTAAATCAAGGTAGTCTTTAAGTGCGCTCAATTTTGCCTATTTTCAAAACAATCAAATTGCAACATCAATGTCTGCTTAACTAAGCTGCACCAAAGCCAACCTCCCCCAATATATACATATTTATGTTTTCATTTCCAAAGAAAACAACACACGATGCCTGGAGCAAGGACCTAGAATGGGACGATGCCTTCTTGTCTCTTACCTTCCAAAACAACTTGGCTCGTGAGAGAGAAAGTAAGAGTTTGTCGGGGATGACAATAGTGTTTCTGAGATCGTTGGGAACTGATGCAATGTAGAAAACAAGCTTTCTCAGTTCATTTCAGGAGAAGAGATGTTATCATCTGTTCTTGTGAATTTAGCATTTGACGTATGGGGTCATTGAACCTATGTGACGCCTATGATCTCCTTTCAACATAAACCCTAAAGTCCAGGGCACATCATATAAGAGTCATTGTCTTACAGATGAAGCTAATAAATGTTCCTGGAACACCTTAGAAATTTTTCATGGTTATAATTTGTGAGAGTTGATTGGTTCGTGTCGCTTCAAACACCATAGAAATTTTATTTTTAGCAGAGAGGAGAGACATAATAAACTTGTAGTTCTACAATTTTGCCGGGGAGACGGTAATGTACGTATTCCGTTTAGGTTTTATCCACAAGCCTTGTTTGTGGCTCTCTAGCCCTCAGCGCCACACCCCGCTGCAGCGGAACAGTCCAACTATGTCCCACAAAAACTGACCAAAAAAAAAAAAAACCCTCAGTGAGACAAGAAAGGTATACAATCGACTGTTCACATATTGCCTTGACTTCTGGGGGTGTTTTTCTTTGGTTTTGGAGCAAGCAACTCGAAACAAGAAGGCATGGATTCGAAGGTTTATGTCCCCATTTCGGCAACACAAGCGGCCCCAGTACCAGTCCAGGTCTACCCACAGAAGCGAGTGCTTTCGGTGTCAACAGGTTCTCTTCCTATCCGAGCTCCTCCTACCTTTGATTCTGGTTCTGGTTCTGATTCTGAATCCATTGGTCCCAAAACTTCTAGTACCAGTAGTAGTAGTGGTATTTACAACGGGTTTGAGTCTGACGAAGGTTTCCTGACTGGGGAGGAGTTTGAGTCGGCGTCGGAGAGGGCACTGGTTGCAGAAACCGATGAGGAAATTTTGGAAGAGGATGAAAAGGCTGAAGTTTTGAGACCTTTTGTGGCCGACCCGGATGATGAAGGCTTAGAAAGTTATATAGAAGATGAGGAAGAGAGGGGTGAGGTTGTTGGTGACGATGGCCCTCTTGTGGAACCTGTTTTGTCGGATAGTCCCAACTTGAACCGGGTAATGCCTAAAGCCCAGTTATCAATGGACGACGATGGCGATGATGACGATGATGACGATGATTTGGGACGTGAAGTTGATGAAGATGGTGGATTTTTAGGTACAGTGAGGGTTCCGGATATTGAGTTTTTAGAGAAGATTGGCGGTGCTTCAAGCATTAAGGCATTGGCCACTGACGACGATGAGTTGGTGGTGTGGAGTGATTCTCTAAATACGGAGCAATCTGAGTCTCCCATGGAGGGCAAGGTTGTGGAGGATGATAAAGTTGTTAAAGCGCACGATGGGGCTTTGGGCATTGGAATTAAGAAGGCATTGGCTGCGGAGGAGCCTGGTGAGGATACTCTTTTGGCTGAAGTGATTCAGGACATGGGTCCTGGTGCTGCCGAGGTGGCTGATGTCGAGTCTTTGATCACTAATGGTGTCTCTGATGTGGAGAAAAATGCGAGGTTGGACAAGGATGCTAAACATTCTGATGAAGAAAAAGGCACAGATTGGGAAGGGACTGAATTGAATGCTACGGATGGAGGGCAGCAAGATACCGTGCGACAGAGTGAGGATGGTTGTGTGGCTATGAAATCCGCATCCGAGAGTGGATTAGTGGCACCTGCTGAAGAGACTAATGAAGTGATGGAAGAAACTTCTATTACGAACGATGAAACTGATTTAGGAGGCCTGGATACTGGAGAGTATGTTCATTACAATTTGAGCAAAGGAAATGGAGGTATCACTCTGCTAGACAAGCAGAGTGCCGCAAAAAATAGTTTTGCTCAGACCATAGAACCTAACCTGATAGAGTCGAGTTTTGTCGTCCCGGAAGCAGAGGGCAGTTTCGGATACGTGCCAAAAGAATCTACGCTTAGCCAAAGCAGTGAACTTGATGTTGTTGGAAGTTCTAATCTTCTCGAAGGGAGTCACAGTGAGAAAATAGAAAACAGATTGCAGCCAGGGATTGAGTTGGGAGATGGATTCCATGATGCCACTGATTCCATCCAAGTTGAATCCTTGAGCATTGGGCCTGAAGGAAGTGAACTTGCTGATTCCAATTCTACTGAGTCATTGATACTGTATTCCGATGTGGCATGTGAACAAGCAGCAGGAGATGGGAAAAAAGATGAAGCAAATATTGATCCGGACACAGTAAAACTAGCAGAAGGGAATGGAGGTTCACCGTCTGATAATGATATGCAGGGTTTGAATCTGGGAGGCATTGAAGCGGCAATGGGATCAATTGATGAACTTGAGCAGAAAGTCGAGGGTCTTCCACATCACTCTCAAAGGGTTGGTGAGCAGATTATTCTCGACTCAGATAAGGTAGTGGGGGAAGATATGGATGGTGAAAGAAAGCAGTTGTTTGATTCTGTTCCATTTGAAGCTTTTCTGAAAGCAGTAACTGGTGCTAATTCAGAGGAGCACTCCACTTGCTTAGATTCCTCATTCCATTCTCCGGTACCTGCTCCTAAAGTACATCACCCCAGCCCCATGGATGGTGATGAATTTGAGGACGGTCTAAGTAAGGAAGAAAAGAAAAAAGTTGAGAAGATAGAACTCCTAAGAGTGAAATTCTTGAGGCTTTTACGGAGGCTGGGCATTGCTACTGAAGATTTCCGAGATTCAAAAGTTTTAAATAGGTTTGTCCTGGATGCAAGGAGGTACTCTAGTCAGACGTTTAGCATTGAGTCACATGCAAAGAGGTTGGCCATGCAACTTGAAGCCGAGGTTAAAGATAATTTAGACTTCTTTTTAAATATTCTGGTTCTTGGCAAAACTGGTGTGGGAAAGACTGCAACTATCAATTCCATTCTTGGTGAGGAAAAAGAGATTGTTGGTGCATTCAAACCAACCACAACAACTGTGAAAGCGATCGTGGGAACAATCGATGGTATCAAGATAAGATTCCTCGACACACCAGGCTTTAGGTCTTCTGCAACGGAACAATCTTTCAATTGGAAAGTATTAGCATCAATCAAGAAGATTTTGAGGAAGTTCCCTCCAGACATTGTCCTCTATGTAGATCGTTTGGACACCACCCAGAACAGAGATCTTATCGATTTTCCGCTGTTCAAGTCAATTACCAGTTCTCTTGGTCCATCAATATGGTTAAATGCTGTTATCACCCTGACTCATGCTGCTTCTGCTCTTCCAGATGGACAATCCGGGTCGCCCCTGGGCTTTGAGGAATTAGTTTGTGAGCAGTCCAATGTTATACAGAAGTGCATCAACGAGGCAGTTGGTGATCTGCAACTGATGAATCCAACTCGCATGTGTCCAGTGTCCTTAGTTGAGAACCATCCATTGTGTCAAAAGAACAGTTATGGAGAAAAAGTGCTTCCCAATGGACTTCTTTGGAGACCCCATTTATTACTGATGTTCTACTCAATAAAGATTTTATCCGAAGCAACTCCTTTATTGATGCCTCAAACTGAGACAGCCATGGGAGCAAACTCGGCAGAATGCCTCAACGAGGAGGATTTCACTCTAGGGGAGAACCAGTCCACCATCAGTCTTTCTCCGGTTAAAGCAAGGGTTGACACATCTTTTATGCCCGGTTTACAGGCTCAGTTCTCCATTGGACGGAGTTCTAAAATGGCTATCCATGTTGGGTTGAACGATGAGCAAAGTGGGCAGATTACAGTCAGGACAAGCAGCTCAGACCAACTACACATTGCACTCTTTGGCATCCTTCCAATAGCAGTCTCCATCTTTGGGAGCATCTATTCTGGTTTTAGAGTGAAGAACTAAGCAAATTACTACTAGGATGTTCCTAAATTGTTTTCTAAGTAGGTTCAGTCTGCAGTTCTTGTAACTTTTTTTTGTCAGTCTCATGAATGAGATCAAACCTACGTATTGATGTCTTTAACTTTTCACTCTCCCAGTTCGTTGAAGAATTTAATCCATCAAATCTCAAAGCTAGAATTCTTATCTTCCACAAAAGTAAAAGAATCACTGTTTGTTGGGCGGCCACCTTTGATCTTGTTCCCATTTGTCCTGTGCAACATCTCACAAAGTAACTTTGATGATGATGAACACTGTTTATTTCTCCTATTTACGCATAAATGTTACTTGGACGGCCAATTAGAATATGGTATGCTTTGAGAATTTAATAGTGGCAAGAAAAATATATGAATTATCGAATCAAAATTATAATAAAATAATTTATTTTTCTTATTACATCCAAAGAGTGTTTCGATAAAATGGATTTACCTTTGGCATATTAATATCTATTATTCCAGAATACAAAAAAGAGATGATAATTACCGAGTGGACAATATTTATAACCATGTAATTTTAAAATAATAATTTGCTTCTCCCTCGAGCGAGTCGGGCCGGCTCGGGAATTGCCGCTCTTAACCAAAGCGAGAACAGAAGGCTGTGACTGCGGGAGTCATTTTATCCATCTGTTAGTCCATGAAATGGCGAAGCTCTTGCTCCGGTGAACGCAGCCAACATGTCTTTGTTCAAATCCTTCGCCGCAAATTCTTCCGCACTCAAACACAGGGATGCCACCATGGCGTTGATGCAGGCCTCTCCGTACGTGGTATGTAAAAATTCTACACACGCCTGTGTGCCCACCCTCATTTCCTAATTCTTGGATTAGTCTTTGGCTTTTGCACACTTTATAGTCAGTATTAGGCGTTTGAACTTGTTTTAAGTTTCCTTTCCGAGACACTATGGAAATTTCAAGGCTTGTGAAAACGCTGAGACTGGAGTGGTTGCTGTGCGATAGCTGTATGCTTTTTGTTTTAGTTTTATGTACACTTACCTCGCAAAAAAAAAAAAAAAAAGGAGCTTTGGAGTTTTTAAATTGATTTTAGGTGCAAGTGATGAATGAGAGTTTCGCACACATCGGATGAGTTTTAGTTTTTTATTGTTTTCTGTTGTGGGAGTGCCGTGCTTGTTGTGAAAATAGGTGAGGATATTTGAAAATGCAAGGAGTTCGGGCCACAATATTGTTAGATATATACTGTATATGAATTTTTAATGGAATTCAAATTGATTTTGTTTTTGGTTCTTGATCTTGGAAGCCTAAAACAGCCTATAGCTTATGGCATAGCTCGGTAAAAATGTGATAGAGAGACAAGAATGTTATTTTGTTCGGTTAGAATTTTGAAGTTCTTCCTTTTATTTTGTATTTCAATCAGTTCAACTTTGATATTTCCTTAAAGGAACCTTAAGATGTGATCCGCACCATACTCAGTGCCCCTGTCTTTCTCTCTTTTTTCCTTTTTTTTTTTTTACTTCTTCAAATAAAGTTTTTTTTTAAAAAAACCGTTTGTTCTTGCAGATTGTTGAATTGACAGTAAGCAAGTTTTCCCTTTGGATAATGGAATAAGCAATCTGTTTAGTTCCGGACAGAGATGGGACCAATTTTGAGTTTTGTTGCTATATCTTTTACTCGAATTGATCATGGAAGTGGGATAGTAATCCTTTGCAAAAGTCATGTGTCCTACCACAACCTCTTCAATTTAGTTTCTGAGTTTCATGTCAATTTTTTTACATCTTATTGAAATCTAGCCTAAAGACCCGTTTAAATCTTTCAACTCTGACAGAAAGGAAATGAACGTCATTAAATTGCTTAGATACTGGGGTTATTATTTTTCTTCCATTGTTTGTTCTTTCTGAAGTGCTTGCGGAAGACATAGGTTTGGGTGAGAAGGGAAGTGTTACTTGAGGCCATTCCTTTGACATGTTAGTGCTGATTCAATTACTCATACTTGGGTTACTTCAGAATGAAACTTATGTTTGTTGGAGGTGCTGTTTCTACAATTTGGCGTGACTGGATGTTGGATTGGATACTAGGGTTGAAAATGAACCATTTGTAATTCAGGCTATTTAACAACTATTAGCTTCAGTATGCCATCTCCATCTTTCATTTTTTGTTACCCAAGATTTCATTTTCGCCCACCATCTGGTATGCCCTTCATCAAGCCTTATGAAGCGATGTAATTGCTAATTAAACATGTGTTCCTTTCAATGAGGACTTGTTGGCTTTCATGTTGGCTTAGCAAATTTGCTTTAGACTTTGGGCTTTTCAACCTCCTGGAAAAAATGTGCACAAAATCTACACTGGCCTTTGAAGTGTTCAGTTTTTGCAATTTTTCTTTCAACACCTATATTTAAAAATACAATGCAAGCTATAAACCAAAAGAAAATTTTCTGAACGACTTAAGTTATTTTAGTTTCTCAATATATAAATATTAGGTTTATGTTATGTTTAAATCCAACTAATGTGTTGGTAGTATTTTAAGTTGCAACTGACAAACTCTGTGCTGTATATTCAGGTTTTGTCACAAAGAACATGCTCGTCTTTTAGGAAAACAAAATCCATTAGCTTACGTTATTTCAGAGGATGCCCTTCTGTCAAAGTCATTTCACTATTAAACCTGCAACACTACTCTACTTATTCTAAAGAGGAATTCTGTTCTTCCTCAAAGCGAAGATCTCGAGGACCTATGATGGCAGCAAAGAGAGCATCTGAAGGTTTATATTGCATTGATATTATTACTCAGAATACTTTTTTAAAAGATATGCTGTGTCACACGATCTTCTATAGGGATTTTCCTGATATGCTATTTTTCATTTCCCTTTTTAAGGGCAAACATGCAACCAGAGTTTCTGATTGTTTGCTGAGGTTGAGATTTCAGGGGCAAAGCAAGAAGATGGAAAGTACAAGCACACAGTTGATCTGCCAAACACAAAATTTGGCATGAGAGCTAATTCTTTGGTCAGGGAGCCTGAAATTCAGAAAATATGGGACAAGAATCAGGTGTATAAGAGGGTTGTTGATAGAAATAATGGGGTAAGTTCTTTAGTCTTCTTAGGGCTTTTTTGTTCTTTCAGCGTATTAGCTGACTTTTGGTTACTCTGTCAGGGAAATTTTGTACTTCATGATGGTCCTCCATATGCCAATGGTGATCTTCACATGGGACACGCACTAAATAAGATTTTGAAGGATATAATCAATCGTTATAAGGTGCTTTTCACTTCATAAAGTGAGAATTATATCTGTTACCCCTTGAAAATTTACTTAATACATCTTCAATGAATAGTCTGAGACATGTACTAAAAACAATGAGGTCTTGCACTTTTCTGTGGTAATGCACTGGCATTTATATGCATCGGTTCTAGAAGACGAGTAGAGAAGTGACTCAACTTTACACCAACGTGACCTGGGAATTGAATAGTTATTTTTTAATATTAAAAAAAAGAAAAAGGAAAAAAGAAAAAAGAAAAAGGAAAACTGCTTATGTGCTAGCCGTTATTGATATAGCTGCTCCAAAGAGGTTGGAGCACCCACTGGTATCCTCTGACTGGGAAGCCACCATCTGAGATTTTATTTAGGAGATTTGAGTATAAGTTGCTAGATCTCAAACGGAATGGCCTATCTAGCTTTCATTGCGGTTTGCAGCTTAGTGAAAATAGTTGACTCATTTGCAATCAAAGAGTTCAAAAATCTGATTTTTGCAAAGCTCTTAACAACTTCAACACATTTGCCTGAGTTTTGAATTTCTCAAAGCGATGTGCTTGAGGAGCCAAAAAGTTGTTCATTTAAGTTTTTAACAGATTCTATTAGATCTTTTAATAATATGAAGTAATGCCTTTCTATTGATGCTTCTTTATGTTTCTGGTCAATGTGGGTGTTAATTGAAATGGTTTGGAGAGAAACAAACTATTCAAACCCCCCAGCATTCCAAGCATAAGTGAAATGGGATCGGTAGAATTGGTAGTTTTTCAATGTTTTCTCTTTTCTTGATAATTGAACAATTTCTAAGTGTTTAATTGTACAGATTATTTTCACAAGTCAACTGTAGTGTGATTTTGTTGTTTTGGTACTAATGTTATTTGGCTTCTGTCTCTTAATTTTTTAAGAAGAATTAAAGATGTGTCCCAGAATCTTGTTGACCATCATCAGCATTCTTGTTTTATCTTGAGAAAATTGTTGTTCAAGATGTTGGTTCAATACTTTTGTTCCATAGTATAATGAGTTAGGCAGGGATGTGCTCGTTTAGCATAATTATATTATCACATAGAAATAAAACAAAACAACTTTCATCTGGCAGATTTGGCCCCTATTTTCTTTTATTTTTGATGAACATCCAGAACTAAGCAAAACCAAATTAAGTTAATTCTTCTCACTTTTTCTTTTGTCTTGAGCAGCTTCTTCAAAACTACAAAGTTCATTATGTGCCTGGCTGGGATTGTCATGGGCTACCTATTGAGTTGAAAGGCAAGTGCGTCATGATTCTTGATTTTGTTCGTTTTGGCCTTTTGGCATCTGCTTCTGACTTGCTTATTTTAGCATGGTTGATTTCTTCAGTTTGAGATAAGGCCTGAACACGTCACCCTTCTATGATCTTAATAGTACACATATTTTCTTCTCTTTTCCTGTTAATAATGCAATTTAGGTTGAGGGATCCAATCTTATGAACACTTTAAGTGGCATTATTTAAAAGAAATTATATTACAACCTGCTAGTGTTTTTACATTCTTTGAACAGTAAAATCGAGACTGTGTTCAGAATATTTGTAAGTAAAAATCTCTATTAGTATTCTCTATCCAATAAATAGGAGAAACGATTGTACAATTTTGCTCTTGAACTCCAAAGATTTGGTGACCCCCTCCCCCTTCGCCCAAAAAAAAAAAAAAAGACAAATAAAAACCAACAAAAGAAAAGGACCTGGGGCTGAGTGTTGTCAACCTGTGCGGCCATGCAGGGAATGTCCCAGGCATGTGGCCTTGGCTGGGTAATGGCTGGATGCTAACCCAAGCACAGCTGCATGGTTGGATGTCCGGACAAAGCCATGTGTCTGGGTGATGACCTGACCACAGCCATGTCAATTAGCCCTAGACACTTTTTTCCCTTCTTTTGTTGAATTAGTATTTTTTTAAAAAAAAATTCGAATAAGGGGTATGCTCATGGAATTATTCATTAATAACCATTCAAAGTGTGGATTTTGATTTCTTCATATTGAAAATTGGGTTTGCAATTGCTAAAATTGTGAAATAATGAGAAGGTTTTGACATAATCTTCATTTATGTTTATAAAGTATTGGATTGTGGAACACTATTTAATAAAGTTATTCCTTGACTACTGAAAAGTTTCAAAACTTTTAATTGAGTTGTAAATCTAGTCTTGGTTTGCTCTAAAATTCACCTCTACTTGTGAATATCTAGTAAAAGTATACCATAGCTGAGCTTTTATGCTGGGTCAAAGAAATTTTAGAACTATTTTTTTTTGTAACCTCAGGAAGAATTTTGAGAAATGTTTGAAACTTTTACTGTCACCTTCAAGTATTTCAGTTCTGCAGTCATTGGATCAAGAAGCTAGAAAGGATCTCACACCAATTAAGTTGAGGGCAAAGGCAGCTAAATTTGCCAAACAAACTGTTCAAAATCAGATGGCGTCATTTAAGGTCACATTCCCATTTATTGTTTGAATTTTTTTCTTGTATTTTTGTCCATTTTATCATGTAAAAAACGATCTTTTTTCTGTTGGGTATCTGTAATTTTTAAGAAGTAATATATCACAAAATAGGTTGGCTTTTTCCATCCTTATGAAATGCTCATATTTGGTTTCAGTTAGATGAGGATCCTTTACTAGGGATACACCTGAATGTCAAGCATTTTTGTGTAATGTTTGCAGCGGTATGGGGTATGGGCAGACTGGAGTAATCCCTATCTAACTCTTGAGCCACAATATGAAGCTGCCCAGGTAATTGCTTCATCTTTGCTCATGTTGATTTTGTTTTCCTTTGAAGTGCTTTTGGCACTCCTTATACTCTATCTCTTATGCTATAGAAGTTATGAACAAGGAGAACCATTTAGTATAGTCTAAAGCTACTTATGGAGACTGAAAATTCACTAACGTGATAAAGTTGACATCTAGCGGGGATGTCACATAGATATGTTAACAAACTAATTGTCATCTTGATCCAGGAATGAAGCTTCCATAGTAGTTGATGCAGTTCTGTTGCTTAAACATCTTTCTGTCCATGTATGCAAATTAGGATTGGTACTAATTTTAGAGGATAATTTGTGATTAGATATACAGCCATGAGTTCAGAAATTTGTGTACGAGTGAAGCTAAGTGCAATGTTGCTTCCATACATTAAGGGTATACTATTAATCAAGAAGATAGACATCAAAGGTTGTTGGAAAGCAAATTTTATGAAGAAAGAAAAAAAAATCCTCTTAGCTGTTTCGTGTTTGTTGCAATTTTCTGGGGAAGTGTGACCATAAATATGGTTGAGTCACTAATAGATTTTTCCATGTATGTTTTGTAATCTGCTAGATTGAAGTGTTTGGCAAGATGGCCATTGAGGGGTATATCTATCGAGGCAGGAAACCAGTTCACTGGAGTCCTTCATCACGAACTGCTCTTGCTGAGGCTGAGTTGGAGGTACTATAGTATGGATTTCTTTTTCTCATTAAACCTCATAGAGAACATGTTATAAAAACTTAATTTCCTATATGGAGGAACTTTTGGCTAAAATTGATTTTTTTTAGTATTTGATGATAATTCAAATGACTCTAATGTTGTTCTGTTAACATTCTAGACGATGATTTCATAAATCCAAGGCGTGGATCTTTTTTGCTTTGATGGGTCCACTATTTGGTTACCATTTGTTATGCGTGACCAAAAACTTAAGAGTAATGCGATCCACGATCAACCTTAGATATCTTGTCACTGGGTTATAGTGTCCTGCAGGATGGAGATGATTATTATTTGTTAATTAACCAGAAACTTCTATCTATGCAGTATCCTGAAGGGCATGTCTCTAGGAGCATATATGCTGTTTTCAGATTAGTGAATGCCCCTCCAAGTTCAAGTGGTTTACTAGGAGAATTTTTCCCAGACTTATGCTTGGCAATATGGACTACAACTCCTTGGACTATTCCAGCCAATGCGGGTGAGTTTCCATTATACGTCATTTAGGATAATGGTAGTGAACATTTTACTAACACTGGTGAGAATTATTACATCATCTATTTAAAGTTGCACTCTTATGTATATTGAGAAAACACTTTTAAGTGTCTTCTGGTTGTAATATATATTTCGCCTCCTATGGCTTTAACTCAACCCTTGAGAAACTTTACCTTTCTGATGATTAAATGAATTCTTTCCATTTTTTCCAAGTAAAAATACAGAAGCTCAAAATGTAATTATTATACTTCAAGTCACTGAAGTGGTGAATTCCCTTTTTCCTCTTTCATGTTATCAGTGAGAATGCATATATTTGCAAAACAAAGTGAAGGTTTGGTTGTGGAAGACTTAAGAGCAGAGGAAAGCATTGTCATGCAACCTGATTAAAGCTTGTATTGTTGTTTTCAATTTCAGTTTAAAACTCAAGAATAAATAATCTTGTTTTCATTGTTCTTTCTATCATCGAGTTAATGATAATGTATGGCATGGTTTCAAGCGAGTAGATGGCAAGGGAAATTCTCGTGCCTTAGAGTAAGAAGTTTCTTTTCATATATTTATGTCCCTTTGAGTATAAAATGTCTCTGAATGTTTGTCTTTAGACGATGCTTTATCATATAAGTAGCAACATCATCATAGGAGAAAAACCGTCTACCTACTGTTAAAATGCAGAGATTATTTCTCTCTCTCCCACCCCCTCCTTTCTTTTCCTTATGCATGCACACTTTTCTTGATATAAACCTCTGCAACTGGGTATGAAGTGACATTTTTCATTTTTCACTGTTATCAAATGAGCAGCGGTTGCAGTGAATGCAAAACTTCAATACGCCATAGTTGAAGTACAGTCACTCTCAGGAGATGTTTCTTTACCTGCTGGAAATAAAAAGCGAAGGCTTGGGAATATCCTTAAGGAATCAAAGAAGCCTTTTCTCATTGTAGCCTCAGATCTTGTGCCGACGTTAGAAGCAAAATGGGGAGTGAAGCTTTCCATTAGAAAACTACTCTCAGGGTCTGATCTTGAAAACTGCAGGTATGAATGAAATCAGAAACCTGAAATTGATCGATGCCTATGTTGTCTAACTATTCATTTATTTTTTTATGGGAATGAGAGTGCTTATTGCACTTACTAACTTGTTTGTGTAACTTCTTGTGTTAGCGAAAGGCATTTTTCTATTTTGTATGCTTAACTAGTGCACGGTGTTTAATGTTGGTTTCAGGTACATCCATCCAATGGATAACAGAGAACGTCCTGTTGTCATTGGAGGAGAATATATTACAACAGAGTCAGGAACTGGACTGGTCCATACTGCTCCTGGACATGGTCAGGAGGATTATGTGACGGGCCTTAAGTATGGGCTGCCTGTACTTTCACCTGTAGATGACGAAGGAAAGTTTACTGAAGAAGCTGGACAGTTTAGTGGGCTTGATGTACTTGGGGATGGTAATGCTGCTGTCGCGAAATACTTGGATGAGCATTTATCAATCGTCATGGAAGAATCGTATGGTATGCTGTCTTTTCCCCAGATCAGTTAAATCCCATGCTGTTTTCTCCTGACCATGAAAGAGTGTACAGAACATAAGTATTAATTGAACACCACATTCTTGTGTACAGAACATAAGTATCCATATGATTGGCGTACCAAAAAGCCTACAATATTTCGGGCAACAGAGCAGTGGTTTGCATCAGTGGAAGGGTTTCGTGAGGCTGCTATGAATGCAATTGGTGATGTAAAATGGGTTCCTCCACAGGTAATAGTGTTAGACAAAGACGCATTCTAGCCTTTGATGTCTGTCTTTTTCTAAACATTTGATTAAGGTTTGTGCAGCCTAAGAGGCATTCTTATCTAATTCATGCTTCTGTTTCCTTGTTCTTCACAGAGTTGTGGTTGTGATGCATCTTTTTTTCTTTCCATTTCGCAGCAACAATGTTCTCCCTTTTTCTTTCTTCTTTTTTTAGTTGTTGTTGTTGGGGGCTGGGGGAGGGAGGGTTATAGCCATAGAACTAGATTGATGAACTTAAAAGTTTTGATTCCCCAGGAAGCATGCCGGCAATATGAAAACACTGTATATACCCTTATTCACTCACTACCTCTTACAATAAAGAAAGAAATTACTTTTGGAGAAAATATTACAATCTCGTCCTATTAATGTCATCTTCCTTGGTGTTAACTAACTAGCCAGATCTACAATGCACTTGGGCCTTGCAAGGGGGCAGAGATACTACCCTTTAGTCCTTATAATTTCTGAAGGCACGTAATCCACCTTGAATTGGCATCATCACCATTCTCTGATTTCTCTTTTACTCTGACAATTTGGAGGCGAAACAGAGTAGAAGTGAGACAATTTATAAGAGAATGAATATGAGGTCAGTTAGGCCTTTGTGGTTAACTCAGGTTCACAGCATTTACTTTGGGTAGATGATTTAGATGGAGAACACGATTCTCTTGTAACATACTTGGTATTGGCTTGTCTCATGCCATCTGGGGCACTTATTGACCTGAGGTGTTGCTTGTTGTTTTTTCGAGGATCATTTTCAGAGTTCAGTGCAATGGTTCTTTTTAAGTTTTTGCAACTTGTCTGCTTTTCTTGATTGAAATAATGGAGGTATTGATGCTTACCTTTCATGAATACAGAAGTTCATTTTAAGGCTTTGGGACTCATGTAAATATTTGGATGCACTTGTCATATTTGTTTTTGATATGTTTTAGATGTTTGGATGCACTTGTCATATTTGTTTTTTATATGGTTTAGATGTTTGGATATACTTGTCATATTTTGTTGTTATGGGAGGGTGTCTTACGTTTTTTTTTTTTTTTTCTTTCTGTTTTTGGCATATGATTGATGATTGTTCAGTCAGAAAACAGAATTTCTACAATGACTTCTAGCCGCTCTGATTGGTGTATATCGCGACAAAGGACATGGGGTGTGCCCATTCCAGTCTTTTATCATATGCAGTCAAAGGAACCTCTTATGAATGAAGAGACTATCAATCATATCAAGAGTGAGAGCTCTTTAGCACATTGATTGCTTTCTCCTTTTTCTGTTAATTATACTCTCAATGGTGTAGGTGTTATTCTGTTCTGAGTCCAAGCAGCAAGTGATAATATTTTTGCGCTCATATGAATTTAGCTGGTCCCAGTACCTCTTAAAGGGCTGTGTCTACTACTAATGAACTGTTTGGTTCTTTCATTTTTTTGGCAGCTATAATAACCCAAAAGGGTAGTGATGCATGGTGGTACATGACAGTGAAGGATCTTCTCCCTGAGAAATATCATGAAAAAGCGTCAGAATATGAGAAGGGAATGGATACTATGGATGTATGGTTTGATTCAGGTATTACAATACTGAAATTTCAGAAATATTTGAACCCTATCTTCTCATTTCTTTGTTCTCAAGGAATAAATATGTTTGGAGCTGCTTGGTGGCATTACTGCCAGTTTATGTTCTCACCTGTATGAGGATGACTGTAAAGTGGTTATTCTTTCAAGTGACACAATCATACCTCAGCATTCATTGTTCATGATGTCTCAGGTTGTACCGAATGGTCAAAGCTCATTTATCTGTCTTGTGGTTGGTTTTACTGAACTTGTGTTTGGTTGAAGTAGTTGTGAATGTTCATGACTACCACTTTATGTTCTCACCTGTATAAGGATGATGTTTACGGATCTATTGTTGTACCCAATAGCTAATTGGATTTATCTATCTTGTGGTTGGTTTCTACTGGAGTTTTTTGAGTTGAAAGAGCATTGTGAAATGTTCAATTATTAAGAAGTTATTCTGTCTTAATTTGTCAATGTTCAGCAGTTGTGTGCTATTCCAGAGTTCTCTTTAGTTACAGCGGTGGCTCATAAGCATTACACACATCACTGGAACTGTGAATTGCCTGTTGACTTGGAAACTGTTCTGGAATCATAAGCACAAACTATAGTTATAAATAGATGCTTTCTGTTTGGACGTGGTCCATTCAGGTTTAACCCATTATCTTTAAGATATCAATGTTGACAGAAATCCTACATGAGGTAAATTCTTCAGCCACTTGGTGTGCTTTAAACTGAAATATTATGGTACCTTATAATTTGTTGGAAATAATTGTGTGGGGTGTTGGACAAGCTTGGGTGACACTGGACTAAGCAATGTGCTCAAGCACTGAATTCTCACTACTTCTGCATTACTTTGTCAGATTGCTTCTGAATTTCTACCTGTTGCATCTTTCATACGTACAACATATGTTATTGGATTTTATCTGCATGCACAAGCAGACTTGTAGTAGCTTCTGAATTCTGCAACTGCTGTTTGAACATGGTCTGTGATTTTGTCTCCTATGTTCCATCACAAGGACCCTGTTTTTCTTTAGCTTCTTACTTTATTTTTCAGGCTCTTCCTGGGCTGCAGTATTGGGTAAAAGAAATGGCCTCAGTTTTCCTGCAGACTTGTACCTTGAAGGTACTGATCAGCATCGTGGGTGGTTCCAAAGTTCTTTGTTAACTAGTATTGCTACGAAAGGTAACGAGCATCTGCGAAGTTTTGATAATTTTAAACTGATTTTTCATTTATTTATTTTTTGTTATCATTTTTTGTTCGGTTCATCTTTGCATCATGCAATAACTTACTCTTCTCAATTGCAAGAGTTAACATTTCAGGCCTTGATGCCTTGCCCTTGGCTATGAATTCCTGAAAAATTATGTTCTACCTGAACAGATTTCCCATTTGATTGTGAGAAATTTAGATGCAAGTTATATGATCTTTTGAAAATTAGATAAATTGTGCAACCTTAACTTTTTCATTAATATGATTTCGGTTCTTAAGCCCAAGCAAGCTATCATAACTTTAAATGCTTATATCAGTCAATCTAAGAATCACAGGATTAGTAAATATGATATTTGTTGAATAGTGACAAACAGTACATTACTGCTCAGTCTGTTGCACAATTTCAATTGTAGTAATTTGGGAATCCAAATGACCCTTCTGAATGTAGTTCATCCTACCCATGATTTTCTCATTTTTTGGTGGATACCAAAAACCATAGGGAAACTTGCAGTTCCCTGAAAATAATGATTTTGGACACTGGAATGCTGGTTTTTACGTTTGCATGGTAGTGTGCATTACATGTTGTCACATTTTACCCAACTGATTATTTGACATCAAACATTTGCATGTTGAAACTGGCAACAGACTATATGATGATGCACTTTTCTATGATACAGGAAAGGCTCCATATGATAGTGTTATAACGCATGGTTTTGTACTGGATGAGAAGGGTTTAAAGATGAGTAAATCTTTGGGTAATGTCGTGGATCCACGTGCTGTGATCGAAGGTGGAAATACAAAGGTCAATCACCTATAGATTCAAATCAAGGACCTTTGCTAACTCCACATCATCCCTTATCCACTTGAGCAAAGGTGTGATGGCTTTTAGATGCTTAATTTTTTTGTTTCCGTTGGCAGGAAGCACCTGGCTATGGAGCTGATGTCCTGCGACTCTGGGTTTCTAGTGTCGATTATACAGGTGATGTAATGATTGGCCCTCAAGTCCTCCGTCAAATGTCTGACATATATAGGAAGCTCCGTGGAACACTGAGATACCTTTTAGGGAATCTGCATGACTGGAGGGTATGACCAACTTGACGATCAGATCTTCCGCAATAATTTTATTTGTTTCCACATTCCTATAGTCTTCCACTGTTCATCATATTTACCTCTCCCTTCTCTTGATAGAAGCTTGTGATGCATTAGTCAATTTGTCTCACTTATAAATTTAATTTTAAGTGTGATATTCTTTCTTTATTCTCTTATGCTGTTCAATCTCTCTTTTTGCTTCTTTTGCTTAATATGGGACTTTCTACATTGCCAGGCTGATCATGCCATTCCCTACCAAAATCTTCCCAGGATTGATCAGCATGCGCTATTTCAGCTTGAAAATTTTACAATGAACATTAGAGTGAGCTATGAAAAGTATCAATTCTTTAAAATATTTCAGGTAAATATCTCTGATCTTATTTGATTTATTTCTTTAAAATACATGGATCTTCATGCTCTATTAGGTGTTTAACATTCAAAAGTATCGTTATTGTATCAAAGTTGGCAATCATCAATGTTAGTCTAGGAGTGCTAGATTTGATAAGACATATATGGATATACACATATATAGATTGGTATTGCATGGATGAAGTGAAAAAGGAAAAAGGGATAAAATAAAATAAAAAAGATAAAAAGAAACTATGTCATTGCATTGAAGAAAGAATGCAATTTTATCAAACCATGTGGTTGATAGCACATGGAATTTTTTTCTGGGTTAATTGCAATTATCCTCCCTATTATAAGGTCATTTATAATGTTCTCCCTAGAGTATTAAGTTTTTAAAATCAACACCCTAATTTAGTTGGGGTACTTGTCCACTTAACCATCTAAATAAGTATCAGAATTAACAGATTAATGAAGTGAAATGAAAATTACAGATTAAAATGCATTAGGATGTTAGTTTTGCAGATTCATGCATCCCACTTGCCCATCAATCTATTAATCTTAAAAGCTTGGACAATGCCACGGGCAAGACAAGTGGAGTGAGGGCGTTAATTGAAAAAGTTCCTTAGTTTAAAGAACGTAGCAAATGACTCTTGTCACTCTCTATCAGTAAGTATGATAATTGAATCTAACCAATTTTTTTCTAATAAACAAGTAAAACTGGCATTGTCATTTGAATGGGAATAACCCAGCCTAATGCAAAAGCAGCAGTTTGATGGCTTATTTCTTGATTACGGTACATTTACAAGAAGAGAGTGTAACAGGTATGATAGATAATTTCGCTTTGAAGGGACAACAAAATCATTTTTCGGAGCATAGAAACTGTACTAGGCAGGCTTAATTTGCAAGACACTCGCACTCTAGAAATGCTTGAAATTGTTGGTCCCTCATTAACAATTGATACTTAATTTTGACTTTTCATGCGGACCTGCTTTATTTTAGAAGAAAACACCTCAATCTACTCTTGATTTGCTTATTCTGTGGAGTTCTGAATGGAGGTATTCTGTTCTGATTTTCAGATCATACAACGATTTGTCATTGTTGACCTGTCAAATTTCTATTTCGATGTTGCAAAAGATCGACTTTATGTTGGGTAATACATCACATACCCTTTATTATCTACAAGGGCACTGCATTGCACATCTTCTTAGACTGGAAATGTACATTACATGCACTCATTATTCATGCAAACTTCTATGTTTCTCCAAAATATAGACTCTATATAGTGACGCATGTCAAATTCTATTATCATATGATCCCATTATTGCTTATCTGTCAGATATGGCATAAGACATTTCCTTAAAGTTCCTAGTTTTGGAGTCAATGCTCTATAGTTTTACCTGTATATTATTCCCAAAAAAAATTTCCAGACTCCAGTTCTTCAAGAATGTAGTAGCTTCTGCTATTTTTCTACAGTTTTTTCATTGGCACATGTTGGTTATTTAATTGAATTCTTAAAACCAGTTATCCATATGTTGGAAATAAAAGTGAAATTTTTGGATTTGTCCACTTTGTTGAAACTTTAGATATGATTATCGCAAAGAATTTGCCAAACTTGGTAGGAGTTTTCTGTTAGACGCTTTTTCTTCACTTAATTTATTGGACCTCAAAGAACTTTGAAAACTCTTTTGAGGAGTTCCATGCTGACTCATTGGACTGAGTGCATTACATTGATCAGGGTTTCTCATGCAAATACAAGTTTCTTTGCTTTAAATTATTAATTTTGTCAAACCTCATCGTGCTGAATCGTCTGTCTAGATTATAACTATTAAAAAATGTAGCCTTACATTGCTCTCCTTGATGCTTATACTACATGGTGCAAGACTCACTCTAAATGCCTTCTCATTTTTTTATCTCTCCACGGGAGTTCTGCTTATTCATTCACCAGTATGTCGAGCATATGTTACAAATTTTTAGTCAAATCGTTTTGCAATATGTGATGCTATGAATTACGAAATATCAGCTTCTGATGCTTTACATTAGTGCCCAAAGGTGTAGCAAAAGCATCTCCCTAAAAGTTGGTAAATTTTCAGGGGCACAACAAGTTTTACAAGGAGAAGCTGTCAAACAGTTCTCGCATCACATTTACTTTCCATAGTGAGAGTGATTGCTCCAATATTGCCCCATTTGGCTGAGGATGTATGGCAAAACCTTCCTTTTCATTATACCATGGAAGATGGATCTATTGCAGAATTTGTTTTTGAAGCAAGATGGCCAAACCTGAATGAAACATGGCTTGCTTTTCCTACTGAAGAAACTGACTTCTGGGCAAAAGTTCTCGAGGTAATACTGTACTCTTTGAATGCTAAGAAAATTACCTAATTGAGGATTTGTATATCATGTACGTATGTTCTCATATCAATAATGGATTGTTTTGCTTGATAACAAAAAGATCTCATGAAGGAATTTAGACAAAAATTCTTTCACTATTGACAGCAAAACTGAACTGACTTTTTAACCTTTGTTTGCATGAAACTGTTGAACATCTTTTTCTCTTCAAATTCTATTTTGCGAAAATTAACAACAGTTGAAGAAGTACTTGCAATATAGCTTTATTCTTGAACATAATAAGAGTCCTTTGGAAGTTCTGTTGCTCATAAAGAGTCGTCTGAAAATATTTTTTGGTGATATTTTGTTGGATTATGAAGTTCAGATGCGTTTTGGTTCTTTTACATGCCTGAGGTAGTGATACACCTTACTACTATGTAGAATTTAATTTTCCATTTGACCTCTGAATTCACCGTCGTCATGTGAGTAACTTTCAATTTCCTATCTTCTGATTGTATCCCACTTAAAATATAACGTTAGAAGTTGATTTTGTTAAAACCGGGAGAGCATTAATGATATCATTCTGCAATCTACTTGTTTCTAATATGGAACAATTTGACCAGCTGAGAACTGAGGTGAATAAAGTCTTAGAGATTGCTCGCAGTGAGAAATTGATTGGTTCCAGTTTAGATGCAAAGGTTTATGTCCAGACTTCCGATGGCAGCTTGGCATCTAGATTGCGTGAGATGTGTGCAGCAGACAATGACGCAGACACATTGCACCGCATATTTATAACATCTCAGGTGTGTTGAGTTTTATGTTACTTGCGTCTATTTATTCCTGAACAACTCTGTTTAATTATCAAGAGGAAGGTTGTTCGTTGCTTTTATCTCGTTTTTGTTGGGGAAGACAATGATGTATTGCAGCAAGGACCTTTTTAATGCTAGAAACCAAAGCTTATCAGGATATAGCTCGTAACATAGATAACTCAGTAGTTCAATTAAATAGCCCGAGTAAATCTGTCTTGGCTGTGTCTAGAAAATTCCTACTCTATGGAGAGTCAAACTTGCTAGTTTGTAAGGCCTTTATAGTAAAAAAACTGGGTTTCCATATTTATGGTAGTTTATGGCCGGCCCTGATGGTAGTTACTTGGTAGTTTATGTTTCGGAGATTCCTTCCTTACTCTATGCTGAGCAAGAAGATATCACTCTCCCTATCTACGTTGTATCTTATGAAAATTTAGGTGCTTGAACCGCATAACATGTACTCTTACTATCTTCTTATTTGGTAATGTCCAGGCGGAGGTTCTTCCCTCTCTGGAGAATGAACTGATTTCGCGCATACCATTCAGTGGAGAGTGTCTTATTCAAGGACAGAGCAAGGTATGGATTGGTGTGTCTCGGGCCGAGGGATCCAAATGTGAAAGATGCTGGAACTATTCACCCCAAGTTGGTTCTTTTGTGGAGCACCCTACTCTTTGCAGGCGCTGCTATAATGTGGTCGGTGTTCAACCACTTCCAGCTGTAGCAGTCACAAGCTGAGCTTTCCAGAGCTGCAAAATCTTCAATCTAGCTAACAATGGCTTTGACTTGTCCAATCCAAATGGTAGGGCTAAGTTGCAAGTAATCTAATTTAATTTATATGTTTGATTTATTTGATTCGACCAGAATACATTATTTTCTGGAAGGGTTGCGCCTGGCGCAATAGGGGTGCACCAGAACCGCCAGTGAGAACCCAGTTTTGGTACGACTGAACTAAAAGATTCGACACTCGTTGGACATCAGACTCGTTTTTGTATACTATTCTTCATAAATATGCAGATTTTTTGTAGCTGACGATTATAAAAATAAAAATAAAAACGAGTTATGGACACAAATGAGTGATGATTCTTTCATGATTGTCACCTTCCGAATTGCATAGGAGGCTGTTTGCAAATGAGTTAATTTTGGGGTTATTATTATTATAATTATTTTGATTTTCTCCTTAATGTAGAAGTAAGGGGATAATCTACGGTTATATTGTCAACGAGCCCGTATTTGGCACATGAATAATTATAATAATTATTATTATTATTACTAGCAATGTAGACACTTTCGCTGGTACTAGCAAAGCCCACGAAGAAACATTATACCTGGTTGACACTGTACATGTCCAGAAAAATTTGCCGGAGTTGAAGGGCCACGGCCCACAATGGAAGATGGCCCGCTGGCCACCGTGCCAAGTGAGTCATGTATTTTGGGGCTGTAGTACTATATACAGACTAACCAACTGAAGATTGATTCACCAGGGCGTACTAAACAGGCCTCACTCGGCCCATCCAAAAACCCATGACAAATTTGTAAAGAGCTCAGATTTTGGACAAAGAGTTTTGTTACCTGGATGGTTAAATAGAGGACTAGTACAGAATCTACTCCACAACCACAGATAATTAGTTGAAACATGTCATCATAATTTACAGGATCAGGCCTAAATGCGGAGAGGGTTGGGGAGGCGAGGGGCTTATAAGTAAACTTGGGCTGAGCCCTATCCCTAGCACTGCTTGGGAAACAGGCTTATGTTACAAACAGATGAGCCCGTAAGAAATGTTCCTCGGGCATCTCCAAATTTAAATATTTCCCATTATTGAATTGAGCTGAGCGTCAGAATTTGGTGATTGTTGCTGCATTAACTCAGATTCTTCTAAGTCTTGCGACTGAATTGGTAAATCCTGTCAAAAAAAAAAAAAAAAAGAGTCACTCCTTTTCTGACGCTAAGAACATCAAAATCTGCATCAAATGACAAACTAACGCAGGAAAAATGCTATGAAAGATTTTGCCCCATGCACCCCAGGTGATTGCCAATAGGAATGCTTAGGAAATAACTCCAAACCAAACATTGGTGTTTGTTCTTTTTCTTAACTTCACAATACCACTACAGGCCAAAACTATATTGATCGCTCACTTCTCTCTTTCCCTTTAACGCATTACAAAAAACTTATAATATCTTCTACATTTGTAGGGAAACTCAGAGAAAGCAGGGAAACCAAGGGGAAAGAAAACTCTTTATATGGATCTGGGGACACAGAATAAACACCAACAATGTTGATGTGCTTAGCCCAGAAGGCAGCTCTTCTAGTTGTGAGAACAGCACGTATAGAATGTGACCTTGAGGGTTCAAAACCCACATATGCAAAGCATAACCTACCACTAAAAACGATGATCCTTTCATTCTGATAGCTTGCACCCCGAAACAGGGAGAATTTGCTTGTTCTGCCCATCTCTCAACCCTCTCCCTCTGCCTCACAACGTGGTAGAACAAAAAATGCCATTTTTGTTATGTCTCTTTTTCAACATATAATATCAATCTAGCTTTTTGATAAGCAGTTATTAAAGTAGTAAACAAACGTTGGAGTGACATGTTGGTCTTGTGAGATGGTAAAAAAGAGATGACAAATAAACTAAATAGGAGCAAGGAATTCCTGAATCACTAATAATCCCTGCCCAGGTGGAAGTTTCAGCTCTTAGGCTTCTGACTAGAACCATTTATTTAGACGATAGAAATGAGATGACAGGGTTAGTCGCTACCTGTGTGCTTATTAGTTGATGTTGTTGCTGATCTTGGGCTAATGGATACACTTGTGGCTGAGACATTCTGTAGTAGGGCTCCTTGAGATCAAGTTTGCATGATGATGTCTGAAGTATTCCTCCTTGTTCAGCACCAGGCCCCCACATTTTAGCTGGTGAACTTGAACTTGTTAAAAACCCAAAGAGACAAATCCACAGATATAAGAACAAAAGAGAAGATAGAAACCAACTTGATAGTGTCAGATGTATTGTATAACTCTGAGCATTGTGTGCAATCATATGGAGATGGCCAGTGATTTCTTGTCCCGCCATGACATAAATTGGTTGAGAGAGAACGCAACGCAATTGGTACCAGTGTGTTGTTGGTGCACCAGGGGCAGTGGTAAGCCACCTTTGTACAGTACTGTAGATCAAAGCAAGTTGAGAAAACCAGAAAGATTGAACAGACAGAACCCACGTATTCGCATGCTAAAGAAAATATTGAAAGGATGCAGGAGTCTCCAAACGCAAAACTAGAAAAAACTAATCAAAATCAGTAGATTACCTCCCATTAAAAAGTACATCGAACCAGCAAGCCAGCCCATGGACTCTAGTCCCAACAGAGGAGATAAATCTCAATGGAATATTGATTTCATATAACTCCTCCTCCTGTAGGAAGAAATTAAGACAACGTGGTGATGACTTTATGCTAACTTATCAAAACATTAAAAGCAATCAACTGATGTTGAAGAATCGAGAGATTCACTAAGAGAAGACAAGCACAAAGACAGAAATTGAGGAGTACATTATGCATTGCATTGTCCAAAAAGAGAAAAATTTCTAAATGCTGTCAAAACCAACTTTCTCTGAAATACATAACTGAAATAGGCACACCAACTGACACCTGAATGGCCGAATACAGATTTCACGCAAAAATAATTCTGATAGTTCCTTCTTAGAGAAAAAGTAAAAGAGCAAGGTATTTCAAAAAGTATGAAGGGGATTAGAGATGCAAAATGAGAGATATCTAGCCAACAAAAAGCACAAGATCCTCTAAGAAGTTGACTCATACCTTGACTTTCATAAAGTCTAGCACATGAACCATTGGAGGAGCCACTAATAATCTGGGATCAAAAGCATCTACAACGGGCTGTGCAAAGAGGAAACAGAAAAACCTCAAATACAAAACATCAGCAGAATGCAGTAAATAGGTACAACATCACAGTGGAATATTACCACTGCAACAAACAATGGAATACACAAATGTGCACATGAAAACCCAAACAGATACCCCTAGCATTTGCATATATTGATTCTTACTCACAGAGTATATAAGAAGGTCAGACAGTCCTTTACTCTCTTGAGTGCACTGAGCTTATCAAGTGCTTTAGGGCTAATACTGAATCATTATTTGAAGTCCTGATACTTTTTAACGTCGCAAAGAATGAAGAAACAAGCCAGCAGTTTGACAAACACTTCAGAATGTAGAGAAAAGGTCTCAATACAAGGAAATCCAAAATAGCAACCTAGATAAAACTATGCTTTAAGTTCCTAAAAGGAACAAGTAAAGATCCAAGAAACCCTTAGGTGCCCAAAAATTCTCCTCACACATACTGATTATAGCTTACATACTGTGAGATAGTGCATAGTATCAATCAGAATTCAGTTCCGAACGTTTAAAACAGACAAAAAGTTTGTAACAGGCAAGCCAATAAGGAATAGAACTTTTAGATTGATGGACCTGAGAAAAGTATCCCTGAAATGCAGATCCATACAAGGATGTCAAATCAACACCGTAATAATTTTGTTGCTGCCAAAAGAGGGCCTGTAGTGGGTGAAAAGGCACTAATACATTAGACTTTCTGAAATGACGAATCATAGAAAGGATCAGAAAAGATAAATACAATTTAATACGATCATTGTTGAAAATAGACAAAAATGAAGAATTGAATACAGTTCCAATACCATGCAAACAAGAGATTGCAATTCAATATCACTAGGCAATACGAAGTTGGGATCATCATGATTTTACAATCGAAGTTTGAACACAGAGTACATAAGAACTGTGCTAGGAATTTGCTAAATGGTGCTTTGAAACTTCATGCTTTTAGGCTAACATGCCAACCCTTTTTTAGTTTTGGTGATAATTAATAATTCATTTGGGACAGCACAAAAAGGACGTGGAACCTATTAGGAAAAGTCCCAGTAGGAAAAGCTAAATCAATTTCACATTTCCTGGCTGCTAATTCTGAGTATTTAACCATAGCATGCTTGAAGTACACGGGAAATAGTAATGATAATTATAGAAGATACTTGAGAGAATCCACTATACGCACCTTATTTGCAATTTCAATAAACAAATATTCATCACTGAAAGGTGCCATGTGTATCCTACATGAGTTTCAATTTAAAATCATCAGAATGAAGAAGTAACAGATGTAAATTAGACAAAATCATCAGAACGAAGAAGTAACAGATGTAAATTAAACATGAGAAGACATGAATAGGTTCGCATAAATCAACAACATAGTTAGAAAATAACCAAGGCATGGTTAGAATATAACCAAGCTATCCATTGGATTCATTAACAAACACATGAAAATACAGAGGAGATAGGAATACACGAGGCATGCACTAGATGGTGCTGCCATAGTTATGAAGCTCACATAAGAATCAAGAATTGAATTGTGGAATGTTCCAAGAGGATCCATAGAAGCCTCAATAATAGTATTCATAGAAATATCAACTAAATCAAACTTCACACAGACAGCATATTCACTCTTTCCAAATTAGGAAAGTTATTTTGAAAGCTTGAGGAGAACAAAGACAACTTAGGCAGTCATGACAACACTCGCAGCAATTAAGCCATGTGGACGACAGAGGAAGAGAAGGCATTTCAAGGGTCAGATTTACCTCCCAACAGAAGGAAACATTTTCCCATTTGGGACAAGAAATCGATCTCTTGCAATCACATAGGACTCTAACATTCTTTCATTAATCAATAACGTTCCTGTTAGCATACAAATGAAAGTTTCAAATTAGACAAGCATTCTCCCAGAAATAATCTTGAACATTTGGTGCCAATTCTACTGCAAAATAAGTTTCATTATAACCTTACCCATTGGCTCTGAGATCAGAATATCCGCCTTCTCAGGCAGTTCTACTTCCTCAACTTTACCTTTGACTACCTACAATAGAACAACATAGTGCCATTTATTCCGTAAGATGCCTGACCATGATAACACTGGCCAAGAGTTAAAAGTGACAATATTAAAACTCTTACAGTAATCCGTTGACTCAGCAGTGGGTTCCCAGCAATAAGCTTTCGTGCATATTCTGCCATTTCAGATGCTTCCACAGCATAAACATGCTTTGCGCCAGCCTTATCAGTGTAGAAAAGAGATACAAGATTAACCAAAGGATATCACACTACAAGTATCCACACAAAAGAGAGAAACATCCATACATCATTATGTATTATTGGACAAACTTGATTGGCCAAAAAGCTAATTTTACCTGAGCAGCAAATAACGATAAGATACCACTACCAGCACCGACATCAACAACTATACGACCAATAAAATCTGAACGGTTCTCAATAACAGCAGCATAATAGGTTCCTGCAACATATATCATTAATACATATGATTGAGGTTTCCAGCAGGCAAAACATTTCTGAGACACTCAAGTAGAGGCCGATCATCAAAATTATCTCAATGAATGAGTTTAAACACGTATAAATATCTCAGATAGAAATTCAAAAGCGAACATAACATAAGATCACCAAGAGAGCCAATTCATAGCTTGGTAATGTAACCTGTTCTCACATAATCCTGTAACATATTCTGCTGGTGCAACAGCTGTCCATAATAATGGAAATACATTTTAGCAGAAGATGGCTCTATTTTATCGTCAAACTTGCTTCTAGCATCTGAAACCGTTCCATTTGCTAATTGTTTTCCTGAATAAAGGAATTAAAGACAAAAAGAAAAAAGAACAAAAATTAAGTGGACAGGCATATAGCAAAAACTTCATAAAGCAAGTAGAACTCAGACAAAAATACAGCTACTACAAGTATATTGGTTTATTAATCCCTTCCCTACATTGTCATACATGACCTGGGATACAGTAGACAATAACACATTCTGCCTCTCACAACCATCAGGCTCACAACTTTACATATATCAAGGCAACACATGCACAGCTAGAGGGTTGTAAATTACATCAGTAGATTCAACCTGACAACATACATTTTAGATATTCCCACAACATTATTATTAAATTCCTTTTTTCAAACATGCTTTCTCCAGATGTTGTTGCCCTCACCAAATTCAGAAGTTCGATGTCCTCCCATTTCCAGAATAACCAACAGATGGAGCAGGCCTGTTACTTATGTGGCCCAGAAGGCAAATTGCAACACACAAAATATTGATAGATGCATTTAGTTTTCCCATATCTCACAAAAGTATATATGATAACCGTTCTCCAAGCTATTTTCAACAGAAAGACAAAGCAATAGGCAAAAATATAATATCAAACTTAGGATTTTGCAAGCTCCTTTAGTTTTCTTTATTTTTTAACCAGTAAATCAGTTATTCATTCATTTCAAACCAAAAGAAAGAAAGGGGAGGGCGCGGGAGCAAATTTCCAAACAAGCACCTTGAAGAGCTTCCCTTTTCCTTTGCTCAAATGTACAGTGGAAGGCCTCGCCCTCCTCCTCGTTTCTAAATTGGATGGTGACTCCCCTTGAATATGATGTCTGCTGTAAAAGTAATTTCACATTCACAACGCTTCAACAATCTTACATAACAAGGATATCAAATGTGAACATAAAGATAATTTGTACATTCAGAAAATAATATGCACCAGAAATTTGCTGATTATGTTGCAATTTTCCAAGTAAAAGTTCTAAATAAATTAAGATACCCATCTGCGCACAAGGATTCTAATGCACTACATTCTAAATCATATATATATATATATATATATATGACCTTCAAGGATCTTCCATACCTCACTGGAATCGGCACCTTCAGATATGCAAACCGATTGAACAGGGCCCATCCTGAAGAGCTGAAAAAAATAAATAAATAAATAAATAAATTGTTATTGCACTCTTAGAACTTTTAAACTTTGAAGCTTTTCACGTCATGTTAACGATGTTAAAACAACAGAGCAGGATGAAGAGACAGATACTCGATTTGATCGCTAATAAAGTGTAGAAACAGAGAAAAAATTCCTACATTATAAACCTATTACACATGAAAAAGCACATTGTCTAACCCAACGATTGAAGAGATTTAGCGCGCTCTCCACAAAAGAAAATCATATAGTAATAGCAAAATTCAACGGATGGAATCTATTTCCTATTCCACAACCTTCTTGTCCCCAACTTTCTCGGCAACAGACGAACAATAATATCAAATTAAAAGTAATAGACCTCAAAAAGAACAAAAGCCGAAGCTAACCTTTGCAGTTCGAAGATCAACATTGACAGCTGAGATTGATTCAGATTCCTGCTGAAAACGAAGCTCAGCGACTCCAGACTCGGCAGAGAACCTAGCAACCACTGGCTTAGATTGAGCTGCTGACGAAGAAGATGAAAGCTCAGAAACAGAGACCAAAGCGAGCTCTAGCTGCTTGTTCTTTTGCCCTACCGGACCCTCCATTATCGTTCTCAAGAAGTTTAATTCCAGAATTCTTCAATACCAGATAAGAAAAGTAAACTATTTACTATATATGTGCTTATTACGGTTTGAGAAAATTAGGGTTTCTGGAAGAGCAAAAAGCTTCGAAATTCTTGGGAGCCGCCGAAGGGAGAGCAAAGTGACAACAGCTTTCGGCTTTTATATAGTGCGCGTTTGCAGGTTCAGTTTAAAGAACGGTGAAGAGACTGTGCTTTCCGATTGTTGTGTATTCCACTCACACGCAAGTTTCGTGTTTATGATGAGGTGTTTGAATCAGGTTGGCTAGAGGGTATCTGGTGCTTCCCGTTTAAGGGAATTATTGTGGGCCCAAAAGCTTGTGCGTTGGTTGCTCTAAAAATCTCGTACATGTATTGTATGGGTGGATTAATTCCGACTTCCAACAACTTCGTATGACCGCAATCCGCAACTGATAAGGATTTCCATCAAACTCCTATCAACGTCTGTCAAATGTAAGAATTGGATTTTTTGCCAAGTATAGGATATTTTAATATTCTTCCCTCATCCTTTTTTTTTCATTTCTTTTCTTTTTCCTTTTTAAAAAGTAAAATTCGTCGGCTTTTATCAACCAGTAACGGAATGTATTTCCCTGACCTACACTGCTTGTCTGGCCTTTCCACGCGTTCTCTACCCAGAGCCAGATCTATGGCGCTTTTTGTACATCCCTCACCTTCTCTTGTCTCTTCATGGTTGCTGTCCTCTCTTTTTGACTTGTCAAGATCTGGTATTTCTGGCGTTTATCATCATTCGCGACTCTTTCTGTGACTGATCCAACCAAACTTCAACGTGGTCTTCTATGTTTGCTGTCATTTCTTGCCACACTTTGAATTTTTGTCAGTTAAAAAGCTAAGGACTCTTGTCTCTTGTTTGAATGAAGTTATTTGATGGCTTCATTTGTGTAATAGATTGTTCAACAGCTAAGCATGGAAATACTATTTGCCTGATTACTTGTAAAAGATGCAAGTTTACAGTCTAATTTATCCAAAAATGAGTAATGAGTGGACATATATTTATCCAAAAATGGAATGCCACACAGTTTTTCCCGTCATCTTCCACCTGCAGCCTCAAGGTCCCAATATTCTGGCCCACACGTACCTGTTACAGGAAAAGGTGTCTCAAACAGGATGATACCATTGAGGACTAGTTTCACCAATTCCTGTCAATTCTCAACCTTCATGCTTCTTCCCAGGTGTTCCGAGTATGCCAATTTACGGTGCATATGAGTAGGAATACTACAGAAACGAAGTACATGCTTGGACCATACTTATCAACCCATATGGATATGGATTTCCTTTATGGTAATGGGAGGCTACAAACTTGGGTTCTGGCAAGCATCTATCTAAATGCAAATAAACAAACAGGTAAGAAGCAAGATTGCCACAAGAAGTCTCCCAAGCAAATCCTAACATAAACATCAATCATCAACAAAAAAGGAGCAAAATTGCCCTCAATATGGAACCGTGAGCTTACGATTTCAGCCATGTACGTATAAGCAAGCTTTGGAACCAGAAAATCCAGTAAGTATGCAAGGAAGCTATATTGTCACAGAATTCATCCAGCGTTCCAAGCAGCTCATATCCAGTGCAATCTTTAAGTAATTTCATGCAATCAACTCGAGTGCCCCGCTGCATATCGTTTTGCATCTTTAAGTCTGACTTACAGATGACAAGAAAACTGTTTTTTCCACTAAACCAAACGCTGTGGCCATCAATTTCGAAGCAAAACCTTAAGATTTAGAACTTGCCGAAATAATAGACTAAACTAGATAAAATGAGAAAGCTAATGATTACTGCACAACCCGAGAATGAATTCCATTTTTGTAAAGTAAAACAAGTGAAAGGAGACAGGCCAAGTTAGCCCACATGTCAACGTCTCCTCAACCTTCATCATTCTCTTGATAATGCCAACTCTAAAGTCCCATTGACTAACTTTAAGGGCATCAATTTCTATCTCCATAATTCATTCAATTTCTCTCCTCCCTCTACACCAGCACACATAATTAGTTCATGACGCTGAAACTTTATCATGCCTCAGATGTTTAGGTTATCAAAGCCGTCCTTTTACAGCCAGAAGCACCAGTACAATGCGCCAGCAACCGGCACGAAGGTCCAAGATGATGACACCATAAAACGTGTCCAAGATAACCAACAAAAGGGAAACCAATAAAATGATGTAAGAAGCAAGTTGCCACGAGAAGCCTCCCAAGCACAAAGTTGAAGCTCACGAGTTTGGTTCCAATTCATTATACTGATTAGTAACACTAACAACTAGTATCTGATGTTAATATTCCAAGAAAACAATTTGAGGGGGACAAGAATAGCTGTGATTTGTTCCAAAAATCAATACAATTCGAGTTTATGCTCACTACAAACACAAGAGGATTGTGATAATACAATACTTGGAATAACATACAACAATAACTGTGAATCGTATCGATATCTTACCAAAATGTGAAACAGAGAGTCCTTTGGAGGTGCAGATCAAACTCAAGAAGCCGTCGAAGATATCTTGATGGCCTTGAAAGCAGGGTGAAGCAACCCGAGCTCGTCCTTCACTTCCAGAGGATTGCTTGTCTCGTTCCTGACCCGCTTAACTCTCTTGCTGGCCAGAGACTTGTGCGTGAACCCATAGATTTGCAGGATCTGATTGTCCCCGAAGTTGAAAGCCCGGTCCATCTGTCTCAGGCACCGCTCCACCGGGTAATCCCCGAACTTTCCGCACGGCTTGCACCCGACAAAGTGGGTCACCAGCGGCCACCGGTGGTCACCAAGCCCCGGGTGGTAATTCTCTATCATCTCCTCGTATCTATCTACCAAAATCCCCCAATAACCGTGAAGATAATACGCATTTTCTAGATAAACTTTCTCTCCCCATTTGTCTCTTTCCTTGACTAACAAATACACCATAGCCGATTGGTCGTCGGCCTCAAATACTGGCCTGCCCTTCAGCTCTCGTGTCAGGACTTTCCCGGCCTCGTCTCGGACCTTTCCCTTGGGACCCATTGGTGACCACGCGTCGAGAATGTCCAGCGACCACTGGCTATTCCGCAACAGGAAGCTACCGGTGTTCAACCCGATCCAGTTCTTCTCGTCGTAGACCATCTCGTTCCACCCATGCATTACGAGGTTGTGGTCCTTGTAGCGCTCCCAGGGAACCTCGAACGCCATGTCGGTGAACATTGCATCGCTGTCCATCCACCAAAGGAACTCGATTTCGGGGTGCGAAAGGAGGAGTTTCCGAATCAGAGGAAGTTTCGCCCAGAAACCGGCCATCTCGGCGTCCAGAAGCGCCATGTTGTAGAAGATCTCGATCCCGTGGAGCCTGCAGTAGTCAATCTTGTTCTTGATGGACTTCAACAGGTAGTGGTCGCCCACCGGATTTTCGCAGGGTTTCGGGGACGAACCGGTCACCAGAAGGACCCGGGGCTTATTTGGTCTGATAAAGTTCGGGAATTCCGGATTGTTCTTCAGCCACTCAGCTCGCTGCTGGTCCCAGTCCGAGATTTTGGGGCCGATACTGTACGGCTTGTTAGGGTCGGGTTTTTCCTCCGGTTCATCGTCTACGAGGATCTTCGAGATATCGAAGGTGGCGTAGTTGTTGGACTGGTCGGCCTCGGTGTCCGGCTGGGCCTCCTCGAGGACACGGTGAGGCTCCATGCGCCTGCCCCGCGAATAGAGGTGCTCGCGGATCTCGATGAAGTCCTGCTCGGGGGTTCCGAACTTCCCTGCTCCGATGGTGCCGCGTAGCACCACAAACGTCAAGAGGAGCGACATAAAAGTGACGGTGCTGTGCCATGCCGCCCTATGGATCTGGCGGACTCGGCGGGCTCCCAGGCAGCGCTCAAGCATTTTCCCTTACCCACTGGCCGAGTTGACCCCGCAGTGACGGGAACGGTTCCGACAAACAAAGAAGACAAAGACAAAAAAGGATAAGGAACCAAAGAAGGGTTCAGGATCTGCAATTAGACGCCCTCATGAAACAGAAACCATCGCTTTTATGAACTAGTGTAGTAAATATGAAGAAAAGTCCAGGGTTCTTTAGGAAATCGGATGTCGGTGGAGCTGAAGAAGGGAAGAGCGCAGGGACGAGGAAAGGACACAGCTAGAGTGTTCTTACGATTGTGTTTACTTCTTTTACTAATTTTCTATGTTCTGAGCTTTTGTGCTTGTTTTTTTTTTTAATATTTTCTTGTCAGTATAAAAATCGTGATATTCTTGCACGTAACCACGTCGACGGGCTGAGCATGTTGTCCGCAGTGCATTGTCCCCATGGGTCCGGCTCTTACGGTGCCTGTCTTAATATTAAATTGGGGAACAAAAATAATATATTCAAGATAAAGTGGGTGCTCATTATACCTGGGCAAATTGGTATGAGTAAGGTTCTAGAAAATAGGGGGCAGCGGAAATAGTACAGAAAGGAAAGATAATGGGTTCCGCCGAGAGAGCGCGTGAATGGGATCCAGAGCATGTGTTGCGTCCCGCCGGATGCTAGCTGTACGATGCACAGCATTAATTCAAATCACATGGTGTGCTAGGTGTCTTGTGCGCGTCTCTGATGTCAAACAACGAATATCCTTTTCGTGGCGACGAATGGACTAAACTCGCACCGGCAATCATGACCAAATTTAGCGTTTGACCGGGTAAAGGATGTTCATGGGGTGCACATTGGGCAGGGCGGAGTGCTTCTGGACCGTTTCACCTAGTCCTCTGATGAGGGTAATTTTTTGGTTTAAGAAGCCTGACCTATAAATCTACTAAATTAGGGTTTGACACAATTCATGATGGATTCAAACTATTCCCACATCTCATTTTTAAGGCCTTAAAGTATTAAATATTAAATTTCATGGGAATCGAGTTTGAATCCATCCTAACAATACTAAACTAGCCTTAAAGTATTGTTAGCCCTTTATCTTTCTTAAAAATGGGTTACTTTGGAAATTTTGTATTCACATCTTTTTTTCTCACTTTTATCTCACGTGAGAGTTTTATCAACACTTCCTTAGTACTAATCGGGCCCAAAATGACCCACTTTCCGCTGGGTTGAAGACCCATTTTTTTATTCCAGTTTCTCTCAAATTCTGATATTATCTCAAAATACTGCTAGGCCTCCATTTTGCTTAAGAAGGGAAAACACGACAAAAAACTGAGAAGACGGGAAAGAATGGTTTTGGGTCAATTGGAGTACAGTTGTTAGCGAAGAAAATTCTACGTCTGCGTCAGCGTCATTAGGTCATGAATATCATAATTAAATGCTCGGGAGAAAGAAAAAACGTTACCAGGTTATGTTTGACAATTTCGGTCAGAGAAACGACAAATAGAAAACATAAATACCCAGGAGGTTTGGTAAATTAATAACTGAACAAGTATTATCTACACACGGCCAAACGGACATATTATAGAGCTACATTTGGATGCTATAGATGTCATCCGGGATGACGGCCTCCATGGCAAGATGGGGCAAAGCCTAAATACTAGAAAGACCTAAGGGGAAATTATGCCGGAGCAAAGTTAAAGAAAAATGAGCTTGAAAGTAACGATGGTAAGATATGCCGCCCACGCCACGCACGGCTTGACCAGATCTTTGGCAAAAGGATTCACCCCAAGAAAGAGCTTGTAACAGGCAAAAAGAGTCACAAAGTTCACGGCACAAAGCACAAACGCAAACCATCTAGCTCCAGTCACCACCACAAGAGGATCACACGCTATGCCCAGTGAAACTTGGGCGATGTAGAGCAGAAGAGCATCAGGTTGTGCATGAAATCCGCCATCTGCCCAGACAAGCCAAGCCGCAAAGCTCATAAGGAAGGACGATCCCAGGGAGGCTAGGTGGATGCACCAAAGAGGAGGGAACCAAATGGGTTTATGTAGTGCCCGGTACTTTCGGCCTGAGGCGAACATGAAAATGATCACCATGGTTAAGGAGACGGGGATCATAGTGGCAATGGCAAGGGACCGTAGAGCCCGCTTGGCGTTGGTATTCTTGGTTTCTTGCATGGTGGACATGGTGTGGTCATTCTTGGACCTGTGTTGAAGGGTTTGAGAAGCCATGGAACCGGGATTGCTGCGTGGAGGAATGAAGAGACTAGAGGAGATTTAACGACAGACATTAGAGATCTGGAAAAGTTGAAGAAAACGAGTGTCATGGAGCAAGTTTAGGGGTTTTCTTAAAAAGAAGGTGGTCTATAGCCATACCTTCCATACCGAAAATAAGCGGAGTAGGGCATTTAACGAAAGTAATGGAGTATAAAAAATTTTGACCTGTGAAATAGGTTGTCCAACGTGAACCGTCGGCTACAGCAAAGGAACTTGTGTTTGGTAGGACGTGAGCTCAAATTAGAGCCAAAAGAGAGACAGAGAGTTAATTACTTTTTACGTGGTCTAAAACGATATGTTTGATAGTCTTGTAATATGGATATATCTTTTTTTTCGTTGGTAGAAGCAAAGTGGCTAATTCTTGATATTTACTGGTTTAATGTATATACGTTTGGCATGTAGTTGTCCCACGTCTATTGTATAAGTGTAAGCACATACTTAATACATTGGTGTGATATTTTATCTGTTATTAATTAATTTTGGGATTAGATTCTCAAATTTTTAACACTCCCCTTACATGTATACAAATATCACAATATGTACAAACAAAATTTCAAGACCAGAACTTAATGAAAGAGATGACATAACATAAGAAATACCATAAGGCTCTGATATCATATTAAAGTCAATTAACAATAGATTAGAAAACATATCAATATATAAGATATGATGTGTATGCTCATACAATTTATATAGGACAATTACATCTCTAACAATATATAAAATATGTATGTTATTATTTAGTATATATTTTATTTTATTTCACAAATATATTTGTATCTTAAAGATATATAATTAATGTTTGAAAAAAATTTAAGGACATGTCTTGAAACAATTAATATGACTTAACTGAATACAAACAAGTCATCAAGATTTATGCAGTTTATATTTAAAAGCAACAATTAAGTTTAAAAAATAAAAAGAAAAAAAGCCTTGTCACGTCAGTATGGGATATAAATGAACACGAATCAGATAATCCTTTATTCCTATTATCAAATTTACAATTAATTCTAATTCACATGCTTCAATGCTGGTTGAAGACTGAGATAGACTCTTCATCGTTTCTAAAGCAAAAATTTTATAAATAACGTTTTAATATTTAGAAGAATGTTTCAAACAACAAACCAGGGACAAATCCGTAATTCGGGCCCATCGACGGCTCACACTTTTGCCCCCTCCTTCCCCGACTAATCCTTAGGACGTAGCCATTCTCTGCTCAGCACTGCCTGTAAGTGAAGCCACCAAAGCCCCCGGCAGTAGAAAAGACATCGGAAATGGTAATTTTTTAACCATTTACCAGAGTAACTCGTAGAATCCACTAATTCCCATGTCGGATTGTGCATTTTTGCCATCACATTTTGTGGAAGTTTGTCAGAGATGAAATTGGGGTTTTAATTTTTTTTTTTCACTGTAAGAGAGGAGTATTTCATTAGGAACTGTAGATCTGTTCGATGAACTTTAGTGCCTTGGATCTTCTGTTTATTTAACGTCTTGCAATCACTTTTCTTTAGTCGTGTTCTGTTTGGTCACTCGGCAAACGTGAGGAAGCGACGTAAATGTAGGGATTAGGTTTCGTATTATTTTTTCCGCGTTTCGAAGACCAAATAGAGAAGGCATGGGATTATGATTTGATTTTCTTTCTATTTCTTGTTATCTTGAAACAAGACAGTGTGCGTGGAGTCTTTATTCTGGAGTTGTGTAGAGTGGTGGTACTCCCTTGAAGCGTACAAAAGTGTGCCTTAGTGGTCTACCATGAAGGAAATTGAAGTTTTTTCAGCAAGTTTCAGTTGATGTGCTGAAGTGTGGAAGAGAAAATTGTAGGCATTCATGGGAAAAAGCACTTCGTTTAATTGAGTAGGGAACATTAGCGAGGGCGGTTTTTGTTTAGAGAGGGCGTGAAATTACAATGTAACAGCAACATCATTGATTATTTTGCTTGCAAGGCGGACAGTTTGATTTGATGCTTCAGCCATGTGTCTTTTAGGTACATTGTCGTGAGAGTATCGAATGATTGGGATCAAGTTGGGTGGCACCAGTAACGTAGGTTAAAACTGAGATTATGATATAGGGGAACTGCTTCAAATGAAAATTATTGTTCTTTCCTTGAAATGCTAACCTAGAGTATGGAATGATCTGGATCAAGTAGGAGGGCAGCAGTAACGTAGGTTAAAACTGAGATTATGATATAGGGGAACTGCTTCAAATGGCAATTATTATTCTTTCCTAGAAATGCTAATTCTGGTTTATAGTTCACTGTAACCACGACATTTGCTTTGTTAGTAGCATTTGAGTGTAACTTTTTGAAGAAAATACTCTGTGACCATCCCTTGTTGGCAAATTGTTTTTGTATTACCATTTGAACGCATTTAGGATGCAAACATATGTTGGAAGTTGCGTGAATGCTGGTGATGGCAAGAGTGATGTTAATTGTATTACTGGGTACAAAGGACTGATGATCTTCATTCAGAAGGTCGAGTTTCTAGTTTCCACAAGCCCTGTTCCCTAATTTCAAACATGTGCTCTGTCCTATTATAGTTTAACCACCTTCTCTTCTAAGCCTCTAAGAGTTCATCCCGTGACCTCAGTTTTTTATGAGTTTTGGAACATATGAGGGAATGAAAGGATCCTGATTTTACTAATACTAAACAGCAATGTCAATATGTTTGAGGCTTTCCCAAAACACGTGGTGATTGGGAAAACTATTGTGCAACTGCTTCTAGAGAGTAAGTGTGATGGTTAAAACATTTGCATACCCTGTGGAAATGTCTGTTTAAGTTGTTAACTTTTAGTACAATGAGCACGGAATTGTCATCTACTTTACCTCTGCCAGCTGAAAATGAGTTATTTCGAGCATTACTTTTGTGTCAATCATCAACTTATTCCATCTCAGTAATAATGTAGCCTGTTTTTATGTGGTAGCGTCTCTTTCATTTCTTTTCTGCAGGATGGGCATGACGCTGATGACCCAAAACAAAGCACTGCTGATATGACAACTTTTGTGAGTTCCTCTCCAACTTTGAGAATAATTTCGTCAATTCTGTACAGTGAGACTAGGTCAACATGGCCACGATGATGGTTAAGTAGCAGATTATGGAAAAAACAGTTATTTGACTTTAAAACCCAGGATTATTCTTGAAAAATGTGATGATAGCCTCATCCAATTATGATAGGGGAAGTCGCATAAGGTATTGTTTACTAGATTGACGTGGGATGGTGTGCATCATTCTTTGGGGCTTCCCCCGTTATTTTCTTTTACGGGATGGTTTCCGGTGCTTGTTAAGCAAATCTTGGCAATTTGGACTTCTGATGCTCATATATTAACGGGGAAGAAATGAGGTCCATATTTTATTTTAGTAGAATGTATGTTCACACCTTCCTACAACAGTAATAGGGTCATCTACTTGATGTGATTTGGAAAACTCTTTGCTGAGTGGTTGCACTGATTTTTGCAGGTCCAAAATCTTCTTCAGCAGATGGTGAGTTGGGCGTCTCTGTATTTTTGAGATTTAGTAGTTGAAGAATTGTGGGTATAATGATCAGTGAGTCTAGATATGTTGCTTACCCTTTTGCATATTTGCAGCAATCCAGATTCCAGACAATGTCCGAGTCCATCATCACAAAGAATATCCTTCTCTTGTTCCTCATATTACTACACTTATTAATTGGATATCTTATTGAAAAGAAACAATTGAACACAATTTTACTTCCCGTGTTAATCTGACATGATAGTGAACATTCCATTAGGTCTTTATAGCATTTGGAAGGAGCTCTTTTGTTTCCGTATGCTCTGGCTTAAATCATTTTGGATCATATGTGAAATTCTTTCGGCATCTTCAGTAAGGATATTATTGGCATCAAGATAGCTTTTTCCTTTCTTCAGTAGGGGTAGTTGGTCTATTAAAGACTCCATTAACCAGCTTAGGGTTATGCCATCCATTGATATAAAGAACAAAGTGAAAGTGTTAGAAATTTTTTATTGTTCTGGGTTTACGGCATTGGATCTTTCCCCGGGTAAGTCCCCATTGATTCGGCCTTTTTGTGCCTTTGCACCCGTCGCCCAAAATGAGAAGTTGACGTTTCCATCCCACCAAATGCTGGCTTGTACCATCAAATACAGTGTTAGACAAATCTGTGATTATTATGGCTTATGTAGTATTGCTGCAATTGTTGCTCACCTTGCCTCAAAGTGGGACCCATACGAAGTTGAACAATTGTTTACTTTAACTCTTAACATACTTGATGAGATGGGCAACAGGATTGATGAGTTGGAGCAGAGCATTAATGAGCTGAAAACCGAGATGGGAGTGGAGGGTTCACCTTCTCCTTCGGAGCCAGCCAAGGCACAGCCAGAACTCAAGTCGGCGGATGATTCAGCATAAGGAAACTTATTGGTTTAAAAGGGGCATCAGATATTAACGCGTTCTGGAGTGAATGTTCCTTGCATTTGAAACTTGCTTTTGAATTTGACTTGTCAGCACGCCTGTGATGGCCCCCTCCGTTTTGAATGCTTGCCTGGTTTATAGGCATATGATTACATGCTTTGAGAGAATCTTGCCCTGCTTTTTCAGTACAATTTTCAAAGTGTGCCTGTTTTTGTTGGTTCGGTGTGATAAGATGTGCCACCGGACAACTGGCAGTCCTTCCTGGTGACATTTTTTATTGCTCAGTTTCCCCTGGAATCCCCCTTTAGGTGGATCCACCGCGTTGTGATATCACTCACGAAGTTCGTCTTATCCCACATACAGATGAAAAGTACATCTTTTTCAAAAAGAAAAAGGATGGCAGCGTGGCCCTCCACTACGCGAGTCTGATGTGGGTTTATAGGTTTATAATTAATTTATTATATAACATGACAAAGACATTCGAGGCGTGTTTCCCTCGTCTACCGAAAGCTTAGATGCCATTATGGTGCTCCCACGTCCACAGATCTTGATTGATGGTGATTGCCGTAAACAACGGCTGATGAGGCTCTGATTCCCCAAAGCACTATTTCTCCAACTCCGCGGAGCCTATACGCGATTGGACCGTAAGTAATTTGGAATTCCCGCTGATTTATCCTACCATAACCCAGTAAAACTCTCCTCCATGTAGCCAGCGCCCTTTTCTGCCTTTACGCGTAAGACACTGAGGGGACTTGGCCAAAAGTTGGAATGCGAAGATCCGTAGTTTTCTATTGGCCACAACTTTAAAGGACAAGACCAGAACGCTGTTTTGTGGACTGTATTTGATATGCTATCCTTTTGGGAATTCCCTTGAAATTAGTTTTTTATTTTTATTTTCCGCACACACCTAAGATCTTTAGAGCTTATGAGGCAACAAAGATGGTTATTTAGGCTGTAGATTCATTTATAGTAATAATAATAAAGAAAACATCCGTATATGATAACAAAGCCCATCTCAAATTGGGTGGCTTCTTGTCTTTTGGATTAACTTGGGGGTTGGTGGTGTGGCAGTCTGTCAAACAACTGATCTTTGCAGATGTAACCTTCCCACTTATAGAATTGTTAAAAAAAAGAAGTACTAACATCAATTTGAATTACAGAATATGAACTACAATCATAATGCGCAACCATCTCATCCATCATAATTATGTCTCAAAAATTCAAAATAACAAACAGGAAAAGCATTTCCCATGAAGTCGTTAGATAATTAAGACCAATAATATTGACATTAAGGAAAGAAGGATATACTAGTAATGTGTAATTAACATCACAACAGCCTTATTGCAGTCTCCAGCCGTTACGTATAATCGGAGCACAGAAGGCCCAACAATACCCACATAATTGCATACGTAGTAGAATAAAAATTAAGCTGAGGAAATAATCTTGAAAAATTAACAAAGGAGAGTGAATTTCAACGCCTACAGCGAGTAATAGCACTGCAACCGCGGCTGTAGGGGTTGGCCTGGGCACCTGGTCGGCAATTGTAGTACGACGCGCCACGTCGCGAGCAAGGTACACTGTTTCTCCTCAGCGCACCGTAGCTGATGTACTGCTTTGAGGCTAGGATACGCCGGTTGCTCTCCGAGTCCAAGGCGAACTCGTCCATTTCCAAGTCCTCCCCTCCAGCGAGAAGGCACTCGGCGATGGAACCGCGGCACTCCGATTTGCCCGCGACAAGGCCCAGGTGGAGGTTGTCCGAGACAATGAAATCAACAGCTATGGTGGAGCAGAGAGCCAAATGGGCGGCCAGGATTACACATAATGCGAGAAAACGGCAGGGATTTGCGGTTGCCATTTTCGGAGATGGAGGGTGCTGGTTCTGTTGGGGGAAGGCAAGGAATGAGGGCAGGTTTGGGATTATAAGTGACGGTTGGGGAGGAAATGCCACTGGCCTTAGGGCTAATTTACGGGAACTACCACTTGACTTTAAGACAAGCGGCTTTGCTTGTAATCGAAGGGTTTATGGAAACCCACTCATCACTCCCTTGACCATATTTCCAAATTTTAATTTTGTAAATTCTTTAGAAAAAGAAAAAAAAGAAGCTAATTATGAGCTGTTTGAACAGTGAGGGCCAGTAGGTGGACAGCCGACATGTGAGTGCGACGACCGCGAAAGGATTGCAAAAGAACGGCATACGATGATTCCGTCCGAGACTCCCCATTCTCTATTCGGATCCGGCTCCAGTGGGCCCCCTTCACGCGTTCTTGAGTTCTCCAGGAACGAGGTAAAAGGTTGTAAAAGGGTGAGGGGATAAGGTTGTAACTTATGGTGTTTGTTGTTATTATTACAATGTTGAAATCTTTCTTAGATGAGTAAGTTCGACGCTATGAGTAAGTGCGACGTGGGTATTCAGTTCTAGATTCAATCTTTTGCCAAACAAATAATGTTTACGGAAAAGTGTTGTGCTATATTTATTTAATGTCTTACTATTTTAAGTTAAATTATGTCTTTTCTTATAAAATTTAATATGATATTATAATCTAAAATTTGATTTAATATTCTTATAAGTCTTAGAAACTAAAGGGTCCAACTAAAACACAGAACTGTGCAATAATGAACTGTCAGCAGAAACTTATAAGATTAGGCTCTCCTATTCTTATTTAATATAGGACTGGATATTGTAACACTCTAACAATAAGTTTGAATAAGCCAAATTTATGCCAAAAACAAAATTACACTATATCAATAAGTTTGAATAAGCCAAATTTATGCCAAAAACAAAATTACACTATAAATGTCTAAACCTACGCTACCGAGGATTCAATTTTTTTATCTATTTATTGGTTGACAGAAGTGTTATTCCATATTTTGAGTGTGTCAAATTTCACATTAGAAATATAAAAAATTAAAAATAATTTATAAAATATAAAAAAGTTTATTTAATACTTTAAGATTTTATGTTAAATATGAAATTTTTTATTTATTTATGAAATCTAACATTATTATTATTGCTATTGCAAGGGGAGCAACTTTGCCATACTTGCAGCAATCTGTTGAGATCCAAGGCGCTTAGCATCGCGCAAGGACCTCAGCAGACCAGACTTTATCGGATTTGTTTTGGATTCAAGGAAACTGCATAAAATAATGAACGTTCATGCAAACACATTTATTCCCTTGAATCCGAAATTAATAATCTAGTTGGACATACATTCAAACCTGCTCTTAATGTCCGTACATGGAAAAGAATGCAGTACACATGTGTCCAGAGGTTATGAAGTTGTAGCAGAAGAAGCTGGTAGCCAGCGGTCCAACATGTGCATCTTGACATGGGAAAGCAAACTGCAGTTGGGCCTTGGTCATGTCAAAATCAATGCTTTAATTATTGAGAGGGTCGTCGTACTCTTTTAGACCACCAAAAAGAAAGTCCAGCCATGAAGTTTAGTACTGATTCCCACCTTCCCTGCATGTCTTACCAATCAATCAAAGTGGCGAAAGCCTGGTCCCCCGTCTTGTTCCATACATGTGTAATGCAACCCTTTCAGAAGAAATGACTGGTCCCAGAAGAAAAAAAAAAGAAAAAAAAAAAAAAAAAAAGGAGAGAGCAAAAATTGCAATATTTTTAACGTGGGATTTTCTGCCTTACTTTCTGCAGCTGGGAAAAGAGCTGAAGGAGTCACATCCTAGCTTTAATGCTCATGGAATTTCAATGAATTTGACAACTTTATGATTCCACAGCACCATGCTTGAATCTTAGTGTAGAGAATGTGCGAAAATAATCAACCCCAGTTTTGAATTCTCATTATGTAACTATTGAAGCCTTTTAAATAGCTGCGTCCTGCGTCCCTAAGGCCGAAGTCCTTGAAAGTGTGCCGCTAAACCATAAATCTCCACGTCCTTCAACCTGTTTCTCCCCCCTTCTCCTAAAAGTGTTTCTTCTCATATGGCACAAACACACTGATGGGTCGAAGAATGTCAGGCCCTCTTCTGTACAGATGGTTTCTTGGATGAGAAGACCCGTATCCAAGCACTTAACAGTAAACAAATCAGCCCCCCTGAATTGAAGGCTGCAGCAGAGGTCTCTAGCAATGACAGCCGCGACTTGTCTATAGCTGTAACTCTAGCGCCGGCAGCAAAAGACTTGCAAGAAAAGATAATAAAAGTACTTAACAAAGTTTTGGTTGTTCAAGTTAAAGAATTGCAAGAAACCATGAAGGTAGTTATAATGATTTAGCTGCGACCCTAGGAAGTAGTTAATTTAACTACTGATTTTAGCAGCTAGTTTCTTCCAAGCAATCGAAGACTATTGAGTTTTCTAACACTCAGCATTTGTGTCCACAACCCCGAACACGAATCTACTGATGACACAATACATTGACCGTTGATGGGTACTATAATGGTCCATGAATGTATAGCAGCTTATAATACCTTAATTTTGGAAGGTACCAATAAAGACTTTGTTGAGAAGGTGACTATGCAACCGAAGGTTTGTTAGTGATACGCGGCCCTATAAACCATAAGGTCGTTGAAGGTTCTGTAAACTCCCATGCTCCCTCCACAAACATACTCCTTTAAACCCGTAGAGAGACATCCCAAAATAGCCATGCGAGGACTTGGTCTCCCACCATGAATTTCTCTTCTTCCGAAGTTCCACATCTCTCAATCCATCGGAGTTCCTTACATGCCCCAAATTTGTTAAACTAAGCTGGTGGTGGAGAAACTTCATGAATGACCCAGCTCTCCTCCACGTCTGATTCTGTTGTAGTTTGTTCAAAAGCATTTCCGCCTTCCCCTACCATTTTCCAGTCATTAGGATAGGGCACCATCTCTAGGTCACCCGATCTAAGCTGCCATGTAATGGGGTCCTATAAAATTTTCTTTTTCAAATGCTAAGACATGGAGCTACGTCTTCCCAAATGGAATAATCAGTTAGGAGAGTTTTGAGAAGCCTCGTCTAGTGCTTGACGATTCCATTTCTATCTGCGGGGAATGCAATTATCCATGGGGTTCAACATTTGCATGCGGATCTTATAAGACATGTACCATCAGAAAGGGAGAAAGTTAAGAAAGCATTCCTCGTAAGAGAAGAGCAGAGGACATTGTTTTGATATACTAATCAGATAATGGCTTCCCTAACCACCCAACCATCAAAGAAGAACATGCGCAACAACAGAGGCTCCGAAAGTTCGCTGCCGGGACGTAATTCCACTGGACAAACAGTTAAATTTGCGAGACGAACTTCAAGTGGACGATATGTCAGTCTGTCAAGAGAAGACATTGACATATCGGGAGAATTGTCGGGGGACTACATGAACTACACCGTGCACATGCCTCCAACGCCGGACAATCAACCCATGGATACATCTGTAGCGGCCAAGGCGGAGGAGCAATATGTTTCGAATTCTCTATTCACGGGGGGATTCAATAGCGTGACCCGCGCCCATCTCATGGACAAGGTGATCGAGTCGGAGGTGAGCCATCCTCAGATGGCTGGAGCCAAGGGATCTGCATGTTCGATGCCTGCTTGTGATGGCAAGGTCATGAAGGATGAAAGGGGAGCTGATGTGATCCCTTGCGAGTGTAGGTATGTCCTATTATTTAGTACTTAAACCAAGAAATCTCAAACTTTCAATGCATATATGATAGACCTTTTACGATAGACTGCCGACTAGGAATTCCATAACTTAAAAATGGACTTGAAACGTGTTGGCTAGGTTCAAAATTTGTAGAGATTGCTACATGGATGCCCAAAAAGGAAGTAGTCTATGCCCAGGTTGCAAGGAGCCATACAAAATGGATGACTATGAAGATGACCCACAAGATTATTCCAAAGGAACGTTGCAATTGCCAGCCCCCGATGGCTCTAAAGGGGATCCTAAAAATATGTCGATGATGAAGAGGAACCAAGGCGGAGAATTCGATCATAACAGGTGGTTGTTCGAGACAAAAGGTACCTATGGCGTTGGAAATGCGTATTGGCCTCAAGATGACATCTATGATGACGAAGACGATGAGGGATTCAAGGGGGGAATTATGGACGGAGCGGATAAGCCTTGGAAGCCACTAAGTCGGAAAATGCCAATTCCGGCGGCAGTCATTAGTCCTTACAGGTTAGTTCATGTTCGCCCTTACACACTTTACTTTGATTGCTTTTGTTTGAAGAAGAAGACACACATTTTCCATGCACGTGAATATGGCGATACAAATGCGGAGTGACGGAGTGTTTAAAATTACGTGCCCAGGTTGCTGGTCCTTATTAGGCTAGTGGTGCTTTGCTTTTTCTTGCAATGGAGATTGACGAATCCAAACGAGGAGGCAGTGTGGTTGTGGCTCATGTCAGTTGTATGCGAGACGTGGTTCGCCTTCTCTTGGCTTCTCGATCAGATTCCTAAGCTCTGCCCCATCAACCGTTCCACCGATCTTGAAGTCCTTCATGACAAGTTTGACCTGCCGTCACCGTCCAATCCCACCGGCCGCTCTGACCTTCCTGGTGTTGACCTATTTGTGTCCACAGCTGATCCTGAGAAAGAACCACCACTTGTCACTGCCTGCACCATTCTTTCCATCCTAAGCGTTGATTACCCTGTGGAAAAGCTTGCCTGCTACGTTTCCGATGATGGAGGCGCCCTCCTCACCTTCGAGGCAATGGCCGAGGCTGCAAGCTTTGCGGATTTATGGGTTCCATTTTGTCGAAAGCATGATATTGAGCCAAGGAATCCAGAGACTTACTTCAGCTTAAAAGTTGATCCAACCAAGAACAAAAGCAGATTGGATTTTGTGAAGGATAGAAGGAGGGTCAAGAGGGAGTTCGACGAGTTCAAGGTAAGGATAAATGGGCTTCCAGACTCGATAAGGAGGAGATCGGAAGCATTCAATGCAAGGGAGGAAATGAAGATGTTGAAGCACATGAGGGAGAGCGGAGCTGACCCTTCGGAGCCCATCAAAGTCCAAAAGGCCACATGGATGGCTGATGGCACCCACTGGCCTGGTACTTGGTCCGTCCCTTCTAGTGAACATGCCAAAGGAGACCATGCAGGAATTCTTCAGGTGCACCTTTTTGCTTGCTTATATAACATTTTGTTATTATCTTAACACTATTTTTTTCATTTGAACCTACTTATTAAATAATTAAACAATGCCCAGGTGATGTTGAAGCCCCCTAGCAGCGATCCACTTATGGGAGGGGCTGATGAAAAGATCATAGACTTCTCTGATGTGGACAGACGCCTTCCCATGTTCGTCTATGTATCGCGTGAGAAACGGCCAGGCTACGATCATAATAAGAAAGCTGGTGCTATGAACGCACTAGTAAGAGCTTCGGCTATCCTCTCCAATGGCCCATTCATTCTCAACCTTGACTGTGACCATTACATCTACAACTGCAAAGCCATTCGTGAAGGAATGTGCTTCATGATGGACCGTGGAGGCGAGAACATTTGCTACATCCAATTCCCACAAAGATTCGAAGGCATCGATCCCTCCGACCGATATGCCAACAACAATACGGTGTTCTTTGACGGCAACATGCGTGCCCTTGACGGTGTACAGGTAGTTTCACTTGGGACAAAACGCTTGAATTTGCTAGTTCTGGTAAGAAGTTTGAAATTTGTTAAGAATTTCGTAGGAACGTATTTATGACTTTGCAGGGTCCAGTTTATGTCGGAACCGGGTGTATGTTTAGGAGGTTTGCGTTGTATGGTTTCGATCCACCACAACCCAAAGACGTTTCGGAGAGTGCTGAAACAGATATGCAAGTCTTGAAGCCTAGCGACTTTGATCCTGATCTTGATGTGAATAGACTGCCCAAGCGTTTTGGAAACTCCACAATGCTGGCAGAGTCCATACCCATAGCTGAGTACCAAGGCCGCCCGCTAGCCGATCATTCTGCGATCAAGTATGGACGCACTCCTGGTATTCTGAGGACACCACGTGATCCTCTTGACGGCACAAGGGTTGCTGAGGCCGTCTCTGTCATCTCTTGCTGGTATGTTTCAATCATAATCATGTTTCATTAAATAACATGATATGTATCTTGTTCAAGTATAAGCTTTCAATGTTTAATGATAGGTACGAGGATAAGACTGAATGGGGAGACCGGGTGGGATGGATTTATGGATCAGTCACTGAAGATGTGGTAACAGGCTACCGAATGCACAACCGTGGGTGGAGCTCAGTCTACTGCATCACCAAGCGTGATGCATTTCGAGGGTCAGCCCCAATCAATCTTACTGATAGGCTCCACCAAGTGCTCCGCTGGGCCACGGGCTCCGTTGAGATTTTCTTTTCTCGGAACAATCCCTTGCTGGGTTCGAAGCGCCTTATGTTTCTCCAACGTATGGCTTACCTTAATGTTGGCGTCTATCCTTTCACCTCTGTCTTCCTTATTGTCTACTGCTTCCTTCCTGCACTCTCACTCATCTCTGGTCACTTCATTGTGCAAACGCTAAGCGTGGCATTCTTGATCTACCTGCTAATCATAACAATATGCCTCATCGCACTAGCCATCCTGGAGGTAAAATGGTCTGGTATATCATTGGAGGAGTGGTGGAGGAACGAACAGTTTTGGCTCATCTCTGGAACCAGCGCTCACTTGGCTGCTGTGGTGCAAGGGCTACTCAAAGTGATTGCAGGGATTGAAATATCCTTCACTTTGACTTCCAAGTCGGCAGGAGAGGATATTGACGACATTTATGCAGACTTGTACCTTGTGAAGTGGACTTCGTTGATGATTCCACCAATTGTTATTGCAATGGTGAACATAATCGCCATTGCCATCGCATTCTCAAGGACGATTTACAGTACGGTCCCTCAATGGAGTAAGTTAGTTGGTGGAGCATTCTTTAGCTTCTGGGTGTTGGCACATTTGTACCCCTTCGCCAAAGGTTTGATGGGCAGGAGAGGGAAGACACCTACAATTGTATTTGTTTGGTCAGGTCTCATTGCAATCACACTGTCCTTGCTTTGGGTCTCTGTTAGCCCACCTAAGGCAAGCACATCAGATACTCCAGGTGGAGGGTTTCAGTTCCCTTGAAGAGAAAATGATGATCTTTTGCCCCCTGGACTACAGAGTTACAACTTGGGACAAGAAACTACATGCATTACTGCCTGTGCTTGTAAATACTATGCACGCAAGGGAGGAAAAGGCAATGAAACAATTTTTTTTTTTTTTTTAATTTATCCTGTTATATCATGGACTTCCTCAACTATAAGAGAGAGTATCTCAGTTGAAGTGTATCTCCCAACGCTGATGTATGGAGGTTTTGTAGTATTATAGAAAGTAGGCTACAATTGATTCGGATCATCACAACACAATTCTATAGTTTGAAAAGATACGTGGAAGCTTTTCACATCTCTTTCTAATTTGGTTCTGTTTTGAGTTTTATTATCTCCCTCTGTTCTGGGGCATACCTTCCAGGATGTTTTTATGTTAGATTTATGCTTCAACATGCCCCTTCTAGCTCAACGATAAGATGCTGAGTTGAGCTTCGGCCACAAAGCTGGAAAATAGCGGAAAATGATAGGCTTAGTGAACACATCCAAAATTTGTTCTATACTAGAACCCGATCTTTTCCGGCTAAAACTTGGTCTCTTTCACTTGCAGTTGTTTGGAGTTTTGTCATTCTATTTTGTTTGGGGCATATCTTCTAGACTGTTGGTATATGTGGTTCCTGCTTCAACATCACCGAATCTTTGCAATTAATCATCTTGAAACCTACACATATGTGTTCTTTCCAAATGAAAAAGAAAAGGAAGTAGGAGATATATTCCTTGCCATATCAATGTTTCTATGAGTTATCATGCATTGTTTGATAGTTAATTAAGCAAAATTGCAAGACAATAATGTTGAAATGTTGATGTTGATGGGCCCTAATGGTTATCTCTTGCTTTCTATTCTATCATGGGCTCATCCATGTAGGCCTGAATTTGTTTCATATTTTAATTGTAAAGCACTATTTATTCGTTAAGCAATTGTGGATAGAAAATCACACTTTACAATTTCCTCAATGTGTTACATGCTTCATGCATTTTATTACTTATTATGCTACAATTTCTTCACCTAGTTTTTGGAAAAATGACAAATGCTCTTCATTCATGGGTTTCTCTCTCTCAAGGTACATTCATGCTTTCTTTTGTTCAAAGGCATATTTGGTAGTTATGGTTATTTTCGTATATTAGGAAATTGTGTGACTATGGATACTTGTATGCATGATCCATCGCACTCACCCATTAGTCCCACTAACACACATGACCACAATTTGACCATCCTGCCCTTAGTTCTTTTTATGTTTGCCAACCTTTTCTTTCCTTAATCTTGCCTGACCATGGTTGTTTCTTCCTCAACTGGATAGAATTAGAATCCCTACAAAGACCCATATTATCTATCCCCTTCTAACATGCCTGGCTCGGCCTTAACTATAAAACCTTTCAAAAATAATTCCAACTATAAGCTTTGGAGCAGCCAAGTGACACTCTAGGTCTCTAGCAAAAACAAAATGGGCTACATAGATGGGACCTTCCCTAATCCTAAAATCAATCCAAACAAACAAATGCTCTAGGATTAGTCTCATTTCACTATCTTGAGTTTGTTTTGATGTTCATTGCCCATAAGAAGAATGCTAAAGGAGTTTAGGAGACCTTTAAAGCTTATTTCGAGATCTTATTTGGACCCAATGATTTCATCTTTGGTAGCGGTAGTTTGAAAACAAGATGTCTGGAGCTTCAGTTACCGACTACTACTCCCACTTTAGTGATTTATGGGTTAAAATTGACACATTGAGCCTTTTAGTCATTGCAGTTGTAGCAATTATACTTTTCAGGTGACCAACGATTGGATGAGAGATCTAAGGAGTAAATACTATGGATTTTCTGCTTTGATTGCCAAATTCCTTCTAGAATATGAGAACACATATCTTGTCCAAGGAAGTTCTACCCAAGGTTGATAAAGCTTTTACCTTTGCTTAGGAGGATAAGCACTAGAGAGGGAGGCTTAATGTAGGTAATCTAGTGCTTGAAGGTGTTTTGTTGAATGCCTTTTCCCATGGAAGAAAAACTCATCAACAATCCCTCAAGATTGACTCCAAGGGCCATTCTGTTTTTGCTCATTGCCAATTTGTTTATGCTCATTGCCATAAGAAACCTATTGTAGGTTGTGGGTTATCCCCTTAGATGGACTCTTAAAGGCAAAGGGAAGCAAAACGTTTCCCAGGTGTTCCAAGTTGGTAGGCAAGGTGTTACAAAATGAAAACAAAAAGGTTAATTGGGCGACTAGTTGTTGCCTAGGTGTTTTGCGATTTCTCTCATATTCGGTCAAGGGTATGGTTTGGTTGCCAACAACTAAACGGGCTTAGGTCAAATCTTTCTACCTAGGTGGCCCTTATCTAGTGTCCATTTAGTACGAGCCTACCAAACATAACCCATATCTAGGTGGGTATAGAGAGCAAATGGGAACACATGGATTGCCCTTTAAAGCCTAGTACAATCACCTACATGGCAGACAGTTTCAGGTTCCTTCTTAGGCCTTATGACCTAGCTTATTGGACATATTGAATTGCCACTAGCAAACATGTTGCCTTAACAAATGGGCTATATTGGCCCACAACCAACATGTGTTGTGGTTTTCTTTAAGCAACTTCAAAGAATGTTGATGGCCCATAATGTGAATCCCTCACCTAATCTAATTGAACACCTTTTAGGTATTACCCATTTATACTCACATAATCATTTTAAATATCTTTAGGTGATTGATTCAAGTGTGAGCGATCATCTGATGTATGATTTAAATAGTTTAAAAACTCATAATTCACGTGCATTGCAATTACTACCCATTAAGTTGCATGATGATAGATTTGTTTATGCAACACATTTTAGATATGCCCAACCAACACAATGTTTTGTTTGTGTCACATCTTAAATTTAATATGTTATCAATCAAAAAGATAACATCTAACCATAATTGCATTATCTTTTTATTTTTATTTTTATGATTAATGCATTTTTTAAAATTATTTGATTAGATAGGTAATTAGTATAGGTAAAGCTAAACGAAAACTATATTCTTGATAGAAAAGTTATTAAGTCTATAACCCTGACACTATGAAGATACTAATCAGTCAGGATTGAGTATTTGATGAGTATAAGTTTCCTTTTTCTATGGACCATTCCTCAGCTCCCATCTGTGACAAGTAGATACTTACTCCTAGACCATTATACCACATGATTAGATAACTAATTTACCTCCTAAATCCCCTCTAAAACAACCACCGTCTGTTTGTATTCAACCACCTCTATAAGGTTGAATAGTTGTCCTATTATCAGAAAACATTGCTCACTTAACCCTTTTTTCCTACACTAATCGGCATGCTTCTATCAAAATTGAAAGGTATAAGGTTAGGTTAATGGCCAAAGGATATACATAATTAGAGGAGATCACTTATGATGAAATCTATCCAAAGTTGCTAAATCATTAATCATGAGATCAATTATTAATGTAGCTATAATGAGACATTGAGATCTCCATCATATAGATATTTGAAACAATTTTTTACATATTGACCCATTAAAGGTGGTTTACATGTAGTTGCTTCCAAGATCTTCATCTTAAGGGGAACGGATCATATTGTTGAATATATTTTGATGTTGACAATATATATATAATTTAATTATTTCTTGTGCCAATATAAAATGTGAAACATATATCAAACAAATAATCAAGATGATGATTATTTGTAGACAAAAAACTCTCACATACCAAAATTGTTTTGTTCCTTAAAAGTCTTATCTGATTTCTTAGCTACAAACACTTTAGTTTGAAATTCATGTGCTCCCAATATTTATATGGACTTCAAATTTCAAATTGAAATGTGAAATCTTTGTGAGAACTTATCTTTGTTCATTACTACCTAAGATAAGATGTTTCAAATAAATTCAAATTTTGGTTACCATATTTGAAATTACTAGTTGTTTGTATTGAATTAATTGATTACAATCACTGAATAGCATAAAAGGATAAAAGAATCAAAGTATAAAAGGAAAAGCTTAACTCTTATTCTAGAATACAAAAAGAAAGAAAAGCAAAAGAAAATGAAAATGAAATTGTGTTAACCTTGTTGCATTATACAATTGCATTATGTACCTAAATGAAATGGTGCATTTCACTTGGAAAAAAGGGTTAATATATATATGTTCAAAAGGAATTAGGGCAAAAAGGTCACATGCTACATAACTATGCTTTTCTCTTGCTTTCCTTCTTTTATATTTTGATACATGTAGATATTCTTTGAAAGCCAAATTTGATTGAAATGGAAGATTTTTTTAAAGAAAATCAATGGGCTTTGATGGCTAAATGGTAAGATTTCTATTGCCCTAAATTGTTTTGACTTAAGAGCCTATATGATGATAGCTACAATTTCATTTTAGATATATGATTTTAGAAAAGCATCAATCATACTTTTATGTGATAAACCCTAAGAAACATACAATCTATTTGGTAACCTCTTTCTGGTTTTAAGATTGCTTAATTGTTTTCATTTTATAATCATACTAATTGAGCTTGATTATAATGTATGTTTCAAAAGCATTATGGATTGATTGTTGATTGAGATTATTTAATTATATTCTTAGCTTGCTCTTAGCATATTTTGGTCATGTGTCCTTTTTAAGCTTGTTACAATTGTAAATCAAGTCAAGCATGATTATTGTGACTATTTTAAAAGCGTTATTTATTGGTTGTTTATTGAAGTCATCTAATTATATTGTCAACTTACTCTTAATATATTTGCCCGCATGTCTTCTTGTGCTAATTACTATCCTATTGATCTTATATTGTAGTGAGTTAAAGTTGTTTGCTTGATTCTTTATGAACGATTGAACTCGAGATAGCATACACGAGACACATGGATTTGAATTAAGACTTCTCCCTACAAAAAGAAACATATCATTATATAAATTTTGATATTAAGCCATGTGGCTTAATAGTAAGCTGTGAGTTTTTTTTTTTTTTTTTTTTGGGTTGGTTTGTAAGTGTGTGATCTCAATTAAATTAGATTGTTTTATTGTTAAAAGTCAAGTTGGGCTTTTTGTTTATGAAGTAGATTATGGATCTTTGTATTCGATGAACAAAAGATTAAGGTGTAATAAATTGTAGGAGTACAACTTTCATAACGTAGTAAAAGTGCTCTCTTACTAATGATAAGAAGGGGTAGAAGTAGGTCTAGAGGGAGGCCAAATAAGTTGAATATTTCTTTGTATATTGTAAGTTATTTATTTTTAACTAACTATAAAACAAAAATGAAACAACCTAATCCAAGCCCCCCCCCTTTTATTGGTTAATCCATATCCAACATGTATGTTACTTGAAAAAGTTATTGTACTGAAACAAGCTTCGAGACAATAATATGCCAAGTTCAAAGAAGCTTTGTTGGTTGTAGGTTTTTAAAAATCTTGACACAATTACACACTCTTTATTAGGCAAACTATAGATTCATGTATTATTTTGCTCTTCCATGTAGATGACATCTTCCATACTAGTAATAAGACATTTGCGATATTTAAGTTCACAAGATACTTGTGTTTAGTGTTTCATATGAAAGACCTAAGATAATGCAAATACTTCATTAGGATAGAAATAGCTCATTCATTAAAGGGCATATACCTCAATTAACATAAGTATGTATTAAAGATAGTTTTAGAAATAAGACTTGCAAGATCAAAACCTGTTGTTGCTCTTATGGAGTTAGGTATAAAGTTAACAATACCAGAATATGATGCAGGAGACCTAGACAAGAATGATGATCCACTTTTAAGGAATTAGTTCCAAACCAGTGGATGATTGAGAGACTATTGTACTTGACCTAAACTAGGCCAAGCATCAACTTTATGGTTTAGAATCTTAGCCAGTTTACACATTCACCAAAGCAATTACACATAAACATTGCCATAAGGGTAGTGAGGTATATCAAAAGGACTATTGAACTTGAACTTTTCCTTTCATCATTTTCAAAGTTGGAGCTTGTAACATTTTGTGACTTTAATTATGCAACTTACCCCATGTTCCAAAAATGTGTGATTAGTTATTGCATAAAATTGGGTAACTCACTCGTAACATGGTTAGACAAGAAGCAACCAACTCTCTTAAATTCTTCAACAAAGTTAGAATACAGAGTTATGGGGTATACAATTTGCGAGATTATCTAGGCTCTAGGGCTTTTCAAGATGTTACTATTCTTTGTCCAATACCACTATATTGTGACAATAAGGCTACCATGCACATAACATAAAATTCAATATTATATCAATTAACGAAATACATAAAGCTGGATTATCACTTCATATGAAGATAAAAAGGGGAATTATTTGGACACCTTATGTGAATACATGGGAATAGCTCACAAATTTGTTTACAAAAGCATTTTGTAGCCCACAACATCCACAATTTTTATCCAAACTTGGAATATTTACTTTATCCAAATCAAATCTCCAGTTTAAAGGGAAGCGTTGAAATGTTGATTTTTAGGCCTTAATGGTTATTTGTTGCTTTTTATTCTTTCATGGGTTCATTTGTGTAAGCCCAAATTTGTTTCATACGTAAGTACAAATATTTATGATACAATACAATTTAAGATAAATTTATCAAATACTAAACATGTTATGTCCAATGTGAATTATGTATCATTAATTTTTCATGACCATAAAACCCTAATTCTTAGATCAAAACATCTATTACAAACGACAAACAAGACATTGGCCTAAGAAAGATAGAGAGGAACCTACAAAAGAAATAACACACCATAAGCATTTACCGAGAATAGAAACCATAATATGCAGTTCTCCATTTATATCAAGTTTTGAAAGTTGAGTAAGTCCCATAACTGTAGTATAATAAGTAATAAAACACATGAAGTATGGAATGCACGATTTGGGAAAATTGTAAAGTGTGATTGTCTATCCACAATTGCCTAATGAATGAACTGTGCTTTACAACTCAAATATGAAACAAATTCTACCAACACTGATGAGCTTATGAAAGAATTAAAAGCAAAGTTTTTACGAGCCACAAAGCAAAGAAGTCATTAATTAATATGTAGAAAATAAAGTTCACCACATATATTTAAGGACAAATGAAATGAGATTGACAGGTTCAATCTTCCTAGGAAGCCTACGATTAAACTAGAAACCACTTGATTTGTTTCAAATTTAGATGTTCATTACCATATTTTAAAATCATGGAAGTGGTCAGCTCCAACATTGTGATTTATGCATCTTGCTCCCTTGAAATACAATGGTGTTTTTCAAGATGAAGTGTAGGCTAGTCTACTTATGGTGATGTTGACTAAATGATAATTATTTTAATATGTTTTTTGTGCTATTGAAAATGTGTGTTATAATTTTGTATATAGCATTTAAATTGCATAGTGGATAAGCAAACTAGTTGTTCAAGGAAGATCATGTCAACAAAAGGCTATTGTAACTAAGAAAGTTCCAAGTAAAAAAAAAAAAATCAGTAATGGAATGTTGAAATTAAACCTTGACCACCAATTCTTTTATATTTTTGACTTATTTGTCAAGTTTTTAATCTAACAGTTAAATACTTAAATTTGCTTGTGGTTTTCAAATATTTTTCTTTTGTCATCTTTTATTTCTATATCTACGTCTTTTAATTTTTTTTATAAAAATTTATATTTACAATCCTATACAATTTAAGATAAATCTATCAAATACTAGATATGTTTTATGTCCAATGTGAATTACGTGTCATTAATTTTTAATAAAAGAAATGTAGTACATTATTGTATATAATTTTTTAACCCAACAAGCCTTACCCAACCCACAAAACTCTATATAAATGGAGAATTGAATATTAGGGTTTTTGTTTCCAATTAACGTGTATAGTGTGCTCTTCCTTCACATGTTCCTCTCTATCTTTCTTAGGTTAGTGTCTTGTTTGCCATTTGTAATAGATGTTTCAAACCAAGAATTAGGGTTTTGCTATCATGAGAAGTTCGATGATTTTTTATTTTATTTTGTGGCCCATAAAAACCTATAGTGCTTAATTGATATAATTCAATTAAGGGTTTAGGATTTTATGAATAGATGAATAATTTGAGAGTTAAAGCCCCATTCTCATTTTTTGTATTTTCTCAGTTGCTAGTCTATTTATGTCTTGATCCATCCATAGATGAGTTTAGATTCTATAAAGATTCTAAAGGGATAAAAATAGAAAAGGAGGTGTGAAGGCTCTATATGAAGGAATTAGGAATTAGAGGGCAGGTATCAAGCAATAAGAGTATTCAAATGTCTTTAGAAATTAAAGTTTAGTAGTGGCCAACCCTTAAGGAGGCCTTGTAGCGCACGTAGTTTAGCTTTGAATTGTCTTCTAGAATTGTCTCATGTCTCTAGAATTACTTTAAGATATAGTTCTTCTAGGTCCTTTCGTTGTTTTTCGATTGAGAACTATTTAGTTTATTATAGGTTCTTATTAACTTTTAGTATCAATTAATATGGTTTTTATTTAAGTGGACTAAGCTAGAAGTTGAATAGCAAAGTAGTTAGCCCTAAGCCAAGTTGCAAAATAAAAATGGGGTTTCAATCGAGCTTTACATTCCCAAAAATTGGTATCAATGGTCTTGCCATTTTGGTTATGCTTTTCTTGTTTTGTGCTTTTTGAATTTGTTTTTTCGACTTTGAACCAATAATGGTTTTATGAATGCAATTCAGCCACGGACATGCTTATTACAACAAAGGACGATGCCTGCATTTAGATTAACATTGGGCGTTTGGATGAGAATGGCATCTACAATGGTCATTTCTCCACCTTTGCTTTATGTGAATTTGTTTATGCCCAAGTTTTTATGGTCACCCCATTTAAGTTTTGTATTTTCGTGATGTAGTAGCTTGAGTTATAGTTTTTGGCACTTGAAGTTTACTTTTAGTGAAGGACTTTTGAAACTACTTTTCTCTATTATTTTAGTGCTTAAATTTTTTCTCGTTGGAAATACCTTATACTAAGCAAATGATCATGTCTTGTTTACTTAAAAAGGAAATATAAATTCACCATAATTAATGTTTTATTTTTTAATGTGAAATACTTGCTCTTGGGGTGCAAAGTAAGATTAACTTTGACAATTTTCATGTTTGGTTTCTATGAAGTTTCAATGCAATATACAATTGTTGGTTGTGCATAAGACTATGGTCCTTAATTACATTGAATACCCTAGGAACATGCAACATGCAACCGATTCCTTCCTTTTGTTCAATTAACTAGGGATTTTTGAAGTTACTATGGCATTATTGCATTGTTTCAATAACATACTTCATGTATTTGAATTGTATGAGTACGTTAGTTCTACTCTATGAAGGAAAAGGTTGGACTAGTGAAACCAAAACTTACACAAGTTTAGCATAATAAAGTTAAAAATTAAATGGGTAGGCAAAAATATGTGGATTTGTAATACTCTTGTGAGACCATTTACTCTATAGTTCATGTAAATGGGTTTGGATACATTGGTGATGATTTTACTTTATGTGCCCCTTTTCTTTTCTTTTGTCTCCAATTGTTAAATAAAGGTAGCTTATTGGATTAATCAAGTAAAAGCTTAGATCGTGATATTGTCCTTTATTCAAATTCATGTTGCCCTTAACATGAGTGACCTCCCTTGCTAACCTCCCTTACTAGTGTCTTCTAAGCTTGGAATGTTGTGTCCACGGTGTTGGCCACTAGTTCAAGCTCCCTTGCCAAACTTCTTTAGGCCTGGGGTGTTAGACATTGAGTTAGGTAGTGGTTTAGCTTTAATATAGATATATATATATTAAATATGCATGGATTCCAACTCAAAAAATTAACTTAATGGGAAGAGTAGTCAACTAAAATTTTTTTTTGAAGATCTCTTCTAATTCTTCTTAAAAAAATTATGAAAAGCTATGAATACAATTGTCTCCACTAAACTAAAATAAAATATTTCTACCCGTAAAAAAAATTATTTTACCACAAATTATCTTTTACTTAAAAAGGGTTTGTAATAAAATAATCATATTTCAGTTGACTTTTTTTTTATTCTTTTATCGAGGGTGTCTCTCCTGGATTAATGGCAAAAAGTCAAGATTAGGGGCTCGAAATCCTTTTCCTTCCTGTGTATGTGTGTTTAAAAAAAAAAAACCATAATTGTTGGTCAGAAAAGCCCATTAATTGTTGTACCAGAGAAGCCCATCCTTGTTTCCAAGTAGATCTGACCCAGAAAGCTTAGTTCCCTTTAAAAACCCTAGGAAACACTAACGATTTCATTCGCCGTCGTCCTCGTCTTGTCCTCCTTCATCTTCCCTGGTAGTCTCTCAACCCTCTGCTCTCTCGTTCTGTTATATCTATCTGTAATTTCTGATTTAGTCTGAGATTTCATTTTTCAATGCTCCGTAAATACGTTTGGTTGCTTCTCTTAAAAAAGGGTAAACGGAAAGATTATCTTTATGTTCTTTCTCTTAAAAAAGATTGAAAAACTGTGGAACTTTTTTTTGACAACCAAATCGGTTCAATGTATATTTGCTGCATCTAGCGCGGATTTCTTCTTGTTTTCCATTATTGTAGCTGGCTGGGCTTTTGCCTGTAGCACCTTTTATATCCCTAAGACACGAAACTTTGTCAGAAATATTAATACTTTTTTTGACAACCAAACCGGTTCAATGTATATTTGCTGCATTTAGCGCGGATTTCTTCTTGTTTTCCATTATTGTAGCTGGCTGCGAGATCGGCTTTTGCTGTCTGCTGTAGCACCTTTTAGCACCTTTTATATCCCTTAGACACGAAACTTTGTCAGAAACATTAATATTTGATCTTTTTTCGGTGCAGATTCTTAAGTGTTTGAACAAACAATCCAAGATGCAGAACGAAGAGGGTGTCATCACCGAGCTTTACATTCCCAGAAAATGGTATCTAGCCTTATTGCCAGTTGCTGTTAAGATTTTCTTTTTTTAGGGGGGTTTTACTAAGCTGTTATGATTCTGGGCTGATCAAATAATGTCATTGTGAATGCAGTTCGGCCACCAACAGGCTAATTACTTCAAAGGACCATGCCTCCGTTCAGGTAAACGTTGGGCATTTGGATGAGAACGGCGTTTACAATGGCCATTTCTCCACCTTTGCTCTCTGCGGATTCGTCCGTGCGCAGGTTTTATTTTTCTCTTCCCTCTTACAGTTTGATCTGGCTTGCGTGATTGGGTTTATTCTTAGTGATGGATCGTTTGAATAATAGTATTGCTTGTTCCTAGCATTTTGAATGCTAGCTGGAAACTTACTTTTTATTAGTAATGTGATTGTGCTTTTTATCTCATAGGAATGATTTTTGGCCAAGAAGCTAGTTATTTGTGTGATTATTGATAATTTCTTTTGTTGGGATACCAAGTACGGTTGATCTCTTCCAATTTTCTTTTTTCCTTTTTTTTTTTGGTTAGGTGAAATAGTGGTTGATAGTCATAGAAACTGCACTTGTTTGATCACTGAGCCAAACTCCTATGATTTAAAAATGCCACTGGATCGTGGAAAATGCTAGACGAGCTTTCTTTCTTTAGTTGAGAATGCTGTGCATAATTACAGCTAGTTTAACAATATCAGAAGCATTACTTACACTTCTTAGTAACTCTAATATTTTATCTGTCACTATCTCGTATAAACTATTATATCAGAGAAGTGAACCAAGCATTTCACTTGATTCAGCCAAAGTTGTGTTTGATATAAGTTGAGTGGAGCAGAAAGTTGTGCATGTAGTAGTACGCAGTGATGGGCTGTTGCTAGGCAGCTTAGTGAAAATTATATGGGTCTGATGGTTGCAACGCATGACTGTTTTCCTTTTCTCATTCTCCTAGTGTTGAATAATAGTTCGCTAAGTGATTATGTATGGTCGTTGAATATAATTGATTTGTTATTTTTACGACATTATATTCTTGTTGAAATGACAATGCATAATCTTTTCCTGAAAGACTGTTTGTTTGACCCCTACGACCATAATGCCAAGTAGTTGTTAGTGAATGGAATATGGTTGTATGGATAATCTGTTGCTCTGCTGGTGACAATGGAGTTTGTATAACCTATTATTTTTTCTTCTTTTGCTTAAATGAAATTCTTGTTTTGAGAGCAACGCTTGTTCTCCACACATATTTCTAATAGGGCAACTATGCATTACCTGGGACTTGAATCTTTCATCTCTTTCTAGGTTATTATTTAGCACATATTCCAGTAACTACTTCTTGCAATTTATTTTTGCATGTTTGTCTGAGATTCATGGATTTAACTGCCTTCAGTTTTTCTTCTGACCTTCCTTTGTTTCTTTTCCAGGGCGATGCTGACAGTGGACTTGATCGTCTCTGGCAGAAGAAGAAAGCTGAAGCCCGACAACAGTAGTGCAAGAGAGAGGATCTAATGAATTTTTGTTTACATAATCTGTTCAAAGATAGAGATAACCTCTCTTGAGGTTGAGTTATTTTTAGTTAGTTATTCGAAACAAAACATTGCGTCCAGCCTTTGGTCTTTTACATGTCGCTATTTGAATTGTGATTGTCATATGAGAATTAAAATGCTGGTGTTACTTTCTTGAGCTTTGAGATCCCTTCCACACGCACATAGCATTAGTTGTAGACAATATCTGCGTGTTAAAATCTATCAATTGACGCACATCGTTTATTATGGGAAATTGAGGTAAGTTTCTCAGATTACTCTTGATGAGGATCTGAGCAAACGAGTAGTACAACAATAGAAATTAGACTTTGACCATAACTTTCTTTCACAATTTTGATTTATTTTTAAAGTTTTCGATTTAGACGAGATGTTTTGGATTTATATTATATATTACAAATTGTTTTTGCCATATGCCATATGATAAACATGTTATCATATATATATGTGTCTTCATTCAGTTTATATTTTATAAAACTTTATATGAATGGTATACTACAAATCAAGATAAAAAATTAAAAAAAAAAGTACTACAAATGAAGATCATTTTTTTACATTCCATACATATTAATGCAATGTGAGCCACAAATCATCAATTTTTAGTGACTAACTACAGGACATCTTTATCAACTCACCTTTTCTTCCAAGATGGCTTGATGTGGCAGGCGTGGGTTCTAAAGACGGGGGGACGTCTAAAATGTGAAACTTTTCTTTATTTAAATCTACACCACCCCCACCGTGAGTAGGTTCCTTTTACATTCTGCCCCAAAAGGTTATATCCATTTAGAAGAGTAATTAGATCCTTTTATATAGTTAAGATCCATCGCTCTTTTTTAACATGGGTGAAAGAATAAAAGATTGGGTTGTGTTAGCTCTAATTTTTTTTTTCTTATGTATGAATTTCAATTCAAAAGATTAACTTTATGGAAAGAGTAGTTAAATCTTCTTATATATTTAGATTTCTTAGTCTCAACTTTCTCATGCTCTCCCAAGTTTTATGTTTATTACTTTCAAAATTTTTCTTTACTTAATTAAAAAAAGTTATAGAAAATATCCAATTCATTGATTGACAAGTTAATTTTGTATTTTTCTAAATTGAATTAAATATTGAGAACTTTATTGTTGAAAATATCATATTGAAGATTAAGTTAAAACTCATTTAAAAAAAAAAAAACTTGAAGACCCTCTTCTAATTCTTCTTAAAAAAGAAAATTTCGATAACATGTGAGATTCTAAGGTTAGAATACAATTACCTAGAATTAAGTAAAATAAAATATTTCAGCCCATACAAAAAATTATTTTACCACAAATCGTCTTAAAAAGGGTTCGTAACAAAATAACCATATCTCAGTCGATTTATTCTTTCATCCTCTTACCGAATGTGTAACAGAACCCATCATTATTTGTCAGAAAAGCCCATTAATTGTTTTACCAGAGAAGCCCATCCTTGTGACCCAGTAGGTCTTACCCATGGCTTAACTCTAGAGCTTTAAAAACCCTAGCAAGCTCTAACGCCATCGTTCGCCGTCGTCTTCGTCTTGCGCTCCTTCCTCTTCACTGGTAATTTATCAAATCTCTGCCCTCTCTTCTCTTATATCTATCTGAAATTTCTGTTTTAGTCTCGGATTTTATCCTTCAATGCTCCGTAAACACGTTTGGTTGCTGGGAAAAACGAAAAGATTATCCTCTATGTTTTTTTCTCTTAAAGAAGATTGAAAAAGTGTCGAACTCTTTTTGACAACCAAACCGGGTCAATGTATATTTGCTGCATTTAGCGCCGATTTCTTCTTGTTTTCCATTATTGTAGTTAGCCGCGAGATTGGATTATGCTGTTTGCTGTAGCACCTTTTATATCTTTAAGAAACGAAATTGTATCAGAAATATTAGTATTTGTTCTTTTTCGGTGCAGATTCTTAATTGTTTGAACGGACAATCCAAGATGCAGAACGAAGAGGGTGTCATCACCGAGCTTTACATTCCCAGGAAATGGTATCTAGCCTTATTGATAATTGCTGTTAAGATTTTCTTTTTTCTTTTTGGGTGGGTTTTACGAAGCTGTTAAGATTCTGGGCTGATCAAATAATGGTGTTGTGAATGCAGTTCGGCCACCAACAGGCTAATTACTTCCAAGGACCATGCCTCCGTTCAGGTAAACGTTGGGCACTTGGATGAGAACGGCGTGTACAATGGCCACTTCTCCACTTTTGCCCTCTGCGGATTCGTCCGTGCTCAGGTTTCATTTTTCTCTTCCCTTTTACAGTTTGATCTGGCTTGCGTTGATTAGGTTTGTTCATAGTGAAGGAACGGATGAATAATAGCATTGCTTGTTCTTAGTATTTTGAATGCTTCCTGGAGTGTTATTATTAGGAAACCTACTTTTTATTAGTAATGCAATTGTGCTTTTTATCTCACAGGAATGATTTTTGGCCAAGAAGCTAGTTATCTGTGTGTTTGTTGGTAATTTTCTTTGTTAGGATACCCAGTACGGTTGATCTCTTCCAATTTTCTTTTTTTGGTTAGGTGAAATAGTGGTTGATAGTCATAGAAACTGCACTGGCTTGATCACTGAGCCAAACTCACTATAATACAAAAATGCCACTGGATCGTTAAAAATGCTAGATGAGCTTTCTTTCTTTGGTTGAGAATGCTGTGCATAATTACAGCTAGTTTAACAATGTCAGAAGCATTACTTACACTTCTAAGTAGCTCTACTATTTTATCTGTCACTTATCTCTTATAAACAATTATATCAGAGAAGTGAACCAAGAATTTCACTTGATTCAGCCAAAGTTGTGTTTGATAGAAGATGAGTGGAGCATAAAGCTTTGCATGTGTTAGTATGCAGTGATAGGCTGTTGCAAGGCAGCTTTTTATCTGTAGCTGGTCGTTTAATATAATTAATTTGTTATTTTTACGGAGTCATATTCTTGTTGAAATATTGTCGTGTCTATGAATAATCTCTTGCACTGCTGGTGACAATGGAGTATGTATAACCTATTAGTTTTTTCTTCTTTTGCTTGAATGAAATTCTTGTTTTGAGAGCAATGCTTATACTTGAATCTTACAGCTCTTTCTAGGTTATTATTTAGCACATATTTCAGTAACTACTTCTTGCAATTCATTTTTGCATGTTTGTCTGAGATTCATGGATTTAACTGCCTTTAGTTTTTCTTCTGATCTTCCTTTGTTTCTTTTCCAGGGCGATGCTGACAGTGGACTTGATCGTCTCTGGCAGAAGAAGAAAGCTGAAGCCCGACAACAGTAGTGCAAGAGAGAAAGAATCTAGTGAATTTTGTTCTTGAAATTCTGTCCAAGGGTAGACCATGTATGCTTAAGGGTCTTGACTCCTAGTGTTATTCTTAAAGTTGGGACTAGTTTTAACTCTTTCATGTGTTGCTGTCTTGAGTTACTCTTTACTATACATTATCTTGTTTCTTGAGCAATATTTGCTGGTTGTGACCGAGGAGTGCTCTACATAATAGTCTGTATGAGCCTTCTATTTGTGACCAATTTGTCTAGGGTATGTGGGAATCCCTTTTTATTTTTATTTTCAAATTACTGTAGCTCCAAATAAGATCCTCTGACCCCAAACTAGCCTTTACATTAAAACGAATAATTTTTGCAGTGGTAAACGATCTTCTATGTAGTTTGGTGGCACAAGCCTCGCGAATATTTGCCATTGTGTTTCTGAGGAGTGCTGCCCATGTATTTATATGGACTACCTAATTCAACAAAGACGTCAGGCCCGCCCCAGCTTCTTAGCCCTGGCGCTCGCATTTTTGTGCAGTTCAGGCCCTTATACAATTTGTTTCGCACTAGGTTCTGTGGTCTTGTTCGTGCCCTCTGTCCAAAGAGTGAGTCACAGAAGAACTGTCTGTCTTGTAGCAATCTCCCTGTTTTTGAATCATTTAATAGTTTCTCTATATAGTTCTTATTTCTCTGCACCTTGTATTCTTCAGTTTATCAAGCAAAGGGCACGTTTAGAATGGGGATTTGAAGCTTCGGAAAAGCAAGGGAGGGTTAGGGTCCTATTGCATTGAGATGGGTTGTGTTGAAAATTAGATAAACGTCGGTATCCAGACCCAGCCGAGAATTTGGGAACGCCACACTGATCTTGACATCGAGGGAATCGATTCGGTCGTCAAGCCCAATGGCGGAGCGAGCGCCAACAATCGAACTGAAGGTCCGGTCGAGCTGCATTGTACTTGGAAAGGGACTCCAGTGATGCACACTCAACCCGACTAGATGCAACGTGTACTTGAGTTTGAGGCCCTCTTCTTTCAGGGGGTCTTCGTCTTGTGTCCCTCACACTATCCGGGCATCCTTCCAGGTCCATCAATAAGATACCCTTATGTAGGACCACGGAAACAGCCCTACAAAGCCAAAAAAAAAAGCAACCAAATTCAGAAAACTGTCAACCATGTTTACAAACAAAAACCTGATCTACCTGAGATAAACCATCTTCTCTAGACCATTGGATTTTCTCTGGTATCAAAGAGTTAGATTTATTATCTATATCCTTTGTAGCGTGACAACACAAATTAACATCAATGATGATATCATCCAATAAAAAATGCGAATTGAACCGGTCAATATAGTGAATGGTCCATATTCAACCGGCAGAACCCCAATTTGAATATTTCATTTCCTCTGCGCCGTCAGCATGCCCGTGTCCTTGATGTTACCAATTTGGGTGACAATCTTTTTTTTTTCGGAAGCTTGATGATAAGCAGAAGAGGTCGTTAAATAAGAACCACTAGATTTTGAACCTTCTTGGAGACGTTGAAAGGCAAACACCTTGCTAGTTTGGACACTCTGCAATAAGACAACTGAAGCTTAAAATATCACATCGAGGTTGAGCTTAGTTTAACATGTTTCCTATTACGCGAGGGAAAACAAAAAACAAAAAACAAAAAGACCATTGTAAGAACCTTAGACTGCCCCTTTATTGAACCCAATTGTCAAATAATGGAGAATCATATTCTGGGTGAAACCAAACTTAAGAACTTGCTTATAAAGTGGTAAGTTCCATACAAGGTAAATGAGAAAAAAAAAAAAAAAATGATCCAATCCACGAAGGGAAAACGGGTCGTTCGGGACAGGTACAGTAAAATGTGTTAGGAAACACGTGAAACGGATTTACCGGTGCTGTAAATCAGTTGAAGAGGAGCCAATCGACGAAGACGTCAGCGAAAAGAAAAATTCGGCTTGATTTTGCGTAGACCAATTCCTTCATTCCCTACCATCCAATCCTTCACCAAAAGCACCGCTCTTTACGTACTCCGGATACAGATTCTCCACTACAATCCCTTCCTCTCAGACTTCCTCTCTATCTTCCGCTCTCCGTCTCTCTTTTAGGTCTGCTCCAGCTTGTGTTTTGTGCTTTTAGCTTTGTCTCCACTTGCATTTCTCTTTCGTCCACTCCATCGCTTTCTTCCGCTATATATACCAGTCCTAGTATATATAGGCTGCATTTGGGTTTGCTGCTGTCTCTCTGCTCACTGGGTGCCTCGTTCAAGATCGAGAACGTGAGCTCAGTTTAATTTTCATTCCCTTTCTTGTGTTTTTGTATGATTTTATCAGCTTGCTCGTACTCTTTCTCTCATTTTCTTATCTGTGTATTTGTATCATTCTTCCATGGAGTCCAGATGTTTGTGTAATCTCTCGTTTTATCTCTCACTTTACTCGCGGCGCCTATAAATCTAGCGTGTTTGTTTTTGCTCGTTTTATTAATTATCAGCGTTTCTTTGCCGGTTTTCGAGAGTAAGAGAAAGGTCGATGCATAGATTCATATTCATAAACATTCATATACACATCTCCCTGATCTCTCTGCCCCTCATTTTATTTTCTGTCTGAGGATTGCTTCCTTGCGAATATTTTTTCGGTTTTTAGTTTTTGGCGACTTATTTAAACCATAAATCTGAACTCCACTTAAATGGATGGATTAATATGAATCTGATAATAAAGCCTAGGAAATGAGTACTAGTCATAGATTTTCCCCAAGCCTTCTCTTTTATTTTATAACAGAAACAAATAGCTTGTTCCTAAAAAAGTATGTCCAATTTGTTACTCTTCTCTCTGATTCATATATGCAAGCTTCCGTTACTTTATCGCCTGCTAATTTTCTGACGGATGCAATGAGAAGATCTTGCTTATGAGCACTTGAAAGGTCTACATACAAAACCCTTATTCTACAATTTGTAAATATTCTTTAAAACTCATTGACGATCATCAGAATCTTCATTTTTTGTCTCAAATTTCACTGATGTTAGAGGAAATTCATGATATATTGTAGATATTAGAAACTTGTGTTGTGAACCTGATCCAGTCTCATACCTACTTGCTTTTTATGTGTCTAAATTCGCAAGATTCTTGAGTGGGCGCTCTAGTAACAAAAAGCTTATTCTTGAAAAAATATGCGGAATTTGTTACTCTTCTGTCTGATTCATATATGCAAGTTTCATTGCCTTTATCACCTACGAATTTTCTGATGATGGAATGAGGTAGATTGTACTTATTAGCATTTGAAAAGGTATACGTGCAAATCCCTTATTCCACTCTTGAATGCTAAATCAAGTTAAGGTATACTTACAAATACCATTAGCTGAAGTTGGAGAGCTATGTTTTCTTTGGCCTGGGGGAGAAGAAAAAAAGAAAAGAAAAGAAAAGCAATGGAGAGCTGTAGACGTACTACCACATGGCTAAAAGAAACCAAATACACATTTTCACATGCTCTCTCTTTCTCTCTGGCACAGACTTGCTCATGCACACAGACAAATTCTTAGCATTGCTCTGTTTAAGATAGTTTAGATATTGAAGCAGTGTCTGGACCATATGTTTAGCTTTATTTCTAGGTGTTTACTAAAACAATAAACCATTCAGCATTTCATGTATTCTTTCTACAAAGTACTGAGTGATACTTAGTTTAGTTAGTTGGAGACTTCTACTTGCGCATTTTCCAATCAAACTAATGAGGTGCTAATGTAGAAAGATCGTTTGCAGTGGTAAAGCTCCATTTCTTTTCCTCCACCTTTTTAGAGACCAAGTAATGGCCATGGATTTGTAATCTGTGCTTGAAAATTCAAGTCCACGAAGTACTGCTAAGTAGCTTATGCTGGTGGACAGTCCAAGTTTTGTATGCACGTTATGGTCGTGCAAAACTACTTTGTCAAGTCAGTCATCCCATCTTTTTTGTTCTCTGAAATCTTAAAAATCTGGATTTTTTTTTTTTTTTTTTACTGTTTCAGCAATCAATGATGTGGGGAGAAACTGGGATAAAACCCGAAGGAAAACTTAAAGTAAGTTTTGGCTACCAGTGCAATAGCAACAGTGGAAGCTCTTTTGATGTTTCTAATGGATATGAAATCCTACCTGAAATCCGAAAGACCAGCAGCTTCTCTTGTTTGTCTGGTGCTGCTTTGAGTGCCAATGCCACGCTGGCAAACACAAATATTTGCAATGGTGTGATAGGAGCAGAAATTCTTCCTAGTTTGGATTCTCCTACTTCGTTTCGTAAGGTTCCCTCTTCACCATCCCTTTCAAGGTTGGACATCTTATCATCTTCTTTTCAGAGTAGCATGTCAAACTTAAGTTGCAGTCCTTCCCCTCCAAGTGATTATGATTCTTATTTGTTAAAACCTATGAGTGCTCCTTCAAGAAGCGAATCTTCTCTCAATGCCATGGAAGTACAAGTGGCAGGTGGGGCTGCTGGTGAAGACAGAGTTCAAGCTGTTTGCTCTGAAGAAAATGGGTGGCTCTTTTGTGCAATCTATGATGGCTTTAATGGAAGAGATGCAGCAGATTTTCTGGCTTGTACACTGTATGAGACCATCGTATCTTACTTAAATTTACTAGGATGTGAATCAAAGCAGGATATTTCTAGGGCCCCTGACATTCAGTATTTGGATGGGACCTTCCAATATACTCCAGAAGATACTAATATCAATGAGGAAAATCTTCCATCAAGAATCGGTACTGACAAGGACTCATGTCTTAACTTTATCAACAGGAATGGCTCAACTGCCAGAATAGAGTTCTCATCTGACTCGTTTCAGGATGGGGTACTTGATAGCTTTGTACGTGCTCTTAATCAGGCTGAGAATGAGTTTTTGTACATGGTAGAACAAGAAATGGAGGACCGCCCAGATTTGGTTTCAGTAGGATCTTGTGTTTTAGTTGTACTGCTTCATGGGAACGATTTGTATACACTCAATTTGGGTGACAGTAGAGCTGTATTGGCAACAGATGGTGAAGCCGGTGACATGAGTGGGAATGCAAGACTTAAAGCTATCCAGCTTACTGATAGTCACACCGTTGACAATGAAGTCGAAAAAAATCAACTTCTATGTGATCATCCTGATGACCCTATGGCCATTGTAGCTGGAAAAGTGAAAGGAAAATTGAAGGTCACTCGTGCTTTTGGGGTTGGTTACCTAAAAAAGGTTGGTATTTTTTGTTTTCTTTCTTCATTACCCTTTTAGGTAAAAGGTATGCATTATTTTTACTTTTGTTTGGCTATTAAATTAGGTTAGACTAAGACTACATTCCAATTTTATTTCATAGTGATTCTTCTAATGTGAAACTTTCATGGCCAAGACATCCAATGCCATGGATTTTGGCAAAGAAAGTGGAATCATTCCATCTGAAAATATGTTTTGAGAAGCAGGGATAGATCTAGCTGGAACTTCTGCACTCCCACAGTCCCTCCCTCATATTTACACCTGCAGATCCTTTCCTAACAATAACAAGACCGCTGCCTACAACTAGAGATCCACTAAAAATTGTCAACCCAAATCTTATAATCACTCCCTATTGTTACATTCAGGGTTACATTGCATTAAAAATAAGCAACTTCCATTGAAACCCAAGCTTGTATTTTACCTGGGAGTCTACTGTGGTCTACTGCTCAATTTATACAGGAGTATCTCTCTGCCATGGCCAAAATGTCTTTCCCTCTGCGCTGTTGAATTTGTCCCTCTCTAATGTGCCAAACGATTGTCTTATGGGAAAATGTCACAATCCTATTGTCGCTCATAAAGCAGTTTGGCAAATTTCTATAGCCAAGATAAAACACTGAAGGACTAGTATACCTAGGTAAGTTTTAACATGAAGTATTCTATCCCGGAATTGATGGACATGGACCAATGCCCCCTGAAGTGTCAGATTAGCAAATACGCTATTCTTCTTTATAATGAATGGATTTTGTTTTTGTCTTTTTGGTGACAGAAAAACCTGAATGATGCACTGATGGGTATTCTTCGAGTTCGGAACCTCATAAGCCCTCCATATGTATCAACTCAACCATCTCTGAATGTTCATCGAATTTCGAAGTCTGATCACTTTGTTGTAGTTGGCAGCGATGGATTGTTTGACTTCTTCAGCAATGAAGAGATAGTAGAGTTTGTTCGTTGTTATATCTTAAGCAACCCTTCTGGTGATCCAGCGAAGTTTCTATTGGAGCAGCTTGTACAGAGAGCAGCCGAATCCGCAGGTAAACCTTTAGATATATTGATGTGAAACGGTGGAGTGAAAATTGCTCATCTCTGAGTACAAAGATATTTGACTCATGGCAATAGAGTCATTTAGTGTTAAATGATGCAAATCTCATTCTTTGATTTTACTCAGGATTTTGTCTCTTTTGAGTATCATGCATCCTTCTTGAAATTGTTGCCCAATTTAGCACTGTGTTTCTTCAACTACTGTAATCGTAAGTTTATCAAATTTGCGGTTTGTCTTTCCAAAAGTATGTAGCTTTCTTGACATCAAATGCAACTTATCATATTGCAATGAGAGCATGCCCTCCGAATGCTGGTATCTTTTATAAATAACCAAAAGAAGTAACAGCTGGAAGCGCTTGAATCAACAACCAAGTGATTCTTAATTTTGATGTTTGTTGATCCTATTTCATTCTTATCATATTTGTTGATTCAACTGATAATAATCAGGAAGTGAATTTTTAAGAGAATAGTTCCAATTCACACACTCATAAGACTATGCTGCTTTGAAAGAAGATTAGTTATGAATGCCGTGAACCTATAGAAATATTAACTGATAGTAATCATCTTTCTAGCTTATTTGTTGGTGTATTTTACCCCTCGGGCGTTGCTAATCCTTAATTTTGATGTTACAGGTTTCAGTACGGAAGAATTAATGAATATCCCAGCTGGTAGGAGACGGAAATATCATGATGATGTAACTGTAATCGTGATTTTCCTTGGAACAAACCAGCGCACCTCAAAGGCATCAACTTGCATATAAGATTTTTAAGTAGCCATCTCCCTTCGTGGAACAGAATTTCTGTTGGTTTCTATCTTGTAGGTTCACCTTCAAGATGTATATAAGTGATGTCAGAAGCATTTCTTCTTGTTCTGTAAAGAAGTTTGTTACTTCTACATTCCTGTAGGACAGTCACAAACTGCAGGAGTGCCCTTTTCATGATATTACCAAAAAAATGGTCTAAGCACCCTATGGAGCAATAGCTCTACGGGACTAAGGCTAAGTGTGGAATCTAGTTTCTTTTTTCTGAGAATCCGCTTTTTCTCCCGAATGAATGGTCAAATATTCATGGTCGGAGCTGCCTTTTCACTTCAATATGATCCCACTTGTTTCTAATAACGTCATCTCTTTAGCTGCTTGGCCCTCAGGCTTGTGATAATGGAGCTCCTGTTGACAGTAGTTTATTCTTTCTGAGCTTTCTGCTTCTCATTTGGGTGGTTATGACAATATTTTTCAGTCCACTAGCATCATATAGATGCACTTAGTGATCGCAACGGGTGCTTGGGAATCCCTTTTTTTTTTCTTTTTCGTTTCTTTTCTTTGGGCCTTTCTCCATTGACCAAATTTAAACAACTAGGGGATTCTGATGGTACCACTTTTTCTATGATAAACTTGCACCCTTTCTCACAATGATACTGCCCTTGCAAGCATGACGCCGCATGAATCAAATTTGCAGGGCCAAAATGGATGGCTTTAGTTGAACACCAAAAGGTGCTCTTTCATTGATAGTATCAATCATTATCATACTAAAAGAGGTTCCACGATTCTGTCACATTATTATATCCTCATCAGCATTTTGTCTCATCTGCGATTCTGCGTTAAGCACGATCTTCAGAAGAAAGAAATATATATAAATAAATAAATAAATAAATGGAGATGCTTTCAGCAAAGAAAAACAAAATGGCCCTCTTTTCGGGAATGTCAAATTGCGAGCATCATTTGGGTTTGGGTTTGGGTTGACCACACTAACCCAGAGGAATCAGAATATGTTATTCGAATTGTCCAAAGAGGAAAACATACCATTCTGAGCATTCCAATCTATAAAAAGTTGAACTGAAAGGATAAAATAGTCATCATTTTGTCCTATGCTTTCAACTTGAGTGTATTCTTTTCTAATTGAGAAAAGCATTAAGTTATAAGTAGGTAGCTTCGGCGCTGTGTCTACAATATTTATGAGTTCCCTAGCTATAATAATTGTCACGTCAAGTTAATAAGCTAAGTGTTGGGAAAAGAAGAAGCCCTTCATACTCTTTTAAGCAGATTTCAAGCAAGCTTTTCCGGGTGTTGGAACAGCTTTTCAAGGGAAACCACCATAAAAAAAAAATAGAGAAAACACACGCCACCTAGTAAGCTATTTAGCCGATGACATTTTAACTTAGGGTTAAGTTAGTAGGGCCTAGAACCTCTTGATCCCAGTTTTTCAGTATATGAATTGGGTGCATGTATAAGTCAAAAGAAAAAAAAAAAGTTAAAAAAAAAAAAAAACTATTTAACCCTGGGACATGCACATCTCTAGAGTAAGAGATGTAACTAAAATGCGTATTTCCCTGATGCAGGATTAGAACTACTTAGAGAAGGATTACATGCATAAAGTAAACTATAATCCCTTTTTTCTTTTTTTGTTAATGGGTCAGAACATGAACATCAACTACGGGATTACAGCTTTGATTCTACGAGCAGCATTAGCAAGTTCCAAAACTACCTAAACTTGAATTCCAGAAAATACTTGCACCCTAAGCAACTCTCTCCCTACATAAAAGTAGTCCCAAACCGCTTCATAAACACTTGCGATTTCACATGATGGAACACCCATTGGCGTTTTCTTCACTGAAAATCTCGAATGAGTCCAACGGTGTTGCCTGCACTGGATATATCTCTTGCTGGATACCGCCATACGTGTACCTCGAGGATGGAACGTAATAGGAGGGACCAAAACTTTGGCTAGGATGTGCCCTATTGTAACTTGCGACGTACAACGGTTGAGGGTAACTTCCCTGTTTGCACTGGGGTGGAGGGCTCAGATTCATCGGAGACGCATGATGATTCGTGCCCAGATCATGACTTTCAGATCCAGTGCCTGCAGGTGTATTGGATAATGGTGCAGCCGAACCACTGCTGGCATTATTAGTACTTTTTGGCCCTTTCCTTTTCTTCTTTTTACTCCCACCATTTGCAGCAGGATTTGCACCACCTTCACTTTCGCTGCCCTTTTGAGACACTGCCGGCGACTCCTCACCTGCAGGAGGATTTCCGGGCGACTTCCCGGCACTTTTATTTCGGCTATCTTTAACAGAGCTAGGCTTCTCTTCTTCTGTCGCACATGGATTCTCTTCTTTCTGCTCATTACAGTTTTTGCCACTTTCTGGGTCACTGTCTTTGTCCTTGTTCTTTGCTCTCCCCGATTTTTTAAATTTCCCAGCAGGGCTTTCCGGCCAAATCTCTGCGTGCTTCCCTGCTTTAAGCAGCTTCCTAACCAGGGTCTCAACTGCTACGTTTCCAGCCACTGTAACTTTGTTTTGCTGTGAATCAAACTGTGTGGTAAAAACACCTGCAAAACAGAAGAAGAAAGAACAAAAAAGGCTACGTGAAAAAGCAACACAAAAAAGAAAGTACATGGAGTGGCAGCACTAAGCATGTAGCTTCATATCACCGTTTTTGATGAGAACGTCTAAGTTAGAAAGTACAAGGAACCTTAAAGGTAATGCTTTATGCTCTAGGTTTTACAAAGAAGACAACTTTCCTGAACTAATTTATGCAGGTCTGTTAACCCCACTTACGTTGGTTATGGTTCCTTCAGTCTCTACAAATAAAAAGGAAAAAATGGAAAGCGAAAGAGGGGTGAAATTTAGATGTTTAAGAAGTTCTTCATATCATGCATTTTATTGGCAACCAAGTGGTGAAAGGGTTTTCGTATTTTTGGTTCGTACCATCAATGCTCTGAAGAACTTTCTTCACTTTCCTCTTACAACCATCGCAGTGCAGGGAAACTTTCAGGATCCATGTCTGCAAAAACAAAGCAAGCGAGCTCTGAGATGCCAAAATCAATGAAAGAAGAAGGACAAGTACGTTAGTGTTTTAACAGGGATATATACCTGGTACTTGAGTGGTTCTGAGGGTTCCTGAGCAGACTTGGTAGCCATTAGAGGGAGCTAAAGGCTTTAGACGAGAATAAAGAAGGCGCAGAAAGATTGATAGAAGTGGGAGTTTTGAAGAGGTGCAAGGAGGGGAAGGAATAAATATGAGAGAAAACTATGAGAATGTCCTTAGGTCAATGCTGTGCCTCTATACCCTCAAGCACTGCAATTTTATGCAAACCTTGTCGGGTGCAAATTGTGCCAATTTATGTCGAAATGACTAAACAATACCTCCCTGCTCGTCTTTATAAGTGAAGAAAATAAAAAGGCTTTCTTTTCTTGGGTATTTATCTTTGTCCTTACCTACATTGTTTTGCGTCGTTTAAGCTTCAAATTTGAAATTTATCGTCAATTAGTATTTGTCAGATAGTGTTTTCTGGTTTCCACTAAAAACATGCAACAACTGAAAATTTTCCTAAAACACAAGAAATACGAAAAATGCTAAAAACATTTATCCAACATACGATGGAACAGATGCAATATCAGATTTCGACATTCAGATACGAAAACTGCCCTTCCCAGAAGGCAAATTGACCTGCACTTGGCACTCGGAACATGGTACACAAAACGCTCCTCCATGCAATGCGCGAAAAGGAAAGAAAGATTGACAAGACAGACTAGACAGCACTCCAGAACGTGTATCCTACACCTTTCACAATAAATAAGCTTTGACGGATTCAAATCTTGGAATATTGTGGGAGCGTGTCGCTTGTATTTCAGCAAACAAGTACTGCAATATGGCCGTGGGTCGAATCAAAGACCGCCATGTAAGCTACAAGTTTCAACTAGAGACTTTGACAGAACTTCCCGCCATGGGAGCACAATGAAAATTTAGGCCGGTGGCCTCGTGCATCCCTGTACATTAATTTGCCATTCAATGTTCGAGGGCTCTTGAATCGACCTGGTTTTGGAGAATTCTATTATTTCTGTGATTCTCCGTACAAAACTCTTTGTATGAATGCGATGTTGGAACTTACAAAAGCACCTCGTGGAGTTCGCAAATTTAAGAGAACTGACATGAAACTCCATCTTATGTTGAATCCAAATCAAGTATCCACAAGATGAGAGCGACTGAAACCTACATAGAATTGCATTCCAAATTCTACGACCAAGACTCCTGAACCATTGATTGGGAAGAGTTCCGAGTCTAACTTAAAAGCAAGATAAAGCACCAGCGGTACAAATTTATGGAAGATTGCTGATCTCCTCCTGGAAAAAAGTAGCGGACTCTCCAGTGCAATCCCATCTAGTCTTCACTTTCTTTATCATTACTATCGTCAACCAAAACTTTTTCTTCCTTGCCATTTTCTTCAACCTTGGGATCCGGGGCCTGGGCTTCTTTAACATCAGTTGAAGCGTCCTGCAGCTGCAAAATGCTCATTATGATTCAGTCCTGGTACTGATTAGTAGATCAGCCCATGGAAAGCATAAGGAATAAGTCTAGTAATAGCTTACGCCCAAGTTTTTTAGGCTAGAAGTGACATCCTCTTGCTGCTGCTGGAGAGTGGTCCTCAGTTCTTGAAATTCCTAGTTCCAATTTCATTAAAAACACTTGGTCAAAGATATTCTGACAAAAAAAGTTCGGAAGGATAAATCTGCAGCTGCACTCACTGTTCGAAGTTGCTCCACTTCAACATTCAGTGATTTCTTGAGTTCTGAAAGTTCCTGTATGAAGCAAGAAATAATTGAGTAAATTACAAGTTGAAGTTCAATGAGAGGAAGAGGTGAGTTCCAGTATCCAATAAAAAAAAAAGGAAGAAATACCAGGAAACCACGTTCACATTTAGCCTAAAATGTTGCCATATTCATCACATTAATGTACTTTAAATGCTGTCGTCCATAAAGCACATTTTAGAGATGACTTTAGAATCTGAAATAATGGACAATCCTCTTTTCTGTATAATTTATTTGGCTGCATATATCAACAAGCAGCGACTTCACGTTAAAAATTTATGGAAGAATGATTTAGATTTCAAGTGCTCATATACAACACTACAGCCGGATTTTCGTCCTTGTTCGTAACCTGAAAAGGGACCAGACCATCTTTGTCTACACTTGGGATTAAGAGGAAAAAGAAGATATTTCTTATAGCCAAGCTCCCATTTTCATCCATAAAAACTGAACAAAGTGGGAATTTCTGCGATCAATTGCTAGCGTGCAAGCACCACTTAAACTTTGTTATTGCGTAAGCATTTTCCCAGCACCAACACATTCTGAAGTCCTTCATCCTCCTTTAATTGATGCTAAGTTGGCAGAAGAATACATTAATAGATGTATGATGTGTCTACCAATAGTCTTAGATACTAAGCAGTTTAGTTGCCTATGAAAACATCCATATGATTGGTTATAACAGAGGTAGCTCTTATCAAAAATTTGATTGTTCTAGTAACAAATACAGCCCCACATCTATTGCCAATTTCGTCCTCTAACTGTCCAGGTCTCGAAGCACCAAAGGAAGCAATAGGTGCAGAAACATTTAATCCACCCCTGCTAGTTGCCAGAGTTAAACCATATAATTATAAATGTAGTATCTATACAGTTTGTGACATCGATGTTTCATAAATCTTCGTTTGATATATTTAAAATTCTAACAAAAAGTGTGGAAAGACTAACTCCAAACGTAATCGTTGTGGTTAGTTGGGATTATTGACGGAATAAGAATACCTCCAATGGGCCATTGCATCAAAATCAACTCATATTGAATTGAAGAGGCTTCATAGGAGTTGATCTTCAAACAACTTTAGTTGATTGTTTGATTACAGAACATCAACGTCACTGAAAATAACTATAAGATCTGAAGAAGTTTCTCTCATTGAACTGTAACTATGTCAATAGGAAGTTACCATCAATATAGCCAACCTGAATCTGAAAATTCTAGTATCCTCCACTTAATACTTGTCTTGACAAACTAAAAAACACTTCCATGGAGAACGCCAGCCAAAAATTAAGGGTTCTGACAGCAATTTTAAACAGATTTATGGAGACTTAATGGATCACAAATAGGATCCAAATATCAAACAAAAGGAATTGAATGCAAAAGCAGGTACCGAATAGAAATACCCATATCTTCTATCCAACAGCCATAGAAGCGAGACATCTTAATCCATAAAAACTTGTACATATATCAAGAATCCAGAGAGAGCAAAACAGAACCAAAGTCGTCATCAGCACACTTTTCCAGTATGAAGCACAAAATCAAATAAATATAAGAAGACATTTGTAATAATTGCCCAACACTTACATCGCGATAGACCTTAACTTGAGTATCCAACTTTGATCTCCAACTTTGCAAATCCTAATTATCCACAAGTATAACACAAGCAAAATCCCTCCGCGGTTAGAACAGTAACACGATGAACCAAATTGAATAAATAATAACCATTGCCACCAAGCTAATTATTGCTTAAATTCACCTGTTTCAATCCTTGAATTCTATTAAGCAGCTCAGCCCTCGATTCATTCAATTCCTGAGAGCAAAAGGCAACAGATATAAGAGCGCTACAGGTCCCCAGAATTCCTGTCTGTTTAGCGGCTGACCCAATACAGGTAACTATTCTTCAAAAGGATCCGAATCCCAACCAAAAAACCCAACAAGGGAACCTACATTTTCCTATGCAAACAAACAGAAAAAATAGCACCCAAGGATTGGAAATTACCACAATCTTCGAGCCGATCGGGGTAATGTTCTCCTTCTTCTGCAAACGAAAAAAGAAATAACATTATCAAATATCAAAGAACACACGCGAAAATTTGGACAAGAGAGAGAGGGAAAGCGAGAGTACAGAAGAGAGTGGATCGGCTTGAGGCAGAGAAGGCGAGGGGGAAGAGCTGGCCATTGGATCGACAACTCCGATGGTGCTTCTAGGGCTTGTCTGGTGGGGTTTCGTTAGTGTTCGGAGAGCTTGTACACGATCAATCTGAGATCCCAGAAGCGTTCGGAGTATATAAGGATTCTCAGTGGAAGGAAGTGTGAGAAACAGGAACCAAAACCCCGTGGATTTTGAAATTTGAGTTAAGGAAGTGTTTGGGCGGGCTATCTGAGATTGTTTGGGTGCTTAGAATGCGCGTCCAGGAACATAAAAGGGGCAGGCTTCCTTTATTGGTCTGCAATTAAAATGCCTCCTGTCGAGCGCTCACCGGGACCTTTCTAGAACAACCATTAACATCCACTCCGATTATTCTTAATAACCTTTTACCGTGTTCCTCTTCCTAACACAGTAAACGACGCCGTTGTTGTACTTATTAACATCGAGAAAAATCCAATCATTTGGCAGCTCATCATCACTTTATTCTCCTTAACTTTTACTTTCACTGAAAGAACGAGCAAATATTCAACTCGCTGTTTCTTTTTCCAGCTATTAATCCGTCGACTAATTACCTTTTTGGCTCTTTTGCCATCAAATCCTTCGTTCCTTTTGGTTACATAACTTTGCCTGTTAAGCTTTGATTTGCCTCTAATGGGATTGAAAATATTATGATTTACATAATTTAGAAAGCCCAAAATCCAACCGAAAAAGTAACTTAACGTCTGAAAAGAATTATTTTAATGTGAAACTATCGTTTCACATTTGTCTTTACACACTAAGTGAGATGACACTCAATATCATATGGCCATCTTAACTCAAAAGTTAACTCAATAATTAAAGGGATAACTCTTTTATATAAAATTCACTTTATAAATCTTATCTTCTAATGCAAATCTTTTGTCCCACACATGACAATCAAATTTTAGAACACGGAGAACAAGAGGTTGAAAGATTATAAATAATAAATCATATTGTTTTTAGTATCCATTGTAAAGATCCACCCAATGGAATCAAATCTTTTAGGCTAGGTGTTTTTCCTCGAGCCTCCCTCTTGTATTGTAACTTTCTCTCTTGTCCATCTAGTCAAATTTTTGTTTATTTGAGATACTATATATAGAGTTAGATGAGGAACTTAACCCATCATAAGCATAATAGTGAAGTTACAACTTATATCAATTGATATGTATTCAATTCTTAAAGACTCATACATCTCATTTAATTAAAATAATTCGAAACCTATTAATAAAAAGCCCACACAAGTAAGCCCACAAAAATGATCTGCTACTGTCTTTTGATTACGCTCTAAGTAACACCAAAAAGAAAAGGGAGGACACAACTTATGTAGAGTTCCAAATAAAACGGCACGCGCAAGATAGTCAATGATTAGCAGATGACATTCAAAAGAGAAATAATTATTCAGCTTTTCATGCCTAGCAAAAAACAATAAACATTGATTTACCCTAACATAATGAGAAACGTTGGAAAGTGAAACCCTTGCACAGGGAACACCACTCCGCAGTTCCAGCAACCATCTTCCATTATATAGTATTATCTTGTAACGAGCATCTAGGACCAAGTTTCACCACCATTACACCGATCTTTCTCAACTAGGCAATATAAATATATATCTTACCAGGTCGACGCTTTGTTTTGCACAAATTTTACCAAGTCTGGCATCTATTCATCATATTTTTTTTAAATAGATTTACCAGGATGTCAAACCTATATCAAGAGATTTTAGACTATAATAACTTATTATTAAGTTAACAAGTAGTCGATAAGTCTTACATGCACTGACTTACCCATCAAATGATGGGCCATGGAAATAAAAACTTTTGAATGAGTCCCACTTTTCAGGTGAGTTGTAGTTGATTTGATTGATCAACTGATGTCTGTTGTTCAATAAATGTCATGTTTAGGCCAACTACTTCAACTGAACATGCATACATAAACCCGTTAGTGTTTCAATTAATGTTTTCATTTCATTTAAGAGATAAAGCTGTTAAACGTGACTATCAATGCACATTATGAGTCGTTTATCGTGGTTGGTTTGAATTGACATAATGGCGAATGTAACTTCCTAAATTTGAAGTTATACTATTTACTTCTTAAAAGGGTATTCAATAGTTTTTAAAGTGGATCGACTAGTGGCCTCACCCATGTAAATTATGTAAATTACTTGAAACAGACAAGACGGCGAGGACGACGACGTCCTGTGTTGTTGTCTTAGAGACGGTCAGACGGACGCGTTAAGTAGTAAATCCCACTTCGAAGCAAAGGAACAGACAGAAGATCGACTTTAGAGAGTGGCTTTTCCTGGTAAGTATTTTATTGAGACAAAAGTCACAGAGATCCGTTGAAAGACAAACACCACAGTCCACAACAATTATTTCTTTGCGGCAAAGAAACAGACAACGGGATCCTAGAGATCGCTACAGCAGAACCAGAGCAAGAGCTCTCTCTCTCTCTCTCTCTCTCTCTCTTTCTCTCTCATTTGATCGCTCTAAGCTCTAGCTCTGTTACTGAGTGCTAGAAGAAAATGAGTCAGGAGTCGTTCATATACAGCTTTGTGGCCCGAGGAACCATGGTCTTGGCGGAGTACACGGAGTTCACGGGCAACTTTCCGGCGATTGCTGCTCAGTGCCTGCAGAGACTCCCTTCCTCCAACAAGAAGTTCATCTACACTTGCGACGGCCACACCTTCAATTTTCTCGTCGAGGATGGTTATGGTAAAGTATCGCGTCTTTTACTTTCCTTTCACTGTTTTACTCCGGTTTGGAGGTTCAATTGCTAGAGGAAGTAGTTGGATCTGGTATAAAACACTCATAGAATGGAATTTATTTTCTGGGTTTTGTTTGTTTTCTTGTTTTCTTGGAGTTTTTGTTGAACGTTTGGCTGCTAGCAAAAAACCATCGAATTTTTTAGAAAATCGAATGGTTGCATGTGGTTTTCCATGACGTTTTGGTTTCCGAGGAGTGATGAAGTCTCTTGATGTAAAGTAAAAAGCTGTCTTGGAGAATTTAGCGAGTGGCAGTTGCTATCTGTTCTAGTTGTTGAATTAATATAGTTGAGTTCTTTCTTTTCTAACCGACTCTAGTACTCTGCGGAGATAATGGGCTCATCATTTGCTGCAGACTTTATGGAAATTAGCTAAATTCGGGTGCTTGTACGGATGTAACACGAGTTCAATTTTCAATAGAATTGTCCTGTAAAATAGCCATAGACACTTTTTAGAAGGTCTAAGGTTGGTTCATATTGATCTTTAGGGTTGACCTTGGTCTGTTTGATTAATTGCTGGTATCTATTTGTGGACATTGAAGTTTCTATTTGCGTCTATATGATTTGAGGGCAATTAAAAGAGATAGTTGCAGCTAGCGGGTGGATAATCACGAAGTGTTTAATGCCCGGTACCTACACAGAACAAATGATTCTGCCTTATCTTTTGGTCCAAAAGTTGAGCATATATGTTGAGCTTTTAACCTCTGATTTCTCGACCAAAATATTATTTCTTAATCTTTGCTTTGCTGGTGGAAATATCCATGTGTGGATTTATTATGTTTTAGATAAGACTTACCATTGAGAACAGCTGTGCTATAGGGCATTTCAGTCGGTTCATTTGAAGTTGTGAAATGGAGCTTTCTTTCCTTGCTAATGAAGTGGAATTGTGGCGTTTACATTTATTTTATCTTCTTAGCAAATAGAAAAGCACATGTATGACAGGAGGGAGGGAGGATTGGCAGTGGATGGATTGATATTAAGGCGGGATTTCTCTATTTAAAATGCACTGGTTTAGATGCAACTCAGTTTGTTAACCCATTCTTGTTGCATATGTCCTTGGCCATGAGGCATGATATACTACTACATCAGACAAGTTCCTGTTCATGACACCAGATACATATAGTGGAGCCCTTATTTGTATCCAGTACTGGATCTATTTGCCCGTTCTAAGATCCTCTTTTTCAATAACGTATTACTATAGATCTTCTGTTCTAGAGGCTTTGCATATCTCTGAAGTGGCCAAAAGAGCTGGGAGGTGTATTACATGTTTTATTTGGTTCCTAAAGTTGTTTTTGATATGTTAGAAGTTCTTATGATCAAAATAATGGATCTTTTCGTTCTTTTGAGCTACTTGATTGCACAATTGTAGTAAAAGAGTCTTTCTGGTTGTCTATAAAGTCAAGAATCTGACAATTCCCCCATTTCTTAATTGTATTAATGCAAATGCACTGTCATCTTTCTAGTATTTACAGCCTCCTCTCTGCGTTCTTCTCCTTGCATGCTTATTTCTTTTTTTTTTCATTTCACAATTGCACAGTTGTAGTAAAAGAGCCTTTCCAGTTGGCTATAAAGTCAAGAATCTGACGATTCTTCCATTTCTTAATTGTATTTATGCAACTGCACTGTCGTCTTTCAAATATTTATGGCCTCTGTGCTGCCTTCTTCTCCTTGGATGCTTATGTTCTTTTTTCTTCATTTCATTCTGAAGCAGAAATTTGTGGCTCTGAGTATCTTATGAGATGCTTTGTGATATTTTGCAGCTTATTGTGTTGTTGCGAAAGAATCTCTTGGAAAGCAGATATCTATTGCATTCTTGGAACGCGTAAAGGCAGACTTTAAGAAAAGATATGGGGGTGGTAAAGCAGATACGGCTATGGCCAAAAGCCTTAACAAGGAGTTTGGGTACGTTCATCTCTGAAATGTTAAATATATATGCATTTGAGTTGATAAATCGTGCTAAATTGTCAAAATAAAGCAACTTCAAATTTGCAGACCCATAATGAAAGAGCACATGAAGTATATTGTTGACCATGCTGAAGAGATTGAGAAGTTGTTAAAAGTGAAGGCCCAAGTTTCAGAAGTTAAAAGTATCATGTTAGACAATATTGATAAGGTAAATAATTTATTTCCCCAATCCTGTACATTTGCTCTAACTTGCGGCTTCTTTATGTTCCACTTTGAACCACGTATCTATATCTTCTCATTATATGCATAGCTCTGACAAGATGTCAGTAAAGCATTTCCTTTCACTTTTATTTCTAAAAATATTTTACATGTCTGTAGATGTGGGGATGTGGATGTGTTTTTTCCTTTGGAGTTGGGGTGGGGGACTGGTTATATTTCACAATGGTATGTTGTTATTCTGTGTAATTAGAGGAAAAAGTAGGATTACGCGTTTGTATGGGTGCACTCCTTCACTGTACTTGGGAGGGAGCTTTGCGAAGTGAAAATATTCTTCTAAGTTTCAGAATGCAGTTTCTCCGTTTTTGGCTTTTAAGTGTTCATAAAAAATGGTAAAACTTTTGATTGCATTTAAATGACTGTTGTGGTGGTATGAGTTGTGGTCTGAGCTGAAGTTTCAGTTTAGTGGGGTAACTAAACCACCGAAAACCTTGCGGCAAATCTAGTCCAGACAGTGATTACGCCATGCTAACTATAGGGAAGTGTTTTTGTCCTTGATTAAATATTTGTATCTGATACTTTAAAAGGTTTGCTTTGTGAAACTTTCTATTTGAAATTGGTGGTTCAAATGGTATCACAAAAAGGCTATATGCAAATTCATTTTTTCCATGTTAATATCGTATCATACGCATCAACCTTGCGTTCTTAAATTAGATGAGTTGAAGTTCACGTACATTACAGCTAAACTAAGATAGAATTCATGTATGCTGTACAGGCTCTTGATAGAGGGGAACACATAAATAGTGTAGCTGACAAGGCTGAAGACCTACGTGATCAGGTAATTGACCAGAAGTGAACCAACTTTTAGGTATATAGCTCTTCTGTTCTGAACAACTTCCTTTGTTGCAATTTTCAGGCCCAACGATACAAGGTAATGGGAACACAAGTTAAGCGGAAGATGTGGTACCAAAACATGAAAATAAAGTTGGTGGTTCTTGGGATCTTATTACTTCTGGTTCTGATAATCTGGCTTTCTATTTGTCACGGATTTGACTGCACAAACGAGTAGAAATTCTCCAGTGCGCACAAATGGGAAAAGAAATCTCAACAGAATTCGACTCAACAGTTGGTCCCAGCAAACAATCTTCTGCTAGTTGGACATGACTGCAAAATCAAAAGTGACATTGTTCTCAGAGGGAGAGTCCAGAAATTCTTTGCAAGTCGTTGTAGTAGACCTCTTCCTTTCCCCCATCCTTTTTTTTTTTTTTTTTCTTTCTTTCTTTTCTTTTTGGTGTTGAGAGAGAGAGTGCTGTGTAGAGAGCTGTGTCATGGTCGGTCTTGTAAAATAATACAATGACATGGTGTTTTTGGTTCTATAGGGCAACAATTTGTGGTAATCAAAGTCTTGTTGCATCAGTGGATAAGTTATTCTGAATTGAATTTTGTGAGCCTGGGGTCTGTTATATCAATCAATTATTTATTTATTTATCTATTAGTTAGGCAAAAGGGGTGGGGGGAATGGGTGTCTGAGACCTCTTAAATAAAAAGAGACCCCAAGTTACTAGTAATTTTACTAGGGTAATAGCAAATTGAAAAAAAAATAAAAAAAAAAGCAAGTTAATATCCTTCGTTTGGATCTAACCAAGTTGTGCCAACCTCACACTTTTATGTTATTGTTCAGTGTGTCTTACTCCTGGTCATTATTGCATTTGATTTCAAGGTCCCACACAACTTGTGCAAAGAATGAACTACAACATTTCAAGCCTTGTTATACGTTCTATGCACATAACTTGGAGAAAGACCAAAAAAAAAAAAAAAAAAAAGGCTTAACAAAGACATAGAATTAGTAAGACAGAAAGACAAGTTAAATAATATATCATAAATTAATTTTCATTAATTAGGTGATAAACTTATTATTGAATTAGATGTTTCGAATTTTTGCCAAAGATGTATTTTAAAGTAATTTCTAATTAAACGTATCCATTTTAAAGAAATTAGATCTAGAAAAGATCTTATTTGGTACTTTCGGCGATCTATCAGGCCAGAAGTCCACCTCCAGTAGAACGGCCTAGGAGTGCTATCTCTTGATCGCCCACTCATTGGTCCACAGCAAGTTGTTTACTTATTGGACCACAATCAGGCCCTAAAATGTCAGCATCAAACCAAGTTTTACTTTAACATTGGAAGCGTTGTCGAGCTGTGATTGTCCGACATTTTGACACTCGCCGTTCAAATCATGCTCCCTCTGCCTTGAACGTTGTAAGATGCTGACTACTAAGCCTATCTAAACCTCAGCCTATACCAAGAAATGATTGACATTCACTTGTTTCTTCAACTTGCCTTTCCAACGCATCATTTCACCACGTTTCGTGAGCATTAGTTTATAACTTGGAAGCCCCACAAGTCATCGTTTGCCAACCATGCAATATGCTTTTGAGGTGACTTTGAGTAAATCCCATGAAATTATGGTGGGCGCCGGCAAAAAGCATGCCAAGGGCAACAGCTTTGTACCATCGGTTTGACGAAACGTAGAAATCTGGACCCATTAAGTGACTCCAATTCAGAAACGCTTATATATTATGTTACAAGTGCGTGCTTACAGTCTTCGGCTAGACCAAACCCATGCCGGCTGCTCTTCCATCTTTGCTGTGACCATCATAATTGGCTGTACGAAAGTCGCATATCCTTTTTTTTTTTTTTTTTGATGACCAGAATCCTACCACTTGCATGGTGGCTCAAACTGGAGGGCCCAACACTCACCCCAAAGCATTTTGCCCATTTCATGTCAAGAATGTAGCAACTGGTTTTGAACACAGGACCCCTATTTGTAGGGAATCCCACACGAACCTTTTCCAGTTGAACCACACCCGTGTGAGTCGCATATCCTCTTTCAGTTGTCTTGTCTGTGGAGAAAAAGTGACAATTCCTCGTCACTGGATGGGAAAAACTCCACGGGTTAAGCCTATGTTGGGTGCTTTATATAGTAAATAAGTTCAGCATGAGAGGAATAGTGTTGAATAATTAATCTGATTGCAGCTTTATGTTTCTTTCATTTCTAATCGAGGAAGCATGACTTTTGGCATTAGTTTTTAACATTTTCTATTATCGCCTAGTCCGACACAGCACAGATTAGCTTAATGGGGAAGTTCCATAAAGCAATGCTGAAAAGAAAATAGTGTCTCAGTTTATTCTTAAGATCAAACATTATCGGAAGCAAGTCTTAAAAATTGCCCATATCATTTGCTGTCTTGAAATTGATCACAAGGTAATGGAGATGGGAAGTTTTTGCCAACAGGAGCTACAACGGGAAATCATACTAACCAGAAGCCTTTTCCTTTACGCAAAAAGTTGAAAATCATATGCATGATAAGACAGAAGCTCTCAGGTCATTAAAACCAAACTCATGAGAAGACAAGGAAAGATCTCGACTGCCCCATGCTTCTTGGATAGGGGGAAAAGAATAGGCTCCTCCTCTTCCGTGACTTTTATGCAAGTCTCATTCAGTTTTGAATGAATACCAAGTGAAGGAAGTGACTACTCGATGGAAACCGCATTGTAGCCCATTCAAAGAAGGAATGGGTACGGTACTAGCATGAATGAGAAAGAGCTCAAGAACTCTTTTGGTGACGATGGGCTGACTTTTACAGTATTTTAACACGTATTGACAAGGTCTTATCCACATACGCTTGTAATCTCCGTGATCTTATCAAGAAGAGGGTCCAGAAGAAATCTTTTGTCTGACCTTCGAAGCATACTGTCTTCGGAGGCATTCATGGTTTGCCAAACGTTACCGGAATTCCATATCCGGGAAGATATTTACGTGCAGGAGATACTTTTCTATCACTCAGCACCTTTTGGTGGCTTCTAGTAGCATTTCATCATGTTACGAGCACATGACACTGCTCACATGTTCCTTGAATCGGCTTTCTTTCGTATATTAATTTTCATTACCTGACTAGAAAAAGAACATAACACAACGACAGCGACGTTGTCTGCAAATGACAGCATCTCAACCGCAGGTCTTTTTAAAGATAGGGTCCTCCAAGTTCTGAGGCAGGGATGATCCGTTGCGCGTCGAGCTGCAGGTTGTTGATTTAACCCACCGGAAAAGAGAACATTCTCGTCTATTTAGGAAGCATAATAGATCCGACGGCGTTGTATGGTAATCCTCATTCATATCCTGACCAACTTCTTTCGGTGGCTTGCTAGCATGCCCCATTAACGTAACGTCCATATGTGAGTGCGATGGTTATCAAAGACTGTTGGAAGGCTACTTAATTATCTATATTGAAGAAGCACTAAAAGGCACTAGGCGGATAGAGACTTTTCCAAGTATAGGGTTCTTTTCAAGGAACATGTTCGTCGAGTAAAAGAAAATATTGGTGGGTAGTAGGCTAGGCAAGCAATAAGCTGTATTCCTTCTTTTCTTTTCTTTTTTTCTTTTTTTCGCACATGTCCAATCTTACACAACTAGATGTCGAAACTTAAGGTATTGTTAGTTTACTATTAAGTTAGCATATGATCCCAGATAAGTTGTATTTTTCTCGGCTTAATGCCGAGTTTAGGATGGAAATTTAATATGCAAATCTTGGACCATCTTTTCTCATTAATGGGGAAATCAGGTTGGTGTCTTACGAAATGAATGGTGGCACTGGGTATCTTTTGCTTCGTAGGATGAGATTTTTCCCGTCTTGCTCCAGCTGGCAACTGCCCACAAGGCAATTTGTCGTACTTTTTTTTGAGTATGGGCTGGCAATGTGATCTTCCCCTTTGATTTTGATGACTTGTCCTTTTCCCATTTCTGGAACGGAACGAGCTATTTCAGGTATGGCATATTGCTACGTCTGGATTGAATTTTGTTTCTTCATCTCTTTTATATTTTGTATTTTATATTTTAATTCTTTTCAAACATTCGACTAGCTATGGAGCATGACGTGTCATTGCCCCCTCACTCCTATGGGACATGTTGTCGATCACGCATAATATGCTGAAACAGGGGTTGTCATTTCATGTCATGTCAGTAAAGATGGGCTCATTGAAGAACAGGGAAAGAAAAATGAAATTGAGAGGAAAGGTGAAAAGGGGGCGTGGTATATCACAGAAGAAACCAGATTTGCATTAATGCGCAATGACTACTAGAATTTACAGAACCGTAGCAACCATTGCTCATCATCAACCCCTACCTAAGCACAAACTTGACCTATTACATCAATCAGGGAAAGATCATGGACTAGCTAACTGGACCAGACGGCCGAATTCAAGAAAGCAGTTTATCAGATAACAGACATAAAAAGACACAAAGAGATGCATTAACACACAAGCACACCACGAAGCAAGCACGGCGGATAAGAACTACATATCCCTAACTTCGAACACGTTGCGGTTTTTCACGACTATATCGTACATGTGCATGGACTTGAACTTGTTGAAATCCCTGGGGAGGGAGATGAGATGAACCGTCGATCGTTTGTGGAACTGAAGGAGGTCCGGGTCATCGTAGTACCTCTCCCACCCAAGTGACAAGAGCTTCCTCTCAAGCAATGCATACGATGTAATGACTTCGTTGCTGGGAGTGTGAACCAGCACCTTTCGCCGAGAACTCGAGCCTTGCCGGCTTCCCTCCGATGATTCCGCTGCAGGGTTCTCAACTAGGCGAACAACTCCGTTCTTGAAAAACCAAACACCAGACATTTTTCCGAAGCCGAGAGAAAGACTCAGAGGGAGGAAACTAAGCAAGAATTGAATGAGCTTACTAGTTTGGCGATGGAGTAGCCTGGGGTTTGGGTGGGGTATATATAGTGGTGAAGTGCGGCATTAACTAAATGCTTATTTGCGTGCATATATATGATGTTTGGGCGTAGTTATTGATCTTGTGGGCTTTGACATGGGGTCGGGGTGTTTGGAAGGAAGACATTTAACGATCTGTGTGGACATAGTCGGATTGAAGGGAATCCTGGTCTTTTTTTTTTTTAAGTCTTTAACCCCACTAGGAGGAATCTTTGTTTTTTGTTTGCAGAGATATATTAATATTGAGTTTATTCTAGAAAAGGGTAACAGAAAATGACTTCAAATATAGTGTAGAGTTGAGGTCGTTGTCGATATTGTACACTACGGCCATTACCCCTGTCGACATCCGTATATGGGGAATCGACCAAAGGAATTTGGACAACCATGGATATGATTGAGAGTCACCCACTACAGCATCGTTGCTTTACTGTTTCTGTCTTTTTAAGCGTGCATCTGTTTAAATATCGAGAAATTAAACTTATTCACTGATGATTCCAAATCTTCTGCATGTCTCTCATGGCTCCCAACGTCGCGGCTTGCACTATACCGCTCTCGATTTAGAGTCCAATAAGGAAAGGTTATGGTGAAGGAGATGGAGATGGAAATGTGGAGGAAGTAATTGATGAAAACCGCATGCAGAAAGTGGATGCTCATGCATTGTAGCGTTATAAAAGCATACGTCTTTCCCCCAAGCTTCTGAATGGCTGTGGGAAAAGACAACGAAGAAGCGTGGGGCGTGGCGTGGGACCAAAACGTGAAGAATTCTCAACTCTGGACCTTCGAGATAAAGGTATTCTTTAGCAGTAAGACGCCAGGAATGTTAGGCTTTCCCGTAGCCCGAGTTCTTGCCTAACTCTCATTCCATGTGATCCGATACCGTAGATTTTGACTGCCCAACTATTGACTAGCTACCTCATGTTGCCTTCAATTTCCTCATTATGTATTCCCCTCGGGTGCAGCGCAGGAAGACCTAAACTTTTTCCCTTGTTCAATTCCAACTAGGTTGAAGTGGGATAGATGCTGTCCCTCAACAATCAATATGTTTGCAGAAATATTTTGCAATGTAATTATCTTGTCATTTTCTTCCTGCTGGTGCCAACTTTCAAAGTTTCTGATAGGATTGATTCGTGAGTGGGAACCCAGCTTGGATTTCTGTTGGTCTAGAGATCAATTCTAGCATTCAAAAAAGTCTCTTTCATGTGCTGGGTTCTCGTCTAGCATACGCAATACAGCCAAAACCGTGAAATCCACGTCGTTTTGTATGATTATTGGCTTGTTCCAAGCTTGAAGATTTGGTACTGACAAAAGTTTTGTCTTTGTAGATGATGATGTGCGTTAACCAATACCATGCACTTTTCCCTTGGTCATAGAAAGGTGGACAGTCAGCAGTGTCTATGGAGAGCAAGCAACAACTTGGAAATATCCATGTAAAAAGTAGTGGTACATAAATTCTAGCACCCCGAACGCCCAACCCAACCAGAACAAAGGGGATGAATAGTGTGTAGGCCTAAGGAAACACAAACTCTGCCTTTATCCAGCACTGTGGTCGCCTACCGAATAGGTTTTGCTCCTTCCTCCCCGTGGCAGACGGTCTAACGTGCAAACCTGACTCGACCAAAGCCGGCATTGCTCTCTGAATGACAATGATCTCTCTATTTAAATTCCCCACTTGTCAGCTTCGCTAAATTCCACCCAATCTCATTGGACCACCTTAGAATTTCCACAAAGTTGTTTTCCACCTCAAGTTAGACTGCAACTTTCCTCGTGAATTGTAGAAATCTCGAGATGAAGCAGGTCCTTCAAAGAAGCAGGCACTTTCATGGAAACGCTTCACCTTCCTTTCAATGGGAACGTAAAGAGAAGTCACTTCAGATCATTCCAGCACTGGTTAGACGTCCATTCTTCCTTGAAGACAATGTACCATATACTCACGGAAAGAACAGTTAAAATTCCTCGAGATCTCGACGTAAATGGTGAGGTGGCCTCACCTAAAGCCTCCACCCAATTCCGCCATGTCCACCTCAGAAACCGATGATTCTCAATATCCAAATCGACTGCACATGAGGTTCCATGATACTCCTCCATCAGCTTTGGTGACTATAATATTTCCCGAGTTGCAGAAAGTTATTCAGGGAACATTTCCAGAGCCCCAACCCGACCGTCTTTGTTGACATGCTTGCTTTAATCTTGTGTCGCTGTGGCGAGAATCATTTGGGAGTCGGCTCCACTGAAAATGGAAAGCATGCACACTCACCAACCACACCAGGCCATGTGATTTCTCTCACAAACGCCAAAATTTGACTCCGATGCTTAACTAGCTACATACTTTGTAGCATCTTTTATAAATGTATATGCCTTTCAATAGTAACCTCTTCTTTTTGGAGAAAAGCAAGGATCCATCTCAATCACTAAAGCTAATTGTTGGTCTTCTTCTAAACAATAAATCTGCGAATGAGATGAATCTACGGGATTGGATTTTAAGGATTGAATTTGACATGGAATAATTTTTAAAAAGTTGAAATTTTTTTGCACTGCTTTATGCGAAATCAAAAAGTATACCTACGTAACTAATTTAAACATATAATTAGATAGGAATATTGATAATATTCTTTATCACATTATATATTCAATAAGATCAAATGTAATATCTTTCGTGATTTTTACGGTTTCCAAGAAAAGCAGACAATTTTATTGCTAATGGGATATCTAGGACAATGTTTTTAAACTTAAGGAGATTCTTAGAGTCGTTCTTTAAATATGGAGATGGTGTGGGAATTTTAATATTCTTGCAACCTTAAGGATTTCTTGAGTTGCTGCTTCTGTAGCCCATGCTTCTGTGCCCTTGTATAACTTTCATCGTTTTTATATCCTTACTGCCCTTATATCCCCACAAAAGCTGAACATATGAATATAAACTTGGGCACAATTCTTTGGACAAAGAGATCATGGACCAGTAAAAGAACCTAAGGTTCTTTGTCATGCATGGAGATGTTGAAGGGATGGACACTACTGTGATCAGATCAAGGACATGAACGCTGCCCACATGATGTTTAATACGTTCCAGAAACTAAGGCCTTTAACATTTCCTCTACGTTTCCAAAGACATGACCAATATCAGTGGCCTACTAAGCTAACTCGAACAGTAGCCCACAGACTAAACCATTCTTTTACAAAGCTGTTGGGTGGGGCTTGAGGACGTGATGCCTTGATCTGTTCTAAAGGAGAGGCAACTGTATATCACAGGGCTAAAAGCTCAATGGAATATGCAATAATAATTGTTTACGCTCTAAAGAGAATATTTTTTTCCTCTAAAGCGAGCTTCTAAATAATCATCTATTGTAGCTTCGAATCTGGTATCTGCTATTTAAATTACACATGGCCCCTGCAGTTATATGAATTTATTCTCCATTACAGTACTATAATAATACAATCACAATCATTGGGCTGATAAAGTACGAGTATTTCTAATGGTGCTCGGGCATAGATCATTGGGAATTTTTCTTCCAGCAGGAGTGAGGAACTTTGCCATTAAAGGGAATAATACAGACACAATTGCTTATCTATTGTTAGGTTTATGCCTAACTTTGATTTAAAAAAGGATGGAATGAGGCCATTTACATTGATTATGAGAATAAAGTAGTAAACATTTGGAATGTAGGATCAATTCCCTGATGAAAACAAATCTAGGGGAGGGGGGGAATTTTCTCATCGTATTCCATAAGTTTGTGAAAATGACAAGATCATTGTATTCTGCAATTCTGAAGCTTTTTCGTTTTAGAATTCATAAAAGTTGAAAGTTTGGCATTTACACTTCCGTGTGCGTGTCGCGCGGCGATTTCTCTTGAACGGTGGTTGTTTCGCTACTTAAAGAAACAAATGCAGCGTATGCATGCTGCTTTAATATCTTCTGCAGTGGGAACCAAGTCTCGAGAAAAGTACTTGCTATTCTTAGTCAAAATTGTTTATAAGGATCGAGATAAGCCTTCGTTGCAGTTTCGGGTGTTTCAATATGATTTGTCATGTCCTTAGTATATCTCTCTGTCTTTGTTCCTTTTCTGAGTTGTAATCAGCAGTCCAGTTTGAAAAGAGAAGATAAGAATTTAACAAGAAGCTGACGTCAAAAGCTTGGTATCTTTGCCAGCCGAGATGACATGGTGCTTTATCCAACTTATGCCTCCTTCGGTCCATTTCCTCTCTTCCTTCGTGGGTCGTTCATTTCGGCCCAAAGCTAAGGATGCTGGCTGAAAATAGGCTTTCCTTAAATACCTGTCATATAGAATTTTTATCATACCACTCACCACAAAGCGCATCTAGTGTAGTGGTATCATAGTACCCTCCCACGGTACTGACCGGGGTTCGATTCCCCGGATGCGCATTTTGTTAAGTTTTTTCCTGTACATTCTTAACCGACCTTTTCTCCCCCCTTTTACAATGTCTGAATCGCAGTGCTATTCCAATTAGATCTTCAATTTCTTATCTGCGGTCCCCAAAATTTCAACTAGCTAAATTGTATTGAACTTGCATGCAGTAGACTACTTCACAAGCTGAAAATGTATCAATTATTTTTAGGTCACTAAGTTGAATTTTTCAACAACTAAAATTCTCTTGCCATAGATGGCCGAAAGTTTAACGTAAAGGTGAAAAAACTTCTTGGTCACGGGCAAACCAACTCGATGCTATACACTTGATTCTTTCATTCGTGCTTGACCAGTTTCGTAAAGGTTACTGGAAAACAAAACGTGTGACTGGGCGTTGAAGATAGAAATCTACTTAGAGAAGGGAAGCCTTGGTCTTTTTTCCCGCCTAATGTGAAAGTAGAGAGAAGTAACTCCGTTTCGTTCCTCTTTTTTTTTAAAGGTCTTGTTTGAGAAAGGGCGATAACCTCGCTGACATTCAAAGGGTGGAATAATAGAGTTATAGGAAAAAGGTGGGATTTGTAGTGAAAGTTCATAGAAAATGGAAAATGCTACTAATGGATCATGTAGACAAAGGCAGAAAGTAGTCTAGCATGTTCAGAGTCTATGGAGGGAATTGCCAAAAGTTAATAAAAACAAATGTTTTGGCAAGAAGTTGAGGTCACATCAATCGATACATGGAATACAAACACTCTGTGGGTGAATTGAGCACCTATTTGTTACGAGGTTGCGTAACAGTTCGGCCCTCTGCAACATTAAGCATGAAATTCTGAAAGAAAATGTCGTTAAACCTCTTCTTTTTGTAAGAAGTAACCTTTGCCAGAGTAACAAAAGTTTAGAAGGAAAACATGCTTGGGAAAGAGTATGGATATTCTATTGCATTTTTCATAATCCATACAAAAGCCTCCTAGTCATGATTTATGGAGGTTCTTTCCTTGGTATTATGCACATCAACCAGAGTGGGTTGATTCTCCCATATTAGGCATGCCAAGTCCAAGTTGCAATGGGCATGGCCCTTGACAAGCCTACTAATACAAGCAACAATTAAAACCCACTACTTAACGTGTCCTTCCTTACGAGTGTCCTTTCCACATGCCTGGTGGAGCATTATCAACTGACACAAAAACTAAGCATGCTTGATCCTCACTCTACCGCAACTCATAACACATCCCCTTCTTTAACTTAGACCTTGTCCTTAAGGTCATTGTCTAGATAACATTGTTGCATGTCCTAGAGGTCCCCCTAAGTTGCTTTTATTGGCAATAACCCCTCTCAATGAATTAAAATTTGATGGCACCACTTCTAGACGCGATGATCTGGCACTGCTTGAGGTCTAGCTGGATTAGACTCAACTTTTTCAATGAATTTCGGTAACTCCATAGCCACCTCCACTCTAGATCCTACTGCCTTTTTGAGTTTGGACACGTGGAACACTGGGTGAACTTTAAAACTTTTAGGAAGCTTTAATCGATAGGCGAAACCTTAATTTTTTCCTCCATTTCAAACTGGCCATAATATTTGGGCAACAGTTTTACTGACTTTCTTGTAGCCATAAAGGCTTGTTGATATTCCGACAGACACATATACACATGATCCCCTTCCTCAAAATCAACCTCGTGGTGATTTCTATCATAAAACTACTTCATGTGAGCCTAGGCTTTTCGAATATGTTCCTTCAACTCCTTAAAAACCTCTTCTCTATCTTTCAATTCTCATTCAACAGCTTCTACCAAAGTCATCCCTAGCACATAAGCCCACAACGAGGGAGGCTCCTAGCCATACACCACATGATATGGGCTAATCCCAATGCTGCTATTTACATTAGTGTTGAGGCAATATTCTACCTAGGCCAGCCACTTCATCCACTCCCAAGGTCAACCACGAACCATGTATCATAAATACATCTCAATGGTTTTGTTTATCACCTCGGTCTGCCCGTCAGTCTGCAGGTGGAGGTCAGCCTCCCCCTTGGTTGTTCGATGAACGTAGACAAAGCAATTAAGCAAAGGAGTAGAGGATAGTACAAGACAGTACTACAAAAATGATCATTTACATCAATTAGAGTTGGTAAGACAATACTACAGAAATGATCATTTACATTAACTAGAGCTAGTAAGATAGGACTATGGAAATGATCATTTACATCAATTGGAGCTGGTAAGATATTACTATGGAAATGATCATTTACATCAACTAGAACTGGTAAGACAATACTACATAAATGATCATTTACATTAACTAGAGATTGTAAGACAGTACTACAAAAATGATCATTTCCATATTGTGTTTCTTCCTATTCTATATTGTCGTTAGTTACAATATCAATTGTCATCTCAAAAATAAAGTTGTGGCATCTCTAAAATGAACCCTAAGATAATGGGTTGTTTCATCAAATCTGAAAGGTGTAGGCACTTTACTAACAAGCTTTTGTTGCCCATATAATTCAACCGAGAGCAAGCCAATTTCATTAAAAGTTGGATGTGATTTTTCACAAACTGTAAATCAATCATTTCCCTCAAAAAGTGATCAACTGACTACGTCCTGGAATTTTCTTTTTCACACCTTGTTTTTCCATGGCTACACTAATTTCAACCATCTCATTCCATCTTTTTTTTTTTTTGCAGCATACATTTACATGAGTTCAAAGCTATAGCTTATGTCATTGGGTGCTAAAACTCGTAATTTGTTATATGTAAGTCAAGCAACTTCTCAGTTCATATGCAGACGACACCCACTCAACAAGGCACCCTAACACTTGACATTTTTCTTAATTTTTATCTTGTTTACCAAATCTAGTGCATCTTTAAGCTGACCTTTTTTGCTCAACAAATTAACCATCCATCCATAATGTTTGATTGTGGGAGTGATGGAGTAATCATTGACCATGATTGAAACCAACTTGAAACCTTCTTGTACTCATCCTATGTGTCTATAGGCATTTAGGACACTCAGAAAAGTAAGCTCATTTAGTTTCACTTTAATTGTCACCATCTTTATAAACATAAAGAGTGCTTGATCTACAAATCCATGAAGTGCAAACCCTTCAATGATTGAATTCTAACAAGTCAAATCTTACTCCTCTAACTGGAGAATACCTTAAGTGAAGTATCTATATCGTCACCTTTGGCATACAAATTAATCATTGTAGAGCCAATGTGAGCATTTGACTTAATTCCATTTTGCACTGCTGATGCGGGAGTAACTGTGCCAGTCCATGCTAATGGCTCAGCCCATATGATTCTTACTATTTGGAGTTTTCATTCCTATCAGGATTCCTACTATTTAGAGTTTCCATTCCTGTTAGGATTCCAACTATCTGGAGTTTCCATTCCTATCAGGATTCCTACTACTTTGAGTTTCCATTCCTGTCAGGATTCCTACTATTTGGAGTTTTCATTCCTGTTAGGATTCCAACTATCTGGAGTTTTCATTCCTATCAGGATTCATACTACTTGGAGTTTCCATTCATGTTAGGATTCTTACTATCTCGCGTTTTCATTCCTGTTAAGATTCCTATACTTTTAAGGTTTCTAATTTGTTGGGATCCTATGCCTAATTTGTTTAAGATCTTAATTTGGTTAGTTTTTATTTTCCTTGATTCTACCAGACTTAGGTTTTGAGTATTCCTAATTATTCTAGCATTGGGTTTAGTCGTCTATTTAAAGACACCGTTGTTTCAATTGTAAGCAGAACATTATGAGAACTTTTGAGATTGGAGAAGTCATTGAATTTCATTTTCTTTAAGCTTTGCCTTTAAATTTCGTGCTCTTACTTTCCATCTTTTTACATTTCAGTTGTTTTACTTCATGCACCTAAATTACTGTCTTTACGTTTTAGTACTTTAATTTTCTAGTCTTTACCTTTCCAGCCCTTTATATTTCTGAATTTTCCTGTTATTATTTTGTTCCAATCTCATTAGAATCCAAAGCTCACTCAATTGCCCATCACGAAATGCATCAACTGCCTAATGGTGCATTTGTTGTCCAAGATTGAAATTCTCACTATTGCTACAAGCTGAGATGACTTTTACCATAGTAACTTCATTAGGGTAGATTCCCCTAATGAACATAGTAATATTCCTTGTTTTGAACATAGCAATTGATCATTTTTGTCCAAGAAAATGTATCCTTTTGCAGCATTTCATCAAATACTCTTCTTGCTTTTTCAAGTTTCCTTAACTTGAGTAGAAATCAAGTATAGTAGTTTGAACAATCACCTGTGAAGTAGAACCAACTTTCCAAGCGTGACAGTGTATCACTTTTCCAAGCACCAAAGAAGACAAAGATGCACAAGCCTTGACCAACAACATGAATGTGTAACTCGTTGGCATAACCCCAGCTCTCAACATATGAACATAATATTCCAAAGTTCTTGTTGGGCAGCTTTTTACATTGGAATTTATCTTCAATTGGTTGATTATAGGCTTCATGCTTGCAACATTGTGCTCAACTCATCCAAAAATGCATATATATTGTTGCGATAGTCTTTGCAATTCAAAGAGATATCATAAGACCAAAAATGATTGGTAAAAATTAGATAGAACAATTAATAAATTAATTCATCCCACACTTTGAGACACTAAGAATTATATAAAAATATAAACCATATAAAATTATTTGAAGATATTAGTTAAGTCAAATTTGACCTAATATCTTATTGTGATAAATGATGGAATGAGACTACTAGGACAAAGTGTCCAAAATAGTATGTAATTAAAGTATTTCTTCAATAGTAAATAGCTCCCTTATTTGGAGTTATAATGAAATACAAAGTTAATGAATAACCAATATAAGATATTATTGGACAAGGTGTTTAAGCTCTTAAATGAAAAAATTCATATGAATTTTTGAATGTGGTTGAGATATAATTGAGCATCAACCTTGAAATTATCATAATAGAAGTATTTGCAACTTAACTAAGTCAGCAAGCCAAATTTGAATCTGGTTAAGCATTTGCTAGATATACATTCTTGAATCACAAAAGCTTTCTTTCCTCTCATGACCAAAAGTTATAGCATGCTATATAGCCATTCAAAAATAGTTTGGGAAAACATCATGGCCACAATGTAACATGTTACTTTTCAAAATGGCTATGAAAAGATGTCACGAGATGAATATCACCACTAAAATTACTAAAATTGAATCATACATATTAGCGTAACTACTCTAACAAGTTTCTAACCAAATAATATCTTGTTATGATAGAAAATGGAATGAGACTGCTAGGACAAAGTGCCCAAAATACTGTGTAATTAAAGCATTTCTTCAATAGTAAATAGCTTCCTTATTTGGAGTTATAAGGTAATACAAAGTTGATGAATAACCAATATAAGATATTATAGGACAAGATGTTTAAGCTGTTAAACAAAAAAATTCATATGAATTTTTGCCCATGATCTAATTGAGCATCAACCTTGAGATTATCATAATAGAAGCATATGCAACTTGACTAAGTCAGCAAGCCAAATTTGAATGTGGTTCAATATTTGCTAGATATAAATTCCTGAATCACAAGAGTTTTTTTTTTCCTTTCATGACCAAAACTTATAACATGCTCTATAGTCATTCAGAAATAGTTTGGGAAAACATTATGGCCACAATGTAAAATGTTATTGTTCAAAATGGTTATGAAAAGATGTCACGAGATGAATATCGTCACCAAAATTACTAAAATTGAATCGTACATATCGGCGTAACTACTCTAACAAGTTTCTAACAAAATAATATCTTATTGTGATAAAGGATGGAATGAGACTACTAAAACAAAGTGCCCAAAATACTATGTAATTAGAGTATTTCTTCAATAGTAAATAGATCCCCTACTTGGAGTTATAAGAAAATACAATGTTCATGAATAACCAATATAAGATATTATAAGACAAGATGTTTAAGCTCTTCAACGAAAAAATTCATATGAATTTTTGCCCATGATCTAATTGAGCATCAACCTTGAGATTATCATAATAGAAGAATTTGCAACTTGACTAAGTCAGCAAGCCAGATTTGAATGTAGTTCAATATTTGCTAGATATAGACTCCCAAATCATAAGAGTTTTTTTTTCCTCTCATGACCAAAACTTATAACATGCTCTATAGTCATTCATAAATAGTTTGGGAAAACATCACGGCCACAATGTAACATGTTACTGTTCAAAATAGTTATGAAATGATGTCACAAGATGAATACTTATCACCAAAATTACAAAAATTAAATCATACATACCAGCGTAATTACTCTAACAAGTTTCTAACCAAATAATATCTTGTTGTGTTAAATAATGGAATGAGATTACTAGGACAAAGTGCCCAAACCACTATATAATTATAATATTTCTTTAATAGTAAATAACTCTCTTACTTGGAATTATAAGGAAATACAAAGTTAATGAATAACCAATATAAGATATTATAGGACAAAATGTTTAAGCTCTTAAATGGAAAAATTCATATGAGTTTTTGCTCATGATCTAATTGAGCATCAACCTTGAAATTATCATAATAGAAGCATCTGCAACTTAACTAAGTTAGCAAGCCAAATTTGATTGTGATTCAGTGTTTGCTAGAAATAGATTCCCAAACCACAAGAGTTTTTTTTCCTCTCATGACCAAAACTTATAACATGCTTTATAGCCATTCAGAAATAGTTTAGGAAAACATCACGGCCACAATGTAACATGTTATTATTCAAAATGGCTATGAAATGATATCACGAGATAAATACTCATCACCAAAATTACTAAAATTGAATCGTACATACCAACATAACTACTCTAACAAGTTTCTAACCAAATAATATCTTCTTGTGTTAAATGATGAAATGAGACTACTAGGACAAAGTGCCCAAAACACTATGTAATTAGAGTATTTTTTCAATAGTAAATAGCTCCCCTACTTGGAGTTATAAGGAAATACAATGTTGATGAATAACCAATATAAGATATTATAGGAAAGATGTTTAAGCTGTTAAACGAAAAAATTCATATGAATTTTTGCTCGTGATCTAATTAAGCATCAACCTTGAGATTATCATAATAGAACTGTTGGAATATATTGTAATGAAATTAGAATATATTAACATTTTGATGATGAGAAAAATAGAATTATAATATGATAATATTATAATCATTGTTTGATTGTTCATTGGTTTAAATAAGAAAATCAATATTAGAACTTTATGTATGAAAGTACTGTTCACGTATAGTACTGTTCACGTATATGCAAAATAGCCTCCAACGGTAAGAACACTATTCACCATAGTACTGTTCATACATGATTCAAAATTGCCTCCAACGGTAAGAATATTATTCATCCAAATATTACTATTCACCAACAGAAAGAAAAAAACAGGAAGAAGAAAAGAAGGTGGGAAATCAACGGTATTGTTGGATCAACGGCTCTTTTGAGTGATATCTTGATGCTATATAAGAGATAGAAGGTTAAGTGTTTCAGACAACCAAAAATAAGAGAAGTTAAGTGTTCTTGAAGTGGAATTTCATCAATCTTCTCTCAAGCTCATCAAGTTCATCAAGCTGAAGAAATCATTCGGTGATTCTATTCTAAGCTCATTACTGCTTTGATATTCTTGCTAGGAAATCAGTTTGATTTTCAATTGATATCATATTTGAGCTTATTTGATTCAGATAAATAGTGCTATGATTTGATAAATTGGGGCTTTTGTCCATACTACTTTAGATCAAATATCTGCACTTATCTGAAGCTTAGGAAATCAGTTTGTTCTTCAATTCATATCTTAATTGAGCTGATTTCATACGAGTAAACAGTGCTAGAGTGTATTTAAATTTGGGGCTTTTGTCCATATCATTCTGTATTAAGTTACTAGCACTTGTTTGAAGCTTCTGAACTTGAATTCATATCTTATAGAAGCTGAATTCATAAATTGTACTTAATTGTTACTCTTTGTTTAAATTCTTGGGGAGAGAATTTGTAACTTGGATTGAAGGAGTGGTTCTCCTTTGTAACTGAGATTGAAGGAGTGGTTCTCCTTTGTAACTGGGATTGAAGGAGTGGTTCTCCTTTGTAAATGGGTTTGAGGGATTGGTTATCCCTTGTAATCAATTGTGTAATTGATTGAAGAGTGACTCTAGCAGGTTGTTGCTAGAGTGGGGTGGAGTAGGTGCCGAGGTGGCTTGGGCCGAACCACCTACCAAAAATCTGTGTCTTTGTCTTGTGTGATAACTTTATTTGCAGCCTTTATCATTTAACATAAGAAAAACGAAAAAAGACTAAAAAGATTTTTGATAAACCTAATTCACCCCCCCTCTTAGGTTGCTATAGGATCCAACAGAAACATATATAACTTGACTAAGTTAGCAAACCATATTTGAATGTGGTTCAATATTTGCTAGATATAAACTCTCAAATCACAAGAGTTTTTTTCCTCTTATGACCAAAACTTATAGCATGCTCTATAGTCATTCAGAAATAGTTTGGAAAAACATCATGGCCACATTGTAACATGTTACTGTTCAAAATGGCTATGAAATGATGTCACGAAATGAATACTCGTCATCAAATTATTAAAATTGAATCATACATACGAACGTAACGACTCTAACAAGTTTCTAACCAAATAATTTCTTGTTGTGTTAAATGATGGAATGAGACTGCTAGGACAAAGTGCCTAAAATATTATGTAATTAGAATATTTCTTCAATAGTAAATAGCCCCCCTACTTGGAGTTATAAGGAAATACAAAGTTAAGGAATAACCAATATAAGATATTATAGGACAAGATGTTTAAGCTCTTCAACAAAAAAATTCATATGAATTTTTGCTCATGATCTAATTGAGCATCAACCTTAAGATTATCATAATAGAAGCATCTACAATTTAACTAAGTCAACAAGTCAAATTTGATTGTGATTCAATATTTGCTAGATATAGATTCCCGAAACACAAGAGTTTTTTTTCCTCTTATGACCAAAACTTATAGCATGCTTTATAACCATTTAGAAATAGTTTGGGAAAACATCATGGCCACAATGTAACATGTTACTATTTAAAACAGTTATGAAATGATGTCACGAGATGAATATCGTCACCAAAATTACTAAAATTGAATTGTACATACCAATATAACTACTCTAACAAGTTTCTAACTAAATAATATCTTGTTATGATAAAGGATGGAATGAGACTGCTAGGACAAAGTGCCCAAAATACTATGTAATTAAAGTATTTCTTCAATAGTAAATAGCTCCCCTACTTGGAGTTATAAGGAAATACATTGTTTATGAATAACCAATATAAGATATTATAGGATAAGATGTTTAAGCTGTTAAATGAAAAAATTCATATGGATTTTTGCTCATGATCTAATTGTTCATCAACCTTAAAATTGTCATAATAGAAGCATCTGCAACTTGACTAAGTTAGCAAGGTAGATTTAAATGTGATTCAATATTTGCTAGATATAGACTTCCAAATCACAAGAGTTTTTTTTCCTCTACATGACCAAAACTTATAACATGCTCTATAGCCATTCAGAAATAGTTTGGGAAAACATCATGGCCACAATGTAACATGTTACTATTCAAAATTGTTATGAAAAGACGTCACGAGATGAATATCGCCACCAAAATTACTAAAATTGAATCGTACATACCAGCATGACTACTCCAACAAGTTTCTAACCAAATAATCGCAATAGTAAAAATTTGACCTTTTCTCTTAAAAATTTTCAAACCAGCCACCCAAACAGAACTTCAATAGAGACTTTGAAAGAGATGGAAGTGCAAACTAAACAATGGAAAACAGAGTATGGTTATGTACCTTGTGGACGAAAGATGAATAGGAGAGGATTTAAGTGTAGGCCCTGAAAAGTGAGAAAGATTCATCCTTTGAAGAATATTAGCCCTTCGTGGAACTTCCAAAGCTTGGACATTTCTCCTTTCTGAATTTTCTGCTCTAGTGCTTCCATTTCGGGTTATTCTAAGACTTGCTCTTGAATAGATTCTACCCATCATCATGGGATAGGTGCAGACACCATAAGTAATTCCTTAAGCCCCACTTCCTTTATGGTTAGCCGATTTGGCACCCCTATTGGCTTTTCTCTTTTGCCATTCCTGTGCATTTTTTTGACAATTTCTTTCTTTATTCCCCTTTCAAACCTTAACTCATGTAATGGTCTTGCCAACATGTCATCACTACCCTCTTCTCCCTCTTTTCTTTTTCAACCCTTTCGCTCGCCTTTAACATGTGTTTCTCGTTTCCAGAACAAAGTGTTTTGACCCCTATTACCACTCTCATCCATCCTTCGAGATAACACATCCATTCCCTTATTTTCTTGTCTGGGCTTGAATTCAATGTCGAAATCATAGCCCATCATCTTCACCAACCATTTTTGTTGTGATGGTGTCAAGATCTCATGGTCCCAAAGATATTTGAGACTTTGTTAATATGTCTGGATGATAAACTTATGGCCTAATAGACAGTGTCTCCATTTCTTGACTACTTGCACCACCGCTAGCATCTCTTTATCATAAGTTGACATAATTGTATTCTTTCCTTTCATCAGTCGGCTATAAAATGCAATTGGGTTACGGTCTTGAATTAAGATTCCTCCTACTCCACTCCCAGAGGTATCACACTTGACAATGAAGGGCTTCGATAAATTTGGCAAAGCTAACATCAAGGTATTGACCATAACCTTCTTCAGTCGTAAGAACACTTACTCTGCCTCTAGCCCTCACTCAAAGCTATTCTTCTTCAGTAACTCATTTAATGGTCTCACCATGACTCCATAGCCTTTCACAAAATGACAGTAATACACTGTGAGACCAAGAAAGCCTCTAAGAGCTTTCACTGTTCTTGGTTGTGCCACTCCATGACAGCTTGTATTTTCTTCTTATTGATGCTTATGCCATGTTTGTTGATTACATGGCTTAAAAACTCAACTTCCAGTGTCCCAAACACACATTTTGATCTTTTTGCATACAATCCATGGACTCTAAGTAAATCCAACACTATTTTCACATGCTTATAATGGTAAGTATATCGTTGAAAACTATTAGCACAAAATGCCTTAAAACATCACAAAAGATAGTGTTTAGTACCAATTGGAAGGTGGATGAGGCATTCATTAGCCCAAACAGCATCACTAGCCATTCAAAGTGGCCATGGTGCATCTAGAACACTGTTTTGGGTATATTTGTTGGCGCCATCCTTATTTGATGGTAGCCTAATCAAAGGTCCATTTTGAAAAAAACCTTAACCTTGCACAGCTCATCCATGTTTGGTATAGGAAAGTTACCAGGTATGGTGTGGCTATTCAGTGATTGATAGTCCACATAGAAACACCAGGATCTATCCCTTTTCATTATCAACAAGACTAGGGAAGAGAATAGACTAGTGCTCATTTGAATCACTCCAAAACTCAGCAAATCTCATAAAATCCTTTTTATTTCTTCTTTCTGATAAAAAGGATAGCGGTATGGCTTTATTGAGACTATTATGACTTCATCCTTTAGAGGAATGCGGTGCTCCTAGCCCCATACTGGTGGCAAAGCTTTGGGCTCTCGAAAGATATCTTGATACTCCTCCAATAGTTGAGACATCTCTTGGTGGTCAGGATTAAGCGGGTTTGGTTCTCTAAAGTCTTTATGATCCATGGACAATACAATCAAGATCATGGCATGGTTTTGCTTGGCCAATTCCTTACTCATTCAACCCCCATCTTTTACTTGGTTTGCTAGTGCAAGTTGACATGTGAGTACAATTCTCTCTCATTCATACTTGAATGTCATTTTGAGTAGGGACAAGTCCCATAGTATGGAGCCCAAGGTAAGTAACCAACTAGCTCCAAGTATTGCTTGTAATCCTACCAACGCTAAGATGTAAAAGTCTAGCGTGAATAATACCCCTTAGAGATAGATTTTGACTCCTTTGCACAACCTTGAGCTCGTGACTTTGTCTCCATTAGCTACTCTCATCGTCATGGTGCTTGCCTTCTCTACTCTTATCCCTGCCTTCTTGGCCACCCTTTCGGTAAGAAAGTTTTGCGTACTACCACTATCCACTAGGAAGTGTGTACTCAGGGGGCATGCATGTAGAAGAAGAGATGCTAGAAGCATAGTTGGCCCATAAGGGAAAATGTCCAAAAGACACCCCAAAACTTCTCTGAATGCCATATACGACACACCAACCCCCCAAACCATGACAGTTGAAGAGCATCTACACCAGGTGTGAATAACTCATCGCAATTGTAACACAGCCCTTTGGCTCTCTGTTCATGGATTTCTCCTTAGGTCAATCTTTTATAGAGTATGGTTGTGGGTCATGGGCTTGATGTTGTGGCTCCTAAGTGGGTGGTTGCAGCACTGGTTATCTTCCTGGGCGACTAAACTATTGCTACTCGACTAGGCTGGACTTTTGCTTCATAGATCCTTGCAAACCCAATGGCCGCTAAGAGGGTTGTAGGGTTCTCTAATTTGACGTCTACTCATAAACCCTCTTTTAGTCCGCTAATGAAGCAACTGACTTGCTACTGGGGTGTCATACCACCTACCCACATCAAGAGTTGCGAGAAGACTCGTTGGTATTCTTCTATAGACCCTTTTTGGTAAGCCTTTGTAAGTTCCCCATAAAAGTCATGAAGCCCACTGGTACCGCTTCTCTCTAGCAAGTCCCTTGTGAGGGCTTCCCATGTTAAGCTTTCTCTGTCCTGCTCATCACGAAATAAGTAGAACCAAACTTGGCTTCCCCCTCCAGGTTCCACAACACGTAGGCCACTTTTACTTCTACTGGCACTTTGTAGAACTCGAACAATTGTTCAAATCAACTGATCTAGTCCAAGGGGTCTCTTTCTCCAACATATCATGGAAAGACCATTTTCATAGTTGGACATGGGCCAAATGTTCCCCCCCCTCCCCCTATTGCCTCCTCCTTCGTCCCTTACTCTATATCGCTTGAGCAGCTAGAGCTTCCTTCATCTTTGGGTTTCTTCGGTTGACTAACTGCTAGGCTGTCAATTCAAGAGTTGAGTGCGGCAAAACATTTGGTACATTGTGTCCGTGAGTTCCTTGAACTGTTGCTCCATTTCATTTCCTCCCATTTCTTTTTTTACTTTAGCCATGGCAACGTCTGGCTTTGGTACCAATTTGTTACGAGGCTGCATAATAGTTCGGCCCTCTGCAATATTAAGCATGAAATCCTGAGAGAAAAGGTTGTTGAACCTCTTCCTTTTGTGGGAAGTAACATTCACCATAGTGACGAAAGTCTGGAAGGAAAACGTGTTTAGGAAAGAGTATGGATATTGGACGATGCCGGGGAGAGAAGGGAGTGCGTCGAGGCGGCGAACAACAATAACACATGAGATGAGCCCAGTGCATTGGACCGATGGATAAGAGAACTGAGCTGGCCTAAAAATAAAAAGCGTTTGGGCGCTTAAGAACGTATATCACGTGCCCGGAATGGAGAAGAACCTGCTCCCTCAATTATATAACCGGTCCCAGCTTGAAAAATAAGGTTACCTTATTTGGTTTGGCCCTGAGAGTGTAAAAATATATTAAAATCCGCAGATAATATAATAGAATAGGGGACCTCCTCGAGTCAATAGGAAAGAGAGTCAAGTCAAGTCAATATATGTGATATTGCATTTTTCATAATCCATACAAAAGCCTCTTGGTCGTGATTTATGGAAATTCTTTCCTTGGTATCTTGCACGTCAACCAAAGTAGGTTGATTTTTCCATACTGGGCGTGCGAGGTCCCAGTTACAATGGGCATGGCCCTTAACAAATCTACCTTTCCCCTAGACTCCTACTACTACAAGCAATAATTAAAACCCACTACTTAACGTGTCCTTCCTTATAGTTGTCCTTTTTGCATGCCTAGGGGAGCACCATCAACTGACACAAAAACTAAAGCATACTTGATCCTCACTCTATCGCGACCTGTAACACGAATAAAGAAAAAGTACACAACCGTTGGAGACACATCGTCAGGGGTCTTGTGGAGGGCAATTACAATTGATATTTAATGGGATATTAATATCCACCAGCAACTCCTTGTGGCTAGTTCTCGACCTAGTGGTGTTAAGGCCAAATTAGAATACAGAGAACAGAAATATTAGAAAGATTTTCGTGGTAGACTAGCTTATGTACCGAGAAAAATAGTAAACGATTATTTATAACTAATTTTTCATCATTTATATATGACGAACTATCAACTTATTTTGTATGTCTCTTCTAGACTAAATGGTGCCACTTCAGCATTCGTGTTTCCTTTCCTAATATTTTCCGACTTAGGCCAATAAACATTTTTTAAAAATTTCACTGGCCAGCTCTTAACTTGAACCACGTGAAAGTACTAATAGATCAAGTTTCCCAGTCGAATAAGCGACGATTACTGATTATCATGGAACCGCTTTGCATTAAGAGGGAAAGTTACTGTTTCTCTTTGTTTCTCTGTCTCCCTTGTAATGCAAAAATAAAGGATTATAACATTTTAACCACTTGTCTTGATTTTGTTGTCAACTTCGGGGCCCAAATATGCCCATTTGCCCTGAAAAGTACAACTGGAAAACCTTGTTTTGAACCGACCTCTTCAAAACGTTGTTGCGAGTCACTAGTAAATAAGTCTCTGTACAATACGCGTAATAAATTTATCAAAGATTCGAATAGGTACATAACTTTTGGTCAATCAACTGCCATATATGCTTTTCTTACTTGCCATTAAATCAGCCAAATTAAAGTCACAAGACGGCGAGATATGATCTTAGTTCACTTGAGTTTATTTTATAGCATCTTCGCCTCTGCCATGTTCTAAGTCACTTTCCACTGCAATGGCTTGCGATCCATTCTAAGGGCTCAACAGCCGCTTGGACGCCAAATATCAGAGGAAAGGATATTTTACAATTTCCTTTCAATTCTCTTACTGTTGTCACGATGATAGAAAGTCGAACACCTCTGTGCCAATTAACTGGAAAGAGGAAACCTAAAGATATGTATACAAACTGAAGCCAACAAATGAAAACTATCCTGAATGCTTTCAAAACATGCAATAAGAACACAGAAGTTACCAGTGAAATGCATCTAATTCAAACAAGTGAGTGCAACAAATCATTCTTGTATATAGATATTAGAAGCGGTGATATCAAATAACTCAATCTTAAGCTCATCAAGGATACTAATTTTAATTCCATTGAGCCAAAACTTGAATCAGAGATCATAACATGTGATTGACATTAAATGACACTAAAGAAAAATGTGGATACCAATTTAACATGGATCATGTCAAAGCAAAATATACAGCGTGTCCAAGAAACAAGAGAGTTCTTAGTTCATGTCCAAGCAAAACATGTATTGTTGTGAAGATTGCGTGAGATCATGTTTAACAAATGGGAAATCCATCCATCAGTTTTTTTCCCCATCTTTTGTTTTTCAGATATGTAACAGTCTCTACCATGATATTCACAATAGAAAGTTGACTATGTCTGGATGAACAATCAAGAAATATGGCATTGAAATACAGGTGCCTAGGGAGGTGGCCATCGATAAGCAGCTGCAATCCTGCCATGGAAAACCTTTCTCTTGGTTTTGGTTAGTAGTCTGGGTAACGTTAGGTAGGTTGTGGAACCCAGATGTAGCTCGGATAATAATTAAAGAATATAACCGGGCAACGATGGACACCTTCAAGAGATATTTATCAGATAAATGGGAAACCCATCCATCAGATTTTTTTCCCCATCTTTTCTTTTCCAGATATGTAACAGTCTCTACCATAATGTTCACAACAGAAACTTGACTATATCTGAATGAACAATCAAGAAATATGCATTGAAATAAAATAGTGCTCATGGAAGAAAGAGAAACAAAAGGTGCTAAGGGAGATGGCCATCAATAAGCAGCTGCAATTCCTGCCTTGGAAAATCTTTCTCTTGGTTTTGGTTAGTAGTCTGGGTAACATTATCTGGGCTGTGGAATCCAGATGTAGCTCGGATAATAATTAAAGAATATAACCGGGCAACGATGGACACCTTCAAGAGATATTTATCAGATAAATGGGAAACCCATCCATCAGATTTTTTTCCCTATCTTTTCTTTTCCAGAAATGTAACAGTCTCTATCATAATGTTCACAATAGAAACTTGACTATATCTGGATGAACAATCAGGAAATCTGCATTGAAATAAAATAGTGCACATGGGAGAAAGATAAAACAAAAGGTGCTAAGGGAGATGGCCATCAATAAGCAGCTGCAATTCCTGCCTTGGAAAATCTTTCTCTTGGTTTTGGTTAGTAGTCAGGGTAACATTAGCTGGGCTGTGGAATCCAGATGTAGCTCAGATAATAATTAAAGCATATAACCGGGCAACGATGGACACCTTCAAGAGATATTTATCAGATAAACGGGAAACCCATCCATCAGATTTTTTTCCCTATCTTTTCTTTTCCAGAAATGTAACAGTCTCTACCACAATGTTCACAATAGAAACTTGACTATGTCTGGGTGAACAATCAGGAAATATGCATTGACATAAAATAGTGCACATGGGAGAAAGAGAAACAAAAGGTGCTAATGGGGATGCCATCTATAAGCAGCTGCAATTCCAGCCTTTGGAAAATCTTTTTCTTGGTTTTGGTTAGCTGGGCTGTGGAATCCAGATGTAGCTCGGATAATAATTAAAGCATATAACCGGGCAACGATGGACACCTTCAAGAGGTATTTACCAGATAAATGGGAAACCCATCCATCAGATTTTTCTCCCTATCTTTTCTTTTCCAGAAATGTAACAGTCTCTACCAAAATGTCCACGATAGAAACTTGACTATGTCTGGATGAACAGTCAAGCACTAAGCATTACATAAAATGGTGCACACGCAAGAAGGACAGAAAAGTAAAGGAACTTAGGGAGATGGCCAGCCTTGGAAATTGGTTTTGGTTAGTAGTCTGGGTAACATTAGCTGGGGTATGGAATCCAGATGTAGCTCGGATAATAATTAGCATATATTACCGGGCAACGATGGACACCTTCAAGAGATATTTATCAGATGAATGGGAAACCCATACATCAGATTTCTTCCCAATCTTTTCTTTTCCAGAAATGTAACAGTCTCTACCATAATGTCCACGATAGAAACTTGACTATGTCTGGATGAATAATCAAGTGATATGAATTAATATAAAATAGTGCATGCAGGACACAGAAATAGAAAGAGATTGATGCTTAGGTAGATGGCCATCTATAAGCAGCTGCCATTCCTGCCTTGGAACGCCCCTTTTGTTTTTATCTTGGATCTCTCATTTGGGGCTTGATGGAGTATGAAATAATACCACTACAGAAGTCTTAAGCATGACACTTATATTGTAAATGATCTAGAAAAGGCACATGTATGTAATATAATATAACCGCACCAACTCAATTTTAATCTTAACCAAACAAATGAACCTTAATCCAACCCATCCACAGTTTAAATGAAAATTTACAAAACAAAAAACTTAATACCAGGCTAGCCAAAAATGTACACACCAAGGAAGATCTCGATACCGTTTTAAGATTTCCTTACATTTACAGAGCTAAGAACCACAAACAAAGATACCGAGTCTTCCAAGATATCAACTATAAATTAGCTACGCATTTGAAATCCTAAGTGAACTCGACGTCAGGTTTATTCAGAACTGCAAAAGTGTGATGAACCACAACCCATATGCTATGAAACAAAACACAATTCAGCTATGACAGGAAAAAACCCCAACTGCCGGTCATCATTGCAGGCACGTAACGGAAAAAAAAAAAAAGGCGATTTCAATAGAATGCAAGAAAAAAAAATCTATTTTTGATATGTAATTCCAAAGCATCTAACATTATCATCGAATCCCATACAAGTCAACCTCCTACGAACCAAAATCAGAGGAGACCCACTTACATGAACCTTCGTGTATCCCTAAAACAACAACGAGCTATTCGCCCAAACCTCCAAACCCGCAAAAATCACCTCTCAAAGCTCATCCTCCATCCTCAAGTACTCCCCAATATCCGCCTGGTGCAGCACCACAATCCCATTGGGGTCCAACTTCCTACAGTCCTGCGTACTCTTGGCCGCAACACCGAAACCCAGGGGCACATCAGACATCGAAAATACGACAACCCCATCACCAGGCGCAATATTCTCTGTAATCCTCCCCAACCCACCTTTCAAAACATGGTTCCCGTACAGAAACGACATTTCGGAGGTTGGTTTGAGCCAGACCTTGTGTTTGGCGTTGGGAGCGAGGATGGTGAGCGCCTGAACCGTGAGGTGGAAGCTGCCGCCGTGGGTGAACTTGCCGATGCAAGTCCCGAGAGAGACAAGTTGTGGGCGAGCGATATTGGTGGCACGTTTGACGAGAGAGTCGGCGACATAGTAGACCTTGTTCTTGTTGAGGCGGAAGCAATAGCGGCCGGGGGTAGAGTCGGGGCCCTCGTGAGAAGGCTGCTCTACGATGCTCTTGAGATTATTCCCGGCGAACTTAAAGAGCTTCTCGAACACTGCTGTGGTCTCCTTCTCGTCCAGAGGTCTCATCTCGAGGATCTCAAGAATGAAACTTTTCTTCGCTTGGAGCTGCCGCTGCTGCTCCTCTAGGGTTTTACTTCTAAGCTTATGTCTTATAATCATCTTTTCTTTTTCTTTTTCTTTTTTCTTTTTCTCTTTTTATATAATAAAAAAGTATTAATACTTAATGACATTAGAAGCCCCAAGAAAGGGCAAAGGTGTGCGTACAGAAATAAAGGGCCCCCCTCCCATCTATCTTGACCGGGAAGGTGGGGAGGCCCTTGCGGGAGCCCTACCGCCCAAAATTTTGAATATTTTTTAAAATATATTTCACTCAAAATCTGAAACATTTAATTTAATAATATTTTATCTCTTTATCAAGAAAAATAAATTTCTGAAACATTTTTTAGTTCTTCTTATAACTTGTTTATTTAATAAAATATTATTTAGTAAGGTTAAATATGCAAAAATAGATGGAGAAAGAGTTCCAAAACAACTTACATTGGAGTTCTCTTGAATTCATCCCTAAGGTTTTATGTAACCTAATAACTACACAATGCGTGCAAGACAAGGGATTAAAGTACAAAGTGAGATTACGAGTGCTTTGAAGATTACTCAGTGATGTGGCCAAAATCTTTTTGTTTTGGCCGGTGTATTCCCTTATGCTACTTCTTGTGAGCTTTGATCTCATTTTATGTGCAACCCACTTGCTTTATGTGAGAAACATGACCCGACTTGAGAATAATGATGTCACTCAACTATTAAGAAGAGAAAAGCATTAGATGTCTCTTTCTTCTATCTCTCGATGTCAAAAAGATAAAAAAAGATGGGAAGAAAAGTCATACTCGAAGTTAAAAAGAAGAAAAGAAGGAAGAAAAGTCTTAAATGTCGCTTTCCTTCTTATTCTATCTCTCTTAAATTCAAATGAAGCAGTCAAGGTCGTTTTCCTTCTTTTTCTCTCTCTCTTAAATTCAAAAGAAGCCGTCAACTTTGCCGAAGATTAAGACTTGAGCCAACGGGAAGAATTTCCAACGGTCAGCCATTAACTTCGCCGAAAATTGAGACTTGCGCCAACGGGAAAAATCTCCAACGGTCTACCATTAACTTTGCCGAACTTTGAGATTTGAGCTAACAGGAAGAATCTCCAACGGGAAGAAATCTACGAGATAAGGTGGTGGCCGACTACTTCTATAAAAGGAAGAAACCAGTGTGAAGAAGACAATTAGAGAAGAAAGAATCAAAAAGAAAAAGTTCTTCAAGTTCAAGCGCTATTCCTTCCTGAAGGCTTTCTAATCTCTGTAAGCTCTGTATTGAAGCAAAATCATTATTTTGATTATATCGTTTATATTTTGCTTCGATCTTAAAATCCAAAGGTGAAGGTTTTTACCTAACTTTGGATTTCTTCTTTTTAGCACTCTCATAAGCTTAATATTGTATTGACCATTTAGTTGAGGTGCTTTACTGTTTGATTTTCTTGTCTTGATTTGTAATCTGTGGACCGCTGTCCCATTGTAAACATCAAAGAGAAACTTTTTCTCTTTTGGGAATGAAAATGACCCTTTAGTGCTTTACTAAAGGAGGTGGAGTAGGACTTAAATTAAGAAGTCCGATTCACTTTTAAAAAAAGAGTTCTGTGTGTATCTCTATTTGTGTGATTATAACGTGTTATATTAGGTATATTTCTATTTCTCTGACAACTTTATAATTGATTTTGATAGCAATAGAATTTTTGATAAAGTCGGTCTATTTTAGAAAAAATAAGGGAGACACCTAATTCAACCCCCCTTCTTAGGTGACTTAGGACCTAACAATTTTGTTTTTTTTTTGTTTTTTTATTTTATTTTCTTTACATGCTTTCACATTCTAATGTTCCTAATTATAATTTTATTTTGTTTCGAGTAAAATATTAGCGGAAATTATCATTTTAATATTTTAGATGTTTTCTTAGATTTGGAGAATTAACAAAATACTGTACTACTCTTGCATTGCCAATATGATAATTTTCTTAAAATATTGTGTAGTTAAAATTTCATTACTTGATTTAAAAGAACATACTAAATTATAAAAGATTGCGTATAAAATTTAAAAAATCATAAAAGATTTTGATTCCATTTTTCATATTTCAAGTAAAAAAGTACAAGTAATTTCTTAAAACTCAATGCAAAGTTAAGTGTGCATATTATCTTAGACTTCCTAGACCCACTAGATAATGTTGTGCCCTAAACTTGTATGTACTAATATGAACGGCATATGGGCTAAAGTTTTAACTCGAACCGACTTAGATCCCACTCCCATCATTATTGTTCGTCTTAAGTTCACTCACTACCGTCACGAATCACATCAAACCAAATATTTATCATGATTAAAAAAAACCACACGAAAACTCTGCTGTGTTTTTGGCCCACTCGAATTATGGCTGGTTTTGTGATGCTTATCCTTTTCTTGGGCAGACAAGGACAGAGACAAAGAAAGAAGCTTATAATAACAGAATGGCATACATCAAGATCAACTTATAAGCCTGAATTCTTCATTTTCAACAGGATGACGATCGATATCCTGATTTTTTATTATGTAAAGCGCAACAGTAGAACACAACTATCGGAGACGGAATGACAGAAATGACATGAACTGATTTATTACAGGAAAGGCAGTAGATTCATGTTGCTCAGGCGGTTTTGGTCTGCAAAAACAAGGTTGCAGGCATGTTAACACAACCCCTTATCCTCGGCGAATCGTCTCCAACTTCATGTTTGTTGAAATTTTTGTGGAGGCAGGCCTCGAGGAGATGTCGTTCCACCAAGCGCTCACGTGGGGACGAGAGGTTATGTCATCGGCCTTTGATGTTTTCATGAAGTAAACAAGGCTGGGGATGTGCTGCAGATCAGCCAAGGTGTAGTATTCTCCGGCAAGGTATTTAGATTAGAAAGCCTTTCCTCGTACACGTCCAGGGCTTTTCCAAGCTTCTCCATTTCGGTTTCGATGGTTTGCTCATCGGGAGCTTTCCCGTGTATGGGATTGGCGATTATCTCGTGAAGGACTGCTGTAATCGGACTATGAAATTGATGAGCCTCCACTTCCATCCATGTGTCCACGAGGGCCGACTCTGATAAGCTATTTGCTCGGAGGAGATCAGTCCCGTTGTCCTTGTGCTTGCGCGCCAGGTGTCGGTTGATGGCCCTTGATTCTAGCCGAGGAAAGTAAACATATTAGTCCAAATCAGGCACAGTTTACTGATAACCTTCGAGTACTTCGTTCAAACGATCTTACCAAAAAGACTGACTTCGTCGTCTTCCAAGGCAGGGATCTGCCCAAACGGCTGCAAGTGAAAGGATAATGTTCATGTTATTGGCACCCAGAATCGAAGAAGTAACAATTGAACTAAACAACCCAAGGGAGAAGAGAAGTTTCAGCAACAAAGAGAGAACATAATTACGGAGCTTTACATTGAGGGAGAGATGTGGTTCTTGTTTGTGAGCTCCAGCAGCCAAGTTAACCGGTACGAGCTCGTAATCAAGGCCTTTCTCATGGAGGCAGAGCAAAACAGCCGCGGTGCACGTGGATACTGGAACTCCATGAACCTTGATCGCCATGATCAGTAGCTGGATGAGAAATTGCAGTTGAAAGTGTGAGTTGTGGAGGACGAGTACTTGAAGACTAGTTTTAAATAGATGAAAAAGAATCACCGAGCTGTGGAAAATCTGTATAATATGCAGCGCTACATGTCCTTTCTTTTGGTATCTACCGGAATGTTGCCGGCCTCTTCATCATTCTTTTACATAAACAAACTTTCATATGTACTTGCAAGTTCCAACCAGAACATATTTAAAGCTTTAATAATTGTACTCATTTCTGCATATTTTTTCCTTTCCTTTTCGATCAAGGTATTCACGGGAGTCAGTGGCAAGCGTAATGATCTATACTTTGAAACAAAATAAAACCAAACTTCTACTTCTAAATCAATACGGATTAAACCATAAAATTCACTTACAACTAGTCAAAATAACAATATTACCAATCAAGAGAGATAGTAAGTAGAGACTAAATACAACACACAGCAAGACGGACTAAATACAATTAGAGACGATGGAGCTAAATTGAGTAGCTTCATATATACATACATAAACTGAACGGTGCTTGTTCTTACTCATTTATACAACAAACCCCAACATGTCTCGTAAGTAACAAACAATAATTCTTTAACATGGACCTGGTCTTGATGTTGGATCCTTCACACTTAAGCTTTGGCGCGTCTCAGTTCCTGGAAGAGCAGAGTACAATTTCAAAGAAGGTTCTTTGTTCCGATTTCCTTGAAGCATAGTGAACTGACCTGTCGTGTTGAGCCACTGGTGTGGACACGGTCTAAGAAACGCAAGTTTGAAGAAGGTTCCAGATTTCTTATTAAGCAGGGTAACATTGTCTAGGGCTGAGGTCTAGTGGGGTCAGCCAAATTGATGGGTTTGAAGAATAATCACTTTCATCCCATACATACATCGAAGCTTGGATCAATTAATAGAAAGACCAGAAATTGTATATACATGGATATGATATAGAAGAGCTGCCATGAATATACCAGCCCACGACCAACTACAGAGTCAGTTAACAGGAATTTCTCCACACACTCAAACGTTCATTTTGCTGTCTTCAGAAACCTAAGAATTAAGGAGTCTAATCGCAATTTCCGGACAAATACTTAAGCACTGGCTCAGAACCAGAGGCTGCCATAATATACACAAACAGTACTTATTTTTTTGCCAACTTTGTTACAAAGAAAGAAACATAGAGCCACAGGATTCAGATTCAAATCCGTTAGTCCTGCCTGTACATGTGTAAAGTAATCATAACAAGACAGATCTTTAAACATGATTTCGGAAGATGCAATCAAGAAAAGGAAAAATTATGATCCGGAAAAGGTCAAATCCACCTTTTTCACAAAAGATCAAACCATCTAGGAAGAAAACTCTAATAGCGATAGAAGAATCAAAATCCAAAATCACATCCTCCATCGGACACCAAGTCTCCAATCAAGAGGCCTCCCAGCGCTCCACCTAGCAGCCCAGCTCCCAAGCCCATCCCAAACTTGTTCTTCTTCGGTGGTTTTTGCACCGGCAGATTCCCATATCCTGGTGGAGGATACCCATAACCAGTCGGAGGTGGTGGATAGCCATAAGCCGTTGGAGGTGGTGGGAACCCATAACCGGGTGGAGGTGGTGGGTACCCATAAGCAGGTGAAGGTGGTGGGTAAGCATAACCAGGTGGAGGTGGTGGGTAGGCACCATCTGGCTGATACAGTGGCGGCGCCGGTGGCGGGGGCGTAGCTTGTGAATATTTTCCTTCAGGGGCAGGAGGAGGAGGAACATATGATTCATCATATGGCGGCGCACTAGGTTCAATAACATGCGCAGTGGCAGGCTTATAATAAGACTCAGCCATTGGAGCACCATAAGCCACTTTCTCGCTGAACTTGTATGAAAAGTTTAGCACGCCTTGGGGCTTTCCCGACGGTTTTGTCACCTGGTAACTCACAAACTGCATCGACTTGCCGTCTCCTACACAGTTGAGAAGCTCTTTGACAGGCACGTGAACTTCACCGAGGTGTTTGGCGCCGCCACAGCAGAGTTTGAACACGAGGGTTAGCCGGTTACGCTCGGCTGCGGACTCGTCAATGGCGAACTTCATGGGGAAGTTCCAGGAGGGACAGGTACCCCCTTCCCGGTCCACGCTGGTTTTGGCTTCTTGCTTCTCTTTTGTGTCGCCGGAGAGTGATACGACGACATAGACCTGAATTTTGGAGAAGAGATTAACATTTTTGAGGTCTCTGGCAGAGATCACGTTGATTTCTACGATCCTGTTATCCATGTTTGCTTTGTGGAGGAAGAGAAAGAGCGGAGTGATAGGCACGCCATTGTTAACTTCTATTATATCATCTTGGGGAAGAAACAACGTACACACCTGACGATCACGCGTTGACATTTCAACGAAGTAACTACCGGTCGGATGGTTCGAGGTAGGTGTTAATTGGAAAGAGTCAGCCGCTGCCAGTGCTCTTCTCCTGAATAAGATCGTACTAGACTTTTGATCCCAGCCGCTGAGCCATCACGACACTCTACCAGAAAAGACGAAGAAAAAAAAGAGAAAAGAAAAGTCATTGCATCGAGAGGTACATCGTGAGATCCAACGGACACGATTATGCCCCAGTTTTGAAGATTGTTAAATCATCCAAAGCTCATTTTCAGAATATAATCCGCCAGATTTGGCAGGCCAATGCCGGATGCGAAAATATAATCTTTAAATATTAAAATATCTCTCTAACTCTTAATTTTTAAATTATATTTTGAGATTGTTTCTAATACAACTTAATAGTCTTGTCGCGTGGTATCTTTCGCACCTTGGTTTTTTTATTTTCTAACGAAATTTCATTTATATAATAAAAAATTAAAATACCGCGTGTTTGAACCCTGCACGGTGGGCTTACAAATTGAAATCAACCATGTTAATTATTAACAAGTTAAATGCTGTGGTCAAATCGTAAGCAGAAAGGCGAAAACTCAGAACTAGATCGGCAGAAAGGTATCATAGACTAGACTTCTACATGAGAGAGAATGCAAAGGCTTTCTTCATCCTGAAAGCGGAGCTGCATCAGTAGCCAAAACAAATTGTGCTTTGTGTATCCCACGTCCTCTGCGTCCTCCTCCAGACGTGGTCAAAGAAGTCAACAATCTAAGCCACCTCAGCGCGAAGAATGCCACTCAACCTGACAACTCTGTTCCCGTAAAAAGTGATCGTGGTACAGAAGACAGTAATTGGGGAGGATGTCTTGAAGATTTTAGTACTTCCAAGATATTTGGCCTCAGTTGTATTCAGTTGTATTCTATTGGATGTCAATGAAGCAAGAAACGATAGCCCTCTCCTTTGTTGGATATGAACCATCATTAGCCAACCAATTTGGCCAAGAAGACAACTTGGCATCTTACTGAATTGCATCTTTTGCACGGTATTGGCTATGGTTCTTGCTGTCATAGTTGAGTTTAGCTTGTGCTGTTTCTAGTCGATCAGGGCATTGGTTATTTGTTGAATGTTGAACAATGCTTGTGAGACTGTTGGTTCAATCTTTCATTTTTCAGCTATACCCATTATTGTGTCTTTTAAGTCCCACAAGGATAAAGTAAACCTAGAATTCACGCAAAAAATGACACTAGGAGATGATTTGGATTCAACCATTGTCATAAGGAAATAAATTAGATAAATAATATGAAGTTATTTTATATTACTAAAGAGTTTATTAAGAATTTAAGTTCAATGTTTTGGCCATTCACTTGTTGACAAAGATTTTTATGAAAAATATTCTTCAACATTTAGATCAAAGAAGGTGTATTAAATTCTACTTGAAAAACATAAAACTTAACAAAGAGATACATTCTTTAACTTAGTGTCTTAAAATTTTAAATAAGATACAAGTTTCTTCCTATAAAATTTAACATATATATTGTTTTGTGAGGTCTTTTTTTGAGTAAATGTGAGATAGCGTAGTTTCTAGTGTAAATCCAGTATAGGAACGCTAACAGTGGGCTTCCTATTGCATTCTTAGTTGCTATATGTAAGAGGGTACTCGTTATCTAATCGGCTTTGGACTCTGGTTTTGGCCTTCTCGTGTGCATTTCTTGTTGCTGTTTGGGATAATATATATATATTTTTACTGTCAAATTTCTGACGCGTCTCTTCCTTTGTTTGACCAATCCAAGGCACCGCAAATGCTTCATCAAATTTCTGACTTTCCTCGCACCATGTAAATATAATAAATTATTTTACGTAAGCTCGGACGTAAGATCATTTGTTAACACCATCTCTATTGACTGGTATGAACCTTCCAACCTGTACATACAGAACGTGAAGAATGCCTAGAGAGACAAGGGAAATGGTTTTAAAGCGCTGTCGGCTTCCCGAGAGATGCATAAGAAGCCAAGCTTGTGCTTTCCCATCGTATACGCGGATAACACAGAATTTCTGTCTCCTGAACAACAAAGCATTAAAACGTCACCGTTTCCTTGGAAACATAAGGAAAAAGGACATTGACCATAACAGAATATGCGGATTCTTGGAGTAGATTCTCTCGTATCTTAATCAGATGTCTGGTTTCTTCCATGACTTGCGATTCGACGGCCGAGGTACGCAGCATAATCCCCACCAAGACGTACTTTTCACGACTAGACAGCTCTGAAGATCTCATAAGCCATTAAATCAGCAAGTACTGTCCATTGGTTAGGCCCATTAACTGCACGCGTAAGCATAATCAGCAAGATCTTTCTTAATTCTTCCACGTTGCTAGATTTTTTATAACCTATTGATTACAAGTTAAAAAATATTTTGATCAAACTATTTATCCTTGGTGACGGAGAAAATACAATGTTTGCTTCCTTTCATACCCTTATTATTTTTATATCATTTAATTCTCAAGTTTGAATAATTATAGAGTGATTCATTTTTTTTAACTTATAAAGTTTTTTTAAGTTATTATGTTGAGACAAGTAATGTAATTTATCATTATCAAATACTTGAGTAAAACCTTAATTTATGATATACCTTACCTTCTACCATAGAGATTGGCTATATTATTAGATAAAGGAAAGAATCGAAACCCTAAATGGTTGCCGGAAAATCGAAAGATTCAAACGCAGACTAGAGAGCTTGTTTTAGAAGACACTGTATTTGATTTCTTGACGAAATTGATGCACAAATCGACCCTCTATATAGAGTCTAGGTAGAGAATGAACATGGAATATAAATTTACAACGAATTCTATGCAAATCAAAAGGAAATCGTCTTCCGTTGATGGCTCGATTTGGTGGCTCGGTTTTCTAGTTGGTGAGTTGAGCTGAGCAAGCCCTGTGCCACTAAGGAAACTCTTTGGTCGTGTTTGTTCCAAAGATAAACGCAGAATTGGAAAACATCTGTATTTGGATTGGATTATTTACTCTCAAAACATATGTTAGAAATTTAGAACGCAAATTAATAGATTGTATTGGTCTATTTTAGATATATTCCAAATATATCTTATACATAGTTTAGAAGTTATTCTTTTCTATATTAGTGCTCTTAGTGATATTTGGTTAGAATCACCTTTTCTGATAGTTTAAAAACAGAAAATTATAAGAAAACTTAGATAATAGAAAAGAGAATTGCACCCTATGAAGGCTACAAGTTGAGCCTTATAAGGGTGGTAGCCAAAAGACACTGTTTTGCATTGTAGCTACCATCAAGAAAGAGTATAATACATAAAATACTAGAGATACAACCTAATAAGAGAAGTAGGAGCCCATAATTGTGCCAATAATAGTAGATATTAGACAATGTATTAGTCTTGACCATTTTAAATTTTATGTCTTTTGTATATTTAAGATTTAATTTACATATATATCTATTTGTGTAATGTGTTGTTTCCACAACAATTGGTATCAAAGCTAAGTTTCAGGCTTGAGAGCATTGTGTGGATAAAATCGAGCTAAATCGACATGAAACCAAGATATATGCATTATCATCCTTGGTGGGTTGTCATCTAAAAATTTGAACTTTGGTATGAAAAACTCGATTGACTTTCAAGTAACTTTCTTTTTGGGTGGAGAAAACTCACTTTCTAAAACTTGTTTTTGTTTGTGTACGGCCGAGGAAGAGCACTTTAGACAATTAAAGCTAGATATGAAATCTTGATTGTCTAATGTATACTTCAATGTCGCTTGTGTCACTTGATTGTCTAATGTATATTAAGAAAAGATGTATAGATTCACCATAAACAATAAACCATCACGTAAGCATTCCTAGAATACCATTGTAGAAGAATGATATTGGATCCTGAGGACAACCAAACCCCTCACAATATTTTATTTTAAGACTACTAGATTGTAGAACGGTTAGTTTGTAGAAATGACTCCTAGAAAGAGGCATTCGGCCATTGGGAGATCCCAATAGACCAAGCTGAATAGAAAAAGTCGTGGAGCCTTGTTAAGAAATTTCAAATAACTATTCATCTATCTTTCTTTGGGTTAGTGGATAATATTTAACGGTAACGAAATTTTGTACAAAAAAAAAATAGCCCGAAAGGGAATATGCCATAAAAAGGATTGCTTCCCATCATTGGCTTTACGCGAAGGGACGAGGTCCAGGATTTCTCAATGTAGTCGTAATAGCACCATAATTAATAATAATATAGAAGGTAAGAAAAGGGGGTAAATGACTAAGAAGATACCTACCCCAAATTGTGGAAAATCGGGTTAACTTGGAAGATTAAAACTCTAATAACAATAGTGAAAACTTTAATTAAATTTGTTTATAATCTTGGTAATTTTTTCTAAATTTCTTATGTTAGAATTTTTCAACGGTCTGATTTAATCATAATGTTCGAATTTGTACCAAACTATACAAAATTGATTAATGGGGGGTTGACTAATTACTAGTTTGGGAGTTTGATATTGACTTGACCTTTCAAAAGTTTCCTTCCACACACTATTTGTGGATGGAACCAGTAGCTGGTCAACACGATTCAAGGGGAATGTAATGCACAAGTCCAAACTTTAACGAGCCGAAGAGAAAAATATTATTAATCGCTTTATGCTAGTTGCACAAAAAGACGTACGGTAACTATTATTAGTGAATATCAATCATTTTCATTTTAAAATCTTATATAATTATTGCACTTGTTAGGACAAAGATCTTTACCTGTTCTTCCTCTCGCTGTTCCTTCATTGCATCCCCTTCCTAGAATCGCGTTTGTAATTTCCCGTCGAAACTCTCTCTCTCGCGGTACTCGTAATAAACGTGGGGGCGTTCTGCAAAGGCGGCAAAAGCAAATTTTACCTTGCTTTACGTTTCTCTTTAATGGCGGCTCTGTTTCCATTTTGTCCTTATCCTCTTTCCAGGTATCTGTCTCTCTCTTCCTCTGGCTTTGATCCGTGAACTTTGTCTGTGAGTTAAGAGATGTCTCATCCACACCGTGCAAACCCTAATTATATGGAGCACTATTTATTTCTCTTTTTGTTGTGTTCTTGCGACTCAGTTTTAGCTCTTCGTTTCAGTTTCTTTTTATACGTAATTAACATTCTTCCGCTCGTTGTCTGAATATATAGGCCGGAGATATTGGAGTCTATACTGTATTTTCTGAGTTGTGTTTGTGAAATTAATTTCTTAGGTTGTAGGCTGACCTGAAGGAGAGGCGGTTGTACGGCAATGGAAGAGCCGGGGCAGGTGAAACGGGCGCTGATAGACGCCTCGGCGGGGGCCATTGCCGGCGGTATATCACGGACTGTCACGTCGCCGCTTGACGTGATCAAGATCAGATTCCAGGTTTTATTTTTGGTTCCATGAATTTCCATTTTATGTAGCCGATGCAACTCTTGATGCAATGTTTGAACTTAGCGCTACATTGTGCTGCATTTAGTTGTTGTTCGACTTATAAAGTTGGTGCTATGCTGTGCGCTTTTTTAGAGGAATCAATTTGTCAATAACGTGCACACATGACAAGGTTCTTGTAATACCGTGCTTATTACGATGATTGATTATCCAATGTTCGTTGTTTTTCAAAGGGCTTAGATCTGTTATGTTATAAGCAGTTTTCATGTTAATGTCGAATTTTTGAATATCTTGATTGCAAGGGAGGCTCTAACTCTTTGACATACCAGGGCTTACTATTGGTTGTGGTTTGTCAATTGCTTTCTTGGTTGGAAGAAGTTACTGACTTTTGGGGAAGATGAAAGTGAAGAATTTTAAGTGTATCTTGGTGGTTGCGAAAACAAAAACTGATGGTTTCAAAGATATAGGGGAATGTTGATTCAGTTTTGTGTATGATTGTGTTTATGCTAGAGTTTGGGTGGGGGAGTATTAGCTGACGCATATATACATCATAAACGCTTGTGGTGAAGTGAAGTAAATGTTCTTATTTTTCAAACTTCTGCTGACAGGTTCAACTTGAGCCTACTTCGTCTTGGGCATTACTTCGGAACAATGTGTCTCAAATGCCGAAATACACTGGAATGTTTCAAGCAACAAAGGATATATTCAGGGAGGAAGGCTTACCAGTATGATACTCAATTTGTACTGTGTCATCATTTGCTCTTTTTCCTTTCCTTCTTTAGACGTTTTCTTGTCGCAGTTTATGTTTGCAACACATTAGTTGTTAATTTCCCAGGTTGATTTCTGTCGAGACAATTGCTTTATTGTACTGTCCTTTGTATAGTAGTGTAACCTGGGTTCACACCATGGACCACCGTGTCATAGGATGTAGTTTGTAGATCTTTGTATATGTATCTTCATAAAAGTTCATTTGTTCTTTGTAGCATAAACACAAGTCAATATAGATTGAGCATTCTTCCAATCTGTCTGTGTTCTCATCAATTTCTGTTGTTTGTTGGCTCTTTATATTGAAAATTTTATCTAGTTTAATATGCAACTCAATCTTGCCAGTTATAGGAAGGTATATAATAAGTTAAGCCTGCTGTTTTGAACTTGCGAGATAGGAAGCTACTCAATCCTCATGGCTCCCTAGCTGACTGGGTTTTAGTTTGTGAATCATAGTTTATAACACCTTGTTTACATGAAGGGAAGGACTAATGCTGATTGTTCTTATTTAGTGCGTTTCAAGCGTTTGTCTCCTTTTTATTTCAAGAAACCCTTGAAGTATATTACTTTGCAGATGTAGTGAGCCGTGTAAAGTAGAAATATTCCTTATTTTACAATTGAATCTGTAGTTTCCTGCCACTTTTATTTCTCAATGCCTAGCTTATGATTTGGCAATATGTGTCCACTTATTTGGGTGGTAAAGGTGGCGAGAAAAGTTAAATTCAGTTCTTAGATTCTCATGTTATTTTCAATTTAATGATTGAATTTCTGATTTCGAGAATAAATCATTAAGTTTTTTTCCTAGTTTCAAATAGATCTCTCCATCAAATTATCAGTCACTTATGTTATGGTACTTGATGTTAGACTAATCAATAAATGTCATGTGATAAATTTTATAAAATTAAAAATATAATTTAGGAATGAAAAAAAAAAAACACAAAAACAAAAGAGATGGATGGTCGATTAGCCTAATTGGTGAAGTGGCTAACTGTCATCAAATGAAAGATGGTGGCCCCTTTCCCACAAGGAATTCCTTTCTAGAGGGCTGACTGCCTTTAGAAATGGGTTGCCGCTCCTCATAATGATGGCACTAGCCCTTTTATTCCCCCATCAGGAATGTCATCTTTCTTTTTAAAGATGCTTTAAATTCAAATTTTCTTTTCAGATATATTAGTAATTTAGTATGACTATCATGTGGTATGCATAGTTTGTACATGATGTTTTTAAACTAGAATCATGTGGCATTAATTGATTGGTTTAAATTGCTTACCATTGATGAATTGAATAGTGAATTGATGAAAGGACTTATTTAGAACCAGTGGAAAAAGCTAGGAGTTATTTATCAAAATTGAATACTTGGGAGCTAAATTGTGATCCCAATAAAGCATCTTTGATAAAGGTGAATCAAATCTCTTCCAAGTTCTAAAGCCTGATAGGATATGTTTCAAGACAACGTAATGTCCTCAGTTTTTTTTTTCTTTTCTCTTGGGTGATTCGTTTAGGAAAGTCTAACACTGGTCTGGGAATTTTGTTTGAATTTTTATTTTAACATCAGGTTTGAATTAGTTTAATGTCTTTCTTTGGATTACACTAATTAATTACTTATGGCAGGGTTTTTGGCGTGGAAATGTCCCAGCTTTACTTATGGTTATGCCATATACTGCCATACAATTTACTGTTTTGCACAAGTTCAAAACATTTGCTTCTGGTTCTTCCAAGGCAGGTATGAGAGGCTTTTCAAATTAGGCTGACATTTTTGCCTCATTCTTTGGCAATCTGCACAGTGGTGCTCTGACTTACAAGATGGTTATCAAGATAAGAATTGGAACATGTGGCTATTACCCAACTTAAATATCCGTGTAAAATGGTGATTGATCTGTCAATATCAATTTGGATTACATGGCACTCTGATAATTAAGCCCCATATAATGTAATGTTAATATGTTTATCTAACTTAATTAATGTAGTAGGTAGTTTGTTAACGTTTTAAACATTTATCTCTCTGCTATTTCTCATACGTCTCATGGCCTCTGTCAATATCAATTTGGATTAAATGTTACTCTGATATTTAAGCCCCATATAATGCCATGTTAATATGTTCATATAACTTAATTAATGTAGTAGTTAGTTTGTTATTGTTTTATTTATTTCTCTGCTATTTCTCATACGTGTCATGGCCTTGTTGTTTTCTGGCATCATACAGAGGATCACATTCAATTAAGCCCTTATCTGTCCTATGTCAGTGGGGCATTAGCTGGGTGTGCAGCTACTGTTGGATCATATCCCTTTGATCTTCTGCGGACCATATTAGCTTCACAAGGTGAACCAAAGGTATAGAAATTGAGAAAAGTAGGAAGTCATCTCAAGTTGTGCTTCAATAAGTTTCCTTCAGCGTGTTAAGCTATTTTAAGGAGCCACTCTGAGCACAAGCTATGCGAATTGCATTTCACAATAATTTGTTTTGAATCTTTACATAAGTAATAGATGCTGGTAAAGTTTTTATCTGATCTTTCCTGTGCGTTGTTCATGGCTTCGCCTCTTTTTGAAAAAACTGCATCTCAGATTTTGGACTGGCCCTCTCTTGCCTCTTCTATGTATTTCGGTCCACACAAAAACTTGGCAGCTCATGTGGGTGGTTTTATTCTCTTCCCAGCACCCACAAGGGCCTTGACTATGGAAGTAGAGCTTTCTTAGAAGTATGTAATTTTGTGTCCTCTGGGAAAGGCCCATGGCTTCACGGCTCATTCAAATGCTTACCAATTTATGATATTTGCTTTCTGTACAAACAGTAAGTTGTGAATAGGCCATTGACCTTGTTTTTATGATAGTGGTTTAATAATATTTACGGTCATCTAGGTGTATCCAAACATGAGATCTGCATTGGTTGATATTGTTAGAACCCGTGGCTTCCGAGGGTTGTATGCTGGATTGTCGCCTACCCTGGTTGAGATTGTTCCTTACGCTGGTCTACAATTTGGAACCTATGATACATTTAAGCGCTGGGCCATGGTAAGAGTCTAGTCTCTGTTTCTTTTCAGATGCTCTTTATTACTCAAATATAGATTTAGTGGTTTTTGCTTGTGCCATTTCATCGAGGGAACAGAGGAATCAGGACAATAACTTGCAAAAACATCTATCTGGTACATCTATATAATTACAATAGTAGGAAAATTGCAGATATCTGTTTAGAGCTTTGATGGTTCGCACTCGTGATACCCAGAACGTGGCCAGTTTAGCGAGTGTCATGCTTTTATTCTAACAAGTTGACAGTGTAGCCATTGTATTTGATCCTATTCATGTTACTTCATGCACTGTAGGCCTGGAACAGGTTTAGATATTCTAAGACAAGCTTAACAGACGCAGAAGGACTTTCAAGCTTTCAGCTTTTCATCTGTGGGTTGGCAGCAGGGACATGTGCCAAGCTTGTCTGTCATCCACTTGATGTGGTAAAGAAAAGATTCCAGGTGGGTCTCTAGCCTTCTTGAAACCTTCGTTTCATGACCCGACGCTAGGAAATCTGATAGCCATGTGTATGCAAAATATGCCAATAGTGTAATGGTTTATTTTAAAAAGCTACAAAGCATGTTCTCCTACTTAGGGTACCTATGGCACTATACACCTTATGAGAGAGGTCTTTGAGCTTTTTATTTTTTGTTTTTGGAAATACTGTTAGCTTCTTCTAAATGTTATAAGCTAAGCACATGAACATCAAATTCTTCTGCCAGTTACCTGGACAAGATTGGTTTACTGTTTCTCTTTGTTCATGCTTCTAGGTTTGTTTAATCATATTCACTTAATATTTATGTCTCGCAATCTCCAAGGGAATTGAGAATAGAAAGGCTGAAGAAAATACTAAAATGGTAATCTCGGGTGTTCTCTCCTTGCGAACTTGGATGTGACGCTTCTTGTTTTGGTCTATTGCAGGTTGAAGGACTACAAAGGCATCCTAGGTATGGTGCTCGAGTTGAGCATCATGCTTATAGAAATATGCTTCATGCCTTGCGCCAAATCTTGCAGTTGGAGGGGTGGGCTGGTCTTTATAAAGGCATAGTCCCGTCAACGGTCAAAGCTGCACCAGCTGGTGCTGTAACTTTCGTAGCTTATGAATACACATCAGACTGGTTGGAATCCATTCTTTGACTTAAATATTGCCCATTTTTTCTCCTTTTCATCCATTATTTTCTTTAATCTAATTCTTTCCCTGCGGGGATAACGAAAGTAGATATAGAAGTTAAGAATAGGAGGATTTTTTCCCCCCATTTTTGTTTTTGTCATACCGTTATAGGCCATAATTTATGTCCGTTGAGAGGGCAAAGAACCCAAGTTAGAGCGAAGCTTAACTTACATAATTGTATTGGAGATTGTCAATCCTAGATTTTTGTTCTCATGTGACTGTTGAGCACCTATGTCTAAACCAAGGAGTATACCCAAGTTTATTGTCTCATGAATGAAAAGTTCTTTCGCAGGCCGATTTTGAGTGCGATATGTTTTGCAGACTACACTATTTATCGTGCGTGTATTGTAAATTGTGCAAGTAATAGGCATGGTCAGATTGAGAACTTATATACACTTCAAAGAGTGATTAGTAATTAGCGTTGGTCTGCTTTATTGTGACATGCTCCTCAGGTTTGATAAGAAAAACAAAATAGTCCTGGACTGTCACCATATGTAGCCAGGAGGTACTGCTACGTGTTCAAGACTGTTTTATAGACAAAGAATGCTTCAGCTGCGGGTAGAGTCTATCGCATATGAACATATAACGTCAGTGTACTTGTCTGGAATTAGTGGCATGTGCAGGAGTCGTTGAATTCAGTATCTCCAGTGTCTGAACGTAAAATCCCAATAGATTTTCAAAAGCTATGAACCAAGAACCGCCACCATTTGGTCTTTTGAATGGTGATCAATAATCTCATACAAGAAGTTTGAAACTAATTCTCCAACCAACGAATGATCATCTTGTGGATTAGCCGATGTCCAAAGAGAGTTCAAAAACTTGGTTTATTGATGTTCATCATTACACGTGAAACTACCACGCAAGATTTCCCAGATAATAAATGACTAAGCGGGGCCTCTCTTATTTACACTCTACAATCAGGATATCTTTCCCGAAACCTTCAATTCCTATAAGAAATGTCCCTTATTCGACAGAAAATCCGGCTAGTTTTACGATGGCAATAGTGACAATCATTTATCGTCTCTTGTTTCTCTGCTGTCCTCTGAAGGCAGTGAGACAAACTGCAAAATCTTCTCAACCTGCGCAACATCGATTCGGAACTTTTCAGCAATCTGTTGGATATCCATAGGTCCATCATGATCGTCAGCTTTGCCTTGGTGCAGGAGGACAATATGCCGCAGCTGTGCCACGTTCAGGGTTCCTGGAGGGGCAGGCCTCTCCTCATACTTGCCAGAATCTGGTTTTGTATTCCGCAGTTTTGGCATGGGCCTGTCATACTTTTCCACCACGAATGCCTGTAGAATGACTAGCATATTAACTTCCTGAGCATTTAATCAAATTCCTATGAGGTAGTCAACACCTTCTACACAATTCCTGAGTTGGTTCAAAGTGGAATGAACACAGGGCACTAGGCATGCTGTTAAGAATATTGTCGTTCAGTGCTTTTCTTTGAAATCATAAATATCAATCACCCTAAAGATGATAAACGTACAGTATATAATTGATATGTGGCTTCATCTGCTCATGCATATGAAAGAGTTTATTGAAATAAGTACGTAAGGCCGTAACCATTACGTGTAAGCAATTCAGGTTTCTTGCAGCCTGAACCTAAAGGAAGATTTTAGCATAGACAACAGACTGTAGACAGAAACCAAATGAAAATACATAAGTACATCTCAATGGTAAATGCAATCGAGCAGTAGGAAATTGTACCACCCAATTCATTACAGAAACAGAGAACTAGAGCAACACTTGTGCACATATCCGGTAGGAGGGGAGAGAAGGGATGGAGTGGTGGGGTGGAGGAGGGGGTTAGGATTTTCTCCATTTGAAATATGAGGAGCGAAGCCAAAAAAAGAAAAAGAAAAAAAGGAAGCATATTTCTAGAGAACAAGGACAGTAGACTATAGTTCAAAACAAAAAATGTCCATAAAGAAAAGCAGCAACTTGCATTAACTCACCTCACCCATCTCAAGTTTCCCACCAGGCTTGGATCTAATTCTACCAACCATTTGACTGAGCATGGCATCGTACTTTGGATCCCGTTCTTCAAGTAGATTTTCAGTACTGATTTGAGAGGTACCTTCTAAACGTAGAAGAAATGATGCCACCAATCAGAATAGATTGAAATTGAGCATTTTCCATCCTAACCATCATAAAAACCAAACAAGATATGAAAACACACGAGCACATGCAATTGCACACTGTTAAAAACAGGAAGAAAAATACACCAGAAGGCTGACATAATGATGTCCATCTCTCTAAACTCTCTTTGCCAAGATAATAAAAAATGAAAAGAAAATCAGTCCAATATTTCGTGATCCGGTGTCCATTACACAAATTATTGTCGATTTTCCAACGCATACATACACATACCTAAATTTTTGGGCAACAAATTCGAATCCTAAAGCTAATGTGGCAAGCACTAACATTTCGAATGAAAATGCAATATTTCTATAACAAACTATAGTTACAACAATCAGAATATCAAAGACTTGGTGCTCTCATAACATTTGGCTTCCAATATTGTTAAGATAGACTTGGTGCTTTCACAACAACGGTAGCAATAACAATATTTGATAACAATAATGACAACAAAGAATTGGCGAAACAGATGTCTTCAAAGTCAACAAAAAAAACGCATTCAACAAAAATGGTTACGAAAATTCTCAAATTAAAAGATCAATCTAAATTTATAGCCACAAACCGACTTAAAGTTCTGCAATCCCCAAATCTAGCACAAAAAGAAAAGGCATGCATCACCGGAAACTCACCGGAATCAACCTTGCCAGACGTCCTCGAGATCTTCGGCTCTTCGGCGGGAGGTGGCCGCCGATCACCAACGCTCTTCAGTTTTGAAGAGGACGGCGTCGGATCAGTACTCGAAGATGTTCGCACTCTGCCAGATGCTCGACGTAATGCCTGACCCATAGTTCCCTCCGTCACGCACACCGCAAGACGCTTATTAACTATGCTCTAAATGTTCGAAGCCCTTCACGTAAGAATGCTTTGGTGTACTATGATGAAATGCTTGCTTGGATTTGAATTTTCGGGAGAGGAAGACGCTTGTGGAGGGCGCACGCAGGGCATGTAGGGAAGGCAGGACAGAAAGCAACGTGGCTCGTTGGTCTGTGGACCACGTCGCCGGGTCCTCTTTCGGACGGCCCAATAGTTTCTTCACCTCCAGCTTGTGGATTTTATCACGGCCCTAAAGCTATCCTACAGAAGCTGCAGGAAGGTATTGTTGGAATTTAGTTCAAAAGTTGCTTTTTGCCTTCTAAAGTGCAAGAACTGACCCATATTTATCGATGAGTATAGCTTAAACAGGAGATTAAGATCCCGTCCTAAAGTATGCATTAAATAAAAACCTAATTAAGGAAATTTGAAATTATGATACTTACTTTGCAAGATTGAGCTATTTTTACCATCTTAATGAGATTTTAGGAGATTAACTGATGATTATTGCCATACGAACTCTTAGGATTTTGATTATTTATGGAACCTGATACTAGCCTATTTGATTATTCCATTTATTATATACTCATCTAAACATCATGTATATATTGTAAATTCACAAAATAATATAAAAATCTCTTTTCCAATTCACTTCCTCTTCTTGGTTTGGTTTCCCTCTCTCAAATATTAGTTGGCTCATTGCAGTGAGATGGAGGACGGCAGCGATGGTGGCTGTTGAAGACGGTGCTAGGAGAAAATACGGTGGCTGGAGTTGTCTCCAAATGGTGGTCAATTAGCAGGTATATTGGCGGGGCCGGAGATCTCGGCCGGATTGTTGTTTGGCAGTTGGTTTGTTTGGTCGCCAGGTAATTGGGCTGCTGGAAACTGAGAAGAATGGCGGACCTGCAATGGGCATCTGACGAATTGGGCTGGATATGAGATTGGGTTTCGGAATCCATTAGACCCAAAGACGTATGCATGAAGAGAGAGTGCGAATCCAGAAACGGCACGTCAAGGAGCTTAACGACAATATGTGATCCGGAACTTTCTCTGGTTCAGCAAATTTGAAGCAGCATGGCAATGGCATGTGAATGAAACACGTGAATGACAGGGCTAAATGGAGGAGGATTCATGTTTCCTTCTTTTGAAAGAGAACAAGTTATATCAGCCATCTGGTGAATAAGAGTAGATTATCCCAAGTAGCACAAGGCCAGGCCGCAGCTTCCTTTTCTTTGCTTCAACTAGTCGAACCAATTGGACATTGCAGAAATTTCTATCATCTAAACTGATCAAATGTTGACACATAACATATGAGGAACCTGAGACCAATATAAATGACTTATCAGAATGCCTGCCCAGAGATTGAGCACTATGAAGAATGGCGATGCTCCTCCTAAATTTAGCAGAGCCGCTGCAAAGTCGGGTGCAGAGAAGCCTAATCTTTCCTGTGTTCATGAAATGACATGTTTATCATCTTGGTTCCTGATTCTCAGTATGAGCTTTGTCCAATTTACACGGCCTCTAGGAATTGTAAAGACTGAAACAACTGTGCGCTCTCTGAAGAGGGGTCAGCATTGCACGACGGAGAAGTGAGCATCCTTCAGAGGGGTCTCGGGAATGAAGAAGTTGCTGGAATTCTCATTTTCATGTAATCAATCACACAGCATGTTAGCAGTGAAAGAATTCAGAAGCCAGAGACATTTGAATACCTTTCCCTTGACTCAAACTTCAAGTTTGGTCAACATGTCACTGCTGTTATGGCGTACACCATTTGCCCTTTCCTCAACTTTGAAATCCACCGTACCAGTGCCAAAATCCTCAGTAGCTGCCGTCACTTGACCACGAGCACGTCGAGAAGGTCTTAGCGTTGAGTTATCTCGTGGAGAAGTGTCTCTACTTTTTCGCTTCTGCTTTGGGTCTAGATATCCAAAAGCAAGAGCTTCCAGTGCTTTAGTGGTCAGAGGTCGGCTTCTACTGCTCTGTCTCCGGTAATTTACATTAGTTTGCTCCTCAGAATTAACTTGCTCTTCAGAATTAGCCACACAAGAGGATGGTTTCACTGCACTGGGATCACCTGGTTCCTTACTCGTTTCATCTTCTCTTTCTCTGCCTACTGTCATGAAAGGTTCATCAGCTTCAGCATCTGGAGGAACAGGTAAGTTAAGGTCGATCAGCGTCCTGGGCTGAGATACTTCACGATCATGGGCAGCAGCAAAAGTGGTACCACCTAGAATGCCTTCATTACTAATGATAATGCTGCCTTTAGAGAAGCTGATAGATGATTCCTTCTCCTCAGATTCATCCACTGGAGAAAGAATGTTCTCACTAGAACCACAGTTTTCTGCACAGCCACTGGCCTTCACTTGTCTAATTGCAGGAGCTCGCAAGATTTTGACTCTAGTGTGGTTTGTCTCTGTGCGACCACAAGCACTCAACTTCCGGCGTCGTTTTGTGAGGGGTAAATGGTTTTTGGTGTCTGGCCCCATTTTCCGGCTTAACTGGCTCTTTGTAGCTCTTCTCTGATGTCTGTCTCTAGAAACACAGGTCTTCTGGTTATTAGGGATCTTCCCAGGAATACCACCATCATCCAGGACACTGGATGGAAACACTTTGTTCAGAGCATTATCTTCTAAGCTTGTCATCTTTAAAGAGGTTCCCCCAACAAAATTTCCGTCTGCAACTCTGGGCTCATCTCTGTCTAAGCACAAAGTACCAGCAGAGTCAGATTTCTCTACTGACTCCTCAGAATTGCCTTCATCTTCTTCTTCAGAGTCACTTCCAGTGGTGCAAGTGTTCATAACTCCAGATGGCAAACTTCTCACCTCTCTCACCTTGGCTGTTTTCTCATCAGCCAAACTTGTGTCGACAACAGTGAACTTCAAGGCATCTGTATTGCAATTAGGAGTTCGTGGTTTGAGATAACAATGGCGTCGCTGATCAGGGAAATCTTCTTGGTACAGCTTTGTTTCATCTGTCCAACCATTTTCCTCTTTGTTTCTGCAGTCATTATCTACCCCTATTTCAAGCTCAAGAAGTTCTGGATCTGAAGCAACTTTACTCAGGACATCACTAACAGAATCGAAGTAGTGATCACCCTTCACTAGTTTCCTTCTAGAAAACCTCTTAATACCAGGGATGAGAAAGACCAGAGAATGCTTGGAACCAGCAGTACAGCCATTATTATAAGGCTGCTCAGAATGCCATCCTCTTGCAAGCAAACGAGGCCAAACAGCTTCCCAGAAGAGATCATTCGATCTAGCTTTGCTTAGTCGGAAGTCTCCTGTTAGAAAGTTAACAATTTCCAAGGTTGTAAGTGTGGCGCATGCCTTGCCAATGGGGATCTCTGGGCGGACAGGAGCAACTTGAGTGGGCTTCAGAGGCTCCATAATGCCTGTGAGATCTTGCTTCCCTGTACCAATTCCAACTGCCTCTACAAGAACATCCAGCCCAACTGAAGCCTTCAAAGTAAATACATATTCTTCCAGCGATATTTTTCCCTCCCCAAATGCCTTTGACGCCTGCAAATTGGTTGAAACTTAATCATTATTTTTTCCTTTTTTTTTTCTTTTTGAGAAAGGTTGGGAAGGGGGGGGGGGGTGTTGGATTGGATATCGAAGTTCCAGAAACATTTAGAGCAATTGACAGACACAATGTTGCCTTTATTTAAGATAAACCTCATTTATGACAGTCCATTCTGCAGGAATTCTACAAGTAAGGTTCCGTAGCAACTAGTAATTTGTGCAAGGCGAAACTTAAAAAATATTGGATGCGTACAACCATTAAGCCAAACATCACATTGTAATCTGAAATACTTGAACTCTTACTAAAGACACAGCTATTGCATCAATTTAAACATAATTTAATTAACAGACATCATGTTTATGTTGACAGGATATGCAGATCTTCAAATAAAAAGGTGAAAGTCAATTGCTTCATCTAACATAAAACAAGCAGGAGAGCATTGTCTCTAGTGACTTTAGACATGAGACTGACAATTCTTAGAACTGCAAGAAACTGCAGAGCTATGGGAACAAGGAGATAATAAGAAGCTTAAAGGAAAAACAAAAATGTAAAGATTGCAAAACTGCTTGCTCATAAAGTTGTGACAACAAAAATAAAGGTTAATTTTCATTTTTCTACGACTTTACAATCTTAGGCTAAAAGAAAGCAACGGGGAAAAAATTCTGGTAAATAGTGCCTGCAGCGCTTGAAGAAAACGACTTGGCAAGTCAAATTGGTTTTCAAGTACACATTATATTTGTTTTGTCTGGCTATGCATTTAGATCTCTTAAAACCCTTCCATCCTTAGGTGGAAAATCTTAGCATTAATCATTTTTAGTAATATCTACACGTAGTTAAGAAATACCTCCATCAAAGAACTTTGGCACTCCTCCGACACATGGGGAAGCAAACGAGAGAACAATTCCTGCTGCCTCAATCCAGTAAAAATTCTTTGTCCATATATGCATCTTCTGCTTCTTATTTTCCTGCATTCTGACCATCTAAGATATCTGTCAGACCTATAAAATTTACCATAGTAGAAGGAAAGTATATCCCCCATCATTTTACTCCCAACAAATTTCTCCACTTGGACAAGGTTCTTCCCAAAAATATATAAACCAAGGACAAAACTAGCCTCTTCTATACCACTCCAGGAGCCACCCAAGGAGCCAGGAAGTGCACAGCAGCCTTTGCCTTTGTCCATATCCTGCAGTTCAATCTTCATTACTTTTCGCATAGCTACATTTTCTGATTCTCCTTGGTTCATCACATTGTCCAATGTACTGTCTGTAGGCTCAGCTTTAGTTTCCAAGCTGTTGCCTTCCGAAGAATTGTGGGTCTCCCCAGACCATTCCGGTTTTACAGAGTCACCTTTATCATATACTTCTGTTGAATCACCAACAGCCTCCCCTGGTTCATGTTTAAAACACTCAACTTTATCATTTATCCACATTATTGGAACAGCCAATTCCACCAGAAAATCAAGACCAACAGCTGTGTTTTCTGCATCTTCTGGATCCTTCGTAAACTGTAGATAGTCAGAGGCTGTAATCTGTGGTGGAATTTCAACCTGGTATTCATCGCCCACACGAGGAAATACCTGCAGTTCTCCAAAGACATCAGATGAATCAGAACTTTCCGGGGAGAATGATTGCCCATCAAATGTATCCTCAACACAATCCCCACGGTCATCAACTGCAGCTGGATCCATCTGCCAAGGAGAAAATGAATCGATTGGCTTTTAGAGATAACATAAGACGCAAGGATGTAACACTTTTTTTTTTTTTCTTTTATCCTGCTAAAAGGTAATAATTTGGGCCCGGAAGTTGAGATTCGAACAGTCCTTTAAACTACACGATCAGCAGGTCTCAAAATTTTATCATAATGTCATCATTGTACTTAATCTTAGCAAAAATAAAAGAAATGAAGCAAACGATAAAAGTACTATGATTTGCATGCGTGAATTTTATTTTATTTTTTAAATAAAAATTCTCACTAAATCAACGAGAATCTTAGAACCTTTGAACCAGCCCTCGGAGGAAATTCAATACAATGCCATACTTTATCTGGCATATTTAAAACTTTATGCTTGTTTCTTAATATTTTCACAGAATTTGACGAACCTAATTGCCAGTCTCAACAATGTAATGAAACCAAAATCTAGTTATTAAAAAAAAAAAAACTACCTAAATTATACTCATATACTCAAAAAGCGCAAACAACAAAGATGCGAAAATTTGAACCGATATAAGTGATGCTCAAAATCAATCCATAGGTTTCTGGAAAAGCAACGACAAAGTACAAGTTCCAATTACTGACGAGAATAGATATAAGATTAAAGTTTTTCCATTCCGCCTGAAACAAAGCAGCATGTACAATTTCCATAAGTATCCCGATTGAAAAACAGCATACTGTAAACATTTTTTTTTCTTTAAAAAAAAAAAAGAAATACGGACAAGAAATACATATAAACGTGTTTATTGCTGCAAACCCAGGAAAAAGTAATCAAACTAGATCTGCTTTCTCAACCCGAAACCAAAGAACCAAGCAATTCCACATTGCAAAACAAGAAAGGAAGCAACCCCACATACAAGAACAAAAAAACTTCATACAGATATGTTAGAACCCATTGAGCACATTAAAACCAAGCATAATCCTACCATATCAACGTCACCGAAGGCTCTAAAAACCAGCAACCCAAGAAAGACCATAAAACGCAAAAAGCAAAAAAAGGAATAGAACAAGAAGCACGGAAACAACAAAAACCGCCGTTTGCAAATAGAATTCCAACATGATCCAAAAAATTCGACTTATCTACACAGCAAGCAACCGCTAAACCCAAAGCCAAGTACAACAACATTAATTCCTACAACACAACTTGCATAGCTCGAATAACTGAAAAGAAAAAAGAGAGACAAAAAGAAGGAGAATTTGTTTTTTTCTCCTTCTTATTCTACTATACTTACATGGATGAAGAGCAAGACGCTGAAACCCACGTGAAGAAGCAAACCTGAGAAAATGGGTCTTCATGGTTATGCCCCGATTGGCAACTCACAGATTAAATAACAAACAAAACGTGAACAGAAAACACACGGTTTTCTGTCTCTCTTTCTTTTTGCTTTTAGAGAGAGAAAGTGAAAGCGTAAAACACATACAAAGTACAAATATACGTATATACTATACATACAGAGCGAGAGAGAAAGAGAGAGAGAGAGGTTGTACCAGGGCTAAAAGAGCTTGGCTTTCATGGCCATGAAGGGTGAATCATAAGAGGACTTCAGCCAAAACCGAAGAGAGAGCCAAAAGAACGAGAAAGCGAAGTCGTTCAGAACCGAGAGAGAGAGACCGAGAGGGAGAAATAGAGAGAGAGAGAGAAAGAGAGAGAATAATCATATACGAGTCCAGGGAGAAATAAAAAAAAGAGGTGATATTCTCCCACGCGCGGAACTGGAGGGTGGTCCTATCTCGGCTCTTACAGCGACGCGTGGCACTGTAGATTCCGCTGCGACAACTCCGACCAGATTTTCATACTTGACCGTCCCTCCCTGGTTTCTCTTTCCTCCAATAAAATCACGCCACGTATGATTTATGCGGCATCCGCACTCGGCTCGTCAAGAAAAAGGCCCTGAAACCACTTGGACCTCCTAACTTAGATTTCCCTACGTCTGGTAATAGTTTTAGGGACGTTGTGGCAGAGTGTGCCCCTACGCGCCTGTAGCGCGTTGTAATCCTTATTGTTTGAAATGGATTTATTTGTCTGAATGACCAAACTAGCCCTTCCGGAGCTGCACTTGTATTTTTAAATAGTTATTAAAATAAACATGTTATGGAAAATTCATATTCTGTCAGAATAATCATTTGAAATGCTTATAACAATCTATTTTGTATGGCTCAATTTCCTACCATGGCAAACTCCTCCTTCAATCGACTTAACGTATATACTGAATCTGATTCATTACCATATTGAAGTTACAGCTACAAATATACTGAATTTGCTTGCTTTGGTCATCTACTAAAATATTTCTAAACTCCTTTAATTTACAAAAAAAAAAAAAAAAACCCAGAACAAAACTAAGGCTGAGCCGACTGGGTCTGCCTTATTTCCCTGGTCTATCTTTTATTGGGTGGCTGAAGCTAGTCTTATGCCCATAGAAAAATATAACAAGTACCACAAACTCGGTACGTTATACACCTGGCAACGACGCTGTTTTGACTTGAATACGTTAAAAGAAAAAAGAAAAAAGAAAAAAGTTGGCCTCGGCTTGGGTGGCTGCGTGGTGAGAGCAACTCTCGCAGGGCGGTTAGGTGTGTCATATGTGGGGACTCATGTCCACGCACCAAATAAATACATAAACAACATAAATGAAATGGATATCTGTGTGCAGGAGGACCACGATGGTGAAGGGGGACGACAGCTTTGAGTCGTGGAGGTGGAAGACGATGTTATGGGTTTCCGGTGGAAGGGTTGGCTCGTGCCGGGTTTTGATCTTATATGATGAAAGTCTAATATAGCAATCCTTTATAATAAAACTTAAATTAAAAAAAATTCTTTAAATCATAATATTAGAGCTTAGATTACGTTAATTGTATCTTATGTAGCCTTGAATTTAATGTTGCTTGACGTGCATGATAAAAATGGTCCTCAAATATTTGGATTAATTTTTAAGTTGGGTTTTTAAACTTTCAAACATAACATTAAAATTCATGTTGAATGTACTATATTTCATATTTCGTATAATTTTAAACTCAATATTACTTAGTGTGCTGAGATATGCGGCCCTTATATCTTCTAATAATATATTTTTCTATTTTGTTTAGTCATTTTCTTCTTCTTTAGGATGTGGGGAACGGAAACAGAGGGTACAATACAAGAAATTAGCTGAGAAATAGGTTTAAGAATTGTTAGAGTTTTTTACAACAAGAGCAGTAAAGGAATTGTACTTCGGTGATGATATTATATTGTGTGCAAGTCAGTTTGACATTTCGTTTTGTTGTTTTTCTGTTTTCACGATGGCCGATGCGGCTCCCGATCTTAGTATACTGTTCCTAATTCTTTTTATACAGGGCTTTGATTCCGCACATGCTGTTCTTTCTAAGTACCTCTCGGTGATTATACTGAGGATACATTTCTAATGTAAACTACTTCATCCAATGGGATTTGTGAGTGAAAAATATATCCAGTTGCGGCATATTATAATTAACTCAATGCACGTCCCGATGATTTGGCTTATTTTGTTCACTCTTCTTCTTGTTCATTCTTTCTTCCTGTATTTTCAACTAAAGCAAAGGTCCCAAGGATCCCAAGTATTAAGCAAAAAGCTAGGCAAAAGAATAGAAGAGTACACGAATTAATCATCGGCACACCTATAAAAATATTAAGAGTTACAGTAATATTTTATTAAAAAAATTAATGGAGACAAGAAATCTGTGTCTTGTAACTTTACAAGCCTTTTATTACTTCTTGTTTATAAAAATTTGCAATATTGTACTGAACATATAAATGTCTTAATTATATAATCTGCTTTTGTTAAGACTAGGTCTTCAATAGATTTTCTTAAGCATAAGCACTTTTTCCAATTAAAAATGTATAGAATGATACACGTTATATATTGGTTTTTATAAAATGGAAAGATGAATTATTTATAAGGTGTATAATACTATAGTTATCATAGTATTTAAATTAATTATTTAAAAGAATTTTCCAAACAAATCCTTTACAAAGGACCACAATATTTTACAATTAAGAGATCCAACTTACTATTATACCAAAGTTGCTTTGTATATTGTTAACATGAGGAACTGGATATTTAGTTAAAATAGCTTTATGGTACCATTTTAGTCCTCGTAAGTTAATATGTTGTTTAAATATTATCAATTATTCATATACCCAGTCACTATTTTTATTATACATGCAAGATTAAATTTGTTACAAATTATAGCAAACATAAGATGACCTATGTTTGTATGTACATATATTTTGATTCTATACCAACCAAATGTCTTTTAGTTAGTTTGAAATGACGATTTAACTTAATACTCACTAGTTTCATATAAACCTTGTCATAATCTCTTATATTTGTCTCAAAAAAAGCGTTCAACGATAATGTATGTTCGGGAGACGTGTTTACGAGATTCTAACCGAAAAGGCACGTGTTTGTATGCCATGGAGGCATGTGCCCGTTTGGTTGGTTTCCTCCGCTTGTCAGACTAAAGAATTGGACCACAAACCTCATCCAAAATCAGACTGAAATGTCATGTGTGTCATGGGCCAAAAATTCTAACTCAAAAAATTAGTACTTAAACTCTTATAAATTCAAGACTTTTTATTTTTTGAGAGCATTTTTGTTATAAACTTAAAAATAGTTAAACCCGTCATATCAATAAATTTAAACCTTTTAGCTCAATAATTGAGTTTGTTATATTTGATATCAAACCAAATTCCACAGACACTTGAGAGCCCGAAGTAGAATTCTGAAACATGTGGGCTCTGTAACAGTTCCACCCTGAAACATGACATGTGGCTCTAATTCGGCTTCATCGGATGTTAGCCCAGAAAGGCATGGGTTGGCCTTCATGCTAATTGCGACGGACTTGTGCGTAGATGATTATAATTCTAAAGAGATCTAATCGTGGGTAAGCATTTGGAGTTTAGATTAAATGATATTTTATGAGAAAGGGTGTCCGGTGTACGGACGATTCGAGAAGGTGGAGATGACGGAAAGATTGACCATAAATCGAGGTCTTTGAATGGAAGGATAAAAAGGCATCAACATCTGTCAAGCGGGGTGACGAAGCCCGTCTCGGTTGGAGAAGAAACTTTTGGGATGGGGACCGCGGGGAATTGCAAAACAAAGACCCGTTACACTTCCTTTTGTTTTGCGTAGCCGCTGTGTTGTGCTTTTATTTTAAGGAAGTCTTTTCAACGACATGTGCAGGACTCAGAATTTACCTCTTATTAAGAAACTTTATAATCGTATTTTTTTTTATAGAAGATTTTATTGTTTAATACTCTTTTGTAATTCAAGTTCAATCCTTTGTCAGTAAATGATTAACTTATTTATACAATGAAGTTAAAATATATAGAGAAAGATTACCTTTGATATCATGTAAAAAAATTATCTATAACTCAAAAATCAATTCAAGAATTAAAAATATTTCTTTCATTTAAGTTTTTTTCTTTTAGTATAGAACTTTTGTCATGCAAACAAATCAATCTTTGAAGTTAAAGATTTTAATGTTTTGGGATGAATAGTAGCAAGTTTTTGTTGGATAAGAGTGTAGTCATCTAAGCTTAGATTTAGGTATTATAAACATCTTTCATGTGAACGTTATTTTAAAGTAATATTTTAATATAAAAGTGCCACCAAATAATGTCGTCTTTTCGCTTCAATAGGAAAGTTAGATATCTTGGATATAAAGTTGCATCGAATGTATCTTGTTGTATAATTTTTTTTAATGTCATATACAATAAGCTTTTCTTACCAAATTGTTTATTTTTTCATACTTTATATAAAGTTTATTTAATCTCTTTATACCATTTTTATACATTTGCCACTTTTAGAAAAATGGAAACAAGACATAAAATGAATTAAAGAACGAAAAACTGGGAATAAATTGATTTTGTGAACGGAGACGTGTCTTTATTTGGTAAGGAACGGTTGCTCAATTTTTTTTTTAAAAAAATGTAGCTTTTTATTGTATTTTGTTTTTGCAATTATAATTTCCACAAGAACTTTTCTAAACATGGAAACCCGAGTGGAGTAAACAATCAAGTTGATATGTTTTTTCATTACTTATAATTAACAAAAGGTTCGTTTATCATTTTGCAGATAAAATCACATGGCAACAAGGGTTCTCAAGTGATTGAAATCTGCCAAAGTCTATTAAAATCAAGCGCTGGAGAACCGCCAATAGTCGGGCAACAAGAGTCAGCTCAACACACTCACTCTCAACCCAAGACCAGCTTTCAGGCCCAACTAGGCTAGGCCCCATAGCCCAACCCCGTAACCCATGAAATACCCAACAACCCACCCATATGAAAAATTCATGACTCCAAACCAATACCCACGACTGCAACCTAACACCCAACAACCCACCCGAGTAGAAAACCCACGACACCCCCAAAAACAAAACGCACGTCCGACACACAAAACCCACCCCAACACTCACTAGAAAAACTATACTTTCGGCCCATCCACATCCCAAATTTTGACCCCAATTTCTCCACAAATACTTCCCAGTCCGTTATCACCTAAAGAGCCTTCTTCCTATAGAGGAGAGTCAAAATCTGCTGCTTCGTCTTTGGAATATCAACAAGCGGCTGAATTTCATAAATTCACACATTGAACAAATTTTGTAAGGAAAGGCCTCTTGTGGACGTGTTTGAATGTGACGTGCTTTTTTCATGCGGTTTAACTCAGCGTGCTATCGTTGGGTTAATGGATCCACGTAGCATAATGATATATTTGTTTTTTGAAAAGGACCCTATCAAGCCTTGGTTGTGGGAGGTGAGGGTGTTTGGTAATTACTGTTTCCTTCTCATTCAATAGTCTCGAGAGTTGAACAGATGCAAACAATCAAATCAAACTATGTTGTGGATCAAATTGTTAGGTATGCCTATGTTATTTGATAACCCTCTATTCTTGGAAAGCATTTACAATTCTATTGGCAAATTTTTAAGAGCAAATGAAGCCACTTTGAACCTAAAAAACTCCATGTATTCAAGAATTTGTGTTGAGATGAACTTAACCAAACCACTGGTTCATAGAATACATCTTAGTGCAATGGAGGTGGGTTGTGCATGGCAAAAAATTACATATGATTTATCAATTGGGTTTTGCTCATTTTGTCACATATAAGAACATGATACGTAAGTTTGTGGGAAAAAAAAAAGGTGTAGTGTTGAAAAGAAAACAAGTGATTAAGGTATGTGGAGACACCAAGGTATGACAGAATAGTTAGTGCCAACATGGTGTCAAGTGAAAAGGTTGAATAGAACAATGAAGCTCATATGATCCTATGGTTGTTCACGAATGTTTTATACATAGACAAAGATGGAGAAAAAGTGATTTATGATGAGTCTTTGTCTTATGATAATAATGTAAATCAATTGGAATATGTTGTTGAAGTGGTGGATCAAGGCCTGTAAAGTGTAGATTTATGTTTCTTTGCCCATATTTGAGCATTTGTGAATCAAATTGTGAAAAAACACATGTTGGAGATGATTAGTATTTTTCAAAGTTATAAAATTAGAGATTGGATCAATTGAATTGATTGTGATGGTCATGTGAATCATTTGTCTCAAGTTGCAGCATTACATGATAGAAAACAACAAGATATCATTGCTTAAAGGCAGAGACTAGGATAGATGATTGAGAAGAAATTTGTAGATGTGTTTCGATTTATTGCAAGTGGCAACAAAGGAGAGGGCACTATATGATTTGTGAAAGATTCAATTCTAACCTTAGCGGACATGATGAACAATTATGATGTTTGGTAGGAAAAGCTAAGTTAGGTTTACAAACTCTAGGTGATGGCAAAAACTTGACCATCAACGATAGATTGATAATGATGAAGGTTAAAGATGATAGATTGGTGCATCTAAGTTTTGTCCATGATGGGAAATCATGACGAGTGGCAATAAAGACTTGTAGATACGGAAGCTAGCTTGCACATAGGTTGAAATTGGGTCATGCATGATCCTATTTGAAGAGATGGCACACCCACACATAGAAGTTAGGTGTATAGTGCATGTTCCACATGTAGGGCAGCTTCTATAAGGTTCATGTATTTGATAAAAAAAAATTCCAAGGTTGTGCAAAGAACTTTGTGTGATTGGCTTGCTAATTGAGGGAGAGCTATATGATGCTCCAACAAATGTTGCTTGACGGGAGCATGTGATGCTCATATTTTGCACTAATTGTTCTAAGGCAAAAATTATTAAGATTGGGGGAACAACTAGGTCAAGTGGCAAAGTTGTAATATCTTATTAGTAAGGGAATCTTTGTATTTATAGAAATTAGAATTTCCTCCTATAAATATGTGAAGTATAGAAGAACTTAATGGACAAACCATTTTAATGAGATAGCCACCTTGGGGGGTTGTTTGAGAAAGCCATTGAGGGTTTGGAAGTAGAGCTCCAAGGACTTGTGATAAATGTCTCATGGATTCTAGGTGACAAGAATATTTCATGAGATATTGTCCATTTTGTGAAATGGAAAGTAAAAGAAAATTAATCAAAAGAGATCATGAGAGGCATAAAATATCATTTGGATTTGAAACTCCTTAAATATACTATATTTAGGTGTGTGTGTTTAAGTCATATGTGAATGATGATATGATCTAATGAATTTCACAACACATATGAGGGTGTAAAACATCTCCAACTATGCCAAATGGTTCTACAAGGAATGTTCAAGTTATTACTTCATAATTGGATGATTTGGCCAAGAAGCCATTTTGTCTCTGAGAAGATTAGGGAGCTACTTAAAAGGAAGAGTGGAGTGTGAGAGGCTTGTGGTGCAATGGTTGGAGGTTTACAGAGGCGTCCCGGAAATTTGCAATTGGAACTCATTTTTTGTTGGGTGGAAAAATGGAAACTGCCTTTTGGCAAGCTAACATTAGTTTAAGGAGGCCTGATCATGGTGGACCAATGGTTTGTGTGAATGATGAGTTTTTGCTGCTTCGTTATGAGGGAAAAAGCGTGGGAAACGGGGGAGCCATTATTGAAAGCATGGAATAAGACAAAGGAAAGAGCCGCTGGTCCATATTGTTGAAATTTGACAACAAGTAGCTTCCAAGACCAAAAACAAGAAATTTTACATGCCTAGGAGATATGTTAGCTTTCTTACAATATATCTCGAAGTTTGCCTTCTTTTCGAGGATAAAAGGACAGTGTATCAACACCTTTGTATATAGATTTGGCATTTATACTTTTACACTAAATCTGGATATACATTTAGCTTTGTTAGTTGGGTATGCACGAGTGAAGTTACTAAATCAAAGATCAATTTGACCCAATCAAATTTTGTGGAGACTCTTATTTTGTGACACCATCCTGAACTTCTTTCATCAGCTTTATAATCTCATAAAGTAGAAGCAAAGCATCTCTAGATCTGCCACGATGATTAAATCAACCGGTAATATAACGTATTCAAAGGAGAAGTCATGATGTTGCGGGACAGCGTTGCTGCCCTCTTTGTGTTGCAGTTTTGTTTAATTGAATTCTTACTCATTCAAAACAATATAATATTGTCATAAAAGAAGCCAATCAGGAGATGAACTACAACTGACCTTCTCTCCCATGATTGGCTCTTGCTGCATTTCAACAATGTTTTATTGGTCGGAGCCGGCTTATCGGATTTGATTACTGATTCCCTCAATATATGCAGTGGAGCACAAACTCTTCGGCAAACGCACTGTAGACTCAAAACACTCCACGCCTAAAAAGATTCACTTACTATATTATTTTATTTCTTTCTTTTAATCATTAATTTAGGTAAACCTAAATAAGCACACTTTTAAAACGCTCCAAACAAAATTAACAATAGTATATTTGGTAAACAACTTCTAGATGCTCTTGGTCTCTGCTAGAGGTATCAGAAAGCCGGAAGATCCGCCAAATTTATGAAGAAGACAATAGCCTTTAGGCGTTCTGGCAAAGTACAAGGCATGCAGCTGACAGCTTAATAGTTTTTCTTCCCAATCAACTGTCAAATTACCATGAAAGTTTTGAAACGTTTGTCCTAATTATTCAGAGTGGACCAGCCTAATCTGGAAGGTAATGCCCTTCTACGCCCGTCAAGGCTGAGGGTTTGGCATCTTCCCAAGTGGAATTGAAATAAAAATATAAGGTTACGAGACAAGGAGAAAGTTGGAAGACGAGGAGCCCGTGCTGTAATATCGGGCCTCTTAAGGAAAGGGACAACAGGATATTCCTCAAGATACTCAAACTACTTCCTATTTTTAATTGGGTATGAGATTCTCACAAGACTTGCACACAGTTCCAGGTTTCTTTTAAGGTGTACAGTTTTTTCCGGCTTATTTAAGTGCTTCCCTGCCTCTCAGGAATGAAGGCAAGCATTTATTTACTTATTTTTTCTGAGCCGGCATCTGAGGACCACTTGTTTATAAGTCAAACTAGTCCGGGTTTAAACCAAGTTGAAAAAGAGAGTTTCCCAATAGTACGGACCCATCTAACGTTCTACAATCACAGGGCTTGCTGGATGATGTTTTCTGAAGGTTTAGATCTATCTATGATGTTTTACCATGATCTTTTCCTAAACACATTTTGATGATCTTATGTAGTTTGATTCAAAACATGTTAATTTTTTGAGGAACGTTAGCTGGACTTAAGGTTGTTCTGTAGTGGGTATCAGCATTCTTTTAATCCATTATTCAGCCAAAAAAAATGGGGAGGTAGAATATACCATATGCTTCTCTAGATCTTTTATTGAAAATGAGGGGAAATGATGGAAGCAAGATTTGACAAATCCGACAAGGAAAATCTTATGAAATTCAGTTTATAGACTAGGTAGAACTTACAATATATATCCTAGATTAATTCCCAAGAGAAGCTTAATACTGTGACAAAACTTCCCTACCCTCCGTTTGTTTGCTGAAGAAACAGACAGATATCAAAAGTGAACACCTTTATCGAGTCAAGCTCTTTGTCTTTAATGGAAATGTTTACGGCGTTTGCTTGCTTAACGGGATCATCTGGTGCAATTCCCTAAGATAAGATCCCTCCTGTTCCAAGTTCTAGATTGTTTCCTCTGGCCTTCATAGGGCATAAGAAAAGTTCAATTTTTCCATGCTTTGTACAATCGACCACGGCTGAGCAGAGTGTAATTCGACTCACTTATGTGTACGAGACCAACTCATAAAGTGGACATATGCCATTATGGGATTCCGACTTTCCAATGGGTGACTGAAGCGGAAAGTGCCAGCAAAGTTTGTGCTCATTGACAGTTAGCCATGGCAATGAAGCATTACAGGTACGGATTTAGCTTTCTAAACATGTTATGATTAAACAATAAAAAGAAACACTCTGCTATCGTAAGGAATGACGCAATCTTATTGCAAAAAATTTATGGGATTAATAATGGAGGAGATCTTTCATTTACTTTCTTTTTTTATTTTTATTTTTAAAGTCTTTGTAGTGATTAACTTTGCCGCGACACTACGCATTTAGAAAAGTCGCACTTAAGAGTCACTTTTTTTTTTTCTTTAACCATTATTGTAATTCCAGACATGCTTAGCGAGGGGTGATTAACACACTTTACCAATAACGCATCTAGTAAGTGACACAAAGATATGTAGGAGCTTTTGGGGTTCATGAAAGCGTTGCAAGGCCATATCAGCATCCATTTACAGTTGCATGCAGATATATCCAGGAAGGTATTCTCGCCTGTGGTTGTCAACATGGTGGTGACTTGGTCGGCCAATCTTCAGAATCCTCGTGGTATTTTGTTCTCCAATGAAGTGAGATAAACCATGAGGTATCATTGGTGATGATGACCTGATTAGGCATACCCACATGCCTCAAAAGACACGAGTTCCATCTTTTTATGTGCATGATTAGGGACATCCACATGTGGATGCATGTATGCGAGTGTCTGGATGCATCTATATGAGGTGGGCTTCAGATCCAAAAGGAACCGTCAACGTTTGTCAGAGACAGACCAAGTAACTTGGGGAGAAATGGTCGATAATATTGGTGCCGGTTCTTCGAACGAGGACAATATCATCAAGGAACAAGAGAGGCTGTTGCCAATAGCCAACGTTGGCCGGATCATGAAGGAAATTTTGCCATCCAACGCAAAAATCTCGAAGGAAGCCAAGGAGACGATGCAAGAATGTGTGTCGGAGTTCATTAGCTTCGTCACCAGTGAGGCCTCCGAGAAGTGCAGGAAGGAAAGGCGCAAGACTGTGAACGGCGATGACGTCTGCTGGGCGCTGGAAACACTTGGTTTTGAAGACCACGCCGGGGCGATGAGAAGGTATTTGCATAGATATAGGGAACTCGAAGTAGATAGAACTAGTCAAGAAAAGGCTGGGAACACGGAAAGGGATGAATGAACCTCTTTCATGTAAGAGTACCCACCAAGAACTATTCTCCGTGGCTCCGGCTCCAGGAAAATCATTGTGGTTGAAAGGAGTCATATGGCTCCAGCCCTAAACCCTTTTTGAGGTTCCTTTAGATTCATAAACAGTGTCCATGATTTGTATTTCCTGACCTTTATTTGCTTATGATCAGGAAGTTATGGGTCATTTTCCTTTTCCTAAGCTGCGTGATCTTGTTCCATGTATCTCAGATTTACGAAACTTAAAGTTCCTCTTTTAGCTGCACAGTTCAAGTGACGATTCGTAGGATGCAATTCCCAGAAAACCCCTAGATTTTCTAGCTTAATCTTGATTTCCTTAGAGTAAGGGATTTGCTTTTTGGTTGATCAGATTTCATCACCAGGAAAAAAGAATACACAGTAGCTCCAAAAAAAAGCGTCTTTAATCTTCAACGCACAGCCAAACAAGCTCCGCCACTGTTAGAGTCTTAAAAAACTTGATCATGAAATAGGCCTCGCATAGAACCTGACAGGTCTCTTGAAGATGAAGGTTAACTACTAGAAACAAGAATTTGATCTCCAAATATAGCACTCAAACAAGTACATTCGCGCAATCTCATAACGAGCACCCGTTGGTCCTGGACTGAGAAAACACCGAACGAAAACAGTAATCTTGGAAGCTTCATGCTATGGAAGCTCCTCATGTTCTTTGGCATCCGCATCTCCTTTTGATGTGTACGCCTTCCTGTTTCCTGCCTGAAAGTACCTGTTTTTGTATCCAATATCTCTTTTTTAGCCTCTCTTCAACACCCTACCTTGTCATCTCTGGTTCAATTCAGTGAGAAACCTTACAGTCTTTGGAGCTAGGTTTATTTCTGTTCTCAAAATGGGAATATTAACAAGTGCCTAATATTTTGATTCTTGATCGAAAGAATTAATGTTGATGATGAAGCTTTAATATTTCCAGTGCCCCCATAAGAAGACGGGGGGCTAAACGTTAACAAATCACCATCGTGAATAGAGGAGCAAAGTTGATGATATAGGAATTTGCTTAGACTTTGTCTTGTATGTAAAGGATTGTCCTCCATTACTTTCATGAGTAGTTTGTATCATTTACCAATTCCCATGATTCCCTAATCGAGTCAATTCTCTGATTATGAGACAGGACTTGGCTCAAGGCTCACCGCCCACATGAACATGCTGTCGGGAAATCAATGTCTAGGGTTATTCATGTATATGTGGAAGTTCGATGGAGGTTAAAAGTAATTCTCAGGTTAGTGATTTAAGTATCCGAACCCCAACACTAAATGTCAAATGGAAACCTAAGAAAATCCGGGGGTTGTTGACGTCCATTGAATCGGGCCATCTCCCGGAACATGTAGGACAAATAGATAGAGAGAGGACAAGAGTTAGGTCTTCAGGTAATAGCCAGTACTTCATTCGTTTTTTTTTTCTTCAGATTTGTACACCTTGCTTAGTTTATCTGTTGGCCAGACCTGGGATTAGAATGAGTTAGTCTATAGGTTAGAACGTAGAGGGCCATTTGTCAAATATAGAGGTTGTCACCAAAATAAAAATGTCTCCTCGCCATCGATCAGCTTGTCACATGGCGCTTGGAACTTCTGGGAATTTCCCTGTGACATGTAGCGGTTAGGACTTCACAGTGATTAGCACCTAATGGGGCGTAGAACTGTAATCGTATACATAGATTTGAGGCCGTGACAATGCCACTGCAGTAGTGCGCTATGCATGGAATGAGCTGCTGTTTATGTTAGTTTGATATTTTCTGAGTCATTTATCAAATAACAAGTATGTTCTGACCATAGTTGGTTTTTCCAATATTTCAAATTTAGGATAATAAACTCAGTCAACAGTAACCGATGCGAAATAATGAGAATTCTACCGTTTGATTTCGAAAACTTCCCAGGCACTTGGCGCCCAAGAGTTGTCACGAATCTCTTTATGATTCCTGCAAAACAAAGTTTCTAATTCCATGATACGTAGAGGTGTATTTTGTGGCTGAATCAAATGACATAGAGTTGGATACACAATGTACATCCATAGGAGTATGAGTAATGATTTGTGCTTGCTACTTCTTCTTTTTTTTTTTTTAGTGTATTTATACCATCATTAGCTGTTGAGGATTGTTTTCAAAATTATCGGGTCTTGTTTAAATGTGAGTTTATCTCCCCAACTCTTGATGTAGTTTTTGTCCTACACTTTGAAGTTTTTTGATAGAGTATTAGAGTCCAGAATGAGATTAACCTTTAAGTCTTTCCATCTTGAACTTTCTTGGTGTGTAGGGAGTGTTGAGAATTATTGTTTTATATTGGAAAGATATGATCTTTAAGTCTTTGTTAAATGTAAATTTGTCTTTCTAACTTATGAGTTAGTTTTTGAGTGACTTTGGGTTTCTTAAAACTATCATTGTATGTGGGGGGACTGATGAGATATTGGGTGCATTGAGTTTTGGATCATGTACATGTTTTGTACTAAGGGTTCAGGTAACCATGTACTAGAAGAACTTTTGCAGTGTCAAGAAAAGAAGGAAAAACAAGAAAATATAATTACTTTTAGATGAACAATAAGCAAATAAAGATTAACAAAGTTCAATCTAAGGCATTCCCATTATAGAAAGAAGAAATGATTGGAGGAAGATTTTGGATAGTATCGAATACAAGATGACTTGTGGCCCTATATACTCATTCATGAGTTTCAAGTTTACCTTATTATAAAGAAACTAAAAGTTTTCAAAGTTATTTCATAGCTCCAGCTTTAGGAAACTCTCAAAGGTCTTAAGCATGATAAATAAAACTTATATCATTTACTATTATTTCCACATTCAGTTCTTCCCTATCACATTTGCTTGTCATAGTTTTATTTTAATAATTGGCGTTTCTGCCAAGTAAAAATAACTCATAATCTAAATTAATTATCATGTGCAAAATAAAGAGTGGAGAGAAATCTAGGAATGTTACTAAAGTACTTTTACAATCAGTAAAAACTATTATCCTACAGGATTGATGCTAAATGCAGTATGTGGAAGGTATAGATAACAGATTCCCACCAATTATCAAATACATTGATCTTTGAAAGCTACATAACACAAACATCCTCCTACACTTCTTTTCTACGATTGAAATTGCAAAGGTTTTCTAATCACATAACAAAAGCAAATAAAAGAGAGTAAGTCCAAACCAACCAAAATGTCTAGACCTCGTATGTCATCCCTACCTTGAGAAGTCGCTTGCGAGGAATCATGAATACTTCATCCGCCTGCCTCAAACACCTTTTCAGCCAATTATATCCGTAATTTATAGCTAGTTTCTTCAAGCACGAAGACCCTGTTGAAGCCATCACCTCATTTTCACCCATTAGATGAACAATATCCCCACATTTTAGTGCATCATCTACCATTCCCACCTCCCTTTGTATGATTTCTTCGGTAGTCCTTGTGATATCGTTGTCATCGGACTCATTACACAAAGATCTTGTCCCTGACAACCTAGACATGAGCACATCTCTTTGTATGAACTCCTTCAACTGATTCACAAATATCTCCTTGAAAGACGTCCACTGAGTTCTTACATCCCTATAACCATACCTTACAATACATCGAAAAATACCAAGCTCATGAGGTTCTATTCGTTCAAACAAAAACCGATCTTCTGCAGGTACTATGTTGATGGGTAGTGACTTGATTGAGACGAAGACAAGAATCGAGTGCAAAGTTGGGACATTGGCAACATAATGGGTGAATATTGGGGAGATGCCGTGGACAAGCTCAGTGTGAAACAGCGCAAGACCGGGGACGCGTTGGATGCTAGGATCAGAAGCTATCTCAACCAACTTCTGAGTAGAAACCTTGTTATCTAGCTCGTAATTGTACTTCTTGTTGTAGCCGTAATTCCATAAAACCATTATAGTCACCAGAGCGAAGGCGAATAACAAAGGAAGGTACCCTCCATCAACAAATTTGTAGAGTACGGAGCTCAAAAATAGGAGTTCGAAGAGCCCAATAGTTAGGGCATAGATGATGATCAAGTAGATGCTTGTCTTCCATATCATGATCATGACAAGGACAAGAAAAGTTGATGTGATTGTAAATACAAATGCCACTGCGATTCCTGTTGAAGAATATTGAGAGAAAAGAATTAACATTTCAACATATAGGAAGTGTCAATATTCAATCTAGTAGAACTCAAAAGAATGTGGATAGGAATAACGAACTACACACATTAATTGACTACTTTTTCTTCATTTTCGGGTGATTTGTTGCTTTGATGGCCTTTTTGTTAGAGTTAATCATGGTTCAAACAAGATCAAATTCAAATAGTAGTTTAGAGCATCTTCAATCTCTTAAATTAGATAAAGAAGATTTAGTGTTAGTTAATAAACCAAAATTTGATGTCCTACTTCAAAAAGAAAAAGAAAGAAAGAAAGAATGATCTATATTAAGTTTCAAGAAGTCACCGTATGCATTGCCGATCTTCAATGTATTTTTGAAGCAAAGAGTGACAAACACACAAGCTATCATTAGAAGGTTGTTGATCTCCGGTATATAAACTTGACCTCTGTATTTAGAGGATGTATGAACCACCTTGACCCTTGGGAAACACCCGAGTGCTAAAGACTGCTGAATGACTGAGAAGGAAGCTGAGATTAGTGACTGACTAGCGATGATGGCTGCCAGTACAGCCACAACAAACATTGGCCAATACACCGGTTCTGCATATATAAAGGAAGATCAGATGAATAGAAATGAAAGGCTAGATCAACGGCAAAGGAGGCCATGTTAAGGTCCTGTAAACGTACTTGGAACTGCACTATAGAAAGCATTGCTAACACTGTCACTGTGCTTCCGGAGATAGGAAGCTTGACCCATGTACTGAAGTACAATGGAGGGAAAAACCACAGTGCATGAGCTTATCCGAATTGAGAGAACGCTGAAGTGACCAAGATCGGCAAACAGGGCTTCAGAACCTGATATTGTTTGATTATCATTCAATCATTAGTACATTATTTAAGGAAAAGTTTCTCAAGTAAGCCAAGCCAAACCTGCATGTTGTTCTCTAAAGGACGGCTAGGCATAACGAATGTTATATTGTATAGCAACCAAAAAGAACTATTTCCTTGAAGCTTCAAACTAAAAAATTTAAGGAAGTAAGGACTATCTATTAATGCAACAGAAAAGGTTCACCAATACATTCCATTTCCATTTTGTCTCTGCCATTCAAGCAATCAAAGAAAGGGAACTGTTTTGGAAAATTATTTTACGTACCTGTTAGGCATAGGATGACGCCTCCAAGAGAAATCCAGGCCGCCTTCTTATTCCTAATGAAGTATTCAACAATGTACATTGGATTGATTGCCTTGATAACCGAGGGATCATACCTCACAAAGTTGTACAAGCCAATGATTGCAATGAAAAGGAACCAAATTGTAAGTATTGGGGCAAAACTATAGCCAATTTTATCTGTCCCAAACCTCTGAACTTGGAACAAAGCTATCAAGATGACCACAGAAACCCACATGATCGTATTATCAGTAAGAGAAGAAGCAGCTTCCTTAATTCCCCCCACTGCCGACAATACTGCACCCAGGACATTACGATGTATAAGCGCTAGTTAGAATTCTACATAAAAGAGACCATGGTTAAATCATAGCTTCATATGCATGCCTACTTAATCAACTAAAAGAAATAATCAGAGATGTCAATCTGCTTCACCTGATATGCATGGGGTGAGGATTCCATCTCCAAGCACCATGGAGGTGCCAAGCATGGTCAAGAACAAGAGAAGGTATTTTGTAATCCGGTTATTCTCAAGCACGGACTTGACAAATGATGCCCTCTTGACTCGTCTGCCTGGCACTTGTAGTCGATAGTTGGAAACTTCTCTGTCTTCAGCCTGCTGGTTGGGCCTCAAACTGACCTTGGCGTAGCGGCATATCAGAGAATAGACGGCAAATGTTCCTCCTACAGCAAGAGTTATTTATAAATCAACAAAACGTGGGAATATGAATATTAATTAACAAGACTACAAAACAAGCCTTCAGTAACTGATGCATGGAGAACACCGCTATTAACAATCGCAATCTAAGAACTTCGATAATTTGACAAAAAGAAATCAGTAAGCATGAGAGAAGATTACCTTCACCGTTGTCGTTGGCTGCCAGAACTATGAAAACGTACTTGAACAGAGTAATCAACAAAAGCGCGTAAAAGATAAGAGACAGCACCCCAAGTATGTCATCGTTGTGCTTGATTCCGTCAGGGAAAACGCCAGGTAACACATACAAAGGTGATGTTCCCAGATCTCCATATACAACTCCGATACTCTGGCATGCTAGCTTTATGACGGTTCCCCAGTCCCCGTCCTGAAGGCAGACACCTTAGATAAAGATTGGAAAACCAAGAAAAAGTATACGGATAGAAATGAAATAATAAAAGATCCGATAAAACAATAAAAGAAGGTAGGATCTCTCACTTTTCTGATATACGAAAGGAGGGATTACCAGAGGACTTCTTGGGCTTCCATTTGAGGTGAACCTACTGGCCTCCATGTCGAAGGAATCAAACTTCCTCCGAGAAAGCTTCGGACTTTTGAGCCCATGGTCAGTGCCATGATGATGAACTTCCTGTTCTTCTTCTTCTTCTGGATGATTTTCTTGCTGTGTCTCTTCTTCTTTGATCTCACCACCGTTCATTGCTCTCAAATCCACCATAACTCACAAAATACTTCCGGCTTTCGAAGTCTCCCGTTCACGATGTACCACCATCTCTATTTCAGTTACGAAGTGGTTAGGATTGCTGTCCTGGGAACCTTCAAATCACATAGGAATATTCGGTGACGCGTAAATTACATCGAACTGGGAGGGACGCTTTGTTTCCCGATTTATAATGCCATTTGAATTTTCACTCTTTATAACTTCTGATCAGACATTGAGAGACTAAAAGCCGTAACTTCCAGGAAGATTAAGGATTTGACGTCGTTTAGAAAACTAGTTCAGTAAAGAGTACATGATTCTAACAACCATGAGATCTGAAGTTCGAAACTATAATATTATAAAATAAAAAAAAATTAATTTGATCAAATGGGTAAAGTAAATCTATCTCAATCAAATCCCGGATTAAAATCCTGATTAATTGCAAAATTTATGTCAATTTATGTCAATCAGATTGGATTTTGAAATCCTATTTAACTACAAAATCCTGATTAATTGCAAAATTTATGTCAATTTATGTCAATCAGATCGGATTTTGAAATCCTATTTAACTACAAAATCTATGTCAATCAAATCCCGGGTTAAATTTATGATTAATTAGAAAATCTATATCAACGAAATCCTGAGTTGTGCGACGTCACATTTTTTTAAATCTTGATTAACTGCAAAATTTACATCCCTTTTGAGATTGTATATTTTCATATTAAATAAGAAAAAGAATTTATGGTAGCCATTTGGTTGTCAATCCGACGTACAATAACGCATGTAAAACAATATGACATTCTTAGTATTATTGGATATCATTATCATTATTTTCACAAAGGGAACACTGTTGTCATGATGGATACATGTCATGTGCACCAAACTAAAAGCCAGAAATCATGAAGTTCAAGTCAAAAACTAATGAGAATACAAGTTAAAAACCAAATAAAATGAAAGATAAAAAGAGATTAAATATGGTTATTGAATTGTTTTACATTTGGGTTTTGTTAGATAAAATTTTTGTGGTTGAGGTTGTTTTACATCAGGTTAGCTTATTAAGTAAAATTTTATTCCTGATATGGAGTTTGTTATTTTAAAATGTCGAAACTCATTTTGATGTTCAGAAAGTGGCTCTCCAGCGAACTCAAGAACAAGGGATTCGGGCTTTTAGGAGCTTTAGATGCATTTTAATATGTTCTCTGGGCGGTTATAGTTAACATGTGCTCTAAGGATGTTTTTCAGAATGTTTCTGCTGCTTTGAGACCATAATACAATAGATTTGATTCTTATTTTGAGCTTTTGAACCAAGTTTAGTTCTCCCTAATTGCATTAAATAAGGGATTTAATGTATATATATCGGAGAATTTATTTAACAATAGCCTCGTCAAAATTTCTTACGTATTATTCATATAAAATCATGATAAAGGATATACAATGCAAAATTCTTTTTTTTGGATCTAAACCCAAATACTCCATTGAATGTTATTTTTTTTTTCAAAAAAAAAAAAAAACCTACCTAAATAGTGCAAAAGAAAAATTACATCCCTTTCATCTGCCCATACATCTAAAATTGGAAAAAACCTTATTTGTTGATAAACAAGACAAACCATTACAAGAACAATGGGAGAAATTGATCCCAGATTGATGAACCAAAACAGATACAAAACCATCCTATATATCTACAAAACTACAACTTAAAAGCAACAAACGTTTTTTGCACACTCTGTCCGAGGACGGTGGTCGACGCCAGCCATCCCTTACCATCCTCTGTGTTGATCTGCGCGGTCAGGTTTTCACCAAAAAAAGGGGCTGAAGACACTGTCCCTCTGTGGACGTTGAAAGCATGTTGCTGGCTTGCCCTGCATGGCAAGCTAGCAAGCAATCCTGCAGAGGTCGAGAATATCCAACGTGGCAACCACATGAACTCATATCCGAACAGAACTCAAGACAAAGATACTGTGTCGCTCTCTTTTTTCCAGTTCTACAACAATGGTAGTTATTGGTTTTCCCTTGTCTTACATGGGTGAAAGTCCATAAAAAAACATATTGGGGCTTCCGCAAGGTATATGCAGCAGTCCTTCGCTTGAACCATGCTACCTACTCTAGGATAGTGGGCCTTCAGATGAAGCTCATGGGCCTCTAAATGAAGTGGCCTATGCTGCGGTCCGTTGCAGTATACCTTAAGATTTTTATTTTTATTTTTCTATTTTTTATGTTACTTTGAAGAAACAAGGTTAAACTCTATCCCTTTTGAGAATAGGATTGAAAAAGTGTTTCAAGCTTACACAAAAAAGACATTGCATATTTCACATGCATCTATTGAAAAACTATTGAACCATATTTTCCAATATTTTCACGGTACACAAATAAAATTTAGTTTTTGAAATATTTATCAAATCAAAACATTATTAAACAGAACTAAATTCCTCTTACCAATGAGAAAAAAAAAAAAAAAATCTGGATGAAGAGCACCCAACGGGTCCCACGCTTAAAGCCCTATTGGATACCATATTGAAGAAACTACTGGTTGTGGAAGACCTCCATGGCGTGGTGTATTCACAATTGCTATTCTTAATGTTTTACAAGTTTTACTGCTATTTGTATCTTTGTATGAATGAAAAGGAGAGATGAGGATGTATAATGACTTACGGCTCAATAAGATTAAGGAATGAAAATAAAGGCTCACAACACAACATTTTACAACAAAAACGTCTAGGAGATATGAAAAAGTTGCATTCCTTGGAGGTTCACTTTCAAAGCATTAATTTGAGTTTCAATATTTGGTGCCAATGCAACCGTCGTTATAAATGCTTCTCTTATAAACACTAAATTAAGCTTACTACCAGTAGTGGTGTGCAGGTTAAGCAGGAAATACAGAGTGGCATAAACAATAAGACAAGGAGTCAGGTTTCTCTTCTCCGAAACTAGCATGTTATTATGTAACTCCATGTCAATGCAGCATTTATTAATCCTCTATTTATGAAGGAGGTGTGTTGGTATGGTTTTCTAAGTGGTAGTGAGTTTGAAAGTAATGGAAGGTGGAGATGGCATGGCAGTGGAAAGTTTACGGGAAGAAAATCTCGTTGAAGAAGAAGAAGAGCAGAAGGTTCATGGGCATTCTGTTGACCATGGGCTCAAAAGCCAGATGCTTTCTTGGAAGAAGATTGATTCCTTCTATTTAGAGGCTGGTACGTTTAGCTTGAATGAAGGCCCTGGTCATTATCAGGTAAACTCTTATTTTGTATATGAAACGGGAAGATCCGCCATTGCTTACAGTGTTTGCTGTTTTGCTCCTTTTTCTTTATGAGTGCATTTTATGGGGTTTCCAATATCTTACTCAAGCGTCTGGCTTCAGGGCGAAGACTGGGGAACCATCATCAAGCTAGCATGGCAGAGTATCGGAGTTGTATACGGTGATTTGGGAACGTCACCTTTGTATGCTTTTCCAGGCATTTTCCCAAGTGGGATTGAGCACAATGATGATATACTTGGGGTCCTGTCTCTTATCTTCTATTCGCTCACGTTGGTTTCCTTGATCAAATATGTTTTCATAGTTCTGGCAGCCAACGACAACGGTGAAGGTAATCCTCTGTTATGCTTAACCATCTTTTGTTAGTGGAATTGTACAAGTTCTTTGGCTCTCATTGTCATATCGAGTTTGCCGTGCTTACAAGAAAAAGTTCGATTAACAAATTCTCATCGAACCATTCATACGGTGGATATTTGGTAAACATGTGTGTGGATATGTTCTAGGAGGAACCTTTGCTCTGTATTCTCTCATATGCCGCTACGCGAAGGTCAGCATGACCCCCGGCCAGCAGATCGAAGACAAAGAAGTATCCAACTACGGGCTACAAATGCCAAACCGACGGCTCAAGAGGGCATCCTTTGTCAAGTCCATTCTTGAGAACAACCACATGATAAGATACTTCATGTTGTTCATGACCATGCTTGGCACCTCCATGGTGCTTGGAGATGGAATCCTCACACCATGCATATCAGGTGCAGCAGAGTAAAGTCTCCAGTTATTTGTTTGAGTTAATAAAAAAGGCATGCAAACGGAATATTGCGTGTCCACACTGTATTCGTATCCAGAATTCTAATTAACAAATCTGCAATATGATGTCCTGGTTGCAGTACTGTTGGCAGTGGGAGGGATTCAGGAAGCTGCTACTTCTCTTACCGATAATATGATCATGTGGATTTCCGTGGTCATCTTGATAGTTTTGTTCCAAATTCAGAGGTTCGGGACTGATAAAATTGGCTATGGTTTTGCTCTGGCACTTACTATTTGGTTCCTTTTCATTGGATGCATTGGCTTGTACAACTTTGTTGCGTATGATCCGGGTGTTATCAAGGCACTCAACCCAATGTACATTGTTGAATATTTCAAAAGGAATAAGGAGAACGCCTGGATTTCGCTTGGAGGCGTAATCCTCTGCCTAACAGGTGTGTAAGAATAATTTTCCGACATTGTTCCCATCTTCTATTCATTTGAACGCATAGAGACAATCAAATATAGTAAAGGACCATTTCTGTTGTGTCATTACTTGTTGCTAAATGCTGATCGAATATTTCAGGTTCTGAAGCCTTGTTTGCTGATCTTGGTCACTTCAACATACCCTCAATTCAGATAAGTTCATGCGCTGTAGTCTTTCCCTCCGTTGTTCTTGCCTTCTTTGGTCAAGCTTCATATCTCCGGAAGTACAATCAGGATGCTAGCAATGCATTCTATAAATCAGTTCCAAGTACGTTTACTGGTCCTCAACATGGCCTCCCTTGTAGCAGATCTTGCATTTTATTTGTTTTAATCATATCTTCCATTATGTATACAGAACCGGTGTATTGGCCGATGTTTGTAGTGGCTGTAATGGCGGCCATCATTGCTAGTCAATCGTTAATCTCAGCTTCCTTCTCCATCGTCCAGCAGTCCTTAGCGCTTGGGTGTTTCCCACGGGTTAAGGTAGTTCACACATCCTCTAAATACAAAGGACAAGTTTATGTACCCGAGGTCAACACAATTCTCATGTTGGCTTGTGTGGGTGTCACTCTTGGCTTCAAAACCACATTGAAGATCAGCAACGCTTATGGTAAGTACTAGAAACAGAACGCAGAAGAACAACTTTAGGTTTGTTGGTCCAATGTTCCTTTGTTTTTTTTTTTTTTTTTTTTTCAATCCCTCTAATTTCAGAAGTTGAGGGTTGTCTTCTCTAGACCATTATTCAATTTTCATCTTATTATGAAATGTGATTACCTATAATCAAACGCCATCATATAGCCCAAAAATGAATGAAGGCAGTCAATCAATGTCGTAACATAGTTTTCTCTCTACAGTGTTCACGTTGTGTTCCTTGGTTGTCCTAAATCCATTACTTGTTATAGTTATCTGGCTGATTTTTGCTCTCTTGTTGTTTGACAGGAATTGCGGTGGCTTTTGTATTTTCAATCACGTCTGCGTTTCTTGTCCTTGTAATGGTCATGATATGGAAGACAAGCATCTACTTAGTCATCATTTATGCCTTAACTATCTGGCTTTGGGAGCTCGTACTTTTAAGCTCAGTGCTATACAAATTTACCGATGGAGGGTACCTTCCTTTGTTATTCGCCTTGATTCTTGTGAGCGTAATGTTTTTATGGAACTACGGTTACCGCAAGAAGTACATGTACGAGTTAGCTAACAAAGTATCTACAGGGAAATTAGTTGAGCTAACCTCTGATCCTAGCATCCATCGGGTCCCCGGTCTTGCTTTATTTTACTCTGAGCTTGTCCAAGGTATCTCCCCGGTATTCACCCATTACGTTGCCAAAGTCCCAGCCTTGCACTCAGTTTTTGTCTTCGTCTCAGTCAAGTCACTGCCCATCGGCAAAGTCCCTCCAGAAGAGCAGCTTTTGCTTCAACGAGTAAAGCCTCATAATCTAGGTATTTTCCAATGTATCGTGAGGTATGGTTATAAGGATGGAAGAACAGAGTGGAAGTGTTTTGAGGAGATGTTGGTGAATCAGTTGAAGGAGTTCATACGAAAAGAGGTGCTCGTGTCTAGGGTGCCAGCCACAAGAGCTCTGTCAAATGGGTCAGATGATAAAGAAGATGCACAGATAATCGAAGAAACGTTGCAAAGAGAGGTGGGAATAGTGGATGATGCATTAAAATTTCAAGATGTTGTTTATATAATGGGTGAAACTGAGGTGATGGCTTCGGAGGGATCGAGTCTTATAAAGAAAATAGCCATAAACTATTGTTATAATTGGTTGAGAAGATGTGTGAGGCAGGCGGATGAAGTTTTCATGATTCGACGTAAGCAGCTTATCAAGGTTGGGATGACTTACGAGATCTAGAGATTCTAGTGAATTTGGTGTCATTTTCTTTTGCTTGTTTTGTTATGGAACTAGCAACCTTAGAATCATAGAGAAATTTATGGGCATGAATGTCATGATATTGCTATTAGTATATTCATAATACGTAGTTTCTTGGACACCAATACATTTGGTAATTAATGTTTTCAATATCATATCGGACCACGCACGACGTATAATGATTTGTGATCGAAACCCCATCACTTGCCATCAAACGCCATCACATGCCATCACATGCCATCAAACGCCATCACTTATGGAGCATGCAAGAGGCATTTTCTTCCATGCATTTTCCAAAACAGGGTGTCGTTAATTCACTTCTCATAACATTTTCCCATCGTCGCTAGGAGGTCTTCCTTCCGGAGCATATCCGCTTATACTAAAGGTAGTGATATAACATCTCTTTGCGTCATTCTACTCACGAAACTGGATAAAAATTGTTTTGTTGATAAACAAGATAAACCATTACAAGAACAATGGAAGAAATTGATCCCAGATTGATGAATCAAAACAGATACAAAGCCATGCTATATATCTACAGAATACAACGTGAAAGCAACAAACGGGTTCTGCACACTCTGTCCAAGGACGGTGGTCGACGCAGGCCATCTCCACCGTCCTCTGTGTTGATCTGCGTGGTCGGGCTTTCACCAGAAAAGGGGCTGAAGACACTGTCCCTCTTATTGGGTTTGGATTATGGGGTGAAAGAGGAATGGAAATATGGAAGAAAGTTGGAAAAATGAGGGGGTAAGGTTGGTTGGAGCAAATGGTCGAACACTTAGTAGATACAAAAACTGAACACTGAGAAATAACTTACAAGGAAAACGAAATCCTTTCAAATTCACAACCAACAAAGTGCACAAACCTAACGTTACTCTTACAATCACACTCAAGAAGAAAAACTTAGAACTTGAACGATGTTAGACATGATTCAAGCCACTAAGTTAACCCAACACCTCTGTGATCTTTGAAAGCACATGGCAGGCCAGCAAGCAACCCTGCAGAGGCCTGACTACCCAACGTGGCAGCCAAGAACTCAAGACGACTATCCAACAATCATAAACAACAATCATAAAGCAATTGTGTTGATATTATCATAAAGCTATTATCATATTTGATATTGTGTTGCCCTTTCTTTTTTTCTATTTCTACAACAATCATAAAGCTAGGAAGTTCAGTCAGAGAGTTTGGTAGTTTTGGTTTTCATTTATTTTAACAAGGAATAAAGAGAAAGGTCTTACATGAGTGGAAGTGCATAAAAAAACATATTTCTGACTTGTCTATTTGTCTCGATTCTTTGAATTTCACAACATTACTATATTTTGCTTATGGTTTTCTTTGAATTTAATGGAGGGAGCATCAAATCCACGATGGAGGCAAATTTTCTGGTCCTCATATGCTTAATGTGATCACGTTCGAGTGTATTTTAACAATAAATGGAAGTTCTTTGATTATGGAACAGTGCTTATCTGGAACTAACCTTTCCTCGCCTCCATCCTGCGTGTTCGAGTTTTTTAGTTCCTCTTATTTGAGTGCCTACCTAGCATATGAATGGCCTCCTGCAAGGTATACCATTCCAATCGAAAGACCAATACTTAATATGCCTTAAGATTTTCTTTATTTTTCTATTTTTTATATTATATTTTGAGGTTTAGAATGAGAGAGTTAAACTCTTATCTGTTTTGAGAATAGGATTAAAAAAGTGTATCAGGTTTACACCAAAAAGACGTTGCATATTTCAGATGCATCTATTAGAAAACGTCTAGAGATATGAAAAAGCTGCATTCTTTGATTTGGACGTCCGTTGGAGGTTTACCTTCAAAACAAATTGAGTTTGAATATTTGATGTCAATGCATACATCAATACCGAATTCTCTTGTTATAAACAATAAATTAAACTTAGCATTGCAGATAGTGGTATACAGGTCAAGCAAGAAATCCAAAGTTGCATGGCGAATAAGACAAAGAGTCAGGTTCCTTAGTCCGAATCTGGCATGTTAGTGTTGAACTTCATATCACGCGAACATTTATTAATCTTCTATTTATGAAGGAGGCCTTTCTGGCCTGCCACTCTAACTTTATTAAGCAGGGCTAAGTTGGTGGATTTTCTAAGTCGTAGTGTGTTTGAGAATAATGGAAGGTGGAGATGCCATGGCAGTAGAATCTCGGAGAAAAAGAAGAAGAGCAGGAGGTTCATTGGCATTCCGTTGACCATGGGCTCAAAAGCCAGATGCTTTCTTGGAAGAAGATTGATTCCTTCTATTTGGAGGCCGGTAGGTTCAGCTCGATTGAAGGCCCTGGTGATTCTCAGGTAATCCCATATTTTGAATCAAAAACACGAAGATCCGACAATGATTACAATATTTGCATTTGCTCCTTCTTTATGTGTATTTTTATGGGGTTTCCAATATCTTACTTAAGCATCTGGCTTCAGGGCGGAGACTAGGGAACCATCATCAAGCTAGCATGCCAAAGTATCGGAGTTGTATATGGTGATCTGGGAACGTCCCCTTTGTATGTTTTTCCAGGCATTTTCCCAAATGGGATTGAGCACAATGATGACATACTTGGGGTGCCGTCTCTTATCTTCTATTCACTTACGTTGATTTCCTTGATCAAATACGTTTTCATAGTTCTGGCAGCCAACGACAACGGCGAAGGTAATCCTCTTTTGTTCGTGGAATTCGTGAAGTTCTTTGGTTCTCACTCTCATAGCGAGTTTGCTCGTGCTTACAAAAAAGAAGTAACAAATTCTCATCGAACCATTCTTACGGTGGCTATTTTGTAAAGATATGTGTGGATGTTGTTGTAGGAGGAACGTTTGCACTATATTCTCTCATATGCCGCTACGCCAAGGTCAGCGTGACATCCAACCAGCAGGCCGAAGACAAAGAAGTGTCGAACTTTCGGCTAGAAATGCCAAAACGACGGCTCAAGAGGGCATCCTTTGTCAAGTCCATTCTTGAGAACAACCACACACTAAAATACTTCATGTTGTTCATGACCATGCTTGGCACCTCCATGGTGCTTGGAGACGGAATCCTCACACCATGCATATCAGGTGCAGCAGAGTAAAGTCTCTACTTATTTGTTTGAGTTAATAAAAAAAGCATGCAAATGGAATATTGCGTGTCCACACTCTATTCGTATTCAGAATTCTAATTAACAAATCTCCAATATGATGTCCTGGTTGCAGTATTGTCGCCGGGGGGGGGGGGGGGGGGGCGGCGGCGGGGATTCAGGAAGCTGCTACTTCTCTTACCGATAATATGATCATGTGGATTTCCGTGGTCATCTTGATAGTTTTGTTCCAAATTCAGAGGTTTGGGACTGATAAAATTGGCTATGGTTTTGCTTCGGCACTTACAATTTGGTTCCTTTTCACTGGATGTATTGGCTTGTACAACTTTTTATGATCCGAGTGTTATCAAGGCACTCAACCCAATGTACATTGTTGAATATTTCAAAAGGAATAAGGAGAACGCCTGGATTTCTCTTGGAGGCGTAATCCTCTGCCTAACAGGTGTGTAAGAATAATTTTCCGACATTGTTCCCATCTTTTAATCATTTGAACGCATAAAGACACAATCAAATATGGTAAAGGACCTTTTCTGTCGTGCCATTACTTGTTACTAAATGCTGATAAAAAATTTCAGGTTCTGAAGCCTTGTTTGCTGATCTTGGTCACTTCAGCGTCCGCTCAATTCAAATAAGTTCATGTGCTGTAGTCTTTCCCTCCGTTGTTCTTGCCTACTTTGGTCAGGCTTCCTATCTCCGGAAGTACAATCAGGATGCGAGCAATGCCTTCTATAAATCAGTTCCAAGTACGTTTACTGGTCCTCAACATGGCCTCCCTTGTCGCAGATCTTGCATTTTGTTTATTTTAAACAAATCTTCCATTATGTATACAGAACCAGTGTATTGGCCGATGTTTGTCGTGGCTGTAATGGCGTCCATCATCGCTAGTCAATCATTAATCTCAGCTTCCTTCTCCATCATCCAGCAGTCCTTAGCGCTTGGGTGTTTCCCACGGGTTAAGGTAGTTCACACATCGTCTAAATACAAAGGACAGGTTTATGTACCCGAGATCAACACAATTCTCATGTTGGCTTGTGTGGGTGTCACTCTTGGCTTCAAAACTACATTGAAGATCGGCAACGCTTATGGTAAGTACTAGAAACTGAAAGCAGATCTATCTTTCTTTCGAAGTAGGACAACGACTTAGGTTTGTTGTCTACTCAATGTCCATTTTAAAAAAAAATCTAATTTCAGAGGTTGAGGGTTGTCTTGTCTAGACCACTATTAAACTTTCACCTTATTATAAAATGTGATCACCTACAATCAAAAGTCATCAGATCAACAAATAGCCCCAAAAAGGAATAAAGGTAGTCAATCAACGTCGTAACAAAGTTTTCACTCTACAGTGTTCACGTTGTGTTCTTTGGTTGTCCTGAATCTATTACTTGTAATAGAAGTCATTCACTCCTTTTGTCTGGCTGATATTTGCTCTCTTTTTGTTTGATATCTTTGACAGGAATTGCGGTGGCTTTTGTATTTTCAATCACGTCTTCATTTCTTGTCCTTGTAATGATCATTATATGGAAGACAAACATCTACTTAGTCATCATCTATGCCCTAACTATCTGGCTTTGGGAGCTCGTACTTTTAAGCTCAGTGCTCTACAAATTTACTGATGGAGGGTACCTTCCTTTGTTATTCGCCTTGATTCTTGTGAGCGTAATGTTTTTATGGAACTACGGTTACCGCAAGAAGTACATGTACGAGTTAGAAAACAAAGTATCTACTGGGAAATTAGTTGAGCTAACCTCTGATCCTAGCATCCATCGGGTCCCCGGTTTTGCTTTATTTTACTCTGAGCTTGTCCAAGGCATCTCGCCGGTATTCGCCCATTATGTTGCCAAAGTCCCAGCTTTGCACTCAGTTTTTGTCTTTGTCTCAATCAAGTCACTGCCCATTAGCAAAGTCCCTCCGGAGGAGCAGCTTTTGTTTCAACGAGTTAATCCTCATGAGCCAGGCATTTTCCGATGTATCGTGAGGTATCGTTATAAGGATGGAAGAGCAGAGTGGGAGTGTTTTGAGGAGATGCTGGTGAACCAGTTGAAGGAATTCATACGAAAAGATGTGCTTATGTCTAGGGTGCCAGCGACAAGAGCTCCGTCGAATGGGTCAGATGATAACGAAGATGCACAAATAGTCGAAGAAACGTTGCAAAGAGAGGTGGGAATAGTGGATGATGCATTAAAATTTCAAGATGTTTATATAATGGGTGAAACTGAGGTGATGGCGTCGGAGGGATCGAGTCTTATAAAGAAAATAGCCATAAACTATTGTTATAATTGGTTGAGAAGATGTGTGAGGCAGGCGGATGAAGTTTTCATGATTCGTCGCAAGCAACTTATCAAGGTCGGGATGACTTGTGAGATCTAGAGATTCTGGTGAATTTGGTGTCGTTTTCTTTTAGTCGTTTTGATATGGAATGAGCAACCTTTGCGATTCCAATCATAGAGAAATTTATGGGCATAAATGTCATGATATTGCTGTAAGTATATTCATAGTACATCAATACATTTGGTAATTAATGTGAATCTGTTAGTCTATATCAATATTACAATTAGTGTGCTTAGACATCAACACTAATGGCACAATACCTTCTTTTTGTAGGGGACAAGTTCTTGAATATCAAATCAACATAAAACGTTTTCATATAATTTCTTTATGTTTAAAAACAATGCATTTATTTTTCTTTTTCTTCTTTGTTAACACTATACAGAAATTCTTTCTCTAGTTCTTTTCTGCAAAATACCCTTTGTATGAGGGTGGCAGACACTTTGGAGAAGAACATACACTTGATGCGAACTGCCATGTGCTTAATATTTTATCGGTCCACGCATACGATTTATAATGATTTGTGATCAAAAGGCCATCACATAAGATACTTAAGTGTGAAATTAGAAACTTTATTTCGGGTATCCATAGGAAGAATAGGGATAGCCCTTAGTTGCCAAGTGCTTTGGAAGATTTTCCATTGTAAATAGGATAGGTCCAATGACCTCTATTTTGGAATGTGCTATATGATTTATTTTTTTAATATATATAACTTACACACTTACACACTCTTGGGGTGTTAAACCTCATACTTCTTAGTTCTAAGTAGCATCCACTCATTATTGAGATAGGTGCTTGTTGACAAGGTGCTATGTGATGCTTCACATTGCTTATTGTTCATTAATTTATCATCTTAACCCTAAACTTAATAGGAAACCAAATGATAATGTAGTTTTGACTAATCACTAAAACACATGACCTTTGGTAAAGGACTACATTATTGACATCATGATGCCCTCCAAATTGATATGCAACATTCCAAATCTATACTCCATTAGATGTTAATCACTAAAAATTCTTTTCATGCCCAAATTGGAGAGCACCTTAATTCCCTTCTAGCTTCAATAAAAGTCTTTAAGGAAGTGGATAATCTCAAGCTTTGTGACCCTCAAAATTGTTTGGATTATATAATTCCTTTATTGATCTCAAGCAAGTTTTTAGAGTCGGTCATACCTTAAAAAAAAAAATTCTAAAATCACATAAACCATCAAAATAGATTTCAAGCATTTCTTTGCCATATGACAAACAATTTTTTGGTGAAGAGAGAAGTGAATAGTAGCTCCTTATAAGAGAGCATATCTTATTAGCAAAGATATGGTCAAAGAGTCCCAAGACATGCTACAAGCATGGTTTCAAGATGGATCTTGAGAGAGGTACACTGAATAATCAATAATTGCATCCATAGGTTGAAATTTGTCATGGCCTTTACTAGATGAGATGAAATTGTTAAAAAAGAAAAGCTGCATTCTTTTTCATGTTTGGTTAAGAAGAGACAATGCCTTATAGTTGCTATGTAGCTACTTATTTTACTTAGTGATGAAACCCATACATTAATGAAGTCCATACATCTTAATATAACTAAAGATTTTGCTCTATTTACTCAATCGATAGAATTGAATAGATACAACTCATATCATTTTAATAACTAAGGCCATTTTCCAAGCACTTTGTTGAGCCTTAGAATTGATTTCAAATTATTTGGACTAAACAAAGCATTGATAGGCAATTCATGTTGCAAGGGTACTTTTTCACAATAAGTAGAAACTAATAGTCATTGACTGACTCCATCAATTTATTAAAGAACTAAAATCCATGTTTGATTGTCTTATATGCTTAAGAATTCCTTTAACTAAGTCACTTATAATCTCTTCATAATTGGCCATCAATTTCCTTAAGAGTCCAAAAACCACCAAGAGACCTAAAATTATTGGTAGCAAGCCATAGAAAAACTTTGATGAACAACATTAGAGTTGAAGTTTAGTAACCCTGAGGCATGCTCTGCTCTTGAAGGCCATCCTTATAATTGCGATTAATGTATGTTGAGAAGAAAAATGAGGTTTTATGGGAGCATTGGTCAAGTTAATCAGGAAAAGCTAGGCAGTCTATAATGTTTAAACACAAAAAGTTCAAGCACACTTTTTAGAAGTGCATTTCCAGAACAACAAGCGCGGGACTACACAAATGGCTATAACAACATTACCAAACAAACTGCAATAATAGCTTTAACAAAATGAAGTTCAGGCAGTTAGTTAGTTGATAAATTATGTTAATAGCTAGTAAACTATGTAGACTAATTTGCCCTTGTAATGCTGTATATAAAGCCACCGAAAGTCTATATGTAGATCGAGCTTGTTAATACTAATTAGCAGAGCCATTACAAGGCAATCTCCATTCTCTCTCATTCTCCTTTTCTTCCTACTATACTCATTTTTCTTTTTGTATCAAGCCATAGCCCTCTTTCTTTGCTTTGCTTCTTGAGCTTCACCCATGGAGGACAAATTGGCATTTCCTTTCCCCACTAGAGTCAATATAGCAAACCTTGTTTCATTGAAGTTAAACAAGTCCAACTATATTCCTTGGGCCACTCAAATGAACTGTCTCTTTTGCACATACTGTCTCATTGGTTTTATCACCAGTGAAACTATACCTTCATAAAAAATGCATCTTATAGATCGAAAAGAGGTTCCTAATCCAATTTTTTTTCAATGGGAACAAACTGACAATCTGGTATGTTCATGGATTATCAGTTGCCTTTCAAAAGAAACTTTAGGCATTGTATTTGCTTTTAATCATGTAGTTGAATTTTGGTCTACACTCCAAGATCACTTTATTCATCAAATTGTTGCGGGAGAATATGAACTTTAGACAAGGCTTCATACTTTGCAGAAAGAAGGCAAGTCTCTTTGGACCGTGGCTCAGATGAAGAAGGGAAACTTAGCTTGCTAAACACTCTAGTGTGTTTTTCTTGGTTACAGTGATATCCATAAAAGATATCATTGCCTTTACATGCCCACAGGCCATATATACATATCAAAACATGTTTTGTTTGATAAGGCCACCTTTCCCTTTGTCCCTCGCTTAACTGTTGCAACTCAGGTAGTATCTCCTAGCATTTATACTTACTCCACTATTCCAAATCCATGTATCATTTCTCCACCTTCTCCTATTGTTTATTCTTAGACCTCAACCAACTTTATACCTCAGCCCTAACCTCAATCACCTACTGCCATGTCTTTTTCAACATTCTCACACCTCCTCAATTAGTCCTTTCTCTACCTCTTCGATCCCAGCTTGATTTGCCACTTATCTTCTTGATCCTTTTCCTCCTTCACAACCTACTACTACTACTACTTCCTCTTCTCAAACACCTATACCTCCCTTAGTCCCTATTTCTCCTCCCAACTCTCAAACAGAAAGTCTCTATGTACACCTTCCTTCGAATTCCTCTACAAAACACTTTGTTGAGTTATCCACCAAGAATACATAACCTACTTAGTCCCCATTACCTCTAACAATCCTCACTCCACCAACACCAAAGCACTCTTCTCCCATGGTCATTAGAGCTTAGCAAGGCATTTTCAAGCCCAATCCTAAATATGCTATACATTCTGCAAATTTGATCCCATATGTACCTACTTCAGTTCATTTTACACTCCAACATCCTGGGTGGCTTGCTATAATGAAAGATGAAATGGTTGCTCTCAAAAGAACACACACATGGACACTTGTTTCTAAACATCCCATCATGTATATTGTTAGTTGTAAGTGGGTGTTTAGCCAAAACTTGATGCAGATGGCACACTCTCATGGCTTAAAGCAAGATTAGTTGCAAAAAGGTTTCACCAAATTGCTGGCTTGGACTTTCTTGACACTTTTTCACTAATGGTCAGACCAATTAGCATTCGGCTAGTACTGTCCTTAGCAACTATACAACACCGGCCACTCAAGTAGTTTGATATATCCAATGCCTTTCTTCATGGATACTTAGACATTCTTGTCTACATGGAACAACCTCCAGGCTTTACTGATCCACAAGCTCCTAATGTAGTCTGTCTACTTCATCGAGCCTTATATGGATTAAAACAGGCCCCTTGGGCTTGGTTTGACAGGTTTAGTTATTGCCTCTTGGAATATGGCTTTTTTTGTTCAGCCTTTGATTCCTCTCTTTTCATATACAACTTTGGACAAACTACTCTATAATTGTTACTATATGTTGATGATCTTCTCATCACTAAAAATTCTTCTCAAGCAATCAATGCCTTAATTGACCATCTACAGTCAGAACTCCCACTTAAGTCTCTCCATTCAGTTCACTTCTTCTTGGGAATATAGGTTGTTCCTATATCCAAGGGCTATATTATATCTCAGAAACATTTTATCCTAGAAATCCTACACAAAGCCTCCATGCTATTTTGTAAACCTATCTCCACCCCCATTGCAACAAAACTACTAACTCTCCACAACCCAACAAAACCTTGTATTGCTCCCTCTCTTTTCATAAGTGTCTTTGGTGTTTTACAATATCTAACTATCATAAGACCCAAGCTTGCCTTTTCAATTAATAGATTGTGTCAATCTACGGCTTTGAAGGGAATAAGGGAAGGGTGGTTGTAGACCAGGCTGTTACGGTCACATTATGAATGGCGTTTGGTGGAGGATATATCTAAGAGGTTCTGCACTCTCCTTCAAATCTAGATTTTCAAAATCTAAAAAAAGTTCTGAGATATCTAAGAGGGACTTTATCTCTTGGTCTTCAGATTTCATCACAAAGTTCTTTGAATTTATATGGATATAGTGACTCAAGTTGGGTTGGATGTAAGGCTACAAGGCATTCTACAACAAGTTATTGCTTTTACCTTGGCAGCAATATGATTTCTTAGTGTTCTAAATGTCAATCCACAATAACGCGCTCCTCTTCAGAGGCTGAATACAGTACTTTGGTCTCTGCTGCAGCAGAATCAACGTGTCTATGTGCTCTACTCAGGGACTTGGGTGTGAGCTGACCTTATTCTTCTACAATGTATTATGATAATTTAGTTGCACTTAGATTGACAACAAAACCTACTTTCCATGGCCAAATGAAACATGTGGAGGTTGACTTCCACTTTATCAGAGAAAAGGTGGCACTAAACTTGATTACTACTAAGTACATTCTGACCAAACAACAAATAGTTGATGCGCTTATCAAATCTCAACTGAAGAACCAATTCCTCTTCTTTCGAAACAATCCAAGTTTGAAGGAGCCTGTAAAAGTACACTCTCAGAATGGCAAGCGTGAGACTACATAAACGACTATAACAACATTACCAAACAAACTGCAATAACAGCTTTAACATAATGAAATTCAGGCAGTTAGTTAGTTGATAAATTATGTTAATATCTAATAGACTGTGTAGACTAATTTTCCCTTGTAATGTTGTATATAAAGCCATCGAGAGTCTATATGTAGATTAAACTTGTTAATACTAATCAGCAGAGCCATTATAAGGCAATCTCCATTCTCTCTCATTCTCCTTTTCTTCCTATTGTTCTTATTTTTCTTCTCACTTCAAACTTATAAAAACAAGGCTCACTCAAAAAACCACATAACTACTAACTTGTAGAAGCAAGTTGGCAAATGGTTAACAAAACCTACAAAAGACAGTGCAAGTGGACGAGCAGAGCATTATCAAGTGGGCGAGATGTTGTTACAGCAAATGACGAAAGGACGATTGGTGCCGCTCTGAGTTACTTGTGAAGCATTCTGTTGCATTAGCGAAGAAATCATATTCTGGTGAGATGTCTAGCCCGGTTCGCTCTCAGGTGGTGGAGGAGAGGGCTAAGAACTCCACGTCATGGAGGTTGGCGTCGTGGTGAGATGGTGTTGAGCTGCTTCTAGATGGAAAGTTCATACATGAGACATCCACAGGGTTAAAACTAAGAACAGGTAAGTGCAGGTTAAAATTCTTACCTTGTGCGCGAGTGGCGTCTACATGCAATGCTTGTTAGACGTGCCCAAGTTGAGTGTGAATGGGTATCGTTGCTGGGACTAATGTAGATGTGGAGCATGAGAGGAAGCCAAAGGACTGAGATCATCAACAAGCCCCCGCAAGCTAGGCAAGGGAACCTAGCTTAGCTTGTGCTGAAGTTCAACAAACTACACAAAGAATATGTGATTGCTTGGATATGGAGGCCAATGCATTCAGTTAAGCCACGAGTCTCCTACAGTATTTCTCTTTTTTTTTTTTTTCTATTTCTTGTCATACATTTTGGAATAAAATATGTAGACAAGGAATCGCCATAAAGCATAATGGTGATATAGAGTGGTGTTGTCTACTTGATCATAATTTCCATTGTGTTGCATGGCCTAACAATCCTATCTCTTGCTTATAAACTAGTGTTTGTAGAGTAACTGTTATGTTTATGGATTGTTACCTCCATGCCTATTAACAACATGTTTGGACGAAGAGAAGAAAATAGAAAATGATAGAATTATAAGATAGAGGTTCCAAATTGGTTATTTGTTTTTATACCCCTCAAATTCTTTTGACAGGTATTAAGAAGGACAAAACCCGAGGGAATCAAATGCACAAAGTGTTCTTTAGGAAATTCTTCAAAATTTGTTTTTTTTAGTCCATTATAAGGTCAAATCATTTCTCAGTTAGTGAAATACCCTTGACGATTAATTCAATGACGTTCTTTACATACCTAAATCAAAGAGCACCCTAATTCTCTTGCAACTTCCATAAACCTCTCTAGTGAAGTGGATAACTTGCATGTTTTATACTCTCAACTTTGTTTGGATCACGAAATCCCATAACATTTCAGACAATCCTTTATCATTTCAATGTAACCTGCTTTGATACCATAATATGAAATGAAGCAGAAATAAACAGTGTTTGGGACAAGCCGAAGGTGGCAGTACCAAACCCAAGAAAGGGGAAGATCCAAAAACTCTTGAAGCAATAGGCTGTGATTTTCCTATTTACCAAGAATACAAAAAAAAAAAAATTCCAAAAAATTATGATAATAGAGAACTATACAACGAATAAAAGAAACAAAAAAAAATACTACATATACATAATTACAAGTAAGCCATTGGGCTTAGACCCTAATCTATCATGTGGGCTACACCTATAGTTTCCAAGATCAACAATAGGAAAGTTTACAGGCTTAGGAGATCTGTTAGCTTGCTTGTAAAATACCTAATAAGTCTGGTTTCCCTTTCGATGATAGGACAGTATCAACACCTTTCGATGTGGATTCGGCATTTCTACTTTTACGCTAAATCTGGATTGTGCTGGTCCACTTTGCACGAGTGATCACTTTGACTCGATCAAATTTTGCCACCTCAAACATTGGAGACCCTCATTACCAGCACTTTAAGCTTCTTTCATCAGCTTTATAAGCTCATAAAGTAGAAGCATAGCATCTCTACATCAGCCACAATGATTAAATCCTGTAATAACGTACTCAAAGGAGAAATGATGTTGAGGGTCTGGTTTGCTGCCCTCTTTGTGTAGCAGTTTTGTTTAATTGAGTTCTTATTCATTCAAAACCATATAATATTAATTATTGATTCCCTCAATATATGCAGTAGTGAACAAACTCTCCAAACACACTCTAGAACTAAAATACTCCACTCCTAAAAAGATTCACTAGCTTTATTTTTTTATTTCTTTCTTTTGATCATTATTTTAGTTAAACCTAAACAAACCCACTTTTAAAAGCCTGTAAACAAAATTAACACTAGTATATTGGATAACAACCACAAGGTGCTCTTGGTCTGCGCCAAAGGTATCAGAAACCCGGAAGATCCGCCAAATTTATATGAGGGACGACAGCCTTGGGTGTTGGTATAGTATAAGGCATACAGCTGACTACTTCTTCCCAATCAACTGTCAAATTACTATGTAAGTTTTGAACCTTTTGTCCTAATTATTCAGAGTGGAGCAGCCCAATCCGGAAGGTAATGTTCTTCTACGCATCAAGGCTGAGGGTTTGGCAACCTCCCTAGTGGAATAGAAATAAAAATATAAGGTTACTTGACAGGGAGAAACCCTAAACCCTTGCTGTAATATCAAGCCTCTTAAGGAAGGGGACACCAGGCTATTCTTCAAGATACTCAAACTACTTCCTATTTTTCATTGGGATGAGATTCACAAGACTTGCACACAGTTCCACGTGTTTTTTTACCGTGTACAGCTTTTTCCGGCTTATTTAAGTGCTTCCGTTTGTCTCGGGAATGAAGGGAACCTTTTTTTTTTTTAAACTTTTTCTCTCTTTCTTTCTCCTCCTTCATTATTTTCTTGTTTTTGTTTTTGTTTTTTGTGGTTGTTGGTGAGCCGGCGTCTGAGGACCCATGAACGGAAGTCAATTTAGTCCAGATTTAAACCAAGTAGGTAAAGACAGCTTCACAATAGTACGGACAACTGTAACTTTCTACAATCACAGGGCTTGCCGGATGATGTTTTCTGAAAGTTTAGGTCTATGATGTTTTTAACATGATCGTTCCCTAAACACATTTTGAATGATCTTACGTAGTTGGATTCAGAACATGTTAATTTGTTGAGGAATGTTAGCTGGACTTAAGGGTTGTTCTTTAACGTGTCTCACCATCCTATTAGTCCATTATTCAGTGGGAAAAAAAAAATTGGAATATACCATATGCTTCTCTAGACCTCCAATTGAAAGTTACCAAGATTTGACAAATCCGACAAGAAAAAAAAAAAAAAAAGTTAAGTCCGAAAATGTTGCTCTAATAAAATTCCCAGTTATAGACTAGCTAGAACTTGCACTAAAATAGAGTTCCATTTGTGAACTCTCAAAGAACCATAACTCACCGGAAACCAACATAAATAAGAACAGAGAAGGTGTTTGGCGAACGAGAAAATTTCTCTTGTATTCTATGGTGTTAAAAATTTACAAAGCAAGGAAATTTATAGGCCTAACCTAGGATATACAAAAGGAATGAACCAATTCCATACCAATTCTAGGTTTAATTTGAAAGATTTCCAAAAGAGAGCTCACGACTAGAATTCCAAATTGGGATGGGACCGCATGGTGGGGAGCCTACAGATTTTGGGGCTATTGTTGGGAAGAGTAGTACCCCTCTCCCAACAACTAGAAGCCTGTGGCCAAATCTCTAGCTTATTTGAAAGATTGGAGCATGTCCGTTCCAATTTCAGCCAGATTGTGCCGGTGAGGGGCCATTCTATGACAACTGGGTGGTGTTGTTCCTAGGGGAGCCACCATGCTATTGGCCTTAAGAATGGGGCTGGTTGTTGCGGGTTTGGTTCCACTCTATACCAGAGTTGAAATTTCGGTTAGGTGGACAAGAAACAACGGCTGTCAAAGCCGAGATTCCCTGGTCATGCCCTAAAGGTCCAAGGTCGCCTCATAAGTGAGCAACAAGTCAGTAAGGTTTTCATGGTTGAAGGATTGGGTTTTGTATGCACCAAAATCACAATAGCTAGAGAGGCGAAATCAAGTCCCAAGTTGCGGAAAAGCTACGTCAAAAACTCGTTGTCGATGATGGGGTCATCAATGGAAGCAAGTTGGTCGGTAAGGCTGTTATTGTCATCCAAGTGTTCACTAAAAGAACGAGCACCTTTGGTGATCTTTTGGAGTCGAAGATGCAGGGATGAAGCGTGAGCCGAGCTCTATGAGGCGAACTCACTGGTGACAGCGTTCCAGGCATTAACTTGGATAGTTTGACTATTATGGCATTGGACGAGATGTTCAAAACACAGCCAAGGGCGGTCCGATCCCTCATCTACCATTCCTCGAACTTAGGGTTTGGGATGTCGAAAGGGTATTGTTTTTGTGCTTCTGCATTAGGGTTGTAAAAGGGCAAGGATAACTCCTATCGAGACTAAGAGGGCAAGTAGATCTAAGATACATTGCTATTACGGCCTTCCAAAGAAGGAAATTCGGGGCCTTCCAAGCGCATTCCGACTGCTAGTTCCAAGAGAGTTCCAGTAGGGGCTGTAGAAAGAGTTGGATTTCGTTGTGGTGGGTTGGCGGAAGTGTGTGGTTGAGCTCTTGGATCAATCGACGTTATCCTTTGGCGAAACTGATTCTAAAATGGAGTTTGATTTGTAAACTCTTAGGGAATGTACCTAGATAAGGATAATTTGAAAGAATATTTTGGTTCAAAATAAAATCTAATCATTTTGGAGGATGAAACAAAGAATTGTAATTAATAATCAGAACAGTTAAGAAAAGGAATTTGACTATTAAACTTTTAAGATAGTATTTTTAACTTGCATCTACTATATATGGGCTAAACGCATTTTTAAAACAAAACAACTAGTATCCTAATCAAAGCAATTAAGGAAAGAAATTTGACTTCTAAATTTCTTAAGATATTCTTTTTAACTTGCATTTACTATATATGAGCTAAATACAATAGAAAATTCTTTCATAACAAAACAACAAGTATCCTAATTATGTTAACAAAAGAAAAATTGTACGAGAAAAAAAAATTATTTTGAAATACAAAATTATTTTAGAAAAATATTATTTTGAGTGAGATTTAAGGCTTCTAACTTTCATTTTTTTGTAATTTTTTTATAATTTTTGTAACTCTTGTAATACTAAGGTATACTTCTATACTTTTATATACTAAATTCTATAAATCCAAACTCAACTTTTCACCCAAAAAATATATATTGTAACTCAGTGAAAACCAACAAAAATAAGAACGGTGGTGTTTGACTAAAAGAAAATTTTTCTTGTACTCGATAATGTTAAAATTTTATAAAGCAAGGAGATTTAGAGGGCTAATATAGGATGTACAAAAGGAAAAAACAAAATTCAACATTAATTCTAAGTTTAATTTGCAAGATTTCCATAGGAGAGCCAACAAATTTGTAGAATCGTCCCTCTCGGCTAAATTTCCTAAGATAAGGTCCCTGGTGTTCCAAGCTCTAGATTGTTTCCTTTAGCCTCCACAGGGCATAAGAAAGGATCAGTAGATATACTTCAAGTAATGTCAATTGTTCCCTGCTTTGTACAATCGACTAAGTCTGAGCACGGAGTATTCGACTCACTTATATGTATGAGACCAACTAATAAAGTGGATATGCCAGTATGCGATTCTGATTTTCCGATGGCTTTCCAAAGTGGAAAGTGCCAGCAAACTTTGTGTTCATTGAAAGTTAACCATAAACTTGAAGCATTACGAGTACGGATTTAACTTTCTAAGCCTGTTATGATTAATTTATAAAAAGAAACACTCTGCTGTCGCAAGGAATGACGCAATCTTATTGTAAAATTTAGGCGACTAATAATGGAGGAGCTCTTTCTTTCGGTTTTTCTATTTGTTTTTTCCTTTTTTTAAGTGTTGGTGGTTGATTAATGTTGCCGCGGTACTATGCATGTAGAAAAGTCGCATTTAAGAACAACTTTTTTTTCTTTAATCATTATTGTAAAAACACTTATATAGGAGCTTTTGGAGTTCATGAGAAAGCCTTGCAAGGCCATATCAGCATCATTTATCGTTCCATGCAGATATATCCAGGAAGGACTTTCTTGCCTGTGGTTGTCAACATGATGGTGACTTGCTCTGCCATGGCCAGAATCTTCATGGTATTTTGCTGTCCAACGAATTAAGATAAAGCATGAAGCCCATCGTTGATGATGACCTGATTGGGCATACCCACATGCCTCAATGAGAAGAAGACACGAGTTCCATTATTTCATGTGCATGATTAGGGACATGGACATTTGTATGAATGTATGCGAGTGTCATCGTATCCATCTACATAAGGTGGGCTTCAGATCCAGAAAGACGCGTCAACGTTTTTCAGAGACCAAGTAACTTGGTAGAAATGGTCGATAATATTGGTGCCGGTTCTTCGAACGACGACAGTATCATCAAGGAACAAGAGAGGTTGTTGCCAATAGCCAACGTTGGCCGGATCATGAAGGAAATTTTGCCATCCAACGCAAAAATCTCGAAGGAAGCCAAGGAGACGATGCAAGAATGTGTGTCGGAGTTCATTAGCTTCGTCACCAGTGAGGCTTCCGAGAAGTGCAGCAAGGAAAGGCGCAAAACGGTGAACGGCGATGATGTCTGCTGGGCGCTGGAAACACTTGGTTTTGATGACCACGCTGAGGCGATAAGAAGGTATTTGCATAGATATAGGGAACTCGAAGTAGATAGAGCTAATCAAGAGAAGGTTGGGAACACTGAAAGGGATGAATGAACCTCTTTCATGTAAGAGTACGAACGAAGAAACTATTCACTGTGGCTCCAGCTCCAAGAAAATCACTGGGGTTGATTGGAGTCATATAGCTTCTGCCCTACAGCCCTAAGGTTCCTTTAGATTCATAGACAGTGTCCATGATTTTTTTCCTAACCTTTATTTGCTTATGATCAGGAGGCTATGGGTCATTTGCCTTTTCAGAAGCTGCGTGATTTTATTACATCTATATCAGATTTACGAAACTTAAGTTCCTTTTTTAGCTGCACAGTTCAAGTGAAGATTCGTAGAATGCGATTCCCAGAAAACCCATCTTAGCAAGGGATTTTCTTGCTTAGCAATATGGGGAATGGTAGCGAAGGTTTAGATATTCTAGCTTAATCATTATTTTCTTAGAGAAAGGGATTTTCTTTTTGGTTGAGCAGATTTCATCACCAGGAAAATAGAATACACAACAAAACTTGAACATGTAATTATCCTCTCATAGAACCTGACAGTTTAATTACTGGAAACAAGAATTTGACCACCAAATATAACACTCAATCAAATACATATGCGCAATCTCTTAACTAGCAGCCCTTGGTCCTAGACTGAGAAAACACCGAACGACCAGAAAACTTGGAAGCTTCATGCTATGGAAGCTCATCATAGTCTTTGGCATCCCCATCTTTAGATGTGAACGCCTCTCTGTGTTCTGCCTGATATTACCTGTTTTTCCATCCAATATCTCTTTGTCAGCCTCTCTTGAGTACGCTACCTTGTCATCCCCGGTTCAACTCAATAAGAAACCTTACAGTCCTTGGGTTAGGTCTATTTCTGTCTTCAAAATGGGAATATAGGCAAGTGCCTAATATTTTGATTTTAATCAAAAGAACAAATGTTGATGATGATGCTTTAATGTTTCTAGCGCCCCCACAAGAAGGGGGCTAAACCTCAACAAATCACCATCAGGGTGACAGATAATCTGAGGAATTAAGATTGATGATATTGGAATTTGCTTAGACTTTGTCTTGTATGTAAAAGATTATCCTCCATTACTTGCATGAGTAGCTTCTATCATTTACGGATTCCCAAGACTCACTAATCCAATCAATTCTCTTATTAGGGGACAGGACATGGCTCAAGGTCCTCCGCCCACATAGAACGTGCTGTCGTGAAATCGCTGCTAGGGTTGTTCCAAGATGTTTGGGAGTTCGATGGAGGTTAAAAATAATTCTCAAGTTGGTGAGTTGGGGACCATCTTTAAGTGGTCAAACACCTACACTAGATGTAAAATGGAAGCCTGAGAAAAGTCAGGGGACGTTGACGTTCATTGAATCGGGTCATCTCCTGGAACATGTAGGACAAATAGATAGAGAGGGGACAAGAGTTGGGGCTTCAAGCAATAGCTAATTCCTTATTGGTTTTTTGCTTTTAGGTTTTGTATATCTTGCTTAGTTTATATGTCAGCCAACCTGGGATTACACTAAGATAGTTTTTAGGTTTTAGATTGAGATAGAACGTAGAGAACCATTTGTCAAATATAAAGGTTGTCCCAGAATAAAAATGTTTCTCCGCTATCGACCAGCTTGTCACATGGCGCTTGAAACTTCTGGAACTTTCCCTGTGAGATGTAGCAGTTAGGACTCGAGTTACAATCATAATGAACTACTGTCAGAACTGTAATCGTGGGCAGAACTTTATAGTGATTAGCACCTAGTGTGGTGTAGAACTGTAATCGTATACATAGATTTTAGGCCATGACGATGCCACTCCAGTAATGCGCCATGCACGGAAAGAGCAGTTGTTCATGTTAGTTTGATATTTCTGAGTCATTTATCAAACAACAAGTATGTCTTGACCATAACAGGTTTCCAATATTTCAAATTTAGGATGATAAACTTAGTCAACGGTAACCAATGCAAAATAATGAGGGTTCTCACATTTGAATTCGAAAACTTCCCAGGCACTTGACACCCAATAGTTATCACGAATCTCTTTATGATTCTTGCAAAACGAAGTTTCTAAGTCCATTCTGCATGGGGTTGTATCTTGTAGTTAAATAAAATGAGATAAAAAAGGACACACGATGTACATCCGTAGAAGTATGAGTAATGATTTCTGCTTGCAACTTCTTTCTTTGTTGGTGTATGCATATCATCTTGTTGTGGATTGCTGTTTCACATCAGAAAGATAAGATTATTGGGTTTTGTTTAAATGTGAATTCGTCCTCCTAATTCATGAGCTAACTTTTGACTTGGACTTTGAATTTTGGACTTTCTTACTATGGTATTAGATTTCAAAATGAGATTCTACTTAAAAGTTCTACCATCTTGAACTTTCTTGGTGTTGGGGGAGTATTAAGGATTATTTCCCACACCGGAGAGATAGGATTTTTAGGTCTTATTTGAATGTAAATTTGTCCTATGAACTTATAAGTTAGTTTTTATGTTAGACTCTAAACTTTTTAACACTAGTATTGTATGTACGTGGACTGATGAAATATTGAACACAGTAGTTTTGCATCATGTACATGTTCTGTACCAAAGCTTTAGAGAACCATGCACGTAGGGTCAACTAGAGGAACATTTGCTTAGTGTTAAGAAAAGAAGGAAAAACATGCAAATATACTTACTTTTACTCGAACAATTAGCAAATGAAGGAATTAACGAAGTTCAATCCACATAAGCATTCAGTAATGCATTTGCCGAGGAAGAAAACAAGTTATGCTATTTTAACCATCCGTTTCCCATTATAGTAAGCAGGAATTAATCACTAGCGAGTATATTTACTATTTGCTCAAGTTTGGTGCATTAGCGGAAGAAAAGATTGGAGGATAACGTCAGATAGTGATTAGATAGACAACGAATTGTGGCCCCATGAGCTTATCCATGAGCACCAACTTTACGATATCAATAAAGCAACAAAAAGTTTCGAAGTTATTTCATAGCTCTAGCTTTAGGTAACTCTCTAAAGTCTTAAGCATGCTAAATCAAACTTATGTCATCTACTATTATTCCTCTTTCAGTTCTCCCTTATCATATTTGCTTGTCATAAGTTTATTTTAATAGTTGGCAGTTTTGCCAAGTAAAATTTACTCATAATCTAAATTAATGATCATGTGCAAAATAAAGTAGAGAGAACTTTAGGAATGTTTCTGTAGTAGTTTTACGATTAGTTAAAATATTGTTCTGCAGTATTGATGCTAAATGCAGTATGTCAAATGCATAGATAACAGATTCCCATCAATTATCATATAGATTGATGTTTGAAAGCTACATAATATGAACCATAGCCAATTTTATATGTCCCAAACATCTGAAGTTGGAACAAAACCACCAAGACGCCCGCAGAAACCCACATGATCATGTTATTAGTAAGAGAATCAGCTTCGTTAATTCCCCCCACTACCGACAATTTTGCACCCAAGACATGACGGTGTAAAATCGCTAGTTAGAATTCCAGATTCAAGAGATCGTGGAAGCATAACAATTCCATATGCATGCTTTCTTAATCAACTAAAAACAAGTAAAGATGTCAATCTACTTCACCTTATATGCATGGTGTGTTCAAGGAGGTGCCGAGTGTTGAGTTTGTATTTGTTGTTTGGGCTTGGCTAAGCCAAGCCCGAATATTCTTGGTTCACACGTGTGAGTTGGCCTTGTCTCACCAACCTTCTCATGCCTCAGTTTTGTTTGAGTTTATATGTATTGTAATGCTTGTATATCATTCTTTGATATTATTAATAGTATTATCCAGTGTTTCTCCATTTGTGGGTGTCCAAATTTGATTGAGTTTGTCCTTTGGTTTGTTTCACCAAGCATGGTCATGAACAAGACGAGGTATTTCATAGTCCTGTTATTCTCAAGCATGGACTTGACAGAGGATGCCCGCTTGAGCCGTCTGTTTGGCACTTCTACCGATAGTTGGACACTTTGTCTTCGGCCTGTTAGTTGGCAGTCAAATTGACCCTGGCATTATTTACAAATTAAAAGGCATCAGTAAACAACTTCGATCTTTTCATCATCTCCATGTTTACATTTTTCTTTGCTACTTTTTTCTTCTCTTTTTTTCATACCCCTTGCTTTTGTGAGGCTAAAAAGGTACTTTCTCCCACTCTACCTAAGCCTAAAAGAGATGATAGTCATAGGTGTTAAAATGTTTGTCCCACACCGGTAAGGCAACTCAACACTCATGGTCTTATAAGTGCCAGTCTCATCTCAACATTGTCTTAGGGTTTTTGTGGGCCAATTGTGGGCCCGATTGCTAACTGGTATCAGAGCCACTTGCTTACACATGTGTGGGGCCCAATCTAGCCAGCAAAGCTAACCGAGTTTGAACTGAGGGGGAATGTTAAAGTAAACTTTCATACCGGTAAAGCAACTCACCTTTCACAGCCTTATAAGTGTCGGTTCTCATCTCATCATTACCTTAAAGTTTTAGTAGGCCAACTGTAGGGCCTGATTACTTATTGGTATCAGAACAAGTTGCTTACACATGTGTAGGGCCCAGTCCTAGCCGGCAAGTTGACCGCACTTGGACTGAAGGGGAGTGTTAAAGTGTTTAAGCCACACCAGTAAGGCAGCTCAACATTCATGGCCTTATAAGTGTCAGTTCTCATCTCACCATTGCCTTAGGATTTTAATGGGCTAACTATGGAGCCCAATTGCTTACAATAGGGCAGGTCTACTAGAAATTAGGCACTAAAAGTGCCATTATTGTGTAACTTTTGTCATACGTCAAGGAGATATTTTGTCTATAATTTTTATACCCAAAAATTAGTTCCACAACTTTTTCCTTTGCTTTCCAATGACTAAAAAGTCTTCAATAACTCAAAGCACAAAGAACTCCACTATAACAATAAAATCTAAAAACTTAATAATTTGACAAACAAAAATTGTCAAGCACGAGAGAAAGGACTAGATAAAAGATAAAGAGACTACACCCCAAGTATGTCATTGTGTGCTTGATTACATTAGGGAAAGTGCCAATTAACACATACAAAGGTGATGTTCCAAAATTGCCATATACAACTCTAATACCCTAGCATGCTAGCTTGATGACGATTCCCTACTCCCCACCTTAATAAAGGCAGAAGAAAACTACAGACATAAAAAATGAAATAGTAAAAGAATGTAAAATCTATCCTTTTCTCTTATATACAGAACATGGATTTACCTTAGAAATTCTAAGGCTTTGATTTGAGGTAAACCTACTTGCCTCCACGTCGAAGGAATCAATCTTTTCCCAAGAAAGCTATGAACTTTTGAGCCCATGGTTAATGGTATGTTGATGAACTTCCGATTCTTATCCTTCTACCTGATTTTCTTGCTACTACGCTTCTTCTATGATTTTATCACCTTCGATTACTCTTAGACTATCACTACCCAACCTAGGAATCACATCATAATTGACATACATTAGTAAACACTTCCTTTTATGCTAGAGATTTGGATAAGTCAAATATTCTGAGCTTAGAGAGAAGAAATCATTATTACATGCTTCAAAAGTGCTTTGATCAACAAGTTAGTATGTTATTCCTTAGTTGAATTTTGACATGTTGTAATAACACCTTGTTGTAGCTTTTCTCTCCTATAGTGGCAATTGGCCTTAATGTATTTTATTCACTCATGAAGATTCAATTTTGTTGTCATCTCCTTTATAGCCTCATTATAGCAAAACAACAAAGGAGGTTGTCTAATGTAAAACCCAAAATCTTTAAACAATCCCATAATCCATAGTATCTCACTTGTTAGAACTTACATTGCATGATGACATTCTTCTACTTTTAGTCCTTAAAAAAATTAGAGTTCCTAAGCATGATGCAAAACTTTATAATGGATCTCCTTGGCATGGAGCATAAATTGTAGTCAAAATTATAATTGGCCCTTAGCTCAAACTTTGATGAAGACAAAATCATAAGACCAAGACCTAGGAAACTCTTAAAGTATCTAATCATCTTTATAGTTGCCTTCATATGGGATTACTTAGGTACACACATGAATTGACTAAGGGGCTACACTAAAAATGTAATGTCTAGCTTAGTCAGAGTCAAATAGATTAGTCTACCAACCAATCTTTGATAGACTGAGAGTTTTCAGAAGGCAAATCATGTAGCTTTTCCTTTGAGTCAACATCATACTTAAAGCTCATTAACTTCTTATTATGCTCTATAGGAATCAATAATGTCAGGAAGCCAACTAATCTTAATTTTGAAGTAATTTTTAAGGTATATTTACATTTCCCAAAGAAATTCCCTTTGGAAAGTGAGTAATCTCAATACCAAGGAAAAACTTTGATTATCTAAGATCTTTCTTGAAAAAGGTAGGATGCAAATATCACTTGAGATATATTGGCAAGAATAAAAAAAAATAGTATATAGGAAAGCACCTTCGTTTAGGAATATTAAACCCTCTAAGGTAAATGTTTTATTGTATCATAATTGGAGGGTTCCAAACTTGATTTTATCTTAAATAAGCTTGTAATGTTGGGGTATGTACTTATACCTTTGTATTATTTGGTTATTAAATGAATAGATACACATATTCATAAAATAAAAAATAAAAGATATCTCTTGAGATATGAAATGGCAACTTGATTGTTCCTTATGATGAAGATATCATCAACATAGATTTGCAAAGCAATAAAGAAACTACCTTAAGTTTTGGTAAACAAAAAATCACTGACAATAGCCATGTGTAATGAGCATCCCCGTGAATTTTATGCTCTACTAGCGAAAAGTCTACTTTAACTCATACAAAGATTTCTATAGTTAACATACTAAATGGTTCCCCTAAATGTGAAATTTAGGAAAGTTTCATATAAACCTTCTTAGAAAAATCTCTATAAAGAAACATATTATAAACATTTATCTGAACAAAGGGTCTTTAAATAAAAGCAAATGGTGATAATGAAGTAGATAGTAACATGCTTACCATAGGAAAAAATGTGTCCTAATAATCAATCCATTCCCTAAATTGTAACCCTTAGCTACTAACCAGACCTTATAAGCCTTAGCTAATGTTTTACCTTATAGACTCACTTATAACTAATAGAACAACAACCAAAAGGCATGAAAACCGCATCCTATGTGTGATTAGCCTCAGGAGTTATAAGCTCACTGTCCATGACATCAATCCAATGAAAGTTTGTAAAAGCTTTTTGAAATGTGTAGGGTTCTTAGATGATAGATATAAAAGTAATGAAATGTTGATAATATAGGCTACACTAATTTAGGGAAAGGTAATGGAAGATGGGATGGAGGAAAGAGGAAGAGGTCAAAGGTAAGGCAAGGTCTAAGTAGTATGAACTTCAAATAAGTGGTTAGGTGACATGACTAAATTGTTGCAATGATGGGTCAAGTTGTTGATCAAGTTGCTATCAAAGGAAAGGGTTGGTGGAGCTAGTGAGGTATTTATTATAGTCTTTGAATGGGCATAGTATTAGTGGCATTAGGGGGGGAAAATGGTTCATCAACTAAGAGTAAGCACATGGTATATGTATCCTTAAATCATATGACTGAAGATAATGAGGCAACATGGCTATCTTAGGATGAATAAAAGACTACAAGAGGTAAGGAAAAATGTTCTCATAGAAATTAACATCTATTTTTCAAATATAAGACCATCAATGCAGTAACCTTTTTGAAAATGAGGGTAACCTATGAAGACACAAGAAAAAGCTCAAAAATTGAATTTGTCAAAATACCAAAGGTGGTGGGTTAACATTGACACTTAAAAACACGTAAATGTTCAATGATAAGGGGTTGGCCAAACAACTTTTCATTTGGGTTGATAAAACCTAGAAAGGATGAAAACAACAATTGATGAAATAGGTGGTAGTAAGAACGTATTCTCCCGAAAAGCATGTGAGAATGTGGCTTTAAAATATCAAGGCCCATGCCACATCTAAGAAGTGGCAATGCTTGCATTTAACAACTGCATGTTGTTATAGAGTATAAGTACATGAGCTTTCATGTATTATTCCTTTTGTAAAGTATAATGATGTCCACTTAAAGGAAAAAAAAAAATTGGTTAGTTGTCTAATTGCATGTGCTTGATAATGGATCTAATCTAAGTGCAAACCATGGAAGAAAATGTTGAGTTTTTAATTAAACTTGACTTTTAAAATGAAGGAGATATGTCCAAGTTGCGGGGAAAAATTGTTTATAATTGTTGAAAAAGTAATGCTCACTATCATGCGTAAGTGTCTTATGGGGTTCCTAAACATCCATGTGAATTATTTTTAAAATAGATTTACTCATTTTTTAGCTCACGAGAAAGGTAATGTGTGTTTATTAACTAAAGGACCAATTGAATATGAAACAAAAATCTTGACATGACATAGATTGCCCATATGCAAAATATGATTTTAATGAAAAAGTTCAAGATGTTTATGCCAAACATCACAACTATTATTAAAAATTAAAAGCATGTATCTACTTAGGAATATAAAAATTACTTTTTATTAAAGACAAAAAAATTAGAAAAAAAAAACATAACAATAACTATCTATAATGGAAAAATAGAAAAAGTAAAGTCCCCTTTTAGCCTTGCCTAGCCTTATCAAAGCCTTTATCAAATGATCCTAAAATACACAAAAATTATTGAAAAACAAAATGACTACACAATTATGTCATGAGTTTGTTTACAAATAGATAAAAGATTATGTCTAAATCATGAAGCATATGATGTATGTTTAATGCTTAAGTTAGGATTAGGCTTGTAGGTTCCATTATAAGTGACTAGGCTATGAGATCTATTAGGTGGTTTTATGAACATTGGAGGTTTTTTTTTATAAAAAAAATATAAGTGGTGCCTATGGATAATATGAATCCAATATTTTTAAATAAATAGTGATGTGATTACTTACTTCGGAATTTCTCATGAGTTAATTTATAAATAGGTAAATGATTATGACTAAATCATAAAGCATATAATATATGTTTAAGGCTCAAGTTTGGATTGGGATTGTAGGTTCCAATATAAGTGATTAGGTTATAAGATCTATTAGGTGGTTTTTTTTTTTTTTGAAAAAAAAATGGATGGTGCATAAGGATAATATAAATTTAATATTTTTAATCAAAAATGATATGGTTACTTACTTCACAATCAATAATCCAAATAGATAAAGTGGTTTTAGGTGAAAGACTTATACTTGCAAAGTTTGATACTAGGTTAATAGGGCCCATCTAATTAAGAAAGTTGACAAGCTTTTACAGCTAGCCCACCATCAAAGAAAGCCTATTAGATCCTCTAAAAATGCTTCTAGGAGTGAAATGTATATGACTCAATAAATCTAAACTAAGATAAAGGGGTTGAGTTAGTCCACCATAATACTAAAGTCCTTCATATGGTTTGGTAACATAAGATTAGTCAAAGTGGTAAGTGGGCTTTGTGGTCCAAACCCAAGTGGATTCTATGGTTCCAAACTAGGTGGATTCCATGTTCCCATGATATTTGTAACAACACTAAGGATGTGGGTTCGCTTCCTTTTGACTTTTGTTTTTCATTTTCTTATTTTTGCTTTGGCATCCATCTAGGAGGATATCCAACTAGTAGAACATAGGCCTTTTTAACATGGTAGGCTCTTTACAATAATTGCAAAAATGCTTCTATCTAGGTAGGCCACCCATACTATTTACTAAGTCAAACACACTTAACACAATGAACTAGCCATGGGTCAAACTTGAGCTATGCCGACTTGATTGGCTAACCCATGAGCTACCTATGGATTTTCTTGCACGCATGTATTGTAGTGCCATAAATGTCTCTCCACCACTAACACAAGCTCCCTCATTGTCATACACATGTTGGTGAGCCTTTTGCTTCGCCAATGCATTAGTGCATCCGAGTGAAGGGAGAGCATTGTGTGAAAGGATCTAGGTCCAAAGGTTGTGACATTCCTCCAATAACCCAAAGAAAATTTTCATTTATTTATCTTCCTAATCACTTTCTTAGAGTCAATGCCTTAACCCTAACCTGAGCTCACTCAAGCCCACCATTAAATCTGCATAAAGTGGTATCAAACCCCAAGGTTTGGTGAGTGAATTATGTTTTAATTTAGGAAACACTCTTTACATTCATCTTTACGTATTTCCCCATGTAGGATAGCAAATAGGATGCTTGCATATATGGGCAAGATGAAGGATCAAGTCAATGAGGTTTTTTAACTCTTAAGAGCCTAAAACAAATGCTAGAGCCAAGACTTATGAGCCAACCAAAAAGATGGTCATGCTTCAACAAATTACAAGGATCTTCAAAAGCACCACCATAATCCCTACAAGGAAGACTATGATATGTGGATAGAAAAATGGTATGGGAGAGAAGTTTCATTGAATCAAGACATTTGTGCAAGCTACAATAGTTAAAGGTTGATTCATGTGCAAGAACTTGGATAATGGATTCTTGGAGCAATAAAAGCCTAGAGCAATAGTTAAGATTTGAGTTAAAGGTAGTATGGGAGAAAAGCTTCATCAAAGAAAGCTATAGCTTCACCAACGAATTGCAAACCAAGACATTTGTGCAGGCCACCAAAGTTAAAGGTTAATTAATGTGCAAGAACATGGATATGGATTCTTAAAGCAATAAAAGCCTAGAGCAATAGTTAAGATTTAAGGACAAATCTTCTTTAACAATGGGAGATTGATGTGAATGCATCTAGGCCCAAGAATTGCTTGTTCATACATCAAAGTGTTAAGGGTCCACAACATGATCCAATAAGTCCAAGAAGCTTAAGGTTGAAAAGCATCTCAGAGATTTTCTAGGAATTTTGATTTGTTTAGGATTCTTTAATTGTTGTTCAGGGTTTTTTTAAAATTATAAAGTGTTGGAAAAAATCAATTTTAATAAATTCAAAACTTTTAAGTTGTCCCTTTATTTGATTTGCTCACTAATTGTTCTATTCTCAGTTAAAAAGTGATTTGATTTGGGTATAACTAAAATATTTCCTTTTTATTATGCTTGATTTGATTTGTATGTAATATGTTGTATCATAAAGGAATATTTATGGAAGTTAATGTTATTTGAATTTCACATTTATAGGTATAAGCATTCAATCTTATTAAAGTTAATTATTGTGAAAAATAGCATGACTTATTATGACAAAACTTGTTATCATAACAAGCACACGTAAAAACTTTACTCATGCACATTGTCATAACAAAGATACAGCAAAAGAGTTTTGACATATTACATCAACAAAAAGTTGACTTAACAAGTTCATAGTACACACGTTCCAGTACAAGCTACCACATTGTATTTAAGATGGACCATTAAAGACAACAACGTCGTTTTAACATGTGAATGAAACATAAAGATTCACTCAAAAGATCCAAAGCAAGTGCAAACTTTATCTCTCTTATTTTCTTTCCATTCTGAGCAAATCCTAGAGAAGTTAATGGTTGAAATCTCGCAATCTAGCCCTTAAATTGACAAGAAATTTTGGGAAAAGCTTAATGATTCATCTATAAAGGATTTACATTGATTGATTTCAAGGGCACCTCTTGAAAAACTACAACAAGCAATGCAACACAAATTCTAAATCATGTCATTCCAATTACTAGGTGATTTTGTTTCATATTTGCTTGTATTAAGTTCTATTGCATTGATTTTACACTGTGATTTTCATTTGATAATTTGTCCAAGTGTAAATTGATTTAAGTTCTATTATAGTTCTATTGTTCATAAACTGAGATTTAGAACTTTCTTTGAAATCATTCATTTGATGTTTGATTGATATTGTAAGACATTGTAAGAGTAATAGAATAGGGAATTTTGGGGAGAGAAATTTCTATGTTCTTGGTTGAAAGGGGATTAAGAATCCCTTGTAATTTGGCTTCTTCATAGCAATTTTTGAGAAAGGGCTTTAGTAAGGAAATTAAAACAGGATGGAATAGGTGCCAACTTGTTGTGCTATTTTCCTTGGTTGTTTACTTGTTTACTTATTTTCTTTTTGTTAATTGTGCTTAGATGAAAAGAAATAAGTAAAAATAAAATTTGAAGAAAAGCTTTTATTACCTAATTTAACCCGCTTATTAGGTAATTAGGGACCTTTCATCAAGGTCATTAGTTGTCCAAGATTTCCTTATTTGTTGTTTGTGATTTTCTTAAATTGTCATCAAGTCCTCAATTTTCTATGGTTTTTTTATTGTCAAAAGTTTTTCCTTTTTCAATTACCTTGACTATTTAGAATCCTACGTTGTTTGGATTTTCCTTAATTTTGGAATGCCAATTTGTCTAGGTTTCCGTAGTTGCTTGGAAACCTTAATTTGTTTAGGTTTTCATAGTTGTTTGGAATCCTAATATGTTTGAGTTTCCTTAGTTGTTTAGAAATCCTTATTTGTATGGCTCCCTTAAAGTTAGGTTTAATTCCCTATTTAAAGAGTGAGTCATCTCAATTGCAAATAGAGTTGTTTTCTAGAGAAATAAAAAACCCTAAGTTGTTCATTTAACTTTGATTCCTTTATGTAATTTTTGCCAAATATTAGTGGTGGAGCACCTCTTTGACTAAGGGTGAAGCCTTTACATCTCAGAGTCTAGCTTTGCAACTATCATTTTCATTTTTCCCCTTTCTTCCTACTTAAACACAACCATCCTCACCCAAAAGGCCTTGAAACCTAAAAGAAAAAACCACCCTACCTAAATCCCAAACAGAGCTTACTTAATCCCGCCACTAGATCTGCTTACATTGTAAGTGTGTTTCCTACATTGACAATAGATTGGAACTTGTTAATTCTCCAAATCACCCTAAAGATCCTTTATTTTCACATAGAAATCAATTGGCATTTTTTCGTTTCTAGCTCTAGCCAATTTCAAGTCACTAACAACTTATTTTAAGGCAAACTTTTGTATTCTCATCACTTTATCAAAGGATTCAAACAAGATTATTCAAATTTCCATCATTAATTTGGTCTAAGAAACTAAATTTTAAAGGGAAGGGTCAACCAAATTTACTTACCACATTTTAATGTTCAACCCTACATCACCTTGCTATTGCCGATAGGACATGGTAATGTTCCATTTATTAAGTCCACCTTCTTCCATCCAAGGAAGACATCACAGGTTTGGTTGCCCCAAAAACTTTAGTTGGATTCCTTAGCGAGTCGTTTCAAAATAATATTTTTGATTTGCAAATCGATGGTTGTGAGATGGTAAAGGTCACAAGTTATAGCGTCAACGACACCAAACTAGGCAAAGATTGAATTAGCCATTAGGAAGTCAATCAGTAGCTAAGGTTTTGGTGGCAATGGTAGTTGTTTAGAGTTTGTGGGGGCATTTTGATAATTTCAAAAGTTAAGGTTTTGAAGGCAATATGGTAATTATGTAGATAAGGGCAAAATTATTTTTGAAAAGCAAAAAAAAAAATTGTTTTACTAATGCACAATTTGTATTGGGTTCACACAAAACATTGAATCTACACTTTAAACTCATTTTGATGACTAAAAAGGTTGCAAAAGAAACTTTCTACAAAAAAGAAACCTATTAGCTCAGTAGGACATAGTAATGTCCCTTCTACTAAGCCCATTTTTTTCTAGGCAAGAAAGACATCACATATTTGTTTGCCCGAAAGACTTTTGATGAATTTTCTAGTAAGTTGTTTTGAAATAACACTTTTGATTTGCATATCAATGGTTATGAGATGGTAAAGGTCATGAGTTGTAGCTTTCAGCAACAACAAATTAGGTAAAGGTTAAATCAACCATCAGGATGTCAATCAATAGCTAAGGTTTCAATGGTAATGGCAATTGTTTAGTATTTATGGTGGTGTTTCGGTAATTTTGAAAATTGAGATTTCAAAGGCAATAAGGTAATTTTATGGTTAGATAGAGGCAAAATCAATTTTGAAAGGCAAAAAACAAGACTCTATTATTAATTCACAATTTGTATTAGGTTAATGCAAAGATTTGAATTCACACTTCAAACTCATTTTGGTGACTAAAAAGGTTGCAAAAGCAACTTTTTACAAGAAAGAAATGTATTAGCCCAGTTGGACATAGTAATGTCCATTTATTAAGCCCATCATATTCCAAAGAAGGAAGACATCTTATATTTGGTTACCCCAAAAACTTTAGTTGGATTCTCTAGTGAGGTTTTTCAAAATAATAACTTTAATTTTCATATTGATAGTTGTAAGATGGTTAAGGTCACAATTTGTAGCTTTCAACAACACCAAACTAAATGGAGGTTAAATTAACCATTAGAAAGTTAGTCAATAGTTGGGGTTTTAGTGGCAATGGTAGTTGTTTTGGATTTATAGTGGCATTTTGATAATTTCGATAGTTTTGAAGGCAATATGATAATTTTATAGGTAGATAGGGGAAAAATCAGTTTTGAAATGGTAAAAACAATACTCTATTACTAATTCAAAATTTATATTAGGATAATGCAAGGATTTGAATTCACACTTCAAACTCATTTTGATGACTAAAAACATTGTAAAAGCAACTTTCTACAAAAAAGAAACATGTTAGCCTAGTTAGACATAGTAGTGTCCCATGTATTAAGCCCATCTTGTTCCAAGCAAGGAAGATATCTCAAATTTTGTTACCCTAGAGACTTTAGTTAGATTCTATAACGAGTTGCTCCAAAATAATGCTTTTGATTTGCAAGTCGATGGCCATGAGAAGGTAAAGGCGTGAGTTGTAACTTTCAACGACACTAAACTAGGCAAAAGTTCAATCAACCATCAAGAAGTCAGTCAATAACTAGGGTTTCAACAACAATGGCAACTATTTAGGATTTATGGTGGCATTTTGGTAATTTTGACAGTTGGGGTTTTAAGGGTAAGTAATTTTATAGTTAGATAAGAGAAAAATTAGTTTTAAAAACAAAAAGCAAGACTTTTTGACTAATTCACAATTTGTATTAGGCTAATACAAAGATTTGAATTCACACTTCAAACTCATTTTGATGACTAAAAAGGTTGCAAAAGCAACTTACTACAAAAATGAAACTTATTAGCTTAGTAAGACATAGTAGTATCCCATCTATTAAGCCCACCTTTTTCCAAGCAAGAAAGACATCATAGATCAGGTTGTTTCAAAGACTGTAGTTGGATTCTCTAATGAGCTGTTTCAAAATGATATTTTTGATTTGCAAATTAATGGCTATAAGATGGTAAAGTTCAAGATGTAGCTTTCAATAACACCAAACTAGGTGAAGTTTGAATCAACCATTAGGAAGTCAATTGGTAGCTAAGGTTTCGATGGCAATGGTAGCTATTTAGGATTTGCAGTGGCATTTCGGTAACTTCAATAGTCAGGGTTTTAAAGGCAATGTGATAATTTTGAAAGGCAAAAAAAAAGACTATTACTAATTCACAATTTATATTGGGCTAATGTAAAGATTTGAATTCACACTTCAAACTCATTTTGATGACTAAAAAGGTTGCAAAAGTAACTTTTTACCAAAAAGAAACCTATTAGTCCATTTAGACATAGTAGTGTCTTGCCTATTAAGCCCACCATGTTCTAGGCAAAGAAGACACTTCAAATTTGGTTGCCCTAAAGACTTTAGTTGGATTCTTTAGTGAGTTATTTCAAAATAATACTTTAGGTTTGCAAATCGATGGTCATTAGATGGTATAGGTCATGAGTTGTAGCTTTCAACAACACCAAACTTGGCAAAAGTTGAATCAACTATCAAGAAGTCAATTGATAACTAGGGTGTTAGTGGCAATGGTAGTTGTTTAGGATTTGTGATGGCATTCTAGTAATTTTGACAATTTGGGCTTTGAAGGCAACATAGTAATTTTATGGGTGGACAAGGGCAAAATCAATTTTAAAAAGAGAAAAACAAGACTTTGTTTCTAATTTAAAATTTGTATTAGGCTAATCTAAGCTTTGAATTCACACTTCAAACTCGTTTTAATGACTAAAAAGATTGCAAAAGCAACTTTTTATAAAAAAGAAACCTATTAACCAATAGGACATAATCGTGTCCTATCTATTAAGCCCACCTTGTTCCAAGCAAGAAAGATATCATAGATTTGGTTGCCTCAAAGACTTTAGTTGGATTTTTTGGCAAGTTGTTTCAAAATGATACTTTTAATTTGCAAATAGATAGTTGTGAGATAGTAAAGGTCAAAAGTTGTAGTGTCAATAACACCAAACTAGGCAAAAGTTGAATTAGCCATCAAGAAGTTAGTCGATAGTTGGGGTTTTAGTGTCAATGGCAACTGTGTAGGATTTGTGGGGGCATTTTGATAGTTTTGACAGCTGGGGTTTTGAAAGCAATATTGTAACTTTGTAAGTAGACAGGGGCAAAATCATTTTTGAAAAATGAAAAACAAGACTGTTATTAATTCACAATTTATATTAGGTTAATGTAAAGCTTTGAATTCACAATTAAAGCTCATTTTGATGACTGAAAAGGTTGCAAAAGCAACTTTCTACCAAAAAAAAAAAAACCCTAGCTCTAATATTATTTCACAAGATATAAATAGAATAAGATAAACCATATTTTATTCTATTTGTAAACTAATAATTTAGTTTCTTATTAAATTAATTTTTAAACTTAGAAATAAATTTTTAATTGTACAAGAAAAATAAATGACGTGAATAAACTATATTTTGTATAATTCAATTATTGCTCATGAATCGAATTGAGACATACATTTAATGAAATCTATAAGGTTGGATAACAAGTAATATTTTGGACAAATAATTTAATAGCCATTTAAATATTTCTTATAGTATAAAGATAAACTTACCACAATTATGAAATTGAACCACATATACTAATGCCTCTTCATATAAAGTTCAATGGTCTGGGAGTGCTTTTGTTTAATTGCAAATTTTATAAGGTCTAATACGCATAAGTACATGAGACGGCACGGGCAACTGCGGGGGGTGATTACGACAGCATTGGTTGGCAGTTGCTGTCTTCCAAACTGTATTAGTCTTCAGCATGATAATTAGCGGTCGATTAATTTCAACTAATTAAGGGAACTATGTTTGAACTTGCCACAGAGCTACAAGAAGCTATGGGTCAGATCTTGCTGCATACGAAAATTGTTGGAACATTGAACCTCTACACAAACAAGCAAGGCCATTGAAGATAAAATTTCCTTGAACGGGGGATTCTTAACGTATTAATGGAACATATAGGATCTGGCTAAGTAAATCATTCCCCTTCTTTTTCGGAAAAGAATTATGGGTCAGTTACTATTTAATGCTTGGTCTGGGTTTAGTGTTAAAAAAGTTTTCTTTAATGTTTCTTAATCTTAGTTCACGTGCAAATGACCCACCTCAGAAAGCAAATTCAGAAAACGCTATGACAAGCTCACTTTGCCCCCGATTGTTTCTATACATGAGGTTCAGGCTATTCTCAAATTTGCCCCCGATTGTTTCTATATTTCGAGTTTAGGCAAAACTAAAATAAAATATTAAATCTTAGTTAGTCCCTGTAACGCTTTCTAAAATATATTACAAAAATCACAGCCAAAGGACGCCAGCATCCTCAACGCCAAATACCCTCACACCCCCACCTCTATCTCTCTCTCTCTCCCTACGTCTTCCACCCAACATCCTTTTTTTCACCGTTCCTCTTTTCTTATCAATGCTCTGTCGGAGCTTGGTCCGTCCTCCTCCTTCACTACCCGCCTCAGCTTTTGGAATTTTCTACCTTTGCTTGGGGTCTTCGCAATCGCAAATCAGGTATCTCTCTCTCTCTCTCTCTCATTATTTTTATCTTTTCCATTCTTTTTCTTTTGTATCTGCAGCTACAAGATCTTGATCTCTTTCTTCTGTCGATTTTACTGGTTTTCGTTGAAGTTGAGTTAGTTCTGAGCTTGATTTTCGGGCTCCAATAGCAGTGATTGTTTTGTTCGGTGATGCGTTTTATGAAGTTTGATTTGGATGGTTTACGAATGTTGAGGTTCGTTTGTTGCTGAAATATGTGGACAAAGAAGAGCGAGGTGAATTTCGGATCGTATGGCAACCCTTCCGTGTTTCTCTAGTTGTAAATTGAGCTCTCGATGGTATTTCCGTGCTTCCTCGGCTGCGAAGCATAGCATTAGGGTTTTTGGACGGGGGAGAGGGATATTTGCTTAGCTTTTCGATTTCGGGGTTAATCTTATGTCGTAATTATGCATGTGAAAGCTTTTTATTAGAGTCCGTGTTGTGCTAGAAATAGGTCTCTGGTTTTCTTGGAGTGAATGTTTAGGTATGGTGATGCTTTGGCACTAGGATTCCGGTTTTAAGATTCGGTGTATCTTTCTGCAGATTCCGTTGTTGAGGTTGAGGAATTGGGATCTGTCACCATGACGACAAGTGAGCGGAAGACTATCGATTTAGAACAAGGATGGGAGTTCATGCAGAAGGGGATCACAAAGCTGAAGAACATTCTAGAAGGGCTGCCTGAGCCACAGTTCAGCTCCGAGGACTACATGATGCTCTACACGTATCCATTCCTATGCTGTTTCCTCCAATTGTTTTTGTTTACCGTGGTTATTGTAGTGTGACTACGAAGTTCTTGGAGTTTGATAGAGATGATCATGATCTAGTGCTTTTTCCCTTCCTTTATTATGTGCAGAACAATCTATAACATGTGTACTCAGAAACCTCCTCATGATTACTCCCAACAGCTCTACGATAAGTACCGTGAGTCTTTTGAAGAGTACATAACCTCAACGGTAAGGAACATTAATTTATTTATGTGCTATTGCATTTTCCATGGATCATTTTTTGGAAGTCATTTGAACTTTTTGGTGTAGCATGAAATATCAAATGTGTTTTTATTGGAAAAAACCACTTGCTGTTCAATACTATGTTTGGGAGGTAGGCAGGGACCCAACAAAAGGTTTTAGAATATAGGAAAAAAAAAATTAAATAGGTTATGCATTTACTTGAAAATCATCTGATGCCATGGATTTCATATGTATTAAAGTTTACATTGTTATATTCTTCACTTATCTGCAAATATGGAATCAGCAAGCATCGGAAACACAACCTTTGCCATATGGTCTTATCACCACTTGTATACCTTTGTTAGAAGTCTACCGTCAGTTAGGTCCCCAGTGGCTACCACTATATTAATGACTAAAGAGTTTTTGATTCTCTCTGAGAGGAAAATTTAATGGTCTCGTTGCTTGTTTAGAATTCAAGATTAGCATTATATGTCAGCATCTTTGGTTGTTATCTTAATTTTAATTTTTTTTTCTGTATTTTTCTCATGCAATCTACTCCAATGGATTCATGTTCTCTTAGGTATTGCCATCTATAAGGGAGAAGCATGATGAATTCATGTTGAGAGAGCTTGTGAAAAGGTGGGCAAACCACAAAGTTATGGTGAGATGGCTTTCTCGTTTCTTCTATTATCTTGATCGGTATTTTATCGCTCGGAGGTCACTTCCTGCCCTGAATGAAGTCGGACTTACATGCTTCCGTGATCAGGTATGCCATTGGTAAACCCCTACGTCCTTTTTACCTCTCTTTTTTTCCCCTTCTTTTCTTTTCATGATCCAATGTGGTATTCATTTTCTCCCGAATCTATATCAACTTACAATACGAAGGGTGTCTTTATTCTCTCAGATCTACCAGGAGTTAAATGGAAAAGTAAGAGATGCTGTAATTTCACTGGTATGTTTGCACTTTTGCCTAAAATAAAAGAAGCTCTTTTACAGTTCCCAAATGAGTTTACTCAAACATTTTTTTGTTCCAATCAGATTGATCAAGAGCGTGAGGGAGAGCAGATTGATCGAGCTCTCTTGAAGAATGTCTTAGATATATTTGTCGAGATTGGAATGGGGCAAATGGATCAGTATGAAAATGACTTTGAAGCTGCAATGCTTAAAGACACTGCTGCCTATTATTCCCGGAAAGCTTCTAGCTGGATTTTAGAAGATTCTTGTCCAGATTATATGCTGAAAGTAAGCTTCATAGTTCTTATTATAGGGTAGAAAGTCATTTTTGCTGAATGCTGAATGAATTCTAACGTGTGTTCTGTCACCTCCAGGCTGAGGAGTGCTTGAAACGAGAGAAAGATAGAGTATCTCATTACTTGCATTCTAGCAGTGAGCCAAAGCTACTGGAGGTTTGTACTTCTTTCTAAATATATTGAGCTTTTTGGTTTTGTAGTGTACTTGAGGGTTTTTTTTGGCTGCTTAGTTCTTTTCTTTTCATTTCGTTTTTTTTCTTTTCTTTTCTTTGTAGAAAAGATTCTTGATTCTTACACCCTTTTTATTTTTTATTGCAAAATGGTTAAATCTGGAAGCTGTCGTGACTCTTTTTTCCTTCCTTTTAGAAAGTTCAACAGGAGTTATTATCAGTTTATGCAACCCAACTGCTTGAAAAAGATAACTCTGGATGCCATGCATTGCTTAGAGATGACAAGGTACCTGGTGATTATCTTATAATCTAAATGCTCTTACTGCTTTCTTATAACTGTTTTCATCTGAGGTTTTTGGTGTCTAAGGTGGAAGATTTGTCAAGAATGTTCAGGCTTTTTTCTAAAATACCTCGAGGTTTAGATCCTGTTTCCAGCATATTTAAGCAGGTCAGTGGCTCTATTCTTTTCCCTCAGGTTAAAAATGAGTCTTACGTGTCTTTCTCTTGTTAAGTATTTAAGATTTTCTCTACCATTTTCAAATGCAGCATGTTACTGCTGAAGGGACGGCCTTGGTCAAACTGGCAGAGGATGCGGCAAGCACCAAGAAGGTCTTTGCTTTGATTTCCTTTCTTCCTTTTTACAAAACCTTTTGGAGGCTCATGTTCCACTTTTAAATCACTCACTGAGTTGAAGAAATAAATACCACCTTGCCATTCCACCGCGAGGGAGTTGGTACTCCTTTACACAGAGGTGTTAATTGAACCACATTGTAGCAGATCAAAAACTTGGGATAAACTAAATGCTTATTGTACTTAAAAGATTATTTACTTGTCTTTCCATTTTTAAGATTTGAGATTTGATTTGCTTGGCTTACTTGATTTCTTCTTCATTTTTTTCTAATTATTTAGTATGTGTCATCATCATGTGACACTTGTTTGGGAGCTACTGTGTGGCCTTTAAATTCTTAATAAACGTTTTAATGTCCAAAATATTGAATGGGATCTGTAGCAGGCAAGTCAGTTGAGAGAGCCTTTAAGCTATAATAAATAATTTTGAATGGGAATTCTGGTAGTTTAAAGTTGAATAAGTTCCAGAGATTTGGTTGAAAATTTTGGATACATGGATATATAGAATAAAACTGATTAAGATAGAAAGGCTAGCATGACTTAGTAAGTCAAATTTGCTGCATTAATGAGCTGTCCAATCACATGTTAATATATCTAGGATACCAAAAGAATAAAATATCAAGATGGAGTGAACTTTTTGAAAGAACCTTAGTTGCATTGCTAACAGATTTGTCCTCCTTGATAGTCAGAATAAGTATGAGTCCAAAAAGTGTGTGGCTGTCATAGCTACTAGAGCTAAATTGGCTTAGGTGTGTGATTCGTTGAAATTAAAATTACATAGAGATTTTGCTATTATTACTCACGGTGATTGTCGTTGATCATACAACAAAAATAATGACTATATAAACAACCTGAGGGGGATGGAAGCATGTAAAGGTGCTATGAGCAATTTTTTACTGGATTTTCATCCTGTATTTCTTTTTTCCAGATGCTATTATAATATGCTGTTAGTTAGCATTCAGTCTTTCCTGGAAACACGCTTTGCTTTAGCAGAGAGGAGCATTTTGCTTTCTATAGTGCCTTTTTCTCCTTTTCGTGGAACAATAGCAAGAAGAAGACAACAAAATCAAATAGAAATTCGGCCATTGTAAATTCACTTGATACCTTACAAGTGTGGTTCCTGTAGACTTAATTTTGAGCTTCCATGAAGTATATTCATGTTAGTTACCATTTGCTTGATCGTTGAATATAATGCTAGAACCAATGACTTACTGCACACTGACGTAAGGAAAATGATTTTTAGAATGCTTAGATGATTGACTTATCACAGACCATTTCCTTTATCTCAACCATTGCACAGAAAAGGCCACCTTTTTCACATTTCTTTTAATTTCTGATAGTCTGCAACTTTTCATTTTCCTTTTCTTTTTCCATTCCTTCACAGGCAGAGAAAAAGGATGTGGTTGGTTTGCAAGAACAGGTAATCGTATGAAGCTTGTAGAATTTTTCTGTCCTGGTTCAACAATTGAAAACTGATATGGGTTGTCTCTTCAGGTTTTTGTCAGAAAAGTGATTGAGCTGCACGACAAATACTTAGCATATGTGAATGATTGTTTCCAAAACCATACTCTTTTTCACAAGGTTTGTGTAGAGAGTGCTCTATTATTTTCATGATCCAAGCTCATTTTCTTGTCTACATCTAAATGTGGCTTATATTATTGCAGGCACTCAAGGAGGCTTTTGAGGTCTTCTGCAACAAGGGTGTTGCCGGAAGCTCAAGTGCAGAACTACTTGCAACTTTTTGTGATAACATTCTTAAGAAAGGTGGAAGTGAGAAACTGAGTGATGAAGCCATTGAAGAAACACTTGAAAAGGTCTCACCTACTCCTAATGATTTATTCCGCAACTGAGTGATGAGGCTTTTTGTGATAACATTCTTAAGAAAGGTGGAAGTGAGAAACTGAGTGATGAAGCCATTGAAAAGAAACACTTGAAAATTTCTCACTTGAAAAGGTCTATATTTGACTTCTAATAGAGATATTTAAGGACCAAATAATTTTTTTTATTGCCTGCAGGTAGTAAAGTTGCTTGCTTATATTAGTGACAAAGACCTATTTGCCGAATTTTACAGGTACATTGGTTGCCTTATATGAGTATTTTAGAAATTGAGAGCATATTGATGATTATTAAACCTAGATTTGCAACACAGCTGCTTGCCAAATTCCATGGATCTGTACTTTCACTCTTCAACGATTGATTACTTTCCATCTAGTATTTTGAAATTGAAAAGCTCATTGATGATTGCTTCTGCTTACTTTAAAATCTATGAAGTTGTAGATGATTAATTATTTTGTCTGATTGCTGGCAGAAAGAAGCTTGCTCGACGGCTTCTGTTTGACAAGAGTGCTAATGATGACCATGAGAGGAGTATTTTGACGAAGCTTAAGCAGCAATGCGGTGGTCAGTTCACCTCAAAGATGGAGGGAATGGTTAGTTGCGTTGATCTTTAGTAAACTCAAAATGTCTGATGTTACAATTTTTATGTTGGTGGATCTCAATTTTTCATTAGTGTTCCAATCTGCTATATGGTACTGGTGGAGAATTTTTCATTTTATGTTGCTTTCTTCCTTGCAGGTTACAGATTTAACATTGGCTAGGGAAAACCAGACCAGCTTCGAGGAATATCTAAGCAATAACCCCCAGACGAATCCAGGGATTGACTTGACTGTTACTGTGCTGACTACTGGATTCTGGCCAAGTTACAAGTCCTTTGACCTCAACCTTCCACTCGAGATGGTATAGAATTCCTTTGTTAATAGCATAAAAAGTTGCAAGGTCAATTGATCTCGGGAAGTCATTGACGTCCTTTTGCATTTACTTTTAGGTAAAGTGCGTTGAAGTCTTCCGTGAATTCTATCAAACAAAAACTAAACACAGAAAACTTACCTGGATATATTCATTGGGTACTTGTAACATCAGTGGGAAATTTGAACCCAAAATGATGGAACTGATTGTGACCACCTATCAGGTGATATATGCATACAATTTTTATTTTGTTTTACAGATGCTTTTTTGTGGATTGTGTAGATTTCCTTATTCTAATACAAAGGATTTCTTCTTCTTCTTGTTCTGGGACAGGCTTCAGCGCTATTGCTTTTCAATTCTTCAAATAGGTTGAGTTATTCAGACATCATGACTGAATTGAACTTGACTGATGATGACTTAGTTAGACTACTACACTCCTTGTCGTGTGCTAAGTATAAGATTTTGAACAAGGAGCCAAGCACGAAAACAATATCTCCTACTGATTACTTTGAGTTCAACTCAAAGTTCACTGACAAAATGAGGAGGATCAAGGTAGTCAAATATTTTCTAAATTGTCTTCTTGTAGTCGAACCTTTTAATTTATCACATGCTGCAATGAATACAAGCATTACTTTGTTTGAACTGCAGATTCCCCTACCTCCCGTGGATGAGAAGAAGAAAGTGATAGAAGATGTTGACAAGGACAGACGGTACGCTATTGATGCCTCAATTGTGCGCATCATGAAGAGCCGTAAAGTTTTGGGTTACCAGCAGTTGGTCATGGAGTGTGTTGAACAGCTAGGTCGCATGTTCAAGGTTTGTATGACACTTCTCTTGATGTTCATATATGTCCCGTTTATTTTGATCTAATTTAGCTCACTTCTGTGCATGAATATGAACTTGCAGCCTGACTTCAAGGCAATAAAGAAGCGCATTGAAGATCTGATCACTCGAGACTATTTGGAAAGAGACAAAGATAACCCCAACCTTTTCAGGTACTTGGCGTGACTTGGCCTAGGTGATGATCATCCAGGGAATCGGTACTGTTGTTGCTGGCAGTAGCGTGGAGACAAAAGCATATGTAAATGCTACTGTGAGGTGTCCCTCTTGGCGATGGCTTAGAAGCAGCAGCTGAGAATGCTTGTACATTTTACCCTCGAAGCCAGACATGGACACAACTACCGCAGATGTGCACCCGAGAACAAGAAATTGTAATTTTTTTTTCCCATGAAGTGGTCCAGTGCACCTTTTGAAACCTATCCAGCAACTTGTAATATGCCTGCGAATAGCCGTCTCATAACTTCTTGATGTTTGTTTCTGAATGCTCATTTGCCCCCAATGGAAAAGATAAAATCTCTGTTCTTCACTTGCCATTGCATCCTGATTCTCAATTTTAACTAAGTTATCCAATTCCCCAAAGCTCTGCCGTTCTATGCAGTAGCCTATGCTTTTGCCTATACTAATTTCTTGGATCAAAAACATAAAATACTTGGGCTGTCTTTAACTTGTGGGACATCTTTGGAACTGTCAATAGGCGTAGGGGAGTGCTCTGTAATTTTCATATACAGCATTGTTTTCCCCTGGTGAGATGAAGTCATTTTTTTATTAAATGTTGTCGACATGTTTGAAGAATTTGCAATGGCCGATCAATATCTAACCACAGGTTTAATTGCTGCTTCTTTCTCCGTTGGCACGGATGAGAGAGAATGAAAAGGAAAGAGAAGTAAAAGAAAAGACGGTCTTTATAGAGGGAAACTGAAACCTCAAATTCTTGAAAAGGTAACACAATAGAGAATTGAATTTTCATCTCCTCTCACGTACTGCTGCCGAACAATAAAGCTCACGAATTCATAGAAAATTTAAACATGTTTTCAAAGCCCCTATCTCGGACCCAATATCAGTTTCTATGGGCCAAGGTGGGTATCGCGACACCAACCATGCATGCGCTTGTTAGAGACCAAATAAGCAAGAGTGCAACTCATGGAAACACAAGCCCAACAAATGAGCGCACGACAGACCCGATAGAAAGGGTAAGTCACCTTCTCCTGTCCCTGAAGCAATCTCGACAACACGAAAGCCACTGGAGAAAGCTCAGAAATGCAATGCCTTCATTCAAATCACCGGAACAAGGAAGGAAGATCAGAAAGAGTTAGTCACCTCACCCTCCTAAAAGGAGAGCGCCAAACACCAAGATATTTTTCTCTTTATTACTCTTTCATTTCTTGTGTAATTCAGATGTACAATAGCCTTATCTAAAGTATATGTACCAAAAATAAAAAAGAAAATATATACACAATTACAAACGAATGCTCTCTTATCATAACAGTATATTATCCCCGACTCCTAGAATCATCCACCACGCTTTTGGACAGAATGCCAAGACGATTCATGGAAAGAAACACGCAATCTGACACTCATTTCCTTGTAGAGCTGGATTTAGGTCCATGTCTATGTAGTGATGACTATTTCAAATGCCTTGCCTAACGAACAGAAAACATTTCTGGGTAATATCGCTCTAGCCGCGAGAACCAAAATGGAAGTAGCTTTCACTGAGATTCGGAATTCAGTCGTGATGATGAAATCTATGAGTGCTCTTTTAACAAAGTCGACAAGGCATGCCTTCGTAGGCAGCTAATCAAATTGTGATTAGTCCAATGTGCAAGAGTAAACTCTTGCAACCCAAATGGGCAAACAGAGATCCCAATCAACAAGAGGAAAGCCATTTAAAAATGGTGACGTGATAAGTTAAGTGAGCTTTTCTTTTTTCTTTGTAATGGAAGTTCTGTTTGTTTCATGGAAAATGTTTATCTCGTTGCACAAGCAAATTCGAAAGAAACTTATAAGTTTGTCTGTATTCTAGCATGATCAGTGTTGCTCATCATAGCTTTCCAAGTTGGTGTTAGATTGACGCACGTAAAGGAGAATTGCAAGGCGGTTCAATGAATGCGTGTAAACAAACAACAGTGCGAAACCCCAATTTCTTCATGTAAACATGAAAGTGAACGAAGCAAAATTAACGGTCCTCTGGGCATTCCAATGGTCCAACGCTTTGGCTTGCTTTCTTTCTTTTCTGCACACCATTTCTCTAACCATGTTTGATATGGGCGATTTAAGCTCCCCGAGCTTGGAATCTGGGACCCAAAGATTTCTTGAAAAAGATAGGTCGCGGAAAAGAGGTGGTTCAGTTCCCACGACAACTGATGGTAATGCAGTCCTAGCAAGTCAGGAACAGCATTCCTTTGCGTGTGATCTAGGTCTTCATTTAGTGGGTTGTCCGTTTCCACAAGCCACGAATGTGTCACCCATTTTTTATTGTTCGTGGGACATGTGTTTTAGCCTCTTCGGACTCTTGAGTTCCCTTCTGAGCGTGTCGATTCCTGACTTGCCAATGTTTGTCAACTTGATGTCTATGAATTATATTATCTTTGGATGTGATTTTCCAAGTATTAGTTCAATATTGCAAATAACCTGTTGTAGGAAGAGATGTAAAGAAAACTTCTACAGTTTGATAAACTCAAACCGATTCCTTGGTTGAACGCCCACTTTTCACTTGTCTCCTGTAAACACTCTTCCCACGTTTCCAAAACAACAGGTGGTTTCACCTTTGGAATTAGATTCAATTTGCCCACGGTAAAGCTCCATGGCCTGGTGGAGTAATGGGAGCCGAGGTAATCATTTAAAAGTCATGCTACCTACCTCTGGTTTTTGTTACCCACTCGAGTAATTGCATCATCATTTAGTTTGTCCTGCCTCTAGGCTTAGTTCAACTGAACATATCATTGCAGTTGCATAGGTCATCTTTAAGGGGGCCAGCTAGTTTTTCAACCCAAGTTTAAAGTTCATGGCATCATCAATTCCATTGCTTACTTCTTCTTCTTTTAAATTAAAAATTGGCATTGTTATTGATAATACAAGTTGAGTGAATTATTAAACCTGTTGAGAGAATACATAAGCAAGATATGAACCTAATCTTTTATGAGACAACTACAACTAGTGGATTAAAAATAATTACATAATAAAAATCTTTTTAGGACATGAATCACTTAAAAATAAAATACTAAAAAATTAATGAGCATCCTTTATTCAATGGAGCCTATAATGATTAAGACCCAATTGATTTTCCCATGCTATTTTCCTGCAATTGCTTGGAAGAGATCCACTGCTTACTTTGTTTCTTAACTAGCTGAACTTTGAACTCCTATTTTAATCTCGTAGTGAATGTCTGAGCTTTGCTTTGTGCTCTACTTGCTACTCCCACTTTAATGACATTCCACTCGGAACATTCAAAAAGCCATCACAACTTGTCACTGAGTGCTTCCCGCGCAACAATGATATGAATCAGATCAAACATGCATACATAATTGCTTACCGCACTGCAATTATTGTTTCACTCTTCTCTCTCCCACCACTAAGTAAAAGCTCTTTCATCTCAGTCCATTTTCTGTTTGATTCTTTCAAGATATTGAACGGTGATGTTGTTTGGAACCCCCACGTTGTTGCTTGCTTCTTTCCTTATTAGGAATCTTGTAGAGAAAACAGTAAAAAGTGGCATCTGCTTCTGTTTGATTTTCCATTTTTTCTCTGGTTACAGCGGCAAATTCATCAAAGTCCTTACAACAGACAATTTGACAAGAAAAGATTCCATTAATTGACAATTTCTACAAAATACTAGTTACACATGAGCAGTGCAGTCCAATGATCCACAATTATTTCCCTCTGCATAGCCACTAACTAGTTATTTGGTAACATCCTTCGGTCAACACGTAGGCTACTGAAACTTAATCATAGTTTTTTTCTTTTTTCATATTTTATACTAAGTCTGATAATGGGCACCCCAAGGTGGGGAATTAAGTGGGGCCTTCTTGGTTTGAATTCTAGGGGTGAATCTTGGCAAAATCCAGGGTTTTCTTGCCTTGCAACTTGTTTGTCACATAGTGTTTACTGTACTCTCCATGATTGTATCGTCTATACTTGCATGGGTTGTTTTCATTCACCAATTCGGGCAATGGGCCAAGCTCTATTTCGTAACTTGGAGCATAAAATGTGACAATTGAAAGTCGGTCTTTATCTTTGTGAGTCACTGCTCTATGCTCCACACTCTTGTATTTGCCATTCGTAAGAACCTGAAAATTTTGAAAATCAAGAAACGTCCCAATTAAGATGTTAATCTTGAACAAGAAGGAAGTTATCTCATAGATTTCGGATCTCTTACTTCTATGGTGTCACCAACGTTAATTACAAGAGCGTTTGGGATGAGTCGAACGGGCACCCATTTGCTATCTTTAAGGATTTGAAGTCCTACTGAGCTGCCCTTTCCTTGCTGCAGCACCGTGATAGCACTTCCATCCGAATGCGGGCTTAGACCTAAAACAAGGTCAGGTCTTGAACATGGTGGATAGTAGTTCATCCTTATGGCTTGCACAGCCACCCCAAACATCTCTTCAAAGACGTCTGGTCTCAACCCTAGGCTGATGGCTATATATTTCAATAGATTCTTGCAAAGTTTCCTCACTTCTCTCGAGTAAAGATCTATAGTTTCACTGCAGGGATAAAACATGGGGTTCAATGATTAACCAAAAGATTGGCAGATTACAGAGATGAGCATAGCATAACTTTTACCTGAAGTTGGCTGGCTTTGTTGGCCATAGCTTGGGGTTCCTGATGAAGTTGGGTTCAACCCCAAGAGCAAACATGTTACACCAATCCAGCTTTTGGTCCTCTGAGAAAACAAAGGCCTGTCCATATCCTTGGACAGTCCCCGGCGCCATTGCGTACTTCTGTTTTTCTCCCAACGGTAGCATGAAGAACTCCCTGGACAACTTCTCTGTGCTCTCAAGCAAAGTCAGCTCAATTTCATGATTTATTACCTAAAAGTATAATAAAATGTTAGCTTACAAAGTAACATGACCATTATTTAAGCACTAGTAAGGCATGTAATAGGTACCTGAAAGAATCCCCAGTTCTCACAAGCGGTTGCAAGTTGCAAAATCTCTCTACGGAATTGATCTTTGTTTGCCTTGACAAGTTTGGAGAAATCAATGACAGGAATTTCAGTGGGTGATGATGGAGCTGTGGCTAGTGCTGGCCTCTCGGTCATGTCCCTTACAAATCTTTCTGGAATCGTGGTTGGCTTACCCTTTCTTAGCTCCTGGACATCGTCGATGTGCCCAACGTTGAAGGGAGAATGGGGAGCTGGGCCCATGGAACAGAGAATTTAGAGGTTTACAGTAAGAAATCAACTTGGAAACACAACCCTTGAACCCATGCATTTATAGAGGGAGGATGGGCTTATTCAACATAATTTGGTATGATATGTGTGTGATCCACGTCATGCACTATAAGAAATCAATTCGTACATGTAACTCCTTGTTCAGAATTGACGCCTGGAGGAGATTGAAACGCATAAAAGGTCACTGAATCAGCCAAAAGATACAGTAGCACTTCTGACTGCACTACATTATTGTTCCTGTTATGTCTTACATTTTCAACTCTATGAAACGAATATGTGAATTCTTTTCTCTTTTTCTGTACTTTGGGAGCTCGGAATCTGATAGTAGTGAGTGGTGGCTGTCCCTTGACAAAGTCTTTTGGACGATACAAAATAGACGGTCTCAGAAAGGGTGGACCCTCAACAAGCGATGGCATGTTGGTCAAAGGCATGATGAGTGCAACACTACATCTGGTCTGCAGAGTGGAGAAACGTGCACAATAAAGGGAGAGAAATTAAAAAGACCCTTACGTTTAAAAAATTAAATTAGGTATGATATTTGCTACTGATCTCCCACTTTGCCCGACTGACAGAGCTTGTCATCCGCAGGGAATATTCATAATGAGTCCAGAATCTTGACTCTGGCATTTTGAGAAGACATTGGAAATTTTTTGGCTGAAGAAAGAACAGGACACGAGATTATCATACCTGAAAGCTAATATCATTGAGATTAGAAAGAGCTTTAAGATAGTAACCCAGAAATGAATATGGTATATCTGCAAATGATATTTTGGACTGAACTAGAAAGTTATCCCAAAGAGATGCAGGACAAGGTACCTGAGAATCTCAGAAAGCAAAAGCTATTAAGCGTCAGGGAAAAGCAAAGTACAACATGGAAAAATGTGCATTACCCTGCTCTGCATTTTGGACAATGTGCATAGACCCTCCTCCGTCGTACATTATCTGTAGTTTAGAGACACAGTACCGAATATTGCTTTGTGTATTCACGAGCCACTATGAAAAGACAGAAAGGGAGGTTGGAGAGTGTCTGAAAGCCCCCACTGCGCACGCTTCTGACAAGCCTTTCATGACTTTCTGCAATTACTTGCAGCAAGAAAAGCAAAAGGAAGGACAGAGCCTCCCTGATTCCAAAATCCTGCAGCATCATCCACGCGTTAGTTCTAAGATAATCCATCACCGAAGTGCAGACATACTACAAGCTTTTGTGTTGGAATATCTCCATATTCTCTAAGGTTTTGTTAGATCTATGTGCCATACCATGAAACAACCCCATAATGACGATATGTCCAATACCATGTTGATCTTGTTTTCTTTTGAATTATTTGCACACTATATGAATAGGAGAAGGAATTTTCACGTAATTTGAGTTCTTCATAGTTATGCTTAATGAAAGAAAATGAATAAGGAAATTAGGAAAAAAAGAAAGCAATAATTTTTCTCAAAACATGCTTAAATTTAATTAAAAAAATAATTGAATGGATTTAAATCTATTATACTTATTTTGTAAGATCTCCACATAAATCTTCTTTACCATGAGTTATATGAACCCTTTTTTGAGAGATATTATGAAAACAAGATTATCTTTGAAAACTTTTTCGTTAACAATAATAATAATAATAATAAACTAATGCCTTATAGGCGTTTTGTAATAAACTATGTCTATTTACCAAAACGTCCTCAACTTATTTTTTGTAAGATGCCTAAGCCCAGGGTACGTTTGTAAGTGAGTTTCCGACCGATGAACCGAAATCTCCTTTTCTCAAGGGCCTCTGTTTCTCCTTCCCGCCAAAAGAGAGGGTCAAGGTTTTTTCATACCAAAGCTATTTTGATTCAACAGCTTCAGTGCTGTAAAGATTTCATTTCGGCAACATTAGCGCACGGTAATGCTTTAAAGTTTGGTTTCTTAAACGATACCATTACCACCAACCATTTGATTAATAGTTATGTCAGAGTCCAAGAGATCAAGGATGCGCACCAATTGTTCGATGAAATGCTCGAACCCAATGTGGTATCGTGGACTTCGCTTATGGCCGGTTACGTCGATACAGGTAAACCCAGGATGAGTCTTTGGCTGTTTGGGAGAATGCTGAGGAGTTCGATTGTGCCCAACGATTTTACCTTGGCGACTGCCATTAATGCTTGTTCGCTCCTCGCTGATATAGAATTAGGTAGGAGAATTCACACCCTTATACAAATATTGGGCTTTCAATCTAGCCTTTTTGTTTGTTCTTCACTTGTTGATATGTATGGGAAATGCAATGACGTTGATGAAGCTCGACGGGTTTTTGACTTGATGGGTTGTAGGAATGTTGTTTCATGGACTTCAATGATCACCGCCTATTCCCAGAATGCACGAGGTGATGACGCACTCCGAGTTTTTAGGGAATTCAGCGGCTTGACGTTGTATCGTCCAAACCATTTTATGTTGAGCAGTGTCATTAGCGCTTGCGCAAGCTTGGGTAGACTATTTTCTGGGAAAGTCACGCATGGGGCAGTGATTCGTCGTGGCCATGACTCAAATGATGTGGTTGCAAGTGCACTTGTGGACATGTATGCCAAATGTGGGTCTATTAGTTATTCAGACAAGGTCTTTAGGAGGATTTCAAATCCTTCTGTAATTTCATATACCTCAATGGTTGTAGGTGCTGCTAAGTACGGACTTGGGAAGCTGTCCCTCAATCTCTTCAAAGAAATGGATGACAGAAAAATAAAACCCAACGACGTTACCTTTGTAGGGGTCTTACATGGTTGTAGCCACTCGGGGCTCGTTGATGAAGGCCTTGGGTACCTGAAATCCATGTATGTGAAGCATAGCATAATGCCAGATGCGAGGCACTATACATGTGTCGTTGACATGCTTGGTAGAACTGGTCGTCTTGACGAAGCCTACCAATTAGCAAAATCTATTAAGGTAGAATCTGAACAAGGGGCTTTGTTGTGGGGTACACTACTTTCAGCTAGCAGGCTCCATGGAAGGTTGGATATTGCAGTTGAAGCCACCGGGAGGCTAATAGAATCCAATCAACAAGTTTCTGGTGCATATGTTACACTATCGAACGCTTATGCGTTGGCTGGGGATTGGGGGAATGTCCATAATCTACGATCAAAAATGAAGCGCACTGGAGTTTATAAGGAACCTGGTTGTAGTTGGATGGAGATTAAGGATTCAACTTATGTGTTCCATGCTGGAGATGTAGCTTCATGTCCACAAGGGGGTGAAACTCTCAGTTTGTTGAGGGAATTAGAGGTGAGAATGAAGGAAAGAGGGTATGTTGGAGGGAGTGTAGGTTTGGTATTTGTGGAGGTGGAAGAGGAAGCCAAAGAAGAGATGGTGGGTCTGCACAGTGAGAGACTGGCCTTGGCTTTTGGATTGATAAATGTCCCTAAAGGAATGACAATCAGAGTGATGAAGAATTTGAGAATGTGCAGGGACTGCCACGAGGCTTTCAAGCTAATTAGTGATATTGTTGCGAGGGAATTTGTTGTGAGAGATGTAAATAGATTTCATCATTTTAAGAACGGATCTTGCACTTGTAAAGATTTTTGGTAAGAATCAAGCTCTACTCTTAGACGTGGAAAATCTTAACAACAGCTGGGGAAGTCCCCAAAAAGACGGGAAGATTCTAAATTTTACAACTAGATGATGAGCATTGCATTAGATATGAAACAGGCAATGAATGGCTTGAAATTATAGGACAAGGTTTTCCAAATCTTGGTCTAATCATACGAGTCAAAGGTTTTGATTTCTGAACTTTTTCCATTTACCATTCTCGGGGAAGAGAGGGGGAACTTGTCCCCCGCATCCAGCAGCTTCCCCATTATCTTCATTTTCGTGTTTTCGAGGATCATCCTTATGTGCAGAAACAAAGAAAATTGATGGTCAACTCCAACTACAATCTTCAGCTGAAGAAAAGAATTAGAAACGCTTCAGATGATCGGTCAGAAAGTGCAGCGAAGCAAGTCTCGTCTTCCTTTTTCGTTCAGCAGAGTAACAATATGTTGACATAAACCTTTTGAGCGAAATTGAGACTTCATGAAATTGCATCGATCGGATCATAAATGGTAGAAAAGCTCTTAGAGTTTGTTTCTCACTTTCTGAATTCCACTTTCTTGAATCATGAGCTTCAAATCACTTTCAGAATTCAAGTCTAAATTGCTTAAAGCAGAGTCGAATACCAAATCTCCAGCAAAACATCAATGACTTTATATTTATTTAAGATTTCACGTCCATCTTGAGTGATTTAGATCTCAAGCCTTCAAGCATATAAACCCCAACAGTGATCTTCCCACTGCAAAAGGAAAGAACTCCATGGCTGATGTTTGGGTCCAACAGGAAAAGAGCAGGAACCTTCGTTTTTCTTAAAAATAAAAATCTTACCAGATTGTTGCCTAGTATGACTCCCAGACGAGGAGATGACATACTCAACTCAGTATCAGATAACCTCTTGTGCATAATGTCATAAGAGATGGATTATGCTGAATTGTATTTCTGAGCGTCCAAGGGTTCAATTTGAGTACAATGTCACAATATGTTCCACCTCGCAAGCAAACAATATCCAATTTCCACAAACAAGCATGATAGGAAAAAAAAGAAAGTTGAAACAAGACAATCGATCAGAAAGCCTGATTTTCCTCTTTATTTTTTTATTCCCAAAACCATAAGAAGAATAACCATCAATGATGTGCAGAAAATTCTGAAAACAGCAATAAACATCAATTATCTACTTTTCTTACAACCTATCCTGAAAAGAATAATACATAATCAGGAAAGAAGGAATTAGAAAGAAAAGAAAAGGAGCCGATGAGAATGCCACCCATCAGCGCTTTGCGGCTGGATGCCACCAATTCAATTGCACCTACGCACCAACCTAAAACCAAAATCCTGCTTGTTTAACAATCACATTTATCACGCAGCTTCCAAGCATTATTTGTACCCATCACCAAAGGAAATACATATGCACAATCCTTGATCCTAAGACAACATAGAACCATAACATCCTTCATCTCCAAGACCAGAATGAATAAAAAAGGGGCATGCTTTCCTTGTCTCCTGAAATTCTGAATGTGAGGCAGTCTAACTTTATAACAGAATATAGGCAAATCTTGAACGATGATATCAAACATTATTCCAGGTACTGCCTAGCTGCATAATAGAAAAGGCCAACAACGAAGACTAAGAGAAGTGAACCATCTCTAGATAATTCCCATGGTTGTACTTCTCTACTCAAAAAATCAGGTTTTAACTAAAATAGAATCTTCATAATGAAATATAATCAACTTACAATGACGAGATTTATGAGACAGTGGGGGAAAAGTATATGCACGTTTATCATGGGAGACAAATGCAACCCCAAGATTTTTTGTTTTTCTAGTAAGAGCTAGCTTGAGCAAAACAGAGTGTAACCCGCTCACATCCTGCTACATCAGAGAATATACGTTCCCCATCATTGTTCCATTTTCCAATCTCCTTAATCATGGAACTCGCAATGTAATCACAGGAGCACCTCCCATCTCTTTAGTCATAGAACTTGCAACCTAATGATGCCTGCCAATACGTAGGTCCTTTGTAAATGCAATATTTGTCACATCAAGGCACCACGAACTTGTACTATTTTTGTCTTCCCAATTCATTGCTTGGTAAAAGATGAAAACTTTCTTTACGTTGGCCACAGACAGGATCAGGCACTTATTTACCATCAGCATAGACACAAGTCACAGTAACAGCACAAAACACAACTATAAAAGGTGAAGATTAAAAATTACATGATATTAAAAGTCAATTAAAGCTGAATACTAAGTGGAAAGAGTTAAAAAAAAAAAAATGAATAGATTTCCATGCAAGAAAATTAATGAAAACAAAGATACGTATAAGATCAATGGGGAAAAGCCATGTGGTAAACAAAAACACCTTTAAAATCCCCTTCTCAGGTAACCTACATTACTTCAATTATAATGAGAAATGCCACATTTTTTTCCAAAGAGAACAATATACTTCACTGCTTTACCACTTACATGTCGATGCAGCATAACTGATAACAAGAACTGCAAAATTTGTTTCCTTATCCAGTCACCAATTTACTCAGCTGATGCAAAGTTAAACCAATACGACCCTGCAATTCATGTGTAAGGCAGATAAGGATAAATGCATGGTCAACAATCCAATTAGTGATCATAAGTAAAAATTCAAATGAATCTTACAGTGTGAGATCAGAATTTGCTAACCTTGGTCTAATTTATACGAGGCTAACAATTAGATCCCCAACAAAACTAAAGGGAAGGTCTAATCATAAGACCTACATAGAATCAAACTTCACATTATAAACTAAAAAGAAAGAGAAGCTCCTCAGAAAATGCCATGAGGAAAGGAAATGTAGCATACCCGCAGCATTGTAATGTTTCTTTAACAGGAAAGCTGGCAGGTTCAGGTAAAAACAAAAGTCAAACTTGATAACTGTACAAACAATATAGGTAGCCTTCCACAAAACTCATATTTCCATTTCATCAAATCTTGGTAAATGCTAACACAACATTAAGTCCTCAACAGAAAACTGACCAGTCATCCCTATATCAGTATTAAACTCCTCAAAATGGTTTCCGAAATGATTCCCAGTCATCTGTAAATATCTTTCTCCCGAAGCTCTGAACCAATGGAGCCAAAAGAATTATAGCACTGAACTAATACGTAACTCTGAATTCTATTTCCGGATGAGTAAGAATTCCATGCCTCTTCCCAACCCATGAAATTTTTGGGTGAAATGCCTTGCTCTTATCTAAGAACTAGCTGAGCATTTAAATATAAATTACAAAATTTGCTAACCAATCTCATTTTGTACACATGTACAGAGGGGTAACAAACTGTTGGTGACATGCTGCTTTGTGGGGTTCTGAAGGTAGGTCTATGAAGATATCTTTTCCGTTTTTTTTTCTTGGCGAGCACTCACAAGGGAAAACAAAGCTGGAAACAAAAACAATATATATACAGGATTGGCTTAGTCCCTAGCCCCACTGAAGCCTGAACGACTTATTGCCTCCATTGCAAGCCGAACCAGACGTGCTAGCTCCTCTACATCTTGGAAGCTGAAATCAATCACCCTCTTAACAGAAGCAATACAATCCCTATTCTGTTCCTCTTCGAGGATTACATTAGCAGCTGCAAAAGCATTGTGGGATTTTCTAGAGGCCTCCATCGCAAGATTTACTTCCTGTGTCTGCAAAACAATCAAACGTCAGTTTTACTGTTCTACTCCAAGCATACCACAGCAACAATACATGCGCACCCACCCGGACAAGATAAAACTCAATTTCCCAGGTGAGAGACATCCAACAAGCTTTAACACTAACCATCCATCATTTTTCAGAGAAGATAATACAAGCCAACTACTAGTTTACGGTGACAGAGTCAGGCTGCATAAGTTGGACTCAGGAAGTAAAGGTGCTTACACAGAAAACACAAGGACTTAAATGATACAAGAAATTAATCTGGAAGTTTAAAAAACGGGAGCAACCTATGCCAGGAAGTGCAGGCAATAAGATGGTTATTTAAACTCTGAACCCTCCATTTACAAAACCCTGTCGTATCTATACTTTAAACAACTGGAGCCCCATTACTATCACCTGGTTTTCTGACACTTTTTTCCATTAAGAAAACCTCTCCAGCATTGTAATATGTAAGAAGAAATCAGGATTCCAGAACAAATGATGAGTGAACAATACCCTGAAATCCAATTCCAAGATTGATTGAACTTACAAAATCAAGAAGCCGGAGAAAATTTGGGCGGTTTCGAGCAACAATGACTTGGCTTCCAGCAACATGGGAACCAGTGCCCTTCAAGAAATTCCCCTTATCAACTGCTCCTTGATTGTTTAAGTTATCAACATCCGAAGCAGAAGATGATGGAGATTCACCTAAACAAATAATTTAATGAAGACAGTTATACCATTAATTTAACTAACTTTTGGAAGCACAAATGCATCTTATGCCTGAGATGTTATCCTTGCATATATTCAACCTAGAAATATCTACTCCACTTTATATTAGAATAAGTAGACATAATTTAATGAATGAATTGTGCACATCTTGAAGAGAAATTCAGATTAGATAGCTGCACCATGACCTTCTTCCGTTACCTTGTGAAACCACCTGTAGAGTTGCTTGTAAATCATGCCTATCTCTGTTCATACTGTAATGTTTACAGTAAACCACCCTCATATATGTCACCTCCAAGCATTTGTAGGCCAAAGCAGCAGCAGCCATCTCCTGGCGTGCTTCATATTCCAGTGCACAGTGTCTGCCCAAATATAAAGCTCAGCAAACAGCCAAATAAGGAGGCAGAGTCATACAGAAATTAAACTCAAAAAAAAAAAAAAGACTACATCAAAGATCACACGGATTTTAGGTGGTACCCATCTTTCTTGAAAGTAAAATTTTACTCAGAAAGAGAAAATAAAACACTCAAAGCAAACCAAGTCCAGAGGCAAATGACAAATAATTAAGCTTTTAGTCACACAGATCTGACTGTTAGAACCACACCAGTCACTGTCTAACATAACTGAGCTAAGGCAATTCAAATAGCCCAGAAACATGATCAGCTTTGCTCAAGAGTATTCAACAATTGTCTAGAAAAAACCTCAACTAAACCAAACTTGAGCAGCTGGGGTCATCCTCCAGCACATCGACTATAAACGTGTTAAAATGTTAGCTCCTCAGGCTTGGTTTGCATAATAAATAACCTCAAGCCAGTCCATGTAGCTAAGTTTCAACTTCTGGTGTTTGGATTACAAAGGAACTGCTATAAATGTGACCTGCTCAGGCCTTTTGCTAATAAGCTCAAGACAACATGAGTAGTGCAATAACCTAGACCAAAAGTCAAAAACTTTGCAGTTCTAGCTTAATGCTGTTCTAAGATATTTTGGGGACAGACTCCTAGACCAAGAAAAACATTCCAAGTAGGTGATCCTGGAGTAGGATAATCAAGAAGAACTAAGTAAGTAGATGATCCTGGCTAAGGGCAACCGAAGAGAACTTGTGAAAGTTTTCATAGAAAGATCCCTCCCTTCCACAATCAAATCTCGCTCAATAACAAGTGCTTACCAAAAGTGTCAAAGACATTAAGTTGTTCCCAGGATACCTTCCCTCTAGTTGAATAGCAATTATCAATGACAGCCCATAAGCTAAATCACATAAAAAAGCAAGATTTTCAAGAGTCTAATGTACCAGTGAGGGAGATGAGAAGTGGAAGGGTTGAAATAAAAAATCCAAAAAACAAAGCAAAGTTATGTTTCCTTACTCGCATAGTTTAGCGGCAGTGCCATACGCTTGAATTTGATTCATCTCCCCATGCCTGCCACTCTCAATATTGCATGTGTCCAGAAGTGAAGCCCCATGAAGAAACTTCAAGGCAGCTTGAAAGTAAGCCTCGTTACTTTCAAAACCAAAACAAGAGCTCTGTGAAAAACATTGAAATCATATTAGGAGTAAAGACAACATCCATGCAACCATATCAAGCATAGAAACAAAAGTAAACAATTATCAAGGTAAATTAAAGAAACCTTAAGTCGATCTGCAGTGTCTCTGAGATCTTTGGCTTCTTTCAGGGTGTTAGTAGCGATCTGGTTAGAGGAGATCATTCTCACTGGACTTGAAGCGTTTGGATTTCTGGACCCCGGTCTATGAGCCACAAGTTGTCCCACACTGGTGTTAACTCCATCGACCCCAGAATGTTTTGATGCATTTGACAAATCATCAAGCGCGTCAGTAGGACAGCTATCAAACACGCCTCCTTTCTGAGGTCCTGATACAGGTCCACAACCATGGGATGCTGTTCCAAGTTTACCTTCACCATTGGAAAGTGAGAACAACTTTGATTTCCCATTTCCAGGCTCCATCCGTGTCAGCTCAGCTTTAGTTTCACCCTCAAAATCCTGAATTGGGCTCTGCTCAGGGGCAAGCTTGGTATTTCTGCTAGATGGTTTAATATTCAAACCATCACAGTCCTGCTTTAACTTGATTCTCACTTGAGTCTCATTTGACCATTGTCCGCTCCTGCTAACATGATTCTTCTCATCCTTGACGATCACAGTGCTCAGATTTTTAGGAAACCCATATTTAGCATTAGCTGATGTTTCATGGACAAGAATTTGGTGATTACGATCAATCTCTGAATCACTACTCTGGTTCTTCTTTGCATAACCATTAACCGTATCAGAAACCTTAATTTTATCTCTGTGAGACTCAATAGTGGAACTCCCACTCTTGCCCTTGGATCTCAAATAGGCACCGTTACCAGATTTTGGCAGAACTGAAGTGTCATGTTTGCCCTTCTTCCTCCCGTCCTCATTATAGCCATGTTCTTGAGCATGCAAATCATTAAGGAACCCGACATTTCTCTCTACAATATCAACAGCAGGATTAAGCAAATGGCTGTCCATAACTTCAGAAGAAGGCTTGGCTTTACCACTGGACTTGTGACTACCATCCCTTTCTCTGTTCTCTTGTGCAGAAAAATTACGAGATTCAGGATGGATCACTGTCCCAGACAGATTAATCTCGGCAGTACTATCCCCATCTGAGTATCTTCTGAAATCACCTATCACATGGAACCCACTATGCGTAGCATCAACTTTCCCTCTAATGTGCCCTCCTGATGATAAAAACTTGTCTAAATTAGAGGTCCTTGAAGGAGAAGAGGAAACTGATTCCGCTGGAGAACCTTTCATTTCTTCAACAACTTTATGGGATCCTGAAACCTTTGAAGAGCTTGAAGCAGCTGCCACTGAAACCTGTCCAGATCCCAAATCCCTTCTGCATGATTCTACAACATCAACAGCACGTTGAGATGAAATCTTCCTTTTATGTTTTCTGAGTTGCTTTTCCTTGTCATTTCTCCTGACTTCTACCATACCATCACTTGGATGATCTCTAATGCCTGATAAGACATTTTCTAAAATCATACCTCTCTTGAGTGACTTATCATCATAATCATTGGCATTTGACTCCTTTACCCGAATCCTCGAAACACGGAGCTCCTTTTCCTTCCTCAATCCACTTTCACTACTTTCTTCTTTCTCATATAGAATGCCATCATGCACTGAATTTTGAAATATGTCTATCTCATTCTTGTTATCATCCAGCTCCAATTTCCTTTTCTTCAGAGAAACATCCTTTTTACTGCACATTTTCATATCCAAGGATCCAGCATTCAGTGAGACCTGAGCTTGTTCTCCCCGTTTCTTACCAGAAACTAGCATCTTGTCCCTCACGTCCAACTTTGCATCCTCGGACAAACAGTATTCATCATACTTTCGCATATCCTTCCCACTTCCATTGGTTAGCAAGGCAGTGCTTGTACTGATGCGCCCCCTACTAAGGTCAATTTTGGAGCTCTGGTATTTATCTCCAAAGGGAGCAGCCTCTGTCTTGGACTTCTTGGAGGTTCCATATCCATATTCATCAGCTTCCCTCTTGCTTTTCATTTTTATTTGTTTTGCATCACCTGTAAATATTCGATGCCCAAAAGAGCACAAAGAGACTCACGTAATTACCTATCTTTCTGAAAATTCAGGCAGCCAAATGAAATTATTTCCACATGTAAGTACATACCTCCATTAATTGGATATTCTTTCTGATTAGGCATGTTTTTATCCACAACCAAGCTGGCCTTCTTACTCAGTTGTTGAGGACCAGATTTCTTCGTCGGATTCAGTTCTGCATGATGGTGGTTTGTGCCACTTGCTTTCTTGCTTTTATGCAGCTTGTTATCAGAGTTCGAGAGGCCACTGGAGGTTCCTGCCTTCACTATTTCTTTCACACCCTGTTTTTTCTTTCCATGACTAGAGATGGAATGGGCACTGATATTCTGGCGATTCTGGTCAAGATGTTGGACACCACCTAAATTAACTCCCATTGAAATTCCACCAACATGATTTTGTAAGTTGTTCTGACTCTCAGAAACAGGTAGTTGATACAATGCATTAAGGGCTCTTGTTGTCTCCTCCTCACTAATGTTGCAATTGTTCATGCCAGGTCTGTTAAGAAAACAAATAGCACAATGAGAAGACACTGATAATATCATATTTAAACTTCTTATACACATGTACACATAATACATTGACAAAGCAAAATCACAGTACTTGGATCAATGATAGTGAAGTAATGACTATATCCAAATTTATTTAACTGAACATATGTAACTCCAAAAGGAGAAAGCAGACTTACAGCCAATTAAGCATGCTACACAACCATTTATCAGGGAGGTGCTCTGGCTTTGTACCAAAGGGTAGAAGCCGCCACTTCTGACATTTGTCACACTGCACCCAATGTTCTTCTATAAGTACAGGAGCTGCTATGGGTGGCACCATCTCAGAAGTGAGTCCAGTTTCTGTACTAGGACATACAATTGAGCTATCTTTTAAAGACAACCCTGATGTGTCTTGCTCATCGACCTTCTTTCCAATTGATCGTCCCTTTTGTTTATCCAAGAATGTGTTCTGTTGCATTCCAACATAACCAAGATTAGCATCCTTCGGTCGATCACTGAAAGACCTCCTCACCAGATCCATTTGATTATCTTTTTGTTCCACATTCACCACCGACAATGAATCTCTTTGATTGTCGCTGTTCTTATCATCCTTCTGGGACTTTACCCTCAGACTTTTACTGTTACTGTCAACAACAAAACCTGTATTCTTTTTATTATTTAAATCGGCACTAGCACCAAACCTTGAGCTTTCCTTGGCTGAAACAGCCCCTGGCTTGCCATTAATTTGTGCCCCCTTCAACTTATGTTTGCCCTCAAATGTGAGCCCTTCCATCTTAAGAGGAACACTAGTCCGGTCATCTTCAGTTTTCAAACCAACCATCTCTTTTTGAGGGTTTAACTCGTCCTTGCATTTTAACCCATTAGAGTAACCCTTTGAGGCAGAAATTTTCTGATCAATGCCATCATCATTAGGGTCATTTAATATATCATTACGGGAATTTGACACTACATTTCCATGTATGTTTTCCATCAAACCACTTCTCAGGTTTCCTTTCTCATTCTTACTATAGTCCTCACCAGATATCGACTCTAAAGACTTCTCTTTCACAAATTCCAAAGAAGGTAACCTTCCCTTTCCACCATCTTTGTTACCCTTTCTAAGAACTTCAGATGTCCCACCAGCCACTTTGACCGAGTCCCAGATATCACATTCTGACTTGGGTACTTGCCTACTTGTCAAGTCGCTGGACAAAAATTCCTTGCATCCTATGCTTTCATTTACTGATATTTTCTTTCTTCGCAAGGTCATATCATCCTCAAAATCTGTAGCATCTTCATGCTTCACTTTGAACTGCCTTTCACTTTTCCGAGAAATTTTTTTCTTCTTTTCCTTCAACAATTTTCTATTTCCCATCATAGAAGCAAACTCGTCTACCGAAGTAGCAGAGTTTTCTTGAGGACCATTGAGAGTTGGCATGGGTTTACTGACACTAGGAAGTTTTTCCCTTTTCACTAGGCAAAGCATACTGTCGTGAATAGGTGATATCAGAACACCCCCAGGGACAGGAAAAGAAGTCATAGTCTGCTTAACACAAGATAAATACCATCAAATATAAGCATAATTTTTTGATAAAGTGGCAAAGAAACAGTATACAAAGAGAAGGCTGGACAAAAAATTACCTGAATGATGCTAGTGGGAGACATACCAGTGGTCTCCCGAGGTAGCGGTGACATCCCTCCACTTTCATCTGGGCTGTTCCCTTGTGACGAATATGGAGAGTCATCGAGTCCAAGACCACTATAAATTGCAGCATTCTTCCGTGCTGAGTTATCGGAACCAACTTTGATTCGAACCTTAAGGGTTCTTTGGTCAGCCAGATTGCCTGATCTGTTGGAACTTTCATCTTTCAAGGGACTCTTCTCAGCAAATTGTTTTTGTTTGACAGAAACATCTGCAGAAGGAACTCTTGAATTATGCAATAGCTGGGCACTACAGGAAGCAGTCCCAAGCCTCAAAGATGGGGCTGTATTCGAGGGAGCTTTCAAATTCTGAGAGGCACCCTGTATGGTAACATAACCCACAGTACTCAAGTAAACTAGACTTCCCCAAGCTGACAAAATGTCGGCAACATATATCTCTTTCTACCAAGTGATCAAAAAGTCAACAAAAGAGATCCATATACCTCGATGGTTAAACTGTTGGGAGATCTGTGAGCATTGCAGTTTCTTTGTGGAGTCTTCGGGCGGGATGAAACAGGAGAGCGTTCATATGTAGGTAAAAATGAGCCATAGCCACCAAATTTCGCCCCTGGCAAATCATCAATTTCCCATATAATTATTTCAAGGTACAAAGATTTCATTTCTCTCTGATCCAAAACTCCCACAGCAGGTCACTTACCCAAATTCTCGGCAGAAACCCCGCCTTCAAAATCTTTTTGAAAATGACCAAGAACATTTTGAATCTTCTCATCCTTTATGAAAAAGAAACTCTTAAACTCTAACTAGAGTAATTTACGCACAAACTAGAACATTATATCAAAAAATTTGTCCACAACATGTCCAGAATGATAAAAAGGGGCCAAGCCATCAGCAATACAGGAAAAATTTCTTTCAAGAATTTATGACACAAAATACCATCCACATACTGTTTTAAGCTATCCATCAAAATTCACACCAAAACCAAAAAAAGGTGAAATCTAAGTCGCTTACTGCTTTTAAAAGTTTAATGAGTTCCCAAAATTCTGTCACATGTACAACAAACATTTTGCACTGATGGTAAACTTGGTAGTTAAGAGAGCAAGGCATGGGAATAACCAATTTTCAATTACTCATTCCTCGAGTGCACAGAAAGATGATATGACAAGCAAGGTTTAGGGGAACTAAAATTTATTAAGAGAGCAAAGACATGGAAATAACCAATCTTCAATTACTCATTCCTCAAGTGACAGAAAGATGATATAACAAGCAAGTTTTGAAATTTTATTGGGGAATTAAAATTTTCACTAAAAGGCAAAAACTTCCCTTAGATATTTCTCAAACCAGTACACGTTAACAATCTACAAAAGTAGCAGACAAGATAAGCCCCAGCTGGAACTCCCATTGCCAGATATCTCGAAATATAGCCAAAATATCACTGAATTCTCTACAAGTTTAGAACAAACTGTATACTCAACTAACAACTACAATAAATATGCTTTTTACATATGTTGTAAAAAAGAGTGTAAAGCATTTCTAGAGCTGGTCAAATCAAATTTAAACCTTGGAAACAGTTTCCAACCACTCAACAAAAGGAACCTAAGTTTCTCGACAGAACAGATATTTCCTTTTCATGTCACTTCTCTTTACAAGTGAGGAACAATTCATTTTGTCATTCTCATCTTCGATTCCCACTGCACGTAGACTAAAGACTCAAACGTTCAACTTCCTTCATTACCTACGCTTTTCTCGAGGATCAAATATAAATGTAACTTCTGTTAATTTCCCTTATACCGTCCAAAACATAAACCCACAACGCACTTGGATCATATCAACAGATTCCAAGTAAACTAAAATCAATTTCTATACAATCAAATCAAATAAACCCAGAAACAAGAAAGAGTCAAATAATTCTCCAATGAAACACACAGAAGCCCTTACAATGTAAGAGAGAGCGATGTCAGGGTCAATGCTTTTGTCTTCGTCATCCCCGTAATAGCAAGCCTCGCCTTCCTCGAGCTCTGCGTTCTCTTCCATTCCCACCATCCCACCTAATCCTAACCCTAACCCTACCCCTAACCCCAAAACCCTAAGCCCCTCAGACACCCTCCTTCCCTGAAGTCCAACATCACCGACTCCCTCACCAAGCCCACCCGAACCCACAATTCAAAGCTCCCAAACCCGACTCCAACCCCACCAAATCCCAAACCCCCATTAAAATTAACACATATGACCAATAAATTACAGAGTTAATAGCACTTATTACTCGAACTTAATTTCCACGATCGTTTACCGAGATCGGATATCGGAGACTGATCAAGCCGATCAGTGGGGGACTCTTATTGAGTGTCGAAACCGGAATCGAATTCTCACTTGGTTCTCTCTCGGTTTTCGCCTCGGATGTGCACAGCGGAGGCCGAGCTGTGTTTTTGGTCTTCGGGTTTTTATTTATTTATTCGTTCTTTCCTTTTCTAATTTCCGCTTATATTTCTGCGTTTTGGATGAAATTAATCATATTATTATTCTCTTTACCGTAGTCTGAAAACGTGTTCGTTTGCGTGGTTCTCGGATGGTTCTGACGGCGCGTGGGGACCTCGCGCCAAGAAACGACACCGTTTGGCGTGGAGTAGATGTCAGCTCTTTAGCTGACTTGTCGCAGTTTCCGGCCCTTTACGAGCTATGTTTGGAAACACGTGCAACTCCAACCCACTCACATCATAAATGCTCATCGCGATCTTGTTTAAATAACTTTTATTCTTTTCCAAATTATAATCAGGAAGCTAATCTGTTTGGTACTCGAGAAAACCCCCCCCCAACAACCAAAAAAAAAACAGAGCGAAGGGTTCCAATATTGTTGGAGTATAAATTGTGGTTCGCTTGAATTGTGACAGCATAAAAGTTCCTGGAAGAAAAAACATTCTTTTCTTTTCATCATTGGCGGTGGCTTGCTTCGTTGTCCTTTGTCGTGTTCCTCCACCGACTAAATTTCCTACCTTAGGCTCCAATAATCAAATATATCAAACGCACGACCAAGCTCGACAACTCAATATAACATTGTGTGCAACAAAATCTACAAATTTTAGCCCTTGAAAAATAAAATCAATTGGGTAAGGTAATAGCCAATATTTTAGTACAGACTGAAATTATAATTTTCAACCAAACTTGTTAGAATTATTTGTAATGTCGTCCTCAAATGTTTTGTGTATAAATATTACTAAAAGTTAATAGGCTTATATTGCCGATATCATTGATACCATAGCGGTGAGTGAAATATTTAACTAATATCAGAGAATTCACAAGAAAATATTAGAAAATCGTTGATATTCATATTCAACATGCTAAGTACAGAGAATTGCTGCCCAACCTTTAGCTATTAATAAGGCCATAGAACAACGTGCTAAATAGAAAGAACTCAACTTGGTAATAACAAAGTCTAGTTCTTGTATGGCAAAAAATCTAGATAGCCAAAAAGGGCATGTAACTTGACTATGATATTATGTTAAAATCGAGGCCTAACTCTAAAATGCACATCTCAAGTCTTGTATGAGAAAGAACTAGGTAGCCAAGGAGGCTAAACTTGGACGAACTTGGCTATAATATTATATTAAGTTGGCTTACGTGACTTTTAAAAATACATTTTAAAGGGAATGTGAAATCACACATTAATAATGTCAAAGATTTAGGTATTCATATCCATGTGTGAGACAATTACAATTTGCCATATGAAAAAACAATTATCACCCTAAAAAACTTTTCCTTCTTTTTTGCTTTTTTTATTATTGATGCATGTCACACGATGGGTAAGTCGATAGGTGGCCAACAAGTTTAAAGACATCGTTGACTCAAGGTTAAGAAATATAAAATGTATCATAACTACTAGTTTAAACTTTTAGCTGAGTAATGATGTTTGAAATCCTAACAAATAATATCAAAGTAAATTCCTTTATCAAACTTGTTAGAAAGATTGGCGTGCAATAAGCCCGTAAGCGTTGCTAGACATCTTATAGTGAGGAGGCGAAAGTTTCATCTTCCAATGCCTCTTCGTGGCTTGTACAAGGTGAAGTTTGATCTTCCCAAATGTTGTACAGATCGGCCTCGTGTCCGTTGCGTGGCAATCCAGTTTGGGAAGGCGATTTGTTTGTCCACCGCTCCTTATATTCTCGGAATGCGTGGACTTGCAGGAAACTCCCGCGGCAGACCCAGAAGTTGACATTAGCCTTACATGATGTCACTTTAAAATTAGTTATTCGTGACGAAAAAAATTCCCCCAACTAGGATTTTAATTCTCATCTAAAAATTGACTATGAGACGAGACTTTTTCATCTATTTTAAAGGATTTTCAAAATAAAACATAAGGAATTGAAATATTTAGCACCCTCCTCGTGTTTTATGTATATTTCACAACCTATTTGATATCAAATCGATGAATAGAATGTCGAATGATTTTAAAAATCTTAACAACAAATAATGACATGTACAAGATATTGAATAAAATAAATAATTAACAACATGTTCGAAACTCTTGTATCCATTGTACTCCCTCTCACTTGCATGTTGACATAAGCATTACAAGTGAACTGAAACCCAACTTTTGAACATGAAAGTTTATGAAGTGGAGGCCCATCATTCACTTTGATATCATATTAAAGTATGATGGTTCATTCCAAAATCTTAAGGCATTAAGTAAATAATTATCATCACTTATAAGACTACAGACCCATCATCTCACTTCGAATGTGGGACAACATCTACCTTCAACAGTTTGTCATCTATTAACGATCTTTAATGTTTTTTAATTACTATTTTCAATTGTTAGATATGATTAGATAGTTTTCTATTTATCCGACTTTTATATACGCTTGCATATCTTTAATTGTTAATTGTTTTTTTCAAAAATGAAAGGAAAAAAATATTGTTTTGACCCATAATTTTAAACGTGTCATAATATAATCGGATACAATGTGCTTGTTAATTTGTATGATCGTCTTCAACAAGAAAACCAATGGCTTATATCGTAAGCAATAATTCAATACAATCAAAATCGTATGCAATGATCTCATAAAAGACAAATCACACATCAAGACACGATTTTTTAAAGAAAAAATACGCAATGGAAACCAAAGTCAATAAATGATTTTTTACGTTTAGTTTTTTATTTTTAGGTCATTCACAACTGGGAATATTCTAATATGAAGTATTGCATATTACCAAACTTATTCCCACGGCGTGTGACATTTGGTCCCCTTCGAAGGCAAAAACTTAGGTTTTAACACAAGATCAGAATCATCATTTATAGATGCTTAGTTCAGTTGAAAGTAAATACTGTTTGAAATCTCTTAGATTCAGGTTTGATGTACAAGGTGGGTAAGTAAGTAAGTTAATTTAAAGAAAGAAAATAATACCCCTTATGAGTTTTAATTAAATATTGGATATTAAGTAATCTTTCGTCCGATTCAAACAAACAGTAAAACAAAGTACGTAGTTAAGTTCGAATCTGGTGAATCCGGGAATCTTAATCCGTACAATCAAAGCACAAAAGCGAACAAAAGCAACTCAGTAAATCCATCTCTTTTCTCCTTGGCTCCGTCTCCCACACAGCCCGCCCACGTGTTGGATAAAACCATCAACTTCACCAGTGTCGCGCCCTGGACATTTTCACGACTTCACCATTTACATGTCGCCGTTTCTGTGCCGAGAGTTCGCGGTAATAACTCGTTTTCAGTTTGTTAGACCTTTTCTTTTCCACTCGGGAGAATAGTATTTGTTTTCAGAACATCTCTTTCTAAGTTTCGTCTTTTTAGGGTTTCAAATCGTACTTGATCGTTTCGAATCCTCTCGCTTTTCTCATATCACTTCTTACTATTTTTTTTTATTTTCTTCTCGTTTAGGGTTTCGATCATTTCTAGCTAAGCTCTTTCGCTTTGCTTCTCGTAGATTTTCGAATTCGGTTTCGTTTTGATGCTCCATTTGCTTGGGTTTGGTCGAAAAAATTAGGGCTAGGAGTTTTGTAGACGAGGAGTACTGGTTGAGCAGTGGTTGGTTTGTTTGGTCCAATATTCTACTCTTTTCGGTTAAAAATTTAGATTTTTACGGCTTGATTGATGGATTCTGGGCTTGACAGCGCAAGAATTTGGTTTAATTTTCTTTACAGAAAGTAAATAAGCCGTGTTGGGTAACGAAGTTTATTGCTTAGGGGGTATTTCTCGAAAAGTAGGTCTAAATTTGGGGACAAATATTTGCGTCGAACATGGATTCGATGCTGGAAGCCGCCTCTGGTGTTCCGAGTACATTGTTAATCCCGGTGCGCTTCGTGTGGAGACATGGTGGGACCAGCGTTTATCTATTTGGCTCCTTCACACAGTGAGACTCAAAATTTGGGTTTTTCATTTTTGATTGGCTCGACAGAATGTTGTTTTCGTTATTTCGATCGACCGAGTTTTGTTTGCTTTTAAGTAATGGGAATATTTTTGTTGTGAAGGTGGTCCCAGCTTGTGTTAATGTTGCCGGTCGAGGGTTCTGATAACGTGTTTCAGACAGTTTATGGTTTAATGCCTGGATTCCATCAGGTTAGTTGGTGGTCGTGGATTTTAATTTCTTGTACTTTGAGCAAAGCCTGGAAAATGCATCTGGAAATTGTTCATCATATTAAAGATTCCTATTTAATATATGATGTCTATGGTTAATTTCAAGTATCCAGAATGTTTTGGCTGCTTAGCAATAATATAGGTGGGACAACTGCCTCAAAGATTTGGGGTCAACGCGAAAGCACTTTTCTGGCGTGCAATAAGGAACAAGAGGCGATGGGTGTCAAAATGGTCGAAGAGGAATATTAGTTTGAGGCTAGTAGATTGAGATCCACTTAGCTGAAGCAGATTGAGAAGAAGAAGCCCTATCCTTGTCAGAAAATATAATCTCTGGCCCTATCTAGCTTAGCGCTATTGGGTATTAACTTTATAGGCTTGTACTAAAGGGGGATATTGAGGTTGACATTTTCCTGGGGAGGGGGAAAAAAAAAGTCAATCTGCCAGTTTTATACTGGTTAGTTTTTGGCATTGTGGGGATGGATTAAATTAATACGTTTGTGATAAAAGGGGAATATTAAGGTTTTCAATTCTCTGGGGAGTAGAAAAGAATCAGGTTACCAGTTTTATATTGGTTAGTCTTTGGCATTGTGGGGATGGACTGATGGAACTATATTTTGGATACCATTGATATCTTAGTTTTTATTCAAATTTGTTGGAAATTATTTAGTAGTGTATACATCAAAGGATGAACTAAGCATATGGTATTTGTGGTTATCTGTGATGTTCATTAGAGTATTCATTTTATTATTCCTAAATTGTGTTCACTAGTTGTAAATTTTACTACTGATCTATGTGTTACGAATTTGTCACAGTCAACCTAAGCTCTATAAATTTATGTTATTTGAACCTCAAATGCTACCATGAATATGTTATGCTTAGAAGGATTAAGATGTTTAACCTTTATTCTTGGAGGCATAAGAATTTTCTTATTCATGGTTTAATTAACTTGCAGTACAAGTTTTTTGTTGATGGACAATGGCGATATGACGAGTCACAACCTTTTGTGACTGCTGGTGAATATGGCATTGTGAACACTTTGCTTTTGGCGCCAGACTACATGGATGTTGATAACGAAGCCTTTCGCCGAATGGTTAGTTTGTTATACCTTCTATTTTGAAGTCTATGTACTATACATCTTTCTCTGAGCTTGACTTGATGAAATAGTGAGCTTTAGTGGTCTTAATTCTATGCAGACTATAAAGTATCATTTTTTAGTATGCATAAATTTTTTTTAAGTTATTCAAGCATACATGCCTTTTTTGTGGTTAACCATTTTTGATATTTTTTACCAAGTCATATCCTATTCATCATCAGGTGTACCATAATTTGGTGTCTTGCTGCATCTAACTTTGAGAATTTAGTCCTTGTAGTCTGTGTCTTTTCACTTATCTGTTAATTTTTCTTTGTTTTTACTGTTTTAAGAGTTTTATTAGCAGACTGGGGTGCTGATTTACAATGCAGGCCCGTGTTACAGATAGTCCACTGCCTGAGGTTGTGCCAAGGGTATCAGAAGCTGATTTACAGGCATCCCGTCAACGCATCTCTCTTTTTTTGTCTACTCATATGGTTTACGAGTTACTTCCTGAGTCAGGCAAGGTTTGGATGCTTTACCATTTACCCTTGCTTGGCATCCATTATTAAGTATCTGATGCTGACTGTTATGAATTGGTCTCTATTATTGCTGATTTTAGAGAAATTTCCTACAGGTTGTTGCATTGGATGTTGATTTACCCGTCAAGCAAGCATTCCACATATTGCATGAGCAGGTATACTTTTTTTTTTTTTTTTTTAATTTTTTTTTATCTGTTATTAGGATTGAATTGAACTTCAGTTCAATGTTTGGAGATACTGTGTTCATAAGATATGCAGCCTTTGAGCTGATGTGCCTCTATCTGATGTATTGAGGTGGTAAAGTACTTCAGAAAAGATGATCACCTCATGTCTTCTTGATTCTTTTCTTTTTTCTGGACACCTCAATGCCTTGATGATGAAAAGAACAGAGAACTCCCCTATAGATCTATTTATTTTTTGGGGTCTGTAGGCTTCCCTGTTCCTTCATTTATGTACCTTAGTAATTCCGCTGATAATCTTTTTGCTCTGGAGTTAATTGTTAAGGTGAATATTGAAAGCAAATATAGAATGAAATTTACCTCGACATTGCCTTTGCATATGATGTATTTCTCTTGTTTTCACATTCTTGCATTTTAGCTCATTTCTAATACAGAGCCTAGTCATGTACCTTATTGATTCAACCTCATTGCAGGGAATCCCTATGGCTCCACTTTGTGACTTCAACCAGGGTCAATTTGTTGGCGTTCTTAGTGCATTGGATTTTATTTTAATATTAAGAAAGGTATGTGTGTGTCAGGAGTCACAAACATTATCCATGGGTGAGTTTTACAATTGATAACACTTGTTAGTGTTATTTGTTAAATAACTTGACAATTGGTCATTCCCAACATTTTAATTTTCTATGGATTGTGTTATATCTGTTGGTTTCTGCTTCTGTAATATTTTGAGCAAGAACTTGAAATGTCAGAAGGCTCCTGAGTCTTAATGTGGACATTTGCAGGAATTTATGTATATTTTTTTTTAGTTATATATTTTTTGCTTGTAATAGGTCTAGTGGAGTGTTGTTCCTTCAGATGCATTTTTTACCACAAAATACAGAATTGGAGATATCCAATTTTGGTTGTTTTCAGTGCTGGAAATTTTTTATTGGATGTTAATATCATTGATAAAATTGGTTCTTTAAGTTCTTAGTGTTTACATTTTTCTTGTAAAGTTCATTTAAATATATACTTTGTATGTGGATATTTGTGGAGTTAAGTATTAAAAAACATTTGTGAGGCATGCTAACTCATCTTTTGGTTTTAGCTTGGGAGTCATGCATCAAATCTGACAGAGGAAGAGCTTGAAACACATACCATATCTGCTTGGAAAGACGAAAAACTGTATCTGAACAGCCACAATGACGTTCATGGGAGAGCATTTACTAGAGGTTTCATTCATGTAAGTTCAGCATCTGGGATGTTGTAATTTGTGGCTGTAACAGGACCACTTAGGTTAGCTCGTATTTACATTTGCATATGGAAATGATTGATTTTAAAGCCCCCTTTTCTGGTTCAACTTTGCATTGACCTGCTAAATCAACCTCATGTTTGATTACATACCACTTTTCTTTATAAATTTTTCATGAATAAATCTCTACCTGTAATTTCTTATGCCTTTCTATGCTTAAGAATGGGAGGATCATTTTTGTACTACTTAGCCTGTCTGACTGTTGTCGATTGATCTCTGTCTGTGAATCACAGGCTGGTCCATATGATAAGCTGGAAGATGTTGTACTCAAAATCCTGCGAAATGGGGTGGCTACAGTTCCCATTATCCATCCATCTGCTGAAGCTGGATCATTTCCCCAGTTACTACATCTTGCTTCACTTTCTGGAATTCTAAAATGTAAGCTCTCAAGATAGCTCCCCAATGACAGGTGGTTTGTAGAGCTAGCTGGCTAACTAGTGGTACATGATTTGGTTAATGCTGATGGATGGTAATTTTCAGGTATTTGTCGATATTTTAGACATTGTGCAAGCTCGTTACCTATTCTCCAACTGCCAATTTGTACAATTCCTGTGGGCACATGGGCTCCAAAAATTGGAGAATCAAACAGGCGGCAATTATCAATATTGAAACCGAGTGCTTCTCTTAGTTCAGCATTAACTATGTTAGTTGAGGGTACGTTTCTTGCTTGGATCTTGTACAAAGAAGGAAGAGTTAAGAGGTTGAAGGGGAGGAAAATAGTCTACAATATACCAATTCATACTATTTGTTTTTTTTTTTTTTTTTTTGGAATAGCTTGTGTGTATGTCTAGTATAAAATGTGTGTTTATACATTACATGCATGTGAGGATTTATGTATTCTTGCGTGTTTGTGTGTCCCTCATGGGTGTGTTAACAAAGTTTGGAAAGAAATATATGTTGAAAGAAAAACCATTGAAGTTATGTGTTATCTTTTAAAACTGCATAATTTTGTATCTTTTTAATGCAGTAACTACTTGGAGAGGGAGATAAGTTCTCTATCGATAGAGATTTCAGTTTTGCTAGTAATTGCGGTTACTGATGTCTTGATACATTTGTAATGGATGAGTCATGAGTGTGATACTTGCCCATTGGGTTCATTCCCACTGCAGTTGTTGCTGTATGACTTTTATTAGAGGCTTTGCATGTGGTAGTCATGTTATTGATGCTATGGTTTCTAGCACTATAAGAGGGGAACTAGCCTTTTAAGTGTGTTTTTGTTTGAGTTTAGCTGCATGCAAGTAATTGCAATGTTATTGGGTCCTTTGAAGAACAATTGAGTAAAGTTCATTGAGATTGATAGTGAAAAAGTGCTTCATTTAGAGCTATACTACTTTTGCTCGTTACCAGTTAGATAGGACAGATAAGTTGAAGTATGATCGAGTCATGTTACAAATTTTGGTAGTGGTACTCATTTTGATCAAGTAGAGACTTCTTGGACCAATGAGCCACGCATTGGGAGGTAGACCCTTTTCATTCCCATCAAAATAACACAATTACATCCTGAGTCTTTTGTAAAATGCCATGATGTTTGACTGTTTGCTATGATTTCGTTGGTCCTGGATGGGATGTATTTCTAGAATGCTACTTTTGCCTGTGTTGTAATTTGTTTGCATTTGCTTGTGCAGCCCAAGTCAGTGCAATTCCAATAGTTGATGATAATAACTCATTGCTGGACATATACTGTCGGAGGTCAGTATGTTACTTATAAGTGTCATTGTTCTCAATTGGATGGTTAATCTAAGATGCCTAGAATTAGTTCTTAGCTTCCTTTCTTTGTCTGCAGGGGACAATTGTTCATTATTTTTTATATGTTTTTTTGACAGTGATATAACAGCTTTGGCAAGGGACAGAGCTTACACCCATATTAATCTTGATGAAATGACAATTCATCAGGTAACGCCTGCTTCTAGTTGTTAACTACCCCATTTACTATCTTGCACATTTGTGGTGAAATAATATTTCGTTGGCTAATATTTCTAGATCTTAGTTTACTGGAAATCTCATAGTTCAGTAAAAGCCAGTTGATGACACCAAATGACTATCTTTGTCTTGAAAGTTAATAGATAACTTTGCGCGTCAATAATTGTTATGACACTATCATGTTTGCTAGGGTAATTTTTTTTCTGTAGGCATTTAGTAGTAGTATCCTTCCAGACGCATTGGAGTGTTTGTTGTGCAAAATGGTCCCTGGTCGTATTAAGTATACCTTGCCTGATTGTGGCCATTGAAGAGCTTTAGAGGATAGGTTTAGTTTGTGAAAATATTTGGCCTCATGTTGAGAGGTTTATATAGTTGTGAGAACGTTGGACCTATGATGCATTTCTTGTACGGAACACATAGGTCACAGGAAGAACTGCTGTAAATTATAATTCATCTGTGAATTTTAGGTTTAATGGCAGTGCTTTAACTATGTATGTCAAGCTTACACACACCACATTAAGATTCTCTCATGTGTAGCCTCATCACTAGCAGAGAAACAAATTCAGTCTCTAAACATACTGGATGTAAATAAAAATCAACATTAGAATAGAAACTGGAATAATGGAATGAGGGTCACCAGGAATTGAGTCAAGGACATTACAGAAATCATGTACACCAACAATTCCCTAACCTTAAGCTGTTGGTAAGAAGGGGTTTCAATAATTTATATTAAGCTTACTCATAACTTAGTGATGAATTGGTGATCTGCAGCCCAAACTTGTCTGGTTTATTAATTGGATCATGTGGTTGAAACTTGGTCTCTTTTGATCAAGCAGATACAATGATTAGACTTGTTATTGAGAATGCAAGAGTTGAACCTAGGAATATTCAATAGGAAGCCATAACCACGAAGCTAGAATTGCATAACATAATGATGATTATATGATGAATGTTAAAATTTCATCATGTGATTGACAATATTGTGCTAGTTCTATTGGCGTAACTAATAGTTAGAGTTTACATATTTTAGTGTCCAATGCTCCAGAGTTTTGGTGATCTCTCTGATGTCTTAAATTTTTATGAGCAACAAGTTTTATGAGAAAATCATGTACTCCAAAAGGTTGCAATTATCAGGTTCAATGATGTGGCATTTGAAGACCCTGCTGATGGCTTTAAGCCTTAATGCCAATTAATTCTTTTCAGCTGCTTGGGTCATTGTTGCGTGCTGTTTTATGTGGCTCTTGGTAATTTCTTTCTCAATCTCTAGGCATTGCAGTTGGGACAGGACGCATACCCTCCTTATGAGCAGAGAAGTCAACGATGTCAGATGTGTTTGCGCTCTGACTCGCTGCATAAAGTGATGGAGCGATTGGCAAATCCAGGTAAAACATATTTCATTTCTAATTTCTTTGTGAAGCATGTGTTCCTTTGTTTAAAACAGGATTTTCAGTTGTCTATAACGTTTCATTGGGATTTGGGAGAAGGTAGATATTGAAATGGTTTAGCAATTTGTAGTTTCTATTAGTTTTTTCCTGCAAAGTTGCAGGACTACGTTGAAATTTTTTGACTGGCATTTAGCCCTCGTTGAAAACTATGGAATATATTTTCGAATTTTACTTTTCAGGTGCACCATCTGAACACATAAGTTGGAAAAAAATGTTCTCACCATTCTTCTTCTTGCATATCCTGGATTGCACTTATGATGTTCTGATGTACTGCTTGTTCTTTATTATTGTTTGTCAACGTTGCAATCACAGCATAATGTGTCCACAAGGCAAATGGATACACAATTATCCTGACTTCCTATTTCGTTGGGAGTACTGACTAATTCATGACTGATTGCGCGAACCTTCTGAGAAACTTTACTTGTTTCAAGTTCCGTGGTATATTCTGAAGACAATAGTTAGTGTTTGTCAGTTGTGGGATTGCTTGGCATGCGAACAAATTCACTGTTTTGAAAGTTGATTCACTTTGGGCGTTATATAGAACTGAGTCTGCATAAATTCTAATTCAGAGACGATCTAGGGTGATTCTTTATGAATGTATAATGGCTGACATTAAACTTTTTTACTATCCACACCAAATTAGGCTGGTACTTGGTTCTATCTCCATGAACTGTTTATGTGAAATTAACAGACATCTCAAAATGTTGGGTTTCAGGTGTCAGACGGCTTGTTATTGTGGAGGCTGGCAGCAAGCGGGTGGAAGGAATTGTGTCTCTCAGCGACGTCCTCAAGTTCTTACTTGGCTAATACTTCAGGACAATGATTGAAAGATATAACACAGAGGGCATTGTGCGGTCTGTTATGACTTGCAAATGTTTTGGGGGACATCTACCACCTGCTCAGTTGTCCCATGGTGACTCCATTAAGTTTACACGATGACTGGATCTCGTCGCACTGAAATATAAAATTCAATTGTCCTCTAGCTCCAACGCCTGCCTGCCTGCCTGCCTGCCTGCCTGCCTGCCTGCCTGCCTGCCTTTCTTTTCTTTTCTTTTTAATTCTTCTTTTAGGATTTTAGGCAAAGAAAGAGGCTGTAGATTGTGAGTATTGGATTCTCTCCCAAATTTGTTCATCTTGTCCCCCTGTTCATATTGTCATTTATCGCTCACTTTTAGATGCATATTTAATGGGGAGCATGGCGCTTGTAATATTCATATGCTGCAATGAAGCAAGAAACTGTGAAGTGACAGGGAGGATGGATACTGAATTGATCAAGAAATTGTTGTGTTAAAGCTTCATTTTACCTTTCTATTCTCATCTCCGTCAATATCACCCATCTTTATCATTTAAACTATTAAGTAGTATTAAAAATCTGCATATGCCTGCCTGTAAAGAGGGGACGCAAAATGCAGACCTTCCATCTTGCGGAGATCCAAAACTTTCCTCGAAACGCCCCCGTTTGTTTCCTGAAAGGTTCCCTGGCACAATTCACCGATGGCTTCAACTTTATAATCCCTCTCTCGTTTTGCAATGGATGTGCATCTGGGTTAAATGTATAAACAGATGGTATATAGGGATGCGCAAAAGTGTTCATGAGAACCCATAAAATCTCAATTTCAGATTCCGACATTTACGTGTTCGGTGACGGTTGAATTACAGTCTACGTATTTGAACTCGAATACGACGTCGTTTCGTTTTTCTCCTGGCCATGGGCTTCCTGCAGGCACGGAAGCTCTAAAACGACGCCGTCGACGTGGTTGGTTTTCCATATTTTAGAGGGAAACGATGATCCATTGACGCGAAAGAGAGAGAGAGAGAGAGAGAGAGAGAGATGGAAGCACTGACCGAAGAGGAAAGGAAAGCTCTTCGTGGCAGCAAATTCGCACCCCTCCCTCCCTTACACTCCCTGCCTTCTGGTTCTCAGCGCAGGCTGGTTCAGGCCTCTGAAATTACGTTTTCACTCCTCCTCCTCCTCTGTTTCTAGGGTTTTCATATATTAATTGATTGTATTTATGAAATGATTATAGATTGGCGCACCCAGGCGGACCACTGAGAACGAACAAGGCAGCCGCGTTGGCGAAATTTCTAGAAAGAAAGCTCAAGGACCCCAGCGGATTGGCCTCCATCAACCCGGATCTTCTCGAAGTCGCTGTCCAAAATGCCAAACACACTGTCCTTACCGGTAACTATCTCCCGGTGCATATATGTATGATGTATCTCCATTGTTTCCCTACCTTTTGAGTGTCGAGATTGTTCGCATCTCAATGAAGAAGAAAAAGAGATGGCTAGATGGTATTTTTGTGGAGGGAACTCACAACTTGTACCCTGGCTATATTTGCTTATATTGGTGTATTCTCCAGTCATTAAACCAATTATTTTTGTTTCTGATTTCTTGTTTCGCATCAGGCGGTGCGTCCAATTCTGGAAGTGTCATTCAACATGTAGACTCCTTCGGCGACTCCGAGGTACTTTCGCCTTTCAGTTCTTGCAGTTGGTACTCTTAGATTGTTTAGGAGAAAAAAGAATGTGCTTGGAATCATTATTGTAATTAGTTTGATAGAAATGTGTCAAAGATGTGTGTCCTACATTGATAGCGTAAAAATAGGACCTTAACCTTATAAGTGATGAGGTTTGCCTTATGATTTTAGAATGAATCCTCAAAACTTTAAGATGGTATAGGAGTTAAGGATGGGCTTCCACTGCATTGCTTCCTTCCTGATCCCAGTTGTATGATTGTCAGTTAATATGTAGTGCTTGTGTGCACATGAGGAGTGTTGAATATGTGTGTACAATATCAATAGTGTGAGGATGGGTCTTTGGTTTTATAAATAATGAGGTTTTACTAATTATTGCCTTAAAGTTTTAGAATGGATTCTCGAACTCTAAAAAAATGGTTTAAGAGTTTGCCTTCTCACTAATAAAGATAACGAAATCGGAAGCACTCAATTATGAACTGGTTAGAATGATTCCCGAGTAATATTCAGATAACTTCATTTATTACTTACTAGATGCGTGCAATATTTGTCAGGATTCTTGTGAAGAAGGAAATGTGGAAACTTCTGAGATGAAGAAACTCAAGAAGAGTAAGAAGAACAAAAAGAAGAACAAGAACAAAGACAAGAAAGCAAAAGGGAAGAAGAAAAATAAAAAACGAAAGGTTGTTTTTCCCATTTGAGGTTTCTTGGTTGGTTGTTTGCGTTTATGTGTTTCCTCGTACCCAGTAAGAATTTTGTGCTGCTGCAGATGGTGGAGGAAGGTGGATGTGTTATGATGAAGAAAAGGTCGAAAGCTTGATTGGGAATATAATTCTGAGAAATGGCTGTGCTTGGAAAATCAATTAAAGGATCAAAAGCGGCGATCACAAGAGAAGTGGAAATCATGGTTATTTTGATTGTGTGAAACCATGAATGGAGCCAGCCGCTGATCCACAGATATTTTGGAGGATCTTTTGGGAGCTTTATTGGAACCAGTTGAACTGAATACAAGTCATGTGCTTCTTTTTGCTACATATTACTTGTGGTCAAAACAAAATACTGGTCGGAAAGACATTGAATTATTGTGTACCAGGCAATTGCTTTTGTTCCAGTGTAAGCCTATTCATGTTCTCGTTTCCTCTTCTTTTTGTTAGAGTAACTATATCTCTTCTTCTATCTCGTTGATCCTTCACCTATCCCTCCATATTTTTCAAAGGAATTAGTCATTGCTAATTCAGTAATAAGCTAATAAAGTCAATTGTCTAGGTTGTGAGATATCATTGAAAAATAGGAATCAGTCTTTTTGTCTGACAATGCGAATTAATAAGATTGAATCAAGACTCTTTCTGGCCTTTTCTAAATTATTAATTTTTTTATTTAGCACTGTACCAAATATGCCTTTTCTTTAGGTATTTTGTTCCTTTTCTACTTAATGAGAATCCTATATTATCCATTGAAAAGAATCATTGGCACTCGGTGTCAGTAATACATTACCACCGGTAGAAATACCATTGAGGGCGCCCAAAATCCAAGTAAATTGGCTATGACAGCTTAGCAGATACAACGCCACTTCCAGGACAATTTTGTTTAGCTTCATATTAGGAAAAAACTTCATAAATTTGGAGAAAGAGTTCTTGTTATCTTGAAAGTACGACATGGACATGAAGCTTGAAGCAGCATCATAAGTAACAGATTATTTGTAACGTGCAAAAGATATCTTGTAAGACCAAAACGCAGCAGCTGTCAGAACACATCCCATGGGTGGTTCACCCCTACAATGGTTTTGCACTCTACTATATATGTATCCACAGACCACGATCCCGATTCCAACCGACGCCTATTTACAGTCATGATTATAATCGGCGTCCGAATGTGGTTAGCTTATTCATATGGGGCAATTTTGCCTCGTCTTCTGAAAGGCGTTGATTTTTGGCCGGAGGAGAGGCTGCCAGCGAACACACTAAAGGAGGAGCGGAACTCAATGTATTGCCACGATCTGATTGCATCATATAATTAGGAAAGCACTTGCTCCGCTGCCCCGAATATTACAGAACTCTATCCTCTCTGTTACTCAAACAGATCTGTCAAATAAAATTTTACTTATGGCACGTATGAATGCTCAGATTGTAATACATTGCTCGAGGAACAGTACTGAAAACAATTATACACGTTCAAAATTTCAGCGAGGATAGAATTTTACTGGCAAACGCAGAGATTTACGGACAAGAGAGGAGGAAAAGAATGTACCTATGTAGGTATGAGTGCCAATATCTGATTTCTTATTATTCCCATGCACTTCTGTATCTCTGCGTAAATGGGAAGATTCTGAGGACAACATGGCTGCAAACTTGTTACAGCAGAATCAAGCACCTGGGCAACATCAGCTGGTGGAAACTGCCGTTCTGTGCACTTCTGCATTTTTGGTTTCAGAAAAGATTAGGTTACAAATTATCAGCTTTTCCAGTATAATAATACAATAATAAACATAACCATGAAACCTAATGCAAATACAGGTCATTATAACCAGAGGATATCAGAAAGGGCAAGGACTTCGCTTACAAGGAGTCATCACTAACTCATGCTCATATATAAGCTGTCAGGTGTATAATCATCCCCAGGACATAACTAGTCACTAAATTTTACCAGTCAGTCAGTGAAGGTAGAGTTTGATGTGATTGTTCTACAAGTGTAGTTAACACAATACAAGCCCCCCACAACACATACATACCCCATCATGAGCATGCACAAAGACGATTACACATCCTCCCCAAAATTTTGAATAGGTAAATTAAACTCAATCAAAGAAGTATTGTCTCTTTTCCATTTTTGACAGGTAAATCAAACAAACCAACATGGAATTGATCCTATCTATTCAGGGACTCAATCAAAGATGCCTTATCTTTCTTTTTTTTGTCCCTTTTGATAGGTAAATCTAACTCACACGGCTTAAGCTTCTCCCCTTGCTCATAAGGAATGGAGATATTATCAGGGCCAAAGAATCGGCAAATACAAAAGACCTATCATCTAACTAACAAGATTCCTTTTAGGCACAAAATGATAGTTGATACAGAAACAAGAACAAAATTTAAGTAACTGAAGCCCATCAGTGGCCGTCCTTCATAAAAAAAGCATTTTGGGTACAGCATTTGGTGAAGGATTTTATTTTAATTTAATTTTTTTAACAATGAAAAAGTGGCAAAGACCATGGCAGAAGGGTGCTTGGGGCTGGTCATTTTGAATTAAGAAACAACAGTATACAATAGAAAGTTGCAGCAAATCAAGCCTTTTGGTTTGGCATTAATGGATTTGACATTGTAAAAAATATTACACAATTCATGACAGAATTTACCTGAACCATGAACAAAGTTGCTACACAGTTAGCAATAAGTTCTGAAGGGATTTCTGATTCATTTTGGTCAGAAAATATGTCTGACTTAGGCTCCGGTACATGATTAGTTGCTGACGAAATTGATGTACCAACAGTTGACTGATCCTGAGCTGCCTCATTAAGATGAATAGAATCTGCAGGGGTTGAAACCCTCCTTGCTAACACGGTAGAATCATCTACTGAAAGCTGATTATTCACAAAATCTATAGCCTCCTCAATCTTCTCAATGTTCGCTACCCCCTTTTTAAAGGATGAAAGTGCCTGAAATAAAAAAGAAATCAAGGACAGATGAACGCACAGGACCAAAAACCAATATGGTAACTATGATGGAATAACCTTATAAACCCGTCCTTTGCCTCAACCTAAACTTTAAAAGAAAAGAAAAAAAAAAAAAAGACGACCTTAAGAATAATCTCAAACTGGACCATCAACCATCATCCAGCATCAATCTATCCTTGTGCATCTGTTGGCTCAATTACCAAAGTAGGTCCAATTAACTATTACTATCCAAAGAGAATGCTTTCCGAGGACTCATTGAAACATTTCCACTGAATCTCAGAATTTAGGATTAATTACGCGTGTCTAAAATTGATGAAGCGGCATTGAAAATCCCTCAATGTGATAAGCATTCTGGTATAATCGAGGTAAAGCACTTCCATCGAGTGCTGTACTAGCAAGTTCTATGATCTTTGTGCAAAGGACAATGTTAGAAAGTGGGTATTCAAACTAAATTTGGAGTGCATTGCAAAAAATAATCAGAAAATTGATTCCTGGGACTACAGCAACACAAAATCACAAGCATTGCAATAGGGCATGGCACAGGATTATATAGCTGATTTTCATACCTGCAAGGCCACATCAACCATTTCTCGAGCTTTTGTTCTTGAACTTTCGACAATTTCAGCAACATGAGGTCCAGGTTCTTGGCTATGACAAGTAGAACAATCAAAAGAGCTCAACTGACCACCAGGGTCATCTAAACTTGCCATGGGCTTCAAAAGCATGAGTGGGGAGCTCTGTCGATATGTGTTGCGTTGCCTCAGGCAAAACAAAGCAGAACAAACCTGCATGCGAAGGGCGTTAAACAAGCAATTGCTTCATGTTCAAAGCAAAGCAGTGCACTGCGATACGAAATGAAATAAACTAAACAGTTAGTAAATAAGAGTTCGCACCTGGTCATTAACTTCATTTAACTGTAAGAGCAATGCAGCGTATTGCTTTTTAAAATGTTCGGAATCCTTGAGAGAGTTATTCCCTTCTTTTTGGTTTTCAACTACCGCATCATTCATGCACCTCAGCTCTGAGACCACAGCTTCCTACAAGTTTCAAAATGATCCATCAGCTCACCTTAACCCAACAACTTTTTGTCTTTGTATGTCTTAACAGTGAAAAAAACACAATTTATGCAGAAAAAGCCATCAAGTGGTAAACCTTCTTCTCAAGAGAACAACTCAATGCAGAAAGAGCTTGTATATCAGCTTCCTTTGCTTGAATCTGAGCAAGAAGTGCAAACTGAGAATTTGCTGCTTGTTGGGTATTAGCAATATCCCTAGGCCTTACTTTAGCTTGAACACTAGAATTTGGTGACCCACCCTGACCACAACATTATCCGTAAGTTTAACAATTAGATCAATTTGCTTTCACGCTTTTTCCATATCAAATTCTTTGAAGTTGTGAAATTTGAGGCCATGGGCTCAGCCACTCAGATAAGACAAATTGGACAACAGAAAATTTGACCCTATTCATAGGATAGTCAAGGCATAGGGAAGTAACAACAAAAATGACAAATTGCACAAAAATCTAGCAGCACCATTGTCAGAAGCATAAACACGATCCAATCAAGATTTTATGGCATTAATTGAGCAAGAAAGGAGCAGTGTACATCTGATGGTTTTCCCAAGAAGCTAGTGCATCATGACGCGCACACACACGCGCACACACACACACACACACACAGCTCCAAAACACAGATAATCTAATGACCAGTAAACTAACATCTTTTTTCTTTTGTCAAGTGCAATTCACCCTCCAACTTAAAGTAAAAAATCGCTCTTTGCCTCAAATTACAAAATATACTTGAATTACACTATACAGTTACAGAGAATTGACATTAAGTAACTCAAATAGAGGAAATGAGAAAATTTAGAATCTCCAGATTTCTGAATTTTACCTGCTTCAATAAATTGTTGGCCAGATGAGAGGGTGTGGAATTATAGGGACCATCAGTTCTCTCCAGGTTCTCCTTTGGGATAAGTTTAATCTTGAGCTCGTTGGAATTTTCAAATAATTTATTCGCAGTGGTGTTGCTTCTTGTAAGAGATGCAGGCATATTTTCCACTGGATTTAAAGGCATGCAATCAATATCCTGCGAAGAGAACAGGGATCACACAACTCCAACTTTGAAAAAAAAACATACATCAATGACATACAGATAGCCTTAAATGCTTAAGGGTTAAAAGTTGAGTTTAAGAAAAGAACAGTAAAGCTATCTCATCCAAAACAAACCTGAGAAAAGAAATACAAGAAGAGTATCTCATTCACATGCTTATGCCATTTTTCTAATTAATAAAAAACCACAAACTGCAAAATTGTCTTCTGACTTTTTTTTTTTTTTTTTTAAATAAAAAAACCTTAGGGTGTATAATACTTTCCTTTAAAAACTGTGACCCCATAATAACAATTCTAAGCATATTGAGCTCTGATAGGCATTGCCAAATTTTGGCATCTGATATAACAATATGTACAGATGAACTTTTGTATTCTCTAGGTTTTCAACTTGTTTCAGGAACGGACATAGTTTGATTACAGCCCATCCAAAATGCTAAGCTAAGATTGATGCTACCTAAATTTTTCCATTTCAGAACTTCCAAAATAAAACTAAGACGCTGATCTTCAACTCCATCCCTATGCTTATGCTATCATCCACAATTGCCCAGAGAACCGTAAACTATAGCCATATAATATCCAATATTGCTTCTCTAGATATCATAGACAATGAATTTGAACAGAAACAGAAAGGAGTTTGGCAATGATTTTATGTTTTAAAGGTGTTAGTGGCTGGTCCAAAAGATGCCTATTGGTTATATATTAGCCGTACAGATACTTGCCCTAACTAACTGTCAAGCATATTATAACCATAAACAGAACAACAAATTCAAAATTATGTAAACGCATTTTAAATATTTCAATCCATTTTAAAACATACTAGGCTACGACTATTGTATATTCTCCAAAAACTCAATGGTATTAAGGCGATTAACATATAAAGACAAAACGCTAGCAACCACTTTCCCTTGTTGAACCACTACCCATGCACTTCTCAAATTACTGCCATGCATCAACACAAGGACACAACCGGGGGCATGGGAGGTAACTTGAGGTAGCAGTGCGATATATGTGTTTGACCCCATCTTATATTACTAAATCAGAGGGAAAGAAATCAAATAACTAAATCAAACAACTGCAAATTCAAAGTGCTAGTTCATTATCTTCCCACTTTGCTTAAAAACCAAGAAAAATAAAAATTACTTAACTGTGCAACCATTGTAAGGCTTTATTGGACATGGTGGATAACAATTTCACAGAAACCCAGCAAAAAGAGGAAGGAAAAATTACCGTGACAAATTCAACCCCTAGTTCAGGCCGGTCAAACTGAATTCGACACCTACTATGGTCAACTGTTAACACACATCCATCATGAATTTCTCTAGTCCTTGGATGAAGAGCAATAACACGTTGTCCAACTGATAAAGGACGAGCTAAATCAGTCGGAAGGCCTTCCCTGGTACCAGCTCGGAGTTCAGCATAGTGTCTTCTGACAGATTCTCGGTATTGATTTAGCTTCTCTCTCTCTTCCTTCAGAAATTGCTCAGAAAATCTCCGAGGTCTGCCGAGTGAACTGTCACAAGAAGAAATCACAAGAAAAGTATTTAGAATCAGACAATTCACCATGAATGTAAGAGAGATAATGATATAAACATCAAATGAAAGAACTGGTTAAAAGTCAAAGACCTCCTTATGACACCCCATTCAACACGGGTTAATCTTGGGACATGACCCAACCCAACATGATCCAAGTACTCCATGAACTCCCTCTTGGCAAACCATGGATAATCGATTGCACTGTAAAACCACTCAAAAGTGCACCATCTTCGTGCGTGATAACAAGATAGGCAATTAGAAAGCTTTTCCTGCAGTACATTGAAACATATTAATAAAGATAATTCACTTTTCAAAGTACTCAATTTTATGGCAACATAAACAATGATAAGTATTCCAACCTTGAGACTAAGTGCTCCATCACTGGGTGAAGGAATGGGAATACTGGGATGTTCATTTAATACACCTTCCGATGACTTAGAAATATTCTGTGTTAGTGGTTTTTGTACATCCATCTTCCGTCTACTTCTAACTTTAGTTGGTAGTTTGACCTGGTCCGCTGATGAAACCTGTAAAGCTGAGAGAGCTGATTCATTCCCTTCCCTTCCAAGATCAGTGCTTGAAGATGTAAGTTCTGTCGGTTTCACCATCTTTCCTGGCTTTGATTGCATGGCATTATGAGAAGGGCGTTTACCTTTAGTCAAGGACACCTTCGCTTCAGGACTAGCCTACAACCAAGTGAAGTACACAGACACAAAATGTTCACACTAGTAAGAATATCCACAAGGGGCAAATAACAACTAAATACTATAACTAACAACCAATAATGATCAAGTGAGACAGAATAACCAATTTCAACTGAAGGGCTTTACTCTATAACAAGCTTCAAAACACTTAAAGAAAAAGGATGCGCACACACATACATCACTGGTTTGCCTAACATAAATAGTGCAACTTCCTAATAGCTTAAAATATTTGAACTTATGGTTCACCAACATGGCATCAAAACCTCATTGCATATGAGGTATTCAGTTCAAGTCTTGATATTCAAGCAATTTCCCCTGTTTGACATGAATGTGCAAGGCCTGTAGTTGATTTGGTGTACTAACAAGCCTAGGCTGGGAAGGAGGGGGGTCACTAATCCTCTGATTGGAATAAATGCTGACCAGTTTAAGATATTAGGATTGATGATTCACCATAGGGGCTACAAATAGAAGAAAATCATGAATTTCTATAACATAACCAGATAAAATTCCATTATGAAAAGACTTGGAAGAAAGGATATCTACTCCGGCCTGCAATAAGTATTGGCCTTACGAAAATAATTGTCATACTACTTTTATAGAATAACTCAGGTACAATCCAAACTTGAAAAGCAATATATATTCCGAAACAGATCAACCTCTAGTTTTCATCACAATAGAACTTCAGAAATGGAGATGTGAACATTATGTATAGTTGAAAACCAAAAGTCATATAGTGAGACTTTGCGTGACTCTCGCACAATTAAACTACTTTTAGTCAAATTAACACTTTCCAACCACTAGATGACATGTTCTCTTCAGGCTACAGACACCAGCAAATGTCATGCCAATCAGGTATGATCAAATGCAAAGGCTCATTTCTTTAGTGAACCTTTTTAAAACTTTACAATGAAGAGGAAATAATTATTAATTTATCATTGAAATATTTTAAGCATAGGAACTACAAGTGGGATCATGTAGCATAACTCTAGGTTTGTCGAAACACACCAATAAAAAGCTCCTGAGTGAAATATTGGACAAAAGTCGTACTTTGGTGTCATTCAAACCTAGACACCATATACACCTAATATTTACAATGTGCACCAGGCTGCAGAACATGCTATAAGAAATTTGTTTGGAAACAAGATTTGTTACAGAAAAAATATCATTGACTACATGAACCTTATAAAATCTTTTCGGCACCTTATAAACTTACAGGGTGCAAAATTTCACACACCTCAATCTTTTTAGATTCACCAGGATGAGAATCAGAATGAGCTTCATTTTCAACACTCTGCAACTAACAGAAGATTTGCATATGATCATAAATTCACGCCAAGACCAAATAAGATAATAGATTATTGACCATTACAGAGAAAAACAAGAAAATTGATTGGAATTGAAGTTTCATCTTTTCTTACTTTAAATGGAGAAATCTTATGTTTCCTTTTTCGCATTCCAGTAAAAGATTGGTGACTTTCCTCATTTGTTTCAGGAATAGCATCCATTTCGTTAGCAGAATGCTTGTCCAGCTTATTTGTCCGTGAAGAACTGGCCTTTGCTCCGGGAATAAAATGGTTCCCTTTCACCTTAGACTTGTCAGTGATATCAAGAGTTTCTTCTTTGACCTGTGCAGATAACTCTAACATACAGAAAATAACAGAAGACTAGATCTTCAGTAAAAGTAATAGTAGGATATATTAAGGGGGAAAAAAATCATAACATGCTCCGTATAAGTCACTATTGTCATTATCTTGCTATTGAAAAGAATATCTTAGAAAGAAATTAACACCAAAACAGCCCAAAGCTATAAAGGAGTGGTGAAGGGAAAAGAAAAATGGAAAAAGAAAGAAAGGCAGCAACAATTCAAGCATTGAAAAATTTACTTTCTTAAGTAATGATTTTCATTGATAATAGACTTCCCATGATATCAAGAATATTAAAAAACAAAAACAGAGAAAGCATTTTGACAAATTAACTACCCACATAGACTAAAGGCTATCCATTTTGAAAATTTAGCAGCCTGTAAATGAGTGCAAATCAGATAAATCCCATGAGGACTTGCAATTATTAGCTAGAAAACCACAGGTTACAAATTGAATTTAGTGAATAAGATTTAAAAAAGCATACCGTATCATGACTAGTCTTTGGCACTATTGCATAGACAAAGAGCTTCCTCGCATCAGATTATGCAATTGTTTATTTTGGAGATTACTAATCAGATTATTTAGTTGTCATCAAGCACTCCTATTTCTTTTAAAGCTTTCTATTCGCTGACTAATTTAGCAATTTTCCATCACTAGTATTACTTATTGCTGTTATACAAAATCCTATATTCTTTATAGGATTCTTACTACTAAAACCAACTACAGTAAAGTACAACCTCCCGTACTGAATATGTTCAAAATGGAATTGCACACTGATCTTATACTTGCATCAGAAAAAATATCCAACTTTAATACATAATGAAGTGTCTGCATCATTTAACAAGGAAAAAAGCCTATAACAGATACAATGCAAGAGCAACTAAGCATACCATGTCAGCCATTAATCCTCACATCATGGTCATATAGAAATTTACGATTCAAGTACATTTGTAAAAGGGAGACCTCTTACCAGTATCTGGCATCATCAAAGACAGATCCGCCAAGGTTTGAAGAGCATCAAAGGCAGAACCTTCATTTACATGAAGAGAAGGGTTATGAAAAATCAAAGAACTTGTGACAAGCTTCAACATAATGGAAAGATATCAAACTTAAAGGTTAATAAAACAAACTAATTTATGCGGAATGGTAGGAGGGAGATTCTGAGGGTTAGCTTTAAAAAAATGATTAATGCCTGGTAAAACCTAGTTGCTGACAGAATCAATTAAAAAATCTAGCATTTTGAGGAGACAACATTGTTCCTGGAGAGAAACAAAGGGAAGTAACTACAGAAGAAACTTCACCACTTAGAATCTCCTCTTGTCCCATAACAGAAGCAAAATCACTACATAGTATCTGTTGGGTTCCTACCAAAATCTTCAATAATCAATTTGGGTTCTGGGAAGAAAACTCAAAAGAACTCAGTAGATCATCCAATGAATATAAAATGACTACTCAAACCAACTTACACACTTCTCCTGATTAGACTCCCTAACACTAGTAACACTTGATTAATTGACAAAAGGAAAAACTTGTTTCCCAGATGATACAAAAATAGACCTAGAAGTGGAGATTAATAGTTAGATCAAATAAGCTTAATCTAAGTTTAAAATCCAATTTTCAAATCATAAAAGCAATATTTTACAAAGTAAATTGTTCTTCTATAAAAAGATACAGTCAGGTCACCTCTACTCAGTAAAAGTAATGCAGAATACGATAGTAATAAGAGACAACAAATGCCAAGCAAAAGATAAGGCAAAAGCAAAACCAAAAGGAATATTCAACAAAAGCAAAAGCGAAGTTGCAAAGTTGCAAAGCTCTTTGGGAGAAAATGACAAAATCCTCACTTAGTATTCAATCAATAAAAGGCAAAAAGTCGGTATGACAAAGGTTAACAGAGGAGAGAAGATAAGACAGTTGATATTCAGAAAGGCCTGACTCAAGAACAACTGATGATGTACCTTCTCCAAAAAGAATTTTTTTACTTCTCTTCCTCTGACCCTTGAAAGATGACCTGGCAGCAACCTCACTTTGAAGCTTCCCTTTGACAGCAACAGGTTTTTGTCCTTCCTCTGTGCCACTACAGGCTTCCTTTACGTCATCTAAATCATTGTTTATGCTTACTTCAACTTCTGGCTTCTTTCCATTGTATCTCTTCCCCTTTCGCTGACCCTCTACAGTGCCAGCACCTTCTCTACCTCTTGAACTTCTTTTATCTCTAGCATAATCACCGTTATCAGCCTCAGTGCTTCCTAAGCTTAATTCACAACCTCCCTCATCCATTTCACTAATCCGAAGCTTGGGAGAACTCATCTCTGCTTCAACATGCTGATAAGCAAAAGACACAAGTGATTAACTACTTACCTTAAAGTAAGATAACAAAAAGCAACAAAACTGTCAAATAAAATGTTACCATCCTTTCGCCATTCTGAACTGGTGACGACATGGCACCTTTTGTTTTTCTGTTTGGTGTTTGAGAAAGTTGGGGAGAGCCACCTCTTTGGGAAGCCTCTGTCAACACCAATGCAATCTCGTGGGCAACATCATCATCTTTAGCATCTGCCCTTTGTTTTGAACTTTGCCTAGCTGGAGAAAAATACTTCTCCCCATTATCTCTATCATAAGAGACAGGAACACGAGGTGTCCTTTTCTTAACAGCGTGGGGCTTAATCCCTAAAAGGAAAAAATCCTAAACAACATCAACAAGTTGAGACTTAAGAAAATCAATATAACATAAATGTGAACACCACCACCCCCCCCCCCCCCCCCCAAAAAAAAAAAAAAAAAAAAACGGAACAACAATACACACAGAGACCAGCGGAAAAGACAAATATTGTTTTCTTCCAAAGGCAATGGGGAAAGCCAAGCAACAGGATGTTAAAAAGAATAAACATCTCAGCCACAGGCCTCCCACGAATCCTCAGAGGCCTATTTACTTGATTTCGATACTTGAACATGGAAGGCCAAACTACCCAAGTGTAGGCAGAGAAAGAAAACGAAAGAGAACAAGGATTCCCACCCGAGCGCCTCTTCTTCAATAATGACAGACAGCCATAATTTGATGCAAAGGACTGGGACCGTGAAAGCTCAGGAAATTGCCCAACTAATTCTTTAGGGGTGTTATTTTGGATTTTTCCCCGTGCCCGTTTTTGCGGCCTCCGAGATACTCCTGCATCCTCATTGCTTTCCTCTTCACTATCACTTCCTTCCTGCCCGGTCAGAAAGCATGTAATTAGCTCCAAAGATGCCATTGCCAATGCCTTGCCCCCACCAACCAATGCATAACAGATACGAACAACAGATTGAATAGCTATAAAATGTTAAATCAGTCTTCCTAGTGATTCAACTCACCCTTGCGAAAAGGCATCCTCCAAGATAAAGAACATCACATAGAAACTGAGGAGATCATAGTTTATACTTTCAACATTCTTTAACTTGCTGGGCCCTCAGCTTGAGTTTTATGAAATTACTCACTGGCCGTGACCTATTTTATTATTTCGAATTCAGCCATAATCAAATAAAATGACAGTTCTTCGTTATCCATATGGATGAAATGCATGCATTAACAGCATGAAGTTCCAGCCATATAACCAAATTTCAATTTACTTCTCATCCAAAAACTTATACTGAAAGGCAATGTTGAATTTAGCAATCTTATATTCTATAATCTGCATCCATGATGACCTGATTAAAACTGCAAAAGCATTACCAAATTGAGAACTGTCATCATAGAAAACCACAGCGAGTGTGCAGGAGATAAGATACCACAGGTTGGGGATAGCATTCACTCAAACAGGAAAACTAAGCTGGGTAAAAGACATAAAAAGTACAAAACCATCGACCATGAAAAATAATAATGACCCACTGCACCATTGCCATAGTATTTTTTTTTTTCCAGAGTCAACAACTTGTTCTGTCCCCCCCACTAAATTTTTCATTAGAAAAGGTGTAGTTACCTTTATGCCTTGTAGTACCTATAAAGAAAATAGAATGAAATTTTTTTTAATAAACAAAAAAAGGAAAAATCAATTGGAGCCCAGCTCCTGGGGGTTCCAGAGTAAGATCCACACAAAAGTCTAAACTAGGATATTAAAATTGAAATTCAATCTCACCAGCACGGAATAGTGATCAGTCATCATTGCAATCAGCCCAACCACGGAAGCAGTACCCTCTGGAAGAGATAAGTATGCCTGAAAACCAAAATAAATGAAAATCACTATATTTCACAAACCAAAACCAGGCTAACAAAACTCTCCTCCTCGTGGCTTATAATGTGCAAGAGAACAAAACCTGGTGCCACAACAAAATAAAAATGCAAGGGACTCATTTAGAATCAGTAAAAAATTAAAATTAAAAGATAGACTTAACTCTAAAGAAGCAACTGTTTGAGAGTGAAGGAAATATTTGGTCCATTGTTCTAAACATTAGGCATTAAATTTGAGAGACAAAAATGACACATCAACATCGTCAAAGCACCAGAAAATGAAGAAATGAGATGAGAAATAAAAGATACTACCTTATTCATGGTGTAAAGGGCCTCCACCATATCAACAGTGCGGTTACGCACTACAGCAGCTACCTAAAGAAATGAGAAACAGGAAGTAGAAGATGTAAAAGCTAAAAGATAAGATGGTTATGATTCCAACTACGCATTAAATTAGACTAAGGGTTCAAACAGGAAGTTACAAGGTTGTTCCCACAAAATTTACTAAGGATTCCAACTAACATATCTAGATATATATACATTGGACAATTGCTGAAAGCTTAATTTAGATAATGGACTCAACATTGGACAAGAGCATTATTATTGTGAAGTATGTACTGACCCTCTTCCAATCTTTCCCGTGCTTACGGTATGCTGCATAAAAGCGCTCAAGCTCTTCCTTGCTCCATTGAGGTCCTAACATGTCAGACAACTTCCTCTTCTACAGAGCAGAAAAATCGTAATAAATTAGAAATGAATCCAACTTTTGCTTATTAAGAATTACAAGGACATCAACATGTTATAAACATACTATACTTTTGTTAGCATTTATCTACAGGAGAAAAGTCGTCCATGACAACAATTTAAGAACCCAATTACCTTTTGAGCAAAACCAGGACTGACCCGCTGCCTTTTGTTGGCATTTTCTCTATCTTTACTAGACGCAACCTCATTTACATAGGAAAATTGCTTGTTCACACTTCTTGACTTTCTTGATGGGGCCATGTGTTTCCTCAGTTTTCTATAACAAATCATGATCCAACACGCAAAAAATGGTTAGCAAAGAAATATCAGTGAATAAAAGCAAAGCTGGGAAACTTTAACTTAACAATAATGGTCAAAACAAAACCTTTTCAAACATTCATCTGACTTTCCTTGATTCTGCACTACGACTCCCTGATGCCCCCAAAAGAAAAGGCAAAGTCCAAAATAGTGGCTTTCTCTGATATATTTGTGAAGAAAAAACAGTTATCAAACTAATTAACATAATCCAAAAGAAAATGAAAGTTTATTTTTTCTCAATTCAACTATAAAAAACAAATTTCAGAAACAACGAGTGGAAAACAGAAGAGTGACTTAGAGAAATAGACACACACACACACACACACAAAAAAAAAAAAAAAAAAAATTAAGAATTGAAACATTGTAGATGAATTGAAACATTGTAGATGAATTGAAACATTATCTTGAAGAGGTCATATAGCATATGTTTCTGAAGTTAATGTTCCAATATAAAGCTCTCTTGAAGAAGCATCCACTCTATGCAGGTTGATGTAGTTGCAAGATACTTGACTACTAAAACCTCTATAGAGCTATAAATGTAATTTCAAGACTGCTAACGTCCTCAAGTGTTCATTCAGCACCAAGAGGGGATAGAATGTTAATCCTTCTTTTGCTGACAGCACGAAGAGCAGGCTAGCAATTAAATGTCAGATTGCAAACAATATTTAGTCTTTAGGCTCTGATATGGGAGGAAAAGACATTTCCACTTGCCAATCCCGAAGCAAATGACTTGACTAGTCTGCTTAAAATACTTTTCCCTTCAGGTAAAACTGAGATACAAGGGGACAAATACTCAGACTACTGGTACAGAACCCAAAAACCAGCTAATCCAGTATCACAGCAACGAATGACAAACACTGTAATTTGCGCTGGTTTGATGCAACTGTTTAAAGCACGAGGTCTCACGGTATCCAAGAAGTTCTGCACATTGCTTATTCTCATTGTTCCTACCCTCGCGCTAGTAACCCTTGCGGCTCATCTCAGCCAAAATTACTGAATTTCAAAGCCATGCGAACCAAAGAAAAAAGAAAAAAAAAAAAAAAAGCTTCCTCCAACAAACTGAGCTTAAGAATAAACTATAAACGCGCAGGCAGCCTTAGCCCGAGACCACGCTAAAACAACCGACTTGGCAAAGCAAGATCAGTATTAAGTGTCCCACACCCATCAAGGCGATATTGGATTACCGATTTCACTCAATCAAATCATGGAGAACGAAAATCCTCCACTTATTTCCCATTTTACAATCTAATTTCTCCCATGGTTTCCTTTCCGTCAGATTTCCCGCCAAAGAAACAGAAAGTCCATGAGAAAACAAAGATTCCTAGACTACGTTGAGAGAGGCGAAGCAAATTCATGCAACTCAATCTCAGATAGCCGCTGAGCAGGAAATAAACGGTAAAGTAGCAATCATTGATCCAAATCGTTCGGCTGCTGAGGAAGAATTGCTTAAAAAACTAAAAGAGATAATAGATTTTGAACCAAAAGCTACAAAAGAATCATTTCACCGAACTTTAACAAGACACAATTATTTCGGCTAAGCTCGGGGTCCGCTGAAGAATTACATAATATCCAGAATAGAATTCAGAGGCTTTTGATCTCTCTCCTGCGTCCAGTTTTCTCGCCAACCAAACATAAAAATCCATAAAGATTAAACATGTACTAGGAAATTCTAACCTTAACAACCGAAGTAGCAGAAAATTCAAGCAATCAGCAAATGCGCGCTCACCAATCAAACCGCATCCGCTGGCCCGCGAGCACGGAGGGAGAGAGAAAGAGTAAAACCACCGGCCGATCGAACAGCACACGAGTATGAGAACCAAGTGGCGAAGAAGGAGAAGAAGAAGATGACGATAATTGAAGAAGAACAAGGAAATGAAGAAGATTGAGAAGGAGAATTCGGGGGCATAACCGCGAAACTTCAAACAATATTGGGCCGAGACAGTTTATTTATTATACTTGTGGCATATTTTTAAATTTTTAAATCTTTTTCTTTTTGGTTTCCGTTTTTTGGAGTTTTACGTGGCTAAGGTCCTTGAGGGACCCGGATCCGGGATACGGTCACAGGCGGTGTTGTTGGATTTCTCTCACCCGCACGCTTGGGTTCGTTTATTTCTCGCTTCAAGGGCGGTGTAAAATTACGAAAGCTCTCACTTTACAAACACGGCGAAGTGGTGCACGTTTAATTTATCGAACAATTCTTTCTTTTTCCTTTTGGACTTTTGTGTAATTTTTTTTTTTAAAACACACCCAACTCATACACCCAATATTAAATTTGGGATAAAAAGTCTTAATATATAAACTTTATTCTCCCAATAACAAATAAAAAGGTTTGTAACAAATGATATTAGAATCAAACAACTACTCAATCCAAACTAGCACCAGTGAGGAGCTCCATAAATCAGAGGAAGTGTCAAAACTTCATAGATTGTAGGAAGGTTTGCGCATCAATATGACACAACAAAATGCTAGCTTACAGTGTGGGTTGGATACCAAATGCAATACATTACAGAAGCTTCCATTTAAAATCGGCACTGATGCCGTAAGGGTAGGTGAATGCCATCAGTATTCAACCAAAACTACAGCATTCAGCTTCTACAAGAGTAACAATACGAAATTATTGGACAGAAAATTCAGTCATTCTAGCATATTAGACCAATTATACATTACATGGTCAGATTGAGCCTAAATCAGGATGAGAAAAACGGATGATCCCATATGGCAAATAGCATAAACAAGTTAAATTCGTTGCACTCCAGGACATGGAACTAAAGTGAGTTCAAGATCCGCAGGATCAAGTAACATAATAAGGGAACAAATAGCATTTCGAGACATGGTGTTAAAATTTAGAAGAGCTACAGCCAGGCACATAGATATTCTTCTCTATCAGACCTTTAATACATCAGGTTCTTTTCTTATTTCCGAAGATCCAAAATTTTCCTCGTATAGTTTCAACAATTCAGGAGCTTCCTCCTGATGAGGCATAACGAACCTCTGCAGAAATTTCTTGTCAGGAATCTCGAAAAATGCAGAAATGCTGACCTTCTTACTCACTAAGCCTTTTGATAACAACACGTTAAAAATCAAACCTCTAGGAATTAGTCGTTTTTCCAAGCTCATAGAAACAAGTGCCGGGCGTTTTGAAACGATCAAAGAGTCAAAACCCATTGTGTTGACAAAAAATTCCATTCCCTTCATAATCTTATCCGTCGATGCCATCATGCACCAGGGATTCCTTTCAAATGCCACATAAATATCATCCTCAGACCAACCCCATTTCTTATAAGCCTCAACCTTGGTTTCCCATGTTGATTTGGTCATTGTTCGGAAAGCAAATACTGCCAGAGCAAACTTCAACCTCGAAGGATTGAATCCCATCTCCTTTACTTCGTCTACAACCTCCCTAAACCGAACTGGATTGACCACGAGTGATCTAGGCTGGTATACAAGAAGAGTATGAATACTAGATTGAGGCACTCCATTCTCTTTCAATATGTTGACATTAGGAGCCACATGAGTTTGAAGATCGTAGCCAAGCATACCCGAAAATCTCTTTATTGCTTTAACGGTTTTGTCATCCGACTGCAACAAGTCTTTAAAGTAAGAAAACGACGGAATAATTTGCTTCTCTAAGCTTCTTTTGAAAAGATCAGGGTTCGCCGATAACATTTTGGCTAGGTCAGGGTTTGAAATGCCTTTGGAGGTAAAGAATTCGATTTTGGGCAAAAGAGTTTTCGTAGGATTAGACACAAGCACAGCCGGGAGCCTTCTGACGAGGTTTGAGATCTGGTTTTGACTGAATCCATGGCACTTGAAAAATTCGACCACCATGTCTGCTTTTTTGGGGTTTTCGAAACTAACACGTCTGGAAGCTGATAGAGCAACTTCCGGGGAAAACCCAAGTTTGCTTATGAGGTATGATACTGTGAAAGATTGTTTATCCGAAGTCGTTGAGATGTATTTCGAAGATGCAAAGGGGTTTTGAAGAAAACCCAGTTCGTGAATTGGAGGTGGCGTTCTAATAATGTATCTCCCACTTCGAATCATTTTGCTGAGAAAGTAAAACATGGATTTTGAAATCCTGGATTTGATAGGAGAAACTCACCTAATACTCCAGGGGCGAAATCTTCCGTGTAGGAGCGAACTCCTAACTCTTCCGGCCGAAATACTGAAGGGAGACTAAACCCCTAGCGTTCGGTCGCTTAAGGGTTTTAAGGCTTCTTGGCCATCGTTGGTTCAGGATCTTCCCAATTTCAATTTTAAAGATATTTTTTCCTTTCCTTTTTCTTAAAAAGAACCAAAAAGACAAAAAAAATCCCATGGTAAAAACATATATGGAAAAAAGACTAAAAACTACATTCAAATAATAATTACTTAGTTTAATAGGTGGACTCAATTGAGATTACAGGAATTCGAAATATTCTTTTAAGTTGAAGTAAACCATGTTTAAAGATTAAAAAGAAAATGATGTAAGTGGCATTCATTAAGTTTCCATGATAAATTAATTCTTTCTATAACCCATTTTATTCTTTACATAGCTCGATATCTCCATAAGATTTCAACTTTGTCATTAAATATATAAATATAAATATAGGGCAAATAGCTCATGAAGTGATTTTTATTGCCATAATATGAGTTTAAGGCTCTTAGAACAATGTAGGATTATAAGTTTAAGCCTCTTAAACCTAATGTGTGTTTAAGGAATTGTGATACAAACATTTTAGCCGAGATTGTTTAAAGGTCAATAAACGAGAATGACTGATTTACAGTTGCCGCATTAGCAGTCAATGACAGAGTAAGAAAGTTAGTCCGTGCAGGATTTGATTCCCGAATACTATTGAACGGGCTTTCTGTGTCCCAAATACCCTTCCTAGAAGAAACACCATCAGTAGCAAAGAGACGTCTGGTTTTCTAAACGTGACTTGCACAATCATTAACTTCTACTTTTACTACTACTAGCAGATTTCTTGTACGAAGGTTTAATATATTAGAATGTTGAGCATGGTTTTTGTCTGAAAAAAGTGGTAAGACACCTTTCTGTTTTGTCCTTGTATCACAGTTTTGCACTCAACTTTACGAAACTATAAACCCATGATTGTCAACTCTTCCAATGTTTTCCTTGGTCCTTTTGCCCGCCCTTGCTGTAAGGGTAGGTTAATACCATAAACACTCAACCAAAACTACACCATTCAGCTTCTACAAGAGTAACAATACGAAATTAGTGGGCAGAAAATTCAGTCATTCTATCATATTAGACCAATTATACATTACACGGTCAAATTGAGCCTAAATCAGGATGAGAAAAACGGATGATCCCATATGGAAAATAGCATAACTAAGTTAAATTCGTTGCAGTCTAGGGCATGGAACTTAAGTGAGTTCAAGATCCACAAGATCAAGTAACATAATAGGGGAACAAATAGCATTTCGACACATAGTGTTAAAATTTGAAGAGCTACAGCCAAGGCTCTCTCCCTCGTGAACTAAGGAGCCGTCTCATGATATTTCATGCAAATTTGCCAGGAAAAAGAATCAGGATCCTCAAACTTACATGTAACCATATAATTCATTATGAGCAAATTTGCCAACAACAGAGATTGCAAGTGAAAAGAACTTGGACAGACTCTTGAGGGTAACCACTAGCCTGTTTAACAGGAAATTGGATTTTGGATTAGATGAGCTCTTGGACCACAACTGTTGGAAGTTCATCGATGCCTTCAATAATCAATGTTCAGTTTGGGACCTGGGCTACAACTGCTTTGTTTATTATTTTGCAGTGAAGCTACTAGCACATATCCTGTCTAAAGCAAGAAGATATAACCGCGAGAGCAAAGAAGATGATTATGCACTACACTCTCTAGAGCCCAAGAATCAATGGATTAAAAAGTAACAGAGAATTCACATTTCTAACACAAAAACTAACATGAACAAGTTGCAACCTAGTAGAAAACTGAAGCAAGTGCAAAAAACTGACATATTGAATGGCTCAAGTAAAATCTATAGGGTAATTTATAACGCATGGATATACAAGTTTTTCAACCCATTTGCTTTGCCTTTAATCCATCAGGTTCTTTTCTTATTTCCGAAGATCCAAAATTTTCCTTGTATAGTTTCAACAGTTCAGGAGCTTCCTCCTTATGAGGCATAACAAACCTCTGCAGAAACTTCTTGTCTGGAGTCTCAAACAATGCAGAGATGTTGGCCTCCTTACTCACTAAACCTTTTGATAACAACACATTAATAATCAAACCCCTAGGAATCAATTTCGCTAAACCCTTTGATAACAACACTTTAATAATCAAACCTCTAGGAATTAATCGCTTCTCCACGCTCAGAGAAACAAGTGCCGGGCGTCTAAAAACGACCATAGAGTCAAAACCCATTGTGTTGACAAAAAAATCCATTACCCTCGTAATCTTATCAGTCGATGCCATCATGCACCAGGGATGCCTTTCAAATGCCACATAAATCTCATCCTCAGACCAACCCCATTTCTTATAAGCCTCAACCTTGCTTTTCCATGTGGATTTGGTCATTGACCGGAAAGCAAATACTGCCAGAGCAAACTTCATCCTCGAAGGATTGAAACCCATCTCCTTTACTTCGTCTACAATCTCCCTAAATCGAACTGGACTGACCATGAATGATCTGGGCTGGTATTCAAGTAGAGTACAAATACTAGAATCAGGCACTCCATTCTCTTTCAATATATCGATATTAGGAGCCACATGAGTTTCAATATTATAGACAAGCATACCCGAGAATCTCTTTATTGCTTGAAGGGTTTTATCATCGGACTGCAACAAATCTTTAAAGTAAGAAAACGCGGGAATAATTTGCTTCTCTAAGCTTCTTTTGAAAAGACTAGGGGACCCGGAAAACATTTTGGCTAGGTCAGGGTTTGAAATGCCTTTGGAGGTAAAGAATTCGATTTTGGGCAAAAGAGTTTTCGTAGGCTTAGACACAAGCACACCCGGGAACCTTCTGACGAGGTCTGAGATCTGGGTTGGACTGAACCCATGGCACTTGAAAAATTCAACCACTGTGTCTGCTTTTTTGGGGTTTTTGAAACTAACATATCTGGAAGCAGATAGAGCAACTTCCGGGGAAAACCCAAGTTTGTTTATGAGGTATGATACCGCGAAAGATTGTTGCTTCGAAGTGGTTGAGATGTATTTCGAAGATACAAAGGGGTTTTGAAGAAGACCCAGTTTGTGAATTGAAGATGGGGTTCTAATAATGTATCTCCCATTTCGAATCGTTTTGCTGAGAAAGTAAAACATGGATTTTGAAATCCCGGGTTTGGTAGAAGAAACTCACCTATACTCCAGAGGCGAACTCTTCCCTGTAGGAGCGAATTTCTAACTCTTCCGGCGGAAATACTGAAGTGAAACTAAACCCCTAGGGTCTGGCCGCTTAGAGGTTTAAGGTTTTTCGGCCGTCAGTGGGGTTGGAAAAGAAGTGGGGGTGGTGGTGGTGGTGGGGGCGTGGAAACGACGTCGCTTTCCATTCCTGAAATGCCCCACCTTCCTAAAGATCTTCCTAACTTCAATTTTAGAAGAATTTTTTTTTTCTTAAATAGAACCGGCAAGACAAAAAAAAAATCTTATGGTAAGTGGACTCAAAACTACATGCATGGAAATAAGACTAAAAACTACATTCAAATAATAATTATTTAGTTTAATAAGTGGACTCAATTGAGATTACAAAAATTCAAAGTATATACTATTAAGTTGCAATAAACAATATTTGTAGATCAAAAAGAAATAACATAAGTGGTGTTTCTTAAGTTTCCACGAGCAATTAATTCTTTCTAGAACCTTTTTTTGTGTTTTACATAGCTCAATATCTCAATATATACTGAGAAAAAAAATAAGATTTCAACTTTGTCATTGAAAATATAAATATAGAGAAAACAGCTCATGAAGTGATCTTTAATACAATAATATGGACTTAAAGCTATCGGAACAATGTAGGATTGTAAGATCAGCGCTTTCAATTATTGAACATGGGTAAATTGCCACGTTCCACAGGCATGTAGGAAGTCCTTCGCATGTACCATCGAAAAAGCATTGCAGATAAAATTAAGACTGATGATAAGGACACTGTAAATGAGTTTTTGTTTTGAAGCAATTGAGATGTGTCTGCAAGCAATACTGATTTTGGGGCTGTTGAAGCAGCCCAGACATTATATTGAGCCCCATGGACGACATAGATGATGATTCAGATACTGGGCCAAGCATCGGCTGAGCCAGTTTCTAAGCACTAATCTCAAATGGGGTCGCATCAAGCCTACATCAACAAAATGGCCATAATCTACACCAACAACACCCCTAGATAGTTACTTAACAAGCTGTGTGACCCACATCTCCTTCAAGTCAAATCCACGAAGTATTTCTTCTCATGCGGCTAATTTCTCAGCAGACAATGACAAAGTAAGAAAGTTGGTCTGTGGCGGATTTGATTTCCGAATACTATTGAACAGCTGCTTTGTTTGTCCCAAAATCCCTTCCCAGAAGAAACAACATCAGTAGCAAAGAGTCGTCTGGTTTTCTAACCGTGACTTGCACAATCATTAATTTCTACTTTTACCACTACCAGCAGATTTCTCGTATGAAGGTTTGATATGTTAGAATGTTGAGCATGGTCTATTGTCTGAAAAAAGTGGTGCGACACCTTTTTGTTTTGTCCTTGCATTGCAGTTTTGCACTTAACCTACGAAACTACAAACCCATGATTGTCAACTCTTCCAACGCTTTCCTTGGTCCTTTTGCCCTCCCAAAAGGGATACAATAAATAACCAAGCTGTTCTAGATATTTACAGCGGTCTATTTGATGACCTCAGAATCGCTGTATATACTATCTAGCAACTGAAGTAAATTATTTTCTTGTATGAACAAAAGAATTCTCAGTTTTTCACATTAGGAAGTGTCTTTCATAAACTTTTATAAGTTGAATGAATTTCTTTTGTAGACTCCATGCTCAAGAACTTCTCAAGCGTGATTCCCATTAAAAAAAAATACTTGTTAATTCCTATATTTTCAAACACCTTATCACAAACAACCTTTTTTCTCTCCTGGATTAGTAGCACTCGAAGGACTTAAATGTCGACCACAGCAGATAGGTTGAAATTTTATCAACTGGAAATAGCCTAACTACAAAGAACCTCCCAAGAGGGATGTGTGCCAGCTGCCCATTTAATGGCAAAACATGGCGCCGTTAGGCCTCGCCACGGATCTAATGATTCAAAAAAGACTCCCCAGACACCTCCGCACTCGAGAAAGCTGGTTGCTCAAATTTGTCCATTTGGCAAACATGACCAAGTTAAAGAAATCCATGTGCTGTGTGATGCTATCAAGTAGTCAGCTGAACAAGAAGTGCGTTCCAGACAGGCACAGCTCTGCTAGTCAAAACGATGTTCCAATGCTGCAATTCCCGAGAGAAACCTACACAAACATGTAGACAGCATGCGAGGAAAAAAAAGAAGGCTGTTTGGTATATCCGAATAAACGCCATAATGGAGATTTCACTACTGTGTATTCAGAATATCAGGGATAGTGGAGCATAACCAAATTGAAATACCAACATCACTGTCTCACATGCACCAACATAATCATATACCGTGAAGCAACGAAATTGCAAAATCAAGCATGTACAAGAGGGCTCGATGCCTTCTGTAATGCAGCAAGATCAAGGAATAAATCAGGTGTTGACCAAAAAAGTTTTGCACATATCCTGTCTAAAGCAAGAGCATATAATCACGAGAGCAAAGAAGATGATTATGCACCACACTCTCTAGAACCCAAGATTCAATGGTTTAACAGGTAACAGAGAATTCACATTTCTGACACAAAAACTAAAGTGGACAATTTGCAACCTTGTAGAAAACTGAAGGAAGTGCAAAAAACTGACAAATTGAATGGCTCAAGTAAAAACTACAAGGTAATTTATAACATATGGATCTACAAGTGTTTCAACCGATTTGCTCTGCCTTTAATCTATTGGGTTCTTTTCTTATTTCCAGAGATCCAAAATTTTCCTCGTATAGTTTCAACAATTCAGGAGCTTCCTCCTTATGAGGTATAAAGAACTTCTGCAGAAATTTCTTGTCGGGAGTCTCAAAAAATGCGGAAATGTTGACCTCCTTACTCAGTAGGCCTTTTGATAACAACACGTTAAAAATCAAACCTCTAGGAATTAATCGCTTTTCCAAGCTCAGACAAACAAGTGCCGGGCGTTTAAAAACGACCAAAGAGTCAAAACCTATTGTGTTGACAAAAAAATCCATTACCCTCGTAATCTTATCCGTCGATGCCATCATGCACCAGGGATTCCTTTCAAATGCCACATAAATATCATCCTCAGACCAACCCCATTTCTTATAAGCCTCAACCTTGGTTTCCCATGTTGATTTGCTCTCTCTTCGGAGAGCATATACTGCCAGAGCAAACTTCAAAGTCGAATCCCATCTCCTTTACTTCGTCTACAACCTCCCTAAACCGAACTGGACTGGCCACGAATGATCTAGGCTGTAATACAAGAAGAGTACGAATACTAAATTCGGGCACTCCACTCTCTTTCAATATATTGACATTAGGAGCCACATGAGTTTCAAGACCGGAAAAGCAAGCATATCCGAAAATCTCTTCATTGCTTGAACGGTTTTATCATCGGACTGCAACAAGTCTTTGAAGTGAGAAAACGAGGGAAAAATTTGCTTCTCTAAGCTTCTTTTGAAAAGATTAGGGTTCATGGATAACATTTTGGCTAGGTCAGGGCTTGAAATGCCTGTGGAGGTAAAGAATTCGATTTTGCGCGAAAGAGTTCTCGTAGGATTAGACACAAGCACAGCCGGGAGCCTTCTGACGAGGTCTGAGATTTGGTTTTGACTGAATCCATGGCACTTCAAAAATTCAACCACCGTGTCTGCTTTTTTGGGGTTCTCGAAACTAAGATATCTCGAAGCTGATAGAGCAAGTTCCCGGGAGAACCCAAGTTTGTTTATGAGGTATGATGCCGCGAAAGATTGGTGCTTGGAAGTGGTTGAGATGTATTTCGAAGATACCAGGGGATTTTCAAGAAAACCCAGTTTGTGAATTGAAGGTGGGTTTCCAATAATGTATCTCCCATTTCGAATCGTTTTGCTGAGAAAGCAAAACATGGATTTTGAAATCCCGGGTTTGGTAGAAGAAACTCACCTACACTACAGGGGCGAAATCTTCCTTGTAGGAGCGAATTTCCAACTCTTCCGGCGGGAACACTGAAGTAAGACTAAACTCCTAGCGTCATGTCGCTTAGAGGTTTAAGGCTTTTTGGCCGTCGTTGGTGGGGGTACAACGCAGAACCGACGTCGTTTTTTAGCCCTTAAAACCTCAACCTGCCTAAAGATCTTCCCAACTTCAATTTTAGAAGAATTTTTTTCCTTTTCCTTTTTCTTAGAAAGAACCAAACATGAAAAAAGGAAACTTTTGGTAGAAACATGCATGAAACAAAGACAAAAAACCACATCCAAAAAATAATTATCTAGTTAAATAAGCACAATAAGTTGAGATTATAGTAATTTGAAATGTACTTTAAGTTGGAATAAATCATGTTTAAAGATCAAAAAGAAAATAAAATAAGTAATATTTCTTAAATTTTTACCAGCAATTGAATCTTTCCACAACTCTTTTAATTCTTTGCATGATCCAATATCTCATTGTTTACCGAGGAAAAAAAATAAAGATTTCAACTCTGTTATTAAAAATAGAAATATAAATATAGAGAAAACGGCTCATACAAATGATTTTTATTATTAATACTGTAGGTTTAAGGCTCCTAGAACAATTTAGGATTCTAGGATTAGGGCCTTCAATTATCGAACACGGGTAAATTGCCACGTTTCACAGACATGTAGAAAGTCCTTCACATGTGTTGCAGGAGCAAGAAAACGGCATCATTTCGATGGTTGTCATCTCAACAAATCTGATAATAGCTTTAACGAGCAAAAGGCTAATAAACATTAAAATAACAAGAACAGTGGACTGTAATTGTTATGTCTACATTTTGACAATGAAATTTTTTCAGTACGTCGGGTCTTCTTAAGCCTCTACTAAACTAATAACTTGAGTAGCCTGTTTCAAAAGACCAAAATCAGATAAAATAGAAAAGTTTATTTTTTAAAATTTCCTGACCTTTATTTTTTTTTTTAAATTAGGCCCTTCAATACTCGAGGAAATGTTACTAAACATTCTTTCATACTAAAAGTAAGAAATCCCATGTTTACTTGTTATTGATTAATTATGCAGAGTTAATTATCCTGTGATGTCTAATTGTGGTAATTCCGTCTGGCAAATCCACGGTGGAACCTCGTAATCTCGTCGAACAATGGAACGTGGAAATCCACGAAATGACTCGCCGACATGGGGTCAAATGGTACAGTTGCTGCAGTCCAGTACAGGGCAATGGCAGCAAATCTTAAGGTTCCACTTGTGGCCAAAGCTTGTCCAAGTCAAACGATCCCACTTTTCACCGGATGACTGGTCGACCCCATTCCCCGATCCCATTCAGACCACCCACCAACCGCCGACACCCGGTCACGCGTTTTACCCGATTCCCGGAGCCATTATGAATATGTAGACTTCTTACCTACCACGCAACTCCGACTTCCTTACGATTACAGATGCTGACATGACTGCCATCCCCGCCGTCTATTACGAGTCCATAGATACAAGCCGTTGGTTTTCGTTCTGAAGTGAAAAACCACTGTCGGAACCTATCTCCATGCGATACATACTTACAACTCTGTTACCCAGGCAAACTGATAAATCACGCTCCCTCAAGACGAGTAAGAGCCACTTTTGCTTTCCCGTAATAAAAAACAGAATAATGCCAGTATTTCATATTAAAACTGCTTTAATTGTGAAAAAAAATTATTGGCATTTCGCGACGCGCTACAAGGCGGGTGGGGTGATACGTTTGCCGTTGAAAGTTACATGACGAGTAATGCCAGAGCGGGAGCGTTATGAACCACGTGTTGACTTCCAGTTGGGAAACGGAAATCCTTTGAATTCTCCAAGTGTCTCTATCCTGCGTCCCCAGCCGCCGTCGGTTCCCTATGGTTCCAACTGGATGCATGCGCCGAAGCGTGCCCGTTGTTTTGTGCTTCTGGTCGATTATGGAAATAAATAAAGATGTAGACGTAATTAATATGAGAAACCAACATTTAAAAGAAGAAGGCCTGGAATATTGATTGTGCATTAAACCCAAATAAAGCTTTTTTAATCATCCAACCTGCTTTAATCAATCTATGACGTGGCCATAATTGCAGGCTCACGAGAAGCGTTGGATTTGGTTGTTCCGGCCGGGGGATCCGGGTTGCAGACAAGAACCAAAAAGGGTAATAAAAGGGGGCATGGGCATAAAGGACCATACGATCCCAAATCATTCTTAATCTCTGTGAAACCGTTTACCATTTTCAAGGAAAATCCTCCTTGTATGCCACGTTGAGAAAGCAGCACCCCAGCTTTTCACCTCCAGCAGTCAGGTGAAGCCGATTAATTAATCCCCATCATCACTACCTTTTTGTGAAAGCGCGGAGCAAAAAGACAACCTTGTCACGTCACTCGATCGATGGGCTCCCTCACTCGCGCGATGGAATGGAAGGGCGTTTCTGTCATTCCGCCCACCCACAAAGCATAACTCCCACCTTAATTAACTAGTTTTCCACATTAAAAAAAGCTACGTGGAATATCATATAAAATAAAATGCCATGCCGGGGCAATTATTTTGGGTTAAAAGCTTGAGTGTCTTTGGCGCGTTTATAATCCTACCAGACGCACAGAAAAAGATCCCCTCTCTCTCTCTCTCTCTCTCTCTCTCGATCGATCGAACAAGGAATGGCATAGAAAGAAGGATAAAAGAAAAAAAACAAAAAACAAAAATGCCTTGAAAACTGCAAGGGAGTGAGTGAAAGAAAGAGCGAGAGAGAAAAACTAGAGAGAGAGAGAGAGAGAGAGGAAACGAAGGCAACCAAACCAAAACCAAAGGCAAAAACTAAAACAAGGAACAGTGACGGTGCGTGTATGTGTTTTGTGTCTGTGACAGTGGGAGAGAGAGCCGAACCCAGAAATCCGAACACACAGCTTTTCTGTTCTCTCTCTCTCTTTTCACTCTCTCCGCGCGCGTGTGTCCGTGTCTCTTTCCCCATTTGATCGGAGTCTCTCATTCCTTGTATACAGAGAAACATTCTAGAACCCTCCTCTGATTACTGTACAATCAGTGACCGGAGTCCGTACAATGGAGAGGTACGGTCCGGCTACAACCGAAGGCTCGCAGTCCGATCCGTCGCCGGAATGGACCACTACGGGACCTGAAACCGGGTTGGAAGGTAAGCTCAGCGACTCTGCATTTCGATTTCGCTGTCGTTTCGTGACATCACATGCGTTAGGCGATTCTGATTTGCCAAATTAAACTCCAATGCGTGAGAAGTATATCGGGCTTTTGATCTTTCATTGTGGTTTATGCGGAATGCAGACCCTATGTGGGAGTTGGGATTGGGCGGTGTGGAACTTCCTCAGGCCGATTGTAGCCATTACTTGCGAACCGGCCTTTGTGCGTTCGGCTCGCGGTGTCGGTTCAACCATCCCCGTGACCGTGGCGCGGTAATTTCGTCTAATTCCCTTTCGTTTCGCTCTGTTTGCTTGAGTTTTGGGCTCAATTGGAAGGTTTTGATTCGTTTTCAATGTGATGATTTTGTTCTTTGGTCGAATTCGGTTTGATCTTGGTCTCGTGTTTGGATTTGGCATGGATTTGTGAAACTTGAGCGTTTTGCCTGCTGTAGTTTTTGTGAAGTTATTGAACTTCTCTGTAACTGTTGAGGAATATGCGCTTGTTTGAAGTTAAATGAATGAGATCTATATGGTTGATATAGTGATCGAACCTTCAATTTTTACCACTGGATTTTCATGGAAGTGTACTGCTCAGGTTATAGGAGCTGCAAGACCTGGCGGAGGAGAGTATCCCGAGCGAGTGGGCCAGCCCGTGTGCCAGGTACGAACTTGGTTCTTCTCGTTCATTTTGAAGCTTGGTTTTTCGGCAATCATTTGATATTTGCCAATGTCTATAACTTCACTTAATTGTGCTGGACTCTTTACTCTTGCTTTTGTATTTTTCAATCATAGAAACGTTGGTTTTTTGCTCTGTTTGGTTTTATAGTTTATGAAATACTGGTTTCCCGTCATATCAACCATGCTCCTCTTGCTCAATTGCAGTATTATATGAAGACAGGAACATGTAAATTTGGGGCTTCCTGTAAATTCCACCATCCTCGGCAGGGAGAAGAATCTGTTACCTCCGTGTCACTAAATTATTATGGATACCCATTACGTCCAGTTTGTATTCCTTAACAAATCTGTCTTTTCTTTTTTCTAAAATTTTTTAATCATATGGATCACATTTTCCTATTCTATCTAAATGTGTACTTTTTGAATTAACAGGGTGAAAAGGATTGTTCCTACTATTTAAAAACTGGGCATTGCAAGTTTGGTGCAACATGTAAATTCCATCATCCTCAGCCAGCTGGCACACAAGCTCCTACAGTGTCATTAGCACCATCCGTTGCAGCTGCGCCTGCACCTACATTATATCCAGATTTGCAGTCTCCGTCTGTTCCTTCAACACAGCAGTACGGGATAGTAGTTGCAAGACCTCCTCTGCCACCAGGCTCATATGTTCAAAGTCCTTACGGTCCTTTCCTGGTTCCACCAAGCATGGTTCCCTTTCCAGGTTGGAGTACTTACTCGGTAGGTGAAGCTGTATGCATTTAACAAGTTTGTGGGATAACAAAGTGCATACCTCTTATTGAAGCAGTTAACAACTTGGTGCAGGCACCCATTAGCCCGGTACCATCTCCTGGTACCCAGCCTGCTTTTGGTTCAGGGTATTATGGTATAGCACATGTGTCTCCACCTACCTACAATGGAATATATCAATCTTTACCTTCATTTGGTCCTTCAAGCAGCAGCCAGAAGGAACAATCATTTCCAGAAAGGCCTGGCCAACCAGAATGTCACTATTACATGAAAACAGGGGATTGTAAATTTGGTTCTTCATGTAGATATCATCATCCACCTGAACTGATTGCACCAAAAACCAATGTTCTTCTTGGTCCCAATGGTCTTCCTCTGCGTCCTGTAAGCATCTGCCTGCTTTGAATTTTTCTGACTGAGGATTATTGAATGTTTTGCTTGTTTTAACTTGATCTAATGTTGCCTCAGTCAAGTACAGTTTTTCTTCTTATTTATCTGTTATCTATTCTGGAACTTTGAACCTGTAGCTCTGTTTTACGGTTGATGAGGAAACTTTTTCATCCAAAATCTAGATTTGCAGGGGTTCATTCCGAACATTTTGTGCATGTTAATCCTAGGCTATCCTGTGGACCAACCCTAAATTTAAAGTTTGATGGACATCCTTTCTATGATCTAAATAAATGAAGTTTGGTCTAGATCTTTTGCGGTTACAAAGCTATGTCAGCACAAGAGAAAGATATGGATATCCTTTTTTTGTTGGTCATTCCTATGTTTTGTCTATTAAGTCATTGTTCTCGGCTAGCTGTTTTGATATGATGCAAGAAGGAGAATATTCCAAAGCCTTACCTTTTCTGCTGTAACCACAACCCATGGATGAAGTAAGGATGTCATTTAACTATTCATTAGTTAGAGGAAAGATAGGTACCTAACACTTTTGGACAATGGTATATGATGGAAGGCTTTCTTTTTAATCTAACATGGTTTATGTCTTTGTTGTATTCCATTGGTAATGTTTGTCCGCATGGGCATATCAATTGGACAGATCCTCTGAGAAAGTGCAGATCACTGTAATGGATCGGGGGTGAATGAATTTTGATTGCAGCAACTTTGGTCTATGTTTCTGCATGATGTGTGTCAAGTATCGGATTATGTGCTGGCGTTGGGATGCTAAGAATGGTTCTGTCTTCTAGTCTTTTGTGTTCCTCCCTTACTAAGCTAATGAATGATGCTCATGCCCTTGCCTTTCTTCTTGTCAAATGATGCCCTTCTCCGGCTTTTTTGTGCCATTGTCCTATTGACTAGAGTTCAGTGGAACATCGTAAATACAATTTATCACCAGGCAAAGGTGGTTTGTCTGAATTCCATCTAATCCTTTGGCAGTTCTACAACATTAATTTTTGCTTAGGTTTATTTTGTTGAGATCAATGTTAATGTTACCTTGTGTTTTCCTTTGGTTCCATTAATGACTGGTGCATTGTGCATTATCGTTCCTGGAATGTGCTTTTACTTATTTTACCCCCAAATCAACTTGCTTACAAATGTTAAGCCTGTCGGCTAATGAATGTTGAAGAAACATTCTACCTTTTCAAGTAACTTAGCTATTTTTATGTTTTTGTTAACTCCAGGAGTCCTTGTTCAGTCCATTATACATCAGTAACTGCTTTTTCTTCACTTGTGGCTAATCTATGAAGTTGTGATGTTTAATGTAATTTTTTTTTTCCACACGCACACATTAAGGCAAATACTTCCAAGTTCTACGGACGTGAAAATGAAAAATTGCACTTTATCAGGCTGCTACTAAAGTTTTGGTTAAGTGAATATTTAGATATGAGGAACTAAACTCAGTACCATACTTTACGTCATGATAAGCTGATGCCATCAAACTATCCTTCAGACTAGTGGGTGTTAAGAATCTGTATGGCTCAAGGCTTCTAAGGCATGGTTTTCGGTTTGTCAAAGACACCCTCTTGTTGATGAGCAAACTGCTTGCAGTTGTTTCTTTTCACAGGAAGCTCAAGACTAAGAATTTGAAATGTTTAATCTGACTATGATTATAGTGGTGCTTATTCTGATTGATTTAGGAAATGTAAAATAGGTTCACCTCGCTACTTCATGTACTGAATCACATCAAAAGAGTTGCATGGGACAAAGTATGTGCGGCTGCCTCAATGAGTTGGTGGGATTTTTTTAGCAATCAGTGGGCAAAGCAGCATCATTTGCTCTGTAGGACAATTTAGGAACTATTTTGCAGGCGTAATTATGTTATTTGGTCTTCTGTTTGTACTATCCATGAAACATGAATGGGGTACTTTATTGGCTGAACTTCATGTTGTGGGAAGCTATGGTGGGGAAGAACTTAAAGAAGCATATAAAATGTCCGTGAACTGATTTAAGACTATTTGAATATTTTTCATCATTCATCCCTCACTTTTTCTATCCTATCTGTTTGGATCATGGACTTGGCACCTATATGGTTGAGTCAATACTTCTTGAGTCCCACTACTCACCCTCATCTTGCCACATTAATGTCAACTAAATATTTTTGTGATTATGACATGTACTATCAACCATATAAAATTCACCCTGATTAAATGCATCTAACTTGCGTATACTTGATTACTTTTCATTGCATGTTATCCATGTAGCAGGAACCATCATCATTTGTTCTGCGTCATCGTGGACTGTTTATTTCAGGAATATAGGACATACTCTGGTTCCTATGAAAGTGTTTTAATAGGAAGGAGCAGACTGTAGAGTTGTTGTTTCCGTTGCACTATGATTTTCTGATTCTTTTTGCCATTATATAAGTGTGTCTAGGTGAATGCTCTTTAGGATCTTCCATATCAAGTTATTGGGGTCAATGTTGCTTGCCATATGTTTTCTTCTCGTGCAGAAATGTGATAAGATCATTTCATTATGCTTTCCCTTCTTCTGTAACTCATGGAGGGTAGTCATAAGTTCCGCTCTATAGTCCTATCTCCTAATTTTGTTCTTTAGTGAGATACCATCAACTTCTAAATTTCTCAGTATAGCAGCCATCATCTTTCAATTTCAGCTTTCGTGATTGTTGACTGACTTGCTGATCTGAAAAGAAGTTCTTCTTGTCACCTAGTCAGTTCTCATTTGACAGCGTGCCTCTTCATTACTAGCTTCTGCCTTGTGATTTTATTCTTCAAGAGCATATAGAAGCAAAAATATCTTTGTTGCCTTTAGCGCAAGAATCTCTCTTTCGTGATTGTCCACATATATGCATGTTCTGAAACTGCTAGCCAGCTCTGTTCTATCATTATGTTCCCCTTGATTTACAATAGTTGGCCCAGAGGAGAAAACTAGGATGGTTTTTGATTAGTTGAGAAAAAAATGGGGGAAAAAAAAAGAGCGCTTTCCAATTTGTATTGGTATTTTTAATGTGACTAGCATAGCTTAACTTGATACCTTGTTTTACAAATTGCAATTTGACAGATACACAAAACTTCTTTAAAATATCGAACAAGTCGTTAATTTCGTAAAATTTCAGTATGGCTGCTTGCCTCTGCCCAGACTTTTGCTCCATACCTGATCATGTGAGCAGCTGCTCAGATCTGGTAGGCTGTGAAAGAATTTTCCTGATTTTGACGGGGTATCAGCAATGCTGAAATTTGGTGTAGGATAGTTGAAGTGTATATTTCATTCTGAAGTTGGTCTCCTTGTCAGTTGCATAGGCGTGCCATCTCTCAAAGTACTAGCATGAATGCTTGTACAGTGTGAGAGTATCAATGCTGTTTCCGTTCCCTCATCTCTAGCTTATCTACCAAAGCATTAGCTGGAACTCTTTTCCAAGGTGTGTTTGTGTGTATGCATGTTACTATTTCTTTTTCTTTTTCCTTATTTGGGTTGGAGGTGGGGGTGGGGGTTTAGCTTCTGTGTTACAGAGTAGCGGGCAGCTGCCTCCATTTCCTTATAGTTCATCCCTAAGGAAGGTAGAATTTGATCCTAAGCTCTGGCGTGATGCTAAAAGACTTCACTATCACTAGGTAGCTCATGTTTGTGTGTTTTTGAGAGGCGATTAAGAGATTTCTTTTTTTTTCCCTTTTTCTGTCTGTTTTGTAAATAACACAGATTGCTTTTTAACCTTCTGTTGGTTTAGTTTATTACCAATGCTGTCATTTGTTGTTTCTTTTTCAACCTCCCTTATGCTCTACATTTTTTCTTCATACCTCAAATGTTATCTTCCCGCCTTTCCCATTTAATTTCTTTAGTTCATATATTGTTGAGAATTCAATACTTGTTAATAAACCAACATCTGAATTTCCTGTTGCAATTTTATGTCCTATGCTTCCAAATGTGTTGTGTACTTAATTGTACTTAGAGTAATATATTGGTAGTTCTGATATGGATTTTTGCTGATCAGGGTGCTCCACCCTGTACTCACTATGCACAACGTGGAGTATGCAAGTTTGGGCCTGCGTGCAAATATGATCACTCGATGGGAACATTAAGCTACAGTCCATCTGCTTCCTCCCTTGCTGATATCCCAGTTGCACCCTACCCAGTGGGATCTTCAATTGGAACGCTAGCACCATCTTTTTCATCCTCAGAGTTGCGACCTGAACTCGTTTCAGGATCCAGCAAGGACTCTGTTTCATCCAGAATGTCTTCGTCAATGAGCGCTTCCACTGGATCAGTTGGTTCAACTTTTTCAAAAAGTGGATCTGTTCCTCATTCTGCGGTACAACCATCTGCCCAGGGTTCTGGCCCTTCCGCTGGCAGCAGCAGTGGCAGCTCAGAGGCTCGAACTTCAAACTAAGCAACAGCAAGTCAACCCTCTTTTTGTTACTCCTTTTGATCAAATTTCATGAGCCAGAACATCATTTTTTTGGTGGAACTCCTCAAAAAAGAGGTCTCATATCCAAGTTACCAATGTTCCACGGTTCAGGTCTATCACACAGCCTTTTATCATCCCTGTGTCCATATAGTCTTTCTATGGCCATTTCCTAAATCTTGAATAAAATCATGGCCACCCTTCAAAAGCTTAGCATACCCCTATAGCATCTCCGGTCTTGCTTCCAAATAACCCCAATGAGTCCGGAATTTCATTAGGCAAATCAGTGTCCATCTCTCCAGTTTTGGACTTTGTTGTCATCCAATTTTTTCAAATTGAAAACGATCTGTCCCACTGCTTTCTTCTATTTATATAAACTGCGTCCATGTCTCTCTTTCTTCTTTTTAGGCTAATATTGGGAACAAGCTTCCAAATCATCTTAGGAATTTGAAGTTCTTATTGTTCCCTCACTTCTGTCTAGGTTTTATCGTGAAAAAGAGAAGGAATCAAGAGACTCCAGGGAGGCATCGAACTCTATCTTATGTGGGATCAGATACAAAGTCATGTTGAGACAGTTAAAAATGCTTTACTTTGTTCTTGATAAGGTTATTATGACATACGAATATATGGAGACATTAAAATAATAAATGTTCCTCAATTCTTCATTTATAGATAGATATATCCCTTTTCATCACCTCTGCTTGTATACGCCAAGCCTCTGGTAAGCTGGAAAAGAGTTGTGCATGCTCAAAGATGTCAGGTTGATCCAAGTGTTGAAGATTGAGTTGAACGAATGCTCCCTACTCCCTTTTCTCTAACACACGAAGAAAGAGAACATCGGGGATTCTTAAATGTTTAATATAGTAGGAGATACAAGAAAATCATGCCCCTCTCTTAGCAAATACCAGTGTCTCTTACACTTGGATAAGTGATCCCCGAGGGTAAGAGTTGTCGCGGCTCGTTGTCTAGAAGGGACACACTTGGGCTCGTACCTGTTTACATGTTTTACGTAAGTCCTCGTTTTGTTTAAAGCTTAGGTTAAGTTTCATTTAGAGATTCGTTTTTACTCTTCCCTAATGCTTCATTTAATCTCTCATGCTGATATAATCTATCACTTCTCTGCCCCGCGATAGGAGTTTTGCCTGTAAAGCGTGTTGTCTGTTCCAACATTCATATTTTATCATATTAGTCAACTAGATCAGCAAGTGGATCTTACTCATCTCAAGTGGGGAAAAAATAAAAAAGAGGACAACCCTTTCCGCAAATCACCTTTTTTGTTTTTTTTTTTCACTTGAGATGAGTAATAATGCTTATAACATTGCCAATTCGGCTACTGTCTCTATCTCATCCTCATCCTCAACCCCATCCTCATCTTCAAACTGGCCTTTTGAGAATGTGTGGATATCCATTAGCCTAAGCATATGCATCCGGTGATACTAGTGTTGAATTCGGTCTTAGCAGATTAGCAACTCTTCACTATATTCAAAAGCTGTCAATGTAAACTATTCAAGCATTACGATGAACAAGGTGTGGGGCGTAGGTGCGTTCAGTCTCATTGAGATTAGGGATGTTGTGCAAGATAAAGCTAAAACGAGGAAGAGACAACAGCACCATAAGCCTTATTAAACCGATAATGATGCTATTTCGTTCAATTTTTGCAGAACCAAAACGGACCATTTGTCTCCTTGTTGCCCAAGCATGGAAGTTTTCTTTTGTACTTACAGTAGAAGAAAAGAGTTGCAGGCAAGACCCAAACTACAACAAGAACAGGTGCATCTTAAAGTAGAATAACTAACGTGACGAACCAACACTCAAAAAATTGAAGATCCCAAGTCAAGTACGTCGCCGTAAGGAGAGACTGATGGAAAGGTAAGGCTTGAAGAAGCGGCCTCAGGCATTAGCCCGTACCCAGGACTGTCAAAACCTGGGTAAAAAGCTCCCATGCACCCATCTTCCACCATCAACGGGTTGTTGATCAGTCCTGAGAGCTCGCTGGAATTCGACTCCCATGGCTGCTGAACATCCCAAATTCCTTGACTGACTTCATCGAAGCAAGGAAAATCTCCGGGAAAAGTTGACGCTGTTGCTGGCCCATTTGAAACGTCTAAAGGAAGCGTATTGCTGTAACAATATGGTTGAATTTCCATGGAACTTGGGTTAGTGGGGATAGAGTAATTTTGATCATCAGAATCGCTGAAGTTGCTGCATCCGGATTTTGTAGAAGTGGGATTAGGAGGAGGTCTCAGGCAGTTATCAGGAACTATGCAGCCCAAGTAGCCTGAGTTGGAATCATCAGAAAAGAAGAAACTAGTGTCATCTGCTCCGCCATATGAAGTTTCCGAGGACGTACTGTTATTCAACTCGGTCAGGATCTCATTATGACAACTCTTAGGCTTAGATGGGGTAGTCTGAGTGGATGGTTGTTTGGTTTGAGTAGTAGCAATGAAGTGTGAGGAAGGTAATAAGGCTTGAACATCAAATGGAGACAGAAGAGAGTGGAAGGCAGTGTTGTCAGAGTATACGAAGTTTGTTCTTGCTTGGGTGCCTTTCATGGACAAGGCAGCCCTGTCATAAGCAAGAGCTGCTTCCTGAGCAGTGTCAAATGTACCAAGCCAGTGCCTCTCTTTAGTCGTGGGGTCTCTGATTTCAGCAGCATATCGACCCCAAGGCCGCCTCCTCACGCCAAGAAATCTCCCTGGCTCAGCTTGTTTTCTTCGGCCTCTTCTCTCACCAGGTTGAGATGGGGACGTGTTACGCTGGAGCAGTGCAAAACCCATTTGAACTTGGCCAGGCTCATATCCTTTGTAGGGTTTATCCGAGGTTTTGGAGGTTGACATTGCAGTCAAGTACTGAAGAAAATGTTGTTTAGAGTTGAGAAGAGGAAGAACAGAATATATGTGAGAGAAGAGACAACAGTGGTGAAAGAGTAATAGGTAGACTGAGAAAGCAAACGATGGGAGAAGTTTCAGGTTCTGTTTGTGGATGGAAGTGAGGGGGTCTTCCAAGGAGCTCTTTTAAAGACTGATCTGATCGTGGAGAAAGAAGGAAAAGGACACTACGGATCTCATTCTGTGGAATTAAAAATTGCCCCTCTTTTCTTATACCCCTTCAGCCCCATAAACTCTTCTATGTCATATTTATTAAGGACTAAGCAGATTTGTGATAATTTTTCTTAAGGACTCCAGTGTCGTCCAAGGCTGAAAATGGAGAAATGCTGACATCCCTTCCCAGTTTCTTTTTCTTTGTCATAGTCGTTTTCTTCAAGTTTCAACACAAGCCTAAAATATGTTTTCTGGCCCCCTACAACGCATAAACATTGCCTGAAAACGCTACTGATGGCAAAGTTGCAGAAATCAAACCAAAGTAAGGCCCATTTGAAGTTTATATTGTTCACCGTTATTATTAAGCAAATATTACATCATAGCAATGCAAGCTTTATCAATATCTTAGCGCGATCTAGTCACATGTAAACCAAGCAACTTGCAAGTCTACAGGCCTACAGTTTGACCGAGTAAAACTCTACTACCCTCTAGACAGAACCAAAAATAAAAGAAAAAAAGAAAATGAAAAAGAAAGATTGAATAGATTTAGTAGATTTCTCTTAGTTGTCGTGTCATATAAAAAATCCTTCTCTCAACAACACCCTTATGTGGAGTGAAACTTGTAGCCAAAAAGATGCCCCTCCCATTATAACCAAGAACCAGAATTGAATGGTTGGTGCAGATGATCTGCATGAACAGGGGAACTGAGAAGACGCAGAAAAGGAAAACAGCAGCATGGTTTTTGTCAGCATACTCCTTGAGAGTCTCAACTTATTTGAATTCGAAGGTCACGATATTGGAATGTCATAAATTTGCTCTCATATGCACATGTGAATCCGCATTTTATGCAAAATAAATCAATCGAATTCCATGAATGTTCTTGTCTGCTTCATGATTTTCAAAGGAGCAGTTAAGATTATCTCTAACTAAACATAAATTCACCAATAAGCACCCCTGTCCTGCATCATGGCAACAACCCCACAACAGAGTACAAACACTAAAGTTTCACTTCACCAGTGCAATAAGTCAAAGTTCCAAAGCTTTGTTGTTTGTCTGTGCTTGTGTCTCACATGATTCTTAGATTGTTGTCCACCTATAGCAGAATCCCCTACTTCTTCCCACTGATTTATGCGAAAAAGATCCTGTCTATTGATGTCCAAATCGTACCTTCTCTGCACTATCAAATCAAATCACAGAGCATTTTGAAGTAGCCTTTCCAATTGTACATCCCCATTACCAAGTTTCGAATTACCTGTGTAGTTTAAAATTGTATGGCCAGTGAAAATAAGACCCCGTGGGTACTTTGGGACCATCTGCGCGCAATCGAATTCTTCAAATTTGAGTAGGAGAGACAAGGACCATTGTCTTATCTCCAATAAGTAATTAGTATATAGCAAAAGGCTAATAGTCAAAAGGGCAATCCAAAGCGCAAAGAAACCCTTGTGAGCAAGGTGGATCAAACTGCCCAAACAAAAGCCATAAGTGGGACACTGAACCAATTAATTAGCAGTTCCAACAAGAAAAAGTATGATTTCAATCCTTTGATTGACCTTCACATGCCTAATGGCATTGGGAATAACGTAGGGTAATCATAATCTAATGGTCGACCTCTTTCTCTTGTTTTTAGCAATAACCCAGATTATAAATGCTCGAGCACTGCTCATTATCATGGTCCATTCTAACCGTGCAATGGGCCTAATAGAACTAAAATAACATAAAAAGTGAAAATATAATCAAATGGCATATAAAAATATGTGTGTCTATGTGAGAGAGAGAGAGAGATTTTAAAAAGTAATTCAAATTTACATTCTTTTAAGAATGTCTTGTCCTTAGAATCTGTGAACCTTTGACTCCTCCACTAAAGATCTTTAAGCAACAAATAAAAACAGTTAAGTAGGACTAGTACTGTTTGACCCCATTTGCATCATAATGCTTCCAGGTGTAGTTATACATCGGAAAAAGAAAAAAGAACCTGGAGTTGCAACTTTAGAAATCAAACAAAAATCGATTGCTTTTATGTTTTTCTTTCTTTCTGAGAGACCGAAAGGAACTTGTAGTGATGTAGCAAAAGGCCACAGAAGACCAGGAAAAAGATTCTACTCTTTGTCATTAACTAATAAAGAGGCAATGAACAACTGAAGTGAGTGAGCCATGAGCCATGAGCCATGTGCCTTGCGCCTTGCTTTATAAGTAAGTTTTTCCTTTAGAAGAAAAGAGAAGAAAGTTAGGTTAGTCAAGCCTCTTTAAAAAGGAGTCAGCTGGATGGAACATGGAGTACACTCCCAAATTTTCCTTAAAATGGAGGGGTTTTGCTCTAAAGCGGCCAAAAAGACAATGGTGGAGGGGTTTTCTTTGGGATGGGACCTGTTTTGGTCAGATGGGAATTTTGCACATTCTTCAATACAGGTCTTCACACGCTTTTCCTCCAGCCCTTAAAGTCTCCCGGGTTTTATGGCAGAAAGATTAGTCTGTCTTTCTCAAGACTTGGACTGCAGGGAGACTGGAGATCAGTGGGGTAAGAAAAGCTTTGCACTTTGATTTGATTATACTAGATCTCAGCCTTTTCCGGTTTAGCTTCTTCCTACTCCAAGTGTCAATCAACACACTCGTGTCCGTCACCCGCAATCATGTTGCTGTTTCTTTTCTCTTTTTGTTTTCTTTTTACAGACTCTTTTGGTGCCTGCACTGCATCTGCAGCCATGGACCACACCTTTGGCTTCCCCTTCAGGCTTCTTTTCCCATCTAAACTCGTGCGGGAGACCATTGCACCAATTGGCCTACAAGCGTCGTTTTGAGTGTTTATAATTCTTCCTTGGCCTTTGGAACGATGCAAGAGAAAATGACCCATTTAACATCCCACAAAATATAAACAAAGCTCCTTTCTCTTTCACATTTAATTGGAAAAAATGTGTCGACAACGATATTCTAATAATCTAACATTCTCTTCCTTTTTATTAATTGGGTAAAAATTATTAAAATAAATTGACAGTAGATGGCTGCGTCATACACATCCTGAAACAATGTCCTCAAGTTATAAAATACGAGTAACATAACAAGTAGTAGCTTAGACAGGGACCAAAAGAGACATAAAAATGATACATGCATGGAATGTGTCAAATCTTAATGATAAAAATATCATTGTCCCCTTAACAATTACAGAAGCAGGGACAAGTATACTCTTTATTTTCTTGACCCCAAGACCCATAACATCGATATATGCATGTATCAATGCTATGCTAGCTATGCTCTGAGGAAAATAATAAATACTGAATATTTAGAGAGGTAATGTTTTTGATAAAACAAAATCCGGAATCCATGCTGACCCGCGAATGCGACCATCGGGGCATCGACACGTAACCTGCGGAAGGCCATCAACCTAGTATCGTGTGTCTTGGGAGGCGTGGCAGACGAGACACGTGGATACTGTTGCCACGCTAGCATCGGGGGCCCAGCTCTGGAGGGGGCAGGGAAATGGGGACTTGTCCCTACGGAATTTTTAACGACTCGGAGGCGGACACGTAACCTGACAAGGGCCAATCGAACCTAGTATCGACTATTACGAGGGATGGCAGAAGAGATACGTGGATACTGTTGCCCCACGATGAGAGAGGGCCCAACTACGGAGCGGGTAGGCCGAAGGGACTTCGCCGTACGCAATTTTGGATGACCTGGCATTCATTTTTTACGTCCATGCCTGTAGTGGTACGGGATACGTATTAGAACGTGAATCGCGGAAAACCGTAGAACTAACTCAGAGGGCGAATTTTTACAAAGTACGCCGAGGAATAACACAGTGAAAGCGAATCTACGAGAGAAGAGTGGTCAAAGATTCATCAGGGACAGTTTCGATTAAGATTGGACGGCTGAGAGTTGGTGTGACCCCGACTTTTTGTCCTGCTTTCGGGGCAGATACCACGAGATATGCTTCCCAATCCACGTATCTGTATACACTGGTGGGAATAGCTTCACATCATCTCTACCATGCGAGTAACAGAGTCCGTATAGCAAGTACAGCAGTTTCTTCCTTGCACAACTCTCTTTGTCGCACTCAGCGTATGCAGCAGCACATCATTTTATCGACAAGTTCTGCTTGAGTTAGCATGATATGATTCTGTATGCCTGTTGTAACGGGCCTACGGGGCTGTAGCAGACTTGGGCTTATGGTAGTTGGCAATGATATACACAAATATTTAAGTTCATCAAATTATAACCTTTTGACACAGTAGTTGGATTCATTACACTTGTCATGCTCGAAATCCCCTTCTAGTGAAAGTGCTTTGTGTTTTGTGGTCTCCAAGTGATTGTTTCCAACATGCCAACGAGTGCTGCTTACCAAATGTTACGTACGTTTGATGGGATGAAGTCCAAAGATGTTTGTTTACGAAATGGTGGCAGAAAAAATAGCAGTCTAGGGTTAGCATGCCTTTATTACGAGTTAAATGTTAATAATGGTGGCAGAAAAAATAGCAGTCTAAAGGTGGCATGCCTTTGTTACGAGTTAAAATGTTGATAAAACTAACTTTCGGTTTTGACATCTCAACCAAAACTCGGGGCATGTCATACTATTGGAGATAAAAGTTACGGGCTAGTCTATAGGACATGTTTAGATTTAAATACTATTGAATGACATATCCTTTTTATGCGAAATTTTTGTCTTTACCACTTTTTAGCATATTTTGAATTCAAAATTAAATGAAATAGAGTAAAGTTAACTTAAACTCTAACAATATGTCAATAAACTCTCAGACTTTAACTTGAGTTAAGAAGTATTTCTTTTATTTAAACTCTTTCAAAAATCTTATCTTTAGTTATGAGACTTCATCTTATACACTTTTTTCATCTCAAAAACTAGCTTCTAAGTTGAATTATAGATCTATTTATAATAATAACATTATTAGAAAGTATGCAAACAAGTGAAATTGTTAAGCATTAAATATATATTTTAGTTAACAGTTTAAGCTTTTAACCTAGGTACGTTGTTGAGAATGAAATTGTTCATAACAATTGGTACCAAGACAGGCTACGAATTCATCTCAACCCCCACGGCTAACATGTAGTTATAGAAGGAAAAAGAAAGGGTTGCAAAGAAGTGTGAACACCGAGTTATTCATACGAGACTTTTCTAACAAACCTACGAACACTATCTATTGCAATTGTTTAGAAATAAAGTATGCACTACTAATAGCATCATATTTTTTATTTTGAAGATCCTTTACATCATGTTCATACTAAGAGCAGCCGTTCTCCATCATTCATTTCAAATAAATAAATTAAATTGTGTCCAAATAAAAGAAACAAAATGGAGTCGCTCAGGTGGACACACCTAATAGCATGTTTTTATAGTATGTCCATTAAATCGTGGACAGACCTAATAGCATAAATAAATTAAATTATGTGTCCAAATAAAATTACAGACCTCTCTAGTTTGCCCATTAACTTGACATCGTAAAGGCGCACAAGCAACTTCATTATTTAAAAATTCGTCACCCCATTGATGGTGTTCGGATATCCATTCTTTATAAGCCCATGATGTGTTCACCGCATTGCAAAGAGTTAGCCGAAAAAGCGAAGTCTCCAAGATAACATGCTCCATGAATACGCACTTGAAGATGTAGCACCATGCCATCCTTAAATGCTAAAGTGATGGCTCACCTGCATTATACTTGTCGCTTTTCTAGCCACTCCGCATGCTTTGATAGTCACATCTCCCAAATCCGTGAAGTTTGTTGCGAGCACCATCATCTGTCCACTGTCTACCACAGCACCTCATTTTCGCTTCAGATGAAAATGCCATATTGCTGAGCACGTATTTTATTCCAATCCTTGCAAACATGGAAACTTACAGTCCAGCCAAGCTAAGGAAAGATAAAGGTAAAATTGGTTTTCCCACAAATATCCAAGGCAGAGGTCCCTCCCATATGCCATTATTGCAACCATATATCGATTACCACATTCAATCTATTTTTCTACTGGGCTGGCATGATTCCCAAGTTGTATAAAATGATCGCCAGGAAATAAATACAGTTCTAATTTTCAATGATTGGTAACGATACTCTTCAAACAACTAGGTTTCGTGTACCATACCTGCCTCAAGTAATAGCGAAAAAATAAAGGTCAATCACTTCCACTGAGCCCATCTAGTCGAATCAGCTGATTCCTTCCTCATAGTTGACGGACCGGAACTGTTGGGAGAATCATGCCACACCATCTCCATCTGGACAGACCAAGGAGAAGATATGGTTACTGTCGTTTTGGCAACGGTGCAAAATTCGAAAAAGATGGTTAGGTGGGGCTAGAGGTTTGAGGTTGGATAAAATGACATAAAAACATCATTCTGGCTAAGAAATTACAGAGATACTCGTGCTGTCCATTTGTACTTGGAAAAATAAAAATAACATTTACGACTCATCATGACAAAAATCCATTTGTATACACCACCTGCCACTTATAATACAAAGAAAAGGATCGAATTGGAAAATGAAAACACTATGACCGATCATCATGACGAGAATCCTTTTCTATAAATCACAAACCACTTATACTCTAAGAAGAAGGGTCAGCTTAGAAAACGAAAACACCATAACTAATCATCATGCAAATAAATAAAACATTTGTTTAAATCGCACACCACCTACACTCCAAGAAAAGGGCCAAGTTAACTGTGTGCCTCACTAGAAAGATATGGTATGAGAGATGTATGCCATAACAAATCATGAGAAAAGTTAGCCATGTTTAGTTATCGTTTGTAAAATTGTGTACGGATGTATTTGCATATCGTTTTGTGCTAGGGTGAGGGATCAAAAGGCTCACAACTGTCAGAGGTTGACAAAGCACAAGTCAGTGTAAACCTACCTCCCCAACAATCACTGTGTCACCCTCCTTGACACCAAGTTTCATGAGAGACTTATTCACACCACAAGCTTCAAGTACATGTTGAAATCTTTTCTCAGAGTCCACGTACCTGTTCCAGTAAAACCATTAATGTCAACCTCTTTTAATTACCGAGAGACAAAACATTAAAAACCAAAAATAGCTTTATAGTTAGACAGATGTAATCTCTATAAGCAAGGCTATTTGTTTGTGAGGGAATGAACAATAATGAACAAAGCATGAATCTAAAGCAAGTAAAGAGGCCAAAACAAGAGAACAAGAAATGACATTAAGATTTGAATGGGATGTATAATTACTCTGATATGTCAAAAACCACTCAGCAAGCAGTCAAAATAGGAATATCACTCTAAGATTAAATGCTTTGTCAATTAACACACCAAAATTTTTATTGACCAAAATAGCCAACCCTGTCCAGTAATGCAGGCTGAGGTTTGGAAATTTGTGTTTGTATCGCCATCGCAGACTGGAGAAATGAGTCCAATTATAGCTTGAAACTCATAAGAAGGAAAAACATGTAGCGTACTCCGTTTGCATTCTTTTACGATCACATGATCAATCAGTTAGAAGTTAAACTTTACAATAGCTGAAAATGTTATAAAATAAGAGAGGAATGACTGAGAGGCCAGCTTGAGACAATGACTGAGAAAAAAACAAAGGGTGAAAGAATAAAAGAAAGAAGTGTAATAGTGATTGTAATCGGTACTTATCAACCTACCGCCAGTTTGTCATCTGAACAAAACGTTCCAACCCAGATCCAACCACATGCCAGGTACTAGAACTGCTGTCGTGCAAGATCTCAAACTCATTTATAGAGGCACTTCTCTGTTTATGCACCATGTCAGCCACATGGTTCAAATTCTCTTGATTATTCAGACCTGAGATAGATGGAATGACCTTGTGAAAAATGTCTATGCACAGCATCAAGGGTAAAATTAAAGAGTAAGCATAAGATTTTCAGTATTCAGATATGGTTAAAGGAATATGAGAATATATCGAACAACAAAACTAAGATGAAACTCCAACCTTCAAGTTCCTGTTTTTCTCTTCTACTCTTTCTTAGGAGCTCATAAGCAGCACAGATCACTTCACGAGTGCCCTCTCTTTTCACTGCACTCATGCAAAAATGTTCTATCCCACGAGCTTGTAGCATTTCCCTGAAGGATGACCATTTTTCATATGCTTCAGGAAGATCCATTTTGTTATATGCCACAATGTAAGGCTTTTCAGCAAGTTCAGGATTAAAGAGTTCCAGCTCTAGACGGACTGCATCAAACTCAAGTTCTGGCTGTGGTCCCGAGCCATCAACAACATGTACCTAAAAGTACAAAGACAGCAACCAAGCTCTATCAAACCCACAAAGCATTCACATCGCCCCCTTTTCCCCCCGAAACACAAATATGCGCACACACACATATATATATACATATCCACCATGGGGGTAGTCTGAACAGACAAAATCAAACCGAAAAGATTCCTTAGTACAGATCAGGACTCTTTTCTTTACAATTGAGTGATGGAAGTGGAATATGGTGAAGGAATTAACTCTTTTTATTCACTACTGGTGTTATGTAGAAAGGGCAATCTCATGATAACAATGATGAGTTCCCAAGGAAAAAATGGAAGAGTAAACAATTCTTTACATCATTTAATCCCGATTTAAGCAGGAGGCATGCTACGAACTTTATTTATCAGGTGTTGATTTGGAACAACACTTGTTGATAGGATTTGCAACAAAAGTTCTTAATGAATCTAGGACTACAGACAGGCTTATAATGCACAGTTTTTGGCTTATGCATCTACTCATCAATAAGACAAAGAGATCAACAGAAATCAGTACTAAAGCATGCCTTTATATCGGAGAGCATAAACTAAATATCTTGGTGAGTAGAGCAAAATGTACATCTATTGGCCCACAACATAAGGTGATATTAATGGTTTAATATAAGAACCTAAAAGGAAAAAAATACAGTATTAAGATGATAATAGCATTTAGTGTCTTGATTCATAATCAAAGTGGCAATTCATGACAGAAAGCCTGTACCAGTGCAGAACACCTTTCTGTATGCCGTAGAAATTCATGACCTAAACCAAAACCCCTGTGTGCTCCTTCAAGTAAACCTGGCAGATCTGCTACTACAATTGTGGCATCGTAGTCGAATGAAACTACACCTAAATTAGGAAGTAAAGTTGTAAAAGGATAATTTGCTATTTCTGGCTCTGCAGCACTTATCACGCTCAAAAGGGTGCTTTTTCCTGCATTTGGAGCACCCACTATTCCGACATCTGCAACCAGCTTTAGCTCCAATTCCAACCACCTGATCAAGAATACTACAATAGCTACTGAGCATGTAAAGGATTTGAAAAAAAAAATCGTTTGAAAGTTATGAGCTATCCGTGGCAGCCGCTGAATGAAAAAGCTGACTCAAAAATAACGAAACTTCCTCGGATGTCCTTTTAACTTAATGCAGTTAAGACCCCATAACTATCTGCATTTTAGGGCACCATTATTCAAAGTCCGAATTCACCAAAAAAAAGTGATCAGGAAAAAGCTTTGCTACACGCTATTCACCCTTAAGCTTTAGTGTCTGATACTCAAACATGTTCCTTCACAAACTCCTTAGAGCCATCTCGGGTCACACCATCAAAATTTCAAAGTGGCTTTCGGATATGCAAAAATGCCGCGGGTACAATCCACTAATTAAGATGTTAGTTAGGCATACGAGCGCCCATTCTACTTAGCTTTGACCTAAGTCGAACGCTACAATCCTATGTTTCCACACCACATCGAACAATTGAAGCAAAAACTATAAGAACAAATAAGCCACATGAAAATAGGAACTCATCCACTAAACCCAAGGACCAAGAAAGGAAACTCACATTTCAGGACCAACTTCGCCATTCTCAGCGATCCTTGGCACCTTATTCGCCCCAGACTTAAATGACGCGTTCCCCCTCCCGCCTCTCCCACCTGGCAATAATAGCGCTCGCTGCCCCGGCAACAACAACTCCAACAGCACCTCGTCCTTGCCCGCCTCCCTGATAACCGTCCCCGGAGCCACCTTCACCACCACGTCCTCCCCCTTAGCCCCTCCCTGCATCTTCCCCGACCCATGCGCCCCCCTCCCCGCTCGAAAATGCAAGCTGTTCCGGAAAGGCAACAGCGAGTTCATCGAACCATCGACTTCCACATACACATTACCGCCTCGCCCTCCGTCCCCGCCCGCCGGCCCCCCCAATGGCACGAACTTCTCGCGCCTGAACGCCACCACGCCGTTTCCGCCGTCTCCGGCCTTCACGTATATCTTAGCACGGTCGAAGCATCGCATCACCGCCGGTACTCCCTTCTCCTTGATGGGCTCGTCCTCGTCATCAGAAAATTTCACAGATTGGCCACTGTCAAATCCCAACATTTCAGCTTGATCATCGTCCCCGTCGACATCATCATCGCCAACCACGTAGAATTTCGCTGAAACTCCGTGCTCCTTCACTATTCCTTTGTACGTGCCATCACTCTCATATCTTTTTACAGTCTGGCCCCCCGTAAACCCTAACACTTTCTCCTCTTCTGCTTCACCTTCTTCGCCATCGTCTTCGTCGTCGATTTCCTCGTCACATTCAGAATCATAGTTACCCTCAAAGATTTCAAATTTCCCATAAGTAAGCCCTAAATCTTCCCCGTCGTCTACTCGTTCATGGCTCAAATCCTCAATTTGGTCATCGATTTTCGCTACGTCCGATTCCGAGAGCTTGACTTCGGGCGAGGGATTCAATGAGGGAAGTAAAAAGTCCTCCTTGGGTGGGAGGCGAGTGTAGGTGGTAGCTTCACCGCCGGAGAGAACGACGGGCTCGGGCGGGGACTTGTGCCGACTAGATTGGGTCTTGAACTTGCGCTTGGGATTAGTGTATCGAGGGGGCTTCCTCTTTGAGGGATTACTAGTGTTTGCGCAAACAAGCGGGTAGGGAGAGAAGAAGCTGGCCGAAATGGAAGCCATGGGAACAAAGAGTAAGGTGGAGGAAGAAGCGGCAAAACAAGCTTCAGGTGGAACTCTAGCCATTCAAGTGAAAATGGATAAGCCGCCACGTGTCGTTATTGATGACAAGCGGGTATACTTGAGATTTTACTTTTTTATTCGATAACATGTAACTTTTATATGTTTCACAAGAAAATGAAATAAATTAAATAAGTGAGTGATAATTTGTTTAAAACAAATCGCTAACCTACATAAATTTTTCATGATTGATGTCAAATAATAACTCCATTTGTTAGTAACAAAGATGCATATTATATACTATCAACTAGTGTCCACTATTTCGTATCATTTTTTAACAAAAAGGTCATAATAAGAAAAAACGTTCTTTGCCTGAAGTAATGAGAAAATTTAGAACATTGTGATCCTTTTATAGACTGTATGAAAAAATAATTCATACAGATATATTTTCAAGTAAACATGATTCATGGGGTTTGTTTCATAAATTTGAGAGTTCCACATATTGAATTTACAAAGTCGTGAACATGATTTTAATTTTTTTTTTCTCGTTAGAAGTAATCTTATGGTTAGAAGATTAATATATATTGCAATATGAATGTTCAATTTCACCACATTTTAAAATAATTTATTGAGAATCTAAATCTAATTTTTTTGTCCTGTAATAACTATTGCCTCATACTTAGGTAAAAAAGTGTGTTAAGTTCCACACATGAAATATAAAAAGTTTAAAAAATAAATTATAAAAAAATAAGTTACTTCACTTAAAGCTTTAAGGTTTCAAATTATATATAAGTTATTTTTTATAAAATCTAATGTGGCATTAAAGTCCAAAATTTTTCTTAAAACACATATACATTTGGATAAGCCACATCAAAACAATGTAGATGTTTAGATCCATATTGTAGTAAGGAGACATATTGCAACGTGAATGTCTAGTCTCAACACATTGCTAAGGTGTCAAATAGAAATTTAAATTCAATATCTCATCGTTTTACTAGTAAACAAGGATCTATGTGAAAAGTGTTCCTCCATACCATTGTATTAAGTTCCACATAAAAAACGTCAAAGATTAAAATGTAATTTATATAAAAATAAATTCCTTTACGTAAAGCTTTAGATTCTCTGTAGAATCTAGCAATATATAAGACCACGTAGCATGGCAAAGAAACCGACAGACCGTATAAATGTAGTCCTCTTATTCTCCTTTATACGCTAAAGCCTCGAGTTGCGGGTTCTTTCCATTGCTAACATACTTTTTAGTGTCAAAAGCTCAAACGAGTAAGACAACGTATGAAGAACGACCTGCTTTCTCATTTGGTGATCGCGGGGTGAATGTGTGGAAGCGTTACGATAATTATCCTTCTTAAATGATGTCAAGGGAAGCAATTTCTGGTGGTAATCCAAATCTTAGTGGTCCTTTTACCCGAATCCTCAAGGACGTTGGATGGAGACAGATGAAGCAAGGAATCTGGCCGGTGAAATAGTTGTTCGGATGTCGTTTTGTACCTGTTGTAATTGTGTCCTATGACACGACTAAACTAACCAGACCCATTTATGGAGAAGTAGTACTGTACTGATGGCATCGCAGCGACATTAGAGTTAGCATAATTGGTAGTCATAGTTATGTCAGTTGCCGGAGGTCTTAAACTATGGAACCAAAGTTACGGGATGGATGGTTGATTTGATGTTCTCATCATGTCACGGTGATTGCAGAATGATGGGTTTGGCAACAGTTACAGGTTTAGGAACCAAAACATTTTCAACCCCTTTTTCTTTTCAAACAGTGACTTCCAACACCAGGACGTCCTTCTTAGCTTGCTACAAATGTACATTACTTTTCAGCTTTCTTCACAGTTTTGGTAAACCTATTAATTCCTGGTGTCATTTCAACACCATTATTTACATTGGATTTGAAAGATTTTGGGATATGTTTCCCATGCTACTGCATGGATATTGGGGGAAGACTTTTTTGTCTTAATCATCATCTTTAGAATTGCTCTCACATTTCTATGACTTTGTACTCCTACGGTTTATAGGAAAACAAGACAGGAGGGGTCACACAAATTATGCCTCATCCTTTTCATCTTTCACATGAAGGAGACTAACATCTTTTCTGCGGTCATTCTTATATTTCTGCATTATAAACTTCGAACCAGGGGATGGCCCAAGTACTGATTGAATCACAAGAAGACATGCAATCGCAAATTTGTGATCAAACTGAAAGAGGACACTATATAGATGGTAGCTTTAGATATCTTGATAAAGAGCTCTACTATTTTCTAAACAGCGAGGCTGGTTAACAAGACTTTCTTGGTTTTGCTTTCTGTCCTTTTTTTGGGATATGTGATCAAGTGGCATCCATAAACTCAGCTGGTATGTTGGTTGGTGTCCTCTCTTAATTCACTGCAGAGTGTTATGTTCTTTGGAGTCCACATGCCTTGTCTGCTGCGTGCCCCTTGTTTTTTCCACTGGCAAATAGAGCAAGAAACAGTCCTAGATGTCTGGCTGTCAGGACCTCTGGGAACCACAGAATTCAAATATGCTTTAGGAGATTCTCGAGGAGAAGGTCAGGGTTGAACAAGCAATTATTAAGTGAGAGACAATGTTAATCTAGTGACAAACATGATTTTTCTTCCTTTCTTGAGATTTGTGAATATAGCAGTTATTCTGCAGAGTATGCAGGATTTCCTCATCACCGGAGGTAAACATTTTGGAACTTTGGGGCCTGCCTGATTCTTTATGGGGAATCTTCTTTTATAATTCTCAATAACAATTATCTACAATATTCCTTGAACAGTCAAGGTGCTGTTGTGAAATGGAGACATTTAGTAGTAAGATATCAACCTTATATATGTTTCATATGGTAAAGCATGACTGAGAATTGTAGAGCTATCAGAGTCAACCTTCTAAATGGAAGGCTAATCTTCGCTTTCATTGAATTTGTAAAATCATACTTACACAATCAATTTGAATTATGGCAGTTTGACCTCTCTTGGTGTCTCCTAAAATAATTTACCATAGCTACTTGCTTGCTTGCAGTGTGTTATTAAGCTTGATCTTGGCCTCATCAGCACAAACACCAGCAAACTCATTCCCTCTCTTCATGTTGATGTAAATAGTTGGCTGCCTAAAGTAATTGAAGCGGTACCCTCACCCATGACTGTGGTCATTGCCATCTCTGTCTCTTGTATCCTCTCGAGTTCAGGCACAACCATTTCCATCTTTGGTCTCCTTTTTCCTGGAAAACTCATGCATTGGAGTGTCAGTCTGATCAAATCCTTCATCCCCTCAGTGGTAAAGCTTCCAACTAGGCGGTGATCAATGAAATCATTTAAACTCAATCGTGATTCCACCTTCACAGATTAAAAGAGAGCCAATTATTGATTGTCTTTCTAAAGGTTGCTTGAAAGCAAAGGCAAGCAAAATGGTTATTTATGGCCACTCAAATCTGCGATTTTTCAGTGAAAACGATATTACTTTAAGCATGATTCAACTAGCAACTCTATCGAATTCCTACTCTGAGTAACTTGATAAAAACTTTCTCAAAAACCCTAACAATAAGAGCTAGCATAGCAGAATGGATGAGATCCTGCTGCTGGTGCTAGATGAATTTCTCTTGAAAAAGAAAATAGAAGAAAAGTAGTTACTTACCCATTGGAAAAAGCTTTCATTAGATCCCAAGGAATCAATATGCAAAGCTTCCTGTCCAGTCACAAGCTCCAAAAGAAATGCCCCAAAGCTGTACACGTCGCTCACTTCAGAGACAACCCCTGTTACTCCTACCCTAAACATTGGCACGCATGACCAAATTGTATATGGGGAAAGGCTACGCTACTCAATACCAAAATGAAAAAGCAAGCGGAAGATAATTTACTCTGGATCTCGGAAGGCATTGACAATGGACGTCTGAGATGGACCTGCTTCTTCTATCTTTTCAAGTAATTTCGAGACCCCTGCATCTGAAACCTTAGCAATGAAGTTCTCATCCACCAAGACGTTTGCTGTTTTGAAATTCTTGTGCACCAACGGAGGTCTTAGGCCATGCAAGTGGCATAAACCTGCACTAGTAAAACAACCAATTCTGAATTCAACCCCGTCAGTTCTTATTTGATCTAGAAGACCCTCATTAGATTCTATTGAATCTACCTTTAGCAACCCCTAGAGCTATGGATAGCCTTTGCTTGAACTCTAATTTAGTTGAGGAACCTGTTCCCGTACCTGCCACAAATCAATCTTAAAAGTGACATAGATCCTATTCATGATCATTCAAAATCAATCACACCAAATAGGTCATACCGTAAAGGTGATTGCACATGCTTCCATTTGGTAAATATTCAAAAACTAGCACTTGAGATCCACTTTCCTGGCAGTAACCAAGAAGAGTAACTAAATTGCGATGCCGGATCTCTGTCAAAAAATTAACCTGTTTACCACATAATCTGTTACTTCATATTCAGATTTGAAGGTGTTTAATATGTCTAGCATTGGTTTTGACAATATGTTCTATTCAGAGGCCATATTGACATAGAAAAGGAGAAGTTGTATAAAATGTCTGAGCCCCAAATCTCCATATTGTTAAAGCAAAGAAAAAGAAGTCTTTTATAGTTCATCTACTTCCACAAAATATTCAGAAGAACAAACAGATATTGTGTATTCAGACAATATATCTTACTGGTTTAACATGTTCGACAGTAGATTTTGGAACAAAGGAGTGAGGAGGGACAAAGACGAAGTCATACTCCATAATGCAGAATACAAAACAGACATCGATCAAACATGTCGGAACCTGGTACTACCTCTGCAACGAAATCTTGTTGAGGAGGACCTGGTCGCCTTTTGATTGCCACAACAGTCCCATCACGGAGCAAACCTTTATAAACTGGACCGAAGCTTCCATACCCAATAAGAGCGCTTTCACTGAATTGCTTGGTAGCTTGCTCCAGTTCTGCCATCGTAAACTGCCTGGCTCCCTGCGGTCCGGAGGGGGCGCGAGCCGAACTTGGACCGCCGCCCCTATCCCATTCCACTGTAACATGGAGGGTATCAGAGTTATTTAATCGAACAAGACATTGTCAAATGATGTGGCTATTTGAAACTCTCGATGTCAATACCAGTGAAACCTTACCTAGCGCAGATGGATCGGAAGAACCCGTCTCTGAGTTCCGGTTTGCATAGCTTTTACGTTGAGACTTGCAAAACCACACGAATACAACAACTGTTACTAAGACTGCAAGTACCGCAGCAGTAGCACCAACTACAGCTGCATTCGGTTTTGACATATTACAGAGCCTTTTCGTCGCCGAATAAATATTTGAACATCGAAAACTGTGGTGCAGAAACCAAGAGTAATCAATATTTGAACAAGCCCAATGTATTAAACAAACACAAGATCCTAATCCATCTCTGTGAAATCTTAGTAGAAGGAATTCAAGAGTGGAGTTTGATACCGGTAATGGAAATTCCAGACCCCTTTCGCCAGTTCACAGTTGCCTTGATCAGTTTCTGTCGATTTTAAAGCCGACAAGTGAGCAGAAATGCTGACTAGCTAATCTCGAGTATCTACCTGGGAAACAGGTATTTTGCAACGAGCAATGCTGCTAATATAAAGGAGGTATCAGTAGACAACTCATTTGCTTCTCACAGTGCCCCACTTCCCTGTCCTGTATTCACCACCTCATCAAATTGATTCTGGAGAAACCCTTCAGTGAACAGCATGTGTCCTTGCAAAGTAAACCCTTCTTCTATTTGGTTTTTTGGGGGGAGGAGCGAGGGGTGATTTTCAGACCTGGTAGAAGACATCAAGCACAAGTTACTACCCTATCAGTTATGGCTAGAAGACTTCGCTGGTTTAAACTGGGCATTGCTTCCAGAAAGATGATGATTTCATGATGATTCCTTTTCCAAACTCACTGCATACATTAGGTAGAAGAAAGAGCATTTGTTGCACGGCAAGAACTTCTGCAAGTTAAAGAGATGACAACCTCTCCATATATTCATTTAGATTTCTTCTCGACATGGAATAGATCGTTAAGCTGACTAGCACATCTATGAGAAGGAATCTCTACCTGGAAAAAGAAAACCGATGCCCATGTGAGCTGTTGTTACCAACTGTAATTTTTTTTTTTTTACCATGTGGGTGTGGACAGAGATAAAGTTGAGACATAATTGAAGGGAATCAAAAGAAAAGGTAGTTATCAGCCTATCGATTTCAAGTCTCTTCCCTGAATTCACTCGATCTCCCCTTTTTGCCACTTTTTTGTCATCTGATCTGGAAAGAAGGGAGGGAGTTCCTATTATAGTATAGGGAAGTGGACTCCTCCACAAATGGGGTCACTGACAGCTTAGCTGATCCAATAATTTCTTACGACAGAGAGTTTAACAAGTTCTCGGTTTCCATGGCTACATGTTCTTGGTTTTATTGCTTATAAATGAGAGTCTACTCTTTTGGCAAAACGACCTGCAACTCTTCACTGCAGAAAAAGATGTGAAATTTTTTCCTCTTTTGCCCAAATTTATCTATTTTTATATTTCGTGCAACCTAGCTGACCTGGGAAGACAGGGCAGGGGAAGGTTTTGGGCTGTAAGGTTTCTCTCTACCTCTCATTTACTTATTTTGTTTGTTTCCTTGGATTTGTTTTTGTTTTGGGTTGGGTTGTAAAGCAGAAGGGGATTGGTGGAAAGGAGATTGTCATCTCATGCTGGTCTGCGAGGTAGGTCCGACAGACCCATGTCACAGAGAGAGAGAGAGAGAGAGAGAGAGAGAGAGAGAGAGAGAGGGTAGAGAAGGGAGACAGACTTTCTGAAGCGAGTAGATTTTTCAGACTGCAGGCCCTTGGAACTTTTATCTGAAACTGGCTGCAAGTGGGATGTTTGTGCATAGGCAGAGTACAAAAGACTGATTTCTAAACTCCACTGTTACAATGTTCTCTTGACAAGAGGGACTTACCGGGCAAGTACAACAAACGCTAACAAAATTCATGGTTTCCCACACCCTCCTTGTTCTTTGATCTTCCTGTTCCTGCGTGCTAGACATGGGCTCCTACGAGCAGTAAATAACTCTTTTGCATCAAAATCATCCCCATCAGACTACCACCATATCCTCCTACCCGATCTATACTCGAAATGAAAATTAGATCTTCTGCTTTGGAGACCATTTAAGTGGGGCTTCTTCTTTCTTGTCTTTTTCTGCTGGTGTTAGTCTCTAGGTAAACTGTTTAACCTTTGTTTGGAGACCAACCACGTTCTGAGCAATTCTGTATGTCATTCTTAGTTTGACTTCTAGTGCACGTTGGCAGTAGTTTCAGGAGAAACAAAACAAGGGTCAGAGAAGGTGCACGTTGGTTTTTTCTTTTGTATTTTAATTTCCACCTTACCCGCTAAATAGTCCCCCCACCCTCTTGCATCAGCCTGATGCAACGCTGGCTTATTAGCCCCATGTTTTACTTCCATTATTGCACTCTGGTTTACAGAGGTTGAACATGTGAAACAGGTTCTTATGAAACCCGCCAGTTACGGCATCAGACAGACAATGAAATCATTTGCCTGCTTATTATCCTCTTCTCTGGGTATTGCGTGGAATACAAAGTCTTATGTGAAAAATTAAAATTAAAGTATACATTAAAAGAAGACTCTAATTCTAAAGTCTTTGGCAATTGTGTGGAATACAAAGTCTTACATTAAAAATTAAAATTAAAGTATATATTAAAAAAAGACTCTCTAATCTTAAAGTTAATTTTTAGATTAGATTTTTAGATCTTTTAACTTGATATGAGAACCTAAATTGAATTTATTTTATCTTATGTGAGCTCAATAATGCTAGGTGTAAAGGACATATACGAAAGATGAAAGTTCTTATTAAAAATTAAGTATAAATTTAAAAAAAAAGACATTTTAACTCTTAAGTTAATTTTTGAATTAAATTTTTTAGACTTTTTAATTTTTATAACATGCCTTGTAAATTTACACATTAACTTATCATCTTCCACATGACTGGTGATTAACAAAATTAATCTATTAAAATGGTTTTCCACGCAAAACATCATTAGGTTCCACCACTTTCGTCACAACGGAGCATTTTTTCATGCACCGGTGAAATACCGAGTCATGGAGATCATGATGCGTTTTCATTACGAGTTAATTTTCTCAACGGAATCGTTATCCTTAACTACCGCAGTCTTGATGACTACGTCTTATCATATTGCTTGCCACTCCGCAGCTAACGTTATCAAAAAGAAATTAATCATAGAGCGTAAAGACTCTCTGATTAACCTGGTACGACCTCCTCATAGAGGTTTCTGGTTGTTTGAGCTAACGGGGGCCCGCACGCATTCCGTGACAGGGAAAGAAGCGATGCAGACAACCTCTAAACAAAAGTCTCTCTCATAACTTTTGGAAAAGTTATGTACGATTAGATCCCACTCCCACACTGCTCACTTAATTATATTATCTCCTTATTTTCCATCGGTTTCAGCTGAATCAAAATGTTTCCTCTGTTCCCGTCATGCTGAGAGGATCAATTTTTTTGAGCAGTTGTAGTGTCAGATTTGTAGGATATTAAGGGGAGTTTATCTCCTTCAAACACAAAAGAATCTGGTTGGCCTGACAATCGTAAGGATGTTGGATTGAAGCGGAGGTCCAGACATCATAGATTCGAATCTAACATACTTGGTCTTGTTTGTAAGTGAACCCTGTGGTTGGGGTAACTTAAAGTAAATGGGCCCATTTTCTCTTCACATTTAACCTGATATTAAGATGACAATGGCTGATCAAAGCATTGTGAGATGGAAGCCAAAATGAAGAAGAGATTCTAGGAAATGATGGACTCCATGCAAAAGATGATTATTGTAGCTGTAAACAACAGGATAGACAACTTGAAACCACGGCAAGATAATGGAAGCAAAGACAGAATTGGAGCAGAAAGTGACTACAGGTTCTTGTAAGATTTTCTCACGGTGAGGCTACATTTCCTAAGATACCAGGGCAGGGAAGACCCAATCGGGTGGATTCCAGGGCCCATCGATCCTTCAGGCATCTTTTACACTCTCGTGCATAGCCAGGCAGATGTAAGACTTCTTGGTTTGCTGACATCTAGCCATGTGGTGAGCAATTCCTCTCGCAAGTGCAACATATGCTGTCTGAATCTTGCTCTATTATTGGCAATATGGAATTTTCAAACTCCCTGAAGCTCTCCGTATATTCCCCAGTACATTCCAAGATTATAAAAATCTTGTTTAGTAGTTTTAGAAACAACATGTTTGGCTTAGCCTCTAGTGGCTTTTACTTACATATATCTAATAAAAACTCGTTAGGCTTCTTTCATGGTGTAATACAGCTAATAAATAAATCTTGCATAACCATTAATTTGGTTACAGCATGCTTTCCAAGTGGTATAGGTTTTTTGTTGGAATCCTTTTTGTCTCTTTATTATTGTAACCTAGTCACCTTGTTTGAGCTCTATGAAGTAACTTTTGACTTTGTTGTTTGGTTGGCAGTTATTTTTTTAGGTTCTCATTTAGATAATTTGCTATGAAATTGTTAATACCTTTTAAATATTTAATATCAAATTAATAATTTGCAAGAAAATTATACCATTTCAATCTCTTGCCTTAAATAATTTTCATTGTTTAAAAAATGTTTAACAACATTATTACGAAACAATAAAGTCTTCAAGACCAGCATACATTAGAAAACTTTTAATAGCTAATTTAATAGCTATAAGTTCTTTTTCAAAAATTATATAATTATGTTCATTTGGTTTAAACTTTCCATAATTATATTCACAAATTAATTATTCTTTTTGAAGCTTTTAAGGAATAAGATCCTTTTTAGATCCAATTCCTTTAAAACCAAATTTATTTCATATTTTTTTAAGAATAATTTTTAAAAGACATTCGCAACAAAATTTGAAAGATTTGATTCAATAATAAATTTATCTTCTTATTAAGGAAAATAAATATAAGAAACGTTATCTAATTCTCTCTTAATTTTTTTTGTTAATTCTATGTATTTATTAGACTAAGAATTTTTTTTATTTTTCTTAAGTTTTTCAAATAAAGGAATTTATTTTTAAATAAATCCTTTATATAATATCTTTGTAATTGACTTGGAGAGTAGGGGGTGACTCAGTCATGTACGGTGGGTCCAGTGATGGCGGGAGCCACGAGGCCGTGCAAAGGAAGATACCGCCGGCTTCCTCGATGCCTTGGGTCCGAAATCTCGGCCGGTTCATCGGATCCGGTGCCGGACCCGGATCCGAGGCCCTTATGGGTCTGTACTCTTTCTCTATCACATTTTTTTTTTGTTTAGATTCCTAGTATATATTCATGTGCCTTGTCTTGGAGCTGGTGATTGCTATAGGGACTGTCTAATCAGCATTTGTGATTGGATTTTCTTTTCTGGTTTGTTATTCTAGGGTTAGAGTTTATGCTGTTGGGATCTGAATGTCGGGGTTATCCAATTGTTTTAAGGTAATTAGGCAGTTTTGGCGCTCTTACGCTAAATAAGTAAATAAGATTTGTTGAATTAACAGTTGACCGTTATATCAGTTTAGCTGTTGGGAAGCAGTGGAGGATTTGAGTGTCGAGTTGTTTGTCATTAAGAAGCTGAGGAAATGGGAAACCTGCCCCTAACTGAGGCTAATTCCACCTTTTGGCTTAGTTATATGCATTATCAAATGCAAAAACAAAAACAAATTGGTGCAATAAAGAAACTTTACCTTTCATTTTGCTAAACGGAATGTTTGGAATGTGAATGCTGGAGAAAATGTCCTAAATGGTATGTGAGCAATATTTGAAATGAACATGTACTCTTACTCAGTGAAAAGCCCCCTCCCAGCATTTTATGGGATTAACTCACTATTCTTTGTGACATTAGCATATACTCTGACTGGCTGAAATTCCTTGATTGTTTGCAGGTTTTTGTTTTGATTAAATCATATGTGAAATAGTTCACTTATTGTTTTCACCACTATATATTCTTCATCAGATACTTTTAATTTGCCGGTATGTTGGTTGCAGAAATGTGCATTATGCATTATATGTATATGCAGACTATATATTTATTTTCTGCTACCAAAATGTGCATTTCTTTTGATTTGACTATTTAGCTTTTTTGTTTTTTGTTTTTTGATTTTCTTGTCTTATCCTTTTGTAGAGCTTGAAACAAAGAGAATCTTGCTTGATATATTTAAAGAGAAGCAACAAAAAAGTGCTGAAGCTGGCACAATCCCAAGTTTCTATAAGGAGGCATGTGCTAGACTTGTAGCTCCTATTTGACTTTAAAATACTGTTCTTTAACGTAGTATGGGGACCAAATACAAGCAGAGTTGCTTTGCTGCTTTTTTTCCTGGAATTATAGGTTCATTGGCAGACATCTTTGTTGTGGTTTGGTTTGGATTACTTTGCACATATGCAAAAACTGATAACAAAATTTCCTAAACTACAATCTGTTTTTTGGGTAATTTCTTTTCCTTATTCCACTATGTGGTGTGCCCATCTTTGTTCCTATATGTATATTTATTGTGCTTTCTCCGGGTTCAGAAACCTGAAGAAGGATCCATCAGTCACAGGATGCAGAAGTTGGCAAAGTATCGATTTCTAAAGGTATCATTCACATCTTCCTGCCTCTACCGCTACTTGTGGTTAATTTTGCTGCCAAAGTGTCTGGTGATTTGTTTTATTGGTGACATTATCACCTCTCATTATTGCAGAAGCAATTAGATCTATTGCTTAATGCTGATGATCTAGATGTAATGTGGGTTTGTCTCAGAGAGAATTGTGTCATTGATGATGCTATCGGTGCAGAAAAGGTATGTGCACTCCACCATCTCTGTTTGCTTCCTATATCTAATGTTGCAATCATCATTCATCAAATCTAGCTTCTTCTTCTCCTTCTCCTTCTTCTTCTAATATTTCAACGCATGTGCCCAACTTAGCATGCAAGCTGTTGAACCCCAAATCTCATGGATGGAGTCCCTATTAGCTCACCACTAAGCTATTTGGTTAATTGGTTCTGAATTGTTCTGAATTGTCCAGTAAATGCTTGCATAATATTTGCAGAACTGGTTGTGCAGTTTTATCTTTTCTTTCTTTTTAGTTTTTCTTTTGTTGGAAAGCATAGCCTGTGTGGCATAGATTTATATCAGGATAAGTTCATATGTGGATCAGATGGTATAACCCACTTTGCTTTTCACTCTCATTGCAAGCTGTGTATTACCTTTAGTTGCTAGCTGTTTGTTCTAGTATCATACTGACGCAAGCATGTTTCCTGCAGATGAATTATGAAGATTTTTGCCACATTGCCTCTGTATGTACAGAGCGAATAGGCCCCAAATGCCAACGGTTTTTTAGCCCTTCAAATTTCATGAAGTTTGAGAAAGATGAGTCAGGAAGAATTGCAATTCTGCCCTTTTATCTTTATGTGATGCGTACGGTGGGTATCGCTCTTTAGATACTTATGTTTGATAACTCTGACTGGTTAAATCTACCATTATGAGGTGCCCCTTTTTTTTTTCTTTTTTCTTTTTTTCCGTTTATCATTCTGCAACTTGCTTGTACCTAGTGCACGAGGAAATTTTCTTGACTGTGATAATGTTGTGGCTTATTTTGTTTACCTTGTTGAGATGTTTTTCCTCTCGAACTGTACATTTCATGTGGGTATTTTTGTCTCCACCATCTGTTTGGAGGCATATGAATCAGTTTTCTTAAAATTTACTGCAAAATCCTTGGATTCATGTAGATTATGTATTTTCTGTTCTACGCATTGTGACTGGAACTGTTGGCCAAGTACAACACTTAGTGATGTCTTAGCCCTTGCTCTTTCTAAATGAAATTTGCATTAGATTTATGTCTGGATTGGGCTGTTTATTTTTTACAACGCTTCTCTCTCTCCATCTCTCCCTCTCCTTCTCCCTCTCCCTCTCTTTACACTAATGTATCATCTTTCTTCAGGTCTCGCTTACGCACGCCCGAATAGATATGAGTGAGCTTGATGAGGATTCTGATGGCTTTCTACAATCTCATGTATAAATTTTCAAATATTTGGGCAATGTTTAAATGAGATATTAGGTCTTTCTTCTAGTATGGTAGAACATGATAGTCCAACGTCATCTTATTTTTCATCATATACTATGTAAATCTGTAGTTATCTGGTTCTTGTCTCAGGAAATGGAAGCCTATATACGAGGCCTTACTCCTAGTTTGGCACAATTGCGGGATATGTCTGCAGCCTTTGTTCAAATTTATTGTCGCATAGCTGCAAGGAAATTTTTCTTCTTTTGTGATCCTCATCGACGAGGTATTGTATGGCCTATCCTTTCATTACAACAGAGAGATCATATTATATGGTTACTTATGAATTACCATAGAATTTTTCACATTAGCTGACATCTAGTGCTGGTACCCCATTGATAGCTGCAATAGAAAGGTGAATTATATGCACATACACCGGTTGTAGATTGATTGGTTGGATCTCGTTGATGATACATAGTGTTTGACAATTTTTTAATTTTTGGGATAAATTTTCTCTCGGAGGTTATAATACTGTTGGGTTTTAGTTATCCATACTACTACTACTACTATTATTATTATTATTTTAAATAAATACAGGTAAAGCATGCATAAAAAAGGTCCTGCTAAGTAACTGTCTTCAGGAACTGATGGAACTGCACCAGGTAGATTCCATATATCCTAAGCTTCTTGTTTCATAACTGAACCATCTTTATTAGGTCAACATTATGCGAGGTTTATGTGTTTTCTTTTGCTATGCTTGTATTCTTTACTGGTTTCGCATAGTATTACTGATTAGCTAATAAGATTGATATTTGACTTGGCCAAGCTTGATGAGAAGTTAATTCACCTCATATTATATCTATTTTCTCGGAATTTAGTTCTGTGGAAACTGTACTTGTAATTTTCTTTATGGCTCTGCCTATATTATATGAGACAAACTAGCTACACAATGCTGTACTGATTTAGAAGTTTGATATATTGGGCCACGACTTTAGTTTCTGTGGACATGGACTTGAAGTTGAAACTAATTGTACCTTCTATTATTTTATGAATAGGAAAGCGAGGAAGAAGTTACTGACACTGAACAAGCGGAAAACTGGTTCTCCTTGACATCTGCTCAACGCATATGTGGTGGGTACTTTGCATGCTGAAGTTCTGGTATTTGTTTCCTTGTGTTTCCAATTTCCTCCTGTTTTGCTGTTGTCTAAAGATCTTAATTGTACATGACGAGTATCTTACTTTATCTTTTTTCCCCTTGGTGAAGTCTCTTTCATTAATATTGATTTGCTTCTGTTTCATTAATTTGCTTAAAGAATACAGAGAAGAATGACAAAAAGAGAAATAAATAAATATATATATTGGTGTTTTCTTACTTAAACCATGTTTTCTATGCTTCACATCGGTGGATGAGTCAGTTATTTTCTTGTCGAATTTCATTGTGGTGACATTGTTCTTTGAACTATATTGACTCCGCTTGGCAAAATCAAGTGGGTCTTACTTAGGGTTTCATTTGCCTTGTATGTCTCTTGCATTAATCTCCAATAAGTGTTGTAACATGTTTGAAGTGCTTATAGCTGTTCTTATTGGATCCACATAGCTTACTGCATCCTTCTTTATGCAGATATGTTTCTTGCCCTGGATAAAGATATGAGTGGAACATTGAGCAAGCAGGAGCTTCGAGAATATGCAGATGGGACTCTGACTGAAATTTTCATTGAAAGGGGTAGATATTACCACATTTTCCACGTTATTTGATTTAGTTTAATGAAAATGGGTAGATCCTGATAGATTGTCTTATTGATAGCTCTATTCACATCCTATTTCCCTTTGTTGCTGCTTCGTTCTTTGACCAGTGCACAAAGGCTTCTGTTCAAATATGTGTTATGAACTCAAAGAATAGTTCTTGTATTCTGCTACTTACTGATGAATAAGTTACAAGTAGCTTCTCAGCTTTGTTTTTGTTTTCTTTTGGACACAACGAGGGTATATCTAAGAATGCAACTTATATTTGGGGATCTGTGTATATGTCAGAAAGTGCCCAAGAAGCTGAAGGCTCCTAAACACTCTTCTCTGCTTATTTTGCTAAGTGATAACATAACCATATGATTAATTACCATCATGGAGTATTATGAAAATGATGTCACTTGCCTATTTTTCTTTTGTTTTTTCAAACAAGTTTATTTAGTAGAAATGGTGAGCGTATTTAGGCTTTTAAGACGATGATTGTTTATTTTTGAACTATCTCGGTGGTGACATCAATTATTTGATCAACTTCGGTATTTTGACTATTTATTTTTGAATTGCCTATCTCAGTGGTGACATCAATTATGTGATCAACTTCTATATTTTTAAATTGTCTGTTTCAGCAATAACCTCAATTATTGACTAGTTTCGAAGTTAAGGATGTTAGTTGCAATTTTTGCGGGTTGGGAGACTGAGATTAAACAATTAAAATATTTGCACCTTTTTACTGTACTTCCACCTTTCTGTTACATAGCCTTTGTGGTACACACTCATGTTCATATTGATTTTGTTTTAAGTTCCTCTTATTCATTCATTGCAATTGATTTGCATTGAATAGTATTTGATGAGCATGTTTGCCGGTGCAAAACTAGTGGAGGAAATTCAAGGGAGATGGACTTTGAAAGCTTCCTGGATTTTGTACTGGCCCTGGAAAACAAAGACACTCCAGAAGGGTTAACTTATTTGTTTCGCTGTCTTGATCTTCATGGGAGGGGTTATCTTACAACGGCTGATATTCATTCTCTTTTTAGGTGAGCATCTTCTGGATTCAGCTCTTGTGACGGTTTCTAATCTTGTCCTCTGATTTATCTTGTTTGGTTCCCTTGGTTGCTGGGAGTAACTCATATATTTCTTGTTTCCCATACCTTCTGAGCAACCAAGCCATGTATGGGAGAAAAGAAGGGGGTCATCCATAAGCTGTGATGTTCCCTGATACAACCTTCCGACATAAACCTCTGCAGTTTCCTGCTTGTAGTGCTTGAGCAGTTCTGCAGGTCTCAAATTAGCAGAGACATTTATACATGTATTGAAGTTGTTTGGCATCATTGGGATTCCTTGTTGTGATGGACTTCTATGAACATCTTTAGTCCCTTCATCTGTAGCATGTCATTTCGTGTCTAATATATCTTCATCCTTTTAATGTGAATTTAACAGGGATGTATACCAGAAATGGATTGAGGGCGGGAACTATGAATTGTCTCCCGAGGATGTAAGAGATGAAATTTGGGATATGGTAAAGCCAGTTGACCCGCTGAGGATTACATTGGCAGATCTACTTTCTTGCAAACAGGGTGGGACTGTTGCCAGTATGCTGATAGACGTGCGAGGTTTCTTGGTCCAGGAATACAGATTCAATCTCCTAAAAGAGGAGGAAGAGCCAGAAGAAGAATGTCAAAATGATCTGCGATGAGAGTAGGATTCCCTATTCTTAAAATAAATAAATAAATAAATAAAATCAAAATTGGCGTTTGAAGCTGTGCATTGTTTTTTTTATCTTGTCGACTTTAATGTGTCGCTGGTTTTCTTTTTATAGGCAGAATCTTCTGTGTACGTTGTCGCTAGTGAAAAAATACATATTAGCTGCTGATGGCAACTCAATCCCTGGACCTTGGAGGAAATGCTGAAAGAACGGAAATTTCTCGTGTTCCTTCTTTGGGACCTACGAACATCCGCATGCCTTTGTGGAGGACGGTTGGTGCATCAACTTGCATCATGAACCTTCTTCCCTTCCTAACTTGTTTGTCTATAACCTCATTTTCGAGCAATACGTCCTATTTAATTGCTTGATTTTAGGCTTCTGTTCACATTGATTTCAAGCTTAACAAACTATCATGGTTCCGGCCTCCCGGCCTATATAAAAATAAAGTTAGCAGGCAAAATCCCACGTCGAAATGGGAGACAATTTAGCCGTCTTGAAAATAGCTTGCTCTGCAAGCTACCATTGGCTATCTACGTTTGCGACTATCACGTGATGAGTTGCCATTGTCTACCTATTTTTGTGGCAGGAACACTGTTTACTCTTTATGTTGAATTTAATCATCAAATTCATTTGTGCACATGGGTATGTACAATTGCTGTGGGAGTACGATTCTCACTATACGTTTTATTTTGAATTTAGATACTAAATTTAATGTTCGACACATGGGCTCTACATGTGGAGTATTGGGTTAAATGTGGAGGTTGTGGTCGACAATTATGGAGTGTATGCAAACAGAAGAGTAATGGACCATTGATTCGGCAGTACCCATTTGGCTTAACCTAGGAAGCCTTGTGATGCAAGGGTGAGAAATCATGCTTGGCATGATCGTATGAAAGTGATGATCGTGAGCATAAGACCAATACATGTAACACATGATGTATTGGGTCATGAGATCAGTATGTGTAGCAAGTAATGTATCACTGTGCTCAACTATTATGTGTGACAAGATGTGAGCTGGGAGTAAGACTAGTACATGATACAAATGGTTTGTTCACGGACATAATGACGTGATAGTGTTATAGTAATAAAAGTTGAATGTTATATAAAACATTGTCGTTGTATGGATTATATGGACCGATGGGCCAAGTTTTTGGGCCTATAACTTATTGGATTCACTTATGAATTAAGTGGGTTGATAAGGCCCGACTGTGTAGTTTAGTTAGTTAACATATTAGGTGGTTTGATGTGTGAGTGCATGTGGTGCATGGACAGAATAAGTGTGGTTTCACCGGAGTTATTCCAGTTGTTTTGATGCTATTTAGTTGGTTTGTTCTGGGTATCAAAACATTTGTATCAACGAATGTATTTTACATTGAAATAATATTTGCATGTTGAAATTTCTACTACATTTGAAATTCATAGCTAATAATAATGGGGTTTCCATGTCATTTCCTTAATATAGTATTTGACAAAAACTCGACTAAAAGTCTGGGGGATTACAAACTTGAGCATAGTCTCATAAGAGCAAACATTTATTACAAAAATGTTTCTTAGTAATTTACATTCGACTAAGGTTGAAGTAAATCACTCTGGTTCCCTACATAAGTTGTAGGTCTTTTGGCCTTGACATATATTGTCCATCTAAATAGTTGGAGTGTGCGACTCTTGTGCAATAGTTTACTTTGAGAACATATAATATCCATGGATTGGGAGGACCCCAATTGATTGCTCCAATTATGTTGAATGGTTTTGGAGGAATGGAGTAAATAGCCAAACCTTTCTCTTCCAATGATGCTTAGTTCATCATTGTTCTATCTTCATATATGTGGCAGTCATGGAGTGCCACGATCTTGCATAGGCATTTCCTTGTGAACATGTAAAGGTTGAGGAGGTTTATCGCTGAGTATTGAATGCGGTGTTTTTTCGCTGCTGCATGGATTGATGTTTATGGTGCAGAGGATGAAAAAGATGTGGACGTCGATGAATATTGCATTTTTTGTAGTCTAGAATGCCAATCCTTGGTTGTCTGGCTTGGTTAGATAGATTTTATAGCTGGTGTCATCCCCTGGATTACATAGGATGATTGCGGGTATCTCGCCTTTAATTGTGCAAGGGCACACATATTTGATATTTGAAATCCAATCTTGTTGCGTACCAATTAGGTCATTCCAATTGAGTAACTTTCCTAGGGGAAAGTCATCGAGCACATTGTATAAAGTGTTGTCTTTGTATGATTTAAAGTCGAGGTATCCTTTGTAGTGGTTGTGTGGGTTAAGTGATTTGGCCCATGAGGTTTTACCGATATGAGATGGCCTTTCAATTATTATTGAATTGGGCTAGTTAGGACTTGTTGGGTCGTCAAGTGGTTTGATGAAAGTTGAGGCCTAATTGGTAAGTGTTTGTGGCATATTGACGAATTCTGTGTACTTTAGGCGGAATTCTTCTTTTGATTGTTTATGAATTAGATGTACATTTGAGACGAAGTCTCTCGATGCTTCACTCTTGATTATTTTGAGTGCCAACTCTGTATCTATTGTTGAAAGTGTAACATCATAGATATCATTTGGATTGTTGATGATTTTGGTTCATTTGTACTCCCTAAAATTTACAAAATTGTTGTACTTGGATATGTAGTCGAAAACAACTTTCTTGTCTCTGGCTCCTTGGATGTTTGGATGTTTGGATGTAAGCATGAGAGATAGTTACAAAGCATCATATGTTAAAGAAACTTTGTTTTGTAGTCTGGAATTTACTCTAGAATTGGATGAGCTCATGGAGATGCGGTTTGCCATTATGGTAATGCTTGTGGGCAACTTGGATGAATGTTGGGTTTTTATTGATTAGAAACTCCTTGATTTTATCAAAAGCGATTTCTTTGGGAATTGGACATTTCAGGTAGGTGATGAAAACTAGAAGGATTTCAAGGCATGTTTTTATTGTTAGAAGGTGCGTGTAATGCACTGTTTTAAAGAAATCGGGGATAATGTATACTTACACCAGCCATACAACTCACACTAGACTGTACGATGTGAAAACTTTGTAATATTGGTGGTGTTAGTGTGAGTTACAGGTGGCATGATATGAAAGTGGGCTATATAATATTACTAGCTCGTGTGGCAAGCCACCATTGGCTATCTATGTTTGCAATTGCCAAGTAGTGAGTTTCCATTGGCTACCTATTTTTGTGGCGAGAACATTGTTCACGCTTTATGTTGAATTTAATCATTAAATTCATTTGCGCACATGGGTATGTATAATTACTACAAGAGTATTATTCCCACTATAAGGTATATTTTGAACTTAGACATTAAATTCAATGTTTGACACATGGGCTTTACATGTGGAGCATTGGGTTAAGTGCGAAGGCTGTAACTGACAATTGTAGAGTGTCAGTGAACAGAAGAGTAATGGACCAGTAATTTGGGCAATACCTATTTGGCTTAACCTAAGAAGCCTTGTGATGCAAGGGTGGGAAATCATGCTTGGCGTGATTGTATGAAAGTGATGATTGTGGGCATCAAACCTATATGTGTAACACGTGATGTATTGGGTCGTGAGACTAGTACGTGTAGTAAGTGATATATCACTACACTCAACTAATACGTGTGACTAGTTGTGAGCTGGAAGTAAGACCGGTACATGGTACAAATAGTTTGTTTATGGACGTAATGATGTGGTAGTGTTATGATAATAAAAGTTGAACGTTATACAAAACATTGTCATTTTATGGATTATATAGATTGATGGGCCAAGTTTTTGGGCCTATAATTTATTGGATTCACTTATGAATTAAGTGGGCCGATAAAGTCCAATTGTGTACTTTAGTTAGTTAACAGAGTTGGTGGTCCGATGTATATGCAAAAACAAGAAGGGTTTTGTGGCATGATAATTTTGATTGATTTGAACTCATCAAAATCTACAAAATCATTGTACTTGGATATGTAATTAAGAATGGCTTTCTTGTCTCTAGCTCCTTAGATGTTTGGATGGTAGGCATGAGAGGTAGTTGTGGAGTTTTGTATGTCGAAGAAACTTTGTTTCGTAGTATGGAATTTGCTATAGAATTGGATGAGCACATAGAGATGTGATTTGCCATCATGGTGAAGCTCGTGGGCAACTAGGATGAATGTTGGGTTTTTGTTGATTAGAAGCTCTTTAATTTTATCAAGAACAATTTATTTGGGAATTGGACATTTTGGGTAGGTAAGGAAAATATTTTTCGTATATATGCGAAAACTAGAAGGGTTTCGAGGCATGTTTTCATTGTTAGAAGGTGTGTGTAGCACATCATTTAAAAAAAAATGAAATAGTTCGTACTCACACTGGCCATACAACTCACATTAGATCGTATTTATGAAAACTTTGTAATATAGGTGGTGTTAGTGTGAGTTACAGGTGGCATGATATGGGAGCGAGCTATATAATACTATTAGCTCGCTTTGCAAGCACCATTGGCTATCTATGTTTGCGACTACCATGTGGCGAGTCACCATTGACTTCCTATTTTTGTGGCGAGAATACTATTCACATTTTATGTTAAATTTAACATTAAATTCATTTTTGCACATGGGTATGTACAATTTTCATAGGAGTACTATTCTTGCTATATGGTATATTTTGAATTTAGACATTAAATTCAATGTTCGACACATGGACTCTTATGTGAAGCATTAGGTTAAGTCCGGAGGTTGTGGCCGACAACTGTGGAGTGTCAATGAACAAAAAAGTAATGGACCACTGATTCAGGCAGTACCCATTTGGCTTAACCCATGAAGCCTTGCGATGCAAGGGTGAGAAAATCGTGCTTGGCATGATGATATGAAAGTGATGATTGTGGGTATTAAACCAGTACATGTAACACATGATGTATTGGGTCGTGAGACCGGTAAGTGTAGCAAATGATGTATCATTGCACTTAACTGGTACGTGTGATATGATGTAAGTTAGGAGTAAGACCGGTACATGGTACAAGTGGTTTGTTATGGATGTAATGATGTGATAGTGTTATGGTAATAAAAGTTGAACATTATATAAAGCATTGTCTTTGTATAAACTATATATACCAATGGGCCAAGTTTTTGGGCCTATAATTTATTGGATTCACTTATGAAATAAGTGGGCCAATAAGGCTTGATTATGTACTTTAGTTAGTTAACAGACTAGGTGGTTCAATGTATATGCAAAAAATAGAAGGGTTTTATGGCATGGTGATTTTGGTTGATTTGAACTCCCTAAAATCTACGAAATCATTGTACTTGGATATGTAGTTGAGAACGACTTTCTTGTCGCTAGTTGCCCGAATGTTTAGATGGTAGGCATGAAAGGTAGTTGTGGAGCTTTGTATGTTGAAGAAACTTTGTTTCATAGTCTAAAATTTACTTTGATATTGGATGAGCATGTCGAGATGTGGTTCGCCATCATGGTGAAGCTTGTGGACAACTAGGATGAATATTGGGTTTTTATTGATTAGAATCTCCTTTATTTTATCAAGAACGATTTATTTGGGAATTGGACATTTCGGGTAAGTGAGAAAAATGTTTTTCGCATATATGCGAAAACTAGAAGGGTTTCAATGCATGTTTTTATTTTTAGAAGGTGCGGGCAATGCACCATTTTTAAAGAAATTAGGGATAGTTCATACTCACACTGACCATACAACTCACACTAGATCATACTCTATGAAAACTTTGTAACATGGGTGGTGTTAGTGTGAGTTATAGGTGACATGATATGAGAGCATGCTATATAACATTGCTAGCTCGCTTTGTGAGCCGCCACGCAACGAGTTGCCATTAGCTATCTACATTTGCGACTGCCACGTAGTGAGTTGCTATTGGCTACCTATTTTTATAGCGAGAATACAATTCATGATTTATGTTGAATTTAATCATTAAATTTATTTGTGCACATGGGTATGTGCAATTGTTGTGAGAGTACTATTCCCACTATATGGTATATTTTGAATTTAAACACTAAATTCAATGTCCGACACATGGTCTCTACATGTGGAGCATTGGGTTAAGTGAGGAGGCTATGGCCAACAATTGTGGAATGTCAACGAACAAAAAAGTAATGGACCATTGATTTGGGCAATACCCATTTGGCTTAACCTAGGAAGCCTTGCAATGCAAGAGGTGAAAAAATCATACATTTTCATCATTGATTTTGGTTGATTTGAACTCCCTAAAATCTACAAAATTGTTGTACTTAGATATGTAGTTGAGAACGACTTTTTTGTCTTTAGCTGCCTGGAAGGTTGGATGGTAGGCATGAAAGGTAGTTGCAGAGCTTCATATGTTGAAGAATCTTTGTTTTGTAATCTTGAAGTTGCTTTGAAATTGGATAAGCACATGGAAATGCAATTTGCTGTCATGGTGAAGCTTGTGGGCAACTTAGATGAATGTTAGGTTTTTGTTGATTAGAAGCTCTTTGATTTTATCAAGAGTGATTTCTTTGGGAATTGGACATTTTAGGTAGGTGAGAAAAATATTTTTCGCATATGTGCAAAAACTAGAAGGATTTCGAGGCATATTTTTATTGTTAGAAGGTGCATGCAACATACCATTTTCAAAGAAATTGGGGAGAGTCCATACTCACACTGGCCATACAACTCACACTAGATTGTACTCTATGAAAACTTTGTCATATGGGTAGTGTTAGTGTGAGTTACAAGAGGCATGATATAGGAACGGGCTCTATAATATTACTAGTTTGCTCCGTGAGCTATCACGCAAAGAGTCGCCATTGGTTCCCTATTTTTGTGGCGAGAACACTATTCACGACTTATGTTGAATTTAATCATTAAATTCATTTGCACACATAGGTATGTACAATTACCATGAGAGTACTATTCCCGCTATATGGTATATTTTGAATTTAAACACTAAATTCAATGTCCGACGTATAGGCTCTACATGTGGAGCATTGGGTTGAGTGCAGAGGTTGTGGCTAACAATTGTGGAGTGTCAATGAACAGAAGAGTAATGAACCACTGATTTAGGCAATACCCATTTGGCTTAACCTAGGAAGTCTTGCGATGCAAGGGTGAGAAAATTATGCTTGGCACGATTGTATAAAAGTGATGACTGTGGGTATCAGACCAATATGTGTAACACATTATGTATTAGGTCATGAGACCGGTACATATGATAAGATGTGAGCTGGGAGTAAGAAAAAGGCTAACCTAAACTCTTTTAAGGTTAAGTGCTAGGTGGACCTCCACCATAGGTCTATCATAATTGGCATTGTAGCCATACAATTCTACAACCAATAAGGAGGAGGATGATGATGATGGAGGGAAGAGATAAGGACAACATCATCATATTGGTGCCTAAAAGAGGGGTGGAGGAGCTAGATCAAAAGTCCTAACTAAAGCTACATATATGACAACTGACAAGCTAGGTAGCTAACCTAGAGTGGAACGTTGGGACCTTGTAGTACTCATAGGAGAACTTGAAAATGTTGCTCCATTTTTCCATTAGGTTTATGGAGAAAGCACCCAGAGAAAACTTGTAAGGCCACAATAGGAGAAAAGGCTGAAAACCTCCTTCTTGGAAGAGTTTTAGGTAAGGAGGCTAAAAACATTTGTGCTTTTTGCGGGTATTGACTTTTAAACCTTGCAAGAAGAGGAGACCCCATCATGGTGAGGAAGCCAAGATGGGAACAAATAGCATCCAGGTAGAGCTTGAAGGAAGTTGAAGATGGAAAGGTTGCCATCATTTGATGCCAAAAGAAATGCGAGAACGCCCCACAATTGTTGTTTGACAACTCTAAAGGCAAAAGATAACATAGGAGGAATGTAGTCATTAGTGGAGAAAGCTAGTATATTTGAATCCTCAACCACAATGTTGAGGTTCTATCTAGAAAAGCATGGTTTTCTATATCTTTTCCGTAAATGAGTAAGAAAAATGATAAGAAGGGGACTATTCAATTTTTTTTATTAAAATTAATAAAGGATATTGACGTAAAGAACTTCTAGTTAATTAAATTACATAAACATATACAGTCTTAAATTTAGAATTTTTTGAACTTAGTTTAATTCGATAAAATTAGGAATCAAGGTTTATAAAAAATGAATATAGACATTTTAAAATACTTTTATCAGGTTTGCGGCATTCGGGTTTGTTGGGAAGGTGTCGTTTCTTTTCCGCGAGGGGCTATTTATGGATTAAAGTGAGGGTTTAGGAAAAGTTCTTCATTTATTTTGAAAGGTGCTTCATTTATTTTAGAAGGTACATGTTTATTAGCAACTGCTATTTGAGAAGATCTTAAAAGTAAGAAAAAACTAAAAACTTCAAGATATTGTCAAATGAGCCCGAAGTTCTTCGAATAGTGCTGCAACTCCAGCAAATTCGTCGAGCGATCTCCTTTCGGAATCAAAAGCAACTGGGAAGGTCAGTTAGATCTCTTATTACCTCGATCCAAAAATAAGTAGTAGCTTCTTCTTTACGTCGAAGCTCTCAGATCGGAGGGCCTCCGTGAAAGCTAGGGTTTCCGACTCGGTAATGCCCCTGGTTATAGGGTTTATCACTCACGCATTACGTCTCGAAGCAATTTGAGCTCGTCCGGTTCGACTTGGGGAGCCAGAGGGGCTGACTCAGCCATGTACAGCGGGTCCAGTGATGGCGAGAGCCACGAGGCCGTGCAAAGGAAGATCCCACCGGCTTCGTCGATGCCTTGGGTCCGAAATCTCCGCCGGTTCATCGGATCCGGTGCCGGACTCGGATCCGAGGCCCTTATGGGTCTGTACCCTTTCTCTGTCACATTTGTTTTCTGCGTATTATCTCTATGAAATGTAAGTTAGATTTTTTTTATTAGATTCCTAGTATGTATTCATGTACCTCATCTTGGAGCTGGTGATTGCTATAGGGACTGTCTAATCTGCTTTTGTGATTGTATTTTCTTTTCTGGTTTGTTATCCTGGGGTTAGAGTTTGTGCTGTTGGGATCTGAATGTCGAGGATGTCGAATTGTTTTAAGGTAATTAGGGAGTTTTGGCGCTTTTAAGCTAAATAAGTAAATAAGATTTGATGGATTAGCATTTGAGCGCTATGTCAGTTTAGCTGTTGGGAAAACAGTGGAGGATTTGAGTATCGAGTTGTTTATCATTAAGGAACTGAGGAAATGGGAAACCTGCCCCTGACTGAGGCTAATTCCACCTTCTGGCTTAGTTATATGCATATCAAATACAAATACAACAACAAAAACAAATTGGTGCAATAAAGAAACTTTACCTTTCTTTTTTGCTAAACGGAGTGTTTGGAATGTGAATGATGGAGAAAATGTCCTAAATGGTATATGAGTAATAATTGAAATGAACATGTACACTTAGTGAAAAGCCCCCCTTCCAGCATTTAATGGGATTAACTCATTATTCTGTGTGACATCGGCATATACTCTGACTTGCTGAAATTCCTTGATTGTTTGCAGGTTTTTGTTTTGATTAAATCATATGCCTTCTAGTTCCCTTATTGTTTTCACCACTATTTATTATTGGTCATAGGATACTCTTAATTTGCCAGTATGTTGGTTGGAGAAATTTGCATTATGCATTATATTTACATGCAGACTATATATTTATCTTCTGCTATCAAAATGTGCATTCCTTTTGATTTGACTATTTACCTTATTTTTATTTTTTTTGATTTTCTTGCCTTTTCCTTTGTAGAGCTTGAAACAAAGAGAATCTTGCTTGATATATTTAAAGAGAAGCAACAAAAAAGTGCTGAAGCTGGCACAATCCCAAGTTTCTATAAGAAGGCATGTGCTAGACTTGTAGCTCGTATTTGACTTTAAAATACTGTTCTTTAACATAGTATGACTAAATACAAGCAGAGCCGCTTTGTTGCCTTTTTTCTGGAATTATACGTTCATTGGCAGACATCCTTCTTGTGCTATGGTTTGGACTTAGTTTTCATATTTGCAAAAACTGATAACAAAATTTCCTAGACTACAAGCTTTTTTTTGAATAATTTCTTTTCCTTATTCCACTATGTGGTGTGCTTATCTTTGTTTCACTTCCTTCTACTTCTATATGTATATTTATTGTGTTTTTCTATGGGTTCAGAAACCTGAAGAAGGATCCATCAGTCATAGGGTGCAGAGGTTGGCAAAGTATCGATTTTTAAAGGTGTCATTTACCTCCTTCCTCTACTGCTACTTCAAGTTAATTTTGCTGCCAAGTGTCTGGTGATTTGTTTTATTGGTGACATTATTACCTCTCATTATCGCAGAAGCAATCAGATCTATTGCTTAATGCTGATGATCTAGATGCAATGTGGGTTTGTCTTAGAGAGAATTGTGTTATTGATGATGCTACTGGTGCAGAAAAGGTATGTGTGCTCCACCATCTTTGTTTGCTTCCTATATCTAATGTTGCAATCATCATTCATCAAATCCAGTTTTTATTTTATCTTATGTTATTTTTATTTTATTTTTAATATTACAGCACATACACCTAACTTATGCACATAGGGTGTTAAACCTTAGACTTAACAGGTGGAGTCTTTATTAGCTCACCATTAAGCTATCTGGTTAATTGGTTCTGAATTGTCCAATAAATGCTTGCATAATATGTGCGGCAGTTGGTTATGCAGTTTTATCTTTTCTTTCTTTTTAGTTTTTCCTTTTGTCGGAAAGCATAGCTTGTGTGGCATAGATTTATATTAGGATAAGTTCATATGTGGATCAGATGGTATAACCCACTTTACTTTTCACTCTCATTGCAAGCTGTGTATTACCTTTAGTTGCTAGCTGTTTATTCTAGTATCATACTGATGCAAGCATGTTTCCTGTAGATGAATTATGAAGATTTTTGCCACATTGCCTCTGTATGTACAGAGCAAATAGGTCCCAAATGCCGACGCTTTTTTAGCCCTTCAAATTTCATGAAGTTTGAGAAAGATGAGTCAGGAAGAATTGCAATTCTGCCCTTTTATCTTTATGTGATGCGTACGGTGGGTATTGCTCTTTAGATACTTATGTTTGATAACTTCTGACTGGTTAAATCTACCTTTATGAGGTGCCTGTTTTTTTTGTTTATCATTCTGCAACTTGCTTGTACCTAGTGCACGAGGAAATTTTCTTGACTCTGAGAATGCTGTGGCTTATTTTGTTTACCTTATTGAGATTTTTTTCCTCTCGAACTGAAGATTTCATGTGAGTATTTTTGTCTTCACAATCTGTTTAGGGGCATGTCAATCGATTTTCTTAAAATTTACTGCAAAATCGTTGGATTCATGTAGATTATGTATTTTCTGTTCTACGCATTGTGACTGGAACTGTTGGCCAAGCACAACAATTAGTGATGTCTTAGCCCTTGCTCTTTCTAAATGAAACCTGCATTAGATTTATGTGTGGATTGGGCTGTTTATTTTTTACAACGCTTCTCTCTCTCTCACCCTTTCTCTCTACAGACTAACATATCATCTTTCTTCAGGTCTCGCTTACACAAGCCAGAATAGATATGAGTGAGCTTGATGAGGATTCTGATGGCTTTCTACAATCTCATGTATGAATTTTCAAGTATTTGGGCAATGTTTAAATGAGATTCTTCTGTTATGGGAGATCACTTTAGTCCAACATCATCTTATGTTTCATCATACGCTATGTAAATCTGTTGTTATCTGGTTCTTGTTTCAGGAAATGGAAGCCTATATACGAGGCCTTATTCCTAATTTGGCACAATTGCGGGATATGCCTGCAGCCTTTGTTCAAATGTATTGTCGCATAGCTGCACAGAAATTTTTCTTCTTCTGTGATCCTCATAGACGAGGTATTGTATGGCCTATCCTTTAATTAGAACAGAGAGTTCATATTATATGGTTACTTATGAATTACCATAGAATTTTTCACGTTGGCCTTGACATCTAGTGCTGGCATCTGATTGATAGCTGCAATAGAAATGTGAATTATATACACATACACTGGTTGTAGATTGATTGGTTGGATCCCATTGATGATATATAGTGCTTGACAATTTTTTAATTTTTAGGATGAATTTTCTCTCGTAGGTTGTAATATTGTTGGGCGTCAGTTATCCATTGTACTAATTTTTTCTTAATTTTATATTATTATTATTATTTTATGCAGGTAAAGCATGCATAAAAAAGGTCCTGCTAAGTAACTGTCTTCAGGAACTGATGGAACTGCACCAGGTAGATTTCATAACTGGACCATCTTTATTAGGTAGACATGATGCGTGTTTCATATGTTTGCCTTTGCTATGCTTGTATTCTTGACTGGTTTCCTATAGTATTATTGATCACTTGATTGGATTGATATTTTTTTTGGCCAAGCTTGATGAGAAGTTAATGCACCTCATATTGTATCTATTTTCCTGGAAATTTAGTTCTGTGGAAACTGTACTTGTAATTTTCTTTATGGCTCAGCCTATATTATATGAGACAAATTGGCTACGCAGTGCTGTAGTGATTTAGAAGTTTGATATATTGAGCCACGGCTTTAGTTTCTGTGGACATGGACTTGAAGTCGAAACTAATTGTACATTCTATTATTTTATGAATAGGAAAGCGAGGAAGAAGTTACTGACACTGAACAAGCAGAAAACTGGTTCTCCTTGACATCTGCTCAACGCATATGTGGTGGGTACTTTGCTTGCTGAAGTTCTGGTATTTATTTTCTTGTGGTTCCAGTTTCCTCCTGTTTTGCTGTTGTCTAAAATATCTTAATTGTACATGACTAGTATCTTACTTTATCTTTTTTCTCTTGATGAAGTCTCTTTCATTGATATTGATTTGCTTCTGTTTCATTAATTTGCTTAAAGAATACAGATTAGAATGACAAAAGAGAGAAAAGAACAACATATCTATATATATATATATGTATTGGTGTTTTCTTACTGAAACCATGTTTTCTATGCTTCACGTTGGTGGAGGAGTCAGTCATTTTCTTGTCGAATTTCATTGTGGTGACATTGTTCTTTGAACTGTATTAACTCTGCTTAGCAAAATCAAATGGGACTCATACTTTGGGTTTCGTTTGCTTTGTATGTCTCTTGTGTTAACCTTCAACAAGTGTTATAACATGTTTGAAGTGCTTATAGCTGTTCTTATTGGATCCACATAGCTTAATGCATCCTTCTTTGTGCAGACATGTTTCTTGCCCTGGATAAAGATATGAATGGAACATTGAGCAAGCAGGAGCTTCGAGAATATGCAGATGGGACGCTGACTGAAATTTTCATTGAAAGGGGTAGATATTACCACATTTTCCACGTTATTTGATTTAGTTTATTGAAAATGGGTAGATCCTGATAGATTGTTATGGATAGTTCTATTCACATCCTATTTCCCTTTGTTGCTGCTTCGTACTTTGGCCAGTGCACAAAGGCTTCTGTTCAAATATGTGTTGTGAACTCAAAGAATACTTCTTATATTCTGCTATTTACTGATTAGTGAGTTACAAGTAGCTTCTCAGCTTTGTTTTTGTTTTCTTTTGGACACAACGAGGGTATACTTAAGAATGCAACTTATATTTAGGGTTCTGTGTTGAGTTGTCAGAATGTGCCCAAGAAGCTGAAGGCTTCTAACCATATGATCAATTACCATCAACGAGTATTATGAAAATGATGTCATTTACTTATTTTTCTTTTGGATTTTTTGAACGAGTGCATTTGAAGAAGTGGTGAGCGTATTTAGGCTTTTAAGGGAATGACTGTTTATTTTTGAATTGCTTGTCTCAGTGGTGACATCAATTATTTGATTAACTTCAATGTTTTTGAATTGCCTGTTTCAGCGGTAACCTTAATTATTGACTAATTTTGATTTTAATGATGAGAGTTGCAATTTTTGCTGCTTAGAAGATTAAGATTAAAAAAATAAAATATTTGTACCTTTTTACTGTACTTTCACCTTTCTGTTACATAGCCTTTATGGTAACTCTTTTGTTCTCAGTTCCTTTTATTCATTCGTTGCAATTATTTGCTTTGAAAAGTATTTGATGAGCATGTCCGCCGGGGCAAAACTGGTGGAGGAAATTCAAGGGAGATGGACTTTGAAAGCTTTCTGGATTTTGTACTGGCCCTGGAAAACAAAGACACTCCCGAAGGGTTAACTTATTTGTTTCGCTGTCTTGATCTTCAAGGGAGGGGTTATCTTACAACGGCTGATATTCATTCTCTTTTTAGGTGAGCATCTTCTGCTTCAGCTCTTGTGACGGTTTCTTCTTGTCCTATGATTTATAATGTTTGGTTTCCTTGGTTGCTGGGATCAACTCGTATATTTCCTGTTTCCTATATCTTCTGAGCAACCAAGCCATGTATGGAAGAAAAGAAGGGGGTCATCCATAAGCTGTGATGTTCCCTGATACAACCTTCCAAAATAAAACCTCTGCAGTTTCCTGCTTGTAGTGCTCGAGCAGTTCTGCAAGTCTCAAGTTAGCAGAGACATGTATACATGTATAGAAGTTGTTTGGCATCATTGGGATTCTTTGATGTGATGGACTTCTATCAACATATTTAGTCCCTTTCAGCTGTGGCATGTGTTTCGATATCTAATATATCTTCATCCTTTCTATGTGAATTTAACAGGGATGTACACCAGAAATGGATTGAGGGCGGGAACTATGAATTGTGTATCGAGGACGTAAGAGATGAAATTTGGGATATGGTAAAGCCAGTTGACCCGCTAAGGATTACATTGGCAGATCTACTTTCTTGCAAACAGGGTGGAACTGTGGCCAGCATGCTGATAGACGTGCGAGGTTTTTGGGCTCATGACAACAGAGAAAATCTTCTCCAAGAGGAGGAAGAGCCGGAAGAAGAATGACAACATGATCTGCGTTGAGGAAACGCCATTCCTATTAACACAAAATTGGCAAGTGAAGCTGTGCATTGTTTTTTTATCTTGTCGACTTTAATGTGCTGCTGGTTTTCGTTTTATAGGTAGAATTTCTGTGTATGTTGTCGCTAGTGAAAAAATATGTCTAGCTGCTGATCGCAACTCCTTCCTTCGACTTCGGAGGAAATGCTGAAAGAATTGAAAGTTTCTTGTGTGTTCCTTTTTGGACGTACAAACTGCCGTATGCCTTCGTGTAGGACGTTTGGTGCATCATGAAGCTCTTTCCCTCCTCACTTGTTTGCCTATAACCTCATTTTCGCGCGGTACAACTTGTTTAATTGCATGATTTAGGCTTCTTTTCACATTGAATTCAAGCTCAACAGAGTATCGCGGTTCCGGCCTACCGGCCTATATAAATATAAAGTTAGCATGCAAAACCCAACGTCGAAATGGAAGACAATTTAACCGTCTTGAAAAACAATTTCCTCTTATTCACATTTCCATGCTCTTGGGCTCGAACAAAGTTCATCTCAAAATGCAAAGTGCATGTGAAGCCTCTCTGCCTTGCTGCATAAGTCATTACCTCTTATACATGTCGCTAAAAATAATGTATACTTCTGTGTATACAAAAGACAATACAAAGATAATTCACCAGTAAGATACGAGAATCAATCGCCAGGGAACACAACCAATCGAGGGCTGAGCGCAGCGGGACAGAAACAAGTTTGGCAACGGATTTGCAACCGTGCAACTTCACCGTAATTATGGATTCTGGGAAGTTGTGAGATTAAGAGATTTAAGGCACCTCCAGCCATGAGTAGTCTTCAGGCTTCCCCCAAGTCAACTCCTAACTGGAACCAGTAGCTGATAATCCTCTCACAGATCAAGACTTTCTAACAGAAGATCGTCAGTCCTATAACTGTAATCTTTTGTCCAGTTTTTCTCACAAGGTTGATGGGCGCGCACTTAGTTTATGTTGCAATTCCAGATTTCGCTCTGCTTGAACATCATAGCCAAATATGATTTGTCTCCTTACCAGCAAGACAGAAAACAAATCCAAGCTTCATCACATCATCATGAATTTCAGCAGCCTCTGTTAAACCTTGTTGAGAAGACTAACAACATTCCACTTTCAAAGGGCAAGTTTAGAAAGAACTAAGTACCTCAACTTTCCGCCTCGGCTCCCTCACGTGCAATGCAAGACATAGGTTAATGGGATTTAAGTTCAACAGATAAGTCTTCTCTGCAATTATTAGTCAACCCAACTGCTCATATTCAACCACTGAATCGTATGTCTCCATGTTTAATGTGCTCTCCGCAAAACATCTGAAAGGAAATTTTTTGGAATTGAAGAACAGTCAGAACAAGCAACAAAATAATAGAAAACGCTCTTCTGCTCCTCCTTTATACCGTACAACAAAAAGGGATCCTATAAAAAATGATCAAAAGAGCAGAAGCGTAGAAATTTTAATTAGTTCAACTAGTGTAACTACAGGGCTGCAGTCAGGTGCTCAGAGTCACAAGTCAAAATGTTACATAGAACAATGTTTCACAAGACTCCATAGTTAAGCTACCAACTCTTTAACTTAAATCAACAATCTCATTCAGGTAAGAGAAAATTCTTTCACAACCGAAATTGTGATGAACAAAAAACAAAATGATATGAGAAGCCTAAATTTTTCCACAAGATTTCAAATTCTGTATGGTCAAAAATTAGTGGAGCTTTGAGGCTATTACTGGTGTCTAGATGATGTACCTTAATTCATGCCAAAACAAATTGGTCCTGTCATGCAAGAAAGGACGCAGAGGCGTGATCAAGTCATCTTCGACACAGAGCTGTTCTGAATGGACATAATTTTTCCTTTCCAGGCTTGCTATGAAAGTTGAGGTGGCTACATGAACAATAACGGAAGGGTCTGGGTCCCCAAGGACAGCCTGCACCTCTCTCCAAATCCATGGTTCTATTCTTTGCACAATTCTTTCTCTCAAGCCAGTATTGGAAGCTAAATTCTGAAACTTCAGAGGCAGAAATAGAATCAGACCCCGCTAAACTCAACCCTTTATTTCCTTTTTCTCTTTCTTAGGTTCCATAAAACAGTTTAAACGGACAAACAATTAGATCCTTTAGCTATAATTTTGCACAAAAAGGCAACGCATCAGGAACAAACTCTAAGACATTAATTATAACTCTTCAGTTGGTGACAAATAACCTTTTAGGAATAACACAAAAACAGTACTCTTCTATGATTTTAAAACATGCGAATTAAGCGATTTACCTGCCCAATACCACTTTGTGGAGGTGAAGGAACAGCTTGCAAGTGTCGGCCATATATGCTGTATAAAATTATATCCAATGGCATTGTTAGAAAAAAAACAATCGGCCCTATCACACTGGAATAACTGACAATGTGAAAAGACAAGAAATTCAAGCCTGCAGCTCTCTCCCTCTCTCTCTCTCTCCCCCTATACGCACAAATTCAGATGAGTAGGCATTTGTATTCTAAATAAGGATATATGACATTGTCAGGTACCTGGCACGCCACTGAAGTTTTCTTTCAGCAATAACATCAGGAGGCACTGACCCTGGCTGTCCAAACGACCGACGCCATGGCAATGGCCTTGTTCTTCTGCTAATGCTATTTGATTCGTTTTGTGTCCTTTCAAGAAGCCTATGAGAAAATGTAAGATTGTAATTCAAAATCACAATCACAACAAAATTTTATACGTGTAGTCTCAATCATGAGTTATTCATATCAAACATACAAAAGGAAACAACAACATACAAAATGTCGGTTTATTTTCTTTTCCTAACACTGTACCAAAAAGGAAAACAAACATGAGAATGAAACAATCCTAGCTCCACAAAACGTAATATCAGCATCCATTTTCTTTTCCTTGCACTTCAATTGTTCTACAAACTATCCTACCTAGATTTGTGGAAATGCAACTTTTAAGTTTCATACTCCCAACTCCAACGAAAACAGATAAAACAATGAGAACGATAAGCTCAATTTACATTCTCTGCGACCACGAGAACAGAAAGACCAAAAATCATATCTTCAGAAGTGGTTAATACAATTAATGTATTTTATCCCTAAAATATTTAACTGAAACAGGATACACAAGTTAATCCTGCATGTTGGATCAGTAATTATCCCTAAAATATTAAGTTAATACAATTAATGTATTTTTATCATTTGTTTACTATCTTTTCTCATGAATCTTTTAGCATGTACTGAAATCAATTACAGTATCGAAAAAGTTAAGGAGACGAGTGTTTCTTCAATACTTCTAGCTTTCACTCTCTTCCAAATTTCTTTTCCTACCCTTCTCGAGGCCAAAAAAACTGCGGAATCACCCAAAACGCTCACCTGCCATGACCTATTCGCCGGCTGCTTAAGCCGACATCAACATCACCTTTTCGTGTAAGATTATTTGATGTACGCAATCTCTCCTTGAAGAAAGTTCCAGCGTAGAGGCTGATTTTGCAGAACCATGAATCGAAGTCGGCGTTACATAGAGGGCATTTTCTTCTTAAGTCGCTCCACTTGCGAATGCATTCCACGCAATAGGCGTGTAAGCACCCTGTGAGGACCGCTGCTCTGCGCGGCTCGAGGTCTTTGAGGCAGATCGGACAGGATTGCCCCCGAATCGCAGGCCAAATCACCTTTTTCACAAACTTCTCGCGGTTCATTCTCGGCGACGATGTTTCCAGTCTTTCAGAAGAGCAAGAAGGACTAGCAGGCTGGCTGTCTACATAATTGTGCGGTTTGGGTCGAGCTGTGAAAAGGTGGGTTATGGTTTCAGTACGGGTCGGCCCAGTCCATCCAAATTATGTGAATTTCACTTCCAAAATAATAATGGCTTTATGAATCTTTATTATTATCATTATTATTTTTTATAATTTAAAATTTTCACTAAATTTTGTCTTTAAAGACTTAGATGATAAAATAATTTGAACTTAAGAATGTTTTTTACAAAAAAAAGACAAAGATTCTAACCCTTGGAAGAACTTATCAGTTAAAAGTCATTTGAACTTAAAATATTCATTTTACAAAATCTCATTTAAAAATGTTCTATATCATCTTGACTACACCTTAAGGATGATAAATCCTCGGTGATACTTCTCCATTTTCTTATAAAATCCCCCTTCTCCCTCCCTAACAGAAAAGAAGGAGTGAAATGAAAATATATTGACTAATAAAACATCATTAGATGTAATTTTAAAAAACTGTAAAATCTAGTTTTTGGACAAGCTCCCAGAAGAATTTGAGCAAATTGGAAACTGTAGACTCTGCTTTTTACGAAAGAAAGGTTTTTTACGAAGGACATGTTGGGTAGTAAGTGTGAAAAGAAGATCGAAACACGGCGGAGTAGAAGACCTCGCGGCCAGAGGGGGTTTTCAAAAAGAGAGCGGGGTTTTGGGTCTTCTCCGACGGTCATTCAAGAGTATCTGACGGCCATTTTCTTCGAGTTGTTTACACAGTCCCGAGACCCATACAGTGGGTTGAGGTGAAGCGAAGCAATGGACGTCCCTAAGGATCAAATCGCTTCGCTCCTCGAGCACGGCCTTTACACCTCAGCTCAGATGCTCGTAAACTCTCACTCTCATGGGATTTCTCGCACCACTTTTCATCTCCGAACTTCAAATTTTGTGTGTGTTCTCCCGTGACTGACGTGTTCCTTCGGTTGCAGGGTTGCTTTCTTGTTTCCTCGCCGGCCGCTAATGCTGAAACCAGTCCACATCTCAAGGTTGAGAGCTTGGTGAGTTCTCCAATCCAATTTGCCTTTCGAATTAGGAACTTCAAGTGTTCTATCTCAATTATAGGTTTATTTGCTGTTTGTAACTTGTTTTGTTTTAGGTGCTTCTGGGAGACGCATTGTTCCGCGAGCGGGAGTATCGGAGAGCAATGGTAAGACCCTCGCTCGCTTGCGTGCACATACACATACCCCACGAAAAAAACAATCGTGAGCTTATAGACTTGTTTAGACATTGGGCCTTTCTTTCCATATTGTCATTTTGGTCTTGGACTTGGAGTTCAGATGAGTTGAGTGGAATTTGTAACTCAACCCAGCTGTGTGAGATTGATAGGTTACTGCAAGTGACTATATCTTGCTGTTATGTGATGTTGGAAGGATCCATGGAAGTTTTGTTGTCATTTGGGAGTTGGGACAAATTTGTGAGCAGAGGTCTTAATGTTCTTTAGGTAATTGATTGATTACATATGGCTTCTTCATTTGTTAAGCCCCAAACTTCATTCCTCATTTAGGGGATAAGTATTGGTAGGCTACAAGACCAGCGGTCAATTGCTCCACATTTAATGGTACTGCTAAGTAGTTTTAATCCATATGCAGCTCTTTGGGATTCATTGGCCCAGGTTGCATGTGCGATCAACATCATCATCACTGCTATCATCATAATTGTATTTTTATTTTTTTATTTTTGGCTGAGTTTTTGAGTTTCATTAACATTCAGTTTCTAACAGAATACTTACAAGCAAGCAATGCAATATTACAAGATCATCCCCAAACAGAATTCAACAACTTCTAGAAGTTCATTGCCACCAAATAGGTCATCTTCTCCAAATTCTTTTAACATCTCAGCAATTAATGAGAATGAGGTAGATTGACTTTGTTCCTTTTGTATTTAGATCTTTTCTCAGCTTTACTGGAGCTTACTAGTTATCAGTTTTCAAAATCAATGTTTTAACATTTAGTTGATTGTCCATCATCGTCTGTTTCTTTGTAATGGACAGGTGAAGTTCAAAATTGCATCTTGTCACTGTGCGCTAAGTGACAACAAGGCAGCTCTTGTTGAGGTTGTGTTTATTGATATTCTTTCCCTCCCTTTCTCTCTCAGGCACACACAAAATGTGCATCTTGTTGGCTTAAATGTGCTCTCTCATGGTAAATGAAGAATTTTTAAAAATCTTTGTCAGTGCAGTGGTCCCTAGTGGTGGAGAAGTCCCTACATTACTTCTACTCCTGTAAAGGGGTCCTTATATGGCATTGAATAATAAATTTACTTAAGTTGTCAACTTTCTTATGTTTTATTTACTGGTTTTGTCGTACTGTTGTTTGCTTCCTTTTCCTTTTTGTTGTATGCAATCTCATATATTATTCATTGCAGATGGAAGGAATTCCAGGAAAAGCAAGGAATCTGCAGATGCATCTATTGATGGGGAAACTTTATCGAAACACTAGACATACCCGTCCGGCCATTGCTTGTTACAAAGAGTGTTTAAGGTCTTTCATTTCATACTTTAACAATCCTATACTTTGTATTTTCCTTTAACATCATCTAGTTTCTTTTATTTTTTATCTTTTTTGCAAGACTACAAACTTTCAGATGTGTATTATTTGGTCTCTTGATTCTGAAACCTAATACGATGAATTGTGTGAAGTGCATCATTTTGCTTATGAGAATGAGATTGTGTAGACTTGCTTATTGTATGCTTACTAGAAGATAAAAACTGCAATGCCTAGCCAGTGCCACTAAGACAGTGGTGGAGCTGCAGAGATTTGAAGTGAGGAGGGTTTTGGTCCTGAGGTTCAATATGACTATAGACTGAAGTTTCTCTCTCTCTCTCTCTGCTTTTTTCTACTTCAAATGTGTGTATGTAGATACATTTACCCCTCTCTTTGTCTCTCTATAAAGACACACATGCACACACAATATGCAGATATTCACCTTTGCAGTAGAGGAAATATGTATGCGGAAAGAAACATTATTTTGCCGAATATATGCAGAAAATGGCACCCAGCTGTTTTTGTTATAGCTCTTTCTTGTTCTATGCCTCTGTTTTCCCTTCAGGGATCTTATCTAGTTCAGCAATTTTATCCTTCCGAATAGAGGTCACTTACAAGTCATTGCCAACTCTTGTAGCCCTAAAAGCATGCATTAAACATTCTTTGAACGTTTTCCATTTCTCTCATTGAGGATTGAAACTCATAAATGCTGCCGCATGAAAAATCAATCTCTGTTCTTTGCTTTTCTGTCAACCATACTTGAAAGGTGTATTCTATCATACAGATCTCTGGTTCCTCATGGTGTGTCCAATTGCCTAATTCTAAAATCGTTATTGATGTCAATGATGATCATCATATTTGCTTTTTCAAAGTCTTTTTTCTTTCTGATGTCTTTTGACAGGCAGTGCCCTTATGTCCTTGAGGCTATTGCAGCTCTAGCGGAACTGGGAGCTACAATGAAGGACATTGTTTCATTGTTTCCTCAGGTTTGTTGGAAAGTATTAAACAGAATTTCATCAAGGTGATCAGTCTATGAAATCATGTGCATAACTGTAGTCTGTTGGTATCATTAATCAGGCCCTTGTTCACAATCTACATATTTTTGAGCTCCTAATTAACTTGATTAAATTACATAATCTTCCTCCTAGCTTATAGTGTTTGAAAATAATATGATCATCCTTTTGATAGTTTCTTGTCCTTAACTTTTTGTTTCAGACTCCAAACAGAAGCGGGCGAGCTTCATTTGAGCATTTTGACTTAAGCCGTTGGCTGCCAGTAAGTTCTCAATGGGAGGAAATTTTTCTTTCAATTTTTCTTTCTTTTTTATTTTTTGTTGGCCACCATGTGTGGATTAAAGTCCTTTGCTATCAGTTGCGAGTAGTTATTTTGTAAAAGCTTGTTGCACAAGCTTTAGTCCATCTATGACTTTAAGTGCTTTTTTTATGTCCCATAGATGTTTATTCTATGAGTTTGGTACAGCAAGCCTTCTAACTAGAATGCCTTTGGACCACTTTCTTTGGTAGCTTGTTATGACTTTTTGTCAATGAGGTGCCCTTTAGATTTCTCTTATCAATAATTATATGAGGTGACTTTGCTGAGACTGGAGTAAGTCCGAGTTTTTATGTGGTATGCCAGTAGCTGGGTTCAATTGTTTCAATTTCAGCTCAACAGCTTGGTCCTGGAAGTCCAAGATTTTGTTGGTTTGCTGTAAAATATGTTTCTGTATAGATATACAGATCATTGTTTGGAACATGTTTTTAGAAGCATGTATGGTAATCAAGCTTTGCCCTCAATTTGTCATGCAAAAGACAGAACATTGGTGCATCTTTGTCACTCAGCTTGCCCTTCTGTATTTAACCTTGCTTTTCTTCAATCACATCATTTGAAGCTTAATCTACTGGGTGTGCTAATGTTAATTGTTCCACACTAGATGAGTAATTCATCTTTCCTATAAATTCAAAGGCTTTCTGCATCCATAATTACTAAATCTTGCAATGCTTGTGACCCCCACATTGAAAATGGATGTTAGGCATTCACTTGAATGGTTGAGGCAGTGACTTAACACATATTACTCTATTTCTGATTTCAAGCTTGAGGAATAGTCTAGGCATGTTCTGCAGCAACTCTTGGCAGCACTAACCTGACTTACTTTTAAATTCCAGCCAAAATAGAAAAAAAAAAAAATGAAAAGAAGTTCATTCTTATCAGATTATTGAAATACACTGGTGTTTCTGTAAGAAAGTATCTTTTTCTCATTACTGATGCTCAGGTTGCTATTTTCTTGCTCCAAAGGAATAAATAAAGAAAGTTAAGTGTTGTTCTTTTTGTGCAGCGGTATGTTGAAGCCCAGTGTTGTGTTGCATCAAATGATTACAAAGGTAAACTATGGCTGTAAATTCTTTGATTTTGAGAGTATTATTTATGTGTGATGTACATTGTTGTCTTTACATCAAATTCAGACTGTAAAACATGATTGAATTTTACAATTTTCTGCTGATTTATGGTGAAATCAAGAATGTAATTCCTATGATGTTTTCCCATGAAGAAGCCAGAACAAATGAAGTTGTTTCCAAATGGCATTATGAACTACTAAATATAATCAATTGCGAAATATAAGCCATATTTATCATAATTTCCCTGGAATCATCTATTTTTCAAACGTTAATTGTTTTTTGAAATTTCACTACTGGCTCAAGAAGGGGATTTCTCTTACCTGAACTCTGACCCAAAGTATGAATAAGAAAAAAGATATGGAGGAAATAACACTGGGAATCACAAAGTTGACTCACATTGTCTAGTGTTTGGTCGTATTACCTGGGAAATATGTCAAAAATTTCCTTTTAAGGTAGGGAAAAGCTGTCCGCGTAGTACTGCATATTATTAGTTAATGCCTCATAGGTTCTCTCATTCTCTGGTTCAGTTTCCACAGGGAAAGTTGTAATTTTTATACTTTTTTCTTGATTTCTATTCGAATATTTATCATTGATCTTTTACCAGGCCATTTTTGTTGGTAGGTGGTTTGGAGCTCTTTGCAGATCTTTTGCAACGTTTCCCAAACAATGTACACTTATTACTTGAAATTGCGAAGGTACTAATTGTATTTTAACAAATTCCAGCTTCTTTAATATGCTGAAGATGTTTTTGGGTTGCTTACTGGCTTGGCTTGATTGAGTGCACACATGCCTTGTGATGTGCATCAAAGGTGAACAAAAGTTGATTGTTTGTTTTTTGGAGACCTATATTGGCTTTGATCGGATCTCTTAATTCTTTAGTCTTAAGCATGAAGGTGTAGATGGCACAACTGTTTAATTAATTCTATGTTCTGATCTCTACTTAATACTTTGAGCCTCTCTATCAAGTAAATCTCATTGGTAAACGAAATCTATACTATAACAAAGTTAGAGGGCGAAATGTTCATTTTCCCTGGCTACTTGCATTTTATTGCTTGTCAGTCATTGTCTATTGTCTTTTCAGAATCTCGTCTTTCAGCCTGGATGGGGATATGCACCAGACCTGTTGCAAAACCTAACTTTATAGCATTGAGGCTTGGTCAGATGCTTTGGCTCCCTGGCATGGTTTAGGTTACACAGTATCAAAAAAGAAAGATAATGCTATTTGGACTTTGACAAACTTAAAATTTTTCTTTTTCTTTTTCTTTTTTTTTGGTTGAATGCATTTGTCTCTTTAACCAGTTTTTATTTGCTCTCAAGAGATCATAGTTCTTATGCAATGTTCTCTTTGAAAAATTCCATTAGAGGAATCAGTGGTTCATATTATGCCACTAGATGATGATACGTTGTAACAAGTTATCCCCTACCCCTCAGCTGTTGGGGCTGGCATGGAAAGGGCTGAAGCACGGTATTTGAGATGTTTTATAGCTATGTTGTATTGTTGTTCCACCTAACCCCTTGCATACTTTGTACTTGAGGGGAAAGATATAAGAGTTTATCTTGTGTCCTTTTGCAAGCTTGAGCTGATGTGTGCATGCATAGGGATAAACAAACCAATTCTAATGACAAGTTTCCAGTGTATGATGGAATGTGCTTTGATTTTTCAATTAAGTTGTTTTCCCATCTGATCACTGATATTAAATTTGGATGGAGTAGTCCTGAAATGTTATAGTTAGTAAGTTACTTCTACCATGACTGCAGTATTTCAACTTTTCTTTCTGTTTGACTCGTACATAACCATCTCTGAAGGTTGAAGCCATTATTGGAAAGAATGATGAGGCCATAATGAATTTTGAAAAGGTAATAAGCTCTAGCTTATTGTATTTGTACAGTTATAACCTTGTCACTCTCTCTCTAGTGCACGCTCTCATTCTCTCTCACACATGCACACACATAAAAAGGTAGATAAAAACAAGATAAAATCATCCAGTTGTTGATCTTTACAGGCTCGGTTGATTGATCCATATGTTGTTACCTATATGGATGAGTATGCAATGCTTCTAAAGATAAAGTCTGATTATTCAAAGTTAAACAAGTTAGCTCATGATTTGTTGAGTATTGATGCTACAAGGCCAGAAGTTTTTGTGACTCTCTCTGTGCTGTGGGAACGGAAAGATGAGAGAGGAGCTTTGTCTTATGCTGACAAGGTCAGTTATTAAATTCAGGAAAAAGCCAAATATATGTTTCCTTATTATTGTATCTTATCAAGTTTACTTATTCTTTGGAATCAGAGCATCCGAATTGATGAGAGGCACATTCCGGGTTATATTATGAAGGTATTAAAACAATTCTCCACCTGATAGAATGCTTAGTTCAAGTGATAAACTAAAATTGGAGAGCATCAATAGAACAACGGATATTTTGTTTATTTTTCTCCTTTTGTTTTCATTCAATGATCACAAGGGTTTCTTTGAAGTTTTCAGGGTAACCTGTTGTTGACAGCAAAGAAGGCAGAAGCTGCTGTAATTGCTTTCAGGGGAGCTCAAGAACTGAGACCTGATATTCGTTCATATCAAGGTATAATTTTCAAGTGGGAACACTCAGCTTTATCATTGAATTATTTGTGTTCTGTGTAACTATTTTCCGAAGAAACAATGAGATAGAAAATGCAGATGACTTGAAATGATAAAGAGCTCACTTATGATTTCAGGTTTAGTTCAATCTTATTTGGCTCTCTGTAAAACCAAAGAGGCTCTGTATGCTGCAAGGGAGGCAATGAAAGCAATGCCTCAATCTGCAAAGGCGCTCAAATTAGTTGGAGATGTTCATGCTAGTAACTCTAGTGGCAGAGATAAGGTAAGCTACGGGGATCCTTTCAGGATCAGCTTAGACGAATAGATTCCTTTCATCCAGACTTTCTAGTGTTGTGAATTTGTCCAACTTGCAACAGGCCAAAAAGTTCTATGAGTCAGCACTCAGGCTGGAGCCTGGTTACCTCGGAGCCGCTTTAGCTCTGGCTGAGCTCCATGTTAATGAAGGTCGAAATGGAGATGCTGTGTGTCTGCTGGAGCGATATCTCAAAGATTGGGCTGACGACTCCCTCCATGTTAAACTTGCTCAAGTATTTGCTGCCACAAATATGCTTCAAGATGCTCTGTCCCATTATCAGGCTGCATTGAGGTAAAGCCTAACATAAATGTCATTCTGGGCCAGGACATAAGGTCTAAGCTGCTGCAAAATTAATTTGCCCAAGGGTAAAAGAATCCTTTGTTAGAGTAGAGCCATCATCAACATGATGGAAAAAGATTGCTTTTAGGTTATCTCATTATGCCACTTTGAAATGCCTGATTTCAACTTACCAATTCAAAATTGTGATATCTATGTTCCTATTCCATATATGTTTGCAATAAGGCACTCTCAACTCCAGTTGTGTCCAATTTCACACTGGATGTTCGGAAGTATGTGGGTAGCTATGACCAAAAGAACAGGAGACAAGAAAACCACTCATGTCCTTATTTAAAATTGCTTCTAATTTTACCTTTTTATTTTGTTGCAGAATAAACCCACAGAATGAAGCTGCCAAAAAAGGGTTGGAACGCTTGGAGAAACTAATGAAGGTTTCTTTCAGCAACGTCTTTTATAATTTGGAATTCCTTCACTTTTTCTCTACTTACCTCTGCGCTTTGCTTCGGGCCTATATTTCCATTGTACTTCTGAGATTAGTCCAAATATATCAGTGGAAGCAAAATTTGAAAAAGAATGTTCTGATGGGAAATGCAAAGGAATTTAAACCTGAAGATTGAATTTGCATTGGAGTTAACATCATATTCTTTCGTAGGGTGTGGATCCGGATGCACCTGAAGAAGACGAAGAAAACGAGGTTGAGGATGCTGATGGAGATCAAGAAGAGACTGATCTTTTATGAGGATTAGTTTGCACATGGTTTTCCAAAGTTTACAATACACGCGTAGTTTATCTGGCTGTAAATGAGTGAGCGTAGGGTGAGATCTGCCTTGGTGCCCTGCAAGTAAGTTACAACCCTCAATTAGAGTCTGCTGGTGAACCGGGAAATTTAAACATCATGCAAAAGCCGGAAGTTAACACATAAAGCGAGGTGGCATTGATGCATTCTGTGGGCTGGACTTAGATGTATCTTTGAGGGCACTGCTTGAAGCAGGAAGGAATATTCGTTAGTTTTAAATTATAAGCGTCCTCTTTGGACACTGTAAAAGCTCGAACCTTTCATTTCGGATGAATGTAATAAGTAGGTTCAGCTTGGCTCGAACCTTCTTTTCGTGAATCCCTAGTTGTAAGCTTGCATCGCCAATTTCTTCAATGATACTGATACGGTAAAACATGCTGCAACACCTAGACTCTCCGAAACAGGTACCGCGCATCCCGAAAAGGAACCCTGTTGAGGCAAAGAGCACATGGGAGCGCCTGCCTCTGAACCCGGCGGACAATATGGATCACTTGTCACGAGTTTAAAACCTTTAAAGAAACTTCCTTACGAAAGGCTTCACTCCTCCATCTAAATGAGGAAAAAAAGAGGATACTGAAGTGAACGATTGCCCAAGTGGGCGTTGGATGAGAGTTGTAAAGTCATTAGCTAGAGAAGGAACATATGGCAGACAGGCAGAAAAAGTGGAGGGGTTACCTAACTAAAACAAAAGAAGCGAACAGAATTTTTACAACAGAACAAAACGTGCAGAAGTAACAGCTACTTTAAATATATACAGAATAAATTGCTAGCTAAGATTCTTTATTGCCGAACTTGATACTGTGAGCTTGAACAGTTGGACCATTCAGCTAGTTTTTGCAGTCTGAGAAGTACCAAGTTTTCTCCAACTATTCACACCATGATGATCCATCCTTCTATACCCTGCCCCCTTTTGGGCTTCCTCCCTGTTGATGGTTTGCTTAATCAAGCAGAGATACGTTCTCCATTCTCCATACTACACCTGGAAAGGTTTCCTCGGGGTGGGTGCTCGGTTCTCCATCGACTGCAACCTTTGTTTGAGATGGAAAACTTCCACCTGCATAACAATATGGGGTAGTGGCAGCATGAAACCAAGGAAACAGGATAACATAAGAATTTAGAAATATACTCCTTTAATGCCGTAGGAAAGAGGATATAAGGCTGGTGTTAGTTCGATCAAGACCTATGATACTGGCATGCAATTGTCATTTCACAGGCAGAGGGAAACTAATACAGTAGTCAAAGATAGCTAAGCCAAAGATTTCCCAGTTAAGCACAGGAATAGCAGATAATTGCTACTCATTTCCCTTTTGTATTGCTACATATCCAGTTGGTTCAAAGCCATACCTGTAGTTGGAATGCCCTTGCCCTTTCTCCTGCAAGGACCCCTCTAGTTGAGTGCAGCTCCTACAACATATATTGGCTAGTCAGACACAATACCATATGTTAAGTGATTATTCATAACTTGGTTGCAAGATGACTGTATGCGTTACCTTCTGAGTATCGTCCAAAACCGCCTTCAGGAAAGCCACATCATGCTCAAGCCTTACGTTGTCAGAGTGGACTATATTTGATAGGCTGTTGGCCTCTTCTTGCGCTAGCTCTACCCCAGCCAGCTTCTCTTTTAGCATTTCCATCTCCTTCACAGTGTCTGCCAATTTTTTGTCCACCTCTTGTCTGCTCTTGAGAGCAGAGGAGAAATTCCTCTCTGAAGCTTCCCGGCTTGCCAATGCTGCTGCCAACTGTCCTTCTAGAATTCCATTCTTCCTTATTAAGGCAGCCACTTTCGTTTCATAAAATTGATATATGCTTGAAGGAGCTGATAAGACTCCAGATTTGCTCTCACTTTCTGGGAATGCTGCATAATCATTTTCAACAAGAACATTTCCAATTCCATCATTGTGAGGAATTGCAAAATCAGATTCAAATATAGCGATTTCCTCTGCATTGAGCTTGCCTCCAGATATGTTCATCTGAGTTCCTGCATCAGATTGATTCATTGCATGTTCTGCTGCCTGAAATGAACACAATAGGCCATGTCAAAGAGAATTACATGTAACTCTCAGGAAATTCTTGGGAGACATAGCTTTGCGCTTAGTTACAACACCAGTTGGTATTATGCAATAGTATGTCACTCATGCGGGCTGAGATTGGAGGCAATCTATCTATGGAATATTAACATCAAGATTCCAAATGTTTCATGTTTAATTATTAATGTCAGAGACACACCAAAAAAGAAAACGAATATTCTTTCCTTTGGCTGTTAGTGTTGGATGAGCAATTACAATTATGAGAAACCAGCTAAACTTCCTTCATCAAATACATTAAATTTTGAATGAGTAATTGGAAACCAGAACAGATTACCTGTAAGGAAGAATTGTCATCTTCCGAACCCTTTTGTATCTTGACACTGGAATTGAATTCTTCCTCCTTGCGAAATTGTTTGCGAAGGGAAACATTGCCAGAAACAGGATTTGGATCAATAATTGATAAATCTGACAAAGATTTTCTCCCTGAACCATGCTGTTCAATTGCAGATGCTAAATTTGTTCGCACAACAGAACGTTGGAAAGAATCATTGCCAGGTTGAGTACCCAATCCTACAGATGATGCCCGTTTTTCAAATAACAAAGCTCCTCCACCTTTATTGAGGGCAGATCTTTGACCCACGGATGACTCATTCTTTTCAAGTAGCAGTACCTCAACCTGCAGAAGAACACATGTTCTGAAAATAAAGCAAATAAAAGGCATCCTAAGAGTGAAGAAATGTACAAATCCATGACCTCAGTATCCAACCTGATTTGATGGCTCCTTTTTGAATCCCCCAAAGGCAACAAGAAAATCCTTTTCCTTGTGTTGTACAAGCACTAGGCTGAAACCCTGAGAATAAAGCGCACCTTAGAAAACTATGTGCAAAATAATAGGAAAGAAGAAATGTTTAAGCATGCCAAGATCAAGCAATAACAATGAACACAACACCATAACAAACATCATATAATGCAGATAATGACACCTACGGACTAACAGAACCAAAATTTCTACAAAGCTTGTAAGAAATAAATTATAACAGTAAGCAGCACAATAAATATGGAAATTATACACTTTGTATTACATAGGTTGACAAAAGAAATAATGAGCTCATGTTTGGAATATTCAGAGACAGAATTTCAACTACAAGGCTGCACACAATCTGATGGCCTCAGGTTATCACTTAGAAGTGGCACCAATGTGGACATCCCCATCAAGAACAGCAGATTTTACTTTAGATCCAAGATTAAAAATATCAAAAAGAAGGTGATCGCTTTAAATCAGTTCAAGATGGTAATATAAGAACCCAAAGGACAAGATCAATGATATAGTAGCTCATGGATTTAGGGCCACTAAAGAAGTTAAATACTTTTTGTATGGACTCATCAGATAGTTCCTGATCCCAAAATTTACATCGCATGAATCCAGCAGTTTAATATCTAATCTTACTTAGTGCGATGTATAAAATCTATACAGATCACCTTGTTGGTAGTGACAGAAGATGGCGGTGATGTGACAGCCAAAGACCACTCAACTTTCAAAACATCAAAGATTAGTGTCTCCGCATGTCCTGGAGAAGTTAGAAATGAAAAGAAGCTATAAATGATTACATTAAAAAAAAAAAAAAAAAAAAGCAAAATCAAAGGTGAAATTGCTGGAAGACACTGCGATTAAATCCAGATCAGAAACTGCAACTAAATATGGTGTGGAAATAAACTTCTATAGCAATGAGACCTCGAGTCTTAAAAATTATTAACACCGAGATTGAAGAATTAGTTAGGGCAAAAGGAACTGATACACTTTATTAAGCTGCAAAAGATATCAATAGCACCCCTAGACAGATTCTGAATCTACATGAAATTACAACTAAAGCCTTTCTGAATCATGGGAAGCAAAGCAATTGAATACCAATCCTTATTGACCTCTCTATACTTCTCTTTACACTGCTTTCTCTCTTCTATTTTCTCTTTTCCCAGAAATCATAAAATGTTTCACTGGAGCCAAAGGAATTTCTTAAACTACCTAGCTCAATTTATATGGCAATATTTTGTCAAGCTCCAAATGCTCTAGAGCCATTGTGATTCTTTGTGCATAAAACAAGACAACAAAGAATAAGAATTCACAAAAGCAAATGGAAACAACATCCTAAGGTGAATGGAACGCCAGATTCTTGTCCAAGATTTTAGATAATGTGGAAGAAAGAAATCCAAGGCTTGACAAATCCAGAAAGTCTATTAGACAAAGAGAGACTGGGTGTTTTTCTTCTAATGGGGATGACGGTTGGTTGGAGTAAGATGGGTTAAAAAAATTCAAGCATATGATTCCAAGCTCATTAGGCATACGTTTTTTCCTGCTTCCACCTCCTGCTATGTACCATTTGGATCCACATAGAACCCCGCAAGAACCAGCTCTTGGTGATGGATGGAAACCATGTATCTTTATTCTTGACCATACCATCTGAAAAAGAATATCTGAGTATCAAACTCCAATGAACTGTCAGTTCACTTCTACGAAAGAATGAACCCTGACATAATCCAGAACCAAAAACAAATGAAAAGTCTAAGAGCTGGTTTACATACAGTTTCAAAGTCAAGGGAGTACAAGTCATTCAAAGTTCTGGACTTTGATGCTCCTCCAAAAATAAAAAGAGTTTTATCACCATAAAGAGCTGCCACATGGTTGGACCTCGGAGATGGTCCTGTTCCTCTGTATGTAAAATTAGAAAGAATAAGAAAAAACCTTTTGTGCCTAAATAAAAAGGGACTTAAAATTCTCCATGGAAAAGGTAACAAGCACGGCACTTGGAGAGCATCAACAAAATTCTGCGAGGATAGTCAAACCAACTTACGTGCAATTATTAAGAGGAAGCCATGTCAAAGACTTCAGGTCAAACATATGAAGGTCATTTAGTTTCCTCCTTTTAGCATCCTCACCCCCAAATAGGATCAAATTAGAGCTTGCCCTGACCACAGTGTGACCACTGCGTGCAACCTACAATATAAACTTCATTTAGGACTGCTTGTTTCCTATTACAGAACCAATTATATTAGTAACTTGGTTTCTGAGGTCGAATGTTCCAGAGTGAATCAGGTATATGCTACATAAAGTGATTGAAGAAAAGCGATGTACTTCCAATCTTGTCCTTGGAAAGGTGTATACCATATCCCTTATCCAAGATATAGTGCCTGCACGAATTGCACTTGAGTCCCTGGTAATTTTTGCATACTAACACATACATTAACTCAAGTCCCTTCCACAAATTTCATGCTTGCCAATTAACATGTCAATCAAAATATTGACAGTTTTCCATCCACAGAGCAGCTCTAATACACATCCTGAATCTATTTTGTAAGTAACAATAATGGTAGCTTGTAGATTGGGTGCCCAGAATAAGTTGATGCTCATGATATTTGGCATGCATGATCTGCACGAAGGGATCTCCAGTCCAATCATCATTGGAGGGTGGGGGGTGGTGTTCAGTAAAGTTACAGCTGTTTGTAATTTTTGTTGAGTCAAAATAAGTACCGGAATGTCGCCCTTTGCTTCTATGAGTGACCAGCACTCAGTTTCGGTATCAAATGCCCACACTACAAGAGCCAAAACCATAGGGTTACACATCATTAGAAAACAGAAGCAGATAAAAATATGATCTAACAGAATCAGAATGAAAATATTCACACACAAACACCCACCTGAAACTCTGTCACTGCTAGGGCCAGTTTTCCCGCCAATAAGGAGTACCTTCCTCCCCCAAGAAACCTGGTCAAGGAGGCAACAGAATGAATTTTCAGCACCACACCAATTCAAGGCATTCTGCAGTCTACACGACACTCAAATATTTTCTTATCCAGGCAAACTGATATTAATGGCTTGTTCACCTAATGTATGCATTTAGATAGCATGAGGGGAGGAGATACCAAGTGCAAAGCTGAACTAGCATACACATGGAGCAGTGGCATTAACAAACTTACCCTAGATGCCAATCCATGATACATACTAATCCTTCCACCCAAACTGGCAGTTGATAGACAGATCTTCAGAACTAGAATTCCAAAATTTCTTATTCACTTCACAGAATATCCCATGTTTTCACACAGGGCAAACAAAAAAAGAAAAGAAAAAACATAGATAAACTATTTGGGACACAAAGCAATGCAAAACCATAGAGTAAGAAGTAAAGCTGAGACATCTATATTACCAGATTATGTCCCTTGCAGGCTGGAATCTTTAGTGGCAGACTACTTGGTGACAAGTAAATCTTTGACGGAGCAGTTTCCCATGTATATCTATCAAAATTTAGCACCTGAAGACAAAAAAAAATCCAGAGATATAGAACATTAGGAGTTTTTAATGATGTACAATTAAGTTGAACTTGTTTCTCTAATACTTTGATGTTAAACATAATAATTCTGAGGTTCACCAAGTGAAACAATCTAAGTCTATCTTTGCTGTCTATTTAAGGCACAAAGAAATGATTTCCTACATGTACATCATCCAAAAGTCCGTTTCCAGATTCACCTCCAACCACTATCATCTTGCTCCCAATCACAGCTGCTGCATGCTATAAATGAAGGAAGAATTAGTCTGCTCTCTTGCAAAAGTGACTTATGTTAACCAAATTCAATCTTTTGTGCCATGTAAAGCAAGCTTAACGGCATTTTACGTTAAATCGTGCTGTAGGTTTGTCCCCAGAAATTGACAACACCATCCAATTCTCAGATTTTCCAAATCTACTACTATGAGTCTCAGGCGCAGCAGCTGAACACTGGAGATCGAGTTCATCAGAGAGGGTAGTAACAGGTGCAGCATTTTCACTCTGCAATAGTTTCAAAACCTTAGCGCACCAACATAATCATCAGCGCAAAACCAATTGCAAAAAGATTAAAATCCTTACACCAGAGCTGCTACTCCGCTTTGTATTTCTTATGGGACTTCGAGTCCCTTGCGTAGAGTCTGGAAGATGGACCTTCAATCTGAAGCACCACATTTACAAACACAGCATCTCAATGTACATCTTGCATGATAACCGCATGCTTATATAATGTTGGCATTTGCCAAAATTTAATAGAGTTTATATGTAGTCGACTAGAAAATCCAGATTCACTACACATTTCATACATAATACGCATCCAATGTCAATACACTTAGGTTCATTTCCTTGTAGAAAAGTAATGTGGTCAAGAAACAAGTTCAAATTTCAGCGCTACTAACAAATCCTAACTCCTTATTAATGTTTATAAAATAGAAATAACTGAAAGTAAATTGGAACAATACAAAACAGAGGAAGACAAAAACAGAAGCTCACCTTCCATGCTTCAAGCGTCGACGAGAAAAACCGAACATTTTCTGATATCAAAGATTCAAATGTGAGCACCTCTCTCCACGCGAAACCCGAACCCTAGTGTGCACCAAGAAAACCACATTCTCACTGTTATAAAATCTGCAAAGTGTTCATCGACAATGAGGTAGGAGGAGGGGGGACGTAAGTAGTACAACAAGCCTACCTCGGAAGACTACCTGACAGACCAATTACCCTCTATTTGGCTGCCGAGAAGGGAACAGAAAAGAACAGGAAACCAGAAAAATTAAGTTATTGAAGCAGTGAAGAAGCTGCGGAGAAGGATGTAGACAGAGGAAACACATGTCAGTGAGATCAAGACGACATCGCATTCAATCGTTTACGCATTTACTCACAGAACGTCTGACATCCACAACCGATGGATTAAACAAGGATGAGCCGAAGGAGATCTTCAATGCGTGACTTGTTCGTGCTCTCCTCTCTCCCGGTAAGTAACAGACAGGGCAGCAGGGGTGCGCAGCTTAGCATTCCCTTGTTGTTTTGCGGGGTATTTCGGGATATTAGCAGAGATTCGCTTGTGGTTGATTCTAACTTACGCCCGGGAGGAGATCGCACCTACTTCGAGCGTGAATGACCGTTGAGTGAGTGACTGAGTGAAGTTTTTGACACTCGAGGCAGAGCCGAGAGAGAGAGAGAAAGACAGAGAGTGAGACAGAGAGTGCGCATTGATTGCGTGCGGTCGAGTGGGCCATGCGCTCCTTGTCTGCCTCGGGACTTGCTCGAGTCATGGTACCAGAATCTCGCGCCGTGTCCCCCACACGTGTTAGAAACGACGAGAAGGCTTGTTATCACCATTGTCCCACACCCAGACCAGCTTGAAATTAGCTGTCCCCATCACACACTAGTTATTTCCCTTTAATGTCTGCTGTTATTACAATTTCCATCAGCCCAGTTTTAATTACATTGATTAAGAAAGAGAAATGTCGGTATCAAAGAATGCGACATCGTTTAGGATAAGAAGTAAATGGGACCGTGCGCGTGAACTTGATGTGCCAAAAAAAAAAAAAAGTCAAAATTTGTTTTACAGAAAGTTATAATATATTATTATTATTATTGAAGATTTAGAGGTTTTTTTATTTTTTTTTTAAATTTCCTTTCCCCCCTCTCTCTCTCTCTTCTTCTGTGCGTAAACGAAGAAGTTAAGGTGGGTGGCAGAAGAGCCCTCCATTCGCGTCAGAGGTTTGTACAGGAGAAACCGATTGCATAAAAAATTGGAGCTTAGAAACTATGTTCGTTCGGACTCCAATGCAGATTGCAACTTTATTGACTAAAGCAAAACATATACGCTTACAAAAAGCTGTAGTACAGGTAGCAGACTTGGAGCACGCTCTAGTGATTAGTGAGCTCTATAGGTTAATACATCTGACGCCTCATCTGATATGCTCTAGAGTAGAGCATTTACTGCGCCGGATGTTAGCAGCTAGTTGATTAAACCCACAGCGCTCCAACGCGCTTGAGCATCGGGATCAAGGACCGCTTCAGGTGAAGGCTCATGACTTCATTGGTTCCACCCACCAGTTCGCCGCCAATGAAGACGGCTGGGACACTTGGGCTACAACCAAGCCTTGCGAGAGCCTGCTCCATGTCCCTGCCTCTTGGAATCTCGTCCAGCTCATGGACCGCAGGGTTCACTCCGAAGTCGCTGAAAAGGGTCTTGATGGAGTGGCACATGCAGCAAGAACTCTTGCTGAAGATCACCACAGGCCTCTCTGATGCCAATGTCGTGACGCTCTCCATTGCCAGTGCAGGTGTGATTTCAAATGCAGTTTCAAATCCTAAATGCCAAGGATTGACAGTAGAGGGTTTTGCTAAATATGTGAAGAAAAGAGCTTAGCAAATGTAGGTTTGTGAGGAATGTGATAAGAGCAGTTGAGGGTTTGCTGTGGGTACTGAAGCTCCCATGGACAATCCTTTATATAGGACTCTGGCAATGGTCTCATTTGCAATGCAGAGAAGGATGAGAATGTTCTCTTAGATATTTCAGTCTTTCTTAATAAACTTTGATCATTACTGGACAGGGATTGATGTTTGGCGAGGGAACTAAAGTTGCCCAGCAACGAATCTTGGCATACGGCCACCGAAACGTGTCTTTCGCGCGGCTTCAGATTATCATCTACCCACTTGCTTACTTCGTGAAAAGCTTATCTTCTTTCATACTCGTTTTCTTGCTACGCAGTAAGGGTAAGTGCCATTGAACGTAAATACCAGACCCGAGTGGCTAAAGCCACATCTATCGTGAATCAAGTAGGGATCATCTGGATCAGATAAACCCGTTTTTCCCCCGTAAACAAGGCTGTATTTGCAACCTGAAGTGGGTTCATTTTCCACATTGGTTTTTCTGCAGTATCTATCATGGAGGCATCTACTGAGTTGGCGAAGAAGTTGGATTTATCCAATTGGTGACCATCTTTTTTCGTACAATTAGATGCGCATCCAATTCATGAAAGGGAAACGGATGGCCAAGTGAAGTAGAAGCTTATAACCTACACTCAAATAGGCTAAGAAGAAGGATGACATCTCCAAAACATAACCATTCGATGAAAATTGGACTGTGCATCTTCCATGACTCTTGACTGGAAATCGAACTCCATAAGGTATTATGCATGCAGGATCGATCCAACTAAAAAATGAAACACGAATCAAAATAAAGTCTGGGTTTTGAGTTATCCAAAAAGGATAGGATGCTAGACCCATTATTCCACATGTCGATCAGAACTACTCCATCAAAGCAAACCTTAATTTTTGCTTTCTTTTTTTTTTTTCCGTGGTGCTATTGGGCTCATTTTCATGCATACCTCCCACGCCGAGAAAGAGAGCCGTACATAGAAAGACAAGGCAGATGCCATAAGGTCCCCAAAATTATCCCCTCCATTTTGTCAATTTTTTAAAAGAAGAAAGAAAATTCCCGTCCTTTGTGATGAAAATAGTGACACTTCTTATTTCTAAAGTAAGCTTGCTTTTTAATAGGCAATGATCGAAACCCATCAAGGGTGGTCCATAATTCAAATAAGAATTGCTTAGATATAGAATCCCTCCGTGGATTACGTTTCCTTGAAACCTACACCTGAAAATAGCCTTCTAACTTCATGAATCATATCCTAAATCCGACATGAAGCAAAAATTATACGCCACCCACTACAACAAATATCATTCTAGAGAGAGACTGCGAATAACTGTTGCAAGCCTATTAGCCAATATGATTGTTTGACGAAATAAAAGGTTCATTTATTCAGAAATCTCTAGACGATCTACCAAATATTCTCAAACGCTAGAGACCTACCATATGTCATCTGGGGAAAGATGTTATCAAATCAAAAGCTTCTTCGCTTTTTCTTTCAGCTTTTCTCTCCAATTCGAATCCTGCTTGTGCAATTAATGATAACGTCAAAACTATGCCTTTTGCATCCATTTTTATCCTCCTGGCCGGTCTGAGAAATCCGGGCTCACATGTCGCCACGACGGTACCTTAAGAAACCTGGCAACCTAATATTTGAGGGTTAGTGCCCCACGCATAAACAATCCAATTCAAGGGCATTTTGTGGGATCTCTTGACCCTAGGGAACACTTGGTATACGTACTTTTGAAGGCATGCATACATCAATATGTATCTTATGGCCAATTTCTTATCTTCTTTTAACTACGATTATACGGGTTGCAGTACAGGACGCTGTGATGCAAGCACCATTCATGTATGATTTCCCTGGAAGTGAAATATATCCAGATGGGTATTTCCATAGATGTGCATCATGCATGTTGAAAAACATACATGCAGCCTTCGCAGCAACACGAGATGCATCTAGACAGAGGGAGAGAGAAAGTGTGTGGGGCGGGGAAAGATATGGTCCATGTGAAGCACAGTGGCAAGTGCGGGATGCGAAGGTGGAGAATGAATGTCAACTTCAAGCACAAACGATAAAGAAGAATGCACGGACGGCTCCTGGCATCACATATTAGGGTTTTGTGTTGGTGTGGTACAAGCCTGTACAAATTGCTATCTTGATATTCCTTCTCTATAGAAAAAAGAGAGAAAGAGAAAGGAAAGGCTAAGGAATCGTATTCAATCTATACTCTGGCTTTATTACTTTTGTAGATACGAAACACAAAGAATAACTCTCCATCCAAAATCCAAAAGCAGAAAGAAGAACAATTCTGAAAGACTGCAGTCACTTCGATTATCGAACAAAATGTCACCTAAAGAGATATACGATTCATGCATGAGCAGCATTAACATGTTTTATTTTGTGATCGTTTTGCTTATTCTGGATTGATTGTGATTCGGGCTGCTCTTGGTGCATGGCATCTCTTGGAAATGGTTTTCAGCTTTTTCGCGAGTCTTTCAGCATTTAACACGTTGCTGGATCCGTGATCTTTTATAATTTTTCTCTCCCTAAACAATCTTAAGAAATAGAGTAATGCGCTTTGAAAACTGAAACACCAGAATATAAGGATCCAATATCGTTTCAGTGTGGAGTTGATGAGATAGTCCGGGTTGAACATGAGAATTATTTAACTCATTTTTGCAAAGTTTTGGACGAGTTGATTTGACAAGTTGAACCTCGAATTATGCTGATCTGATATAAGATATGTTTATGTGAAAAGAATATATTGTATATTTTGCAGATGGTGAAGCACGCGGAAGGCTTTGTACGGACAAGAATATTAGCAATTTGTCAAAAGTATTGCCTGAGATCTGCTAGGAAACTAACCTCTGCATGTTCTTCACACAATTTGAATTTGGTTGTCAGAAACAGCAATTAACGCAGAAATAAGCATAAAGGGGCATCTTCGTGGCGGCTAATCGGTTCCTTACCATGCGCAACTAATCAAGTGGCTAATCGATCACTTGAAAGTCATACAACTACATGTACCCACAGAAATATGACCTTTCGATTACAAAAAGGTCTAAAAGACTACCCTAGCTTAGGCTCAGAATGGTATCATTGACTATCTTTGAACCTAATAACTGCATTGTTCAAATTCGTTGCAATCTAATCTTTCGATGGTCGTTGACAAGATGCACTTGATGCCTCTTACTTACACACTAACTGTAGCCCCGTTAAAGTATTTGCATCAAATCTCGAATTAGTCCTCTCTCGGATATAACCCAAAAATTAACTATATAAAACTCCTTTTATAAGCAATATAGTGGATAAATATACTTAAGATGTCTTGTTGAGATTCTATCCCACACCAAAAGTTTACCAACTATTATGTGACCTTACTAATGTAATATTTCTACACTCTTCACAAGACACTTTTTAAGAAGGTCACTTTGGCCTTCACTTAATATGGTGTCAAAGTAAGTTAGGTTCTTCTGACTTCCAAACCATATTCTTTGGAGTCTTTTACATTGGTTGAATATCACTTCCTAATATGGATAGGACATGTTGGGATTTTATCTTATACCAAAAAGTCACTAGCCATTATGTGGTCTTATTGGAAGTTTACTTGTAATTTTGTAGCCTTATTAAGGTGGTATTTATGCACTTCTCATGATGCACTTTTAGGAATGCCACTTACGCCTCCACTTAACATGTCTTTTAAGAATTGATCCAAAAATGATCTATTTTTCAATATTGTTATTTAAAAAAATGAAATCAACTCTTTACTTAGATAAATTTCTTTACTATATAGCTATTTGAAAGGAAGCAAAAGGGTGCAAGATACTGGATAAAAAGGAAAGAATATTTTTTCATTTGATCTTGACGTGTTTTTTTTCTTTCTTTTTCTTCTTCTTTTTGAGAAGGGGGAGTGGGAGAGGTATTTCAAACATTAGCTAGTCCTAAGTAGCCACTAGCTAATTACTAAATTACAAATTTATTGACTATTATTGAAACTATTAATGTTGGGAGAAGTAAGATTTCTCCTCTTGTTTCAATAAGTCCCTTCACTAACAAGACGTGATATTCTTTCCATTTTCAACTTTTTCATACATTCTTGAATTTTGAAATGTAAATGGATTTGTACATCATCTAAAACTTATCAACCTTATGGAGTTGTCACTTTTTGACAAGTTATTTTATCGGATTGACCTCTAGAATTTCAAGGAAAAGCCAACCTACTCATTCTACATCCTTAATTAGGAACTAATGTTAACAAACACTTGACTCAATTGAAAGCATGTATTGTTTGGGACCCCTTAGTTCCAAATTTAACACTAAACATACACATGGGTGTATAAAAAAAATAAGAAATCAAAGACTAACCTTAAAAAAAAAAAGGACATAGGAAATAATGTTGTTAAACTACTTGAATACCCCCTTCCGTTCTGTTACGCAATATTATGAGACCAAATAGTGCTTGTTTCTCACTAATTGTAGCTCTGCATTCCTCCTATTGCTTCCCCACTCAAGCCTGAGCTTGTTTTTATATTCCCACTATTTTAATCTCCATGAATTTTGATAGAAAGTGATTACACATATTGCGTAAAGCTTAAAAACTTTAGGCAGGGGTGTCACAATGATGCTTAAAGCCATGCACAAGGTAATGTGTGATGTAACCACCCTGGTGCGACTACGTCTATCAGCCTCTTGCCCCACGTTATCATCATTCTATCCAATGTTGACATTCCCCACCCACTATGGCACTGTAACGGAGGGCGTTCTTGTCCACAGAAAGCACTGTACCGTACGTTGCATATTATATTTTTCTTATGACCCACTTTCGGCAGCGTTTAGCTTATCTCTATAGTGACGTAGATTCTTGGAACCACTAGGGGAAATACATAGAAGCAGGCCACACAAGTTGCTGTCATCAGTGTTGATTGGTGCCTAAATCCAAATATCTCAAGGAACCTCTAACTTTTTGCTCTCTTTCCTGCTTCCGATTATTTAAACTTTTATATCAAATTATATGTTATCCAACAGGGCACCCCCTTCGCTTTCCTATCCGTTATATATAAAGGCCCCCGAGAGCTTCATTTCTACCCAAACCAAGCTTCCATCCACTGTCCTCTCAGTCTTCATCACTCAGCATTAGCCCACTAACTAGCTCTTTTGTTCACAACTGCATTTGAACTACCCAACGATTCTCGTGTACTTTTTCAAGCTTCCGAGTCTCAAGCCTACCAATGGATCGCATTGTGAAAGTTGCATCCCAAAAGGCGGTGGTGATCTTCAGCAAGAGCTCATGCTGCATGTGCCATGCAATTAAAAGATTGTTTTACGAACAAGGAGTCAGCCCGGCGATTTTCGAGCTCGACGAGGACTCCAGAGGGAAGGAAATGGAGTGGGCTCTCGTACGCCTTGGGTGCAACCCCTCAGTCCCGGCGGTCTTCGTTGGGGGTAAATTCGTGGGGTCTGCCAACACCGTCATGACCCTTCATCTCAATGGCAGTCTAAAGAAAATGCTCAGAGAAGCTGGAGCTTTATGGCTTTAATGAGCAACGACTTGCCTTCCCAGCACTTTTCCCAAGTTCCCAATAAGGTTAACTCAATCATTTTGTTTTATTTTCCCCCTTTCTCTGACCTTTCATTCTAACTCGTATCCGGCGGCTCCAAGCAAGTATACATTGTACGGAAAATAATATATATATATAGAGTGTCAAGTTTATAACTTACAACTGTGAAATGTGCACCCCAGAACAATATTTCAGCCGTGCTACTCAGTTTATTTCTACCTCTGGAATCCAATGCACTATAAAAATCCATGTGTTAATCCCAGAAAGCAGCGAGGAAGGTCTGACTTTGAGCTAGAGCGATGAGGGCAATATGCCTGGGAAATAGACTCTGAAATTCCCTTCCAACTATTGAGCATTAGCCGAAATTGATATAGTCATTTCAACCAAAAGGGACAGATTCCTCGATAATTATCATATTTAAGCAACTATATTCTTGTTAGTGTTGTTCCACCAAGCGTCATTTTGGATGCTAAAGGATCTGGCAAGGATCGCTCACAGATTTTCGATCCAATATTCCGATATAACACCGTCCTTTTGTTTAGTATTCCAACGTTATTATTGCTCTCGAGAATATCTCGAAGCTTAAAGCGAGTCTTCTGCTGCAATATGATAAAAGCTCCTTATGTTCCACCATGCCGCTTTTTTTGATTGGCAGCCACTGTCACTAACCAAATTGATTCGTTACATTATCTATTGTATCCTTCTTTCATGAAGGGATCGTCTGTTGTCGAGTTACCTATCCCCAACGGATCAAATGCTTGGGGGGAAAGAATTTCGAATTTACGTGCTGCTTTAACGAAGCTTTTCTAGTAAACATCTTATCATTCTTTGGCTAACACAAATCTTACATGGAATCCTTGTTTCTTCAAACCATGTCACTAAAACCACCCAGATAATTTTACTTCACTGTATCCGGCCTGCAAGATCGCACATTTGGAACAAAGTATTGTTGGTAAGGCGACACCCACATTGAGTGTCACTTTCACTGAAAGCTCTCACTTTGATGCGTGAAATCCATCCAAAAATGTAAAGAAGAAGATAGCGAAAACTCGGAAGCATTTAGCCACCATTCAAGAAATTCGACTTTTGGGTATATATCCCCAGAAGCAAAGAAATTCTGCTTTTGGGATATATATCCACAAAAGCAACGATGATAGTGGATACTACAATTGTTGAAACAATCAGCGCGCCATACACATGCCTATCTGCCAACGTCAGCCACAAAAGACATCTCTGATCTCTGTTCTCGTGTACTTTAATGGCTGTCGTTAACGATCAAACACTAGTATATATTTTTACACTGCTGCAATATTCAAGTTCTGCCTAAGGATTATGCAGCCAACACGAGATGCCGAAGAAAGAAAGAAAGAAAGAGCAGCCGAAAAGGATAATAAGGAAATTATATAGAGAAAAAAAGAAAAGAAAAGAAAGAAAAGGGGCTAGATATACAGGGATTCACTTTGTCTGCAATGTAATGGAATCGATTCCACTTTATCTTTATAATAGAGAAAGCCGTCGCCATCGTTCTACAGCTGAAGTGCATATTTTGATCTAAGAAAGACTGTTTTTGCCACTGAGTTCCCACTGTTTCATGGTTGGCCCTTGGTGAAAACATTGGGCAATTCCTGCTAATGAGATTAGGCTACAGAATTAAGAGCTGCAGGAACGGAATTCAAAAAAGCTGCCGGTTTGGCTCGCTCAAAGGACTCTGGCACTATAAAGATCAATTGTAAGGATCTGCAAAGGGATCTTCGTTAAAGCAAAGCTTTATACAATGATTTGTCTGTGACGAAAATTCAAACCCTTTTACGCGCAAATTTCGAAAAGGAATATATTTTGTGAACCCAATATTCGAACTGGGTCTTTCGATCTGGGCTCCGTAGCTGCATGTCCCTCAGCACGGCCTAGTTGATCCACAAAACTTGTCCTTTAGGATAGGTTCTGAAAGCTGGGGACTGAGTTCCAAGGAAGATAGACCGGACCCACGACAAGTCAGGACAGGTTTTTGGGAGGAGGGCTACTCAGTTGCATTGGCCCAACCAAAAAATGAAGGGAAGAACTGGATGCCTCTTCTGGGCACTAGCTTTTTTTATTTTTTATTTTTATTTTATATACTTCGGAAAGAAATAAAAAGAGATTTAAACCTGACCAAATGGACTTATAAATTAAAGATCTTCTAAGCACTATTAACCCTAAGAAACATGGACTCACCGATCGAGGGTCTTACCCAATTAACCCTCCGGACACAATACTTCGAAAAAGAAAGAACATTTAAACCTTATTCAAATGACTAAATAAATTTTTACAAGACATGTAATGAATGTAACCACTTTATCAAAAAAACTTAAACTTAACTAGGAATCACATTCATTACTCTTAAATACCATCTTTCATTCAAGTCCCTGTAAACTCGGATGTGTCCCGAATCCCCATGAGTGCATTACAGAATAAAACTCTTCTAGAACAAAAAGTTATGAAGATTTACGGAATAAATCCTCCTAATGACTTCACCAACATCCGCAGGTACGACCATCTTATTCAATTAAAGTTTCGCTTTCTTTTTGTCTTTTTGATCTTATCCCAATCCAACGGTACCGATTCATCTTCGTACGAGTCGATTGACCTCCCACCATTCACAACACAAATAGGCGCATATTCTTTGATGGAATCTTTTAACGTGATCGTGGTATCTATGTTCTCTCCCGACCAATCAGGTTCTTCGGACGGCCTGAGAGGTAACATTACGAAAGGTCCAGAAAAATGTTACTCAGCGATCATTGACCACAATCAGCACGCCACGTGTTTGGAAAGAATTGGATTGACGGCGGTCATGAACCGTCCACAACCACTCGAAATCCTGGTTGATAATTCTCACGTACAACCCCGGGTAATGAAGTGCAACCGATGTCCCACGTGGCCATTCACAACATATTCTTAGATTTTTTCTTGTATATCTGTGATACTGGATGCATCACTCCGTCAAAATGTATTATTATTAGCTAAATTCCTTTTACTTTCCCAATAGGCAGTAGTGAAGGGCCACTATCTTGAATGCTTCTTAATTAAAAATGACTCATTAAATACTAAAAAGAAATCCTTAAATTTTGATTTAGTTAAAAAGTACATTACGTCATTAGACTTAGAGTTAAATCCTTGGCATAGCCGAAACAGTTGGTTCTGGCCGCGGCAGCCCCGCCGGGATTGTCTAGTTGTCGATGATACGGCAGACGCGCCAGATGGCTGCGGGACCTGAGGTAACTTCTGGGGATTACGATGTCGTAGCGAGCGTGCAATGTGTCAGCGAGGCAGCCTGCGCGCTTAAAGGAGGAGGCTGTCGTAGCAGGCAGTCTTTACAGCGCGGATGTAGGCGCAGGACGGGCCCAGCGTCTTCGCGTAGAGGACGGGGATCTCGTAATCCTTCATCTTGCCCTCCGGATGTCGGGCTTAGCGATGCGGCGCTCGTGGGTCTTTCATTTGGCTTCGATGCCCTCCGCATTGAGAAAACGTTACGCACCATTAATCACTGTAGAGTTGAGTGGCAAAAGATAACATGTTTACTTTATCTGTTTGACGTGGGTGGGAATCCGTGGGATTTTTTCAACGAAAGGTGCAACTAAGAGATTTGGAGGGTGCAGCACCCTAGAGGTGCTCTGGGTGGAAGAACTTCACGGCGGATTTGGAGGATAAATACCGTGTTGCGTATCGAGTAAGGAGAACTTATCAAAATTCAACGGCTACAAAGTGTGTAATGGGTTCGGAATAGTTGAATGCTTTCTTGTCCGTGCCCGCCCCGGAATGTCGAAGGCCCCTCTCTCTCTACTTTATAACGTAATTTAATAATTAAATTCACATAACCCTAAACTTTAGAAAAAAACTGAAAAAATAATAATCTTATCACACTTTATTTGATAGTTTAAGCTGGGAAGCAAGTTTTTTTTTTTTAATTTTCTTTTAAACACATGCTGGAAAGGAAGAAAAGAGACTGGAACACCTGATCAATGGGACTGTCAATAAAGGTTTAATTTAGAGAATATCACTGAATTAGGGCCTATCCCTAGAAAGCAAGGCTTACCTCAAAATACGTTTAAGTTAATTAGAAATATAATTGAGAAAATTCTTACTTTGTAAAATTTTCAGCACAAATTTTCATTACCGTCTCCACTAAACCTTAAGAAGTTAAAAATAAAAAATAAACTTAAAATAATATTCTAAAAGTTTATATAGAAACAAACTCCATGTTTCTTCTTTATCTTCTACGTCTCTTACTTTTTTTTTTTGGTTTTCTCGAAATAATGGCTCACCAATAATTGAAGAGACATGGGGATCATACGGGAGTCAATTTCGAGGGAAAAAAGTGAACCGACAGGTTCATTTGTTACTGAAGCATATGACTGCCAGTCCAGAGAGGGGGCAGGGGTCCCTGATAAAAACTGGGAAAGCACTTTTTCTTCCATCGATATTCGAAAATTTTCAACTGGAAAACAAGGGTTAGAGAAAAAGGTTACTGCATTAGGCAAAGATGCTTGGGATTATCCGACAGAAATTGGTGCCTGTGGGTAGCTTCGTCATTTTGTTATAATATTTGTTTACCTACCGTCTTTAGCTTTTCCGCCACATGATTCATGCGAGTAGTTTCTCTTGCCTTCTCTTTTTTTGTGTGCATGTGTTTGGGAGACTGGCAGCATGGATAAGATATTCTATAGACGGCCATAATGATCAGGCACCACCCAGAAGAAGCATTTGGTACTGCCGTTTTGCCTTTTTCATTCGCTTGTTATGGAATGCTAGTTGTTTCGGGATGAATAATTACCTTTTTTCTGTTCTGAAATCACCATGTTGCACTGTTCAAGGCCTCGTTTTTAGCAAAAAAAAAAAAAAAAAAGCCCAGCTTTTTGATAAATCTCGGGAGGATGAGCAGAAGAAGATGGTGGAGACAAAGACAGAAAATCAAAGGTACAATGGTTTGTGGTTTGCCATTTCTTCCCCGTTCCGACCAGAACGATTGAAGAGGACGATAAAGTAGGTTCAAGGCGTGTTACGAAAAGGAGAACCAGCTGGCGGAGCTATGGAACGTAGCGGCACAGAGGCTCAAGTTCAACAATAAGTGGAACCCAGACGCCAAGATGGTCCCGAGAGTAACAGAACCCTCCCTAATCCATGCAGAAATTGACTATAAATCCATGCTTCCATTCGCTCATTTTCACGGCCCAATCTACTTCAAGAAAGGAGCCGAGTACGACGCTATGGAGGCTACTCGGTTCGGACGCTATCATGTGGCGTTTGAAAATCCCAGGCTGAGCCAACCACAGGCACATGCTTCTGCGCGTAGTGCTTTCTGCACGGCCATTCTCAAGCACACGAAGTGGCGACGGAATCAAACCTCACTTTCAACACTGCCCAAACAAAACCATCGGTGTCCTCCTGCCAAGAATATATGCTCCTTTCTCACTGTTTATTCATAAATTCTACTGTTTGTATCATAAAAAAGTGGAGTTTATGGCATTCTATTCACGCCAACTCTTGCTGGTTTAAAGCATCAAATTCTGCCACATCTATGTACTACGGCAAACAGCCTTGCACCTCTCGAATTTCTCTAGAAATCATTGTACTTGAGGTATATGAGTTTTAAGTGCATGCACAAAAAAATTAGAAAAAAGATGTATCTATCATCTCTAGAAGATTCAGGTTAAGGTTTTTTATTTTATTTTATAAATTATTGTTTAATTCGTTGAATCTAAAAATGGTTCGGTAAGAACTAAATTCTTATTATTATTTAATGTTGGAGTAGATATTCCTAGAAGATTAGGATTAGCAGAAAAAAAAAGGGGTGTCCGAAAATCCGATCAACCACCACGCGATGGCACCTAATCCACCCATCATGGTTCCATCGGATGGCTGGAAACGCAGATGCGGTCCAAAGCAAAGACAGCGGTAACCACACGGGATTGGGACTCCCAATCTTTCTTTGACTAGTTTTAAACGTGTGCTCCGAATGTCAATCACAAGTGTGGAAGCACATCTCCTTGAGTGGGGCCCAGGTCCCGACAGTGATGATGTTTTTTACACTCGCCGACCGTAAATTTCTCAGATTCCAAGGAGTTAAAAGTAAGCGAAAGTGTGGTGGCATCTTCGTATTATTCGGGGGGGTATTACGTTTACGAATGGGGTCGTAAAGGGAAATTACTGAATAATAATATTATTTTTATTCCACTTAGTCCTCGAGGGCACAGGACTGTTCCTCGCCCTTTGTCTCTCTTCCTCTTTTATTTCCTTAATGATTTTATTTTATTTATTATATTATATTTTTGCTTCTTTTTTGCTCTTTCTTTACCTTCTCTTCCACCACATCAGTTTCTTCGATTTGTTGATCTGCTTGTCGGACATGTTGGTCTCGATCTTTCCCTTAAATGGCCACGGAAAATCCGCGACAGAGAGAGAGTGAGATAGTTAGAGAGAGAGAGAGAGAGAGAGAGAGAGAGAGAGATTGATCTGGTTGAATTTTGAGCTGGGTTCCCTTGGTGTCTTGAAAGATGAAGAGCGATAGATTGACGGGTTTCAGTGTGTTTGGCTGTGTTATGTGAGACATCATTTCTTGAGGTTTCTGGGTGTGCCTTTAATTTCTTTGGATTTGATATGGGTGGGTGTTTCCCTTGTTTTGAATCATCCAACAAGAAGGGAAGTGCTGTGAAGGAGGTGGCCAAGAAGGATTCAGGCAAAGAAGGCTCAGCTGCTCAGTCGCACCATGTGAACAGAACCAGTTCGGGTAAATTTTTCTTTTTGAATTTTTTTTTTGGGGGAAGTAATCCTTTCTTCTTCTTTTTTTCTTCTTCCTGGTTTCTTTGACTGCTATGCTTTAAATTGGGTTGAATTTTTGGTTTCTTTGGCTTCGTTCGAACGTCTTGGTGACGTGTTGTTTAGAATTCTTCATCACTTTGATCTGATGCATCTGTGGTTGTTAAGTCCGGTTTTGCTGGCTGGCTAATTTGGCGCTCGTGTGGTTTCACTCTTACATTAAAATGATGAATTGTTGGTCATAGCAATTGCTTGTTGTACGTAAGTTCTGAATTATATATTTAGTGCGTCGTACAAAGTTTAAGTTTTGGAGATCTGGCTTCAGTTCTGAGAGTTCCAATCCTTTTCTTTTTTGCTCTTTTAGCATTCTGCTGGTTCATAATTGTCAAACGTATGGCAGATACTGAAGCTAGTAAGTCCGTTTAGAGTTGAAGTTTTTAAGTGTCGAGCGAAAAATCTAGAAAGGGGGAGAGTGTTGACTGAAATGCTTTGTTGTTGTTCTGCAATGAAAGTACAACGGAATTTTAAGCTTCAATTAGACATATTTGTTGAGAACTCGATGGTAATATTTACCATGCTTTGATGCTTCACAAGCATGGATTACTCAGCTTAAGTAGAATATCTAAGAAGAGTGAGTTACGCTTTAACGATTTGGCATTCATGGGTGCTACTAATGGTATCCTGACGTATGTGCAATTAAACTGCAATGTAGGAACGTATAGGTCCCTCCAGCCATTGTTTTCAAGAATTTATGCCTTTTGGTGGTTCGAATTATGTTGTAGTGTTTTACCAACCTGTCCATTTCCTTTTCTAGCTTAAATTTGGTTTTCTTCTTTTTTTCTTCCTACCTGCAGTAACTTATTCATTTATTCTACAGACAAATCAAAATCTCGGAGTGGCTCAGATCCTAAAAAGGAACCTAGTCTTCCTAAAGATGGACCAACAGCAAATATTGCTGCACAAACATTTACATTTCGAGAACTTGCAGCCGCAACAAAGAACTTTAGGCCAGAATGTTTACTTGGTGAAGGAGGGTTTGGACGTGTTTATAAAGGTCGGTTGGAGAGCACAGGACAGGTAATTTGGGATTGGTTAAAATATAGAAGCCTTTGCCACGTCTACAAACATGTTTAACGCATGACAATCATAAGATATCCTATTTATTAGATGCTGATCTTACTTGATGTTGAAACTTCTACATTGTTCTGTATTGTCCTTTTATGTGTTTTTGGCAGTATTTATACAGTTCAAAAGCATTATTGACTCATTCATGCCTCCAGTTAAGCAAATCCACCTCAACAGCTATTTTGCTTCAATACTCTCTCATATGGTCTTTATGACCTGTTGTTTGATGTTAAATTTATTTTTGCAGGAAGTTGCTGTGAAGCAGCTTGATAGGAATGGGCTTCAAGGAAATCGAGAATTTCTAGTGGAGGTTCTCATGCTTAGCCTTTTACACCATCCAAACCTTGTCAACCTGATTGGTTACTGTGCTGATGGTGACCAACGTCTCCTTGTTTATGAGTTTATGCCATTGGGATCATTGGAGGACCATTTGCATGGTTAGATTGCATAACTTTCTGCCAATAATTTAACTTGCTGGACTTTTGAATGTAGTTCAGTTATGGCATGTCTATTGGGTAAATCTACTTGTTTTTAGCTTATAATGTGTTGTTGCATGTTATTCTTTTTCCAAATGGATCATATCTCCTTCCTATCATCCTAAGATGTTCTGGTGAGAGGAAAACTATTCAGTACTATAGAACAATACGATGAATGGTTTGGTTGAAACTACTTTAGTGTTCTTGTTATTTTGAAGCATTGGCTCCTTATATGTAGGTCTTGTGCCTGTATTTTTTACATTTACATGGATCACTTGAAAGTGCAAAAAAGTGGTTGATTTCAAATGAATTATTCCTATAGGAAGTTTAGTCTCGGCTATTAGTTTGATAGAAATATGTTGTTACAGTACTCTAGTAATTATTAGAATTGATGGTCAATAGTAGATTGGAACAATGATTGAGGTTTGGTTTAACAGAATTGGCTGTTATATATTCTTTTTTCAGTATCCACTAAACTAGGTGTTGAATCTCAAAAGGCTGGGGATTAAAGTTATTGCCGTTGCCTATCTTAATCATTCAATGTTTAGGCCAAACATTCAACTGCTAAGCTAGTGATGACAGTGATATTTGGTAAAAGATGCATATGACCCCAAATATGAACGTATTCACTGGTTTTTCAAGGCCAAACTACTTCTTAAACTTTTGTGGTCTCCACATAGCTGCAAAATATTTCTCTTCCTCTAATGATATCTTTACCTTCTGTTTCTCATCTAAACTCTACATGAAAGACGGAAGGGTGCTGAAGGTTTTCCCCATTTAGTAGCTTATATTAATAGAGACAACTCCTGCTCCACACCAGAAAACAGAGATTTCGAAAATGAGGGAGGGCTACCTCCCTTTCTTTGACTCCAAGTCCATGGGCCTGTAATGGATCAAACTTAAATTAATTTGAAAATATGCATTGAGCTCTGTTGTCTTAGTGGAGAGAAAACTAGGATTCCCTTTTGTAATGATCAAGGATAGAATGACAAAGCTGGTCATTTCTTTGATTGTTCAAGTTGTTTTTCTGTAGACTATTTCCAAGGCCATGAAAGGAAAGAACATTGAGCTTTAAATGATAAGAGTTGCCGGGTGTTGGAATGAATGGTCTGGTTGACAAATAATAAGAGTTTAGATTGCGATGGAGTTAATAGACCCAATAGCAGCATTAGTAGTTGATTTTGACTTACACTGACCTTGGGCAGTTATGATTTGTTAATCATTGTGAACACACCAATAGAAAGATTGTTAAGTCAAATTTGTGAGCGTAATGGATTGATTTATTCTTGCTGCTACTACAGTTCTAGCTGGCAGGAGGTGTTGAATATGGCATATCAATGGTATCTTGATATTTGAGCGTAATGGATTGTTTTTTTTTTTTTTTGAGTATTTGTGTTCTATCATATCATCATATTGAAAGAGGAGGTATTTTGACTTGGGACTTCAAGGCCATATTGCTATTTATTTGTTGTGGTACTGATTTTGACTGATCAGTATGATCCTGATATAGTTTAGCAAAAATGAGATCATAAGGAAGAAAGTGATGGGGAGATTAGAAATGAAAGCATTGTTTTGAAGCTCTGAGGTGTACCATGTAAAGAATATATCAGGGATCCATGGAGATCAATTTTATGTTGGATGTGTCAAAAGGGCAAGAGCTGCTAAGAAACCCAAAAGATCACATGGTCACGGAGGGTTTACTATAAATGGTTGTAGTTGGCAGATTGAAACAAAAGGCGTCATGTCAACAGTGAGTACTTTGTTGAAGATTTCCCCATAAGAAAAAGGGGATAAACTTTTACGTTTTCTTCAAAGAGCTTGGATTCAATTCATCTGCAGAAATTTGAGTTATTTGCTGGGGGTTTTGGGCAGAGCTATGTCTGAGAAAAAGGCTTGCAAACACCCTCTAACTAGCAAAAAGGCACAAGTGAATACACGCCCACATGATTTTGTATGCAAGTGGTCAAGAATAAAGCCTCTTGCAGTAATAAATTAGTACTTAAAAACTCCATCTTATTATCCTACAACCTCTGTTCTTTGTCATGTATAAGATCGCGATTCCTTCATAGATTTCAGATCCGTTCTGAAGCGCAGTAGAGGCTTTATGAAGGTCAATAACTTGCTATTAAGAGTCACGAATATGTATTCATACTGATACAACCTCACATATAAACAATTCCTTGATGAATTGGTTTACTCTTATTTGGTTAATGCAGGATGAGGTGATGGTTAAGAGTATTTCCTAGTGAGAGGACAAGTGAAAAAGTTGAAAGGGACTAATTCCATCCCAATGTCTTTGCTTCAACACTGAAGATATAAATTAAATCTAACCACTCCAAGGGGACAGTTGTCATGGCTACTTTTGTGCCTCTCATCATAGTCGAATGTTTGAGATTCAATAATTGGTGTAGCATATACCACCAGGATTGAGTGATAATTTATTCTTTTGTTTTATTTAAGCTCCATTGATTTAATTAATCAATGGACCAGATTTTTGAAGTACTAGAACACGCTGAAATGTTTACAGTTCCATTAGAGTTGTATTCAGCAACTCATTTTAACATCCTCTTTCCTTGAATACTAATGTGGCAAGCTTAAGTAAATTAGTTTCATGCCTGAAATTTCTGCAGATGTCCTGATTGTGATTTCCACCTTTTTTTCAGATCTTCCTCCAGACAAGAGACCACTCGACTGGAATACGAGGATGAAGATTGCAGCAGGAGCAGCCAAGGGACTAGAATATTTGCACGATAAAGCAAATCCTCCTGTGATATACAGGGACTTAAAATCGTCCAACATCCTTCTTGATGAGGGCTTTCATCCTAAGCTATCAGATTTTGGGCTTGCAAAACTGGGGCCTGTTGGTGACAAGACTCATGTGTCCACACGTGTCATGGGAACATATGGTTACTGTGCGCCGGAATATGCTATGACTGGACAACTCACGCTAAAATCTGATGTCTATAGCTTTGGAGTTGTCTTTCTTGAACTTATAACTGGGCGCAAGGCAATTGATAATACCCGAGCTCCAGGAGAGCATAATCTTGTTGCTTGGGTAAGTACTTACTCCTGTCAACACTAAGAGTTGTTTAGGTTTCATTTTCTTTGGAAGAATGAATTAAAATAATTGGGTAACTGGTATATGCAGGCACGACCACTGTTCAAGGATCGTAGGAAATTTCCAAAAATGGCTGATCCACTACTGCAAGGCCGTTATCCAATGCGAGGACTGTACCAAGCTCTTGCAGTTGCAGCCATGTGTTTGCAGGAACAAGCCGCTACGAGGCCTCTAATAGGTGATGTTGTGACGGCCCTCACATATTTGGCGTCCCAAACCTATGACCCAAATTTAGCTGCATCTCAGCATAACAGAACTGGTCCATCGACTCCTAGGATGAACAAGGACGAAGGAAGAAATATGGGAGATGGGCTGGATAGCCCAGATGAAGCTGGACGTAGTGGGTGGAATGGTTCCCCTTCTACTCATAGAAATTCACCTGATTTCAGAAAGAGAGAAACAAGGGAATCGAGTGGTGGTTCAGCGTTGGCGAGGATTGAAACTGGTGGTGGAGCCAGTTCTGGGAGAAAACTTGGTGTGGATGAGCTAGAGCGATATGAATCTCAAAGGGATAGCCCTGTAAATGGAGGGAGAGCAAGGGAAACCCCAAGGAATCGAGATTTAGATAGGGAGCGTGCAGTGGCAGAGGCTAAAGTATGGGGGGAGAATTGGAGAGAGAAGAAGCGGGCAAACGCCATGGGTAGTTTCGATGGTTCGAATGAGTGAAATGCACTAAAACAGCCGACCTTCTACTCGCGTCTTGTAGGGAAGAACAAAGAAAGAGAGAGTGCGAGACGAAGCATACCCAGCCTTTTACTGTCTTGGCTTCTGTGTCCAACCGGGTATATCCAACCTTGACTGTTGTTGCTTGTTTTATAATATCATTCTTCTTGTTGAGTACAGAAACTGAATTGCATCAGTTATATGTGGTAAGTGGGAATTACAGTTGGGAAAAAAAAAAAAAAAAGGAAAAAGAAAGAAAGAGGAAGATGAGGGAGGGTTACACGTGATTTGGCGCATTTACTTGTAAAACCCTTTTTAGCACGTGGTCTGCAACATGTTCATCTATGTATTTAGGAATTTCAGAAGTTTTATGTTACAGAGAGCTGTGAAGATGTCTAATTTTTGCCCCCTATATATTGTCTGTACGTGGGGAAACTCAGTGGGTTTGGTGTGGGTGTCTAGATCTTGTACTTGCGTACGATGTCTAGATCTTGTACTTTCGTACCATGTCGTATATGAATTTCTGAGTTATGTTTTCGGCGTATACACACTTTTATCTTCTCTCTCCCTCTCTCTCTCTCTCTCTCTCTCTCTCTCTCTGGCGTTGGCATGGAATTGAACCGGTGGAAATGGATGCAACAAAACACTGCTTCCGAAACTTGAAGGGTAAACTTACGAAATTGATTATTTATCAGACGTATGGTTGAAATAAGATCAGTGTCTTCATCCACCCCCGAACAATTGAATCATATTAACAGCATTTCCACCCTACCCCTTTCAGATATAGATTGAACTGACAGCTTCTGCCACCTTTTTCAGTCATCCGAAAATTGGGGAGAGGTATACCAGCCGCAGCCAAGTTTCATCTCTCTAAAGTCACTTGAATGTTTTCGTTCTTCAGACCTCGGTTTCGCGTACGACCAAATTACGAAGCCAAGAGAAACTGCGGGAAACGACTGGCAGTCCTCCAATCTCTAGGGGCTCTTTGAACAAATGGTACATGAAGCAAGAAGCTGATAACAAAGGGACTTTCACGCCTTGTGACCACGAAAGCGATTATCAATATCAGTCGAGCTCAAGCTCCCACTCGGCAAGCAACAACATCAACACATGTAAGTAGTCTTCCAACGCAATTGTCGAAAAGCTTCTTATGACATCCAGAAGCTACAATCAACCCATCAAATGACAGTTCCTTGTCAGTCCAAGATAGTAGTTCCAACCAAAGCAGTCTCCCTTCGTTTTAAGAGCAGAATCATCAAATATTTGGTTCTGAATCTTAGCGGAACCAAATAAGCCGATTAAGCGGTTTTAGCCACAAATCACGATTACGATGGAAGAAAACGTATGATTACGAATGGTCTTGTGGCAGCAGAGAACTGGGCTCGAGTATCAAGATATATAAAATACCAACACAAAACGGCCCAAACAGTAAAAGAGTACAAGGCTAGCCCTTGGGTACCTGTCTTAAGAAGGCAACACAATATATATTAATATCGCCGCCCCAGTAACCACTTGAAAACAGCGTTAAGTGTGCTAAAAATAGCTTCATATACTCATTTATACAAATTCCAAAGCTAATTGCTGATCCAGGACATTACCATGTCCGTAGGTGACGTAGTGAATTATGCTGAACCCTAATCTCAAAAAACATGGGGTTATAACAAAGAAGGGCCACCCTTCCTAATACTTGTAGACCAAAATGAAATTCTGGGCTTATCCCGCAAAAAATATCGTCATTTTAGATGTCAGTATCATTTCCTCCGCTTTCCCTGCACAAAACAATCGTTCACTTAAGTAGGTAACCACCGATTTTTATTTATTTATTTATTTATTTTTGGGGTGGGGGGCGGTGGTAAGGGTTTGGTTTGGGAAGGAAATCATCATCGTATCCTAAGCTAAAAATTTAGGCGGCCAGCAACATACCGAACTCGCATAATCATCCATGGTTAATTGCTTCCGCTTCTTTACGGAAATGGGACTCTCATTCTGCCTAGCCAAAGCACGCTTTGATGGTGTCATGCTCTGAAACACAGATCGCCAAGTCAGTACAAGATGACATACATGAAAAACTGCTTGATCACATAAATATTGGATCCAAATAAACAAATGCACGAGTAAGATGGGTGTGACAGAAACAAAGTGTGATGGTATTCACTATCAAATTCAATTGTAAATTGGTATTATTAAAACAATATTCACAGCACATATCGAATATTCCAAACCGTACCTTGGCGAGTTTCTTCTCTTTCCGGGCTTGTCTCTCCCTCTCGTCATACTCTTGGTTTTCCTTCTCCACCAACCTGATTAGGGTATCACATCTTCTTGCAAGTTCTTGAGTTGTGCGAGACTTTACAAACCAATCAAAACGAAACAATGGTGACGTACGAAATGCTGCTTTCAACTCATCCCAGTTCCCATACCCCAGTTTGTGAACCATGCATATCTACAAATTGTGAAGCAAGATAAAAATTACGTTAGGAATTTGGATATATTGCACATAAACAATACCATACTTGCCATTAGTGAAAGAAACACACCATGAAACGATCACATTCTTCGTTGTACAACTTCCCCTTGTTCTGACCATACTGAATCTTGAGTTCCAGCCATGGATTCTTGTACCTATCCAACTTCTTCCCAATAGCTTTCATGATCTCATCTTTACGAGAAATTCTGGCTTCGCCTCTTTCAATATTCTTTATGATCCTATCATAATCTGCAGGTATCATTTAGACTCAGTATTTAATACAGTGGAACGACTTCTCATTATAGGAAGTTATATGAGAGCCATATCCCACATTTAACAGTTCATACTATATGAACAACTTCTTATCAGTCTGACAAAAGTGGAAAAACAACGAAAATCATTGTCAGGTTCACAAGCAAATAACAACAATAGTCGAATCAAATATGGTAGAAACCAAGAATGCAAACCTTAGAATAGCTAAAATTGTAAGCAATGCCATAAAAAGACAAAATGACATTGAATCTGGGAACAACATACTTTACTTTTGAAAAGAATAAATAACAAAGACGAAAGCACAATATTTTACAAATTTCCAACTTCTCTAACTGTTTTTCAACCAACAAATGGTACATTAGACACTATTGGCTTTCCTCTGCCCAGGTTCAGGCTTTAGTACTTAGCACACTCAATATCGAAGTTCACAAAGAGAGAATTCCCCTTAAGAGTGATCAGCAATAAACTGAACAAAAGAGTGATAGATGGTCAAAAGGGAGACTTAATAAGACTCAATGATGGAAGGGAACCATGCTCCAATCCCCCATTTAATTCTAGAGCTTCTGGGTTTTGAGCAAGGACAAAGCCAAGGAATACAAAATTGATTCAACATAAAGCCTTGACAAGTACCCTACGAAAGGTATTTGTGATGGCTTCAACACCGGCAAGAAAAAAGAGCATTCAGACAATGACAATGGATATGGAGGTTGCTACAATGGTGGGAGGTCAAATAGGAAAGAGGTGAAAGCAGTGCAATTTGTGGTGGTGGTAGAAGCTGTTATAAGGGAGATGAGATATTGCATACTAAATGAAAATTTCCGCAGAAACTCTTTTTAAGTGTTGCTCTCCATTTACAAACTACTACTTCAAATCAGACTAGATACGTAGGCACACCAAAAAACAAAAAAGTTATCGTTTCATGTAATTACTAAGCTGTTCCACATATCGTTATTGGTATAGAAATACCAACATAACATTTAATATCATAAAGAATAAATTGATTTTCAATTTAATTGATTGACTCTGAAATATGTAAAAGCTATCAATCATTATAGATCTAAATAGTATTAATCCATCAAATAAATTAATGCACTGATAGATAGTAATCGTTGATAACATAAGGATGATCACAAGATTTGATCATCAACTGTTAAGTTTTGAAACATATCTAATATTGCTCCAAAAGTTACAAAACATATTTTATTTTGTGCAAACAAGCTGTTAACTTTTTAGCAAATTGTAAAACATAAATTTCACTCTTAAAAACACGACATACTCTGATGCAACCAGTTATTTTTTATTAGTTGTTTAACTATTGCATGGCATGCTCCCCATCTTTAATGTTTAGATAACTAAGATCTAAACAAACAGTTAGACTGATATACAACCACAAGCATTTTCCAAAATAAGTGAAAAGCACAAGTATTGCTATCGCCATTAAACCCAACAAAGACCAACTCTAGCAGCCAAACCAACCAAGTGGTTCAGCACTCAAACCAGAAACTAATGCAGTTCACCTTCCTAACTGAAGGTTAAATCCATTCAATCCAATCAACACATGTCCTTCCACCAGTTCACACATCATTCACAGAAATAACCAATAGATGACTAAAGACCTGGAGCCACCAACAAAAATAATATATCAAAGTCAAAAAGGTTGAATCTCAACTGAGATGAGCATAATATTGAAGTGGGGAAAAAAAAGTTGCAGGCAGCCCAATAACATAAACTTATATTAGCTTCCCACTCGAATCTGCTATCACTAGAGTGAGAATTCAATAACACTGGACATTACTCACCATTTAACTCTTTGTATCTTTCCTTAAAGACTTTTGCATATCTTTCAACTTCCTCCTCCGTTTTGCCTTCCATTTCACAAGCAATACTTTTAATGTCATTCCGGCCATACTTCTCACAAGCCCTAATGAATGTATTGAAATCCCTTCTACTCCATGAGGAAAACCCCTGAAATTCACCGATAGTCAAGTTTTGAGAAAGGAATCCAACATATACCTCTTCCACCACTTATAATACACTTGCCTCTTCCAACAGGCGCTCCTTCTCTTCCAGCTCTTCAGCAGTCAATGGATCTCCCACATCTAAATGTTCAATACTCGATTAGAAAAGGATTAACTAAAAGAATATCAGGAAAGGGATACAACTCAGAGAAAACACTCAAATACCCTCAGGTTCATCCACGTCTATTGTGTCTTTCAACTGATTCTTTTGATGTGTTTGCTGAGAAAATAGAGAGAACATAAATAAGTTATAAAAATAGGTATCAACACTTTCAACCAACTTTGTGTCGAATTGGTTTCAACAACAGCAGGAAACATATTTTTAGGACTCAACTATACCCACCATCAGATAACGAACTTCCTTTTCATACAGCTCACTTAGCCTTTGTGTGTTGAAGAACTGGAAATCATGCCTGTCAGCAGAATAAAATAATATATAAGTAGAGATTCCTATAAGGTGAGAACCAACCTCAGTATACAACACAACAAGTTTCAAGAGACGCTTACAATTGTGGCATTCGAGGAATTCGAGGCTCTCTTGGTTTTGCAGGACCTCCTTGCCGCATTGTTTGCTTAAAATATTCAGATTCGGAGTAACTAGAGAGGACATAAAGAAAGTCAACTTTGGTGTAATGATGGAAAAATATAAATGCAGCACTGATATTGTAAATGTAAATGTGCTCTTACTTTCTCTTCCGCTCTCTTTTGGGTGGTTCAATCCAATTATCGCTAACAAGTTTCTTGAAGTCGACCTTGTTCTCATCCTTCAGCACAAAAAAGCATTGTATAGCAGTAAGTTACTTCAAAATGCAAATTAATAGCCAATTTTGGTTGGGGAACAAAACATGAAAGAAATGCCTTTACCTTTTCATCATCAAAATCATACAATTCAGCAGCTGCAGAAAAACAAATCAATATCAGAATTTACACCATAATGACTGTATAAACCAAAGAAAACAACTCCATATGGGTAAGAATCATTGATGCAAAGATACATACTGTCATCCATTTTAAACTTGATTGCATCTTCTGTAAATTTCTTCATCTTAGCATCAAGCTCAGCAGTCGCCTCTTCTCCTTTTGCAATAATTCTGTCAATGTCCTCATCCGTGATCGTACTATCCTTGGAACTGAAAACCATTTCGGCACCAAACCTCACCATCTGAAGTAGCTCATCTTTATTGACAGCTGCATAGGTGAAAAAAGAAGAGACATAAATTATATATGGTTGAGATACTTGTCTAAATAAAACGAAAATCACCAAGAGAGGACACCATAATTTGAAAAATATTTTACAACTGAAACCACTTACTCTTCTGCTCAGCTAGTCGTCCTTGCTGAATCACCAAAGCATCAAGAGCAAGCTTTTTATAAGCCCTCTCAATCACTTTTTCCTCAATAGTATACTGCTCCACAAATCATTTAGAATGAGAAACAAGTGTAAGAAAGTAATAGCTCAGCTCCAAATATGTGAGAAGATATAGTAATCCAGACCTCTGTGCAGAACCGGAACACCTGAACTTCTTTCTTTTGACCAATCCTGTGAGCACGATCCTGTGCTTGCAAATCAACTTGTGGATTCCTAAGAAGGCCCCAAGGATCACCAAAACCACCAAAGTTAAAGAAGAGACACAAATAACAGCAGCTCCAACAAAGAAAATAAAAAGATGTTCACCAGTCACTGTCATAAAGGATGACAACATCAGCAGTAGCAAGATTAATGCCAAGGCCTCCAGCTCTCGTTGATAATAAGAAAACGAATTTCTCACTCCCTGGCTTATTAAAAGAATCAATGGAAGCATCACGATCTTCTCCACCAGTATTCCCATCAATCCGACAATAAAGGTATCCACGAAACATCAAATAATCTTCAAGAATGTCCAGCAGCCTTGTCATCTGAACAATAGAAACATGTACAGATCTCAGAATGAGATGCCAAAAATAAAAAATAAAAGATGGCATCATAACATTCGTATAGCAAGTAAACACTACCATTCAGGAATCTGCTGAAACAAAAACCATACATATCTATTACTAGTTTTAATGTCAAAACCAACCTGTGAGAATATCAGGACCCTAGAATCACGTTCTTTTAGTTTTGGAAGCAATTTATCCAGCAAAACCATTTTACCTGTAAGTGAAAATTGATGGTAGATTAGGCTTAATCACACCAATTTGTAGCCACTGATAAAGTCAACTCATGAGACTCTAGAGCATACCAGCATTAGTAATGAGATGCTCTCCTGTAGTATAAGGAGGGCCAGGTTCAGCACCTTGAAAAAGATAAGGATGATTACAGCATTTACGCAGCTGCATTGCTATATTAAGAAGACGCTTGCGTTCTCCACCAGCATTAACAACTTCAAGATCTTTCTGCAGTAAAGCCCTGTAATAGTGCTTCTGCATCTGTGACATGCCCACTTTAAGAATTGTTTCCTTCTTTGGAGGCAACCCTTTTTCAACATCTGACTTCAACCTTCTAAGGAGAAAAGGACGGAGGACCTAAAATTTGCAGTCAAAAAAGAACCATTTTATCAGCTTAAAAGATAACTCCCCAAGAGAAAGATGGTACAACATGAAAACACTATTGCTCCCTCAGAAGGTTCTTCAGCCTACCTTATGAAGCTGTTGAACAACTTCCTGCTGATCATTTTCACCAGAAATTTGAAACCACTCATCAAAAGTTTCAGCGGAACTAAATATCTCCGGCAGAAGAAAATTTAGAAGGGACCAAAGTTCATGCAGATTATTCTGCATAATGGCAAAATGACATCACATTTGAATCAAAAGAAGTAGCGACCTGTTTGGAAACAAAATATAGTCCCAGCATGTATTGAAAGCAACTAATTGTATGAAATATGCATCACCAACAATATAACCTGCTTATTTTCAATAACAACCAGTAAGTCATTGGACATGGATCCACATTTTCTATAACACCCAATAACATGGCACAAAGAGAAGTAACCACACCAATAAAAATTACAATCTTTACCTGGAGAGGTGTGCCAGTGATGAGAAGTCGATAATTTGTATTATAAAGCCTCATTGTTTTTGAGAGGAGGGAGTTCTCATTCTTAATTCGATGTGCTTCATCAATGATAATATAGCGCCAGCTAAAGCGACGTAAGGAGGTCTTTTCTTTAATTGCCATTTCAAAACTTGTGACACAGACATCAAACTTGCCAGCAACCAATAGATTGTCTCGTATATGCCTCTGGACAAATAAGAAAAATGATAAATTGTTAGGAAAATATACAATCTGCTAACTGGAGTTTACTCACTGTAATTCAGAAATCACTCACTCTTTCATCGGGATTTCCAAGAAACTTTACAGCACGCAAAGTTGGGCAGAATCGTCGGATTTCATTCATCCAATTGCCAAGTGTAGATTTTGGGGCAACTACCATATGAGGGCCAGTTATTCCTCTGAACTCATGCAAATAGCCCAATAAGGAGATAGTTTGCAATGTTTTACCAAGGCCCTGTTTAAAAGCCAACAAGTTATCACCATAATCATATCAAAACTAGGCAATACAGCAACTTGCACATGAAAAGATAATAATAGAATTAACATTTTGGCAAAACACATCTTCCAAGAACAAGAATCAAAGCATATTATCCAATAACGCAGTCAACTGAGTTTCCATCAATTCGGAATGCATACCATTTCATCTGCAAGGATTCCATTTATTCCATTCTCATATAGACGGATAAGCCAGTTTAATCCCGCAAGTTGGTAGTCCCTCATCTTTCCCTGAATACCTGAAGGGAGAAACCCCCATAATATAGGTAAAAAATAATCAGCATTCCAAATTCGAAATTTTTGGGTACACAAAAATTATACCATAAACAGGAAATATCATTTTGAATGGAAAAAGAAATCCAAAAGAAAACAAAAGAAAATGTCAAACTAAGACATTGTTGATATAGCCACTGAGAATTTGGAGGCCAGTCATAGGGGGAGTGCAGAAATGGGAAGAAAATCATACAACCTTTTAGCAAAAAAATCAAACTTGTCACCTTGTACTCAGGGATCAAATTTTGTCAAGAAAAGAAAAAAGCAAAATAAGTAATATATGACTACGTAGTCAGATTTCCAGCCACCAAGATCTACAAGTGATCTAGATATATTATTCATTCAACTAAAGGAATTGGACAAGAACAAAGGAAACAAGAAATCAAAATCTCAAAATTTAACGAAGTTAGGAAAAGTGAAAAAAGAAATTGCATAAGAAGCAGCTAAATCACAAGTCTAACAATATTCTCCAAAAATGGTTAAAACCAAATGAAACGAACTGTAACGATATTTCCCAAAATATGCACAAAAACTTAAGAAATAACACAGGGTACACTCACAACAGTTCAAGACAATCCTAAAAAGGACCACTGAGACATACAGATAAATGGGAAAAGACAACATACAAGAGGGTTGGGTAACAAGCCGTGTGTTTCCAGTCCCAGACAAACCATCCTCTTCCTCCTTAAGACATTCTTCATCTTCTTCCTCTTCAGTTATTTTTGATGCATGGCGACCCCTTCATGACAAAGTGAAAAAAAGGCAACCACTTCAAGAAAGGTTAATTTTAATGTATAACAAGACCAACACCTATAACAAAATTAAATGCCTCAACCTAGAATTTTGAATGCACATAACATACTAGGAATTAAAACAGAAAAATTTATCAAGTGCAGACAGTCTGAACTCCTTACGTGAATCATTGCTCAAAAATCAAGAACATTACATTTATCTTGATGACAAAACAATCCTATGTTGACAGCAACGTTTCTCCTCCATTTTGCAAGAGCTACTCCTTAATTTTCAATTACATACTTTGAACGAAAGAAGACAACAGCATAGAGACAACAAATCATTGGTATTAAAGCACTCCTAATGTAATTCAAAGATATATAACACTTTTTCATGAAAGATAAATGTCCCACCAAAAAACAAATAGTCAAACTTACAATAAGTACCAGAATTAGATGCTTATATCTTCGCTTGGTGCAGCTTAGAAATTTCTAACATGTAAAAAATCAAAGTTAAATTTATTAACTACAAGGCTTTATAGGCAGCAAGAAGGGCTAAAACTATGCCAAACATGAGAAGACTTGTGTGGCAAACAGAACTATTCTTTAGTAGGAGCAGATTGCAGCACAAAATTAGAACCAGAGAAGTGATAGACAAGATTGGAAATACTGGAACCAAGCAATTTTCGTGATGCTTTGGGAAGCGAAAATACCTTCCCTTTACCCTCTTCAAAGATGCAGAATGATCGCCTTTGGCAAAGTGCGCAAACAGCTCAGTTTGCTGCAGGAGGTACTTCAAACGGCCCTTTCCCCTATTGTTCTGCAGTTAAAATAAAATCAATAAACCAACCCCACCAAATTCAATGTGCTAGCAAACACAAAGCAATCCAAATGCTCAAAATCATGCACGCACCATATCAGCATCAATTGCAGCATTTTGAGCATCTAATATTTCCTGAATCTTTTGTCTCTTTACTTTTTGCATTTCTTTAAGTCGGGCCTTTTCGCGCTTGCTCATTTCAGCATTGGATTCACCATTTCCATCCTGCATATAGTGCCAAAAATAGATGAGAGAATATAAAGCTTTAGACGTGGAATGTTAGATAACATTGAAAAGGTGTGATTGAGGAGAAATAACGAAGCTAAATTTGGCACTGCGACTTATCAACCATAATGAGGTACTGAATAGTGATTCAAACTAAGCATCAAACAACAAGATAGCCAGGAGAATAAGTAATCATTTAGGAGCAACGCGACAACATCTCAGCTCATGTTTGCCTCCTAATTAAATTCTACTTAGTTAAAGTACTCAAAATACCGAAAGCAAAACACACAATAAGCTAAACCCTAATTCAATTTGGCTCCCTCGTTTTCGAAACCAAACAGAGGCATACTTAAACCAAGCCCTAGACCAGCCAAAATCCAATTGCAGAAAAATCCACGCAAAACCCTAGCGAGCGGGGCCAACCCGACCAGCAGATCCAGCAAAGGAAAGCAACAAAGTGGACGCGCGTCCTCAGGGAAATGACAGTAAACTTACCTCGTCCTCCTCGTCGGCCTCTGCCGGAGCGCCGTCAGAGGAGGAGGGCGAGTTCTCGCCATCTTCTTCGGAAGCGGCGGGGCGAGCCACAGCCTCAAGCTCCTCCTCGTCCTCCTCCTCGTTCATCTGCTCATTGACCGGCTCCTCCTCCGAAGAATCGGAGCCGTTTGATAGGGCGTCATCGGACGACGCCTGTTGCTTCGATGGCTTCGCCATGGTTCGGTTTCTCTCGGATCGAGGGTTCGCGTGCGTCGATCTGTTCGTGCGAGTAAACAGGCAGAGACCGACTTCTAATTCCGAAGCCCACTCCAAAAGAGAAAAACAGGCCGCATGCGAGTTTAGGGATATTTATACTCGCTTGCTTGGTAAAGGGAGTTGTGCGGTGCGACAGCGTTGTGGGGGCTGCGAAAGAATTTGGGGCTTTTTCCCGCCAAATGTTAGGAAAATGTGATTTCCCGCCCACGTGGCTCGGGAGTTATGACCATGGGCTAGGACCGTAGCCTGCACCTCCAGAGCATGGTCGAGGGGCTTTGGTTCGCTTTGTTTTCCCCTCTGCTCGGACCGTGTTTAGATATCTGGTTACATTTTAACTTTTATGTTCACAGATTTGCCTGTGTAATTTTTATATCCAACATATAGGGAATTAAGTATAAAAGCCACAGATAGCCTCGAATAGTACGATATAATTTGTGTAACGTAAGTCAAATGTTTCAATTTCAATATGGATAGTATTTATTTAGATCAGCCCAAGTCCAGAACATCCTATTGTCTCCAAATTGGGCTTGGATCATAGAGGCCCACAACCTTTTAAACTGACTCCATCAAGACAAGAAAAAGGTTCCAGAAAGGGCAGGGAAGCATGGTGCGCGGTAAACGGGCACGTGCAGCTCTCATGTACCAACACGCCACAAGTACATCAGCTTGACCGTCATACCCCCTGAAAAGGCCGCTGAATTGCCTTGCCCACACGCAATTAAAAACAAGAACAAGGATAAATAACCCAGAATATTCGGGGTAATCTCGAACAAGTCGCATTATAGGCCAGCACGGTTCTATCTTTCTCCTAGATTGCATTTTCTCGGATTCTTCGATCTGACCTTTCATCTTCGTACGCCGAATTGAACCGTTGGTCACAATCCGCCGCAGTTGTACGGAAGATATCCGATCTTCGCCGGACTCCGATTCAGCTGAGAGCAGGGCCTCGTATGTTCGTTTTGCTTGTCCGTGTTTTTGCGTATTTACGGTCAATTAGAAATATGGACTTAAATTTGCAGCTAATTTGTTGATTTCGGAGTCGTTGCTGAGGACCCATGAGGGCGAAAGATACTCCATTAATTCTAGCTGAATAATTTTTTTTTTTTGTAGTACTGATTTTTTTTGGTTCTGTTCCATTAACAGAATAATGGGAAAAAGCAGGTGGTTGATAGGGGCAATCTTTACATGTCTGCTTGCGTTTTCTAGTGGCAGAGGTAACAGTGGAACCATAAATCAACGTTCTTCTAATTAATCTTGGTTTTCCAGTCTGTGATGATGTTTATGTGGTTGTTTTGTCTCATTTAAATGCTTTCCGAGAAAGTCATCCATGCCTGTGGAGGTGTTAATCTGTAGTTTGACCTAGGGGCTTCTTGGTTTTATGGGCATAGTATTTAATTTCTTATGGGCATATGCCATAGTATTTAACAATTTATAGATATATTTTCATCATTTGATTCGTATGATGAGGATTGATGTAAAAGTGTGGTCTTCATTTAGCTTGCAATTAACTCTGTTAGAGATTTTATTGCTTATTTACTTGCGCGCCTGTGTTTCTTGAGCGAGATTCATGTATATTGCTGTATCCTGTAATACATTTTAATGGGGTTCTGTTTTCTTGCAGAACTTAAGGTTGGGGACAAGGTGGATCATAGCTCTGTTTACAATCATACCTTGACCACCATAGCTGTGGCATATGCGTCTGCAGTAAGTTCTGGGGAACATACCTCTAAAATCATTGGCAGTGAATTGGATTACCAAAGTCACATCACAAACAAGTTCTGGTCCCACCATCTTGCCGTCTTAATCAGTCCTATTTGCTCATTTTAGCTGATGTGCTCTAATCTTGAATTGAGTATATATCTACATTTTGGTGTGTGTTGAAGACTATCTAGTTGAACTGGAGTTTGCAAGAAATAGTATAGAAGTTTTGAGCTCACTTAAATCGGCTTTGATAGCCTATCTACCCCTTGCCTTCCTGATGCTGCAATGCAATGCTTCCAATGTGGCATTTCTTATTAACCCATGTTCCTGGTTGATCTTGGGTCCAAATGGAGTGACTAAACATTTAATTGGGTATTTTACTGAAACCATTGGTCTAGGTCAATGCTTCCAATGTTACGATTGTTTCTTAAATGAATTCAATCCCATGCTGCCCCATATTGCAATCTTCAGGATTTTTTGTATCACATAACACTGTCAAGAGGCTCTCTAACATCAAATCGGTGTCTCACTGAGCTCTTTCTCTTGCAGGTGTACATGACAGATTTGACAGAGTTGTTTACTTGGACGTGCCCAAGATGTGATGGTTTGACTAAGGTACTCAGTTTGGTATATCAAAGTCATAGCAAGACTAAGCTTTGAGTTCTCTACATGCTAGGGGAACGTATTTTGCCTCTTTTTCTACTAAAATAGTTGAGATGCCACCTTTTTAATGGAAACAGGGATTTGAAATTATAGAGTTGGTTGTTGACATCCAGCACTGCTTACAGGTGCCTTCTCACAACATGCTGGCATTTAAATCATACCTCATTCTTCTCAGTCTGATTCTGCTATGATCTCACTCAAACTTTTCTTTTTCTTTGCCTAATGACTATCTACTATAGGGCTTTGTTGGAGTGGCAAAAGATCTTAACTCTATTGTGATTGCATTTCGAGGAACTCAGGAACACAGGTAGATCTTCTGATAGTTCCACTACTCATAAGTTCTTCACAATAATGTTTTTAGTCCTTACCATTTAATGAAGAACAATAGGGGCTGTCCATGAGTCCATATGGATGGAAGGGAAGCCATTCTGATGGGATTGATGAAAACAAGGATCTTGTTTTCTTGTAAAGATTTTTTCCAAAAATGTGATCAGTATTTTGGGGCGTTTAGCCATGCTTGGAAAATTTAGTCCACTGAAAAACAGTTTCTGTTAATTCCTTTCTGTAAAATGATTCACCCATCTCCAAGATGCACATTTTCTGTCCATAACTCTTCTCTTCAAGCCTGTTGTCTTTGGAGCTCCTAGCCCATGGTACATCTTGGAAATTATCCCCACCCACAGTTGCCAACTCCTGCCAGAACCAGCCCCATCTAGAATATGAATGGTAATGGTTTAATATGTGCTATCCAAATTAAGCAGAGTAAAAATACAAAAACATCAGGACTTAGAAGAGTCTGAAAATCAGTAGTCTTTTAGAAAAATGTTTTGAGGTTAAAATAATTTACATAAAAAAATGGAGCTAAAGATAAAAAAAATTATTTGATTAGATAGAATACTCCTACATTTGAGGGGTACAAGCATGAGGTCAGAAAAGCAAATGGTTAAACTGCTTTATTTTGCATGTATGTATTCAACTTTTCATACTCTTTTTTTTTTAAAGATATTTACGACTGTATGCATTGCTTGGATTTAAGGAAAGTGGATTGATTTTAGAAGAGTTAATATGAAGCCTATGAACTTGCCTTACTGGCTTTTTACCTCACAAAGAAGCCCGCGGACTGCTATATTTACCTTCAAAAGTGCATGTTTATGTTTGATAATATAAAGGTAATGGCAGATGCAAACACTGGTACTCTAGTGAAGGCTAAAATAACGCCTATGGATGAGGACTATAATGACAACAAATTGTAACCTAGTTGAATTGTACGATAGCATCTACATAGTACTTCTTAATTCTTTTTCATTTGTTCTAGCAGAATGCCACATGATTCCTTGAAAATAGCGCCATCCCATTTGCTTCACAGACAAGCATATGTTTGTCTAAAACCTAAGGCTATGATCTATTTGAAAGAGTGTTCCTTTCTCAACTTTCAAACTATCTACTGGGTGAGCCACTTGGATGGTCCACAAGGTTATTTCTATACTAAGCAATCAGTGAATGTCCAGAATTTGATTATTCTTGTTGTAGTTTTTTTCTTTCACTTTTAGATGATGTTCTATAGTTTATAAATTTACTGGAAAATAATTGATGCATCATGCAGAAGTAACAAATTATTAGATCAAAATCTATTCAGCTTTCAGTATTAAACGTGATTTGCCAAAGGCCACTGGAATTGACTGCTGATTAACCGTTGAGCCTCTTGTGTAGCATAATGAATTGGATTGAAGACTTATACTGGAAACAGCTTGATCTAAATTACCCTGGCATGGCTGACGCAATGGTAAGTATTGCAGAAACATGTTTCAAATTTCTTGCAGAGCGAAAGAGTACCAATCCTCACTCATGTTTTCATTCTTTGCAGGTGCACCATGGGTTTTATTTTGCGTACCACAATACAACTATACGCCCATCAGTTTTAAGAGCTGTTAAGAGGGCAAAGAAGATTTATGGAAACCTTTCAATCATTGTAACGGGGCATTCAATGGGAGGGGCAATGGCCGCCTTTTGTGGAATTGATCTAAAGGTAATTGCAAATAGTACTATTTTTTTCCCTTCATTTTTCACTTTCATTTTCGTTTTATTTATGAATTACACTCCGGGACCCATGTCTGTTGTTTTTTCCGTTCTCCATTTCTGGGAGAGGTTTTCCTAAAATGCTTGATGAGTTTGAACTAAATGCTACTCCTTAGGGTCAGTTACTTCTGTGGCTTGGGTCATATGTACTGGTTGTCACGTGTTCCTTGATGGTACTCTGTGGACTTGGTAACTGACCTGACATTTTGACTTTGTGCATGTTCTCCACCTATTTGCACATGTTATGCCATCCGGTTCAATTTAGCGTTAAGTTCTATCTACTTGTATTTCTACTACTGATTTGTGGCAGTTGTAATGAAGCTCTTTTGGAATGGTTCCTTTATTCCGTATGTGAAGCTCTTGGTCCTTAATTTTCCTGTTCAGCAGTAGTTCGACTTATATGCAGGTCTACAAGAAGTGGACTACAAATGAAAATACCTATATTAATCATTCGCATTGGTTAAAACTGTATTTGTCTAGTAACGATTGTCTAATATACTCAGGAGACCCGTTATGTAATAAAATTCTGAGTTTATTTCTTGATTTCTTTCCTCTGCTTGCTGACCTGTTCCTTTTTCACTTACTGCTGCATTTCTCTGCCGGTTTAGTAGATGTTGGGTCTTATGGGCATTTTCATCTAGGACCACATTTAACAAAGGTATATCTGTTCATACTCAGGTTAATCGAGAGGCCCGGAATGTTAAAGTCATAACATTTGGACAACCTCGTATTGGCAATGCTGTTTTTGCAACTTACTATAGCAAACTTGTGCCTGAGACAATTAGAGTCACAAATGAGCATGATATTGTGCCTCATTTGCCCCCATACTATTCTTATTTTCCTCAGAAGACGTACCACCACATCCCAAGAGAGGTATGCTTTTCACTGATTGAAATGATGATTATTTGTTGTCTTACTTCCTTTTTATTGTACGTCATTTGTTTCAAACCTATTTCTTCACTCTAGGTGTGGCTACATAACATTGGAATTGGGAGTCTTGTTTATAAGATTGAGGAGGTCTGTGATGGAACCGGTGAAGACCCAACCTGTAGCAGGTAAGCATCTCATATGGCTGTCTTTTTGACAGTCTGCTCGTTGTATTATGAATTTCTTGAGAGTCAAAAAGGGGCACTACCGTTGTCAAGCTGCTGCAATATCTTTTGCTATTTCGTGCAGGTCGGTGACCGGGAACAGCATTTCAGACCACCTAGTGTATTATGGCGTTGAGTTAATGTCTGGCTCACCGGGAACATGCAGAATTGTGATGGATCCTCGGTTGAGGGAGTATGCCACAGTTGATCGCAGGGGAAACCTTAAGCTATCTAGGGATCCGGCAACTACAGTTATCAAATTGAATACAGTGTCGAATATTGGGGACAGACCAGTTAATAACTTTATTTGATTGAGCACAAGCCGTTGTGCACACGATAGTTGGAAGAGGTCGGCTGCTTATTAACACCCTATCCAATGTATCTTGACTTGCTTGTTTAGAGCCTTTCCCGAAAGGTACTACGGCTGAAACGGGCTGGGTTTGGAAGCGAGTTCATGTATATATGAATTGTGTACATCATCACTCTCTGTTAATATGATCAATATTGTTTTCGTTACAGAGGTACTTCTAAGTCCCGAATTTCATGATTAGACGGGCATGCTGGATTGGGTAAGTATATGTTGATACAATTCCGAGAGCATCACGGGTAGCTTGACTGAATCTATACGTAAAATGTTAAGCCAATTTGAAGCTGGCTCTGAATCAAAATGGGCAAAAGCAAAACGTCGTTGTCAAAAAAGTAGTAAAATCATGTAGTTTGGCTTTATTTCTTGATGGGATTGCTGTGGCTGCGGTGATGTGGACAAGAGCCTGGCAGCTTTGCCACACTGTTGTGACAGCGACAAAGGAGATCGAGAGGCATGTGAAGAGATAAGGAGAGCAAGAAGCCAGAATACCCCATGCTTTCGAGACATCATCTTCTAGATGTGGAACCCTTTTTTTTCTCAGGCATTATTCTAAAGCGCTGAGATAAATTGTTTAAAATATTATCCAAAGAACGTGGGCAAGCCGCTTGTGGTGAGTTGGAAGATGATGCTGCTTCATCTGTCGTTAACCGAGATAACGGAAAGAAACGAACTAGGACGGTTTGTCACCAGATGTTTTACCTCAGCTTGTAGCTTCCGCACATCGAGATCAGGCATTGCACAAGCTGCCATTTACGTAAGCTTGAATGTTCTTTTATACCTTTCAGTTCGATCTTTGTATCCGCGCGAAAAAAGTAGTTTTAGCGGTTATCCTCTCTCGTCAGATCATCCACTACCTCACCGGAGCTCTTATCGTCCGATTTTCCCCTTTTTTTTTCAGGTATTAAACAAAAGGAACAGCGGTGGTTTAAAGTATATACAGCGTCTTAGGTTGTTACGGCTCTGGATGACGAAAGAAGGAAATTGACCATTAGCACAAACAAAGACATCATTCGGCGGTGGCCATTACATAAAAGTGCTGAACCTAGAAACTGTATGACAGGGCGATAGAGAAGCTTCATGTGCGCAGACGGACTCTTTTCTTTACTTCGTGTTCTCATTCTTCGTAGGAGTATCAACCTTCTTTTCCTGCATAGACAAACCCTTGTTAATCTCCTAAAAAACAAAAATCGACGTGAAATTGATTCCGACAGTCATAAACACCTCGGCGTTTGGCTTCTTCTCTTCTGAAGTAGGGATCGAGACTTTTGCCGCGTCGAATGTCACCGGTTTTGCTTCCTCAACTTCAGTTTTTTCCTCCGCCTTTACGACCTTACCTATATAACGAAGTAAATACATTGAAACAACAACTTATGGGATTAAAGTGTCAAAACCATTGACTGAAAAGGGCGTCTGAAAGTTAAGTTGTGATTAGAAACCATTTTCCTTCGCGGCTTTTGTTTCTTCAACCAATCCTTTGTTATCCACAGCATTATCAGCTTGCACGTTTTCATTCAACGCGTCTTCCTTACCGGCTGCATGGCGGGGACTGTAGTATTCGGACTCTTCCGACTCCCTTCCGGAGACAACCCCATCGGTTCCTTCCTCGTTTTTCCTTGGTGTGAAATAATCGTTTGGCGAGTCATGGGTTGTCGCCTCTTGCTTTTCAACTTCACCACCTTCTTTCCCTTTATCTACTTGTTTCTCACCATCTGCTTCCTTCACTGCCTTATTTTCATCTCTGTCCTTGGCATCACCACCGGCAGCTTGACCACCAAGGTCCTTCTTGCCATCGTCCTGGACCGGCTGTTGCGGAAGCGATGAGTTTGTGGTGTTATCTCTGGTGTTTGTTTCGGGGACGGTTTCTATGTCTTTGCTGTTCTTGGTGTTGGTGTTGCCGTTGCCGTTGGAGTTGGATTTCTTGGGCCGGAGGACCGTATTTCCGGTGGCAACATCGTGTTTTGATTCCCCACAACCCATTCTTTTGTGTAAATTATGAAATAGTTCGTGACCGAGAGGAGGACAGAGATATAATGTATATCTCTTCCTCCATTGTAGGAAGACAGATGGGGAAAGAAAACTCAGTTTTTCTGTATTTGGTATTTCTTTGTGGATTGGAGCATCGACTTACATGGGCGTAATTTGGCCAGGAAACGAGATTCGCGTTGATCAGTTCTGAGGGTGGAGGTGAGGTTGCTGGCAGCTCAGTATCCATAACGACAGATGTATTTTTAGGCAAGTTTGGAAGGATTGGTGCTGGCGACGATAGTCTGTTGATGAATGCTTCTAGTTGAAACATTTTTCTCTTGCTTCTATATCGAACTCTGTACATCTTTGACAACAGATTGAGTTTATGACTAAAAATGGGAAGCCTGTGAACCGAATGGGTGAGGATCACTGACAAATAGGTTAAGCAGATTTTCCTAAATTACGTAAATAATATATATTAACCTCATTTCAATCAACTCATTTATCTGTTAGTGCCGAAAGCACCTTCAAAAGATAGTAAATACTTTGCCTAATGTTAGAAAAGTATTTGAAAAAAATCGAAAGTACAAACAAAATCACAATTAATACTGCACAAGAATATGAGTAAGTGGGTGAGTGTCTGTGTTAAGAAAAAAAAATTAATACTTACTTTAATATTATTCTGACTTAAACCCGTTCTTGTTTTCAAAGTTTTTCATTTTTTTTATTATCAGCAGCATTGCCTTCTGAAACAAGCCATTCCTGCCATTGATTACTCTGATAGCGGCTATAAAGTGACAAGATATTATAACGGAAATGTGTACTTCAAGCTTATTGCACGGGCCCCAAAGACCTTCTATGGAAATAAAAGTACTTCGCTGCTTTACTTGGGACTTGGGATTGAAAAACAAACGGATTCTCTTTGAGAACCTGCGGATCCTGTGATGCCACGCCGAGATCAATTGGCCGTCCAACTCTATCGAATGGGCGAAAGAAGAAAGAGTAAATGGATATGAGAGATGGGCATGATGATGCTTTGTTTCTGATTGCCAAAGTTAATCTTCTTTAAACTGTTTACTATTTTTGCAGATTATCTATCTACCAGTCTCACTTACGCGACAATTTCGTGATTACCAGTCCATTCCCCCTCCATAGAAAGTAGGGAAATAGGGAATTATTGCACCCCGCAACTGTTCGTCAAAATGCCCACAAGACTCACAAAAAAGTTTGATCGAGTTTGCTGCTCTGCCTTCTTTGTACGATTCCCAATCGCTGACTTTACGGCGCCTTGTCCCTTCCGTCACAAGTCACTCCTGTCCCATCCCCAACGTCCCACCTTATCTTCTCTCTCCAAGTGGGCAGGCAATGTCATATGCTTTCTCACTCCTGGGGTTCTGATACTCATTGGTTGTATAAATAGGAAATTAATTTTCTCATATCGGTTCCCAGTAGAGTAAATTTAGTGTAGGACTATAATTAAAGGTTTTTATGAGTTTGGTCAAAGATGTGCGCCCGTTGTGTTGTGTAAGCGTAGGCTTTAGCCGCTTAAGAAAATTTGATAAGGTTTTCTTATTCATACCAATTGATTTTAAGATGGGTCTTTACATACATTAGGTCTTAGTCCTAAGTTTCTATTTGTTCATATTGTAGTACTTATGTTAACATGTACGTAAAAAAAAAAATTAAGCACATGTATCTTACATTGATTATCTAAGTGTATGTCTTATATTTTATATTTAGTGAGACTTCTCCACTCATTACTAATTGGTTTTAGAGTTTGATGAATTTTTCTATGTTGTTATTAACTTGTATAATGAAATAGAGTTTTGAAGATATATATCTTACATTGGTTATGTAAGTATAAGTCTAATGCTTTATACATTCTAAAACTAATTGGCAACAAATATAAAGCATTAGACTTATACTTACATAACCAATGTAAGATATATATCGTGATTGATCGTAGACAAATTATTTGTCATTTAAAGAACCTTTTTTATGCTTCATAAAAGATTTCATATGAGATCTGAACCCCTTATTTTTTTATTTATGTTTTGGTGCTTTGTGATATTCGTTGTATCTCTACATAAAGAGTAAACTTATTTTATTTAGATAAGATCGAGGGCGAGATAAGATTGAATGTGAGGAGTATAAGGCAGTGTCTCGTTGCTACACAAAAATGGCACGCCCCTTTTCTTTTGGAGGTGGGTGACAAACCGCAAGAGGGAATAAATTTCTTAAATTAAGAAATATACCTCTTCTCTTGTCGCCGGCGCCCTTTTTTCTCCTTCCTGAGGTTTCTCTAGAAATCTCTATCCAGTACCCATGGAAGGCGCAGGGAATGAACGCCTTGATTTCGGGAAGATGGGTTACGGGTATGTTGCGCTTTATTCCTCCCTTTAACTTGATTGTCATTGGCACGGTTTTGTTCTAAGAGTTTATGCCGTTCATGTAGGTTTGACATTTTCTTCATTGGTTTTTGTTAGGTGCAAGCATTACAGAAGGAGATGCAAGATTCGAGCTCCCTGCTGCAACGAGATCTATCCATGTCGCCACTGTCATAACGAGTCCACGGTGTAGCATTTACTATATACACATAATTCTGGCACTTTCTTTTTGTTTCAGCGTATTGTTGGCTTCTGAGCCCTTTCTTGATCCGAGTGTTTGTTAACCTTTATGTATATGATCTACCAGAGCATGAGGACCAGCCCCTTTGATCGGCATGAACTCGTTCGATCTGACGTTAAACAAGTATACGACCTTCGGCTTCATCTGTTTGTCTGCTAGTTTTTTCCTCCTTTTTCATATGATTTTGTGAATTGTATACGTCGTTGTGGTCACATGTAACGTTCTTGCAGGTAGTTTGTTCAGTATGTGACACGGAGCAGCCGGTATGTGTGTTTCTTTGTAATTTTATTTGAAGTTTCTCTGATTTTGTTTGTTTGCAATTCCTTAATTCGTTTCATTTATATATTTCTTCCCTTCTAGGTTGCTCAAGTATGTACAAACTGCGGCGTCAATATGGGGGAGTATTTCTGCGATGTTTGCAAATTCTATGATGACGATGTAATCACATTATATTCACGGTTTTATTGTCTCTGATTTGCAAGTTTTGCCTTCAACTCAAAGTAGATTTGGCTCTCTTTGTTTATTATCACTTGCGTTCATTTTATTGATGCTAGCTGTCCTTTTAACTAATTTCAGACAGAGAAAAGGCAGTTCCATTGCGCAGACTGTGGGATCTGCAGGTTGGTGGACAAAAGTATGATTAGTGTGGCTTTGGTTTTTTTTATCTGATGTTTCAACAATGGATTGATGATATCAATAACATTCTACGCTTCATTTTGTTGTTTCTGACAGAGTTGGTGGCCGTGAGAGCTTCTTCCATTGCAAGAAGTGTGGTATGCACTTTCTCCTCCTGTAACTATAAACTTGCCGTTTTGATTGGATATGTTTGTGTTAGTAGTTATTAGTTGTACAAAGTAGCACACGACTTTTTCTTCTCTCATTTTTGTTTGCTTTTGAACATCTTTTTAGTTAAACTGTGGTTACCATTTTTGTTTGTTTGTTATTTTTTGCTTGCCCATTCTTGTTTGATTATTGATCATTTTGACAAAAATTTCCGTTGAATGTTAATAATATTTGTTTTGTTTCCTAGTTTGATAGTATTGCTGAGTGCATTATGGTAGATATTTTTTACTCTTTTTTTCATACCCAGTTTCCAATTCTTTGCTTGATTGCAACTTAGAGTAACATAATAAAACATTGAGGGTAGTGGTTCTTCAATTGTTCTGCTATAGGTAAAAAGGATGTTGTTTTGCTATTTGGCATCTTATCGTTTGGCTGGTATTGCTTGAACGAAACGTGGTTTTCCTCATTACCTCCCTATAGAAAGATTCTTCCATTCATATCCTGTCAAAGAGGCTGTGCTTGCTTGGGATGGATCATGACAGTCATAAATCTTCCATGGTGTGTTTTTCTAAATTGTGTTTTTGTCAGATTCCAAAACGCAGTGCTTGTTCAGTTCTCTCCAAATGATTAAGTTTGACTAGATGAGTCCTTTCGCCAGGAGATTTATTATGCCACGAGTTTATTGATGCAAGTTTATTTCTGTGTTTCATTTTTTCTTTTGAGGTATATAGGGTATTTTCTTTGCCATTAATGTTTGTAAGAATACAGGGTCTTGCTATTCAGTCGTCCTACGCGATAACCATTCATGTGTGGAGGACTCCATGCGGCACCACTGCCCCATATGTTATGAGGTGTGCTTTGTGAGTGCTTGATCTGTCTGTTTAAGTAGAATTTTCTGTCATGTTCTTACGTATTACAATGTTTTTGTAGTATCTTTTTGACTCACTTAAAGACACGACTGTAATGAAATGTGGACACACAATGCATTGCGAATGTTATGAGGAGATGTTAAAGCGTGACAAGTAAGCAACTGTGACTTCTTATTACATTAGTTGTATTCTTTGGCAAGACAACATTCTTTTTGTTTTTCCTTAATGCCGTGACTTCGCACAGATACTGCTGTCCCATATGCTCAAAGTCAGTAATAGACATGTCTCGAACGTGGAAGAGAATAGATGAGGAGGTAGACTAATTCATTTAAGATCATTTTTAGATGGTTGTATTTCTTCTGCGTAACTTTACAAAGATCTAGTAATGTATTGGCTGTGCTTACATATAGTAGTTAGCTTACATAAACTAAAATTCCTCAATAACTTGTGAAGTACTCTTTTGCTTTCAGATAGAAGCAACTGTCATGCCTGAGGATTACCGGCAAAAGAAGGTGCTTACTTTGCATCCTTGTTCACACCTAATTGTTTGTGCTACCTATCCTTGTTGCCCATATTTTATTGAAGTAAAAGATGCTCAAGCAGAGACCTGAGTGCTTAACTAGACAGACTATACCATGTTTGTCAAATGGAATCTGTGCCTCTATGACTGAGTATTATTTTTGCGTTGATAAGGCATATAAGTTTGTACAGAAACAAAATATGGAAAAATATGGAAAAAAAAAAAGTAAAGTGTGGAAAAAAAGACTTGATAATTGAGAAGGCCACCCCTTGATAACTGGTGTATGTTCTAGAGTTCAAACTTTGAAAATTTAGTGTAGGGAGGACCCACCATTGTAATTTAAAAATTATAATGGTTTCTTATGCAGGTGTGGATACTGTGTAATGATTGCAATGATACTACTGAAGTTTACTTCCACATTATTGGTCAGAAATGCAGCCACTGCAATTCATATAATACCCGCACAATTGCCCCTCCAGTTCTTCCTCAGTGATTATACTATTGTTACAGGAATATATCTAGCCAGGTAGGCTTGAAAGCTTCCACCCGTCTAATTTTACAGGAAGAGATATCCAATTGTTTGTTCAATGATATTGCCTGTTATCCTTCTTGTATAATCACATTATGATACAAAATATTGTACCATTCATATATGTGCTTCAGACTCTTTTCAGGTTATGCTTCTTTCAGTTTATGGACTTAGAACCAGCGTATTAGCCTTTTGGTGGATGTAAGCATTATTTATGCAGTAATTTAATTGAACATTGTTTCCCAATTAGGGACTATCAACAACTGTGTCACCTGATGGTGTGATATCTGATGAGTTGACTGGTTTTGGTGTCAAGTGTAATGTTCTAATCTTTATTATCCCAATGCGTTGGACAATGAAACCAAATTACATGGCTTAATAGCAGTATTACCATACCAGATTGTGAGGTACTGCGATAATCTAATCATCTTTTTTGCTTGTTTCCCCTGGATTACAAAGGAGATTGCGCCAGACTGAGTAGTATAGGAGAATAATTTGCTTCTACGTGAGCTCGAGAAGCAAATTATTACAAAGAGGACAAGAGTGTTTGCTTTGTATTGTAACATTTACACGTATAGACAAAGGAACCCCTATAATGCTACACTGTGAGTCTAATCTATAGCTACACTGACACCTCTGCTGTCACAACTCATGGGAGACGACTTCTCTAACAGAATCGATGGACCAAATAGTAGAAAGTTATTAAAGATGTAAGGAAATTAATAAATAATAAAAACCAAGAGTTCTAGATAAAAAGAATTAAAAACTACTCTTTTATCTTTTTTCTTTCCCCTGCGTTATAGGGATCGTTCCAATCCTTTTAATCTTGATTATTATACAAGTATATTATAGGTGCATTACTTTCTTCTTGAAAGATTACAGATCAATTCTTTTATGATAAGAGAAAAGCTTAATTAATAATTTTTGTGAGATAGATACTTTATCCACAAACATGTTAAAATATCTAATTCTATGATCTACTTAATAGGAAAGAACTATAAACAAATCACAATTTATTTATGCATCACATTCATAGAAATATGAACATAAATATTTGTTTTTTTGGTTAGCTTGGCCTTAATAATGCTATAACTAACAAACTTCTTTGGAAGACCTTTTTGAAAAACAAATGAAATTATGATAGTTGATTAAATTTTAGAATTCCTAAGACCACATTAAATCTTAGTTTGATCAATCTAAATCTTAATTTAAATCCGTTAAGTATGTTGTATGCAAAGAACATCAATTTTACTAGTTTAATATATAGAAAATTATTGAGTATAAAAATCTTATGCTAAAAATATTTGATTATTGAATAATGTTTAAATTTAAAATTTGTCATTTGTCATTTTAACGTATAACATAACTTTCATGTTAAACTTAGAGCTATCTTGACATAAATTTTAAAGCAAAGATGTAAAAACGTGGTTGATGGCATTCAATTAAATAAACTACAATGCATAGTAAACTACTTTGTCATAAAGTGAAATATTGAATGTTTAACAGCCTAATTAAAATTAAGTTATCAATTAATTACGGAAAAAGTTCCCTTTATACCATGTATCTTTAATAATGTATTTGGCTTTAAAGTATAGACTTGCATATAAGCTTTCTAAAATTTCCATTGACTAAAAACACTAATTTGAAAAATGTAAACGATTCCGACCTCGTGTCCCTGGTAACAAGCCGCAGGTCCACAGTAGCAGCCCTGAACCGACGGTCCACAGTAGCAGCCCTGAACCGACGGTCCACCTACACACGTCCCTTCTTTCCTCACTAAACCCTGATCAGCTCTCCCCCTCTCTGTCTCTGCGAACCCAAGAACCCTTACGCCAGTCTCGAACTCGGTCATTGGAAGCCATGCAAGTGGTCTCCCAAGCTCGCAGAATCTCTAGGGCTTTTTCGGTTCCCCTCTTCTCGAGCCGATTCCTTGCTCCTGATATTTCAGTCGTCGATGCTCCTCCAACTCCTCTACAATGTCCGAGTCCCCGCAGCTTCTTTTCCCTGAATCCCTGTTCCTCAGGTTATCTTAACATTTAGTCCTCTCGCCCTCCCTCTCTATTTATATCTTTATGCATGCGTGTACATATGTTTTTCGGTTGCGGAGAAATCCCAAGAAACAAAGATGCATTGGAATGAGTTTGAACGTTAGTTTCTCTCTCGCTTTTGGTTTGTTGAGAAGAAAGAAAAAATAAGCCCACCTAGCTGTACTGGCCTTTAAAATCTTCAATCATTGTTGCGCTTTATTACGTGTGGTTGCTAAAGAGACCGTGGAAAAGAAGGGAAAGGAAATGATGTACGGGAAGAGGATAGTTGAGGGTTAATTTCTTGGTTCACCATTTCCATTACTAGCACGTTTATAGATGGGTGGATTTTTTGATAATTTGAGATGTTGAAATGATAAACAGGGACGACTCAAAGCCATCATTTGCAAATGGCGCAGCACCCTATAGGTTTTTCAGTGATGTCGAGGGCATGTTTTTCTTCTGAGGCGAGTACAACTGAGAGCAGCCCAACAGGTTATTGACTTATCTGGTCGGTTGTTTTAGAGGTTGTTCTTGAAGCAAATTTGATGATATCTGCTTTAACTTGTTGAGTACAGTGGCTGTGAAAGAGCTATATGACAAAATGCTTGAATCTGTAAAAGTAAAAAGATCAATGCCTCCCAATGCTTGGTTGTGGTCATTGATTGAAAATTGCAAAAACCATGATGACATTAAACTTCTGTTCGACATCTTGCAAAACCTCCGAAGATTTGTGAGTTTTTTTCAGCTTTTCAATTATGATATTTTATCCATTTTGCATTTTATCTGTAGATTTTAAGTCATTGATAGTCTATGTTTTTGGTGGTTGCAGAGACTTTCGAATCTTCGTATTCATGCCAATTTTAATTGCAATCTATGCCGAGAAATTACTAAAGCTTGTGCTCGAGTAGGGGCCATTGACTTTGGTATGCCGTAATGAATTCGTACTCTATGCATGATTTTTATGTCTTTCTATGTGCGAATATTCAATTCTTCTAAGAGCTTTATGTTATTCAAGCTAGTTTGCTTTACTAGTTAATTCTTATGCCTAGACTCTTAGAAATCCATGCCGCTAAACAGATGTTCCTATGTATGTTTTTGAGAGCTTTGCACTTCTGATACTTATTGAAATTATATTCTGAAGTGTTACACAGTAATTGCTATGTAAATTTATCAACACTATTCAGCTTAAGCATATGCAGGGAAGAAGGCCTTGTGGAAGCATAATGTGTATGGCTTGACTCCTAGTATTGCGTCTGCCCACCATTTACTGGTATAACAACGTTTGCCCTTTTATAAGTTATTTGGGATCCTCTGCTATTTACATCTGGCATATAATAAATGTTTGTAGTAATTCAACTCAGTTATACGCTAAAGCTCACAATGATGCTAAGCTCATGGTGGAAATAATGAAACTTTTGAAGACGAATGGCTTACCTTTGCAACCTGGTACTGCAGATATTGTTTTCAGGTATTTTAGTCATTGCCTTGTGACTGGTTCATGTTTTTGCTTTGCTTTAAGAAACTTTGAATGCTCTATTTCCTAAGACTGCTTTATCAATCCTGAATTAAGTTCTTTCTATTTTAAACTCTGCTTGGAACAAACTATACCTCATAATGAAATTCTGTTGGAATTAAAGTCTATTTCTTATCAGTTTGCTTGGTTACTGTTCAAATATCTGGATTTTGTTTTTGATCTGTGTGAAGTTACAGGCATTTGTACCTATGTGTGTTAAGTTACAGGCATTCGTACCTATGTGTATTTTTGGGAGAAATCCTTGATTTTACATGTTTGGTTGAAACCCTTGAAACAATTTGGTTAAGATTTTTCATTGTTTAGTAGCTGTAATAGCTGTTTTACAGTTGTTATCAAAACCAACTAGAAGCAAGTCTAATTATCAGATACTGTAAAATATCACCATTAACAAATGAAAAAAAAAATCCTTATAAAAACCTATAGGCGGGAAAGAGAGAATCAGACGGGAGGAGTTTTTATTTTTATTTTTATTATTATAATTTGATTTCTTTTGGAAGGGGGTGAGGCTTGGGGGGTTATGACAGTTCAGGGATGATGGATAACAGGTGGAGGAGGATAGCACCAAGGGGAGAAGGCAGCTAGATTTCCTTGTGAGAGTGATGGTCACTGTTAACGTAGGAAGGTTGGGACGTGTTAAGGTGGATGGCAGTTGAGAGGCATAAAGCATGAGAGGACTGATAATTAGATTCCGCTATCAGAGATGGTGGGTGTAAAAGTTGGGAGAAAGTCCTTTTTTTTCATCAATTTATAAGTCATTTTGTTAATCAATATGTTTTGTTTGCACTGAACAACGGAGAAGAGGAGAAATATCTCTGGAAAATGTTTTTCAGGTAAATAAGTATGATCGTTTGTTATCAATAATAGCTGTGATCCGAACCTTTGGTCTTTAAAGTGGGCTTATCCCACTGTGTGTTATCCCTTGAAAGCCTTAGGTCTATATATGTTATGGCCTTACTTTGTTCAGTATAACTGATCAAAAACAAACAAAGCATCTGGTGAGTAGAGCTGCCGGGTTTTTATAAAATTGATACTTGTTGATTTGGTGCAAAGGTTTTGTTTCTTGTGATTGCCAATCTCATTTTGATACTGTTCTTAAAATGGTTTTGACCTTCTATTTGGTTTGATTGCAGCATTTGTTACAATACTGACGATTGGCAGTTAATGTCCAAGTACTCGAAAAAGTTTGTCAAGGCTGGGGTAAAATTGCGACAAACTTCATTTGATGTGTGGATGGAATTTGCTGCAAAAATAGGTCATTTCAAATTCTATCTTCTCTTATTTTTTGTACAACATTTGTGTTTATATTTACATCTCTACTTATTGTTTGATTGTGGATCATGGTAGTGGTCGGTAGGAGTGATTTTACACAGGACTTGAAGCCATTAAGTTCCACAAAAGATGCGGTCTTTTCTTGGTTCTGAAGGCTATCATCTCTTGACTAGATGTTGTTCCAGCTTACAACCAGGATCCCAAGCCTTCCTTTTATTTTTTCCATTTAATAGTTCCTCTGTCCCAAACATTTTTGAGATTACCCAAAGTCAGTTGGCCACTTTTAAAAAGTAAAAAATATACGTCTTCATCTTCACATGGTACTCTTACCATTCAAATAAAAAGGGAAACACTCATTAAAATCATGCAATGTTCAATAAAAAAACTCATTTTGGGACGAAAATTGTGTTGATGCTTAGTTTTACTTTAGATTAGAGGACACACCCATTTTTAAGATATTAATGTACATATATGGTTTTGGTAGTTAACCATCAGTTATTAGATGTGTATATTGACTAGGATATATGTATTTCACTTTGAAAAATGAAAACCCTTAGTTTTGGCAACATTCAGGTCTGCGGGCCAGTAACCTTGAATTAGTTCCTGGCGTATGGGTCTTGAGGTGATACCTTTATCAGCTTCCTCACCCAGTTACTGTGGAGTTGAAGGATTTCCTGGAAGCAAAATATCTGCACCTTTTTTTTTTAAGTCTTGTCAAACAGTACCGATCCATTCTTGTCCTCCAACACCCCCTGTACACCCAAAAAAAAAAAAAAAAGAAAGAAAGAAAGAAAGAAAAAAAAAAGTACTTTTACGTTGTTAAGCATTCTTTTATTAAAAAAAATGTCAACATTTTGAGAATTATGGAAGCTTTGGTTAGAGAATACTCTGGGATTTGTATATCCATATTGTTCTTTTGTTATGTGTTTCAAGTTTTCCTTTTGTAGGAGACATTGAGACTCTATGGAAAATTGAGAAGTTGAGATCTGAGTCAATGAAGCGGCACACTCTTGCGAGTGGGTTTTCATGTGCTAAGGTAACAAGTCTCGTCTAATCAAGTTGTGTGCCGGGGTGTCTATAAATTGGTCTTCATATCTAAAATGTAAAGTGGTTTCCAAAATTTATAACTCTGTAGTGTAACTTCTTGCTTTTATGTTCTCTTTTGGATTTCCATTATTTTTAGCTGAGAAATTTGCGCTTGCGTTGAATAGATCCAGTTAAGTCTCAGATTGGGGTGGGCTATGGTAGAATTTCAGTAACATGGCATAAGACTAAACTGTGTTTTATGTCCTCGAAGGGGTTTCTATTGGAGCGTAAGCCTGGGGATGCTGCTGCTGTCATTCAAGTCTTAAATCAGGTGCCTACTATTTTGTGGCCTTTGGATGATATTGTCAGACAATTTGTTCTCCAACCAAACCCCCTCCCCTCCTCTCCTCTCCTCACCCACCCCCAGCAATCCAAAAAAAAAAAAGTCTCGTTAGGAGAAAAAGGAAAAGGGAAAAATGAAAGTATAAAAAAGATAGAGAAGAGAAAATAACCCTGCAACAACATTAAAAGAAAAGAAAATCAGTTTGAGCACAAACTGTTTAGTCTCTAGAGGGCAACCATCATATCTTTCAAAACCAATTGTTTTAATAAAAAATAAAAAGAAAATTCTTTCAATCATTGCAGGAGCAAAACAACTATATTTGTTTATTTTATCTCGAGAGTAACATTTTATCAAAAAGCTTTTTCATATGTTATGAACTTATTATGTATATATCCCATTAGACAGTGCTGATTATACTGACACTGTCTAGAGGAAGAAGTTCCCGTGAGGTGTTAGTTTTGTAGATTGAACTTAGGTGCCAGTGTTGGTCATGCCATATTATCCAAATTACTACCCAGCAACATGATAAAGTTGCTTGTATGAATGGGAAAGATATTGGGAGTCGACAGATGTTCTAATGGTATTTCATTTTGTTGTTTGTTCAATCTGTTAAAAAGTCGTTATTACTGTGACAGAGTTTATCTGATGCAAAGAAGTCGGGCATCATGGTTGAACTTCAAAAGATGGTAAACGAGTGGCCTCTGGAGGTTATGAGGCACCAAAAAGAAGAGGATAGAAAGGTACTTCTCTTCACATTTTAAAAATTTAAGCTTCTAGAGTGTAAGCTTAACCGTTTTTGTTGCTCTTCTGTCCTATCTACCAGGCATTAGCGACATCTTTGATATCAGATATTCCTGCTATGCTTAGTATATTAAACATGGGTATAGAGGCTAGAGTAAATGTTGAAGATCTAATCGGGAAAGAAGGTATTCTGCAATGAAGAAAATGGAGGTTGAAGGTTCAGATCTGAAACTCTGCATTCTCTGTATCATGTACCGGAGAGACGGCCATGTGTTTCAACCAGTAATGGTTGAGAAGGAGCACTTCAATAATTTCTTTATTACCAAGACACTTCATAAAGCCCTCGTGAGCATCCTCTGACCAGAACAAAGAACTTTGCTCCTTTTATAGATGTAATTCTTTTGCATTTATCAACTCTGGAATTGCTGCCGTTCATTTTTCTGTTGGAATGTTTTTCTGTATATCCGCTGGTAGATTAGACGGAGATAGAAAGAATTTTGGTGGTTTTAGTTGGAGGGAGAGGATGAGAATATATAATTTATCTGGATGGTTCTGTAAAGCAGTTCATGGCCCTCTTTTTTCCGGGGGCAGCTTTGTATCTTACAGTTTCTCTGAGATAGGAGTCAATGCGGACATTCCAAATTGAGACTGTTCTGTGATAAGGGTTGATCTTGATAGCGCATTACATGAGGTGTTATGGGTAATGGTCTGTTCTGGTTTATGGGAAATATCTCTGCATCAACCACAAATAAAATATAAGCCATGTGGTCTGATGTTTAGGCCATACCAAGATGATGTAATGGTGGTGCTGCATAATATATTCAATTGTAATCCCTGTTAGAACCTCTGTGCAAATGGTGATTAATGGTCCTGTGTTGTGACAATTGGACCTCGAGATTCCAATGTATCAAAGCTGCGTTTCCAGATTCAGTATCAAGCTGTCTGTGGCATTTGTTTGTCACCTATAATTGTGCCAAAATAGAATAATTAGTACGCTGTTTCAGAGAGATGGGCCGGGTCATTAATCTCTTGAGCTTTTAATAGTAGTAGTTATCATTCAAGGTGGTTAGTGTTGATTTCTGGGTTTTTTTTTTTTTTCTTTTTTGTTACACACCCTCCTAGAGAGGGGAGAGGAGACTCAAGCTCAGCATCGGTGGGACTGCTGGCCAGAATTTGGCTTAGAAAATACCACTAAGCTAGAGGGATTGTGCTATTTTCACATGGATTGTGCACTGTTCTGTCATGCCCCTATCATAACGATGAAGCCATGTAGTAAAACAGTATCGTCTAAGAGGTCTATAAAACAGTTCCAAATAAAAATAAAAATCTGCACAGCAATTTCCCCAAACATAATGATGATGTCACACGGCGAAATGCACCGTCTAAGTAAGGGGAAAGATAAACCAAATGTGGCTCATAATGACGTCATTCTAGAGAGAAATTGTGGGGATATACGCTTATAAAACAATTGTAAGTTCTTAGGGAAGAAACCGACGAATAATTATAATGGACAACACATTACAAATATGAACTTATACACTCAAACATAAGCAAATTTAAGGAAGTGAGATTAAATATAATATCTTATGTCTCTTATAGATACTTCACATATATTTTCTTTATTTTCCTTCTCTACAGATATGGACAAAAGACAGAAGCTAACGGCTAGAAGATTACGAGACCCTTAATGTTAAATTGTACCATTAGTTTGAAAAACAGCTTGTCGTTAGGATTGTGTCTGCTGTTCTGACCTCAGTCGGCAGCTAGGAGAGTGAGAAGGAGGAAGACAGACCCCCTTTTAACTTTTGAACATTTTCGTCTATTCACTGCTTACATGGAGGTGTTTAAGTCCTTTTTGTTCCTATTTTTACTGTTCTAATGTTTTACAAACCTCTGGTGGGATTCTCACAGGTTGACATGGAATAGAGTCAAACGACTCTGACCGAACTGATCCTAATTTACCACTTGTGATTAAAGAACATATCCTGAACGAGATAGCCAATAAATTGAGATGTTGAAAAAAAAGAGAGATGAGAGAAATAACCATCCAATTGTGCAGCTTTCTTACTTTTATTCTTAACATTCACGAGTGTTTGAAGCCTAGAATGTCATGCCTAGCATGCTGTTGAGAGAGGTTTGTGTTAAACAGTAGCTAAATTCAATACATGAGGCACGATCGTTTAGCTACTCAGTTCCTGCCTCCAGGATGAGAGGCCAAGTTCAATGCTGTCAAACAACTAAAGCCGAACAACTCTTTCCCTCATCAAAGATAATTTTTTCTCTTATAACATTTTCAAAGATTTTTTAGTTTTTGTTTTTATTTGATCATTTTTGGAGACTTGATAGATTTACAACCTTCATACTATGAAATACAAGACTTTTCTAAAACTATATTGATATATTCGCATTTATTCATGATGCTTTGTTACTATTGTTCTGGTTGATATGCCTTAAAAGAAAAGAAAAAACATGGAAAGACATCTAGGATATAGTTTTATATCTTAGTCTCATTTTTTCATTTTGTAAACTTAACAACAACTCTAAAAATTTTGAGTCTATGAAAAGTTTAAATCTAATAATTTTTATTATATTAAAATAAAATAAAAGAAAGCAAAATACTTGATATGTGATTCATATTAAAATTATGATCAAGTAATTTTAATAGAAGCGAGAATAAATTTCTTTTCTTAGCCCTACGTTACTTTTATGAGTTTTGGAGGAAAAAAACATGAATAAGAGTATTGGATTTGAAAAGAATCGAAAATTAAAGCCTTTTAAATTCATAAAAAAATAAATAAAATAAATAAAAAATTTAAGAATTCATACAAGAAAAATAAATATAATATTTCGTTTAGAATAAAAGGTGAGAAATTACTCTCTTATTTTCTTCAGTAATCAGCCCAGCAATATTCACGCTTAGGGTTAAAAGTGCTAAAATGTCTCATTGAACTTGCAAACATTAATATTTCCCAATTTAATCATTTCATCCTCCATAACATATCTCACCAAATGAAACCTACAACATCCATTAATACCAATTTCTACCCAGATAAAGATAACTTAAATAAGCAAGAGTGCAATACAAATTTTCCTTGTAGCATTATTAGGGGACAGTTTTCCGAGCACGATACTATTGCAATGCAGCACCATTTTACGCACAGGTTTTTCCTTGGCGTCTCCAACCAGAAAGGACAACCAGCAAGAGAAATGCTAGGGATCCGACCAGAGAAATCCCCAAAGACGCTGCCACTAGATTACAGAAACGTCCAAACATGTTACATAATTTTTCCCACTGCATGAAGGAATTCCCTTGGTACCCGATCATGTTAACAGCCGCGGCGGCTCCGATGCCGGAGTAGAGCAATGCCACCACTACAGTATCAACGATGAGGAACATCAAGCTGAAGCTGCTTTTATGACTCTTGATTGCGAGTGAAAGGGGTATAGACACGGCTGCATATGCGCAGGCCACAGCATTTGTCACCACAAAATACCTATCGTAAAAATGGAAGAAGGTGTTCATATAAGGGCTGATATATGGACCAAATCGTCTAATTCACTCAAAGTTCTATATCAGAAGATTCTGCAAGTAAAACATGATAACCATTGGTTGTGAATGAATGAAAAGAGTGTCGACAAAGAGAGTAAATTTATGGCCTCCTAGCGCTCTGAGATTTAACTCATTCACCTCCATTTTTCTCCGTTTTCCAATAGAACCGTTTACCTATAAAAAAAAAAAAAAACATCTCAACCTAAAAGAAAAGAAAGAAAAAAACTCTAGCTACCATGTTACCCACCACATCCATTTGAATAATAAATAAGGGTTATTTGAATTAATTTTTATTAAAGATAAGTATTATCTTATATAAAAAGTGGGAGAATGAATAAATAATGAAGTTTTGTCATTTAACGCTTTAAAATTTTTTAATGGGTCTTCAAATTCTAATAGTTTCTTCTCTCACAACAAATTTATCTTAATTTCTATAATTAGGGTTATATGTCCGAAAGAAGCAGAAACCTTAAACTGAGAAGCCAGAACTAAACAAGAGCATTTCAAAGATCTTTTACGCCTTTTGGGGGAGAGATTTTGTTTCAGGAAATTCTTACAAGCGTACCACGTCCAAAAATGTCGATTTAGCAGAACCCAAGAAAGGCGCAGCCAGATTGAGCAGAAAAAGACAAAATGTAAGAAACAAGGGCAAAGCGATGTCCCTTCTCGAGATGCGTAAAGTGACAGAATATACACAATTAATCAAGTACACATGTACGATCCAAGATATCCACAAATCGAACAGTTTTTTCAAGTTTGTCTATTCTACAGAGAGTTCAAAACGTATGGCTGAGAAACATAAGTAAATGAGATGTGGAGAACAACTTACACGAGGGCAGAGGAGTAATGCGCCTTCGCCGTAACCAGAACATCGAACGTCAACATCATCGGCACGACCTCAACGGTAACAACTTTGGTCTGTTTGTCCAACGCAAGAAGTATAGCAGCCACCAAAGTGAACACCAGGGCCAGCAGCCTTAGAAATATCTCACACCTCCTTCCTCCTCTTTGGTTTGCTTCCTTCAAATCCTCGCCGGCCATCTCACCTTCGTCTGGCCTTGTTATGCGTCTCCAGATCACGAAGCTCGGAGACAAAGAAGTGGGGATAGGGCAAGAAAATACGTAGCGGGAAGAGTTAAATAGAGAGAGAGGCAGTGGTCAAGGTGCAACTGTGAACTGGAAGACAACGGTTTGGTAAAGGGAAAGGAGAGCAAGTGTACAAGGTGTCTGAAAGGGTACTCGAAAGACTATCACCGGGGTGCCTTTTGATCAGTGCCAAACTTTGCTGTGTCTGCCTTTTCCTCTTCCTAGGAATGAACAATTGGTTGCTTTCCAAAGCCGGCTTTTCACGTTTGGTTACAAGTAGAAGAAGAGGGCGCCCTTTGCAGAGATGGAAGGAGGCATCCAACATGCATCAATATTCAAAAACTGTTCATATAGCTCATTACCTCTTCACGTATTGGGAAAATCATTCTCAAATTACCTCAGGAATTAGGAAAAATTATGTGTAAATCTCATGAGGTATTTTCATTTCTCCATCCACATAAAGGGTAATGAGGCTTGTGATTCATATATTAGTTTCTCACTTACAATGAGTTTCAATTTTGAGGTTTTTATAATATAGAAAACGCATATCTTCAGTAGAGGAGGACTGCCGGCGGTGCATGAAAGGGGGACCTCTCCATCTTATCCGATAACCCTTTCGCAAGGAATGGAAGAATAAAAAATTACAAAAGAGGATCAACTGAAATTCATGTCATGCAAACTCTTATCCTCTTACGTTCCCACCTGCTCTTTATCAACGGATGACACTCCGAGAGACAAAAGAGCGTGTGCCTGCAAATTCTGCATGACCATCTTTTGCTGCGGGCCATGGAACACGCTTGCAGTCATAATTTTCAGTGGGACGGGCAAGTTTCTTCTTGCAAGTTCATAACCAAGACTAACCTTGTATTGGTTAGGGGAAACGTGGCCATAGATCCGCCTCAAATCGACTTCTTCCAATATTGTCCCTAATATTTCTTGACCTCACAACAGCTGCCTCCTACTTCTTCACTTTTCTACACACAACGTCTCGTGATTTCTGAATCTGCACATAGCCCTATGGGATTTTGTATTAAAGATTAAGCTCTTAATTTTTAAAAATTGCGATGAAAAAAAATCATCAATTTGTCCAGTCTTCAAATGCTGAATTAGTTTTTAATGAATATGTGAGTTTATTCATTGAATAATAAGATAGTACAAAAGCTTAGGGGTATACCCCATCATTACAATTTATCTAAGAGAAAATTAAATGTGGAATCCTCCAATTATTATACAATAAAACATTCGTATAAGAGAGTTTGATATTCCTAAATAGAGATGCCCTTCCACGTACCACTTTTCTGATTCTAACCAATAAAATTGGTATTTCAACAAACTTATTTTGGAAACGTCTACGATTTTATTTAGACCATATACAATACATGCAAGCTAAGAAAGAAAGTTTAAGAAGTTTTGTAGCCAACTTTTTGCCTTTTGTTGCTTTAATCATCAATTGTAGTTCAGAATTCCTGTCATTAATGTTCCTACGTATACCTTGTTGTGCAAGTATACTCCGCCATATTTGCCCAATCCAAGAACATTGAAAAAACAAGTGAGACCTACTTTCTAATTGAGAACCAAAGAAATTACAAGATAGGCTAATTGAGGAAATCCATCGAGATACCACATTTGCTGTAAGAAGTCTATTTCTACATATGAGCCATCCAATGAAATTATGTTTGCTAATTCCACTTGACTATATCAAGTCATGTCATTCAACCTCAATATTAACTTGGCGCAAATCATTATATATTTTGTACAACAATAAGAAGGTCTGGAGAGTGTACATATGAGAATTAGTTGTAATTAAGAAGACCTCTCCAACTCCATGCTAAAATGCTGAATTAGTTTCTTCCCTTCCATTAGTGAACAATTTTCTTGGGTAGAAGTATTGTTTTTTTAGTGACAAAGTTGAACAATTTCAGAGTTTTCATAAATAATTTAACTTATGTTATCCATGGGAGATTGTTTTTACTAGTGAGCTTAATGGTTGGAGCCCTTCATCCCACATCGCGCGGTGAAAGGCTGGTCGGCTAGGTGAGTAAGTGGGAGGTGTGCTGACTTGGCAAGACGCGTTTTGGGGCGCGGGTGTGAAGGCCCCGGTCACCAAGAACAAAACCCCCCATTGGGAGGAGGGGGACAATATCATGCCAGGTATAGCCCCCACTTAACTGTTGGTATGGAGCCAGACCCCAGGTACCGGCGAGTGGTGTCTCGGAGTGCCGAGACTTTAGGGGTGGGAGGGTTGGAGCCCTTCATCCCACATCGCGCGGTGAAAGGCTGGTCGGCTGGGTGAGTAAGTGGGAGGTGTGCTGACTTGGCAAGACGCGTTTTGGGGCGCGGGTGTGAAGTTCCCCGTCACCAAGAACAAAACCCCCCATTGGGAGGAGGGGGACAATATCATGCCAGGTATAGCACCCACTTAACTTAACAAAGTTGGCTACAACAATGGTGTTCGAAAAAGGGTACTAAGTCTTGTTATCCATTGTTGAATTTTCAAGTAGAAGAAGTTTGTAATGTTGGGTTAAAAAGATATAAAAACCTATTTTGACACCAAAATAAAAGTTAGCTCGAACTTCTCTATTTAAATTGAAACAAAGTTGTTATAGAGAGGTTAAAGAAAAATAGAGTTGCAAAAGAGCATACATAGCTTATATACGAGCTTGTGCACTTGTAATAGCAGCTAACAGCTAGAAGATTACAAGACCATTAATGCTAAATTGTGTGATTGTGTTCAGCGGCATCCAGGTAAGGGTTCGAACTTCTCGCTCCCTTAATAAATTTCCTTTTAATCATTTCATCCTCCAAAACAGATCTCACCAAATGAAACTCGCAACATCCATCATTACCAATTTCTACCGAAATAAGATAGCTTACATAAGCAAGAGTGCAATACAAATTAGGAACATTTCTTAGAACACAATGCTGTTGCAATGCAGGACCATTTTACACACAAGTTTTTCCACGGCGCCTTCACCCAGAAACGACGACTAGCAAGAGAAATGCCAGCGATCCAACCAGAGAAATCACCAAAGACACTGCCCCTTGATCACAGAACTTTCCAACGACGTTACATACTTTTTGCCACCGCAAGTGGGAATTCCCTTTGTACGCGATCATGCTAACTGCCGTGGCGGCTCCGATGCCTGAGTATAGCAATGCCATCATTACTGTATCAGCAACGACGAACATCAAGCCGAAGCTGTTTCTAGCGCTCTTGCATGTGAGCGAAAGGAGTAGAGACACGGCTGCATATGCGCAGGCCACAGCATTTGACACCACATAGTACCTGTCGTAAAAATGGAAGAAAGTGTTCATAGAAATTGCTGATATATGGACCAAATCATCTTATTTGCTCAAAAGTTCTATATCAGAAGGTAGTTCTGAGATTTAACTCGTACACCTCCATTTTTCTCCCTTTTCCAATAGAACCGTTTGCCTATTTTCTATTCACTGTAATAAATAATAAATAAATAAAAAGAAACAACAACTCAAACTAAAAAAAAAAAACAGGGACAACTCTAGCTACCACGTTACTCACCACATCCATTTGAATAATAAATAGGACCATTTGAATTGGTTTCTTCTCCTACAATGGGTTTATCTAAAAGATTTTTACAATTAGGGTCTATCGCATTTACGAGGATATATGTCCGAAATAAAAGAAGAAAACCTTAAACTGAAAATCGAGGATAAAATAAGAGCATTTCAAAGATCTTTTACGCCCTTGGGGGAGAGATTTTGGTTTGCAAAATTCTTACAAGTATACCACATCCAAAAATGCCGATTCAGCAAACCCCAAGAAAGGCCAACGAAGCCGAATTGAGCAGAAAAAAAAGACAAAATGTAAGAAACAAGGGCAGATTGCAGACAAATCATGCCCCTTATCGAGTTGTCCTCTCCTTGGTACTGCTTCTTGATTTTTTCTTTTGGTCTATGCTTCCGTAACTGCTGACAATAAAGGAAGGCAGCTCTCCCTTTCCTTATTTATTTCTTTATCATTTTCGCAAAGAGGGATTGATCTGGTAAACGAAGATAGTGTTTGGTTTATCAACTGATGCATAATGTGATAAATTTAGTAAAATATACATATATATTACCAATTACTTAGCTGAGTAGTTTTTTACGCCCCAAAAATGAATCACTTTTCAAAAAAAAAAAAAAAAAAACGAGAGCACACGAGATAACGAAAGGGAGGACTTTATCTTGAAGGAAAAGAATAGACGAGGAAAGAGAGTACATGCTTATCCCTATGTGCATGTCTCCAAGTCAGTCGTACTCTCCATCAGTGTCCTCAGTCGCTGAAGAGTAGACAAAAGGAAAACATTAAGAAAAGCGAGAACTCTTCAAGAAATAGTATAGATCAATAAAGTTCCTATATTAGGTTTACTTCTTTCTAAAAGACCTCATTAAAAAAGCATATATATATTTAAGTTTATAAGGTATATTATATCATATTAAGAAACTCATTCTTATATTTAACTAAAGCATATATATTTACAACATAAAATTATAAGACTAAATTTTTATACTACAACACGTCCTTCACCACATTGGTCCAATACAAACCATCCCATTGTGTCCCACCCATATTATAAGGATGTTAAGAGATAATCTGAACTTTGAGACCATTTCAAGAAGGTCATTCTTTATATTAAAAGTTAGCTCATAAATTGAAATGATAGATATCCATATTTAACTAGACACATATGTCACACTTTAACAATATAATGCTAGACATATCTACTCCACAGAAAGTTCAAAGCTTAGAAAAAGAAATAAATGAGATGTGAACAACTTACACGAAGGCAGATGAGTAATGCGACTTCGCAATAACCGGAACTTTGAGAGGTGGCAGGGTTGGCGCGAGCTGAAGGGAAACAACCGTATTCTGCTTGTCCACCGCAAGCAGTATAGCGGCCACCAAAGTGAACACCATGGCCAGCAGCCTTAGAAATATCTCGCAACTCCGTCCGGCTATTTGGTTTGCTTCCTTCAATCCCTCAGCGGCCATCTCACTCTCGTCTGGCCCTGTTATGGGTCTCCAGATCACGAAACTCGGAAATGCAATAACTCGAGGAGACAAAGAAGTTGGGATAGTACAAGAAAATACGTAGGGGGGAAGATTAAATAGAGATGGAGGTGGTGGTCAGCGGTTTGCGGTTGTAGACAGAGACATAACTACGCGTTGGCAATTAAGGAGGGGAAAGGAGCACTCTAGAGACCATCATCGGGGCGCCCTTTGATCAGTGCCAAACCGACAGTTTTGGGAACTATAAATGGTAAATTGTTTATCATTAAGGAATATCAGGGAGATGGAAGGAGGCATCTAACATGCATCAATATTCAATATTCAAAAACCATTCATATAATTGTGTAAATATTAAAGTTGATAACGCCTGTTTACTGAAAGACTACACGATTCAATTAGCAGGATTGATATTTCTTTAGCTTCGACTAGCTGCTTGTGTTTTTCTTCAGAATCTATTCTTGCATTATGTATTTTTTTGGAAGTTGATGGGTTTACTTATTATGCAAAATAAAGTGATGATCATAGAGAAACATTACTGTTTGGTTGATTTGGTTGCCAACTACAAACAAAATTCGATGGATTGATCACAACCCTAACAAATTTACCAAAAATTTGAATCTTCAGGGAGACCCCACTTTGCATGTGCTTTGCTTTTATGAGCGATCTATAGTCTTTATGATTAACGCCATGTGCTTTTATGGGCGTTGCATGAAAGGATGACCTCTCCCTCTTATCCGATAGTTCCTTCGCAAGAAAGGGAAGAATAAAACAGTTGCAAAAACTGATCAACTTAAATTCACGCCACGCAAACTCCCACCTGCCTTTATCTAATGGATAACACTCTGCGAGAAAAGAGTGTGTGCCTGCAATTCCTGCATGACATGTTTTGCTGCGGACCAGTGGAACATGCTTGCAAAGTCATAATTTTCAGCAGGACGGCCAAGTTCTGCTTGCAAGTTCACAACCAAGACCAACTTTGAAGTGGTTCAGGGAAGCCTGGCCATAGGTGCGCCTCAAATCGACTTCTTCTAATGTTTTCATTAATGTTCCTCGTCCTCACAACAGCTGCCTCCTAATTTTTCACCTTTCTCCAGAAAGGGTATCATGATTTCTGAATCTCAACCTATGGGATTTTATATCTAAGATTAAGCTCTCAATTTTTTAAAATTGAGATAACAAAAAATCATCACCTTGTTCCAATCTTCAAAGGTTGGATTAGTTTTTTTCTTTTTTATTGGTGACGATTTTCTTGGGTTGAAGTACTGTCTCTTTAGTGAGAAAGTTGAACAGTTTCTAAATCTTTACAAGTAATTTAACTCGTGTTACCTATGAAAAATAGTTCTTATTAGTGAGTTTAATATTAACAAAGTTGGCTACACTAGTGGTGTTTAGACAAGGATAATCAAGCTTGTTAGCCATTGTTGATTTTTCAAGTAAAAGAAGTTTGTAAAATTGAGGTAAGAAGATACAACAACCTACTCTAATACCAAAATAAAAGTGGCTTGGGAACAAAAAATTGGAGTTGTATTTTCTCTATCAAATTCAAATAAAGTTGTCATAGAGAGGTTAAAGAAAAACAGAAATTGCAAAGAGCATACATAGCTTATACATGAGTTTGTGTATTTGTAGTAGAAACAAAGGACTAAAACATTATAAGACATTTAATTATATTCAGTGACATCCAGAAATTCCACCACATGAGAGAATAAGTTTCTACCATATGGAAGAATAGGATTTTACCGTATGGAAGGCCAAAGTTCCTGACTCTCTCTCTTTCAATAAATCCCCCTACCCCATCTCGATAAGAAATAAAAATAAACAAGAGTATTAGATTTGGAAACATGTGAAAATTCAAGCCTTTATAAAATAAAATAAGATATTTTTTAAGAGTTCACATAAGAAAAGCACAGATAATGTTCACTTAGAATAAAAAGTAAGAAAATAGCTCTATTATTTCTTTCAATAGTCAGTCCAGTGATATTTAGACTTAGGCTTACTCTCCAACCAAAAATAAATAAATAAATAAATAACTAGACGACCTTTAATTGTAAATGATTAAGATGTCTCATTGACCTCGCAACATTAATATTTCTCAATTTAATCATTTCACCCGCCCCAGCAGATCTCACCAAATGAAACATGCATCCATCAATACCAATTTCTACCCAAATAAGATAACTTACATAAGCAAGAGTACAGTACAAATTTGCCTTGTAGCTTTATTAGGGAACAGTCTTCCGAACACAATACTATTGCAATGCTTAAGTTTCTCAATGGCGTCTCCGACCAGAAACGACAACTAGCAAGAGAAATGCCAGCGATCCAACCAGAGAAATCACCAAAGACACTGCCACTTGATCACAGAACTTTCCAACGACGTTACATACTTTTTGCCACCGCAAGTGGGAATTCCCTTTGTACCCGATCATGCCAACAGCCGCGGCGGCTCCGATGCCGGAGTGGAGCAATGCTACCATTACTGTATCAGCGACGATGAACATCAAGCTGAAGCTGTTTTTAGCACTCTTGCATGTGAACGAAAGGAGTAGAGACACGGCTGCATATGCGCAGGCCACAGCATTTGACACCACAAAATACCTATAGTGAAAATGGAAGAAGGTGACCGAGGATAAAACAAGAGCATTTCATAGATCCTTTACGCCCTTCGGGTGAGAAATTTTGTTTCAGAAAATTCTTACAAATGTACCGCATCCAAAAATGTCGGTTCAGCAAAACCCAAGAAAGGCCATCGAAGCCGAATTGAGCAGAAAAAAGACAATGTAAGTAACAAGGGCAGAATGCACACAAATCGAGGCCCCTTCTCGAGTTGTCCGTCTTTTTGGTACTGCTTCTTGAACTTTTCTTTTGGTCTATGCTTCTGTAACTGCTAAAATAAAGAAAGGCAGCTCTCCCTTTCCTTATCTATTTGTTTATCATTTTCGTGGAGAGGGATTGATCTGGTAGACGACGATGGTGTTTGATTTATTAACCGATGCATAATGTGATAAATTTAGTAAAATATACATATATATTATGAATTACTTAGTTGATTCGTTTTTTACGCACGAAAAATGAATTACTTTTTCTAAAAAACGAGAGCACATGAGAAAACGAAAGGGAGGACTTTTTCTTGTTGCAAGGAAAAGAATAGACAAGGAAAGAGAGGACATGCTTATCCCTATATGCATGTTTCCAAATCGGTTGTATTCTCTCCATCAGTATCCTCAGTCGCTGAAGAGTAGACAAAAGGAAAATATCAAGAAATGGGAGAACTCTTCAAGAAATAGCTCGATCAATAAGCTTTCTATACTAGGTTTACTTTTCTCCGAAAAGTCTTGTTGAAAAAATAAAATTGTTTAAATTTATAAGGCATATCATACCATAAGAAATTCATTCATAATCTCAACTTTAAAAGTGGAGAGATAAATTTATATTAAGTATACATATTTATATCTTAGCATCGTAAGATTGAATATTTACGCTTGGTATTGTAAGGCTAAGTATTTACACTACAATACATCCTTAGTTCCGTTGGTCTAACAGGGACCATTGTATAATGTCTTTTTTCGCATAAATTCTAAGCTTGTTGTATTTATAAGTATTAAGAGATAATCTAAACTTTAATATTATATTAAAAATTTCATTTTCATCTCAAAAGTTAATTAATAAAATAAAAGTATATATATATATCTATACTTAACTAGAGACATATATTCACATTTTAGTAATATAATACTAGAAATGTCTACTCCACAGAAAGTTCAAAGCGTATGACAGAACAATAAATAAATGAGATGTGAACAACTTACACGAAGGCAGAGGAGTAATTCGACTTCGCAGTAACCGGAACAGTGAGAGGTGGCAGGGTGCGCGCGAGCTGAACGGAAACAACCTTATTCTGCTTGTCCACCGCAAGAACTATAGCGGCCACCAAAGTGAACACCAGGGCCAGCAGCCTTAGAAATATCTCACAACTCCTTCCTCCTCTTTGGTTTGCTTCCTTCAAATCCTCGCCGGCCATCTCACCCTCGTCTGGCCTTGTTATGGGTCTCCAGATCACGAAACTTGGAAAGGCAATAACTCCAGGAGACAAGGAAGTGGGGATAGTGCAAGAAAATACATAGGGGGAAGATTAAATAGAGAGAGAGGTGGTGGTCAAGTTACGAGTGGGGAAGTGGAAATCAACGGTTTGCGGTTGTAGACAGAGACATGCGGGGGTCCATAACTACGCGTAGGCAATTAAGGAAGGTAAAAGGAGCAGTGGACGTCGTGTCTGAAAGGTCACCCAAGCAACCATCGTCGGGGTGCCTTTTGATCACAAAGGAAAGTCAGAGAGTTTTGGGAACTGTAAATGGTAAACTGTGTATCGTAAAGGGAAATCAGAGAGATGGAAGGAGGCATCTAACATGCATCAGTAACTCTTCGCTTATGGGGACTGTCAATGACTGCGGACGGTGCGTGAAAGGATGACCTCTCCATCTTATCTGATAACCCTTTTGCAAGAAAGAGAAGAATAAAAAAGTTAACAAAAGTGGATACTCCCACCTGCCTTTATCCAACGGATAACACTGAGCAAGACTAAAGAGCTTGTGCCTGCAATTCCTGCGTGCCATGTTTTGCTGTGGACCATTGAACAGGCTTGCAGTCGTAATTTTCAGCGGAACGGCCAAGTTCTGCTTGCAAGTTCACAACCTAGACCAACGTTGTAGTGGTTCAGGGAAACGTGGCCACAGATCCGCCTCAAATCGACTTCTTCTAATGTTGTCATCAATGTTCCTCGTCCTCCACCAGCTGCCTCCTACTTTTTCACCTTTCTTCAGAGAAGGTACCGTGATTTCTAAATCTGAACATAGCCATATATGGGATTTTGTATTCAAGATTAATCTCTCAATTTCTAAAATTGAACATGACTCCTCTTGGTCCCCGGGGCTGGTAGCTTACCACTGTGCAAGCGGGTGCTCGACCGCTACTTACATCTAGATCCTTGGTTTCCACGATACCATTAATGACGACGCTGATCGAATACCAATAATTTTGTCTGACAAAGGCCTCAAGCTGCCTTGGTCCATCCTCTTAAATGTCATTTCCACTGCTCCTCCCATAGGGATGGGTACCCCAAACAAGGGAAATTAAAAAAATAAAAAAAAATAAAAAGAGAGGATCCTGTTGCACTATCCTGCATTTAAGCTCTCTTCTAATTAAAGTTATGGTACGTGAATTAATCATGTGGAGTTCAACTCCGTGTAAATGGGGAGTTGTATGAAGGTAGGTCCAGTAGCCTTAATAACTAAAGGGCACTTTTGTATAATGCCTAACTTCAGGGGATGAATGAATTTGTTAGATTTTGAATATTATGGTTTAGTTTAAGTATTAGTGTTCTCTGTTTAAAATGAAACCCAAAAAGGTTATTTTTCTTTCAATTCACTGCACATTTATTCACAATTAAGCTATTGCAATTCAAATATAGGATTCAATCATAGCTTTCGACACTATCTATGAAAAGAATCCAATTGCAAGCTTAACTAGATAAGGATGTCGACGTACCTTCCCTAGTGAAACAAGAAAGACAACGATGTCGAGGTACCTACCCCGGCCAACAGTAATGGTTGCTCGCCCACCCTCCTACGCAACAATGATACTCCTTACTCAAGTCCATTTCTTTTTTTCTTTTTTTTTTTCACGTCAATGTCTTTAAAGTCTTAACCACAAACAGTGTAATAAGTTTAGCTATTCTTATAAAAAAATTCAGACCAAAACATGCCTTAAAAGAAGGCCAGAAGAGGAACTATTAAAAAAGCCCAATAAAGGATTCTGGAACTTTATGAGCTATATATAAGTACGAGTTAAGGAGCATAGCACAAGAGTTTAAATTCGTAGTTGAATACCCTTTTATAAACTGAAGAAATAAAAGCAGTTTTTAAAAATTTATCAAGCTCACTTAATGTCACAACCTAGCTGTGCAGCATGATTATCACCCGCTGTCCCATGTCGGGAAAGTAATTGGGCGATCTTAATCATATAAACAGTTTGGTACCTCCATTCTTTAGGTTGGCCTTATAAAAAAAGAACCTAGCATGTGACAATAAACTATGTACTCAAACATGAGGCATCCCATAACATTTATTACAATCATGGAATGGCAAAGAATGATTCAAGAAAAATCCTGATATGTCAAGAGCAATGAAAGTTATTCTCAGTGCCTGGGTGTCCCAAAAGCCTTCCCCTTTGCGAAAGCAACAAGGAAAAGGTTCAGCTGCAATAAAAGAAAAGATGAACTCAAAGAATATTTGGATTGGTCATGGCGCTTAGTACGTCTATCATCCACGAAACCGTGGAAAGTGACAATGGTGCCTGGTTATCTCTACCTTAGAATGTACACAATTGAGCCTCATATTATGCGCCACCATGTGGTCCAAACAAACGGAAGCTTGATGGTTAAGTAGAAATAAATCCATAATGGGATTGTTACATAGTTGACCCACAAGCAGGCAACATAAAAAGAAAATTAATAAACAGAGGTTAGGTGATAGTCAAATAAATTTCAATGATATAATTACATTTTCGTGCTTTTCTTGCGGTGCAATCAATGATTTCCCCATCAGCTTTCTTGTGTATGTTTCCAACCGATCGGGTATCGTTCATCGCGTAGCCATCAGGTGATGGCTATGTAATCCCACTTGGATTTTTCAACTAATCGGGCCAAATACATTCAAATAGAGGACAAGTCCCCAATTCCTTCTTATGACGGGTAAATGTAAAGAATTTTTGAATCCCCCATCGTCAAAGTCATATATCTCACGAATTTCTTGAAGCTTCTAAGCGATGAAGATGCAGGAAAACCAAAAAACCGTCGGTTTTGGAGGTTCTGTTGGTTCGGTAGCTTCTGCCGTGGTCTTTGGAATGGCAGATATTCTGGAATTATCATACAGAATAGGTTAGGCGACCAATGAATTAGGTTGGATGGAAGAGCCAAAAGAAGAGACAGAGACTCATTTCTGTTTCTTCTGCGCCCACGGTATTGATATTTTTCGCGACTTTGAAAGGGAAAGCAGGGTTTTCTTTATGTTCAGGAGAACAAACTCGATTGAACACTTCAGTGGCGACTTTGTGGTCCTTATCTCCTCCATCGACTAGGATTATCTAAAAGAAGCGGCAGACATGTACAGACTGCATATTCAGATGACTGTGGATTATAGCTTCCAGAAGGTGCATGTGAACACAAGCAATCTCTAATTCCCCAAACTAATGATAAACCTACTTTTTTTGCTTCTGCCAATTATCTAAATCCACACCAAAAGCTTTTAAAGCTTTAGTTACACAAAATATAAATATTTCCTTGCTTCGACTAGGTTGGCAAGCACAGAAAGTAGTGCTTTTTTTCTTTTTTTCTGTTACTGAAGATCAAAGATGGTACTGGTTCCCCCAAAAAGGGTCATCCCAATCATCTTCGGACTATCTACAGATTCAGCTTTGTGCCTTACAATCTTAGTCATGGCAAAAGGAAAAGCACCTCGAGTGCGTGGCTCCCCTCAATTATTAGATTCTATTCTTCCCTAAAAGTAGTTTAGCCTGCAAACACATGTACGAGGAGACAGCTTTTGGCAAGGAGTCCAATCTGATCCTACAACATGCAAGGAGGACACCGCCCCCAAACCCCCCCCCCCCCCCCCCCAAAAAAAGAAGGAAAAAAACTAGGAGGCCTGAAGACTTATTTTATTTATTTTTTATTTTTAATGAAAGAAAATTATTCATGGGAAGGCAGGACAAGAAAACAAGTGGGTAGGTTCAAAACGTCTTCAAGAGCAAAAGATATACATGAAACAAGTTGCTAAATCATTGTGTTTATAATTAAATATCCAACTGGCAAAATCTCCCAACCACTTTTTTCTTTGGTAAAAGCTTCCAAAATCGTCTAACCAAGTCCGAAAGAAATCAACAACGAATATTAAAATAGCAACTTCCTTGGCACACAACCTTTTTCAATAACTCATTTTCTTCAGTGTCGTAAGTTTATGTGGAAGAACAGCGGGCTCGACGAGATACATGAGCACGCTGCCGGCGACTACGTAGAAGATACTGTCCATTTTCAAATCACTTGTCGTGCGGAGAACTCCAACCCAAAAGTTTCTAGAGTCGTTGGATTGCCCCGAGTATCCTATATAAATTGCCTAGTGATTGTTCACCCTTCTTCGCCTATCCAAAGCCCACCTATTACGCTAAGATTAGCTCTACCAAGCAGTATCATTAGCCCCAATACCAACCCCAGTCACATCCATCGATACCCATGGCCTCCACTGACAAGCCTGATACTGAACAGGGCAAGGGCGTCCCACCACCCCCACCCGGTGCTCCACCCACCGCGCAGGACTTCGCTGTTGATGTGGCGCTCAGGGTCTTGTTACTTGCTTCGGCGGTGACTGCTATCGCTGTGTTAGTCACCAGCGACCAAAAGAAGACGCTTCCTGGGGTAGCACTCCGCGACGCCAAGTTTAGGAACTCCCCAGCTTTCATGTAAGTACCATGACAGTGAGATTAGAAAAACTTTTGGGTCTAATCACGTATATTCCCAGTTACATATTCATACATGCACTCTCCAGCTTCTGATTTTCTTCTACATATTCATAATATACTTTTCCTGTTTATTGATGAATAAAAGAAAGGATATACTAAAAAATTCACGTCTAGATTGGCACTTCGCCGGTGTCTTCCCGGGCCAGCGACGTCTCAGTGGACAAGCTGGATATTAGTAAGTTGACGACAGTAAAGTGAGATTACAAGGAGTTGAGACTGTCTCATGACACTAGAAAGGTTTAATTATAACTAAAAGGAGTATTTTCCGAAAAAAGAAAAAGGAAAAGGGTTACCTCAAATATGTTATGCCCGATGCATACTGATGAATCTTGCAGCATGAGAAGGGAAATTTAGTCTACGGTCGTACGGTAGAGTAGCCGTGCAAAGGTTTATTATATTTCCCCTGTGACCCGTATGCATGGCGACGAAGTCCTTGTGACAACTCCTATGTCGGAGGAAAGCAACTCATCTTTTTTAATTTTTTTTCTTAATCCTGAAGAAGATGAAGATTTTAAGCTAGCTTGATAGTGGCTAATACTAGTTTTCGCAGTTAAAAATTTACCTGTAAACTATATACTACTGAAACATTTGAGTTAGGTGTTCCTGATTTCCGCCGGATTTACCTTTTCTGGTGACCACCTTATGTCTCAAGGTTGACGAAAGAAAGATTCTTACTCAATTTTTGGGCTTTATGAATAAGACAAAGTTAAGTAGAGGCCTTGTATTTACTACGGTCTTGTTCTATTAGAGGTAGCTAGAAAACTATCCTTAAGAAGTCTTTTTGTCTGCTTCTCTTTTGGGCTTTTCGAAGCATACGAGTATTGATTCTACGTATGTCTGTACAGATATTTTCTGGTGGCTCTGTGCGTCACTGGGCTTTACAGTATCATCACCTTGTTGGCGTCAATCTCGGTCATGATGAAACCAGACTTCTCGCTGAAGTTCTTGCTCCATTTTGCCCTCTGGGACGTGGTAAGCTTTCCTTTTCGTAGTAGTAAATATCAGAAGGCCAAAGACAGGAAACTGTGCGAAAATAAAGAGTAGCTAAAACCTGTGTATGTTCCATGTCTGTGATGCAGTTGATGCTGGGAATATTAGCTTCAGCCACAGGCGCTGCTGCTGCTATTGCATACCTCGGGTTAAAAGGTGACGATCACCTCGGCTGGATGATGGTGTGCAACACTTATGATAAATTCTGCAGATATCTGGCGGCCTCCCTTGCAGTCTCCTTGTTCGGTTCAGTTGTGCTCGTCCTCCTCGTCTGGTTCGCCATTCACTCTCTTCACCGTCGTGTCCCCGCTTAGAGCCTCCAAAGCCGAACCCCCACATCCAAATTCTGGCCATAACCCTCCAGAAATCGTGCTTTATGAAATCTCTACATTTGGTATCTGTGTGCATTGGTGTAGTCCTTTTGTGTTGCGTCTGTACATCTTGTCTTTGATTGTATGTACTTTCTAAGTCATCATCTATGTAACATTGTATTGGATTTGGAACCGAATTATATGATGTTATTGGATTTGTGCACCCTCTTTTCACTTCTTCCGACAAATCAATTGAATAAGAAATAATCCATAGAACCAAGATTTGATTTCAGACCACCGTTTGCATAATTTGATGCCATGTTAAATAATTTAATAGTCTAATGAGTCTTGCATCATATTGTGGGCGGGGCCGGGGGTCTAAATAATGGAGGGACTGGGAGAGGAATCCCAGGCTGGAGGAAAAATCATGTCGTGTAAAGACTCGAGCGTCGCCGTCATGTGGTGGGTCCTGGGCTCCATAGTCCAGGCTTTTGGTTGCACACATAGAACGCATGATTTGATACCACAACCTAATCCGTTCCCCACTACAAGGGGTAGTGAATATAAAAGATATATAGGTGATTCAAATTCTTATACGCTAACTCTTTTGGCAATATATAATGAAAAGGAAATCCTGCTAAGAATTCGTCAGCTGGCGCTGGTGTTGCCACCTCTTTCTGGGATCTCCTATTTAAGACGTTGATAGAAACCTTACTCCGCTTTGAAAGCTGGTAACTTTACCGAAAGTTCAAGCGGAAAGCCACCCAAATTTACGCCGCCGTCAATGTGGGTGGGACCCTTTGCCTATCTTAGATTAAGGGTTCATCTAATATTTAAATATCATTAGGCAAGTCCACTACTTTAAATCTACTTATAGAAGATAACATTCATAAGTTCATTAGATCGATTATGTTATAATTTGACTTTAATATCACTTGATATAAATTTTTTCATTTCAAAAAGTTAATCTGATAAAAAAAAGTAACTAAGTTTTTTACATAAAAAATTCACCCTCGAACAACTTTACCATTTTACTCCGTCAGGATGAGCCACAAGCAGCAGATTCCTACGACCTTCAACTAATCCCAAGGTGAGCGGATGGGCTGAAAGAAATCCTCCCCCAACCCACTAACGCGACTACACCCGTGGAGAGTTGGGCAAAGCTCACTTAGTCCTCTCCTCCATCATCATTGTGGAGGAATACTGAAATCTCCCCCTTTTATCAACTTAAGAAATATACCGATATGATTGATACTTAATAGTGGCAACATATTAATAGTCTAAAAATTATATTATTGTTAAAAGACTTCAACTACAGAAAATTTAAATAGTCGTAAATCTAACCTAACAACGATACTCAGTCTCACTCAAGCCACCCACCGTTCAATCTCCGATTAGCTGACACACTCTAAAGCATGTCAGTAATGCAACGCACACCAATAACCTCTAAGCGCATTATAAAAACTTTAACTCGAATTGGGAGGGGTGCGCCAGGCCCGTGCTGTGCTATAGTGCAACAGGCGACGCTTCAGGACCCCAGTAGCAAGCTACTGTAGTGGGCCTTCCCATGAAAAATTAATTTAATATCATGTAACCCGATAAGCCACGTATCAGATATTAAACTGATAAGAACAGATACTACACTTGATCTTAGCCAAAAGGCCGAGAAAGGTATGCTTTAAAAATCTGCTTGTTTATTAATTTATAATCAGTCTTCTCTTCCTTTCTATTTCTCTTCCCGGTGTGGTTTAGTTTGAGACACTGACTTCAGAACTAAGAAGCGCAGGAGAAACTTTGTGTTTTTGACAATAGCTTCAATGATTACGCAGAACATGCGACATTCAACTCGCATCATACTCGACTAGTTTGTTCTAATAATTGCCAACTTTTCTGCCTAGATCAAAACCCTGTTCAGGTTGTAAGCAAATTCAGAGGCTGCGGCTGGCTTAGAACATCGCCAGGAGTCTCTCGTTCCCTCAGGCATCAACCTCAATTTGCTTCTGGGATTCCTCATCACTGTCCCGAAATTGCGTCATTTTCAATTAATCCTTATCGCTGCGTTCGTTTTTAGGGGCTTTTGAATAATTGCATCTTGCTTAAGACATGTTGATCCTCAATCATCCATTTTTCTTTTCCTTTTTCTACGGATTGTTCAATAAAATTATCGGCTTTTGTCACAAAATTCGTAGTTCAATATTCCGCAAATCATTACCGAGAAATTGCAAGCATCATGTCCCTCTTCTTTGCTTAGAACATCGCCAGGAATATTTCAGTTCCAGTTTGGCCAAGCGTTATCTCTTAGGCTAAAGCTGTGATCCTAATGACACCTTTTACACCATTTTCGCTGTTTGGGGGACTCTGGTTTCCAAGCTTTGACAGGTAGGCCCCGTCTCATAATTCAATCTGGTCCACCGCATTGGCATTGCAAATACATGGAGACTGACTTGAGGTCCCTACTTTTCCATCTGTAATCACGTCGCCAGCGCCTTAATCAATAACTCTTTCTAGTAGCGTCATAGTAAAGTTTGCATTCTCCTTCACAACGCAACAACAGTCAGTGTTGAGCGGAATAAGGCTTCTCTCTAACCTTCCTTTCTTTTGATTTCTTTACCCTCCACTAGAACAAGATAGCCACTGTCCAAAAACTCAGGGCAAAGTAAACATAAAACATTAAAATTAAACAGATTTAAACTTCAATTGGATGGTGCCGCGCAGGGGCTACGCTTGAAGGCCAGAGCAGCAAGCTACACTATTGGCCTTCGCCCTTGAAATATTAATTTAATATCGTGTGGCCATTGGACGACGTATCCGATATTAAAATGATAAGGACAGATACTACACTTGATCTTAGCCAAAAGGCCGATAAAGGTATTATTAAGAAAATGGCTCGCTTCTAATTTTATAGCTTGCCTCTACATTGCTCTTGCTCACCTTCTCGATTTGGGACGTGAAGCTAAAGAGACAGACATATCACTTTGCGTGGCTCTGGACTTGCTTGACGCTAATGCAAAATGAGGCCAGCCATTGGCTTTAGGTTCGCCGGTCTATCAAACTGGCACTAGTATGTTCAAAGCAAGGGTCATGTTCAGGTTTGCCTTTTCAGCAAAAACTAGGTGCAGATTGTTTGGGGTTCAATCGTAAATAAAAGCTGGAAATCAGAACTTTGTGGTTGTAAGGGAACTGAAATAAATTCAATTTCAAGACAAGAAAAATCAGAACTGTAGATACTATATGGTGTGTGCATCAACGTGGACAGTAATATGTTAAGTGGTATTTCACTACAGATGATAAACAGCGCAGAGATTTTAACACTGGGGAAAGCACTAGCCTGAAACTCATAATAAAATACAGCCAGTGTCCCTAAAAAGAGATCGAATACCTCGAAGGAGGGAGAGTGCATTGCAAAACTGGTTAATGAAATTGAGCTTATGAATAGCTTCAGAAAATTGTTTGCTCGCCTAATTCCTGACCTGCCATCCCCTCCCTCAGGACCTTCTCAAAGAATTCTTCCAATGTGTCCTGCCCATAGCTAGGCGTTTTCTCAGCACTGTAATCTCCGGTTTCAGGATCTAAAACCAACATGCTCTCTGCTGCATAATACCTTCCAATTTTCCCGAACTCAGCAGCGTCCTCCATAGCAGGAAAAAACTTAACAAGGAAATCAAGAACCCGAATAGCAAAATCCATTATTCCAATTGGCACTTTCAAGAACTTGGGTTCCTTCCCCAAGAGTTGAAACAAAATCTCCCCTTGTTCCAAAGGTGTCAACGCCTTCCCCGGTCCCCCAATCGGCAATACCTGGTTTATCTTATCCTCACTCAAAACACAGTCCGCAATAAACGATGCTAAATCTTGCTCGCTAATCGGTTTACACGCACACAATTTCCCATCACCAAACATCACGTATGGCTTCCCATCTTTCACCAACTCAACCTGACCTCCCAAGCTTTTAAAGAATGCAGTTGGTCTCACAATACTATAAGTGAACCTATCATCCCCTTCGGCTTCTTTCATCAATTCAGCCTCGAATTTAAGCTTCGCCCTCTGAAATTCAAGAAGGGGTTTTTGCACACATATTGCAGAAAGCAACACAAAATGAGAAGCCCCACGATTCCTACCGGCAATAAGACTATTCCTTGTTGCCTCATAATCAATCTTCCACGAATCCTTTATACCACCATTACGGCTAGCAAGGCACGAGACTACAACATCAACAGAAACCCCTAAACTGTGCAAGGATTTCTCCAAAGAATCCAAATGGGTTACATCTGAAAAGCACACGCTGGCTCCCTTCAACTGCTTCAAAGTCTCTTCCTTGCTATTTCTACCTCTAATCCCACTCTTTTCTCTGGCAATGGCAATAACATTGAACCCTCTACTAACTAACTCGTTAACCACAAATCTTCCGATATACCCAGTAGAGCCCACCACCAAGATGTTAATATCTTTTGGGTTTTTATGTCTGAAGGAAGATGGGGCGGTTTCAACCGCTGGGCCTGCTGAACATGTAATGGGATTGTGCCTTTGAATGGTGTGTGCGAGAGGTTGCCATAGCTTTAGAGATGAAGATGATAGAGGATTTGAGAAAGAGCTTACCTGAATTTGGTTGATGAACTGAGAAGAGAAACGTGTCGAGAAGATTTGGTTGTTTGGCGGAGAATGAAGAGTGACTAATGAATTGGAGGAGAAACAGAGGGACATTTTTCGAGCTCAAGGACGCTGAGCCGGGACTGAAAAGCCAGTCCTTTCGAGCGATACGATGCAGGAAAAGAAAATCAAGTTGCCAAGTTAAATTTCGGGGGAGTGGTCGCCCATGGCTGTTGTGTGGTCCTCCATCACCGAAGAGATCCAAATGATAGGAGGACATGCTCCCACTCGAGCAATGAGATGACGTGAAATGGCGTAAAATTGCTGGCGTTAATCGGGACATATAAGAGTTACCCAAGATGTCTAGTATTTGCACTGATCACCCCTTTTCTTCTTTAATTTGCGGGGAATTGAGGAGGCTAGGCAACATATTTTCGGCACAAGGAACAATGAAATTAAGTAACCAAGCAAATGAATCACTATAACACATCAGAATCGCACATTTCATCATCGTAACCATTTTTTTCTCCTGCAAAATAACGAGCACCAGTTCAACCCAATCCTATTATGATCGTTTTTGGAGAGCCACGAACTAAAAACCCCTTCCTGCCATCCCCGACATTATACTCTTGAATTTCATCTTCTGTAATAAAACAACCAATTGTTGTTTGCTCCTACAACAGGTGTCAGAACAGGAACTTGTGACAAGATTAGGATAGAAGCAAGTGGAGATACACCCACACTTGAATGGTAATCACAACATGGACCATATAAGAAGTGGGTCTATCTCATTGAAATGCCTTATAAAGAATAGAGATACCGCTACTAATAAAGCTAAGAAACTCTGCATTTGGAACCGATATGGGATAGTTTCTAACAATATACAAATTTATGACTTTGATAAATACACTTGGAAATATAATTCATATGCACCAAATAAGGTATATATATACCATTATCACATAGATAATGGAAACAAATGTTATTTCCAGTAAATTCTTTTTGGCATTGCTTATTCCTGTCTTTGTATGCTTTGGCAAAAACTATGGAGTACTGTTGGGATTAGCAACAGAGATCTGAACGCGTAGAACCTCATGAATGGCTCCTCGCTGAAGCACTATATTAAAATATTGATGTTAGTGGGAGTCATGTTCCCGTAATCATATTCCTGTAATTTATTTTGCTTAGTTTGTGGGGGACAAACATATTACTCGGGTTAGGCATGTCTTGTCTCCTTTTCATGTATATATTGTAAACAATACCAATTCTTTTGGTAAGTGTGAATAGACAATCGCAAAGGTGCAATTTCCACGCGCGTGCATCTTCATGCGTTCTCACTCTTCTTCCGCTGTAGATTTCTTCATGGTATCTTGAGCAATGATCGATGGAAGCTTTCTCCATCTAGATTCTGGAGCAACTACGAATGCTACCCATTCACAGTTCAGCTTTTCTATCAAGGTAATCTCAGTTTTTTCGCTGTTTTTTACTTCAGGGTGTTTTTGGCATTTTATGTCTGCTTCAGTACAATGGAAATTCTCTGACCGTGGATCTTAGCCACACGTCCCTATCCCCTTGTACTTTCTGACACATTCTTATCCATCATACCCGATTTTGTCCCTAGCACACTTCTCATTTACCACACAAAACCCAGTTTCTCTCTCTATCTTCAACCATGGCTGCATCTACTTCCATGGGCCAACAATAAAACCACAACCCATACAAAGACCCTTTTTATCTATCACCTTCAGATATGCCAGGCTCTGCCTTAACCACCGAACCACTCAAAGATGACACCAACTATGAACTCTGGAGCAGCCAAGTCACACTACAACTGTCCAGCAAGAACAAGATGGGATATGTAGATGGTTCATTCCCTCGTCCAAAAACAGATCTTGACAAACAAATGTTGTGGGACTAGTCTCACTCGGCTATTCTAAGTTGGTTGGCAAAATCTGTGGAGCGCAAATTGGTGATGTTCATTGTTAGAAAGAAGGATGCCAAAATTGTATGGGAAGCATTCAAAGCTCGGTTTGGGGAACTTTCTCACACTTAGAGATTCAACCTTCGCCAACGCCAGTTTGAAAATCGCTTATCCGGTGGTACTGTAACTGAATACTATTTTCGTATTAGTGACTTGTGGGTAGAAATCACTACCGTTGAGCCTCCCATTCGGTGCACTTGTGGGAACTGCACCTGCAGAGTAAATCACAGGCTAGAAGAAAGACAGGAGGAACACAACACAATGGATTTCCTACTTGGTTTACCCAATTCTTTCCAAAATCTGAGAACCAACATACTCTCAAAGGAAACCATACCAGAGGTTGATAAGGTGTTCAGTTTAGCTCGAGAGGATGAGCATCAAAAGGGAAAAACAGATAGATCAAGCCCTACTCTTGAAGGGGTTCTTCTTGCCAGTTCATTCCAAGGCAAAAACCCACCAGCGACGCCGCAAGCAGGGACTAAAATCGACTCTAAAGGGCGCTTAGTGTGCGCTCATTGCCATAAAATCGGACATAGCCGTGAGGTTTGTTACCGCTTAAATGGGTATCCTCCAGGCTGGGTTCCGAAAGGAAAACGAGTGACCAACACTCCACAAGCTCTCCAGATCGGTGTCGGTGCCGTTGTTGGAGAAAAGGGGGAAGGAAAACTGGGTGGCGAGCAAAGCTCGCCTGCATTGCCCACATTCTCGATAGGATCCAATGGCCAGCTGCAAATGGGCCCGGGACAAGTTTATTACCCGGGGGCCCCATATGTCATGGCTCCACAGTGCGGCCCCATGGCCACTTATCCACATGTTGGTGGACCTGGAGAACAAGTGGCCCCTCACGGACCATCTTTAGCAAATCTAACGGGCCCCTCCTTGGGGCAGCATAATTCAACCCCTTTTGCAGGTTTTGTGACCCAACCAATGGGTTCACAATCACCTAACTTTATGAACCCATCAATGGGTTATTTGGGACCACCGCAAGGAAATGTTCTGGTGCCTTTAGAACAACTCCAAAAGATGTTGATGGCCCACAACATTGGTTCCTCCGTTGCGTCAGCTGACCATTTTGCAGGTACCACATCTTCCACTCCATTTGTTCAAATTAAATATCCCTGGGTGATTGATTCAGGTGCAAGTGACCATATCACATGTGATTTTAATTCCTTATATACTCGATATTCATGTGCATCACAATCATTACCTATTAAGTTGCCTGATGATAGATTTGTTTATGCTACTCATATTGGACGTGCACAACCTACACCATTACTTCATTTGAATAATGTGATGTTTGTACCCCATCTCAAGTTCAATCTATTATCAGTCAAAAAAATCACATCTGATTGCAATTGTGTCGTTATGTTTTTCGATACTTTTTGTATTTTTCAGGACCGTTTGACTGGGCGGGTGATCGGACTGGGTAAAGCCGAACGAGGACTGTACTTTTTGCAACCTACCCTTATTGATTTACCTAAATGTCTTGACCGTGTTTTGTACACTGTGCATTCCCTTTTGTCATGTACGAATGTAAACAGTATGAATGGTTTATGTAACTTCAGTCTTAATAATAGTTACATTTTATGGCATCGTCGTCTTGGTCACAGTTCCCAGAAAATGTTTGTCACTCATGGCAAACGCATACATTGTCCTGAATTTTTCTCATGTCCAATTTGCCCATTGGCGAAACAGACACGTTCTGTTTTCCCACAGCGTCAAACTTTTAGTCATGCCATCTTTGACCTTATACATATGGATTTATGGGGACCTCATAGGGAACCAAACCATGATGGGTCACGTTATTTTTTGACCATAGTTGATGATTTTTCTCGGGCAACTTGGACATTCCTTTTGCGTTCAAAGGACCAAGTTTTTGTCACAGTTCAATCATTTATATACATGATTGAGACCCAATATGGTGCCAAAGTCAAGCGCATTTGCTCAGACAATGGTACCGAATTTTTCTCACTTGCTTGCACTTCCTTTTTAGTTGCACATGGAATCATCCATGAGAGCACCTGCGTTTACACTCCCCAACAGAATGGGGTCGTAGAGCGCAAACACCGACATTTGTTGGATGTAGCACAAGCCTTAATGTTTCAAGCTCAAATCCCCAAGCGTTTTTGGGGCGAGTGCATTTTGTCAGCAGCTTACCTCATCAATCGATTACCAAATATGACACTTGGAAATCGCTCTCCTTATGAGATATTTCATGGGAAACCACCATCCTTAGATCATTTGAGAGTCTTTGGATGCAGATGTTATGCCACTGCCCTTCGTCCTAGAGACAAGTTTACACCCAGGGCCATCCCATGTGTCTTTTTTGGTTACCCTTCACGACAGAAGGGTTACCGAGTCTATGATCCCACTAGTGGGAAAATATTTGTGAGTCGGGATGTCGTATTCTATGAGTATGAATTCCCTTTTGTTACTAGTGAATCTTCACTAACCATACTTGTTCAGTCTTCGGATCAGCATGCGCCCATTCCAGATCTCGTTCAGGCAAACGATCCGCCTGCGATCACACCAGAGACGCACCTTGAGATCCCACAGACAGATGACATTCTTAATCCCATCACCACATCACAACCAGAACAACAAGTTGACATTCCTTTAGAACAACCAGAACAACTAGTTCCTTCCGAGCATCCACCGGAGCACTCTCCGGATCCAGCACCAGTCACTCTTCGACAGTCATCTCGACCGACACGACCTCCTATTTGGACCCATGACTATTTGTGTTCAGCCACCTCTATTGGGTTGAACAATCAATATTCCATTTCAGATCACCTTTCACTTGACCTTTTCTTTCCCCACTACCAGCATTTCATAGCATCCATTTCGACCATCACAGAACCCGAGTCTTATCATCAGGCACTTAAGGATAATCATTGGGTTGAGGCAATGGATCGTGAGTTAGTGGCCCTCGAGGCTAATCGCACGTGGGATGTTGTTACACTTCCACCTAATCGTAAAGCCATAGGGTGCAAGTGGGTATACAAGGTAAAGTATCATGCAAATGGAAAGATTGAGAGGTACAAAGCTAGACTGGTGGTGAAGGGATACACTCAGCGAGAAGGAATTGATTATGGTGAGACTTATTCGCCAGTTGTAAAGTCAGTGACAGTCAACTCAGTTATTGGATTAGCTGCTATCAGGGGCTGGGATATACACCAATTAGACATACAAAATGCGTTCTTGCACGGGGATTTAATGGAGGAGGTTTACATGCAGTTACCTCCAGGCTTTCCCCCTCAGGGGGAGCGCAGTGTATGTCGTCTGCGTAAGTCACTATATGGACTGAAACAAGCATCCAGACGATGGTATGCGAAGTTTACAGAAGCACTCCTTGAGCTCAGATTTCGTCAGTCCCGACATGATTATGCTCTATTCACTAGACATACTGGAGATACCTTCATTGTGTTGCTTTTCTATGTGGACGATATTCTTATCACAGGGAACAAGACATCGGCCATCTCAGAATTCAAGAAACACTTGCATTCAGTATTTCATATGAAGGATTTGGGACAATGCCGATATTTCTTGGGAATTGAAATTGCCCGTTCACCACAAGGAATCTATCTCAGTCAACGAAAATATGCTTTAGAGCTAGTCTCAGAGGCTGGACTTGCAGGTTCAAAGCCAGCCGTTACTCCCATGGAACAAGGGACAAAGCTGACAACGATAGAGTATGATGAAGGAGATCCTGATAGGAAAGATGATCCACTTCTTGAGGACATAGCCTTATACCAGCGGATGATTGGTAGACTACTCTATTTGACACATACTAGACCTGACATTAGTTTCACCATCCAGCATCTCAGTCAATTTACTCATGCTCCAAAGCAATCTCATATGGACGCAGCTTTGCGAGTATTGCGGTACATTAAAGGAACACCAGGTTTGGGTATTTTTCTTTCATCGTCCTCAAAATTAGAATTAACTGCTTTTTGTGATTCTGATTATGCAACATGCCCTATGACACGGAAATGTGTAACTGGGTATTGCATCATGTTGGGAGACTCACTAATTTCATGGCTAGCCAAGAAACAGCCAACAGTGTCAAGATCTTCGGATGAGTCAGAGTATAGAGCAATGGGTTATACAGTTTGTGAGATCATTTGGGTTCTAGGGTTATTTGGGGACCTTGGAGTTAACATTCCTCGCCCAGTATCATTGCATTGTGACAACGAGGCTGCCATGCACATTGCCGAGAATTCGATCTTCCATCAAAGGACAAAGCACATCGAGGTGGATTGCCACTTCATCAGAGAAAAGTTGGAAAGAGGGATCATCACAACCCCTTACATAAATACGCGGGAACAACCTGCGGACTTATTTACAAAAGCTTTATGTAGCCCACAACATCAGTATTTATTATCCAAGCTTGGAGTATTTGATCTATTCAAATCTCCAACTTGAGGGGGAGTATTAAAATATTGATGTTAGTGGGAGTCATGTTCCCGTAATCATATTCCTGTAATTTATTTTGCTTAGTTTGTGGGGGACAAACATGTTACTCGGGTTAGGCATGTCTTGTCTCCTTTTCATGTATATATTGTAAACAATACCAATTCTTTTGGTAAGTGTGAATAGACAATCGCAAAGGTGCGATTTCCACGCGCGTGCATCTTCATGCGTTCTCACTCTTCTTCCGCTGCAGATTTCTTCACACTACAAACACCTCTCGTTCTTTGGCCATTGCGAGATCTGCCAGAGAGACCCAACGAGAATGATACTCATCCCGCATGCGAAAGCCATAGAACCATCGGCCAAGCTTCCACCATTTGACGCACACTCGTCTATATGAAATCTTGCAACTTTGAAGTGCTTCAATTACATCCTCACCCTACCAGTTAGTATGTTTAGAACACAGCATCGTTGATTATGTAGAATGTAAAAATGGACTAAAATCAAAGCTTGTGATAGTGAATCACATAACAAGAATACTACTTAGGAATTGACGCGCAGGTAATTCTAGAAACAGAATTCAGCTTTAACATGCCTTTCCATCGGCCTAGTCAGAAACTTACATCAGTTAAAAGAAAAACGTCTACTGAAACCAATGGCATTAGCCATGAATACCCTTTTTCTTATTTCTATCATCACCCGAAAAATCGGAGTAAATTTTAGGATAATTTGCCTCCAATGCAACGATGACAGCAAGATAAATGAATTGTTGCTAAGCAAAATGTCAGGAGCAGTTCCAGCGGAATGTTAAGACATGCTAACATCTAAACTTATATACCCATTACTGGATCCCAAAAGATCATTATGAAACACCCAACTAGATAGAGGTATAGCAAGTTCTCAGGTAATAATCTTTGTCACTACATTTAAGAATTCTTATTCAATTCATTTTGGCTGGGAAAGATGTATAGGATCATGCATGGTAGACTAATCAATCCAACTGCGGGATCACTTCCTGGGATCTTTAAATCTGTTTTGGAGCTTACGTGTCTTGCTTCACGATGTCTTTATATCTCTTCTCTTCCTTCTCTTCTAGTCTAAATCTTAAGTGGTTCAAGTCATCAAGAAAGGCAGTAAGGTGAAAGAGGAAGGAATTTGTTACGTGCAAGAGATCATCCGTCAGAAGGAAGTCTTTTATGTTACTAACTCTCTGCTACAGACGGGATTTGACATTGGAGTTGCTAGGATTTGTGTGATGTGGCTTATGATAGGAGAGAGGAAAGTTGGGGTTGCGTATGTAATTGGGTAAATAAGTATGCAACACGCCCATAGGTAGGTACAGTTAAGGGGCAGAGTGCTCTTATAAAGAGCATTACGTGTAAAAGAAGAACTTAGCTTTTGAAATCTAAGAACTTGGTTTGTTTTCCCTTCTGAAAACAGAGTTCCGGCATCCCTCTAATGACGTCAACCAGGCTCCATTTTATCCAAAGTTATTATAATCCGTTCCAAATGAGTGCTAATCCGCTTGTGAGGAACCCAGTTACGTGTCCTAACCTTTGTGACCGTAATAGAATTACTGTGGTTGGATATGGCTGGATTGTGTGCGATACAACAAAGAAAAACTGGACAACAACAGCTTTGGATATTCTTTCATCTTTGTTTGCCTTTCGTTGCTATGGTGAAGAACCTGCTTTAGGAGTGGGATTGAGGTTAGTATCTTTTGAGGCAGATATAAGAATTATCATGGACAGAAATCAATCCATAGCTAAGGGATATTACTTTCTGTCTACCTGTATGTAGATGTCTTGCTCCAGAAGTCTCATGAACCCATAACTTCTAAAACAACGAAAGCAAGAAATTCTGTACATAGATATCTTGCTCAATCTCCACCTGTCAGTGAATTTCTTGCTTTCGCAGTGTTAGAAGTTATGGGTTCATGAAACTCCTGGACTTCCCCTCTCATAAGACAACTCATTTTTTTGGTTTATACATGATTTATAGTAATTGAGTCATGTCTACTGATGATATTGCGGTTGCTATGGTTGTTAATGCATTGAAAATTTTTTGTTTTCAATGGTCTATCACAAAATATGATTGTTAATACAGTCGTGTGTTTAGGGAACATATTCCTTACTTTAAGAGTAACATCATGCATGTAACTGCAGGGTTTGATAAACAATCTGATCTCATGGTTTGGGACGTGAAGCAGCATTTTCAGCTGTTGTTTTCAAGTAAGGTCATATATCTTTGATCATTCATAGCATTGATGTAATAAATCATATTTTTGGCAAGTATTTGCTTGTACACATCATGTGTATTTTGGTATCTCTTTTTAATTAAGAATCCAACCATCTTGAAAGTTGCTTAAACTTGTATGATGTGAACTATGATATTAATGTTTGGAATTATGACGCATGATGAAAAATTATAATGGAAGCTTCCTTTACACCATTAACAATTTAATTTAGATAATTTGAATACTAACAATGGCCATCTTCTCCAATTAGTTTGATGGCATATATGTTGTTCGTATGTTTTTATGTCACCTAGAGCTAAAAAAGAATAAAGAAAGAAAGAAATAAGCTTGTCACAACGATGTTAATATCCTACAATAGTTGATTGCATGTTTTGTCCTTTAAATTAGAATTCCTGGACTGAGTGAGGTCAATAAACTATTATTTCTTCAGTTGCCCAGCTAGCAATTGCCAACATGGTTGGAATCCCATTTTAAGGGTCCTTTTTAGTTGGCCAAACAAAGAAATATTTAAGAGAAAATCAAAAAGGAAAAAAGAGCCTAAAATTAAAGTTTTAAGGTAAAAATTTACTTAAATGGATGCCATGCAAAGCTTTGAAATGATAAATCATTAACATAAAGCTATTTATGTTATGTTCACATGTGAACTGGTTTTATGAACATCATGACTTTTTCCTTAGTTAGTATGTCTTTTGACTATGACAAAAAATATATAGCACCATATCAATATCAATTCTATTTTATGGCATAAATGTTTAGAAGCTGCTATGAACAAAGATGTTATACAGAGTCATTTGAAATCCATTTTTTCACAACATACATGAAAAGTACAATGTCATATAAATAACTAGATGACAAATTGTAGGCTCATTTGTAACAATTATATTATACCATTAAGTCGTTGAGATAGATTGCTTAAATTTCATATATGCTCATATCCTTTTATCATCTATCTTTATGATAATTAATCTCTTCGAATAACTATTACTTCTTTTGTAATTGTCATATACTGAGTTGTCATCACCGCCATATCCTTACTTGTTCGACAACCAACCCTTAATGCACTTGCAAGATATTTCAAATAACAATAACAAGCATACATGGCCATCATATTTAACAGAGAGATGATAGATAACTTTGAGACCTTAATCTTGCACATGATATTGTCCTCCTACAAATGAAGCAAATTTAATCTTCCATAAGATGAAGTCGATAGATTGGAAAATGTGTTGTTTCAAACTGATGCACTACCAGTACTGTTCTCCACATATGGAGGTACTTGCCATGTCGACGACCGTCCTTCAAAATAGCAATCAGTGGGTGGAATGGTCTTTGTAATTTTCAAAGGATTTAGAGTTAATTGAGTAGAAGTGGGGGGCAAGGAAGTCGATTTTGTGAAAAAAGTTTGTAGAAGAGTTTACAATAGAGTTTGCAAAAGCCCAATTGACACTAGGGAAAGCATAATTGCCACTATCGGAGCCACTAAAGGAAGACACACTAGGTAAGCTAGCGATACACATATTTGAGAACCTAGAAGCATTAGCGACCTTAGTCTCCCAACTGATGATGTGATCCAACTAGCTCCACTCTAAGGCACCATCAGTCTTAGGCTTGTTGAAGGAGATACAACCAATGAGTTTCTCTTTCATGCTTATGCTCTTCCTACATTCTTCTCCATATAAGCACCCATGTATCTCATTCGCAGTCCTCCTTCGTCAGTTATTTTTGCATGATGAAGTTGATCCTTTGTGGCCCAAATTAAGTGTTTTCGTTTAGTAGTATATAAAGTTGATCCTCTTGCCTTTTATTAAGCATGTCAATTTGAAGCATATTTCTTTGGGGCAAAGCGACATTGTTTTAGAGCTCACATCTTAGATTTTGCCCAACAAGGAGTGGTCAAAGTTGCTTCCAATCTTGTTTAAATGCCCATGGCTTGGTTCTTTGAGGCTGCAAGAATCAATGTTCCTCATCTTTACAAAATTGTTAGAGTATCAGCAACATAATAGTTCCATACACAAAAAGGATTCACAATATGCTTTTACATTTCTTGAAGGTTTCAAACTTTGATGTTAAGATCACAACTTTCAAGACAATAATCAATTTCATTAAGAAATTGTCTAACAATACAAAATATTTCCCAAACCACTTCCCCACAATGATTTGCACATTGGGCATTAGGGACAAGAGAATTGTGGGTAGGGCATTATAGGTGTTTACTATGTTAGCTAGTACAAAGCCGAAGTTCCTTAGTAGGTAGCTCTTTCCTATCATCTTCTTAGCATTGCATATTACAAAGTTGTTTGAGTAAAGGATGAGAGAGTTGGCAATTAAGCTTGTGATTGTCCTTGTGGAGGCCAGGGAGCAAGTGTGTTATATATTGTAATATATATAGTGTTGGGACTTGTTGGTCATTTCACCATTTGTTAAGTGAATGACCATTACACCGTGTGTGGTGTGTTGGTGTGCCGTGGGTGTGAGTGAAACAGGAAAGAGATAGTGAGCTACTGTTGTGAGTGGAGTTTGTAACAAGAGAAGCTTGGCTTCATTTGTAACCCCACCGAAGAAGAAAGAGCTGCCCCCAAAGTGGAAGTAGGGTACCTTTTTAGGCCCAAACCACTCTACATACTCTTGCAAGTGTGTGTGCGTTGTGAATGATCCTTGGAACCATCCTAACAACTAGTATCAAGAGCTCAGGTTTGAGTTTTTGTTTCCAAGGAAAGATTTTTCAACCGGAGCGTTTTGGAGCTAAACGAGACATTTAAGGTTTTTTCAAGGGGAGCTTATTGAAATGGAGACATTCCGAATTGAGAAGTTTAATGGCATTAATTTTGGATTGTGGAAGACTCAGTTCATAGATTACTTATATCAAAAGGATAATATGATATTGGCCATTGAAGGTAAAGAGAGTAAGCCAACAAGTATGTCTGATAAACATTGGGATTTGTTAGACAAGAAGACTCTTGGTTTAATTAGGTTGGCTTTAAAACCCTCAATTATAGTGAATGTCAGTGAAGAAACCACAGCAAAAGGTTGTATGGAGACTCTGGAAAGAATGTATCAAACATCTTCCTCCACGAACAAGGTGTTCCTCACCAAGAGGCTCCATAAGATGGAGCATGATGACAGTCGTCCTATGTAAGAGCATGTGAATGAATTTAATTCGTTGGTTCATCAATTGAAAGCAATTAGTGTTGACTATGATGATGATGTTAATGCAACGAATTTCTTGACCACTCTACCAAGTAGCTGGGATCCGTTGGTTATGTCTATTACTGGATCAGCTAAAGGGAAGCTAAATTTTAATGATGTTATTGGAACAGTCATGTCAGAAGATTTGAGACGGAGATCTTCAGGATAAGCTTCCAGTTCTAAGACTTCCGCTGCTTACTCAGCTAGGAGTACTAACAGAGGTAGAGATGGGAGGAGACAAGATAGAAATAGGGGACAAAGAGGTAGAAATCATGGTAGGTCAAGGCCTAGAGGGAGATCACAGAGCAGAGAGTCAACCAAGGCAAAATGTTGGAATTGTGGTAAGACTGGACATTTCAAGAAGGATTGTCGTGCTCCCAGGAGATAGACTAATCAGCGACAGATTAATCAGGCTTCAAAGGATACATCGGATGATAATTCAGCAAACTTTGTAGAGCTGATGGTACTATCTGCTACAGCTACAGCAGATGATTCATAGGTGATAGATTCAGGTGCCTCCTATCATGCTACTTCATGCAAAGAGCTCTTCACAAGCTACGCTTCAAGCGATTATGGAAGAGTGTTACTAGGAGATGACCATTTATGCAAGATTACAAGTATTGGCAAAATTGTTTTGACTTTGTCAAATGGTTGTTTACTTACTTTGAACAATGTAAGGCATATTCCAGAGCTCAGGAGAAACTTGATCTCGACTACTACCCTTGACAATGAAGGGTATTGTACCCATATGGGTGAAGGTGGCTATAAGATCACTAAAGGTGCATTGTTGGTGATAAAGGGTAAAAGAGATGGCACATTGTGTTTACTGAAGAATGTGCGGTATAACTCTGTTAATGTTGCAGCTCGTAATGAATCAAGACTTTGGCATTTGAGGCTTGGACACATGAATGAGAAGGGTCTCAAGGTATTGCAATCAAAGGGAAAGTTTAAAGGCTTGAAAGATCTTGATTTGGAATTCTGTGAGGGTTGCACATTGGGAAAGATGAAAAGAGTTAGGTTTCTTCGAGATGGGCCTGAGAGGAGAAAAAGGAAATTGGAATTGGTTCATTCGAATGTATGGGGGCCAGCCTAGGTTGCTTTGCTTGGAGGTTTGAGGTACTTTGTGACTTTCATTGATGATTGCACAAGAAAGTCCTGGATCTATATGATGAAGAACAAATCTAATGTGTTTGAGGTGTTCAAGAAGTGGAAGACTTTGATTGGGAATCAAACGAATATAAGGATCAAGGCTCTTAAATCTGATAATGGGGGTGAATATTGTAGCAAGGAATTTGATGATTTTTGTTTGAGAAAGGGAATCAGGAGGATTAAGGTTACCCCAGGAACTCCTTAGGAAAATGGAGTTGCAGAGTGGTTGAACCGCACTATTCTAGAGAGAGGGAGAGCTATGATTCATCATGTAGGACTTCCACAGTATTGTTAGGGCGATGCTTTTAATACAATGGTATTCTTGTTGAATAGAAGCCCTTCTACAGTGTTGAATTTTGATGTTCCTGAAGAGAGATGGACGGGAAAGCAAGTAGATTACTCATATCTCAAGGTATTTGAGTGTGAGGCTTATGCACTTGTCAAGGATCATAATAGGGGTAAGTTGGACCCCAAAGCTCAGAAGTACTATTTCCTAGGATATGGTGGAGATGAGTATGGTTATAGACTATGGGATGGTGGAAAGAGGATGTACAGGTTCCGAGATATTGTGTTTAATGAGGATAAGTTGTATAAGGACAGAAAAGAGCAAGGAGTGCATAAGAAGTCTGATGTGATTGATACAGACTTGGATGCTCCAGAAGAATCCAAAAGTGATAGTCCTCATGAGCCCTCTTCCCCAGCTTCTTCTTCGGAGAGTACACCAGATGCTTCAAAGAGTACACCAGAGGATCAATCTTACACTCCACCTCCTACTCCATCAGTGAGGAGATCCACTAGAGAAAGGTGTGCTCCTTCTAGGTATTCTCCATCTTTGAATTACATTTTGTATACTGATGCAGGTGAGCCCGATAATAGACAAGAGGCTTTGGATTGCGTTGCAAAAGCCAAGTGGGAATAAACCATGAATGAAGAGTATGACTCTTTATTGTCTAACCAAACTTGGGATTTGGTTCAGTTGCCTAAGGGTAAACGGGCATTGCATTCAAGATGGATATACAGGATCAAGAATGAGGCAGATGGAAGTAAGCACTATAAGGCTAGACTTGTTGTCAAGGGATATGCGTAGAAAAAGGGAATAGATTTTGAGGAGATATTTGCTCCAGTGGTTAAGATGACTTCAGTACGGGTGATGTTGAGTATGGTAGCTTTTTTGGATCTTCATCTAGAGTAGTTAGATGTGAAGACAGCCTTTCTTCATGGGGATTTGGAGGAAGAGCTTTACATGTATCAGCCCGAGGGACTTGAGGTTAGAGGAAAAGAAAAGTTGGTGTGTAAACTCAAAAAGAGTTTGTATGGTCTGAAACAGGCCCCTAGACAACGGTATTTGAAATTTGATAATTTCATGAGGGAGTAGAAGTTTGAGAGATGCTCAAGTGACCATTGTGTGTATTTCAAGAAAACACCATCAGGTAATTTTCTTTTCCTAATCTTGTATGTTGATGACATGCTTGTTTGTGGAGCAACTATGCAGGATATAATTGGTTTAAAGAATCAACTCAAAAGTCGCTTCTCAATGAAAGATCTTGGAGCGGCAAAGCATATTCTTGGTATGAAGATCACTCGTGATAGAAAGAAGCGGGTGTTGAAGCTTTCTCAATAGGATTATGTTGAGAGATTGGTCAAGAGGTTCAATTTGAAAGATGCAAAGCCAGTGGCTCAACCTCTTGCAAGACATTTCAGACTATCGTTGAAAGATTATCCATAGACAAATGAGGAACGGGAATTCATGAAGAATGTCCCTTGTGCTTCAGCGGTGGGTAGTTTGATGTATGCCATGGTTAGTACGAGGCCAGACATTGCGCAGGCAATTGGTGTGGTGAGTAGATTTATGAACAAACCTGGAAAGTTGCATTAGGATGCAGTTAAATGGATTTTCAAATATTTGCAGGGAACTTCTTCTTATTGTCTTCACTTTGGAGGTTCAGAACTCAGTCTTCAGGGTTATGTGAATGCTGACTTATTAGGAGATCTTGATGGTGGTAGAAGTACCACAGGTTACATCTTTACAGTTGGAAGAACAGTTGTCAGTTGGATGTCCAAGTTACAGTCAGTGGTAGCATTGTCTTCTACGGAAGCGGAGTACATAGCAACAACTGAAGGGGCAAAAAAGTTCATTTGGTTGCAGGGTTTCTTGGAGGAGCTTGGTCTGAAGCCAGAGGATAGTGCATTGTGGACAGACAGTCAGAATGTCATTCACCTTGCCAAGAATGCAATGTTCCACTCTAAGTCAAAGCATATTAAGAGAAGATATCACTTTATCAGGCAAGTGGTGGAGGATGGACGTGAAGCTGAAGAAGATCCACACCTCAGAGAATTTGGCGGATATGTTGACCAAGGTGGTCGACAGAGACAAGTTGTGCTGGGCTCAGGAGCTAGAGCTCAGGCGGGGGCAACCTTTTTACATTATGATAAGCTATTTGTACTTATGGTGCAGGGATGTTGCACTATATATATTCCAAGGGGGAGAATTGTTATATATTGTAATATATATAAGTGTTGGGACTTGTTGGTCATTTCACCATTTGTTAAGTGAATGACCATTACACCGTGTGTGGTGTGTTGGTGTGCCGTGGGTGTGAGTGAAACAAGAAAGAGATAGTGAGCTACTGTTGTGAGTGGAGTTTGTAACAAGAGAAGCTTGGCTTCATTTGTAACCCCACCGAAGAAGAAAGAGCTGCCCCCAAAGTGGAAGTAGGGTACCTTTTTAGGCCCAAACCACTCTACATACTCTTGCAAGTGTGTGTGCGTTGTGAATGATCCTTGGAACCATCCTAACAAAGTGTGGGAAATGAGGCCGAATCCATTATTGTGCATGAGACATTTTTTTAGCATTCTAATGAAAAATGCTTTCCAATATTATGGATGAACCTATGTGGCATACTCTACAAGAAGAGGATGAAGATGCTAGCGAGACGTATTACAATGTTGCATAGGGGTATTTAGGTTGTCTTTCCATTTTGTCAATGTACTTTGCATATGTGGCTTTAGTAATGATTGTTAACTATAATCAAGTGGCTATCTATTCACTTTTCTCTTTTTTTATATTTAGAAGCATATACGGCTTTAGTAATGATGGACTTCATTAAGGAGTTTAGAAGTTGCTATGACAAAAGATGTTATATATTGTAACTTGAAATCCATTTTTCCAAAATAGAAATGGAAAGTATGAAGTCATATAAATAACTAGATGATAGCTTGTAGGCTTGTTCATAGCAATTATATTATACCATTAAGTTGTTAAGGTTGATTGCTTAAATCTCACATGTGCCCATTTCCTTTTATTATCTATGTTTAGGATAATTAATCTCTTCTAATAATTGTTATCTCTTTTGTAGTTGTCATATACCGAGTCATCATTGCTACCAGCCCCTAATGCACTCATAAGGTATATCAAATAACAACAACAACAGGCATACATTACTGCCATATTCAACAAAGAGATGATGGATAAATTCGAGATCTTAATCTTGCATATGATATCATCCTCCAACAAGCTTAGTCATGAAGCAAATTTAATCCTCCACAAAATGGAGTAGACAGATTGGGAAATGTGTTGTTTCAAACTCATGCAATATTGGCACTGTTATTCGCATATGGAGGTACCTGCCATGTTGGTAGCCCTCCTTCCAAATAGCAGCTGGTGAGTGGAATGGTCCTCAAATTTGAAGTTTATTAAGCAAAAGTGAGTGGGAAAGGAAGTCGGATTTATAGAAGAGCTTGCAAAAGAGTTTGCGGTAGAGTTTCCGAAAGCCCAATGCATTTTAGTTTTCTGTTACAGAAGAAGAAATTGAACGACCATCTGGAGAGACAAGCATTTCCCAAGTCATAATTGCATTTATTTGACAAGCACTAATCCAATGGAGATATCAGAACTTCCATGGCTCCGCTCTCAAGAAACGGATCTGCATTAGAGTCCGGATTGTAAATATAAATTTCGCATTCTCCTAGTCTTACAACCTGCATCACAATGTATCATAACCATTGGTACAACTGACATTCAATTCTAAAACGTATGCCCACCTCATCTAAAGCCTTATCAATGCCTCCAGCAGGGAAGAGCTCCCATTAGTCTCAAAACATTCCTGCAATCGAATGGTCCAACAAACACGGAGAGAGATATTCTCCACAACAAAGCTAATTGAAAAGATCATGAGAAACAGGATATTGCTATATATCCTTACGGTCTGCATCATCACAGTAGAAAGAGACAAGCAAAAGAATTAAGCTACCACTTGCCTGCTTGCCTCCAATTTCTTTGCAATAGGAAATCAAGACTTGTACAATGCCCCTTGGTGATTTTTTCTGGACTTAATTACCAGCCCATAAAACTGATAGGACAAAGTCACAAAGCTTGATATTGTGATCCTTAGTAATGTCGAAGATGCAAGTTCAATAGATTGATAGATAACTAATAAAGTGACCAATATAGTTGTGGGAGGCACAAAGTGAATGCCAAAATATGTCATTTTCCTTTTCTCCTTTTTAAAAAGGCAGTGTTATTAAATTTTCCTATCTACCAAAAAAAAAGTGTATATCTTTGGATAAAAACTCAGAGAACATGATGTCATTGTAAAATTCCAATACTTGAAACAGTATGAAATAACAAAAACAAAGTTAAATAACCTCTAATTGGACAAAGTTAAATAACAAAAACAAAGAAAGTTAAAAAGAAAAAATATTAGCAATACCTTGATGCTCCAGGCATGTAGAACTTCTGGGTAAGGAATAGTCCTATTTCATACTCTATTTATTATTCTATTTCACCAACTAGTGAAGCAACATAAGTACTACTCAGGGGAAGGAATAGTCCTGACTATGAATTTAAGAAAATGAATCTACATGGATTATGCTTTGACTAGGGTTCATTGAGTCCGATACTACATACCACAAGAAGGACCAATAGCAAAACTTGACCTAAAGATGCCTATCTTCAAAGCTTTTGAAGTTGTGATACTGTCCTTGACTGTTGACCAAACAGGCAGCTTTTATGATGTTCCATATGTACCATCTAGTGGTTGTGGTTTGTTGCCTGCTCCGAAGATGTCGAGTGAGATTTCTAGTCCCATTCTGCCGGAAAACGGGATTGTTCACAAACTTCGTCTCTGGCCCTGTCCTAATGCCTGAAAAAGTTCTTCTTCAGGCCTGAGAAAACATGGCTTATATGCTTGCCTTCCTATTCTTCTTTTGAATTCCCGTAACTAATTCTTAAACTATTTTCCTACTTTCTTTTCTCTTGGAATCCACACAATCCAATGCTCACTATTCTACGCTTGCGGGTACACATAATTACTTGCGTGTATCGGTGTGGGTGTGTTCTTAGGATTATGGTAATCTGATTTCACCCTGCATTTTTACTATCATTTTAGTTTACACTAAACACAATTCATAAACATAAATCTAGTTGCTGCCTTTAAGTTAAGTTCTATTGGTGAAAGAAGAACGAACTAAGATAAGCTCATCAGTAAGAAGAGATAATGGTAGAAGCCTTGCTTTTTGACGAACAAACATATGTATCCAGAGAACAAATTATACATGGGAAGCATGGTATACAAATTTATGGCTTTGATAAATACACTTGCATATATAATTCATATGCATCAAATAAGTTATATATATTTATATATATATATATATATATACCATTATCACAGAGATAATGGAAACAAATGTTATATACAGTAAATTTTTTTGGGCATTGCTTATTCTTGTCTTTGTATGCTTTGGCAAGACCATGGAATACTGTTGGGATTAGCAACAGAGATCTGAACACGTAGAACCTCATGAATGGCTCCCCGCTGAAGCACTACAAGCACCTCTCGTTCTTTGGCCATTGCGAGATCTGCCAGAGAAACCCAACGGGAATGATACTCATCCCGCATGCGAAAGCCATAGAACCATCGGCCAAGCTTCCACCATTTGACGCACACTCGTCTATCTGAAATCTTGCAACTTTGAAGTGCTTCAATTACATCCTCACCCTACCAATCAGGATATTTAGAACACAGCATCGTTGATTATGTAATATGTCAAAATGGACTAAAATCAAAGCTTGTAATAGTGAACCACATAACAAGAATACTACTGAGGGATTGACGCGCAGCTAATTCTAGAAACAGAATTCAGCTTTACCATGTCTTTCCATCGGTCTACTCAGAAATTTACATCAGTTAAAAGAAAAACTTCTACTGAAACCAATGTAATTAGCCATGAATACTGTTTTTCTTCTTTCTACCATCACCTCAGAATCCAGAGTAAGTTTTAGGATAATTTGCCTCCAATGCAATGATGACAGCCAAGATAAAAATGAATTGTTGCTAAGCAAAATGTCAGGAGCAGTTCCAATGACATGTGAAGACATGCTAACATATAAATTATATACCCATTACTTTATGTTCCCATTACTGTACCAGAAGATCATTACGAAACACAACCAAATAGAGGTATAGCAAGTTCTCAGTGGTCAACAATGGCCTGCAGAGCCAATTTTTGAATCCAAATATTTTCATAAGCTACAGAACAAAGCTAAGTACTCTTTAGATTTCCAGATGCGGACATACAAGAAAAGAAGTACTTCTAATGCGAAGAAATTAAAAAATTAAGTGGAGTGAAGGGCCAAAGAGAAAATACCGGCACTTCAAGCCAATGGATGGAGTAATGCAAGCCAACCAAGTTAAGCAGCACACTGCACTTTGGTTTGAAAAGGAACATTTGGACATCCCTGAAACCAAGCTGCATGGTGGACATTTCCTCAATTGCCTTCAGATAGTCTCCAACCTCTAGTGATTCAGTTGACAAGCATTCCTCCACCAAATCAGTAACTAAAATAACCCTTCCGGCCATCTCTCTGTGCCTCTTTATGTAAAAACCCTTCCATCCCTACAGCAAACTTAGTTTAATACCAACCATGAAATTGCTCTAAACTACAAAAACCAATATAGCGCAAAGAGAAAGATCATGATCCTTGATTATCATTTTAAAACACTGGAGTTACTTAAAAGACATGAAACGAAACGAGATAAATTTTTTCACATAAACAAGGATAGACGTATCATTCAAAAAGGAAGCAGACCACAAAAAAGTTAATAGATAGCCAGGTCAATAAACATTTTAGACATGAATGATTTCCTCTGGTAACCCCTGTTGATGTTCAACGTTTAAGGCTCACGTTGAACTGTATCCGACCATAGTCCACACATAATAAGAACAAGGGAAATCATTGAATACCTCGATATGTCCATCTTCCTAATGATTGGTACTAGAGACGGGGTTTATATACAACATAATAGACAAGGATAAAGATAATCCAAATTTTTGAAGTTGGATATAGAAAGGAAAATTTGAACCTGAAAAGGCCCGACAGAAGCCAAATTAGGACCCCAAAAAAAAAAAAACAATTATCAAACCAACAAATCATAAATTAGACCGACTGTTTCAGAGAGTAATAAGTTATATAAACCTTGGAGATCGGGGTTTCGGTGGCAGTGGACGAAGAAGACTCGTCCAGCAGCGTCAGAGAAGGCCATCTTTCCTTTGCCAGAGTCTCCCATATGCACTCGGAACCGCACAACACCCGCCAGAACCGAGAACAACTACCCAAGGCACAGAGATCCGGAACCTTTTGAAAGACAATATCAAATCATTATATTCGAAAGACAGAACAAAGAATGAAATTCTGTCCGGGTCCAAAAAGAACCTGCAGTAATGAAGCAATTTTGAGCGCAATATCGTCCGGCAGCGAGCTCGGGGTAGCCTCAGATAGCATCATTTTTTCTTTCTGAAAACAAACAGGAATATCTGATCATGAGATTCTTCTTTAGTGTTTTGCAACGATGGGAAGGGAAGAAGAAGATTGAACGAACGACGTTACGCAACGTCGAGGGAGACAGATGACTCCCGGTACTAGGAAAGCAGCGAATTTCATTTTGGCACGGAATGGCGACCCACGTGTCAGAAGATAGCATAATTTCGTTAGAAGGGGGCAAGGGAGCTGACTTCGCTTACGAGTGCACTTGCCACGACATACTATACTCAGTTCTCACTCTTACCCTTCTTTTTCCGCAAGAGACAGCTCTAAACAGAAACAAAAAATAATAATAATTAATAAACAGTTCGTTCACTTCGCTTTAATATTTTAAGACCCTGTCTTTAATACCATCGAGCCAGTATTTAAAGCAATTTTTTTTTTTTTTAAAGAAAGTTGAAATAAGAAGACTATTAAAAACTGAAAGTCCGTGTTTTCTAAAACACAGAATTGTACTATAGTGTTATAAATAAGGCTCTTTAATAGTGCCATACGAACTGCCTTTGACGATGGTTTTGGTAACTCAGCGAGTCTGATGCGTGAACAGGAAACCGGACAAGAACTAGATGGCAGATGGTGATAACGTCAAAGAAAAAAAGGAGAGGGACCACTTCTGCATTCATGCCACGGCCCGATGAGTTCTTGGATGCCCCGGTTCGTCCTTGAACGCAGAAGTTCTTCAATTACGTGGTCCTCCCATGTTTTTCTTAGATTAATAAGCCCGAGAAATGGAGTTGTTGAACCCTCAGCTTTTACCTACCCTAGTTCATCTGACCGGTTGAAGCTCGGGGCAGTCTCATGTAGTACACTAGACTCACAGCGCTTGGTGTCAAAATTCCAGAAAATCCCACATTGGTTTGAACAGACAGAAAAAGCGTGAGGAAGAGGCCGGGAAAGCATTCACAGGATTAAAAGGAACAAAGAAGAAAGAAACTCGACCGGAAGATTGATTCTACATGAACAAACCTTCCCTTCTACCATATTCGAGAGGTGTTATCACTGACATTTCATATTTAAAAACTGACAGTTGACTCCCTCAAATGGATCGAGATCTGAAGTTCTATTTTTTTCCTTTGGATACCTTGTGGATGGGGTTTACATGTACGATTATTTCCTACCGTCGGAACCCCAAAAAATAAAATAAAAGATAATTCAAGTTGAAGCACATGAATGAAATTGATGTTGAGAAGGAAAAGAAGTAACAAAATCAACTCTAACTACCATGTAGCGGGCATTTATTTCAATTAGATGAAGAAAGTGGCTCACAACATGCTGAAACAAAATCACATCGTCTAAAAACAAAACCACACCAACAATTACTGGCTACGGACGGAAAAGAATACGCTAAATCACCAAGATCTCTGGATAACAATTGTTATTTGTTCCACCAAAGATACCGAGAAAAAGAAGAAATGGCGAGGAATGTTAGAGGATCTATCAGCAATAATACGGCCTGCAACGAACAACGTATCCTGTGCGTCTCGGTGGCATGCAGAGAGCCATGATTACAAGAGCGAGGACAACCACTACGAGAAAGGGTGCGAGATCCAGACCACCGCCGCCGTCGTCTGATTCCATGCAACACTTGGCCATGATCAGCAAGCACACCACTGTCTCTTCAGCTCTTTTCTCCTGCGACCTGCGACCTTTGTTAGAGAATGGAGACTGCAAAACTGGGAAATGGATCCTAGGTCTCATATAATGCAGAACTCAAGTTGACTTGGACTTTTCCTCTCTCTTCCTCTTTCTCTTTCTCTCTCCCCCACCCTTCTTTTACTATTAAATTAGGTGGAAGAAGCTCCAACTGATTGGACCTTTGATTACTCAGAAGCTTCATTTTTTATGAGTTAGATACAACTAATAGTACTACAGTCAAGACGCGGTTGCAAAATTATCATTGTACTGTTGTTTCTTACCCTTTTTTTTTGGGTCCTTCTTCCCCTTAGCTTGTCGGCTTCTGTTAATTCAAGAAAGGGGGGCGGCTTATTCAAGGACAGAAGAATTTTCGTGACGAAAAACAGCTCCCTTTCAACCAATATTTATACAAAAGTGAGAAATCGTTGGCTAATCCTAAATCCCCACCCTATACCACTCCATATTTCCATATGTGGCCAAAGTATCAGTGGTTGGATCTCGAGTTTGAACTCCACTATATTATAGAGGTGACCATGTTGATTTCAAAGTACTCGCCCAAAGTCGAAAAGGAGATCAGTACGGGTGTGGAAGCATGACCAAAATACAAAAAGCATGTCCAAATTGGCGTAAAGCAGAAGCGATATTTTTCTCAGGAAAGCACATGGAACTTGCCCCCCTCGTTAGGTGGGGAATTTGGCTCAGAGGTAAGTTAAACGTGGGGAAGACGCGATGCACGAACAATGCCCCAGGTTAGCTTTTCAGGAAGCAGATTGTGAATTCAAAATGACCAACGCTGCCGACAAAGGCATAAGATTGTACGGCCGTTCAGGGAGACGATGTACGGACACCAACATTTAAAACGTGTTGTACAAGAGATATCTACTTGCCTCCAACCGACCAATAGTTCAGATCGAACAATCAGTTCACTTTGGTAAGTTCTGCATCCGTGATGAATCTTCTGTACACGTAGGGACAGTGGTAAGCAGCTATTGCTGAAATTTTACATATCAGCAGCTTCGTGGCCAAGCTTTCTAAACAATGCCTTAAAAATCTAGTTACTTTAAAATTTTCCCCCTCGGATAAACTGATCCCAACAACGAAGATAGGAGAGCAATTACTCCGATACTCCAAAGAAATGAGAGAAACTTGGGTATTTTGGCTCCCATCCTACTTCTGCGCGAGTTTTAGAGTTGTTCAATCTCTTACCCAGAGGATCACTAGTTCCTGTTGGAAAAAGACATAAAACTGATTGTAAGTTCAGAGTATTGAAGAAAAAATGAGAGGTTACTGTCGGAGTCAACGGAATGGAAAATTGGTTTAGTTTGAAACATCAGTGGGGGTGGAAAAGGCCAACCTGTAAAGCCCTCAAATTTTTTGCTGAATTTTCCGCTTTTAGCGACCAAGTCCATTACTTCCTGCCTGCAAAGCAAAGTTGAGGTCTTCAGAGTAGTCCCATTCAAATAATCCCAGAGTGATAAGTAGAATTATCTCTCAATATTAGAAATTACATGCAACAAGATTGGGCAGTCATCTATCAAATATGAGATGAAAAATATTGAAGTTGTCAAGAAGCCATAGAAGTCATATCACAACGTCAGAGGAAAAAGGACCTGGATAAAGGATTATTATCACAACCCAAGAAAATCCTGCCACGAAATTTCTTCTTCAAGATTGCAACTGAAAGGGAAGCTGCATCCTGTTAAAAGACGGACGGGTCAAAACATTGCACATATTTGAATGTCAAGCCCTGCAAATTAAAGCACAATAATACACTCAAGAATGCACGAATGAGCAAAAGTCACCGACAGTGCACATGAAACTCAGGATTTATTTTGTTCACTTTATAACAATTAAGATGCTAAGACAACTGGTCAGAAAATATTCAAGCCTGCAACAAATTGCAGGAGTATTTAAAGAAACGGAGAAGGAATCTGCATAAATGTATTTAGACAAGACTCCTGAAGTAGACAATTAATGTAAAGAAGACATTGTTACCTCATAATGTATAAGATTCAGGATGTGATCTGGACGCACTTCAACAGTTCCTTTCTCTAACCAGTAGGCATGTGCTCCTCTATCTGCTTTGTGTAAATGGTTAAGTTTAGAACCATCCATGAGAAATCACTGAAATTTCTACTACAAGTGTAAATGAAAATTCTACAATTCAAGTATCAGAAGGATATGTAAAGTCCCGCCAATCTAAGAACACATCCACCATATTCCACCACTACATTTTCTGATTTAAGAAGGACGTCTGTCCGAGGGCTCCTTCCAATAGGTACAACAGGGGTGTCCTGGTTAACAGAATATTAACACGTTACAAGTCAATAACACTCCACATTCAACAAGTTTGTAAAGTATAGAAGGTCATAAAAGGCAAAAAAGTGAAGCATTCAGCAAGTCATAAACAAAAGCTGACCAGAGTTTCTTAGAGCTCAAACTCATATGTCAATGCAGTACACGGGGACCACTTTGATCATTATAAGATCAGAAAAATGTTACCAACAGAACTATGTCTTATGTTAGATGTAACACCTCATCGCAGAGTCCATTGTTGTTGCAATCGTATGGAGCAGAGCTTGATGTAAATAAGAAAGCACCCTCACCATTCCAGTTCAATGCAGCCAACCTGTGTAGGAAACGTTCAAATCAATAAGAAAAGTTCAGATGAGCTGACAGGATGCAGAATTAAAGAACTAATTTTGGTTCCTTCAAGAAAATTATATAATTTTAATGAAAGCTGTTGTCTCCCCTTCCTCAACCTCCTTTTTACACAAAAAATAAAGAGAAAAATGTATGTTTTCACATAATATCAATTGCATGGAAATCTCGTATCAGACACTATTTGAAAATGTATGAAGATGTTAGAAGCAGAAATAATGACCGAGTCAACTTCTTGCCCAAGATAGAGATTTAGAGCCTGAACTAACTATTACTGCAGACCTTCCTATTGCAGTTTTCTATCAATTCTAGTTGCCCATTGGACGGTCTTAATAGATTATTCAACCAAATTTCGTGTACTGATCCTTGTGCATCTGTGGAAAGAAGCATCCAACATGGGACACACCATTGCCATTCGTGTAATATAACTTCCCACAAGATATAGGCACCAAGGCGATGGGTTCACATACCATATCTAGGCCCAACAAGCACCAAAAGATCATCTTGTACACAAGTAAACTCAATAACACATCCATGTTAGCATAAGCAAGCAAGTTTAAACTTAGCAGTCACCTGACATCGCCGGGATAGTCCGAAGTCCGCGAGGGAGGAGCACAGAAAATGACGTATGGAAATCGGTGCGACACATTAGTCCCCTTCAAGGACGGATTGATCCCCATCTTAATCAATTCATCATGGTGATCAGTAGTCACCGTCTGGCCAAATATTTGACAGCCTGGATGCTCCTGCACAGCATAAAACCCTCACAATTTCGCCATTTTCCTAAAGTCTGTCCTATCTGCTAACTTCTTAAAAGCAAAACAACAAATGCGCAACAAAGGCCCGACATACTCTTCCAAGAAATACCGCACAACCCATCACAAAGAAAGATTCTAAAACCAGATACAAAGGAAGATAAGCACTGATTCAACTAATAAAAAAGGATTGTTGGAATTGATACCTCCCGCCATTTTTCAGCAACTAAGCGACCAAGAACGCCAGGTCCTACAATCAGGAGGTCATTCTGGCCAACCAAGCCAGAAGACGCAGCCTCCAACTCTTCGTCGGCTGAACCTTCAGCACACCAATCAAAAGATCCATAACGCAAAAAAGAAAAGGAAAAAGAAAACTCTAATATTCGCAGTTCGGTTACCAAAAAAAGAAAGCAGATGAAAACTTGTTCATTCTTTATCTTAACAAATTAATCATTCAACGCTAATACGATTAAATATTTTTCTAGAACGAGTAAATTAAGAGTATAAAAATCTAAGTAGTTAAATACACAGAGAGAGAGAGAGAGAGAGAGTGACCAATGGTAGAGGAAGCGCGAACTGTGAGGTGCGTGGCCATCGAATAGCGTCTCGTGACGAGATTGGGGTTTCTGAGAAGCGAGACCGAGCGTTCCGAGACGAAACGTAGCGGCGAGAGAGGAAACCGAGAAAGCTTCGAGAAATGTGGAAGGATTGTCCGAGGTGTGGCGGTGGTGGTGGTGGTAATGGGTGTGCTTATCGTTCCCATCGAACGAACTGCTACATCCAATCGGATACAAAATGGGCAAGCTCGGTAGGTAGCATTAGGATCGCAGACTGTTTCAGTGTGAGAGACTACAAGGTAGAGTTTTTTCTTGAACCAATTGCGACACTACACGTAGCTCTAAAATAATCTCCTTAAAAAAAAAAAAAATAGATAAACTTGATACTAAAACCGCCAGCTTGCGTAGAATACACAAGGAATCGTTGCCGTTTTTCCAACCAAGCTAAAGGTCGTATAACACCCTGGCCGACAGTGATATCGGATCCTTCCATCATCATCAAATTCCCACTTATACTGCCGGCGATACGGACTAGAAAAAGACAGTCTCCTAAGACGATGATTTCTTCCACATTTGGAAGGTAAGCCCGAAGAAATTTAGTCATTCCTTCCACTGAGTGAAACTTTGGTCCATGATACACGTAGAGATTACATAGCTGAACAATCTAAAAGGACCACCCGATGCGTTCTTAAATCTTGTGCGATCTAGAAATGCTCTAACAAATTCTTCTTTTGAGGCGCTTCGTTTTGTTTTAAAAACCAAACCCACCTTCTCTGACCCAGAAGCAACTCCGGAAGATCGATGAGATGTTCTTTTCATTGTTACTCATACCGTTCCTGGCTTGCCTTTAAACCTAAATAAAACTTTCTGTTCACCTAATAATGTCTGCCTTACGACTAAGCTAAACATTGTACTCATATTATATTGTTGCAAACGCAATCGGCCAAGCACCGTGGAGTTTTTTGCGTTTATTCTTCTGAGTCCCAACTTTTCTGTCATACCACTTAGTTTTCATCCGACCTACTTCCACACAGAATAACATCATTTCCAAGTACGATTAGTCTGTCTCGGGTCAGCATAAGCTCACCCACCTTAACAACCTTGTCTCTAACTCTTTGTCCGGTAATTTAAGGACAAATCAGATGCGAGTAAAAAACCTTTGAGAATTGCACTTTCTACAGTACACATTTTGCTTCCCCATGGAGGAAACTTCCTGCTGTGCTATATATCTCTTGCTTGTCCTCTAATTACTTCCCCACTAAACTCTCCCTTTTTGGTTTATGCTTCACGTACTTGCATTTCAGCATGTCACGTGCGTTTGATTGACGTGTCGAGAGGTAATTGGAAGCCCACACGGACAGTACAAGAGCTTTCCCTTACTGAACCACACACCCACCCCCGGGAGGAGCAGGGCAATTTGACTTGCCCGGCTGTCAAGTTTGGTCAGGCAGTCAAAAAATACAAAGACCGGAGAAAAGAGAGATCCGATATTGGTTGCTCTTTCTCGCATTCTTTTACTAGAGAAATCTCGGAATCTGAGTGGAAGTCCAAGTGAGAAGTCTTTGATGGGGAGCTAGGAAGGCTTTAGTTTCCCAAAATCCTAATCCGGAAAAAGAAGCACTTACATACATATACACACACACACACACACACACACAAAAAAGCTAGTTTTGTTTTACTGTTCTCTCTAGCTTTTCCCTTTGTTGTGAGTATTATAGCTGAGTGTTTTTTTTTACTCTGCCACAATCTGTGGGCTAACGCCGAATCATTGCTCTTCCTCGCTTTTGTCTCACAAAAGCTTCACTCTCTTCAATTAGCTTATGCGCATTCTTGAATCACTCAAATCATCTCGACTTTTTCACGCTTTAGGGTTTCGTAATTGTGTTTTGGCGGAGGGGACTGGGGGAATGCGGTGAGAAAATGAGTCCATGAGACTGAGAGATGGGGTGTGTGTTTGGGAGAGAGGTATCGGCGAGGCCGAGCTCCGTCGAGGAGGAGAGGAACGAGGAAGTTAGGACCGACAGACCTGAGAGAGCTGCGGCTGAGGTCAGTGAGGCTCAGAACGGCGAGAATCGGACGGAGAACGAGGAGGAGGACAAGAGTGTGAGGTCGAGGAGGCGGTCGGGGAGGCCGAGGCCGAATCCACGGCTCAGCAATCCGCCGAAGCACTTGCAGGGCGAGCAGGTTGCCGCTGGCTGGCCATCCTGGCTCTCCGCCGTCGCCGGAGAAGCCATCAATGGCTGGACGCCGCGGCGGGCCGACACTTTCGAGAAGCTCGATAAGGTAGAGATCTGTTGCCACTTAATATGTGGTACAGTGCAGAGTCAAAGTTCGCGTATTAATTTTAATTAATCAATATTATAGTTCGAATACGTGTGTGAGTTTCCTTGTTTTGTTGAATTTTTGGTAGTTTAGTTTTATCTTTGGTTGTTAAGAAAGGTAGGGTAAATAGGTGGAACTGAACTCTTCTATTTTCTTTAACTAGAAAGTCCTAATGTGGTTAGCTTGAATTTGTGGGAAATGAAATAAACGTAATTTTTTAAAGGAGTTATGGTTAGTTCGGTAACCTCTTTACTTTGACCAATTTAGAAGGTTATGGGTATCTTGGTTTACTAAATCTATTTTGTATCTACCATGAATAGATTGGGCAAGGTACGTACAGTAATGTATACAAAGCAAGGGATACTTTGTCGGGGAAGATTGTTGCACTGAAGAAGGTCCGATTTGATAATTTGGAGCCTGAGAGTGTAAAGTTCATGGCCAGAGAGATTCTCATCCTGCGTCGATTAAATCATGCAAATGTTGTAAAATTGGAAGGGCTCGTGACTTCAAGGATGTCTTGTAGTCTGTACCTTGTGTTCGAATACATGGAGCATGATTTGGCTGGCCTTGCTGCAAGCCCCGGGATCAAGTTCACAGAACCTCAGGTATTGGTAGTCTTGTTTTGCCGGGTTTTGTTAGATAGTACGAGATATCTGTGCCTGGGGTAAACTTTGGTCTATTGGCCAGTTATCATGAAGAGGCCATGTTTTTGGTTATTTCATATTTATTATTAATGTGGCAGGTCAAATGTTATATGCACCAGCTATTATCTGGGCTTGAACACTGTCACAAACGGAATGTGCTGCATCGTGATATAAAGGGATCAAATCTTTTAATTGACAACGAGGGAGTTCTTAAGATTGCTGATTTTGGATTGGCTTCCTTCTTTAATCCCAATCACAAGCAGCCCATGACTAGTAGGGTGGTCACTTTGTGGTACCGGCCTCCAGAACTTCTTCTTGGGGCCACTGATTATGGTGTAGGCGTGGACCTCTGGAGTGCTGGTTGCATTTTAGCTGAGTTATTGGCTGGGAAGCCTATCATGCCTGGTCGCACTGAGGTAGCTACCACATGTTTTGTATAAGTTCCTTAGATTCTTTAATCTCTACCTTTGGGATTAGAGTTGTTAATGTTGCTACTGTTGTTACTGACCTTTATTCTTTATGTTTCTCAGGTCGAGCAGCTTCACAAGATATTTAAGCTCTGTGGTTCTCCGTCTGAAGAGTATTGGAAAAAGTCGAAGTTGCCACATGCAACCATCTTTAAGCCCCAACAATCATACAAGCGATGCATAGCTGAAACATTCAAAGATTTTCCACCATCAGCTTTGCCCCTAATCGAGACACTCCTTGCAATTGACCCTGCTGAGCGTCAGACAGCCACTGCTGCATTGAAGAGTGAAGTGAGACTTTATACTCAACCAATATGCTTAATCTTCTTAGATTGTCTCTTATGCGCTGTCCTATCATGTCAATATTGACTTTTGCGTGGCTGGTTTGCATAAGAATATCTGTATTTCAAGCTACAAAGCTGCCTGAATAAATTTTAACGTGAAGTATAATGTCAGACTGGTGAATTGGTAAGAAAGAGATGACATCCTGGAAACTTTTAATACATTGCATTAGATCATACATCAATGGGAATCTATTAGCAAATCCTGTTACTTTTTTACTTTTTTTTTTTTTTTTTTAGACTGCTTATATGTCCATTCTTATAGATGTTATTGGAAACCGTACATCTGCAGGTGAAACATATGATTGCTGCATACTCTTTCTGTCGTCCCTTTCTAATGTTAGCCACCGTTGTTTTCCAAGTTATATTAAATTGTTAATTTCTTGTTAGAACTAAAAGTTTTAACCCTGTGTTTCCTGTTGTGGAAGTCCATAACTCTATGTCTTACAGAATAGTATGAATGAGAACAGCGTAGTTTTCATACTTAAGCTCATTCGGATTTTGATAAGCTTGGGCGTTTACCTGCCTAAGAGCTTTTGATGGTTTTGTGAAATAGAATTCAAAGTTTTTATGTTTACAGATGGACATAGATCCTCTTATTCATGATTTAAAAACTGTGTAACCACTCAAAGCTCTTTGTTTGTAAAGAGAGTTTTCCTTTAGTAGAACCCTTAGAGTATGTTAAAAAGGGATCAAATATCATGATATGCATATTCATTAACTTGCTTGGAAATCCTTAAGCTTGACTTGATGAGAAATAAGTCTGAAAGCTGTGTCTGAGTTTATTACGCTAAGCTGAGAACTGGTTAAATTAACTTTCTAGTGACCTAAGGTGGACCTTTCCACTGGGCTTGTTTATTTGTTAATCCTAGGAGTATTGGTTTTCACATTACAAGGGGATATGTTACATCTACTTTGGTTCTTTGCTCTGATTCTGAGTTGAATATCTCTGCATTTGCATTGGTTTATGATTGGTAAATATCATACGGAAAAGAAATTTTTGCAACTCCCTTACTAATGATTGTGTACCCAATGGGTTTTGGCAGTTCTTCACAACAAAACCTTATGCATGTGAGCCTTCTAGCCTTCCCAAATACCCTCCCAGCAAGGAGATGGATGCTAAGCTACGGGATGAAGAAGCTAGAAGGTGGATGACTGCAATTAATTATAGTTTCTGATTTAATTTCCTCATCTGTTTTCACGCTTTTGACTTGTCCAGTTAACAGGCATTTCATCCTGTACTAAGGAATTAATTTCTAATTTCAGAGCATTTGGAAATTCATTTTTGTCATCTTCATCGCTGTCCCCTTTAGCAAATAGGAGATGTTGCATGACTGTCTAGTATGTGGTTTATATTTCATCTTATCCACAAAGCACCACTGTAAACAAACCCCCCGCCCCCCGCGGATGACAACCCCAAAATAAAAGTGTAGGCCCTGTTGGGAGTCAGTGCAAAAAGGAGAGAAAAAGAAAAAGCAAAGAATTTTTTTTCCCAACTCTAACCTTATATATTCTTTATTACCGCAGATTGAGAGCTGCTGGCAAAGCTAATGCAGATGGTGTGAAGAGATCTCGTCAGCGTGACCGAGCTGTAAGGGCATTTCCTGCTCCAGAGGCAAATGCTGAGCTTCAAGCCAATCTTGATGTATGTCAGATTATTTACATCTTTCAGCAAAGATTCTATCTAGATTTTTTTTCCTATGTTTAAGCTGACTCAAAATTGCTGAGGCTTCAGTTGTTTCTATGGTTAGAATAAGGTTCTCTTTGTGTCCAGGGCAGTTAATGGATTCATTTTCTGGGGGGAGAAATGTTACCTTGAATTCTTGAGAAGGAACATCTCCGAAGTTGCACTGCTTAAAAACTTTCAAACACTGGCACACATAAGATCCTGGAAAACAAAAGAGCCGGTTGTTGGTAGATTTTCACCATTACCTTAGGGAAACCTTATGGTTTAGTCTCTTTGACATAATAGGAGTAACGGGGAACAAACTGGCTTCCACAATAATGCGGAGCTAGTTGGTGTGCGCTGAACTTTGTTGATGAAGTAATGTTGGAAGAGCATGTGTGTGGACTTGGGGAGAAATGACATAAAGAAGTCTTGGAACCTTGGAGAACTGATAGTATGAGCTTGCTAAATGTTTGATTTAGTTGATGCTTGTTTAGAATAAGTAGCTTTTTTGCAGTCTTTGTGAGGAACCTCCAGAATACCTTGCAATGGGGAAGCCTTAAAAGAGAAGGGGGAAAAGAGAAAACTAGTCCCTGTTCTTATGTTTTGTGGATGTCTTCTTTGTTGTGATGCTCTTCTACTAGTTCTGGGTGCAAGAGTTTACCACTCTCCAAATTTAAACTGTAGATGTGTATGTTTTTATTTCTAGATGTTCAAGTGAGTACGGCACAAGTTTGGATGTAGGAAGCATTCTGTAAGTAAAAATTGGGAAACAATATAACACTCTTTATAAAGCATTGTTCGATGTTAACATTTCAAACACATTTAAGGTACTCTTTCATAACAGTTTCACGAGAAAAATGCTAGTTTTTGCCTGTTCTACTGTCTCATATATCATGCGTAAATATAGAGAGGATAATATGTAGATGTCCAACTTAAGCTTGGCATGTATGTTCTATGTGGCATTTGAGTAGTATATGAGGTCCTAGGAATGGATACCAAGACATTTTTTGTGGGTCAAAATTGGATGATCCAGCACTCTAGCATCTCTGTTAAGCATTTATTCATCTAATCAAACTAGTTGGCAGGATGCTAAGTCTAAGATGGATTTGAAGCACTTTGTTTTTGGTCGTTTTTGCTGATTTGAGACTGCACATCTGGTTCCTCTCTCTCTCTCTCAGAAACCCACACAAAACCAGACTACATGTTAAAGATGCTTCTCTCTTGCACTAGTATAATTGTTTCGTTCTTGGAGCTCTTAGAGGCCATTACCGGTATAACTTCACAACTAACGCCAGTGGGTTTACAAACATACACACAAAACTTAGCTACGTGTTATAGATGCGTCTCCCACACAATATTATTGTTGTTTCATTGCTGGAATTTTAGTTCTCTTTCAGCCCCTTATTGTATAACTTCGCAACTAAAGCTAGTGAGGTTACTCTCAATTGGAAATCATGATAACAATAGTATTATGTTGCTTTCCTTGCAGAGGAGGCGGCTAATAACACATGCAAATGCAAAGAGCAAGAGTGAGAAGTTTCCTCCTCCACACCAAGACGGAACACTCGGCTATCCTTTGGGTTCTTCACACCATATTGATCCGGTTTATGATCCTCCTGGTGTTCCCTTTAGTTCTACTCAGTTCTCATATTCAAAACCACCTATCCACACTTGGTCTGGCCCATTGGTGGATTCTGCTGCTGCTGGTGCTCCAAGGAGAAAGAAACATACTGCTGGTGATGGTCATGCAAATTCAAAGTCATCAAAGAAAGACTCGAAAAGATGAGAGTTCTAGTCGGAAAAAAGAGATGCATGCGATATAATTTTATTGTATCTGTGACAATATTCATGAGGCTGCAAATGCTGCTGATTCAGTTTGTCTTATATTCGGGAAAGCCAAGTAGATTGAATGGAGAGGTAAGATATCTTGTAATCCAGTTTTCACATTTCTTGTTATTTTTTGTATTGTGAGAGGCTTCTCAATATTTGTATATTTTTTCTATATTTACTCTCCCAGTTGAGTTGAAGTACTACTCTATTAGTTATGTGAAATTCTAATAAATTTGCTTTGGAAACCTTGATCTTGTGTTTTGATTTATCTTTTGTTACTTTGTTACTTATCAGACTATGATTGCCACATATGGTCTAAAATAACCACGTTATTTAAGTGGTCTTAATTCTTTAACGTATTATAAGAATTTGAAGTATTATAAGAAATTGTCTAATAGAATGAGGTGCCCTTGTTGAAATTGACTTCCAAGGTACAGTCAAACATCCCCTATCGGAGGCAAGTTCTTGGAATTTGAATATGGTAGCCAAAGACCGTTGGACAGATGATCATATGGGTGCCTAAGTTGGAAACCTTGGTGCAGAATATATTGGAATTTCCGTCAGCATCTTGGTCCGCAAACAAGGCGACCAATGCTGTGTCTGAATTTCAAAAGACACCGGGATGAGTTGGTTCCAAACTACCATTCCTCGGCGTGAATGATGCGGAATATCGTCATTTTTACGCCAGTACTTGCTCCGTGACATCTACTTTATAGGGTAGTTAGCCTCACCGAACTTGAAAAACTCACATGCAGTCCAAACCTTCAGTGATGCTTCGACAGTAAACGGTATGAATGCAGTAAAGCAAACTTGGGAAGTTGGAAAGCATCTAAAACACTCCCGACATGAAAATGTAAAGGCAATTCCGAATTAATACCCTCTTTTTAATTTTCTTTACTCCTAATCTTTTCCACTTTCTTCTCTCTGCTGTATGGAAGTAACTGGTCAGTAGGGTCCTGTGTGAAGAGTAGATGGAAGAGTAACTGGTCAGTTGCTGAGTTTGACAGGCAGGTAGGGATACTGGAATTCTGTAGAACGCACAGGCACTAGTGCCCATCAAGCAGAACAAATGTACTGTTCTAGAAAGGTACATGCGAAGAGCCTCTATTTATTGCTACTGCCCTCCCAACAAACTCCAACCGTGAAACCATTCTTTTTCTCCTTGCATTCCTCCACCGCTGTCTCCTGGCTTAATTAGCCTCCTCCCCCTTTCGGCGTCGAAGGCCCGAGGCTTGGGCTTCAAGGACTGCATGAGACCCCCGCCTCCTGGTGGACCAGGTGGGCCAGGCGGCCCTCCACCTGGCTGGGCTCCTCCCGGGCCTGGAGGTCCTCCGCCTGGCTTTCCCGGTGGCTTATTCGGTGGCCTGTGCAACACCGTATCTTCATGGTATGTCACAACTCTATCCTCTACTAGTAACTGTTATTCACTACCAAAAGTGGAATAGGCTTCGACAACAGAGGCCCAAACTTGTTTGACCACTTTTTTTTTTTTTTTTCACCTTTTTTGGTTTCGATTCCCCACCTTTTCACCAAGTTGGCCGAAGGTGCACTTCTTTGGCCTTCATGTTACCCTTCCCATAGTTGTTCTCTCTTCGATGTTGTAAGTAAGAACACGGCACATAAGCATGCCTTTTCAAGGTTGTACTATTTTTTATTTTTTATTTTGGTTTGGACTTTTGTTTGGAAAATCAACTATTGGTGTTTTATTTTATAAAAATATTTAAAAAGTATTTTTTTTTCTTTTTTTCTGTTTATTTGGCAGCTTTTACTTCTTATGTTGCTGCTGGTTGCTTCAAGATTGCTTCGGTGGACCCCCTGGACCTCCCGCTGGTCCACCAGCTCCTGCTCCTGGGCCATCACCCCCGCCCATTGCTCCAGCCCCTCCTGGGCCTCCTATACCACCTGGCCCTCCTGGGCCACCTTTTCCTTTTGCTGATCCATTTCCTCCACCCGGGCCTCCTGGTCCTTTTGGTGGCCCACCTGGACCACCTGGTCCTCCCGGCCCTCCTGGTGGCCCACCTGGACCACCACCTCCTTGATGCTGTCATTTCAAAGATTAGAGGGGACGCTTGAGTTTTTTCTTGACGTGCGGGACCTTAAATTTATGCTACGAGAACTAGTACACTCATCTCAATATTGTGATGGTGGAATTACCTTCTACTTGAATTAGATTATTTTTGGAAACGCCAGGTAATTCATTTTGATAAAAAATTAATGACCGATAATATGGAATTAAAACTTTTCTATTGTTTCTTTTTAGATGAAAAGCTAAGGCATGGTTGAAATGATGGTGGTGGCGTTCACATGAATGGATCTTGAGATTACAATGCAGTCATTATCCATTAATTTCTGCTCGAAATGGATTGCTTAGTGTTCCCAAAAATGCTCCAATCAAACAGAGGTAATTCCATAGCCATAGTTATTAAGGTGAATAAACTGATTCTTCTTGTATAAATTTGAGGTCCAACACAGTAAGAAAAATCATAGTGTCTTGAGTGATTTCTCTTTAGACTCTTGAAGCCTTCGCTCACCCTCTTTACTCACCAAGCTGATAATATAACATTGCAGACTCACCCATCCAAAAAATAAACTAGCACCCAGTTTATCATATCCATTTGTATCCCAAAAATATGGCTACTAGACCATTTGTGCTTAATCCCATTTTTCACCTTCTTAGCCGTGACAGGTGTTCACTAATGGCAGGCAGTGCTGAAAGTAGATGTACCCTATCGATTTGTATTGTTCTACGGCTTGAAATACCATATTTTACTCTCCTAAAGTGGTCTTTTTTCCTTAATATTCCCTGGCTTCTAACCTATGATGGGGAGTGCAGTTTGTGTCCCGTGGCAAGCAATTGTGCCAAAAGCTCCTTCCTTTGTAACGATGTTAGATCTCTAACATTATTTAAGCTAATTTGCAAGAAGGAAAAAGAACGTGCTTTATCCATTGAATTTTTTAATACAAGACAAGGTAACCATCAGAAGTGGAACGCGGCCAATCACTGCCAACTGACTGTCAGGAAGAAAAATTAAAAGATGCTCATCATGCAGATGCCTCGGTTGAGCCCATGATACTGATACACGTCATACTGTAGCCATAGTCATGGCATCAATAATTTACTCAGATCGACCAAATTCTCGCCAACGAATACCATGAATTTGATCGCTTTCAATCATGTTGACTACAAAACGCACCGACTACCTTGTCCATGGAAAAAACAGATAACATATTGAATACGCGCCCTAATTTACGTGGTCCATAGTCCACGAGCCCCATTTCGTCATCATTTCTCTGCTCTTTTCTCAATTGAGAGGCGAAGATTTCAAGATTGACCCGTAATTACCATCTCCTGTTTGACGTCTTACCTGTAGCTAATTTTCAACGTCGCCAAAAGTAAGTAATCAGCTAGTCAAATCGTTTCTGCTTTCAACGAAATCTTCGTCCTTTTCAAAGACAGTCTCGACCGCACTTTACTTGCCACTACTCCGTGTTTGGGAGGCTAAAGAAAGAAATGAGAAACATGAACAGCAATCAGAAAACGTCAAAGCAAAATTGTCCCAGGCCACGAGGCTGCGTTCAAGCGCGTCAGATATGCATTATCTTCATGCGCATGATGGCAATACAAGTAAGGCACGGACTTCTCTTGCTCGGCGTTGGTTTCGGAGCTTCCTGTGGGCTCCTGATTGGTCACCAACCAGACAAGTAAAACACCAAATACAGAACGTTCGAAGACTCGCAGCTGAGGCCGCATCCTTTCTTGAACTACTCAACCGCAGCGCGGGAAACCCCTGCCTCGAGTCACCGTCAGAAAGCAACTGGTTGCGGCCACCTCTTTTTTGAATTATGGATCAGTTTCAACTCGCATGTACATCGCGTATGTAGTGAGACACGACAAGACTTAACCCCAAGGAGCAGCCTCGTTGGTTAATTCTACACCACCTGCTTATGTCTTTTCAATGCATGATTCACGGGGCGGCATTAAGCGCTGGCTTGATTAGCTTCAATCAAAACGCTTCCACAAATACTTGGTTGTAGCACGATAACCAGGATTAATTGCAGTGATTAAACAAGCCTCGAGTAAAGAGGCTTAAACAAATTTGTGTTCTTAATTAGGATCTTATTTTGTCTTAACTGTTCATAATATGATAAACTTAAATCCTATCCGTAAGATTGCTGCGTATACAACAAACCCAAGAACCAAGAAACGAACTTTCTTATCCACGAACTGTTTCTCTGTCTCTTCCCCAAAACCCTGGTTCTGGGTTCGACAACCGAGGACCATAGAATCTAAGAAAACAAACAAGGAAAAGAAAGGGCAGGGTAGAGTCCGCCCTGTGCATGAGTCAGAAGGCACGCACCGCCTATGATTGACAGCCACTTGTCAGGCCATTCCGAGGCTCCATAATTGCGCGTTGTGATGAGACCGGTGGAATCGTTGGCATGAGTCGACCAACGAAACGAGGTTTCCTCCCTATCCTCGTTGAATATCTTTGGTCAGACGTTCTATCATTTCGAGTCCAAAACAAGAGGATTCTACATTTAACGGATAAACGGATAAAGAAGAGTTATTCACTTAAAATATTATAATTTTAAATTAGATATACGTTATTAAAATTTATTATAATATTAAAATTTTAATACTCTTATAGACATAAGTATAGTTTAGAAGAGTGACATCACAAAATGATTTGAATTAGACCATAAGAGAATCTATCGAGAATTTAAGTTTAATGTTCTTGTCTTTTATTTACAAGCAAAGATCTAGATAAGAAGTGTTACCTTATATTGCCCCTAGAGGTGTGGTCCAACTGGCAAAGGCTCGTGTGGGATTCCCTACAAAGTAAGGGTCCTAGGTTCAAAACCAGTTTGAGCCCACTAATGGGCATTACCTTATATTTAGAGAAGTCTTATGTAAAAAAATAATTTATAAATAGGTACTAACCGCGTAAAAAGGTTATCCTTAAGATTTCTCCTCGAGAAGAAGCAGAACTTCCATTGAAAAAGGGGAATGGATAAGATCAACCGAAATCCTAGAAAGCGCTAGGTCATGTTGACAAGGTCGTAGCCTGTGGCTCTGGAAGTAAAGCATAGTTTATTCAGCTGCCAAGTCAGCATAACAGTTCCAAAATCCCAAAATCCATGTGCATTACTTTAATTAGTTTTATGCGGCTCAATTTTGGCATCGTAGCAGAGCGACAAGTGGCAAACGCTTTTTGAAGCCATGTTGTTTGTTCTTCTATTTTAGTCTTGTTCTCCGGTCCCTTTTCTATATATACGTCCGCTCCCCGTTTCTTCGAGCTTCAGAGACTCTTTTCCACACGCAATTCATGGTTTCAATTCTATTGTGTGTTATCTGAGAGGACTAAAAATTTTTGTGCTTAGGGATTTCGTTTTCTGTGTTCGAGGTTTGGATTCAGGTGTTGTAAGTTCATTTCTTGGTTATGGAGGTTTCGTTGATTGGGAGCTCTCAGGCGAAGACTGGGAAAATCGATTTACCATACAGGGAGCTAGGGTTGGGTGATCTGCGAGGTTTCGGGAAGGTCTTTTCTGCAAAGAGCAGGGTCTGTTTCGGGCAGAGCCCGAGGTGGAGAAATGCTCGGCTTCGATTCGCCTTGAGGGCTGTTCATGCTATACCGGCGCAGTCCGATAAAGTCTCAGTTCTTTCTGCAAGATCCAAATCGGTGAGTTCTTTTTTGAGTTGATTTTGCGTCTTATCTTTTATCTTAGCGGACGATGCGTTTGGTTGCTAAGAAAATTATATTTGAAGGCTTCAAATACGACTTACTAAGTTACTTCGCATTCATTTTATTTATAAAGTTCGTCATAATTTCTTCACATGTTAGCCTTGTGGACTTCGACTTGAATATTATTTTTTAGTGTGGAATTAAGGAGACAATCAAGTAAGGAAAAGGAAAAGGAAAAGGAAAAGTTGGCGTCATAAATATGTTTTTATTCTGTAAGTGAAGATTTTGAGTTCTTTGGCGTTGGATTATTCGGCATCTGTTCAGTCGAGGCTTTGAAAAGAAATTCCGTCGGATCAAATTTACAGTCTCTAGCCACTGTAATTAATTTCCGAATTATAAAGCGCTGGTTTGTTGCAAAGACAACGGGGTGTGAAAGGGAACGACGTCTAACTGGAATTATAGAGCGTCTGGACTTTTGGTTGATCTGGGCTTTTTGGGAAGCTTGAAATGTTATTGTGTGAATCTCATAACTTTTGACGGAAAACTCAATTTTAGGCCTTAAGAAATGGTTCTGGTACGTTTTCCAGAACCCTTTTTTTCAATACAGAACACTACTCTGTTTATCAACTGATTAAGGAAAAAAAAAAAAACTCTAGAGAAGATAATTTCCAAGACGGTAAAATAGGATTCATCTTCTTTACAAATAATTGTCAGAATGTATAGACTCTATCTCGGAATGAACCTGTGAAATTTGGGCGATCCTAACATACCAAAGCCAGAGGAAATAAATGGAAAATATACATCTGACACTTATTCTTTTTAAGTTATTACTTAATATATTCGATAAGATACAAACTCTAACATATTGTTAGCTTCGAATGACTTCTTTCAGCATGATGGTGTAAGATTATTTGTTGGGCTTCCCTTGGATGCTGTTTCCAGCTGCAATACAGTAAACCACGCTAGAGCAATTGCAGCTGGCCTAAAAGCTTTGAAGCTCCTGGGGGTGGAGGGTGTAGAGCTACCAGTTTGGTGGGGAATAGTTGAGAAAGAAGCCATGGGGAAGTATGACTGGTCGGGCTATCTTGCTATTGCCGAGATGGTTCAGAAAGTGGGTCTGAAGCTTCATGTGTCGCTTTGCTTCCATGCATCTAAACAACCAAAAATAACACTCCCTGATTGGGTATCCCGGATCGGTGCATCTGAAGCCAGTATTTTTTTCACTGATCGGGCAGGGCAGCAATACAAAGAGTGCCTCTCTCTAGCTGTTGATGATCTTCCAGTTCTTGAAGGGAAGACTCCGATTCAAGTGTACAGTGACCTTTTGTGAGAGCTTTAAGTCTTCTTTCTCGCCTTTCATGGGCTCCACAATCACGGTATGAACTTTGTTTACAAAATTCTGTTACTTGCAGCTACCGTATTACTTCTTATAAAGGGTACTGATAGTGCAAATGGTTGTGTATTGCTTTTTTTAGGGCATATCTATGGGTCTAGGACCAGATGGGGAGCTCCGATATCCTTCACACCACAGGCTAGCCAAAAGCAATAAGATCCCAGGAGTAGGAGAATTTCAGTGTTATGATAAAAACATGCTTAATATTTTAAAGCAACATGCTGAAGAAACGGGTAATCCTTTATGGGGACTTGGCGGTCCTCATGATGTTCCAACTTATGATCAGCCACCCAACTCAAACAGCTTCTTCAGTGACCAAGGTGGATCATGGGAGTCTCCATATGGTGACTTCTTCCTTTCCTGGTACTCAAACCAGCTTATATCTCATGGAAATCGTCTCCTCTCCCTAGCCTCTTCAATTTTCAGTGAGGCCACAACTACAGTGTATGGCAAAGTGCCACTCATGCACTCTTGGTACAGAACCCGTTCCCATCCATCCGAGCTGACGGCTGGGTACTATAACACAAACAGTAGAGACGGTTATGAAGCAGTTGCAGAATTGTTTGCAGGGAATTCATGCAAAATGATTTTGCCAGGAATGGACCTGTCAGATGAGCACCAACCACAAGAGTCCCTCTCAAGTCCGGAGTTATTACTTGCAGATATCAAGACAGCTTGTAGAAAGCATGGGGTTGAGATTTCTGGACAAAATTCATCGGTCTCTGGTGTTCCTGGTGGCTTTGAACAGATAAAGAAGAATTTGTCAGGTCAGAATGCTGTGGACTTATTCACTTATCAGAGAATGGGAGCCTATTTTTTCTCTCCGGAGCATTTTCCTTCATTCACAGGGTTCGTCCGCAGTCTAAATCAACAAGAACTGCATTCAGATGATCAGCCTGAAGAAGAGGAAGAAGCTGCCGACTCTCTGCTTGTAAGTTCAGAATCAGACGTTCGCATGCACGGGGCTTTGTAATGATTAGAAATACACTGCTGTAAATATAGGACAATATATCTATAGTCCTGATTACCTGAGAAGAGGTTGTATTCGTGAAGTATACTCGAGAATAGTTAAGTACATCCTGGTTTACAGGAATAGAAAGCTGTAACTACGGACAAAATTATCTTAACCTTGCTCTTCCTAGACGAAAGCTTTGCTTAGTCTGTCGCAGTCTGCCGGTTCCTCTGAGGCCTACCATCTGCAAGGACTCTCTTGAAGAGATTCACCATGATCTTGCTGGGCCACGTAGAGAAAAATGAGAAGATGTTTTCTTTTTCCTTTTTTCTGAAGATTGTTTGTCTACGCAACTAACGCAGTAAGTGTTAAATCTTATTTTCTTCTCTTCGACTTTTGTACCACGGCTTCTGAGTATAAGGATTCCTTGGTTAGGGTTTTTGAAAATTTAATTACATTTTTGAAAGTGGGTTGTCACTTTTGAAAAATTGGAGTCAGAAGTAAAAATTGAAAGTAGCTTGTATTATGAATGATTAGTTATGTTGTAAAAAGTTAATTGTATGGTAGAAAATCAGTTTGTAAACCCAACTTACATAAGCAATGGACAGTAATGTCGTTTGGACTCAAAGTGGCCCCATCACTGTTCCAACAAATGATGCTAAAGATCTACCAGACTATTCGATGGTATACCATGGTCTACAATACATCCTCCTACAGAAGATAAAGGTCCCATATGCTCCTCTAACAGTTCCATGATCTTATGCAGAGATATGAGATCATTTTTTAGAGCAAAAAGTATGAGAGGAGTCACTGACGTAGACTTTTTGGGTACGAGGATCACCAAACGGCAATGTGGGTTATAACCTCATGCGGGATGCAATGTGAGATGGGAAATTATTCATGCGGGATGATTCATCAAGGTCTTCAAATTCTTCCATTTAGAAGTCTTCATCCAATACTATGTTGTTGATAGAACAGCCCTTTGCAATGTTAGTGGGCACATCGTGCACCACCCAGCAGAAGAAGCCTGCTTGCCTCTCATCTTCCTCGAGTGACTTCTGCCTCTTGTATTCCTTGAGCAACTCGTGACCTGCGACCAGTGCAACGAACATCAAACAATCGCTATGTGATCCCGGATTCCTTTTAGCGGATTGTTACCAAAATGATCTATCTCATAGCAAATGTGGTGTTTTATGTGCACACAAAACATCAAGGTCGAAAACATTTTGCTTACAGTCAACTTTATGTTCATTTCATTCCTTTGACTAAGTAGTTAACTTTATGTTCATTTCATTCCTTTTACCAAGTAGCCAATGTTAGAAAATATGGCCTCAAACGAGGCTTTTAACAAGATATAAGCATCAATCATGGAGAAGAACCATGGGTCTCATGCAAAACTCAAAACAAGTTCTAAATACATATTGTATTTGTCCATCATCTTCAAGTTCCAAGTTAGGAACTTTAGGCTAGATCTTCCTCTTTATTCCCTCCCTGAACTAACTCAATGAGGCAGCCAAAAACCATTGCTTAAATGGTGGAAGACTGTTGAGATGAGTTGGTTTGTTGTCTCACATCGGAACCGTGGTTGGTTGTTGTGTACCTTATAAGACTCAGTTGGATAACCCCTATTACTCAGTTTCTGGGTTTTAGGGGCCCAAGTGATTTCTTACATGGTATCAGAGCAGATGGTTCTGGGCCCAATGTGGAGGGTGTTGGGTTTGGTCTTCCTCGCTACCCCTGGTTCACGTTGTGGTTCACGCTTCAGGCAGCTGTATGCCTGGCCTGCTGCGCGTGCTGGGGGGTGTTGAGATGAGTTGGTTTGTTGTCCCACATCGGAACCGTGGTTGGTTGTTGTGTGCTTTATAAGGCTCAGTTGGATAACCCCTATTACTCAATTTCTGGGTTTTAGGGGCCCAAGTGATTTCTTACAAAGACAACGAGAATGAGATTGTGCAATTTGGTTCTCTCTCTTGTGTGCAAAAATCCTTGATCAAGTTATGTGTTCATATCTCTTGTGAAGTAGGTGATTCAAGTGGAAAAATGCCTTGTGGAGCATTTTGCACATCCAAATGCACAATAAAATAATAGTCAGGCATCTATTTGAATCCATCCGCTTGCCCTCTCTGTTCGCTAACTGCGGTTGAGTAATCGTTGTCTCCATAATTCTTCCAACAACATAGTTAAATGTACATTACTGAAAAGCTAAAAAGGAGACTTAGCCTATAAATTTGTTTATACAAATAGTATCACTCATTAAAGTCTATAAAATAAACAAAGGCCCACACTAATCAGTACCATATATGCAATAAGGGTAATATAAGTAAAATGTGCGTAGAATCAAAATGGACCAACAGAGTAACATTATTTTGCCATAATAGGGAATATTAATTTATGCATCATTGGTATAAGTCTACACTACATGCAATGAGCCAACAGCCAATTGACATCTTCACTAAATGTTTTTCCTCTCCTTGGTTTCTACTTTGCATCCAAGCTTGTGGGGAATGTTGACAAAATAACCCTTTGCCATGTCAACAATGCACCATGCACCACACAGCGCAAAAGCCTATTTGCCTCTCATCTTCCCCAAGCAACCCATGACCTGCGACCAAGGCAACCGATGCCGTGATTGGAACAATGATGACGCGATCCTGATTCCATTAAGTGGATTGTAACCAAAATCATACAAATTTTCTATATGATCAAATGTAAGTATTGAGCCACCATAAAAAAGCCCCAAATCTCTCTTGTATTTTCCTCTTTGTTTCTGGTCCGTTGCCATGATTCTTACTTGGCTTTTGATGATATATCCTTTGGCAACCTGAATTTCCAGCTTTAACTCATGTCATTACTCTCCTTAGATAATTACAAAGTGAGACAAGAACATTTTTTCTCACTTGTCCGCGTGTTCCTCTTCAAGGGAATAAAGTGGGTTGAAGAGATCTTTTGTAATTATGGATGGAGCCAAATTATTCACACAGCAAATAGCAACACTGAGGTTTGTTCGTTTCTTGGGACCTAGAGAGTGTATGCTACCAAAAGGGTCAATTGGGTACTTGGCTATTAACATCATGGAATGACATACGTCAATCCTAGTTTCAGTTGTGTTGACGTCTAGGTAGTCTTTGAGATGGAACACCACAAAGAGATAAGGGGCATTTAAGGTCATGAACTTATTTTGCTACAAAGCTCTAGTTCCTCTTAGAGTTATACTAAGAAAGTGGAGCCACCAGCGTCTGTAGATGATTTTGCCAATTTTGTATACACAAGCTAGACACCACAACATCCTTTACTGCGCATCCAGTTCCCCAAACCAGGACCCCCTCATTACAGCTTCTTACCAAATCTTCAAAACCAACCAACCTTCAGCCATTGTCAAGCACCTTTTTGACTATTTTAAACCAAAGAACATTAGGAGTATGTCCAGTCCTTCTCCTCTTATAGTAACAATCTAGTACTAAATCAAACAGCTTGAAAAAAAAAAAAAAATAGCTTGTCCAGATAAAAATCCCACCTGTGGTCCTGTGAATGTATCAATCCAAAAAAAGGAGCTTGAGTGGTCTTATGAAGAAAATTCCATTTAAAAAGCACAGTATGAAATGGATAATAGATGTAAATAAGGAAGAATTGCAATTCTAGCTACCCAAACCAAAAGTCGGATCTTAATATCAGCTGTATCTTTTCATTTCAGTATGCGACTTTCAGAAAAATAAAAGTAAATAGCAGCACAACCACACGCGAAGGCACAATGTGTTGAAGAAACAAAAGGTTATTATGTACACAAACAGATATAATATACAAGGCCTGCAGCTTGACAAATTCCCAAAGTTCAAGACTTTTGTGTTCACAAACTCCTCCGACCGTTTAACCAGAGTCTACATCCGAGATAATGAAGTTAAAGTCCTCAAATCAGCCTCTTTCTGCGACGGAGAAAGTTGTGACGCCATTTGCAATTACCTTTTTCTTACCACTTCACAGCATTACAACATGCCATATTCAAATCACCCGTCTCCTGGAACAATGGAAAGATAAGGTTAATTCGATTCATGTTAACATGTCGGCAACAAAGAAAGGTTTATAAGATAATGTACAAACGAATGGCATCAAATTCCTAAGCTGACGGATACAGCATTGGGAGGGCAGGTGGAAGGTGCGGGTGGCTGTCTTCTATGTTATTGTCGCGATGCTCAAATGGCAGTATATTGATGGCCTAGAACCCAATAAGACAATTTTCTGGCGGTACAAGACGAGCTTTGCAGCTCAGATTTTTGGAAGGCTAAACCTTCGTGTCATATCAATCGTATACTAAAATCCAAAAACTAAAGGCATTTTGATGCATCCATCAACTTCTACAAGAACCCTCTGATTCTCTTGCTAGAAAGTCCAAGCAGTTTTTCTTTTATCTGTGTTCGTAGAAAACAGAAAAGGGAGCATTGAAAAAATTTTCAGTTAGATTCCAATTATCAAAGTTCAGTACTGGACAGAAAAACTAACCTGTTTAAACGTGTTATTCACAAGCAATCTTGGTGTCAAAGCTGCTGAGGCAGATTGCAAATGCCTGGAATGCTGATATAGGATACCGGTAGTCCATGGTAAACAAGTCCTTCCCTACTTTTCCAAACTGGAGTATGATCTTCTCATGTTGTGGTCCAGCTGGACCAGATTCTGAAGAGGCTACCAATTGAAAGTTTTTCACTGAAGCAACAGTCACCCGTCCATGAAAGTTCAAACACCAACATTGGAGCTGCTCATGCCACCTAGGAGCCTTGTTTCTTAGCACTAGCACTCCATCTTTCTGAGTTGCCAACGGTCCAGATGAGAAATTCTCCACTCGGCTTGATTTTGTTCGGAAAAAAGGCAGAGATGGAAAGAAATCTATATTGCTAACAGAAAATTCAGTTGGTGTGGGCGCTACTCCTCCAGGTTCAACAGCAGAGGAAGGAATGGCATCCATGATGCACTGCATTCTCCTAGGACCCCTGCTTCTTCAGTTCCATAAAATCCATAAGTATCAGCAAGTCTGTCAATGGAAATATGCAATTGCAAAAGACTTGGAAAAAGCAGAATATTATCTCATCGATCCTTGTTAAAAAATAAAACCAATATTTGTTAGTTCCATCAGCAAAGAAAATATCTCCAAGTAGCTGTACAGGCTTGCTCTTACCTTGAGCCCAATACATTAAGTTCATATGAGATATGAGCTACTGGATAGTTGCCAGCAGGGGCCTTTGGCGAAACTTGTTTTGAATTCACTACCCTAGTGGAGCGGCTTTTCGTTATCTTGGCTCCAGCATGAGGCGGTTGCCCATCAAAGATTGTGAACTTTGTTCCCAAAAAGTTTGATCTAGCCATAAAGAGAAAATATGCACATCATTAGTTGAGCCAGTGATGAAGAAAAAAAACAGGTCACAACATATGCCTCTAAAAGCACACCTCAGTTTTCCAATATAGGTGCCACTCCCCTTTGACATATCGCCAGCATCTAGAGAGATGATATAACCCGTATTGGTGGGCCGTCTCCACTTGCGTGCAGCAAGAAGGAATTTTCCATCATCAGCAAGGGCTGCAATGGAGACCAAAATTAAGCAATTAGCTGAATTTACCATTATAAACTAGATTAATAATAGTCTGCAGTGAGATAGTGGGAGACAATCTAACCATGTATGCTGGAAACTTGAAAAGACAAAAAAAAAAAAACACTCTAAAGTACCATGAAACCCGGATTGAAGATCCCATATGCTCACCATTTGTCAAACTGAGGAAAAGATAATATGTCTGGGTGGACCGGTTCCGTTTTATAAAGCACTGGAGGGGGGAATCCCTTGGTCCAGGCTGCAAAAGGTAAACACAAAGATTTCAGGCGATGCATAGAAACTGCAAGAGATCATTAATTTCGAAATCGAGAAGCTCCTAGAATCGGAAACGATTCCAAATATCAACATAACTAGGACATACAGCATCATCATTTGCAGTATAGACGTTTCTTGTCGTCTATAAATTCATTTTACAGCAGTGGCATCTCAGGGACACTCAATTAAGAATACAAAGTTGAACAAAATATCCGTTGGGAAAAGGGGAAAAAAAAAGAAAGAAAGAAAAAGATAAACCTTTTTCATAACCAATCATCACGATTGACCTGCAGCAAATGGAGCGGAAAAGTGGTCCACCTAAAGACCCTAGAATACTTTCGAAGCAAGTCTTTCAACAATTTCCTATAGAAAAAGCTTCGATGATTGGGAAAATGGCATAAATTTCTTTATGTGGTCCCATGCATTTATAACTGCTATCAATTCCAAATGGACAAAATAGCTCAAACTTCATTTTCGAACTAATCCTCTACAAGCTTAGTCCTCTCCTATCTGGCTTTTACCATACAGAACAAGAAAAATGAGATCATATCCAGAACATCACGGACGCAAAACACGAAAACTAAACAAGAATTATTATTCTCAAACAAGTTAACTAAAGAAACCCACCAAAAATATGCTCAAAGACAAAAATTTCAGCCCAAAAATAATACCCATATTGTTATTTTCTATACCCAATTACCATTCCAAACCAATTAATTCCTAAAACCAACCAAAGCAAAGAATCCAAAAACAGGCCTCAAATTCCAGTACATCATATCTTTCCATTACCTGCTTGACAGAGATAGGGAAAGTGAGCGTTCCTGAGACCTCGGGAGCTTTGACGATCTCCCTGGTGAGCTCCCGCCAACTCCGGCACACGCCGGCGCACGCAACGACGCTTTTTCTCGGTGGCCAAGCGGTTTCGGAGGCCTCGATCCTCAGCAGAACCTCACTGAGCAGCTCCTGCGGCATGTTGGCCCAGCAGCTCTGGCTCAGCCCGTCGCTCACCGCCACCACCTCCGCCGCCGCCCTGTCCTGCACCCTGCGCTCCGACCTCGACCTCATGTCTTGTATTATGCTTCGTATATTAGTCATCGCTGTAATCGCTGTAATCGCTGTAATCGCTATTTGAACAGTCTCAGAGTCTTATCTTGGCTGCGTTCCATAGCCAGGGGTGGGAACAAAAATGGCCCCAACAGGCTTATTTATAAGATAGTCTAGAAAGGTAGAAAATTTGAGAGAGAGCGAGCTGAGCAGGGTGGAATATTTCACGGGTTGGGTGATGGCGATGTGCTTTTAAGAAAGGGTCCTAGTGTTCAGTAGGATTGGGGTTGGGTCCTCCTGTGTTTTTTTCTCTATAGTATGATGCTTTTCAGCGTAGTGCTCTCTACTTTCCTATTGTTTATGCTTTTGGGAGTTTTCATTGAGGTGCTTGGGAATTAGTGATGGCTTTGGTGACGCATCAAATCCTTCTGATTACTGAGTGCGACTTCTTTTGTCTTCTTCTCTCTCAAATATCATTGGTATTGAGAAGCAAAGAGATGCCAGCAAATTTTTGTTTGCCTCAATGGAAAGTTAAGATGAATTGTTCCTAGCTCAAGTTTCTCACCATCCAACCACAGTGACATCTTTATTGAAGCTAAGAAATACCATCCTATCATGTGGGCATCTAAGTGGGTATACTTTTTCATAGTGACCAAAGTTTGTGCCATTTTAACGGCCTTTATTTATGAAACCTTGATATATAAAGCATAAATGTTAATAAACTCACATTGACAAGGAAAATGCACTTAAAATGGTCCTAAGAAAAAGGTTGTGTCCTCTTTTGTGCTTTTTTTTTTCTTTTTATACCAGACTGTACTTGTAGCATGGGTCACAATGTTATAGTCCTTATATTCCTCATTAATAAACATTAAAGAGGTACAATCTAAAGCACAACCAGCATGTTCATCATGACATTCAATATAAAAATTAAAATCAAGATTATATTCCTTGACATTCTTGCTTTTTTTTTTTTTGATGACCCATAACCCCACCACTTGCATGGTGGCTCAAACTGGAGGGCCCAACACTCACCCCAAAGCATTTTGCCCATTTCATGTCAAGAATGCAGCCAACTGGTTTTGAACTCAGGACCCCTACTTTGTAGGGAATCTCACACGAGCCTTTGCCAGTTGAACCACACCCCTGGGGCTCTTGCTTATTTTCAATAGGAAAAAAGAAAAAAAAAAAAAAAAAAAAAAGATATTTCTTTGAGTCTGAATTTGCAGTAAGATAAGATCCCATGTTAGGTGAGGTTAAAAACTTATGGGCCAAGCTTTGCATAATTATTGTTTTGTAAAAAGACCGGGGGAAAGAGAGAAATAGAGGGCGGCAAACATTAAATGGAAGCATCATTGCAAACTGACCTGGTCCGATTTGGTCCGATTTGGTAGTCTAGTGCATCAATTCCTCATTCATGCCTCTGCTCGTGCAAGGTGGGTATTGGTAGGAGGACTCGACCAACCACGTTGTAAGTACCTATTCGTCTTATGCTGATGTACCACTTTCATGTTACTTTTGCTTCGGCAGCCACTCTGATCTGTTGGCGGAGTTTGGTTTTACGCACTTAACAAACAGACGCGGTGTTGTTGAACCTACTATTTTCATCGAACAACCCGGGAAGAGTAAGGATGTGGGTAAAATACCAATCACTCTCTCTTCTTTTATTTATTTATTTTTGTTTCCAATGATACGTTTTCTTGTACTATGTACCACATCGGGTTACCGGGAATAAACCTTTTTAACTTTGGTAAAAACGACTTATTTAGTCATTTATAAGGAGTTAACCCTGGACGTGGGCCCCCATCTTAATAATATCTCTTAGAAAATATCTACTCCGTGGGTCCCATGTCATCACAAAAGAAGCTCGGCCTGTCAACCCGTGGGCGGAGGGAAGAGGGGATGCCGTGGGCCACGACCACGATAAATCAGGGCGACTCCGTGACCGAAACGCAAGCTGTTTCCGCCGTTTGGACTCTCTCATGATTTTTATAGTTTCCTCGTTGCCTTCCCCTACTTGTACACGCAAATATCAAGTCAGATTATCGAGTCTAATTTTGTTTTTTCTTCTTAAGTTGTTGAATGGATAGGCGGACCGGGCTTTTTCAACTTTTATTAAAATAAGAAGTTGCATTGACAAAGAGCTCGAAAATCACGATTCACGAGTTTATAGGCTACCCAAAAGGCGTGATTTGTCATTGGTTATCAAATAAATGACAACCCTAATTGCTTTGGAAAAAAAGTTCGAAAGGGCACTGCGAAGCTGGAGTTGCAAATGGTTAAAACAAAAGAATGGGTGAAAGAGACAACAAGGAAAGCCGAAAGAAAGACAAAAGTAGTAAACAATATCATGAAACCTCCTTTGTCAAATCAACGAAGTGCTGAACATATAAGCAGCCCACATGCCAACTTGGGAAATTTTGGTGCATAACGCGGGTGGGCACATGGGGAGTGGGTTGCGTTCGTGTGGACTGCACCAAACAGCAAAAGCAAGTCTTATTAAAATAAATCTGTGAAGAGACCAAAACGCGGTAACAGTTGTTTAGTTTTTTCTTGGTTACAGCTTTTCCCGAGTGCGAAGAGGGAGATAAGGCTTTTTTTTGTCTTTATTGTTAGTCGTATCTCGGTCTTTGTCCAATCAGATCTCATTAAGGATGCCAAAGGTAAATAATGAACTTAAGATAAAGATTAAATCATAAGGTATTCTTCTGAATGGTTGACCTCTTGGATTCCATGTCCAAGTAAGAAAGAAAGCATTGGTAGATCATATTTCCATCAAATCGGTGGTACAGGAACACTCGGTTCGAACTAAAAAAAAAAAAAAGGATCTTTCTCCCATATGCTCGCGGGCCACGTGTTTAGTCGGCTGTGATCCGTCGTATTTTTATATCCAAGGAGATGCTTCCTCCCCGACAGCGTCACCGGAGATACGACGGACACACTGAGCAGACCAAACAGGAATACGCATCTATGTTTCAGGAAAAAAGAAGGATAAAAAAGTAACTCCACTTGGTCAGTTTGCTCGTAGAAAGGCACGTGGATGCTAATTTTCGGAGCAGTGACCTCTCTTTTTCAGTGGTTGCTACATAATTTAACATAAAAAAAAGACGGGTACCGCCCTTGATAATCACATGAAGAATACCATAACAGCAGGAGAAACTTCCTCGCCATCTTCTCTAATCTTTCTTTTCTACCCCAACATGTGATTTCTCAGGGTGTAGCCGACTGGTAAAAACCATTCTGGGACATTAATTTCACGTTTTAACATTTTAGGATACATGTCAGTGGGGAACACTGCTAGTTTGAAGCATCTAATTGGGTATTGACCGAGTAAGGACAGAAAACATCTCTATCCTCGTATAGAATTTGTGAGAAACAAGGACTTCTTTTCCTTTGTAGGTACGTATACGGAAGATGACAATTCCAGTTGCTCAAAGACAACTGGCAAAACAAAAACCATATTTTCAATTCGGGTTAGCACAAGTCGTTCTTATCTAGAAGTTACTTAAATATTTTACATCGCCGCTAACAATGACCCGTGATTAAAAAAAAATTTGACCATTGGTTTGAGAGGTATTTACAACTGAACCAAAAATGGATGTATATAGCGTTAATTCGACTACTAGAGGCAGAGCAAAACATAGACTGCGTAACATTTCGCAAAATGACAACAGTTGCTTGCCTTTTTTGTGCCGTACGGAGAACCAAAAGCTTTAAATCCATTGGCGTCGTCATTGTCCATCTAGTCGCAACCTTGTGCTCAGCCCACTTTGTTTTCAGAGAGCGCGCACATTTCGTTCGCACGAATTAGAAACTAATCCTAAATTATATTAAGCCTCAAAACATAAACAAAACCCAAGCCAAGCAAAGGGACAAGAAGCTGTCCCGATCTATTAGTGTCGTGCCCCTTCGTTGTATAATTGCGACTGACAACTTACCAGGTCCCAGCCCGATGAAGATTCCCACTCGATGATCTCTTTGAACTGGCGCACCAGGACCGCACTACCACCAAACCTTGAAATGCCACGGCAAAAAGGACGTACACTCATAGCGTTTCATCTAAAAAATCCTTCCGATGCTGCCATCATCAGTGACATAATTCATATAAAACATCTTTATGCGAGTTTTGCCACACTAAGAAAGATCGTCAAAGGGTAAAGAGAAAGCCAATCATCTATCTTCTTATTCTTCAGCTTTAACTAGGTGAGATGCATTAGCAAGAAAATATTTCAATTCTAAACTTACCTTGAATCATTCGTTACTAACATTATGGGTTGGTCCACAGAAACTCAGCAGGATCTTGAATCCCAGAGAATGGCATGTTCTTCCTTCACGAGATCTTATTAGTTACGGGGTCCAGAAAGATATAACACCACATAAAACCATCATCACAAAGGGTGGGGGGAAAAAAAAGTAACACATACAGAGTGCAATGTGCTCAATGCTGCGCTCACTTGAGAGTTCGAAAATTAGCTGTACACCAAACTCATTTTTTGCAGAAGAAAAACAAAAACGCCCACATGATGAAAACGTGAGCTACATGCGCTTTTAAGAAGAAAACTTCAACTACCGAAGCCCACAAAAATATCTCCTACTACTACAAGATAAAGCAGGAGCAGAAAACATATTTCTTTCTTCATTATGATTGATTATAAACATACATCTACAATGAAAAAGGCTGGAAAAAACAATTTGACTGATCTACTTTAACAATTTCAAAATCGGACTCTAATTCCTAACCTCATGTATCAGGTTACTTACATCTTCGCCTAGCAAAAATCCAACCAGGACTCCTATGTAACAGGAACACTTCCATTTGGCTGCTGCATGCTCCCCAGTGGTTTTCCTACAAAACCAAAGACATCGCCCACTCATACAACTTATACCCCAGCTTCAAACCGAAAAAGAAAATAAGGGGATACATATACAGATGCTGTTGCATGAGCTTCATATGATTTGTCAGTGGCATTGTTGAAGAAGGGACCCAACATTATAATAACAACGTCAAACATATCGGGGACAATGAGTTTTGATAGAAACAGAAACAGCTACAATTAACTCATTCATAGGCACCATTAGCTTAAGTATAGTTAGGCTTAACAACCCAGCTCCCTTGACCTTGTAAAGATTAGCAGCTAATCCACAAATGAAGAATTAAAACTGCAACCATGATAAATATTAGCAGTGCACACTACCTGAGTTGCCTGCAAAAGAATAAGACTTCGAGACATATTTGCTTCTCGTCAATCCAACAGAAGCAGCCTCAGGCCTCTGAGCCTCATCTACAGGAAATTGATTTGAGAAGTTACTGGCAGGGAGGAACTCTCCGGTTCTACCCAAGCATACCTCTGAACTTTGAGCAAGTATTTGATCTGGACTTCGAACAGAAGACAAGGTCTGCATCTGTCTCTGCTTATCAAGGAATAATTAGATCTTTAAGTCAGTTGTTCTCCGAAATTAACCCATGCAGTCTGCAGCATGTCCAAGAAGTTCGCTGATAAAATGAACATATGGGATTAACTAAATCATAACCTTATAGAGCCGTATCACATCAGTAAGAGGCTCCATAGATTCATATTAAGTTACAAGCATTCACAGATTTCATCTGACACTTTGGGATAGCTTTTTGTTCCAATATGTGCCAATGAGTAGGTACTATATGAATCAACTTTACAAGCCACCCTACACTTTTTCCCATCTTGATGCTTAAGGGGGGAAAAAGTAGAAAAGAGGTCATATACATCTAGAAATCAAACTGTAATGGCATAGGAACTCTATGTTACCTCACTCCCATAGTTCCTCTAATAGCAGAAGTTCATTTTCACATGTTTTGCATCTCTTCTTGCTTTCCAACATAAAAGAGTAAGCAAGAAAGGGGATGATGAATGAAGACTTAGATTTCATGTAAGGTTAGTAAACAAACAACCCACGTAACAACTCTCCACAAGAGGCACTCATGGATGTAAATCAGCCTTATAAAGCAAGAAGGAACATGGGCAAACCTTGCCATTGAGCATCCCACCCATCCGTTCAACTGAAGAGTCCCTTGAAGATGAAGTTTGTACTGGAATCATGTCCTCTTCTGACATTTTTGAACTCATCATGTCACTGCAATGTTCCTTGGTTGATGCCTTCAAGTAAAGATGGTTTAGTGCTGATCGGTGACGATTATTCCTTTGTGAGTAGTATATTTTTGTACCAAGTGGAACTGGAATATCTGATTGGAACACATCACATTAATCATTCTCATATACTTAAATCCAAAAAGCACCAAAATCAATAATTATTAGTTAAAAAAAAAAGGAAAGAAAGAAAGTAAAAAGAAAGAAAGCGAAAAAGTCCGGACAATTTCCTAAAAGAATCTATTACACGCACAAGGGTTACGACCACTTCAACCACCATAATAGTCAGAAGCTTTAGCGACAAGATACTGCAAACTAGACTTTCAATATGCTCCGATGAAAAAACCAAACAGACTAGAGAACAGCATATCCAAAACAAAAAGAAATCTGTTAGCAGACACCCCTAACGGTCTAGCCAGCATTTTTTAAGCCAATTTACAGCCATTACGAATTGCACCATCTGAATCTGTCCCCTTTTAGACAGTCCCAGCAGCACACAAGCATGAGAAACATGCTTACAAATGAATATACCATGAATTGAACATCTGTCTTAAGAATCCAGAATCTAAAGCAATGCCATAGATGAGTTACCAATATCCAAGTGAAGTCACATGCATATGACCTAATAGCCATAACAAGATTATTGAAGATATCGATGTAACAGAACAATAAAAATTCTGCATTTATTCAACAGTGTCCTCATATCAATTATTAAATAGGCACATAGAATGCGTCCAAAGACATAAGTGCGTCACTGTATGTGATCATCAGTAGGAAAGCCGCATGGCAAAGACAATTAAAGAGAGAAAATTTTACTACTTTTGTTTTTTCCATAGATTATTCTAGTAATTTTCTTTTCCCATGTCTACCCATCAAGGACAGCACGGACAGCATAAGCATCGGAAAGAAAAATTTCAGTGACAAATGAATATCCAATTTGAAAGTAGAAGGAATAGAATTACATTAGCCGAAAATAACACTAGACATGCTTAGAAGTCGCATAGGTATGGGTTTTATGGTTGGGTTGATGATTCTTAACACATTAGGCATCTGTTCCTTTGACTATTTATCCATCAGCTAAACGCTACTAGAAAAATATACTGCTTAAGGAATTCTACAGAAACAGAATAACTTCAAGAGATACAGATTCAGCCATACAGGAGAATGCACCCGAATTACTTGTGGTTTTTGTAACACCAGATGCCATTTCTAGATCATCTAACAGAAGTTGATTCCCAGCTGATATCCTACAAGAACGATAAAGAAATTGCATTACATATTTCAGACCCACAATAAACTTACTGAAGGGTCCTTAGAAGTGGCATAAAAAAGAACTAGAATAAATGAAGAATTAATTTCAACTTTTGATTGGTAAGTTATAAACACACAATGGACCTCAAATCCATCATCTCCTTCTCCCAGTTCTTACAGGGGGAACAGATGTCATTTGGTACATAGCTAGTTGACAATAATGAAGGCAAACCATGTCATTATGAAGGAAGACACTGAACCCCACTATTCACAAGAAGCTAAGAAGGCAATCCTCAGGCGACAATAAAGAATCATCCCCCTAAAGTAAGAGGCCTAACCGCTCCATTATGATGCCATTCTTCTATTCTTTTAGACTTATCATATGACACCTTTCAAATCAGACTCCCTTAGCAACTCTGTCCAACATTGGAGTTGCATGGTCTTGTAGTTAGACCTAGCTTATCCATTGTTTTGAAACAAAAAGTTGTTCTCATTATAATTAGTTCAGAGAAACTCTGTTACAAGATTTTTTACCTTAAGACTTCAAAAACCCGTTCTTTACATAGGAGTACAACAATTATCTGGCTAAACATGACATCAGCAGCAATTTGTACAACGTAGAGGACTCAATGGAACACAAAATCAATGCAATGCATATGTCTGAGATGCAGATAAAAAAATTCTAAGTACTTGCAAGTATTTAGATAATCATTTACTCAAAGTGAAGTAGGACCATAGAAACAAAGAAAGCATACGATTTAGAACGTTTTGTAGGAGGCAACATCACACAAGCTGGTTGGTCCATATTTCCAGGATGGATTACTGAGATGTCTGTCATGGATGCCACACCTACACAGGCTGAATTTCCTAAACAGGTAAGTAATGAAGCAAGCTACACCCAGACAGCAAAGTATATAAGTTTCCTGCAAAGAGCACTTAGATACAAAAAGCAAATGAAAATTGCATTCTATAAATTTATATCATATATTCATAACACAGCAAAAGAGAATGTGAGGAAAAAGGAATGCAACTAGCACAAAACCGTTGTTCCAGCTATATGTTTATGTGGGAACAGACATAGAACCTATGTTCACTGGGATCAATACAGATTTGTATCTAATAAAAAACAAAAGAATATTTTACTCCTTATTCGAGACAGCCTTTTCTGTGGAAAGCCACTTAGATATGCTACAAATTAAGGTTAATTTCTTCATCAAAATAAAATAGAAAAGAAGAAGAAGAAGGCCCTTTATCACAATGTTTAAATGATAAAAGCCAGTAGACATCATGACCCAGATGCACAGCCTGATGGTTCACAGACACAGGTATGGAAGACATTTACTGGAATTCCACTATGGTAAATGCACGCAAAATATGCAATAGTACCAGAAAATGAAAAGCTTGTGATAGTAATAGAACACATAAGATTAAGCAATTCTTATCCTGGATAGAGTAGCATATCAGATGAGACATCAAAGAGATATTAAAACATACTGAAACTTTGAATAACAAGGTTTTACATGTCAACCCCATAACTGACGAAAAGAAAAGCATCTGTACGAAAAACTAAAAGGATATAAATTCAAATCCTCAATTTTCAGATTTAGAGGAATATTGTGGTATCAAGAACTTTCACTATTTCCTAGGTTATCTTATCCATATCATATAATAAATGAATCCAAATCCAAGGCCAATATCACATTATGACAAATTTTAAAAACTGTCAGAAAAAAGCAGAAAAAAGTAAGGTCTCCCCCCTAAGAGCTGCTTTCTTAGTCTTAAAAAGTATTTCATGGTTCCTAACCTTTTGTTTTGACCATCAAACACTTTAAACAAAAATCTTTAAAATAGTTCTCCTGTTAACCAATCTACTAATCCAACAACCAGCTATGGTCTATGAAACATCCTGGTTTAATTCTTGGGAGTAATTTTTTCTCGACTCTCTTGTCTTTAGTTCCATCATAGCAAGTCAAAATGATCAACAAATAGAAGCGTATGATCAGATTTGCTCTCAGCAACCATGAGATAATCATTATTAGGGTGATCCTTTTGCCCAATATGTTCATATTACTAGGCATCTTTGATTAAACAGAACCACAAAAAAGTTCTTTGAATGAATACAAATAAAGGAAAACTCCTAAGAATAATTCGTTCAACTAATATAGAAAAGGATGCAACAGTTACTGATGTTGGTTAACAATTAAAAATTGACTATAGTAACAACCTCTTGCTTTCTATAAATTCTACTCATTTCTTCTCTCTCTCTTTTCTTTTACTTTCTGTTTTTGTCATTCATATTATCTAACTCCTTGGATAATATGACTGATCATATTCAAATTTCTTCGCACTACTGCTTAATCTATAATTGAGATAGATCAAGATATGAAGAAATGAAATCAGAGCAAATGAAGTTACGTTTTGCATCCACGGCAAAGGAAGCTGTTCCAATTTGACTGTCCAGTTGGGATTCTGATGCAGCAACATCAATACCATTCATGGGTTCAGACTTAACTCGCTGCCCAACCAGAGTGGCTGGATCTAAGGCAGGTCAAGAACTACACAAAAAAAAGAAAAGGAAATCCCGATCTTGTTTTCAAAACATAATCTCTGTACTAAACTGATCCTTATATTTAGGAATTCTTTAGTTTGTTGAAAACAATGTTCAAAACCAATTACAAAATAGAGCAGAGAGAAGCAGAACATTTAAACTTGCTCATGAATTTTCTTTCTAAAGGATACTAGCATAAGCAGTTAGTAACTTCTTCTTCTCCTTTCTTGGAGGTTTCCTGTTCCCCATACCGCTGTCAAGCTCCATAACATTTTCTTCTGCAGAAATTAGAGACCTACAGAGTTCTGGAAAGAAAATCAGGGCAAAACAAAAAGTCAAGACTTCAGAGAAGCACAGAACAACGTCTATGAATTATAGCTAGGTTCCAGAATAATAACATTTGGAAAGCAATTGGAATACACCGCATGCAGAGTAATAAATGCTCACTAGGTTCTCTAACGGAAGCTAGCAGCTTTGTTAGGTATGATATACTGGGTCATTCACACTTGTTGCGTATTATCATATAGGATAGAGCCCTAATCATTACAACGACAACCACAATTTAGACAACTAAAGTCCCACCAATGAAAAGGCATTTGTGCCCAACATCCCTTTCCCTTTCAGCATAACTCCAATACTGCACTTGTTAGTCTAGGTGCATGGACGTGAATTGGCTGATTATGAAGCATTTGAAGCCAGGCACTTATGATTAAATGCAAGAGAAATTAAAAAATGGGTAAAAGAAGGATGGGTTGTTCTGTTTGCCAGAGAAGGAGGCACGTGGAGAGAGAAAGCCCCAAACCTGCATGAGCAGCATATTGACTGGCTTTGATTGGCTTCTTGCAAGCATTGCAACACACCTTCGCATTTGAGTTAAACAATCAGAAATGGCATTAATAAAAAGCTCATGTGAAAAGCAGATCTGCCTTGAAGCAAACACAAACAGAGGAGATGTAATCAGCAGGTCCAAATCTAAAAATGCGCCAGATTAGCTACTTGCCTTTGGGTAAGTTTTTCTTCCTGAACTACCTAAAAGTATGTATCATAAAGGAATCTTTGGTATAAAAGAAAGACAAACATACTCTCTGTAGAAGCTGTAGAGCTTATGTGAAACCCATAAAGAGAGGCAAAAATATGGAGAGATTACTAACTCTATTATACTGCTAGTTTAAGAAACAAGAATCTCTTCCAATATCAAATTTTTTTTCTACTCAAAGTGTGCCATGAGCATTATATAAAGTACAGCTTGTCTCATAAACTACATTCATCATCGAATCACAAGGTCTTTAGAGAAGCATCTTATTCAGTTCTAAGTGAAAAATGTCAAAACCTAGGGATATTCTAATATCAACCTAATAATACTCAAAAAGGACTGGTCAAACAAATTGTAATACCCACACCAGTGTCCCTTACTGCTAGAATACAATGCAATATGTAGAAACTGCGAAGGGGATATCCACACCTCTGTCCTATTTTGTTTCATACCACAAAATTACATCCATATTAGTAGCAGAAGCAAGAGTACAATAATTTATCTTTTTTACACAACAGAGGAGAATAATTAAAAATAGAAAAGAAAACTAAGAAAAGACCAAATAAAAGTAAAAAATGAAAAAATAAAAAATCTTATGATAGTTTTCAAGTTCCGATCTGTCTCCATTTGCTTTAATGCAAAAACAAATTCCTTTATATGCCAACCAGCGACTCCAGACAAAAGATCATGGTAACTGCTGACTCCAACTAACTATAGTTGCACACAAACTTCTTGACAAAGAGATTTTATGTAGTAGTCAAGATGGTCAAGACTATGTATTAACGGCACAAGTTTAGAAGCTCTGAATCACAACCACATAGCAGCAAATATGCAATTAATGGTATCTTATATGTGAGGAAAGAATATATGTGAGTCCTACATCATCAGATTACTGATTGTACAAGCATTTCCAAAGAGCCACCCTAAACCAACCATGGGGAAAAAGCTAAGGGGAAGGGAAAAAAGAAAGGCTGCAGAGTGTTTTAGGGGGGGCGGGGGGTGGGTGTTGTGGGGAAGAAAAGGAAAAGAACCACAGAGCATAAACAAAAAAATCTCAACAAGACCATCATATTTACCATAACAATAAGTAATGAAATGATCCCGGACCTTACCAATTGCAAAGGTTCAGTCATAGGCTTCAAACCAAAGACATGCATATCTGCAAAAGGATATTCTCCACCGCTTAGAAGAAAGTGAGCATCAAGAAAAGCATAACAGAAGAAATAAATTCTACACTGTTAGAATTGAAGTAAGGAGATCTGCAAGAATCTTGATCTCCAGAATGTAAGTACAGCACAATCACACCCTGTCCGTGAGGCATAATCTTTAAAAAGTAAAATATAATAATGTGCATGGATGTTGCTTGAAAAGTTACTTCCAACCTTTGTCTCAAGTAGCTACTTCATTTAGAAGAAGACATTAAAATTCCATCTGAGGACTTAATGCCCCAGTCTCCAACTTAATTTCATTCAAAGAGTTTTTTATTTTCCCCGGCAATAGAAGTTCAGCATCTAAATTTGACTGCAGAAATTTTTTTATTATTGGTTGTTTATTTGGGTGAAAAGAGAGGTTTCCTCATTTTCCTGGATTTCCCTCATTAAATTTCATGCTTTTTGACCTGAATTTTTGTAATCAAGACATCCATTATTGTTTCTTGTTAAGCAGACAACAGAAACTGCATAAAAATACAATTGCACTCATCCGCTCAAAAATTTAAAACACAAACACACCCAAAAAAAAAAAGTGTTGGGGCTAGCTGCTATAGCCTAGGTCCCTCGCGTTTGGGCACATTCCTCCCCACAACGTGACTATCTAGCTGCATGCAGCAACAGTGGTGTCTGGATCATCAACCAGCAACTTTCTAAGGTTGGGCACAAAACAACGTGATTGTCGTGGGACTAGATGGATGGCAACTATGACTGGGTTGTCATCAAACAACGCAGTTGTGGCTGGGAATCAAACCATGCAGTTGCACCATCACTGGGAGGGAACCTGGCAGCCAAAGGCTCTGTAGTTGGGTTGCAGCCCCAGCCATGGTCACAGGCATCACCCAGCCACAGCCCCAGAGCCAAAGGGATTCCGACATAATCATCTACTTCTTTTTCTTTCAAGTTGCTACACGGGAGAATGTGCAACAAAAGCAAATAAGTGCATTAAATCTGATTAAAAGGATCAACAGGTCACTTTGAACAGCAGGCATGATATAGTGCTCAAGAAACACCTTAAAAGCATCAACTCATATTTTGTGTAGCAAGAATACTTTAAATGAGAAAATAGATCAGGTAGGCTCATGTCCATCCCCAACACTTGACAGGTGCTGGTGTAACACTTCCCATACAATGTTGCCAAAGGCATACTGACCACAAGGGAAAGGTAATATGCACATATTGTAGCTCCACATACTTCAGGAAACTCAAAGTTACCAAGGCACTCACCTTTGCAACCTAATTGGTCAAACATGGAGAGATGAGAGGCATCAAAGGCACTCGTGCTTAACAGGTTTTATACCTCGTTTTTCTATTTATGTTATACATTTTCTGGCAGCTTTTGCAAGATACTTCCACCAATCTTTAGCTGTCAGTCACTTCATCCTTGTGTGTTTCAATGTTGACTCCATATAGTAGTTTCATCAATTCCTTAAAGACTACTTATTCCATACTCTTCAAAAATAAGAGACAAACATAAAAATATTGTTTCTTAATTGCAAAATATTCCTTCTATAGTAGCTGTAAGGTATCCGCAAATATACTTTTTCATTCTTAACAGAAGACTGTAATTGATTTTGATGTCAAAAGAATAGAAGGGTACGCCACAACTCTACACTAAATCAACTCTTTGTATAAGCACATAATGTTATACAAGTTTTGAGTAAAAGGAAAACAATCAATCAATTATGGACCCAGAAAAGATCTTCATGAAAATTGAAAAAGAAAATTACCTTCTTCGTCAAGCAAATTTGCTTCATCTGCATCACATAGTTCTCTACAGATGTATCGAGCAGCTAATTTTTGGTTCCCAATCTCCTCTGCCAAAGGGGAAGGAGGAAGATGTTTTAGAAGTATAGAAACATAAGCGCCTTAGAATATATTAAACTTTACTTAGAAAATAAAGCATAAGTATTTAAACAAGTTGCATGATGCAAAGCATAAGTCTTGGTCACTAGAAGCCATCCTCCCACTAAATGGTAGATGTAACTCAAGCTTAATCCAACAAAAAAACCAATAGTACTAATAATAATTCAACTACAACGGAAGTATCCATCTATTATTTGAAATATAACATCTTAATATCAAGCAATCTGGTTTCGTATATCCCATAAGTCGGAATATACACATCTGTCTGCAACGGGGGAGAGAGAGAAGCTAAGAGGATAACAAAGAGAGTGTCATGTTGAAATTTATTTACACGGAGGTTCTATATGTTAGCTAAATACCAGGTTGCACTGGGCCATAAGCAGTGAGACAATAGAAAGACTCTATAACCATGAAACCTTGCAGTAATCGTACCTGCCATAGTTTGCGAGAAGCTTCCAGCTGCAAGAAGCCTTGCCATGACCGCCATCCTCCCATTTCCGAGAGAGCATACCATTGAGAAAAGCAACTTGAATATCTATACGTAAAAACCACCAAATCAGCGCAGAACAATCCTTTATTTTTCCTTTGATTTTGATTACTGAATTTTGCTCCAAGAGGAAGGGGAAGGGGAAGTTACCCTTGGATTAGAAGGCCCGAATATCAGATCCTGGACAAGGATAGTTTCCTAATTCCAATAACATATTGCGTAAGTCAACTCCATCTGCTGAAGGATAAACTATGACTCCGCGTAATTAAACACACATACGCGTGTGCGCATGCACGCGGACATTTAAACACGAGAATGCATTTCGCAAATGCATTACAAATGCTGACTCTGACATCCGCTTAATTAGAATTTAAATCATTAGATCGAAATACATTTATAAATCCACAGATAATCAAACAATGGCACGCGAGAACACCGGCATTGACGGTATTGACTGTATAAAATAAAATTTTCAGGAACATGCAATTCTGGAACGCCAATCCATAGTACCTCCAAAGAACAAAACCCAAAAATTCCGAAAATCTTACCAAGTAATAAAAGCAACAAACGTCAAGAAACCAAATCCTACTGAAAGAATCACATAATATGTCAAGAAAATGTACCTCACGCAATTATTGGTATTTAAAAGAATGAAAAGATAAATAAAACACCAAATTAAGAACGAAGAATCCCACCTCAATCGGTGCAAAATCTTCTCCAAGAAACCACCGATAGAGAATCCCCAACTTCTGCGAACTAACGTGAAGATTCCGAGAATTGAATCAATCCAGAGAAGGACGTCGATCTTCGCCTGGTGTACAGAAAGCTGGAGGTGAACGACAAGCGAGGAAGCGTAGCAATGGTGAGAGCGGAAAACCCAGGCCTCTCAGACTGAGAATTTATTAGTGGATTTTTCTCCGAAACCCGAAACCGGAGTCCCTCGCTCTCGTTCTCTCTCTCTCCCTTTCTCCTCCGGAGAGAGAAGAAGAAGAGGTGAGAAAACTTTGGACACGAGAAGAGAGAAAGCCTTTGTGAAGTTGTGCGATGCTGTGTTTCAAACTACAGAACCATATTTCAGATATGTGGGTGATCTGATTATTATATTCTTCGCAGGTACCGTCGTCGTTTTATCTTCCCAACACTTTAAAGACATTGAAACGGCGAACCTGAAGGTACGGAATTTCCGGGCCCAGTAAAACATTGGCAAATTACTAGTTGGAGCGTCAGCTCCTCCAAATCTTGTTTCACTCTATGGATCAATTGGTAGCAACACTATTGTAAAGTCTTTAAAACATAAAAATCTTTAAAATAATTTATAAAGAGATTTATTTTTTGTATTTAATATCTTAAGATTTAAAGTTACATTTGTACCATTTTCTATTACATTTGAACATGATATTAAAATTTAAATTATCTCTTAGCATTTTTGTGAATATGAACAAACTCAAAATTTTTGCAAAAAAAGTATTGCGTAAGATGGTTTGGACTAGACCATTGTGATCAAAAGATGTGTTAAATAAGCAATGCGCAGTTTTGCTACATTATTAAAATGTTCAATAAAAATATAAAATGAATATTCCTTCCATTCACTCGTAGATAAAAATTTTCATAAAAATTATTATTCTACATGTGGGACAAAGGATTTTTTTTTTTTTTTTTACACACACACCCAAAAAGGGAAGGGGACTCAATCCATAACTAATAAGATTGTCGGTCAATATTTGGCTTAAAGAACATCATTAAGCCAAATCTCCACAAAGGGTATATTAAGTTTTACATTAAAAATATAAAAATAATTTACAAAGATATAAGTTCTTCTATTTATTAGCTTACTAATTTGAATTATATGTGAGTCATTTTCTTTAAAATTTTAATAACTATACACTTTCTTTAAGATTTGAGGATTTTTTTCCTTAAGAATAATCCATTTGTAAGTAACTTTAATTCTATTGGTGTACCTAAGTTATATAACTTATGTTAAAGGCCAATAAAACCCATCTTAAAAATCATAGACTAGAGGTGGTAAACCTCTACCAACAAGCATATGACCAAACACTTCAACGGTGAGACAAAATCTCAACATATTCCATTTACATCAATAAGTGATATTTAATTAACATGGAAGCCATCTTTAGCTATTGGCCTAGAAAGTTTAGGATAATGCTTTAATATCATGTCAAAGGTTGAGAGGTTCATCATAAAAACTATAGGCTAAAGGTGATAAACCTTAACCATTAATAATGAACACTTTTAGTGTAAGATGAAATCCTAATATGTCATCTCCATGTCATGGAGTGATATTTAACTAATGTAATAACTCTTCATGTTAAAGGCTATGAGACCCATCTTAAAACTCATAAGCTAAAGCTGGTAAACCTTAACTATTAAATTAATAATTTTGATTATCTTAATAATGATAAAATTTCAAAAAATTAGAAGAATCGGCAAGAAAGACAAAATGGTAATGAAAATTAATGAAAATAGTAAAATAGTAATAATAAACTAATGTAAATTATTATTAAGTAACAAAATTTACCCACCAAAAAGACAAAATTGTTAAAAGAAAACTATAACTTAAACTTAATGGACGATAATATTGTCTTCTAACATTTATTGATCATAACGACTGCACTATTTTTCTAAAATTCATTGTATCAAATATAAAAGATACATCTCCATTTGATCATATGATTGTTAGAAGAAAAGAGAACCATGACAGGGTATCAAAATATCTATGACAAAAAAGGCCAACGTAAATTTATGTAATACCAAGTGAAATGGTGAGTCAATTATATGTTAATTTAGTAATAGTTTAATAAAGCTTGGAGTCAAGAAATGTCTTAAATTTTAAACTGAAGTGTATGAATTAAGTTTGTGCATGTAAAGAATTATAAAGTGGTGAAGTTTGTTAATCTATCAGACTAAGTGACGTGTTATAAGGTCTATTAAGATACTTTTAAGATAGCGTTATAACGGCGGTTGACTTGGCGGCTTACACTGTTTTGAAGCTGCCTCCAGCCCTCCTACAATTTTAAATTACTAGATCAAGCGATGCACATAATTCGGTATATTCAAAACTTTGCTAATAAACCAGATACCTAAAATCAGTCACATCATCAGGGTACTTATCGTTACGTCTTGAAAAACTTACTTAATTTGTCCTTCTTTTGATAGGTGCACATACATATATAGGTATAGAATATTCAAACGTGGCAACAACGGGCCAATAGGAGATTCGAACAAAAAATTCAGATTTTAATCGAATAGATTATTGATTTCTAGTTGACTTCCTTGTACAAAAAACCGAGAGTGATGCATGATTCAACCATACTTTTGACCGTGAGAGAAGTCAAAACTATATGTCTCACATGGAACTATATGCTACTCTCGAATTCAAGTATGATTATTATGCCCCATTAAGGATTCATGCGAAAATTTTGTGATCTCAATCGAACAAGTTTGTTTTGATTTTTATTTTAACACAAATGTGACAATAAACTTGAAGTGAAAATAATATAATTACAAGTTGACAATGAAAAGGACACTAAATTGTATGTATCACATAAAATATTGAATTAATTATGATTGGGTCCAATGATGCGATTGGGAAAATAATTTTCATTTTTCATTTGATTAACAAATACTTTGATTTTATAATTTTTGGTAGACAACATTTTGTCTTACTTATACTACAAAATGTACAAGAGAAAAAAAGAAATTTGAGTTCTGTAGTGGAGCTCGTGTGTCATTCAAGCCCACTTACAATCCAGCCGATTTCGGCACCGCGGCAAAGACCAATAGAGGCCCAACATGGAACTACGGGCTCGATTATGTCGAGTGGCCTAGCAAACTATCGCGGAATCCAATGCGAACTCGTTCGACTAAGTTTAAAGACAATTGACTTAGCAAGTAATCAATTAATATGATGTATTATGAAACACAACCTCTCATATGACGTTCTCTTGGCTTAATTTTTCTCTCATGCAACAATTAAGGAGCATTCCTCTCGAGGTTGACGTGAAAGGCACATGTTAAGATTTAATTAACAATGTGTTATAATTGAGTTAAGTGTGTTAGCTTATTTTATAAGCTCATGTAATGTGGGCTTTATCAATGATCATAAATTAATTTTCTTATAAAGGTGTATTGATGTAATTAATATTGGTATAATTATTTAAGATAAATTTTGACATTGATTACGAATATGGTATTGGGCCTTAGTGTATCTTATGAAACTGTGATGAGTTAAGACTATTTAATTAATACGTATATGGAATCTCATGATAGGGGCATAATAGTCATTTTACAATGATTAGTTATTTTCTCTAATTAATTAAATAAAATCACATTTATTTTATATACTCGTATCGTTCATTAAGTAGATACTTTTTTGTAATTTTCTCTTTACCATTGAGCGTTATTGAAATTGATTCCACAGATTTCTTACTTTTTATTTATTAATACAATCTGAATAATAGAGGGTAAGATCTTAGCCAAGATCATACTAAAAATGCAGCCTTTATCAAGTATACTATTCTTGTTTTATTATGTTAGATTATGGCTTAGAGTCTCGTTTAAGACCACTATTGTTCAACAAAGTGTTTGTCAACAACCAATATTGTATAATTTTTCCATAAAATTTGTAAAACAATCACAAAACGATCCCAAAAGAGAATTTCAGGTTTAAGACAACATTTAAAGTTGCACCATTCAAGTACATCATCTTAATATTTGACTCTCAACTGAAAATTTGAACGTTCTCTGATAAAAAGAGAAGGATTTATTTTTATTTTTATTTTTAAAAGACACGAGAGAAGGATCTAAACTCAACCTCTGTCATCTCGTCAGGCATAAGCACGGCTGACAGTGCAGAAATGATCGTGTCCCAGCATTTTACTTTTTACTCTCAGTTACCGCTTTTCGTACTGCACGGCCAGTAGTAAATGCTGCAAATATTGCGGCAATCTAGATCCGAGATGCCTAAAAGAACACTTTCTGATTCACCCCTTAACCACCAAACGTGAACATGTATCAGTGCTGAAGCGGCAATTGACACTATCATCATGCAGGATCCACGCGAGGGGCTCAACAAACACAGCTTAATTGAATTAATTAGTGAAAAAGGCGAATCCCAGTGTGATCTAAACAAAATCGTGCAAGACCATTCACTTAGCCACGTGGCATGATGGATTTGATCATACAGTCCACTTCCACCCAACACATCATTATATCTCCCAATATGCATAGAACTAATAACCTTGTCGGTACTAAGCAAGTCAGTAATCATGACTTGGAGGCTAAAACACGCACAGGAGTGCTGGTTTTTGCACTGCAAAGCCACCCACAAACCGTACCATTCTAAAACCGTAGTGTTCCCCATGAGAAGTGTTTTTCATTTAATAAAGATTACCACCCAACGAAAGTGGCAAACACTGACCCCCTGCTCTCTCAGCGTGGGAGTCAAGTGAGGGTCCATTGTCAAAGCTCGAGACCAGAGTGGTTCCTCGAGATTCTCTTTTTGTTGTTAATATTAAATTATCGAAGGTTTATCCTAAAATCTTAAAATATTATGTGAATTTTTTTTTATTTCTTATAAATTTAATAGTCTATTTTCACGCTTTTATTATAGAACAACACTTATTTTTAATACTAATTTCACTTGTATTACAAACATTATAAGTGGATTGAAACTCAATAATTACAAAATGAAGATAATTCTGATATCATATTAAAGTGTGATTGTTCATTTTAAAATCTTAAAGTATCAGGTAAAAAAGTCTTATTTTTTATAAGTTTAAAAATATATTTTCACGCTTTTAATGTGAGACAACATTTGTTTTTAATACTCGTCTCACTTGCATTACAAGCATTATAAGTGAATTCAAACTTAATTTCGGGACCTAAGGATTACAAAGCGAATGTAGTTTTGATACTATATTAAAGTGTGATGGTTCATTCTAAAATTTTAAAATATTAAGTAAAAAAATTTCATCACTTATAAATTCAAGAACCTATCTTTACACTTTCAAAATGTGAAATAATATCTATCTTCAACGGTGCAAAGGGTTATGAAATGATCTAGTTCTGGAATCAGTATTTAAAAGCGCCCGTGTGTGGAGGATGGTCGTGCTTGCTTTCCCGTAAAGAGGCGTGCTGGGGGATGGTCCATCGGCTACTCCTCGGATCAAACTTTAAGCCGCTGTGTCATTTAAATATCTGCATTAGAAAATATCTTGAGTGCCGTGTATGATAAAAGCATGGAATGATCTATTGGTGGATCGTTAGAGATGAGCTAAGCGGCATTAATTTAAGGACAACCAGCATGAACATTGAAGGATAGCGACCACGACCCCATTGACTAAACCAACGAATAATGGCCCAAATATAAATAAAAACTTTGTCCTTGGATTAAATATTGCCCATATGCGAATACCTACAAGGTTGCTTATCGGTGATTAATTAAAAACTTCGATGTTGGATTTAAAATTGCCCACATCCGAATAACTGCAAGAGTGCTTATCAGTAATTAATGCAAGCCAAGAACCGGCAACTTTATTAACTCAAATATTAAAATGACTGATTAGCTTTTCGGGTTCGTTTCTGTATTGCTGCCCATCTGTCTACGTATAAGATGTCGGCATTGCTTTAACGAGGACAACACAGCAGAGTAGGTTGAAATATTCAAACTTTGATCGAACTTTTTTGTGGAATTCTTGTCAGAATCGAGATCTGCCCAAAAGTAGCACTTATGCTCGTTGGATCTCTACTGGGATTCCAAATTTCGTCGCACTAAACATGTTCTCCTCAATCGATAACAGTGCATGGTTGTTCCTGATATTAAGTAGCGATAGGTTGGCATATTCTGAGTCTCCTTTGCATCGCACTAACGACCCTCATGGAATTATTCACTCATGCAAATTGTATATATGCCTGATCAGTACAGCCACGTGAAGATACTTCGGAACAAACGAAAAAGCAGCCTATCGTTGAGAACTAAAAAGAGAAGTAATTGTAAAAATTATTAAAAGGTCTATAATTTAATCCAAAAACTAGCTTAATAAAAAAGTCTTAACCCATAACACTTACGAGTTTAAGAGTCTATATTATCACTATCAATGAGTAATAATACTCACTTTAATACAAGCACTACATGTGAATAAACAATCCTACAAGTGGGATATGTAAAAAGAATAATAAAACACAAATCTATTTTTAGCTTTAATATTATATTAGAGTGTTGTGGGTCTACACATTTTCAAAAACTAGTTTAACAATAAGTCATTATTTACAATTCTTATAAGCCAAGAACTCATTCATTCATTGACTTTGTGAAATATTTGAATTTTGAAGTATGTTCCCTACATCATTCAAGAGACTATTATAAGAACATGGAGAGTATTAGATATGGAGTAAATTACTAAGATTAAATATATAAATTAATTATTATATTCATGTTGTGGGTAGTTAGTGGGTTTTCTCAATAATATCTAGTTAGGATTTCTTTTGGTATTAATATATAAGGAAATAATATGAAAAAACATAGTTACGAGAGTAAAACATAAAGTATATAGATTGTGATAGAGAGAAAATATAAGTTTTTTTTGGATGTATTGTTATTACACTTTATCATAATAAAGAAAATTTTGAGTATGTCATTTTGAGTATGTCTTAACAAAGAAGAGCAACACAAATACAGCGTTAGCATTTGAATTTATTTAGTATTGCAAGTGGACCGAAGCAATTATTCGAAGACAAAGCAAAGAGAGAAGGCAAATTAGAATATTGGCAGCATTCTCGAAACGACAAACACTTGCTCCTAAGATATGATCTGTATACGAACTAATGTATAAACAGTGAGTAAGACAAATGAAAAGGCACTAATGTATTCTCTCCAAAGTACCCAAATTCAAATTGAAATTTTCTTTGGGTTGAGTATTTCTCTGATTTCCTCTGTGGGCAACCGAGGTCGGGAGGAAATTTCCTTTTCCAGATTTTTTGGGCTAGGAATGGAAAAGAGAGACTTGGAAATCCAAAATGTTGCCACAGAAGCACTGTCTTTATGATCTTTGGACGACACAATGATGGTGGACGGCCTTACTTTGGTTGCTTTCTCTCCCTCCATTAACTCTCGAATCCAGTGGTCCTAAAAGCACCCTACCCGCTGGGCATTACAGTCCCAGATTATCGGAGCCGTCAGTTCTGTCATCAGGACTCGTACCGTCTTCCATCGACGGTCGAATATCTTTAAGCTCATACTTCTTCCCTCTATATATAAATATCTTCCGCGGCCTCTGACTTCCATAACTCAGTCTGCTCGCTGTCCGACCGGTTAGTTCTCACGTCATGTCTCTCTGCGTGATGTTTAAGCTTCGAGGTTTACTCTTTCTGTATATATTTTGAACAACCTTGTAGCCAAAACTGACGAGCTGATCTGTGTTTTTTTTTTCTGGTTCATTTCCGAGTTTGAAGATGATATCATTTTATTGTTTGTTGGTCGTATAAAAAACTGAGCAGGAATAGTTCAGAGCTTTTTTCCCATTTGGAAGTGAAATCACTCTTTGTTTGGTTAATGAGAGAACGCGGGAAGCAAGAAGAAAATTTGTAGCATTACTTTTTTGCAAATTTGTATTCTTTGCTTTTCGATATTCTGACCTTTTGTTTACCATGGTAAAGTTTTTTTGGAATGCTAGCACGCTAGTTAGCTCAGAGATCCAAAGGCCAAGCAAATTGAATTAGAGAATTGGTTCTGAACAGAGTACCTTGTTTGTCATTGCGAATCGGGTTGGCTTCTGCGACCACTCTGCTGCTACTACTAGCACGTACTACTGCTATGGCGGTGGACGGTTCGTTGGGGAAATTGGGGATGGTGACGACATCCGATCATGCCTCAGTGGTCTCCATGAACCTGTTCGTCGCACTTCTGTGCGCTTGCATCGTCATCGGCCATTTGTTAGAGGAGAATCGCTGGATGAACGAGTCCATCACTGCTCTTGCCATTGTAAGTCCGTCTATGTCTCTGTTTCTGTTTGCTGGTGTGTGTTCCAGTTACTGAATTCCAGTTTGATGCAGGGTTTGTGTACCGGAGTAGTTATACTTTTCACCACCGGAGGAAAGAGCTCGCATTTGTTAGTATTTAGTGAAGATCTTTTCTTCATTTATCTTCTTCCGCCGATCATTTTCAATGCGGGGTGAGCTTGGTACTTTCTTTCATATCCTGTGTTTTCTATGAGGTGGGTTACCTTGGATTCAAATTGCTGTTGTCAGTATTCTGGGTTGTTTTTTTTTGGTTGTTTAGTATATTCAGCAAGTGTAGACGCCAGAGTGACTAGGATCACGATTTAGCTTCGAACCCCAACGTTAAACGCGTTCTTCTTTTCTTACATGAGTTGCCGCTAGAAGCAATTGAGCCTTGGGGGGATAAACTTAAGAATGTTTCGCTTCTTCTACTTTGGATTTCAAAATCCAGCGACTGACTTTTTTTCTCCTTTCTCCTTACTAGGTTCCAGGTGAAGAAGAAGCAATTTTTTCGCAACTTCATGACCATAATGCTGTTTGGTGCGATCGGTACTCTGATATCCTTTGCCATCATATCATTAGGTACATTCGGTAACATGATGTCCTTGACCGTTTTAGTTTTGATGTTCATGAACAAATGCCATTAATGCCGGAATATCACAGGTTCCCAAGTCATGTGGAGTGATGACATTCAATCTATGTTCAGCTATTTAGCTCTCTTTTTTGCCTTTTTTTCTTTTCCAAACTCATTTGTGCTTGAAAGACACTTGAATGAGGAATTAAATAGAAAAAAGCCGAACTCATTCTGAGATTATGGAAATCGCTGCTGATTAAAGCACATTGTTTTGTGGAGTTAACTATTAAACATAGACGGAAATGAAGTGGTTACCAGTTTGGGTAACATGAAAAAGTGCCGCTTTATCAGTTGTATTTCCGGTTGTTCTAACTCTGATCTATACAGCGTTGATAAGTACACCACTCTAACGTGTGGATTACATGTTCATGATTTATTTATTTTTTGGTACAGGTGCCATACACTTCTTCCAGAAAATGGATATTGGTCCCCTCAAGATGGGAGATTTTCTTGGTATGTTAATTATAACTCGTCGTCCACACATATTATCCATCATTCTTTTTTCTCTCAGAATGGCTTTCCTTCCAGTTTTCTGACTCTTTTGGTTTGGTTGCAGCAATCGGAGTGATATTTTCTGCAACAGATTCTGTTTGCACCTTGCAGGTACATATGAATGAAGCTGTAGTCCTGAAACAATTTAAAAAAGAGATAATTCTCATACTCCTTTCTGTTCGTGCAGGTGCTCAATCAGGACGAGACACCTTTGCTATACAGTCTGGTTTTCGGGGAAGGGGTAGTAAATGATGCCACATCAGTGGTGCTTTTCAATGCAATCCAGAGCTTTGACCTGTCTCACTTCAACTCAAGCATTGCCTTGCAGTTTGTTGGAAACTTTTTCTATTTGTTTATCACAAGCACTGTGCTTGGAGTTTTTGTAAGTCACTCTCCGGTGATCTGTGCTTTCTTGTGGTCGTACATCACTTTGATGACCTTTTGTTGATCTTTTGCAGGCTGGACTGCTCAGTGCATACCTGATCAAGAAGCTCTATTTTGGCAGGTTAGTATTGTCATGTCAGGGTTATTAATTTGCCAAGTCAAAATGACAGAGTATTCATTCCCAGTATCTTCGGGTGGTGCTCTAATGTGTTTTTTGCTTTCCCTTTTAAATAACTAAAACAGGCACTCGACAGATCGTGAGGTTGCTTTGATGATGCTCATGGCTTACCTTTCCTATATGTTAGCTGAAGTAAGATTTTCCCACCGCTTTTGTGGCACTTATTGTTGATTTAATAAGCAGGAAATCTGACAGTTCTAACGATGATGCAGTGTTATGTTTATCTTGCAGCTGTTTTATTTAAGTGCTATTCTCACCGTTTTCTTTTGCGGAATTGTTATGTCTCACTACACATGGCATAACGTGACTGAAAGTTCAAGAGTGACAACAAAGTATGTTTAATGTACAAAAACGTTATGATTAGCTATTTGATGCATCCCTTCTGCTTTCATTTTGGAGGATCCCTGCTTGGCTATACTGGCACTGAGTTTCAGTCCCTTGTATCAATTATTGCAGGCACGCTTTTGCCACACTGTCGTTTGTTGCTGAGATCTTTCTGTTCCTTTATGTTGGCATGGATGCCTTGGATATTGACAAGTGGAGATTTGTAAGCGATAGGTAAAAGACTATAAGTTGCGTGTCAGAAAGAGTGTCAAGTTTTGGTAATTCTGGGGGTAACTTTGCTTTGTTTTTGCTTCTCTTCCTCCGCAGCCCTGGAAAATCAGTTGGGGTGAGTTCGGTTCTGCTGGGACTGGTTTTGGTTGGAAGAGCGGCCTTTGTGTTCCCCTTATCCTTCTTGTCCAACTTGACAAGGAAATCTCCATGCGAGAAAATCAGCTTGAAGCAACAGGCATGATCTTTTCCCAATCTCGCTTTTATGCTCTTAATGGTTCCAGAGAAAATGATGTCTTGAACATCTGCATGACCTTTGTTTTATAGGTTACAATTTGGTGGGCTGGTCTTATGCGTGGTGCTGTTTCCATGGCACTCGCTTACAATCAGGTGACCTTTTTTGTGGATTGATTGTCTTTGCTCATATCATTGGTTTCATTAAGGGTTTTATGCTCCTTGCTAAGTATATTACTATGATGATGATGATGAGGTCCTTATTTTATGCATGCAGTTTACGAGGTCAGGCCATACTCAATTGCATGAGAATGCAATCATGATCACAAGTACTATCACAGTTGTTCTTTTCAGCACAGGGGTAAGACATCCCTCATCTCTCCATAGAAACCGGTAGATGGTAACAATGACTTTGAATAGAGTGTGGAAAACAGACTTTATATCCGTATATATCCGTGCAGGTTTTTGGATTAATGACTAAACCCCTTGTGAGGATCATGCTACCACAATCAAAACAGATCATAAGCTTGACTAACTCGGAACCATCTTCTCCCAAATCCTTCACTGTACCACTTTTGAGCAACGGGAATGATTCAGAGGCTGATAAGGGCAGCCAGAACGTGCCCCGACCCACTAGTTTACGGATGCTTCTAAGCATCCCTTCTCACACTGTCCACCATTATTGGCGGAGGTTTGACGATGCCTTCATGCGGCCTGTTTTCGGCGGCCGGGGTTTTGTACCCTTTGTTCCTGGCTCACCAACGGAACCAGAAGTTACTCAATGGAACTGACAAGGAATTCAAATTCATGGATGTGAAAAGCACTAATTTCTGAAGCAAGTAGGTAGGGGATGAAATTCAGCTAAAATATAGAGAGAAAAAAAAAAAAAAAGGAATGAGAAAAAGGTGGGGCACTAAATAGGCCTTCTGCGTGCGGTGTTGTATTGTAGAGATTTCGTCGTGTGGTTGGGCTGCTTGTGGTTTGATTTTCGTGTGGTGACTCAAAATTTTCGTGGCTGTATAGGTTGACAGTGAGATCGAATCTTTGACGGGCCCCAAAAAAGAGAGGTCGTGTCCTTCACGGGCGCCGATGTAGTGGACTTGATATGCATCATATAGATTTGAAAGTTTTTTCCCGTTTGTTTTACATGAATACAATTCACTGATTGTCCACCGAAAGCGAAATGTCCTCGGTTTTTTTATATTTTTCAAGGCATATTGGAGAAGCACGGTTGTCATATATGGCCATGGAGCTCTCAAAATTCAAAATTTCTCCAAAGGATAAAATACAATATACATTGTGAGATTGAGCCGAAAGAAATATAACTTGAAAGTTGACAAGCACTTGGCATGGTTAAAAATAGATGTTATCTTGGACCAAGCGATCCCAAATCACTTTCTAACACATAAAATGTAAACTAACTTGATTTTCCAATCAACCATGATCTGATGGAAAGAAACATGGATCACCTCTCTTTAACTAGATTGCATATTAATCTCATGCCAACATAAAATCAACATTGAAATGGTCCTGAGTGGCCATTTAGAAAGATGGGAACATGGAAACCCAAATAAAAAAGCTGTTCCATTGTAACAAAATGCTAGAGTTTGTAGCAAAATCGGCAATTTCATGCAATTACGGACTTACTATAGTTACAAGAGATGCACAGAAACCAGACACAGTCAGATGAACTACTCACCCTCGTGCCATTCTATGAGCTTCTACCTCCTTTTAGACAACACCAAGAAATCACTAGAATTTCTTTTATTTAAAGAGTTCGGTTCTTTTTACATGCATAATTTGGACTGCTTACAAAGTCAAATGTGGTATTAGACAAAAATTTAATAAACATGCAATCGAACTCCTTTCTTCTATCACCAGCTCATTCTAAAATGTCCACCAACAGGGCCAAAGAAGCCTCTTCCTTATGAGTGGACGAGGTATCCGAACGCCACACTGATAAGAGCAACCATGCAGACATAGAGTAAAGGGAAGCCCACACGAACGCTTTTCACGTTGTTCTTACTCCTCAACACCTCCTGTACAGCCAACAAGCCCATACCCAGTCTCTCAGACAAGAAAATCAAACCTCAGATGCAATAGAACAAAAAGATACTTTTTAAGTCTCAGTGCTCTTTTACGTATCCCAAGCATTAACAAGGGCACGAAAAAGCAGTCAGAATCAAATGGCAACAGTTAAAAGGATAAGAAAGCTTAATTACGCTTGCAAAAACAAATGTGACATCACATATTTGCTCACTTTAGCAAGCTCGGAGAACAAATCCAGCAGATGAACCAAGAGTAGTTTATATAATAAGTAGAGAACTGTTTCGAAACTAGAATTTGTGAAACTCTCAAATAAAGTTTCCCCGCAATTTGATCAGATTCCAAGCAATTTAGGCAAATTTCATGGTATCCTGGCAGTTACTCTAGAGAGGGTAAGTGTCGGCTCCATCTGTCTAGGTAACTGGGCCCTAACCCCCTTGCTGTTCTAGGTATATGCGCTTTGCACCTATATTTTCTTGGGGACTACCTGAATTACATACAACTCAGACCGCAAATTGTAGAATCCTAATCCAAATCCCTCGCACTTTACAGTATTAAACAACAAAATTTAAGAGATTAAATGTTCCAAGTAACCATTTGCTAAAAATAGACAAGGCTCAAATTCTTTCATAGGACTTCTGTTGTTGGAGGGGGCATGGTCTATGATTGAACAATCAAATCGAGAATTTCTGCAGCATCACAAATCAATCATCCGTTTTTTCCCATTACATGTCACTTTCCTTTTGTCTAATAACTCAATCAAAAAGGTGTAACTAAAACCTAGGATCATTGCTACTTGTGCCACTTAGCTTAAATGCTTGCATCACCAGTTTTTCTTGAGCTCAAAAAAGGCATTGATGGCAGAGAAGTTGATACTTAAGCTTATAACCAACGTATTTAGTTGTGGCAAGCAATATGATAGAAAAGGATTAGGGAAACTGATCTACTCACCAATTCATGCTCAAGTCTATTCTTCTCTTGATTGGTCAGGCTCCTCTCTTCTGTTAGCCTTGTGATTGTAAGTTCGGCCTGCAAAATAAATCCAGAAATCTTCCTTACTGCCATCTTCTTGTCACTTAAGAGGATAAAATGCAGAAATGGGCATTTTAAGAATAGCACTATGTAGTAGGAACTTCCTGCCACATAAAATTGAGGAATTCAATTTGGAATTGGCCCATATGACACAGGTCATCTTTCGACCATATATTTAGGTGCATATTAGCTTATGATAGGCCATTCCCACCTTCATGAACTTCGCTTACCATGAAACACCTCCTGTAGTATACAGGCTACATTATCAGCATTGACAACAATGTATGGCATCAGACACATTTCTAGGACAAGTAGATATCGGAAATGTGCTGGATACCCTTACTTTTTATAATTAAGCAATAAATATACTTTCTCCACATCTTCTCCCATAAGTTTTCTCTCAAAGAGCAAATGTAACTTGTAATACTCAAATAATTTCCTGAACAGTCCTTATAAAGAGAATAATCATGCAATTTATCCCTTCAAACACATGGACAAGAAAATAAATAAAACTCAGTTTGAGGTCTAGTCTTCTATAAATTTAAATGTTAAATCAGAAAAAAAAAAGAACTGACCTCTCTTAGTTTTGAGTCCATCACATTCAGCATTGACTTCAAATTCTCAAAATCCTTGGCTAAATTAAAATCAACAACATTCTTCACTGGCTTCACAACCTCCAAGTCATCAGCAGGTGTTGAGTCTTCAATGTTAGCTGCTCTTAGATCATCCACTTCCTCCTCAGTAGTTTCAACCCCCTTGACGTCCTCATCAAGCTGGCATTATGAAATGAATAATGATTCAAACAAAACATCAAAACACATAGATAACAGACGGTCAGCTGATAACCACACCAACGTTTTGACATGGGATAAGAGCTGTGTCACATGGTACAAGACTACGATCAACGGAATATGTCCTGCACCTTAACTACAATATTTTCTTTTTTTGTCTGAGAGAGAGAGCTCAGTGAAGACTAGAGGTTAAACTGATGACATGATATTAAGTCTTACCCGCTGAGGTGGAGGTATGTTTTCAACCCCAGTCAGCACTCTATCTTTTTGCATTGAAGTTTCACAAGATGGATCTTGCTTTGACACTCCATTTACAGGGAGAAGTACTGGGGAAGGAGGAGGAGTAATCAGGATAACCCTTAGCTTCTTCTCTTCAATGTACTTGCCACTATCTTTTGCAAACTGCCAAAAGAAATAATATGGTTAACTAGAGAGCAAGAACCTCATCAAATTGCAACCATCAATATTACCAAATTGGAGGTGATAGCTTCCTCGGTTGTCCCAATGGGGACAACAGTGCTTTGGATCAGGAACTTGTCTTTGCACTGCATATCAGGTGGAGCTCCACGCTGAGCTTGCATAGTAACTACGTCAACCAAAAATTAAAAGAGTGAAAGATCCATTATAACTGGCGGAAGTTGTTTAGGAAATAACTCAATAAAGAACTGGCCATTCACAGATAACAGGCTTTTCTGAAGCTTCACTCTAATCTTATTTAGTAATTCCTTTTCTTTATACCTTTGGTTGGATTGTAAGTTTCTTGGAAAAAATCAATTTCCCTTAAAATGTTTTACATGATGTTTCAAGATAATATGTATTTATATACAATAGTTAGAGAGCACGAGTTGACACATAGCAACTAAAGCCATTAGAAAGTGGTACGTCAAAGAACATTTGATAAAAACCTAGGGCTGGGAAAAATTCAGGAAAAGGAAACAATGGGAACATACCTGTGAAATCACTTGTCGCTTTTGGCTTAATAATGCCTGTATTTGGTCGCACGCAATACTTCTTCGGTGATGTTGTTTTTACCTGCCAACTCATTTTGAGAGTTTTATTAGCCATTCGTCAATCACTTCCATCAAACTGAAGTATCCTAACGTAGATATATTTTCCACATATATTACTCCAAATCATATCAAATTAGAAACTTGGGAAGTTTTTGTTGTTAAAATATTTTACCATAAAGAGTAAATAAATTGAAGTTAAAATGGAAAAAATATTCAGAAGAACTGGAAGCCAAAAAAAAAAAAAAAAAAGATATAAAGAACTGAATTATCAACAGGACTGATCGTAGCACCTTGAAAGCAACATACTGATTGGTGTTATTGCCAAGTTGAATCGAACATGAACTTTGTTTCTTCGGCTCAACTAGAGAAAGAGAGAGAGAGACTTGTCAGTATCACAAGCTTCAGGATAAAAGCATGCCAACTGAAGTGAAAAAAAAAAAAGGGATAGTAGGGAGATGCAGGTACTATACTAAAATAAGGAAAAATATTTCTTTTCTGATACCAATAGCCACATGACTAGATGAGAACAAAGAATACATATGATATATCTTTATCAAATTCATTGGAACTCAAAGAACAAACCAAGCCATAAAGGCTAGGTGTCCCTGTGTTCAAAGTTTTACACTGTATTCGTTACCAAAATTCTCTAAGGCCACTCAAGGTGTGATGAATTCCATGCCAAAATAATATCAATTTCCATTATCGGTCACTGCACTTGCCAAAACTAGTAAAACTTCGTGATAAAGCTCCAGAGTTCAACTATCAAATCGATGACGGAATTGATGCCCAAAACTCGACAGTCTTAACATCCTCATCACAAGATTACAAACGCCAAACGCATAAAGACCCAAAATAATAAATGAGAATTTCTGTCAAATACTTACAAGTAAATTTTAATTCATTGGGTTGAACCTCCAAAAGCTCCGAAGTCATGACTCTGTTAATCATAAAAAACCAACATCAGTGAATCAACAAACAACATTGCCGAAATCCTTAGCCTTTAACTAGTATTGAATATGATACTAACATGAGAACGCTGGACTTAATACAAAGGAAGCACTATATATTTTTCCAAAAGAAGGTATATCCAAATTACTTCTGCCATATTTATGCGTCCCAAAAAACGCTTGAAATGGGGCATTTAATTAAAGCACACAAATCGGGCATAGTAATAATAGCCGCTCTACTTCCCAGTGCAAAGAATTATACAATAATGCCATTTGGTACTCAAAGAGAAACCCGTCCAAAATTAGCCAGATTCACAAATACAAACCCCGACTACCGCCGTCCCCGTAACGGTAAGCAAAAGTCTCGAAAGCCCAAACGCATCGAACACCACAAAATAATAAAGTACAAGAGGAAAACTTAATCAACGCAAGGAGATACTTACTCAATTTGGAAAAATGTGAATCGGAACGCACTCACAGCTAGTCGCAATGCTTCTTTGGCTTTGAGTTTGAAATCGGAATTGTACCACAGAGAGAGGGAGAGAGAGACAGAGAGGAAGAGGGAGAGAAGATGTGTGGATGGTTGGTGATCTGAAAAACTATATCGGAAGGAAAGCCGAGAGAGGAGTGAAAGCAAAGAAAGTGGGAGTAGTAGCAGGAAATGGTGGGAGATCGTGGCGTTGGTTACAGGGTGGGATCACTCTTTCCTCAGCAGTTGCACCCGCAGCGTTTCGCTTCTAATTTCTTTCTCGGAATCTCGAGTTTAAAACCCAACGGCTTCTTATTAGCCGGCTTAGTCACTATAAAATTGCTATATCACATTAACTAATTTGATACACAATTAATCCTTGACACTTTAAGATGATTCATCTTATTCTTGTATTAAGTCTCAAATTCTGCAATTTATTTATCTATAGTTGAAATATATATAAATATATTTAATGAAGATTAATATCCATTAAATTATTATAAAAATAAAAATAAATAAAAACAAAGAATAAGTAGTAAGATACGATATTATAAAATATTAAATCATAAATAGTTTTACAAGTTTAAATATTTTCGTAACACTAACTTTATTTGATAACTTAAATTAGGAGTAACAACCTGACTCAAAATATACTTAAGTTTAGATGTTAGATCAATAAAAAAATATAAATAAGAAAATTCAGATTTAAAATACTTATTTTGTAATATCTTTTACACTAATCTTTCATATCATCTTAAAAAGTATTTTTTTTATATTTTTATTATTATTAGAAGATTTAAAGTTCAACTTAAAAATCTTCCTAATAACAATGATGCCACGCAAATATTGGTTTGAGATAAGACAAAACAAAAGTCATTTGTGATTGTATTTTGAATTCCTTTTGAAGGAAAGTAAAGGGGTCGGCAGCTTAGCCGCGAACTCGTGCGGAAGCCAATTCGAGTCAATTGTTCAACGTTACCGAGAAGCTGGCCGGATAAGCCAACTACATGCCACCAAATTTGGTTCCACCCACCCCAAAAAACTGCAAAGAAGAAAGGCCACCGAAAAGTGAAAAGCAAAAATGATTTCTTTTTTCTTCTTCTCCCCCCTCCTTTATTTCCTTTATCGAAGAAAGAACAAAGTAGGGGCCAAAAGCGATCCATGAAAGCAGAGAATATTTAAAGAGCGATGGCAGAAAAAGTTTCCCCTAATGATGGTGAATACAAGTTTCCCATTTTGACTTAGTTTTTCTTGTCCTCTGCCCAGTCTTTGGAGCTGATTAAAACATCAAGAGAGTGGCATCTACGAATGGATGTAAAGTCTTGCATGATAACGGCGAGTGTATGTCGTTATTTAAAATTAATAAACAGGTTACACATTCGATGCTCCAACTATCAACTCTAATCCAAGTCAAGGTTCAAGTAAGTTTCCTATATCAAATATCATTAGTTGTGCTAAAAGTTTCTATGATTTATATTCCATTGCGTCGAGGAATTTGGGTTCACTGGCAACCTCCTTCTATGGGACAATACAAGTTGAATACAGACGGATCAAGCATCAGGGGGAATAATGCTGGAGGGGGAATCCTAAGAGATCATAACGGATATCTCATCATGGCCTTTTCCACTAAGTTATATCCAGGCAGTAGTGCAGAGGCAGAAGCATATACAATGTTAGAGGGCCTTAAAATATGTCATGCACGGAATCAAGTACCTCATGTTATTGAATCTGTTTCCTTCTATTTAATTCAATGCATGCTCAACAAATGGAGAACTCCATGGAAATTGGAATATGTCATACGTCAATGTTTGACTATGATTCCTTTACATGCACTTATATGTCATGTACATCGTGAGGGAAATATGGTAGCAGACCGTCTCGCCAATCATGGTCACGCCATTCAAAATGTAACAATTTTTGATCATATTGGCTCATTGCCACATTCATGTTTAAATGTTTATGTCAAAGATCAATTAGGCCTAGGTAACTATAGACCACCATAGGGTTAAGCGAATGTGCTGCCCAATGTATTTTGAGTTTATCTTTAATTACGTGTGGCGTTTTAATATGTAAGTGACTTGTTATTTTCTGAGGATTATGAATATACCCTATCATTTGTACTTATCCGAGGTATGGTTATTACGCCCAGCCTTATTGGTATTAATAAAATTTGTCAGGGTACCGCCCCTGTTTTTTTTTTTTTTTTTTTTAAAAAAAAAAAATGATACCATTATCCCACAACTTCAAAGGAAGCATAAAGCAGCATGGTAATGGTGCAAAAGCAAACCATTTTTTGATCTCCGATCAATGTGGGAATAAAATAAACGAACAAATTCTCGTCTATGTTGCTAATAGCTGTAAATAGATATCTAGTAACCGATCCTGCTTCTAAAGGACTCGTGGACATTTAAGTGCACCACCATTGCTGGACAAGTCCTCTGTACTTGGCCTGTGCTTCTGGGAAGACATTCATGATGTTTTTTTTTTTTTTTCAGAACAAGTACTCAAACTTAGGCTCTCTACCCAGCGAGGAGGCAAAGCTTCTGTCACACGTCACAGTTTCATTTAATCATCGGTGCTTGGATTGGTCGAAGAGAAAAGTCAGGACTCCAAGAAGAGCGTCCTTTCGTAGAACATTAAATGAGTGGCCTATAATTCTTGTTGACCTAACTTCTACTCCATCTGCCCCACGAGTTTTTTGATATCTTCATTGAAAAGCCTAAAAATGAAGGACTTTTGGTGACAGATTGTTGTTTATGGGATGAAACATGTTGCTAATAGTACCCAAAGGTGACCAAGATGAGAATTTGGGGGAACTCCTCTGATGTTCAAGTTTAGCCGCCCAAGAGAAGGGAATTAGCGGATTGTTGATTTGGGCCGGTGGGTTGGTTTGATCATTGGATGTGTCTCACTGCCGGCCGAGACAAAAGCAAGAGGGTGTTGAACCTCTTTACAATGTACATGCTGACCAATTATGCAGATTGGTATCACCTAAATCTGGACCATTTTATTATTTACTCAGTCGTTCACCATGTTGGAAGCAAACTATGTCGGCATCATCATCTTTGGGTGAGCTACGATGTCGGATTCTGGTTCTAAAATGACTCAAAGTCGTTAAATGTGAAGGAATCAGATCGGTGATGTTTATGCTGAATAATGGTAATTTTTTTTTAATTTTATAAACACACATCTATGTTCGAATTTGACAGTAAAAATTGATTTGGATAGAGGGACATATTGAAAAATGATAAACCCTTCAAGGTGATTCCTTGGAAAAACGATAAACCCTTCACGGCAACCAAATCCGGGAATAGAACGAAAAACCGGAACATGGACAGAGAAGAAGCCAAACACGCCCCAATGTGGTCTTCGATACAAACAAGGCCCAACCAATCTCAACAAACAGCAAAGAAAGAATCGAAGTGCATCTATAAAACGTTGTCAGCCCTGCTTCAACACGCACACGCTCTACAGTCTTCCTTCTCTCCGTCTCATTTCTTTGTTTCCCTCTCTCAAATCCCAGATCTCTCTCTCTCAATTTGTATCTATGGCTTCTATCACTGGTACTTCGATGTCAATGGCCTCCTTCAAGGCGAGCCTGGTAATGAATCTCGATACTCTTTTAATTTTTCGCTTCCTTTTCTTTTGTTGCTTCTTTGTTATTGTCGGATTTGTGAAAGAATAGCTTGATTCTTGATTGCTCCTTTTCTTTTTAAATCATGGATTATCGTGGTTCTGTTTGGTGATTCAGATCGTTGTTCTTTTAGCTTCACAAAATAAAATTTCTGGAAACTATTAACATTCTTACGCCCTCGCGCGCATGTATACGTTGATGTTGGTTTCTGTCAGGGTTATACTGGGTATGATTAAGGCTATGTGGATCAGGTTTTACATTATTGATTGAATTTCCTATGTGATTAGCTTTAGATTCTTCACATTTGAAATCTTGTGACGAAGGGTTTTGAAGTTTCAAATTCTGGCATGCATGCTATCATTGCGTTCTTGGGTTAAGATTCTAATCAATTGTCAGAAAGTTAAGTTCCAATGCTTTGCGAATCAAATTATTTAATTTTTTTTATCCCACAACAAAAAGAATCTTATTTCTTTTCTTTAACACTTTAGAAGCGCCTTTTAGTACTTTGAATTATCCATTTTGCTTTAGTTTTCAATTACAAGCGTCGATGTAGTGCGGATTTTGTACCTTGAATTATTTGGTTTCGGAAATCATAATGCAGATATCAAACTCTATGGGTGTTTTAGACTGTTTGGGATTAAGAGCGATGCAATTAGATGGCTGTAGTGGCACAAGTAGCTCAGTAGTGGAGTTATTGGTATTGGTTTTGAGTGATTTGGTAGCTTTGATATGATCGAATATCGTCAAGTTGAAGTATTATGCCTTTGGATTGGTGAAAAAAAAGACCGCGAAATGCTTGTGAAAAAGATCTTTCAATTTCTTTGAACGATATTTGTCATTTCTGGAACTTGATTTCGTTCTCGGTGTTGATGTTTGCGCAGGCACCTAGCAGGGTCTCTAATCTGAGATCAGTTTCCCTTCCCATTAAAGGGAAAAGCTTCGCACCACTTAGGATGCGGTCAGCACGCTTTGTTGTTTGCTGTGCGGTAATTTCTTCAACCTCTGATATTGCAAAACTTATAAATGCTTTGATGTTGAAATCTCACATTGCCTGTTCTCTGCATTGAAGACATTTTCTCCAGCTTTGTGGTTACTTGTTCAACATTTACTTTTCAATCAAGACGGTTCAAACTTTTCCTAATTTTTGCGATTTTTTTTATAAAATATGTGACCAAGCATGATCATTGTTCAGCCCCCATGATTTCTGATTGCATTCACTTGTGGAAATTTTGTCTTTGATTTTGACAACGGTAACATTTATTTTGTTCAGAACTACTGTTGTCCTTTAAATTTATAAGGTTAGTAAATGCATATAATGATGCTGCAACCCAGCAATTAATTGTTACTGCCCTGTGCAGGCCAAGCCAGAGACAGTGGAAAAGGTGTGTGCTATAGTGAAGAAGCAGCTGGCTCTACCTGATGATTCTGCAGTCACCGGAGAGTCAAAGTTTGCTACCCTTGGAGCTGATTCTCTTGACACGGTACTCAAACCTCCCTCCAACTGTGGATGTATTATTGCGTACTGATGGAATCCATGATTAAATGCTCCTGTGCCTGTTTATTCTCTTTCCCTGTAGGTTGAGATTGTGATGGGACTTGAGGAGGAATTCGGAATCAACGTGGAGGAAGAGAGCGCCCAGAGCATTGCCACCGTTCAAGACGCGGCGGACCTGATTGAGAAGCTCATTGAGAAGAAGAGTGGTTAAAATAATTTGAGAGAATGTCAGGGCATATTTCTATATTTGTTTTTTGTCTAGAGTTCTATTTCGTGCAGATCATACTATCAGTTTGCCTGATGCTCAAAGGGCTTTGTGGCGTTTCTCAATGAACTCGTCTGGAGCTTCTTTGTTCCTCTCTTTCATTATTTATCCAGAACTTTTATGCCAACATTTTATTTTGCTCGCAAGGTCTTGCTTTTCTTGCCATTTAAAAGTTGGACTGCATGATGGGATTTTCTCCTAGAATCGGTTAAAATGGGATTTGATCTCAGATTTTGGTATAATGCCAAGAGATGGTATCTATTACTCGCATGGCAGCTAAATAGTATCTTTCTTGTTTGTTTGCTTATCTTACAGCTTTCGCTGTCTCTTTGTTCTTGTTCTCTTCTTTTGATGTGCAATTATGTTTCAACCAAACAAAATGGACGTAGACAGCATCACTGATAGACAAGCATTGTTGGATCAAAAGATTAGTGTCTAGGATTCGAGCCGACATCGACGAGAGCCAGGAAGGTTCAACTCTTATTGTTTACGATGTATCCGTGGTTTTACAGTAAGAAAATACATTCCCATATGAGACCATACAACAACGAAAAAACTATGGTTGAACCCTTCAAATATTGCAAGAAAACTATTTTTGGCCTCGGATCAAGAGAAGCATCTGAAAGTTCAAAATTCTATGATGTTGGTTGATTGAACATCACCTAACCAGCATATTAAACATTCAAGGAGTGCTAAACCTTCACCGACACATTGTTAAGATCATTTCACAGTGTTTTAGTTAAGAGTCTAAATAACTAGGCTAAACTTGCCTGATACAAATGGTGAAACCATTGCTCGGACCCATTATGCTTTTGTAAGTTTTATTTCAGGGGGGCTTGAGGCTGCATGAAATTAATTAGCCTACATATGCTGTCAGTACCCTTCCGACCCACCTGACTGATGGGTCGGATTGGAAGCGACTTAGTCATCATCCTTGACGAACTGGCACAACTTGCAGATTTAAAATGGACCCATGTCTGACGTAGAAAAGCAAAATTTGATGCTCTCACTGGAGCATAGTTGCTGCCAGTAACAACAGACAAATCAGATCACCTAAAGCACCACTATTAAATTTGACTTCGATCGGCGGGCATGTAAGATGTTTGTCTGACTCTTCAGCTGGCAAGCAGATGATTCACAGTCAATCGGTAGGTCACATGTAGTTGCCAAAAGAAAACAAGTGTCACATGCAGTAGGAGAGGAAAATAGTTTTTACCATAAAGCCATGTGCCACCCCAAATGACATTCAGCTTAGAGCATGACATGAAATCCTCGTAGTTTTCTCTTGGTGGTTCTAGTTTTTGAGAGTTCAGTCAAAAGAAGCAAACCAAGAAATTCATACAGTCCCCAGGAAGTACGAAGGGGAGGAAATCTATTTCCCAGTATAGCTCCTTTTACTCAGAGATCAATTACAACGACCTAGTAGCAGTAACAAGGGGAACAATTCTAATAATATGAAGAAAATTAGTACATACAACGTATCATATGCTGTAAAGAATGAGAAACTAGGATGAAAGGGAAGGAAGTAGTGAGGAAACTGCAGCGCTGATGGGATCGTCCAGCCTTACATCCTAAAGCAGCCGCATAAGCCAATATGCAACCCAACCTGCAAAAGTAGCTGTGCTTAAGTAGGAAACCAAGATTTTAGCTGCTTCGGAGGAAATGGATGAAGCAAGAGGCGAGAACGCAGACTCAGGGCCAAGTGCAACCGAGCCGTCTGGATTCGGAGGGCTGGGGCTTGAAGGAATGGTGGGTATGGAGGACTTAGTCGGAGGCACCACACCGCCGGGAGAAGGCAAAAGTGGAGCTATGTCGGGGGATAATTCTTGGACAGGAGATAGAGGCGGAGGGCTAATGAAGAATGATGGTGTAGCCGAGATAGTAGAGTCTTCAGGATTAGGCGGAGAAGATAAAGAAAGCGAAGGTGAGGCCATGAAAGCCATTATGAGCGCGAAATGAACCCAAAAGGAGGCCATTCCAATGATGGAGAAATCAATTTCAGTCTTAATGCAGTGTAAGAAAGATACCTGGTTGAGTGAAGAAAAAGAAGCAGAGTGAGTAAGGTTATGTGCGCTTTGGTGGAAGTTATGATTGGGGGCTTTTTAAAAGCATGACTAGAAGGCCTAGGTGGGGTTGCATGCCATATGAATCGTAATTAAGGGAGGACGATCGGAGAAAACAGGTTGGCATGTATAGGAAAGAGACACAGACAGGTAGTTGCGATTTGTTTGGTAGCAGAGGATATACCTTTTTTTCTTTTGGCCCGTGATGATGGGGCTTCCTGATTTTATGATAATTCAGAACCTTTGGACCTAATACATCAATCCGATTAGCCAACTCTACAACGAAGATGAAAGAAACTGTTCAAAACCACCCTGCAATTATGGCAGGCTGCTGGAGATGCTAGAATCGGAATTTCAGGAACCATGTAGATTCACGAGGCAAATATATGTGAAACACTTTGCCGACATATATACTTCACAGTTAATCAATTTTCTCAAACGTCCTTCAATGTGCGTGCAATTATATCAGAATTTAGTAGTTAGGCGTAAAAAAAGTCCAATCCTGACTGACAATCTCACCAATCATGGGTTCAAGTCTTACTGAGTGTGTGCGTAATTATACTTTTAATCCATTGTTTGCTCTTATATGTTATATAGAGAACTTGAAGCATTCATAAAAGTTGTACTGTGTTCAATTTCATATCACTCAAATATCGTATATCTGGTATTTCATGCTCATTTCATAACAACCGTTTATGAAGGCAGTATTTGAAGTTTACAACATAAACAATAATCTTTTTAATATAACTGGTCCCAGAATGTTGCTATTGTTTGTAAACATTAGCTAATTGGAAACGGAGTTTAGAGTCAAATGGGATTTTAAACACGATGGGGCACGTTCATGGGGTCTCACTAATTATCATATTCATCCGAGACAACAGCCGGAGGAGGTCCCATCAAGTTCATGAAATCCAGATGAAAAGCTAGATGCGCACCTTAGAATAGGGTTCGTGCTGATGTAAAAGCATGGACAGGGAAGCAAGCGACCAATATTTGATGGCACTTGCAATTGAATTCCATGATATTCAATGGTGAAGAATAGTACCGCCCTTATAAGCTTATTTATGGATTCGAGGATGGGAGGTGGTCCGGCAGCAGCAGAACGTTGATGATTCAGGAAAGAGCCGCTCGACCCGATGGTTGATCCAGAAGGCAAATCTGCGACCCAAGTGTTGAAGGAAGATTCGTGCAACCGACAACTTGCAGTCGGTGATCCGCTTGCAGCCTGAGTGTCGCCGCGTGAATCCACCGTGCAGTATCTTGCGACCCGGATCCGACTCCGCAAGGAGTGACCCGCGACCCGCGACCTGCGACCTGCGACCTGGTTCCTATGACCCGTGATTTTGGAACTGCAGCTACGAACTTCAAAACGACGTCGTCCGTTGTAAGAAGAAAAACAGATAAAGAAATTGAACCCCAAAATCGTGAAGTCCATCTTCGTCCTCCAGAAACTCTAGCACATCCAATCTTCCATGATCTAAGGCCGGATTTCCTAGGAAGATTTGCTACGATTCACAAGCTGACAGTAGCAATATTGTTTGCGAAAGTTAACGTCGCAGAGCTATCGAAGTCTGTAAGAAGAGAAGCCTGCTTTGAAGAAAATCATCCGTTGAACGAGAAATCCGGAATCATCCTGCGTCAATTCGACCTGCTCTACTTTCTGTAAGGATTTCTTTTACAAGCAGTAGTGCATTTCATTCTACAAATTTTATATCTTGTTGTTTGTGTGAACCCTAGGTAATTGGGGATTTGTGTTTATGCTCCAATATTGTGCTTCCTACGTATATTTTATTTTTATGGGATATTTTGTTGATCTGTAACATTTTGATTTAGTCAGACATTTCTTTATAACGCAATGGTTATTAGACGAAACTCAAAAGATAAGAAAATATAACAGAAAGAAACTACAAAAAATTAAGGTCTAGAACTTAACAAAAGGATGCTAAAAACTCACATCAGCACAGACAACATCCAAGTATGAAACATTGATCTTCACCGAAACTCCAGCGTAGTAATTGGAGATTTGGTTTTCCTGATTGTTGAGATCAGATTATCATTCTAGGATTACCAAGTATTTGTAACTTAGATTATTAAAGGCATCCTTTAGTGCTTTACTAAAGGAGGTGGAGGAGGGCTTGTTGAGAGGCCTGATTCACTTCAAAATCGCCGTGTGATTGATGTTTTCTATCTTCAAATTTATAATCTGTTTTATTTATTTGTTGAGTTATCTGTGATGATATTCTGTTTGAGTTAACATAGGAAAAGTTTTCTGTGGAAGGGATTTTGGGTAGATTTGAATCAACGAGTGTAGAAGAAGAAAATAAAAATTTGGAAACACCTAATTCAACCCCTTCTTAGGTGACTTAGGACCCAACATTGTCGCATGCGCCAAGGTTGGAAGGGAGCCGTCTCATTTTGTGCTCTTATGGCTGAAAACCGTTGGATGTTAGAATTATTGGTGTTGTGTTTGTTATATTATTGTCTTGTGCTGGTTGTAACAGGACTTAGTAGCTGCAGTGTCTGCATGTTAATATCGTGAATAGGCTGATGTAATAAGCAGGCTAGTGGCTTTTGTGGGATTCATTATAACAGTAAGGGCTAGTCAGTCTTTTGGTCGGTTGTATGCACAGCAGGGGGAAATTCGATTGATTGTAGAGATCTTGTAAACCCTAAGTTGAATCTCACAGTGCAGTGTCCCAATTCTGATGTTGAAGGTGTAGTGTCCCATTTGATGCCAAATCCATTTCTTGTTCTTTAACTACTGTTAGGAAGAAAAGGCAGAAGCCTTGGCTTGGTCTTGACTGGCCTTTGCAACCAGAAATTGCATTTCTCAGGTCACCAATTCCAACTGCGACATAATCACATTTCTTTTCCTCTCTCGGTGATTTTGAGTCCTCTGCCAAGGCAAAGTCCTTTCATAATTGCTGTATGCTGCTATTGGTTCTACTATCTTCACTCTATTTCTGCAACGTATTTGTTTTTGGGCTTAAGATTGGCTACTGTTTTAGGATAGATTAGTTTTGGTTCATTTTCTAGACGAGATTTAAGGTGCCCTGTCTTGTTTGGATCTTGTGTTGCGGAAATTGTAATTCCGTGTGTTCTACTGCACAACAATTAATCTTTGAGCTTTTAATAAGTGTTTTCATTCCCCTTGGAAAGACATTGATTTTCAAAGAAGTTTCTTGATAATACTTTAATGTGATTTCTCTACCCTGATTAGAAACAAAGCCGAAAGTATTTGTTTTACAGTTTTCCCGAGGAATTGTAATCAGTGAGTGTCATATTTATTCATTTTCTGTAGAGAATAATGAAGTTTTGCATGTTATAATTGGGGTCTTGAGCAATGGGTTGGGCTTACATTTGTTCTTGTTAAATTAGAAATTCTTTTACTGTTTAAGATGTTGATCTATATTCTTAAGTTTGTTCTATCTGCAGTGTGTTCTTGTGCCTCGTTGTTAAGATTGAATTAGTGTAATTTCGCATGTCTGTTACTGATTTTGAGTGCAATGGGGAAAAAAATACATAACTCTAATGATTTAGATGTTCTGGTCAGGCCCAGAATGTAGGATTGTGCGCATCCCATCTTTATGTTGTGCTTTTTCTTTTTCTTTTTCTTTTTCTTTTTTCTTTGTTTTGACGTTACCCTGACACAATAAAGTACTCTTGCCTTCTCAATCCAGAAACTACTGAAACCAAACTTTGTGCTGGAGAATTGGGAGTTATGGGGAAGAACGAGTTTCTGACGCCAAAGGCAATTGCAAACAGGATCAAAGCAAAGGGGCTCCAGAAATTGCGCTGGTACTGCCAGATGTGCCAGAAGCAGTGCCGCGATGAGAACGGCTTCAAGTGTCATTGCATGAGCGAGAGCCACCAACGCCAGATGCAGGTTTTCGGCCAAAACCCCAATCGCATAGTTGAGGGGTACTCTGAGGAGTTTGAGCGTTCTTTCCTCGAGCACATGAAGCGCAGTCACCGCTTCAGCCGGGTGGCCGCTACCGTAGTCTACAATGAGTACATCAACGATCGCCACCACATCCACATGAACTCCACTGAGTGGGCCACACTTACCGAGTTCGTCAAATACCTTGGCCGCACCGGTAAGTGCAAGGTCGAGGAGACCCCAAAGGGTTGGTTCATAACGTATATTGACCGGGACTCAGAGACGCTCTTCAAGGAAAGGATGAAGAACAAGCGACTCAAAGCTGATTTAGTCGAGGAAGAGAAGCAGGAGCGGGAGATTCAAAAGCAAATTGAGCGGGCTGCTGAGCTGTTGGTGCCACTCGCAAGCGACTCTCAGGCGGCCTCTGAGCCAGTTAAGGAAATGAAATCAGAGGGCGATGTGAAAATTGGATTCGCTCTCAGTTCGAAACCAATACCGAAAGAATTAGGGGAGAGCTCAAAATCGATATTTGATGAGGCGGAGAACGATAAGGCAGAGAAGAGAAATCAATCGTCAAAGAATAAATCAGCTTTGGAGGAGTTGATGAAGGAGGAGGAGATGAAGAAGGAAAGGACTAACCGAAAGGACTATTGGTTGAGCGAAGGGATTGTTGTGAAAGTGATGAGCAAAGCATTGGCCGAGAAGGGTTACTATAAGCAAAAGGGGGTGGTGAGGAAAGTGATAGATAAGTATGTTGGTGAGATTGAAATGCTGGAGAGCAAGCACATTCTGAGGGTGGATCAGGTGGAGCTCGAGACAGTGATTCCCCAGATTGGGGGACTCGTAAGGATAGTGAACGGTGCTTATAGGGGAGCGATTGCCAAGTTGTTAGGCGTGGATACGGACAGGTTCTGCGCAAAGGTTCAGATAGAGAAGGGTGTTTATGTTGGTAGAGTGCTTAAAGCTGTTGAGTATGAGGACATTTGTAAAGTTGCCCAATGAGGTTCAACAGAAAAACTCCATTCAATGACATGATTGTGCTGCAGTTATATCTCTCATGTTCAGTTGCTCCTTGAAAATTTTCATCTGCTTTGGAGTTTTTGAGTTAATCATTGTGATTGTTGCTCTTTATTGCAGATTTAGTTTCTTCCTATAGACAAGTGAATCTTAATACAAAGATCTAAAATTGATTGCAAGGCGCTGATATTAGAGACTATAGTCCCTATCTCTGTCGGTGTGTCTTTAATGAGCTGTCTGGACATTTTTGCTTGGGAGCCACACTGCTGCTAGTGCGAACTAGAGCATTGATATCCCTAAGCTTCCTTATTTTCTTCTCTTTCTGAGTCTTTTGTAACCGAATTCATCAGTATGCAACCTTGAAAAATGTGTGCGATCCTTAAGGACATCAACATTTTAACTTCCTGTCTTCTGCAGGCATACCTTTTTTTAAGGAACTCGTGTTGTAGGTATTCCCTTTTTGACAAGTATATAGCTCAACCTTAGTTTCGTTTACCCCTTTGTTTTAAAATTATTTCATTTATTTATGTGAATTAGCTTGTGGCCATGTATTTTAGTTTCTTTTATTTTTTTGGGTCATTTGCTCTACGGTGGAGTACCAATTTTACTCACAGCAACACTCTTGTCTTGTTAGGAAGAACCATATCTGATAGCCATGCAGGTTGGCCTGTGAATTGTGGCTATTGGGGAACCAATCTCTTGTAAGGAAACCCATTATAAAACACATGTTTCTCTTGTCAACGTGTTAACACTAAAACCAATCCATTTGAGAAAATTCCTTGCATGTAACGGATGCATATCACATATAAAATAGCCATATTTTCATGCTATGTGAAATGATAAATTAATTCAATCAGACGGTAGAAACCTTCACTAGTTCTCATATCGAATATAACATATGAATAACATGTTTTCTCTCTTTAGCTGTATGAGTTGGATTTTATCGTTCTGCTTCGTTATTTAATATATTCAAGATCTTTCTATGTACAATCTGTTTGCTTGCTACTATGCAACCAACCCAACATACTCGGTGTTTGACAAATTGCCAAAATAGAAATGAAAAAACAACAACAGAAGGTACATCATGAAACAGCATAACTTGCTGTTATTTTGCATCAACATACACCCGGGCTCCACTGTGAATCTATCAGCACTGTTATAAAATCATATGTAGCACTTGATCTACTCCAACATCTACTGTTATAAAATGCTCACGCACACACCCCCTTCATTAAATCTGTGTGACACCTCCTTAACATAGCCACAGCCATCAGTGTGAAAAGAACTGTATTAACTAAATAGTGAGCGTTGCTATGTTTATGTGAGTTCAAAATCTGCTTATCAAAGTAGCATAACAAAATTCACATTGGGACACATCTCTGTATCTAAACATTTAGAGTAGAGTACACTTCATTGAATTCATAACAGGCTAGAATATTATATGAAGCTACCCAAAATTGAAGGGAAGTAGAAAGATAAGTGAGTACAAGGAAGTTTCTAAATTACAAATCATGCATAACCAAAATTATATGCACCATTCAATTGAATAGGGTACATCAAAAAATGATATAATTTGGAAGACTAGAAGGGTTCAATTCTCAAAATCTAGAATCTACAAAGAATCATCTTAGTCAGTTAAAAAGAACATTAGGTCTAGACATCTAGTTCTACAAGGAATGAGCTCAATCAAAATGTTTACAAAAATAATATCTCTTAAAATGTGGAAAATAAGTCCACAACCAAGGTGTATACTAATTTGCTAATCTACTAATCTAATATTTTACATTATCTAATTACTAAAAGCTATCAACTTCATAGGTATTTGCTGCCACATCAACTTTCAAGCAACCCAGTATTTTAATTTTGCCACTGCCATGACAAATCAAATGTCTTCATGCACTAGTTGAAAGGGAACCAAGGTTGACAAGCATCACAACCGAAACCCAATACCGATTCCATATTGCTTTGAGGACTACTGTTCAAGAGTGCAGTAAGCTGATCCAAATCAAACATTTCATCCATAGAATACTCTTCTTCATACCAATCACGGTTTGCAATGCCAGTAGAATCGTTTCTGGTGTAAGATAATTCAGGATTTACTTCTGGCTGCAGTGTACTACTTGGTATGTCAGCTTCAATGACTTGAGCATGTGAGACATCAGTTCTCACTTCAGCTTTCTCATCCTCGTTTCTTAAGTTGGGGGAAGTAGCATTCATGGTTTCACTCTCAGCTACATACACTTCGGACTGGATTGATGTAGTTATAGAATCAGAACCTAGTGGTGTTGCTGCCAAGTAGCTGGTTGATGGGGAGCAATCTGGAAAGTTGAGACGGGCACGAGTGCCATAAATTGCCTTTGCAGCTTCATCATAGGAAAAGGCAGCTTCAACTGCGTTTGTAAAAGTACCAAGCCAGAGCCTTTTCCCATTTGGCTCACGGATTTCTGCAACCCATTTTCCCCATGTCCTCTGCCTAACACCTCTGAACTTACATGACGAGTTCTCAGGCCCTCCCTTTCCCTTCATACATCCCTTCTTTGACCCCACGGCTGGAGCTTTACGAATTGGTTCACCCTCGTTATTGCAAGCATCAAGCCGAGCATTATGCTTCTTCCACTTGGAAAGGGTCTCAGCCACTGATAGAGTTAGGTCTTCACCATTCTGTGACTTCCTCTTCCTGCAAGAAGAGACATGGAGTCAGCACTTTGTCCACAATAATTGATCAATTGTCTTGGACAGCAAAATGAAAATAAATTACAATAAAGCATTGCCCTCATAAATAAAAAAGGGTCGGAATCTGCCGTAAAGGTTGGAAGCAAAAATCCAAAAACCAAAAAAGATAAAAAATAAAAAAATAAAAAGAAGAAGAAGAAGAAGAAGATAAGCTACGTATCCAAACAAAGTAATACTGGAAATGGTGTATGGTTCTGTATCGCGACGGAGCCTGGCAGGGGTTCGACTCCCCCGATTAACCAACCAGAGTAATACTAAATAAAAGCTACGTATCTAAACAGAGTAATACTGGAAATAGAGTATAATTCTGTATCACCGGTGGAGCCTGGCGGGGTTCCACTCGAACTCCCCTGATAAACCAACCAAAGTAATACTAAACACAGTAATACTAAATAAAAGCTACGTATCCAAACAGAGCAATAGAGGAAATAAAGTATAGTTCTGTATCGCGGCGGAGCCTGGCAGGGGTTCAACTCCCCCCATAAACCAACGAGAGTAATACTGGAAATAGAGTATAGCTCTGTTTCGCGGCAGAGCCTGGCGGAGGTTCGATTCCCCCCGCCCTCCCCCCCGGCGATAAACTAACCACAGTAATACTATATAAAAGTTACGTAACCAAACAGAGTAATACTGGAAGTATAGGTCTCTGCCGCGGCGGAGCCTGGCGGGGGTTCGACTCTACCCCACTCCCCTTCCCCACCCCCGCGACGCCCCACTCCGATTTAAACACACAAGTAACCAAATCGAACATCCCAGAACCAAAAGCAAGAATCCTAATCGAGAAAAAGAAAACGCATAAAGAAAACAAAAAAACTCAAACAAACGACGAGAAAGGTTTCGATAAACCAACCTCACCACCTTCCCCTCCGACGAAACGGCCATCGAGATTTCACCCGGCGACGGTATTCTCACAAACTTTCGGCGATCAACACACAAGTTCAGACGGACCTCGGGCTCTCTCTCGTCGTGGAAACCTTTCCCGCAGAAAACGCGTTCGGAACAAACAAGCACAGAGGGCAACGAAAAAACAGAGTAGCTTGGGTTTAGCGAAGTGAGTGAGATACTAGAACTTCCGGGATTTTTTAATTATGAGCGGGAGATCGGGCTCCCAGATCGAGCCACGTGTCCTTAGAAGCTACCGGAGGCAACTCCAGCCTGGCAATTGATTCTTAACCGTGAAGTATGCGCACCATTTTAGAAAGGTGATAGTTTTAAAAATACAATTTGATCAACTGGTAATTACAGATAAATAGTCAATTTATTAATCTGCTTGGGAAGATCTATTAATACTAAGTTTTTCTAAAAGATAATTAATAAAAAATATTAAGACAATTTATTATCTCCATTTTCCTTCCTTAATTGAATTATTATATACTGTATTTTTATCTTTAAGAAGAGTGATATTATTGTGTAATTAACTAAAATGACTAAATAATAAATTTTTTTTCTTTTTCCTTTTTCATCGGAATTTCTTTCATTGGACTCATTGCCTCTACAAATTATGCTCCTCAACAACATAATTTCGTAAGGTTGTACTAAAGGTTTAAGCAAAACCCAAGAGGCAATAGGGACAAGAGTGCAATTTGACGTATTTGAATCTTTTTCCACTCAAAAATTGTCTGGCCAGGGTTCTAGAGTCAAAAATCTCAATCCAAACAATGGCATACCTTATTTGGAAAAAAAAAAAAGTGTAAAGAAAAGTATCATTAAGCATAAGGAAAGGAGAAAAAAAAAAATAGAACCATTTACATAACTTATGATAAACTAACGTCTCATCCTTCGTAGCTGCAAATGTTCTCTTGTTATTAATACCTTCCATGACTTGACTTGAGGAGTCTCAATTCCCCCAAGCTCCAATGCACCATAGATAGGAAAAAATAAAGACTGTGTGATCATTGAGATGATATTCCAAATAAAAATAAAAATGATTATGACCAAGAACAGATTAAGGTCAAACAGGAATGAGATAAAATAATACAAGAAGAGGATTAAGCAATAAAGATCCTTATAGTTTGTTCCTCCAAATTGCTATAAGAAATATGCTGCATATTGAACTCCAAGAAACATAATTGGATTTCAAATGAAACAAACACTTTCTCTACCAAAAAGGATAAAAGAAGGCAGAGTAGTTTCCTGCAAGAGGAATGGAGGGGGAAACCAAAGAAGGAAGAAGATCTTTGGTTGAGGCAGGGTCCTGTAATCATATAAATGTAGGATAATTAAAATGTGAGTGTAATTATTGTTACATTTTCAGAACTATATAAGAGATACATGAAATGTAGATGTGCCCTGTGAACCAAGGGCAAAAGTAGAAAGCACTGACCAATACTTTAACCTAATGTAGAATGAGAAACTAGTGCACAAAGAAAAGCCACCTTTTTGCAGCATATCTTCATGTGTTAACACTTAACTGTCCATTTGGCTTATTTATATATGAATAGGCTTGTGCGAAAACAAATATACAGAGGAAGACATAAATAAGTGGTGTTTCACGTTGGATCTACGCGAACCACATTATGTTATCAAGCAAAATTTCATTTTCAATTATATTTGAATTTATCATCTCTTTTGGTAATTCAGTAGTTTTTATCTTTACTTGTCAATAATAATATCTACCTTTTTTCACTTTAATATTTTCTGAATTAACAAAGAAATGTTAATGATTTTCTCGTAAAAGTGTTTCACCTCATGGCCAAATGCTCGACTTCCTACTCAAAATTGAGGTGGAGATTTGATTTGTAAAGCGGATGCTTTCAACTTTGTTAAGTTGGTTTCTAGCAGATATGTTAACTTGGAAGGTGAAATTTCTGGAGGAATTTACATAATAGTGATAGCAATGATACCAAAATTCTCATGCAAGCTCTGGGAAAGTGCTCCTCCCGCAATTCCATACTCTTAAAAGAACACGCTTTTGTGATGAAAAAGAACAAAATTCTGTCCCAGATCTTCTATCTATAATCAAGGGGCCATGGTCTTTGATCTGCTAGCAGGTAACTTTGGGTGGTAAGTTTCTCTTTTTTGTTAGTTAGATTGTCTCTTTTCTCGAAAACCCTTTGGTTTGGGCGGGACGCATTCAGCACGCGGAGCCTTCTTGTTCACTGGCCAACTTTGGATGACAACCATTTCCTGCTGTCTTCAGTACCACCAGCTTCTTCCCCTGAGCAGAGCTCTGGTATATTATAATGCTCACAGAGCTTTACCCATTTGGTTGGTCTTGTTCAACTTTTGTTGTGCAGTGGCTTGTAATAGTAATACATTGGGCTGAAGCTGATTTTCTTGCTTAGGATAACTTGGAAATGATTTGTCAACTAAATCATGCATGTTTTGGTCAAGAACATACTCCGTTTGGTCAAATTTAGCTGTTCCTTGTAGTTAGCCATCAGCTGCGATGAGCCAATCTGAGCAAGTGCTGCTGTGATATGTCATTCGGGGAATCCCTGGACCTTCTATTTTCTGCATGTCTGTTCCTATTATCTTTGCCATATTTTGCATTTCGAATCTGAGCTGGAAATACTAACAATAGAGTACTCCTCTTCAGAAGCAGACATTGTCAACTTTTTGCTGGAGGAGTTAATGCTGTTCTCAAATAAAAATGACCACGTACCCTGAAAATAATTCATTCTATAGCGTACAACAACTCCTGCTCGTTTTTGCATCAGTTTTGTTAGTTACTCACTCTTGATTCCAAAGATGTTTTGTCGAGTTATATCAATGTACTGTAGGTTTTGAGGCTGAAAATAATATTGGTAATGCCAATTTCTGGGAAGAGCTTCCTATGGGTTATACAGCGTATCTTTTGATGCTCCAAAACTGGATGGTATTTTGGTCAGTGAAGTTAGAAAACATGAATGGAGGTATGCGATGCTGAAAGAACTGCTAGAGTGGGAGAGAACTGCAGAACCCAAATCTGAAGACTAAGAGTTTTCTTGCTGTCAGACGCCTAGCGGGCAACACAATATGCTTTCAGCTAGTTCAAGTACATTGCTGCCCATATCAGGTGGATATCACATCATTCTCTAGAGAACCTAATTTCATTTTCTTCATTCCCGTTGTTGTAATGATGCTTTAAGTGTGTTTTTGACTTGGCAATGTAGGGCACTTCACGGCATAGAATATTTCAGGACCATCAACTGATTGGACAAAATTTCGTTGTATCCGGTTCCGTTATTAGTAGTGGAATATAAAAAAAATTTGGGCGAACATGTTGGTGTTGAATAAAAATTATTGTGTTTTGCAACTCATCAAACTTGACTGTTATGACAATTGATTGCATGTATTTCCTATAGTCGAGTTAACTGCCTTTGTTGATAATCATTTCGCTTCATAATAATACGCCATGCAGCTGGTTATCGAGTGCTAAACTGGCTGCTCACACTATTCTCAGATTCTCAAATTTTCATCTTTTTGAATAATGGCAAAATCACATAATATCAATTTGACAAGTTCTCTAGGAATAAAAACCCACCCAACCAAGTAAAAAAGATGTTCTCCTTGATCATCGGGAAGGGGTGTTTATCTGACCTGAAGACAGTCGCTTACTCTCAGTAAACATGCTCTGGATGTCTTGAAAACCCAAACTTTCTGCGTCTGCAAACAAAGAATGGCCAACAAAATAAGAATCGTAGCCTTTCTAAAACAAAACCAAGGTCAATGAAACAAACATAATAGGGCCAGAACCTTAAATGCACCGAGGCAGCCGCTGCAATTCCAGTGCCACAAGCGAAGCAGCATTGGCTAAACCGGGTACACCTGAACTTTTAAGTTCAGAAACAATTGCTTCTATCCTTGAAATGTCAGATAAAGATATCGACAATATCATCGCTTGAGACAGATACTGTCTGCAAGAATAACCAAGGGCATGCAGCATCCGCAGCACAAGTAAATGAGAGATGCCCCTGCGCCAGGCCTCTAGAATCGCGATTACCTTTGGAAGATTAGTCAGAAGACCAGTGGTAGCTTCCCTTGGAGCTGCCTTGACCAGCAGTACTGTGCATTCAGAAGCTATGTCTGCAACATTTGTTTCATTGTACCCAATTAGCTCTAGCAAGACACCGACATTGCTGCCAAAGTCCATTATGTCCTTTATGCATTGCTGCTGATCAAATGCACCGCTTGTCTCTGCAGAACAATCACTTAAAAGATCTGGTTCTTTTGTGTAGATGAACCCCTTTCTACTGTTGACGGAACGTAGAAGAAAAGCCCTACATAGGCCAAGAGTTGGCTCAAGAAAATCTTCCATATCCTTTGCATATACAAATTCCAAGAGGTTTCCAATTCTTCTGACTACTTTCAATTGAGAAAGTAACTTGGATTCCATTTCAGGAGCAGATGCGAGAGCCAAACACAACTTAACATTACTTACATTTGCACTGGAGAGATCACCGAGCAAAAACTCAAAGCACTGTGAGATTGTCTTCAAATGTAGAATATCCGAAATTTTAATATAATTGAACTCAATGAACATCACCAGAAGCTTCTGTGCATACATCGGAATGGGATCTTCATCTTCGATCAAGGTGGGGTAGAGAGGAAGAAAATGTGTATTGGATATGGACTTCAAATCCTCTGATCTTTGCACATTGTCAAGTGGTTCATTCAGAAAAATCACCATTACATCATACAAAAGTTTCAGGCACAAAAATCTGGCATCGCCGTCCTTGTTTCCCTTATACAGAACAGCCAAGCTGGGGAGAATTTCACGAACAAAGATAATAGAATTTTCAAGAACTGCAGCAGACTCTTCGGTCACAGACTCAAGAACTCGGAGAAGGGTTATCTGAAAGTCATCCCTGCCCTAGAGATCAAATTGGGAAGAAAATATACATATTAGCAAATCAATGCCACCCATATCATTTATTTTGTGCTTTGATCTTTTATACATTAGGTAGGATTTAGACTAGGTTGTCAAGTGACTTCTGTATATACTCAAGATAATCATGTCAATCTCATCCCCCCAATCATTGTCAGAACCTTCTACTCAAGAAGCCTACTTCATGTTCGTTACCGACTAATTCAGAAAAAACTTACTCGCTAATATGGAAGACTTGCCCAGCTTTTTGCCCATATCCACCATTATTTAGCACTACCTAAACAATGCATCCCACCACAATCTGGCAAGTTGTACATTTTCAAAATTTTCAACATTGAATTTTAGAAGATCTAGCTGACTACAGATTTTAGCACGTATCCTTTATATTGTCAGATAAATGCAGCTCAACTGAGTTGAAGGATTGAAGTTACATAGTCAAAATGCAAAAACTAGATATAATTAAGAAACACAAAGTGTAGACTGCACCACCTACTTGAAATGGGGTCTCCACCAGTTTGATCAAATTTGCCAACTGCTGCAGGACCTGGTGGCTCCCCACCTTCCGCTTAAAAGATGAGCTACCAAGTAGATGAAGAACAACAGGGAACATATGAACATTACTCTTTGGAGCAGCTCGACTGCTTGGGGCAGACATATGCCCATGGCGTCTTCCTCCCATCATTTGCTGAATATCTCCATTTATGGTATCCAGTAAACCTGGTATAGTGGATGCCACAGCATTCACAAATGCCTCTAAACACTGCCGCACAAAGTTGTCCTTCTCTTTTGCTAGTCTGTCTATTGTGGAGAGTAACCTAGCGTTGCACAAAAAGTGTGGCAGCCATCTCCTACCATTTTTACAAAGAAGAGCCACAAATACAAGTGCCTTTCCCTTCAAAACTTCACTTCCCTGCTCAATTAGAGACACAAGGCTTGGGACAAGGTTCTTATCCTCCACCAATGGTAGAAGGTATCGACCACTATTGGTGAAAATATGGCTTCCAAGCATGGCCATGTTTAGAAGGTTTAAGCTGATTTGCTGCTCTCGTGGACTGCCCTTGACGAGGGAAGATGCTATGTCCTTTGATGAAAGCTTCTCTATAACCGATTGAATGCTAGGAGGATTGAAACGAACTAGGCGGACCAGACATGACCCTGCTGTGAGCCTTATGTTCTCCTGTTTCCCGGCAGCCCTATATATATAGCTCAGGTTTCCAATCACATCTTGGCTGGTGAAACGAGCTGCCCAGTGCCCTCCCTGGCTTGAAATGTTCTCAATTGTTCTCAATGCATAAAGTTGAGTCATATCATCCTCACCTTTTCGTAAAATTGATGAGACCAATGAAATCAATGAATTTGAAACCTGTCCAATGAAATGTGAATTATTCATGACATAGAAGAATTAGTATAGTGCGTAAAAGACCTAATACTATCCCCTGCATAATAAAGTTCTCAGATTGAATCATTCATGAAAATTCAATTGACAGGTAGATATTATCCTGTTTTCTTGACTGACTTTAGGAATAAAAAGGTTTAATTCAGATTAACTGAGCTTCAACCAATTACGCACAAAAACATGAAGGTTGTGGCGTTAAAAGTAAGAAGCTAACCTGCCAGCCAGATGTAGACTTATTGTCCTTTGATGGAGATTCTGGTGGATTATTGTCTCTGCTATGATCAAGTTGAGTTGATATATAGAATAGCAACTCACCTAAAGCAGCCATAGAAAACCTCCTCACTTTTTCTTGCTTATCTCTAAGGCCATCTGTAAGTGAACCTAAAATTCCAGAATTTGCCAAATCGTCTTCGATTAAAGTCGAGTGCCTTATTAGCAAACCGATGAGTGAAGTAAGTTGAACACGCAAAGAAAAGGCCTTCGATTGTCGGACCATTTTGACAAGTATGAGCATTATTGGTCCATTGGTCAAGATATTGGCTGCGTCAGCATTACTGCTCAGCATCTCAAGGTATCTAATTACGTTCTGCTTCTCCCCAGCACTAGTGTTCCCATTCAAAATGGCTACAATCTTATTGGTGATGGCATCCAATTTTTCTTTGGGCATCTTCACAAAATCAGATGCCTGCAGGGCCTCAAAGGGAAGTGAAGGAATCACCTCCAACAGTTTATCAGCTTTTCTTCCTGGCATTACAGGTCTGACTGAGAGATCCGATGGATGCCAAAGTACATCTGAAATGTTATTGGAAGACCTTGTAGAATCAGAGTCAATGACTGATCCTGCTCCTTCCTTAACTCTCTGGTTCTTAATTTGAGGACTAAGACTAGAAGGGGGAACAGCCACTTCAATCTGTTCTGAAGATGAGTCCTGATCTAGTGCTTTTGGTTCATCTGAGGCGGGCATACTAAAAACAGATGGAGTATCTAACAGCTGTGTGCTAGTTTCAATCTCTTCCACTTTCCCCTGATTCTGATCTTGACTTGAAAACTTGTCTTCAGGCGTACAAGTTGCACTATCAGATTCATCTTGAGCCTCTTCTTCAGCGTTCTCGTTGAAATCAAGTTCCATATCGGTGTTCTCAAATTTGACTTCAGCATCATTCTCAGAGCTATTAGGCAAGGGCCTCCTGTAGTTTTCCTTCTCATTCTCCTTCTGTAAGTTTGACTTTGCTATTCTTGAAAGTCTTAAGAGATTCACAGCTCTGGTAGCGCTAGGACGATCTTTCTGTTTCTCTTCCACTACTTTGCCAGAAGCCTTGGTCTGAGTCCTTCGGCCACTTGGTGTACCTTTGACTGGTGTTTCAAAGCCTCTTGGTCCAGAGATAGAATTCTCATCCTGCTTTACAGCCCCTTTCACATTTTTCTCACGACACTTCGGAGGGGTCTTATTTTGATGAGATTTATCACCGTTACGTTCTGAAAGGCATGGTTTATTATATAGTTCTGCCATGTTGTCAAAAGCAGGCTGAGGAGGTAGAGGGACTGAAGTGAATTTACTTCTCCAAAAAGCATGTCCACAAAGCTCTGGCCACTGAATTCTTTCAGCTGGATCTTTTACCAGCAGAGAATTGATCAGATTGACAAATGGACGGCTTGGATTGCCCGGGAGAGGTGGAATTTGGTCTGAGAGGATAGATTTCACCAAATGAGTAAATTCTTTTTCCACAAAGGGAGGCCTCCCTGCATAACACTCGTACAGTACACAACCAAGGGCCCAGAAATCAGACGCGTAAGAATGGACACCCGCATCATCAAAGAGCTCAGGAGCCATGTAAAATGGTGTTCCACGTTTTGCTTGTGGCAACTAAACAAGTTCATAAGAGTAAACTAGATTAGCAACTAATTTGTTAGTTGAGGGGAAAGGGTGAATACGACATTTCAAAATTTGACTATCAAAGGGGATTACTCTTTATGTACAAGACCCGCATTGTTGCAAATTGATGGTAAAAACATACCGATGAAGAAGGAGTTTTTGATATGTCATTCAACTTTCTAGCCAACCCAAAATCACATAGCTGCATTACGTAAAGACACAACATCTGTTATTTACATACTAATAATAACTACTGGAATAGCCTAACAATACAAGAAAAGTTAAAACACACAAACACCTTTGTCCGTCCATTTTCATCCAATAGAATGTTTGATGGCTTCAAATCGCAGTAGATAATTCCCCTGGAATGTAAAAACCTGACCATACAAGGTTTCCAGGACATAACTCAAGATTAAAAAAAATAAAAAATAAAAAACTAAAAAACTCTCCACACAGGAAAAGGAAGTTCAAGGCTAATGAGCATACTGCAAAGCTTTGACAAGGTCACGGGCAAGATCATGAATTGAGTCTTCAGGTAGTTGACTATCCTGTGGCTCGATCACAATAGAAAACGATGTAATTCTGAACAAACCTAATATATCACATTGCAAGATTGCAAATCCTTTGCTGTATGTGTCCATACAAATGCGTAGGAATGAAGTTTTTGAATAATGGTATGACATGATACAAAAATTATGCACATCATTTTCTTGCCACAGCCTTGTTATAATCTTCCACGCCACAACCACCAGTTAAGGATGTCTGCTCTCTGAATTCACTTAAAGGTAGTAAGTCACAGAAAATGATGAAAAATTGAAGCACTGACATGGTGCAACAGTTGACCACTTTAAGTTTTCAAGCATGAAGAAGTTCTATTGCCTTTTTCAGGAGTTACATAGATTCTATAGTATATCCACATCTTTTCCTTTCCAATTTTTGTAGTGATTTTAGAGTATAAAGACAGTGAGCAGCCCAATTTGCAGTGATCTGACCAATCTATCAATTTGTAAAGTTAATCAGTTGGTGTCATTATTGCCTGATTGAAAGTAGTAGTATAACAAGGATCATTACCCAAAATGATTAATATAAATTAGGACACAAAATTTGCTGCAGATACAAAAAAACCAGTGTAACAAGGATGCTTGTGATTTTATTGGTTATGTCACTGTCAGCATCCAAACTTTTATCACACTTTTACTTCGGAAATTGTCGAGTCGACTTACTCATATTTGCATTTGGCTGACATCAAGGGTGTGCCCTTGGATTACCACCTAACTAAACAGTTGCAAACAATTGAATTATCCACAGCATTGTCAATAGAATTAGAAGACCATAAAACTTCCAGGTCCTCTCTTGCTCAGGAGAAAAACCATATATGTTCATCAAAGACAAGCCTTACCTGTCGTAATAAGGCCATCAGATCTCCTCCAACACAGTACTCCAAAACTAACCACAGGTGAGCGGAGGTTTCATACCTGATATTCAAGTTAAAAATATCACCTAGTTCAGTCGCTACTAGCAAACAACTGCTACCACGATAAATTATGTATTTCCGTATACGGAAAAGTCTTACCAGGAATAAAATTTGAGTACATTCGGGTGATCCATTGAATGAAGAATCCTGACCTGCAATACGAGCACCCGACACCAAAATAGAAAAAAAAAAGTTAAAAAGTAATCCAAGAACGATATAATATAGATCACGATACGAGCTTATTAGCCAATAGTACTTCCTGAACAATGAGAATATAACACATAATTCAACAAACTCTTTCTGGAATAAAAGTTAAACAGCTAATGCTTGTTTTGAACAGCGTTTATGGTTTTAGATTTGACTTAAATCGACTATTTCAAATCAATGTGCAAGGAAGTAACCAGCAAAGGAGAACGCAGATCGTTTCGGAAAAACCGAAATGACTGCAAATCTTTCATCGGCTTACTTCTTGAAGAACCTTGCTCTTCTGAGACTTATCGACACTCTTAACCGCGTAGTACTCGATCGTCTTCTTCTTCCTCCCTTTGTACACGGTCTACGAGTCCAGAAATGGGGAGAAAACCGTTAACCAATGAACTCAATCGAACAACCAAAATTGGAAAATTCAGATTAACTAATAAATCAAACAAAGCTACTGTTCGAAATTTGAAACTCGCAACGGATTCCAGCAGTGGTACCGAGTATTTGCCGCGACCAATGGCTTGGTAGATATGATAGTGGTTCATCGTGGCCGGCTAGGCGTCGCTGGGGCTTCGATTCGGGAGAGTATGTGACCCGTCAGAATAGCGGAGAGGACACGGAAACAGACAGTTTGAAGTAGATCTTGGAAAGAGCCTGCTTGGATGTGCTAGGTGTGATAGAGCTTTTCTGATTAGCCTAGTTTAGGGAGACTGTGCGAATGGGCGGGAACCCCTGAGAAGCATCAAAATCAAAATGTGAAATTAGAGAGAAACGATCCGCGGATAAGGTAATCCCGTGTACCCAAACAGGAGTGAAACGGCTGAAATTTGAAAACTGAAAGTGAGAAAACTCCTATGTGGCCCCTAACGCGCTTGTTATACTAGAAAGCCAATAAACGATGGCCACGTCCTTTGACACTGTTGATTAAGGTTTAAATTGCTTTTCACATGCCAAGGAAAGCCCTGAAATAATGTTGATGAGGACAAAATGACAACACAGAGAGTTGAAGAGGCATGGTTTTGAAACCGGCTAAGCTACACATCATGATTGGCGTATACAAAATTTGAACAGATAAATTAACCAAATGTAAATTCGATAACAAAGCATGGCTTAAGAAAATACAATAAGTACCACACTTTGATATGTTCAATTCAAAATATACAAAATCAGAACGTGTAAATTCACCAAATATAAATCCAAGAGCGAAGTTTGGCTTACAAAAGTATATATGGATTTAGGTTTGACATTGTAATTTTGCCATTTACCATAAAAAGGATATTGAATTTCAGATTTAAGAGTTTTGTAGTTCCTGAGAATTTGGTGAAACCATCCTTGCACGAGAAGTACATAAGAAAATAAATAAATAAAAAGTTCCTTTTGACAAATTAAAACTTCCAATATGGATTGGTCGTGAAAGCAACCTTTTAGAATGGTAAACACGAATAGCCAACATTCAAACAACTTTAATCTTTTTGCTCTTAATGCTGCATTGTTTCAATCTTTTATTTTGTCAACAGTTGTTCGACAACATTTACACCCAAGTAATTTAGACGAATCAAACGGAAGTTCAGGAAAAAAAAATTAAAAATAAGGGAAAAAAGAATAGGAGTTCCAAGAATACATGGATGATTTAAACCAAAGTTGCTAAACTATTTGAATAATTGAAACTTTAGACCTCATTTACTCGCATAGAGCATCATTGCACCTAACAAGACTCATGGTTGGTTCTGATAAAGGATATAAGAAAAAAAGATCATCCCTTCATAACTAGGTGGCTAATGCAATGTTTTATCCCTACTTCAAACAATGTAAACATTGAATTGACCCATAATGCAACACCATCGTAGAACAATACACCGAGATAAAAAGTATTATAGTCTTAATAAAATCATTATGTCATTAGATCTTATGTACCCACTCATTTAATTTCAAGCAATGAATGTTCAAGAAACCAAGATGATTGACAAATACAATGATTACTATATGTTGGCTTGCTTTCATGCAGCATGGTTTTTTATTTTTTTGGGAGATCTTTTAGTAAATGTTCTTTGAAAAATCTCTTAAAATCATAAAAATATAAGTAGAAGAATTGGAATAAAAATTTGGCAATGGTCCCAATTACATAATCTTTAATTAACTTTTAGCTTTGTGACTTTTGGTATAATATTTAAAGATCATAATATTTGGCATCAAAATTATGTTAATATGACACATATGACCCAACAAGAGAATAGCTTTGTCCCAAAGGATAAGATCCAACTATGGGCAAAGTTTGAAGATGTGAAGATTGACTTGCTTGCTAAGCTTTAAAAATGATGGGAAAGCTCTTGAATGTAGGAAAGGAAGGGGCGCAAAGGCAAAGATATTCAAGTCCAAAAGGCTAAGTGGGAGGAGACTAAGACGAATGTGACGAAACATGCTGTTAAAAGTGGGTGTTGTCCCACATTGGAAGTAAAATGATAGGCATGTGATCTTATAAGTGACGATAATTTATTACTCAATGCCTTAAAGTTTTGTGATAGACCCTTACATTTTAATATGGTATAAAAAACCAGGTTGGGCATTTGTTTCATAAAACTAATATGCCTAAAAGTTTGGCTTTAATTTACTTGTAATGCTTATGTCAGCATACAAGTGAAGGGAAAAATATAGTATCTAAGCTAAGGATAGGCCTCTGCTTCATAAACCCCTACGCCCTAAAGCTGGGCTTCAGTTCACTTGCAATGCTTATATCATAAGATATCAGTTGAAGATTTATGTTATGATTTTTAACCATTATGCCAAAAACTTTAAAATTGAAGGTTAATTAATAATTATTTTATTTAGACTATTACCATCCTCCATGCTTCTCTGATTTGTGTCAAAAACCTAAGGCTAAAAAATGATTATTTCATCTGGCCTATTATAAATTCTTATAATATTGATGAGATCGTAAGTTCATTATAACATTTCACAGCAAAGGCATTAAAAGTTTGCTTGTTGTTTTTCATCTCACGATTGAAATACCATGATATTTATTTTCTAAATTTATTGTCATCATTCAGTATAAAGTTCTAGCTGTTCCATAAAATGTAAAATTTTACTTTTAAACTATCGATTATAAGATCATCCTATAAGCTTTTTAGCCGAACTTCAATTTCATTGGAGCCTAAAATGGGGCCATTCCCGTACCTTTGTAGGAAATAAGAGAGAAGAACCGAAAGTTAATATCTTTCCACGTGCGACCAATTGGCCCGTGTTGGGACTCTGACTATCTCGTGCAATTCCAGTCCCATTTCTTAGCGAGGGTTTTGCGATTGGGCAAACACTCTGTAGTTTACCTTGTTCGTGCCAGCTTTCCCGGTACGGTTGCCGGGGAATTCCGCTCGGATCTCCCGTGAGGTAAACCATCTGGATGATTATACCTTCTCAGGCTCCGTTTGTTTTCCGTCAAAGCATGTTCCGGGGAAGCTTTTGCCGAGGAACGGAAATTTCCTATAATTCATCACCGTTCGAATCTGAATTACGTCTTTTTTTTGGGGGGGGTGAATTTTGTAGACAACGCAGGTTCCTAGTTGTATTTGTGCGTATTTTTTGTTGTCTGCATAGTTGATGTACTGTTGTGTAAGATGTCGTGTCCAAGGCATTCACCGGAAAAAAGAAAAAGAAAGAGCGTATATTGTTTCGGATAGGGAAATGAACGAACTTATATTCAACTACTACCACACGCGCAACTTAGAAAGGAAAATAAAAAATGAAGCAAATCATTACGGTATCATTCTTTTTAGGGACAATCTCCCCTTTCTAATACGAGGAACGCGGTGATTTTATTTATTTATTTGGCTTATGAAGGTAAGATTATATTTCTTGCTAGCTTGTTTCTTTTGGATTCGGTATAGTATCAGTAGATACTATCTTGTAACTTCAACTAGTGTCTTTCTATCTGCTTTCCTTCCCCTTTTCCGCACGTATAGAGTTAAAAAGTGAGTTGAAAATTGTATTGCTATAATTATTGTATTATCTCGTACCCTTTGATACGAGTTGCATTTTATGCTGCGATAAGCAGGCACGTTCGATGCTTGCTTATGTGTGGCATTGAAACTGCCCTGAATTAAAACTCAATTGTCTCAATGCATATCCATAATATTTTAGTATGTCACTGTTTATTGTGATATAAGATATCATATCTAATTACGAGAATTGGTGCTTTGGGTTTCACATTATAATCCCCCGTATTATGTTTTGATTCTAGCTACTATGCTGATCCCTTTTTTTTTTTTTTCAATTGCATTCTAGTTAAAATGCGATGGCGTCTCCACAAAATGTCGAATTGGAGGCGGCAAAGTTTCTGCACAAACTCATCCAAGAGTCTAAAGACGAGCCTGCAAAATTGGCTACAAAACTTTATGTGGTGGGTTTTGTTTCTCTTAATCAAATACGTTAATTACTGTCATTACTTTTCTTTTGTATGCAGCAATTGTAATTGCACTTATATTTATAATCTTTGGGTCTTTCAGATATTGCAACACATGAAATCAAGTGGAAAAGAACATTCGATGCCATATCAAGTAATATCAAGGTAAAGAGTTAGAATTCAAAAATAATTTGTTGTTCCGTGTACTTGTGACTTGGATAGTACCTTTAGATGATAAAAAATTGCGAGAGGAGCCCATTAAACCATTTTGAGCCTGCTAGCTGAGAAAGGAAGGAAGCGTATTTTGATCTTCAAGAGAATTATTGACTGCTGCTATTATTCTCATCCTTCATAAAGTAGGCGTATTTAGTAAATCTGGCTGTTACAAATAATATATTGAAGTATTTGATGTCAGTTAAAGTGATAATGATTGATGTTTCTCATGCATGTTACTTATATGGTGACAAAAAAGGATGGCCCTGATTCAGTGATTCCTCTATGCACTGTTATCTCATCTGGATAGACTCCCATTTTGATATTGAGGCATTAAATGCAGTGGCATGTGTTCAGCTGAAACTGAGATCTGAAATTAGATTTCCCAAATAAATTTGTGAGGTTTCAAGGAGTATGATGGTACTTCTGAAGCTCAACCTATTTTCCTAATTGGAATTTGGTCTTTTCTGCTTCTTTATGGGAAAAAAAGATGCTGTTCTATTGGACAATGTTCCACATACTGGGCTTTCTAATCTAATTTAAGATCCACAAACATAATTGGGCGTGTTTGGTAGCAGTGGAGATTGCAACTTGTTAACTCTAGTTCTTGTTTCCATGGGTTGACTTGTCAACGTCATTCATCTAACTTATATTTTTCTAGGGCAATGGAGACTGTTATCAACCAACATGGCCTTGATATTGAGGCTTTGAAGTTATCACGACTTCCATTGACTGGTGGTAATCAAATAGGTGACTCGGCATCTGCTCAGTTTGCCGGTAAAACTGCTCTTAGTCAGGCTGGGATTCTTGTTGAAATGGCCTATGGTATGTCATTTTAAATTAATCTCTAAAATGGAACACATGCGTGCAGGGTCTTCACAGGCAGGCGGCATTGCAAAAGATTCAAAAGTAATGGCAGAAAGTGACATAGTTAAAGTTGATCCATATGCTTCAAACAGGCCGCCTGTTGGCCAAAGCAGTTCAGGACATGATTATTATCAAGGGTCTGTAGCTCATAGGAGTAGCCAGTCTTTTGATCATGAAAGTCCATCTAGTTTGGACTCTAGGTCTGCCAACTCGCAATCGCAGGACAGGCATCAAAGGGATGGTAAAAAAGCTTCTGCAAAGAGAAAAAGGGGTGATGCATCAATACCAGTGGAACAGCACAGCAATACTCAACAACTTGATGCTCGAAATGCTGCAGTAAACATGAGGAAAGGGAAGATGAACAAGGTTGAACCTTTGGCAGGTCTTTCCGTTAAAGGAGGTGAGCATACCAATCTTAACATAGTTCCAAGTAGTGGTCAGATGGAACATTCTGCATCTTTTTCTAGTAGCATGACATCAATGCATAGGACCAAACAAGAGGGTCAATATATGATAGAGAAGCAGTTGGATTTGGCAAACCTTGGCAATTCAATGCTGCGGACTCCAAATCCAAAGTACCCTGAAGAAGGGGAAGTTTCTTCTGCTTCAGGACAGCATCAAGGGGGTTCTGTACCTTCCCATGATATGAGGGGTGGATGGAATCAAAATAAAAGAGGAATAACATTTGAAAAATCTAAAATTCCCGGATTTTCTTCTAATGTCGTTTCTGCTAATATGACAGCAGAGATTCCGGCACAGCAGTCAACAGCTTTATCTCTTGGATCAAGTAAGGATCAAAAAGATTTTTAAACACTAGAGTTGTGGGTTTCAGTTTATTGGAAAATTGCACACCTGAGTTTTCTTGCTTGACAATTTGGAAAATGTTTCAAATTTAGTGGGGTTAAAATTTGGTGTATCTGTGGACCTGGAACCAAGTAGTTAGAAAGTTTATTTTTTAATGAGATGTGTTAATTTTATATTGCACTTTCAGTGTTGGCCGTAATTAAGTTATGCCTATCCCGGAAGTTTTTTTTGAACTTTTTCACTTATGGTGGGCATTGAACACTGTGTATTATAGATCTCAAGATTTGAGTCCAAAGATGTCCTGGATCTTATATGATATGAGCTATTACTGGAATTGTTTAGGTGCTTTTGGAAAGGTTCAGGGAGGGATGCCTGCTGCTTCTGGTTCTTATCCAGTGGTAGATTCAGGATTTTCTGGTTCAATGCGATTCAGTGGTTCTTTAGAGCATGAAGGTGGGAGTTCAAACATGTTAGCCGATGCAAACAAGGTTGTTCAGGTGCTCACTTTCTGTTCATCATCATGATTTCCTTTTTATGGATGAATTATGGTGTGTTTGCCAAATCAGACATGTTGTCAGTGCTCGATCCCAAAATGAGCTCCTTATTTTCCTGTTTTGGATGTATCAAAATAAATTTCCACTTACAGAAGCCAAGCAAGTATCTTTATTTCTTTTTTTCCATATCTACTCATAAGCATACCACAAGACTCGTCAATGGTTGTTCCCACCTTCACCTATATTGGTAAAGTGTTTGAGTTGCACTCCAATATTGAACTTTGTGCTGTTTCAAAAAATGAGGGCACTTATTTTAGGATGGAAGGAGGTGGTAAAAAGTTTCTGGAATACGATTGAAACCGATGCTTACTTAACGTGCATTGGTGCGAGCAAGTCAATCTAGCATATGTTCATTTTTATGTTTCTGCTGATCTTAATGTGTGGAGCTTTCCTAGTAGGCTCACTATTTCATTGTTGTCTAATGGAATGCAGACCATGTTTAAAGTTTGTTCTGTGTGGGTCATGTCAAACCTTGCTATTTAAAACCTTGTGTGTGTATCAATGTGTTTGCTTAACGAGCTATATATATATAATTTTTTTCCCCAATAGGGTGGCAGGCAAAATAATATTTCAGAAATGAGTATGCCTCGGACTGTGGCTCCTAGAGACACTGGAAAAGCACCAGTTACCCATGCTCCTATGACTTCTAGCATGCCTTTCAAGGAACAACAGTTGAAACAGCTTAGAGCTCAGTGCCTTGTCTTTTTGGCATTCAGGTTGGACACTTATCTAGCATCTGCCACTGTTTTTTAGTATGGAAACATTGCAGCTTCAAATTGTTCAATTCAGTTTGCTATAAGCAGTGTTTTACTATGTGCAGAAATGGTTTGCTGCCAAAGAAACTGCATCTTGAAATTGCACTTGGGAATTTCTTTCCTAAAGAAGGTAACTTATATTTGTTAATTTTTCTATACTGGTCTTCATTCATTAACATGGAAAAAATTAGGTGGCAATGCAGATGGACCTCGAAAAGAACTGAGTGGAAAAGTGCAGTCCTCTAACGACCCCAGTAGCAACTCTGATGTCACGATGCAATTTGGAAGACCAAATACTGTGAGGGAAGCTGATATACTTCATCCAGTTGCCTCATCTACTGGAAGACTAATGGAGGCTGACACATTCCCAAGAGAAGCCGAGAGCCTAAAAATGTCAGAGGAGAAAAATGGGACAACTTCTGACATTTCTGTACTTGCTGAAGAAAGGAAACATCTTCTTGCCTCAAGAAAAACTGGGTGTGAAACTCAGACTCAGGAAATAGCAGCTTCACAGGCATGTTTAACCATGGGATCATCGCAGCCTGATTTGTTAAATACAAGGAGTTTATTAACTGTTGGTAATCCTGTGGAAAATGTTGAGAATGGCCATCTGCAAGTTGGAAGGGCTAACCAAGCTTCTTCTATAATGGGCATAAATAAGCAGATGAACCCAGATATAATTAGCTGGACAGGAATTGGTGGTCATAGTGAGGTTTCTAGGGGTTCCTTGTTGGCCTCTTCTCTTCACCATGAGTTGGTGCCAGAAAGAAAAGATAGTAATGCTTGTCAGTTTCAAAACCTCAGTAATAGCAGTGGTCCAGGGGGTCAACATGCGGAAAGTAACTCACCTTTTTCATTTAAAGAGCAATGGAAACCTGTTCCCGGAATTGACAATGATCACCAAGCTATAATTCCAATGAAGGATGCTCATGTGATGTCAAAACATGTTTCTCAGGGTAATGACCTAACTGTAAACAAAACATTAATTCCTGTCAATGACATGCTTAAGTAGTATCTTGTTTGTTGCAGATCAAGAAGAGGAGGATAGGTCAGTGTCTACTGATTTGCAACCGTATCCAAAGTACACTATGTCAGAGAAATGGATTATGGATCAGCAGAAAAAGAAACGTCTGGGTGATCAAAGTTGGCTACTGAAACAGCACAAAGCAAAGCAAAGGATTGCCACTCGTTTTGTCAAGTTGAAGGTTTGTTTTATGACTCATACACAAGCACTTGGCATGGACTATAACCAAATTGGCTACTTAAAATGGGGCTTTGTGATCCCTCATGCTCACTCCCTGTACAGTGTCAAACCTGTCTTTGCTATTTTTACAAAGTTTCAAACTCAAAGGCAGAGGATATATAGACATTTACAAATCGAATAATGCTATTTTTTTTTCTTTGTTTAAACTGATCCAAGTAACAGGCTATCTGAAAACGGGGTGTTCCAGAAAATTGGGGAAAGATTGTTCGGAGTCTCTTGTTTACCTTGGGAAAGATGCTTCTGTTTTCTCCCTATCTTTGGAATGATGTTGATGTTTATGTTATAAGTGTGTTATTGTTGTAAATAATTTATCTGGGGATCAATGGATTGAGAGCTTAAAGTTTACCAATCTGAGTTCATAATATAGGTAATGGGATTCTCAGATTTCCAAGGATTGGCCTCTTGGAAGTGCTAGGTTTCATGCTTGCAGGCATGTGTTGCCACAGTGTTGCCTTGAAACGACCTGATTGGAGGTTTTGCTTATGTGAGGGATTTTTATTTGCAAAAGGATGGGATCCTTGTAGTTCTATAGAATCATCTGCTTATGGAAAAAGAAAGGGCTCCACAAGTCTTCCTGTGGGGGAGGGTGCTTGCAATTTGTACTTTTTACCTGATGGGGGTATCCATCTAATTGATGTGTTGCCTTGATATTTTCTTAAAATGTACATGGCAACTCGCATGCAAAAACATGCATATATTATATAAGAAGGTGCTCTGCCAGTGGACTAATCTGTAAAAATTTCTGATGTTCCATCTGGTGCATGTTGTGATGCAGGAAAATGTGAGCTCATCTGAAGATATATCTGCAAAAACCAAAAGTGTCATAGAATTGAAAAAACTTCAACTGCTGGATCTTCAACGGCGCCTCAGGAGGCAATATGTCTTCCCATAGTTGCTTCAAAATTTAGTTATATACCTATCATTTTGACACTTAATTACTTTTGTTTCATGCAGTGATTTTCTGAATGATTTTTTTAAACCAATTACAACTGAAATGGATCGCTTGAAATCATTCAAGAAACATAAACATGGTAGGAGGATAAAACAACTCGAAAAGTTTGAGTTCAAAATGAAGGAAGAGCGACAAAAGAGAATTCGTGAGAGGCAGAAGGAGTTCTTTAGTGAGATAGAAGTCCACAAGTACGTATTTTATTTTCCAGTTCAAACCATCAATTCTTCTTACTATAGCTTTTGATGTATCATTGGCATTCATTGATGTTTTTCTTAATAATAGTTTCACACCACAACCCCACCCCACCACACCACCCCCCCCCACAACACAAACAATGTACACTCATTGACTTGCTTGATAACCTGAACTCCAGGGAAAGACTGGATGATGCATTCAAAATTAAAAGAGAACGCTGGAAGGGTTTCAATAAGTATGCGAAGGAGTTCCATAAAAGGAAGGAACGTATCCATCGCGAAAAGATTGACAGAATCCAGCGTGAGAAGATTAATTTATTGAAGATCAATGACGTGGAGGGGTATCTGCGGATGGTGCAGGTATGATTTGTTCATCTAGATTTTTTCACTGATGTAATAGTGGCATGAGACTCTTATTCCTCTCACATAACATTTCCAATAATCATATTAGGATGCCAAATCAGATCGTGTTAAGCAACTTCTCAAGGAGACAGAGAAGTATCTTCAAAAGCTTGGATCCAAGCTACAGGAGGCAAAGACAGTGGCAGGGCGTTTTGAGAATGATATGGATGGGATAGGAACTGAAAGTACTATCGAGAAGAATGAAATTGCTGTTGAAAATGAAGATGAAAGTGATCAAGCGAAGGCAAGTTTGTTTTTTGTGCACTTTTGTGTTTACATTAGTGTTTACTAACTTTTGTTGTGTATCTGTTATGCAGCATTACATGGAAAGCAATGAGAAATACTATTTGATGGCTCATAGGTATTAATGCTGCCTTTTTATTCCTACGCTCAGCCTTTTCCTATCATTGTTTTCTCTGCTTAAAATTGGATTATTTCACTTGGAAATATACCTTTAGCTGCCACTGTTGTCAGCCTCGCTCATGTAGTCATTTTTCATTTTATATTCAGAAAGTTTGACTGTCCCTTTAGAAGTTTGAATGTCATTTTTTTCTTGTGAATCTGGATGCCTTGAGGCCATAGGGTCATTGATTTCCTTTTTTTATTAATTTTATTCAACTTGCTCTTGCTGAAAATCTGAAAATCTAGTTGATTGTTGCAGCATAAAGGAGAACATTGCTGAGCAGCCTTCATGCCTTCACGGTGGAAAACTAAGGGAGTAAGTTGAATGTGCATCCCCTATATGATCATATCTTATCTTTTTTTCGGTTTATCTTGTTTTGGGGTGGCTGTTTCCTGCTTTCATTTTAGTTGGTATTTATTACATTCCGTTTAATAACTTGCTGGGCGGTACTTCTTATCTATCTTGTTCTCTCGTGGGGAGTATGACTTTTGTTGTTTCCTTGAATTTGCATTCTTAATGACTGCAGTTTTTAATGTTCAGGTATCAAATGAATGGCCTAAGGTGGTTGGTTTCACTATACAACAACCATTTAAATGGAATTCTTGCTGATGAAATGGGCCTTGGTAAAACTGTCCAGGTATTGTTGGGTTCTGAATTTGTTATACCCAGCCAGCCCGATGTTTGGGTGCGTTAACAGTTCATCTTGTGGGCTTGTAGGTTATTGCTCTAATTTGTTACCTTATGGAAACCAAAAACGATCGAGGGCCATTTCTTGTGGTTGTGCCATCTTCAGTTCTACCTGGATGGGAGTCAGAAATCAACTTTTGGGCCCCTAGTGTGCATAAAATTGTCTATGCTGGGCCTCCAGAGGAGCGGCGGAAGCTTTTTAAGTAATGAATTGTGAACATGGCTACTTTTTTAATATTATTTATTTTGCATCTTTCAATTTTATTCGGGATTTTGTATTGTTTGTTGCTCAAATGTTGATTTGTATTGTAGGGAAAAGATTGTTCATCAGAAATTCAATGTTCTTTTGACGACGTATGAGTACCTTATGAATAAGCATGATAGACCGAAACTGGGTAAAATACACTGGCATTACATTATTATTGATGAAGGCCATCGCATAAAGAATGCTTCTTGTAAATTGAATGCTGACTTAAAGCACTATCAGAGCTCTCACAGATTGCTGTTAACTGGAACACCACTGCAGGTAAGAGAGTTTCCTTTTTCTATGCTCTTCTTCTATGTAACATTGTTAACTTGCATCTGTATTTTGATATTAGAAGTACAACTTGTCTGATAACTTCATTGCATAATTGGTGTGATTTTACTTTGCTGCATTTCTTTCATAACTTCGTATTCTTGTTTGTGGATTAATTTTTCACAATGATTTTTATGTAGAACAATCTTGAGGAATTATGGGCGCTGCTTAATTTCTTGTTGCCAAATATTTTTAATTCATCAGAAGATTTTTCTCAGTGGTTCAACAAACCGTTTGAGAGTAATGGTGATAATTCACCTGATGAGGTATGCATTGAACTTGTTCTTTTCTTGAGAATTGAATTTTTCCTCTCTCTTGTGAAAAATAATAGTTGTATTAATTTCTGTAACTTCAAATGTTTGCATTATAAAGAAAGCCTTGCTGTCTGAGGAGGAAAATCTTTTGATTATAAACCGGCTTCACCAAGTTCTACGGCCATTTGTACTTCGGAGGCTGAAACACAAGGTACTTGTATGATATTTTGTGCTTAGTAGTTGCGTTCACCTTTTAGGGTAAGTTTTTTTAGTTGTGTTGATGCATTAGAGTGTAAATTTTCCATTTAATTGATTTTCTTTCAGGAGATTTGAGTTCGTACTCCTATAATAACTGGACTTGTTATGGTGTTGTTACAGAGTGTTAAGTGCATGACATAAAACGTATCTCTTCTAAGGGCTTAGGAAATAACTCTGAAAGCTGTTTCATTTTCACTTCTTCAGCGATTTATTTACCACCATTTTGTGATGGAAGTCATTTTTGTTTGTAAATGTTCTTACATCCTGAACTTTGTTTTCTTGTAGGTTGAAAATCAACTGCCTGAAAAGATTGAGAGGCTTATAAGATGTGAGGCATCTGCATATCAAAAGCTGTTAATGAAGAGGGTGGAAGAAAATCTTGGTTCTATAGGAGCTTCAAAGGTTTTTTTTTTTCTTTAATATTTAATTGTATACTTCCAATTTACTACTTCCACTTTTTTCCCCTTGTGGTTTTCTATTTTCATGTTGACTAAGGATCTCTGATAAACAAATAATTAGATAACTACCATTATACACTCGTAACACTGAAGGCTTCACTTTGTCAGTCTCGAACGGTGCACAACTCTGTTATGGAGCTCCGTAATATATGCAATCATCCTTATCTCAGCCAGCTTCATGCAGAAGAGGTATGCTTTTGGCTTATGTGTTTAGGCTTTACTTGGTTCTTGAAAGGAATGAGGGAAAGGCTGAAGGGAATAAAATGTTTAGAAACAGCACTTGTTGCAAGCTTTGTCTTCCCTTTCCTTCGTTCTAAAAGGCCAACTAAGACTTTAAACCCTTATATTTCACATTTTATTGTTCACCTATATTGGTTGGAGCCTGACGTTAGCCTGTGTTTTTTAGGTTGATAATTTAATACCCAAGCATTATCTGCCACCAATTATTAGACTATGTGGGAAGCTTGAGATGCTAGATCGGTTACTACCTAAACTTAAAGCGACAGATCATCGGGTATGATATCCATAAATAGTTTTCTTGCAATTTAAGTTTCAGTAGTGGTGGTGAGTTGATGTTCAATCAGTTTTTAGTGCTGTGTTGCAGTTTATTTTCTAGATGTTACAGCTTTTATTTACAGTTACTTTTCTTGTTATGTGATTTTCTATGCGGCCTTTTTTCCTTGTTGCTGCTGTTGATCTTTGGTTTTTTGATTTATGCACAATATTCCAGAGCATTAACATTTTTTATGCTCTAATATTTAGTGGGGTATGTTAATATGGTCCCAAGTATTGTGTTTATATTTATCTGTGGTTGTTAACATTTGCTATAGTGTATCTTTAAATTTATTTCGTAATACTAAAGTTCATTATGAAATTAAAAATTGTTGCCTGTTCATGTTCCTTTAAGTTGATAATTGGATGACAAGATCAGAGGCATTGTGGATGAATTCGAGGGCATTTATCTCCCATATTAGTGCTTTTCCCTCTCCCTCTAATCTGAAAGTGAATTTGTTTTTCTCTTTGTCTGGCTCTTATGTAAAGAATTTTATTATATGATGGGGATATATCCTATCACATGATTTTTTTTCTTTAAATGAAATTCTGTAAAAATAATATCGTGCTTTAAGTCAAGGCTTTGGGGATTTATGGCTTCACCTGGAACTTAAAATATTGCAGGTTCTTTTCTTTTCCACGATGACTAGGCTTCTTGATGTTATGGAGGAATATCTTCTCTTTAAGCAGTATCGATACCTTCGGTTAGATGGGCATACATCTGGGAGTGACCGTGGTGCTCTTATAGAAATGTTCAACCAACAGAATTCTCCCTTTTTCATATTTCTGCTCAGGTAATGATTTATTTGTTTTTTTAATAAAAAAATTACCCTCACACATCTCCACATGCACTTGGTGTTGAGCTTGGGACCAAGAGGTCCCAGGCAGTGCCTGCTTCCAACTGAGCTAGGCATTTGTTGACTCACACTCAGGTAATGAGTGTGGTTCTGCATTAAGTAAATAGGTAGATGGGTTTTATTTCTTTAATTTGGTTTGGAGGAAGGGTTGGGGGGTTGTTTCTTGGGAGGTTTTTCAATATATTGGGGGCAAGGGTGGTGGGGAGCCAACGGGGTATTGACATTCTGGGGAGAATGGGAAGGTTGATTGTGATAGGGTCGTGGATTAACAGTTGGCCCCTTCTTCCCCTGATCTTATCTATCTATATATGCTACCTGAAGTATTGGGTTATATATGACTTGTTTCAGCCTCTTGTGCCATTTAATACATAAGTGTCAGACATTCTGGGTGTGGGTAGCATGTGCACGTCTAGGTTGAATCTGACCTTTAGATATGTTGTTTTAGCATTCGAGCTGGTGGTGTTGGAGTGAATCTTCAAGCTGCTGATACAGTGATCATATTTGATACCGACTGGAATCCACAGGCAATATATAAACTACTTTTCCTTGATTTGTTTTCAAGATGATATTCTGTAATTCGGATTTTGAAGCTGGTTTGTCATTTTATTTATGTATTTGGTAATGTCAGGTTGATCTGCAAGCACAGGCAAGGGCTCATAGGATTGGCCAGAAGAGAGATGTGCTTGTTCTTCGATTTGAGACTGTAAGTTTTTTTCTATTGTGTTAGTGCGTCAAACTTGGTGATCTTTGAAAAAATCAATGTCTATTTTGTTCTTTTTTCTTTGTGGACGGAGTTACTTTTGGCCCTAAGAAGTGGAAAAGGGTTGATTAGAATTAATGACTGCTGCCCCATCAGGCGTGGTCCCCAGCAAATAAATTTACCCCCTAGGGTTAAATTCTTTTCATTATCTTGAACGTTATATTTCAAGTTGAAGAGGCTGGATGTGTAGCTGATATTAGTAAACCAGCATATTGATCCGTGCCCCGCGCCCCACACCACAACCCCCCCCCCCCCCCCCCAAAAAAAAAAAAAAAAAACCAAAACCAAAACCAAAACCAAAACCAACCCAACACAAGCACCCCCCGAAAAAATAAAAACCTCATACTATAACCCCAACTTCCCAAACAAACAAGTGGTGGTGGAAACAAATAGGAAACAAGCTTATTTGATGTGGTTGGCAAACCAGGAAATGTTTTTGTGTTGCCCCTTTCAGACTTCCCTTTAGCGGAAGCTTGTCTGTACTCTTCTTATGTTTTATAGTTTGGTTCTCTTTTTGATTATTAGTTTACGTATTGTTTTGGGTGTATGTAAGTCTCTATTTTTGCTTCTAACTATTGTTGGAATTTATTGGAAGGAGGATGTTAGATGGTACATTTGCTTGGGCATACAATAATCATAAATGAAATAGCCTAATCTAGCTAGTCATCTGCTGCTTTATTGATTAAGTTATCGTGGCCAAGGTGGAATAATTTTGGTGGACAAAACATCCATCTTATTCTCATACAGGCATGCAACTTTTGCTTCATTTTGTGCTTTTGAAAATCTTTCTGTTGTAGTAAATATATAGCTGTTCTAAACTTGTTTGTGGTATCCCTGTGTCACCTTTCCCTTTATTTTCTACTTTTTGTTTTGCTTAAGCCTTGAAGCTGCAGAGAAGATCCCTGTCTAAAGTTGATTTGTGTCATTTCTCACATCTACCATTTGAATACCCCTGAAGATGATTTTGAAAAATGTTAATGATAGTTTTTTTTTTTTTTTGGGGGGGGGGGGGGGTACTGTAAGACATCGTATTTTCGAAATTCTTCTGTTTAGATTCCTGGATTTGCTAGTTTTCAATGGGATATGATATATTCCCCACATAATTATATGTTCAACTTATTTGAACAACCACATTTTCTGAAACAAGGTCCAAACTGTTGAAGAACAAGTCAGAGCTGCAGCTGAGCACAAACTGGGAGTTGCAAATCAAAGCATTACCGCTGGTTTCTTTGATAATAATACAAGGTTAGTTAGAATATCATGAAGCAGAAGTTTGCGGTATGATTTTGAAGCAGTTTCATGGTGTTTTTTTAACAAGTTCTTTCACAGTGCTGAAGACCGAAGGGAATACTTGGAGTCTCTCCTCCGGGAGTGTAAGAAAGAGGAAGCTGCACCTGTATTAGATGATGATGCCCTGAATGATGTCATAGCCCGCAGGTAGTTATTATTTATTTCTGGTGCTTATGCATTAGTTAACTGTGCACTCGATTTCAATTTTACTGGTTTCAGAGGATGGGACACTAGGCTTCTGGAGCCATTATTCCTATGTTAGCATTTACTTGGAACATGTCTACCTTGGTTGAAAATGACAGTTTTTGTGGCCACAAATTGTCTGGATATGGGTTCTTGAATATAGGAATGTATCTTTTCCATTATTTGGTTATCTTAATCAAAAGAAGAAACCCTTTTGATAAAGCATAACAGGTACTTTTCCATCCTGCTTCAACTTAGGCTACGTAGAATGTTAATCACCGGCCCACTGTATTCCACTATAGGGTGAAGTGGTAGCAAAATCAAAATTTTTCTTCCAGGGAATTTTGCAACTGAAAATATTATCACGTTGGGTTTGAATTTTGATGGACTTAATAATACGTTATGGTTTATTTAGACTTCAGTTGTCTGCTACTGCGTTTTTCTATAATGCTCTGACTTTAGCTAATGATTTTATCTTTATCTTGTGTTGGCAGCGAGTCAGAGATTGATGTTTTTGAATCAGTTGACAAACAAAGGCGGGAAGAGGAGATGGTATGGATATTCATTTGCACTGACAGTGTCTCTCTCTTTGATTTTGGAAATCCTTGGATACGGTCATTGCTGCTTGTCTATTGCAGTGGTTTACAGAACTTTGAAATTGCTGCAGGCAGCATGGAAGTTGGCATGTGGCAGAGGAATGGATGATCTACCTCCCCTGCCTTCTCGCCTTGTAACAGATGTCGACTTGAAAGAATTTTATGAAGCAATGAAAATATATGAAGTGCCAAGGACTGGGGTAGTATCTAATGTTGGGGTAAAGCGGAAGACTGAGTATATTGGGGCACTTGATACTAAACAATATGGAAGGGGCAAACGGGCTAGAGAGGTCTGTTCACAATGTTTGATAAGCATAATTTGAGTGTGTGCCTACTGCAACTGCTTTGTTGCCTTTCAATGGCACATTTATACATACATATACACACATAAAAGAACATATATGCTACGCTGCCATACTGTTTCCAGTTGATTGAAAATTTTTGTTTCTTTATAAATTGATTTTGTTTGTCATAGGTGCGTTCCTACGAAGAGCAATGGACAGAAGAGGAATTTGACAAGATTTGTCAGGTTGAGTCGCCCGAATCTCCCAAATCAAAGGAAGAAGTGACAGAGACAAAGTTGCCTATAGATGCTGGTAAGTCTATGGGGCCTGTTGGTGACACAGAACCACCAACTCCAGCCGTGCTGCCCACCCCACCACCTGTTGCAGAGGCTCCACCTTCACAGCCGAGCAAAGAGATAACACCACCATCTAAACGAGGCCGAGGAAGGCCAAAAAGAGGAACATTGGATAAATCACCAGCTACCGCTGTTCCTCTAGCATCACCTGGAGCAGACAAATTGACCAATATAACATCTGGTCCTGATTCTTCACACTGTACTGTTGATGTAAAGGATAGCACTGGAACTGTGCATCATACTGGTACAGGGATTGCTCCAAGCTCTCACCCTACTGCCGCTCTACCTTGTGCTTCTTCTGGCTCTGATGCTTCGCCTTCTGTATCAATCCAAGTAAAAGGACCAGCTAGAAAAGCTCAAAGTGGTGTGGAAGCACCCCGGCGAAGGGGAAAGAAACAGGGGCTGGTAGCACCTGCTGTTCCTGGTTTAGTTGCCACTGATCCAAAACTAAATGAACAGGCACAAAGTAAACCTGTGAATCCAATGGGGATTGAAGCTATTGCTACAAGTGGAAGTCTTTCTGACATACCCACTGCCGATACTCCAGATTCTTTGCCTGGTTCTGCTGCACCAAAATGTACTGTTGGAACTGATCAGAATGCTGGTGAAGGGGTTGTTTTGAACTCTCAGTCAACTCATTCTTCCTCTTCAGTTTCTATTTTATCTCAATCCACCATTCATCCTTCCCTCCCTAAGGAAATTAAAGTGCAAAGTCGAAAGACTCAGAGTGGAGCAGGAGCACCCCGGCGCAGGGGAAGGAGACCAGCAACTGCATCGCCTGCTGTTCCAGATGTATTGGCTGGTCAGGCTTTAAAACCAAGTACCAATTCACGGGACATATCTGATTCAGAGCAGAGTAAGCGGGAGAATAATGCTCAGGAAATGAAAAATATTGTCCGCAAGCAAGCATGTGAAGCCTCTGATGGTGTACCTCGTCAAGGTAATATTTCAACTGAACAATCGGATGATTTAGCCCAAGGCAAGCAGATGGCAAGTCCATCAACAACGCAAGAAAGTGCTGCCAAATCCCCGGGTAAGTACTACACATATTTAAAAGTTGGTCAAATTGTTGCAACAATATTGAAGGATGATTTCAAACTTGTGCAGGGGCTACGTCAGGACAAAGTCAAAACACTGATGTGTGTGAGAAGCAATCTGTGACTACAGAGATTTTACCTGAAAATGCGTCTTTAAAAACAAATATTAGTGAGCTTCCAAGGGGTGGAGGGGTTGTACCAAGTACACCAGTATTGAGTCAGACTATTGTTGAGGTGATTAAAAACCAAGGTTCAGAGGATAGGAGCCTTCAAGTTGGGTCATCTCCAAATGTTGGAGTTGGTTGTCCAGCTGATTGCTTTCCTGACACTCCCTCCGTGGAAGGCATCAGTAAGACTGTACCTAATCCTGCTGCCAAGACTGCTACTAGCTCTCAGTCAGCTCAGTCTTACGCTTCTCTACTTCCAGCCTCTCAATCTACCCCTCCTTGCCCTTCAGAATCCATGCATGTCAAAAGACAAGGTCGTAAGAATCAAGCCAGGGTAGAGACACCACGACGTAGGGGAAGGAAACAGGCTCCAGTAGTTCCAGCTGTTCCTGATGGTTCAGCTGGTCAGGATTCAAAAACAAGTGTTCAATCACAGGATAGATCTGGGGATTCGATGGGCAGTAAAGCAATGTCCTCAAGAATTAAGCAGGGAACTGATTTGCAGGAACAAACGAATGTTATTCAAACTCAAGCATCTGAAGTCCATTCACCTGGTGTTTTAGCTGGTCATGATCCAAAAAGAAAAGAGCGACTGGCCAATGCTGCCCCAAATAAGCAGATAAAGCTTGACATTGGTGCTGGAACCCCAGATAAGGCCCCTCCTTTAGGCCGAATTCAGACTGCTGCCGTAAATGATGTTGCTCGTGTGATGAAGGAGGTCTTTTCGGGAACCTGCTCATCAAAAACTCGAATTGCTGAGTCTTTTGGAAGTGAAGGAAGGGATGCCTCAAAATTAACTCCATCAAGTAAACCCTTAGTGGAAATGGCCAAAATCCAGGGTCCAGAGAATAAAGCATGTTCGGTACTGCCAACTATAGAAACAGCAACTCAAGTTCTTATTGAAAAACAGTCCGAGACTAAAGCGGATGCAAAAGCAGATGGTGATGTCCCTCCCATGAGTGAGACCCTGGTTCCTCTGGCTAATGAAGGCAAACCTCAAAGCAACTCTGTTTCTGGCCCTGGAGAAAAGAGCGAAAACTCAACTATGCCAAGTGAAATGGAGAGCATTTGCGCAGCTTCTCTCACTGCTGGCAATACTCCTGTTATGAGTGAGGACCTTGTTATCCCAGTTACTGAAGATAAACACCAAAGCAATCCTGTCACTGGCCCTTTTCAAATGGTAGAAGATTCAGGACAGCTTTATAACGAAAGTGGAGCTATGCCAAGTAAAGTGGAGGGCATTTCCGCAACTCATCAAAACAATTCCGTCGCTGGCCCTGTTCAACAGAAAGAAGATTCAGGACAGCCTTGTAGTGAAATGGAGGGCAATGTTGCAGCTCCTCTTGCTGTTGGCGACGCTTCTGTTACAAGTGAGACCCATGTTCCCTCTATGAATGAAGACAAAGCTCAAAGCAATTCCATTGCTGTCCCTGTTGAAAACATGGGAGATTCAGGGCAGATTTCTAATGAAAACTCAACTACGCCAAGTGAAATGGAGGGCATTTGTGCAGCTGCTCTCACTGCTAACCAGAAAGATGCTGATCATTGCCAGAGAGCACCTCAAGTTGATGATCTTGATGGATCTGTTGCAGAGGCCACTAGTGATCAGGTGGTTTCATCCTTGGTATGTCCAGGTGAAGTGAAGCCAAGTACAGTGGAGGGCGTTCATGCAGCTCCTCTCATTGCTGGCCAGAAAGATGTTGATGATTGCCACAGAGCAGCTAAAGTTGGTGATCTTGATGTATCTATTGCAGAGGCCTCTAGGGATCAGGTGGATTCATCCTTGGTATGTCCGGGTGGAGTGGAGCCTCCTATTGGGATTAGTGATAACACTGGAAATACAACTAGTTCTTCTTTAAAAGAGCCTCCAAGTGAATCTGCCCTCGATGCCAGTGGCCTTGTCTGTCCTGTAATTTCCACACAGACTGACAGTGCCGGTGATAATCCTGGAACTGCTTCATCTCTTCCAATAACTCCAGATAATCCAGACATTTTGAAGTCTCTTGATGTGATGGAGACTGGTCCTGGAAATAAAACGGAGGCTTTTGTTGAAGTGCCTTTGAGATTGTCTGATGATGGTCAAAGGCCAGAAGGTCCCAGAGTTCCAATGGAATCTGATGATGTTGGTGATAATCGTAAAGTGGGCTCACATATTCTTGCAGCATCAGATGATTCAGTCTTGGAAATAACTTCTGATGTGGTTGTGAGTGGGAGAAATTCATTGGAAACAATAGCATGTCCTGAAAAGGAGACTTCAGACATTTATAATTTCAGTGGGGGTGTTTCGGACAAGTTGGACATGGCCTCTATGGAAGCTAAAGCTACTGAATGCTCCAGCAAAGTTGTTGTTGAGGGTGTAGACACTTCCCAAAAAGACATTGATCATGGAGCTATTCTTGGTCCAGATGATACTGCCTCCCCGAGTGATGTTGTCACATCAGAAGAGATCCCTCGGAAGGGCCAATGGGATGGTCATCATCGTGGTGGTGAACAAGGGGAACCAAGTTTGGTAAGTGCACTTGCGTTTGTTGCTGAATCCACCAATGGTGAGCTTGTTCCAACAGATCATGATGAAAAACTGCCAGCAGAAGAACAAAGTTCTTTGGGTGATAGTGTTGATCTTTGTAAGATGGAAGTGGACCCATCTAAGAGTTTGTCTGAGAAAGATCCAGTTAGTAGTTCAGTACCAGTGGAGGTGTCAGAATGTCCTAAAGTGGGCCCATCTGAGAGTTTCTCTGTGAAAGATCCAGCTAGTAGCTCGGTGTCATTGGAGGTGCTAGAATGTCTTAAAGTGGACCCATCTGAGAGTTTTTGTGAGAAAGAGCCAGTCAGTAGCTCGATACCATTGGAGGTGTCAGAATGTCCTAAAGTTGACTCATCTGACGGTTTTTCTGAGGAAGATCCAGTTTGTAGCTCAGCACCACTAGAGGTGTCAGAAACTAAAACTGAGATGAGTGATGACATTGATGCACCTCAGGTTTGGTTGAACTTTCCCATTTTAATACTATAAATCATAACTTGAAATCCTTGAACTATATTGTCTAAACTACGTAATATTATTTGAAGCCAGTTGGCTTGTGATACAAAATTAGAATAATTCCAAATAACTCCACAAAAAAGATAATAACTTTAATGCAGCAAGGAGCCATTTAAAGAAGTAAAAATGAAGTTACAGCAATGTATTGTGTTTCTTCCATTTTTAATGCAAGAGGGATAGGTAGGCAATGGTAGTACTTTTTTTAATTTTTTAAACCCAGCAATTTCAATATCCTCTTCAATATCTATGCTGTTGTTATCTACAAACATGGGACTGTTATGTACCATCCCAGATACTAACATTGCATTTACTTCATTTTATTTGACCCTATATGCTCATCTCATACCTGATCCACTCATTTGTCCCATGACTTAGGCCCAGGGGCATTTTTGTCTCTCACTGATTTATTGCATCTAATATGTACATCTCAGGTTGGTGGGATTTTGCCTGGAGAAAATACGTCAAAAAAGATTGATCCACCTTCATCATTCGTAGTTGGGCAGGAAAAAGGGGCTGACACCCCCAATGAGGGCCCAGTTGACAGTGCAATTGCTCTGGAGGGCACAAAAAGATCTGAAGCTGAAACAGATGATCAAATGGATGATACTCAGGTTTATGGGATTGTACCACAAAACACTTCAGAGGACATGCGTTTGTCTCAATGCCTCTCAACCAGTAATGGTGAAGATGTGGAGGGTTTATCTGAGAAGGGTCCAGTTGACAGTGTGGTGGCAATGCAGGACGCAGATGATGCTTCAGAAATAGTGGGTTTGCCTGTCTGTTCATCAGCAATGGAGAGAGAAAACGTTGAGGGTTCCTCTAAAGTTGAAGAGGTTAATCAAATAGATGTTTCTCAGCACGGCTTGCTTGTGCCAAAAAATACGTCAGAAACTGTGGTTCATCCTTCCTCTTCCTTTGCAGAGGAGGACCAAAAGACCAAGAACTTCCTTTATGAGGGTTTGGTTACTAGCTTGGTAGCACGGGAGGAAACTAAAGGTTCTGGAGCTGAAATGGGTAATCAGCTGGAAATGCAGGAACCAAAAAGTTCTAAATCTGAAATAGTTGACCATGCAGGTGCCTCTGAGGTTCATAAATTAGTGGCAGACGATGCTTCAGAAGGAGTGGGTTTTCCTCTTTATCTAACAACAATGGAGAGTGAAAATATTGAGGGTTCATCTGAGAAAAAGTGCATTGACAGCTCAGACGCAGTGAATGAATCAAAAAGGTCTGAAGCCGAAGAAAGTCATCAAATAGGGATTTCTCAGCCCAACTTTCTTGTGCCCCAATGTACGTCAGAAGCAGTGAGTCTTGACAAAAATATTGAAAACTTACTTGACAAGGGTCCTGTTAATAGCTCAGTACCGTGGGATGAAACCAAAGGTTCTGAAGCTGAAATGGTTTGTCAATTGGCAATGCAGGAATCAAAAGGTTCTAAATCTGAAGTAAATGACCAAGCAGGTGCTTCTGAGGTTCATAAACTTGTGGCAGACGATGCTTCAGAAGGAGTGGGTTTGCCCCTCTGTCTAACAACAGTGGAGAGTGAAAATATTGAGGGTTCATCTGAGAAAAGTCGTATTGAGAGCTCAGATGCAATGAATGAAGCAAGAGGGTCTGAAGCTGAAAAGGGTAATCGAATTGATGTTTGTCAGGATCATTTGCTCATGCCCCAAGGTATATCTGAAGCTGTGGTTCTTCCTTCCTCTTCCTTAGCAGAAGAGGACAAAAGGATCGAGGACATAGTTGACAGGGATCCAATTACTAGCTCAGTACCGTGGGAGGAGACCAAAGGTTCTGAAGCTGAAGTGTGTGATCAAATGGACCCCTTGCAGGCTGGTTTTGTTGCTCCAGAAAATACTGCGCCAGGACATATGGACCTGCCTTTATCTTCTTTAGGTACAGAGGGAGAGGAGACTAAGGTTTTCTTGAAGGCTCCAGTTAGCATCTCACCACCGCTAGTGGAATCAATTTGTCCTGGAGCCGAGGGGGGTGATGGAGTTGATGTCTCTGAGGTTGGTGAGCTTTAACCCTCTATTCAAATACACAGCAAGAGTAGGATCTTGAAAATATCTGTCTGAACTTTGCACTTCGATTTTAGAAGCCAATAGGCTTGTCTATCTAAATTATTTGAGTAAAGTTTTTTTTTTTTTGGGGTCAAATCTAAATCATTCCACGAGAAGTGTAGAGACTGTTTGATTTAGTTTTTTACCAAGTATTTTAGTTTTTGAATTTTGAAAATTAGAAACTGAAATTGAGAAGTATTTTGATAGAGGCTGTATTTGAAAAGGTATTATCTGTAATCACTTGCAAAAAGAGATTCATTTGGTAGTTGTTGGATCCTGAAAATATCTATCTGAACTTTGCACTTCGATTTTAAAAGCCAATACGCTTGTCTATCTAAATTATTGGAGTAAAGTTTTTTTGGTCAAATCTAAATCATTCCATGAGAAGTGTAGAGACTGTTTGATTTAGTTTTTTACCAAGTATTTTGGTTTTTGAATTTTGAAAATTAGAAACTGTAATTGAGAAGTATTTTGATAAAGACTGTATTTGAAAAGGTATTATCTGTAATCACGTACAAAAAGAGATTCATTTGGTAGTTGAGTAGGATCCTGAAAATATCTGTCTGAAATTTGCACTTCAATTTTATAAGCCAATAGGCTTGTTTGTCTAAATTATTGGAGTAAAGTTTTTTTTTTTTTGGTCAAATCTAAATCATTCCACGAGAAGTGTAGAGACTGTTTGATTTAGTTTTTACCAAGTATTTTGGTTTTTGAATTTTGAAAATAACTTTTAGAAACTGAACTTGAGAAGTATTTTGATAAAGGCTGTATATGAAAAAGTATTATCTGTGATCACTTACAAAAAGAGATTCATTTGGAGATTCATTTGGTAGTTGAAACGTGTTGTTGAAAGGTTAAAAAACTTAGAAAATCTTCAAAAAGCAAAATAGTAAGACAAGAAAACAAAATTTTGTTTGAGCCTATAACATGTTTAGTCTCCATGGGTAGTGGCCACCCCTTATCTGTGAGGGAGAAGGCTGCACCACTATGGCTGCGAGACAAATTTAACGGCTGGTGGGAGACGAAGACAGGAAGGGAAAGGGGGAGAGGGGGGTTGGCGGATGGGGGGGTGTTTATGGGAGTTGCTGGTGGGGCACTATTCTGATTGTGGTGGCTGAATAATTTCTTTCAAACAGGATTGTAATAACTCTTGAAAAAATGGGGAGCTCTGGTTTTGGAGAGTGGAAATCAAGGTTATAATGATTTTATAATATTTTGTTTCTATCTGTAGTTCAGTGTCCCCTCTTGGATCTTCTTTTCCCAGACTCTCAGTATCCTAAATTTACTTGTAATTTGCTTCTTGGCTATCCTTACATAATCTTGGTAGGATCTCCTTCTAGTAGGTATACTGTCCCTGACTAGATTTGCCTCTTGAGGAATGCTCACATTTCTTTTCGTCACTTACTGATTTATTCTGACAATTATGTGTATCTCAGGTTGTTTCACCAATGGAAAGTAAATCAGAGCACGTTGATCTGCCCTCATCTTCTGTAGTGTTTCTATCTGATGTAGGCCCAGTTGGGTCAGTTGCAAACAGAGCTGAAACAGACGACCAATTTACTGTTTCTCAGATTTCTGGGGTTGTTGCGGGAAGTGCCTCAGAAGGGGGTGAAAACATTGAGGGCTTTTCCGAGAAGGGTCCAGTTGGCAGCTTAGTAGCGATAGAGGAATCAAATAAGCAAATGAATGTTTCTCCCAACTGTGGGGTTGTGCAAGAAGATAATGGGGAATCAGAAAACATTCGTCTGCCTTCATCTTCCATGGGGATTGGAGAAGAAAAGGTTGAGGTCTCTTTGCAAGAAGAAAACTTATCTGAAGACATTCGTCTGCCTTCATCTTCAATGGCTACTGTGGAAGAAAAGGTAGAATCCGATGTCTGTTCAGTTCCCAGCTCAGTAGCAGTAGAGGAGTCAAAAGGATCGGAGGCTCAGGTTTGTGGGATTGTGCAAGAAGAAAATATATCGGAAGATGTTCATCTCCAATCAACTTCCACAGAAACTAAGGAAGAAAAGGTTGAGCACTTCTCCAGTATTAATGCAGTTTCAAGCTTTGTAGGGGGGGAGGAATCGAAGGGATCTGAGGCCCAGGACTGTGGGGTTGTGCAAGAAGAAGATATATCGGAAGATGTTCATCTCCCATCATCTTCCGTAGAAACTGAGGAAGAAAAGGTTGAGCACTCAACTCCCATGGTAATTGAGGAAGAAAAGGTTGAGCACTCAACTCCCATGGTAATTGAGGAAGAAAAGGTTGAGCACTTCTCCAGTATTGATCCAGTTTCAAGCTTTGTAGAAGGGGAGGAATCGAAGGGATCTGAGGCCCAGGACTGTGGGGTTGTGCAAGAAGAAAATGTACCGGAAGATGTTCATCTTCCATTAACTTCCATGGAAACTAAGGAAGAAAAGGAAGAAAAGGTTGAGCACTCAACTTCCATAGTAACTGAGTTAGAAAAGGTTGAGCACTTCTCCAGTATTGATCCAGTTTCAAGCTTTGTAGAAGGGGAGGAATCGAAGGGGTCTGAGGCCCAGGACTATGGGGTTGTGCAAGAAGAAAATGCATCGGAAGATGTTCATCTCCCATCAACTTCCATGGAAACTAAGGAAGAAAAGGTTGAGCACTTCTCCAGTATTGATCCATCTTCCAGCTTTGTAGAGGGGGAGGACTTGAAGGGATCTGAGGCCCCGGACTGTGGGGTTGTGCAAGAAGAAAATGTATCGGAAGATGTTCATCTCTCATCAACTTCCATGGAAACTGAGGAAGAAAAGGTTGAGCACTCAACGCCCGTCGCAACCAATGAAGAAAAGGTTGAGCAATTCTCCAGTATTAATCCAGTTTCCAACTTTGAAGAGGGGGAGGATTCGAAGGGATCTGAGGCCCAGGAATGTGGGGTTGTGCAAGCAGAATTTACGTCAGATGACGTTCATGTTCCATCAACTTCCATTGTAACTAGGGAAGAAAAGGCTGAGCACTTCTCCAATGTTAATCCAGTTTCTAGCTTTGTAGAGGGGGAGGAATTGAAGGGATCTGAGGCCCAGGACTGTGGGATTGTGCAAGAAGAAAAAATATCAGAAGACGTTTGTCTCCCATCAACTTCAATCTTAAAGGTAGAAGAGGTTGAGAACTCTAGCATCAGTCCAGTTCCCTGCTCAGTAGCAGTGGAGGAGCCAAAAGCATCTGAAGCTCAGGTCTGTGAGACTGTGCCCGAGAATGCCTCGAAAACCTTCGATCTGCCCGAGTGTTCCTCTGCAACAGAGCGTGAAAATATTGGGGGCTTAGTTGAGAAGGGTCTGATTAGCGGCTTGGTTGCAATGGAGGAATCAACTAAATCTGAAACTGGTGATCAGATCGAAGCTTCTGAGGTTCATAATATTGTGCCAGATGATGGTTCAGAGAAGAGGGATCTTCCTGCGTCTTCGCCAGCAACAGAAATTGAAAAAGTAGAGGATTCATCGGAGAAGTCTCCAGTTGGTAGCGCGGCGGTGAATGAACCAAATGGGTCTCAAGCCGACAAGGAATGAATCAATATGATTTTCTTTGTACAGTTTTGTTGTCATCTCCTGCTGATAACAATTGGTCCTATGGCAACTGAATTGCACCAGATGGTGATTGAGGATTGTATTTCCCTGTATCTAAGCCATTACTTCCTTCTCAATATTATATGTAGATCAAGCATTTCAAACCTAAGAGCGAATCTAGCCAAACATTCAAGGGCATTAATACAGGTGCTCGTAATTTATGATCAGTGAAAATTCTCACTGCGAACAGCTTCCTGGAGGCGATCCACGGGCGCAAGTTGTTGGGCTTAAACAGGACTTCTGAATAATGAATAATGCTCCCACGAGCACGTGAAATCGTGTTTGCGTAGTCCGCCGTCTCTTTGCTGGCATACTCCACCTACCCCAAAATAAAGCTCCAGTAGGAGAGGTCAAACTGTCGTATCCTTACTAATCTTGCAACTTTCTCTGTACATTTGCGATAGAACTAAAAGCCAAACCCATCATAAATGTCCCACCTTAGCGGTGGCATCTTTTGAAGACTGAAGATTCAAAATAGCAATGGGGACCCAATAATTTCAAGCTCAAAGTCGCTTAATTTTTGGTCAATGTCGCAAAGGTGCCTTTCAAAGTCGACATGAACTCACCAACCATTTAAACCAACCGCACTAGCAGCTCCCACTTACCCCTGTGTATGATATATATAGATATACGCGCACACACATACACGCACCAAATCAGACGAGCGCGACATCTATCCGCGCGAGCCGGAGCACAAGGCGACGCAGTCCAGCAACGTTGTGGTAGCGCTCACCAACTCCATCTCTACCTTCCACTCTGCGTTTTCTTTTCTTTTCGTTTTGGTTGCTGAAAAAACACGCATCAAACCGAACTGAGAATCGAAATCAGTTTCAAATTTACTGTTGAGTCAATCGCTGACGACTAAAAGTCTGCAACGTGCACTTCTATTTCCCACGCCTTCTCTGCAGCTGACAAGATTTCATTTCGTTTTTTGGTTTTCTTCTGTCTGTGTTTGGTTTGTTACCAAACTAAAAGGAAGTCTGTATTTGGAGTCGTTCTACATCCTACTGTAGTTTTTGACCATTTAGGAAGCTCCAAGGATTGAACGCGAGTTGACTATGGTAAATTCAATTACATGGCTTGTTTCTCCTGTTGTTTACTTGTTTTCTTATCTGAATGGTTCCTGGGAAAATGTCTACAAGAAGGAAATCGCCATGTTTTACTTTCCCCTGTTTTTCTCGATAACCAAATATAGACTTTTATATTTGATGTTAATTAATTGCAGCTATGTCATGCTTATCTGAATTTTTCATCATTTCCTTTTCATCGCTTTTCTTTAAACTTTTTTTTTTTTTTTCTTTTTCATTGAATTTCAGCTTGCTTCGTCTTCTGCCCCGCAAATGGCAACCGAGGGAGTAAGGAATAATCCATCCCTAGTTTGTGCCCCCATAATGGCGGAATCAATCGATAAGATGGTGATAAATATGGGTAAGGCAAAACAAGATGGTGCTGACCTTGTCGAGATCCGATTGGACAGTTTGAAGAGCTTCCATCCTGATGAAGATCTGAAAACACTGCTTCAAGAGTGTCCGCTGCCCACTCTATTCACCTACAGGTTTATGATTCAGAATACTCTATGCATATTGTTTTGCATCTGTTAAGTGGATTGACACAATAAGGATACTAGAATTTTTCTTGTTAAATAACTTTTAGGAGTCTCCTGCGTGGACCTATCTGATATTTATGTATTTTCTAGACCAACATGGGAAGGTGGTATGTACGATGGTGATGAAAAGAAGCGATTGGATGCACTACGACTAGCCATGGAGCTTGGAGCTGATTACATTGACGTTGAGCTTCAGGTCGCTTCCTAATTAGTTTTCAAATCGAAACAATTCAGAAAGAATATAACTGTGTTGACAAGGAGTTAGAATATGTAACTTTGAAGTAATATAATTTTTATTCTGGTTGAACAAAATCAGTGGTCTAATGTTGTGTGAACAGCTTTTGTGATATTTGACCATCCTAACATGCATACATAAATGCATATCTAAAACAAATTATGCTTTTGATAGATTTATGCAGTGTCAGTGTGAACAGCACCCACTGCTTTATGGTTTTCTCAGCGCTCTCTCTCTCTTTTTTTTCCCTAATCTTGTAATGATTCACGAGTCTGAATGAGGCTGGGATAATAAACTAGAAGAACTCATTTACTAATTTTAAATAAAATTAATAGTCAAGTGTTATTAGCTTTGCTCAAGAAAAAAATTTTCAATGCTAGAACTGACAGAAATCTTTCTCTCGATTCCTATTAATATCCTTTATAGAGAAACTTCTTTTGAGTACGCCATGTTATATTATTTTCTCAAATGATGTTCCAAATTGTCGATAAACTTGTCAGAATATTTTCTGACGCCACTCTGGTGCAAAGAGGCTACCTCTTACCAAGGGCTATTTGTAAGATATTTAACAATAGTTCCTTCTTCGTTCTTTCATTTTGGACTGGCTGCTGGGATTAGAAGAATTAAATTGTCTCCACTTCCATTATTTCTCTGCGAAGGTTGCTCATGAGTTCAATGATTCCATTTATGGAAAGAAGCCTGAAAAGTTCAAACTCATTGTATCTTCACACAATTATCTAGATACTCCACCTGTGGAGGATCTTGGCAACCTTGTGGCTAGAATACAAGCGACTGGTGCTGATATAGTGAAGATTGCAACAACTGCCTTGGAGATCACTGATGTGACACGTGTTTTCCAAATTTCTGTGCATTCTCAAGTAAGCAGCGTATGTATTGTTCAATTTCTTTTAAACTATAATGTGTAGTATCATTATTTGTTGCTACCTTTTGTGATTCAAGCAGATAAATGTGAAAGCATTCGCTAATAGTGTACTGTCATTGAAGTAGTTCATCTGCTAGTAGCACTATGCCCATCAAAGCTAGTTATTGCCCTTTCCACTTTCTTCCCTCTTTCTATGGATTTTTCATTTGTTATTAGTTCTAACTGGTATGATAGAACCCTTAACGTTATGTGTTGGTTGCTACTTCATATATTTAAGCTCTTTCAGCTTATCTAATAATGGATTTGTCAGGTTCCGTTTATAGGAATGGTCATGGGTGACAGAGGCTTCATTTCGAGGATACTATGCCCAAAATTTGGTGGGTTTCTCACGTTTGGTACCATTGAGTCTGGAATAGTTTCAGCTCCTGGTCAACCATCAATGAAGGATCTTCTATATCTATACAATTTCAGACAGATAGGACCAGATACAAAAGTGTTTGGCATAATTGGGAAGCCTGTCTACCACAGCAAATCACCTCTTCTATACAATGAAGCATTCAAATCAGTAGGTTTCGATGGAGTTTATGTACCTCTCTTGGTGGATGATGTTTCAAATTTTCTCCGGACTTACTCATCCACAGATTTCGCGGGATTCAGGTTCATCTTCTTTGTTGAGCACTATGAGTCAAGGTTTATAGTGTATTATAATTCCAATGAGCTCCTTGTCTTCTGCTTGCAAAGGGTTCTGTGAGGGCTGGGCTTACTATTGGAGTGGTGGGGATTGGTGTGGGGATTGGTAACATGTTTGGTTACATGATATTGTAATTTTTAGAATACTTCTAGACAAATCTGTCAGAAAGATTTAGAAAACATAATGACCGTATGCTTGCATGATGAGATTATATAACTTCTTTTTCAAACACAGTTGTACAATTCCTCACAAGGAGGCTGCTCTTAAGTGCTGTGATGAGGTCGATCCAGTTGCGAAGGTATTAAATGAATAATATAGTTAGAGAATTCAGAAATTGCGTAGTGTGTTTTTTTTTTTTTCTTTTCTCTCTTGAAGCAATACTACATATTCTTCACGTCTGATGTAATTTTGCAGTCTATAGGAGCTGTGAATTGCATCATAAGGAGGCCCACTGATGGGAAGCTATTTGGCTACAATACTGACTATGTTGGTGCGATTTCTGCTATTGAAGATGGACTACGAGGTATCTATCATGCTTTGCAAGAAAGCATATACAAGTAAAGATATGATCCTTTTGTTCTTGCGGCCTCTCTCTGTCTCTCTCTCTTTTTCTGTGTCTTGTTTAACCTAAAGGTGCTGTTCTGTTTTGCTTTTCATTTTAGGTTCTCATAATAATATTAGCAATACTGCTGATTCTCCCTTGGCTGGTAAGCTTTTTGTGGTCATTGGTGCTGGAGGCGCTGGTAAGGCACTTGCCTATGGTGCAAAAGAAAAGGGTGCACGGGTTGTGATTGCCAATCGCACTTATGGTAAGGTTTTGCATTTATGTTGCTTCTTTTCCGGCAGATGGGCTTTTTATTAACCTTTTTATTTTATCTATATTCTGATATTGTCATGAAAACTTCGGTTTTTTCTTTCTTTTGAGCATTCAGAAACATTTTGGTAGAGTACTTGTCCTGCTGGCTCTTTTGGAAGTCTGTGCACTGACTTGTGATGTTTCCTGGGATTCATTATTATATTTTACTTGCAAGTTGAACTGTGATTTTTCAAAAGCATGCTATTTAGATGTTTTCCCTGATGGTTAGTCTTTCAGAAATAGCCATTATTAATTAACGGAGATGATTTTTTTTCTTGATACAACAACAAATAAGTGCATAAAGTGAACTGATCAAAGGAAGGGTGAATTATATGTGGAACTTTTATTTGCAGCAGGAGAAAAGGAAAAAGTGATGCCTAGTAGTAAGCTGTTCTACTTGGAAGTGGACTGTTCCATAGCAGTGGAGAAACTAACATATATTTGAGTGCCATTATTTTTGTCTTTGGTTTATTATTTTTGATGTCCAAAAGCTGCAGCTAATCAATCTCTCTTTAATGCTGTTGATAATTATTCTTATTTGAACAATCCTCATCTTTTGTTTCCTTCTGCCTCTGGGCCCCCTATTCCTGATCCTGATCTTGCAAATTATTTTCTCCCAGTCTTGGTATAATTCTTATTTCTCTGCTGTTTCTTTAAAATTTTCAACATGTCTTTTCTTGATGTAGTGTGGTAAACTAATTTTTTGCTTGACTGTGATAGTTGTCCTTATGCCACATTTCACTACCTACAATTCTGATGACGAGCATCTTGGTGCCTAGTGGTTTCTTGTGATTCTTTAGATTTTTAAGTTGCACAACCTTTCAGAAAATTTTTATTGAAGTACTATAATTTTTCATCATCAGGTTTATGTGCTTTAAATGCTCTAGTCATGCTTTCTATGGACAGGCATCTTGAATGCATGCAAAAGATCAATGATGCACTGATAACATTTCATCTGTGCTACTGAGTGAGGGTACTTGGCTAGATGAATGTTCAGCTGCAACATGCTGAGATTTGTAGTTGTGTACTTGATGATTTCTAAATTATTCATTTGTGAACTTGATGATTTCTAAATTATTAATTTGTTTCACTTGAAGATCGAGCCAGAGAACTTGCTGATACTGTTGGAGGAGACGCTTTATCTCTTGCTGATCTAGAAAAATTCCATCCAGAGGATGGTATGATCCTTGCAAACACCACATCTATTGGAATGCAACCGAAAGTTGATGAAACGCCCATTCCCAAGGTCTGTCTCTCTACCATGCTTTTTCCAGTATGCAGAATCATTCCTTGAATAAAATTTTTGGTGTTTACTTTGCCTAGATAACCTCATGGATACGGAGTATATTAAAACAATGTATTTGTAGTAATTTCTAGTATTGAAGGTTCCCGTATTGAGATGGTCAGAGAAAGCATGTTTGAGTATAAATGAATGATGTATTTAGGCTTATGTGGAGGTGAAGGCTATGAAAAAGGATGGTCTACCGGATCTAATAAGAGTTTGGATATGAAACTGTATTGTGGGTCCTACCTTACTCCATTAGACTATAAAATTTGGTCATGGAAAAAGTCATGGATTGCCTGCAATATTGTTCAATTGTGTCTTAAATATTTCTTAAAAAAGGAACAAAAAAGCATCTAACCCTAGGGGTTAAAATTTTGTTCGGGTTTTTTTTTCATTTCTTCTAGCTGGTAACGTTTGAGAGATGCCAAGATAACTGGCAAAGCCGCTCGTAGAATACAAGGGCAAAGTACTCAATAGGTTCAAGAATATTAGTAGGCAAAGATTACAAGCCAAGATTGTTATTCTGGATTCTCTGACTATGCAAAACTAATTTTCTTCTCATTCTTGAAATAAGGTTCTCACCATGTTTTAGATAAGTTTGGTACTCATATAAGCCAAACAAAATCCCAAAAAACTAGTGACACTGACCAACAGCAGAAGCTCTGGATGAAGCCATATGATGTGGGAGTCTCATGTATGAAACCGTGAGAAAAAATTGGCTATCTGCTGGAGCTTCAAACTGCTTGGATAATTTTTTTCCCAGATTGACCTAGTTCTTGTTGCTTCCTTTTGTTTAGACAAATTTACTTCCTCTATGCTCTCTGTAATTCATTGATAAGTTCTCATTTACCTAAAATGAAGCCGAAGATCTAAATTCTTGAAAAATTTTGTATTTACTTGGAACCCGTCAGTCCAACAAAACATTAAAATTCTAAATCAGGCGGAATGTATAATGAAGGAAAGGAAAGAACTGAGTCCTCTCATCCAGCCCAATGGCAGCTATTTAAGGAGTTGACAAAATTGCCTAAATCAAACTGAAAGTCTTCATGAACGTTCCAAATTGAATTAAGTGAACTTGATCTGATCCAGTTCCTGGTATATATCAAAATCAGGTTGCAGCATGCTACTGAATTTTGAATCTGAGAAGTTCATAAGGACTAAAGTGATTCACTTAAGGCCTTGTTTTCACGACCCAAATTTCATGGCAAGAGAATAAATGGCATTCTGTTTTTGCAGCATGCTCTGACATCTTACGCGCTAGTTTTTGATGCCGTATACACCCCCAAAATAACTAGACTTTTGAGGGAAGCAGAAGAATCTGGAGCCACAATTGTTTCTGGGTTGGAGATGTTCATAGGACAGGCATACGAGCAGTTTGAGAGGTTCACTGGTTTGCCTGGTAAGATAACCGTAAATATCTTTTCCATCAGTGTCTAGTTGGTTGGCTGTTGATTGACTTTTTTTCTTTTCTGGTATCTTGTTTCAATGGCCCTTTTGCAGCACCAAAGGAACTTTTTAGGGAAGTTATGGGAATTCACTAATGAGGTTTTTGAGCCACTTTTTTCTTGCTGCTGATTCTCTCTTTCAATGTAGTTCACTCGGAACCTTATTTTTTTTCAAAAAAATTTAATAAGAGTTAATTTCATCTATCAGCTGTGAATTATGCTGATGATATTAGACTTTTGTTTCTTTGATTCACGTTGGCTTGATAAATTGTTTCAAGAATGTTCATGTGAGGGTGTGCCACTCTCTTTCTCCCTTTGATAAAGTTTGTATTTGATAAATAGCCGTGTGTGTTCGACCACTCTATGATATGTGCCTATTTGAGGTGCAGAAAGAATGTGTAACCTTATACGTTGCCTCCTTGTGCAACATAATTTCAATGAAAAACTGTAGATACTTGGTCTGGATGATCGAAGTTTCATACTTGTCGCAGTGTCCCTGTCAAAGATCAGTACTGGTTAATGCAGTGTCACCTGATTTATACTGCATTTCTATCCCCTCCACTTTATAATTCCTCTTTGACAGTCTGCACGTTAACATTAGATTCGTTATGCACGTTTCTAAGTTTAAATTGTCGATCTAACAGATGAGCTCACTCATGCACGTTATATATATTCAAATCAGGGTTTTTTTTTTCTTTTTCTTTTTTCATTTTTCTGGGTAAATCGTTGCAGTTGCTTTATGTAGCAAATATATATGACATATGGGATACATATGAGATTTTAACATGAATTTTTACCTCGAATATGAAAAATACTTCCTATGGAGATCCACCAATCTACGATAAGCATTGTTTCATTTAAAATGTGAATTGTGATTTTATGTTAGAAGGTTTACCTCCTTTCTAAAAATGATTTATAAGAAAGGGAAATACATTTACATAACAAGAACACAACATAATGATAATACTGATGATGTAGGAAACACATTAAATTTTAATAGCTTAAAGAGGTTTCAACTCTTGCCAACAAATTGAAAGCAAGCAAATGAGTCTTATGAGGGGTGATCAATCTGGTGACTCGTTAGAAAAAAGTGGGGAAGCTACTTCAGAATGAAACAAAAGCTATATAATATTTAGATCCATAAATAAAGAATAGACAATCCTTGATGCTCTTCCCTCCCTCATCTAGTGTTTCTAAATAATTTTGGGCAGAGTCAAACCAGAGGCGTTTCCCACCCCAGCTGACTACGCTGTTCAGTGCGCTTCCCTCTGAACCTTCTATCCTGACTTCGCCGAACACAACATCTTTTTCTGTATTTACCGGCGTAGTGCGTCTCGCATGCATGAATATAAAGTGTAGGGTATTCGAATGTTGTTGGCGGTGTGTGCTTCTCTGATCACCGAACTAGAATGATATGCTCCGGGACTTATTCCAAATTACATCCAAGATCGTGGATCATGCACGATCGGGAAGGATTGTGTACGCTCGTAAACTGTTCGACGAATTGCCCCATAGAGACACGGTCGCCTGGAACGCAATGCTTACTGGCTATTCCCGGCTGGGTCTTCACCGAGAAGCGCTCTCCCTTTTCGGCCACATGAGAATCTCCAACGTCAAACCCGACCATTACTCGTTCACCGCAACTTTGAGTGCGTGTGCGACAGCATGTGATTTTTCACTCGGAGCAAAAGTCCATGCATTGGTTATTGTTTCAGGGTTTCAATCCTCATTACCGGTCAGTAACTCGCTTATTGATATGTATGGGAAGTGCTTGAATCCTTGTGATGCTGGAACGGTTTTTGAAGGAATGGAAAGTCGAAATGAAGTTACCTGGTGTTCGCTCTTGTTTGCGCACACAAATTCTTGTCGATTCGACTCTGCATCTGAAGTGTTTCACGTGATGCCCAAAAAAGTGGAATTCGCTTGGAATATTATGATTGCCGCTCATGCTCAATTTGGCGAAGTGGAGGTATGTCTCAGTTTATTTAAAAAGATGCGAGACGGATTGCTTCAACCAGATCAGTGCACATTTAGTGCCCTCATGAATGTGTGCTCTGAATCGTCGGAATTTTCGTATGGATGCGTCGTGCATGGAATAATTATCAAGACTGGTTGGAGCTCTGCAGTAGAGGCGAATAACTCAGTTTTAACTTTTTATGCTAGACTTGGTTGCCGGAATGATGCTATGAAAGTGGTCGAGTCCATTGGATCATTAACTCAGGTGTCTTGGAATGCGATCATTGATGCCCATATGATAGCAGGCGACACCCAGGAAGCGTTTCTTGCTTTTCAGAGGGCCCCCGAGAAGAACATAGTTTCATGGACATCTATGATCACAGGGTACGCAAGAAATGGGCATGCAGAAGAAGCTCTTTGCTTCTTCGTTGACATGACGAGAAATGGTGTCCAGCCTGATGATTTTGCATTTGGAGCGGCCCTTCATGCCTGTTCTAACTTGGCAATACTAGGGGTCGGTAAAATGGTCCATTGCGGCATAATTCGCTCTGGTTTTCATGCTTATATCTACGTTGGCAATGGTTTGATTAGCATGTACGCTAAGTGTGGGGATATAGTAGGGTCAAGCTGTGCGTTTAATGAAATTGCTAACAAGGACCTGGTCTCTTGGAATGCGATGTTGTTTGGGTTTGGGTTACACGGACGCGCTAGCCAAGCCCTGCAGATTTATGAACAAATGACAACAAATGGTGTCAACCCGGATAAAGTGACTTTCATTGGCCTGTTGCTGACTTGTAGCCACCTGGGGCTTATAGAGAAAGCTCGCCCGCTTTTTGAATCAATGAGTTCAGTTTATGGGATTTCCTATGACACGGATCACGTAGCGTGCATGGTAGACATGCTTGCCCGCGGGGGGTTCTTGGAAGAAGCAAAGGAGTTGTCTAATCGGTATTCAGGAACAGGAAATGCAAAGAGCAGCTCGTCCGAGGCTCTGCTTGGAGCATGTTATGCTCATGGGGACATATATGTAGGGACACATCTGGGGGAAGCTTTAAAGCTTTTAGAGCCTCAGAAAGAGATGGGTTATGTGGTCTTGTCAAATTTGTATTGTGCAAGTGGGCAGTGGACGGAAGCCGAGATGATTAGAAAGGCAATGCTGGATCACGGGGTGAAGAAAATGCCTGGTTGCAGTTGGATTGAAGTAAGAAACAAGGTGACGGCTTTTGTTGCAGGGAACTATTCGCATCCACACCTGGAAGATAGCTGTAAAATACTGCACTTCCTCGAATTCGAAATGAGAAATCCATGCTATAATGGTTTTGAGAATTGAAAGACTTAAATCTCTCCTGTCCGGTCTCGATTGCCCAAATCAGTTGGCAGAACAGCAATAATAACAGTCTTTCCTTTCAGTCAATGTCTATCGAACCCACAAAGCAATTGCTGATCACACTCTCACTATGAACACCAAATAGAAAGTTGGTCGATGCAGAAGCCGACCAAACAAGATGGGGCCAAAATGTGCTTGGGAAAAAGACATTGTTGCTTCTTATAAAGTAACAGCGTTTTTTTGGTGGAAAAGTTGAAGATGCACCGAAGATACCTGCAACTTTGCAATATAAAAGTAGATAAGACGCACTGTGTAGGAAGTGCAGCTCTAGACACCCTTTTTTTTTAAAAAAAAAAAAAAAAATTTTATTATAAACTCACACACCCGGGGGAAGGGGAGGGATGGGATTCAACCCCTGACCGGTGGGACGGCCGGTCAGGGTTAGGCTCAGAGAACGCCACTGAGCCAGGGCCCCCGCCCCAGCTCTAGACACCCTTGAGAGGTTCGAGATTCGACAGAAAATGCCCAAGATATATCCCAAAGTCATCTACTCCAAGGGCAGTTTCCAACGTACAAAATGATTCCTTACTTAGGCATTATACCGTGTTATAATTCCACAAAAACCTGGCAGTTTTTAACTATCATGCCAAAAGGCCTAGAGCATGGTCTAGAGATATTACCTAGTTAGGGATCACTCTATTTGGATCATGACAACTCTATTACGCTTTGTGTTTGAGGACCTGGTGGCCCATCAATGACCCCACTCTCTAGGCGACCCTTGATTGATAGCTCAGTCTCACCCTCCTTGGTCTTGAGCCTTTCATATCATGCCAAAATTTGCTTTATGTTGGGATTCAAACTGAGACGATGGTTGGCTTTGATACTAAATTGTTATAATGCAAAGACTTAAGTCTATTGGTATTGTAAGTTTAATTATTTTTAGATCACAACATTTTACTATGCATCTAATTTGATGTTTTAGTGGTTTACTTTATGATGACTTCATTTATAAACATAAAATTCATCTCTAATATCAATCGTAATGAATTTAACCAAAGACCTAAGTGTAAAAATCAATTTATTTAGACCATGACAATTTTATGATGTTTTATAACCTAGTTTAGAAGGTTTAGTTGAAAAAACTAGAAATAGAATTCTCAATTTATTGTCAACTCTCAACTCCAAAAATTCTGTCTTTTCTCCAGAAGCTTCCTCTGTGACTTTTAATACAATAAAATAATGGGTTGGACTGACCTGGGCCTGCAAATTCGAAGAAGACAGGGGTATATTGGCAAAATGGTTTATTCAAAACAGCCCCTCATTCAAAATAAATAGGGCAGTGCCGGGCAGAGGATTAGGGTCAAAAGTTGAATTACTCGCCCCCCATTTCCCTTGGAGCTCCTTCCATTTATTCCGACCTAACTCTCTCAACACTCTCTCTGCCCTCTCTTCTGCTTTCTCACCTCAACACAGACAAGTAAGCCCCTCTCTTCCCTCCTCACTAAGAGTATAGCTGCTTTATTCCTTTACCGTTTGCGGCCTTTACTGGCTAACCAGTTCTAGATTTTTTTTTTTCCCCCGCCCTCTTTTCTGCCCCGGTTCTTAAATGCATTTAACTTTTTTTTTTTTTTTTTTCCTTTTTGTTTTCCCTCGAATTCTTTGTTTCCTTATTTTTGACTTAAATACAGAGTTTCCCGTCTTAGTCCATGCGTATTGTTGTTCTGTGGTTGTTTGAAAATTGAGTTGGGTTTGGCGCGGTTGTCATCAAATTAGGGTTTTCTGGGTCCATCTTCTGGTTTTTTATTGCTAGAGTTTTGTCCTTATTTTTGCCTTTTTAACTGTCTGACTCTCTGCTTGTTTGGTTGACACTTTGCCAGCCTTATTGCGATGGTAGTGTGCCAATGGCCTGACTCCTTTAGGCTTTGCTATCAGTGGGTTTGGTTCATACTTTGACAGCGGCGAGCGCCAGGTAATGTTTGATGCATCATTTTTGGCTCTTGAGATGACTGTGTGGTGCATGTCAGCAATTTTCTTGACGTTTCTCGTTTTTATATGTAATTTATCGCATAGATTTTGACTAAGCTGAAGCGTGTCTACTGGTTTGCTTTGTGCTTTCTTTTAGTGTTCTTTGCGATGATTTTCTGTAGTCCTCCTATTTATTTATTTGGTATCAGTGTATGTGCTTTTTTTTTTTTGGAGTAGGTTTATGTCTATGCTTTGCATTTTCGAGTCTTGTTCTGTTGGCACCTCAAGGGAGTCAAACTTATCTTGAGTGCTCTGTTCTAAGTTTAATTTGAAGCCAATTAGACAAATGATTATTTTGAAAGTAAATGGAGAATAATGAAGGCTAATCGTCCCTTGGGTGTTCTGTTGGCTCATTTTAATGAAATGATGCAATGTGGCACTGATGCATGTGTATTAGTTAATAGGTGGAAGTTTGTAAATGCTGCTAGTGACTCCTTTCCCCTTGCTTCTTTTCTTAGTAAATTAGGCTTTTAACTGGTTTCAGTTTATATATAACCTGTAGGGCCCATCTGGATGTGAGGGTAGAATATCTTGGGTGATGGGCAGAGATATCTGAGAGTTACGATCAAGAACAGGTTTTCAAACATAGCTGTTTCCTTTGAGGAACGTTGCTGAAAGGCTTTGGGTCTACGTCAGTGATGGATTGCAATAAAGAAGAGGCCATCAGGGCCAAGGGGATTGCTGAGAAGATGATGGAGGGCAAGGATTTTATAGGGGCTCGTAAATTTGTTCTCAAGGCCCAACAACTATATCCTTATGTGGATAATACTTCTCAGATGCTCATGGTTTGTGATGTGCATTGTGCTGCTGGGCAGAGATTATTTGGGAATGAGATGGACTGGTATGCTATCCTTCAACTTGAGCAGACAGCTGATGATGCAATGATCAAGAAGCAATATAGGAAATTTGCCCTCCTACTTCATCCTGATAAAAACAAGTTTTCTGGTGCAGAAGCTGCTTTTAAGCTGATTGGAGAAGCACAAAGGGTGCTTCTAGATCAAAGTAGGCGGTCCTTATTTGACTGTAAACGTAGAGCTTCTTTGAGTAGACCAACAGTACCATCTCGGCCCCCGCAAAAGGCCAGCCGGAACTCAAATGTTCGGGTTCATAATGACTTTCGGGGCAAAGTTTCAGGATTAAATCCACAGCAACGGCAGCAGCAACAGCCTTCTACTGTGGGGAACTCTGGTGTCCGGCCAACTTTTTGGACTGTGTGCCCATTTTGTTCAATGAAGTTCCAATACTATAGGGAAGTTGTCGATAGATCTCTTCGTTGCCACAGTTGCAATAAGCCCTTCATTGCATATGAAATGAATGTGCAAGGTGCTCCACCAGCTGCCAACACTAGTCAGGCACCACCAACTACTAGAACTAGTCATGCAACATCAACCACTAGAACTAGTCATGCAACATCAACCACTAGAACTAGTCATGCACCACCAACTACTCAAATGAGTCAGTCAGCATTTTCCCAGAAGAAAGATGATTCCTGCAAAGTTGAGGAGCAGTGTCAAGGAAATCTTGGTGCTCAGAATTCTAAAACAGAAAAGAAAGATCACTTTGATGTTGATTTGGAGAAGCTGAGTCGTAAGAGAGGGAGGAAGCAGGTATTGGAATGCAGCGAGGGTTCTGACTCTGAGAGCAGCACTGACAATGAGGAAGATATGGTTGTTGGTGATGATGGTAATCTTTTGAGTGGTCAGAACCGACGGAGGTCTATGCGACATAAACAGCAGGTGTCTTACAAGGAAAACTTGAGTGATGATGACGATGTAATAATCCCTCAAAAAAGAGCGAAGGGGAGTGGATCCTCTTGTGCCACTGAAGGAGAGATTGGGGATCCACCTAAAGAGGCATCTAGACCAATTGATCCATCTGATCAAACTACTGTTGCAAAAGAGGATTTGGAAGAATTAAAACAGAATGGAAGTGCTTGTTCTGAGGGGAGCTTGCCAAATGGAAACGTGGAAAGCAAGAAGATACACCAAAAGGAAACAGCAGATGACGATAACAAAAATAAAAGTTCTGATGCTCTTGAAAATTCTACATCTTATTCCAGCCCCAGATCAACACCAGATCCGGAATTCTTTCAATATCCTGATCCAGATTTCAGCGACTTTGAAAATGATAGGAGAGAAGAGTGTTTTGCAGTAGGGCAGATCTGGGCTGTTTATGATACCTTGGATGCCATGCCTAGATTCTATGCTCGGATCAGGAAAGTTCTCTCTCCTGGGTTTAAGCTGAGGATAACCTGGCTAGAGCCAGACCCAGATGATGAAAATGAAATCAAATGGGTCAATGAGGATTTGCCTGTTTCTTGTGGTAAGTATACAAATGGGAACACGGAAAGTGCTGAAGATCGACTAATGTTCTCTCATTTGATATCTTGGGAGAAGGGCACCCGTAAAGATAGTTACAAGATTTATCCAAGAAAGGGAGAAACTTGGGCCCTCTTCAAGAAGTGGGATATCAAATGGTACTCTGAACCAGCCCAGCATCAAACGTATGAATATGAATTTGTTGAAATAGTGTCGGAGTTTGAGCTGGGTGTGGGTTTAAGTGTTGCATACCTGGGTAAGGTAAAGGGTTTTGCCAGCCTTTTTTGTCGAATGTCAAAGGAAGAAATGAATACCTTTCAAGTTGCACCTACAGAACTATTTAGGTTTTCTCACAGGGTTCCTTCTTATAAAATGACTGGTGAAGAAAGAGATGGTGTGCCTATAGGATCTTTTGAACTTGATCCAGCATCTTTGCCCCTTAATATTGAAGAGACTGTGGTGCCCAAAGATCTGGAAGTGGAGGGTGGTCACAGACATGACAATGTTTCACGTTCGGTACCTTCAGTTGAAGAAAGATCTGCAGGGAAGTCTGATAGAAATGCATCAATGTACAGGGGTGATGTCAAGAGTAGCAACTTAGAACCTGGAGTCAGCGGTAATTGTAATGTTACTGAGGATCATAATGTTTCTCCTGCATCCACCTCAGACGCAATTGAAATTCCAGAACCTGAATTTTGTAACTTTGATGCTGAGAAATCCCAGGAAAAGTTTCAGGTTGGCCAGATTTGGGCGCTATATAGTGACGAGGATGGCTTGCCTAAGTATTATGGTCGCATAACAAAAATTGATTCTTCTCCTGTTCTCAAATTGCGACTTACATGGCTAGTGAACTGCTCACTTCCAAATAACGCTATTCGATGGCATGATGAAGATATGCCCATTGGTTGTGGAAGATTTAAGGTTGAAAGGGGCAGAATGCAGACCTATACTTCCACCGCTTCCTTCTCACATCAGGTTAGAACTGATCCTTATGGTAAGAAGAATGAATATGCCATCTTTCCCAGGAAAGGTGAGGTCTGGGCAATATACAGGAAGTGGTCTGCGAAAATCAAATGTTCCGACTTGGAGAATTGTGAATATGATGTTGTAGAAGTTGTTGAGCAAGATGATTTGCGGATAGAAGCGTTAGTTTTGGAGCGAGTAGAAGGTTTCAACTCTGTTTTCAAGGGGTCGGAGGTAACCATTACAATTCCTCAGGTTGAGCTTCTGAAGTTCTCCCATCAGATACCTGCTTTCCGGCTAACAAAAGAGAAAAATGGTAGACTGAGAGGCTTCTGGGAACTGGATCCTGCAGCATTTCCAGTTCGAATTTTTTCCTCAACTTGAATTACCACGACACAAGTGTTCCACCATTTTAATTCATGCCATTCCGTACGACACTAAGAATACAGGGATGTTAATGGGATAATTTGTGAGGTACTGGATTATCACAGGACACCTGGAATCAGAGCCGATTAAGTTTTAAACTAATGCATCAGCCCTGTTTTTGTAGTTACTTCACAGAGGTGGCCCGACCAAGTGCCCATTACAGACGTTTGTGGCGCTTAAAGATATTTTTTCCTTCTCGTGCTGCATTCGAAAGAGAAAAAGTGGCTATATGCTGGTTCTTTGTTGCATTCTTTTTGGCAGATCCTAGCCGTCAAGATGATACCAGGCAACAATGAAAAATGTGAGTTCATCCTCTTCAAATCGAGCTCAAATTTTAGCTTGACCTTTCGTAGGTGCCTTATTTGGCAGTAGAATCAGTTAAGCTGGCATATCCCACTAACCTCTTTGTTGTTGGGTTTTACCTCATGTATGTATGGGTGGTTGGACGATGTTATTAGTCTTGTTCGGTTGTGGAGTTTGACAAATGCATCAGATGTGAGGATCTGCAATCTTCTCACTCAATCACTCACTCTCTCTCTCTCTCTCTCTCTCTCTGAGAAAAAACGAAAGAAAACAATCTTGCTTGTTTTTGTTTTTATTTTTTGGCATGTTGATTGCGTAACGCACGATGGAAGTGATACGCGAACAGTTTAGTATAGCCTCCAACAATGTAAAGCAGGTGCTATTTCCTTTATGGGGGCATGTACGGGTCCATAAAGAGTTGCTGCCTGCACAATCCCATTAGGAGGACCGGATATCCATAAACCAGGCTGCCTCGCCAAAGACTTCAACGATGATCCTGTATCCTGTAGGAATCCAGGTTGGGATTTGCTTAGACTCTCAAGCTTCCTCTTTACCTTCAATGGCTTATTGAGAAACCACATTCTTGTCACCGAATCAGCAGCTTTACATGGATGCTTAGTTTTGTTGCCAGTCCAATCTCTAGAGCATTGTGAGTGAAGCGAGGACCATACCACGATTGAGGGAAACTATAAATCCTTGTGCTACGATGATAAGAAAAGCATGAGATCAAGGCTGCCAATGGATCATTGTTTCCTCTAATTGGACAGTGACTCAAAAATTGGCCTTCTCTCTAATCTCTGCTCGCAAGTCTGGATGAGTAACTACAAAGATGAATTGATAACCAAAAACACACAGAAGAAAAGAGGGGAAACTGGAGCATGGCTCTAGGGTGCGCATGTTTGCAGGAGTCTGCGCCAAACGTACAACTCAACGTCCTCTCTCCACAAGCAAGAACAATTCAACGAATGGAAATTTATTCAGGAGGTTTGAAAAGCTTGGATGAAGCAGAACTTTCAGTGAAAAATAGAAACATCCGTAGCCTAAACGTCGTATTTATTTACGTTGTATTTGTATAGTGAATTACGCTAAACGTTGTCGTGTTCAGCAACTTTCATTTGTGGCTTAAATGCCGTTGTTTTGGACAAGCTATTGAAAGGCTTGGGGAGGGTGATTAGATAATTTAGGCTTTATTTCTCTTTATCCTTAACTTAGGATGTATTGCTTGGTGTCAAGCTATTGATAAATCAAGGATACAAGGTGATGTTTGAGAAAGAATGTTGTCATATAATTGATTGTAATGTGGAAGAAATAGAGGATGTTAGGTTGATACGTCAAGCCAAAGGACAATGTGTTGAAAATGATACTCAAAAGAAATCCTTTCTGTTGTCAGTGTTAGTTTAATTTTTGTTGGGCTTATTGATGTGGGCTTATATTAATAAATTTAGAATTGATCTAATAAAATGAGACAAATAATTTCTTAATAATTAAAATATGGACTTACTAGTGTAAGCTAACTTACCAAATATGACTATGATAAGTTAGACCTATTAGGTATCATACAAAGAATAAGTTAGGTTTTATCCTTTAGCTTTGTACATATAGTACCATAAAAAATAGTGCTATAGCAATTTTTTATTTTTGATAACTTGTCTCTCTTATGGTACCTCATTGTGCCAATGTACTTTGAGCAAAAATAAATGATAAGGACCTTAGTTGAAGATCATATTTTGCATTTGAGGATCTTTATAATGGATTAAAAGAATAATATGTTTTTCTTAATTTCTCATTTAATCTTGTTTATAGTATGATATTTTAAATCTAACTATAAAAATCTTGATTTTTCTTGTCTCACTAGAGAAATATTATCTCTTACATGTAATATTAGAACGATTATATGCCAAATCTAAGATCCAAATCTAATTTTGATAAAATGATATTTAGAATTTTTCAATCCAAAATATGGTTTCATTTTTCATATAATTGAAAAACGTACACATTTGATACCGTGCCTTCAAAGCTGTTGTGTATTGGTAAAAGAGATAATTTGTTACATGTATCTTTACACCTATATACTACAATTGTAAAGAGATACACCACACCGAAATTAATGAAGACAAGATGGGTAGTGAGATGCTATGAAGTATCAAGCCACGTGTGGTTGGGCTGCGTTGGCTTACACATATTTGTTCTTTTTGCATTTGTCTCACTGGCATCTAACACACAGGAAAATGTGGATTTTTTTAGATCCGTACATTTTGGTGTGTTGAATAGACCAAAATTCAGAGCAGATTTGTACAAATTTGGACCTGCTGCAGTCATGGGCCAACCATGTTGGTGGTCAACAACTGTTGGTGCCAGCGGTGGTAAAATGCCTGGGTCGATAAATTTGGGTGTTGTCGGCATGAGGTAACTTAGATTATTTTGGTTTCCCATCATAGTGGCCCTTGTCGGCCATTTATCGCCATCAACGATGAGACCTAGTGGGTCTATTAGCGGCCAATCCATGAGGATTGAACAAGATCATAGATTGAACATCAAAACGAGCGAATCATTTGTGATTTGTTTGGGTTGAACGCGACTGTGTGAAAGGATCCCAACATGGTTTGGATCAAACCGACCTAATCCAAGTTAACCCGACCGGATCTTAGTCAACCGATCTAGTCAACGGTCAACGACCAAACCAATCAACACTTAACCTGACTAGAATTTTACGGAGGCGCCTGAAGGTGTGTGAGAAGTCTGATTTGGACGCCAATTGGACAGCATTTTCATTAGGAAATTCTGATCATTTTGATATATAGTTTTGATTTTTAAATACTGCACAAGTTAGTTTTTGGCAATTTAATGCTTATGGAGCATGTATGAATATTTGTTAAATCATATTTAATGATGTTTTATGTTGTGTGATATGAATGTATCATGTGACAATAATTATATATAGTTTGTCGTTATATTTTTAATACATTTAAATGTGAATATAGAGAATTTACATAATTGTTTTAGTATATTCTAAGTCAAGAATTAGCATACTTAATGTTTTAATATATTTATATAATTATAGCATTTAGTTTACACTCACTATAGTTATTTTATATGTAATTTGGAGACATAAAACTCCTAGTCTATTAAGTCCAAATTATGTACTAAGGATTGTGAGTTACACAAAGTATATCCTACAATATAAGAGAATTTCATAATCCGATTGAGTTGTTTGGTCTCATGTGATATAGGGATGTCTCTAGTTCTACTATGCAGTCATAGTCAAACTTTCAAAGAAGATGATTGCGTGTTGAAATATAAAGGGATACATAGTCAAAATATGTATGAGTATGGAATAATTGGAGTGGCCTATAGACCCAAAGGTGGTGGATTATGAAGATTAGAATATTTTCATGGTTACTATTATGTGGAGATTTTATAATTATATGTCATGTATCATGTCCAAAGGTGTTTACATAAAAATGTGTATGAACTCTCTTATAGTATGTTCATATGGTTTTAAACTCATAACATATTCACATTATTAACCTTGTGTCGGTTTTAATTTAGTCACCTTTTTTGTCAACAAAAGCCTAATTATAATTAGGATTTCACATGAGATCTAACTTTTAAAGTAGAAGGAAGACATAAAGTTTTCAATGAAAATGACATATGTCAGTTTTGCCTTAATTATGGATAAACCAACAAATCACATTGAATAAATAAGTGAGGATGATAAGTTGGTACATGCTACATGTTGAAAAGTAGTTGCATTTATATATTGTCCACGAGGGGGTCAACTTAGAATTATTGCATTACTAAGGAATTTATGTATTTAGTGGCATTAAGGTACTTTGTCACATTAAATACTCTAATAAAAAATTTTGGTACACTTTACTAAAGTTTGATGGTTATAAAGGTATTAAAAACCACATTAGGAGGTTGATAGATTATCGAATCAAGTTCTAATGCTAGCAAAGATAGATGTCAAAATTCCATACTTGTAAGGTTACTTTCAACACCACCAAAGATTTTTAGTCATCTAGCAAAGTGTTAGGAGTTAAAGAGAACATCCTTTAAGGATGATAGTGATTGTTACTTTTTATATAAAAATAATGTTCACATGAAGAAAGACTATAACAAATATAATACTTGGTTGTTAAAGCGTAAGCATGAAGATAATCGTTCTTTAACATTTATTTATGAATCCAATTTCTCTAAAACCCCATCTAGTTCTTGGTGGATAGATACTAGTACAACTAATCATATTACTTTTGTCATTCATGGATTCACAAATAAAAGGAAGTCAAATAAAGATGAACTAACACTTAAAGGTGAAAATAATGAACAAAGTGGACATAGAATTCATGAAAGATATTATGTTAATTCTAGATTCTAGTTTTTCAAATGCTATTGAAAAATATTTTTTTATATATCATTTTTGAAGGATTTAGTTTTTATTTTTTAGTTTTGGACAAACATAATAATTTTTTGAGGTAGAGATCTTTATGGTTGATTTGTCAATTTAATATTACCATATTTTGTCTTATAGTTTGTATAGATTGTGTTTAGCTCCCAATGATATATCTCTTTTCTCTTTTAATGTAGAGAAATTATTCCCAAAAGACTTCTATCTAAGGAATGGTCTTACACATTGTAGCATAAAATGCTTTGTCACATCTCTAAAAAGAGTAGAAACGCCGATAAAGTTTAACAATTATTCTACTCTTAAAGGCGATTCAACAACAACCCTTCAATTAAATTTCTATACTAAATTGAATTTGCTGCCTCACTCCCATCACATCCTTTAATTGCCACATTCAGTCCTAACATAATTGGAGAGCTCATGCATTTTCTTAACTCAAAGATTTTAAGCAAAAAAGGTCATCAATTTCCATCTTTTTGCTGATATGCCTCCAAACTCATTCCAAAAGGCATGAGTCCCAAGTCTTTCATTATGAATAGATTCATTAATGTCATCCATCCATATATAAGATATGAATTCTAGAAAGATAAAAATAAGATAAGACCCTACAAAGATAAAGATTGAATTAAGTTTTTAGAAGATTAAAGATAAGATAATATCTTTAGAAGATAGAAGAAGAGTTATAGAAGGACTCGAGAAGATAGATGAAGAGGTTCATAAGCTTCTATAAAAAGAGACTAGCGACTAGAGTGAAGGATCTAAGAATCAAGAAAATTTAAGTAATTTTACTTATTAGACTTTAAGTAGTTCTCTAGTGAATTAGCTTTCAAAGTGTTCTTTAATATTGTCTAATGTTTTTGAGATTACTATATGTTGAAAATATTGTTTGTTGTTGTTACCATTCATCGGCCCACTTGCTGTAAAGCCCTTCACTATTCATAGTTACTATAGATCAAATCATTCTTTAAAAGCAAAATTGTGTGCTTTTCAACCTAAGACATTTTTCTATATAGCCTCTTCAAATCTATAAAAGCATTTTCATCGTTTATGCTTTAATCCGTTTCTTAACATGGTATCAGAACCATGTTCGTCTTATAATCCTAAATTTCTTTCACATTTCCGCAACTACATTCCTACATTCAAATTGCACTTCTTTTTGGCATTTTGTCGGACACCTATTGTGTAGCCATTCATCCACCATTATACTCAAATACGTGGACACCAGTCACAACCTCGACCATCACCAGAACAGTCATTGTTGCACTAGGCACCATTCTCACAATCGTCATTGCTTCCATAAGCATTCGGGTAATCGAGGTTCTACTCTCCTAGTTCAAACCAACGATGCTCTCTACCTTCATCCAAACAAGTAAACCGGCGTCATGATCATCTCTGCTAAGCTGCTAGGAGTCAAGAACTATGCCTTTTGGGCAAGAGATAGAAAGCACTCTCTATTCGAGAAGAACAAAATTGTGATTGTTAACCTGAATGTGAAGCAACCAGAGCTTGATTAACCTCTTTACCCCTTTTGGGAACATTGCAATAGGGTGGTCCTTTCTTGGATCTTCTCATTTGTGGCCCCAGAAATTTACAAAACCTTTACCTATTTGTCTGATGCAAGGCATGTATGGAATCATCTCCAAGAAAAATTTCTTTGTGTAAGCAAAAATGAGGTTTGTATTGTCTAACGTGACCTAGCTAATGCCAAACAACATGGCAAATTGGTTGATAACTACATCTATTAATTGGAAGATCTTTGGAATCGGTATGATTCCTATGTCGTTGTTCTTTATCCATGACTAATAAAGGATTTTGATTTCTGCTGTTTTCAAGAAGCCGACAAGCTAATCGAGTTCCTAAATAGTCTTGACAACTCATTCTCAGATTCAGAACACGTGGCCCTTTCTAACCCTCCTTGAGGCTATTGGTATGATCTAAGACGAGGAAAACATCCTTTGTCCAACCAGAATCTAGCAAGTAGACTTACTTGTGTTTGCGCTTAAGTCGAGTCTGAATCTTAGGTTGGAGCACCCCGCGGGCAGGCCTTTCTCACGTGGATCTGGCCTTGCCCTACATGGACTCCCTTTGGACCTTGAACACATTAGGCCCTATACTACGCATGTGGGCCACTATTCTAAACCGAGAGGCGTGCACAACTTTGGACAGGCTTCTTCGCGCAATTCACATATTGGGCGAGCCCAATGCGCTGATTCACCCAAAGCCCACATGGGCTCTACTGATATGAAGGCCATGAATGGGACTTGCACCCATTGTGGTAAACAGGGCCATATCTATGATGAATGCTTGATGCTTACCAAATGCGGGCATTATAGAATTCTTGGGCATTCCAAAGCAAAATGCTACCTACTTCATGGCAAGCCTAAGGATAAAGGCAAGCAAAAATCGAGTCCACGTTGCTCTGTAAATGACTCCGCTATAAAGGAGATTTCAAGTGACAAGTCCACCATCTCCAAGGATGATAAGGAGCTGATAATGTCCTTTCTTCACTAGTTTAGCCCACGGGGAAGGCGGCAACACTGCTCATGTTGCAAGTACATCTCCCAAACACCATAATTATTTACGTAGGTTTGTAGACTTAGATGTCAAAGACCATATCACGAGCGATTTCACATGTCTAATATCTCCACGGTCATATAGTCATGAATATCGAACTATTGAACTCCCCAATGGAAAATGCATTCCCATTACCCATATAGGTTTATTGTTATTTAAGATAAATATTATTTGTATGATGTGCTTTATGCCTTTTCATTCACTACTAATCTCTTGTCCATTACAAAATACACTAGAGATAGCCATTGTGCCATTACATTATTTTCTCATTTCTACTTCTTTCAGGACTTACGGACTGGGATAGTGACGGGGTATGATAGAGTGAAGCACAACCTATATTATCTTTTGAACACTTTTAATGATGCATGTAATTCAGAATTAACCAACTCTGTAGTAGATCATTTTGTATATAAGAAGTTAAGCCATGTTAGTCAAACTTCTTCCATATCTACTCCATAATTGAATGGTGGTACTTCTACAATAATTGGGGAGGAAACACGAACGATTTCGAAAGCATTACTGGGTTTGTTCTCTCATTTGGATCTGGGATAGTCTTCTGTAAGATGAGAGAGGAAGAGGAAATAATGTTTTCCTCAATACATGCAGAATTTACTGCTGCAGCAGCTGTATCGGATAATTTGCTGAGGTTGATCCGACTGATTCATGAAACTAGAGCAGTGAAAAAGAAAGTTAATTTCATCTATACCAACAACAGGACGGTTGCACTTACATCCAAAGATGGAGACCAACACCGAAGACCTAAGTTTTCAGCTCTAAAGAATTTACACATCGGGAAAAGCTTGAAAAACAATGAAGTTGAGATCAAATGGTGCTTTGCTGAGGAACAAGTTGCAGACATTCCGGTTAAAGCTTTACCAAAGGATAAACTAGAGTTAATTAGGAAGAAAGTACGAGTTACTTTTAGCCATATTAAGGGGAAGTTTTAAAATTAAAGTGGTTAAGAGAACTATGGCATATGATGAGGCCATGTTGCCGAGAAATTGAGATTAGGTGTATCCTTCGTGATATTAGCTGTTTCTCAGAGAAAGTGCTGGAAACTGCACTAAGGCTTCGTAGGTCTTTTTTTTTGGGTCTGTTGCAGAGCCGCCCTTCACAGTAGGAGGTGTAGATCATGATGGACTGCTTGGAGAAAGGAGACGTTGCTGCAAAGATGCTTTTTTTTTTTTTTTTTTATTTCTCATGAAAGCTAAGTTGGGTTTATTTTGTGCTTTAAGTTGGACTGTTGTGCTGTATGGTGTTCTTTGAGCTGTTTTATGGTAGGGTTGTATTCTAAGACCCTTTATTGGTCACAATAGCACTCAATCTTCATGTTTGTATAATCACATTGTTTTACGTTTTTTATGTGAAACGGTGGATCTGGTAGCCTTTCTTGTTTTTCTTGACTCCGTTTCCTAAGATTTTCCATCATTCTTCACAAAGCACACAAATGAGCGATGAAGGAGCAGAGATTTTCCAACTTAGAGGGCTGAACCGAGCTAATTCTGAGTCAAAATTCTCCATTGGTTGAGCTGCCATTCTAGTCGCCTTATCCCTTCCCTAGCCTACATTGGACGCAATTGACTTCCAATTCCAAATCCCCAGACTAATCTCTTCCCTAACGACAAAGTTATCTTAGCAACGGCCCATCACAAGCCCACCAAAGCAAGACTCGGGGTTCAAGCTCCATGTTTGTCTGCTAAAATTCTGCTCCCGTCAACTTTTTTCGACTTTTGTTGAGATTTCCCAGAGATTTAATCCGATTGAACGGTAAAAATAGGTTGGGTCTTTAGGAATGAGTGAGCTCCAAGGTTTGAATAAAAGAACAAGGACAACTTACAGCCCACTTGCACGTGCACTCAATCTAGCTTCCGCCTACGTCCATGCAAAACATGAGACCAAGGGAAGTTGGTGGCTAATCTCGGTAAATTTCAGAAAGTTAGTTCCCAGACTCTCTCCTCCACCTTCGTGAATGCCGCTGTCATGCACCAAGAGGCAACAAAAACCACCAAACATGCCCCTCATGGCGCCATGCGGCCTCATCTAATTTTTTTTTCTAAGGCGGCTTTAAGACTTCCTTTGGAGGGGTAGGTGGTTGCCACCGTTTCGTTTGACTATTCTCTTCTTTCTAGAATAGGAGGTGACTTTGCTTGAAAACGTGCTATTAATCTTTTTGAAAATTAATTTGAAAGATGAACGTGAACGAAAACAAAAAGAGAAAAAATTGAGAATACTATATTGAAAACATATAAATTATACGATATTTAATCGTATAAAAAAGTAAATTGTTATTTAACAAATATATGAGTAGTGTATAAAGAGTGAACTTAATCATAATACATGAGTCTAAGTAATATCAAACACGTTACACTTAATTTATACGGAAAGAATATGATAATCTCACCCACCTGATATTTACCCAACATTAATAAGATATGACAATACCATCTACCTAACATCTACATAATAATGCCACCTATATGTTTTGAGAATGCTAGATTAATAAGAAATATCATATTCCTGAAGATTCTCAAATCAAGTATCATATAGTCAGTTGTTCTTTCCTGGTGTTAAGTACAAAGTGCCTGCAAGGTCAAATTACCTTGATTGTTGTGTAATTTACTAATGCTATGTTATCTGGGTCCCAGTTTGGAATACCACCGCCCCTCACAATTGATAGGACAGTTTTCTGTCCATGTTTTCTTAAACTGGGAGATTGGGGAACTTGCTCAGTAGCCATGTTCTTTCCATGTTCTTTCCACTGCTTATAAAATGCAGTGTCCATAGCAAAGACGTTAGAAAATCTATGAATTCTTTTAATAAAAATTGGTAAATAAGTGAATAAAAAAATCATAATTAATTTTAAACCAAAAAAGAAGAGATACTATTGTCCTATTTAATAAAAAAAAAGAAACCATTCGGATACTCAAATCAAATCCTTCCTATGAAAAACCGAGGAAACCATACCGAGGAAATAAATATTCGCCTCGTGTTTAGAGTTAAAATAAAAGAACCTCCCTAATCAGTCATTAACCTCGAGGGATGCCTAAACTACTATTCCTGAGCCTGGATGGCTGACCCTTGACCTTACCAGACGACCCTTTTAGGGTATCCATAAACACCCGGCCGCATCCTTGGGGTCTAAAGAAGGTCTTCATCCTCCAACTTTCTTGTAAACATCAGCAACTTCGACACTGGAATGCGAATTCAAGCAGGAAACAGTCGCAGCACCCTCGGTACTCGGCGCCTTTGTCGCTCTCACTTTGCAGCTCTGTCCCCGAGATCTTTTTTTTTTTTTTTTTTTTTCCGTTTTTAACATTTCGTATTAGAATACTCAGTGTCAGCTACCTTATTCCGAGGTATTTTCAAAGATGCCTCTTTTCAACCGCATATTATAATTCTCACTCGGATAAGAGGTAAATAGGCTTATCATAATCTGTGTTCCCCTGTCAGTCATATTTTTAATCCGAGGAGGATTTAGTTAAGGAAAATTTTGGTGTTGCATGTTGTACGGCACTTACTCTGGCAATTTATCTCAGAGTTGAAAGAATTTCCTAAAATAACAAGGCACGGAATACAAACACTTAGTTTGATCTTAAAGTTAATGAAACGAATGATAAAGTTGTACCGCTTGGTTGATGTGGGAAAGCCCAAGAAAGTTGTGTCTTGCTGGACTACACTGGTCGGAGGATGCTAGGCTATAAGTGTAAAGAGGAAGAATTAAAAGCCTAAACAAACAACTGGAAGGCTCCTAGCAATGGTAGTTGTTGTTCATAAGGCGCTCATGTATTTTGGAAAAAACTCGTGTTTACCTACCTAATAGGTTATCATGTACAGCAAAGTATATTTAAAAAGGACTCATCCGTCAAAAGTCAAGTCGTTTGTGAGAAAAGGGATCGCTAATCTGAAGGGAAGGTTTGTTGAGACTCAGGCGAACAGAGGTTGGTAGCTTCTTCTCGGCCCTTGCGCGTGAGTTTTGGTCGTTGGGATTCTGTAGGACGGGACTGGTTGTTGGAGTATAGCAGAGCTCACAGTTAAAAACACCATGCCGTTCGACAGTAGAAGCACAAGGACTAAAAATGGCGGGGGAAGAGTGCCAGCCGTTGCTAACTGCGTTTGAATCACACGTTCCAATTTCGGAACTTAAATCAGAAGCTGTTGAAGAATTCTTAGGATACAGGCCAGTGGCAGTCCGATGGTGGCTTCGGTTAGTGGGGTGGGAGTCAAGGCTCCTATGGCTTCTATCTGGGTCCTCTATCGTCGTTTCCTTGGGCAATTATCTGCTTTCTTTTGTGACCTTGACATTCGTTGGGCATTTGGGTTCCGTGGAGCTTGCAGGGGCATCAATAGCCAGCGTGGGAATTCAAGGCCTTGCTTATGGGATCATGGTAGGATTTCTTCGCCAATATTTCTACACCACTCTCATCCTAGGATTAGTTTCTTTCAGGGCATGTTTCTGTCTATTTCACCTAAAAAAGTCCATGTAAAACCTAACAAAATGTTTAGGAAGAAGCTCAAAGGGCAAATTTCTCTCTCCCCCGAATCTGTTGGGGCCTTCCCAGCGTCCTGCAACTCCTTTTCTTTGTCCCTGAGTGTATGCCTTAAATGACAAGACAATGTCTTGCATAATTGATGCTTTAAAGTCTGCTTTTGTAACCATTCTTTGTTGGAAAAACAGTTGGGCATGGCAAGTGCAGTGCAAACGGTGTGTGGGCAAGCATACGGGGCGAAAAGATATGCGGCGATGGGTGTCATATGCCAAAGAGCGATCGTCTTGCACACCGGAGCAGCAATTCTTCTGACGATCCTTTATTGGTACTCGGGCCCATTCCTCAAAGCCATTGGGCAATCAGAGGACATATCTGAGTACGGCCAAATTTTTGCACGGGGTTTGATCCCTCAGCTCTATGCCTTTGCTGTAAGCTGCCCTATGCAGAGGTTCCTCCAAGCACAGAACATTGTGAATCCTTTGGCATACATGTCCGTGGGGGTACTCCTGTTGCACATTCTTCTCACATGGCTAGTGGTTTATGTTCTGGACTATGGACTTCTTGGGGCTGCTCTAACGCTAAGCCTATCTTGGTGGATTCTTTCTATTTTAAACGCAATATACATTCTTGCAAGCCCTTCTTGCAGAGAAACTTGGACTGGCTTCTCCGTGAAAGCCTTTACTGGAATTTGGCCTTACTTCAAGCTAACAATTGCTTCTGCAGTCATGCTGTGGTATGTCAAAAGTTTCGGTATCTCTCTCTTTCTCTTTCTATCTCCCTGTCGTTCGTTCGGCTTGCATATGGTTTTGTCTTTCTATGTCGCTATTGATTTGAGCTTCGTCATATGTTAATCCAGTTTGGAGATATGGTACAGCCAAGGACTAGTGCTTATATCAGGGCTCCTCCCCAACCCAACAATCTCATTGGACTCCATTTCGATCTGGTTTGTGCAAAAATCAAGTCTTTACCCTAATTTCTTGATCAGGATTGTGATCTAACTTGTCAAAGCTCTGTAAATTTCAGCATGAACTATCTGAATTGGGACATAACTACCATACTGGGTCTAGCTGCAGGAATCAGGTATGTGACCAATAATATTGCAGAGATTGGACTAGAAGTTCCCTTTGATTTGTTCAGAAATTTCTTTAAAAGCCCATTTTCTGACAAGTTCTAAGGGAGTTGCAGTGTTCGAGTCAGTAATGAGCTTGGGGCAGGCAATCCCAGGGTTGCAAAATTTTCAGTATTCGTGGTGACGGTGACCAGCCTTCTTATCAGTATAGTTTTCAGTGCAATAGTCATGATCTTTCGGGTTGGAGTAGGTGAACTCTTCAGTAGCGACAGTGAGGTTCTTGAAGCGGTGTCTGAATTGGTGCCCCTGCTTGCTATCTCTATCCTCTTAAACGGGGTTCAGCCTATCTTATCTGGTAACACTGAAAACATAGTACCTTGAACAGAACATGAATGAACCAGTTCCACCTCGCATCTAATCCTCACCTTCTGTGTTTGGACTTTCAGGTGTTGCAATTGGAAGCGGCTGGCAAGCTGTAGTGGCTTATGTGAACCTGACGTGTTACTATGTCATCGGCCTCCCCATTGGATGTGTTCTTGGCTTCAAAACAAGTCTAGGAGTAGTGGTAAGCAGAGTGTCTACACTGCAGTCTCGGGAGTAACTATTTTGCTTGATTTCTGATGAATCGGAATGTTTTTTCTGGCACTCTTAGGGGATATGGTGGGGGATGATCATCGGAGTTTCTTGCCAGACAGTGACTCTTATAATTATTACAGCCAGAACAAATTGGCAAGCCGAGGTATACACCTTTCTGCACTAAATCATCTTACCACAGCATCTCCACAATGCCTCCGCTAACAATGATGCTTTTTCCGTAGGTTGAAAAGGCCATTGATCGCGTTCAGAAATCTGAAAATGAGGAGACCTTGAACCTGCTGACAAGCACCTGAGGGACATTTTTGAATTGGCGTAATAGTGTATTTTGTATGCCAGAGCATTTCCAAGTTGTTCTTAGAAGCTCTAACCAGCGAAGCCACCCTTTCGTTGTTATTTGTGACAGCCAAGGGGAGAGCTCTTCAGCGGGATGAATTTTCAACAATAAATGACATCTTTCGGGTTGATATCTTGTCCAAATTTCCTTCCATTGAGATTGTCGGAAAATCATTCGATAAATGTATCATATGACTGATGCTTCTCAAAGTATTTAGCAATTCATGGTGTCGAGAAAGAAAGTCTTACATGAAGAAGGAAAAAAAAAAACAAAGAAACCTGTCAGAATGTACGAAGAATATCAAAAGGTAATGCATTAATCAAACTTGGATACTACCAATGGAACAAGGATTTTTTAGTGGAGTTAAATATTTGTAAAGCCGTACAATTTCTATAACCATCGTCATATAATTTAAGAAGAAACTCGCAGACAAGATGAGGTTTTCAATGGTTTTGGTTTCTTATGAATTAAAATCAATAAAAGTTGAGAAGAAACAACGATTGGTGTCGGAAAGGAACAATGGGTTTGGCACTACTCGAAAGTGGTCGTTTTTAATAATAATTGTCTGAAAAGCAGTGAACTTTGATAAATGCAATGCCTAGGTGGGGTCTGTACACTTTTGTTCGGTTTGTGAGTTCGAGAAAAAGTGGGGACCAATTTCTATTTGGCTTGTGGTAGCTGGGAAATGAAATCAACTAGCAGTGAGAGCAAATTAAAAATGTAATAAAATGCGCGTTGATTGGGGGGCATTCCGAGAATTGAACTCGGGACCTCTCGCACCCTAAGCGAGAATCATACCACTAGACCAAATGCCCTTGTTAGTATTTCTCCAATAATATTATTATAATACCTATTTTTTATTTTTTCTATTTTTATTTTTATTTTTATTTTTATTCATTAGTATTCGCGGGTAGTGGTGCCAATTTCCCTCCAAAAAATCCCCTTACACATACTGTTGTCCCTCGGCTTTCCAAACCCTACTCTTCTCTTTTTCTCTGTTTCGGTCTTTCTTTCTATCTCTATCAAGTGAGTTTCTCTGTTCAATGCTGGATTCTCTTTATTTTATTTTAAATCTCTCTTCTTCGTGGAACAAAAAAGTTCGTTGCTTTTTTCGGGATCAACATTGGTTTTGTTTCTGTTTGCAGGTGAATTGAATGATTGTCGATGGTTTCGCGTGTGGAACATGATGCTGAAATTAAATCAATCAAGAAGGAACCAAACGTCGATATTACTAATTGCCAGGCCCAGCTTCTCGAGAGCCGGGTTCCACCTCCTTTATTTTCTGGTGCGAATTTTTTATCCCTGATTCTTATCTTCATTATTTTTATGTTGGTTTTATGTTAATTTTTTATGAACAACCATTTTGAAGAGGTGAAAAAAGAATGTTGATATTTTGATATGGTTTATAGCAACCGTTCTGTTGATATTTTCTGTTTCCTTTTTACTAGGAAAAGCTTGCTATTTGATTATGGTTTATCAGAAACTATAAAATTATTTACCCAAATTACTACACGGATTTTTTTCACAAACCTTTTATGTGGTTTCTACGCTCATAAAATTCCAACACATAAGCTTGTTATATCACATGAAATGATTAGTTTTGAGGTGTATCATTCGGTGCGATGTCCTTTTTTTTTTTTTTCTTGCTCCTTTATGTGATGTCCGGTGCTTATAAATGGGGGATATTTGATTGCTGGTAATCAAGCAGAACAAAATTGCTTATGAGATTCCCTTTTGTTGATATAAAAAATTAGGTGAAAATGCTAAAGCTGGAGATGCTGATGACTTAAAATGTCGGCAAGGCGCTGAACACTTTGATGACACAATTCCACCTAAAGATGCGTTTGAAACCCAGGCAGTGAATCTTCCTGGGGAAACCCAACTATTGGATATTGGAGTTGAAACCCAAGTACCAGAATTTTATGGTGAAACCCAAGTACTGGATATTGTTGGTGAAACCCAAGTACTGGATATTGGTGGTGAAACCCAAGTACTGGATATTGGTGGTGAAACCCAAACACTGGATATTGGTGGTGAAACCCAACTATTGGATGTTGGTGGTGAAACCCAACTATTGGATATTGGAGGTGAAACTCAACTATTGGATATTGGAGGTGAAACTCAACTATGGGATGATCTAGACTGCTTTGACAATATGGGCACCCAAATTGTAAATGAGTTTGATAATGAAGTTTCCTGTGATACTAAAGGCGAGGGAACAGATGGAACTGAAGTTTTGTTTGACAATGATGAGCAATTCCGTGATGAATCAGCAAGTGGTAGTGGTCAGTCAGTGAACAAGGAGAAGATTCAATGTACTTCTCTTCATGATCATGGTAATAAGGAATTAATGGAGCAGCGTGATCTTTCACCTGTTAAAGAGCATATTCCAGGTGAGTCTTTTCTAGAATATTCAACAGCAGAAGAAGTTTAGTTTTTGAATGGATTTTTGGAATACCTCATACCTCTTCTGAATATGTGTTCTGAAGCTCCATCTTGGCACGACTGTATTATCTGTTGTCTGGTGGTGGTTAATTCTTTAAGATTCAAATATGCATTGGCTGTAAAAGAGAGAAAAGAGAAAATTAATTTTGTAACATGCAAATTTTTGGACCAGTACTTTTTTTTCTCTAAGATTGTTGTCAAATCTGTAGTTTTTTGTATTCATATTTTTTATCATTTTTATTAATGTGTAAATGATTGAGTCAAATTGGCAAGTGCCTAACTCAATGGTTGAGTAGGCGTTGCTTAGGACCTCTTGGTTTCAAATTTGACACCCCAAGAGTGTGTTAGTGGGTGCGTGAGTTAAAAAAAAATGTAAATGATTGAGTCAAAATATAATTTTCTTCAGTGTCTTCTATGTTTTACATGTGATGGAACTATTACTGGACTGGGCGAATAATATTTGGCTTTCCTCCTTGTACTGCAGAAGTCCATTTGTCAACAGCTACAAGTGCGGTACTTGGAACACTAGAACCAAAGCCTGGTATGTGTTTCTTCTATGTTTGTGATGCTTAGTTTGAACACAGGATTGTTTCTTTTTTTTTTTTTTGGTAAGAATACTAGAAAAAACACTTTTTTCTAGTTTGAACAAATGTCTGATAAATTTGCTTATTTCAGGTGATGTCATCACATCCAAATGGATAAAATACAGTGCCAGTTTTTGGTGAAATTGTTAACTTTCTGATAAATTAAGTTTTCTTCTTCCAAAACACCTTTCCATTCTCAAACTCACTCCCAAACTTTTACTAGTTGCTACTCACCCCCGCAAATTTCAGTTTCAACTTGATCCATCCCTCTAATCAAGGGTTAATTCATACATAAAGTGTATTAAATGAATAGCACTGACAGGAAATTTGAGATCTTCACCAATCTATTCAGTTAATGGAATAATTGGTTCCCTTTTTTTCTCCTGTAGTATCTTTTTTTCACTATTTGTGCTGAATATGTGCTTCTAATTGCTTCAAGGTTCCAAGATTTTCCAGGTTTAAATTCTGTAGATATGTTGAAAACTGCGAATCTAGGATGCTTTTGTGAAGAAGATTTTTCCTCACAATTCAGTTGGAATAGTACTAAACTTGATTATTGGAAGCATGAAGATCTTACATGTGTAATGATACTATGTGTCTTTCTTTTTTTCCTTGAAGTTATCAAGCTATATGTTTAAGCAAAAAGCAACTAAATAGTAAATCACCAATTGTTGCTTATGACATTTAATGTTCTATCAGTTTCCAAATTAATACACTTTTGCCTATTCGTTTGTATTTTGTATACTTTCAGGGATTTTTAGCTTTTTGAAATTTCATATACTTTGTATTACCTCAGTAACAGCTAGTTTACATCCTGAGCAAATCATCTGATCTGTTCTCCCATGTCATTTCAACTGGTTCTATCCTTAACAACGGCACAAATTTTATTGTTCTGCACCTTCTTAACATTTCCAACAAAAAGAGATTGATTTGTCAAGGCCAAAACCTGCCCTCTTTTATCGTCTTATGCTAGAATGGTTGATGGTGTTTTCTCATGCCACTAGGGAAGTTTGGAATTCACACGTACTTAATCTAGTCAATGAACAACTGTTTGGAATTGAGATGTCAAGTTGGGTTGTATTTCTCATCTGTTTGCCTGTTCTGCACAGGACCCCAGCAGTTTAGGTTTACTTCAGTTCGAACAGCATCAATGCGGATGTCTTTTCTGGCAGCTCGCACAGCCTCAAAAGTACTTGCTGCCCAAAGTAATGGTGTGTCTGTCCTAGAGGATTCTACAAAGGTTGGGGAAGTAGATCAGGGACATGATGTTGGGGAGTCTAATGGAAAAATGAAGGGATCAAAGGATGAAAACATGTGCAGGGTTGGCAGTAGAACAGCTAGAAAACTTTTCACTGAGGATTTACATGATGACTGTGGAGGACTTCCTCTAACCAGCAACGTTGTTGAGGGAGAAGAGTTGCCTCAGTTGCCTGCATGTGATGGTGCGTTGGCAGGGTTAAGCTATGTTGACTCTCAAGAACCTGAAGACCTTTCTCAGGCCAATGCGTTGGATTTTGTAGATAAGTTCCTCAATGATAATGTTGTGGAGTTTGAAGAACAATTTGACCATGGAAAGAAGTGTAGGGGAAAATCAAATTCTGTGCCAAGTGCCAATGGTCTGCTAAGTTTTGCCAAGAAAGCTAATGATATAACCCTGCTTGGAGAAGCTTCAATCTATGAATGGGATGATAACCGTGAGGATGAAGGAGGTGGAGAAATTTTCCGCAGAAGGAAAGAAGAGTTCTTTGCCAGTGAAAGTAGACTAGACAAGTTTAGAGACGATGGAGAATATACAAATAACAAAAGAAAGAAGCTAGCTTATTCTGACTCCAAAGTAGTGTGTCCTGAACCAAAAATGAATGAAAAGGCAGTGGATGAAATGGAATTAAAAAGAAGTCTTGTCAACGAGTTGGATGAACAGTCTAATGAAAATCCTGCTGGAGGACATTTGGTAACTAATGTTACTGTGGAAGATGTGCCCGAAATGTTAAATGTAGGTTTTGACACACAATTGGCTGCTGAAGCTCTGGAGACCTTATTCCATGGTGAGGATGTCGTGAACCTTGATGCTAATGATGCCAGTGAAGGAATAGAGGACAACTCAAAGTGTTGTCGCAGGGGTTCTCTTGGAGGAAAAACGGATAGTGTAATTCACTCTAATCAACCCTCTTGTTTTAAGAGGATAAGCACTTCTGGAGTGTTGGCTGCTTCAAGACAGTACAAGAAAGCTAAGAGCATGAGTGCCAGATTAAGTAAAGAGTCCTCAATTTCGTCACAGAAATATTCTGATAAGATTGGGAAGCAGGGTCGAAGTCAGCTAGTCAGAAAAAGATCAAAGAGCGCTAGTGAGTCCCACAAAGGTGATGGCAGTGCTAACAAAGCTGAAGATGGCGCAATTCAGAAGCGACATCTACGAGTTGATTCTGGTATGCATGCACCCATTGCTTATCGGACTAGACAGTCATTGGCTGTGGCTCATTTGAGGAAGGCTGAAAATGCATCCTGTGATTATAGCCAAGTTGACGGATGTGCCTTAAAAGAGAAGGGCTGTAGTGGTACAGACATCCCAGCTTTTGAAGTATTGAAGGAAAAATCTTCTATATCGGGCTGTATTCAGTCCACTCCAAGCTTGGTAATGGATGATAATAGTTGTAAAGTTGGTGCATCAAGCTGTCGTCAAAGGAGAAGGTCTCAACAAAATTTGTCAGGTCAAGAAAATAAATCTGATAACTCAGATGATGCACTTGAATCGGCTGTTCTCCCAGAATACATCGGACAATCTGTCACCAAGCAAAAGAGGTTGCGACATGATGGTAAAAGTACTTTGATTTGTTCAAAGTTGAAGAGGAAAACAGGATCAGGGGATGCTCCTACTGAGGGTAGGTCTGGTGATATAAATGGAAAATTGGCATCTAATGATCTAGTTGGTTTAAAGACAGGCAAGCACATGGACGGAAGTATTAATTTAAGCTGCCTGTCATCTACTAGAAAGGTGAATGCCAGCATGGATGAATCGCCTAGAGAGAAATGTGAACCAGCTAATTCAAGATCTGCTACTCCTACCCCAGTCAAATGCAAGACAGCTGAGAATGCTGTGTCACCTGTTTGCATGGGTGATGAATACTTCAAACAGTCGTGCAAGAGGAATCTGTCAAGACCGAGCCTTCTGAAAGAAATCCGCAGCTTAAGTGCTGCACAGCCTGAACCTTCTCCATCAAAAGATTCGAGGAAGAGGAGAGATATGACTAGTGTTCGAGTCTTGTACAGTCAGCACTTGGATGAGGACATAATTAGACAGCAGAAGAAGGTAGTTTGTAATTCTGTCTCTCTTTTTTAGCAAGATACGATCTGGGTATACACTTTTTCTCATCTTATGTTCCTGTCTGTCAGATTTTAACTCGGCTAGGAATTTCCACAGCATCATCAATTATGGATGCCACACATTTCATAGCAGATGAATTTGTGCGAACCAGGAATATGTTACAGGCTATTGCATCGGGAAAACCAGTGGTTACGCATTTATGGCTGGAAAGCTGTGGCCAAGCTAGCAGTTTCATTGATGAAAAGAATTACATTCTGAGGGACACCAAGAAGGAAAAGGAGTTTGGCTTCAGCATGCCAGTTTCATTGGCACGTGCATCCCAGTGTCCACTTTTGAAGGTAAGTTCTCTTTATGCTGGTTTAAATCAGTTCCATTTGCTACTTGTCTATTTTTATCCATATGCAAATGATAAGATCTTTGCAGGGTCGAAGAGTTTTGATAACTCCAAATACAAAGCCTGGGAAAGAAACAATTTCAAGTTTGATTAAAGCTGTTCAGGGCCAGGTAAAAATTTCTGCATGTTTTGTTGTAATTCATATTTTCACATCTCAGTCAAGTAGTGCTTTTACTTTGAGCTTAGTCTGATCACTTAAAGGATCTTGGCCGGAAAGATTCTACTAGTTACTTTTAGATGATTTTGAGGTTTTCAAGGGTTTCATCTTTAAGTGTGTATTCATTTCTTTTTGTTTTCCTTATTTTGTAATGTTTTAGGTCTCTCACCTGACATGTGTGGATGGTAATATTGCATTATAGTTTAGTTTTCTCCTGTTTTAATTTGAATGGATGGTTGCCACTGCTTTGATTAACTTTACGGGCCCTCAGATCGTGAAGATATTTTTCTATTTTTCAAATTGTTGTTGTGATACTGATTTCATCTTAAAATTCTTCCCAGGCCTTGGAGAGAGTTGGCAGGTCTGCTCTGAAAGAAGTTAATATTCCAGATGATTTATTGATTCTATCTTGTGAAGAAGATTATGCTATCTGTGTGCCTTTCCTTGAAAAAGGTTACCAACGATCCTGTTTCCATTGTCTTTGAATAATCCATTAATTGCATAAACTTCATCAAGTATTGAGCGATATTGCTTTATGTTTGCAGGGGCTACAGTTTACAGTTCAGAGCTGCTATTGAATGGAATAGTTACTCAGAGGTTGGAGTATGAAAGGTTGGTTTGATTGTAATCATCTCACATGTGTGACCAATAAAGTGGGTCATTTCTGCATAAGTAAATGCTTTCAGGGAAGATAGAGAATGATTTAATCATCAAAGATATCTATTTCTAAATTGCATGCTGGGTTTATGGAGGAAGCTAAGTTCAGCATCTACTCTTACTGCTTGTAATTTGTGAATGGTGAAAATGATGTTTTTGTATTGATTTAATATCAAAATATGCCGTTCATATGAATGCTAAGATTTTCTTGTTCTCCTGTGTTGAGCTAATTGATGATTGAAAATTGGATGCAAATGTATGAGTACCACTGTGTGGAGGAACGATTGGTTGTTTTCCTGACAGTCTTATTTGCTTATGACAGGCATCGTCTCTTTGCTGATGATGTGAAAAGAACCCGTTCCACCATATGGCTGAGAAAAGACAACAAACAGTTCCTTCCTGTGAGTAAACGTAAATAAGCTTCATTTCATTCATTTCTTCTGATCTTTCTCCACCCACCCACCCTCTTTCTCTTGGGCGTTTTTGATGGGTGCTCCTGGTGATCTGTACATAATTTTGGGAATGCTCCCTCACTCTAGACCTCGCATGTAAATTCATAATGTTATAGCGAAGTTGATTTTTAAGTTTGTTTTGCATCTCAATCGATTCTTTTAGCATGTGTTATGTGCAAGCTGAAATTTCAATGGAATAAAAGTCCCAAAAACTGGTGAAAGTAAGGCTTTTTGTTGATGAAATTCTACACATTTCAGTCCTTTTAATATCATCAATTGCACGAAGTCTAACTCTTGTCTTATGCAAACTCTCGCACTGACGTGAATTCCCTTCCACTGAAGAAGTAACCATGTAGAACTTATATAAGAAGCTTCTCTTGGTGAAAATGTGCAATGAAAGTGGAGGATGAATACAAGCTAAAATGTTTTTCTCAATATTCGAGGATATTTTTGTTATTTAAAAGTACCAAGATGGCATTATTATTTTTATATTTTCGAATTACAAGCATATGCAAAAGACAACAATGAATGAGACTACAGAATCCTATTTGTTGTGCTCAACTGACGGTATCGGGTATTTTCCTACTTGTGTGTGCTACTTAAAAGCAGTGTGGGACGAGTGAAGAGTGCTAGAGCTGTAAGTGTACATTGGATAACTGAAGGCAAGCAAGCAAGATAGCTTTTATTCCGATCAGTCCCAACATAATACTGTTTTTCCACAACGTTTCTGCTCTGATTGGAATCTTACACACATCGCAGCCTTGGCAAAACCAACACGAAGAACATAAAGCACATTCAATTTTCCTGCACTAAAGGATTCTACGTCTCAATGGTAAAAATTGCAGGACGACGGGTGGTGAAACTGAGACTTTTCAAAGTAATCCACCGACCATAAGAGGAAATCTCTCAAGTTTGAAGTGTGACCCTTTCCTTTGGGAACACGTCAAAATAATTGTATAATAATATCATATGCCTATTTTAGAGCATCTGTTAAGAGTACTCTTCAGTAATAGTAATTTACAATAAGCTGGCAAGGAACGAGTAGAAAACGCTGCGGCCCCTGCAATTCAGGTTGAGTCTAATCATACTGGGGGGTTCTGAGCAACCTGCATTCGCCAAGTGAAGTATTGAATATACAAGGAGTTGAGGGTCATGGCTATGCCGAAGCCCAAAACAGACGCAACCAGCACTGCGTAAATGGCCTTCAGGTGAAGCTACATCAAAATAAAGAGGTTAGGTCAATGAAAGATGGACCAATAAGTCAACTATCTAGAAAACATCTGAACTTTAGCAAAGAGCAACATCTGGATGTATCTTAGAAAGCCATGTGAGAATGAAATATGAGGGTGAGATCATAGGGCTAGTTGTAGTCAAATAAGGTTGGAAGTGATGGTGTTCATCCACGGATGAACAGAATTTTGGTCTTCATGTCGCATCACAATTCAACAGAAGTTAGTTCTGGGATGATACAAATCAATCACCAGCCCCTCCCCTTTTCTTTTTCCAACTTTTAGAAGCAAAAATTGAAAGCAGAATTCTAAAGAGAATATGATATCTTGTTAAAGACTTCTGTAGGGCTAAAGTGGTTTAATTTCCAAAAATAGGAAAAGAATAAAAGTGAAAAATACCAACTAAATACTATCATTTGTGCAGTGTTATTTAGGAGGTAACAAGTATAATTCTTCTCATGTAAGAATCCAAAACAATTACGGTATATTGATTGCAGATATTGTATTAAACTAGATATTATGCACGAAATCTGAAATAGACAGTAGAACTTACAAATGTGTAGAAAAGGTGGACAATGATGGCCACAAGTGCAAACTCGAGAGCTGCATATGTCCATATGTACTCCTTAATTGCTGCAAGTTAAAATAACCATACTAAGAAAACTATAACTCGAACAGAAACTTGTAATTTGTAATTGCTGAGGCTCAGCCATACCAAGGATGACGGCAAAAATAGAAGACAAAAGGCCCAGGGTAAAAGCAAAAGGTGCTGCAATCAGTATTGCTTGAGTCTTCAAGTCGTGAATCTAAGAAAACACAAGGCATAAGATTAGCACTGTTATGCCAATTATTACAAAACATGTAATTCAGAAAAATTACAAAAAAAAAAAAAAAAAGAAGGGATACTAGCAATTGGAAACACATCTAATCCTCTTCCGACCTTCATACTTCATTATAATGCCAATTTATCCCCCTCCTCCCAACCACACAATTTGGAGTCCAGTTATGTAAAAATAGCTTCTTGATGATGACATGTGTAATTAAATATGCATAAAAAATATGTTTTCAGGACTCAGGACGGAACACGCACTGTCCTTACATTCTGGTGATAAAAGCCATCTATCCATATTGAGGCATAAAATTGACCTAAATTAGATTGGATAAAAAAATGCAACTCATCCAATGACATGGGGGAACAGAAACAAGGAATACTTTCTGTTTTAAGATTTATCTCATAGCAAAATGGCCTACCAGTAGCTGCTCAAGAAAGAAGAAATAGCATATTGTGCTAATCAAGACCAGCACCACGAAGTCCTGCCAGGCACTGCAAAAATCAGGAATTAAATTAGACACTAAAGAAATAGCAGATAAAAGGGGTATACATGCTTAAGAAAGTATTGTTTTCCTGATAGAAATCTAAAGCTGATATTACTTGGCTATCTGTCTCTGAAAATAAAACTTATTTTCAAAAGTAGTGAAAAAAAAAATCACATAAAATTAGGCTCCAAAATGCTGAACTGAATTTTATAAGTCACGATGTGATCTTGAAGTTAATATTGGCTTATGTCACCTTATGGACTGTGAACGCAAATTCTGTTGGTTGTGCTCCTGTCTGGTATCCCTTTGATTGGAGGTAGGAATACGAAGCAGAGTTACTGGCAAATTCTGAACCTCTCGCCCACACACTTCGCAAGTCTTGTTTCCTTTAGTGCTAAACCACTTAACAGCACAATCTTCATGTACAAGTCTGAGGGCACCTTTGCAACTACATTCCATTTTAAGGGTATTTCCTTCTTCACATACATCAAGACAGATCCTGCACACTGCATCCTCCTCGGGAATCTCTTCATCATTGCTTTCAACAGGAACTGAAGTTATTTGATCTGTAAATACCAGGAAATGGAATTACAGGGCTTAAATAACATATAACAATCAGAGTAATAATACACAAACAGGTTAATTATTGCCCATGCATCTTTCAGAAACTTTTGTTGTCTGAACATTAACATCTAGGAACCCTGGTCTATGTGTAAAGTCTAAATTTCAAGCCTGCACAAAAGAGTGCTAAGAAGTTTGCGGAATGCATGAATTTCAATAACATGAAACAAGCTACCGTGACAAACATGAAGCAAAAGATCGGTTATTAGAGTAAAAGCAACTAATGATTAATTGAAAATGAAAGATGGCCAAAGTCATACTGTCTAAGAATGTTTGAATTGAAGAACGAAAGCAAGAAACTATTCATTTAACAACATACCATCGCTGGGATCTGTTGAGACGTGCTCAGTACGAGTGGCAAATGATACAGATCTTACAATAACAATGTTTTGCCCAGGCACCGACAAGGACCTTGAAACCATAGTTTGAGCGGCCTCTTTCTGCACAAAATTGGGAATCACTTCCTTAAACTTCAATGATCTTCTAATTACATGGACTAATAAAAGGGCAGTATTGACCCCAAACTTAGGAGCAGATGCGTCTTACTTAATAGTGAATGCTGGAAAAAAGTAGGTTCTACCCTTTGAAAAAGACTCCAATTAATTTGATTCATATAGATCTAGAATGTACTTCCATCAAGGACACACATCAATGTGATGGTAATCTGGTCTCCACTTGTTTTATGGCCATGGCCAAGCAATTAAGTATTGGACTTCTCTATATCAATTTGCTTTCCCAGCTCTAGACAGTACATAAAACCTTTGATATTGATATCCATCAGTAAGAAAGAAATGCAAAATAACATTACAACTCACATGTGGTTTATGCCGTTCGTTAGATGTCCTTGCTGAAGCAGGCGTGGAAACTGATGGTGACAAGTTTGGCGCATGGGTAACAGGAAGAGACGTACATCTTTTCCATGAAAATACAGACTTAAGGTTGGTCATAATAGGACTTTCAGGAGCTGTCTTTGTGTCAGAATTGAGAAGGAAGCTTCTCTCACCATCCGGTGCAGTTCCCTTAACCTTGAAGCTTAGACCCCGCAATATGCCTCCTGAGGATGGATTACCTTTTACGGAACCTTGAGACTGAAGTGAGCCCTTTCCACTTCGGCTACTGCCAAAACCTAGGGGTCTGGGGGGTATTTGCAGTGAAATATCTGGACGCCTCCCGCTTGGTCCTGGATCTGAGACTCCATTGTTTATATGGATATCGACCTGCATTGAGCGCCCATTTGCCCCATAAGTTTCCAGAAGTTAGTCATATATATAAATTGCATAGGTTTACATGCGGGAGAGCATTGCAATTGTGAATCCTACCAAAATGGAGGCAACTATCCCACAATTTCGTTTTAAAGTCCATGGCAATAGGTCATTTGAAAATCTGCAGCTTCTAGGGCCATTCCTCTAATAACAGGTTCCATGTTTCATATTGTTTCGCATTATACCAATAACAGAGCCAAATAAACCCAAGCAAAAGCAGAAAAAGGGAAAAAAAAATTTCAACACTTAAGAGTACATACATTGCCAACCTACTTTCAAGTGCTGCTGTAAGAACAGATCTGGGCTTCCCGGAACAGTACAGTCCTTATATGGCCAGTCGCACATTTTAGGATCACGGTTTTTTCAGGGATGAATCAAGAAATTTTGGATAATTCTAAGACTCTGAATACTCCTAGCTATTTCCTGCAGACCAAATCAGATCACGTTTCTGGAACCTCACTTTGTCTATCCAGAACCTATGAACATCCCCATCCACGTTACATGTGCTGAATCGCTTAATGGGCACTACAAAAGTAGGAGCTAAAGCCACAAACATCAGATTTGTTGAACAGATAAGGCTCATCGACAGGAGAATTTTCTATCTCACACCAAAATGCTTAAGAGTCAGAAATTTACTCAAGGACCGTAGATATGGCTCCCCGAGTTCCTCAAAATCCCCAAACTCTATTGGACCCATGAAGGAGTAGGAGCTCAGTGTCCTCTACTAATGCCCCTCATACAGAAAGAAGAAACGTTTTAACCACAACTTCGGCATTAATGAAGTAATTAATCAAATAAAGAAACACCCAGAAACGAACAGTACATGACCCAAAAAAAGGGAAGCTGAAAAAGTCAATCCTCTGAAGCATAGCGCATAAATCGCGCATTCACACTATATCCAAAGCCATGCACAAATATACAAAAGACAAAACGAGGAAGGCAGGAGAAAAACAGCAAACCTGGTTAGACTTTTCTGCAAGTCCACTGGAGACTGCTTGAGTTGCTTGCATAATTCAGAAACCCCAAAGAACTTGAAACGGATCAGTAAAGGAGAAGAGCTATCGGCTCACGGGAGGAGTAGGTAAAGGGCAGCCGCGTTTCTCAAAGGAATTATCTAAGCTGGTTCTGAGGTACTATCTTAATGGTTAGTTTCCAAATGGGAGAGAAACATGGGGCGTCTGACAAGGAGACGATGGTCGTGTCAGGAGGACCAGTAAGAAGACGAGAAGCTTGGTCTGAAGCCTAACACAAAAGTTATCGTAATTTTGCCGCGTTGTGCCCACTTCTTATTCTCTCCGTCACACTCCCACTCTCTTTTTTAACATTCCAACTCGCGCTCTCCACGTGAAACGTGTCCACCTCCCCAATCATTCCTTGACTCAAGAATGACAGTTATTTTTAGTTACTCTCCCCCTATTTCCTTCCCCAGTAACGCACTCGGACGAATATGATAATTTTAATATCAATTTAAGTTCTTATATTATAAAATTATGTTATTTATCTTCTTGTGCTAAATTTACTAATTGTTGAGCTTAATGGAAAAAAATTTCCTTTTACATTTCTGAGAAACATATGATGTGTTTTCCAACAACACCCATATCAATTATTTCTTACAAAATTTTATACAGCTTGGTACATCGTATATTACTAGTTTTTGGACCTAATGAAAATGCTGTTTTAAATTCTAAGACAATATATGACATGCTTTCATAATAGGGTCTTTGGAGGCTTCATTTTCCGCTTGTTTCACGGATGAGATAATGTTATATATCATTGAGAGTGGACCTTTTTCCACCTTCTCTCAAGCCTTGTTGGACTTCCATAACAGAGTTTATTTTCTCATTTAAATTGTGAAACACGTGTGCACAAAATGATAAATAAAGTGACGTGATGCCCGCTTGATAGGTGAATAGAGGCCTACTTAAAAGACTCAAATTGAAGTCATGTACTAATTTAATCATCGCATTAGATTTTGTTGTTGTTCAACCTATCTGCTACATATTTTATCATGGAGTTGTGTAATGCCACTTTATTATTAAGGTTGTTGGTTTTCTTGGGCAGCGAATGGTCCTACTCCCGGTGCTATGCAAGATCAAGTGTATAAGGTCTAATTAATGCTCTGGAGCGTGCAAACTTTGATTTGTTTCCAATAAAAAATAAAGTCTCATGATCTACTAAGTCACATTCTGAACACCAAGAAAAAGAGACTATAGAGCTATAAACAATAAATCATACCCTTTTTAGTATCCATTGTGAAGATTCACATGGTGGAATTAAAATATTCTAGGTTAAATGTTTATCTTCCACCATTCTTCTTGTATTTTGGCTTGACGAAAATAACATGAAAGACTTGGGTAATTTTTTTTTTTATGGAAAGCTTACGATTTTTCCTTTTTTGTTTATTCATGATACCATATATAAAATGATATAGGAGAAAGCTAACTTGCATTTATACACTTCTCTTATGTTATTTTATTTATTTATTTATTATATACTCACACACATGAGAGAGAGAGGATTCAAACCCCTTAATTGGGTGAACTTACCAGTTAGGGGTATGACCTAGTTATCATTTGGTTATGAGAGTTCCCCTTATTTTATGTGATTCACTTATTATAAGTCTAATAATAAAATAAGAACTTATATGTCTCACTCAATTAGATCAACTCAAATTACATTAATATAAACTCATACAAGTAAGATCATAAAAATGAGCTAGCAAAGAGTCCTGGGTTGGATTATGGTAGAGTTTTTCATTAGCCATAAAAAAAAAGAAGGGGAAACCTTTTATTTACTTTTCCTGAATCCCTAGAACATTCTCCTTTTACTTGGATTCTTTGATCAAAGTCGGTTTGGCCTCTCAACTGTGGAGAGATTAGATTCTAAGGAATAGAGTAAGTGGGTCAAATTCTTAATATTGGCAGAGGAAAAAAAACAACTTTTCTTCTTCTGGTTGCTAATATTGTCTAACCAAATCTTTGAATTGATGAAAAATATTGAATGTTTTATAAAAGGTCTTATTAAAAAAAATTAAAAAATTATAACCTACGGCCACTAAATTTACTGCAGCCTGCAAGAACTACCAACCAAACCTACATTTCTGCAGTGAGATTAAACACAGGGAAGAAACGTAAAGATGGGCTTTTTCTGTCCTTTACACTAGTCTGGCAAGAAGCGAGTGGATTATTTATGCTAGTCGAGAGAGTAGAACATCGAGGTTGGTCCCTGCACTATGCGGCTTTATCATTTCTTTTAACCAAAAACAAAGTACAGGTTGATCATTACGAAAGCGACATGCCAAGGGCAGACGCTCAAATCCAACGGCCAAGGACGTCGATCTGCCCTTGCAGCTCTCGAAAAGAACAGTCATGCTTGACCCAGTACGATGTGGCTGCTTTCATCAATGTATTAAGATATTTCGAGGCAAACGGAAAGCATAAAACTGCAAAGGATAAAAAGAAAACAAGCATAAACATGCTTTATATATGCATCGGGTATTTCGTGCATTTTCTGTTTTGTTTTATTTATGTTTTTGCCAAATTTCTCAATGGAGGTGATTGTCAGAATTCATTTTGTTAACTAATTACCTCGCTTTACAATTATTTCTTAAGCTTGTTTAAATTAACAAGATTTTTTTGAATAAATTATCAAAAATTCCTAAGATCTTTAAATCATATTTACAATTTTGTTTAAATGATTAGCTTTTAGATATATATATTTGTTATACTATCCCAAAACTATTTAAAAAGTTATTTGTGTTCTTCATTTCACATGAACTAACTTGGTCTTGTGAAATACTTTTTTAAGTGTTGAGATTGAGCGGCCCAAGCCTATAATTTTTATGACTCAAATGAAATATACCCTTGATTTTTCTTAATACAAGTCTATTAACACTTTTATAAAACATATCTTATGTTTACCAAAAAAGACTAATGATGAGTTTTTGTAAAAAGAATGTGACTCTACTCTCAAAGACGTAGTTGGATTTTAACAACTAGTTGAAATGTTGATCTATCTCATTATGGCCCTACTTGATATTAGTTTTGACGTGAATTTATTAAGCTAGTTTATGCATTGCTTTGAGTCATTAGGTGTGTTAGGTGGTTACTTGGACAAGGTTTAAATTTGTAAATATCCTCAGTTTTTGAAAAATCAAAAAATAATCTATTGTTTCATGGTCTTTCACAAAATTAGAGTACTATGCTATGACACAAACTACATGTGAAATTATATAGTTTCTTAGGCTCTTCAAAAACCTATAAGTACCATTACTAAGACCCTTGTCTGTTTAATGCAATGATGAGTCTGTTGTAACGATAGTTATTACCTTCATCAATGGCCTGCATTTTAGAAGTTAAAGCGCTGCGACAAAAGTAGAAGCTCAAAGCATCCGCCAATGTGCAGCTGAGATGGTACATGCCAGTATATGTCCCCTACCACTAGTAGATATGACCAATCACCACGCCAAAACGAACAACAACCATGGCACATGCCAAATCCCAAAACTAAGGTAAGCATTAGGGCCTATTACCAGGTCAAGCATGCTCATAAACCACTAGCTTGAGAGAAAAATTGAAACTGATGATGTCATTGTTGGTTTTATTCATTAGGCCCATACAGATACTAGCTGATTAAAGCCCATGGCTTTGTAACCCTAACTTCTCCCCCTTTTCTATTCTATAAGAATAGAGCTGCCGTAGCTCTTGCATGCATCCATGTACAAGAGAAACGACTCGTAGTAAATCTAATTTTGTCCAAAACGACTCGTAGTACGGGCTGCTTCCTCTCACAAACTAAGAACTGCAAAGCCGCGAGTGGTCCGTCCAGAGACCTGCATTCTCCATTCGCACAGCGACTCAATCTCGATTCGCTCCTGTAGGTTTTTCTTTATTCTTCTCGTTTTCTTAATGATCTGGAAGAGCAATTTAGGGACGGGGCTAGTTCCGATTTTCACCTTTATTGTTTTTGAAAATTATGATTATGTATATGCAGGGAGAAATGAAGTTTCTGGATTGGTACTTGAAGATTGCGGTAGTTTCGGCTTTGGTTGGAGCTTCCATGGAGTTTTTTATGATCAAAACCGGCTTCTGTGTGAGAACCGTCCTTTTGGGTTTAATCATTCTTTCGTAATCTTACCCTTTTGTTTTCCTTTTCTTCTATGAACTTGATTGAATGATTTTGATTGGACTCATTACAATTTCCGAAATCAGCTATTAGGTTATGCGTTATTATTTTAGTATTTAAAAGCAATACAGAAATTAGGCTGTGCACAATGATTATGGGTGAAAGGAAAATAAAAGGCAATATTTGTCAAAGGGGTTATTTTTGAGAAGGAATTTCTCTTTCCACGAATGATAACAGGTAGTACCTAAGTTTGTTGTTGATGGGTGCTTCTGGATATGATAGTATTATCAAGGGGTCTTTTCTTCTGAGAAGCAAATTTTGTTTGAATTTGTTGCTACTGTGATGTTAGGCAGCGATGAAACTCAGGAGTCTTAAACACTTAATCTGCTTGATTAAGCCAATTTGATATATTTTTCCAATAGTTTATTTGTTGCTTTACATCCAAATAGATTCTCCTATCTTGAAGAAATCTGATTTTGGGGAGAGATGTACTGAAGGAATTTCTTTGTATTTGACACTTTGAACAAGGATGCTGCGGTAAAGATTGAAAGAGTTGGAAGCAAAGTAATCGTCTGAGTACATACTAGAGCCATAACTTATGCATAAAGATACTTAAGGCAAACTAAATCACACTCCTACAACACCATGATGGCACTGGTGCAGATTAGCCATTTCACTACATTAACAGTTTGCCACTGCAGAATCAGCTTCAAATTATCTGGATCAAAATTTGGTTGTGAATATAGAAGACCAAAAAAGAAAAGAAGAAAAAAGAGAGGATTTGAGTGATTCTTGAGCTCAATGCATTTCCATTTCCATTTCCAAAGGGGAAACTGGCATCATTCCCACAAATCTCTGGTCCTGTGAACTTTTGTTCCCTGAATTGGGTCTGGAACCCAAATTGATAGCCTCCCTGGCCGTAGTGAAAAAACTAGACAAGGCATCAATTCTCGTATTTTTCTCTGGAGTCTTGGATGATGAGCTGCTTATTTTGTGCTTGTGACAGAAATTCGTTTCATTAGTTGGCAAAATTTTCATCTAAGTGCATCCTTACCATAAAAATTTGCGATTGTAGTATATTAAATGCGAAAACAGGCACCACTCCCCCTAATCCTTGGTCTTGTGAAGTTTGGTCACATGGCCTGAATTAGGTCTGGAACTAAGTCAGATAGCCTCGTTAGCTGTAGTGAAAGAAACTAGGTAAGGCTTTAACTTTCATGTTTCTTTGTAGTCTTGGATGGTGGCTGGCCGTTTCGCACTCATGACAAAAGTTTATTTCAACAATTGGCAAAACTTTTCTTCTTCCCAGCCTCATTATAGAGTTTAGCTATTGCAGTGATACTGATCCTCCCCGAACCCTTTGTTAAGAGCATTTGTCAGAGTCATTCTTGTTCTGACTGTTATTTTCCTCCTGTTCTATTGTTGTACAGATGACAAAGTGACTGTTCTTGAATCAGAGAAGCGGTCTTGGGAGAGTTCCCCAGAAGCTCAGGCAATTAGAGAATCTCTAAATCCTTGGAGAAATCAAGATACACAAACAAGAAAGAATTCCTAGATTAGTTTTCTTGTAATTTGCTATCTGTCTACTTTATTTCATTAATGGTTTAATGCCATTTTGGCTTGTAAAATTTGCTTTGGAGAGCAGTGTATCTGTTCAACATTGAACTCATTTGGTCTGTCTGAGACCGTCATCTGTGGTGAGCAGGACTTCAACTGCCTCCACGTTAGCTCCAGGCACTGTTGTGGCCGGAGTCCTGGCCACAAAATCTTCTGCTTCCTTCAACTCCAAACTCAGATTACACCTAAGAAGTGCTTTGCTACATTTTCTTTTCAAATAAGATACAAGATATCCATTTCGTTAGTCTAGCAAACTTGACTTAGAATCTTTGTTTTGCAATACTTGAGAGAGAATTCTGTAATTGCAGAGGTGGTTGGGCCTTAGACACAATCTGCAGTTCTTGTTCCACTGCAGCTCCTTCAATGGAGTTCTATGAGAAGTATATGTTGCCCATCTGTGCCCTAAATCAAATTTGAGCCTCTGATCCATGTTATGAAAAGTTACGGCGATTATAGTTTCTACCCTCTAGTTTAAAAGTTGCATATACCTATTCGGGACCTACTTGTAGGTCATGATGTGAAATATGTATTGGCTTTTCATTCTTTCTTGCTCTGTAATAAGGTTGTCACATGTGACCTCATGAGAGTAAATTACAACTTTTTCAACCCATTGGTTGACAACCTCAACTTAACACGAAAAAAAAGGTGGAAAATAAACTAAGGTGAGTAAGGTGCAATCAACTCCAAGACCTTCAAGCATTTGACAATAAAGTGCACGCCATAGAAAACAGAAACCTTGAACGTGGCATCCTTTGAAGTTTCTAAAAAGACACAGTTCTTCCCTCACCTGGATCAAAGGCGAGGGGACATGTAGCACCTGCTACCCCCATTTTCCGTTGTCGTTGAAGACAAGCATCCAAAGCCTGTCCAATAATCATCCTTAATGCTTCTTCCTTTAGAATTAGTGACAGAAGCATAGCAACAGCTACCCGTCTGTTTCCTACGCGTGAGGATAATGAGTTCTCGACTAGATACGCCAGTGCCAGGAAAAGGAAAAACCTTGACTGGTTTTTCAACACTCGGGCCGTGGTTTTCCAACAGACAAACCGACCAAGAATCTGGCACAATGCTTATGTAGTCGTTTGATTGGTATGAGTGCATTGGTGATAGTGCCATTTCACCTCTGTGCAGAAAAGTTGTAGCGCATTTTTTGCTTATCATAGTTATTTACTATACGGAAGGAAAGTTTAAGCTTATTGACATGAGAGGTGAGCATTTGAGGCTGTCAAGGACGCAGGTGGCATTGAGCAATGCATGGTGCTTATCGTATTAAGAAGCATCATTTGCCAATCGGCCAGTGTGTTTCCATTGAGCCCTTATGATCTGATAAATCATTCAACTATTAGCTGACACGTTTCCTTGCGCTAATGACTATGTTCTGTTCACAATAGACTTCAAGGCATGTTGCTTTTGGAGACCAAGACAAAGACATGAGAGTGAGTGGATAGATGACATGAAACCCACTATCAAATTGGAATGTCAAGCAAGAACCTACCACCTCCCTTTTGACTGGGAAGGTGAGAGACGAATGGGTATGCTCTTTGTCAATTTCACTAACACTAGTGTTTTTACTGCCATAAATAGGGCACAACAAAGAGCAAAGTTCACCCAAATATTGATAAAGTATTCGAAACTTGCGGAGAAGAAAATGGACTGGAAAAAAGGCGTGGACGTGTCTTCCTCCCTTTTGTTCGAGGACTCCGCAGATTCTGAAACCGATGCTAGCCCTGACAAAATACATGTAGAAGATGCTATGGTTGGTGATGACCGGGATGCTGAGTCGTGCAGCTGTGACATAAGTTCTAAACCTCATTTTCCTGAGGATCTTGGTTTTGATGATCAAGATTCCGGTGGTTCCAATGGTAGTGATGGGGATGATCACTATGAGCCGATTACGAGTGGCTGCAAGATGTGCTTATCAGATGTAAACTCAGGATGTTTCTCAAGAGAGGAGGGGAAAGAGGAAACAAAGATTGGTGGGATTAATAAGGATGAAATGGAGGACTGGCTCTTTTGGGAAACTTGCATGGCGGTGGGATACCCATGATCATCCTTCCATACTCCTTCGATTCCGGTAGCATATTATCTTTTTCAGAAACAAGAAACTAAGTTCATCCTAGTATCTGTTTTGTTCAAACTCTTCAATCCCAAGCTACAGAGGTGCAAGTCTGAGAGGCGTAATACCTCTCCCAATGGTATCTATTTGTGTTTCTGATATTTGGGTAAGTTTCTGCGTCCCCTTCCCTATTGACAAGAGAACTGGCAGTGTCCATGGTCTCATCCGCAGTTTGTTTCCAGGAAAATACAAATTTTGCTTTCCAACTTCTCTTGCTCTTTAGGGTTCTAGCTTCCCTAGTTTCCAGGCAGTTTAAGCTCGAGCCTAGAGATGGAACTATAGTATTACTGCTCCATCTACAACCTGAGCAGTAGGACTGCATATTCATTTGTGGGTTGTAGGTTATGCTTTTTACATGAAAATGATGTGCGTGCTTGTAGCAAAACATTTAGTCTAATTATCTAGATGGTCATTGTATTCAGTTGTAGTGTTCGTAGTTCGTATATGAGTCTCGTTTTGCTATTTTGAAGACGTTCTGCTGATGTAAAATTGTGTATGCGAGAATATTTATAAAAGTGTTCAGCTTGATATTTTATCTTTTTTCTTTTCTGGCTTTTCTATTCAAGGTAACATTTGCTTCCAAAGAAATAAACTCAAATCCAGAACTAAATAATAGATTAGCAATTTACTTAATGGCCCAATATTCTCTATCGTGGCTTCAGGTTTTAACTTTGTTAATATGACATAGAACGAATTCATTCAGGTGACTTTTTCTCAAAGATTTAATAATCCCCCGCAACCACCCGACACCTCCTTCAAACCCCAAGAAGAAGAAGAAGATGGAAAGATACATCAAGCCTACAGAAACTAGCTTTAATAAAGCTTAACATAACTATCTCACTCACCATATAATAATCACTCGCTTGTGGTTCACGAGGGAATTAAAAAAGCACTAAACTTTACCGGCGACAATGTTAAATATTCGTAATGGGTAAGAATTTTGGGAGGCCGGTCAAAACTATATTATAACATTAAAATATAACAACGAATATTGGCTTTGGCTTCTGTGTTCACATTCGCTATAATCTGTTGTATTTTATGTAACAGAGGTACGAGAATGCAAGTTGAGCACAAATGGGTGACAATCACTGCACCTAATATGAGAGTTGGTAAGCAACTCTTTAAATTTAAATTTTCTCCTGACCGCGACATAATGGGCGAGAAAATTTGGTCCCTTCCAAAAGTTACCTGGAGTAGTATTTTCTAAGCTCAGAAAAGAAAAGGGTTCAGTACATTCTAAGCCACAAAAACTAGTACTAAAGAAAAGCAAAAGCTTTGAAAAGTTTGTCCACAGGGTTGTTTGATTTGATTTTTAAGGTTCTACACTTCCAGCTGAACTACAGCGTATAGAAGTTTCTGTTCATCATTTTTCTGTACCGGATATATTATCAAGGACTCCAGCATTCTTTTCGTGTCCTAGAATGCATGCATCAAAGTACTTACCTGGTATGGTGGTGAAACGAAGCGGCAATGGAGAGTAACATGCGGTACACGAGGAGAGATAAAAGGACAAAGAAAGGAGGAAAATGGCAACATTTGGCCACCCTTCAGACACGGAAATCTTTGACTAGTCTAAGAATCCACGACCTCTCACATCACAGTAAGGAACGAAATATTCTAGGTTATCCCTCACAGAGCAAGCCAAAGGCTGGCCAGAGGATGCAACTAATTCGTCGACATTTGTCTTTTCAAATAACACCTTCAATTTCTTTTCAAGATTTGGTAGGAAAGCTTCGTTGTAACGGCTGTCACCGACTGCATTCTTATAATAGTGCATAAAAGTTTAGTATCTTTTTTGCCCCAAAAGAACACGCCGAAGTTTGACTACATCAACAAAATCGTTTTGAGAGAATAAGTACATGGAGTCATCACGTAAATTGAAGCTACTGAAATAATGCACATAAGTGCTGCGAAAAATGAAGGGCCTTGCTTCAGTTCCTACACAAATTGCAAGGGCACTCCTTTTAGCAGACCAAACGTGCCGCAGATTCTGTCCCATAAGATCGATAAGAGAACAAAAATGACATCTTTGTGTCTAGGCATAAACAAGCTGTGTACAAGGTATCAATGATTTAAAATATAGTAGAAGACGACTCTACCAAATCGACGCGACGACTCTATCAAATCGACGCTGTTGTCTTCAATAATTTACTTCCCATGACCAGCTGCTTCTAACTAACCCATGTTAAGAAAGTTGAATAATTATACGAGTCAAACCCTGTCTCTCTCATGTCTCAACATCAACTTCAACATCCTAGGCCGTTAACATGCATACGCCTTTCCTGTGAAGGACTTTACCGGAGGAAAGAAGACCGCAATCCCTCTATATAAGGATGCAAATGTGCTAGGCTAATATAAGTGCAGCAGAGAGAAAGAGAAGGAGTAAGAGATGAAGACTAGTTTGAGTTTCTTCTGCCTCTCCATAGCAGTGTTTGGACTTCTTGGATTTTGCTATGGAGGGGAGTTGATGAACAACTTCTACAAGGATACTTGTCCCCTTGCTGAGGACATCGTGAGGGACATCATTTGGAAACGTGTGGCATGCAATTCAACTCTGCCTGCCAAGTTTCTGAGGATGCATTTTCACGATTGTTTCGTTAGGGTAATTCAACTCTTCATCGTACATGCCATAAAATAACTTCAAGTTTCTATCATGCATTGGCTTTTCAAAACATGAAACACATGCATTTCCATGTTTTTACCGGCTGTCTAATCAATGTGTCTGTGGCCATTATTTGTCAGGGTTGTGACGCCTCCATACTGCTGGACTCCACACCAAATAACAGTGCTGAAAAGGATGCAGTTCCAAACCTGTCTCTGGCGGGATTCGACGTGATAGAGGAGGCGAAGACCCAGCTGGAGAAAACCTGCCCTGGAGTAGTTTCTTGTGCCGACATCGTCGCTTTAGCTGCTAGAGACTCGGTCTCTTTCCAAGTAAGTATCCAGAACCTTTCATGCGATTTGGAAACGACACCATCTATAAGTGTTTTGTCTCTAGTCTGAAAAACTTAGCGAAGCCTAAAGAGTCGGGATTGCTAGGTGTATACCTTGTGGTCAGCTGATTCCTTGCAAGCTTAAAGCACACACCACTATCAGACTTTTTCTGTCCACATAGATCACTACCATAGGCAAGTTTTTTCTTTTTCATCAACAAAATCGTGAGCTAAGTGTACTAATACTTTTGGTGGTGATATTGCAGTTCAAAAGACCAATATGGGAAGTGCCGACTGGTAGAAGGGACGGAGTTATATCGCGTGTTTCAGAGGCCCTGACCAACATTCCATCCCCATTCTTCAATTTCACCAGCCTCCAGCAGTCTTTTGCCAGCAAAAGCCTTTCAGTCCATGACCTTGTTGTTTTATCCGGTAACTATTCTATATAAAGTTCACAACAAAACATTACCTTCCCACCAAAAAAAAAAAAAAAAATGGAAAAAAGAAAAAAAGAATTCACAAAACATACAAAGGAGGAAAAAATGGATAAGAAAACACTAGCTTCCTGTAAACCACTGTACCCTAAAGGTTATTCACAAAATTCATCATCTGATTCTATAAAAATAAAAAGTTTTTGAAGGGTTGGTGAAGATAATGCTTATTATAAGCATTATAAGATAATGCTTATTATAAAAAGTTTCTTATCCATTTATTCAGAGTGCGGAGGCAACCAACCTGAGCCAGGTTAAGCTGGGATAGATATTCTCATTTCTTTTCAACTTAAGCCCAAATATGAAATCCCAATCTCGAGCTTGAAGAAGCCGAGGTTGAGCTTACATTCCTGATGTCGGGTTTGACCACTCGATCTTGGCGAAACTTAGTGTTTTTTGGTTTTTGCACAAAACCCAAGCTAAATTAAACAACGTTAAAAAAGTTTCTGAGCCGAAGTGGACAATTATTGGGCCCAATTTTATCAGATCTTTGGATGTGCCTTGATAATTAATAACTTAGTTTTTGTCAGGTGGCCATACAATTGGTGTTGGGCATTGCCTTTTCTTCAGCAACAGGCTCTACAATTTCACTGGAAAAGGCGATGCAGACCCTTCTCTGAGCCCAAGTTATGCCGCCTTCTTGAAAACCAAATGTCCAAGCCTGACGGACAACACAACTATTGTACCAATGGACCCTGGAAGCCCCTTATCCTTTGACAACAATTATTTCAAGAACTTGAAGCAGAAGCAAGGCCTTTTCCAGTCTGATGCCGCGCTTTTAACCAACAAAGATGCTAGCAACATCGTCGATGAGCTGCTCGACTCTTCCGATTTCTTCACAGAGTTTGCTCAGTCGATGAAGAGGATGGGAGCCGTTGATGTGCTCACGGGGAGTTCGGGAGAGATTAGGAGGAAGTGCAATGTGGTCAATTCTTGAGTGCTATGGTTATCTTATGAGTGTGACGGAGTGCTTTGTATCTTTCATTGTTATTTGAGCTATGATGAATAAGTAGGTTTTCTCAAATCTCAATGTAAGGAAAACCAAGGTTTTCTACGAAAGTATCGTTTCTGAAACTTTATAATGCGTGATAATAGAAGAAAAGTTATTTATTTACCTTTGGAAGTCCTTTTACTTATGTTTGAATTGTTAGAAGTTTTATTTTCTTCCTCAAAACTATAACGCAAAAAAGAGTAAAACCTTCACTTATAAGAGATGCAACATACTAATAATATCATAAGGACTAGTCTCACGTCTTTAGCCCTCAATTTTTGTTCAGAGTTTTCAGGCAGCGAAAAATCTGTACATGTTTTTCATGATGAGGAGCTGGGAAACCACAAGGTTTAAAGAAGAAAGCAAACAAACAACAAAGTGGGAATAATGAAGTCCGATTAACGATGATTGACTTTACCCCTCTCAACTATACGTTTTCAGTCGAAAAATGAAAGAACAAATGAGGAAAAAGACAAGAAGTAAAGCGTGTAAAGTGATGGGTCTTCATTTTGAAATGTCGTCGATAGACTTCCTGGCATCTTCCGCGAACCTAGATATTGGCTACGTACGTTGTCGGTTTTGCAGTCTCGAGGACAATATTAGTTTTTCATGTACTTTAATAAATTATAGACTAAGGTATATGCAGGATTGTAAGGTTTCGGCCCTCCGTGACAAATTCCTAGATGGTTGACATTTAAAGCTGATTGCTCGTCTTGTTGGGCAGGTTTAAATGAATTGGCAATCTCATTGTTTTATACTCCCGTGTGCGTGAGTGTAAAAAAAATAAAAATAAAATAACTATCTTCGTAACAAAAAGTAATGCTTCTCTTCATAGCTAATTGACCGAAAGATATAGAATGAGATTTCTGTTTGAATTTATATCTTCGGAAGATTTTGGGAGATTCGATGACAAGAGATTTGACCCTACTGAGGGTAGAGATCTTTTCTAATCAAATTTTTTCTAGAGTTAAAGAGATTGATTGGAGAGATGGCACAAACCTTGAATGGGATACTTTTTTTTTGGGCTAAGTAAAGAATTTATATATAAAAATACATTAATACAAGATGGTTAAAGGCATACTCATATGAAAAGACCTTACACAACATCATATCACATAAAAAATAATCTCCTCAAGCTCCAAGCATACTAAATAAACAAGTTTTCAACAATTTTATTAATCTTTATAACACAACAAAATCTATTTTTCAAGCCTTTTGATAACTCTAAGAGTTACATATATAGAATTCACATTATTTATAAGTGCCTTATTATTCATTTTATTCCAAATAGCATAAACAAATTTAACAATACATGCCTTAGAGCTTTTCCCTTTCACATAATGAAGGAGCTACCCAATCCTCAATTGTCAAGACAAGAATGATGGTGTTACATCAAGTATGGTTTCTAGTTGTGCTTAAATTGTAGTTGAGTAGAGATAATCTAAAAAGGTATGATATCAAGATTCATCAGAAGTATTATACAAGCAATAACTTTTATCTCTTTGATCTTTAAGTAATTGGAGTCTATCCCTAATAGTTAGTCAATCTTGGATGCCAACATGCTCTCTTTAAGTGTTAAGGGATCGCATACTTGAATCACACAATTCTAGGCCAATTAACTCTAGGTTGTTAGGTAATGAGAGCTTTTCACGTTGAATTGATTGAGAGTTGTTTATTCATTGCTGCAATCAATATATGTTATCTTCTTTTATGTCATCAAGTTTTGAAATTACATTGACGTTACATGTGAGCACATGCTATGAGCATATTCTATTAGTAGTCAAATCCCATTATTTGATTATTCACTATCATTGGAACCTTTGCATCTCTTGGAATTCTTGAAAAGGGAATGACTTGGTCTCTAATTCTACTAGCAAGTGGGCATTCAGGTAGTCAATAGTTATCCATTTTTCACCATCCACTTCATTTGTTTTGAGATTAAAGACCTAATCTTAATAATCTTTCTCTGTCTAAGTGTCATTCCCCATCCACACACTCTAAAAGGATCAGGTTTTAATGAAATAAGAGTTCACACATGATGCCCATATAGACTTGAAGGTCAATAACTTTCATATATGCTTTGTTTGGACAATTCTATTCCAATTCTTAACCTTCCAAATGCCTAAACCACTTTTAGCTTGAGAAGCAGATACTTGGTCCCAAGCCACTTTGGCACTATGCATTTTCAATTATGAGCCTATTCATAGAGATCTTCCATCATTTGGTTCATTTACTTTGATATTTTACTAAGAAGTATGAAAAAGGCTGCCCAATAAGTATGCATTGAAAAAAAAATCATCTTTGTGAGTTGAACTCTTTCCACATATGACAAAAACTTACTAGTCTAATGTTATATTTTTGTAAGAATATTCTCCATCAAGAATTTACAATCCTGGTTATTCAATTTTCTTTTTTTGTTTGATAAAATGGGACTAATAAGTAGGTGAGTTTTGGTGTCCTTCCTTTATGAGTTTGGGCTTCTCAAAGCTTGTCTTTCAAAGTGGTATTAAAAGCATTGCAACATTGGCTCGCTTGGCCTTTGAAATATTTGAAAAACTCCATTTTTTTAAATTATGTTAGCAGATATTACGTGTGGTTTCCGTGAAATTAGACCAGCAACCTTCACTCTAGAACGGTTATTAGTTTTTCTTTTATTTTTTCTTTTAAGACCTGTCCATCCATCAAAATTCACCCAAGCAGTAAACAAATATTAATGAATCAATATGTTTTCGGTTCTTAAGGAGGTGGCTCATAAATGCGCTCCATAATCCTTGTTTCAAAGTAGGGGAGGGGAAGGATTTGGAGCAACCTTCACCCTGTTGTTTCACTTACATAAGTCAGAAAAGAAAATGGTTCAGTATTCTGAGGCACAAAAACTAGTACTAAAGAAATGCAAAAAATTTGAAAATTTTGTCCACAAGGTTGTTTGATTTGATTTTCAAGGTTCTATACTCCTAGTTGAACTATGGCTTAGAAGTTCATGTTCATCATTTTTCAGTACTAGATCCATTATCAAAGATTCTAGCGTTCTTTTCGTCGCCTAGAATGCACGCATAAATGTACTTACATGGCATGGTGATGAACCAAAGTGGTAATGAAGAGTGATATGCGGCACACGAGGAGAGATAAATGAGAAAGTAAGAAGAGGAAAATGGCAATATTTGACCAGCCTTGAGACACGCTAATCTTTGATTAGTCTAAGAATCCACGAACTCTCACATCACAGTGAGGAACGAAATATTCTAGGTTATTCCTCACATAGCAAGCCAAAGGCTGGCCAGAGGATGCAACTAATTCGTCGACATTTGTCTTTCAGATAACACCTTTAATTTCTTTTCAACATTTGGTAGGAAACCGTCGTTCTAACGACTGCCACCAACTGATTTTTGTAATAATGCAGAAGAGTTTAGGATCTTTTTTCCCCCAAAAGAACACGCCAAGCTTGACTACATCAACAAAATTGTTTTGAGAGAATAAGTACATGAAGCTATCACGGAAATTGAAGCTACTGAAAAAATGCGCATAACTGCTACGAAAAAAGAAAGGGCCTAGCTTCAGTTCCTACTCAAATTGCCAGGGCAATCCTTTAACAAGACCAAACGTGCTGCGGTTTCTGTCCCATCATATCGATAAGAAGACGAAAATGGCATCTAGGTGTCTTGGCAGAAACAGGCTATGTACAAAGTATCAATGAATGAAAATATAGTAGAAGACCGCTCTAACAAATCGACGTTGTTCCCTTCAATAGTTTACTTCCCATGTCCAGCTGCTTTTAACTAATCCATACTAAGAAAGTTGAAGAATTAGTAAGACAAAGTCAAACCCTGTCTCTCTCATTTCTCAACATCAACTTTCAATATTCTAGGCCATTAACATGCTACACCCTTCCAGTGAAGGACTTTACTGGAGGAAAGAAGACCGCAATCTCTCTATTTAAGGATGCAAACTGTGTTAGGCTAATATAAGTGCAGCAGAGAGAAAGAGTAGGAGTAAGAGATGAAGGCTAGTTTGAGTTTCTTCTTCCTCTCCATAGCAGTGTTTGGACTTCTTGGATTTTGCTATGGAGGGGAGTTGATGAACAACTTCTACAAGGATACTTGTCCCCTTGCTGAGGACATCGTGAGGGACATCATTTGGAAACGTGTGGCATGCAATTCAACTCTGCCTGCCAAGTTTCTGAGGATGCATTTTCACGATTGTTTCGTTAGGGTAATCCAACTCTTCATCGTACATGTCATAAAATAACATCAAGTTTCTATGACGCATTGGCTTTTCAAAGCAGGAAACACTTGCATTTCCATGTTTTTACCGGCTGTCTAACCTGTGTCTGTGGCCATTATTTGCAGGGTTGTGACGGCTCTATACTGCTGGACTCTACGCCAAATAACAGTGCTGAAAAGGACGCAGTTCCAAACCTGTCTCTGGGGGGATTCGACGTGATAGAGGAGGTGAAGACCCAGCTGGAGAAAACCTGCCCTGGAGTAGTCTCTTGTGCTGACATCGTCGCTTTAGCTGCTAGAGACTCGGTCTCTTTCCAAGTAAGTATCCAGAACCTTTCATGCGATTTGGAAACGACACCATCTATAAGTGTTTTGTCTCTAGTCTGAAAAACTTAACCAAGCACACGGAGTTGGGATTGCGGGGTGTATACCTCGTGGTCAGCTTATTCCTTGCAAGCTTAAAGCACACACCGCTACCAGATTTTTTCTATCCACATAGATCACTAACGCAGGCAAGTTTTTGAGCAAAGTGTACTAAGACTTTTGGTGGTGACATTGCAGTTCAAAAGATCAATATGGGAAGTGCCGACTGGCAGAAGGGACGGAGTCATATCGCGTGTTTCAGAGGCCCTGACCAACATTCCGTCCCCATTCTCCAATTTCATCAGCCTCCAACAATCTTTTGCCAAAAAAAGCCTCACAGTTCATGACCTTGTTGTTTTATCCGGTAACTATTCTATATAAAGTTCGCAAAACATACAGAAGAAAAGTAAAATAGATAAGAAATGTTTATTATGAGACAAGTTCTGAAGGACTGGGGAAGATATTGCTTCTTATGAGACAAACAGTTGCATTATTATGAAACCTAGTGTTCTCTGGTTTTTCCGCAAAGCCCAAGCTAAACTAAATAACGTCAATAAGGTTTCTGAGCGAAACTGGACAAGTAAGGCCCAAGTTTATGTTTCCTAGAAGATCTTTGTATGTACCCAGATAATTAATAACTTAGTTTTTGCCAGGTGGACATACAATTGGTGTCGGGCATTGCAATTTCTTCAGCAACAGGCTCTACAATTTCACTGGAAAAGGCGATGCAGACCCTTCTCTGAGCCCAAGTTATGCCGCCTTCTTGAAAACCAAGTGTCAAAACCTGTCGGACAACACAACTATTGTACCAATGGACCCTGGAAGCCCCTTATCCTTTGACAATAATTATTTTAAGATATTGAAGCAGAAGCAAGGCCTTTTCCAGTCTGATGCCTCGCTTTTAACCAACAAAGATGCTAGCAACATCGTCGATGAGCTGCTCGACTCTTACGATTTCTTTACAGAGTTTGCTCAGTCGATGAAGAGGATGGGTGCCATTGATGTGCTCACGGGGAGCTCGGGAGAGATTAGGAGGAAGTGCAATGTGGTCAATTCTTGAGTGCTTTGGCTATCTTATGAGTGTGATGGAGTGCTTTGTATCTTTCCTTGTTGTTTGAGTTGTGATGAATAAGTTGGCTTTCTCAAATCTCAATGTAAGGAGAGCCAAGATTTTCTACGAAAGTATCATTTCAGAAACCCTATAACGAGTGATAATAGTGGAAAAGCTATTAAATTTCATTTGGAAATATCTATATAACTTATCTTTGAATTGCTAAAAGTTTTATTTTCTTCCTCAAAATTGTATTGTGAGAGAGCGAACTTTTATATATAAGGAGAATGACATATTTGTAATTTGTGTATCTAGAATGAAAGTTTCATACCTGAAATATGATCTTTTGTAATAAAACTTAAATGAATGAATTGTTTCTTCAATATTTGAGTTAGCTTTTGTATTGAATTTTGAGTTTTTTGACATGATATTAAAGCTTAGATTAAATTTATTCTACTATATGCAACTTACTTGATACATCTGGTGCTTAACATATGAGCACATGTATGTTGGATAAAAGTCCCATGTAAAAAGTATATGATCGCTTATGATAAATCTTAAATGAAGAAAATGTTTCTTCAATTTTTAAGTTAATTTTTGAGTTAGATTTTGTGTCTTCTAACAATTTGATAATGTGAAATACACAACAAGAATATGTTAAAGGACTAGTCTCATGTCTTTAGCCCCTAATTTGTGTTAGAAGTTTTCAAGCATCACAAAATCTGTAAATGTTTTTCATGATGCCGAGCTTGAAAATCACAAGCTTTAAGGAAGAAAGCAAACAAACAACAAAGTGGGAATCATGAAGTCTGATTAACGATGATTGACTTTATCCTCTCAACTCTATGTTATCAATCAAAAAATGGGAGAAACAAATGAGGAAAAAGACAAGAAGTATAGCGTTTACAGTGATTGGTCCTCCCTTTGAAACGTCGTCGGTAAAATTCCTTGCATCTTCCTCGAACCTAAATATTGGCCACGTACGTTGTCGGTTTTGCTGTCTCGATACTATTATTAGTTTTTCATGTCCTTTAATCAATTATAGTTTAGCATATGCCGGATTATAAAGTTTCGGTCCTGCGTGACAAATTCCTGGACGGTTTACAAACTACTACTAATATTTTAGACTGGTTGAACTCCCCTAATTCAGATTTTGTTCTTTAGTTTTGTTATGCAACTCTAACTTAGCCTCTATCTTTCTAATTTCAAAAGAAGGTTCCTGATTTTTATTTTTTTACATATTTTTCTTCAATGTCAAATAGATCTATCTGTCACGTAACAATCCAATTAATTAAAAGCATGTCTTGTTAAACTAATCAATCATATCCTTTGGCATTTACGGAGCATATCATAGTCAAACTACACATGCCATCTAGAGCAAATATTTAAAATCTAAAAAATAATTTAATAAAATAATAAAATAATAAATCATTAAAAAAGAAAGAGTAACAGATGAATTCTAACCCAGAAAAATGGTCAACTTCTTCGTGAGTGACTACCTTCCCTAGACACTTCTTGAAAGGGATTTATTTTTTTTCCTTAAAATGGGGTGGTTCCTCTTTCATTCGAATGGTTGACCACTTCCTCTTCTTTTAAAGAAATTGTCTTATATATTGTGTTTGTTATATGACACATAGAATTGATATATAATAGATAACAGCTACTTAGGATTGGTCGATTGTTTTGACATAAAATACCAACGTTAGAAAAAAAAAATACATCGACCCACCCCATTTGCCAATAGAGAAAAGTCTGAGATTTTGATCAGTGTCTCTTCACAATTACATATGGGTGGTGGACTAAGTCAGCCATAACCTTCGTGGGTTGTAAGTGATCACCATTGCTCTCCTTATTTTTCTAGAAAGGGCAAGGTTGACCCTAACCTGTCGCTCTGCTAATTTGCTAATCTATAAACTGGTGCTATTTTGTGAGGTCCAATTCGGTCCAATCCCTTTATCTTCTAACTTTAGTTTTAAAAAAAGGGACAAGAGGTATATTGAGAAAATAATTTGATAATGAAGTTATCGTAAAGAGTAATTTGATAAGCTTCTAATATAGAAAGTCACTTGCAAAAGTTTAAACCCTACGCATGTGTAGTGGCTTTTTGTTTTCTCATTTTTTTCTGCTAAAACAAATTAATAGTACTTGAAAATCTAAGACATAAAATCAAAGCAAAATAGAAATAGTAATTGATAAAATATGGGAGAGAAGTGGTGCCATTTGCAGAAGAGTATGACAAGCTTGACATCAATCTCTAATATATTCCGCGACGCAGCTCTTTAATACTGATAAAGAATAGAACATGAATAATCAGCCCGACGTTGGTAAAGACTAAGACAATTTGTGAATAAGCTTCGGCTTTTCAATATTTATCTTCTGGTCAGGGCTTCTTTTTTCTTTTTGACTTTTCTTTTAGTTCTCGTCAACAATATTTGTTCGAGAACAAGTAAACCTAAGTTTTTGTTGTTGGTGTGATTTGCTGTCGTTTTACCAAGTGCTTCAACGTCTCGTCGCGTGTAGAAAGACAACAACTGGCTAACAGGATGACTTTCCCATTGGCCGAATTGATTTGACCAAAAAACTCCACGTTGTATGTCATAATTCGGTCTTCTCATATGTATCTATTAAGAATAAATTATTCATCAAGGCTCTGGGACTATAGTAGCATCGTTACCTTCTTGACAAGTTGAGAATTTTTACTTACATACAGTACTAGATTAAAGGATGGTGTTCAGTAGCCAACAGAATAATTTGTTGACTTTTCACGAGTGTGCAACTTTAAATATAAATGAAGGCACAGATCTGATGATATTCTCCTTCATTCTAAGCCGTGTAATTATTTTTGGTCCTAATAATGGAGACTTTGCTGAATTATTATGCAAGTCTATGGATTTTCATAATCAATGTATTTAAAGAGACCATATTCAGTGTAAAAAAGGTAGTGGAGCCATGCTAGGGATACGTCTGTACAGGCTTCGGGATGCGTTTTTGCTTCCGGGCGAGATAGAGTATCATGGCTTTGCGTGATTTTCTAGACACTAAAAGAATATGGGTTCGTTTCTGGGGAAGGGACTGTCCCGGTAATGATTGTACTCCAAGGCTTGACAGCTTGCAATGAGATGGCTCCTTTCTAAGTTTTGCATAATAAAAAGGAGTTAAAGGCTGGCATGTCTTCTGATTCCGTGTTCCCATTTCAAATTACACGAAGAAGGAGCAAGGACATGGAGAGACATTACCGGGTCTTTTGAAAAAAAAAAACCAATGTGATGTACCGCAAACTCGAGTATAATATGTTGGACGAAGCCACTCCAATAAGAGACCAAACATGGCTGTGAAAGGAATCAATCAGTTCACGTTCTCTTTCTCACTACATGTGTTGTCCAAAGGTGAATATAATTAAGAAAGAGTCCAAGGTTATAGCACAAGCAATCCGAAACTCTCTTTGCTTAGCTGTTTCAATCATTAATTAATTAGAATGACTAGATTGCAAAAAAGAAGATCGCAGGCTGTCTATATAAGGATGCAAAGGGTGGTAGAATAGCAGTTCAGGGAACACAAAGAAAAATAGAACCTTAGAAAAGAGTGTGTCCGAGAAAGAGTGCGAGAGATGAATATTAGATTGAGTTCCTACCTGCTTATTTTAGCAGTCTTTGCATTTCTGGAAGTTGGCCATGCAGGGGTGCTGAAGGAGAATTTCTACAAGCATACTTGTCCCGAGGCCGAGGAAATTATCAAGAATGTTACTTGGCAACATGTTGCTGCTGATCCAACAGTGGCTGCCCCGTTGCTCAGGCTGCAGTTCCATGACTGCTTTGTTAGGGTAATTCGCTTGTTCACTTTGTGGTTCATGACAATTAATTTAGAAAGATATAAGATGGCTTAAGAGATCTATTCCTTTTTTTTTTTTTTTTGTAACTTTTCATTTAAAAACAACAGAGAAAAAAAGAAGAAGAAGAAAAGAATTTGACCCAGATATGAGAGTTAGAATTTGTGTAACCTCATTCAATGCAGCAACAAGATAGAAGTTTTCTAAAATGAACGCATCATCTTGCATTCCCTTTCTATTTAAAATGGAGAAATTAAGTTGTTCATGTTGTCCTGGCATCAGGGTTGCGATGCCTCGGTGCTGATAGAATCCACCCCAGGCAACAAAGCTGAAAAGGATTCCCCCCCGGACCTTACTCTGGGAGGATTCGATGTTATAGCGGACATCAAAGCTGCCGTGGAGAAGGTATGCCCTGGAGTTGTTTCTTGTGCAGATATCATCGCCTTGACTGCCAGAGATTCAGTTTCATACCAGGTGAGTTTAAATACATCAGCTTGTTCTTTAAAAAGGAAAAGAAGAAGATAGCGTCGTTTGGCAGTCTGACATGATTTACCAATATAACTAAACCGTTTGTGGGAACCATTACAGTATAAAAGGCCACTATGGAAAGTGCAACTAGGAAGAAGAGACGGAACAATCTCTCGTGCCTCGGAGGTCCTCACCAACATCCCTTCACCATTTTTCAATTTCAGCCAACTCAAGCACAGTTTCGCCACAAAGGGCCTCGATGTCCGTGATCTTGTTCTTTTATCAGGTAAATATGGCATTTATGAGTTATTTCGTATCTTTTAACGAAGGACATCACACGTTTTTCGTCTTAAGCATGGGACAACACTTTTTACAAAAAAAAATTTCCACTAATAAGAAAACAAAAGGTTAGAGTTAGATTTATAATAAACTTCCTAGTAATATGAAATCACTCTACATTATTCATTTAACATGTTCTATTAGTACAATGAGCTAATCCAAATCATTTCACTGGTGTTGTTTTTTTGTGTAACTTTTAGGTTTATTCATATTTATATGGATATTAAAATAGAACAGAAGTTCTAATATTATGATAAATTTTATTTTAAAAAATTATATCTAACTTAAAATCCTAAAACATTAAGTGAAGGAATCATTTTCTTTATAAGTTACTTTTTAAACTTTTTATTGTTTCACATAAGATTTAACATTCTCGAAAGAAAGTCAAATGTTTATTTCGTACTCTTTTTTTTATTTTTACAAGCTCTAAGAAGTAAATGATTTCCTCAAAATACTTGCATAAGCAGGAGCACATACCATTGGGGATGCGCATTGTGCTGCCTTCGCCAAGCGGCTAAACAACTACACGGGAAATGGTGATCAAGACCCCACTCTAAACCCAACCTACGCCGCTTTCTTGAAAACGAAATGCAACAGATCCTCAAACAATGAAACAACTGTACCAATGGACCCCGGAAGTTCTCTCTCATTTGACAACCACTACTACAAACTCTTGTTGAAACGCGAAGGTCTATTTGTATCTGATGCTGCTCTTCTAACCGACAAGGCTTCTCTACGGGAAGTCTTTAAGATGCTCCATAAGTCGAATTTCTTCGAAGATTTTGGTAAGGCCATAAGGAAGATGGGACGGGTTCAAGTGCTTACTGGAACCGAGGGACAGATAAGGACGAACTGCAGCGTCGTGAATCCTTGAAAAATAGTTGCTTCAAGTGCTTAAATCTTGTCAATATAAAGGCAGTCATATTTATTCGGGTGTGTATGTTGTTTATCAATAAAAAGTTGTGGGAACATTTGCTCTAATCACACTAAGGATGACCCATATCTCTAATTGTTTGATAATGTTGCATTGTGAATGTCTAATTCTATATTGCTAAAGTATAGAGTTGTGTATCAAGCTAAATATAGTTGTTTCCTCCACCTTAGGAGCCGGTTTTCAAGGCAAATTTGGCCTTCTTTACATGGTATTAAATCCTAAGTCTCCCTTAGTAGTCTTATGAATTTAGATAAACTAAATTTTTATCATCTACAAATACTCTAAACAAAATTTTTTAAAAGTGGTTTAACCTCCTCTTCTTTAGCTTTATTAAACAGAAAATAAATGTGATATTTCCTTAGTTAAATAATAAAAGAAAGTTTATTGAGACTTCCTTACATATACTATAAATTTAGTCAATCACCTGCTAACTTAGTGATAAGCTAACAACACTTGAAACATCTTGGTTCCAAGTTCAATATAGGATACATGAGTTAGGTGTACACCTAAAAAAGGAAAGAAATATAAAAATTTGATCAACTTCTCAAATATATTGAAAAAAAGTTATCATTATACACTAAATCGTTTTTCAAGTCACTGTCCATGCTCGTAATTTTTTTTTTCTTTTGAAGGGATTTAAATTTGATGAAAACTACGGAAATGTTTTTCAAACATTGCAATCATGATTTGAAAGAAACATTTCTACATTTATGTTGCTGCCTGGAAAATTAGTTAAAGCATAACAGTCTCTTTCTCAATTTTATCATAATAAACTTTCTTAAGGTATACTTTATTAGCTTTCCTGGAATTCAAATATCTCGTTAAAAGTTTATTGTCATTAAGAATTACAATCACGTCCGAGTCAAGGTGCCCAGCATTATTGATGGCTTCATAAGCTTGCCCCGCCGTCATGGCACCGTCGCCTATAACTGCAACATTATTCTTTCTTCCCTTTAGATCCCTCCCTACAACCATTCCTGTTTAAGCAAGATCACACAAAGGTTAAAACCACGAAAAGACCAAAACAATCGTGAAGTTAGCAAGTGAGATTGCAAGATAATCAAGCCGTTCACCATCAGTTGTCTTTTGAAGGAAAACACAGGGTAGTTTTATGAACGAAGTTAGCACATTGCATCATCAAGAAGCTTCATCACATCTTATCTATGAGGTTTGTAAAACAATCAGCTTCCCATAACCAACCATGAAGACAAGGTTGAGCTGTGCTGCATTAGCAGTTGCGTTTAAAGCACAAAAGCATAAGAAGATTGTTATGAATACAAAAGCTCGCAACTGGTTCAACGCGGTGGGCGGTGATTTGGATTTGTTAGGGTTATTTCTCCCCAAGAACCCTAAAGATTCAGAGAAGAGGGATTAAAAAAAGCACAAAGGCTTTCCAAATAGTTACTAGTTACCATTCAACGATCTTCCCCTACACCGTTACAATGCATAAAATATTAAGGGACAGCAGTTACATGGGTTTGGGAGGCTTTGGCAGACCCATAAGACACTCTGCCAGGTATAGTAATAGGGCTTAAATCTAGGCCCGTATCATACAATTCCTCAATAAAAGAATAAAAAAAAAAAGCCTTATCCTTATGGTTTTATGCCAAAACAACAATATCCCTTAACAAGCCCTAATAACTAATTAATTAATATTATACTAATACTAATAAGGCAAATATAACAAAAGTGACTTTGAAAAAAAAAAGCCTTTTCTGTCCCGTCAGATCTATTTGCTAGAGACCCTCCGGAGACGCTTTGATGGCCTCCCTGGTGAGTGAGGAGTTTTTCAATGATTGGACCACTGGATAGAACGGGTAGTTGCCGTTCTCATTTGGCCGCACGTGGGGCTTTGTCCAGCTCCCTGTTGTTGGAATCCTCTGTGCAATTGTTCTGCTGTGTCTCTCGAAAAAGAAAAGGTCACTATCCTTTCTGCAATCTATTCTGAGTCTCCTGCTCTTATAGTCATTCTGTTAGCCTAGTCAATTCATTACTCCAGATGATCTACAAGCCTAGAACAGGGACACATTAGAGCTATGACAAAGATGTTAAAAATGGGAGAAGGAGAAAAAGAAAAGGGACAATTAGCTACAAAAGAAAAATCCTGTAATTTGTCTTCACCAAGATCTCAAGAGTTTAGTTCTTGTGCTTATTGTTTATGCTCTTAACATTCTTGCTCAAATTAATGCTTTTCAATTGATTTTATTGTGTATCATCTGAGCTGTGGACCCTAAATGCTCATTCTTTATTTTAGAGTTTCTAAACAACTAGTCCTTTTTATATTGTAATGTGTTTGTTAAAATAAACTCCTACACCAGTAAAGCAGCTCACCTTTCACGGCCTTATAAGTGTCGGTTCTCATCTCACCATTGTCTTAATGTTTTGGTGGGCCAACTGTGGGGCGCAATTGCTAATTGTGTTTATTTATGTTAAGGACAACTTAATTTTATTCAAGCATTGATCTTGTAATTAAGTAATTCGTGGGATTACTCAATTGAGCACTTTTTGACAGTTTGTCAAAAGAGGTGGGTTGAAGAGTTTCTCCAATCACTTAAAAAAAACTAGTAGAACCCTTTGATAAGTTTTATCAAAAGAGATGGGTTGGAAGCATTTTTTCAATCATTTAAAATATTGTGTGCAATTTCAAAATAGTCTTAAGCTTAATATGGATAGCTTGATTAAATGTATATTTGATAAGATTATAGAACATAACAACATTAATTAATTTGTTGATCATACCAATAAGTTGAATAAACAACTTGCTACACCTAAGTCCAAGAATAAATTGTTCTACACACTATTTTTCGTTCCACAATCTTCCTTTCCACCATTACAATGCATAAAATATAAGAGACAACAATAACCTAGTTCTAATAGTAACATAGGCCTAGGTTAGGTTGTGGTAGGCCCATAATACAATTTGCAAAGTATAGTAACATGGTCTAAATCTAGGCCTATAAGAGGGATCATTACCTTGTTGTTTTATCCAATAACTATTCTATATAAAGCTTACAAAACATATAGAAGGAGAAAAAAAATAAAAAAAGATAAGAAAACACGAGCTTCCTGCGAGTCACTATACCCTAAAGGTTACTCACAAAATCATCATCTGATTCTATGAAAATGACAAGTTTTTGAAGGATTGGTGAAGATAATGCTTATCGGGAGACAAACAATTATATTATTCACATTGTAAAGGCAACCAACTTGAGCCAAGTTTGGCTGGGATAAATATTCTCATTTCTTCTCAGCCTAGGCCCAAATATGAAATCCCAATCTAGAGCTTGAAGAAGCTAAGGTTGAGCTTACATTCCTAATCTTGGGTTTGACCACTTGAGCTTGGCAAAACCTAGTGTTTTTTGGTTTTTGCTTAAAGCCCAAGCTAAACCAAATAATGTTAAAAAAGTTTTTGAGCCCAACTAGATAAGTATTTGGCCTAAATTTATTTATCTAAAAGAAAATTAAGTTTGAAATCTTTCAATTATGATACAATAAAACATTTACTTGAAAGAGTTTAATGTTTTTAAACATAGATGTTATTTTACGTACTACTTTCTTAATTCTACTTAATAAGATTGATATTTTAAGAGCCTTATTTTAGAAATGTTTATAATTTTTTTTAGACTATATGTAATATATACATGTTAAGAATGAAGTTTAAAAAGCTTTGCAACTAAGTTCTCGTCTTTAGTTATTTTAATCATTCATTGCAATTCAGAATTTCAATCATTGATGATTCTATGAAGGTTTTATTGTGAATTGAACCCAAATTTATCTTTCCTAGAAGATTTTTGTAAAAAAGCGTAAGGAGAATGGCATATCAGTAATATGATAATGTGCAAAACACCTCAACTTTCTAAGAACAAAGCAAACAAACCACAAAGTGGGAATCATGAAGTCCGATCAACGATGTTTGACTTCAACCTCTCAACTATACGTAATGAGTCAAAAAATGGGAAAAACAAATGAGGAAAAAGACAAGGAGTAAAGCGTGTAGAGTGGTGGGTCTTCCTTTTGAAATGTCATCTATAAACTTCGTGGCATTTTCCGCGAAGATAAATATCGGCCAAGTACGTTGTCGGTTTTGCTGTCTCGAGAATATTATTAGTTTTTCATGTACTTCAATCAATTATAGACTAAAGTATATGCAGGATTATAAGGTTTCGGCCCTACGTGAGAACTTCGTAGATGGTTGTCAAGCCACTACTACTATTTTAGAGACTGGTTCAGCTCCCCTAAATCAGATTTTGTTCTTTATTTTTTTAATGCAACTCTGATTTAGTCTCTAGGTTTCTAATTTCAACAAGAAGGTTCCTGATTTCTTTTTCTTTTTTTTTTATCAGATTTTTCTTCAATGTCAAATAGATCTACCGTCAAGTTACAATCCAATTAACTAAAAGCACGTCTTGTTAAACCAATCAATCATATCCCGTGGCATTACGGAACATATCATAGTTAAGCTATACACGCCATGTAGTGCAAATATTTAAAATTTAAAAATCACTTAAAATATAAACTAATAAATTATTAAAAAGAAAGAGTAACTATTAAACCCTAACTAGTGAAAGATGGTGTTAATGTAATATTCTCATTTACTGTAGGTTGCCAATTAGGTCCCTTATTTGATAGAACATAATATTTCCTTCTATAGAATTGCAATAAATAAATGATGGAGTGCAATATCGGTTAGCCATAGATTCCTAATTATTGGATCTAATCCTCCACAAAAAGTAAGAAATTTCACATATTTTGACAAATTTAAGGTGAAAAATGGAGTTGTTTCCTCAACAAAACTAGGATAAAGTTGAGCCAAAAGATCCCAATTCAAGATAAATTCATGAGGAAGTGGGATCTCTTTAGGATCTACTCTAGCATTTAGTCCTTTTCTTATAAGTCATGTTTAGGCTTGTATATATAGATGTGTAGCCTGCATAGAAAAAGCATTGCAATATCAATACAAAGTTGGTTCTCTCACTCATAGGTTTTTCATTTTGTGATAGATGGTCTCCGTTAGTGACTATCTTTCATAGACACTTCTTGAAAGGGTACTTTCCTCTTTCATTCGAATGACCACTTCTTCTTCTTCTTTCAAAGAAACTATTTTACATATTTTATTTGTTATATGACACATACAATTGATAAATAATAGATAAGAGCTACTTAAGATTGATTAATTTTTTTGAAATAAAATCCCAAAGTTAGAAAAAAAGTGCACTCACACACTCCATTTGCCAATAGAAAAAAGGTGTGAGATCTGATCCTGTTTCCTCACAATTACCTATGGCTGGTGGACTAAGTCAGCCATAACCTTCGTGGGTTGTAAGTGATTGCCAGTGCACCCTATTTAGCGAGAAAAGGCAAGGTTGACCCCAACCTATCCCTGTGCTAATATGTTCGTGGGTTGCCTAACCCGCTTCTCTCCCTTTTTTTTTCTTCACGTATTAAATTAAGGTAGTACTTCTATAAACTGGTGCTATTTTGTTAGGTCCAATTAGGTCCGATGCCTGCATATTCTAATTTTAGTTTAAAAAAAAAGGACAAAAGGTATATTGAGAAAATAATTTGATACTAAAGTAATTGTAAAGAGTATTTTGATAAGCTTTCAATATAAAAGTCACTTGTAAAAGGTTAAATCAGAGCAAAAATAACAATAATAATTGATAAAATATGGGAGAGAAGTGGTGCCATTTGTAGAAGAGTATAAGACTTGCGAAAGTCAGCTTCCGTCGACAAGCTTTGACATCAATCTCTAATATTCCTCAACAACATTTGCTGGGAACAATTCATGCAAACAACGTAAGGTGCTGCTCCACCTTGTGCAACGCCTCCGCGCAAGAACAAGCTAACCAAAGTTTTCGTTGTTGATGTGATTTGCTGTCGTTTTAGCAAGTGCTACAACGTCCCGTCCCGCTTAGAAAGACTAAAACCACTGGCTAACAGGGTGAGTTTCCCATTGGCCGGATCGATTTGACCAAACAGAGAAAACCATTGGCTAACAGGATCACTTTCCCATTGGCGGAGTCCATTTGACCAGAAGACTCCAAGTTGAATGGCCTGCCTTTAGATGATAGAAAGTTTCCAGGGTTCGCCTTCTTTTGTTATTTGGTCGATGCAATTATACGTTTATACAGTCTTCGGGATGCGTCGTTGCTTCCCAGCTAGATTAGACTGGCGTGTGTTGGCGTGTGTCGGCGTGTGTCTGTGGGGTTTTCTAGACACTAAAAAAATAGGGGTTCGTAACACGGTTTCTGGGGAAGAGATATGCCCACCACGTGGAGGCTGACAATGATTGTACTCCAAGGCTCCTTTTAAGTTTTATACAATAAAAAGGAATCAAAGGCTCGTACATCTTCTAATTCCGTGTTCCCCTTTCCAATTCCGAATTGAACGAAGCAAGAGCAAGTACAAGGAGAGCCATTTACCGGGTGGTTTGGAAAAATAATCTATGTAACGTACTGCAAACTTTAATATAACACGTTGGATGAAGCCACTCCAATAATATAACATGTGGGTGTGAAAGGAATCAATCAGTCCAAGTTCTCTTTCTCACTAAATGTCTTGTCTAAGGGTGAATATAATAATAAACAAGACTCAAAGTTATAACACAAGTCAATCGGAAACTCTCTTTGCTTAGCTGTTTCCATCCTTGATTAATTAAACTGATTAATTAAGAAGAACTCAAGCAGTGTATATAAGGATGCAAAGGGTGGCAGCATAGCAGTGCAGAGGACAGAAACAAAAAGAGATACGAAGAAAAGAGCGTGTGTCCGAGAAAGAGTGCGAGAGATGAATATTAGAATGAGTTTCTACGTGCTTATTTTAGCAGTTTTTGCATTTTTTGAAGGTGGCCATGCAGGGGTGCTGAAGGAGAATTTCTACGAGTATACTTGTCCCCAGGCTTTGGAAATTGTCAAGAATGTCACTTGGCAACATGTTGCAGCTGATCCAACAGTGGCTGCCCCGTTGCTCAGGCTGCAGTTCCATGATTGTTTTGTTAGGGTAATTCGCTCGTTCAGTTTATGGTTTATGAAAATTAATTTAGAAAGATATAAGATGCTTAAAACTATGTATTGCTTTTTGTGTTTGTATAAATTTCTTTTTTTCATTTAAAAACAGCAGAGAAAAGAAGAAGAGGAAAGAATTTGACCCAAACATGAGAGTTAGATTTGAATAACTTCATGCAAAGCAGTAACAAGATATAGATTTTCTGAAATGAACGTATAAGCTTGCGTTTCCTTTTTATTCTAAATGGAGAAACTAAGTTGTTCATGATATCCCGGCATCAGGGTTGCGATGCCTCGGTGCTGCTAGACTCCACCCCTGGCAACATAGCTGAAAAGGATTCCCCTCCTGACCTTACTTTGGGAGGATTCGATGTTATAGCGGACATCAAAGCAGCGGTAGAGAAGGTATGCCCTGGAGTCGTCTCTTGTGCAGATATCATCGTCTTAGCTGCCAGAGATTCAGTTTCATACCAGGTGAGTTTGAATACATCAGCTTGTTGATTAAAAAGAAAAAGAAGAAGAAAGCTTCGTTTGTTATTCTGACATGGTTTAGCAATATAAATAAGCCGTTTGTGGGAACCATTACAGTATCAGAAGCCACTTTGGAAAGTGCAACTTGGAAGAAGAGACGGAACAATCTCACGTGCCTCGGAGGCCATCGCCAACCTCCCACCACCTTATTTCAATTTCAGCGAACTCAAGCACAGTTTCGCCACAAAGGGTCTCGATGTCCGTGATCTTGTTGTTTTATCAGGTAAATATAGCATTTATAAGTTATTTCTTATTTTTTAACATAGGACTTAACATGTTTTTTGTCTCAGTATGGGACAATACTTTTTGAAAATTTTTTTATCCATGAACAAGGAAACAGAAAGTTAAACTTATATGAAATAACTCTATATTATTCATTTAATATGTTTTATTAGTGCAATAATCCAACCTAAACCATCTCACATGTGCTTTTTTTTTTTTTCTTCCATAACTTCTGGGCTTACCCATATTTGTATCGGTATTAAAGTAGAACCAAATTTATAATATTATGTTAGATTTTATTTTTATAAAAGTTATACTTAACTCAAACTCTTCAAACATTAAGTGAAGCATTCATTCTTTTTATAAGTTACTTTTTAAATTTTTTATTTTTTCACATAGGATTTAACATTCTTGTAAGAAAGTCAAATGTTTAATTGGTATTTCTTTTTTTATTTTACGAGCTCTAAGAAGTAAATGGTTTCTTTAAAATACTTGCATAATCAGGGGCACATACCATTGGGGATGGGCATTGTGCTGCTTTCACCAAGCGGCTATACAACTACACAGAAAAGGGCGATCAAGACCCCACTCTAAACCCAACCTACGCCGCTTTCTTGAAAACGAAATGCAACAGATCCTCAAACAATGAAACAACTGTACCAATGGACCCCGGAAGTTCTCTCTCATTTGACAACCACTACTACAAACTCTTGTTGAAACGCGAAGGTCTATTTGAATCTGATGCTGCTCTTCTAACGGACAAGGCTTCTCTCCGGGAAGTCTTTAAGATGCTTGACAAGTGGAATTTCTTCGTGGATTTTGGTAAAGCTATAAGGAAGATGGGACGGATTCAGGTGCTTACTGGAACCGAGGGGCAGATAAGGACGGACTGTAGTGCCGTGAATCCTTGAAAAGTGGTTGCTGCAAGTGTGCTTAAATTTTGTTTAGACAAAGGCAGTGAGTTTTCTTTCGGTGTTTGTATTGTTTATACATAATAAGTTGTGGCGACATGATCTGATCACGATACGTCCCGCCGAGGTCTTTGATTGTTTGATACCAGCAATTATCTTATTGTGAGAGCTGCGTTTGGATATGATTTTGAGAACTTCAACTTTTAACGTTCAAGGCACATGTTGATTAGATATTCAAGTCTCATTCAAAGATTTAAAATCCAACTCAAAAGTTAACTTGAAGATTACAATAAATTCCCTTTCTCTTTTTTGGTGTGGGACTCATGGTGTCAAATATCCCTGCATATCAAAAGGTCATCTTAATAGTAGAGATGTCTTGTGAATAATGTATATCAGTTTAGTAAATTGTTTATTGTTTCTTTTTTAATTTTAGTTTATCATAAGGTGTCATGTAATCATAAGAGATGAATTTCATAAAGAAGTGAATTCATTCACTTAATGCTTTAAGATTTTAAGTTGGTAATAAGTTATTTTTATAATTTTTAACATAGTATTAACATTCAAATTCCTTTTAGCACCTATAAATATAAATATAGTAAACCAATAATTTACACCAAAGGTAGCATAGTGGAATAGTCTAGGTTGAATCATTGTAGTAAAGGGCATATCAAATAAATGGTATGAAGTTATTGGCCCATATTTTTAAGGAGTTTATAGCCCTCTGCTCATAGACAAAGATCAAGTTAGAAGTAGTGTGAGAAGATATGTTAAGTCTCATATAAAAAATATAAAAGTTTGAGAAGTAATTTATAAAGAAATGACTTAGATTCTTAAGATGAATATGACATTTTAATGATTTTTAATATTAACAATTTCAAGAAGGATTCTCTCATCATATTCCTGTGCAAGTCCGGTGCAGGTCAGCATGTCGGCGTTACTTTTATATACGTTGTAGAGGGATCATTCATTTATTATAATCTACTGCACGTTGGATTAATTAGTTAGGGTCACGGAATGTGGACAAGAGTTTGATTCCATCTCAATTGTAACTTAATACGATCGTAACATAAGATTTTATTTCTTTATATTCTGATATATTTTTATTAAAAGAAAATTCTATGTTACCAAAAAAAAAAAAAAAAAGAGAATATAGAAATTTAAATTAAAAACAATATTACCAAAAGTGACCCAGAAAACATTCATTAAAATTTAAAAGAGGAAAATTGTTACAAAATACACATTATCTTATCAGTGGCTTACTTTTTCTTCAAAAATGTTTTTAGATTCTACAAATAGAAAAAAAAACATATTTACACTGCATGAATGTATAAATTTAATACTTTCACATATTTACCTTTAAAAAAAACTCTCTCAGCGTCACATCTATCAGAGAATAATAAAATAAAATAAATAATAATTGACGAGAAAAAGTGGTGGAAATCTTGTGTTCCATGACATAAGAATAGCTAAGTTTATCCTTTCACTTCATTGGAATAGCTAAAACAACTATTTAGCTTGGTGGTAATCAAACCACTCTCTTATGAAAACTTTGAAGTGATCTCCGCAAGTAGTTGAGAATCAAATATTTCTTTAAAAAAAAAAAATCAGAGAAGACTAAACCTACTTGAATTTGTATACTTCAATTCAAACACTCCTAAGTGAAGTTTTTCAAAAGTGGTTTGACCTCCTCTTCTTTAGCTTTATTAAATAGGAAATAAATATAATATTTCCTTTAGTTAATTAATAAAAGAGGATTTGTGGAACTTGCTTTCGAATACTATGAATTTGATTAACTTATCTAATATATTGGGAAAAATTTACAGTTACACACTGAATTGTTTTTTAAGTCATTGTCCATGCTCTTAAATTTTTATTTTTATTTTCATTTGAAGACATTTAAATTTGATGACATCGACAGAAATTTTTTTCAAACATTGCGATCGTGATGTAAAGAAAACATTTCTATTGCTTCCTCGACAGTTAGTTAAATTATAACAGTTTCTTTCTCCATTTTAGCATAGCAAAATTTCCTAACATAGGCTTTTCTAAAGTTCAAATACCTCTGTTAACATTTTTCATGAGCTACTTAAAGGTCTTTCTCATTGACAAAGTTACTATGGTGCAACTCATCATGGTCAAAGTATATAATCCATATTAAACTTGTTGTTGCTATCTATTCACAAAGAATTTAAGGGAATTTATTTTGTCATAAGATGATAAATTGTCACTAAAATCACTAAGTTTACTCATTATAAATCACTAGCTTTCTTTTTGGATTTTTATGATTAGAAAATCTGTTTTGATATCACGCAAAGCCATAAGATTAATGGCATTGAATGCCTTAGGCTTTTTTTTTTTTTTTTTTTGTCTTCATTGCTTCGGAGTTCTCCTCACTTTCTTATCTATATATATATATAAATTATCTTTGGTGCTCACCCTCGTTGTACTCTTGATCATTTCTTAAGAGTTTTTTATTTGTCTCAACTATCCTTTCTTGAGCTAGAAAATTTCTTGAACTTTCTTAATAAAATAGTCATACCTTAATCATCCTTAAGATCATCATTCTATCATTTACTTACCTCGCCTCGATTGTTTACAAAGAAACAAACTTGTTATTCTTTAGTCGATATAAGTAGTTCTCCCATTCCAATAGAGTAAAGGTTTTCTCTATCTCTATAGCTCTAGGTCTAATTTTTAGATAAGGACTCTAAGACATTTATAACCATCCTATTTTTAGGAATCTCTCTCCAAGACTTAAACTACAGTTCAAATTCTCATTTGAATTATCTTTTCTTTCTTTTTTCCCAGTGATCTCTAGTACCATTTTTTTATGCCTTTATTTGATTATTAATGCTTCTGGACAAGATGAACTAGCACGCGTTTGCACGACTTTGATAGAATGAAAAGAATGCAAATCATTTTTGTTTTTTTTCTATGGCCAAGTGTTAAATTTTGTAGGGTGGGAATGATTTTATTCAAACGCTTACGGCACGCAACTGGCGTATGTTACTTTGAGTTTCATATGATAAAACTAATAAAATCTCTTGCATGAATATATATATATATATATATATATATATATATATATAAGTACGAGTTCCAGTTTTAAATCCCTGTTTCCAGTTGCATATGAGATAGAACCAGAGGGGGGATGCCGTGAAGAACAGTTACTGGAAGTTTGCGTTTCAAAAGCAAATAGATATCTGGGACAAAGCCATTCAAATGAGACTAAACATAAACCTGCATGGAAGAAGATAGTAAGACAAGTCAATCCGAAACTCTCTTGGAGTTCTTCTATTACAAAAAATTGATTAGCTATTCTCAATCAGCGATCAAAATGAATGAACTGGCCGCGGAAGAAGAGACCACCAGCTTTCTATATAAGGAATCAACCGGTGGTAGCATATAACAGTGCTGGAGAAACAGAAAGAAAGAGAGATCCGCAGAAAAGAGTGCCAGCGATGAGTATTAAAGTGAGCTTCTTTCTGATTACCACAGCAGTGTTTTCATTTGTAGGAGTTGGCCATGCAGGGTTACTGAGGGACGATTTCTACGTGTATTCTTGTCCCAATGTCGAGGAAATTGCCAGGAATGGCACGTGGAAATATGTTGCAGCCAATCCGTCATTGGCCGCCCCATTGCTCAGGCTGCCGTTCCATGATTGCTTTGTTAGGGTAATTCACACCTTCAATTTACGAGTCATAAAAGTTTTTTGAGAAGATTCAAGATACTCCAAAAGATGTATTACTCTAAAATGGCTCCACTCTTGAGTTTTTAACATGTTCATAATGCATTGGTATAAGGGTTGCGATGCCTCGGTGTTGCTAGACTCCACCCCAGGAAACGTTGCCGAAAAGGATTCCCCGCCAGACCTTACTCTGGGAGGATTCAACATTATCGGGGACATCAAAGCAGCGGTAGAGGAGGCGTGCCCTGGAGTTGTCTCTTGTGCAGATATCATCGAATTAGCCGCTAGAGATGCAGTTTCCTTCCAGGTTAGTACAAGAATAAGTCATGGAAACGATAACGAACTATAAGACCCACCTGAATTACAGCAACAACGGGGCCTTTGGACTTTGATCAGCTTGTTAATCAAAAAGAAAAAGGAGAACTTCCCAGTTCATGGCGAATTCCATTGTGAATTTTTCTTTTAAGATGGTGTAGCAATACGACTAAACCAAACATGTCTATCTTTGTGGGAACGATTGCAGTATCAGTGGCCATTGTGGAAAGTGCAACTTGGAAGAAGAGACGGAACTATATCGCGTGCCACGGATGCGATCGCCAACCTCCCTTCACCATATTTCAATTTCACCGCAGTCAGATACTCCTTCGCGAGAAAGGGTCTCAATGTCCATGATCTTGTTGTTTTATCAGGTAAATATAGTATAAATTCTCAGAAGAAGTTCAACTGCAAATGACTGAAACATGTTGCGTAACTCTCTTCAGGAAAATGTTTTATTTCATTAATATATTATACTGTAGAAACAAATACAAAATGTTTTCTTCAATGCTGAGAAGCCAGAATAAGGTTTAGCACAGTTGTTCTCCTTTTTATCTTACAAGCTCTGCAAAGGAAATGACAAAATACTTTATAATCAGGTGTGCATAACATTGGCGCTTCGCATTGTCCTTCCTTCGACGAGAGGCTATACAACTTCAAATGACACGGTGGTCAAGACCTTCTCTAAGTCCACCCTACGCCGCTTACTTGAAAACGCAATGCAACAAATCCTCAAAGAATACAACAACAGTACCAATGGATCCTGGAAGCGCTCTATCTTTTGATAGCCGCTACTACAAAACTGTGTTGCGACATGAAGGTCTATTTGTGACGAATGCTTCTCTCCTGACTGACAAGACTTCTCGCAAGGAAGTCATTAAGATGCTTAACAACTGGAATTTCTTCGAGGAGTTTGGTAAGGCTATGAGGAAGATGGGACGGGTTCAGGTGCTTACTGGAACCGAGGGACAGATAAGGAAGAACTGTAGTGCCGTGAATCCTTGAAAAGGAGTTGCTTCAAGTGTGCTTAAATTTTATTTACACAAGGCAGGGAGTTTTCTTTGGGTGTATGTAACTCTGTGTGTTCATAATAAGTTGTAAGATCATTAGATCTAATCCCGCCACGGAACGCCTAGGTCTTTGATTGTTCGAAACCAGTTATCAATCTTCTTGTGAGAATTATGTTTGGATGTGATTTTCGGAACTTCAAGTTATTAACTTGAGGTTTATCTATTGTTGGTTTGATGCCCCCCTGTGTACGTTAACTTCCTATATTAAAGTGGTTCTCAATGTAATTAAAAGGTTGATGCAGCACACAGCAAGAAACTCAAATCTCTTTCTGGAAGCCTGAGAAGTCAAAACAAAAACTGATGGATGTCGCCAAGAAGCACTCAAGCATTGCTTAGGAAAGAAGGCCAAGTTCTATAAGCATTTTTCTAGGCAACATTATCTGGATTGCTACAAGCCCAAGTTACCTCTCTTCTGTAGAAGGAGAGAGGTTATTTAAGTTTATAAAATAGGGAACAAGTTCCCTCTTTATTGGTGTTGGACCTTTTCAATCCAACATTTCCCCACATAATAGTCTAAGTCTACGTCTTCTTCCAAAAGACATTTTGAGGAAGGATTGTCCAAATTTATAAAGTACATAAGAAGCTCTTTCTTAATCGGTGTGAAATGTTTTAGTCCAATGTAGATGAACACCTAAAAGGCTAACCCGTACATCCCTTAGAACACAATTTCTTGACCATACCATTTAAAGTTCCATTTCAACAATAATGTTGGACAAAATTGGCACAACCCTTTCAACCTTGTTCGACGCCTAGGTGAAAATTGCTTCAAATGCATGTCTATTTAGCAAATTTTTCTATTCTTTCTTTCGTATTTCTGTTATCATAATGTTTTTTTTTAATTCTCAATATAACTATTGTTTATAGCTATTGACTATAAAAGTCTCACTTTGAAAATATATTATCGTTGGATAATACTTAGATATAGAAAATGTCCCCCAGTGCTTAACTAGGTTTTTTTTGGGGGGGGGGGGGGGGAAGCAAATAAGCTTTTGACAATTAAATAATAATTTAAGGATTTTCCTACTCCTAGTCTCCAACTTTTGGGGCTCTTTCATGTCTACAAGGTAATGCTACTTTTAATAGTATTCATAACAAGTTGAAGGAGGTTTCTTATAATATCCCTTGTCTTCAATAGTAAGTGTCATGAAAATAGATAAAAGTATAAGGTGAAACTTAAACTTAAAAAAGAAGAAGTAACAAATGACCTAAAATACAATTAGGAAAATTAAAAGAATGGTTAAATGCATCATAGGTAAATAATTTTTATTTATTTATTTCGTTAGGTAAGGGGATGAGATGATTTGAATGTAAGGCCTTAGGATCTTTCACCAATAGCCTTAGCCATGGAGCTATTGGTCCTAGTTTGGGTTACAAAGATTCATCTTCTCATATATTAAAGGTTTTGGGAGATAAAAGATCCAAAACAAGAAATATGCTCACACAATGAGAAAAAACTAAGGATTTTATGCAATTTGAAATAAAGTAATCCCTACATTCACAAAAAATATCAATTTATTACTATCTGAAATTTTCATACACATAGAAACTACTAGAGAATTTCTTCTCTTTGGTCATTTGTTTTTGGTCACTATAATGGCTCACTAAATGGCATATAACACATGATTTTTCAAGCCTTATATTTATAGGAAATTGGTAGAAATCCCAAATGACAAAGTTACATTATTTCTGTTAGTTATAATTTTGATTCCACAACTACATGTACTCATAATTAAAAACTAATAGTAATAACAAAAGGTAAATAAAGAAAAATGATGAAGAAAAACATAGATGAGAAAAGATACATCTTCCCTTTTAGAGATTATTAAACTATCTATTTACTTAGAGTCAGAGGATCTAGCTTCCTTTAAATTAGTTTTGATAATTGAACTGTCATTTATGCTTTGAATGATCTACCCACTCCTTAAGAACTTTTTAAGAGACTAAAGTCACTTTTACATGAAGGGGATGAATATGCAATTCTAGAAAAGGCTTCAAAGATGTTTATGCCTTCTAATAAAGGATTAAAGACTAGTCCCTTTCTTAATAATTTTTTTGCAAGTGACTAAATCACTCTTTTTTACCTTTAGCACAGTAGAATAAATATTACATTTCTAAAAAGAAACTTTGATATATAAGTATGACAGATTCATGTAAACATAAGTGAATCATTCTTATCATTACCTAGTTTACCATAATACAAATTTGATTAACTTTCCAAATTCATCAAAATTTATAGTTGCATGCTAAACGTCTTAAAGTCACTTTTTAGGGTCTTCAATTTTTCTCTAAGGATGCTTAAATTGTAGTGCACATGGAGAGATCTTTTAGGTAAGCTTTACTAGTATTTTTCAAAGTCTATTTTTCTTATAGATTTTACCTGAAGGTAGTTAAAAGTCCTTTCCATTATTTAACTATCATGAGATAACTCAGCATCGTCAAATTGAAAACTTATTATTGCTTCCTATCTAAGTAGTAATGCAATTAAATTAATATTTTCATAAGATTAGGAATTACTATTAGAATTACTTGAATTTCACTCATCTTTACTTATAAAAAAAATCAATATTTTCCTATTAGACTTTTTTAATGAGTATAATTATTTCTAATATGCTTTGAGGTTTTATCTCTTGTCTTTATTTCCCTTGGTGTGTTTCTTATGTTTTCTACAAGCATACCTGCGTGGAAATATAGGCGTTTCCTAGCCACTTCACCTCACTTTCAGACTTAACCCGGTATATGCCGAATACATATGACTAGGAGTCAAAATCATAAGACAAGTCAATTTGGAACTCTCTTTGTGCTTTTTATTTAAAAAGTTTGGACTAAGAACTATTCTGTGGATCTCAACCAAGCCCGAACCCAAAATCAGCAAATTATTTTATTTAATTTGAAGTTATTTATGATTTTCCCTTAAGATCTCTTAGGGCATTCGTCCTATTGCAGAATTCACCTTTGTTTATCTAAAATTCATTGAACATTCTAACGGATAAGGTGATGTCTTATAATCATCATCCAATAATATAACTTTCTTTTCCTTCATTGTCTTCTAGACAATGGTTATGTTCTTCCTAAGTTGGGATAAATTGAGCTTATAGATTTAGAGGAAAACAAGTAGCTCGTGTATCGTACTAAAATTTTTGTTTTTACTTTATTTTCTACGGATATCGATTTGGGGTTGAATCTGTCAAATAAAGACCTTAAGACTTTTCTATAACATGCCTTCTTGAGATAGAAGGCTTGCATACTTATCCATTCTGACGTAAAAATTGGCCGTTGAAAGGCATCAAATATTTTTGGGAATGAATGAAGATCCTCTAGATATCTTAGAAAAAATGTATAAAAGAGATCTTAAGATTCTCAGGATTACCTTAGTTAAATTATTACAATCCTTGTAAATCAGCTAATATCACCTTAAAAAACGCGCAATTTTTTCATTAATCATAATAATCTTAACAGCACTATCACAAAGTTACCTCAGCAAATATGAAGCCTGATTATCCTTCATTCAAAGTCCAAGCACTTCCTCTTGTCTACACATATTAGACAACTATCAGCTCGATTCATGTTAATAATCGAGGCTTGACCCCTAAAATATAGGCCCTGAGTTGAATTTGAACACCCTGTGAGTTCCACTTCACCCGGCAGTTGATATATGAAGGACGGTTTATAGGAATGGAACTCCTTACCCGAATCAGTTGGGGAGCAATTTATGGGGTAAACATAAGTTCTGGTTTTTTCTCTGACCCAGCATTATCGGCTTGTTCGCAGTTTGTTGTCTCTATAATTGTCCCAACCAATACATAATTACTATAGTATCCTTCTCGTGTAAGAGGGTTAATTTTTCCAACTTTGCATGCATTCCTTCTTTCTTTTGGAACAATTGAGATGCCAATGAAGAAGAAAAAGGAGGAAGTACCCAAAGTAAATGCTTCTTTAGTTTTATTCATGATACCATTATTTCGTTTTCCTTTTTTCTTCTTGAAGATTCAGATTCATGGGAAAGAATACATGTTTCTGTCATTTCCATGTTCAAGGTTGTTGTTGCAGAATTTAAAGTCTCAATGTACTGTAATGCATGCGAAAGAACCATTGCTAAAACAATCTCCAAGTGTAAAGGTGTACTCCCTCTCTCTCTTTTCACGAAGCAATGCTTACATTCATATATCATTTATGTTAATGTGTCTTTGTTTGGGAAGGGGTGGAGAGGTTTGCGACAAACATGAACGAACATAAGGCTGTGGTAATGGGTCGGTTTGATCCTCAAAAAGTTCTGAAGAAACTGAAAAAGAAGACGGGGAAGAAGATAGAGGTTACAGTTAACCAGGAAAATACACCAACAACATCCGACGGAGAGGATTTGTTGCCAGAAGAAGTTTCGAGATTTTTCTCAGACCTACCAATGCTTGATAACTGCAATGAGGACGAACTGCTAATGATGTTCAGCGACGAGAACCCAAATGCATGTTCCATTATGTAGACAGCCTCACAGAAGAGATTGCACGTTTTTTTTTTTTTTTTTTTTTCCGGAAGAAGGTGGTGCGGGATTTGGCATATTTTTACTGTACGTTTCATTCATTAGAAAATTAAGAACAATAAGAAGAACAGACACCGTAGTTCGGTTTTTTTTTTTTTTTTTTTTCAGTTTTCTTGGAGAGTCTATATTTCCTTCTCCCCCCATAAGGCCTCATTGAAGAGAAAGGTGATTAAAACTTATAAAACATTTCACAAGTATCATCTTTCTGGTGTAAGACTCAGTATCCAATACCTTTGTGATGGAACGGCTACTATGATTCTAAGGAAACAACGCCATGCTAATTTTGCCGTCTGTTGCATGGTTACAGTTCAAACCCCAAGTCTAGGATTCTCAATTCCACTGCCTAAAGCCGTGTTCCAACTGGTACGAACTTGGACTTCCTGTACGCTTGACGAGAAATTGTAATGAGGTGGGCTTTGTTTGAGTGGAACTCCACCTGGTTGGCTTTACGTATCATGCACTCTTTCTTGATGTGTCTGCCTATGAACGGATCCACATACGAAGTTTGCCTCCAGCCAAACCTGAAACGACCTTTTCGGTGCAAGCAAGCACCATAAGTCATTGCGTATTCCGTGTTTCTGGGGATATGTTCATCCATTCCATGATAAAATTGGTGCGTTGGATTCCATATGCTGCCGACATGCATGTACGAAAAGGTTTCTACAAAGGAAAACGCTAATGCTGTCATTTCCCATGAATCTAGATAACAATTGAAGTGTCAGGCTTCCACTTATGACGGACGGCTTCCCGCGTTTTGGTTTGATAATGCACCACCCAATACATGACCACTCACAAGAAAAAACTAATAAAAAAAAAGGGTCCGGATATGGCAGCTTTCTGATCATGCTACCTCTTCAACCGACGAATAGCAGTGGCAGGATTACCTCATTAACCAAAAGCAAGACTTACAGATAGCATGCAGGGTCAGAGAGGCACTCTTGACTTGTAAATTATAATATTTACCAGTTCTGCTCTGTCAACAATGCAAATTCTTCAACTGGATCATTCTTTATTCTTTTTTTCCTCTTCACCCGAATGCATGCAACTGTAGATATATTACCCCGTCGATGTTTAACAGGTTTTCTTTTTCCTACTCACATCGTTCTTCTACTTCAGTCCAACTTGAAATTGGGTGGCTATGAGGACACTTATACTGATCAAGTATATATAAAATATCTTTTTAATCCATCGCCATTGGACCCAAGATATTCTGGAATTGACACTACTTTAGGCAAACTGGTTGTAAGGACTTTCAGAACAAACAAATGGACTGTCAAGTAAGTTGAGAAATGATCAATACATTGACCAAGCAAGAGGATTCAATAGCTGCCCAGAAAAGAGCAAAAAGGGCCTCAACTGGTTTTGTTTTACAGGTTAATGCTTTAGTAATTGGAGTATAATTGAAACTATTATTTCTTTCTAACTAGCTGGTGCTTCTTGATATACTGGATAGGTCAGCTTACATTTATATCCTGACACAACTTTTATACAAAAAATGATAAACGAAAATAAATTGGTAGAGATTTATCTTGTGTACAGTGAGGAGAAAAAACCCCAACCTCTATCTAAATTTCCTTATGACATGATCTCCAGCGCCTCTCTTGTTTGTCCTAATATATTGAATACTGTTGCTGCAATATGAGACGGTGTAAGACCAGCTTCGGCAAATTGGTCAGCGGGCGATCCATGGTCAATGTACCGATCAGGTAGTACGAGGGGTCTCCACTGCAAAGGAATTATTAGCAGCTCAGAAGGAATTACGAAGTTAATTTCACTAGCAAGCTAGTAAAAATGACACAATTTTGGTGTTTTAATCCAGTTTAATCCATGAAGCTAGAGTTCCACAACAGTGTTTAGATTCATACCTTAAGCTTTCCATCGAGAAGACCATCAAGGGCCAGAAACTGAGCAACATGAGAACCAAATCCCCCGATTGATCCTTCTTCAACCGTAATCAAGACCTCATGTGATTTTGCTAGACTGCGAATGAGTGAATGATCCAATGGCTTGCAAAAGCGTGCATCTGCAACTGTTAGCTTTAAGCCATGGGATTCCAGTAAAGATGCTGCAACAAGACAGCTCTGAACTGCAGTTCCATAACCTAAGAGTGCCACTCTTTCTCCCTCTATCAGTATCCTGCCTTTTCCAACCTGCAAGAAAATGGTCAACCATTTCCAATTTTTTATAGATGTGCACAGATATATTTATTCATTATTGAGACAGCAGAAAATTGGTTTGAAATATACCTCAAGAGGAATGCCTTTGTTCCCTGGTGGTAGCTGAACGCCAACGCCATTCCCTCTTGGGTAGCGGAAACAACTGGGCCGGTCATCTATTGCAGCAGAAGTGGCAACCATGTGGAAGAGCTCTGCCTCATCAGAAGGAGCCATGACCACCATGTTGGGAAGGCATGCCATAAATGTCACATCAAAAGATCCGCTGTGTGTGGGACCATCTGCTCCAACAAGCCCAGCTCTGTCCATTGCAAATCTCACCGGCAACTTCTGCAGATCCACATCATGAACCACCTGCATATGAATCCACCGCATAAATTTTTTAGAATTTCATCATAAGTTAGAAGTTAGACAACTAATTAATAATTCCATCACAGGATATCAGAATATCAAGTTCTAAACAGAACAATGTTCTAAGAAAAAGAAGTGATAAGGCTTGCCTGGTCATAAGCCCTCTGAATGAAAGACGAGTAAATTGCACAGAAAGGTTTAAGGCCCTCGCAGGCTAAACCTGCAGCAAAAGTAACGGCATGCTGTTCCGCTATCCCAACATCAAAGCATCTGGTTGGGAAACGGCGAAGGAAAAGATTCATGCCTGTCCCGCCTCCCATTGCAGCATGGATGGCAACAATATCCTTGTCGACTTCAGCTTCTGCGATCAAAGCTTCAGCAAAGTATGTTGTGTAGGACTGTGTAGGAGCCTTGGCTTTGAATTGTTTTCCAGTTGCCGGATCAAATTTCGCCACTCCTGCAAAAGCAGAACCAACAGTATTTATAGGCTAGAAAGCAAACTCACTCTTAGAGGACTATCTAGAAGAAGAGCCTTTTATAGAGCATTTAAAGGATATCAATTTTGCTTCGTAGAGAATTTGATTTTAGGTTCCTGGTCTCTTGCTATCAGGAAAGAACTTTGAGAGATGGTATGTGCACTCAAATGCTAAGAAAAACCCCGGCAAAGCAACGCCAAAAAATTAAAATCATCAAATATAAGGTTCAAGGAAACTACCCGGATCCTCAATCCAACCCCTAGCTCAAAATTGAAACAAAATTCTTGAATCTTTAGCTCTGTATTTACCATGGTACTTGTCTGCTGCTTTCTCTGCATATGGGTATCCCCTGCCTTTCTCGGTGACGACGTGGATCAGAACAGGTCCTGTTGATTTGGTACTTTTAACCTCTTTGAGAATGGCAATAAGATCGTCTATGTTGTGACCATCAACTGGACCGATGTAATATAGCCCAAGCTCTTCAAATAGCGTTGATCCAGAACCACTGATCATCCCACGAGCATATTCATCAACTTTAGCAGCAAGTTCATGCATAGGACCACCGATTTGTTTTGTTACTCCCTGCAAAAACCTCAGTTTCAATCAGATACTATGGTGAAAGTGCTTTCTTTGCTATTGCTAATGTTTATGTTGTGTACCTTGGCAACTTCTCTTAATTCTCTGAGAGGCCTGTTGGATTGCAACCTACTGAGAGCACTGCTCAAGGCTCCTACAGGTGGTATGGGCCCATCTAGCGTAGCCGTAGGTAAAGAAACCTGTTTATTGTCATTGAGAATTACAATCATGTCAGAGTCAAGGTACCCAGCATTATTCATGGCTTCATAAGCTTGTCCCGCTGTCATGGCACCATCACCTATAACTGCAATAACATTATTCTTTCTTCCCTTTAGATCCCTCCCTACTGCCATTCCTGTTTGCGCAAGATCACACAACAGTTAAAACCACGAAGAGACCAAAACAACCATGAAGTTAGCAGTTGAGATTGCGAGAAAAGCAAACCATTCACAGTCATGAAGTTAGCAAATTGCATCATCAAGAAGTTTCATAACATCAGATCTATGAGGTTTACAAAACAATCAGCATCCAAGAAACAACCATGAACACAAACATTAAAAGAAGCAAGTTTTCTTCATTTCGAAGAATCAGAGAATTGTTGTCACAAAAACTAACTGATCTCCTTGTGCCGTAAATGCAACTGCTAATGCAGCACAACTCAGCCTAACAAACAGAGGAACCAAGCCATACAATAGAATATATCAAGCTCAGTTGAACTTGATGTTCCAATTTTAGTGTTTTTCAATTGAACTTCATCCACCCTAAAACTTATTTAGATCAGAACAAAGAATTACCTAGTCCTGCAGAGATGGTAGTGGAACTGTGACCCGTGCCGAAGCAATCATATTCACTCTCCGAGCGCTTTGTGAAGCCTGATAACCCATTTGTCTGCCTCATCGTGTGCATCTTATCTCTTCTTCCAGTCAGGATCTTGTGTGGGTAAGACTGCAGATAAGTGAAAGGTACCATAAAACTGAGAACAATTTTCAATTCTTTGATCGATATTGTGTTTTTGCAAAGATACACAAGTCCGATCACAAAACCTAAAGGAGAATACAAGGAAGGTGAGGTTGGAACCTGATGACCAACGTCCCACAATATCCTATCTTGAGGGGCATTAAAGACGTAATGGAGAGCCACAGTGAGCTCGACAACACCAAGGCTCGAGCCCAGATGACCCCCAGTTTTAGAAACATTAAAGATAACATCAGACCGCAGTTCATCCGTAAGTTGTTTCAGCTCCTGTATCAAGGATATGTATGAAGATTTAGATACATTCTGTACAAACAAAGGAAGCTCATCTTTGAACAAATTTCAGGTAGCCCCACATGGTTGCGGTTATGTACCTTAATTGATAGATTCTTCATGTGAATTGGGTAATTTATAGTGTCCAGGAGAGGAGTTGGTGGTCTCCTTGAATGATATTCACCCCCCTCTGTTAGTGATGCACAAACCCCACCTTGCCTTTTCCTGACCTGTACCTAATCAGAATAAAACACTCATTTCTTATGTGTATCGTCTTTAAAAACGTGAAAATAACTGAAAAATCAAATCAAACAAACAAAGAAGAAGCGAGTGAACATAAGTAGGAGAAATACACAAACTTTTACGAAATAAGCAAGACCCAGTTTTGCTAACTCAGTTTAGCAATAGGGGTATTCTGTTCATAAATGTAACGAGTGTAGTCATTTCTGCTACGCACCTGTTTGAGCTTGTGCTGAGATGGGCACGGCAGATCCGTTGCCCAGAGAAGGTGAAACGAGAACGAAGACAGTTTTTGCGAGCCAGGAACTGTGCCCTGGCTCACATGAGCAGGAAATGAGAATGCACAGAGAGCCATTGTACCTATAGCAAGAACAAGAACAAGAACACAGAAGAGAACTGAAAAAGCTGAAAACTACGACTATGGGTCAAAAGTCTGATAACCCAGAAAAGAAAACAGAGTACATACCACACTGTGGCAGAGAAGCCAACGAAGAAGACGAGCAAAGACTTCCTTCTGCTAGTGTTCTCCCCACTAAAATGCTAATGATAGAGTAAGGGAGGGGAAAAGAGGACGTGTAAGCGCAAGTGCGGGTCGAAATGAATGACGAGTCAAAGCGAGAAACAGAGGAACCGAAAGCGTGTGTGGCTGAGAGGGACTTAGAAGAAGCAGAGACAGTCTTTCCCAGACCAAATTGGTACCCAACTCGAAACTTCGTACTAATAAACTTACCAGCATCAACAGTGTCGGACCAGCAATGAAGACCGATTCTCATTGGACCACGTCATCAGAAATCACGAACGGATAGATAGGTTTATAGATATCGATAGATAGAGATGCACTGATAAATACAAAAAAGACATACTATATTGTAAACCTTTTTTCCATGGGAGACAAGAGGGAGGCAGGTTCTGATGGTGATGGGTTAAAACTACCTTCTGTTACTCGATTCAATGATCCATGTGTCTCAATTTAGGTGGGTGATAAAGGGACAATTAAGCCTGGCTTCGTGGGTCCGTGCTTCTGTTCTGTACTGGGGGATGGTGATGATGATGATGATGATGATGTTAGGCATTTAATTTAAGTGAATTCTGATGCATCTTCATATTTTTTAGTATTGGGAAAAGAGGATTCTGTAATTGGGTAGCTCCAGCATGTGGCATCAAATCTCTATAGTTTATAAATTGAAGTTGGAGCAGTGGGTGGATACCACCTGCAAATCTATTCATTTGAAAATTCTGGGCGTTTTTGCATCACCCAGATTGATCGGTTTCAGGAATTATGAGACAACAACAATCAAATTGTTCCATTCCTCCTAATACAAATTTTAACCAAAATATTCAAAAGATTTGTTCTCCAATCTGTTGGTTAAATTAAAACGTATATTGTTTTAAACTTTTTGGTCTCAAGTTTAACATTAGTCTATATATGGATGTATGTAGTATTTTGATAAACTCAGAAAATTTTGAAAATAGATCAAATAGGATCAGAAAACATTATTAGCTAATTACAATAAAGGGGCTTTGGGAGTTTCCCTTTTTTTTTTTATTGCGTCGAAAGGGCTTTGAAGGAATAAACCCTTCCATCCATCACAGGACTTTACCATTCTGTGTAGATAATGAAGAAGTATTTTAGATGTCAAGCAGCTCGTACCATGTCTTAATGCTAGACGAGTTCGTAATACTGCAAGACCTACTGCTCTTTTTCAATGTTTAATTACCATTCGTACCTCTGCAGAATCAATTGAGAGGAGTTGTGAGCCTGTGGCACAAATATAATTCCCTATCCCCTGAGTACTAGACCAAATTGTGGTGATCCTATGTACTTCAATTTTTCCTGCAACTACAACACAGGCCAAGTTAACTTCAACACACTCAGTGGCACCCAAGAGTTTAAGAGGAAATCTGCTGCTCGATGTGCCGCTACCTTTCAGAATGACCAAGTTATATCCTTCTGACTCTGGCAACTCCTCTGATTTTGAAGATGAATTAGAAATTAGTCGGGAGGCTCCGCAAGAGCCAACCTGTACAACACCTAGAGACTGCAAGAACTGGCCAACTTCAACTTGCAATTTAACGGGAGATGGAAAGAAGAGATGCCATTGCACTGGAGATTTCCAATGGGATGGCTCAAATTTAACTTGTGCAAAAGGTTAGCATTTTACTTCATTTGCCACAAGCATTAAACTGTGACAATAAATTTAACTATTAGATATGAAGAAATAAAGAAATTATACGTATGCAAGTGACAAGAAATTACTGCTTAAGATTCTCTATCACCAACATAGATTCACATATTAAAGACTCCAAGATTTTCTACCAATCAGTACATTTACCGTCATTTGTTATCATTTATTGTATTGATTAGGAATTGTGTATTAAAAGAGAATATGGTTGTGTTTTATAACAATAAATAAAATCTTTTTTGAGAGAATATGTTTTACTCTTACATGGTATTGTAACAGGGCCATTTGGCTTGTGATAATGGCAATTCCTCTCCCTTTTCCTTTTCTCTTTTATTTCTTCATTTTCTCTTTTATTTTTGTCTTTTCTTTTGTTTCTGCAGTCTTGTTTATGCCAGAATTCTAATATTCACCTACAAGCATCTAATCATGTTTTTCAACACTAAAAATACGAAGTTTGCCATTGAAGTGAATACAAAAACACTAAACAAGAAAATGAACGTATCAGAAGAAATCCTAACCAAGGCCATGTTGTAGATCACATAATATATTACTCTAATTGCCATTTGAGAGGTATTGATCTTGGGCCAAAGATTCTCCAGCAACATTTTCAGATCAAAACAACTCTTGGGTCATGGCCTGCATTTGCAAAGATTGATTCGAGCAGTGGTTGCTAGATTTATGCTTGGGTCTATCTTTTGCAAATGCAGGCCATGACCCAAGTCGACTTTACCTAAAAACTCAAGCTGGGTTTTTCGCCATTACTCTGGCTTCTTGCTGTCTTCAATATACTTGCAGGGGAGGAGCATTTTACTGGGAGATACCTTAAGAGGAGCTCACGGAATCTCTTCTTACATCATAGCGAACACTCTTGTGATCTTTTCTTTCCTCTTAATTGTGGATTTTCTTTATAACACACCATTTTATTGGCTAGTCGGATTGAGGAGGGAAATGAACGGTTTCCTCCACTTCTCCCTGGTGGTATGGATGGTTTTATTGATGTCGAATTCATTCGTTCTCTATTTTAGTACACTGGTACCAAATTTCATCATGGGAACATCTTTAATCACAGAGATTATAGGGTCTTTTTCCTCTTTTTTGGATATTTCATATCAAAGGTGGACAAGCTTTGGTATTGGATTTTCATGCATTACTTGAACTTGTATAAGTATCCATTTGAATGTTGGTTTAGTCTTTGCTTATGTCTCTTATTCTCCTGAAATTGCCACTAGGTATGCAAAATTTGGCTTTTCTATTTTTTTTCTTCTTTTTGGAACTTTAATGTGTAAAATTTACTTCACAAAATTATGTTAATCAATTATTGCCTTCTTTTTTCTTGACATTGCTCTCTGTAGAGAACTACATATTAGAAAGCCAGTTATGTTGTACTAACTAATTTGCAAAATTTGGAATGTCACAACTTGGTTTACATTTTTAGGCCCAAGTGTGTTTGGTCATTCCTTAGTTTTGTACTATTCCTAAATTATTGGTCTTCGAAAAAAAAAAATCATTGTAGTAAAGTTCATCGACTCTTTATTTTGCTTGTGTCAAAGAAAAAAACACAAGAAAAATAAATAACGATTCTTCTTATGTTCATGTTACGATGCTAGAACATCCTAAGACGTGAAATAACTTACAACTAAAGATAAAAGAAAGTTGTTTATGAATCAAGAAATAGAGCAATATTTCAAAGCAAGCGACAACTTGGCTTGAGGCACTAGCATTTGGTGGAGATCCCAAGCCTTTTGAATCCGTCTATGATGAGTACATGTGAAGCAAGGACTCGGATCGGTTTCCAACACAGATTCAAGCCAATGACTCTTCAGTTGAGGCCATTTTGACTAAGGTTGTTTCTTTTTTGTTTATTTACGTCTCATTATATTAGACTGTTATATTTGTAATTAGCCCATACCCATGTAAATTAAGGAAATTGGGTACAAAGTCTTGAATTACACATGAAATTTTCTAATTACTTGATTAATATTAAACTAATTATGTTAAGTGTTGGAGACAAATTTCATATTAGAAAAATATGATTATTGGATAATATTTAAATATAAAAAAATCATCTTAACTCATTTGTTAACTTTTAAGTTGGACTATAAACATATTTTAATATGATATCAAAACTAATATTGATCTTTTGTAACTTTTGTTTAATTCAACCTTAAGCTCTTAAAATATGCTCGATATATAAAGAGCTATCTATTTCATCTCATTTAGCCTTAAAATTAAAATACGCTCAATACCTGAAATAATATTAAAAATAAAAGTTTCATAGTAAACTAACTTTTGGTTTAAGCTCTAAACCTACTTTTAATTTTAAGTATATAGTCAAAATCCTCATTAAAATGAAATACTTAAGGAAGAAATAAGTTATTAAAAAAATTTCAAAATTTGAATCCAAGAAAGTATCTCCGTGCAAAGTCCATGATTTTATAGATGAATGAATGTATTTTCTTTTACATGAACTTTATAGTATATATTAACTTTGATGCACAAACTAAGTTTAAGTTTCTTTTTTTATTCTTTATTTTTTTCTTGCCTAAAAAAAAGATATATTTATGTTTATATCTTCATAACTCAAGTTAATAATTCTATTACTTAGTCAGCTAACTTAGTGATGAGTTAGGAAAGATTCCAGTAAGGTATAGGATTCAATACCCCTTATTGAATGATTAATTTTTTTTTTTTTTTTAAAAAAAAGTGCCCTTGCCTACTCGCAAAAGTGTAAATAATAAAAAATTTTAAAAATAAAAAAGCTAGATAATTCTCAAATAACTCAAAAAGAAAAACTTTAAGTATTTCTAAACATACTTTTTGTTTGTTTATTTAAAAAAAATTATTTTTCACTATGATTTATTTTTTGAGACAACTGAAAATGGTATTTATTTGTTCCAGTTTTCTTTATCGTTGCCTTGAATTGTATTAAGAATATTATTAATTATTAGTAATATGATCTTCTTTATTATAGTTTTTATAAATCGAATTAAAATAACTAAAAAGAAAAGAAGGGCACTTCTGGAAATCTGTCCAACGGTCGACAACCGGCCTGTATACATATTAAACCCAGCCCAAAATCCTTCAGTTGCTTACCCTTCAAGTTCTTGACGTGCTCACGCGCTCTCTGTTCTCATTTTCGTCAATCGTTTGTTTCTCTTTCCGAGTTTCTGCCTTCAAAATGGAGTTTTTCTTGCGGGATGACGTCGAGGTTTGCAGCAAAGAAGATGGGTTCTTGGGCTCCTACTTTCCAGCCACGGTGGTCGCAAAATATGGGAACAGCACCTACGCAGTTCGGTACAAGACCCTTCTGACAGAAGATGAATCTCAGCCGCTGGTCGAGGTCGTCGGCGCCGACGAGATCAGGCCTGAGCCTCCTATCGTTCAGCCATTTGGGTTTGATTTATACCAAGAGGTTGATGCTTTTGATAACGATGGTTGGTGGGTGGGTCAGGTTACCGGCAGGAAACACTCTAGGTACTACGTGTTCTTTAAGACTTACGGCTGTGAAATTGCGTACCCGTTTTCTCAGTTGAGGGTTCATCTTGAATGGGACGGTGGTATTTGGGTTTCTTCCAGGAAAAGAGCGCTTTGATCCTCTCTTTCGTGCTCGGAGGTGAGTTTTTGATCCAAAAATATTGTAAATTTGTGGGAGGTTTCCAACGTCTCTTAAACGATGTATTGCTGTAACTTGTAAAGACAGTAATGAAGTTTTCTAGATGGTTTTATCAGCTTTTGATTTTAAATGAATAGCCATCTGAATTTCATTATCGTGTTTGTTGAAAGAGAAACATTTGTTATATCATTAACATTCAAGGAAAAAAGTAACATAATTGCCATCACCGGCGGTGGAAGTCCAGAAAGAGCCATTTCTTGAGGGACTTTGAGGGGCAAAATTAATTTTAGTTCCAAAGAGTTCAAATTTCTAATTATCACCTAACTAATTCCAGGTTATTTTTAATTATTATTTATTCTACTACAATGCTACGAAACAACCATATCCGATCTTGAAGAATGCCCTTCTATTAGAAAAGAAATCATATCATTAGTTATTTTGGTTCAGGCATTAAGCACAAGCTAGTTGGGAACTGTCTGCAACAGGAGTAGATGAGAAAACACAAATTTATTACAAGCGAGGCCTTTCACTTCATTTTTGCTTCCTTAAACAGAACATGACGATTCACACGAGGGTCATACTTCCGAAACTCCAGCTTCTCAGTTATCTTTGTAGGTTTCCTCTTGACGTAGAAGAACCCAGTCCCAGCAGTTGAGACAAGTCGGATGAAAATAGAAGCAGCCTTCTTCTTCTTGTCTCCCATTCCTTACCATCCACAGAAGGAAACAAAAGAGTTCAGTTAACAGAGAAGATATGTTCCAGAATGCGCAGTAAGAGGGATAGGAATCATTAGTCCAAGAACATTGTGTTCACTTTTCACCATACACGGTTTTGAAGTGCAAGCATTTGATACTTAATAGAAATTCCCCCCCAAAAGAAACAAAGGGGAGAGGAGGGGATTTAGATCCTGAAGAGTTTCTAGGCAACTCTTATAGTTCTAAAATTCTAGTCATCATCTCCAATAAACTCTTCAAATTTAATATTTTATCACTAATAACCACCAACAGATCCTTAATTTTTCTTTAATTCACTGCATTTCTGAATTAGCCCAAAGAACTCGAAAAATAGGAAGGACATGAATGTGAGTGAGGCTATCGGAAAACACCTGCATAGACAACTATCTAGCTAACAAAAATAGGATAGAAAATAACCCAAAACGACATTTTGTTCACTCTCATAAAAACCTTAATTGAAGAGATTATGCAAACACAGATATTTGAAACTTCAAGAAGCCAAAACATGTTTAGGTCTAAATGAAAAACAGAAAAAGACTCTAGACATAGGTCTAGTTCATCAAGCGGAAAGAGCAAAATGACATCAAATATGAAAGAAATAACTGAACTTTAAGAGGCACATATCGAAACAAATCTCTTAGTGCCAAAAAGATTCAGCCGATGATAATGTTGACATAGAAACAGGAAAAGCACTCCGCACTAATGGTTACAAACCTATTCCACCATAATCTACAGTCAATTAAGGGAAGGGGCAACTCAAAAGGTTTCAGAAGACAAACCTAGAAATCAAGCTCTATGCCGCAGGTGAACCCAGGAAGCTAAGTGGATTAGGTCGCAACGAGTTTGCCATTTAAGGCGAAAATTCTAATAGACATTTCCTATAGTGAAGAAAGCCCAGGCCCTTGCAAGACATGGGGGCACAGCTAACCAGGGATTCCACTCATCCTGATTAGGCTTTTGATCCCCTGACGAAGACGACAACATCATTTCAAGACCCCAGGGCGATTCCACCTATTCCACAAATACCGCAATCCTATATATTTCGATGCAATTACACAATTACTTTCTAAACGTACCTGCGATTAACCACTAGATAGGAGCAATATTCAGCTTGAAATTGCTTCAGAAGAACACTTCCAATTCCAGGGAAAAGATCATCTTCACTAACAATTTTTCAACTAGGAAATTTATCACTACTAAGGAGCTTCCTCATTTAATCAAAAACAGAAACAGCGAAAGAAAAGAAGAATAGGCAAATGTAAAGGATCAGAAAATGTGATAAACATACCGTTTGATCTTTGCAAAACCCTCGCGTTTCGAAGGCGATAGCACCAAAAACCCTAGCGAAAACAGAGGGCTTGTAGAGTTAAGGAGTCTCCCCGAAAAAAGATTAAAATAAAAAGTACCACACAAAGACAAAACTAGCCTTGCATTTTCGTTTAATTACTAGCAGTGCGACTTATCGCCAAGGGCGCACGTTAGTTCAGTCGGCCTCCTCTTGCAGAAGACACTGCTGTCTAAGTTGAGGGCTCATATTTGCTTCCTCGGCTGAGAAAAAACTCCTTCAAGTCGGAGTGAAAGGTAGAAGTTTTCATTTCCTTTGAATCTTCCTACGGGGTTTTCTCCAATTTATTTTCTCGGGAACCACACAAAATGCAAGTGCTTCTTTTTTCTCAAGAGGTTTTTGGCTGCGTATCTTCAGATTGATCGGAAGAAGATATGGCGAGCGCAGTGGATGCGGCGGGAGATCCGATCCCGACCTCGGCGGTGCTGACAGCTTCGTCGAAGCACATAGCACTGAGGTGCCAATCGGAAAACGTGGCCTTCCTCAAGTGCAAGAAGAAAGACCCTAACCCCGAGAAGTGCCTCGACAAAGGCCAGCAAGTCACTCGCTGCGTCCTTGGCCTGTAAAATCAATCTCTCTATCTTTTTCCTTTTCTTTTTTTTGTTTGATTTGATTGTGGTTCCTGATTTATAGTAGTTTGTGCTTTGTTTGGATGCTGAGAAAATGTCAGAGAAGATACGAAATCTCACTGTTGATCTTGGATTTTTCGTGATTTGAGACTGTAGGGAAAGTTAGTGGAAAATCATGTTAATTGTCTAAATTATAAAAACTAAAATTATCGGACGTAAATGAATTCTGAGGTTTCTTTCGTTACCCTTTTTTTTTTTTCTTTGTCTCCCTCCTTTTCGCATTCTCGGCGACTTGAGAATTTTTTGTTCTCGTTATTTTTATTCCTTTTAAACAAACTTTTTTTGGTCTAAGTGATACGGCTACATTTCAGGCAATGTAGTAATGTTGACGAAGGCATTAATTCTTTTTCTGCTTTTTTTCATTTGGAATTTTACGTCTGTAGAATCATAGCTGGCTCTTAAACATTTTTTAGATTGCTTTAACAAATTTTTCCATTAATGCAGCTTCTGTTTTGAGCTAAATTAATATAAATCTACGTCATGATGGTCGAGGGAAGGCTCTTAGTTCATCCCATGTATCTTCTTATTGCTTTGGTGTTGCATCTCCTTTTGACCAAACTGACAATGCATTTTATTTTAATCTTAAAGTATGAGCAAGATTGGGGGATTTTACTAGTGACATTGGACCTTTTTTTCTATCTTTCGTTCACTTTGGTATGAGAATCACTTAGTGAAATAAACAGTTAGGTTACTCTTGACAACAATTTGAAACAATTCTATTCCGCTTTTGTCAGAGTTTTAGTCACGGGGCAGAAACCTTGAAGTGAGTCATAGGAAAACACTCCCTGAAACTAAATAGATTTTTATTTCCTTTAACAGAAATGTTATCAGTCAATCATGATGGAAGCTTGAATTCATTTTTAAACAACTTAACCCATGAATGGTTCTTTTTCCTCAATATATTTTGTCTTTTCTCCTATTATATTTGATGAAACTACCCTCTTTTTTAATGCAAGTGGCATTCCCTAAATTTTCTCCTTTGTTCTCTTTCTTTTTCTCATATTTTATGGCTTTCAAAATAAAGGTAAAGAACAAAGACATTGAATCCATACATTAGGTTGTAGTTGGATACTAAGAAAGGTGGAAGAAGATGCTGTTACAGCATTGGTTAACTTCCAGCATAATTCTCTACGTTTGTTTGCATGCAATTCTTACTTGCTGGGAAGAAGTCTGCCATAGTGTCCTAAACTCTGAATGAGAAATATTGAGTTGTTAGACAATGTATCATGGCTGTAAGTTGAAAATAACAACCTCACTCTTAAACAATGTGTTCATGACGATATGGCTATCTCTAGCCCATTTGGTTGGTTATGAGGCTTAGTTGAGTTAAGTTGGTAAATGTTACAGAAACAGCATAACATCTTATATATAGTCTCCTGCTGTGACATTTGATTGCAGATGATCTGGTATAGTGTCTTCACAAGGTGAATTTTCAACCTAGGTTCATCAAATGTATTTGTTTGGCTTATTTATAATTTTCTGCTCAAGGTTTAGTATCTGATCTTCAGCATCTTTTCTTTCATCAAGCCATGTGACGCATGATACTGAAGTTGGACATTTTTATTAGAATATGGGTAAAATATTCGGAATAGCTGTGATGTGCAACATGAACTGAGGTGCGTTGTAAGTAGTATATATCAAGTGCACTTGATTGTGATGACGTGACTTGATTTTGATCAGCCACCCTGCTCTGTTTTTTTGAACATTTACTCTGTTCTTCCCTCAACTTATGTACTCGAGTCATTCAAAATCTTCATTTTTAAGTTATTCAGCTAATGCCAGGGCTTGTTGTAGCTCATTGTTGGAACTCCTAATAGCTTGAAAGAAATTATCCAATAGTGAGTAGTTACTGTGGAGTTCTCCCTATCAATCTCTGGTTCTCAAATAACTAACTGCATTAAATTACTAGACTGCACACTTTCTCATACTTCTGAGTCATTTGATAGTGCCAGTGCCTGTTGTAGCTCATTGCTGGAACTCCTTTGAGCTTCAGACGAAATTATCCAATTGTCATTAGTTACTCTGAGCTTTCCCTCTTATCTTTTCTTTTGAAATAATTGAACTGTATTAAATTTCTGGCCTTCAGAGTTCTGAATCTCATCTAGTGGATCTTAACATTGAGCTGTCTTACCTTAGGTAGTCTTTTCCTAACTTGACGGAGAGGTTCAGATTAGGTGGAGAAGCTATCCAAAGGCTTACCTTGAGCTGTCTTCGACAAACAAACACAGAACACAACACCCCCCCCACTCTTTCTTCTTCTCCCTCCCACAGCTTTTCTTCTTCACGCTTCCCCCTCTCCTCCCTGGGTGCCCTTCCTATGTGATGTTAGTTTTCAGAAGCTCCGGAACTACTAGTACTTCCTAATTTTTCACGTTTTGTTTTCCGTATTTGTTTATTAGAATAGGATATTGGACGATTCAACCTCTCCATTAAGCTACTATGAGCTCAGTAGGTTTTCTTTTATGTTGCAAATTTTGCTGCCGTGTAATCACATTGTGTTTTGGCGTTCATTTTGTTCACTCAACAATTCGTGGGTAAAATATTACATCACTTACCATTCAAATTGCATAATTTTTTGTGGTTCTGGTACGAAATATCCAAATAGAAATTAGAAGACTTCCTATTCGCTCATGAACTTGAAAATGCAAAGAAAGTATTATATTTGTCCGCTTCGATAATGTTGGAAACTATTGTGCCCTGCAGGCTGAAAGATCTTCACCAGAGATGCACAAAAGAGATGGATGATTATGTTGGATGTATGTATTATCACACAAACGAGTTTGATTTATGTCGCAAAGAGCAGCAAGCATTTGAGAAAGCCTGCCCTTTGGAGTGAAACAAACAAGCCCAATCTCGTCGTCGCAATAATGTGGACAGTTTGCGTTGAGCAAGTACTGTTGTTCATACAGTTTTAGTGGAACTAGTTTGATCAACATGGATATTCTCAACCATTTTGCATGTTCAGTATTCAAATTTTCCAGCGGAATGCTTCTAAGCAGGACTGTGTTACCCTCTCGCATTGGATAATTATTTGTCTATTTCTTTTCAAAGACACAATGACCACTGGCTTTCTTTTCCTGCATCTGGCGGGGAAGCACATTGTTATTGGGACTCTGCGTGTTGATAATAACTTCTAAGAACTGAGGCATCAGCCCCAATTGCGCTGTTTGAGGCCCCTTTGTAATTTAGATGCCAAACATTACATAAGCGCAATCCAAATGGAAACCGAAGCAGTGGTATATAAGGTTTTCTGTTTCCTGATATTTGCATATTGGGGTTCCCTTCATCATCTCTGATGGCATCATGAGAATTTTATCCATTTTTGGCCCGTAAAAATGAATCCCTCTCGTTTTCTAACCTAATTATAAGTATAAGCAACAACATTTTTATCCGACCAGTAGAACTTCCATGGATGTTCTTCCAAGCCGCCTTGGTATCAAGATAGGTAAAATTGTCTTGGAAAGATCGCGTTACTGTTCATCATTCGGGTGACGGTCCTAAGAACGATAATATCATAAAATAAAACGAAAAAGGGCAGAATTGGCACCATCAATGAATAAACGTTGTAGTAAGCAAAAACATACAGATGCAAGCGGGCAGCTACATCAAATAATGCAACATCACAAACCAACTTATAATCATATGTATGGGTGATGGCACCAGTTACTACTTATATTAGGCTAAGTTGTACGTCGTTTACAGCCATTTATGCAAAAATAACTTAATCTACAATTTGCAATTTATACAACAATCTCTCCGTTTTCACAATGTAGGTAATGGTGACTTGATCATGCAGGGCTCTGTAAAACCCAAAGCAGGGAATGATCTTCAAGAAACAAACCAAGTAAAATAAACGTTTTGATGCTCTAAAAATTACAAGCACCCATTGCATAATTTAAAGGACTAAATCTGAAAAAACACAAACATACAGTAACGTAAGTCTAACACTGCTCCCGCCCTTTCAGAACTAAGAACACAATTCTCGTCCAGCCACGACAATTCTCAAAGTATGCTCCGAACCAGTGAAGAGCAACAAAGGAGAGATATCAGCGAGGACTGCAAAGAAAAAACTCAAAGAAAGTCACTTTTCTTCAATTAACCAATGGGAAATAGATAAAGAAAAGTTGTCCCCAAAGAATTGATCTATATGTATACCATTCATAACGATAGGACTTCAAAAGGTCATAGATGAATCATATTTCTAAATCTAAGTGCACCAAGGAACAGGCAAAACTACGTTGCCCCCATTCCAAATGATGACAAATTGAATGACACATATGCAGAGTAAATTATTACTTTTATTCACAAAATAAATTACACAAATATAGGTTATTGAATAAAAAGCATAGAAGACCCAAGATGGTGAGTTCAAAATAGCTGTGTATATTAAATAGCACTTAAAGTGTTTCAATGCCATCTCATAGAAAACTCAATCATGAATACTAACTAGAAAAATGCTTTACCTATAGCTTCGTGACCGAGATCTTGAAGGACCCCGACCATTACCCCTTGGACTTGGTGACCTGCTAGGTGCATAATTCCTCTCATCATAAGGACTCCTACCATTTTCCCTTGGACTCAAGGGCTTCCTGTAGTCTCTCTCATCACGTGGAGAAGGAGATTGTGAAATTGACCTAGATCTCACTGGAGAAAAATAATCATCCCCATTTCCACGGTCCCTGTCTCAATGGAAAGGACATAATTTAAGAAAATGACAAACTGAAGCTGATAAAACAGTAGATGAAACATTAATAGATGTATCAATACTGAACAAGTCACACCAACTGTATCTTTCACAGCCAGAAACCAGTCTAAATCATATAACCATAAAGCTTTAGCAGAGTTATTGAAACTAAAATTAAAACAACAGTTTTAGACAGAAGAGTTTTCACTTACATCCTCTTCAAAATCTAATTGATCAAAATATGACCTTTACCTGCACTTTGCCAGGGTTTCTGACAAAAATATGAAACTTGGATCCAAACAGTGAGAGTTAAGCTCTATAACCATGTACTGGATGATCAGCATCGGATAACTTCAAAGCTTTCTTGGCCCCAACTTTCTAAAACCTCAACTATCTTTTTCTTGGGCAATGTCATCATATCTCTACCAGTAAAAACTTTGAATTGCTTCCCTTCTTTGAAGATGATTTCTTTCTTTGGCCAAATATATGCTCTATATTTCTTTATTAACTGGATGGTGTATGCAAAACAAGATATCAAACTTAACAAAATTCCTTATAAAAAAAAACTACTTTAACAGTTCAAATAGAAAAATATAAAGTACTTTTATGATTTGAAACATAATTCGCACCAACTTTAGCTAGTCAAGTTCGTTCAACAGTAGTAGGTCTCACAAACCAAAGTCGGAGGAAACCAAAGCCCATGCAAGTTGCAGGAAATAGCTGTTGAAGGTCAGTTATAGATAAACTTATGAAGAGACTCTGATAGAAATGTAAGCAAGTTGCCCATCACTTTATGCTCTCTTTTGTTGTTAATCTTTTTTAATCCAGAAGTCCTTAAAGTCTCCCTTTTCACTTTAATATCTGCATAAACAACGCCACCAGCAGACATTATTCACTGGAACACATGGTACATAACGTCTAAGAGATAACAATCTCCTTACATCAAAAACTCACAACAAAGAAAGGTCATCAAGGTAAGGCCTGTATATTACTTTTCGCTTTTCAATTTTCCAAGACTTCTTTTTTTGGTAAAGTAAATAAAACTTTTCAATGATACCAAGCAGTAAACCTGCAAGCTTTTTCTTGATCTCACAACAAAAGGAAAAGAGAAATAATTGCGACCCTCACAAATAAAGTTTTTTTATATAAACCATTTTGCAACTTCAACGAATATGCTAATACCCAACAAAGTGAAGAGAAGAACTCAGAAATCCTCCAGATAGAATGTCAATTTGCCCTTTATTAGCATAAAAAGCCACATAATTTCATCTAAAAACAATAACAAAAGGAAACAAATAAACAAGTATTATACGCAACAGCTTGGTTGAATTCCAGTTAAAGCATACAAAAAACAGAGAAGAAATAACAGTACTTGTGTTTCATTATCTACTAATTATCAAACTCAAATATGCTTGTTGTAACTCAGAGCTGTATACATGGATTGTCCACCCGGTGCAAGCAAGAGATAAAATTAACTCTACTTGAATCCATGAAATTGATATCCTGCAGATACTCAGGACACTTTTTCTTATGAAATCATGTCAGCAACATAAAATCAGCAAAGATTTAGATTCTAATCATAGGGCAGCAAAGTTAATTGCAAATTACTGTGAATTGGTAGTGCTTCACCCAGCCAATCCAAACCCGAAAAATCCCCATCAGTTTTGTGCATGATGCAGCCAATACAATGCATACAAAAAGGATAAGAGTTATGCCAAATGGACAAAAAAATAACAACATTGGTTAAATGTATAGTCTTGTAACATCAAGATGACTACTAATCACATTAACCAAGAAAAAAACCCAGATCATTCACTTTCAATGTTCTGAACTGCTTATCAAAGTTTATAGGTGTCCCATAATGTATAGGCATAAAGCATACAAAAAGGCAATACTCCATATGTCTATGCTTCCGTTTATAAGAGCTGAAAACCTAGCGTCCAAATATTTTTTGCTAAGAGAACAACAAACTGAATAGAAAATACAAGGTCTGTAGACATATAGGGTTAAAAATATAAGATGTTCGGCAAAGCTGATGGAACCTCAACAATTTAAAAGAGCTATAACTGCACTCAAATCATTCATCACTGAATTATCAAGAGAAGAAATGACGAAAACAACAAATGGTCCCTAGTTACAATTGAAGCTCTTCTAGTTGTTAAAGTCCAAACCTTGAGTCATGCCTAGCTGGTGTAGGTGAACTTGAGTAAGCTGTAAGGAGAAAAACGATTAAGATAATTTAGCAGAAATTAAAAGGAAACAACATAATTTCAATTCACAAGAGAAATACAACTCTACTTTTAGGCATTTACAGAAATCAATTGTAAACATAAGAAATTTCAACTGACAATGGTGACGGCGTCTAGGGGACCTTGGTGGTGTTCTCCTTCTATGGCTTCCTCCATACCGACCACTTTTTTTCACAGGTGTGTCAATAGGGAAAGAAAAAAAGAATCAAGATGTGATTAATGAAGCAAACAGTTGCTCCAAATCTGAGAAGATTCCAGAGAGAGAAATGTATTACTGAAAAATATAAGTTAACTTAAATGCTGCTATACCTTATGCGGGAACTCATACGCATTTCTTGAGGCGTTTTTCTATTCTCCTCAGCAAAGACAATTCTAATCTCACGTCCACCAATAACTGTATGGTTCAGTTGCTGTTTTGCTTCAGCAGCATCTTCAGCATACCGGTACTTGACAAATCCAAAGCCCCGTGGCTCCCTGTGCATATACAAAAACAACACAAGTTCATGAGATCAATTTCTCATGGTAATGGACAAATAACATTAACACAACCTCAAGTGAACAATTTCCATTTTCACAGAACCATTTCCTTGAATTCTACTCAATCTAGCACCAGGACAGACAAGCCAAAACTAATCACCATACCCACTATCACCATAATCTATTCGTGAAAAACACAATTTGCAAGTGCATTTTATTCAGGGCTTGCTAACCAACATCCTAATATTGGAGATGCTCTCTATTCTGTGCACTTAGCGTTGAAATTATTTAGATATCTACACACACAACTTGCATACAAACAGAAACATCCAAGAGACGAAGGCATAATTTCAATAAATGTTCTTGAATAAAATCAAGAATAATAATGAATTGGGTAGATTTACAACCATCCCAAACGTGAGGAGCACTAGAAAAATTTCTGATCTTGCTAACTTACTTATTAAAGTAACTCAGCAGCTTCTATTAAGTTAGAATCAGAAAACGGGCAAGATCAATCTCCACAAATCAGATTCTCCAAAAGATTTCCATAACATTACTAAGAATTCAAATTAACATGATTCGACAGATAAATCACTTAAGTACTCAAACTTGAGATACAATACACACAAATTTCAAAACCAACGGCGTGGATATGTATAGTGGAGACTGCAAAAGTACCCAGTATGGTAGTTCTTGGGTAGATACACATCCTTCACGGCGCCATACCGCTCGAACGGAGCCCTTAGATCTTCTGGCCTGCACAGGAGAGTTTAAAACCGCATATATCCCATCCTTTTTCAAAAAAAAAAAAAAAAAAGAAGGAACCGCTTTTACTGTTCCTCGAGTAGCCTCAGTATAGTAAGTATAAATTCGAAGAGAAATACAACTACAAAGGTCGAAGTTCATGCCAAATCAAACAACAAGAGTAATAACAGAAACTTGACTGAAAAGAAAAACGCCTGAAGAAGAAGAATAAAAAATAAAAATAAAAAACCTAGCGTCAAGGGGGAGATTGCGGACAAGCAATCCAGAAGGACCAGGAGAGCGACGGTCTCTGTGCGACCTGCTGTCACGGTATCGATCACGAGGCTCGTCGTCGTACCGCTTTCGTTGGCGCAACGGGGTTCGGCTCTGCCGTCGAGGACTACGGCTTCTGCTTCCACTTCCGTACCTCGTCATTAGCCGCAGAATCTCTAGCGAATTCGAGCGGAATTAGAGACCCTTAGAGCAGGGAGAGCAAGCAAAAACCCTAACCCTAGGCTTTTGAGTGTGGGGTTTCCAAATTTTGGAGGGAGGGGGACGAGGGCAGGTGAAATTAGAGAGATGAAGCAGTGTGGGCTTGCGAAACCTTGGGCTCTGATTGAGCAAACCTTTTTCATTAAGCGAATGCCACGTCGGATTAACATATACTAACGGTTCTTTATGATCCGTAAAAAATGATAAATATCAACACGGTCAAATCTTAGTTTCAATACAAAATAAAATAGTTAAAGTTTCGTAATTTTACGGAATAAACTATTGCAAAGTTTTCTATATGGATAATTACTTCATTATCCTCTTAATTAAGAATTGATTGTAATGTCTACATCTTATCTTACTTTTTACTTTCCAATAATGAGTTAGGCTTGATGTAATACCTTGTCCTACTGTGTATATATGAAATTTGTAAAATCTCGTGCAAAGAGTATTGAATACAATAAAGTAGAATAAAATCTAAAACACACTTTTTTACCAAAATACGTTCCAAAATATTATATGAATTCCCTCAATATAATATTTTCATTTGAAACTTGATTTCTTCTTTTTTTTTAATATGAAGATGAGAGTAGAAAGATTTAGGAAATTAATTGGCGAAAATAATGTTTGAATCCTAACATCTTATGTTGTATAACCTCATAATGTTATTGAATTGTCAATATTCAATTTTAAACATTACTTGGATTGGAAGATTAAAATAAACTATATTTTTAGCTTTGTTTATGTAAGTACTAAGTGAATCAATCAAAATATAGATTTGATTGATGAATTTCACCTTTTCATATTTTAGGAATACATGGTTAGCTTGCTTAGCAGTCTTAATCATGGTAAAAATCTGTCTTGACAGGATACGCTGGCAACATATAAATATATTAGTGTGCTGTGCAGTTTGCAAGTCAAAACTCCCATTTTTTGCCACAGCTTTCCAAATAATGCTAACAAATATGCACATGATGCTACAATTACAAGAGAAATGTCAACAAAAATAAACTTAAACAAGCTTTTACTTGTTCCTATAATTAATTGCACACTATTTCAGTTGTACAAGGCTTTTTTTTTTTAACACACTCAATGAGAAAGGAGTGGAGGGGACTCGAACTCAAGGCATACTCATCTAAACCTTTATAGAAAAATAATTTGATTACATCTGTCTTTTCCCTCTAACCCCTTGTGTTGTGACTTGATTTTTGTTGTGATGTTAGAGCCACGTAGCCTTGCAAAAATCATTTATCATCTTTCAATTCATTATTATTTTTGAACTTATCATTTTCCTCGGTCAAATTTCTTTGTAAATTATACTCTCTTTGCCACATCAAGTTTACAAAGAGTAGTCACTTACCATGGATCCCGTAAGTTAAATCTTCTATTAAAACTCATATATATGGCTTTTTTACTAGAGAAATTACTGCACCTCCCTAAAACACACTCATGGATGGCAAAAAATATCAAACTCAAATTTTGATTCTTTTTTTTTTTTTAGAGAACAGAGACGGTACCCTGAAAAATTTTATTAATACTAACAAGGTTGGGCATAATAACCATACCTCGGATAAATACAATGGACAGGGTATAAGCCTAATTCATAAAGAAAAGCTAATAACTTATATATTACGCTGCCACACATAATAAAAGTAAACACAAAATTACATTGGGCAACACATTCGCTTTACCCTATGGTGGCCTATAATTACCTAAACCTAGTTGATCTTTGACATAAACATCTAAGCATAGATGAGGCAATGATTCAAGCTGGACAAAAATTGTCACATTCCGAACAACATGACCATAATTGGCTAGACGGTCTGCTACTACATTTCCCTCACGATGCACATGGCGTACAAGTGTATGTAAAGGAATCATGGACAAACATTGACGTATGACATACTCTAATTTCCATGGAGTTTTCCACTTTTTGAGTAAACATTGAACCAAATAGAAAGAATCTGATTTAATAACTTGAGGTACTTGACTCCGTTCATGACATATCTTAAGGCCCTCTAAAAAAGTATATGCTTCCGCCTCTGCACTAGTGCCAGGATTCAACTTGATGGAAAAAGCCATGATAAAATCTCCATTATGATCTCTAAGGATTCTCCTTCCAACATTATTCCCCATGATGCTTGATCCGTCCGTATTCAGCTTATATTGCCCTATAGGAGGAGGTTGCCTATGAATCCAAACTCCTCGCTGCCATGGAATGTAAATCACAGGAACTCTTAAAATAGATAGTGAAAGTCGATCTAGAAGACTTACTTGAACCTTAACTTGGATTATAGTTGACAATTGGAGCATCAAATGTGTAACATCTTTGTTAATTTTGAACAAAGACATACATTCACCATTGTGTTTTGTGGAATTCCTAACCAACCAAATTCCTTTCGCAATAACTCCCCCCAAAATGGCTATTAGCGCTCTCCTCTGATTATGCCATGAAGCTTCTGAATACCATGAAGAGATAAGATTAGATATAGAAGTAAAACGAACAGGTACTTGAAGTGTGTCACCAAATGTTCTCCAAAGTCGTTGTGCCAATCCACTATGCATAAAGACATGATCCACAGTCTCCCGTTCCCCCATGTTACAACAATAACACTTAGATGCTAATTGGATTCCCCTTCTTTGCATATTGCATTCCATAGGAATGCCACAGTGAATTAATTTCCACATAAACAATCCAATATTGAGATGGACTACTTTGTTCTACAAAAACTTTGCCCAAAGCACTTTTTCTTTTTTAACTCTCCGGTCATGATACACTAATGAAGCTAAAAATTTACCAGAGGAACTCAAATCACAGATAAGCCTATCCGGGTCCTGGTTACAAACGATTTTGTTGGCATGTTTTTGTTGCTCATTAGACAAATGTTCCTTAATAAAATCTTGATTCTGAAGAGCTTCCCTAACTATTATATCTTAATTTGGGCATAAAGGGTACCAAAAAGGTTGTTCAAGCCAATTATCTTTCCAAAATGAACATTTACCCTCTCCAATAATCCATTTGCCATGTTTGATTAAATACTCAAACCAAGGCAAAAGCATCTTCCATGTATGCAAATGGACATTCTTTTTACCTCGATTGATTGCTTTCATCGGGTGCCCATACTTAGCCCGTATGACTGAGGCCCACAATGATTGTCCTTGAATGAACTGCCGTGCAAACTTGATTTGAAGGGCTTGCATTGTTTGTTCTAGGTTTCGAACTCCTAGACCACCTTCTTCCATAGGCATGCATATACTCGGCCAATTAACCCAATGACTACCATTACTATCTCCATTACTCTACATGAATTTAGCTAGTATGCTATTAATTTTCTTGATGACCATCCTAAACACTTTTGTAATAGAAATGGTATGTATCGGCATAAAGGAGAGAACACTTTTGATCAATGTCAATTTACCCTCTTGTGATAAGAACTTTGCCTTCCAATTATGCATTCTATTAGCTATAACATCTACCATCTCATCAAAGTAATGAATACGACTTTGCCCTTTGAATAATGGAATGCCCAAGTATTTAATTGGCAGGTCTACAAAAGAGAATCTTGTTATATGTTTGATAAGTGCTTTCTTTGATGGATCTAACTTTTTGGACACTATTACCCTCGTCTTCTCTACATTCACCTTTTGACCACTATATGCTTCATATTCTTCTAACAAAGCTTTGAGATACTCAAGAGAATGTTGATTTCATTCCATAAAAATTAACATATCATCAACATATAATAAATGAAAAACTCCCCAGAAATTATTATCACCTTTAAATCTTCCAATGAATGGCGTCATTTCCATCAAATGATTGAGCTTTCTACTAAATGCATCTTGAACCAAGATAAAGATGCTAGGCGACAAGGGATTTCCCTAGCGAAGCCCTCGTGTGGACTTAAAAAAACCATATTTTGCTCCTTGCACCAAAAGTGTAAACCAATTATTGGACATACACCTAAATATCATATCACTCTATTGGCGAGAAAAACCAAATCGCTCCAATACCTTAAGTATAAATCCCCACTCCATTCAATCATATGCCTTTTCCATATCCACTTTAATCATCATGTTGACTATAACCTTACGATCCAATTCATTCACCATTTCTTGTGCTATTGCAACATTTTCATGAATAACTCGCCCTTGTACAAAACCAAATTGTTCCTTAGAGATCATCAAAGGTAATAAGCATATGAATATGTCATTCGATATCTTAGCAATAATCTTATAAGTAAAATTGCACAAACTAATAGGCCTTAGATCTTTGAAACTTTGGAGGTTTTTCTTTTTTGGGATCAAAACTATTAGTGTGGAAGTAATACATTTAGGCATGGGATTGCCACCAAAGAAATCTTGTACCACTGTGACTATATCGTCTTTTATAATCTCAGCACTTGCTTGATAAAAATGTCCATTAAATCCATCGGGCCCTAGAGCACTATCAGGATCTAATCCTTTGATGGCCATCAAAATCTCTTCCCATTGTGGCTCCTTACGTAGCTCATAATTGTGCTCAGTAATTACTAGTGGCGGAATATAATCAAGCAAATCACTTTTTATCTTGCCTCTGGGGGAAATCTGAGTGGATGAATGAGAGGTATGTTATTGTCTTCAGTGAGGATATGGGAATAATATTCAATTGCTAATGGTCCCAATATTTCAGGATCTGAGGTATATGTGTCATCATGTAGCTTGAAGTTCCACTTTGTTTGAGAGTTCCTTTCTTTAATACAAGCATGGAAATATGTAGTGTTTATGTCCCCTTTTTTTACCATTTTACTCTCACCTTATCCCTTAGGATTCCTTCCTCCTGTGTGAGTAGGTCATTCAATTATGCATGAACCCTTTTATATTCTGCATGTTTAACAACCCTGTTGAATTTCCTTATCAAGCCTATACATGCATTCTTCCAAATTGGTTCTTTGTTGTTGTTTATGATTCTTTGTTTGCCTGCTCCATTCTTGGAATTTCTGCTTCACATGTTTCAAACAACCATACAACCTGTGCCATGAGGAATCTGCTTAAAATATATACCATTATATTTCCATAATCTCTTTAAAGAATTGCTCTTGAATCCATTGTCTTTGAAACTTGAAACTTCCATAGTACTTCCTGTCTTCAAACAATGATAGAACCAAAGGATAATGATCAGATTGTATCCGTGGAATGTGGCACACCCGAATTTGAGGAAAGTAGGAAAGTGCCTCCAAGTTATTAAGAACCCTATCAAGTCGTATCCAAGTGCGCCGTTGGCTTACCTCATTACTACACCATGTGTATGGTTCTCCTTCATATCCAGCATCTAACAAACCAGCCTCAGAAATAAATTCTTGAAACTCCTCCATTGCTTTCTAGAGTAAAGTCTGCCCCCTTTTTTTTTTTTTGATTGGTCTGTGATGATATTGAAATCACCTCCCATTATCCATGGTTTGCTTCCAATATCAAACTCCAATAATGAATTCCATAGTGACATTCGTACATTACATTCATAACTTGCATAGATCACAGTGAATACAAATGAGTAATCTGTTGTCTTGATATTCAAGGTTATGTGCTGAGTGTGTATTGCAATGACCTCAACCTTTACTTGCCCTTTCCATAAGATCCATATGTGCTTGTTTTCTAGTTCAAATTGCTTAAAGTGGGGAAATTGAAGTTTGACTGCTACATTCCTCAGATGATTGCTTCTCTTCTTTGGTTCTAATAAGGCCAAAAATTCAATTTTGTTATCTTTGACTACCTCCTTTAAGTAGTCTATTTTTTGGAGGGTTCCAGTCCCTCTAATATTCCATATCAATGTCTTCATAATGTAAGGAAAATGGGGGAACACATTTTGGTAGAGTTTGTACATATCGTGCTGCGCTATTAGACTTTATAAGGGTGGAGCTAAATTGATTATATTTGTTCCTTGCACCAACAATTTGCTCACCGGGTGTAGAGGGTGTCTAGTCTTGCATTATTAGCACTTCTTCAAATAAGATCCCGGGGCAAGTCTTTGAACTTGAGACTTTATCCAGAGTATGGCATGCTCTCTCAAAAAGCTTTGCCCACCAAATTTTGACCCTTTTTTTTATACATTCAAAGGACCATAGTTTTTGGGTCACGGACTTTATTCCCACGAGTCTACCAATCTTTGTGGTGTTAATGATGTGTATAGGATTGACAGTATGACTACCCGTACATCAACTCATGTGTACTATTTGTTAGTGCTGTAAATATAATAGTTATGTCTTTTGCAAAAGCATAATATTATACTATTACTTTATTAGTTGCAAAATCAACTTGGACTTGCTCCTTACTTAAAGACTCCTGTGTACTCAATTAAAATTTACATCCTAATTTTGTAATACTTTGTTTACTCACTACTTGAAAATAACCGCTTTTTACATAGTTGAATCAAACATATCAAAATTGATTATTATTTTGTCAGGAAAAAAGTTACAATAGAACGGTGAATGACTCTATGTCTTGTAAAGTCAGCAACTTACAGATTATTCTTACAAAATCACTACCTAATTTGCTTTTCTTGCATTTTAAAAACAATTTTGGTATTACCACTGTAACTTTGAGGGAGAATGTTAAAGAGCAAAAATATACTACAGTTATAGAAAAATGATCAGGTTTTTAATTAACCATATGTAGTCTTACACATTGCTATAGTACATGGGACCATACTTTTATATAAAAACAGAGAAATCTCGAGTGTATTAGTTTTCGTCATTCACAAAAATACAATTTAATTACATTAGTTTTCTACTTTCAACCCATTGTTCAGTAACTTAATTTTCTTCAATGTATTATTGTTAATTGTTACACGAGCAATCTCGACAAGATCCGTTGGTGAGTAGCGAAAAAAAAAAAAAAAACTGATGTTTATCACAAGCAACAGATGTTGATTTAGAATTGTCATTGGATATTTTAGTTCACACTGTAAACCGATGTTTACAATCAATAATTTCTTTGATTCCAAGAAATGCATAATACGAGATAAAGGAAGCAATTCGGTTGTAACGTCGCCATGTCATATGAAAAACGAACCTATGTCATGACATTAATGCACCCATGTCTTGCGGGAAGGTTATCCACAGCCGACAAATTTGACCCGTCCGAGGGCAGCCCGACTCCTCGTACACGTCTGTCAGTAGATGGACGCGCCAAAGCGGCGATTACTATTTATATCTTCGAGAATATTGGATGAGCATTGACAGTAGTTGATTAATTCATTAAAGAAGTATTTAAGCTCATCACAATTATTGTACCCGCACTAGACAGATTATCCGTCAGTGAGGCAACATTACACCTAACACAGGAAGGTCACTATAAGTAATTTGACGCAAGTTTCTTAGACCCAACTAGTTACCAACATTGTCGCTATCTTACAAAAACAACCTTTATTAAGTGTTCAATATATTTTTCTGTATGCATTATTTCAAGATGTGTCCTTAAGATACATATCCGAAAATATAGAGAAAATTAAATAAAGAACGAACATAAATAACACGGGATTAACTGTTGGGCTCTTTGTGGGATGGATAGAGGGCCTTCATCACCATACCCCTTTCCCTATTTCGAAATGTCAATATTTTTATTCTATGACAGCAAGAGCGAATCTGAATATTCAAAAGTGCCAAACTCCAGCACAAAAAAATACAAGGAAATGCTCCAAGTAGGTGTTCGAACAAAAACATTTTTTAAAGTAGCACGTTGCAGGAAACGCTCTGAGCCGTCAGATTTACTCAAAAGAAAGTTATTAAAAATTGTCACGGCACATGCGTAGTTAATATAATAATGCGTTGCTGATTAACAAAGGGGAATTCCCAAAGTGACAATTCGTCACCTTGGAAAGGCAACGTCCACTTAGAATCATAGCTATCAGGCTCCGAGGAGGGACTTATGCCTTTCTAACGTCAACCAACAATGGCTCCAGAGATACCTTTGGCACGTCTTGGCCTGCTTCGAAGATCGATGCTCTCAAAATTGGCACAGTGAAAATGTTTTCCGCGAGCGTCGTTTTCCAGAGAATGGCATCGTATGCCTAACTCAGTCTAATCCCGCACGTCCGGCGTTCAAGCTCTCGCCAAATGTGGACGTTTAATAATGGAAAGCGCCGAGAAGGAATCTGAAGCGTCTGAATCGTGGACTGCGCCGATCAACACCTGCTGCCACAAATTTTCACAGATGCTCTTCTAATCAATTGTTCTGGTTCTGACTTCGACGCCAAAAAAATCCAGTATTATTGGAGCCATGTCATCACCGTCGTCCCGTTGACAACGATTACCCACCTTCCCACTTTCTTGCACGCAGCCACCTTACGCTAACGAAATGCCGCGTGCACTTTACGGCGCGTGTTGCAACTCCTACCATAAACAATTCATGTTGCCACAATTTCCTCATCTTTTTCCTAACACAACCAGTCGGGACTTAAAAGTCTCCATCTACACCAACCGACCAAACCAACCCAACCACCCTTACTGACCGTCCTAGCTGGCTGACACACGGCGTTACCGTCTATTCTCCGCCAAGCTCCAATTCCAACCACTGCTCCATCACGGAGGTCTTCTGGATTTAGTATCAGGGGTTTCCCCGAATTATGGAGATCCCGCCGCTCTTGCAGCCTCACTTGCAAAAACCTAGGGTTTCGGAGGACATGGAGGCGGTGCAGCCACCGGTAGAGGAAGAGGATCCCTCCTCGGCTCTCTGGGACTTCGGGGACCTTCTGGACTTCAACATGGACGAGCACTTCTCTCTCTCCCTTGACCCCGATCACCCGCCACCATCGCATGCGATCGCTAACGAGCATCTTGAGCTTCCTCCGGAGGGCTCCCCCGTTCAGGGTTCCAACCGGATTCGGAAACGGGATCCGAGGGTGACGTGCTCCAATTTTCTGGCGGGCCGGATCCCCTGCGCGTGCCCGGAGCTGGACGAGAAGATGGAAGCCGAGGAGGGAGTGCCCGGAAAGAAGCGGGCAAGGACCACGACCCGGACGGGTCGGGGCGCGTGTCGGTGTCAGGTCCCCGGCTGTGAGGCTGATATAACCGAGCTCAAGGGGTATCACCGCCGGCACAGGGTTTGCCTCCGATGCGCGCACGCGAGCGCGGTCCTGCTTGACGGAGAGACGAAGAGATATTGCCAACAGTGTGGCAAGTAAGCTCGATTAAGTGAAACATGCGACTTCTTTCGTTATTATGGTCTGTTTTGATGGAATTGTATCCAACTGTTGGGTTTAATGCGTCTTCCAGAATTTGGAAGTGAATCTTAGATTATGGTTGTTGATTTGGCACTTTTGTAGGCGTTAGATGCACATTTATGGGCTGGTTCTTGTGTATCAGAGGGGGTTTTCGGATTTGACGATTGTTTGTGCAGTTGTGCGAAATCGTGCTTGTAGATGAGAGTGTTTTAAACCAAGTCAGTTGTTTTACTTGCTTGTCTTTGAGTCATGATGCTGCACAAACTGCCGTTTAATTAAGGAGATGCGCATGTGGTTAGAAGTTAAAATTGTGAGGTTATTGGTGTTGTGCTTGGTGATAATACCCCTGACTGGGTTTGGAATGTTTGGCAGGTTTCATGTGATCTCCGATTTTGATGAAGGGAAACGTAGTTGTCGAAGAAAATTAGAGCGCCATAACAATAGACGGCGAAGAAAACCTGGTGATTCTAGAGTTCTAGCGCATAATGAGCCTCAAGGAGTTGTGCAGATTGAAGATGTCCCTTATGATGGTGAAGCAGGGAGAGGTATCATATATCTAATTGGATGGTGCTAATTTTTTGTGCATATGATGGGCAGAGCATTTATATATATTTGTGGTGACTGAGCAGAGAAGCTTGCATTTACCTTCCAATAAAATGTTTATGAGCTTTGCATAATTTTTCGATGGTGTAGATGGTGTACGCATGAACAGCCCAATAACTGAAACAGAAACAGGCTTGGAGTCTGAAGATGGACAAGCTACTACTCTCTCCTCAGCTCGCGGTTCTCAGAATATTGGTTGTGATACGGTTGCATCTTTTGCCGCCTCTGGTGAAACCCAATTGGATGGAGGAAAAGATAATTCCAAAGGTTCTCCCTCACCAGTGTACTACGACAACAAGGCTGCTTACTCATCTACGGTGGGTCTCCACTGTATGATGTGGTGGTTGTTTTGCTATTTTTCTTTTGCCCACATGACGAGCTATGCAGGAGATATACTGATTCAGTATGTGATTGTAGTGTCCGACAGGTCGGATCTCATTCAAGCTTTATGATTGGAATCCTGCAGAATTCCCCAGAAGACTGCGGCACCAAGTATTTCAACCATTATTCTTACAGTTTAGCATTTAAAAGTGAACCAATCTGTCTGCAGTCAAAGATATGAGGAATTGTTTAACATCCGTTTAAATGTATTTTCAGATATTCCAATGGTTGGCCAATATGCCTGTCGAGTTAGAGGGGTACATCCGCCCGGGCTGTACAATATTAACTGTGTTCATTACCATGCCGAAATTTATGTGGGTGAAGGTATTGGTTAACTGGATGCTTTTTTCACTATGAGTTTTACAATTGTGATGAGGTAGCATCATTGACTAGACACATTTTCTTTGACAGATCCATCTATTGATTCCAATTTTCCATGTTCACGTTGTCTCTAGAACATTTTGTGACACATTTGTCATAAACTGTTCTGTAAGGTGCTCATTGACTAATGAGTGAAGAACGTAAAATTTTGGTTAGTGATGCATTAGTTAATGAATGGAGAAGACATAACATATAGCATATTTCTTTATTTGAACACCTGATTATTTTCATACCATCAAATCAGATACTTATATTCACATACTCCTATGTGTATATATACACGGATTTACTTTGCAAATCTTGAATATCAACATTCCCTAACTGCCAAATCTGAGGTCAAATTTGTTCTTATCCTGTTGATTGTTCTATAATTAAATGGTTTTTTTTTTTTTTTTCTTTTTTCTTTTTTCTACAGCTGAGATTTTGGCCTCATTTTTTATTTTTTTATTTTTGCAAATTTAAGTAAATAGGCAAGGCCAAATTTTCTGAATTCATTTCATTGTATGCACATGATTATGACTAAGACAATTTGATCGATATTTTATCTGCTGAAATCTGGTGCCTGATTCCAAAAAGGATTTGGCTGACCTCATCCAGCTTTGTTTGGTTAAAAGCCAAGGTCTATGGTAGTTACTCAAATTGACTTAGATAGACATCGTGAATGTGAGAAATGCAACTTGATACCCACCAGCATATTGAGATGGAGCATCGTTTGCATGTTGGATCTGTGATCTCTCATCCTTGTAGCTTGATCTTCTTTTTCTATAGCTGTAGTTCATGGTATCCTCATTTTCTTTCCTGCCCACAGGGTGTCCCTAAAGAAACAAGAATCCTTGAAATTTGAAGCTCTATCATTGCACAAGTTTATCAGTTGTGATTCGGCAAATAACTTGGGGTCCAGTTTGCTTATTAAACTGAATACCCCCATTTTTTCATCAGCTTGACCACATAAAATGGCTTTGGGAGGCTCGATTTGTCATGGAAAATTATTAAAATGTTCTTCTGTTGTTACTATAGTATGGTGTCTGGTGCGATGAGAATTCATGTCCAACATCAAATAATGTCATTGGGTGCCTGTTTTCATTTATTACTTGGGAAATATATATCCTTTATCACTTGCTTTTATATACGTAAATATCTTGTTGTCTACAGAAATAAAATTTTGTAAACACATAATTTGTGTTTTCAGTAAATGTCTCTGTTCACCATTTGTATCTAGTACACTAAAAAGACAGTTGTAGTCGCTAATCATTTTCATTTGTCTGTACAATTCTGTTAGTTTTTTATCAGATATTCCAATTATCTGCAAAATTTGTGAGATTAGACCTAATGTTCCTTTAATACGTCATGCAGATACATGAAGATCCCATATCATATCTCAATGATTTCGTTGTTGCTCCTGGAAGGATGCTATCTGGAAAAGGCAATATACTTGTTTTTGTCAATGACATGATTTTCCAGGTCATGAAAGGTAAGTTAGAGCCTTTTACATGTTGCTTTTTTTACCATTCTATTCATTTCACTGTCTCTTTCTTATTATAGTTTCCTAAAGATTTTTGGTTTTTATCTATAGAGATGTGGTATGCGTTTGGATAAGTTCTTTATTTATCTTTATTGTTGTACTGCATTACTAAAGAACTAGAGCAGACAAGCTACTAATAAGTCGAAAGGAAGACTTCAAAAGTTTTGTTTGTGGAATCTGTATTTGAAAACTTATTTGAATGCTATGGTTCAAAAGTGTTTACAAAAGAAAGTTAAAAAAAAAAAAAAAAAAGTAGCTAAAGGTATTCTAGTGTGATAGAGGAAAAAACATAAAGATACAAAATAAAAGGAGAAAAGAATTATTCAATCACTAGTCTTTATCAACTCAATATCTCTGAGTTTGTACTGTCTCCTAACTCTTTGAGTTTATCCTTATCATTAGATTGGTTATTATATACAATTTTCTACTTGTTCAGTCAAAGTTTTTTGAAACTCATAGAAAATTATGAGTACACGCTTCTCTTAAAAAGAAAAGAAAAAAGAAAAAGAAAATAATCAGAGGTAGAGGGGCATTGATAAAGAAGTGCTCAAGAGGCAGTTATACGGCATCTGTTCTAGGCACAAATTAATTGTCCGTTACTTCCTAATTGGTGTGAGGTCGGCAGCCATCATCAATGGTGGATTTCCATAAATGATGCACGCTAGACATTGAACAAAAGGCTGACACTTGATATTCACTAGCCAGTTGCATCGACTTGATTTATATCAATTTGTTGGATGTATTGACATGTAATTGACTCTAGTTTAAAAATATTTAGAAATGGTTAATTTCTTGTTTTGATGTAATTATTTTGAAAAATATTTTCATGTTTTCTCATGTTGGACAAAACCAACTATTGGTAAAGGGAAGTTTACTGTGGTCAGCAGAAACTTGTGCCCAAAGAAAACTGCTTATCTTTGCTGATGTTATTGTCTTTTCCTGGACCAAGCCTATGATCCTACCCATCTATTGTGCAGCCAACACCATCATCTCTCCCCTACTTGTTCATTAGTTTCTATCTGGATTGCTTTGAATAGTTTATTTAATGTCTTCAACTTTGTCACGCTTTAAACTTGAATTGAACATCTTGATGGGTATAGGTGGAACCTCAGTGATGAAAGTCAAGGTGAAGGTACAAGCCCCAAGGCTTCACTATATTCATCCTATATGTTTTGAGGCTGGCAAGCCCTTGGAGTTTGTTGCTTGTGGCAGTAATTTGCTACAATCTAAATTTCGGTATGACATTCACAGCATGATGCTTTATATTTTATTCAATTATTCATCTAATCTACAGTTCATTGTCTTATTTGTTAATTCATCGACAGTATGGATAAATCATGATCTATCTGATGTTCTGACCTTGCCTGTCTGTCCCATAATGGGTGGTTCAGTTGCCAATGTAGACAATTTCCTGAAAAGCAGACTTTTTAGACATTTAACACAAGTTTATAAATTTTCTATTTCCCTGGTACTGGACATGCAAATTGAGGGGAAACTTTCTTTGATAATAAGGCCATTGGGGAAAATAATGCTTTGGTTTCTGTGCTGAATACAAACTATTTGAAACATGACTTGGAGGGCATGAACATCAATCTCATATCAAAATATCAATGAAGAGTCATGGAGAGTAGAAATCATTTAGTTGTAGGTAATCTCCGCTAGCATTATGTTTACTGCAGAAATCATGCTTGACACCCTCTGAATTAACATGTGCTTTCTCTTTCTACCAGCAGGTCATAAGTCAGGTGCCTTATGGTCGGTTGAAGTGGCTTTTTGGATGTAATCCAGCGTTCCTCCTACGTAACTTACTGAAAAAGTTGTAGTATATTTAGTTCAAGCTTGAAAGAGGCCCTGATTAAGTAGCAAGACCCGCTTAAGTTCATAAATAAGGATAAGAAGCAATCTAAAACGTTGTCATGATTGATCATCTTTCCCACATTTTTCTGCATCCTGGAATGCAATGATTGATGCTTTGTGAAGCAAGTAGCCTAGCTTAGTAGGGGAAAGGAGTTCTCCTTGACAAAATTAGTTCTTATTGTGGAGCTTGTTGATATAAGCTGCGTAATCCTTTTGAGAATAAGCCCTAGCAACTGGATTGCAATCTCTTATGCCATTGTAAGGAGCTTGTAAACCATGGTAACTCAGCTCTTCGGCTGACTTTCCATCTACCTCTATGTCTAGCTTTTCTCAGAGGAGTAGTGATGCCCTTGGTATTTGACTCGCATCATCAAATAACAGTTTTAGACAGACTCACCAGCATGACTGTGACGATGCTTCCTAACAGGAGTAGAAAATTCCAGTACACTCTGGTAATGGGCATATACCACCCTCTCCTAAATCGCATGAAAAAGAATCTTTTAACTGCTTGATGCACTCATTTTCAATTACCCGCATAGACTCTACAAACTAGTGGTTCTGTAACTCACCAAGTATCTAGTGTCTGTTAGGTAGTAAGAACTTCCTGCAACTGTTCTTGAGTTGTTATTCTTTGTAACAAAGTATTTATGGATCAGTAGAAGGTATGATCCCCATTGGTGAAGAGAAGGTATGGTCCCAGATATGAAACCTGTGTTGTTTTGATCAAGGAAGCAAAAAAGGTTTATTTGAATTTGGGTTGTATCCTTTGTCATGCAAACACTTTCTGGGATTGAGTACCTTTAGGATTGAAACAAGCAGGCTGTTTAGAGTTGGTTATTTGATTTTTTACTTGGGCACATCTAAAAGAATTCTAACTTGGTTGATATTGAGTGGAGAAAAATCTTTCCTGCTTGGCTCTTGGGTGGGTTGCTTGCATTGAGGCTTGTAGTTTCTAATTGATTTCTACATAAAGAATGAAATACCTGTTCTAATATCAACGTCTCTTAAGTAGCAAAAAATACTAGAAGTGATCAGGCTCTTAAACATGTCCAGCCCAAGAAATGTATCTTAATCATAATTTATGTACTTTTATACTCTTCTTTATTGATAAGTGTTTCTATGAGTAAGGATTAGTTAGAAAATCCTAAAGATAAGCAAGATTGCTATAACTACAGGCTAAGATGTGAACAAGCCTAGCGAAGACAAGTTTGGGCTTGTTAATTTAACAAATAATCCTGATCTTCGGTTGGAAGACTAGATAATGCCTATTGGACTCACTTTTTGATGTCATACCCTTGTTTATAGGGTTGCAGTTGGTTTAAGCCAACACAATATGTTTATATTTCGTTGTTATTTGGTTTCTCTAACACTTGAGCGATGTTCTCGTTTAACCATTTGATTCACTTTTTTTTTTATCTCTTTCTCTCTCTCTTTATATATATATATATATATATATATATTTTATTTGCAACTGTAAAAGGTACTTATCCAGTAGGACATTAAATTCTGATGCTTGAGAAGGTTTTGGTGTCAGGTTTCTTGTATCTTTTGCTGGAAAGTATCTTGTGCATGATTCTTGTCTGGCATCTCAGCATGGTCAGACTGAAGAGAATGCTGCTTCTAGTTGTAACCATCAGTTGTACAAGATACGTGTTCCACAAACTGAATCAGATCTATTTGGTCCTGGCTTTGTTGAGGTAGGTGTTTTAGATGATTTTAGATGATTAATTTTTTTCTTCTTGTCTTTTCTGTATCTCATTTTATATAATATATCTTTAGTCCATACTGACGTACTCCTGCAAAGGCGCATCAGATGTTTATTAAGATTTGATAAAACAGAAGTTGGTTTTACTCACAGCATTGTTAACTAAAGTTACTGCGACAAAAGTTTTCATCAAAGAAATAACATACGCAGTTGTTTCTATCATCCTGTGTACTTCAATGTTAGTTCTTGGTTATGCTAATGTGATTGTATAATTTATTTCAAAACATAATTTGGTTTCTCTGAGACATAAGATGGTTGATGTTTTGAATGGTATGATCTCGCTATGGGATCTACGACATATATGGAATTTTCTGTCTTTACATGATTCGCCAGAAAATCAGTTCTATCTACATGGTGCTACTTTGAATAAATGCTTGGTGGAATTGCTTTTGCTTCTATTAATAACTTGATGATGAGGGTTATTCCTGTCACTAGACTTTTTACCAGCTTTAACATTTTGCAGTATCACTTGCTTCCTGTTATGGTATTATCGGTTTATAATTGTTCACTGCTGATTTAATAAAAACTTACAGAAATGGTGTAATTATGTTCTCTCACAGAAAATCTAGTAATCTACGTAAACAATGCAAAGCATGATGGAAAATCTTTTCACCTAGCAACTTCTTTTCTTTAAACTTTTGTAGGTTGAGAATGAGTCTGGCTTATCAAACTTCATCCCAATACTAATTGGTGACAAAGAAATTTGTGCCGAAATGGAGATCTTACGGCAGAGATTTGATGTGTCTCTTTTTCTGAAAGGATCAGAGATTGCAGCTATTGGTCCTCTGCATTCATGTGAGGTTTCTGCAGTGAGACAGACGGCGTTCTCTGAATTTCTTTTAGATGTAGCATGGTTACTTAAGGAGCCTGTATCAGAAAATTTTCAAGAGTCTATAACTGCATCTCGGATTCAAAGATTTAATAGTCTCTTGAACTTTCTGATATGCAATGACTCAACCTCGATTTTGGAGAAACTGCTAGAGAATCTGAAAATTGTGTTAAATGACATGAAATATAACAGAGACAATGGCACATGTGCTGCTGATTTGAGTTTACTACAGAAACACATTGACAATGCGCGAGATATTCTTGATAAAAAATGTAAGAGAAGTAAAGGCTCAGTGCTCCAGTCGGGATCTTTGTCAAGAGGGGTTTCTTTTTCGGAAAGCTGTTCCCAAGATAATGTGCTACCAGTTCCAGTCAACGCCCAGGTGAGCACTTTAAGATTTTTTCTACTTCAGATTTTGCTGATTATAATCTAGTTTTCAAGTTCTTGGTTTTGTTTTAGTTCATGCATACTGGTGTTAATTTATTTGCTCAAACAATTAATTGAGATATTCCCATTTGCAGGATAAGGGGATAATAACAAATGCTAAGGTGGAAGTAGTGACAAGCTCGACTTCCGGTGATAGAAGTGAAACTGTTCCCCTTTTGAGGAGCGAGGTTATAATGAATGTTAAACATGAAAAGGAATGGCCAAGAAAGTCGTGCGGCGGCAATGTATCTATGGTGATGTTCGGCTCTCGCACTAGCATATTTCTGATCTCCATTGCCGCAGTTTGTCTGGGGATATGTGCGGTTCTTCTCCATCCTCACAAGGTTAGTGAATTTGCAGTTTCCATTCGCAGGTGTTTGTTTGACAGAACGTAGGCAAATAGTGTCTGCCATCTGTAAGTATTGATTGTATACTAACACTAGATTAAAGAAGAGCTGTTAAAGCGTTGGCTAGTGCCTGTACTCAACTTATTGCCACCGGCCTCATCAGTTGAATATGCTTATCCTTTGCAAGGGCGGATTAAGGGTGGGGTCAGTGGGGTCAACTTTCCCAGTTGAAAGTAAAGCAAGTTGGGAATAATGTAACATTTGTCTTTTCTTTTAGGTTAGCCTTAAGCTGGTGTAACATGTATCTACAGTTTTGCAAGTTTTTTTAGGATATTTTTTGTGCAATTTTGAGTAGTTCTGTTGTCAGCTCAGTTTCAAAATTTGTTGTAATGTTCAAAATATGCTAAAACGATTGGCAAGACCATTGAAATTCGAGTTACACTAAGCTGTTAAACACTGTTCCCATCTTTTTCTTTTCCCTTAAGGAAGAACTAGAGGAATTAAGCGCAAATTGTCTTTAAGTAAACCTCAAAATGGTGCCGATTACAACTGATATTCGATGAAATAAATCCTTTTTAGATTTTCTATCTCATAGCGAGGTTACCCAAGAAAATATTCCCTCTAAATACGAATGCCTTTTTCTTTACAAAAAAGAAAAAAGAAAGAAAGTTCAGGTAAAACGTTCCTTTCAAATGATAAGCTGCTAAAAATTAGTGGGCTTTGTAGTGGCGGGCCAGGAGGAAGGTAAGATTCCACTAGCTTTTTACTTTTTATGATTATCACCAGCTTTTTACTTTTTTACTTGCTTAGCAACTAATCTTTATTATATCAACTAGCTTAGAAGGATGTAGAGTCAAAACTTAAAAGCAGAATTCTTCTTGGTAATCACCACTGGGGTTGGCCCATAAAAAGATGGTGCTCCTTTTATCCGCACCTACAACCTTCTTTTAATATGCTTTTATGATATTTTGGCTCCCCGTAGCTGTCTTTAGTTATTTTTTCGTCCATTTAGGATGTCGCTGTCATAACTGCCACGGTTTTGATCTACACGATCTCGTACAACATTTTGTATAATAATTCTCAGTAGAATATTGTTTTCCGAAATTATTTAAAAAAAAAAAAACGATTTGCTTTGTTTTTATTCATGTCTGATTCACCGGCCTGTCACGTCAGGGTTCTAGAGATAAACCGCAACTTCAAATTTTTAATGTTTATGGCTCGGGATCTTTATCCGATTTGATATTTCATCTTGGGCACTTTTGTATTCCAGATATTTTTACCAGATTTTTTGTCGATGCTAAAAAAGGGAAAGGAAATATGGGATCTTATGTTATCCCTAATAAAAAGTTACACTGTAACCATTACAGCCTTACCTGTACTCTTCTAAAGTGGTGATGATAATTTATCATCACTTTAATCAAAACACTTCTTAAGCAAGAAATCCAAATTCGAGTCTTAATCAAATGAAAAACTTGTCTCTTAAGATCAAAACGTTGAAGTTGAACAGAATCTCAATTTTTATTTTTCTTAAAAAAAGTGTTATTGCTTGATCGTTAATGTCTCTTTTTTGGTACAAAAACTAAGAAATGCTACCTCTAAGAAAAAGGAAAAAAAAAAAAAATGAAAGAAGGAAATGCCGACGGAACAATTATAGGTGGTAGAAGCCGTGAAAGACCTGACATGAACAAATAAAAGAATGTGAGGAAGAAAATTGAAGTTTACTATATTGAGTAAAAAGATAATATTTAAACTTTGGCAAAATAAATCAATTAGTGTCTACAAATACTTGGTTTAATTAAGAGCATGTGTCATTTGCAGACCTTTTGATATCAAATTGGGCATCAATTGTGTATATAATTCTCCCAATAGATATTATATACATCACGAACCAATTCACAATTAAGTGGTTTCTATAGGTTTTTGGTTCGCTTTTTAAAAAATAAGAGGGGGATATTACCTATTATCATGCGTTGATTGAACAATGAAAAGAAAAAGTGAAGGAAAAAAAGGATAAGCATTGTTCCAAGAATATCTTACACGTAAGAAATATCAAGCAAGCACATAATGACTTCAATCAATGTGGTCATTTCCCATACGCTTTAGCGAGTATGGCTGTCGTTTCATTGAGTAAAGAAGTAGAGCACCCTCAACATCTTTGCCACCCACTTGTAGTTTTTTTTTATCAGGAAATGGACGATCCAAGTAAGGGCCGCGTAAGCAGTGGGGATTAAATAAGCATGGCTGACGAGATATCCAGCCAGAAGTTTCGCATGCATATTGATGCAGCTCCGATTCTATTTCTTAATTCTAGTCCCTTCCAATAGTCTGAACTGGATGCGCTTATCACCACCGCAGCGACAGCTTGATACCACATGCCATTGCAGGTTCTTTCAACTATGATATATTAGCTTCTCAATCAATGCTATCAGACAAAGTGCATAAATATCTGGAGGATCACGAATCGGATCAAACTCGGGTAGTTTCGGTTTTTCGGAGCCAGGTCTCACGGGTGGGGTCGACTAATCTGATATACTTTTGCATGTATAAATAGCCTATCACCAAGAGTTCTTTTCCCGCACCGAGTCCTGGTTCTTCTTTCTTCTTCTCCTCCACGACTGGTGACACTGTTGGAGAGACAGAGACAGAGAGATGGCAATTGGGGTGTGTGAGGACGTTGGAAGTGGTGAGTTTAAGGGCCTGGAGGATTTGGAGAAGCCGTTCATCGGACAAGACAAAGTTGTTTCTTATGAATATTATGAATCTGCTAAGAAAGTTGAAAGCGGATCCGTTGGGATGGTTCTGCTCAGCACATTTGTTGCTGTTTGTGGCTCTTTCGAGTTTGGATCATGTGTGAGTATCGTTTAAGTTCTTTTACAAAGAAATATAGCTCATCAAAACTATAACATTTCCCCTGCTTTGAAGTTTAACAGCGCTTTGAATTACAAAGGCTATAGGTTTACTAAATGTATTTCTTTTTGGTTAGGAACCCAAAAAATGGGGATAGAAAAAAAAGAAGCAGATAGGTTTGTTTTGCTTAACTTAATTATTTTGGCAGGTGGGATATTCAGCGCCCACTCAGTCTGCTATCAGAGAAGATCTTAAACTCTCACTTGCCGAGGTTGGATTTCCTTCCTCTTCTTTCTTTAAACCACAGTATGAACTTTAATATGAATTGCGATTAATTCTATGTCATATGACAGTACTCCATGTTTGGCTCCATATTAACAATCGGTGCATTGCTTGGTGGTATCGCAAGTGGTCGAATTGCAGACTTCATAGGTCGTAAAGGGGTACGTTAAATTTGGAACTCTTGAGTATATAGTGCTCCACTCTACTGAACCATGTACTCTTTTAACTTTTAAATGATATCATGGAAGCAGGCAATGAGAATTTCATCTGGTTTCTGCATTATAGGATGGCTTGGTATATATTTCTCTATGGTACGTGCCGTATGCACTTTTAAGTTATTGTTGTGAGAAAGTAATCGTTTTTTCTTGTCGAAATCTGCTCTTACTTCTATGGCATGGCTTTAATCTAGGAAGCTTTTCCACTCGACCTTGGAAGGCTATTCACAGGGTTCGGAATTGGAATTTTCTCTTATGTGGTAATTGTTTGACACGTATCTTTTTCGGTCTTCTGTATGTCTAAGCAAGGCACTTTTAATCTTTCGGATAAGCACTAATTTAGCAAAGTGGTAAGCAGGTGCCAGTAATTATAGCTGAAATAGCTCCAAAGAGTCTTCGTGGAGGGCTCACTACTTTGAATCAGGTTGAGAATATGAAAATCGTTTTCTGGATGTCTTTTCGCTCGCTGGTTGAGGATTAATTGCCCATTATCTTAGTTCTCTCAGTCTTTTTGTGCTTGTTCTGCAGCTTATGATTGTTATTGGAGCATCAGTAGCATTCTTAGTTGGAAGAGTCGTGACATGGAGAACACTAGCTCTGACGGGTAAGATTAAATTTGAAGTGTTTTACTGCTATTGTTGAATTCAATAGCAATAGAATGGACATGCTTTATCCGAAAAAATGAAAATTATAAAACTTCACTCAAGGAGTGAGTGTTGAATTTTGATTTGAAGGACTTGCGCCATGCATTTTCCTGCTTGTGGGTCTGTACTTTGTTCCGGAGTCTCCCAGATGGCTGGTAAGCGTTTTAGTAAAATCTGCGCTCGCTGATTTGGTTAGAACAAGATATGATGTTGAGCGAGAAATCTGACAGGATTCATGCTTCGCAGGCAAAGGTTGGGCATGAGAAGGAATTTCAAGAGTCACTGCAGAGACTTCGTGGAAAACATGCTGATATTACTGATGAAGCTACTGAAATTCAGGTACTTCCCTTCTGAACACCCAGGCTTCCTAATTCAGATTTGAAATTTCTGAAGAACTGACACTGTTTTTCTTGGTAGAATAACATCGAAACTCTTCAGAGTCTTCCAAAAGCCAAACTGATGGATTTGTTCCAGGGCAAATACATTCGCTCAGTGATTGTAAGTGGCTCTATCAGTGGCTTGTTGATGCGGGTTTATCCAAAAAGCCTTTCCTGTTGAGTACTTTTACATTGCTTTGTGGTGAATACTTTTAGATTGGAGTTGCGTTGATGATATTTCAACAATTTGGAGGAATAAACGGAATAAGCTTCTACGCAAGTGAGACCTTTGCAGCAGCAGGTAATCCAGGGTTTCTATGTTCTTCATTCCTAATGTTTTTTAGTCACTGTTCTTTCTCTTGAAACTGAGATCCTTCATATCATTTTATTACTGTAGAACTTATCTTCTTCTATCTCTATTATCTAAATGCAGGACCTTCCTCAGAAAAAATTGGAACCATGGCTTATGCTTGTCTTCAGGTACTCAGTTACTGCCACTGTACTCAAGTCGTCATCAAATTTTCAAACCAAACTTAAAAGAGTACATAAAATTTATTCACAGGTCCCGATAACATTTGTGGGGGTACTATTAATGGACAGATTGGGAAGAAGGCCACTTATAATGGTACGTAATGTTATACCCTCTATTATAAAACCTGAGAAAGTAATATTTGAGGAAGACTTGTATTCTGATGCCTTAAGAATAATGCAAATCGATTTTCCCTATATGTAGATTTCTGCAACAGGTACGTTTCTTGGCTGCTTTCTAGCAGGAACTTCTTTCATTCTTAAGGTAATTCATCGGGATTATCCTTGTGTTTGGAGAGAAAAAAGAAACTGATTTTTCTTTTCGTTTCTGTCAAATTTGGTCTCAAACCTGATTTGTGCCCATTTTGAATCAGAGCCACAACTTGTTGCCGGAGTGGGTACCGATATTAGTTGTTGTTGGAGTGCTGGTAAATTAACTATTATAACCACAAAGTTGTGCAGTAAAAATAACAATACCTCTCAGGCTAATTCAATTTTTCTTGTTCTATTGAATACAGATCTATATAGCATCTTTCTCTATCGGAATGGGGGCAGTCCCTTGGGTGATCATGTCTGAGGTAACTCTTGCCCCTTGCAAAATGGAGAAGTGTCCATGTTGAACAACTTTTTGGACTCCGAAATGTCCGAATTCTTGTAATTTTTCCCGTTGACACCCAAAGAGAGAAGAGAATTATTTACCTTGTCTGGAATTTGTTCTCTCCCAGATTTTCCCAATAAATGTGAAGGGGGCTGCTGGGAGTTTGGTGTTGCTGGCGAATTGGTTGGGTGCATGGACAGTTTCCTACACGTTTAACTTCCTTATGAGCTGGAGTGCTTCAGGTAAAGAGAGGTTCCCCAACCGACTACAAAACAAGTGCCTGGTCGCATTGTTTTACAATTTACTGTATCACTTCCTCTGATTCTGTTCCTTTGCAGGCACTTTCTTCATCTACTCTGCGTTCTCTGTGATGACCATTCTATTCGTCGCAAAGTTAGTCCCGGAAACCAAAGGAAAGACGCTTGAAGAAATTCAGGCATGCATAAATTCGTAGGAGAAAGGGAGGAGGCTAAAAGATATCTAATTGGACCATAGCTGAAAGATCTCAGACAGTTTCATCACTACTTGGTGCAGAAAGCTCATGTGTGAACACGCAAGAAAGAAAATAAACAACCTATTTTATTTGTACCACCATTTTTCTTTTTCTCTTTTTTGGATGGTAAAGTACTGTGTACCCAATTCTTCCGGCACAAAATAGATGGAAGTTATGGCCACAACAAGGAAAATTAGATAAAAAGGGTACTACTTATGGGTGGAGAAAAGTCGGAAGAGCCAGAGATTATGAATTGAAAGTTCGCAGATGTATGCTATTGCAACTGAGTTTAGAGGAATTCTTCGTAATTGAATCACTAAACAACTGGTCCTAGATAAAAGATATTGTCATTTTTAAGCCTAAACTGGTCCATTGAACTTGTATGCACAAACCTGCATGCACGATACTTTACTCAGCGAAGCCTAATGGGCTGACCGTCCATGATCCCCATTGTTAGCCCAAGTGACTAATGTGACTAGCATGCCAGTTGTCTCAACCACGTCAGCAGGGTCTTTAGCCATGTCACCTGCCACATTAGCGGAATCTACCATGACAACCTTAGGTGCCACATCACCATCCTCTGAGTGCCAATGTCATCTTGGTTCGAGAATCACATGACTCAAGCTTTTATTGATGCCTCTTGCCTGATGCCAAATTTGCTTAATTGTTTGTAAGGATTTGATTTGTTTGTATTCGTTTGTAATTGTATATATTACCGATTGAACTTTTGGAAAGTTGGGAGAAAGTTAATAAACACTAGTATTTTATTACCTTTCGTTTCTTATATTTTTCAGCCAAATCCATACTTTTTTGCCATTAATCCTCAAATTAACTTGGTAACAAGAACCTTTCATTACAAGCCCTTCTCTTAGAAACCTATGGCCTCTTCTTCTTCCTTAATGACCATTTTGGTCATATCACCCTCCTTTATGACAACTCCACTTGCATTGCCCACCCCTATCCCTTCCTTGACCATCAATGTGTGGTTCAACAACACCAACTTCGTAGTGTGGAAGAACCATCTCACCCCTTATTTGGTCTCTTCTTAGCTTCCATCAATTGTCGAAGGTACTGAACTTGCCCTTCAACATCTCTAAGCCTCTTGTGGGGTTCAACTCCTATATTCTACCTACATCACCTAGCTCATTTGAAACCAAACGGTGTTAAGATGTAGTCTAGCAACCTTCACCAACCTGATTGTTTCCTATCACTTATCGCAAAATGTTGGCATTGGTTTGGTCTTACTTCTTTGCCTTTTATGCCGCTCAATCTTATGCCTATGTTGCATTTGTTAAAATGTAGCTCTAAACCCTTTAGAAGGGAATCTTACTCATTTGTTTAAAGGCTTGGGAGAGGAAGATTTCCATCAAACCCTTTAGAGTATCTCCATCAAACCACCTTTATCATTAAAAAACTCTCTATTGTTGGTAATATTATCTCTAACAATGAGTATCTTACTCACTTGTTTAGAGGCTTGGGAGAGGAATTTTATGTATTGGCTGCCATTTTCATTTTTGTTTAAACTTAAGCTAACCTATTAACTTGCAAAGCCCTTCATTGCCTTATTCTCACTCACAAAGTATGTGTAGATATAAGAAGATTCAATGCTATCCAACCTTCTTTGCCAATTGTTATGAGACATTCTTACTAGTTTGCCGCTTCCTAGCCTCTTCTACCATTTTCTCCATAGCCACTACCTATACCTACTCCTTACTCGACCTAACAACCTTTTGCCTTTCCTCTCTCTGGTGTTCTCCTTACATTGTTGGTGTTGATGTAACGACCTTGTATGTAGTGTAGACTAATCAAAACCAAGCAGGAGGCATGCTGCCACATCATCAAGGTCACCCAAGTCAGAGAGCTTAAGAGGTTGAAGGTCAAGTGTCCATGTAAGCTTTCATGAGGTACAAACTTGGAGGGAACGTAAAGTCATACATGACAACTGTAGGGTCTAAGCATGACCTCAACCATGACAATGTTACCCCCTTTACAAGCTACATGGACGGTTATCCTCACCTTACTATGAGAAACCTTATTGCTGTGTTAGAGGAACCTTCCTCTAGTAAGGTCAGTGGTCAGCTCCATAAGAAAAAGAAACTTAGTAGGCCTTCTTCTTGAAGATGTGTAGATCACACTTTACAACCGCTTTATTGCTTTGTATGTTTTTGTCCAAAGTCTATAAGTAGGATGTATGTTGTTAGAACAACTCACTATCTCTAACGTAAGAAACTTTGTAAGGTTGTAAGAGCCTATCTTTTGTACTCAATAATATCTACGTGTTAGTGTGCTAAATCCATTGTTCTTTGATTTTCTTCTCTGGTATCAAAGCCACTTAATTCAACCTCAATATAACATTATACGACATGTCTCGTAGATCCACATACCCATTTCTGAACTCAGTAAATGTTGGTAACTTTGTCACAATCAAACTTATTGAAGGAAACTACCTTTCATGGATGATTCAAATGAAATCCTTTATACAAACTCAGAAACTCATCGACTTTATCACTAGGACTACATCATTACCACCCGTTATTATTACTACAAATGATGATAGAGAAGAGGCAAACCCAGAGTATGAAGCCTGGATTCAAAGCGATGCTTTAGTTAAATCTTGGATAATAAGCAAGCTATCATAAGAAGTTTTAGGACATATCTTTGAGCTAGATACCGAAGCTTTAGTATGGGAAGCTTTTGCAAATCATTTTGCACAAAAGATTGAAACATAAGAATTTAATTTACTATCTCAAATCAATAACTTGAACAAGAAGGAAAACAACTACTTATTTTCCTCTCCAAATTCAAAGGACTTTTAAATCCACTCAGCTTCATTGGATGACCTTTTACAGACTTCGCCAAAACATTTCTTCTTCTTGAAATTTTAGGAGAAGACTATGAAGCGTTCAAAACTACAATGTTTTATCCTCCAATACCATATTTCAGTGAAGTAGTTTCCCAACTTCAAGCTTATGAAGCTTGACACCTATGTTACATGTCCAACAAAGTTAGCATGCCAAATGAAAATATGGCGTTTGTAGCTTAACGGAATGGAAGAAGAGGTTGAGGACATGGATGCAGTAAAGGCTTATTTTTCTCTTCCCAAGGAAGGGGTTTTAACCCTGCTGCCATCTTCAATAGAGAAATACAATGGTAAAATCAGCTAAATTTGTAAAACAAAACTACAAGTAATAATTTTGTTAATTCTGATAATCGTCCAATTATTACCCGTCAAATATGCAGTAAAAGAGGACAAATTGGTTTGGAATGTTGGAAACAGCTTTGACCATTCCTTCCAAAGTGAGGAAATTCCTAAGGCTTTAGCAACACTTCAAATAATGGATCACAACAAAGAAAAATAGGGTCGTCAACTCAGAAGCTACCTCACATATTGTTAACAATCCAAGTAAACTTAATAACCTTCTACACTATAAAGGTTCAGATGGGATAATGATTGGAAATGGGCAAAATATACCAACCACCCATACTAGAACAACAAATCTTGGCAACGAAACATTAAAATTAATTTAGTTCTAGTTTCCCTATGATATAACTCAAAATTTGTCGTCCATATCAAAATAAACTAATGACTATCCCTCCTTGGTGTTTGACAAAACCTATTTTGTGGTAAAGGACATAGCCATTCAGGAAACATTCCTCAAATGACATAGGAAAGGAGATATGTATGTACTATCAATTAAACATGATACCCCTCCTTGGTGTTTGACAAAACCTCTTTTGTCGTAAAAGACATAGCCATTCAAGAAACACTCCTCAAATGACATAGGAAAGGAGATATGTATGTACTATCAATTAAATAGGAACAAGCCCTATTTTCTTTGCATCAACAAAGCATAGATGGCAATACATGGCATAAGAGATTAGGACATTCTAATATTTGTATTTTGAAATATCTATCAAAACAAAAATGTATAACTGTTAATGGTGAACTTCTAGTCTCATGTCAAAAATGTTAGGAAAATAAAAGTCATCATCTACCCTTTTCATACTCAATAAATAAATCAAGTTCTCCATTAGAAAAGATTCATAGTGATCTTTGAGGACCCTCACCCACAACATCTTGTCAAGGCTTTCTACAATATATAATATTGATTCATGATTACACCAAATTTTCTTGAATTTATCCTATTAAATGAAAGTTAGAATTTTATCAAACATTTGCAATGCTTTAAATTATGGTAAAACGTTAATTTAATGCAAAGATTAAAACCATGCAATATAATAATGGAGGTAAATATATTAGCAACGAATAAGCAGAACATTTAACCAAATATGACATAATTCAAAAAATTTCTTGTCCTTATACACCTTAATAAAATGGAGTCATAGAATGAAAACACAAAAATATATCAAAACTCGGCAAGACAATGATGAACCATGCAAAACTACCTCACAACTATTGGATGGAAGCCGTTTTAATTGCAATATAGATAATAAACCGATTACCTACAACAATCTTAGGAAATAAATCCCTTTATGAATTATTGCATAATTGGAAACCAAATTATGGTACGTTAAGAGTATTTTTTTTACAATGTTTTCCTTGCCTTCGGTCCATCATAACAAACAAACTATCTGCAAGATCAATTGCCTATGTATTCTTTGCTGCCTTTATCTTAAAACTGGCAGAATCTTTATATCCAAACATGTCATCTTCCTAGAACAAATTTTTCCATTCCAAAAGGACAAGTTAAATGAACATCAACTTGAAGATCTTAGAAACACATATTTCATGCCGCAAGATTAGCTTAAGGATATTGAAGAACAACTTAAATCTACCATAGCTTCAGAGGATGACATCATAACTGCAAGGTACTACCAAAATAAAACAAAAGAAAACAAATATAAAGAGTAGTGGATTTTGAGGAAACAACAAACCGAATGGACGAAAATCATGGGTCTTTGGTAAATTAAACATTAAACATATCAGAAAACAATCTTTAGTAGATACAAAAACCCATCTTATCTTAGTTTAAAAATATGCATGCAACAAGAACCAGTGCAAAAGGTAGACAAGTCCTAACCTCACAAGAACACACATGTGATAAAATACCTCAGCTGATTCCTACAAACACAACACCACATTAGCTGCAAGCCTCAAAACCTACACATGAAGTCACCCACTATGTAGATGATGAAGGAAATTCAAAATAGACCAATGACATTATCATCTATAAGAATGATGAAACAACCTCTACTTTAGACCTGGATGATGATGCATGGGATGATCAAAGTCTAGATTTTTCTCATTCTAAGGACGTGCAAGAAAGGAGTCCACCCATTATGTTGTGTCTTCCGTTTTAAATCAAATTTCACCTTTAACTAGTTCTCCATTAAAAGAAAAAGAGCAACTCCCACATTCTCACACCATGACAACTCGAAGTCAAATGGGTGTTCTCAAGCCAATCTTACATTATGCCATGCATACCGTGCACTCCATACCAGCCATTCCCTCATCTTTCATTGAAGCTCTCATGCTTCTCAATTGGAGAGGTGTAATGGAAAATGCAATATGGGCTCTAAGATAGATCTTTACTTGGCAACTTGTGCCAAGACACTACACCATGAATGTTATTGGTTGCAAGTGGGTGTTCAAACCCAAACTTGCGGCTGATGGAAGCCTTGAGAGACTAAAGGTGTGTTTAGTTACAAAAGGATATAATCAAAAGCCCAGAGTGGATTATGTTGAAACTTATAGCCCAGTGGTGAAATCAACAACAATCAGACTCATCCTTACCTTAGCCACTATCCAAAGGTGGGCGATAAAGCAGTGCAATGTTGATAACGTCTTCTTACATGGATGACTCGAAGAAGCAATGTTTATAGAGCAACCAAATGGATTTTGTGATCCATAAAGGCTAAGACATGTTTGTGCACTTGATCTCTCCTTATACAATCTAAAGCAAAGTCCACAAGCATGGTTTTAGAAGCTGTCAAAATACCTACTTAATCGTGACTTTAGTTGTTGTCCATATGATGCCTCCTTATTTGTCTACCAATGTGTGGGAGTGCATGTTTGGATCTTAGTCTATGTGAATGACTTGGTTGTGACAGGTAACTCGCTTTATCATATAACTAGCTTTGTTGATTATCTATTTGAAATGTTTCCGATCAAGGATCTAGGGGACTTGTGCTTTTTTCCAAGAATGCAAGTCTACCAAAGCACAAATGACTTATTTCTCTCATAAGAGAATTATGGACTAGACATTTTGTGACATGTAGAAATGATCTATTACAGACTGGTTCCCACACCAATGTCCATTAAGCAACAGCTGATTGTAAATAATGAAGAGATGTTCGCACATCCAACCTTCTTTTAAAGTTTACATGGAGACTTACAATACACGACCATAATAAGGCTAGACTTAGCCTTCCCGGTAAACAAACTCTACCAAAAGATGTCCAATCCAACATTGTAAGACTTTCATGATCTGAATCGCATCTTGTGTTATCTTCAAGGCACAATCAAACACGGGTTGAAGATACTGAATCAAATCAATGCAAATTTGTATGGCTTTAGAGATTAAGATTGGGTGAGATACACTGATTCCTGAAAATCCACTACCAGATTTTGTCTTTTTATCGAAACCAATTCCATTTTATGGTATTCTAGAAAGCAAGGTGTTGTTGTTTGTCCTCTACTGAAGTATAATACAAAGCTTTGGTCGAAGGAACTGTAGAGGTAGTTTGGGTCTTACATTTGCTAAGGTTCCTAGATGTAAGTCAATCTACTCCTATAAAGCTTTATTGTGATAACCTTGTTGCTCTGTACATGAGTGTAAATCCCACTCAACACAATTGCATAAAGCATATGGACATTGATTTCATTTTGTAAGGGAGAAAGTGGCATAAGGAACCATAGTCACAGTCTATATCCCATCTTCCTAACAATTGGCAAACTTGTTCACTAGACCCTCTTCTCAAGTTGCATACAAAGCCATAAGAACCAAGCTTGGCATGATAGAGCCAAGCTTGCGATGGAGTGTTGATGTAACGACTTTATATGCAGTGTAGACCAATGGAAACCAAGCAAGAGGCATGTTGCCACATCATCAAGGTCACCTAAGTTAGAGAGCTCAATTTCGAGGTCAAGCTTCCATGTCAACTTTCATAAGGTATGAACTTGGAGGGAATGTGAAATCATATGTGACAACTGCAGGGTCTAAGCATGACCTTAATCATGACAATGTTACCCTTTTTACAAGCTACATGGACGGCTATCCTCACCTCACTGTGAGAAACCTTAATGCCATGTAAGAGGAACCTTCCTTTAGTAAGTTCAGTGGTTAGCTCTATAAGAAAAAGAAACTCAGCATCCCTTTTCCTTGAAGATGTGCAGATCACACTTTACAACCACTTTACTACTTTGTCTATTTTTATCTGAAGTTTATAAGTAAGACATATGCTGTTAAAGCAACACACTATCTCTAACATGAGAAACTCTGTAAGGCCATAAAAATGCCATATTTTGTTCTCAATAATATCTATGTGTTAGTGTGTAAATATGTTGTTCTTTGATTTTCTTCTGTTGGCACCAACCAACTTTCCTTGACTAGGAGGCCATGGTTATCACCATGGCAAGCTGTTCAATTTTGCAGCCGTTTCAACCATATAGTAACCTTTTGTCAAGAATAGTTTAGCCTGACTTTTGTTTCCCCCACAAACCAAACCCAATACTATCCTAGTCAACCCACCTTTCCTCTAATCCATTGTGCATTCCAAGCCAAGTATCCCCTATTGAATTATTTGGTTCCATTCATTATTAATCGGATCAAGGATACTTCTAAAAAGAAATATATCAAAGAGTTGGTGCTAGGCTAGCCGAAAATCAAATTTTATTAGAAGCTTGGTCTTAAAATTTTGGAAAAATTAGCTTTTTATGATTACAATGACAATGATCTAGCAAAAGAGGTATTCTAAGTGGGTTCAATGGACAATGGGGATGGAATAGCTGTTGGGTGGCTAGGACACCCTATTTATAGAGATAAAGAAGGACATGAACTTTTTGTACGTCTTATGCCTACTTTTTATCCACAAACCTACACCCCCTTAATGACAATAATCCAACAAAAGGGGATATTTTGAGTGGGTTCAATGGATAACGGGGATGGAATAGCTGTTGGGTGGCTAGGACACCCTATTTTTAGAGATAAAGAAGGATATAAACTTTTTATACGTCTTATGCCTACTTTTTATCCACAAACCTAACCCACCCCCCCTTTTTTTCAACACACATTCATTCTCAAGTCCACTATGTTTCTCCCATTTATTTTTCAGCACCTATTTCTCATGCCCATTACCTATGACAAGCCTATATGCTAATTTACCACCACTTCTAGCCTAACAAGCTCCTACACTTTCCCTTTCCTTCCTTTTTGGATGTTGCCTCGTAGAATCTAGACTTAGGTCCTTCCCACCATGTCACCAATACCATTGTTGTGTTGTTGAGTGCTATCCATACATGGATCTCAATAGCTCATTGTGAGAGGTGGCATATTTCTACCCATCACTTACATAAGTATTATTAAGTCCTCATCTTTCCATCTTTTTAATGTTTTGGTAGTGCCTCTTATTACAAAAAGTTTATTTATTTATAAGTCTGCTCTGGACAATTCTTGTGTTTCTTATTTTTCATTCACTTATTTTTTGCCTATATCTTTGCATACCAGTTATATTTTGCTTCACAATTAAATATTACAGTCTTTATCACATTTTGCTATCTAGCATTACTTCATCTCCTTTTGCATTTACTATATCACCACTAGTTAGGTTACACCTTGTTTGATGCATTGTTTTGTCATTTGCTATCAATATTATCAACTTTACTAGCTCTTTTTTCTCCCTTGTGTATGTGTGCTCTTAGTAAGAGTCCATGCATTCTTTGTCCCTCTACCTACTATAGGTCTTTTGCTTTCTTTCAATTGGTCTACTTTGATGTTTGAGAACTTCACTTGCAATTTCTTTTCATAACAATAAATATTATGTATATTTTATAGACAACTTTTCCAGATTTTTTTGGTTTTATTATTTTTTCACTCGTTCTTAATTCCTTAATATTTTTATTTCTTTTTATACTTGTCTTATTCTCCCAACATTTGGCATGAATATCATTCTATCTTTGTTGATAGAAATATGCCATAAATTTCACTGGGGCAAATTATATATCCAGCGTTTAAGAGAAAAAGTAAAATCTAGGTACAATTGCTTAATGATAATTTATACTTTATAAATTCTTTTGGGATGAATATTAACACCTCAAATAAAAAATGTGCCCGATGCCTGTAAGAATATCTATTTATCTCCCCTATGGGCTTTCCACGAAAGTAAGGGTATTAAGCGTCATTCCCGCCGAGAGAATGCCAACATGGAGGCACGTTTCGGGATGTTAAGTGGGCGTCCCCACTCTTAAAATCTGCCTCAGGTTTCCTCTCTCTCTGCTCACACACTGAAGAAAGAGAAAGCCAGACGCACGGAATGGCAACGGTAACAGCTAGGGTTTCGTTCCGCATAGTCATGGCCGTCCTCTTAATCCTCGTCCTCTTCTACGTCGGCCGCCCGCTCTATTGGAAGATCTCTGCCACCATCCACGACATCCGCAACAATAAACAGACCGTCAAGCAAGGTGTGAAATCTATTATCTCTCTCTAGCTTTCTCTCCGCTCTAAGCGCTGTTGTTTCTACCCATCATTTTCCCTTTCTCTTGCCTAAAACACTGTTTCGGTGATCCAGGCCTCTCCCAGATCGTTCTGGAAGCCCAGAAAACCGTCGGCTGGTACCACGACGAGTCGGACTCGGGCGCCGTCAGCAATCGTCGTCTTCTGCGTAAGCTTTTCTTATAAAATAATGGTAGATCCGGTGGCAATGCTAGGAGGATTCCTGACGGCATTGCAATATTTCGGGTATGGTCGTGTAATAATAGAATTTGTAACGGTGAATACGGATCTAGGGCATATTTCTCAAATTTTTGTAGTATGGAAGGGTCTATAAATCAATAATGTGATCGCTGATATGAGAAGTTGATGGATTTTCCAAATTTGTTGAAATATCCTCATCTGGTAGTGAAAAAAGTGGTGTCGATTTTAGGGACGAATTTTATATTATCCACTGTTTCTTGCACTGTGCTAAGCTAATCTGAGATTCTTTAATTTGGGGATAGTGATGGGAGGAAGTCGTTTCGTAGACCTTTCCTATATTTCCATTTAGTACCTCTAGAGGAGAGTTCATGTCTCGTAACTCACGAGCTCTGGATCATCCGGATTTTTCTTGTTCTCTTCAAAGATTTGCAAGATCCAAAAAACTGAATTCAGTAAAGTGCGAGCATCCGTTCCACTGTCAGTTTTTAAAAGCAGAATCGGAAGCGTAACAGAATAATTTGGGGACTTAGCTGTGCAAAGTCTGCCAAGAAAATATCTTCTATCTCGCTGTCCTAAGGAAATAGTTGCTGCTGGGCTTTCCCCAATGGGCTCTTCTATTTGGAGATGGTTCTTGTGTGGCCTAACCATATAAGTGTTTTATCACATATGAATTCCGTGGAAATTGGACTCTAGAAAATAATGGTTTGTAAAACCCATTTCATCTACTTCAAAAACTCATTATTACATTGGTAATCCATAGCTTATCATATTGCAAATTTAGTGATCTTAAGCAACGGGAGTGAAAATAATGTTGGTTCTTCGTTATGTCGTGTCAAGTGTAAAACGGGGATCAAGTATGCAGGCCGAAGCCCACTACAAAAAAATTACTGAACGCCAGCATTGGGGGCTCTTGAATGTACAAGTAGTTTCTCAAACTTCAAATGTTTCCCCGAAAATTCGCCCAAGGGTCACATTTGGGACATCAACATAGGGAATTAAACTGGCCAATGTACCAATAGGTAAGGTAGAAAGATCTCAACTGCACCAATAGGTAACTGATTGACAAAAGCTTCTTCAATTTAAATTCAATTATGTACTAGAGATAAATAACTAATCCTAACAAAGGAGAAAAAGGCTTCCTTTTTTTAGATCTCAATATTTTTCTTCAATAATCTCCTTTTCTCAATCCTAAGTCTTATATTACTATCTCTTAATAAAGATAAGTTGTTTTACTTAAAAGACAAAAACGTTAAAGACTAACTCTGTATTGTCCCTCCTTATTGTGACAATAATCTTGAAATTTCTTTTAGGATTACGTCATTTCAACAATATATACTTGATGTTTTGCTCCCCAAAAAAATCTGCCTTCACCTACAAAAAGTCATTACAGTAGATATACATTGACGCTTCCGCCCTCAACCACCGAGGTCCTAAGAGTTTTGGTCTGAGCACCATCTTTGCTTTGGTTCAAGATAGGCCTTTTTGAGAGTCAGACCTAAAAAAATGGATTGAAAAGTCAAACTGGAAAATTCGATCATCTCCGATCGCATGATTGCAGCAAGATTTGACTTTCTAGGGGTCCCTTTGTCCACCTACTTACCCTTTTGGACAAGAAAACATAATTGATTGGCCTTCATTCCACGTGCTTCCCTTTCTCCACCACCATCTTCCTAATCTCAGCCTCTTCGATTGTCATACCAAACTTGAAAGAAAAAAGAGAGTGAGACCCACCGAGTCAAGCCTGAGATAGGAAAAGCAGTGGGCCGTAGGTTAATCCCTTTTTTCTCATCCTAATGTCTTAGTCAAAAGCGAAATTGTGGATCCTTAGAAGTGCTTGCCCTAATGGGTCACTAATTAGAACTGGGATCCTTTTCAGACAAATACTTGATGGCCATGGTTGTTCTAAAACACAGCTCGATGGGATCGACATGCGTAGAGAGCAAAAAACTTCAATATCATAGTGGACACGATATGGCTTAACAGTAGATTCCCTCTCATATGCAATCTTTTTCTAATGATTTTATGGTAGATTTGATTCACAGAACGGGAAAAGAGATCTAATAACTCGAGAAGGTGATTCTTTGTTGTCCATTGTAATAGTTACATTTATGATAATGTAGACAAAACTGAATGTCGAAGACAACAGACCATGGATGCTTTAATTTCTCTTTATCCAGTTCCATTACTAGAGTGGAAACTGCAAATTTAGTGATTAATAGCATATAATTAATCAATAACGTTGCAATTTGTTCGTAATAATTATGTCTTGCTGTCATTAAATATTATGACCAGATTATAAGGTTTCTGGATTCATTTCACAAAGGGCATCCATAAAGTAGAAGCCCACAAGTAAAAGGAAACACAACATAGTCGAGTTCAGGACATCAGTGGCGTGCTCGTCTATCTCACAAGCTCTGCCATTGCACATAGCCTCCTTCCCGTCTTTATCTTTGTGGAAAATAGCCAGATTTCAGTACGATCTTCTCCATTCACGTTTAAGCATGCACCACTTTTTGTAGATGCCTTTATCTTGTCTAGCAATTCAAAATCTTGTCAGGTTGTCAATCTTGAAAGAGAACTATAAGCACTAAAGAAAGAAAGAGGAAGACCAAAATGAGTCATGATCTACCAATTGCCGTTTAGTCTAGTTGATGGACTGCTTAAAATATATGTTGCCGACAGGAGTCTCACTACGCACAACATCAAGTTTCCTTCTTACCAAAAACTTCAAAGTTTCATGCTTAAAGTGGATCACCTAATTGAACTTTTTCAAAATTCAACATTGCATTTAGTATTCGGGGAGTCCCGTGAAGATATATCATCATTGCCGGCATAATAAACAGCCTGTTCTTCAGTGACCAAAATTTTCCACGTTGCAATGACGACACATTTTTTTATCACTCAAGTGGTCAAGTTTTTCTTCCCCCTTTTTCTTTTGAGCAGAGTGTCTTTTTTTATTATCTGAGCTGCTTCAATCTAGAAACTGTGCATATCGAACCAATGAGTGCTGCTGTTTTTGCAACGGGGTGTTTCTTTAAACCCTACTGTTATAAAATAGCCTTCAACATAATCATGGTTTGCTCGAACAATTCCTTATAGAACTTAGACCTAGGAATCATCTTTTGGTCTGGAAGTCCTCCGCATGCTCGTCCAAAGTGAAAAGAAAGGAAAAACAAGCCTCTCCTTGGGCTAGGGGTAACCTCCCCTATGTCCAAAGCTTCGACCCCACCCTTCACGTAGTGGGAGGCCAATCAAACAGTACCTACGATCATAGTCCAGGACTCAGGATCAGCTCGTTTCTGAAGGCAGGAAGTGAGTGATCGTGGGAAAGAAATTTCCCAGACGAGATCGTAGAGGATTTTCCGCTGATGACTGATGAAGATTTTTTCTATTCTGTCGACGGAAGATTCGACTGTAATCTTCCCTCATACGTCACCCTGCAGATTTCCGTTTTGGGCGTCTTGATGAGGAGAGGAATCTGGCGTTTTTCTGGAGAGATGCGACGCTTTCCACCGTTTAATAGTTGTTTAAGTATATGAACTACGACAAATGTAAAAAAATTTCTTTTGGTTAATAAATTCCTTTCCTAGTACAAAACACTCATTATATGGTGCCCTGCACTAAATGTTGATAACGTTATACTTGCGTCCGTGTCCAAGTGGTAGCGAATACTACTGTTGAGTCAAAATGTCCTAATATGTTAGTACGACAAACTCAATTACGCTCATCATGTATCATCATTCAGTTCCCATAAACTTGGTGTGTCCCGAGTCACATAAGTTTATAACAATTTCAACAATTTCACCACACTTCAAATCCAACATCACTTGGTAGGTATTTTTGGATTCCTCTCCGATACAGTCTTGGTGGCTATTTCTAGATTCCTTTTTGGAGTCCTTTCTTCTACACGCTGCAAGTTACTTTTAGGTTTTTGTGATCACACTCGAGACTCGAGTGTAGCTTTAATATTAATTATAATTAATTCAACTATTTATCTCAAAGGCATAACTTATTAGAATTACTCCCTAGTATGTTTTGGGCCCCTTAACTCATAACCCGTGACAGCATAGGTGACAATTACATCTTTGCATTGGATCAATTACTCTCATTACCCTTTTTTAAATAATTAAACCCTTAAGTGTGGGTAGAAACACTTCCACAAGAATAGTGCCGTCATCACCTCTTTCCTCCTCTGGAGGCGTCCGTCTTTTTTCTGCTTCCATATGACGGCTTCTTCTGTAAACCTGTCTGAGCCGAACATCTTCAAAACCCCTAAGTTCAAATGCCAACGCCTTAGTCGCTACTTTGAAAGTAAGGATTCTAGAGGTATTTGTAGAATCAGCACTGATTGGTGTGCTCGGAACGCGAGATTTGTTTCCCTTAAGCCTCCAGTTTTGCTTGGCTTCGAGACGAAGGTCATCAAGAAGGAGAAGGTCAAGCTCGATGGCCCCGAGTTATTTGATTTTGATCCCTAACTTTCTATACTTTTGTGTTGGTTTTCATTGGCTATGGTATAATATTTTTGTTAAATGCAATTGCGAGAGGGAGGGATTTGTTTCCTTTGCTTTCGGAAGCACTCAAGGGGATTAAATAGATTGGTGTTATTAAATGGAATTTACAAGTAAATAGGTTGCTCTTAGTTTATCTTTGAATTAAGAAAGTAATTAATTGGATGGATTTGCTCGAAGTGTACTCATTGGTTGCAATTTTGAAGAGGCGATGTGAATCTTTGTACCTAGCATTAATGTATTAAATTTAAAGCAAAGAATGTATCTTAAAGTTTTTACTTGTCCATTTTAAATTATTGACAAGAAAAAGACGAGCACTGATAGGTCATTTTAATTTTGCTAGAGTTGTTTTCTTGATTCATGTTTTTGGATGCAATATCTACTTATGCTAATAATGAGGTTTTATATTGTTATTTTATGTAGGTTTATTAAATGATAACATAGAATATATTCACTTATGTCTAATAAATGAATTCCTAATTGCATGTTCTTTAATGTTCTTACCAAAGAGTGGTTTAGATATCACTTCTCTGCATATTGTTAATAAAACTAAACTTCTCATATCTTATGTTTAGGTATCTCTTGAAGCTCAAAAGTTAAAAGATTCTCTTACTAAAGTGAATTATGATAATGTAGTTGAGGTAATCATTACTCTTCCTATTAATTTTTTCTAGAGTTAATTTTTTTAGGTTTCTGTTGTCTAATAGTTTTCCATCTAGTTTATTCTTATTTTTTTAGTATGGATTTTCTTTTTTTGTTGGTGACCAAGTTATAATACCTTTGTAATGGTAGAATTTATTTATGTGACACTTATTAATCTATGTTGTGCATGTTGGTGGTGATCAAGTTATAAAACCTTTGCAATGGGAATATTCAACTATGGTGCGACTGTTAATCTATGTTGTCCATGTTGTTGGTGACCAAGTTATAAAAGCTTTACAGTGGGAGGATTTATAAATGTCATTCCCTCTATTATTCTCTACTAATTATTTGTTAGTTAAGTTATCAAAAATTACTACTGGCTTTTTCATGTTATTCTAGGTTATTTACCTATTAATAAAACTTTGTTTTGAGAGAGTTTAGAAATATTGTTAGAGCTGTTAAATTATAGTGGTTTTATTGTTGTTTGGGTTTTTAGTAATGGCTTCTAGCATTTTCATGTTGTTCATTCTTATTCGTAAGATAATGAAGCTACTAGAATAGAAAGGTTTGTGATAACAAAAGATTTTATCTTTTACTTGAAAGAAAGCCTCCTAGGGAGAATTGTTGTGATTCACTATATTTATGAAATAAAGAAACAAGTGTCTCATAAATTGATTACTTTAAATTTTTTACTTAAAGTATGATATTTGTTGTTATCTTTAGTTCCTTAGTGACTTATTATTTTACCAAGCAATGATGCTTTGTTCACCTATGAAGTTAAGGTTTGACATTCAATTACCCAATATCAAACACATAATAAGCAATAAATTAGCTACCTTAGAGAGCACTTATGCATAATGCTAAAAAAAATTATTATATTTTGATGTTATTGATATATTGCAAGAGCATAATTAGAAAGATAATTAACTAGGATTCACGGAGCTCAAGTAAGAAATCCAGTTCTTCCATAGCCAAGGAATCTATTTACATGACTTGCTTTCATTTTATTGCTTAAAACACCATTTTGCCACAACCATACATGTTACTCAAGTTAATGTATTAAAATACTTATAGCCTACGATATGCATATAAAAGAATAATCAAAAGCCTTAGACTCCTTTAAGCCTATAGGCATAATTCTTCTACTTCATTAGATTCAACACATGTGCAAAGATTCTTAAACTTCACATCCAATTCTCACAATTTCTATTTATTGATAATATAGAAACATCTTATAAACCATAATTTGAATATTGTCCTCAAAGCAATAATAACATAACCCTTTTGGCTCTTAGTACCAACCCTTGTAACATTTCAAGATGAGCATTAATCTTGGCTCTTCGACACCTCTATGCATAGTAATGACTCCTCAAGGTAGCAACAGTTCTTTTTGTTAATAATTTTGCACCCAACTTCACTGGAGCCTTAACAAGCTCTAATCTTACTAATTCCAAAACCAAAGACAGAGATGAAGTAGACCTAATGGTTGCCATTGAGGAATTTACCAAAAACACATCCCTCGACTTGTCAAAACTGAAGTTTTATAGTGTTTAAACTCCAAGCAAAAGTCTCCATCACTAGCAAATTGATAAAGGGTGTGAATGGAATGTTGTAAGAAAGTGAAATATGGGGAAAAGCCAACAAGTATGTGAGAATGAATATGTGTTAAGCTACAATGAACTATACAACAAGTAGCCTGATTATATAGGTTTAATTCTTAATTTATATAAACAATAAATACAATATATTATGATAATATTTAGAAAATAATCTTTCCTTATATGCACCAATACTCATCCTCAAGTCAGATATTTATATAGATCAAATACTTTGAGCTTAGGAAGAAGGTGTCCATGTTATTTGTTGCATAATGCTTTTGTCAACAAATTGGCCAATTGCTATTTGGTAATGATATGACATGTCACTATTATTCCTTGTTGGAATGGAATGACATTCCACCTCAATATGCTTTGTGCATTCATGAAAAATTAGGATTTGACGTAGTGGAGTAATTAGTAAGCCAATAATCTACATTATCTCACATATGGTAACTTACATAACTCAATATTTTGTCTTTACTAATGGGAGTGATACAATTGGTTGTTTCTTGGAGCACAAAGATATTAGAGAATTTTCAAGCATAATGCAAAGTTCAATGGTGGATCTCCTTGTCATGGGACATGTGCTATAGTTTAAGTCACAAAAGGCTCTCAATTCAAATTGTGACATGGAAGGGAATATGAAACCAAGACTTAGGCAAGTCTTGATATATCTAATCACCTTCATTGTTGCATCCATGTGTGGTTGTTTTAGTGTATGCATGAATTGATTGAGAAGTTGAACCTTAAAAGTAGATCAATCTGCTAACTAGCCCTTAGTAGACAAAAGGGTCTTTAAGTAGTGGATCATCTATCTTCTTTAGAAAGCTTGCAGATCATCTATCTTCTTTAGAAAGCTTGCAGATCATCTATCTTCTTTAGAAAGCTTGCGGATCATCTATCTTCTATAGAAAGCTTGCATCATACTTTACACTTGTGAATCGTTTGTTCTACCTTATGGAAATGATCATTGACTTTGAACTAACTGGACTAGCTTCGAATAACAATTCCAATATTTATTTGCGCTAACTCAATAAGACCCTTTATGGAGAACAAGGAATCTTGAGACCTACGAAAAATTTAGATTGGCCAAGATCTTTTATGAAGAAAATAACATGCAAATGCTTTTTGAGATTGGAGATGATATCCTAATTGTTTCTTGTAATTAATATGTCATCGACATAAATGAGTAAGGCCACGAATAAGTTACCTCTTCTCTTGGTAAATAAGCAGTAATCAATTAGGTTTGATTGAATGAAGCTGTGCACAATTCTTATGTTTAGGCATCTTTTGAAGCTCAAAAGTTAAATGATTCTCTAACTAAAGTGAATACTAATATTATGGTCAAGGTGATCATTACTCTTACTATTAGTTTCTTCCTGAGTTAATTATTTTAGGCTTTTGTTGTCTAATGGTTTTCCAGTTAGTTTATTCTCACTCTTTGAGTATGGATTTTATATTTTTTGGTACTAACCAAGTTGTATAACCTTTGCAGTGGGGGAATTTATTTGTTTTGCGACTATTAATCTATGCCCTGTGTGTTGTTGGTGACCAAGTTATAAAACCTTTGAAGCGGGAGAATTTATTTATGTTGCGGATGTTAATATGTGTTTTGCATGTTGTTAGAGACCAAGTTATAGAACCTTTGCTGTGGGAGAACCTATTTATGTTGCGGCTATTGCGTCTATTGCAACTGTTGCAGCTGTTAATACCTATGCAAGTTGTTGGTAACCAAGTTATAAAAACTTTGCAGTGGGAGAATTTAAAATTGTTGTTGCATCGGTTAATCTATGTTGGGTATATGTTGGTTGAGTTGTCAAGAAATGCTTCTATGATTTTTATGTTTTTCTTTCTTATTTACCTAATGATAAAATTAGACAAAGAAGGTTTGTAACAATTAAAGTTTTTGCCTCTTACTTGAAAGAAGCCTTCTAGAGATAATTGTTGTGATTCACAATATTTATTAAGTAAAGAAATAAGTACTTGGTAAATTGATTACTTTAGTTTTTACCTGAATTATGATATTTGTTACTCTCCTGTTTAGTTCCTTTAAGTGACTAATTATTTCAGCAAGTAACGATGCTTTGTACATCTATGAGATTGAGGTTGGACATTCACCTATCCAATATGAAACATATAACAAGCATTAAATCAGCTACCTTATAGTAGCACTTATGCATAATGTTAAAATTTATCATATCATGAAGCTATGAACGCACTGTAAGACTACAACAAGGAGGAGAATTAGCTAGTATTCAAGAAGCATAAGTAAGAAATCCAGTTCTTTTATAATGAAAGAATCTATTTACATGGCTTGCTTTCAATTTATTGCTCAATATACGCAATCCAATTCTCACAATGTCTATTTATCAATAATATAAAAACATCATTAGCTTCTAAACCACAGCTTGATTTAAATTCTCTCCGCCCCCCTCTTATAAGTTTCTTGAGGCTGAAATGATTTTCCAGCTTGAAATTTGAGAATTCAGATGCTACGGAGGCAGAGTTGTTTTGAGGAACAAAACCAGAAATGTATAAGAAGAATATGGGTCTTACCTGAAGGATTTTTGATTTTGGTTGCAGAAGATAGAAAATCCATGAACTGCAACTTAAATCCTTATCTCATGATGACTTGCCGAATTATCAGTCACTTTAAATGTGCTCTTTCACAGAGTTCACTATTGCTCCTTCGGGGCATTCATGGAGCTGCATGGACATAAGGTAGTCAGAAGCACAAAATCTGCTTATAGTTTTCATGACAAACCTTATGAAAGAGCAAACCAAAACCCTTGACATTTTTCATAGTCAGTGAACCAAGTATTGTCTCATCATCATCTTCCAGACATTACAATTGCACACATTTTCCTCTTTTTCAAACCAAAACCCTTGACATTTTTCATAGTCAGTGAACCAAGTATTGTCTCATCATCATCTTCCAGACATTACAATTGCACACATTTTCCTCTTTCTTCAAAATATTTGTGCAGCTACGATGTAGAATACAATGTGGCATTTACTGTATTCATTAATTAAAATGTATCAACCTAGTTCAAACTACAAATGGCTTTTGCTATAACTTTCTATGAACCCTGGAGACGAAGGAATTAAGTCTAACTACAGGAGATGAATGGTAAATTATCGTGTACTTGCAGAGATATTTGACAGAAATAATAAGGCTGTTGGGCTCTTTTAGCTTAGTGACAGAATTTCTAAGAATGATTTCAGCCATAACGCTTGACTAAAGTGTGTTTCAAAAAATTTCAATCCATGTTCCCGCCGAAGTTGTCTGCAATAGCTTTTCTTTGAGAAGGTTCCTCATTGAGTAGCATTGTCTACCGAAGAAATTAGGGAAGTAGTTTAAAGCATAAACTTCCCATGTGTGTTGACACCATTGTTTTTGAAAGAAGACTACTCTATCTCTCTCCCTCACTTACGCTTTCTAGTGGATACTGAGACAAAGGAGAAACTCGGAAATGACAAGTTTATCTTTGAGCAGGAGAAGGCTACAAACATAAAACCATAAACCACAAAGGCCATCATCAACATCACAAATGCTCCAACTTAGTTAAAGATATCAAAAAAGCCTAAATTCTAATTCAAAAAGCTAGTTCATGAATTAAAAAAGACATTTTATATTTAAACATTAAAGATCAATTTTTTTTTTCCTAAAGTGAGACTTTGTCCTTGGCAAAAGAAAATGACCTTCTATATGCAAGCAGAGAAAGCCCACATTGTCCAACGCAAGCCACTTTTTAAATGTAAGCAAGTCACCTTCTGTTGGATATTCAAGATATGGAAGATTACCTGAGCCCTGGAAGCAGAATCCCAACAGTTTCTAACAAAAGGAAACGCGAACACAAGGTAAGATTATCTTCCTTAACAATGATTTTACAGAATCCCAAAACCGAAGTTGGGCGCACAACAAGCCAACAACCACAATGATTTGGTTCCAAATGAATCATAGCAATATATTTGTGGCTGAAATTTCCTAAGTCAAGCTTTTACAATAATGTTAACATCACATTACTTAAGTAAAACACGTCAATTAATCTCTCCATCTCTCTTACACAGAGATGCATAGAGGAACAAATCTGAATTTGACTCTAAATGTGTTCTTTTGCTTTGATAGGAATGAGAACAATTATGGACACTTCCATTAAACAAATTTAAAATCACCAAGTAACATGAATAACATTTTTCCGGTCACAACAGCAGAACTATCTTTGTTTTAGTCTTGAACCAAATATAGTGTTTAAACATTACCACTCTCCAAACAATCCAACCAAGCCATTTTGGTGCAATCATCCCTCACTCAAAAATTCAAATATCTCTAAATGTGGCTATTGAACTTACATCACACCAACAGGTTAAGTTCGAATTTCATGTCATGAGTGGCAGTTTCCTTCGTTGTCAGATTCCTTGTGAGGTGGGTTCAATTGAATCATAATACCTTTCTCATAACTCTTTTTTTTTTTATCACTGTGTCCTTGCTTGAATCTACAACTAGTTAAGCACCTACACTTGTCAGGAGTTTTCTTACGGGGATCACTACCAACATTTATGTTCAATTCATCCTTGATGAATTGGGAGATCTTTCAAAATTAAGAATCGTATTAAGGGGCAATCACTTCAGTGGTATAATTGCTAATAGATTTTTTGGCTTACACAAAAAAGACATAATGTAGAATTCAGTTTCAAGGGTGATACCGAATTGCTTTGATGATATGTCAAATTCGTTCTTTGCTTAATCAAATGTGCAGAATAACTCAAGCATACTTTGGAACATATCATTGTTTTTCACTTTAAGCCAGAAAAGCTTGGCAGTGTTTTGGGTCATAAAAAAGAAAAGGAAAAAAAAAAACTAATGCAGAATAACATTACATTTTATAGGCCTAATCTAGGGTTATAAACAAGGAAAGAAAAAGGGTCCAAAACGAGGTCGACAAAGGCTGTCATGATTCCCGTTTCAGGACGCAGGATCTGCTCGTTTCTGAAAGCCAGGAAGGGCGGGATCGTGGGAAAGAAGTTTCCCAGCCGAGATAGTAGAGGATTTTCCGCTGATGGCTGATGAAGATTTTTCCTATTTTGTCGAGGGAAGATTCGACTGTAATCTTCCCTTATACGTCGCCGTCATGGTTTGTTGAAAACCCTGTGGATTTCCGTTTGGGCCTCTTGATGAGGAGATGAATCTGGCGTTTTTCTAGAGAGGTGCGACGCTGTCTACCGTTTTAATAGTTGTTAAGTATATGAACTTTTTATTTTGGTTAATAAATTCCTTTCCTAGTACAAAACGCTCATTGTATGCTATTCGTATGGTACTTGCGTCCAAGTGGTCGGGGTTCACTTTACTTGTAGCAAATTCAACTATTGAGTCAAAATGTCACAATATGTTGATTTCTTTTTGGACTCTTCCTTCTACATGCTGGCAATTACTTTTAGGTTGTTGTAGTTCAAACTTGAGATGTAGGATATAGTTTTGATATCAATTATAATTAACTCAACTACTTAGCCGAAAGAGCATAACTTGTTAAAACTCTTGTATACCATTACTCCCTAGTATGTTTCAGGCCTTAACTCATAAACCCGTAACAGCATCCTAACAATTACATCTTTGCATTGGATCAATTACTCTTATTGCCCTTCTTCTGTGCCGTCATCACTTCTTTCCTTCTCTCTAGGCGCCAGTCTTTTTTCTGCTTCCATATGACGGCTTCTTCTGTAAACTTGTCTGAGCCGAGCATCTTCAAAACCACAAAGTTCAAATGCCAGCGCCTTAGTCACTACTTTGAAAGGAAGGATTCTAGAGCTATTTGTAGAATCAGCACTGATTGGTGTGCTCGGAGGACGAGATTTGTTTCCAGCAAGCCTCCAGCTTCGCTTGACTTCAAGACGAAGGTCATCAAGAAGGAGAAGGTCAAGCTTGATGGCCCCAAGTTATTTAATTTTGATCCCTAATTTTCTATACTTTTTTGTTGGTTTCCATTGGCGATGGTGTAATATTTTTGTTAAATGCAATATGTTGCTAGAGGAGGGAGGGATTTTTCCTTATGAAAACACAAATCTCTATCTGGGTATAGACGGTATCTTTTTATTCTTCGTGATCTTGACCACATTTCTGATCCCTATTTGCATTTTAGTGGGTTGGTCTGGTATGAGAAGTTATGGGAAAGAGTATATTACAGCATCTCTAATTCGTGAATTTCTAATGATCGCCGTGTTCTGCATGCTGGATTCTCTACTATTTTATGTTCTTCCCGAAAGCGTGTTTTGTACCATTATAGAAGAAGATTCGGGCAAAATATGTACTTCTTCGGGAATGAAAAAAAATCTTTCCTTTTTGCTTTCGGAAGTATTCAACAGGGTAAAGTAGATAGCTGTAGGTGTTATTGGATGGAATTTACAAATAGATAGGTTGCTCTTAGTCTTATCTTTGAATTAAACAAGTAATTAGTTGGTCGGATTTGCTCAAATTGTATTCATTGGTTGCAATTTTGAAAAGGGTATGTGAATCTTAGTACCTGGCATTAATGTATTACATTTAGAGCAAAGAATGTATCTTAAAGTTTTCATTTGTATGTTTAAATTATTGACAAGAAAAAGACAAGACTAGTAGATCATTTTAATTTTGCTAGAGTTGTTTATTGATTCATGGTTTTGGATGCAATATCTACTTATGCTAATAATGAGGCTTAATGTTGTTGTTTTATGTAGGTTTATTAAATCATAACATAGAATATATTCACTTATGTCTAATTAATGAATTTCTAATTACTAGTTCTCTAATATTCTTACCAAAGAGTGGTTTAGATATCACTTCTATGTATATGGTTAATAAAACTAAACTTCTTATTTCTTATGTTTAGGCATCTCTTAAAGCTCGGAAGTTAAAAGATTCTCTTACTAAAGTGTGTTTTGATATTATGGTTAAGGTAATTATTACTCTTTCTATTACTTTCTTCTAGAGCTAATTATTTTAGGTCTTTGTTATTTAATAATTTTCTATCTGGTTTATTCTTACCTTTGCAGTGGGGGAATTTATTTGTGTCATGGCTATTAATTTATGTTGTGCATGCTGTTGGTGACCAAGTTATAAAATCTTTGCAATGGGAAAATCTAGCTATGGTGCGCCTGTTAATCTATGTTGTCCATGTTGCTGGTGACCAAGTTATAAAAACTTTACAATGGAAGAATTTAGAAATGTTATTGACTTTATTAGTCTCTACTAGTTATTTGTTGGTTGAGTTATCAAAAATTGCTTCTGGGTTTTTCATATTATTCTATGTTATTTACCTATTGATAAGGCTTTGTTATGGGAGAATTTAGAAATATTGTTAAAGTTATTAAACTACAATGGTTTTATTATTGCTTGGGTTTTTAGTAATGGCTTCTAGCATTTTCATGTTATTTATTCTTATTTGCAAGATATTGAAACTTCTAGAATAGAAAGGTTTGTAAAAACAAAAGATTTTGCCTCTTCCTTGAAAGAAGGCCTCTTAAGGAGAATTGTTGTGATTCACAATATTTATCAAATAAAGAAACAAGTATCTTATAAATTGATTACTTTAGTTTTTATCTAAAGTATGATTTTTGTTGTTATCTTTAGTTCATTCAAGTGACTTATTATTTTACCAAGCAATGATACTTTGTTTACCTATGAAGTTAAGGTTTGACATTCAGTTATCCAATATTAAACATATAATAAGCAGTAAATTAGCTACCTTAGAGTAGCACTTATGCATAATGTTAAAGTTATTAATGCATTGTAAGACCATAACTAGAAGGAGAATTAACTAGGATTCATAAAACTTAAGAAATCTAGCTCTTCCACAGCCAAAGAATCTATTTACATGATTTACTTTCATTTTATTGCTTAAAACACAATTGTGCCACAACCATACATGTTACTCAAGTTAATGTACTAAAATACGTACAGCCTAGGATATGCATATAAAAGAATAATCAAAAGCCTTGGACTCCTTCAAGCCTAGCAAAGTAATTCTTATTACTTCATTCTATGTAGCACAATGCAAAAATTCTCAAACTTGACATCCAATTCTCACAATTTTTATTTATTGATAATATAGAAACATCATTAGCTTATAAATCATAAGTTGAATATTGTCCACAAAGTAATGGTTCTATTTGCTGACCTAATTTTGTGCCCAACTTCATTGAAGCCTCAGCAAGCTCTAATCTCACTATGTCCAAAACCAAAGATGGAGATGAAGTAGACCTAATGGTTGCCATTAAGGAATTCACCAAAAACTTATCTTCTAGCTTGTCAAAATTGAAGTTTTATAGTGTTTAAACTCCAACCAAAGGGCTCCATCACTAGCAAAGTGATAGAAGGGGTGACTGGAATGTTGTGAGAAAGTGAAAGATAAGGAAAAGCCAACAAGTATGTGGGAATGAATATGTAATAAGCTGCAATGAACTATATGATGAGAACCTTGATGATATAGGTTCAATTCCTAATCTATATAAATAATAAATACAAAATATTATGATAATATTTACAAAATAATCTTTCCTCATATGCACCAATACTCCCCTCAAGTTAGAAATTTATATAAAATTAAATTAGAAAAAAGGTGTCAGTGTTATTTGCTGGATAATGCTTTTGTCAACAAATTGGCCAGTTTCTACAAAGATATAACATGTTTCTATTATTCCTTGCTAAAGCTTCTCCTTCACAAAGTGACATTCCACCTCAATATGCTTTGTGTGTTCATAAAAAATTGAGTTTTGACGTAGTAGAGTAATTAGTAAACCAATGATCTACACTATCTCACAAATGGCAACTTACATAGCTCAATGTTTTATCTTTGCTAATGAGAGTGATACAATTGGTTGTTTCTTGGAGCACAAAGATATCAAAGAATTTTCAAGCATAATGTAGAATTCAATGGTATTCAATGGTGGATCTCCTTGTTATGGGACATGTGCTATAGTTTAAGTTGCAAAAGGCTCTTAATTCAAATTGTGATGTGGAAGGGAACATGAAACCAAGACCTAGGCAGGTTTTCATATATCTAATCACCTTCATTACTGCATCAAAGTGTAACTATTTTATTGCATGCATGAACTGATTGAGAAGCTGAACTGAAAAAGTGATGTTAGTCTTGGTAAGTGTCAAGTAGATATGTATGCCGACTAGCCTTTAATAGACAAAAAGCTTTTCAAGTGGTGGATCATCTATCTTCTCTAAAGATCTTGTGGCATACTTTACATTGGTGAATCTTTTATTATGCATTTATGGAAATGATCATCGGCTTTGAACTAACTAAACTAGCTTTGGATATCATTTCGAAAGCATATTTGTGTTGATTCAATAAGATCCATTATGGAGAACAAGGAATCTTAAGATCTAAGAAAAATTTAGATTGGCCAAGATCTTTCATGATAAAAATAATATGAAAGTACTTCTTAAGGTTTGAGATGGTATCTTTATTGTTTCCTATAATTAATATGTCATTAACATAAATTAGTAAGGCCACAAATGAGTTACCTCTTCTCTAGGTGAATAAGGAGTAATCATAATAAGAGTGAATAAAACCGTTTGCAATTAGTGCTCTAATAATTTCTCATTCCATTAATGGGATGTTTGTTTTAACCCATAAATGGATTTACATAATTGACACACAAGACATTCCTCTTAATTGCGAAATCTGGATAGAAGCTTCATATAAACCTCCTTAGAGAGATTATTATAAAGAAAAGCATTTTGGACATTCATCTGATATAGTGGTCAATGATAATAGTAGTAATAGTGATTATAAGGTGAATAGTGACATGCGTCACTTTCAGGGAGAAAAGGTTCTAATAATCAATGCCTTCATGCTGATTAAAACTCTTAGCAATTAACCATATTTTGTATCGCTCAATGGAATCATTGGCATTATACTTCACCTTGTATACCTATTTAAATTTGATAGGATGACAACCATGAAGCAAAGGGACCACATGATAATAAAGGAGATGACAACGGTGGAGAGAAACATAGTTGGAAATAGGATAAAGTGAGGTGTAACACAAGATGGGAAGGGTATGATATAGATTAATTGGAACTTTAGATTGGAGGGCATATGATATGATTGGATTGTCATAAAGAAGGGTCCACTAAAGCATTTAGGGATAAGGCAAGAAAGATAATAGGCGGGGTAAGCTAAGAAGTAGATGGAGCCGAGACTAGGTTAAAGGAGTAAAAAACAAGGTAAAATAGATTGGGGACAGGATGAGGTGGAGCTAGAATGGCATCGGAGGAAGATGATTTGGGATCATAAAAATCATAAAGATTAACTAGTAGAGATGATGAAGTGTATGTATTAGTAACCAATAATGTTAAAGTTGATAGGGCAGCCTAGCTATCCTAGGAGATGACTAATGGAAGGTAGAAAGGGAAAACCATTTCTTGAAAAATCACATCTCAGCTAATGAAAAAATTTTAAGACTAGGGATTGTACAAGTGGTAACCTTTTTGGGAAGAAGGATAACCTATATAAAATACAAGGAAGCTTCCGAAATCTAAATTTGTCACGAGTGCCTAAGGTAGTGATGTAGCAATGAAATAAAAAAAGACCAAGATGTTTAAAAACATGAGGTTTATCAAATAATTTTCCAAAAGGATTGACTCCATGAAGAGAAAGTGAAGGGAGGCAATTGATAAGGTAAATGGTGATGAGAATGTACTCATCTCAAAAGTGAGAGGAATGTGAGCCTAAAACATTAGGGTTTAAGCGATGTCCAACAACTGTTGGTGCTTGCACTCAACAACTCCTTTTTGTTAAAGAGTGTGCACATATAATATCTCATGAAGGATACCTTTCATGGAGAGAAAGGACGGACATTCATAAAAAAAATAAAAAAATTGTACTATTATTAGACCAAATGCATGGGACAATGAAACTAAGTTGAGTATGGACCATGGAGATAAAATATTGAATCTTGAAAAGAAATTGGCTTTTAAATTTTAGAAGAAATTTTCAAGTGGCTTGAGAAAAATTGTTCACAATGGTTCAAAAATCTTGGGCACCATTATGGGTGGGATGTTGTTGAAGACCTTAAATGTCCATGTAAACCAAGTAAAAAATAGAGCAAGTCATAGTGTGACTTATAGGCAAAGGTTGTTGAGTTTGCTTTGTCAAAAGGTAGGACAAGAAATGAATTGTCCATAAAAATGAAAAATTTTCAAAGAAGAACAACCAATATATTGATGCAAAAGATTTTAATTGATATTAATGACAAAAATTGAGTTACAAAAAGGGGACTATTTAGGAATACAAAAAGTATTCAATAGAGAAAGCAAATAATCAGCAAAATGAAATGAAAATTTTTAGGAAAAAAAAAATAAAGGAAATAAAGTCCCTAATTAGCCTTGTCAAGCTTTGTTAGATCCTTAGTCATATGATCTTGAAAGACACAAAATTCATTAAAAAATAGCTACATAATTATTGTCACATGTTAGCTTCGGAATGGATAATAAATTGTGTCTAAAATGTGGAATGTCTAAATATTAGAGAGATTTAACTAGGTGTAAGATTTATAATGGCCAATGTGAGTAGTAGAGCTAATAGATTTATTAGGCAAAGTTATATTAATTAGAGCAACATATGGATAAAATGAATCTAAAATATCTAAATGAGGATGAGATATGAAGTTGTACCTGTAAATGGGTTAAAAGGGCCCACTTGACTAATAAGGGTTAGGAGCTTATGTTGTTAGTGTACAATAAGATTTAGCCTAGTGGAGCCCTTATAAATGTTGCTGAGGCTAGAGGGCTTATAGTTGCTACAACGGTTAAAAGGTCTATAAATGTTGCTAGGGCTAGAGGGTATGGGGCCTATGAAACTTGGATTAGGAAAAATGAAAAAGGCAAATGATCATAAAATTTCAAGTTGGGGGGAGTCTAGGAGCTATACCTAAACATATTCTAAAGGCTTGAAAATAGGTGCAAGTTGTTGCCATAAGAGGTGGCATTATCACCCAAAGGTTCATTTTTGCTAGAGCTCTTTTTTTGGGCCTCCTCTCTACTTAGGCTTCCACTTAGAAGGATAGCCTCCAAAAGGAAGCAAGCCTCTTTTACATGGCCTTGCTTATTGTAATGATTACAGAAAAGGTGTTGTCCAAATGCTCTATTGGACCCTCTTGGCCCATGTAGATCCTATAGCCTAAGCTCTTACAACCAAGGATGGCTTAAACTCATAGCAATGGTAAGTTTCCACTAGGCCACAAAAGCTTTGTTTTCATTGGTGATAGAGCTCTTACCATCAACTAAGGATTATTGGTGGAGGTCTTATTTTGCCATGGTGTAGAACCTCTCCAAGTTAGGCATTTCATCCTTGGTAAGCACACTAGGATAGAGTGATTGGAACTCCTCTGGTAGTATAAAGAGGAATTAATTTCATTGTGCAAAGCTTCTTGTTCACCTCACATAAACACTACTTGCAGTCATAGTAAATGAAGGGTTGCTAGATGGTGAGATTGCTCCACAAATGCTTTAACTTGACATAAAAAGTGGTCAAATTGGAGCTAAAGGCACCGATGGCAAGCTTCAAATTGTTAATGGCTTGTTTTAGAGAATTTTGCATTCGATGACTTCACAAAGTTGTCCTTCAAAATGCCCTAGATCTTTGTTACAAAGCCAATTCGAGACACCATTGTCTATAAAGAGGGATTTACAAATTGAATAAGCCAAGTTTTGTTAGCTGTGTGACATTGATCCCATCTCTGTGTGGTGGTGCTATACTAGATAGGTGTTAGAGGCTATAGGTGAGGAAACCCATTTTACGTTGGGTGAGGCAAAAAGTTTGGTAAACTTATGAGTTAATCTTATTATAATAACTCACATCATTTTTAGTAGCACCAAATTAACTTTCTTAGCTCTTTGATATCACTTGTAAACTATGTTAGGCATACACATGAAATTTTTTATCTCAGCCCATGTGCTAAGTAATATCATTGGCATTTTTCTCAATGTGCAAGGCTATTGTTACAATCTAAATCTTTTAAAACAGAAGTAACAAATTTAATGTCAAAACCCAAAATGGATCAAGAACTTTTATCCTTTTTTTTTTTTCTGTTCTTTCTGTTCTTTCTTACTTTTCCAATGATTACAACCTACAATCAACAATAACCTAAAATTGACAACAATACAACAAAGCATCACACCAGAACTACAACTCCAACAACAACCAACCATGGAAGTACACAACATTGCAAAATACCAAACCTGTACTCTAACAACACACCAAATAAATATACGACTAAATAAAGACACTTAGCTTCAATGGAAGGTTGCCATCATCAGAACACCAAAATCTATAACCTCTATATGAGGTTGTCATCATTTGTCTCCTTCACACGAGACCCACATTGCCTTTAGCCATCATCCAAAATGTTCCTCCCTTAGTGACGCTCCCTTCTTTTTATTTTTCTTTCTCCTAGTTGGGTTTCCCTAACGAAGGCTCACTTAAACTTCTAAAGCCCATAATTATCTTGGCCAAGGCAACCTATAACAACTATCTATCTAAGTATTTGACACATATTATAAGCAAAACTAATGGACTTTTCAATAAGTGACAAGGCATTTAAGGTTCAATGGGATGCTTTCGGTGGTTCGTGTTGAATATTGCAAAGAACACATATTGTGATGTTCACATATCATTTTTGCTTCTTTCTTCATTTTTTCCTTACATTGAAAAGCAACAAGCCTTTGTAATTTCCTTGAATCTATTATAATATGTTTTAAAGGGCTTTTGAATCATACTTTGGTTCTAAAAGGGGAAAAAAAATGGTAATCAAATCAAACACTATCCTTTTAAAGGCCAAAAGGGGTCAAAATGAGAAAAGAAAAAAATAACAAAATAATACCAACAAGCAAGGTGACATTGCTCACCGACATGATTAGAGCAAATTTCAAGTGTAAGCACCTAATTTTTAAGAATTAATCACATGCCTAATAGTTCAATTATAGCAATCAACAAATTTTTGCCTAAACGACGAGAGTTAGAGACATTGAACGCTACACTTTTGAGAGAGGGGTAAAACTTAGAAAAAAAAAACACTTGCTTGATAGTTGAATTACAATGTTATAGGCCTACGCATAAGTTTATTATGAACATGCTTTTGTTGGTTTGTGTTAGACTTAACTTGTAAAAAAGGTTGATGTAGACGGTGGTGTGTAGTTAAGACTCTTTAGTAAGTTAGGCATAAGTCTTTCAGTGTCAATAGAGAAGGTCTTTTGTGTGTGAGCCATGCTCTTGGTAAGTCTGGACTTGCACATGCAGTATGTTATTCCTAACTACCTAGGAAGAGACGTGTATGTCTTAGGGAGATTTGGGTCTATAAGTTAGTATACGGTCTTTTGTAACAACAAAGAATGCAATAGAAATCTCCTTGAAAACTTTCCCATAATTAGTTGTGTTCCTTTAACTAGTTTCCAAATCTAGCTAAGGTTACTAAAGGCAAGAAGAAGAGGTTTGCTGACCTTTTCAACCCTGATTTTGTCCTCGAGGCTTTTTCCAACCCAAGGGTAACTTAACAGTGTATTAAATTGGTACAAAGGACATCAATTGAAATGCCTAGAGTAAAGAAAGAAAGAAATGAGATAGATTGATAGTTCAAAAATATGATAAATGTTAATTGTTCTAAATGCTTAAATGGACCACTTGATGGCAAATCAATCCAAAAGGTAGAAGGATGAAATAAGCTCTAGTCATTTTAAAGATTAAAAAAAAAAGATATTAGCTAACAACAATGGGGCCTTTAGGTCCAAACCAATTATGAAAATAAACTTCCCATGATATGATGGGGAAAGAGAACAATTCTTTGAATGTTATTGAGTCCCTAATGAAGAAAAGATGTCATATGCATTATGGAATCTAAAAGGTGAGGTTCAAGTTTGGTTTTGTCTCTTTAAAGAAGAACATGCAAAAGAAGTTCTAACATGGGAGGCACTTACCATCAACCTATTAGAGAGAAGTGGCACCAAAGCTATGAGATTTTTATGGCAAGCTCATAAAAATCTACCAAAAAGGATTAATAGACAAGTATCAATGTGAATTTTCTCACCTATTAATGCGTGTAGGAGGCATGACACCACATTAACAAGTTAGCACTTTATAAGTGGTTTGAAGGAAAGCATACCAGCTAATGCAAAGATGAAGAAACCCTTAACCTTCTTGACAACCATTGGGTTTTCCCAAATCTATAAAGCCAAGTTGGTGTCCAATCGCTCCCTAATAACCTAAATACAAAAGAAAAATAGTGGAGCAATAAGTCCCCATGCAGTTTTTCACACTAGCCACATCATCTTAGTCAACTTATTGTTCAAAAGATTGACACTAGTAGAAATCCAAGAATGCAAAGCCAAAGGTTTATGTTACAATTATGACGAGTCATTCATTCCAGCACACCGTTGCAAAATGTTATTTATGATCAAGCAATATGAACTAAGTAAGCTTAAGAGGGAACTCCTGGAAACAAAGCTTGGAATGAATGAAGAAGGAGAAGAGACCATGCTGGAAATCTCTCTAAATGCTATTTAGGGTATTCAAAACCCATAGCCCATGAAGATAGAAGGAAAAGTCTATGCATGCCTACAAAAGGTGTATTTTCTAGCATATAGTGGTAGCACACACAACTTCCTCAATGTTAATGGTGCAAGTTGCAAATGGAAAGAAAATTGTAAGCTCAAGCCTCTGTAAAAGGCTTAAAGTCTATCTTCAAGGAGTGCAATTCACTCTAGATTTCTATATTCTAACACTAGTGGGATTAGATGTTGTACTAGGAATGAATTGGCTATTCACCTAGGGTATAATATTATGGGACTTCTCAAGCTCAAGATGACTGATAACTCTATTTTTATAAAGTTATTTTACCTATTTTAGGCAATAAATAACTTTAATAATTGTGAAAAAACATTTGAACTCCTTTTTATTTACCTAAATTTATCTTGTTTATGTAGCACAAGGAGGCAAGGAGAAAATGGATGAACATGGAGAACCTGATGCTTATTGTGTGGCAAAATCATAATATCAAGATCAAGAGAGTCAAGATGGGCTTGGGCTTTGGATGATTGTTATTAGATTTTCTGTTGTTGTTGGGTTTTCTAAATAAATAGAAAACCTAGTCATGTTAGGAATTCAAATCCCAATTAATTTAGGAGTTCAAAACCCAATTGTTTTAGGTATCTAAAACCGTTTTCTACTGGGATAAGGTCTAAACTCAAAACTCTATTTAAGAGAAGAGAAGAAGAAAAACAAGGAAGGAGGAAATTGAGCACAACTCAAGAGAGAGGCCAAGAATTCAAGGTTTTCTTGAAGAAAAGACAAAAAGGGTGACTGAATTTTTGTTCTTGGATTCAGGATGCCTTCTTTGTTTCCTATTATAGTTCTTCCTCATTATTTATATATGTTTTAGTTTACTTTTGTTAGAGCTACGATGTAACCTAATTATGATGGGATGAATCCTATGATTATTATGTTTTGCAAGATATTTATTTATGTGAAGTTGCATATTACTGTGTTTAAGGCTTTTAAGTGATTAGCTACCACTTAAATGATTTGATTTGCATATTTGAAACCGATAAGAGATGATATGCAATTACTTCTTGTAATATGTAACCATAAATTAAATATAAATAGATATATACCATATTATTTGTATGGCTTTTGGTGTAAACTAAGAATGTTCATAGAGCCTAATGCATTTGGTTTGTTTCAATTCACATATAGAGATATAATGAATTAATGAACTAAGTAGGTTTGCTATACCTAAATATAGGATAGTGAATAAATTAGGAGATTCTGCCATCACATAGATATTATCCCTCTTGCAAGCATATATAATCTACATCAGTACCTTATAGTTATGGTGAAATCGGACACTCTAACATGTTTTGCATATTTAGTTTTATTAAATTTAGTTGATTAGTTTATTCTTTATCAATTTGGATTTGTTAGATAAATTCTAGGAGTTGTTTACCGTTAATAATTAATTGGCTTAGTAATCACTAATCTTTGTAGGACGATATCTTTCTTATCATTATATTACTTATTCGACATGTTTACTTGCATCTAAATTTCACCGAACAAGTTTTTGACGCCATTGCCGGGGATTGGTTGTTTATTGCTAATTAATATTAATATTGAATAATTTCTAAGTTTAATCTAGCTTTTATTGCCTTTATTTTATTTTATTTTTGTCTTTCTACTAAAAAAAAAAAAATTGTTAAACAACAAAGATGGAGAACAATGATGGTTCACGTAGACTCCTGAGAGACTATGTTGCACCAACATTTTGGAAGCCACATCAAGCTTTCAAAGGCCTACAAGTCAGGCAAACTACTTTGAGATCGAGCCAACACATAAAGTAGATACCCTTGCCGACTTACGTGCAAAATTGGAAATGTTCCTAAAGAATAAAGAATGTGAATTTTGTGGTGAAGTACATGAAAGAATAAAATGTCAAGTAGGTAACCCTTATGGTCAATATAATGAGTATGCTAATTTTGTTAGGATTCCTAGCATGTCACAAAATGATTATTACTCAAACACGTACAATCCATGATGGCATAACCATCAAAATTTTTCATGGAGTAGCCTAAATGAAATGAGGCTGCCACTAACATTCAAGCAAAAAGAAAAGGTAAAGCCTAACTTGGAGGACATGATCAACAAAATGGTCACCACCACAGAACGCTTTATAAACAACACTGAAGCAATATTGGATACAACAGAAAAGGTGAAGCCTAACTTGGACGATGTAGTTACCAACTTGGCCATCACCACACAGAACTTTATGGAGAGTATTGAAGTGAAGTTGCAGAACCAAGAAACAAGATTAGAAACAAGGTTTCAGAACCAAGAAGCTTCAATCAAAAGATTAAAGGTGCAGATGGGCCAGTTAATTGATATGATCTCAAAGAGAGATGAAGGTCCTTTGCCTAGTAATATGGAGGAAATCCTTATAGGTACCGCAAAGGCAATAACCCTAACAAGAGGCAACCAAGTGGAAGAAGATGATATTGACAAAGAGATTTTAAAAAATGTAGATAAGGATGTCATCATAGAACCAGATGAGGCACTTAAGAGCAAATTTTTTCTAGATAATCTTGAGGCATTTACATTTCCTCCAGCTCCATCTCCCCACAGATTCTAGCAACATGAAAAAGATAAGCAGTTTTTGGAATTCCTTGATATATCTCCAAAACTACACATTAACATTCCTTTTGCAGATGCTTCAACTCAAATGTTCAGTTACGAAATTTTTTTGAAAGAGATATTGGAGAACAAAAGGAAGTTGGAAATATATGAGACAGTGAGGTTAATTGAAGAGTGCTTTAACCTTTTACAACACAAGCTGTCTCCTAAACTATTACAGTTTCATCCTTCTTAAGCAACAACATCCATGATAGTTTGGCTGAAAACTATAAAGCAAGCACTTTTTGGGAGGCAACCCAAGCATTTTCATTTGAGTCTTTTGCTAGAAGTTTGTCACCACATTTTCCTCATAGCTCTACATTGATATAACCTACAATCAGGGGAGTTTCCTTGTTCCTTCTTCATTATTGTTTTCTTTTCTTTTTGCATTAAGGACAATGCTTCATTCAAGTTTGGGGGTAGAAAACTAAATTTTTGTGCTAAATCTGATTGAATTTTTTTTTTTTTTTTATATGTCATGATTACATCCCTTATTGTGAATTCTTGGTGATTCTTTGGAAAATATAGATTTTGTTCAAACTTTTAATTGTGGTGTGAGTTAAGTGTGATTCTAATTATGTTGATCCACCTATTGAGTGCCAAAAGTCCTTCATTTTTGAAATTGTCTGTATCTCTAGAGAACATTCATGTGAAGTATGTGATTTTCTTAGATTTCACCTGGATCTTAGAATTTGTTTGATTTTCTCTTGAGGTGAAATCCTATGATGCATCTAATTGAGAAAATGATTTAGGCCATTCTTTGGATCATTTAAGCCTTTCCAACCAACCCTAGTTATTTATCACTAGTTACCCTGCTGAGCCTTGATTCATATCCATTTTTTTTATTTGACACCCACATATTATATATACCTTTGACCCTTTGACAAATTATCTTTTCGTCCCACACCCTTGAACATGTTGATTTTTAGGATATAAGTCCATTTGAGTTGAATACAAGTTAAGAGGAAGATGGAGCATGAGAATAAATTGGATGTAATGATTTTATGAGGACATAGTATCCCATTTCTACAAAAAAAAAAAAAAAGTACATTATTTGCTTTAGAATAGGATGATCTTATTATTCTTTATCCGATTCAAGCCATTCAATCTTTCGAAATAGGCTACAAAGCATAGAAATTGAATCCTATTGCCAAGATAAGATTGTGGTGGCTGCATTTCTAGTACTTTTACTTGCTTTATTTATGCAAGCATGATTGTGGCTTTCATGAGTGTCAAAATCCAAGTGAAATCAAGCATTTTTGGATGGAAAAGAATGAGAAAAGTGGTGATAGTAAGATTATTTGTGAGGAGCAAGAAGGAAAAAAGTGACAAAAGCTCAAATTAGATCTTAGAAAGCAATGTGTTCATGGGTGAATTAAGCCTAAATGACTTCCATCTTACCCCTAGCCCAGCCTTACATTACAAGCTTATAAAAGTCGTATTGATTCTTGGTTAGATGATTGGCCTACATTAGTGGAGAGTGGAATGAAAAGCAAACCTATGAGGTTTGGTTAAGGATTTTAAGAGATTACATATTAATGTGGATATATTTTGAGTGCATATAATTGAAAAGATGAAGACTTACACACATACACGTGGTCAACATAGTTAAGAGTCTATTTTATCTTATGAAACAATTGTAGTGTTTGGATGAAAGTTATATTTTTCTTTGAATTGTTAAGTTTGAGCAATTATGAGAAAATTTCATGAAAGGGTTTTGTCTAAAACATATGTTGTTCATTGCTTTTGCTCGTGGACTAGCAAAATGTTAAGTTTGGGGGTTTACATTCCAACATGAGGAAAGCAAAGTGCTATTCATGGGTCATGTTACACCTACCAATAAAATGGTCAACGGAAAGCATATGAGTAAGGAAAGTGTAAATAAGGTCATGCAATGGTTCTTAATGTGACAACTTGGTGCAAGATGATTCCAATGAGCAAGGCAGCACCAATCACTTAGGTCTCAACCAGGTGTTACGTGAGTTTGAAGGGGTTTCTTAAGAGCCTGAAGGGTTACCCCCGATGAGGGGACAAGAACATCATATCTCACTAAAAGATGAAATGAAGGTAGTCTCTATAAAGCCTTACCACTATCCTTACTACTAAAAGGAAAAAATTTAAAGAATTATTTATGAGTTGTTAAGGTTCGGGGTGATTCAAGTTAGCACTAGCCCTTTCTCCTTCCTAGTGTTGTTGGTAAGGAAGAAGGATAGGTTTTGGTGCCTATGCATGGACTACTAGTCCTTCAAAAGCCATACTATACCTGATAAATTTCCCATACCAAATGTTGATGAGGTGTTTTTCAAGAAGGGGTACTACCAAATTCGAATGGCTTAGGAAAATGTCCTAAAAATTGCTTTTCAGACCCACCATAACCATTTTAAATGGCTAGTCATGGCATTTAAGCTAATGAACGTCCCATTTACATTCCAATCAGTAATGAATTCCATTTTCACGATGTCCTCAAGCGTTTTGTACTAATTTTTTTTATAATATCCTTATCTATAACAAGAATTGGATAGATCACGTAGAACATGTCAAGGTAGTGTTTCAACTACTACAAAACCATGGGATGTATGCCAAGAGGTCAAAGTGTGCCCTTAGGAGGGAGGAAGTTGGATTCTTGAGGCATGTTATCAACAAGACCAGAGTAAGTGTCAATCAAGACAAGATTAAAGCTATTATGGAATGGCCTTGGCCTAGCACCGTGAGAGCCTTACAAGGATTCCTCACACTCATTAGATATTATAGGCATTTTATGGAAGGTTACAGAGTGATCATGAGGCCCCCAAATGACTTATTAAAGAAGAATTTGTTTGCATAGGGGCTTAGTGTAGAAATAGCCTTCATTCACCTTAACGAATCTATGGTTTGGACCCTTATCTTGGTTCTCCCAGATTTTTCCAAGACTTTTATTGTCGAATGTGATGCATCTCGAAGCAAAGAAAAGAGAGTCCTACACCAAGATTACAAACCTATTGCCTTTTATATTCATCCGATCAAAAGGAAGAACATGTTCTTCTCAATCTACGAGAAAAAGATGATGGTTGTGGTTCAAGCGGTCAAAAAATGAAGGCATTACCTCCTCGAAAAAAGCTTTATGGTCTAGATCGACCATCAAACCTAAAGCACCGATGGGAGTAGAAAATATCCACACATGCTCAAGAGAAATGGTTGGTCAAGATGCTTGGCTATGATTTCGAGATAGAATATGAACTTGGATGTGAAGATAAAGTTGTTGATGCTTTGTCCAGGTACTTTAAAAAAGAATAAAGTGGGAAGGATAAAACTCTATTTTCTAACTTCAAAATAAGGAATCTAGTGTGGAGGCAACAAAAAGAAAAAATGTAGTATTAATTTATAAAGAGGATGGAGGTTCTAATATCAAGAATGTGAGCAACAACAACCTACTCATGGTTGTTACCACTCCTGTTCCACTATGGATAAATGTTGTTAAGGAGCATGTAGAAGAAATGTCAAAGATGTAATAGCTAGTGCAGTGAATCCAAAAGGGGAAATGTTAAAGCTATGGAAATATGGTAAAGTAGTAGTCTTTTTTAAAGGGTAATTTTTCCTTTAGGCATCATCTTAACTCATCCCTACCATTATAAAGGAATATCACAGAAGCACCAATGAGGGGTTCTAGAAAACTATCACATGTACATGGGTTGTCTTTTACTTGGATGGTATAAGGAAAAGAGTTAAGGATCACATTAGACATTATGTAGTTTGTCATAAGCATAAATCAGAAAATTGGCTACCTCAAGGCTTGTTGTAGCCACTACCAATCCAAGAATAAGTGTGATATGATCTCTTAATGAACTTTGTTGATGGGTTACCTCTATCCATGGAAAATAACTCTCTACTTTTTATGGTTGATAGATTAACCAAGTATTCAAGGTTCATACCACCCACGCACCCATATATAGTGGTGACTATGACCTAAGTGTTCTTTCAAGAAATTTTTGAACTCAATTGTCTATTACTATGATTTGATATTTACAAGCATTTTCTAGCATGATATTTACATACCATCCTCAATCTTATGGATAGACAAAAGTGATGAACAAAACTATTGAGTTGTACCTTTATTGCCTGGTTTAGGATAAACCACGAGAGTGGATGAAATGGTTAGCATGGGCTGAGTTTTACCTAAACACTAGTGTCAATTACAACACTAGCATGACTTTGTACTTGGCAATTTCTCAGCAAGAACCACCAACCTTGCTCTCTTATGTGACCAAGACTACCCAAGTTGAAGTTGTTAACAAAGAATTAAGAGATAGAAAGTAAATGCTAAAAGTTTTGAAGCAACACATTTGAGAAGCAAACTAGGATGAAGCAATGTTATGATAAAAAGCATTAGGAGGTGCACTTTGAATAAGGAGACTGGGTATACCTCCATCTATGGCCTTATCATTAAACTTTTGTGTCCATTCAGAAGTCAACCAAGCTTAACGCCAAGTACTTCAGCCCTTTTCATATAGACAAAAAGATAAGGTTCATAGCCTATGGACTGAAATTGCCAATGAATAGTAAGATCTATCATGTTTTTCATGGGTTGAGTCTTAAGAAAGCTATGGGAGCTAATGTGGAGGTAGCTTCTAAGTTGCTAGAGTACATTGAAGACGAAGAAATCATCGTAGCCAAACCCCAAGCAGTGCTACAATGTTGAGTTCATAAAGGGCATAAGTAGATCCTAATCCATTGGGTAAGGCTATTGCCGATAAAAGCCATGTGGCAAGATTTTCAAGCCATGCAACAATGTTACCTAGAGTACAACCTTGAGGAGAAGGTCTGAATTAGGGGCAAGGGTATGTTATAGGGCTATGGACAAGTATATTACAAGCAAGCTTTTGTTGGTTTGTGTTAGACTTAGCTTGTACAAAGGGTTGATGTAAACGATAGTATGTAGTTAAGACTCTTTAGTAAGTTAGGTATAAGTCTTTCAATGTCAATAAGGAAGGTCTTTTATGTGTGAACCATGCTCTTGATAAGTCTAGACTTGCACATGCAACATTTTGTTCCTACCTATCTAGGAGAAGGCATGTATGTCTTAGGGAAATTGGGGTCTATAAGTTAGTATACGATCTTTTGTAACAGATAAATAAGAATGCAATAGAAATCTCCTTGAAAACTTTCCCACAATTGCTTGTTGTTTTCCTTTAGCTAGTTTCCAAACCAAGCCAAGGTTACCAACAGCAAGAAGAAGAGATTTGCCAACCTTTTTCAACCTTGATTTTGTCCTTGAGGTTCCCTCCAACCCAAGGGTGACTCGACAGTGTATCACAAAGCAATCAAGGAATTTTTGCCTAAACAACAAGAGTTAGAGATAGTATACTAAACTTTCAAGAGAGGGGTCAAACTTAGAGAAAAATAACAAAATAATACTAACAAACAAACCGTTGTTACTCACTTATAATATTAGATCTAATTCAAGTGCAAGCTACCAACTTTTAAAGAATTAAGCACTTGCTTAATAGTTCAGTTAAAGCAATTAGACAATTTTTACCTAACTTATGAGATTTAGAGAAATCAAAAGTTTTCTTTGACCTAATTAGAAAAAAAGAATAGAAAAATTTAAGCAAACAAAAAAATGCCCACATTACATCTTAGAAAAATAATAACAAATAAGAGAATATTCCATCTATCCATTACCAACAAATCAAGTAGATATTCCTTCGCCCCGGAAAATTGAGTCCATCGTCTTGACTTTTGCAGCTTCAATCAGCTCCATCACTGGACTCTAATTAGAAAAGTAATCTGATACAACGGCTCTAATATGCCAAAACTGCATCGACAGGAAAATGACACCATGCTTTCACCTAAAGGCCACAATATTTCTCCAAATTACAACCTAGTCCCTCCAAGTTCAGCTCGATAGCAAATCCAATTCGATATACTTGATCTTTTGCACCCCCAAAAAATCTGCCTTCACCTACAAAAAGTCATTACAGTAGATATACATTGACGCTTCCGCCATCAACCACCGAGGTCCTAAGAGTTTTGGTCTGAGCACCATCTTTGCTTTGGTTCAAGATAGGCCTTTTTGAGAGTCAGACCTAATAAATGGATTGAAAAGTCAAACTGGAAAATTCGATCATCTCCGATCGCCATGATTGCAGCAAGATTTGACTTTCTAGGGGTCCCTTTGTCCACCTACTTACCCTTTTGGACAAGAAAACATAATTGATTGGCCTTCATTCCACGTGCTTCCCTTTCTCCACCACCATCTTCCTAATCTCAGCCTCTTCGCTTGTCATACCAAACTTGAAAGAAAAAAGAGAGTGAGACCCACAGAGTCAAGCCTGAGATAGGAAAAGCAGTGGGCCGTAGTTTAATCCCTTTTTTCTCATCCTAATGTCTTAGTCAAAAGCGAAATTGTGGATCCTTAGAAGTGCTTACCCTAATGGGTCACTAATTAGAACTGGGATCCTTTTCAGACAAATACTTGATGGCCATGGTTGTTCTAAAACACAGCTCGATGGGATCGACATGCGTAGAGAGCAAAAAACTTCAATATCATAGTGGACACGATATGGCTTAACAGTAGATTCCCTCTCATATGCAATCTTTTTCTAATGATTTTATGGTAGATTTGATTCACAGAACGGGAAAAGAGATCTAATAACTCGAGAAGGTGATTCTTTGTTGTCCATTGTAATAGTTATATTTATGATAATGTAGACAAAACTGAATGTCGAAGACAACAGACCATGGATGCTTTAATTTCACTTTATCCAGTTCCATTACTAGAGTGGAAACTGCAAATTTAGTGATTAATAGCATATAATTAATCACTAACGTTGCAATTTGTTCGTAATAATGATGCCTTGTTGTCATTAAATATTATGATCAGATTATCAGGTTTCTGGATTCATTTGACAAAGGGCATCCATAAAGTAGAAGCCCACAAGTAAAAGGAAACACAAAATAGTCGAGTTCAGGACATCAGTGGCGTGCTCATCTATCTCACAAGCTCTGCCATTGCACATAGCCTCCTTCCCGTCTTTATCTTTGTGGAAAATAGCCAGATTTCAGTACGATCTTCTCCATTCACGTTTAAGCATGCACCACTTTTTGTAGATGCCTTTATCTTGTCTAGCAATTCAAAATCTTGTCAGGTTGTCAATCTTGAAAGAGAACTATAAGCACTAAAGAAAGAAAGAGGAAGACCAAAATGAGTCATGATCTACCAATTGCCGTTTAGTCTAGTTGATGGACTGCTTAAAATATATGTTGCCGACAGGAGTCTCACTACGCACAACATCAAGTTTCCTTCTTACCAAAAACCTTCAAGTTTCATGCTTAAAGTGGATCACCTAATTGAACTTTTTCAAAATTCAACATTGCATTTAGTATTCGGGGAGTCCCGTGAAGATATATCATCATTGCCGGCATAATAAACAGCCTGTTCTTCAGTGACCAAAATTTTCCACGTTGCAATGACGACACATTTTTTTATCACTCAAGTGGTCAAGTTTTTCTTCCCCCTTTTTCTTTAGAGCAAAGTGTCTTTTTTTATTATCTGAGCTGCTTCAATCTAGAAACTGTGCATATCAAACCAATGAGTGCTGCTGTTTTTGCAATGGGGTGTTTCTTTAAACCCTACTGTTATCAAATAGCCTTCAACATAATCATGGTTTGCTTGAACAATTCCTTTTAGAACTTAGACCTAGGAATCATCTTTTGGTCTGGAAGTCCTCCGCATGCTCGTCCAAAGTGAAAAAGAAAGAAAAAAGAAGCCTCCCCTTGGGCTAGGGTAACCTCCCCTATGTCCAAAGCTTCGACCCCACCCTTTACGTAGTGGGAGGCCAATCAAACAGTACCTACGAGCATAGTGGTTTCTTTTATCAGCACATTTGCTTCAGCGGAAGCTCTTCGCAGTTCACTGCTCCTCCCATAATTTACTGGTTTTCTTCTCTTTAAATAAATATTTTTTTTCCATTATTATGCGCCGATCATTATTGATGTGGACCAGTAACCAAACCCCACCCCAATAAATGCTTTTTTATTTTTTATTTTTTATGTTGTGGTGATATTGGGACCTAATCCTTATGATTCCTTTAGTTGAATGAAACGAATGCTGAGATAACTATTATTTGCTTATAATTTTCGTCGATTATGTGCACATGTATTAATATGAAAACATCATTTGTAGTTATATAAGAACAACCATTGCTTCTTTTTTTTTTCTTTTTTTGAAAAAAAGATAAGTTTGCATTAAATAAAAATTAATATACATAAGTATTAGCATAAAAATTAGTAAAAATTACTATTGGCATAAAGAAGCACACCTAAGAAGATAATGTCCATACAGAACAGGAAGTCAAGTTAGCTATTGAGAAGGAAAAATCAGTAGCTACTGCAAAAAAGTGATTCTGACGAGACAAATGTTTTGAATGCTAATAAATATGTAGGTTTTGAATGGATTTTAGACAGGTTGCTTATTCCACATGACTGTTAATAGAGATTTATTTACAAGTTATAAGTCAACCAAAAAAGAAAAGGTGTTGATGGGAAATAACACAACTTGTATTGGAGCTGTCCATATCAAAATGTTAGATGCGATAGAGAGAATATTATTAGTAGTGAGGCATGTCCCTAACTTGAAAAAGAACCTTGTCTCTCTTGGCGTCTTAGACTCACTCATACATGAGTACAAAGCTAAGAGTAAAGTCTTGAAAGTTCTTAAGGGTTAATTGATTATGGTGAAAGGAGAAAAGATAAATGGTTTACAACTATTGAAAGGAAACACTATTGTTGGATCAGCTGCAATATCAACCTCAGAGGAAGAAATAGATATTACAAAGATGTGACATATGAGTTTAGGGCATATGAGTGAAAGAGAAATAAATGAGTTGAGTAACCAAGGCTTGTTGAATGGACAAAAAAAGAAAAAGAAGAAGGAAAATTTGACTTTTGTGAACATTGTATCTTTGAGAAGCATAAGAGAACAAAATTGACTACTATATTCCATAGAACTAAAACAATTCTTGACTATATTCATTCAAACCTATGGGGACATCACGTGTTCCATCTATTGGAGGTTCTAGATATATGCTAACCTTTATTGATGATTTTTTAATGAATGTATGGCTATATTTTCTTAAGCATAACAATGAAGATTTCAACAAGTTCAAGATATTGAATAATTTGATTGAAAACCATATAGGAAAAACAATTAAAGGTTAAGGACTGATAATGGCATCGGATTTTATAATAAAGACTTTGAAGAATTCTACAAAAGGGAATGCATTATAAGGCACCACATGGTTAGATTCACAACATAACAAAATGGTATTGTAAAAAGGATGAACCATACCTTACTTTAAAAAGCTAAATGTTTGTTAAGAAATGCTAGTCCATCAAGTCAATTCTAGGTTGAAGCATTGAATACATCATGCTATTTAGTTAATAGGTCTTCCTCCATAACCAATGGATGCAAAAGTCTAGAGAAAAAGTAGTCTAGATCACTATCTAATTATATTGCTTTAAGAATTTTTGGATGCCATGCTTATGTTCATGTAAGTGAAGGAAAACTCTTACTAAGAGCAAATAAATGCATTTTTTAGGGATGCTTGATGTGTGAAAGGATATGCTCTTTGGTATCTAGATGGTAAATCATTAAAATTTATAGGTAGTAGAGACGTAGTCTTTGATGAAAATTCAATGATAAAGTAGAAGGTGAAGTTACAAAAAAAAGGAGATTAAGAAACTAAAGAGAAGGTGGAGTTGGAATTTAAGGCTACAAAAGAAAGGACTAATAAGCATAAGTAGCTAGAATAATAGGTCTGATATATTTATGATAAACCATAATTTTCATAGTAGTAATTATGAAAATTTCAAGATGGCTCAAAGATTTATCTCTTACTATATGTGGATGATACACTAGTAGTTAGAAGAATGAAAAAAATTGATGAAGTTAGGTAGCAACTAGACCAAGAGTTTGAAATGAAAGATCATGGTGCAACTAAAAAATCCTTGGTATAAGATCTTACATGATAAAGCAAGAGGAAAAGTATGTTTAACTCAAAAGAGCTACATAGAAAAAGGAATTGATTGCTTTGGAATGACTTAATCTAAACTGGTAAGTGTTCCTTTTGTTGCACACTTTAAACTCTCATTTGAATTGTCTCCATAATTTATTGAAAAACAAAAAGACATGTCATGGGTTCCTTATCCAAATGTGGTTAGTGTAGTAAGTAAATTCACGAGTAATCCTATAATTGATCATTAGTGTGCTAATAAATAGCCATTGAGATATTTAAAAGGTACAAGTAATGTAGGTTTTGGTTCATAGTAGAGATAGCAACCATTTCATTATTGAATATACAAACTCAAATTGTGTAAGAGGCCTAGATAAGAGAAGATCTTATTATCTTCAAGTTTTCTAGAGGAGCAATAAGCTGGAAGGCAATTCTGCCATCCATATTGTAGCCTTGTCAACTACTGAAGCAGAGTTTACAACTATAGTAAAGGGTATTAAAGAAGTTATGGTCTAATTAATGATCTTGGAGTAAAGCAAGATGTAATTAAGGTGACGTATTGATCAATTATACTTGGTAAGATCTCAAGAAAAGAGGGACATTTACTATGTATAAACTATTTTACAAGTCCATATTTTAGTAATGTGGTATAACTTTACATTACTTTTAACATACCCTTTTATAGTGTATATATTGTTAAGGAATATATTGGGGTTTCTGCTCGTAATATAATGGCTTTTATCAAATCTCAAGTTAACTTTTAAGTAAGATAATAAGCTTTTTAGCAAACAATACTTGTAACTGTAGCTTTTATAAGTAAAAGTTTTGAAAGAAACTAAAGCTAAAGAGTGTTTGAAATGAGCAATCAAACTACCTATTAAAAGGACACATTCATAAAACTTGAATGCAAGACTATGATGTTTTATATATAAATGTAGACGTAACTTGTATTACAATATAAAAAGTATCAAAGTGCCTATCTTGACTTTTTGTCTTAACTCTCAGCTCCTAGTGGTCACCCTTGATCCTACTCGATTACCCGTAGCCGTAGTGTTGATCTTAGAGGAAATTATTGGAGTTTGGGATGAAGCGCTAATCAGTACCAGACCTATCTTCGGTCCCCGGAGCCCTGTTACGCGTCCAGGGATCCCATTGGCGAAGAAAAGGAGCCAACGGTGGCAGAAAGTAAAGCACCTTTTGGTGTACAACACAACATGGATCAGGAAAAGCTTTATTCGCAAAAGCTCTCCAATCCCCTTCTCTTGGCCTTTCATTATCCCATTTAAGAACGTTTTTCCTATCCAATACGTTCAGGCATGCGCTTTTTTATCCTCCACCATCAACCGGACGTGGGGTTCGACCACTCATCCTGAAAATGCCAATGCTCATTCAACGGTTGGTAACACGGGATCTTTACGTGGTGGGCACCTTTCGTAGGGCTAAGTGGAAACATAAGGGAACCCATAGTCCCACATCTGGGTTCAAAGCTTCAACAGGTACTTATTCTACCATGTTAAATATTGGCAAAGAAAACAGGACAAATATTCGATATTTTTTATAACATTATAGCTTTGTTTATTTTCCTTTGATTTTTCATATATTCCTGGTCGGTACTGGTAGATTTTGGCTCCTCTTTGTGAACGACACCTTTCAACTGGCCTGCATGTCGCGCGTGATTCATAAAAAAACTCACCGAATTATTATTCAAAAGCCAAAAATCAAAATAAAACAAAAGACAACCAAGTTGTCTAAGATTCCAACAAAAAAAAAAAAAAAAAAAAGATGTCGTACTCACGTGGGTAACGTAATTCCTGACTTGATTAATTTAAGTTTTGTACTCTTTCGTATGGGAACCGTATGCCAAGTTTGACGTCGCGGTGGGCGATGATAAGTCCACGCCACCAGAAAAGCTGACCAACATATCCCAAAAGCGGAGGAGGATTCGACGCAGGATCCACGTATGAAAACCATAATTGATGTACCAACCGATTGATTACGAATGTAGGAACGCACAAAGCCAAAAAAAAAAAAAAAAAAAGGTCGAAAGTATGTGCAGACAAATGCTCTTCAAATTTTAACCTAAGGACAAGTGGGTCCACGAGGAGCACCGTTGTCCAATCAACATCCAATACAAATCCCATGTGGGCCAAGTTAACCAATAGTATTTCACCTTGGAACTCTCTGACGAGTCACTTTCCTTCGACTAGATTCTGAAAGCGGACGAAGTAAATTTTGTTTGTCTTCCTCTTTGTCGGGTCTTCTGTCTTCAACTTTGTTTGCATCGAAAGCAGATTTCTAACTACTAAAAATCAACTTACACGGAGAATCTTTTGGAACAAACTTCTAAAAACACAAAGTTACCACATTTGATAATAGATTGAAGACTGTCAAATGCATTCATTTTAAGATGTGAGAATATTAATAGTATGGATTGTTCTATATTATTAAGACATTTGCTTAAGAATTTATTTAAGTTAAAATTAATTTTTAAATTGAAGTTTTCTATCTTAAAAATGTTTTAATATCTCAATATAGTATCAAAATCAATTTTCTCTTGGCTTGTTATACATTTTTAATTTCTCTTTTGGCACCCCTATTATGGTAATGGATCATGTTAACAACGTGGATTTTCTCGTACTGTTAAGACATTCACATAAGAATTAGTTTAAATTTTAAAAAAAAATTATATTCTTGAACTAACTTTTGGATTAGATTTAAGGTTTTTTAGGTTAAAAATATCTTAATATCTTAATATAGTATCAAAGTTAGATTTTTCCCTTCACTTGTTATACACCTTAGGTTTTTCTCTTGATAACATTATTATGGTGATGGGTCATGTTAACAATGTGAATTATTTCACATTGCCAAAACATGCACATAAGGGTTTGTTTAAATTTAAAAAAAAATCTTTCTATTTTCGAGTTGATTTTTGGATTGAGCTTAAGGTTTTATTATATCTTAAAAAATATCTTAATATATTAGCATAATATCAAAGTCAAGTTTCTCCCTTGATATACTAAGATATGCACCTTAGGGTCTATTTAAATTAAAAAAAAATTCATTTTCTTGGACTAATTTTTGGGTTCAGCTAAACACTTTTTATCGTAAAAATATTTTAATATCTTAAAGGGAATAAGTTGTAAAAAATAATATCAATCTTTAAAGATAGATATCGTGTCTATAGAAAATATGTGAAATGAAAATGTCGCTAATTCAATCCAAAATTCTTATTTAACATTGTATCACGGATTTGGGATGAACTATAATTTCTATAATAGTTAGATTATTTTTAGAAGTATTAAGTTAATGAAATAATTAGTTTAATCAAGGCCAGTGCATGTGTCAAAGCTTTCAAATGTCACAAACTTTGCTGGACGACAGCAAGATCAAGAATGTGTAACATCATCAGATCTCAAATAAGTTTTACCACGACATTAATTTACACAGTAAATATCCTTGTTCAGATTCTGTGTTATCTTTTGTCTGGTGTCTTTGGATCAAGAATATCTCGTGTGGGTCCAGCTGCTGGGGATACAATTTGGTGGTGAATCTGATCATTTAATGTTTCGATATTGACTGAAATGTAAAAGCTTGGCCATTTCCGGAAAAGTATCTAGATTTTATTATTTGTCCAGCTTCCGACCTTCAACCCTCGACCTTCAGCAGTCAAACATAACGCAAAAGTTGTCAGAATCAAAGCTCTATTGCAGGGAGACAAGAAAACACCGTCCACTGGAATTTCATGGGGAAAGCAATGGACTTTCCACACCCTTCAGCTTGTAATTGTATCTTGAAATTGAAGTTGGCTTTGCAATAATATAAAACTAAATTAGCCGTCACGTTCCAAATATAAAATAATCTTAATTGTCAGCTCTGCTACCAAAACGGATTTTAATGGATAAAATTTAGAAATCAGATCTTCAGGGTTTTGGTAAGGCACGGCGTCCTGGACTGGAGCAACCATGACGGCATTCGGTGTCTCCAAAACAGGGGTAGTTGGCAGAAAGATAAACAATAAAGCCTTCCCAATGGAGGACCATGCATTGCTTGTCAAGAACTAGCAGCAAAACTTTGAACGAGAGATTGAATAAGTTGTCACGTTTTCCAACAACGTGGTTTCAGCTTTATCTCTGACGTGAGGTATTTTATTGAATTGTCTTACTAGTTAAGAATGCAAGCTGTATTTGGGTAAATAAGTTGACAAATATTGAAGAGTTGCTTCGAGAGTCTGTATCCAAAGTTTGCAAAACGAATCTTTGACCCGTACATAGTCCTTATAATTATTATCATAGATCAATGACTGTTCTCTTCAAGCCAACTGAGGAAGGAGAGGAAAGACAATCATAGCTGGTTTATACTTTTTCTCTCTCTCTCAAAGGCCAAACGTCAAAGAATCTGACTTTACTGGCTATGAAGACGTAGAATTGCATCACTTTTATCGCTTCTCAACCTGGTAGTGACGCTATCCGGCAGTTTTTCCGCTCTTTCATGTGCTGCCGCCGTGCTTACCATATCTCTTTCTCTACCTTTCGCCCAGTTCTTGTCATTCTGACATCGTTCCGCACACTTTTCCAACCACCCTATCCTTTTTGGAACATTTTCTTTATACTACTTGTCAACGGATTGGTTACACTTTGCTTTGTTGTTCATGCTTCTGGAATGACGGGCAATACTTGATGTTCTTGTAGTTTGAGGGAGGAAAATTCTGGGTTGCGAAGGAAACCATGACAACGTTGCAGCAGAGGAATTTCTGGGTTGTTGCGTTATTAGTTATAGGCCTTGTTGGAGCTAATCTGTGTATTACGGAGGGTCGCCCACATCGAATTCTTTTGGATACAGATGTTGATACCGATGATTTCTTTGCTCTCTTGTACCTTTTGAAGGAAAACAGATCAGAGTTTGAGGTGGAGGTAAGTCAAAGATCAAACTTTTTGATAGGGAACATCATGTCGATGAATTTTGGCTACTTTCTAACGTTCACTTAGTCACTGACCAGCTCTGTATATCAGTCCTTCAGAACGTATAGATGATTTAGATGTCGAAATTCTTTGCATTTCAGTCGAATTCCTTCCTTCCCGCGGTAATACAAGTGAGCATGATTTTGTAGCAATCTGAGCATCGCAGTAGTCGAAAACGCTGATTTTCTGGCTACTTGATGGCTTTGATGTAAAGTTGCAGTTGTTGAATTCTTTAGCTCTTTGAATGATGACTAAGGGAACTAAGGGAACTAAAGGAAACTGATTTCGCTTATCATGTTGTTAAAGCATTTCTAGAACTCATTGCAGTGTTGGTTTAAAATTTTAATCATCACGCTGAAATCAGATTGGATGTCTATAATTCACTTCTGCTCATCGACGGATCTCTCCTTTGTTCTTTTACTTTCTTTTGCTGCATAAAGTACCTGTATAAGCCTTAACTTTGTTAGTTGTTGCCAACTTATTCACATTCAAGTTTTTGGAGCATTAAGTAATTTTTATAAGTATGACGAAGGAAGTGAATCCGGTTTAACTTGCTGCAGGCAATCACTATCACCGCAAATGCATGGACTGATGCTGGACATGCTGTGAATCAAATCTATGACATTCTTTATATGATGAACCGTGATGACATCGCTGTAGGAGTGGGTGGCGAGGGTGGGATACTGGAAGATGGCACAATACTGCCAAATGTTGGAGGATTTCTTCCTATTATTGAACAGGTCAGAACACATATGTATACTGTACTAAAATGATCATATGTTTGTAATCAAAAACATTGTAAGCTACATATGTTATTGGTCATATGGACTCTTTGGTGCTAATGATATAATGCCATCCTTTTTCATTGTGTATAGTTCTAATCCAAAGTTTGATATATCAGGGGACTACAACTGCAGGATATTGTAGATATAGACAGGCTATTCCCGTGGGTCAAGGAGGGCGATTAGATGTTGATTCCAACTATGGGATCCGGAAAGCTTTCCTCCCACAGGTATGAATTCTTTTTACTGTGATTTCAATCTTGGGTGAGATCTCGTTGCTTCAAATTCTTGCTGCTGGATTTGCAATTCTAGCACTTTGAATGTGTTTTCATGATGATACACTCTTTGGAGTTCTTGCCCCTGTTAGTTGGCAGTGGCCTGGAGAAAAACATGACCAATTGGATTGTTAACATCTTTTCCGATTGCACTAGCAGCTAAATCATTCGTCTTTCCTCTCAACAATATTATATAAGTGATTTGCTTTTCCTTCTGTTTTCTGCTTTATTTCATCTTGCAACCTTGTTTTTGAAAGCTCAGGTGTTTCATTGGAAGATCTATAATCGATTGTCCCCTGTCATTATGCTATGTTAGGATACAGGGGTCTTGGTCATTCCTCTCTAATCAGAACCGTTCTCGATTCTTTTGATATCATCATTGTCAGTCGATTAGTGATCGATTTATTAAACACATGAAAAAACTAGAGATTTGATTTTACTGATTCTTGATGTTCATATCATCTAAGTATCCTGCTCACATGATTTGTAATGTAATTAGGGGAGAAGGAAGTATACTCCTCTTCGACAACCCACTGCTCAGCAAGTGTTGATTGACAAAATATCAGCTGGTCCTATAACTGTATTTCTTATAGGAGGACATACGAATTTCGCCATTTTCCTTATGAATAACCCACATCTGAAGAAAAATGTCGAGCATATTTATGTCATGGGTGGTGGTGTGAGGTCCAAGAACCCCACCGGTTGTTGCCCACAAAATGCTACCTCATCTTGCGTGCCTCAGCAGTGTGGTGACCGAGGAAATTTGTTCACGGACTACACCAGTAATCCTTATGGAGAGTTCAATATATTTGGAGATCCTTTTGCTGCATACCAGGTACTGAAGTTTAGTTTGTTTTGCTGGGAAAAGCATTAGTTGCGTTGAGAAATTAACATAACATATAGTCTGTGCTTAGAAGCTTTTAAAGGGTTGCATTTGACGACCGTTGCTTATCTTTCAGGTTTTCCATTCCGGTATTCCCATCACGCTTGTTCCCCTGGATGCAACGAACACCATCCCAATCACTGAGAATTTCTTCAACACATTTGAGAAGACTCAGAAAACATACGAGGCACAATACGTCTTCCAGTCGTTGAAAATAACTCGAGATACTTGGTTTGACAGCCAATACTTTACGGTAATTTCTTCCAGTGGACATGTTTATCAAGATCTTTCTCTTTTCAAGACGGTCTTTGCTTACCGATTATGAATGCATACTAGCTCACAGATGTAACAAACATGTATATTTGCATCCTGATGAAATGAAGTTTAATTATTTGCAGAGTTATTTCATGTGGGACTCCTTCACATCTGGTGTAGCCACTTCCATAATGCGCAACTCACACGATCATCATGGAGAAAATGAATTTGCCGAAATGGAGTATATGAATGTAACTGTAGTTACTTCAAACAAACCTTATGGGGTACACGATGGCTCCAATCCATTCTTTGATGGCCGTGTGGTTCCGAGATTCAATCTAAAGAGAGGTGGAGTACATAGTGGCCATGTTCAGACAGGACTTCGAGATCCATTTTGCACTGGGGAAAATGGAAAGGGGAAATGCCAGGTAGTGTACCTTTTCTAGCAGTTGCCATGAGTTGGCTGCACATATGCATACCCCAAAACATCTGACTTCATTTTCTATTTTGCAACATGGCGATAGGATGGCTACACAGCAGAGGTAACTGGTCCAGACGGAGTACGTGTACTAGTTGCTACAAGAGCAAAACCAAATCGGGATAGGAACAGCCCACTAGACAGAGAGTTTTTCATAAGCTTCTTGGATGTAAGTTCATCGATGCTTCTTTTTCTTCAGTAAGTGATCCACCTCTAGTTTCTTAGCTTCATATGCACTCACGCAAACACACTTTCTTGCAGGCTCTAAACCGCCCTCAACATACTGGGAGGTTTAATTTTACGACACAATTTCCATATTACAAACAAGTTCTTTACAAACCAGATTTTGGATCCAAAAAACTTGGGAAACCTGTAGTGTTTGATATGGATATGAGCGCTGGAGATTTTCTAGCTCTGTTTTACCTCCTGAAAGTACCTGTAGAAGTGATCAACCTCAAGGTAAAGTTGCTTTATTTAGGATGTGTTGTTGGATATCTCAACTATAACAAACAAAAAGGAAAAACGAAAAGCAGTTTTGATGTTCATTGTCTCTCTACCTTCATCCAGGCGATAATAATAAGCCCAGTGGGGTGGGCAAATGCTGCTACAATAGACGTCGTTTATGATTTACTCCATATGATGGGCCGTGACGACATTCCGGTTGGTCTTGGAGATGTGTTTGCATTGAATCAAAATGATTCAACCTTCTCAGCAGTCGGAGACTGCAAATACCTGAAGGCTATTCCCCATGGGAGTGGCGGACTTATGGACTCCGACACTCTCTACGGCCTTGCTCGTTCTTTGCCACGGAGCCCTCGAAGGTACGTAGATTTTGTGCATCCATAGACAGCAACGTGCCGCGATGCTTGTAGTCAACTCCATGTTGAGTAGTCTGGGACTGAAATCTTTGTTTGTTCTGTACCAGGTACACAGCTCAGAACTCCGTCAAGTATGGAGCTCCCCGGGACACTGATCATCCCGAGCTCAGACAGCCACTTGCACTTGAAGTTTGGGACGCCGTAGTGGAGGCACTTGAACCAGGAGCTAAGATTACCATACTCACCAATGGACCCCTGACTAATCTAGCCAGGATCATTCTAACAAAGAAAAATACCTCCTCTTTAATTCAGGTATGTGCATTCCAGAGACGAATGATTAGTACTCAATCGACACAAGTGTTGTATTGCTGAACTTGAAAAAGATAGCATTATCTAATGATTCCAAAATCTTAATCTTACTGCAGGATGTGTATGTAGTCGGAGGGCATATCAGCCGAGGTCGCGTGGACAAAGGAAATGTCTTTACCATCCCCTCCAATGAATATGCAGAATTCAATATGTTTCTCGACCCTCTGGCTGCAAAGACGGTCTTTGGTTCGGGACTTGGTATCACCCTCGTTCCACTTGGCATCCAGCGGAGAATTGGCTCATTTACAAGGATGTTGGAAAGATTGCAGGAGACAGAAAAGACACCAGAAGCTAAGTTCGCCCGTCGTCTGCTGTCAACGCTACACCAACTGAAAGAGTCGCACCATAGATATCAACATATGGTAAAGCTTTTAGTCTTATGAATTTGTGTACGTAGTGCCCCTCTTCCTTTTCCATGATTTTCACAATATGGGTAGTATTTACCCAAAACAAAACTCATTAATGGGCATTGTTCAACATGGTATAGTCCCTGCAGAGAGATCCGCAAATTCATGGATGAATGGATATGTTGGATTTCCCTGAAAGAAGGGATGTTGGATGGCTCTCCTGTTGTTTGCACTGCTTTAGCAGCTAGTAATGGATGTTTCTCATTCTGCAGGATACGTTCTCCGGGGAAATCCTTGGGGCTGTACTCGTCGCTGGTGATCATTCCCCTCTGAATCCACTTCTGCAAGTGAAACCCATTAAAGTCTTCGCGCAAGGTATTGAGTCCATTGATGGACAAACCGTGATTGATGAAAAACATGGAAAACCAGTCAAAATATTGCAAGATGTGAACTCAAGAGCGTATTATGATCTATTTGCAAATAAGCTGGGAGATGCTAAGCAGTCCGCTGTTGTAGGCAGCTTCCATTACCAGAAAAGAATGTGGAGTACTCCGCCGAAAACAACCTGAGTTTCTTTAAAGCGACAGGCTAAATATTCTTTGATAACAGGAATTGATTGTTTTTTCCTTCTTTTACTCGATATGCTGCCGTTTAATTTGTACTAATTTCGCAGAGAAATGTTTCTCGACACCATGTTTCACTAGGAAGTGGTCATTATGCTTCGTGGTTACCACGATGAAAGCAAAATAAGGTGCAGGATAGGTGACACGAAAACAACACTCGTCCATGCTGAAAGCAAATTTTCCACCGTGTTTTGTTTTTGGTTCATTTCCATACTATCAAGATTTTAATTGTAATAGCAATCGACAATTAAGTACCAGCATGTTAGTTGCGAATGCCAACTCTTTTAGAAGAACTGTACGTCTTCTCTTCTATCATCAGAGTAGTAAGAATAAGTTATCTTAGGAAGCGGAGAACCATGCTGGGACTGGAAGCTTCAGCGATGAACTTCTAACATATAAATGTATCTTCTTTTATTCCTTCTTGTCATCTTCCATCCTCGGGTATTTGGACATTGTCCAGTGGTTGTCAAGAAAGTTCCCCTTTTCCCTCTCTTCCAGGCCACCAAAGAGGAATATTCGTGCGTCTCCCCAAGCTCTCAAAAAGGTAAAAAGGATGATTCCAGCAGAAGACAAACAGATCATGGGGACTGGTCTTTTACCTACATTTTCTTCTACGTCTTTTCTTCAACAAGCAACAGAAGATGGGGTATCCTATTCTGCCACTAATTTCCACGTTTGTCCACCTGTTTTAGACAGCGACAACTCCCACATCAGATTGACCCTAAGAACCATATCTTTGCAAATGGATTCGTACATCTAGAATCCCATTAATATAAAAGAGTATTTGGCTGTCCATTCGAGTTTCTTAGATGACTTAAAAGGTTGCCATTAACTTTTTTTTTTCCTTTATCCTGGACAGAAAGGATGCCAACCAAGGACTCCTATAAGTGACACATAAGAAGAAGAACATCACCCACAATTCAACACATGGCTTTCTAATTAATATCATATGAGAACTCAAGATAATGCGTCAAACTAAAGAAAACCACAAAATGGAGCTCCAGGTATCATCATCAGCATTGACACAAGATGAAAAGCTCTCATTTCATTCACACAAGCATAGGCTGCTTAGTTAAAGAGAACCATAAAGTGACAAGAGTGGGGTCACATAAATTCAGGTAAAAAAAAAAAGCTTCTCTACAACAAAACCACACCTCCCCTTCCCCCGGGGCGACCAAATCAGACTTGCTGTTCCGAAATTTGGTAGCGTTAGAAACCCGAATCTATCATAGGAACTGACCCACCAGCTGCCACAATTTGTTGCTCTAGCTGCAATGATCAGTATCATTTTTTTAAAACAAATAAGTAAGAAAAAATTAGTGATTCATCAAAAGAAAAATTACAAGAACCGAGTAAATCACAAGTCTATTCTACTAACCCTGAATAAGGTCTCAAGCTTGTTCTTCACAAGATAGTACTCCTGCTTCACTTGCTGCAGACATCTTAGGCACCTGCAATACAACATCCCATTTAAGTTTCAGATTCAACCGCGAATGAAGAACAGGAAAAAGTAGATTTATGCGACGTAAAGTAGGATAACGCACCCTTCAACATTCTGCTCCTCACAGCTCTTGCGGAAAGCAACGCAGGCATTTTTGACTCTCTCAGCACCCACACTGTCAAGCAGAAAAACCCAGTTGCTCTTTAAGTAAAAGAAAATAATAATAAAGAAAAAAGCTCCATATGAACGATTCTTTTTATTCGATACATATTTCGAGTTGCAAAAGTAGACATCAAATAAAGCATTTTTACTTGGGTAGGAACCAAGGAGTCAAACGCAGATCAGAATTGCAAAGCAGGAGTTTGGACTCAGTAGGCTCATACAGAATATGGTGTTGTTTTTTGATTGTTTTAACTTTCATTTTCGTCCTCCATTTTTTTTTCCCCTTGAAATAAAACCCAAAACGAAGCGAGCAACAAGGAAAAGAACAAAGACAGCGGTGGAAAAAAGAAGAGAAGTTTATGTTCACCTGGCGCTGCTTCCCTTCAACTGGTGAACATGAGCATCAATCCTTCTGAAATCTACACTTTGCTGATCTCTTCGAGAAAGAATGAAAAGGAAAACCCCAAGAACAAAGAAGAAACACTCTTAAGCACGACTTAAAAAGTATTGATAAGGAAAGCATCTCGAAAAGAAGGAAATACAAGAGAATCAAGCAAGAGAAAGGAAGATGGCTTGGATCCTCACAAAGCTCTGGCTATATCATTGACAAGCTTCTCGGAATCTTCAAAGAAAAGAGAGACCACTTCAGCGACGAAGTCCGGATTGCTCTCATCTTGAAGTTGCTGAAGCTGTAAGAACTGAGCATCCAGGATCCCCTTCTCTCACCAACAAAACAAAAGCCCCACAAAATCAGAACCACCACACGGAAAACAAAAGCAACCCAACAGATCAGACACAGAGCAAGAAAACAAAACAAATCCGTATGAGATTCCCTCCTTTATCTTACATTTGCCCTGGCTTACCTCCATAAACAAGGACTTTGTGTAGTCACCCAACCGTCTCTGCATCTGAACCACCTCCATGTCTGCCGTTGCTGCTTTCCAGACACAGGTCCCTATATGAACCAACCAAGACTGGTAGCTTAAATCTAGCAGATCTTCGAGATTTATTGCACGACAGATACAGGCCTCTCTATAAAGGCTTCTTGACCTTGAAAGGAATTTGATGAATTTAATGTACCCAGAGCAGAATCCAAAGGTTTCTTGCTTTTCGGGTACGTGTTTTTATTGTCTGGAACCAGTGAAGTGCAGCCACAACCCTTTTTTTATCACCCCTTTGGAGCTGTGACCCGCTTTTGAGTGCTTTCTGGCAGAATCACAGCCCCCACATCCTCTCTCTCTGCGTCATTTATTAGCATTTATTTATCAAGCCTCTCACCCTAATCCTTTTCCTCCTTCTTTTCACTAAATTGTCTAATTTATTTGTTGGCCTCATCCTCCTCAATTTCCTCTGTTCCCTGCAAATCATTGGCCTTTCTTCAAGGGAAAGTAGCCATAGGGGTTGACGTACTAGTGGCTTCGGACATGTACCCTTTACCTTTCCGGGAATTCATGAAACATTCTGGTAATAATTACCCTGAAGCAGTCAGTAATGGAAGCTCTGTTTCCAGTTGATTGGGGGAGGAGAGCTGACCTTTTCCCCAAAATCGTCCATTTTCATTAAAGAATACTCCTTTTTAAACAACAATTATAAGGAGGAAAAGTTGGAAAAAAAAATTGGCAAAATACTTAAAAACTATTATAAAATCTACCGTCAAAAAATTAATAAGGAAAGGCTTTTGTTTAATGTTAAAGTATACCCATTAAACCCAATTACATTTACTAACAAAGGCTCAATTAATCAAGTTTTTTATATACTTACTCAAACTTACACATCTAAATATTAAACTTGGGTTGATGAGATTCTTTAATTAAGTCAACGCTTGTCAACATCAAGCTTTTCATATATCTTATGAATAACATACAATCTAGTTTGACATATTTCTATAAATATGAGAGAATCGAAGATAATGTGTATTGTTTTCTTTAACATAAGGTTGTTATAATTTTCTCTACTCCCAAAATTTTCAATAGTACCTGATATGTATGTCATGTTGAAGTTTGGTGTTCTCAAAATAAAATATTACATAAGCCTGGAAAGGTATGATATCGTTTTATACGCCAGCATAGTTCAGAAGTATTAATATGGATTCCATATGATTTTGTGTCTGCCACTGTCTCGTCTAGTTTCTTTCGTGGATTGACCAACTTGCTTGTTGACGATGTGGTAACATTGTCTGTCTTGTTAGCCGTGCCAGACATGAAGTTGCAGGGGAACATGCCCTGTCAAAACAAGCTGGCTATGCTTCTCTGCTTGCTTTCATGGAGATTTTCATGGGGAGTAATCAGAACCAGCTGTCATGTTAGGGTTTGCTTTCTCTAATTTTTTATCAGATTCCATCGTTTCTTTGAGTAACCTGGAGGTATAACCAGGCCATGCCATGTGGCAGTATGATCTCCATCAGCCCATCACAGCTGCTCCACATGATTCACGGACCCGTAACAATCCAAGATCTGATTTTGCTTTTTCTGCAATCAATATGCATAATGAGTTAAAATATTGTATCATGCTAGTGTATAAATGAATAAAGAAATAAAGGGAGATAGTTTCTTCTGGACCAAGACTCTGAAAACGAAAACATGGCCTCTTATTAGTCAAGAGAACCCTTCTTTTTGTTCAGTCTTATTAATTTTTTAAAGAAAAATTTATTGATGGAATCTTGACTTGGGACAGAACAACCAATCATACAGCTATTTGTTGTAATAATTGATTGGACTTTATTAAATAACAAGGTCGGTTGTGAGGGAAGAGAAGCCCCCTAAACTCTTTTTTCTTTTTTGAATTTTGCATCAAGGTCTTTGCATCTGACGTATAATAGCCTCTTGGGTTCTTCTTTTGACAGCATAATCCTCAGAATGAGAATCCTCATCATCTCATCAACTTTACCAGATTTAGGTCATATGAGGTGTACGAGGGTATTACATATTTTATTTTCCTTTCGCTTTTTCCATTTGGTGCTGATTCGTGAGGATTACATTAACAATTTTGACGGGAAAGTTGGGTTCTTATTCTCCAGAACAGAGAACATATTCTAAGAGTTGCATTGTTTGCCAGTCGGATGCAGCTGAATTTTGGAATTAAGCAGGAAACTAAGTATAGACAAGAAGGTGAGTGTCTTCTGAAATGGAAGTAATCAGTTGATCACCTGTTTGCTTAGTGGTAAGTTAATAAGGTTTAAAAATTCTTAAAAGGGTTCTTTTTCTATCTAAGATTCACCACAAAAGATCATTTTTTTCTTTTATCCAAATATTTTATGGGGGGATATGAGAGGACCGCTGATATAGTTTGGCTCTTATTCCTCTGTCACGCCTCTGATAAGACGTGAACCGCCGCGCGGTCCAGAGCATTGGCCAGATAAGTCAGTGTGAAATTGCGAAGAGCACTGTACACTTTGAGGCTGCATTTTTCTTTCCCACCTACAAGCCATTAGGGGGGGGGGGGGAACAGTACAATATTCGTCCACCACTCCAATTATATAAGCATTATAAAGGTTTAAACGCACCCGCGTGCTGACACCTCGAATCTGGAGCATGTGGGATGAGATGGAAAACCTAAAAAGCTTCTGCGCGTGATCTTTCTCTCTCACACACCCACACAACCCCACACACAGCCCTTTGAAAAGTCTCGTGCATGAACTTCTAAACCTCAAGCATGTGTGTGATGAAATGGAGAACAGTGCAGTAGTGCCCTCCACACAGCACGGGAACGGTCCCACATCGTATCAAATCATCAGGATCATGGCTTCCGGATATTCCAAAATTTGTCTAGCCACTAAAACATGATTGTATAAACTGTGGCCGATTCTTTGATTGGGGGGTCCCAGGAATATGACTTGTATAGCATATCATTGTAGAAAACTAGAGTCCAAAAAGTAGCTGGTGAGGGACAAACTTTGTTGCTACCGAGGAAGAATACAAGACGTGTATGTAATCACTGTAATATGACATTAGGGACCAGTGAAAAACTAAAATAGAACGACAAAAATAAAAAGCAGGAACCTCCTGGATGAAGCCTGGAACAGATGATTGATTCCCTGTGAGGAAAGCCTTTTTGAAATTTCTAACACACCTTACAACTTCTCCTACAGTAGCCAGGAAGCTCTGGAGACCCAACCATATACTCCGGGTTATTGCTGCACTCTCCAAGAGCAGCCCACCTCTCGCAACTATCATTCAGATCCATGCACTTTCCCTCCGCTGCCAAGTCCTTGTCGAACGAGTCTACATGAATCCATTTCGTTGCTGACCATTTCTCACCTTCAATGACGGGGCAACCTGCGTGGAGACTGTCGGTGTCTGGATTGGCATTTGGGTGGAGACTGAAAAAAAGAAGGGCATCCCCTCTTCGTGGTTTCACTAAGGTATTGCCAACAAGGCGAGGGTAGGCAACAGAAACTACATTAATTTACTGAAAAGACAGCAATACCAAAAGAATGCACTAAGTAATGATAACTTCTCTTCTGACTCACCTGCAATTCCTTTCCTTGCACACTCAGAGAGATCATTGTTTATTTCGGAAGCTTTGCGACGTGGAGATTCAGGCTGGCAGAGAGGTTAAGATAAGTTTAAATAATCAAAATCAGATAGAGAAATACAATCAGGTTGGCAACAGTACACATGTTCAACAAAAGAAGAAAATCTTCAAGCACTTGATTTACACCCTTGAAACCATTCTCCAACCTCATAAAACAGGGGAGAAGTGCGTCAGGAAAAGGGTAGAAAAAATCTTCCAACATCTTCCATACCAGCAAACGGTCTATCTCACAACATAAACGGTCTATCCCACAAACATGTTGTGGGATAGAACAGGGAGCCTTGCTTCATCCCACAAACATGTAGCGCCTACTCATACTTCGCTCCCCTAACATGTACTCTGATATTGATTAACCAAAAATTGGGGTGAATTTGCTTTATAAAAAGAAAACATCAATAAACTTCTATGAAATGGTTTCGTAAGGTTTTAGAGTAAAAATGAGAGGTGCTTTCTTGAGAAGTCTTGCCAAGCATCTCAAAGAAAGTTCGCCTAAAGTTCTGACCAAGACAAGTTCTAGTGAAGATGAATAAAGTGTATGCTAAAACTGACCTCCACGGCAGGGAACACTGTTTCTCCACCTTGGGCCACATTGGAAAGATACATAAGTACTGTCGCAATTCGGTGTCCACCCCGCGCTATATTAACCTTGTCCGCAAAGTAATCATAATGTGGATCATATTTCTGCCCATGCTCATATCTTAATACTTGTATGTCTTCTCCATTTTCTGAAAATCAAAAAACACAAATCATAAAGCCACTCCGCTCCTTTCTAGGTCGTGCTTGCTAATCAACATATTCAAAAAGAGGTCCACTATGCTATACATGAACGATCTTTTTTATTTCATAGTAAAACTTGGTCGTTATTTATAGTTGTTGCATTAACCAGATGGAATTAGGGTTGTAGTGCTGGTCCAATACCAAAGAAGAAGAATTGGGTAGTAGGCTTTCACTGTTTCACATAATAAAACATTGACATCAATAAAAATCTTGCCCACTTTACTCTGAAACCCAGACCAGACCATAAATTATATCACTTCTATTTGATCAAGTGATAATTTGATAAGTCGACAAATGTAATAGTAGGACTATAACCCACTGGACTAAGAAAAGAACATAGTAGGTACAGCATGACTGTAACTGGGATATCAAAAGGCTGCTAACTGTGATTTGCCAATATCAAGACTGAGTGGAGGCACAAATCTTCTTTTAGCAAACCACTACAAATCGCACTTGATCAAATCACTGTTAACCCTGAATTCTAAAATGGCAGTGTGCTACCACAATGGAAAGCATATGCATTTGACACTTTAGTTAGATATGGCTATGATGCAGGACAGATCACTCAGATATCGTACCTGATACAAGAATTGAACTTAGCTCCTTAAATTTTGTACCAGTGTTTTAGAGGCATTTGAAACGAGAAGTATATGAAAAGGTTCTAGTGGTTAAATTTAATGGTTTCAGATGTGTTTTAATGCATGCAGTCTCACTTAAGATTTCTGAGGCAATCACAACTAGCCACCCTTAATAGCATTTAAAAGATGATCTAGAATTCCCCTTCTTGATCCTAGAGAAAATTAGAAGGTTCTTTATGGCCTGCAGCACTCTGTTTTTCCTAATAAGCATGGGATTCCTAATTAAATGGAAATTTAAAAAGTTGACCAGTGAACTAAGCTTATGCTAGTGACCCCATACTTGAAATGCCAAAACTAATTCCTACCGAGAATCAAACTCATAAGCCAAAATTATATCCCATTCCACATAATATAGAATTCGCCTGATGACACTTGACTCAACAAAACACAAGCAAACATAAAAAGTGATTTCTTTGGTCTTTAAAGTTGCTTCGTCTTCAGCTTCTTGTGATCTGCATCTTGTGCCCATCAATACCTCATCATGCTAAGAATTTTGGACCTAAATTCTCAGATTTATTTGTTGATCCTCTCCCATTGAAACATTTTTTTTCCAGTGGAGTGTGAACAACAGCATATATGCTATCACTATTTTAATTATCTCTTTTCATCATAGAATCACAACTACCTTTCTTTCACCCCGCTTACAAGTATGCAATGACCATGCAGACATACCTACTGACAGTAACACATCAAGATACGGATCCTCAGTGGCAAATAGCAGGTCAATTGTGTAAATCCAACTTTTAATTTCAGAGATAGACTGACGAACAACCCCCATGCAAAGAAGAAGAAGAAGAAGAAGAAAAAGAAACAAGAGTGCTCTACAAGAAATGGTATACCTTTTGGAAGAAATGTCCATGAAGATATCTTGTCCTCTATACCAGCAATTATAGGGTCCTACAAAAGAACTAACAAAGTGAGAAAGTACCACGTATTGTGTACAGCAAAAATATCAGTCGATTGAAACAGAAACGTGAGCATCTAAGCATAAGTCTTAAATCACAACAGAGAAGAACTGCCGAAATCATAATTCTATAGCTTCACAACCAAAAGCTCGAAACCCTTGCAACGTCTATGCATAATCCTATAGACTCAGAACAAAAGTCAAAATCAATAGCAACATCTGGACAGCGTTTTGCACCAAATTGAGTCCGTTAAGATCTAGGGTGCAAGAAAGAGTCTCACAATAATTCATACACTAGGAAAATGCTGCTTATAGAATTAAGCATCGACAATTCCACAGGCAACCAAATTCCAGCCGTTGTTTACTCTAATAAGCGGAAACGCCAAAAAGGATAAAGACCACCATCGAGTTGAGCAAAGTTATCAATTTTTCCTCATAATTATATTTTTCAATCTCACAAAAAGTTTTTAAGTGGAGGCTTGAAATGCCAACTAGGGTAATCCAACAACTCCTTTTTACAATAATAAAATCAACGAAGGAAAAAGAGAACCTTTACTTCTTCGGAAACCAGCCCTGCCTAAACATGCTAAACAAGGAAAATAGCATACAAATATATATTAGCTAGTAAAGGGACCAAGAATCACGAAAAAAAAACCTTGCCCTTAGGAATAAACATCCCCGAACTCGTGCGAACTTCGCTAAGCTTGCTTTGACCGGACTGATTATCTGCAACTGCAGATCTCTTCAGCTCCGATTTCGCCTAATTAAAACGAAACCAATAAATCCAAAGGACAAAATCAATCCAATTCGGATTAAAACCTTCTCTCAACCCTACTATTATTTCAAATTAAATTGTATAGATAGACTACAATGCCACTCACAAGAGAGATCAAGTGGTCGCATTCTAGGTCCGTAAGGAAACCTTCGTAGACGAATGCTCTGCCAAATCATCGAATCCATTTTGCAGTAAAAGTCAGAATATGAAAAGTTCCAACTGTTAGGCTAGATTACCAAGAAAAAGATAAGAGAAAACAAAGGAAAAGCGATAAACCACACATTGAATCTTAGCAAATTCATCCATTTGCCTAAGTCGAGGCAAGCTTATCAGTTTTCTCGGAAAACTTAAAATTCAAGAACACGTTTTCTCGGAAACCAAACCAAGCGACTAGATAGATCGAGAAACGGATAGAAAGAAGGGGAGAGAGAGAGAGACCTTGGCTTCCATGAAACCTGTTTGACTTTAGCGGGATTGATGATGGAGCTAGCTGAACCAGCATAGGAGCCCGAAGATTCACGGAAGAACAGCACGATCAGAAGCAATGAGGAGAACCAAAGAGGCCGAAAAGCCAGCATGAGTGTCGTTCGGATTCAGATCACGAGAGAGGTGAGAGGTTTTCCGAGAAAAGGTCAAGTTTTCGGGAGACAACTCTGAGAATACGTTGGCTCTCTATCTGACTGGTGTGCCGGTGGGACGATGATGTGTCCTCTGTCGACGCTGTTGTCCACGTCGTTGATTGGCTAATGACGCGAGGAATCGTCGACCTCTTAGGTTGTTAATTCGGACATAGTTTTATTTTGTAAACTCTCTGGGTGATTCCACCGACGACGGGACAAAGGACAGGTGTTGCGGTAATAACTACCTTGTCATAAATAGATCTCAGTAACTATAATTAAAATCCATGGTAGTTTGATGATTGTTTATTAATTAAAATCGTAAAAGTCCCCAATAATTATATAAAATTCAAGAAAAATTACAACAAGAGCAAAACAAAAAATTAATTATTATCATAATAAAGTAATTGAATACAAAATTGATGTGATCATGGAAAAAGGAGAGTATCATCCCCTCTGCTAGATATTGGTTTACAGAAACGAAATCTGAAACCCCAATTTAAGGCTCATGGAGGGTTAAGTTCCCTGTAACTCTCTTAGATATATCTTTTGAGCTCAGAATATTATTTAAACGTCATTATAGATGCTCAAAACGGTATCCATTTGTAGATCAAGATCATTGAAATTCTTTGTTAAGTTATACTCTTCTGCATCAAACAGCTCCTCAGAGTAGGTCCTTTGAAGTTTGGACGGTTGGCTTTGTTTTATGAGCTCTAAGGTGTGGTCATCACCTTTTAGAATCTTTACAACCTGCACCATGTAGTTCAAATCAGTCAATATACTTGGAGTTTGAGAACAAATTGGTTATCAAATTCACCGTTGTTTAATTGTGATGCATTGGATTATGCTTGGAGAGACTGACAAGATGTGTTAAGAATAGTCATTAACCTTGAAAGCTGGCTTATAAGAAAGAAGCATATGTTTCATTCTAAGAGATGATTTTTAACCAGGATTAGGCAATGTGTGATACTCTTCACACAGCACTTAACAAGATGATGCAGCTTAGCATCTAGAAAACTTAATCAACTTTGAATAAAGACGTGCCTGGCTCATTTTAGGACGATGTACTGGAGATGGATGTATGCACAAAGAAGCTGTCATGGCTAGACGATTCAACTGTTCTTGGTCATAGGCATCACCAAGACAGGGATCAATAAGCTCCTTGATTCTATTCTTAGAGAGCAAGGGATTAGCCTGCAACAGATCGTTCAAGACAAATTCGAATTTTGAACAGTATTCCAGTGTATACACTGGTATAATACAAGGAATTGGTACAAGAAGTACACATACCCACATCACCAGGCTTTGCTGTGAGCTATCCAGAGCCTTCCTTCCGGTGATTAGCTCTAAGAATAGCACCCCAAGAGCGTAGACATCAGTTTTCTCATCTACGATACCATGCATGAAGAACTCGGGAGGAAGGTACCTGTCACGGTTTGGGTGGGAAGATAATGTCAAATATTAGGAAGGAAGCTCTCAAACAATAAGAAACCACGTCGAGTTTTAGGTATACCAACCCAAATGTGCCTTCAACATTTGATACAATATGGTGAGTCCACTGATCAGGAAGCCACTTTGCAAGCCCAAAATCAGAAATCTGATTGAAGTTCAAGTCACGCAACTATCTATGAAGTCTAACACAAGCATTTCATAAATCTTGACACATAGGGAGCACAGGATCACTCTAGTTTTTACATGTAACTAAGAATCAAACCAGTTTTCATTAAACGCAGTATGCAAGAACCACCAGTGCTTTATTCTTGTTCACCAAAGCCGAAGTATTCGTTCAAAAGGTGCACATCATTATGTGAGCGCAATAATGTAAGTTCTCGCTAGTACATGGTCAATGAAGATCATGATAGAATTCAACATTTAGATGTAAAGATGGGTTGTTATCATTCAATCTTATTCAGTTTATAATGTTACCTGAGGTTCAAAATCCTCTGCAAGCAAGATGTTAGAAGCCTTGATGTCTTTGTGGATAATTCTCCTCTGACATCCCTCGTGAAGATACAAAAGGCCCTCAGCAGTCCCCAAGGAAACTTTATATCTGACGCCCCAATCCAATGTATCCCCCGGGCCTGATAACATATAAACAAGTAGATGAACTCAGATGTTGTTCTGTAGGAAGCTAAGAGGACTGAAATTCAGAGGTTCAATGATAGACAAACCATAAAGTATAGACGCTAGGCTTCCATGAGGGGACAACTCAAGAACAAGGTGCATCCCACCTTCAACCCCATACCCAATAAATTTGGCGATATTGGGATGGTCAACATGGGCCATGATCCCAAGCTCAGACAAGAAATCAGCAGTCATTTCTTCTTGGGTTCCTGTTGTCAACCGTTTAATTGCAACAAGCTGCCCACCTTCCAATTCTCCCTTGTAAACTTTAGCGTAGCCTCCCTCCCCAATCAAATTCTCTTCATATAAGACAGCAACAGGAATTTTCGTCAGCCTAGTAGTATAGTGGGAAATACACATTCAAAAACAATTAAACGATATCTTGACATACAAAGTGTATGTTAAATTTTGAACGAAGGACCACTGACCATGGCTAAAGTTATTGGATGCTTCTTGGAGCTCCGAGAGGGTGAAGTTCTTCCAGGAAGACTTGAAGCGGCAGAATTCCCCCTCTATGGAAGAACTTAGGACTTCAGAGCTTAGTGGTGGAACCATATCCTTTCTACTTCTTCTGCATTTCCTCCCGGTGAGTTTTGGGACACGTTTCCGTAAAGACGCGGGAGGTCCTTTCTTTAAAATACGAAAAAAGCCATGCCAATGTGTAGTTGCTCTTGATTGAACTTCCGAGTCTGAAGAACTGGTCTTGGAAGAAGATGTTCCTGATCCTGTGCTTCCTGAGCAGTCCTCATGAGCCCTTCTTGTAGAGCACTCGTAGGGGCTCTCCTCAGCGTCCACTGAACTCAAGTCTGTATTATATGGTACTAGCATTACTTCATTATCTTCAGATTAAATAGGTTCTTATGGTATCTCGACGATAAGGCGGATAAATTACCGTTACTTGAAGAAGAATCAGAGAGCCTTGCTCGCCACTGTCTGCCTCCCGATGGAGTGGCAGCCTCTTCTTGATTTTCTCTGGCAATGTCGGGGGAACCATTGCTGCACACGTAGTCCTCAAGTGTCAAAGGAAAAAAAATAGAGAAAGACATCTTCTATAAGAGCCAAACAACGTACAATAGTAGGTGACCTAGTGGAAGGGATTAAACATTCTTTTCTGTGTCCGATACAAATCCACGACAAAGAAAAAATAGGTAAAATATCTGAATATTCAATAGGAATACTGTTTACATCGAAAAGATCACGAGTGTGCCTAGATCACATGTTAAGGTTCGACAACATCTATGGACAACGCCAAGGGACACCTAGAAACAGAGTGAAAGGAACGCGGCCAGGAGTAGACAATTTGGGAGGACCACCGTAACTATAGCTATGGTATGGTTGGGGATTCGTGGATTGAAAGAGGGGTTGCTTGTGCCCAATTAGGTTGGTTTGTCGGATAAGATAGTTCAAGAATTAGATGTGTCTAACACACTTAACTCAATTAAGAGTAAGTACTATTTAAGATCTCTTAGTCTTAAATTTGATTAATTCAATCGAAAGTAAGCACTATTTAAGATCTCTTGGTCTCAAGTTTGATTAACTCAATTGAGAATAAGTATTATTTAAGATCTTTTAATCTCAAATTTGATATGGTAGAATGCGTTGGTGCCTTACTTTCCTTTTTTTTTTATATATATAAAAAAAAGGGTGGTGATCCATATAACATGGAAAACTAAACCTTGAAACAGTACACGAGAGCATGTGCATAAGTGTTTAGAGGAGAACTTTCCTTGTTATTACACAAAATATATCAAAATACAAAGGAATGCAAATATATATATATATATAGGAAAGCAATCGTAAGAGAGAAAAGGAAATAAAAATTCTAATATTCACTCAATCTTATTGTGAGATCCCTTCACCAGCAGAGATGATGCATTATACAGACCTTATGCAAGAAAATGACTTTGCCATTGATGCCTTGTGAAGAATTTGTGGTATCATTTTTGTCTTACTTTTTGCTTATAACATAATAAGCAGGCTAACCTTACACAATTTTATAGGAAGAGAAACTCGAGCAGCGACAAAAGAAGGGATTAGATACAAAGAGGCACCAACCTGTACCATTAACGCAAACCAAAAGGAAAAACAGAACACATCCCAGAGAGAAAAAGCTAAATAGGAGGCTTAGAAGATACCATGAAGAAGGTGAAGGTTCTCCCACATTGTCCATGAGTTTCTCAGAGGTTGCCCACACCAGAGAGAGGCCTCAGAAGCAGAAAGAAATGAGAGAGACAAAGAGTACAAAAGAAAGAGAGAGAGAGAGAGAGAAGCGAAAGGAAAGTAGCGGTTGGCATGAACTGAAGTTTGTGAGCCTTACTCGGAACCTATATTATTTCTTCTCACCCAATATTCGTGCCGGAAAATCGGCTTTCTTCGACATTGCTCCTTCCTCATCCAATCTCCCTTTCGTTTCTTTTCTACGATTGCAAGGAAGAAAAATCAAATGGAGACTAATGGAGAGGACAAACGAACCGTATTTGGGAGATACTCTTTGAAGGGTTGGGAACCAAGACAGTCAGCATGCACGTAGAAATACGCTCTACCCGAGAATCATCACCCCAGCAACATTGCCTCCCACTCCACTTTTGGCCCTTTTGACGCGTGGACTCAGTCTTTCTCTCTCTCTCAAGAGAGACAGCGTCGAAGGTGACTTCAAAGGATAAGAATCGAACTTGATGCTAAATTCAAAATCGTTTGGGTAGATCATGTTCTCAACATGAATTAAATCCTAATATATAATGTTGTATGATCCTGTAAAATAAATTCATCAACCTAGTGTGAACAAATGAATATGTCAAAAGAACAAGCTGTATATGTCTTGTGGTCTTCTTCACCACGTTGGATAAATGAATCTCAACTTTATATAAATGTATGTAGTCGGACTCCACGAAGACCGATTAGAATCTGACTTGATTTTTTGGTATCCACCTTAACACCTGTTAGACGTGCTCTTCAATTCTAAATCGTTTCTTTCTTCTTCTTTTTTCCTGGTTTGATAGGTTAAGTCGTTTCCTGTTTCGCTGAGCTGGAACCTGTAGACATACACACATCCATTACGGAGAAAGAAGTGCACTGCCGAAAGACCTTTCCTTGAAGACGTCAAAAAGCCTGCCTTGAAGAGCAGGTTTCTGTATTCTTAAGTTGCAGGACCCCGGATTCAATTCTGTTTCGGGCCACGGTTTACGAAAGTTGGAAGTCTGATGCAATCGCAGAACTGGGATCCAGTTGGGTAATGACTCCAAGCGTGACTTCCCCATCAATTCATCCCATGGAAGGAGATTCTTAGGTTGACACGATCCTGTTTTGGACCATAACACGAGGTTCACAAGTCTCAAGGAGAGCAAAGGCAAAAACGGGGTACTTTTACATGACAAGGTCACCGAATGACAATTACCTTCTCTTGCCATGGAACTTACCGTTGGTTTATTGCACGAGTCCAAGCAATGTAGACTTATTTTAATAATACATAAACTAATAATTATGTTAGTTTGTTTAATTGTACACATAATGTACATATATTTCCTTTATTACGTATATGATATTAGCTAGTGTAGGTTTTTGTCCATCTTATAGATTTTGATAAATGAGACTATTTATATGAACACTTTATTGATTGACTAAATCTTCCCTCTAATTCTATATTTATATACATTAAACCTTATTACAAGAAGAAATTTAGAGATAATAATGTAATTATTATTTGTTACATTTTTTTTTTTTTTTTGATGACCCAGAACCCCCACCACTTGCATGGTGGCTCAAACTGGAGGGTCCAACACTCACCCCAAAGCATTTTGCCCATTTCATGTCAAGAATGCAGCCAACTGGTTTTGAACCCAGGACCCCTACTTTGTAGGGAATCCCACACGAGCCTTTGCCAGTTGAACCACACCCCTGGGGGCTTATTTGTTACATTTGATTATGAGAAAATGCCTAAGGCATTTTTTCATGTTGCCCACTATGTTGCTTTCTCCTGTAAAACATTAAGTACACTCATTCACTAAAAATGCATGACTCACACGCATAGAATAATTGTTATTGTTTACACAAGTAGAGAAAGTTCTTTTATGCAGTCTTCTTGTTTTGGTTTTCATAATAGTTTTGAAACTATCTCATCAAGTTAATATTAAGAGAGAACAGAGTGAAAGACCTAATAATTTTTCCATATCAAATATAGAGAAATACGATATATTTTTTGACATGTTTTGCATATAGTTTTGAAGCTATCTCATCAAGTCAGTATTAAGAAAAAATATAGTAAAAGACTTAATCATTTTTCCATATCAAATATAAAGAAATATGGTATATTTTTGACATGTTTTGCATTCTTTATAGAAACTTACTTTTCTCTTATGATTAATGCTTAGATAATGTAAAGAACATCATTTGATACCACATTTTCTAACACTTAGTGGAACTGAACGCTGAGATCACCCATTGTTGCGCTACCAGCCGCGCGTACGGGAAACTTTAAAGGGCATTCACTGGGCTGGAGGATTTATCCAGAACCTAAGAAGTCAGACATGCTGGCGTATCCTTCTTGGAACAGCTCTCATAGAGGACTCGGTCCGGAACAGATCTTACAGAAGTCACATGAGCTGTCAAAAATGATACGCAAAACACGTTGCTGAGATCCTGTCTCGCCACGAAAACTTCAGTTATTATGCCCATAACTTTTAAAGTTAGTGATTTGTTTGTTTTAGTATCTCATACTTAAGTTTTCATGATATGTCTTTTATGTATATCATTAATTAATTCAAAAAATGTTCATTAACTCTTAAATTAATTTTCAAATTAAACCTTTAAACTTTTTAAAATAATATTAATGTTTGAATTCACTCTTTCATGCATATCCATAAAAATCTAATGTTGTGCAAGATTGTGTAGACAACAAAAGTCTTAGATTAAGCTGTAATCCCTTATAATAAAGTTTAAATGAAAAAAAATTATTCCTCTAACTTAAATTGAACTTTAGGCCTTTTAACATTAATCACAGTGTCTTTCATCAATAACACATAAATTTGCAACATAATACCAAATTGAAAAGGAGTTCAAAGAATAGTTTCATTTCAGTGCTGAATTTAAGTTAATATACAGAGGAAATGGCCAAAGAACTCTATAGTAATAATCATCAACTCGTACAAACTGTAATTACAGTGCAGCTATATAATTTCAGTGGACATTGCGAGCAATCAATCCCTCAAAAACGGTATAAAGGTCCTTGTTCTCTGAACCAAAAATCTCTTCAGCCTTCTGCAAAGTCTCCTGAAAGACTCCAGATGCACAAATGAGCATCCATAACTGAAGCATTAACAACAAGAAGATGGGGAGAGAGACATTACATACCTCTTTTGTCTGCTTGTGGGCATTCAATTCCTTAACATTTGCTAGGAAGGCACTGAACTGCTCATAAGACAAACGGCTCCTGGGGAGAAGAGGAGAAGGCATCAGTTGAGCAGCTGCTTCATCTTAGAAGCCAAAGGAACGCAACAAAATTTTAAATTTGAATCCAGGCCTATCGGAATAGCTTGGTGTTAAAGACATTCTCTTTCTTTTTCTAAACCTAGTCATTTCAAAATGAGAAAATCAATAACTTGAATTAAGATGGGAAAAACAATGCAATATAGGCAATGTGGTGGCAATGATTTTCTCAGGGCTTCTCAAGCCACATTTAATCGACTAAAAGTTCACAAGGCGATGAATAACTCGGCCGCAATACCATATATACAGGTATTTTGTTCAATAAAAAGCTTTGGTTAACAACAGGGCTTAAGAGTTGAGTCCACGTCAGGATTTTAATTGAGTTGCTAGCTCTTTCACACGTTGAACTTCAGTTAAAAAACGGAAGCACTATGGATCCAGTCTGGACGTGTACTAATTATGTCTATGTCTATTGATTTAGTCATAATTAAGTTGTGAGATCAATGATCCATAAATAGTTATTTTTGCCATTCCGAACCTCAAAGGTCAATGCTATATATAGTTAATACCTGACTTGGCGGAAGAATTCTTTCCCATCAACCCGCGTTCGTCCTGAAATAGATGAAAACAATGGCTAGTGAGATACGTTTTTACAACCCATAAATAATCAGTTTCCACAAACTCTCCACTTGTGAAGGTGAAAGAACCAACCACTACGTGATCCTGCATCAGCGCTTGATACCGAACTGTGATGGCTAGAGTACATTGAAGACCTATCATCAAACATGCCCCTTGATGTTGCAAATGAAAGTGAATGACGTCTTGGGGACACAGGTTTAGATGTTGCTGGCGACGCTGATGCAGATAGACTTGGAGGGGAACCAGGAGGAGTAAAACGAGGTGTGCTAGTTTGGGATGCTAACAGAAGGCCATGTGATACGCGGGGTCTTGAGCCTGCAGGCATAAGCAGAAAGCAGAATTAAGGCTAGAACTAACATGCTCAGTTGCAGGTTTCAAGTTCATTAGCAGTACGATATATGGCGAGCAAATACATTATATGCGTTAACCATTCAAGACACTGATTCCAACCTGCTAGGCGAATAACTCCAATATCAATATGTATTCTCACATTATAACATGCACATACCATCCGCCTCACGATCTTCGGTGAATGAATTTCCTACTTCAGACGCCTGGCTCTGGATTGAAGAGTATCTAGAAGGGGTAGACGTGGCATCATCTTCTGAGATAAAATGGAAACCTCTTTCAGATTAAGGTTGTATTGGTAAGATAAGTACACAAAAATTCACATAAAATGCTTCACATCACAATGTTCAACAGGTCATTGCAAAATATTAGGATTAAAAAATATTTGGTGTTAGTTTCATTACAACAGCATCTTCAACCAGATGAAAACGCAGTATATCTTTGGGCACATTTAGAAGTTAAAAAGACAAACTCAACAAGTAATTTCCAGTTTCCTTCAAATAGTGGTATGAGAAAGGAATTCAAGAAGCAAAGGGCCTGTGGACAACCAAATACATTCGATTTACTTTTTCCTTCAGATAAGTGGAAATAATATGCACAACTAGCCCTTCCTTAGACTCCAAAATCCCCTCCCCTCAAAAGTTGATTAGACCTTACTATTTGGCCATACGAGCCCACGAGTGAGCTTATCAATTCAATTCCAAACCTTAAAAGATTTCTCCACATGAAATTAGATCGAATACCCATTTGTGAGCAAATACATTTGCTGGACATTTGCGAATCATATGCAAAACAATAACATAGAACACACCTACTATGACACAATCGACACGAAGAAATAAAAAGTAGTATGCACAACCTCCGGAATGTGATATGGCAGGTAAACTTGATTGGCTTTGTATCTTGGCAACAAGGTCCGGAGCTCCTGCCTGTGGCAAAATCAAACTCCATTACGACATAATCTGGTGTTAAAACAATCACCAATTTTTGTGCCTGCAACTTTTATTTTCATGAAATTGCCGCATTAATCTATACCATTACTTTTTCAAACACTTGGGAAATGCTGAGAGAAGGATACTTACAGAATTTTCATCATCCTCTTGAAGTGATTGCATGAGCGTCTTCCTGAACACCTCCAACTGCATGCATCCGAAACATTAGGAGCCCACAAAGCACCTCCAACTATAATAAACTATTCTAAAGTCATTCAATGGTATAAGCCGGGAGACCAAAGCGCTCTAAACACCTCGCCATGCACTGTATATCCCATGAGCATATATGCACAAGTACATATGTACAGGGAGATAGGTGAAGAGAGAGAGACAGACGGACAAAAGTTTGTTACTCTCCTCAATTACCAGTGAAAAGGACACACATTTCCTTCCTGATTAACAATTTCAGTCCCCATGATTTGAATCAACGCTTCAATTTCGTCTGCTAACAGCAAAAAGACGGCTAAAGCTTTACTCAGGAATAAAATGTCAGATTGTTGCACAGAAGACCATATCAAGCTGCCTTGTTTAACTCACCAAATTCTCCACTCAAATAATCATAACTGAAAATTAATCGACGATTCACGACACCCAGTCACTAAAAATGTATGAATATTCGATTTGCACGTCACACTACATGATAAAAAGAAAACCAACAATTCACAAAATGCAGCCATTAATGCGAAGCATGAATTACCTTGGAGACATCTCGGTTCAGCTTCTTCACAGCGTTCGACAGCGAAGCGTTCTCGTTTACCAAGCTCTCCTACACCGAATAAAAATAAACTTTAAGAACTTAACCAATAAAAAACAAATTACAAAAATCGGGTCGGGTCGGACCAGACCTTTTCCTGTTCAGCGCGAACTAGTTGATCGGCGGATTCGGCGAGAGCGGCATCGAGGGACTCGACCTGCGCCTGAAGCTCAGCGATGAGGCGGTCCTTCTCGGCGAGCTGAGTGCGGAGGTCGGACGACTCCGACTCGAGGGACGAGACGCGTGTCGAGAGCGCAATGGAAGTGATTTTGCGGGCCACATCGAGCTGCTCAAAAGGATCGGAGGGCAGGACTTCCAAGAAGTCCTCGGGAAGGCCGAAGTTGGAGCCGCCGTCTCCCTCGCCAGCATCTCTCTCTCTCTCCCTCGGTTTTGTTTTTAGTTTTTGGTTTTTCTATTTTCTTATTCTGCTTTTTGGTTCTTTTGAGGTCTCCGATATGGGACTCCACTTGATGGCGAATCACGAGGAACATCTCTTTTTATCTCTTCCTAGTTAAAAAAAGCAGAAGAAGACAAGCGGGGATGATGGATTGGATAGACAGGGATCGGGCATGAGGTAGCGGGTGAATTTTCTATTTAATATAATGCTAAAAATATGTGGTTTCTAGGAGGCTTTCCGGATGGATAGAACAACGAGAAGAGACAAACAACACGAGTGGCCATGTGTGAAGGTTCCCACTTCTATTATCTCTTGCGGGATGTTGGGCAAGGACAAGCCTGTTCCAGTTTGGGCCACAAGTTACAATGTCCACACGAGGAAGTTGCAACCAGAAAAAAGTGTTATGGGGCTCAGTCCACAACAGTCCAACAGGCTTTCGTGTCAGTCACCCAACTGCCCATTTTACCTCAAATCTCTGTTTTGGGTTGGTTGGGTCGGATTGGATTTTGTGAAGACGATGGTTTTCAATAAATGAAAGGTACAAAGGCAAGTGATTGGGTGTAGCTCCTCTTAGGTGATGCATTAGGCTAGCATAAGAAAAGGATGCCACCTATTGGGAATTATGTAGTCTCACACCAAAAATGGATGACTTGTTTTGTGACCTTATTAATGGCTAGGAGTATATCATCTCTAAACACGTGTTTTGAGAGTGAATCCTTATTTTAACATGATATCGAAGGCAAGTTACATCCAGATTAAGTTATTAAGTTACATGGGTTATCCTCATATACTCCTAGATATTATTTTGTCGAGTTGGATTTTATCTCACTTAAATTATGCTCTTCCAAAAAGGGTATTTTGAAAATTATGTAGTCCCATACCGAAAATAAATGACCTTATTAATGGTTAGGGGTGTACCACTGCAAACTTGCACTTGAATTAATTCAGATGAATTTATTCTTGCCAAACCAGGATTGTTAGCGAGGAGGCTGAAGAAACCCAGCTCAGTCACCATACAGCCAAAGCCCAAAAAGACGATAGAAGTAGCATCATCCGAACAGGTGGTCAAACCACTTCTATCGGAACAGGGGGTCAAGCTTTGGTGGGTGAGTCTAGAGCAGAAGCTGACAGAAGGCGGCTACAAACACCGAGGGGGGCGGAAGCCTCTAAAGGCATAAAAGCACTCACAGGTTCCGTGATTCTTCTCACAGACTTTATCTTTAGTCATGATTTCCATTTTTATTTTCATGTAGGAGGATGTTTCCACTTCCCCTTCCCAATTTACTATTCCATAAAGTTTGATAGGAGACAGGAGAGCATTATTGCTTCCTTCAAATTCACTTCTTATAAAAAGGTTCATTTGACCCCACATTTTTTAAAAGTTTCCAGGATTTGTTCCCTCTTTTCCTTTATTTCCCCCCTTTTTCAAGTGCAATATAATTGGGGAATCATGTGGGGACAGAAAAACGAGGTCCACTCATTATTTAGGCAAAAAATAATTCCAATTAATTATGATTATAGCTTTGTTGAAGGGGGCAGGCGACTGAATTGACCACTCCAATGGTGAATAGCTGGAATCCTCTCACTCAGGAATAATAAAATGCCAGTGTTGCCCATCTCCTTGAAAAGGAAGTTACGAAGATGCATACACCAAGACCTTACTGTACAAGCAACGCAAACCAAACTTCGAGGAAGCATACAACGTGTGAAATCTTCTTTGGAGTCTCCCACATGGAACTTCCAACTCCACCTTAAAAAGTGCCTCGGCTACGGGACAGATTAGTTAAAAGAATGAAGCAAAGAAACATGATTATTTATAAGTGCTTCAGTACATTCTCATTATTCATTTTTCAGTGTCAAAAATGAAATAAAAGGATTCTAAAACCTACTAGTTTATTACTGAGTTAATAAGTAATTGTCAATTTATCAAGTGCTGACTTAGCTTTTTTTTTTTTTTTAATTCTTCAACAAGACCATCCTATAGGATTGAAACCAACAAAGATAGTTGATTAAATTTTAATAATTCATGTATTAGTAGTCAAATCATCTTAAAGTATCTTATATTAGTTGAACCGTTCAAATATATTATTTATATTAATAAATCCTTTTGTGGGTATCAATCACTTTCAAAATATCTTCAAAGGTAATCACAAATCTCCAAAACCAAAATGAGGGTGATGTGGTTATATTCAAAAGCTGTTATTAGTGATAATTAACTATTTAAAAAAGGTTCTAGTGATTAATCGATCATCCTCGTATGTTAATTCATGATGATTGATTGATACTAAAGATAAGTTAACGACAATAAATTTATCATCTCTAGTTGTCTTCCACCGATTAAAAAGAGAATTCTAGATTAAAGAGGGCTCTACCATGTTGATGACCTTTAACTTCTGACTTCTTCTTTTTTTCCCTTCTAATTCTTCTTTTCTTCTGTGTATATTATCTTCACTGATAAATGTTTGGAGACGGCTGAGGACCAAATTAGATAATTCCTTGTTGCACAAGGACGGAAGCTTGAACTGGAAAGATAATTAGATGCTTTCCTCGCTTTGTCCTTTTATTCCTCTTAGTGCTTATGGCATTACCAATACCCTTGATAGCTTTCTTTTCTAAGTACCAGACTTTTCTGGGTAGACAAGAATTCTCCAAAGGCCACCTCTTGATCTACTGGACCTCATCACTAAAAGGAGAACGGCATCTGAATTCAATATATATCTACCCGATTTTGAACCATCTTTTAGTCAGGCTTAACATTATTTTAAGAACATTAGCTTTGGCATGTCTTAAGTAAAGCAGCACGATTATAGGTAGAATCCTTTACTAAAGAAAGCTCAATATCAACGAGCCACGTATCCAAGGTTCGGGGATCTCTTTACTTTGCCTTTTTTTTTTCTTCTTCTCCTTTTTAATAAACTTTTCAATGTCATTGTACATGCCATTTCAAATGGTTTATTGCTTTAAAAAAAGAGAAATCACCTTTGCTTTAGTCATTGGAATAATAGGAAATAGGCAAGTGGAAAGCAAGTGGCCGGTTCTCATTGTCATCTTGAATGAACAGTGACATGTGAGCCACAGAATTAATTACTCTGTTCCTAATCTTTTTACCAAATCCGTAATCTTAGAAGATCTGGCCATGAGTTTCAATCATAACCTAATCTGATTTTTAATCATGAAATTGCGCTGTCATTAATGGCAGAATGATCCCAAAAATTCCTCCCCTGATCCTGTCTGGTAGAATTACGGACTCTGTATTAGTTTTCCCAAGCCTCCAAATCATACTGCAATTTGCACTACCCCGATGGGCCTTGCTGCCTGCGTTATATGAAACATTCATAGCTGTTATCCGACCGACCGAAACCTGCAAATTGCACAGAAAAAATGGATCCTGCCCCCATATTCCCTGTTGGCCATCCTTTATTAAACTTACTCTTAATCAAGTGGGTCGAACAAGATTGATGTAGTCTTAATCAAAGAATATAATTGCTAAAATTTATCCTTGGGATGACACCTCATTCGAGAGGAGTTTTTAGTTTTGAATGACTCATAATTGAAAAAATAAAGTAAAATTCATAGACATTGACGTCAACGTTGTATTCGAAACTCCGATTGATGATATGTCAGATCTTATATAATGTAGGCAGGCCAACACCAGGAAAGCTGATATGCCAGGTGGCCACGAAACAGCTGGTCTATCAGGGAGGGACACGTAGTTGACCGCAGACCACGTATGTAGATGTTGACCCTCAATAGTGTAGACTTCAGTAAAAAACAAAATAGGCCTCAACCACTTGATGCATCCCCGGTTCCAATTGATGGGACTTTAATTTCAAATCAAGTGGGAATCTAATTGCCTGGCCAAGGATATTCAATTCCTAAGCCCCGAATTACAAAACCCACATAAACAAAACGACAAACACCAAATAGGTCCGGCGTTGAAAAGTAATATCTGTTATTTTTGCAGGGTAGAACAAGTAACTTCCCCACCGGAAAGAAGTTGTTAAAGGGCGCTGTCACGTGAAGTTTGACGAGAGATTTTCTACTCGCCGTGTTGGACCCAATCTACCACGTGAAACCAACGACTCGGGGGAAAGTCGCAAAAGTAAACCTGACCTTACAAGACGGGGAAAACGAAGATGGTGGTGCGAAGCCATCACGACGGTTCTGGGAAAACAATTGGTAACCCAACTACCCTTACAAAGCCGTGCAGACTACCAAACTTTGCAAAAGCCATATATTTGGTATATTTGCTACAAGTCCAAATAGTATATGAATTTGCCTTATCTTACCGATTTACCACGCCGAAAGGGTGATCATTTTATTCTCCCAAGCTCTTTGGATGAATAATTTTTATTCTTTAAAAAAATCTAACTCAAATTTGGCGTCGAAAATCAACATGTCCAGATTCTTTTGGCAGCACATAACTGTTTAGAGGCACTGTGGCCCACCGGAGAGGTCTTATCATAACCCGGTGGTCCCTACCTAAATAATTGTAAGGAAGGGGCGAAGAAATCGATAACTAACCCCTTGAGTTTAACGCCGTTTCCCGGAATAGGATGGGAGGCCAAGGACGGAAAGAGTGAACTAACAGCCCCCGTCAGTATAGGCCAAGCTTACGTGGTCCCTCCAGAGACCGAGTCAGGTCCCGACCGGCCCCACTTGTCATGGACTCAAACGTGCTCGTTCCACACGCGTCAAAGTGCGGAGGTCGGTGCGAACCCTCCCCTCCCCTACTCACCCAACCCACGATTCCCACTTTTCTCTCATCCCTCGCCGCTATATATATTACCCGTTGTGGCGTAGGTACCCCAAGCAGAAACGGAGACTCTGTCTCAAGCAGGGCAGGAAACAAGAAATAGCCCAAAAAAAAAAAATAGCCTCGCCATTTTCCATGTGAGGAAAGGGTAGGCGAGAGGAAATAGGAAAAGAAGAATTTGTTCTGAAGGCGAATTTCTTCGCGATTTTTTTTTTCTCTTCTTTTTCTGTCTCGTTTTCTTTGGTTTTAAGGATTTGAAGCTATGGGAACGGAGGTTTTACGGCCTCAGGACTGTTTAATAGGAAGGATCAGAGATCCTCATCCCTCTGTGTTTCATCGCCGACGAAGTTTTTACCCACACTGTAACCCTAATTATGTATCTAACCCTAGATCTAGTCGGAAATCGGCCGTCCGGTCCGAGAAACCGGACCAGAGAAAGCGGTTTGTTAGCCAGTCGGAGCCATCGGTCTCTAGGAGATCGGGCTCCTCCGACGACTCGAAGACGCAGAGGAAGAGTCTCTCGATGGAGAAGGTGACGATTCTGAGGAGAGGGGAGTCGCTGGACTCGAAGATCAAAAGCGAGGGGCTCGGAAAGCAAAGAAATGGTCTGGCAGTGCACGGGACCGAGAGGCTGGGTCCGGACCGCCCGGAAATGTTGCCGAAGCAGATTCGCATCGCGGATCCTAGACCGTCGCCACCGCCAAACAGAAAGTGCGACGTGTACGCCGGATCTGCGTTTGCGGTGTCACCGGAGCCGAGCTCACTCCCCTTGCCATCGTTCTCGAAAAAGAAACAGGTCTTTGCAGTCGTTGACGACTCGGCCACCAGAGATCTGAGACGGTTGCTTCGCCTCGATATCTGAGGTCTCTTTCCTAGCAAGTAAAGAATCAGGTTATCGTGTCCGACGACCGGGTTATATCTTCCGGTCTCAATGGTTTCGTTCTGTGTCTCCCTCTCTCTCTCACTATCCTCTTGGTGCAACCGTCGTCTCCGTCATGTTGGTCTCGGGTTCGAGGATCTGACCCGTCCGTGATTTTTTTAAACGGGGGTAGGTCTGAAAATCTCGAGAATAATGGGGCTATTTAGGTTCTATTACTGTCTGGATAATGTTGTATCTGTAGTCTTCTGGGGTTGTTTGGAAAATATGGGTAATTTGGTGTTGTAATCTGATATGAGAATAAATTAAAAAGACAAAAAAAAAAAGGGAAGGAAAATGGGGGGGTTGTTTGTAATATGGGGAAGTAGTTTTAAGTTCGTGGGCTTTGAATGATTCTGCTTTGCTTTGAATTTGTTAAGGCTTTTCTACCCTTCTATATTGTAAACTACGATAAGAATTAGGGGGAAGTGAAGCGGGTTTCGTAATTTTCTTTACCTTATATTTGTGTAACTGTGGTCTTCTTCTTTGTAATGTTATAGCCTGTAAAGTGGGTATTGAAAAGTCTCAGTTTTTAATGTTCTAATATTTGTGTATCTGGTAACGATCCAGTCTGATGTTCTAGATAAAGTTAGACATGAAAACTAGTTTGTCTTTTTTCTTCTGCGTATTAAATGCCCACTGCGTTCTGAAACCCGTGCCTAAGTGTGTGTGGGAACGGATGACAGCCAAGCCTTTGCGTCGTTATTTGGGCAACATCTGATGCGAAGTTTTGGATGTATTGATTTCCATGGCTGGAGACACCCATCTGTACGCTGCCTATTTGATCGTTCATTCCGTGGATAAGAGCTGGCAAAAGGATATAATTGGGATAAGGGTAGGGGAGAAGCAAAAAGCCAAATAGGTAATTTTCCTCATTGGAAAAGGAATCTAGAATATAATTTAATTATGCATACAAGTTGTTAGATGAATTTGCGACTTCATTAAAAAAATAGTAAAAAGTAAAATAAAGTTAGGAAGGGAAGAAGTCTTTCTTCTCCAACATCTTAAAATGGTTGGATGATTTCTTATTTAAACTAATAGCTTATCTATCACCAAAGGGCAATTTGATGTGATCTAAGAGTCTTTGAGGAGTAGTTGAGCAACAAAGGCTCTAACCCACCCAATTAAATTGGGAATCTTCTCTATTCTTATATTTGGTTGCTATTTTATTTTCCTTGGGTTTCGTGTTGAAGTGATATTAGATGTACATGCCAAGGCTTTATTGATCTTACATAACTTTCGGTACGCGCGACAAAATTTCTATCAAGTTGTTAGACAGTAGATTGATGAAAACATCACACTATCAATTTGGGATTCTAATCCATTTACCGAACAGAGAGACTTGAACAAATTACCTTTGGTGGATAAACGTATACCCACTAGTTGTTCAGCTTTTGGGGGAAACCCTACGCTAGGTGAATTGTTTTGAGTTTGCTTAGACAAGAGATAATGGCTTTATTCATTATAGTCACATCAACTCGTTTTCTGCCAGTCTGGAAGATGGGCACACACAGAAAATGTCCACTTGGTGACAAGTATCTTAGAATAATGTGCTTCAGCTGCACTTGTTTGAAACAAGAATTTGGGTGGCAACTTGGTGAATTGAGTGCTCCTGGCTCATTGATTCTGGTAGACATTACAATTAATTTATTTAAAATAAATAAATAAATAACTAAATAAATAAAGAGGGAAATGTTAGAGAATATATAAGTGGTCAACATGACTGTTCAGGGGAAACACATATGGATGACACAAAAGAAAGGCCCAAAATCCAATAAGCCGTTAGTTGATAGATACAAAGGCTTGCAAGTGTAAAAAGCTGAGGAAGCGAATGAGAAACGGTTGAAGGCAGCTGTCGTATTTGTGAATCTAGGTGGAACACTGTAGCCTGGGGACGCCTGATGACTTTGTAAACCAACGCATACAACGGGTCCGTATCATGGACTTGATCTACTAGGGTCAACATCTTTATGGCTATTCTATGAAAAACATGGACCAACTAAATGTAATAATGGTGTCAAAAGATCTTGAAAACATTATTACTTCTAATTCAACTAAAGATTTAAAAGAAAAAATTTGTTAGAAAAATTTCAAAGCAAGCAAAAAATACCAAAATATCATATTGTTGATGAGATTTAAAACAAAAACACAAATGCATAGGGTAATGCTTTTGATGCATATACTTGGGCTGAACCCATTTGGGCTTCTCTCCACAAGCTACAAATTGAAACCCCACTTGGGCTCCCTTGTCAAACAAGGCCTTACATTTTTCCCAGATTCTTCCATGTAGCAAATTACAGAACAATTGTTTTGTGCATGATGGATTTTTCTAACATTAGGTTTGATAAGATCATATATGCTATCAATATATTTAAAAAGATTGATTATAGACATTGATTAGTGATCTTATTTCTCCAAAGAAGATAGGAAATGATTTTGCATTGATTCAACTTTTGGCACCAAGCCATTGCTTGTATTGCGCTTTCCTTCCATATACTCTTTATCGAAAATGTGCTTAGACTAAGAGTTGGGTTGTTTTACGAAAAAACTAAGGCTTATCAAGCAGTCACATCTGGTTGCCACTTACTTTCATAGAACTATAGCCAATCGGAACCTCAAAGCTTGGATTTCGGTTTGTAATGAAGCCCACCCTGACGAGAGAGTAAACAAAATGGCATTTCACATAAAAGAAGAATCTCTGCCTCGTTATATATACACCCCAAAAATTTATAGTTAGGAAAAGGTATCCCACCACCTACATACTTTAACTAAACTCCATGAGACACGTGAAGCAATCTGTTTGGTGGCAATTGAATTCACGATCCTGAATCTTCATGGTAGATATGTTAGGTTTAATGGTTATCAAATGATAAAATAAGTGTAATTAAATAACTCATAAATCAATGTAAGCAATTAAATCAAGAAAGCTAAAGAGTATGGTGCGAAAAATAAGCATAGACAAAGACATAATATTTAAGTGGTTCGGCCAACTATATCTATAGACAAAACTATTTTTACTCAAGCGTATAAGGTGAGTATAATCTATGAAGAACCACATTAATGGATGATAATTGTGAAGCACTTTTGTGGTCTTCCGGGTTGCTACTCAATTTGGCTTACACATTCTTCATTTTGTAGGACCTTCATTTATAATACATAAAAGAGTAGCTGTTGGTGAATAGCCGTTTGAAAATTGTCCGCTGGAGATCAGTTGGCTTTTGTGATGTAAGTATCACAAAATTTTCCCCTCTTTAGTTGAATGGCTCCATGTCTTTTCATTCTCATTTAATCGAAATATCAATATCAAGCGCGAGCTCCCTTTTTCTCTTCGTTTTCTTATTCAATTAATTTGTAGCGGGACACCTCTTATTCACACAACCATGTTTCCCTATCTTCCTTAATTAACTTTCCTTTTCCTTCTCTATTTCCACAAGTTGCGAAGGTTGCCTTTGGCTGAATCACGGGTACAACATCATTCTTTCTCTTTTTCTCCTTTTTCACTTGCGAGAACAGGCTTGCACGTGTACATGTCTTGATGTCTTCACGCAGTGAATCAAGCAATGGATGGGGTTGGTTGCCTTTTGGACACGGTATTTTTGCCCACATCAACGTTATCCCAGCTTCAATCGTTTCTTTCTCTCTCCCGCGATGCGCTAGTGCAATGAATCAAGCAAAACTTACAGCATGTAACCTGAAAGATTAAGCTTTCTTCTTACAGCTTTGCAGAGTAGAATTTAGGGACTTGGCAAAGGAATGAGTAAAAGGGCGAGAATAATCCAAAGAAAATCCGCTGGAAGAACGTCTAGGAAGTTTTGGTTTCTGACCTGACTTTAATTGAAATGGAAATTGGTGACCAACGGACATATGATTCGTTTGAGGGAACCCTAGACCTCTTAACAAACTCAACCAAATCTATTAACTAACAACTGAATTGAGCTCCCATGCTTCTTCACCTAGCCTTCTATTTATATAGCTATTGTCATAACAACTTAAAACAGACTCCATTTAAACGCAAAGTAAGAGCACAACTTAAAACCCTTCAGGGAGCTTGAGTTTGTAAAGCAACTTCACCCACCATTGTAATACTTAAAAAGGACCAAAGTAGCAGGATGAAAGCTTGTAATTTCTTCTAACAACAACTGAATTTTCCTAATAAGGTTGCAACTTCAAATATACCCAATCCCTTACTACAAACTGCTTCTCTTTATGTCCAATATTGTAATATTTCTACATTCTATGTTGAGTTTGCAGTAGCCGTTCCTTTATGTTCTTAAGTATTGCATCCCTTGCTTTTAATTCATGATCCACAGCCTCCAAAGGAAATGACCTAGGAAGATAGGATAGTAGAGATAGAGGAGGTTTGCCATAGACTATATGGTATGGGGATAAATGAGTGGCTCTATAGACAATGTTATTATAACAAAACTCAACCCATGATAGCCATCAAACCTACTCTTTTGGTTGATCCCAAGTGAAGCATCGCAGGTAAACCTCTAAAGTTTTATTTATAACTTCATACAACCCATCTGTTTATGGGTGATAAGTGGTAGAGAAATTAAATTTAGTTCATTGCAATTTAAAAAGCTACCTCTAGAACGTACTAGTGAACACAACATCCTTATCACACACAATACTTCTAGGCAACCTATAAAGCATAAAGACATTTTCAAAGAAAATTTAAGCTACCATCACTGCTAGGTTTGGATAAGCCAATGGGAGAAAGTGTGCAAGTTTGAAAAGTCTATCAATGACCACCACAATTACTTGCTTCCCTTTGGAAACCAACAAGCCTTCTATAAAACCCATTGTTATGTCTTCCTATACTTAACTTGGAGTTGGAAATAGTTGGAAAGACCATTTGACTTGGTGTTTTACCATTTTACCTATTGACATGTGTTGCATTCTTTCACAAATTGCAATACCCTCTTCTTTATATAAGGCCATGAAAATACTGCCTTCACATGCTAGAGTGTCTTAAAATATCTTTCATGGTTGGCTTCATGTAGTTATTGAAGAATTATTAGTATGAACGTTGAATGTTTGCTCCAAAAGATTTTGTTATGGTATAAAAGAACTCCATTCCTATATTGCCATTTTTGGTCTGCCTCCTTAGTACTTAGGGAATTTATGATGGATTGTATTTCCAAATCAGTATGAACTTCTTCCTAGATTGTACGGAGTAATTATGGAATAGGTAATGCTATTGCCTTGAGTTTCGATAGCTTCACTTCCTAGCTAGTACTACTTTGTCCTTGATCCCAATTTAGTTATGTAGAAGCTTGTTTAAAGTAGGCACTAAATCCTTTCAATTATCTTCCTTGACTAGCACATGTTTGCCCTTATTCTTAACTACAATAATATTAACCTTTATGTCATCAAGCTTCATGCTACTATTTAAATATCCTTCCAAACTTTCCTAATATACTTCATTTCTTCTTGACAATGTATCAACAACCACATTGTCCTTTCTTGGTTTATATTGCACTTCAAAATAAAATACCACCAACTTGACTAACCAACATTGTTAAGCTAGAGTAAAGATCTTTTGATTCTATAAATTTTGGACTCTTTTTTTATCTATCTTATAGATATTTTCACCACTTTTTAATAGCCAAAATTAGATCGAGCAAATTTTTATCATAAGTAGAAAGACGTAGATTCTTACCTCGTAAAGCTTAACTAAAATAAGCAATGGGACATTGCTCTTGAGACAACACAACTCTTACTCCTATTGCATAACCATCGCACTCAACAACAAAAGTCAAGGAAAAGTTAGGTAAACTTAAACCATGAGCCTTGGTCATTGTTGTCTTTAACTGTTTAAAAACTATCTCAGCCCCTATACTCCATTTAAAAGCTTCCTTCTTAAGGAGTTAGGTAAGAGGGGTAACTATTAAGCCATAGCCTTTGATGAATTTTCTGTAATCATGTGTTAAGTTTGAAAATTCCTTTAAAGCCTTTATTGATTCTAGGCATTGGCCATTTTAAGATAGAAGTAACCTTTTCTGTTTCAACTTCCACACTTAGCCCCGAGATGACATGACCCAAGTAATGGATAGTTTGGACCCCAAAAACACATTTCTCCCTTTTAGCATACAATTAATGGAGTTTCAACTTTTCAAACACCAATTGAACATGCTCTAGATGCTTACTCCAATTCTTACCATATATCAATATGTTATACAAGAAAACTAATGTAAAGTTATTCAAGAATTCCTTGAATACCTTGTTCATTAAGTTTTGGAAAGTTGAAGAGGTATTGTATAATCCAAATGACATCACAAGGAATTCATAGTATCCTTGGTGAGTTAAAAAGCTATCTTAGCAATATCTATGGCTTTTATTCAAATCTAATGGTAACCAGATTTGAGATCCAATTTGGTGAAGAGTTGTGCACCATGTAATTCATCAAAAAGTTCATTTATTGTGGGAAGTGGAAACCCATCTTTTACCGTTTCTTTGTTAAGGGACTTATAACTAATGCATATACACTACATACCATCCTTTTTCCTCACCAAAATCACTTAAGAGGAGAAAGCACTAGTGTTATCTTTAATACCTCCCTTTTCCAACAACTCTAATACCAATTTTTTTTATCTCTGTTGTATACAAGTACAAATACTGATATGATGTACCAAAAATTACTTTACTCTCATCCCTTAACATTATTTAGTGTCCATGTGACTGAATGGGGCCTAGGCTATGAGGTTTTTGGAACAAATTTGCAAAAGTCTAGAACAACTGTGCAAAACTAGTAGGCCATTAACCACTTTTTTCACTTGTTGCACCCTCCCTTACAACTTGCACTTGCAATAGCAACCTTTCCTTTTGCTATGCTAAAATCTTACCCAACTTTGTACTCGCAACAATCTTATCAACATGTGTTGTATTTTTATGCAATTGTACTAATTTCCCTTGAAATCTAAATGTCATCCCAATTTCAACAAAGTCCCAAGCAACCTTTCCTAATTGGTCCAACCATTGTACTCCCAAGATAACTGTCAAATTAGGAACATGCAGAATGTAAAAATCTACTAGCAATTGATGTCCCTGTAAAAGCATTTCAACATTCCTACATAAGCCTACACCTTGGAGCATTTCCCAATTAGCAATGGACATATTAAACACTTTGGTTTGATCCGGCTACAAGTTCATTTTTTAAACTAGCTAAACATTCATAAAATTTTAAGTGCTCCTAGAATCAATTAGAATAGCCACTCTCACCTTTTAATTGCCTACATCTCCTTAATCTGCATAGTTCTTAGGCATCTAACCTTGCAAAGTGTAGCAAGAGACAACATTTTAAGCTCACTGTAGACTGTCTCCCTTTCCTCCTCAAAGTCCTAAATCTCTTTTGGATCTAACACTTCCAACAAAAAAAATTTCTTGCATTTATGACGTGGAGTAAATCTCTCATCACAATTTAAACACAAACCATGAGCATGTCTATCCATAATCTTCGATTGAATGAGTTTGTTAATTGGTAACTAGTTTCAATGGTCCCCTAGTTTGGAATCACCAAGGGAAGTAGGATGAGGTTTTTTAATAGGAAGACTAATAGTAGTGTGAGAAACCAATTCTTTAGCTTCAAATAAGTGAGAAAATTGATTACCATTGATAATGTAGGATGATTATGGGCAAGAACGTCTAAATGAATATGTTCCTTCAAATCACTAATGAAACAATTGATGCTTCATTAACATTTAAATGATTAGATCCAAGAAGCAACTTACAGAACTGATGCTAATAATAATGGATAGAACCACTCTGCTTTAGTTTGGTTAATTCACCGAAGTGATCATCGAGAAGAGTCAAGCCAAACTATTGCATGAGTTCATCTGCAAGAGATTGGCACAAAATAACATAATTTCCATGCTCTTTCTTTAGTAGTTGGTACACCAATTGAGCTTCATCATCTAGATGCCACAAGGTAATGCCAACACGGTCATCCTTTGGTGTATCATGGAAATTGAAAAATTGGAGAGCACAGTCAATCCATCAAGTTAGATCTACACCTCCTTTGTATTTAGGAAACTCCAACCTCATTGTACGGGTTTGAAATTCTCCCACTAGAGGTCACATCTCATCTCATTGATGATGTCCCTTAATTTGAGCTGAAGAACTTTCACCAAAATCCTTTATAGAATCAATTCGCGTGGCCTCACCATCAATTTTAGAATTTAAAGCCATAAGAATTAGTAAACACTTGATAAAAAACTAGTTAAAATTCATATCTTTAGCATTTGATATTTTCTTCTTAGACATGATATTATAAGCTCTAACTTTTTCACAATAATTTATATACGTTTTATCTAACTTTACATGATGAATAGTACGTGCAACAATGGCAACATCTATTATAGGCCACAACTAGACATGTGGGAATCCTTTTAATTAGGGGTTTGAGTACAATTGTTAGGGTGAGTGCTTGTGGTGATTCTCTTTGATTGATTCATTGTTACTAGCCAAATTCATGTTTAGGTAATATCAAATGATACAATTTGTGTGTAAAACGAAAGTTTAACATTGAAAAATATAATATGTAAAACTTAAATAAATGAAGTGCCTTTAAAACTTTTGAATTAGTTTTTAGGTTGGGTTTTAAGTCTTCTAAGATGGTATTGAAGCTCTCATCTGAATTTGCTCCACCATGTGCAACCTTGAGTTTAATTTTGCTTGGCGTATGGGGCGTGTGCCAAGGATAGAACTCTTAATTCAAAAGCATAATCTATTGTGATGAAATTTAAATAAAAAAAGTAGTTAACTTTTGAGTTAGTTTTTAGATTTGACTTTTGGGTTTTCTAACATAGTTCTTACAAATATGCACATCAACAAAATTATTCAAAATATTTTTACTATTATTTTTAAGATCTTGATCATACATTAGAAGTTTGTGAATTTTCTCAAAATGTGTCAATTAAAAAATATTTTCTAGTGACAAAATTTTAAATCAATGATCTAAAACTCACAACTTGCCACCCCAAGTTAAGGAGAAAAGTTTTTCTTACCTCTCCACATTTTACGTGACAAAGGTAGTTTCAATCTTAATCGAATGGTAAGGTCATTCTCATCTTATAATCACCTAGTCTAGAAATTGTAGTTGGAAAGGTATTTTTACCTCCTGTGCTAGTAAAACACAGGAGTCATTTGCTCTTCCCTCATGGATGTGGTCCGTAAATAGCTTTTTGACCAGCAATATCATAGTTATAATAATGTAGTTGGGGATATTGACCAGAAAAAATAGTTGATATGCAAAAGAAAGCCTTTTCCTCACGAGAATATCTTTCTAACAATAGTCGCTTAAGTTCGGTATCTGGTATTCACAGCACCAAAGCAACAGTCAATATGCGTATATAGGGTTCTGAAGGTTTCACAGCACGGGAACTTACACATCAATCTTTGGTGAGATGACACCCAATCTTGGCCAAACCATCCTCATTTTGAATTGGTTTGTTATATAACGGTTCAGAGGATGCTAATGCAGATTATGAGAGCATATTGGACGCACAAATTTAGGTCTCTATAGGTCCAAACTTCCCCACACAACACAATTTTATGGCTTCTCTTGGACTATGATATCTCAAGAAATCTGTGAGATATCATACCACTTTCATTAAGCCTACATGTAACAAAATGGAGGTTTACATTAATATCTTACAAACTACTCTCATGAATTATAGAGATATTCATTTTTCTCGAAGAACAATTATGCCTCAAGAATTGTTTGGTCTATGATACATTATATTTTCACGTGTTCTTATGCTGGGCAGTATTTTCTCTTTATCATCTTACTAAGTTTCTTTATGCACAGTTGTAAGAAAGGGTGATATTAGGAAGAGAGAAGCCGACAAGTGAGGAAACTGTTTTTTAATATTCAGTGAGTTTTCTGTACAGTGAGAGGCCTATATCTATAGGCTATAGTCCTAATCTATGTAGGAAGGACAATAATTACATTAATTACATGAAATGCTAGCTAAAGTTAATATAACGTGTGACTAATTATAGTAACATGTTAGGTGCATCGCACATATATCAACAACTATAAAATGTCCGGTGCATTTCACATTCACACATGAGGTACTTTTTCAACAGAACTAAGACATGTGGAGAATGTGTGACGCATCTTCTATTGAGCATCCCAACTTTGTCGGCGTCTAAACGTTGGCATTCTAAGGAAGCAAATTCTATGACGTAGCTTTATCCAGGTGAGAAGGAAAATCCCATTCAAGAAGGTCCGTGAATGCGATTTGCGAATCTCTTCTCTCTTTCCAGGAGTGGATGTAAATCTCCATCTCTCACCGGCCAAAAAAAGTTGCAACGGCGAACTTTCTATATAGTAAGAAAGAGCATTTTCACTTGATTTCTCTTGAATGATGTTAATTGTAGACTTTGAGAATCCCTTACAGAGCATTGGTCTTGAGCTATTTGTCTAAATGGCTGAAAACTAGGGTGTTGGCACGCGACTGTCGGGTCAAACTACACTGATTGAAACCCCGACGTCACATAAAATAAAGGGGCTATTTAAATCGGGGGCTTCCTCGTGGACCCAAACAAATTAAAAACAAAAAACAAAAAGATAAAAAAGAGAGCCTCACTTGTGTGGTAGGTATGTGGCTTTAAACCAACAGTGTCATTATTCCTAAGTTAAACAGGGATGGCCAAAAACAAACCTGATAGAATTGCCTAAGCAAAGAGAGTCTTTTTCTTCACGAAAGTGTCCTTCTGTTTGTGGTTCCTGTAAGTTGGCTTACAGAGAAAAATATGTCCCAAGTTGCAAGCAAAATGTTGGAACAAGAATGCTTTCGAAGCAGCAAAGCAAGATGTCTACGCTCACTTTCACGTTGCTTGTACTTCAACGGCTTGGAGGGTGCTGATGCAAACAGAGTGTGGATTGTTTTTAGGTCCAAACTCCGCCGACGTTGCTTGTAGAGGGAACTCGAGAAGAAGAAGATAAGGGGTTACAGATATGGCACGTACGGTTTCGTAATGTACCTTCCAGCACCATTGAGGCCAAGGTTCATAGAGCGGAAACCAAGTCCCAAGCAGAAGCGCTTACCGAAACAGTGGATTTTAGACTTGCATACTGGTAGCTGAACACTTTTACCAGTAGATAGCAGTCCATTTTTTTTGGGTGACGCCGCCCGTGTCAAATGCATTGTCTCTATAAAGGCTCGCAGGCAGCCTAGCGCACACGCGTTTTGGAACAAGACTGGATTGGTACAACCAAGAGATAGCTTGGACTTGGGAACCGTTTAAGTCAATTTAAACGTGAAAATCTGAAGTTCATCGGAGATAGATGCCACAAATTTGTATTCACCCATTTCTTCTTATCCGATTGATGTGCATTCAACAAATAAAACATAGAACCGTTGATTATTTGACCAGCACAATAAAGAAATGTGGAATTCAAGGTTTGTGAATTGAATATGCCGTCCTCATGATCAGGTTGCGCTTAAAAAAGAAATACTATATTAAATGTTGGTAAATTATTCATGCAATCCTTCAACAAAATATCTAGAGCTAATTAACTTAAATGTTAACGTCAAGGACTTGTGCAACGAGTCTTAATTAGGACAAGACTTTTTAACATATTCATGGGAAAGTGATGGATCTTTTTATATTGTATTTGCTAGTATTAACCAGAAATATGGGTTTTCCCACACGTTTCCTGAAAGCATATGCTTAGCCTAAATTTTGACTGGTTCGCGAAGAAAAAATATAAAATCAGGTATTTTTGGAAGATTAGTTAGATCTCTGACTCATGTTTTCAATTTCCAAGTTCTGTGTTTGAGGGGCGGCGGGTCTAGTCATGGAGGGTTCAGAATTTTATCGAACTGAAGGAACCCTTAAAGCTTGGTTTAGGAATGAAGCCCACCCTTCCGAAAAGTAAAAGCGATGACTCCAGTTTTCCTCTGTTTTACGTAAAGCAACCTCTCGTCTCGCTCTATATATACCTCCAGAGATTAGTTTGCCACTTGCAAAATAAACACACTTCCTATACTTATCCCCAAGAGTCCCTCCTAACACAACGCCATGGGTTCATCCCACTCTTCCTCCAAGTCCGCCACAACCACCTCCAAAACAAGCGTTCAAGATAAAACATTATCGAGCCTGGGCAACCTCATCAGACTCCTCCCTACTGGCACAGTATTTTTATTCCAGTTCCTCAGCCCTGCCTTGTCCAACAATGGCAACTGCAAAACCGTCAACAAGTACCTCACCGCCATTCTTGTTGGTCTTTGTGGTTTGTCTTGCTTCTTTTCTTCCTTCACCGACAGCTATGTCGGAGATGACGGTAAAACACACTACGGGGTTGTAACAAAAACGGGTATGTGGCCCTCAACGGATTCTAAGAACGTGGATTTATCGACCTATAAGCTCCGCTTTTCGGACTTTATCCATGCCTTGTTCGCGGTGTTTGTCTTTGGGGTTTTGGTTCTCTTAAATCACAATACTGTGCGGTGCTTCTATCCCGTCTCCGACACCGCCGAGAATACTATGCTCCAGGTGCTCCCTCCGGCTGTTGGTGCGCTTTCTAGTGCGGTTTTCATGTTGTTCCCTAACAACCGCCATGGAATCGGCTACCCTTCCACTACAAAAACCTCCGGGTCTGAGTCTAATACACAAAGTTCAAAGTCTGGGGCATAGAAGCCACCGAATCGGATAACCTTCTAGTGGCTTTGCCATGTTGCAAGTCCGGTGCAGAGACCGTCCGTGACAAAAACCTAAGGAAGTTTGTGTGTGGTTTTCTTCTTCTTCTTCTTCTTGCCTTGTTGCCTTTATGCACTGATATTCGTGTTTCCTTGTCCAAACGTTTTATTTATGTATGCAAGTGTCAGGCTGCAACTTGCAGTTTATTCCTTGTAAAATGGTGTCTGGGCTCATAAAGGGAGGATGTCTCTGTGCTGATTCAACTTAGGTTACGGTTCCTTCATTCTGATTGTATATGTGCAATTAAAGTCGTGTTTGTTTTCACATCAATCTTTGATTGAAGTTGTTACATAGTTTTGGTGCTATGTCAACCAAAAACTGTAAGTCAAACGAAAACATTTTCCGACCACCTGCTTGAGCCATCACCGTCCATTTCAGCACTTAACTCGCCAAATTTGTGTTGTGCTTTTTGCTTTGAACAATGTCTACTGGTTTCGAGGGGAAGTTCGAATGTTTTAGAGGTTTTAGCATCTGACCGGTGGGGGCAGGTAGTCTCTTGATGCTACAAGAGGTTGGTCACGTGTTTCTCCAGCCGGTTGTAGTTGGCGTTCTTTTTGGGACCATGGTGGTTGATGATTTCTTGTCCGAGTCAAATAACTAAAACACCTTCTTCTCCTTCTTCTTTTTTCCCCCTTTTTGCATCAGTTTTATGGTTTTAACAAAACCATCGAAATTAATTCCAAAACTATTGTAGTTAATAAAGAAAGAATTTTATTCTTTTATCCATTTTACATCCTCTGATTTTCTACAAAATACATAAATAAATAGAAAGCGCAACAAATAATCAGAAGAGAAAAGGATGAATACTAAGCCTTTATAACATTATTAAACCTTTTCCTATCTATCTTTTGTCTTTTTAACTTAATAATTATACAAGGTTAAGATTAGAAGGTTACGAGAAGTAAACAAAAGAGTAAAGGATGAATATTGATTCTTTTAGCATGCATCAAACATCTATAATGAATTGAATGATCATTTACATTAATGATGAGCATTGGATATATTATTTTTTATTTACATATGAGACAACTTTTACTGTGACTTTCCATTACTCCCTTCTTTTTTTAACCAATGGTTAGATGAAGTTGGCAATAAAAATGTTGCCAAAAACCACAAAGAAAAAGAAAAGAAGAAGAGAAAAAAATGAATATCAATCCTTTGTAACTTGGTCAACTTCTCCCTGGCTTGATGGTAAGCCGTCGTTTTGGGTGGGGGAGGTTTGGGGTTGGTTGGGGTGGTCTTGGTGGGGGGCGAGAGGACCTGCCAGGCCAATAGGTGGGGATTCAACACCTCCCCCTACTCCTAAGTGTGTGAATTTTTTTTTTAAAAAAAAAATCCTTTTTTAACTTGGATCAAACCTCTATGGTGGATTGTGGAATCATTTATGGTAAATGATGATATTTCATGCGATATTCTTTATTTACATATAAAACAGATTATTGTGACTTCCTATTTCTCTTTTTTGCCATTTCTAGTTAATGGTTAGGTGAAGCTAGAATTGGAAATAAAATGCAACAAAGAAACAAAGAAGAGAAGGATGGACAACAATCCCCTTTCACATGCATCAAGCCTATATGATGCATCAGATAATCATTTAGCAAATGAACATTTCATATGCCCCTTTTAATTGGCAAAATATTTGTCATGACTTTTCATTATTCTTTTTTGTCCTTTTCAATTAATAGCCAAACAAAGTTAACGTAACAAAACTACAAGAACAAATCAACAAAAGAAAAAAATGAAGACCAATCCCTTTTAACATATATCAAGCTTCTATGATGGACTAAATTATAATTTATAGTACATGACACACATTTATAAAGAACTTATGATTTGCATGTAAAATGACTTTTGTCGTGACTTTGTAATACTTTTACTTTATATCCTTTTTAATTAATTGTTAGACAAGGTTAACTTTGAATGAGTACAACAAGGAAACAACGATGAAACTACGAATATCAATATTTTCTTATCGTGTATGAAAAGGCATCTACGATGTACGATGAACATTTTATTCGTTGTTATTTATTTGCATGTAAGACAAATTGTGACTTTGCATTACTCAATTCCCTCCATTTTTGTTTAATGGTTGGACAGAATTCGTGCAATCAAACGATAATATTTTACATTCTCTCACCTTTCTATGGTCAGTTTTTACATTTATTCTTCCCACTTGCAAAACCTATTCAACCTATGACGGGACCTTTTTTATGTGGATCTATAGGTATATACTCAAGTATCTTTTTTTCTTATCCCAACTTAATCATTCTTATACTGAGTCTTTAAGATCGATTGGACAAGTCACCTAATGTTTCTTTTTCGTATCTATATTCTATGCATTTTTTTCTTCTATTCTAACCTGCTAGAATTGCGTGGAACAATAATATAAGAAAATTTGTTTTTCACGGTAACCTGCAATGCACCCTCCATTAACATGCTTCTCTCAACCAGCTAACTCACCTGGTTATTTTCTCAAGTAATATAGTCCATTTCTTATGCACGAGCTATTTGTTTTTGTTCATCACATTCAAGCTCACTACGACAGAGGCTGAATTGCTACTTCAGCTCTCATAAGATAATCATTAGAAGCCCACTCCCCTGACATTTAAAAATATTTCTTCTCTTTCTTTGTTGTCAACAGCACAGTTTCCCCTTTTATTTACATTGAATTATATTGTATCATAATAATTTAATAATTTGACTATCATGATAAAGGGATATGGAATTATAGACAATAAATATCATATTATTAAGAAATATATTAAGAATTTTGTTTAAAAGTTAACAAATTTTACCATCTATTGAGTCGGCTTCTATATTAGATAATGAGCCTCTTAATATCTTAATATGATATTAGAATCATATTCAACCTTAATATTTCTATGGGCTTTCATTAAGTTGAGTCCTCGAATTGCCTACATAATATTACACCATGATAGTCCAATAGTTTGATTATTATGGTGAGGGGCATGTTGAATTCTGTGACACTATGATAGTCTAATAATTTGACTATCATAATAAAGAGAATTGTTGAATTATAAGCAATGATACCAATTACTAAAGACGATATTGAAAATCTTATTTATAAGATAATGAATTTTACTAACGTTTGAGTCGACCTTTAGTTTGAATAATGAGCGTCTTAATATCTTAATAATTTTCTTTTGTACTTACCCTCTTAAACTTAATTATTAAGAGAATGAGATACTTAAATACATAAGAAATATATCACGCAAGATATTTATAATGTAAGATAATGATTATTTTTAATATAAAAAATTATTATTTTTATTATGTGCATAGATTCCAATTGAATTGACTATGTATTATTTTGAAATGATAAAGCAAACAACAAATCAATTGGATTTGTAGGTCATATTTTATCCTTAACTACTAATCCTTGTAATTTGACCTACAAATAACCCTAAGCTTTAACGGAAAACATTGATCATGATTACTATCTAAGTTTGGGTTTTCTTTTACGTGACTAATTTACCTTCTTTTTTTTTATATTTGTAAATGTACAATTTTAGTGGTTTTGATAAAAAGAAATACAAAATAATGGCAGCACAACCACTCTTTCATTTGTTTAAAGATGTGAGTTTGGTCAATTCATTAACAGAATAAATGATGATGGTTGCACCAATATTTCCAAGCATAATACGTGAGGGGCACGATTGCGTAGTGACTTTTAATATAACTGTGTTAGTTGTCATAATCAACTTTTTAAATGAGTGTGGCCATGTGGTTACAACTTCATTGCATGAAGAAAGCTAAGAAATCATTCCCTTTGTTTTGTTAGCCCTAATTTTTTCTTTTCTATTACCATAACTCAGGATGGTATGTAAAAAGAAAAACAAAAGGCAACTAGTCATATAAGATAGTTAAGTGTGGTTGTTAGTCATGCGTGAAGTTTTCTTTAAACTACTGGTCAAACTAACGTAAAAGTAATTTAAAATCCTTCTGATACTTTATAAGTCGAAATTTCAGATAAAGCCTCATTTTTCCTTTAATTATTTTGCTGCATAATGAAACTTTCTACACATACTATTGGTCAAACTAACATGGCTAATTCAAAATATTTGGTACTTTATAAGTCCACATTTCAGTCGAACCCTTATTTTTATTTTGAGTTGTTTGCTGCAGTATATTTGCTTTATTTCCTACCGTTTTATATGCCACCAAGACAAATACAAAAGAAGAGTCAAATTCAAGGTGTAAGTGCAAGATAAATGCCTTGTGTGCAAGTATCCCTTGGAAAAAAAAAAAAAAAAAAAAAGGTCGGATATCAATCCTTTTAAAATATGTCTATTTGGTGCATTAATTAATGAATGATAGGGCATAATAAACCGTTTACTTGCAAATTTGTCAAATTTTAAATGAAGCTCCCAAGAGTGCAAGCAATGACTCTATCTGCGTAACAGCAACCTCTTATCTCGCTCTACATATACCTCCGGAGAGTTGGTTCCTATTTGCAGACACAAACACAAACACAAACACACTTCCTGTTGTTATCCCCAGAGGCCCCCCCAAACACAACGCCATGAGTGCATCCGCCTCTTCTTCCAAGTCTACCGGAACTGCCAAGACAACCATTCAAGACAAAGCATTATCAGGGCTGGGCAAAATCATCAATCTCCTCCCTACAGGTACAGTTTTTTTATTCCAGTTCCTCAGCCCTCCTTTGTCCAACAATGGCAACTGCGAGACCATTAACAAGTACCTCACCAGCATTCTTATTGCTGTTTGTGGTTTGTCTTGCTTCTTTTCTTCCTTCACCGACAGCTATGTCGGAGATGACGGTAAAACACACTACGGGATTGTAACTCCAACGGGTCTTTGGCCCTCACCGGATTCTAGTAACGTGAATTTATCGACATATAAGCTCCGCTTTTCGGACTTCATCCATGCCTTCTTCTCGGTGATCGTATTTGGGGCTTTGGTTCTTTTAAATCACGATACTGTGCTGTGCTTCTATCCCGTGTCCCTCTCCACCCAGAATACTATGCTCCAGGTGCTCCCTCCAGTTGTTGGTGTAATTTCTAGTGTGGTTTTCATGTTGTTCCCTAATGACCGCCATGGTATCGGCTACCCGTCAAGCCAGTCCACCACACAAAGTTCCAAGTCTGAGGCATAAGAGCCATGGAATCGGATACCCTTCCAGTGCTTTCTGCTTGTTCCAAGTCCGGTGGACAGACCATCCATGAAGAAAACCTAAGGAAGTTCGTGTGTGGTTTTCTTCTTGTTCATGGCTTGTTGCCTCGTACAATGATATTCGTGTTTCCTTGTCCAAACGTTTTACTTATGTATGCAAGCGTCAGGTAGTGACTTGCAGTTTATTCCTTGTAAAATGGTGTCTGGGTTCATAATGGGAGGATGTCTCTATGTTGATTCAACTTAGTTCCTTCATTCTGGTTGTATATATGCAATTAAAGTCGTTTTTGCTTTGACATCACTCTTTATTTTGATGCTATATCAACCAATAAAACTGTAAGTCAAAGGGAACTATTTTCTAAACAGATAAGAAAAAGTAAGTGAAAAGGATGCATACCAATCCTTTTTAACTTGAATCAAACCTCTATGGTGATTGAGGAATCATAACCATAAATGATTACATTTAATGTGATATTTCTTATTTACATATCAAACGAATTTTATCGTGACTTGTTTTTGTTCTTTTTTGCCATTTCTAATTAATGAATAGGTGAAATTAGAATTAAAAACAGATGCACAAAGAGAAAGAGAAGAGAAGGATGAATGACAATCCTTTTTAACATGTATCAAGCCTTTATGATGCATCAGATAGTCATTTAGTAAATGATGAACATTTCATATGTTCCTTTTAATTTGCAAAATATCTTTTTTGATTTTTCATTATTCATTTTTGTCTTTTTGAATTAATGTCTAAACAAAGTTAACGTAAAAAAAATTACAAGAATTAAAAAAAAAATGAATACCAATCCCTTTTAACATATACCGAGCTTCTATGATGGAGTAAATTATCATTTGCAGTACATGACAAACATTTATATATATCTTATTATTTGCATGTGAAACAATCTTTCTCGTGACTTTCTAATACTTTTATTTTTTATTCTTTTTATTAATTGTTAGACAAGGTTAACTTTGAATTATTACAACAAAGAAACAACAGTGGGAGCTATGAATATTAATTTTCTTATTCGTGCATGAATAGCCATCTACAAGGCATGACGAATATTTTATTCATTGTACTTTTATTCATTGCATGTAATACAAATGGGACTTTGCGTCACTCTATTCACCCGTTTTTTTTTAATAGTTGGACAAAACTCTTGCAACCAAACAATAATATTTTACAATATGTCACCTTTCTATGGTCAATTTTACATTATTTATTCATACTTGCACAAAGCCTATTCAATAGTTGACTTTTCCTGTGTGGACCTGTCGGTTTATACTCAAGAATCTTTCTTTCTTCTTTAAAGTTTGTAGGTCTTATACAGATTCTTAGGGTCAATCGGACAAGTCACGGAATTTTTCATTTTGGTATCTGTACTATACATTTCTTTTTTTATTACGCAAAGGTGATGAATGCACCAGCTTTAAATCTGATGTTTGAGCGAGTGAAATATAACATACTTCAATTTTTTGTATCAAAAAAGCAAGTAGAATGATATGGTTATATAAATAGGCTTGACTACTCTTCTTATTATATTAATATATTATAATAGAACTTAGGTTTGTGACAAGTAATATTATCGCTGAATCACAATGTGACTTAGTAATACTTGCAATTGTTATCCCCTAATATAGGATAAAGCATGACCAATGATCTCACAAACTAGGACTGAAAAGGATCTCCAGCCCTCTCTAATACCATGTTGATAAACGCACAAACACGTGAAATCTTTAGCTGAGTGCAGCTGAATCGAAAGCAACTGCAGGAGAATCACGAGATAGACGACCGCAAGTCTTGAGTCGAATTCTATTCACAATTACTAATGAATAAACCAGTTCTCTTTAAATTTTGTACATAAAACGAATGGGCCTACGCTAGCACAAGGGGCTTGACCCACTACGACTTAAGTGAAGCACAACAAAAATAAGTTAAAACAACAAACCAAAGAACAATAATATTCAAATATCACTTAGCAATTTTCTCTAGTAATGGACTTCATATAATCCACTTCTTATGCTTCTTTCTGTTCACCGTATTTAAGCCCATACAGGCATCCAGTAGTACAGAGGCTGAATTGCTACGTCCACACTAACGTTAGAGATACATTTGAAGCCCACTCGACTAACATCTCAAAATGCTTCTCCTCTTTCTATTTTGTCAAGAGCACTTTTCCCCTTTTATTTCCCTTTGTTCTTACTATTTTGAAATTAATTATTAAGAGAATGGGATGCTCAAATATTTATTGTGCAGGATGTTTATAATATAAGACAATCATTATTTTTAATATAAAAAATGATGTCTATTAGGTGCAAAGATTCTAATTGAATTAACTACGTGTTATTATCATTGAAATGATAAAGCACGCTGTGATTAGTGAACAACAAATCAATTGAATCTGTAGGTCATATTTTATCCTTCTACTACTAATCCTTGTAATTTTAACCTACAATTAAGACTGAGCTTTAGTGGGAAACATTGAGCATGATTACTACCTAAGTTTTTTTTTGTTTGACGTGACTTAACTTATCTTTGATTATATTTGTAAATGTACCATTTTAGTGGCTTTGGTAAAACTAAACGCAGAAGAATGTCAGCACAACCACTCTTCCATTTGTTTAATAGACGTGGTCGTTTGGTCAGTTTCTTAACAAAATAAATGGGGATGGTTGCACCACTATTTCCAAGCACAATACGTGAGGGGCACGTCTACGTAATCGACTTTGAATATAACTGTGGTAATTGTCATAATCAGAGAGTTATGCGGCCACAGCTTCATTGCATGAGGGCAGCTATGAAATCATTTCCTTTGTTTTGTTAGCATAACTCAGGGTGATGTGTGAAAAAACAAATAAAGGAAAATTAGTCACATAAAATAGTTCAAGTGTCCTTGTTAGTCATGCGCGAAATTTTCTATTTAAAATGTTGATCAAACTAACGCATAAGTAATTCTAAGTCCTTTTGATACTTTACAAGTCGAAATTTCAGATAAACCCTCATTTTTCCTTAATTATTTTGCTGTATAATGAAATTTTCTATAGAAACTATTGGTCAAACTAACATGGTATTTGGTACCTTATACGCTCGCATACAGTCGAACCCTTTTTTCTTTTTTCTTTTTTTTTTTGAGGTTTTTGCTGTACTATATGTGCTTTTATTTCCTACCGTTTTATATGCCGCCAACTAATGGGGGGATCTCTTTGCACTTCGATGTAATAGTTCATGAGACAAGTGCAAAAGGAGAGTCAAATTATAGGGGTAAGTGCAAGACAAATGCAAGTTTGAGTATGCCTTAAAAAAGAAGAAGAAGAAGGAGGAGGTTGGATATTAATCCATTTCAAAAAGTGTCTATTTAATGCATAAAGTAAGGAATGATAGGGCATAATAAATCGATTATTTGCAAATTTGTCAAGATTTTGTTATGAACTTTCCATACTTTTTCTGCTTTCGGCTGATGGTTAAATGAAGCCCAACCTTCCGAAAGTACAAGCGATGATGGCTATCTAACAGCAACCTCTCATCTCGCTCTATATATACCTCCGGAGAGTTGGTTCCCACTGGCAAACACACACTTCATATACTTATCGCCAGGAGTCCCACCAAACACAGCGCCATGGGTGCATGCCACTGTTGCTCCAAGTCCAGCGGAACTCCCAAGAGTACCATTCAAGACAAAACATTATCAGGACTAGGCAAAATCATCAGGCTCCTCCCTACTGGTACAGTCTTTTTATTCCACTTCCTCAGCCCTCCTTTGCCCAACAATGGTAACTGCAAGACCATCAACAAGTTCCTCACCGCCATTCTTATTGCTATCTGTGGCTTGTCTTGCTCCTTTTCTTCCTTCACAGACAGCTATGTCGGAGATGACGGTAAAACACACTCTGGGATTGTAACACCAACGGGTCTTTGGCCCTCATCTGATTCTGAGAACCTGAATTTATCGACCTATAAGCTCCGTTTTTCGGACTTTATCCGTGCCTTTTTCGCGGTAATTGTATTTGGGGTTCTGATTCTTTTAAAACACGATACTGCGCGGTGCTTCTATCCCGTGTCCGTCTCCGCTGAGAATACTATGCGGAAGGTGCTTCCTCCAGTTGTTGGTGCAATTTCTAGTGTGGTTTTCACGTTTTTCCCTAATAAACGCCATGGAATTGGCTACCCGTCAAGTCAGTCCACCACATAAAGCTCCAAGTCTGGGGCACAAGAGCCACGGAATCGGGCACCCTTCCAGTGTTTTTTTCCGTGTTTCAAGTCCCGGTGGACAGACCATCCATGACGAAAACGTAAGAAAATGCCTTTTCTCTTATCGGGATGCGTTGGGGTGGTGTTTGGGGGAGGGGACTTACATTTGGGGAGGTTTTTGCTGTACTATATGTGCTTTTATTTCCTACCGTTTTATATGCCGCCAACTAATGGGGGGATCTCTTTGCACTTCGATGTAATAGTTCATGAGACAAGTGCAAAAGGAGAGTCAAATTATAGGGGTAAGTGCAAGACAAATGCAAGTTTGAGTATGCCTTAAAAAAGAAGAAGAAGAAGGAGGAGGTTGGATATTAATCCATTTCAAAAAGTGTCTATTTAATGCATAAAGTAAGGAATGATAGGGCATAATAAATCGATTATTTGCAAATTTGTCAAGATTTTGTTATGAACTTTCCATACTTTTTCTGCTTTCGGCTGATGGTTAAATGAAGCCCAACCTTCCGAAAGTACAAGCGATGATGGCTATCTAACAGCAACCTCTCATCTCGCTCTATATATACCTCCGGAGAGTTGGTTCCCACTGGCAAACACACACTTCATATACTTATCGCCAGGAGTCCCACCAAACACAGCGCCATGGGTGCATGCCACTGTTGCTCCAAGTCCAGCGGAACTCCCAAGAGTACCATTCAAGACAAAACATTATCAGGACTAGGCAAAATCATCAGGCTCCTCCCTACTGGTACAGTCTTTTTATTCCACTTCCTCAGCCCTCCTTTGCCCAACAATGGTAACTGCAAGACCATCAACAAGTTCCTCACCGCCATTCTTATTGCTATCTGTGGCTTGTCTTGCTCCTTTTCTTCCTTCACAGACAGCTATGTCGGAGATGACGGTAAAACACACTCTGGGATTGTAACACCAACGGGTCTTTGGCCCTCATCTGATTCTGAGAACCTGAATTTATCGACCTATAAGCTCCGTTTTTCGGACTTTATCCGTGCCTTTTTCGCGGTAATTGTATTTGGGGTTCTGATTCTTTTAAAACACGATACTGCGCGGTGCTTCTATCCCGTGTCCGTCTCCGCTGAGAATACTATGCGGAAGGTGCTTCCTCCAGTTGTTGGTGCAATTTCTAGTGTGGTTTTCACGTTTTTCCCTAATAAACGCCATGGAATTGGCTACCCGTCAAGTCAGTCCACCACATAAAGCTCCAAGTCTGGGGCACAAGAGCCACGGAATCGGGCACCCTTCCAGTGTTTTTTTCCGTGTTTCAAGTCCCGGTGGACAGACCATCCATGACGAAAACGTAAGAAAATGCCTTTTCTCTTATCGGGATGCGTTGGGGTGGTGTTTGGGGGAGGGGACTTACATTTGGGGAGGTTTTTGCTGTACTATATGTGCTTTTATTTCCTACCGTTTTATATGCCGCCAACTAATGGGGGGATCTCTTTGCACTTCGATGTAATAGTTCATGAGACAAGTGCAAAAGGAGAGTCAAATTATAGGGGTAAGTGCAAGACAAATGCAAGTTTGAGTATGCCTTAAAAAAGAAGAAGAAGAAGGAGGAGGTTGGATATTAATCCATTTCAAAAAGTGTCTATTTAATGCATAAAGTAAGGAATGATAGGGCATAATAAATCGATTATTTGCAAATTTGTCAAGATTTTGTTATGAACTTTCCATACTTTTTCTGCTTTCGGCTGATGGTTAAATGAAGCCCAACCTTCCGAAAGTACAAGCGATGATGGCTATCTAACAGCAACCTCTCATCTCGCTCTATATATACCTCCGGAGAGTTGGTTCCCACTGGCAAACACACACTTCATATACTTATCGCCAGGAGTCCCACCAAACACAGCGCCATGGGTGCATGCCACTGTTGCTCCAAGTCCAGCGGAACTCCCAAGAGTACCATTCAAGACAAAACATTATCAGGACTAGGCAAAATCATCAGGCTCCTCCCTACTGGTACAGTCTTTTTATTCCACTTCCTCAGCCCTCCTTTGCCCAACAATGGTAACTGCAAGACCATCAACAAGTTCCTCACCGCCATTCTTATTGCTATCTGTGGCTTGTCTTGCTCCTTTTCTTCCTTCACAGACAGCTATGTCGGAGATGACGGTAAAACACACTCTGGGATTGTAACACCAACGGGTCTTTGGCCCTCATCTGATTCTGAGAACCTGAATTTATCGACCTATAAGCTCCGTTTTTCGGACTTTATCCGTGCCTTTTTCGCGGTAATTGTATTTGGGGTTCTGATTCTTTTAAAACACGATACTGCGCGGTGCTTCTATCCCGTGTCCGTCTCCGCTGAGAATACTATGCGGAAGGTGCTTCCTCCAGTTGTTGGTGCAATTTCTAGTGTGGTTTTCACGTTTTTCCCTAATAAACGCCATGGAATTGGCTACCCGTCAAGTCAGTCCACCACATAAAGCTCCAAGTCTGGGGCACAAGAGCCACGGAATCGGGCACCCTTCCAGTGTTTTTTTCCGTGTTTCAAGTCCCGGTGGACAGACCATCCATGACGAAAACGTAAGAAAATGCCTTTTCTCTTATCGGGATGCGTTGGGGTGGTGTTTGGGGGAGGGGACTTACATTTGGGGAGGGGGAAGGGGTAGACTTGAACTCACGCCGCTCAGGCGGGAGTCCAAGGCTTCACTAAGCCGCGGGGTTCCTCTTAAAAACACCTAAGGAAGTTCGTTTGTGGTTTTCTTCTTCTTGTTCTTGCCTTGTTGGTTGCCTTACACGATGATATTCGTGTTTCTTCGTCCAAACGTCTTACTCAAGTGTGCAAGCGTCAGGCTGTGACTTGAAGTTTATTCTTTGTAAAAGGTTGTCTGGGTTCACAATGGGAGGATATCTCTGTTGATCCAACTTAGGTTACGGTTCCTTCATTCTATTTGTATGTAAAGTTTTGTTTTAACATCACCCTTTATTTGGAGTTGTTACATCATTTTAGTGCTATCTCAACCAATAAGGACGGTTTTCAGTTTTATCTCAAGGTTGAGCTAGTTAGTAATGATAGGGGTATTCACCTAAGCCAACAAGAAGTACATCTTGGAATTAATCGATGAGATGAGACTTATAAGGTCAAAGCTTACAGGAAATCTCATAGACAGCACCATCACATTGACAATCTACAAGTACGAGTGATGAGCATTTATATCTTGAGATAATGATCCATCGCTCAAAGACTTCCAAAAATATCAACAACTTATAGATAAACTTATCTATCTTGATTTTACTTAAGCCCAATATCTTTTATTCAATGCACAACTTTAGTTAGTTTATGCATGAACCTAAGTAATTTCACTAGGAAGTAACAATTAAATTAGTTAAAAATCTAGTCTGTTTAGGTTAAGATTTGTTTATCCCATCTTTATGAGGATTTTAGATGTGAGCTTATTGTGATTAGATTATACCACATATAAGATGAAAAACAAGTCAATCATTGAATGTTGTGTTGTGCTCTGGCAATTCTTTACTTTCTTGAAAAAGTAAAAAATAAAGAACAGTATCCAAATCTTTTATTCAAGCAAATCTCGTTCTATGGTGATCACAACTTATGAGATTACATGGTTACTGGGCTTACTCAAAGATCTACAAATTCATACGCCTCAACTAGTTGTGATATTTTGTGATAACAAGGTTTCCTTGGAGCTCATAGCGAACCTCATAGTCTATCAATGCATGAAGCACATCAATATCAATTGTCACTTTATTCGTGAGGGAATTCATCATGGGTTAATCAGAATAGAGCATGTTGGAACGAAGGACAGGCAACAAATGTATTGACGAAGACACTGAGGGCTTATCAACCTGGATCGACGTGACGGCCTCCATCAAACACCTGGCTGTTGGAACGTGGACTAACGTGACAGCCACTCGGCTGGCATGGTGGAGGGTTGACCGGTTCCAATCTTGGGAACTGGCTTCATGTAACTTTGGACAGGCTCGCCTGTGCAGGGCAAGCTAGAAACTGCTTTATTTTTGTGTTCCTTACGCCATTTCTATGTCTATGCAAAGGGCTCGATGACTGGTCTTGTTACGGGTTTGGGCTCATGGGTCTAGCCCAGTGTTAATCAAGTTGGTTTAATTTAAGATTTTTTAAAATTAGTTGAATTAATTTAAGATTCTTAGAAATTTCATTAGATAAGACAATAATTACTAAGATAAGTTGAATTATTTTAAGATTTTATGTCTCCTTTTTATAAAAAGACATGATCCCTGTAAAGGAGGAGTCCGAATTATTGATTTGATTATTTGTTTTATTTTTATTATCTCTTATAGTTTGGGGTTCCCATCTGATCCCCAATTAATGATTTGGGGTTCCTATTGAAGTTCCAATTTTTCTCTTGTAAGAGAATTGTCCACTATTCCTCACAAGTAATGGTCCTATTAGATACAAAACGGTATCAAATCTACTGTATCCTACTTGTAGTCTTCTTCTTCCTCAATTGTATATTAGCTTCCGAAGGCTTCACTTCACTCTTTAAGACTGAAATTGGGAATCATCATCTTCCCATTGTATCAATGGTTTGCTTGGTTTAATAAACAAGTTTTATCCATATTCAAGCATCAAAGCATTCTAACTCTAGTGTTCTTTTTCACGTCCTGCATTTCTAATTACCATAGAAGTGCAAAGATATCCCTCTATATATATGTTAGGAAATAAAACATATATATTACAACAAGAAACTCAAAATAAAAATAAGTTTTCGACTGAATGCGAACCTATAATGTACCAACAGATCTTGAATTACCCATGTTAGTTTGACCAATAGTTTATATATAAAGAATTCATTACATAGCAAAATAATTAAAGGCAAAATGAGGGTTTATCTGAAATTTGGACTGATAAAGTATCAAAAGGATTTTGAATTACTCATTTGTTAGTTTGACCAATAGTAAAAATTGAAAATTTCACGCATGACTAGCAAGTCCACTTGAACTATTTTATCTAACTAATTTGCCTTCTATTTTTCTTTTTACACTTCATCCTGAGTTATTTAATAGAACAAAGAAAATGATTTCGTACCTGCCCCCATCCATGAAGTTGAAAAATTGACCCTGACAACTACTACAGTTATATTAAAAGTCGATTACAAAGTTGTGCTCCTCACCCATTATGCTTGGAAATAGTGGTGCAACCATCCCCATTTATTCTGTTAAGAATATGACCAAACGACCTCATATTTTATTCAACCATGAGGGATTCTACTCTTATTCACTATACCCAAATCATTATAATTTTAAATACCATTTGTTTAGAAAACTTTCATATTGAGAAATTTTCTAGGAAGACCCCAGCAATGTATGTTGGGAAATCACTTAACTTAAAATCTTCAAGTTAGTGAATTTAAACCGTATCATTTTAATTTTAATTTTTTTTTTTTTTTTTTTTTTTTTTTTTTTTTTTGGTAACCAAGGTGTCCGGGCCAGCTTGCGCGCACCTCGACTAATCCTTGGGGAAGGCTAGCACAGCAACCCACCGCCATGACCCCCCACTTAAATCACAAATGCTCCCCATGGGGAGTTGAACCTGAGACCTCAAGGATCCCAAGCCCAACCCTTACCAAGTGGACCACCTGTGGGTGGGTAACCGTATCATTTTATATTAATCACTTACACTTGGGGTAACCAAGATTGAAGGACACAATTAATTCAACCATTATGAGGTATCTTTGAGCTGCACTTTTTTTTTTTTTTGGGACTCACACCTAGGAAAGGGAGTGTTAAAACCCCGACCTATTGAACTGGCATGGGTCCTCTTGACTCACCACTGAGCTAAAGAGAAGTCGTCGACCTTGAGCTGCACATGGACTTGGCGGAGTGTACGACGATTTCATAAGGCAAATTTTTCATAGTCTGCTTTGAGATATTTGCAAAAGCACAGAATAACATGAATTTGCTAAATAATTAATGTTGCGCAAATAATTGACGAAGACAACAGGTACCTAACAGGGCCACAAGGTCACTTCTTTTTAAAAGCAGAAACAGCATGAAGTCAAACCATCAATTGTTTTTCATACTACAAATAACTAGTTTATGAAAGAAAGAAACTGTATTATTTGCACTTGCCCCATCACTTCACCTGCCAAAGACCCTTAGAGTAACACTGGTTTGTAATTCTTACAACCTTTTGTTTTATCTTCCTCCGTTGTCCAATGACATTTTCTTGAGCTCTGCCACCTACTTTCTTCACTTCAACCGTGACTATGTGGTGATCAGAAGTCCCTTTGGATGAAATGACCGAGTATGAACCCGGAACAAACTTGTATGGTGAATCTGGTGATGCTAAAATGTAATCCACTCGGGTTCCATACTTGCACGTCCCCTGTACATCTGCACCAGCAAAACTTACAATCAGACAGCATTTTTTATGGGAAAGAAATAATATGCATCATTAACTTTACAACTTAGGCAAATAGAGCTCAGACAGGGTCACGTACTTTGGCCTTTGGCGAGTATGACCACCGGCTCACATTCCCCTGCAAAGTCCTTTGCGTCTTTGTACCCTTTCCCATTCAAAAACTTCATCACCTCCACCTTTGGCGTAGGCTTTCCTATCTTCTCATAATACTGAATCACATTTATTTGCTCTGTGTTAGAGTCCAGTGATACTGCAATAACTAAAAGAAGAATCGGTTAATGCAGCAATTGTTACCTTGGCAATGTCTGTCCATCTCTCTGACGAATAATCTGTTACATCAAGAGAATTAAGACCCCCAGCCAATATGTGGGGACGATCAGTTGATTGAATTATGGCATTCATCTGCTTCATCCTCCAGCTCTCATCTAAATGATCAAGTTGTGTACAATAGAAGTCAACTTCTCCATACCATGGCACTTCAATTGTGACCTTTATCAGGTTCCTGAGTTCAACGTTGTACATAACAGAGTCAGCGGATGTACGTCCATTGTGTCAACAGCATTCTACTTTACAAAATCAATACTTGATTTAGTACTCAACTAGCTTTGCTATTTTCAGATCTTTTTCATTCTAACTTAATTTCAAGAATCCTTCACTTGTATACTAATCAACCATTTCCTACGATGGCAGTAACCTTGTGGCTTTCTATTCCAGGAAATTAATAATAGCAGTTACATTCAAAATAAGAACAGTAATGATGGTATGACTATGCTAATTATGCTTCCAAGTGAATCTGCTAGGCAGAGGGAAAACGAAAATGACCTGAAATCATCATCATTAGCAATCTTCTGGACTTCCCACCTCTTAATTGGCCATTTTGATAAGACGGCATTACCGTATTCTGGAGCCCAGCTCTCTGCAAAGACGAACTTCATCCCCAAGGCACCGGCCAAATCAGAAAGAGGCCCCATGCTTTTCCCCTCCTCTGCCTTCACATCTTGCAAGGCCAGTATATCAGCATCCACCTCTCTGAGAACTTCCAGGATGGTTCTGCCGCTTCCAAAGTAATCTTCACTTTGATTGAGAATCATACTGGGGGGAAAGCACACAGGAGACCTCACTGGAATTCCACTTCTATGGACTTTTGCAGAAGTCATGTTTGATGATTCATCTTTCTCATGGTCTGCCATAGAACTAAGCAACTTCATATTTGCCATGGAGATTTCGTTGTCAGGAAGATTAATAGAAACCTTTAACTTTAATCTTGACAACTTCTTTTGCTTAGGGACATTTTCAGGACTGCTCAGCGCCGCATGAATTGGAGATTGCTTCAATATACTCCTAGGACGAGTATCCGATGATATCGCCCGGCAATCGTTCAGTACATGACTCTTAAACACGCAATCTTCCTCTTCATGACTAAAGCTAGCTCGTCTTTCAGCCTTCGGAACAGCAGGTGCCAGGGAGAACATGGCAACGTTGAATGTGGCAACTCGAATTGGCCTCTCAGACACAGAACGACCCAACTGGCCATTTACATGAATGGCCGATTTATTGGTGCCTGGCTGCCATTTGGACTGCAGTTTAGAGTTCAGTTTCCCCAGCCTCTTGATGATAACTTTTGGCCTCGGGCGCTTCCATATCAGTCGCCGTATCCTTGAGCAGAGATGCCTGAGTTTCCTTCTAAAGACACTTAACAAGCTAGATGATTGATCATAGCAAAAATGCTCAAGAACCATTTTCGATTAACATGAAGATCAGCACTCCAAACCACTCAAATAAATTGGGACTCCCAAGGTGAGTCACGTAAAGACACGAAAACTAGGTTCCTGGTAAAAAAAGCAAAGTATTGGTGGAGAAAAGGAAATAAAGAAAGAAAGATTCCAACTGCTCCAAGTTATATGGTCGTTGACAATGGCGCATGTTGTTGAGCTTCTCTTCCCCACACACCAGCTACCTCCGTAATCAGTGAAACTATAAAGAAGGAAAAAAACAGGACTTTGGTTGGTACACTACGGCTCTGACGGTGATTTCAGACCAGTAACATAATCAAGATAAAGCTTTAATGAATATTTCATTTCAACTATGGTGGAGTAATACTGTACAAAATATGGCTGTGTCACATGTTTGACGGTCAAAAAATGTGTATTTGATAGACATCTAGTGAGTTAGTTGGGGATTTTGACGTTAATTGCCGTCTTCAGGGGAGTAGTGACATGTTCGAGTTGATTTTTGGGTCTTCATACAGCCAACTTTTCCACCGGCTTTGGGTCCCCGTGTCTTGTTCATTTACGCAAAATAAGTCAACAGTTAGGCGGGGAAAACAGAGACAGAGACTTGCAAATTTACATCTGAATGCCAAACTAAACAATAAAAGACTACTGAGTCATCAACAACTGCCGATTATTATCAGAAAATTAAAAGAATGATACATGATAGCGATTACATAGAGAGCAAATCCAAGTAACATTGATCAGGGCTCATTTAATGTCGTGACTGATGGTACTTGCACGACATTCTCAACGTAACTTGCAAAAAATCCCTCCATCAAGAATCTCCTCTCAATCGGTTTAAGTTACAACAACAATTTCTCTGTACTAATGAGCTTCTCAAATCACTGTTTATGCACCAGTTGTCTGTCTGTTTTTACTCAACCACCGAGCCAATGTAGAACCACAAGCTACTGTTCCCAATGCCTCATGATGCAAATCACTGAAAGTAGTTAACTTGCTTCAATCAATCGTTGCCAAACAAGGCATCTAGCAGGTTAGAGGCTGAATCACTATTTCCGCTCTCTTCAAAGAAGCCATTAGAAGCATTTTCCCTTCTAGATTTGCGCTCTTCAATTATGGCATCAGCTGTTTCTGAACAGTAATTACGCCTCGCCTGTTTCACAGGTCTCTCAGCAACAATAAACTTGCTCCCTTCGCGGCTTCTCTCAGGGAAGCCTGCCCAAACTGAAGACAACCACCTGTGAGAAGTTGGTCAAGGTCTGCTTAAAAAGCATTTTTTTTGGTTTTTTTTTGGTTTGCAATCATCGTAAATGAGATCAAAATTGTTGTTCCAACTATACTGGTATACAAGTGTGAAATGGCTCATTTAACTAAAATCTACGCCTCTCCTGAAAGAAAGGAGATTTGTCCCTTTGTCCTTTCACGCCAGAGGAAGTTGTCAAATTAAATTTTACTCTTAGCTAAGAAGTAGCAATTCATGTCAACAACACCTTCAACCCTGTTATCATGGGACGAGTAGTATATTTGAGTTAAAGCTGATTGGTTACCTAAGACGCTTATACAATGAATTAGATGTAAGAGTAAACACTAAAAGGTGCAACTAATTCATTAAGAACTTCAACGACCATCAAGCAAATTACCTCCAAAATGATGCAGTACAATAGAAGCTGCAACAGTAACGTTCAAAGAGGCAGTACCACATCCATACTGTGGGATATAAACAAAAAAGTCGCATATCTCACATTCTTTAGAAGAAAGGCCTGTTCCCTGCGAAGCAAAGACAAAGGCATCAGACAACATAGCCTAGCAACATGTGTAACAAGATGTCAGCCAACTGCATTGCAGTTTCTTGTTCTGCAATGCGTAGATTAACTTGAGGATTAGGAGTTTGGTGACAAGTTGGACATGCATTGAGGATTAGGAGTTTGGTGGGCTTAACCCATTGTAAGGACTCGACGCATAGATTAAAAACAAATGTAAAACTATCCTCTACAACATGATGACTAAACAATTGCTCTGACTTAACCCATTATAACTGAAAAGATAAAAATTCAGTAATTCGTAGTTGAATGGGAATTCAATCAAACAGGGAAAATGAAGAGAAGTCACACCAAACACACATAACTCTCACGATCCGATATATGGGTACTTAATAACAAACCAGCTCGATCAGCAAGTATGAATTAATAGTTATGTCATACCTCGTTTCCGAGTAGAAAAGCGGTGCTTTTCTTGAAAGGATGTTGATTGACAGCCATAGCAGTGTCTGTGATCTCCACCCCACAAATATCACAATCTTTATCCTGAATCACAAGTACCCAGCTAACGCATTTGCATTCCAATGAAATAGAACCAAAACAAACACCTTTTAAACCTAGATAATAAATAAATAAATAAGTAAATCGCGATCTTTGTCCTGAAGCACAATCCACAGTTCAAGGTTTCAAATTCCTAACCCCCTACCCCCACCCACCTTAAAAAAAAAAAAAAAAGAGCTTTCAAATTAAAACCCCACAAACGTCATGATCTTTCGCGTGGAACGCAGGTCTGGTTCAGGATCTTACATCCCACACCAAAAGAATCAAAACAAAGACTTTTTGGAATTCGGCGGACCTTAAGGAATTGGCGGGCGTCAGGAAGGGAATGGAAGTGGCGGAAGCCAAGGTGGGAGGTGGAGCCGTGGCTTCCAAAGGCGTTGAAGTCCCTGCGGCCGACTAATATCAGTTCGGAGACGCCGAAGGCCGTAGCGCTCCGGGCCAGTGTGCCCACGTTGTGCCGTTTCGCTATGTTGTGCACCAACACATAGCACTCGATGCTCATTTTTTCTTGTCAGGGTGATCCCAGAAAAAGCAGTTATATGGATACGGTGGTTTGCCCGTAGACACTTCTCCAGCTCTCGCAAGAACTGTAACTTGTGAGAGGGAAGAAGAGGGCCGAGGGTTCTGGGGTTTTGATGCTTTTCCCGTTTAATTGAGTCGGGCGAAAAGGGTTTAGGTTTGGCTGCCTTTTGCCGCCCACAATTACACAGCTCGGTGCTCAACTTTCGCGGTTTGACTTGTACCGTCGAGACAAGTCGACTCAATATTTAACAGAAGTCAGTCGAATGAGGAAGGTCCAGCCCATTACTAGAGAAAGGAAGGTCCAGCCCAACAAGGATGATATTTAGCAACGGGAAGCAGCTTGTACGATGTACGTACATGACAAGGCAACTCTTGTACTATTTTCTTCTTCGTTCCACTGCCATTGAAACCAACTATGTTCCTTCCTTTCTGTAATCTTCATTTTGGTGTCAGAGCTACAAGAACGAGCTTTACAGAGGCTTTTGTTATTCTCCTTCTCTCTTAAGTTTCCGGCCTCTTCACTATCGGATTTTGGTGAGTCCGTTCTCTAGGACAACTGATTCGGAGAAGACTTGCTGTGAAAACATGCTTTGTCATTTGGGTGCATCGGGAGGGCAACATCATGCAAATTGCTATGCTTTCTGTTGATAAATATCAATTATAGATGAGCTACCAGTGTTAGAGTTGTTACCTCAAGGTTTTCCTTAAGGTAAATGTTACAAGCTAAATCTTTTGATAACAAAATGACATATTCAAGATAAAAATTCGAGTTGGACTGATAACGATTATCCCTTTTTCTATTCTTCCTTGCTCGTCCAATGACTACAACCCACAATCAACGACAACACAAAATCCACAACCCACACACCAAATCTCCAACTCCAACAACAATTAGTCATGAAAGTACAAGTCAACCTACCTCATGGTTACTCCAACACTACTAACCACAAAGACTACAAGGACAATTCATCAAACATCCCATGAGCACCCATAATGAAAGTATGCAAATTCACTCACACAACCTTCACAAAAATACACATGAAAACATAACTTCTCAACAGAATGCAAATACACGAAGATAGGAACACATATGCAACTTCTATGGGAGGCTACCACCACTAGAACACCATATATGCAACTTCTATGGGAGGTTGCCAACAAAATGCTTCTCTCTCTCAAAACAATGCCCAAGACATGCTCTCTCCAAAATGTTCTCCTCTTTCCCGTAAGCCTTTTCTATATGTCTTTACTTTTGCCTCTTAATTGGGCGTCCTAGCCAAGGCTTGTTATTATATAAGCTCACACCAGTCTTGGCCCAAGTTAGCCTGTAACAACTGCCCACCCTTTATAAAAGGACCTTGTCTTCAAGGTCCATACTAGGATACCTCATTTTCAACTACTTAATTGGATGCCACGTTGTGTCATTAAGTGATAATCCTTTCCAATGCACAAGTAATTCTTCTTGATTCTTCCTTGTCCTCTTATCAAGTATGGCTTAAGGTTGAGCTACCAATGTATCCTCCTCATCCACAAGTTGGGGAAGATCTATTTGTGGTTCCTCCTTCCTACCTAGCACCTTCTTCAATTTGCTCACATGAAATACAAGGCGTATCTTGGTTCCTTATGGTAACTTTAACTTGTAAGCAACTTTTCCTATCCCCTCTATGATATCAAATGGTCCATAATACCTTAGTGATAGTTTATGACTTTGACGAAGCCCAATGGACAGTTGACGATATGACTAAAGCCTTACAAACATGTGCTCCCCCACTACAAACTCTACCTCTGAATGCCTTTTATCATACACCTTCATTCAATTCTTGGTTTCTACCATTTTTTCCTTTAATTCCTTTAGCATTTGCTCTCTTTCAATTATCTCTTTATCCAATACAGTCACATTTGAATTGCCTAGAACATAATCCAAAAGTTTATGAGGGGGCTTACCATAAACTACCTCAGATAGTGTCTTGTCGTGCAAGCTAAGCACACTTGTGTGGTAACATCACTCTACCCAAGCTAACCACTTACTCTATTGTTTTAGACAATCTCCTCTAAAACACCTCAAATATATCTCAAGAGTCTTGTTAATTACTTTTGTCTATCCATCTAATTATGGGTGGTATGTTGTAGAGTTATTAAGTCTTGTACCATGCAAATTGAAGAGCTCTTGCCAAAATGCACTAATGAAAATTGGATCTCAATCCAAAACTATCTTCTAGGGTATGCCATAAAGCTTATAAGTGTTTTAGAAAAATACCTTTGTCCTAGTTGTTGCTATATAGGGATGTCTAAGTGTGACAAAATGTGTCATTTTAGAAAATATATCCATTACTACCATAATGCAATTTTTCCCTTTGATTTTGATAACTTATCTACAAAATCCATGGCAATTTCAGTCCAAACCTTTTTAGGCATTGGCAAGGGCTAAAGAAGCCATGCTGGCAAGCCATTAAATCCTTATTCCTTTGACATGTTTCACACCTTTGTACAACCCTAATGATTGTTGACCTCATTCCTTTCCAATAAAATACAAACTTCATCCTTTGGAATGTTTTACTAATCTCCTCATATGCTGAAAAATGAATCTTTTCAACAATTAGCTACATTAACTATGACTCCTTGGGTAGAAATATCTTTCCTTTGTAAAACTCAATATGTCTCTACATTCCCATCCTTGTCCAACATGTCCTAACTCTATCCTTCACTTTCTTCCTTAAAACAAGAAGGTTTCTTACTTTATCTTTAATTGGCTCAAGCCAAAAGGAAACTAAAGCTGAAAAGGCCATCATGGTAGCTTTTTCTTCTTCTGATTTAGATGTTGTAGGACTTGGTTATTCTCCTTCCAACTTCCTTGATAATACATCACCCGCCTTATTCTCCCTTCCAGGTTTATATTCTTTGGCAAAATCAAACCCCATTAACTTAACAAACCATTTTTGTTATGCGGGAGTGACTATCCTTCACTCTCATAAATGCTTTAAACTCTTTTGATCCGTTCTCACCACAAACCTTCTTCCGAAAAGATACGACCTCCATTTATTAAATACTACTACTACTGCCATTACTTCCTTCTCATAAATGGATAATAGGGCATTTCTTTCTTTCAAAGCTTGTCTCATGTATGTTATAGGATGCTCATTCTAAGACAAGAATGCTCAAATATTGTTGCCTAATGCATCGCATTCAACCACAATGCATCGCTCAAATCTTGTGTAAAGTTAAGAAGAACTAATACTAACACCTTTAACAATGTTTTCTTCAAGGTCCAAAATGCTTCTTCTGCTATCAATCCCCAATTAAATCCATTATCCTTCTCTAATAACTCTATCAAGGGAGCTACCATTTGCCCATATTGTGTAATGAATTTACAGTAATATCCTACCAATCCCAAAAACCCTCATAAACTCTTTAAGCTAGTAGGTTAAGGCCACTCCATCATCTCTTGAATCTTATCTTTATCCACCACAACTATGTCGGCACTGAGTACATGTCCTAAGTATTTCTAAAAAGCCTTTGACCAAAAGCACACTTACTTTACTTCAAATACAACTTGTGTTCCTTCAATTTCTAAAAAGCCCTCCTAACATGCTCCAAGTGGATCTTTCAATCAACACTACATACCAAGATGTCATCGAAGAATACTAGAATGAACTTCCTTAAAAAATCCTTAAAAGTAGTATTCATCAATGCTTGGAAGGTCAAAAGAGCATTGGTCAACCTAAATGGTATCACCAAAAACTCATAATGCCCTTGATAGGTTTGAAAAGTTGTCTTATACACATCATCTGGGTGCATTCTTACTTAATGATATCCTAACTGCAAGTTTGAGATAGTAAAGTAAGTGGCTTCTTTATTGTAGGGATGGGAAATCAGTCCTTGATAATTTGCATCTTAAGGACACAATAATCTACACATAGTCTACAAGACCCATCTTGTTTCTTGACTAACAAGACTAGTGAGAAATATGGACTAGTGCTTGACTAGATGACCCATGTATCTAGTAATTCTTTAACCATCATCTCAAGCTCATTCTTCTGATAGTAAGGATATCAATATGATTTTGATGCTACCATATCACTTCCCGACTTGACAAGAATTCTGAGGTCACAATTTCGTCGTGGTTTAGGGTTTAACTTTGTTATGTTCTTACCTTCTTCTTCATCTTTTAACCTCAACTCCTTTCCACTCAATGCCATTAACTAAAAGTCAGAATCCTCCTTAAGAACCATATGTATGTGTAAGAGTATCCTTTCATAATTATGCTTCAATTCCTTATTCATATGATGTTCTTCAATAGTTTGTTTTCCCTAGCTCTCAATCCTTGTAGCATAAACTCTTTATTGCCTATCTTGAAAGTCATTTGAAGCTTATCCAAATCAAAAGTGATTTTTCCTAAAGAACGCATCCATGGAGTGCCAAGAATTGCCTCCGAACCTCTTAACTCCAACAAATAGAAATCCATACTAATCCTTAACCCTTGTACAATTATTGTTACTTTTCTACAAATTCCTTCACTCCTCAAGGTATCCCCACTAGCCACCTCTACATTCAAATTTTTACTTGGCTCAAGAATTATTCTCAACTTGCATGCTAGTTTACTAAAAAAGTTGTGAGTGCTACCTGAATTCACCAATAGACACACAATGTTTCTGTTTTCTCCAATCTTTCCCATAAATCTTGTCATCCATGGAGTAATGGAACCATATAGGCATTGAGAGTAATCTTTGGTGGTACCTCTATAAGTTTTTCTACCTCTTCCTTTTCATTTTCTTCCCCATCTAACTCCTCTCTTACCATTACAAACAATTTCTTTTTACACTTATGGGTTATGGAAAACTTTTCATCACATATAAAACTTAACCCTTTTAGTCTTCACTCCTCTATATCCTTAAGGGTTAACTTTTCATTTATATTAGACTTTGGAAATTCCTTCTTCCCTTCTCTATTCTTGGACCTGTATTCAAATGAATATGAAAATTTGCCCACCTTTCTATATCTCATATCTTCCTCAAACAATTTTACCGAACCCATTGCTTCATTTAAAGAAGTTAACCTCTTAGCCTTCACCTCATGCCTCAAGGATTCCTTTAAGCCCCTTAAATAGCAACCCATTTGCTACTTATCAATCAAGTTATTTGATTGCATTAGCATCCTAGTAAACTCCTCATCATACTTTACCACAAAATATGTTTTGCATACTTCTAGCAAATCATAAAAAAAGTTCTCATAAATGATAAGACCATATTGTGCCAGTAACATCTTTGTCAACATTGGCCATTTCAACCGTTAATCCCCCTAGTTTTCACTGGTACACCTTAAACCAAAATTGTGCTCTTTCCTCAAAATGTCATGATGCAATTAAGACTTTATATGCCTCTAACAGTATGTGATATCAAAAAAAATTGTTGGCATGACATATCCAACCTATTGGATCTTCTCCCCCTTTAAACTTGGAAAAATCAAATCACACAACATTAACCTTGGGCTGGCCCTCTCTACAACACCCTCGATGACATTGTTCCTTCCCCCAACTATCACCATCCTCCACCTTTTCTAATTTACTTCCCTCTTTCTATACTTTTTGTTTTCCTGAAGTATTATAATTAGATCCATTCCTCATTTTGTTCTCTTTGGTCTACTAAGGAATCTCTATATCCTTTTTTTGCTCCACTTTAACCTTTTTTTTTTTTAAATCAAAACCATTTTCCTTAGTACAACCCTTCCTTGTGTTCATTTCCTATAATAAACTCATAGTTTGATTAAACTTCCCCTTAAAATCATAACTTTGTTGGGCAAATTGTTTATCAAACTCAAAATTCTACTAAGCAAACATTTTCTCTATTTTTGAATTCTATTGTGCAAATCATTTTTCTAGTTTTGTATGGATGGCTTGTGGTAACAAATTAGTTATTTTTGAACCTATCTTTGATACCAATTGTAATGAGCTCAACCACTATGCCAAAAGGCCATGACCTGCTAGTTTGGAAAACTCAATTACTTTAATATATCATCACCAACTTGGAGCCCTATAAGCCCAAGCTTGCCACAGGACCCCATAAGCCTATAACATACCATCATGCTTCACAACTAACACCCTAATGGCCCATTCTATGATAGCTCCACTAGGTGGCTTTACTCTAACTCCATGCATTTAGGCTCCCCTACACTAGCTTTAATATTAATTGTAATGATTGCAACCACTATGCCAAAAGGCCATGACCTGTTGGTTTGGCGAACTCAATTACTTTTGTATATCATCACCAACTTGGAACCCCATAAGCCTAAGCTTGCTACGGGCCCCCATAAGCTCATAACAAACCACCATACTTTATAGTAGACATCCTGGTGAATCACTCTACAATGGCTTCACTAGGTGGCTTTACTCTAGCCCTTTGCATTTAGGCGCCCCTTCAGCTCATGATGTTCTTTGCCATGTAGCACTTTCGTATATTCCTTTCTGTAAGTCACCCCCTTCGTAGTGTGAACTCAAGACGTAGTGCTGGCTTTGATACCAATTGTAATGAGCTTAACTACTATGCTAAAAGGTCATGAACTGTTAGTTTGACGAACTCAATTACTTTTGTATATCATCACTAACTTAGACTCCCATAAGTCCAAGCTTGTCATGGACCCCCATAAACCCGTAACAAACCACCACGCTCTGCAATCAACACCCTAGTGGCCCATTCTACAATAGCTCCACTAGGTGGCTTCACTTTAGCTCCACACATTTAGGTGCCCTTTCAGCTTGTGATGTTTTTGCCAAGTAACACTTTCTTATAGCCCTTTTTGCAGGTCACCCCCTCTATGGTTTGAAACTAAGATGTGGCATTAACTTTGATATCAATTGTAATGAGCCCAACCACTATATTAAAAGGCCATGACCTGTTGGTTTGGTGAACTCAATTACTTTATATATTATCACCAACTTAGACCCCTATAAGCATGTAATAAACCACCACGCTTAGAAGTCGACACTTGGTGGCCCACTCTACGACGACTCCACTGAGTGGTTTCACTCTAGCCTCATGCATTTAAGCACCCCTTCAGGTCATGACATTTTTTGCTATGTAGCCCTTTCTTGTAGCCTTTTTTGCAAGTCACCCCCTTCGTGGATTAAACCTGCAATGTGACACTGGCTCTAATATCAATTGTAATGAGCCTAACCACTATGCCAAAAGGCCATGACCTTTTGGTTTGATCAACTCAATTACTTTTGTATATCATCACCAACTTGGATCCTCATAAGCCCAAGTTTGCCACGGGCCCCCATAAGTTCGTAACAAACCACCACACTCTGTAATCAACACCTTGACATCCCATTTATAACAGCTCCACTAGGTGGCTTCACTCTACCCCCACACATTTAGGCACTCTTGGGGCTCGTGACATTTTTTGACACGTAGCCCTTTCATGTAGCCTTCTCCACAAGTCTTCCCCTTCGTGGTTTGAACCTGAGACATGGCCCTAGCTCTAATACCTCTTGTAATGAGCCCAAGCACTATGCCAAAAGGTCATGACTTGTTAATTTGGCAAACTCAATTACTTTTGTATATTATTACCAACTTAAACCCCTATAAGCCTGTAACAAACCACCATGCTCTGCAACTGACACCCCGACAACCCATTCTACGATAACTCCACTAGGTGGCTTCACTCTAGCCCCCACACATTTAGGCACCCCTTCAGCTCGTGACATTTTCTACTAGGTAGCCCTTTCCCCAAGTCACCCCATTTGTGATTTGAACCTAAGATGTGGTGCTAGTTTTGATAGAAATTTGTTATAAGCTAAATCTTTTGATAACAAAATAACATATTTAAGACCAAAATCTGAGTTGGACTAATAACAATTATCCCTTTTTCTATTCTTCCTTGCTCATCCAATGACTACAATCCAATTGTGGATTTTGTGTTGTCATTAAATCCATAACCCACATACCAAATCTCCAACTCTAACAACAATCAGTCTCGAAAGTACAAGCCAACCTACCTCATGGCTACTCCAACACTACTAACCACAAAAACTATAAGGACAATTCATCAAACACCCCACAAGCACCCACAATTAATGTTTGCAAATTCACTCACATAACCTATATAGAAATATACATGAAAACATAACTTCTCAACATAATGCAAATACACAAATACAAGAACACATACACAGCTTCTTTGAAAAGGTTGCCACCATCAAAACACCGGATTTGCAACTTCTATGGAAGCTTACCACCAAAATGGCTCTTTTTTGTGAGATAGCACCCAAGACATGTTCTCTCTATAAGGTTCTCCTCTTTCCCCGCAAGCCTCTTTTATCCATCTTTACTTTTGCCTCTTAATCAGGTCTCTTAGCCAAGGCTTATTATTATAAAAGCCCACACCAGTCTTGGGCCAAGTTAACCTATAACAAATTGGCATTGCTAGAGTTTAGCTTTGAAATGTTTTGGTTCCTAGTATTGTAAGCTAATGAAGTGAATCCCCTTGTGAGGTGAAAGATGAAAAGGTTTCTCATCCACCTGGGCCACCACATCCTCTTTGGGCATTTCATTGAACTTAAAATGTTGTGTTCTTATTTGGCACATGTTTTCTATTTAAGTCAAAATTTAAAGGCATGGAATTGTAAGAATACTTCATTGAACTATGTTTTGGCAGTCTAAATATAATAGTCGTGGAGGATTCATAATCTTGACGCAAGCTTTCCAATTCAAAGATTCTTGAACCTTGTTAGAAAGACTGAAAATGACTTCCCTTCTTTTTGTAGGTTGTGAGTATGAGGCAGCAAATTGAACTCTCATCCTCCAATTTTCTACACAAAGTAATTCAGTAGTGCTTCCCATACCTATGAAGTTCATGATTCTATCAAAACGTCACTTTGAGTCCATGCTTTGTAATTAGGATTTGACTCATCTTTATTACCAACCTCAAGGCTAGTAACTGGGTAAGTGGTTTCACCAATGAGGAATCTAACGGGTTTCTAGGTTTGTACAAAAAATTTTATTTATGTCATCTAAGTAATTTCCTTCAACGAATTTGATTATAACAAAGTTGCTTACATTCATTGAGTTTGGGTATGGGTAGGAAGCTTTACAAGATGTTAAAGAAATCAAAGTCTTTCATGTGTCCTCAAGTGCATGTAACTCAAGCGTTAGGCACATTAGCCCTAGTGACCTGCAAAATGACCTAAGACCCATGTGTGACCCGCAACGTGACTCATCACCGTTGCAAAACCCTAGCCACCATCCTATCTTTAATACCAAAGAGAAGTAAAGGTTTCAAATGAGCAAGATGATTTACTCAATAGTTGGCTTATTTTATTGATATTTTGATAACATACAAAAGTCTCAATCTCATACACAAAAAGGATTGATTTAGGCTCATACTCTATAGCCTTACATCATAGATATTTTTGAGTTACTAGTTGAGTTACGTCATAACTGTAAAGCAATTCTTGGACAGGGGATGGTGCTTCAAACTATTCTTTTTTTTTAAACTTCATCATCATTTTCAGCCATCTAGAACATTGTTTAGGTGGTTGGTGATTCTCCACCCATGAAATGAGGAAAGGAAATGAAAGGGTCAACTATCATCTTTACATAAATCCTCGTTACTAAAATAAACAAACACTTGTTTCTTTTTTCTACCACATTAGGAGTGACTCCCTTCATGCCACATTGGAATTTACTGAATGCTAAGGTGTGACTAAAAAAGCCGGCATTGGTCTTAAGTTGTCCACTTCCATTTGTGAGGTCGACCAAATTAATTGTGCCAACATGAATATGAACACGTAGAGCATAAAGGGCATGTTCTGCTTGTGTTGAAACTGAAGCTTCCTCTATTTGATGCTGAGGACACAAAGTGTGCTTTCTTTAAGTTAGAATCAAGTAGGCTCTGCTTGAATTAGGTCCTTCAAGAGGTCAAAAAACCCAACCATCTCATTCTTCCAACCTTTCATTTTCAATCCTGTTTGAATTGCATTTAATGATCTTAGTTTTATTCCTTTTATTGCTTAGCCAGCTAGCTTAATGAGCTAATTAAGACCCTAACCATAAAGCTTGGGATTTAACATCCATGTGTACAAATTGAGTGTATCCATTATATACTTCATGAATTTACAAGAGATCTTAAAATCATGTGTACATGCCATAGATCAGCCAAACAAACCGCTGATATGCAACTTGTACTAAATCATGAATAGTTTCTCGCTATTATGAATATACAAACAATTGGTTTTAAGAACTCTACAAGGGGGTAACTCATTCTCAAAGCCTTTCATGTCAATCATATATCATCCTGTCTTCATCATAGGAAGATTTGTCCCTTTCCTTTTACTTATAAAGATTCCTTTTCTCTTTGCCTTTTTATTGAAAGCCAGCTTAATTATTGTAGATTCCAGTAAATCAAGAATTACTGCACAAAGTCAAATCACGTGTTAAAGCAGTTAATCCCCTCAGACGGCAACCTGAGCAGCAGCAAGCCTAGCAATTGGAACCCTGTGGATAAAATACTGATCAGATTTTTCTTTTCCTAATATGAAAGTAGTATACAAAAATTTCCAAAGAACAAGACCAGCCAACCTGAATGGAGAACATGAAACATAGTCTAGTCCAGCCTCCGCAAAGAAAGCAACGGAAGAAGGTTCCCCACCATGCTCTCCACATATTCCAACCTGTTTATCAATATCAAATTTTAAGTCCAGAAAAAGAAAAACCATAGATAAGTCTTATCCCCTTCGTGACAGCAAACTGTTAGCACAGTTGTTTGCATTAGATATATTAAAGGCTTTGTTCAACCTCATGAAAAATCATAGAGCACCATGGAAAAATTTCATCCTTGTAAGTGACGTCGCCGGAAGATGCAGCATTATAATCCTTGATGGGACATATAACCATAAAAATGCATGGAGTCAAATCTTCCGAAACTCAAAATATAGTCATAAAAAGCTAGCTGAAGGTAGCATTGCTTGGCATGGTTCTATTAACGTCATTGGAGCATTATTATTTCAGTGATCATGACATGTTGAAAGGTAACCATTGCCTGGCATGGTAGCGACATGATTGGAGCATTATTATTGCAGCAATAAGACATGATATCTTCCTCAGATAAACCCAAACATCATCTCGACTGTAATTCAGCGGAAAATACAACATTATGTACAACATTAATACATAATTCAGCAGCACAAGTAGCGGAAAATCCATAGTTCCTCTATACCTTTAAGCTAGGCTTAGCTGCACGACCCTTTTCAGCGGCAATCTTGATGAGCTGACCGACACCTTTTTGATCAAGAACCTGCAAGCAACAAAATTTGACTGCAAATGTCAGGAAATTACTTACAAATTTTTTCCATTAGCTTAAATAGACAAAAAATTATCTTAAGAAACTATAAGCCATCTAACAATGAAGCCCAAGGACTTCCCCGGAAATGACTAACCTCAAATGGATCATTTTGCAGAATGCCATTGGCTAGGTAAGTAGGAAGAAACTTGCCAACATCATCTCTACTGTAACCAAAGGTCATTTGAGTAAGATCATTGGTCCCAAAGGAAAAGAACTCTACCTCCATTGCAATCTGTAGGCAATGATTAAAGGATGAAGGACATTAATAACCAATACTTAACGCTGCAATCCTCATCTAAGTTGCAATTTCTAGCGTTTTCCCAAGCTTCAAAGTTGTATACAACCAAGAGGGGGTCGAAAAAATCCAAGGGAAAGAAACAATGTGTTGTTGAAATTAGAAGTTCAAAACTATATAGTAAGCTTACAACCTGGTAGGAATAATTCAACTTAGCATACCTCATCTGCAACAAGAGCAGCTCTAGGGATTTCAATCATGGTCCCCACCTTATAGTTCAAAGAGGAACCCATCTCAGAAAACACCTTTGTTGCAACATTTCGTATTAAACTCACCTGATGTCGTAGTTCCTGCAATTAAAACATGGTCATTTTTCTTTTCAGAAGATGGAATTTTGATCCCTTAAAAATATAATAATTCTGGTCAAATTTTATGTTATGTCCATAAGATCAAGATTCATAGAGAAACATATTTCACATATTCTTAGGGAAGGAGAAACAAAAGACAACAGAGCTTAGACAGAAACTGTCCATAGACTAGCGTCTACCACTTATTGTAGGCGTAGTAACTGAACAAACACTGTAAAAGACTAACATAAGAAGGAAGGGCAGATATCGTGCCTGAGGAGTTCCAACGAGGGGTACCATTATCTCTGGAATAACTTTGACACCCTGATTGCTCATTGTGACAGCAGCCTGAAAGATTGCACGTGCCTGCATTTCAGTGAGTTCCGGATATGATATCCCTAGCCTGTTGATAGGCAAGCAAAATCCACTCGTTAACAACAATGAGATGCTTTGAACATGTCTTTTATCTTTCACTTTAAGTTCATGAACAACAGGAATATACAAGCTTGCAGCAACTACAGTTTCGTAACTTTGTTTCATACGCATTCCTTTTCTTTGAACAGTTTAATGCAAGAGCATTGTGAAATAATTAACTATATCATCAATTGGTTACATAGTCAGAAAAGGCATGGCAGGACATGGGGGAACCGATGTAAAATAAGAATTTGTCTCCTCCGTCTATTCAGAAAACCTCAGACCATAATATGACAAACAACTAAAACAAGCAATAATTGCAACAGTTTCTATCCGAGAATAAAAATTTGTTGAGAAATTTTTAAATCAAAAGCTCATAAAAAGGCCACCGAACCTGCAGCCTCGGAAACCAAGCATGGGATTTACTTCTGATAACTTCTCAATTCTTGAATAAACTTCATCCTCATTCATGCCCGTCTCTGCAGTCAGTTCACTTACAATCTCTTGCAGGTCACCTTCTGGAAGAAACTCATGAAGTGGAGGATCTAAGAGTCGGATTGTTACTGGAAGGCCTGAAATTCCATAACTATGTTGCCTAAGTAAAATCTCAAAGAGAGAGAGAGAGAGAGAGGAAGAGTGGAAGAAAAGGAAAAGATCTTCAAATGTGGGATGGATCAATATAAGAAACAGTACCATCCATTGCACGGAAAATTCCTTCGAAGTCGGATCTCTGATAAGGTAATAATGAGTTCAGCGCTGCCTTCCGCTGTTCTCGTGTAACTGCCATTATCATCTTCCTCACAGTCTTTATCCTCTCATCTGAAGCAAAGAACTAGTACATTCCAAAACAAGAGAACAAAAAATTTGTTGCCTTAGTCTACCACATTAAAGGTCATATACAAGCTAAGATTTTGCTTTTCATCAATATCAATAAGCATTGCCCTTATTGCATATGAAATACGCACGGAGAAATTGGTAAGGTGTGCAAACAAAAACTTAGTAAGTTACTTAGCACTGATATCATTTCCAAACGAGCTGAAGTTGGGAGACCTATATAAATAATATGCTGCAATAAGGATATGAGGTCTTAAGCATCAGGCAAGCGTTATTCTGTGTATAACGTCTCATGAAGATCGGCAGGAAATGGTGTTAGGACAGGTACCATGTGCTCTGTCCTGCAGAGGCCAATCCCTTGGGCACCATTATTTCTTGCTGTTAATGCATCATCAGGGGTGTCAGCATTTGCCATCACCTACACCAGCATCACGCCAATAAATTACAATATAGATTTTTCAACAAGCATTGGCACAGTGGTTGGACTTAATAGTGGTTGAAGAAAATCTAGCACCTTGATACGCCTTATTTTGTCAGCCCAAGACATTAAGGTCTCCAAGTCACCACTTAAAGCCGGGGGAGCGAGTGGCTGTTTCCCCAGTATCACTTCACCCGTGGACCCATTGAGCGAAAGCCATTCTCCTTCCTCAATCACCCTGTCTCCAATCACCACAACCTGAGATTTGGATGAAGCAACCTTTTCATTCACGGTCTCTTATATTACTAAACAAGAAAGAACTGAAATATTTTTGCACTGAAACTTTAATTATCTAGAGAAAAAATTAGAAAGCCCACCTTCTCGTTGTCATTTACAAGGATTTCAGAACAGCCAGAAATACAACACTTTCCCCATCCACGTGCTACAACAGCTGCATGTGATGTCATGCCACCTCTTGCTGTCAATATGCCAACAGCTGCATGCATGCCGCCCACATCCTCTGGGCTAGTCTCTGTTCTGACCTGCAGTAACGCGAAATCATGGAAAACTTCAGTTCAAGATAATGAGATCCGAAAATTGAGTTCAAGTGCATAAACCATGAGGTATTGTGAATGCTTACAGATTTCCAAAAAGAGCAATCAAAGTCATAATGATATCTTTCCGTCTACAAATCAATCTGTTCAAGCTAGTATGATTGATGTTAGATAATCTATGAATAGCCACATCCTAACTAAGCATACAGGCTTTGATGCAGAGAATTTGTTTTAGCCAGGTTATAATGAAAAGCTTCAGGGAGCCGGCCGCAATTCCATTATAACCAAAACGGAATCATCCGTGGATTAATTTTACTTTCTAGTCGAAAAATAAAGCTTATGCATCAGAATGGCAGGACTTGTCCAAGACACGGGGCTTTACTCCCTGTTAGAAAATAAGAGAATAATGAAAATGGATGTTAATATTAGCATACCAAGATGGCACTCTTTCCTTGCGCATGCCATGCTTCAGCATCATCAGCTTTAAAAACTATCTGCCCCACTGCAGCTCCCGGAGATGCTGGCAAGCCCTTGGCAATCACTTTATCTTTATAAGCAGCTGGATTCTCAAACTAGTCCAACAATATATCAACGCGGTCAGAAAGGCCTTAAAGTTACTAGTGTCTGTGTGATCATATGCGAAGAAGTGCACAAATGCATATATTAAGTGTGCATAAGGCACAACTAGACAGATACGGAGATCTTTGTGTTGGAGGAAATTAGAACTGCGCTATGCAGAGCTATTAGCACTAATGATCTTTCTATCGAAGTCCGTGTTCTCAAAGATAATTAGTAAAACACCAAATTTTTTGTGCTCAAGTTCTAGATGCCAATTTAGTGGCAGACCTATTTCCTACTAGAGCAACGTCAACTTATATTACCTGTGGATGAAGAAGCTGATCAAGATGCTGTGGCTCCACCATCTTAATTGCGGAATGCATATCAACTAGCCCTTCGTTAACCATGTCTACAGCTATCTTTACTGCACCTTCACCTGTACGCTTTCCAGAGCGGCACTGCAACATCCATAACCTGTTTTCTTGGACTGTGAATTCAATGTCCTGTACAAAGACTAGTCTTAGTACGTTATTAAGGCACAATAGAGGCCGTCATAATAATTGATAAAATAATATCAGCAAGTCCAATGTTGTACGATGCTGTTCAATATGACCGACTCATAGTTCAGAATAAGAAGCATTATGTAAATAACTAGAGAAAAGAATTAGTGAACACTGCTAATGATATAAAACATCATTACAAGGACATGTAGAGTTTTACCATCATATCTTTGTAATGTCGCTCTAAAATTTCACAGTTCTCGACAAGCTCCTTGTAAGCTTCAGGCATGCAACTTTTCATGGTGTCCAAATCTTCTGGTGTCCTTATCCCAGCAACTACATCTTCTCCCTATAAAAAGTCATTCTTCAGCTACACTTTCAAGATCATCAAAAAGATGAATTCACTGATATGAGCAGAAAAATAAGAGGTTAGGTAAGCTCAAGATGGCAGTGGCACATAAAACCTGAGCATTGACCAGAAACTCCCCATAAAGCTTCTTCTCGCCAGTGCTAGGGTTCCTAGTAAACAGAACACCTGTCCCTGAATTATTTCCCATGTTTCCAAAAACCATGCACTGGATATTTACTGCAGTGCCCTTTAATCCAGTTATTTGATTGATGCTCCGGTATTTAATAGCTCTTGGGCTATCCCAAGAATCAAAAACTGCTTTGACAGCCAACAGTAGTTGCTGTTTCGGATCTGCAGATAGATACAGGCAAAAGGAGATGATTTTAAAATGTTGTTATATGAAGAGATGGAAATGTTAAAGAAGTCAGTTCTTTTACCCGGTACCTGAAGGAAATTTTTCACCCTTAGTTTCAAGATAAACATTCTTGTACTGTTCCACCAGCATTTTGAGATCAGAGGCAGTTAGCTGTGTATCAAGTTTAAATCCTTTTGCGGACTTCAGCCTTTCCAACTTCTCCTCAAATAAAGAGTGCGGAATTCCCAAAACCTCAAAATGAAAGGTGACAAGGATTTAGTAACTCCCGTAACAAGAAAATGACTTTACATGTTATTCCACTTAAATAAAAAGACATATTCAACTGTCTCTCAATGAATTTATTGAGAGACTAAGAATGCACATTTTACTTTGACGGTTTTAGTTTCTCAATGAGTTTACATCTCCCAAAAAATTGTAGAAGACAGTATGCAAAGACTTGACAACGGCTGCAAAGTGAACACAAGCTAGCTAAGTAAATCTACAAGAAGCACTTACAACACCTCCAAACATGTCCAGAAAACGTCTGTAGGAGTCAAAAGCAAAGCGCTCTCCACTTTTTGATGCCAAACCAGTAACTACCTCATCATTAAGTCCAAGATTGAGAACAGTGTCCATCATACCAGGCATGGAGATCTACATACAAACAGAAGAGTGATCACTTTTCTTTTCGCCCAGGGCAGGGGCCCTGGAATGGAGGCACGTGAGATGAGGGTACAAAATAAATACATAAATAACGTCACCCTATAGTCTATACTTATGTGGAAGAAGGCTTACTGCAGCGCCAGAGCGGACTGAGAGGAGAAGGGGCTTAGAAGGGTCCCCAAGCGAAGCTCCCATGTCCTTCTCCACAGTCTCCAAGCCTTCCAATACCTCCTCCCATAGACCTTCTGGCAAGTTCTTTCCATTCTCCTGATATTCTTGACATGCTTCGGTTGATATTGTAAGCCCCGGTGGTACCGACAACCCAATGCTCGCCATTTCTGCGAGGTTTGCTCCCTTTCCTCCCAACTGAATCAGATACACATGCAAAGCCATCAAACTCTATGTATAAAAGCTTACTCTAACCCAGACATATTTCGTGCTTTTGATAATCATCTGGACAAGCAAAGCCGTCGATGTAATGGGAATCTGAAAGGAAACAAAACCATGAATCAAGATTCTGTTGGGCCACATCAGAAGTGACGCATTCCTTGTAAAGTCCATTTCGCTTGATAGATTCCTTACCTTTAAGTTCAGTGGATCCGCTCAATTGTTCTTAAGACCTCCAAATGCATCCTCAATCATATGATCAAACAGAGTCTAGAGAAATAAAAATAAAAAAAGCTCATGACGTTTATGTAGAAAGATACGTGAAGCTTACCAAGGACTTCATGCCCTTGTTGCCTTCGCTCTTTCCTTTGCCAAAGGTAAATACTCGCTGTGTAAGCACAAAAATGAAAATTTCAGGCCTGCAACACTAGACATAACACGAAGGAATGCATGTACCAGCATCCTAATTGGTTGCTTTGATCCTAAGGAATGTGACTGAGATAATTAGCAACCAATCTGCATATATATCTGATTAGAAGGCAAAATGTAACGAACCAAAAAAAAATAGAGAAACGCCAGTCGGTCTAAACGTGTTCCCATCAAGAAACAAAGATAATTAAACCATATTTTGCCAAGTCTAATTGCTATTGAGCCTTGAGACCATTATCCAGTATCGAGCATTTCTTTTTACCACAACAGCCTAATAACCACCACAACCTCCCTAAAAGAGCAAGTGAGAAGTGATAAGGCAGCTCCTTTTTCTCTCTTTGTAGGTTTCCTCTGCCACCTTCTACGGCTTGCCGCCTCTCCTCCAAGAACCAGATTTTCTTTTTCGTCCCTCACTTCTCTCTATCCTGTATATACATGCCATCCCACACTTTGAGTTCTCTTGAATAAATCCACGTTGTCACCACCATATGAATAGCGTTTGATGAATACACTCTGCCGAGTTAAGTGGCCTTTATTCCGCCGTTGATGTTGCTACAAAAGGAGGCACCAAGCCTCTTGAGCAATCATGTCAGATGGGGTGGTAAGGGAGAGTGAATGTTCAGCACATCTCTTTTGTGTTTTGGTCTTGTTTTGTTGAGTTATGCTAACAAAGTCACTGTCGATTCAAATTAGAAAGACTTCCGTTCATGGAGAAAGAGATGCCACAGCTGTTTTCCTTGAAGCTGTTGCCTCTCGAAAAAACTAGTAAGTTCAGGTACACAAGCGTTTCTCAAGTTGCCCAAAGCAACCTAAAAATGCCTTCCGACAAAGATCCTTGGAGTCTACCCTTTCTTTGTGCTGCTTGTGAGAAAAAGACTGACTAGTATCTCGAGATTCTATGAGATTAGTTTCTCCCAGATACAGCATGCAATGAATCGTTTCTGAAAGCGAACTCATTAGCAGAAGCTGGATACGGATTTTTGCATGAGTGAAGTACATTTGTTATCTAAACATTTCTCCAACAGAATGACCACGAAAAGTTGAAGCATGGTGATCGAGTTCACGGTTCCTATTATTCTCTAACTCCGTGGGAGTCAGCAAGTATATATGAGTGTTCTTTCCCTTTATTTTTTGTCTTTTGCCCACTGCCCTCCAATTCTGCGGACATCTGACGTTTGCCAACATTGTAGCAGTTGAAAATTTTCAGGCCTACCCAATAAGTGTGAAGCTACTTCTTTCTAGGGAACAAGATGAAGGGGAAGACGGAAGTTCAATAGCTACTAATAGGTAGCTTAACTTCCCAATCAAATGAAACAATTTTCAGGATCAAAGTACTTGAATTTGAAGGGATTTATAATAACTAAACTTGTTATTATAAATAATGTTCGCTGTGCCCGTCCTTACCCAATTCTCTTGTTCTTTGAGGCTTTTATTATGTCAGAGTGCATTAGGCGGGCCTAGAATTGGGTTAAACAGGGGAGGTTTTGGGCTAGCTAACAAAACTTTGAACCGTACTTGGGGGCAAGGAATGCGAACCGAAGGCCTACACCATGTGCCAATGGACTAGGACCTTACCTTTTTTGTAGTCGACGTAGGGTCGGACACTGGCGTAAGGATGGCCTCCGCTCGCGTTAGCGGCTCATATCTCTTGGGCTTTGTGTTCCTTATCCCATTAGCAAGGACACTGTGTGAGTTGTGGCAGCGAGTGCTCATAGCTTGACTGGTGCGAAGGCTTTCCATGGGATGCGGAATCTGATCCACATGCTTCCCCTTGAACAGTCTCTGGTTGCAAGCATCTGGTGCAGGCCTCGCGAGCATGGCTTCCCCTGTTGATGACGCCTTTTCTGGTCGATATTCCCTGGTTGCAAACATCGTTTAGATTCACCATTTTCTTGTTGATAATTGAAGATCAAATGTAAGAAACAAAGATGTGAATGATTTGCAAAGTGATCATTGTTTTTGTTGTAATGGTGAAAAGATGTTTCCGACCCAGCCAGCAAACAAAAAGTTAGCGGAAGATGATCTTAGAATACAGGCCTCTTTACTGATTCTAAACTTCTCACTCAAGGAAGGTTTCTTTTGCTTATTCTTGCCCTGTTTCATTGTGATCGTTCTAACAAAAGCGAAGAAGCAGAAACTTTGTAGTTTGAAGCAACAGGTTTGTGATGTAGAGTATGAATCATGGCACGTAACACGCTGACAACGAGTACTAGAACACTTTGACAAGGAATAAAGAAACAGGTTGAAGTTGGAACAGGAATGGTATGTGTTCACGTACCTGAAGTTGCAAAGAGAACACAAGATATTCAACTGGGTCTGGATCTTGAGGTCGGAAGCCTATTTGTTAGTGTTTTCCTCTTCTTTTAGCAATATTTCTCACAAAAAGAGGTCTGAGAACTGACACGAGTGGACGAAATTATGGTTATAATTGTAAGTCATCCCTTGTGGCCGGACTTGTAGTTCTAAACGTGGCGCCATCTGATTAGTTCAATTCCTCCGTTGATCGCCCCCATGGCACGCATTTTAACGACCATGCCGTAATGCAGTGGCAGTCTCTATCCATTTTTTTTTTTTTTTAGAAAAAAAGCCCCATAACCCCTTTAATTTTGTTTGAGGGCTTAAATTAAAATTTTAAACTCAGGATATTTATTTTATACCATTTTTCACATTATCTTTTTTAACCCTTTACTACCTTCAAATTTTCAATTTTTCGAATTTTCACGATAAAATATTTGGATCTAAACCTTTTGACTGAGAAATTAATTCCAAGTTGGTAGGCTAGAAAAATCCAGAAGTTGCCAAACAATGATAGCAACTGGAGAACAGGATAAGTAAGACAAATTTCAAATTGACAAATGATTTTTGTTTTCCCATTTTTCATAAATAGAGGATGCAAGAGATAAGTGGGATAATAGTATCTTAGATTCGTATATATGTGATATTTGGGAAAATAACAAATGAGGAATCAAGTGTGCTCTTCTTTCATGTGGTCGATGATGCATTGGCAGACTATAACCAAAAACCAAAAAGCGTTTATTGGGCCCCCACCCGCTCTGGTGAGAAAAGACTTTCAATCCAGAGAAGTCATGCCACATGGGTGACTCGTGGACACAAAATAGGCGTGTACAATGCTGCTCTCTCCTTTCTTATCCTTGGATACAGGAACCCGAATCACACGCAAGCTGCAATCAGAATTTACCCTTAAACTAGATATGATCATTCATCAGTTTGCACCAAATTTCAATTCAATTATTGGCCGAAGGCCACTAAGTCTCAAAGCAAGGTCTGAAGGGAAATTAGAGTGTCTATTTTAGATGAATAACAACTCATGTTTGGGCGAAACTTGTGCCATATTCTGTGCATCTTGACATGTTAAGGCAAAATGTCAAAAGTGGAACACAATGTCAAGGCCTTTTTTATCTTAGTTGTGGAGATCTTGCTGACTGACCCTTTGCATTCAAAAGACAACTGGATGGCATAGTACCCTGCATTCTTTCCCTTTCCATAATAGAATAACCACTAAACTCGAGAGATGTACGACCAGGAGGTATGGATGGCATAGTACCCAGCAGCACTTAACGAAACTCAAATGAGGCATATCATCAGCTATTTAACGAGCTCTACTTGCAGGGGCTGACTCTCTTAGTATTATCAGCCGAAAATTACACTGACCTTGGAAGAAATGCCTCCTATGATCATACTGTGACAACCAGTGTAAGACAAGACTGGTGTAGCTTATGATCGGATACTCGCAAAATTATATGCAATCCAAGTTAACACACTCTTAAAAATGTTAAAGGTGTATCAAAAATTGAAGAAGGTGGAATAAGGACAAGCATGAGCCCTGCAAAGTAAGACAACTTATTATCTCAACTTTTAAAATCGGTCATTCAAAAGAATTATTCATTCCAAAGAAGTCCAAAATTATTATTCAGGACACTCAACTCACTCCAAAAACATTTAAGAACGCGCATAACGAACGGGAACTCGTCGCTGTATGGGGCTCCTACAAGAAGGGCAATCTTTCATCCCCTGTTTCTCATGAAGCTCATTGCAAGCTGTACACACCACCTGATGAGCACATGGGAGAAAAACCACAGACATCTCCTCTGAAAGGCACATCACACATTCCCGTTCCCGTTTCACACCTGTCCCAGAGTAGTCCTGGAAATCTGTCACCACTTCTGAGATACAAGGGGCCCGGGACTCCTTGTGATCAGGGCCATTTCTGCTGTCCATCATTCTCTTGGCACAACTTCCATCAATCCCCCTCCTGAGTGCAGCAATTTTTGAAGAATCAGTTTTCAGTCTCAGTTGGGAGATTTCTTTTTCGAGCTTCTGAATATCCTCTTTGTATTTCTGCAGATTTTTTTCTGCTTTGGATTTAATCATAGTCTCCTTTGATTCTGCTAAAGCTTCAATTTTTTCTCTTTCTTTTCTTATGGAATTGGCCTGCATAAGTAGTTCTTCCTTTGCTTTCTCCTCCTGGTCCCATCTAGCCTGTGATTTTTCTTTTCAATGAGAAAGGAACCGGTGGTAAACCATAATCACAAGCAAAACTAGTAATGGCTCGCATGTTAAACTAAAGAGAGTTAACCTTTCGAAGTTCTAATAGAAGTGTGATCTAACGAGAAATTAATCCGTCCTGATAAACAATAACAAAGACACTCCCTCCTAATGTAAGTAATAATGCTAGAATATAGCTTTTAAGTCGAGCATGATCAAGACGGAATAACCAAAACATCATTTGCCTCAAACAAAATGTAAGGCAGCCCTTGATATGGATAAGCAGAATATCTATACTTCTTTAGATTTATTCCACTCTTTTCTCGTCACATGCATCTCTGTACAACTCAAACACGAGTGCCATCTGTATATGAACACGATGTAACTTGTCTTCTCAAAGCAGTAGGACGGTCATGTTCATTGTACTAATGGAATTATAAATTGCACAGAGGACAGGCCTTTTACATATGCTATGGCATAGAATTCAAGGTCAAACTCCGAAGGTAGGTATCGACTTAATTGGATGTTCTTGGACAGCCCATTTCATTTCTACACCAGTGCCACACCACTTTTGACCATCTAAAAGATGCAACAGATATGTTATGACATCCAACACGGCAATACGTTTTCAGTGAGAAACCTCTCCCCATCCACAATGCACATTGGTTGGTCAACACAATATGCAACTATAGGCGACAATGAGCCATTATTACAATATACCAAGTGGTATCCTTTCTTTCTGTTATGTTATATATACTTTTAGATATTTCTTTCTTTGTTCCTGGATGGGTGAGGGAGAGGAATTGGAAAAAATTTTAAAAAAACATACCTCAAACTGTTCCTCAAGGTCTTTGGCTTGCTCCAATTCCTGGAGCAGTTGTCTTACTTTGCGCTTTTCTGTATTGAATTCTTCTTGGAGCAAGGGTTTTTGCTTCTCCCAGGACTGATATTTCATCAGCGTCTTCTTCTCCCTCTTGGACATCTCTTGACAGCTAGAGGCTGACTCTGCAGCACGTAATTTAGCAGCTTCCATCTCCTTCCTTAGTCCAGCATTCTCAACCTGAAGCCTTTGGACAGCAGTATTAGCTCTCTCGACCTGCCCACTAGCCTTGCACAAAGCATTCTCCATCTCAGATAGCTTCTTCATGGTGTTTTCCTCCAGTGTCTGCTTCTCTTTTTTGAGCCGCTCAACTTCTTCTCTCTCTTGCCTCAGTGTCTTAAGTTCAGCCTTATCCTTACCCAGCCTACGTGCAGCCTGCATTACTTTCTGATTTGCCCATTCTGTCCACTCCTGTAGCTGATTTTGCAGTTCCCGAACCCTTGGAACCAGTTTCAAAATCATTTCATCCTTTTTGTCCTGGGGAACCCACTGTCCCTGAGATTTATCATATGGTATCCCGGCATAACTACAATTCGGTGACTCAGCATTAAAGGTACCGGGTACCAAAGTAGAATTGCTCTTTGTAGGAAGTGAAAGAGAAAGCTCAGTATCAGCAGCAGATGATGCAGCTGATGTACTAACCGCAGGCAATGCCAGTGGAGCATTAACTGCATGTAATGTGGTTACGCTATTGGTATTTGAGAATGTAGAAGTGGTATTAACACTTTCCAGGCAAGAAGCTGTAGAGGAAGAGGTTCCAGAATTGGATGAAAGACTATGGTTCCCATGGTCTTGGGGCACATCAACCAACATTGGCTTATTCTTCAAGGAAGCATTCCTCACATTAGAAGTAGTAGGATCAGAAACAGATTTTATTTTCTTATCCAAAGTTAAATTACCAAAACCACTCATCTTCCCTCCTCTTGAACCCTTTGATCCATATGTCCGGTAAAGTTTCTCCCCATGAAGTGACTTCTGCCGGAGCATGTATTCTCTCTTGGTACTACCAGAATGTGCCTTTCTACTACTCCCGAACTTTTCTTCTACTGCAGGAGGTTGACAGGTTCCTGTTACATTTTCAGGTTTATCAGAGGCATCAGATGTATTTGTGCCCTCTGTCTCCGATACTAGTCTGTTGAGGGCAAGGGAACTCTTTGGTTTCCTTATATTGGAAAACCCTACTGCCATGGAAGCCTCAGATTGAGTACTATGAGAACACGTAAATGGTTTCAAAGTATTTGGAAGATTAAGTTCCAAACTTTTGGTTTCTGTCTTTAACTGGGGTTGAGTGGAAAGATATGAAATCCCACTCGAGGCCCAATCACACACAAAACTATTCAAGGCGTCTCCTTCCATTGCACAAGCATGTGACACATTCATATCACATATTAACAAGCACCACATTGCATCCCCAGTGCTGAAGAAAGGCCTCACTTCTCGAAGAACACAAACCAATTCTGCCAGTACATACTTCTCCAGCTGCTTTAAATCCTCAAAGTAGTGCTCTCTTGAAGGATCAATCTCTTGGCCACTTTTAAGAAATGCTAAAGCATTATCCACTATGTTTGACACTGTGTCTTTACACCCATAACAAAGGCCAGACCTTAATACAGCCTTGGTAGCAACTTCTTCGGTGTAACCAAAAGAAACAATTTTTTTAATTGCACTCTTGAAAATGGCATCTAAATTACTTAAAACAAGTTCTTCAAGCTCAGCTTCTGTAAGATCACTCCAATCAGCATCTCGCAATTCATCTGCCTCAATTTCTTCTCTAGTCTGGCTAGGCCCAACCTCAGATGAGCCTATAGCACTAGATAACCCAAGATCAAGTTTCAATCCGTCAGAGTGATCCTGGTAAACACTACAGAGGTCACAGGCACTAGGTTGTCCATGACCTGGGTTGATTTCAAATTTCTCTGCAGGAAATTCATAACTTGCACATTCAATTGGAGTTGACAAGATACTCTTATTTTGATCTCCCGCGGGTGGATCAGCCCGAAATTTTCTCTTATTCCTGCTAGCCTTTTCTTGGACAGAAACTGAAGGAGAAGCTTGGCAGATACTACTGCTAGCCTCAGCAACCATTGATGCCATTTTCTGCTGCACAAAACAATATCTAATACTCTCATCAGGTCTTTATATCATCTAACTGTAAATCCACAATGCAACATCAAATTACCCATTAACCAACATTATTAAACCTCTCGGAAACAAACTGAAATAAAAATTAACATCGTCAACAGAGATTCACAATCTCGGGTTATAAGATCAGCTACCTATAGAAAATACAAATGAGACGACGGAAACAGCTTATTAACCATTGCATGCAACAAGGATAGAAAGATAACCACGAATTCCACTAACAACCCAACGATAATTAGATTTTCGCAGCCGAAACAAAACCACAATAGTCTTTAAAATTTACTACCCAGAAACAAGAATTCAATCGTCAATGCCTTCGCAACATATCCAGTTGACAAAAGATTATTAGAATTCACAGAATCCAAATGAGTTCTGAAAAGGAAATAAAAATTCGAAACCTGCCGATGAATCAATAAAGCATCAAATAAAGTTCCAAGAATTTATACGGCCACTGAAAAAATTATTAAAAGATCCCCAACAGGAGTTTCCGAATTTGCGATTCATAATCAGACTCAGCGACGATCGAGACGTACCAGATTGTGGCTAATGTTCTGGAAATCAAAGTCCCGAACAATCTCAGAGCATCGGCGTTTCAACCAGAGAATTATAGCTCCTTTTTTTTCCTTATTTTCTTTATTTTAAGCTTAGAGCATTGAAAGTGTCTCTCTTATATTTTTGGGTTAAGGAGTGTTATTTTCCATCTTTTTTATGTCAACCAGACCAACTAACCATGGTTAGCTAAATATGTTCCCCAAACTAACCATGGTTAATGAAAATTAGTCACCTACCCTCCCCCTGTTTTCTTTTTGTTTTTCAATTTACAAACAATAAATGAAAATGGATTTTTTTGTAAATTTTGTTGGTAATTGAAGATAAAATGAACAATATTTTACGCGTTTAGTGTATTAAACTAATATACTAATTATTATTTCCGGCTATATTTATCTATTTCCTTCGGAATAATAAATAAATATTAAATTCACTAAGCACAAGTGAACCCTTAAACCTACAAGTCTTTGCAAACAAACAGGTCCTCTGCTATTAAGTCCATGTTATTAATTTGGTAAAATATAATTTAAAATAAGGAAAAAAAATTAAATATCAAGCATATCGGAACAAAACTTATTAAGTACACGTCATTTCACGACTGAATGATGCTAACTTGATTGTCATTATAGTTTTTCTTTTTTCAACTAAAATATCTACGCCTGCCCGCATTTAATTATTATGTAGAAAAAGGTATTTAATTATTGACTAAGATTGTAAAAATGCTAATCCTATTTTTAACCTTTTCTATATGGTGGAAATGGTAAAAAACAGAGGAAATTACCATGGACCGCTGACGGGAGCAGGGGAGGAAAGAGGGAAGAGGAAAGAAAAGAAAGGAGGAAACGAAGGGAAGTGCGAAAGCCAGCCCAAATGAGTGAGCCGCCACGACGACCGCACCCGAGCGAGCCCGCGCAGGCTCCGGTTGTACCGCAGGCGGAGGAGCAGCGAACTCTGCACCAGAGTGACGCGGACGATGAGGATGAGAACGTGAAGCAGCTTAATGAGTGTTCCGCACTGTATTTGTCCTTGCAGGTAATCCAATCCCAACGCCGTAAAGAAATGTGGCAATATGTGTGATTTGGATAACGCGTTTGGTTGTAAAATTTGCAGGACTGTCTCGTAAAAACCGACAGGAATTGGAAATCTTGCCAGGCGGGTATGTGCTTGTCTCTCGATTTGATTCTCTTACTTTCACAAGAAAGAAAAAGAATGAGAAAAGGAAAAAGAAATTTTATTATCGGAGAAGTTAATGGTTAATGTTGGATATTTGGTGTATAGGGTGAATATCATCATGATTTTCCATCTGAAAATCTGGGAATTTTGTTGAGTCTCTTTGCCTATATGTGTTTGTAATTACTTGTATGTATCCCTGAATTTTGATGAAGTTCCTTTGGAAGTGATCAGCCTTGAATTTCTTTTTAATTCTGTGTTGTTAACAGAAGTTCAAGCTTTGAAGGCATGCCATGAAAGAAGGAAAAAATAACAAAGGGAAGTTAGGGTTTTGCTTGGAAGAGGCTGAACTCTGCAGATTTTACCATACTGAACTTAGGTGTGTAATTTTGGTGCCCAACGTTGATTATACGGGACCGTCATTTTTGTTCCGAGTTTAAAAGATTTTGTTGACGATTCTTCAACTGATAAATTGCTCTAACCACTTTGTTTTCTCAGAATTACCGACACTTTGCTAGATTGTAATTCAACCAGAAAAGCAATAAAGGAGCACTGAATAGGGTCTGTGGGGTTCAACTTGACATACTCGAGCATTTCTAATGTGTTCCTTTCCTGATGGGATTCACATGGTTAAATTGCTTCCATTTATTCGTTGTGAGATTGTACAGCTTGGTGCTGGATCTTTTCAATGAGATAATTATGTTACCAATTTAGAGATCTGAGAAATTAAAGTATGTGGGAATTAAGGAAGACAAATTTATGCTTATTAGGTCACTGTTTTTACTTAGTAAGGTGTCCTAATGTACACTGAACTTGGCATGGATTAACAATTTCACGAATGGGCTTTTAGGACTTGTTTTGCATAATGATATTTGTGCCTCTGGGGTTGCTTTCATTACATGCATATGCAACAGGTATAAGAAGGATCAGGATTCATAATTTTATTCAGGGTGGTTATGCAGTGTTCTCATAGGGTGAGGAAGAAGACAATAAAGCTAGTTGATGTGTAAAACAAATATTTTTAGAGACAGAAATAGAATCCCCGATAAAGCTATCATCATCAGGAGAAGGTGTTGCCACATTCGCCAGTCAATAAAAGCAGGAGAACTTGCGTGGTGTATAGTTCAGCCTTTGAGGTTGTCATTACTGACGTGTGTCATGCAGTCATTTTTGTTTTTTGGGTGCTAAGGTTGTTCTTACGTTCTTCAACATAGGGTAAATTTTGAGTATTGACCATCTATTGTCGAGGTGCCTTCATGGTGATGCTGCGAGCATTTGTTGCTTCCCATCCAGCTAAATACCTTGAATAGCTTTCATTTAGCCCTGCGTAAAGTTTTACGCCTTCTCCCATCAAGAAAAAGGAAAAGATTGGCAATGAATAGAAATGTAAAACCGACCTCCCAGACAGAAATTATGGTACAGGCCTAAATGGCCCCTTCCTGAAACTACTGGCGAAGCCATGTGATAAGGGAAACAAAAGGTTTTGATGGCATTATTATTATCACACTTAAGCAATCATTCATCTCCCTGCCCCTTGTGGGACTTTACATTACTCCAAACATAAGTTGGCATGTTCGTGGACATGAGAACCTGCAAATATTTCACATTGACGGAGCAGAATTTGCAGGAGCGAACTTAATGGAAACACTGTTAACACAGTGGCGTTCATCTGTCGGAGTTTGGAACCCCTCCCCCTTGAACACGTGACCCAAGTGCCCACCGCAAGCTGTGCATGTAATTTCAGTCCTCCTCCCATCTGGGTCCGGCTGTAAAATTGTTGTTTTAAATGATTGGTTGGACTGAAAATGATGCAATGCAACGAAACCAACAATAACAACAATGACGAGAAAAACACTCACAGTGCGGGTTATGGCGCCGGGAAAACCCTCAAAGAAAGCAGGCCAACCACTGCCAGAGTTAAATTTGGTTGTGGATTTATAGAGTGGCGTCCCACAGCCAGCACAGTTGTAAATCCCTTGCTCAAAGAACTTCTCGTATTCTCCAGTGCCCTTCGTCCTGTAAAATGTTAAAACATTACAAGACTTGGGTAATTTGGTATGTTAGCATAGCAAAACATCAAAGTCATCTAAAACCACATTGAGTGCAAATATATTACAGGGACCAACACAGTTGAAGGCCAGCTCGAGAGAATCTAAACCAAGAGCTAGCACTGGCTCGAGCACATAGTTACACTAGCTCGATCAATTTATAAAACACACGACTGACAGTAGCAACCTCGAACAACAGATTAAAACAAAACACAAATCAGCCAAGGAATGATACTGATTGCCCACAAAAAAGGTAAAAGATTGACTAATGAGAAATAACGACCATTGGGAGGCAATTGTTTCATCTTTCTTTAGAAAAATCTGTACTGGAAAGAAAAGTGTATTAATTACTCAGGTCATAGCACTTCATGTTACGACTCACACACAATCAAACAACAACTGCATTCAGTATGAGAGAGAAGCTTGTCATGAACTCAATAATACAACCCAATAAACCAGTAAATAAGAAACTCTCCAAAAAATTTCCAAAAAACACAAAAAAAAAAAAAAAAAAGCTGACAGGAAACAAGTAATAATGAAATATTGACTCAAAAGAAGGAAAGGTAGCTAATAGTTCCGAATGTTTTACTCCCTCGAGATTCTATACATCACCGTGCAAGAAAAAGGCAAATGCTTTGAAAAATAAATAACGTTCATATGTTAGTCCTAAGAATGACCAATGACATATGAATAAATTAGCTATTTGTCACAAAGGTATGAGTGAAGAAGGCATGAGAGGTTTGGGAATTTCTATATTGCTTTCTTAGTGTATTACATACAGAGATTGTCTTTTTATAATACAAGGAAATGACCAACATAGAAAATATACAAACAAATATAGCAAATATTCTTCTACCATTTGTATAGTTAATTTCTTAAATAGACTACGACATTTAAAAAGAATAGTAAGCTAATATTAGGAAAATATTAAGACGTATCACCAACACTCTCCCTTAAGCTGGTGGTTTAGGCGGCTTATAGACATCAAACACACTAAGCTTGTTTAATAGATAAAATGTTATCTTTGGTAAAGAGCTTTGGTAAAGATATCAGCATGCTATTCTGTAGTCCGAATTTCCTTTATCTTGATGACTCCTTCTTGAATCTTATCTCTTGTGAAATGACAATCAACTTCGATGTGTTTTGTTCTCTCATGAACTATAAGGTTCACAGCAAGTTTAAGAGCGGCATCATTGTCGCAAAAAAGGAGAGTAGGTCCTCTTATACGAACTCCAAGATCTTGAAGAAGTCCTCTTAGTCAAATAACTTCACAAGTAGTCTTAGTCATGGCACGATACTTAGATTCAGCAGATGAGAGCGAGATAATGGACTATTTCTTTGTTTTCCATGATAACAAGGAATTTCCAAGTTTGATATAAAAACCCGTAGTGGATCTCCTACTCATAGGACATGTGGCATAATCAATGTCACAGTAAGCTGTCATTTCCATGTTACAATTTCTAGACAAAAGGATTCCCAATCCTGGACATCCCTTTAGGTATTTTACAACTTTTAAGGCTGCATTTATATGAGATTGTTTGGGATTATGCATGAATTGACTGAGGATCTGAACAGCATAGCAAACGTCAAATCTCGTCATGGTGAGGTAAATAAGTTTTCCAACTAAACTCAGAAAACTTGAAGGATCCTTGAGAGGTGGGTCTACATCTAAAGGTGATACTCTAACATCATACTCAGGTGTTGTAAGATTCAAATTCTGCTCAAATGGAATAATAGCATGTTTGCATTCAGACAACCCAGCATCATAAATAATTTCCAAAACGAACTTACGCTGGCTAAGACAAATTCTTTTTTCTGAACGAGCAATCTCAATGCCCAAATAATATTTTGGTGGTCCCAAATCCGTAATATGAAATGTAGAATGCATAAACTTCTTGAAACATTTGATGGCGAGGATATCATTCCCGGTGATCAGAATATCATCGACATAGATTAATAAATATATTGAAGTATTGCCTTTTCACCATATGAATAAGGCATAATCATGCCGAGACTGTCAAAATCTGACAGAAGTGAGAGCCGAAGTGAACTTAGCATACCATCGTCGAGAAGCCTACTTAAGTCCATAAAAGGATTTTCATAGATGACAAACCCGAGACTCCCATGTCTGTGTAATCCTAGTGGAAGCTCCATGTAGATTTCCTCATCTAAATCACCATATAGAAAGGCATTATGAACATCCATCTGATGAAAAAACCAATCACGAAGAGCGGCAATGGCAAGGAAAGTACATACAATACCTTCCTTGGCAACAGGAGAAAAGGTATCCTGATAGTCAAAACCTTCCTGTTGAGTGTAATCCTTAGCCATGAGTTAGACTTTATAATGTTCAATAAAACCATCAGCCTTATATTTGATCTTATAAACCCATTTGTAGCCAATGGGTCGTCGATGAGAGGGTTGAGGGATAACATCCAAGTATGGTTGTCGGCAAGGCACGAAGTTCATCTGCCATGGCCTGTTGCCACTTGGGATCCCGAGCAGCTTCCCGATGGAAGTATGGTTCTATTACAGCAAAATTCCGATTGATGCAACATAAATGGTCAGGAGAAAGCCGAGCAAAGCTAACATAGGAAGAAATGGGAAAACAAGTTCCCAGAGAAGCCACACCAGAGCATATGTAGTCCTTGGTCCAAGTGGAAGGCCGAGTGACAGCCAAAACGGCGGAGAGCCACAACATGAGGCACAGGTGGAGAAGCCAAAGTATCAGGCATGGATGAAGAAGGAATTGAAGGGGCCACATATGGAATAATGGCCAGTGAATCATCAGCAACATCACTTGGTGAAGAGGATGGTGGTGTTGGAGAGGGAGAATCAAACCCACCAGAGGAGGGTGGCTTAACAAAAGTGGCCAGCACTGGGGAGGAGGGAGCAAATGGCATCAACAATGGGTCCACAGAAGGCAGAGAAGGTGGAGCCAATGAAGGTGGCCCAAGAAGCACCATTGGCGGACAAATCACTTCATCATCCTTAAGATATAACCGGTGAGACCTGTCAGAAGACTCAACATAAGCATCAGAAGACAATTGAGTCTTAAAAGGAAAAACATCCTCATGAAAGACCACATTGCGATTGATGAAGAACCGATCAGTAGATAGATCATAAACACGATATCCTTATTGCAAATGAAGGTAACCCATGAAAATGTAACGAGTGGCACGATGACTCAACTTGTCTCGGGGGCCAACTATTGTGGCAAAACAAAGACAACCGAAAACATAAAGGTGACCAATGTCAAGGCACTCGCCAAAAAGTAGCTCAAAATGTGTCTTTCCACCAAGAACTCGAGATGGCATGTGATTAATTAAATAAGTAGCAATGATCACACAATCGCCCTAAAAAGTATCAAGAATGGAAGCTTAGAACATGAGGGCCCTAGCAACCTCTAAAAGACGTCGGTGTTTACGTTCAATGACTCCATTTTGTTATGGTGTATAAGTGCAAGAGCTTTCATGGAGGATACCATGAGAAGAAGAAAAAGGAAGAACAATGGGAGTTGAAAAAATCACGGGCATTATCAATGCGGACCCGTTGAACTGTAGTATGAAATCGAGTTTGTATAAGGGTAAAGAAACGAACAAGATAAGAGAGGAATTGGGATTTAGATTGCATGAGGAAAACTCAAGTGCTGCGAGAGAAATCATTGACAAGAGTGAGAAAGAATCGAGATCTGTCACGATGAGGGGTGTGATAGGGTCCCCAAATGTAGATGTGAAGGAGATAGAACATAGATGATGCACGAGAATAGCTAAAGGAAAGGGGTTGCGAAATTGTTTCGCGAGGGGGCAAATGGGGCAAGTAGGATGGGGGAATGATGCACTATGACCTATGCATTGATGCAAAAGAATAATATTATTATAAATGTTGGCATTACAAAAAGTGCCCTTAGAAAGGGAATTACTTTTAGGAAAGATAAAAAATTTTGGAAAGTAAAGCCAAAAATAAAGCCCTTGAGAAACACTACCCAAGCCTTTCAATTTGCCAGTCGAACGAGCTTGAAAAAACCATGAATCAAAATTCATGATAACGTGATAATCATTCTATGCACAAACTTTAGAGACGGAAATGAGATTAAAATGAAATTCAGAGACAAATAAGACATTTTTTAGGGTGATATAGGGACTGAGAGTGACATCACCAATGTGCGTTGCAGAGGTGACATTCCCATTTGGGAGACTAACAGAATTGGTTAGGAAGCAATTATGAATTTTTGAAAAGAAATTTTTATTGCAAATAGTGTGATCACTTGCTCCCGAATCGATAATCCATGCATGTGATGAAATTGAGTTCATGAGACAGAAAGAGGTACCTAAGAAGCTAATAATTTTGTCAAGAGTGCCAATTTGATGAAAGGCATGCATCAATTGGTTGAGTTGGGCCTTAGCGAAAGGCTTAGTGGAGTTTTCTTGGATCATGATAGCATTGGAAGTAGCTTCTTTGTCTTTGGAGTCCTTATCCGTAGGCCTACCATGTAATTTCCAGCAATTTTCCTTAATGTGATTAGTCCGCTTGCAATAATCACAAAATAAATGGTTAGATCGACCCCTAGAAGAGCTTGAGCCGTTGGATCGACGAGAGCGCACACTGTTGGATCCTCTGTGGGAGGGTGCAACATTGGCGTAACTAGAGTCATCCGATGGAGTTGCGCCTTGGTGCAAATAAGGACCATCTTATCTAGGGTTTGAGCAAGAACCATTAGATCTAAGTCTTGGATCAATCTCAAAAAACCCTAGATAGGAGAATTGCGTGGCCAGAGTATCATTGCAACTACTACCGCCGTTGCAACCTTCACCGCCGCCAACACAGCGGCAGCGACACCGAGAGCCAAAAGGGCTTTTTGAGCGGCGGTAGCACGGGCAAAGAAAATAACATTCTCTCCAACACGGAGATATTCCATGGAAGCAATCCACTGGTTCTCCTCATGGACAGCGAGGCAGAATAAGTGGCGGAGGGACGGTGGTGGATCGTGAGGATATGGGACTGAAAATAGGTATAGGATTCATTGAGAATCAAGAGGAACCAAGTGATAAGGTGCTCCTCCTTGAGTTGGCGCAGGTGACTATGAATAGAATCAAGCCCTTTAAACAGAGGTTCAAGCTGATCAAGTTCGTTGCAGAGAGCAACGAACCAATTGTAAATAACTGTCATAATAAGGTTACCCTGTTTGAGATCGCAGAGCGCTTGTTCAACCTAAAATCCTGAATTCAATCGGAATGGCCATATAGGTCGAGAAGATAACCCCAAAGAACACAAATATTGTCAAACGGCGGAAGAGCGGCAGCAACCTCCGGCGAAAGGGTATTACCAAGCTAGGCACAAATAAGTTGCATGCACTTGTACCATTGCCGGACAAGGCAACCGTCAAACAGACAAGGAACAAAGCCATCCCAAAAAACTATCTTTGTCCCTAGTGATGAGGGCACGGTAGAAATCACGGCACCAAACGGAGTAATTAGCAGTGCCGATCAAAGATTGTGTGATGAGACGCAATTCCGGGCCGTCCAATATGGCTGTGTAGAGAGGATCACCAGGCTCGAGGCGGACAACAATAGAATAGGGCACAGGGGGGGATGGGAGACCGAGATGGAATTTAGACCCAAACCCTTATAAGGCAGGTAAAGAGGCAAGCCCAACGCTGGATGACCAGAGAGGGTCGGGTTGGGTTCGCTCATTGTGGGCCAGCCCAAGCCAAGTCCAGATCGGGGCACGAGGAGAGCTTAAACATGCAGGCTGGTACAATCAGTGACTAAGAGAGGGGCCAGGAGAGGGACTGGGTTGGCGAAAAAAGGCCCAGAGACATAGGCAAACAGTTGACATTCCCTAAGGAAGATGAGCCAATGAGATGGGGTTTACTGTGTAACCCAGGAGAGGGCATAGGAGAGGTGATTGGGGAGGCGTCCTCAATGATGGGGGCATTAGGATCAACGGGGTAAGTGGCCATGAGAAAAAATTATAGGAAAAATTGGAGGACAAGGGAGCCAAAAAAGAAAAGAAATGAGCGAAAGCAAAAAAAAAATTAGAAAAAAATTTGGCTCTAATACCATATCACAAATGTATGAGTAAAGAAGAAATGAGAGATTTAGGAATTTTTGTATTGCTTTCTTAGGGTATTACATACAGAGATTGTCCTTTTATAATACAAGGAAAAAACCAACATAGAAAATATACAAATAAATATGACAAATATTCTTCTACTATTTATACAGTTAATTCCTTAAATAGACTACGCCGTATGGAAAGAATAATAAGTTAATATTAGAAAAATATTACGACGTATTGCCAACACTATTAGATAAATATGGCTCTCAACACCCCATTGGACGTAGATTCAATAACATCTAGAAAAAGTTCCCTTTTTCCAATGAACAACATCTAGAAAAAATTCAGCAATACACATAGCCTACATCTGCTAAATCAGCCATGCTATCGAAATAAGAATCAGAGAATATCCTCGGAAACAGATCAGACACCCAAAATGCCAAAGACCCAATATGGAAAACTTCTCTTTAATCTCTTTCAAACGCGAAAGGAGACAGCAAAATTACACCTTTTTTGTCAACCAATGGCATCAGCAACAATCCAAAATATAACCACTATGTACGCTCACAGTTGAATGGCAGACATTTGTCCATTGAACCTCGGTCAACAAAACAAATCTTAGCTCCAACGGAGACTTAGCCCCAAAAGAAATCAAAATCGGCTAATTCACCGAAGGACATCCTCAAAAACGGGTCACACGGCCATAACGCAAAATACCCATCAGAGCTCTACCTGAAGACATGAAAACATGGAAAAAGAGATGGGAAATTACTCTGTCCCCTTTTGACGAAGAATCCGAAACTTCTCGGGAGACAAGATAGCTTTCCACTCCTCTTCCGCCTTCTGAAACGAACCTAGTGCAGCCATTCACACCACTCTGCTACTGCCAGTCGTAGAAGTAACTGTTATGAACCTGCTAGCCCGGTTGTGATCACACAGACTAAATTTTTCGGGAAACTGAACCTGGATGGGAAATTGGGACAGGGCAGAGTCCGTCAGAGAAAGACGTAATGCTACGTGGCACCACCAAGAAACAGCTCTGGGCCCTTCAAATCCATTGTGTCACTGTCAAAATAGCCCAATTTAAATTCCATAAATAAAAACATCTTCTATTAAATTTGTACACAAAACTCTTTTTTTACGTAATCTTCTTTTTATCAAATAGAAGATTAATATTTTTAACCTTTTCTATATAATGGTTGAAGCGGTGAAAATGGTAAAAACAGAGGAAATTACCATGGACCGCTGACGGGAGCAGGGGAGGAAAGAGGGAAGAGGGAAGAGGAAAGAAAAGAAAGGAGGAAACGAAGGGAAGTGCGAAAGCCAGCCCAAATGAGTGAGCCGCCACGACGACCGCACCCGAGCGAGCACCCGAGCGAGCCCGAGCGGGCTCCGGTTGTAACGCAGGCGGAGGAGCAGCGAACTCTTCACCAGAGTGACGCGGACGATGAGGATGAGAACGTGAAGCAGCTTAATGAGTGTTCTGCACTGTATTTGTCCTTGCAGGTAATCCAATCCTAACGCCGTAAAGAAATGTGGCAATATGTGTGATTTGGATAACGCGTTTGGTTGTAAAACTTGCAGGACTGTCTCGTAAAAACCAACAGGAATTGGAAATCTTGCCAGGCGGGTATGTGCTTGTGTCTCTCTTTGATTCTCTTGCTTTTACAAGAAAGAAAAAGAATAAGAAAAGGAAAAGGAAATTTTATTATCGGAACAGTTAAGGGTTAATGTTGAATATTTGGTGTATTGGGTGAATATCATCATGGTTTTCCATCTGAAAATCTGGGAAATTTGTTGAGTCTCTTTGCTTATATGTGTTTGTAATTACCTGTATGTATCCCTGAGTTTTAGTGAAGTTCATTTGGATGTGATCAGCCTTGAATTTCTTTTTAATTCTATGTTGTTAACAGAAGTTCAAGCTTTGAAGGCATGCCATGAAAGAAGGAAAAAATAACAAAGGAAAGTTAGGGTTTTGTTTGGAAGAGGCCGAATTCTGCAGATTTTACCATCTTGAACTTAGGTATGTTGTTTTGGTGCCCAACATTGATTATACAGGACCATCAATTTTTTCCGGAGTTTAAAGATTTTTTTGATGATTCTTCAACTGATAAATTGCTCTAACCACTTTGTTTTCTCAGAATTACCGACGCTTTGCTAGATTGTAATTCATCCAGAAAGGCAATAAAGGAGCACTGAATAGATTGTGGGGTTCTACTTGACATACTCGAGCATTTCTAATATGTTCTTCTCCTGATGGGATTCACATGGTTAAATTGCTTCAATTTATTTGTTGTGAGATTTTACAGCTTGGCGCTGGATCTTTTCAATGAGATAATTGTGTTACCAGTTTAGAGATCTGAGAAATTAAAGTATGTGGGAATAAAGGAAGACAAATTTATGCTTATTTGGTCACTGTTTTTACTTAGTAAGTTGTCCTAATGTACACTGAACTTGGCATGGATTAACAATTTCACGAATGGGCTTTTAGGACTTGTTTTGCATGATGATATTTGTGCCTCTGGGGTTGCTTTCATTACATGCATATGCAACAGGTATAAGAAGGATCGGGATTCATAATTTTATTCAGAGTGGTTATGCAGTGTTCTCATAGGGTGAGGAAGAAGACAATAAAGCTAGTTGATGTGTAAAACAAATATTTTAGAGACAGAAATAGAATCCCCGATAAAGCTATCATCATCAGGAGAAGGTGTTGCCACATTCGCCAGTCAATAAAAGCAGGAGAACTTGCGTGGTGTATAGTTCAGCCTTTGAGGTTGTCATTACTGACGTGTGCCATGCAGTCATTGTATAAAGGGATGGTACTGGTTGGTCAGAAACCATTGCCGACATCAATGAAGAAGCTGTGGCGTCACTCAAAATTTGGGTTGCTTATAGAATTGAACCAATGTAGAACACCAGGGCGAGTCGACCTTGGCAGAAATTTTTTTTTTTTGGGTGCTAACGTTGTTCTTACGTTCGTCAACATAGGGTAAATTTTGAGTATTGACCATCTATTGTCGAGGTGCCTTCATGGTGATGCTGCGAGCATTTGTTGCTTCCCATCCAGCTAAATACCTTGAATAGCTTTCATTTAGCCCTGCGTAAAGTTTTACGCCTTCTCCCATCAAGAAAAAGGAAAAGATTGGCAATGAATAGAAATGTAAAACCAACCTCCCAGACAGAAATTACGGTACAGGCCTAAATGGCCCCTTCCTGAAACTACTGGCGAAGCCATGTGATAAGGGAAACAAAAAGTTTTGATGGCATTATTATTATCACACTTAAGCAATCATTCATCTCCCTGCCCCCATGTGGGACTTTACATTACTCCAAACATAAGTTGGCATGTTCGTGGACATGAGAACCTGCAAATATTTCACATTGACGGAGCAGAATTTGCAGGAGCGAACTTAATGGAAACACTGTTAACACAGTGGCGTTCATCTGTCGGAGTTTGGAACCCCTCCCCCTTGAACACATGACCCAAGTGCCCACCACAAGCTGTGCATGTAATTTCAGTCCTCCTCCCATCTGGGTCCGGCTGTAAGATTGTTGTTTTAAATGATCAGTAGTCGGACTGAAAATGATGCAATGCAACGAAACCAACAACAACAATGATCGAGAAAAACACTCACAGTGCGGGTTATGGCTCCGGGAAAACCCTCAAAGAAAGCAGGCCAACCACAGCCAGAGTTAAATTTGGTTGTGGATTTATAGAGTGGCGTCCCACAGCCAGCACAGTTGTAAATCCCTTGCTCAAAGAACTTATCATATTCTCCAGTGCCCTTCGGCCTGTAAAATGTTCAATCATTACAAGACTACCGGGTAATTTGGTATGTCAGCATTGCAAAACATCAAAGTCATCTAAAATCACAGCTTGAGTGCAAATATGTTACAGGAACCAACACAGTGGAAAGCCAGCTTCAGCTGGCCTGATTTCAAACCAAAAGCCTAGCAATGGCTCGAGCACATAGTCACATTAGCTCAACCAATTTACATAACACGCGACTGACAGTAGCAACCTCGGATAACAGATTAAAACAAAACACAAATCAGTCAAGGAATGATACTGATTGCCCACAAAAAAGTAAAAGAATGACTAATGAGAAATAACGACCATTGGGAAGCAATTGTTTCGTCTTTCTTTAAAAAAATCTGTACTGGAAAGAAAAGTGTATTAATTTACCAGGTCATAACACTTCATGTTGCGACTCACACACAATCAAACAACAACTGCATTCAGTATGAGAGAGAAGCTTGTCATGAACTCAATAATACAACCCAATAAACCAGTAAATAAGAAACTCTCCAAAAAATGACCAAAAAAAAAGGCTGACAGGAAACAAGTAATAATGAAAGATTGACTCAAAAGAAGGAGAGGTAGCTCGCGGAGCAATAGCAACCGTAAGGAACTAATAGTTCCGAATGTTTTACTCCCTCAAGATTCTATACATCATCATGCAAGAAGAAAGCAAATGCTTTGAAAAATAAATAAGGTTCATATGTTAGTCCTAAGAATGACCAATGACATATGAATAAATTAGCTATTGGATAAATATGTCTCTCAACATCCCACTGGACACAGATTCAATTTCTCGAACTTCTACAAAATTCAGAAATTCCGATAGCTATCTGCTAAATCAGTCATGCTATCAAAATAAGAATCAGAGGATATCCTTAGGAACAGATCAGACACCCAAAATGCCGAATACCCAATAAGGAAAACTTCTCTTTAATCTCATTCAAACGCGAAAGGAGACAGCAAAATTACACTTTTTTTGTCAATCAATGGTATCAGCAACAATCCAAAATACAACCACTATCTACGCTTACAATTGAATGGCAGACATTTGTCCAATGAACCTCGGTCAACAAAACAAATCTTAGCTCTAACGGAGAATTAGTTCCAAAAGAAATCAAAATCGGCTAATTCACCGAAGGACATCCTCAAAAACCGGTCACATAGCCATAACGCGAAATACCCATCAGAGCTCTACCTGAAGACATGAAAACATGGAAAAAGAGGTGGGAAATTACTCTGTCCCCTTTTGACGAAGAATCCGAAACTGCTCGGGAGACAAAATAGCTCTCCACTCCTCTTCCGCCTTCTGAAACGAACCTGGTGCAGCCATTGACACCACTCTGCTACTGCCAGTCGTAGAAGTAACTGTTATGAACCTGCTAGCCCGTTTGTAAACGGATCACACAGACCATAAATTTTCCGGGAAACTGAACGTGGATGGGAAATTGGGACAGGGCAGATTCCGTCAGAGAAAGACGTAATGCTACGTGGCACTACCCAGAAACAGCTTTGGGCCATTCAAATCCATTGTGTCACTATCAAAATAGCCCAATTTAAATTCCATTAATAAAAACATCTTCTATTAAATTTGTACACAAAACTTCTTTTTTAAGTAATCTTCTTTTCATCAAATAAAATAGAAGATTAATATGTTTGAAAAAATATCAATTCTAGCAACATTAATTTATCAAATAAAATACCAAATTTAGATATAACAAACCTGTGATCGGACTGTCCATTAGGATTTGGTTCGGAGAGCGCCACTAAGCCAAGGTTCGCCCTCAACAATTTTGTTTTGGTTACAAACTTATGTAACATTTTTTTTTTTTTTTACTTCTTCCGTTATATTTATCTTTTTAAATTTAAAAATAAAATCAAAATAAAGAAAAAAAAAATCACATTAATCATTAATTCTGTTGCAATTTGCAATTTCTTTTTAAAATTCTTCTCGATATATTGATCAATTCAAAATTAATAGTCACGAGAATAGTTGTACTAAATCTTTAGTTTCCAAATCAATAATATATATGTTAAATAAAGAGGTATCTTGTGTCAAGGTTGCTTCCTACCATCACAAGTCCCGGACTCTTTACAAAGGTAATCACTAACTATAGTTTATGTAAGCCTTGTCAATGTCCAATAGCATAAGCTTGCAACGAGTCTTAAAAGTCTTTGGTGTCTTCCATGGATGAAGATAAAAAGACCATCCTCCGTTATTGTTGGTTCAGTTCGTAGGTATAAGCCCACTACCCACCATTTCATGTCCACAATCCATCGCTCTCATGGACTCACTTTGAGCAGTATTAGGCTATATGGCGTTTAATTCAATACTCTGACAAATGTATTGAATGATCAATAGCTTCAGTCCAGACTTTTTCTGTCATTTTTTAGTTTCTTAGCACGCGTTAGGCTATGCTAGGAATTATACATTTATATTTACTTCGTTGTCTTAAAAGCCGCTGAAACTTTCTTTTACAACTGCACCCAACTCATATTTATCTTTCATGTGCTCTTTAAACACGTTAGAGTCTTCCACAGGCACAGAACCATGATTTGAACAACCTAAAAACAAAAAAAGAACCAAACTTTCCGTATATAAAACCCCATAACTGATAGTAAGATCTTCTGCACGAGTTTTATACATTCTTTTAATGTCCTTCTAAAGTCAAATTTGACTTTGTCAATGGAGTAATTTATTAGCTTTTGAAATTAAGAATAATTTTCAGTTGCTTAAACAAGAAAATTTTAAAAATGAAGATGTTGCAGTTTCAAAATTAGTATAAAAAACCCCTTCAAAATAAAAGTAATAAAAACAATCAATCATTTATAATATTTTAGTTGTTTTCAGTGAAATAACATAATAATGTCACATTGACAAAATATTAACAACAAAGCAATACTAATAATTTTAGCCACACAACCTTTTCAAGCTCTAGCTAACAATATCTTATGATAGGCCAAATTACCTTAAATCTCGTATATTACATTAAGGGTGACCAAATCACCCTCATCTATTTTGGACATGTTTAACGTCTCTAATGAATTCTTTTTGGTTTGTTGGTCATTATTAAAATAAAATAAAATAATTTTCCACACGTATCTTATGGGTTAGTAGCCATTTTTTAATTGTTTGAAGGTCCAAACTAATTTGTAAGTTATCAGACCTAACCATTTCCATGGACGATATTTAGAGTGACTAACCATATTATGACAGAATTAGAGTTGTCTCTCCACGAATTACTTAATTAATTACTTTAATATATGGTATGGAGTTGACATAGCTATTTTATTTATTTGTAATTTGGTTTATTTTTTATTGCTATCTCCTTTATCCATTGGAATTGCATGGTTCATTCTTAGCATTTTCATTAACATTGAAAGGTGTGTTAGTAATTAAAAATTAGAAAAAATTTAAGGTTCAAAGCCAATAAAAAAAGACTATTAGTAATTTAAAAATTAAAGAAACCAATATAACCAACCATATTGGAAAAGCTGTCCGGCACAATGTTAAACGGGTCGCCCGCGTTCTGCTCTCTCTCTCTCTCTCTCTCTCTCTCTCTCTGCGCTTCTCCCACTTTGTCTCTGCCGCGATCAGCTCACAGTCGGCTGCCCCGTCTGCGCTCGTCCCCTCTCACTGTGACAGCTTAGCTTGCCAACTTATGGATCTCCAGGTTTTGCTAGCGTTTTAAATATGAGAGTCGCTTGTCTTGCGATCTTTTCTGTCTGCGACAAGCTTGGCTAGTGGCCGAATTTCTTTGGGATTTCGAGCAACTGCATGTTTCATTTTCCTCACTCGTTAACAGATCACACAATAACTCCCGGGCTTCTATGTGTATTCGAGTTTCCAATATTTCCTAGGGTTTAGTGGTTTGATCAGAATTTAGAAAAAGAAATCTCTGAATCTTTTTTTTCTCTTAAAGAATTAGCAAATGCTTAAGCATTTTATACATGCCCTGAAAAGGAATCTCTGAATCTTGAAATGGATGAGCGACTAGCTATTGAATTTGGGTTTTCCTTTTGTGGGGTTTTCTAGATATATAAGGTTATTCCGGCCGATAAAAAATTCGGAATTCTCTTCACGATTGGAGACCTGGAATTTCTCATCTAAGGTTGGATTCGGCAAAAGTAATCCGTCAGGAATTTGGGAAGTAAACGCTGGGTCCTTAAGTGGACCAGTTATTGAATTTACATTTGCGACACTTGCTGAATGCGGAAGTAGGGTTTTGAATGATTTAAAGGCTGCTGACTTGTTTGGATCTTCTGCCAATGACATCTGTTGGAATCACCTTCTTCATTCACGATTGTAAAGGACTTCCTTGAAATTGGGGCTGGTGATTGTCTTGGATCTTCGGACACGGATTACAGATATTTGGTTTGGTTTGGTTGGAACGACCTCTATGTGGATCAGTTTGTTCTTTACTCTATTTGATGTTTTTTTTGTTTAATAGATGGCTGGCAATACAGCAAGAAGGTCATCTATTTTTCATTGCTTGGAAAGAGAACCCGCAACAATTTCGCTCAGTAAAGCTTTCTGCATCTTCTGGCTAAGTAAATGCAACAGGAACCCATGTGGGTTCCTTCACAGTGAAATCCCGGTATTATGCGCAAAAAGGCGGTCCCACACCAAGTTGTCCGGACCAGACACTTCAGAGGATGCTCTTAAGAAGTCTTTTGGAGATATTTCTTTCCATCGCATGGAAGAGTTAAGGGCCTTGGTATGCCTCCAAGGGCATACAAAGGTAGCAGTGCGTTGATTTTGCCTCTTACTTTGCATCGTGCTTTCCTTTTAATTTTTTCTTTGTCTTTATTATTATTGTTATTATCCTTCTTCCTTGTTGTTGCTGCATTGAAAGAAAAGAATTTAGTGTATAAGAATAAATTTCTTAAATCCATAATCTGCATTCTTTATATGATTCTTTCTGATATGTGTTTTTGCTTGTAGTCACCTTGTTTTTGTTCATGACCAAAAAAAAAAAAAAAGAAGGATATTTGCTAGTGTGCATCATAAATTTTTTGAAGTTTTCCGGTTGACTTGTCTGATCTTTAGCTTTTCATCTTAACTGCATGATAAAAGGTTTCATCTTTGAAGCAAAACTAAGGAAGATTGCTTGAAATATTCACAATTTCAGTTGTGGCTGCATGAAATAAGATAGCACGACTCCAATTTTTTTTTCTTTCTATTTATTCTTTTATTGAAACAACATAATAGGCATAAATACAAGCATCATTGCGAATATATAGCAGGGCAGTATGTGCTGTTAAAAGAAAATTTTGGGGCAAAATTAAGACAAATATAGTGAATCTTTTCATAACAAATGGACATATATATAACAGAAGGTTCCAAATACACGTCTATGATGGGTAGGGATCATGCTTAGTCACTGGATGGGGTTGATGAATTTACAGTTGAAGCTTGTTTCCTAGTGCAGTGCAGGAGTAAAAATCAAAATTTGGTATTTCTATTCTATTTATTGATGCAAAATCATTATCATTTTCAATTCTCATTCTCATATTTGCATAAGATGATACTAATTGTTGTTTTTTTTTATCAAAATCTTGAAAAATGCTTATTTATTACTCTTTAGCAGGGCAGTACGTGCTGTAAAAAGAAAATTTTGGGGCAAAATTAAGACAAACATAGTGAATCTTTTGATAACAAATGGACATATATATAACCGAAGGTTCCAAATACACGTCTACGATGGGTAGGGATCATGCTTAGTCACTGGATGGGGTTGATGAATTTACAGTTGAAGCTTGTTTCCTAGTGCAGTGCAGGAGTAAAAATCAAATTTTGGTATTTCTGTTCTATTTATTGACGCAAAATCGTTATCATTTTCAATTCTCATTCTGATATTTGCATAAGATGATACTAATTGTTGTTGTTTTTTTATCGAAATCTTGAAAAATGCTTATTTATTACTCTTTTGGTAACAGGCTGTCATTGGGATTGCACTTCCTGAAAGAAACAACAAGCTTTACTTAGGCTGTAGTGATGGAAAAGTTCGTATTTGGGACTATGCCGCACCACAATGTGCTCGTGGCATTGACCTTGGTACTGAAATTGGATTGATTATTAGTGAGGGTGATTTGTTCACCAAGTGTGGTGCCAAATATGATCTAGATGGATTTACTGGCCTAATCTATGCCATGGAAACAATTAATGATATGCTTTTTGCTGGAGGCCAGGTACTCACTATCTTAACATTATGAATTTCTTAGAATTTGAATAAAAAATGTCTTATCACTAGTTTTTATCTTGGTATCTTTGGATTGATTGACTTTTTTTAATTTGCTTGTGAAACGAAGTAACTGTTATTGTCATGATAATTCATGAGACTGAATTGGATTTTGAAGGTTCAATTTATTAGGTGTGTTATTTGTAATGTCTCTATTCATATATGGTAGACCTTGTTAGTTTGCAGAACCTTCATGTTTGTAGTGTTACGTCCATGATAAAGTTCTTTGTGAATCATAGGATGACATTATCTTAGCATGGAGGGGCAGTTTTGAGACAAATCTCCCATTGCAACCAGTATCATCTCTTCAAGGACACACACACGATGTAGTATCTTTAGCTGTTGTAAGCAGCTGGTTGTATTCAGGCTCCAAGGATCATACAATAAGGGTAAGTTTGTCTTATTAAGACAAAGAGTTGCACTTGTATCTTTTTTCTCACTTGTAGTAATTTGACGAAATTTTTTTTTATTAGAATAATATTTATGGTATTATGTTAATTTATGTTCTCTTTTGATAGCCACAGATTCAGTTTCTTGTAGTTGGTCTAAATACTATGAGCATTATAGTTGAGTTGATGCATGATTAAGTGTTTAGCTTGATGGTATTTTGGGAATTTTTCTTCTTTTTTTTAGAGCTATAGATTTGATTATTTTTAGTTGGTGTGGATGCTCCAAGCTAAGAGTTGGATTGACTTCTGATTTCATTATATATGTTGATATATGGATTATAAATGGTCTTCACCATGTGCCCATGATTCTAGACTTTATGTGTCCTGTTCAGTATGGGTCCATTAATAGGAGTTTGCAATATTTCCTGTGCATTACTATCCCAATTCAACATATTTCAATGTAAGTGTGAGTAGTTTTCACTTATGCTCACAAGAAGTTTGAGTTTATATCTTTTAAACTTATATTTTTTGGTGCTGATCTTTGGTATTACCTCATCCGTTGTGTATTAGATGATTTCTTTTTTCCATTTTCTAACATTGGAGGTGTTATACCCCCATCCCACCTCTTTTTTAATGGAGGGCAATTATGTTGTTTTGTTATTCATGCATACTCGAGCAATTAGACTTATCATAATTGTATTCACTGGCTAGCTGAATTTCACTTCATAAACATTAGTAAAGTATTTGAAATAAGGCTGCTTCACCTAATCTCGATATGATGTAAAGTTGAGTGATTGCTTTTGCTTCTTTTATCATTCTTCATAGTTAGGTTTGGCATCACAAAACTCTGGAGTGTGCTATGACATTGGATGGTCATATTGATACCTTGACATCTCTTAATCTATTGGGAGGAGTGCTTGTTTTCTAGTTCTTTGGACTGTATAATTAGGGTCTCGTTTATGAAGGAAGAGCTTGGCTTGAAAGTAATCCATACATAGAATAAAGAATGTGTAAGTAATTAGCAATCACAATTGTAAAAGTTAATTCTTGAGCAATTTGTTGTTTCACCCCCTTTTTTCTTTTGGTTGGGGTTTTTAACAATAGTTGAAGCATTCTAGGGACCAATATTTGTCAAGCAATCCTTTTACACATGAAAGTATGTAAAATAGTTGAGAAAATGTTCATAACAAGAAAAGGAATTAAAATGTTTATAATACAAAAAGGAACTATCTTTTTGTTTTTAATATGAATGTTAGCATTGCATAAACTGGCCCATTGCCATTTTAGCCTTATGTTAGAAGTTTTATAGATATAATAGTTTGAGTATCATTATGCATTTTAGGGATAATGTCTTGAACATTGTCAAAATGAATATTTCAAGTGTTTTTTAATAGTCTAGTTTTTGATCTATCAAGGTTACATTGAGTTTATTCTTCTCTAATGGTAACTTTGAAGAGTTTAAGTTGATTGCATGATTTTCAAAGCAACAGGGCATTCTTGCATTTCGTGGGATGGCCAATAGGAATGGTAAATTGATTTTGTATTGCTTCTGCAATGACAATTCCGTCCACTTACATGAATTCCTGCTGACTTGCTTGGATCTTTTGCCAATGACATCAGTTGGAATCACCTTCTTCATTCATGATTGTAAAGGACTTTTTTAAAATTCGGGCTGGTGATTGTCTTGGATCTTCGGACATGGAAGGCAGATGTTTGGTTTAGTTTGATTGGGACGACGTCTATGTGGATCAGTTTGTTCTTTACTCTGTTTGATGTTATTTTTGTCTAATAGATGGCTGCTAAGACAGCAAGAAGGTCATTGATTTTTCATCGCTTGGGAAGAGAACCTGCAACAATTTCGCCCAGTAAAGCTGTCTGCATCTTCTGGCTTAATGGCAAATGCAACAGGAACCCATATAGGTTCCTTCATAGTGAAATCCCAGTGTTGTACGCAAAAAGTCTGTCCCACACTGAGTTGTCTGGTCCTGAAAAAAAGAAGCCCACTTACATTCGGTACAAGAAGAAATTTGTTTTGGAGAAGTCACATGAAGACGTTGGTCCAAAAGATTGGGAGAAGGAAGCTTTGAAGAAATTTTTACCTTTGAATATTGAGGAGGGGGGATCCAACACTTCAGAGGATGCTCTTAAGAAGTCTTCTAAAGATATTTCTTGCCATCGTGTGGAAGAGTCAAATATTGAGGAGGGAGGATCCAACACTTCGGAGGATGCTCTTGAGAAGTCTTCTGGAGATATTTCCTGCCATCATGTGGAAGAGTTAAGGACCTTGGTATGCCTCCAAGGGCACATGAAGGTAGCAGTGTGTTGATTTTGCATCTTACTCTGCAATGTGCTTTCCTTTTTATTTTTTCTTTATTTTTATTATAATTGTTATTATCCTTCTTCCTTGTTGGTGCATTAAAAGAAGAGAATTTAGTGTATGAGAATAAATTTTCTAAACACATAATCTGCATTCTTTATATGATTCTTTCTGATATGTGTTTCTTGTGGTAGTCACCTTGTTCTTGTTCATGACAAAAAAAATAAAAAAGATTTGCTAGTACTTGCATACTTGGAATTTTTTCCAGTTGACTTGTCTGATATTTAGCTTTGACCTTAGTTGCATCATAAAAGGTTTCTTGGTTACTTCTTTGAAGCTTTGAAGCAAAACTAAGGAAGATTTGCTTGAAATTGGCATAAATACAAGCATTATAGTGGACCTATGGTGGGGCAGTATGTGTTCAAAAAAGAAAAATTTAGAGCAGGAATGAGACAAACATTGTGAATCTTTTGATAACAAAGGATATGTATTACAAAAAGTTCCAAACACATGTCTAGGATGGTCAGGAATCGTGCTTAGTCACTGGATGAGGTTGATGAATTTACAGTTGGATTTTGTTTCCTAGTGCAGTGCAGGAGTAAAAATCAAAATTTAGTATTTCTATTCTATTTGTTGACACAAAATCATTATCATTTTCAATTCTCATTCTCATTTGTGCATAAGATGATACTAATTGTTGTTTTTTTTAATCAAAATCTTGAAAAGTACTTATTTATTACTCTTTTGAGAACAGGCTGTCATGGGGTTTGCATTGCACTTCCCGAAAGAAACAACATGCTTTACTCAAGCTGTAGTGATGGAAAAGTTCGTATTTGGGACTGCGCTGCAGCACATTGTGCTTGCATTGCTGACCTTGGTCCTGAGATTGGATCAATTATTAGTGAAGGTGGTTTGGTGTTCATTGGTATGCGAAATGTTGTAAGGTAAGCACCAAGCCCAATATGTTTTTGCTTTCTTCTTGCTTCTATTTCGAGTCATTGTTGCCATTAACATTTAGCATAATGTTTTGACATGTGACCTAAACCTGCACACTTTGATGATGTGGTAGGTGTGGAACATTGAGTCTGGTGCCAAATATGATCTAGATGGATTTACTGGCCTAATCTATGCCATGGAAACAACTAATGATATGCTTTTCGCTGGAGTCCAGGTAGTCATTGTCTTAACATTTTGAATTTCTTAGAATTTGAATAAAAAATGTCTTATCACTAGTTTTTATCTTGGCATCTTTGGATTGATTGAACTCTTTTAATTTGCTTGTGAAAAGAAGTAATTATTATTGTCATGATAATTCATGAGATTTTGAAGGTTCAATTTCTTAGGTGTGTTATTTGTAACGCCTCTATTCACATACAGGCAGACTTTGTTATTTTGTAGAGTGTTCGTGTTTGAGTGTTGCAATCATTTAAGTTTTTTATGAATCACAGGATGGTATTATCTTAGCATGAAAGGGCAGTTTTGAGACAAATCTCCTGTTGCAATCAGTATCATCTCTTCAAGGACACACGTGATGTAGTATCTTTAGCTGTTGTATGCGGTTGGTTGTATTCAGGCTCCAAGGACCATAGAATATGGGTAAATTTGTCTTATTAAGACGAAGACTTGTGCTTTATCTTTTTTTCTCACTTGTAGTAATTTGACAAGACAAGTTTTTTTATTAGAATAATATTTATGGTATTCCATTAATTTATTTTCTCTTTTGATAGTCACGAATTTGGTTTCTTGTAGTTGGTCTAAGTACTGCAAGCATTATAGTTGAGTTGACTCCTAATTAAGCGTTTAGCTTGATGGTATTCTGTGAATTTCTTTTCTTTTTTTATAGCTAAAAATTTGGTTACTTCTAGTTGGTTTGGATGCTCCAAGCTAAGAGTTGGACTGACTTTTGATTTCATTATATAAGTCGATTATTACAAGTGGTCTTCACCATGTGCCCATGATTCTAGACTTTGTGTCCTGTTCAGTATGGGTCCATTAATATGAGTTTGCACTTTATATTTCCTTGCATTACTATCCTAGTTAAACATATTTAAGGTGAAGTGTGAGCAATGTTCACTTATGCTCATAAGAAGTTTGAGTGTATATCTTTTAAACTTATATTTTTGGAGTTGATCTTTTGTTTTACTTAATCCGTTGTGTATTAGATGATTTCTTTTTTTCCTCTTTCTAATGTTGGAGGTGTTATTGCCTTGTCCCTCTTCTTTTTTTAATGGAGGGCAATTATGTTGTTTTGTTATTCATGCATACTTGTGTAATCAAACTTATCATAATTGTATTTATTGGCTAGCTGAATTTCACTTTATAAACATTAGTAAAGTATTTGAAATAAGGTTGCTTCACTTAATCTAGATATGATGTAAATTTGTGTGATTGCTTTTGCTTCTTTTATCATTCTTCATACTTTTTTTTTTTATTTCTTGTTTCAAGTTTGGGATTACAAAACTTTGGACTCTGTTATGACATTGAATAGTCATGCTAATATTGTGACATCTCTTAATTTGTTGGGAGGAGTGCTTATTTTTTGGTTCTTTGGACTGTCCAACAAGGGTTTGGTTTAAGAAGGAAAAGCTTGGTGTGAAAGTAATTCATACACAAAATGAAGAACATGTAAGTTATTAGTCACCATAATGGTAAAAGTTAATTCTTGAGCAATTTCTTGTTTCACCCTTTTTTTTCTTTTGCTTGGAGTTTTTCACAATGGTTGAAGTATTTTGGGGACCAATATTTGTTAAGCAATCCTTTTACACATGAAAGTATGTAAAATAGTTGAGAAAATGTTCATAATAAGAAAAGGAACTAAAATGCTCAAAATACAAAAAGGAACCATCTTTTTGTTTTTAATATGAATGCTAGCATTGCATAAATTAGGCTCATTGCCATTTTATCCTTATGTTGGAAGTTTTATAGATATAATAGATTGAGTATCATCATACATTTTAAGGCTAATAATATCTTGAATATTGTCAAAATGAATATTTTAATAGTTTTTTAGCAATTTGGTTTTTGATCTATGAAGATTACATTAAGTTCATTTTTCTTTAATGGTAACTTTAAAGAACTTAAGTTCATTGTGTGATTTTCAATACAATAGGGCATTCTTGCATTTTGTGGGATAACCGATGGGAATGGTAAATTGATTTTGTATTGCTCCTGCAATAATGATTCTATCCACTTCTATGAATTGTAGTTGACTTATTTGGATCTTCTACCAATGACATTTCTTAGAATCACCTTCTTCATTTCATCCACTTGTATGAATTGCCATGGTAAGTACATTAGCCTTTCATAACTCTTCTTATTTGACATAAAGGGTAATCTTCTTTTTGTTAATGTAACTAATATTTGTTTTTGTTGTTCCAAATTTGCTGACAGGGGCATACTATTTTCAAAGAAAAAGGTTATTGCAAATAGGTTTAGTAGGTGAAGGATCCTTTTTTACTAAAGATCAAATTGAGTTGATAATAGTTTAGAAATGGCAGCCCAAATTTAAGGCATCACACCAAGAATAGCATTTGAGATGATTAAGCTTAAAATGTACATACTTCTCATTGTTGTAGTAATTGTTTATTTATTTATTTTGTGAAAGTTGTATTTGATGATGTAGTTTTTCAAAATGATTAGTACATGCTTGTTATATTCAAAAATAAGATATGAGAAAAAAATGAATGAAAATTAAGTCAAGGTTTATTGGTAGATTGGTTTCCATCCAACTTTTATTTATCCTTAATGTGATAGCAATGCATTGCAATAAGTGTCATGATGTGTCAACCATATCATTGGATGTTCAAATAAAAGTAATACTTCAAGTAATATTCAAATAAATCATTCATTTTCCCACTCAATTTGTTCATAGAATTTTTGTTTTAACATTGGGCAAATAAATTGAATTTGACTCGAGAAAGAATTTCAAATAAATAATGTTGAAAAAACTTATTTATTATTTTTGGTAACAAAGAAAACATTAAATGGAAATGTCATGAGAACTTCACGAAATTGGTTATAACAAAACTCATGAGAATGTTACAATGAAATAAATTTAGCTATCTAAAAAAGTTGAACAGACAATAGATTATGACACTCAAACTATTGCTTCATAACACTTATGATCTTAGAATGTAACTAATCATAGACATTGTTAATACCAAACTCACAATCAATGAAAAGAAAGAAGGAAGGAGAAAATAATCTATTTTTTTATTAACTTGATAGCAACGTATATAGATTTAAATTGTTTACTACTTTTTGTGCGTTGCAAAATCAATGCAACCTAGGTAGGTCTAGCAGGTGATGGTCGTCAGATGGCTCCTCTCTTCATACGTCTCCTCCCAACCCGCCTCTCTTCCGTTGATGCCAGCCAGTTGTGGCAGCCTCTCTTCCCTGATGAAATATATTTTCAGGAAAATATTTTGAAGATGAATTTTTTTTTTTTTTTAGCCCAAAGCTTGTTATGGCACGAGTGAATTTTGATGAAAATAATTAGCGTTTAAAATATAAGATCTAAATGATTTCTCTGGCACGATATGCAATGTTTTCATCGATTTGTTTTCAGGGCATTATTTTGCAGCGGATTAGTTTGTCATGTATCACTTATTGCAGCGAAAAAATACGTTGCAACATAGAATATCAACTGTGCTAATTATAACAGCAATCTTAAAAACAGACACAACAAGGTATGAAAAAACTATAACCAAACAATGTGAAGAGCTGCAATTAAAATCACCATTACGACTCATTTTGAAATCTTGCAGCTATTTGGCAACAAGTGGGTAATGTGTTGCGCGCTTCAAGTACAAGCAAGAAAAGCTCGAAGAATTACTTCTCTCATGGTGAAAAACGAAATATTTTCTTTCGGTTTGAGCAATTTTCCTGTATATTTGGTTAAATCTTTAGTAGACCATCCTGCATACGGAAATTGATATTGTATTATTTATATGTAATCGAATATTTGGACCATACTAGGATTTGTGATATTTTTTAGGCTTTTAAATTAGATTGTTCATGTGACAAAAATTATAGTCCGTAAAGATATGTATTGTCCATATTGAAAATGTGAGGATGAATCGTTAAGTTTATAAATAATTAAATTTTTTATTTAATATTTTAAGATTTGGAAATGAGACTCTAACTTTAATATAATATTAGAGTTAGGATGTGCCTATGATTTATAAACTTTTATATCAAAAGAAAAAATCAAAAGGAAAAATGAAAAGAGGAAAATAAGAAAGGTCTGGCCCAATCTCTCAGGCATGTGTTGGCCGGCCTGCTTGGCCTCGTTCATGAACTCCAGTTTGAATTAGTGTGAGATAAACGAGGCTGTCTCACTCCCCGAAACTTCTCCCACTGGACGGAAGACCGGCGCTTCTTCATTTTTCATTAATGCCAGAAGGCAATAGAGGCTGGAAGGAGTAGAAGAAGAATGGAGTATGATTATAAGGGGTTTACAGCGGCTTCAGGCCCTAATCAAACTACTAGATCACAGGAACAAACCTTTGCCCATTCATCTCTCTCTGCTTCCCGTTCTCCACCTTCACCGCCGTTTTCTGCTTCGGCCTCCGTGCGATCTGCCAGGTACTATCTCCTATAGATACTTCTTTGAGCTTATTTTAGCTTCTAGAAGGAATGTATCGCGGGAGAAGTAATTAAAGCGGGTTATTCTAAAACTTATCGCTGTTCTTTGAGGTTGATTTCTTTTCTTTTCTTCAATGTCTTTTTTTCAATTTTCTTATTTTTCAGGACTTCTGAGTTATGAAAGTAAACCCTAAAGGACTTATCCGTAATTGACATGGCTTTGTGGTACAAAAATTGTGTAATAGGTCATCCCTTTGATTTGTGAAGGGTGTTAGCACAAACTAAAATCAATCTTATACTAGTATATCGGGAAGTGTTTATGCGGTTTTATTTGATTGTAGGGGGCCAGCAGCTCTTGGGAGAGTGCCGTCACCGCCTTCGGCTTTTGAGACCGCTGGCCGTGCTGTCAGTCCTGGTTACGGAGCATCTCCTCGAGTTATAAAGTACGCGTTTTGTGCTAAATATGCTGGTTTTATTTGTTTATGTGACCTATTATCGATGAGCGTGGATATACGTTAACTCTATAGGCCTGGAAAAATGAATTTGTTCGCTGGAGCAATGTTCCTTATGCAAAAAGAAAATGAGTCCATGAGTTGCTGCTACATGACTGACACTTGAAGACCTAAGAAACCAAGGCCTTTGGAAATTGATAATATGAGTGATCCAGTATACAGCGGAACAAGTTACCTATTCCCATATACAATACTATTTCAAGTGAACTCCAATTTGATACCGTCTTTCAGTATAGCCTTTTCCTTTGCCAAATTGTTTTAATCGTGTCTTTTGCGTTTTCTAAAGTACACTTGTGCTCTTGAGAAAATCTCGGAATGCAGAAGAAAGAAAAAAAAAAAAAGGGTTAGGATTCATGGTATCATTACTTAGACCCGAGGCTACTAAAGGAAAAAGAGCTAATTTATTGCAGCTATATGGCTTGTTTTGGTCAAATTAAAACCATCCAAATTGGGGGGAAAGAAAGAAAAACATTCCTTATTTGAAAAATAAGATCCAGCGAAATCCAATGGGGAAAACTTCGTCACTCCTTCCAAAAGAAAATTAAGTGCCTGTAGTGGAAATAACCATGAGGGTATCTGTTTAAGACCCTATAAATTAAAATCCAGTGAAACAAGAGACAAAAACTATTTATTCACTATCAGTTTCCTTGATACTTTCTTCAATATGCATCTTTCGTTGCCCAAAATATTTGAATATGGTAAGATATCCTTGTTGGAAAGGTCATGTCACATGGTTTTGGTCATATTGTGTAGAAGGATGCAGCTATACAATTTGCTGTAAATGTCGTAGATTGTCTTAGTGCTTGGGATTTAATTATTTGAGGGGTTGGAGACCACTTTGCTGGGGAAAAATGCTAACATAAAACTTGTCCTTTCATGCGATGGAACTTCCCCTGCTTAGTGTTTGGTAGTTTTGAAAAACTTATGGATTTCTTTTCTTTATCTGAAGAGCTGAAGCATCAGAGTCACGTCCACTAGCTTTTGAAGACATCAGCTCTGTTGCAAATCCTCCTTATTCATCTGCAGGAGTCCCTAGGTAAGATTTATTCTAACATCAGTTGTGTCTTTTGCTATAATTTATACTTATAGCATCCACAGTATTTAGCATTCATGGTAAATATATATATATATATATATATATATATGTATATCATACACATTTGATGTTGGAAACATCCAAACTATCAGCTATTCTTACCCCTATAAATCATCTTGACATTTATTGTAATCCTAGAAGAAATTGTACTGTATTGCAAGAACACAGGTTTGTGGCAGTAAATAAGATGTACCCCTCCTAGATGAGAACCATTAGGCAAAATCTCTTAGGTTCTTTATTTTGTGTTTCGATTACAACCAAAGTCCCTGCCACTCCCTCAAATATTATTTTATGCTATTTTTCTGCTATAAGTTAGGCAATGACAATATGTTTGCAATAATATATGGTCTTGCATTCTGGATCACCTATTATATAACATCCACTGAAAATCTATGGTATTGCCTGGCAAATGGTCGACAGGTTATAAAAACCAGACTGAAATAATGTTTCTAGGGCTTCTTTACCATATAAATACATTTAGGTGATTGCCTAAGTGGATGTTGCCAGCATAAGCACTGTGTGGCGTCAACTAGTTGTTGCCTGGTGACCGTAACCTCTGGATACGCCAGTGCAATCAGTTGTTGGGTCAGCAGTGCCCCGGGGGAAGGATTGTTACTTTTGGTTGTTGCTTGTTTCAGATCACCTGACAAGGAAATTCTCACGCGTGCCATTAATTTGAATGCCATCATGCAGTCATATATGAAAATCTCACAACCTGTTGTATTAGAGGTTGGTTGACAGGAAAAATCTCTCTCTAAATGGTATGAAGTTGCCTGATCTCAAAATCCAAAAAGAACCAGATCACCTTATTTCACTCTCCAAATAATGATATTGCTAGCTATTCGAGTTAAGATGTTCTGAAGGAAAATTCTCCGTTCATTCTTAAGCACTCTGATATTTACATCTACTGTCTGGACATGTTTGAGGTTTTTATCCTCTTAAACTCTACTGTATGTCATGCTAGCTTTGCTTCATTTTGACAGCTCCATAATCTGGTTACTGTATTGTTAGATTCTGGTTACCCTTCTGCTTCTCAATTCTGTGTGTTTGAGTTCAAAGAAATTTTCTGAGGGTCTGCATTGTGAAGTGTGCGCATTCAAGTCATATAGTTCAGGCTTTGTTTTTTCTCTAGAGAGTAATTGGAAGACTTGTTAATGGGATGTAACTGCCCATGGCCATAGGCTTCACTTTTTGCAAGGAAAAGTTTCTATGCATGCATACACTCTTCTTTACAGCATATTTTTATTTGTTTATTCACTGTTTTGACAGGGGGCCATGACTTTTGGTTCTCACTACAAATAATTTATCTAAGCCTCCTCGTTTCTGCTATGCATTGTATAAGCAAGCTCCTCTTAGAAGATTTTCACCTCCTTTGGTTTCTGAATACAATCATTCTTCCTTCTGTTCCGGATTTTGATCCTTCTTTTGATGAAGGCTTGTGGTAGGTATGCATTTCATTAGTGCACAAGTGAGTGGGAGAGCATTTCACCTCCTTTGGTTTTTGAATACAATCATTCTTCATTCTGTTCAGGATTTTCATTGTTCTCTCAAGAAAGGTTGGTGGTAGGTTTCTTTTTTAGCTTTGATCCACTTCTTCTCTATGTGTGTGCACTCGTGCAAGAGAGAGTTGGTGTAACTCAGTTATAATTGTTAGTTTCGATTCTTTAAGTGTAATTGTGCACGTTGTGTAAATTTAAATTTATTAGTTGAATTCCTTACCTATTCCATTTGCTGCAGCCTAGAAATCTCCATTTGATCAAGCTGCTTTCATAATGCAGGCCTGCTTCATTTTCTACTACAATGCATAATCAATCCCCTTCACCGAGAAGTTATGCCAATTTCCTGCCTCACCAAGACCAGTCCTCAGTCTCACAAAATTTAGGTTCTTATGCTTCTGTAAGAAATTCTTCAGCTGGTCGTAATGGTGCTCAAGTAGTGAAAAGGAACTGGTCCCCACCTTTACCTCTGGAAGATTCGCATTTTCCTCCAAGTGGCCCTGGAAGGTAAATCACAAAAGATATTTTAGATCTAGTCCTTATATTTATTTGTGCTTTGTTATGATTTTCTTCATTGGTGCAATAGTCTTATGGTGATAATACTGAATAATATTTCTGTGAGTTTTATGCCTAGTTTGTAATTGTAGAAAAAAATGTCCTGAGTTGACCTTGACAAAACTATGAAGGGAGTGTTTTTGAACAGTCCTGTAGTTTAAAATACAGACTTCTGTCCAAAATAAATATGCTTAGACTTAGAGCACGGGCGGATGATGTGATAGTAACTATAAGAGATACATAACTTTGCCAGAAAATTATAAGAGATATAAAACGGAATCCTAGAGGACATGTTTCAATTATAATGGCTTTTTGGTGCTGGTCAAAAGAAAAAGAGGAAGCAAACTATGAAATAGGGTATGCGTTTGATCTGCAAAGTCATGACCAATAGCCATGGCCCACTGGTGAAGTATGAATTTGAAACTCCTTTTACTATTGTGTAGTATATCAGAGAACAATTTGTGATTCGTTTTACTCAGGGGAGCAGGATCTCTAGAAAGAATGCCCACACCGCCGCCGTCTTTTGGGAATAGTTTCCCTTCAGTCGCTTCTGCCTACCTGAAATCTCCTGAAATTCCTAGGTACACGGTTTGCACTAAAGGCATATGTTTGATTTATTCATTATTAACACTCATGGAAATAGCCATATCTGTTGTGAACTACAAAATATCAATATACCTTTTGCAAAGGAAAATGGAGGGGATTAGACATATCCATGAGCTTTCTAGACAATTGAATTTTGAAGGCAAGCATACTAAGGCCTTTCGAAATTGTTATGTTGTATAATCCAAAATGGGTTTCTCAAAAATCCTAAGAGGCTGCCAGTACCAGATTCCTTTTCCAGGTCACAATAATTTTTAGTTGGAGAAAATATTGGAATAATGGTAAAGATAACCTTGTTTGAAATGCACAGGAACATGTATACAGTTATGTTGCCCTATTATAGAAGAAATATAGTAGCACACTTCAAAAAATTTGTTGTAAAGATCATACGGTTTGTCTTAATATTTGGGGTGGGACTGAGGGCTGGACTGAGAAAACCCATGCCTGTATATGTTACATGTTGCAGTCATCTTCTTGTTTCTGTAGTAGAGAAAAAGAATGGATCTTCTTTTGAGTAGGGCAACTGAAGCTGTAGAGTTACATCTATTAGGCTCTGAAATTATCCATTCCTCTACAAGCCGTCCTTATTCATCTGCGGCCGTAGGTTGATCATGCAAAACTGTTTGGTTTTCTAGACCACTAGATTCTTTTTGCTAAGAGATATTATTTCCCGATATTTTATGTATTAAGTTATAATGCATAGTTATAAGTATAAATATTTGAAATCGTTGCTTTATGCTGCGTTATGTTAGTTGTAACATAAACAAACTTTTAGCCGATCCTATGCAAAAAAATTCCTCTTAGGATTTAATGGAATGCATCTGAATTTTTTTTTAATTGGATTGCAAGAATTTTTGGCTGGTGATAAGATGTCTACTTAAATAGGATACATCCATTAAGCAATCATATGGCAAGTTCTTTATATGTCTGGCAATTAGATTTCCTTGTTTTTGCTACTTTTTTCTACCATAAGGTAGACCATACCTTTTCCACCATAAGTTAGACCATACCTTTTCTACCATAAGATAGACCGTACCTTTTCTACCATAAGGATGACACTTAGAACCGTCTATCGTATTGCATCCATTCAAAATCTAGAGTTCTTGTTTGCTAAGTGTTTATACAATTATAAGTGTTGAACCAGACTAGGGGTGGCTAAATCTCCAAAACCCCAATCGAACTGCCCAGAACTCAACTGACATCAGTCAGTTTCTAGTTATCAGCGGGTCAGTGCTAGGTCAGGATTGTACAAACTGATGCCATTAATTTGCATATTGGTGATGGTTGGTGAAATCCAACTGATACTGAACTGATTGCTGCCTTATTAAATATCCTTTTTCTCTTTGCACCTCCTTCACTTACCACCTTCCCTTTCTAGACCAAATCTTACCCATACTCAGACCATTTTCTGGTCTTCACTGACCCTCATAAATTTCTGAAGTGAGAGGGTAGCAGATCAGTGATAGGAGAGAAATTGTTGAGGGCCTAATGGAGGTCAGAAGTCTGTTAGCATTTTGATATAACATTGGGAAATTGACCGAGTTATCAATTCCAGTAAATGGTGTGTACTGAGACCTTGATTTGGAATATGCAGAGTTGAGTAGACACATACATAAATGCATCCGGGGACATTTATTCTCTTGTTATTATAATTCTTATGGAAAATTTATTCTAGTCTCCCGCCATTGCCCCAAGACCCAGTTGAACGAGAAAAAGATCTTTACATCTAAGTGGTTGTCGAATGATTTCTTTGCCAGGCCTTCAATTTCCCCATCTGCAGTTGATCCTGCTTCTGAAGCTGTAGCAAACAGGCACGCCAGCCCCCAAGCTCTCAAAAGAACGAGGGCGCCTTCTTTGCTTCCAGAGAAGTCCTATTCCACCCAAGATGATACAGAACGGTAAAATGTTATTCATAATGACTCCATTTAGTCATGCTTTAGCTAAAACATGACATTAATTTTTCTTGTCTTTCCATGTAATTTCTAGAGAAATGCAAGCTAAGGCAAAACGATTAGCCCGCTTCAAGGTGGAATTAAGCGAGAATGTGCAGCACAATCCTGATTTTAAAGACCAAAAAATTCCCGCATCTGGAAGTGATCAGTCTATCGGGAACCAGTCCCTAGAATTGACAAAGGATTTCACCAATGCGCATGGTTTATCTGATTATGAGGCCTCTGGGCTGCCTAGCATTATTAGTGGGTTATGTCCGGATATGTGTCCTGGTATGTGTCTTGACTTCATAATCTGTGACAAAATTGTAACTCTGAGAGATTCAAGTCCAATCATTTTGTGTGGTTTGGATATCCTTACTAAACTTATGGCTTGTTTGGTAAAGTTTTGCAACGTTTTGAGAAGTTTTTTGGACTTTAAGTTTTGAGAAGAATTTTGGGAAAGAAATTAAGAATTGATTGGAAAGTAATAAAAAATTATTGTGGATGGTGGATGGAGTTCAGGAAAGAGAATTCACGTCGCACAGTTTTGGGGAATATTTTTAGAAAACAAAATTGTGAAATATATTTCTACAGAATGATGATCATCTGGAGGTCAACAGGGCTGACAAACAAATTCGTGGCCCCTTGTCCCGTACCAACTGCTGATCTCTTTTAATACGTGATAAGATATGTCCTTATTTGAAAAGATAAGTCTGAAAATATATGAACATATATTCATTTATTCTTTCAGAAGTATTTTATTTTTTATTTTTTGAACAATGATATTTGAAAGCTATTATCTTTCTGAAAATTTTGTCGTGGTATATTTTGAAAAATGTACTGAGTGGGACTAAGGACAAACGAGTCTGAAAAATGTTTAGGGAATTAAAAGTACTTTTGGAAAACAGTGCAAAAATGTTAAGATTTTTGAGGAATTGTGCATTGCAAGTGGTCTATACTTAAAAATCTGAGTTGTATCAGGTTTTCCTATTAACATGAAGTGTGCTCTGATCCTGTGCTTTGAGAAATCTGACAGAGTGCAAAATTTCAGTTTTTAAGGTATTAAGACTTGCATTATTTTTCAGCATCAGAGAGGGCAGAACGTGAGAGAAAAGGGGATCTAGACCCACACGAACGTGTAGATGGTGATAGAAATCAAAGCAGCCAATTCCTTGCTGTTAAAAAGGTAGTCATTTTATCATCTTGGATTTTCATAGCAGATAAGTTGTTTTAATTTGGAGATTACCTTAGTCCATGGTTTATTGATGAGATACTCTTGTGCTACTCTTACACAGTATAACAGGACAGCTGAGAGGGAAGCGAGTTTGATACGTCCCATGCCAGTCCTGCAGAAGACAATTGATTATCTGCTTAATTTGCTAGATCAGCCTTATGATGACCGGTTTCTTGGCATGTATAACTTCTTGTGGGATAGGATGAGGGCAATCCGGATGGACCTTAGGATGCAGCACATTTTCAACCAGGGGACTATTGTGATGCTGGAACAGATGGTATGCAAATGCTATTGTTATTTGCATTTAATTTTGGCCCAGGAAAGAAGACCTGTATTTATGAATCGCAGGGTACATGTTGCTTTTGTGCAAGAATGTGAGCTAATATCTGTCAAAAAGAGGCCAGTGGAAGGAGAACTAGTTGACGAAGTAGTGATTCTTCTGGTGGTGATACATTTCTGTGAATCATAAATACATAGGATTATTAACGCTTGTAAATGATTCAGTGTATAAAATTAGCACCCAATATCTGCATGTAATCTACAGTTGTTATTCCATGAGTTGGTGTTCATACTTGAGTGATGAAACGCAATCGTTTTATTATACTTTGTTTATTTAGTGGAAATGCAGTTGTTTTTCAATATGCAAGATTCATCTTTGTTCTCAAGACTAATCAGTTTGCTTATTCCTTTCGATTTCAGATAAGACTACACATAATTGCAATGCATGAATTATGTGAACACACCAAAGGAGAGGGCTTTTCTGAGGGATTTGATGCTCACCTTAACATTGAACAGATGAATAAAACATCAGTTGAGTTGTTCCAAATCTATGATGATCACAGAAAGAAAGGAATAAATATACCAACTGAGAGAGAGTTCCGGGGTTATTATGCACTTCTCAAGCTGGACAAGCATCCTGGGTATAAAGTACGTCATCTGCAGAGTGACATTGATTATACAGTTTTCATTTATCGGTCAAAATAAACTATTCTTGCTAGGTTGAACCTGCAGAGCTCTCACTAGATCTTGCAAAGATGACTCCAGAGATAAGACAGACACCAGAAGTGCTGTTTGCCCGTGATGTGGCTAGGTAAGCATTCCCTTCTAATTATTTTCCAGCTTATATTATAAATCTCGATCTAATAGTTGATTTGGTTTGTTCTTCCAGGTCTTGCAGAACAGGAAACTTTATTGCCTTCTTTCGGCTTGCAAGGAGAGCAAGCTACCTTCAAGCATGCCTAATGCATGCTCACTTTGCAAAGGTCTGATAACTATTTCTTCTAGTTTCGAGCTATAGCAGTGATTTGTAGAATCAATTTCTAAATCTTTGACCTTGTTAATGAAGAAACTTCTGGACCATGTAAGGCACACGAGTGCTTCTGGCATATTGCTTTAGATGGAAGGCATTGTATTCAATATGGATTCCCTTTCTTCATCTTCTAAGGCATTGTTTTATATTTTATCATTCACACGTTTTCCTGTGGCTCCCAAGTACTTTATTTGCATTTACTTGAATGGAGTTATTCATATGTAATGTCACTATTGTTTTGTTCTACGCTGTTTGACAGTTACGGACCCAGGCACTTGCTTCTCTACACTCAGGTCTACAGCTTAACCAAGGGCTCCCCGTTGCCCATGTTGCTATGTGGCTTGGGATGGAGGTACTTTCTGGGCTTGATGTTGTTAAATTCTATTGATTTTGCACTTATTTTTCTCATTAGTGTTATTGTTTCCTTCCAAAGGCTGGTTTATAGTTTCAAACTTGTATTAACATTTATGCTTTTTGGTTATTAAATTAGGAAGAAGACATAGAAAGCCTCTTACAGTACCATGGGTTCTCAATAAAGATCTTTGAAGAACCCTATATGATGAAAGAAGGCCCTTTTTGCAATCGTGATAAGGACTATCCCACCAAATGTTCTGTACTCGTTCATTTAAAGAGGTCAAGTAGGATAGTCAAGGACGTTTCTCCTTCAATTCCTGCTGAAGTGGTTGCCATCTCATCTGTTGAGAATGAAAGTTTTTCCAATAAAAATGATGAAGAAATGGCTGATGTTCAGGCTCCGTTATCCTCAATAAATGTCTCACAAGAGCAGCCATTTGTCATTTCACCAACGGTTAGTAAACAGAGTGAGAAAGATCGTCGACCAGCTGTTACTTCTGCCACAGCTCAGGGTTTCTTGTTCCCCCACCCTTCCCCTAAACAACAGCTTCCTAAAGCTGGAATTGCCAAGAAGCCAGTCTCCAGAAAGACTATTGAGAGAAACACACATTTTCGCATGGAAGAAATGCCATTGCACCTTGTGTCAATAAAAGCTTTGCAAGAGAGATCTTCAGATGGTATATATGACCATGCAGTGGAAAAATCTGCATCCCCAATCGCGGTTGTTAGTGGCTTGGAAGATGCAAGACCTTCAGATACTCATGAAGAAAACAAAATGTGCGAAGTTACTCCAAATGATCATGATAAAGAAATTGCTGAGGCAAAACTAAAGTTGATCTTGAGGTATTCTAGCTTCTTCTATTGCATCGCTTGCTGAGGCAAAACAAAATCCCACCATATGCCTCAGTATTTGATTTTCCTGTTGTTAGGTTATGGAAGCGGCGCAGTGCAAAACAAAGGAAATACCGTGAACAAAGGCAGGTTGCAGCAAGTGCGGCATTAGATTCATTGTCACTAGGACCACCAATTCGACAGAAAAAGGATGTAAGTGCTATAGCTTTTAATATTTATGTACTCCATTTTGTCTTGGTAGCAGATTATGCCTCTTCATGCTTTTTTTCATAAAAAATAAAATCTTAGAGAATAAAGTTCCACCAAATTTTTTCTTAAAAGAGTAAATCTTGGGGCCCTGCTGCTTCTTCCCAGCTTGTTGAATGGAACATACAAAATGTTGCAGTAAATTGTCAGTATCTCACCTGTTTGCTTACAGTTCAAAATCAACTGATGAGTAAAAATAAAAAAAGACTAAAAGATCCTAACAACCTGTTACTTTCTCAAATTTCTTTTCATGTTGGTAAATGCTATTGAATTAAGTGTAACCATCTCCACTTATTATAGTACTGCTGCTTTTAAAATATTACGTAGAGGCATGTATTTTATTACTACGGTAAAGCTTTTGTCAATTATTCTGCTTCGCCTCTTTTGTTTAAACCAATAATTTCTTTAATGTAGCATCGGAGCAATTTTGGCAAGCTTGACATTGATCATGTCATTGGGGAAAGACATAAAAAGCATGTAGAGTCATGGTCAAGACTTAATGTTTCAGATGTTGTAGTTGGTGTTCTGAGCAGAAGAAATCCAGAAGCTAAATGTCTATGCTGGAAAATGATTGTATGTTCTCAGATGAGCAACCTAGAGGGAATTAAATTGGCTCAGAGGAGCCAAGTTGCTTGTTTGCCAGCAGCATGGTTGCACTCAAAGCTCATGCCTTCGAACAAAAATGAGAGTGATGACAATCTGATAATTTCATCTCCTGGCCTGTCAATGTGGAGGAAATGGATTTCTAGCCAATATGGTGCTAATCTCACATGTTGCTTGTCTGTAGTTAAGGATGTAGAGTTTGGTAATCTAGGTGAGACAGTGTCTGGTGCAAGTGCAGTTTTGTTTCTTGTATCTGAAGACATCCCATGGAAGCATCAAAAGTTCCAGCTTCATAATCTTCTCATGTCAATACCTTCTGGTTCTTGCTTGCCGCTTCTAATCTTAAGTTGTTCGTACCAGGAAGAGACTCCAGATTCTTTTTCTGTTGTGGTAAATGAATTGGGCCTCCATGATATTGATAAGTCACGGATAAGCAGCTTTAAGGTTGTTTCCCTCATTGTGAACCACCAGATGGACCGGTCAGATGGATTTTTCTGTGACAAGCAATTGAGGGAGGGACTAAAGTGGCTGGCAAGTGAATCATCCCAGCAACCTGTCCTCCAAAATGTGAAAACACGTGAACTGATTCTCTCTCATTTAAATTCTTCATTAGAGGTGCTTGAGAGGAAGAATGTAAATGAAGTAGGCCCTAATGACTGTATCTCTGCCTTCAATGAAGCTTTGGATTGGTCTCTGGAAAACATTGCTGCTACTGCCAAAGCAAATCCTGCTTGTTGGCCTTGCCCGGAGAATGCTTTGCTGGAGGAGTCTAGCGATGAACATAGAATGGTGAAGTGGTACTTGCCAAACATAGGCTGGAACTCTCAGGAAAATATTGAGCCACTAATGTGTGCACTGAGGGAGTCTAAACTTCCAACTTTTACCGATGATATATCCTGGTTAGGCAGAGGCTCTTATATGGGCAAGGAGATTGAGAACCAGAAATTACAACTTGAAAGTTGCTTGGTCAGATACCTGACAGAAGCAAGTAAAATGATGAGATTTGCTGAGGCAATAAAAGAGGCGTGCTTAATGCTACAGAAGGGTGCTGACCTAAAGCTCCAAAGCTCATGTTACTGCATTGTTCCAAGGTGGACAAAAATTTTTCGTCGAATTTTCAATTGGCGGTTAATGAATTTATCCAGTGGGATCTATTCCGAGGCATATATTTTGGAGTGCTACATTGCTCCTCCAATTTCCCGAGAATTTGAAATGTTGGGACTTGAAGGGAGTCTGCCATCAGCTTGTGACATAGATCACCCATTGCTAGATGAAGTAATTGAAGTTGGTTGTAGCCCTCTTTTATTGTGCGAGGGTGAGTCACGGCCAGAAGCTTGTGAACCTCTTCCGGGAATGGTCCTGCATGATCAAGACGAAGAAGCCACTATATGCGATGGTGATTTGGCCATCAGCACTGAGGTAGTAGGCAATCCTGGTAAACAAATGGCGATGGGTGGCGTACCGACGAGTGAAATTGATAATTTAAATAAGTTGGTGGAACGGTGTAAGATGATTCAGAGCACACTGGACAAGGAGCTGTCTGTATATTTTTGAATCCTTGAATGTTGTGTTGTATTAGTTTTTTATAGTCATTTAACACAGGATATATGGGGAGAGCAAAAAAAGGGAGAGGAAGACGAGTAACACTAGAGAGAATGTAAATTATCCCTCCATCTGTCTCTCTCCCCTTCAAATTTTGAGTTCCGGAGGTGGCGTCCTTGGATTAGCCCCTAGTAACGTCTTGTAATGCCAGTTCGATTGAGAGTCTCTTGTGCTAACCTCTTCTTTGGGAAAGACAACTACATTATTGAAATAAATGCTACATTCCATGAAAAAGTTTTCATCTTCTTTAATAGAACGGATCCTCCGTAATTGATGACCAACATGTGCTATATTTGCACAAGCCCCACCAAAACTTGAATTCACGTAAAACCGAGGGAATGTCATAAAATGGGATTGCAATTAACACAGGATCTCGCTGTTACATTTTCCATTCGAGTAAATGCGGAAGATATATAGGGTAACAATGGAGTTCAAAATGGTATACAGTCGATGCCAATATCCCCATTATGCGTGTTCTTCATCTCTGTTGAAAGAAACAAAAGTTCCATCATCACAATCATAAATTCATCATTTGGTACAATATCCCCTTCTAGGAAACATGGAGATACTCCTGGCCGAACTTACTTGAATCTATTCAAATTCTATGACCATTAGCATCATGCTTTCCAATTGGCAGGGGAAACTACAACCGGAGGGCTAGCATTTTGTTCTTCTGAAGAAATACCACGTGGTTAGCAGCAGTTCTATCGATTTAGCAAAGAAGATGTTCTGCCTGGAGATTAGTGACCAAGTATATCCTGTATACGTAGAACAGACTGCTTCTGCTCCCCCTAGAATGCACAGCTAACCTACACATCCTGCTACCAGCCAAGACAAAATAACTTTCCCCCGTCAGCATTTCTAACAAGGACACCAACACTAGACGGCATGTATTTCTTTAAAAAGTAGACACCAATCAATCAATTTGAGGTAGAACAAAATTGTAGAAAAAAAAATAAAGACATAAAATCTAGTTCAGACAGATTGAAATTAGATGTGTGTTCTTAAAATATAATACAACTGAGGTAGATTTATACCTCTAAAGGAAATTGACAGGGAGAAGTGAGGCAGCTTCCAGACGGCCGGTAAATATGATCACTGCGGTAGACAGAGAGAGAGGACATGCTCAGTGATAACAATAGATCAAACAGGAGATGTTTCTCTGCAACTACAAATCCCCTCCCACCCCCGAGTATATACATGTTGATATATTTGTGTGAATACTATGTATATCTAGTCACAAAATTAATACTAGACAGGGCCTGAGAGACCCACCAATTCCAAATGGCTCTTATGAGCCGGAGATGGAACAATAATGGCTGGGCTTCGGTAATGTTCTGAGAAGTCACTCCTGACTGAACGGTAATGTTCCGACCCAGAGGTAACGGATACCTCAGAACTTCCTCTTCTAGACATCATTTGCCCTGTCGCACTTGGTCCGTCTGTAGTACCACCACCTGACTATTGTAGTTACATTAAAAATTAGGTAAACAATATATTCAGTGGACTGAGCAGTTATTTCGTTAACTCCGCAAATGGCATGTGCAAAGGAAAATGTGGCAGGCACACCAGAGTGTTATGAAATTCTCAAGACCTATTACTACCACAATTAAACGAATTTAACACCAACTGAAAACAGGAAATCCAGCCTACAAAGGGGAATACAGTAGCAAAATTTGCGACTAGAAGATACATACATTTGAAAAACCTTTGATCTGGACAACGATGATTGTAATATCATCTGTCCGGTTTTCATGTTCCAACCATAACTTATATGATTCTCCAGCAACAGCACCACATGCATCCCGGGGATCTGAATAACCTGCCACCTATATCAAGAAAAACATTGGGCAATCTATTAGGATTACAAGTAGCAGGACTAAGAGTATTGAAAAACCCAAAGAATTAAAAATCTAGGAAAGGAGTTATACAATGTCATAGAACCATGCATTGTGCACCCAAAATAGACTACTCACCATCAACTAAATAGAAAATTTGACTCCAAAAATGAGAACTCTCACACCTACATATGTCATTCTCCACAAAATTAAAGGGTCTCTCAAAACATGGATTTAAAATGTGAAAAAGGTTAAGTTGGAATCTGTTGTACTATTTAGACAATGTGCTGGGAGGTTTAAGGCACGTCATGGCTTACGGTGGCAGAGACATTGGATAAGCAAATGGTTGTAGGTAAGCAACCATTTAATGGTGACAAATTAGAAACACTTCAGATCACTTTTTTAACTGCACAGCCAGGCAACATAATATGCTCCATCATGTGTCTATAAAATTACTAAAAAGAAAGTCATCAGTCATAGAAAAAATTGTACATAAGGAAGAAATGGAAATAAATAACATATACAACAGTAATTACATTAGACCAATAGTAGAAAGCTGGAAACAAGGAGTAAAGAGGTTCTCTTTTTTTATTAAAGGGAGTTCTGGCTATCGGTTTATATGGTTCAACGAACCAACATTAAATTTTGAGACATCAGCCAATGGTCCAAGTAAAATATACCAGTTTGGCTTGATAACCCAAAGCACTAGCTAACGAATGCACTATTTCCAACTGATGGAGATTATTCTAAAAACATTTGCATAACACAGAAACTAGTCCACTATGGTTTTCACAAAGTCAGAGCAAAAAATAATGCGTATTCTGTCAATTATTAACTGGAATGGCTCCTCCATACGCATCAAACTAATGTAGGATAAAACAAAAAAAATTATACATTAACACTGTCTTTTCTTGCTAGATGGCATTTCCCCGGTACTCAAAGAACCACTGAAATTAACAGTTTACCTTTCATGGTCAGCCCACATCTTTTGTACAAAGTGACATGAAAAACTTTTCTTTAGGGGTCTAATTCTTAGATTGTACAAGGCAAGAAAATTAATATCCAAGCACATCAAAGACGCAAGTGAGGTCAGCCTTACAAAGAATTATACTGTTGCTAGCTCTGTTGGTTCACTCTCACAGCAGAGAGTAAAAGTAGAGGTCACAGAAATGCTGACGAGCTAGTTAGGGAGAACAGAGAAGTTTATTGGGAGCTAGTCTCAGCTACATGGTCCCTAGAATCATATACCACTCTCCTCTGCATCTCTGCATAACATGTAACCCCCAAAAAAAAAATCTACTTCCGTACCTACTCCCAAAATATGGCTTGTAAAACATAACATCCTGGCATGGAGGTAGCTTCTTAAATGCATATAATTTTCAAGAACTAACCACAATTTTGACGGGTAAGAATCATAAAAATGTCATCTAGCGCCAAAAGCATGAACTAATGGAATGAAGCATACATGTTATGCAACAAGAAAGTCTACTTCTGCATTTGCATACCATTGGCAATCACATAAAAAAAGAACATTTGAGGTTCACATACTTACTCAAATTGATATCAGCTATTAAAGATGAAACATTAAGATGAGAAAGTCTAGAATTCAGTCATGCGTAATACCATATTAACAACTGCTTTGCTTGAGAGGAACTCGAAAACCCCATCACTTGCAACAACAAAGAAAAGATGATTAGGAGTAAGTTGAACTATCATCATCTCCGGAACAGCAATCACGCCAATATTCTCAGCCGCACAATCTCCCACGCTCCTCGTAAAAGCAGTCCCTGGATACATCCCATCCTGAACCCACAACCTTGGGGGATCGCCGCCTTGAGACTCCTCATCCCCCCACGTCTGAATATTCGGATCCTTTAGCCCTTCTACTTGATCAACACTCAAAACCCTGGCCCCACAACGCTTCACTCTCTCGTACTCATCTTTCCTAAATGGTGTCTGATCACACGATAAGTCCTCAGCAACAATTCGATTCCCATTCTTCACTGCAATGACAGCCCTCGAATCACCCACATTTGCTACAAAAAGCGTATCCCCCACAACAAGCACCGTGATGGCCGTGGTACCACTCATTGTATCATCAATCTCGCTATTACGTAATTCATAATTTGTAGCCAAAAACGCGGAGTTGAAAGCTTTGACAGGGTCTTCCAACAGTGAGGGGTCACCCGCTAGTATTTCTACCAACCTGTCCTTGACGAAATTCGAACACTGCGTGCCGAATTGACCATGCCCATCAAAAACGCCAAAGAAATGGACATTTGGGTTACCTTGAATCTGCGTCCTAATGCAGAAACTGTCCTGATTTTCTTTGTCCGGCGAGTCCGGGTAGTAACCACGCTGCGAAAGAACCGAGTACTCCATATGGAAATTGTATGAAGGAACAGGCACGGACTCGAGGGATCTCTGGGTGAGTATGTGTTTGCCTTGCGGACCGTGTGGACCAACTTCTTGGAACTGCCGAGAATCACCGTCAGATGACGGTGGGTACCGGCTACAGCACTTACCGTTTACACAGCCCATGGCTCAAGAGGAAAGTCTTAGAAGTAGCAAAACCAAGAAATTCAACTGCAGCTAAGATGTTTGAGGAAAGTCTTAGAAGAAACAGAGAACGATAGGGACCCAAGGGTTGCAGATGCGCAATTCTTGGTGGGAATGGTAAAACAGGTACCCCTGAAATTTGAAACTCAGGGTCTCCACGCAGTAATAGAGGGCAAAACCCATGCTTGAGGAACGGAATTTAAGGACCAGGAACAAACCTCGTAGCAAATCAACCAAAAAGTTTTTTGTAATCAACGAGCATTACTTCTATCACAGAAAGAAGAACCGCATCAAGAAGAAACGAATTTCGAAAAACTCATCTCCGGAAAGCCCTACTAACAAGCAAGAAAAAGTCGAGACATTCTGGTTTTGAAACATCCAGGTATTACAAAATAGCCTTTCAGTTTGTCTAACGACAACGTGCTATGGGGGTTTTCCCAGATAAAAACTGCACCTTTTCTTGGGCACAAGATCAGGGCTCAAGACAGAGCATCGAAGGCAGATAGATTAAGAGAAAATGAATAAAAAAAGGAAACCCGGAACCACGAACGCTCCGAAATTCCGATTTTCTTTTCCCAGCGCAGCCCAAAATTCCAATAGGAAGCCTCCGACTGTGTGACCAAATGTGGTTTCTTTCAGCTTTCAAGAAAGAGAGAGAAAGTAGATTTTTTGTGTGCATGGATGGGTTTGTGTGCAGAAAGCCCACGTTCCAAGAAAACACCCACCCACAACAGGTGAGTGGGAAAGGTCAAAATATTTTTAAAAACTCAACCCTGACAACACGTTAGGTGGCATGTTCGAATGTCACCGAGATTTAGAGAGAGAAACCAGAGAACTTTAGTGCTCCGACGGCACTGTGTAAACAGTGGGAAAATGGGGTTCCTCTTTTTCATTTTGGCTTTGCATCCGAAGCCTTTAGTTAAAGTCTCGCCCTTTGCCGATATTACTACTGTCTTCTTCTTTTCTTTGGCTCTCGGATCCAAAAGGAAGCGACAACCACTAGGGCTGAGCAAGTCCTGTCTGCAAACCTTTTTTTGACGTGGGGAAGACGGAGGCAAAGCTGCTTTCCCATGGTGACAGCAATGTTGCTGATATCATTCGACATTGATAATGCCTTTTTCTTCTTCGGTTATTTTCCATTGATTGACAGATTTAAACAGCTCTTGGCTTCAAAGACACGATCTTTTTCAATCGACAGATAATCCTACGAGATTTTGAGTTAGATCATAGGAGACTGACCTCTAGAGTTTGACCCTTCTTGTTCCTTGGACTATCATTTTCTAACTTAACCTACACATGAAACCGGATTCCATCCACTTTTTGACTAACCCATTGGAATGGTTTGACAGTATTCTTGTTTGAAAGCAATTCCAAATTTTAGGAGGCAGGAAAGCACCAAGAAAGAAGAAACTGGAGACGAACTCCCCCTTCCTTCCCTTTGCGTTCATTCTTGTTTCTTTTCATTTTTTACTTTGAAAATAAAAAAACTAATGGTAATTTTGATAATTAATTGAAAAAGTAATTAGGCTTTCTCGATTTGAAAGTATCTGAAATCTATTTTTAAGTATCTTTCTTTATATGTTGAGCATGAATGTCGGCCTTTTTAAAAGTTTCCCTTTTTCTTCTGGTGCCATCATCATTATATAGCCAGATTTAGTGCTTTTATCTTTAGTACTTTTTAAATAAGTTGGAGAAATCTTGGGCAGCAATGCCAATTATGGCTTTCTTCTGATTTGGATGTCTAATAGAATTCTTAATTGCAAAATCTTGCCTCAAAGAAGAAAGTGTTTAGAGATGTAGAATTGTTGTTTGTTATTGCCAAAGAATTAGTTATGAACCTTAATTCAAATGTGAAAAACATCATTTTTATTGTTTTTTAATTTTTAAATAAATATAAATCTTATAACATGATATTAGAACTCAAATTCTTCTTTTTATTTTCTCTTATTACTAAAGAATCAATTAATTTTTTTATTTAAATATAAAAATACATCATTTCATTGCTTAAAATTTTAAAATGAATATAAGTTTATAAAAGAAAAAAGAAAAGCACTATAAGATTTCTCCCATTTCTTCCCTTTATCTTTGGTGATTAGGATCGACAAGGCCTACACATGAACAGATGGCTCACATCATCCGGAAGCACTTGTCCTCCATGATTGCTTAGCAATTTGAAAACATGCCCTTGAAATAACAAGCTGACACGGTATGAATGACGGCTCCATTGTTCACAAAGGCATGTGGGGGCTGTGGACCAAGGCTTTGTCTAATAAGGCGTAATCCGACAAAAGTAAGCACAAAGCGGTGCATCCAATGACAACTTCATCATTGAATCAACCACAAGCCCACATTATTGAAAGAAATGCTACATCCCCATGACAACTTTCATCTTCAATTAAACTAAATAAGATTTGCAGTATCATAATTGACGGAAAGGGTTGCAATTAATACTTTTGATACTCTTGCATTTTTCATTTGGGTAAATGGTAAAGATAGATACATGGGATCACAATGGGGCTTAAATGGTGTTGAAAGCTACTTTGTATCCCTGCCCTGTTCCATCATGTCTCCAGTAAGATCACTGTCCAGAGTACCCTGCCAATATGCAGCTCTTAAGCACTCCTTTTGCAGGTAAAAGAACTCAAGACAATCTCAAAGAAGGAAAATTTAACCTAGAAAGGAAAAGAGAGCAGAAAAAAGCTGTACCTTTGATCTGTACAATGATTATGGCAATATCATCTGTACGGTGATGGTGTTGCAACCATAATTTATATGACTCTCCCACAACGGCACCACACGCATCACGTGGATCTTCATATCTTGCCACCTATATCAAGATAAACATCATAAAAAATTGTTAATTTTAAATGGAGAAATATTTTAGTTGTCATTTTATATTTAACAAAGTTTCTTTATTTACTATTAACTGGTTTTTGAGATAAGTCTTTACATAATATCATAGCGAATTGGTCCTTCCCACACTTTATCCTTTCTGTGTAAGTCTTAGAGTTGGGTTTATGCAATATAGTTAATTTGCATGAGAGGGGGAGTACTTAATATATATTTTTTTCCTTTTAAATAATTTAAGATTCTATTAAACTTTACTTAATAACTTAAACTAAGAAATAATGACTTATTTTCAATATGCTGTTAATTAGAAATGCAATTGAAGGAAGAAGGTTTCCATTGTTAATTAAAGAAAGAAGAAGCATCAAGAGTAGCTAGAAATTGGTTTCAGCGTTGTACCATATTAACGACTGCATTGCTTGAGAGGGCATCGAAAACCCCATCGCTTGCAACAACAAAGAAAAGATGATTGGCTTTAAGTTGGAACATCGCCACCTCCGGAGTAGCAATTGCGCCAACAGTCTCTGCATCGCCATCTCCCAGGCTTCTCGTAAACGCAGTTCCTGGATACCCCTTATCTTGAAGCCACAACCTTGGGGGATCGCCGCCGTCAGATTCCTCATCCCCCCACGTCGGAATATTCGGGTCCTTCCATCCCTGCACTTGACTATAACTCAGAACCCTGGCCCCGCATTGCTTCACTCTCTCGCACTCATCTTTCCTAAATGGCGTCTGATCGCACGATAAGTCATCAGCAACAATTTGATTGCCATTCTTCTCTGCAATCACGGCCCTCGAATCGCCCACATTTGCCACATAAAGCGTGTTTCCCACGACGAGCACCGCGATGGCCGTGGTGCCACTCATCGTAGCATCAATCTCGCTGTCATGCAATTCAGAATTTGCAGCCAAACATGCAGAGGTAAAAGCTTGCACAGGGTCTTTCAAGAGCGAGGGGTCATTCGCTAGTATTTCTACCAACCTGTCCTTGACGAAATTCGAACACTGCGTGCCGAAATCACCATGCCCATCAAATACCCCAAAGAAATGGACATTCGGGTTACCTTGAAACTGCGTCCTAATGCAGAAACTGTCTTGGTTTTCTTTATCCGGCGATGTCGGGTAGTAACCACGCTGCGTGAGAACCGAGTACTCTAAACGGAAATCGCGTGAAGGAACAGGTACAGACTCCAGGGGTCTCTTGGCGAGTATGTGTTTACCTGGCAGACCGTATGGAAAAACTTCGCGGGACTGTCGGTCAGATGACGGCGGGTGTCCCTTACCGCACTTGCTGATTACACCGCCCATAGCTCAAAGGCAACTTTTCAAGGACCAAAACCAAGAAATTCAACGCAACCAAATTGTTTGAGGAAAGTCCTCAAGGAAACAGAGAACTATTGGCACGAGAGGAGTTGCAAATGTGTAATTCTTTGAGGGAATTATGAAATGAGTGCGCCTGAAAATGAGAAATGAGGGTCTTGATGCGGCAATAGAAAGCAAACTAATGCCTGAGGAAAGGAATTTGTGGAACAAAACCTAGTAGCAAAGAAAGAAGAATCGCATTAAGAAGAAGAGAACCAACTCAAGAAAGCCCAACCAAGAAGCAAGAAAAGGTTGAGTCATTTTTGTCTCGATCACGAGTACTCAGAAAATAGCTCCGCTTTGCAAAGTTAACGTGCTGTGGGGGATATTCGCGGAAAAAGAAAAAGAAAAATTATAGCCTTTTCAGGGCACAAGATCAGGCCCAAGAGAAAGCATCAAAAAGCAGAAAGATTAACAAAAAAGGAGAGAAAGATTTAGAGAGAGAAATCAATATTCTGTATCAAGAACTGCAACGCTCCTTCTGAATGAAGCAAACAGTGGAAACTGGAGTTTTCCATTTCATTCTGGCTTTGAGCTCGAAGATTTTCGGTTAAGCGCGTCCCGAGACCGCGACATAACAAAAGAAGAATCTGTGGCAGTCATATTACAGTATGAACAGATACTACTTTGTCTGGCTTTTGGATCCTAAGTCGTCTGCAAACCTTTACTTCACAGAGGGAAACGGAGACAAAGCTGCCTTTTGCATGGTGACCGCAGGGTAAGTGATATCATTCAGTTTTGACATGCTTCTTCTTGTTCAATCATTTTGAACCGGTTGTCAAAATTTAAACTGTTTTCGCTACCCATGATTAAAAGAAAAACGCTAGGAAAATGTGACTTCTAAAGTTTTAGTTCCATACAACGTTTATCTTGGTATGTACACGAAACATACAAATATTAGATACAACTTCTTTGTATGCCTTTATGCGTATAGTTCTCTGTTTTGGAAATTGATAGCTTGGATAAAAAAATTATAATGGAGGCATAATTGGCTTAAAGAATGTTTTATTTGCTAGTTCTTAAAAATTCATGTCACTCTAGGACCGATGGAGACCGGCAACTGAAGTGCCTGGTAACTAGAAATCCCATTTATTTTTTTATGTGTTTAAGGGAACTTGAAGAGGCCATGTTTTTTTTGAGCTGCCTGCCTACTTACTAGTATGCCCTAACTTGGGCATTGTTTTGAGTAAGCAGCCAAGTTTACTACATATATCATCTAGCATGGACTTACGAGGCTGAAATGCAGAGTTTTAATAACATATATCAAGTACAGAGTTCATAGAAGGAATCAGACTTTGCCAGGACAAGGCTAAGTCTTTCAAAAAGCTCCTGTCGAGGTAAATTCCAGTGTATTCACACAATTCATGAACAAAAAATCTTCCTCAAGTTTTCATTTCTCCTCATAGTATTATCTTTATAACCAAAAATAGCCAAAAACAGCCGTTCACGTTCACCCATTGTCTACATTGTTTCCTCCAAACTACCTTTCTGTAACACATGCTGCCCTCATAACGCTGCATGTAAAACACATTGACCAACTGTGTAAGACGTGTAAACTTGTCATGTGTATCATGAGAGCGTCCTGTTATTCTAAATTCTGCCGCATTCTGACTAGTTAGACACCACATAACCATTAGTTTTTCAAAACTGACATGGTCAGGGTGAAGGCTCCATTCAGCCACTCAAAGTTGTCACCACCCTGTCCATTCTGGTTCCATCCACCATCAACTTGCTTGATATGCCCAGCCGAAACAAGCAACAACTGTTGTAAAGGCCCCAAAGAAGAGGAGCTCACTTTTGAACATTTTGGCCTTGGATAAAATTGACTTTTTCCCCATTTCTTCAGTTTTCTTCTCTTCTCTTATGGAAATATAACTCCTTTTTTTTGGGTTATATATATGTATGTATATATATATGGAATGCAAATCCTGAAACTCACTCGGGCCTCAGCAATCATGGGTCTGATAAGGTGAGATCCTATTGGGCTTCAAATATGGGCTCAGGCCTGACCAAGCATATTTAGCCAGTTCTGACAAGCAGCAGTCCCACATTTGGTATGTAGCTTTTTTAGGCGAGGATGGTTGTAACACAAACAAAGTCTATAAATCTTCCGAAAGCTTCATCATCTCTGCATGGTAACTATAGCAGCAAGACCTGCTACCACAAGCTTGCATTTCCGTCTCTGCGAGCTCAGTTGTTGCATAATAGGTATCAAATTTAGCTCTGCTTTTTACAAATTTAAAATCTGATTCAATAATTACCGATCCCAGTTTTAGTGGTGAACACAGAAACCCAAAATAGTTTTTAAAACAGTGATCCTCAGTTAGATCCTTGGTGCTAACTATGAGCTGATCTTTGGTTCATCTGAACTGCTCGCTTGCGCTGAAAAAAGAATGTTTCTAGAACCCATGTTCCTTAATCTAGCGCTGGCCACAAAGAATGGACCTGGCAAGCCAAAAAAGTTGTCTAACTTTGTCCAGTTGTTTAATGTTTCTTTAGGATTATTTATTTAGGTCTCAAAACCCTGTCAGAATACATGTATTATTCATATCACGCTTAGGCATATAGTTTACTCACAGCATATCAACATTACAATCATTCTGTTGTATAGTGTAGTGGGATACTCCCCTTTTCCTGATCTCCTCTTCGATTAAGAACAGTCCTTGAATAAAATTTTAATAGTAAGAGTGATGCATTCCTGGAGCCTAGTTTAAGATTAGCGGATAAGTTCTCAGGACTGGAATTTGTCATCTTGATGAGAATTGGGAGCATACCGCCATGTCTCTTCTTCTCTCCTTGGAAAAGTTCAGATCAAATCTCACAGATTTATGAGCTAATCTTTCAAAGGATGCAAGCTTTTCAACGGGGCATACGGAGGAAAAAGAATTTGAGGTTTCCTATGTGGTATGCTTCAACCAACATCCTTATCTTAAAGTTTTTTAAAAATGGGAGGTAATCATAGGAGGTGTACAACATAGAATCTAATTCGTTGCATTAAGCGCTTAAAAAAACAGGAGTTAGAGTTTCAAGATGTCGGCAACCTCTCTTTTGGTCCACATTCACCAAAAAGCCTAATCGCACTTGCTCTCTTACTCATTGGAAAAGGTGAAAATGGCAAGAGCTTTAAGCTTTCCAACATCTTAGAGATTGTCTTTATGAAATTGCAAGATGGGGGCTTAACCAAGGATGTAGAAAGCTGGGTTCCTAGATTAATTACTACAACTTTTCGTCGAGGACAGAGAGTTTGGAGCAGAGGGAACATGATGGCCTCCATGCTTACATATCCCATGCCTGACATTATCAATGGCTTCAAAAAGAACTACGAATCTCTTGAAACTCCCATACACGTCTCTCCCTTTCTCTCTCTACCCCTTTGGCGTTTGTGGAATTTTACAGAGTCCTAGCTGGCCAAACATGAACATAGTGAATGACAGCATGTCTATGTCAGCTGGGCTGTCTCAGAAACTGCTAGCTTTGAGTAAAGCTTTTACCAGTACTCACTGGATTTCGCGCATCGACTGGTGTCAGTCACTGCTGATCAGAGGATCATATACGAAGATGCAGGACACCAAAAAACATCATGAAAATTTACAAAAAAAGAGGCAAGCAAAATATTTTGTCTTGTAAAAACAAGATACGGAACAATGTACGGTTGTTTTAGCTGTTGCTATGTCTATTCTACCGACTAAGACAGGCCGCTCCCTCTCCCCAGAACCATCCCATCAAATGCTAAGTTTTATGATTTCGCTGTGTTTCCCATATCCATGCTGTTTAATTATGAAGATCTTATGTCTCTTAGCCTATCTTTGTCCAAACCCACCTTTACTTTTTAGCATTTGAGACTACCATGACAATCAATATAATTAAATGAATAACCCAACAAGACAATAAATATGCTACCGTCACCCATTAAATGGAAAATGAAAACAAAAAAAAAGCCCACATTACAAAATTGAAATACGCAACAGGAAATCCTGAAATCTTGCCTTCTGAAAATGGAGTACGTTTGTCTCCTAACGGCGTAGGTGGGAACAGGGCATTGATTGAGTGGAATTTCCAGGACAGGAACTGAAAGTCTAGGGGAAAAAGAGGAGAATAAGACAGTGAAGCGGTGTTGAGGGGTTTGAGGCAAAGAGAGGGTGACAAAGTCACGCAAGAAAATGATGCTTTGCGTGAAGCAATTGAGAGAGATTCGGATTTGAGAAGTAAAAAAAAAAAATGGGAGAGAAGATTTGGCTTCAAAGCACGAGAGAAATGATGCAGCGTGTATGGAAGGATCTTCTCTCTCCATTCCCATGGCGTATCCATTGGTTCGAGATAGATTTTGGTGTGGCAGGGCTCGAGGTGTGACATAAAGAATATAGCTGGTATTATTTGGTCACCTGCAAGTTTTGCTTGTGACTCCGTGTGGGGACTATGCTAAGATTATGGCCACTTAAATCTCCCTAACATGTCTTGTTTCCTTCAAAACAGCTTCGCTCCAACCATGTATTGCATGATTCTGGTGGGAGCCATCCAAGTAGATCTCAACACCAATTTTATAATCCATGCCCTCTTCTCACCATTCAACCCTCTTTTATCACATTATGACTAAATAGTCTAAACCCATCTTCCCCGCTTGGTGTTAACAATGCCAGAACTGCAATTACCATGAAAATCACTTACAAGGGTTGAGCTTAAGAGAATGCTAATTATGCCTAGTATTTTTATGGCTTTTCAAAGTGTTTCTTTGAGCACGTCTACCTTTTTAAGACTTCTATTTGGGACTTTTGTGACTTGACTGTAATCATCAAGATTCCTGCTTTAAATGATATTAAGTTTTTTAATACATATATAGCAAACCATGAATCTTCTGCTCAGATTTCTGCTCACTATGCTTACTCATTTGAGATTTTTTTTCTTTTTTTTTTTAAAGAAAAAAAGTTGCATCAAAGTAATCATTAAGAGTATTCTTACATATGATTTTGTATACGGTTCCCATGAACATAGTTAATTGAGTCTTAGGAGCTTTTCTTAATCCTATATACGTAACTTTTAGTTCGAAATCTTTGTTTTCAAGATTTAGTTGAACACGTCTACTCATTTGAAAATTTTCTAAAGTTCATGTCAGTGTATTTATTAATCAGTATATTTTAATCTCATATACATATATATATGTAAATTGTTTACAATATTTGTATTAGTTTACAATTCTTCTGTATAAAGTTAGCATAATCTTATTGGTTATTTGATTAAGTATTTTATTAGTATCTCAATAAAGATTAAAGTAATAATTAGGATTCTTCCTCTAAGCAATACAAAGTATAAGTTTGATTGTTTACATCGATAATAAGTTCATGATCTTATCTTTTTATTGAAGCAAACATAACATAAAAATAATACACTTGGCACAACTCTATTGTTTGCTCTTTTTTCGAAAACGCCAAAGGTTAGGAGTTTTTAATTCTTTGGTGACCATGATAACATCCTACCAATTAGACATCTCCTAGGAGGTGTCTAGACAATAAGAAAAGGAACAGAACGCATACAATTTTGAGTTTTCTTCTCTATTTCTAAACTTGACAAAGAAAGCTGTTGGTATTGGGAAACAGGAATTGGAGTCTGAACAAATTCCACATCAAAACTTAACGAGGCAAAGGGTCTGGGATTAGGAAGGTGAAAGGAAAGGAAAGGCAAGGAAAGAGACCTGTCGAGCATGATCTGCAACACCCAACAGGCAAAAGAAACGAGAGTGATTGTCCCATGAAAACGAATCCAGAACTCTCAAGACTTGGGCACTAGAAGCTGATCACAGTGGCTCGTCCAAACAAGAATAGTGGTGGGCTCCAGAAGTTAAGGGCAAGTTTTGGTGCGCATGGTACAGTAGCACTCAGGGATGTTCATTAGTGCTCGAACCCAGAAAAGGAAAAAAGAAAGATAAATACAAGACGTATAGCAACGTTTTTGCTACATGTGTGCAAATGTGCGCGTGCAAGCATGTGTGGCGGCTTGTTGCATACCAACAAATGCGGTTGTCGCACAACTCAGGGCCTGGTGGGGACGCCATGTCTGAGAAACTCAATTGGGAGCTCGAACAAGGATGGACCTCAAGTGCCCAGGAGTTGGGACACATGCTAGATGATGTGTAGCTGCATGGGTCCGGCCACCGTGGCTGTCGGGAGGGGGAGGCTGTAGAGGGCTTATGAATGGGACCAATCATGGGTTTAGGGCTGCATGATTTGGGTGGGAGGAGGAGATGTGGCAGTGGGGTCAGTCCTAGAGGGTTTTAAAAGTTCACTTAGTGGGACCAATCCAAAGATTAGTGTGCTAAAGTTCTTCAAAATCTTTTCCTTTTGTCCCTTCAAATTTCCCCAAAGGTGTTCAAAGACAATTAATCTAAGATGGAAGAAGATTTTGGCTGCAACTTTTGATGGAAAAAGTTGGAGGATTTCGTTGAGAGTTTGGGTGAGACTTTCTTTTAACATGAGATTGATTCAAAATTGGTATCATAGTTGGAAATGGTTGACCATATTTCATGAGAGAGAGAAGAGAGAGAGAGATGGCTTCCGTGTCATCTTCAAATAGTGTTTTGAAGTTTGGTATTGCGCGTGCAGCACAAAGAGATGGGATTGTGGTCATAATGGAGGCTGCCAGCCACACCCCATAAGATTATTCATGACGCATACACTCTGCATCATTCCCTTCCCCTTCAAACTGCAAAATTTTGATTCTAAACTCACAATTTTGCATCATTGCTTTCCCCCCTCCTCTATTCCTTCCTACCTTCCGCTGTCTTCTTATACCTTTCATTATATCCCCTGTCTACCTATACCATACCTTTTGTATGGAAGTTTCCATAGAGCTGATCATTCTGAATTATTGGTGTATAATCTTAGGCTTAAGTCTTATATTAAAAGCCAAGATGACCGAAAATGTGATGAGGAAGGTAGTTTTCGGAGGTTACGTAGCTTCCTACAGAAGCCCACCAAGTACTAATTGCTTCCTTTTCCTTCAAAAACACTGTAACTCTCTACCGACCAGTTCCAAACAAAAGAACCGTAAATAGATAAATAGGGACCTAGATAAACATCATTTTTTCTTTTAAATCTTGTCTGGTGATTCATTTGGGCCAATTATTAAAAATATTTCACTCTGTAGGAGGATGTATGGAATAGCTGCTGCTCTCAACGGGAACAAACCATTTTCACTTCAGTTACTGATATGCTAAGAACCGTGCATGCAAAATAAATTGCATGGAAAATAAGTATGCTGCGAAGGGTTTGATTTCACGTATGGGCCTTCCCTAATTCAAGGATATTCTCATTATAAATCTGCCACGCTTGATTCCTTTTGTTTTCTTTTTTTTCCTCTTTTCATTAGTATTTTGCAAACTAATTATTATTTTAAGGAAAAATGTTAATTATATGATGGGCACGTCTAGCTTTTTCTGATCTTCACCTGCTCTCCCAAGAAGGCAAGAATCGACAATGCTGTCCCTTTGGACAGTTCTGTTTGCACAATACTGTGACTTTTACCTTTCCAATTTTCAATATCTGAGAACCATTAATGCCATCATCAAATAAAGTGGGGCTCATGTCACAGCCTTGAGTTACAGAGTTCTGCTTTGCTCTGCTCCTCTTGTTCTGCTTGCTTCTTTCTTTCTCTTTTTTCCACCGAAGTTCTGTTTGTCTTGCTTAATCTACAGATACTTGAGAACCTATAATCGGCAAATAAAGCTAAGCAGCAACGCTGATAACTGCTGTGATGCAGAGACGCATCCAGTTCTAGTCTATGATTATGTTTGTGTTTCATAGTAGCTACAGGCAAATGATTTTGATGCTGTAAGTTTTGTATTTTGACCCGGTCCTAAAATGTCTTCCATCTCATCTAATAAGCAATCTTATGAACCTGTAGCTATTGAAATTTTGTTGGGTGATTGCTGAGCAAAGGCTATAATGTTGTCCCGGCATATTGATGGCTGCACTTCGGCACTACCTGTTTAAACCTATTCCCTTGACCATAAAAACCACCATAATGATCCTTATGATAAAAGAAAGTTGGTAGTTGTAGTGTGCTTGAAATCAACTGTAAGCAACGTCGACAAAGGAGGAAATGACACCGCTCTTCAGGAACAGAAGAGAAACTTAAGAGAAATAATTAAAAAAAAAAAACAGAACTCTTTAAACTCAAATATTAAAACAAGGGAGGTGCAGAAGGTAAAGTAACACAAACAACAAACGTTCTATGTGGTCACCTTCTCGTCCTGCATTATCTGTGTTCAGCACCAGTTTGAGACATGATTGTTTATTGTACTTTTTTCTTTCACAAGAAACATTCTAACCATCTACGTGTTTTATATTTTGTATTGGATTTCTAATGGAAGACCACCTACAAACAATGAGTACGACAATGGGAATTGCCTAATGAAGCTAGACAACTATAAATTGAAGCCTTGTAATGACATAGTGCAAAATAAGTCGGATTTGAATAGGTTGTGTTGATAGAAATGGATGATTTGTTCGTTGCCCTGTTGTAGAAATTACGGAAGATGGGAATGAACAAAAGCTGTTGACAAATGATATGGCAGAACTTTATAGGGTGGAAGAAAATGGTGAATTTGCCGAGAGAGCTGTGACAAAGAACAAGATTGCGCGTGGGCATAAATTCCGTTCTTTGTTCCTGTCTGCGGAAAGATTTGGCACATAAAAATTTGGAACACATATCATCATCTTTTACACTTCATAATGCCTGCAATTATTACTCTTGGTTGCATAGCCCGCATGCCCAAGCCAAACCCCCTTCCTCCTCTCACTTCCCTACTCCACTGTCTCTCTCTCACCCACCTATAAATTCCATCCAACCCCCACTTCTCTCTCTCACCTGTAGTTCCGCACTCTCCAACTATATCCCTCTCTTTCTCTCTTACTCTCTCGCTTTGTCGCCCTCTCGCTCTCTTGATTTGTCCTACAATCCATCCCTCTTTCACTGTCTTCTTTTTTCTGGTGTTTCATCCCAAAATACCTTAATGGCTGTCTCTGGTTTTGAAGGCTTTGAGAAGCGCCTTGAGCTCCACTTCTTTGGTGATGATCCTGCAGTGATGGATATGGGGCTTAGGCAGCTCCCGTTTGAGTCGCTAGAGCAAGTCCTGCATGCTGTGCAATGCACCGTGGTCTCCGCCGTAGGCAACCTCTTCTTTGATGCCTACGTGTTGTCGGAGTCCAGCCTCTTCGTCTACCCCACCAAGATCATCATCAAGACATGTGGGACCACCCAGCTTCTCAAATCCATCCGTCCATTGCTCCACTACGCCCGCCACCTTGGCCTCTGCCTTTGCTCCTGCCGCTACACCAGGGGTAGCTTTATCTTCCCAAAGGCACAGCCCTTTCCACACACCAGCTTCAAAGACGAAGTTATCTACTTGGAAGAGACCCTTCCTACCAGTCTTTGCTATAGAAAAGCCTCTGTTATGCCCTCCAAAACCCCCTCTCATTCTTGGCATGTCTTCACTGCTAGCGATGACTCTCACATGGTGATCACCCCGCATGCCCCTGACGTCTTATATACACTCGAAATCTGTATGACCGAGCTCGACCGTGTCCTCGCTCGCAAGTTCTTTAAGCGCCCCGGCGACGAAAAGACCGGCGACACGGCCGGGAAAGAGATGACCCAGCTGACCGGTATCGGCGACATCCACAGCGGCGCTCTTATTTGTGACTTCGCATTCGATCCGTGCGGGTACTCCATGAATGGTGTCATTGACGGCGACCGCTATTCCACCATTCATGTAACTCCGGAGGATGGTTTCAGCTACGCCAGCTTCGAGTGCGTAGGGTCCATTTACGACGATCATGATGACGTTGTCCAGGTCTTAAAGAAGGTTGTGCAAGTGTTCCGGCCAGCAACGATGTCTGTGTCAACCACATGCATGGGGCACGAGGTGTGGACAAGGGTCGCAGGTGCACTAGAGCCGCTTGGACTGAAATGCCGGAGTTGCGCAATGGATGAGTTCCCTGCGGCGGGAAGTGTGGTGTTTCAAACGTTTACGACTCAGCGGAAGTAAAGCCGGCAAGCGTTTGGAAGCGAGGCTTGGGGGTGGTGGTAGATATGGGAGGAGGGAAAGAGAGAGACTTAGAGAGTTAGAATTAGCAGGAAATTTAGGGTGGAGGGGGGGTGATGGTGATGGTGATGAAGAAGAAGATGATGAGGTGGATGAAGATGACTGGGGAATAAGGATGATGAATGGGTTGACTTGTGTAGAAAGATAAAAGTGGAGATGAGAAGGGATGATGTGGTAAGTAGCTAAAAAGGTTGGTGGTATACTGGTATCATCATGATAAGGCACCCCACTTAGGCTCGCACGCCTAAGATTTTGAGGATGGTAGTGGAAGGATAGAGTAAAAGTGCTCTTGCTCTTTGTTTGAGCTCATTCTCATTCTCTATGTTCTGTTCTATTCTTTCTTTCTTTTCTTTTCTTTTTTCTTTTTAATATTATTTCCTTTAAAGAAATATCTTTGTTCTCTTTCTCCTTCCTCCTCTCTTTTGTTTGCTTCTACTTTCTTTGTTAGAGAGAAGAAATGGTTGCCAAAGTTCATGGAACCTTATCAAAAGGGCATGACAGAAAGAGCACAATGGGGACACTAGTGTTCCGAATTTGGCCATTGTGCATGCCCTATTGCTTTGCATGGTCGCTTTTCTTTCCTACTCATTCTTTGTCCAAATGGGTTTACGAAGTCGCCTTGCCTCCACATCTTTTAATCCAACTATTCTTTGTGACCTATCACCAGAATGCACTTGAAGATTTGGATGTCCGTGTCCCATCCCCTGACCCACTTAATAAGAAAAGATTTGCCGTTGAAGAATCTTATGGATTTATTCAATTTCAGAAACACTGTGAGCGTGCCTAGATACTCACATCTTTATGCATCAGACATTATAAATGTTGGCCAAAAGTGTTTTCCCTCGTACTCAGTTCACTTTCTTGTCGAACATGTTACTTCGTTTGCCCAAAGTCTGGCCCATTTCAGGGGATTTGCAGAGCAAAGCACGGCGAACATGTAGACCAACGATCTTTCATTGACCTGGGAATTTGTTCCAAAAAGGCAGCTATTATCACCGAGGAAGGCATGCGGAAACCTCTCTTTGAAGATGAACTAACCCATATACATATATATACTCAAGGCAACCCGATTTTAAAGAGAAATAAAAATGAAAAAAATCTTACATTCCTCATGAATCAAACCCACAAATTCATACAGTTTCATGCATCATCTGCAAAGCATGAAAGGGGGCCACTCTGTTTTCCTTCGATAAATAGTCTTTGGGCAGGCTCTTGTTTTTTGTCATTGCGGTTTGCTTGGAGATGACCGATTCCATCTTGGAAAGGATATTGAGTTGCTTCAGGATCACATTCACCGAGTCTAGGAATGAAGTCACAATGTCCAACCTCGATATTATTCTTCCTTGTAAACTCTGAGCTTATACTGGGGCACAATGGCCTTCCTTCGTTGCTAGATACTACTTTTAGCAAACTTTTGGCTAACAAACTTTTAGCAACGTCAGCAAATTTAATCAAAGCTTTTCTTCGCTATGTACTGACGATCCTTCTCGATCACTTCCTTTTCTTTCCCCGGCTTACGGGCCCAAGTCAGTTTCAAGAATTGGGTGTGGCGACTTGCAATCTGGGTTGGACTCAGAACCTGCAGGAACACTTGACACTTTGAATTGGGTATCAATCCACGTAAGAACTGAACTTCATAACCTTGCCTGGTTCATAAGTAATTTTTTGGAAAGAATCCACCTTTTTATTCTTTACTTAATTGTAGTGAGGACTTTCAGCTTATCAGGGAGTTTAAAGTGAAGGTGACTACGTCAAAACTTTTAAATGTTGCAACTTATCTTTTGTTGTTACTTGAAGCTTCTTGCTCCTGCAAACTTAGCCTTACTGATCTCGAATGTATACTACCATGATATGAACTTAAAATATTTGGTTTGATGACAAACCCCACCAGTGGAGCACTTTTTGAACTCCACTTCGAAGACTTGATATATTGGCTTGAGGTCTAAAAACCTGCAATTCAGTTTTCATCTGCGACATATATGTCTTCAAGGTGTTTAGGCCTGCAGCCTTGCCGCTGCTCGATGCGCTTTGTTGACTTTCCAGGAGCTACTGCGGCTAGCTGGAGAAAATCTGGTCTGTTTTGCCATCAATGGACTGACTGGATCTAATACCATGTCTTTTTGTTTCACCAAATCACTTAGGAACGATCTTTATGACATTCAATCAATGCTTTAGAATGCTAATTAACTAGTGTTCATACGCAAGAAGTTTTTGACTTACAAAAATATTAAAGCCTGTGAAGCCAAGCCTGTGAAGCCAAGCCTATGTAGCTAAACTCAAATGAATTAGCCTGCCTGAAATCAAAATTGAACCATGAATCTTGTAATTGTATTCGCTACACCTTGACCCTTTCACTTAACTAAATTACATGTGTGGTAAAGTTATTTTCCAACCTATACACATCACTCAATCACACCTCTCCACTTCGTTCTTATCATCACTACAAAGCTTCAACGCAAAATCAGTGGTAGGCCAGCATGCCCTAGAGATATGTCCAAGTGTGCAAGTGACTTTCCCTGGGGTTATAAACCATTTGTAACCAAACTCAGCACACCAACAACCATATCAAGTTGTATGCCTCCATAAACTTCATTCAAGCATTTGATTTACCAAATCACTTCACTCAGTTACAATTTTCGAACTCACCAGTAGAACATACAAAACCTCTCATATCAATGCAATACATTTATTTATAAAAGTGTTTAAAAAAAATCATGAGGACGTTAAACAAATGGCAGCACATGTTAGTTTCTCCAGAGTAGATTGCCCTATGTTTTCTCACAAATAGAATCAAGTATGCCTCAACACCAACATCAAACAAGGTTATGACAAAAAAAATGTCAGGAAGCTATCCGTGTCATTATATATCACGCCAAAATCTTTGCTGGCCACGATTTCTAACTATTCTTTCTCATCTCAATCCGTATAAAACAGTGAGTGAGATTCATTATGCTGAGAACGTAGCTATCTGAGGGTTGAACAAGACACAGAACTCTTTTGTCAGCCTGCGTAAAACTTCAAAACCCATGGTCGACACGTTTAGTTGATCAAGAAATAGAGAGCACGTTGCTAACAAAATCCCAGCATATACATCTGTGAGGTGCCACTGGTAAAGCTATACTTTCTCTGCAGCAGCAGATGGGCACTTCCCCAATGTGTTCCACAAAATATAATCACCAGAAGTAACCTATGTACAACCAAAATAACTGAGAAGAGAAGACAAGAGTCTACAGGTATAAAATGAATTGGAATTTGCATAAGCAAAGCATTGGCAAAAGTCATTACGAAGCAGCAGACTATGCAAAGGAGAACTAAAGGAAATTACGGTATCATGCACAAGTTGAACAATAAAATCAACATATGGGTGGGAAAGAACAACATTCATTAAAATTATAATGAAGCAATAATATCACCTCTGTATAAATACTTCAAGTAACAGCCATCAACGCATCCAAAGTTCAGCAGAGACTTTTAAATTCTCAAACAAACATTTTAGGAGCTTTTCAGGGATACAACTGGGTTAGTCTTTATTAATGGAACCATCATTGATCATACTATATTTTTGTCAGGAGGAGGTCCAAGTAAATGAAGGATTAGATTACTTCAACTCATGTGCCAAGCAGATTGAAGGCCAATTCTTCTGAATACATTATTCAAATTTCAATTTGTGTTCAAGTGTTTTAATATGTTATTCAAGGAGATCTTAGTTATATTCAAAAACTAATTGGACAACAATGGGTATTTATTAGTTTCATTTCTCTTCAGAAATTGAGCCACAGAGATCATTAACAGGCACCAAGCTTGCTGGAAATCGTGGGAAATGGATCTGCAACTCTTTGCCACAAACACAAATAAATTCAGTTCGACCAATACTTGGAGCTGCTAGGTCTTCTGCCCAAACTAGAATCCTAATTTTCTTGACAGCAATGTAATAGGAAATCAAGGGAATCTTTATCCTTAAATTTTTACAGATCTACAATTGAGAATCTCCAGGAGGCCCAACTACACTCAAAAGAAAACTCATGTCAATGCTTAAAAGTGAAAAGAGTCTCAAGAAAGACCTACCTGACTTGAAAATTCGACAGGTGCTTTGACAGCTGGATAGATGCTCACCTGCATACAAGACAAACAATTAGAAGAAACCCCACAGAAGAATCAATTATATGTAGTTTCAATGAATCCTAAAAAAAATAAGGGTGCCTGATAAGCTAGTTATAATTTATTATCTTATGTATATACTGACATCAAAGAAGGTGATTATACAAAAACAAAAGGATGACTAGGAGTGCAAGGTTTCAAGAAAGGTAGGGTATGAGTTGTGTTCAGAATTTGGAGTGGAAACCATGGCAAAATCTGGGACAATTGCCAAAAGATTTTCGAAATTTTCTTTGAGCATGTTGCACAATGAAATAGGGCTGATTTCCTCCAAGACCTACCCACCTCTCTCCAAACCTAACATGATTGTTTCCCATCAAAGGCCTTTCTATCTTTAGATTGAGCCATGATACGTTCTTAAATAAAGAGGTTCAACACAGCATGGAGGGAAGAATTCTTTCAAGGAAATGTTCCCATTACATTAATCAAGATTGAGGAGTCCCATCTAATAGATAGATATTGCCAGCGGGAAACAATGACAAACTTTACAGTATGCAATCCTATAACAAATTATGAGAATGTGATGCACAAAAGCAAGAGTTGCCTGAAACTGCTTTTTAGTTTTTTTTTTACCCTCTTCTTTTCCTTTGCCTTTCTTTTTTTCTTTTTGTTTTGAGGGGGGTAGAGGGTTGGGGGGGGGGGGGGGGGGGGGGGGGTGGTGTGTTGGTTGTTGGGGGCACACACGAAAAAATTCTCCAATAAAGAAGGTAATATGGAGAACTCATTTGCAGAAGTCTTCTACTGTATTTAAGCAGAAAATCTAGGATGTTCCAATTTCTATCACACTAGGACATAAAGACAGCAAAAAGCTTTTGGAAAACAATACTCAATCTCAATATCCAACATGTTGTGATTTCAACTGTATTAGCACCTGAATGGTACATGATAAAGCAAGGTGGATTTGCAAAATAGAGTTCAATCTCAAACTCCTAGCACATGAAAGGTACATGATAAAGTAAGGAGCATTTGCAAAATACAGTTCAATCTCAAACTCCAGGATGTTCTTGTCTCTATGGTAACAGCAAAGGCAGACTCTGACTATATGATGCAACTTCTAATTATCTTTCAAAAACAAAATGAAGAACACATGGTGCCAGAGAACCAAAAAAGAAAAAAGAAAAAAAGGGAAGAACACAAGCTTACTGATTTAGAATTGATTGTCATCCCTGATAATGACGCCCCAACAATCTTGAATGATACCTGTTACAATAGATTTATAAATGCTTGTTCTGAATTAAGCCTAACGTTCAATTTATCAGAGGATGTACTAAAGTCACTGCAAGTATGGATCTACAACCCAACATAATTGCATTGCTTCATCAATTTTAGCAGACATTATTTTTCCAGATGCAAATGATAGATGTCGACAAAAGCAACATGCTACAATACGATAACAAACAATGAAAAGCCATAGAAAGCACAGAATGAATCACATTTTTGCGCAGATGCTGCTAAAGCAGCAGCTTTAATAAGGGCTATCCTCATTCAATGTGTTCATATTTAGGGGTATTGCAAATTAGAATTCATAAGCAAAGATGACATCCCTGATAATTTATCAGGGTAAAGGATGACTTATTTACGTCACTGAAGTTACACAGAGAAAAGCAAACAAACAGAAAAAGAAAAGAAAAAAAGAAGACGGAATGAATGCTAAACAAAGATGAAGAGCCCAACTCCCACTTAGGGACAATCAGAACATGAACCAAATATTCCAAATGCATAAGCAGCATATATACACATCATGCCAGGGAAACTGAAAGGATGGTAAAATCAAGTCTTAATCTCTTATCTGGTTGTGCTGAACTAAATGAACTAAATATACATGTTTCACTTCCTTCTTTAATGTGTTAGGAAAGTACATAAAAAAGTCCTTATCCAAGACTTTGCCTACCAAAACTGAACAGAATTATGCAAGAAAAATCTGGGAGAACTCTTCAAAAGTATAGGAAAATATTCCTCCGGAAAGGACAGGTTTTGTGAGTTCGCATCTATCATATGGGAAAGTTGAAGATGACAGTAACAGCAATAAATTTAACATTTCACGGAAATGAGTTTCTGTTATTTCCTAACATCATTAAAGAATGCCAATGGAACTCCTTAGGCATAAAAGTGACTCCACAAGATCACAAGATGTTAATTAAAATGCTTAGAAACATTAGCAACATCTCCAACAAAATACTGGAATATAAAATAGAATATGGAAGCACATACTCTTGCATAACTGTATGCCTGCCAGCAAAATGGCTCCTCTAGATCAACGGGAGGAATATCGTTGTTCATCTTCTCCATCAAGAATTCCTCTATGTTGTTATTAGAATGCTCTGTCTCAACATCACTATCTTCATCAGCTATAACTGCAGCAAGTGACCTAGAAGAAGGCAATCTTTGGGTTTGCCATGGTGCAAACTTAACTGTTCCAGGGAAGGTTGCCTCAATACTCTTTCCAGAAAAGCCACGCCCACTTGCTATGATTTTCCACTCTACAGAGTGCTCTGTGGTTGAAACTGTTCCAATCGAAGGAGTCCCATCAAAGGATACAACCCTTCTTCTAGGAAAGGGCATAGTCACTGTACAGAATTCCATTGCCAAAGGAGCCCTATAACCTTCCATCAGGCACAACTTGAATAAAAATGCACCTTGATCCTCAGAGACCATTGATAATTGATAAAATCCCTTAATGGGGGGTCCAAGGCTACAACTAGCCTGATAACGCATTAAAACAAAATTGCCTAATGGAGGTGAGAACATCACAGCCTGCTTATCAACAGATTGTTCAGGAACTTGAGCACAGGGATGAAAAGATATCACCTCAATGTGAGCTGTGTTCAACCCTGTTAAGGGGAATGAGACATCAGGCAATCCTTCCAATTCTGCTCGACAGTTTATTTGACCAGAAACTGATATATCATCTGGAATTTCATCTCGGTCATACATAGCAGCACGAATGATCTCTTGTATTGTGAACAGCATTCTCTGCTTTCCTTTATAAAGATATGGCTTCCATGCTGGTTGCTTGAGATCAGGAGGAGGCAGATCCGATGAAGAAAAGCCATTAACCTTGACAGCAACTATGTTGGAATAGCTAAGGTCCAAAGGTGTACCTAAACAACAGTTAATCAAGGCCATGAAAAATGAAGCAGAATTAGGCAAAAAAAAGTTTCACACGTGAATTATAATTGAGAAATTCGAGCTGAGAAATACCATAATAAAAAGTACCAACCAAAGGGCATTGAACTACTTATGAAAGTCCGAAGAGCATCTTTATCCAAAAGCCTTGAACCAATCTTTGGGGCATCTGCAGCAACAGGTCCTGTTACAGCAGTGCTTGAAGGGACAGAGGATGCAACTGGTGCGGCCATGGGTTTTGGCCTTGAAGAGATGCCCGATATACCTATACCACCAGTTAATGAATCCAATAGACCTCCTACAGAGGGAGATGCACTAACAACTACTTCAGGTTCTACTACATCGGCAGCAACTAGATCACCAATAGCATGTGCAACCATGAATGCCCTGTAAAATTGGTAAGAAGAAATTGCTAACACATACCATTTGATGTGAACAGAGCCAAGTAACATAAATATGAAAGGCCAACTGCTTTTTTGCTGTTGCACAAGGGATCATCTTTAGTGAAAGGAAGTAACAATGAAACCAGAAATCCAGTTCAACAGTTCAAGTGAAGCACCAATACATGTTAATGCCAGGAAACATCAAACATGTACCTTAATATATGTGCAATTTGACTGAGAAAATATAGACCATCATGGATAAGAAGAAAGGAACAAAAACCCAACCAAAAAAAATATAAAAAAATATGAAAAGAATTTGAACATGTCACTGAGAATTGCATATAGAAAGAGCAGGAAATTACCCACAGGTATTCCTTCATGTAGCCAAACCATTAAAATGCAATTCACTGAACCCCAAACTTTCAGGACCTAAGTATATCAAAAGACAATGTTGGAAAAAAAATTGGTACATTATAACAAGAACTCTCCTTGTTACAACTCCTACGCACAAAGTCATGTATTTTTACACTCACTACTTCAACCATTATAAATCTGTCATAAATTTAAAGGGGAGGGAAGGCATCAATCTTAAGACAGATTTTAGGACATCTTCTGCAGGATACACATGGTAAAATGAAATTTATTTTGGACAAAAAATTACATCAACACTGAATCTAGAAGAGTCCATCAAAGAAAGGAGCTACTAGTAAAATTAACAGAAACTGTGCAAGGCATAACAAAGCATAGAGCAAAATGGTGCCAAAACTGATCTAACAAGAAAGTTTGCTTGTGCAGATTTCACGATCCAAGCCAAGAAACATCCTACCATTCTAGATATATCAACGGCTTCCATGAGAAGCCTGAAAAGTTAGAAGACAATAAATGATATTAAACCAATCATCTTTGACCCTTAAAACATGTAACATGAGGCCACGTGCTTGCTTTACTAATAGACAGTGCTTTCAATTCCATTTCAAGTAAATCTTTCATATTCAGCGGATTAGGGCATGATCTTGTGTAAGTATTTTTAAGCTTCCAATGATGCCTAGTTGAATCAGGAAGAGAAGAGATCACGTATGAATTCAAGACAATTTCCAGATTAATTCTGAAAAAAATATCCACAACAGCACTCGTACTCATAAAGTGATTCCAGAATGAGGTAGAACATGATTTTTCAAACCTCAGGGTATAGACAAGGTAACTAGCTAAATGGCCTCTCACATGCCCTAATTATACCATACATGCCAATGCTGCTTCACAAATTAAACGTACAGAAAACAGTAAAGATCAAGACTTTGACAGTAAATTCAGAATCAATTTGAAGCAGAGAAGTCTACAATGAACTACAATCTGGCTAGGGGGAAGACTGACAAAGTTGTAAGATATTTTCCTATAGTAGAACGTACTTCCCAAACAACATTGCAAGTAACTTACCATACCCTGTGATGGACGGAGAATCAAGCAAGAGGGAAGATAAACTGTCATCCCCTCCAACGGCATTTCCACAATCAGATCTTTTACATAGCCTTGCATATACCTTCAAATGTCTTGGCTCAATTAAAGGCAGCACGAGAATGCAATAATTACCCTTGATGTGCAATATTAAAGGCCAGAGAAGATTATTCTCTCCTTCCTCTTCTTTGTTTATGTAGACACCTATAATGTGGCGTGTAATTGGATCATCAATCCAAGAATCTGATCCCTCGGATGACTGACAAACACGTATGCCAAACCCACGTGCAGATCCCTCCCTGTATAGAAACAGAAAATCTAGTAAGAATTACCAGGAAGAAATAGGTATCACAGAAGAACTTCATTAGTTTAATTTTTCCAGAGAAATCATAAAATTCAGAAAGACTGCTGCGAAAGACAATTAACCATTACAATAAACTTTATGTTCTCACCCCCACATTTTCAACAAATAAATACACCTGACAGTGTTTCTTATTTTTTCAAACAATTAGTTAAGGCAATAAATGTTGAAATCCATTACCATGAGACTGACACTCATTAACCAAGCTGTCTGACACTGGTAAACAATTAGACAATTATTCGCTACATAAATTGCGCACTCCCAAGACTAATACGAACTAATCTAATTTTTTTCAATTTATTTACCTTTGCTTTCTCTCTAGAAAGGCGGCAGCCAATTCGGAGTCCGCGGGGAGAGCCGAATAAACAGTATAACTGAACCTGTCGTCCCCAGTATTCTCATTCTCACGTTTACAAACTTCCCGCCACCGCTTCTCTACGACCGGAAACCTCCTATCAGTACAAAGAGATGCCAAGTTAGAAAAAAACTGGATTTTGTTAGATCTCCGTTTGGCTAAGTTGGAGAACGTATACACAATTTTTAAATCAAGGACTTCAGATACAAATTTTGGTCTGGTTTCTTTTAACCAACTTCATAGCAAACAATAGGCAACTTTCGATTATCACTTTGGGAAAATAAAGGCTATACATTCAACGCAATTTTTTAGCTTCCAGAACCAAGAGAATTGCTTTTTTGGTGCAAAAGGTTTGATTTTCTTCCGCGAATAACCAGGCAGAAACTATCAGATTCAGATAACAACGCTGAATGAACAAAAAGAAACCCTAATGTGCTCGGAAATGTGAAATCGACGAAACGAGAAGAAGAGCCTTGTCGATATAGGAACGCCGTTTTGAGTGGACAAGAGAAATTTACTGGAAGAGAAGGTTGAATTTCAGAAGGTGGATTTCAAATCACACGAAAAATCTGAGAAAAAGGGGCTTGGGAATTGGCTGATGCAAATATCAATGCACATTCAGATGGTGGATTGAGGAGAGACCTGGAGAAAATGACAGCGTCGAAGTTGTTAAGGATCCAGATGGCTCTGATACTGCAACCGCCGGGCATGGCTTTCTCTGCAACTCACCAGTAAGGCCACGATCTGGAACACGAAGCAGAGACAAGAAGATGAATTTTGAATGCCACGGAATAAACGTACCGTCTCGTTTTCGACGGCGGAAACGACACCGTCCTGAAGTTTTTTTATGGGTTAATGTCTATTCCATTTTATTTTATCATGTTTGTCTGTGGCAGCACGTTTTGGTGTGCATATTTATATACACTGAAGTCCTTTCTTTTTCTTTCTTTGTATTTATCTTGTATTTTTTATATTCGTTCATGATGGCACGTTTTGATTCTCTAGAAAACGATGCCATTCTCCAGTTGAGCATTTCTTTAGTATTGTTTTATATTAGTTCATGTCTTGCGTAGTTTATGCATTTGTTCATGCTTCTCTTTTGATTAAAAAGCTCTAATCCACACAAAACAGCGAAACGAGAGAAAAAGATGACGCCATTGCGATGCTGCTGTTTTCATTGGAACTTTTGGAGTCGGAGTCGCGGGGATCAAACTACTACAGATGTTAGCAGCACCGAGTCTAGAAAAAAGTCCAAGCCTCTCCAATTTGGGAGAGGGAGCTTTGATCTCGTCGAAGCGAAACTTTATTTTTATTTTCATTTCCTAAACTCTACTGCACAGAACGTTTATCTTAAAAATTTTATTTAGAAAATGGAACAACAAAGCTGGTAAACTGAAAAGTGAACCAGAAAGTGAAGTGCTTACATTTTGGAAGGCCAACATGTGGTCTTTGCCCTCCTGTTTGTGCACTGGGAATATACAAGATCAGGTATGTACATGTTGAAGGTCGATCTAAAGTTCCATACAGAGGTAAGAGATGACGGAGCCTGCTCTTCGTTTGGTTCGCTGGCTAACCTTCCACTTCTCAACTAGAACCTTCTTTATATTGGCACAACTAGAAACCACGGTAGCAACTCCAGCTGCAGTTATACCATGGCAATAAACCATGTGGCAGGATTCAAGAAGGGTGCAGTTTTTGACAAGATGGGAAAGACCAACGTCGGTTACATGACTGCAGTGTGATAGTAATATTTCCTTGAGTAATGGACAGCCTTCTCCTAACTCAACCATTGCCATATCACCCAAGTTCTGCCAAGATGGACAATTATGTTGGATTGACGAGAAATTTGCAATATCAGATGGGGGGAGAGAGAGAAAGAAAGAGAGAACACACCTGCAGTACACTAACGTCTAGGGAACTGAGTTCAGGGCAACCCCTTGCAATTGCTATTATTCCCGCATCACCAATTTGGTGGCAGCCACTCACATTTAGGTGATGCAGTGAGCAACCCCGACCAATGGCAACAAGGGCCTCGTCTCCAACTCTAGTGACGAAAAGAGAAAGGTCAGTCAGAGGTCTTGTAGGAATTATAGGAGGAAGAATTTTGATAATAAACTAAATGAAATTTTTTACCAGCAAAACATCAATTATAGCAAGAAAAAGGCTCTCATTCTCAAAGATAAAATGAAAAGGGCGAAGGATACTTTACCTATCACAAAACCTAAGACTTAGATCTGTGAGAGATTCACAGTGCTCACCAATAGCAACAATTCCCTTGTTTCCAATCTATCAATATCAAAAATCATGAGATATGTTAGTCTATGTAACTTGACATAATTATTCTGCCAAAAAATATGAACAACCGCAAAGATGCAGATGTTAACAACAAAAATTTAACTACTGTCTCTCTAAGCACTTTTTTCAGTAAAAGAAAAAATTTAATTCTTAGAAGAGGACAATCATATTTATAAATCGAGGAGGCATCGAAAGCAACACAAGCAAACAAAAGTATCTTAATAAAATAGGAGAAACAGTTGACTAGCCTTCACATTTCGCATCAAAATAATAACAAAAATATACAGTAACTTCACAAACCCATCCGTCATAGGCTTGCAGCAATTTCTCAAGATTTCCTCCCAAATAGGCCAACTCTCTATTCCTAGATCTCAATTCCACATAGTCAATCAGTCCAAAACCCAAAAAGACTCCTGTGAGTCAGGCCTCATGTCTCACATTCAATCCATACCCCATTGATCCTCAAAAGACGTACAGTCAAATACTCCTCAAAAGTCCAAGGCTATGCTTAGAAAAATAAAGCTTATGTTATGTTTAAACCCAAATGATAATGTTTCTTGATAGAGCCCGATCTTTGCTTGAAAACCCATAAATTTTCAATGAGAAAGAGGAGGATTTTCCTACAGAGACGGCCTCACTACAACAAGTTAGAGCCTCACAAAGCAAATTAATGAAGCAATCGATGAAAAAAAGGAGGAGGGGGGGAAGAAAGAGTGAGAAAGGAATCTTGGCATTGTCGTCAAACTCTGATTGGCTGTTATGGGGGTTTGAACACCTAAATTCGGAAGGTATTGTCACTGGTGTTGCCCATTAGCAGCTAAGATGAAAAAATGAGAGACAAAGAGATAGAGAAATCTAGGCGTGACCCAAGATTTTCTTTTATTTCAATTTAAGCCTTCCCATGTCCCTTTGTTAGGTGTGTGTGTGTGTGTGTGTGATGTATCCAACCATTTTCAAGGCATCTCTGGATCCAAAATGTGTCAGCACTGTATTCACTTCAAAGTTCAAAATTCTCTTATTCTCTACTACAAAATATTTATCACTTCTGGAAATCCAGAACAGATCTTAAAAACTCAATCGGATATAATGTTGCCCCCCACCTAGCAGTAGATGGAAATTCCTAGATAACAAGGTGGGTATCAATCGCAGCTTTTTGGTGATCCAGAACTGTTGTATACAGCAGACTGATTAACTAAACTCAAATTTCAGACTTGTATTCAGCATCTAAGCACAACCATTTTCTGTGAAGAAAAGTATCCAATTACTCAGGAACAAAAGGGCAATATTTTAATGTGAAATGAATGCAAGGAACAATCTGCATAATAGTGAATATTTGGAAAATTAAACAACGAATTTTGTAAAAGCTGAGATACAAAAACTAAATATGTGTTCTCTTTTTTTTTTTCTTTTTTTCTTTTGGTGTGTGTGTGTGTGTGTGTGTGAGAGAGAGAGAGAGAGAGAGAACCTCATAACACCGGCGAATATGAAGTTTCTTCAACTTTTGGCATCCCCTAGCTATACCACATATACCTTCATCTCCTATACTGGAACAATCTACCAAGTGAAGTGCTTGCAAGAACTTACAGCCCCTTCCAACTTCCAAAAGGGCATTGTTACCTATCTTCTGGCAGAATAATAGGGCTAACTCAGTAAGCTGTCTGCACATATGAGAGAGCCAACTTTAACACTCATCTCAAATGATTGACCGGCAATACCAGACAAAATGTCAACATATTTGCCACAAGCCAATAAAAAAAGTGACTAGCTCTGATCTATATTAAATGCAAGAAGAAGCTTTATTAAGCAGTATGTGAGCGGCCATTAACTATAAAATGCAAAGAGCATGCGATTGACTCCATCCAACCCCTTAAAGGAACTTAAGTTTTGCCCTTCGACAACCAGTGAATCAGCACATTGGGCTATACTTGGACAATTCCACCATGCAGAAAAGCAATGAACATCTATATATGGCAGAACTTAGGATTGTGATGTTTCAGAATGCCAGGGCAAGGATGTAAAAATAAAATCTTCCAAATTAGTAAAAGCATCTACTTCGTAAGAACTCTTCTAGAGCTTCAGACAGTGATACCAGTAGCTCATATACCCCCAACTTGACGTACAGAGAATAAATACACGTCATTAATAAAACAAAAACTAGTTAGATTAAGTTGGCAGAGAAACATACCGGCAAGATTTTCCAATGGATTGCAGTCCTAGAGTTCCAATATTGTGACACCCATTAACTTCGAGATGTGTAAGTTCCTTGCAACCTGTTGCAATTGCTTCCATGCCCTTGTCATTCAGGAAATAGCAATCACTAAGAGTAAGATTTTTCAACTTCGTACAGCCATTGCCAATAGCACTTAGACCCCTGAAATGTGATACAAAAATGAAAAATAATGCAAGAGATTCTGACTGGTGCATAAAAGAAGTGCCTGACACCGTGACCGAGAACAGTTCTGTCACATTCTTATAACGGAAAGAGATTTTTGAAAAAAAAATTCATACAATTGGCAGAACTCTGTTTCATAACAAGCTTATTAAGCATTCAGAATGATGACAGAAATAATGCTCGTCCCAGAAGGAAACTGGAAATAAGCCAATAAATCTCATAGACAGTTTCCAAAAGAGTGAGAAACTAACTTGTCAGTGAATTTCTGCAAGCTGCATACAGCCAGTGTTTCCAGTGACAAACAACAAGTGCCGACAGCTACCAAAGCCACATCAGTAACATTAATACATTGTAGCTTCAAAACTTTCAAAAGAGGACATCTTTTGGCCACAGAAAGAAGCCCTTTGTTGCTTATGCAGTCTGAATCCAGTGACAGGGTTTCAAGAGACTGGCAGTGCAGCCCAACTGCTTCCAATGAAATGTCCGTTATTTTTGCACAAGCTGCTACACCAATAGATTTTAATGATTTCCCACAACCAAGGGCTAAATCAACCACACCCGTGTCACTCAAGCCTTCACAAAACCGCAAATTCAAATCTTCAAGCTGCTGGCAGCACTGTCCGACAGCAGCTATACCCGCATCTCCAACATAACAACCCTGGAAGAAAAAATGTGAATGAGTAGAGCTTAGGATAGTATATCGCATGAGCATAGAAAATTGAAACCAAACAGGTGCCGACAGATTTTATGCCAAAGTCGACCACAAATGGGAGTTCAAAGAGGTTCTAGCCTTACAAGGCTACCGCATGGGGAACGATGCCAGATATTTTCTGGTCATAGCACCCCCCGGTGGAACAAAATCCACACCAACCACAAATTTAGGCAACACGTTACATAAAGCAATAACCAAGAACTTACACTTATTAAGGGTTTGACGTTGAACTAACTGAACATTTACCTGTAAATCCAAAGATTTTAATGATCGACACTTCTGAGCTACGGATACCAGGCCCATACTCGACACATTATTGCACCAAATCAAGCTCAACTTTTCAAGTTTCGAAAAGCCTTCACCGAGGACAGTCAACCCAGCGTCTGATATGTACGATGTCTCGAACTCACTAGTTTCTGATCCACCTTTCTCCTTCGAGTGACGTAGCTTTGGCAATGGACGTACGGATTCAACACTAGGTCTTCTTCCCTGCATTAAAAAAAAAAACGTTAAGAGAATAAAAGAATCAGCGTAATTCTCCAACAAGGAAATGCACCAATTGAATCCGTTTCAGCCGCAATTGAAGTACGAGATCACTGACACAAACACATATCTTCGAATTCTAATCTCTCCAATGAAATAAACATTCCTTCCCAATTCAGTTTAAAGCCCAGACAAATATTCATCGGCAAAACCCAAGTAATTCTGGTCTCTTTATTAAAATTGATCAAGGATCAGATTTCCATCTCATGTACAATCCCCAAAATAAGGAGTCACAAATGAGAATTGAATGTTATGGATTTATGGCTTACGAGCTGAACGGGGAGAGAGAGTCGCTCGTCGACATGGACGGTCCGGACGTTGACAAAGCGGCGAGTGATGAGCTTGACGAAGTGTTCGGGGCTGCCGGAGGCGCCGATGCGGAGAGTGGAGCGGCTGAGACGCTCGAGGTTGAGCCAGCGCTTGCAGACGAGGGAGCAGGCGTCGCGGCTAAGCTTTGCGTCAAGCCGCCGGAAGATCTCCATCAGCAGCTCGTCCGGGAGACACGTATTGATCCGATCGCTACCTCTCATTGCTGAAAGAAGAAATTGATTAATAAAAACAATGGGATTCTGCGTCCGAGGGTGTGGAGACAGAAGACAAATACTTCAGGCGATCGGTGGAGTCGGCGGTTAACTTGGAAGGTTCGAAAGTGTTTTCTCATCTATGCCCCTGGTCCGAAATGCGGCGCGCCCCACCGTGCCTTTTCCTGTCCGGTTAAACAGGGGTTGGTTTGGAAATCTGTTGCAATGAGCGAAGGAAAAAGAAACAACCATGTTACTTCCTAAAGATCCACAAAATTTTGTTATATATATTATTCTACTCGATAAAAACGTATGAGAAAAATAAAAATTAATCTTCAGGTTATTTTTTTCTATGCCCCTGGTCCGAAATGCGGCGCGCCCCACCGTGCCTTTTCCTGTCCGGTTAAACAGGGGTTGGTTTGGAAATCTGTTGCAATGAGCGAAGGAAAAAGAAACAACCATGTTACTTCCTAAAGATCCACAAAATTTTGTTATATATATTATTCTACTCGATAAAAACGTATGAGAAAAATAAAAATTAATCTTCAGGTTATTTTTTTTAAAAAAATAATACAATTGATCAGAAGTTTATGAAAAGTTGTCATTTTTATTTGCTGTTTTCAAACTCAACTCCCATCCTTGGTAATAATTGAGAGTTATTGTTATATTACTATTTTTATTTACAATTTTTAACATATGCTACTTGAATCTTCCTTTATTATCAGAGATTTAGGATTTCCAAACTCCGTTAAGTTTTTCATATATCTCCTTAAACATTTTAAGATTATTGAAGTTTTTGATTTATGTAAAGTCTTGTTTAGATTTGTCAACAATAATCTCTTTAACTCTACCTTTAGTTACTGTAACTTGTATGTGGTTAGAATCAATTTAAATTTGAAAATGAAGAAAAAATTTATTTTGAAAAAAAAAATTGAAAATTGATTAGATTTAGAAGAAAAAAAATCAAATTATGTGTTTAATAATGATAAGTATGATGATTATGTTAAAAAATATCAAAATTTCATTTTTTTATTTTTTTTTATTTTTTTTACACATGCACCTAGGAGAGGAGGGGATCCATTGAGCCTTATAAATGGAGTTAAAGAGGAAACGCTTCATTCCACGTATCTTAAAAAATGATACACAGTAAATTAAAGGCTAAGAAAATATACACAGTAAATTCCGGAGTTATTTTCCAGTGGAACTTTGAGAGAAACCAACAAAAGGGTGTGATAATGTCTAGTTGTTACGGCGACTCAGGTAATGAAGGCAAAGTAGATGCATGATTTTCCAGTGGTGACTTGCATCCGCGCAGGCTTCGTTGTCAACTTATAGAGTCGGTTTCTGCTTTGTAAGTCCGTCTTTAAAGAAATTTAGGTGGCGCACGTGAAAACTAATGACAGAATGGACTTTTCGATAAATCACTGAGACGATGACACTCCAATTTGGTAAAACAGAATTGGGAACTCGAGGAGCCTGCGAGCCTCTGCATGATCATAGGTCGATCTGCAGCATGCTCTAGCGGGAATCAAAAGCACGCGCACAAGAGAACAAGCGATCGCAATCGACCATGTCGTTCTCCTTCTTCAAGCCGTCGAAGCCAAAAACCCCGCAGGAGGTCGCCAAGGCAATCAGGGACAGCCTCTTGGCCCTCGACACCAAAACCGTCGTCGAAGTTAAAGCCCTTGAAAAGGTCTCCATCTCTCTCTTCTTTCCAATTTATGTGGCGTAATTACCACTAGATTCATGGTTCTCCTCTTGATTGAGCTACATACAGTCCACCTATTGGGACGAGTATCATTCCCTCGGGAATGTAGATTGGGACGAACTTTACTGTATTGCTTAGCCATTGTCCAGCTACACCTGCGGCGTGGGTTTGTCTGTAATAGCGAGAGAAGTGGAAAGCTTTCACTCTGCAAATTGTACGTTAGATAAAATGGAAAAATTAGTAGTTTCTGTTTCCTTCAAGCATGAGGGGGAAATTGGAAATGGAAACAAAAGTTCATGGTTTAAGATGCTTTTAAGTTACATAGATATTATGTTGCAATGTCAACATTTATTACTTCTGTAATACGAGAAAAACAATACATACTAATACGTGAGGAATTTTAATCATACAAGCGATATTATATTAACATCGTACCTTTTGAAATTTGGATTATATGTTAGAAAGCTTATTTCCTCCTTAAAACCGGCTTTTAAGGATGAGGCAAGTCTTTTATTTCAAAGAGAATATTAAAATAAGATAAACAATGCGGGACGCACACCATTTTCAATATGCCACTTGGCTCAAATTGAGGGAAAGTACTTTTCGTGATAATCTTTGTCTATGAATGAAGTGGTGCTGCACTTGAATTTAGATTTCAATATCATTTTTAGAAGCTTATTATTTCTTATAAGGGAAGGGTTGGGGGGAAGGGAGGGCTAATTTTTCATTTTAGGAAGGATACAAGACAATATTTAAAAAATAATGGACACATCATTTTCAACATTTCAATTTAAGGAAATCTGTGTTAGAATATGCTAAAAATTCCAAAAAGAAATTGATCTAATTTCATTTTGGAACCAATTCCTAGTAAGAGCTTTGTTATGGGACGAAGTGAAAGAGAAAAGGCGTGTTGTATATTCTATTCAAATTGGTTTCTTTGTATTAATATTGATGCTTGTTTTGTTATACTAAAGGCCATGGAAGAAGTTGAAAAGAATTTCGGAACTATGAGATGTATGCTTTGTGGAGATGCAGAGACAGAGCCAAATGTGGACCAGGTCACACAGCTGGTCCAGGAAATATGTAAAGAGGACATTATTGCTCTTCTGGTTCATAAGTTACCAATATTGGGATGGGAAGTAAGTTTATCCCGTGAATTTTAGTGAGCAATCATTGCGCACCTGGCATAACTGATTTATCATGCTGATGTAGTGTTTTCAACGCAGGCAAGAAAGGATTTAGTTCACTGCTGGTCAATGTTGTTGAAGCAGAAGGTTGACTCCTTGTTTTGCTGTGTGCAATACATTGAAATCCATTTGGAGTTACTAGACTTTCTCGTTGTGTGGTGAGGTTTCTTGATATTTTTCCTTCATATTTTATTTAATCCTTTTTGTTTGCCCAATTTGATTTGTTTGTCTCATGCACATTGAAGGTATATCCTTCTCAAATCAAAATAAGCACACTGGATATTTATAACCACGAAATGTGATGACTTTTTCTCTATCATTCCTAGGAGAATGAGTTTCCACTATTATGTGGAGTCTTTGCCCCAGGAATTATGGAATTTTCATGAGGGAGTTGAAGTGAGAAAATGCTAAAATGTAGAAGGATTTAATGGAGTGTTGTTATTCAACAGATTATCTTTGGTATTAATGTCCATCCAATTGAAGTCTGCTTCTTTTGATGTTCTGACACGCAATTATTTTTATTCTTGCATTGTTTACCTACTGCCAAATTGTTCTTCTCCCGGTTAAATGTTTTAGCCTTACTATGCCTCTCTTGATTAGAATCTTGTGGTGTACTTTCAGTTCAGTCCTGTGTTGTTAGTGAACTTAATAAGATAACCTCGCATGTGACTTATTGTTATCTTCTCCAACCAGCTATGATAACAAGGAAATTGCTTTGAATTGTGGAAATATGTTGAGGGAATGCATCAAATTCCCAACACTTGCAAAGTAAGACATTCAGCTTTTCTTGGTTTTATTTTTCTTTTTACTTTTTTATTACTTTATTTTTTTTGGTTTCTTTTTTTGTTAGCTTTTTGTTTCACTTCTCTATTTGTGTCATAGTGATCTTGCTAAAGTTCAGTGCAATTGGGTGAAAGGAGCTCCATTGTTACTCCATATTTGGTGATGATTTTATAGGATTGTATAGAGAAACAAAAAGTCGTTATTTTTGTACTTGGTCACATTTATTGTGCTTCCATTTCACGAAACTTCCAAATGTGATGCTTTTTTCACTGCTGTCAGTATCGTTGTTTTTGGTACTCTGTTCCAAATATGGTCTTAGGATGCTTTTAGGGAATACTTTTTGTGACTTTCTGCAAGGTGAGACTTTGGAGGCTCAATCCACAGTTCTTGTGCCAAACCTTGATTTCTTATGACTCTTTGAGCTTTTTTGTGTTGGTACTTAGGTTTTCTTAATTTCTGTGGATTGCATTTATGAGCTGTAGCTTATTGTTTAGCTACAAAAATCGACTTAACATTTGATTTGTGCATGTGGGACTGTAGATAATATTGATGCATTTTTAGACTTCATATTTGGCTGTTACTTGTCAGGTTTTAACCATGGCAAAGCCTTAGGCATTTGCTTAATCGAAGATTATCCTCAATTAGGAGTGTATTCCACTTAGCTATTGTTATTACTTCTCCTAAACATAGTTACTCTGCACTATAATATGCAAAAGATGATTTTTTTTTGTGCCATTTTTTATTAAGAATTACATCTGACTATGGGTTATGAATCCTTTCTGTGAAATTAATCATAACTCTTTAAGCTTTCCCTTAATTTTGAGACACATGCTCATTTTCACTATTTATTGGTCTTTATATGTGGTTAAGCTTACATAGACAAATATTGCTTTCTTTCAACTTTGGGGTGCCCTGATAAATTAGATGAGTATATAAACAAGTGTTCCTGGCTTCATAAACACGTAATGGATTATGTGTATTCTGGACCTGCATTCAAACATATGGGAGTTTGATAACCAAACTTTATATTTAAGTGCCATCTCTCCTTTTTTTTCTCTTTCTAAGGAGGAGATCTGGAGTTCACCCCTTATTTCTGGGACTTGTAGGGATGAAGGTTATTCTACTGTGTTGTTGAAGGAAAAGTAGGAGGCATTGTGGTTGTCCATGTACAGAGTGTGGTGAGGGACATACGAAGCTTCAGATATTGAGGATTTGCCACTAACTTCGAAATTGTTGTGATATTTATTATTTAAAATCTCAAAAGTACTAGCTGATGATGATGTTGTGAAACTTTTAATGAAAAAGTGGTTTGCCTTACTGTTGGTGAATTTTGCTTTCTTTCACTCTTGTATTGTTGCAAGCTAGCTTCTCATTCTATTTTTTTTCTCATTTGTTTGAATTTGGGACTGACTTTTCAGATACATTTTGGAGTCAGCAAGCTTTGAGCTGTTCTTCAAATTTGTGGAGTTACCTACCTTTGACGTTGCTTCTGATGCGTTTTCTACCTTTAAGGTTAGCTCTATCAGCATCTTAGTTCCTCCATTCCTTGTTGTTTTCCTGTTGAATACTTCAGTCCCCGTCTTTGCTAGCCCTTTTTATGTCCTTAAATATTTTTTTTGTAGGATCTGCTTACTAAACATGGAACAGTGGTCTCCGAATATTTGAATGCCCATTATGATGAGGTTTTCTTGCTTCCTATCTTTCATGCTATATGAAAATGAACAAATCTAGCCCCGGACTATTTCCTGGATTTAGGTGAATGGCTGGTTAAAGAATCTGTGCCCAGGACATCTGCTTGACTGCAAAGTCCTTGGGATGGTCATATAAGAATAATCCTAATTCATTATCTTTTGGAGACAATAAAGAGCACTGGCCCTGATCTCGGCACAGGCAGAAGACAGCTTTATTCATTCATATACTTCTATCTTGTGTTACTTTTCTGCTTATCTGACTAGAGATCTTTTGCAGTTCTTTGACTTATACGAGAAACTCTTGACATCTACTAATTATGTGACAAGGAGGCAATCTTTGAAGGTTATCTCTCGCCATATTTTTCCACTAGTGCTCTTTGTTTGTTTGATCCATGAGATGTGTTAACAATAGCATGTTCATGAATTTTAGCTTCTCTCGGAATTTCTTTTGGAGCCTCCAAATTCCCATATAATGAAGCGCTACATTTTGGAAGTACGGTACTTGAAAGTCATGATGACATTGCTGAAGGTATAGGATCTTTTGTTTACATGGGCTATGTTTTATCTTGTTACATGGAATGCTTAAAATGTTTTCACGGTTCAAAGGATTCTGGTTTTGTAATATTTGCATCGCTTTCTTGTTCTTACTCTCTTTTTCTCCCCTTGCTCTCTCGTGCACCTTTGGTTTACGTACACGCAGTTTTAATCAATCAGAACTCACTCCTTTACAGTAACAACAGAAGATGCCTACCTTGACATTGATTTCAATATGAGAACATGATAGTAAAATTGGTTCTCATTAAGGCCTCGATTACATAAGTGTAGATGGGTTTGTTGAGTGCTAAGCAGGATTTCTGTTTTGTAGGAAACTAGATTGTTTATCAATCTCTTGGCTGTGGAATTTAAGCCACGTGGCATCTTCTAGAGCCATTAAACCTCTGTTTTCTAATCTACCCGTCTAGCTAATATTTGTCCATTCTGCATCCTGGGGGTTCAAATTTGAACTGATAATTGTAATTCTTGATACATTAAAAAGGCAGCCTAAAACTGTAATAGACTAGCTTTCCAAGTTTGCCGCATATTGTAACAATAACAAAAACATGTTTCTAACTGGTCCTTGTCTGCTTTTAATTTTTTGGTTTGTGTGTTGGTTTTACTTTGTCTGAGCAGGACTCGAGCAAAAATATCCAGATATCTGCTTTCCACATTTTTAAGGTGATCTGATTATTATCTACTTTTCTTATCTCTGTCTGCAAGTGCCAGTATGCTCATTTTCGTGTTCTTTCTAGCAGTTCGAAAGTACCAAGGACACCCTGCAAAAGATCTTTTTCATTGACAGAATATATATATATTTTTTCCCTGGAAGTATAATTTCGGTTTACAGCTATCGTTGAACCTTTCTTACTTTTTGTATTTGGTTTTTAGGTTTTTGTTGCTAACCCTAACAAGCCACGAGAGGTAAAGGTTATTCTTGCCAAAAACCATGAGAAATTGCTGGATTTGCTTCACAATCTCTCGGTCGGCAAAGGTTATTATTTTGTCTTTCTTTGTGGTGAATAAAAAGGGCTCGATGTCGATTTTCTAGAACATCAATACCTAGAAAGCTTCTTTCCGCGGTATTCATCATTCTAAATTTACTCTGCAGGTGCTGAAGATGAACAATTTGAAGAAGAAAAGGAACTAATCATCAAGGAAATCGAAAGAGTATCTCGTTTGCCAATTCTTGAACGTTAGGCCATTCTCCTAGTAGTTGCTTTATCCTTGTAAGGTTTAGTGCGCTTTGACTCAGTAAGGACTGCAAATATAGTCTGACAAAACAGAGGATGATGTCGTTTTGTAAGAGTTTATCAACAAAGTGCAAAGTTTTTGTTATCTAAGAGAGCGAGAGGAGAGTGTCCACAAGAACTGTATGTCTTTCTTTTGCATCTCGTGGATTTGAAAATGTAACACTTATCGTATATAATGTTTGAAAGTAATCAAATCAACTCTTGACTATATTGTATTGTTCCCTGCCTAGCTGGTAGGCACTCTTCCTGCCACATCCATATCCACTTTCTATGGGCTCGAGGCATTTGCCGAAGGATAACGCCTTGGCCCTGCACGTATTGATGGTCTTGTGGATGTTTTTAATGGATAAGCTTCCATGGTCTGATGTCATTAGTCTTGCTTGCTTGCTTGCATATATGTTTTGTTTAGTTTATAATTTCTAGGACTTGAATAATAAAAAAGTATAGCAGTTTACAAGGTACTTTAGAATTTAATTAAAACGAAAACCACGCGTGAATAAGGAGAAGTACAAATGTAAAACACAGGCGGATCACGGCAGAGGTTGACCGATATAGACATGTACTCCATTAACGGCATCATTTCCGTAACGCTTTCGCCTTACGTTCATATTCCTCCTGACTCTTCTACTCCCTCTGGTTCTTATCGCATAAACCCACCGCTCCCTCTAGCATTCTAGAATTCTCCGGGTATCGGACCCCGTCCTTCCCATGGATTTGTTCAAGTCTGTCTTCTCCGACGATCCCCGCCCCTCTGGTTCACAAAGCGACGATGCTCCGGATTCGAGCCCCAAGGCTGACGGCGCTTGGAATTTCGGCGGCTTCATCAAGACTATCGCGTCCAAGTCCGAGTCCGTGATCCAGAACTACCGCCGGGACCTCCAGGAGTTCGGGTCCGGTCTGAAGAAAGAGACGGCGGTGATTCGAGGAGTCGCCTCCGTATCGCTTGAGGCTGGCGCGTCTGTGGCTCAGGAGTCGCTTGAGTCGGTCGGCCAGGCCATAGACGACATCGGGAGCTCTGTCTGGAAATCGACAGCCAAGATTATCTCTCACGGTAGGGACTCTCTTCTGGCTCCGGATCTTGATTCCAATTCCTCTGATAATGACAATAGTAATGGTTATAACTCTAAGCAATTGAATCGTAGTGGCACTAGTAGTCAAGGTTTGGACTTGAAACGGTATAGTAGGTTTGACGCTCAATTGCGTGCGATTCAGTGTGATATGAATACGTACTTGGAGGAGCCGGAGGATTTGGAGAGTTACAATGAGTGGAAACTAGTGTTTTCAATGGAGGAGAAGAGGGAGGAGATTGGGAATTTGATTGGAGAGAATGGGGCGGTTGGAGAGATGCATGAGATGATTGTTCCCGGTAGGGTTGATGAGGAGAGCTTTTGGAGCAGGTACTTTTATAGGGTGCACAAGCTGAGGCAAGCTGAGGATGCTAGAGCAAAGCTTGTGAAGCGAGCCATTTCTGGGGGAGAAGAGGAGGATTTGACTTGGGATTTTGATGATGAAGATGAAGAGAAGGATGGATGGGAGTCAAAGCTTGAATCAAGTAGTACTGATAATGTTGGAAATGGTGAGGTTGGTTTGGTGAGCGAGAAGGATGGGGCCGATGGTAACAGCAAGTCGGAAATGAGGTCGGATGAAAAAGGCGGGGAGGCGAAGGTGGATGGTGTGGAATCTGGTAGGGACAGTGATGTTTCCGTTGTTTCAAGCCAACCTGTGGAGGAAGATCTTGGTTGGGATAAGATTGAAGAAGTTGGAAGCAATGACGAGAACAAAGGGGATGCTGTTGGGAGAGCGTCTGGGGTTGATTTGCGAAAGCGGCTAAGTGTGGCGGAGGAAGAGGAGGACTTGAGTTGGGATGTTGAAGATGATGATGATAATTTGCCTGTTAAATAGTGATTAGTTCAGCATCTATAGATCACAGCTCTTCTGACCTAATAAAAATAAGCCTGTACTCTTCTGATTTGGTTTCCCTCTAGTATTCATTTACGTTATGGTTATATTTGATTATTTGGTGTTCATAAATCAATTTGTAAATATTCCTCTTTGTATCTGTTTCGTTTTAGCTGAAACTTACCAGATTCACGTTTTAGCTTTGTTTTGTAATTAATTCAATCTTGAAACTTTCAGCGCCCTGGCAACCACACCCCTATTTGAATGGAGGTGCTTGCATTATTCAATATATTGTATCGACAGTGTGGGGAAGATCTTATTGTCCCATGTGGAAATTATGATGTTGCATGACTACATTGGTAAGATTGACATTTGGTGGGGCTTTCATATATGCCCTTTGTTTTAAGATTGTCAATTTGCTTCTAAACACCAATTTCTTGGATCGATTCCATACTCACATGGGGCTGTTTTCATGATTTAGCTTTATCTACGACCTTAGCCTCCTAATAGTAGGCATCGTGAATATTCTTACTGTGTTGACCAGGATTTTTAGGCCAAATGTCTTATATTTGTAGTCCAGATGGTATAGAAGTGCATATTTTATTTGCACCTACTCTTTCTATATCGATGCCGAGGATGTCAAAGAAGACTTTGTACTTGCTTTGCGTGTCAGCGAATCTGGCTCTCTGAATCGCCTGCCCTTTTTCTTTTCTTTACGTATTTGGTGTATGTTGGCTTGCCCTATCCTTAGTCCCAAGAAAGCATCTCTATGAGTAGCGTACCCGACTAACATTGAAGAGCTAAGCAACGTCATTCTATAACCTGACGCACTTGCTAATATGTTAGAGCAGGCTATGCTTTTCTTCTCTGTAAATCAACATCAAGAACCATAATCCCCTCCTCGTTACTCCTTTCATATTCTTGTGCGTCCATGGATAACTTGGCTCAACTCATTAACACACGGTGGTCTACGTACCATTGGAGAGTTTCACCCTGCTGGTTGTATCAACAGGAGGAAAGACCATACTCTGTCTTTCACGATCCCGTCGAGTTAGAAACCGTGGGCAGGGTGTTGCATTCAAGACTAACAACTTTCCTAATCAATACTACCTTCATGTCGGGGCGGTGGACGCACCATTTATGTGATTGTTGGAGATCATTAGGGACGCTGCTGTCATGTTGATGAATGGAGAATGTGTGTTTAACAAGGACGACACAGGCCAATCAAGGAGGTTACGCCACTCCACCATGTAGGGACTTCCTCAGAAAAATTTATACAACACAGTGAAGGACCCCGTATGGCATCCAGAAAATCAAGAGCAAACCACAAAATATATTTATAATACAGAATTAAGGCAAATCCAAAACTAGAATCTGTGAGCCTTTAAACACCACTTGATTGTAAAATAGTATAGGGGGAACATGTCTTATCGACAACTTTATCTTTAGTCTTAGATGACAACATGCATGTCATCATTTGCCTGATAAGCTGAAAGCCGGCAACATGCCCAACACAGCTAATTGTTGCCCTGTCTGAGCATCCGAAGAATGGTGAGGAAGAGGTTCAAAACGTCCAGATACAGAGTAACGGAGGCCCATATGTACTCATCATAAGTGAAGCGCTTGATGAGGTTGTCAGTGTCATACACAATGTAGCCCGAGAAAATTATTGCCCCCATTGCACCATAAATAGCAGCAGATGTTGAGCCAAAAGGGAAGAACATCTGCATAACACAGTATTCAACAAGTCATACCAATATTGCAGATGGATGTGCATGTATAAGATTGAAAAATGTTCAGATTGAACTAATTAACTTGAAAGCAGACATCTGACCTGCATAAAACCAGTTAGGATAAGGACAAAGAGGCTGGTGAACAAGATTGGTCCAAGGTAGCTGAAGTCCTTCCCCTTCTTAGAAGCCCAGAAGGTGTACGCAGTTAAGGCGGAAACCACAGCAGAGGTTAAAATTAATGCTTCAAGCACAAGTGTTCCTGCATGCATCATCCAATGCAAAAGAATCATCAGAACATAATCCTGAGAGACCCTATTTTGTTGTAGAATTCCCAGCACCAGACCAAATTGAAGGAAACAATAGGCTTACCATCCGTGTTAGCACAGCTTACACCAACTGTGAGGCTCAGCGACAAGGTGAAAAGCCCAAGGAAGACAAGATTCACTGGGTGCTTTTGTTGATACACATACAAAGGCCATAACACTGCAGAGACTTGGGTTGGTTAGAAAAATGAGACTGGCACATCAGTAACAAAGATAAGATGCAACTGAGTCTCCCAGGCTGCGAATTTGACAAAGGATAGTCCATCTAATTTGAGTTAAACCTTGCATAAACTAAGCCATTTCAAGCAATCTACAATCTAGCTGAGAGTATCATCTGCTTCGGGTATGCATCAATGTGGAAAATACTAATTCTGTTTTCATTGAAAAAGCTACAGATGCACCCAGTGCGTCCCAAAATCTCAGGAACATCCTTCAGCCAGTACCAATACGGACCAAAGAACACGGGTTTTGGGGAGCTCCAGATAAACTTGTGTCCACAATGCCTACTCATAATCGATACATTGTAGTTAAACCAAGCTAATTTAGGCTCGAACTCTCCCTGATAAGAATCGCTTTAGCAAAAACAAATCTCTCTCTTCGCTAGACAATTACACTGCACAGGTATTTGTTAACTACGCATCGAAATAGGCCCGTCCCCACAACAGAATAAAAATAAAAATAAAAAATAAAAAAGGTTTTGGAAATCCTTTTGGATACTTATCTCAATTGAGTTGCGAGAAAATACAATGGGCTCAACCTTGGATTTTTCCAAATCACTACAAGGACGAGTATCGAAACATTTTGAAACCCAAAATATAGCAAATAAATATACATCAAACAGAGCCCAAGCAAACCCCTTTCATAAGCCCTCTTTCTGAAAATGAAAGCAATGAAGAATCACCCATCACACATACGAACATGCGTAGTAGCGAAATTCTAAATCACCAGGAAAAAAGAATCATAATTCCGAAATACACAGATCATAAAGCGATACATACAGACAAATAAAATTGTTAATGAAAAAGCGAAGCCAGAGAGCGGATCTGGAAGGGCTACGTACAGAGAAGGGGAAGAAACATGAGGAAGAGCAAAAGCCCAGAATTGCCTCTGAGTAGATCGTTGACCGGCGTGTAGAGGACGGTGACGAAGGAGACAAGGGTGGTGAGGAGGAGCTGGGTGGCTAGGATCCCGTAGACCTTGCGGATAAAACCCCATCGGAGCTGGTTCTCGCCGTAGCTGAGACCCGGGTACAGGGTCTCCCCCGACTCTAGGTCTACCTCAGCTCCACCCTTGGTGCTCACACCTGCGTATTCGTTGAACATCTTCTTCTCTTTTCTTCTCTCTGCGTCTCTGGCAGACCGATTCCTATCTTATTTGCTGCCTTTCGAATCTTGACCTTTTCCAAACAGTTTCGTCGATAGAGTTTTTGAAGGTGTTGGAAATTACCAAATTGGTCGGGATTTTTTTGGACCTTTCGGTGCTTCTGTTAGGTTAGCATTTTTATATCTTACTAATCTTTTCAATTTTACATGATATGCAGAATATAATAAAATCATAGTAACTTACTTCAAGATTAATAATAAAAAATAAAAATTAATATATGTTTGATTTTCATATTATTTTATTTTATGGGTGAGATGGACATAAGACTCCTAAAGTGAGGTGATCTGATATTATCAGATTTTGACTTTTTATTGGATTGATGGTCATTTACCACCAACTTTCTAATAGATACATTTTTCATTCTTTTGGTCTTATAAATGGTGGTTTGATGGTCAAATAAGTTTGAGACTTAAACTCTTCATGAATCCGAGGTTTATTTTATTAGTTTGATGATCAAATAAGTTTTTGGATTCATTCATTATTTTTTTACTGAACAAGAGCTCCACTGCGTGTTGCCTTTTATTCAAGAGTTTGTTACAAATAGAAATTGATACTAAGATGAACTCTGGTCCATTAGGTATAAGAATTTCAAGAAAAATTATTATCATTGGAGAAATCACTACATAAATCCTCCTCTTTATTATGCACACAACGTTCACATATTTGTTTTGTTGGGTCATTTTTCATGGTTTTTAAATTTTTTTTTTAATCCAAAATTCGTTTTTAAGTTTTTTTAAAAAAATTCCCAAATCTCAAAAGAAACCAAATTTGAATGAAATTTAGATATGATCGAGTTTCTTTTTGTAATTTTTGGTGTTATTATTGTAAAAATGTATAGATTGACAATTCTAAACATCGATTAGATGCTTTAATCTCAACTACAAAAGTTTTCTTTTTCCATTTTGCAAAATTTCGATTGATTTCTTTGTTTTAATCAATTTTAGAAATTAAGAGGTCTATCTAGAGTATTTTTTGTTGTCGATCAATGGCTTTACACTACTCTTAGTGACAAATCCATGCAAAAATGCATGGATTAAAGAATTGCGAACGAATTTGTTTGCAATTTGTTCATGACCCACTTCGGGTTCACCGACCTGATTCAGGTCTCTAGACTCGTTTTCTAGTCTGGTTAACTTGGTATGGCACATTCATGTCAGCTTAGTCCACTAGGGCTAATGGGTCGGGTCAACCTCATTCAGATTTAGGTAACCTAGTTCGGCCCACTCGGGTCAACCTAATTCGTACTCGGGCTAGCTTAATTTGGTTTTGGGTCAATTTGGTCTAGCTTTTGGATCAGCTTATCCCGACTCACTTGGTTCAATGGGTTCAACCCACACAGGTCAGCAGGCTCAACCCACTTAGGTTAACGGGTCAACCCAATCGGGTCAAATCTAGTCAATCAACATGATCCGATTTGGTCAATAGTGAACTAAGTTGACCAAAAAGATTGTGGGTGTGTGAGGGAGCGTGAAAGGTCCAAATTGAACTTGGTTTGAGCCAATATGTGAGTTTTTCAATATAGAACATTATGATATATGATTTTATATGTTTTGAGCTTGAGATAAATTAGTTTTGATTACTTAAAATTTATGAAGCATATTAGTTTAAATATTGATTCAATTTTAACATGGCTTGTGATATAATGTTGAATAAGATTTAACTATAAAGTAGTGTAGTGAATATGCATCATATTTAGAACATTAAAGTGTATGCTAAATTCGCTAAGTTCATATACAACATGCATTCAATTAAATCTTTAATATTGTTGTTATGGAGAATGTGCATAATTATTTTAGCATATTCTAAATCATGTATGAGCATGCTTAATGATATAATGCATTTATATAATTACAACATGCATTTAGTTAACACTCATTGAAGTTGTTTGATATGTAATTTGGAAATAAAAAGTCCATAGTCTAGTAAGTACAAATTACATACTAAAGATTGTGAGTTATATAAAGTATATCCCACAGTATAAGAGTATTTCATGCTTCGATTAAGTTATTACTACCAAAGTGGCACTTCTCAATTGGATTGTGAGAATATCAAAATCATGTAGTGGAGGGATATCTTTAGTTCTAATGTGTAGTCATACTCACAAATAAGGTGACTGTATGTTAGTATTTAAAGGTATACATTGTCAGAATATGCATGATTTTGGATTAATTGGATTTGTCTGTACACCCAAAAGTGGTAAATTATGAAGATTAAAAGATTATCATGGCCACTACTATGTAGAAATTTTACAATTATATGTCATGTATTCTGCTTAAAGATGTTTATGTAACAGTGTATGTGAACTCTCTTGTGATATATTCATATCGATTTAGTTCATATCATACTCATATTATTGACCTTGTGTCGGTTTTAATTTAGTCACTCTGTTTGTCAACAAAAACCTTGATTAAGATTCATACGAAGTCAAGATTTTTGAAGTGGAAGGAAGACATGAAGTTTTCAATATATATGGCATGTGTAGATTTTGCCTATATGGATAAATCAATGGATCACAATGATTAAAGTAGTAAGGATAAAAGTTGATGGTATATGTTGTATGTTGAAGAATTAATTGTATTTGTATATTATCCATGAGGGGGTCAACTTAGAATCACCATAAGGTGATTGATTGCATTACTAAGGAATTAATGAATTAAGTGGCATTAAAATTCTTTCCCTCATTAAATACTCCCATTAAAATTTTGTTTCATTCTACTACAGTTTGATTATTATAAAGGTATTAGAAACCATATTTGGGGTTGATAGATTATCAAACCAAGTTTTAATACCAATAAAGGTAAATATCAAGATTTAATACTCAAAACATCACCAAGGATTTTGAGTTATTTAGCATAGTATTAGGGGTTAAAAAAAAAAATCCTTTAAGAAGGATAATGATCGTTGTTTCTTATGTAAGAAGAGGGGTCACATGATAAAAGATTGCAACAATATAAAACTTGGCCATTAAAGTTCAAGGCTAAAAATAATAGTTCTTTGACATTGGTTTATGAATTTAATTTATCTTAAGCCCCTTTCAGTTTCTAATGGCTAGATATTAGTGCAATTAATCATGTTGCTTTCATCATTCAGGGATTTATAAATAGAAGGAAGTCAAATAAAGATGAACTAACACTTATAAAAGTTATGGGAGATGATATTTTAATTCTAAATTCAAGTTTTTCCAAATGATATTGAAAAACATTTTTATAAACAATTTTTTAAGGAATTTGTTTTCAATCTTTATTTTGGACAAGTGTGGCAACTCTTTTAAATAAAGATTTCTATGGTTGATTGGTCAATTTAAATAAAGTTAGTTACTACATTTAGCCTTTTGGATTATATTATTATGGTGTTTATCTCTCTAAAATATCTCTCTCTTAGTTGTTGAGAAAGATATTTCTAAAATGCCTCTATTTAAAGAGCAATTTTACACTTTGTGGCATAAAAGGCTTAGTCACATCTTTAGTAACAAGTAGAAAGATTAATAAAGTTTAACATTCAATCTACTCTTGAAGGTGATCTAGAGATTTGTGTAGACTATGATAAAGGCAAATTGACCAAGATAAAGAATTGGTTTATAATCCATTGTTTTGGCCTATTGGAGGTCATACATATTGATATTGCAGATCCCTATATAGTAATATTATATATATATATAGAAATTTCTATTTCTACATATTCATAAATTGTTTTCCCATAATGGTTATATGTACTCATTAAGAAAGAGTTTGAATCTCTTAAAGAAATTCAAAATCCTTGGGACATTGGTTAAGAAATAGTTGAGAAAAAGTATTAAAGTTCTCATATCTAATTGGGAGGTGAGTTTTATGATAGACATGGGATGTTGATTAATTTAAAAGCATGTTTATTGAAAGGATTCTAAGAGAATTAGTCAATTAGATTCTTGGGAATCTAGAATAGAGTGGTGTAGTAAAAAAGATGTAATTATATTCTTATGAATATGTTAGGACTATGGTTTGTAGGACTAATTAACATGCTTCTTGTTAGGAAAATTTTTGAAAATACCATTTTATATTTGAGCCTAGTTATTTCACAAATTAATTTTGAGTTATGCACCAAAAGTGTACCTAATCTTAAACATCATAAAGTGTAAGATGTTTTACAAAAATAAAGTTGTTCAAAACAATCCTCTACAAGTAGAAATAGATGACTAAAGTTATTTTGAGATGAAGGAATTTGGTATCTTACTTGGATCATTTAAAGGAATATTCATTTCCTTAATAACATGCTCTAAAATTATGAAGTTATAGACAATAAAGTTGCAAAGTTTCTAGAGCTCAATATGACAGAGTAAGATGTGTGTAGAGCTTATGGCATTAAAGCACAGACCTACTAAGGTAACTAAACTAGTTATGGATAAAGTTATTAATGAAATCCCATAGGTCCAAGTTCTTATTATGGTATTTTTATCTTGGAGGTTCACTAGGTAAATAAGATTGATTGTTCATTTATATTATTAGGTCTTTTAAATTATTATGACATTGGTATCATGGTGGACCATATGGCTTATAAGGATGCAATCACTAATCCTCAGTTAGATTTATGGTTAGATGTAATAAACGATGAAATGTAGTAGATTTATGGTATTTGTGATTATGTTGAATTGTCTAAAGGTTGAGAGCTTGTTGAATTACTTGTTAGTAGCAAATGTATAAAACAAGTCTAAAGAGCTTTTGTAAGAAAGGTTAAGAGGTTTAAAACAATACTAGTAGATAAGGAATTATACTAAACGGGCATGAAGAACATTTTTTAATAAGGAGGTATGTATATGATCCAATCTTAAATATAATATAGATGAATTTATGTGTAAACATAATAAATTTATTTACGGACTAAAGAATGGCTTTCAATAGTGATACTTGAAGTTTCAAAGTTTTATATCTTTATGTGGTATTATACTAAATAGAATAATTGCTATATATAAATATATATTTAGTTCAATGAGAATATACCAATACAGATGATGTCTTGCTTGCAAGCAATGATCAATGGTTACTTCATGGGATAACATAGTTGTTTGTCAATCCATAGGAATTATTATCGACGATTATTGAGTTTTTCTTAAAAGACATATTAATAATGTTTTATAAAGGTTCCATAAGGAAGATTGTATACCTAGGAATATTCTTATTCTTAAAGGTAACTAATTGAACTTATTACAATTTAAAAGTAAAGTAAACAAAGAGTGGAAAGGCAAATGTCATATTCTAGTGCATTACGAAGTACCATATATGCTTAAGTTTGCACTAGGCCTAACATCATTTTCAACATGGTTTTTGAATAGAAGTCAATCAAACTTTGATCAAGATTATTAGATTGTTACCAAAAGATTTTCAAATGTTTAAAAGATAAATTTTTGTCTGTTGACCTATAGATATGTAGATAACTTGCAACTAGTAGGATATACAGATTAAGACCTTGTAAGCTGCAAGAGTAATACTTGAAATCTACATTAAGATACCTTTTATGGTAGGGAAGACAATATTATGGAAAAGTGTAAAACAAAAACCAATGACTTCTTCAATTATATAGGCAAAATTTTTGTAGCATACTATGGGGTAGCTACTAAGGTCATTTGTCTAAAGAACCTTATTGAAAAGTTAATAGAGTTTAATTTCTTTGTTAGACCTATCAAGTTATATTGTGATAATAAAGTTGCTTTGTTATTAGACAACAACGATAAAGATATCACATGGTCTAAACACATAGAAATCAAACATTGAGTTATAAAGGACAAACTTAAGGAAGGTGATATCACAATTTAGTATATCATTACAAATGCTATGTTTGCACACCCACATACTAAAGCCTTGTGTTTTTAAAGAAAAGTCATCATTATAAACTTAAGAGCATTATAGGATGTTATTGTTTAGTGGGAGGGCTTTTACAACATCAAACTTGCATCTAAATTGATTTACCATAGGGTAAATTGTTGAAATATATATATTACTTGTCATTAATCATGCTGGCTATATTTAACTCGTGGGTGTTTTATATGTTGACAGGTTAAATATTCTTATATATACACAATACATATATATATATTAGAGTCTTAAGGGAGGTGTAAACCTAAAGCAATGGCTAGGGTATTCAATGGTTAACCATAAAGCATGTCTTGTGACACATAAGTTAAACTCGAGTTATTAAGTACAAAAAATATAGGTTCATTGGAACCATAAATTATATTCTCTTATGATGTTTTGTCATCAAAGGAGAGAGAACTGGACTGAAAACATGAATAACACTTAAAGTAGTCATTATAGTGTTATATGGTTGTCACACTACCATATTCATCCATATTAGTGAGATTGAAACTTTTATGACCATGATAAGTACTATATCAATTAAGAGGTATAACTATTCTCATGATTTAAAGGTTGAAATCTTATGTGATGAAAATATTATTATGAACAATCTCTAGATCAACATAAAGGTGCACACAAATAATTATTTTGAAATACTAATTATTATTATTACCAATATTCTACTAACAATATTTTACTGCCTTTTGCACCAAACTTCAACAGAGGTTCCAATTCAAACCACTAATTTTTATCATTAATCCACACGTTATCCAATACAAAAAGGTATTTCTTTCCCTTAATTGCTCTTCAAAGGTTATTTACTAACATATGCATTTTAACAATTTGATCACTGTTGATTTCTCCTATTATATCTTTAACAATGACTTTAAAATTAAACTTACGAAAGAAAGACACCCACTTTATTGGCTCAATTTTTTTTTGGATTGACCCATCTTTGCAAATCCATTAGGCTAATGTAGAGGACGGTGACCAAGGAGACAAAGGTGGTGAGAAGGAGCTAGGTGGCTAGGATCCCGTAGACCTTGTGGATAAAACCCCATCGTAGTTGGTTCTCATAGTAGTTGAGACCCAGGTACAGGGTCTCCCCCGACTTTAGGTCTACCTCAGCTCCACCCTTGGTGCTCACACCCACGTATTCATTGAACATCTTCTTCTCTTTTCTTCTCTCTGCGTCTATCAAAATTGGTAGACTGATTCCTATCTTATTTGTTGCCTTTCGAATCTCGACGTTTTCCAAGCAGTTTTGTCGATGGAGTTTTCAAAGTTGTTGGAAATTACCAAATTAATTGTTTGATCACTGCTGATTTATCCTGTTATATCTTTAACAATGACTTTAAAATTAAACTTACGAGAGAAAGACACCCATTTTATTTGCTTAATTTTTTTTTTGGATTGTTTCATCTTCGCAAATCCATTAGGCTAATGTAGAGGACACTGACGAAGGAGACAAGGGTGGTGAGGAGGAGTTGGGTGGCTAGGATCCCATAAACCTTGCGGATAAAACCCCATCAGAGTTGGTTCTCGCCATAGCTAAGACCTAGGTACATGGTCTCCCTCGACTCTAGGTCTACCTCAGCTCCACCCTTGGAGCTCACACTTACGTATTCATTGAACATCTTCTTCTCTTTTCTTATCTCTACGTCTCTAAAAATTGGTAGACCGATTCCTATCTTATTTGCTACCTTTAGAATCTCAATGTTTTCCAAGCAGTTTTATCAATGGAGTTTTCAAAGTTGGTGGAAATTACCAAATTGATCATTTGATCACTACTGATTTCTCCTATTATATCTTTAACAATGATTTTAAAATTAAACTTATGAGAGAAAGACACCCATTTTATTGGCTCAATTTTTTTTGGATTGCCTCATCTTCACAAATCCATTAGGCTAATATAGTCTTTCCTAACCCTGGCTTACCAACAATTGGAAGAATTGAAACATTCTCCTCAAAGTTAATTCACACTCCATGTTTTGAGAAATATTTACCATTCGAAAAGAAGAAAAAACAGTCTTTGTCTAAAGAAATGCCTTAAGAAAGGAAAGCACTCGACCGGAACAATGGCCAACAAAGACTATAATTACATAGATAACAGCTCCTCCTTTTCTCCATCTTTAAGGCTTTAAGGCGAATTGTATGGCGGCTAGAAAGAAAGATGACCTGGTTTCAATGAGAGCAATTTGAGTATCCCCCGTTGACCTTATTTTGTAGATAGAATCTTCAATGAGTGGAAACAAGCAACCTTATATAGAAAGGTGCTTGTTGAGTAAGGCCGACTTTTGAGCAAAATAATACTAATTATTATTATTATTACTATTTTATTCATATTAATATAGCCCAAGTGAGAGAATGTTAGTCTAATTCTTAGGCTTACCATAAGGTGGGTTTATACTAATGTTTGATCTAATAAAGTGAGACATATAGATCTAGTTTAAAGAATATGGACTGGTTAGTGTGAGTCGTGACTTGTCAAATAGGGTTGTGATAAGTGAACATGTTTGGTAGCACATAAGGTTAAGGGTAAGTTCTATCCTCTAGCTCATAGTATTTAAGTGTACTATACAACATTTAGGTTACAAGATTGCATTTCTTGAAAAGTTGTATGTTTGGTGAAATTTAGATGCAAGTGAATATGTCGTACAAGTAATATAATGATAAGAAAAGTATCGTCCCACGAAGATTGGTGAATACTAAACTAATTAAGTACTAATGATGAATTAATCCTAAAATTTATCTAGCAAATCAAAATATTGTTGATGATGAATTAAAATATAAAATTTCTAAAACGAAAACTCAAAACTAATTAAAATTGAATCTAAGTAAGAAAAATCAAGATGAGAAACATGTTAGAGCTTCCGATTTCACCATAACTATTAGATATGAATTTTCAGAGTTTATGCTTACAAGAATGATATTACCTATGTGATGGCGGAACTTCCTAATTTATTTACTATCCTATGTCTAAGTGTAGTAAACCTATTTAGTTCATTAATTTACTATATCTCTATATCTAATTGAAACAAACCAAATGCATTAGGATCTGTGAACATTCATGGTTTACAATAAATCTTTCGATTATCTTATCACCAAAAGCCACATAAATAACATGGTATATGTCTATCTACATTTAATTCGTGGTTATATATTATAAGAAGCAATTGCATATTATTACCTTTCAGTCTCTAACATGCACATCAAATCATTCAAGTGGTAGCCAATCACTTAGAAGCATTAAGCATAATAACATATAACTCACATAAATAAAATATCTTGCAAAACATAAAAACTTATAAAATTCACATCATCATAGTTAGGCTACATCTTCACTCTAACAAAAGAAGTTTAGAACATAATGAAATACCAAACCAAAGCAATAGTAGAAATTAAGCAAAACATCTTAAATAGAAAAACATGAAAGTTGTCATCATACTGTCTTCTCTTTAAGAATTCTTTACAGAATTCCTACAATTCAAGAATGATAAGAAGTAGAGGAAGCTTTCGCGCCTCTATTTCTCTTTTTCTTCCTTGGTTTTCTTTTTTTTTCTTTGATTTTTCTCCCTTCGTTCCGGCGGCACACATTTTTTCTTCCTCTTTTTCTCTTTTCTCTCTCCTGTGCGGCGCCTTCTCTCAATTCACGTTCCTCCCCTTTTATCTCCTCTTGGGCTGCGTGCCCTAAGCTTCCCTTATAATTCACTTTTTGTCCTTTTCCTTTATTTCTTTTCTTGTCCTTTTCCTCCTCTTTTTGTTACTTTACACGTTGCCTTCTCTTCTTTTCTTTTTATTTTCTTTTTCTTTTTCTTTTATTCTTCACATACCTTGCTTCTTTTCCTCATGTTTCCTTTGCTTTTCATCTCTTTTGGGGCTTGCTACATAAACAATAAAGATTTGAATAAATATATGAAAAATCAAATATTATCTCACAAAATTATATTATTTATATCCTAAAATAATCAAAATAACTCTATAAAAATAGAGTTATCATTGTAATTCTTTAGGTTCTCTCATCAAGTCAGTGCCTTTTGTATGAGAATAAAAGATATGCACTTAACCAAAAGATCGAATTCCGCATTTGTGGATCTTCATAAGGGATAAGAAGAACGGTATGTTTTCTTTATTTTTTATCTAATTATGTTTTCATAATGTTTGCTTGGTGTTTTAAATCTGACTATGTAAATCTTGGGTTTTCTATCTCATTGGAGATTAATTAAATTCTTACATGTTTTTCTTTACAAACTATAGCAAGAGGGTACGACAACTACCCTCCTTGTACAAATTTTTCTTAATTCTCAACACTTTTTTGTAAAATAAAATACAAGGCTTGCAATCCAATACATTGGGTTTTTAGGATGAACAGAGGATTTCTCATGGACCAAACCCAATGTCTTTAAGGTTTTTTTTTATGCCAAAATGTAGTCCATAGCAAATATAATACCATATTTATGGAAACTTACTAAATGTTGTCAACAACAATGCTATAAAGCAAACAATTGAAACATGTTATGAGCATTAAAAAGATAGAGATAAAGGCAACTTTCAAACTAAGAAGCAACTCATGAGATACACTTCCTAAGGCATCTAAAGTGGATTGTATAGATTACTACCCATATATATTAAAGAAACATCTTCATTTTTCTATGCCCTCTAATTTAGGCAAACTTGTTTATTTAGTGTAAACTAAACTTTAGGAGTCAAAGAAAAAAAAAATTGAAGAAAAGAATTTCATTGTAAAACAAGAAGCATCATAAAGTTACTTCCTCAAATGAGTAAAATAATTCCATACAGTTTTGTTAAAATGCGAGGGGATGGATTGGAAACTAGTATGTGGAGGATTTACAAGTATAGGAAATAAAGAGTTCTATATTAAGTTTGCTTAAATTCGAGGCCAGTGAAAAATGAAGATATTTCTTTAACAAAATGCAACTTCCAAATCTATATATCACTACTAATTTGTACAATCCACTCTCATGAGGACTGCAATGTCCAAACATGGCAAAAAAAAACAAGCCCTTTTTTGCGATGTGCCTAAAGATGAACGTGGGATTGACTTGAAATTGCAAATCGTGCTTGGAATTAAGTCGTATGATGAGTAATTTAACATGAACTACCATGATGGCCAAGATAAGGAATTCTAGAAATAAAAAGTGCTTTTGCATACCAAGAATTATAAGTAGCAATTCGATATCAAGCCTTAATTTCCAAGCATCAGGATTTCACTTTGCATCTAGAAAGATGATGGCAAAAAGGATGGTCTAAAAGATACAGCAAAGGAGTGCGATGATTAGCTTTGGAGGGTAGTCCCTAATAACCCGTATCTTTGAATGAAACATAAAAGAAATCAAAGATCAATATTTTTCAACTAAAAAGTGAAATGAAAGCATCCAATGCTTGTTTAGGGGAGGCATAACAATGATGGGTGGCTAGCGATGCCGAGGGTTGCAACTATTTCCCATTGATCGACGATGAAAGAAGCTAAGACGGGCATGAGTGCCATACCAAACACTAATCTGACAGATATTTCCTTTGTCGGGTCCTTTTCTTCATTAACATTGTTGCATTAGTGTTGAACTCGATGATTCATTGTGTGGACTGGTGTTTTGGCGGTGTTGTTGGTGATGACGACATGGATGCTAACTCATTGCTATCTTGATGCTAAGGTGGTCTCACATGATAACGTGGTAGGTCTGGACGGGGCAAGTTAATATGATATAGCACACATAAAATAATAGCAGATAAATGTTCCAGATTATTGCTTGGTTTCTTATATTATAATAGGTTTCTAAAGCTACATGAATGGACTCCATTGTCCATTGATCCAAAAGGAAACATTTGATAAATTCCAAAGTCTCAATCATAACTTTGAACTGAAATGATGATTGTATTTTGGACCATGAATAAAAATAAGCAAGAGGTTGGCCAAGCCTATAGATGAACTCCTTATGTTAGACTTGATATTGAAACTTAGGGCATAAGAAATGCTTTGGTAATAGATACACTAAAGATCCATGTAATTTTTCAAGAAAAAATTAAGCGATCTTGAACCACTTACAAATAAAATTTTATAATAATGCAAATGAGACCACTTGCAAAGAGAATATAAAAGAGAATATAAGCAGTGTAATTTTAATTAGTTTCACCATGTTACAAATTACACATATAAAATCACCAAAAGGAAGTCCAAAGCTAAAACATCAAACTTGTCTATACACCATTGTGTCTCAATTATCTTCTTGCCTTGCAATTGACCCAAATAGACATTACATGCACTTAATAAGCCCAATAAATTCTAAAATTTTTTGGTTGAACTTGAAGGACATGCATTTTGTCACCGTTCAATGATACTTTCATTTTGTTTTTTGAACATTTATGTCTATAAGCCAAAATGAGTAATCAAAAACTAGGATCTCTAAGTAAATGTAATCTTTGCATCAAAATGTTTCAAGATCATCAAAATGCTATTACCAATGGTCAGCTAAAAGAGTTACTCAAAACTTTGTAGGTGAAAGGAGAAAAAGGAGGGAATGTGATAAGGCTACCTCTCATTTGCAACAGTTTTCTTGTAAAATGTTGATATATACAAAAGAAAAGGTGAAGAAAAAAATGGGAAGGAGTTATCTTTAAGATATATTATTTCATTCCTTCCTTTATTTGTTCTTTTTCCAAAGCATCCATACACTTTTATCCTTCAACATACTTTTATCCTTCTAATTCAAACTTGAGACATAAGGTGTAACTTTGATATCAATTATAATGAACCCAACTATTTTACAAAAAAGGTATAACTTGTTAAAATTACTCTTGTATACTATCACCCAATAAAGCCCAAGCATGTTTCAAGCCTCAACACTTAAACCCATAACAACACCTCTGACAATTACATCTTTGCATTGGATCAATTACTCTTATTACCTTTTTTTCTTTAATAATTAAACTCTAAGTATGGGTAGAAACACTTCCATAACGATAATGTCTTCATCATCTCTTTCCTCCTTTCAAGGTGCCAGTCTTTTTTCTGCTTCCATATGACGGCTTCTTTTGTAAACTTGTCTGAGCTGGACATCTTCAAAACCACAAGGTTCAAATGTCAATGCCTTAGTCGTTACTTTGAAAGGAAGGAATCTAGAGGTATTTGTAGAATCAGCACTAATTGGTGTGCTTGGAGTATGAGATTTGTTTCCATCAAGCCTCTAGCTTTGCTTGACTTCGAGATAAAGGTCATTAAGAAGGAAAAGGTCAAGCTCGATGGCCCCAAGTTATTTGATTTTGATCCTTGACTTTCTATACTTTTGTGTTGGTTTTCATTGGCTATGGTGTAATATTTTTGTTAAATGCAATATGTTACAAAAAGTGTGAGGGATTTGTTTCCTTTGCTTTCGGAAGCATTCAAACGGATTAAATAGATTGGTGTTATTGGATGGAATTTGCAAGTAGATAGGTTGCTCTTAATCTTATATTTAAATTAAGCAAGTAATTAATTGATTAAATTTGCTCAAATTGTATTCAGTGGTTGTAATTTTGAAAAAAGGATGTGAATTTTTATACCTAGCATTAATGTATTACATTTGGAGCAAAGATTGTATCTTAAAGTTTTTATTTGTATGTTTAAATTATTAACAAGAAAAAGACAAGGACTAATAGATCATTTTAATTTTGCTAAAGTTGTTTTATTGATTCATTGTTTTGAATGCAATATCTATTTATATTGATAATGAGGCATTATATTGTTGTTTTATATAGGTTTATTAAATGATAACATAGAATATATTCACTTGTGTCTAATTAATGAATTCCTAATTGTTAGTTCTCTTATTTCTTACCAAAGAGTGGTTTAGATATCACTTCTATATGTATGGTTAATAAAACTAAACTTCTCATTTCTTATGTTTAGGCATCTCCTAAAGCTCGGAAGTTAAAAGATTCTCTTGCTAAAGTGAATTTTGATATCATGGTTAAGGTAATCATTACCCTTTCTATTAGTTTCTTCTAGAATAAATTATTTTAGGTTTTTGTTGTCTAATAATTTTTTATTTGGTTTATTCATACTTTTTTAGTATGGATTTTCTTTTTCTATTGGTGACCGAGATACCTTTGCAATGGGGGAATCTATTTGTGTCACAACTATTAATTTATGTTGTGCATGTTGTTGGTGACCAAGTTATAAAACCTTTACAATGGGAGAATTTAGTTATGGTGCGGCTACTAATCTATGTTGTCCATGTTGTTGGTGACCAAGTTATAAAAGTTTTACAGTGGGAGAATTTAGAAATGTTATTGACTTTATTAGTCTTTGCTAGTTATTTGTTAGTTAAGTTATCAAAAATTGTTATTGGCTTTTTCATATTATTCTATGTTATTTACCTATTGATAAAGCTTTGTTGTGGGAGAATTTAGAAATATTGTTAGAGCTATTAAACTATAGTGGTTTTATTGTTGTTTGGTTTTTTAGTAATGGCTTCTAGCATTTTCATGTTATTTATTATTATTTGCAAGATAATGAAACTACTAGAATAGAAAGGTTTGTAATAAGAAAAGCTTTTGCCTCTTAGGGAGAATTATTATGATTCATAATATTTATCAAATAAAGAAACAAGTGTCTCATAAATTGATTACTTTAGTTTTTACCTAAAGTATGATATTTGTTGTCATCTTTAGTTCATTTAGGTGACTCATTATTTTACCAAGCAATGATGCTTTATTCACCTATGAAGTTAAGGTTCGACATTCAATTATCCAATATCAAACACATAATAAACAATACATTAGCTACCTTAGAGTAGCACTTGTGCATAATGTTAAAAAAAAATTATTATATTTTGAAGTTATTGATGCATTGCAAGACCATAACTAGAAGGAGAATTAATTAGGATTCACGAAGCTTAAGTAAGAAATCTAGCTTTTCCACAGCCAAAGAATCCATTTACATGATTTGCTTTCATTTTATTGCTTAAGACACCATTCTGCCATAACCATACATGTTACTTAAGTTAATTTACTAAATTACTTATAGCCTAGGATATACATATAAAAGAATAATCAAAAGCCTTGTACTCTTTCAAGCCTAGCATCATAATTCTTCTTACTTCATTAGATTCAACACATGAGCAAAAATTCTCAAACTTCACATCCAATTCTCACAATTTCTATTTATTAATAATATAGAAACATCATTAGCTTATAAACCATAGCTTAAATATTGTCCACAAAGCAATAATAACACAACCTTCTTGGCTCATAATAGTAACTGTAGAAGCGTTTCAAGGTGAGCATTAATCTTAGCTCTTCAACGCCTCTATGCATAGTAATGACTCCTTAAGGCATCAATTGTTCTCTCTAGTGACCTAATGTTGTGCCCAACTTCACTAGAGCCTCAATAAGCTTTAATCTCACTATGTCCATAACCAAAGATAAAGATGAAGTAAACCTAATAGTTGCCATTGAGGAATTCACCTAAAACTCATCCTTCGGCTTATCAAAACTGAAGTTTTATGGTGTTTAAACTCCAAACAAAAGGCTCCATTACTAGAAAAATGATAAAGGGTGTGAATGGAATGTCGTAAGAAAGTAAAATATAGGGAAAAGCCAACAAGTATGTGGAAATGAATATGTATTAAGCTGCAATGAACTATATGATGAGAAGCTTGATCATATAGGTTCAAATCCTAATCTATATAAATAATAAATACAAAATATTGTGATAATATTTACAAAATAATCTTTCCTTATATGCACCAACACTCCCCTTTAATTCAAAAAATTATATAAATCAAATACTTTAAGCTTAAAAAGAAAAGTGTCAGTGTTATTTGTTAGATAATGCTTTTGTCAACAAATTGGCTAGTTGTTACTTGTAAAGATATGACATGTCGCGTCTACCTCACAAAGTGACATTCCACCTTAATATACTTTATGTGTTCATGAAAAATTAGGTTTTGACACAATGGAGTAATTAGTAAACTAGTGATCTACATTATCTCACATGTGATAACTTACATAGTTAAGTATTTTGTCTCTGCCAATGAGTGTGATATAGTTGGTTGTTTCTTAGAGTGTATAAATATTAGAGAATTTTCAAGCATAATGAAAAATTCAACGATGGATCTCCTCATCATGGTACATGTGCTATAATTTGAGTTGTAAAAGGCTCTTAATTCAAATTATGACATGGAAGGGAACATGAAACCAAGACTTGGGCAAGTCCTCATATATCTAATCACCTTAATTGTTACCTCCATGTGTAATTGTTTTATTGCATGCATGAATTGATTGAGGAACTGAATTTAAAAAGTGATGTCAATCTTGGTATGTGTCAAGTGGATCAATATGTTGACTAGCCTTAAATAAACAAAAGGTTCTTCAAGTGGTGGATCATCTATCTTCTTTAGAGACCTTGCATCATACTCTACATTGGTGAATTAGTGCTTGCACTAAGACTGAATGAAGCCATGTGCAATTAGTGCTTCAATAAATTTTTTGTTCCATTGATGGGATACTTGTTTCAACCCATAAATGGATTTACATAATTGACATACAAGACACTCCCCATAATTGCAAAATCTTGATGGAAGTTCCATATAAACCTCCTTAAAGAGATTATTATGAAGAAAAGCATTTTGGATATTCATTTGATATAGTGGCCAATGATGAATAGTAACAATAGTGATTATGAGGCAAACAATGATATGCGTCATTGTGGGGGAAAAAGTGTTCTAATAATCAATGCCCTTATGCTGATTAAAACCCTTAGCAATCAACCATGCTTTGTATTGCTTAATAGAATCATTAGCATTATGCTTCACCTTATATACCTACTTAAATTTGATAGGAGGCAAAGGGACTATATCCTTAACACGATTTGCCTTAAAGGCATGAGTTCAACATTCATGATTTTGATCCAATTGGGATAAGTGATGGCTTTTTGATAAGGATTGTACAAGTGGTAGCCTTTCAAAGTTATAGTTCTATGACTTAGATCCCAAAGCCATTAAAGTTTCTTTGTCCTCATTATGGTAAATTGAAAGCATATTATGATACAATGTAGGATTCATATTTGAATTTGTGACTTGTTTGTTGGACATTGTCCATGTATCATCTTGTTGTCTTTCTAATTAACTTTTTTTGTAACTGAAAAAGTACTTTGCTAAGATCCCGTCAGTTTTGGCATTCACTATGAAATATCACAATTCAATTGTTTCATGTAGGAAAAAAAATAAAAAGAAAGCATAGAAGTAAATCTAAACAAATATATCACAATTGAATTTCTTCATGTGAAAAAAAAAGCATAGGAATGAATCTCGATAGATCCAATCATAATTTAGTTGATATGAAAAAGAAAAGCATAGGAATAAAATTCATGTTGGAGAAACTGTTTCCTTCAAATCAATTGAAACTAATCCAAATTAAGCCTTGAATCTTGTAAAATTTTTATTTATTTGCATCCTTAGGACTCTAGGCACCTAAGAGGAGTGTTTCTTAGACATTGTCTATGGTATCATCCTATTGTCTTTCTAATTAACTTTTTTGTAAATGCAAAAGTACTTAGTTAAGATCTTGTTAATTATGGCATTCGCTATGTCTAATTACAATTCAATTGTTTCATGTTTGTTTGGGGAGGGAATGAAGGCATAAGAGTAAATTCAGACAAATTTGATCACAACTAAATTTCTTCATATGAAAAAAAAAGACATAGGAATAAATCTAGATAGATCCTACCACAATTCAATTGATGTGAAAAGGAAAAGCATAGGAAATAAATCCCTTGCTAGAGGAACTATTTCCTTCAAATCAATTGAAACTAATCCAAAAGTGAGCCTATGTTTGATCATAATTCAATTATTTCGTGTGGGGAAAAAAAGCATAGGAGTAAATTCAAATAGATCTTACTACAATTGAATTTCTTCATGTGGAAAAAAAGGAAGTATAGGAATAAATCCAAATAGATTTAATCAAAATTTAATTGTTGTAAGAAATAAAAGCATAGAAATAAAACATTTTGGAAGAAACTATTTCCCTTAAATCAATTGAAACTAATCCATAGTGAGAAAAAGAAAAGCATAGAAATAAAAATCTATTGCAAGAGAAATTGTTTCCTTCAAATTAATTGAAAGTAATCCAAAGTGAGTCTTGAATCTTGTAATATTCATGTTTATTTGCATACTTAGGATTCTAGGATGGCCCGATAGATTAGGAATCCTACCGTCCTAGTGACAAAAGGGACAATTTCGTTACCAACTCTGGCTTCAGCTTGCCATGTGACTTCATTAATTGTATTGGAGCAGGCTTGAATGTAGTGGGCTTCGATGCATCAAGCTCTGACAAAGTTTGACTGGCTCACTTGATCGGGCGGGCTTCTTGAGATCTTTGGAGGAGCAACAAAATTTGGAATGAATGTTGCTGGGCTAAAGAAGAGCTAGATGAAGTTAATGATTTTAGGATAAGAACTAACGTATAGGGTGTAGGGGAAAGAGTCATGATGGTAGAGACTCGGCTGTGGGGAAGAGGATTGATTAAATTGATAAAGTTGGTAAAAAGCTTGAGAGAAATCATTTTTCTATAGAGAAAATGACTAAAGATTGAAGACTGATTTACGATTACTATGCCAATGAACTTTTGCAATGTATACATTTTGCTTTTCTAGTAAGACTCCTTTTCACCAAAAGGAATAGAAGGACTGTTTGAAAGGGATAATCAAAACTCTTGAGCAAACATAATTTACAAATGTCTACAATGGGCCTTTCAATTATATTCAATTGCTCCTATATGAGTAAAAGTGAAGAATAGAAAATAAACTTAATTATATTAGCATTGGCTTACAATATTCTGTGTTGTTGTTGGACAGGTTAATAGCAAGCTAGCTGCTTCGTTTATTGCAATGGTCAATTAAAAATTGTAAAGGTCACTTGTTGCTAAGGGATGCTTGTTGGTTTACATTGAGGAAAAGGCTTAGTTGCTTCTTAGTGAAGCTTATTAAGGTAGTGAGAAGCAAGAAATGAAATAAAAGAGGTTAAAAGTGAAAGGCACACACAAAATGTGAAAATTGACAAAATCAAAAAATTAGGAAATAAGTTTGTTAAACTCTAAGTGAACCGGGATGTAATTAGGGATTGACTTGAGTACAATGCTTATAAAATTCTTCACATTGTAGTAACAACATTTTTTTGCTATTGACATGTGCAAATTGCTAAACCATAATAAATTATCAATCAAGCCATTTGTGTAATTACTTAGCCAACTAATTTAGTGGTGAGTTAGTAGGGATTCTAACTGTAAAGTCTAGAGTTTGACACCCTATGTGTGTAAGTTGGATGTGTATATTGTAATATTAAGAAAAGAAAAAAAAAGAGTCATTTGTGTAACAAAATACATGCAAGTTACCAATACCATTTTGTTTACTTATTCATAATGAAACATTAACCTTGGACACATGATTCTAAATAATTTAGTTGAACAATTGACAGATTTCAAGCTTTACATTCTAGAGCTGAACATTTTAGAACTTTTTGCACTTGCTTTATGCAATCCTTCCTTGAGAGAGAAAGGGACCAATTTACTTTCTCTACTTAGTTGGACGAACATCACCAATAACCAGAATTTTCAGGCCAAATGTCTTACATTTGTAATCTAGATGGCATAGAAGTGCATATCTTATATGCACCTACTCCTTCTATGTTGATGCCGAGGATATCAAAGAAGACTTAGTACTTGCCTTGCGTGTTAGCCAATCTATCTTGCTTAATCGTCTGCTATGATTTACATCAATCCCAGACTTTTTTCTTTTTCTTTACTTATTTGGTGATACGACCTCGTATAGATTTCGAGCATATTTGCCTCCCGCTGTCCATGAAAAAAGGATAGGATTGTGTGTTGGCTTGCCCAACCCTTAGTCCCAAGAAAGCATCTCTATGAGTAGCGTACCCGACCAACCTTGAAGACCTAGGCAATGTCGTTCTATAACCTGACACAGTTGCTGATACGTTAGAGCAGGTTATGGTTTTCTTCTCTGTAAATCAACATCAAGAACTATAATCCCCTCCTCGTTACTCCTTCCATGTTCTTATGTACGTGGTATCGGCATGCTCTGAATGCTTGACCTGGTCTGACCACGTAAAGAGGGTTAGGGTTGCTTAGTGCGTCTAGGGGTAACTTTGTTAATTGTTAAGCTACCGTTAAAGTCATTAACACACGGTAGTCTACCAAATGGACCGGGATTTTTTGGACCTTTCGTTGCTTCTGTTAGATTTAGCGGTTATATATTTTTTGTCTTTTTATTTTTACATGATTACTTCAAGATTAATAATAAGAACTACAAATTAATATATCTTAAGATTATTTTTATTTTATGGGTATGATGGACATAAGATTCCCAAAGAGAGATGACCTGGCATTCTCAGAATTTGGTTTTTATTGGTTTGATGGTCATTAGTAACTTTTATGGTGGTGTGATGCTCAAATAAGTTTGAGACTTAAACCTTTCATAAATAAGTTTTTGGATTCATACATTATTTTTGACATTATTTTTTTAGTGAATCAATAGGTGGTGGGAATTATTTTTGAATAAAAGCTCCACTGCGCGTTTCCTCTCATTCAAGAGTTTGTTACAAATGGAAAATGCTACCATGATGAGCTCTGGTCAGGTATAAGAATTTCAAGAAAAATTATTGTGCATACAACGTTCACATATTTGTCTTTCTCTACAAACTATAGCAGGAGGGCACGATAACAACTCACCTTGTACGAATTTTTCTTAATTCTCAGCACATCTTTTGGGTCAGTCATCCTTTCAATCATGTAAGAATGAGGCTGCAAGTTGGATTTCCTTAAAAAGAGTTCAAGAGTGTAGAGCCTCAATGTGCCAAATGCTAACATAAGAGTTCAAAGCTTGCAACAGATTGAAGCACCTACAGTGTATAATCCTGCCACCTAGCATGTAGCTGGTGATTAAGCTATAACTTCATCATATTCATCAACACTTTCATCACATACCAAACCATGCAAAGAAAATGCTCCGATATAACTTTTGCTTCACAACCATAAAAGAATCCTCAATTGATCCCTTTAATAGATATGGTCATAAATACGTAAACAAGGAGTTCAGACACATCACATTCATCTTGAGCTATCCCCTACACTTGCTTCGATAATTATTTTATTATTATTGTTTCTTTGGATAGGCTAGTGGGGATATGGAATTTTAGTGTCTTGTTCATGGAACCTCTTTAATCTTGAGCTTCCTTGGTTCCAACTGGACCTAAGCCTCTTAGCTGCTGCTCCCGTAGATTGGGAAATCTCTTTGCGGAGCTTGGTAACCACAGATTGGCTATAACCTATCCTCAACATAAAATCCAAGACAAGTAAAGCATCCTTAGACTTATCCTTCTTTGAGAGGCTTAGGACAAGTCTCTCAAAAGTATTTTGGTTTGGTTTGAGCTTATGCTTCACCAGCTCTAACAAACACTCCATCCCCTCTTCTACATATCCTTGCTCACACAAGCCAGTGATTATGTGATCTCGAGTAGACACCCTAGGTCTAAGGCCCCTCCTTCGCATATCATTCCACAGCTTCTTGGCTTCTTCAGCTTCTCCCACCTGACAAAGCTTTTCAATAATGGGGGTAAATAAGGGAGTGGATGGCTGTAGGCCCTGCACCAAGAGTTCATTTAACAGACTTTTACTCTCAAATATCTTGCCTTCCTTGCAAAAGAAATGTATAAGAGTGTTGTATGTGATCACATCCCGAAGAACACCCTTCCGAGGCATTTCTTCAAACAATTTATGAGCATCATCCGTTCTTCCAGTTGAACATAATCCCGCAATCATTGTATTGCAACTCACCGTGCTCTCTCTATAACCTCTATCACACATTTCATTGTACAGCTTCCTGGCCTCTTCAAGATTACCCATCTTACAGAAACCATAAATCAGTGCATTGTATGTGTATTCATTGGGAATAAAACCTTTCCGAATCATCTCAAACCACAGCTTCCTAGCTTCACCAAGCCATCCAATCTTGCAGAGGCCATGAATCATTGTTGTATACATCACCATATCAGGAGCATACCCTCTGTCCTTAAGATCATTAAAGACCCGAAAACCCTCTTTCTGCTTTCTTTTCTTGCAGAGACCTTTGATGACTTCCTGATATGTGAAAATATCGGGAGTGCGGTCTTTTGCAATCATTGTGTGGAGGAGTTCAGAAACTTCGGTGTATTTCCTCTTCTTAGAAAACTCAGATATCAACCGGTTAAAAGCAGCATTCCCAGGGTCTAACCCATCTTCCAAAACCTGTCTAAGAAGTTCATAACCTTTTGAAGCTTTGTTCTCATCACAAAAAGCTTGAATAAGATACCCAATAGTCTCGACATCAACTTTCTCCACAACATTGGATTCCATTAGTTCTCTGTATAATTTCCAAACAAGATCAGTCCTCCCAACCTTAAGAAAACCCGACAAAGCCGAATTCCAAGTAGTTATCGAGGGGCAAATTCCAACACCTCTCAACCTATCAAACGCATGAAGCGCTTCCTCAACCAAACCACCCTCACAAAGACGCCGAATGTAACACTCTAGAGAAGCCGCCTCAGGCTTAAACCCTGTATAATCAAGAATCTCTTTCGCAGCACTACAGGCCTTAGCCTCAACAAGCGCATCAAAAAGCGTATGCAATGACAACTGGTCAGGTGTGAAATCGCTGGAAGAGCATAGCCAGCGAAAGAAACGGAGCGAGAGAAGCACGTTGTTTTGTTGCCTCATTACCTTGTCGAAAAACCTGGGTTCAGAGAAGTTGAAGGAAGGGAAATCTAAGAGCAAGGTATGCTCCCATCTGGGTTTCGTTCTCGTGATCTTAGAAACCTCTTTGGCAATCTCTTTGAATTCATTGTCTGCGTTTTCTGACGGTTCGTGATGTGGGTTTGGCTTGGTTTCTTCGTAGCCACGATCACCTTCTTTGGTCTCAAAGGTGAGGCTTCGGATCTGATTGTTGGGGATTAGGCGACGGCGAGGGTTTTGGCGAATGAAGACTAAGATAGATGATCGAGCCCTCGCCATAGAATCACTCTTTGCGATTCTCATCAATGGGATTCTATGTTGTCAAGCTAAACGAAACTGAAGGCATTATATATAAACAACAAATTACAGACAGGAAAAAGGTTCAAATTGAACTTACAGATTCACGGGCTATGAAGATGAAGACAGAGTTGCAGAAATGGAATATTACCCGAGGATAAAATCAACAAACTTTGCAAAAGAAACGACAATGCAAAGACAGGAGCTTGAGCTCCTTCTTCACTACAAATAAACCAGCTGCTTGAACCATCGTTTTATGTATAACTCGAAACGCTGTTTGGAATCTTGCCCCTGCCATTAGGCATTAAGAGGTTGCTCTGTTTTTTCTTTGTTTTTTCTCCATCCCCCAACGACCCACGGATGAAATGACTATTTCAGAGACGTGGGTTTACTGCGCTAATTAAAATACAAGAAAAAAAAAATAAAAGAAGACATTTTTCTTTTTTTTGATAGAGCTAATGAAACTTTTGCAACACTAAGAGGGGGAAAAAAACTTCAACAATACGTACGGTAAAAATAGAAAATTTTGCCAATAGAGTCAACCCGTTGAGGGTTGCTAACAAATTGAGGAGGAGGCTCGAAGAATCAGTGTAAACTTCAGTAGTTTGACAGCTAAGGTTGTTTGCTTTGCTATGTGGTTTTGATTGAGGCTTGCGCAAATTCATGATTGCTATATGAAAATGCACAGTGTTGGGGCGGTTAAAAAGAAAAAAAGAAAAAAACAGCCAAGGTTGTATCTGTTGGTATCAAAGCACCAATTTGGCACCTTGCATGCAGCCAGTCTCAAAATGTTTTGGGAAGTAGACTGGGTATAGTGGAGAAAGAATTAACAGAGATGCTGGAAAACCAACGATTGATGATGATCCAAATGGTTTGGGTGAAGGCAAGCAGATCCAACCATCACTAGAGGAGTCGAAGAAGCCGCCGCTGCCTACTTTTTTAAATTGATCTATATTACACAGAGAGAGAGAGGAGAAGAAGATTGATTTCCCTTTTTGAAACCTGAGGTTAAAAGAATTCACAAATAAGGGGAAATATTGACAGGACCAGAAACTATTAACCATCTGCAATAATCTTTAGAAGTTAACAAAGCAAAAGAGAGAAGTGATGGGAAATATTGAAATTAAAAGCATCCATCTCCTGGTCAGATATGTATTAACGTAAAGGAGGTAAGGGATGTCAAGAGCAGGAACTTCTTTCGCCGGGAAATAGCATAAACAGTGTATGAGTATCGTTAGAGAATAAAACTTTTTATTGGTGCTACAAAAAGACTGAGGAATGACTTTTTAGATGTGTGCTTAGAGGATAAACATTCAGAAGATACTAATCAGTAAAGATGGTAAACAGGCATGCGAGCTTTACAGATGGTAAACAGTATACAACTTTGATGCTTTTCTTTCGTAAGTGCCCCACGAGTGTATTCAGAGAGCAAGTTGTAAAACTAACAAGACGTCTATCACCGTGCTCCCACTGAAGATAATAGGATGGGTCCAAACAAATTTATGGTATCAGAAATTGCAAGAAGTTCTATTGCCTGCAAATAAGTCAATCAAGCGGTAGATGAGCAAAAAATTAAGGAGAATCCATTCTAACTTCAAATAAAATTTTTAAAAGGATTAGAGAAGTACCAAAGCAAGAGTGGGCATATGGGTATCACACAAAGAGATATTCAGACAAAAGGGCAACTCCTGCCACCCCAACAAGGCACAACAAGGAAAGAACATCTACCATCCCAAAAGTTGAGTCTGAAAGAAAGTAAATTTTATGTGTATTGCTGTCTCCTCTAAAACCTCTGACTATCATTGCCTGCAAAATCCATAAATTTGATAAAATTTCAAAATCAGAAACTTTAGGAAAATTTTATTTTTTTATAAAAGTCAGCACAACACTAAATTCCCCGATGCAGATTTAAAACATCCTCCAGTCATAACTAGAACGCTTGATAGGTCTCTTGATCTAATAGAATTCAGATAGTGAATTTGCAAGTCTAATTGAATGCTTCAAAAACTCTTAACATAGGCATTAGGGAATTTCCTAGTCTTCAGAACTTTAAAGCAGACCTTTTATTACGTGTATGCATGTCTGGACACAAATATAAGCAGTGCTCTATGAGGGATGCAAGCTTTACATTTCAGGTCATGCAAAAAAGGATAATTTTGAGCTGAAACATAAACCTGTGATATCTGCTCCGCATGGCTGAAAATATTTTTGAAGATACGGCGAAAATACATAAAGAAAACTGCAGAAAGAAAAAGGGTATTAAAAAAAAAAAGCATCATACGGGATAGCATACTCAAGCAGAACACGATCACCTAAATTATGATTCAAAAGTTATGAACAACTGTTCCTCGAGGCAGTTTGTATAAAACGAATGAAGCCAAGCTTCACACATAAAGGCTAATAAGGCATTGTCATAACTGATACACAATCTACTCAATAATGACCAAATTGAGGGTTATGATCTGTAGGAAACATTCAACTAAGAACAATGTCTGGCTGCATTGCACGCACATACAATGCTCAACAATGAAAAGAGCCTGAAAATCATGTGGAGAAAATAGCAAGAAAAAGGAATATCAATGAGCTGCAGTTCACTTGTATCAACTCTAGTGGGTGACATGTAACTAAGTTTGAAGGTTAAACCTTCAAGCCAACCAATTTTAAGTGGGTGCGGCAGCCACAAAATCTAAATCGCTTCAAGTCTGTGTAAGGAAAAGGAGACAGAAAAAGCTTTAACCTTTAAGAATTCAACCTGCTGCCTCACCCCCGAGCATGAAACACAGACATATGTCGCCACTTAGAGAGACCTTATTACTTGTTTTAGAGAAAGAAGGCATAAAACAAAAAGACCAGGGTTAAACGTTTGAACAAATTGATGAGAGACCATTCCCAGAGCACAACATTTCAGAAAAATCTATAACCATCAATTCAACAAGAAGCTTTACCCAAATGAGATTTACTACCAAAAGTAGAAAAAGAAAACCAGAGAATAATCATCTAGAGGAGGATTCAAGAACATATGCCCATGTGAACATCACAAAACAATAAAGTGGCCTTAACCATTACATAACAATTCTAGACTTGAACTATAAGCTTACGATCAATTGTCTCCATCGTTGTCAGCTGTTTCCAATTTATCCTACGAGAAACCATCCCCAGTGCAACATTCCGGACCTGGCAAGACATTATGTGGATATTCCAAGAGCACAAACATCATTATGAACGGGTTTCTAACAAAAAATTCAAAGCAGTACATCATCTCAGCACAAGAGTTATCAGACATTTCTTCTCTTACCTCATCAAACACTAGGCTGATGAACCTTAATGAAAGCATGAGAGTGAGAATAATCTCAGACACTGGGACACCAATATTTGTCAAAGGAAGCATAAACCAGCGCAAGGCATGTGCAAGTTGTTCAGGGGTTGTTGTTGTCAGGCAAAGGCTTGCACTTTGGAAGACCTTTTGAAAAAAAAAAAAAAACAGATATTATGTTCTTTGAAGCAGCCATTATCAGTATAGCATAAATCAACTCGATAAGTCCTCATATTAATTGCATGACTATTATAGATTCATTGTCTTTCTCTTTCTCATTCCAGGGCTTCTTGAACAAAAGTGAGGATCCAAAACAAAACACATTATGATTATCCAGGACAACAAAACACGTCCTAATTGAATGAAACACAAAAGTGTAGTTAGATAGGGAAACAGAGAAGATCGGAGCCAAAGAAAGTTATAAAATGAACTCACAGTGAAGGTTAAACATGCAGCAGTACTTGCGACTGACAGGCCCTTCCTTGTAAATTGCAATGGTCCCAGCTTCATAATTACATATGAGTAACCTCTCAAAGATGCAGGAAGTTTAGGCAACCCCATCATTGCTGGTGGTGGAGTTCTCAACTGGACAAGAGGTGGCACACCATCTGAACCCAGCCCCAACATTATAAATAAAATACCAGAAAGCAATGACACTCTTCCCAGTTGGTCCTACAAGAGTTACTGAAGAATTAGCAGATAATCTTCCCCCATCAGTAAAAAGGTTAGTGACTCAACACAGAGACTCTAGTACAGGCACTGTGCACTTCTACAAGAAAGAAGGGTAAATTTAAGTTTAAACTACAAGAGCAATAACTTGGTGATATTTACAATTAAGCCAATTAATTACAGATTATACAAATTTATCATGGGACATAAAACAAGGATACCAATAACATAAGAGCATGAACAACAATTATAATATGGAACCTTAAGGAACAGGATCTTTTCTAGGTGAGGCTGAGCAATGACAATTAGATGGAGACCGCAATTAACAAGGTCTTAATTCTTAAAGAAATGCATCTTCCGTGTCACCATATGTAAAAGGAACCTGAATTGATTGGCTCAAGTCTCAAAACCTCAAACAAACTTCCCAATTCCGTCCATTGCAGACCCAACTTATCCAAAATAGATAACATGAATTAGGCTTATCATAACACATGACTGCAGCACAGAAGTTAGATATGCACTCCTAGAACCTGAACCTGCTTTCTTTATTCCAAAAGTCCCAATTCTTTTTGTTAACGATTTCAAATAAACCAATTGCTTGAACTATTTGACAAGGAGACTGAAAAGTTGACCAATGCACACCAACTCTTCAGACTTTAATAATGCAGAATGCAATATAGTTAATGACTTCAAATGATCAAATTTCTTAACCAGGGAGTGTTTAAGAATATCAAAAAGTTAATTCAATTACAGTCACATCCTCACACTTGATAAGTCAAAGAGGGACTTACCATCCAAATATCCCTTGGGAGAGTCCATATAGATAGCAAAGTCAAGTACATCACTAGTCCAAAACGCATTATTATATTGGATCTTGCTGGTAGAACAACTAAAGCCAGAAGCCATACCTGTAAAACCAAAACAACTTGACATAATAAACAAAATGAAAACTCAAAAAGATAAAAAGCAAAGGAGAACACAGACAACCATATTGTTCACTTTCACTTCACCGGCTTATCATGCAAAATTACCAACATTGGCATGTCCCACCAGTAAACTTTTTGGGGGACGAAAGACAATAATTTTCCTGAGTTCAAGATCAAACCATAACCAGCGAATTCATTGACCAAATCTCCGTCTTCTCTAGAATTCGAATCCTATCATGACGTAGATTGATTTGTGATCTTAAGTTGACAAATAAGTGGCTTGCAAAGTGTTTTTGTTCTCGACTTACTATTTCATTTCTTTAGTAAAGACTTAATATCCACAAAATCTCAAAGATTTTGCCTTTGGGATGATGCGGCTGTTATCCTACCTTATCCATCTTAACTACCCAAAATTTAATAATCAGATCGTGTAGCCCAATAAATGCTCCTTAACCCTCTCATTCCTCGCTTAGGGGGAAAAGGAAAAGGGGGAAATAAAATGAAAACGAATTTACATGGCTACACAATCAAACTCTTCCGTAACACAAATACTAAAATAAATGAATAAGTCTCAAAACTAAGACATTACCAATTCTATAATGGGTTCCATGATACTCAAAACTAAACAAAACCTTTGAATTGAGTAACTCAATCAACCGAAATTCACTATAGTACATCTCGAACAAACAAAGAGTACAAAATCACAAAGTACCGAGAAAATTGAACGCACCAATTTCACTCTGGCGTCCACGGAATGAAGAAAAGTATTGGGCGACGATACGAACTGGTAAATGGGACTGGCGGTGGCGCCGGCAATCAGTCTCAGAACTTTGTCTGCGGCGAGAACTCCGGTGGGCAACCACGTCACCCATTTCCTGGTTTCGCTATTATCAGTCGCGGAAGCTCTACTATGGAAGCTTATCTTCCTCGCTGGCTGAAGGTTTTTGATCGGATAAAGGAGGGGTCTAGCGTTCGCGAGTGTGTAACAGGATAAGGAAGTGAGATATGGGGGAATCGAGGTTCTGCGAGAGGTAGGGTTTGGAGGAAATGCGACCGTTGGGAAGGGACGGTACGTGCAGCTCATTGGGAGAGTTTAACTGGAAACAAAAAAGAAAGCGGAGGAGTTTCTGTACAGTTGGAGTCTGGGGCGTAATCAGTGGACACCCAAATTGGGCGGGAATAACAGCTCTTCCTTGATCATGATTTCGCTGCATGATACTGCAATTTCGTTGCCTTCTTTTTCTTTTACGTGGCTCGCTATTCGTATCTGCTACTGGTTCCAATCATGCATCAGATCATGCTCTTAGTTTCTTCAATGGATGCAATTCTTTTTATTTTGACGGTTAAGAAAAAGGAAATCTTTTTTTATTACTCAATAATGAAAAAACACAATAAGATTTGTGTCAATTTCATTTCAAAAGTTAACTCAATAAAATGAGTATAATAAGTCTATAATATATTGATCTTTTTTTTTAGTACTCACACACATAAAAAAAAGGAATAATAGAATTGAACCCCTAATCAGTAGTCAGGGATTTCCTCTATAATATATTAATGAGTAACATTTACAAAGACAATCAAGTAGTAATTTAGCTTAATACCACTTATCACATGTTTAGGTTCTATTTCAAGAGATTTACTTATTATGATCAGGAAATAGTTTGTAACATATGTATGTCTACAAATAAGAATTGCTAGTCGCTCCTTAAGCTAGTGAATAAGGTGGATTGATTTTGCAATTTCAAATTGGAAAGGGATTTGTTTGCTTATGGTATGGGTAAAATCAACAAGAGCAAGGAACGTAGAAAGCAACGCGAAGATAGGAATATATGCTGCTTTGCTTCGTTGTGCCAACTCTCCTGTAGGCCTGAGTAGAATACTTAAGCCTTCTTTTATTCAAACTTATTGATTTATTTGTGAGGATGGAATAAAATCACACTTTTTTATATGGTCCAAATAAGATGAACACACAGGACTTACAACCAGCACTCGAAATTCTTGCCTTCAAACGAATGAAAAAAAAAAAAAAAAAACCAAAGCAGTCACAATATTGGTGATCCCGAGTCAGGGACATGCACTTCTCTGGAACACGGGAGCTCAAACCCGTCCAAGAATGCCGTGTTGCCGTGAAATGGAATCTTCAGCCGCAGTTTGGAGAGCACCGGTGCTAAACATTTGCGTTGCACTCACAATAATGGTGATGATTTCCAGACCCCTCTGTACAATGATTCAACGATGTTCAAAATGTCCTTAGATTATAATTCTTCTTGTTTTTTCAGATTATTTGGAAGAAAAATAAAAAAGAAGTAAGAGCTTACCAAGTTTGAATCTGTCCAGCCCAGTTCAATCTCTTTGCATGCGAATCTGCGGCGTTGAATTCAGTATCAGAAACCGAGAGAATGTCAGGAAAAGGGACCCAGAAAATAGCAGAGTAACACATACCCCAGGGCTAGGAGAGTGAGTGACCAAGTTACGATAGAAGACGCGGCCGCGCTGTGTATGTTGGCTGGATCCGGGATACGAACATTTTGGAGTCCAAGAAGTGAGGTGCCTACGCCCACAACCCCAGCAATGAGCGAGAAGATGACAAAGAAACCAGTCGCCATGTTCCCTATTGGGAAGTAAATCGGAAATATGCGAGCAGGAGTCTGCAACACAGATGCTGCAATGCACATATACCATCATGAGTTATACAACAACTATGAATTGATTTTCCAAGTTTCTGATGTCAAACAAGAAAAACTACCTGCCTCGCGAGCCCTCTGAATACCATGATTCACCGCCCATGCAGCAACCACAGTTACAATCAAATATAAAATTAAATTGATGATTAGGAGGAGGAAGACTGCTGATCTGGTTCCTTCAGAAGCCATGATCTTTTGAAGTTCAAAAGTGGAACAGGAAACACTTCAACTGGATCACCTTTCTTGGGCAGAGGAGACGGTTGTCCAACCATCTATATATGGTTTTTCTAGCGTTCCTTGCTTTTCATTATTAAAATTCTGTTTTAATTCACATACACGGCTTAAATTCCTTACCACCGCCGGGCTTGCCTCATGGACAGGAAAAGAATCCCCCACAATTTGCTGGTTCCAAAACTGAGATATTCTATGGAGTTCGAAAGTCGGCATATTTAGCTGGAATGTCTTTCCCTTGCCATGCAAACAAAAGAAAAAGGTATAGGTCTCCTCTATTCCTTTCTTGAGTGATGTTTACTCTATTCAAATTGAGTCCTTTTTTGTGGGTTCACTCCAGGCCCAACACTGATGGCAAGAACAAATCATGGCTGACGCCCAAATTGGCTGCCAGCAGAACTGACAGCAATGATGAACATTCGGGCACTGCCAGATCTATTTTTGCACCCCATTGGACGAGTACACACAATCTCAGATGCTTCTTTTATGATGTTAAACACAGGAGGAAAGGCCAGAGGTTCCAAAATATCAATGGTGAGAAACTAGAGTTAAAAGGGCCTTAAATTTTTATTATTGGAGAATAGAGATACTGAAGGTGCAACCATCCCAACTACAAAACACAAAGTCGTCTAATAAGTTTATGATGCAATTATAGGAGAAACTATTCTACATTTACAACAGATTTGCTCTGATAAGTCTGGAAGAGAATTCTTCCCTGCATGTCGGCTAGTTTATTCCACTGATTTCCTTGTGAATGCTTTCGCGCGCTGTTTAATCAATCGAGCTCAGACGTTCAATGCCAGCTTCTGAGCTGCTAGAGCTTCAGACTCCAGTGTTGGCTCCCATAATAGTGTAGTTTCTGCCAGTAATGACGTCACAACGTAGGGGTCCATGTTTGAAGCTGGACGACGATCCTCCAAGTACCCTAACAGTACACAACATAGAAAGGTTAAAAGATTTCAGAATTCTGGTCAAGGTGAGGAAAAAAGTAAGTCAAAAATGCAAAAGGTGAAAGCTAAATAGGCGAAGAGTATTTAACATTTTGAAACAAACACAAACAATTTGGCTGAGTAGATTTGTAATGCCTTTCCGGGCTTAAAAGATCTGCAGTAACTCACAGGAGTTCCGATATTCACTGGTAACATCTTATTTTAGTTCAAAGGAGTTACTTTAAAGGGTCAGGCATGCCTCCCGTATGTTTGTTTTGAACTTAGTGCATCACTGTGGCTTAAAAAGGACATTTGTCATTCTTGTTTTAAGCTCAGTCCATCACTGGGCTTAAACAAATTGCAGCAGACCAATTTCCTACCTTTTGGATAATTATAAATTTAGATGTTGCAAAACCACTTGTCTTCTTTGGATTTAGGAGATGATAAAAGTAGAATTGAATTGATCTTCTGTTTTTCCCCATTACTTAATTAGATCCTTCAAGAGAATTGTTGAGATACTGCTGAAATACCTTTGCCTTTCTTCTCAGTTTCACGCCCAACACGGATCGAGCAGCCACGGTTAGCCACTCCCTGCAGAATGAAGTTATAATAGGCTTTTATAAATAGAAAGAGGAAATCATATTTTCAATTTTTCTGATTGTTTTAAGTTCAGTAGCAATAGGCTCGGGGAAGAGTGTACCCAAGAAAATGTATTAATGCTGGCCGTTTCATGCTTTCCTGTTAACCTTCTCTCATTTCCTTCTCCATAGGCACTAATGTGCTCGTTGTGGCGAAGTGAAAGATTCAAAATTGCCTTCTTTATAACCTCAAAGCCTCCATCCTCCCTCATGCTCTTTGTACTGTGAACCAACAATGAAAGAAATTCTTATAGAATTAGCAGGCTTATGTTTGTGTAGTATAATTGATAGAATCCAGTCCCTTTCTTTTCACTTTTCCGTGCCTGTAGTGAGGAGATACAAAATGAAGCAGATAAATGAAAGGGGCCAAACTAAACTAGCAGTGTCAAATACCTGTAATTGGTGTGGCACCCTGCACCATTCCAGTCTCCCTGTAAATGCAAATGGGTAATTAGAGCTAGATCTACCATGAGTGTGGAATACTGTACAATGCACGTTTATTACCTCTATTGGTTTTGGATCAAGTGTGAGGACAACACCAGCTTGTTCGGTAATCCTCTGTGAGAAGGAGGAGAAACAGGATACGATTAAAGAGTTGAACAGAGCTACCAACCTAGACACACACAAGGACAGTTCTTCCAGCACATGATTGCAAACAGATGACACCAAAGGAAAGTCCTAAACCATCGTCCTCCAATCTGTTGGGTACAAGCGTGAACCCAATACAGCAAATATAATTTATGTTTACAACCTTGTAGATTATAGGAAAAAGGGAAATAAATATAATATCCTAAACAAACAGAGATTTTATTCTGCATGTTGCTTTCAGTAGAAAAAGTTCTTTCTAGCATCCTAATTAAGAACCCAGTATATAGTGATATGATGGAGAACATCCACTGGCTAAGAGCAATAAGATAGCAATTGAGATCAAATAAATAAATATAGTAACTGGCTGTAAGTTTGGGGCTACTGACTTTTCAAATCCTTAAGCATAGCAATCGGAAAATTTTAAAGTTCGAATATAAGCAAGATGGAACTTGCTAGAATTTAGTATGTGACATGCATTCACACGGCATTCCTTTCTGATAGACCTTTCGTGGCCATTAATTTTTCTTCGGTAAGCAGGTTTCTATACTCTTTATGCCCCCAACAGTGAATAGGAATTAATTACCTCAAGGATGTATCTTGAACACCATATATGATCGCCAGCTTCAATTCCCACACTAGGTCCTACTTGATACTCCCACTGTATGGAAATCACGAAATCAATAGTGATCATATAAACCGAAAAAGAAGAGTAGGGCAAACAAAGCATTTCCAAAAGTAAACCAACCCTTTTGACTGCTACATTAGCAGCATCGGATTCAAAGTAATGCGACCTTTCCAAAAATAAATGCCATTGTTCAACAGGGTAAAGATATCTAAATTTGATATTTTTAGATACATTTTCAGACCTATCGCTGACACTAAGTAGCAGCCAGAAATTTGTATCCATTTCTCATGCTATCATGCATGGATCAGATGTATAATCATAAATTCTCCATAACAAAATTGACTCCGCCAATGGAATCTAATAAATGAGATTCTGAGTAAGTGTTTTTACATAATCATCTTCTTTTTGAAGAAATGGTTCATTGAGAAAAAAAGTTTCATTTGCAAGACATAAAACAAGAGGATGAGAGGAACCTGGCCAGGCATGACTTCCCCATTGGTCCCACTTATGTTAATGCCAGCATATAAGCAAGCTTTGTAGTGAGAATCTGATATGTCACGGCCAAATGACTTGTCTGCCCCAGCAGCGCAGTAGTAAGGACCCTGAGAAGCATAAGCGTCATATATATTCATGTTGTAGAATTAAAGATGCATACAAATTTACATAATTCCACAATAATAGGTCATCTTAGTACGAATTGATAGTACCTGAGGACCAGGATAGGCTCCAACAGGCCAGCCTAATGGCCATTTCACATTTGGCTGAAGTAAGGTGTACTCCTGCTCTATCCCGAACCTGAGTTATAAGTCAGAAATCATCAGCAAAATAAGCATTCCTACAATATATTTCACCACATAAAATTTCCATGAGGATGGTATTTCTACCGATAACCAGCTGCATTCACAATCATGGTTTTCAACGCTAAACCGTATTGCTTAGCTTCACATTGTGTCTTTTGAACATAGTAGGGTGGATACAGTCTATCCCTCTCCCAAGCTCTAGCAGTGTGAATGTAAGGCATTGGAGGCTAAATTTAAGCTAAAATAATGAGAGAAACTCACCATGGAACTTCATCTACAACTTTCTTGTTACCGAAGATCTCAGCAGCCCTATGGCGTTTGTTTGTTGGGATAGGCTCGCCTGCTGGTGTATATGTGTCACAAATTACCTATTTAAATCACAAGGCATATTTTGATTAAAGAAACAACTTAAAGTTGTAGCTTTTCAAATGATGAGAATGCATATCTTCAAAAGTATCTAGCTCCTTACTAAGATATTATTGCCACCACGGAAAGGGTCCTTGAAGATTGCTTGAGGGCTGAAAAAAGATATCAGGTCAATCTTTATGGATGAACAAAGGCTAAAATTGCAAAATGTCGTGTTGTTCTTAAGATCTTACTATAGAATCACTTCACTATCTTCACCCGGTGCTTGACCAGTACTTGATCCATCATAATTCCATCTGGGAAGCTCGGATGGATGTTCAACAGGCTTGGGTATTGTCTGAAAATTTGAGAAGGAAGTGGCAACAATATCAACGTTCCACACAAAAAGAGAAAAAACATTGGGAAATAGCGCCCTCGTGCATTCTACTCAATCACATGATTAACACTCATACCCTTGACTTGCTACGAAGATCAATCCCAGATCCTCCAATCCTGTTTCAAAATGATTATGTCATTATCATAAATTTTAATGAGTGCTCACATAGCTCTAGCTGAACCAGAAGTTGCTCTCAAACATGTGCAAGCAAAGAACGTGTACCAAATATACTCAGCAATGATACTGTCGGTGTACGGAGTGAGGTCCAAATTCAGTAGATCTTCTATCCTGTTGACAGTGCTGTTTTCAGACTTCACAGCAAAAACCCGAAACTTAGCGGAGCTTTTATATGACCCTTTGTTGTTCTGTTTCAACAACAGAGAACTCCACATCTTTCCCGTCTTGGGGCTCGCATTGGTGGGGTTCTTGGTAAATCTCATCTGCCACTGGGGAGATGGTGCCAAAATCTGCGCCATCTTAACCTGATCCCTACTGCAAGTAAAACAGCTTTGAATTTAGACTGAAAAGTTCAATACATGCAAAAATCCAATAACCGAAGCAGCTCAGAAGGAAACTCTTTCCACTACAATGGCAACCATTACTAGACGATCTGTAAGATGGTAGTTTGTCTCGTTTAATTTTTCTTTTTTACATTCTCGTCAGAGATTAGTAAATGATGAGCGGACATATTCCACTGTCCATCAGAACAATAGCGTACGGATAAGTACGATGTGGATATGGAACTCATTAAATTTCAGGTAGTAGCCCATTGGACTGGATTCTGTTATCATTGTGGGAACGATTATGGAATATTTCTCAAGTATCTAACAAACTCAAACAAATGAATAGCAAGCAACTACAAGATTATGGAATGTTTCCATTTAACCGATCAGATTTTTGTCATAGATCATCACTTATGCTGAATGAATAGCAAGCAACTACAAGATTTCAGCTCCCCCACAAATATCACAGATTGATTATGATGCATAGGAAACGAAAAGAAGTCAAACTTGATGTTTGTCAAGGACAAAATGAAGGAAAAACATTAAGCAGCAAATATGAAGACGTTGACTTTCTAGCTAATTATCATTCGTAGATTTATTTATTCTTCTTTTGTTCTTCTAGCCACAAAGGCTACTTGTTCATCGGCATACATCCAACAAAACTCCTGTGGACCATATATAGGCAGGAACCATTATATGAAAATAAAAAATAAAAATGAAAACTTGACTTTTTCCTAAAGTAAGCCGACTCTAAATTGTAGAGAAGATCCCTTGTTCTTTCGGTTTCGGTGAGTTTTTGGGGTCCGGACTCCAGGTGAATTACCGTAGAAGAAATAACAGACACCGGCAAGCCTCAGAAACTTCAGAAAGAGTAAAATTAATGGTGATTAGAGTCCCACCAGCAGGCACTTGGCACTTGTGGGATAATGTGTATGGGTATTCTTCCTCTTATGCGCTTGACTTAAAGATCTCTCTCGAACAAATGATGTTAGAATTTGGGATAATGAATAGATAATGAAAGCGAGAGAGTGTATGTTTGCATCAAACGGGTTTGTCTCAAGTTTTAGTGAAGAGTTTGCCAGATTCTGGCTACTGTATGAGCAAACGTGTCAGAAAGCGTCACCTTTAGTGGCTGTCTGACAAACCCAGAAGCCCATTGCTGTTCCAAACCTTAAATTTTCACGTGAATAGAGCAATGTGATTAAGGATAAGCTAAGAGGCTTGGACAAAGAACGTACCTCGTGAACACCGGGTAGCTGATTGGCTTCGCAGCAATTGCCTTGCACAGGAAGAGGATGAGAGAGAGTGACTGGGAGAGAGGACCCAAGTGGGTGTTTGGCTTGGGAGCCTTATAAAATGGTCGACAGGCAGGAGCTTTTGTTGGCCTTTCGTAACTAGATAGGGATGCTGTATGAGTGGAGGAAAACAATTCTTGGCCTCTTTAGACGCACCAAGAGAGGTTAGGATTTTAATAGCATTTTTCAGATAAGGCTCCAGGGGATCCTCTTTCTCCACAGCCCATGATTGGTGCTGCAATTTGTAGTTTAGAGCGTTGAACAAGCATCACAATATTTTTTTTTTGGCTAAATGCTGTTGATTATTCTGACTAGAAGCACCTATGACTTCCATATAAAATATGTTCCCTTGATGAGAAACAAAATGGGTTCTTGGAGAATCTTAAATCGGGACCCTTCTAGTTTAAAATATGCAATTCAACTCAAGACTTCCGTATTTAGCTACCTTTGGTGTAGAATTCAGAAGAAATCATTATTTCCACTCAGTTCTTCACCATTCTCACTGGTTTAGATCTTTGGGCTCCAACCCAGAACCGTACATAATAATATCCTGCGAACCAAACATGGCTAGATGCATAACTTAAATTCATAATTCAAATAGGGTCGCATTCTGAACAGGTAGAAGTTTGGTGGGGACTTAGGTGGTTAATGTAAATTCAAGTACAGTAACATTGCTTGTATTATCCTCTTACTTGCTTGGACCAAATCGCATTGGATTATGTTTGGGCATGACAGCGAACCTTTCTTGGTCGTTGAGCGATTGTCCAACAAAATGCTTGGGAATGGTTGTTGGTGATCATGACATTTCTTCTGCTCTTATAGGACCACTGGATAAGGCATTTTGCTGTGAAGAAGCATAAATACCCTGGTGAACGTTAATCCATAAAGGGAAAATCATAACAACGTTTCTTGGTAATCATCGCAAGTTAAAAGTGGCTGCCACAAGTCAAACTATTGCTGTAGCAGAAGCACCTAGAAATGCTGTATTGATGGGTAACAGAAGTGCAAATTATGACACTCTATTTGGTTGTTTTGGAGGCACAAGTAAAGCCAGTCCAGATTGCGCAATGCGGGCTATCACGTATTTCTAATACTTCATCGGTCTAATAAAAAAACTCTCTTCATACTCCAAATAGCAAGACAAATTCCCTTGCTTACAAGTTAAGACATAAAAGTGGTATCATTCCTTTCACACGTTTGTACCTATTATGGAATATTAAATTTTGCCAAGGTAATGATGCCAGCAGCTGCGTTCAGAAGAAAACCAGGCTATGTAATGAGCTGATTTTGGTTGAGGGAGACACCAAAAAGGAGAGAACAGCCGGCGTTGTGAAGTTTGAATGTCTAGGAAAGTAACAGCAGTTTAGTCACGATTTAGCCTGAAGAGGTGTTAAAAGCAGAGACTTTATGTAGGCTTTGAAGAATGATGCACAAAGTGTCAGAAGCTGTTATTGACTAGCAGAAGAGTACCTGAGAAAGCAGTCTATTGCAGGAGTTCTGGGAAGTGGTCATTGAATTGGTAAGTATGAACGATCCCTGTTGCTGACACAACATGATACTGGGGGCAATCGTTTGGTAAGGGAGGGTCATACTTGAAATCATGAAGTTGTAGGAAAGCCACGAGCTCATTATGACACTATTTACTTTATCCCTCATACCTCTTATTCAAAACAAGGTTATCTGCTTTCTTCTTCATTTTTTAATTTTCTTTTGTTCAGTTCAGTAATAAAGCTGTTAGTGAATAATTATAAGGTTTGGATTCAAAACTCTCTATCCCCCTTTACCTAAAAAGAAAAAGGAAATCCTTTTTTTGTCCATCAAGATGCCCTAGGAGCCTCAGATTTATACTTACTGATATGGTTCTTAATAACACAATTAAATTATAAAATTTGTTAAAAAAATAAGAAATTCTTATTTAAGATTAAAAAAATGCATATCATTTGTCATGTATACGTGCTTTGGCACGCGTGCAACTTGCTTATCAAGCAAGTTACATAAAAAGTCAAAAAACTTAAATGCTCAATACTAAAGCAAACTCATAACTTAGATAAATATTTTATTTATTTAAACTTAATCTTAGAGAATTATTCTTTGGTTTTGAGACTTTTGTAATGGACATATGATGTTAATAACTTAAGCAAAATTTTAGAGAAACATGTGATAGTTATATAAACTCCAGTTGGGAATAAGATCCGATCCAGGAAACCCCTAATTCCCAATCTGGGAGACAGGAATGGGCAAAGCTTCTCTGTCTATTTGAAGAAAATCTTTCTTGTGATACTTTAAACATTTGATTCCAGCATAGCAAGTGGCACCATTTTCAACGCACCATTTGATCCTTAATAACTTTTTTAAAATAGAAATTAGCAAACGAAAAAAGAAAAAAAAAAAAAAGAAAAACATTTTTCTTTTGCGCCTGTTTTCAAGGAAGGAAACATATGGGGAACAACACCGAAAAAGGTTGGTCCTTCTTCTTCCTCCTCTTCCTCTTCTCTTCTGCTGCTGCTTCTTCTTCTTCTTCTTCTTCTCGATTCTGGTTTAAGAGAGAAACGCGCCACCACCCATCAAGAAGCTTCTCTCCTTTGTTCTTGCCCTACTTACTCTCCTTGTTATTCTTTTGAAGAAACAATTTCATAAAGGAAAAAGATGTTGTAAATCGCTTCATCAAATTCGAAAAGAATAATTGCAGAACAGCTTGGGCAAAGCCGGGGAACGAGATCTTTGGTTGTCTGCGTTTGAATCGATGGAACAGCTTGTCAACTTTATAATTCGGCCACCCAGGTAAGGAAACCTTGCATCCGACCTTTGTTTTTTCCATTGTCCTGATAAAGTTGGTGATTTCGTCAACGAAATCGTAAGTTGGATTTCATTTGTCTTCTGTTCTGTTGCTCAGAAAAGGTGGGAAATTGACAGAAAATGAAGTTTTTAGTTGGGTCTGGGACACCAGAAATGAAACCTTTCACAGGGTTAATCCTGCTTACACTATTTAGATTTGGCCAAGTGCAATTGAATTGTACCCTTATTTGTTCTACTTATCTTTTATGAGCGTGGAAAAAAGCAAAGCGTTGAGCGAGGATTTAATTTTTTATTTTCTTTTATTCTCTTTAGTTTTCTCGGCAGCCAAGCAGGGCTTTCTCATTTGCTCTTTTCATTGCTTGGGTGCGAGCCCTCTGCCGGGGGGGTTGTGTTGTTTTTTGGCGTTTTGGGTTCGTTGGGGGGGAGTATGCTGGGACTGATCTATGTTAGGTTAATATTCTTTCCTTTTGATACTGTTGCTAGATTTAAATCTGTAGATTTGCTCAGCCTCGAATTTCCGTAATAGTTAGCTTTAGCTCTTAAATATGTGTATCGGTTACCTTTGGCTTCTGGATTTGAAATTCTAATCTAGTTATGAGGTTGAAAAGGAGCTCATGCTGACTGTAATTATGAAGCTATGAATTTAGAAGCAATTATTCAATTTTGTTTAGTTACAAGACTTCTCGTTAGATTGTGGACTATGTCCAGTTCCTGAACGTATATGTTTCAAGTTATAGATTTTTTTGCTGTTGGTTGGTGGATTTTCATGCAGGACATGCGTTGTTTTGGTTTTTGGTGGGGGTGGTGGGGGAGGGAATGAGTTGGATATGTTTTATAACACCATGAATGAAATTTGAAGAGTCTTAAGTTTTTGCATCGAAATTTTGAGGGAAAAGGAAATTTGCTGATGCACATATCCAAAGTTGCAAAGAAAAAAAAAAGAAAAAGAAAAAAAGGCACAATATGGATGTCCCAAATGAAGCATAAGGCAGCATCTTTTATAAGATTATAATCAGGTGAACGTGTATTTTTGGTGCCCTTAAGAAGTTAGGATTATAAATGTTCAAACTACTGTTACTCAGTAATTTCCTTTTGTTGTGGGCTCAAAGTTTTAGACTTTTGTTCATGTAACTAAACTGATAAGTGCTTTTTCCACTTTTGGGGCTGCAGAGCTGAATATGACCCAAAAAATGATTTATTAGATCAAGAATTCATGCTGAGAGGGAAATGGTACCAGAGAAAAGATGTGGAGGTAAGGATCCATGCTTATTTTAGCTTTTTTTTTTTTTTTTTTTTTTTTTTTTTTTTTCAGTGTGACGTATAAACTTGTTCATAATACTGAAACAAGAAAGAAGTGGTCCTTTTTATTTTATATTTAATTTACTTAAATGCCCCTGCTTGATATGATTCTCTTCCCAGAATGGTATATACAGCATCTTCTCATACAAACTGTAAAAAATGATATTAAACTAGGGCTGGATCCAAGTCTCAGGCTAGATATTGTCATCTTGTCTTGAATGAATTTATTGTTAGTTATGGACACTTTTAACACTGTAGCCTAGCTGGATAGAGAAGAGGGAATTGAGAGCTATCACTGGTATTATAGCATGATGCATTACTTTTTCAGGCTTGCTTGTTTATAAAGTTCTCAAGAAAGTTTTGCTTGTGCTTAAAATCACTAGAACTCTTGTGAAAAGTTGTTTATGATAATACCTTTAGGGTTTTGGAGACTTTGAAGCAGTCCTTACAATGTTTTTAGCATAGGTCAGAATTGTCAATAACATGATCTACAGAAACGGTTTTTATGAAGTTAAGCTGTGTATTTTATCAGTTTCATTGTGAGGAGCAGGAATAGAAGGATATGGCCTCTTGTCCTTCATGACTAGGAAGCCATTTATTACCTACACCTAAGGAGTTGGTGTTTGTCTATAATAAGAAGTCGTGACCAGCCCAGAATACATTGAAACCTTTTGCAAGTTCTCTCTCTTAGGAGCCTTATTGGCCACCTAATCTAAATTCATGCTAACCTTACCTTCTATAGTTCTATTACAACCCTGTTGAACTCTTAACGTTGTTGCTGCTATTTATTTTTTGTTTTTTGTTTTTCAATTTACTTGGCTACTTTTATCCTGCACTTACTTTAATGATATTTGAGAATTCAAATCTGTTCTATGCCTTTTATTTGAAGGACTTTGAACATTTTGCAGGTTAAGAACAGTCGGGGAGAAGTTCTTCAGTGTTCTCATTATGTTCCTATTGTTAGTCCTGATGGAAAACCTCTCCCCTGTGTGATATATTGCCATGGGAACAGGTGAATATGTGACTGAAGCATTATGTTGCTTTGGAAGATTTGAAGAATTTTCATTCAGCTGTAACTTCTGCTGTGGTTCTTTTTGCTTCTTAGAGCTTAGAAATGTAATCTTTAATTTCAATTAAAACATATGCAATTGCTTGAGCCTCCTTGTGTTCTGATAAAAATGACAGTTTGATCTCCTTTGGATCATCTGTACTGCTATGAGTTGCTTAGAGAAATTTGATTAGTGCTTCACATGTAAAGGCACATTGCTGAATAGCGAAGAAAATCTCTTTCTGCTACTGCAGAATTTGAAATTCAATTCAACAAAACTTCTGCAGCTTTCCTGGGTACCATTGATTGAACCACTGGATCATTGTTATTAAATAGCTATCTTGTCATCTTGTTGGATGCAGCTCCTTTGCCAGTGATACGGGATGCTTTTTACTTATTAATTTATTATACTGACTGGTGTCACTCTCTCTTGACAGTGGTTGCAGGGCTGATGCCAGTGAAGCTGCAATAATTTTGCTGCCTTCAAACATTGCAGTTTTCTCTCTTGATTTCTCTGGATCTGGACTCTCTGGAGGAGAGCATGTCACCCTGGGGTGGAATGAAGTAAGTTGCTAAAAAAACTAACTCAGAAATTTGTCACGTAGATAGATTTTACCATGGATACAGGCCCCAAAATTGATCATCTAATTGAATTTTGCCAAGTACCTAGACTAAACAAGGCAAAAATGGTTTTGGCTTTTCAACTTAAAAGGTATAACCCTCTGCCAACACAACCCATCCTCCCTTCCCTTCCCTCTTAAGTGCATTCGTAGAGTTCTTAAGGAAGCAAAACTTTTCCCTAGTTAATTGGAAGCTTATGAAATTAACATTGGAATGTTATTAGTGTCTTAAATACCAGGCAAACACAATGCCTTAGGATCTGCTAAAAGTTTTTTGTGTATTTGTTTGTGTTCATAATCAAGAAGTCCTATGTTTATTTTGTTTTTCGGTCAAATGCATATATGGAGAGCAATCTTGTGTAAGAAAAAGACATTTAAGTAGTATTCGGTGTTAGACATACAAGAATGCATGTCATATAACTCAACAAGTAGAGCTTGTGTAGTCAAGAGTCCTTTTCCCTACTTAGTGCGTTTGACAGTTAGAATTCTCTCTCTCTCTCTCTCCATACTCAGTCTTAATTTAAATTACACTTCCATATATATTTCGCCACCATAAATTATCTTACTACTACCATCCATGTTATATTTGACCTGCTCTTAGTTCTTTTGCTCCAACTTGATGTATCCAATAGACTGTATGTTGATATAACTGCTCATAATTATTCATTGGAATTTGGTGCATGTACTATTTCGCCATTCTTTGTCATGAGATTGCCATCTGACATTGTCCTCTGTTTTTCAGAGGGATGATCTAAGAGCTGCAGTTGAATATCTACGGGAAGATGGAAATGTTTCTTTGATAGGCTTGTGGGGCCGTTCAATGGGTGCTGTTACTAGGTTTTTTCCATTCACTTTCCGTTTTCCTCTAAACTTTCCTGTGAATAGATTAGAACATAGGTCCCTTTTCTCCTTTGCTGTGAAGTAAGGAATGGCTAGTGGATTGTAATAGGTAGCAAAATACTTTATGATTACTTGATTTTTTAATTCTTTTTAAATTTTTTATCTCTTATGGTGAAATGGCTGCAAAGAATTTGATGAATTATGCAAGAATCTGTATGTTTTACCTTTATTTTTTTTGTGTCATTTGAGATGAACCAGTTTATTGAAAATTGCCTTTTTACTTGTGGAAGGCACTCTTTAATTGTATAAAACCTGTTGAGTTCTAACTTTGATTACTGTAAACACCTTAGCAGACTAAGGTGACCTGTTGTATTCAAAGCTTTTAGAGAACTCAGAGGCCTTAAGCTCAATTGGGAGTATTTGATAAGAATTGCAAAGAAGGATGGAGTCTAAATGTTGTACCTGTGCATTTTTTGCCACTGGATGGGATAGTAGGATATGATATTTGAAGAAATGATTTAAAATGTGTATTTCAGCTACTATTATGGTGATAAACAATAATTTCTTTTTAGATTTAGTTGTTCCTTCTCTATGTTAGTGATAGCAAGTTTTTATCTTTTGTTTTTCTAAGAATTAATAGACTGCACTACCAAGTTTGCTTTTTAATCATATCCAATCGTTTCAGAAGGATTTTTTTTATGATGATGTGATTATCTTTATTGACCATCAGAAGGGTTTTATTTTCCTGAAGAAATTTAGAATTTATAGTCATTGTTCAAGGTGGGATAGATTTTCTCGATTTAATGTAGGCAGCATATTTTTGTAAATAAACTGCTTTTGAAGCACTATCTTTCATCAGGGACATGCATGGATTGGCCATGGTGCTAACCTATACATATGTTGTGAATACTGCTTAAATGCTTTTCAATATATCATACTTATTATTTGAGTAACTTCAACTGTAATTGGTGTTTAGGATTCTGGTTTAGATGAAGCCATTCAGGCTAGGTTTTGCAACACTGGATGTGATCAGTATTCTGTATGGCTCATGAAAGCAGGAATTTAGCACCTTAATTTTTATGTATCCTTTTCTATTTCCACTGAGTTTTTGAAGTTTTGTTGAATGGAATGCATTTGATCATTTCCAGACATGACCGCAGAAACCTAGAAACCAGGGAAGAATTAGCACAGAATTTTGGAGTTTCATGCTACGCAAAAGCTTTGTGACATAAACTTTAATGTCATTTACCGGTTAAAAGGCACTGGCTGAAAATCAGAAAAATAAAACAAATTAAAGTCGTCCCAAATATGCAAGTTTCTATCTGTGATGTAGGTTGTTTTTTATTTAGCAGGCTTAGGACAGGACTTAACCAAATTGGAAGACAAGTTGGAAGATTGAGGATAGTTGAGCAAGGGCTAGATGAAGATGGTAGGAAAGACTTTCAAATGGTTGGATTAAGGTTTTGATGATGATCATGGTAACCAAAGCTGGAGGAATAAGGACATGTGAAAGGGTGGGGAGAACTTTCTTTTTTGAGAAACAATAAGTGACTAAAGGATGCATTTTATGCTCTGAGAGTCTTGTGGTCGAGGGTTTTAACTTCAGTTAGAGGATGTCAGATGCCACATATTTTTAATGTGTTTTTTATAAGGAAAATGGCCAATAATATACAATGGGTGCATTTTATGCTCTGAGAGTCTCATGGTCAACGGTTTTAACTTTGGGTTAGAGTAGGTTAGATGCCACATATTATAATGTGTTTCTTATAAAGAAAATGATCAATAATATACAACTTGATGCTGCAGTTAACTGGCACAAGTTTTAAGATTTTTTATAATGCAATGTTGCTGATAAGCCAAAATATTATTTATAGCTCTTAGCTGACTGCTTTTGTTCAAAAGGTCAGATCTTTCTGGTTATTTATATGCCTTTAGTGACGTAGACTTCTTTTTCACAGCCTCTTGTATGGAGCTGAGGATCCTTCAATTGCTGGAATGGTTCTTGATAGTCCCTTCTCTGATTTAGTTGACTTGATGATGGAACTGGTAGATACCTACAAGATCCGATTGCCAAAGTTCACTGTAAGTTAAATCCATCCAAGGAAACTACCAGATACTTGAATTTTCAGGCCCAATTGTAAAATCCATTTCTCTGCCTGGTCAGAGTTAAGAATGGTTATGAAGTGTCTCTGGGATCAAATCTTGGTCTATTTATATGTCATGTAGGCAGAAAAGTCCATGAAAAATTGGTGGAATATACTCTTATTATCAGGTGTGCGTTTACTGATGCAGTTGATTTTCCCACTAAATTCTGTTTTAATAACATAGTAGAAGTCATTTCTGGTAAACTCCTTGTTATGGAACCATCATAACTTTGTCAGAGTTGCCTCAGTTCCTTTTGGTTTGATTTTCTTATTCAGGAGACTGCTGTTTTTCTATCCTTTAACAAAAAATGAATCATATCTTGCTCTATCTGTGATCGTATTCACTAGATATTTCTTTATTAATGATTCTTATTAATGAGTTGAACAATATTTTATAGATGAACTAAGGAGTCTTGTCACCTTTTCTGCCGTTACTCTCTCTCTCTGTCTCTCACTCATCACCTTTTCTGGTAATTGTAGGTGAAATTCGCAATCCAATACATGCGAAGAGCTATTCAGAAAAAGGCAAAGTTTGATATAATGGACTTGAACACTATTAAGGTTCTATCTTATTGATGATTACATTTATGCATGTCTTGCTGATTGCTTCCATTAAAGTATTGCAGATTGATGATTTTTGTATTTTATCAATGTATGTCTTGTAAGCTCAAAATGTGCAGTGAAGTTTCTGGAATTAGTTCTATGGTTGGTACTCTTGTCCACCCATTTTAATGGTTGCCAACTGGGTTGAAGAGTTTTGATCTTTGGTTTCACTTATATGGAAGTAGAATAACTGTTACAATGGAAAGTGTGATTTGTTCTAGGGTTGTGCAGCTTATCATTGAGTGGGTAAAAATTTCAGTGCTACTTTTAGTTTGTGACCAATGAACTATGCTGTATCTATTTACTAAATGAGCCACTTGGTGGTTAAAAATTTCTCTCTAAAAAAAAAAAGATAACTTAGATGGTCATTCTGTCTTTGCAGAAAGTATTGAATAAGCTTCATCAACAAGTTGAAACTTGGAACAGTTTAGAGTGTTAGTAGCAACAATATTTTTTTGCTTCACCAAATGCGCTACCTTTCTCCTGTTTTTCCTGCTCTGCACAAGAACCCACCAATGCATTTACACTCTCCAAACCCCAAACCTGCCTTAATCCATATCTTGGCACTGTTGATCGTCCCATGCTAAACAAAAAAAGTCTGGGAAACAGTGCAGGAGTAGCTAACCACGATTAGGTTCAATAGCATCATATGGTTTATACATTTGGGTGGCAACCAGGTGCTCAAGAAGGTATTTTCACAGCACATAAACTGGCAAGACTTCCACATTTTGGTGAGAGGTGGGCACTTTTTTCTTTGGCAAGCAATATTGGGCGCAAGTAGTCCTGTCTATGTGCTGCATATCACCTAACGGTAGAAGCACTAACTTTTCCATGATAACCTTCTAGAACCATCCATGTTTGCTCTTCCTTTTGTTTGTGGATATGATCGTTACAAAGAGCAAGAGATGAAGAGTGAGAGGGAGTCAATATAATGCGATTGGGTTGGTGGCTCTTAGTTTTACCTGAGACAAAACTCTTGAACTCAACCTCCTACTGCCATTTTGGCTATTTATTTATTTTTTCATTTGGCTGTTTAACTGATTAATTTCCATAATATGTTGAGAGTTTAATTGGTATGACTCAAGGAAATGCTAGAGGGAGTAAGATGTCTCCTGATCCTTTACTCTTGTTTGCACGGATCTTCTGGTTCCATGAATCACCAGTGTCTTTGGACATACGCATAAATGTTGAAATTGGGAAATTATCTCTAGTAGGGAATGCTGTGAAAGAAGTCCATAATATCCATGATGTTAAGAAAGGAATGCTTTTCTGTGTTGTCTGTTAAGGGCTTATTTCTTGTTGTTTACTCTTATTGACAGAGGTGTTTTGACTACTCCTTTTAACTACAGGTGGCAAGTTCTTGCTTCGTTCCAGTTTTATTTGGGCATGCCATTGATGATGATTTCATACGCCCCCATCACTCAGATCGTATATTTGAAGCTTATATGGTGATTATCGTTTGTATCCACTCAAAAATTTGGTTAATCTGTAAAGAACCATTGCAAGCATGCATCATATTTGTAAGATAATTAAGTTTTTTCCTTACTAGGAAAATAGAAAGTTTTAGTAGGAAATTGTGCACATTCCATGTCATTTAGCATTTCCATTTTCTGAATGAAGAAAAATTGAGCTTAATTAGAAACTCCTGGTGTGAGGGACCTTTTGCCTAGGTCCATTAGGAGGCCCCTTTGACGCATTTGAGCCAAGCTTGTGTGTCGATGGGTCATATTAAATTCATGGTTATAGTTGAGTTCACTACGTATGCTCTTTTTATATCTTCTAGATTTCGTTAAACAGGATATCTTTCGGTTGTCCCTGCCTTTTGATGCTCACTTTTTGCAGGGAGACAAAAACATTATAAAATTTGATGGAGATCATAATTCTCCTCGCCCTCAATTCTACTTTGATTCCATAAACATATTTTTCCACAATGTATTGCGACCTCCAGAAGACGAAGTAGCTGGAGCACTTTTTGATCCTATGGATGATTACTTTGGTAAGGTAAACAACAACAAATCTGGGTGTGGTTTTTAATTTTATTCACTTTCTAGGTTTCAATCCACATGCTTCAACATTGATTTATTGTTGTAAATTCAGGGTAGTTGGAGAACTGTGCATGAAGTAGGTTATGGCCATGAATCTTCAACTACATCTAAAGGCATGCTTCCAAGTACCTACAATTTTCTTTACTTCACAAATGCTAGTGCCCTTAAGGATCTTTATTCAGCAATATCCCACCGATGCCTTCTTCCCCCCCCCTCCTCTCTCTCTCTCTTTAAAAAAGCCTTTCTTTTTGTATGTCATTAATTGCTTATGAATTGCAGAACCGGCAGCAAAGTCCACAGCAGATGCCATTAGAACTGTCCGTTCAAAAAGGCCTATGAGTAGGACAGAGGTTAGTGATTGTTTGATTTTTACTTTGGTGCTTGGTTATCAAATTCACATCCAATCCAAAAGGTTGACCAGGCACACCGCTTTGTTGAAATTTGTGTCTTTCAAATTGATGAGACCCGGACACCCGCCCCTGGCCAAAACCACCACCTCCAGACTTAGGTCGACCTTGTTTCTCTTTTTGGGGAAGCAGGGTTCTGCAATGGGCTTGATCTACTTTTGATACTTAAGTTTTTTTTACTTGAATGTTATCTCATTCCTTTCTGATATGTCTGTTCATGTTCTCTTTGAATTTGGTCAGGTTCCTCATGGTCTCCCTTCTAAAGACGATCAATCTGATGATGAGGTATCTTCTCTAAAATATTTCATATCTAAACTATAGCTGGAGCTTTTCCTATTTGCTGAATCAGTGAGCCTGTAGGTCATCAATCCCACAGTGCGTAGGGGGATCCTCTTGCTTGACTTAAGGAAAAAGATTGGGAAAAAAAGTGGACAAAGGAAAATGAAGAATAATATATCAAATAATAATAATCACAATTGAGTGGTCACGGCGTCATTAACCACGATTAGCTTTGCTGCAGGATGAAAAAGTAGATGATGATCTTTGCCCATCATCTTCCGACATGATTAGCTTTGAGTTATCCAATGGCCATCCTATTGGTCCTCATGTTCCTACTACATCAGATGATGATCAATACGTTGAATACGCACTTGATGACGTTACAGATTTTCCAACCAATTTGGAAGAGGAAGAAAGAGTGAGTCAAGTGTTGGATCTTCAAATCGTCTAATATCTGAATCACCTTGTCCATCAGATTGAATTGTTGCTTTGAGTGACCTTGGACTTTGTCAAATATTTTCAGATGTTTATGGAAGCAGTGCTTCAATCGTTAAAAGACATGGAAATGAAACAACCCCTGACTGGAGAACCGCCTGAAGTGAGCTCCAGTTCCATGCAGCCTCAGCATAAAGATGATCGGGATGCTCCGCCCACAGAAAGTGGTGCGCCCTTTAAAACAGAATCCTCTTCCCCTTCAGTGGAGCAATGTATACCTTCAAAATCAGAATCCACTGACACTTCAGCGGTCAGTGCCCCAAATTTGGCATCTCAACCTCCATCTCCTGATCTGCATGCGACTGGGGGACCTGCATCTGATACTTGTTCTCTGGGCATGGAAAGTGGAACGACCGGGATCTCTGATCGAAGTGATTCTTCGGCAAGCATGCCGAGCTCATCGGACGCTGACATGTCGGCCAATACAAAAGCCACGTTAACTGTTGAACGGAACCCGGCGAACCATATTATGGATGGTTTGATTCGTCGATGGGATCTCAACTTCTTCCGAAATAGCCACAATCAATGAGACGAAAAGATTTCTTTTTTGGTTGTTTTCTTCCTCTTTGGTGGGTAATCTGATGTTGTATTGTGTTGTACCTAAGCATCAAGATATGCAGTCTGTAAATTGCTTCCTTAAAAATGAAAGAAAAAGAGAAAAGAAGAAAAGAAAGGAGCTGTCTGTGTGTAAGAAAACTGTAGAATTGATTGTTGTTGCTTCAATGTAAGAAATGATCTCCAATACCTGACAAAAACTACTGACATGTGGTAATTGGTTAGATTGAATTTTTGGGTGTTCAATTCTTTTCCTAAAAACTCATGATTGATGTTTTTGTGGATTGTAATGTTGTTCTTAGTTCCATTTATGGTACCCACGAAGCATGGATCTTCTCGTAAAGCTCTGGTCTCTATTTCAGCTTAGATAACTCTTGTCACTGTTACTCCCTTGTGAAATGAAATAAGTAAATGCCATAATGGAAAGGAAAATGAGAGAACAAAATAAGTGGGGCCCAAGTGCATGCTTACATGTCTCGTGGGACCTGCTTCTCTCCCGTTAACAAATTTTGGGAAGTAAGGACGGAAAATAAATTAAAAAGAAGAAAGTAGGTTGCTGTGCTTTAGGAGGCCAACTTTGAGTTGAAGAGAAGAAATCAGTGACACGATTTGCAAGGACAGCAAGTTGGGTTTATGGATTCTTAGCCTTCTTAGTCTACAATTCATTTCCTCGAATTGTCATATCTGTGAGGCCGCTTTAGAAATCTGAGTTATCCGATGTTGCTTTTGAAGCAGGCTCCACAACCATCGCCCTATAAAAATTGGATAGGTTGGAAATGTGTAAGCCGCCTGCTATGTTGATTATTGGAAAACTACATCATCCTCCGGAATTACAAAGGTTTAGTAAATTTTGTATGTCTGACAATTTTGGCAAACGCATCTGAAATTTTCCTTCCCATGTCTCAAGGAACATAAATGATGGAAAACCGACTTTGGGGTTACTAAAACCAAATTTTATTGATGTTACGAAGGAGGTCTGATAACTGCTGTTTTATGCAGTAAATGTCCCCTTGTTGTGGTGGGTGGTTCAACGTGGACTTTAGGAGCCACGGTGGACAGCCACCCTTAGCCTGATGTGGCAGCTTAGGACCACGGTGGAGGGCCTTTTTTTTTTTTCAATTCATAGTTTGGTTGCATTGCAGATTTCATCATGATCGGGCAGCATGGCAGGAAGATTTTGAGCATTACATTGCGAGGAGGGGCCAGCAGTTACAGACTCAGCCTTTGGACTTTGATTTTTCCTTGTCGCTTCTCGGGAGGGACTTCTGTAACTCGTATAAAGTGAACCTTTTTACTGAATCTTCTTTGTATCAAAATCGCGAAGGCCTAGAGCCTTTTTTCTGCATCTTCTTCTGTAATTTGGCTGAAGTGCCTGCAAACTCCCTGTTTGGTTTTTATGTCCTCTCATTTATGAAGAGTTATGAACAGAGAATGAGGATGCCACTTCTTGGAGATGCAGACAACACGATATTTGCTGAATTGTTGATGAGATTTGCTATTAATGGTTTTAGAAATTTACGGTACAGATTGAATATTAAGTTGGAACATTATTGGTACAGGAAAATTATCCACCAACGTTCTTGCTCATTTCAGTAGTAAGTCCTTTGTTTATATTATGGTCAAAGAGAAGTTATATTACCAGCCTTAAGTTATCTTCGTCTGCTTTTATGTGACCCATGCATTTATAGTTCAAGGTTTGTTTGTAACAATGAATTATTGTAGAGTGTCAATTTGGCTTTTGTCGTTCGCTGTTCTCTTTGGTTGGTTACTAAAACACATTGGTTGATTCATCTCTGCCAAAAGAAGGAAGCAAATGTCTTTTTGGCTTGTTCAATCCAGCCTGAATGTGCATCGCTCAAGTTATATTAATGGTGTGGAGCAGAAAATTCAAACTAGGCTGAAACAGAGGAAAGGGATTTTCAACCAGTAGTATATTCTGTAATTTAATTATTGACATATAAGACAATTGCATCCTCATCTTTATTATTTGGATAAAAAGAATCTATATTACCTGGATAAAAAATGACCCTCCCGTGATTTTATATGCGCAATATTCACAGGATAACTTTATCTGTACATTTGAGGTAAGATGCATACTGATATCAGTATCTGGCGTTCTCTGTGTTTTTCACCCATCCAGCAGTAACTTCAAAGCTGTTTCAACCAGTGAGTGGATTGTTGTGCTGTGCCGGTTAACTCCGACGGTACCGGAGAAAACATTGAAGCTTTCAAGCTCTGCTGTGGTCTCCAAGACACTCTCCAGCACCAGCTCCATCTCTAGGTCCCTGAAAATATATACATTTGTGACCTTGTCTCTCATCATCCATATTGCCAGTTCTATGGCAAACCTCCTTATTCTTGGAATTTTAATTGGTGGGCATTGATGTTTCTTCAAAATCTGGACCACTTTATTTGCCAATTCAGCTTCAGTGATGCCAGCTTCCTCAAACATGATGCTCGACTCCTGAGGAGTTGTAAATTTAAAGAGATGTGCTGCTAGTCCAATCATCACTTCCTGTTTTTTGTTGTCTTCTGACATGATTGCCTTGAGCACCTGCAATAGTGGAGAAAGGGGTTAACATACAGTCAAGATATGAATTGTAACTGAAATGCTGACAATAGAACATGAAGGGTTGTCTTCCGGTGCATCCTAATATGACATTTGTGTGGAAAAGAAAGAGTAGAATATTGTAGCTATTGTAGAAAACACTTACTGTAGGTGCTGCTGCTGTTACTCCCTTAAGGCGGTTGAAGCAATCTTCACCACTGTAGGTGCACAAATTTCTTAAAATTCTTGCCGCATTTATACAAAGCAATGGAACTTCCAGTGCTCCTACCAGCTTTTCTAGCGCATGCAGCTTCAGAATGCGATGGCAGTTAGTCTTGCTTTCCAGAGCCAGCATTGCAAGTGCTTCTCCTGCGGCAATTCTTACATGATTCTCCTTCTCTGGCATTGCCTCGTTGAAGAAAATGTTGAACAGCTCCTTCAGAACTCCACCTGTGCTCCCAATCCTCTCTGTTGCATCCTCTTCCAATGCGAGATTGGTTAAGATATCTATACCAAGTTTCTGCAACATTGGATGATTCTCTCCGTACCGTAGAATATCTCGGATGTTGCTGATTGAGAAAACAATCTCAGAAATTTCTCTTCTTAGAAGTTTCCCTGTGTTGCCAGTTGTCTGTGACAGCATCTTCACTACTTGCAGGGATTGTTTCACGGTCTCAATCTGAGATTCTACAGCATTTTTATCCTTTAACAACCTTTCCTCAACATGTGTAAAGTCTATGACTTTTGGAAGAAGGCCCCTTGTATTTCCAATCTTTCCACAGTTATCATGATCTCGAGCAAGTTTCTTCAGAATCAGAAGGCCTAAATGACTAAACGTCCAGAATCCATAATTTGGATGGTCAGAGATGACTTTCTTTTCACCGAGTTCATCGGCTGCGCCAGTGCTGCTTCTGTTGGCTTGCAGCAGAGATGATATTGATTCCATAGCACCGGATATGCCGGCAACCCGGAGGGAGTTTTGTTTTTTGCCCGCTAGTTTTGCCAATATCTGTGCAGCTGATCGCCTGATCTCTTCATCTTGCGGGTCTTTCCAATTCAACATCTCGACTAATCTCTCTATCACCATTATATTTATTCCTATCTTTTGGAGGGTATCATCAGAAAATCGTGGATTCAATGCAAATTGTCTAAGTATTCTAATTCCAATAAGCTGCTCATCAGGGGAATTTGAGTCCAAGAGATCCATAGCAAAAGCAACCATATCCATCTTTAAGCCATCAAATATGCTACCACTTACGCATCTTGAATAGGCATCATAGAAGAACCTTCTAATTGAAACCATACCTGAAGGTCCAAACTCACATTCTTTGTTCACTTCCTCCAACAGTCTGTGGTAGATGACTATCCACTCCCAGTAAGCTTTCTCCAATAGGAACAGCAGTGCTTCCGCTAATGCCAATGCATAGAAGATACTCAGAGCAGATTTACGATTCCTCTTGTCGGTGTCTCCTTTTTCCACCTCACCATAGTTATGCTTGATGAGCTTCATTAACGAGAGGACAACACAGGCTGTTGCAGATAGGAGTTGGAGCCAATAGAGAAGCTTACTAACATTTCTTGCGAGGAAAACCCATTGTGAAAACGGCAAAAGTGGAACATCCGAACTTTTCCATCTCCTAGTTGACATTCTCGGGAAGCCATGGGATCCGGGGCTTGCTGGGTCGTTTTTATTCAATTCTCTGGTCTGGTTGCCTTTTTTTGTAACCGAACGAATTGGCCTGAAAACGGCTTTGGCAGTTTTAATGAGGAAGTTTGAGCTGGATCTTAGTGCTCGGAAACTGTTGATTCCTGCATCCGTGATAGACCATGTCGCTTGGTGTTGCCATTCAAGTTCATGGCTTCTGCTGAATATGCGAGTACCCTCAATGAGCAAGATGATAGTGATGACCCAGAAATCCGTTCCATCCAAAGTGATGGCGAATCCACCGAGAAGAACAACCGTCGCCCAGATGAACCCAAGAGTTCCAAGGCCCGTGGCTGTCTTCTCGAGAACGGCAAGCTGGAGAGCAAAGAGAGTAAGTTTCTTCTCTGGTGCACGAACCGATGATGCGGGCACAGAAACAGAATCTGTATTGCCACTGTCTCGCTTCTCGATACCGCTCCGAGGCTCAAAAATGGTAGCAGCAGAAGTGGAGGTACGACCGAGCTTTTGAATCTCATCCATCTGCAGATGAATGCTTCCACCTTCAGCTCCGGCAGAACTCTGAGGATCCATGTTGCTGGTAGAACCAGCTTGGAACATGCGGCGGCTTTTCTACCTGATCAAACGGGTTGAAACTTCAAAGGCAGTTATAATATTGAAAGCAGGTAGAGGAGAAGCTATTTCTTTCGTTGTAAAGGCGTTTTCGGTTTGATGGACGTAGAAAGCAATGACAAAGTCGTGTTTATAAAGACGAAAGTAAAACAAACTTGGGGTGCACGTCTCTTTGTGGAAATAAGAAAGAAAGACAAGACAGAAGTGAAACTAAAACTAAAAGCTATAAACTTTTGGGTTAGGATGGGATGTGGTTGAACATTTTAGATATAGTTTGGATCAATGATGAGTATGGCAAGGTTTTAATTGTCGCTACGTTACTGAAAGCCTTTGAAGAGCGTCGAGTGTGGAGAACCGGTAAAGTTTCTTTCAGCTTTTGCTTGCACGATTGGGTAAACAGGGTAATGTCTTGTGTCAAGTTAAAGCCTCCAGGCGGGTCCTGCTCAGTCCTGCTGCTTCTCTTTCAGTTTACGGATTTCAATCTCATCCACTCGTTCTGACTCATTCCACCTCCAATCCCACGTTTCTGGAAGGCGTTGCTGGGGGGCTCGGACAATCATGCCATACGCGTGGCGTATAATCACGCCTTTCTTGCGTGTTTTGTGGCCCTTGGTGGACGGATTTTGGTTCTTTCTTGATGGGATTAAGTAATGCTTACACCTCTGCATTATGCGTGATCGTAATGAGATCCCCAATGGACCACCCGTGACCTGGACTTTACATGCATTTGTAGAATTGACTTTCCACAATCATTGACAAAATAACCACGGATCCATCTTTTTTTTTTTGGGACTGTGGTCGGTGAACTACTGAGAAAGTCAGCTATATTGACTTGTTCAACATGAACACCTCAACGCGTCGAGCTTATGCATTGAATATATGAAGAATAAAGGACAATTACTGGGCTGGAACAAGCTGGGAATGTAGACAGGCAACGTATTGAATATCCAATCAATCTGTCACCCATGTGGAACCTGCCTTTTGTTTGTCAATCTAGCCTAATATCCATCCATTGCATTATGGATAAGAATGTCCTACTTTACTGGGATGAAGTTCCAGAAATGTCTTCTTATAGAATCTGATCCTGAATTCTACGTTTCCAAAGCCAAATTTCATTGACTACAGAAATACTAAAACATAAACATGGCAAAAGAATTATCTGATTCTTCTCCTCCAACTTCTCTACCTTGTTTGGCTTCTTCTCATGCTCCCATCTGCCACCAAGCTCAGTAACAAGAAAAAAATTAAAAAAATTTACTGCCATGCCAACTCCTGAAGAGATCTGAATTCACAAGGTAACTTGATCATATTTCCTCTTTCGTCAGCCATCATCACCCCATCACCTACAAGAATAACACTAACAATAAGAAACCAAAAAAAGAAAAAAATAAATAAACAAACTATAGCACATCAAAAACTTCAAAACAATGCAAGTCAAGGAATAATTATTTCTAAGCACTTCTAAGGCAAGCCATACGACATGAAATTCAATGCATGCCGGGGGTTTCAGACATTACAGATGACCCTGGGAAGATCAAGAAGAAATCCTATCCACCATGGCCTTTCAAATGCATCTCCCCCACATGATTTGATGCACTCCCATTCATTTAGGACCACTGGAAATGAAGCACTTTATCAATCATCAAACGACACAAATAAGTGAGAATCACGTGTATAAAGCAACCGAGAGAAAGGTAGGCCTTAGGATAGTGTAAAACGCTCGCATATATCAAGGTTAGAAGAGTTATCTATCCTCTTCTTTCAATATTCTTCTACTTTTTTCTCCAGATCTCTCTTTTCTAGAGTTAGGCTGACTTAGCGGAATGTAAGGTAGGGGAAAGTGATTAAGAATGCATTGTTGGACACTGAATACTCAAGAGCTATCTAAACAAGGAACCCTTATATAGATCTAAAAAAGAGTAAATGCAGCAATAACCAATACGATGTTCTTTCTATTGTACTGGGAACCCTCTCTTTTGTGAGTCTTCAGAACAGCTAAGGATCAATCACTCCGTATTCATTCATCTCTTCCTTTCTGCTTTGACTTTGGCACTTCAACAAGAAGGAAGGAAGGAAGGAAAAGAGAGGGGGTAGAAAAAGGGGAAGAGAGGAGAGGGGGGGGGGGGGTGGGTGGTGTGGGAGGAGAAGGGGGGGTGAGGGAAAGAAGAAAAAAAGATGGTAAGCCTTTATAATTTGAGTCCTTCAAAAAAATCCAGGTATGTTGCTGTGCCACAGAGGGTAGGGCTGATCAAGGGGACATAAAACTTGGCAGCACCTGTGCTAACAACCCAAAATTGATTGCAGTTGATTCGTTTATGATCATACGGCAACATGGCATGGTTTTGAATGCTGCAAAGCTGATGCTTGGTCCAGTCGAGTGATGATTTTGTAGGTCAGTGGTCCAACAAAGCCAAACTAAACTATGTCAAATCCAAAAACCCAATTTCCTTCCCCCTTTTTTGGAAACTTTGGTAGTAAGCCAATCCTAGCCTCTCTATTCAGACCCCTACTCTTGAAGATGCTCCTATTGGAATTGCACCTTGGATTGTTGAAATTAACTTAATGTACCAAAACAAATAGGCAAATTATAACTCACGACAATTATTATAGCTTAGACATGACGAAAGGCTAGAGTGGGAGTCGTTTACTACGTATGGCATACAAAGGGAAGACTTCGAAGAACGTGACACAACTTTATGACAAGCGTTTGCTCTCGTTCATAAAAAGCCAATTTTAGGATAAGGCAAGCTGGTAGGGAAGGACATAGAAATTGAAGTAGCTTGAACAAGATGATGTCTTCCAGATATTTGCATTGCATGTATAGCCTCTTGCTGCAATTAATCGTACTGAATGTTCCAGAGCATAAATAAAAAGGAAACTGGACATGTTCCTGGACATGCTAAGGGGCAAAAAGGGAGAGAGGACTTCATCTAAAACCAACAAACACGTTATAAGTCGTCTTTGGTCTCTCCATTACGTTTGCTCTGATCTAAGCACTTCTAAGGCAAGCCATACGACATGAAATTCAATGCATGCCGGGGGTTTCAGACATTACAGATGACCCTGGGAAGATCAAGAAGAAATCCTATCCACCATGGCCTTTCAAATGCATCTCCCCCACATGATTTGATGCACTCCCATTCATTTAGGACCACTGGAAATGAAGCACTTTATCAATCATCAAACTACACAAATAAGTGAGAATCACGTGTATAAAGCAACCGAGAGAAAGGTAGGCCTTAGGATAGTGTAAAACGCTCGCATATATCAAGGTTAGAAGAGTTATCTATCCTCTTCTTTCAATATTCTTCTACTTTTTTCTCCAGATGTCTCTTTTCTAGAGTTAGGCTGACTTAGCGGAATGTAAGGTAGGGGAAAGTGATTAAGAATGCATTGTTGGACACTGAATACTCAAGAGCTATCTAAACAAGGAACCCTTATATAGATCTAAAAAGAGTAAATGCAGCAATAACCAATACGATGTTCTTTCTATTGTACTGGGAACCCTCTCTTTTGTGAGTCTTCAGAACAGCTAAGGATCAATCACTCCGTATTCATTCATCTCTTCCTTTCTGCTTTGACTTTGGCACTTCAACAAGAAGGAAGGAAGGAAGGAAGGAAGGAAAAGAGAGGGGGGAGAAAAAGGGGAAGAGAGGGGGGGGGGTTGGGGAGGAGAAGGGGGGGTGAGGGAAAGAAGAAAAAAAGATGGTAAGCCTTTATAATTTGAGTCCTTCAAAAAAATCCAGGTATGTTGCTGTGCCACAGAGGGTAGGGCTGATCAAGGGAACATAAAACTTGGCAGCACCTGTGCTAACAACCTAAAATTGATTGCAGTTGATTCGTTTATGATCACACGGCAACATGGCATGGTTTTGAATGCTGCAAAGCTGATGCTTGGTCCAGTCGAGTGATGATTTTGTAGGTCAGTGGTCCAACAAAGCCAAACTAAACTATGTCAAATCCAAAAACCCAATTTCCTTCCCTTTTTTGGAAACTTTGGTAGTAAGCCAATCCTAGCCTCTCTATTCAGACCCCTACTCTTGAAGATGGCCCTTCAACTACCACATCCACTGCTGCATTAGAACTGAACTATGTATTCTAACTTTGACCACCCAAACTGGGATTACCACCAGAGCCCCACGATCACCTCCATTACCTCACAGCCACAGCAAAATCACCCCCCACAACCCTCAAAAGATCAAACTGTCCCCAGCCACAATGAAAGTACCACTCTGGCTGTCAAAGCCCAAGATCGCCTCTAGTTGATGATCTAAACATCCCATATGCTGCTAATCGTCCACTTAAACCCTACAAAAACACCCAAAGCCTTTCTGTGTGAATCCTTTAGTTTTAAACAGGCCGAGATCACTGATTGAGTGAAATCTTGAACTGAGGAAGGACCTAATAACGAAGTCATAATGTTTGGATCCACCACCCAACTACTCTCTGATACTTGTCACTTGCTTCTCGTCTCTACCCTCTTCCTCTCAATTTTCAACTTTTGGTTTAGTTCGGATCCAGAATACCTGGATGAGACATGCTAAAAGGCTTCGAAAACAAATATTTGTATGATGTAATAGCTTAGGTGGGAAAAAGCAGCCAGATCAACTAGCTGATCCACAGCTGGTATGAATCAACTTGGTGTTTGCTTTGGTTCAGACCAAAAACCAAACACATCAGGGGTTGTTCCCCCAAAGCATAGGATGATGTCGTAGGTTAACTCAAATCCATGGTTGGGTTTTGTTTTTATTTGCATAGAAAACACAGCAACAAACATAACTCACAATCACACCATTCTGAACCCTAAATGCCACTGACTAACCTCCAAAACATCCACCACTCGAATCAAATAACAGAACCACCATAACACTTCGCTCATTTCCAACAGCCTCACACACACACACAACATACCTCGGCAACGATGCGGAACTCCGCCATAATTATACCACCGCCCTCCGCTGTCGCACCTTCGCCTTCTCGGCATCGATGATCGCATCCACGAGCCTTACCGCCTTCTCGAGCTCCCCGTCCTTGTTCACCACCACGTAGTCGAAACTCCTCATGTACTTGACCTCCTCTCTCGCGGTGGCGATCCTCACCAGCAGCTCGTCCCTGCTCTCCGTCCGCCTATCCACCAGTCTCTCTACCATGGCCGCCTCGCTTTCGGCCACCACGAACACGAACACCGCCGACTCCCCCAGAATCCTCCTAAGGGTCTTGGCGCCCTGGATATCCACTCTAAGAACAACGTCGCATCCCCTCGCCATGCACTCCCGCACCTGCCGCCTCGGAATCCCCTTATACTCGCCGTAAACCATCGCGTGCTCCAACAACTCGTCGCTCTCTACCATTCTCAGGAACTCTTCCTTGGACACGAAGAAGTAGTCCTGACCTTCGACCTCACCAGGGCGCATGGGTCGGGTTGTGGCGGTGACGACGAAATGGAGGTTTTCCCGGACCTCTCTTAGCCGCTTGATTACGGCATCCTTACCAACGCCGCTGGGACCGCTGATGACGACGATTAATGGGGTCGGGGTCGGAGCAATGGGCCGGGAGCTAAAGGCGGAGCCCAGGGAGGCCTCTAGGGCGCGAATAAGCTCGGCACGGTCGGCCTTATCCACAGAGGGGATGGGAACGGAGCGCGGGCGTGACATTTGGGAGATAGGAGACCAGAGGCGAGGAGGGAAGGAGCAGATGTTGGGGAGCAATACGTTTTTGGTAGAGGGGTGGGAGAGAGAATTAGGGAATCTCAAGGGGAAGAGAGAGGGAGAGGAGAAGAGGAGTCTGCGGAACATGGGTGGGGTGATGGCGGTAAGGGAGTGCACTATATAGAGGTGGGGTGGCGGAGCATGGAATTGGTATCGGAATCGGAATCGGAACACCGGGAGAGAGAGGCAGTGGAAGTGGAAGTGGAAGCAGAAGTGGAGCTTGGATTTGGATTTGCGGAATTCACGCTAACAGTGCAGGCTTTGAAAATTCCCGCACTTGTGAAGGGTTTTTGGATATGCCAGTGATTACGTACATAACGCCTACGACCCACGTAATAGTTCTTCCTAAACTCGAAGCCTTAAGACAGTAAAGTTTGAGTCTTTGGACGGGCTCAGTAAAATTGAAGTCTTTCCGGGCGGCGCAGAGGTCAGTTAAATATTAAGGCTTTCATATTTGAGGAAAGGACAGAATTTGAGAGTCACTTTTTGGATATCCCAACCAAACACAGAGCGCTGCTATTCCATTCCCAATTCCCCCTTGCTCTGTTAGATAGATTTCGTCCTTCTTAACCTCCAAATTCCAGAATTCTCAGATTGGAAGACCAAGATAATATCAGATCCCATCTCTATCGGTTGATGGGCACAATCGAAACACGCAGGGATATCGTCGGTACCAAGCCCTCCCCGGCGGCGTCGTGGGCCGCATCCTCTCCGCAGTGCACGGCATCGACCTCGCGCTCGGAGACGGTGAATGGAACGCACGAGTTCAAGATCGAGGGCTACTCGCTGGCTAAGGGCATGGGGATCGGCAAGTACATAACCTCCGAGACATTCTCGGTGGGAGGTTACGCCTGGGCGATCTACTTCTACCCGGACGGTAAGAGCGCCGAGGACAACGCCGCCTACGTCTCGCTCTTCGTTGCGCTAGCCAGCGAGGGCACGGACGTCCGGGCGCTCTTCGAGCTCTCGTTGATGGACCAGAGCGGCAAGGGCAACCACAAGGTCCACAGCCATTTCAATCGCATGCTCGAGAGCGGGCCCTACACCCTCAAGTATAGAGGGAGCATGTGGTACGTTTGATTCTGATGATAGGGTTTCTTTGAAGTGCTTTTCTTGATTGTTGATGTTGTGGAATTTATGGTTTTCTTGGTTTCTTTTGGGCTTTTTCGGTTGGTGCAATTGCAGTGTCTTGTTGATTTATGTTATGAATATATATTTGGTTCTTGGGTTTTGCAGTAAGAGAACAAGAACCATGGGGTGCGTTTATTCTCTGATTAAAGCTTTTCTTCAAGTGCGTTCCTTGATTTCTGTTGGTTTGTGGTCTATGCAATCGCAACATCTTCTTGATTGGTAAAGTGGTAGTACGTTTCGCATTTACAGAACAAGAGATGTGATCAAGATGGGAAAAGATGAACGACCATAGTACGATTGCGTTTTGATCTTTGCCTGATTGAGCTGAATTTTAAAGGGTATCTTAGTGTGAATGGCTGCAGGTTTGAAAGGATTTATCTTAAATAGAGTTTTGCGTTCAAGAATTTGAGAACTCACCTCATTCATGTCCATTCTGGTTTGAAAATTTGCTTGTTCTGGATTTTGGATATTGTGAACACTGTAGACAAATTCTTGAACGCAAGCTTATTTCTTTGGCCGCTTGTGTCAATAATCTAGATTGGCACAGCCACTGGAATAGAGAGACAAAGTAATGGGAAGGTAGATATTTTCAATACAGTTGAGGGTTGGAAACCAAGTGATAGGGCCGTGGTAATACTATCTTGGAGGGGCTCAATTTCTTGAACTGGATGTTGAAATTCTTGAAAATATGAACCTGGGTAATAGAGGAGCCTTGGCAAACATACCTTCCGGGTTGCATCCTTAGATAAAATCAATGGGTTGAATATATAGAGCTACTTCAAGTTGAATATTTTTGAAAGTTGCCAGGGTTCATGGGTTTTGCTGGACTTGGGGGCACCTGAAGATTTGAGCCGCTTCTAGGCCAGCAGTATTTGCTGAATTAGTTAAAAGCACTTTTCCCGTTATTTCGTGTTGTCTTTGATCAGTCATTCTCATTTAAGTCCTCAGGCATAATTGGAGCCCTCAACTTTGCGATTGTCTCTATGTATTAGTTCTTATGTTCACTAAAAGTAGGCTACTACGAAATTTGAAGTAATCTTAACAGTCTAAGAAAGCAGCAACTACTGAGAGAAATGCATTAATATTCTGTCGGACTTGCAGAATCTCTTGGAGCCAATTGTACTGTACATCTTGTCATCGTGGGCAATACCAGTCTGGTATCCCTATACTTGGTACATATTTTCATTAGTTTCAAAAAAATTAAAGTGGATGTCAAACTGAATTAATTAGGTACTGTTCTTGGATGTTGCAGGGGTTACAAACGCTTCTTCAAAAGAACTCTCCTGGAGACATCAGACTACCTCAAAGATGATTGTCTCGTAATTCATTGTTGTGTAGGTGTCGTTAGATCACAAACAGAGGCACCTAAAATTTACTCTATAGCAGCTCCACCTTCTGATATTGGCCAGCATTTTGGGAAGCTTTTAGAAAGTCGAAAGGGAGCTGATGTAACTTTTGAAGTTGATGGGGAAGAATTTACCGCACACAAGTTGGTGCTTGCAGCTCGCTCACCTGTGTTCAGGGCCCAACTTTTTGGTCCGATGAAGGATCAAAACAGTCAGTCCATTAGAGTTGAAGACATGACAGCTCCAGTTTTTAAGGTCTCATTCTTTATGACCTCTTGATTATTCTAAACTCAAATGAACTACTAGCTCAGCAATCTCGTATAAAGGATTGTCCAGAAGTAAATGTGGTAACAGGTCACCAACCCAGTGGGAAAAGCTTAATTGGTTTTGTCCATTTGTTTCTTCTTACTCTCTGTTGCTTAATATTCAATCGTGTCACTACAAGGTGTCTGCTTTCACTTTAATCTGTTATCAAAAATCAGTGGTATCAAGTCAGTTATGGCAAGGCAGTATGTGAACTGATCATTCTCAGTTGCAAAATATTTTGACGATCAACCATTGTTATATGTTTGATTACTCTTTAGATGACATGTTTTTTCCTCTCAAATTACCTCTAAAAGGTTGGGGACAAAGTAAATGGGATGTCCTTGAGAAGTAAATGGAGAAGACGAAAAATGCAAAACAATTAAATCCTAACATATATGATATCAATAAAATCCACACGAAGGGGCATGTATGTGTTGAAGAAGGTTGAAATAAAATCCTTTATAACAACGCTTTGGGAATCCAATTACACCGTCCTTAACATTTTGCTCTTTCTCTGAAATGTCCTGCTGTATGTCTATTGTGGTATGCACCAGTAGAAACTGAAGTAAAATTTATATTCTGATGTGTTTGTGCTTACTGCTGAAACCTTGAAATTTATAAACAATTTGTTTACATGTTTACTCTGCATGTAGCGAAAGTACTGTACAATTTTACTCTGTCCGGCCAAGTTTTCTTGCTTGATGCTTCTCTTCCTGACTGCAATCTTTGCATCAGTCAATGACTTGCACAAGTTCGTGCAGAAGCTTCCCTTTTTTCTTTCTTAAATAACAATGAGAAAGAATCACTTCTCTTTTAGCGCCTGCCACATCTTTTAAGTTTGTTTTCAAATTGTAACCATTTTAGCTTGATTTGGAATTCTGAATATCTATTTATCCTTAAATTTGGCTGGGATGCATGGTTGTGGTTAAAAGGAATTAGATAAGACTATTGTTCATGAAACTCCAATGAGTCAGAGGATCTCATTTGAAGTTGGAGCAATGATACAGCTGGTCAAAGCAATAGGATGCGTGAACTCTACCCTCCTCATGCACACTCGTTTCATTATACGCATGGCCAATCGTATCATCTTCCAAATTAGCAACGGGAACAAATTGTTACGCACAGAATCCTGCTTTTAAGCTAAAAAGAAACTTGGATAGTTTTAGTAAAGGCTTAGTTAATTTCTCTAAGTATTTCAATGCAGATAGAAAAGCTTCCTTAAATATATTTATTGTCTTTAATTTATGGGTTTGGATGCCTGCAGGTGTTACTTCATTTCATATACTGGGATGCCCTACCAGACATGCAAGAGCTTTTTGGTCTCAACTCTAAATGTACTTCTACTTTGATTGCTCAACATCTGCTTGCAGCGGCAGACCGGTATGCACTTGAGAGGCTCAGATTGCTCTGTGAGGCTAAACTTTGTGAGAATGTCGCCATAAACACTGTTGCAACAACATTAGCGTTGGCGGAGCAGCACCATTGCTTCCAACTGAAAGACGTATGTCTGAAGTTCATTGCATTGCCTGAAAATTTAAGAGGTAGACTTTCCAGCTCAATTTCTTTTTTGCAAGATGCTGTCACTGATGTTCGATCTGTTCTCATTTTCTGCTGCAACTGTTAGCTTGTTCTTTTAGTTGGTTGGCATTGCAAAGCATTCTGCTGGTTTGATTTGCAAGTCAATGGACACCTGTTTGCTACTATATTACCTAATTATATTGTGAATGTGGATTCTGTTGTGGGGAATTTCGTACATCAATTACTAAAAGATTGGGAAATTATGAAATTTGTACATCTGGATTAACTTTCTGGTAAATAAATCCCTAGGATTCCAAAATGTGATCAGAAAAATGCATGCTATAGGTTTCTGTATCAAAATTACGCATTTCTATAAATTCCGGTCATTTTTTTCTGAGTCTTTATGTCATTATCTACTCCTAAGGTAGAGATGCTTTCAAAAAGAAAAAACTTGGTTTGGGACTGGCCAGACCACCCTTACTGACCACATCCCCTTAGAATTGGTTAGCCACTCTAGAAATTGGCTTTTGAACAGCCGATTTGTGAAATTTGATGCGAAGTTGGTCTAGTGTTGGCAATCTGATAGTGTGGCATGACTTGGGAGTCTTTCAGTTCTTGTTCTGACTACAAATTTCACTGCCATACGCCCGAAACCAGTCAATAAGAGGTCAGGTTCTGATTGCTCTGTGAAGAAAATCTTTGTCCATTTACGAACACTGTCATGATTCGTTGATTAGGTCGCATTGTCTGGCCCTTCCGATTGTTCCCAGGGATTAATGCAGTCAGTTCTTTTAGATGCTTTTCATTTACCCATATTCTTCATGAACTCATTGTGACATATGGAGAATTATTGCTTTCAGCTGTGATGCAAACCGAAGGGTTTGAATATTTGAAGGAAAGTTGTGCCTCTGTCCTCGCTGAATTGCTGCAGTATGTAGCCAGGATTGGCAAGCATTCGGCCAAGGCTCGTGGTTATCATATGGAGCCCTACCTAGACGGAAGTGATGTTAATGGAAGGCGTGTAAAACCAAGGTTATACTGAGTTAGGAGTAATTGTTAGAACAACCCTTTGCTGTAAGAATAAAAAACGATTTTGTCAGAATTCTGCCATTTTTGGATTGTACTAACAATTACTGATTCCTATAAAAGGAAAAAAAAAATTGATGTTAGTGGTTCAAATTTGTATTTTCTGCTACATGCTCAGTTTGCAGTCACGTTAGGGTTGAGGATGTACAAGCTTCGGCTTTCTGATTGAACAATTGTCTCATTTGCTTTGAATGTTATAAAATGCTGAATCTGTGTGTACGCTACCCATGAATTATCTGTAGCACAGACTTCAATTTTTAAGCTCTAGAAGACAACTGAACCTAAATATTGACGTCCCTTTCATTCTTGAAGAAGAAAAACCACGCTCTGCGAACTGCTGCAGGTGCAGAATGTACAAATACTTTAAAGATTCATCGTCGAAGAACCCAACTACAAGTCCAGTTTTGGTTCCTCTTCAGTGGTTATCTTCTCACAAGCTTTCCTTATAAACTAAAATCCGCTGGACAAACCTTTTTAGTGTTGGATAAATAAGATGATATATATTTCCATATATCCCCTAATGTTTGCTTCCATGGAAAGAAGCTCCAGGCTTCTTCCGTGGTCCCTTGGCAACCAAAGCCTAACAAGATAACCGGAAATCCAATCAGATACACAAATATAATATGAAGAACCTTCTGTCTGTTTTTTATCAACCAACAAATTCTAGGTTGTCAGCCTACTACCCTAACATTAGGCGGCTCTGGATATTTGAGAAAGAAAGAAAGAAAAAGAACGGCGAATAAACCAAAGAGTTGAATTACAGAGTTTTTATTGCCAACTGCAGAAACACAAGGATTTTCTTTCTTAACAGGATGGGAACCCTCCTGTTGCCTGCTAATGCTTGCAACCATCATGGTTTTTTTTTTTTTCCCCCCCTCTCTCTAAAAGGCTCATGCAGAAGCAGCAATCAAAGTGCAAATAGATACAGTTCCGCAGTTCCAACAAATTTTCCTGCTCAAAATGTTGTAGTCGAAAGGATCCTTGGTTGCATCTGCTATCTCGGTTATTTATGAGTCAGAGAGTGGGTCATGAGCCGGAGACCTGAACCCACATCGAACTTAAAAACAGATGCAAATTATCATTTGCGGCAGCCACTTACTACCACGTAGTAGCATACTTTCCAATTACCTGCACAATAACTGACAATTTTAGTCATCATATCTGAAGAGACAATTGTACAGCAGATCAATCTTGGATGAGGCGCATTTGATTATACCTCGAACTGATGTGGATAATATTATACTAGGTGGATTGCCCCAAATAAACACCAAGGAATCAATACCATTGACCTCCAGATCCACTTTGAGCAGCGGCAACTTTCCTTGCCATGTATTGAGGCTTCGGCTGCAGCCCATTAGAACTTTCGACCATATCGTCCTCACCCCTCTCATCCTTACAGTTCGGGTTTCTTCTTGGATATGAGCAGTTTGAGGCCGTATATTGAGTTGTACCAGCTGGATTTCTAGCCACCCTCCGCTGATCAAGACCCTCTGCTGCTGCTGCTGCCCCACAATTGTTGTAACGCAACACTGTACCAACAACCTTCCCAGGCCTCGCAGCAACGCCTGAAGTTTAAAGAACTTATAATCACAGTTAATAGTAAACATACACTAACATAAGCCGGGAACCATCCTTAACTACCTACTTGCACACATCAATATAAACTTTAGAAAGTGGCACTTTTTTGATATCAGATATTAGAGTAAGTGCTTTTTACGCATTCAAGATAAAAACGATCCTTAACTACGTACACATGTCAATATAAACTCTTAACAGAGATAGTTGAATTAGTTCGGGTAAAGCCCACTGGTAGTGGTATATTCCAAGGACCTTGAATCCGGGACAGTTTACGTGGATTTGAAGAACTAAACAGGTATTACGAGGCTTATTTATCTAAGTATAGCACTTTGAGTTTGAGGCTCACACTACCATGAGCCATCTGTATTGGCATGCACTCTTCTAAGACAAAACAACTCCACCGGGGTCAGTGCAGAAGGGAAGGGTTACGGTAGGTTTAATAAAAAGTACACAACTCCACTGTTTAATAAAAAGTGACCTCTAAAAATGTTGAATAGGCCATACCCCGAAAAAAGGTTCAGGAGGATCTACTTAATCAGATAAAAGCTTTACCCAGTTTAGACCAAAAGGTTCCAAACAGTTATGTTCGACATAATCAACTTCTGTTGCTTTCAGATTAAAAAAGCTCAACAAATAAAATATTAAAATTCAAAAAGATAGAAACGCTTCAGGGGTAGAAGATAGCACATGCACACAGGTTAAGACAAGCATTTGTCAATGATATGAGCATGGCATCAAAAAAGGTAAGAGAACAAGGAAATCATTACAAGGATAAAAATGAAAATCATAAGCAATTGGATCAAAAATATGGACCTTGGATACTCGGGGGAACTTGTAGAGGAAGCTGTGTCATAGGGACCCCAGAACTCCTGTCCTGATGAGGCTTCTCAGTTTCTCTGATGCAACACTTGGAGAGATCATCTGTGACCTCTGCTGAATTCTGCTTTGAGTTATTCGAATATAGTACACAAGGCCTGCAGGTACTACCCTTTTATCAGCAGATTCAACAATCTGAAAAAATATATAGCACACAGCCTAAGAAGGCAGCACAACCGAAATTCTTGCAGAAGGGGAATGCACCTGGGTAATGATGCATGTTGCCTCTCAGGTGGAGCTACCGTACCACCTTTTCCATAATGTTCCTCAAGATATGCAAATTGCTTCTTAAAATGGTCAACAGCACTGCATGAAGGAAGAAAATTGTAAGTCCTACTTGAATTTAGGACAACATCAACAGATTTCTTATGTTTTTCATTCCACATCAAAGAACTCTTATTTAATTTTGTATCCCACACTTAAACAGGCCTCACGTTCCCTAGTAAATATAATTTCTCAAAATCAAAACAAGACTGGATCTAAAAGGAATGCATATTCAAATTGCAAATGCAGAATCATGGTATACTTAATTATTAAAGCTTAACCATTAAAAATATTACTCAAACTCCTCAAATGGGTACAAGAAGTGTGTACTCTCGCCCTCAAGACTGTAGATAAGGAGCATGAGCAGATGCTACCTTGCTAACAGTTCGGTAGGTCACACTCAAATTCAAATAAGCTTCAGGAAGTTATGACCAGTTCTTTCATGTATTGTCCACTTTCAGGTTTGACAGCTTAGTTAGCATTGAGGGTTTAGATTATTAAGTTTCAAAAAGTGAACCTTCTGAGTATGGAAAGTGAGTGCAAGCACACCACAGGCAAGGGTCTGGGTGATGAACTAGGCAATGAAAGAAAATACATGGGCTTGATACTTAAGAGCAGCCATTTCATAAAAAACGGTTTATGAGTTGTACTGTATCCCAAGATCCAGCTCTTGTGGAACCGACCTCAGGTAATGGCTTGCTTAAGTGTGGAAAGCTTCAAGTCCTGTAGGAATGCTTAAACAGAATAGAAGGAGAATGGAAATCTTATTTGCAAAATGAGATTAAAACTCACGTGTAGATGTATCCGTCAAAAATAGAGAGGAAAAATGGTTACAGGGTTATATAGATAGCTGGAATTGGGATTGGCAACTCTGAACGATAACTTCTGGTAATAAAGAAGGTTCCTAACACTGAATGGAACTGATGCAATACTAAACAATCACGCACAGGCAATCAAGACTAAATTAAGTAGAAAAACATGTGCCCTAAAAGGCTTTCCAAGTCCAACAAGAATGTAAGCCAAGAAAGAGAAAGGCAAGAATACCAAAAAATTTCCTGGCAAGCATCCACAAAATTTTTATGAATTAGCTTTTGAGACCACAACATAAGGGTCACCGGCTCATACTAAATTAGTACTGAATTCTAGGCAGGAATACCTTGGATACATGAAGCCTGTTGGTTCTGCTCCCTCCAAGAACTCTTTCAGCATCTTTGGATGATACTCCAGAGTCTCTCGATATATAAGCTCTCGTACATCTTCTTTTGTAATCCTTCGTCTCTCAAATTCAAATTCCAGCTTGGTAACAGGTTGAGCAGAAGGTTCCCTCTCAACTTTGGCCAAGCCCTTAAAATACGGATCAGCAAGAGCCTGAGAACAAGAAGATGATATGTCACCTCAGAAGGGAGTATGTATGTCATAAAAATTAAGAAGCAGACACATAAATATCTTACCTCTTCAGCAGTAGGTCGATCCCTGGGTTCAAATGCCAGCATTCTTTCTAATAAACGAAGCGCAAGTGGATCTGCATTTGGGAACTTCTGGGAAAAAGGAATGGGCTTCTTCTTCCTCATGCTACTCAAGTATCTCCGAGCCTTCTCATTGCGTACCTGCCCATATAATACCCAGAGTTCAACAAAAATAATCATTGAGTTGATAAGGAGATGCAACAGAAAAATGGTCCATAAATTAACGCATTCAGATCCATGAAAACAACCAGCTAACCACAGGAAACCATACCCTGGCAATGGCTTCAGCAGATGGCGTTCCCAACATATCAGTCATAAGATCTAATTGATGGACTACATTTTTTCCAGGAAAAAGAGGCTTTCCAGTCAAAAGTTCTGCGAAGATGCAGCCAATGCTCCATATATCTATTGCTGGTGTATACTGAAAGACAAAAAGTCACATAATCAGGGAAAACCAGTTAAAGAACATTAAGAACAAGAAATTTATATTAGAAGTGAATCTATAAAGAGTTGACTTGATTCATTCTGTTTAAAGCAACTATATGGAACAACCAGAACTAGGGGTAAGATAATTTTTCACAATATTGAAGTATTCTGGGAAACACACTATATTCCATATCCAACCCTTTGAAATATATAGTTATCCAGTGACTGATTATTAAGGTTAATTGTCCCATGAGACATGTGAAACAAGTTTACTAGTGTTACCATCCTTCCAACATCACCCGCATCCTCAAATCCACAATTCCTCTACGCCCAATCCTTTCAAACAGAGGAAATGTACCCAACTGCCCGATACTTTCAACACTTTAACAAGTTCCCATTTCTAAGATTCACATGTAAAATCAATACTTCCTGCAGATGCACACTCACACATAGCCAACAACCTGAGGTTTCTTTGGTTAGTCCAGAAGGTTGCAAAACCTTGCTTCCTTCAAAGATATTTAAAGACCCTTAAAAAAGAATGAGAAATCTGATGGAAAGATTAGGCAACATCCAACCAATAGAAAAGGGGAAGTAAAATTTGCACCTTAGAAAAAAATGATCCACATAATTCAGGGGCCCTGTACCAACGTGTAGCAACATAGTCCTGCAACCCCCAGGATTCCAAAAATCAATTCTAGAGATATTGGCTCAGAACTATCATATTGAGAATATCATGCATATGTATGTCAATAAGACCAGTTTAAGAAAATAAATAGCAGTTGGGAAAACAATTACCGTCCAGAAAATAGCAGTGGGTGTATCATTAAAGGCCACTCTTGCAAGACCAAAGTCACATATTTTGAGTTTGCAGTCAGCATTTGCCAAGATATTCTTGGGTTTTAGATCCCGGTGAAATACGTTTGCTAAAGGCAATTAAACAAGAAAAAGAAAAAATCAGTCCTGGAATGATAATAACCATATTAAGTGACGCTGTCATGTTGGAAATAATTGTACGTATGCTAAAAACAAAAACGTAAATACAATGGAAACATGCTACTAGCAAAATGTCTACTGTAGGATTATGAGATTATACCTGTGTGTATGTACTTCAAGCCACGGAGAAGCTGATAAAGAAAAAACTGATAATGTTCTGGTGTCAAATCATCATTTGCTTTGATGACCTGGTGTAAATCAGATTCCATGAGTTCGAATACAACATATATATCTTTGAATTCCCTCCTTGAAGGGGGCAACAGGATGTGCTTGATCTCCACAATATCTGGATGACGCAGAAGTCTAAGAAGTTTAATCTCACGAAGGATGCGGGTGGCATCAGATACATGTTCAAAGATGTCATTAATTTTCTTAATCGCAACCTTTTCTCCAGTATGTGTGTCATATGCAGAGCAAACAACACCATAGCTTCCTTTACCAATTACTTCCTCAATTCGGTACCTGCTCCCTTCACCATATTCCGTGAAAAAATCCACATCCACCGATGACTGCATCACCACATCAAATCATGCAATTCTATCAATAAGACAGCCTAAGTGGCACTATAAGATGGAGTTTGTATGACCTTCAAACATGATTTGACAAAATAAGATGCTTTCTAAAGTGTAATGTTACAACCGGATTTATTGTTTGCTAAGTATCAACACAATTTTACACTCATAGTCCACATAGCAGCCCATTAGACAGGAAAAGGCCATTACAGCCAATTCATAGTTATCAGATTTGGTTAGCAAATAACTGTTGCAATGCCCTGCTCAACTTGCAACCACGATATAATGTAAGTGTCTGTGGAGTTATTTGGTCCTGGACGTTCTATTTTTCCAACTAGACTGCAAGAGTTCAGGTAAAAACAACAAAATTGCTTCATAAATCAATCTAGAAGAGAATTCCATCGTTTTCTCATCTATTCCAATGAAGGAATTAGAATGACATGCCCAAAAGCAACAAAAGAAGTAGATGCCAAAAACGAAAAAGAAAGAAAAGGCAATTGCTGAAGAGCACTACAGTGGGTTCTCATTCTTAGTACAAGAAATTAGCAACTCGCACAGAACCCAAAATTCAAGGGCTGACGATAACTTTCGAAACTGATGGAAGTGAAGTGGAAGACGGAGATCCAGGGACACGAATCGAGAGACTACTTCTTCCCCAGCCCAAAAGTAAAAAATGTGAGTCTCTATGTTACCTAATTGAAATGCGAAAATCAACATATTTGACCTCTCACTCCAGACTGAGAGGTTCCATCTTCGAACTAAACTGATAAAAAAAAAAAAAAATTAATGTAACATCACATCACCCCCCCACCCCCACCCCCCCAAAAAAAAAAAACACCATACAATCTCCACAAGACAAGAGTATTCTAGTGGGGCCTCCCCCAAAGGTTCCAAAGGGGCAAAGCATCTGGTGAAACAGTCGAAAAATAAACAAGACAAGTTGATCACTCTATCAAAATATGGTACTCTTAGAAAATGCCCAGCAGAAATGAACCACAACAAATCAAACGCAAGCTACTTGATTCCAATTCAACAGGATTCCAATAAAAATAAAATATCAGCAATTCATGATCATTTTTTGAGTCTTCAGTGCCTGGTTAATCTAAAACCAACGACATAAGCCAATACACGTATATGCAGCAGAAATGAGTAAATCACCTTTCTTCTCTGATCAGGCTGCATCTTAGCTACAAAGCATTAAAACCCTTCAAGAGGAATTTCACCCAAATTTCAATGACCCGGAATCAGAAGCTCAAATCACCTCAGTAACCCAAAACTGGCACTATAACTTAATCTAGATCAATAACAAACAAGTGAAAAAGAATAACTCACGACTGAAAACTCAATCTAAATCCAAACTTGTGAGGAAAAGCAAAAGCTGGAGCTAAAAAGGCAAAGGCGACAAAGCCTGGCAGCAAAAATAGCAACTTTAAAATATTGAACGAAGGGATAGATACTTTATTTTGTTAGTCCTCATGAATCTACTGTAGAAGAAAGGGAAGAAACATTGAATAACCAGGAAACTAGGAGGAAGTCTCTAAAATGCAGCTGGAGACGAAGAGGATACAGATCACAAGGTGAAGTGGGGGTCCTTCCAAGCTGGTTCTAAAAACTTAACGAGACAAAAAAGTGAAAACCGAAAAAGAATAGCTTTAATAAAATCGAAGGCGGCGATACTCTCTAACTCGTTGGGAAATACAAAATAAATAGATTGATGAATAAGAGGAAAGCTAATGGGTTTCCAGAGCAGAATGAAAGTGCTCTTGTTTTGCAACTGAAAAAGCAGGAAATGGAAGTGGGTGGTGCTTGCTTTGCAGGTTGGAACAGGAGAACTGAGATTGAAAGCGCTTTTGAATCGTCGAGAGAATATGAGAGAGAGAGAGACAGACAGTAGAAAATCTCAGAAAAATGCACCGAGGAGGCTTTTTTGGAAGACAGAGAGAGGAGGAGAGAACAAGAAGCGACGAAAGAGGAATTATTAAATTAGATAAAAAAATAATTGAGACAGAACACGAATTAAAGAAAGTGAATGGGACCAGATGCATTATCACTTCCGTCTAAAAGACCACTTTGCCACTCATCTTCCGCCAATTTACCATAATTTTTTTTCTTTTTATAAATTCATGCACTAAAAAAAAATCCTTGCCACACTCATATTATTAATATTACAATAAAAGTAATCCCATATAAAGAATGCAATAAGAACACTGAATTGTCGTTTACCATGAAATAGTTGTATATTTATTTATTATCATCGTCTGAAATCTTTGTTACTGCTAGTGCTGCAAAGTAGTGGCCTATTTTGTATAATATGCCTCCCTACATGATATTTTATCCAGGAGAACGAGAAGTCCGTGGTTCCACGTACCCCCCAGATGCACTTTCATGGGCGTGTCTTCCAATCAACATCGTAAATTGGTAGACGGAGCATGTGAAGAAGAAGAAGAAGTCCCCATCAAAATGGCTGGTCATTGAATTCCCACATGCAATCCCCAGGGGGGAGGGAATCTATGCTTGATAAACTACATGAATTCTTGGGCAATTTCGGACGAAATCGGGGGAGAAATGGTAGGCGGTGATTGATTCCACACGGTTGTCAATCTTTTGACGAGGAAGCGCGTGAGCGATGATTATGACGGCAACGTCCTGGAAACCTTTATGTGTGCATTAAGGTCTTCCACGTATGGAGGACAAAAAAGGTTCCTGCCCACTCAACTGGGGGGACTGGAGCTCACCGTCCATTCTTTCTTTCTTTTTGCTTTAAATTACTTAATGTCATTTAACCAAATATTTTAACTTCACCCCCAGAATCTACAATCTTTTTTTTTTATAAATTTATTTCCTTATCTCTTCATCCTTGTAATCCACCAAACAGAAGGTCTTGTGATTCTGTACTCGTTGTTGGAGAAGTCATGCTCTTCACGTACGTTGTGGGTTCCTACAATGAATGAAGTTGGTAACTGAAAAATGTTGGGTCTTAGTATCATCTTTTAGGACTCTAAACGACCGACATGTTTGTCTCTTCCGAGATTCTGCTAGTCTGAAACACCAATCAGCCATTGGAGACTACGATGAACGAAATTTAGAGGACTAGGAAAGGTGTCTAGAAGGAAGAAAGTTTCCGACGAGCACATGAAAATAGCAGCTGAATTGTGTGATTGAGAGAAGGGTAGTACTGATTGAGAGAAAGAAGCAGAGCCCAGAGAAAAGGGAAAAGAAAAAGAAGCTGATCCACATATCCTCCACAGCTGGATTCAAATGATGAACCCCAACAAAAAGGAGGAATCCAACACGAGCACGTTCAGCTCTTCACAGCTCGGATTATGACAGCAACCCGAAGTATCAAACTGATGCACTAGGACACCTACCCCAAACACTCATCAGACAAGGACTTCACTTACAATCACCTATGCTTCGTTAGCTCGTGCAAGTGCTTCTTTTTCTTTTTCCTTCCACTGCACACATACTTATTGTCCGTAGAGATGTTCAATGCCAAGACTGTAAGGACAGCCTGAGCATGATTCAGTACACTAACACAGACAAATTGGAAGATGTCATGTAGGCAAGAGTACACATTGAGAAAAGCCTCCCACGTCGAGGCAAGTGCCAACAGGAATGTGGTCATTTATGCATCCAACAATGCAACAGCATCGACATCCACATCTCCTATCTTTTGGGAGAATGCAGGATAATGACAACCTTTTCATGAACCATCTCAAAGCGTTCAATCATTACATTTAATCTGGAAAGCCAGACAAACATATCCACCCCCCCCCCCCTTTTTCTCCTCTTTCTCTCTCTCGTAGATACACACGTTCAGCCATAATGCCCGTTATTCATAAACAGATCCTTAATATTCTAACATACTGCAGATGGAATTCCAGGTTCATACAGAAAAACTAGCAGGTGACACGGTTCTCGCTGTCACTTCATACAACGATATTATATTAAACACAATACATGGCACATACGTATTTAACTTCACAATACTCACTTAACATACTTAGCAAACCATTCTAACAGGTTCTGATGGGCCTCCTCAGCAGGCTTCACAGCTGCCTCATCTTCAACATTGTACCTAACTGTCCACCCATGCGCGACTTTTGGAAATATCTTAACAAAACTATCAACCTGAAAAGAATCAGGATTAACTACTATCATATGCAAAAACTGGGAAACGATGGTCTGAAGTTACCAACATGGGTTTATTAAGCGCAATGATGATGCAATAACAACATGAGGAAGGTTGAACTAAGTTATCAATGCTTTGGTGACAAGATGATCAATTGGAAAAGATTTGATAACAAACCCCTGCCCCCACCAATCTCCTCATCACCAGAACCAAGGCCATAGATGCAAAGATCAGTCAATTGTCAAGAAAATAAGACAAAAAAGGAGTCACTATATAACAGAGGGTTATGTCCATATCGACAATATGGCAAAGTATTGGCATAAAATCTTTGATGTGTCGAAGAAAGTCATAATATTAAAAACCTTAAGAACAACTTTACAATGTAAATCCATTAATGCACATGTGGGCAAGACAGAGCCACCCCTCCATTGTTGAGCACAACGGAAAGAGTTGCATATCTCCAACCCTCACGGAAAAATAAAGAACCATCCATCACATTGGTGTCAAGGTAATAGCTAAGAACAATCATCGATGGAACCTATAACATAACATATGATGCACTATACACATAATACCATTATGCTTGAACCAGGTTATTCTATTTCACCTCTTAGGAAGGGGAGAACTACAGTAAGAAAAGAATTAACAAATATAGTGCTGAAATCACTTCTGATGGACCAATCAGTATTGACTCCTAAGACCTTCTTTTAATTTACTTAAGAAAGTTCTGTCCATGGAAGAGAAACTTTTATAATCAGAAGCAATAAGCATATGTAGTTAAGTAACAGCAGGCTAAACAAGCATATAAAATTAGTAAAGACAAATTGGAAAAAACAATTCAATCCAATCCTCCTACCTCAGGTTTTGCAGTTAAGACCTCTTCAAACTGTTTCAAGAGTTCCGGCGGAGACAATTTGTCAATCTCAGCTCCTAGTATCGCAATAGGGACCTTGACCCCTGAAATTGGTTCCAAATATTGACCATCAAAACAGACAATCATTTTTATCTCTAACCCCATTTTCCCTCTTTCTTTTTTTCCTTTCACCTTTACCATCCAAAAAATTAAATGAAATTGGCCAGGATTTCATGGTAGAATAACACCACTTGAGAAGAAATGACTTCTGACGGCAAGCTCAAACCACATCAATGACAGGCAGTAAGAATACATGAAGCAAGACTAAATTATTGTAAATTGGCATGCCAGTAGCAAATAAATGTCCTTTGACTTCAAGAGAAAGGGCATAATACAATTTATAAATCATGTACTTATAAATATATCCATGCTTGCCAAAGTTTGATAAAACAAAAAATTCATTATTGACAGTGTTTTCTAAAGTACAATTGAAGTTATGAAATTGTGAATTGCTACTTTTGAAAACAAACTAATAAATTAGTTCTGGGATATTTAAGCACTGGAATTTATACCCTTGATATCGTCCACAGTGACAAATGAAGGATGTAATAGCACAGCAGCTTGAACAAGCTGACTCTTTGCAAGCTCAACCACAACCTTGGCTGCAAGGAATACAACAGACCAGATCTCAGCCCCTTTTCGAGCCTAAATACTCAAACTTTTAAGACAATACAATTATTAAAACAACTAAGTTTTCCATCAGAAACTAAATGTCTAATTTATTACCCTTTTCTTTTCCTTCCATTTTTTTAATTTTTTTTGTTGTTGCTTTGGGGGAGGGGGAAAGGGAGGGAGGGGAGGAGGGAGTGATCTCAAAACCGCACATATCACAAAAAGAAAAGGAAAAAGAAAGTGAAAAGAAATAAGAAGAGTTCATATAGATTAACTCACCACCCCAGCAAAAGCCTGCAGCCCCAACCGCAGAGACACCTTTACTTTTTATAGCTTCAATTACTGGCTTTGCCTCCTCAAATCCCTTATCCTATTGAAGTAAAGAAAAATCAGGTTGACCGATAGATTAAATTCACTATTAACCATAAATGAAAATTGCATAGGAATTGGTAGAAAGCTGCAAATCAGGTTGACCATCACAATCATCGTTGGACTCAGCCGGGTAGTTGAGAAATTTATAAAGGACCATCTCACGATTTCAGAAATGGTGATAGACAAATTGGACGAGTGAATCCACAAACATCTTCAGCAGGGAATATGTAAAATTTACAAATTCACAAACGAGGCTCTCAAAATCATATTCCAAAAGGAAGGGAGCAGCCCACTCAAGTTTCAAAAAAGGGTCCTCTGAAAAAAGATGGTTTTCAACAGTTTCCACGCAAGTATAAAAATCTAGAACCAACCATTCCATGATCCTTCAACCAAACTTGTATAGGCCTAGCAGCATCTTCGGGCACGTAGGGATCTCCATGCAAGAAGTCAGGAACCACCACATAAAATCCAGCGGCAGCAACCTTGTCTGCAAGCTTCCTTTAACATGGAAAGAAGCTGACTTTAGTTTTTGCAAAAGAAAAGCATGCTCAATTCCAAAATGTTGGGGTTTCCATGTGTTTGTATCGCTCTGTGTGTGTGTGTGTGTGTGTGTGTGTGTCTAAGTGAGTGAACTACACTTCAATTTTACCTTCAATTGAAAATCTTTTATGTCCTGATAATTATGCAAAATCACATAATATAGCTTCGTAAAGCAGTTAAGCTGCCTATTTTACTCCCATCCTCCATTTCCAAAATGAAAAAAAAAAAAAAACGATATTTCAAAGAATGCCCTCCATAGTTATCAAATAATTGAGCCAAGTTTTAGGTCGGTGGCTCAGAAATTTAAGAAATATATATGCCGCGTACACCAAAACTTGAAAGACGAAAAGAGTTCATCTCTACAGAAAGACAGTCGAAAACAACTTAATCTGCAGGCCATGTAAAATACAAAAACTAAACGAAGAAAAATGTTAATTTCCCATACCTCAGGTTTGGAGCTTCATAACCTGCAAGAACAGTAAAACATATATGTTTATAAACGATAGTCAAAACCAAATTACAAAGCCAATGATTGGCAGCAGGTAGGGATGGACACAAATACATATGACTTGCTCAACGAGAATCCCAGAGCTTCTCTGATACTCGTTTTCGATATCCTAACCAAGACCGAACAGGAAAAAAAAATGCAAATATGATAACAATGGTGAAAATAGTTGCACAAACGACTACCAAAAACATCGATCATCCGGGAAGTTTGTTGATCATCCGGAAAATTTAACAAACTTCCAGAATAGATCCGGATTTACTGACGACAGAATTTCAAGGTCGTACGTTTCCACTGAAACCGTTCCCACTGATTATAGTTCCTGAACCAGATAACTTCCGAGGATAATGATGAAAGAATGTGGCATTGAATGTCCCCACGATTTACAGACGAACCAAAATAAAAATGAAAATCACGTAAACCCTTTTCCACCAATCATCTTAACCCGACGAAAGAATCAACACCCAAATCACAGTTTGATGAGAAAATGAAACACGAGCAGGCGAAGAAGACTAGTTTCAACGAAATATGTAGGTACCATAGACGTCAGAGATGAGGAGGACAGCAAGCTTGGAGTCAGTTGAGCCAGAGATATAGCTGCTGAGGCCACCAAGCTGTTCAACATGACCAACTCCGGCGCTTGGGTTCAGCGTTGGCGGGTTGGAGCAGCACTGCGGGCCTGCCATTCTGCTTCTCTGATCAGCCTAAATAGCACAAACACGAACACTCACTGAAACAGCGATATTCTCCCCTAATTTATACTGTACAATATGGACCCAAGATCCTTCTAGTCAAGACTCCAAAAAAGTTGTGGTTTAGATTAAAGGTTCGCGTCATCCCTGACCTCATCAATATTCAGAAATATAAACTTCACCATCATATTAAAAAATAAAAGAATTAGATACAACTGATTGGGTCTATGAATTCTTAGCTAAAAATTTTAGATTTTGCGTCTCTCATACAACTGATTAGAGACAACTGACAAGTCGAAGAGCTCTTATATACTTCCCCAGAAAAAAAAGGAAAAAATATATAAAACCGAGAAAGAGGTTTTATATTTTATCTGAAGAACTGCGAAGAGCATATTCTTGACTTCTAGAGCATTTTTTCAGATTCTTCATTAATTGGCAGATTATTGATGGATTTTACCCCCACCCCATAACAAATGATGAAAAGGAAGACTCGCGGAGAAAAAAGAAAAGGAGAAGTGACATGCTCGCAGCGAGGACAAGACCGAGCTTTGATCGGTCCAACCTAGGACCTTCGATAGTTGTCTGGAGGATCGTGATTGCATTAACCTCATCTGTTATTGCCTCGTTTATCGTGTTTCTTATGAGAACAAACCCATCGTTCTATCGTGAAGGGTTTTGGCTATATTTTTCAAGAATTATTTCTTTTGGTATATGTTTTAAAGAATGGTAGAAAGGATCATTATTAGCTAAATGTTAGTGGTGTTTGCAAAAGTGGATAAAAAAGAGAGAGAAAAGCAAATGTTTTCTGAAGAGATGTTATTGTCGGATAACATCATTTCTTGTCAAATTCCTTCCACTTTTTAGCCGTCCCTTTGTTTGGTGCTTTGTCCATGGAAGTCATGATTCCACCCTCTTCTTTTTTTCTTTTCTTTTTCTAAGCCATTCACCTTGCATTTTTATTCTCTCTCTGTCTTTCTCTCAGAAACACACGTCGTTCCAATTGCAGCCATACTTTCGGATAAAGCATGAGAACATTATTCATACACCACTTAGTTCAGTTTCTTTCATGCCAGAGGTTGAAGACGTAGTGATCTCAACCGTTTCAGAGTCCCAAAACAGCACACAAGAACTTGACATATCTCATTTAACATACTTGACAAGCCATTCCAACATGTCTTGATGGGCCTCCTCAGCAGACTTCAGAGATGCCTTGTCCTCAGCACTGGACCTTGTTGTCCACCCATGTTCGACATTTGGGAATATCTTCACATAGGCATCCACCTGAGAGCAAACCGGATTATTTCATCTCCATCGTATGCAAAGATTGGGGAAAAAAGAAGAGCAAAAGTATGTACATGAGCCTATATAAATTGCAGATAAACAAAAAAGGTCAAAAAGATTTGATCTTCCTACCTCAGGTTTGGAAGAAAGGACCGCTTCAAACTGTTTCATGAGTTCTGGCGGAGAAAACGTGTCAATCTCGGCTCCTAGCACTGCAGTAGGAACCCTAATCCCTGAAATGATTTCCAAATCATTAACAATTAAAACCAGCACTCTTCTTGCACTATTCACGCATAAATAAACAAAATTACGGTGGTGAAATAATTCCACTACAAAAGAAATGGTTTCTAACAACCAGGAAAATTGTGTTATTACAGCAGTGGCTATCAGCCCTGGATAAACTCAGGCTTTATGCATACCCCTGAAGTCATCCACTGAGACAAACGAAGGATGCAATAGAACAGCAGCTTGGATTAACTCAGACTGTCCAAGTTCAATCACAACCTTGGCTGCAAGGAATACCCAAGTTCAAATATCAGGGCTCTTTTCTGACAAGAGTGTTGTGCAACTTGAAGTATTAGAAGAATGCCAATTTCTGTTTTTTCTTTTTTCCCTTTTTGTAGGTGTGGTGGGTGTGAAAGGGCGGAATACAGAGCCATGAATATACACATAAAAATAAAAATAACCAGGAAACAAAAAAGAAATCATCTCACCACCCCAGCAAAAGCCTGCAGCCCCAACGGCAGAGACACCTTTACTTTTTATAGCTTCAATTACTGGCTTTGCCTCCTCAAGTCCCTTGTCCTATTGAAATAATTGTAGAGATTCAGACACTATTATTGGTGGACAAATGAAAACTGCATGGGATTCTATACAAAACTGTAATATCAGATAGTCCCGTAATTTATGAAGGACCATCTGCTAAATTCAGCAATAAAAATAGACAAATTGGTTAGACGAATCCACACCCAGCTTCAGGCGGCCTATACGAAAAATTCTCAAACTCCAAAAGAAGTGCAGCAGCACTCTCAAGTTTCATAAAAAACTGGAAAAAAAAAAAGGTCAAAAATCTTAAAGACATTGTCCATGCAAGCATAAAATGTAGAACCCAACCGTTCCATGATCCTTCAACCAAACTGGCAGAGGCCTATCAGGAATGTCAAACAGAAAGGGGTCTCCATGCAAGAAGTCAGGAACCACCACATAGAATCCAGCGGCTGCAACCTTGTCTGCAAGTTTCCTTTAACATGAGAAGCATCTTACATTAGTTTTCAGAAGCAAAAAGTAAGCACAAATTCAAATTGCTGATTGGTGATTTTGTCTGCGTGTGATAAGTGATTGGGCATCTTTACAATACAGTCAAACATGAGAATTTCCCATAACCTCAAGTTTGGAGCTTCATAACCTGCGAGAAAGTCAAAGATGTAAAGTTAGAAAAACGATAGCCATAACAAAATTACATGCTCAATGATTGTCTAGCAGGGAGATCAGGACACGCATGCATATTACTTGTCCACCAAGAATCCCCACCTTCTCTAGGAACCCATTTTTGACATCCCAACCGAGCCCAAAGAGAAAAACAGAAACAAATAGGACAAGAATCGCATGAAGATGCTAATGAACTTTCCCCAAGATTCATGTACTACGAAGGATAAGAGAGTTAAAATTGTAAAAACCATTTCTTCCACCACCTTTAACCCGACAAAAAGAATCAACACCCAGATCACAGTTTGATGATAAAATGTAACACCGAAGCGACCAAAGAAGACTAGTGTAACGAAATATTTTGGTACCAAAGATGTCAGAGATGAGAAGGATAGCAAGCTTGGATTCAGGGTTGCCAGAGACATAGCTGCTGAGGCCACCAAGCTGTTCAACAAGGCCAGCTCCGGCGTTTGGGTTCAGCGTCGGTGGATTGGAGCAGCACTGAGGGCCTGCCATTCTAATCAGTCAAACTAGCACAACAAGCACAAGCACAAACACGAACATATAAAGAGTCTCACGTATTATATTGTGTGATTTGGACTTCAAGAAAAGTTAAGGTTTCCATAGAGATTTGAGCCATCCGTTACCAGCTCCTGTAATATTTCTAAAATATTATAGAAGACAAAAAGTAGGGACCTCCCCCCCCCCCCTCCCCACCCCTTCTAAAATATCCTTCTGTCAATGTCTGTACAAGGTGTCACTTCAGCACTTCAGGTTACTATATTTGTTGGCGCATTAGTTTCATTGCATTAGTCTAAGAATTGGATTAATCTATTGTAATCGTGTTAAAAAGATAAGTTATTTTTTGGATTTGTTCCACTTAATCATCAAAAAACATGAATTATTGATGCCTTTCCAATTCCATGGCGTATTATGGTAGTATTGTATCTTTCTTCTCTGCTTTACCTGCTTCATGTTTTTTTTTTTTTTTGATGACCCAGAACCCCACCACTTGCATGGTGGCTCAAACTGGAGGGCCTAACACTCACCCCAAAGCATTTTGTCCATTTCATGTCAAGAATGCAGCCAACAGGTTTTGAACCCAGGACCCCTACTTTGTAGGGAATCCCACACGAGCCTTTACCAGTTGAACCACACGACCCCTGCTTCATGTTTATCGTGTAGAAACTCGCTAACTTTGCAACCCTTTTTTGACATCAACGAGTATAGAATTGATGTTTGAAAAAGTCGACAAATAAAGAAATAGACGAGCATATTTTGAAATGAGTGTAAGCCACCGCAAACGTTGCTTCTTCCTCGATATAAGTAGTACGTATTAAGCAATTATGGTAAAATAGAAAAACAACGAGAAACCACTAAGGAGACTACCTGGTGTGGTTCAGAATCAACAAAGATCCATATCAAATACGAAAGAACATAGAAATAGACAGTGTATATGCAGATTATAGGAAACATTAAGAGAACCTCCACAAGTGGATCTACATGTCCATTTTTAAGAACTTCTAATACTTTTCATGCTTTCATCCTTAGTGAAGAGATGAATGTTAATCTAGTTATTAAGATTCATGTGTCAAATGTAAAATTTTACCGTAATATGTGAAACAATCATTTATAAATACATACAAAATTGAAACTTCAAAACTGTAATGTTTAAAAACTTTGTTGGTTTTTACTTTCTTATTATAATAACAATATTGGAAACAAAATACATGGCCATGATCATGAAACTATCACCAAACCTCCAAAGCAATGAGGTTTTATTTTGTGCATAACAGTACAAAAGAGCAACATACAATCAGATCACATTGCTAACAAGCATGTTCTCTCAACGTTGTCTTTCGAGTACAACGTAGTTTTCACTTGACATATTTGATTAACCAGTTCAACATGTCTAAATGGGCCTCTTCTGCACTTTTCACAGCCGATTCATCCTCACTATTGTACTTCACTGTCCATCCATGAGCTACACCAGGGAATATCTTCACAAAGCTCTCGAACTGAAAGACATATGAATAATGGGAAGTCAACAAAATGCAATTACTCAGTTGTTCTTTTTTGACATCCTAAGCAGAAAATGGAAGTCATCCTACTATTGCTCTAATGTTGGAATAATTGTACACTATCTTCGCAAGAAACATGTTTCCAAGAAAGAATTTTAAGCCTTGAAATAATTTTTTATGAGAATGAGAATTCACCTCAGCTTTTGTAGATAACTTCTCTCCAAACTTTTTCAAATGTTCTGCTGGGAATATGTGGTCATTTTCAGCTCCCAATATAGCAACAGGAACCTTCACATCTGACACAAGGAACCTCAAGCCTCAGATAATATACCATTGGTAACACCTATTTAGCATAAGTTTGAGGAGAAGGAGACTTACTATCTATTTCATCCTCTGTGAGCGGACCAGGATGCAAAATGACTGCACACTGAATGTCAATTAAACTTGCTAATTTCACTGCTACCATCCCTGAAACACATGCGACAAGCTAGATTATAGCATCCGAACTAGGGTCTTATGTAAAAACCATTTTTGAACAAGTCAAGCATTAAGTTTCCGCATCGAGGTCGAAATTGAGAGCACATCGCTTACCTCCCCAGCAGAAACCTGCAGCCCCTACTGCAGAAACACCTATATCCTTCAGAGCCGCAATCACAAGTTTGGCATCTTCAAATCCCTTACTCTAGACGGAAAAAGAGTTCAAGGCAGTCAGGACTGTTTTAAGTCGTAAACTATAGATAAAAGATGCAAAAATGCACAATAGTGCATCAACTTTTTCAACATCCAAGGCAAATCGAAATGTGCCCCTGCTTTTCTTTTTGACTCGTGCTCAATTTTTCACGTGCTACTTCCAAAGATTGTCGCTGAGAAGCAGGAAACTAACCGTGTTGTGAGCTTTTAGCCATGCATCTCGACTAAAGTGAGGGTCATTAACATCAACAACGGGGTCGCCGAAGAAAAAATCAGGAACTACCACCAAAAATCCACTTGCCGCAACTTTATCCGCAAGTTTCCTTCTCATTGAGAAAACACAATGTTAGAAATTGGGTCCTAGGCAGAGTCTGCCTAAAAGGGGCCTCATGAGGAGCAAGTGCTCTCTTCCTTATAAACCGTCGAGGCGTGGGCCAGACACTTTCTTGCACCTTCTGGTTCCATGAGTCCCACTCAAGGTGGACATTCCAAGGATCCAACTTGGCATCATCATTCACGTAAATTCCTCAACCAGGTGAACAATATGTTTGGTAATCTAATCACTATAAATTTATACCAAAATCAGGGCCAAAGCTTCTTTATTTCCTAATCCTAGAAAAGGCAAGATTGATCCCGGAAACGACAACCAAGAGAACCGATCAAGTAATCTCAGTATCCTCAATCTTCCCAAAGATCTTTACCCTCTTAATTTTGGGTTGCAACAAATCTACATGTTGATGTATTCAGCTACTTACAAGACTTCATCCAACTAAATACCAAGAAGGAATTATAGTACCTTAAATTTGGTGCTTCATACCCTGCAGAGACATCACGTAATTAAACTACTGTCATTAGACTTCACACTCACTGTGCCATTTCACAAAGCTGCGGTAAAATGAATGTAACAAATATAAGAAGAAAATGAAAAATGAAATACACAATAAAATAAAGAAGATGGATGTGTACCAAAAGCGTCGGAAAGGAAAAGGATGGCAAGCTTGGCGTCGGGGGGGCCGGTAACATAGGTTTGAAGGCCTCCAACCTCTTGGACGGTTCCTGCGCCGCAGGTGGGGGTCAGTGTCGGCGGGTTCAGGAAGCACTGAGAGCCAGACATGTTGCGGAGCGGCAATGGGTAACGCCGGCGTGGGAACAAGTACAAGGAAGCCACGGGCTTTCACAGGAGAGACAAAGGCAACAGTTTCAATCTTGGGTGAAGTCACTGATCACGTCACATGCGAGAATAAGGAGCCGTGCCCCGTTTGAAATGGGTGTAAGCCGCCCTTCTTCTACTTCATTTGGTTTAGGTACATGGTTTGTATTCCAAGAATTCTTTCATTAGGCATATGGTTTATAGATTAATATAAATGATTAAGAAAACCCCTCAAGTGATTCACACAACTCGAGAATAAAAACTCAATATAGCTTTAAAGCTTCACGATTACCAACTAGAAGTAGGAATCCTTAAACCGCAGTTCATATAGATAAGAACAAAGCATCACAAAGAAGTCAACAGCAGGTCTGCCACGGCACAAGCTAAGAAACAGTCAAACCATTACAACAAGACTTTAGTCTAAAAGGCACCAAAAGAGAAAAAAATTGGCTTAACAAAAAGAAAAAAGGTAAAGTAGCACACTTCACCAAACATGTTCAACATTTCTAGTACCGTCATTGTATGCAAGATGAAAGTCCAACATTAAAACATAAGATTTTTAGGCTGCCTTTTAAATTAGGTTTTGAATCTTCTAAATGATTGAATTGACATATGTCGTCTAATTATCACTACTAAATTGAAGAAATGATTGAATTGACATATGTCGTTTAATTATCACTACTAAATTGAGAAATGATTGAATTGACATATGTTGCTGTTAAAAGTAAAAGTAGAATTAGGTAGCCCAAGCCCCAATTTCCCAGAGATACTGATACAAGTCGTAAACAATGTTCCTAAAGAAAGTAAAATTTGAAAAGGGGAAAATAATCCTAGCCACAGCTTTCATACTGACATGACTCCATTTTGTCCATTCACTTCAATCATATTAACTTGACACTTTTCTTTAATGTGGTTGAAAGTAATCCAATCTTTTCTCTTAGCTTCTCATATCTATCTCCAGGTAAAGCCATGATAACAAGATATGCAACTTTTCATCATGAACATGTCATTATGGCTTTCTTCTTTCTTGCACCTGCTTCATGTTTTTTAACATCAATGGCTTAGAATTGATGTTTAATCCTTAGCAAAGACGTTGGTTTAAGATTTTTATTTTTTTTCTAACATGTCTACGCACGCACTCTTAAAAGCTTGTGATATTTTTCATGCTTTCGTCCTTTGTGAAGAGTTGAATATTAATTTAGTTATTAAGATTGATGTATCAAATGTAAAATTATTTATCATATATGTGAAACAATCATTTGATAAATGCATAAAAAACTAAGACTTTGAAATTGTAATATTTGAAAATTTGGATATTCCTTATTACCAAATCTGGAATATGGAAGGAAAATATAAATCTATGATGAGGAAATTATCACCAAATCTCCAAAGCAAGGAGGTTATTTTCTATGCACAATACAATAAAGCTACATAACCCAATCAACTACATTACTCACAAGTGTGTTTTCTCAAAGTTGTCTTTCAAGTACAATAATTCTCATTTGACATATTTGATAAACTAGTTTAACATGTATGAATGGGCCTCTTCAACACTCTTCGCAGCCGATTCATCCTCAGTATTGTATCTCACTGTCCATCCATGTGCCACACCAGAGAATATTTTCACAAAGCTCTCAAACTAAAAGATATATGAATAATGGGAGGTCACAAAGTAGAAAATGGAAGTTTTCCTATTCTTGCTCTAATGTTGGAACAACTATACTCTTTCTTTGCAAGAAACATGTTTATGAGAAACAAATTTTTAACTTGTAGAAATGGGTGTTAAAAAAGACACACGGTTGGCCTTAGATTAAGTAAAGGTTACAACATAAAAGCCTCTCATTTCTTAGAGTTCTTCGTGACCATGTTTTCTTACACATACATATTTATAGGTAAATACAAATTACATTGCCTTTCCTTTCATCATGACATTTTGGTTTACATACACCCAATCGATGCCTCCCATGTCGGAGGAGCTAGAGCTATCGGCTGCTTCTTTCTTTTTACACTTGGCTAACACGTTATGTTCATTTGGAAGAAGACGTGAGAGTCCTAACACATGTTGACCTTTCCAACTGTGAGATGAGCTGTAGAATTATTTATGTTCTAATTACTTGGCTTTCCTCTAGTCCACTTCATGTGACCATGTGCCTGAGTGCTAAACTCTCTTAAGATTGGAGACGTAAGCATTTCTTCCACATATAGACCCTTGTCACTCTTCCTATTGTATTTCTCAAAGGCATAATTGGGATGTGGCTCTATTGGGAGACTTCGTCTCACCGTGAATGCCCAGTGCTTGGTGTTAGTTGATTGTAGGATTGTGGAGGACATGTTCAGCTATATGTTGCGAGATGCTACTTATGGAGCCACATAAGGTGTTAGGTAAAGATGAGTTGTGTTTATTGCAAGATATCTTAACATGGGAGAGACTTAGAATCCATTGGTTTGTTTTGCATGTGAGTGAAATGACCATGGTGCATGGACTGTATTACCAAATAGTTGTAATGGTGGCTTTACCTCCATTCCTACTGTGGTGAGTAGGGTGCTTATATTTCTAACATTCCCCTTAAGCCAAGTTTGGACCGAATCAACACAAAAAGGGTTCCTTTAGGAGTGGTTTGGTATATATATCAACCATTTGTTTAACTGAGTGTATGAACACAATAACAAGAGTTCCCTGAGCTACTTTTTCTTTGACAAAATGGAAATCTATTTCTAAGTGTTTAGTTCGTAAGTGGAAAATAGGTTTGGTGGTCAGTTGCAGGACTGACATATTATCACCACACAATTTTATAGGAGAGTGCAACCTAATGCCAAATTCTCGTAGGAAATGTAGGATCCATACCGTTTCTGTAACTTTTGTAGCTAGTGCTCAATATTCTACCTTAGTAGAGGAATAAGCCATAGTTGTTTGCCTTTTTGAGCACCAAGAGATACAATTTCCTCCTATAAACATGCACAATCTAGAAGTTGAGCATTGAGTGAGAGAGTAGCCAACCCAATCATAGTTGATGAAATTGTATAGCTTTGCACTACTTCGACGATAGATTCTTAAACCCAGGTCTATTGTTCCCTTAACATAATGTTACACCCTCTTAAGTTCATGAAAATCATGAATAGTTAGAGTTGCCATACATTGTACAAGCTTGTTCATCAAGAAGGTCAGGTCAGGCCTTGTCAATGTTAGGTACTGAAGTGCAACTAGGATTCTTATGAATAGCATAAGTTGAGCAAATGAGTCTTCACCATTCTGCACTACTGGCGGCTTAGAGGTCATTAAGGTGTTGATGGGACGATAGCATTCCATCTTTGTTTATCTTAAAATATTCGTTACATACTACTCTTGAACCCTTTTTATCATGCAACACTCTTATTTCAATGAAGAAGTCGAGCTGACCAAGGTCTTTAATCGGTAATTTTGAGCTCAAGCAGTAGATGAAGTTTGTTAGATAAGAAGATGAATTACTTGTGATGATTAAATCATCCATATATACTAGCACCCATACATGTGTCCCGTTCTTTTTGTATAGGAAGAGAAATGGGTTGTGTAATGAGCAACGAAAACCTTGTTCAAGCAGGAAGGTTGTGAATTGGTTATACCATGCTCGGGGGCTTTGTTTGAGACCACACAAAGCTTTATTCAGTGCACATACATATGTGGATGTGAGGGGTCTTCAAATGCAACATATTGCTCCATGTAAACTGTTTCTGTGAGTTCACCATGCAAGAATGCATTGTATACATCCACTTGTTGCATTTCCCATCCCTATATGGTGGCAAGAATGAGAACTAAATGTACTGTTATAGCTTTAACCACTAGGTTGAACGTCTATAAGAAGTTTATGCCAAGTTCCTGGTGGAACCCTTTTGCAACAAGCCTTGCCTTTAGTTTGTTAAGAGAGCTAGTGGGTGTCAGTTTCAACTTGAACACCCATTTGCTCCCAACTATATTCATGCTAGGAGTTCTTGGTACCAAGCACCAGGTTCCATTATGTTGAAGAGCCAACATTTCTTGCTCATGGCTTGTTTCCAGCTAAGGTGATCTAGAGCTTAGTTAACATTAAGTGGTATTTGAGGCATTGATTGTATCACAAGAGTTGTGGAAAAGGCATAATAAGGATGATGACGAGTGATACCACTCATGTTGTGGGTTGTTATGTTATGGGTTCTGTGAGAAAAGCTGATGATAGGGAGAGAAGCCAGAGTGAGCAAGTTGTGTTCTGTATATTTAAGATAATTAACTTTACATTACAACGTTTATATTTATAGGGAGCTTAACCTAATCTATATAAGGAAGATGAAATATGTACAATAACTACAAGATCTTGAGCCTAATTCTCAGACTCAATTATAGTAAGGTGGTAGGTGTACATTAACACTCCCCCTCAAGCCGGAGATTTGAACAAGTCAAATACTCCAAGCTTGGAGAGAAGATGCCAATGTTGTTTATTGCAAAGTGCTTTTGTCAATAAATCAACAGGTTGTTCTCTTGTGGAGACATGACGTGTGGCAATGATGCCTTGTTGAAGCTTTTCTCTCACGTAGTGGCATTCGACTTCAATATGCTTTGTGCGCTTATGACATATTGGGTTTGCTGCAATCTTTTCTACTGCTTCATTGCCACAATGTAATAATGTTGGACGTCTCATATGAAATCTAAAATCCTTTAGTAGACCAATAATCCAAACTATTTCACAGGTAGTGACTTGCATGGCGCGATATTCGGCTTCTGCTGATGATAGTGAAACAGTAGGTTGCTTTTTAGTCCTCCAAGAGATCAATGAATCTCCTAGAAGAATACAAAATCCCGTGGTAGATCGTCTTGTCATAGGTCATATACTGTAGTCGGAGTCACAGTATGCTCTTAATTCAAACTGAGAAGATGAAGGAAATATAAGACCAAGACCTGGACAACTTTTGAGGTATCTAAAGCTGCTTCCATGTGGGATTGCTTCGGATCATGCATGAATTGGCTAAGGAGCTGAACTGAGAAGGTGATGTTTGGTCGGGTAAGTGTTAGGTATATCAGGCGACCCACTAATCTCTTGTAAACTGATGGATCAGCGAGCGGTGGAACATTGATTTCTTCTTTGGAGCTTGCATCATATTCTATGCTTGTGAATTTTTTGTTTTGTTCCATCAGAATGAGTGAGGGTTTTGAACTGGCCAAGCCCGCTTTAGAAATAAGTTTCAATGAGTATTTACGTTGACACAGAGAAATCCCTTCTGGAGAGCGAGCAATCTCAAGACCTAAGAAAAACTTAGACTGACCAAGATCCTTCATGAAGAAGGTAGTGTGGAGATACTACTTGAGGTCTGAGATGCCATCATGATTGTTTCCTGTAATTAAAATGTCATCAACATAAATAAGTAGGGCAACGAAAGAAGTACCTCTCTTTTTTGTGAACAAAGAATAGTCATGGTAGGACTGGGTAAAACCATGTGCCAGTAAGGCTCCAGTAAATTTCTCATTCCACTGACGAGAAGCTTGCTTCAATCCATAGAGGGATTTTCACAATCGACAAACTAGAGACTCCCCATGATTGTGAAATCCAGGGGGAAGCTTCATGTAAACCTTTTCAGAAAGGTCACCATGAATAAATGCATTCTAGACGTCCATTTGGAAAAGAGGCCAATGGTGAACAGCGACAATGGTCAAGATGAGGCAAACAGTGACATGCTTTGCTATGGGAGAAAAAGTATCCTGGTAGTTAATGCCCTTGCATTGATTGAAGCCTTTGGCAACTAAGCGGGCTTTATAGTGATCAATGGACCCGTCGGCGCAATACTTCACCTTGTAAACCCATTTGCAACCTATAAGACGACGACCAGGGGGTAACGGGACCACATCCCAAGTATGATTGGCTTCAAAAGCGTTGAGTTCAGCTTCCATGGTGGCGACCTGTTGGGTTTTATGGCCTAACAAGAAGGGGGGGTTGAATTGTTATTGTACCGAATCTTATTTCTTTAAAGAAATTCTAATTAATTACTTTAACAACTTGTGTGATGATTTGCAATCAAATAGAAATATGTAATCAAAGAAAGAACAAGAGAATCAACACCCAATTTACCACGGTGGTTCGACACTCTATCTTAGAGTCCTATGTCCACCCTCTTCTCCTTCAATTCAACTGATTGAAGTCACATTTACTCAATCTGATTAGGAGAATACGTTCTCCCTAATCCAACTAATTCCTTTACAAAGGAATTATCAAGTCCGAATACAAATAATGATCAAAAGATCATATACAATAGCAAATCCCCAAATAATATGTCAGTTTATGGGATATTGCTAATCAAAGGAGCTATTCAAACAAATATATCAAGATACAAAGCTCCTAGTACAAAATCCCCAATTTGGAGAAATTAGGGTTTCAGATTTTCCTCAAGAATGTTTATAAGTGAAATCAGCATATAAATAATGTTATACAAGCTATAGTTGATGATATAATCAAAGATTAAACCAAATAATTGAATATCACCGAGAGCTTGTAAACCACCAAATGATGTATGATCTCGAATCAAATGGTAAGTAAGCTGAGTAGATTGTCTTCACAAAGAGAATGCTTCAAATAGATGTTCATCATCAAGAGAAAAACTTTACGAACACACCTCCTTTAAATAGAAGCAAATCTATGGTTTTCTTTTTCTGAATCAAACCTGAACCATAGCCTTCTATCCGTTGGGAATAGTAAATTGTCCATCAAATCAGCCTCATTTCAACCTTTTGATTCAAAATCTGACCGTTCTGATAGCCCGTCTCCTCCAGATTCATCCCGTTGAAGCTTCGACGCTTGAGAGAGACGAAGGCAGCGTCGGGAAGAGAATGAGGCAGCTAGGGCATGACCCCTCGAGAGATAAACGTCTCTTATGTGCCCTTAAGTGAGACGATGTCATAGCCAGCAAGCGTATCAAGCAAACTTCTGATGTGATCAAGACGACACCGTAATGGGAAGCCTCTGATAATGATCAATGCGACACCATAATGGGAACAGGATCAGGCAGGCTGACGTGAACTTGGGCCGCACCTATATTCTCACAGTCCAGCAGCAAAAGTCCAGTCCAGTAATAATATATATTCAGCATGTATATCCGGTCCAATATCAACATGGTCCAATATCAATACTCGGTCCAATATCAATGCATTTATAATGTATTGCATATATTGAACTTAAGCTAATATATTGTTCATGCAATTTCACCAAACCAAGTATCATATTCCTAAAATATATTCAAGTATATTTCATATTTCTTGAAGAAATATTTAAATAATCAATATATTCAAATAATCAACATTTATTTGAATATGTGTCACAAATACTTTAAGAATATATTTTATGAGAAAATGTAGGAACTCGATTACTTTATAATATCATTAATTGATATTATAATTTGTACACCTTTTACTTCCTATAGTTTTTCTTTTTGCACATTTAAAAAAACATAATTTGAGAATTGATATTTACAAGAAAATATTTTCAGTCACAACAAAACCCTATTTTCCAACGCGACCTAATGAGGGTTGGTGACAGCATCATTGTAGGTGGAGGGTTCATCAACAACAGAGGTAGAGGCAATGAAGCTTTGGTAGGAGGGATGACAGTTGTGAAGGGAAACATAGTTGGAAATAGGGTAAAGAGAAGTGCATGAAGATTGTGGGAGAGTGGGACAGAGATAGTCAAAGCTCCAAATAGGGGGCTTGGTGGGACGGGTTGAGCGGCAAAGATGAGGGTCTTCTAGAGGGAGAGGGGACGCAGGAGGAAGGGCAGAAGGTTCTGACGGAGGAACAGTAGAAGGATCTGAAGGAGATGCAGTGGAAAGAGGAGGAGGGGATGGGGGGTCAAGAAAATCAGGGAGATTAATGGGTAAAGAAGAGGAGGTGTACTGAGCAGGATATGAGTCGTCTGGAGAAGTCGAGGCCGGCGGGGAGGCATGATCGAGACTGAAGGGGAAGACAGTTTCCTGAAATACAACATCACGACTAATAAAAAATGTATGTGAGGAAGGGTCATATAAACGATAACCCTTTTGAGAATGAGGATATCCCATAAAGATGCAAGGGACAGCACGGGGACTAAATTTGTCACGGGCACCAACGGTGGTGGCGTAACAACAACAACCAAAGACACGAAGATGGTCAAGGACGAGAGGTTTGCCAAAAAGTTTCTGAAAGGGGGTGAGACCATGGAGAGAACTAGAAGAAAGACGGTTGATGAGATAAGTGGTAGTGAGGAGACATTCCCCCCAAAATGAAGGTGGAATGTGTGCTTGAAACATGAGGGCACGGGCTACGTCTAACAAATGGCGATGCTTGCATTCAACAACACCATTTTGTTAAGACGTGTAAACACAAAAGGATTCATGAAGGATGCCCTTCGAAGATAAAAAATTATGACATTCAGAGGAGAAAAATTTAGCGCCATTATCAGAATGGATATGACGAACATGAAGCCCAAATTGGGTAAGGACCATGGAGACGAAATATTGAATTTTTGAAAAAACTTGACTTTTGAATTTTAAGAGAAAAGTCCAAGTGGCACGAGAGAAGTCATCAACAATGGTGAGAAAGTAGCGAGCATCGTCATGAGTGGGGGTCCGATGCGGGCCCCAAACATCCATATGGATGAGCTCAAAGAGGGAACTAGTGGTAGAGTTGTGAAGAGAAAAAGGTTGGCGTGTTTGTTTGGCTAAAGGACAAATGTCGCAAGAGAAAAAGGGGGGGCAAGATATTGAAGTGCCCTCAGAAGAAAAAGATTTTAAAGATGAATGGCCAAAGCGTTGGTGTAAAAGTTCATAACTAATATTATTAATAAAAACGAAATTACAAGTAGAGGATAAGTTGGGAGTATCAAAAGTACTCTTTAGGGAAAGTAAATAGGAAGAAAAAACATCTTGAAAATGCATAGGAAAATTATGACAGAGAAAATAAAGTCCACGATTAGCCTTGCCGAGCCTAATCAAACCCCCAGTCGTACGGTCCTGGAAGACACAAAAATCAGAGAAAAAAATGGCAACACAATTGTTGTCACGGGTTAGCTTTTGGATGGATAACAAATTATGTTGGAAACGAGAAGCATATAAAATATTGGATAAATGTAATCTTGGATAAGGGTGGCATTGACCAATATGAGTAACAGGGCTAGTGGAATGATCAGGTAAAGTAAGATGTATAGGAGTGATGCATGGGTGGAACGAACTCAATAATCCTAAATTGCAAATGATGTGGTCGCTAGGCCCTAAGTCAATAATCCATAAGGAAGAAATAGATGGAACAAGAGAAGAAGCAGTACTTGAAAAAGGTTCAGAGGGGCTCGTCTGATTAATAAGGTTCAAAAGCTTTTGTTGCTGATCAACGGTGAGTTATAGGCCAGAAGGGCCACCATAGGTGCTGTCAGGAGTGGGAGGAACCGGGTCCGTAATACCGGGGCTAGAAGAGCCATAATAGGGCATTGGATGGGTAGGTTGTGGCCCAAAACCAACAAAAGGTGGAGGCCCAAAAGTGGAGGGGTAGGATGGGCCATCAGCATCGACGTGATGGGTGTGAGGCCCAGAGGGAGAGGGCCTGCACCTGATACCTCCACAGGGCTTGGGCTTCCAGTCAGCTGGGTAGCCCACGAGGAGGTAACACTTCTCGCGAGTGTGGCCCAACCTGTTGTAGTGAGAGCAGACAGGCCGTAAGCCCGTAGAAGTGTGCGCAGGGCTAGTGAGCCCGCAGGGTACCAGATGGCGGGTCGAGGTCGGGTGCAAGCGGGCCAGTGTCGGGTGCCCAGGATCTGGATGGGCCAGAGGAGCAGGCACCAGGCAGAGGGGCGAGAGAAGGATCCCGACGGGTCTAGAAGGCCATGCGGTCGCCGGTGGTGGTCCGATGGTCATTTTGAGAGCACTGATGGACGTCTTGCTTCGCCAAGGCATAGGTTCACTCTAGGGAAGGAGGAGAATTGCGCGAGAGCACATTACTTCAGAGAGTATTGAATTCATCTGGGAGTGCGAGGAGAAATTTCATGGTGGTATCATCCTGATCTTTGGTTTGGAGACGAGAGTTAATGTCACATGTGCATTTCCCGCATTGGCAGCGAATGGGCGGTTCCTGGGTGTCTAGTTTGCCTCGAAGATCTTTGAGACGAACGTAGAACGCGGTGAGGGCAGCGCCGGTAGCACCATTGGTGAGGCGTAAGTCGCCAATCGCTTGCTGAAGAGAGAAGCGCTGGGTGCTAGAGGTCTTCGCGAAACTCTCCTGGAGTAACACCCAGATAACGTCAACGGTCTTAGGCCGCGAAACTAAGTTTTCGAGGTTGGAATTGACCGAATGAACAAGCCAAGTCTTCAAGGCGGCTTGGCATTGATCCCACTTGGCGGCAGCAAGGGGTTCAGAGGGACAAGGCAGAGCACCGGTGAGGAAAGGAAGCTTATTGCGGGCGAGGAAGACGTTGCGAACTTGTCCGCTCCAAGTGTTCCAATTAGCCTCGCCGGTAAGTTTTTTTGAAACAATGCTAATTGGCTGTAGATTGGCCAGACTGAGGGCATAGGGGTCAGGGGAAAGTGCAGAATTAGGTGGGGAAACCAGAGAAGAGGTGGAAGGAGGGGTGTTTGTGGCCATTTGAGAGGGCGGCACTGATGAGATTCCGGTAGGGTTCGAAGCTGCGGCGGCGGGGATTGTAAATTAGCAGCGGCTAGGGTTGCGAATTAGGGCAAGGGTATCGGGGTAAATTTTAGAAAAGATTGGGGTTAAAATTGAGAATAAAAGAAAGAATAAGGTGGCTGGGAAATACTGAAAGATCAGGGTAGTGGGGAAATATTGAGAAAATGAGGGGTGAATATAAAAAACATGGGTAAAAAAAACAGAACGGGTTGCACTTCACTCGTAAGATATGGCTGAAAAAAATGGCGAAAGGAAAAAAAAGGTCTCAAGGAAGGACGACTATGGATACCATGTGAGAAAAGCTTATGATAGGGAGAGAAGCCAGAGTGAGCAAGTTGTGTTCTGTATATTCAAGATAATTAACTTTACATTACAACGTTTATATTTATAGGGAGCTTAACCTAATCTATATAAGGAAGATGAAATATGTACAATAACTACAAGATCTTGAGCCTAATTCTCGGACTCAATTATAGTAAGGTGGTAGGTGTACATTAATAGGTTCGTGCAAAGGAAGGTTAGAAGGCTGTGGTGGAAGGTTGTTGTTCTGATGTGGAAGGGGGTCCCAAGCTATTTATGTTTCTGGCACTACTATCTTGAGTTAACACATGTTCAAGGTTCTTTTCTTTAGTGAAAGCACCATTATTTTAAGGATTTTCAAGGATATGTAGTTCTGACTTGGAGACTATACTTAGATTTTGTGGCCTTACACTAAAGGTTGACATGGGTATACTTGTAGACCTTTATAAATTTTCACATGGTTGATCTACTATGTCTAGAACTTCTGCTGTCTCTAAAGGATCTCGACCTTGCTCTTCTGGTGCTAGATGATCTTTGTAAATTTCAATGCTAATTGAGAGTTATGGGTTTTGAGTAGGATTTTCTTGCATTGCAATATTATTTGGTGTACATGCGTTGTTGTTCCATATTAAATCATGTACGTTAGAACAATTTCTCTATCCTTGAGATTGTTCTTGAGTTCCTTCTCTTGTGCTGACAACATGTTCTTGATAAGGTAACTAATGTGTTCCCAAATCAGTAGCCTATGAACGTGATTCGGCAATTCTTTCTTTCGTTTGGAATTCAGTTGAGGCTAGATTGGATGATTGATCTTTTTTTCTCTTTTTTAGTTTTTGTGCTTTTCATTTTTGCAAAAGGGAAAATGTTTTTGTCAAATAAGACATGTCTGGAAATAAATATCTTTCTTGATTCACATTGAAAACACTGGTACCCTTTGTGCTTGGAGCTATAACCGAGGAATACACATGCAATAAATTTTAGTGATAATTTGTTGGTCAGGATGTGTTTTAGACATGAAAAAAATTATGATCCAAAGACTCTCATTGAATTTTAATCTAGACTTTTCTTGTAGAGAACTTCATATAGTGAGAAGTTTTCTAATATTTTTGTTGGGAATCGGTTTATTATGTATACGACTATAATGAAGGCTTCAACCTAATATTTAAGAGGAACACTAGCTCTTTGCATCATAGAACGTCCCAGCTCTGAGATGTGTATGTGCTTCCACTCTGCTATATCATTTTGTTAAGGGGTGTAAGGACATGAAAATTGATGAATAATTCCATTTTGTTGTAAATAATTGTCTTGTTCATAACTTGTGTATTCCTTTCCATTATCAGAGTATAGTATCTTAAGTTTGGTGTTAAATTGCCGTTCAGCCATGATTTGGAACTCTTAAAAAGTTTGGCAAAATTTTGATTTTCTCTTTATTGGATAGATCCATGTGTAATGTGTGTAGTCATCTACAAGAATAATATAGTACAAGTAACCTTGACACAATGTTACAGGAGAAGGCCTTCAAAGGTCACTATGAACCTTTTCCAAAGGTGTTGAGGTTCTTGAGATTGTTTTTGAAAATAGTGATTTATGACTTTTATTTTCCATGCAAGTATGACAAAGATTTGAAAAATTGCCTTGTACTTTGATAAGCTTTTGACTTTTTAGATACTTTAGGAGTTGTAGGTTTGTGTGTTCCAATCGTATGTGCCATGTACTGCCATCAATGGTTTGTTGGTAAATTGAGAAGTAGGCATGCTGGTTTTCTTGAGGCAATACATAGATATCTCCTCTTTTATGTCCTTGAGCAGGATTTCCTTCGTTGTCAGATCCTTAACAATGAAAGAATTTTTATCAAAGATAACTACACAACGGTAGTTAGTGGTAAGTTTAGCAATAGATAGGATATTTTTCTTCATAATAGGACATACTAGTACTGAGTTAAGCTTGATTCGTCCATTGTATAAAGATGTTTCTCTTATATGAGAGATCTGAAGGACTTTACCATTTCTAATTTGGATTATGTTTGAACCTCAATATTTAGATGAAATGGTGACACTAGCTGTTGTATCCACTATGTGAGCAGAGACACCTGAATCTGCAACCCATTCCTCATTACCATTTTTCAAAATTCAAAGTGCAGCTAGGGCTTTGGGTTTTTCATTCATCTTATAGGTGTGATCAAAGCGTTTCCAACATTCTAAGGCAGTGTGTCTTTTTTTTCACAAATTTTACATGACACCAAAGACTTGTTATTAAAGTTAAAGGTAGCACTTAGGTTTTAGCATGTGTTAAAACTCATCTTTGGTGGAATTTTATTGTTTGTCCCAATTGAATTGGTTGTGCAAAAATTGGTTGTTGCTGGATTGAAGTCTCTACCTTGTGAAAAGAAGTTCATGGTTGAGTTTCTTCCTCAAAATGTGTTACAAAAATTGGTACGTCCTCCTTTGGTGTTTCTAGATGCAGTGTAGGCTAGATTCTCATTTTGATTGCTTAATGCCACAGTAGATAGATATCTACTATGTTGAGCTTCATGGCCTTGGAGTTGAGAGATTACCTTATTAAATTATGGAATAGGCGAGCAGAAAATCGTGGTTCTGAAGGCTTCGTATTCATGTCCCAAACTTTTAAGTAATCTAAAAGTTTTGGTTGAGTCTAATAGGGGCTTCCCAATAGAGTTGAGTTAGTTCAACAATCCTTTGAATTATGACAAAAAGATTGTGAGCTACTTGCCTTTTTGTTGAGGTTATGAATTTGTGGCAAAAGATAAAATTCTTTGGCTTTCGTCTTCTGTGCAAAGTGGTTTGTAAGACCTTCCCATACTTATGCTAAAGTATTAGCTCGAATATGTGTCCAAGAGCTTCTTCGGATAAAATGTTGATTATTCAGGACTTGATCACTTTGTACCCATGAATCGAGATTAGGGTTATGCTCTTCCTGGTCGATAATGGTGCAAGTAGCTCACATGCACTTGGTATCTCTAGTAATGAAATCGAGTAATTTTTGAGTTTGAATAAGAGACTTCATTTGAGTCCTCCAAGCCAAGTAGTTTCCCTTGTGAGCTTAATAGTGATTAAGTTGCTCACATTAACCGATTTAGGAAAAAGGTAAAACATTTTTAAAGCTATAGTCAGAATAGCGGAAGATGGAAATGGATGTTGAAAGGTAAGGATGATAGGCTTGATTTAGAACAATGCGAATCATAATTTGCTATGATACCAAGAGAAATATTCAACACATAGAAATGGGTGTTAAAGACATACAATTGGCCTTAGATTAAGTAAAGGTTACAACATAAAAGCCTCTCACTTCTTAGAGTTCTTCATGAGTAAGTCTTCTTACAAGTACATATTTATAGGTAAAATACAAACTACATTACCTTTCCTTTCATCATGACATTTTAGTTTGCATACACTTAATCGGTGCCTCCTATGTTAGAAAGGCCAAAGTTGTTGGCTTCTTCTTTCTTCCTATGCTTGGCTAGGACATATGTTCATCTGGAAGATGACGTGAGAGTCTTAACATAGTGTTAACCCTTCCAATTGTGAGATGAGCTGTAGAATTATTTGTGTTCCGATTACTTGGCTATCCTCTAGTCTAGTTCATGTGACCACATGTCTGAGTGATGGACTCTCTTGAGACTGGAGACGTAAGCATATCTTCCACATACGAACCCTTGTCACTCTTTCCCATTGTATTTCTCAAAGGCAAAATTGTGATGTGGCTCTATTGGGATATTGTGTCTCATCATGAATGCCCAGTGCTTGGTGTTAGCTTATTATAGGATGTGTGGAGGACATGTGTAGTTGTGTGCTACGAGTATGTTACTTGTGGAGCCACATCAAGTGTCGGGTAAAGATGAGTTGTGTTTATTGCAAGATACCTTGACATGGGAGAGACTCAGAATCTGTTATTTGTTCTACATATGAATGAGATGACCATGGTGAATGAACTGTATAAGCAAATAGTTACAATGGTGGTTCTACCTCCATTCCTATGGTGGTGAGTAGGGTGCTGATATTTCTAACAATGAGAAAGAAATTTAAGCTTTGAAATCATCTTTTATGAGAAAGGTAGTACTGATTGAGAGAAAGAAGCAAAGCCTAAAGAAAAGAAAAAAGAAAAAGGAAATCCATATATCCTCCATAATTGGATTCAAATGATGAACCCCAACAAAAAGGAGGAATGCAACATGAGCATGTTCAACTCTTCACAGCTTAGATTATGACAACAACCTAAAGCATCAAATTGATGCACTAGGACACCTACCCCAAACACTTATCAGACAAGGACTTCACTTACATCACCTATGCTTGATTAGCTGATGCATGTGCTTCTTTTTCTTTTTCCTTCCACTGCACACATACTTATTATCTGTAGGTGGATGTTCAATCCTAAGACCGGAAGGACAGCCTAAGCATGATTCAGCACACTAACATAAACAAATGGGAAGATGTTATGTAGGCAAGAGTACACATTTGAGAAAAGCCTCCCACGTCAAGGCAAGTGCCAACAGGAATGTGATCATTTATGCATCCAACAAAGCAACAACATCGACATCGACATCTCTCATCTTTTGGGAGAATGCAGGATAATGAGAACCTTTTCATGAACCATCTCAATGCATTCAATCATTATATTTAATCTGGAAAGCCAGACCAACACAACCCCTTTTCTCCTCTCTCTCTCTCTCTCTCTCTCTCTCTCTCGTAGATACACACGTTCAGCCATAATGCTCGTTTTTCATAAACAGATCCTTAAGATTCTAACATACTGCAGATGGAATTCCAGGTTCATACAGAAAAACTAGCAAGTGACACGGTTCACGCTATCACTTCATACAACGATATCATATTAAACCCAATACATGGCACATAAGTATTTAACTTCACAATCCTCACGTAACATACTTAGCAAACCATTCTAACAGGTTTTGATGGGCCTCCTCAGCAGGCTTCACCGCTGCCTCATCTTCAACATTGCACCTAAGTGTCCACCCATGCGTGACTTTGGAAATATCTTAACATAACTATCAACCTGAAAAGAAACAGGATTAACTACTATCATATGCAAAAACTCAGAAAGGGTGATCTAAAGTTACCAACATGGGTTTATTAAGCGCATGGCTGATGTAATAACAATATCAGGAAGGTTGAAAAGAGATAGGATTAACTACTATCATATGCAAAAACTTAACATGGGATCATTTTCTCCCATTTGTAACTAGATTGTATTAGGTTTCTTTGTTTTATCAACGAAGAATCAAGTTTTTCCCAAACTACAATCATGTTTTGACAACCACCACTACATAACAGATAATGAAAAGAGAGACTCGAGGAGAAGAAAGAAAGGGAGAAGTGACATGGTTGCAGCCAGGACAAGATCGAGCTTTGATCGGTCCAGTCTAGGACAGCCCGGGCGGATCGTGGATGCATTAGCCTCATTTACCGTGCTCTCAGTGAACTTATCTATGAGAACAAACCCATGGTTCTGTCGTGAAGATGCTGTTTTGGCTATCTTTTTCAAGAATTATTTCCTTTGGTATATGGTTTACAGAATAGTATAAAGGATCATCATTAGCTAAATGTTAGTGGTGTTTTCAAAAGTGGATAAAAAAGAGAAAGAAAAGTAAATGTTTTCTAATGGGATGTTGTTGTCGGATAACATCATTTCTTGTTATATTCCTTCCACTTTCACTTTTTAGTCGTCCCTTTGGTTTGGTGATTTGTCCATGGAAGTCATGATTCCACCCTCTTTTTATCTTTTCTTTTTCATAGCCATTCACCTTGCATTTTTATTCTCTCACACACACGCGTCGTTCCAATTGCAGCCACACTTTCGGATAAAGCATGAGAACATTATTCATACACCACTTGGTTCAGTCTCTTTCATGCCAGAGGTTGAAGACCTAGTGATCTCAATCGTTTCACAGTCACCAAACAGCACACAAGAACTCGACAGATCTCATTTAACATACTTGACAAGCCATTCCAACATGTCTTGATGGGCCTCCTCGGCAGACTTCAGAGATGCCTTGTCCTCAGCACTGGACCTTGTTGTCCACCCATGTTCTACATTTGGGAATATCTTCACATAGGCATCCACCTGAGAGCAAACCGGATTATTTCATCTCCATCATATGCAAAGATTGGGGAAAAAAGAAGAGCAAAAGTATGTACATGAGCCTATATAAATTACAGATAAACAAAAAAGGTCAAAAAGATTTGATCTTCCTACCTCAGGTTTGGAAGAAAGGGCCGCTTCAAACTGTTTCAAGAGTTCAGGCGGAGAATACTTGTCAATCTCGGCTCCCAGCACTGCAGTAGGAACCCTAACCGCTGAAATGATTTCCAAATCATTGACAATTAAAACCAGCACTCTTCTTGCACTATTCACGCATAAATAAACAAAATTACGGTGGTGAAATAATTCCACTTCAAAAGAAATGGTTTCTAACAACCAGGAAAATTGTGTTATTACAGCAGTGGCTATCAGCCCTGGATAAACTCAGGCTTTATGCATACCCTTGAAGTCATCCACTGAGACAAACGAAGGATGCAATAGAACAGCAGCTTGGATTAACTCAGACTGTCCAAGTTCAACCACAACCTTGGCTGCAAGGAATACCCAAGTTCAAATATCAGGGCTCTTTTCTGACAAGAGTGTTGTGCAACTTGAAGTATTAGAAGAATGCCAATTTCTGTTTTTTCTTTTTTCCTTTTTTGTAGGTGTGGTGGGTGAGAAAAAGCGGAATACAGAGCCATGAATATACACATAAAAATAAAAATAACCAGGAAACAAAAAAGAAATCATCTCACCACCCCAGCAAATGCCTGCAGCCCCAACGGCAGAGACACCTTTACTTTTTATAGCTTCAATTACTGGCTTTGTCTCCTCAAGTCCCTTGTCCTATTGAAATAATTGTAGAGATTCAGACACTATTATTGGTGGACAAATGAAAATTGCATGGGATTCTATACAAAACTGCAATATCAGGTAGTCCCATAATTTATGAAGGACCATGTGCTAAATTCAGCAAAAAAAATAGACAAATTGGTTAGACGAATCCACACCCAGCTTCAGGCGGCCTATACGAAAAATTCTCAAACTCCAAACGAAGTGCAACAGCACTCTCAAGTTTCATAAAAAACTGAAAAAACAAAAAACAAAAAGACAAAATCTTAAGACATTGTCCATGCAAGCACAAAATGTAGGAACCCAACCGTTTTATGATCCTTCAACCAAACTGGCAGAGGCCTATCAGGAATGTCATACAGAAAGGGATCTCCATGAAAGAAGTCAGGAACCACCACATAGAATCCAGCCGCTGCAACCTTGTCTGCAAGTTTCCTTTTAACAAGGAAAGCAGCTTTACATTAGTTTTCAGAAGCAAAAAGTAAGCTCAAATTCAAATTGCTGATTGGTGATTTTGTCTGCGTGTGATAAGTGATTGGGCATGTTTACACTACGGTCAAACATGAGAATTTCCCATACCTCAAGTTTGGAGCTTCATAACCTGCGAGAAAAGTCAAACACGTAAAGTTAGAAAAACGATAGCCATAACAAGATTACATGCTCAATGATTGTCTATAGCAGGGAGATATGGACACGCATGTATATTACTTGTCCACCAAGAATCCCCAGCTAATCTAGGAACCCATTTTTGATATCCCAACTGAGCCCAAAGAGAAAAAACAGAAACAAATAGGACAAGAATCGCATGAAGATGCTAATGAACTTTCCCCAGGATTCATGTACTACGAAGGATAAGAAAGTAAAAATTGTAAAAACCATTTCTTCCACCAATCACCTTTAACCCGACAAAAAGAATCAACACCCATATCACAGTTTGATGATAAATGTAACACCGAAGCGACCAAAGAAGACTAGTGTAACGAAATATATAGGTACCAAAGACGTCAGAGATGAGAAGGATAGCAAGCTTGGATTTAGGGTCGCCAGAGACATAGCTGCTGAGGCCACCAAGCTGTTCAACAAGGCCAGCTCCGGCGTTTGGGTTCAGCGTCGGTGGATTGGAACAGCACTGAGGGCCTGCCATTCTAATTAGTCAAACTAGCACAACAAGCACAAGCACGAACACGAACATATAAACAGTCTCACGTATTATATTGTGTGACTTGGACTTCAAGAAAAGCTTAAGGTTTCCACTAGAGATTTGAGTCATCCCTTACCTCACCACATATTTTATAATTAAGCTCCTGTAATATTTCTAAACATATTATAGAAGACAAAAAATAGGGATACCTAACTAGAAATATCCTTCTGTCAATGTTCTGTACAAGGTGTCACTTCAGCACTTTATGTTACTATAGTTATTTATATTTGCTGGTGCACTAGTTTCATTGCATTGGTCTAAGAATTGGATTAATCTATTGTAATCGTGTTAAAAGGATAAGTTATTTTTTTAATGGATTTGTTCAACTTAGTCATCAAAAAACATGAATTATAAGTATTTTAATTTTTTTAATGGATTTCCATCTTCCTCAATATAAGTAGTATGTATTAAGCAATTATGGTGAAATAGAAAAACAACGAGTACACATTTGGAGCGAAAGGAATAGAAGAAGATTCAGCAATACAAGTGTAGAAAACTCAACCATTATTGCTAAAATTAAGAAGGATGTGAGAGGGAAGATTTCATCTACCAGAGAAGTCAAGCTTACAAATTGTAATAAATTTTTACAAGAGCTTTGGAATTTGCCAAGTGCAATATTTGAGCTTAGATGATGATATCTTGTAATCGAACAATCTTGTAAATTTTTTTTACGGGTGATATATAATTTGACCTTTCACCAAAAAAAAAAAAAAAAAAAAAAAAACAACGAGTAACCTCTAAGGAGACTACCTAGTGTGGTTCAGAATCAACAAAGATCCTTATCAAACATGAAAGAACATAGAAATAGACAGTGTATATGCAGATTATAGCAAACATTAAGAGAACCTCCACGAATGGATCTACATGTCCATTTTTAAGAACTTCTAATACTTTTCATGCTTTCTAAGAGATGAATATTAATCGAGTTATTAAGATTGACATGTCAAATGTAAGAATTTATCATAATATGTGAAAAAATCATTTATACATACATACAAAATTGAAACTTCAAAACTATAATATTTAAAAACTTCATTGGTTTTTACTTTCTTATTATAATAACAATATCGGAAACAAAATACATGGCCATGATCATGAAACTATCACCAAACCTCCCAAGCAAGGAGGTTTTATTTTCTGCATAACAGTACAAAAGAGCTACATACAATCAGATCACACAGCTAACAAGCGTGTTCTCTCAACGTTGTCTTTCAAGTACAACGTAGTTTTCACTTGACATATTTGATTAACCAGTTCAACATGTCTAAATGGGCCTCTTCTGCACTCTTCACAGCCGATTCATCCTCAGTATTGTACTTTACTGTCCATCCATGAGCTACACCAGGGAATATCTTCACAAAGCTCTCGAACTGAAAGACATGAATAATGGGAAGTCAACAAAATGCAATTACTCAGTTGCTCTTTTTGACATCCTAAGCAGAAAATGGAAGTCATCCTACTATTGCTCTAATGTTGGAATCATTGTACACTGTCTTCGCAAGAAACATATTTCTAAGAAAGAATTTTAAGCTTTGAAATCATTTTTTATGAGAATCAGAATTTGCCTCAGCTTTTGTAGATAACTTCTCTCCGAACTTTTTCAAATGTTCTGCTGGGAATATGTGATCATTTTCAGCTCCCAATATAGCAACAGGAACCTTCACATCTGACACAAGGAACCTCATGCCTCAGATAATATACCATTGGTAACACCTATTTAGCATAAGTTTGAGGAGAAGGAGACTTACTATCTATTTCATCCTCTGTGAGCGGACCAGGATGCAAAATAACTGCACACTGAATGTCAATTAAACTTGCTAATTTCACTGCTACCATCCCTGAAACACATGCGACAAGCTAGATCATAGCATCCGAACTAGGGTCTTATGTAAAAACCATTTTTGAACAAATCAAGCATTAAGTTTCCGCATCGAGGTCGAAATTGAGAGCACATCGCTTACCTCCCCAGCAGAAACCTGCAGCCCCCACTGCAGAAACACCTCTACTCTTCAGAGCCGCAATCACAAGTTTGGCATCTTCAAATCCCTTACCCTAGACGGAAAAAGAGTTCAAGGCAGTCAGGACTGTTTTAAGTCGTAAACTATAGATAATGAAATATTCTATTTCAACTTGGGTTCTTAATAAAAGATGCAAAAATTCACAATAGTGCATCAACTTTTTCAACATCAAAGGCAAATCGAAATGTGCCCCTGCTTTTCTTTTTGACTCGTGCTCAATTTTTCACGTGCTACTTCCAAAGATTGTCGCTGAGAAGCAGGAAACTAACCGTGTTGTGAGCTTCTAGCCATGCATCTCGACTAAAGTGAGGGTCATTAACATTAACAACGGGGTCGCCGAAGAAAAAATCAGGAACTACCACCAAAAATCCACTTGCCGCAACTTTGTCCGCAAGTTTCCTTCTCATTGAGAAAACAAAATGTTAGAAATTGGGTCCTAGGCAGAGTCTCCCTAAAAGGAGCCTCATGAGGAGCAAGTGCTCTCTTCCTTATAAACCGTCGAGGCGTGGACCAGATACTTTCTTGCACCTTCTGGTTCCATGAGTCCCACGCAAGGTGGACATACCAAGGATCGAACTTGGCATCATAATTCACGCGAATTCCTCAACCAGGTGAACAATATGTTTGGTAATCTAATTACTATAAATTTATTCGAAAATCAGGCCCAAAGCTTCTTTATTTCCTAAGCCTAGAGAAGGCAAGATTGATCTCGGAAACGACAACCAAGAGAACCGATCCAACTAAATACCAAGAAGGAATTATAGTACCTTAAATTTGGTGCTTCATACCCTGCAGAGACATCACATAATCAAACTACTGTCATTGACTTCACATTCACTGTGCCATTTCACAAAGCTGCGGTAAAATGAATGTAACAAATATAATAAAAAAGTGAAAAATGAAATACTTAATAGAATAAAGAAGATGGATGTGTACCAAAAGCGTCGGAAAGGAAAAGGATGGCAAGCTTGGCGTCGGGAGGGCCGGTAACGTAGGTTTGAAGGCCTCGAAGCTCTTGGACGGTTCCTGCGCCGCAGGTGGAGCTCAGTGTCGGCGGGTTCAGGAAGCACTGAGAGCCAGACATGTTTCGGAGCGGCAATGGGTAACGCCGGCGTGGGAACAAGTACAAGGAAGCCACGGGCTTTCACAGGAGAGACAAAGGCAACAGTTTCAATCTTGGGTGAAGTCACTGATCACGTCACATGCGAGAATAAGGAGCCGAGCCCCGTTTGAAATGGGTGTAAGCCGCCCTTCTTCTACTTCATTTGGTTTAGGTACATGGTTTGTATTCCAAGAATTCTTTCATTAGGCATATGGTTTATAGATTAATATAAATGATTAAGAAAACCCCTCAAGTGATTCACACAACTCGAGAATAAAAACTCAATATAGCTTTAAAGCTTCCTGATTACCAACTAGAACTAGGAATCCTTAAACCGTAGTTCATATAGATAAGAACAAAGCATCACAAAGAAGTCAACAGCAGGTCTGCCACGGCACAAGCTAAGAAACAGTCAAACCATTATAACAAGACTTTGGTCTAAAAGGAACCAATAGTGGAAAATTTTGGCTTAACAAAAAAATAAAAAGGTAAAGTAGCACACCTCGTAGAACATGTTCAGCATTTCTATACAATCGTTGTATGCAGGACAAAAGTTCAATATTAAAAAATAAAATTTTTAAGTTATCTTTTAAATTAAATTTTGAATCTTCTAATTATCACTATCAAACTAAAGAAAGAATTGAATTGACATATGTCACCGCTAAAAGTGAAAGTAGAGTTAGGCAACCCGAGCCCCAATTTCCTAGGTACTCATACAAGTCGTAAACAATGTTCCTAAAGAAAGCAGAGTTTGAAAAGGGAAAAGTAATCCTAGCCACAACTTTCATACTGACATGACTCCATTTTGTCCATTCACTTCAATCATTTTAACTTGACACTTTTCTTTAATGTGGTTGAAAGTAACCTAAAATCTTTTCTCTTAGCTTCTCAGATCTATCTCTAGGTAAAGCCTTGATAACAAGATCTGCAACTTTTTATCATGAACATGTCATTGTAGCTTTCTTCTTTCTTGTACCTGTTTCATGCTTTTTAACATTAATGGCTTAGAATTGATGTTTAATCCTTAGTGAAGACGTTGGTTTTAGATTTTTTTTTTTCTAACATGTCTGTGCACGCACTCTTAAAAGCTTGTGATACTTTTCATGTTTTCGTCCTTTGTGAAGAGTTAAATATTAATTTAGTTATTAAGATTAATGTATCAAATATAAAATTATTTATCATATATATGCATAAAAAACTGGGACTTTGAAATTGTAATATTTGAAAACTTGGATATTCCTTATTGATTTTTATTATAATAACAATATTGGAAGGAAAATATAAATCTATAATGAGGAAATTATCACCAAATCTCCAAAGCAAGGAGGTTATTTTCTGCGCACAATACAGTAGAGCTACACAACCCAATCAAACTTCATTGCTCACAAGTGTGTTCTCGCAAAGTTGTCTTTCAAGTACAATGAAGTTCTCATTTGACATATTTGATAAACCAGTTTAACACGTCTGAATGGGCCTCTTCAGCACTCTCCACAGCCGATTCATCCTCAGTATTGTATCTCACTGACCATCCATGTGCCACACCAGGGAATATTTTCACAAAGCTCTCCTGAAAGATACATGAATAATGGGAGGTCACAAAGTAGAAAATGGAAGTCTTCCTATTCTTGCTCTAATGTTGGAACAACTGTACTCTTTCTTCGACAGAAACATGCTTATGAGAAAGAATTTTAAGCCTCGAAATCATCTTTTATGGGAATGAGAACTCACCTCAGCTTTTGTAGATAACTTCTCTCCAAACTTTTTCAACTGTTCTGGTGGGGAAGCGTTGTCAATTTCAGCTCCCAATATAGAAATAGGAACCTTGACATCTGACACAAATAACCTCAAGCCTCAGATAATATGCCATTGATAACTCCTATTTAGCATAAGTTTGAGCAGAGGGGGATTTACTATCTATTCCATCCTCTGTAAGCGGACCAGGATGCAAAACAACTGCACACTGAATGTCGGTTGAACCTGCTAATTTCACTACTACCTTTCCTGAAAGACAAAGCGGCAAGCTGGATCTTAGCACTTTACGGTTTGATGTAAAAGCCATTTTTAAAGAAATCAAGCATTAGTTTCCTCATCGAAGTCGAAATTGAGAGCACATCGCTTACCGCCCCAGCAGAAGCCTGCAGCCCCTATGCCAGAAACACCTCTACTCTTCAGAGCAGCAATCACGGGTTTGGCATCTTCAAATCCTTTATTCTAAACCAAAAAAAAAAATTAAAAAATTCAAGTTAAGTTCAAGGCAATCACATATGTCTAAGATGCATAAATGCACAATTGTTCATCGACTTTTCAACACCAAACGCAAACCGAAAATCTTAAGGCTTTAAGTGAAGAATTCTCATCACTTATAAGACTACAGGCTCATCCTCTCACTTCCAATGTGGAACAACATTTACTTTCAACACTCCTCTCACTTGTATGTTGACATAAGTATTGCAAATGGACTGAAGCCCAACTTTGGGACGTGAGGGTTTATGAAGCGGAGGCCCATCCTTGGCTCTAATATCATATTAGAGTGTGAGAGTTCATCCCAAAACCTTAAGGCATTAGGTGGGGAATACTCATCACTTATAAGACCACATGTCTATGAGTGACATAAGCATTGTAGATCGAAGCCCAACTTTGGGGCGTGGGGGTTTATGAAACGGAGGCCCATCCTTGACTTTGATACTATATTAGAGTATGATGGTCCATCCAAAAATCTTAAGACATTAGATGGAGAATATTCATCACCTATAAGACCACAGGTTCATCCTCTCACTTCTAATATGGGACAACACCCACTTTCAACAAGAAGCAAGAAACCAACCGTGTTGTGAGCTTTTAGCCATGCATTTCGATCAAATTAAGGGTCATCAAAATTAACAACCGGGTCGCCGAAGAAAAAATCAGGCACTACCACCAAAAATCCACTTGCCGCAACTTTGTCTGCAAGTTTCCTTCACGGTCAGAAAACACAATGTTAGGAATTGGGTCATGGCTAGAGTCTCCCTGAAGGGGCCGGTATAACGAACAAAAGCTCTCTTCCCTATAATCGATCGAACTAAGTTCTAGTACCTTAAATTTGGTGCTTCATGCCCTGCAAAACATCACGTAATCAAACTACTGTCATTAGAATCCACAGGAATGTAATGAATAGAATAGAAAGTGAAAAAATGAAAGACTCATGAGGATAAAGGAGATAGAGGAGTACCAAAAACGTCAGAAATGAGAAGGATGGCAAGCTTGGCGTCGGGAGGGCCGGTGACATAGGTTTGAAGGCCACCAAGCTCTTCGACGGCTCTTTCGCCGCAGTTGGAACTCAGTTTCGGCGGGTTCGTAAAGCACTGAGAGCTCGACATTGCGAAACTGTAAATGGGTGAAGCCGGCGTGGGAAAAGTACGAGGAAGCCAAGCATGTTTATAAAGAGAGACGAAGTGGAACGTTCATCTTGGGTGACGTCACTGATTGCGTGACATCAAACGTTATGACGTCACTGATTACACAATTTTTAATTTCAAAACTAGATTGAAAATGAAAGGTTGAAATTTTGATATAGATTGTTCCCACCGCAGTTAATTTTGAATTGATTTACTGAATCTAAAGATGACTGACGACAATATTATTAATGATTGATGATTTTTTTTATAAAAAAATCTAACAATGTATAGAAAGTCAACATAGTTAAAAGAGCAAAAAAATGAGATAATTTGTTATGAAAGGTTTATAATAAGAGAAAAATCTCGGATAGCCCATCATTGTACCTTTTATTTTTCACCGGTTCACACGTTAGCTTAATCAAGTTTACGTCTTTTGATTGATTCTATGCACATGACACTTCTTCATTTAGACAAAAATAGCTTGAACCATTCTCTGGATTGTATCTGTGGAGGCCGGAATCTTGTGCTCAATTAGAAGGTGTAGGAGCGGAGGCCACCGAGCTGTTTAACACGGCCAGCTCCGGCGGTTGAGTCCAGAAACCGGTGGGTTGGAGCAACATCGCGCTCTTTCTGACATTTCTCCTCGGGATAGTTTTATTGCTATCTCAAGAAAGACTTCATCTGTTATGGCCTCATTTATCATTTTAGTATCTTCATCGTGTTCTCAATGAACTTCTCAATTACTCAATCAACTCAGACTTTGCAAGTTGGACCACAACCTTGGCTGCAAAGGAATATCCAAGCTCATATATGAAGCCTCTTTTCGACAAGAAAGTTGTGCAACTTGAGGTGTCATAAGGAATTATATACTTTTAAGTTGAGTTTTTAACTTTTCTATATAATATTAAAGTTCGGGCTGAATTTATTCTTATCTCATATGACTTTGAATCTAATATTATTTAGTGTGCAGGGTATGTGTACAAAATAAAAGTATCACATCAAATGCACAATTTCTTGTTATGAAGCTTAAATGAAAAAAAAAAAAATGTGCCTCTAATTTTTAAATTAGTTTTGGGATTGAACTTTAAATTTTCTAATGAGAATTTCATTTTGAGATTTTGAAATTGTAATATTTGAAAATGTAAGTAATTTTTATTTTCATATAAATAATAATATAAGGAAAACGTGCAACCATATTCATGAAATTATCACCAAATCTCCAAAGTGAAGAGGTTATTTTCTGCACATAATATAGTAGGGCTACATGCACCCCTCAAATCACATCCTCAGAAGTGTGCTGTCTCAAAGTTGTCTTCCAAGTACAAGGAAGTTTTCATTTGACGTATTTGATTAACTAGTTTAACATGTCTAAATGGGCATCTTCAACACTTTTCACAAATGATTCATCCACAACATTGTTTTTCACTATCCATCACTGAGCCACATCAAAGAATATTTTTACAAAACTCTCGAATTAGAAGACATGAATAATGGGAGATCAACGAAATGCAATTGTGTTGTTGTTATTTTTTACATCCAATGTAGAGAACGGAAGTCATCCTATTCTTGCTCTGACGTTGGAACAATTGAACATTTTTTTTCTCAAGAAACATGTTTCTAAAAGAGAATTTTAAGCTTTGAAATCATCTTTTGTGAGACAAACAGATTTTATGAGAAATCACCTCAAGTTTTGCAGATAACTCCTCACCAAACTTTCAACTATTCTGGGGGGAAATATTGGTCAGTTTCGGCTCCCAAAATAGCAGCAGGAGCCTTAACATTTCACATAAGGAACATCAACTCTCACATAACATGCCACTGGTAACACTTAGTTAGTGATGCGGAAGCATCTACGTCTACTGTTCACCCAAGCACTATTCATGTCGAGGCCCATAACAAGGAGAAGCTTCAAGTCTTGTTATTTCCTTCTTCAAAGGTCTTGGGCCACCATGTCATCCATTGGATCCAATCTTCTTAGACATGGCCCAACAAGCCCATTCAACCTTGGCTAGTATTGGATTCCAAACAAATTCATTGCTTTGACCAACTTTGGATGCTACTTTGACAAAGGATGGACCAACCAACTTATGGTGTTTTATTTGCTTTTGACCAATCAACTTATGGTGTTTTATTCCTTTCTTCTTTTGTGTTCCCTAGCCCTCCCTATAAATAGAGGGCAAGAGCTCATTTGTAAAGGCACCAAGAGATTTGAGAATTAAGTTTGTTTGTAAGAGAAACTAAGTGTTTCATCTTGTGCTTCCTTTAGTCAATTCTTGCCAAAGATTGGTGGTGGAGCAACTCCCTGACTGGTGGTTCGACCTTTACGTATTGGAGGGGTTACTTGGCATCTATCCTTTGATTTTCCCATTTTTTCGTTTTATTCCATTCCCCATTATCCAACCTACATCCGTCTTCACAGAAAATACCCAAAAAAAAAAAACGACCTTCATATAATTCTTTCATTCCAAACCTTATCTTCTTTGCGTCAATTTTCATTCTTTAACTTTTGTATCTTTACATTCTAATATTTTACTTTTCAGTCATTTCGTTCTTGTTCTTATATTTCAGTATTTACTTTCCCAGTTATTTATATTATGTCCTTAATTTCCATTCAGTAATATTCCTTACTATTCTGAAGTTACTATTTCACTGTTCATAACGTATTCTTAATTTTGAGTTTTTGCTCTAAATCCTTTATATTCTAGCCTTTATATTCCAGTCTATAATTTTTCTATTCTTCTTTTCCTGGAATTTATATTTATTTCCATATATTTTAAGTTCTTGCTATTGCAGTTATTATTCATTACTATTCATACTTTCTTCTCATTTTTTATGTTTTTGCTCTAAATCCTTTTTATTCTAGCCTTTAAGTCTTTCCTTTATTATTCTAATTATCTAGTTGTCAATATTCCTTCATATTCTAGCTTTTAATCCTAAGCTCACTCTTTAACCCATCACGATTCGCATCAGTTAGCATAAGCTTGAGGAGAAGGAGATTTGCAAAATAACGGCACACTGAATCTCAATTGAACTTCCTAATTTCACTGCTACAATCCCTGAAACACATGCGGCAAGCTACGTCTTAGCATCCGAAGCACTCTAGGGTTTGATGTAAAAGCCATTTCTAAAGAAATCAAGTATTAGTTTCCTCGTCGAAGTCGAAATTGAGAGCACATCGCTACCTCCCCAGCAGAAGCCTGCAGCCCCTACGGAAGAAACACCTCTACTCTTTAGTGCCGCAATCACCCTTTACTCTAGACGGAAAAAAGGTTCAAAGGCAGTCAGGAATGTTTAAGTCGTAAACTATTAATAACGAGTTATCGTATTTCATCTTAGGTTCTGAACAAAACATGCATACAGGCATAATAGTGCATCAACTTTTTCAACATCAAAGGCAAACCGAAATGTGCCCTGCCAAAGATTGTCAATGAGAAGCAATAAACTAATCGTGTTGTGAACTTTTAGCCATGCATTTACATCAAAGTTAGGGTCATCAAACTTAACAACGGGTCGCCAAAGAAAAAATTAGGAACTACCACAAAACATTCACTTGCCGCAACTTTGACAACGTTAAAGGATTGAGTCTCATGTAGAGTGTCCCTTCTTCTTAAGAGAAAACGGTTGGTCCAATAGTATGATTCTTGACTAATAAGTACTTGACTCAGTAAAAAGTAAGTATAGTTTCATATTAAAATGTTTTAGATTTGACATCAAGTGCAAATGTGGATGATGTTTTTTAAAAAAAAAGGCAAACATTTAACTCAATTAGGAATAAACACAGCCTAAAATCTAGAAGTCTCAAGTTTGAGATCAAGATGCATGCCTAGGGGTGTAAGTTTATAACATATATATATATATATTTGATTTATTATTTGGAAACCCTGTTGAAAATTTGACAAAAATTATTCTCACAACAATTAATTTTGAATAGGTTGATAAATCTAAAAATATCTTATAACAATATTATTAATGATAATTGAGATGTCTGTTCTTATTTTGAAGAACAAAAAATCCTACAAATGTATAAAAGGTAAACATAGTTAATAGGGCACGCAAATAATTTGATTTTTTTTCCCCTTATGTTAAGCTTGTAATCAGAGAAAAAACTCTAATAGCCCTTCTTTGAGCCTTTATCACCAGTTCACTCGTTAACTTAATCAAGTTTTAAGACTTCTGATTGATCTTATGCACCCTACACCGTTCTGTGAATCAGATCTATGGAGCCCGAATGCTGTGCTCGAGTAGAAAGTATAGGAGTAGAGGCCATCAGGCTGTTCAACAAGGCCAGCTCCGGGGGTTTAAGTTCAGAAAACGGTGGGTTGGAGCAAAACCGACTGAAAGGCCTGACACACTGTTTCCTCTCATTAGCCAAAGCAACATAAAACACTAAGCGCTAGACATAACTGTGTGTTATTTAGAGTTTGAACAATGCCATTCCTGCAGCTGATTTGGAAAATAGCTTCCCGTCATCTTCCAAACAAGGAGATATTTCCCGCACAAAACACTAAAGCGCCACATACACTGCTTATAAGTGTGTTATCTCAAAGTTGTCTTCCAAGTACAAGGAAGTTTTCACTTGACATACTTGATAAACCAGTTTAACATGTCTGCATGGGCCTCCTCAGCACTTTTCACCGTCGACTCGTCCTCAGCATTGTACTTCACTGTCCATCCATGAGCCACACCAGGGAATATTTTCACGAAGCTCTCAAACTGAAATATATGAATAATGGGAAGTAAACGAAAGGCAACTGTTCTGCTGTTATTTTTGACATCCAAAGCAGCAAATGAAAGTCGTCCTCTTCTTTGTCAAGGAAGAATGAAATAATATCTTTTGTGCATATGACTATAGATTTTCTTGCCCTAATGTTGGAACAGTTTCCAAGAAAGAATTTCAAGTCCTGAAATTCCAGGATTTGAACCTGGCCCCATTGAAATGCTTGTACTCTTGTATGGCAAAGTATTTAAAATAGGAAAAATAGGAAAATCAACTCAAATTTGTAAGACAAAAGATTCTATAAGGATTCACCTCAGATTTTGTGGACAACTTCTCTCCAAACTTTTTCAGTTCTTCTGGTGGGCAAACGTGGTCAATTTCAGCTCCCAATATAGCAACAGGAATCTTGACATCTGAAACAAGAAACTTCAACATTAGAGACAACATGCCATTGGTCACTCCTATTTAGCATAAGCTTGAGGAATTGGAGATTACCATCTATTTCATCCTCTGTTATCCGACCCGGATGCAAGATAACGGCACACTGAATGTCAGTTGAAGCTGCTAATTTCACTGCTACCTTCCCTGAAACATATGCAGCAAGCTAGATCTTAGCATCCGAATCACTCCAGGGTATTATGTAAAAGCGATTTTTAAAGAAGAAAATTCAAAATTGGGAGCAAATCCCTTACCTCCCCAGCAAAAACCTGCAACCCCTATGGCACAAACACCATTACTCTTCAGAGCAGCAATCACAGGTTTGGCATCTTCATATCCTTTATCCTAGAAAGGAAAAAAAAAATGTCAAGTTTGAGGCACTCGGGAAGGTTTAAGTCGTAAACTAAAGATATGAATTAGTCTATTTTGACTTGGGTTGTAAACAGAACATGCAAACATGCACAATAGCGCATCAATTTGGACATAAAAGGCAAACAAATAAGTGCCTCATTTTCTTTTTGATTTGTGCTCAATTTTTCACATGTTACTTCCCAGAGATTGCACCGAGAAGCAAGAAACCAACCGTGTTGTGAGCTTTTCGCCATGCATCTCGATCAAACTGAGGGTCATCAAACTTAACAATGGGATCACCAAAGAAAAAATCGGGAACTACCACCAAAAATCCACTTGCAGCAACTTTGTCAGCAAGTTTCCTTCACGCGAGAAAATATGTAATGTCACTATAATATAATTAGGACTAACTTAAAATTGAATTCACGAATGTTTTTATTTAATGTTGCACATAAAGTATGGGCTGGTGAGTGAGGAAGTGATTTAGAAAAGAATAGCCCCGAGAGAAGGTTAATATAGTGGTTACTTTGAACTTAAGTAACCGATAAAGCTAAATATGATACATCATTGCCAGCGAAAAAGCATTTAGTTTGAGATCAAACGTTGCAAACATCACCAAAATGAGAAACAGTACTAGGTGCTATGAGAAAGAACAAAAAATACGGTGAGGAAAAAAGGAAAGATGGAAAGAGAGAAGTGCTCATGCTGGACTCAATGCAGTATTCCAGACCGGTAACCTGGACATTTTACATTTTGGACATTCATTACAAGGCCTTACAATCAGTGAGTCATCAACTTGTCAATTACTGCATCACTTGCCACTTCATTTTTCTTATTCTTCTTGAAACCAGAGTCAGAAAACATGCCCTCAGCATTGCATTTGCCTTCTTTGATATCCTCATTCTCGTAACATTCAACAGCCACATTCTCCACACACAAATTCTAAGTACAATAGCAGACAAACCTAGATCCTCCTTGAATAAATAGTATGGATATTTTCTTGGCTGGCCATTGTTGTCAAAGTTAATATTTTCAATCCTTCCATAGACATTGTGTTCCCCACCTTGGCTACATATTAAGAATCAAATTTGGCATCACCGTTTGCATGAATTTTCTGAACCAAAGCAACCAAATTGTTAGACAAAGGAATTACTGTCAACTTATGGTTAAATTAATAACCAATTTTCTATACTTCCCAATCCTAAGAAGGTAGGATTGATCCTTCTAACAACAAAGTCTCTCCTATGTTTCTCTTCCTTTGTGGCTTAATTTTCCCGTTTCAGTATCCAACCTTCACACAGATCTTTACCCTCGTAATTTTGGGTTACGATAAGTCTACATTTTCATCGAATCAGATAGCTACAACACTTCATCCAACTAAATAACAAATAAGGAAACTATAGTACCTTAAATTTGGTGCTTCATACCCTGCAAAACATTACATGATCAAACTACTGCCATTAGACTCCACATTCATTGTCCCGTTTTAACAACCAGTGGTAACATGAAAGCAATTAAAACCCCGAAAATTCAAAAATGAAATAGTCATGAAGACAAAGAAGATAGATGGGTACCAAAAACGTCAGAAATGAGAAGGATAGCAAGCTTGGAGTCCGGAGGTCCGGTGACATAGGTTTGAAGGCCTCCAAGCTCTTGAACGGTTCCGGCGCCGCAGGTTGAGCTCAGGGTCGGGGCGTTCACGAAGCACTGAGGACTCGACATGTCGCTAAACAATTGAATTAGAGGAGACGTGGAACCATGGAGGAGTGAAGTCAATATTTTATAGAGCAGAGACGAATTGAAAAGTGGACTTGGGCGACGTCACTGGTGACGTCACACGGGAACCTGAGAGATATTATGCAAAGCTCGAAGGTCCAAGCCCGTAAACTCGACTGGCTTCAATGGCCGAAACGACATCGAGCACTAGATTCCGGCAGCAAATCAAAGTCGTCCCCTTCTTTATCAAGGAAGATTGAAATGGTGTGTTTTGTGCATGTAACTTTAGATATTCTTGTCCGAATGTTGGAAGAATTGTACTCTTTCTTCACAAGAGACATGTTTCCGAGAAAGAATTTCTAGTCTTAAAATTCAAGGATTTAAACCCGGCCCCTTTAAAATGCTTGTATTCTTGTATGAATTTTAACATCTGAAATAAGGAACCTCAACATCAGAGACAATATGTCATTGGTCACAGCTATTCAACATAAGGTCGAGGAATGAGAGATTAACATATATTTATTTCATTTTCTGTCATATGATCCAGATGTAAAATGATTACACACTGAATATCAGTTGTTGGAGCCTATAGCATAGATAATCTTATCCCATATAAAATCATGAAAGTTTTTTTTCCCTCTTAATCTTGAATTTTATTGACCTTATTGAACAAAATTAGAAGACTTTCCGGCCAATAATAAGATTTTTCTACTTTAGGAGCCTTGGCATTTAGGAAACTTTGGTATTAGAACCCAAAGGGATATTATGCAAATTTTATGGGTTGGGCTCGAAGGTTGAAGCCCGTAAACTCGACTGGCTTCAACGCCAAAAACGACGTCGAGCACTAGATCCCAGCCTCTCCTACCCCCAACATGCACGAAACGAAAGGAAGATAGGACAAGAAGAAAATATCCATCCTTCAACCCGTTCTGTCGCTTTGTCTTCTCGCTCTGGGGGTTTTTGTAGGGCTTATCTAACCTCGGTACTGGCATTAGCTTCAAACGCGCCAACAGAGAGACTCGCAAGAGATGGGGTCTTTGGAAAATGGGTTGGAGAGGATGACACTTAATGGCAGAGAACACACGGAGGAGGAAGACGAACCAATATTAAAGGAGCAAAACCAGAGGTTTTGTATGTTTCCCATTAGGTACAACGAGCTCTGGGAGATGTACAAGAAGGCCGAAGCCAGTTTTTGGACCGGTACTTCCTCTCTCTTTCTTTCTTAACCCTCTTCTCTTGTTTTACATATTCTTTCTTCTTCATTACACTTCCATTTCCGTCCCTCTGTGTTACATGTTCTTTAGTTTGTTTCTTGAATTTCTTTTTGCAATTCACCGTCACGGGCACCTCTATTTTGAGGCTGATTTTTGGGCTGCTACTGATATGAAAGCATTTTGGATTGGCTTTATAGTTCACATAAGTGTGTGTAAGTTGGAGAACGCTTCTATTTCTTTTCTGTTTTCTTTTGATTTTGTTTGAATTTGAAAGCATTAGAATTGGATTTCGGATTTCAGGTTATAAATGATGGTTTTAATTTACTCTTTCTTTGGATTTCGTTTTAATTGTTTCAAAGTTGGATGGGCCTTGAACGTTGCTTTAGATTATTCTTGGAATCACAGTTGATTCTCTCATATGGACCCTTTTGTCCTTCAACAATGACCAGCTAGAAATATACAGTGCTACAAATACAAGGTATTTACAGTGCTTTTCAGGATAATGTATGGTTTCGCTTGGTAGGAATAACTGAATTTGAAATCAATGTTTGGTTGATTGCATATAAAGTTTCGTGATCTGGTCAGTAACTTTCGGTTACATCATTGGACTTGCTTTTAAAAGCTTTGAATAGTCCTAAGGCCCATTTGGCTACGATTGTGGTACCAAGTATTGCACTAGAATGTATCTTCTCTGCACGAAACTCATGGGAGGCCTTGCTGTCTTGTCCGGCCTTGAGTTAGCCATTATGATTCATTTTGATGTACTGGCTGAGGCTATGCACACTGTCTAGCTGTTTACCTCAGCATATCTAATAACTTTCTGATGGCCTTACAGCTGAGGAGGTTGATCTATCCCAAGATATGAAACAGTGGGAAGCTCTGTCTGACTCTGAGAAATTTTTCATTAGTCATGTGCTGGCATTTTTTGCCGCATCTGATGGGATTGTATTGGAGAATTTGGCTGCGAGATTTCTCAATGATGTTCAAGTGCCAGAGGTGAGTTTCTTGTTTATACTGCTTTTTAGATATTATACATAATAGTTTCGTATTGCTTTTTATTCAGCTTTTATAAGCGTCATCCTGTTTTTAGTTGTTGGAACCTATATCAGTGAATGCTGCTTCCTCATTTGCATCTACTCCATGGTTATTTAAGGTAGTCCAATTGAGAGAGACTAAAACAAATGAAAAAAAGAAAAGAAAAGATCTTTTAGGAGAGTTTGATGCTTAGTTGGTAATTGTTGAATAGCATTGTTATTTGCTATCTAATTTGAGACACAAGTTTTGGTGTTGATCATCATATATTTCTTCAGGATCAGCAGACGGCAAAGTACTTGATGTATACTTTTTTTCTTTTTTCCTACAAAATGAAGGAAGCTTAGGGAAATAAATATGCCATTTAAATGCTTGAGTTTATGATGGTGCTTTGGTATTTTAGACATAAAAAACACGTTTTGTAAAACCTGTCTTCCAGTAATCCCACTCCAAATCACCCCCCCTCCTTCTTCTCCCAAAACATTAACAACAACAAAAAGAAAAGGCCGTGATTTACTCTCATTTTTCTCTTTCTGTTTTTTAGTAGTCACACCATCCTCTTATCTTCCAGATTTGAATTGAAGACTTACCTCAATCACACTTCTTCAACTTTTGCTCATTATTGGTCATCTAAAACATGGTTTTTATTTTTCTTAGGCTAGGGCATTCTACGGATTCCAGATTGCAATGGAGAATATTCATTCTGGTAGTGCTCTGTAAGTGATTTCTGTGGTTTTCCTTCTAAAACTGAGTATAGACTACCTAAATTAAGTGTGGTCTGCTTCCTTTTGTCAGAAATGTACAGTTTGCTCCTGGAGACTTATATCAAGGATTCAGAAGAGAAGCATAGATTGTTCAATGCAATTGAAAACATTCCTTGTGTGGCTAGGAAGGCTAAATGGGCTTTAGATTGGATCCAAAGGTACATATGAATTTTTGATAAATTCTTTGATATCACATATGTGCAGAGATTTATTAAAGGAACCTCTAAGTGCATTCATGGATTTAAGTGATGTTTTCCAATATTGATTAGAAGGGGAAACAAAACAAAACAAAACAAAACAAAACAAATTCCATCAGTTGGCATAAGCTGGGGATTGAACTTCATATGATCACTCCTGAATGAAATCTAGAGGGTGGGTGGTTTTTATAAATTTTGGCTGTTTTCTCATCTATTTCAACCAACCAACAGGGGATGGAGGCTTCCAGTTTGTGTATTTCAGGAAACTCAATTCAATTGTTTCACTCAAACATGTGAACAAGTGTGCTATAATGTTATCATCAAAGCATTTGAGGGATTTTCCACATGCAAATTTCAAATAGTGAATTATTGTTTGTACAGTGGAGTAATAATGTGGTTTATATAGGCATAAAAAGAAACGTGTAGAACACCAGATTTCCATAATTTGGTCTGTTTCGAGACTATGTCATTCTGCATCATGTGCAAGGTAGTTATAGCTTATAACAATTTCTTGTTGTCCATCTTGTGCAGTTCCACCTCATTTGCAGACAGACTCGTTGGTTTTGCCTGTGTTGAAGGCATCTTCTTCTCAGGAAGGTTGTCTTCATAAGAGATTGTCTTTCTGTGTCAATCTTTGTTCATTTCAAGACTCATATATGTAATTCTTTCTCTTTTGTGGTTCTCAGCTTCTGTGCCATTTTCTGGCTTAAAAAGAGAGGAATGATGCCAGGTTTGACATTTTCAAATGAGCTTATTTCTAGAGATGAGGGCCTCCATTGTGACTTCGCTTGCCTTCTTTACAGGTTTAACCTATATGTTAACTTTCACATCTGATGTTTGCTAGAGTCGAGCTAGGTGTTGCTACATTTAACATTTGAATGAGATAGTAGGTAGAGTTTGAGTTCTCATGATATGCAAAGATATCGGTATTGGAAAAGACACAGGATTCATTTGTTATTGCTACTTGCAGTTTGTTGAGGAAGCAATTAAACTGGGAAAAAGTTCATGGCATTATACATGAAGCTGTTGAAATTGAGACACAATTTGTGTGCGAGGCTCTCCCATGTGCGTTGATTGGCATGAATTCAGTTCTCATGAGCCAGTACATAAAGTTTGTTGCAGACCGACTTTTGGTATATTTCCACTAATTTGTTTGTTTCTATCTGATTCCCCTGTAGGTGCTGGGGTTTGGCATTTTTTGTTAAATAATCTTATATTGATTCTTATTTTTTGTTCTGTTGCCAGGTTGCATTAGGGTACCAGAAAAAGTACAATGTAGAAAATCCATTTGATTGGATGGAGTTCATCTCTTTGCAGTGAGTATTGATGAACATGGGTTGTTTTGTTCTGATTTCATTCTCTAAATCAAGCAAAAGTAAAAAGTTATGCTGTTTGACCGATAATGCAGATTTGTCTTCCATTGTCTTTGATCCCCATATTATGGCATATACGTATTAGCATCTCAGAAAGATGTGCTTTCCTTTAAAGTAGGCAGTAACCGTGGAAGGTGCTTTTTTAGAAGCCTTTTACTGCAATATATTAGTTTGCATTTTGATGTTTGACAAATATTGGTCCTTAACTTATAGCACACTATTGTTAGAAGAGATGAGGTTTGAAAGATTAATGTGAGAGAAGTGAATGGTCAGATCTGATGGAAGTATGTGACAAAAGTCTGATTCATTCAGATTGGGCTGGGTACCGACCCACTGGGGTCTGTTTCCTGTAATTCCCAGTGGCTGGATTGACAGGAATTGGCCTTCAGAAATCATTCTTCAAACCGTCAGTCAGTGTAAAGTCACTGAACTGCTCAAAACTAGTACATGCTGTTCAGCCTGTCCGTTTGTGCCTATCCGGTGGTTGGGAAAAAGTGAACAGGGAATGTTGGTATTGTTAGCTTCTCAACGCCCACCACTAACCATCCTACCAATAGGACATTGTTTTTTTACGTACTGTTGTGGGAAAATCAATCAACATCTGTTGGTTTCTAATTAGGTTGTCAAATCTCTTTTTATTTTATTTTTTTGATCCAGTGGACATTGCTGGTAAAATGAACTTGTTAAGATCTTTTATGGGCCAGCTACATTTTGACTTTTGGTCACTGCATCTGTTCAACGTGGTTAACCCATCATAATCTTCTAATAGTTGGTTATAACTTATAATCATACTGTTTATGATAGTCTGTAAAAAGATTCCAGCTTGGTTTTAGTTTATTCGTTGATTTATTTCTCGTTTGATTGGGCAGAGGAAAGACAAACTTCTTCGAGAGAAGGGTGGGTGAATATCAGAAGGCATCTGTAATGTCAAGCCTTCAAGATGGTGGAAAGAACTTTGTCTTTAAGCTGGACGAGGACTTCTAGTCATACATCATTGCAATTCCCTAGAGTATCACAGACATGTTGGATCCGGGCATCAAAATTTTGCTATTCATCCTGGTAACATTTCATCAATAGTATATCCCATTCATGTCAAAGTCATTGTTTCATGATTTGAAATGCCTAAATTCTATTACAAAATAAGTGTCGGAAAGCCTATTAATGTCATTTCTGCAATACATCCTGATGTCCTTCTCTTTCCGTGGTCTTCGTGGTTGTCATAGCCAAAGGTTCATTGTATCTATGTCGTAAAACTTCATTATCTAAAGATGACCAAAAGGTTCTTTGTATCTACGTAGTAAAACTTCATTCTCTAAAGATGGAATCTTTGTATCATCATTTTGTTTGTACCTGGTAGTTGCTTCTTTTACCTTTGTCAATTCTCCAAATCTATTAAGGTGTGGTCATTTTCTGAGGTCTTCCACAGGTGAGACAAGGCCAACTCATGTTGCTTCCAGTATTAACCCATTGGTTATCAGTTCTAGCTTTAAGTTGAAGGGACATGGCCTCTCTTATTTTTGGCATGAGTGAAGGGGCATCAACAGGAAACGTTCGCAATCCCATTTTAAGCTTTCATTGCTGAAGGAAGTCAGGACTCTGTTTTCAGTTTTAGAAGCAAAATCTTTATATTGGAGTTGTTGAAATGGCTTGGATTTGAGGTTTCACCATGAGGGGGTTCCGTGAGAGATGGTTAATTAACAAACACTAGAGACATAAATTAACCACAAGAGAGAGAGAGAGAGAGAGAGACGGAAGTATGGGGGGGCCAACATGAAGTAGGTAGCTTTCACTTTTCACCAACCAGGTAGTGTTCTCTTCCCAGCAATTATGCTTGCTTTCAATCGCTTGCTAGATAGCAGGACAAAAATAGGAGTACCTGCATTATAAAACCCTGGAAACAGTAAGTTCATTGCGAAGGCTGCAATGATGTCTCGCGAAGAAGCACGTTGCCCATCTCCAACTACTGTTTTTGGCTAAAGCTAAAAAGGCTAGGTGGGGTTTGGTGCTTATATCCATCCACTATGCACTAAGAAGGTACTAGAAGGGGTCCCAACAATTAAAATGGAAATAATTATGTTCAGTAGAACTGTAGAGACTTCTCTTCAGAAAATACACATTATAAATTCACCCATTTAATAAACAGATTGGCATCCAATCTATTTTTTCACATCATGAATCTAATTTACTTAAACTTTTCAAAGGAACCTCCTTTGTTGGAGGCCATATATCTCATATTAAAAAAAAAAAAAAAAAATCAGTGATGAAGTTTAAATGTATTGTAAATCTTTTAATTTTTAGGCTAACTTTTGGTTGAATTTTGAACCATGCCTTCACTTCAAAAAGATGAATCTTATAATGAAATTTAAATAAAGAACAAACCTTCATTTCCTTAACCTAAATTTTAAGTTATGCTTTAAATCTTCAATATGTCGACAAAGAGGTCTTAGATTTGGAAGTCAATTTTGTGAGTTCAAGATGCATGTTTAAAGAAAAAAAAAAAACCCTCTAACATTGTTCAAATAGGATTTTCTAGATTTAGCATAGTTTTGGGTGACCACTTTCCATATAGTGTTAGTCTCCACACAGTCTTCCCCTTTCTTTTGTCGCAAGGAACTGGATTCGGTTTTTCCTGAATAATTGGGGTGGGTGATGCCTACTTTCTACCCGTTGTGCTTTTGATTTTCAGGTCACCCATGCGGAGGATCCGACTTCAACCATTTTTTGAATTTATAGCACCTGCATTATAAATCTATGAACAAAAAGAGAAGTTGACATCAGCTTTCTTATATTTTAAGCAGGCTGTATGCGTACTCCACTAAACAATTATGATTGCTTCCCTTGGCCGTCTTGGGGTTTCGATGGAGAGCATCTTTTTTAACTTTTTTCTTGAAAGGCACCCCTGCACCAATCACCAATCACCAATCACCAATCACCAATCTAAAGCTGATCATGCAGTGTGGATAACTTCTGACCACATATGCCAATTCATGATCTCCCTTAAGCATTCTGATCCTACCTATCACCCTTCAACACCTTCAGATAAGATCAGTACCAACTTGGATCTCCACAAGCTGGAGCTGGATGACCAACGCGTTTCACCTAATCCACTTTCATGGAAGATTATGCATCGCCATGCAGTGGCGTTGATTCGTAAACTCTTTTGAAGAGTTCTTTATCCGATATACCATAACCACCGCATGGTATTGGTAGGCAGGTAAAGAAAGGTCGTAGTGCAGAAGAACACCAAGCTTCCACCTTTGCATCATAACATGCTTTGACAGTCTTTGTTGTTGCTTCGAAACTTAATTTGATTGCGTGGCCCTTTTCCCACGTTCCAACCAGACAGAGAAGGATTGTCCAATTTTGTTCTCAATATTTCGGGAGTTGAACCAACCGCTAAGTCTGAGGATAAAGTTTTGGGACCCAACATTCGATTTCGGGTTTGAAAGACAAGCCCCAACTATGTCAAGCCACAAAGGGTACTATAAAAAAAGAGAGGGTGGCAGTGAATAAAGACAGGCATCCCCAGATTATCATCACCAAAGAAGTTAAGATCAAACCTGTCATCATCTCCACCTACCATGACCACTATAACTTTTCTAACACTCTATCCTTTAAAATACAATAATAATAATAGAATGTTTAATCAGAAAGCTGGGGAGGATAGTTTTAGAGTAGCACTAGGCAATGACCAACCCTTTGGACCTTATGGCTTTGGTGACCATATGTGGGCCACGCTTTTCTCTATCAGGAGTAGGTAAACCATTGTCTTGGGTTGCAGATGGTCCCTGGCCACAATTTTGTATTGAATCACTGTCCAAATCCCCCTGTCCTCAACTGAAAAAAGTTGTCTTTGGGTACTTTGCGACTACTGTGTTCTACCCATTGTACTTATCCCTGAAAGAAAGATGCCAGACAACTCGGAATCCAACCTCCGGCCATGAAGTGTCCTTAAGACCGGATTTCTGCGGTGGAGGTTTCTCCAATTGGCATAACAAACCCCGTAAGTTTCTCCATCATAGAGAATATTTTTTAGAAAAACCCATCTTTGTAGTTGGTAAGAAAACCTCCAAAATAATACTTAAATCTCACTACTTTCCCATGCCGTGGTTGACTTCCTAATCAATTATCAATCATTTTACAGCATATTAACCAAAAAGAAAAAGAGTTCGTGGGGATTTGCTCCCTTACCTTATAACGTTGTAGATTGTATTATTGATTGATAAACTAAGAAAACAGTGACAGAGGTTTTTAATATGCTGAGAGCAAAGTTTGTCTCGTTGGATAAAAGTCGTTATTAAGGTTTGAGGGATGTGATGTAGAGTTATTGAAGGAAATTTTGACTTACTTTAAGATTATTTCTTCCAGAAACATTTATGATTGAAAATAAATATGGGTTTAAAAGTGTTATTAATACGTGAGTTATAAACATGTATGTATGGAAATAGCAAAATTTAAAACATTTAAGTTGAAGACCAATCTACTTAGTTTAATTGAGAACAAGAACTGTAATCTTTTGATTCTAGGTCTATACATATATTGTTTATAATCTTTTGATTTTAAATTCGACACTATATATGTATTTATCTCTAAAGATCTGATTTGTTGTGCAGATTATATATTTTTCTTGAATATGAGAGGAGAATGAAATAGCATGTGCGTTTGAGACACAACGTTCGAAAACGCTCTCATTTCTGTTTCTCTCCCCAGAAAACCAACCAGCCAGCCGACCAGCCAGCCTGCCTACCTGCCTACCTGCCTGCCGAAGACTTGACTCTCCTCCATCTGAATGAAATCTCGACCCAGTTCGACTCGGAAATGGAGGTGCCCGTTCAGGATTCTATCTGGGACAGTGTGAGAGAGCTGACCCAAGTGGCCCAGCGCAAAGGCAGTGATCCTTTGCTCTGGGCGTTGCAGTTGTCTTCCAGTTTGAGCTCGGCGGGGGTGGCTCTGCCCTCCGTCGAGCTTGCGGATGTGTTGGTGTCGTACATTTTCTGGGACAACAACCTTCCCATCCTCTGGAAGTTCTTGGAGAGGGCGCTGATGCTGAGGATCGTGCCCCCTATGCACGTTCTTGCTCTGCTCTCTACCAGGTTTCGTGTCTCTGTTTTCAATGGCCTTCTGGATTTTTGTTTTGCTTTGGTTTGGTTTTCGGAGGGAGTGTTTCGGGTTTTTGGCTGTCCTAGCGGATCTTCTTTGGTGAGACTATTAAAAAAAACGGGTGAACTTGTTTGAATCTTTCTGTTTTCTTTCTTTTGACTGTATGATTCTTTTTGCACTTTGTGTATCACTTGATGATTCCTGAGGTAGTTTTGATCTGTTTTCTGTGCTGTGTTTGCTTCCTTCAAAAATGAAGGAAAAGAACGTAGTGACTAAATTCAGAGCGTTAGTTTTTAGTTCTCCGAAAACTAAACATGTAACCCAGCCGGCGAATTTTCTTAAGCTCAATTAAGCGGAGTTTCTTGTATTCGTAGGTTTTTAATTATCAGAAATTAGATGATAAAGGTGCTGTTTTCTTTATTTTACCCTCAGGAATCCGGTTCCTTTTTTTTTTTTCTTTCTCCATATTCCCATTGCTCTCTCTCTCTCCATTGACTTTGTTCTTTGAGCTTTTTGTTAGTACGAGTTCGTTTTTCTTTTCGGTTATGCGAATCCTCTTGACTGGGTATCTTCTTAAATATCTTTGTCTTCGTAATGAATTATTTCCATTGGAAATTGGCCTTTGCGTCTAGTGCTATATTCAGATTTGCTTAAGAAATGGAAGTGTTTTCTTTGCATTTTGATGGCTCCTTTTTTGTTCAAGATCCAAAGGAAGGCTTGAGCAGTATGTAATATTTCATTTAACATCTTATGTCTTACTGTTGGAGACACTCTTAATTTTTCCTGTTTACACTGCGAAGTGGTTGACTCATCTTCCAACTATGACAGAGATAATAGATCCTCACTTAGGAAGTTATTGTGGCCTTGTGGTCCAATATCAGGTTTCTGGCTCCTTCTCATTCGTGGTGGCACATTTTTCCTACAGGGTCATTCCAAGTCGACATTCGCAGCCAGCTGCATATAGGCTCTATCTTGAACTCCTTAAGAGACATGCTTTTACACTTAAAGATGAGATAAATGGGCTGAATTATCTGAAGTGAGTTACATCTATTTCGTGCTTATATATTTATGTTTTGTGTTCATGAGAATCACAGAGCTATTTTTCTGCTTTTCTCAAGTTGTCAATGTCATTTTGCTGAGATGAGTATTGCGACCTTGTCTATAATCATTCCTCATGAGGTGGCAGATAATGTTACATCTCATTGCACATCATAAAAAAGTCAAATATTGGAAAAGATAAATGTTTAAACTTTGAAATTTATTATAATACATTAACTGATGATTTTCAACTCTTTTTCTAGTGTTAACTGCAGATTTTCAATTCTTTTTCTAGTGTTGTTCTCGTTTCCACCATGAGGAGTGAGGACTGGCAGTCAGCTTCCATTTGAAACTATTTGCTGGACAGCACTTAAACTTTTGTATTCAAAATAAAGTAAGAAGTTTTTTAAAGAATGTCAGTGTGCAACATTGAGCACTACTGCCCCCACCAGGCTACCCAGCCTTCCAACATTGCCACAGATGGCTGTGGAATGGAAACAGCATTTGAGATGCTAAATCCGTTGTACATGCTTTTCATTTAGGAAACCATGTTCATGTTAACATTATCTTCCAATTGCTACATCCTATTTTATGTGTAGTATCTCTGTGAATTAGTGCACAATTTTTTACAAGTTTTTATGACAATCTTATAATGGTAACAATAGATCTGCACAAATCAATCATAAATGAAATTCTTCTCATTGTATCATAAAGCTTGCTAGTTCATTTAAAGCTGGGAAAACTTTACTGTATGATAAATGTGCCAAAAGTAGGGCCACCTTTTCATTTGCAGTTTCTAAACTGTTTGCTTCATGCAGGGTCATGAAAACAATAGATGCTGTTCTTAATCTTTCACAGAGATTTGGCATTCCCATCAATGAACCTGGGATTCTTGTGGTTGAGTTTATCTTTTCAATTGTGTGGCAATTACTTGATGCTACATTGGATGATGAAGGTTTGCTAGAACTTACACCAGAGAAGACATTCACGTGGACAGCTAAATCTCAAGAAATGGAAATAGATACTCATGATATCTATGATGAGAAAAGGGCTGAACTTCAAGAGAGATTGCGGAATATAAATACTGTGATGGCAATTGAGTTAATCGGCCACTTTCTGCAAAATAAAGTAACTTCAAGAATTCTTTCCTTGGCTCGTCGGAACATGTATGTACAATTTCCCCTCTTATAAGTTGGTTCTCAAACTTTGTACATTTCATGAGTTAAATCAGTGGATAACTGTCCTTATTTAGTCAAGCATTCGATAGAAATTGTTATTTGATTGACCTTTTTGTACTTCTTCTTCAACATAGCTTTATATTCTGTTAGAAAAGTTTCATAAATGATACCTCTATCTTCCGTATCAGTTTCATAAATTCTGATTAGTTACTCCATTCAATTGCATTGCCTTTTCATGATTCGTGCATTGTAGGTAATATCTCTTCAGTAACTGCCTTGCATTCTTTTTTTTTTTTTTTTTCCCTATTTGGCATCTTAATTGGAAGAACGTTCTTGAAAAAAAGTCTTTAAGTGGAAGATATTTTGTTGACACACAACCTGCCTTTTCAGGTCCACGCATTGGGTTGACTTCATTCAGCGATTAACGCTGCTTGAAGCAAATTCATCAGCATTAAGAAACTCCAAAACTCTAACTCCTGAGGCTCTTCAACAGTTGACTTCCGATACTCAAATACTCTTGTCCCGAGAATGCAAAACAAGCTCACTACAAAAGTTCCATGCTGTTATGGCTTTTGGATCTCTATCTTCCTCCTCTAGTCCATGCCAAGGAGCTAGCTGTTCCGCTCTTTGGCTTCCTCTTGATCTTTTATTGGAAGATTTCATGGATGGATATGAAATTAGTGCAGCAAGTGCTATTGAAATAACTAGTGGTAAAGTCAGATCTTATTATTACTCCTAGAAATGTAATTCTAATTGAAGTATGTTTTCTCCATTCTTATGAATTCAATGTCTGTAATAATTGAAAGTTAGAGTTTCATATGTGCAGGTATAATTAAAACCCTTCAAGCAATAAACGGCACTACCTGGCATGAGACCTTTTTAGGTCTTTGGATAGCAGCTCTTCGTCTCGTTCAAAGGGTGAGAATTAACTGTAGCTGTACTAAAAAATATTTTTCCTTTCATTTGGTGCACACCAAATTTTCTAGACATTAATATATTCCAGATGATGATTTGTTATAGCATGTATGGCTTCCTACTTTTAGAATTGTCTTTCTCTCCTTAGCATTAGACCTGAATCAAATGGTGATGGTTTTAGAAGTTTGTGTCTGATATTTATCATTGAGTTTTCTTTCCCATCCTAAATTTTCATCAATCTGAAATAATATATTGAAGACTTGCTTTCCACTTACTGAGCTACATTTTGGGGAAAAAGTGTCTTGGTTGGAAGTGGTTGGAAGTAACCTATTCAATCTTAGAGTGACGGGATTATGACTATCTAGGTTTCCAGTGTACATCATAGGTAGTTTATTGTAAGCATGTTATATTGATTGCAATCTCCTCCTTTTTTTTTTCCTTAAAAAATGTTTTTTTGGCAGGAAAGGGATCCCATTGAGGGTCCTATGCCTCGCCTTGATACTCGCCTTTCCCTTCTATTGTCGATTACAACACTTGTTGTTGCTGATCTCATCGAGGAGGAGGAAAGTGCACCAGTTGATGAAACAGAATGTGGCTCCACTGATCACTGGAAAGACAAAAAGGCCTCAGGGAAGCGCCGTGATGATTTGGTCTTGAGCCTGCAGATGCTAGGGGATTATCAGGGATTGTTGACTCCACCTCAATCTGTTATTGAAGCTGCCAATCAGGCTGCTGCAAAGGCAATGTTTTTTGTCTCAGGCATCAATGTGGGAAGTGCATACTTTGAGTGCATCAGTGTGAAAGACATGCCTATTAACTGCTGTAAGTACTACATGGTTCTTATTTACTGTCCTTGATTAATGCAAATTACTGGGAAAGTGTGGATCAGCATGGCCATTTTAAGAACATGGTCTAGGTGTATGTGGTAGTGACTAGTGAGGCCTACTCATGGTGCCCCCATAAAGTACTTGTCACTGTGGATGGTATTAAGACCTCTCTTTTTCAACATATTTTCTTTGCAGTGAGAAATGAATTGATGAGTTAGCCAATTACTGAAATGCTTTAATGAAAGTGATTTTTTGGAAGAAGGGGGAAAAAAGGCAAAAGGAAAGTTAAACTAAACATTCTTCTCAGGTTGGACGCTTAAAACTTTGTAGGCACTATCACCTATTGTTCTATCTGTAGTCTGTTCTTATTCTTGTTAAACATCAAGATTCTTTCTCAATATTAGTAACTAGTTTATTTTTGAATTAGTGCTTTCCTTCAGTATTCTTAATTCCATGCGAGTCTTCAAGTTTCTCTCTGTTTTAATGATTTTCTTGGTGCTAGTTAGTCTTTGTGAAATAGCTGCTAGGTTTTTCTAATTGAAGTCTTATGCTTATTTTTCAGCTGGAAACATGCGTCACTTGATAGTTGAGGCATGTATTGCCAGAAATCTATTGGACACATTTGCGTACTTCTGGCCAGGTTATGTGAATGGACACATCAATCAAATACCTCATAGTGTTCCTGCTCAAGCACCCAGTTGGTCATCATTTATGAAGGGGGCTCCACTTACTCCAGTATTGATTAATGCTTTGGTTTCAACTCCTGCTTCAAGGTATAACTGCTTGTGTGTTCCAATGTTAATTTATGCAATGGATCTGTATTCCATTTTTCTCTTTGAAACGTTAAATAACAATTTTTTATCTATGATTCACCCTGTTGAATTATTCTTTTATAAGTCTCTCTGCTCCTCAGCTGCCCTCAGTTGACAAACCATGTTGCCCTCAATACAATTATATTTGGAAACCTTGTATTCATATGACTTGGTTTTTAAAATGCTTGCTCTAGAGGGGTGCCTGAAATTACAAATTATGTATCCTGTCTTGAAACACATGCTGCATGGTGAGTCAGATGGTTGTTGATTCCAATTGCCTAGTTCATTATTTTTTGAAAATGTGTAACTAGTAATTCTTTCAGCCGTTAACAACTATGAGTCATTTGCCTCATCATTGTTGGTTGCATATATACATCATCGCTAGGTGCTCAAATTTCAGATTACCTCTATATTTGTTTGAGACTGGCCTGGCCTTCAGTTTCTCGTTTTTCTTCCGTGAAGCCAGTTATATCAAATGCTCTTTTTTTGTAAATTTTTCCAACTGTAAATCCACTGAATTTAAGCTCATGGATTTGATGGAAGCTTAGCAGAGCTTGAGAAAATATTTGACATTGCACTCAATGGATCAAATGATGAGAAGATTTCTGCTGCTACGATACTTTGCGGAGCTTCCTTAATTCGGGGTTGGAATATACAGGTAATCAAGTCAGATTTTTAACACACTATGTATAGATCCTCTGTTCCCCAATGGGAACAGATTTATCTTATTATACTTGCATACTATTGGTACCTTGCACTTTTTCCTATTCTTTCATTTGTCTTTACTGATAACTGAATCGGCCAACTACTCTAATTCCTTTGTGGTCTTCATGCAGGAACACACTGTTCACTACATTGTTAGATTATTGTCTCCTCCAGTTCCTCCAGAACATTCTGGCACCGACAGCCATTTGATTAGTTATGCTCCAATGTTGAACGTACTAATTGTTGGAATAGCATCTGTTGATTGTGTGCAGATTTTCTCTCTACATGGCTTGGTATGTTTAGTTTCACTCATCCAAAGAGAACTTAAAAAAAGAAACCCATTGTTCCACTCTTTGAATACAACATAAAACTAAAGGCCTCTGCCCTTCAATACCTTGGATGGAGTGACTCTTTATCTATTGTTATTTCTCTTTCCTTCTAGTGCTTTGCATGGTTTAAGATGCTTTCTCATGTGCAATGAAAATTCTAATAAATGGTAGAAACAATGTGAGTGGTATCATTCAAGTGGTTGATCAGGAAAGGCCCACAGAAAGTGAGGTAAGACATGATGGCCTGCAATTTAATAATGTTAAGACTCTAAGTGAAGCAGTAAAGCAACTGGGTTTCCTTGCACTGGGCTGAAGAGGTCAGTTGAATCTCTTCTTGGCTGTTTCACGAAGGATAATTATCAAGGTAGGGGGTTCAAGGATCAAAGTCAATATTAGAAGTTGCTAGTTTTTGTGGTTTAATAGTTAGAGGTATGTTTAGTGACTATATATGGCCGAATGTTGAGTCTTCGATTAAATCAAATTGGAAGTGGATTGTTTCTATTTTCAGACCCAGGAATTCAACTCAAGAGGGTGTCTTTAAGTAAGAACTCCATATTAGCCATAAAATAACGTTTTTGTTTTTCTAAATTTCTTCCCAGGTTCCACAACTTGCCTGTTCCCTGATGCCAATCTGCGAGGTTTTTGGTTCATGTGTGCCCAATGTTCCATGGACCCTCACAAATGGGGAAGAAATTTCTGCTCATGCTGTGTTTTCAAGTGCATTTATTCTTCTCTTGAAGCTATGGCGGTTTAATCGTCCTCCTGTTGAACATAGAGTGGGAGACACACCAACAGTTGGCTCCCAACTAACTCCTGAATACCTGTTATTACTACGAAATTCCTACCTGGTATCATCTGGGAATGTCAACAAGAATCAGAATAGGAGAAGACTTTCAGTACTTGCTAGTTCATCATCTCCAGAACACATTTTTGTGGACTCATTTCCAAAGTTGAAGCTGTGGAATCGGCAGCATCAAGCATGTATTGCTTCAACTCTCTCTGGTCTTGTTCATGGAACCCCAGTTCATCAGATTGTCGATGGGCTTCTGAATATGATGTTCAGGAAGATTATTCGAGGAAGCCAATCCATAACATCGGTTACATCTGGGAGTAGTGGTTCTTCTGGGCCTACAAATGAAGATGCCTCTCTAAGACCTAAATTGCCTGCCTGGGATATCTTGAAAGCTGTCCCTTTCGTGGTTGATGCTGCTTTAACTGCCTGTGCTCACGGAAAACTCTCTCCTCGTGAACTGGCTACAGGTTAGTCTAGTATCAGCGAATAATTTTGCTGTTGCCTTTTTGCTAGTTATACAGGCTCATTATATTTCCTTTTTTTAAAAAAAATAAAAAGGACAATTTCTGCGAGAGATTCGTAGATGTTGTTTGCAACAGTAACTGAACTTTATATTATGGTATATTTAGTATAGGCCTAGATTGCCATCATCAATTGGACTAGTCAATAAATGATGAAAACTAGTTCTTTGCTTGATTTGATGCAGCAACCAGTTGTTGATCAAAACAATTATCTTTTTAAATATGTGTATGCAATTTGTAACATTTAATTATTTTCAGGTCTTAAAGATTTAGCTGATTTTCTTCCTGCATCTTTGGCAACCATTGTGAGTTACTTCTCTGCTGAAGTCACTCGAGGTGTTTGGAAACCAGTTTTCATGAATGGAACGGACTGGCCTAGCCCTGCTGCAAATCTCTCCAATGTTGAAGAACAGATTAAGAAAATCTTAGCTGCCACTGGTGTTGATGTTCCAAGTCTTGCCGCCGGTGAGTGTTTGACAGTCATAAGATATGATTATAAGCTACAGAAATTGGATTTTTGGAATTGTTCTTTCTTTCGTATGTAGTGTTAGTTCTTTCAGTATTTTGATTGAGAAACGGTTCTCACAGGTGGAAGCTCTCCATCTACACTTCCACTGCCCCTGGCTGCCTTTGTAAGCCTTACTATTACTTATAAAATTGACAGAGCCTCAGAACGTTTTCTCAATTTAGCTGGCCCGGCCTTAGAGTCTCTTGCAGCAGGTTGTCCATGGCCTTGCATGCCAATTGTGGCCTCCCTGTGGACACAAAAGGCAAAGCGCTGGAGTGACTTCCTTGTCTTTTCAGCATCTCGAACTGTCTTTCTCCACAACAGAGATGCAGTTGTTCAACTCCTGAAAAGTTGCTTTGCATCCACCCTTGGTCTAAGTGCTATGCCGATCTCAAACAGTGGTGGTGTTGGAGCACTTCTTGGCCATGGATTTGAACCCCATTTTTGTGGTGGGTTTTCTCCTGTTGCCCCGGGTATTCTATATCTGCGTGTTGTTCGATCACTTAGAGATATAGTGTTCATAACTGAAGAGATTGTTTCTCTCTTGATGCATTCTGTCAGAGAAATAGCATCTAGTGGGCTTCCCAGAGAAAGAATAGAAAAGTTGAGGGCAAGCAAGTTTGGGATGAGATACAGACAGGTTTCACTTGCTGCAGCAATGACAAGGGTCAAACTCGCAGCTGCCCTTGGGGCTTCTTTGGTATGGCTCTCTGGGGGCTCGAGTCTGGTTCAAACCTTGTTCAAAGAGATTTTGCCCTCTTGGTTTATATCAGTTCACAGATCTGAGAAGGAAGAAGGGTCAGAAGGGATGGTCTCAATGCTCGGGGGATATGCTCTTGCCTACTTTTCAGTTCTTTGTGGTGCTTTTGCATGGGGTGTTGACTCGACATCATCTGCATCAAAACGGCGTCCAAAGATCCTCGGCTCCCACATGGAATTTCTGGCAAGTGCAATTGATGGGAAAATATCACTTGGTTGTGATTGGGCTACTTGGCGTGCTTATGTCTCCGGATTCGTGACCTTAATGGTGGGTTGCACACCTAACTGGGTGCTGGAGGTAGATGCCCATGTGTTGAAGAGACTAAGTAATGGACTGAGACAGTGGAATGAGGAGGAACTTGCTATGGCTTTGCTGGGGATTGGTGGGATTGGTACAATGGGTGCGGCTGCAGAGCTGATCATTGGAAATGAGATGTAAATCACCGTTTTTCTCCTCTCTCTATATTGATTCACTCCTCTAGGTCTGCTCTATAGAATGTAACTGTACATTAATCTCTACTAGGAAATTTTTGTAGTAAGAAACTTCCATCTGTATAGAAAAGGTTCTGTAAGTTTGTTCAATGGAAAAAGTTTACCCTCAAGACTGGGGATATTTGTCCAAAAGACGAAGAGTTTTTGCAGCTTAATGTCTTCTTAGATCATAAATTCTCAGCCAAAAACTGCCAGCTTCTTCTATTTCTCTGTTTTGGACAAAGAGATAAAGCATCATTGAGGTGAACTGGTCTCAGGCACCAAGAAGCATACGGACTCAAACTGTGTCCTAAGGTCAGAACTCTTCTTTGAAAACATTAAATTAACAAAGGTGATGAATATTAAGACAATAAACTTATATTTGAGTAATCTGGTAAAGGACAATATCTTGAGAACGTTAGAAAATATGTTCCACAGAAAAAAGGTGTTTTCAAGATTTCCTAGTGTTACGGAGTAAAATGGGACGTCTTCACGTACTGACATGCAAGTGTGCATGTAAATTCCACGTGATTGTGCTTGGAACAGCATACCTGTCGAATTTAACGCGAATAAATCAATGACGATACAGATATTCTAAAATTGACGACAATACGTTCAACACATTTGACTATTTCTTCACCGACCGATTTTGGTGCAAATTTCACGTCTAAACCAAGAAAAAATGGTATAAGAAAGGAAGAAACCATGCTCTCTGTTTTCCTGGAAAACAAAAGCTCGGTGTTGTTCCACCCCGAAAATGGCCGAGTCTGCACCAACGAGAATATGGGAGAGCGTGATAGAGCTGACCAAAGAGGCCCAAGAAAAGGGTAGCGACCCTTTTCTCTGGGCTATGCAATTGTCGTCGTACTTGAACTCGACAGGAGGGCAAGTTACTCTGCCCTCCATAGAGCTGGCGGATGTGTTGGTTTCCTACATTTGCTGGGACAACAACGTCCCCATCTTGTGGAAGTTCCTAGACAAGGCCTTGGTGCTCAACATCGTGCCGCCTATGCTCGTTCTTGCTTTGCTTTCCACCAGGTTTTGGGGTTTGCTATGTTTGTTTTCTTTTCTTTTACTTTGGATGTTTTCTGAAATTGTGCCTTCCTAGATTCTTAGAAGTGGCTTTTTGTGGAATGTTCAATTGGTTGTGGGGTTCTATTTTTGCAAACTAGAAAAAATCTCTGTCAAAGTAATTTTTTTAACCTTTAAAACCGTGAAATTGGAAGCTCGGGGGAAAAGGGTTGCATTGTATCAAGAAAGTTGTTTCACATTTTTTTATAAATCATGCATTTATGAAACTTGTCTTACCAGGTTGTTTGAATTCGAAATTCATAGGAAAGCTACATTTTGAGTTGATATAAACGTAATTTCGGAAAATAATGGTCCATTTAATTATTTAGAAAAGACTGCTGTGGAAAATAAGGCCTGATATTCTTATATAGCTTGCCAGCTAATTTCAAGTTCTTATTTTCTGACTTCTAGGGGGCAATTCATTCTGCCAAAATCTTCCCTCTTTGTTTATGTATAAGTATGTATGCAAGTATGTATCTTAATTGTTTATGACCTAACTTAAATTTTATGTTAAAAGAATCGTACTTCCTTGTGGATGGCAAGTTTCGTGTCATAGTCGTGGTAATTGATTTACAGGGTTATTCCAAGTCGACTTGTCCAGCCAGCAGCTTATAGGCTTTTCATGGAACTCCTTAAGAGACATCTTTTTAATCTCAAATCTCAATTACGTGGGGTGAATTATCAAAGGTAAGTTTCAACTTTTATGTTGTATAGTGTGAGACTAAAAGGTTTTCATGATCTTTTTCAATAATGTCCAAGTTAGTGTTATGTTGCTTATATCTTCCTTTACATGCTAATTCTGAAGGGAGGAAACATAAAATTCTTAAACATGATTCTCCAGGAAAGTAAGAAATTGTTGCTTGGATTCTGTTACTAAACCAGAGTTTGCCCACTTTTGAATGGTTATAAACTAATTTCTTTTAATAAACATCTGAAGACGTGGATGTCGGACATAGAGTATGCCTTGACTTTATTTGCTCTTTATTTACCTTTGAAAGGCTACGGATACCTGTGTCTGTGCGGAGCAACAAGAGTATAAGCTATTACATTTTTTTTTTTTAAGAAGTATTGTATTTGACATACATACAACAATTGATTGGCAAACAATCTGAAGGATGTCTCCACTTGTCAATTTTGATCGCTTTGAAATCTCAATGGCTTGAGTGATTATGATTTTCAGTGGGTTGTAAAATGGCACTTGACCTCCAGATCTATTAGTCAACGATTCTTTTGCATTTTTTGTGTTGAGTAGAAGTCTTAGGCTGTCATGCGAAGCGCAAGACTTAAATTGTTGGGAACAAATTTTTAAGGTTAGAAGCATTTCAAGATCCCCCATTCCAACACCTACTTTGGAAAGAGCAAAACCAGATAGTGACCTTTTCTATTCATCCTTTAGTTTTGCAAGCAACTCCATTGAATGCATACTTTACATGCCGCCATCACTATTGTCATCTCATTTCAATTAATAACAAGTTTCTAGCACATATTTGCTTCATATGGCCCTACAAAATCCAGTTTGCTTAACAGAAATTATTGTACAACATAGCCTGTACTAACATTAGCAGTTGTTTCCATATAAATAAACTTGTTTGTACTCTTACAATACTTTTCTCCTCTCTCTATTCTCTACTAGAATTGCTTAAAGGTGAAGTTTATCTTGTGGAGATGATTGCCGCAGTTGATGTCATTTCAGAAATGGTTCCAGTTATTGAGTTTTTTTTTTTTTTTTTGGTTGACAATTCCTAGTGTCTCTTCTTTACGTAGGGTTATGCAATCGATAGATACTGTTCTTCAGCTTTCCCAGATATTTGGTATGGAAACAAGTGAAGCCGGGGCCATTCTGGTGGAGTTCATTTTTGCTATTGTGTGGCAGTTGCTTGATGCATCATTAGATGATGAAGGGTTACTGGAAAATACTTCAGAAAGGAAGCCTAGTTGGGTAACTAATCATCATGCTATGGAAATAGATCAGAATGATAACTTTGAGGAGAAGCAGAATGAACATCGTGAGAGAATGAAGAAATTAAACACCGTGATGTCTATTGAGCTAATTGCTCAATTTCTTCAAAGCAAAGTAACTTCTGGGATTCTTAACTTGGCGCGGCAAAACATGTATAAGCTGCTTCTCTTAGTAACTGGTTCTCAACACTTGGTTTACTGTTATTTGGCTATTTTTTATGTTACTGATCGAAGAGTAAAGTCCAATAATTCACTCTGGGCAGAGTTTTTTTTCCTACTTATTGTGTCAGCTACACAGATTAGGTTTTGTTTCAAATCTCATTGAGTATAAGTAAATTGTCAAGCAACAACCAAAAAGAAAAAAAAAAAACACTTGTCTTTTCACTAGTAAATACCGTAGTTTCCTTCTTGGACTTTTCTTGAATCCTTCATTTTACTCAACTGCCATTGTCAGGTCCACATATTGGGAGGATTTCATGAAGCACTTACAGCTTCTTGCAGCAAACTCATCAGCAATAAGAGATACAAAAGTTATGACGCCTGAGGGATTTCTGCAGTTGACCTCATTTACCCACATGGTCTCTCGGGAATTTAAATTGAAGTCGAAGCAAAACTTCCATGACACCGTAGCTATTAGACCTCTGGCTTCTTCTGCCATTCTGTGCAATGGAGCCACTCATTCTTCTCTTTGGCTCCCTCTTGATCTGTTTTTAGAAGATACTGTGGATTCAACAGAAATCAGTGCCACAAGTGCTATTGAAAATATCTCCGGTAAAGGCATATTCTCTGAAAAGTTATACATTTTAAATGGTACAACATTTTAGAGGTTATAAAACTGGCATCTGTGAGGTACTGAGGTGTCATTTGTGCAGGTTTTATTAAGATCCTTCGCGCCATAAATTGCACCACCTGGCACAACACCTTTTTGCGCCTGTGGATTGCAGCTCTTCACCTTGTGCAAAGGGTTAGAAGTTGTTCTAGCTGAACTCGAATCCTTCTTTTATCTATGATTTATTGTGCTTTCGGTTTTCCCCCCCAACTTTCTGGGATCACAAACATGAGACTTTCTTGAAGCATTCTTTTTGGACCTCATTACAACTTATGATGTTAAATAGATTTTAGTTTCATAAGACCAGCACTAGGATAATGCCTTTAAATTATACTGCTGCTGCTGCTGATGTCATAATAACAACTACAGAATGACTCCTTTATATGGTGGATGTTTGACTTTTAGAGAAGAAGTACATGCTTGGTTTTAACGTCTCCTACTAGTCTGGATATAGTCTATTCCTATTGAACTGTCAAAGTTTGTAGTTAATTGATTGATCTACTGAAGCACCATATTTGGCATATAGAGTTTTATTTTTCGCATTCAAATGGGTATCGTATAAGATATTTTACTTTCTAAAACCTATACTCTTCTATTTCCCATTTGATTTTCTCCTTAAATTTTTAGGAAAGAGAATCCATTGAAGCCCCTAGGCCCCGTCTAGATTCCCGATTATGTTTATTACTGTCTATCACACCTCTAGTGGTTGCTGATCTTATTGAGGAAGATGAAAGTGCAACACTTGGGGAAAGGGAATATGCTTCCAACAGTCACTGGAAAGATAAAAAGGTTTCTGGAAATTGTCACATTGATCTGGTCTCCAGCTTACAGATGCTAGGTGAATACAAGAGCTTGCTGATTCCGCCTGAATCCACTGTTTCTGCAGCAAACCAGGCTGCTGCAAAAGCTATTTTCTTTGTTTCAGGCATCAATATCGAAAATGAATGCTTAGAACGCATCAATATGAAAGACATGCCCACCAATTATTGTAAGTTATAACAGATTCTGATCCGTTATCTAAGATTTTTACGAAGATTTCTGTAGAAATAAGTTTTAAACCAGCATAGCTTTGTGATGCTTTTTCTCTATATTTCTCATGTTTGAACTCACTGCACGTACCTCCGACTGCCATGGTAGTGAACTCGGTCCACATTCCTCTTGAAGTATGCTTCTCATGTTCTATGATATACTTGTACGCGTTTGATGTCTCTAGTGATTTGATAAAGTAATCTCAAGGAAAATAAAAAAAGGAAGATAATCCAAGGCTTGCTTTGCAATGGTGTGTAGAATCAAACTAAAGCTATTCATAGTTTTCTGTACTTTTATATCAAGAACAAGTGAGAAAATATCAAGCAGTCAACCATTCGTTTATACTAAACTAGACAAAGTTATAATTTCATGCATTGAACTTATCAGTAGTTGATTAGCAGAGACCAAATATATTTGTATTTTTTTCTTGTATTTTTATGTTTGCAAATTTCCTTTTCAAGCCACACGCACCTTTAATCCCTAAAGATGAAAATTATGATTTGTAATTGCAGACAAAAGTGTAATGTTTCGACACAAGCATGTAATTTGGAGCTTAATGGCCTAGAAAAATCTCTGCTTAAGGACACGGCTTTTTAATGTCTCTTGGTCGTTGTATATATTTGAGTGTCATTCACATGCAAAGTAACCATTATAGTAAGACATTTAAGAGTAGGTATTACTTGACGGAGAATGTGTAAATATAATTCTTTGAACTTCCTGGGGAAATAAGAGTTAATACATATTTGAGTGCTATTCACATGCAAAATTACCATAGACTGCAAGACATTTTAAGAATTAGGTGTTACTTGACAGATAATGCTTACCATAGCTCTCTAAATTTCATAGGTGAATGAATGTCAATCCATTTTATGTGCCGTTATCCAAGACAGAGGGACGTGGTCCATGTCCTCAAGTGTCAAACACATCAAATTTATGGAAGTAGTATCTGAAGGTTATAGCTATAAATTAGTTTTCCTGTAACAGTGTTCCATGCATTATAGCTTGAACATAGTTCTCTGTTCTATTCTTTCAGCGGGACCATACTTCTCTTCATAGTATGTAGACAATGCAATCTAGACTTTCTAGTATATTTTTCTTGCTTTCTAATATTAGTTACATCCTCTTGATTTTAGCTGGGAACATGCGCCATCTAGTAGTTGAGGCTTGTATAGCTAGAAATCTACTGGACACATCAGCATATTTCTGGCCAGGCTATGTGAATGGAAACTGCAATCAAATACCTCAAAGTGTGCCTGCTAAAGTGCCTGGTTGGTCATCGTTAATGCAGGGGGCACCGCTTACTCCTGCAATGATAAATGCATTGGTTTCTAGTCCTGCTTCAAGGTACATTCACACTTTTTTCAAAATTCAACTCAGCCAAAATGAGGTTAACATCAGCTCTTGTAATTAGCTTCATGACTTCCTTATCCAAATTATCAAAGTAGGAACTCTCCAATTCGCTTCTGTTAACAATTAATTCACATAAGACACGAAAAAGAATTTTCTGGTCATCAACCTACTGCAGCTGGGCTCCCTTATTCAGACAACGAAAGTGGGAATTAGTATTGAAGGCATTCCATGAAATGAATTTGGGAACCTCTGACTAAATAAACATGATTCATCCCAGTTGTCTGCTCTTTCTTGGTAAAGTTGAAACTAAAATTACCCTATCACAATTAGTTCGTTTTGGCAATTTATTTTTGCCATGGTATCAGTGTCATCTGATTCAACAAATATCCCAGACTTCAGAAGCATAGGATTGTTTCAAGGCCAACTTTTATGCAACATCAGAGGGGCTCAACAAATGCCACATCTATCTCATGTTGTCTTGAACACGTAAAGACAACAGTTGTGATTGGCCATTATTTTGTGAAATTCAAACAGAAAGAAATCAACAAACAAAATAAATCCGATGGTTATCCCTTCTGCTTTTGAAACTGTGACAATCAATTTGATGGTGTTTCCATTCAGAATATGAATGCGTGACAATTAGATTGTGTAATTCTACAGCTAGGGCCTGGTCTTCAGTTACACCATTTCTTTCCTGTAGCCGGATATATTAAATGCTCTTTTTAGTAGATGTACCCAGGGAAAAGCAACTGAACTTAAGCTCATGGGTTTGGTGGAAGCTTAGCAGAGCTCGAGAGAATATTTGACATTGCTGTCAATGGATCAAATAGTGAAAAGGCATCGGCAGCGATGATTCTTTGTGGGGCCTCACTAAGTTGCGGCTGGAATCTACAGGTATGGATATTTATCAAATTAATCATACTTTTACTGGATTAACAATGAGGCAATTTACATTAAGGTCTCCATTTCATGCAGGAGCACACTGCTGATTTTATTGTTAGATTATTGTCTCCTCCAGCTCCTCCAGCTCCTCCAGAGAACTCGGGAAGTGAAAGCCATTTGATAGCTTATACTTCATTGCTGAATGAACTTATTCTTGGAATAGCATCCTCTGATAGTCTTCAGATTTTCTCGCTACACGGCTTGGTATATGTTGCTTCCAGAGACTCGAACATCATCATATGGAGAAGAGTGAAACTATTGTTCGTCTACTAGAATTTTAACTATGACTACTACTATGCAGTTAATTATCTTTCACCATATTATGCATTCGAAGAATGCTAGCGTTAATGCTAAACTTTGATGCTAAGATGGTGTCTAATATACAACAAGTACGAATACTGCATCAATATGAAATAATGGTGCTTTAGGGATAATTAGAAGTCTCAAAAGAAAATGAAGGTTAAAAAATCGATATAAAACAAAGGTAGTCACCTTTGTTGAACTCGATTCTAGCTACTTGGTGAAGCAGAATGTTGTCAAGTTACTTTTGGAGTTCTCCCAGAAAGTTGAAATAGTCTTTTGTTTTATTTTGGTGAGACAAACATCCTTCAACTGCCAGATTGACCATATATGTGAATCTGAATATGGTTAGGGATCCAGGAATGAGGTTAATGCTGCATCTAGAAATGAATATAGTTGAGTATATGGATCCTTTTTGAGCTTTAAGCCAGTGGATGTAGTAAGGAGAACAATGGAGAACTATGACCTAAGGTTATCTTCTTTTTTCTACTCATTGCCAGATTCCACAACTTGCGTGTTCATTGATGTCAATCTGTGAGGTCTTTGGGTCATGTGATGTGTTGTGCACTACCACAACTGATGAAAGAATCTCTCCTCATGTCGTGTTTTCGAATGCATTTACTGTCCTTTTGAGGCTGTGGAGGTTTAATCATCCTCCCACGGAAAAGCGAGCAGGAGATGCAACCGCATCACATCCAACTCTTGAGTACCTTCTACTGTTGCGTAATGACCATCTGCTATCTCCTGGAAATGTCCACCAAGGTCGAAATAAAAGAAGACTCGCATTGGTTGCTAGCTCATCAACTGTACACCGCATATTTGTTGATTCATTTCCAAGACTAAATGTTTGGTATCAGCAGCATCTTGCATGTATATGTTCAACTCTTCGTGGACTTGAAGGCACCCCTGTTCATCATATCGTTGATGAGCTTCTTAAGATTATGTTTACAAATATTTGCAGAGGAAGTCAGTCTGTGCATTCTGTTGCTTCTGGATGTAGTGGTTTCTCTGGAACTGGGGATAAAGATACCTTACTGAGACTCAAATTATCTGCATGGGATGTACTTGAAGCTGTTCCTTATGTGTGTGATGCTGTTTTAACCGCCTGTGATGTTGGAAAACTTTCTCCACGAGAACTAGCTACAGGTCAGTTGGATGTCGTTCATTGGTTTCTTTTCGCCACTTAACCTTTTATATAGGTGCTACAAGTGATCAAGTAAAATGGTTTTAGATTTGCCTCTTTGAAATCATTCCCCTCATTATCTATGATTCTGTTGGCAATCTCATTGAAAGCCTATCTGCCATGATCTTCTGAGACTTGCACAATGCACAGTTATTGACTTTACCTGGAACTTTTACAAGTCAAAAGTAATTTTTTCCAGTAATTTGATGGGGCAACCGATTTTTCTTGAAAAGGTTAATCATTGTACCTTAGACTAAATATGGACAGCTATAACCCAAATCTTTTGACATCTCAGGGCTAAAAAATTTATCTGATTTTCTTCCTGCATCTTTGGCACCCATTATAAGCTACTTCTCTGCTGAAGTAACCAGGGGTACTTGGAAACCAGTTTCTATGAATGGAACAGATTGGCCCAGTCCCGATGCAAGTCTATCTAACGTCGAGGAACAGATGAAGAAAATTGTAGCTTCCTCTGGAGTCGACGTCCCTAGTGTTGCTTCAGGTTTCTTTTACCCTACATTCATAAACGTATGTGTTGTGTTGTTGTATGTGTTTCAAGACCAGAATATGCTGTCTGCCATTCAACAAGCAACTAAACTCCCTCAAACTTGACTCATGCATGTATAAGCAAGGGAACAAGTTAAAAGAGGTCATCTGACCTAATCTGCAGTATTTAACGAAAAACAATTTGGTTCTGGTTGAGTAGTCAAAAATCAAAAGCTTTAAAATACTAGATAACAAACCTGGTCGCTACCATACTTTGGCTCTAGCTTTTATCAAATCAGAATTCTTCTCATAAATGTTCACTACATGTTTAAAGATGAGTATTACAAATGAATGGTACAAATGGTTTCTCTTACATCAGAATTCTGCCACAGGTGGAAGCTCTATAGCTACACTTCCACTGCCCCTGGCTGCCTTTGTAAGCTTTACCTTGACCTTTAAAGCCTCTGAGCGTTTTCTCAGTTTGGCTAACCCGGCCTTGGAGTCCCTTGCTGCCGGTTGCTTATGGCCTTGCATGCCAATTGTGGCTTCCCTATGGACCCAAAAGGCAAAACGGTGGAGTGACTACTTTGTATTCTCTGCATCTCGTTCTGTCTTTCTCCAAGACTATAATGCAGTGTTTAAGCTTCTCCAAAGCTGCTTTACTGCTACACTAGGCTTCAATGCCAACCCTATATCAAGCAGTGGTTGTGTCGGGGACCTTCTTGGCCATGGACTTAAATCCCATTCATGGGGTGGGTCTACTATCGCCCCTGGGATTCTCTTTCTACATCTCCATCGGTCTTTAAACGAAACTATCCTGGTGACAGAACATATTATCTCTCTTTTGATGGATTCTGTGAGAACAATAGCAACTAGGGTACTTCCTAATGAAAGACTGGGGAAGTTGAAGACAGCCAAGAATACAAAAAATTCCGGACAGGTTTCACTTGATGCAGCACTGACACAGGTACATCTAGCGGCTTCCGTTGGGGCATCTTTAGTATGGTTATCTGGGGGCTTAGGTCTTGTTCGGTGCTTTTTTAAAGAAACTTTGCCTTCATGGCTTCTATCTGCTCACCGTACAAAGTTGGAAGGAAGGTCCGAAGGGATGGTTGAAATGCTAAAGGGGTATGCACTTGCATACTTTGCCGTACATTGTGGAGCTTTTGTTTGGGGTGTTGAGTCGTCATCAATGGCACCAAACTGTCATCGAGAAATCCTGTGGAGCCACATGGAATTCATAGCAGTAGCATTTGATAGGAAGGTAGCGCTTAATTGGGCAACTTGGCGTGCTTATGTTTCACAGTTTTTAAGCCTGATGATAGATTGCGCCCCAGCTTGGGTAATAGAGGCAGATGCAGATGTCTTGCAGAGAGTAAGCAGGGGCTTGAGGTGGTGGAACAGGGAAGACCTTGCACTGGCTTTACATACTATTCGTGGGGTTGGTGCCATGGGTGCAGTTGCTGAGCTGATCATTGAAAACCAATTGTAATTTTCATATACTGGGTAGTTTTTCCTTTCTCCTTTCACTTACAATTGTTTTTGCTTTTGCTACAAGTGAACAAGCTGGTTTGGTGTGAAAGAAAGAGCTCCGCACTTCTATTGGATGATTCTGCTTTCAAAAGGCTCTATTCTTGATCCATAAAATGTTACCTGAAGTGTTAGGCACACCGGATTCCGCTACATGGTTGCCATGATATGAAAAGGAACTCTGCTTGTGTGTTTGTCTGTTCTTAGCATGAAATTTGGACAACACAGAGATTAAAGGCTTATGTATTATGCATCTGCATTAGTCTATGTCACGGGGAGTTCCATTGGCTGACAAAAGAATCAAACTATAACTGAGCATCAGCGACGAGACCAGACTTGGCATGCATACTAATCGCAATTGATTCGCTGTTGTGCAGTGCTTCTTCAAAAGCCCCGCACAAAACATGGAGCTTCGATGTAACTACCTCTATCACTCCTTGCTCAATGGTTAAGGTACCCTCCTCGCCCAACTATCTGACCAAGCCCTTGTGACTCTTTCATCAATAAATCAATCGATAACAGAAACTAGGGCATTTCCTTAACTCAAAATTGGCATAACGAATAGTGCTGATGAAATTCTTACTATTTCATGCTGTATGATGTCAGAAGAAAAGCGTACTAGTACCCTCAATTCTTCCAAAATTTCAATAAAACATCAAACGAAAGCAAGTAATGCACCTACTCCTCACAATACCTTTTGTCCCTTCAGCCAAGCCAAATCTCCTTGTCTTTGACATTGACCTGGAAGAGGAAAACTAGTGTTCGAAGTGTCAATAGAACATAGATTCGTTATCCACCAATAACCAGCACCGGAACTTTTGAATATGCCCCAATTTCATATTGAAGGAAAAACCAGATACGAGAAGTTGAAGAATGAAAATCTAGATGTCAAAAATGGCTCTTCTTCGACACTCTCCATTTTCTCAACATTTTTGACAAGTTTTTTAATCTCGATCAGTGGAACATGGAAGCTGTATTTCAGGATAACATTAGTGGCCACTGCTTTCAATTTGACCAAATGGTTGTTCAAATGCAACCAGATAATGATACAACACCACTATACCCTGGCAATTTCTTCATTCTCTGGGTTTGCATTGCCCTCCTTACTGAAAATGACTCCTCCCACCGTCCAGCATGCGCATATATGTTGGATAGAAGAACTCTACCAGCCCCATGAAATGGTTCCAACCTTGCCAAACTCTTTGCAGCCCTCTCTCCTATTTCCACATTCCCGTGAGTCCTGCATGCTGCCAACAATGTGCCCCATATCACAACATCTGCCTTCATGGGCATGCTTCTTACTAATTCTTCAGCCTCTTCTACCCGCCCAGCTCTGCCAAGGAGATCAATCATACAGCCATAATGCTTGATATTTGGTTTCAAGTTATACACCACCTTCATCATCTTAAAATACCTCTTCCCCAGCTCCACCAGTCCAGCATGGCAGCATGCAGTTAGGACTCCAATGAACGTAATTGAGTTAAGCTTAATGCAACGGCTTTGAAGGTCCGAGAATATTTTAAGAGACAAATTTGCATGTCCATGCATTGCCAACCCGCATATGATCGCATTCCAAGGAGAGACGTCGCGCATTCTCTCTCTGATTTCATAGAATACGCTCAAGGCGGTATCAATGCTCCCACATTTGGCATACATGTCAATGACGGCTGCACTTAAATTGTCATTAAGAGGGATGTGGTTAGTGCATATGTATTCATGAGCCCATCTTCCTTCCTTTAGTGTGCCTAAAGTGGCAATTGCAGACAACACGCTCACCATAGTAATTTCATTTGGTTGAATCCCACAAGCTACCATTTGATGGAAAAGCTCTAGAGCCATATTAGGATTCTTGCTCTGTGCATAACCAGAAATCATTGTGCTCCAGGACAAAACATCCCTTTCTGGCATCTCATTGAATATCTGCCTCGCCTCATCAGTCATCTCATTTCTTATAAATCCTGCTACAAGGGCATTCCAAGATGCAAGATGATCTTTGATGCCCACTTCAAACTGCAAACAAGCAAGAGTCATCCTGCCGCAAGCTGCATAGAAATGAATAATCGTTGCCTGTACAAAATCTTGACAGTCGAAACCTGTCTTTACCGTTATACCATGAAACTGCTGACCTTCCCCTAATGCCATTGATCGCCCACATGCTGAAACTAAATCTACAATCATGACATCATTCGGTCCCACTCCGGTATGTAACATTGCGCGATAAATCATCAAAGCTTCACCTAACAATTCCACCTGAACATAGCCATCAATCATTGTACCCCACGAAACCACATCTTTGGCAGGAATCCTCTCAAATAAATTTCTAGCCTGGTCGATAAGACGCGCTTTTGCATACCCATTTAACATTACATTCCACGTTACTATATTCCGCTCAGGCATCTCCTCAAACAAAATTTTTGCCTCTTCTAAACGGGAACACAGACAATACATGTGTAACAAATTTGTTGAAATAAGAACCAACCCCTCAAGCTGCAGCTTGATTACCAAAGCATGAAGCATACAGCAATTCCAAATTCGACCTAAATGTGCGCACGCCGAGATGACACTTGCCATAGTGACTTCGTTAGGAACCACTCCTGCAGATCTCATATCCTTAAAAATCTCAACAGCCTCACGGCAACAGCCATTGTGGGCCAGTCCCATTATCATAGTCGTGAAAGACACACAACTTTTACCGGGCATTATCTCAAACAGTCGGCGAGCATTCTCTAACCGTCCGATTTTCACATAGCCAGCAATCATTATATTACAAGACACAGTATCCAGCGTAGACAGAGAATCAAAAAGATATCGCGCATCATCGACAAAGCCACATTTAGCATACATATTGATCAGACTGTTTCTTATAAAAGAGTTGGAACCGAACCCCGATTTCAAGACCAAACAGTGGATTTGTTGGCCTTGAGAGATAGCCAAAAGGGAGGAACAAGACTTCAATGCCGAGACCAGCGAAAGCTCGTAGTCCGAGTCGTTCTGAGTGGCTGCGCCATCGAAGAAGAGACGGAGATGTTGTTCTTGTTGGTCTTTGGGAAGCGGAGGACTTTTTGAGGAAATGGAGGAGACCCATTTGAGATTTGGGGTTGAAGATCGAAAAAAGGACAGTGATTTAGAACGTAAAGAAATGATCATGAGACGAGATCATGGAATCCGTCGCAAGGAAAAGAACTTTTAAAAGTCGGTTACTGGAGAGGCGTTTCAGTGTTCTACCCTTCTATATCCCTTCCAGCACTCGGGCTTCATAATCACGGATTTTGTTTCGAGGCTCTTACTGTGGGGACCACATCTAAATAAACGGGAGGAAATCCGACACCCAGTCATTGTTATGCACAATATGGTCACAGATCAATTGAGGTAATGTCGATGGCGAATAAGATTCCAGTGGGATGACAGGTGGAGTTTGCGCGTCATGTCACTCTAAACAAGCTGACAATCACAATCCACTCTGCTTCCGAGTGTCACATCCAACCAGATTGTGATACGATCATTTCAATTCTTTGTTTACTACACCATATTCTCAACCAGTCCAAGTTGGTTTAACAGCTACTGGACATGGGCAACCATGGAAGCTACCATTTCAAGTGAGAAAAAGAATATTTATTTGGAATCGGAATTTTCATATATTTATTTGCACTAAGTTTGGTATATCCTTCCACAAATCAGAGAACCTTCCAAGGCAATGTAGACACAGGGCCATCACAGAAAGAATTGTTTCGATTGTGAGTTTTTAAGTCTCTGAAGAGAAGGAACATATAAATCAGAAAAAGATGAAATATAAAAAGGTTGATCTTGACGACGCATCACATAGAGTCAGCGATGTTCTCCTCCTCCCCCATTCACAGGCAGACTGGCTAGAGCCCTGCAAGCACCAGCAGATCCAGAGGTTACTTCACAATATGATAAAAACTCACACTCCACTCACAGATTAAAATCAAACCCCCACACGCCATATAGAGCACAAAATCCTAACTCCCTGTAGATGATGTGAATGGTCAGTCAGTTAAAGAATTCTGGCACAGCATATCCATGGAGGAACAAACAAACACACACCAGCACGCACACACACAGTGTGCGTGTGTGTGAAAGAGAGATATTGAGAGAGAAGTAGCAAAGCTTGCCTACTTTTCGACTTGATGTAAGCGCTTAAAAGCATCCTGAGATTTTAACTAATTGAAATGATATCAAAAAGTTGAACTTGTACTGAATAGAAAGAATCACTTAGAAATTCATGTGAGTTATTAACCAGATTACTGATTAAGCGCTTTCTGATAGGCAACTGGAACTCGGGCAAACCATGTGTCCAACACAGTGTTCCAAATACCTCTGGCCTAGAGAACTAATTTATACACTAATAAAATTGACATAGGAGCTCTACACAACAATATGGCATAAATACTTTAAAAAAAGAATTCCATATTACAATAGAACTTACAATAGTATTGGGAAAGGTCTTCATCTTCGTTAACAGACTCCAAATATCCAAAAAGGAAACTTAAATTTGATCAGCAAAACCATTCAAAGAACTCCAATAGTATCAGTTGTTCTAGACCAAGTGATACTAGCCAAATAAAACTTAATTTAAAAGGCAAAAACCCATGAAAAAGAGGATTAAAGCTAAGTAGACAACCAAGCCAATGAACCTAGTCAATGGGATAATTGCTGGATCCTTCTAAGTAACAAGAAGGGACTCTGAAAACCTTAAAGGCTTTGAGAAGCTGGATCCATCCTCAATGTGGAAACTTGATAACATAAAGCAAAACAGCCACTAAGTTTTCATCTTTTCCTATGAGTCACCAAAGGATAGGCATACCACCCTCTCCTCAAGAAAACAAAACCACAGTGACATTTGCACACAATGCTAACCACATCATGTTAGTGTCACAACACGGAGTATGCAAGTGGGGTGCTGATTCCCCAAATATCTACAAGTTAACACCTTTGAGACCTGTAAAACAGTAGCTGAGAGCTAAGATATCCAACAATGGAAATTTTCTGACAATCTAAAACATTACATTGAGCTTCGTTCATGATTTCCCTTTGTCAAACAGCAGATAGAAAATTATGTTAAAACATTCTCCATAGTCTCCTTTAGTTGAAATCCAAACTCTACATGTAGGAGGGTATATAAACCCCTACTGAAGTGTTTCAATACATCTTCTTCAGACGACCATCCAAGGTAGCTCCTTACATTGCAGGTGCTTTAGTTCATAAGCGCACACATGCTTGACACGCAAATGCCCTTGTGATTCTCAAGACATTGTAAACTACAAATTTTGGATTGCTGTCACACTTGGGTTGAGTTTCTAGCTCTTAAGTCCACTTAACGCTCTTTCTCCTTGATCAAGAGTTTAACAAGGCCCAAATTAATTCCCATTATCAACTCCTAGTAGTTCAAAAGTTCCACCCTCAACTTGGGATACCATAGAAAAAGGAGTTTCGCCCTGATGTTACAGAGTAATGGCTGCTCAAAACAAACATAACCCCATGTTCAATGCTAATACTAATGACTAACAGGGAGTTGGAGATCCCACATAATCCCCAAACCGCTAGAGCTTTATGGTAAGGTAGACATACACCTCCCTATAATGTGGGTTTGTTTTGGATCCAAGAATATGTATCCCAACTTCCTGAAATCATTCAGGACACAGCTATGCAAAGGTTACACATCCCTATCGGCTTCAAATACAGGTCTCGTATATCTGTGGGTGATATGGTTTAAGCGTATGCAATTATCTACAGCCACGAAGGATATTCTTGGTTCCTATTCGTATGTATCTTATAAACCCCAGACGAACATTTCCTTTTTCTTTTTTCTGTTTCTAAATAGGTTTGCAAAATTGGCATTTTGTTGGACATGATAAAAGCCCTTAGGAGGCATTTGGGAATCATTCAATACATAACCTCCCCCATTGGAAATATTCACATTTTCACCAAAAAGTAAAAAAATCAAATAGACACGCCCATACCAAATAGAGGAAGTTCAATAAATTTAACGTGTATGTGACATAGCAATAAACAAAAACATTAACAGATTCCAAATTACAAGTTGCCCATGTACAAGATTTACTTAAGCGAGACATGTATTTCACAGAAATTGTACCAAACGCAAAAAGATTAGATATGTAGGAACCATATGATTAAACAAAATGAGATTTTCACTTGTGTTTTTCCTCCCTCTCTTTTTCTAGCAGGATGGGGGAGCAGTGGGAGTTGCTAGCAAACTGGATAGATTAAACACTACACCATCAAGATTGTTATAGGTTGAGGCATAGCAAAACCAGAAGGCACCAAGGCCTTCATATGGATCTAAAGATGAACTTGATAAGAACTAATCAATGAGAAATAGTAATAGAAGGAAATAGACTCTAAAGAAGCCATTGTTATGACCCTTGGAAACAACTATGACTAGTCTTTAAGGGCCACCATGTAATTTCAATAAACTAAAGAGAGAGGAGAGAGGGGGGGGGAGAGAGAGTGTGTGTGTTCCACAACATTAACTCAAAAATTTTGACCTCCGCCTCTTGACATCATATTGTACGCAAGAATTGTGAATCTAATTAATCCAAAAGTTACTTGAATTCTTACTGCCTAATCCCTCACCAAAACTCAGCTGGAATTTTAAGAAAGCACAAATTATCTACTTTCATTGGCTCTAACCACATATCTTCTTGGATTCTGCTCACAACAATCTACCTAAGTTTTATAAAGTAGAAAGCAACAACATAATGTATTCCATAAAGGAAAGGTGAAGCTTCTGACTCCAACAGCTATGAATATAAGACTGTCCAGGCTATACGTGCAGATTTCCATATAAACCAGTCAGCCAACAAAATACATGCAGTGGTGGCTCCACAGTAAATCTAAAGAAAACCAAATAAAAATATATAAGTAGATACATACATTCATACATAAATATAAGTCCATTAGTTGGCAATGCGGCAGTCCAAATATAGTTCTACAACACATGCATCAAAAGCTTTCCATGTAAGTCTTACAGCTAGCATCAGAGACTGAAGCAAATATCGCCTTTGAAAAACACTACAAAAGACCAATGTAAAAGAGATGGGACACTTAGCAGTCCAATAAATAATCTCAATTTAACTGGAAGAAGAACCTAAAAGTTTTTTGTGCTTTAGAACATCAATGCTTTGACTTGAGCTGATCACATCTTATACAGTTCTACCAGGTTCAAAAAATCATCATTGATATGCCTCATTCAGGTTCAAGCACAAATTCCGAATATGATATATCTTAATCGAGAAAGAGATAAAATCAGAAAAACTCAACAAGTATCAAGACTTCAAACATTTTAGAAATTCGAGATTTCCAAAATGCCAAATCATTGTCCCAATTTCCTAGCATTTTGAAAATCACCATCAATAACGTGCAACCTCCTTTGACAATGTTTGTATGCTAAATGCCTTTAATTCCCCAAGTGCAACGAAAGCTTTTGTGAAAGCTATTTTGCATAGAGATGATACATCCAAGATCCAGAAAGACTTCTGTTTCCTTCAACTCTAATGAAAAAGATTCAGTAAATGCTTCCCATCGATTATGCCTCTATTTCTAAACACAGCAATTGTCTAATGGATTAGAACTTAGACCAAACTACAAGAAATATATTCTCTTTGCTAAGCTCGAATGGATGTTCCGTAGGATAAATAAAAAGAGGAAACGTAAGTGAAATACCGATCATCGTTGGCAGCAAGGAATTGCCCGTTCAACCGTGTCAAAATACCAGATCAAGATCTATATCAAAACTCAGTTTCGTGTCAATTAGTTTAGATCAAATTTGCAGTAATAACAGTCTTTAGCCCATCGTCAACCACAGAATAATACATCCCAGAAATCAACAAAATCACCCCCATTTTGTATGGGAAGCTTATCTGCAATAGCAAGGCAGTTCAATTCTCAAATGGAACAATCCCCAGCCTTCCTAAACTGATACAAACGACACACGCATTTGATTTCACCATTTCCAAATTCATGGATCAAGCATACATAAGAAGTAAAACCCACTACAACAAAACCACACTGCATCCAATCGCATTCAACTTCCACTTCAAATCCTAAGAATCCAAAACCAAAAGGAAAGGCAAACGCACTCACTTCTTGTGGCGCTTCCCACGCTTGGGCCCCCAGCCCTCGAGCTTTGCGACGGGGCACCCGCACCTCGCGCGGAAGAGCAGCACGGCGCGGCCATTCGGCGGCGCCATCTTCCGTAGCTCCGATCGGAGACACTCATAGTCAGGGTTACCCTCGCTCCCGCCCTTCCACGGCAAGCTGTCGATCTCCCTGGACTTCAAAGCGGACTTAAGGCACTCCTCAGTCTGCACCTGCAGATCAAACTCCATGGCCTTCTTCATGCCCTTGCAACCCGGATTCTTGCAGCGGCGCGACCGCGCGCCGCAACATAGGTCTACGAGTGCGGCGGAGGCGGCGAAGAAGAGGATGAACGATAGAAGATAGGGGAGGGAAAGGTTGCGGAGGAGGAGAGGAGAGGAGTGGGAAAGGAGGAGGGAGAGGTAGGATAAGTAGGAGGAGATGAGGAAGGAGCCGGCGAAAAGGACTAGGACGAGGATGAGGATGTCCAAAGTGGCGGAAGGGCTGTGCTTGCAGAGGGTTGGGTTACAGTTAGGGCTAGGGTTAGGGATGTGGTTTGGGTTGGACGAGGATTTGGAGGGCTTGGGGAATGCGGGCATGTCGGCGTCGGCGGCGGCGGCGATGGTGGTGGAGAAGAGGAGGTGGTGCATGTTAGAGAGGCATGTGAGGGAGAGCGTGCGTGTTTGCGGTGATGGCAGAGGTGGAGGTATGGAAGTGGGGAGACGGAGACGGGGGTTGCCGCATGGAGAGATCGTACGTGAAGATTTGCACGCGCCTCGGATGTGAGTGGGAGTGGGAAAAAACGAAAGTGATGGTTGAAGGTTCGTTTCTGTGGGGGCGTCGAGTTGTGTCGCGGGATTCGGAAACTTCTCCCGCACGTGTTTTTTTTTTTTTTTTCCTGCTTTTTAGAGTCTCCACCAAGCTTTATTTACCAAATGCCGGCCGTTCTAAGTGATCCGTTACAGGTTTTTTTTTTTACCATCTAGACTACGTCCCAAAAGGCACATCTCTGTTATCTTTTATTTATTTAGAGAAATCAATATATTATATATAAGAAATTATGCACAAGACAAGATTCTTAGACAACGCCGTATTCGATCTAGAGTGGCCTATTCCTGATTATAATGCATTAGATTGATTGCCTCTTATCGGAGTCCTTGAGCTACCTGTTTAGCTTCTGAACCCAAAACCTACCTTTTCATTAAAATTTTGACTAATATCATTCTTCCATGTCCCAAAAGTGGAGCCAATTACTAGAAAGGAGTCCAAAATTATGGTGAGGTCCACTATCTATGCATGTATTTTCAACTTGGACTCTCTATTCTTTATTTAGTCTTTCATTTAGCATTCCTTGTATCCCTCTTATTGAGTATATAAGAATGGGCCTAGGCCTACCAAAACTCATGAGTAGTAGTAGAAGGTAGCCCACGCCTTATAGGGTGCAAATATTTGAGTCTCCGTTCCAATGTGAGACTGACTCTCTCTTAACACTCGCCCGTAGTCCAACATTTTTTGGTTTCCTACGAAGGGGGCCTAGTCTACTACCATAAGTAACGAAGTGAATTGGCTTTGATACCATGTAAGAATAGGCCCAAGCCTACCAAAACTCATGAGCAATAGTAGGAGGTAGCCTATGCCTTATAAGGCGTAGATATTTGAGTCTTCGTTCCAATGTGAGACTGGCTCTCTCTTAACAGAGTGAGTTATTGACTTATTTAATTCGATTGGCTTGGCCTTTTACCCAAAAATATTGAGGCTTTTTTATGTGTATGCTCCTACACCATTTACTACAACAACCAATAGACTTGTTTATTGATTTCCTGACTTTGGTTCTTCTTCATACTACCCGAAGCTATGAGATTCGGTTGTTTAACTTAAGGCAATGGAAGTTTCCACTGTTCCCTTTGCTTGTTTTCCTGATCTTGCGGACTCCCTTCCTCTCTTGATTGAAGTTTCAGGATCAATTGATTATATATAAGAAATTATGCACGAGGCAAGATTCTTATCTAATAAGAAAAATAATAATAATAATAATTTGAAATGAAACTTAAATGAAATAAGAACTCTTTACCTTTGAATAAGTTTTTGAATTTAGCCTTTATGTAATAACTTCATTTCTCCTATGTTAAAAAAGGCAAGCAGGATAATATGTCTTTACAAGGGGGTTTGGCTACTCCTTTTATTGGAATTGCTACCCAATCTGATGGGCCAACTTGATAGTGCTTATAATTACTATCTGCTAAGGGGGGTAGGTAGTGGGTCCCACCCATGTCTAAAGTGATGGTTTGGCCTTAATATCACTTATTATGGGTTTAAGTTCTATCACAAAAAGTCAATCCAATAAAAGGAGTAGCCAAGTCCGTTATATGACTAAAGCATCCTACTTATCTTTCCAATGTGAGAGAATAAAGTTTGTCATGTTAAGTCTATTAATCTAATGATATACTTAGGATGACCTAAACCTTGAAAGGTACATCGTTGTAGGCAACCCATAACTACTGAAGTCTTTTCTCCTCTTTTACCACCTATAGTGTGGCCCTACATAGCAATTAATGTTACAATCTAATTAAAATGAGCTTAACATGCTAACATGCTTAGGTTTTTTGGCCCAATGGTTGAGTCACTTCTCACATCTCAAATTTGAATCCCAACAAGTGCACTTAGGGTGAGATGTTTGTTAGCCACAAAGTTGTTGTACATGGCCATGGTATGAAAGGTTAAAAAGAATAAAGGACTTTAGCAACTAGAGGTTACTTACAGTGGTGTACTCTTGGGATCTAAGTCACCCCAAGTATATTGTTGGAACATTATATTTAAGCATGATAGAATGTTACTATCTAATTGAAATGAGATCACTATACTAATAGGATTAATGTCATTAACTGGTACAAGCCCTAGGATGATCAAGCAAGTATAAGTTAGACTTTTATGTTCAAAACCTCTAGTATAGGTTGAAAAACTGGCTATGCAAGTACAAGTCTAGCCCACCTTGTTTCCTTAGTATTGGGTTGCCATTTGAAATGGTGTCCTATTTGTTTCCATTTTAGTTTCTTTTTGTAATATATTTTAAATTCTCGAATGTAACTACCTTTTTTATTGTCGGAACTATTACAGTTCAATCCTCATGTTGTAATGTCTATCTTAATTTGAATATATGGGGCTTAAAAAATTATGTATCCCGATTTAATGTACTGCAGTTCAAATTATTGTAACGACCATACATTTATAATTATATTGTATTCAGTATTTAAAAGAGGGCATAAGCATATATAAAGTGATCCTCTTGTATCACCTTATGCACACACTCTTTATGTATTTTTTCACTATCCTAAAATACTTTCATTTCCTCTTCGCTTAACCTTCCCTTGAGGTGATCGTAGTTAAACATTGACTCAATTTTAAGCAAAGAGTTAAGTGTTGAATGTACTTACTTTAAGTGCATTATAGGTCGTATTAAAACCTAACTCTTAAGGCAAGTTAAGTTACTAAGAAATGACAAGCAATTCTTAATAGGGTGCAGTGGATTTGCAATAAGAGAGACAAACAAGGAGAAAAGGTCTCAAGTCGATGTAGTAACATTTTCCTTCAAAGCTGCTACAATCGAGCACAATGAGGTACGCTTAGAGAATTTTTCAACCCATGTTAAGGAACAATTTGCTCCAATGGAACAAGATCTAGAAGGCTTGGCAAGGGTCACTCACTTGAAAAGAAATATAGTCCAACTCTAAGACCAAATCAATACTTTGAATAAAAAGATACCTATTATTAATAAAGCTAGGAATGTTCCCAATAAGGACTTTCACAAACCGATGACATATGGTGGGAAGTGGGACATAACTAAAGTAAAGAATTTCCTATGACATTGAAGCATTACTTTGAAGTAGCCTAGATTAATGAACTCGCTAAGGTGCATAATGTTTCTTTTTATCTCACTTATAATGCTATTATGTGGTGACATAGGAAGCATCATAAGATCGAGAAGTGAGAAGGTAAGATTGAAAGCTACGAGGCGTTCAAGGTGGAATTGAAGAAATAGTTTTTTCCTAAGAATGTGACCAAGAAAGCCCATGCGACATCAAAGGACTTAAGGCACGCGATGACTTTACATGCATATATGTAGGCATTCTCATATGCAACATTGGATCTTGAGACTAATGTTCTTCTTTGAAAATGGCCTCCATAAGTGGGCGAAACATGAACTAGATAAGCACAAAATAATTAAATTGTTTTAAGCTATCTCAATAGTTGAGCCCTTGACAAATCGTAAGTGAAGCAAATTATTATTCAAGCCATTTATCCAAATTAGCATATGAGGAAAAGAAAGTGTCAACCACCATTCAATCGCAATAAAAGCACTAGACCATGTTTCAACCATGACAATGACAAGAAGAAAGGTACCATTTCTTGCTTTATTTGTAGGGTTCACACTATATGAGAGACTACCCAAAAGGTAAATCACTAAATGTTATAGAGCAAGAACTAATACTAAAAAAGAATCTTGCAAAACATGGATACATGGTAGCTTTTTAGATTTTCAACTCTATGGAAGGTAAGGCTCCCAAACCAGTTAAAATATTTTTGATATATGTGGAACTTGTATTTAAGAATAAAGAAACCAAAATTATGGTGGTTTTAGCTGTTGCACATAACTTTATCACACCTAGAGAAGCTAGGAGATTAAGTTTCTTGGTGAAGAAGGAAGTGAGGTCATTAAAGATGGTAAACAACATATTATGGCTAATGTTTGGGGTAGCTCATTAAGTGGATCCACATGTAAGAAAATGGAACGAAAAATTAGATTTCATGGTGGTATTTATGGAAGACTATAATAGAAAAATGGATTTGCAATTATTTATGGATTTAGTCCTCAAGTTAAACTTCATGTATGTAGCCTACGATTTGCTTTACCTTGCATATAGTTTCTTATGTATTTTTGCAAGAAATACGTCATGCATGGTTCCTACAAAGGCCATGAGTCCTACTTAGAAAATTATTTCTACTATGCAATTGAAGAAAGGTATATGAAAAGGTAAAGAAACCTACATAGTTGTATTGAAGGAACAAGAAGATATTTTGAAAGAAAAAGACTTTTCTCAAGTGGTTTGTAATATCATTGAGGAGAATAAGGATGTGATGCCTCTAGAGATACCGAAACAACTACCTCTTAGAAGGGAAATTGATTCAATAGAGTTTGAGTTGGAAATAAAGCCCTTTATAAAATGTCCCCATTGAATTGGAGGAGTTTAGGAAGTAATTGAAAACCCTACCAGATGTTAGGTATATTTGGCAATCATAGGCCTTATACAGAGCTTCTGTGCTTTTTTAAGTAAAGGATGGTTTGTTGCGACTATACTTTAACTATCGAGCATTGAATAAGGTAATTATCAAAAAAAAGGTACCATATTCCTTTAATAGCAAATTTGTTTGACAAGTTAGATGAAACCCTCTACTTTATTAAGATAGACTTGAGGTCGAGCTACCACTAGGTTTGGATTACTATTGTTGACAAGCCTAAGATAACATTTATAACTTGATATGATCCTTTCATGTGGTTACTTTTTCCTTTTAGCTTAACCAATGTTTCAATGACATTTTGCACTTCAATGAATAACTTATTTTATCTATACTAAACAAGTTTACAATGGTCCACCTAAATGACATCGTGGTGTATAGCAATTTGTTGGAGGTGCTTGTTGAGCACTTAAAGATATTATTCAAGGTATTGTAAATGAAAAAACTTTATTTGAAGAAAAAAAATGCTCTTTTGAATGAAAAAAAAGTCTTTCTTAGATATTTTATTAAAGAAGCCTCATGAATGGATGGGGTCAAAGTGAAAACGATCTAAGAGTGGAAAGCCCTTTCAAAGGTAACGGAATTGAGATTTTTTGTTGGTTTGGTGAATTATTATAGGTACTTTATTGTTTGAGACTTAACATAGGCAATACACTTGACTAAGTTACTAAAGAAAACCAAGATGTGGGAATGGACCAATGAATGCTAGAGCACCTATGATGACTTGAAGGCTATAATGACAAAAGAGATAATATTGGTACTATTTGACTTTTTCAAATTATTCAAGGCACATTTAGATACTTCTGATTTTCCTATTAGGGGGTGCATTCATGCAAGATGGATATCGTATTACCTTTAAGAGTTAGAAGTTAAACAAGACAAAAAGCAAGTACACTGTGCAAGAGAAAGAAATGATAGTTATTGTTCACCACTTAAAAGCATGGCATCCCCACCTATTTGGCTCTTAATTCCTAATCTAGATAGATAATGTGGCCACATAGTACTTTCAAACTTAGAAGAAGTTGTTACTGAAGCAAGCAAGGTGGTAAGAGTTCTTGACTAAGTTTGATTATGTGATGGAGTACATGCCCAGGAGGATGAACATAGTGGTTGATTCTCTCAGTAGAAAAGCTGAGTTAGTTACCAAGAGTAGTCGTAGGAGATATGATGTAATTTGTTCAACAAGGGATATCATACAATCCTTTGGCTAAGCAATTAGAATGGCTTATAAGAGACAACAAAATCTTAATTTTGATTAGAGGATAGATTACTCTATACAAATGAAATGCATTTGTTCATGCCTAAGTGGGAGAACCTCTAAGACAAGCTCATCAAGGAGTGCCACAATAACAAGTGGGTTGGCCATCCTAAACAACAGAGAATGTGCACCTTCATTGAAGCCTTGTACTTTTAGCTTGACATGAGGGATGAGATAGAAATATATGTGAAAACATATCTTGTGTGTTGGTAGGACAAACTAAAATGAATACCCTTGATGGCTTGTTAAAGCCACCACCTTTTTGAACTGTCCATGGGAAGGCATCTCTGTGGACTTTATCATGGGATTATTAAAGGTTAAAGGTTGTGGCTCCATCTTAATGGTAGTAAACCAACTTTCAAAGTATGCAACATTCATACTAGCACCTATGGAATATCTTATGGAAGTCATAACACGACTTCTTTTCAAAACAAGTGGTGAAGTTTTAGGAACTGCCTTGTAGTATCATCACTGACCAAGATCCACAGTTCATGGGCTAGTTATAGAGAGAGTTGTTCAAGTTGTTGGGTTCAGAATTACGGTCATTCATAAAATTTTATCCTTAGATAGATAAGGAAATGAAAATGGTGAACAATCTAGTGAAGTTATACTTAAAGCATTTTGTGAAAGAGAACCAAAAGGATTAGGTGAAGCTTATAGACATGGCTTAATTTTCATACAACCTTCAAAATAGTGAATCAACAAACAAGAGCTCATTTGAATTGGTGATAGGAGAACAATTGTTGACCTCTTCAACACTGGCAACAAAACACATTAGTCAGTGTCCTAGTGCTTTTAATATGGTGAAGTCTTGGCAAAAAAATATAGACGTTGTGAGATTGTATTTGAACAAAGTTGTTGAGAGAATAAAGAGATGGGCTAATAAAAAGAGATTATTAACAAAATACAATGTTAAGGAGCAAGTGATGGTGAAATTTCTCCTTTAACAATATAAAGCTTATCATCCTCTTTACAAGGGGTTGCTTTGTAAGTATGATAGGCTATTTGAAGTAGTGAGAAAAGATGGAAGTATTGCCTATCAATTGGACCTTCCACCTCACCTTAAGATACAACTAGTGTTCCTTATGATCATGTTAAAACTCTTCCATAAGGATATGAAATATATTGGACAAAGTGGTCATTAAGGGCCCCTCCAATGATGATAGCCTTTTTTTTAGAAAAAGGTAGAAGCAATCTTGATTGATCAAGTATTTTAAAAGAAAATATTTCATTTAAGGCAATATTTCTTGATTAAGTGGAAAGAATTGCCCAAAAGTGGGTAACTTGAAAGTTCAAGGAAAATTTTTGGCAATTTAAAGATCTTGTTGACCGTTACCAAGAGGCAATGAAAGTGTCACCAAAGTAGGCAAGGGAGAATGTTCCAAACTAGCAAATGGGCCCTAAAGTGGCTAAACAAGTATGAGCTAGACTTCTATGTTCTGGACTGGCAATACGGGCTGATAGACTAATTGTATGAGTATGAGTCTAGTCCACTTATTTCCTTAGTATTAGGTCACCACTCAAGGTGGTGCATGTTTGCTTCCCTTTTAGTTTTATTTTGTAATATACTTTAATTCTCATATGTAATTGCCTTCTTTAGTATAGGAACATTATGATCCACTTGATTTAAATATATTAATGCATCTATTCATAAAGACTATTGGTACAATTCAATCTTTATATTGTAACATCTATCTTAATTTGAATATATTAAGTTTGGAAATTTAAGTCTCAATTTAACCTACCGCAATTCAAAAGTTTGTAATGATCACACATTTATAATGTAATCAATACCATTGAGGACAATGCCATTTAAGTTTTTGTGGGTGGGAAAAGAAATTTTGTGCTAAATCTAATTTAAAAATTTTTCTTATGTCATGATTGCATATCTTATTATTAATTCTTGGCGATTCTTAGGGAGGTGTAAATTTTGTTTAAACCTACAATTGTAATGTAAGTTAAGTATGATTCTGATTATGTTAATCCACCTATTGCATTCTAAAAGTTCTTTAGTTTTTAAATTATGTGTATATTTAGTAAACATTTATGTGAAGTATACAATTCTCTTAGATCTTATCTGAATCTTAGAATTTGTTTGATTTTCTCTTAAGATAAAATCCTAGGTTGCATCTAACTGAGAAAATGATTTCAGCCATTTTTGGATCAATTGAGCCTTTCAAGAAAACCCTGTTTATTTTTCACCAATCACCCTGTTGAGCCTTGATTCTCATCCAATTTTTTTAAATGACACCCAAAAAAGTATATCTCTTAGCCTTACACAAATCATCTCATCATCCCTCAACCACGAACATGTTGATTTTAAAGATATGAATTTATTTAAGCCTTAGAAAAGTTAAAAGGAAGGATGAAGCATAGGAAGAAATTGATAGTAATAATTGTGTGAGGCATAGAATCTCATTTCTATAGTTGTAAAAAGCAACCAAAAAAAATAAAAAAATGAAGAAGAAAAGAAAGAAGTCTAACATTTAGCTAAGAATGGAATCCTCTTATCATTCCTTGTTAGATTTAAGCCACTCAATGTTTTGAAATTAGCCATTAAGCATAGTAATTGGATATCATTGGTAGGGTAAGATTATGGTGGCTGCATTTCTAGTACTTTTACTTACTTTAATGTTGCAAGCATGATTGTGGCTTTTGCAAGTGTTAGGATCCAAGTGAAATCAAGCATTTTTAGATAGAAAAGAATGAGAGAAGTGATGATCAAAAGATTATTTGTAAGGATCAAAAAGGTAGTAGTGACAAAAGCTCTAATTAGATCCTAAAAAGTAATATGTTTACAGGTGATTTGAGCCTAAATGACTTTTATCTCACCATTAACCAGCCTTACATTACAAGCTAATGAAAGTCCAATTGATTCTTGTTAGATGATTAGCTTACATTAGGAGAGAGAAATGAAACACAAACCTATGAGATTTAGTCAAAGTTTTTGAGAGGTTGCATACTAATGTGGATCTATTTGGAGTGCACATAATTAAAAATATGAAAACTCATACACATACATGATAATTAAGAGTTTATCTTTTCTTATGAAACAATTGCAGTGTTTAAATGAAAGTTATATTTTTCTTTAAGCTGTTAAGTTGAGCAATTATGGGAGAATCTTATGGAAGGGGTTTTGTGAAAAAAAATATTTTAATTTCTCTTTGTTCACGTAAATTTGCATTATTTTTGTAACATAAGGAGGCATGAAGAAAAATGATGAGCATGGAGAACCTAATGCTTATTATATGGCAAGATATGATCAAAATGTCAAGATTAGGAGCATTAAAATAAGCTTATTATTGTTAAACTTTTTATTCTTGTTGGATTTAAATAATTAGAAAACCTAGTCATATTAGTAGTTCAAAGCCTAATTAATGTAGGAATTTAAAACCTAATTGTTTTGAATATCCAAAACTCACTTCTACTAGGATAAAATATAGGTCTACACTTTATTTAAAAGAAAAGAATAGGCAAAATGAGGGAGGAATTTCAGGACAACTCAAGAAAAAGGCTAAGAATTTAAGGATTTCTTAAAGAGAAGACAAAAAGGATGATAGACTTCTTGTTATTTGATTTAGAATGTCTTGTTTAATTTCTACTATAGTTTTGGTTTGTTATTATGTTATGTTTTAATTTCTTTTTGTTAAAGCAATGATGTAGTCTAACTATGATGATGTGAATTTTATAGCTTTCTATATTTTACAAGATATTTTATTTAAGTGAGTTATGTATTATTATGCTTAATACTTTTAAGTGATTAACCATCATTTGAATAATTTGATGTACATGTTTGAGAACAAGAGGTGATGATATACAAATGTTTCTTCTAATATAACCATGAATTAAATGTCGATGTCTATACCATATTGTTTGCGTGACTTTCGGTGATAAAATGGTAAGACAATTCATTGTAAATCGAGAATGTTCATAGATCCTAATGTACTTTATTTATTTTAATTCAAATAAAGATATAGTGAATTAATAAATTGACTAGGTTTACTTTATCTAGACATAAGATAATAAATAAATTAGGAAAATTTTCTATCACATAGATACTATTACTCTTGTAGGCATAAACCATCAAAATTCATATCTAATAGTTATGGTGAAATCGAATGCTCTAACATATTTCTTGGATTAAGTATACTCATTTAAATTTAGTTATTTTTAGTTGTAAAATTTTATTTTAAAGAATATCACTTTTAATTCATTCTTAAATATTTTGATTTGCTAGATAAACTTCTTGATTATTTTACTATTAGTATTTAATTAGTCTAATATTCACCAATCTTTGTGGAGTGATACATTTTTTCATTATTAATTGCTTGTTCGACATATTCACTTGCATGTAGAAATTCTATGAATAGGCTAATATATCAACAATGTAAAATACATATTAAATTTTAACACATAATGTTAGAAAATATTTATTTTTCTAACATGCTCCTTTACTACCTTGCAAGCAACATCACGCTTATTTCTGTCAATGACAACAACATCATGACCACTTGGGCCAGGACTTGACCTCTTAGCTCCTTTTGGCCATGCAAAATGTCCAAGTTGTCCTCAACTCGGCATCACTTGTAAGCGGTGTTGAGTTAGTCCCACCCACCTTTTTTTGAGTCGTTCAACCTAAACTATCAATTACACCTTCTCAATCATAGGAACATAATAAAATTCAAACATAAATTTTGGTATGATAGAAGGTCTATTTTCTCCTTTAAAGTCACCTTATAAAAAAAATGAAAACATCACAACATCTTTATAAATGAGTATACTATTAACAATGTAAAATCCATGTTGAATTAAAAAGAAAAAAGCCTTTATGGGTTCAAGTCCCATTGTGATTGCATGTTCTCCTCTTTAAATCACAAGTTATTTTATCATTAGCTAGCTATTTCAAGTGGTTAGTTAATAAAAACTTTAAGTTCAACACCTTGAATGCGTGAATTGAGTATATACATTGTAATAAAAAATAAAAAAAATAGATTCTCTCATCCTAAAGTGAGATTCATTACGAGATAACCTTGGCTATGTAGGAAATACGTTTGGTTAGTAATGATTGCTAAGTATGAAAGCAAACTTTTCATTAGGACCTACTAGATTTACAAGTAAACAAGTACTTCACTTGAAACTTTGGTTGTAATATCATATTGAAAAACATAGTTCTTATTAAAACTAACTTATAAGAGATAAGAACATCTTTACACATACAAAATGCAATAGACTAATGTGTTGGGAAATGTAAAATACATACAAGATTTTAACATATATAATGTTAGAAAATATTTATCTTCATGTTTAAATTCAATTAAAAAAACCCTAAACATACTATAATCGTTTAGGTCCAAATAATCACAATGTTTAGCAATCATTGGTTTAAAAAAAAATGAATCTATTTCCTTGATTTTACATTCTTAACATAAAAGTCTAGAAGAACCTAATTTTATAAACCTTAAACATTAGGAATGTCAACCTTGTATTTCTTCCGGCTACCCAATAACTAAGCCTACAAATTCGTGCAAAATTTACTAAAAATGTTATAAATCTTGATCACACGTCCTATGAAATTCGCTCAACCCTCCAATTTATTGGCATTTTGGGACACCTAGCTACCGCTCCACGTGTCCTCTCTTGCTATGTATATATAGTACTTATCCTCCCGCCATTTCCCATATCGCCTTCCTTTTCTCTTATATCAATACGATTTTTGTACGCTGCGAGAAAGTGAGTTACCATGGCTATGCTTCCGCAACGTTCACCGATGCTCTTGCTTGGTGTCCTTGTCTTGGCCTTTGGCCTTGCAGGTTGGGATTCTTTTTTCTTGGTTTTTGAGCTTTAGTTTTGGTTTCTTGTTTATGTATGCGCTCTAATGGTTCTCGGTTTTTGTTGCAAAATCGCAATCATTTGTTCATGAAGATATCCAAGTAAGGGGATTTATCATTTTTCATAGGCATATTAAACATTTTCTATCTTGTAAAAGCTTGTTCTCAAGCATCATTCATGTCATAACATTGCTCTTGCTTTCTTTTGTCCTTCCTAGACTTCAAGTGCAGCAAGCTGGTGCGTTCCTAAGAATGGAGTTTCTGAAGCCCAATTGCAGTCAAACATTGACTATGCTTGCAACCAAGGCATTGATTGTAGCCCGATCCACCCAGGCGGCGTTTGCTATTATCCAAACACTATTGCATCACATGCTACCTATGCCATGAATCTCTATTTCCAAAAGTCCCAAAAGAGTCCATCAAGCTGTGACTTCCCACAAGCCGGAATCTTCACTGGGATCGTCACGACCACGAATCCTAGTAAGCTTCAATTCATATGCATTTATTTCCTCCGTATTCCAATGGCACATAAAATTAAGCAAATGTAAAATATTAAGATAATTTTTGCAATGGTTAATGTGTATAGTCAGTCAATATGCTTCTAGTTTTCAAAAGTAGGGAAGTCCATCCTAAAATTCAAAGATATACTACTTGTTTAATATAATACCATATTCATGTATCTATATTTTCGATGTGAGATAAGCATTCTTAACCAATCCTCTCTACGTCATGGAAAAAACATTGTAAGTAGATCAATATTAAGGATGGTATTAGTCCATCGCAAACATAAGGAAATGTGCAATGACTCTAATATCATGTTAAATTAAGGAGGCCTATCCTAAAATCTATAAGCAAAAGGAAGTATACCCTTATCTATTATAAGCTTAAGCTCCCATATCTATAATTTTGATGTGAGATAAACATCCTCAACAAAGCCTACTCTAATCTTCTTCCTAACCATGCACTAAATACACCATCTATAGCAAGATAAAGAAGCTATGACTCTTGTCGTTTTAGTTCAAAACCAGCTTCACATGTAAAACACGCATTTCTAGTTTGCTTTGTCATTTGCTATTCTCATGAATTGTCATGTAATTTTCTTAACTCTCTTCTTTTCTTTGATTTTAGGTTACAATGCTTGCAAATATCCTGGGGGGGAGTCCTTGAAAGGCCATGTAATCCTATAAGACATAAAAAATAAAGAGGATAATTTATATGCCCGAACACTACTAGAAGTAGTGTGAAGGATTTCTTCTTTTTTACCTCCCTCAACGTCTCCTTACATACATTGTTGTTCTTGGTCCAATAAAATGATTTCAGTTGGACAAAGTGAGAAATATGATACCGATCTTGTTGAAGAACTTTACCTACTAAAATAAGTCTCATTGTAAAGGTAATAATACATTTCAAAATTTTCAATAAAATGAAAAGTTTCAAGTCTTATTTCCTCTCTCTCTCTCTCTCTCTTTCTCTCTAATGGTAGGCGAAGGGTTATGCTAAGAAATGACTAAATCTTCAACCTCCCCTCACAATGATTTGGTTAAAGGTTAACTCAGTTTCGAGATAAAAGCTGAGCATTAAACATACTTACACTAAATGTACTACATTAGGCTTTTTGTTCAATGATTGAATTAGTAACAATTGGTGTCAAAGCATACCAATAGGTTAAACCCTTTTGACTCAATAGTTGAATTAATAACATCCACCTTACAAATGCCTTAAGCCTAATGCTGTTCAAGTATACAAAACAAAAGCATGACATCAAAAAGAAAAAAAAAATCTCTAAAGTAAATTTAAATAAAATAATTGACCTTTTAACCCTACTATTAATTTTTTAGTCTTTAGATTTTCTAACTAAAATGAATGAATGAAAATAATTTAATTCCCTTTTTTTTTAAAATAAGAAATAAATTAGGTGTTTATAATAAACTTTTTCATAATACAAACTTTTAGTCTAAAATGTAAGAAGAGTGCCAAGCTTTTAGATAAACTTACAAATTTAATTTCAAACAACAAAAATAATACAAAGTACGGGGAGATATGAAAAATAAAATAAAAAATTCCTTGTAATTCATACTACGAGAGTTCAATACACAATCTTTATACAAATATGGTTTCTACGACAGACAAAAAGAGAGCGAAAGGTGGCAGACACCGGAGACTCGGATGTGAGTGCAGTCCCCTACGTAAATCAGGTACATCTCATTCAGATACGAGCACCTGACACCCCTTATCCCTCTCCTCATCCCCTTTTATCTTCCCTTTTCTCAACCACTCCAAGAAGAAAATCAGACGACTCGAAGCTTTACACTAATGCTCCAGATAATAACGGAGTCTGAATGCAGAGGAGGCCTAAAAGAACTCGCGGTCGGGGAAAAGCAGAGGAGCCACAAGAGACCAGATGTAGAGTCCAGCAGTTACCCACTCCGTGCATATCCGAACCCAGACTGAAGTCCAACCCACATCTATGAGGTCAGAGCTCTCCGATGAGCTCGTCCACCCTGAAAGCAGCATAGCCGAGTACATGCTAGCCAAAGCAAATATCAGATGGAAGAAAGTGTATGAATAACTAACTGGACGTGCTTCTGTTTCCTTCTTTGATTCCTTTCCTTCTTCCACTTCTTCTGCTTCAAGAAGAGGTTTATTCCCACCTGCAACAACATTAAACAAAGATGAAGAAATCTATGATTCTTCATGCTGATTCAGTAATTATTACAACCCAGCCTAACTCTATATCAAAGTCAATGCATAATCCTAATTGTATAGATCATCTACGAGGGCAGATCATGCCCAGAAAGCCCCCATTTACTAGAAATCAAAGACCAAACATTCCCGGTCCACGTGTTTGCGGCCAGCATCCACAAATACAGCAGGAGGTTAGATCAAAAAGCCACATATCAAGACCTTCAAAGTCCTAATACCTTAACAGAATTCTTTGGCCTTTCATACCCCATCAGTGATTCGCCATGGATCACCATAGACATAAAAAGCACCTTTTAAGTATATACCGCAAATTGATATGAGAAAAGTCTATGAGAATGGTTCCAATTCCAATTTCTTTGTTCTACCTTATTGAAGAATAAAGTTTTGCTTCTTTCCTTTGTTGAATAACCACTATTTTGAGTTGCTAAGGAATAAAAATAAAATAAAATGATAATATTTGCATTCAAAAAGTAAATTCCATATAACCAGGAGTACCTGACTTAGGTGAAGATGGTGGTGATAGAAATGTTGTTGAAGATCCAGCACGGACAGCCGAGTATAGAACGGAAAGGATAGTTGTAAGCATCCCAAGAATAAGAGTGCTTGTGGTGACTGCCTTTGTTTTATTATGAAGACCATTGCATGCATAGTCACGAGGTTCACTGGCAAGACCCGTGTAGCACACATATGCACAGTAAAGAGATATCACAGAAGCAGGCAAGAGGCTGCCATTTATCTGTTTGAAATTTTTTGTCAATATTATCTCGCAAGTTGATAAAAAACAATTCTCTAAAGTTAACATCAGTAAGAGGTCACCCTCTGGCACATGCCTACCCAATTACTAGTTCGAATTGTGGTGCCTAACATGTACACAACGCAATTTAACCAACAAGGGAATATTGCTAATTAGCATTGAAAAAAAATCAAATACTCTCCATGTAACAAGTGTAGCACAGAAGAAATGTCCCTGAAATACTTTGCGGCCTAAAAAATTGCAACCACTGGATGCCAATCTGATGCCATGAAACATTACAAACATAGCTCAGGTCCAAGGCTAGACTCACTGTGTTAGGATTAGTGATGCAATTCATAATTTTGGTCTAATTAAATAAGTAGACTATTATAGAGCTCATTTTATCTGTCTTAGACCAAAATCATTGTCAGAAAGCTAGCTGAGAGAAGGTTGACATTTTAAAATTTTCCATATATCATAGAGAATCATAGTTGCCAGTGGTGTGATTATTTCAAATAAAACAAAATAGTTTCACATGCAACAGAATCCACCGAATTTAGAGAATTCACAAAGCAAGTACAACGCAAATAATGCCTGACGACATAATGGGGATGCTGAACACAATTACATCTGAGGCAAAGAACACATACAGGGAGATGTCATCTTCCATCTGTAAGAAAGGAAGGATACCAATAATAATTTGAACACTAGGCTTACCGTAGGATGCAATGCAATAATTCCAAATGCAAAGGCCAGAATCATGGTCATGACAAGGAAGAAAACATTGAGGCCACAGTCTTCGCCAGAAGGGTTGAACCATATGAAAAGAATTCCTGAAAGAGTATAGGCCCCAATGTAGCATAAAACTGACACTGCAAGTAAAGCAATATACCTGAAACAAGCCATAGATAAGGTTAGAAGTCAAAAGAAAGCAGTGGAAGAAAGTTTATGAAATTTAGAAACTTGAACCCACCACTTCTGGTCATCTTTCTCGACCCAAGCATCATTCCATGCGTGTGTACAGTCTAGTAAGATAATCACTTGAACTAATAAAAATAACCCTGCCCCAAATTTTGATAACGTTCCTGCAAGTACGCACAGATAAATTGAGGAAACATGTCTCTGGAAAGAATGAATAGTTCTGACTCCTTAGTAACAAAGCCATGGAAATGATGGCAAAACAGTCAGCCTTTGGGGATAGAATTATAACTATAGAAAGAAACTAGACACGTAAGGCCTCTGGCCACCTTTGCACTCTCCTTTAAGGCACTTGTGTGGTGCCTTCAACTCTCAAATCAAGAAATGCGGTGCATGTTTTCCCAAAAGATAGCCACCTAACTAATCCATCAAAGCTGGGGAGAGTAATAACCTCGAAGATAGGAAGTTTATTTGATCATCAAATGGATAGATGTTTTTTCTTTATTACAACAAAATATGATGTTACTGCGCCATCTTCTGTTGCCAAAAGGAAAGCAATTTTTCACTTTATCTAGAACCGCAAGAGATCCCCCAAATGAATATAAAGATGGTTGAACCCAAACCAATAGCTTAGTCCCTAAAGTGCTAGGTTCAAATCACCCCATTCCCCCTTTACATACTTAAAAAAGAAAGAAAACGAAGATGGTAATCTCAGGAAAGCCATGCATCCCATGTATGGACTCAAAAGTAGTACAATGACTCTTTACCATGCATGACAGCCATAAAACCCAAGCATTGAAAATTCCTTGTGTTTCTTGCTCTACAGACACATATTATGTATCACAGCACGAAGAAGACTATTCTCAGGTCTATGTTAGCTGCTATGAAAGCGATTTATATATACTCATTCAATCTCAATCCAAATTGTTTAAGCAGCCAAAGAACCTCTGATAAATGTCTTCCACGTGGCATGTGTAAAGCACACAAATATTCCAAGATTAGGTTTACACAAGCCCCAATGAAACTTGGCTAATATAACAATCTATCTAAAGTGAAAGAAAAACTTACCATAAATGGAAATGACGACATTAGGAAGGAAAAACATGAGGACTACAAGCAAAAGCCAGATTACCATCTTGGCAATCCATCCACCATGATGCCATGAATCCCGCCTGTCATTCTGGTCCTTTATACCGATCATTATGAGGGCCAAAATTGCAAAGAACAAGAAGTTCCCCAAGCTCACACGAAGGACTGCTTGTATTTGAAACCATTCTTTTGTGTGAGTTGAAGTGTTTATCCCTGTTAACGAACAAGGAAGGAAAAAGTCATAAAAAATCAAAGGAAAAATCAGAATACTTATTTTTGTGATTCCTAAAGTAAGCGTATCCTTAAATTTGAAAGTAATCTCGACAAAGGAACTCTAAAATGTCCTCACAGAAGTTTGGTCGTTTCGACTAGTCATAAAATCTGAAAACGATGTAAATTATTTGACATGCTTCAATAATAAATGAAAGCAAAATAAGCCAATCCAGGAAATTCAGAATTTGATGCAAAGAAACCAAAACGTTGAGCCATATAAGAACCATGAAATCCAGACATACAAGAGCTAGCCCACTATTGAGAATCGAGCTAAACAAACCCAATTAGAACATCTCAACAAAGAAACATCAAACCAAACCAACAAGCCAATTTGATACAAAACATGTCCTATTAGGAAGCAAGTTTGAAACCGAACAAACCCAGTTCGTATATTCAACAATTTCACACGCGGCAAATGAAAATCAGGTCGGAAATGGAAAAGGAGTAGCGAAGAATCGAACCTACATGGGATTTTCTCCAAGAGAGGAGCTCCAACTTCCCGGAGAATCCAGGAGACGAGTAACGATATACCGAAGAGACCACAATACGCAAGCCTGGCCGAGCGTTTAGAGATTCCAGAGGCCACTGAGCTGCAGAGACCGCAGGTCAAAGATGCACAGCACGATGCACAGCACGATGCACAGCACGTCATCTCCCACCCCCTCCCTCTCTCTGGAAAGCTCTGGGTTTAGTCTGTGATGACTGGTAGAAGAGTTTCGATGTTTTGGTACGGGACTTGAAACATTAATTTGTAATTTCCCTTCTGATCTGATCAGGTTTATCCACATGCATAAGTCAACCTCTTCTTTCTTATTGGAGCCCTTGTTTTTTTGTTTGTTCGTTTGTTTTTTTTTTTTAATTTTTTTATTACAACATCCAATTCTGTGTCGGATTTCAGATTTCACAAGTGGGATTCCTTAATTTACAACTTGAATTAGTTGGCTAGCAACGTTTTTTTTAGGTCAGTTTGGTTAAGGCTAATTTTATTTTTTACATTAAATATAGTGAAAAAGTTTTTTTGTTTAACTAAAAACTCAAATCTTAACCTTACAATCGTAGAGCCCAGAGGGCTCAGGCCGTGAGACTGATGAAACTAAGTCTTTTCTGTCATGGTTTTGGGGTATGAATCATTGCCCAGCCAGCCGGTGGACAAGCATTCAGATACTTGAGGGCTTAGGCCCAATTTGTCCTGGTTTAAGTAAAAGGCTCGATGGGCGACATATGTTAAAAGTGGTATCTTTTTAATCCAATATGAGCCCATTGAATATGCCTCACAGAAGATTGCAGGATGCGAGGATATAGAATGTACCACTGTGTGAGAGCCTATGCCATGGGGCAGGCTGCCAATAGCATCAGGTATTCTTTTCGTGCATGCAGTCTCTCGATTTTGTACTTGTAAATTGCCAAGCCCCCAACAGTGATCTTGCTTTCTTTGATCCTACAGGCTTGGAGTCCCAACGTTAAGGCCACTTTTCTTTTGTCCAATTTGGCTGCTCGAATCACGTTGACAGACGTAGTTTTGCTTGAGTTTTCTTGTACATGATCCTTACTGAACGGGGTCCCCAATCCTTAATAGAGCTCTCCCTCTCTCTCTCCAAGTATGTTTAAAGCGAATGTCGTGATCCTGGTGTCAGTCTTAGTTGGTCACATCTTGAAGTACACGCACCAACCACTAACAGTAGTACTCCCAAAACCCAACAAGATGCAGCCAATGTCAGTCCACCATCTGGGTATTTTCTCCCTTCGACGTTTCAGATCTGGAAAAGCCAAGATTCTGAAGTTCCAAGCTGTCCGCAATTCCGTGTGACCCTCCCGTCATCTAGACGAAAGATTTTCACGAGTCAGGGCCCCCAAAACCATCCTCTTCCTCCACCTGAGGAGCCATATTAGCTGGATTCTCGCACCCTAACCCCACAGGTCCACACCCGTTCGTCATGCCATAGAATCTTATCTTCAAACGATTTTGGCCGAGGATAAGGTTTGAGAGCTTTTGCTTACCAATCTTTTACGAGGCAATCAAACATGACTAGACAGCCGGAAGGCGATGTCCATGTTCAAGTTTGTTGAGTGTGCTCTAACCATATATCGTCTTTGGTTAAAGTCCTCGACCCATGATTGAAACCAACGAAAGCTCATCGGTATGACCATGGGGGCAGTATCCGATCTGATGTAGACAGTTCACGTGAAGTTCTTGTGATACTTTGAAGATAGATCAGCTCTAATAGGTCCAGTATAGGTACTTTGCTTCTGTCATTGCTTTAAAACGAAAAGACAGAGCTGAGAAACAGCCAATCCTGTAGGGTTGGCACCTGTTGTTTAAGATAAGATTTCATGGTTTTGTACTTGGAACTACTTTAACAAACAGGGCGACAATAGTCGATGGCTGGCTAGATTTTAAGAAGATGTTTGAGTAGAGTTTAGAGGGGAAGAGTGCACGTGACGTCAATGCGTTGCTAGGTACAAGTGGACCTATGAGATGACTTTGAGGGGTACACGTGGATCCAATCGGGTGGAGGTGTAATCCGATGCCACATGGGATTTAATCTCCATAAATTGGACTCCGAAGTCAGAGTATGCCGAGAGTAATCAGAGTCCACTGGAAAATATGGGAAGAAGGTTTGCAAAGTGGAAGAGAATGGTAAGACAGCAAAGAGGGAAGCTCTATATTATGAGGGTCTGCATCTCTATGCTTCTTTGTTGGCACAGGTACTCTTAGCAAGAAGCGCGAATTCAAGTGTTTTCAAGGAGTATTACATTTCCTTGCGTTCTTCATAGTTGATCTGTTTAGTTATCCTACGATGTTGCATTTGCTCTATTTGTGTCATCAGCTCCTAAAATGCAAGGCGTAAACAGAGCATATAAACAGAGCAGAGCAGATCAACAGATATATATTACTTGCAAAAATGACTTGCTGAAAGTAGTGTAGTATCTTTACATGCAAATGTGTTTATGTATGTTAAACAACGTAGCTTTCTAGGGCAACTGCATGCGGGTCCTTGAGTTTCCTCTTCATTCCAGAAGTTTCAACTATTGCTGTAGTCCATCTTTCCCCAAATACATAACTAAGATCATTGTCATAAACTTTGCCAGTGCCATGAGTTTACTGTTGTTTTTATATTGATTAATGTCTCATTGTTAACTGGCCTACAGAGATGGAAGATGAAATGCCCATTTTTATCTTTTTTTTTCTTGAAGTGGGTATGCCTGCTTTGTTTATTGTCCATCATAAAGGCATGGATGTCTGCATCTTGACTTGAGGGCTTTTCATTTCTTCACGAAATGAACAAATAAGGAAGTAAACTAAGCTTTTATTTTTTGCTTGAAGAAACAATAATCACGACTCAGGCCCTTTCTGCTCGAGTATGGGACTCAGATTACAGCTCTGGCTTGGTCTTCGATTCAGTGTTGAGAATCCAACCCATGCTATCTGTCGAGTTTCAAGTTCATACGCGATGAACCAAGGCCAGAGTACCTTCTTTTCTTGAGCTCATTCAAACAAAACCAAGACCCACTTCTCCAATCCATCAACTGCAATTTATTCAAAAGGCTCCTGATGATGCACCTGGTCAGAGTATGAATGGCCCAACCAAAGCGACCTTTCAAGTGCTCTGCCAACCACTATCTTATTCTTGAAAGACAGACTCCCCTTTAGTTAAAGATGAGTTAGGTGAGTAAATATGAAACAAACGTACTGTACGACAAGCATATTTTGTGGCACTAAAGAAGGTAAAGGCGTAAAAGGTTCATGTTCCAAATGTGAAACCTAGAAGAATGTGTGCCCGTTTGTTTTGTAGCTTTTAACATAATCAAACCATCCAATGGTATGTCCAAAGGCATCCGGAAATGCAGGCAGCAACGCTGCAGCGGGTTCTGGTTGGCTGTTTTGCTGTATGATAAACTGTGGGAAAAAATAAAAGCCCTGTAGAGACAAGGGACAGTCTTCGAATCAAATTGAGATGAATCAGGACCAGTCCTTTTCCAGGTGCGTTGGCAAGGAGACAACCAGATGGCTCTGCTTCGTCATTTTCGATAAACTGGGACCCAGACCGGTGCCAACACCTGTGTTCCACAGTCTACTGTTTATCACATTACTTCAGACCCTCCGTCTTTAAAAAGCCCGTGTTGTCCAGGCGAAGTGGTAACCCAAAGTTTAGCTGCACCTTTAAAAACAATTTCTACTTTCTTTCCGTCGAAGACGTTGGGATTCAATGCGGCTCCCGAAGCTCCGGTCATGGCAACGGGGTTCGAGGTACATCCGGGAGCAGCGGACGCGTCTCTATATCATATGGAAGTGCACCCTTATCCTACTGACAGGGGACAGGCGACATTGATGATTTTGAGGTGGGAGTTCATCCTTTTTTAAAGACGTCAGGTTCGTGTTAAGGTTGTACAGCTCCGAGTGACTGACCCATATTACGTTTTAAATTGCGTGACTGAGAACTCCCTGAATTGTGGTCCGGAGGGCCAGAAACTGAGCACGAAGTTCATTAAATGGCTGGGATTGACCAGACATTCGCGTTAGAAAGACGTACTGGAGTACTTATTTGGGTTTTGGCAAATCCAAACGGTTGATTTTCCACTTACTTTCTTCTTGATTTGTAATTGCTTAGCAGGGTCAGGGCTATTTTTCATCCTAGTGCCTCGATCAAAGTTATTTCATTTCATTGCACTCTATCTTACTAAGAGAGAAAGAAGAGAAAAACTGGTTAATCCCATATTCATTGCAGGAAGAGATTAAATTTCAGGCATCTTTAACAACGCCTACAGCTTTCTCCCACCTTTGATTGATCAACTTCGATGTCGTTTCCCTTCTTCCCCAACTTGCTCGTCTCCTTTTCGCTTCTTCTAATTCCAGCTTTCAGTTCATAGAGAGTTTGGAATACAGATAATAGCAGAGAATTCGACGACAAAGTACCCGGAAGTCAAGGCTCAACAACACTATCTCACCCGCTCAAAAAAGGAAATAAAAGAACAAACATGTGCTTCAATAGCGTTCATTTTTGGATCTCTCCTTTCTCCTGTCCTCAAAAATAAATTGAGCACCAGCTCAAGATGTTTGTAGTCCTAATATGAAGTACATTCAGCTCTGAGAAAACATACTAAGACCAACCGATGTGAATATAATCAAGCAAATAATCACATAGCCTACTGATTAAGCAAAAAAATCTAAAAATTTGCATCATTTTATTGCTCTCTCCCTCCTATCAACCAACAACGCCCTTTCAGTGGAAATAGTAACTGCTCCCATAGTTATGATAGCGATCAAGACGACCTAACAGCAGTATACGTTCATCTTCTATTCCCGTGACGAGGTTAGCCAGGCGTCCCTTGTGAAATTGTAGATATTCAACCATCCTCCCCAGATTTCTTTTGGCTTTGGCCATGCTTGCTTTGGCTCACCTGAGGAATAATTGCAAGAAAAGGCAGTAAGACACCTTGGGTAGGGGTAAATATCGATGTTTTGCAATCACAGTGCCGCAGAAGGAAACCAAGCTGAAACATCCTAATATTCATTTTTGCTTACAGCATTATAGTCTGCAATAGTTCAAAATCTAATCTTATATTTCTCTAGACAGATAACACAATTATTTGAAAGTGATCTGTTTCTTGAATGTCAAGCAAAAATGTCCATACACTGATAGCAGAATATAACGGCTAGCAACCTGTGCCCCATTATAAATTTCATATTTCCTTATTTTCAACTAAACCTTTATATATTTAGTCAGTGGATTTATAGTCTTTCGAATATTTCAAAGTATGGTAAAAAAGATGACTCCACTATAATAAGTGTGCCTGGGCTCAGTCCTAAAACCATCATCAGCAACCCAGATACTCATTGTAACTCATCAGTTTACCTTAATACGTGTTCTGAGTACAGGCAATTGGTAAACACTTCATTTGATCCCTACTATAGTTCAAAGAAGTCTTTACCCATTTACTTATAGTAAAAACAAGTATAATTGGATTTTCTTTCTTTTATTTCCCCTTGTACCATCTTCATAGCACCTCGGTCTAAACAGTTGATTTTGTAAACTTATGATGACTTCTTCACATTGGGCATAGTTTTTATTTTATTTTATTTTATTTTATTTTATTTTTCACTCTTTCACTAATCTGATAAATCAGAAGCACAATATAATAACACAGAATAAGATGGGGTAATAAACACTTACTAGTCCTTTATGGCTTGTTAACCTCCTAACTGATGGAGCTCGTGCCACTGATGAAGCAGCTGCAGCTGCAGCAACACGGATTCTGCAAAGAAATTACATTACAAAAACATGCAATGATATTCAATTTTTTTTTTCTTTTGACAATTCCATATGTTCCTGCAATTGAATGTTTGTAGCTAAAAACTCTTATCATACCGATTATGGACATCAACATATTCATCTGTCTCATCCACAATTTCCTCCTGCAGTAGTTGACGAAATAACCATTCATTCTATTGCTGACTAAAGAACATTACAAACTAAAAAGAAGTAGATAAAATAAGGGATGTGCTTTGCCTGCAGAAGTTCTTCAAACACATCTTCCAGGGTGATGATACCAATAACTTCACCATCTTCAATGTCTTCTGACAAATGAGCCAAACCATTTGTTGTTGCATCAATACGTTGTGAAGAGGGTGCACTATTCAACTTGGTAGCCCTTGAAGACCGGTCAATCTCAACGACAACACTGTCAGAAGATTCGTCCTGCTTTGATAATAAAGGAGTTGTCAGTTGGGAGTTTTCATTGGTGACTTTGTCCTCTTCTGACTTTTCTCCCTCAACAGTTGGAGGAAGAGCCTTGCTTCTCCCCTTAGCCTTCACCACAGCTGCCATATGACTGCTACCCTTTTGAAACTCATTCAATATATCATACAGAGGCATATCAGCTGGAACCCTGGGGACATCCCACACATTAACACTTAATATCTTTACTTAGTTCTGAAAGAGAGACTATAAACATGTCTAAATATAAATCTGCACACCGTGGGATTCTACGAATGGAAACAGCACTGACAGGGGTCTCTGTTTCAGGTCGTACAGTGAGTAGGCTCTTCACCTAATCCCAGAGAAGAAAAGTAACAGAGAAATCAGAAAACCTCCAAAACCAGAATTAAGTATGCAAACCAGTTTTACGTTCCAACCCACCAGTAAAAGTCCAATTATATTCTTTGGACTCCCAGAATAGACGGGAACCCGACTGTGACCACGAGCGAGAATTTTTCCCATTGCTTCCCTGAGTTATTAAAATTGAGATAACAAAATACGTTGAAGGTAAAATTGTGCACTAGCATTCAAGAAGTTCCAGTAAGAAAGGACATGCTAGTCTAATCTAATAGATGTTTGTTCAATGTGTGACAGTTTATCATTATAACTAACAAATTAAACCAAATTCACCAAGTCCAAAATTATACACAACTATCCCAATCTTGTTTTTTTTTAAACATTTTGTTTCCATATACATCTAACAAAATCTGTTTCTCTTTTTAACATTTTATTTCCATAGAGTGATAACAGAACAATGACTTGAGGCTCATTCATTCTAACAAGGTCCTGAAAAAGAAAACTAATTATAAAAGAACAAATTTCACTCTTAGCAGTAACATGAAAAGTCAAATTTAACAAGAAAATTATGTCCTTGTCATCTTGAGAGTGAAGATGGATCGAGAAGAAGAAAACTAATCTCAACACAAATGAATCAGGGGTAGAAGTTACCAATCCAACTTCGAATTCACATCCAAGGAAAAGGTTGATTCAATGGGTGTCATAGCCTCCTCAGCAGTCTGATTAAAAAGAAAAACAAAACAGAAAGTGAGTCTGAGATCCTGACCAAAATAAATCAAAGGTCTAGGTTATATAGACAACATCATTAAGAAACAGCAAACCGCAGCCAGCAGAAAATTTACATGCATGGAAATGAACTTCGAAGCACTCACAAACATCATTTCTGAGAAGTCCTAGCTAGCTGGTCAAATTTGAAGGGAGAGAGGGCAGTATACAGATGCAACTTATAAAAGTGTACATAAAACTGCAATGTACTCTTAACTATTAGAGCATCTGATCCCTCAATCCAACTACAGGTTATTTTCTGAGCTGCATTCTAGAACCTTTGATGTTGATAATAATTTTCTAAGCCAGAAGCTGCTAAGAAGGATGAGCTACACAACAATAGATAAACAGCTTGTAAGATATGAATTCAAGTTGCATTGTTTACCTTTTCAGTTAAGTCTAGTGCTCCGCTAATAATTGTGGTCTCATCATGTGTGAGTTCACCTCCTTTCCCAGCCTGATCATAACAAGAAAACATGACAAAGGATGGATAAGAAAGCCTACATATATTATGGACGTTTCAGTATTCTAGACCCACTATAACAGTTTTACTGGCAATAATTACAGTGCTTTGTGATATTTGCTCCAAAGCGCCTTACCTCCTTGCCGTGAATGGAGACTAGGGCTTTCAGCTGAGCACGCCTAAACAAGGCTTCATTATGTCCTAGTACCCAATCCAGAATCTGAAACACATACATTTGAAGTGTTTAATATATAGACCAACAGACTACAGCGGCAAGAATTAAGAAGATAAAAAGATTATCTTCAGCATTATTTTCAGAAAAAGGGTGCTAGATATTGTGTGGAATGTCAGTTACTACTGGCCGACTTCACAATGCATAGACACACCACTATTTTATTGACGCATAAAACAAAGGAAGCCAACATTACACTAGAAATTCATTACGCAACTCAAAACTTTTAAAAGAAAGATATTAGAAGGCAATAACAAGTCACTAGCTTAAGTAGAGGTTTGTGAGACAACATTTCCCACGTATAGAAAAAAGAAATGACTGCTACTTTTCTTGTGAACCACCTCTAACGTACAGTGAATACCATGTAAATCTTATGCTCACAAAACTTCATAATAATTCAGTCTTGATGATACCTTTCCAATGGGATAGGCAATTGGATAGCATATTATCATCAAAATCCTCACAAGCCATACAAAATTGGCCCCTACAGCAAGTCCATATCTGGTGCATATTGCTTGTGGAATGACCTGACAAATGAAATGAAACAGAATAATCATCTGGGTTTGAATCAATAAAATGTAGCTTTGGACATAGCAGTGAAATCTTAAGAGAGTACAAAACCTGTTAAGCACCAAACATACCTCTCCAAATGCCAAAACAAAAGTTACAGACAGAATTATGGCAATATACTGATTGAAAAGCTTATCCAGGTATATTGGTAGTGCCTGCAGATTACAAGTACCAAAGCAAATAACAGAAATATCATTATCTCCAATATTCCACCATTAACAAAAACCAAAGCATTTCTTTTTCAATTATATTCCCTTTTCATAATTTTGCTCTTATATTCATTATATGTTTTCCACGTTAGAATCAGATGCTTACTAATGTTCAATACTTTGCCTTTGTCACAACTTAAGAAAGAGATAGCACACTTGTGTAATTAGAGTTCCTAAAATCACTTCATGTAACACAGACACAGTACAAAGAACAAATGCAGAACTTAGTAAACATGTGATGCCTTCATAAAACATCCATTTAATGTAAGATTAACTTCTTGAAGTATCATAATCTTCCTTGTTAGCTGTGATCTCCTCATCAAGACCCATGTCACGCAGACTTATACTGGCACAAACTTTACAGTCATTTATTACGACCCAAGGAAAGTGGTCATAATACCTAATGCTATGTCTCAAAAGAACTAAGCAGAATTACACCTGGAGATTCATATTACTCGGCAGGGGAAATAGAACTTAGTACTCATGTAATTCTTTCACAACCTACACTCCCAATAAAAGACTTAACTCTCCAAGGTGTCACATACATATTGTTGAATTCATAAATTATATAAGACTCCCAATGAAATGACTAAATTCATTATTTTCTATAAATTTGAGTTTTAGAACAACTATTAGATCAGCACAGTAGGATGCATTAAGGTTGAAATCCTAACTCCACGCTACAACTTCTATTTTAAAAAATATATAATATGTAACATTTTATTAATTGAAGTAGAGTTCAGACCCATACGTAAATAAATGTGTTGAATATTTATAAGATGACCAAATTTATCATACCTTAGATGTTTAAAATTTTGAAACAACAGATGAAACAAATTAAAGTCGTATGACCAAAGACAAATTTACAAGACCACATACACAGACACAAAGTGTGTTATTCAAGTATGCTATCACATTTTCAATCCTAAGAATTAAAATTCGCTACAGTTCTAAGCAGAGAAATTCCAATTAAAAACCGAATTCATCAGTCCCTCACCTCCATGGATACTGCATTACACAAAAGCAACGTCACAAGGAGCTGGTGCTGCTTCTGTACCACCGGAAGTATAGTAGCTGCACAAAATCCCAGGACAACAAAAGTACAGGCACGTGTAAACAGATCAAAAACCAATACGAACGTTACGACTCGGAATCGCAGCGAAAACTTGGAAGGAGTAACCGAGAACGTTACCGGCTTGCTTCTTCTCGGCGGAGGTACCGCTGCGCTCGAGGATCTCAAGGTCGACACGGCCTAGAGACATGAGGCCAAGAGTGAGCCCGGACATGATTCCAGCAAAGAGGACAAGGAAACACGATATCCCCGCATACATAAACCACCACACTGTTCCAAACGCTATGTCGCCTCCGACCACCTCCGATTCCAGGTTCCGACTAAGCATCCGCATCGCCATGACAACATTTATCGGGTGCATCGTGCCTGCTCTGAGATTTTGACCCACTCGAGCCCCCCCTCTGTTCGCTGTGTTTATTCAGAGTTGAGATTTTGTAGAAATTTTCAGTGGCAATTGAGTTTTCCGGTCCTCATGACTCTCAGCTTGTGTCACGTGGCAGTATCCAAGGGTCATACTACAACATCGGACGGCCGGGAACTCCTCATGAGCTGGAAATCCCAGGGCTCCTGGAGCAATCGGCCTCATATCGCACGTGACTCGGCACTAAAATAAATGCGTATAGTATCTCAATTTTTGTTTGAATTTCACACTTAAAATTCTATTACATTTACCCGGAGAGCATGATAAATACTTAAGATACTCAAATTTGAATTTTTAGAAAGCATGATCAATTACATCATGGTTTGTTCCATGAAATTAGAATGATCTTCTTCTTTTACTCAGACTTCATACATAAAAAGTTTTTTTTTTAAAAAAAAAAAGTAAAAAAGGCTCGATCAAAAATGGAGAGCTTAGGGCTGCGGTGACTAAAACTTGTACATCGTTGGCCTCCTCCGAAGTTTGGGCGATCCAGGCTTTGCAATTGATACATAAACGAACCTGCCATCAAAAAACTTTACCAAGAAAAGATTAACTCCTAATCTACAGGTACGATTTAACTGGCCCATCAAGTCTACTAGGGATACACACCTTTCCATTCATCTCTTTCACAGCCAATTCAGCAGAGTCTTCGCTTGTAAACCAGACAAATGCAAATCCAGACTTTCCATCTGCAAATAGCTGCACTGCAAGGGGATGTCAAACAAACAGACATTATGTAATCCTGCGAGAGTTTGCTCAAATTTTGAGTCAAGAATATGAAAGCAGCAGGCACCAAACAAAAATATGGAAGCAGCAAAATCATCATGAATGAGAAACGAATGATACAGGGGATGATTATGGAGCAACTAAAGAGAAACTTCAAATGCCCTCTAAGATAAGTTCTAACTTCTTCTGTTTGATTTCACCTTGGCTTACTTCTCCATACTCAGAGAATGCCCTCTGTAAACGCCCCTCCGACGTTGATTGTGGAAGTCCTGCATCAGTTAGTTCCAAAGGCTTCAGATAAAAGAAGACAGTAGTTATTTATCTAGATGAAGACAGTGGTTATTTACAGTCATGAATAACAACAGCAATTGTGAAATACAAGAAAATCAGAAATATCAACAGTTAACTAACCGAAAATCTCCTAATATTTCTATGAAAACCTATCTTCATCTCCAAGCAAGTCTACAACCTTCAACGCTGCGAGTTCCAATATGAATCGTACGGAAGATATCTAACGATGTTATGTGTATTAGCTCAAAGTAGCACTAACGCTAAGCCCCCGAGTACTGTACAATTTATTTTACAGCAATGAGCTACATTTTTGTAATGGAGACACTTTCAGTTCACGAAAGAAAAAATTTTAAAGTCTCATTTCCTAAAATTTTCCAACCAACCAAACACAACCCAGTGGCCAGAAAGCTGAAAATAAGCATAAAATAAACAATATTGCGAAAACCTACGCGAAATCACCCGTTTCGTAGCAACCGTACCTTTTACGAAGATTTTCGTGGAAGGGGAAGATTCTTGCTGTACTGGTGAGGAAGAGCTCGTCCCACAGCGAAGTGATTGAAGCGACGGATAACCAACCTTGGCACAGGAAGATGCTAAAGAAACTAGTGGGAAGATTGAAGGTGGAATTGCCGTTTCTGAGACTGAGGGGTTAGGGCTTGCATAGTTTCTGGGGAAATGAAGCAATTGGAAATGGGATGGGAATGAATGCAGGAGTGCCATTCAATTCCTACTTTCCTAACCCCAATTTGCCCAGAAAGTACCCTAAATGGCCGCACTCCATAGATTTTCATTTTCTTTTCTTAATTTTGGTGAACTGATTATCTTCTGAATTACCATCTTATCTTAAAAAAATTTAAATCTAAAATTTTATATCAAAAAAAGTTATAGTGGTATAATTTTCAGTTAAATAATATACTGAATTTGCTGAGTAATGATATATATTTCTTCTCTTTTGTATTCGCCAAAAGGCCTTCAAGTTCCTAGATTACAAAAAAATAGTATCAAATATTGGGTCAACTTCTTTTTTTTTATACGCTTAAATGAAAATTTATCACTTCTAGATTAGCTCTGTTCCATATATATAAATATTTTTTATGTACTTAAAAAATAATTTCTCAATTATGATTAATTAACACAAAAGAGTCATGGTATTTATATATGAATAGCGAATGACAAGTTAATTCACGGGCCTTTGTATATGAATATGAGTAAATCACAGGCCATGGGCTGCACAGACTCTTGGGCTTGCATTGCAAAGGACCCACTACATATACTTGCAGAATCTTTCAACCCAAAATATTAGCTCAAAAATTTAACAAGAAAATGAGTTCTTTCATCCAAAAATAGTTAGTATTATGAACTGATATTATTTCTAACATCATCAAACTTGATAGATGGATAATAGCCCAAATACAATGGATTACAAGCTCTGAGCTCTTAAGATCAATCGCACTTGAGATCTTATTCATATGTCCCTAAATCATATGCACATTAGCTATAAATGGATATAGCATCAAGTATCAAATTGATGGCACCATCACAAAATTTAAAGCTTGATTTGCAACAAAAGGCTTCAATCTAAAAAAGGAGATTAACTATGTTCTCCCTTATGAAGAGATTTATGTGAATTCACCCTCAAATTTTGCAGTTAGGGAATGGTGAAATGTTCCTAAGCAACCTATGAAGAGGTTTGAGTTATGATATCTTTGTACAATGTAGTTTTCTATTTTATGCCTAATTGTATAACTACTCTTTACTAAATATGTTTATACACCCTAAATTATGTGTGTAATCACATAAAGTTTGACTTACTTATTGTAAGACCTAAACACACTAAATAAGTGTAATCTTTAAAGACTAAGGATGCAATACAAACAACGAAATTAATCAAACAGAGATAGGCAGCCAAGAGATATAAACACAATGGTTTCAAGGGGTTTAGTCTAATCTTAGTTGGCACCTACATCCACCTTGCTTTAACTCCTATCTAAAGCCCCCCTTCCTAATCAATTAATCAAATTGAATATATCAATTTCTTAATCCATTACCCACAATTTATAAATTTTATACACCCAAGAAATTTAAAGGCACAAGACACAACCCTGTCTTATAGTCACTTTAGGATTACAATCCTATATTTAAAAATTGCATTGAATAGGACAAAAGTCTCAAAATTTTCAAATCTTAGTTAAATAAACCCTTGGTTGATCTTTCACTTTGATAGGCTAGAGAAGATTTTTCACTTATCTTTGATTTGTAGGAATAGAAGTATAAGCACTTGTTGTCTCTTCTATGCAATACCTTGAGAGCTTATCGGATCCCCATCTGATAGTGCTTGGGAATGTCTTTTCTGCATTTCTTCTGTTGAAGCTCCGTGCAGAAGTTCAAATTAAAGCTGACTCTTTTCTTAGAGCTTCATAGGTTTCTCGAAATGGGAGGAAGCAGTCTAACCGGGGAAAGGAAGGCTCCGTTAGGAGAAAAAATGTCTTGCCCAATCTTCTTAAGGTCTTCTTGAAACATCATTGTTTGCCATAGACTTATAACTACACCAAAACGCCACCTTCAGGGTTATTATTGCACTGACCTCCTTTGGGAATTTCCTTATTGCATCAACCTACTTCTGTCACAATAAGTCCCTCTGAGCTTTATGTTGTACTTGGATCTGTTACGACAAAAACCTTGGTCATAACAAGTTTTAACGCAAAAACTATATTTTTCTTTTTTTTATACAGACTTCTTTTGTAATCATTGAAGCATATAAATTTCCATAAAAAGGTGTATTCTATGCCAATTGCAAAACTCTTTATGACTTCATACAAAAATCTTATCAATGGAACATGAATTTCACAATCATATTGATAGAAACCAATTTATTTCAAATCTCAACATGACTATTCACTTTTCACTAAAGGAAAAAGTACTAAATTATAGCATTATCATGTATGTCAATGACACCTAGATCACAAAAGGTGGCTTTGAGTATAATGCTAGTACACCGTCAACAACCGATGACTCTCCCCTTAACCAACCTAGACATGAGCTACTGTGCAATTGCTAAGTCAATATATGGATGTCCCAAAAAGCTCTTACTTGGATTCAACTATGAAAAACGTAAAGTCTTTAAAGGGATCATCAAGCCTCGAAGGCTCCTCTCCTTTCCATTGCAATTGGAACTCAATGCAATATGTTATTCAAACTAGTCAACACGTCCTATGTCTATTTTTGTAGTTATTGTGGAGATTTTTCAAGAGCAAGGTACGTGTTAAAGCATAATTGTGTAACTTTCGTGGATTCAATTGTGTTGTTGTTTTGTCTTGAGAAAATGGCAAGGTCGTGTGTGTGGCATGTTGTGGTCAGTAAGAAGCCGTGTGTGGCTTGATTGTTAAGTTATTGACAAAGACCAGATGTCAACGACCAAGAGTGGTCTTTGTGAGCCTTGTAATTGAAGTGGATTGTAAAAATTTTATTCCACAAATAAAATAAACATCTGGATTACTAAATTTAAGATTGAAAACTCTCAAATTTAAGTAAAAGGTCCTCATTGCTATTGGTAAGAAAGGGTGGATGTAGGTTTAAGAACATCAGGCCAAACCACCTGAACATATCGGTGTGTTTATCTGGTTTTATTTGCAAGAAACGTTATTAACTTTTCAAAAGTAGAAAACAAAAATAAACTCAATTCAAACCATCGCTTCTTGCCTAACATATTCAAGTTTGATCAAGACAATTTTGGAAGTCTTGACCCGCCCCTAGGATTCTTTTTTCTGCACACCCACATGAATTTTGGTTTTATGTGGAATCTTGTCCTTTTATATCGCAAAGACCTTTCAGAAAAGAAACATTTATCAAAGTCCCTATCCCATGAGCCATTGTCAAGGCGTGTGGCGTTCCTAGATTGAAGATCAGGGTTCATTGTATACGGCTTCAATCAAACGTTTAAAATCATCTGAAAAAAGGGGGAAAAAGAAAGAAGGAAAGACTAAGGAGTGAAAATCAACTTCATTCAACCAAATCTAATTTCTTCCATGAGCATGTCATATGGCATGAAGAATGTTAACCTCGTAAGACCGTGATAAAACCAGTTCGGCATATCCCAGAATTAATCTTTCCTTTGTGGAGGAAAAACAAACACGATATATAGCATTATATCCTGCCAAAACTCTAAGCTCCCACTATTAACTATGTGGTGTTGAAAGTCCTCTTTTCTAAAGTGCCGTATAATGCACAACGTCTTCTGTTCTTGCTTGACCAAATTCATTGAAAGCATATTGATATGACCCTGACCCTATGTCTGTACACTTGTGTAGTACTATTGTCTGTTGAAAAAACTGACCCTTTCATGCGTAGCCAACTACGTAACATCACAAGACTATATGGGAAAATTGTTCATTTCCTAGTTCTGCAAGTGCATGCATTGATCAAGGTCGCGGCGCATCATACAGATGGGGATTTGTTGGTCCCTCTTTGATCTATCTATTGGCTTCACTTGGAAAGAAGAGTCAAGGATCAACGCTGCCAAGTGACATCCCATTCAGTGAAAGGGCCGTGTTTTATTTCTACTCACCTTAACGTCCCGTGCCACTAAAGTACAAAGTATAGTGGAGAAGAAGAATAAAATCTGTTCATCTCTCTTTCGAGCAAGACTCGCCATCGTTTCTACTTTTGATCCTTTTGTCTCATTCCATAGCCATAATTGAGACAAATATTGTTCATGTAACAGTCCAACTTTAATTTGTACATTGTAACCTAGTTTTTAGGTCTTATAAAGCTTCTCTCCACTGTAAAAAAAAACGGGTTATACGCGTCAAAAATGATGTTGCTTTGCAGATGCGAACAATGGGTGGTGAAAAACAAAGCTGCATATCTAAGCTAAATCAATACATGGACATTGCCTCGTTCTTGAACATTGAAATATAATTAAATTTCCGCATCTGAAACTTTGGTAGTCGTGGGCTAGGTTGGAAAATAGGCCATGCCCACTAATATTACAAGTAGGATATACCCTTCTGTTCCTTTTTACTTGTTTAGTTGCTTTTAGTGGACAAACAGAGAAGAAGAAGGGAAAAAAAAAAAAGCATAAGGAAGGAAAAATGGAGGAACAGGAGGAATCAAGAGGAAGATAAAAAAACTAAAGGAGAAAAGGATGAATGCGCATTGTCGTGCTCCGCAATCTTTTATCTTTTTGTTATGGTTTCGGTTCAGCACAAAGTCCTACAACCATCACTTCCTTGCTTGCAGGCCTTGCTTGCTTTTGATCTCATCTGTACCTATCTGAGGATCTATGTATGTTCAGCAGCGATGCTTATGCTTATGTATTCGCTCGTATGATTAGGTGCAGTTGGTGGCACAAGACAGATGCCTTAGAAAGAAGCTTTTGAAAATCATTGCCATTTCTTTCCAAGTATATCGTATGCCAAGCTTCTTTAGGAAAAGTGATACTGACCGTTTCTGTGCTTTGGGTACAACACATTTATTCTTGTCTTTTGTAGGGCATGTGAATAAGGTTATTGATTTTTTTATTTTTTATTTAATTGGGGAGGGGGAGTTGTCCACATCACTGAGAGGTCCCAGGTTGGTTTGGCTTATCACTAAACTAAATTGTCTCGACAATATGTGAACGGAAGGGTTAAAAACAAAAGCAAAAAACAAAAGAAGAAAGAAGAAGGGAGAAAAAGAAAAGCATTTTTGATTTCCAAGTGGGTGAGGCAGAGTATTTTGAAAACTGAGGTGGTGAGTGGGTATAAAGGGTCCCCGTATTTATATAATTGGGGAAGCTTGGAATCATGTGGCGGAGGATAACGATGGTACGTGATGAGGGCCTACCAATTACACCTGCTGCTTGCCCTGTTGTCCCATTTCTAAGATTCCCCACAAAATTAAGCACCCAAAATAAATCAATCGAGAATAACCTGGCAGTTCAAAAGGTTCAATCAGAACCATCGGTAGCGACATCAACTGTCAAATCAGGCACCCCCTTCCCATCAAATCAACCGGGGGGCCTTGTTCTTAAAATGGATGGTGATTAATGAAGCTGCGAATATTTGATAAGAATAGCTCCCACGAGCACTTACTTCGACAGACAGTTGAGATATTCCCAATAGTATTTGTATATTGACATAATCATGCTGAGAAAAATACAGCTCATGTCAAAACATGTTATACCCAAAAGACCAAAACGCCCACTCCCAACCCCCAACTCAATGTGCAACACCCCCCGGAGGGCCCCACCACCCTCAAACCGTTTATTGGACTGATACAGTAAATTAGCCACCACCTCTGACGTCACGTGGACCCCACAAGTGCCCTACTGTATCGTGGTTGATGCAGACGCACCACACACAAGTACGGAAACATTCAAAAGGGCAAACTTTATGTAGCAGCTTTTTTGCATGGATTTCTAAAATGCTTCCAACTGTACGGCCCCCACGTATATCTTATGCTCTTAACGACCTAACGACAATCTCTCTCTTGCTCCAGGCTGTAAATTTCTCTCACCCCTCTTTTTTTTTTCTTTTTTTTTTTAACGATAAACAAGAATTTGTAAAAAAAAAAAAAAAAAAAAAAAAGAAAATGGTGGTCGTACCATCTTGCCACATGTCATCTTCGGCAATGATGGATAGATTCTGCGGGGGCCACCACTAGCGAGTCGCTGCTGCTACGGCTGGGAAGGGGATGGAGGTACCGAGGACGGTTGCCGTGACAACATCGTGAGGTATAATGGTGGCCACACGATCATCATAGAGGAATTGGCGCACGATCAAGGAGCTCGGGCCCGCCACGAGCTTCTCCCACGCCTCATCCGCCTCTCTGCCCTGATTCAGGAACGCTTCTGTAGCATCCAGTCGGTGTATATTCGGTTCCCAGCGGCTGTTCTGCAGCTGACGGATCTTTTCTAATTGCCGAGAAGCTAACGTGTAAGTGTTTTCCTTGATTTGGACGATGGCCTCTTCCAGCAGCCTTGCTCGTTTTCTATTGTCCACGCGGCCTTCAAGTCGTAGATATTTCTCCAGTTCAGGTACTCCGATCGCCCGCCTGATTCCGAATGAATAATCAGCTTGCGGGTCAAACATTTTTCTCACCTCGTCCACCAAACCGGCTTCCACCATCCGATCCACTCGCTTCGATATAAATGAGCGAAGCACATGCAATGACACGTCCACCCACAGGAAACGGCACTCGTACTTCATCTGAAATTCTGGAAGGTGGTTCACGAGGGCGGCGATATAGGAATTGGAACCACCGGCGATGATCGGGAGTCGATCTCGGCTGGTGATGGATTCCATGGCTAATGAAGTATGGTGGCAAAAATCGTTGGCAGTGAAGTTGGTGTTAGGATCGACTATGCTTAGTAAATGGTGCGGGACGCCGCGGCGCTCCTCCTCCGTGACTTTGTTGGTGACTATGTCCAGCCCTTTGTAAACTTGCATTTTGTCGGAATTTACGATCTCCGCCGGATATCGGATCGCTAAGTCGATGGCCAACCTTGACTTCCCGGTCCCCGTTGCTCCTATTACAAACACAACCTTGTCTTTCCGAAAGAAAGAATATTCCATGTTCGGACCCCCTGAAAAATTCATTTGGGGCGGTACCTGCTTCGAGGTGGACATGGAAATCATCATATCTACCTGCCAAGCAGAACCAGAGTATATATATTAATTAAACCGCGTAGGATGAATATATGTATATATTTTTTTATATCGAAAATTCGCTGTAAGCTGCTTCAGCACAGAGAGAGAGGGAGAAAGAGCAAGACAAACAAGACGGCATAGAAAATCCAAAACACCCCTTCCCCCTCACAGTAAGAGTAAGGAAAAGCAGCTTACCTTCGAGTTACGAAAAACGCGGCGACCTTTGAAGAAAATGGAGTACAGTTTACACAAAAGGGGCGCGAAGAAAAGGACGAAGGAGGAGGGGGCGGGCGGGGTTAGTGAGAGAGCCTCCTAAAGGAAAGGTTGGAATAAAGGGTTATGACAGATATGGCGTAAATCTAATGCCGGAAATGGGTTTGCTGTAGGCCATGAAAAGATAGCTACTACTTTGGCCCTTCTCTTATGTGCACCACGGAAGGTATTATAAAAGTTATCTTCAATATACGTTTGCACTGGGCAAAAACCACTGTATGACTAAACAGCACTTGCTATATATGTGACGGAGTGCTGGGTGTAAAGGCTTGTGGGTTTATCCAGAATCGTGGACAGAGGTACGTTCTCAAAACTCTCTTTGGTTGCTCGTCACCTGCAGCACATTAATGAGAGCGGGCTTGGGATTTATGGGGGATGGAGTTTATAGAGATGCGGACTTTGCGAATGAGCAAAAAAACAAAAAAAAAAACAAAAAAAAAAGGACTAGTGCAACGAGCAGATGCATGGGCTTTCCATCCTTCGACCCTACGTGTTGCCCTTTGATCTTGGTCAGCTAGTCCCTACTTCCTAATTCCTATGCCAAGCTTGGTTAACGAGAATCGACAGCCTATGGTTGCACCCGAGGGTTGGGTGAAATATAAAAATGCAACTCTGTGGGTTCTAACTTAAGATTCATATTTTAATAGCAAGTTCATGTAACCATTTAAGTGCCTTTAAGGAGGTGCAGCTGCTGTATTAAAAATAAAGGGTAATATTAAGAATTGGTCAACCCAAAGTAGAAAGTGGCAGTTCATGATAGGATTCCCTAGACCCCTATTTGGTTCTTTGGTGGGAAATGAAATTTCTCAATTTGGGTCTTAACTGTGTCCTTATCCCCCTATAAAATTAGCGAATCCACTGCACTGCACCAACAATTTGGGTGGGTCACACGCAGCGGGCAGAAAGGATTTTCCGCTTTGATACCTAAATAATTGTTTATCTCTTGAAAAGACAAGCTCATGTAGCCACCCCCTCAATGAGATGCAATTTTTATTTTTTATTTTTTGCATTTTTTTTTCCTAAGGTCCCTAACATTTCTAAGCTACCTCCTCGTTTTATTCTTACCTCCCACTACATGTTCACATTCTGTAATTCATGAACCAAACAGCAGCCGAAAGCAACCAAATGCTCGGCATCCTGCCAAAACAAGACTTTGGGGAATAAGGCATAACTTCAATCGATTAAGACTCTGGATCAAAGAGCGAGTTATGGTCAAATTTCTTGGCTGATCTTGATGGTAGAAAAGTCCCAGAAGCAATCAAACTCCAGGTCTGTGTCACACCATTGACGGATTGAAAGGTACCAACCATAAAGAAAAAAACAACTTTCGGGGCAGGACTTGAGCATAAGAATCAATCATAAGAAAAATAACAACGATCTTAAACTTGTCCTAAAGCTAAGATGAGCAAGACCAGCTTTTTTATCAAAAGTGTTAAACACTCGATAGGATTTAAACAACATTTTTAATATATGTGCTTAAATTCTTATGCGCTATAAAGTCAAACGCATAAAAAAATAGAGAACTAAATATGATAATATTAACAAATCACCATTGCCTTGTTTATAAAAATTCTAAGACATAGAGCCCCCAGTACACGAACATGCTCGCTTTAAGAACCACCTCTCTCCCAAAGAAGACATATTTCAAATGAAGAAGATTTAGTTCGTGATAAAGAATTGTGTTTAGCTCGTTGGATTGACTTTAATCAATAGAGGAAAGGACACTCTTCAGAAGGGTCTTGCGCATTAGAACATAAATTAACCAAGTTTGCTTTAATTTCCTTGACCAACCTTTTCAAGAATCTTGAAATGAACTTTTTTTTTTCTTCCATATGCTTTTTTCTTTTTGGGTTTCAAGAATCTTCAAATTATTTTTTTTCTTATCTATTGTTTGGTTAGCGTGGACAAGGAATAGTTGATCTCAAGTAGAAAACACCACAAAGCTAATGTTCACACGCACTACAGTCTTAAAGATATGGAAGCATTTTCGTCAATATATTAATGATCGGATTTAATACTCTATATGTTTGGATTGGCTTTGACCTTTTATTTTACAGCCGCTTGAACTCACACAACATCTTTTACACTACGTAAACACTTGTATTGTGGATGTTGGACTGAAATTAGTCGACGTTAAAACTCGATGTGATTTTATATAAAAAGTACGCTTGATGATAAAATGATTTAGATATGTGACTAATTTTTTATGTGGGGTCCTTTTCTTTTTTAGTGAGCACTATCATTGAGCATTAATGAAGCATGCGCAACGTTTGTACTTTTCAGTTTGAGTGGAACATAATCACAATGAGTAGAGGAAATTATTTTCAGTGGCCGACTAAGCTCAACTTCACGTTATTATAGAGTGGAGCTCCCATTGTAGCCTAAGATGTTAAATCAAAAGCTTACTTAGCTTTCAATGAATGGCTGCATAGATGTATTTATAGTAAGCTAAACATTTTGCATCAAAGTGATCATGAGATCCTTATAAAATGTATATATTTCTATCTTGTTGCTGCTGAAATCAAGCAACTATGGAGTCTTTAGCCTCTAATGATCAACAATAGATTCTATGAAACCCCCCCTTAAAAAAAAAAACAATCGAAACAAAAGTCTTATTAATACACACTAGCAATGGAACGGCTACAAAAAGCTACTTTTTTGAATTAAGAATGTAAAGAGTTCTCATAGCCAAGTTTCTTTTTTTTTTTTTTTTTTTTTTTGATGCCCAGAACCCCCACCACTTGCATAGTGGCTCAAACTGGAGGGCCCAACACTCACCCCAAAGCATTTTGCCCATTTCATGTCAAGAATGCAGCCAACTGGTTTTGAACCCAGGACCCCTACTTTGTAGGGAATCCCACACGAGCATTTGACAGTTGAACCACACCCCTGGGGCTCGTTTGTAGCCAAGTTGAAATAAAAATATTTACATAATTTCAGGTGAGTGATGAACCTTGAAACCAAGAAGCACATACAGCATAGAGTGTGTTAGATCAATTAAAATATGTATTAGGATTTTCATCAATGATTTATTGGTGTTGTATTACCTTATGTATTGTAGTTCAACTGTAATCAAATCCTACTGAAATACCAAATCTCTCAATCATATGTTCTTGACTTCGTGGTCAACTAGAGTGTTCCTTTTCAATTGATGGTACAGCTTGGGAAAGTGAAGAATAACTCAAACTTCGAAGTTCTATATCGCGTGACCGCCACGGACCATGAGGTCGGGCAAATATGGGGCTTTGCGGCCCCTGTTTTTCCAAGAAGAGCGTCACTACTCAACAAGCATAGTTGTTGCACCCACTGTTTGTCGTTCATGTGCGACCACCTCAAAGGAACTAGCGGTCCACATAAACAGCTAGCATCACAAAAGAATGTTGTTCGTACGCTTGGCTCAATGATTAAGCCATCAGTGTGTAATTATGAACCAATTCGTGCTAGAAGTTTCCAATGTATATGACCAAGTCAACTAGAGTTTGTTTGTTAGTATCTACTACTTATATGCATTTCTAGAAAGATGTATTTATTAGATAAAAAGGTTAATATGAGCTTTGCCCATGCCTATTGTTCTGATAATTCATGATAACTTGATAAATTGCACAGCATAATGGTGATTGACCATTCAAGTTTCCACCCTTTCGACAGTAAGATGAAGGTCAAATATGGTGGTGACAAGCAATAAAAAAGTGGGGTTTCAATATCTAAAAAGAGCCTGAGAAATAGCTACCACGTTTAAGGAAGGTAGTGGGTCACAAATTACCAAATCTTAGCATGAAAAGGCAATAATAATAATAAATAATAGTATCATGCTCTATGAGTTTGAGAATTGAGATGACTACAGCCTAAACTCCTTCATAAGGAGCAATTAGAAGGTGAGTCTAGTGTCAGCATCCATGACAAGCTCTAGCTTTAATAATGCATATTTAAGTTGTAACACTTAAAAAACTCATAGTTGGATCTCATACAGGACTTATTGGTCTACCTCTAGTGTGCACTAATATGCTTGTCTCTTTTAGTGACAATGTGATATGGCCTTAATTTGCCAATGATAGGTAGAAACTACCAAAATCTTAACCTCACTACTTGTTAGTGTGGTAGAATTAGTCATATAATAACTCATGGTAATGACAAATGCTACCTACAAAATCAAGATTTGAATCTTTGGTTCTACCAATATACGAATTTTCATATTTAGAAATTTTTTCATAAGATGTGAATCTTTCATTTAAATCTACCACCTCACTGCTTCAATTTGTTAATCCCTTACATGCTTTTTGATTTCAATAAGCATGTCATCAACGACATGTCTAATCATAGTATTGTACACAAAATTATTGTAACTACTAAAATAATATGTCTAATCGTGTTATTGTCAACGCATTTCTTTCAAAGTTGCATAAGATTATGCAATTATTTCCTCAACCACAAAAGTAATTACCATACACCCTCAATGATGAAACCTTTTAGTTGACACGTGAACAATCTTCTGAAGCTCATGACGAAGAATTCCTATTTTCATATAAAGCTACTCAAGTTCAAGATCTTACAAAGAAATCATAAACAGTAATATCCAAGAAAACGTCATTAAAACGTCACTTTCTTTCTAATTGTAGTACTTTTGAACAAAATAAGTGATTTATCTAGCATCTTTAACAAATTATGGTTCTAATTCTTTGGGCTCGAAGCTTTAAAGTAAGAATTCCTTGTTTCACGTGCATAACGGGACGGTAGAAAAGAATTATCTTTGGTGCTTTTGCCGTGTGGCTCTCGTTTGCCTATGTAATAGCCACCTATAAAATTCTCCCTTTCTTTCGTGCTTCTAGTAATGAATCTCATCACAAAAATATTCCTATATCTCTAGGTCACGTCGGTCGGTGACGATAAGCAGAGACAAAGGGACAGATACCTTCTACAAGAGGTAGGCCGCTGGTGCTTGAATTAATTGCAAAATCAGCCGACTTTACACAAGTGAAAAGGAAGGACTTAGGCTTACATGGTCTAAGAAGATTCAACCATGTTTAAAAGTAGGTTTAAAGAATAATGTGTTTTTCTTATTTGTAACTTATTTGTAAAGATAGTTTTTAGTAAGATTTAAATAATGTGAGACTTATCTCACACTATTTTTTAACATCACTCTCTTATCTTAAGTATAGAAAATACTTTCTACATGAATAATTGTCTACAAGCAAAAGAATAATTTACTCAAATCTCATATTATGTTAAAAAGTTCAGTTTTATAAAATAAAATAACTTAAGAGTGGGAAAATTTTCTTTTTTATTAAAATGATTCTCAAATAAGATTTGCATGATATCAAATATGAGTAAATACCTAAGTATGGGTGCACCAAGAAGCAAGTCCATGGGAATTACATGGGTTGAGCATCAAATAGTTCGACAAAAAATAGCTTCACGAACCCTAAATATGTACTCGAAATAAGAGAATGAATGTGGAAATGGTTTGCATTATATTAATGTTTTAAGCACTAAAAAGTGGACCATAATAGAATGTTATGCGATCTTTGTCAACACAAGACTCAAAAGTCTAGCTCAAATAAGAGGATACTAAAAGAGGTTGAGATCTAAAGTACTAGCAATACCAACTAGTTCTTCCAATTGTGAAGAAAGGGAAGATTCAAGCTTCTCCACCTCCCATTCTAGAATGAGCTAAATCTATTCTACAATTTTGAATCCCTAATCAATTAGCTACATAAACTTTATATATCAAAACAATAAACTTTTGCGAACTATGATGAGGTAGGCAAAACCTCATAGTACTTCTAAACTTCTAAAACATGATAACTTCTTTTAGTTACAATTATAAATAAATCTAAAGTTGGAGTCAAAGTTTGTTCATAATTAAAAGGAAATAACTTAACACTTACATATTACTTAAGAATCATCTCTTTAAGATATAAAACTCGTGTCCTTAATACTGTCTCAGACATCAAATATACTAAAGAGATTCAAAATTAAACAAAATTAAAATGAATCATCTTAGATTGTAATACCATATAAGTAAACTCAAAATTCAATATAAAAACTAACTCAATAATCTAAAATCGAATATTTTTGGTAGGTAACATTCACCCTTAATAATGGTTTGAAGAATAAACACAAGTGAGATTTGTTTTCAAAAGAGGACATGAAATGGCAATACTCACCATTCAAAATCCATAAACAAAGGGGGAGCAAGTTTATAATTATTCAAAAGCAAGAAAAAGGGTCAAGCATACTTAGAATTTTGTCTTGTCAGTGATACAAAATGGAACAGGAAAATCATTGACTTTTATTGACAATTTGAAGTGGTGCAATCCAAAGTTTTTTTTTAAAAAAAAAAAAAAAAAAAAAAAAAAAACACACACTAGGCATGAAGTGTGCAGCCTGACACAGTACATAGGCAATTGTCAATTCGCATTATTACACGTGGGTGCACTTAGTCGTCCATCAAAGAGCGAAAAGTGAAGTAATGAGTTCTACAGTGAAGAATCAAGATTTCAGCACTAAGACGAAGATGACATGATACCAACTCAATAATCATTAGGAGGACAATATTCTAGATTATCTAAAGAACCAACTTGTTCCATAATTAAAGTTTCGGATTCTAGAAAGAATATTGTTGTCAAACTATGTCTTCACGGCCCGATGACAATGGATGTGCAGAGCCCGAGAGAGTGTGCATCGGCTGCAATGACTTTATCTTTTCACATCAAAATATGGCAGGAAAGTGGCCATTCAATGCGAGAAGATAAAAAAGCATCCCACGATCATGCTTCGGGCTGAGAACCCCCGATTTCTTCAACTCCAATGACTATTTCAATCTGACCAGGTACGAGCTAATCATTGCATTTACTTCCTTGGAGGCGTGATCACTCGCTGATCAGCATTTTAGTTTTGGGCCAACTAGTCAGACATCATTTGATTGTAGTACACGTGCGCAGAGAGAGAGAGAGAGAGAGAGAGCATCTCTTTGTCCTTCCACATCCACGAAAAGCAGTTGTCTATCTTGATAGCTTTTAATCTTTTCAGGAATCACTCTGCACACGCGAAAAGACTCCCGGGGCAATCATGAGCAGGTCAATAATGGTCTCACAAATTGTGCTTTATAATAGAATCCACATAACTACAATAAACAACTTTAAATAAGGACCTTGATCCATATGTTATCGTCAATTACTTTACGTTTGTATAAGACCCATCCATACTCCCCCCATCTGCATAATTTATTCAAGGGTCAGTTCTTCCTTTGAGCCCACCTTCTTTTGATTCCACGCTGCCCCACCTCCATTCATTGCATTTTTCCTGTAATTACAGATCAGTGGAATTCATATTGTAATCATCCACATCCAGTCATCGTCTTCCGCTGCTTCACCAGCTTTCCTGCCAAATTCCGTGGTTTTGCCTTCTTCCATTCGTACAAACTGAGTCAAAAAGGCGAAAATATGAATTCCAATGTGTATTCAAAAGAATGTTTCAGTTCCGGTCCCCTCTTGTCAACGCAGGAGTCATTACTTTAGTCTCATTCCCTGAGATAGAGGTAGAGGTAGAGGTAGATATCTTTTGAATGATTAATATGTGCTTAAGCTCCTTTTAATTATCTCCCATTATATGCAAATACTTTACATCTCTATTCAACATCTTATGCATTTGGTTAGCATTCTTGCCAACCATTGACCTACAAATTGGAGGGAAATGGTATAGTGGGAAATTCAGCAACCCTAAGTAGCACATTACGACAGGTAGGGAGATTAAAGAAACATAAGAGACAGTACAAAGAACAACCAGCATATAAAAATTATGGGGTTGTCCATTTGATTGTCTGCTGCCCCTTTGTGCTTAAAACTATTTATCAACTTGCAAATATATATACAAAAGGCTATCACATTGAGCCCTGGGATTAAGTTCCAAGCAATTATAATCATTAATCTTACTGACCCTTCGTCCTTGAGTAGTCTTCTAACTACGGTGCATCTGTCCACCTAAAGAGCCATTGAATCTGGATCGGCTTCTATTGTTAATTTAGGAAGACCCCAAGGAATAAGTTCAGCCACCTAAGAGCAGGCGGATTCGGCCTCTACCAGGACATAGGGACCAGGAACCGACATAAACATGTCATAATTAAAGAAGATTAGTGCAGCAGATCAAAGGCAGTAGGAATAGTTTTTATTTGAATGACTTAGGCTTGATTCCAAACTTTGCTGGCACCCGTAGAGCTATCAAAGCCCGAAGAATATTGGCCGATTGGAAAGACCAATTTTATGGTAGGTTGCACCGCCGAAAGTCATGCTTTTAACCTACTACTACTAGTACTACTCGTACCTGTAAATTGGGTGTGCAAACTAAAGAAAGGGAGTCCAGTCTTTACTCATGATGAAAGCTAGGAAGGTAAACTGGCATTGAAATTCTAGATCAGGGGAGGGGAATACCATGTACAGGTTTTGACTCCCATGGAGAAAAACTAAAATACAAAGCAGATTCACGGAGTTGGAGGAGCTTAATAGCTTGGCTTTGAAGGAGAGATTAGACCAAGTTTTGGGCCTCGCCACTGAAGATCCACATAAAACACCAGAATCGTGGGCACAAGTAAGTAAAAAGCCCATCTGAGAAACCAAACCAGGCCTTTTGTAATTATCCCACTCAAGCTCTTGAAGGTTGTCTTCCCGCTTGCCATGCCGGCGCGTGGAAAGTCGAGCAACCTCGCTTTCCCAGCCCCTCCCAAATCGGTTGAAAAGCTGGCATCGAACCCCAAAAGTTGAGACTATAAATACACATAAATTTCAAATCATACATTAATAAGGTGAGATATACAGTGTTAAGGGATAACCTGATTCTTATACTAATTTACTTGTACTTCAAAAGTTAGTTTAATAAATAAAATGATAAACCGACACATAATTAAAAATTTCAATTAACACCTTAGTAACCCCAAACTTAACATTTACGCTAATAACAAAATTAGATAAAGGCTAGATTTGATGTTTCAGAAACTAAATAAACAAATTATTTTATATTGTTTCTGTAAAGTCCAAATTATAAAATCCCAGCAGAAGTTTCGTGGGCCACATATTATTAGATCCTCAGAGACAAGCTCCTCCTTAATTTTCTCCCCTTCTTCAAAAAAATTGAGAATTTTGATCTTAATATAGCTCTAGAAAAGCTTTTGATAATCAGAATATGTAACTAAACCTTAAATGAATTAATTTTTCCTTAATTATAATGAATTTGGGTCATTTTAAATAAGCATAACTAAGAAGGGACTTCACTTCATAAACATAAATTTATTAAGAGAGAAACTTCATCCCACAATAATTGAAACAATTAAATTATATTTCTTAAAATAATTTACTTATAAGAGAAAAAACATATTATTGACTAAAGTTGTTATGAAAAATTAATTATCTAATATTCATTGACAAAATTTATTTTAACAAATTAGCCATCTGATTTAATAATTATCTTAAATTGTCATAACCAATTAACTACGTAATCACTAAGAAACTATTATGACCACCTAATAAAAAAATTACTCATAAACTATTAAATAACATTGTTTGCATTTCCATCTGGGAAGTTGACCATCCTCGAGATAAAATAATTTTTGAGTTTAGAATTTTTCAAATTTAATAAAAATTAACATCTTTCAGAAAATATACCCATTTGTTAATAATGGTCTTCCATTTTCTAGAAATCTGATGAGATCTAATTAGGAAATTTTAGGTGGCGGAATATTCTCGCAAGCTGTGGCTAATCTCCTCGGCCTCTCCGAATTGGAAACAAGCTGGGAGCTATGGTGGTTGAATCCCGGCCTTTGATATGAGTCTCGCGCCCACTTCTTCCGCGCATTTGTCGCCCCTATCATCGGCCTCCGTTACTTCTTCTTCTTCTTCTTCTTCTTCGTCGTCGTCATCATCTTCTTCCTCCTCGTCCTCTGCTCCGACGTCGTGGCTATCTGGCATTGTGCGCGGCAGGTCCGGGAGTATCAAGATGGGTAGCAGCTCCACCAGCGGCGGGGGTGGGGGTGGGGGTGGGGGCGGGGGCGACAGCATCGGTCCCATCGTACGGAAGAACCAGTGGCGGGGTGTGCTTTTCAAGTACGGGCCCAAGCCCATTCAGGTCCGTGGAAATTCGTTCGCTTTCGAATCTACAAAATTCTGGGAATGAGAAATTATGGAAATTTTACTTTAGTTGGCTTTCGGGTTCAATTGAATGATTGGTACCTGAACTCGATCCTTGGTCTTAGTTTTGGCAATGTTGTTCATTTTTATGGGGGTCATTTCCAGCTGAGGAAAATGGTTGCTGTTGCTGTGGGACTCTTCTAGAAAGAAAGGAAGTCAGAAGTATTCAATTTTTGAAGTAACATAGTGACTGGTTACAGGGTAATTATGGAGAATATATTCTTGTTTCTTTAATGGGGTTCCCTGGTGGCGATATGATATGATGCCAAGCTCATTATTTGGTTATCAAGATAGAATGTTAGGATTCTCTAAACCACTTAAAAGATGTTGACAATATTTTGTTTCTTACCATTTCTAATTATGTCTTCTCGATTATACTCTTGTCCAAATACTTATCTTGGAAATTTGGAGTGAAGAGTTTAATTTTGGTTATAGTAAAAGAGTTTTGGATAATGGAAATTTAAAAATGGTCGTTTCCGCGGAGAGAGGGGAAGAGAGGAGAGAGTTGTGGATTGAAAGGAAATGTCTAAGGCACATCTGTGGTTCACTGATTTAGGTATTTGCGTGACATGAAAACATGTTTGTGTGTGCATGTACGACATTTCTCATATGTATTTTTGTTGCTATTTGTTGCTCAGTTTTTTCCCTGATTGTGCTCCCAAAAATTAAACTTCTTCGGAACTATGTTGAACAAATTAATTTATTGTCCAACATGATGACTTTGTGATAGTTTTTGTTGCTGTGCAGGTTGCATTTAAAACTGGTGACTACAAACAACAACTAATTTTCATTGGTGGATTAACTGATGGCTTTCTGGCGACAGAGTATGTTTTACATGGCTGGTCTAACCAATCGATAGCTCATTCAACTAATTACTTTGATGGAAGTGCTTTGTTTCTGAGTACTTAAAAAACTGTCGTCTCTCTGTCTTTTATTGCGATTAAACGGACATCATAGATTCTGCTAGATGGTAACTGAGGGCCAGTTCGTCAACTGGTTTTCAAAGATCCATTCCATTTGAGATGATTCTGAATGCTGAAGACTTAATCTGAAAGCTTGAATGTGATTTGCAGATACTTGGAACCTCTTGCAATTGCCTTGGATAAAGAGAAGTGGTCATTTGTTCAACTGCTTCTGTCGTCCTCGTATAGTGGATATGGCACCTCAAGCTTGCAACAGGTAACATCTGTTAAGCTCTTTCATGTCAATGATGTCGAGTCAATTGGATTTCTCATTGTTAGGTTTTATTTCTAGCATTGTGACATATTGCACAGTATTACAACTATTCCAATGGACTGTTTGTTAGTTTCTTCTATTTGAATTGTAGATCATGCGACTTTGAATATTTGTGGACAATTTCCTGCCCAAAGAAATTTTTCTTTAGGGGTCTTTCTTAGGTTTCTTTTCCCCCCTTTTTGCTGATGTGAAAATTCTTGTTAATGGATTTTTCTCACTACAATAAAAAGCTGTCTTCCTCTCTAATTGTGTGATTTATTGTGCTTGTGCAAAACCCTTAAGTGAGAGAGAAATGGATTTCCTTTCTCAGTGAGTACGGACCTTTGAGCTGGATATTTTATAAGGGAACAAATTATTGAAAATGTATAGAACTTGGTCTGCTTCTTTTCTCCCTTTCTGAGCATGTGCTTTTGGAATTACGTCTTTGCTATTTTATGATGCTGTTGCACCATGTACTCTTGAAGGATGCAAAGGAGCTTGATCAGCTGATCAGTTATTTCATCAACAAAGAAGATTCTGAAGGTGTCGCATTACTAGGGCATAGTACTGGTTGTCAGGTTAGCAGTGATTGTATTACAAGTTGAAGTGGATATGCGTTGTATTTGTACATTCACCATCAGTGCTTTTTACTAAACTATCTTCATCTTCTTGAATATGAATGAAGGACATTGTGCATTACATGCGAACAAATGCTGCATGCTCCAGAGCAGTCCGTGCTGCCATTTTGCAGGTAGTTACCCTTGCTCTGAACAATGTAAAAGCTTTAAAGATCTATATTTCTTTCTCTAAAAGTAAACCATTAGTTGCCATCTTGATGTTTATATGAGTTTCTGCAATAAGAGAATGGCTTTTAGGTGATAACTGAGGCTTATTCTGAATAACGGGTCTGTCCACCTGGTAGCCATTGCCAGTTGCTAGTGCTAATACGTCACTGTGGCCAGATACTATAGCAATAGGGGAACTTGCTCGAAATAGGTTTATAATAAACTAATGGAGGTGATATAAAACCTCAAACTAATAATAAGTTGAACATCTATACATCAAGTGAAACATAAGTGGAAGTTTTTGAAATGTTAGAGAGTAAGAGTGACATAGTTGGTCTGAAATTAATGTTGAAGTCTTCTTTTTTTCTTTCATCTGAGTGCATGTTGGTTTTATTATGGTGAATCTTCATTTTACGCAATTGAGTCCATGGGTATGAACAAGTAAGTTGTTACAGGAATAGTTGGTTCTTTTTTGATAGGCAGAGAAAAAAATAGACCCTCCCTGTGTTAGTCAGGCTGTGGATGACTGGGGTTTTATGTATTGACCTAGAAGAAAAATTATCTCGTTGGACATTAGTCAAAGTTCTAAGAATGACATTTCATTGGCTTGTCTAAACGCAAAATATCCTGCAGTGAACAGCTCATTTGTTAAGTTCAAGAATATATGTATGGGAAATTGATGTGAGTCTAAGTAGATTTGAAGAAAAAGGATTGCAATAAAGAGTTCCAAAAAAGTGGTTTTCTTTTCAAACATAACTGATATTATCCAAAAAGTGTTGGGTAACTTTTAGAACTTATCATTTATGGATATGATTTGGATATGATTTGAAGAATGTTTGGGTTTCAATTAGTGGAGACAGAAAATTAAGTTGCTTCTGCATACACAGACCCTTCACTTTCGATATCTGATGATTGATTTTTGGAGTTACATATTCTTGCCTTAAGCAACATTTTGTTTCTCACATCACGTACAAGTCTTGCATTTTAGTGCAGCCTTTTTTAACGGAAATTGTAATGTCCAGGCTCCAGTCAGTGATCGAGAATATAGAGCAACTCTTCCAGAAACAGCTGCTATGATTGACTTGGCTTCTAGCATGATAAGTGAAGGCCGGGGTTCAGAATTGATGCCAAGGGAAGCAGAAACAACTTCCCCAATTACTGCGTATAGGTTAGTATACCATATTGTTGCTGTTGGGGCTGCCAAGATACAATTGGAATTGGTTATTTGCAGTTAGGCTGACGCTTATTTCATCACCTCTTCTTTTTATATATTACCATTTCAGTCCAAAATATTAATCCATTAGTTGACTTTTAGCATGAGTTATCCATTAGTGTAGTGACAATTGGTTTGTCTTCTTGATTCTTGCATTTTGTGTTCATATTTGTGATGCTGTTGAAATGAACTGAGTCAGGCTAGTTTTATTTTGGCGATGTGGATCCTTGCTTAGAAATCTTTACATTTAGTTCATAACTAAACTTCAAAGGTTCTTTTTGTTTGTTTTCTTGCTTTAAATTTATGGAGGTTTTGGGCTGTCTAATACATTACGACAGGTATTCTTAGTAGTACATATGCCATTAGGTTAGTTAGAACTTGTAAACAAAAAAATGCACTTTATGTTTTGGGCTTATTAGAAAGAGTATTTAATGAAGGGGTCATCCCTTTTTCTCCCATTTTGTTCTTTTTGTTTCACTATTGTATAAGGTACACAATTTTGGAGTAGCTTTCTCAGTGTTGGTTTAAGCAGAAAGAGATTTATAGGTCATGGATACCGATATTTATTAATTCCTTGATATTTCATAAAATTTATTTAATTTGTTTTATCAAAAAGTATCATAACCTTTTTAACGAGCATTTCCTGCTCATCATGTTTTGAAAACCTACACTGATTTCTTGTACCAACTAAGTAAGCCTTTCTAGTATCATAGATAACTTTAATATGGATCAGAATTGGACCGGATTTTTTCAATAAGCTTCTTGAAATTTTCCAAAAAAGGAAAAAAGGGGGTGGGGGGGTGGAAAGAGGCATTTTCCCTGATTCTTGTAATGTGGAAGAGCACTCTTGTTATTGGAATAATGAAACCATGGCTGTTCTGTGGTTCAACCGGGCTTTATAAAGTGGGCATGAAAGTGTTTAGAGATTCTGATCTGATCCTAATTGTAGGAAGCAGGAACCTTTTCGTAGCTTTGCACAATTATACCAGTTTGTTCTGACCCAACCATAAGATCTCATTTATATGTCCTCTCCCAATCATAAATTTGGGAGTTAAATGCTAGAGTCCCTCAGCCTGTAGGCTACATTTTTACAGCGTGCTGCTCTTTAACCACAACAGTCTCAACTTTACCAGTTAGGTTAGATATCTTTATGGAAGATTTTTATTGACAAGGTTGAACATATTATATGTTGGCTTAAACAAAATACTTATAGCTGCAAATTTAAATCATGATTTTTGCCTGATGTACGTGGAAACAAAACCCTAGGCTTATTGGAGGCAACAAGAGTGGTCCGAAATTAAAAGAATAGAATGCTGTAAATCATTCTTCTGATGTATCCGCTATTTCTACTATCTCATAAGGAAATTCCAATGAATCATTGCACTGGATACAAGTGTTGTTCTAAGCGATACTTCTCCCTTTGCTAAAAAAGCATTTACTTTGTAGGTATCACTCCCTTTGTGCATATATGGGGGATGATGACATGTTCAGCTCTGACCTTAGCGATGACCAGCTAAGAATGAGGCTTGGCCACATGACTAACACCCCTTGCCAGGTTTGGATATGCCATCTTGCATTTTCTTGTTTGATGCAGCATATACATATAATGAGAGAACTTCATCGACTATGTGCATGAATCCAATAAATGAACTATTTGGTTGTATTTGGGCTGAAACGTTTTCTTTTTTGCAATAAGTTAATCTATATTTTAAGTGATACCTACCCCTCTGAAAAGCAACTATTTTTTTTTTTTTTTTTGAGGATATAGACACACTGAAGAAATAACTATAGAGATGTATTTCTAAAAGCATTCAGCTTAGTAACTGTAGCCTACCTAATAAGCCTCCATGGTCCTTAACTCTTTAAACACATGAGCGGTTTCTTTGCCTTAACACCAGAAGGATGGCAATTTTCCTATACAGTTTTTTGTGACCATGGTTTTCTGCAGGTTATCTATTCCATGGGTGATGAATATGTGCCAGAGTACGTTGACAAGAAAGCACTGGTTGAAAGGTAAGAAAACAGACTCTTGCTACGGTTTGCTTTGGTTGATACTTTTGGTGATATCTTCTTCACAGCAATTGGAAATGTTTTGAGTTGGTTGTTGAGACATTGATGGCTGGTCCCGATTGATGATGTACTTTGTCTGAAACAAAACCATTTTCAGTTCTATTATGTGGGAGCAGAGGTGCATGCATGTGTGGGTGAGGGAGAGTAGGATAGATCTTTGATTTGATCAAATCGAACATTTTGGACTCATGCAGATTGTGCAGAGCAATGGGTGGTGCAGAGAAGGTTGAAATCGAACATGGGAATCACTCCCTGTCTAACAGAATTGGTGAAGCTGTCCAGGCCATTGTTGATTTTGTTAAAAGAGAGGGACCTAAAGGCTGGGATGACCCATGGAACTAATTACTTGCCTTTTAGTCCTTTTCATGAGCGCCATTTTCTTCTCTCTTTTTTTCAACTTTTATTTTCATGTATTTCTTCTTTTGGTTGCGGCTCAGCTTTCTCGATTTCTTTTTTACTATATTGAAGGGTGAGGTACTCTAAATCTTACTCTATATAATGAAGGTTTGATTTTGGTCTGCATTGTTGGACTTCGTCAAGGGTGAAAACTATGTGGTGGTATTAATTAAGCAGAGGTCGTCTTGCCTCTTTTCCTCCATTTCTATGGCTTTATTTGGTTCCCTGCAATTCCCGATGAAGTCTTTGTCAATACTTGAGCTTACACCAATTGTAAATGGGCTACTGTTATTGACTGGGCGTAATTTATTTGTCCTTGCGTGTGTTTTTGGGAAATTATGGTCATATTGTATGTTTTTCTCAACAGTACTGCTTTGCTTCACACGCATTGGCACATGCGGACTTGCAGATAGTATAAACATGCAGCCATCTTTTGGTTTTTCCCCCTTTTTTGGGGCCCTGAATGGCGTTGCCCTTTGAACTACTCTTGAAGAACACCCGTCAAAGCTTCTTCATCACCAAAAAAGCATAAAGAACAAAACTTCTTAAGACAATACGGCTGAATTGTTGCCTTCCTTACTGTCTTCACCTGCTTACCCTCTCCGTTTTATTTGAAGTGGACCTAGAAGCTGCTTTTCAAGCATCTTATAGATATGGACAACGAGAAGTATCAAAGCTGCTCTCCACAAAATTAAATTTTGTCAAGACTTGTGGATCGATGAACCTTCTCTGAGATTCAGAGGTAAAGAGTGTTCAACAGGTGGAATGACATGGCTAGTTGTTGATCAGTGGAGTTGGTGCCAACCCAATAGCGTTAACATTCCACATCTTCCCGCCGAGGCGACAGACTTTGGCTTCAGGAAATCATTGGGTTTTCCAGAAGACACCAAACAGCTGTCTTCTAAGCAAGACATTTACTTTTTCCCTCTTGCCGTCTTGTCAAGGGGCCACGCCTCCACTGTTGATTTTCATATCGGCTATTGCCGCCTTCTTTGACGTTGCCCACCGCGTCAAGATGACAACTCCGACCCTTCCTTTCGGTGCTGTTCCCAATCATAAGCAAGAGTCCTTTAGGTGTAGTTTTCTCCGGCTCTATTGATTTGATGCCTCTGCTACCATTTATTTCTTGCGGACAGCCTTGGATGCAATATTAAACAAGCAGCTCTGTTCACTGCCCCACTATGTGCGCTACGTACATTCCTCTGACAGGTCATAATTCGTCCTCTTTTGCGCACCGTCCGACGCCGACGTAGATTCTTCAACAAGAGTGATATGTTGGTTACCGCATGAAACGATTAAGCGAAAACCATACTTTGATGCCCTACAGGTGTTCACTTTGCTGCCAGATTCCCAAATTTGGCAGTATAATCAACGCACAGACAGACAAAACTAGCTTTCTCTTTCCCAAATTTGGCAGTATAATCAACGCACAGGCAGACAAAACTAGCTTTCTCTAGTATACTGGCCGTATAATCCGCTCCCAGCTGATTTAAACTAGTAGATTGACTTTTCTGGGTTAAGCTAAATCAGAGTGCGAATTACTGGGTGTTGAATTCAGAGATCTAAATGCGGTAATTAATGGATGAACGATCGCGTGCAGATCCAAGTACAGCGGCTTGTCTGTATTCCTGCCACCAACTTTCGCAGCTCATAATGACTCCGGAGCTCAGTGGCGTTCTCTGAGCCTAACCCTGACCGGCCGTCCCACCGGTCAGGGGTTCGAATCCCGTCCCTCCCCTTCCCCGGGTGTGTGAGTTTATAATAAATTTTTTTTTTTTTTTTTTTTTTTAAAATGACTCCGGAAAATTAAGTGCTGTTTATTTCAAAAAGTATCCTTAACTTGCAACCACAAGATGGTTGAATAAAAGGTTAACTTATTTTTGGTATTATTCTTCTAATAATTAATATTTGCAATCCTGCTCTTTCCTTGCGCAAAATCCACCCCGCTGAAGCACTCGTTTACATCAGCCCTAAAGCTTACCTGATCTCCGAAATGACATGCATCAAATAAATAGCCATGAGAACTGCTTAAGCTTCCACGTCCTTTTCTCCCCGCAGCGCCTGGAATGTTGGCAGCCTCGAAACTGGTACGAAGCAAATTTATTCAGCTCAAGACAGGACGAGGTAGAAAGTCGGTTGGTTCACACCCAATAGAAGACATAATGAGATGGGTTGGGTACAGAGTTGACACCCAATCGGATATTGTGAATCGCCCAATATCAATCAAGACTTATTTTTTCTTTATAGTCGTCACCCATTTTCAGATTCAGATCCACCGTTTGTTTGCTTGGTGAGCAACGTTTAGCTTGACGAGCCTCAACGAAAGGCTTTTCTAAGGACACGCAAGGCAAACTCAGGGTCCTAAGGATAAAGTTTTGACCATATCTTCATGTAACACTCTTTGTTAGACCCATCAAACGAAATTTAAATCGACACCCTTTAGAGGATTTACTATGTTTGCACAGAATTACACTTCGTAATAGCGAAAAAGACTAAAATTAGATCGGTGGCCAATGTTTCCACAACATCTTATCCCCCAGATTGGCGTTACAGATTTCAGGTACAAAAGACGTTTCCCACAAAACGATGGAGTGAATCCCGCCATTAAAGGTCTAGAATTTGAGAGTTGCAGGGCTCTCTTTCTTTTTTATTTTGGGGCCAGAGTGGGATGCTTTCTGAACCATTTATCTGGTTTCTCTTTTGGGTTCTTTAATTGATTTCGAATTTAAATCCTGTCTGCTAAGGACCCCATAACATATGGAGCAGTGGGTTTGGCCTCTCCCATCAATCAGACGCTGCACGTGAAGTCAGGTGGCGGAAATCGCCTGAGTCACCATGCACATGCACGGAGCCCAATATCAACATTGAATAATTCTAATGGAAAGACAAGAATGCCACCACCGCAATCACCGACAGGTTCCGTGACATTATCGAATGTCAGACTCTCATTATTCAAGGGTAAACTCGTCCCGATGACTGTCAAAGTCCCAGTTCCATACTAAGGGCTTTGTTCTCAATCGATATGGGATTCTAATTTCCCAGAACTTGTTTTTTTCACTTTTATTTATTTCTTAATTCAGAAAGCAAGTTATTATCATTCCTTTGTAATTAACAAACTTTTGTAATTGGAAAGAAAGTAAGAGAAAGGCTCAAAGCGCTCTCCTTCTCCTTCTCACTCTTTGTCCTTTTTCTTCGTTGAAAGCGGGGGAACGAGAAGGGACCAGACGTCAATATCTGAAGCTGCATTGTCCTCTCCTTCGTTTCTCTGGACGATTTTCGCTTTCCATTAACAGAGGCTTCGAAGGAACTCAATCTTATCTTCAACCGTACCTTGTAAGTGAAAATCATTTCGTTTTCTTGATTTTTTTTTCTTACTTATGCTTTAGCCCAAGAAAAAGCAAAAGGGTTCTTTTTTATTTGCTTTGGTTTCCGGGAATGTGCCATTCCTCAAGTTTCAGTAGAAATTAACCAGCCTCTAGTTATTCTTGGAAGAAAAGCTCTAAGTTGATTTCTTTCCTTTTTTCCTTCTTGGCGTTTGTGTAGTTTGTTGCCGCTGTGGGGGTGGGGTTGCGTGTTCAGAGATGCCGGAGAAGGCAGTTAATTCTCTGCATTTAAATCCATGGATGATAAGGTCGAGTCCGTTGCTTCATTGGCGTTTTGGGGTACTGACGGCTCTGGTTTTTGTTGGGATGATCGTTGTATGGAGCGTAGATGGAAGCACCATAAAGAGCTTTCTTGAAGCCTGGAGGCTCAGGCAAAAAGGTTATATTGATATGAAGATGAGCAGTCCTCAGGCTAATGTAATCCAAGACCATAAGTATGTGCCAGTTAACACCTCGAACAACCTAGCTGAGGCTAATCTAACCCAAAACCACAAGTATTTGCCAGTTAACTCCTCGGACAACCTAGCTGAGCCGCCCCAGAAACTGGACAATACGACCCACTTGAACTTCCCCGTTCCCGAACCGCACCCTGTTCAAAACCCCCCCGCGCTTCCTCAAAATCCAGTTCCGAAACCAAGGCCACACATAGCTTTGCGAAACTTGAGCTGGGTTTCAGCTGAATTGGAGCCCAACTTGACATCCAATCTTCTCGCCAGGTGGTTAGCTCCGGGAGGTGAACCTTGTAAGGATTCCAAGACGGCGCGGATTGCAATTCCTAGTTTGGATGGTAGGAACGCGATCCGTTTGTCAGCTGGTGAAATCCATGAAGTTGGATTTCAAGCTCTGGATGAGTCTGGGAATCCTCGCTGTATTGGTGGGGATTACTTTGAGTCTGATCTTTCAGGGGATTCTTGGAAATCTAGACCGTTAGTCAAAGATTTTGGTAATGGCTCGTATTCTGTTTCGCTCCAGGTTCATCCGGATTTTACTGGGAAATACGTTCTCAAGCTGATCCTGCTCTATAGGCACTTCGAAGGGCTAAAGTTTTCGCCTTGGCGGTTTGCAGTTGATCAACAGCTTCGTAGGATTCCTATTATGTTTCATAAAACCTCTGGTCACTTGCATGAGCTAAATGGTTGTAAAGAATCTGATTTTAGTAGGGACATTTGGTCAGGGAGGTGGACTCGTCTTGGTAAAAATGATCAATGCGAAATTGGTAATGATGGTCGGTATCGGTGCCTAGCACCTGACTTTCCCTGCCGGAGTCCATGGTGTAGCGGTTCATTGGGGCTGCTAGAGAGCAACGGTTGGGTTTACTCAGCACATTGTGCTTTTAGAATGTTTGTGGCTGATTCTGCCTGGAATTGCTTGAAAAATCGGTGGATTTTCTTCTGGGGTGATTCGAATCACGTTGACACAATTCGAAACATGCTCAACTTTGTTTTAGATTTGCCTGAGATTCCGTCGGTTCCAAGGCGATTTGATATGAACTTCTCGAACCCCAAAGACCCAACTCAGTCAGTTAGAATTACAAGCATTTTCAATGGGCATTGGAATGAGAAAGGGAATTATGAAGGTTTGAACTCGTTGCAGGATGAAGGATTTAGGAATTTGTTAAAAAGTTATTTTTCTGGAGACACGGTTCCAGACTCTATCATCATGAACTCTGGATTACACGACGGTGTGAAGTGGATAAATATAAGGGCATTCTCTGCTGGGGCAGATTACGCAGCATCATTTTGGGCTGGGGTTATGGAGTCAGTAAAGCAGAGGGGGTTGGCTGTGCCAAAGGTTTTTTACAGGACCACTGTGGCGACCGGTGGATATGCTCGATCAATGGCATTCAATCCGAATAAGATGGAGACATTTAACTGGGTACTGTTGGAGAAATTGAAGCGAGCTGGTGTGGTTTCAGGCGTGATCGACAACTTTGATATGACTTTTCCCTGGCATTTTGATAACCGGTGCAACGATGGGGTGCATTACGGCCGCGCACCTGCAAAGATGAAGTGGAGGGACGGCCATATTGGGCACCAGTACTTTGTAGACCTCATGTTGGTTCATGTTTTGCTTAATTCACTTTGCGCAAGATAGTAGTCATTGAAAGGTTCGTGTTAACCTGTGCAGTCGGAGGAATTTTCCTGCTCTTCCTTGCAGTCTTCCAGCCATCCTTGCCAAGGGGGGCACAGATAAACAGTTTGGAGGTGGGAAATTCTATATATATATATACACGAAAAATTCATATTTTCACTAGATTAGATAGCATTCTTTATTTGTTTATAAACTTCCATATGAATTTAGATAAAGATATGGTTTCCACGCTTGTAGAGTTTGAGGGATCCTGGAGTGTCAGAAATAGAAAATATTGGTGCTAATGAACTTCACTATATAACCGAGACTGTTTTCACATTTCTGGTGTCTGCTATCCCCCCTTCTCTTACTTATTAAGCGTTGAAATGCATCAAAACTAGCATAGAACATGCTGTTCGTTTTGTTTAGGTAGTAAGTTACATGTAGTCTTCTTTCGTCCTTCTGGTCTGAAGGCTATATGGATGTGCATATCTGGCAATCTGCAGTGCAGTCTTACAAAGCATTTCTATTTAAGATGATGAATAGATGATCCTTTTGGGGACAGCTAATGACCTGTGTTCTTGGCACTCTTTTTTAACGGATTTGGTTCGTGGATTGGACAAGCTCTGCCACTCATTGCTTTTCAATTGCCAAACTCGAGTTTGTTGCACCGAACATTACCAAGAGAATAGCTGAGATATTTTAATCCTAGTTAAGATACCGAAGTTGGCTTGTTGGTTAATATAACAAAGCCATAAGCTTGGTGTTGTTGATACCTTTGGTTTGTAAAGAGTAGTTTGGTTCTAGATTCTTGGAAAGATAAAGTTGATGTGGCGTTAATTGGCGTAGCGTATGAGCTTTGGCTTCGTCCTTAAAAAAGTATGGTAAATCGGCCTTGTGGGGGACCCGAATGTGATCGACCACCAACGTTAACGTCGTCTTGCGCCTCAGCTGATGGTCCCTTCATCGGAGTAAACGGCAATGTGGAATCCTTGGTTGTCCCGCAGTACATAGAGAAAGCAAAAGAGGGTTGTCTCGTGCTTGGTGATGTTAGGATAAAGAGAAAAAGACTAGTTATTTCTCTGGATGGTGAAACACAGCAAAAGCGTGTTGTTCTAGGAAAGGGCGAGAACCGTGTCTTTTTGCTGTGCCGTAAATCAAGAACGAGTGAGCTTTTGGCGTTGAAGTCAAGTTCGTGCTTCTTTGGGGGTTGTGTTTATACGTAAAGTAAAAAATGAAGAAAAGAAATGTTTTCCACTATCTGTCGGCCCACCTACCTGTAGTATTTTCCTTCTTCTTTTTTTGGGTCTGGGCCCTATGTGTTTCGTAGGTGTAATTGGGCCAAAAGACTTAGTGGGTGCGTCAAACAGTGGTCGACCTTTATCCACCGCCATTGGGGTAACCTATTTGTTGAGCTTAATTAGTCTCAGGTCCAGCTGCACATACTCACCAACAACGTGAATTTTTATTCTTCAAACAGTCCACAATTCTATTTGTAAATTATTTGACCCATAAATTAGAATGCTAAATATAAAAAATGATCTTATGAGAGGTTAAGTCATCTTTAAGCTTATGGGAGCCTGGATAGGGAATGATATTATAAAATAACAAATGTAACTTGTGATTAGACTTAAGTCTTATGATAAAATAGTTTGGGGAGTTCTCCTGGCTTAGTGGTAAGCTAGGGTCTTGACCAATGAGTCCACCCAGGTGTTCGATTCCTCATTCCTGTATCCACGTGTGTGAAACTCATCCTTAAATCCACAAGTTAGAGGTAGTAAGCCATTAATAAGATATGGGTACACACTTTAATTAACATGGAATGTCCCCCCTTTACATTGGAAAGTGATATTTAATTAACATAGGATGCCTCTTTGATTATCAACTTAGGATGCTCAAAATAATATTCTAATACTATGTTAAAGACAAGAAGGTCCATCCTCAAACCTGTAGGCTAGAGGTGGTAAATTCTAATAATTAATAAAGCTAAATATATGGCCAAACACTTTAGGCGTGTAAGAGAAAATCCCAACAAATATCATAATATGTAAACTATGTGACCCACAAATTAAGTTTTATAACGCTAAGTTGTACATAAGTTTCACACCCGTAAGTTTCTGGGCTAAAGGTAGTTGGAATCCACGGAAGTGCCTAGATGTCTGATTATCACAATTGACCAAGTTCCTTAACTCCCGGGTCCTCGCCAAAACGCTGGTTTACAGCATTTAAGGTTGTCGTAACTTTGATTTTTGTTATTTATTTTAAAACTATAGGGAAAAATCCGGGCATAGAAATAAATAGGAGTGGAGGATGAGGCAGACTAACGCGTGTTTCTTTTGTACTGGCAACTGAACATAATCGACACGCAAAGGGGAAGATAGACAGGAAAGTACTTGCTGGGGTGTTATCGATATTGGTAGTTACTTAATGTTGATGGGAGGATTCTCCTAAGTATAATCATCGACGGTGCGTTTTTATTGGATTGGTGCCCAAATCCCAAAGAAAACTAGACTACAAATCTGGCAAATTCCGGGGGATTGAGGGCTCGCTTGTCCTCGAAGCTAGCAATCTCCGACTGCGACGACGACGACGAGGATTGCAGGCCTTGGCGTCGGAGGTTTTTCATGGCGTTTACGTGGGGCTACGCGCTCAGGATCACTCTCCTCCTCCTCCTCCTCGCTGCCGTGGTCACGGCTTTTTTCACTCTCCCCGTTGAAAAGGTAGAGTTCTTTTCATCTGGGTCTGTGTTGTTTTCGCTCTTTGTTTGTTTATTGGGTTTGTCTAACTGCCTTTTGTTGGCTGCTTTATTGAGCTCCGGTTTTTGGGTTTGTGTCGGATTTGGTGAAATGATGATTGGTTTCTTCTGTTTAATTTTGTTGTTTGAGTCATTTGTTTCGGGTTTGTGTTTTTTTCTTTTCCATTCTAGTGGGATGGCATTCTTTTGGACTTTTGGTCAGGATATATTAGGGTTCCAGCTAAATTACGTGCATTTTGGTTTTGTCGGCAGTTTGCTGGAATTGGTTCGCAATCACAAGCCTATGTTTCTGTACTTGGGCACTGAAAATAAATTAGAACTGAAAGAAATGGGACAAATCCCAATTTCACTGAGTCTTATTCACTTGGAAGTTGCTGAACAATGTCTGATTTTTTTTTTCTCCCTTCTTTTATCGCAAAAGAGTTTCATTTTCCGTCATAAAATCCGTAATGCACTGCGTTTTTCTGGCGGCGAACAGAAAAGATAGTGAAGTACCATTTCGAACTACTCCCGCTTCATTTCCTGATCGTGGTTTCAGTTTCTAAGTTTAGTACTAATTATATTCTGGAATCTATGGTACTTAGTTATTTTGGACTATTTATTTCTGGCAAATTCAGTCTTCATTCCAAAATGTTACGTGAAATTGTAGTATGGTTTCTTTTTCTCTGTGGCATTAGTTCTTCTGCTTTTCCGGTTGCATTAAGAGGGTCCTGTTGATCTCTTTCCTGAAAAATTATGTCAAGTTTATTTCGAGTGCTTTAGATAATGTTAATTTACAAAATCATCTGGTTCCTGCAGATTCTGAAGGACTTCTTATTATGGGTTAAGCAGGATCTTGGACCTTGGGGTCCACTTGCGCTGTAAGTCAATTGCTACTTTCTAGGGATTTGTGATTTCCTAATCGACTTTGAATAAAACGTTTGTAGTGTTGCTTCCTGTGCACTGGAATAAGGTTCTATTGTGAATCACTTTTTGATCGTAGTCGTTGCTTTAGTTTTTTGGGTTGAGGGTCATAGATGATGCATTTAGAAGGTTGTTTGTAGAGTTCATTTAACAACTGGCTTGGAATGTGTCGTTTTCATTTTGTTGTCCATAATGTCCTTGCATGGAGGCTGTATAATCCTGTTTTGAAGTTTGTTGATCGTTCAGCTGTCTAGTTTGGCCAGTTAAAATAAGACATTTTATTTAAATTGGTTTTAGAATTTTAAGTTTATATGGACTGGATATAAGTTGGTGGCTTTTTATTTCTTTTTGGTTGATGATTTCAATACTAACTTATCTGGACTGAATGAGTGAGCTATGACTTTAAGGGTATTTACTTAAAATTAATATAGAGGGGGTTAAGTACTAAGCAATATCCTCTTTAGAAATGGTAAGATGAACACATTTCGTGTTAGCTGATTTATTTTGGAGCTCTTGAGTCAATTACGAAAATGTTTAGGCATGGCCAGTTGAGTTAAGCATTGAATTGGTTATCTTAATGATAGATAACTTACGCTGAACACTAATGTTTCTTGTCATGTGACCCATATTTCTTTGTGTAACCTGCAGGGCTGTTGCCTACATTCCTTTGACAGTCTTGGCAGTTCCAGCATCAGTACTGACTGTAAGCATATATCCAATTGCAATGCTGTTGTGAACCTTTTTACTCATTTTGTATAATTATCATTACTTGCTTTTTGTTTATTGAAGTTAGCATTGAGATTTCTTTTGAATAAATTGCATATGCTTGCGAGAAACAGATGCTGATTCCTTATGTTTGTCCCAAGAACCTTCAGTTGCTTGATTCTTGATTTTCTGTTCATATCTGTCTAGTTGCTACTGTGAACATTTCGAGAGAAAGCAAATATTCTACTCTGCCCCACCGAAATAACCGGGGCCCCTGTAATCCCCCCTCCCCCCCTCCCTTTCCTCTTCTCTTTTTCCCTGCTTTAGAGGAAACAAAAAAAATTTTAAAAAAAAATTAAAATTAATTTTTTTTTAAAAAGAAATCCAAATTTAAGTGCACTTTTATGACCTTGCTCTCCATGTATCAGCTTGGTGGTGGCTATCTTTTTGGGCTGCCTGTGGGTTTTCTTGCCGATTCTATTGGTGCTACTGTTGGTGCAGGGGCTGCATTCCTTCTTGGCAGAACAGTAAGTTCCTGAACTCATGTAATCTCTGCATTGCAGTATTTTAGGTACACTGAATGGTAGATTATGCATACTACTAGAAAGAGTTCCTTATCTATAAAATCAAATTAACTGCTATTGATACTGGAAGTTCAAATGCGGGGGATCTTACCAAATATTTTCAGCATTTTTTTTTCTTGTAGTATTTAGATTTTTCTCTTCTGATGATTTATTCTCCTACTAGATGCTGTACAGTTTGTTTTTACCTTAGTTTTTGATTCGTACAAGTGTTGCATCTATTTATTTTGATTCCTGTGCAGATAGGGAAATCCTTTGTTGTTTCCAAGCTGAAGGATTATCCGCAATTCCGGTCAGTGGCAATTGCTATTAATAGATCTGGATTTAAGGTTGGTAACATTCAAATCTCTCTTTGAATGGTTTTTTTGTTTCCTTTCATTTATTATTTCCTGAATGTTCAGTTCATCCTAATTGAACATCTTAGATTGACTGGCAATAGGAAAACTCTCAGTATTCTGAGGACACACAATAAGGCAAGTGCGTAATTGGATTTTACATGGTAGATGACTATGGAGATCATTTATTGTTGTGCAGGATGATAAAAATAGGGAGATTGAAATCAAGCTAGTATGTGCTACATGCTAAGATGTCACTTATTTTAATAAGGAATGTTGGTCTCAAAGAATGAGTTAGGAAAGGTTAAATTCTCTGCTGTTTTGGGCTTGTTATCTAATTTATAATTGTCAAAACTGTAAACAACTGAGCTTATTATAACCTGCTCACAAATTAGCTTTTGTATGCCAATGATGTTAATGACGTGTTTGTCAGTGAAGTTATATGAAAAATATCCTATGGGCACTGAGCTGTCATTTGAATGTTGCTCTCCCACCTCTGACAATGAGCGATTGCCAATATAAAGTAGATTATATTTTTGAATTCATTGAGGATGTCAATGAAAGTAGTGGTGGTGACAACGACCTAGTAATTACTTTGCCAATGTGGTTATAGTTTCATTGAAATAAATGTGTTTTTCTACAGATGCGGAGCTGATTTCTTCCTTTTCTTTTGGGGAGGAAAAGGGGAAGGAAGGAGAGACAGGAGAGCGAGAGATTTTTTTTTTGGGGGGGTGGGGGGGATGATTTGATAAAAGCTGCGGAGGCTTAATGGTGATTGCATAAACTGTAAATAGTATGTTTGTGTGTGTGTCCGAGTGTGATGATTACCTCTGGCTTGAAAAGAAAAATGATTCAACTTTAGGCTCTTATTCTGCACTTGAATTTCAAATGTTATAAATGCAGCTATAGCCTCTAAACTATCTCTATTTACCATAGAGAAGAAGTAAACTTTGGTCTGAGGTGAATCAACCAAAACTGTTTTGTAGTCGGGTAAGGTCTGAGAAAATGAATGTAATGTTGAAAATAAACATCAGAGGTTTGAAAGTATTACAAGAGTATTCCGTGATCCTTCTGTTACTATGAGAAGGTCTGGTTCGTGATTGAAAATTGAAATTCCACTCCTGGCTCAAAGGGTGATAACTTTAAGACAGTTAAGCTTTAAATAACTCATTTTGAGAGTTGTTTGCTTGGTCATGTACCCTGCCATTTATTTCTGAATGCTTATCTCTCACTTTGCAGATTGTGTTGCTGCTTCGCCTTGTTCCAATACTGCCATTTAACATGATGAATTACCTCCTGTCTGTGACTCCTGTTCCTATTGGGAAATACATGCTGGCTTCGTGGTTGGGAATGATGGTATGTTCTTTGCACTTTAACTTTGATCCCGTTAGCATTTGTCATTTTGTGTTTAACATGTATTGATAGACCATATATAACACTCAAGGGAAGTTTTATGTCTATATTTTGGTGGAGAGGGGACAATCTTTTAAAGGGTTAACATGACATTTGTGAAATAAAACAAAAAATTTGGTTGTTGGAGGCATTGGTTTCTCTGGATATGTTCCGCACCTCTGTCTGTGTGCTTCTGTGCTTGGTCATGTGCAAGATGATTGTGTTGTCCAGAGGTTGGCCTCATGTCAATCAACTATTTGATTAATGTATAAGCTTTTCTATGTTTCACACAAATTCTCTTCTGTTTAGTATCTGGTGAGATCAGCGTAGCATGCATTAAATATGTTCTTTTGCAAAAACTTTTCCCTACGAAAAATAAATTTAAATAAAAGAAATTAATTTTTTCTTCTGGAAAAGAGTGATTATATAGTCATTTCTTCTTGATTATAGGCAGTAATGTTCTCAATATTTCTTTTCAAAAGTACAGTACACCTTTTTTTAATTGTTTTGAGTTTTTAGAATTAATCTATTTGTTAAATATATTGAAACAAATTCATTTTTGGTTTTAGAAAGAGGGGAAGAATTTTTTGAACTGTTACAAAATACAGCCAAAGATTAATTATTGAACTCTTAGTGTTTGGAGTGTCTGTAGATAATTGAACAATAAGTAAGACATGCATACATTTGTCCTGATTTTGAAGAATGCTATCCTGATTAGATGGTTTGTTAACTTTCCAAGATGGTTTCTGTTACAGCCAATAACATTTGCATTAGTTTATGTTGGAACAACTCTCAAGGATCTTTCTGATGTGACACATGGTTGGAGCGAGTTTTCAAAGACTCGTTGGGTAAGTGCTTTATCATCTTTGTCTGTTTAGGCACGTTAAGTTTTTCTTAGTTTTTCAAATCACCCACCATATCGCATGGCTAGTGAAAGTTAACCCTGCCCCAACGCCATACTGGCAACTCAGAAGTATATGCTCATAGTGGAAATTGAAAGGATCTACAGAGAAGATTTTTAAATGAGGATTAGGATACTGATGTGTGCTTTAGCCTTTTCTTCATCATCCGTTCTAATGCATTTTCACCCTTCCTTCATGCAGGCATTTATCATATTGGGCCTTACAGTATCTGGTAAGTCGTGATCTTCAAAACAAATGCATATTTACGTTCCAGGAATACCTTTTCTATTGGTTACTTGTCGCTGGAAAATGTTATTCGCTTCTTACTTTTTAATTAGAAAACACAACTTCATAATTTTCAATTAGCAAATGTAAACATTCAAATAAAATCATCAGACTATTTTCCTAGTGACTATGGTACTAGAGAATGGAGATTTTCAAGTCTATGATGATCATTCTGCTGTTGTCTTCTTCCTAGTTAATGTGTTGAGGAGGGGAGTGAATTTTTAATGATGATCTGTACACATGCATGGCCGGAAGACTGACCATATAATGGAGCCTCCTTGTCTTTCGAATTTGAAAAGAAAAAGAAATGAAAAGGTTGATTTTGAATCTTCCCGTAATCTATTTTGGCTTGTCTGCAGTGGTTCTGATGATCTGTGTAACAAAAGTTGCCAAGGGTGCTTTGGATAAAGCTTTGGCTGAGAACGAGGATATTGATGATATACTGGCATCACCAGAGCTGCCCGTTGTGGCTGAACCACCGGCGGATCTGAACCAGCCTCTCATAATCAAGATAGACCATTCCGAAGACAATGATGGACGTTGAAATAAACGTAATTTGTAAATTCCTCCCATACTTACTGTCTGAAGGCCGTTATCTGTTGAATTTTTTTCCATCAGTTGACGCTTTAGGTCCTACTTACTCGTTTTTTGTACAGTCGTCGTCAGAGCTATATCGTTTGGACCGAGATAACTGATTTTAAGATTAAGAATGCTCAAGCGTAGCTCATGCCTTGAACTGGAAAATAAATATTGAAGGAATCAATAAAATTCTTAGCTTTCTACGTTGTGTAATTTGCTCTAGTTGCTGTTATGATGGCTTTTTCTATCTACTTTGTTTTAATGACTTAACAGCCATCGACTCAATTCACCTATCAAAGTGCCACTATTGGGTGGACTCCAAATTTCATCGTTCTAATGTTTCTTTTGGAAAACAAAAGAAGTTAATTGAGTATGTTCGAGAGTAGCAATGATTGGAAGCATTCAAAATGGGGGATGGCAAAAAGCTCCAGTTGATTGGACGTTGTGCCTTGTCTATGGGATCATCTTACATGTATTCTGTGTCACGAAATTCCAAGGGTTTCGTCTTTAAGTCGTGAAAACTGCTAACAACGATCATCAATAGCCTTTTCAGAATATTGATAATCATCAATGTAATCCAAATATGAACCAAGTTATAATGGCTCAGCTTTTGGATGGTGGGTGTTGCCGTCCAACTTGCAGGCATACACTGCTGGAGTAACGGAAAAGTTGTCTATTTTCAGACTTGGGTTGGAGCAAATCGAAAGCAGCCTTAATGATGTAGGGGTAAACAACACGATACAGTACCTCATCGTCAAACTTTGGATATGCGAGATCGTTGCTGTTGGTTTCCTTCGCGATCTTTGTTAAGACATGCCTAAGGCGACTTGACACTAAACAAGTTCATCTTTTTAATGCAAACTTAACTACCGTTCACCTTGTAAAGAAGTTGACACATAAATTTCGTCATTGCAGTCGACTGGGACAGGAAAGTACTTGTAATGGTTTTATCCTTATTTGGTAGTTACTTGACGCTGATGGGACGATTGCGTTAAGCCAAATCATAGATGCAGTGCATCCTGATTGGCTAGGTGCCCTGACCCTGAAGAGAACGAGATGAGAAATCTGGTAAATCCCGTGGGAAGGAGGGCTCGCTTGTCGTTGAGGCAAGCAATCTCCGACTACAATAAAAACAACGAGGTGCGCAAGCATTGGAGTCAGCTTTTTCATGGCATTTACGTGGAGCCATACCCTCAGAATCACCCTCCGCCCGCTTCTCCTTTCCTATGTGGCCACGGCTTGCTCGGCTCTCCCGTCGAAAAGGTTCTGTTTCTTCATCTCAGTCTCTGCTTCTTTCGCTTCTTTGCTTTATCTAATGCAGAGGCATGAAGTAAAAGGTCCTATTTTTGAGGTCACATTGCAGTATCTATATTTTGAAATTTTAAGATGGACACATTTCGTGTGAAAGCTGATTTGTTCCGGAGCCCTTTAGTCATTTGGAAAATGTTTAGGCATGGCCAATTGAACTTTTTAAGCATTAAATTGCTTTATCCGAGTAATAAGTAACTTATGCTGAAGGTTAACGTTTGTTTGCCATGTAATTCATATTTCTTTAGATAATCTGCTGGTCTGTTGTCTCCCCTCCTATGACTGTCTTGGCAGTTCCAGTATGAGTTCTCACTGTAGGTAGATATCCATTGCAATGCTCCAGTGAACCTTTTTGTCCTCACTGGAGTTATTTGAACCTTTTTTTTTTTATTGAAGTTTGCCATAAGATTTCTCTTGAATAAACTGCATATGCTTGCGATTGGCAAAATCTTAAGGCCTTATGTTTCTCGTAAGAATATCCATTTGCTGGATGTACATCAATGAAACAATTAGTAACATTAATGAATATTGGTGCAGAGTCAGAGAGTTTGCATGTCTGATTTTGAAGGATGCTATCCAGTTTAGATGTCTTGTCAATGTTTCAAGACGGGTTTTGTCATAGCCAATGTTAAAGGCTGGGAGGTCCATCTTAAAACCCACAAGCAAGAGATGGTGAACCCCAACTATTAATAAGGTCAGACATATGATAACACACTTCCAAAATGGGATGAAATCCTAACATGCTCCTTTTACACATAGAAATAATATTCAGCTAACGTGAAAATCCTCTTTGATTATCAACATGAAAGGCTAAGGATAATGCTATGATACCATGTTAAAGGCTGAGAGGTCATCTTAAAACCTGTAGACAAATAGTGGTAAACCCTAGTCATTAATAAGGCTAGACATATGGCCAAACATTTATGGTGTAGGACGAAATCCCAACAACCAATGATGGTTGTATTAGTTTATGTTGGAACAACTCTTAAGGATTTTTCTGATGTGGCACATGGATGGAGTGAGTTTTCAGAGAGTCGCTGGGTAACAGCCTTGTCATCTTCTTCTTGTTCAGGCATGTCAATTTTTCTTACCTTTTCAAATCCACCCTGTCACGTGCCTGTGAAACTAAACGATGGCGCAATGCCATATGGACATTGAAAGAAATTGCAGTGAGGATTTTGTATTACCTAAATGAGGGTTAGGACTCTGATGTGTGCTTTGGCTTTTCCTCCATCACACAGTTCTAAGACATCTTCACCCTTTAATCATGCGGGCAATTATCATATTACGCCTTGCAGCATCTGGTGACACGCAATCTTGAAAGCAAATCATTTTTGCTTCTTACTTGTTTAAAAAATCACACACCTTCCCACTAGTCAAGTAGCACTTGTAAACATTTCCCAATAAAATCATCTACTTGTTTTTCTACCGCCTAGGTACTTGACAAAGAATAGTTCCAAGGGACTAGTGTAAGAAATATGATCTGCAACGTGAAATAATCGATGTTGACCATTCTGAAATCGTCTTCTTCCTAGTAAATGTGTTAGGTGGGGAGCACACATCTACTGGGTCCACTTGTGCACAAATCTAGCATCTACCAGCACTGATGGTCTGCACATGTGCTTGACCAGAAGACTAGCCACATTGTGGAGCCTCCTTGTCTTTTGAATTTGAAAAAGTAAAAATGAAAAAGTTGATTGTGAACCTTTGCAATCTTTAGTAATTTCAATTGGCTTTTTTACGGTGATTTTGATAATCTGTGTCACAAAAGTCACCAAGTGTGCTTTAGAAAAAGCTTTTCCTGAAGACGAGGATATCGATGGCATCTTGTCATCGCTGAAGTCGTTCATTGTGGCTGAACGATCTCGTTCAGCTTCTCATAATCAAGATAAGACCTTATGAAGACAATCATGGAAAATGAAATAAATGTTAGTGTAAATTTTTCCCCAGCCTGCTTCTGAAGGCCGTTATCTGATTTGTTTTTTGCATTAGTTTGAGGCTTTCAGTACTTCTTGCACTTTATTGTACAGCCCTTCTTCTAGCAATTTAGTTCTGGGGCAGGAATGACTGACTCAAAGATAAGAATGCAGAGTACAGCTCATACCTTGAACTGAAAAATAAAGATGGAAAGAATCAATAAAATTTTTAGCTTTTAACTTTCTGTAACTTGGTTTAGGTCTTGTTTTGATGGCTCACTCTTGACTACTTTGTCATGCACTTCTATAACATTTAGCAAACTGTGCATTTGTAACTACACCACAACAGACCCCAATCCTAAAGAACACATTTTCTGGCCAGCCCAATAGAAAGAAGCAGGTTCGGCAACTTGCCATCTTGTAAACTTTATATTTGCTTATATAAACCGAGTAGAATTCAAATTTCTCTTTGAGAGAAAGAACAAGACGAAGCTTTCTTTAACTACGCTTAATAACAGAGGCCATAGACGATCCTTGTTGGATTCCGGGAAATGCCCATGTGGCTGCGTCAGATCGGTAAGTACCAACTTAAATGTGCAGCTTAAAAATTTACAACTGTAGCAAGCTTCGGTTCTTTATGGCAACAGTATTCTGAACGGAGATGCTAACAGAATAGAGTAGTATTTAGTTAACTTTTGCGGATTATAATGTTGTTGCAGAAGGGAGTCTTCTGCAACATTAGGAACTCCCTTTTTCGTAGTTGACTTCACCGACGGAAGTGGACTGGAACTTTTGGCCCTGAATTAGTGGGACTGTTGGATATGTGTTGATATGCAATGATGGAGGAGGATTGCAGTATTGAGAGCCTGAAAATTTAACATTTGTTGGACTGCAAACTTTAGCATTTTAATATTTCTTTTGGAAAACAAAAGGAGTTAATGAGTACGTTTCAGAGTAGCCATGATTGGATGCATCCATTGTTCGGGGAATAGCAAAAAGCACCAGTTGATGGACACGGAGTTGACAGAAGTTGATCCCTTTTCTTATAGCAACCGGTTCCATGTTTTCTCTGTCAGAAGATAACTTCAAACAGCAATCATCAAGCGCGTTAGCTTGTTCATAATCCATTTGGGGTGGTCCAAATTCTGAGCCTAGTTTCACCTAGTGGAAGGTACCTGGTGCGGTCCAAATTGTAGGCACTTGATGCTTGAGCAATGGTTCTGGGGAGGAAAAGTTATCCGTTTTCAAACTTTGATTGGAGTAAATCAAAAGCAACCTCAATGATGAAAGGGGAAGCAACATGATATACTACCTCATCATGAACTTGTGAATTGCGAGGTGGTTACTTTTGGTTTCTGATGCCTTCAACTTTCCAAAGAGGAAAAAAAAAAAAAGGAAACAAAGAAGACGAGAAAAAGTCACTCCTTAGCTATTTTCTAAAATTTAGCTGCGACATGTTATCTTTCCCATAGTCTTCTTGTGTCTGTTTATGGGTGTCAGAGGACCCTACCAGTTTCTTAGAGAAAGGGCTACCAATATTCCAATGTTTCTTTGGTACCACTCCTTGTATCATTTAGGTCCGGCCTAGTTCAATCTGAACTACCCCTTTTTGGATTGGCCAGAACCTAGAAATCTCAGCCGTTGTTTCACAAATAACAGTACCAACACTTCCACTTTATATATAGACTACGACTTCTGAACTGTGAAACAAAGATGCATGTTGTTTCAAAGTTAAAGCTGACCGAAAATTTCAAGCGCCTCGGAGGAAAAATGCCGGGGTTCGGCATTTTTCCCCTTGGTGGGTGCTTTGACGGATGCCGCGACCACACTCAGGCCTCGGGATTTGGCACAAGGATCTGGAACCTGAGCGACCGGCCGGTGGAGCTGCAAATCAGAGTGGGATCGATATTGAAGAAGGTTCATACTTTAAAGCCAGGCTCTTCAAAGAGACTGAAATGCAAGAGCATATACAAGGCTTACATGCCTGGTAAAAGCGGCACCGGTGGTGGAGGAATGAAGAGCTTGCTATATTACTACGATGAGACATGCCACCCCTACGTCTGGATAAATGAAACTGGGGGTGATTCCCTGAGGATGGTCAAGCAACAGTATCTCAGTCTCGAAGACCTGAGAGATTGCTCTGAGATCAGAATCTTTAGGGACCATCAGAGAGGCTGCATATCAGTTCGCAAGAAACCTAGGCCAGATTTTTGCTAAGTTTTCTCCACAAATCGTAAGTTTGAATGTTCTGTGTTGGTAATGAAACCAAAGACGCTTCTTTGGTCTTTGACTGTCTTTGTCTCTTTGGATCTTCTTTTGCTTCATGAATGTATTGGAAGAACTCAGAATACACAAAAGTATTCTTTAGAATGTAGTAGTGTAGCCGTTGGATCTGGTTTTCTCATTAATTAGCTTCATTTCAACAGTTAAAAATGTTCCTTCTTTGCTATTCTAGTGATTCAGAAATGGTGAAAATACAAAAGCATAAGAAGAACTCGCAGAAGCAGCACCTAACTGGGATCCGTCCGGCATGTTTAGAATCAATATGGTCAAATGAATTCATTGCTCTGTGGTTTCAACAAAAAATCCGTGGTAGGCACCATAGTCAAGCTAATATGAACAGAGGAGGAGAGCTATAGAGAGATCGTTTGATTTTCTTGACGTACGACGCACTTCGATTCAGCTGCAAATGATAACCACGAGTTAGGAACATGATGTTTAGGCCACACAAACCAATTTTTGTCCATAATGGTAGATGTTGACCCATGCAATGATTTACAACACGGGATTGATAGTAAGTTATCTGATGATAATAATAGGCTTAAAATCTAATTTAAAAGTTATTTCATGAGTTACGAGGGACAAAATTTATATTTAAATATTACTAAAAAATGATTTATTCTTTTCACTTTGGGATTTCTGTGATCGTTGCTTGGCCCTCTTGCCTCTCTTCATCTTGCTCACTTGTCTTGGCACTATTCTGATGCTGATTGAACTTGTTACCGCTGTTAGTTCTGTGTTTCCAGGGAAGCTGCTATCCAAGAGATTAGCATTTGGTTGGTTTTCCAGGACTTTGTCACAAAGCGACGACTTTGATGTTCCCTCCCACCTAACTTGCACATCCTCGTGAATGGTTGTCAAAGATTTTTATTTTATTTTATGGGTTAGGCTTCCAAAGGATATTATCGGTTTACTTTCTCCTTCGGTTGAAGTTTTAGTGTTCATATCTATTAAGACAAAAATATTAAACTTAAGAAATAAGTTATTAATTTTTTACTTTATTTAATATCTTAATATTTTAAGTTAGATATAGACCTTTTTGTATTATAAAATTTAATATGATATTAGAATTTATGATCTATATTAACACTTCAATAATTTGGATAAGCTCAAAATTTAGAAAAAAACTTAACAGGAAGATAGTTCGAGTTGAACCATTATAATGAAAGGCGTGTTAAATAAATAATATAGAATTATCTCACCTTAACATGTTAAAGAATTTAGTAAAAATATATATTTAATCTTCTACTTAATACATTTCGTGATGAGCAATGGAATGAGTTATGGATTATAGAGATACTAGTAAGGAATAACAACTAAAATTTTGAAAATTTAAAATTCTAGAAAGGTAAAGATTAAAAAATAAACTACTAAAACGTAAAAACAATAATTTAAGTGTAATAATTAAAATAATTGAAATGTAAAAGGCTAGAAAATAAAAGCATGAAACTTAAAAGGCAAAATCGGATAAAACAAAATTATTTATAATCTCAAAAGGTTCTTCTCCAAAAGTTTTGACCACAACTAAAATAACAATAGATTCGAAATATTTAAAACCTAAGTCTTGTGAAATTTATATACCTAAAATCAAAAAAAAATAAAAACTAACCAAATTAAAATCGCAACAAATTAGGAACCATAAAAATAGTAAGAATCTTGATATGTATGAAAACTCTAAATAAATCAGACTTCTTATGTTTGGGTTTGGATCCAACAAATTACATTGTAGCCCTAATTTTTTATCAAAGAATCAACAAAACTTAAGCTTTCTCATTATCTTGGCCTTTGGGCATTTCCACGTCACTACCTCTTTTGCTCATGGATAAAAATCATTTTAAAAATATTGTCTCATACTTGATATGAAAGAACAAGTTAAATCCCATATGATAAATCCAAAATTTAAGTTGAATATCTATCATTCTCTATAAAATTTAACAGCATCTAATATTATTTTGCATGGTACTATCTCTTAACCTCAACGAAGCGGGCAGTTGGCATTAATCAATACTTTTCCTTATCAAAGTATATCCAAATATATGATAACACGTTTGCATAGAGTGGGGCAATAATGTCATAATAAAATCAAACATTTCCAACCATCACAACTATTTAAAACTATTTCTCAATGCAAAATGTCTTCTTAAACTACATTAAGAGGTATGTACTACAGCACATTCGAGGAACATAAGGTCTGTGATGCAAGCTTGCTCTTTTACTTCTAAAGGCTGATCATGGACGACCAAGCCCATGATCTTCGTAGTTTTCTGACGAAGCCTCCTATGATCCTATGATCTGGTGTTGTCTCACAAGTTGACCGGCCAAGCACCGCCCGCCATAGAAGTTAAAACAGGGGGAAAACACGGAGAACAGTGACAAGTTGAAACAGGACGAGGAAATAGAAGTTTCTTCGACAGCTTTCCTTCTTCAAACCGGTCTTTCCACACGCTTGGAATTGAGAATTCTCTTCCTTCCTAGACTCAACCTTGCCTTCCTTCCTCACCCAAATCCCTGAAACCGCGATCTGTCGCTACCTTTCTTGAAATCCAAATGGGGATTTCGTTGGGGACCAATAAGAGAAGGAACAACCACTATCTTCATCCCCCGCCACCTCCCCACTACCTCTCTCCCTCTTCTTCCTCCGCTTCCTCTTCACAATATTACCACATAGAGCCCCCACCGCTCCCACTACCTCCGCCGCCGCCGCCGCCCCCTCCCCCGCCCCCACATAATTATCTTCCTTATACTCCACCACCCCATCCTTATGCCACGCGCCCTCCTCCCCCGGCTCACTCCTACTACTACTCTGGTGGGTACAATTCCTCCGGTTACGCCAACTCTTTCTCCTCTCAATATGCTTACCGCCCTTATCAAGCTAATCTGCCTAATGGGTGGTCGGCAGCCCGGCAGCCTGCGGGCCCGGTATTTGATCCGCCGCCGCGTTACGTCGAGCATCGTAGCGCGAAGAAGGTGAGGAATGATGTGAATGTGCACAAAGACACCTTGCGGCTCGTGGTCGATGAGCAGAACCCGGATCATCACCTGGTCTCTTTCGTTTTCGACGCCCTATATGATGGGAGGTGAGCAACTTAATTTTCCTTGTAGATATTTTATGCTTAAGATTAGTAAACGTTACCGTGTTCTGTCTTTTATTTGGTGCTGTTTAATGAATGTCGGTTGAGGTTTGGGTAATGATTGGTATGAGGGTTTTTAGGAAATTCACGAGTTAGGTTTTCGTTATGAAGTCAGATTTGAGACTATTGGCTTTGTTTGGTTGCTAAAAGAATTACGAGGGCCGAAGATAATAGAAGTGAAATTTTGGATCTCAAAAGAGTCATTGCTTTTGAAACGGAGAATAATAGAGTTCCAATTCATTAGGATCAGTGGAACTAGTTAGCTTAGCTGAGTTGATGATTTTCGTTTCTAAGAAAAATAAGCAAATAGAAAAGATCAAACTAACCAGAGCTAGTTGGCTTGCTAAGGAAATGGTTGCCTTATTAATTTTCTTTTTCTTCCTCCAGTACTCTAACCAACCAAACAGATGAATGCTATGTGTTTTAATTTGGGAAGATAAATGAAAGGGAAAAGAAAATGAACGGTAAAGAAGAGGAGCATTTTCAGTGCACCCAAACAAAGAAATAAAGAATCAACTTAGATGTAATGCAAGAATGAGTTTTAGGGATAATGGGAATGCCACAACAAAAGTATTGTCACCACTTGCATTTCTAGTGGGGTCTATATGTTTGTTACATTCTATTAGTCTCTGGCTTCCACAAACAGATAGAACTGGAAGTGTTTGAAATAGAGAGACTGAAAAGCTTGCAGTTCAAGCTTGTAGTAGAGGAACCCCCGTACCTCCAATAGGAAGTGTGTCTGGATGGGTTGTCCTTGGGAGCATTTGGGAGTTTCATTCAAGTGTTTGGGGGTTCCAGAATAAAACTTAGGTCATGATTAGCCCAACACCGTCCAAGTAAATGGTTATGGCCTTGCTATACCATTTAAATTCACTTTTCTGTTTCTTTCTGTTGTTGCATTGCTATAGTAAGATATCCACCATTTAAATTTATATGCACTTTTCTTAGAGTGTTCAAAGACAATTCCCACAATACATCAAAAGACTATTTGATTGCAAAATGCAGATTCAATTTGGGATTTCTTGAGGTTATTATCGCACCAATTCAGAGGGTCATTATGATCCTGTTAGAAGTTTTGTTCTTCATTTATATATGCTATTCAAAAGCCTTTTAAGTTTTCTAGAGTGATATATTGATGAATTTGAACATTTTGACTTCTGCATGTATATATATGTGCTGTGGAACAAAGTTTCTGCCTAGTAGTAAACAACTGATTACTAAATGACTTAAACTAAAAAACTGATTGTTATTCTGGTCTGCTGTGTTATGATAGAATGGTTGCTTCATATGAAGGCTGCATCTTTTGATAATTTTCTTGGTTTTAATTGAACTTTTGTTGTTTTGAGACTTTGAATTATTGAAAGGAGCATAATCTTATTTATTTAGCTTGTTATAGTTGTTGAATGAATACAAAGATATTTTCTTTTGGGTCATGTATGTCAGTTATAACTATCCATTCTTTGGATTTGTTAGAATGTAGATATTAAGTCTGGTGGTAGTATTGATTGTGGACTGAAAATTTAACCATAGATTCTCTAGAACTTGCCAGTTCAGGTTAAGTATGGAACAAGAAATATACGTTTCAGAATCGCCATGGCTTGGACCAAAAAAGTGGAAAACGTCTGTCCTGGTTACTTACCTCCAAACTTTGCACTAGTGCTGCCCTAGACTAGCTGACAAATTAGTGGTCACTTGGGGCTATATCTGTGAAATGGGAATAGGCTCGGTCTTATTTTGTTGGCATAAGCTCTTCCAACTAAGCTAGTGGACACATACATTTTTCTTAAACTTTCTTTTCATCATCACTGACAGATAGGAAATTATGGGAACTAAATATTGTATGATCGGATTTGTTTCATCCTCTGTACAAATAAAGGAATCATAGTGCAATCTGCATGTTAAGGGGTCTAATTTATAATAAACCAATGGTTTTTGCAATAGCATCCTCTTCTGCTATAGACAAAGGTTGGATGGTGCCATAAACAAGTTCAATCCCATTCAAGTGCATCATGGTGAAAAGGTTTACCCTTTTTCTTTTCTTTTTTTCTTTTTTAATTTTAGAATGAAGGTGTTACAGTGACAATAGTTTCTGTCAAAAGGAAGCATGATCGGTAACTGTCTAGCTTAACATATTACACACAGTGGGTAACTTCTAGCCTTGTCCTTGCCAAGCTTACTCGTGGTATAATACACTGTAAAGGTTTCTTGTGTCCCAAACAAAGTACTTGAAAGATAGAATGATAACTCGATAAAATCTGTAACTTGACATTTTCTCAGTCTGGACCTTGAATTGTTTAGGCAATTTCCAGTGCCAAAATAGTCTAAGTTCTTTGAATATTATTTGAAGTTGAAAGCAGTGAGGTTTGGAGCTGCATAAACGACATGATGACAATAAATGTTTTGATGTAAAGCTGCATTTACATGGTTGATTGATTATATGGGTAGAATTTCAGTAACAGAAAATCTTATTTGTTTTCAATAAGAGTTGCTGGCGCCATGACCGTATTGTGTATCTAATTTTTTTTTTTCTGACTTTTGCTCTCTGATTGACAGCATCACTATTTTCTACTTTGCCAAGGAAGAGGCGAACTGTGGGTTTGTTCCAATACTTCCTGATGCCTTTATGCCTTTGAGAATCCCCTTTCAGAAAGGGCATGGCCAGAAATTTTGTCAGCCTTCAGGAACAGGCATTGACTTAGGCTTCTTTGAGTTGGATGATCTCTCAAAACCATCTCCAGGAGAAGACGTATTTCCTTTAGTTATATCTGCTGAAACATGCTCCCCGTCTCATTCTACAGAAGAGCATCTTGGTGAGCCTGTGCCCAATACAAACCCCCATATGCAGATTACTCAGGCTATTCTAGAGAAGAAAAATGATGAACCTTTCCACGTGAGAGTTATTAGGCAAATACTATGGATTGATGGGATCCGCTATGAGCTTCGTGAGATATATGGAATAGGAAGCTCAGTAGCAGAAAGCTTTGACGACAATGACTCAGGGAAGGAGTGCGTGATATGCATGACCGAACCTAAGAATACAGCTATATTACCTTGCCGACATATGGTGAGAATTACATATGTTTTTTCTTAATTACATTAAAATGTGATAGTCAGTGATCAATGAGAAACTACATACTATTGCTGCTGTACTCATAATTGCTAAAGCGATAGGATGTTGGTACTGATGATCAGCAACCCTCAAGTTTTTTATGCTTGACAAAAATCTAGTGTGCATGATTTGACTGAAGCATGTGAGCTTCAGCCTTTCGATCATCTGTGTTTCTTGATTGGATTCCATGCGGAATCACTGCAAACCAACCAAGTTCTTGTTGGCTCCGAATTGTTCAAGCCAATTCCAAGCACATGAAGAGAGGGAGAATATTGAAGTTCGCATCATTCATATTATGTCTCGCTTTGGTTATTTTCTACATTTCCATTTTCTGTTTTGAATTTTGTGGATCTATGTCTTCAACTGTATGTGGTCATAGCACAACTCACTCACGCTCAAAGGGTCCATGAGTAAAGAATTTTCTAGAGGCAATACATAGAAATATACAAAATCAATGTTGCTAGTAATGCATGCTATTTGTGGCGATATCCCTCTTTCTAGAGGTGAAATCTGCTTTTACAAATGTTGAGTCGGTGGGTAACAGTTTTGATTCCTTTTGTACCATGAGCTGGGGTAAAATTTTCTTTTTTCTTTTACTTTTTTATTAAAAGTGTTTATTTGCTTTGTTCTGAAGTTTGAATCTGGTATCTTTCCAGTGTCTGTGCAGCGAATGTGCAAAAGCATTGAGACTTCAGTCAAACAAGTGCCCCATATGCCGTCAACCTATTGAGGAACTTCTAGAGATCAAGATAAAGAATGGTGATCAGTAACAGATCCTTTTCTTCACACTAAAGATGGGTTGCATGGTATGACTATCAACTTTTTCTTTTTCACATGTATGTGTTTTCAGTATATCTCTCTATGTATATTTTTCTTTGTATATTATAAAAATAGCCAGAATTTGATTGTCACCTGAGGCTTTATTAACGTGCAGTGCATGTGTTTCTGAATCTGAATCTGTAAGGATCTGCGGGTCTTGGTTACAGACCATTTGTCTACTTCTTACAAAGATTCTTTTGGTGTCTTTTATTTTTTTGCAAAGCACGATACAGGGTATGATTATATGATGTGCGTTGTTTATAGAATAAAGCTTGTGGGAAGTTCAGGAAATTTTTTCTTCATTGTAACGTATCTCAACAGCAAGGCATATCATGTCTGGCAACCCAACGAGCCCAGGGAAGAAAAAAAGAAGAAAGATTCGGACACTATTGTTTGATCTCTTAAAGTTTTCAAGGTCTACATGACATACTTTCGAAGGGTAAATTCTCATCCACTTCAAGTCCTTTACCCTTTGTGGGGGCAAAAAGAAAAAAGAAAAAAGAAAAGAAAAGAAAAGAAATTGTAGCTCTGCCTCGTACTGCTGCCCCTCTCTGATTGAACTTTTTTTATCCGTACATCCGAGGATTATTGAGTGAGTTTGAGAGTGAAAAAGCATGAAGGTGTGACACTTTGAGGCTTACTGGATGAACATTCTAGGTCTAGCGCGAGTGCCTTTTTCCTCCTGGCTAACAGCCAAATGAGAGGCCGGAGAGGGAATATGTGCAATAGAAGTTACGTATAAGTGGGACAAACCAAGAATCTGGGCGTTGAAAGGAACTTGCTGATACAAAAAAAAATTGCCTGCAATAAAATGAATAATTCATTGCATGTTAGTGGACACCCCTTTGTTTGTGACCTGTCTGATCTTTTTTGCTTGGTAGCTGGGGTCAGCATCAATGGTTTTGCTTCCAGTGTGCTAATAGTCACTTTTTCTGCTTACTTTTGCTGAAATTATGTTCATCCTGTGGAGCTAGAAATATCTTGGGGCTGCTGTTTTGGTGTTCTGCACCTTGTATGCTGTCATTGTTGAGAAGTTGACAGAAAATTGGACTTGACTGCATTGTCTTTTGCGCATGTATAATGTTTACTTCCCTATAATTTAATAAAGTGATGGGTTGATTCATGATTACATCCCACCAGGGCTGTCTCTTTGCTGTTAATCTAAGCATTAGCCAATTCACCTGTAGATTTTGTTGCACTATAGGCATAGGTCTCAGTGAATGTTGCTTGCACTTGCGAAAGCACAAGTTTCTTAAGGCATCACCAATTGTATTTGTAATGTTGAACACATGGGTGTATAACACATTTTGCTTCTGTGACTGTATATGTACTTTTCTGTCAGGGTGGGTTTTGGCAAATGGTTTTCATCCTGAACCCCTCCCAACCACCGATTCCTTTTTACTTTTTTGTAGTTGCTTTTTTCTTTCATTTCTGAATCCAGACGCTCCAAGTTGACGTGATTACTGGTTAATCTAGTAGAAAAGCTTAACTTCTATTAGTTACATGTGCCTCTCATAGGCAACCTGAACCATTTGGACTCTTGGGTGCTTGTGGTTTAAAATTTTTCAGGGTGGCATTGTGAAAAATGGACCCCCCAAGATGAGGTTTATAGTTTTGGATGGGTGTAAACAATAAAAATCTGGGCTTTCTTTGGCAATAAGGGACCCCCCCCCTCCCAACCTTATTGTTAAGGACCCATGTGGCGTTCACGTGATGGCTTTGCGTGGCCCCTGAAGTCATTCCCTCTAAGAACCCTAAGAGACAAAAGAGATGTAAAATCAAGTTCCTTATAAAGCTAGGCCTCTTACAAATCAAGCAAATTACTCTGGCGAAACCTAGTTGCTATTGCTTTGCTACTAACTCTACAATTCGAGATGAATGCTATCGTCCTGAAGAAGCTTCATTTGGCTTTGAGAAAACGGAATAAACAAATCTAGCGGCTGGCATTCTACAACTTTGTGTCTATTGAGACAATATCTTTTTGTAATCCGGGAATAAAAGCAATTTTGTTTAGGTCCTTTGCCACCATTCAAATGCCTTTCTACAGGTAAAGCGAGGAGTTCAAAGAGAAAAGAAAACCAAAGGGGAAGAAAGTCACAAGGGTTCCGTCAAGGTTTAGGCTTTTGAGAAGGAAGACAATAATTTGCTTACAAAAGAAGGTGTCGGGTTGTAGAGAAAACATCCGATACAAACATGATTCATCTGCACCTAAAGTGCTAGGTTGCTTTCTTTTTCCCATTTACTAATAAAGTGGGAAACGATTTAACTAGAAGTGTTGGCTTGTCTAACCGGAGCTTCTCGACTTGCTTTCTTTGTAAAAGCCCATGCCCCGGCAAATTACTAGCCCCTATCTATCTAACACCGAAAGAGTAGTAACCGGTAGCTCAATCTTCTCAGGTCCCATGGACCCCTGGGATGAAGAGGAAAAATATCTGAGGTAATCTATGGGGGGTGAAGGATTCTCCTTCCAGCTCTACTTTCCTAGCTAACCTGAATAATGCACTTCAGTTGACCCAACTTTCACCCAGATACGCCAATCTTCCTTTTCAAAAGAAATTTACCTCAATTGGACAGGAATAAAAATCTGAGAAAGATATATGGGATCCAAACCATTAACTTGCTTGGTTTGGCAACAAATAAACAATTTATCTTACGCAGTAAATGCCAAAGCTTTCCCACCTCCCTTTCAATTTCAACAATGAGAAACCCGACCGACCGAGTACTTCAATTCATGATTACGCGTGCTACCCACAAGAATGCATTGCTTTTCTTTGATCAAGTGTAGTTGACCCATATAATCATCAGATCTGCTTTCATTGTGCTTGGAATCTGGGCTGAGATGAAGAAAGCTCAAATATCTCTGTGCAGGAGAGGAGTGCTTTTAACGCTTCCAATTACTTTGGTTACCGGAGTAATTATGATTTGAAGCTAAACTGTTAGGCGGATTACCATTGGAATTACTTGGTTCTAAGATGCACATTTCTTGCTATATTTTACTCTAAAACATCTGGCTACCTTTTGGTACTGACTATCAAAGAATTGTGACAAGTATGAACACTTAGCTGCTCTCATCTGTTCGAGTCCTTATTTAGCAAGGGGCATCTGTTCGAGTCCTTGTTCAGCAAGGGGCCGCAAACAAACCAAGAAAAGAACCAAGTGCGTGGGGGGTCCAATCGGGTCGGAAAGTTGATCCAAAGAGAGCGGTAATTTTTGGTAATCCAGGAGGAGTAATGTGGAAACGAGAACCAGTAGGGTAAAGGAATAATTTGCCAGCCACACCAGGCTCCAATAAATGATCGTATTTATTGTACCCGCCCCCAAACTCGACAGGGTTCATTCACATCTGCTGATAATAATTAACCGAGATTTGATAACCAAACTGAAAGTTTTCAGTATGACCATTTAGTCTGACCCTTTCTTACACTTTTCCTCCTCAGTCCACATACATAACCCACCTGGCGAAGCCAAGCCCCTCAGGAGGCACAACACCGACGCTTACTTATAAGGCTTTTTAAACCAAGCCAAAATACGTTCACATGTTTCCATAGCAGCTTTGGAAGTTACTCTCTCTTCATATAAGAAGCTGTGGTGGGATATGGTAAGAAAGGTATACTGATTTTATAAAAGGCCTCAAAAGAAAGAGTGAATAGCCTTAGAACACCGGTCTCTCCCAAAGATTTCCATTTGCCTCTCCGTTTTCTCTCTCTCTCTCTCTCTCTCTCTCTCTCTCCTTTTCTCACCCTGAAATAGAGGAAGCAGAGTTATCCTGAGAAGTTTAATGTGCACCCACCGCTTCTGAGCCTTTCTTTCGCACACATTTCAAGACTGAGAATTGTTGTTGGGTCTTCAACTTCGTCTGCTCAGAAAGCCAGACTCATTTCTTTTCTCTCATTTCCCTCTTGAGTTTGCTTTGGAAACGCCCAAAACAGAGAAACAGAGGAGAACCCAACCATTTTTCTCTTTCCATTCTTGTAACCTTCTGTTTGTTCCGTTTGAGTGGAAGCCATGAGTAAAGAAGAGTTTATGAAGATCCAGGTACTCTTTCACTCACCCACTGTATCCACTTCTTCTTCTTCTTTCCCTTCAATGACGCTGCTTCATTCTAAAAAGAAAGGGGAAAAAAAGGCGTTTATTTCTTGTTTGAGTGCATTGCACTCTTGTTCCTTTAAATGAGCGGCCATTTCTTGTGACAAGCTTAGTATCTTTTTCCTTTTTGAATGATATCCCTCTTCACTATTTGTTTGTGCTTTGGGTTGCTTGTGCCTGCAGAAATGTGTTCTCAAAGTAAACATACACTGTGATGGATGTAAGCAGAAAGTGAAGAAGATCTTGCAAAAAATTGACGGTATCATTTCATTTTTCTCGCCCACTATAAACTTGCATATTCCTGTGCGGTTGTGTCCTTTATATCCAAAATTTTTGACTTTTCATCTGTGAAGCTGAAATTTTGCTTTAAAAAAAAATGCTTGTAATTAATGGGCCAGTTCCTTTACCATTTGCCAGGAGTTTACACCACCGACATAGATGCAGAGCAGGGAAGGGTGACGGTCACTGGGAATATAGACCCATTAGTTCTTGTCAAGAAACTTACGAAGTCAGGTAAGCATGCAGAGCTCTGGGGTGCTCCTAAGGCCAACAATCAGAACCAGAACCTGGCGAACCAGTTCAAGAACATGCAAATTGATAATGGAAAAGGCGGAAACAACAAAGGTCAGAAGGGTGGTGGTGGTAATAACCAGCCCAAGGGTGGTCAACAAAACCCGCAGCAGCAACAGCAACAGCAGCAACAACAACAACATCTTCAGCAGCTGCAGCAACAACAACAATTACAGCAGCATCTTCAACAACTTCAACAACTTCAACAGATGAAAGGCCTTCAAGGTCTGAATCTGCCCCAACTCAAGGACTTGAAAGCGCCCCAGAACCACCCAGCCCAGAAGACAGTGAAGTTCGAAATGCCCGACGAGGATGATGAGTTTGATGATGACGATGACGACTTTGATGATGATGATTATGACGATGAAGACTTTGACGATGACTTGGATGATCCCCATCATCCCCTCAATAAGATGAAACCTTTGGTGGGTAATGGTCAGAAGCCTAACGGGATGATGATGAATGGAATGATGCATGGGAATAACCCACAGCTCATGAGTGCCCAGAAGGGTGGGAATGGAGGGGGCAATGGCAAAAAAGGCGGTGGCGGTGGCGGTGGCGGTGGCGGAGCGGTGCCTATTCAGATTAATGGTAATGGAGGAAAGAAAGGTGGTGGTGGAGGTAACCCCCAGAACCAAGGTGGTGGTGGTGGCGGCGGCAAAAACAGTGGTAAAAATGCTGGTGGTAACGCTGGTGGTGGGTCAAACAATAAAAATGGTCACCATGGTGGTAATGGCGGTGGTGCTATTGGAAACCCCAGCAATGGCAACGTGGGTAGGAAGAACGATGGGCTTCCCCCCATGAGCAATAATGGGTTGCATAACATGGGGGGTCCTCATGGTATGGGTGGAGCAAACGCGGGTCATATGGGCAACATGAACATCCCTATGGGACAAATGGGTAATATTCCAGCCGTTCAAGGCCTGCCGGCGAGCGCCATGAACGGCGGTGGTGGGGCATATTTCCAAGGGGCTGGACCGGAGGCGATGGCTGGCAATCCATACCACCCACAGCAGCAGCAACAGCAGCAGTACCTGGCAGCAATGATGAACCAGCAGCGTGCAATGGGGAATGAAAGATTCCAACCTATGATGTATGCCAGGCCTCCTCCAGCAGTCAATTACATGCCCCCACACCCACACCCACACCCACACCCACACCCATACCCATACCCATACCCATACCCATACCCTCCTCCTCCACAGGATTCGTATACCCACTTCTTTAGTGACGAGAACACCTCAAGTTGTAATGTGATGTGAAAATCAGAGTTGGATGATGATGTTGCTGCACTGGCTTTATTTGCTAAGTAAGTTTGTGGTTGAGCTGCCGCCGGTTCCGTCTTGGGGATGACTACAAGTTGCTTTTTCCATATCATACTTGGAAATGGGTTTCAAATTTTAGCTTTTAATTTCCCTTTTTTGTTATCCTTGAATTTCCTCCGAATCCTGAGCTCTCTCTCAGTCCTAGGGCTTTTAACTATCATAGGGGAGTATTTATAGATAGATAATTATATTATTAAAAAAGCTTTTTAAGGGAGAACGATGTAAGTGAGGGATGGTGGTGGTGGTGGGCTCTTTCTTGTGATGAGATGTTTATATGTGTTGTTTATATTTTGCAAAACGAAAATAAGATTGGTAAAAAGAGGAGAATGGGGTAAAATGGAAAAAGCCCATCTCTCTACCCGTTTCTCCCCCCTTCAAAAGTAAGTATTCAAGGTTCAGTTCTGCTCTGTCCTGTTCTCTTCTCTTCTCTTCTCTTCTCTTCTATATACATTGTGATTGTGATTGTGATTGTGATAATGCTATATTACTTCTTTTCCAGAATGCTCTTATGCGGTACCCTCTGTCTCCATTATTATATTTACACAGAGATCTCATCTATGTATGTTCCCCAACTAGAGTGACTGAAATTATGGGTGTTTTGTGTTGTGTGGGGTTCATTGTATGAGATAGGGGTACTGCATGACAGAGTGGTGGACCCACCCATTCTGAACAGTGTGTTCGCTGGCAGTGGTAGCTGGACTGACATGTCGCCACCACATCGTCAAAATTCAATTAATCTAGCACGTCGGGAGCGGCAGTTTTACTCTGGGCCTATCCCTCACGTACTCTCTACTTGTACCCTACCCCCTCCCTCCTCCGACGGAGCTAGTCAGACCAAAGCAGAGTCCCTGCGGTGTATTTTCCGAAGGAAAAACTAAGCCGTAGCCGTTGAGCTTGCTGACAACAACGTAACTAATTTGTTTCGAAAATCTAACGGCGTTGACACCTCGATACGACTTAACTCTAGCTTTGTCTAAATCAACAAAAAGGGCGTCGAGGAAACAGAAGAAGGAAGGGTAAGTTAAGGCAACTCTCAATCAAGTAGTGATTCTGGCAAGGATTTGTCACCAGATGATCATCGAGGATGATGGGGGGTCGTTGGACTCATCTGTCTAATCGGATAGGGACTATTGAGTGGCCCTGCTCTGTCACAGAGAAGTACTTTGTATGCTTCGCAGCTTATGATTCCCCTCCCTCCCTTCCTTTATGTATGAAAATATTTATATATATAAGATCGCAGATTTTGGGTTAGAGATGGGCTTGGTGAGTTGGCGAATCCCGTACCGAGTTTCCCAACTAATGCACTTGTTCTGACCCGTCGGATTTTGATGACATTGTCGAGGATGCGAGCGTTGGACATTTGTTTACGCCAACTTGTATTTCAGAGTCTAGGGTTGCACGGGCGCTGAGTCCCTCAGACAAACATTTAATGTTTGGCAGCTCGAGATCCAAAATTTGCTGAGGCTGTTTGGTAACGTTTCTAAGCTTTGTTCGGTGCAATAATATTCCCCCGCTGGTTTCGAGCCATACCTATCATTCACTAGAATGGTTCATACGGCTTGGTTCAGAGAGCCCCATTCCTCATCACGGAATATTGCCAGTTTTCAGTCATGCTTGGTGCCACGTGGGTACACAAGGATGAGGACTGACCAGCAAGCGAGAAGCTATCACATGGGGTTGCATGGGGATGAGGGTTGTGTGCCTCCATTGTGGCCTTCCTTTGGAGCCATATGGGGCGCAAAGTCACATAATCTTGTAATAAAAACACTCTGCAACCAACCAAGTTTGTACAAGGAAATGATGCTTCAACATTTCTTCTAAAGCTCTCCAAAACCAAGACCCAGAAGGAGAAAAAGAAAGATCTCTATCTTGAAATTATATCGCGGTAATTGAAGTTGTCTGTCTACTGTTGGGGTTAAGCTTTTAGAACAATATTTCGTCGGCACGAAGCTTTCGAAGCAAGAAAATCGTCACACTAGAATAAAATAAACGAGGGAATTTGAGTGACTGCTCGGTGCACCACCAATGAACACTGTGATGCTTCATAACCACTCATTCTTTTTGCTGTTGTGTTCTGCTTTCTATCTGTTTTCTGCGCTGCTTAGCTTTTTGCGCGTAACTTTAACATACATCGTGGAGAAAGTCCAGGAAACCTGAGAGAGAATGGTCTTAATTAGTTTGAGAGAAGGAAAAGGTAAGGAAAGTGAAGTGGGTTAATCATGAGGAATACGACAGACACCGGACCTTTTGCTGAACTTTTTCTTTTCAGGACTCTTAATACTTTGACCAAGGGCGAAACCAACCCGGATCTACTTTTCGCGGGGGCCCTCCTCCTCTTCTCGCTCGAACGAGCGGTCTACAGTATCTGCGCCATGCATGACAACCTGCAAAGAATGCATGTCCACCACCTGGGCGCTGCTGATCAAGGATAAGGCTTTGCTTCTTCCTGATTCGGCTGTGCACCGAGCAGTCACGATGCTCCTCCGGCTCCGTCAAAAAGCAGCATTGTTTGTCTTGTTACGGGTTCCAAGAAGCTCACGAGAACCAAATTTCACATACGTTAGAAGACTGCGTTTCTTAAAAGTCAATGAAACGCATCTTTTGTTGTTTCCTGTCGTCACAATTCAATGCAAAGAAGTAGAGATGGGTTTGAGCTGCAGTACGCCTCTTCTGTAACTTTCCCAACTTTAAACGCCTTACCAAGCAACATGTATAGGTTTATTTAGACCAAATTATTAATTCTCTAAACACTTGAATCCTATTTGAAGGTTAAGTATGACTCACTAGTTTAAACATAGGCTTTGAAACATAATTGCATTCTGCATCACAGTTTTTCTTTTAATAATGAGATATTTCATATGCTAATATAGTAATCTAAATAATTTTGTAGACAAACATGTCGTTCAATTAATAATTTATTATTATTTAAAATTAAAAACTAAAAGAAACTTAGTGAAAAACACTAGTTAATTTGAACTTTAAAATCGTTCTTTTATTTTTTTGTTTCTTTTTACTTGTGTAAAAGTTATTTCCGACATATATAGAAAAAAGTGTAAAAGAAGAACGTGGGTTTGCCGGTAATTTGAGCTGTTTCTAATGGCCCCAAATATTGAGTCGGTCTCCGCTTGTTCTTTTGGTTGTCCGGCTGGTGGGGCCCGCAACATTGTCGTACTAAAAATAAAAATAAAGAAATACGTATATAACGGAGACTACTAACGCCGTTACAAAAATAGGCGGTCCTTGTAATAATTACATCTTGGGAAAGGTAAATATTGAGTCGTAGTTTCGTACCATTGGACGACTAAAACAAATCGTCCATCGTCATCGAACGGCGGGATGGAGTTGATGCTTCTCTATCCTCACGCCCATGTTTTTGTTGTGTCCTCCACCATCAAATGTCCTCCGCTTTCCATCAGCGGTGGATGATAGAGACAGCTAGTCCAATTCGTCGGCAAGGAAAATAAATAATAATAAAGAAAATTCAAGCAATTTGAATCATCTCTTTTGAACGCAGACAACAACCACTTTGCTTTCAGTTCCCTCCCGTGATTGATTAAAAGAATTATAAACTGTTCTCTTTGTTGGTAGTGGTGGGTTAATTTTTGCAGATTCTGAAACAAAACATGTTATATTTTCACAAGATCTTTCTCGTCTAGTACAATAAATACAGACTTGATACTGTTCTAGTACCATCTTTTGAACTTCACAGGAAAGTTAAAGTTAATCTTTACACAAAATGTTAAACTTCAGACCCCCTGATCGAAGTCTCTACTAACTCACTAAGCAACATCTCTCCAAGTTTCTACGATTGAGAAGGCATGGATAGCTGCTGTTACGGATGTAAATGGCTTTTAATTTTACTGCACTTTCCTACAAAGATGATTTCATTTTCACGTCAAATCAGGGGTTATTGTGTTACCCCACCTTCGTGAGATGTTGGCATGTGACTTCCGACCGCATCTCTCAGTTTTTCCCACCTGATGCAAATTAAATTGTCACCTACAAAATCATAGGCATATAAACATTTGACAAGATCTTTCATGCAGGCGGAGGCTATACGCCTTCTGCTAAAGTTCTAATCTTAGGCAGCCTTGAAATTCAACGCCTTTGACACTTACCAAATTTCTTCTCCAGTTCGTTCCAAGTGGGAGTTCAACTACCCCACCATCCTCTGTTCTGACCACTATAATGAATCCCAACGCCACTTTTCGTCAACCCTTTTTGGTTTGTGCCCTAAGAAGCGTGACGATCAACAGTGTAAACCACAATACCAATATTTACATAGCCCCCCAACACCGAAAAACCTATAGTTAAGTAACAGCTACCCCTCGGCATGATTAAACCAACATGTCTGGTAAAGCAAGCAGCACACTTTCTCTTGAATACGGTACGATTTCATCGGGGCATTTGAGGTGATAAGGAACACAAACTGAGGTCCAAACTCTCCCACCTCAGTGGTTAGAGATAGAGATCAGATAAGGCATTTGGAGTGGACCAACTGCCACAACCCCATTACCATAGGGGTTAGGTTTTAAGTAGGACCGCTGCATAATACTTGACTGGATAGAATGGAAGCCCACTCCACTGCAAAAAATATGGTAGCACGTCGGGAGAGTGGACTGACACTTTGAGTGAAGCCTAAGAAGTTGAATCCTACCACTTCTTTTCAAACTAGACATAGTGTTTTAAGAACATTTTCACCAAATAAACATGCTATGCAATCCCATCTCCTATGTTAACTTTGAAAAGAAGATATGATATGGTATGACACCAAAATTGACAGTCCCGTGGATCGCGGGACATGATTTTATTTTGATAAAAGCTCTAAGATTGACGCAGTTAATGTTCTTCTACATGCCCATCCCTGTTTATAACTGACGCGGATTCGGAGAAAGCATGAGATCATCGGCCTATTTATTAACTCGAACTGTTTCAGGGCCATTGAATAGACGGCCAAAATTTCAAGCAATCAAGCGCTTTTTGAAGGGCTTGACATTTAGTGCGCGTCGCCTTCGTCCCTTCCGCCTCTGATAGGGATGCTGACCCCAGCTGGGCAATCAGGGGACCTGACGGAGATACCCCACCCGCTGCATATGACATTAACCCATTTGTCAAACACTCGCCGTCTTTCTTTTCTTTACCTTCTGCAGAGACGTTTGACAAATATGCAGTAATTATTGGTGGAATCCACCTTCTTCATACTTTTCTGACAAAAGACATACCCTACCGTCCGTCAATGAAGATAGATTGATCTAATTTTTAACGAGTTCCCATAAGCTTCCATAATTATCTTACTTTTTTCGTACGCTACTGTTAATGTAAGGGTTTATAAGTAGTTGAATAATACTTCGGTAATGGTGTAGAATTACTTGGAGATGCAGTAAGGCCCTTCTTCCTCTTTGTTTTAAAAACAAAGAAATTGACTGAACAAGCTTGCAATTTTTCATCACAAAAAGCTGAGCTAACCAAAAAATTGCAGATTCGTACACCTTGGAGAACTGTATCGCGGAATGATTGCTGTGAGTTGTCTTGAACTTTGATTAAACTCAAAGGAAAATCTCACAAAAGCAGATTACCATAAGCTGCTGTTCTTTCTTGACTTTTTCAGAAGAGTTGTGTTTATTCACGTGCCCTGGGATTTCGAGAGATACCATAGAAACAAACAATCATGGTTACTTTGATAAAGTGCTCAACCAACTCTCTTCAGCAACAATAGTTCGTCACATTGGGCATTGCTTTTACCTTCTCTCTTCTCGTTTTATGTTTGTTTGAAAAAGCTGTATTGTTGCACAGCTACCACTTTCATGTTCATAATCGACAGAAGCCCTACGATCCAGCAGTTTCTTTACCTTTCATTCATTCTCCAGATCTTTTATGACCGGTCAAATTCTTGAATCGTACTCCATTCCTTATCTCATGCTTTTTACCCTGTTATAATAGCACTTTAAAACTTGACTAGAAAACAGTTTCTGCTCACCTATCTTGCAACGCAAGCGATACTTTCTCAAAAGGTTTGCAGGTTTCACCATCATGGATTCTTAACCTGTCTACTTTCAAAACTTCGAGCTTGTTCTTTATTCAAAATAATTTGACTCATATTCATCATATAAGCAGCTTGAGGCGGAAACAGGCCACAATTATATAACTTTACAGGGTAAATGTTTCCAATTCGACAAACAAGAACTACTAAAGTCTAAATTCAAGTAGTGTGGCAAGTGTGGATGGAAGTGGAGGGCGGCATGGTGGAGGACGGAAAATCATATAATGATATAATGCGAAGAGAAGGTGGGAAGCTATATAATATGCTTCAAGGAGAGATAAGCTTGGTCCTCATGATAGATGATGAAACAGGAAAGTGGGTTCAGTGACAGAGCACCATTGTTGTTGTTCGACAGCTTAGCTCTTGCCTGTATTCCAATCATCATACTTCGGTCCCAATTTCATCTTTTTGCATATACTTTTAGGTGCGTAAATCTTCTCTGCACTAAAAAATTCAGAACGATAAACATGTCTGACAAATAAACCAGAAAAAGACAGACCCACTTTGAAAGATGCTTTTGAAGTACTGTAGTTTTCACCGCATAAACCTCGACAATGTTGCTTGTTGTCGATTTAATAGCAACCTGCAAAATATCAGCGAAAACAGTCTTTGCAGGATGAAACCAAGACTATGGGAGTTATTAGCCTCTTGTTTCATGGACACATTCAAGCAAAAATAGATGTCTTTAAGTTTCATTGTTCAGCAGCAGAGCAACAACCAGACTAATCACCTTCCTCCTAATCGACAATCACAAGTGAAGTACTAATAAGCATTATGCAGCATCCTAGTAGGTTGAGATTGAAAGTAATGCTTTCCCCAAAACAAGCAAAAGCCGGGTTACGGTAAGGAAAAAGTAAAAGAGGATGCCTTATTTCTCGTGGAGCTTGGATGTTGATTGATGTATAGCTATCCGGCTCTTGGGATTGAGTGAAGGTATTGGTTATTAAACGTTTAGAAAGCGACGGTGTATATTCGGGATAAGTTCCACTTCAGGCATCCTCAGTCTATCGAGCCTTGATTTCGGAAAGGAATTTTACTATTTTACACTAATCTTTTTTAAATAATTGATTCATTAAGCGTTTCCTAATCATGAAAGTGGGAGTAATTGTGACAAGTTGGGATAATCTTCAGCCAAAGGACAGTTAAACAAATACTTTTGTCGGAAAGTGCGATTAATGATTTCAAATGTTTCCTTCAAATGATGATTATCATGTTTAATCTATCACCTCAATTGATAGCCCATAATTCAATGTCCTTTACTCTTCTTGATTTTTAAGTTTAAAAATAATCCCGGGAGATGGTAGATTTTAGCTTGTTTAAAAAAAAGAAATGCCATTAGATTTTGATACAAGTATGGATTAATTACTTAAGGAATCTTAAATAAATTGAGTTAAAAGATTTTAACACGTGATTTGGTTGTTAAATAAGGGAAAGAACCAAGACTTTCAAGTTTTGCTTCATACCTTAAATTGGAAGGTACTAACTTGTCCTAAAACATATTCAAGTAATAGATTCAAACTTAGAATATTTATCTAGTAAAATATCCCGTACAAGTCATTCTTACTATCTCAACTACGATTCATACAAGTCATTCTTACTAGGGCTAAAGATAAACACAGAGGTAGATAAGCGAAGATGCCCAGTGAAAAAAGAAAAAGAAAATCCAGATTCTGCAAGTGGGTGATCTGGGATGCTCTCTGTTTTCCTCCTTGTTCTTATTTCTTACAGAAAGAAAATACTAAAAAATCAGAAAAAAGAATGTTAGGAGTATCGATCGCGGGGAAACGGTCGGCGGAGTGCCTGCAGGTCTTGTGTGGTGAGTTTGGTGCAGCAACATTTACAAACTCCGGCGAGCTCGTTCACACTTTATGACGAGTAAATTCTCAGCGTAAAACAAAAAGGTTAATACAACTTTTCCAGAGGATAGCATTATTTAAGGCTTAGAATAATGTACAATTATGGAAGTCAAAGCGGGAAGTTCTACGTTCAAAGCGTTAACATCAAGGAATTAGCAGCAACTCACATGGGCCATGTTGGCCACTGCCTGAATCGGTGCACCCCACCCGAAACCAGGAGCCAGGCTCACACGTTCTCTTGGGATTCGGTCTCGGCGTGGGCATGGCTGGGTTTTACACCTCATATTCCAATGCAATTTAGGACAATTCCCTCTGTTTGCTTGATTTCCCAAGGAGTACTAGGCTCCTCTCTACATGTGCATTTATTTTTTACCTCTCTTTCATACGACACTATCTCGTAGGCTGAGAACCCAGAACAGGCCTGCTAATGGAACTATGATGCTTTCCCTCTGTCTTAGCCATCATGGAGATGCAATTTTGGGCTTCTTTCGTTTTGACTTCAAGGAAACCAAAATTACAAGCATCACTGATTTGGTAACCTTTTTCTGAGTAGGTCGGGGATTTTGTGAATTTAAAAGCGTAGTGGATGTCATTTAAAAAGTGATAAGGACTTCATATCCCTTTATGAAAGCTCTCTCTCACAAAATCAACGTCAAAGAAGAGTTCTTTTAAGGGTTACGGCTGATGGTGATGAGGCTCACTAAAGAAGACGCATCTTTTAAGGTCCCTCCTCTCTCACCAAGAAACAATCTCATCACGGCGCTACGACCCACCTAACATCCGCCAAACCCATTGCGAGAGCTTAGCCTTTTAAAATTCTGTAAGATGGAGGCTGATTGTTCAAGTTACGAGATATACAGCCACCATAACTTCATCAGTTCCAAGAACCACAATAATAGAGGCCATTTCATTAGTCTAAACCTTCTAAGGGAACTTTAAGAGTGCTGTCCAAGTCCTATAAACCTTATTCTTTGCATTTATCATTCTCTTCACGGATGTAATCGACCAATACGGGAGACATGGTCCGTGAATTCCTGGTCTCGGCACTAGACATTTCCTCAGCACCTAGTCAAAACGACACTGATTAGCTATATGGGAATGTAGCTTCAGCACGAATAATGGTGTCTATATTAATTAACTTCTGATTTTGGAAGCATGTCACTTGGCTTCATTCCACGAAACCCGTATGCTGCTAGCACAACTTTGAGCGGTGACACTAACAGTTATAAGGAGTAGCAGCCTTACAATAGCTGAAGAGCTAAGTGCAGCCATGCTCATATCTGAATGCTCGTTCCTTTTGGCAGGCAGATTCCATTGAGCATTACTTTGATTAATATACGTTTAGAAAGAATAACCCAGATCATTAGTTAAGAATTTCATTCAATAGAGGTTGATTTACGTGACAATTTCTAACTTTTAAGATCTCAGTCCCTAGTATTATAAGAGTTATAATCCAACTCACATACAAAATAGAAAAGCTCTGGATTAACAACGTCTATAAAGTGAGACTCTTATTAAAACAGCTCATAATAAATCGTTAGTATCCATGGTCACTATGATTGAAAGCATATCAAGGATCCAAATGACTTTTGGTGGGACGTCAGAGCACCAAATTCAATTTTCAGCGGGGATTATGCATAAAAGAATGCCAAACGAAACCATGATCCTTTATCATTAGACTAGGCTTTAGTTCACTCAAACACAGACTTGCAGTCACGTTGATAATTTAAAAGAGTACGGCGATTGGCGTTACCTTTATTTATTGTGTCAATGATGGTTTACTTTATCTTTTGGCTAGATAATTTGTTGTTAATTGTTGAGTACGCATACTAGGGTTAGCACGGCTGGTTTTATTGACAACTTTGAAAGAATCGAATCTCAATCTTTAGAAAGTGAAATCACTTGTCGCCACTTTCTCTCGTGCCTAAATCTTAGATATTCGTTGCGTATGATGGCAATCTTATATAGTATTGCTTACTAAGAAGATGTAAACGAAACGTCAAAAGCACTTTACCTTCAGAAGGTACGAAAACATAAAAATGAGAACTTAAACAGGCAGTCGTATGCATTGGAGGATTTGAATCTAAACCCATTCTGAATCTATGCCTTTCCTGTTGCTTCCACTCCTTGTCATTATTGTCTGTCCTCTATCCTAATAACTTTTCAGTGACCATTTTTGGGAGTTGGGCAATCGTCCTTGTATGGTTCATAATGAAATTCAGGTAGTCATACCAACCAGCCTTGCAAGTCTCTACCAAACACCACGAGCAAAGACTGAAGCTTCCTGATGCCACCACCACATACGTACACTCATGACTTCAAAGGAAGTGCATGAATAGCTTAGATGTGTCCTTTAGCACGCCATCATATCTAGAAAGGATCCCCGTAATAGCTTTGAAGTTGGGCAATTTATTTGCTCATACATCCTTTCCCATGCATTAAATGTGCGTCCACAAGTCATGAAATGGATCTGCCGGAGTTGTTTGTTTATTAGACCCGTGTCAACACAGAACCCCGAAAAAAGGAACATCGTTTCTGTTCGAAAGAAGAATATTTCAGTACCCATCTTTCACATGCTACATCTCTCTAACAGAGACGGAAGGTATCAGAGTAACACAAACAGTGTCGAGAACTTAAAAGGTTAGAGGGAGAGCAGGGAATAACGTAGAGTTGAAAGTTCAAATACCGCCCAAGAGAGTACGAAGAGAAAGCAAAAAACAAAACCAATTAATAAGGAATCTCTGCGTTGTGGCAGTCGTGTTTCCTTGAGCCAGCATTGTGATGCTAAATGCATGTGTCGCAGCCGTAGGCTGCCCTAAACAAAGTACGTGCTAAGTAGGGCCTGAGGTGTACTCCAACTTGAATGTCCTATAATGCCCACGAAAATACCTACGGAGCTTTAGAGACTGGTAGGTAAGAGTAGGGTTACTTCTGTCCAGACGGGAAGCCCTTTGATGAGGAGATCCCAGACAAAATATCTTACGGAAAAGATATTACGGCCAAACCAAGTACAAGTACACCATCCGTCCTCGTCCACAGGGACTTCCTCTTTACGGGTACTGAACGTCATGTCTCTTCATTTTCCACGGTCCTTTTTTTTTTTAAATATATATATTTGGAAAATTATTTTCAAGAAAATGGGTACTTTTCAAATAATTAGTTGTGTTTTCAAGAAATAATTCACTCTGATTGGATGTTTAGTAATAAACGGCGAGTTTTGTCGGTTAGCCTGCAGCGGAGCGGGGGGGGGGAGCCCGTTCCGAGAGTCGCGAATCTTTTTTGTCTGTGATGTACGGTGGGGATTAGGGAGTGGGCCTCGTCTGCACAGTGCCGACACCCGTCTCCAATTATTACGATCGCCCTCGGCTTAGCACAGATGCACCACACGTCCACATGTGAGAAGAAGGCGCTCGTGGTTCTTCTTTTACCGTACACGTAGCAGCAGCGGTGTTGGTGTGGTACATGTACAGGTGCTGACGACATGGCGTAGTCACGCGCGGGAGCGGCGGTGGAGGGGTGCGTGTTTCTTCGCGCAAGGTTATTTTTGTCAGAGGGATGAGGTCATACGGGATTGGACGGTCAAACCCCGTGCCAGTACTTTGGGGGTTACCCTTTGTGAGGGTATAGGGCCCCGCCGAAGGGTGGGTGAGGGGCACAAACACCTGCTCCACGCTCTTATCTCCGCTTCCCACCAACATGGCGGGCCTCCTGGAAATAGGCCCAGTATAAAAAACTCTTGATCTCCTACCAAATCTTCAAAGTCAATTACACTTCTACCGTTGTCTTAGACGACATTTTGAAAACATGATTCAATAACATCTTGGTTTAACAATGCTTTGGCAGTGGATTAGTATCTTTACTGAAAATTAAAAAAGACAGATTTGACAATCAAATTGTTTGTCATGTGGGCTTTTCTCACTTATTGATCTCGAGTTCTTTCTAATCATTACTCACAATATTCATGCATGTGATACAGCAGTTTGAGTGGGATCTGGATCCATCAGCAGTCCCTAACCGTGGACCACACGCTATAATAAAAATGCTGAGAGGGTCCGGGCGGATTGAAAATATGGGTGCTATGTTATCAGCTTTTATATAAAATATGTACAGTGAATGTTTGGTGAAAATGGCAGCCAATTGCGGCATTGTTTCCTCTTTCTGCCTCTTGATTCTTACTCTCTCTTTAATAGTGGGATAGTTTAGCTGTTTAATAATGATGTTTCGGTAGTGAAAGACAGCCGGAGAGAAGTTGATGTGGACTCTTCGAGCGGGAATGAAGGAAACACTGAGCTCATCAGCGGTGGAGCCTTTCATGTACATTCCTAAAGTGTGGTGGGTGACCAAAACCAAGGAAGGCTCGAAGTGCTCAGGGCCCATAGTAGCCCAAGATTGAGCCAACCCATTAGGAATTTGGAAGTGGTGTCATCGCACATCAACACTTTGATGCTCTCAACTTTAGTTGATTCTGGCTGAGGCAAAGACATTAATCAAAATATATGTGGGATATTATCTCTTGACTCAACTCTTAGACCAAGCCCAAGGAATAAGAAGCTAGCGGGCGTGGGTGTTGACGCATTGAGGACTACGATTGAAAAAAAAAAGAAGGGAATCTTCAAGAACTACTCAACTTTTGATTAACCATGAGGTGAGAGTTAGAACCATCTTCAGACGATCTTTTATATTTTCTATCGTTAGGGTTTCTGACTTTTACGCAGACCCCAGGCACATTCCCCGACTTAAGATGACAAAATCTTAATCACGGAATTACTATTCAATTGTTTTTTTCCCATCTCGATTATCTGGATCCCAGGACATGAATAATATAGGGGCCACGGCGTGACTGGAAAGTCAATCGCCATAATGGTGATTAGGGTTGATCCACACAGTTTGCAAGGTGATCTAAATTTAGAACCACACCTTGACTCAACAAATCACATTGACTTTCAAGACCCAATAAATTCGCATAGAGATGCTTTTTCTCAATTAAATGATAGTGACAAATGTGGGGAAAAGTCTGTACTGACTTCGCGACTGGACAGCCACATAGGTTTGGTAGCTAATTTGTAACAAAACTGTGTAGTATGCCAAAGATTTCAAACACCAACGTTCCATTTGTTTATTTAATATATGTAGGGTTACCTAAGTGAACAAAATTCTTCAAAGTGAAGAAACGAACAGAAGGTTCTACTTGTCATATGCGTATGATTTAAACAGACCTTGAAAGTAAATCACTTGAAAAACTAAATTTCATTTGCGTAAATGGTTTCTGAGCAGAAGCTTCGTTGAACTTCGATTGCTAGTTCCTCCACGCTCAGCTGACACTCAAGCCCTATCTGTAACAGTGAATGAGAAATCAAGGATTAAGAGAGATTATAGATGGCAATTCCAAGATCGAAATCTAAGAGTGGCAAACACAGATTCTATTGTTAAATCAATACAGAAAATCTTCTGTATTCTGTCCAATTCACTGAAGATCATCCTAACTCAATGAATATATTGCTAGGTTAGTATTTTGCACATGACATCATCGAATTCAATGCCTTTCACTGACGCTTCAGTTTTGCTAAGGATGGTTCGGTTTTATAAAATGCTAAAGCGACTCAGATTTATGTTTATGGGGTGATTTAGCTCCATGTCTTAGCTCGGGTTGATATGTCTTAGACCATGCATGGAAACATGGCTGTAGGTGAAAATTTTAGACACTACATGTCTTGCTCAAATGTGTTTAATGCAGGCAGGTTCAACAGGGATGGCCTCCCAGTTTAAATACCCTTCATGAAAGCAAGGGAATATTAGCAAGACAAGTTAAGAGACGTATCCTTCAGAAGTTTTCACCAGATTATGGATGTCATAAGTTGAGATAAAAACCGCGAATGTAGTCGCAGCTAATCATCTTCATATTTTTAACTTCTTCATGATGATGAATAACAACGATGAAGAGTGATCAATAAATAGGTTCTGTAATAAGAGTGTGGATTTGTGTATACCTTAATGACAAAGGAATACAGAACGGTGTCCTCCATGCTGCTGATATTCAGATGAAGAACCTCGAACGAAAGCCTTTCCAACACACCGATTATCCTTGCGATTTGTCCAGGTATTCGACGGGAGATAATTTTCAATACCACGTTCGACCCGGAAATCTTTGCTTCGATATCTGCAACTGGAGAGTTGCAGCATGCTCCTAGTTCCTTAACATTATCAACCCCAAAGTTGCTATCAACTTGAGAAGTTGGTTGCACCAGCGGTGGCTTTGGGCCAGGACTAGGGCTAGGGCTTAGACTCTTCCTTCTTTTCTTGGATTCCAAAGATTGAAGAACTTGGTGCAACTCCTTGATGAATTCTATCACACCCCCTATGATAGATGCTTGATCTCCCTAAACATCATGGGATGAGGAAAAACCCTAAGTGACCACACACAGAGAGAGAGAGAGAGAGAGAGAGAGAGAGAGAAGGAGGAGAGAAAGAGATGATTACCCTTTTGATATAAAAGCATGGGGTTAAAGAGCGCAAGACTCTGAGATGCTCGTTCATCTGCCTTCTCCTGTTTCTCTCCACAGCGATGTGAGACATGTTTTCCGTTCAAGCTGAAAGTTAGATTATGTTTACTGTTTGCAAGCCGTCATTTCCCGTCCATGGGAATCCAAAGCCTCCCTCTATTTATAGTTACGATGTAAGAGTAGCAAACTACCACTTGATTCATATTAAATGCGACTTGCTGCACTCCCGTGAGGTTCTTTTTAACCACTCTCTCTCCCTCACTCATGTATTACGCGTCTCACGTTTATTATCTTGGCTCAATTACGTGCCCCGTGTGAGCTAACATGAAGTATTTTTGCTCTCATCTTTCCCATGCACATTTATATACTCCTTTATCTCTATCATGCATGTCTATCCACCTCTTCTTTTTTTTTCTTTTTTTTTTCTCCTTTTTCTATCCACGTCTTCATTCCTCCATCCAATCGTTTGTTTTTTGGCTAACCTTTTTTTCCCCACAAAAATCTTTAGGAATTCGAAATTGTCCATATAAGTTCTTCGTTCGACCAAAAGCAATAAGCAATGTCGGGTGTTTGTTTTCTGACTCCTGTCCGAAATGACCCCGTGTTGTCTTTTTAAAAAAAGAAAAAAAAGAAAAAGAAAATTCCGTTTCTACCGTAATTTTCGCTGACATCTGCTAAAATCTAACCTCGCGATCCATGGGAGTAAAACTTCTTAAGTTGGTGCCATAAGTCAACCAGGAAATAAGTTTTATAAAAATGGGAAACAAAGAAAATATCTATTTCCGACCAAGGAAAGAAAAAAAAAAAAAAAAACTAACCAAACCCTTCAGTTTGGTAGCATATGCGTGTCATTCATAACTCGCCAACTTGTAACGTTGCAGAAGAACGTGTTGTTACGTTGCCTGAAGAATGGCACTCATGCCACATCTCAAGTCGTAGTAATGATCTTGTGGTGTGCTTTTCTTTGGTGTGCGGTTGAGTTATTCAAAGAAGAAAGTGAAAGAGAACCTGTGCCATTCATTGTGCAGCTGTTACTCTTCTCCCATCTTTATGTTTATTACATTATTGGTAAGTTTAAAGATATTTATAGTTTAAACTAAAACAATGAGCAAAATTAAGAATACCATATTTGGGCCATTCTTAGATATATCACCCACATCTCACCTTTATTTAATAATAACATATGCATACAAAAAAGTAATACACTATAGCAACATAGAAGAAATCCGTGTTTTGTCTCAAACTCTCACTAGATCTTTAGTAGATTAAGTTATCTCATTAAGCCAGTGATTTATGATAGGATAAAAGAAAATAATCGAGCCACGTTTATACAATATGAACTCAAAATAAGATACTATTCTCTCTTTACTTTCAATTATATGTTTGTGTTCTAAATGAGAAACAAAAATCCATTTTTGAGTTCGTTTGAGCTCAAATTTTCCAACATATTGTACCATAAGCTCTCTAATTAGCAGTAATCCAGATTAATCCGTCCTCAAATTTTTGTTCAAACAAATTCATCGCTTTAGATGTATGCAAAGATAATGAAATAAAAGCAAACTAGGCGAACAGATTTTGTCCTAGCTCAATACTGGCCCCCCCAGGATGATTAGACTGCGAAGCTCAACGCCAAAGCAGGGTTGTGGGCAGTAGCTGCTGCTACTTATTCTAGCCCTACAAGGAATTATGTGCTTTATTTCCTTTTTTGGAAAAAAGACAAGATTTAAACCCCAAAATTGGAAGTGTCTTTAGTTAATACGTGAGCCAAAACTAAAATATAGATTGGATATGCTTCTCTTCATCTTAAATCCCTTTCTGATCCAAAGAAGTAACCCATGTAGTTGACATCGACAAAAACTAGAAAGTGTCACTTATTTACAACTCAAGCCCTCCGTCATCTTTAGTGTGGAAACGAACCAAAAAAGGTGTCCCCGATCATAAGCAACGGAATTATAACTAGTATTAAATTGTAAACCACTAGGGTCCTACACTTTTCTGCGAGCACTGCCAAAATTGAGCCCGTTGCACTGTTTGCATATTCTAAACATCCCCCACAGTGCAGAAACCAGCGGCTGCATAGCAAAAAAGTGAGAGTCCATTGGGTTTTGTTGGTTCTGTTTGACCAAGTGAAGGTAACGATGAAAGTACGAGTGTGTAGAGCAATAAAGCAGAGCTCTCTATAACGAAAAAGAGAATGAAATATAACATCACTAATGGCTGAGAAGCCACTGAAACACGAAGTTGGACGAACTGTAACACAAGATGAGAGAGAGACTGCCGGTGTTGCAGCTAATAAATTATCAAGAAGGCATAAGAAATCTGATCTAAAACAAAAGCATCAAAGAAAATAGTCTAGACCCCATAATCACACTACACAAAACAGAACATTGCTTTGGATTGAATTGGATTAGATACTCTACAATGTTACAAACCAGCTCTTTATAGGCAAAGCTGATCAGGCAAGGGAGAGGAACCAATGGATTTGTTCTCTAAACCTGAGGATTTTCTTTCTGCATGTTGGACTGAACACAACCCAGCTTCCACGGGACATCCACTCGTGCACCTTCTTTCATGTTATACTCCACATTGTTCTGAAATTGCAGCTTCCACGGGCGATCCTGCAAAAGCTGATAATTCTAACATGCATCTTTCTACAATAACTGCCTGCCTAGCCTTGAAGACAGCGGAGCTGACAGCCTGTTCTTTCCACGCATCTCGACACATTCATCCGAAGCAACTACTATTGATGACAAACTCTTCAATTTATTACTATATGCCTCTGATATTCAGCTTCCAATAAAAATACCACCATTGAATGCATTCCGTCAGGATCACGTTCAGTGGCAGTGCACTCCAAACAATGCTTTGCTGCTATTGCAATAGCTGGCAAATATTCTCTACAAAGTAAGTTTTATCTTATTCGGATGACAGACCAAAGGAAAAGTTGCTGCTCATGCTTAATGACCCTTTCTGGAATCATTGACCTGGTTGTATAATCCTCTTCTTGTCTTCTCATCTCTAACTAGAACCCATGCAAAACATAACTAAGTCTGACCTGAAACAAGATGTCAACCAGATATGAACGAGAAAAGACCATGACACTATCATCAGGCAACAACTGTTTGGGATTGTCCAAGAAAATCGGGAAATACCGGACGCCTGCGGTAAGATTAGGTCAGACATGTCAAAATGCTCTAGCGTTCAAACAACTGCATTTTCTGACTACTCGCACTCGTTGTGAACGTTCTCGAATAGGTTGCATGTTGCAGAATATGGAAGAAACTCCTCAATCATCCCACAGCAAAAATTGCTCCGAAATATCTCTGTTCCATCCAGAACTTCATTCTTTCACTCCTTATAGATTTAATTGAGGAACTTCGATGGTCGACCAAAAATCACCTCGACCATTTATGCAGGACTCGACATTGAATGGTCATGGCCCATATGCTATTTTCAGCTGCAAATAATCCCATACATTTTCAGCTGGTTTGATTGATGCGCCGCAAAGAATCCCCTACTGATTTTTTTATTTTTATTTTTTCCCTTTCTTTCTTTCTTTTTGGCGAGGGGGGAGGACACAAAAATAAGTGATGATTTATAGCGACGATAATGGAAGAAACTCTCCAAATATATGAAACTCTTCAACCTAAGAAATAATGAAGGAGATTCAGAATCAAGCGTAAAATGTATTTCACTCAGTTCATATCGTATAATGTCCAGTGACCAACACATATACAGCATTCCAGAATTACTATAAAGCTGGCGTAGCTCTTTACAAAGAACATTTACATCTGAGTTGGCAACAAACCAAAAGGCAATTCATGGTGCTAGAAGTCTCTGCTTTTCAGGACATATTCTTCTCATCTTCATTGTTGCAGAACAAAGAAAGTCATAAAAGAAAAGAAAAATCAGTTCGGACTAATTCAAGATATAAATGAAGAAGATACATTCAAAGAAGAAGAAGAACTAGCCAATAATGACCATAAAAGTGTCGGGTGCGAGAAAACTGGCAATTCCAAACATCATCTCTAAGGCCGCGACAGATGCTTTGATTGAGATGGACTAACTAAAGCATTCACTGAATGCGTACATAAATTTAACCATTCTAATCATTATTTCTGAAAAGATACTATTTAGCATAAAAAAATGCAACCTGCTTTAGCAACATAACTCAATTTACAAATCATTGAACAATATTAATTATTGCACATAATATACAAAATCTGCACAAAACAGAGAACTTTTTCCAGAAATGAGAACAGAAATTATCTTGCGTTGGAAACATACATTTCCATTCAACTCAAGACGAAATCTTCACTTTAGATTTCAGATAGAAAGACTCAAAAAGATATCCTATCCAAAGATCTTACCACATTTATGAAGTACTTTTAATAACAGTGTCGCAATATCTTTTTTTGTTTTTAGAGACATATTTAACAAACAATTAACTCTTCAAAACATAATTCTGAAAATGAAAAACACAGCCCACTTATGAGAGAACTTCTTTGAGAAAAAATTTCAAATCTTCTTATAAGAATATTTTGAGAAAAATGTATGTAATTTTCAAGTATAGATTAACTCATTACCTGTTTAAAAAGAAAAAAGTTACCATGTAATTACTACTTTCAAAAGAGAAAGGTGGCTATGTAACAACCCCATGAAGTCAGAGATATATGCATGACCATCACTATAAGACATAGGTAGCTTTACTTCACTATGAGTGGTAGTACGATCACCTTTTTTTTAAAGGATATATGTGTGTGTGTGTGTGTGTGTGTGTGTGTGTGTGTGTGTGTGTCTGTGTGTATAATTAACTTTTATTTTTTTATAAGTCCATTCGGTACTTGTTTGCGTCTTCTCTAAACAGCATTAACAAACAATTTTGTTTAAGTGGATCCAACAGAAAAAAAATTCTCCAATGAAAAACTCCATTAAAAATACTTTTCAAGTCAAAAGATGAAAAAGATAATAATTCTAAAAACCATTAGCAAACATACACTATTCTCTTCTGCCAAGAATTGGAATTTTGGTATCAGGGGCGAATGTACTATATATTTTTTTTTTCCAGTCTACGGGAAACAGTAAATCAATTGAGAAAAAAAATTCTTGACTAGAGCAGGTGCGGTGGGTAACTCAATATCTCTTAAACATTATGGATAAAATGGCTTTAGTTTTCTACTTTTCGCTTTTGTCTCCTTCACCAAACTTTTGCCTTTGCCTTTGGGGTGCAAAAAACACACAAGTAACCAACAGGCCAAAGTATGAACAGGAAAAAAAAATACAAGAAACCAAAGAAGGATCATATATGAATGGGCTGTACTTATGAAAACTGCATACAAGAAATGAATTAGGTAACCAACCAATTAGTTTGGCAAAACAATTTCCAAAGTCCAAATCCACACATCCTACTCTGTTAAGCTTTTCTCACTCAGTTTCTCCCCAATATGGATGTTTATATGTACAAGCAAAGCAAATCAAAACACATACTTCCAAGCAATACTTTTTGAAAAACAAGGTAGCATAAGAAAATAAAAATAAAAAACAAAAGAAAAATCTGGGTTAACATCGAATGCAACTGGAGGGAGGATTATTGGGCTGTTCTTAATTGGCAGAATGTTAGGCATGAAAATTTAGAAAGAACCAGGAAAATAAATTATCAAAACTCATAGGACATCGCAAAGCCACACTAAATTGATTACCAAGACCTATTCAAAGCTTCATGAAGGTGCTAATTCAAGCTGAGGCTGAAACATAAAATAAACACATAAATAAAACGAATTTTACAGAAATGATGCACCTTGAAGAAATTTTTCAAAGTCTTTCAGTTGTGACATAAAACCAGAATTAGGAGATGCCTGTGGTCGTTGTTTCTTCACATGTTCCAGAGCCTGAGATAGGCTCATTCCATGCTTTTTCATCAGATAGGCAACAACTATAGTCACGCTGCAATATAAAACAAGAAAAAGGGTCAAGCTTCAAAAGAATTATTTATAATTTTTTGGAGCAAAATGAATGTTCAAACATGATTATAGTCCAAGTACAAGCCAACTCCTGGTATACACGGTTGACATCCAAACTCGACTTAGTGAAGCAAAATAACTTCCCTTAAATCATGAAACTTCTTGAAAGTTTCAATACACACATTAAGAAATAATATAAAGACTCGATCAAGAAAAAATCTGTATTGCAATAACTAAAACTAGCTACATACATGAAATATTGTGAAAAAAAAAGAAAAAGAACATGGCAGGGTTACAAAGAAATAAAAAAGAATTACAAAGAAAAACATATAATCACAACACAATTGAAAGTCCACATATTTGTTGTGTGCAGGAGATGCCATCTCGTCCAAGACCATGGGCAAGACGATGACCCCTAGAAGGCAAAGAACCTAGATAGGGAAGGAAAAATTACCTTCTGGATTTTCCCATGACGCAATGGACCAACACTCTACCACCCAATCTTTTAGCTTCATCAATAAAATTGAAACACTCATCGAAATGCTGTCTTAGATCTGTGTCTTCTCTGTCAGTGACTACCTCGAGTTACAAAGAACAGCAAAGATGAAAAGTTCAGTTCTAGTCGCTTAACAGCAGTCAGAACAAAGGTAAGAATCAATAACATCAACATCAAAATACTCATGTCCTACAGTCAATGAAACTGTATTAGGTAAGAGCAATACAAATATTAATGTATTACACTAAGATAAATCCAATAGAAAACCAAGAAAAAACGTTCTGTAGGCATGCATGTTTATTAGTCAACAAGAAAAATACTAAAGGAAATCACTTTACAATGCGATAAACAGTGCCAAGGAGACACTTAAGCTGAAAGAAATTACCAAGAAATATATTAAAGAGAAACATTAGATATAGGTACATAGAAAAGAAATCAATATAATTACGGATGCTTGAAGATTAAAACAATGAGGTCTGACCAGAAGGAAAGAGTTTCATACCATCAACCACTTTATAAACAAAATCATTCGGATGTGGAGGTGGCAATGAAGTAGCGAGAGTCAATATGTGCGTGACATTCAAGCTTTTCAGTTTATTCTTGTTATATGCCGCTGCAAAAGGACCCAAGAAAAGACCCTGATAATTCGGAGACAAGTGCAAAGCGATAACAGTAGCAACATCGTGTTAACATAGAAGATGAAAGGAAACCGAGAAGCGGACAATAAGCAGTAAAAACATCAAGGTTTTATCAAATTTCAATTACCTCTTCAATTTCGCGCGGAACATTGTCTTCTTTAATTCTAATCACTCGCAGAAGTGCTGCTATTTGGTTCCTAAAGGACTCGTCAAACTGAGCCATTGCGAGCAAAAACTCGAGCGCTTCTTTTTTCGTCTCGTTCTTTTTCTTTTACCCTACAAAACAGGCATACAGTTGCTGAGGAATATGTGATTCTCTGACAAGTTTCAGGCACAAAATTGCCAACAAACTGCGTGCTTCTCCTTCAACACCCAAAATGTAATATCATGTCATGATAGAAGCACGAAAGATCAACGATTCCCAATACGAATAAACATCGTCCTTCCTCCTTCCATCATAATACTACAAACATTGGTCTGATTAAGGCGAGATTAACATATCCGAAGACGAACGGAATTGCACACAGAAGATTCTTCAGTATTAACAGCCGCGATGGAATTAATATCTTTTCTAAATTCTAGATGAAGGGAAAACGATTTTGAAAGCGGTGATCGAAGCCAGAACAGATCAAGAACACGTCGAAGAGGCTAAACCAAATAATGGGCAAACCGAAAAATTCAAAATAACATTGAAAGGCAAAGCAAAACCAAGATCGGACTAATCGTAATATCTACAATGAAATAGCAGGTTACAGAGAACCACAAAAAGGAAAAGAAAAAGGGACTTACAGAAGAAACCCCGAATCTAACGAAACTGGTGTCTGAGAAGAGTGGATATTCGAGTTTTCTTTATTCCCCCCCTCAATCGCTAGCAATCTGACAAATATATGGGCTCCGCTCCCGCAAGCAATTTGGTGCCTTGTGAAATCTCCTTTCGCGGGAGTGGCTTCTTGTGAAATGGTATTTACCCATTTCCATATTTAGATTTCAATATTCAATTTATTTTTAAATATAATATGGTTATTTTAACAAAAAGTATTTTCTATCCTTTCAACTGCTGAACTTCAAAATCACAACAAAAAGAAATTATTGGTTCAAGTACATGGATTCTCCATGAGTTGAGGTGCATTGGAAAATATATATTTGTAAAATAAAATTATGATTCAAAAAGATTTCTAAAGATTGGTCGCCTTGAGAATATGATCTCATATTTGTAAGTGATATACTATTTAGTCTTTGAACATTGGGGTCTTAACTATACTTAATTATAAGTTGAGGTATGTCTTAAGAGCTTTAGTGGCCTCCTCAAAGGACAACCTAAAGGGGTGCATAACACCACGTTAATAAGGCTAAAGAATTGAGCATCTATAACTAATGAACTCGTTTTGATAAGGCTCAAAGGATAAGGCAACTTAAAAGCTACATAGATGAACAAATTTTGATACCATCTTAAAAAATCTATTAGCCCCCCTAAAAGTTGTATTGAGAGGAATGTGAAACACCACATTAATAAGGTCATGTAATTGAGCATCTATAAATGGTGTGGGACAAATCCCAATAATATGGTATATTATTAAAAAAACCTTATAAGTTTTTTTTTTAAGTTTGACTTGTATAACACGTAATTGAGTATCATTGCACTTATTTTAAGTCTTCTACACTCTAATTGAGTGGAAAATTCTCCAAGTAGATGTCAAGCATAGCATTGTGAAGATTTTGTCAAAAGTGTAGAGGCACTTTGTTTGCATTGATTAATGTAATATTTGTTCTTATCTGAGCTTCTCCAGAGAGCAAAAGAATTTGTTGTTGTACAAAGTGTGGAGAGGGTAAGCTCTCTAAAGCTCAGTGGAATGACTTTTTAACCGAGTTGACAAAGAAAAGGTAGATATAGATGCCAAAAAAAAAAAAAAAAAGGACCTAACTCCTCATATTGTTTGTAATTTGTTGATTTATTTTTCTTTATTTGATGTTGGTTGAGATATATATCCACATAGTCTCAGACATTTGGTTGGCTTTAAAATTATATTAACCTTTTAAGTCAAAATACATTACACCAAAATCAATAGAACAAGCGTTGAATTTCCCCTTTTTTGGGTTGTCACTTGGCTTAATGTACACATATAAATATATACATACATATATCACACACACAAATAAGATAATTAATATTAACTTATATGTAGAAAATAACATAATATTCATAAAAGCATATACCCGTATACTTGACTATATTTTACGTGTGTGGATGTACACTTTACACTAATTAGATAAATTTAACTGAGTTTATATAAGTATCATGCATTAGTTTAAATTTATCAAAATAAAAATTGTCCAATTTGTACTTATTTAAATATTTAAATAATGATTATTCTTTGAACTCAACTCATTTATTAACGAAAATCAGTCTAGTCAAAATTTTATAAATCAAACTCAAATTTCTTATTAAAAGTTCAATTCTTTTTATAACCCCACGGGCAACCAAATCATGATTTTAACTAGGTAATTTAGCCAAGATTTAGAGGCTATTTTTATGGTACTTGTACTCTCCTTTGGGCTGGGTTTTGTTATCTTTGCACGATTTGGAGACTCCCATGTCGCAGTCAATGGACGCAAGTTCAAAGCACTAGGAAGTACGGAGCTTATCTACGCATTCTAACTGCACGCACTCTTTTCCGCCTCATACGATCACGTCGGAAGGGGAAGTGATCCACCCGGTGGACTTCTTTTGTTCACGTGGTTTTCCCCTTCCCGGGGATTTGAGCTCCACGTTTATCCACCTACCATGGGCCGAAACTGGACCTCTTTACAGCATCTATAAAGGGTCCAATATGTGTTTAAAAAAAAGAAAGTGCTCTGGATTCTGGTTTTTCCCACTTGCTTCCCTCGCATGAATCACATGTCAATGGGGAGAAGATAAACTCTGAGTGCTGTCTAGTGGGGTTCGAATACCACCAATGCTAGCAAGGAATCTAGTCAGAAAAAATAGAAATAATCCGAAGACCTTATCCAATCGTCAAGTCAAGCTTAGCCTGCCGCGGCGTCCCACCTCAATACCCATTAACTACCACTTTTTGTTTCCCTCTTTATACAAAGATGCCAATGCCTCCCTCTCTGTCAGACTAGTCAGGTCTTCGTCTATGGCTTCCTTATTACGGTTCCTTCTTCTTTCTTGCTCCTTTTGGTGCCTTACCCACATATCTCAAGCTCAGGGTTTTTCCTTCCCGGCTGCTCTGGTCCTCCCCCTCACCAAAGATGTCGCAACCCTCCAGTACGTGACGGAAATTCTCCATGGCACTCCACTGGAACCCGTCAAGCTTGTCGTTGATCTCGGCGGCCCACTCCTCTGGACTGATTGTGCCTCCAGATTCCGTTCGTCGTCTAGCCGCCCGGTTCCTAATCGTTCAATCGAGTGCGTTAGAGCGAAATCCCATGGCCTCGGCAGTAAGATTAACCTCTCTAGTGCTCAAAGGTGCGGACTTTTCACAGAAAACGGGCTCACACGAATGGTCTCCGAAGGAGAACTTGTGGAAGACATCATAGTTGTCCAGTCCGCAGACGGGGCAAAGGCAGGGCCAATCAACGCCGTCCGTCACTTCTTGTTCTCTTGCGTACCCCCTTTCTTATTGAATGGCCTGGCTAATGGTGCCCAAGGAATGATAGGCCTGGGCAGGAACCCAATTGCTCTACCATCACAAATTTCCACGGCTCTTGGCACTCACCAGAAGTTCTCAGTCTGCTTATCGTCATCGGATGGCATCGTAGTATCCGATCAGGGGCACCGCGACTCTGTTTTTGGCTCTGAAATTTCAAGGTCAGTGACGTACACACCCTTAATCACTAACCCAGCTGATAACTCTTGCAAGAATACTTTATCGGCGTCAAATCTATCAAAATAAATGGCAAGCGGTTACCCCTCAACTCATCACTACTATCCTTGGATGGAGAGGGTGTAGGGGGGACCAAATTAAGCACGGTCGTTCCTTACACCACCATGGAAAGCACGATATATTCAACTGTTCTTGAAGCTTACGCTCAGGCTGCCACATCAATGAATATGACTAGGGTGGCATCTGTGGCTCCTTTTGGCCTTTGCTTTAGCACAGAGAGCACTGATGGCTCTCAGTTGATGACAAAAGTGCCTGCCATTGACTTAGTGCTGCAGAGTGAGATGGTGAAGTGGAGGATATTCGGTAGAAATTCTATGGTTTGGGTCAACGATGAAGTGATGTGCTTGGGATTCTTGGATGGGGGTTTGAACCCAAGGACTTCGATTGTCCTGGGGGGATATCAATTGGAGGACATTTTGTTGCAATTTGATTTGGGTGCTTCCATGGTGGGATTTAGTCCGTCTCTGATGAGTATGCGGCAAAGAACTTGTTCCGACTTCAGATTGGACTCCCGGCCTCAAGAGTCGTGGTAAATTGTTTTCTTGCTTTCTCACCTTTGTGAAATCAGGGGCTTGGTAAGTATTTGTACTACTAACCCTATGCGTATGTATTGCCAGCGCTCAAACATTTACGGTTTGTTTCGAGGATAAATTAGAACCATGTTAAGAATTTTTTATGAATATCAATTAGTAGAAGAAGGTGATTTCACATGTCACAGTAAATGCCACAATGGACGGCCAATCTTTCATTCGTAATCTAATAGCTGTTTGACTTGGTGGGGTGATGGTTGGCTTGTTAATCTAAAGGCCATCTGAATCAGTGGGAGATATCATTGAGCTGTCCTGCTAGAAGAGATGCCCGGCATGTCTTCTTGACAAGGAGCCAAGAGCAGAGAAGCTTGTTGAGTTATGTGAAGGGGCATCATGAAATTATTGATGCGGAAATTTATGTGAATTTTGGTTCATTTTTGTGTTTCAGCGATCCTTACTGAGAACCTGCAAACTTGTTCTCTTGTGTATGAAAAGAGATGTGATAAAATTTATGTTTTCAATTTCTAGTTATTTGGATGAATTTATTCAATTAAAAACTCAAATACAACTTAAGCTGTAATGACAATAATAACAAAACCAATTACAATATTAATAATGATTTAAGTGTAAAGTGACATTGTGGTGGTCATAAAGATGTTGGAGACTTGCGAGTTATGGATTTTTGAATAGAGATACTGTCCCACCTAGATGGGCCACTTTTCTTCTTCTTGTTACCTGTTGAGAAAAAAATAAGAAAACTACCTTCCAAGAAGTTTAAAAGCAATTACAGATGGCTGCCCCTCAAAGACACCTTCCACCTTTTGAACTAGTGAAGTTCCTCTGGCTATCCCTTTACTGAATAATAAAAGAATGGTGAAAAATTTATGAATATATGACTTAATTGCTCATCAGATACTCATACTTTAAATCACAAGAAGGAAAAAATCTAATCCATACTGGACAATTTCCTTAATAATGAAAGTAACAAGAAGAAATAATGGCAGTAGGCTGAAAATATACAATCAAGAAGTGTCTAGCACAATTGAAACATGTGCCACTTGAGACCAAAAAGTGTAAAAATTATAAGTGGTATCTAACCCATTGAAAAAAAAAAATATTGGAGCTTTACGTATACTTTTTACTTCCAAATCTCTTACGTATACTTTTTTCTGCATTTCCCCCACATATTTGGTCAAAACAATCAATGAAGAACAAACGTGCAAGTTGAAGTTAGACTTTCACTATTCTTGTTTAAGGAGGGGAGCCTCTGTCAGTTCATCTTTAACCTCACCTACTAAAAGAGAGAAGTGTCAAATATTAATAAGAGAACACGTATTTGAGGGCAAAAGCTTGTCTTTCGTTCATAAACAAGGAAAAATCCTTTGGTTTTTGTTACAACGGGAGAATTTATCCCATTATAAAAACTATTTTACAATGATGGCTATCTGTCTCGTCCTGGTGCCGTGTGCAGGGGTGTTGCAGTTGAGAAGGGACGCGTTCGTGTGCGGGCCCAGCTCATGTATCAGAAGAGAGAGGGAGAGCAGCACCTCATATCCGAACGAGAAGCACCCACAGGTCGCATCGATCGCCGGGCTTGAATCTGGGGGTCTGCGGCTGCCCGATGCATAGCCTTCAATCTTGACCATGACCGAACGCGTTATACTTCTTGTTCTTTAATTCATCAAGATACGTGCGTGCAACAAAAATTAAAGAACTTCCAACCTCACCTATAAAAGCATTGCCCTCCGCAGCATCCCTGCTCACAGAACGAGCTCTCTCCTCAGTCAATACTCTTGGCTGCTATGGCTTCCTCGTTTTCTTTCCTTCTCTTTTGTTCCTTCCTTTTCCTCGTCTCCCACTCCATAGCCACAACATCCTTCCGTCCCAAAGCTCTTGTTCTTCCAGTCTCCAAGGACGCCTCTTCGCTACAATACCTTGTCCGACTCAACCAAAGAACCCCCCTTGTCCCCGTCAAACTTACCCTTGACCTTGGGGGTCAATTCCTTTGGGTAGATTGTGAACGAGGCTATGTCTCATCCACCTACAGAGCCCCACGTTGCCGCTCGGCCCAGTGCTCTCTTGCTAAGGCTAGTGGTTGTGGAACCTGCAACTCTGCTCCTAAGCCAGGATGCAACAACAACACCTGCAATCTCTTCCCAGGCAACACCGTCACACACACGGCCACAATTGGTGAGCTTTCCCAAGATGTTGTTTCCATCCAATCCACAAATGGGTTCAACCCTGGCAGGGTAGTTTCAGTGCCCAAGTTCCTCTTTACTTGCAGTACAACAACTATCCTCAAGGGCCTTGCAAGTGGTGTTCAGGGCATGGCTGGCCTTGGAAGGACTAGCATTTCGCTTCCTTCCCAATTCTCTGCCGCTTTTAGCTTCTACAGAAAGTTCGCCATTTGCTTGAGTTCTTCAACAAGAGCTAATGGCGTCACATTCTTCGGTGATGGGCCATACGTTATGCTTCCAAATATCGATGTCTCCAAGTCTCTGATCTACACCCCACTAATTCTTAACCCCGTAAGTACAGCCTCAATTTACTCGAAAGGTGATGTTTCATCCGACTACTTCATTGGCGTGAAATCTATAAAAATCAACGGAAAAGCTGTCCCATTAAATGCATCGTTGTTGTCCATAAACAAAAAAGGCGATGGTGGAACAAAAATCAGCACCGTTAATCGTTATACCACCATGGAGACCACGATCTACAAGGCAGTCGTTAAAGCTTTCGCCAAGGAGCTCGCACATGTCCCTAGAGTGGCGTCTGTGGCACCCTTTGGGGCGTGCTTTAAGTCGAAAAACATCGGTAGCACACGCGTTGGCCCGGCTGTGCCTCAGATTGATCTTGTTCTGCAAAGCGAAAGCGTGTACTGGAGGATCTTCGGTGCAAACTCCATGGTCCAGGTTAACAATGAGGTGCTGTGTTTGGGGTTCGTTGATGGAGGCTCAAACCCAACAACTTCTATCGTGATCGGAGGGTATCAACTAGAAGACAATCTTCTGCAGTTTGATTTGGCAAGATCCAGGCTTGGCTTCAGCTCCTCACTGCTGTTCCGACAAACGACTTGCGCCAACTTCAACTTCACCTCTAATGCTTGAAGGATTTAGATTTCATTACGAGAAATAATTTTGGAGTACTTTTGGCCATGACAATGTGCTCCGCCAGATGAATAGCTGGCTTTCACTGGCCTCGATGGCCCTACTATTATGTCATCTCATTGCATTCTGTATTTGATTTGGGAGCATTTGCGTGCGAAATAATATTGTACTTTTGTTATAAAGTGCCACAAATAAACATAAATTTTATTAGATGAGACCAGCCCAAATGATTCTTTGATGCTTCCAGGCAGTATATTATATCACATTCCCATTCGGGTGGCACGAGTATGTCATCAGTTGAATATGATAAAGTACTTGATCCGATAAAAAATGACAAAATTGTTTCTTACCAATCCGGAAGGCTACGTTAGTTGCACATCGAGCTGTCCAACTTTGCATTTTTGTACTGCTTTCTAAAAAGGCAAGTTACCGCTTCCACGTTTGACTTATTTGTTGTGCTTTAAAGATCTTGCTTCATCTCAACAACACCATTCGCTAAAAGTTAATGTCTATAGCATTGAGAATAGCTTTACGGGTGATCAACTTGGCTATCCACATTCTAGAATTAGTCCATGAGGAGTCAGCATGCCACATGCCTTTGTGCTTATATATGCTCTGTTTGTGTTTCTAATGTTTCTTATTACTTATGATCTGTCTGGAATATAATTGATGGATAATAAAATTACTTCCCATCCGGAGTGTAGAGGTCTTCCAAAATTGGCTAACACTTAAGAGGAGACAACTATCCAACAATTGTTTGCATCATTTAAACACAAATAGTTTGATTATCCACTATGTGAGAATGAAGTAGAAAAAAGAATTATCATGTGAAAATGTCAATTTTTTCAATTTTCCTTCTATAAAAAAAGAGGGGTTTAATTCTTTTTATTTTATTACAAAGATATCTTTATTGGATAAAATTGGTTATAGTCACTCACACTAGGTTAAGATAGTTGTAGGGTTACTTCCATCTTTCATAAAGGTTAAAATACAATTATCAGAAGAAGTTAACGAGGGTTGCAAATAATTTTATATTGATTAAAGCTGATTGCAATCACAATGTTAGGTTGAAGATGAGCAATAAGTATTCCAACAAGATCATATAACTTTATAATTACCCACATTTTTTACTGCAAGTAGTTGCACTCCCAATCTTTTGTTGCTTCTAATTTTTTTTAACTAAACATATTACTCTTCATCTTGGAAAACACAGTGAATCTTTTCATTCATTAAACTCCAAAAAAAGTATTTTAAAACAACAAAGACCTACAAAAGAACCCTTCTCATGTTTTGTTGTATGAAACCATGTTTTCAAATTGAAATCCAGAAGTATTTTTCAAAACTATCATAATAGAACGTCTTCAAACCATTACCAACCATTATTTAATAAAAAAAATCTTTACTTGGGATAGTTTTTTTTGGCGCCATTCTTTTGTCTAGTCAGCAAATATAGAAATGCCACGGCCTTATCCACTCCGCAAGTTGATGTTAGCCAGGCGCGGCATCGCGGCGCAGCACTTGTTAGCTGCTGACTTTTTGTCTCTCTGTCCAGAGATACATAAATTGCTTGCAGATAGCAATAGTCTATTGTACATGAGGACTATATTCTTTTCCTACGTGTTATGCTAATAGATTTGATGTGGATATAATGATAAAAAAAGCCAACATTTGCGGGTGGTCAAATCAATAAGTTTACGCTTAGTTTAAGCTGTGAAAGAAAGTAAGTCCCTTTTATATGTAACTTGTCCATAGTAAATGATTTTGAACTAAAGCTATAAATATGCATGAGAAGAAGTTTGTAAAAATAATATTAATCTATACCCTAAGAATTTATTGACAAGTAATAGATTTTGAAACTGTCATCGCTTTCAAAGGTGGGCAATTTGAGCCTTGATTGACTGAGAGAGATCAGAACCGCTTCTTGATGGATCTATCTCAAAACTGACACACATAAAATAAAAAAAAAGAAGTAAATGCTTCAATATCTTTCAAGAATACATACATGGATATGACTTTCCGGCCCTCCGCTCGACCAACATGCCCTTACCATTTCTGGACCAATTAAGTGAACTGGATGCGTATGAACAAGTTCAATGATTGAAATTATTGAACGGGTTTTAGCCTCCGCGTCCCGTGCCTTCCCGAGTCATAACCTCAATTTTGCCCACTACACAAGCCGGGTTGGCTGCTATGGCTTCCTCGTTTTCTTTCCTTTTCTTTTGTTCCCTCCTTTTCATCTTCTCCACCTCCATATCCACCATATCCTTCCGTCCGAGAGCTCTTGTCCTTCCAATCTCCAGGGACTCCTTGTCGCTACAATACCTCGTCCAACTCAACCAAAGAACCCTTTTGTCCCTGTCAAACTTACACTTGACCTTGGGTGTCAATTCCTCAGGGTAGATTGTGAACGAGGCTATGTCTCATTCGCCTAGCCGCACGTTGTCACTCGGCCCTGTGCTCTCTTGCCAAGTGTAGTAGTTGTGGAGACTACTACTCGGGTCCTAAGCTAGAACATATTGTCACAGAAGGAAAAAGAAAGCCAGTGTTTGGGAAAACTGTGTATTCACTTTCTCAAGTAATTATGTACAAGACTTGTCTTTATATAATCAAAGGACTGACCTACTATGGAAATAATACAAACACTTAATGAAATATTACGTTACGTCATATACAAATAATTTCCCATAATAAACCTATGCTACAAGGAAAGAATATGAACCCATATCAAGAAAGTATAAAGTCGAATATACGAATGTATCTCCAACACTTCCCTTCAAGCTGGTGGTTTGGGTAGTTTGTAAACATCAAACACATCAAGCTTGCTCAAGAGATAGGTATGTTGTCTTTGACAAAGAGCTTTTGTGAAGATGTTAGCAGTTTGTTCCATTGTTCGTATCTCTTTGGTCTTTATAATCCTTTCTTGAATTTTGTCTCTTGTGAAGTGACAGTTTACTTCGATGTGCTTTGTTCTCTCATGAACCATAGGATTCACAGCAAGCTTAAGAACAATATATTTATCACAAAATTAAAGTGTAGGGTCTTTCACTTGAACCCCTAGATCTCGAAGTAATCCCCTTAGCCAAATAACTTCATAAGTAGTCTTGACCATGGTTTGATATTCCAATTCAATAGACGATAATGAGATGGTTGATTGTTTCTTCGTTTTCCATAACAATAAGGAATTCCTAAATTTGATACAAAAAACCAATCATCGATCTTTTGCTTAACAGACAAGTGACATAGTTAGTGTCATAGTATGCTATTATTTCCATGTTACATTTCTTGGATAAAAGAATTCCCAAACTTGGACATCCCTTCAAGTATTTTAGTACATTGAGGGCTGCATTCAAATGAGACTATTTTGGATTATGCATGAATTGGCTATGAATCTGGATGACATAACAAATGTTAGGTCTCGTCATAGTGAGATAAATGAATTTTCCAATTAATTTCTTGTAACCGAAGGGATCCTTAAGTGGCGGATCCTCATCCAATGGTGACAATCCATCATATTCGGGCATTGTGAGGCTCAAATTCTACTCGAATAGGATGACAACTAGTTTACATTCATATAGACTAGCATCAAAAATGATTTTCATAATAAACTTGCATTGACTAAGGCATATTCTTTTCTCGAAGCGAGCTATTTCAATACCTAGGTAATACTTAGGGGGACCAAGGTCCTTAATGTGGAATGTGGAGTGTAGATATTGCTTGAAACATTCAATAACAGGTGCATTATTACCCGCGATTAGAATGTCATCAACGTATATCAGCAAAAAAATAGAAGAAGTAACTCTCTTCCATGTGAATAGGTCATAATCATGTTGAGATTTGGGGAAGTTGGTAGAAAGAAGAGTAGATGTAAACTTCGCATATCATTGTTAAGATGCATGTTTGAGACTATAGAGAGATTTATAGAGGTGACATATTAGAGACTTCCCCTATATGCGTAATCTCGGAGGAAGATCCATGTAAATCTCCTTATCTAAGTTGCCATGGAGAAAAATGTTGTGAATATCCACTTGGTGAAGAGACTAATCAAGAAAATACCTTCTTTAGTGACAGGAGAGAAAGTTTCTTGGTAATAAAAAATTTCCTTATGTGTGTAGCCTTTAGCATTAAGTTATGCTTTATAGTGCCTAACTGAACCATCAGCCTTGTGTTTGATCTTGTAAACCCATTTACACTTTATGGGTCACTGATGAGAGGGATGAGTAACGAGATCCCAAGTTTGGTTTTTAGTAAGAGTATGAAGTTCATCCTCCATGGCCTGTTGACATTTCAGATCATTGGAAGCCTCATAATAAGAGAAAGGTTACACTTTGGCATAAATCTTGCTAATGCAACTCAAATGATCATAAGAAAGGCGAGTAAAGCTGACATAGGAGGAAATGGGATAATGAGAACCATGAGAGATCATGCTGGAATAGATATAGTCCTTAGTCCAAGTCAAGGGCCGAGTAACATGACCAGAGCATCGATGAGGTGCAACCAGAGGTGTAGAAGAGGAGGTCTTAGTCGCAGGTAGGACATAGGGAACTATGGCAAATGAGTCATCAGGAATTGGTGCAAGCAAAGATGGGGAAGTCTCCAAATCAAGAGGATCTGCTGCAGGAGATGAAGTAGGAACCACAAGAGGTGGGTTTACCAAGGCTGTAAGAGGGGCCAGGGTGGAGGTGCTAGGAGCTTTGATGAGCAAGAGTGGAAAACGAAGAGTATCATCATCATCCGACAAGAATGGACGAGAGCTACTTGGTGCCTCGGTAGGAGCATCTATAACCTGTGGAGACTGAAAATGAAAAATAGTTTCATGGAAAATAATGTCATGATTGATAAAGAATCAGCTAGTGGAGATGTCATAAACACAATAACCTTTTTGGAGAGGAGGGTATCCCATAAAAACAAAGTGAGTGGCATGACGGCCCAATTTGTCCTGAGGGCCAATAGTAGTAGCAAAGCACAAACAACCAAAAATGTGAAGATGCCTAATATTTGGTGGCTTCCCAAAGAGCAGTTTAAAAGGAGTCTTTCTATTAAGAACTCACAAAGGCATGCAATTTATCAAGTAAGCAATAATGACCACGCAATCGCCCCTTATGAAGCCACATCAACTCATGTGGTCAAATCATCTAATTGTTCTCGTTCCTCTGGCTTTTCCAATCAATCTCATGGCCAAAACCCTTCCTGATTGCGATCTAACGGTGTGATTTGTGAGTATTGCAAAAGGCCCAATGGGCGAGTTGGAATAGGTTGAGTTAGGGCAAGTTAGGTCTATCTGGTGGAGTCCAAGTCTAGTGTTGGAGAAAGGAGATTCTTGCTCGTGGCAAAAGGTAGCTCACGAGTGATGTCCTCGACAAGGGGAGCATCCAAATCATGACTGGCAAAGGCACTAGGCATGGTGAAGGGTAAGGTTTATGATTGAAATTTTTTTTTCTATTGTTCTAATTTTTTATTTTTGCGCTGGAGTGCTAATGTGTTTTGTAGGTTAGAGCAAAAAACAAAAGCAAAAAAGGTAGAAGCCATCAGAAGGAGAGGTGGAAGCAAAAAAAAGGAAAAAAAGAGGCTTTTGATACCATGTCACAAAAGGAAAAGGAAAGCTAGTGTTTGGAAAAATTGTGTACTCACTTTCCTAAGTAATTATGTAGAGGACTTGTCCTTATAAAATCGAAGGACTGACCTACTATGGAAATAATATAGACACTTAATGGAATATTACATTACGTCATATACAAATAATTTCCCAAAATAAACCTATGCCACAAGGAAAGAATATGAACCCATATCATGAAAGTATAAACTCAAATATATGGACGTATCTCTAACACATATGTGGGCTGTTTTCTTAATTGTTGATGGACTTTATTAGCTACCGCCCATATTTATTTTACTATTTTGTAACTATTTAGCTTGTAAAAAAGATAAAAATGGTGTCGCAAGGGCCCTGTGAGCGTTAGTATTTGTAATGTTCTTTTGGGAGAGGCGGAAGCATTTGGAATTTTTGAGAAACGTGGGACTACGCCGCTGGTTGGGTGAAAGCAAAAACAAGCCTTTTGGTGGGATCGGTGCTTAAAGTAGGTGGATGCTTTTGTGCAATGTGCTTTGGATTTAATTTTGCCATGGTTATTTTTGTGTGTGGGAAAAAAGTTGAATGCTTATTGGAATTCCTAAAAGAAAGGACAGTAATATAGAAAAAAGAATTCTCGTAGAATTGGAGGTCTTTTTGAGTTTTAAATTTAGCAAGGAAAATAAGTAGTAGAAGGTAGATGAATAATCTTTGGCTTGGACTGAGCTTTTTCAGCAAACAGACTAGATCCCAAACAGACATTTTACGAAGAAATAATGGCAGTAAGGTGAAAATATACAATCAAGAAGTGTATAGCACCATTGAAACATGTGCCCTTGTATACTTTTTTCTGCATTTCCCTTACATATTTGGTCAAAAACAATCAATGAAGAACAAACGTGCAAGTTGAAGTTAGACCTTCACTGTTCTTGTTAAAGGAGGGGGAGCCTCTGTACTCATCTTCAACCTCACCTACTAAAAGAGAGAAGCACCCACAGATCGCATCGATCGCCGGGCTTGAATCTGGGGGTCCGCAGCTTCCTAACGCATAGCCTTCAACCTTGACCATGACCGAACCGCGTTATACTTGTTGAAGTCGTTCTTTAATTCATCAAGATACATGCGACAAAAACTAAAGAGATTCCAACCTCACCTATAAAAGCATTGCCCTCGGCAGCATCCCTGCTTACAGAACGAACTCTCTTCTCAGTTAATACTCTTGGCTGCTATGGCTTCCTCGTTTTCTTTCCTTCTCTTTTGTTCCTTCCTTTTCCTCGTCTCCCACTCCATAGCCACAACATCCTTCCGTCCCAAAGCTCTTGTTCTTCCAGTCTCCAAGGACACTTCTTCGCTACAATACCTTGTCCGACTCAACCAAAGAACCCCCCTTGTCCCCGTCAAACTTACCCTTGACCTTGGGGGTCAATTCCTTTGGGTAGATTGTGAACGAGGCTATGTCTCATCCACCTACAGAGCCCCACGTTGCCGCTCGGCCCAGTGCTCTCTTGCTAAGGCTAGTGGTTGTGGAACCTGTAACTCTGCTCCTAAGCCAGGATGCAACAACAACACCTGCAGTCTCTTCCCAGGCAACACCGTCACACACACGGCCACAAGCGGTGAGCTTGCCCAAGATGTTGTTTCCATCCAATCCACTGATGGGTCTAACCCTGGCAGGTTGGTTTCAGTGCCCAAGTTCCTCTTCACTTGCGGTACAACATCTATCCTCAAGGGCCTTGCAAGTGGTGTTAAGGGCATGGCAGGCCTCAGAAGGACTAGAATTTCGCTTCCTTCCCAATTCTCTGCCGCTTTTAGCTTCTACAGAAAGTTCGCCATTTGTTTGAGTTCTTCAACAAGAGCTAATGGTGTCATATTCTTTGGTGATGGGCCATACGTTATGCTTCCAAATATCGATGTCTCCAAGTCTCTGATCTACACCCCACTAATTCTTAACCCCGTAAGTACAGCCTCAATTTACTCGAAAGGTGATGTTTCATCCGACTACTTCATTGGGGTGAAATCTATAAAAATCAACGGAAAAGTTGTCCCATTAAATGCATCGTTGTTGTCCATAAACAAAAAAGGCGATGGTGGAACAAAAATCAGCACCGTTAATCGTTATACCACCATGGAGACCACGATCTAGAAGGCAGTCGTTAAAGCTTTCGCCAAAGAGCTTGCACATGTTGTTGGATCTGAGGCAGCAATAATAACATATATGCAGAAGCAAAATAAGTAAATCCACACCACAATCAACCAAGCAAATCAAGAATACAAAGATTTACGTGGTTCGGGCAAATATCCCTACATCCACAGCCTAAGGAGCAACTTCTTTTCACTAAATGGAGAATGTTACAGCAATAACCCAATCTGGGTTTCTCACAAAAGGAACGGCAGCAACCCTCGTTCTCTCTATCACACTCTCAACTATTTTTTCTTTCTTCACTCTTTTCTTTTATCGTTCCTTTTTCACATAAGAGCAAAATGTCTATTTTGCCCTTCACTAATTTTCTCCAAACACAACAATTTCCCCCTTTTGGAGGAATATTAGTGCAACATCCCTGCACCATAAGAAAAAGAAAAAATTACTCCCTAGACATTGACTCTATTTGGAGTCCATACCAGCAACCCGCTGACAAATTTCAAGCTTGTCTCTTGTCAGCGGCTTCGTCAACATATCAGCGGCTTCGTCAACATATCAGCACCATTATCATCAGTATGAATCTTCACAAGATCTAACTCTTTGGATTCCAGCACATCTCTAATCCAATGATATCTGACATCAATATGTTTAGATCTTGAATGAGAAGAAGAATTCTTACTTAGGCGGATAGAACTTTGATTATCACTGTAGAGAATCACCATTCCTTGCTTCACACCAAGTTCTTCAAGAAAGTTCTTCATCCATAAGACTTCTTTTCCACCTTCAGTAATCGCAATATATTCTGCTTCTGTTGTGGACAAAGCAACACAATCTTGCAACCTGGATTGCCATGAAACTGCTGCTCCTGTAAAAGTAAGCATATACCCTGTAGTGGATCTCCTACGATCATGGTCACCAGCCATATCTGCATCTGTGTATCCAACCAGTACAGGTTCATTATTACCAAAACACAAACACATCTTAGGAGTTCCTTTAAGATATTTGAATATCCATTTCACAGCTTCCCAATGTTCTTTACCAGGTTTAGAAAGAAAACGGCTAACTACTCCAACTGCATGAGCAATATCAGGTCTTGTACACACTGCAGCATACATCAAACTACCAACAGCAGATGCATAAGGAATATTCTTCATCCTTTCAATCTCACTTGCATGTGTAGGACTTTGCTTCTTACTCAACTTGAAATGATTTGCAAGTGGAGTGCTAATAGCCTTTGCTTTGTTCATGTTGAATCTGTTAAGTACCTTCTCTATGTACTTTTCTTGAGATAGCCATAACTTTTCATGTTTTCTATCACGTGCAACTTCCATTCCAAGAATTCGTTTTACTGGTCCTAAATCTTTCATCGCAAAAGATTTGCTCAAATTCTTCTTCAGCTCAATAATCTTCTTCATGTCTTTACCAACAATCAACATATCATCGACATAAAGAAGTAAGATGATGAAATCATTTTTAGCAAAATGTTTCACAAATACGCAGTGGTCTGAGCTGGTTTTCTTATAACCTTGTTGCAACATGGATGACTCAAATTTCTTGTACCATTGTCGAGGTGCTTGTTTTAGACCGTACAAGCTCTTTCTCAATCGACACACAAGATTCTCTTTACCTTTCTGTATGAAACCTTCTGGTTGCTCCATGTAAAGCTCTTCCTCCAAATCTCCATGAAGGAATGCGGTCTTCACATCAAGCTGCTCTACCTCTAAGTTTAATCTAGCAGCTAAACCAAGAACAACTCTAACAGAAGACATCTTCACCACAGGTGAAAATATTTCATCAAAATCAATACCTTTCTTCTGATCATAACCCTTAACAACCAATCTTGCCTTGTACCTAGGTCGTGAGCTATTCTCTTCTGACTTCAACTTGTACACTCACTTGTTCTTTAATGCTCTCTTGCCCTTAGGTAATGCCACAAGATCATAGGTATGATTATCTTGCAAAGACTTCATCTCTTCTTGCATGGCTTTCTTCCACTCTTTACTATGCTCAACTTCACAAGCTTCCTCATAGCATTGTGGTTCTCCCCCATCAGTCAACATCAAATACTCATGTGGTGGATATTTAACTGAAGGTTGACGTTCTCTGCTAGATCTTCTCACAGGGGTTTGAGTTTGTGACTCAACTAGTTGATGATCAACATGTCTCTCTAATTCCTCACTAGCTGTTGTTGTTGGAGCTTCTTCTCTAACTACATCTTCAAGTAACTCTTCTTGTGTAGTTCCCCCTTCATCTGTACTTTCTGAAGATGAAGGAGTCAAAGGTATATCAACAAAGCTCTCACTGTCAACTCTCTGCATCTTAGTATTCTTAAGATCCTTAATATTTTGATCTTCAAAGAAAACCACATCTCTGCTTCTGACTAGTTTCCTTGTAACTGGATCCCATAATCTGTACCTAAACTGATCATGTCCATAGCCCAAGAAAATGCAGTCCCGAGCTTTATCATCAAGCTTGCCTCTCTCATCCTTTGGAATATGAACATACGCTCTGCAACCAAACACTCTCAAGTGCTTAAACGATACCTCCTTCCCAGTCCATACTCTCTCAGGAAAATCACCCTCTAATGGAATTGAAGGAGAAAGATTAATCAAATCAACTGCAGTGCGCATTGCCTCACCCCAAAATGATTGAGGTAATGCCGAATGTGAAAGCATACATCTGATCCTTTCAACAATGGTTCTGTTCATCCGTTCTGCAAGCCCATTATGCTCTGGAGTCTTGGGAACTGTCTTTTGAAGCTTGATGCCATGAGTTGCACAATATTCTTCAAATGGTCATATGTATTCACCTCCATTATCTGTACGGATACACTTCAGTTTCCTATCAATTTCTCTCTCAACCATAGCATGAAACTGTTTGAAGACCTCCAATACTTGATCCTTAGTCTTCAATGTGTAAGCCCATATTTTTCTCGAATGATCATCAATGAAAGTGACAAAGTACAAAGCACCACCTAAAGTTTTTACCCTCATCATACAAACATCAGAGTGAATCAAATCAAGAACATGTTTCCTCCTAGACGGGGGGCCTCTCCGAAACGAGACTCTAGATTGTTTCCCAGCTAAGCAGTGATCACAAGGCTTTAACTGCATATCTGCACCACTAACTCCTGATATAACCTTGTTCTTTATTAGACGTTGAAGTCCTCTCTCACTTATATGTCCAAGTCGCTTATGCCATAACTCCATGTGGTTATCCTTGACCATATGCACTTCACATTTTAGGATATTAGCTTCAGTCCTATAAAGAGTGCTGATCTTCTTTCCTTTTGCAACGATTAGAGAGCCTCTACAAAGTTTCCACTTACTTTCACCAAAATAAGTATGATAACCCTCATCATCAAGAATACCGGTGGAAATCAAATTGTAACGTATCTCAGGAATGTGCCTGACATTTTTCAACACTAACTGACATCCAATCTCAGTCTCCAAGACTATATCACCAATACCAGCAATCTTAACTTCCACTTCATTCCCTAGGCCAACTGATCCCAAATCCCCACCTCTATAAGATGAGAAATACTCTCCATGTGGAGTGACATGGAAAGACGCACCTGTATCAATAATCCAAGTCGAAGCTGGACTCGAAACTTGCCTTGATAAGTTGATTTGGGAATCACTGAAAATCATAAGCCCAGTGTCAGATGTAGTTGCTACAAGGTCTTTATCACCTTTCTTGTCATCATTCCTAGATTCTTCCTCATTTGAATTCCAACATTCTCTCTTATAGTGACCAAACTTTCCACAGTTATAGCACTTAACATCTCTCTTGGACCGTGATGATCCACGTGACTTGTCAAAATTTGGTGCTCTACTCTTGCTTCTTCCTATGCTTTTACTTCTGTCTCTGTTTCTATTTCTGTTTCTGTTTTCATTTCTCCCCCGTTTTTCTGAAACTAATACCTCTGTTGGCCCAAATTTACCTTGCTCCTTTAATCTAGTTTCTTCATTAAACAAACTCTCTTGAATTGTCTTCAATTGCAAAACACCATCTGGAGCTGAATTGGTGAGAGTAATTACCAATGTCTGCCAACTATCAGGTAAATTACTCAAAAGCAACATTGCTTGCAATTCATCTTCTAAAGCAATCTTTAACGTTGCTAACTGGTTAACCAATAACTTAAATTCACTCAAGAACTCTGTCATCGCTCGTCCTACTGTGTACTTAAGACTTATCAACCTCTTAAGTAAAGATACCTTGTTCTGAGGAGAGTTGCGTTCATAAAGAGCATTAAGCTTTTTCCACAAATCACTTGCTTTTGTCTCTTGTGTAATATGATGATAGATACTATCCTCAATAAATTGTCTGATATGAGAGACAGTTTTCCTGTTTAACTTGTCCCACTCTTTATCAGTAAGCTTTTCAGGCCTAGCTGAATCCCCTTCCACGACATCAAACAAATCTCTACTAATGAGATAATCTTCCATTCGTGGCTTCCAAGACTGATAATTAGAGGACGTTAACATTGGCATATTCTTACCAGAAGTGCTTGTCTCCTCCATCTTAAAAGAATAAGTTCTCCTTAGTTTCCCCCTCAAACGGAAACTCCAAGTACCACAAATACCTTCAACAGTATGCCCCCAAAACTTGACCAATATATCCCACAGACTTCAAATCAGACAATCTCCAAAAATTGTCTGGCGCGTGAACAGTATGCAATCAAAGTCAACGGTCAAATAGTGAACAGTACCTTCGACAGTCTTCTCTCTCTCCGGTGGGTTTTCACCGATTTCAGCCACTCCACGGCCGTTTCCGGTGAAACAAAAGCTACCAAACGATAGATCAGGCCACCACGAATCTATGGACAACGGATTTTCTACCAAAATCCGTCCAACAAGAGAGAAATCTCAATTTTTCTTTTCAGCCACGAGTGAACAGTATCCACAATTGTTTGCATCATTTAAACACAAATAGTTTGATTATTCACTATGTGAGAATGAAGTAGAAAAATGAATTATCATGTGAAAACGCCAATTTTTTCAATTTTCCTTATGTAAAAAAAGAGGTGTTTAATTCTTTTTATTTTATTACAAAGATATCTTTATTGGATAAAATTGGTTATAGTCACTCACACTAGATTAAGATAGTTGTAGGGTTACTTCCATCTTTCATAAAGGTTAAAATACAACTATCAGAAGAAGTTAACGAGGGTTGCAAATAATTTTATATTGATTAAAGCTGATTGCAATTACAATGTTAGGTTGAAGATGAGCAATAAGTATTCCAACAAGATCATATAACTTTATAATTACCCACATTTTTTACTGCAAGTAGCTGCACTCCCAATCTTTTGTTGCTTCTAATTTTTTTTAACTAAACATATTACTATTCATCTTGGAAAACACAGTGAATCTTTTCATTCATTAAACTCCAAAAAATACATTTTAAAACAACAAAGACCTACAAAGGAACCCTTTTCGTGTTTTGTTGTATGAAACCATGTTTTCAAATTGAAATCCAGAAGTATTTTTCAAAACCATCATGGTAGAACGTCTTCAAACCATTATCAACCATTATTTAATAAAAAAAATCTTTACTTGGAATAGTTTTTTTTGCGCCATTCTTTTGTCTAGTCAGCAAATATAGAAATACCAAGACCTTATCCACTCTCTTAGCCAGGCGCGGCATCGCGGCGCAGCACTTGTTAGCTGCTGACTTTTTGTCTCTCTGTCCAGAGATACATAAATTGCTTGAAGATAGCAATAGTCTATTGTACATGAGGACTATATTCTTTTCCTACGTGTTATGCTAATAGATTTGATGTGGATATAATTATAAAAAAAGCCAACATTTGCGGGTGGTCAATGGTCAATCAATAAGTTTACGCTTACTTTAAGATGTGAGAGAAAGTAAATCCCTTTTATATGTAACTTGTCCATAGTAAATGGTTTTTAACTAAAGATATAAATATGAATAAAAAGAAGTTTTTAAAGATAATATTAATCTATACCCTAAGAATTTATTGACAAGCAATAGATTTTGAAACTTTCATCGCTTTCAAAGGTGGGAAATTTGAGCCTTGATTGACTGAGAGAGATCAGAACCGCTTCTTGATGAATCTATCTCAAAACTGAAGCACATAAAATAAAATAAAAAAGTAAATGCTTCTATATCTTTCAAGAATACATACATGGATATGACTTTCCGGCCCTCCGCTCGACCAACGTGCCCTTACCTTTTCTGGACCAATTATGTGAACTGGATGCGTATGAACAAATTCAACGATTGAAATTATTGAACGGGTTTTCCCCTTCTCACTCAACTCGTCCTCTCCAAATTTTGGCCTCTCTCTCTCGTTGGGTCCGTCCCAGGGCTCTTGTCCTTCCAATCTCCAAGTACTCCTTGTCGCTACAATAACTTGTCCAACTCAACCAAAGAACCCGTTTGTCCCTGTCAAACTTACCCTTGACCTTGGGTGAACGAGGCTATGTCTCATCCGCCTACAGAGTCGCACGTTGCCACTCGGCCCCGTGCTCTCTTGTCAAGTCTAGTAGTTGAGGAGACTGCTATTCGGGTCTTAAGCTAGAACGTATGTGGGCTGTTATCTTAATTGTTGATGGACTTTATTAGCTACAGCCCATGTTTATTTTACTATTTTGTAATTATTTAGCTTGTAAAAAAAAAAAAAAAGGGTCTTGTGAACGTTAGTATTTGTAATGTTCTTCTGGAGATTTGGAATTTTTGAGAAACGTGGGATTACCCCGCTGGTTGGGTGAAAGCAAAAACAAGCCTTTTGGTGGGATCGGTGCTTAAAGTGGGTGGATGCTTTTGTGCAACATGCTGTGGATTTAATTTTGCCATGGTTATTTTTGTGTGTGGAAAAATAGTTGAATGCTTATTGGAATTCCTAAAAGAAAGGACAGTAATATAGAAAAAAGGATTCTCGCAGAATTGGAGGTCTTTTTGAGTTTTAAATTTAGCAAGGAAAATAAGAAGTAGTAGAAGGTAGAGGAATAATCTTTGGCTTGGACCAGAGTTTTGCCAACAAACAAACCTTTTACGAAGAAATAATGACAGTAAGGTGAAAATATAAAATCAAGAAGTGTTTAGCACAATTGAAACATGTGCCACTTGTATAATTTTTTCTGCATTTTCCCTACATATTTGGTCAAAAACATTCAATGAAGAACAAACGTGCAAGTTGAAGTTAGACCTTCACTACTCTTGTTTAAGGAGGGGGAGCCTCTTTACGTTCATCTTCAACCTCACACCTCACCTACTAAAAGAGAGAAGCACCCACAAATCGCATCGATGGCCGGGCTTGAATCTGGGGGTCCGCAGCTTCCCGATGCATAGCCTTCAATCTTGACCATGACCGAATCGCGTTATACTTGTTGAAGTCGTTCTTTAATTCATCACGATACGTGCAACAAAAACTAAAGAAATTCCAACCTCACCTATAAAAGCATTGCCCTCCGCGGCATCCCTGCCTACAGAACGAACTCTCTTCTAAGTCAATACTCTTGGCTGCTATGGCTTCCTCGTTTTCTTTCCTTATCTTTTGTTCCTTCCTTTTCCTCGTCTCCCATTCCATAGCCACAACATCCTTCCGTCCCAAAGCTCTTGTTCTTCCAGTCTCCAAGGACGCCTCTTCGCTACAATACCTTGTCCGACTCAACCAAAGAACCCTTCTTGTCCCCGTCAAACTTACCCTTGACCTTGGGGGTCAATTCCTTTGGGTAGATTGTGAACGAGGCTATGTCTCATCCACCTACAAACACGCACGTTGCCGCTCGGCCCAGTGCTCTCTTGCTAAGTCTAGTAGCTGTGGAGAGTGCTACTGTTGAGAAAATAAATGCGGGACAGCCAGCATGCATAAAGACAAAATAAATGCAAAACAGCTAATGGTTTTGTCGGTGTAAAGATGTGAACTGTTGGACAATAGAATAAAAAATTCTATGCAATTGTATATTTAAGTTTCCTGTAAAGTCTTCGTTTTCTTTAACTCAGAACTTGTAGAACACAAAAGATTAAGACAAGATTCTTTTCAATCCCATGAGTTTTTGTTCTTTCGTGTTCTTCCTTTCTTATCTTTTCTTAACATGGTATCGTAGAGCAAGTTTCGGTTCTTGATTCTTTGACTTGTTATACTCAATTTTTCTTCGCTTCCGCACCATCATCTTTCCTTCTTTGACAATTTTTCACCTACTTCGACTTGTTTTGGGTGAATTTCGTTCCATTCCTAGTATTTTTTGATTTTTTTGAATCAAGCACGACTTCTATCCTTATTTCCTTCGCTGCCAACATTTTCTGCCAACACGCCACAATTCTTACTTGATGGCTGTTAGTAGCGATGAAGAACAACAACGAGGAAGGTCCACCCGTGCTCATCGGCGTCAACCACCACGAGGCCGAGGCCGCCGCTCCCCACCTCGAGATTCCAGATCTCCCCCTCTAACTTCCTGAGAACCTCCCGTTGTTGCACTTGTACAACAAGGGGATCCCCTCTTTCTTCATCCCAGTGATGCAACTGGGGTCTTGATTGTGTCTGAAAAACTCTCTGGAGCCACCAATTTCGCAGCTTGGAGCAGAGATATGAAGATTGCCTTGTTGGGAAAGAACAAGTTTGGGCTCCTTGATGGTTCTTTTCCAGATCCAGCTTCTACTTCACCTCTCCATTCACAATGGGAGAGATGCAATGGAGTTGTACTTTCATGGCTTCTCACATCTCTTTCTCCAGAACTCTACAAGAGATTCACCTACGCAACTAGTGCAAAGGATGTATGGTCTCGATTGAACAAAAAATTCTCCAAGGTAGGCAGCAAAGAAATTGTCTCTGTAAAAAGGGTTATCACTCTTTGCGTTCAAGGAACAGATTCTGTAGATGCTTATGTGATGCGTTTGGAGCATCTTTGGGATCAACTTTCAGCCTATCTTGCAATTCGTCACCCATTCATCTCTAGTTTTGCTGAATTTGAGGATTATCAAGATGAAAGGAGGCTTGTGGAGTTTCTTCTTGGTTTGAATGAGAGCTATGCCCAAATTAGTTCTCAAATCCAAAACAATCGACCTTTACCGAGTCTTGAGGATGCTATTATACAGATTCGGGATGAGGAATCAACTAGAATCTTGGCCGGTGACGTTCGTAGCCACTCCATGGCTTTTTCAGCACACCAACGCTCATCGAGAAAAAGGGGTCCCGTGTCGCGGGTCCTGGAACAACCCGTAGGCCAACCTTTCACGGGTGGGTCTGGTATTCTAGGCCGCTTTGCAGGTGGACCCCATGCAGACTCCTATGCAGGCATGCCAGGAGTGCTAGGCCATGCTTTTCCAAGCGGGTTGTCAAATGGTAGTGAACTACATGCCGTTCAACGTCCGCAAAACTACAATTTCAACTCCAAAAACGCCAATTCCTCACCGGGAAGCGGCGTAACTTGCTCCCACTGCAGTCGTAATGGTCACCAAATTTCTGAATGTTATTTTTTGGTGCCATGTGCTCATTGTGGGACCATTGGTCATAGCAAAGAACAGTGTTATCAGCTCCCTGGCAACTCCAACAAAAAGAAAGGGAAAGGGAAAGGGGATAGGCAAACATCCACCAATCAAGCCACTTCTGCAGCTTCTACTGACAAGCAGACCTTGGAACTTAATCCTGATGATTATAACAAGGTTGTGACCCTCCTCAATGGACTCTCTTCCTCATCAGGACCAGGTATTACCCCAAAGCTCACCTCTTTGTTACATTGGATTATAGATTCGGGTGCTAGTGATCATGTTACTGGAAACTTTGATTGCTTATCATCTCCTCAGCCATGTAAACATGCATCTAGAGTTGTAAATTTACCCAATGGTCAAACAATTCATGTCACTCATATTGGCTCAGTGCACTTACCCAATGGTCATATCCTTAAAACCGTCCTATACTCATCGGATTTCAATGCAAATTTGATATCCATTGCCAAATATTGCCGAGATAACCATTGTTGAGTCATTTTTTACCCTGATTTTTGTATTTTTCATGACATATGGACTGGGACAGTGACGGGACTGGGTAGGATGTATGATGGACTTTACTACTTAGTATCTAAACGTGGCCAGCATCCCCATTTTGCTAATGATGCCCATGGTGTACCTTTTGTTCTTTACAATTCTTCTAGTAAACCTTCTTCCAGCATGAATTGTAATATTTTACACCAGCGTTTGGGACATCCCTCTATGAAAGTGATGCAACTTATTCCATGTTTAGCAACTTTATCATCTTTTGACTTTATTAAAACTTGTTCTGTTTGTCCTTTGGCAAAACAAACACGATCATCTTTTCGTGCTAGTGCCACATCAACTGAGCACATTTTTGATTTAATCCATATGGATATTTGGGGACCTTATAAGGTCCCCTCACATTCCGGCGCCCGCTATTGTCTTACAATAGTTGATGATTTTTCACGTGCCACTTGGATTTTTTTAATGCAAGCCAAAACAGAAACTTTACCTCATATTCAAAAATTTTTTGCACTTATTTCTACCCAATTCTCCACACCCATACGACGTGTTAGGACTGACAATGCCCAAGATTTTTTCGCCTCCGCTTGCACCACATTCTTTGCTACTCATGGTGTGGTTCATGAGAGTTCTTGTGCATATACTCCGCAACAAAATGGCGTTGTTGAAAGAAAACATTGTCATATCTTTAATGTTGCTCGTGCTTTAAAATTTCAAGCAAACATTCCTATCTGTTTCTGGGGTGAATGTGTACTTACCGCGACCTATTTGATCAACCGGACGCCTACCCCTACTCTTCAAGGCAAAACTCCTTTTGAAATGCTTTTTGGCAAATCTCCTTCTCTTGACCACCTTAGAGTTTTTGGATGCTTATGTTACGCCACTGATCTCACTCAGCGTGACAAGTTTGGGGCCCGTGCACTCCCTTGTATCTTCATGGGTTATCCTTATACCCAAAAGGGATATCGCCTTTATGATATTCAGGGGAGACGTTTCTTTGTTAGTCGGGATGTGATCTTTCACGAGGATCACTTCCCTTTCATACATGCAACATCCTCCCCTTCTCCTTCCACATCTTTGGATGACCCTTTAGAGACTACCCGTGTTATGTTTGATGGTGAGGTACCAGGTCCTTCACCTTCTACTGTAGTCCCTCATGATGCTCCAGTCACTGTGGCAATTGAAGATACACACTTACCTTCCCTGTCACCTGCCGATTTGTCATTGGACCTTGTCCTTGAGTCTGCCATTTCCCTTCCTCCCCGTCGGTCTGACCGGTCACATCGACCCCCTATTTGGTCTACTGATTATGTTTTTCCAGCTTCCTCAACACCCTCCATACCTTCTACTTCACATCCCATTTCTCATGTACTTTCCTATCATCGCTTGAGCCCGCACCATTGCCAATTTATTGCTTCTATTTCCGCCCCCACTGAACCTACCTCCTATAAAGAAGCTGTTCTTGACCCTAGATGGCGTGCTGCCATGGCTGATGAGATTCATGCATTAGAAACTAACAGTACATGGGAACTAGTGCCTCTTCCTGCAGGACGTAAACCCATCGGCTGTAAATGGGTTTACAAGATCAAGCATAAGGCTGATGGGAGCATTGAGAAGTATAAGGCTCGTCTCGTTGCTAAAGGATATAGTCAGCGTGAGGGTATTGATTATGAGGAAACATTTTCTCCCGTTGGAAAAATGATAACCGTCCGCATTTTGGTCACTCTTGCTGCAGTCAAGAATTGGGAAATCCATTAGATGGATGTGCACAATGCCTTCCTTCAAGGCGACTTAGACGCTGAAGTCTACATGACCATTCCTGAGGGCATTCAACGTCGAGGGGGTCCTTTAGTTTGTCGTCTGCGGAAGTCATTATATGGACTTAAGCAAGCATCCCGGAGTTGGTACTTCAAGTTCACACATGCCTTAATTGCAGATGGTTTTCGCCAGTCTTATCATGATCATTCCTTGTACATCAAACAGACAAGTAAAAGCCTTCTGATTGTCTTTATTTATGTTGATGATATTCTGATAACATGAGGAGATGAGTCTACTATTCAAACGTTCAAGGATTATTTAAACTCTAAATTCCACATCAGAGACCTTGGTCCAGTTAGATATTTCCTTGGAATTGAGATAGCACGGAACAAGTCCGGCTTTGTACTCAGTCAGAGGAAGTACGCTCTTGAACTTATTTCAGAATGTGGATTGGCTGGAAGTAAGCCATCCATGACACCTTTAGAGCAAAATCGTAAATATGTTAGCATTGATTCTGCCGACCCACTTCAGTTGACAGTTGATCCCCCATTTCGAGATATTTCTAGTTATCAGCATCTCATAGGAAGATTGATATATCTCACTATGACAAGACCGGATATCAGTTATGCCGTGCAGATTCTTAGCCAATTCATGCATAGTCCGAGAGTATCACATTATCAAGCAGCTCTTCGAGTTATTCGATATGTTAAAAGTTCACCAGGTCTCGGTTTATTAATTAGATCAGATAATGAGCTAGTACTACATGCTTATTGTGATTCTGACTATGCATCATGTCCCATGGGAAGGAGATCAACTACAGGTTTTTGTGTCAAGTTAGGGACTTCGTTGATTTCTTGGAAATGTAAGAAACAACCTTTTGTTTCTAGATCCTCTACTGAATCTGAGTATCGTGCTATGGCCACGACAGCATGCGAGATTATTTGGCTTTTAGGCCTCTTGAAAGATTTACAGGTAACCTCTTCAGTGCCTGTTACACTTCATTGCGATAATGAATCTGCCATTAAACTTGCTGCCAATCCAGTTTTTCATGAGAAAACCAAACACATAGAAGTGGATTGCCATTTTATTCGTGAAAAAGTAGCTGCAGGAATCATACGTACAAAGCACATTGGATCACGAGAACAGCCTGCAAATATTTTAACCAAGGCCTTGGGAATTTCACAGCATCATTTTCTACTTGGCAAGCTGGGCATGTATGATTTATACCGTGCACCAGCTTGAGGGAGCCTGTTGAGAAAATAGATGCGGGACAGCCAGCATGCATAAAGACAAAATAAATGCAAAACAGCTAATGGTTTTGTCGGTGTAAAGATGTGAACTGTTGGACAATAGAATAAAAAATTCTATGCAATTGTATATTTAAGTTTCCTGTAAAGTCTTCGTTTTCTTTTACTCAGAACTTGTAGAACACAAAAGATTAAGACAAGATTCTTTTCAATCCCATGAGTTTTTGTTCTTTCTTGTTCTTCCTTTCTTATCTTTTCTTAACAGCTACCCTGGTCCTAAGCCAGGATGCAACAACAACACCTGCAGTCTCTTCCCAGACAACACCGTCACAAGCACGGCCATAAGCGGGGAGGTTGCCCAAGATGTTGTTTCCATCCAATCCACTGATGGGTTCAACCCTGGCAGGGTAGTTTCAGTGCCCAAGCTCGTCTTCACTTGCGGTGCAACAACTATCCTAAAAGGCCTTGCAAGTGGTGTTAAGGGCATGGCAGGCCTTGGAAGGACTAGAATTTCGCTTCCTTCCCAATTCTCTGCCGCTTTTAGCTTCTACAGAAAGTTCGCCATTTGCTTGAGTTCTTCATCAAGAGCTAATGGTGTCACATTCTTTGGTGATGGGCCATACATTATGCTTCCAAATATCGATGTCTCCAAGTCTCTGATCTACACCCCACTAATTCTTAACCCCGTAAGTACAGCCACAATTAAGTTCATTGGCGATGCTTCATCCGACTACTTCATTGGCGTGAAATCTATAAAAATCAACGGAAAAGCTGTTCCATTAAATGCATCGTTGTTGTCCATTGACAAAGAAGGTGTTGGTGGAACAAAAATCAGCACCGTTAATCGTTATACCACCATGGAGACCACAATCTACAAGGCAGTCGTTAAAGCTTTCGCCAAAGAGCTCGCACATGTCCCTAGAGTGGCGTCTGTGGCACCTTTTGGGGCGTGCTTTAAGTCGAAAAACATCGGTGGCACACGCGTTGGCCCGGCTGTGCCTCAGATTGACCTTGTTCTGCAAAGCGAAAGCGTGTACTGGAGGATCTTCGGTGCAAACTCCATGGTCCGGGTTAACAATGAGGTGCTGTGCTTGGGGTTCGTTGATGGAGGCTCAAACCCAACTACTTCTATCGTGATCGGAGGGTATCAACTAGAAGACAATCTTCTGCAGTTTGATTTGGCAAGATCCAGGCTTGGCTTCAGCTCCTCACTGCTGTTCCGACAAACGACTTGCGCCAACTTCAACTTCACCTCTAAAGCTTCAAGGATTTTGACTTAATTACGAGAAATAATTTTGGAGTACTTAGGCCATGACAATGTGCTCCGCCAGATGAATAGCTGACCTACACTGGCCTCAATGGTCCTACTATTATGTCATCTCGTTGCATTCTGTATTTGATTTGGGAGCATTTGCGTGCGAAATAATATTGTACTTTTGTTATCTGTGCCACAAACAAACAGGAATCGTATTAGATGAGACCAGCCCATATGATTCTTTGATGCTTCCAGGCAGTATATTATATCATATTCCCTTGCTTTCTTCTATGGATCGATTCGGGTGGCACGAGTATGTCATCCGATAAAAAATGACTAAATTATTTCTTACCAATCCGAAAGGCTACGTTAGGTGCATAACATCAAGCTGTCCAACTTTGCATTTTTGTACTGCTTTCTCAAAAAGCAAGTTACCACTTCCATGTTTGACTTATTTATTATGCTTTAAAGATCTTGCTTGATCTTGACAATACCATTTGCTAAAAGTTAATGTCAACATCATTGAGAATTGCTCTACAGGTGATCAACTTGGCCATTGACATTCTAGTTAGTCCATGAGAAGTCAGCATGCCACTTCCCTTTGTGCTTATAATACAACTACCAAAAGAAGTTAATGATGTTGCAAATAATTTTATATTGATTAAAGCCGATTGCAATCACAATTTTAGGTTGGGGGCGGGGGCCTGGCTCAGTGGCGTTCTCTGAGCCTAACCCTGACCGGTCAGGGGTTCGAATCCCGTCCCTCCCCTCCCCCGGGTGTGTGAGTTTATAATAAATTTTTTTTTTTTTTTTTTAAAAAAAAATTCACAATTTTAGGTTGAAGATGATCAATACGTATGCCAACAAGATAATATAACTTCATAATTATCCACATTTTTTTACTGCGTGTAGTTGCGCTCCCAATCTTTGGGTGCTTTTTTTTTTTTTAAAACTAAACATCTTACACTTCATCTTGAAAAATACAGTGAATCTTTTTATTCATTAACTCCAAAAAAATACTTTAAAACAACAAAGACCCAGAAAAGAAACCTTTTCATGTTTTTGTTGTATGAGAACATGTTTTCAAATTGAAATCCAGAAGTATTTTCCAAAACTATCGCAATAGCCGTCTTCAAACCATTATCAACCATTATTTTAATACATAAATAAAAATCTTTAGTTGGAATAGTTGTTTTGGCGTCATTCTTTTGTCTAGTCAGCAAAGGTGGAAATACCAAGGGCTTATATCCATTCTGCAAGTCGATCTTAGTCACGCGCGGCATCGCGGCGCAGTACTCGTTTGCTGCTGACTTTTTGTCCCTCCGTCCATAGATGCATAAATTGCTTGCTGATAGCAATAGCCTATTGTACAGTACATGAGGACTATATTCATTTTCTACGCTAATAGATTTGATGTGGATATAATGATAAAAAACGCCAACATTTGCGGGTGGTCAATGGTCAAATCAATAAGTTTATGCTTACTTGAAGCTGCGAAAGAAAGTGAATGCCTTGGTTTATTTTCAAGGTTACAGAGAAAATCCCTTATATATGTTACTTGTCCATAGTAAATGATTTTGAACTAAAGCTATAAATATGCATAAAAAGAAGTTTGTAAAAATAATATTAATCTATACCTTAAGAATTTATTGACGAGCAATAGATTTTGAAACTGTCATCGCTTTCAAAGGTAGGCAATTTGAGCCTTGGTTGACTGAGATAGATCAGAACCGCTTCTTGATGCACCGATTTCAAAACTGAAGCACATCAAATAAAATAAAAAATAATGCTTCTATATCTTTCGAGAATAACTTTCCAGCCCTCCCCACGATCAACGTGCCCTTATAATTGAACTTAAAATAATTTTAATTATTGAACTTTCAAATGCATCCAATATCCTTGGCTGCTATGGTTAGGAGTTGGGGAGGCTGCTACTCTTTTGTTAAATTTTTTTTTTTTCCTTTTAATACAATGTGTACACTTAACTCACTTATTCTGGGGATTGAATCACAAACCTTATAATTAAAGTTTATGTTAACTCATCACTAAGCTAACTGATTAAGCAATGAAGACTGCTACTCGGGTGCTAACACATGCAGTCTCTTCCGGACAACACCGTCACACGCACGGCTACAATGGATGAGCTTATCCAAGATGTTGTTTCCATCCAATCCACTGATGGGTCTAACCCTGGCAGGTTGGTTTCAGTGCCCACGTTCCTCTTCAGTTGCGGCGCTACATCTATCCTAGAGGGCCTTGCAGGTGGTGTTAAGGGCATGGCCGGCCTTGGAAGGACTAGAATTTCGCTTCCTTCCCAATTCTCTGCCGCTTTTAGCTTTCACAGAAGGTTTGCCATTTGCTTGAGTTCTTCAACAAGAGCTAATGGGGTCAAATTCTTCGGTGATGGGCCATACGTTATGCTTCCAAATATCGATGTCTCCAACTCTCTGACCTACACCCCACTAATTCTTAACCCCGTAAGAACAGGCTCAATTTACTCGGAAGGTGGTGTTTCATCCGACTACCTCGTTGGCGTGAAATCTATCAAAATCAACGGAAAATCTGTTCCATTAAATGAATCGTTGTCGTCCATTGACAAAGAAGGCGTTGGTGGAACAAAAATCAGCACCGTTAATCGTTATACCACCACGGAGACCACGATCTACAAGGCAGTCGTTAAAGCTTTCGTCAAAGAGCTCGCAGACTTTCCTAGAGTAGCGGCCGTGGCACCCTTTGGGGCGTGCTTTAACTCGAAAAACATCGGTAGCACACGCGTTGGCCCGGCAGTGCCTCAGATTGACCTTGTTCTGAAAAGCTAAAGCGTGTACTGGAGGATCTTTGGTGCAAACTCCACGGTCCAGGTTAACAATGAGGTGCTGTGTTTGGGGTTCGTTGATGGAGGCTCAAACCCAAGGACTTCTATGGTGATTGAAGGGTATCAACTAGAAGACAAATAAAAAGAAATTGGACCTGCGCATATGCTGCTTGGATGCTCTAGCCAATATACTATTAAGCATACTTTTTATGATTAACGTTCATTATATAACTAAGAATACTTTTTAATGGTGAGGAACTTGTCTTCCCACATTCAAACTTTAATATATTAGAGTTCCAACTTTAATATGTGCCTTGATTCTGCCGATGAAACATTTATTGTTACTAATATAATGGTGAAAAACAAAAGTTAGCTAACATTATTAGCGTGCCAAATGTCTAAAAATTGTTTCCTTTCATTTAAGATTACTCCTAGAATCATAACTTTCGGACTACCTTTTTGATAGTAAGTTCCACTGCGAATTCCATTATATGTAAAGTTGAAATAGAAAAAATAAATCATTATTTGAAAACATCATTTTCTTTTCATAGATTTCAAATTCGTTTCTTGTATTTCTAACTAAAAGAGAGGTATTTAACCCTTCAAATATTGCTATCTTCCAAGGATAAGCAGTCACTGATCAATTCTAGTGAGATAATTAAATCATCAAACAAATATATATAAAAAAGTGACAAATTACCCCAAAAGTCTTTGCTATCCATGCTAAGTAGCCTAAGTCTAAGTCCTTGATAAGAAAAACGAACTCCTAAAGTAAGTCTTAGCAATATGCATTAACTAATATAATTTGAAGTTAATCGCTCGGAATGATGAACTTTTAAGATTAAATTATCCAACTTCTCCATCGTGTGATACTTTTTCCCCAATAGCTCATTGTGAGTGTCGTTATGTTCTGAAGAAGAGTTGTAAAGGTGAAGAACTTAGCCATCCACATTATAATATTCCTATAATATAACATGTCCGTTTACTTATATTTTTAGCTATTCTCACTACTCTTGATTTCTTCTCCTCATTGGTAAAGATCTGAACGACTAAATATCTTTAAAATCGCAAATATCTTCCCTAATCTTTTAGGAAAAACAACTTTCTTATTGCACACAGGCATATCTAACTAATTTTTACTTCGTTTTAATAAAAACTGCTTGAGATACTTCTGTAATCTTGCTTTCCTACTCGGAATGGTTATTTTCAGGCGACCTTCTTTAGCGATAGTCCCACATTTACTTCCATACTATTGGAAGTTGATGGAGAATAAATAAATCATAATGTGAAAACATAATTAACTCTTATTATGAAAAAGGTTATGAGAGGATTTCTTTAAGAGAAGTGAGAGGATAGTCCCACATTTGCTTCATAGTCATACAATTACTCCATGCAGAGTGACTACACAACCAATTTTTATTTGTAGTAATTTTATAGGGGAGACAACTCTATACATGTTTATGTTTTCTCGAAAATATTTTTATTACTTATTTTTTAAGGTACAATGAAATAATTTTTTTAGTACGCTCCAAAAAATTAATTTCCCAAACATGAACCTCATGATAAACTAATGATAGAATGGAAACTTTTTTAGTTGAGAGCTATAACTTGTTGCGAAGAATTTTATTTTGGGAAGAACTTTATTGACAATTTTCATAGAATGCAAAAATTATAAATGGCATCTAACCCATTGGAAAAAAAAAACGCTGTAAATTAGTTATCTCAATAATTAATAAATTATATCCAAAACTCTCATATTGCACTTCACGTATACTTTTTACTTCCAAGTCTCTTGTCAAAATATGGATGAGGAATTTGATAATAAATTTTGTCTCATTGGTGAAATTCCAACATGGATAACGTGACATTTAATCTCGACCGTGACCCAAACCGCGTTATTCTTGTTGCAGTCATTCTTTAATTCGTCAAGACAGGTGCAACAAAAATTAAAGAAATTCCAACCTCGTCCTATAAAAGCATTGCCCTCTGCAGTTCCTCGCTCACAGAGCTAGCTCTCTTCTCAGTTAATGCCCTTGTGTGCTATGGCTTCCTCGTTCCCTTTCCTTCTCTTTTGTTCCCTCCTTTTCCTCGTCTCCCACTCCATAGCCACAACATCCTTCCGTCCCAAAGCTCTTGTTCTTCCGGTCTCCAAGGATGCCTCCTCGCTACAATACCTTGTTCAACTCAACCAAAGAACCCCTCTTGTCCCCGTCAAACTTACCCTTGACCTTGGGGGTGAACTCCTTTGGGTAGATTGTGAACGAGGCTATGTCTGATCCACCTACAAACCCGCACTTTGCGGCTCAGCCCAGTGCTCTCTTGCTCAGTCTGTGATGTGTGGAACCTGTAACTCTGGTCCTAAGCCAGGATGCAACAACAACACCTGCAGTCTCCTCCCAACCAATACCATCGCAAACAGGGCAACAATCGGTGAGCTTGCCCTAGATGTTCTTTCTATCCAATCTACCGATGGATCTAACGCTGGCAGGGCGGTTTCAGTGCCCCAGTTCCTCTTCACTTGCGGCTCAAAATTTACCCTAAAGGGCCTTGCAAGTGGTGTTAAGGGCATGGCCGGCCTTGGAAGGACTAGTATTTCACTTCCTTCCCTATTCTCTGCCGCTTTTAAGTTCCACAGAAAGTTCGCCATTTGCTTGAGTTCTTCAACAAGAGCTAATGGTGTCACATTCTTCGGAGATGGGCCATACGTTATGCTTCCAAATATTGATGTCACCAAGTCTCTGTTCCACACCCCTTTAATTCCTAATCCCACAAGTTCATCCGACTACTTTATTGATGTAAAATCTATCAAAATCGGCGGAAAAGCTGTTCCACTTAATGCATCATTGTTGTCCATTGACAAAGAAGGCGTTGGTGGAACAAAAATAAGCACCGTTAATCCTTACACCATCATGGAGACTACTATCTACAAGGCAGTCGTTAAAGCTTTCGTCAAAGAGCTCGCACATGTCCCTAGAGTGGCGTCTGTGGCACCCTTTGGGGCGTGCTTTGACTCGAAAAACATCAGTAGCACACGCGTTGGCCCGGCTGTGCCTCAGATTGACCTGGTTCTGCAAAGAAAAAGCGTGTACTGGAGGATCTTCGGTGCAAACTCCATGGTCCAGGTTAACAATGAGGTGCTGTGTTTGGGTTTCGTTAACGGAGGCCCAAACAAAAAGACCTCTATCCTGATCGGAGGGTATCAACTAGAAGATAATCTTCTGCAGTTTGATTTGGCAAGATCCAGGCTTGGCTTCAGCTCCTCCCTACTGTTCCGACAAACAACTTGCGCCAACTTCAACTTTACCTCTAAAGCTTGATGGATCTAAGTTTCATTACAAGAAATAATTTTGGAGTACTTTGGGCAATGACCATGTGCTGTGCCAGAAGAATAGCTGGCCTCAACTTGACTCGATGGCCCTACTATTATGTTATCTCATTGCATTTTGTATTTATTTGGAAGCATTTGCTTGTGGAAGAATATTGTCATTTTGTTATCTGTGCCACAATTAAACATAAAATTATATTATATGAGACAAGCGCATATGATTCTTTGATCCTTCCATCCAGTATATTATATCACATTCCGGTGCTATCTTCCATGGATAAACTCAGGTGACACGAATATGTCATCCAGTCGAATATAATGAAGTAATAGATCTAAAATGACTAAATTATTTCTTACCATCCCGAGAGGCCACGTTAAGTGCATAACATCGGGCTGTCCAGCTTTGCATTTTTGTACTGCTTTCTCAAAAGGCAAGTTTACGCATTTATGTTTGACTTACTTTATTGTGCTTTAAAGATCTGGCTTCATCTCGACGGCACCATTTGCTAATAGATAATGACAATATGTCATTAAGAGTAGTTTTAAAGGTGATCAACTTGGCTATCCACATTCTAACATTAGTCCACGAGAATTCAGCAAGCCACATGCCTTGATGCTTATATATATGCTCTGTTTGTGTCTTTAAGGTTTCTTATTACATTTGATCAGATGGGATTATAAAAATTACTTCCCATGTGGAGTATGGAGGCCTCCATAATTAGCTAACACCTTAGAGGAGGCAATTATGTAACAATTGTTTGCATCATTTAAACACAAACGGTTTGATTCCTCACCATGTGAGAATGAGATAGAAAAATAAATCATTATGTGAAAGCGTTAAATTTTTTAAAATAAAATCATACTAATTCACATAAATTATTATGTGAAAGCTTAATTCTTTTTATTTCTTTACAAAGATAACTTTATTGGATACAATTGGTTAGTCGCTCAAGTTAGATTAATGCTAATAGATTTGGCGCCATTCCTTTGTTTAGTCGGCAAGGTGGAAATACTAAGGGCTTATCCATTCCGCAAGTCGATCTTAGCCAGGCGCGGCATCGCGCCGCAGCACTCATTAGCCAATCACTCTTTGTCTCACCGCCCCGTGGATGCTAATCACGCTCTCTCTCAAACTGCCACTTTCTTGATACCTTTTATATGTAACTTGTCCATACTAAATGATTTGGAACTAAAGCTATAAATATGCAGAAAATTTCCAAAAGTTTGTAAAAACAATATTAATCTATACCTTAAGATTTCATTGACAAATAGATTTTGAAACCATCATCGCTTCAAAGGTGGGCAATTTGCCATTGCTAAGGCAGTCGTTAAAGCTTTCGCCAAAGAGCTCGCTCACGTCCCTAGTGATATAGCTTTCTCAAGATAGTTCCCGATGAAACGGTGTTAGTTGCACCCTGGAAAATTTAGCAACAGCAAGCTGAACCAAATGATTATAGAATTTTCATGAAAGCTGGAGCAAAAGGCTTACAAGGGTCCTACTGAACTTCAACTAAATCAGCACGTTACAAAATACTTGCCAAGCACTGATATTTAAATTACAAACTTACTAACTTCTGCGGACATCTTCCTTACTACTGACATACAAAAGTGATGGTCTTCTTAGCAAATCAATCTCTGAGCTCATACCGCACCGTGCACTGCAACATGCTTCAGCTACCAATATACTGCCATTATAGAAATTAACATATTTCTTGTATGTACTATGCAATATTTCCCTATAATATTTATAATTATTGCAGTTTCATATTTGTAGCTTAGGTCTATAAGTACAAATCCTACATTGTAATGTGATAATTATCTTAATATACAACATTCATGCTCACAATCTCCCTGGTTTTCACCCTCCTTTCACTCTCTCACTTGTTATCCGAGTCGTCTTTCCTTGAGACTTTACAATTGATTCCACCCCCATTTTTTCCCAAGCCATCATTCAAAGAGTTGTTGTTGTTTTTCCCTTCTTTTTTTTTTTCATTCCACCCCATCATCCCACAACCCATTTACACCTTTTTTTTTACCTTGTATGATGTCATACCTCCATATAGTGTCAATTTACTATACGATGTCGTCTCTTTTTTTCTACCACCCCTTCCTTGCACAAAATCATACCTTTGTTTGCACGACAATTCATTATACAACGTCATTCTACTTATTTTTTTGCTTTCCTCAATTACCCTTATCTCTCACCTGAATTTTGAAATTACCCTCATCCTTTTCCCCTAATTTAGAACCTTAACCTTAATTGTTGCCCTTTTTTCGGATTGCCTTCATCATCGACTGCCATGGCCAATAACAACTTTGAATATGCCCTTCCTTCCAAACCTATTGTCATTGCATCCACTCCATCAGTGACTAGTGATCCCTATTATCTCTTTCTTACAGATCTCCAAACTGTGAGCATTGTCTCCTCCAAGCTTACTAGTGAGAAGAATTGGCAGGTCTAGATTGAACAAGTCTAGACCGTCTTCCTCACCTGAAATAAGATAGGCTTCTTGACCGTCAAACTGCCTTGCCCATTAGCGAGGGAGAAGATGCTCTTTGTTAGGACTAATGTTTGTTAAGACGTGGCTTACCCATTCCATTCACCAATCTCTAGAATCAATGTTTTCCCAACTCACTGTAGTTGAAATCTAGACCACACTAAAGGATAGCTACAACTGTGTCACCAACACTTAGAAATTCGCCACTCAATAGGCAATCAACAACCTCCACCTCAATGTCGGTGCCTTTAGCCATGATCTTACTACCTTCTACCTTCATTTTAAGGATCTATAGAGCAATTTGGACAATCATCAGCCTTCAATGTGGTCGTTGTGCCTACAATATTAACTTACAACTCCAATTGTGTGAAGTGGAGAATTGTGCGATGAAGTTCTTTACCAACGAGGAGTTTGGGACGTTTCGTTTGAACATGTGTCCTGCGAAGAGCTTCCCTTTTTGGAAAAGCTCCACACCCTTGCCAAATAGGACCTTTACCAGTGAGCTCCCAATGGTCGTGTTTCTAGTGTTAGTGACAATAACGCCTTTGTTGCACAACGAGCTTCCCTTTCCTAGCATGGGTCGAGTGACATGATGAACAATCCATTCCCAAAATGATACATTCTCGAATATTCTTCTTGTTGATCAATGATTATTACAAGATCGGGTAGTCCAATCATATATTTAATCCCGCCTAGATATGTTTGCAAGTGAGATAATTGTCTCTTCAACATAGCCGAATCTTGTTTTAGAAGACGGTTAAGTCTCCCCGTCTTTTGTTCCATTCTCAAGTCCCTAAACTTATGAAGTATCATTTTTATAGTATACCAATTCGTTAACATTCCACTTAGCCATTTTTTATTAACATAATGACAACAAGCCTTTATTGTGGCCCACGCTATTGAATCAATTGTTTTTTTTTTTTGTACCTCTCACATGGGCGCACAATAGGCTACTGAGCCCAACACCCTTCTCTTAGCCCATTGAACCAAGAGGGTCCAACCTAGTTAATAACACTCATGGGCCTTTTGGACAATGCCCAATGTGCTTTCATTGCAAGCTCGACCATGTTAAAGAGGCCTACTTCCTTCTCGAGGGCTACCCATTTAATTGGAAGCCCAAACAAAAAGACTTTTCCAAGAAGAAGCCTTTTGCCCCTAGGCCTCTGGCCCATCATGTTGTTATTGCCAACCCGCCTCCTCTCATTAGGTTTAAGCCTCCTAATCCTTTTGGATTTAGATCCCAACACTCACCATTGAAATCTTATAACTAGCCTAGCTATTTCACTAATGCTCATCCTTATTGTAATGCAAATTTATTGGGCTCCTGCACTCCTAGCCCTCGTAGCATTTATGGTGGCCCATCTAGACTAAAGCTCACTGCATATCAGCAAACTAAGTTGGTCTCTCTCTTGAATTAGATAAGCCCCAATGATCCAATTGCTAACTTATCAAGTACTTTTGTTCCTACTAAGTTTATTTCTTCTGCTTGGATGATTGACTCAAGGGCAAGTGACAACCTATAATCTTCATCTTTTAGATTCATTTTTCCCTTGTGCATCCCCTATCTCCATCACTCTACCCAATAGATCTCATAGTCCGATCACCTAGATAAGCCACTACCACCTTTATCCCAATTTACATATAAATCATGTTTTATTTGTCATGCGTTTTAAACATAATTTATTATCTCTCATGAAACTCACCCGTGATAATAATTGTGTAGCATTTTTTTTGATCATTTTTGTGTTTTTAAGGATCATATGATTGGGGCTTTGATTGGGCTTAGCAAGGTTGATTGGGGGCTATAATTTCTTTGTTCATCCATTCTGAACTCTTTTTATCATGTTTTTCAATGTTATTTGTTTTCGCTAAAGAATACTTCATGTATTCCCTAATTGTCTTCTAGTTGTAATTTAGTTCTTACAACAATAATAGTTATGACATTTGGCGTTGTCATTTTGGTCATTCATCTTTAAAGTTTTATCTCACCAATACACAATCAATTTCTTGTTGTCATAATTTTCTTTGCCTTATTTTCCCTTTAGCAAAGCAAGCCCGCAATGTTTTTCTAGCATGCACTACCACAACTTAATCCTTTTTTTAACTTGTTCACATGATTGTTTAAGGCCCTCACCATACTCCCACCTATGACGGTGCTTGATATTTCCTCATAATTGTTGATGATTTTTCTTGAGTTATATGAACTTTTCTTTTCCATTCTAAATCCCAAGTTTTTTCCACGTTCAAAATTTTCTTTCCATAATTTACACTTAATTTGGTTCCCTTTTCTGACGCATTCATTCAGACAATGGCATTGAATGTTTTTCAACAGAATATTGATATTTTCTTACTAGTCCTAGGATACTTTATGAGACTTCATGTGTCTGTACTACCTAACAAAATAACATTGTTGAATGTAAGCATCACCATTTACTGGATGTTATTTGGGCCTTCATGTTTCAGGCCTACCTTCCACCTCAATTTATAGTGAATGCATTTTTACTAACACTTGCCTCATTAACTAGTTGCTTTTTTTTTTTTTTATCTCTCGAAGGCCTTACCCCTTTTGAGAAACTCTTTGACAAACCCTTTTTTGTATGATCATCTTCATGTATTTGGTTGTTAATATTATGCCACCACCCTTGGTGCACGTGACAAATTCAATCATCATGTCACACCTGCATTTTTATGGGTTATCCTTATTCTTAAAAGGGTTACCATCTCTATGATCCCATTCTTGCAAAAAATTTTGTCAATTGTGATGTTACTTTTTAAGAGAATATTTTTCCTTTTTCCTTATCATCCTTAGCGCTGCCTTTGGTTGACTTGCCAACTTCAGTCACCCTCATTGTGTGGTTCAATGATATGTATACCTCGTTCTCTCTCCTAATGGACTCACCCATTTACCTTGATCCCTTTCTCACCTCAAAAACTCCACCACCCCCACTAGTTATTCCCTTTGATCCTTCTTCGCCACCACCATTAGTCTCTTCTCAAATACCATATGCTTTGGAGACCTCAAGCACATCTGGTGACACCTCATTGCATTGTTCAAGTCAGCCCTTCCATCCGCCCATTTGAAGCTCTAATTATCTATGTCTCACTATACCTTTTACTTCATGTGTCAGCCTTTACCCTATCTCTGACTATGTCTCTCTAGATAACCATCACATTATTGGCATTTATTGCCATCTCTTCCATCATTGAGCTCGCCACCTACCAAGAAGATGTCTCTAGGCCCCATTGGGTTTCTACCATGCAACATGAACTTGCTGCCCTTGAAGCCTATCATACTTGGGATGTAGTTCTCTTGCATCCTGGTCGTCGTCTCATCAAATGTAAATGGGTTTATAAGGCCAAGTATCATGCTAATGGCACTTTGGATCAATATAAAGCCCATTTCATGGCTAAAGGGTTCAATTAGCGAGAAGACATTGATTACTAGGACATTTTTTCTCTCATTGCCAAGTAAGTTATTTTCTGTCTCATCATCACCATTGTTGTCATTCATGGTTGGCCTCTTTTCCAAATGGACATTCAAAATGCCTTCTTACATGGTGATCTTTATAAGGAGGCTTATATAGAACTTCCCCCCGGATTTTGCACTTAAGGGGAGTGATCAATATGTCAACTATGAAAATCCTTATATGAGTTGAAGCAAGCATCTCATCAATAGAATGACAAATTCACCGATGCCCTTATTCAACATGGTTTCTTTAGTCTCACCATGATTATTTGCTATTCATGAAGACTCAAGGTAACTCCTTTGTGGCATTACTTATTTATGTTACTGATATATTGACCATAAGAGATAGTCAAGCTGGAATCAATGTCTTCAAGCAATATCTCAATGCCACATTCTTCGTGAAGGATCTTGGGCACTCAAAGTTCTTTCTTGGCTTGAAAATTGCTTGATTATCAAATGGTATCTTCTTGTGTCAGTGCAAATACACAATGGAGTTGATATCAAAGGCTGGATTAGCTAGTTTTAAACCTACAATCATTCTTATGGAGTAAAACAAGAAATTCACGATTGGTTGGCAAATTGATCTACTTAACCCTTACTAGACTCGACATCACTTTTCTAGTTCAGCTTCTTAGTCAATTCATGCACAATCACAAGCAATCCCACATGGAAGTTGCTCTAAATTGATCAAGCATTTGAAGGGTTGTCTGGTTCTTAGCCTTATGTTCCCAACCTCTTCTAAGTTTGAACTACGAGCTTTTTGTGATTCTGATTATAGTATATGTCCCATGATGAGGTGATCTACCACTAGATTTTGCATTATGTTAGAAAATTCCTTAATATTTTCACATTCATAGAAGCAACATACTATGTCACTTTCCTAAGCCAAAGCCGAATACCGAGCAATGCAAGTCATCACTTGTAAAAAAGTACTTTGGGCAATGGCCATGTGCACCGCCAGATGAATGTCTGGCCTTCGATGGCCTCGATGTATTGGCTTACGTGTCATATGTGGAACTGAGGTCAACTTTCTATTTTATTACGACAAGTGCAAAACCTTCATTGCTTCTTCTCTTGTATTCTCTTTCTTTAAGTTCATTTCGTAGGTGAAGACAAATGTGTGAGAAATGAGGGCAACTTCAAGTCCAAGAGAATTTTGAACTATCTGGGGCTGTTATCAAAAGTTTGAATCTTATATTATTTTTTCTGTCAAAAGAAGAAGAAAATGGGATATAGATCGGACAAGCCCATTTATCAAGTTTTTAGAAGGAGCTTGAATCAAATATGGAGTAGTTAAGACTTGCCTTCCTTTTTGGTAAAACTACATTACATCGGCAAGAAAAAGAATCTTTAGTGTAGCTAATTTTTAAATTGCTCGGAGGGGAGCAAGAGAGGGATGTTAAAACAATAAGATAGATGGGGTTGGGAAAAGATAGTTGATTTCTAAAATGAAAACGGTTAGAAACACCACCTTCTATTCCCTCTCGCACTTCAACCCTCCAAAAGAGCCTGAACTGTGTGAATAACAAACATCTCTTCTATTTTTAACCTTCCCCTTCTTTATATCAATGACCGTCCCCAAAGGGACCCCCTTAACCGAGTCAGCTTTTCTATTCTACATGTTCTTTGTGCCTCTTTAGCCTTCTCAAAGATCATTAAAGACCCGCTTACATGCTTGTTTAAACTTAGAAAACTCGGTGTTCCTTGCTACTGCATGAGATATTTGATCATGAAAAGCCAGTTCGATGAGCAACAACATCCTCACACTTCCAACCATGCACCAACTAGCGGCCTGACTAAGGATGATCAAGAAATGGACTCCAATGACATGTCAAAGAGTGATTTCCTGAAAACCAAAACCTTTCGCTGCTTTCCACAAGGAATGGATCTAAACCTTGGCCGCGTGGTAAGAGATTCCAGGTCCTTTCACAGTCAGTCTCTAGGGATATTGTTATGGTTATCACTTGATTTTGCTGCATGAGCACGTGATGGCATTCAAACCACACGCTGCCCGAGCCAATGCCAGACTCTTGATGGTGATGTAAATCATTCACAACAGTTCTGCTGCCGTTACTACTATCTAGGACTCACAAGATGTTGGGTCAGAACAGAAAACCATGTATATGTTTACTTGTTTAGGCAACAACTTCTGAGAAGTAAATTATTCTATGTGGAAGTGCAGTGCAAGTAAAGAAAGCAGCAAAAGGCAAACTCGGGGATAACTTCCGATAAACACGCCCAAGGGCCTTAGCCAAACATCAACGGTGACAACAGAGATTTATGAGTTGTCAACCAAGGATGCTTTAGATCAGTTGCCGTTTTAGAATTCAAAAGTAATCGAGACACAATATCCCGATCAACAAACAAAGATAGAAGCTTTAAAACACGATTTAGAAACTATTCAGACAACATTTTTGCATACAAAATACTATCCAGAGAAATTAGATTGGAATTCATTCTCCATTCAGAGGAGCTTGTTAAAAAAAAATTTACTTAATGTAATAATCAAGAATGAGCGTTCCATGTTTACATGCAGGTTTTAGCAGAGATGGTAGGGACTTTCATTTTGATGTTTTCTGTGTGCGGGATCATAGCATGCACCCAACTGCTTAAAGGCGAAGTCGGTCTTCTGGAGTACGCAGCCACAGCTGGATTGACAGTGGTTGTTGTGATTTTCTCTATTGGGCATATCTCTTGTGCGCACGTTAATCCTGCTGTCACGATAGCTTTTGCCACCTTTGGCCAGTTTCCATGGTGGAAGGTATATGCTTTTTCCAACTTCGGCTTCCTCGGGAGTGTTTATGCATTAAAATAGAGGTCGTTTCTTACTGGGTGACTGAAACAGGTTCCGCTTTACATATCGGCACAGACGTTGGGTTCCGTGTTGGCAACATGGATTGGGCAGTCTGTGTACCATGTCAAATCAGAAATTATGACCACCCGGCCACTCCTAGGCTGCAGTTCTGCCTTCTGGGTGGAGCTTATTGCGAGTTTTATCATCATGTTCCTAGCTGCATCAGTGACCTACCAATATGAGTCAGTAAGGATTTTCATTCTCTAATACGTGAGCTGGATTTGTTCCAAAGGAATCACGACAACTAAATGTTGAATTCGAAATAATCTGCAGGTCGGTCATTTGTCTGGCTTTGTTGTTGGCATAGCCATTGCACTCGCTGTGTTAATTACAGGGTAGGTAAACTGTTCTTTACATGCCGATTGCTAAGAGTTTCCTCTTGTTCTCTCACTAATTACTCTTCTTTGTATCAATTTTGTGGGTCTGCGTTATAGGCCTGTCTCAGGAGGATCAATGAATCCTGCAAGGTCGTTAGGGCCTGCAATTATTTCAGGCAAATTCAATGACATATGGATATATGTGACCGCCCCAACCATTGGAGCCATGGCAGGTACTCTTCTATGTCGAGTTCTCCGCCTTCAACAACGCAGCCCATGTAATCCGCTTCCTGATTCCAGTCTAGTTGGTCATACTTTGGCTCTTCGTTGAGATAGTGCAGTAGAAAAATGTATTTGAATTGGAAATGTTTTGCAAATGCAAGTAACCAAACTTATGCAGAAGCGCCGAGACTGAACGCTTTTGTAGTCCTTGAAGCATTCTTTAGCTTGTCTGTTTTATTTTTGTGGGATGAGGGTTAAGAAGACAAAAGTTCAATCCTTTCATCTTAAACGAAAGTAACAATTTCAGCTCGTTCACTCCTTTCTGGTAATAAGGTGAAAATAGTCTCAATACAACGTAGCTAAGCAAATAAAGGACTCGGAAGAATTATGTGGTCGAACTCTAGTAAAAGGCAGAACTATTAGTCGGGAAATCTCCTGAATGTCTCCCCAGAATGGCAGGTTCACGACCTAGTATGGAGATACGAGACCAAAATTGTCTATCATTCAAGCATAACAAGGCTAAAAACGGGGCATCTCCATTCTCCTACACGATTTTTGTGTTTCCATTTCTCCATTCTCTTGAGAATTCATCTCCCCTCAAAAGGTCTTATCGGAGAAATGGATGTTTAAAGCTTATATTACATTTCACAGGTGTCAATTTTTTTTTTTCTAATGTGGGACTAAGTATCTAATACTCCTATATAATCTAAGCTTGATCTTATTTGCTGTCAAAGGATTTGCTCAATTATGAGATTAGGTTAACATACACCAAAAAAAAAAAAATGTTATATCATCTTGAAGATTCAAGTCTATCTTTTTTAAAATATTTTATTAAAAAGAGATATATTCAAAACCTATAAGACACTTTACAAATACTAATATTTTTAGTGTGAGATTGAATGTCCAATACATTCTCACAAAAGAGTTTATATGTGCATTTGGCAGAGAGACCATGTAATTCAAACGAACCATGTCAAGATAAACGACAACAACCCCCGCTTTATTCTCAAGGAAAAGATAATAGAAGAGTGTATAAATAGCAAGTTTTCACTTCCTGAATACTTCCAAAGTGATTTCTCTCCTTGATATTTAGCTATAAAGCTTACTTGTTCAGAACAATCTAATAAGATCATATGTTACTTAAATATTATAAAAATCTTTACTTTTAAGTCAATTTTTGGATAAAAATATTTTTTTTATATGACATCAGAGCATATATTTAATTATCGTATCCCTTTTCTCATATCCAAAAATCTTTATAAAAGTTGTTTTTCATACTTAAGATAAAAGTGTGTTAAAAGCAATGTGATAAAGGAAAGCAACGAACTTTATAATATTTATAAATGAAGGCAAAAATAAAACACCCGTATTTTTGTAGTATCCAACTCTTTTTATATAAAAATTAAAAATATTTTCGATTAAGTTAATTTTTAGCTAGCAATAATTCGAGACTAAAACTGATCAAAAAATGAGATAGAATCTGCGATTTATGATGGGCTCAACATTTTCCTGCAAAAACCTTCGAGAATGAGCTGGGCTTAGCTAGAAGCCCACACTGTTTACGTATAGTCCCAGACCGCCGTGGCTAATGTAAATTCCCGGTGCCGAAACCTCTTTGACTCGCAGGAGAAGATCCAATTCTCCGACCAAATCACACAACAACGGATACAGAGAGAGATTGGCGTTTAGAGAACAAGGTTTGAAGGAACGAAAATGCACTCCTTAGGTTACAGAGCGAACGCTCTGCTAACGTTGGGGGTCACCGTGCTGGCCCTTATGTGCGCCATGGCTTCTGTCTCTGATAACTTTAATTTCCCCTCTCCTTCCGCCCATGTCCAGGTTCTAAACGTCAACTGGTTTCAGAGGCGGAGTGATGGAAACGACGAGGTATGTGGCATAGGTTTTAGATTGTACCAAGATTGACAATTGTGCACCACATCTGCCTTAAACTTTCAGAGTGCTGTGTTGTATTGTCGATTTTATTGTCCCGATATAGTGGTCGGCATTTATCATATTTTAAACACGGGAATTGTTCGGTAGTATGACCAGTAAGTTTTGCATGGAGGTTGTTAAACAGTAAGTGATGATTTTTCCCTTTATCGCAACAAAAGATGTTCTTGGCAGCAATTTTACCTTTTTAGAGCTGAATACGGTTGGTACTATTTCCCATAATTTGATATCGGTTTTGCCATCGATGATCTATTGTAATGCGATGATCTGCTGTAATGGATTTGGGTATTACCCCTTTGTAGACGTGAATGTTTGTATATATTGTTGACTGCGGATGTCTGTGTGTATTTGGAACATTTCTGACGAGCTCTTATCTTTGATTTGATATAGGTCAGCTTGACATTGAATATCTCAGCTGATTTGCAGTCGATGTTCACATGGAATACAAAACAGGTTTATTGATTAACCATTAAGTATGTTTTCAGGTTATGTTTTCTCAAATATCAGCATTTTAGTTGACATTCCCTTGAACTTCTAGGATCTTCCTTTTTATCGTTTGAAATGGTCTTTAGAAATTGCCTTTATTTGTTTTTTCCCCAATCCGAGCTCACCTATGGGTATAGATAGGGAACTGAATATAAGAATGACAATGAGACTATTTTGAATGGCTCATTTTAGATGTCCCAAAATATATCACTGGCTTTGTAGGAGATCAGTAGAGTGGTCAGTCGAATCCCCAGAGTGCTTTTGCTACTGGAAATTTCTTAGCAAGGTCTACATAGCAGGAGCTGCACTTGCACACTTGGGCCACTTTTGTTGATTGATTTTCACCAATTTGCTTGTCCGATTCTCTGCTACACAGTCCTTCTATTTCTCATGGCTACTAACTGAGGTCTTCCTCTGCTGGCCAACTGATCTGATTGTAGAACTCTATGTCTTTCTTTTCCTTATCCTGACATTTGACACGACAGAAATCTAATGCCATTTCATTTACAAATTCTACCTTACCTTGAAGTATTTTATATTTGGCAAGTATCTTATGATTTTCTGTAGTGATGAAACAAAAAAAAAAAGTTACATTTGCCTGCACGTAAATTTTTTTTTATTTTTGTCGGTAAGTTTTAGACTGTTGCAGCTCATTAAAATATAAGCTATGTGCCTTTGTTTCTTTCTTACCTGTTAATTGCTCTTTTTTTTTGTTTGTGGAGTACATTAAGCATCGTATTGACCCAACATATTTTGTGGATGCATTGTATTAAGCTGACGACATAGCTCCATTTTACTCTGCAACCTGACTATTTAACCAGAGTACTATTTCACCTTGGGAATTTAAATCATGGGGTATTCCGTTGTTTATCTCATAGTCACTTTAACTCCACAGGTCTTTGTCTTCCTAGCAGCTGAATATGAAACCCCAAAGAATTCTCTGAGTCAGGTATGTTCAGTGCATTATGATGCATGCAGAGCAGGAAACATATACATTTTAAAGGCAATGGGTTGGCCATGCTGAAAATTTTTAAAGTTGGTTTTGTTCATTTGAGTTGGGGTAATCAAACCTACTGAATATATTTCAGTGTGGTACTGTAGGAGGTGATTGGAAAGAGATGTGCGTAACTGTATGGGTCACACGCATCTCTTATTCTTAATTTTCATTTTAAGGATGTTAATGCAGATGTGAATGAAAGTAGTTGACTAGAACAACTGGATTGGACTGGGTGTGTGATTCAAATTGGAGATTTGCAAGTGGGTGTTGGTGTCCTTTTTCAATCTTCTGTTTAAACTCATTAATAAAAGTATAGTGTGGTTGTCTGTTTTGGAAATGATGTTTAAGAAACAACTAATTGTTATTTTTTATTTTTTGACTGTCTTTTAAAAAATCTGCTTTTTGTCCCCAACTAGAAATCCTAGCCTCCCTTTGGGTACAGCAAATAGGAGATGCAGTACATTATCCATGGGTGTGGACCAAAGGAAAGTTCCTCTGGAACTGGAGAAACCTAGACTCCAGCTATCAAGCAGAGTGCAAAACTTCTTTATAGATTTGAGACGGGTTTGACATTCTACAGTCCAAGTTTTCCCTTCTGCTGAATCCTCTTAAAACCACTCCACTGGAGAGTTTTTACAATATTATTTTGCCTCGAGTGCTGAACCATCATAGGTTTCTCTGCATACTACCGTAGGAAACTCTAGACTGAAGACCCAATTATGGCACGTTGGGACACATTGGTGTCTTACCATACTGTCGGTTGCTTTTCATGTCTCCACACTACTCCACTTGACAAATTTAAACTGTGCAAGCTGTAATTTGCTTTAGTATTTAGTTCTTAATAGGAAAATTGTCTGCTACCCCTGTACGATATTTGCAAGTGTGGATGTAAATTCCAGTCCTTTGATTCCTTATTCTGTGTTTATTTCACTTTTTGAGATTTGGTGTGAGCGGAAAATGCCAATAAATGGAAAATAACTTTTAGGTGAAAAAAAAAATGTTCTTATGAGGACGAAAACAGTTTGTCTTTCGAGAGGCATTAGCATTTTCTGAATCTTATTTTCCCCTCCTTCCCTACCCTCTCTCTGCCAATTTTTTTATCAGTACTCATATCTGCAGTGGAGTACAGCAGTCCCCTACCCCCAACATTAGTCGTCTCTACCCCACACCCACCCGCCTCCCAACCCTTTGTCCTAACTCCATGGAACCTAACCACCTTTTCTCGACTTTTCCCTGCTTCACCTGTCACCAGTCGTTACTTCTTACCTGTAACTATCTATCCCTTGCACATCCTACATCCCTATGCCTGAGACTTGGGCGGTTCTCCACTGCGTAATAGCACCCAACAACTCCTTTTCTGCCCCCTCGAAGAGACAAATTAAAAAATAAAAAATCCATTGCTCGTATTCCTTTTTTTCCATAAGATAATGTTGGGCATTTTCGTTTTTCGGATTGATTATCTGCCATAAGTGAAGTGTTTCTAGTGACAATGTAGAGAACACTTTTTCATACCAACCAGAGAGGAGAACACCTTTTTATGTTATTTGAGATAGCAACTAGTCAATGACAAAGTTGTTTGATATTTTAGGTACAATTTCTTCTGCATTCTTTCTTCACAACTATTTTGATCTAGGCCCTTTGTCATAAATTTGATAAATTTTCTGAATTTGTTGTGGTGGAACAGGTTTCTCTTTGGGATGGTATTATACCATCTAAAGAACATGCCAAATTTGGGATCCATACTACAAACAAGTACCGGTTTGCTGATCAGGTAACCTTCTTTTTTCCTGGTATTTGGCACTTTAAATTGGCCTAGCTAACATACCGGCTTTGATTCCTTGAATCCTTGCCTGAAGACGCATTATCTCATTTGGACAATTTACTGCTGTGGAACTTATCCAATGCATGGCAGTTATTGTAGATATCGTCCATTTAATCTGTCTGTTGTTAGCTTATCCAGACCATGACATGCTATTTCTCCACATCTTTCCATTACTTTCAGGGAACCAGTCTCCGTGGCAAAGAGTTTAACTTAACTCTGCATTGGCATGTCATGCCCAAAGCTGGCAAAATGTTTGCGGACAAAATAGTCATGACAGGATATCGTCTGCCTGAGGAATACAGATAAGGTTATATTTGTCAAATCTGATGTAACCATTATCTTTCTATGAGGGATAATTGAGGATGACTTAGCTTGAGGTTGAAGAATGGAAAAATGAGAACTCGGCTGATTATTTTTTGAGGAAAATTTAGTTTATTTGTACGGACATAAGGTAGTTCATGACCGCCCATGTTTGACGTTCAATAATCTGAGTACAATTGATTATCTTTCAGGTGATGAACTAACAAGGCCAGGCTTTTCTTTTTGGTCATAGCAGCTGGCCTAGTTGTTTAATGTGCTTAATTTTGTAATCGCAGCGCAAACCAATATATATATATATATATATATATATATATATCGGGTGGCTCAAAACCTCCATCTAATAAGAAAATTGTTGAGGATGCTTGAATTCGTTCCATATTGAAATGATAGGATATAAACCTTGGCCTTATAAGTGGTGGGTCCCTCTTTCCTCTTGAGGCGCATTTTGAGAATGATTATAAAACCACTTAATATTTTTAATATGATATAAAAGTTAGGTTTTTCTTTCCTAACGTAATTTCATCTACATCCTCTATTTATTATTTGTATGCCAGTGAAATAAATTTCTATTATGTATAGGGGGTGTGTTGAAGATGCTTGGATTCATTCCAAATTGGAAGGAAAGGATATAAACTTGGGCCTTATAAGTGGTGGTTTGTTTTAAGGCACCTTTTGGGGATGATTGTGGGATTACTTAATAATCTTAATAAAAATATTATTTATGGTGGTACATAATCCACTTTGAATCCAAAGCATTGAGTTTTGGGCCTTCGAGTACAAAATCCACAAGGGATTTTGGACAGGAGTATCTCCATCTATCATTTGTGGAGTGAATCAAGTGGATGAAAGAGAAGAAATAAGGGCTCAAAATCGGGAATCCTAGAATCGATTTGGGGATGAATTACTTAGGTGGTGTCCTAATTATCCATTTAAAGAAGCCCATTTTTTGTTAGAGAATAGGGCTTGGTTTAACCAAAACACAACAATAACCCACACGTATTGGGCTTTACAAAATACCTACAACATTCACTCCCATTTAAAATAGCCTTGTCCTCAAGGTTGTTATTATGTGCAATACCTAACTATAAATTCTAGGAAGCGAAGCTGTAACTCCTCTTCGTCTTCTCAGGTTGCTTCTGAGGGCAATCTTTCCTGCCAGTAAACGAGCAACTCCCATTTTCCCTTCTTTGTTTGTTGCTTTAGCACGGCTTGAAGGGTGTCTCCCTCATCCTCCAAGCTTTCTACTACTTTATAGAATTCTTTTTACTCTTCAACTCTCTGTTGGACACATTTCTTAAGCTTTGAAACATGAAAAACATGGTGTACCTTGGAGGAGGTCGGCAAATCCAATCTATAAGCAATGGGTCTTATGTGTTGAAGCATTTAAAAGGGACCTTGATACCATGATGCCATCTTTCTATGTTTGTTGGAGAGAGAAACTTGTTTGTAATGTTGGTTCTTAACAAAAACTAGGTCTCCCACTTGAAATTCCACATCCCTACAACCCTTGTCATAAACTCGTTTTGTTCTCTCTTAAGCAATTTGAAGGTGGCGATTGATTTTGAGAGTAATGCATCACATTCTTCCAATGTTTTTTTCTACTTCTCCAACTTTGGCAATTCCTTTGACATAAGAAAGCAACATTGGCAAGCTTCTACCATACATGACCTCATAGGGAGAGTGATGGATTGCTCTATGACAACTAGTATATAACAATATTGTGCCCATGAGAGCCACTTACTCCAAGTTTTCGGGCTATCTCCTATAAAGCACCATAGGTACATTTCTAAAGTTCGGTTTAGAACTTTTGTTTGTCCATTGGTTTGTGCATGGTAAGAAGAGGAAAAGTTTAAGCTAGTTCCCTGTAACCGAAGTAATTCCTTCTAGAAACTACTAGTGAATAATGAGTCCCTATAATTTACAATTGACTTTGGCACATCATATAACTTAAAGATGTTATCAAAGAATGCTTGGGCAACAATTGGGCTGTGTAAGGATGTGAAAGAGGTATAAAATGACCAAATTTCGAAAGCTTGTCAACTACTACTAATATTACAGACTTACCTCCTAATGGTGGTAACCCTTCCATAAAATCCATGGCAATATCCTCCCAAACTTTTTCTGGAATGGGTAAAGGTTACAATAGTCCACTGGGGCCTTGATTCTCATTCTTATTCCTCTAATATATTGCACATTCTCTTACATACTACTATATTGTTCACTTCATCCCCTTCTAATAAAAATTTGCTTTAACTTACCGCAAATTTTTCTCCTTACCCTCATGCATACCATCATGTATTTCCCTCATAATGGTTGGTATTTAAGATAACCCTTTAGGAATAAAAAGCTAGTCCTTATATAGAATAATTCCATCTCCGCACTGCCATTTATTTGTCCCTTCTCCTACCTCAATCTTATTCATTAGCTCTATTGCCTACAAATTTGCATTCAGCTCCTCTTTAATTATATCCAAACACAAAGGAATAAGGGTTGAAACTAGGAAACAAGGTTGTCCTTCCTTTCTGGTTGAGTTCACATCACACCGTGATAATCCATTCGTAGCTACATTTTCCTTTCCCACCTTATATTCTGCCAAAAAGTCATACCTTATTAGCCAACCATTTTTGTTGAGTTGACATGATTAACCATTGATCTTGAGTGAACTTAAGGCTACTTTGATTAGTGTGAATGATAAATTGCTTACCCATTAAATAATGCCTCTATTTTTTAACAACCATAGCTATCGCGAGCATCTCCTTTTCACACATAAAGAGCTGTAAATGTCATCCATGCAAAACTTTACTAAAAAAAAGCACTGATATTCTTACCTTATGATAGAACAACTCCAATTCCACTACTTGAAGCATTACATTCCAACACAAGCGATAATTTAAAATTGGGTAGAGCCAAAACTAAAGCGGAGGTCAACATCATCTTGAGTCTATTAAAGGCTTCTTGAGCTTGTTCTAACCATCTAAAGGCATCCTTCTTTAACAATTGATTGAAAGGTTCAACAATTCTTCCATACCCTTTAATAAATCAGCAGTAATAACCCATTGTACCCAAAAATCCACGTAAAGCTTGCACATTCTTAGGAATTGGCCACCTTAGGATTGCCTCAACCTTTTTAGGCTCCATAGCAACTCTTTGTTCACTAATAATATGCCCTAAAAACTTAAGTTTAGAACAACCAAACTCACACTTTTTTAGTTTAACAAACAATCTATTTCTTTGCAACACCTCCAAAACGTCTTTTACATGTCTCAAGTAATCCTTTTAACTGGCACTGTAAATTAGTATCTCATAAAAAAAGGACTAAAATAGTTTTTTGCAAATAATTTTGAAATACCTTATTCATTAGTAATTGAAAGGTGGAAGGAGCATTATTAAAACCAAAGGGCATCACAAGAAATTCATAATATCCTTGATGTGTTCTAAAAGTGGTCTTTTCAATATCATTTTCCTTCATCCTAACTTGGTAGTATCCAAACACAAAAGAATAAGGGTTGAAACTAGGAAACAAGATTGTCCTTCCTCTCTGGTTGAGTTCACATCACGTCGTGATAATCCATCCATAGCTACATTTTCCTTTCCCACCTTATATTCCACCAAAAAGTCATACCTTATTAGCCAACCATTTTTGCTGAGTTGACATGATTAACCATTGATCTTGAGTGAACTTGAGGCTACTTTGATTAGTGTGAATGATAAATTGCTTACCCATTAAATAATGCCTCTATTTTTTAACAACCATAGCTATTGCGAGCATCTCCTTTTCATACATAAAGAGCTATTAAGTGTCATCCATATAAAATTTTACTAAAAAATGCAATGAGATTCTTACCTTGTGATAGAACAACTCCAATTCCACTACCAGAAGCATTACATTCCAACACAAGCGGTAATTTAAAATTGGGTAGAGCCAAAACTAGAGTAGAGGTCAACATCATTTTGAGTCTATTAAAGGCTTCTTAAGCTTGTTCTAACCATCTAAAGGCAACCTTCTTTAACAATTGATTGAAAGGTTCAACAATTCTTCCATACCTTTTAATAAATCAATGGTAATAACCCATTATACTAAAAAATCCACATAGAGCTTGCACATTCTTAGGAATTGGCCACCTTAAGATTGCCTCAACCTTTTTAGGCTCCATAGCAACTTTCTGTTCACTAACAATATGCCCTAAAAACTTAAGTTTAGAACAACCAAACTCACACTTTTTTAGTTTAACAAACAATTTATTTCTTTACAACACCTCTAAAATGTCTTTTACATGTCTCGAGTGATTCTTTTAACTAGCACTATAAATTAGTATCTTATAAAAAAAGGACCAAAATAGTTTTTTGTGAATAATTCTGAAATACCTTATTCATTAGTGATTGAAAGGTGGAAGGAGCATTAGTAAGATCGAAGGGCATCACAAGAAATTCATAATATCCTTGATGTGTTCTATAAGTGGTCTTTTCAATATCTTTTTCCCTCATCCTAACTTGGTAGTACCTAGAATGCAAATCTAACTTTGAAAAGAAATTAGCCCTATGTAATTCATCAAGCAACTCATCAATAGTGGGAATTGAAAACTTATCCTTCATTGTTTGCTTATTTAATTTACTATAATTGACACACATTCTTCAAGCTCCTTATGATTTCCTTGCAAGTAGTATTAGTGAAAAATAATGACTATTACTAGGTCTAATCACACCATCTTCCAATAATCTCTTAACAATCTTATTAATCTCCTTTTTATGGGCATAGGGATACCGATATGGACGAATTGAAACCGGCTGTCTTTCTTCCTTAGGAACAATTCTATGATCATGATGATGATGGGGTGGTATTCCTCTAGGTTCTTAAGACAATCTTGAAATTCATCAAAAAAGGCTTACATATCTCCCAAAACTTTCTTAGGATTTAAGCTTAGAGGATTTCCCATGTCATGAACTTGCACCACCAATAGTTGTTCACTTTTCTGTAATGCTTTTGTAAACTAAGAGTCCGAAACTACTTAGCTGGAAGGTAACTCTTTGCCCTTTAAAATTACCCTTTTTCCATCATCATCAAATTCCATACGAAAGGTCACGAAATTCCAAGTAACATCCCTTAAAGTTTCCAACCATTGCATACCTAGAATAATGGACCGGACCGATCGTGGTGGGCTGGGTCGGATGACCCAATTGGGCCTAACTGGCTAGACCGAAATGGACCGAACCGATTGACTTACATGTGTTGGACTGGGTTGACCCTAATGGGTTGGATCGTGTTGACCTTAATGGGCAGGACCGGGTTGACCCGAATGGGCTAAACCCAGTTGACCTAGGTGGGCCGGATTGGGTTGACCTGAATGGGCCAAACTTAATTGGCCCAAGTTATTCAAATCATTCACTTAAAAGGGTTAACCCGTGAACCAGCAATTCAGGTCGCAAACAACCTAAATGAACCGTGAACGAAATTCGTTTGCAATTCATCACCATGTGCAATTCTGCACAAATTGGTCGTGTTAAACGGTGTAGAACTGCCGCATGCCAACCAACATGACCAGTTTACAACTGATTAAGGCAAAAAATAAACAAATCGTAAAAATAGGATTCTAGGGTTTTTAACAAAATAAAACAGAAATGGAAGCAATTAAATTGGCTAATCTTTCTCCAAATTAGTCGATCTACAGTCCTTATGATTGTTAATTGCAACAATCAACAAAAGAACCTCAATTGGCTTCAAAATTCATTCAAATTTTGAACCAATTTAAGAAATTCGAGATTTTTTGTTTTCTTTTTAAAAAAAAAATGAAAATCACGATTTTAACCCAACAAAACCATTTTAAACCAAAAAAAACCAAAAAAATATATTTTAGACCCAATATGTATGCTCTAATACCACATGTTAGAAAACAAACCTTATAGAATCTGCATAGATAGATCTAAAACACCATTTTGATCATTTTGAATTGCCAATGAAAACATAAAGAGAATAATTAGAAACATATTATTCTTCCAATCCATTTTCTTTGTATCGAAGACCCATAAGTGTGAATTAGTTTCCGGGTTGAGGCAAACAAGAATCACTGGCTCGATAAGAGAACTTAGGGTTATGGTTTTGTGTAAAAGTGACTCTTATGTAACCTTAACAATAGTACAAATTTATACTATGAGCTAGAGGATAAGACCTAGCCTTGACCCTATGTGCAACCCAATAGGCCCATTCATCACGGCCCTATTCGGTTAGCCACAGCCTACACCAGCCAATCCATATTTCAGAACTTGTGGACCAACTTAATATAGCCTACCTAAGTAAGCTTAATTTTACCAATAGGGAGTCGATCAGCAAACTTCCTCCTGCATAATCTCAATGACATAGAATCAATAGTAAAAGATGAAATATAAATAATGCAAAAACCCACAAATCAAATTAATACTTACAAATTGCATCGTTCAAATATGTCTCTGTCCCTAATGCACACAAGCAAATTCCTTACTTGTAGAGCACAATAACTTGGATTATTAACAGTCCCACTACTAATAATATGTTATTCACTTCAATACAGTCTACATTCTTAAGTGTTTCTTCCATTTCCTTGCCACTTAACTTCCGACTCCCATCTTGCCGAAGGATATTATCACATAATGTAGCTAGTAGTTCTACAGTTGAACAGTCACCAACTTTTTCCTTGCAAAATTCATTAAAAAGCTCTTTTAGGGCCTAATGGTATAGTCAAAGAGATTAGTTTAATAAAAAAGAAGACAGGTCTAAACAACTAATGTTTTTGCACACAAACCTTGTGGAACAAACTGTTATTCAAGAAACAGTCATTCACATATGCCATATACTTCTTGTGGAGCATAATTAGTTTCTATAAGAGACTTTGTAGACCACACAACCATATCAATCTTTAACCTCCCTTTAGTCCTAAAAGTATTGTGTTAAAAGATACCATTAATGTGTAAATCTTATGTAAACACCAACATATAATGTCTTTCATTTAACCCATAAATAAGCTTTATGTACAATGACTTAACAATAACAAGTACAAATAAAAAACAAATCTAAGCCAAGATACATAGTACTGCATTGATGGAGAATAAATTAACTTTCTTAACCTCACTATTCGAAGCATTCTCTGTTTACTAGAGCAAAGTTGTACCTTCAGTAGCAACATGCTAAAACAGGGAAACTCAAAGAAGAATTTTATTAATATGCAAACAAACAGAAATCTAAAAGTTCATCTTTATCATTGCAATGAAAGTAAACAAGAAACAACTGACTTTCTTAAATGCATTAGAGATACGATCCAAGCCCATAGGTATTTTACGATACAACCGATATGCTATAGAAAGATCCTCCACCTTCAATAACAAGTTGTACATAAATAGATAAAGGATTAATAAATACTCAAATTCAAGGGTTAAGAGAATAAGAATATTGTCAAAGTGCAAAACTTAAAGATAATACCAAATCATGTGACAGCAAAGCATGGAATCCGATATCCTTATTATTGAGTAGCTATACTACATAAACTACCAACAACTCATATTCGACTATTTACGTATCAGGAATGTAGCTAAGTTGAGTGGAATGGATGTGATATGTATTTCCTCATACATAAATATTAACTAACTAACCTTTATCAACTTTTGCTTACCGCTTATATGTAGATAATGAGCAACTATGTCCCTTTCCCTTTCCAAGCACTCTTCTACCTATACAATTTAATCACGTAATAGATGTTAGAATCATAAATGTCATCAGTGTAACACAAGATAAAGAATCCTTACATGTATAGACTTGCCTTCAACATGTACTCAGGACTTGTATAACTCATAATCCAACTTGATGCTTTACAGGAATAATATTCAACAGTGGCCTGAAGCGTTTGTGCTTCAAAATCTTTTTCATAGAGGTTCTCCATTTCAACAAACATGTCTATAACATTGCTTAAGAGTGCTTTGTCAATCTCCTCTCCATTGCGTTCCTTGTCAATATGTTAGTCCATAAGTATCAAAAAGCTAACACTTTCCCACTGCAATAAGATAAAGCCTAATGCTAATTCAAGATTAAGAAGCAAGGAACTTACAATATTGATTACAATGCTCGTTATATTGACTTTTACCCCATGGTAAACCTGGATTTGAAAGAAAAAAGTAATTCTTACAACCCATTATGATGAACTTAACAATATAGACTTATTTTGAAACACAAGACAAATAGGGGAATGATATGATATGCATTAAGTAAGTTAAATCTAAGTAATAACATAAATGGTAAACTAAGCCATTACAAGAAATATATAATGCACCCTCAAGGGTGTGGTTGAGTTGGTTAAGGCTGAAGTGGGATTTCCTACAACGTAGGGATCTTGGGTTTGAAACCCCTTGGCCACATTCCTGACCTAACATGGGCAAAATCCTTTGGGGTGAGTGTTGGGCCCCCCAGTTTGAGCCACCATACAAGTGGTGTGGTTTTGGGTGATAAAAAAAAGAAAAAAAAGAAATATATAATGCACTTGAGAACAAAAGCATCCTCTTTTCCCTCCAAAGAAGACAACACCTAATCCATAAATTCAATGCCAAACAATAATGGTTAATAGAAACTAAAAAGTAAAAAGATTCAAAGAAAAAGTATCATATTGCAACACATTAATGAGGGTGGCAAAATTTGACCTATTCAATAAAAAATAAAAATAAAAAACTACATAATAACAAAATAAGTAAGAAATTGTGCTAAAGTTCAGGTACAAAAACATGTTTAAAAGCAAAAATACCATCTTAGACCATCAAACTCTTTTTTAAGCATAAATTGTGTAAAAGAGTCAAACAAAACTCTAATGGTTTTTATGATATGTTATTTTCTATATGCAACCTTAGCCTTCCATAAATCATGAGAACCACAATCAGGGATCTAATTATATGACATAAATATTTCAATTCAATAATGCAAAAAACTCACACATAGTTGTCCACGTATGCATTAAATTGTGAAAGAAAGAAGCCAATATCTCTTACCGCTGAATTAATATATTTCAGGATTTCTTCACGGTACTTCTCATAGATCTTTGTGGCATAATTGTGAGGAGTGAGACACATTTCTTTGATTTTTCTATACTCAGAATTAAGGAAATACATTCCTAATACATGAAAATAAATGTCTCATTATAATTAAACACTAAACAAAAAATATTATTATTTTAGTTGATTAAAAAAAGATACTTCTGGAGCATTTTCAATTCGTTGAATGAAGGCTTCGATTGTGCTTCGAGAATCCTTCAAATCCTCTAAATCCCGTGCTCATCCACATACCTCCAACCCTCGTTAAACTTAATAATCTCGTGTTACGCCATATCATAAGATACCCGAAAACTAAAAAGTTATGTAAATCCAATTAAACCAAAACAATAATGACCATGCATGAGATTAAAGAAATTTAAAAACAAACTTACACATAGTTGTCCAAGTATGCATTAAATTGTGAAAGAAAGAAGTCAATATCTCTTACCGTTGAATTAATATATTTCAGCATTTCTTCACGGTACTTCTCATAGATCTTTGTGGCATAATTGTGAGGAGGGAGACACATTTCTTTAATTTTTCTATACTCAAAATTAAGGAAATACATTTCTAATACATGAAAATAAATGCCTTATAATAATTAAACACTAAACAAAAAATATTATTATTTTAGTTGATTAAAAAAAGATACTTCTGGAGCATTTTCAATTCGTTGAATGAAGGCTTCGATTGCGCTTCGAGAATCCTTCAAATCCTCTAAATCCCGTGCTCCTCAATATACCTCCAACCCTCATTAAACTTAATAATCTCGTGTTACGCCATATCATAAGATACCCGAAAACTAAAAAGTTATGTAAATCCAATTAAACCAAAACAATAATGACCATGCATGAGATTAAAGAAATTTAAAAACAAACTCACACATAGTTGTCCACGTATGCATTAAATTGTGAAAGAAAGAAGTCAATATATCTTACTGTTAAATTAATATATTTCAGCATTTCTTCACAATACTTCTCATAGATCTTTATGGCATAATTGTGAGGAGGGAGACACATTTCTTTGATTTTTCTATACTCAAAATTAAGGAAATACATTCCTAATACATGAAAATAAATGCCTCATAATAATTAAACGCTAAAAAAAATACTTGTGAAGCATTTTCAATTCGTCAGTGGTGAATGGAGGCTTTGGTTGCGCTTCAAGAATCCTTCAAACCCTATGAATCTCGTGCTCCTCCACATATCTCCAACCCTCGTTAAACTTAATAATCTCGTGTTACGCAATATCATAAGATACTTGAAAACTAAAAAGTTATGTAAATCCAATTAAACCAAAACAATAATGACCATGCATGAGATTAAAGAAATTTAAAAACAAACTCACACATAGTTGTCCACATATACATTAAATTGTGAAAGAAAGAAGCCAATATCTCTTACCGCTGAATTAATATATTTCAGCATTTCTTCACGGTACTTCTCATAGATCTTTGTGGCATAATTGTGAGGAGGGAGACACATTTCTTTGATTTTTTTATACTTGAAATTAAGGAAATACATTCCTAATACATGAAAATAAATGCCTCATAATAATTAAACACTAAAAAAAATATAGTATTATTTTAGTTGATTAAAAAAAGATACTTGTGGAGCATTTTCAATTCGTTAGTGGTGAATGGAGGCTTCGATTGCGCTTCGAGAATCCTTCAAACCCTCTAAATCCCATGCTCCTCCACATACATCTAACCCTCGTTAAACTCAATAATCTCGTGTTACGCCATATCATAAGATACCCAAAAACTAAAAAGTTATGTAAATCCAATTAAACCAAAACAATAATGACCATGCATGAGATTAAAGAAATTTAAAAACAAACTCACACATAGTTGTCCACGTATGCATGAAATTGTGAAAGAAAGAAGTCAATATCTCTTACCGTTGAATTAATATATTTCAGCATTTCTTCACGGTACTTCTCATAGATCTTTGTGGCATAATTGTGAGGAGGGAGACATATTTCTTTGATTTTTCTATACTCAAAATTAAGGAAATACATTCCTAATACATGAAAATAAATGCCTCATAATAATTAAAAGCTAAAAAAAATTATTATTATTTTAGTTGATTAAAAAAAGATACTTGTGGAGCATTTTCAATTCGTCAGTGGTGAATGGAGGCTTCGATTGCGCTTCAAGAATCCTTCAAACCCTCTGAATCCCGTGCTCTTCCACATATCTCTAACCCTCGTTAAATTTAATAATCTCGTGTTACGCCATATCATAAGATACCCAAAAACTAAAAAGTTATGTAAATCTAATTAAACCAAAACAATAATGACCATGCATGAGATTAAAGAAATTTAAAAACAAACTCACACATAGTTGTCCACGTATGCATTAAATTGTGAAAGAAAGTAGCCAATATCTCTTACCGCTGAATTAATATATTTCAGCATTTCTTCACGGTACTTCTCATAGACCTTTGTGGCATAATTGTGAGGAGGCAGACACATTTCTTTGATTTTTTTATACTCGAAATTAAGGAAATACATTCCTAATACATGAAAATAAATGCCTCATAATAATTAAACACTAAAAAAAATATAGTATTATTTTAGTTGATTAAAAAAAAAATACTTGTGGAGCATTTTCAATTCGTTAGTGGTGAATGGAGGCTTCGATTGCGCTTCAAGAATCCTTCAAACCCTCTGAATCCCGTGCTCCTCCATATACCTCCAACCCTCGTTAAACTCAATAATCTCGTGTTACGCCATATCATAAGATTCCCGAAAACTAAAAAGTTATGTAAATCCAATTAAACCAAAACAATAATGACCATGCATGAGATTAAAGAAATTTAAAAACATTTAAATAAACAAACTATGAATCCATTAAAGAGAGAATAAATAACTTAGGAAGCAACAAAAATTCCACGCAGATGTGCAAATTACATGTAGGAGATCACCTATAAAACTGTTCCCCTTTGCTCGGCGCCAAAACGCTACCAATAAACCCATTCGCACAACTATACACCCAAAACAACCGTACTTATTTAGTTGGGCATCACAGACCAACGAATGGTAGTTGGTTGCGACAATTCTATCCGATCCTTTCACACGGTTCGGATTTGGTCTCTTTAAGGAGGAAAGGATTCCACAAACCGGCGATTTGGGAATCACTCTTACCTAAATTTCTATTCAAACACAAATTAGCAGCAACATTTAAAAGAAGAGGTTTACAACCATCAACAAGTTAAAAATTACATAAGATAAGCTAAAGGAAAATTGATTCTTAAGCTAACAGGCAGACGACGAGAATCTATTAAGGACCCGAAACCATCTAGCAACAACACTTAAAACAAATTATGAATCTATTAAAGAGGGAATAAATAACTCAGGAAGTAACAAAAATTCCTCACAGATGTGCAAATTACATGCAGAGATCACCTATACAACCCCTTGTCTTTGGTTGGCACCAAAACACCGCCAATAAACCAATTCGCACAACTCTACACCCAAAACAATTGTACTTATTTAGTCAGGCATCACAGACCAATGAATGGTAGCTGGTTGCGACACCGCATTCTATCCGATCCTTTCACACGGTTTGGATTTGGTCTCTTAAAGGAGGAAAGGATTCCACAAACCGGCGATTTAGGAATCGCTTATACCTAAATTTCTGTTCAAACACCAACTAAAAACAACACGTAAAAGAAGAGGTTTACGACCATCAACAAGTAAAAAATTACGTAAGATAAGCTAAAGGAAGATTGATTCTTAAGCTAACAGGCAGACGACAAGAATCCATTAAGGGCTCGACACCAACTAGCAGCAACACTTAAAAACAAACTATGAATCTATTAAAGAGGGAATAAATAACTCAGGAAGTAACAAAAATTCCACGCATATGTGCAAATTACATGCAGGGGATAACCCATACAACCCTTTGTCTTTGGTCGGCACCAAAATGCCGCCAATAAACCCATTCGCACAACTCTACACCCAAAACAACCGGGAAGTACACCATGCCCTGCCCAACCAAAGAGCCTATGCCGTGCCCTAACCAACCTCGTTGGTTTCGTTCACCCAATGAAAGAAAATGTCGCACCTTTTTCTCTTTTATAATAATACTAAATGTTATTGCCTTAATGTAGGTGGGATAACATGCCAATAAACAGAGGCTGAAACATTAAGAAACATCCCGGGAAGTACGCCTAAAGACATTTGAACTCGTAACAAAATCATGGTTGGATTTAAGGGATGATGGGGCTCTTGCCCTGCCCTTCTATAGGTAGTACTCATCAGCATTATGTTCCCTAGATTACAAGCAAAGGCACCAGATTTTGGATTACGGGGGCTTGCTTGAAGGATGGTTCAGCATCTAGAATTTATCTGTGTACATATACAACCAGTATCTAACTGCTTCACCATCAAACATTTGTCTATTCCTTTTGTATCACAAAAAAAAAAAAAAAAAGTTCCTCACAACATGAGAAATATTTTTTATTATAATTAAGTAGTTGTAAGAGTTGCCACTATTTATATGAGACAAACTTGGTGCCAACGTAGGATCATAGCATGCTCAAGTTCTGATTCTGTCTAAAGTTAATAAATCTATGTCTTAACATATTCTAGAATAAATTCCCATCATGTCAAATTTCACTTGATTTTTCATCCGATTTCATCCACTTATTTTTTGATTGATCTAAAATATAACCTTCCTAGAAATTGCTCTCATTTTTTTTTCTTTAAGATTTAATTGAAAATAATAATAAAGAAAAAGGCTTCAATTTTATTTTTTTTTGTAATGTGGGACTAAGTATCTAATACTCCTTTATAATCTAAGCTTGGTCTTATTTGTTGTCAAAGGACTCGCTCAATTATGAGATTGAGTTAACATACACAAAAAGAAATATTTAATTTTAATATCATCTTGAAGATTCAAGTCTATCTCTTCTTTAAATGTTTTTATTAAAAAAAGAGATTTTCAAAACTTATAAGACACTTCACAAGTACCAATCTCTTTAGTGTGAGATTGAATGTCCACTACATTCTCACAAAAGAGTTCATATATGCATTTGGTAAAGAGGCCATATAATTCAAACGAACCATATCAACATAAACGGCAACAGTCCCCAAACTTAATTCTCAAGGAAAAGAATAGCAAGTTTCCACTTCTTGAAGGCCTTTAAAGTGATTTCTCTTATTGATATCTAGCTATAAAGCTTAGTTGTTTAGAACAATCTAATAAGATCATACATTACTTAAATATTATATAAAAATCTTTACTTTTAAGTCAATTTTTAGATAAAAATAATTTCTTTATATGATATCAGAGCATATATTAAATTATCGTATCCCTTTTCTCATATCCAAAAATCTTTATAAAAGTTGTTTTCCATACTTAAGATAAAAGTGTGTTAAAAGCAATGGGATAATGGAAAGCAACGAACTTTATAATACTAATAAAGGAAAGAAAAAATAAAACACCGGTAGTTTTGTAGTATCCAACTCTTTTTACATAAAAACTAAAAATACTTTCGATTAAGTTAATTTTTAGCTAGCAAGAATTCGAGACTGAAACTGATCATAATATGAGATAGAATCTGCGATTTATGATGGGCTCAACATTTTCCTGCAAAAACCTTCGACATCGAGCTGGGCTTAGCTAGAAGCCCACACTGTTTACGTCTAGTCCCAGACCGCGGTGGTTAACGTAAATTCCCTGTGCCGAAACCTCTTTGACTCGCAGGAGAAGATCCAATTCTCCGGCCAAATCACACAGCAACGGATACAGAGAGAGATTGGCGTTTAGAGAACAAGGTTTGAAGGAACGAAAATGCACTCCTTAGGTTACAGAGCGAACGCTCTGCTAACGTTGGGGGTCACCGTGCTGGCCCTAATGTGCGCCATGACCTCTCTGTGATAATTTCAATGCCCCCTCTCCTGCCCATCTCCAGGTTCTAAACGTCAACTGGTTTCAGAGGCGGAGTGATGGAAACGACGAGGTATGTGGCATAGGTTTTAGATTGTACCAAGATTGACAATTGTGCACCATATCTGCCTTAAATTTTCAGAGTGCTGTGTTGTATTGTCGATTTTATTGTCCCGATATAGTGGTCGGCATTTATCATATTTTAAACACGGGAATTGTTCGGTAGTATGACCAATAAAGTTTTGCATGGAGATTGTTAGACAGTAAGTGATGATTTTTCTTATCGAAACAAAAGATGTTCTTGGCAGCAATTTTACCTTTTTGGAGCTGAATACTGTTGGTACTATTTCCCATAATTTGATATCGGTTTTGCCATCGATGATCTATTGTAATGCGATTATCTGTTGTAATGGATTTGGATATTACCCCTTTGTAGACGTGAATGTTTGTATATATTGTTGGCTGCGGATGTCTGTTTATATTTGGAACATTTCTGACGAGTTCTTATCTTTGGTTTGATACAGGTCAGCTTGACATTGAATATCCCAGCTGATTGGCAGTCGATGTTCACATGGAACGCGAAACAGGTTTATTGATTAACCATTAAGTATGTTTTCAGGTTATGTTTTCTCAAATATCAGCATTTTAGTTCCCTTGAACTTCTAGGATCTCCCTTTTTATCATTTGAAATGGTCTTTGGAAATTGCCTCTATTTTTTTTTTTTTTTCCATCCAAGCTCGCCTATGGGTATAGATATGAACTGAGTATAAGAATGACAATGAGACAATTTTGAATGGCTCGTTTTAGATGTCCCAAAATATATCACCGGCTTTGTAGGAGATCTTTAGAGTGGTCTGTCGAATTCCCAGAGTGCTTTTGCTACTGGAAATTTCTTTCAGCAAGGTCTACATAGCAGGAGCTGCACTTGCACACTTGGGCCACTTTTGTTGATTGATTTTCACCAATTTGCTTGTCCGATTCTCTGCTACACAGTCCTGCTATTTCTCAGGGTTACTAACTGAGGTCTTCCTCTGCTGGACAACTGATCTGATTGGAGAACTCTATGTCTTTCTTTTCCCTATCCTGACATTTGACACGACAGAAATCTAATGCCATTTCATTTACAAATTCTACCTTACCTCGAAGTATTTTATATTTGGCAAGTATCTTATTGATTTTCTGTAGTGATGGAAAAATAAATAAGTTACATTTGCCTGCACGGAAATTTTTTTTATTTTTGTTGGTAAGTTTTAGACTGTTGCAGCTCATTAAAATATAAGCTATGTGCCCTTGTTTCTTTCCTAACTGTTAATTACTCTTTTTTTTTGTTTGTGGAGTACATTAAGCATCATATTAACCCAACATATTCCGTGAATGCATTGTATTAAGCTGACGACATAGCTTCATTTTACTCTGCAACCTGACTATTTAACCAGAGTACTGTTTTGCCTAGGGAATTTAAATCACGGGGTATTCCATTGTTTAACTCATAGTCACTTTAACTCCGCAGGTCTTTGTCTTCCTAGCAGCTGAATATGAAACCCCAAAGAATTCTCTGAATCAGGTATGTTCAGTGCATTATGATGCATGCACAGCAGGAACCACATACATGTTAAGGGTAATTGGTTGGCCATGCTGAAAATTTTTAAAGTTGGTTTTGTTCATTTGAGTTGGGGTAATCAAACTTACTGAATATATCTCGGTGTCGTACTGTAGGAGGTGATTGGAAAGAGATGTGCATTACTGTATGGGTTACATGCATCTCTTATTCTTAATTTTCATTTAAGGATATTAATGCAAATGTGAATGGAAGTAGTTGACTAGAACAACTGGATTGGACTGGGTGTGTGATTCAAAATTGGAGATTTGCAATAAAACACAGTGGGTGTTGGTGTCTTTTTTCAATCTTCTGTTTAAACTCCTTAAGAAAAGTATAGTGTGGTTGTCTGTTTTGGAAATGATGTTTAAGAAACAACTACTCATTGTTATTTTTTATTTTTTGACTATATCTTTTAAAAAATCTGCCTTTTGTCCCCAACTAGAAATCCTAGCCTCCCTTTGGCTACAGTAAATAGGAGATGCTGTACATTATCCATGTGTGTGGACCAAAGGAAAGTTCCACTGGAACTGGAGAAACCCAGACTCCAGCTATCAAGAGAGTGCAAAACTTCTTTATAGATTTGAGATGGGTTTGACAGTCTACAGTCCAAGTTTTCCCTTCTGCCGAATCGTCTTAAAACTACTCCACTGGAGAGTTTTCACAATATTATTTTGCTTCGAGTGCTGAACCATCATAGGTTTCTCTGCAAACTACCGTAGGAAACTCTAAACTGAAGACCAATTATGACAGGTTGGGACACAATGGTGTCTCACCATACTGTCGGCTGCTTTTCATGTCTCCACGCTACACTCGACGAATTTTAACTGTGCAAGCTGTAATTTGCTTTAGTATTTAGTTCTTAGTAGGCAAATTGTCTGATACCCCTGTACGATATTTGCAAGTGTGGGCGTAAATTCCAGTCCTATGATTCCTTATTCTGTGTTTATTCCATTTTTTGAGATTTGGTGTGAGCGGAAAATGCTAGTAAATGGAAAATAACTTTTAGGTAAAAAAAAAAAAAAAGTGTTCTTATGAGGAGGAAAACATTTTATGCCTTTCGAGAGGCATTAGCATTTTCTGAATCTTATTTTCCCCTGTTTCCCTACCCTCTTTACGTCAATTTTTTTATCAGTACTCATATCTGCAGTGGAGTACAGCAGTCCCCTACCCCCAACATTAGTCGTCTCTACCCCACACCCACACGCCTCCCAACCCTTTATCCTAACTCCATGGAACCTAACCACCTTTTCTCGACTTTTCCCTGCTTCACCTGTCACCAGTCATTCTTCTTACCTTATTGTTACTAACTATCCCTTGCCCATCCTACATCCTTATCCCTGAGACTTGGCCCCTTCTCCACTACGTAATGGCACCCAACAACTTCTCGCCTGCCCCCTTGAAAAGACAAATAAAATAAAAAATGCATTGCTCGTATTCCTTCTTCATTTCTATAAGATAATGTTGGGCATTTTCGTTTTTCGTATTGATTATCTGCCATTAGTGAAGTGTTTCTAGTGACAATGTGGAGAACACTTTTTCATACCAACCAAAGAACAGAACATCTTTTTATATTATTTGGGATAGCAACTAGTCAATGACAAAGGTGTTTGATATTTTAGGTGCAATTTCTTCCGCATTCTTTCTTCACAACTATTATAATCTAGTCCCTTTGTCATAAAGTTGATGAATTTGTTGTGGTGGAACAGGTTTCGCTTTGGGATGTTATTATACCATCTAAAGAACATGCCAAATTTGGGATCCATACTACAAACAAGTACCGGTTTGCTGACCAGGTAACCTTCTCTTCGAAATATATTTGCCTCTTTTCCTGGTATTTGGCACCTAAAATGTGTAGATCGAAATTGGCCTACCTAACATACCGACTTTGATTCCTTGAATCCTTGCCTGAAGACGCATTATTGAATTTGTAGTAATGTTGCAACTCATTTGGACAATTTACTGCTGCGGAACTTGTCCAATGCATGGCAGTTGTAGTAGATATCGTCCATTTAATCTGTATCTGTTGTTAGCTTATCCAGAGCATGACATGCTATTTGTCTACATCTTTCCATTACTTTCAGCGAACCAGTCTCCGTGGCAAAGAGTTTAACTTAACTCTGCACTGGCATGTCATGCCCAAAGCTGGCAAAATATTTACGGACAAAATAGTCATGACAGGATATCGTCTGCCTGAGGAATACAGATAAGGTTATACTTGTCAAAATCTGATGTAACCATTATCTTAGCTTGAAGTTGAAGAATGGAAAAATGAGTACTCGGCTGATTATTTTTTGAGGAAAATTTAGTTTCTTTGTACGGGCGTCAGGTAGTTCATGACCGTCCATATTTAACGTTCCATAATCTGAGTACACTTGATTTATCTTCCAGGTAATGAACTAACGAGGCCAGGCTTTTTCTTTGGTCAGACCAGCAGGCCTAGTTGTTTAATGTGCTTATTTTTGTAATCGCAGCGTAAACAAAAAATATAGATATATATATTTCGGGTGGCTCAAAATCTTCATTTGATGGGAAGATCCATTTATGGTGATACAGAATCCACTTTGAATCCAAACACTGAGTCCAACCACATGTCAGTGTCTGAGTCTTAACATCATAAAATCTTTCAACGCAATAATTTTTGGGCCTCATTCATTGCGTTGCAGAATGATGAATTATTGTGTCGACTGGGCCCTGATGTGACCAACTTGACAAACAACTTTTTATCCTATATTTCTGCATAGCCATACAGTCTACATTTCTCCCAGATATGAAATTAGGCTTGATTATCCACAGATGTTGTTTATCTATTCGCCACCATTATATTCGAATCAACTGGATAACGGGCCCCAATCCTGCACTATCTAATTGCAATCAACACGAGATTCTGATAATGAAGTCCATGATAGCCACGTCAGGGAAAACGACCAATCGGGGCTTCCCAATAAAAGTAAACCCTATTTCCCATATTTCCGTCTTCTTAGGTGTAGCTGAGCAACTCCTTCTCATAGCGATAGTGAATCATTTTTTATTATAAGAGAAAAGCTTTTCGGTCGTGAACTGAGCCCTCAGAGACAGTATTTTAATGCGTAGAAACAGGCAATTATTGTATACTTCAAACTGTACATAGGTTCCGTCAGGAAGACAACAGAGGCCACAGTAGGCTCCAAACGCCTTAATTCTTTTTTAGACTAAGCGATTTCCGAACACTTGGCATGGAATTTAGACGAAAATTTCCTTTTGGAAATAGGGTCAGGATTATGCTTTTCTAAAAGATAGTTTCTTCAGATATTATACCAAAAACACACCAAGACAAGAGGACAACCCATCCACCATGGGGATGCCTAAGGAGCTCAATTTCGACACCTCCACTTGACTTCTTTACCTTTTTATTATTTCTGTATCTAAAGCTGATTAATAAAACAGAGAGTGCAGTGATGAAAGAGCACTTATGCTATTTCTTTCTTCCCACGCGCCAGCCCCGAAAATAAATAAGAAGCATGATGGATATGTCGTGCAGCCTGATTGGAACGGACCCATATTTGTCAATATTCCGCGTGGCTTCGTTGAGGAATTGATGTTGACAGCGGTCCCGTTGGGTTATTGTTAAGTGGGGTAACACCTGAAACGTTCAAGACTCCCCTTTGGAAGGTGGCCCAAGGTCAAAGGAAAAGAAACGGATGTGGCTGTCGCTTTGCCTTGCGAAGATGAGATATTTGCTCAGGTCTCCATCGTTGGTGGTAGTGGTTGTGCTGGTTCGCTTTTTGGCCGGCTTTCTCTTTGGCTGAATCCTTCTTCCTCGTCAAATCCAACTCTCTTTCTGTGTTGATAATGGAGTCCTGAACATTTGGTCGTGTCCCCAGGGAGGACCAACCACCAGTCCACTTATTTTCTTCATTTCTAGGCCCTTCAAATGGCAGATTCTTATGGGTTAATCCGCCTTCCATCCATGTCACTCTAGATAGTTGTTGTAAATGCCCATGAAAAACTGTCACATCATGTCTTGTTGCAAGCCCCAAATTACCAACAGCCTCTTGTTTTTCCCAACCAAAGAGCCTCTGCCGCGCCCTGCCCAACCTCGTCGGTTTCGTTCACCCAATGAAAGACAATGTCGCACCCTTTTCTCTTTTATAATAAAATACTGAGTGTTACTGCCTCCATGTAGGTGTGATAACAGGCCAATAAACAGAGGCTGAAACATTGAGAAACATCCCGGGAAGTACGCCTAGAGACATTTGAACTCGTAAAAAAACCATGGTTGGAAATAATGGCTTAAATAATGGGACTCTCTGTCACAGTTGGGTGCTCCCTGCCTACACCTAGTATTAGAAATGGATCATAAGTTGACTCTGATATCAATTTGTGATGAGCTTGAAATTTTAATTTAAAAGACTAATCTAATAAGTAGAATTATCATTTACCTTTTCAATGTAGGACAATGTCCTCTATATTCTCTTTCTTTGAATGTTCCACCTTGAAACATGACTTCTTGCCTTGCTCATACTTTTTGTTGTTTTTCTTAAGTAGCCTTCTACGGGTAGTACACATCAGCTTGTGTTCCGTAGATCATAAGCAAAGGCGCCAGATTTTGGATTACGGGGGGCTTGCTTGAAGGACGGTTCAACATTTAGAGTGTATCTTTGTACATATACAATCAGTATCTAACTGGTTCACCATTTGTCTATGCCTTTTGTATAAAAAAAAAGAAAAAAGTTCCCCAAGGCAGGAGAAGTGTTTTTTATTATATTTATATGAGACAAACTTGGTGCTAACGTAGGATCATAGCATGCTCAGGATCTGATTCTGTCTAAAGTTAATAAATCTCTATCTTAACATATTCTGGAATAAATTCACGTCAGGTCAAATTTCATTTGATTTTTCATCCACTTATTTTTTGATTGATCTAAAATATAACCTTCCTAGAAATTTCTCTCATATCTTTTTCTTTGACTTTAAGCTTTAATTGAAAATAATAATAAAGAAAAAAATATTATTTGACGGTTTCTTCCACATACGTATTCGGCCGAAAACTGAGAATAAACCCCAACGGAAGTTCTAGATTAGTCAATTTGATTATCTGCTCGATCGACGGCCTGGATTTTTTAACTGGCACGAGACTTGTTACTCTGTGAGGCGGGGGATCTGGATCCCTCCAAACAATGGGCAGCAAGCAAAACCAGGGGCATCACCCGCGGGTTGAGAACTTATCCACAAACGCATCTTGACACGTCATTTCTTTGATTCAACGTTCTAGCCCGCCAGATCCACTGCACCCAGAAATCCATGCTTCCTGGTGCACCCATCACATCAGCTTCATCTCCATTCCCAACACCAACTCCCTCAGATCCTCGCCTTTTGATTGAGGGCCCCAGGGTCTCTGATTCCATTCTTGAAGAGGAAACTCAGTGGCAACGGCCGTAAGAAGCAGGAGTCTTTCCTAATTTTGAGGTACAACTTTGCAGGAAGAATCAAATTATTCTCAGTCCTGACGTGGAATAGCACTTAGGACCAATAGCCTAGTGGCAATTGCAGTATTAACCCATCCACGTGCAATCTCTACTGTTGCTAATTAACATCTTCTTCAAATCCCAGCCGCTGTTTTGCTTACCTTAATTCTTATTGCTGATGTGGATCTGACAACCTTAGTTTACGTCCAAGTTGATATCAGAACACAGAAAACCTAAGCTTCAGCCATGGTTTTGATTTGACAATTTGGACACGATTGTATTAAATACGAATATTACGAACTGTGGACTACACCACCAAAGTTGTATTATGCAAAGAGATATTTGGGCTCTACCTTTTACTTTTCCTTTATGTTGAACAAATAGTAAATAATATCTGGGTGTTGGAGCTTTCAACATCGTGAAGGTGGCACATCATGGGGCAGGCAAGTGGAAGAAGTCATCTTTAATCCAAGTTCATTCAACACAGAATTCTGCCAAATTTGATTTCTCTTTACACCCCACGCAGGAGTGGTAGATTCCCTGACGTAACTTCCCATATAATTTGCCAAACCAATCCTTATTAGTGAGTGAAAATAGTCTTTGTCTCCAGGATAAGGTGGAGGAATTTAAGGAATTTATTTACCTCTCATACAGTTTTCTCACTAAATTCCTTACCGACCGCAGGGTTGGTGGCCCAAAAAGCGTGCCAACACAATCGCGGTGCATAATAACGTAAGTCGTAAAAATTAGATTCGCGACGAGAGAGATCATGGGATCTTTGCAACAGGACAAGCAGATATAACTTGGGGTTGATCGGAAACTCTCTCGGACAGGAGTTTCGCTGTGTACTTAAAACAAACGAAAAATTACCCTCCGGTAGGGCCCGCGGAGTCGCGAAACTCTTCTCGGTCTTATCCGACGCCAAGGAATCATCGACCCAACTGGGCCCCGCGCATCACATGCGTTCTCCTTCGTCATTGGAGGACAAAAATAGAACTGATTTCAAAAGACGAAAACGCCCACTCTCCCCGTTCTATAAGTACGAAGCCTGTGCTCGGTGCTTACAATCCTTTTTCTGAGCTCTGTGTTTTCTGGGAAGACAAAAATTTCCATCGTTAGAAACACAAGAGGGTTTTGTAGGTGAAGATGTTGGGAGTGTTCAGTGGTTCGATTGTGTCTCCACCTGAGGAGCTGGTGGCCGCCGGATGCCGGACTCCGTCGCCGAAGGTTTCGGCGGCGAAGCTGGTGAACCGGTTCGTCCAGGCCAATGCCTCTGCGGTGTCCGTGCAGGTCGGAGACCACGTTCAGTTGGCCTTCACTCACAACAGCGAATCCCCGTTGCAGCCCAGGTAAATTAAAATGATAGAACAAAAAAGGCTAGCACGGTGGTACCGTTCTGACTCATTAAAATGGAAATTAACCGAGACGATTGATAAATTAGTCGTTATTATTTGTGTGGATCCGGACTTTGCAAAGCCATCCTCTGCAGGCACTACTTTATTATATAGCTAGCTATTTTTATCAGTAGTTTGGTTATATATTAAATAAGATCCTGCCATACAAAATGAATAAAACCAATCCCTCTATTATTTTCCAACGCTATGATCCTTGATAAACTTAGTTTGCTGGATAATTGATTTTTTTGCAAATTTGGCCAAAGGTTTGAGTTTTGGCTGTTGCTCAAGTTCTATTTCAGTAGGAGATCAGATGATCGTTGTAGCTTCTTTCGAAAATCTTGATAAACACTCGCCTATGATAAAACATACCCATTGAACAGGGCAGGGTAAGGCAGAGCCTTTTCTGCTTGCTGTGTCATCTGTTGTCCAACTTCTCAGATCGAGACGATCGTCTCGAATCCATAGACAGAAATGATGCACTACCCGCGGGAGTCTTTTCCGTGTCTGTGTTTTGACACGTCCGTTGCTCACGTGACGGGGAGGTGGAGATCCAATGATCTTAACATGGATCCCCTGATAGCCAATTAGATTTTTGCCAGGTCCCTCCATGGTTGCCACGTGTCTGTATGGTTTCTCTGTCTTGACTTGCTTTGTCAGCCTCTCCAGCCCCACGCGGGATTGATTAGCCGGAAACTGGGTTGTGTGGCCGGAAAATGGGTTGTGTAGCTAATAAGTGGCTTGGGAGGTGATAGCTAACGTGGGGTTGGGGTTTTATGGAGATGACTTATTGTCGGAGAGCACCAACTGGTCCGACCAAACCTTTGAAGAGAAGAGATGTGAATACTGACAGTTTGGGTTGGTAGGTTTGGCGTCCAATCCATAGGGTAGGCAATACTATGAATACCTCTCTCGTCAGCTAACAAAGACAATAGTCATTAAATCATATACATAACAATTCACGACCCATACCATAGTTTTTTTTTTTTTTTTTTGGCATAAAACATCGGAGGATAGAGAACGTAGAAGCTTTTTTAGATTCTGGTTGGACAACTTTTTCCTTGCTTATTTTTTGCATAAAAGATTAGAGGTCATGGAGCATGACCATCTTTCCCACAAAAACAACAGAAGAACAGGGTCAAGTGCGTACACGAGATATTTTTGGAAGCACAAAATTATTTTAATTTTGTGTCATTGTCCGACGTCGTCCTCCAATTTTGTGTATTTTTGTATTTTTGAATGATCCAGAACCCTCACGAAGCTTTTCTGAAGCTTGGTGGTCACAGCTCCGACTTTTGGTATGGGCAGGTGAGACTTACAAGTCATGACCCCCATTATGCGAATAAAGGTTACTTGGTTGTGGGTCCATTTAGATGCCGGGACTGAATGTAACTTTTCTGTTGTGTATGAAAGTGTCCTTTTTTTCTTCTCTTTTTGGGATTGTGATAATGGTCACAGTAACTCTTTCGGACTTTGGAGTGGATAAGGTTAGTGGGATTAGGATAAGAACGACGAAACTTTAGGCGGGGACCTAAAAGAACCCGTCAACTATGGGCCATGGTGAATGGTAGAAAAGTAAAGGGTAGCGAGTGTCGCTTCGTTTCTAATCGACCACTAATCACGGGTATCATGGTTATGTTCTGTTTTAGGATATCTTTCCTTGATAGTCCACGATGGTGTTCTGGACTATGAGTAGGACGAGACCCTCATGCTGAACCTGGCGTTCTTTGATGGCATTATTGACTTTAGGACGAACCTATATTTTCTTGTTGATGTTGAATTATTTTCCACTAGATACTGTTGCAATATAATTATTATAGTCTTTGCTAACTTAACCGAACATGGATCGGAAATGGCAGGTCCTTTGCAGTTAAGGACGAGATCTTCTGCTTGTTTGAGGGAGCCCTGGACAACTTGGGAAGTCTGAGGCAGCAATATGGGCTGTCCAAGTCTGCCAATGAGGTGATTTTGGTGATCGAGGCCTACAAGGCACTCCGTGATCGCGCACCCTATCCTGCCAATCATGTTGTTGGCCACCTCAGCGGGAACTTCGCTTTCGTTGTCTTTGACAAGTCCACCTCCACCCTCTTTGTGGCTTCTGTAAGTCAGCTCATCCATCAAATGCGTTGGCATTGTTAGTAGCTGTAATTGGTTTCTGACAGAAGCTGAGTTGGTGTAATTGTGACAGGACCAACATGGTAAGGTTCCTCTGTACTGGGGAATCACTGCTGATGGATATGTGGCCTTCGCTGATGATGCTGATTTGCTTAAAGGTGCTTGTGGCAAGTCACTCGCTTCTTTCCCTCAAGGTGGGTGATATTTAAAAACACTGACGCGCGAACATCAGAAAAGGATAGCATCTACATTTAGCTTATGGACGGACCCCTACTGCTGTCACAAGTTCCTTGTTTGAGATTCTTCTTTTTTACTTCATCTTTGTTGACAATTTTGCTTTGGTTCTGTAGGATGTTTTTACTCCACTGCTGTCGGAGGACTGAGGAGCTTTGAGAATCCTAAGCATAAGATAACTGCGGTGCCTGCTCCCGAAGAAGAGATATGGGGCGCAACATTCAAGGTACGAATATGTCTGTGCAAACGCATCTCTGGTACTAGTTTGCTCTATGTTTCAGATCACTCTACTTGGGTCTTGTCCTTGTGTGTGTCCATCATCACGAACAGTCTGGTGCGTTTATTTTCATGTTAGAGAGACTTTAAAGGTATATCCCCCAAGGATCCGCATTCATGGGACTTAAATAGTTGTGCGTAAGTTGTACACTGTTGTGGTTTCCGTGAGTTCGGCTGATAAGCAATTTTTGAAGGTGACTCAGTTAATAGCGCAGGCCGTCCATCACCAAATGGCTCTTGGTTCAATATCCAATTCTCCAACCAATTTACCGTAAAAAAATGGCAATTTGTCCCTAGAATCATTTCAAACGTTAAAATGTAAATGACACTCGTCTGATCTGCTACAACCTAATGTACTTGTTTTCATCATTGCTTTATTCAGTGGACAGGAGAGTATGATTGTAGCCATTCTATCCGCAAGTATGAGGATGCTGGCGTCCGATTTGCACTTTTTGTTTATAATGAGACTAGCTACTCTATGGTATAGGGACCTAATAAAGCACGCAAGTGTCTTTTCTAGAAACTTGATTTTGCTTTTTCTTTCTCTGTGGCATGGAGTCTAGTGTCCACTGCCAAGCGTTTGGTCGAATTCACGTCAGCCACGTACTTTTGTAACTTTTGGTGTGATTGATTTGCCCATTTTGTGGGGTGAAATTTCAGGTGGAAGGGTCAACAGTTCTTGCAGCCACAGAGTAGAAGATTTTTGCTTGAACGGCGGAAGAAATGGCATGCATAACCCCATGGGCTGGGGAGGTTTCGTATATGGCAAGGCATGCACGCAAAGCCTAGTAAATATCTGAACAAGTGAGTCTGTCAGCAGACTAGAGATGTGGGAGAAATTTGCTCTGTTTTATTTGTAGTTTGCCTTTTGTTAGCTTTGCTTTCTCTGAAGCTTGTACAGCCGTGCGTTCTCTTGTAATAAAGTCGGAACAAGGATTTGAAGTCCACTAAGTTGTCTCAATCTCTTTTATTTATTGTCTTACCCACAAAGCATCATGCCTGGCCTTTAATTCTTTGCCGGTTTCTTTACGTTAGTAGATAGACTATGACAGCTGACGCCCATTGAAGCTCTAGTGTCATCCTTTACAAACCACAAGATAAAGAAAAATAAAATAAAATAGATTGAATTAGTTAAAAACGAGAAAAGAAAAAAGACGAAGACAAGTTCATCTGGTCTGGAGGCACCCTTGTATTTCACGGCCTACCAAGACACTTGTAGCTTGCGAGTGTGATGTTTATGGAGTATTCGAAGCTTTCAGGGCGGTGTCTTAACATGCCATACTTGAAACATTCATGGACTGTAGCACCCTTTAAAAAGCAGATCATGAGATGACTCGACTGTTATTAACGTGTCCAAGCCGATGCTCTCGTACCATGTTCTCACTTCAAACTTATTCCCTGCCTCAAACATGATACGTTCTAAAAGGACTTTGTAATGGCTAATTCCTCAATAGGATGGTAGGACAGATTCTACGTAGTTGTTCACTACATGGCAATAGCTCCAACTAAGGCAGTAACTCAAGAGCCCAAATCTGATGCATAGATTCGGTGAAGCGAACATTAATACCTAAACTGGAAGAGGAAGACTTGTAGTTAGAGGAACACGATGCTGTATAACTTGTAACAGAAATGATGGTCTCGGGGCTTCTTCTGCTTACGGGACTCAAAAAGGTACTTGTAAACTATAACATTTTTAAGTCTATGGTCGATGTTGTCGTTGTCTGATGCCCCCGGTAACATAACGAAATCTCCCTTGGAGAAATAGCAATCGGAGACTGTCAAACCTGTGGATCCTTTAACAACTGAATCATCACTCTTGCTGCGTCCGTTGATAACTGTTAAGGACGTTGTCCTTTGTAATAGCCTTATATGTTATTATTGATTTATTTTCCTTCACTCTGTATAGATACAAGTAGATTAAAAAGATCATTCTTCCTGTATTCATGCTCAAGCGTGTAACCATTCTTGATCTTGATGATGAAGATTCTGCTAAGTTATTATGTAATCCTTGTTCTTGTCAACAACAACTGATCGATACAGTAACTGCGTCGGATTTTCCTATGAAACAGTCTCGGATTTTCCCAACAGCATGTCTTCTGACAGAATCAATTCACGTGCAGGTGGGTTCCAGGAGATCAAAATCAGGTCCATGGAAAGTTTCTATTTGAGGAGGGGAGCGCTCTAGGAGATTAGAAACTAATTCTAAGGTATATTATATAACTCTGATCATCAATCTAAGTTCTTGAAATGAAAATTATGCACTAGACTTCCTCTGGGCTTTAGGTTAAATCCGGGCTGCAAGAGCATTTATAATATCGGAACTTTGGAAAACCCTCCACCCATGTCCACCGTCATTTTTTATTTATTTTTCTCTGCAGTAGTTAGAAACCATCTTCATTATCATGAAAGATACCTCGTAGCTGTAGATCAGCTCATTCCTAACGATGAAAAAAAGATTTCACTTATGAAAAAAAGATGTCCACAACACTATCTATGAGATCTACTTCACTGAATTAACTTGGCTATGTATACGCGGCGATCATCCAAAAAGAGCGGATAAATCTGCTGCCACAGATTCTTGAATCCGGGGAAGGAACAGAAACTTTCCATTTTGACAAACAATCCCTGCTAGTCCTCCCTTTCTTTTCTTTTTTTTTTATTAACTTTTTTTTAATATATAATCTAGATTCCCTACCAAGCTTTATTTGATAATCTAAACTGAATATTCAAACCCGTAATACTTACTTTATAAGATCTCTCACGTGACCTCTCTTAATCATCTTGACTACATTCCAGGAGTTAGCCTTCCCTCTCACTCTCTTAGTCTTCCTCGATTTTCAACTTTCTCTTGCAAATGTGATAGTGGCAATAGGTCATTACCAATCCCAATAGTTTAAATTCACACAACTTCAATGTTTAGGTGCGTGAAATGACCCTCTCACTCTCTTAGTCTTTCTCGATTTTCAACTTTCTCTTGCAAATGTGATAGAGGCAATAGGTCATTACCAATCCCAATAGTTTAAATTCACACAACTTCAATGTTTAGGTGCGTGAAATGAATGTAAGATTTTTTATTTTATGCGTGGTCAAAACATCTCTAATGTCTTCCCGAAAGGCCTCTCTACAGCAATATTAAGAAAAGTAAAACTGAACCTATCCTCTGTCGAGACATGGTAAACTTTTATTAGGGCCATGAACAGTAATTTTACCGTTCAGCACCATGTGAACAAGGTGCTTATATTCATCATTATAGATGGTGCTTTGTCCTAAGCAATGACCAATAACAAGATCAACACTTTTGGTAACAAGGAAAAGGTCTGGAGAAAAAACATCTAATCAGCTGGAAGGTTAAACAATATACTATTCCATTGTATATTCTTAAAGATTGAGGTAGATGATAACTCATGGATTATAGATCACATCTATCACAATTGGGACGGCCTTAATTTACTATATCATCTTTTCAACACAGTGGGGATGACATTATCTGTTTATAATAATCAGCATATGAGGATTCTTTTGATATGGTCGGGGTACACACTAATTTTGGCCTGATACAATCAAAGATTCTTTGAACTTTTTTCGAAGTGAAAGGACGACCAAAGTTAAGATTTGGTACGTGAGTTTCAAACCGACAAGGAGAAACAAAGTCGGACATCTAAATAGTGTCAACCGACAATTTTATGGAGACAATGCTTGTCAAGTCTTCGTAAAAGCAGCCTTCGATTATATAACCTTAACCTCTTCGTTCCGACGATCAATGTTTGTGGAAGGATTTGGAGTTGTCAGCTTTGCAATCTACATCACTCTCTCTAGCCTTTGAAAATTTCGGCATTTAATATGAAAGGTTTTTATAAGATTGTCACCTTCAATAATACATATCGAAATACCATTAAATAGTATAAGTTGCAGAGTGAGAATACTGAGAGATAACAAGGACACCATGGTTTGAATTATTTTTTAATTTTTTTCTTTCTTTAAAAGTAAACTTATAAAGAAAATTTACTTTAATACTTATAGATCTAATAGTAACATTTTTTCTGCTTGACATGAGACTCTTCTCAACGTTAATTTGGTTGTGCTTCTGATTAAAATAAATTTATCTCAGTTATCCATTAGGTGAAATTGTTTACATTTTTTTTTTCAACTTCACTTTAAACTTGAAAATTCCTCTATAAGTAGTAGGAAAGAAACCCTCCTTAAACATTTCTAAATTATGTTCAATTATAAATAAAAAAAATGCTCTATGTGATAGTTGTAAATAACAACTATAAGAGGCATTAAGGTAAATGAAATTACTAAAATGTCAACTTAAAAGATTCCTTAACTAATATGCATTTTCCAATGGGATTATCCAAAAGGTTCATTTAATTCCTTTTTAGTTCCAAAAAAGATTATGAAAAAAGTCTTAATTTCCAACATTTGCAAGTAGATTGTTATTGCCTATTACGTGTATTTGGATCCATAACTATGACAACTTTGAGAAAAAATTTCACAATAAGTTGGAGTTGAATGTTGTTGGCATTTGTGATACTATCTTCAGTTGTTAGATTAGTCAACTATAATAACATTAATGATACATCTTCAGTTGTTAGATTAGTCTCAACTATAATAACATTAATGATAATCCTAGTGGTAATAATTTGTCACTAGTTAGCTGTCTCTATCGACATAACAAAGCATTATTCGACCAATAAGAGTGGCCAAGCATGCAATATGTTTTAATCCTTAATCATTTTCTTTTAAAGATTAGAAAATATCCAAGAAAAAGAAAAGGAACATGAAGCAGGATCCGTTCCATCTATCATAAGAGCTCCGTGCTCTTCTCCATCATGCGGCCGATTTTAGAGGACAGCTTTTTTGACACCAAAGGTGGTGTAATTCTTCTACATTTCTTGAAACTATAAAAGCTCATTATTGCTGTAGCTACTGCATCTTTGGCATCATGAACCAACCCTTCCCCTTTACTCAAAGCTGTAACTTGAACAAATGTATTTAATTAGTAGTCAATCAGTAATACAGTTCAGCCAACACAAAAAAAAAAAAAAAAGGCCCATAAATGAAACTGACAGCAACAACGTTACAACACTTCGTCGAGTACTAAGGCTAGAGACCAAGTTGGCAATTTTGATTACTACATCTACTTTGGGATGGTCAATGGATGTTCTTTAATGTGCTATCTTATAATATTAGCGTTAATATGTTTATTGATAGATGAACCAAAGATATGTAGAACTTTAACAAGTGTCCACCCTTTTAGTTCCTCTTTTCTTCAGATTACGTTTTGATCTTCCACTTTCTTAAAGTTCATCCTTACTTATCATAAGATCAAAATTAAAAATATAGGCTTCTAGTTGCTTCCACATGCTATACAAGTGGCTTTCTAATAACCAAAAATAAAAAGCTTAAAAAACGTGAAATCATGACTAACACAAAAATTAAAATCAGAAAAATACTCTTTCAGTTAATCAAACTTTTATTATTTGTAAAATATATCTAACGATGGTCCCTATTAGTAGGGTTTTTTTGTTAATTCATACTAAATGATCATTAGAGATCTCACTCTTCTGTAATAATCATATAAGAAATATTATTTGTGATATCCACTGATAAAGCATGTAAGAGGGAATTGCAAACAATTGAATAATTATCGTAGAATCCACCAATGCGAGCCATCGACGTGTGAGGATTCTGAGGTCAATAAGATGATTTGGAGGGGCAAACTGATCAGAGAAGAAAAGGTCAAACCGAAAGGTGGAGTTGGGCGACGAACCGAACTGGCGCTTTTTCTTAGTCAACCTTCCACTCCCTTCTCCACTTCGATATTTCCACACTTTATGTAATTCCTATTAAATTAATAAACAGATTATGAAAGGGGTTATTTTTTTCTGAGTTGTTTGATACATAGTTGTCTACTATATGGTATAAAGCTATATACTCCCATACAGGCCTTTGTTGTTTTCCTTCCTTCCCAATTCCGCTCTTTAGCTCCTGCTATATCAGAGTCTTCTCTTTTGGGTTTTCAGCGAGTAGGGAGTCGGACAGGAACGCAGGCAGTAAGGTATCCTTTTTGTTTTTACGTGTTTATTTTTGGTTCTTTTTCTCGGTGGTTATCTGCTAATGAACGATCGTGTTTTGTTTAAGTTATCATGGTTTTGTTTTTGTGTCTGATTTTTTCGTCGAAGAGTTTCTGGGTATTTTTGGTGAGCCTCGGTGTTGTAGATGGCTGTTGGGTTGTTCGTTGGGGTATCAGAAACCATGGAATTCGGTTTTGATTTTTTCATACCATGGTGTGATAGCATATGGTCTCTACAAGATCCAGTTGTGTTGTGTCGGTTGCTATTGTTGTTGTTGGGAGTGGTTGCTCCTCTTTCTCGTTGTCTGGTTAGGTTTTCATGGACTTGTGGAAGTATGATATTTGGTATTTCCTTCACTTTTTTTTGAAAATCACTTGTTTGATAGAATTCCCTTACGTTACGTATTATCTCGCTTTGTTCTTTCTTTTTTTTTTTGAAAAAAAAAAAAGATTGCTCATAAGATGTCACTGTATGAGTCTTATGCTGGTTTACTTTTACCCTTTAAACTGGTAATTTCTTGGAAAGACTGAGTGAGATTGTAACTTCTTGTTGTTCTTGGCCAGCTGGGTCAGATCATATCCCAGAGATGGTGCTAACTCAGTAAGACTGATGAGGTTTGGGAACAAAGTTGTTAGGTACGAGGAGCAGAGATGAGCAGAACTTACCTGATCCAAATGGATTGTTTCTGTCTTCTTTCTTAGCAATTCAGTTTCACGGATCTAATATATGCAGGACCCTAGGGTTAGATTTCAGATTATAAAGTAGTTTTCAGTCACTCTATGAAGGTCTTCTCCACCGACACATTTTTAAGCATATAGCTTTGAACTGCATGTAATTCACTGGGTTGAAGGAAGGAGTTGTTGATCTTTGTTGGTTTGAACCTCGTACATAAGTTTGTGCTATTTATTTCCACGCTATATTTCAAGTCTTGCAGCCTTTGACCTTTGACAGAGTTAATGATTATTCCTTTTCTTTCTACTTTTTGAATGCTTATATGAACAGAGTATCAGAAGAGGGTAGCATCAAGTATTTCCTCCAAGTAAACTAACACCAGTATGGATCAGCAAGGGCATGGACAGCCCCCAGCAATGGGGATGGTAGGGAGCGCATCTCAAGTGCCATATGGCGTCAACCCATATCAACCCAACCAGATGATGGGATCTTCCCAAGCAGGATCAGTGGGATCTATGCAGTCTCCTGGTCAGCCAGCAGGTCTATCTGCCCCTTCCTCTCAGCTCGCGCAAAACCAACTTGCTTATCAGCACATCCACCACCAACAGCAACAACAGCTGCAGCAACAACTCCAAAACTTTTGGGCAAATCAGTACCACGAGATTGAGCACACTACTGATTTCAAGAACCATAGCCTGCCCTTGGCTAGGATTAAGAAGATTATGAAGGCAGATGAGGATGTAAGGATGATATCAGCTGAAGCTCCGGTCATATTTGCCAGGGCATGTGAAATGTTTATTCTAGAATTGACGCTGCGGTCTTGGAATCATACAGAGGAGAACAAAAGGAGGACACTACAGAAAAATGATATTGCGGCGGCAATTACAAGGACTGATATATTTGATTTTCTGGTTGATATTGTCCCAAGGGAGGATTTAAAAGATGAAGTGCTTGCATCCATCCCAAGAGGAGGGAATCTTCCTGTTGGAGGTGATGGTGTTCCTTACTATTACGTGCCATCTCAACATGCTCAACAGGTGGGCGCTCCAGGTATGGTCGTGGGTAAGTCTGTAATGGATCAAACTCTTTATGGCCAGCAGACTCGCCCTTACATGACTCAGAGTATGTGGCCACAGCTTCAGCAGGAGCAGCCGCCTGCAGATTCTTGAGTGAAGAATAAACATGAAGGACAGCGTTAGTGCGTTGATTCATAAGACTTTGGGGTTGTAATTGGAGAATCTAAAATATGCCTGGTCTTGCAGCAGTACAACTCAATCGCTTTGCTTAATATCTATTTTATTACTCTTTGAGAAAGTGCTTGTTTTGGCCTTTTTTTTTTTCCTTTTCCTTTTTCCAATTTTGTAGGAGATCTAATCTCTTGTACCGGATCTGGATTTCATAGATTCTCCTCTTCAGTATGTGAAATATTAAGTATTGTCTACCATGTTGCTTTCCTTGGCCGCGTATCATCTACATTCTTTTCATTCTTCTCTCCAATTGTCAATTGCAGGCTCGACCGATTGAATTATTAGGCTGATCCCGTGGTAGCCAAATCTACAGCATGTAGAATCAAGAAAAAGACATGTTTCTTCCTGATCGTGCACCATATTAGTTGAACAAAAGTGTGATCTAATCTCGTCGAAATCGTCCATTCTTTTTCTCCCCCGAGAGACTTTATGATCTCTCTTACATTTTAAAAGGTTGACGCTGGCTCGTTATTGAGGTAGCCTTTTGTTTTCTTTAGTGTATTAGTGACACTGAAAGTTCAAAAGCGTTGGGTCCCAAAGCGACTGAAGATAGAATAAATGTCATGCTTATAGCTACCCAAATTAGGTGGGTATTTTTCATCACCATAACCATACCCTGCATATTGAAGTACCCATGTGTAGGAAATATTACATACTTTCTTTCACAAGGTTCTTTCAATGGTAGGGAATGATATTATTGGACAAATAACCGCCACTACTAAAAGACGCAACCTGTGTCTTATCAGCAGCATAAACAATGCTGACTTTAAGTGGCCTTTTTCCCTTCTTTTTTCTTTTACGCTTCTTTAACTCTCTTACATGGAAGCATTATCGCCGTCCGATAGAATGATTAGCATACTTAAAGCGTTGGCTTTCATATTATTGAACTTGTTTTAGCAGTCTCATCTGAACCCACCAAGCACACCATTTCTTTATGTCGGGAGCACCTTCTGACAAATACAAATGGACTTCTGCCAGAACGTACCACATGAAAAGTTGAGGCACTCTCATTGCTACCTTTCGGCGATGGTATCTTTAACAACTTCTTTGTGAGTTGAAGGACCTGATTGGGTAAATGGTCAAGAAACACTCCAAGAAGGAAAAGAATAAAGACAAGCATGAGAATGATTGTAGCATTTGTCAAAAAGAAACCCTTTTTATGTAAATCTTCTTCACAGTTCAATAACATAGAAAAATTGCAAGTAAAGAGAAGGACGAAAATGCAGAAAGAGCAAACAAGACAAACTGTACACAATTAGGAGGAAAAGACGGCAAAGAAGAAAGAGGAATAGGTTCAGAAGAATAACATCTCCCTTGGTGCAAACCCGTGAGCTCCACTCCGGAAACAATGGCATCAATTGGCAGGACAGATATCCTCCAGACTGCAACCCCCAAAATAAAGAAAGGGTAAAAAAAACGTAAAATTTAGAATCAACTCGTTTTCCACTCCAAAAAGATATTCCCAAAGGAGCCAATACCTTCTCCCCAAGCACTCGATTATATCACTTGTCAGAGTAGACCTTTTCTTATCTTGAAAAGCTAGTGATGCTGCCTTCCTCACTAAGGCAGAGCCAGCAATGCACCCCAACAATGTTGGTTTTATTTCTCTGAAATGATCATAGGTTTAAGGACAAGACCAACTTTAAACAAATGCAAGACAATATGGAACCAAAATTAAGAACTGTAAGCAACTATCTAGTTAATAGATAAACTAGACTGCAGACCTGATAGATAAGTCTCTTTCTGCAGCAGGAGGATGTTCACGGGCCCATGACAAAAATACTGCAACACTGGAATCAACAAAAAGGAAATCTAAGATATTAAACCTCGGAATTCCAGTATAAAAATGACTTTTTAGCTCCAAAAGTTTGATTTCTAAATCCGCATCAGTTTGTCGTTCTTTACTCCATGACGCAGTTTTAATCTTCTTTCCCTCTTTTCTTTACAAGATCCAGAAAGTCGGTTTAGTCATGTCAGGAGGTAAGGTGTAAAAGATGAAAGAAAAACAGGAGTAAAGAGAAAAATAAGATCTGAAGTACTAAACTCAACCACCTCTTAATTCCAAAGTCAGAAATCAGAAACATTAGTAAAAGATTTCTCAACAAGAAAAGTCCTCAAAATCATTATATCACTTGCCTTCCAGAAAGTATATCACCCTGTCCACCGCAGCGTCGAGGAGAACCATATATGCTTACTGATTTGACTGCACAGAGCATCTTACTAAGTAAAGCAAGTTCCAGAATCATACACTTTATTTAAAAAAGTAGCAGCAATTTCTCAGACCAAACTAGTCTGCCTAGGGATGTGAAGCTTACTTAAATTTGGTACACATAGTTGGACAGAAGCCGTGACTTGTGTATTACTCAAATATGCAAATCATATACTTCAGAAGAAATAGAGACAAAACATTTTGTTAGATAACATTTCCTAAAAGACCTCATGGCTAGCCTTTTTCCCTCTCAAAATACTTGTTTTCTAACTAGTTCTTTTTCTTTTCTTTTCTTTTTTCCCTTTTTCCACCAAAGTTAACCTTTATTATATTTCCTCAAGACACAGGCTAAAATTGTTTTTTTTTTTTTCTTTTCTTTTTTTCTTCCATTTTCCACCAAAGTTACTTTTATTATATTTCCTCAAAGCACAGGGTAAAAGAAGAATGTAACATTCTAGATTAATTTGTGTTTCTTTATTCGGTAGTGTTTAAGGTCATTCCCTTTTCTTCTTTTCCTTTTCTAATTGTAATTGGTTACGCATTCGTGGCAACCAAAAAAGACAACCAAGAAAATTCCCTCTTTTTTTTTTTTTTTTTTTTTGGGTTGCATACATTTATGACATCAAAAATCTGAAAAATTTTGCTGAACAAAAATTACATCGTTTTCAAAGACCCCAGGTAACATTCTCTAGATATCTTCAAGAATGATCAAGACCCAATATTCTTGGATCTTAGCTCCATTTAAATGGACAATCTGCTAAATGATCCACTGTTGATCACACTGATAGCCAAGCTCAGGGTTTCAAAATTGAAATTTAATATTAATGCAAAAAATTGGGAACATCTCAAGATTTCAACCTTGACGCTGCCAAAGGTTCTACACTGGAAGCATTCAATCTATGTAATTGGAAACAAGAAAATAACATTTGCCTCATCCTTCGTCATGAGGTCTACAAAGAATCAATCAACTTAAGGTTCCTACCATCAAACTACTGTGTCAAGTCAACTGCATTACTACTCTTGAGAATACATGCTTCCCAAATGATTAAACACATTTAGACCAATTAATACTTAACAGGCATTTACCAAAAAGTAACCACACATTATTTATTCATAAAATTTTCCAATTAATCAAGGATATTACAACCTTACAAAATCATGCAATTCATTACCTGTCTCACCGTCACTAATCAGGTCAGATTTACCTTTCCGTAGAATGGTTACTCCACCAATCCTGACAAGGAGGCACACACTCCAGTAAGTTTCCAACAGCTGCTCACTTAAGTCAGGAAAAAGTTGTATACCAAACCAAATATGATCCGAAGGTTACATGTCTTTTCAGAAAGAGGAAATTGAATCAGTATAAAGTATTTTGCATAAGTATGCAGTATTACGTGAACCTCAGGAAACTTTCCAGAATGGTTTAGGGGACTCTAGTGGGCTTAAGTACCCTGTAAATGGTGCACAGCCATACCAATCTGCATCCATTTCTAGACACTTCAACATGCTGGAATACCTACTCTCCATTAACCATAGTATATCTATAATGCATTGCTGAAGAAATGCATTAATTTTCACATATAATTGGGATTCAACTCACACAATTGATCTACTATAATATCTGCTCAAGACACAGTAATTATCCAAAAAGGTGGCAATGCTGCTAATTGATTCAAATTTAAGGGGGCAGCCCTTACCCAACCTACTTCCATTAATCTATCTGGCATGAAGCATTTCAAAGGATGTCAGCATTCCATGTAGTAAACACCCTATCCTTCCAAACTAACAGTCACCCAACTAACCCCCTCCCCCTCTTCTCTATGTGGATACATTTATGAGCATGAGACTTTTATTGCATGCATCATCAGAACATCTCCAATGCCTCAACAACAATAAAGAATTTGTTAAGATAACTTTACCCTTGGGCAAGAGATAGTAATTGCTTGTGTGCATCTTGATCAGTAACTTCACAGTTTAGTACTTTTTGAACAAGGCGCTTATATTCATTTACATTTGGGGTAAGGACCGCCAAGGGATAGCCGTTAACAAGATCAAGACTGTTTGTAACAAGAAAAAGCCCATCCTGGAAAAGACACATATTATCAGCTGAAAGGCCAAAACAGAGGCCACAATATAAAGGTTATCAAGTTCAAATCTGAAGCCAGTCATGCATACACTTGCACATTACATACCCCATCTATGACAATTGGAACATTGGACTGTCTTGCATGTTTCATTATTTCACTAACACAGTCCTGGACATGAAATCTGAGTCAGAAAGTATTTCGTGATGATGAAATATGACTGAAAACACTATATTCTAAAAACGAATATCATTATACAACTGAATACAAAACTGAAAGCAAAAGTGAACATTTTTCTGCCAACAACCACGTGAATACTCCATAAGCACTATATAGATGTGCCCACAATCAGGTAGAGCTGTAGTAACCGTATCTATGTCACAAATAAGGCTGTGAACTTCATAAGCTCCTTAAGTAAACTTAAGACTCAGTAAACTACTTAGGATGCAAGAAAGAGGTACCAGAAGAAATGGGTCCCTTCCAAGGCCGGGACCAACAACAAGACAGTCAAATCTTTCCATCCACTTATCAACCTCTCGCAGAACATTGCCCAATATGGATAGTTTGTCCTGATCCCTGGCAAAAGAAAAATTGTGATGAAGACTATCGTCCCAATCAATGAAATAGAAGGCATATTGAAAGGAATAGGCAAATTTAAAACAAAAGCAACAAATACTTACCTAACACTGTACGATTCTTCTAAAACAGGATGCACAATTAACTCTGGACTGTAGCTTTTTATAACTGAAGCAGCGTCTTTGGTACAGAAAACATGAGACAAATCTGCACCCTAAGAGGAATAGGACAATTAAGTTCATCCAAACTAGAAGATTATTAAAAAAAATAACAAAGGGCGAGCGACTTCAAATAAGTGCAGGAAGGAAAAAATTAAGCAAATGACACGCTCAATTTGAAACTAGCTAAGAGAAACCCGCAAAAATTAGAGAATAGGAGGAAGAGACTAACAATTTTAAGAGCTGAAATAGCTGCAAAATATGGAGCACCTGTGTATTCACGACACCCACCAATAATAGCTATCTTCCCTGATTGAAAACATAACGTGATTTAAGGATTAGATGAAATTTTCATGATCCAATTCAAGCGATTGCGTAAGGTAAACATGAAAAAAAAATGAAAATCCTTTTTGATAACTGCCTCCGTAACAAAGCACCAACAACAGCAATTTCTAACTCAAATAAAACCCTCTCGAATTACAAAAACAAGCATAAATCAAACACAAAACATTGGTTGTCGATAATCAAAATCAATTCTCAAAGAAATACGCTGTACCATAATCTAAGTACAGATAACCTTACCACAAGATGGCGAATTTGATAGCAGAAAGGAAAAAGAAATGGAGTTAAAACTAAGAGACTAAACCTCACCAGCTTGGCCTTTGTGTTTCTTGGAATCAAGGACCGGAGTAATCGCTCGCAAAATGTGCTCAGCATCGGCCTCCAAGTCATTCCCACCCATTGCCTTAGCTTGTTGCACTCTTTTCTGACGGGTTTGATCAGTGTAGCTCCCAAGAGTCCTTATTAGGAACTGTTGCCTTCTGAACACAGCTGAGGAATCCAGCATGCAGTATCTTGCGATATCCAGCAATGCGAACGTCATGCCATGTTTGACAAACATGAGCCAAACCGCCCACCGTTTCGACTGATCGGAGAATCGAACACAACGAAATCCAGAGACCTGGAAATGGGATGGACTTCGGCTCGAGGGTAGTGATAGCCCACTACCAAATCATGGGCCTAAGCCCAGCTACTCTCATATGGAGAATTCGTGTTTGTATAAAGATATCGTTTAGAGACTCGATAACACCGTCTTGTTTGATGTCGTTTAGGCAAACCCTCAAAACTTTTCCGTCGCTCCGGTCTGACTTCCATAGTCCACTGCCGAGGCGGAGTTAGAGAGAGAGAGAGAGAGAGAGAGAGAGAGAGAGAGAGCTGGGGAGAGAGGGAAGAATGGATCCCAGGACGAAGCTGAATGCGGTAAGGTCAGGGATAGTGGTGATAGGATCCCTTGGTTTCGGATACCTGACGCTGCAGCTTGCGTTCAAGCCCTATCTCGAGAAAGCGCAAGAAACCCTCGAAAAATCTGATCCCTCTCCTCCCTCCCGCTAGATATACCTTACTGTTAGCCCTCTTTTCGACCCTTTCTGTTGTTGATTTTGTTTCTTCCTCTATCTGTTTTTGTACTGAATAGAGCCATGGTCGACAAGTGGAGAGAGAGGTATGGCATATATATACCTCTTTGGTTTCTTCTTTCTAACTGGAATTTGGCATGGTATTTACTTTCTTGCTACGGAGGTTAATTCAAATGATTTAGATCACTAACTCTTGGCATATGCACCTTCTTCTTCTTCTTCTTCTTCTTCTTCTTCACGTATATAAACTCCCTTAATCTACCATGAAGGAAAACAGTGAGACATTAACACTTTTTGAGTCAGCTTTTTATCTTTCCCAATCTCTTTAATATTGTTGAAAAGTTGAATTATCTGGTCAAGGTTAAACTCCAAAGTTCGTACCATATTTGATTTTCACTGAATTCAGTCTGGGTTTATTTCCTGATTAATTCAATATTTAAGTTTCACGTGATCATTACTCTATCTATTGTTGGTGAAGATGCATCTGGCACGTTAACATTTACACAATTCTTCAATACGTTCCCTCATAATACCCAAAATTTTAATGGTTTTATCCATACCCATTGCATTGGTACGAAATTTGGAGTTTAATGTTTAGGGTTTGGACACAGATTAATGTTTGAGTTTAAGTAGTGATGACAAACCATAACATTGCGGAGTAGAGATTCTGAGTATTCTTATCCACGACAAGTCATGTCACTATTACTAATTTTGTGTTAGGTGGATTGGCAAGAAAACTTGGAAGATGATGAAGTTCTAAATTAGTTACTGAATTGGCTCAGATACCAGTTTGTTAAAACGAGAACAATGATTCTCAAGTAATTAAAATCACTTGGGATTTCACCAAACACACAAGGAGGATTAAACAAAGAAACACACAAGATTTACATGTTCAAGATGATTTCCCTACATCCATGGTCTAAGGAACAATTATTTCATTATGATGGAGGAGTATTAGTACATACAGAAATCTCTAGATTTGTTTCTATCTCACGGCTGACAGGCTCACCCACTTTACTCCTTTGTTTTTCCTTTTTACAAAGAGGAGTCAAATTTCACATATATCCTCACTAATTTACTCCAAACACCTAACAATTCCCACCTTTTGGAGTAAAATTGGTGCAACATCCTTGCACCACAAGGAAAAACAAATTGCTTCCTAGTCTTTTGAGTCTACTTGGAGTCTATTCCAACAACTCATCGACATATCTCTAGCTTGTCTCTTGTTTGCAGCTTCATTAACATATTTGCTCTATTATCATGTATGTGAATCTTATCAAGATCTAATTGTTTAGATTTTATTACATCTCTAATTCAATGATATTTGACATCAATATACTTAGGTCTTAAATGAGATGGAGCATACTTACTCAAGCGGATGACACTTTGAAGATAAATATTACCTTACACCAAGTTCTTGTAAAAACTTTTTCATCCAACTTCTTTACTACCCCCAATGATTACAATGTATTCTACTTTTGTTGTGTACAAGACAACATAATCTTGTAACTTTGATTGCCATGAAATTGCTCCCTTTTACAAAAGTGAGCATTTATGTTGTTGTAAATCTTCTCCTGTCATGGTTACCTGTCATATGTTCATCTATCTATCCAACTAATGGAGATTAATTATTATATAACAAAGACATACCATAGGAGTTCCTTTAAGGTACCAAAGTATCAATTTCACAGTTTCCCTACGTTGTTTACCAAGGTTTGAAGGAAATCAATTGACTACCCCAATTGCATAAGAAATGTTGATATAGTGCTTACTGCAATATACATCAAATTACCAACTACAAATGCATTAGTTTTTTTTTTTCTTTTCATTTTTTCAATCTTACTCTCACTTTTAGGACTTTACTTCTTACTCAACTTGAAGTGAGTTGCAAGTATAGTGCATACTACCTTTGCCTTGCTCATGTTGAATTTTTGAAGCACCTTTTCTATATACTTCTCCCAAGATAGTGACAATTTTTCACATTAAACTATGTAAATCTTGTATTTTCTTGTTTCATCCTCCTTGCTTGTTCAATGAGATCATGAGTGGCTCTAATTACTTGAGAATTGCTAGTATTGTTTTAACAAATTGGTATTGGAGCATTGGTTCCTATATTGGGGCCAAGGTTGCAGTCGTTCTTTGTAGAAGCATCAAGTGAGAGAAATTTTTTTTTGAATACTTGGTGCACTAAACATTGGAGGCACAAAAATTGGCGTTTGAATGAAGGATTTTCTTCTCTTGTCTTCGTCAAAGTGATTTCCAACTTAACTTGTGGTTGGAAAGTGCCAGATTTAGTTTGAAGATGGTTGGAATATGTTTTGGGTTATTGTTCACTTGAGTGGCCAAAGAAAACGTGAAAAATTGTGGCTATTTCGAGAGAAGTATATAGAGCAAGTACTTCAAAGATTTAGCATGAGCAAGACAAAGGTAGTAAGCACTCCAGTTGCAACTCATTTTAAGTTGATTAAGAAATAGAATCCTAAAAGTGAAAGTGAGATTGAAGAAATGAAGAAAATACCTTACGTATTTGCAGTTGGTAGTTTGATGTATATGAAGTTGGGATAGCTAGCAAGTTTCTTTCAAATCTTGGCAAACAACATAAGAAAGCTGTGAAATAGATATTCAAGTACCTTAAAGGAACTCCTAAGGTATCTCTGTGCTATGATAATAATGAATATCTATTGGTTAAATAAACAAATACATATGTGGCAAGTAACCATGATGGGAGCAAATTTAAAATAGGATGGAAGTAGTTTCATGGCAATCAAAGTTACAAGATTATGTTGCCTTATTTATAACAAAAGTAGAGCATATTGCAATCATTAAGGGTGGTAAAAAAATCCTATGAATGAAGAAGTTTTTACAAGAACTTGGTGTAAAGCAAGATTTATCTCCAATGTCATCCGCTTCAATAAGTATACTTCATCTGATTTAAGGTGTAAGCATATTGATTTCAAATATCATTAGATTAGAGATGTACTAAAATCTAAGCAATTAGAGAAGATTCACACATATAATAATGAAACAAATGTTGACAAAGCTGCTTACAAGCAACGAGTTAGAGACTAGGGAGAAATTTTTTTTTTCTTATGGTGCAAGGATATTACACTAATTTTACCCCAAAAAGAAAAAATTATTAGGTGCTTGGAATAAATTAATGAGGATATACGTGTAATTTGACCCCTCTCTACTTTGAGTGAGAAGAGTAGTGCGTGAGCTTGTTAACTAATATTCTTTCATCGTAGTGAAATAATTGCTCCTTAAGCCATGAACACAAGGGAATTATCTTGAACCACAAAAATCTTGTGTGTTTCCTTATTTGATCCTCCTTGCGTGTTCGGTGAAATCCTAAGTGATTTGAATTACTTGATAATTTCTGGTCTTGTTTTAACAATTGGCAAAAGAACTTGGAAGATAATGTAAGTTCAAAATTGGTTGTTGAATTGGGACCGAAGACATAAATGGCTGTGGTTCTAGTTCTTTGTTTTGTCTCTTATGCAACTTACATGATTCGTGTATACTGACATAGAAACTCGTTGATTTGCCTGCATCATGTTTGAAAAGCAAGAAACACAAGGTTTAGGAGATGAATTTTGTATGAGAGAGTTCGTAGGTTTAGGGGTAGCAACGAAGATGTTACAGAAGCAATCAAGGAGGAAATGTTATCATAAAGAATTGCTATTATAAAGAAAGGTCAAGCTCATCTTTAACTGGAAGAAGAAATTTTTGCAGAACCGGTAAACGGGGGTGTTGAACGGAGCTTCCGCAATAACGGCTGCTACACTCAACGAAAATGCTGCAAGGGTGAAGGTGTTATCTGGTTGCCGACTGATAGAGCACAAGAAGTTTTTGCTAAATAATGTGCAGTCCCCATGATCCTTGAGCCAAGATGGAACTCTTGGTGATATTTTGATTTGTAACTTTTTGTGGACCTTTGGATGTATTCTGTTCTTTTATTGTTGGGTTGGTAGGGCTTTTTTCGAAGTCTTGTTACGGGCTGGGCTCTGGAGTCAGTCTGTTTCTCTTCATTCACTTTTCATTTTATTCTTCAATAATACATGGAACTCATCGAAGTCCACATATGGTTTTTGCTTTGAAACTCACTGCACAGGCTTGGCCTTGGTTTCATTTTACGGAGTTGTTTGACATAGCAGAAAGTTTTATTAGTTCACCATGAATTGAGGTACTCTTTATGTAAGAGCTTTTCTGAAAGTGATATCAAGAGTTTAAAAGATGCCAGAGCCACTAGGTTTCTGAATGCAGTATTATTTTTATATCGATGAGAGCATTAAGCAATATTAGGCTCTATTTTCACTATTGCCACGTGGGTGCTGAAAATTCCTAGTTGCATTAATTGTCCTTCCGCCAATGCGGTAGCCGGCCATTTGGCCTACCTTGGTGTATTGTCTTGGAAATCCAGTCTGTCTGACACTATATTACTGGCTTGTTCTAGCTTCAACATATAAAATAAAAGGTTTCATAAGTCTTACAACCTGATTTCAAGGGAAGAGGTAAGCATTTTAATATTTCATTCTATCTTGGTATTCTCGTTGGAAGTTCAAAATCAAAGAGGAGGTGCTGATGGTATTTGGGAATAATTTCCAATGGTTCATTTGTTATCTTCGGTGAGTATTACAAAGAACAAAAACTGACAGTCAAAAGTCCTGGAAGTACCTGAACATAATCTTCTACGTAGATGCCAAGCAATGCACATGGGACACATGAAAGTTCCTCCGAATTTAAGGGTAAAAGGAGATTCCATCATTTCTTCTCCACGAAAGTTGCGGTGTTGAATGTTCCATGTGGAAATATTCTTCTAAGAACAGCGACAGAACAATCTAAATCAAGACGGTGTCTTTCCAAAACCAGCTTTGTCTAGTTGCCCGGTCTTCCTCTGTGTTCATGGAACTCCGTCGTTAACTCATCCAAAGCTCCGTGAACTAGATTTGCTTTTTCACTACGTTTTAGGGGCCTCTGCAACTGGGGTCGTATGTCCCAAGAAGGCAGGACCATTAATCTCAACATGACGGGCACGTTATGGAGTCTACGCCTCAATTCTTCCGCCTCTCACGGACGGCGTGTGAGTTTACGATTCCCATGCGAGCACGCTCGATGTGGATTTTATGGTGTAGTTCAAGGTACTGAAATTCACGGGAAAACATAAACTGGAAACCCCTTTGGCTTCTTCCTCCGCGCAGCCTTCGTTTAGGACAACGTTTTTTAGCCAAGCTCCGCCTGCTAGTTCTAGTTCCGATCACGCGTTACTCAACAATGGACGTTTTTGTCTGACTTTTTATCATCCATCAGATTTCACTCATAAAAATCTTTATCAAACAGTATCGTGCAAAGATGTAAGATTTTCGGAAACGTTTTAATATGGAAAAAGAATTTCAAGATCACGCCAATAACGGGTTGTATGTCAGGCAATATTTCTACGCTCTTGGATAATCTCCACTTATAATGGCAATCAATCATCGTAATCAAAAATAGCTTATTGCATGAATCATTCACGCTCCGAGCGATCATGCTCCATTCCTTATCTGCCCAAGAAGCGTTCTTTGCAGAACGTGGGAAGCAATTAATACAAAGTCAAAGCGTGATTAACAAAAACATTCTTAATGACTGTTGTCAAAGGACGCGTCCAAGATCTTCCAGAACATTATACGTGGCCTATTTTGTCGGCCATAGAAGCATGACCCATTATCCCCAGACTGAAGTTTGTTTCTACCAACCATCGACGTGCGAGGCATGAAGACATAGAGAATTGAAGGATAATCCAGTGGTCATCTACGAAAACCATCTTGAACACGCAAGTGTTGGTTACCTCAGCCACACGGCGCGTGATAGCGAGTAGTTTATTGTTTTTTTTTTAATGTGTATTGATGGGCCTGCAGAAGGGTTCCAATCAACGCCAGGGCCTGGGCCGAGTCAATTGCGGAAGACAGGGACAAGGCAAAGGGTGATTTTGGAACAACGTTAAAATTTCGAAATTGGATTGCGGCCGCAGAGTTGTCGGTGTTCACGTCGGGGGAATCAGCTTCCACGCTCTATAGCTTCGGTGTAAGGGACGACCCAATGAGAAATCACGGAATCTGCTTTTAGCCGTTCCTCTGTCTCCACGTTCTCGAGGAAACAGTGGGATTTCCGTCTTGTAGCCGTTATCCGCTTTCGCCATTGAAGCCACTTTCCTCTACAAAAGTAAGCTTCAGCCCATTATCCCCACGACCATGCCCACGTTGATTTACTTCGAATCTCTCTCCCTCTCTCCCTCTCTCCCTCTCTCCCTCTCTTCCCCCTGTCGTTATCTCTCTCTTTACCGTCTTCATTGTTTTTAACGAATAAATTTGTAATCGTCAATCTTTATCATTCTCTGAACGAGTAGCGTCCCTCCGAGCATTTTAATCACTATTCAATAATCTCCTCTCTCTTCCGCTCTCTCTCTCTCTCTTTCTCTCTCTTTCCATATATATATATATATGTATATGTAGATGGAAAGCACCCGGAAAAGAAGAAAAGGTGATGGAAATTATTCCGCCATGAATCCTTCTTTGCTTCCATGACACCCATCTCTTTCTGCTTTCGAGCTATCATTCAGAGCCCAAACGAAACTGACCTACCAAGCAAAGCAGTTCGAAAGAAAGTTCAACTCCACTATCCATGAGTTCTTGTTTGCTTCTACTCCACACCGTTCCCTTAGTTGCCCCACACTCCTGGGGCCTTTGGTTTTGTACATAAATTTTGATCGTTCCTCGAGTGGAACAATATCCGTGGTCTGAATCTTGAGCTCAAATGTCTGAGAAACCATCAGTGCCAGGCCTTGAAGCCATGCCAGTTTCTGATCTTTTTAAGAAAATTAAGCGCTTGAGACTGTTTGAGCCCTCCGTGGGGGTTCTAGGATTCATTATTGTTACTGTCGGCTTGATTTGCTGTTTCTTCTACCTGGATTTCGGAAGAGTGGCTAAAGGGTTCCTATTTCCCGCTCAGCCTGAGGGGGTGGTGTGGTTGAAGATCAAAGGGTCCGTTGAGGACCATAGAGTTGAGTTTCTTGAAGCAAAGGGTGACAGCTGTGATGTCTTTGAAGGTGATTGGGTGTGGGATAAGAACTATCCTTTGTATGAATCCAAAGATTGCAGATTACTAGATGATGGATTTCGGTGCACAGAGAACGGGAGGCCTGATTTCTTTTACACCAAGTGGAGATGGCAACCTAAGGATTGCAACTTGCCCAGGTTCTTATTAAGATGTTAATTTTTTCCATTTCTATAACACTGTTTGGTTTCTGTGAAAATGAGGGATGAAGGAAAGAATGTTAACTTTAGGCCTACGGGAGGAACGAATGTTATCCGTACGCAACTAGAAGGTTGAATTATTCATGTTGAGTTTTTCTATCTTACCCCCCACTGAGGTCAGCTTAAAGATGTTTGAATTTATTCAATTTAGCCTTACGTAAGTTGGAAGAGAAGGATAGAAACTACTGGACTTTGAACATGTTTTTTCTATTATTTCCTCTACTTACCTTAAGCTTAAGGTTGGGATCAGTCGTAGCAATTTTTCAATACCACTTACAATTTCTCAACGGGTATCGTCTGTACGTTTGTTTGCCAAGAAAATTTCAGAAAAGAATAGGAAGCAGAATATTGAGGTTTTTTCTCGACGTTTTTGCATTTCCACTTTCAGGGGTTTATTGCGAAGCTAAACAATAGTCATTTTCAGGGATGAGTAAATTAGCACGGAAGTCCATGATCAATTGCAGGTCAGACGGAGAAATCAAACTTACTAAATAGCTTGAGACATTACACATATCGAATCAAAAGCAACCAATTCAAATATCATATCCTCTCGACATTGAAGATTTCTCGTTTGACTTTGTCTAAGTGCTTTCATTGGTGTCTGTAACTAATACTTTGTTTTCTATTTGGGTTCTGATGAACGTTATTATCACGGAAAGTAATCTGCAGCTTTATGAAGATGACAATCTATTTTAGTTTTGCCTCAGTATTAAATTCTTTTATTACATTCTCGGAAGGGCAAAATGGTTTTTTTTTTTTTTTTAATGTCATTTTGACTATATTGTTCCATATTTGTAATTTCTTTTCTTTCCTTTCCTGCTTCCCGCCGTTTCTTCTTTTACTTCTCTTTCAAATGTTGCTTTCTTCTCGTTTCTAGTCTTGTACCTCTCAGTTTCCATCCCTAAGGGAAAAAAGAAAAATAGTGAGTAAAAACTGATTTGGATATCACTTTCTTGAAAACAGGTTTGATGCAAAATTGATGTTGGAAAAACTACGAAACAAAAGGGTGGTGTTTGTTGGTGACTCAATTGGGAGAAACCAATGGGAGTCCCTTCTCTGTATGCTCTCATCTGGAGTTTCTAACAAGGATTCAATCTATGAAGTAAACGGCAGCCCAATTACAAAGCACAAGGGATTCTTAGTGTTTAAGTTTAATGATTTCAACTGTACAGTGGAGTACTATAGGTCTCCCTTCCTTGTACTGCAGAGTCGGCCCCCTGCAGGATCTCCAAAGAAGGTAGGGACAACTTTGAAATTGGATCAAATGGATTGGAACTCTGTGAAGTGGAGAGATGCAGATGTGCTGGTCTTAAATACAGGACACTGGTGGAATTATGAGAAGACAATAAGAGGGTAACTTAATACACTTTAAATTCTCTTTTAATTTCTGCTTACAAAGGTGACATGCATTTGGCGTAATCTTTTTTTTTTTTTTTTCCCTATTTCTTTCTTTTAATTTTTCAGATAAATGAGTTTGAAGTTTACCAGGCTGGTTTTGAGAATAATAGAAATTCCGTTAAAGTTAGATTGGATTGTCCAACCATTTTTTCCAAATTTGCTTCCCAAGTAAAGAATTGATGTGAAATCCATGCCCAACCAAGTGAAATGATACTATCTTGCAGTGATTGTACAAACTGCACAATCAATGCGATGATCTAACTTGTTCTGCTTTTTATATAAACGACATATGTCAATAAGACTTCAGTGGAAGTTTAGAGATGTGGATGGTAAACTACCTCTTTCTAGATAATGCAAAGAATGTGAAATTTTGGATAGTAAATCAATCATAGAAAAACAAAAAACAGAAGTAATGGGTGTCATACTATATGATTATAACAATGTCTAGTGTCAGAGAAAGCATTTTGTTTTCACTGCTTCAACTAGGGAGTTGGGGATGGGTTGAGCTGTTTCGTGTGACATCTTTGTCCAATGTGGTCGTTTATGATTGTGCTTTCCTTTTCTTGACCGGGAGTTTCACTTAGTTGCTATGTTTGGTCTCTCACTCTACTTACATGTAAAACATCCCTCGATTCTATATGCCTTAAGTCACTGATGGTGCCTCTGATAACTAATGTTTTGGCTGGATAAATGGGCCCTTTATTATGAATTTCAGATGGAAAGATGATGCTATAAATGCTAGAACCCGCTGATAGTGGCTCTCCTTGACTTACTTCGATAGCAAATCCTTTTTCTTTTAATTCCAACTACGATGAGTACATTGTTAATCTTTGACGTGGCTTTTATGCTTCTTCATTTTTGAATGTGGGAGTGAATGATGTGATTGTTAGGTAGTGTGGCGTTGTCAATGGATGTGAATAGTGAGGAAGGATATGCCTTAAGTCATGTTAGTTTTAAGTATCATTAGAACTCACCTCGTGATTCACTTCTTGCTTTTGAATGTGAAAGTAAACATAGGACGTGCAGGAAAAAGATGATTGTTAGGTAGTATAGCTTAGTCGTTGGGTGTGACTTGTGAGGCAAGCCATGCCTTAAATATTGTTAGTTTTTAGTGTCATTACAAGTTACTGGCCTCATGACTCTCTCTCTCTCTCTCTCTCTCGCTTGTCCTTTCCTTCTATCCTTTTTAGCTAGACAATGTTTGAAAATCCATGTATTTTTTTCAGGGGCTGTTACTTTCAGGAAGGTGCGGAGATAAAGACGGAGATGAAAGTAGAACATGCACATCGGAAGTCTATGGAGACTGTGATGCATTGGATAGAAACGGAGTTGAATACAAGCAAGACCCAGGTGTTTTTTCGCTCGTATGCACCTGTACATTTCAGGTTTGTTTCGGTGCTTGAGTTTATTTTTTGTTTCTGAGTATTCATTCCTCGTCTTTTTTCGCTTTTGTGAAGTAATTTTGAATGCGTCCTACTTGGTGTGTTAAATTGCTGTATTATGCTTTTATACAGAGGAGGGGATTGGAAGACTGGGGGAAGCTGTCACTTAGAGACACTCCCAGAGCTGGAATCTTCATTGGTACCTCCTGATACTTGGGCGCAATTCACAATAGCCAATTCCTTGTTATCAGCTCACTTAAACACATCAAGGGCAGTGAAATTGGAAGTATTGAACGTAACCGATATGACTGCGCGGAGAAAAGATGGGCATTCATCTCTGTATTATATGGGTCCGGGAGCAGGCCCTGCACCTCTCCACCGTCAGGATTGTAGTCATTGGTGCCTGCCTGGAGTCCCTGATGCATGGAATGAGCTACTCTATGCGCTTTTCCTTAAGCGTGAGGCTACCACTCCTGGAACTCAACAAGGGATCAGGCGTAGGTAGATTGATGAAGAAAGCCTCTTATTTACATGCCAAAAAGTGGACATTAGTGCACAAACAATATTCACATTCCCAGAAGAAAAAAAAATGACAAGATAAAGCAGCAGATAACGACAGATGCAAGTTTAGCAGTGAGACCGAAGTGCGGTCTCAGATTTTGATGTTCATAAAGACATAGGTTTCAAGTATACCAGATTTTTGGTTGGAAAATACAAGTCCAGTTCAAGGTTCAGATGGGTGAGCAAGGACTTCCAAAATAAGAGGGTTGATACTGTAAAGAAACATTCGCATGTTGGACATGCCGGGTGATTACATTGGTGGTATAGTTCATTTGGAAAGAAGATATGTAATTTACAAAATTTTGCCTATATTTTATTTCAAATTTATATCAAAAACTTTTCAGTTCCTTAACTTCTACTCTGCTTAGTGTGGTTTAGAAGAGTTCCTATGAAAAACAATGCAACAAACAGCCATGGACAAGAAGCTATGATCCCGAGCTAAAAGAAATCGATAGCTCTCTGGGCACGTAGTAATATGGATTTTTCAAAAGTCTCTCATTTTCCGCCAATTAGTGATTTAAATAGAAGGATATCATGGCGATTAAAGTCTGAATTCAAAGGTTAGAAAGTAACTACGTTATTCATTACATTAAGAATCTAAACGCTAATCACATCTTAAACCAATTTCTTGGTTGGAGAGGAAGAAGAGGCAGTTACACTTTACAACTTTAATTAAATTTTAAAAAGCGACACTCTACGTGCTTCAATTACTATTTTACGAAAATTATACATTCATTATCATCTAATGATATAATACCAACTTTAATTAAATTTTAAAAAGTGACTCTATTTTGCGAAAATTATACATTCATTATCACCGAATATTATAATGCATTAAAAATGTTGAGCCTTCTAATTTGAGCAGTCTATATTACCTTTCCAATTATTCAAAGAATAAAAATAAAATAAAATAAAATAATAAAATCATTGTTTGATTTCTTTCAAAACTAATTGAATACTTAAAACCCCTCAAGAGATGGGTTGATAAACAAAAATGATTTGATCCACCTTATATCAATAACAAGACATCAAATAACTATACAATTTGAAATTTTTTATTTGTTTATTATCAAATGCACAGACCATGAGATAAAGAAATATGATAGTTCAACTTGCCTGACAAAGAAGTTGGATTTAGAAGCCACTAACTTGTGGAAAGAAGGTTATTTTCCAATGTCACAAACTCATTTCCAATGTCATAAGCAAGCGAGTAACAAGAAATGTTTAGATCTACTTCTTTTTAAAATGTCCCATTGGGTAAAGAAATTGTCCAAATTTATGAAGCACATTACAAATACTTTCCTATATTTTATGTGAGACTATTATCTAATAAGCAAGAAGGCTTGATACAAAATGATAGTTAGCACATTGAATCAGCACATATGGGTGAGCACAATTAGAAGATATCTGGCATGAGACCGCATCATGATTTTCCTAGACTATTTTGTTCCATTATAAACCATTAAGATATACTTTCTATTAATCCGAGTGACTCTCCTGCATTTGCAAGAAAAAAATTAGAAAAAAAAAAGAGGAGGATAAAAAGAAAACAGCATACTTGATACAGGATGCCAACCATATACTGGACGTGAATTTGATTAAAACATAGTCCGAGGCTGGTCCATAGAAACCAATTCCAAGTCCACCGGGCAGGGAACGTGTCCAAAATCCTCATCAAACGACAATTGTGTTGGGGGTTTAGGTGATGTGGAAGTACAGAACTAAAATCTTCGTAAGCCAAGCGTAAAAGCCAAGCTACTACTGTCGTTTTATCACACAGCACTTTACATTCGTGCGGATTTCCTAGTTTTGGGGCCTGAGCTTCCAGCCTTGATAGCCTGGCAGTATCACAGTCTGACACGGAGGGGTTGTAATGACGGACACCGAAGCGCAACCAAGCCGATCGAGGGACCTCGATAAGCTCCTCCTCCGGCCCGGCCATCTCGTCGGCGCTAATTTCGAACCCGGCGGAGAAGTAAACTCCCTCTCTCTCTCTCTCTCTCTCTCTCTCTCTCTCTCTCTCTCTCTCTCTCTCTCTCTCTTCGTGGCATTTTCACAAACATCTGGTTTGCAACTTCTCTTACATTTACGTTTTTCATTCGCTTAATTTGTTTGTTATCTGGGTTTTTGCAGTTGAGAGATGACCTTGCAAAATACGCCAAAGTATTAGTGGTAGGGGCTGGGGGATTGGGCTGTGAGCTGTTAAAAGACCTGGCTCTCTCGGGTTTCGAAAATCTTGAGGTCATCGACATGGACAGAATTGAGGTTACCAATCTGAATCGTCAATTCCTCTTCAGGTACTTTCTAAATCAATATAGTTTTCTTGCAATTCAGTTATACTTTTCCTTTTCTTTTGGCTTTTAATAAATCGAAGTTAGTTATTGGGCAATAGTTTGAACTTGTACTCGTATGAAAGATAAAATAAATTAGACCCATGAATGCTTGTTTGAGTTACCCCATTTATTCGTTGGCCTTTCCAGATATAGCAATTGGTGCATGATTATCTATGTCATATATGTGTGGTTATGTGTACTAGAGTTGATTGGTTAGAGACATTGGCACCCGAAGAGTCTGAATCACAACCTCACCTTCAACCCAGTTTTTCATGGGCTATTTGAACTAGAGATCTTTGGATATAAATTTTTTGCCAAGTTATATTTGATAGTCATGTGTTGCTGGTAGACTTATTCTATTACGTGCGCTGGTTAGTCATAGTAATAAAAGTGTAAGTATGGTTTTGCAATCTTTACAATGTATTTGCTATGCATCATCTCAATTGTTCGCTACATATACTGCTGTGCCCTAATGACTCCAACATTTCTTCAATATCTGTGACACTTTGGCTTTTTTTTTTTTCCCTAATATTTGATTCTCAATTTAAGACTTGAAGATGTTGGTAAGCCAAAAGCTGAGGTTGCTGCAAAGCGGGTCATGGAAAGAGTTAGTGGGGTGAATATCATACCACATTATTGCCGGATTGAGGACAAAGACATTGATTTTTATAGCGATTTCAGTATTATTGTTCTTGGTCTCGATTCAATTGAGGCTCGGAGCTATATCAATGCTGTCGCTTGTAGCTTTCTAGGTATGTACATATTCTCATCTAATTTTGTAACTCCTCACCTTTATTAGGTTCCACTCACTCTTAGGCATCTCAATTTCTACCTTGTTATTCGAGGCTTCATATAAACTAAAATTTAAAAGCAAATGCCAAAAGGCCTACATGAACAGTTGAAGGGCAGCTTCCTCAAACTTTTTTGTTGTCTCCATAATGTTTCATTCTCGAAGTGTCTGAAATTTGTTTGTGCTTATGTGCTGCATTTCCTCATTGTCTGGATTTAGAGTATGATTCTGATGATAATCCTCGAGAAGAGACGGTTAAACCGATGGTAGATGGTGGGACTGAAGGTTTCAAGGGCCATGCTAGGGTTATTTTGCCTGGGTCCACACCATGTTTTGAGTGCACCATCTGGCTTTTCCCCCCCCAAGTAAAGTTTCCTTTATGCACCCTTGCTGAAACTCCTAGAACTGCTGCTCACTGTATTGAATATGCTCATCTAATCAAGTGGGATGAGGTAATGAATTATGTGTATTCCTTCTTTCTCCTTTCTGAACTGGTGATTTTATACTGATTTCTGTGTTACCTAAAAGGTGCATGTTATTTGTAGGTTCATAGTGGAAAAGCTTTTGATCCAGACGATCCAGAACATATGAAATGGGTCTATGCTGAGGTTGATATGATGCTGTCATATTGTGGCACTTTCTTAATATACATACCATTGTAGGTCATCTCACTTTAGCTACGCATTTTTCATAGGCTGTCAAGAGAGCTGAGCTCTTTGGAATTCCAGGAGTCACATACTCTCTTACTCAGGTATCTGTATAGCCAGATGTCCTCAAGAGCTTGATTGTTGTTTTGAGTTTCTGCAGATAGCTGTATGGGTTGGCTTAGGTGGTTTTTGACTAGCAAATAATTTGAAGTCCTTCTAAAATTATTTAAGCTTTGGGGATACTCTTTGCTACATTATATTTTTGGGAGTGGGTCCCCATGGGTGGTGGTGGTGGGTGTTCGGGAGTCTCAGATATTAAATTCTTATATAAGTGGGTTTACCTTGATGTTTACAGGGTGTTGTGAAGAATATTATTCCAGCTATTGCTTCCACTAATGCGATTATATCAGCTGCATGTGCCCTAGAAACATTGAAGATTGCATCAGGATGTAGCAAAACTCTATCCAACTATTTAACGTGGGTCATAACTTTTCCTCTCTTTTTCCTAAGTAAAAATTTGTTAGAATATTTACCTTGGATGGTGGCATAAGTTGCTAGGTAACTACATTATAATAGTGATTATGGTTGCATTCACATGGATTGGATCATGATGAAGGGCTTTTTGGTACTTGAAGCATCATGAACTACATTATTTCTAAAGTTGTATATGTTGGGGGCTGTGTGTAGCATCGTGTTTCATTTTAATACAAATTGGTTACTCAATTAGTTTTTACAAAAATAAATGCACTAGCACCTGTGTGGGAATAAAATCTGTCCACACAAAGCTAGTTTGAATCTAGAAAAATATTAGTTATGTGTCTTCTCTATTTTGGCTATAAATTTTTCATTTTTCTGTAAATTTCCTATTTTGTTAGTCTGAAAATGTGTCTGGTTGCTGTATCATTATCTTTCCTAGAGTCAACAATGAGTCTTGTGAAAGTTGGGCGCATTCTTTTTGTTCACCATTTCAGCAACGAGCATTTGTTTCTTTTCTTTGCAGCATTAATACTGTAAAGCATGGATGTCACTAAAGTTGTCTCATGAGATATATTTTTTCACTGCATTTGCCTGTAACATTGCAATTTGTATTTGATACTTCATCTATTGTCACTGCAATCCTTGTAAGGCCTTGTGTTTGTTCCTGCCTTGTGGCTCATTGAATCAATATAATTCTAATGGTCCAATATGTGGCCCTTCTGTTGATGTTAAACCCCTTTTACGGCTAATCTAGTTGAAGTTACATTACCGCAAACTTTTAGGTTCTTTTTTTTTCTTGTCAACTTTAACTCCAGATATTTTGAGGGCTTTGACTTTTCATCCTGTCTTTTTGGCCGTGAAAATTGTTCTCTTCTTTTCGTACGGAAAGCATTATATAGTGCATTCTATTTCATGTTTACCTTTGAGGTTTAGACAATTTTTTTCTCTGGCCGAAATGTCTTGGGAATTGATCTTTTTTAACTGAAGTACTGCTGGTTGTCAAAGCTACCAATGAGCATCTTATGTCAATAATGTAGCGTTGAACCTGGTTGTCCAACTTTGAAAGTTGGAAAAATAAGCTTCATGAAGATAAATTGATTCTTTTTTGCCTTTTCGGTGGTGGTTGTGATTTCTCTAATCTTTTACTTAGTGAACTTTACAAACTGATCTGAAACTTTGTAGGTATAATGGAGTAGAAGGTCTTCACACCAAAGTAACTGAATTTGTAAGGGACAAGGACTGTCTCGTGTGTGGCCCAGGTGTTCTGATTGAGCTGGAAACTTCAGTTACTCTGCAAAAGGTGATTTCAACTTGTACTTTTTAAATTTATCAACAATGCACATAATGGTGGCTCTTCTATGTGCTTCACTCCCAGTTCTTGTTTTTCCATGTCTGACGTTCTGACATGATTTCATTTGCTTTAATCTGAGAATTATTAAACCTACTTGGTTTGGTTATGCATTCCTTCGTTACAAAATATCTTGTGAGGGGAAAGCAAAGAGTTTTAGTTAGTTTTGGGTTGATATTTTCAGTTAAACTAACTGGATACTAGAAGCTAGCCAGTAAAAAAGAGCTCTGTGATTTTTTTTTTCTTGATCACCTGCTAGCTCAGTGGTAAGCTAACAAGGATTGGAACCTCTTGATCCTAGAGCCGACACCTAAATGTATGAGTTTTGGTACATGCGTAAATATAATAATTATTTAAAAAAATTCTCTTAAATTTTAAGATTTCCAGCTGAAATCATTTTTAAAAGCTGCAGTGCTTGTTGCTCTTTAGATGTTAGGAAGTAATTTTTTTAGGTTCTACATAACTAATTATTGTTGTGTGTCTAATCATGATTCTTTCAATATAAGGATGTTGCCATATTTTATCTTCGTACCCAGTGAATACTCTCTCTCTCTCCCCGGACATAGTCATTAATATTTTGGCTTCAAGTTACAGCATGTAACTTGTTGCAATCTTACATAGCTCATTAACTTCAAATATAAGACTAACGTTTCTGAAGTCCTCGATTTTGTTGGGTGTAACAATGTAAAAAGGTTATACTGTGTAACTTTTGTACGTGTGTGTGTGTGTGTGTGTGTGTGTGGTATTAGAACAGTCCTGTAACAGAAACTAGTCACTAAATTCTGTAGAATTGATAAATCTTTGTTCTTTTCTTTTGCCCCTTTGAATAGATTATCTTTCCCAATTAAAATGCTTTAGACATGTACATTTTACTGTAGAATAATATTTTTTGTTGTGTTGCTACGACTTCTCATTGGACAAAGTCAACACGAGGGGAAGTTGTTTTAACCACCCATGGAGCGTATATGTTATATTAGCAATCATCAAAATTAGTGAATACCTTTTGTAATGTATGGCAAAAAATAAAAATAAAAAACTGAACTTTTGCAGAACAAAAGCATGATAATAGCATTATGTTTTTGTGGGGTCTTTGTTATCTTTTGCTTATTTTATTTCTCTTCTAATTTGTCAACAGTTCATTGATCTACTTGAAGAGCACCCTAGGCTGCTACTATCAAAAGCAAGTGTTACGCACCAAGGAAACAATCTGTATATGCAGGCACCTCCGGTTCTAGAAGAGATGACCCGATCGAACCTAAGTTTACCACTTTTTGACCTAATGGGAAAAACTGCGAAGAGCACTCTCCATGTGACTGGTAAAACTAGGAAGAACGACGAGAAGACTTCTGCTCTGAGAAAATTACGGATTGTTTTCAAGGGAGTTGATGCGATTACAGACATGGACACAGCTGGAGGAGCATGACTTTCTGGAGCGTTGCTTTACTTTTGGAGCCACAACTCGTTGAAGCATTTAAGACTTTCTCTCAAATTATCTCCGTGAAAGGTAAATCGGGAAGGCTAGGTTGAATTCCATTGTATTCTGTAAAATTTTTCAATAGATGGCTTATCTACAGAACACTTGGAGCGATGAATTTCATGTGAAGAAAATAATAGCAAGCTCTACATTACCCAAAGGAACATAATTTTACCGTCTCATTTGTGCATAAGCATCTCGCACGGCATGTTGCCATTGTGTCTTGATGGTAGTTAATACGGCGGGGTTCACGGTGGAGAGTAGAAAATTTGCATCTTCTCCGTCCTTCCGCCATTCTCCGCGCACCTTGTGAGCCCTCCCTCCCATCATTCACCCTCTCCCTCGGTGCCTTGTCTCTCCTCCCTTTACAACTCATCTCACCCCCCTTGAGCCCCATGCTTTTCACTCTTCCTTTTCCTTGTCCTTCCTACAGAATCAAATTTTATCTGTTCTTTAACCTACGGGTACCCCCTTAGTCTACACTTGTTTGCTTCTACGGCGGTCCTCGTCCTGCTAGAACCCTCCATTAGACAGCCTCTGTTCAAGTTACTGCATGTTTGTACCCCTAAACCCTTTCAGGCGTCCTCTTCTGCACCGACAGTCTGTATTCGCTGCTGTCTGTTCCGGGTGTTACTGTAGCTCCATTATTTTATCATATATTGCCTACCAGAAAGGAAAAGGACTTTTGAGAGAACTCGTAATGATCGTAACATGAGCAACGCTTGAACATATGCTATAAGTAAGCCGGCGAGGAAGACGTTTCTCGAGGAATAAATACGGTCCAACACGAGAAGAAGTTGGCAACAATAATATCTGCCGGTTTCGTAATTATTAATATCTCTGAGCTTAACTGTTATATCATGTTGGAACTAGATTAGACACTAAACGTACATGTTTGGAGCTCACCAAATTAAGATCCTATTCCAATGAAATCCGATAAACATGGGGTAAAGTTCGTTAAATTCAATCGAGCGAGCCTTTCTCTCCGATGAATGATGAAAGCAACTAGACAATCCTCGTTTATGCTATGATTAAGTACACCCAGCATCATAAGGAGGGTCCGTGCAGATCCATTCACCATAATGTTGCAAAATGGGCGGGTCCCTTAGCCAGCTGCCAGAAAACACTACGGATTGTGGACCACATTGACACCCATAATTCAGTCTTTGCTTTGGCTAGAGGCGGAGAAGAGTTTCCATGAAGCATGTTCTTCACTTAATGCATGTAATTGACCTACTAGCCCGGCAACCTTCATCGCCTCAGCTGGACCATCATTCTAAGTTCCGCAAGAGATGGAAGAAAAAGAAACAAAGAAAGAAAATACTCAAGTCTTATATTTGAAAGTGGGTGCTGTTATACATTAAAAACATGAGGATGGGATTTAAACTTATAAGTAATGAAATTTTTTTTATTTAATATTTTAAGATTTTGGAATGAACCATCACACACTAATATAATATCATAGTCAAAGATAAGTTTCCACTTATCACGTCAGCATGCAAGTGAGGAAAAATGACCTAATACCTTAAGATTTTGGAATGAACCCTCGCACTCTGATAACATCCTTGTGTGTTTGCTTTAATTCTACTTTGCCGTCAGTTTTGCTTTCTCTTGTTTGAGTTGTGCATGCAAGTTTTAAGGCTTCCTTGTACTAATTCATTTAACTATGCATATAGATTTGTTTTATCGCATACTTGATACGAGTAAAGGATGAGAGAGGGTGCCCTTTTACAAGCGAGCGTGGTAGAGATTTAGTCTATCTTGGATCAGATACCTGGCACACCTTGTTGCCGGCTGATCCTCATCCCATTCTTCAAACGGATAATATCGTAACGCACTTCCACGATTCTTGTGGGCTTGTGGGACTCAGCCAGATTGGCCAACTAGATCATGGCCCCACCACCCACATGCACATTTCGTACCAGCTAGCTAGACCATATACTTCAACTCACCCAACCCCACCCTTTCTCCTATATAAACCTATTTATTTCATTTGGCTGAAGAAAAGGAAGAAATCATGCTCAAAAAGTAAACAGCACTAGACTTCCTCCTTTGCTCTTGTACCAAATACACAAAGAGTAACTCTTTAAGCTCAGTTTGAGAAGCTGGAAGTAGCTATGGAAGTAGAAGATGATTTGTTCTTCGCTGATATAAGCAAACAAATCTCTCTTCTAATCATGGAGGACGACGAGCACCACCCGGTTGTAAACCCTCCTTCTGTTTATCTACAGGTTCATCTTCTTCTCCGTCTCCTAAAACCTTTGAAAGGAGTTTTTTATATTTTACACAAGTTTTTTCTCACTAGTTATGGTACTCAAAAAAGAAAAACAGAACCTTTTTTGTTTGAGAGCTATTATAGCTAAAGTGGGCTTATGGTTGGATATACAGGATTTCTCTGCACCGATCATTCCACCTGCACGGTTACATCCAATTCTTTACGAGCAAGCTTGCCGAAGGGAAAGCAAAGGAACGGGAGTTTTTATTCCCCAGTTTTCGAGGCCAAGAAGGAAGCAGCGCCAAGGAAGATTTGCCTCTTACAATCCAATATCCCATAGACAGGCCGATACTACCAACAATGCTTCCCGAGAATCGTCCAACTGCTCTTTTAAACCAAGAAAAGGTTGAGCACAGATCCTCAAGAATATCCACTAATTAATTCTTTGCCGAAGCAAGGATCTGAAGATTCTACGGTTTATAAATGGTGATCATGTACATGGAAGAGCTATATGCATACTTGCGTTCTTCCATGCTTAACGAAGAGGTTCGCCAGAGGTCCCTATCCCTCCAATACTTTGTAACACTTATGGCTGTTATTTAGTTTGTCATAGGATAAGCTTTTGTATCGTTAATCTAAGGATATTAAGCAGTTTAGTTCCTTCGGTAGTAAATACTTTTCTGGTTGTCCAAAATATCTGACGGGTATATCTTGGTTTGGATAGAGACGAACGAACTGTTGCGGCGCTAACTTGTGGATCTCGTGAGACCAACCATCTCTACTTCATTAACTACGAGAATACAACGTGACATTCTGGTGTTTAACCTGTGGAAGGTTGTCCCTTTTCGTTTTCGTGTCTCTTTCTTCGTATGGCTGGGTATTTTTTTGTTATTTGAAAACCTCGTTAGCCAGTATGAGTTCGTTTATTCCGAAATATACAAAGATATCTTCTCACACGTATATCTTATCCGGATTGAAAACACTAGTAAAATCTATACGATAAACAATTGGAAGCTCAGGTGGGCTATACCAGATCAATCGTAATCTGGAGGGGAACAACAATCTTAGCAGAAACCCTTCAGAAAGCCAACTCCACTAGGTCTTTAAATGTCAAAGGAGGAGAAGATATTATGCTTTCACTAGGAAAAAGGAAAACAAAGATTCTCATTATCTTTTTCTTTCTGGGGCAATTTGGTGGTTGTAATCCAACGTAAAAGAAAAAGATACTATGATGTCAAAGCTATGCTCCCGTTAGTTCTTGGATTCCGTCGGGGAGCTGCATAATTGCAGGCATCAACTTTTGGTTTTACCGTTAGTTAATCATCACGACATCCCTGCTTTTGCTTCTTATTTTGAAACTTTATTATGATGTGGTCCGATGAGCTTGGCGCATAGTTGCCAGATTCTCGTCCGACAGCGGCAAAAAACTACTAACATCTGTGATAGCGAGGCTTTTCTTTGAAGGTCTTTTCCTTTCCAGAGGTGTACCTCTTGTTCTTTCCCTTAGGCTTTCTTCTGCCATCATGTTCTCCACATTCTTTGGGCCATCCTTCTCATTTCCGTGTTTCACATAAGTCTGAACTCCTGTCCCAATTAGGAAACCTTCGTTTCACTTGGCATGCTGCTTTTTGATGGAACGGTGCATGAAGATGAAAGCCATACTCAAAAATGAGAAAATTTCCATTCTAAGAAGTATAGCTAAGGAAGATACGTATTCGATGGGCAAGGCTTTTCAATCAATTGCAAAATCATTTAGTGAAGGAAATGAATCTTGTGGGTGGCCGACCTTTCTTTTTCCTACAATTCAATGCACGCGCAATTGGCGAGAAATAGCTTCATTTTAAACACCGAGAAGCCCGCAGGCAATCGTGCACCAAAATCAGTCCAAAATGATGCAGACTTTGAACGCTATTTGTCATAACCAACCTAAATGGACCACAACCACTCCCATCAGATCACCATGTCTAGTCACCTCTCTAGGAGAAAGAAAACCACAGGTATAAGAGTTAAAGATCATGCGTGATGGAATACTTCAGTGAAGTTTGTGGCTTCGAATAAACTCACATCAAAATAATTAGTTTTCTGATTTGGCAGCCATTAGAAGCATGAAATACATCCAAGAAGTGCAGCATTGGCCGGTGAGAATCAAGTCGGAGCTGAAGATGAGAATAGATAAGCAGATGGACCCAAGAATATCTAGCCGATATTCTCTATAGTGAAAATGTGAGTAATGTAGTCAAATCGATTGATGTGATTGCCTGAGGAAGGAGAAAAATATGGAATTGTCATCTTTTTTTCATTTAATGCCTTTCCTACGAAGACATCTTCAAGAGGACCGACAAAGAGAATAATTCGTGACAGAAAAGAAAAAGAACAGTAGGTGCGTTTCCACATTACCATAAACATTTATGTCTTTTCTTCGTTTACTTCTTTTCACTTTTCCGTTAAAGAACAACTGTGCCAATTCTAGATTTTTTGATCCTTTATTCTTTTGTAGCATTTTGGGGTCTCATTTTGTTTGAATTTCACAAGTTGATCTAACAATGGGCAATCTGTCATTTTGTTTGAATTTCACAGGTCGCGACTGCCGACTTTGGAAACCGTCAAGAAAAACTTTCCACTTTCATGTTTCTATCCCATCGTGATTGGGGCATGATTTCTTTTGTGACTTTGTCCAACTTTTGATAGCTACAGTTACCTAAAATGGATACTAATGAGAGTTTATTGACCCAGTATTCATTGCGACATCAGAAATTTACAACCTCACTCCAATTAAACCTTGAAAGGATGCTAGACTCTCGTTCAACTGAGACAGAATTAAACAAGGACCAATTCATCTTTGAACCCCATTGCCGAATGGATGTGAAAGAGGAGAATGAATTTATTACTTATTTATTTGGCGGAATGGGATATGAATTTGCTGCCACGAGGAAATCCACGTCTCATATATTCGACCGAAGTGTTGTATGGTACTAGGTTTATTTATTTATTTTATCATCACAGATCTTGAGGGACTCTAAACTGCTGTTCTGCTTGGAACTTAAGTTGGCATCTGGTAAGCAGAAAACAAGAGGAAACCACAGTGCACCAGTGTTTATGCGTCCTCCTATGGTGCAGTGAAAACTGATGAAGTTGGCAGGAGAATTTTTTCCCACTCAAGAGCCCTTTCCTGCTGGCATTTGCTGATATCGTTGCTGCTGCTATAACTCTCTGCCTCCTAAGTTGAACTACTCTTATCGAATGATCAAGAAACATTTGAGAGGCTTGGTATCCTCCAAACGTGTTTTATCTTGTTCGATTGGTACAAGATAATTCCTTTTATTAAGTGTATAGAAGGACAAAGTTTGAATTACCAACTGATCTTACTCGTTCCACAAAATAGACTTTGCCGTCCATCCTACATCTAGGGGAGTAGAAGATGAATAATCATCTCCAGGAGTTTGAGAAATAGTTGTTGGTCGACAGCGACGACAATGGCGGCAAGGGGAATGTCAAAATTATATGATCGTGAGTATGAACAAATGAGTGGTCCCAGACTGTTCTGAACCTAATTAGTCCCACCCAAAAATCCATTTCAGCTTCACCCACTTCCATGCTATCACCTAGGTCCACGTCCTTGAAGCAGTCACTAATGGGGGTTACTTCGAGCATTTCCCCGGGCAATAAGGACGCCATGGAAGAGATTGGCCAACAGAACGAGTTCCTGACACGTCTGCTGAAAAACAGGGGGTAGGGGAAGGGTTTTCCTTCTCTGCCGGTTGTTGAATGTCAGGTTTCATTGCTTTGTGCTTAGAATTTAACTTAAACTAGATGTTTTGAATATGTGATGAACAGACGAATCAACAAAGCATAAATGTGATTGCAACGTATACTGGTTTCCCAAAGTGAAAAGTGCATACTACGAAGTCCTGACTGAAGACATTCTACATAGTCCGGAACCTTGGGAGTAAATCAGTCCATGCCGGATAGACTTATGTCTCGCATTCATTCATCCCATTGACAAACCTAAAAACGTACGTTTATTAACGTCAAGAGCTGAAGAAATGAGATCAGAAAACTTACTGATTCTGGGAGACAGGGCACAGTGCCGCGGATGTAATAAACCCCAGGCTCATATGCACAGGCACATTGAATAAGACACTGAGTTTCATGATCAAGATACATATTCTCAAGATCGATCAATTGATATCTCCACTGTCCTATAGTCTACTTTGGCTCTATCTTTCGATTCTTTCCCTCAAACAGACTAATAATTCTGTTATTTAAATCTAATCTCGACATGCCCCCCACACAATCAATTTCCGTAAGAGGATTGCCCTCAAGTTTGATAGCACGACTGAAATCTAACTTTTCAAAAAGATGGAAAGTATAGTCTAAGCAAATTAATATTTCAGAATCTATCATGGCCGGTTTACTCATTCACGTTCTAATAGGTATAAGAAAAACTTCCAATACACAGACAAATACAAGCTCTATGGACTAATGTGCCTACAACAAAAAAGATGCTGCTTTGGTTGGTTGCTCTACATGCCTTTCTAACTTCTCCTTCCATCCCAGGAGATATATCATATCGAACTCATCAATGTTAATAAAATTCTTTTCGGTAGAACATCCACTCCAATAAATCTTACATAGTATTTGAAGCAATGAAGCGTTACAAAAGGAGAGATGAAAGAACTAACAACCTCATTGTTAAGACCCTTCAACAGAAATTCTCGAACATCGTGCGCATCACATTGCCAACTGAATTATTATAACCATGGAAACATGTTTCATATATATTGCAGGTTTGCCAGGGCCACTGCTATGAGGACAACCCTTCAGCCCTCGGTCTTGTGTAACCCAGTTGGATCAACTTTTGTATCAACATCTTCTCAGCTTCTGCCTAAAATCCAAAGGTAAGTGAAGAAATAAATCAATAGATAAACTACTAGTAGCTGCAAATCCGACCTTCAGATGAGGTATAAACAGAACTAATTAGAACCATATCACAAATTACATTATTCCACCTCAAGCTTTGGGGTTAAATCCTAAATTGGTTCTTGAACTTTTCATTTGGAAGTTTTAACCTTAAATTGTGGAATTGTTACCCTGTAAAATTTACATCTATCCTCTTTTGATCTTGATTGAAATTAGGAAAGCTGACTATCTTTTCATCTTTTCACCAAACTCTTGTGTTCATGGCCATATCTGGTATCAAAGTTCACTTCCCTACAATAAGTAAAGAACTAACTACATCTGCATTTGTGCTTGAAATCTCTTATTTATGGCAGAAGGTGGATCTGCATGTTGACATACAAATAAGCTATACACTTCACAAGTCTCATGCTCCAGAACATTGAGTCAAAATTGAAAACAGCTAACGGGGATCTTTACATTGAAATAATTTCAAACAATTAGGCATAAAACAAACAACATCACGTCACGACCACGCAGTGCTTCCGGTTGACTTCATACAGGACGTTGGTGTCTTTTGGTTCTCTTGGTGCAACGTCAAACAAGAGGAAGGATGCTGATTAGCTTTTGCTTTTGTTTAAGTTAGCGTAGTTTGGTAATCTAGATATTGTAGTAGGGATATAATGTCTGGCTTCTTACTCTGTAGTCAGCTTATGTAGTCTGGTAAAAGGATGTTACGGTGCCCAAGTCTGTAAGAAGGGTCCACCTTCCATTTTGTTCCTGAGGCAGAAATGGTATCGAAGTATTTTTAGAAAGGAGTCCCCCATGGGAAGTCCGGGTCTCCCTTGAATGAGGCCAAACCTGGTTCCTTAAATCATCTCGTTTTCTTTCGTTAACCCAGACCATTTACTCTTTCAATCTACCACAATAGCTCGTAAGAACAAATTCAACAAGCTCTGTCTAGACGATCATCCAGTTCTTCGACCAGTAACTCGTTTCTGACGCGTGACCACATCACATCACATGTTCAGGAACCAAATAGAAACTAACCCCAACGGTTGAGGCGCAAAAATGTAGCTCACCACTATTTGGAAGTACCAAGAGTGATTCGTGTGTGTACATGAAAGAGAGAGAGAGAGAGAGAGAGAGAGAGAGAGAGAGAGGACACCTCAAGCATAGGACTATTTTTTGGTATATTGCAAGCCAGAACTATGTTGAGACCAGTCTTCAACACTGCGAGAAACATGGTACATAAGCCTGAGCACTAGAACACAAAATCCCATAAACATCACGGGGAATTCAAAACCAACCTAATCGCCGAGCAATGCCGGATCCTGTATTATCAGAAGCTCCTCCAAGTATGGAAGCAACGCTAACTGTGTCCTTCTGCTCGTGTCACCCCAATGCAAGACAGAATGCATTATTTTTTAATCATAAGCATGACGCATATGCTACAGGTAACATTCATGTTTCGAATGACAGCGATTAGGAAGATGATTAGCCGAAATTCTTAGATATTCTAATGAGTACATTTCTTTTAACGTCAAGCATTGTTTTCAAACGAAAAGATAGAAATTCTGCTGCATGAAGATTTATGAATTCATCTCAATGGTATTCATGGAGACCATAAAAACTACAAGGACTCACAACTTACCGGCCGTGTTGGTGCGGCCGCGTATAAGTGCCCTAATTTGGCAGAGTTGCAACCAATCCATACATATATCTGCACGGAAAATCAAAATACATAAAACGTATGATAGAAACGACGATCAATTGAAACAGACATGTCTCAACTCTTGAGATCACGGACCTGTTTGGGAAGGCGTAGGATCTGGAAATGAAGAGCGACGTCGTTGAAGACGTCGCTGAAGCACGTGATCTGCACTCCATCGCCGTTTTGCTCCGGTTGATGGTGTTCATGGCTAGGACCGGCTTGTTGTTGCTTGTCATCGAAAATCCGCGACGAGCTTAGGGACTGGTTCAGAGCATCCACGCCCGCGTCTTCACCGGCCATGATCAAGTAAACAACCAAGAATGGGATTCAATTACGAATGCCAAAAGTTTGCAGGGGTTTAGGGTTCTACGTGCCTTTCATCTGAACGCTGTCGTTTTAAGTCCGAGGTCCTCTCTATTATTCTTTCTTCTGTAGTCGAAGCTTCACTATTACTATGTAATTTTCCATAAATTTATAATCTTTTTAATGAAATGATGACTTCCACCTAATCAATTTTCACAATTTTTAAAAAATGAATCTTCATACCAATGTCGAAATTAATAATATTTCAAAGGCATTTTATCTTAAAAACTATTATCTCACGAAAAAAGTATAACTATTATTAACAAATTTTAGAGGGGGACAAATTATTCTTTGAACCATATTTTTGAGATAGATTAAAAAATGAATAAAATAAAAATTTGGGATAGTTCAAAAGGTCTCATTTAAAAGAAGTATAATATTGTTATTTTGTTGTTAACAAAAAGATCAATGCATTCGTTTTTTATCTTAGAATAATCAATTAAAAAGAAATTTATATTTAAGGATGGAAACAAAACAAAGTGAGTGAGAGAAGCTGATTCTATTATTATTTCTGTTACAATACAAGTACATTTCTCTTTATAGGAGTTATCTTTTACACAACATGACAAAAGTCATTTTACCAAAACTTTAGACATATATGCTCATTCATATGTCACGTGATCAATTCTTTTACTAAGAACTTCATTCATACATTTCATGAGAATCTACACTTCCATGTAAAGCTTTCTTCATCATATGATGTTGAGCTCGACCTCGGGCATTGACAGCCTGCATGGCTCGTAGGATTTTACACAAGAAGTGGAGTGAGGGTTCTTATTTGGGTTTTTAGATGACGAGGATCCAAAATTTGTTTGGGCTCTACTAACAAATTAAACCTCAATTTGTCTTTTTTTTTTTTTAACAATACTAAATGGTTTAGACTAAGCAAAATAGTAAGATAACTCAATCTATCATAATATCCACATCTTAATATGGGTGGCTAAGCGAAATAAATGGTTGGAGAATCCTACATTTGTTATCAGTTTTGCAGAAGCAAGTGCATGAATGCATTTTCGGTGACCCCCTGCCTACGGAAAAATAAAAATTGGAGGGAAAAACACAAAGCATCACAAATGAATGGCTACCTCAGTTCAGGATTCTGAACATCCACATTATACATCATTTGATCTCCTACTCTTTATTACATTGATACAGCAAGCATAATGACTCATTTTTGCTATAATTTTTCATGTTTTTTCTTCCTCATCGATCGAAAAAAGACCTGAAGAGTATTCACAGCTATACTATATAACAAAACCATCTTCGATTACTGAATTCTTTAATATGATAGTAATACCGGAACGGATGTAAAACCCTTCAGAAGATCTATCAGCCTCTTGTATGCCCTGCAATTTCACATAAACAGAAACTAGGGAAGCTTGAAAAACTCAAATTATAAGCTCAGTGATTGATGTGGTCTAGAAGATGGACGATTGAAATGATTGTTTCAAAGCTGTGAGGTTTTCCGTATCATTTACTTAAGCATGCTAATTCTCTGATGTTACTTATTCTGAATGGCAGCTTCGGCCTTCCTTCACACATTTTTAGTTCATTGTCTCTGGAGATCAGCATGCAAACCAGGCGTGAAGATTGAAGTTTAGTTCTAAATGTCTGTGGGGAACATTACCTCTGAGTTTGCAATTACAACGTTCTTCCCAATTCTGGCGTTTTTGTCAATGATGCAGCCTCTGCACAGTACAATGAGAAGAGATGTAAGGAAGAGGAAGTGTAAAGATAATGAATGTATCTGTGTGTTTCTGTACAAGGGATTCGAGCTGTTTATACTTGATCTTTGCATTTTCTCCTATCCCAACCGGAACTCTTCCTTCAGCTAAAAGTGACGCTGATTCAGCTTCGGTTTCATAGAAGTCAGCACCAAGCATCACTGTATCCTGCATGTTTTTGGCCATAGTAAAATTTGAATCCCAGAAACAAGAATAGCAGCAGCATAGACAGACTAAATATGGAAATGATATTTTGAAGACAATCAATACATGTACTTTATAATCAACAAGGAATAAGACAGTTTAGAGTTCCTTTGATATTTGAGGATAGTTCTCACTAGTTTTCAAATTAGTGTTATAAAATTCTGTCATGCAAACCGCCAAAATGGAAATTACCGACTCACCTTTAAATGAACATTAGCATTTATTCTGGATCTGATTCCAACAACGCTATGCTCTATGAAGCAGTTGGTTAAGAAACTTCCATGTGATATGATTGAGTCAACTATCTGAAACAATAAACAATATTGCATATAGAAGGTTTGCTGGTTTGCTGGTTTACTGAAAATGTCATTTGTATGTTACAGCTTTGAAGACTTAGCCCAGAAAAAAAATTCATTGCACACAAGCTTAAACGCATCATTTTCCCAACCTGGAAGCTGGACGAGGAAATTAGTGGTTGAGATATGCGTACCTTGCTACTGTCAATTTTTGATGGTGGCAAGTTTCTTCTTGATGTATACATCGGCTTTGTTGCATCATAAAAGCTAAACCTTGGTGGCTGAAAAGTACAAAGAGAGATACCATGTGACCCCTTTCTTTTTTAGTATACCATGTGACATGTGAAGCATTTCATTTGGAACATTAGAGCCTCAACAACCACTATTTTGCAATGAACATGGAAAATTGTCAGACACCGCAGCCATCTCCAAAAAGTTAACATTTCTGGTTTCGGAAAATCATGACAGCATAATCACTATTTGTATTACTACATAGAATATGCGTGTGAGTGTTGAAAATTACTCTACTCGAGACATTTCTGTATGCAATTGGATAACTGGGTTGAATGAAATGAGCAAGACATCAAGTATTAGGCAATTCCACATTGATCATGGTTAGTGTTGCATGTTTTACTGAGTTCAGTGTTCCGTATCCGCTGTAGATGAAAGCACAAAATCTAATTAGGTCAATGCGTATTGCAAGTCTCATGAGCTATCTCCCTTTTTCCTCAATCAGCCTCTATGAGCCCTAGAAGCTAGCTTAATAGCAGTGAGATACAGTACTTACATGCTCTGTAAGGGCAAGATTTGCCTCAAAGAAGGATCTGATGGTCCCTATATCTTCCCAATAATCATTGAAAAGATAAGCCTGGTAAAATTAATGTAAACAAATGTTAGACATCGTAGAAAGGAAGAACAGAGTTTCTATGAGCCAAGTAGTTCGTGGAAGACAGGTCTTCAGTGGCATTCAGAAGAAATGATGACCTTTATGAAGAATTCTCTGGCCGAGGCCGGGATAATCTCTGAACCAAAGTCATTTGCAGTGGGAAATCTCCATCTGACTCAAGAATTATCACAACAATTAGCCTTTTTTTTTTTTTAATGAAATTTTTTGAAAGAGATTACTTAATTAATCTCAATCTCACTCTTACATGAACTCTTTCAGATAAAACTAGAATAGCGAAAGAGTATTTTCTTGTCTTACTTTTTTTTTTTGTAATTGATGTGTATTCAGTGTGTTTTGGTGCTCAATACCTCAAAAGATTCAGTAGTATCTCCTTCTTGAAGACATACACTCCCATGGAAGCAATGTATGGTTTCTTTTGGGCCTCATCCTTTGACAATCCCAATACCGTTGTATCCACTGCCTGATGTACATACTGAAGTTAGCATTATAGTTGTAGTTCCTAACCTTATTCAGATTTGGAACGATGTCATGTTTTGTTATTACCAACTAGCCCACATTCTTCAAGAAATCCAAATGGTATGTATTTCAGGTGGCGAAAGGGCAAGAACAGATAGCAGAGAACATAGAGATTACCATTGCCTTCAGATCGGCTCCCCTTGGCTTTTCACTGAATGAAAGGATCCTTCCTTTGTTGTCTATCTTCATTAGACCAAAATCTGAAGCACGGCTATCAACAAAGCAGAGGAAATTAGTGTAGGGGCAAGGCATTTAAATACAAACTGGAAGAGAGGATAAATTGGCTACTTCAGAGATTATGGGTATAAATGTTAAAAGATCAAAAGAGAGTAGGCAAAAACCTGACTGCCCAACTCTCTTCTTATGCAAGTACACTAGCAGAGTATATTAATTGAAAATGAACAGCCAAACCATTTTTATCGGGATCATGAGTTTTGTTATAAAAGTCTTAAGTAGTGCCACTTGGGAAACTTTGGTAAAGCATAACATACCTGTCATCCATTGGTAGACAAGAGAGGGTGATATCTGCACCACTCTGCCTATGATTCTGCAGTCAAAGAATGAATAACTATGTAAGAGATTTTTTCTAGTGAAATGAGGGAACTAAAATACCAACCGTACTTCACGCATTGCCTTACTTGAACAAAGTCCATATAGTCCATTCTATATAAGTGATCCCCTGAAAGAATCAGCACATCCTCAATGTCCTTACTCCTTGCATCCTACAGCACAGAGCATAATTAACACTGTCATAACTTTCTTCCCTCCACGTTTCACACACTCTTGCTTCTCAGTTTATAGTTCTATGTAGCCAACCAGAAAGAAAAAGTGGTAGCATAGGAAAGTATGGATAGCAAATGAAGTTGGAAATTCCACTATAACTTTGTAAGCAAATTTTCTCTTTTTCTTTCTAATACATATTTTACATTACCAATAGGACCATGACAAGAAAATAAGCCATCAAATATCTTTCTGAAAACGGGGTCAACCTTTTATGAACTCCCAAGGGGTAAGTATCTTTTCACTTACAGATGTAATGTACAAGGCCCAAGTTACCACCCCAGTAAGGCAGCCCCCAATTCAGGTGTACAGGTTTTATTCAGATCTAAATTTTCTACTAATATACGAACAAAAGGTGATCTACAGGATCCCAATGAGGAGGCAAATAAGGCACCTATGCAACATAATCCCACTAAGCCCCGTGGATCTTTGGTGATATCTAATTAACAACGGAACCAAGTTCTATGGGTTCTTTTGTTTCATTTGCCTAATTTCCATACGGTCAATCATCTTGTTCTCTGACTGGGGTGCTTCAATTAACACCCTTACTATCCCTGACCAAAATGGACATCAGGCTGATATTATTCTTGGATATAATTCAACTGCTAAGTACACCAAAAGTTCTTGATTTGGAGCCATTGTTGCACAGAGTGCTAATAGAATCTCAGGCGCTTAGTTTACTTGAAATGATGCCTATTTTAAACTAGTTCTAACGAGAGAAATGATATGCTCCATGGTGGCTCCATGGGATTCAACCTTCTTGTTAAAAAGCCATCATAAAGAAGGATCAATTCCTTTCCTATAAATCCTTGAATGTAAAGAAGGATTTCCAGGTGATCTTCTCATCAGCGTTAGGTACATTCTCATTGAAGACACCTTAGTGTAGAAAACAATGAAAGCTATAGCTCAGACAAGAGTAATTCAGTGTAGCACGACACAGCAACTGAAATCTTTGTGGACACTGGATTTTAGCTCTCACATCACTCATGTTGACAGGCAGCCTATTCCCACTTTCAACATTGTACCAATGAACAGAACACCAGACAAGTTCCTCAAATTCAAATGTAGGAAGCTGGATCAAGCAGGTGCCTGATGTTTATGATATCCATAATGTGTTTGACGGTGCCACAATCAAGCAGGCGAAAGTGTTGCATAATGAGTATTCGGGTACTAGGGCTGTCAACAGAGACTTCTGGAATGCTGCTCTACACCAGTAATGGGCTGAAGGATGTGAAAGGAAAAGGCAGATACGCTTAAAACCACAGGATGTGGAAATTCAGGAGTTCCCTCGTGCAGTCGATCACCCTAATCTCCCAGTCGTAGATTGTGAATAGAGAAAAGCCTTAACCGCATTATACACTATTTAAGCTTTCAACTAGCGCTCCAGATGATTAACTTTAGATGACTGATAATAGGAATTGCATTACTTTTAATGGAAAAAGATTCTATTGCTAAACATGAGACCTTCAAAACTCATCAAGCCAAACACAAACATCTGCTTCGATGGCACTAATCAATCCGCAAAACGAGGAGTTAAAAAAAAAAAACAACAACAAATTTAACTGTCCTAGAAAGGGGCATTAGTTTTACTCAGGTTCCTGACGGTCCCTGCAGTCTTTTCGGCTTCCTGAAGAGGAACTGGAATGCCTTTTTACAGTCTTTCTTCACAGTTGATCTGATCTCGATAGACTACCCATTTTGCAGTAGCAAAATTGCAATGTTGAAATTGTCAAATAGCATAAAATAGACACCATACATGGAAGAGCAACTCTAGAAGATTAACAGTGGAAGTTAAACGGAAATTTGAATTACCTCAAAAAGCCAATGGAATTGTCGTACAGCATCTGCAGTGCCCTGGAACCATCTTTTACCAGCCTCTCCTGGAGTTTGCGTGGCAGCAAGAACCTGCCATGGAATGGAACGAAATCTACAACTGCCATCTTATTCACATGCAACCTTGTCCATTCTCATATATAACCAATCTAGTTTGTATTGTGCTTTGCTGCGAACTGACAAACCTAAATCCCTCGTACAGAGGTAAGCGTGTTTCGGCGTTCGAAACGTACCTCGACATAGCCGTCCCCAAAGCTGGCTGCACCACCTAAGTTGTAAGCGCGGGAGATATGCCTGTTGAGTGATGCAGAGTTGTACTGAGTGAGAATGTACACTTTGTTGATCCCACTGTTGATGCAGTTGCTCATTGGCACATCAATCAGCCTGTATGCTCCGCCAATGGGAACCTACAAAGAGGAAAAGCAAAGCAAATGGTAAACTTCTGGCGGCGAAGATGTTCATGGAAAATATGTTCATAAGTCATGATGAACGTAAAGAAATGCTCAGAAAGAAGACATACGGCTGGTTTAGCCCGGCGCTTGGTGAGTGGAAATAGACGGGTGCCTGCTCCTCCTCCGAGTATAACTGCCGCAACGGTCCGTGCGTCCCGCTTCTCCATCTCTAGGTCCCTCAACTGCAATGAACCCCATGATGTGAGCCGTGATAAAAAATTAAGGGTGATGATCTGCTGGATCAGGGATGACCTGTTGGACTATTTTTTGATAGTCCTTACTATTGTGGGCTTATACCAATGGGAATTACACTTGCTTTTGAATAAATGTTTTATAGTTCATTCAGATGAAACATTTGGTTGCTTAATTGTCAAATATGGAACTGGCTAGTGTGGGCCAGTGTCTGATATATAGAACCGTGATGAGTGGGACTATATTGACGGCACATTCAGTTAACGGCTAGATCCCTCATTTAACTCTCAATATATACACTAAGAGTCTACATTCAGTGAAGATCATACATGTGAATTAAGAGGTGTTGGAGTTTTATGAACAGTGTTTATGAACAGTACCTCGTGCACAGTACTTTTCTTTTATAACGAAAATGAAAAGAACGAGTTGAAAAAATCTGAGAACGAACGAACGAACGGAAAAACCGAAAACCTTCTTTGATTCACGATCTTCAGTAGGCTGAGCTATCTCATCAAGCCAGTGATTCAGGAGAGGATAAAGGAGAAGAATCTAGCTGAGCTATGGATTCAAAACAAAGTATTATTCTCTTTACTTTGATTTGCAGGTTTGTGTTCTAAATGAGAAGCGAATATCCATTTCTGAGCTGGTTAGAGCTCGGATTTCCCAACATGACCCACTATTTACACTGATGATCTCATGGAAAATATCACCTAATTCTAAGCTATACTGCTCGACATTAATTCCAATTTTATGACTTAAAGTACAGAAACTATTAAACCCTTTCAAATGAGGACGTGTGATCTACTTAAACAGCTCTTTCTCCTCAACTTCCCTTTGGAGAAGCAAACAGACAGAGGATTTTAGGATGATGGAGGAGACGGGGTCTCGTGTCCAAAACAAAACCATGCAAAATCCCAATCGCAAAAAGCACGACAAACTACTGCTGTCGTACACATTGGCCCTGTTCATAACAGTTGATTATGCACCAACCAGGTGTTTCCCACGTTAAAACTGGGAAAAACAGAATGGCAGGCTCCTTATAATGCAAAACATTTTGCAATGGTAACAATGAATCATCGAAGGAACATTCTGTGTACGTGTGTTCTAGGTAGCTCACCTTAGCCTCGCCTATAGCATCTGTAGTTAGAGACATGCGAACAAGTTGCTTAACATTGTTGCTGCCACCACCAGCTCCTCGCTGGAACTCTGTCACCTTCAACTTCAGCTTCTTCCCCATCATTTCTGCATCACAAAATTTTACAAGCCCCCACTTCCTCCCAGCCAACCCCGTCGCACCCCCTAACCGGCCCGCTACAGAGAGAGAAATCCGGCCATCGGCGGCCACTGCCATTTTCTCCAAGACCCGAGGAGAAAACTGGAATTTTCCTACCTGAAGTGATCGTATGTGAAGGAGTATGAAGTGAGAATCGAGGTACTAGTGAGCGGCATTCCCTTGCCATGACATGCATGCTATCGGAGGATTAGGCCACGTTATCCAGAATCGATTGCATCCACTAATATCCCCGAGTGTTTTTTACGCCCTCTAGTTCAAAAATGTGTAAATACATACTCGTCCTCACACATGGCTCCAAATTACGAACCAAGGAATGTTCTATAGGTGCTGCCTTTGATTTTTGGTCTTTTATTGGTGGTATGATTCCCTATTCTTTTGTTTTGCCTTTCAAATATGATTCTCGGCAATAAGGTTCATTTTCTCTTGCACTCTATTCATCATAATGTTGCAGATGGAGGCCGAAAATTGATGATAAAAATTTAAGAAATTAAGTAAAATTTGTCTTAGTGCAATTAGTGCTTCTATATAAATGCGTATAACAAAAGTAGATGAATCGTACCAATAAATTTAATGTTGACATGAATGTATAAGACCAGACACGTGAACTATATGCACGGCGTGACATATTAGCTGGGATTAACGTGCTTGAATGCCATAAGAAGACCTTTTAATCATTGTATCTTTTATAGCCCTTTAGGAACGTCACAAGAACTAACACAGCTGCCATGTCCACGTCAACGAGACCTGTCATGCACCAAATGGGTTTTAAGTATTGAATTTTTACTTGAAATTATATTTAATTATTAGTATTTATATAAACAGCGAAAGCTGCCTTAGTTTCAACCGAGTTAAGGTTTCTTAACAAAATTATATTTTTCACTTAAGGAGGTTTTTCTCGCTGCCTAAACAAAGGGGAAGCAATACAAAGGATCCAAGGCAAAATAATAGGATTTTAGAAATTATAAAATCCTACTAATTCTAATTAAGGAAGATTGCATTGTTTCCCAAATTAATCCTTTTTGAGTTTTTTTATTTAAAAAAAAAGGGTGATACGAGGAAATATGATATTTAAAAAAGAAAAAAGGAACAAACAAACGTCGTCGTCTCATTCGGTTAGGACATCTTCGTCGAGTTCGGTAGCTTAGCTTCTACTTAAAGAAACGGAAAGCGAGTCGCTTAATAGAAAACAACCTTCTACTGCTTCTCAGTGGGTGCTTCGATGATGGCGTACTCACCTCTTTGCATCCTTCTCCTTCCTCTGCTTCTTTCCTCTATTATCTTGCTGAATCACCGAGTGAAATGTGATAGTAAGCGCTTATTCTTCGGTTGTTTTTGGTTTTGTTAAATTTCCTTTCATGGGTCTCATTCTATCATGCATTTATTAATTCGGTGCACTTTGTTACTGTGAGGTTTTATGAGCATTACAAGCCCTGAGGTTGATTCATTTCAAAGATGTCATATAGGATTCTTCTATGTTTTTCTATTTGATTTTGTATTATCCTAAAAATCCAGTTCAGGTGAGATCTGATTGTTTGTCGTCGATCTGGGTTAAGTACTGATCTTAAGTCATATTTTTTTATTTTTCAAATGGGTATCCGTAATTTGCATGATTTGTTTGATGTTCTGTGAAAGTTTGGCTTACTCTTTTTGATAAGTCTTTGCAACTCTAGAACTTCCTTGTTCAGTGGAGGTTTGTGTCGCTTGATGGAGATCTGGGGACATGTAGATTGAGACGCCCATTTGATGATGGATTGTGCCCTTTAAGGCAAATGGTAAACTCACAATTTCACTCTCAGCAGATCATTTGCTACTGCAACCCAGTTGACTACAACGCTATAACGATAACCGTTTTGCACGGTTTTCTTGAAAATTACTTCGCCCCGCCCTTTGTAGTGCTTAAATAGTAATCCATCACTTTTATTTTTAGTAATTACTTATTTGGTTCTTGTTGTATCACCTACATTAGTAGTTATTAGCACATCCTAAATGGATTTTAGTATTTTAGGAAAGGAGAAACTTAAGTGGGTTGTCCATGGGATGCTACTATAATCCAGCATTGTTGCGATTCGTTTTCAGAGAGATAGTTTGAAGTCGACTTTTCCAAACTGGGATCTCCTCATGTGCTAAATTGATGGGCCCTTATTTGCTCTCATCTTTAAGTTTCTTATCGTGATCTTTTTTCTCCTCATTTAGATTGTCAAAGCAACACCTTGTTTTGATTTCAATATAGTGGAACGTGAAAATCCAATTGTTTCTTGATGTAGATATAGTTTTGGATTTTGGTCAATAGTGGCAGGCCAGATTGAAACAGTTATTGTTTTTTGACATCTTTGCTTGTTGGAAACGGTTTTGTCTTTGCATGGTGAGTCGGTGAAGCATGCTAACTTGTATTCTGTATGCTTTATCTCAATGTAAGTTATGTATTTAAAATTTCCTTGCCTCCTGGAAGATGTTTGTAGCGCTAATCCAATATGAAACTACCTGTTTGAAGGACAAAATGGAATAAACGGGTGTTACTTGGCTAGGCTGGCCAAGAAATTTAGCCCTGGTTGGGGACGCAGAACCTAAATAAGATCTGGACGTAAGCTAGTCAAAGTGCTGCTTAATCTTGTGTGAGGGACTGAATCCTTAAAGCGTAGCCTTAGAAAAAGAATATCAATCCAATTCAGGTTATTGGGTCTTAGCTGAGATTACCGTCTCATCAGAAATGTCTCTGTTTTTTTTTTTGTGGGGGGGGAAGGTGGGGCAAGTGCTCCTCTCTAGGTATTTCAGCCATCTTAATACCCTAAGGTTGGTATTCATTACACTTAACTGCTTCCTTTCGTTTAGCTGAATGCCTTTCGAACTGTTTTTCACCATGTCAATCTGTTAGATGTACATTCCAAACGAAAGGAGAGAGTTCTAGGAGGGTCAGTGACTTGAAAGAGGATTGGAGTATGTCTTTCTGTGTCTCATACCTGCCTTTTGTTAACCCCCTTCTTGGTATTTCTATGGCAAAAATATAAACGAGGTTGTATATGAACAACGTTACGCCTTTGTTTTCTAAGTTTCACTTGCCATATTTGTATTGCATAGCTCATACTAATGGTAAAGGAAACAAACTTGAGAGAGTTAGTGAGGACATCAGAGAACTGTAGTGTGAAAAGTTCAGTGCATTATATGTTTTTTACAGAATTTGAAATTTCAAGTCTCTGCAGTGTAGGCATATGGGAATGGTTTTGACAATTGTAGAAATTAGACATGCTATAGTGCAAATGATGCTGAATTATATTCTACATAGAATCATGAACTCCAATCTCTATCTGTCTTTTGTTATCTCTAGTTATGTGGGTTCGTTGATATCTGGACTCTAATTATGTGGGTTCGTTGATATCTGGACTCTAATTATGTGGGTTTGTTGCTATCTTTTTGTTGCTGCAGGTGAGGATGATAATCTTTTTAAAGGCATCAACAACTATCGAACATCCTTGAACTTGGCAACCCTATCAAAGAATGACAATGCAGCGTGCCTTGCTGGTGAAATAGCTGGCCAATTCAAGGGTCAACCCTGTACAAACACCACAGGGTCCAACACAGTACAAGGCACTGAACCTCAATTTTCTGACTACCCGAAACTCTTAACCAAATGCCATTTGAATGTCTCTGACACGCAGGACGGGGCTGTAATGCCTGCCTGTGTGCCCAAACTGGAGCCAAGTCTTGTCCTCACGAACTTCACGGAGTCTCAGTACTCGGGTTCCCTCAATGACACAAAGTACACAGGAGCTGGGATTGGCTCTGATGGTGATTGGATTGTCGTCGTACTGACCACAAAAACGGGCAGTGGAAATTATGCCCCCTCCACTTCTGCCGGCGTGGTTTCCAGTAGTGGTTTGTTATACCACTTCCTGTTTTTGTTGATGGGTTCTATGTTCCTTTTTTAAATTAAGACGATCACAAAACCCTTTGTTTTCTTCAGAGTTATTGGAGTATTACTACTCACTTGGTCATGTTATAAACCCATTTTTCCGACATAGAAAAACAAAAAAGGAAAATAAAATGGTTACGGAATACAGCTGCATTCTTTGGGGAAGATACGATCCGTTCCTGAACTGATTGATTAGCTACGTTGTACTCAGTAGTTGTATGTTGGAAGCTGATTATGTAGGGATATGTCTTGCAACTATCATTGTTGTCGCTGTTGTTTAATTTTGCACTTGTGGGTTATACGACATATTAATCGGAGAAGCAAGAACCACCTGTTTCATCATTTCATATTCTCTATATGAATTTGGCGTGATGTTATTTGATCCTCCAAAGCAGTGCATAGAAGGCTCCAACTTTTATCTTATGGTTGGATCATCCTACGTAATGCCTTACTGGGCCGCAACTCTTGTTAGCGGTAACACTGTCATGGGCTAGTTTCGTTCCCAAATGGCCGCTAGGAATAGCTAAATTTATTTATATGGCCAAAATTTTCATTTTTCTTTTTAATATGAAAGGAAGTCTTCCTCTTAAAGGGTTTTACCCTTATATATTTTCTCTTACCTGAAATCACGTTATCTTAACATTTTTGACCCTTCTTGCTTCCCTTGGTGCGCAGCAAAGATTAGATTTAAAAAAAAAAGGAATAATAATAATATCTTGACAAATTTTATTAATAAAAATAAAATTTGTCATAATAAACATATTTCAGATAAATACAAATGACAAGTTATAATCCTAACTTTCAAACAAAGGCAAAATGCCTACATTCTAAATTGTCAATTATAAATAAAGGTAAATATATAAAATATTTTGAGCAGTACATTTACTTAATTTTATAATAACTTATAATTATTTTTAGTCTAATTAATCTCCTTTGTATGCATTTAATGGATAAGGCGAAGACATTAGATTGGATCGGGGGCTGGCTCTGATTCAATTTATCATGACATGTGTTTCATTCCAAAAAAGCTGATATTAGTGAAAGAAATAGTAACAACTTTCTCGTATGGCATGTGACTCGGACCACTTCCCCTCTTTAGCTCTTTTTAGTCTTTTCCGCAGATTGAAACTGTTCAGTTCACGTACTGTCTATCTCGCTGGAGAGTTGAATGAAGAGGAAATGTAAAGGGCAAGAGAGCAGATGAAAATCACAATGAAGCTCCGAGACTGGTTAACCTTCTCGTAAATGATTCACTCTTCACTTACGGTCACGTACTTCGAGAAAATTGAAGCTCAAAATCCTGACATGTACCCCACTTACGCACTTCCTTTACCGCTAAAGCCAAAAGCTTGCGGCAGATTTTTCCTACCTCAACAAAGCTCCCATTATTATGAGATAAAGCATTGTGATAAATGAGGAGGGCATGACCATAGAAGTAACTGCAAGGCCAGGTAGCTTCAAGAAGACGACATGCGAGGTGGTAGTGGCTGGGTGAGTGTGGTTAGGCGTGGACTGGGAAAGAGAAGCTCGTGTTCATCGTATTCAACCCCTCTTAAGTATTCTAATATCCTCGGCCCCAATGTCCCCGATGTTTGGATTCCCAGCACCAAACACCACCGTCCCCAATCGTCTGGACTTTTCCGTAAGTTGTTAAAGTGGTACTTTCTTTTGTTTGCTTTGCCATACAGTAGTATCCTTGTTTTGTATTCGGTCTCCTTGGTTCAAGTTGTCCAATCCCTTCGGTGTCCATTCACAGTTTGCAGTTGAAATTTTCACTCCATATAGCTCTGAAAATGATTGATAATGGCATGCAAACCAGCTAGCGGTCACACTGCTGCAATAATTGACGGCAAATCGATAGCAGAAGACATAAGATTCAGAATAGCCAGTGAAATACGCAGAACGAAGGCTGCCATTGGGAGATCTCCTGGATTGGCTATTGTATTGGTGGGTAAAAGGAGGGACTCTAAGACTTACATCAATGTCAAGTTAAGAGCATGTGATGAAGTTGGAATCGCCACTCTGATTGCGGAGTTGCCTGAAAACTGTTCAGAAAGTGAACTTCTTGGTGTTGTCTCGGGTTTTAACGAGGACCCATCAGTACATGGTATTATTGTGCAACTTCCTTTGCCACAAGTAATTTCTACAACTGCTTTGCTTTTCTTCACTTATCATACTTTTAAAGTTGAAATACATTCACATACAGACATACATAAATGTACGTGTGTATTCTCGGGGAAAAAGAAAAACTGTATCTTGAAACTTTGGTTTTCTTGAAATGCAATGGCCAGGCCTCAGTAGCTGTTGGCACCTCAGATCTGGTACATGAAGAGACGAATAAAATCTGCATTCTAATGGACTTCTTATTTCTGCTTATTAAACTATTTGTCAAAAATAGTTGTTCCTGTCAATTGCTTGTGGCTGGTGATAATGAGGATGAGAATTTCCAAAAGAATTCGATGATTCAATTAATATTTCATCTAGACCCATTTATGTAGCTTTAGTTAAGTTTTCTTCGTTCTCAGGGATGCCTTTTTTTCTCCTATTGGACATTGGGTACTAAGCTTTCTTATATGCATCTATTTGACGCACTTTGATTTTGTGTAGAAATAAGGAAAGCTTGAACACTGATAACATGTAAAAATTTAAATGTTTGACACAGCATTTGGACGAGGAGAAGATAATGACTGTTGTGAGTCCAGAAAAAGATGTGGATGGTTTTCATCCCCTCAATGTGGGGAATCTTGCAATGAGAGGAAGAGAGCCTTTATTCATTCCCTGTGCCTCTAAGGCTTGCATTGAGTTGTTGCTTAGGTCTGGTGTGGAGATCATTGGAAAAAGATCTGTAGTGATTGGGAGAAGCAAGATTGTAGGGTTGCCAACTTCTTTTCTGCTGCAGGTAATTTCCACTTTTCTGCTAATACAGAATGCCTTATGTATGCTTGTGTGATATGTTGATGGTGGGCAGAGGCACCACGCTACAGTCTGCACCGTGCATGCATTCACCAAAGACCCGGAACAGATGACTTCTCAGGCTGACATTGTAGTCACAGATGTTGGGGTCCCAAACATGGTCCGTGGCAGTTGGCTAAAGCCGGGAGCAGTTGTTATTGATATGGGAACAAATTTGGTGAAGGTAAGCATAGAATCTGACACTTATCTTGTTCTGAATTCATAGTTCTTGAAGATTTTTATCAGTCTCAATGCCAGTTGTTATATGCTAAACGAAAAGGAACTACTGCTCGTTTAGCCAGATGAAAAACTTAATCAAAATTTTACAAGATATATGCCTTGTTTTTTTTGGAGGGGGGAGATTGAGTAGTGAAATGGTTTGTGCGATGCATTGGCATGATATTCTAATTGGTGATACTTAGGTTAGGGGAGAGTTAAAAAGAACATGATACAAAGGTATAGAGGAAAAAGTCCAAAACTGAAGCTGAAACTCATTAAACTGCAAACTGGACCTTATTACAGTAGTTATCCTTTGGAAAATGGATTACTATGAGTATAGACTTCAATAACTTATTAGAAAATGAAGCTTTTCTATAAGTATCTGAAGGTGCTGGTTGGTAACAACATCCATTACACTATGCTCAACAGTAAAACTTAACCCGCTCGGTCACACAAGGTATATATCTCAGTTGTAACCAATAAAGTTTGTTTACTGAAAAAACAAATGCAGTGCATATTTGCTTAGAAGAAATCGAAGTGCATATTTTCTTTCCATATCAGTATTGAACTTTCATAGATGTCAGGTTACTGATAGGCTTTTGCATCAGTATGTTGTGCCGCATAATTGGAGTACTAACATGCCCCTGTTTGTATATTTAACTCAGCCACCTGACTCCCCGCATGTCACTATTTGACCAAACCGGTTGAAATGAATGAACTACGCCTCTTGTGGGGTCTTTTATTAGGAGCATTGAAATCAATCCTTATTGATATTGCATTACACCTTAATACTCTCTGTTCAAGTTTTTGGTTAGCAGGGTTGGTGTGGTGATTGGTCAGTAACTTACAGCAAGCAAGATGCATAACAGCATCAAATTACCTGAATTTCTGTAATATTCAGAGAGACGGTCAGGGCAAAGTTTTATGCTTGAAAAGGTAGAGGTGGAGGACATTCACATGTTTCTAGGAGACTCAGTCGTTGAAATGTAGTCATTTGCTTCCTTTGCTTCTACGTAGTATAGATATGTCTGCCATTGACGTCAGGGAGAAAGTAACAACCTTACTTCTGACACCGGTGTCCCCATCGACTGCTTCGCTGGTTCCTGCCCAGAGAGTGATTTATCATATTGCTACTCATTGTGATTTGCAGGACCCAAGTAGTCGTCATGGATTCCGGGTCACAGGAGATGTTTGCTATGAAGAGGCAATCAAGGTGGTGTCTGCAATTACCCCTGTGCCTGGAGGAGTCGGGCCTGTTACAATTTCCATGCTCCTCTCCAACACGCTTGACTCTGCTAAACGTGCATTTGGAATGACCTGAAGTTGAAGTGATTATTTATTTAGTTTTATATAGCCTTTTACTCAATGTACAGAAATCCAAGGATATCATAGATACCATTTGATGGAAATCTATAATCTTATTCAGCATTGTTCATAGCCATTATAGAATATGTAAGCTAGGTTAATTAAGTTATAAATGTCGGAGCTTAGTGCAAGTTTTCTTAAATATTTTCGAGATAATGGATAATTTGGAAAGAAGAAGAAGAAGTTTCTTCCAGCAAAAAAGGCTTTCAAAAAGTAATTTTGACAGGAAGAAGGAAAAAGACTTTCTTACAGATGGTCATGCCAAAACTACCAAATAAAATCGTTCTAGCAAATATTTGTAACTTCTCAATCCTCGTAGTTAAGGACAAATATAACTTCTAGTAAAGCATATGATACGGAGAAGCCATAACTTCTTGGTCCATACACCTCTCATATTGCCCACCGTAAGAGACTTGCCTGCTCCTTTCTTCCTGAAAACTAGACGCAAGAGATGAAGAACAAAGCATTCTTTGGCGACAAGGAAGAATTAGACATAAAAGCTACCCTTCAGGCAAATAACTTCCTTACACAACAAAGGAAACCAAAAGAAATCTGGCTATCTCATTTAAAACTAAGCATAATGCCCAAATGTATAACATGCTGCTAGCACCAGAAAATAGAATAAAAATACATGGATATTTTAGACAGACTAACACAGGCCTAAGGAATGGTGATATTTATTTTGCGAGATATTAGAAGACACAGTGAGCATCCCTTTTCCACAAATATGTATTCTACTTTTTGACATCCAAAACTTGGTCTTTGGCTTCCACAAATCCTGAATGGATGCTGCCACCTTATTGCTCCACCACGTTGGAGAGTTTCACTAGAGCCTCTTCATCTATGAGGTCTCCATGCATTTCTCACTCTCATCACTAATTCAGGGCTTTATTTGTCCAGTTCCTGGGGCAAACAGATACCTTTTCAGTGCAAGCATTAAGACCCATGTCGTCTTCGTGATCTTCTCCTTTATCATCAAAAGCAACGCCGAGCTTAGCACAGTCTTTAGTATCTGGGCATTTAATCCTTTGAAGAAACCCAGTAGGCCTTCTCTTTTCCAAATGGCGTAGAGTGCACCCGAGACTGTCTTCTGGTTTTTATGTTCAGCTTCTTGGTTCTGATCTTCATCCGATTCTGCAGCCTGAATCATGACCTTGCACCTGTTGACAGTTAGCTTAGTTATTTTAATCAAGTTGTGAAGAGGCCTAAATAATTAAGGAGCAACCGCATACATCTTGGCAGATAATGCTATATTTTCATGCAAAAACCGGCAGAAACAATGTGTTTCATATTCAATATAGAATTAAAAATGTAAATAATCAAAAAACACTCAAATACCCACGCTATGCATGAAGCAGAATGAGTGGATAGATCATCTACCTGATAGCCGGGTAGGTCAAGCAGGTAGCGACACACTTTGAAACTGCACCCAAAACGAAAGCAGAAAAAGCAGAAAGAGCTTCCGGGGACGACTCTGTACGTGTTTTGCGTCTCAACTTCCGCTTCAGCAGTCTCTGCTTCAGCTGATCAAATGTGGTGTACTGTACAATACACACTAGTTTCAGCTTAACTAATCTTTTCTGACACCTTAAATCAACTATTCCAACTAACCAGAAAATTGGATGGTAAAAAATCCATGGATTTGGAAGAACACAACTATTGGTTACCATCCCCTACCAAACACACGGCTAACATGAGCTCTCAGGGTCATTGGTCCACTCCAAAATATGTGAAGTAATTCATGTCTAAATAAGCATCTGTAATGGAACTAGTGAAATCAACGACACTCTATACAAGAGATACACACATCCTATACGCTTGCATACTCAAGTACCTGGATTGCTGGGTTTGATGTCAAAAGAAGAGATATGCCAAGACCATCAAATGCCTCAGCCCAACTGCCCTCCGACAGAGTCTTGCAAAGTCCTTTGGATTTTCCGAACTCACTTGTCTGCATCCTTGACGATGCCGTATCCAAAGGCTGTAAGTTAAAACAATAATTAGAATATAGAAACATTCATCACTGAAACTACAATTGGATCTATTTTTGTATTAATAGCTTTTCTTTTTTCTCATATATTCAATACTTTAGATATCACAAAGCGACCTGTTTTGCTAAAAACAGCATTTTACAATTGTCTATGAGATAGATAACATAGAATCACCTTCAGATCTCATGGGCGGTGTGCAGTCAATTTTTTACGTCAATACCGTGGTGGCTCTTTCCTCTTACTTTACTGACTTCTTTAGGTCAGTCATTTTCTTCTAGTGCGAGGAAAATACTAATGAATGATCTACTTCTAGTCTAGTATTTAAGCGGCACAATGTCAATAGATGTGCAAACATGCGTATCACCATATACTTAAAAGGAGATTACTCTAAAATCTTTTGAGAGCTAAACAGACAGAGTTCAAGCTCTATGTAACTTGTAAGAAATCCACAATAGACAACTTAATCAAGCAAACAGAACTAAGATGTTTCCTCGTCAAAAGACATGTGTCAGTATATGATTCACCTGTGTCACTACAACTGTACAAGCCCCAGCGGCAGCAGCAATAATCAAGTTTGCTCTAGTTCCTATGGTTTTGTTTCCACTTTTCTCCAGGTACAGCCTTTTGAAGAAGCTGTATCCATAGAAGTAGACAAACTGTGAGATAAACGACTGTAGGTTCTTTGTCCCAAGCCCCTGGTACAGTGAAAGCACCTGCCGTGTAGAAATTGCTTCCCATAAAACATCAGAAATATTTCTGCAAAAGCCAAAGCAATGGATTACACGAAATATTCAAAAGTGAATCTTACTTTAAAAACCTGTGTCACATATCAGCTTACATGACTTTAAGTCCATAATTCACAGAGAACACTGATAGAAAGGTTGAGCAGAAAAGACAGCAATTCACTTATGATGAAGCTACTATGGATGACAATAGCTGTAAGAAAGCTTGCTTAGAAAGATTACCTTAGCAAATTTAGCAATAAGAAAACCAAAATACTCAACCCTACTCATATAAAATATTTTGATTGGCATGAGTCGGTATAAATAGAACGCCCAAAAGTACAATATTATTAACAACATAAGCAGATTGAGTAAGTAACTTTAAACTAATTGGATCAGAACCTTCATAGCATTGGAACTCCACAGATGATAAGTATCGCATGATTTCTAAAGTTATAACTCAAAGCCGCTACTGCAACATTCCTTTATCAACCTATTTTCATTCCAAGAGTTTTTTAGGACAGACGGAAAATGAGCATTCCCATGGCACCTTCTGTCCCATAATAGAAGATGTGTATTCTTTCTTGGACTGTTCTAAACTGGATAAGATTTTCTACAAGCTGAAAGTATTTGTACATTTAACTTATCATACTACCCTTAAATTCAAACTATATATTCCTTCTCAAAATTGATCTCCCTTTTCATGGACAATCAAATGGAATTTCTGAAACAGTGGTTCATTAAAGTATATGTCATTCACAATTTTTTACTGGGAAAATTTCATCTAAAAACGTACGTTCAGCAAGAAGATTCCAACTTCTTTCTGTCTAGGCAAGTAAGAGCAAAAACGTACTAGGGATCGGTTCTTGATCACTCTGCAATGCACTAACAGCTATGCTCTCCCGACACGAATATTACGAAGATTATTCGGCCAATATAACTACCAAGTCATTTAAATGACCGGAAAAATAGTGTTATGACACTCTTCACATAATTATAAATTCCAGTCAGACAACTAACAGATTTTTGTGGAAGAAAGTTCTAAAGTCCTTTGAGAGTTGTATTCAACCTCAGAGAAGAACAAACGAAGATAACTAGTAAAAGCCCTTGTAGAAGAAATAGCAATTCTACTAATAGCCGCGTGAAACATGAAACTAATCACATGATGTATACAAAATATGCACGATACGTATAAGACCCAGAGGCAAACAAAATCTAAAAGACCAACCTGTACTTCTGTTGGTGGTGAGTTCGAACTTCAGCTTGATACTTGGTCTTGCAAGTATCGAGAGGGTACAAGATGGTGGTGCTTACTAGTGCTCCGATGGCCCCGGAAGTGGCCTCTGAAACGGACTCCAGATCAAAGCCCATCTTAAAGAATAGATAATTGGGTATGTATCACGGAAACGAAATGAACGGCTACGAGGGTAAACAGCCTGAGGCATCCATGAATTTAAGAGCTGCGAATGGTATAATAGGATGTCCAGAGGAGAGGAGAGGAGGAAGAGGAGCAAGGAGCAACTGAAAGTGACGCAATGGTATACGCAGGTGTTGGTTTTGTATCTTTTTGGGAATCGGAAACGTGACCGTATGGGGCTTCTCCCTCCGTCACTCTCTGCTGTTGTGTTCAACGGCTAGGATTCGACGGTGTGCTGCTGCCTAGTGGTTAATCCACGGGTCAGTCCATTTAGATGGTTACGGGATTTGATCATTCTACCACGCTTCCAAGTCTACATCTCAAAGGCTTTCATTTCAAGTGGTGGCACTTCAGTTCAGACGCGGACATGTAATATTGTCTTAAGATAATGCATGCTCTAATACAAAATGATACCGTCCCATTGTCAAAAGACCATGCTCAGTGATTACTCAAAAAGACAATCTATTTATATTTATATTGTTATTTGATTGGATCATTTGTAATGTTGTAGATTGTAACTCTAAACCTTTTTCATCTATAATGAAGAGGTTTTAAGCTACATCACGTGATCAATATTAGTTCTAAAAAATCTGCTAACACCCCATGATCAATATTAGTTCTAAAAAATCTGCTAACACCCCATATCCTTTCCTCTAGTAGATAAGAGCAAACATGCTATTCAAAGTGGAATCTTATTAGTTGGTCAATTATGTTTCATTAATAACCTTTTTTCGCTTTAAATTGTAAGGTGAGACATGTATAACATGAAATAATATAATTTTTAAGATAATATATTACAATAAAAACATGACATAACATGAATTGTATTTCATAAGTCTACAATCAATCAATTGATTCCTACTTAAATATCACAAGAATGTGCCTTATCTAATACAACCACAAACATTAAAGTGTGACATATTTGACTATTACAATGCATGCACCAAACTCACGTGCATGTTATCAAATCTTATGGTTATAATATTTACTAACTCACTATTGAGCTAACTGGCTTATGACATATTTGACTATTAATTAAATATTTTGTTATTATTTAATCATACAACGAGACATTAATGCTAGCTCAAAAGGGCGCTAAATAAGGTAATATCTAAAATATCTAACAAAAAATATATCACGCGTTTGTTTCAACATGATTTACATTATTTATGAGTGTTATTTCTTTTTTCACTCTCTATTAACTATTTATATTTGTCCTTAAAAACTATGCCAATTTAATCTTGATGTAATTTTACAAAAGCTAAGTGTACTATGGAGATGAAAATTCGGGTTAACAACGTATTATTTTTTCAAACAATTATTAGCCTCGAGGTAAGCCTAAAAAAAATAAAAAATTGACCGGTCAAGATGTAATAATTCGCCATTTGAAAAGAAAAAAAGAAAAGCAAAAGGGAAACTTGGCATCTCCCCTTTACTAGAGGAAAAACACATTTATAAAACGACAATAAGGATGAGGTGAAACGGGCGTGAATTAGTCTATTGGTTTACGTTTGAAAAGAGATCCCACGAGCTTTTTCCCTCCTTCAGATCTCCACTCTCCCTGCCAGCCTCTCGCACTTGCTCACCCATCGAAAATGAACTTCGCTGAACCCTAGCTAGCCTCTCTGTCCGAACGTCGACAACTCAGGGACCAGAACTTCTTGTACGGAAATGCAGGACATTTTCGGATCGGTCCGCCGATCCTTGGTCTTCCGGACACCAGGAGGCGAAGAAGGAGGTTTCGCCAGTGGCCTGGTCGAGAAGATTGGTTCCACCATCCGGAAATCCGGAATCGGACTTTTTTCGAAGTCGCAGGTTCGGGGGCTGCCTCCGGTTCCCAAGGACGACGCGCCGCCAATCCGGTGGCGCAAGGGCGAGTTGATCGGGTGCGGCGCGTTCGGTCAGGTCTACATGGGGATGAACCTCAACTCTGGAGAGCTTCTCGCCGTTAAACAGGTTGATTATGTGTCTATGTCTCTGTGTTGGTTGATTTTCAATTGGTTTATGGATTTGATATTGAAGTCCTGGTGGTTCTACTTAGTAGGTTTCGATTGCGGCGGGTAGCGCTTCAAAGGAGAAAACACAGGTAAGGATCTGATGGGCACTACTTTTACTTTTTAGAGTGAAGGTTTTCCGTCTCTTCATTACCTATCTTAATTATAATGTGAAAGTCGGCTTTTGAGTTTTTGATTTCAGACAAAGAGATTCCCACATTGCAATATCTGATTTGTGAGTATTGTGTTGCTTAATTTCGTTAAATAGGCTCACATTAGGGAATTGGAGGAGGAGGTGAAGCTACTGAAGAATCTGTCACATCCAAATATTGTTGTGAGTGTGGTTACTACCTTTTGGTGGAAATGATTATGGGTTTTTCATTTTCTTGATATGTATATATATATTTTTTGTTTTTGTTGTTTCTTAGAGATATTTGGGAACTGCTAGAGAGGACGAATCATTGAATATTTTGTTGGAATTTGTCCCCGGTGGATCTATATCATCATTGTTGGGGAAATTTGGATCATTCCCTGAGTCTGTAAGTGACAGTCACCTTTTCATTTGGAGGTTTCCAGTGTACAATTCACTAATGTTGCTTCTTGAAATCCTTCACTAAATAGGTTATAAGAATGTATACGAAACAACTGTTGTTGGGTCTTGAATACCTTCACAAGAATGGAATTATGCACAGGGACATCAAGGTAACTCGCATTTACTTTTAAAAGTTCATGTTGTTTTTGAGCTTCTTTCTTTCTCATATCATAATGGTCCATAATGCGCATGATTCATGTAGGGAGCAAATATTCTTGTTGATAATAAGGGATGCATTAAACTTGCGGACTTTGGTGCATCCAAGAAAGTGGTTGAGCTGGTATGCCAATTGTCTCCAAATCCTCCTCAAATAATCAGTCATTCTTTATGTTGATTGTTATACTCAGCTATAAAGGTTCTTTAACCATGCAGGCTACTATAAATGGTGCAAAGTCGATGAAGGGTACTCCATATTGGATGGCTCCTGAAGTTATTCTTCAGACTGGGCATAGCTTGTAAGAATGGAAGTACAAGTATTTATGCTAAATTTTACCACATTTATCTGGTTTTTGGCATGAGATCTGTGGATTAAAGACAGTAGTTTGCAAAAAATGCAACTTTAAAGAAAGAAAAAAAATTGGGGAACTTTTTTGACAGTTTGAAATGGATGATCTGTTGGCATACCTGGTAGTTATAACAAAGCATTCACATTGTGTTGTTGACCTCTACCTTATGGTGAACTAAAAGAAGAGGATGCGTTGGAATTATGGCACACTGCTGATATCAGTTTGCCTTGTTTGATTGATTGTCCCTTTTTTTTTCCTTTGTTTTACCTTTCCAATTTTTTTTCAGTTTGAAGCTTATGAAGTCTTTGTAATGACAGTGCTTAGAATCTAAGAAAAACAAAAAGATCCATTGAAAACGTTCTTGTTTAAAACTTTCATTGGAAAAGTCTTTGTGCTCTCATACAGTTTAAGCCCGAGTGCCACTCCTTTGAAAAATTGAGAAATCAAAATAGGGCTGTAGTGCTTGATTATATGATCTCTGGACCTTATTAGTTCTGGAATTTGGTTTCTTAGCTCTGCTGATATATGGAGTGTTGGATGCACTGTGATTGAGATGGCAACTGGAAAGCCTCCGTGGAGCCAGCAGTTTCAAGAGGTATGCAGTTGGGGCTGCTTATGAAACAGTGTTCTATTTTAATTTTCTGAACTCAGTATGTGTTCTAAGCATCCTTTGTTTCTCTCAGGTTGCTGCTCTCTTCCATATTGGTACAACTAAGTCTCATCCACCCATCCCTGAGCTTCTCTCCACCGAGGCAAAGGATTTTCTGTTGCAATGTCTACAGAAGTATACTCATGTTTCTACTTTGTGCTTTTTTCTTCTTCTTCTTCTTCTTTTTTTTATTTTATTTTTTTATTTTATTTTTTTTTTAAAATTTTTTAATCAGCCACTACCTTGTTTTTTCTTTTTGAAAGACCCAACAAACTATGTCAGTAATTTGAGGTTTTGAGGATGCTGTTATCAACTACTTACGTTTTCAGTCTTTATGATTTCTATTAGTCGAATTTTCTTCTCTGAAACTCTTACACTGATCAAATTGTGGTGGCAGGGAACCTGACTTGAGGCCTTCTGCATCAGACTTGCTGCAGGTAACTTTTTCCACATTAATTGTTTATAGATTAAGTGGCAATGATACAAGCATCATGGATAAATACATGCCTAAGCATAAGTGTGTTTGTGTGTGTGAACTGTTGTGTTCCAATCTGAATGTTATTGTACATGCACAGAGACAGACAAGCATTTTGCTTATGACACTCTTTTTGCTGAGCTGCAGCATCCATTTGTCACCGGGGAGTATTGCGAATCTCATCCTGTCTCCACTACAGTTATGGTCCGTACATTTGCTGTAAGCTATACTAGTTTGAAGTCTTTTTCTTTTGATCAACTTATCCCATATTCAAGTTCTTGTTATGTCAGGAATCTGGAAACCAGATAGTAACACCTGGGATGAACATTAGGAACTCGTAAGCATTTTAGTTTGGTGATCGCGTAACATTGATGAATATTGATTATTGGCTGTTGGAAGTGTTGACTTTGGAAATTATATTGCTTCTGCAGCATAAACCCTGTGATTAGAATGTCAACCTGCACAGGCTTAAAGGATGTCTGTGAAATGGGTAGCCTAAGTTGCTCAATTGCATATCCTCCAAAGTCGTTAAAAATGGGATCTTGGAGAACAAGCAAATGTGATGATGATATGTGTCTAACAGACTATAAAGATGAACTTTTGGTTGACTCACCCATAAAGCTCAAATCCATTTTAGGTTCGGATGATTTAAACAAGGTACAAAACTGTTATCGTGTTCTTTGCTTGGTTTGGATTCTTATAATGAATGCAATAATAATTGTAGATCTTTCGTTTGAAGCAGAGTTTTAACCCTATGTGCGAGCCTACGGATGACTGGCCCTGCAAGTTTGATGGAAGTGTAGAGATGGGGAGAAGTGGAGTAGACTCGTCTCCTAGTCCGACAATCCATAATTCTGCTATCAGCCCTGGAGTATCAGGTAATGTGGAGAATGACTTCACATTTCCATGTGGGCCAATTGGGACTGAGGATGATGATGAAGTTACAGAATCAAAAATTAGAGCCTTCCTGGATGAAAAGGTGGGTCGACTCAAGAGATCGTTCTTTTGTGTACAAATTGATGGCTTCATTTTGTTATTATCTCTTATGTTTTCTGAAAGCCTTGAATTTTTGTATGATGAAACTTTGACAAGGTAACTTGCTTTATAAAATATTAGGCTTTGGATCTGAAGAAGCTGCAGACGCCTCTATATGAGGAGTTCTACAGCATAATGAACGCAGCTGGTTCTCATGGTGCAATTAAAATGGCAAATGGTGGAAAAGTTTTGAATGTCTCTAGTATACCTCCTAAAAGCAGGTCACCCAAGCAGGCACCTTGCAGAAGACTTTCAGCAGCTGTTTATGCTGCGAATCATACAGGAAATGCCTGGGTTGTGCAAGATCGAGCTCTACAGGAAATTCAGCCACCTCAAGCTAGTGAATGGAAAGAGCTTCTTCTTGATTCTCAGCGGGAATCACCTAGTCGAAGGTTTGGCATCTGTTGTTAGAATATTTTATCATATGTTTCTAAAAGATTTCCCCTTGCTTCCATTTGTAACAAGAGGTGCAAATGTCTGCAGTGCTAGCTTCTCTGAGAGACAAAGGAAATGGAAAGAAGAGCTTGATGAAGAGCTTCAGAGAAAGCGAGGCAAGTTTTCATTAATGCACGATTTTTATCTAAGCTGTGTACTTTTAATGGTTTTTACTGTACCTGTTTATCTTATGGACCACTGTTGTTCAACTTTAGAACTAACCGCACTGAAGTTGAGGTACTGGTATGGAGTAGGCTCAAAAATTAAGATCAGCCTATCTTGACAGTTTCCGTATAATGTATCGGAAAACTTCTCTTATGGGTCACTAATTGCATGTTTGAAGCATGTAAAATTCTGTTTACTAAGCTCTTTTTAAGCTGAAAAGGGTTTGAATTTTTTTATCATGTGTACTTTTTACTGTTTAAATTTAGGAAATTTTATTGCAAGTTTGTGGTGCTTATGTGTGTCTTAATTTTTAGTTTAAATTTTAATTTGATGGATTTAAGGTTCCTGTTTTAAACATTTGTAATCAATAATTTTCTTAGGTATTTTAAATAAATAACAAAAACGAATGTGAAAATAAAATTATACCCCTTCAATAAAAAAATCTAAGTAAAAAAGTAAAGCAAATAGCACAAAAGGAAAAAAGATATGGACATCTAATATATGGTCAGCCTCCGTGAGAATGGAGGGATCAGCATTTTTAGGAGATCTACAATCATGGATTTCTATGGCTGAGAGAGGTTGGTCCACTTGAACTGAATCCATGGCCGTGTCTAAGGAGGCCCATAATCACGTTTCTTCGACCATGGAGGACCCATTGCCTAGGCCACATAGTTTATGTTGTTTTTCCATCACAATGGAGATTCATCAGTCATGAGCCACAGATTTTTTCTTTTCCTTTTGATTTAAATTAGAGTGGAAAGAATTTATCTCTAATTTATCGATGAAAACCAAACAGAGTTTTTGACTTGATATCCCAAGAACAGTTTTATAGTATTGAAGCTTTCCTTAGTGATACTTGCTTTCCTCAAGTGTACCCCTTATTTTCATTTAGTGTCATCTACAACAAGAAATAACTCCTAGCATTTGGCGCAGCATCTACATTATGGTGTTTGCTCTTGTTCATGTTCATGCTTTCTTTTAATGCCAAAACATCGAAGTTAATGAATACTGGAACTTAGTGACCTGCAACATGTGGTGTTAACCTTGTGGTGTTGACAATAATACAAAACATTCTCTGTTGGAGTCCTTGGGTTCAAAGAGGGATCTTTTTCCATGGGATGCCCTAAGGGGGTGAGTCTTAGACAAAGTAATAAAACATTTCTAGTCTAGTCACTCAAGATCTGTGATTGAGGTGAGTTCTTTTTTGATTCAATATTTAGTACAGCCTTAGTAGCTCTTGTGAATATATATATATATATATATTTATATTTATATATATATATATATATATATTTATTTATTTTTCATCAAAGGAAAGCATTTCATTTATAGTGTTAGTTTGATGGAAAACCTAATAGAAGTTTTGTTACACGAATGTTGAAAGGTATATACTAAATTAATCACATGAAAACTATGATTCTTAAAATTAACAAATGGAAGAGTGAAATGAGATTGTGACATATTTTTTCTTAAATAACATTTTATTGTTGTTGGGGGATTGGTATTTTGAGAGTGTGTTAGAGAACCTTCATAAATGGATGGTCCTTACCGCTCGCTTGTAGCCACCTAAGAATTTCTAGGTTATGAGAAAATTTGGGATGCTTTTAGAGGGACAGATGTTGCAATGGGAAAAGCTCACTTGTTACCAAAATTTTACCGACCTTGGCTTTGGTAGTGTGTTTATGAGCTTGATGTACATTTTTGGCCTATTTCCTTACAACTCAAGTTTTTAAGATGGATGGTCTTATTCATTGAAGTTACAAAAATATTTGTTCAAAATTTAGTGTACTCTGTTGTTGTTAACATATGAATTTGGCAAGTCATGTTTACTTGGGCAGTAAGATAGTCAAGACAGCTTTTTCACGGTTCCATTAGAAACTACTTAGAGACTATGTGGATGACATCTGGAATGTAGTTTGGAGACAAAATTATTTCAGCAAAAGTATCCTGAAAGCTCCATGTGGAGTCTTTTCGACCAAGGATCCTGGTCATTCACATGATTGTCTCCACCAAACTTTCTTTAGTTGCATGACCTCATTCTCTTTTTTCTATCTTAACCATGACAATGGAAAGTGCATATGCAGAGATGATGCGCCAGGCAGGGGCAGGAGAGAAAGCTTCATCTCCGAATCATGGGGTTCTTAATCGGCAGAGAGAGCGGCTGCGTTTTGCATTCTCAGGCAAATGATGCCATTTGTGTCACATGTATCTATTCCACTTTCAATGGGAAAAAATTTGTGATTTTCCATTGTGAGTGGTCATGTATGTAGTTTCATTGCTGCAATGGTGCCAATACCTACTGGTCACATTGCCAAACTTGCGTGAATATCAGGTACTGCAACCTTCTAGAGCAGTCTTGGTCATTCAGCAGAAAATTCACAGAAACAAAATCCTCATAAGCTCCTTTTTCTTGTGTATCAAGTTGCGGGATATGAAACATATTAAATTAACTTTTTGATCTTGTGTTCATAATATATATCATTTACTATTATTATGAAGAATAAAGACTAATCTAGTAGTTTCTAGTTAAGGTTTTGTGGAATTTGACAAAAATGATTATCCCTATAATTTTCATGCATGTAACACAAAGTAGTTTGCAGCGACAGTGGCTCTCTTTGTTTCGTTTTATTTTCATTCTTAACATGTTTAATGCTATTTTGTATTTGTGGTGGGTGGGCGGCGGGGAGGGAGCTTTCCAGCATTGACAAGGCTAGTTCTGCGCATCCTGTTCAACTTTAAGATGCCAATGCTTTCACTAGCAGACTTTACTGAGCACCGCAATAATCACAAGCACGTCCAAAAGTGGAGTTTTTGGTTTTTATTTTGTCCAAAAATTGAAGAAACTGCTGTACTTAAGCAGATGGAATCTGAAACAGGCTGAAATCTTGTCAACTGATTTTACGGATACTTGTCCTGAAGAATCTTAGGGTCACTTTTAACACAGTACCCAGAAAAACCGTGGGCCGGTGCAAGCAGTATGGCTCCTCAAGTGTGCAAAACGCCAGTCCCTGCTCACACAAGAAAGCGAATGGAGTCAACGGTTTTCAAGTCATAAATCGAATGGCCCTTTGAATGACAAGAGGAAAATAATAGTCTTTCACACATAACACGTTATTCTCTCGACCCGAGAATCTTAGACAGTATTGAAAAGATGTCCAGTGGCCTATCTCGTCTATAAAAGGTCTACAAGTTACAAATATGTTGTATTTACATTGATACATAAATTCACATACATTTGATACATTCTAAATATTATAGTAACTGTATACCACTTGCTTTTCTAGTCATCTTTCCTCCTTTTCTGGCCTCTAGACCGGATTTTGCAGTGGAAAAAAGCGAAGGGGTTCGGCTGAAATTGTTTGAAGGAATCATGAAAGATAAAAAGAGGAGAAGTACGGTCACCAGCAAGCCCAGTGTCAGCTACACCCTGCACCAAAATGATAGAGATAGGGAACATCAATAATAAATCCATGCCTCTCACATGGTTACTCAATGTGTTATCTCTTAAAGCTAATTGGGCGGCACTGGCACTAATAATTACAAATATCTATTCTTTTTGTTTTTACAAGGCATAGGAACCCTTTCCGAAAGGCGCAGGCGGCTTGCTTTGGGTTTCTGTGGCTGTCTTTATCTTCAAATGTTCCCTCATGCTTCTGAAAACAAAGAAAATGTCTTTAACATTGTTCATGGACACCGACGATCATGAAGCACGAGGTTGGTCAAGTAATGAGTAGTGTTGGCGGCCCAGGCACATGGGTGTTGTTCAAGCCACCCCAATGTTTCTTATGGGCCGTTTTGATTTTTCTTCATGTCTCCCACTCAACGCACATAACGGACACTTGGGACTTTTCCTGGCATGGTTTCACATCGAAGAGATTATGAAGAATCTCCAAAGTTCTTCGTGTTTACCAGATAATCAATGGGAAACATCCACAAGTTGGTGGGTGAGGTCAAAGAAAGCAAAAGCTGCGCCTTTAATCCTGTTTAGTTTTTTGAAAAATCGTAGGGGAGAAAGTTTTCTGGAAAACTGAAAGGTCATGATGGAAAAGCTTAATATTTGAATGGGGGGCTGAATTTTGAATGGCAATAGGGGACTAAAGTGATTTGAAAAGATGTTTGTGTGGAATGAGGTGGGCATGTCTTATTCACTTTTGTTGTTAAAGGAGAATTTCTTGACGTAATAGACCCGGATTCTGGGAGATCAACGTGACGGCCGAAAGGATGAATGGCAAAGTCGACGAGACAAACGAAGATACAGATAAAGGTAGACAAACAGGGCAGATTAAATTCTTGAGGAATTTACCACTTAATCCAAGAATATAATATTTTTCAACGTAAAATTGATTTTTTTTTTCTTTTCGTACGCGTTTGGTCAATAAACTCTACCCCACATGAAAATCCATTGTCTTATCGATTTTATTTTCCTTAGAATGAAAATCATTTATCAAGTGTTCATGCATGATCATCAAGAGCTTAATGTTCACAACCAAGCTCATAAGTCAGGCACTTCATGGGAGTTCAACACATAAATATTGCGTTCAATATTTGGAATTTGCAATACACTTTCAGAAAACATATCAGTAAAAGAAAAAACGAAGGAAAAAATAAGAGTTGAAATACAAGAATTGGATGAAGTTAGACAAGTTTATTTACATCTGGGGATGATAATGATGTTTCTTTTTTACTAATATCAAACACAAAAAGGAAAATAAAAATGAAAATTAGTGTTCTCTCTTCTTCTCCTACTATGGAACCTTAAAACTATTTATTACAAAAAACGTATGAAAAGCTATTGATTCGTGGCTTACCTTACATGAATATAACAAGCTCATGAATTCTTTTCTCTTTTTTCTTTCTTCTTTTGGGAGAACAAAGCTGGTTTGGTAGTCCTTTCCTTTTAAGAACTGATTTTACATTTCCATTAACGAGTAAAGGCATTCAATGATTCCTTTTTTGTTCGACTAGAATCCCTGGTCTCATGATCCATGACTAATCTTTGAATGTTACTTTCCCATGCTTCTTTAACCAGAACTTTGTTGTTGGATATGATCAGGGGTCAGTTAAGATCTTCCACGGACAAGTGTTCAAAGTTTTGGTCGCTGCTGGTAGCGGTAAAGGAAGAGACTTCTCTTTTATTTCCTTTTTTCGCCGATTGAACCTGAAAGACTAAGAAAGGCAAAAGAAAACATTCAAAAGGGGACAACACTAAATTTGTCTCTCCATTCATATCTTACACATCGAGAACAAAATCTGAAATGACATGTGAATCATCATCTCTACTTTATCAAGCCTTTGTCCTTTCAAATCCCTAAAATTCAACTGACTTGCAGACTAAGCTACTCCAATTCTGTGGAGGACATGGGTGGTCATTAATGACAGCATCAAAGTGTTGAAGGAGGCTCTTTGAAGTGCAGCACTCTTACCACACAAAAAAGATTCTGTAGCATGGATTTGCGACCACATGAATTGTCAGAATTTGATGATTTGTCTGAACGATGAGGCTGAAAATGAAATACTCTTGCTAGACATGCAATATGGAATTTTCCTGGCTCGTTCTCCATTGTTTGTTGAATAATTATATGGTCAAAATCAGGCAACAGACGGCAGACCAGTTGAGACCGACGAGGATCCGTCTACTGGAAATGCATGCTTATCCATACGCGTGGAAGTGATGTGTTGGGATGGATAAAGGGAAAGAGGGCCGTCACTAATTCTCATAATGCAGTCTTTATATTTTGATAATTCCCATTACTCTCTTTTCTTAAGGAACCAACTTTTTGTTAGTTATAAATGACATTCTTCATTTTTCCTCTTTGGCTTACGTCCACCACTTTTTTAAATATTTAATACAAGTTATTTGTCATGTGGTAATAAATTATCAAGGACCTACTGCTTTATCCACAACCAGAGCCTGAAGAGTGGACAGTTTTTCCAACTTGTCCATATGAGCTGTGCTTTCTTTCTTGATGCATATCCATGGCTTGGTGGATGTGGAGGTGGGACTTTTGGAGTATTATGCATAGCTTTTAAAACCAAAAGACCGTGACTTCTGTTGGTGACGCCATTTCCGAGTTGCATCCACTAAGAAATTAAGAAAATCTTCTCTTCCACAGCCACAAGAAAAATAGCCTGCACACTCATTTTCCGTCCTAAAAAACTTTGGATATGTTAAAAACGTACCTACTAACATGTAGGAGGCAGGCATTACACTGAACCTAGTTTTCTTTTTTTAATATGAATTCTCTCACCAAAGTATCAGAAAAAAATTGGGTTCGGAACAAAAAGAATGGTGCTTGCTAAGATTTTTTCAGATGACCTAGTTATCTCCCTTTCTTACTTTAAGATATTTTGGTGGAAAGTGATAGTTGCCACAGTCTTTACCCAGTTTCGGTGTCGTGATTGAATGCTTGTTACCCTCAAACCTAAACAGATAAAAAATCTTAATAACGTTGAAGTTGCTGATACAAGCGTGATCCTGCTTCGTTATAATGTCACTCTAAGCATACAGTAACTTCATAAAGGACTGCCCCAGCAAAGCTTTGTAACATGTGGACCTGTCTCCTTCTCAATGCATCGCTTTCTTCCAAGCCACGAAACTTTTCTATGGTTATAGGCCGGCATTGAGAAAATGCAGGTCACGTATATATCTGTCCCATTGAAACAGACAAGATTGCTGAAAACAACTTGGATAGTATTTAGGATTTGAGGGCATCGTTATACCTTCCCCACATTAAAGGCGCTTTAGGCAGATTGAATTGTCAATAAGTGAGAACCCATTATGAAAACCAACCACTAATAAAAAAACTCATATACCAACCCTAGAAAAAGGGTTGAAAAGTTGCAGCAACTTGTCTGGCATGTGTTGAGGAACAATTGGCTTTCCGAAGCTTTTGTTTTGCAAAGAAGACAGTGGGAGCTTTGTTTGTGGATGCACCGATGAGACTTGGAACTTTTCAAGTCCTTAGTCGTCAAGAAAGCTACAGCGAACGTTAATAACAAGCAAAGGCAAAAAGTGGGTGCCAGTTTTCTTAATCCAACAATTCTGTCTCTTGAATAGAAAATTTGAGCTTCAAACCCTCCTGCATAACGATGGAAGGTCTAAAAAAAGTGACAATCGCCTTCACTTCCAGAACTTCCAAATTTTACTTGAATGTCAGTTAATAGAAAGAAAGAATAGATACGATATTTTGGGTCATATTTATTAAAAAAATCAATAAAGAACCCCTTTTTTGTATGAAAATTCTTTGTTTACACTAAACATAAAGAGGAAAGGGAAACCCAAAAAAAAAACAAAAAACAAAAAACAAAAAAAAAAAAACCTGACCCACCACGGTAGTTTTTGAGGATGGAAAGCAACCGCAGAGAATCTACAGAAAAGGATGATGTCAAGTGACCTTAACAACATGTCACATTTATCCAACAACATTCGCAGTTTCATCTGTAGTGCTATATTGTAAATTGCAGAATTGCCGTTTTCTCCTTTTCTTGTGACGCGTTTTATAAATTAAACGCTAGTGCATCTATTTTATATGTCAACACCCAACACGTGCTTTCTTCATTGTAATACAGAAAACGTACGCTAAGATGAGATGGGTTTGCATCGACTTTAATGGCCATCGGTTCTTTCTTTCTGGCAACAATACGATGGACCAACAATTAAGTCCAAAGTTTCCGGGACCTGCTGCTGCAATGAGTGTACTTCCTTGGTCATTTTTGCAGACTTTTCAAGCATTCAAGAGTGATATGGGCGGTTAATTTCTTAGCAATTGCTTCTGCATCTCCAGATTTCTTAATAACTGCACAAGAATCATTTTGGAATTTGAAAGAAGGTTAATCAAGTTAGATTTTTGCTGCAGAAACCTTTTACGTGAAAATAAATAAAGTTGGTATCTATCAAATCCCATTGATAGGAACTTGCTTCCCGACCACCAACATTTTCCTTATCTCCACACCCCTTCGGCGGCTTGACACAACTTTCCCTGAGCCCATGAGCAATCACCAGGTCTCCTCGGCTCCTAAAAGCTTCTTTCTGTAATCAACTTGGCTCTCAGCCAGCTAAATTTAACCGCATCTTGGAGAACAAATTAGGAACAGAAAATCAAGATAATACAAGTCACATTGAAACCAATTGAACCTACTACGATATAGTCCCTTTCTTGGAAAGAAGCAAATATATTAGCCAATCTCCTTCTCACAAGCAGAAGGTAGGAGTGAAAGAAAGAGATACTACCTAGCTTCTAATCCAGTGTACATTAATACTCACAAGATATTTTTCTGTTCATATTTGGTCTTCTCTCTCTCTCTCTCTCGTTTTTTTTTTTTTGGGGGAAAAATACATTGGTCTTAATTGTACATTCTAAAGCATCTCTCCCCAATCTTTCATCCTTAGCATACAATTCAACCCCACGGTAAAAAGTTCCAATAAAATGAGCTTTGGCTCCAAAACTCTTCAGTCAGCATCGTTTAGAACTCGCACCTGTTATATGTTGATTTTTGGTTCGCCGACCAGTACCTCTTATTAGCTTTTAGTCAAAAGCAAGGGCTGATCAAAGTAGACCTTTAAATGAGATAATTGATTGATGTGCACTAAAATATAATTCCAAGAATTACTAGGGACATCTATATGGTTTTATCCAAACATTGGGCTGTAAAAATGATGTGCTCAGTAGTGGTCAAAGAATAAGTCAAAGCATCATCAAAGACTCCCTAATCTAGCTAGCTTATGTAACCAAAGAAGAGGCTTTTTACCGACATTTCTTTTTGCGGTATTCTTGTTTCACTAACGAACTACTGCTGAGTCGCAGATTTACTGCAGTTTGATTCCGCTTTTAGGAAGAACAGACATGCTCGAGGGATCTAAGGCTCGCTTGTTCATCACTAGGAAAGAGAGAAGGAAAAATAATATGTAATTTTGTGTACGTAATAGGAATTTGTTAGACTATTCTAAGTGGTCGTAATAGAGGCACGTAGGTCGGGAGTACGGAAATTGGCCTGCACGGGAAGGTAGAAGCCGGTCGGTGCATTAATGGTGGAGGCTGACACCGACGGTACCTATGCAGACATAAGAGACGCCAAGACATGTGGTTTGGAAATTTTTCGTACGCCAAGTTGCACCAAAGGCGCCGTGTTTTGTGGCATCTATCTGTCTGTTCGGCAGGGCCGAGTACACGGTGCTTCTGAGTGTTCATGTCTTCAATGAATTATTCTTGTTGATTTTGCTCTAAAGTGACGGGATCTGTAGGTCCTTGTCTTGTACGGAAAAAGATAGCAGAGGGCACTTCAATTGTGGAATAGTGTGTCCCACGCTCTATCGACAACAACTGTTAAAGGTTTACTGATGACCATACAAAAAAAAAAATCAAGTAAAGCAAAGCTTAGTTTCAATTGGGATGATACACTTTTTGGGTCACACTGGGGAACCCATTTGGAGGGAAGCAGTGAAATTGCGGCTGCATGCATGGACCCGTCGCCTGTTTATTACTGTTACTCCCAGAAAACCCTAATGTTCATGCAGGAAATGAGGTTCTAAAGTTCAATATCCAACACAACTTTGGTATCGATTTCTGAAGGCGATGGAGAATTTTATTTGAATGATTGGGAATACTCTAAATAGCTTGTGTCTGGGCAAATATACAATATTGTGGAAATGGTCTCAAAGGAGGGATGGGTGGAGCAGATTGTACTTCATTCAGACATCATTCAGACATAGATCTTGGTTCTTGCGGACCTCTCACATGGAAGGCCTCAAGTGAGTGATTAATTGCAGTACCAAATATTCGTCTTGATTCGATTCAAATCAGCTGTTCACTGTGGTAGGCCAACAGATGGGTCAGCATGAATGTAGGAAAACGTAACTTTCATAGACTAAACCATCATGATTCAAATCTTTAATAGCATAGGAGTGCTATAGCAACCATTTTGAGAAGACATCAAAAAGGACACAAATGATCAAATAGTCAGTTCTTAGTTGCTACTGTCATTACTCTTACACAAGATAAAAATAAGGTTATTAGAGTGTCCCTCCATGTAACGATAATAACTACCTACTACAAGCATGTATGAAGGGAATAAGGGAATCCATGGAAGAGAAAGGGGACAAAAGGCGAAAAGTGGTGGAATATTGTTATGTGGATATCCAAAAGAAAGCTTTAGGAAGTAGCCACCCACAAGGTTTTGCACTCTAATAATCGTTTCTCTCCATGCTGATCACCTTCTTTGCATCTTGTTGGCCTTTCAAACTTTTCCATTCCCGTGTCATTCTCGTAATTACCATCCATCTCTTCATCTACGTACCCATCACTTTCTTCTTCATTTTCTAAACTTTCCTCTTCCACTTCCGCTGGTGGTTCTTCTCCATTGGTGTCATTGTCAAGGACTTCTTTTCCATCGTGCTCTGCTCTGCTTCCTTCATTGTCTTCATTGTCTTCATTCTCGGCTTCTTCCGTGTCAACACTTGGAGTGGCATTTTTCAAAAAGCTTATGCGGAGGCGGCCATGGCTTCTTTCAGCATGAAAGCAGGAATCTCTTTCTGGGGCCTTGACAGCCTTGATTATCAGCCGCCCACCTTCGCGGTGGGGCCTGACTCGAAGAGATTGCGAGTCGCTTATCGTTGTCAAGGGAGGTGGATATTTACGAGGATTCACTTTCTTAGCTCCAAAAAGTTGGCGTGGTCTGGTTTGCTCCCCTGTCGGCAAATTCCCGCCCTCGGAGTCAGATGAAGGCAATGAGAAAATGCTGCCTTCACTGATGTCGGTGCCTGTTTCGTTGCCCAAATTTTCGGTGCACAATTCCAAGCTTTTCTCGCTTAGCGCAGATGAAGAGCGCTTAACAAGAGGATGGACATAGGTGTTTTCTTTCTCTTTTGCATCCAGGGGAACTAGTGTGGAGATGGCTTGGAGGAAACTCCAGCCACCACTTTCAGGATTTGAGGAGCCATGATTGTCCAAGTGATCATAGGACTTGTTGCAAGGCTCTTGAATGCTGCAGTCGTCTTCAACTTCTTTGGTGTTGGAATCAAAAAGGCAAGATTTCAAGTCTAATTCAAGGGCTTGAGATAAGTGTGGTCTCGATGAAGACAGTTTGAGCCTCACTGTTCTTGGCTCGACAAGTGGGGATTCTAAACATGACTGTAGACCTTGGCACACAATCGTTGCCATGACAGTATCCTCTGCTGTGAATTTTTCACAAATAAAAGGAAAAAGATTTCCAGGCCCTGAGAATATGGGAAGCAGAGGCAGAACAGAGGATCTGGTCTGCTAAATTTTAACAGAAAGACTCTTGTTTAGTAAGAGAGGCAGAGCAAAGGCAGAGGAGGAACAGGGAGTCGTTTATCGAAATAGAGAAGGCCGAGAAGGGCTTCTGGCTTCAATGAAAGACTCTCGTGTTGTAGGGAGGGGGATAGAGAAAGAGAGACGCAGAAGGCTGAATGAACATGAGGGATAAGCGAGGGTGGGGGTCTGAATTTGTAGTCCTCAAAAAGTGCTTCAGGTATATTGTAGAGAGGTGGGTAGGGGAGGCCTTTTTACACCACTTGAATTATACAATTCTAAATACTACCTCACACTCCCAAAAAGGATATAAAGAAATAAAAAGGCAGGAGCAGAGGAAGTTCTGCTGTTTGGGTTTTTCTTTTTTCCTTTTCAGACTATATTCAGATCATGAATATCAGCATTAGGAAAAGAAAAGGAACAATGTCAACCAAAAATTCCACATTAACATTTTACTTTGGCAGAATTTGTCTGTTGGAAATGCTCCTATGTGGGCATTGATGTTGTCCAAGGCAGAGACAGATAGGGTTGAAGATGGGGTTCATAATTGCCACAAAATTACCACCTTTACTATTCCCTTCCAAAAGAAACCCAACAAATGTCCAGGAACCAGAATGATTCCCACAAATTTTTCTGGACAGCGATTGTCATTTTGTATCCTGCAAAATCTAACTAACATGGTCCATGGTTTATATTCACGTGCCTTACGAGTCAAAACCAAGGTTTGTTTTCAAACGGGAATGAGGAGAAGGACCATCAGCCCACGCCCTTTGAAAGTTCTACCAGACAGTTTACTCAATTGCACATGATTGATCCAACCAAAGAAGGGAATTGACCAAATTTCCAACCTTTATCCTGCATAGCAGCAAAATCAGCAGCCTAACCACCGCAAAGGGTGGGTAATTTAGACGAGTACGAACTAGACATTTTTCAAACGTTGATCCTTGGTTCTATCAGCTGAAAGATCACATACTTGCTGCATGGAAGAATGATTATGTTTGGGGGAAAATTTTTCTGTCAGGACGATCGAATCCAAAGGCCTTATTTCTGTCCATGGATTTCAAACAAAGCGGGTGTCATAGTCAGACCCACTCACAAGATCTGCATTATCCTTGTGACCCTAGGTTCAACTTCTATCATGATAACGTAGAATATCAGAAAAACTCTCCCTTTTCTCACTGTAATTCAACTCCCGTAATAAGTCAACTGTTTGTGGAATGTGTGTGTGCCTTCATTTTTGTCTTGAACATTCCATTCAAACAGAGAACAATTACAGTTTTTTCTTTTTCTTTTTCTTTTTGGCATCATGAGTTGAGTTGTTTTAATTAAATTGGGGTCTTTCATTCGACCCAAGTTCCTATCTTTTGCCCCTGTTGTACGGTCATCTGATCAAAACATTTTAAAGTGCCCCCTGAAAAAGAAAGGAATTCAGTGATCGTCCACTGAGTCCCCCTGTTGCCTGTCGGGCTAGCTTCTTAGCCTATGAACCCTAGGCTATGCCCTATATAGCTTTCACTCTGTGTGCGCGCTGGCGCGCGTAGGTCACCATCTCCATCTTTCTCCATCGTATCCCACAGACACCCTGAGTCATGGAGAAAAGCTCTGAAACTCCACGCACTTGCATTTCCCCCTAACCCATGTGGGGTAACAAGTAACGAAATACCCCTATAGCTTAAAGCATAAGCTCGTCAGCGAAAGTTTGCCTGCAGATCTATTTGCTAAATTAAGGACTTTGAGGTTGTGGTTTCCCAGTATGGAAGTATCACAACTGTAGCTTAATATGTGGTTCCACCAGTAGACTAAAAGATAGCAGCTGGCATCAGTGAACATACTCAGTACAACGTACTATGCATCAACTTTTGCACGTTGCCTTTCTGTGATTAAAACACATGCACGAATAAATCGGTCTGTTAATTTTACTTTCGTTTTCCTTCTGTTTCTTCAATAAACTAATGGTAGAAAGCTGGGGACGCATCAGACGCATAAAAATGTTGGTAGTCTAGGCAGGTGGTATATCAGTAAAAATATATGCAAATTTGTGCACTGACTTCCATGTTTTTAAGATAAGAAATAAGGTTAGTATTCGATCCCATTGTCAGTACGATTTTCCTTTTTTGATGATCATAAAACTAGTTATCTTAAACAAACAGAGGGAGTGGGAATCTGTATAGACGAAAGTATGCCAAAGGTATACACAAAGCAATTATAATAATAGAGCTTTGTACGAAGAGTCTTCATCACCTGTCATTATTTCTATGATTTTCCATTTTCCGTGGAAATTTATGCAAAAAATACTCCAATGTCCACCATGCCTTTATCACGAAGACAGAATTGACACTTCAACATTTTCTGGCTTTTTTCCTGACCCTTTCCAAGATATGACGGAAGCAAGTGTCTCACAATTTTTGACAAAAATGGGCATTTGATAGCGTTGGTAATATTTTCTAGTCTTCTTCAAGTTTCGAGACGAAGATGTGCTACAGGGAAACAAAAAGGAAGATAATTAATTGGATGGTAGATCAATATCAGAGCCTTTGGTCAAAATATGGCAACTGCATGGTCATGGTTGTCAACAAAATCAGTGCCAAATTCTACATATCATCATCCATATACCCATCCGCTGTGATCAGTTTGATTCCTCTGTCATTTCAAGAAATTTCATGGTTAAGATGATGTGCCACTTGTGATCTTAATATCTTGTTGGATTTGATTTGTGCTCACGCTTACAGATCTCTATCTCTACTTGCCTTGCCAGCTAAGAATATAGGATGAAAATCTGTCTGATGGTTTCTTCTCGGCCATCCCAAACAAAAGAGCTGTAACAGTCTTTACGGCTGTATGTTCCATTACGTGTTGACTTCAAAGAATCCCATCCTGGCTTATCTCCGCTGGCCCGGGCTTCCCTTCCCACTTAGCCAACTGGTCACTTATAAAAAGCAGTACAGGCAAACATAAAATGGGTGGCTAAGGTTGCTGATGCGAACTTGACAAAAAGGAGCCTAGTAGTAGGTTTGAACGAGGCTAGTGATCCTAGTACAAGAAAAAGAATTCCCACAGAGAAATAAAAGAAGTGTACAAATCTAATTAGCCCTTGGTAGCTCGAAACGAGCATGCTCGCCGGGCCTCTTTGTTAAAAGGCGTCTTTATCAGTGAGCTGACTGTAACCTTGTATGCCATTTGAGAGAGGGAGAGAGAGAATGAAAGTTTGCATCAGAATCCATGAAGCTTGGTTTCTCAGATAAGTAATGGTAGAATCTTTAATCGAGAAGACGTCATGTCTCCTTGGCATTAAGTAAAGCCTAAAGTTAAGCCTTTGATGGGATTTTTTCCCCCATAATTCATATTTAATCGCGACTTTGTTGAGAAGGACAAGAGAATCCAGTTCGTGGCTTACACAAGCGCCCTCACCGACCTTTTTGACCATGTTAGTGCCACCTTTCTGTTCCACTGCCAACACTTTTTATTCGTCTTTTTTCCTTTTGAACTTCAAAACAATGGGACAGAATAATGAAGCCCATGTAATCCATGCAAGATGTCTATCAACGGATGGTCGTTCGTTGTTAATTACCAAAGTCTAATGCATCGAGCCCATGAAAATTAAGCTTTGCAGCATGTCAATGTTGGTGGCTTAGGTTAGCATTACAGACCGCGACATGACATTCCCCTTTAATCGCAACTGGCTTGCATGATTACAACCGGTTTCATCCCTATTATTATAATTGGTCTTGTTAAAAGTAAAAAAGAAAATAGTCACATTCATGCTGAGAGCTTCTGCATTTGTTCTGGAGGTAGTTACAATTAAAAATCTCAATGAATACTTTTTGCTGCACTATTGATAAAGAATAATCCTTGTAACTTAGGATGAAAAGGTTTTGACCTGTATTATGACTGTTTAGCAAGACACAATAGTAAAGAAAGATGCCCGGGGCTCAAGTGGAAGAATTTCTCTGAGGCTGCATCGTAGACTGCTGCTTATGTCTCCCCTAGAACTCTTATTACATGCTTCACCTTCTTGCCTTTAAATTGAAGAACTTAAGAACCCAAGGAGAAAGCATAGTATTTCTAGCCAAAATGTACACGCCATCAAGGGCAATCATGAAAGATTTTTAAAGCAATATTAGAATATTAATAACATAATTAAATCTAGTTTTTCTTTTTTTCTTTTTTATAACCCAAAACCCCCACTCAACTTTGCTTGACAACTTAAATTATAGAATAGCAATCCACCCCAAAACATGCCTAAGTCAATTAGAAATACAATTGAGGGGATAAAATCCAATTTTTCTGATTAGTGGTGTTTTTATAGGTTTAAGTTTTGGAATTGATTTAATATTTCGGTCAAGTACTTTACTGAAATGTAAGATTTTCCAAAAATGGCAAAACCTTTCAATATGTTTTATGGCCAAGTTTGTCAAACCCCTAACATGTATTTACCCCCTTAGCAAAATATAAAATACACAAACATGTCTCGCGCATGCAAAAAACTAGTACATTTTCATTACAAGTGGGGTTGTTTCATTTAAAAAAAACATGCATGCTTTTTCTTCAAGTCATGCACCAAAACTCACTTATACATGGTGTCAACTCCATATTTCATAATTAGAGCTTTTACTAGCTTTGCTACTAAATTAACAGGTTATGTGACCATGCATGATCAACTTGTGTGTTTCTTAAGTAAAACCCATACTATGTGCTTGTACTTTTACCTAATCAATTGCTTGGAATGACAATGCTTAAACAGGATATAAAGGCTTCCTTTAGGCTAAAAAATGACCACATTTTACCTCAAATATTAGCTTAAAAGTTAACATAAAAGTTACATATTTTTATGGATAGCTAGATATTTTCTGTACATTTGATTTTCATTCTTCGAGCATGGACAGCCGATATAATGATCAAGACAAGCAAAGAATATTCAAGAAGCAGAATTCATGCTATGTGTTTCTTTTCGAAATTTTTTTTTACGCTCACTTCTTTTTCATCATCAAAATAATATTTGTATCCACAAAACTAAATTGATTCACCCGATGATTTTACTTCCAACATAGACAAATAAGGTATGCTCAAAACCATCAAGCATCACCTACGCATGTATATATTTTTTCCACCAAGTCCCTTTCAAACAAACCTCAGCACATCTATTGCCCTTTATGCTAGACTTGGTTGGAAACAACATTGAAGAAATGCTGACTCCATGAATCGTATCAAAGTTGCCTTGGGGTCATTATCTGCTTTTAATCTCCGGGAAGAAAACAAGATATCTGACTCTATCCAAGAGTGCTATCCACATCGACAGCATGTATCTTAGCATAAAGAATTTGCTATCCAGTTTGATATGTTGCTCCTGGGGGAAAGAGAGAGAGAAAGAGAGAGAGGAGGGTGGCTCACTGCAACTTCAAGATAGTTTATATTCATGGGGGACAAAGATTCAGGTAACATGGCAGTCGTCTGTGGAAAGTACAGATAGTCATGTACCACTTCCCATTATCGAAGTCCATCTGCCTAAGTGAATATGTTATTGACAATACCAATGGCCTTTCAGTCGAATGGCAACTCCACCTCCAAAGATTGTAGTAGGTAAGGACCACTTCCATGAACTCTCTTGAGTTGCTTACCAATTAGAACGACTGTCATTGCTTATGAAAAGTTACTTCCGCCATAGAAAGACATCGTCAGTTGGCATTGAAACATTAAGGACGCACGCGAGAATTGACACAGCAAGATGGGAATAGCTGTTCAACCGCTCGAAGATGAATGCTGACTAGTACTGCATAAAATATCAGATCCCCAGAGTAGTTCTCTATTCGTCAAGGCAGATGGGACCGAAAGAAAAGGCAACCTAATATACCAATAGCAGAAGAGACTTTTAATGGGCTCGCAATTGCAGAAAGTAGGAGTACTTGATAGGCTAACCAGACTTCTTCTCGTACATTATAACTCCAATTCGACCAAAAAGTTGCACTTCACACCAATCCAAAAGGTACATCAGAAATACGATCACCCAGTTTTCCGGATCATCAGGTGGGATACTTCAATCAAAGAGCAACAAATAGTAGCTCCCCCGGATCAGATTCCCCTAGTTTGGTTGGATATATATATATTTTAATATGTATGTAAGAATTTGAGGTAATAGAAAGAGAAGCCAACAAGTGAGAGAATACTATGTTTGTATTGAAATAAATCTTTACAATAAGAAACCCACATTTATAGGTTACATACCTAATCTATCAAGAAAAACACGATAATTACAGTAATTACATAATATCCTACCTAACATGGACATATAATCAAGGCCAAATATGATAAGGTAATGTATTAGGTGCGAAATTCAAACACTAACAATGTGAGTTCATTTACAACTGTAAAAGTACAAAAACTTGGGAGCATTTATATTATAAAACTCATCTATACACATGACAAAACTAAGTTTGTAAACTTTCAACTATTACTCAACAAAAATAGTCGTATAAAATAATTTAATATTTCTAAACAAAAATACTTTTCTTCATAGTGCTTTCTTTATTTTTGTTAATAGAATTGAGATATGGGTTATCTTATTTTGGAATTGTTTATAATTACATTCAATTCATATAAAGTGATAGTTTAAAAAGTCTAACAGTTAAATCTTTTTATTTTGTTGCTTTGAACAATTATTGTAGTTCAATGTTCTAACCTCTAATACAATGCCATATTTGCAGTTTGGTTGGATTTTATATGGCTAAGTTTTCAGGTTCATTGATCTCTCAATACGTTGTATAATAGTCTTCCCAAAAGATTTCCTCGATATGTTACAAATCCATAGCAATATCTATAGTAAGAACGACGCTGAATAGCACAAACAACAGAAAGTTGAATATATAATCACCATTGTAGCAGTGATTTCTTCCAAAACCCTCACAAGTCATGACACCTTCCAAAACGACATAACAGCGTGTAATTACAATAATCAATCCCGGTGCTTTTTCATTTACAATAATCAATCCTTGTGCTTTTTCTATTTGATGAGATTGATTAGCTCAGCAAGATTCTTCTTTCATATTAAGAAACGTCGTGTTTAACTTTATTCTGTTCCGTACTTTTTTCTGCTTTGGGTAATAAAATAAAATACACTCCGGGCATCGTCAGTGGGCGTTAAAAATAGAAACTGTCTGTGCTTTCCGGGCTCTCACTTTCTCTCTCCACTCTCTTTCTATGGCCCTTGAGTGAACGTTGAGGCCTGCCCAAAGCTTTGGTTGCCCTACACTGAAGACTTAGGATAGCTAATCTGGGCCCTTTCTTGGTAGTCCATTGGACGGTATCTCTGTATCAAAGTATAAATCCAGGTCCAAGTTGGACCCAAGAATTGTAGGCCCTTCGTACCGACCTATAGTAATATATACTGAAATTCCTGTACAGGGTTTGCTGTATCGATAGTTCCGGGGCCTGCACCGGCTTTGGCAACCATCTTCGTTGTCCCGCGTTGCAGAAGAAGGTATTACCTGATCCTTCATTTCTACTTTTTTTTTTTCTTTCTTGGCTGTAGTTTCCTTGTTCTTCTTCAATAGGATGATTGGACACAATTGATATGCTGATCCAACATGTGATCGACCTTTTAGTTCATAGCTTGAAATCAAGAAATATGCTGTTATTCTCCTCATTCGGCTACATAAACTCCGACGAGATGCTTTGATTTGTAAATTTTTAAGGTACATCAAGCAAACCTTAATCGACGTTTTCGCAAGGATATGACCCCTGAAACTATCTATCTCTGTGCTTTAACGAATTGTATAGCTTGAATACGCATCTAATGGGTGAGAATGTTTAATCAGATTTCGAAATGTTTTAGCTTAGAAGTTCTTGAATGTGTACTCTCAAAGAAATTAAATTAGTAACAGAAAAATACTTTAGAGATGTCTTGGATTTAAATTTTTGTTGAATTTTCACCTTAAAGTTTGAATTTATCAGATTGCTAGTTATCATATGCTGCGTTATGAAACGCCGCACTCTATATAACTATTCATTTAGGTTCTTAAAAGAAACTGAGACATGTATGCTTAAGAATTACTACCCTAGTTTGACACATGGAAAGAAAAGAAGAGGGAGAGTGAAGAGAGTGGTTGCCCCACCCAGACCCCTGCCCCTCTTCTCTTATTTCAGGAGGGGGTTAGGGGGGTTTGCCGTTCCACTCCACCCTCACTTTTATTTCCCTGATTTTCCTTTCTTTTTTTAATCATTTTTGGTTGTTATTTCTTTTTTCCTTTTTGTTATTTTGCTGTGTTTCAAGTTGGAGTGATAATTCTACGTGGTGGAAGTTATTTTATTAGGTTTGATGTGTTCTGGGGTGGTATCCATTAAGGTGTCCAACGAGAGAGGTTCCATAATAAAATCTATTCTTAGGAATTTTCTGATGAAGTAATATAACTGAAGGAGTAATTTGATAAAGAGTTGCAAAAGCCATTTTGCTAGCTATTGAAGGGTTGTTGTATTGCCTAGGCCAATCTCCTTGCTTACTAGCCACTTAGTTGTTCTTCCACATGGCAACAGGGAACGATCGGTTCTATGATACTTTACATAGTTATTAGAGAAGCTTTACTAATATAACTATAGATTGGTTGATTGAATTATGAAAGGAGAGTTGAGACAATTTAAAGGTCACCTCAACTCCTAACACGCTGTTATTCCCCTCAAATGGATTCAGTGATCTTAAAAAACAGGGATTACTGCTACCTTCCTTATGGAATGTATCAATTGTTCCAATATGCCTCAAACTCTTTAGAGCAAGTTTCTTTGGGGTCCTTGATTGAAATGGTTTCTAATGGAACCTTTTGTTCGTTTCACTCAATGGGCTGGAGGTAGGACAGCACCCATAAAGTCTTCCATTTAGTGAATCTGAAACTCAACCTGCAAATCTTATGTTCTAAAAATCCATCAGATTTCAACATAAAAAGATGATGCAATTACCATCATCTGTTAATATGCTTGGGTGTATGAAGTTTTGAGGTGGAAATTATGATCAAAATTCATTTTTATTCCTAGCTATAGTAGTTTGTGTATTGATGTTACATTTGAGAAGAATATGTTGACACAGAAAATAAACAAGGCATTTCGTGATGCTTCTAAACAACAAAAACAGTGTGATAATTAATGGCTGATCAGGGTTAGAATTCACAGAAGTGGATGGATATGGCAGCAGTACATTTTTCTGGCTAAATCCGAGGAGCAAAGTCTTGAGATACAGATACTTCAATTTTTGTCCTTTTGTTGTTCTGTATGAGTCCAAAACCAATGATTTATTTTATATTTGAATATTTTGATATTTGATTGCTAATGAAGAATGTCACATTTGGCTGCACTTTGGCCATTTAAAAAACAGCAATAAACAATTGTTTGTTTTAAGTTCTGAAATCTTATTCTCTCGCTGATGGAGTTTTATGATGTTGCTTTATTTTTCTCTTTTTGTGCAATTCATTGTCTTATATGATTTAGACTTTCATTTTGTATTAGCCGCAGCGGAGATTCCATTTTATCTACTCTAGTTGCCTTTTGATGATGTATTTTTTAGGATTACATTTTTATGCGATCTGTGGTTGCAACAATGGTAATTTTTTAAGTTGTAACTGATAGGTATATAATTGTTTTGGTCATTTTTGACTCGAAAGAACTGTTTCTTCTTCTTTTTTCTTTTCTTTTTAGGTTAGTAGATCCTACTGCTGCAGATGTCCAGCATGGCTGGAGAATCGGGTATGTTTGTGGTTCCCCAAACGGTGGGCAGTGTTTTGTGTTGCAAATGTGGTATTCCAATGGCACCAAATGCTGCCAATATGTGCGTCAAGTGTTTGCGCTCTGAAGTGGACATCACAGAAGGTCTGCAGAAGCATGTGATTATTATTCATTGCCCCGAGTGTGACAGCTACTTGCAGCCGCCGAGAACTTGGTTGAAGGCCCAACTGGAATCGAAGGAGCTGTTGACCTTCTGTGTAAAGAGGCTGAAGAATTTGAATAAAGTAAGATTGGTGCATGCCGAGTTCATTTGGACTGAACCCCATTCCAAAAGGATCAAGGTCAAATTGAAAATTCAGAAAGAAGTGCTTAATGGAGCAATACTTGAACAATCATATGTAGTGGAGTATGTTCAACAAGAACATATGTGCGAATCATGTTCAAGGGTCCAGGCCAATCCTGACCAGTGGGTAGCAGCTGTGCAACTGCGGCAGCATGTTCCTCACAGGCGCACTTTCTTTTATTTGGAGCAGCTGATTCTGAAGCACGGTGCCGCTGCCAGTGCGATAAAGATTAAGCAGATGGAACAAGGGATTGACTTCTTTTTTTCAAACCGGAGTCATGGCGTGAAGTTTGTGGAGTTCATTGGCAAGGTTGCTCCAGTGAGGAGTCGCCATGACAAACAACTCGTTTCCCACGATTCTAAGAGCAACAATTACAACTACAAGTACACTTTCTCGGTGGAAATCTGCCCAATATGTCGCGAGGACTTGATCTGCTTGCCTCCGAAAGTGGCAACAAGTTTGGGAAATCTAGGTCCTCTTGTGATTTGCACCAAAGTGACCAACAGCATTGCGTTGTTGGACCCTTTCTCTTTAAGGCTCTGTTTCTTGGATGCTGATCAGTTCTGGAGGGCATCATTCAAGTGTCTACTAACTAGCAGGCAGCTTGTGGAGTATATAGTGTTAGACGTGGAGGCTGTTTCTTCTGAAGTGAATGTGGGTGGCTCCAAGTATGTCTTAGCTGATGCACAAGTAGCCCGTGTATCTGATTTTGGGAAGAATGATACAATTTTCTCCATAAGAACGCATCTAGGTCATCTTTTGAACCCTGGGGATTACGCACTTGGTTATGACTTACATGCGGCGAACAATAATGATGGTGAATTAGAGAAGTACAAGGGTTTGATCCTCCCAGAGGTAGTTTTGATAAAGAAAAGCTATGAAGAGAAGCGCCATAAGAAGCGTGGGAAGCCTCGTGCCTGGAAGCTTAAGTCACTGGACATGGAAGTTGATGATAGAGGCAGAGGCGATGAAGAGAGGATGATTTCAGAGTACGAACAGTTCTTGAAAGATCTGGAGGAGAACCCTGATATGAGATTCAACATATCACTTTACCGTAATAAAGAATACCAGCCGTCGGAGGCGGCGACATCAGTGGCTGATGGAGATGATTTACCTTCCGTTCCACTGGAAGAGTTGCTTGCTGACCTCGAACTCAATGGAGAGGAAGATGAAGATGGAGACATGAGAGAGTGATAAGAAGCTATTGCACAATTCCACGTGTTTTCTTCTATCTGAACTGTTTTCGCCATCTGCACTGGCACTCGGCTTCGGCCTTGTTTGTTCGCCAGTAACCCCAATTGTGCTTTCTATACAAAATATGTAGTGTTGATCTGAACTGTTTTTGCCTTCTGCACTAGCACTGGGCGTCGGCCTTGTTTGTTCGCCAGTAACCCCAATTGTGCTTTCTATACAAAATATGTAGTGTTGACCTGAGCTTCTTCCATTGTTATCAAAGTTTTCGAGCTTGTTATTGTTGTTTGTGTGTTTGGTGTAACCTGTGAAGGCTGGCGTACTTTAAAATAGGCAGACCTTAACTAACAACTTCAATTATAAGAAACATACACACCGCGGAACACACTACTAGTATGTGAATTATGTTTTCAGATTGAGGTCTATAGCAGGATAGTATAGCAGGAGTGCCTTCCCGCAACAGTCCGATGATGCAAAGCGGAATGATCTAGTAAGGTGTCTATGTATTGAGGGAGCTCTTTATAGTTAGCTTTTTTAAATTTGAAAGATGATTGAATCTTCCGAGTCCATCTCTTTAAATGCAATAATAACTATTTACCAAAGCGCGTGGACGCCAAAATCCCAAGTAATCCTAAAAAGAACATCTAGGACTGCAAAGCAAATCATCACGCATATATCCATCCTCCTTCAGTTTCCTTGTCTTCGTCCTTTTAATTATTTCTAACTTAAATCGAGACATTGTACGTCGGCATGTATCCTTCTGGCGGTATGGGAAAAGTTTATGAGTTTGTAAAAAATGGCCCTGGTTAAGAAGAAAAGTTGCAATACAGAGTACCTGAGTTGGCATGATGTCGTTGCTATGACGAAGACGCAGCAGCCTAACACACTGCCAAAAGCAGGGCTCGGTGACCGTCGCCATTTCCCAGCAACAAACAAAGCGCAAGATATGAATTGCAACAGCCCCTTCTTTGTAAGAACCAAGTACGCATGTAAGATAGAAATATCAAAATAGGCAATACCTGATAATCGTTGGGACACTAAATGCTATCACTCGGCCGGTTGATAGCTAATACATATTGTTTCTTAACAACGACCCAATAACATCTATGGGCTTATGGACTTATTGGTCACTCACCAGCCTACCCGTCACGTGACATGTACCAACAAAGTTTATTATGTAACTTCAAGTTTACATTTTTTTTTTCCCTTTTACCAGCATATTATGTGGGTTTTTACTTTGTTGGTATTTAAGAATTTGAGACTCCTCTTACGATTAGATTCTCTTTATTATATCAAATAATAACATTATTATTCGTTGGTAAAATACATCACCCATGTAAGGCTAGCAGTATCACTATGTCATGTTTTAGTCCTCTAATATATAAATAAACATATATGTGAACTCAATCCTTTTCGTGTTAAAAAAGTGGATATTATTTATACTTTAAAACTATTTCATTAAACTAATATATCTCGAAATAACTCCCTCTCTTTCTTCAATTTTTATTTTAATTAAATTTATACACTTAGTCGAAGTAATAATACCTTAAGTTGTTGAGTGGATTACCTTTTTTTTTTTTTTTTTTACCTTTTATTTAGGAATTAAGAAATGTTGCTGATAACTTTGAAAGGCACGAATCATTGGTAATTTGTGGCACTTGGAGAGATTTTCACACAAGTGGTTGGGATTTGAACATTTTTTCTCCTAATAAAATCTCTTAAAATTCCCTCTCCTTTTCCCCAATAAAAGAAAAAGAACCAAGAAATAAAAAATTTTAAAAAGCAACCCCAAAGAAAAAAAGATTAGTATTTTATAAAAGTTAGGCTTATATCTTATCTTATCTTATATTATCTTATCTTATCTTATACGCACATATAAGGTACGGTTATTATTGGTAAGATTTTTATTTAATAAATTGTTTTAGAGTACTGTCATGTTTTATTGAAAAAAGGGATAATAAAATAATTGGAAACGACATCGTGCTCGGGGAAGTTCTGAGGAGCGGGCTTTAGGGTTTTTAGGGTTTGCCAACGTTCTTGGGCTCCCCTACCGACCTGATTACTTTATATGTGTTTCAGTCGTTCGCTCGTCAGCCATTTTCGTTGCCCGTCGTCGCAGAAGCAGCGATAAAAAAGAAGGTACAACCTGAACCTTGATTTCGATCTTTTTTCTTCGATTGTAGTTCCCTTGTTCTTCTTCAATAGGATTATTTCATACTCAGGTTTGAGTTATGTCCATTTCGTGTTTTTCTCGAGCGATATGCTAATCCAACTTGTGCCCAGTTTGAAACCAAGAAATATGCTACTATTCTGCTCTTGCAGCTACATGAACTCCAATGTGACTTGGCTTGTAAATTGTCTAGCTTAAAGTAAAGTCTTTTGTCCTGCCCACATCTAATTCAAGATGTAAGGTGTGCTAGAAAGGGGAGAACTGTCATGTCCCGAGTTATGGGTGGGAATGTTCAAACAGATTTGAAATATTTTAATTTAGAAGTTCCCTGAATGCACATTCTCAAATGAATTAAATTAGTGACTGAAAAAAAAATACCATAGATGTATAGGGTTTGATTTTTTGTTAAATCACACCTTAAATTTTAAAATTTATCAGATTGCTAGTTATCCTATGCTACGTTATGAAGTTGCTCACTCTATACAACTATTCATTTAGGTTCTTAACAGAAATTCAAACATGTCTGCTTAAGAAGATTTTAGAATCAATAAAAAAAGGTTCAAGATACAAAGAATCACTACACCAGTTTGACTCGTGGACAGAAAAAAGTTATTTAAAAAAAAAAAAAAAAAGGAAGGGAGAGTGGCCAGGTGGGTTGCAGCCCCCAACTCTTTTTTGTTTTTGGGTTTTTGGGCTGTTTTTTGTTGTTTCTTTTTTCTTTTTTGTTTATTTGCTATGTGTCACGCTAGGATGATATTTCTATACACTTGAAGTTACTTTTTAATGGCCGATGTTTTCTTTGGCAGTGTCCGTTAAAAACATTAATGGTAAATGGCTAAAGAGAGAGATTCCATAATGAAATCTATTCTTAGGAATTTTCTGATGATGTGATATAACTTAAGGAGTAATTTGATAAAGAGTTACAAAGGCTATTGTGCATGCTATTAATGGGTCGTTTTATTGCCTAGGTCAATCTCATTGCATACTAACCCTGTAGTTATTCTTCCATATGGCAACAGGGAAAGATCGGTTCTAGGATGCTTTACCCAGTTAGTAGAGAAGTATTTTTCTATAAGTATAGATTGGTTGATTGAATTATGAAGGGAGTTGTTCCAATTTAGAGGTCAACTCAGCTCCTCACACACTGTTATTTCTCTCTCGTCTCAGATGAGGTCTTTTTGCCCGCCCTCTCAATGGATTTGGTGATCTTAAAAAGCAGGGATTTACCGCTACCTTCCTTTGGGGATGTAGCTGTTTTTCCAATGTGCTCCAAACTCTTTAGAACAAGTGTCTTTGGGTCTTTGTTTGAACTGGTTTCTAATGAAACCTTCTGTTCCTTTCGCTCAATGGGCTGAGTGAATCCAAGATGTAGGACACTGCCCATAAAATCTTCCATTAGTGAATCTGAAACAGTTGCAAATCTTATGTCTTTAGAATCCATCAGATTTCAAGATAAAAAGGTGATATAATTACCATCATCTTTTAATATGTTCGGGTGTCTGAAGTTTTGAGGTAGAAATTATTCAAAATTCATTTTTATCCCAGAGATAGCATTTTGTGTACTGATGTTACATTTGGGAAGAATATATTGATACTTAGTTATAGCTATAGCAGTTTCTCGATACAACAAAAGGGTTTGATAATCAATGGCTGGTCGGGGTTAGAATTCACAGAGGTGGGTGGATATGGCTGCAGTACATTCTTCAGGCCGAATCCAAGGGGCAGAGCCTTGAGATACTGATGGTAGATACTTCAATTTTAGTCTTTTTAAATTTTTTTTAAATTTTAGTATTTGGATATTTGGATACTTCATTGCTATTGAAGAATGTCACATTTGGCTGCACTTTGGCCATTAGAAAACAGCAATATACAATAGTTTGTTTTAAGTTCTGAAATCTTCGTCTCTTCTCGATGGAGTTTTGTGATGTTGCTTTATTTTTCTCTTTTTGTGCAATTCATTGCCATGTATTTGATAGACTTTCTTTTTGAATTAGTCATACCGAAGATTCCATTTTATCTACTCCAATTGACTTTTGATGATGTGTTTTATAGATTACATTAGTATGGGATGTGTGGTTGTAAAATGGTAATTTTTTAAGTTGTAACTGATAGGTAAATCATTGTTTTGATTATTTTTGAATTTAAAAGACTGTTTCTTCTTCTTTTATTAGGTTATTAGATCCTAGTGTTGCAGATATCAAGCATGGCTGGACAAGCGGGTATGTTTATGGTTCCCCAAACGGTGGGCAGTGTTTTGTGTTGCAAATGTGGTATCCCAATGGCACCAAATGCTGCCAATATGTGCATCAAGTGTTTGCGATCTGAAGTGGACATCACAGAAGGCCTGCAGAAGAATGTGATCATTATTCATTGCCCCGAGTGTGACAGCTACTTGCAGCCGCCGAGAACTTGGCTGAAAGCCCAACTGGAATCAAAGGAGCTGTTGACCTTCTGCGTGAAGAGGCTGAAGAATTTGAATAAAGTAAGATTGGTGCATGCTGAGTTCATTTGGACCGAACCCCATTCCAAAAGGATCAAGGTCAGATTGAAAATTCAGAAAGAAGTTCTTAATGGGGCAATACTTGAACAATCATATGTAGTGGAGTATGTTCAACACGAACATATGTGCGAATCCTGTTCAAGGGTCCAGGCCAATCCTGACCAGTGGGTAGCAGCTGTGCAACTGCGGCAGCATGTTCCTCACAGGCGCACTTTCTTTTATTTGGAGCAGCTGATTCTGAAGCACGGTGCCGCTGCCAGTGCGATAAAGATTAAGCAGATGGAACAAGGGATTGACTTCTTTTTTTCAAACCGGAGTCATGGCGTGAAGTTTGTGGAGTTCATTAGCAAGGTTGCTCCAGCGAGGAGTCGCCATGACAAACAACTCGTTTCCCATGATTCTAAGAGCAATAATTACAACTACAAGTACACTTTCTCGGTGGAAATCTGCCCAATATGTCGCGAGGACTTGATCTGCTTGCCTCCGAAAGTGGCAACCAGTTTGGGAAATCTAGGTCCTCTTGTGATTTGCACCAAAGTGACCAACAGCATTGCGTTGTTAGACCCTTTCTCTTTAAGGCTCTGTTTCTTGGATGCTGATCAGTTCTGGAGGGCATCATTCAAGTGTCTACTAACTAGCAGGCAGCTTGTGGAGTATATAGTGTTAGACGTGGAGGCTGTTTCTTCTGAAGTGAATGTGGGTGGCTCCAAGTATGTCTTAGCTGATGCACAAGTAGCTCGTGTATCTGATTTTGGGAAGAATGATACAATATTCTCCATAAGAACGCATCTAGGTCATCTTTTGAACCCTGGGGATTACGCACTTGGTTATGACTTACACGCGGCAAACAATAATGATGGTGAATTAGAGAAGTACAAGGGTCTGATCCTCCCAGAGGTAGTTTTGATAAAGAAAAGCTATGAAGAGAAGCGCCATAAGAAGCGTGGGAAGCCTCGTGCCTGGAAGCTTAAGTCACTGGACATGGAAGTTGATGATAGAGGCAGAGGCGATGAAGAGAGGATGAATTCAGAGTACGAACAGTTCTTGAAAGATCTGGAGGAGAACCCTGATATGAGATTCAACATATCACTGTACCGTAATAAAGAATACCAGCCCTCGGAGGCGGCGACATCAGTGGCTGATGGAGATGATTTACCTTCCGTTCCACTGGAAGAGTTGCTTGCTGACCTCGAACTAAGTGAGGAGGAAGATGAAGATGATAACATGAGAGAGTGATAAAAGAAGCTTGCTGTCAAAGATTTTGAGCTTGTTATTTTTGTTTGGAGTTTGTTTAACTTGTAAAGGCGGGCCTGCTTTTAAAGATAGTTTTTGAGTTATTCCTATTCCCTTTGGTAAAAGTCGCAAAGCGTGGAACTGTGAGACTTTTATAGCGGTAAAAATAGAAAAGCGTAGCAGCGGTTTATGGGCCGTATAACTTAAATTTGGAAATTTCGGAATTTAACTCAAAACAAAAAAGGTCTGAATATGTTGCTTAAAGAACTCCTTAATTAATACAACTCCTTGCCTTATTGTGGAAATGGTCTTGCATTTAATTTTTAAAAATTATTTTGACACAGGAGTCGACGAAGGGACTAATAAATGTAATAAAAGAGAGTTGAAGGCATCTGGCGTTAGATGCATGTGCGCGTCACGTTTGGCAGTGGACGGCGTTATGTTAGTCTACTTGACAGGCTCCGCGGTCCGGTGACGAAAGCAGGGCTTGTAGAGACTTTAGCCGTGTTCGTTAAACCTGCATCTGACCGAAAGTATTCAGCATCTCTATACTACTATACTTTCCTCGGAAAAATCAGATGTGATATGAAGATGTGTAAATGGTAGAGTTTTGGAATAGGAAATGATAATTATGATTAAAAAGAGGGTGCGACCATTTCAAAGCGCTCGCGACCTTCTCGCAAACCCCAAACGCCAATCAGTCGGTCCAGAGGGGGAGAGAGAGCGACGATGATGGCGATGCTGGAGAGCATTGTCGGTGTCCTCCTCCTTATGCTGCTTCTGATCATCCTCATCATCGTCATCGCCTGCAAGCCATGGCGGTTCTTCTCTTCATCTTCCTCCGTTGCTCGTACCCGCACCACCAAGGTATCTCTTTCTGCTCACTGTAATTTTCTAGTGCATTTTTTCTCTACGGGTTTTTAGTGTTGCCATATTCCTCTTAGCAATGCAATGCTCCGTTTCGTTGTCGATAAACCGTCTGAGAAGATTGGGGAGTTTAGAGCTGCCGTAATTTTTGGATTTGTCCTGGGTCTAGGCATTTCCTTTTTATTCCCCCTTCCCGATTCTGTTGCATTTTTGTGGAAGAAACGCACCATTTTAGGGTTGATTATTGTCTGCTTGTTTCCAGATGCGTACACCGTCGTGATGAATTGTTGTTGCACTAGTGATGAGCGTGTCATTGTGGGACTGAATGAAGCGACCCATGCGGGAGGATTTATTTAGGGTTTTTGTTTTTCTATTTCATGCCTTAAAATTCTGGTAACTCCGAGTTGAAGAATGCTCGTAATACATCTTTTGTGATTTTCTGTTCGTGGATGTCAGCTATTGTTATTCGCATGTGTTCATTTTGGTTTGTACTCCGTTTGAAATATCAGTTTGGATTAATGATTGAGCAACTCATGCCAATTGGACTGTTTCATTAACTTAATCTCTCACTTGATTGCACCTTGGGCAGTGGTAGGTGACTTTGAAGTTGTTCAAAATTGCCAAACCTTTTTATGGCTATCTGAGTTTGTTTAGTGGAATTCAAAACAAACTTTATTTTATTTTATTTTATTTCTTTTCATTTTTTATGCAAGTCCTGATTAATTCAATAGTTTTGGATACAAATTTTCTTCTCTGCTGGCTGGTAAAATGCATGACAGCTTATATTAGACCATTATATTTCGTAGCCTTCTTTATGATCTTTCAATTATGTAAATACAATTGATATTAAGGTTTTTAGCATAGGATAGAAAAGTTATCTTAATGTGAAAGATAAGTAAGTTAGTCTTGTGCTTAGATCAATGGATAATCCAGGAACTTGTGATATTAGGTATGAAATTTTCCTCTTGAACCTCTCACGATGTTCACTCTTCCTGGCTATCTCTTTTGTAGGTTGGAGACCTAGATAGGCCTCTTGTTTCGGATGGAAACCCAAGCAGTGAACTACCAAGGGATTATGATCTAGAGGGGGCATGTCCTCAGAATGAAGTGCCTTTCCGCCCACCCCGGAATCATGGACTTGTTCACAAACAGAGACTTCCCACTGTATCCCCCCATATAGCTCAAGGTATTCAATGTTGTTTGTCTTTCCAAAATATTAAGTTGGTAGTTATGCTTCAGTTTCCTTCTAGGACCAAGTCCTAAGCTGAAACGAGAATTTAATCTTCACTCTTCCCAGGTGATAATTTGGTTCTAGAAGTAATATCTGATCCTCAAGAAGATCTTTTGGTTGGTCAGACGCTTAAGCGTCCTTTGTCAACAGACCAATTCATAGATGTTGTAAAACATGGTAGACAGAGTTTAGAAGATGATAGATTTCAAGACTTTGTGCGCAAGGATATTCTAGATCAAAGTAATTTCTTATCTCTTTCACATATCTGAAGATTTTAATTATCTGCATTATTGTTGCCCGAGTATGAAAAACATGTTATCATACATTTCTGTTAGAATTGCAGGAAGCTGCCTCACCCTGGAGGTTATCTCTGGTCCATCTCGTGGGCTTTCTTGTTCTGTACAGTCAATAAATACCTCTAGGCTTCCACTGACCCTTGGAAGGGTTTCTCCTAGTGATTTATTATTGAAGGATACAGAGGTTTCGGGGAAGCATGCAATGATAAATTGGAATTTGAATGTAAAACTTCGTACCAACCATACTGTTCTGATTCCTCAAGCTTCTATTCTATATGTATATAATGCTAATTATTACACAATTTCACTATCATTTTCAGAAAATGAAGTGGGAGCTTGTAGATATGGGTAGCCTCAATGGAACACTTCTAAATTCACAGCCAATCAACCATCCAGATACTGGAAGTCGACATTGGGGTGATCCAATTGAGCTTGCAAGTGGAGACATAATAACTCTTGGCACAACCTCAAAGTTATATGTGAGTTAATGTACCTCTTTCTTGTTGCAATCTAGTTGCTGTTTCTGATTCTAAAAAATAGTGCCAGCTTTTTTAGACACACACACACACTTGCTCTTTGTAGAAATAGTGGGGAAGTTCGATTCATAAACACACACACACACACTTGCTCTTTGTAGAAATAGTGGGGAAGTTCGATTCATAATGTTGTTGTTGGGACTTTCCAAATTGAAGTATTATATTTCCAATTTTAGCATTATAAACATTTTAAACAGGGTGCTACTTTGCATTGTTCACCTCTTCTCTTTCTCTTTTTTTCCTTTTCTGTTCCTTTTTAACATTATATGAGACTCACATTAAGGAAGAAAGTGAAAAAATGTCTGCATGACTAATTGGAAAAACTTCAGTCTAGCTGATGATGTAATTTGGTATTCTATTTAAAAGTAGAATTAAAAGAATGTGATTTCTGAAATTTACTATTGTAGATGATGGCTTATCTAACCCTGGTTAGTTTAATATGATATAGTATGCTAAATTGCTCATAGGATGATCCCATGAATGAGGGAATTCTGTTTTTTCATTTACTGAAGAATGACTAATACTATTTTGTTACTGTAATCTGTTTATGATTAATGCCATAAACGCTTATTAATTTAATCTGTCTTTGGTATGTCTGTCAGGTTGACATTAAGACTCAAACTGGGGGTCAGATTCCCTTTCGAGTTGGTGTGGCATCAGATCCAATGGCTTTGCGTAGAGGAGGAAAAAAGCTTCCAATGGAAGATGTGTGCTACTATCAGTGGCCTCTTCCTGGGACAGAACAGGTTTTGAAGTTATTTGTGTTTGATTTAATGAAAAGCCTTTATGCATTTTTCATGGGGAGTCATACTCACCTAGATGTCTCCCTTGCAGTTTGGTTTGTTTGGCATCTGCGATGGACATGGTGGAGCAGCGGCCGCCAAATATGCTAGCAAGTTAGTTCTCAACTTAATTGTGCTATCGTGCTGTGGTTTCTGGACTTTCATCTGCCTCTTTGAAAAAAATTGATGATCGTAAGATTGTAGAATGAAATTATAATATCTTTCTATGACATTTTGGTTTACCCAAAAAGTTACTGTTTTAAGTTAATACTCCATGCTTTGGGTTTGTCAATAATTGATTAGTTTCAATGTCTTCTTAGCCAAAAGTCCTCTCATATGCTGACATGATTATGGGAGCCCCAAGAACTGCTCTGCATTTTGCTCATTCCTTGGGACTGCCCTCAGGAATAAGGAATGCGCATAAGTTGGTATGTGTGACTGCTAGAGTGTAGATAGGGACAAAAGAAAGGAAGCAATTTCCCAATATCAGTGATCTCTACCACATAATAGTTTAAAATGAAAGAGAATTCTATTGTTTATCTGGGAATGATCTAGCATATCCTTATATTGTGTATAGAACTTTATGGTTTTTATGGTGTAAATTGAGATGTCAGGATTTTCTATTTTGGATAAGAAAGAATTCCCTTGCTTCCATAGATATGAATAAGTTGTCCCAATCTAACAAGTTAACACCTGTTTGGATCGCTGGGGTATGAATGGGAGAGACCAAGTTAATTGATTAGCCATTTAAAGTATTCACACACACACTGCATGCATGTATGCATGCACATTTTGAAATACATCTATTTATCTATGCCTGATTACCTGCGCATATCTGCAAACGACAGTAACTGATTTGTCACTATGACCGTTGACAGTTGGTCAAATTAGGTTGAGTTCAAAATTGACTATTTTGAACACTATGATTCTTAAACATCTTTGCCCTTATACATAATCCCATTGAGATGCTATTCTGCTTTTTTTTTTTTTTCAGAATATTCTGCTCCTGGTATTGGTTTTTCATAATGCATCAATCTGCTATGGTTTTTTTTATCCTTCATTGTTGTCAATACTTTATTGATCACTGTTAATTAATTCTCTTCTCCAGAACTCTACCAGAGATGGTTGCTACCATTTTGTCAGATTCTGTAAAAAGGGAGAGGGTTTTATCACTATGTGATGCTTCAGATGTTCTGAGAGATGCGTTTTCCCAGACAGAAGCATGCATGAATCATTCTTATGAGGTATGTTAGTTTCTTGTATTCTTGCCTACTAATGCATTTGTCCTCCTGTTTGATCTCACTTTTTGTGTGCACTTATCTGTAACTTGTATTTGAAATGGTGGATGTGGTCACCTCAAAAGGGTTGATTTCATTTGTAGTATCATCTAGCTATGAAAAGGACAACTTTTTGGATTCTAGGGGTGTGGCCCCTTGTATATCTACAATGAAGTGGAGTGCCTCCTACCTCAATAGTTATTATCAATCTCATGAATTCTTTACGAGACACATAGTTTGTAGGACTTGGTTGTATTCATTTTGGAATTCCGTAGTCCACACTGCTAATAGAATAACTGTCTGGTGGCACAGTAGAAGCATCTTCCAGAATTGGGTCAGCTGGGAAAGGAAGAGAGAGATGGGGAGAGAGAAGCGGGGGCTGTTTTTGGGGGGTGTGTTTGCTTAAAGTGGAAAGTAATAATTTGAGGATCTGGAGGGCTCAGTGACAACATGTTACCTAGTTGGACTGAATAAAACTATTTCCCAAAAACCCACTATCTAGATGGCTGGAATTTCCCTGTCCTGTGGAGAGAGCCTCTGCCACTATGTTCAGGTTCTGATAGTTTTGCCACATAGCAAGAATGGTTGCTGCTGTGGTCTCTAGATTTCTTATTTACTGCACTTGTCTAATCAACACACTATAATGGCCCTCTTAGTGAAGGCCTTTTCCTTTAATTTGTTTTTTTGATGGTTTGGAGTAATGTTATCAGTCTTACAATATTCAAGGAAACTTGCTTGTTGGGAGTTGCAAATTCAGCCTTTTCACTTGCATTGGAGTTGGAAGTTTGTCCTTGCCTTAAGCATGGGCTGGGTTTTCTTTTTAGTGGGGGAAGACCTAATTGTGTTAATAGGTTCCATGCATATGTGCGCTTCTAAAACTATCTTTTTCTCTTGGAGAGAAAGCTCCATGCATGTACAAAATCATGGACTCTGTCATTTATACATAGAATGGATGGAGTATTTCTTCACGAGTATCTACATCTCTGGCTATCTTGTTTTTATTCTTGGGTTGAGATGTGTTGGGGGCATCCCGCATTGACCAGTGCCAGTAACTTTGATTAGAAAGAAGATAAAAGTGCATTATTAGCATGTCTAAATGCTGCCGACCTTTTCTGTGGTGCTTCGTGTATCTTTGTACTTAAGATATTCAATCACAGTGGGAACTTGGACCATGAAGTAATTATTGAATGGCAAAATGAATTGTAATTTCATCCTATTGACTGTTTTGAGTATCTTAATTTTTAATCATTTTTTCATGACCAGAAGTAATCTGAAAAAGGTTGCTTCATTGTCCTCTCAGAAATTTAAGACTGTGATTTGCACATTATGATAATCACTTCCTTGCAGGGTTGTACTGCAACGGTGCTTCTGGTATGGGCTGATGGTGATGAAAATTTCTTTGTTCAATGTGCAAATGTTGGGGACTCAGCTTGTGTTATGAAGTATGTGTTCATGTTGTTATTCTTTCATTTATTATGATCACTAGGATAATATAGCATCAAAACTTGTATGCTGGTGTATTGGATGGGAAATTTGAAAGGCAAGCAGGAATATTTACGGTCCTCAGCTGTGATCTTCTTGGGAATAGTCGTTGTCATTACTACAATTTCTTAGCCATTCTTATGATTGCTTAGAGGTATAACATTGAATTGTTTGATCAAATGTAGTGGAATATAACAGGACATTGGTGGTTATCCCGATTGTATCCTTGCCATTTCATCTTTATTGTTGCTAGTTCAATCTTATTTTATTACAACAGCTCCAGTATAAACACATATGCATGATGATTTGATGCTTTAGTTCCCATTTGCGGTGGTTTTGTCATCTTTTTGCTCACATTTTCACCTCTTTAACTTTTGTTGTGGTAGCTTTGAACATCTCATTTTATATCTGTGGTTCTTGATAAAAAGAACTATGTTTCCTTCATATGGTATCATACATATGATCCTTTAAGGATATTTCCTTGCGACTACATTTACTTTAACACAAGCAGATGTGATTTTGTTGTGGCAGTGTTAATGATGAACAGATTAAGATGACTGAAGACCATAGAATAACTAGTTCTTCTGAAAGACTTCGAATCAAAGAAATGGGAGAACCACTGAAAGATGGGGAAACTCGTCTGTGTGGTAATGCCAAAATTGACTTCCAACATTTCCATACATTGTGAACTAATGGTTGATTTACTTAAATTTTTTCCTTCTTACTTCAGGTTTGAACCTCGCTCGGATGCTTGGTGACAAATTTCTTAAACAGCAGGATCCTCGTTTCAGTTCAGAGCCTTATATAAGTCAAGTTGTACGCATTGAGCGAGCATGTGGCGCATTTGCAGTATTGGCAAGGTGATTTGCTTCTGAGCAGTCTTTGTAAATTTTTCTTTAATGCATTAGTTTCAGCAATAATTGTCTTAATAACAGTCTTTTATCTCTAATATCTTAATTGATTATGTTGACTGATGCAACTGATGAGCCCCATTGCTTGGATATTTATGTTTTGCTGTTTCATTCTCTTGAGCGAGTCCCTTTATTGATTAGAAATATTTTAACGATAAAAAATTTGAGGATTTGGTGTGTTTTGCTTTCTTAAATATGTGGTGTTTAGTATATTCAAATTTTTGTAACTCTGGATTGTGCAAAAATCACAGTGATGGGTTTTGGGATGTCATTAGTGTGAAGAAGGCAACACAACTAATCCTTCAGGTATTTTCTGTTTAATACTCAGAGGTTTCTTTCTGATCTCTATTTCTTTGTTCTTTTTCTTTCTTTCTTTTTCTTTTTAATTCTTTAAATTCGATCATTGTCTTGTATCTCTATAGTCATTTTAATACATCCTTAAATCTCTGAGCTTGACAGACGAGGGAAAGATACTTGGTGGATGAGGATTCGGCAGAGAAGATTGCTAATTTTTTGTTGACTGAAGCTAGAACACTGAGAACAAAGGATAACACCTCTATAATTTTCTTAGATTTTGATACCACTAGAATCTCGTGTAAAGTTGAATCTTGATTTGAATTAGAAGGTTTTGGTTATACTAATGAGTATATTTGCTTATCTTTTGTTATTCGAAATTGTTGTACCATCCCTCTTCCTCTGCTTCCAAGCGATATCATCCAAATGATGGACATATATTTGGCTGATTCCTGGGGTAACAGAAGAGTACGGGGCTGCTTCAAGACGTATGGTGCAGATGGTCATTCGGATCTCAATGGCAGCACTGGAAGTTTCAGAGATCTCTGAAAGCTTGAACCTAGAACGGTGGTTGACATGTCCTGCTGTAAGTGGAAGACTTCGATGTCGTGAATTATGAGGACAACAGTGTATCCGTTCTCTGATGTTAGCATCCTTCAGAGACGGACATTAGTGTACTGGAAAGGCCTTTTCCTCCATGGATTATGGCATTGTGCATTCAAACTGGGTGCAAGAAATAGTTCAAAGATCCATCAGAGTCGCAACCTTACTGGGAATGACTCACCATTTTGCATCCGAGAGTAATATGGAAGATTGACCTTTCTTTTACGGTGCTAGTATGTAAATTTTTTCACATCCATGTATGACGGGAATAAGTTTTTCTTGTGTGTTCTTACCAACGGCCAAATGAGTTTGTATGTCAATAAAATTTTGTTCAAACAAAAATATTTAGTTCTCTTGCTATAATTCTGGAGTCGAAACGGCGGGTGTACAAATAATTTGAGCATCTGAAACCAATTCGACGAAATCTTCTGGCCGGAGTATTCCGACTTTTTTGAGGCCCTTGTCAGAACACTAGTACAGAATAGAAGAGGTGGGGTGGTTGGAAAAGGTTTTACTTTCATGAATCTTGATGGATGGTGAATAAGAAAATTTTTACTACATCGAAAAGCAGAAGAAAATTTTTAATCATATAAGGAGATCTGGTTTTTTTTTTTGGTCAACATTTTAAGTATCCCAAACTAGCGAACAGGCGGGTCCAAAATGTCGCCCTGTACATAAGAAGAAACCCAGCCAGCGGGTCCCTGCTCTTGCTGATGTGGCCGGAGCCTAAACTTCAATCTTTCAGTTCCTTTCTTACAGTAACTCCAAAACCCTTCCGCTCTCAAAGTTCATACCCTTGGGAGCAAAGTGCGCCCTCTCTCTAAACACGTAGAAATGGCGAAGAAAAGAAAGACAGTCGAGGCTGAATCCGGGCCGGAGCTAGATGCGGAGAACGCAGAAAATCGCGTACCACAAAGCGAAGGCAAGGTTGTGAACGGGGAGTCCATTAAGAAGCACAAGGAAAAGAAGAAAAAGCACAAAGTCCCCGCTCCGGAAAACGATGTCGAGCTCGTAAATGGTGACTCTCATAAGAAGCACAAGGAAAAGAAGCAAAAGCATAAACTACCCGACGAAGCAAAGGAAATACCCACAGTCAGCCTAGCCGTGCCCGGTTCCATCATCGACAATGCGCAGTCGGCCGAGCTCGCCACACGAGTACAACTTTCTCTTCTCGCGTTATTACATTTTCCGTTTGGCTGAGTTTCTTCTTCTTTTCCCCCTATTTTCTTGGCATCCAAACGGAAATTTCAACTTATCTTTCTTTTTTTTCCCTCGCAGTTAGCTGGTCAAATTGCACGTGCTGCTACCATTTTCCGAATTGATGAGGTCTGTTGCTGTTCCTTATTTAATTTTATGCATTGGATGAAGTGGCTTGTGGTTATATTTGTTAATTATGCAAAAGCGCACGTATTTCTGTGACTAAATAACTTGATACATCACAGGAAGCTCACTTCCCTTACTGATTGAAAAAACAGGTGGTAGTGTTTGATAATAAGAGTGAGTCGCTGAACGGTGACAGTGCATTAGATAGTATGGATAAGAATGAAAGTGGTGCTGCTTTCCTGATAAGGATCCTACAGTATCTTGAGACGCCACAATATCTAAGAAAAGTTCTCTTCCCAAGGCACAACAGTTTGAAATTCGTGGTACCAACTCAATTCGCAAAAGCTAATTGAATTTGCTTGTGGACGACCAGTGGATTTCTTTTATTGGATTTTTTGGTTCACAGTTTGCTAAATGTTGTATTTTGCGTCTTGGCAGGGATTGTTGCCCCCACTTGATGCTCCTCACCATCTGCGGAAGCATGAATGGGGTCCGTATCGAGAAGGTATGTGTCTATGTTAAAAAATGTGTAACAGTTTGATGCAGTAGTTGAACTGTATACTGATTGATACTGAGCTTTTAATTCCCCTATAAATACCTTCATTGCTTGAGGATTCTATACTACTACCTATTGACGACCTTCAATGTTGGCCTAGGATTTTAGAGGTAAAAAGATATTAAGCTGCATACTTAGATTGTCTAATTTTTTAATAGAGTCTAGTTTGACGAATCTAGGATAAAGATGAGGTTTTGAAATATATTAGATTTAAGTAGTAAAGATAATTTTGAGTTGCTAATTTGGCTGAATATGATTTTTGGTGAACAAAATTGGTGGTTATGGCTCTTGAATGTAACTTGAAATAAATTTGTTTGGACGGTTAAATTTGTGTGTGACAAACATGAGATAAAATCATTGTCCTTGTTCAATTACTGCATGATTCTGTTGTGAATTCTGTTTGTGTAGATTATTCTATAGGCAATGTCTGTTTTAACAACTATGTTCTTCATGTTAGACATGTGCCTGAAATTTTGATATCTTGTATTAACTTTGTAGGTGTCACGCTAAAAGAAAGATCTTCAGACCCAAGAACACTAGTTGATGTAGGTTTAAGTAAGGTAAAATAGAATTCTTCTTGTTCTTTATCGTTTTCATGTTGAGCAGATCAGGTAGTTTAATGTCAACAAAATAGTTTGTATAGACAGATGCGTCATGCAATGTTGTTTGTATCCAATCATTTATATGTGAATAGAGTCTTAGAGTTGCTCAATGTCCCATTCTTATGTGACTCACACAGTTGTAAATAACTTTGAACTCATTAGTTGATTATCATACCAGAGGAATTTGGCAGTGACCGACAAATGATTTACTTGTATGAGTTCCAATCATTCAGTATTGTGATCACAAAACCTTTGTCTTTGTCTTTATCTATCCCTGGAGACCAGTTATGCTCAATTGGGATGTTTGTGGTTTACTCGATATTCAATATGCTTTTGTAAATTAGACCATATTATCTGTCTTTCTGGCTGTCTCTTTCTCGTGTGTTTCTCTACACGCTATGTGTGGGGAAGTGAGAATTTTCAGTACTTCAGTAAACAGATTCAAATGATCTCTATGCCTTTTTGTCTGTCTCTTTTTCATATGCGTATGCATCTCTACGTGCTTGTATGTATGGGGGAGTATGAATTTTTAGCACAGTAAATAGGTTCATATGCTCTTGTTGTCTTTCTTATGGTTCTGGGGGAAAGCTCATGTATAGAGCCGCTCCCTTTTTTATTCTGATTTCTAATTTTCCACCAAGATTAGTCATTTGGATTGTTTGTGGACTTTGATCTATGATGAGGAACTAATCAACAGGTGTATGCTTACTGTGTCTCAGTTAGTTTTTGCTTAATTGTCCATTGGCATTGGGCTGGCGTGTCTCATTTATTTTATTTATGTATAGTCTATCATGTTAAAATTTTTCCATTACATCTCGTCAACAATACTTATACTAGGTTTTTGATAATTGGCGGTTGAATGTATTGTACTTGAAGATTAAATAAGCTTTGCACCACCCCAACCCCCCCACCCCTTCACAAAAGAAAAAGAAAGCTATAGAAGGATAAATTTTGCCTAGTACATATTATACCTCCTCCCATTGAAAGAATAGGGAGCATAGTGAAGCTCAAGAACCGCTTGGTGCATCTGTAACTTTCCAATATAGAAAAAAGGAAAGTTTATTGGTTCATTGGTAACTTATGCAGATGTTTTTTATTGATCAAGTATTGGAACCTGGAAGGAGAGTTACTGTAGCTATGGGAACAAACCGCAGTCTTGATCCTGGTAATGAAGAGAAGTCTCTTTCTATCTCTTTCTCTCTCTCCCCCTTTATTTTATTAGATGCGGAGTTTTTTCTTTCTCTAAGTCTTTGCTTAATTGTTATTTTGTTTGGTGATAAATGTGAACACGTATTGTTGATCAGTTGGTTCCTCTTGCATATCTGAACTTCTGTCTTGATCTGTGCAAGCTGTTAGATTCTTTTTAGCAAGAAATTAAAATTAAGTTGGTTTGCTATAAATTTTACTTGTCCAATCTGTGGGGGCATCAGAATTGTGTATTGGTCAATGTGTTTCATATGCCATTACATGAAACTGATTTCTTTTTCTTTTTGTGCAATTCCATTTTTTTGTGCCCTCATGCCTTCATATGCAATCTTCCTATAATCAGAATAAACTTTAAAATGGGCTTTTTATTGCATGATGCATTTGTCTAGATATACCACGTAAAGTTGTCCCATCCTCAAAGCCCAGGGAAGAAGCAGGAATGTACTGGGGCTATAAAGTGCGATATGCATCTAGTATGAGCTCAGTATTGAAAGGTTGCCCATACGAGGTATTCATTCTTTGATGCTGATATTTATTTTCTTCTTTCATTTGACCTGTAGATTTTCTTCTTGGCAAACCGTCCATCAAGGTCCTTCTATAAGGTTATGTTTTATCAATCGCAGGGTGGTTATGACTATTTGATAGGTACCTCAGAGCATGGACTGACTATTAATTCATCAGATCTGACGATACCTGCCTTCAGGTATGTTTCTGTTTGATGTCTTGATGATGAATAAGATTGTTTCTGTCAGATGCTATGAGTATAACTTCCTTTGGCTGGAGTTCTCTAGTGAATGAAGCTAATGTTGCTTGTACTTCTCTATTACTGGACTGGACCTCAAAATTTCAACCACATAGAAGTTGTTGACCTCTGTTCTTATCTAAGCCTTTAGGGCTAAAGAGAGAATTGGTGAGAACTAGAAGATGATGTGTATGTAATGGTGTCTTTGAGCCTTGAGTACAATATGTTTCATCATAAAGATCCAAAGTGGTAAGAAAGAATATGGTCTTTCCCTCTTCTTGTTTGATATGTTGAAAGGAACGGGAAGTAGGTTTTAAAGCTGAACAATGTGTCTCTGGTATTAGATAGAGAATTATTGGTTGGGTTGGTTTTTTATTGCCTATTTCCAGTTTGTTTCTGGTTGTTTATTGGTGTATGTCAGGTCTGCTAGTATCTAGAGCTTTGTTTACAAACAAAGTTTTAGGGGCGAGGCAATTTGATATCATGTATGCATTGTGATAATATATACATACATACATACATACATACATTTACTTGTGATGCTTTTGAATCTGATGTATGAATAACTTCATAGGCATCTATTGATTGCTTTTGGTGGACTTGCTGGGTTGGAGGAGAGCATTGAAGAAGATAATAACTTACAGGTATGTTACCAGACAAACTATTTCTTTGGACATTTATCTAGTTTCATTTTTGGCAAACTGTACCTCATAACATGTTTCGGGAAAATGCCACTGGATTTTGGTAGCACAATATTATCGGTTGTATATTTTTCCCGTGACTTGGAAGAAATGAATTGTTCTTCCTTTGCACTTATTCCGTCTTTATATGCCAGCAGTAGCACGTACCTGACATGTTCTTGATTGGGCATGACAAAACGGAAAAGCATTTGGTTGATGGATTTAGTAATTGTAGAGTTTTGAACTTGCTGGAAGTCATTATGATCCTATCATTTTTGATGGCTGGAGCCACAAGGTGTAGTTGCTAATTTTTCAGTAACGAGGGGAAAAAAGTGAACGAATATTATTGATGTGAGTTTCTTCCTTCCCCTTTGGTTTCAGGGGAAAGATGCGCGTAAGGTGTTTGATACGTACTTGAACACATGTCCCAATCAGGGGAGTCGAACCATTCGAACAGAGGTACTCTTATATTCTCCGTTTGTCTCTTTCCCTTTTTTTCAAAATAAGAGACTTATCTAACTACTCCCGATCTTGATCGATTTGCCTCCTTATGGACAGGAAGCAATTTTGATCTCTCTTCAGTATTTCCAAGAGCCAATAACCCGAGCATTGGCAAAGAGTTGAAGTAGCAACTTCCTGAAAACAAGTAACACCTAAATATTCAGAATTTTGGTGATTGTGGTCTTGGTTGGTGAATGTACTCGATCCAGTCACCGTCTTCCGGATTCTGGGTATGGTGGCAGAGGGGAGGAGATATACATCAGAAACGACATAAATAGGGATGATCCCCTTCTGTCTGACTTGCGATTTTAGCCAGACTGGTTGCAGGCCTTGGAAACCAGGGCCCTTTGTGTATTACTTTTAACGAATTCTGAACAACAATATTTCTACTCACTAAAAAGAAGAAAAATTAAATTTTCTCTGGTATTAGCTGTACAGGAATGTTGTAGTGCAACTTCTTGTTTTCTCAATTTCATTTCTAGCAATAAGGTACTGGCTTAAGAACAGTTTCGGATCTCTATTATGAGGTTATGCAAAGGTTTCGCGGTCCATGTTGATGAGGAAAGTAGGAGGGTCCACGGGTGGCTCCAGGCCAATATGGACGCAAATGTGTATACTGCTACCAAAACCAGAATTTTAACTACCAATACATCTGCGATTTTCATACAACAAAAGCAGTGTTGATTAATTCATAGAATAAATTATTAGCCACGCCGATTACGATTCATCCGACGAGAGTGGGGAAAAAAAAAAAAGAAAAAAGAAAAAAAGATTGATGACCTTTTTTTCTTCATTCAAAAATGATATGTCCACTTAGCCATTCTATGATCTTTATTTTCTCCAACAGGTGCATATAGGTTCGTCTAAGTTTTATAGAAGCAAATGGACTAAGTTGGACTAAGTTGTGGTCGTCACAAAAATAATGATCTATATAATGTAACATTTTTTAGTTTATTAAAATCACCAATGAGTCAAGTGAAGTAAAATGGATTCTACTTCTAATCATAACAAATACTTGATTTAGTTGAGAATAGACATTACTTGAGATTAAGAAATCAAGTTTAACATTAAGTACAAAAAATTGATTTTTCCTCAACTCAGTGATAAGCCAAAAATTTGGAGATTCTATACTTTTTTCTTTATTGGTATATTAGTTAAAAAAAATTATGATATTTTTTTGGAATATTTGACTTAATTAATGGTATTATTCATGTTTGTCCATGTGGAAAAAATCTTTTCATTAAAAACCGAAAAGGTTACTTTCCCTTGAAAAGTTATAACTCTATTGGATCTTCCATTGTTGAGGCCTTTTTTTAATTTTTATTTCCATATAAAATCTCAACATGTGGACAATGTTACAATAAATCTACAATAAATCCGTTCTATTTTGAGCTAGTTTAAGGCGCATAATTATATTAATATCCCAGTCATAAGAGAACAAGGAGAGCGAGGAAGGACCTAGGCGGGACGTGGAATTTTGATGAGGGACAATTACGTCATTTAGATGGAAACTAAAGCCGTGTTTGGCATAAAAGAGACCCTCCCATAACACGGCCACTATTCTCCTCCTTAGTGATAGATAGAGCGCCGAAGAAAGGGAGGGTTCTTTTTATTTATTTTCTTCCGGAGGCAAAATCAAAAAAGAGCGAGCGATTATATAGAGGGTGTGTATGTGAGTCTGTGTTTGTTACTCCAAAGCTTTTTAATCCCCTAGTATTTAATTTTCAAATATCCGTTAGAAAAGCGACGCTCCCGCCACGGCCGAGCCAGCCATGGCTCAGCTGGAGAGCCAGACCCAGCAGTCCACCACCCTGGAGCCCTCGGCGGTCCACCACACCAAGTCTCTGATCTGCGCTCTCAACCTCGTATCCCGCGATCTTCCCCTCCCTCCCGACCTCCACGATGCCGTTTCTTCAATCTGTTTCTCCAAGGAAGACTCCGCCGACACTGCCTCCGTCAACGGTGCTATCGCCGGGGAGTTGGCCCACAAGCCGGTCCCCGGGAAGACTTTGGTAATAGTTCTCTACGATGGCCCTATCTTGCCTTTGGCTGCTTGGGTAATTGAAGCAGTTTCTGGGGTTAGGGTTGGGATTTGATTTATGTATTTTTGGCGTGTTTTGTGTTGGAGTGGGGATATTTTTCCTCTATTGAAATTCCTGCTTGTATTTCCTATTTTGTTTGTGTGTGTGTGTTGCGCTTAGTTCTGTAATTGAATTTATATAATGAAGGGGATTTTGTGAAATTGGCTTTCTCTAGGGTTGTAGGTTTGATTTGATTGCTCGTCGTTGGTTTCTGTTTTAGTAGCTTTTTCTGTTTCGAAGTGTTTGTTATGTTTATTTCAATTTCTTCTTTTTTCTTTTCTTTTTTGGCTACTTTTTCTTTTATGAAGTTGGTGTTATGTTCTTACACCGTTAGCATTGGTTTTCTATTGAGTAATAAAACTTGTTCCTTTCAGTATTGAGTTGGTATACATCATGCAGGGAGATCATGGCGGTTACAAAGGAGATCTGTTGGCCGAGTTTGAGGATGCACTGTTGGAGCAACGCCTGGATTGTATGTCAGGCTCTGGATTGAAAGTAGCAAGGGAAAATCGTGTTCAGAGTCATGTTCAGCATCGATTGGCTGAGCTTGAAGGTGAGCAAAATTTATGAAGAACCTTGGGCATCATATAATTGATGTGTGTGAACAAAACCCCCATCCACAAACAAGCCACATCCATAGTAAAAGAGAAAATATGATTACTTACTTTTGGTAGTTCTTGTTTACTCTGGTTTGAGATGGTACTATCTATTTTTTATGAAGAGTTCATATTGTTTTCTTCCAATATTGGATAGCACTTGTGTTTCGTTGCATGCTTTGAAATGTTAGGGGTGGAGAAAATAATAGAGTTGGCAAGTGTCATTAGGTACTTTATTGATAATTTTTTATGATTATTTTCCTTTGTTCTTGACCGCATTGTAAAATACATGGTTGAGGGAGTTGCTTGCTTTTTGGATGGGTATTGTCTGCCCAAAGCCCCACTGGAAGGGGGTGGGGTAGCAGAGAGGGGGAACAGGGACTTTTGTCTGAATATAGAATTGGTGTTTTTTACTGGTTAAAATTTTGGATGCTGCCAATGGATCTTTTCAGATAGTTTAACCACTGCAAGAATGCATTGTTGATCTACGTGACTGTAATGTACTTACCGAGTGTTAGGAAGTTTTTTCTAAGATATTGATAGACTTAACTTATTTGAGATCACTTGCTTGAAATTGTTTCTGTCTTTTATTTGTGTGAATTACTGTTTATTAATGTCACACAATTTTGTCTAGCCAATTTTCCTGAGTGGATCACTTATGCATTAATGTTTTGAATCAGAATTGCCTTCAACTAGAGGTGAGGACCTGCAGACAAAGTGCCTTCTTGAACTCTATGGGCTAAAGGTAAACTAGTTACCATAAATTATGACAATTAGTAAACAGAACATGGCAGTTAAGTGGAATAAAGGTTACTCAGCATCTAATGGTGCTTCCTTATGTGATCCTTCTTAAGTGGCCTTTTTTTTGTGGGTGGAAATATCAGTTCTTAACAGAGAGATCAATTTTCTTGTTCCTTTCCTAGAAACAAGAAAAAGAAAATGTACTTATTCTTGGCGTTGTTTCAAGGAGAAATTTGTGAACTGCCTCTGAAGTCTAATCAAATGTGCCTCGTAAGGAGTCAATGATTCACAAGCAAAAATTCCTCTGTTGCTTGTTGGCAGTTTATGGATATGTAAAGGGGTTCTAGTAATTATAATATAAAAACATGTAATCTATTTGTTACATTTGATACCAGGGGATGACATAGCTTCTGTCGTTGTTTGTGAATGCCTTTTCCTTTAGCAGCTTGCAGACTTGCAAAGTAAGGTTCGGTCAAATGTGAGTTCAGAGTACTGGCTTCGAGTAAACTGTGCAGAACCCGACAAGCAATTATTTGATTGGGGCATGACGCGATTGCGTCGTCCACTTTATGGTGTGGGAGATGCATTTGCCATGGATGCCGATGATCAGTTTAGGAAGAAACGGGATGCTGAGGTCATTTTCTTATTCATGCATATCTTTCTTGAGTTTTTTACCCGTACTGTGGGCACAGCCCAAATCTGTGGTTTCTAGGTTTTATGGAATCTTTAGAGACTGTCGCTTCCAGTCCTGGGATGTGGTTGCACTCTATGCTAGGGATCCCAGCTATGATGTCACTTCATTTTAAATTGATCTGAAAATTTAGCCATTTCATGTCTGAAATTGATACAAAAATAAATTTAGAACAAAAAATTAATAAATAACCATATGAAAATGATGACTGGTAAGAATTATTACACATGACCGGTAAGAATTATTACACCTTGTCAAGTTTTTCCTTGAGAGACTCCTAGAAAGGGCCACTAATAAGTTATTCCAATCGTCATTTTAATTTACAAGTTAATAGCCAGTTATGTGGAAATTCTTAACTTCCTGGGCTGAAGAGTTGTATCAATTCAAAACACAAATCATCAAAGTGGGCAAAAAACAAGTACTGCATGCCTAGACGCTGCTGACATAATTCAAACCTTCCATGCAGAGATTGTCAAGGTTGGAAGAGGAGGAGAAAAATCAAATTGAAACTAGAAAAAGAAAATTTTTTGCAGAAGTACTGAATACAGTTCGTGAATTTCAATTGCAAATCCAAGCATCAATGAAACGCCGCAAGCAAAGGAATGATGGGGTCCAGGTATGCTCTCTTCTTGTATATCTCTAATTTTTACATTGCGTGCACATATAAAATGGGAGTGGAAACAGAAAATGGGGAGATGAAGTTAGAAAAACTATTGTAAAATTATATGGAAACATAGCGTGAAAACTGATGGGAAGTATGATTACTAGGAAGGAATCATCTGGACAATGTCTGAAATTGATGGATATGTTAGTTGACCAATAATGGACCTAGTTAGACCTGTTAATAGTTTGAGTTAAAAATGAAGGTGACCAAAAAAAAAAAAAAAAAAAGGAGAAAAAGAAGAAGATAGCTGCAAGTGATGATTAGGTAAGCATGCTTTTAACGAGTTTCAGTAGTAACCAGGATTTTTAAAAAGTGCTTATGGTCCTTGGTATCTTCCTTGCAACTGTGATACTTTCCTTATTGCGAGGGATTGCTGTCCTCATTAAGAATAGCATTTCAGGGAAACATGTTGGCAGATATCAAATGGAAAGATATCAGGGAAATTTTTTTCTTATGTTATACTTTTCATCTTGATAAACAAGTGTGGGACCCATACCTTGTGATAACCTTGCAGAAGTTTCAGAACAATTTTACACCAGGTTGATGAGGAAATTGCCTCTCCGTTCTCAGTCTTGCTAAACTTCTTTACCTTTTTCCAATGTCCTTGTATGTAAGATTTATATGATGTAAGAGACGTTTTGTTTCCTTTACATCTTTCCTCGATGAAAAATGCTTGGAAGAAAAAACTAGTTACTGCAATCTTCTGATTCAGAAGGCAATAGGTTTTTGCTTAGAACACAAAATTAATTGTTAATTTTGTCAATGACTAATAAGTTACCACGCAAACAAGCTTGGAAGGAACACTAAGGTTAGTAATATTGCCATTATAGTTTCCGGTAAAGCAATGATTGATAGGTATTCTAACAGGCTTGGCATGGAAGGCAAAGGCAGCGTGCTACACGGTTAGAGAAATTGAGGTTCCAAGCCTTGAAAGCTGATGATCAAGAAGCATACATGAGAATGGTGAAAGAGAGCAAGAATGAACGGTTGACAATGCTTCTGGAAGAAACAAATAAACTTCTTGTAAATTTGGGAGCTGCTGTTCAGCGTCAGAAAGATGCCAAAGATTCAGATGGGACAGAGTCCTTTAAAGACTCTGAAGTTGATTCGCCTGAATTGGAGGCTTCAAAGAGTGGAACTCCTCCGGATATACTTCCCGAGGAGGAGATGGATATTGATGCTAATGGTAATGTTGAAACTAGTGATTTACTTGAAGGTCAGCGGCAATATAACTCTGCAATCCACTCAATTCAGGAAAAGGTAAGTATGAAATAGTGTTATCTGCCCCATATCAGTCAATACCAGCCTTTTATTTTTCTTGCTTTTTCCAAGTTTCTGTGTTTGAGAAAACCCCACTGCCCTCCCCTTTGGCTTTTTTTTTTCTTGATCCATTATAGTTCATATTGCACTTAACCATCTACTAGTATGTAAAACATTCATGGGGAACAAGACATTATTTTCTTGTTGCAATCCGAAGTTGAACAAGAGCCGGGTGTAAACAGAAAGCACCATATGCACAATGTCATATGGAACTTGGCAATGTCAAGGTCTCTATACACCACTCTTCAGTTAGGGGATTGAACCTTCCTCGACAGTCCTAACATTTGATGTTGTTGAACTCCTATAAATGTTTCTGCAATTTCATTATTTTTCTAAAATCAATGTGAATGTGATGGGCTGTAATAATTATTGATTAGGTTCCATCGTAAGGGAAAGCTGTCTACTTTGTGCTGTTTCTAGTGTGGCCAGAATGACATACTTCCTGAATGTCTTTATCGTTTCTTTTCTTTTCCTATTTCGCAAGTTAAGTGTCAGTATTAGTTCTAAAGATTGCTAAATGCTTGAAAAGATTCAATTCATTCGACAGTGCTTGGTGCCATGGAAATAGCAACTACGGATTCTGACCTATTTCCTGTTTTTCTTTTCCGTTGTTAATACTATAAACCTCAAATTCTTTTTTTGAGGGGGAAGGGGTGGGAGCGGGGGGGAGGCGGGAACAAAAAGCACTGATGGAATCAGGAAATCTAATATAGTCTAAATTCTACAGGTAACAGAGCAGCCATCCATGCTCCAAGGTGGAGAATTAAGACCATACCAGTTGGAGGGGCTTCAGTGGATGCTTTCATTGTTCAATAACAATTTGAATGGAATTTTAGCCGATGAGATGGGGTTGGGGAAGACAATACAGACCATTTCATTAATAGCTTATCTCTTGGAGTACAAGGGTGTGACTGGCCCCCACTTGATAGTGGCTCCTAAGGCTGTGTTACCGAATTGGATTACTGAATTCACAGTGTGGGCTCCCAGGTATGCAGGAAGCATTCTTTGAAAGCAACATCTCTGTGTGTGTGTGTGTGTGTGTGTGTGTGTGTGTGTGTTTTGGTGTGTTTTCCCTGTCTTTGTCGCTGCAGAAGACTTATAAATTTTCCCTCAATTTTCTTCATGGTCCAGTATTGTAGCTGTTGTTTATGATGGACGACTAGATGAGAGAAAGACATTGAGGGAAGATTTAGTAGGGGATGGAAAGTTTAATGTGTTGATCACACACTATGATCTTATCATGAGAGACAAGGCATTTTTGAAGAAAATTCACTGGTACTACATGATTGTTGATGAAGGGCATCGATTGAAGAATCACGAGAGCGTTCTTGCACGGACTCTTGTTTCAGGGTAAGATTGCACTTGCATGTTATAAATGTTTTAGTAACGGAATTCATTTGGGTCCCACGTTTCTTATAGTTAATTATAACTAATGCACCCAAATAGTGTCGAGCCATTTACCTCAAATCTCTGCGCTTGCCTTTGGGGAGATTGGTGTTATCTCATTCAAAGATCATGATATGAATCTTTGCTTGTCTACTGCATTTTCTTTCACTGGTCTTCTGATATGCTCTGCGCTGTGTGGTGGCTGCTTACTTCCCCAACTTGCTTCTTATTGCCCGCTTCTCAAGTGGAGATACTTTATTAATTTAAATATTGTCTTTGGGAAATACTAGAACTTTAAACACCCAATTTCAGTTTGACGGCTATGTAAAGGTACAGTGATATCAAAGCTTTTGGTGTTTAATGTTGCAAAGTGATATCTGGTTTTTGACATCTGATGAACATCATTGAAATAGACATATGGTATCGCCAGAGAATTTAGGCCACAATTTTTTATGAAGAATAATTTTTATCAACACTTATGAATTCGGAAGTTATTTTCACTAAAAGGAATGCACATACTTATGTGGAGACTGAGATTGAAGCTTTTGTTGTTTTTGCTCTCTTTATTGAGACACAATGGCTATAAGTTTGAGACTATTTCGGAACATTTTGTAGTTTTTAGTTCTTCTGTGGTTGTTTGTGTCCCTTACAGCACTTTCTAAATGAATTCTTTACTTAGTAAGAATTATAGGTTAAAATTGTTGCAGCCCTTGTCCGAATGTATTGTGTTCCTTGCTCTTGTGTGAAAACCACATGAAATCACAGTTAGAATTTTACAGATTTGACGGTTTGTTTTTGGATTTAACTGTATCTTACACTAATCAGCCATAATCTATTAATCTAAAAAACATATTAATGTATGGCTGAGGATTGAATCAACCATATAAGTTAAAGAATCTACATTTGAACCATTAAGTCAATATTTGTGGCTTTGGATTATATCTGTCACTTTCTGTCTCAGCCATACAATTATTGATATTTAGGTTCTAAAATATACAATTCACTGAAAGTGACTGCTGTTATCCTTCATTCTTAGTTCTGGTATCCAACCTATGCTTGTTTGAAAATTTCTAGCAACTGTTATTGTGATACTTTTTTTGGTGCAGAATGATTGTGATTGATTTTCTCAGACCTTATATTGACTATTTTAGATATACTTTATTGTGGTTTTAATTGGTTTTCATATAGAATTCAAAAGGAGAGAAAGGCTCTTTATGTGAAATTTTTATTTGTATGCAGTTATCAGATACGACGGAGGCTTCTTTTAACTGGCACCCCCATACAGAATAGTTTGCAGGAATTGTGGGCGCTTCTTAATTTTCTTCTGCCACACATTTTCAATTCAGTTCAGAATTTCGAGGATTGGTTTAATGCACCATTTGCAGATAAGGGTGATGTTTCTCTTTCAGATGAAGAAGAGCTACTGATCATTCGTCGTCTGCATCAAGTGGGTATTGCCTCCTAATTTGAGTATTCTATTACCTTTCTTGATTTATTGGTTGACATATTTCCTTGACTCTTAGGTAATAAGGCCATTTATCTTGAGAAGAAAGAAAGATGAGGTGGAGAAATACCTTCCAGGGAAATCACAGGTCATTTTGAAATGCGATACGTCTGCTTGGCAGAAAGCATATTACCAACAGATTATGGATGAGGGAAGAGTTGGGCTAGCAGGTTTGTTGCTTATGCCATGCATCTGCATTTGCCACCCTATTGTTAAAATATATAAACGAATGATAATGATAACAATAAAGTAAACATAGTAAGAAAAAGACCACAACGAAGGCAAGAATCCTGTTTCTCAAAGGATGATTTTGAAGACATGTTCAAATTAGTTACTTGTTATCCTGCGATTAGTACTGAATCAGGGTCATGTTTTTGCATTGTTAAAGTCGTGGTTATCAAGTACATTTTTGTTGCTTTGATCTTTTAGAGCGGCTGCTGCGCGAAGCTAAAATGCTAGGAGGTCTCATAGGCTTGAAAGCTCCCAATATGTGTTTTACCTTTGAAACTGCAACTTTCTTAGCAAGACATGCAGAATAGTTTCATTTTTACTTTTGATAAGAATGTATTATACTTATCTTCCATATTATGTTTGTTCATCTCTTTCTTCTGAAAGCAAATTATTTTGGATTTTAAATTGTCGTAAAGTGGCCATCATTTCACTAAAGAGAGAACAATTTGCAGGTACTGGGAAATCAAGAGGTCTACAGAACCTGACAATGCAGCTCAGAAAATGTTGTAACCACCCATACCTTTTTGTTGCGGCAGATTATAATATGTGGCGCAAGGAGGAAATAGTTAGAGCATCTGGAAAATTTGAACTTCTTGACCGTTTACTGCCGAAACTCCACAGAGCTGGGCACAGAGTCCTGCTTTTCTCGCAAATGACTCGCCTCCTTGACATTTTTGAAATTTATCTGCAACTTCACGATTACAAGTTTCTTAGATTGGATGGTAACACCAAAACTGAGCATAGAGGGTCTCTCGTAGAAAGATTCAATGCCCCAGACTCTCCTTACTTCATGTTTCTCTTAAGCACTCGTGCTGGAGGCCTTGGTTTGAACTTACAAACTGCAGATACTGTAATACTTTTTGACATTGACTGGAATCCTCAAAACGATCAACAGGCAGAAGATCGAGCCCATCGTATAGGGCAGAAGAAGGAAGTTAGGGTATTTGTGTTGATTACTGTTGGATCAGTTGAAGAAGCAATCTTAGAGCGTGCTAAACAGAAGATGGGGATTGATGAAAAGGTCATCCAGGCAGGACTTTTCAATACAACTTCTACAGGTATGTTAAATTAGGTTTTGTAGAAGCTCATAGAAATATTATTATTTTCTCCTTCCCATAACATGTCCTCTTTTCCCTGTGGATGTCCTAAAATAAAGATATCCACTTTCTTAAAGCAGCGGCACCTGTTTTTCTTCATTTCTCATTGAAGGCATGCTTTCTCTTGATAAAATGTGGGTTGTTTAAGGAAGATCTCCATTCTTGTTCTCTTTCCTTAATATTACTGCACGTAGAACCAAGGGCACGGAAATATTTATTCTGACTGTCAAAATGGCTCTCTTTTCCTTTCTTTCATTTTCTTTTTTGGTCGTTCTGTGGTTCAAAGGTAGGGTGGGAATATCTTTACCACTGAGTGTTCAATTGGTTTGGTATTGTTAGAGAGAGAGAGAGAGAGAGAGAGACTACATCACATTTATTTGAACTTGTTACCCGTCTGTTAAGTTTTGCCATAATGTTCTGATCATTTTATCTTAAGTTTCATTCCTGATGAAGACTGTTGACATGGTCAATATTCATGTATACAGCTCAGGACAGCAGGCAGATGTTAGAGGAGATCATGCGTAGAGGGACAAGTTCACTGGGGACCGACGTGCCCAGTGAGAGAGAAATCAACCGCCTTGCCGCACGAACAGATGAGGAATATTGGATGTTTGAGAAAATGGATGAGGAGAGAAGACAGAAGGAGAAATACAGATCTCGTCTAATGGAAGAACCTGAAGTACCTGAGTGGGCATATTCTGAAGCGGCAATCAAGGAAGACGAGAACTCAACCTTTGAGAATGGCGGTATCTCTGGAAAGCGGAGAAGAAAGGAGGTTGTTTATGCTGATACAATGAGTGATTTGCAGTGGATGAAGGCTGTTGAAAATGGTGAAGATATATCCAGGTTTTCCGGTAAAAGAAAGAGAAGAGATCATCTTGCATCCGAGGCAAGTGCATCAACAAGAAATAATGCGGTTAAGGAGGAAAAGGTATTAGAGAGGGCGAATGAAAACATGCCTATGACAAGTGAAGGAACAAGTGAAGATACCTCTGGTGTTCCCGTAAAACCAGACTTAAAGGATCCCAAGTCTGAGGGACCAGATACTGAGAAACAGGAATATCAGGGTGTTGGAGGAAGTAACTTGAGTGGCCATTTGTTTACATGGAATACACACAGGAAAAAGAGATCAAGCTATGTGGTCCAGAGTTCACCGTCTGATACCAGGGGCCAGAATTCCAATGGAAGAGGAAACGGATGGACTTGATCAAGATGACTCAAAAGGGGTATTGAATGTGGATATAAGATATCCAGATCAACACTTTGAGCCCCATTGTAGTTTAGCTGCCGGTGCTTATTCAAAGGCCCAAGCTCAGGATGCGAGCTTTAGATGATAATTTTAGGTGGTGCGGTTACGGTCTCTCCACGACTTACTAGTCATTCTGGAAATTTTTAACGTGTCAAATATCGGCCCCAACGTGAAGTTATCCCAATTAATGGAATGGAATTTTTCTTTATTTCTCGATGGTTTCGCAGAGGCACCATCTGCCAACTCGGGGGAGACAGCTTAAACACCGTGCGGAAGGACCCGAGAGCTCCACTCTTTTGCGCTTTTGCCCATCCAAAATCTCTTCCAACATATATCAATTAGGACATATCTTAGAAATTTCATATGAGATGCAAATCATGTAACTTAGATTTTCTTATATGCATTCAAGAATTTTTCATTTTTTTCCTTCTGACCAAAAAATATATAATTCACGTCAAATCAAGTTGTCAGGCTCATTGGTTAGAACAATATTTTCTGTCAGGAAGAGCTTTGCTGAGAATAACACGTGCAAAGTAGCATTCAAACAAAGCAGAGTTGCATTTGACGACTAACCTGGGAAGGTACCAAAGAAGCACATATAACAAAAAGAAAAAGATGGAATACCCTCCACGCCATCTATCATTCCTCGCCTGCTCACTTGGATGATTCATTCAGAAGGACATGGTGTCGTGTTCCTTGATTTGAACAACCTTTATAGGGGTGGAAGAGCCATTAACTAAAGTGGGCTTAATTTTTGTAGTCATCACACTTCAGGACCTCATGATAACAAAAAGATCAGGGACCGACAGTAATGAATTGATCTATTTCTAAAAGGGAGAAAAAGCTTCCTTAAAGGCGATAAATAGAGCAACGTTACAAGATAATGCTCCTGCATTAAACAACTAACCTAGGAAAGGCACCAAGCAGACACATCTAACAAAATGATAACAAAAAGATGGAACGGTACCCATGCCATCTATCATTCCCCGGCTCCAAAAATTGCCACGGCCTGCTCATGCGGACGATTCATTCAAAACAACAGTCTAACCCAACAAGTTATAAATGCGCCTACAATTATTAATGTTCCAAATGGCTACCCGTACAGAATCCAATCATATAAATGCCTACATTTATATGATTGGATCTCTAATCCTCTTGGCCAACTTCAAGGTTCTTCAGTTTCGATTCCAGCTCATCGCCATTACCTTCATCTTCTCCGGACTCCTCGGCATTGTCCTCTCCTTCGGGGTCATTCTCATCCAGGGGGCCAAGCATGTCAGGAGATTTCTTGAATATTTCCTGGACCTCGTCGATGCCTTCATCAGAGATGAAATTTCCATTGATGTTCAGCAACTTAAACTGTGGTTTCTGAACTACAATCTGAGCTAGAACACGAGCTCCAGCCCTTCTAATCAAATTGGTACTCATATCAACTTCCTTCAACTGGGCATGACCTTCCAATGCCTTGCTGATCAGGATAGTACCTTCATCCTTGAATTCGTTCTCACTTAAGTTTACCTTGGTAAGAAGTGGCTTTGCAACAATACAAGCAGCAATTGCAGAAGCGGCTTCAGCCGTTATGTCGTTTCCAGCCATCTCCAAGACTTCAAGTGAAGGAGATGTTTCCTTAAGAACATTGACTATATCAATTGAACCCTCATCTTCCAAGTTCAGGTAACTCAGGTATACCTCAGATAAATTTGCATGACTGGAAAGCGCTTTACTCAGAGCTAGTCCTCCTTCCACACCAAACATGTTGTCCCGGAGGTCAAGCTTCTTCAAATGGGTACAACTCTTGAGTGCTTCTGCTAGGATAACTCCCCCTTCAGAGCCTATCCTTGTAGATGAGCAACGGAAGTCTTCCAACAAAGGAGAACGCTTTACAACCTCAGAGATAGCAAGTGCTCCTTCATCTCCCGTCATATTATTGTGAAATTGAAGGACTCTTAGCTTCTCCGTGGATGAAACCAACTCACATATTGCTCGAGCAGCTTCCTCAGAGATGCCATCATTCATTAGATAGAGTTCCTCCAAGCAAGTCTGTGATTTCAGAAGTGCACTAAATGCCCTTACTCCCTTCTCACCCAAGGCATTATTTGAAAGGTTCAGAGACCTCAAGACACTACCTTCAAGTGCAGCTGAAAATATATTCATGACCTCAAGAGCTTCTCCCTCCGGTCTCCCTGCAATGAAATCTGACAGGTCTACTTCTTTCAACTGATCCTTAAGGGAAGCCAGAATGGGCTCGGCAACATGGGCTGCACCCAAACCAAAACTTCTATTGCTGAAGCATATTTTAGAGTAAGAGTTTCCTGGCTCCTTCAGTGGCCTTAAAAGTTCCTCGACCTCATCTGCCTCAATAAAGGCTCGTTGGCCCTTGGATATGTCAAAGAAGGTTTCACGGGATGCACTAACACCCTCAGATGCCACTCCTTCATTGTCCACCTTGCTTTGAGGGCCTCTTTTTAGGACCTCCAGGAGTAGCCTGCTACATTCCTTAGCATAAAGCTGAACTGCAGAGCCACCATCACCATCTGGCTCTTCTTCGTAGTTTTTGTTTGCAGTGGTAAAAGCCACATCCTCAATTCGTTTTGCATTCTCCTCAGCCTCTTCTTTGCTTAGACTACCATACTTCTGGGTAAATATGGATTTACTGGTAAAGTTGTTTGTCATCCGCTCCACAAGCATTTGCCTCGTGTTTTGGCTAGGAGGCCATAGTTTAATTGAGAACTGCCTGCGCTCAGAACTCAAAGTCGTGCCATCCATTGCCAAAAAACCTACAAAGAGTTCCGAGTATGTTAACTGTCTCCAATGATCCCAGAGCAAAGCTATTTGCAGATGATAAGATGTAGAAATTATTTAAGCATAACTAATAGGTATGATATTACAATCAACCCATAATCAAACTACTTAATATTTCTTCCTCTCAGTGGGCACAGAATATTAGCAGACTCTTAATATGCTAAAAAGACCTCTGCTGACCCTGCAAGTAAAAGGATGACCTTGTAATCATTCATAAGGAAAAATGTTGAAAAGATGCATTCCTTCCCAGCTCAAAAAAGTTAGAGGAGAGCTAGATAGGGAAAGATTACTTGCACTACAAATAACTAGGGGGAAAGAAGAATAGTTTGGGAAGAAACAAAGCAGAATTCTCCGACGGGGAATTGGAAGTCTGACTTCTAATACATGTCAATATACATGTATATATACAGAATGGAAAGTATCATTAAGGAATTAAATCAAACTAGGATATATCCTATCGTTTGAAGCCTGAGGATCTTGATACCAACAAACTTTTACTCATATGTATATGAAGCATACACATAAGAACCTTTTGCGTTTATATCTTTTGTGTGAATATAAGATCATGTTTTTCCTAAGAGTTTCTGACGATGAAGAATATCCATAATTGTAATAAGGAGATCCCTTCTCTTCCAGAGAAAGAGTTGAAGGACAACAGAGAATTAAAAACACAAGAATCGTAGGTTGCCTACAGAAGCAAAAGAAAGATTCTCTCACAAAATATATCTTGACCTCGAACAAAAGAACCACCAGCAAAACACAATCGTGAAGCTAATAAGCAGAAGTCATAGATAACCACAAAACAAGCAAGAAAAAAAGACACAAATATGAAGGGTAAAAACGCTGAAAGCCTGGCAAACAACATCACATTCTAGAAGAACTGCGCAAAGGACGTGGACGGCGATGAGATCAGTAACCAAAATGTGTTTGTACGTCTAGAATTGCTGAAAAAGGTAGCTAACCACACTGTTCTCGATGGTAAAACAAATCAACAAGCTGGGAAGCTAAACTGCCAATAGTATCAGAAAGAATATTCCCAACACAAAAAAGGTCTTCAGACTAACCAATAATTGAAAAAAAATAAAAAATAAAAATAATCCCTTCCACAAAGCTGTAACTAGAAAAAGTTCAGACGCATAGGTTCTTTGTTAGCTAGTTTTGCACTTCTATAACCTACATCTATACCATCTCACTTCGACATTCTAACATTTATTTCCACCCTGTCGTCCCCATCCTGCCTCAGAAAGAATCATAAATATGCAATTATTAGCATGAAAAAGGACTAACCTCGTACTCTAACTTTAATGACAGAGAAAAGGGCTTTTTAAATAGCGTAACTGATCGAATCAATGATGAAAAAAAAAGAAGGTAAAATATACGAAGGAATAGAGGACGAACCGGGCAACACAAGCCAAAATCTATATTTTATTCCTCAAAGAACCTACTCAAGATCTTAGGAAAATACAGGAATTATCCGGCCTCGAACACGGAAACAGCAATAAAATTGCATCTTTCACACAGATTGTTACAGATCTGAGACACTATGAGACGCTAGGCAACTTCTTCAAAAGGAAATGACTCCAAACCGGAGAGATTTGAACAAACCCAAGAAAGAAATGGATAGCAATGAGCTGTATTAACCAATGCAGAACGAAAAAGCAGCATAGATTCTCAATAACACAATGGAACCCTAGAATCGAAGAGATGAAAAAAGAAAATCAAAAGATAAGAAGTGTACCCTTTTTCCTCTTCTGGATAAGTTCTGTCTGTGAGACTGTACTTGGTGGTTCTAACTTCGATTAAAACGGTTCCCTAAAACAGAGAAATGATTATGCAAGCGTTAAAGAGAAAGAGAGAGTTAGTGAAAGTGTGGAGGGAAACCGAAAGTGAAGAGAGCGAAACAGTTTTGGAAATGGCTTTGTCGGGAATTGTGTCCCAATGGGCGATCCTTTATATAGAGGTCGTTTGGATACTAAGATAATGTCTCTCAAGTTGTCGAGCCCTCCAACCGGACGGCGCACGACTGCGTAAGGTATCCTCGGAACCTGTAGGGGCCTGTTTAGCGTTTGTATTTTACCATAATTATTGACGATTCTTATGATCATAAGCCACTGTTAGATCAACACTTTCGAGAATTGATTATCAAATTCCCCACCTCTATCCCATTTCTGCTTTGTCCTAAGGAATATAAATTGATTAAGGGATTGTAGAATGCATGAATCGAGACGAGGACTTGAAAGTGCTCGTAAGGTACGAACGAATGGCGAAGGAAAGAGACAAGCTGAGAGTTGTATGGACTCCGGATTCAGAATTCCAATCATGGTTGTGTTGAATTAGCTGCTCCTTGATTGTGAGCAATTCACGGTGTCCTCCTCTGATTTCTTTCTTGCTAAAGCAACATCAACAGACCAAAAAAGGAGCACGTTCGAAAAAAAGCTGATTATCTCTTGGATTTATATAGCTGTAAAATGAGATTGATGGCCATTGAACATGCAACATGGCTGCAATGATTTTAGACGTGCACCACAGATTAGGCAGCTTTCTCAGCTGTGGACCCCCACGCTGAAATCCAACTATCTCGTTGGTGTAGATTCGAGAAAAAGTTGCCATTACAGATACTACATTTTTACCCTAAATTTGTTTAATCTCCTTGACATGCATATTATATTTAGGTACCACATTCTTATCTAGATTGTACAAGTAAATGTTCGTAATGAAGGATGCCTATTATTTGAGCTTTGTTGTTTGTTGTTTAACTTTGAACTTGTAGTAAGGTGACATCTTGTGATGGAGATGAAAGCAAGAAAGCAGCCCATGAGGCAACCATGTCACAGATAATTAGATGCAAACTAAAGCCAGGAACATCCATGATCCCGCACGGTTGGGTCTGCATCACAACAAATGGGCCTCGGACTTAGAACTCCAACAAGACTTGCAGTCGACGAAGGAGAAGCTACGATCTTGAACACGTTCGTTTGCTTTAGGCAGGCAAACAATAAATACTGTGCGTGGGCAAACAATCATGAATGCAATAGCTGCGATGCTGTAGTAGCGCCAACTCATTTCAAGGCTACCACGATTATCTCCCTGCATGTACTTCATTAACGCAATAACAAGCCTCAAAAAGCTGGGCGCTTTGATACGAAACTACCATAACAAAGTCGTGCTTATGTTACGATAATCAAGCACAGCCTTCTCATCTCGAATTATTAACACAACTAAAAAGGGATTAAATAACAAAAATCAACTGGTTTTGAAAGACAGCATGTGGCATACATGTCGGCTTCATCAACATTCTACTTCATAATCCCCGGTTTCTACTTTTGACATCGATCTGATCATCTCAACATCCAAATCAGTTCATGTATGGATAGAAACCATTTAACACAGCCAATAAGAATGTGCATTCTGGACATAGCTACCCATGCTTCAAATGAATTTTGACGGATAACATACATAAAAGAGGAGTAGTATTCTGAGCAAAATTCTGAAAAGGCTTAAACCTTGACATAACAACAATGTTTACGCTAGCAGATCATCTATGAAACGAAAACTCAACTCATAGATGAAACTCAAACTCTTAACTCATTCTTGCAGCTAGTATAACTGGAGGGCTCGAAAGTGGTACTTTCTAATTCCAACGAGAATTTTCGTAGAGCCCAGAATCACCGATCCTGGCTCAGAGACTCACGACAAGATTTCTATTTCAATGATGTATTGAACCCAAAACAAACAGGATTGATGTTTTGGAGACCTTTGGAAAAGAATCTAAGGTCTGGCAACAGACAACCACCCTCTTGTCTGATGCAGGACCATATTTAACTTGTGATCATCTAGGCGTAAATTGCCTCTCAACGGTGCTCGATTTACAGAAACTAAGTATACTACCCTGACATCGAAACACCAGCACTTGTCCCCAAAAACTCAAAACAACCATAAACTAGAAAACAGTTTTATAATTAGCAAAATATTAGCCAGAAACAACAGATTCATCGCGAATTAAGAACTATTAATAACATCCGGATACTTCAATAGCACTGTCTCCAAAATCCAGGCCAAAATTTCAAACACATAATAATCAAACTTATATCCCTAAAACAAAAAGAACAAACACAAACATAAAACGACCAAGGAAGCCAAAACAGGTAGTTGTAGAAAAGCTGAGCATAGGAAATCAACGGTAGGACTTCTGGAACCTGGCCCTGGCGCCGCGACCACCAAACTTCTTGGGCTCGCAGCGGCGAGGGTCGGCGACGAGAAGGGTGCGGTCGTAGCGGACGAGGATGTCCTTGATCTCCTTCTTGCTCTGCTCGTCCACGTACTTCTGGTAGAAAGCCACCAAGGCCTTGGCGATGCTCTGCCGGATAGCGTAGATCTGAGAAGTGTGTCCACCGCCCTTCACGCGGATCCGCATGTCAACGCCCGCGAAACGTTGGCGCCCCAGCAGCAGGATGGGCTCATAGGCCTTGAACCTCAGGATCTCAGGCTCCACCAACTCAATTGGACAGCCATTGATCTTTATCAGCCCCCTCCCACGCTTACAGTGGGTCACTGCCACAGCCGTCTTCTTGCGCCCGAAGCACTGCACCGACTCCGTTGCTGGTGGTGCTGCCGCCGCCGCCGCCATTGTTGTTGCAAGTCTCGTTTATGCTTGTTTAGGTGGCTCTGCGCTTGGAACCCTAGGGGAAGCCTTTAGGAGCTGCGGACACGAGTGGGATGGAGTATTTTAGGGTTCGGTGGTAGGGTTTTGGTGCGAGGGACTTGGTGTCTCGGACTCGATGGACGGCTGTGATTGCATATCCTTACGTCGTTAATTTTTAAATAACTAAAATGTTACCTTATAACAAAACAGTAATTAAGAAAATAACTAAAATATTATAGAATATAAAATGTTCTGAGGATCATAGTTTTGGTTTGGGGCCTTTGGGCTTCTAGGGGGAGATTGGGTTGTGGCATTGAGATCCGTAGTCTCTGTGCTTACCTACAGGCTTTGTAACATATGTGTTGGAATTCAATGATTAACGCTCCCTTTGGGCCTTTGGATCAAACTTACAGGTATATTTAGAATCAAACTTACAGTGTTAATTTTTTAAAAAAAATTCCCGTCTTGGATGAGAATGATTAATTAATGCAACCCATCTTTGGTTTTCATTAATATCGGGAAGTGTAGGGTCCTTTTTCGTGTTGGGGATGGGACCCTTCAAACACAAACTTGGAGAATCAATAATTGAAAATTACTTTCGGTCTGGCTGCCTCCACTAAGTACAGAACGATTAGACCAAGCGTGGAATATAAAATTAGCACTACCTTTCTCGTTGTTTTTTTTAAACCTTTTCTGTCTGATCTTGTACTATGGAAATCTTTGTGTTTCGGGAAAGATTGTGGAGCAGGTGGAAGCTCAAGAAGAACTATTAACAAGCAGTTGTTTTTATTATTATTGGAGTCCCGAGACACAGGCATGCCCAAACAACGACTATGGCGTACATCCTAATACATGCACCGAACTGCTAATCTTAAAAATAACAAAGCTGGAGTTTCCAAGCAATAGAAAAAGCAAGGCTAAATAACTAGAAAGAGAATAGCCATAAAGCTTATGAAGGATGCTTTTACTTGAGGAGAAAAGAAGCCAATCTTGTGGTCAAACGCTTAGCATTCTCACTCCCAAAAAGGATGATCTGGAAGGCGTGACCCTCTCCCTCCACTTCAATCAGTTCCACTTCTCCTTTCCACCCGCTTTCTTTCACTGCGTTATAGTACCAAACGCCTCGATCCTTAAGCTTATCATTTTCAGAGACGGTGACAAGCAACCGGGAACACCCAAGTCCAGCCAAGCTTGGTGCTCCTGGACCGACTGGATTCATCAGCGGATTGTCAATACCATCAGGTGCTCCTGGATATATATAGTCCCATAACGAACATATAAGTGACTTCTCGCGTTCTGCACTGAGCTCCGATCCTATTGGCGTCGAACCCCAGAAGAAGGGGTGCGTTAGAAAAGCGCCTAAAATTTTAACGCCTCCATGAACATTCTCGACCCCAGCTCGCATGGCTACATAATGGGCAATATTGGCTCCCGCACTATCACCACCAGTAAAAAGTCGTTTGAAGTCACCGTGATTTGTCAACCATGGCTCTTTATCGGCACCGTCGTCTGTCGAGTGTGCTGCAGTCCACTGAAAGGCAGCCCAGCTATCTTCATAAGCGATAGGAAGAGAGTGCTCAGGAGCTAGACGATATTCCACCGACACTGCAAGAACTTGAGCTAGTGAAACCAAACTATTAAGGTACCGCTGATGGTCAGAGGAGAAGGCGGATTCAATACAAAAGCCTCCACCGTGGAAGTAGACCAGTATGGGAAGTTTTTGGTTGGGTTGAGTGAGTTTTGGAATGTAAAGCCTGGCCGAGATGGGGGCCTCTTGCGAAATGACGACGTCTTTTGATGACACTCGAGTTTCTGGATCTTCAGGTGAAGGAGGCACGATTGAGGATCCTGATAGACGCTCAACTGAGCCGTCCTTGTAGACCCTGAAGAATGGAAGAAATTCGGCAGATACCTCTTTGCCAATGGACGGCATGTTTGCTGGGGGAATAGCGGCTTAATTCTAGGGATTATTAAAAAAGATGTGACTAGCTCGTTGAGCAAGAGGATTAGATGAGCTTCACCCGCACTTCCTACCCACCAGTCCCTTTTGATGTATAGACCAACCCCAAATTTAGTCATTGAATAATAATATAGACAAAAGAAAGTTCGAAAAGTTAGTTCATTTCCGTCTAATACTCCCTCCTTATGCGTGAGGTAACCATCCTTGCACAGAAAAAGATATGATACCTTCTTTGTCTATTTTCCACATGAAATTCGGTGAAATTTGAAGTAATTTACAGTAAAGATTAGGTAATGTTATAAGCAACTCGTGATCCTTGCATGGGTTGAAACATTATGAGCAAGACTTTTTTTATCCTTAGTTGATCTTTCGACCCAACTACCCAACAGCAAATATAATGCCAAACAGTATATTAATCCAGACTGGTGTAACATTAGTTAAGGTTTTGGAATCGGTGGAATAAGCAAAAACCTTGATCATTTCAACGAATCGATGAAAGCCCCAACTACCAAAATCCTTGTGAATTTAAAGTTTTGGTAAAGATAAAAAGCATGTTCAATAGCGTAAATCATGTCATGAAAAAGCTCATCTATGTTCAATGGAACTCAGATAAAGACGGGAGAGGAAATGCATCCACATGTGACTTGCAATGCGTTTTCTCATCCTTTTTATGTTTTGGCATTACAGAAGTTCAGTGAAAAGCACTCAACCAAGAAGAAAAATGGAATTGAGTGAAGAAAATATTTTAGACAAAAGTAGGGCTTCTTCCTTTCTTTTCGAAGAGCACAGTTATAAAAGAGAGAGCATACTGGACTTAATCAAAAAAACATGCTCATCGATACATATAAAATAAGTTTAGCCCTATTCCAGTTCACAGATGTATTGTTTGCACATTCACACTTGGTGACTGTTCTGCTTGCCAAGCCTCGACCTGTGTGGTTTGGTGACGACTTATGGCTTAGTCGGATGTTGTAACCTCGACCTGTGCGGTTAAATGAGGGGATGGATCCCGTGCTGAAGCCTTCTCATGGAAGAAGACCAAGAAGGGAAATTTTTTAATTGGGTTATAATTGAGTTTCGGGAGGCAAAAGCTAATGGTATGGTGGGATTTTCGGAAATGGCTGTCTTTTGACGACACCCTTGTTGGTATTAGGACCAAGAGTCAAGCCAGTACAGATTCGAGTACTAAAGGTATGAGCTCAAATCTTATCAACTTAAGAGACAATGAATCAGCTCACGTCAAGACTAAGGCTCAGATCAAGGAATAGCACGGATTGTACAAACCAAAATATATCATATAATGCGAGAGAAAGAGACAACGGAAATCCTCCATTTTGAATTAATTCTTTTTCAACAAAGATTTCAAGTGAGGTAGATTATTGGTTTCATGGTTTGGGAGAGTGATAGTCTCTGCTTCTGTTAAATGTTACCATTAGGACTTAGCCTTAGAATGGGTGTAGGCCCAGCCAATTTATTGTTATACAAGTATAGAGAACACTCAGTTTATGTATGTTTAGCCAATCATCCTACGTTAACAAAAGAAAAGTGAGACTAACATATAAGGAACAACTTGAGTAGTGCGGAAGATCTTGTATTGACTTGATAATCAGTAAACAAGAAGGATACAAGAGTTACAAAACAGGATATCGTAGTGTTGTTACAAAACAGGATATCAAAAGCCTACTGGTACATGAGTAGGGGATGCCCCTTTACAGACATCTAGACCGCTTATTTTCTACACAGAAACTTTCTTGAACTTTACACAAAGACTTGGTTGCATTGGTAATCAGTCAGTCAGTCATCTCCACCTCTCTTTTTCTTGCTGACTTGTCCTTCTTTTACACTGCAGTCTTCACAACAGGCATCGTGACGATTGGGGCAGGTGAAAGCACAACGTCCTGGCAAACGGGTCATGCACGCTTCGGGAGGGGAGAGACTTCCAAATCTTCATTTACACGTCGGTATTTGTCAAAGGCAGATTTCACTGAACCAATGGTGTAGCAGCAGGTACGAACAGGTTTACTGATCTCATGTTCATTTGGTTGAACTGGCTGGACACGGTGAGGCATCACTTGAATAGCTTGTGACACCCATGCTCTGCTTCCTTACGCTGCTGAGATGGTGAGCTTAGAAGCTAACCGGTGCATACCACTGCTTCTTTTTCCCTTCTTGGTTTCACAAGCAAGTGGCAGAATGCTCAAGGCACGTTGGGGTACTGTATGCAGGGCTTGAGACGCCTCATGCTTAGCACACTTGCACAACTGAGATGTCGACCCTACATGTGGAAATTGTCAACGACTTATAGGCTTTATCTACGTAATATTTAATACGGGTGGTTTACTTCACAAATATCCATTTATTTCTGACACAATTTCATAAGGCATCATAATGGAGGAGAAGGACGAATGGAGGAAATTCAGTACCCACCATTTCGTCCGGAAGGTCTAGGGTCCTTGATTAAGGCCTATGCAACTATGAGTCTGTGGCCTTCATTATTCGGAAAAAAGCGATAGATAAGTGGGGCTAACGCTACAAGTGGAAATGGTCCCTCAGGAAAAGAGGTGGGCAGAAAGTAGGATATATACTGCCAAAGCACAGGAGCGTTGAATGCGAGTCAATTCACTGTAGCAAGCAGAATGTCTTAGCAATAGCTTCTTACATATCATGAAATGCCGGTGCGAAAAAATCATCGCTGTCAACCCGTCAAACAATCAGCTTTTGAAAGAAAGAACCCCAACGAACTTCTAAAACCCCTTTTCTAATCACGTAAACCCCATAACTATTAACACCAACCTGTGGCCCCATTTCCAATTAATTGCTTTCAATGGAATCGACGTTCACTACTTTTTAACGCCTGGTTAGCTGGATACTGAAGGAATCTCCAGTTAAGGTTGCGAATATTAATTGACGCATTATTTCTTCTTCTGCATAGAAGGTTAGGAACTTTATGATTAAGCAATTTAGAGTTACTGAGGAACATTCAGAAATTTTTATCGTATTCTTTCTGCTCTACTTCGAGTTTCATTCGCAATTTTAATCTAATTTTCTTCGTTTCCCCTACATAATCAAATGAGAATATATGGTTTAAAATATTATGCTCTGCTCATTTGCTGTTAGTTAAAAAATGTGTATTTGTTTGAATCATCATTCTAATATATTATAATGTTTGTTTTTATTTATATTGCTTGGAATTTCCTTTCCATGATCTATATGAGTTGGGGAAAAAAGAAAATATTGAAATATTGGGCTCAGGGAAAACATTGAAGGACATAACATTTCATGCATAATGCGTAATTCAGGGAAGAAAAAGAACATATGGATATCAAACCAAACATCCTTTAGTAAGGGAAGTCATGATGATCTCCCAAACAAGTCAGTTCAGAAAGGAAGCGACGCGTTTGGTCAGATTCTTTGCAGCGTCGCTTTCAGGATGCAGGATTTGGAAAGCGTGATCCTTCCCTTCCACTTGAACGAATTCAGCTTCTCCTTCCCAGTTGCTCTTTCTGACTTCGTCGAAGTAAGAAATACCTATATCCCTTAGCTCGTCCTTCTCAGCCACAGTCACCAGCAGTCGAGAACAACCAAGTCCAGCCAAGCTGGGGGCTCCTGAAACTATCGGATTGATCATTGGATTATCAATACCCCCAGGTGCAGCCTCATATACGAAGTCCCAGACCAGGTGCGGCAGGGCCTTTTCAAGTTCTGCACTAGACTCCGACCCTACTTGCTTTGAACCCCAGAAATAAGGATGGGTAAGAAAAGTGCCAAAAATTTTAACTCCTCCATCCAAGCTTTCAGCACCTGCTCGCATGGCAACATTATGCGCGAGGTTGGCTCCTGCACTGTCACCACCGAGATAAACTCGTTTAAAATCGCCATGATTAATCAACCATGGCTCTGCATTGCTAACATTCCCCATAGAGTGCGAAGCGACCCATTGGAGGGCAGCCCAGCCATCTTCATAAGCAACGGGGAGAGGGTGCTCGGGAGCTAGCCTATACTCCACTGATACAGCAACAACTCGAGCTTCAGCAACCAAAGTATTGAGGTAACGATGGTGGTCGGAGGAGAAGGCAGATTCGAAAATGAAGCCTCCACCATGGAAGTAGACCAAGACGGGGAGCTTTTGGTGGTGGGTTTTGTTGAGTCTTGGAAGGTAGAGGCGAGCAGAGATGGAGGGGTCCAGTGAAATGGTAATGTCCTTTGATGAGACTCCAGTTTCTGGGTCTTCAGCTGATGGGGGCACGTAAGGAGTGCCGCATAGTCGCTCAACGGAGCCGTCCTTGTAGATGCGGACGAAAGGTAGAAGCTCCCTCTCTATCTCCCTTGGAATGGTACCCATATCTAAGAGGGACAGAAGATAGCAATATCTGAATGTGAAGGGGCAAGGCAAGAAACGACCCGATAATGAAACTGAAACGCATGCGCCAGTCAACTTATAAAGGATACAGCAGGGCTGGCATTTCCTACCAAGACTTCAGCCTAAACCAACATATCTCCGTAACCATCATTAAGGTGTAGCATCTTGAATTACTTTTTTCATTTTTTCCAAAGGAAAAACGGGGTTTCTCTCAAAGTTGACACCGTTATGAATAGAAGCCCTTGAAAGTTTGTTGTACTACTTTGAATGGTCTACAAGATGATTGCTGTTCAAAGTCACAGACATTTTTGACCAACGGCAGTCCCACATTCAGGCGCAAAATATCACAATAAAGAAAGGCTCTGGGGAGAGGGAAAAAAAAAACGATGGAAGTTGGGAAGTAAAGAAATAGTTTATTTGAAATGAAGTTGCAACCAAATCTAGTGGGTACAAGCGTACACGTTGCTAAGAGTCCCATCACCGAAATCTTCAAAGAATTGAGGGCTACATGTCTCATCAAATGTCATCACAAGGAGCAGACTTTGAAGAAACGGGATTAAGTTTGTTGCTGAGGCCCTCAAAAAATAGCATTGAAAGCTTCGTAGTAAATGAAGCTATTAGAAAATGTGGCCTCAAATTAGGCGCTTTTACATGACCTAAGCATTGCTGAGGGAGAGAAAAGTGAGTTTCTTTACAAAATGTAAAACATGTTTAAAAACATATCATATTTCTTCATTTTTTGCGTTATAAGTTGGACTAAATCTTCACTTTATTTTCTCTTGATATTAGTTTGATAAGGCAGCCAAAAAACCACTGCAAAAACAAGAGGAGGAAGGTGACAAAACGATGACCGTGTAAAAGCTCTCTCATCTGCCTGCGTGAACAATAGCAGTTTTATGGGTGTGTGAGTCACGTGTCAATTGTGGATGAGTATGATTAGTATTTTACGGGAGAGAGAAGGGCATAGTGGGTGACGTGGAGCTTCATTTATTATGAAACTATTAATAGTAAAAATAGCTAAACCCTAAAAATAATAGTAAAATTAGATGATTCGTTATTGTTTGAATTGCATCTTTGCCGAAGAAAAGGAAAAATCGTGGAAGAGGCGAAAACGTAATTTGCAATGCAAGAGAGAAGATTAAGAGCAATTCAATATTATATTATATTATATTATATTATATTTTATTTTATTTTATTTTATTTTATAATACTTGCGTACTTCAGATGCTGTGCTTTTCCCATTGTTTAAAAGAATTCTAACAAAAGAACTGATAAGAACTAGTCCTTGTCGTATACACGACCGCATTCCTTTTTATTTTTGAGTTTTCGACTCGTAAAATACCTTCTTTTTTTTTAATATTTTCAATTCATCGCATCTCCATCACGCATTGGAATTTCAAATTTTCAAGAGAGAAGACCAAAACTTATCTGATCAGAAAAGCTGCAGCTTCAGGCAGCCAATCCACACACAGAAATATAAATATGAATTCAGTCCGTAGACCGAATCTTATGCCTTCTAAGTACATTTCGAGCTCAAAAGAATTAATATAGTCACAGTCGTGGTTATGATGGAATTTGTATAATTTAAAAATTTTAATTATTCTCTAAAATATATAGCCCCACTTCGAAAATATAATGTGTCTTGGTCAGAGACATGGTTTGATAGCAAACTTCATCATGCACTTGAAACACAGAAATCTATACGTGCGAATTTGAGGCTTGATTCGTTAAGAAAATGTTTGTTGCGTGAATTTAACGTTGTAGAAGCCCGGCCAAGAAAGATGCTTTGAACGAGCACGAGTTGACTAGGCATCGTCAGAAAAGCGTGGGACGTCTAGGTGGCGTGTTTTGGTTGGTCACATGGATTTTGACTGGGTCAAAGTGCTGGGAAGATGTGGCTGTTTTGTATATAAGTTGTTGGGGAGAATTTGGTCATTTGGCCATTGTCGGTGAACCCTAGAAGCTTGTATAACTAAAGAGGAAGATGTGGATGGAATCGGATTCCTTTTATCGGTACAATATTTGCTTAAAAAATGGACAGCTACTTGGAAGTTGGAATATGTCATTTGTCGGTGTATATCTATGATTCTAAGTTGGAATATGTCATTTGTCGGTGTATATCTATGATTCTTGCATCCACAAAAGTGCAACATATATAGAATGTGTGACTTTTTATGCAAGATTAATTAGGCCTAGGTAATTATAGACTACCATAAAGTTAAGTATATGTGCTGCCTATTATATGTATTTCTTGATTTATTTTAATGTTTTATATGTTAGCTTGATTTGTAGGCATTTTACCTTATCTAAGAGTTAGGTTTATATTTTGTTCCTTGTAATTATCCAAAGAATTAATCATTACGCCCAGCCTTGTTGTTTTTAATAAAATTTGTCAGAGTACCATCATTATTTATGAAATTTTTAAAATTAAAAATTAAAAAAAAAAGACATGGATGGGGATGTTGTGGATTTGATCTATAAACCATGGGAAGTTTTCTATTATTTTATGAGGTTTGAATCTCCCACTAAGAGACCAAACTTTCCGTAAATTTTTCTTTTACCTAATCTATGCGTATTTGATCTATAAACATGAGAAGTTTTTTCCTATTCTATGAAGTCCAAGTCCTTATAGTGAGACCAGGTTTCCGGTAAGTTTTCCTTCTACTAATCTATGGGTATTTTGGTTCTGAAATTTTTATTAGGGTATCGTCCTTGTTTCTGAAATTTTTAAAATTAAAAATTAAAAAAAAAAAGAATAAGAAAGACGTGGGTGGGGATGTTGTGGATTTGATCTATAAACCATGGGAAGTTTTCTATTATTTTATGAGGTTTGTGTCTCCCATTAATGAGACCAAACTTTTCATAAATTTTCCTTTTACCTAATCTACGGGTATTTGATCTATAAACATGAGAAGTTTTTTCCTATCTTATGAAGCCCAAGTCTCCCTCTAATGAGACCAAGTTTCTTGTAAGTTTTCCTTCTACTTAATCTATGGGTATTTTGGTTTTGAAACTTTTATCAGGTACCTTCCTTTTTTTGAAATTTTTTAAATTAAAAATTAAAAAAAAAAAAGACGTGGATGGGGATGTTGTGAATTTGATCTATAAACTATGGGAAGTTTTCTATTATTTTATGAGGTTTGAATCTCCCACTAATGAGACCAAACTTTTTGTAAGTTTTCCTTCTACCTAATCTATGGGTATTTTGGTTGATTTTTTCTTTTTGGTAGATCTAATAAAAATTTGTCACATTTGTTTGAAGTCATATCACCATTTCACACTATGAGCTAAAGTGCAAAATTAAGAATGTGTAGAAATCAGTTGACCCTCCGTAAAGGGTTCCTCCATCCTTGCCCACAATCCCCCTAATGTTGATAATAGAACGTGGAAGGATGAAGGTCCAGAGGTTGGTGTGGAGTTGATGTATTCAACCTGTTACTGTTTAAATTTAATAACATTTTATAGATATAATATTCTGACATATCTCTTAATATACGCAGCAAATTCCTTGCGAACTTAACCACAAAAATTTACAGTTACATAATAAACAGTCTTTTTATTTATTTCATTATCGGTGATGGATATTAACATTGCCGGAGCAGAAAAGCTGCGACGCGTTTAATCAGATCATGGCCCTTCTGGGTGCCAAAATTCACAATTTGGAAAGCATGCTCCTCCCCTTCCACTTCCACCAGCTCAGCTTCTCCTTTCCACCCGCTTTTTACGACCGCTTCATAGTAAGCAACGCCTCTATCGCACAGCTCGTCCTTCCCGGCAACACTCACAAGCAACCGAGAAGTCGCGAGTCCAGCCAGGCTCGGTGCCTCCGGCGCCATAGGATTGATCATCGGATTATCAACACCACCGGGAGCCCCCGGATACGCGAACTCCCAAACCAAACCATACAAAAGCTTCTCACGTTCTTCCGTAGGCTCCGACCGTACTGCCCTTGAACCCCAGAAGTAAGGGTGGGTGAGATAAGCTGCTGAAATCTTCACGTTACCAGGCAAGGTCTCAACGCCGGCTCGCAAGAGTATGTTATGAGCAATGTTGGCTCCGGCACTGTCTCCGCCAAGGAAAAAACACTCAAAGTTCCCATGATTCACCAACCACGGGTCTTTATCGATACCTGTGTCCTCCAATGAATGCGAAGCAACCCATTTGAGGCCTGCCCAGACATCTTCATAAGCAGTGGGGAGAAAGTGCTCCGGAGCCTGCCTGTACTCCACTGTTATGCCGACAACTTGAGCCTCTGAGACGAGGCAGTTGAGGTACCGAAAGTGGTGCAAAGAGAAGGCGGATTCGTGGACAAAGCCTCCGCCACGGCAGTAGAACATGACGGGAAGCTTTTTCTGATGGGTTGGACCGAGTTTCGGGAGAAAAAGGCGAGCAGAGATGGGGGGATTCTTTGAAATTGTGATGTCTTTCGTTGCGACTCCAGTTTCTGGGTCTTCAGGAGTGGCAGGTACATAGGGCGAGCTTATTAGTCTCACAATTGAGCCGTCCTTGTACTTCCGGAGGAATGGAAGAAGCTCCAGCTCCACCTCCTCGCTTCTCGAAGCCATACAGCTAGAGAATAAAATTGGGGTGGTAGGATATGCAAAACCAGACCGCAGACACCCCTCCTTACGACAATACTCACCAACTTATATGAAGAACCAAGTGAAATAAAAAATTGGATCCTTATATCTTTTAAATGGAGTTATGAGCTTCCAGATTTTCTGGCATGACCTTCTGGTCAAGTTCTTCGGCTACATCCACATTGAATGATTCATACACTGTAGAGGGTAATAAATTTAAGATGCTGACACTCGTTTAGAAGTTTCTGGATAATCGTTTAGCTTTAGTGGTTACAGTTTCTAAGAAGCCCCAGTACGTTACAAAAATTTGAAGGATCCACGCAGATTAGCTGGTCAACAGTGTGAACTTGCGGGTTAAATGCGTGAGGGACGTGTGTAAAGTGTGAACTTGCGGGTTAAATGCATGGGGGACGTGTGTAAAGTACGTGCTTTCTCTAGGAAAGTTTCCACACTCGCGCCCAAAATAAAGCAGGGTCGTCGAGTGTAAATACTGCCATCTCGTAAAGGTTGTTCCAGCTCTTAAGCATTAGCCTTGCATTTTTTAAACTTTTTGGAGGTAATTATATGATCACTAGAACTTACCTAATTTGTTGACTTGAGTTTTTGATAAATAAACTCCTTTAAGTTACTTTTTGGGAAGCACCCAAACATTCACTCTGTATATTTTACTCTGTTATGCTACCATTATGGACTCGGGATAAATTAGGGCTCTACACCTTATAATGGTTTTTTTCATGGAATATCCCTCTTTCAGAAGAGATATAAAGTCCTCAACGATTCCATAGGGCATTTCTCTATTAGCAGTGATATTATCTTTAATGAAGATGTTCTTCTTTTTCAAGCTTAGTTATCTCCGCTTGTGTAGCCACATTCACTTGTTGGCTCTTACCCATTCTTACATGAGGAATCACTACAACTACTACGATCACCTGTGGTTCTCTTTGAGCCTTTTGTTGGTTCTCCGTTGATGACACCTATTACAATCCTCCACTGAGTACGACAGCTCTTGATCCTCCAATGAAGCATATTCTTGACTCTCCAAGCATGTCAGCTTTCGAGCCTCCAATAGCTTCCTCACCTGCCGCTCCTCTAACGAGTCACTAGCCATCGTACTTGTTGAGACCCTTGAATTGGCTCCTCAACTTCAGGACACACCACTTGACCTTCCACATAGAACAAGGATTATATTTGCTCTACATGAACCTTCTTCATGTCATGAGGCTACTAAAGATCCATAATGACAATAAGCCATCAAAGTTGAGCTCCACACTTTTGTTGAGAATCGCAACTGGGAGATTGTCTCTATGTTGTCTCATTATAAACCCATTGGTTATAAATGGGTTTACAAAAATATCAGGCAAATAGATCTATTGAACATTACAAAGCTTGCTTGGTAACAAAGGTCACATAGAAAAAATGATTTGTTTATTAAGAGACATTCTCCCTATTCTCCCATGTAACTAAATCAGTTACTTTCTATTCATTTCTTGCCATTCCTGCTTTATGGGATTGGCCTCTCCACCAAATAAATGTCCACCATGTCTTCCTCCACAAGAATTTGAAAAAGAAGATTTATATGAATCTTCCTCAAGGATTTAGTAAATAGAGGAAGTCTTTGGGTATAATGTTGTTCGGACAATAGTATGCTAAATTGACCACTACACTTACTATTACTCATTTTAAACAATGTAAATATGATTATGCTATAATCATGGAATCATGGTACATCATTAATCTACTTTTTGACACATGTTGATGATATTTTCATTAAGGGAAATGATAAGTTTGCAATTAAGAATCTTCCAAAACGTTTGCATCTATGTTCTAAATTAACAATTTGGGACCACCTAAATATTTCTTAGATATTGAAATTGCACACTTAGATAAAGAAATTTGTCTCAACCAATGTAAATATATAATAATAGAGATTATATATGAAGCTAATTTATATGTATGTAAGCTAACTATTATCCTATTTGTCCAAAACCTAAACTTAACAACATTTGAGCATGATGTGAGGATATCATCATTGAATAGAGATGCTTTACTTCAAGATGCTTTAATTCAGGATCTATCAAGCTACCAAAGACTCATTAGAAAGCTTATCTACCTCTTAATAACTAAACCTAACATATGCTACATTGTTAAAATCCTCAACTAATTTATACATGATTTGAAACAATCTTACATGAATGCAACATTGAAAATTATGCAATACTTTAAGGATATCCAAGATTAAAAATATTTTTATCACGAAGTTGCAATATGGAAATAACAATTCATTTTAACACTAATTAAGCTATTTGTCTTATAAGCAAAAGATTAAGTTTGATGAGAGAAAGATCCATATAGAATTTGATTGTCATTTTACAAAAGATAAAATTTAAGAGTGCATAATTAAGACAAGGGAAATAATATTGTAAAGCAACATACAAACATCTTTACAACAAATGTATTTGTTAAGCATCCATTGTGTCTTTAAGAGGAGTATTTGGAGATACATATATATATATTTGGATTAATTGATTATTTTACTCCATCGTTTCCTAATTGTTTTAAAAAATTAAATTATGTATAATAGGAAAATATTTTCTTTTTATTTCTTCTATATATTTTTCTTTATTTTGTGATCCTTACATTATAAATAGGATCTTTTACATGTACAATTTGCAAAAGTAATACATAGATTACATATTCCCAAATTCTTTAGCTTTTTGAACCCTTCTACTTTTCCTTAGTATATATAAAATTCCAAGCGTTATATTCAATTCGTAACCAACCAAAACACTCATTTATTTATACTTGGATATAAGCGAACGAATCTCGTTTACTTTTCAATGCAAAATGCCTACATTATGGACCTCTCAATTTTACAAAACAGATCACACCATGAAACCAAATCGCCTCTCAAATGCGGGACGTGATTTTGTTAGAATTTCAGTCGTGCGTCAAACTCAGTCATCTATTTCCAAAAATAAAAACCCAAAACCATCAAATCCTAGTCTTTTTGTACCGTCTAGGCGGCCAGTGCATTAACCCAGGATTAGTCTACTCTCAACATTCTTAGTTGTAGGTTGCTCATTCTAGAAAGCAAATAAACAAAGGAATCCAAGAATAAATGAAATCTGGAAGAAGTATAATGCCTAACATAATACATCATATAAAGCATTGAATGAACCTAGAAGATGCAATCGCCTGGCTTTAATTGAGAATTCTCTCCAAACAATTTCTCTGGATCTTTACAGAAGAAAACGATGGCAATACCCAAAAGATAGCCTTCAAAATGAACCTAAGCAGCCTACTATTATTGCACAAAGACGCATCTGTCAGGGAATGCCAAATTCCCTACACTGAAGACAATACATCAAGTCACAAAACCATCATACTGGATAGAAACAGTAATCTTCATGAAGATAATCTTTCCAACCAGTATCTAGAACTCGCGTTACAGGAGAAAAACTTACAGTGCGTTCACAAGCAACAGTAGGCTGGTCTCAGAAAGTTTAGGAACCTCACTACAATCAACAAATTAGAACCTTCGTCTGGCTCGTCACAAGAACTACCGTTCTGTACATCGTATTTGGTTAGAGATCAAGAATTGAAGGGCAGCAATCTACAGCCGCAAGTCATGTAGGTTAGGCTTAGTAAGTGCTTTAGCAAAGTAATTACGAATCTCTGGTACTATACGCTGGATCAGATGAGAATGCCTGCAAATTCCAGCATAATGACAATTTAAGCAGATGCCAAATAAATTTGACTCTAGGTATTAGCTCACAGTGAACATCTTATTGAACATAAAATGTAACTGAAAAGTTCAAAATGTTCATGGCCTGCTGGCTAAAAGCTGAGGACCCTAAACTCCCGTACTATAAAGTGCTAAAGAACTCATGGATTTCTAAAAATATTGGTGAGTCTGTTACTGTTATGAAAACATCTTTGTTTCAATTCTTGGCCTCTCCTGGCCTCATTTATATTGAAACGTACCCTCTTCAAGTTTTAACCACACAATGGTAATGTCGGGCAAGTACGCATGAATAAAAGCAGTCTTAGATCCCACAAGATGCGTGAGGAGTCTAGTAAATGCCATTATTCTTTATACGATTACTGACATTAACTTGGGATGGTTTTCAAAATTGTTAAAAATTTCCCCTAAACATCTTAAATACCGAAAAAGCAAACTTTTTATTACAGATTTTCCGTTCTGTTTGAAATTGTCCATAGAAGATCCAAGATAGCAGGGAAAAGAGACAGATTGGAAGGAGCAGATACCCTGGTCTAGCACTCAATTTGTCGAACTGCTCCAAGATAAACAGGACGCATGTGTGCCTCAATGACATAGCATTGAAGGCCTCTGAAAGCTCATACATGCTTGACACATTCTCCAGCGATATATCCTGTGAATTATATTGAGTAGTCATAAAATAGCCACTTCACAATCCAAAATCTCAAACATAAGTGTATGCATGTGGGAAACATTCCTTGCTCACCTGTGCTATTGTATACTCACAAAGTCGCTTAAGCCCCTCCAAGAGATACTGATCAGCAGCTCTGAGGAGATCCTGCGCAATATCTAATGGAACATCTACAGATCCAGTGTATATAAATCTGTGGAAATGAAAAGTCAATAAATGTAGAAAATTTCAACAATATGGTTTACTCAAAATAGGAAATAACGGTGCACTAAACCTCATCATCAACTCAAAAACCTCCCATCTAATATTTGGAATCTCTATGTCCCTTGCATCCTTCTCCTGCAACACAAGCAAAACAGAAAATTTTTAATATGCATATTATAAAAAATAAAAAATTCTTGAATTTGAACATTAGTACACCAAAAGCTTAAAGAGCACAAAAACCAGAATCACCCCACATTTAGAATTAGTCACTTGTGAAACCAAAGGAAGTAAAAAAAATGCAGCTCTCTTTTCTAACAAAAATGAAGCTTGTGTGAAATCAATATGGGGTCAAACACTATATAACAGGTACTCACCCGGTAACCACCATCAAACATTGCACGGAATGCATCTGAAGAAGCAAGTAAGCAGATTCTATGAGCATAGAACCGTCTACCTGCAATAGAGCTAGCAAAGACTTGAGTATTCAAGGAGATAATCGGTACTAACAGAAGCTGTTCAGAACGTTCCACATTGTGCGATATAGCTCAAAGTAGGTAAACTGATGTAAAAATATTAACCTTCAACTAGAAATGTCACATCTGACAAAGTAGAATTGTTTACGTACTGCTCCCCTAGATAGACCTGCAGGAAGGAAAGGTCTGTCACCATGAGCAATTCAACCAGATTCAAACTTCAAAGAAAATCTTAGGAGTATGAAACAACAGCATGTACAAACATTGATGCCATGCACCAGAATTCATGCAGGAGGCAAACATTCACCAATTGAGTAGACATCAAGAATTTCCTTTTCTCTTTTGACTTTCTGGGATATCCTTAGAGATCAACATGCTACACATGCAAAGTGAACCTTCAATCCGATTTAATTGCTTGTTATCCAACCATTATGCGACTAAGCAGAAAGCGAAGGGCAGAAAAAAGAAACTAAATAATCAATCAAGAAACATTTTGTAAATTATAATTGTTGGTTGACAGGCCCCTAAACTCAAGATTTTTCAATGCAGCCCACAGCAGCAAAACTAATATTACCCAAATGGATCCTAGCAGAGAATAATTGCAAAAAGCATTTTAAAGAGAAGTGGAGTACTGCACAATAGAATCAGTAAGTGAATGGTTTAACAAGCAAACACCCCAATTTAATGCTAACTCATGTTGAGTTGAGATAAAAAGAAATGTACTCTCATACAGTTGAAGCCCAAAATTTAAGAGCATGTATCTTACCACGGTAGCATTTATATTTATCAACAAAATATGCAGAAATGACATACTATGAAAAAAACCATGAAGATGACAAAGTTAAGAAAGAAAATAAATCAACCTGTGGTGTTGGTGATGGAGGAGCCGCATCAACAGGAGAAAGAGCCATGGCTTTGTTAGCCAACTTGTACAAAGCCACGGCACCATCAAGTTGCTGCTTAAGGTTAGTAGAACCAAGAAGTCCAAGAAGCAACTCCAACCCTGTAAGAAAGCATAATAAAATCAGCAGCTTTCTACTCCACGAGCATAATTAGCAGCAATAAGTTTCTGTGCAAGGAAAAACAGTTTAAATAGCCAAAGGAGATTACTGAGTATATGACATGCCATTGTTATCAATGAATATGGTTCTCTGATCTACCGGGGAACAAAGATGGGCAAGAGCCAAAGAAACTCGTCTTTGGACAGCCTTATCTGCTGTACGCATAAGATATAATAGGTGCTTCAAAACCTGCATGGAGAAATTAAGGGTTACAACCTCAAACATATTGATCACAGATATTTATGGACACACATGAAAGAATCAATCCACTATCACGCCCAGTGACAAGAAAGCAAATAAATATTAAAGCATAATAACATAATGACAGTGACATAAAAATAAGTGAAATATAAAAAACACTTACCCGTCCATGAATCTTCTCCTCTAATCTTTTCAACGTCTTGGCTACACAATCTTTTGTTGCCTGCAGGTAAAGTTATCAACATTATAGAGTCACTGGGAAACAGAGGAGAAAAAACAGCAATGTCCCACATTCTTATTATCATTGGGATGAACAAGTAATGATGATGAGCTCTTGTTTTTAAATGGCATCAGTAGCATAAGGCTTTACGAGGAAACCTAACGAATACAGTTAGCTTTTTTAGATAAGTAGAGGCAGGCACATACTTGAACTATAAATTCTCCATCCTGCAGCTTCTGAACACCTCCCACCCTAATAAAATCGGACACATTATCCTACAGGAGAAATGAATAAATATGATAAAAAGTTAAAAGTGCCCATAAACAAGAAGTTACAGCAATTTAAACTTTTGAGCCATCACCATTATAAGGATTCATAAGTTATACTGTACCTCATTATCAGCAAGGCCATAAAGAGCAAATGCAGCATTATGTTGCAATGACCCATTTTTGGAATCAAGAAGCTTCAGTAATGGCACCAACCCACCGTTGTGAGCTATGCCAGCCTGGTTGTTTGTGTCCTGAAAGTAGAGACCAACATTAAGCCAAAAAGAAATACACCTGTCAAATCTTGCAAACAGGAAATGTACCCGAAACAATTACCTTAAAAAAGTTCTTGACTTATCTTATATATCTATCAGAACATGTACGTTTACCAATAATGCTCATTAAAATGCACCAAAGCCAAAATCGATTGCAGACAAAAGAAAAAGAAAAGAACCATCGGTGCATTTTGTTGGTAAATCACAACTTTGCAGGTTCTAAGATTTATTTGGTCGTTATGTGCAAACTGGGTCAAGTCTTGTATCATTTCGCATGCCAAGTTATTAGAAGTGTAGGATCAAATCAGTTGTTTATTAGGTTCTATTTCGTGAGTAATGATTGTCCTTTAATAGAGGCAGATATTTACTTCACTAACTCATTCAAATTAAGGCATTTTGACAATTAAGTGGAGTCTAGAACCTCTATAAATGTTTGAGTGTCTTGGTTTTTTTTTTTTTCATTTGAATGCATGTTAGGAATAATTGGGATTTAATTAGGTCCATTAGCAAAATTATGAGTTTATTCTACGCCCTTGAAAAACTTAACGCCTCTCAATTTGTCAACAGTATCATGACTTGTGATTTGAACAAAACGAAATACAAACATAGATAAATGATAACCTGTGCCAACCTCCCCAGTGCAAAAGCTGACATTTCCCTAAGCTGTACATCAGGAGATTGAAGCATCTCAATCAAAGGTCGGACAGCACCCCTTTGTACAATGTGAACCTGTAGATTGTTACCTCTTCAATAAAACAGATAAGCAAACTGAAACCAAAAGGACCAATTGGTGCATCATAAGAGCATGTTTGGTGGAAGTAAGGAAAACAATAAGCCATATTAATCAAGAAGAAAACACCGATGCCCTGCTCATCAACTAAGATGATAGAGAGAAGAGAACCAAAAAGAATGTTGTCATAAAACAATCTTATCAACTAAAAAAAATCAGTAGTCAATTATTTTTCAACTTCCTTTGTCTTCTCAGTGACCCCAAAAAGAAAAAGAAAAAAGAAAAGGAACCTAATCCCAAAATGAAAAAATAATGCAGAATGCATATATATACTCCACCTTGCAATCCGAATCAGTAGCAGCAAATTGTCCAAGTAATAAAGCTGCCTCTCTTTGACTCTCAGAGCAGAACGAACTGTTAGACAAGATAGAAACTTAAGTATCAAACTAAAGAGTCGTTACTATTTTCTTCTCTATAGGAAAATTTTTAGAATAAGTAAGAGCTAAACAATAAGAACAAATAGAACACAATAATAAGAGAATTCAAATTTGGGGTATACCTCAGGAGTCCAATAACAGGTTGCAAAGCTCCGGCAAGAAGAACTTCTTTCTTTATGTTGGGTGATGAGTGCACCAGATTTCCGATCACACCAACCTGGAACCCATGAAAAATGACATGAAGCCACAGAAAATGGGAAGTCGAAAACATCAAATATAACAGAACTATAAATTTAAATGGCCAGTAAAACAAATAGCATCCTCTTTGGGTCCTACCGCTTCATAATGGATAGCAGTATCTTCAGATCGAAGCATTAGAATGAGGGTAGGAAGCGCATTGCATTCAACTATCTGCAAAGTCATTACATTGTATGGTTCAACAATTCTCAACCTCAGAACAGTAAATTTCAGTAAAAGAAAATTCCATTACCTGGTTCTTATTTTCATCATTTTTAAATGCCAGGGTTCTCAATGCCCCAGCAGCAGCTCTTTGCACCTTTGTGTCAGTGAATTCAAGCAATTCAACAAGAGGTGGAATTCCACCTTCCATCCTGTAAATCCATGTGGTCACAGAAAGGAAATGTTGCTGAATCCCAAGCTCTAAAGTACTACAAAAAACATGCAAACCTGACACGAGTTTTAATGCTACTATTCTCATGAGCAAGGTTGGTAATGGCATCGGCAGCTCTACGAATGACACTATTCACAGCACGAGAACCAGAAGATTCCTTGTGCCTCTTTAGCAGATCCACAAGATGTGATAAGGCACCAGTATCAACTATGAGTTGTTGATGCTCTGGCTGTTAACAGATAAACCAAACCACCCATAGCTCAGCAACTACAATAGTAGTATGCATTATCTTTAAGCTATATCCTACATCATAATATGCCAAAGAGCACAACTGACACAGCAGGCCAAACACACAGGGCTAATTCAAAGAGAGGTGAGTAAGCCAGGTCAATCAACAGCAGAAAACATAAAGGTAAGCACAAGTCACCGAAGGGCAACCTAACTAGCCTAACAAACCAACACAGATGGTATTCCACAAGACAGAAATAAATTTAAAAAGTTATGAATTAAGAAGACTCGCACTAACTGATCTTACTCGCTGTAACTCAAACCCTACAAAATCATTCACGATAATCTTCATATTTATTGCGACTAAGAAAACTGTACGAAAAGATTAATTACTCAAACACGAGTATTTTTCAAATGCTGACAAAATTGCAGAAAGCTGGAGTTAGCAAGCCATGAATAGCAACTTAAATTGTCATCAAAACCACCGCAAAGCTAGAAAGTCAAACTGAGATCTCGCGAACTGAGCAAAAGGCATAGGAATTCAACTAAGATTAAGTAAAATCGAAGAAAAAGTTAGCTACCTTCACTGCAAGAAGGCCAAGTGCAAAGGCGCTCCCCTTCTCGACCTCGTGCTCGTACGGCTTCGGACTTCGGTCACCATCGCTCGACGGCGGCGCTTGAAGATGCTTCACAAGAGCCGGAACGGCCCCGCCCTCAACAATTAAATTCACTACTTCCTCTGCACACACCGAGGGGGAAAAAAAATGAAAAACTAACAAAAAAGCAAACGAAAAACTTAATTCTGAAGAAGACTAAGGTCCAGAAAGTTCCGGAGACTTTAGAAGTGGAGAGCAGTCGCAAATACGGCGAGATCGAGTATACAATACCGTTCTTGGCAAGCTCGGCGAGGACGTGAGTGGCGCGCTTAGCCGCGGCACGATCGGCTTCCCTCCAAGAGAAGGTGGAGTTGAGGATATTAACCTGCACACCAACGTCGGCGAGTAGCGTTTGCCTGGCGTCCCCAGAGGGCACGCAGATGTCTCGCTCATCTTCGATCTCCTCCTCCAGTTTCCTCTTCAGCCCTTTCCTCTCTGGGAGGCCCTGATCTTGGCGCCTCTGAGGGTCCATGAACAACAGCAGAGAGGTTGATCCGGAATGAGAGAGTTGAAAAGATGCTAGGGGCGGGGGGCCAGGGACAGAGAAGAGAGACAGGAGGGTAATTTGGGAACAAACATCCGGTTTTCTTTTCCTTTATTTTTCTTTTCCTTTCTTTTCCCTATAGTTTTTCCGGTGAGATGTGTCTGGTTTAAACCGGCCACATGATTTCCTGTTTCGGAACGTGTAGGAAGCTGTGTCAAAACTGCGCACACCTTCCTTTATTTGATTAGTGAGCTAACGTGCGCTCCCGCCGGAAAACCAAGAAGGGGAGCTGAATTGCCTTGACGTGCGAACGCTGGGCCAGAGGGTGGGGGAGCTGGGCCCACGCGGATGTTGGGTGTCCGCTAGGTTGCACGTTTGGTTTCGATTGGAGATTCCATATCATATCATCGTGCTGGCATGTAAGGAGATGGAAATGGATTTTTAAAACGCTGCAAAGGAAGTTTTAGTGACAAGTAATCACCTCGCGGGATATAGTTGTTTAGAGTACAAACCTCTACATGTAGTTAAAGTTAAAATTGAGTGACTTGGGTGGAGCGACTTTATGGGTAGAACGCCCGTCAATTAGCACCAACCAACGGACCCGTGCAGTGATGATATGAGGACCTGGCTTTGCACGGACGCTAATGACGCTTCCCGGGGTTTCCCTTGCTTAAGGTACACAAAATCTCGAGGAATCGTGGTGAAGGGCCACGGGACCCACGCTATCTAAAGAACCGAAATAAAATGCGTCCCAGAGCTCAGAATGGAGTGCCCCCACTGTCAACGTCGGAACGAGAATCCTATGTACTCGGCCCATGGGCTTGGAAGCGCTGTTCAGAACAACGAGAAAAGGTCACGTTCTTCTGGAGCAACAGTGAGCAGCGCGTAAGGGGGTTTTTTAAAATAAGAGGGTTAGGTATCTGTAGACTCAACAGCACCATTTTGGTTATTGTACCTAACGCCCAACTAGGCAGAAAACACAACCGCCGCCATCCGAATCGCTGACCTGGCCCTCGTTTTCCCGCGTCATCTCCACATATACCTTCCTCTTCCCCAACTCCAAACCTCCTCCTATTCCTTACTTGCATCATCCACCAACGACTCATTCAACTCCACAACTGACCAAATCGAAGCCAAGCCGTATTTCTTCAAAATATCTCTTCTCATTCTCATTATCTCATGCCAATCCCTCGGCCATGTTGCCCTTCCTCTCCCTCGTTCTCCTCTTCAATCTCCTCGCTGTTTCACTCTCGCAGTCCGAATTCCCCAAAGGCCTGTTGATTAACTGCGGCGCAACTACCAAGTCTACAATCTATGGCCGGCAGTGGCTTCCCGACCAGGAATTCGTGTCCGCTGGGACGCCCAGGAACGTGACCGTGCCTGTCGAGGTTCCTCTCCTCTCCACAGTCCGATCTTTCCCTCTCGCCAACAACCTCCTGAAGAAGTTCTGCTTCGTCTTGCCGGTGTACCATCCGGCAAAGTACCTGATCCGGACCACCTACTTCTACGGAGGGATCAATGGCCGGGATGCACCGCCTGTGTTCGATCAGATCGTTGACGGAACTCTCTGGAACGTGGTTAACACCACGGGGGATTACGCCAAAGGCCTGTCGTCTTATTACGAAGGAATTTTTCCCTCTCAGGGGAAGACCATGAGCGTCTGCGTCGGGGCCAACACGTACACGGTTTCCGACCCGTTTATATCGGCGTTGGAGCTTCTGATAGTCGGCGATTCGCTCTATAATTCCACAGATTTCGGAAAGTATGGTCTCAGCTTGGTTGCGAGGAACGCTTTCGGGTACTCGGGACCGATCATTCGGTACGTAATTCAACTGAGCATTTGCGTTGGAACTATTTTTATTGGCTCGCTGCGTGAATTTAATTGATATACATCGTCCGAGCAACTCTTTTGAATTGTATATTGGATAACTATCTGTTTTAAGTGGGATAAGGGTTGGGGTTTTAGACCAAGAAGTAAATTTGATCTATAAGTTACGCGCTCCTTTTTGTTTCAATCGATTTTCTCAACTATTTAGAGTTATTACTTTGTGTCGATTGAAAAATTAACTTCATAATTGTTTCAGGGAAATCGTTTAATCTGTGTAAAAGCGACAATTTAAAACTAGAAACCCATGAACTAGAAGATACTGCTTTCTGATAAATTGTTTAATGGCAGCAACAAAGTAACGTAATAGAGAGATCTGGTGATGTGTGTGAATTATGTCTTAGATTTAAGAAGACCTGGCGATGCTTTTGAATTCATTTACAACACAGAATGCTTTTAAGTTGTCGACAATACGGAACTTTCCTTCTTCACAACGTTGAAGTTTCTAAGTTGTTTTGCCGCATATCTTCGTCTTCTTTTCCTTACTCTGTATCTTATCCCTTTTATTTATCTTTTTTCTTGGGGTAATCACCAGGTATCCTGATGATCCATTTGATCGGTTTTGGGGGGAATTTGGGGGAGTTTATTCTACAGAAGCAGGCAAAAGAAACGTATCTGTTTCTGGTTTCTGGAATCTTCCTCCTTTAAAGATATTTGGGACTGCTCTGACAAATAATGGGACCCAACCCATGGAGTGGAGTTGGCCTCCAGTGTCCCTTCCAGAGTCAAAATACTATATTGCTCTATACTTCGCAGATGCCCCTAATTGGAGCTCAAGGATGTTGGATATAAGCATAAATAACATATCATATTACCGCAACTTGAATGTCACTCCAGCTGGTGCTTGCGTCTTTGCAACTACATGGCCTCTTGCCGGACCTACAAAGATAACTCTGACCCCTACTGTTGATTCAAACTTTGGTCCCTTGATAAATGCTGGAGAGATTTTCAGCTTGCTGTCCCTTGGAGGAAGAACTGCGACTCGAGATGGTATGTTGCTTTCCAATTGCATCTTCAGGAAAGACAATGAAACTGGAGTTATCTGTGGGGTATCTCCAACATTCTCCCAGGTTTTTGAGTTGCTAGTTTGGCAACTTTTTGAATGGGCCAGGTTAAAGTATACATGGCCAAAGTAACAGGAGTATATTCTGCATGATGATAAATCATAGTCTCTGCCATTTAGCACGGTATAGTTGTTCCTAAAGCATGGATCTGGCTCATCTAATCATTGATCTATCAAGTTAGTGGGGCAGCAAATTAATCTGATCTAAATAAGCAGCTTTGTTTGAGAAAAGAGAAGTTTCTTTAGCCAGCATTAGTTCTTGGGTTGATTCTTTCTTTCTAGCTACCCAAACCCTTCAGACCTTGTTTATTACACTTCATGGTTATCATTGAGAGTCATGTGATTGTTTCTTAAAGGAGAACTGCGTTTCTTGTCACAGTTATTGCTTTGTATAAAGTAAAAGATAGTCTCAAGAATCCTCCGCTTGATTGGAGTGGTGATCCTTGTTTGCCCGGCAACTACTCATGGACTGGCATTACGTGCTCTGAAGGCCCTCAGATTCGTGTGATCACATTGTGAGTGAGACTTCACCCACCATATTCCAAAGTTTTTGTAGTTTTATGTTCCTTAATGGGAGCTGACCATTCCCATTGTTTCAGAAAACTGACAAGCATGCGTCTCTCAGGATCGCTGGCACCTTGGATTGCCAATTTGACAGCATTGTCTGGCATGTAGGTATTCAATAATAATTTTATTGATTAATGAAATTGAAGGACAGGGTTTGACGAATGAAAACTTAATGCTTCTGACAGCTGGCTTGGAAATAATAGTTTGAGTGGAGAAATTCCTGATCTCAGTTCCCTGAAAAGGCTTGAGACATTGTAAGTTGTGGCATTTTATTTTTTATTTTTTTGGCTGTCTTGCGCATAATCATCTGTTCTTGAGCTTGTAAACATGATTGAATAGGAATTACAGTACATAAGCCTAATTTATGTTGACACGAAACTAATCTCTATATTTGTATGAACTGATTATTTTTCTTTAACTATTGCCTTTATTATGACTATTAGATTGTCTTTATTGTATTATCCTAATGGTTAGAACCTTGGACATTTCATGTGAATGTTTATCTGGATAACAAATGTTCTCCTCTAATTCCCATATCATTTTCCATTTAGGGATCTGAGTGATAATCAGTTCGGTGGAGAAATTCCTTCATCACTTGGGACCATTAACAGTTTGCATGAACTGTAAGTTTTATTCTCCACAATGACATCCATGTTAATTTTATATATATTTATGATACATTCTGTGTTATAATTTCTATCATTTTTCTCATATGAGCAATGCAGTTGCATCCAAACTGTGTTAATGAGTACACTTATATGACTTTTCTGCACTTAGTTATCATGAGCGGTCATGACTGCCTATACAAAATCCTGGGAAGTACTATAATGATCTTTTTAGGTAGACTTGTTTGGTTCAGGTTCAGTTGTGTCTCCAATGCTGAGCTTCTTATAAAGCATTGGATGATTTACACGGCCATTCCAACAATATGAGTGATATGCATTATCTCGAAGCATGCCTTACTACGATTATTTGGATTATAGAATCTAATATTAGAAATCTTTCTTCATTTCATTTAGTTGGACTGGAATAAGGATAATGATAAATTCTTAATTTCTTTGGTACTCTGACATCTATTTATACGAAGCCCCAAGTCCAACTAGTTAGGATTAGTATGCGAGTCCTTTTCTACTGTTTGGCATATCTTATCTTCCGTTAACCCAATTGACTATCGGTAATATAGTGTTATAATTTTATATACAATTTAGTCATCCAACTCCACTCAATAAGCCTCAGTCTCGACTATATAAATCTTTTGTTTTCCTTTTCAAACTTAGTTGTATTAAAGGCGATTTTTTTCTGCTGTATTTTTCACTAAAGTTCTCTTTTTCTTACTGCTTCTACCAACATGATTTCTACGATCTCTTCCTGCCTTCCTCCTCAGAGCAAAGCAATGGGATTGAAACTTCATATAGTTATGGGATCTTATTGAGCACTCGACGTGCCAGTGATTTGTTCTTTAGACTTACATACTAACTTTGTTCAAGACAAGAGACTATATCATTCTTTAGACTTACAGCGGGACCAAAGATGTTACTGCTAACCAGTATGCACGTTCTCAAGATCTCACAGAAGAGATATGGATGCCCTTATCAACCTAAACAACCCAAAATTTGATTGTTCCCTTGTTTAGTCTCACATTTAAACGTTGGTTTCTCTATTCATTTTAGCATGTGTAAAATATTTTATTATTTTATTATTTGTGCTTGGAATACTGCTCGTGTTGGCCGGATAAATTAGAGTATGCCTTTGTGTATTTGTGCTGGGACAAACTCATTGTATGAGATCAATAGCGTACAGTTGCATGAAATACACTTCTGATGGAATAGTCTGGGGAAACAGAGGTATCTATGCGATACATATTGATATTTCAACTTTTGGTACTGACATATTTATTTGGTATCTAAGCGAGCATGCATGTATGATTGATCTTGTGATTTCTTGTACAAACTATTGCTGCCTAATCTTAACTATTTTGTACCCATATGCTTGATCCACTTCACATGATTTCTTTCATCTGTATTAGAATGAGAACAGCGAAATCTTATGCTTTTTACTCTCCACTGTGAGCTGCATTACTAATGAGTCCATCCATTCATAATGAAATGAGGGGTATGAGGGGAATGAGAGAAATATTTGAAGAAAATACTATAAATAAAGACAACAAAGTATGATGGACAAGTCTAAGAAAAAAAGGTCTATATAGCAGATAGTGAGATTTTTAACTGTTGGTCCTATATATGTATTTAATATCTATACGTCCATGCATATATGATTCGTCTTGTAATTTCCTTAAAAGATGCTGTTGTCCCATCTTAACTAGGTTGGACCATGTACTTGATCTACTTCCCATGATTTCTTTCATTTGGATTGGAATAAGGACATCCAAAATGATAAAAGCACATGCAATTAGTGCACTAGAATTACATCTAGGTTCTGCAGGATTTCCATGTGATCTATCTTATTTGTTCAAAGGCTGCAATCACCTTTTATCTCATGGTTCACGCTTAGTTTCTATGGTAGAGCAATTTGTTTGCTGACTGTTACGGAATCAATGGTTTGATGTGTACATATCCACCCTTTGTCTTGCATTTATACGCCATCCACTGTTCACAATTTCATTGTCCAAGTTTCCTAAAGATTTGGATAATCAGATTTTAAAATTGTTCTGCTGACAGTTCCATTGGATCACAAACATTGATTTATCTTTGTTGGTGTTGGATTAATATTTGATGAAGAATGTGGTAACCCTGGTGTTAGATGCCTAACTTAGTTCCTTCTGCCTTTCAGTTTCTTAGAGAACAATAATTTGACTGGTCAAGTTCCGGATAACCTTAAAGGAAAGCCTGGCCTGAACCTTAGGTACGTTTATAAGCATCCACGAGTTTTGTTATAAATATCTTTTCGACCACGCTTTTGCTGATATTTTCACTTTTGTTATTCAGGATTTCTCCTGGAAATAATTTGGCGTCTCCCCCTCCTTCTTGAGCAAGTCATATATGAACCCAACAGTACAGGAGACTTGCTGCTTTTCAAGAAACTTGGTTCTGACCATTCATTTGTTGTATAGATATACTCCCTTAGAAAAATTATCAACCCTTTTTATACAAATTTTGCTGGAGACGCTTTATTGGAGGCTGTTCTCATGCGGAATTGAAAGCTCGCCATGCTTAGACTTCTGTAGTTGGACGGAGTTCTTTGAAGCTATTTGGACAGTCCTCTGAGCATATACTCGAAACAGGTGTTAATATTCAGTCAGTTTGATTGTTTTCTAGTCTTGGATCATGCTTCCAGACTTTGTGTGATTGTCCAGATAGTCATTTCTCTTTTTTTCTGTTTTTTTATATATATACTTGTCTTGTGTCTGTCTGTCAGTGTCCTACAAATTCTTTTTTTACCGAGAGTTTCCCATGAACATGCTGGTTGTAGTTTTTGTACGTAACAAAAAAGAATATATGAATTGTGCATGATTTTCTAAGGTGACATGGTGTGATTCTCTTACTTATTCTTTTATAAGTGCCAACGTCCTCCATTTCTTCTGCCGGCACATAGTTGTCCCCTTGCTGTGAGACCTTTACGTTTGTAGCTTGTTGCGGATTTTATATTCTCTCTGAACTGTTCCATTGTTGTTGTATGTCTCTGAAGAGACTTTGACATTGAAGCCTCGAGCCTTTACACATCTCACCATTATGTTCTTTTATTGCTTGCTAATAGTTGCGCGACTCACTCAGATCTTACTCTCCTGGATTGAGAAACCGTTTTCTTAATTTTGTTGACTCGTTCATTGCCTCTACTTTCCATTTGGAATCAAAAGAATTAGAAAATTCAAACGCCTGAGAAGTTCTCGGAACTGTTTTCCATGTACAATAACGTTGCTCTTTCAGTTCTATTTCGCACTTGATAAAGAACATCCAGACCCCTTTCCTTCTACTACTACAGAAATATGACGCCCAGTGTCACTTTTTAGTTCCTGATCCGTAAGAGACAGAAAAATGTGCTTGCTTCGAGGTAATAGAAGAAGGAATGCAACTAAAATTAATGTTAATTTCTCAGGAAATAAACGTCAGCATTTACACTGTCATTCATCAGATCCGCAAGAACCCAACATAAGCAACATTAATCTAACGCAAAAATAAGTAGATACACAAAGAAATAAACGAAATGAGAGCGATGAACTTATGGGACAACTCCACAGAGATCAGCTGGAACTTTGGGCCACCACAGCCTCATTCTCACCTCTCTAATCTTCCCTTCTTGAGTGGAAACAATGGAGGTAAGGCAGAGCTCTTCACCTGCGTGCAAATTGGCACGTTAATCATAGGCCTTATTTTAATACTGGCTGATCTTGTCCTCTCCAATCCTTTCTTTATCCTCTTCACATGCTTCTCTCTGTTTGCCTTGCCTTCCTTCCCTTCATCTCCTGCATCTATATCAGCGAGTGAGCTGGAAGAAGAGGAAGATGATGAGGAAGAAGAAGATGGTGATAAAGAAGAAGCGCGTTGCTTCTTCAACCTCAGTAGCTCCTTCCATAGAACAGTGCACTTTGGTGGCCTCGGAGAAGGGTCATCATCAACATACCAATTCACCCTAGTGCTCTCCTCCTTGCTTACTTCTTCTCCTCCCTCTTTTTCTCCGGTGTTTTTCGCTTTCAGGCTGATCTTGTTGAGCCTTTCTGACTGCTGCATTTGCCAAAAGGGAAGGAGCTTCCCTTCAAAGAAAAGCTCATCTGCACTTAACATTGCATGGCTACTTACATTGTTTGACAGGAACTCAAATTCCGCATTTCTCGCTTTTTCTTTCTCCATTTCCTTATCCTTTTCGCCCTGAGGGTTTGGGCTAATGGAGATGAAGTTCTGTTCATCGAGGAATTCAGCAGAGAAAGAAATCCGGGGGCTTGAATGTGGTTCGTTGGATGCAGAAGTAGCTTGGAGAGTTTCTATGGAGACCATTCTGGTTGTGTGTGGGCTCAGGGAGAAAGGGCATATGGTGTTTGGTTAGCTTGTGAGTTGTGTTTGATCAGAGGCATGAGATTTCAGATTTATAAAGGAAAGGAGGTGCTTTCATGTTTCTTTTAATTTTAATCTCTGTGTTTTGTAGATGTAGTAAAATTTTGGGCGGTGAGATTATAAAAAATGCACCTGTCTGGAGAAGGCGAAACAAACGAAGGAAGTTAGTGTTTAGAATATAGGAACAGCACATGGACACCTTGGAAACTAAAGACAGAAACTCTTTTACCACAGTTTTGTATGAAAATTTATATAGTCTTTCTTTGTTCTTTTCTCTTTTCCTTGTCTTTCTAGATTCCGAAAAACAAAAAAAGAAAAGAGAATTCTAGGAAAGTAAACGTGAACGGAAGAAGCATAACACAATGAGACAAGGAAAAGGAAAAGATGATCATATGATGCTGTCGAGGTGCATGGAGTTTCTTGTTTATACGGTCTAAAACAGTGAAAAGTGAACGACACACCTCAGGCTTTCGCTGATTGAAAGGTGAAAAGGCAAACAACAGTGAGAAAACACCATATACACAGATGAATGAATAGGTGTTTCAGCGTAACATGGTGGGTTGCTGAGATCCTGATCTATTTGCTCTCTCTCATTAAATTGGACACCGATGCATTGGGTGAATACGGTTTTCATGGAAACAGTCTTTTAAAGATATTAGCAGTCCTGAATTGAAAATTTGGTGGGGGCTGCCATCCATGGAAATTCTGAACCTCACAGCCAAATTGACAAAAAATGGTGCTGCTGGTGGATCTCAGGGATAATAGGGTGCCCAAATTATAGGTTAGGTTATCTTTTAGCTGTTGCAGACGATTATTAAATTTGCATCAGTCAAAGAGATAAAGCTCTGTTAGTCTGACTCCTCCCCTGCTTAGAGGGGATTATAACGTGGGAGGAGTCCCCAGCATGTGCCCACATGAGAGTAATTTCCTGCCATGTGAAGGCTGAATCAATGATATCTGCAGAGATATCTTACTGACCAAGTTGCCCTTTCTAAGAGCTTCATCATTGTTGGTGCACCGAGTTATTTTTACCTTCTTGGGATGGGTTTCCATGTCCTTTTTAAAGCTTTTCAAGTGGTAGATATCATACTCCTTCCTTGGAAAGCTTGCATTAAGATTTGGACAGCTCTAATTAAGTCTAGACAGCTAATAAACGTAGAGTAATTCTTTGGGTTATTATATATTGGTGGCATTTTTTTATTATTCTTTTCCAAGCACATTATAGCAGGCAGTCTCTGGCCCTCCTATACCCAATAATTGAGGAAGACGACATCTTGAGAGGCTTGCAAGTTTTAATAAACCAAAAACTCTGAGCATGTATAATACAATATAGTCAAAGGAAAACCATCCCATTCATTAACATACTGTTCCCTCCTATTCATCTCCTATTAAGACAGGTAGCTCTCGCAACAACTCAAAGATCAAGGCCAGAGATAGCCAGACAAGGGTTGATTCGTACAAGCAGCAGCATGATGTTCTTCCCTTTTGTGTTTGTTTAGATCAGGCAGCAACCCGAGTTCAAGCACATTGGTGTCGGCAGCAGCCTATGCCTTCGTGGGATCTCAATTTTAGAAACAGAAACAAAGTCGATCGAAACCATATTGAATGCACGTTTTCCGTCGAGAAAAACTGCTTTTATTTTGAAAGAAGAGGACTTACGAGGAGCCCCCAAAAACAAATAATTGTCTTCAATGGGACATTAAAGAATCCCCTACTGATTAAGGCATCAGAATCGCCTACACAGCTTTTACACTCGACTTTATAGATATCTTGATTACAAAGTCTGCAGGGTTCATCAGTGACTCGGTTTTTAGGGAGAAAAGCAGCAGCATCGACAACCCTTTTGAGAAAGCTTCTTTTAAGCATTCTTGGGGTATCGTCTTCTCTTAATCACTTCCATGTATTGCGAGTTTCAGCATTGACTAGCGAAAAAGCATAGAGATGAAGAAAAGTACGAAAATGAAGTGAGAAAACGACATTATAGAAAACGGACACATGGGTTTGTCGTACGCAGAATTCATGACCCTTAAAGGTCGAAGCTCAGAAGCAATCAGTGTTTGCCATAACGAAACTCGGCCTCAGGAATCAACAGGAAGGGGCCCTATAGAATTGAAGCGCTGCATTACCAACGAAACCAGAAATTAGTTGCTTCTTACAGACAACAGTAAAGGCTAAGGGGGGACAGGCCTTTGCAGATGGCTAGTACCTTTCTGCTAAGCTCGTAGTATTATTTTAGGCGGAAAAAGACGAGACAGTTTGGCCTTTTTCAGCATTTAAAAAGATGGCTTAACTGATGCACTGTGCACAATTTAAGAGGCAAGTGAGCTTCCCGGGAAAGACTCCAAGGCACAGCAATGTGGCTCAGCTCTCTCACAGTGGGGGACCATCGCCCATTCTATTATTCAAAGACATGTTGGGGAAGAAGGTGGGTCTGCTTTCATGCAGTACCAGCTGGTAAACCCATTAAGATATTTGCACAATTAGTCTCTGTGGAGTTGTACTGTGCTGCTGCTGCTTTGACCAGGACCAGCCTTTTCGTTAACCAACGGAACTTGGGGGGAGACCACCTTCGGGTAAGAGAGGAGTACGTGGGTCAGAAGACAGTTTGTCCCACAACGGTATCTAATCTCCATTTCACGCTGCAAAACTATTGGCTCTCTTGGATTTTTTAATTATTTTTTCCTTCTAGGTTTTCAGAACCTATCCATGTCTTGTCATTATTACACGGACGATAATTCTGCTGTAAAAAAAACACCTTTTGGTACACATCCATCCATATTGGATGATAGCATGGAAGCCACTCATCCGGACTTAAGGTCAAGACATGTCATTGGAATGTTTAAACTAATGTGTTTTTTTTTTTTTTCAGAGAATAAATAATAGCATGACAAATTTTATTAATATCAATAAAACTGAACGTAGTAATCATACATCATATCAATACAATAGATAAGATATAGTCCTAACTTTTAGAAAAAAAATAAATATTTACATATTAAATTGTTATACATAATTAAGAATAAACACAAAAAAAATACATTAAGCAGTATATTCGCTTAACTCTACGGTGGTCTATAATTCTCACTAATGCATGGGTGTTGAGTGTAGATCATAACCATACTTTTCAAGAATTAAGGTATATACTTGAGTTGATGAGAGTTGAGGGATTTAGAAGATTTTTTGATTAAAAAAAAAGAAGAGAAAGCCCAAACTCTTTAAATGTGACTAAGCTGTTAAGACTTGAGAGAATTGATAGATGTAAGAATCACTTTTCCTTGCCATATTTTTTGAATTAAAAAGTTAATATAATAAGCAAAAAAAATTAGTTACCTTTAAAGGAGAAAAGGAAATTATTATTAAATGTTATTCCTTTTAAGGCAATTGCTTTTAAAACCATTAGAAGGCTTGATGCAGGACGCGCCACCTTAATTACTACAGCCACCAGATGATTAATTCTTTTCACGAGGCATTACTACTAATCAATACATAGATTTTGACTCAGTAAATCACATCTCAAGTTCTTAATAAATTAGATTTTATCTCTTTTGGGTAAAACATTTTTTTGTTTATATATTCCTATTACTACAACTTCGGATCTACTAAAGTATAAACTGATATATTTATCTCATATCTGGGATACCAATATATGGGTAGGTGCCAATCGAATAGAGGGGGTTTGGCCCAGGCCCCCCACCCGCCCCCGCCCCCGCCCCTCCCCCCCCAACGGGTCGTTCTCGCTCCCAGTGGTCGGTGGTGCGAACCACGAGGGACAGTAGCTTTCACCTCCTCCGTGGCCAGAGGACATGAAAGAGCATGTAAAATCCTTCTCCAAATCTCATTCCGGCCCCCATATCGTCGAAAGTCAATTCCACTAGTGGGGGTGTACTGATAAAGTACGCCAGGATTGGAATCAATTGCACTGTCAAACAAAAGGGCAACAGGACAACAAAAAAAAAAAACTGAGCAGACATGGTAGCTTTGGGAAAGCTAGTTCTTACTCGATGAACCATAAAGTTTCAGAAAGGATGAGTGGCTGAACTCATATGTTCTTTCTTGGGGGCCAGGACCTCATCCTTGAAGTAAAATGATACCAAGATCTCGATGCTTGATAAGTAAGTCATGCAGCATTTCAATTACCGATGTCCATAAATGCTTTAGCAAGGAGCCGTTTATCTTGACTTCAGATTAGCCATTCATTTCTGCATTTTTCAGAAAAGGTCGTCATCAAACAAAGAATATAAAAAGCAATCGCTGTCGATACAACTCTATGAGATATCTAACCGATTGGAATGTGGTTCAATCATGGTCACCTCGGAGCAATCTCAACAAAGGAGTGTCATTGTAGAGTGTACTCCACGTACCACTAGGCAGATTTTCAATAATTTCAAGCTCTACGGTCTTGTACATGGAAATATCAATCGGTAGTAAGATGACAAAATGGGAAGTAACCACGTCCTTCAAAGAATAGGATAAAAGAAAAAACAACAGGAATAGTAACAGAAGGTCAGAATATCAAAAAAAAAAATCTGGGCAATTTTTTAATCTGCAGAAACTGCTAGAGGTAATGATCGAGGAGCAAAAGGACAGCATTAGTCATCCCATTACTGCCTTTTGCAGTTGCTGCATCATGATAATAGGGAATTACTGCTGGATGTGCCAAATGGAGACAGTTAAAAACATCTCAACACAGTTCTGGAGCAGCTTTTGGCAGCAGTCCGTCTATCCCAGAGATTCGTGTCTGCTTACGGAGTTGCACTATTATAAGCTAATTAAAACCTTGGAGAGAACAACGGCTGCCGACGGCCAATCATGCTAAGCTTGCCCCCTCTGCATAACTTTCTAAGGGTTGGACTTATGATGTTTGGTCTCGGCCTGTCAGCCATAGAGTAAGTGCCTCAAGTTTGTCGTCCTTGCAGCAATACATTAAGCTGATTACAAGCTAATAGGTGAATTATTTCATGCGAAAAGTTGCTTCATTTAGAGGGAATAAGTTGGATGAAATCGACCGTCCACTGTCAGCTTCTGAGTAGAAAAGCATGATACCGATGTCCACCACAGTAAGCGGAGAGATGATTTGCCAGAAAGCATGTGATATTGGAGGATTGAGACAGTCCTCAAATGCCGCTTTTCCCCGACGTACTCAACCACGTGAACACACACCAGAGAAGACAGTGGACCACGTCATTGGCAGGGTGAGTGTCATGGCATGTGATCTGTCTCTGCCTCCATGCGGAGCCCCTCGACGATCGACAAGTAGATGAACCTCGAAAAACCTTGGAAGTTTAGCATCGGCAACTCCACCTTTCGTTGTCCCTGCATGTCACGGTGGCTCTCCCTTTCCGGTTCACCATTTCTCTTCAATTATTCACCTCTTCTTTGTCTTCGCTTTGCGCATGTCCGACAAACAGCTCACATTGTTAGGCACTCACGACTTTTTTGATAACTTTCTGGTCGTTTATCAAAATGAGCACGACGATTTTGGTTGGGTCTCTTTCACATTTTCACCTTGATGTTCTATAATCCGTTTTATAACCGGGGACCATACTATAAAGCAACTTCAGCTTTTATTCGATGTGCCATTTCACATATGTATTATTGTCAACATTGAATGGCGTCCAATCAGCAAACGGGGGTGACATGGCAGATGAGGAGGAAAATCAAAAGAATTGGCAAGAGTGACATAGATGATAGATATATGATGAAATATACTTTGAAATGACCTGAAGGAATATGCTGATAAGATTTCAGATGTATGGAAGAAGATGCAAGTCCAGGAACAAAGAGAATTCCTTGACGCACTTAATAACCTCCTTCTAGGCTACGACACGTTGTAGTCAGAGGATGGTGTGGTGATAAGGTAAAGCGACAGGGTCCGTGGTAGCCTCTGAAGCTCCGCCAACGACGCAATGTCTGAGGTCCCACCGGACTTCGATGGGTCGCGGGCAGATAACAATATCAACATAAATCAGCATATCATTGGTCCACGGCAAGGTGACATCGAAATCACAACAAGTACGTCCATTGATTACGTGGCGAAATCTCAATTCTGCAGCTTCCCAATGCCCACCGAATCATTACTCTGGGGCCCCCCCGGGGAAAACGAGCTAGATTCTAAAATCATTAAGAGTCAGTTCAATGTGGACATTGTTTGCTCAGATAAGTTCCGACTATCCACGCTGATTATCTGAACCGACAGGGACTCGGCAGATAGCAGCCAAAAAGACATTGCCAGATATACGGCCTTGATTGCGTCCCACGGTCAGGAACTTGGCGTCACTAGCGCCTCGTCGTCGGCACCTTCCGACGTCCTTCCTCGGTCAATAATGAATTAACCAACTTCATTTACCCGAACTGCGCGTGCAATTCACGTCCCATGCAGGTCCAACACGTTATATAACCCCAGTTGTCCGTCGTTTGAATTGCAAGGCCTCCGATAGATCTTTGAATTTACGTATTCAAATTCTTTTCTCCAAACGACAAAAAAGTGGGATCGTGTTTTCCGCAGGTAGGAGTCCCAATTCGCTTCGGTTGACTGTTATTTACATTAGTCTCACCAAACATTGGTTCCATTACATGGACCACCATACCTTTAAGGAAAGAAATGATAAGGAACTTTGGCGTCTGAATTTTCTCAAAAGGTCCAGTAAATAATTTACAACAAGTCGATAATATGTGCAACATTAGATCTTGAACTAGTCCTACCCCCCACCGTCATTGACTGTACACATAATATAATTGATCAATAATTTGGACGAGTGCCAACCTTAAAAGGGTGCTTCGTACCCAACTCTATTTAAATCTCGACAGTTGCATTGACGATAGAACCCTTGGTTCTATGAAAAAAAATCTTGATTTTTGATTCTATGATTTCTTTTGTTATTCATGGACAAGTTCGAAATATTATCTGATCTGATGTTTAATTTTTACATCGAAAATTAAATTAGTTTAATGTTTTTATTAATACACGTGAACTTTCAAGTTGCCTTAACCTAATCCGAATCAATACATTGGTTTTTTTTATGATTTATATTTTCCCTTGATAAAATTTTCCCCACCATAACTATTACGTACCAAGCCGGTAGCCGTTGAAAATTGATTGATAGGACGTCCAAAGAAAAAAGTGATGTTTTGTTTCTAAAATATTATATAATCCCGTCTCATCCGACGAGAAAAGCTGAAGCTTCATTAATTCTTAAGCACATGGGCGGTGCTTCGGGCACCAAGTCCATCCATTTTTCTATTTGTCAGAAAGGTATCTACGAGTCAGAAATTCAAGATCTATAGGGGCAAACATACAGTAAGGACTACGATTAGCGACGAACGAAACTTAACATGCAAATACTGGGTATTACACCATTAATCATATTTGTATTAACAAAGAGATCAACACGAATCAAGTCGGAAGATCCGATCTTCAAGCGAGAAAGGATGAAAATTAAGCAACTCTGATGTCAAATCCTACGAGATTTCAATTTCCAAAGTCTTGAACAGTGACAGTCGCAGACTTGGATTTGATGCCAAAAGATGGAGGAAGACCAAATGAGTGTGCCGGTACGGCACTACATCAAATCTACACACGTCTGTTAATATGTCATAGGCAAGACAAAGGGAAAGGAAAAGAAAAGGTTAACTACTTTTTTTTTTTTTTCCCATCCTCTTGTCATTGCGATGATAGTGACGAATACAAAAACCTGAACGAAATCTCAGTCAATATTCATCTTCAAAATTCAAATCTCATTACTAACCATTGACTTGTTCTGGATCATTGAATTCTTGCAGTGAGCAATGGCACCTTGAATGGCGCTCTGCAACTCCTCCATCGACGAAGTGTCGGTGTAGTGCGTCCCTCCAACCCTACCCGTGCCCATATGTCCGTTCCGAGTAAGCACGCCAGAGTGACTTGGCGAGGACCGCATCGATGACGGGCAGCTCGAAACGCAGCTTCTCCTTCGTGGGTACCTCAAGTTTCCCGAGAAAGAGTGAGAAAACCCAGCGCCATTCTCTTTGCTCGCACTTTTGGTCCGTATTTCCGCATTTTTTCCAGATCTCTCTGCTTTCGTTGACAAAGGCACAGTGTTGGACGTCGAGGTCGTAACCACTCCCAGTTTCTGTTGATGCTGCTGTTGCTTTTGAGACAGCTTTTCATACAACGGCTTCACTTTCTTCAAGTACTTCCTAACAACCTCTTTAGCTGTAGCACTCATTCTCTTGACGGACGATCCGGATACGTTATCGGGGTCCCTAGTCTTGGGTTCTTTCCGAAATACCGATGAAAATCGTGACAGAGAGAAGTACTTGCTCTTCTTGATCTGGTTGTTCAACTGGATTTGACTTTGGGAGTTCGCGTTGTTAAGGCGCTTGAACTCCTCGTCCTCGGTGACCGAGCTGGGCCTGGACGAGTCGCACTCGGTGAGCAACGCGAGGTCGCTGTTGAAGGAGGAGTGGGAGTCGTTAGAGCTGCCGGTGGAGTCGCGGGAGGCCGTGGTGTCGGAGGCGGAGGAGGTGCTTGAAGAAGCGAGGAGTGTACGGACCATAGAAAGACGGGGAGAAAGGTGGAGAGGCAGGAGCTGGCCCTTGTAGAAGAGCTCGTCAGCCGGGCATAGAGTGGTGGAGGCTTTGCGAGGGGACACAGAAATGGTGAACTCGAAGTCCGAGGACGAAGAGGAAGAGAAGGAATGGGATGGTGATGATGGCAAAGTGTGGGATTTGGTGTCGCCGTGGGTTCTCTTCCCCATCTTTGATCGCTACATCATCGGTCTCCTGTTGATGGTGAGAAATGGGTCTGAGAGCAAACTTGTGGAGAAGTCGGATGGATGTTTCTTATAAATGGTTTTCAGAAGTCCGCCGTCGCTGTCCCACGCGCAGAGAAGGGACTTGGACACGACGTACCACAGCTCTCGTCGTCCGTTATTGCTCCTTGTGTACGTTATATAGCTGGATCTAGTTTCTGACTAAATCAATCACGGGGGATTTTGAAACGTTTCTTCCACCATCTCTCTCTCCTATAGCCTGCGCTGTGAGTGATACCGTCATGTGTTGCGATTACATATGGCTAGGTCTCACGTGCCTTAAACGTGAAAGGTGGGGTTCAGATCATGGGTTCCAAAGTTTGGGGTCGATATTTTATATCCCTCGGCTTCCTTTTGTTGCGTCGGGACGATATGGCTCGAAAGGCAGGGTGCTCTGACTGTTAATTAGTGCGAGCAACGTGCTAACTGAGACCACAGTTGTCCGATCTCGACGACAACAATATTTTTTTACAATCTTTTGGTAAGTTTAGGCTCTTTAAACAGTTGTTTAGCCTTTCCAAGATGTGATTCTTATGATGATTACTGACCAGTAAGTGGCGACGTATTATCATATGGCAAGCATGGATATGGGTCAACGTGGCTCAGTTAGCCTGTCTTGTTCTCGATTCTTCTTCCTACAAAGCTGGTTATTTTGGTGATTCTATAGCCTTTGACTGTCCTTAAATAATGATGGGTAAATTATCTCAGGCTCTCAGGAGCGACGGAGAAGTTGCAATTTAAACCTCGTTAACATTTTCCAAAAACACTGTTTAAATGAATATTGAATCACGAGTAAGATTAGATTCTCAAGACTCGATGAAGATCCCAACACACGGAGCTTCCTTGTTATAATTGCTGCCAGGCAACCAGCGTTGGGCATTGGAGCAATCCTTCTTGAAACTCTTCAGCAGTGAAATACTTAATTCGGGCGCTAAGGACGTAGTTAAGTATCCTCTGTACCTTAAATGCGTCGAAGTAGCTAACCATGGTAATCGAAGCGTTGGAAAGCCAATTTAGCGGTCTATGGGCTTCTGTCAGCGACTTTGGGAGCCCAAAAATAAGGAAAAACCCATCACCAGTCCCCTTTCTGCTGCATTATATCTATTTCAAGAAAATTAAGTGAGGAAGCCCACTTATCCCATTGGGTAAAGCTTTTCTATTGAATTAGTCTATTTTTTCACATTTGATTCTTAAACATATGTTTATATACACACATAATGTTGAACTAAAACTTATATAGTATCTATTCTCAATTGAGTTTTGATATATATTATTATTATTATTTTGAATTTTATATTTTTAAAATTTTTTTAAACATATTTAGTGTTGAACCCTTAACTTACCAGTTAATAACTTTTGCTAACTTACCGCTAAGTCAACAAACCTTGCAACTTTTGAATCTCGTTGGCTCTTTAAACTCAAATTCAAGAGTGTATTATGTACTTAGGAAATATAAGTAAACTTTGAATATCAATTCTAGTTGTTAGGTGCGAGGTCGCTATTTCGTGACACTGCAAATATGTTCGACGGGATAAAAAGGTTTCAATTTTAAAGCTTATAAGATAAGAATTTACACCTGGAAAGCCCATCCTCAACAAGAAAAGAGAAAAGAAAAAATAAAAAAGAGACTTGAAATCTATATGATAATTATTAATTTTTTTATTTCACGTTTCATTTTAATAATGACATGGTGTTATTTATCTTTGAAGGCATGATTAAGATTTAGAAATTGGCAATAAATCAAAAAACGTGTGGTCCAATGGGGTGGAATCCGAAAGAAGGCGTGGATTAGGTAGGTTGGCTTGAACCTGACCGGAACAAACCAAGCTCTTACTTATCGCTACCGTCCTCGTCAAGCTGCCAACATACATAATTGTATATATACTGGCGTCTTCGTTCAGTTATAACTTCATTTAGGAACATCTCTTTTCTCTTTTCGTCCTCCACGCTTTTCTCCGCCCAACCCTAAATTTTATCGCGATTCCGATCTGATCCTCGCCCCGCACTTAATCCAATTCACTGAAAATTCTTTCCCCTTACCCAATTACCAGATCTCGTTCTCCGATTGCTAGGTAATTGTTGCATCCTTGGCGTTTTCATATTCTGTTTTTCGCTTCCTGGGTTTTTCTTTAACTTTTAATGTGATTTTTTCTGTTTGGTGACTCCAGATTTTATGCTTTATTTCTCAGTTTACTGATCGTCTGCCTTTTTTTTTTTTTTTTTTTTTGTATACAGGTTTTAGCGTTTTATTATTTTTCTTGTTATTATGATTGTTATTATACCTATTATACGTTTTAATTATTATCGGAGACGAGGCCCTCGAGTTTTCGGGGTTCAGGTTAACCAGATATGTGGTTCAAATATGTATGTTGGTATGACTGTACTATATGAATACATAGGCACATATTTGCCAGCATCAGGGGCTATTAACCTGCCTAGTTAATCTAGATATGGATTACCAAATAGGACTAATGTCAAAGTTTATTGGAAATTGAGTGTCAAATTTAAGAGGAATTTAAGGGAATAAACAACAAGATTTTGATTTAGGGCCAGAAATATAGAAGGAAGTTCTTGAAATCAACGGTATATGTGCTTACTTTCTGAGAGTAAGAAGAGCATAATAACAAGAACATATACTTAAGAAAAGGACAAGCATTTGGTTATAGATTGGTAATCATTGCGCTTTGTTCTCTAATTGTTCACCTGTTAAGCAGTAATGCGTTTTTAACATGGTTTGTTTGTTCTGTTATATGGCAGATACAGAAATGTCCTTTCCGCGGAATTTCCGTTCACAAGGAGGCACCACCAATGATGATTATCGGTCCTGCTTTGGTAGAAGCAACTTTGGCAACACCAGGAACCGGAACAGGAGCAATTATGGTTATAGGAACCATACCAATATCAGTGATTGCCTAGGGAAAACCTGGCAGCATAAGGATAATTTATATCATGTTAGGCCCGATAATTCCACTCATGTCAATCCAAACGGTTTTGGGGGACCTTCTTTTAAAAGGAGAAGGTTTTCAGCTTCTACATGGGTAGACAGTCGTAGACACTATGTGCCAACTGGCACGTATGACTCAACCTCTTCCACCTGCAATTATGCAGTCCCTCCTCCCACAGGATCAAATGTAGAGGCCTTTGCATCTACTAGCTCTAAACGCGACCGCTCATGGTTAGAAGATGATGAACCAGTCTTCATGTCTAGGGAAGAGATCGAGAGACACTCCCCATCAAGGAAGGATGGTATTGATGCACTTCGTGAAGCACATTTGCGGTACTCCTATTGCACCTTCCTTCAGAATCTTGGATTGCGACTGGACTTGTAAGCTCTTCTTGTCAAGTTTGTTTCTTAATCCTGCTGTTTGCTTCTGATTCATTTATTTATTTGAGTACTTGTTCCTGAAGCAGGTTCTAGAAAGAAGAAGTATGTTAGTTCTGTTACATTTTGGTGAGATTCCTTAATATTGCTGATATTATCTGACATGTATCGTGCAGGCCGCAAACAACTGTTGGCACTGCCATGGTTCTATGCCACCGTTTTTTTGTTAGACAATCACATGCTTCCCATGATAGATTTGTGAGTTTCCCAAATTTTTTAAGTAGAATTTGCGGAATATGTTAGATGGTTAATTCTGATCTGACTCTTTTGCAGTTGATTGCTACTGCTGCCCTTTTTCTTGCTGCAAAGTCTGAGGAAACTCCACGCCCTCTAAACAGCATGCTAAGAGCATCTTGTGAAATTTCTCATAAGCAGGATATTTCTTTCTTGTCGTATCTGCTCCCTTCTGTGAGTATCTTTATAAAACAAAAAATCTTTTCATTTTAGCTGTGAACGTAAAAGTCTGAGAGGTCTTTGCTTACCGTTGCAAAATTTTATAAAGTTGCAGTATAGACCTTCTCCTGTTAGATTTACTATATTCTATTTAATTCAAAATTTAGGTATTTTGTCTAAAGAAAACACTTTCAGCAACTTGATCCTCATTGTGTTCATTAATGTGCTTTTAAAATGGAATTTGTTATTTAAAAGAATAAATTTGAAACTGCAATCCTTTACTTAATGTGACATGAGCTGTATTGTGTTAAACAGGACTGGTTTGAGCAGTATCGGGAACGAGTCATTGAGGCTGAGAACGTGATATTGACAACTCTAAATTTTGAGCTTAATGTACAGCATCCATATGCTCCTCTTACGTCCATTCTCAGCAAATTAGGTCTTTCACAAACTGTTTTGGTCAATCTGGCATTAAGCTTGGTTAGTGAAGGGTAAGTTTAAAGCTTTCAGTATTTCTTCTTGTCTCTCTCTCTCTCTGTCTGTCTTTGAAGGCATTGTGTTTCTACTGGTGCATTACATTAGCATTGACTGTTTTATTTAGTTTTAGCTCACCAAGCTTTGTTAATACGAACTTCACCTAAATTGTGTACCTTGAACCTATTGACTTATGTTTTGCAATGCTTCTGACCTGGTATCTTTCAACTTTGGTTTGGGCTTGTCCGTGCTGACAATTCTGTATTCTCACAAAGTAGTTCCGGTGAAAACATAGTGTAGGAAACAGGGTTTAGATGGTGGTTGTTAGAAGATGCTCAACCAATCTGCAGATTTGTTGGGTTCTGGAAGTGGTTCCAACTGACAAGATGGCTACACTGGTTTTCTTCCATTTTCATTGGGGAGGTTCAAAATTGAGTTTTGCTTGTATCAATAATTTTCTTCTTTGAGCAACTACTCTGTAGTTATTCTAGTATGGGATATTGATACTTTTGGCATGCATATAATTGCAGGGTCTACACAAGATTAGCGTGCTCGCATGTATGATATTCTTAGCTGGAGGGTTGATATGCTGTTCATGGAAAGTTTTGTTTTACATCTGAAGTTGAACAGACGATGTGGTTTTGATGATTTTATCATGAGTACACCCTGTCGACTTGGTCATTGGCTATTAAAGATAGCCACTGGACTTGGCAAGTCTAGTTTTGCTATCTAGTTTTGATATTGTATTCTTTTTCTAGTCCCACTCTTTGTGGTATCCATTTGAGTTGAGTCCTCCTGATTCTCATACAAAGAAATGATTTTTGAGACATCGAAACTTGCCGTCCCTTTACTGAGCAACCTGTTGATTAGGCAAAGATTTATTAACTTTTTGGAAAGCCCGTTCTTTTCCAGCTTTCTTGCCTTTCTTTCTTATGAACCATTGGGGATAGGGTTTTTTTTTATTTAAAAAAAAAAGGATTTAGCATAAATGCTACCAAGTTTTTGTCTACCATAAAACTACGAAATGAAAATTTAGGTTCTTTTTCTCCTAAACCAGTTTGGATGTTGTAACAAATTAACTTGATGTATTATTTTCTGCCCCTTAGTATTTGTAATGATATTTTTTGTTTAGCATCAGTGAACTTCATCAGCTTCAACCAAGCGTTACAAAAATGAGAAGCTTCCACCAATTTAGGAATGCTGCAGTGGATGTATATTTGTGCTGTTTGGCTTGGGCTTCATTTCCATTACTTAAGTTCTCTTTCTAGTAATAAATGACGGACAATAAGTATGCTTTACTTTAATTCAACTCATTTGGGTTGGATAGGTACTGAAAGAATAGATATGAATTTGGGAATCTGGAAATGAACGTCATAAAATCATTGACATTAAATCAAGCTGGATGTATAGCAAGCGTAATTCCCTGCCTGTCTTTGCTATCTTTATTACCCTTAAGGGTCTGTTGCTTTGGTGCTAGCAGTTGCCCGGTGAGCAATGGCAGCCCAGTTAAATTGGATGGTTTTTTCTATAGCAGCTACGTTACTGATGCTTTACAGGTGCTGTTGGTCCAAGATATCCGGAGGAATTCATTAGGAGTTGAAATTTCTATTATATATTCTCTATTTGTGTGGCTGCTGTGGAGGTCAATTAACTGCTTTTTTATTTTTTTTTGGGTTAAGGTGGGGTTGGTTTGGAGATTTAAGCGTTCATTCCTGTGCATGTCAAAGGAATATCATATTCAAAGTCCTTTGATGGTTTCTGGTTTGATAGAACTTAGTAATTGAGGATATTTCACTTGGCAATATTACCTTCAAAGAGAGGAAAACTGGTGATGTGGATGTATGTCGATTCATGCATCTTGAGAGGGGAAACGAGAGAGTAATTAGCATAGACAATGAGTTTAATATCTGAAAAGTGTAATCACGGAGGGAGTCATTTTTTGCCTCTTTTCTTTGCTTCTATTGTTATATTACAAGCTGAGGAATAGGTAATTGGTGGCTTATGCTACTGCTTGCCTAGAGTGTCATGATATTTTTGGCGTCATCTCAGTCCTTGACCATTATGTGTGAAGTTAACATGATATTCTTTACACTGCTTTGTTAATGTTGTTTCCAAACCAAATGAACCTTGTGCTGTAAGCACCTCTTAGTGTCCTTATTGCCTCTGGTCTTTGGACTCTTTGATGGTGATCTCTCATTTGGTAACTTAATGCTTAGTATCTTCAACTTCCCTCATCAGCCATCCTCACCCCTGAAAAGGTGGTTGCACAGCTAATTTCCTCTCCATGTGACCAATTTCCTCTCCAACTATCAAGATTCAATTGCTTTTTATTTTGAAGTCTTAGTATTAGAATACAGTAGAAGATTATACAAGTTCCCAGCGTGACACTGGTCTCACGATCTTAAGTATGCTTTCCTTATTATCCAAGAAATTTATAATCATACTGACTTTTGTTGTTGCAACTAAATGTTATATTTTTATCTTGCTATTATTGTAACCATTGTTGAAACTTTCTATTACTGATCCTGAAAAAGTTTTGTACTACCTATTTAACCAAAGTACCAATATCTTTGAGATATATTCAGTAACGTCTTTTTTATCATCAACTCATTATTAATGGTATTATTAATATTATTTGTATTACTTTTATATATATAAATATAATTTGTGTTCCAACTTTGATATTTTGTGTTTTAAAAATATGTTTTCCCAATATATTTATTCAGTAATAGGATATTATTTTTGTTAGAGTTATATCATGATTATTCACTAGTCTCTTCTGCTATTGTAACTCTCTTTTCTTCCTTTTTAAAAAGTTGCCTTGGCCTCTGAGTTCTTGCAAACGTTCTTCACAGTCTGAGTTACCTATTGTATCTGGATTTTAAATGTGGTGATGAAGTTTCATTTCTGGATATGGTAGTACATTTGCTTTTATTTTATCTCGTATAGCCAAAAAAAGAAAAAGAAAAAAAGGGTTGTACATTTACCCTTCAAAAAGAGATAATATGAACAAGCCTTACCACTTTCAAGGTGATATCTTAATTTTTAGAGAACACCAGACTTATAGTTCATCTGAAGAGAACGTCTGTACAGGCTGCCTTCTATCACATGCTGCGGCAACCCTTGTAACTTTCTGCAAAGGCAGCTCTAATTAAGAGCTTGATTGTCATTTCTTCCAAAAGGTTATCAGCAAGTCTTGTAATACCCTATCCTGTATATCATTTTTACTGAGAACTCCAATGTAAGAAAGGGAGAGAAAAGATAGATAGTAGTTTGTGCTCAATATTTTTGATTCACTATGATGTGAACGATGATTCTAGCATTATCTCAAGCCTGCAATATCAGTCCACTAGAGGATTTTGGATGGCATCTTTCATGTGGGATTATATGCATGTCCTATTAGCATGAAAGCACAAGTGTCAACCAGCCTGTCCAGAAGCAGAAGATGCTGGTATTTGCTTTGCGAGGTTTGATTGCATCATGCAGTTGCTTCCTGTTTGCTAGCCCATTTGAATTGTATGTCTCTGGAGTTAAAAGCCCCTGCAGCAGAATTTTTCCTTGGAGTTTGGTGTGTTCACTAGATGAGTATTTTGTTTGCAATAGTTTTGGTACTCTATCAGCAATCCTGCAGAGATTCTTGGAAATATTCTACCTGAGTTGCTGCAATTTTTAGTTGGTAAGGAAAAGATAACTTGTCTTCCTCTTTTCAGTTGAAACCGATGGTTGATTGCATGCTTATGAATTTGACGTTTGCTATGGATAACTGTTGTACCTTTGTAGCTGACATAATTTTTGTCAAGGTGGAAATGTTTGTTCGTTATACAAGGCAATGAATGTTCTTTTCCTGTAGCACCAGATCGTTGGTTTGATTATTCATGGCTCCTTCTCCCAATGCTGGTTAATGTTGGTGGTGCTGCTGTTATTATCTTGCCTTCTAAAGATGTTGAATATTTTGATTTGCAGGCTTCGAAGCTCACTGTGGCTTCAATTCAGAGCTCATCATATTGCCGCTGGAGCTGTCTACCTTGCAGCTAAGTTTCTGAACTTGGATCTTGCCTTCTATCATAATATCTGGCAGGAGTTCGAAGCATCACCAGCAGTTATTGAAGGTATTACTTTTTGGCATAATTGTTTTCAGAAATTCTCAATTTACAATTACTCTTATTGGGTTTAAATTCTTGAATTTGACTGCTTGAGTTCATGTCAAACTTACCAAATCTCTCTCATCTCTTGAGTTTCATCATTATAAGTTACCTGACACCGTGAAAATCTAACCTGTTGGTCAAGTGGATGAGAAATTCGAATTAGCAGCATTGTTTTGTGTCGACAATGATGGATCACCGACTTAAACAATAATAGACTTCTGAATCTGGAACTGTTTTACTAGTTATTCATTCCATCCTACGTTGGTAGATGATAAGCTCGTGTTATTGTTTGGCAGATGTATCACAGCAATTGATGGAGCTCTTCTAAGAAGGCTAGCAGAACAATGGATGGCTGCATGTTAATGTTACTTTCCGGGTCCTGTGGGTAAATATTCTCGCATGATGTGTGATGTGAAAGGGATGATAACAACGACAATCGGCACGTCTTAGGTGCAAGTAGGATAAGGATCACCGGTGACCAATATGCAAAATTAGAGGACATGATGCATGTGCTCGGAGGACTGGTTGTAGAACTATATGTTTAAATATATCATTGAAATGAGTGGTTAAAAAAAAAAAAAAGAGCGGGTCCCTTCTTCTTTCCTTTTGTTTATTCAAATATGTTTATCTTCTAGTTGCCGGGTTTCGTTCAACAGAATTTGGACGTCTTATTTTAATAATATAGAAAGCCCCAACAAGACGAAAGTGCTGCGTGGCTTCACAAATACGTGCGGATCTTATTTCCATTGCCAACTGGTATAAAGTGGCGCTTAATGACGGGGTTGACAAGTGGGGAGGACGGTTCTTTGCAAAATCTATACGCCGACAGAGTCTGCGAGCACTCGTACTTGCCGACGGGTTTTGTTTAATGTTCAACCCACAAATTTAAAGGCAGCGTCAACGGTAGCTTCTTGCAGAATATGCTGCTTGGTTTGTTCGCCGATAAAAAGAGAGAAGGTATCTTACTTTATATGGACTCGTTGCTATTTCCGAAGGAAATAAAGGTCGGCCTGTACCTTCAAGTAGCAGATCAACAGTGCCTACCGGAGTTTGACCATAATGTGCCACGAACTGGGAAGTTGTCCGGCATGAATGTTGCATTTCTTTTCTTAGGGATCCTTCTAAACAATTATTTACGCATTTGTAATTGTAATCACACGATCAACATGTTACATTCTCTTCACGTTTTTTCCTACTAAAATGATTTATCTGTTGTGTAAATTCTTTTCGATTGCTTTTCTACAAATGATTTCAACGGTAAGTTTTTGCAAAAGACAGCTTTTATTATTGTACTTGTAAAATGTGATATTTTAGAAGAAGGACATGAAAGAGAATCTTCGTATTATTGAGCCGAGTTCCGTCTCTTAATGGGAAATGCGAACGATTTGACATTGATGTCGGTATATCTGAAAGGATATTTTGCCTCTCCCACCTCACGTTCGGCCGAGATTCCTCCATGGCATACAATAAAAACGAAAACGTGAACGCGTCCAAAAGTCCAAACGCCAAGCTCTCACGCAAGTCGCAGAGATCTTCACATGACTATTTCACGCATTAATGGCGGGCTACCATCCCCGTTCTTAGTCGTCGTCCCATATTTGACCACCCAACTCCAAAAACAAGAACAAAAAGAACCGAAAAGGTAAGCATAAAAAGGCAAAAAAGCAAATGACGACGCCCAGTGGCGGTACCCGGAGAATCCGTTTTACTGCAAGTTTGACGTCAAAGTTGGAGATCGGAGTTTCTATACAATCGGTTCCCTGAAAGCCATATACGTTAATCCATATTTAGCCCGAGCGCATAACCTTAATCGCCATCCGCATTGGGAAGCGTGCCGTGACCATTCTCTCTTATCCTTCCGTCGTCTTTTACGCAAACACCTGTTTCCTTTTTTGCATGTTCAACGGATCCCAAGGAATAACTGGACCTCTTAACCTGCTCGCCTAGCTACACGGGTTCACGGACCGAACTAGAGGAACTTTCGCCTGAGTATAAAAGAGTCTCCATGGATTCCGGCGCAGCTCAGCGTCGTCTTGAAGCCATTCACGGCCACCTCGCCGCCGACGGCGACTCTCAGCCTCAGCTTCGTTCGAACCCCGCTGCTGGCGAGTTCTTCCTCGGTACTATTTTTCTCTCTCTCCGCGCGTGTCTGCGTGCGTTCGTGCCTCTTCCTTTAGAAGATTTGTTTACGTAAGGGCTGTCGCTGTTGTGTCCCAAAAGGATTAGGGATTTTTGGGTAGTGCTGGTGGATTCCAATACGTTCTTTTATATTTTTTTCATAGATTGCAAAAGTAGTTGTGGTATAAAAGGTTGATGCTAATTGTTTAATCACAGAGTGTCTTCTGGTGGCGGGTTCACTCTGATTGCTTTTTGGAACTTTGAACTAATACCTTTTCTGAACCTCCAATGGGGAAATGTGGGTGCTAATGATTCCATTGACTTTAGATCTTTTTTGCGATATGTGGAAACTGGAAAGAAAACAATCTGGGTTCTCTTCCTTTGCTTTTGTCCGTACCCCTTGGTCTTGGTGTGGGATAAAGATGTGCAAAACCATTTTGTTCATTCCAATTTTTTTGCTTTAGGAATCCAGTCAACCTTAAGTGGTACTTCTTGGCTCTTGGGATGCCAGAAGGCACTTTTGAGGAATTTTTTTCACGTCTCTTAACACTTGGAAAGAGGGTCATATAGACACTGTAGCTAACCTCGGAACAAATGGAATGTTTGCCGTGACGCATAGGAAAGATATGTGATAATTTTAATTGTAGTTACTTTGAGGGAGCTGTTGATTTCTCTTTATATGTTTTAGAAAGCCCAAGTATCTTCCTTGCTGGTAGGTCCCTCAGATACATGCATACAAACGTATGTATATATATTCTGTTATACACACACACACTCATGCATATGTATACATATTCTTGAAGCAGCAATCCAGCTTAAACGATTCCCTAAATTTGATAGTTTCGATGGTGTTTCTGTTATATAGTACATTAATCATAGCTATTTTGCTGACATAAAATCCTAAACAGAGCAGGGGTATAGTGTTGTCCTTCCAGAGAAATTGCAAACTGGGAAGTGGAATGTGTACAGGTAGGAATGGTCCACTTTCTTGGCCTGCCTTGCTTTAGATTGCCATTTTGCACGACGTTGCGTGACTATGTCGCAGTTCTTTTTCTTTATGGCAGATCAGCACGTTCTCCTTTGAGGCTTGTTAGTAGATTCCCTAATCATCCTGAAATTGGTACACTGCATGACAATTTTGTGTGAGGATCGCCCAATGAGTTTTGACTAAATTGCTTCTCAGGATTGGAAACTTTCAAATATCACTGCCTTGCTATCTCAATTACATGCTAGCTGAACAATTTCCTCTTTGTAAATATAGGCACTCAGTTGAAACTTTCCGGGATTACAAATATTTGGGAACACGAGTTCGTGTTGATGGCTCGGTTGGAGAGTATGTCTTTTTCCTTTTCATCGGTATGTAAGGTTTTAATTTAACAAATATTATTTCCTGATCCAGTGACATGCATTTTTTATGTTCAGTTATAAATGGATGACTTATGGAGAAGCAGGAACTGCCCGGTCAGCTATAGGCTCTGGGTTAATTTATCATGGGATACCAAAGGTAAAGTCTGAAAATAAATTAAAGCTTCAATATTTTCGTAATTTATTGAACTTTGAATATTCTAGAATGATAGTCAAAGCACTTGATCTATTCTTTAAACATCTAATTACTGTTTCTTTTTTTGACAGGCATCCTGCATTGGGTTATACTTCATCAACCGACCTGAGTGGGTCATTGTTGATCATGCTTGCTCTGCATATTCGTACATATCAGTCCCTTTATATGACACTCTTGGTTTGTCACTGGCCATTTAGTAGACTTCAACGAAATCTTGCCTCTCTTAGCCTAGCCATCAGATGTTACTGTATATTTTCGTTTCTTTTCAGGTCCAGAAGCTGTCAAGTACATTGTAAATCATGCTGCTGTGCAAGTTATATTTTGTGTGCCTCAAACCTTGAATAGCGTAAGTTTAATCAATTCTGTTCTTAGGCTGTGGCTTGGCCTAAATAATGTCGTGATAAATTTGGGAGAGGTAGAAATAGTTTTGGTGATCTTGTTATTTTTCTAAATTGGAAACGGAGGACCATAAATCTGTGTAAAAATTGAGATCCAGGAATACTAATATATGGCGTGAAACTGTTTTTCTGTTTCTTCAAGAATAACTGAGAGAAGGAAGAAAAATATTATTAGAGAATGGATGAAATAAGTATTAATCTTGTTTTCTGTTTGTCAACAAAAACATTTGTGGCCACTTCTTGTTTTAGCTGCTTCAACACGAATCCAATCCCTCATTTATTTATTACTGTCCTTTTAGCCTGACTTTTCAATTCTGTCAGAATTTTTCAATGGTGAAGGTCCAACCATCCCTTTTATTTATTTATTTATTTATTAACTACCCTTTTCTCTAGTTGTAAGTCATATTAACTGCCCTAAGGTGTGCCACATCATCCCAGTTTTCAGAATTAGTTTGTCTTACCATTGTTCACACAAAAGTATCTTGACATGGGCCTTATGTGCTGCTCAATTTACTATGAGTTTGGTCAATCTATCTGAGAAGACAGGAAAAGAAATATTCAATTGGCTAGTGCACTTAGTGCACATTGATTTCTTCCCCTCTGGAAATGGGAAGTAGGTTCACTATATGGTCTTTCATTCTTTCGTGAGGTGATATGGAAAGATTCCATCCGTGTGCATGAGTCTTATGGGCCTCTACAAATGTATCAGGCACGTGTCCCTTTAGCCTTGCAGCACTCTCTAATCTAGATGAGCATGGCAGGTTAACAAATCCTTTTTTTTTGGTTTTGGTGAGGGGAACCACACCACACACCCCCCCCCCCCAAACCCACCTCTTTGCTTGTTTTAAATTGTTGCATAATTTCTCTCTTTTGGATTATCTCATTTATATATGATTTATGTCCTTATTTGCTTCTGCAATATTTCTGTGTTTTCACTTGGAATTTGCAGCTGTTGAGCTACTTGGTGGATATTCCAACAGTTCGTCTAATTGTGGTATGAACATACCCCTTCTATACCTGATTCTGCAACTCTGTTGTTTCTTTTACTCACCTCTTGGTAGTCATTCCACCTGCTTGCCATAAAACACAGGTTGTTGGAGGTATAGACAACCAGATACCGAAGCTTCCATCAACAACAGGAGTTGAGGTTGTAACATACTCGAAACTTCTTAGTCAGGTATCATGCTCTTCTTTGTCAAATAATTCTTAAAGGTTTTGTGCTGGACTCTTCAGTGAACCATTGGAGGAATGCTAGATTGGTTTAAGTACTTTCCTTTTTATTCCAACCCCTATCCAATCTTAACCTTTATTTTTCTGGTGGAGGTTTTTTGTTTTATGTTTTTGCTCCTTTGCATATGTGCTTTCTTTGCTATCACAGAGCAGTAGCTGAGGTTTTTTATTTTTAATCTATCAATGAAGTCTCAGGTCATAATAATGAAGTCCTAAGATCGTGCATCTCTGCTTTTAAGCTACTCTATTGGGAATGAGCTGTATTCTTCAACTATTAGTCATTGCTGATCTCGAGATTATGCCTTTTGTTTCTGAGATTCGTTATATTCTATCTTATGCCGTCACATAGACATGCAGATAGATATTTCATTCAGCTGTGTTGTCATGGCTACTTTTGAGTGAGCTAACACGTCCAACACCCTACTCTTAAACACGGTGCAATTTACTTCTTATATCCACTTGCTTTAGTCATCTCAAGCACTTGGCCCTTGACTTCACAGATTTTGACATGTTCGTTAAGATTCTTATGTATTTATTGGGCTTTGTTTTATTTTTAGATAATAGATCTTTTTTCACCTTGTGAGTGGTTTCATTTTAGGGTCAGAGTAACCTCCAGCCTTTTTGTCCTCCAAAACCTGATGATGTTGCAACCATTTGCTATACAAGTGGTACCACGGGGACCCCAAAGGTATGACTTAGTTCAGTGTGAATTTTAGCTTTCTGATATACGGCATCTTTATAGATATGATTAGATGATGAAGTGCTATTTCTCTGCCCTCCCCTCCCCTGCCCCTTTCTTTCTTCCTTCCTTCCATGGAATCTTGTCAGGGAGCTGTTTTGACACATGGGAACATGATTGCAAATGTTGCTGGGGCCTCCATTGCTTTCAAATTCTCCCCCTCAGATGTGTGAGTATTGAGTCATACCTATCTCATATATATACTGTAGTACCGGTTAATTACTTTACGAGAATAACAGAAACGAACTTTGTAATTGTTGCTGAAAAGTGCCTTTTATCTTTCCAGTTACATATCATACCTTCCTTTGGCACACATATATGAACGAGCTAATCAGGTCACAACAGCATATTATGGAGTTGCTATTGGATTCTACCAGGGGGTATAATATTCATCCTTATGTTTCAAACAAATAAAGTGCATATGTCTTTATGTTTGAAGTCATTGCAGTCATTGTTCTTTTCCCTTCTTAATGACACAAGATGGTTTGTACTTTTGTGTCCCTAATCTTGCTGAAGGAGTTGAAATATATACTCACTAATTTCATGTACGCTACTTTATCATGAATATTCCATGCAAAATTATAGGCTTTGAGCATACATGTATAGCTTTGTTCTAGGAAGATTACATGCTAATTTGGTCAATTGTTGTCTACTGTTGCATCAATGGGTGTCAATTTTGTTTTTAGTGTTTCTTGTTGTGGCAAAAACAATTCACCGTTAGTGACTATGGTACTAACAAAGTTATGATCTTATTGCTTAAACATAAAAAATTCTATATGGAATTTAGTAGCCAATCCGTACAAGTGAACTGCAACTGACCTTCTGGTGATATTCTGATAGATTGATTTCATTCTTTTGAGACTAGACTTAACCCTTTTTCTCTTGTTTTAATTTTTATCTTTTTATTCAGGATAATTTGAAATTAATGGATGACATTGCTGCTCTGAGGCCTACCATGTTCTGCAGTGTCCCTAGACTATATAATAGAATATACGCTGGGTACAATCATTGCCTGTGGCCTCAGAAATTTTTATTTATATCAATGAATATTATCTTTTCACTCATCCAGTGGGAAAATTTGGCGTGCAGTATTACCAATGCTGTAAAGACATCTGGTGTGCTTCGGGAGAGGCTATTTAATGCTGCCTACAATGCTAAGAAGCAAGCAATATCGAGTGGTATGTATATTGTATACTATGAATCTTTTTCCTTGTAGCAGAAACCCATTCTTGTTTTCAGACTTTCTAGGTTGCTCTTCTTTGTGCTTGACATATTGGAATGCATTTGTCAATGGATATTTTTCTTCTTCTCTAAACTGGTATTTGAACTGTATGCATTTCATTACCCATTCTCCCATCTCATGTGGTTCTTTTTATCTTAATATTTTCTCTGAAAGGGATTTTGGGTGCCACCATTTTACCTACATAATAGAATCTCTATTAAGGTTGTCCACTAGATCATCAAGTCTGACCTAGGAAACAAAATTCATTGTAACATATAACAGGTGGGGTTTTCTTGAATCTTGTCGATGCACTCCACATAATAAACAAACAGTTGAATTGCATTTTTACTTTATAAGTTCCTTCCTGTCACTAACGGTGACTGAACCAGACTATTTGTTTATCTGCATTGTTCTTTTTTTTCAACTCTCAAATACTGTAGTCTTTACCCTTTTAGTGTCTACTGATGATTGCATGTCTGGTCATATCAGGAAAGAATCCATCTCCAATGTGGGACAAATTGGTATTCAATAAAATAAAGGAAAAGCTTGGAGGAAGAGTTCGTTTTATGGCATCGGGTGCCTCACCATTGTCTCCAGATGTACTGGACTTTCTAAAGATGTAAGTTTTTTCTTCAATCATGTTACAAATGCCTGGTGCGTGTTATGTTTTTTCTCTCTCTCTTCTCTCTCTGTATCCGTCCCTCCCTCCATCACGCATTAATTTTTGGCTCAATAATTTGTTTGTCTTTGCAGCTGCTTTGGTGGTCAAGTAACAGAAGGATATGGTATGACTGAAACTTCATGTGTCATTAGTGGTATTGATGAGGGTGACCATCTATCTGGCCATGTTGGCTCGCCCAATCCTGCTTGTGGTGAGTTATTAATGTAAGTTTGGCATAATTTTACATCCTTTCCTGTTTGATAAGTTGGTATTGAAGTCCACGTGTGGATATCACTAATTGAGGGCATCCTGATTTTATTTAATTTGTTAAGAACTGCATGTTTATCTTTACCTATGGACAATTTTGTTTTGAATCTTGTGCAATCTTAAACTTGCTAGTATTCTTTTTTTAGTCTTGGTTTACGTTTGTTGGAGATTCACTTGGTTGAGTGAGGCTGCCTTTTGTAATTTTTCTCAATCATGTACTGGACGGGTGATAATGAGACTTATTTGGACGTGAGATGCTAAATATGCAGAGCTAGTTCAATTGTTGGCTCTCATGTGTTTATGTCCGTCTTCCCTTCTGTATAGGTGTGTATGGGTGTGCTTTATTTGTATACCAGAAATTGACCAGTCATGTTTATATATTTTCCCATCCTTCCTTCCCTTCTATCATTTTATTGTTAGGATACCTGGTAACATGAGGCAGGATGTGTTCTTCATCATGCTGAGGTGGAGATGTTGGTAGGTTGTGATATTGAATGGTCATTGAATGTAATGTGCAGAGATTGAGCTGCTGTCATGTAAAGTTGAAAAGAATATAAAGCTAGCTGGAAATCGTGTGGTTAAGTTAATGGGGATTGAATCTATATATTAAAGGCATAATTGCTTTTATGTGAATCACTCGAGAAAAATGTAAAAGGTGGGCTTGATGTAGGATCTTCTTTTATTGATGTGTCATGTCTTGTTTTGATTTGATCTAAGAACCTTTTTCATCTTCTCGTTTCAGAGATAAAGCTAGTGGATGTCCCAGAAATGAACTACACATCTGATGATCAGCCCTATCCTCGTGGGGAAATATGTGTCAGGGGTCCCATTGTTTTTCAGGGTTATTTCAAAGATGAAGTGCAGACGTACATAACTTAATAATTTACTTCTTGTTATGTAAGTATTTGCATTTATAAAAACCAATCCATCTGATAATGTAATCAAATTTAACAGGAAAGAAGTGATTGATGAAGATGGATGGCTTCATACCGGAGACATTGGGTCTTGGTTGCCTGGTGGTCGTTTAAAAATTATTGATAGGTAAGATTATACCATCCTGACTCCCATGGGTTTGATTTAAGTGAAGTCGGTTTATAAACTATGCAATGTTTCTCATCTTCCTACCTCCCATGGGTTTTATGTTATGTCACTGAGTTGTATGGTTGATAGACATTGTTGGTGACATTCTAAGAACTTAGGCTTTCCCAGCTGATCGTGACTCACTAACATGATGCCTCTTTCTTGTCTTTGGTGTCTTTGGTCGAGTTCGGATGGTCATCTTTTCTCATAACTGTTTGGTCTATATGTGCAAGTTTCGCATAATCTCAGGTTTGCTGGTCAGTGTTGATTGTAAGGAGGGGTCGAATGGTAGTGATGTGTTGCGTGCTTAATATATAGTGTTTCCCTCTCATTAGTTTAAGCTTTTGGATGGATGGATTACCAGTAGTTGATATGTTGGAAGTATTGTTTCCTCAGCTTGCTAGAGGGCTTTTTTTATTGGTATCAGTAGCTTGGGATGGGTTGGTCTGTTAAGGTTTTATACCGTTCAGCAAGTTCATGCTGGGTGGGAGTCATTGATAATGTGGTATTATCCAATCTGAGTACACTGTTTCTTGTCCAATGAAAGTGTGACACTTTGTCACTACACAGGTGTTCGGTTGAGTTTTTAGGAACAACAATTTTGTTGGGTAGTGCTGCCATAATATCATCTAAGTATCTAGCTACTCTTATTTTAAATTGGCTGTTCAATCTGATGAAGAAAATTTTGTTTTTTGAGCTACAACATACGCAATATAGTTTGTCATTTGTATTATTTCCCCTCAAATATGCACCGGGCTTTGCTGAGTCAAACAAAGTGCCTTCAGGCTGTATGCACAACCAGATACTCTTATTTGTTTACTCCTACCTCTTAACTTAGTTTCTCACTTGGTTATGAGTACAAAGCATGCTTATTATGGTCTTCGGAGGGTGTGAATGCTTATTGAGTTTTGCCTGTTGAATTAGGAAGAAAAACATTTTCAAGTTGGCACAGGGGGAGTACATAGCCCCAGAGAAAGTCGAGAATGTATATGCGAAGTGCAAGTTCATTTCCCAGTGCTTTGTATATGGTAAGAAAATGGAATTTTGCATCTCAGCTCTATCTCTCGCTCTCTTTTTCCCACTTACACACATGCACATTTGTCTCATATTTGGCGACTTACTGCTTATTTTATGTTGTTGCTAGGTGACAGCCTGAATTCTTCTTTGGTAGCTGTTGTCTCAGTGGACCAAGATGTTTTGAAAGCATGGGCTGCTTCCGAAGGCCTTGAGGTTCTGATTTAGTGATTCTAATCCGATGAAAAATAAATCATATGCCTTATATGCTTGTGAATGTCGCAAAGTTGACCTGCTTACGTGTTGCATATACAAAAAAGCAATTTGACCTAGAAGGTTATGCTCAATAGGGAACATCTTTCATGGGGTTTTAATGGTGAAAAATCTATGTATCTTTTTTAGCCTGCAATCTTCCTGAAGGGGGCCTTAGCTATGATTGGGTAATGATACCCACCTATCCATTCTGACGATGAAGCCAGTCTAGTTCCAGTTAGAAGAGTAGTTGCGTATTGGTGTTAGGAAGAGTCTTCAACAAAGAAGCAAGGCTGAACTCTTTTTCTTCCACTACCCGATCCAACCTCTTGTGATATATTCTACTGGAATTAAGCCATATTTGCTGTTTCAAGTCTTGTCTTATCTTGTGTTTCTCTCGCTTTTCGTGAATGCAGTATGAAAATTTAGAGCAATTGTGCAATGATCCAAGAGCAAGGGCTGCTGTCTTGGCTGACATGGATGCAGCTGGGAGAGAAGCACAGGCAAGTTGCCTCGGTTATGCAGATCTGGCCATTTGATTGCATGTTATTTAGGTTTCTGCGTTAAATCTTCTTCACAACTTGCAAATTTCACTTGCAGTTGAGAGGTTTTGAATTTGCAAAAGCGGTGGCTTTGGTGCCCGAACCGTTTACACTGGAGAATGGTCTACTTACTCCAACATTTAAGGTGAGTTTTTGGTCTGAAGAACCTGAGAATAGTTGCGTGGATTGACTAACTGGACTCTCTTGCCTATTTTCTTGTATTCCCCCAGATCAAGAGGCCCCAAGCAAAGGAATACTTCGCAAAAGCAATATCTAAGATGTACGCGGAGCTCCTCACATCGGACCCCTCTCAGAAAACATTGTGAGTTCGCGAGAAGCATAGAATGAATAATCAAGCCAAGCCACATTATCCTTATAACAGATTTTTAGTGCTGATATAATGGAATAGTTGGACTCTTCATCCTGTGCCCAAGCACCCCTGTATCCCAATTTTTTCCTTACAAAATAAAATGAATATAAACTTAGGATGATGTTCCTTGGATTCGAGAATTATATATTATTTCCCAATAAGGAGCCATCATTTTCAGAGCTCGAGTTTCAGTGTGCCAACGCTTCATTCAATAAAAGATCTCTTCTGGGTGCCCATGTATTTTTCAGTTGCATGCTGAGTGGCCTTGAGACTTATGTATTTTTCAGTTTCAGACTTATGTTGAATGTTGTTGATTCTTTTAAGATATTTAATTCTCTTTGAAAGGCAACGGAGTCAATGGCGAGAGCATGCTCGACAATCTGTTCTGAAATAATGTTACGACGAAAAAGATTTATTGTGACAGCTATCGTACACTGGTATTAAGTGATGTAACACTGTCAAGTAATTTGAAATGGGGTGATGTTAACAAGTCGTAACCCGCCACGTGCAGAAGACAAGGTCTTTCTTCCCAAGTTGTTGGAGTCCGCATCTACAGAAGTCCCCGAAAAGTCTCTCAAACTTAAAGACATATATGTTTTTTCTCTTCCAACATTTTTCTTACTTATCTCTTTCATCAAAGACCGTAGACATTCAGAAGTTATGGAACATAACAACGTTTTTAAGGTGTCAAAGTTGTCGTGTGCACCAAATCAAAAGTAAAAACTTAGGAAGAGCCAAGTTAAAGATCAGTGGAAAGATTAAGTCTAAGACCACCCAAGAGGAAATATAATAACAGATGAGATGTAATTGTTTAAATTATTTTACATTGTTAGATAAAATTTAAATTGTTATACAAGATTTTATTATTGATATAAAGTTCGTTAATTTTAAAAAGGCTAGATTACGATAGAATTCAGCTAAATAATATGTAAAGATCATCTAATTTTGAAATTAATATATTAATGTTTCTATATTTAAAAGACATTATTTCTTAAGATATCTCTTTTACATGCATTTTATCGATATAAGGCATTTTCTATTAAAGGTGTTCCATCTAAAGGTAGAACGATCGTTTCACTTACTGGGTCTTTTATCATAAGAAAGTCTAAAGGGACAATTGTTAGATTGATTTATATAATTTCGTTCAACCTCATTGGCTCATTACCAAATCTGTCACGTTTGCATGTGACAAAATACTATTAGAGGCAACGATCTTGTGGTAAGGGCTTGTTGGAGGAGGCAATGGTTGGTTAGAGCCATGACCAAATAGAGTTGCACAATTGTATGGCCTAATTGCACAACGGTTTAGCCAAGATATTAGAATGCTTGGAGGATGGCTCATAACATGAGTCCATGTAGTGTATAGTTATATCAATGATGTATAAACTAATATTCTCTATCATGACAAAGCGATGTCACTCTATTGATCCATTCTAATTCTACATACATTATATTTATATTACTTTTATTGCATATATGGTATTAGCCAGTGTGGGCATTTGTTCATCTTATAGATTTTGATGAGTAAGATTATTTGTATGAACAAATTTATAGGCTAAGTCTTCCATTTAGCTCTCCAATAATGTACATTAAACTCTGTTGTTGGAAGAATTATGGAAACAATAGTGACTATTATTTTGTTGTGCATTTGGATGTGTAAAATGCCCCGCATTTACCACATCGCCACTTTAAGGCTCTCTCTTTAATAAAACATTTGGATCATCCATTTCACAAGAGACACAAACACATAACTCGGTCAAGGATTTTTGCACACGAAAGAGAGAGCCGAATCGCATAGTCTTGTTCTTGTCGTCTGCCATTGTTTAAGGAACAGTTTTTTGACTACTTTATTAAGCTAGTTCAAATAGTGAATAAAGAAGATTTAGCCTAAAGTTTCTAACTTGGAACTTGAAGATTATGGATGAATACGATATGTATTTAGAGCTTGTTTTGAGTTTTACATGAAACCCATGGTTCTTCTCCATGATTGATGTTTAGATCATGTTAAAACCTTATTTAAGGCCATTGTTATAAAATTATAACAATTGTTGGCTCATTGCATGAGTCCATATAGTGTGGACTTATATTAATGATGTATAAACTAATATCTCTATTGTGGCAAAGCGATGTCACTTTGTTGGTATATTATGATTCTATACACAATCTACTTATATTGCTATTTTTGCATATATGATACTGACTAGTGTAGACTTTCGTTTATCATATAGACTTTGATGAGTGAGACTATTTGTATGAACAAATTTATAGGTTAAGTCTCTCTTTTAGCTCTCTAATACTGTATACTAAACTCTACTGTTGGAAGAACTATAGAGACAATAGTAATTATTATTTTGTTGTGTATTTGGATGTGCAGGATGCCCCACAAAGCATTTTGCCACATCACCACTTTAAGGCTCTCTCTTTAATAAAACACTTGAATCACCCGCTTCACAAGAGACATGAACACATAACTTGAGCAAGGGTTTTTTTTGCACCAAAGAGAGAGAGAGAGAGAGAGAGAGAGAGAGCCAAACTGCATAGTCCCATTCTTGTCGTCTTCCACTGTTTAAGTAGTGGTTTTCTAGTTGCCTCGTCGAACCAGTTCAATGAATGAATAAATGGGAAGACCTAGCCTTAAGTTCCTAACTTGGAACTTAAAGATTATGGACAAATATGGCATGTGTTTAGAACTTGTTTTGAGTTCTATATGAAATCCATAGTTCTTCTTCATGATTGATGTTTAGATCTTGTTAAAAGCCTCATTTGAGGCCATATTTTCTAACATGAAAGACATGTTTAGATGATTTAGTGAGGAACTTAAAGAGCATATCCGCAAGGAGGAAGAGGCACGGGTTCAAGCAAAAAAGGTTGAATAGGTTTTCACCATTGTCGTTCATTGCTGGTTACTTACCACCCAAAGGAGGCACTTTGATCAGAAAATAGAGGTCCTAAAAATGACAAATTAGTTTTTCCATTATGTCTTCAATCAAAGCGGCCCACGACAACCCACTCGACTCCGGCCACATACAAGACCGAATGAAACCGACTTGCTTAACTGGAGAGTCCATTCGGTTTTGTCACCATCTCCAAAGACATCGCCAACGATGCGTAGATTACCTTGTGCAAGGAAGGCCAATGGAAGTCCATATGTGGGTGGGTAAAACCCAAGTTTGTTTTTAGGCGTTCTGACCAACATTTTGGGGGCCACAATGTTCTCCCACTGTGACCAACACTGAAGAAGCTTTCTGGCCACTAGTTTTACTAGGATAGATTATTATTTTTTTAGAAGTCTTTTGTGTATAGATTAGTCTTAATTTAATATTAGTTTATTAGTTATTCGAAACTCTTTTTTAGGAGTTACCTAATTTTTAGACTAAAACATTGATGATAAGGTTGCTTTTGTGGGAAAGCATTATCATGTGCACTAAACCAAAAATCAAAAATCAAGAAGACCAAGTCAAAGACTAACAGAAAGATCAAGCTAGAGACTAATTAAAATGAAATATAACAAGAGACCAGATACCATCATTGATATTATTTTACATTAGATTAAGTTGTTATGTTAGATTTTAGTTGTGAAGATTCTTTTATGTTAGGTTAGGTTATTAAATAATATTCCATTTTAGATATATAAATTTTAATTCAATAAAGTTTTAATTATTATAAATATTTATAAGTAGTATGTAAAGATCACAGGGTTTCGAGATCAATATATTGGTATTTTTACATTTAAAAGTTGTTATATTCAATGTATTTCTTTTAAAGACGTGCTATATTTTTAACGCAATATGTCAAAGATATTTTCCCCTTCTTAAAATACCCTTTCATCCAAAGAAAGTATAAGGAATCAACTTTTGAATCAATTTAGGACATTCCCTTCAAAGTTCGAATATCCACCACTAAATGAGTCACGTTTACACGTGACACATTTATTGACACGATGTTAAAAAGGGCACGTGGCTCCCAATGCCTCCAAGCAGGCCAATCGCACTTATGCGTTCAGACTTGCAGCAGAGAATTGAAAAGTTTGGTGGGCGGAACCAAATTCGTTAGGTACATGGTCCTCATCGGTAGTTCAAAAGACTTCGGGTAGGCTCTAGTGTTGAGTCCCATTCTTGTCCACATCAGAAACTGGCAGAACCTTACATTGCTCGGAGTATAACATTAAAGAAATCCATACCAAACAAACAGAGAACAAATTTGTCCGTAAAACCTGTCACTCAAAGCACCTTTCACGTTCTCAAGATTTCAGTCAATTGATATCATTAATCACAACTATTATTAAACCACCATGGATGTGAGATTTGTGCCATTAAAATATCATTTTCTCATTTTAATCTTTTTATCCCACATTAGGGAAAAAAAAATGTCACTCAAGATCATAAATGTAAGATTTTTTCAAGTCAGTCAGATTTGCTTACTCAATAAGTTAACAAGATAGTGGTTCTTCAAGTTTTTCAAATGCTGCGGTGTATATTGCGTGCCGCTTTAACCATTTTTTCAATTTCTTCGCCGCACCACAAAAGTCCTCACTCGTCCGAGACGAACAAAACACGACTAAAATGGCGCAACTTCCAAAAGCGAAGGATGCCTTATTTTAATAATGCTTAATGTAGTTTCTCGAGATTCCAAGGGCTCTCAGGGGACGTTGAATTTCTGGTAGTTTGTTTTTGAATATTCTTTGTTAGTTTTTTACCTATTTTTTTTTTTCACTGTTTTTTCCGTCCACCAACGCGTATTCCCACATTTAACCTGCGAGCAATTATTGCTTTACCCCGCAGCACTCACAAATCTGCCCCCCAGTACTGGCACACGTCATCATCCACCACCCCAAATGCCGCACCGTTTTGCATTGCGTGGTCGTCAACCGAGCATGGCAGATCAGAATTGGACTGACAATGCTAGACTTTAGAGCAAGCCTTGATGTACGGATCAGAATACGTGGTGCACTTTGGTTTAATTTTTCAGAGGTACTTGTAGAATGAGCCGGTGACTACCTTGGTCGCCTAAGAGGGAGATGGTGCCGGGCAGCCTTGTCGTGGTATCGGGAAAAGAACTTCAATTAAAAAAAGAAAAGAGGACAGAGAGCGCGAAGGAAGAACAGGAAAGCGAGAGGGAGGAACAGAGAGAGAGAGGAAAAAGACGCGTAGTGACGGTTCAACGCTAGTCAGCCCCACCTCTCCAGGCGATCTCTTTTTTTAAGCATTTTTAGTATTTCTCACATTTATAAACCGAAGTAGAGCAGTCATCGATCTTTAATCGGCTCTGCTCTTCTTCAATTCTCCGAGACCGAATTTCAAATGCTATAGCGGATTCGGATTCTTGAAGAGAACTTCGGGAATTGGATTCCCGGATACTTTTTGTGAGCTTAGGGTTTGGAATTCTTGTTCGCAGTCGTCGATCATGCTCTCGAATCACCTGCAAAATGGGATCGAGACCGCAAGGCTCGTCTGGTCGCAGCTCCCGAGCACCGAGGATGACGAGAACGAGGAAAGCGGACTCTTACAGAAAAGCGATGGGAGCGGCGTCGAGAGCCTTGACTACGAGGTCGTTGAGAATTACGCCTATTGGGAAGAGCAGGTCGGAATTCTTAGTTATTCGAACATTTCGGTTTTATTCGCTATCCAAGAGTCACTTCTGATTTCAATTTGTGTTGCCTTGAGGATCCTAGGCTCAGAGAGGGAAGCTCTTCCTTGGATATTATGTGGTAGTGAAGTGGTTCTTTGCGTTGCTCATTGGTATCGGTAGGTTTTCTCAACAACTTTTTGTTTTTTTACCAGTTCAAAATCGTGGTCTTTCTGAGATTGATTTGGACTAGGATTGATTTCCAACCTTCGGTCTAATTAGTTTCTCGTAGTTATTATTTGTTTTCTATTGCATTGGAAATGAGTCTTCATAATTGGTTTATTACGGAGAATGATGGTGAAAGATACTTTGGAAGGCATGTGTGTATTTTCAATTGGCCCAATAAGATTTCCATTTATTCCGATAAGACTCCGTGGTGAAGGTTAGATGGAGATTTCCAAACCTATGATCCAAACAAAGTGTCCGTTTGCGTTTGCATTGGCTTAGTCAACTAACGTTATAGTAGTTGTTTAGATTTGAATAACAAAGATGGAAACAGATAGATTTCTTTTTTAATTCCTGCATTTATCAGTGCAAGTGCAGGATGACATTTATGACGTTCGTCTTAGTTTCGAGTTATAATACTGGCTCTGAGATAATCATGGGGTTAACAAAGCCCCGTGTAGAATTTTAGTTCCCATTGATCAGTATTTTTTTGTTGCGGGGGGGGTGGGTGGGGTGGGGTTGGGGTGGTGTGGCGCTTGTTCATTCACTTAAGCTGGATGTTTATGGGTTTCCTTTTGATTGTTCCAGGTACTGGATTAGCTGCCGTCTTCATAAATATTTCTGTTGAGAATTTTGCCGGCTGGAAGTTTGCACTCACCTTCGCTATAATACAAAAATCATATTTTGCTGGATTTATTGTATATGTATTAATCAACTTAGTTTTAGTCTTTTCCTCGGTCTATATTATCACGCATTTTGCTCCAGCCGCAGCTGGATCTGGAATTCCTGAAATCAAAGGTTATTTAAATGGTAAGCTGGACTATTCTCAATAAGCTTTGCTTTTCTGAGATCTGTTGAGTTGTCTCTATGTTACGCCCGTTGACAGTGTCAAGTGTCGCTCTTGTATACAGGGGTTGATATTCATGGTATACTTCTTTTTAGAACCTTGATTGGAAAGGTAATGTCTATCTCTGCGTTCTCTATTACCTGTTAAGTTTGCACTTTATGTATATTGTGATCGTGGTCTCCCTGCCAATTTACAGATATTTGGAAGCATTGGTTCGGTGGGAGGTGGCCTGGCTCTAGGGAAAGAAGGTCCTCTTGTTCATACTGGTGCTTGTATTGCTTCTTTGCTTGGACAAGTAAGCACATGTAGTTCGAGAAATAACCATATATTTTAATTGGGTGGAACATTTATCTTCTTTTCGCAAATGTTTTTTTGTGCCTATGAGTTTTGCTTAGATCATATACTCTCATCCAATAGGAATGAGGGGAAAGGGCGAAGTTCTAGATTCACCTGGTGTGTATAACTTAGAAATTAGAAAATAAAGACGTAGATTCTTCTAGGGGATCCTATGGCCTAAAGAAATGAAAAATGGGAATAAAAATGTGAGTGAAAGAACTACAGGTTACAGGGTGATAACTCTACTTGAAAATAATGTTCCTGAGGCCCCTTACGACAAGACGGTAATCAATGTCAGTGGCACCCAGTTGGAAGTCAGGCACTATGTAATGTACTACTTCTTCGCTAGGAAGACAAATATATTGTTGCGGAACTGTCCATTTCCTACCACTGACTTTGCTAGAGGCACTTGATTTTGGTGAAGGGAGATCTAATATGTTAGTTTTCACTACTTATTTATCTAAGTGGATTTTCCTTTCTTTGACACCAATCTTCTGGTTGACTTGAGAGACGTCAATATTTTATTTAAGGTGGATCAGTTGACTTGCCCATTATTCTCATTTAACTATGGGTTTGCCAAGACGTGTCTAGGGTGGTTTATTGCGACTGGTCCTTTTGATTTTAGAAGTCTGGACTTCAGACAATTTTTATTGAGTAATTTTCTATGTGTTTTCGTAAAGGATATTTGTTTTAGTAGACAAGCACTTGTTGTGTGTAGTTTCTGAAGTTCATAATTTTCTTGTGGTATAAATTGGCTTTAGTATGCTTGAAGCATGGGAGCTGTATAGAATTTTTATGATTCAGAATATAGATAAATAATACAACTAAGATCGTAAGTACTTTTTTGGTGGATTTTATTGTTTGCAAATTTTGGGTTCCTTTTGTTGAAAGTTTTATGCTGATAATCATCTGTGCTAGGAGTTGAAGAAAGACAATTCTAATTCATTACCATGCTTTTAACATCAGATGATGCTGTATTCTATTTTCCTTGGAGACTAAATTTTTCTCTTTCTGTTGTGCATAATTCAGGGTGGATCCACAAAATATCATCTGAGTTCCAGATGGTTGCAAATTTTTAAGAGCGATCGGGATCGCCGTGATCTTGTGAGTAACTTTAAGCCTTTTAAGTCGGTACTCTGAAGCCTCCATGCACCAAATCTCCATATGCTATGATTTTTTTAGTGTTATGTGTAGAATGGTATCTTATCTCTATTGTTGTCCAAAGAACAGGAGATAGTACATTCTGGTTGTTTTCCTGTTATGGGTATAATGTAACAACAATCTGTGTTTATCATCGTTAATATATATTTCTTTTGTTCAAAAGAGATTAGGCATGATAATGTGTTTTGTTTAATGGAATTAATGCAACATGTAATCTTAATTTATGTTGGTGATTTCTTTGAATGTTTAACTCCAATCTATCTTTGGATTTTGGAGTTACCAAAGTGAGATGTAATATGTGCTATAGAAGCCTGAAACCTTTTCCAGTTTGAAGCTTTCTAGATACTTTGTAGTCATTTACAATTTTAGATGATTGTTGTGTTACCATGTATTAGCAATGGCTGTATTTTGCATAACAAGATAAGGTCTTCAAGATAAGATTTAAGACTGATAGTGAATCTCAGTCTTGTCTGTGAGCGTGCATCCAGATTACTACTTTGTTACAGAGGTTGATAACGGGACATAGACAAAACGACTTAGTTGGATAATTTTATATATGCATTGGATTGCAGCTTCAAGATGATGGTAACAGTTGTGATACTTCTCGTTTATTTCAATGAAATGTCTCCGTTAGGTTTCTTTATTGAATGGTCAATGCTGATTTGATAGTTTAACACCCCCACCCCAAGCACCACAACAGAAAAAAATTTCCTTACAGTTAATGCTGCATTTTGGCTTCACGTGAATATTTTCTTTGTCATCATCTGCCATACCCTGTTCCATAAGAATAATGACTTTCCAGTTTGCTACTTTAGCTGCTAATCCTATTTTCGCTTTCTAATAATTATGAAATAAGATTCATTATACATTTTAGATACTGCAATGTCTATTAGTTGTGTTTCGATTTGAACACATTGTAACTTGATTGGCATCTTTTTTATTACTTGATATACTAAGATCTTATCCAATTATAGAGGTTTATACATCTAAATTTTGCTCATTTTTATTTGTCTAATCTTTTGAAAAGGTGACCTGTGGGTGTGCAGCTGGAGTTGCTGCTGCTTTTAGAGCTCCAGTTGGCGGTGTATTGTTTGCATTAGAAGAGGTTACATCCTGGTAAGAAAATTGATCATCATTAATTACGAGATGAGGGCATGTATGGGCAGGGTAAAAGAGTGCCTGTGTTTTTCTCATCTATATCTCTCGATACTTTTGCTCAAGTATGTTTCAAAGCCATTGTGCATGCATTGGTTTCTTTGGGACGTATTTCATTTTATCTATCTTATTTGATCCTTGAAGTGATTGAAATTTATACTCACTCAAATGAGAAAACTTTTTCAATTGATTTGTGTTATACAATAGGTGGAGGAGTCAACTAATGTGGCGTGTCTTTTTCACTTCTGCAATTGTGGCTGTTGTGGTACGAACTGCAATGGGTTGGTGTAAGAGTGGAAGCTGTGGACATTTTGGCTCTGGTGGCTTCATAATATGGGATGTATCAGGGTTAGGATCTTGAGCTCTTTTATGTTCATTTCTGTCTTGACCTTTTGCTCATTTTCTGAGTGACCATCTTTTCAGTGGTCAAGAGGACTACTCTTTTGCGGAGTTGCTGCCAATGGCAGTTATTGGTGTTATTGGAGGTCTACTGGGTAAGTTTTACTCCCGTGGTTTACATTTAAGACTTTCCTCATACAACTTTTGGTTGATTTTCTTCTCTTCTTTGCAGGAGCATTGTTTAATCAGCTTACTCTTTATATCTCATACTGGCGCCGAAATCATTTACACAAGAAAGGTAACCGAGTCAAGGTAGGGTTTCGAGTAACAATAACAGAAACTGATGTTTTATATGCTTTTATCTGCTTTTCCAACGATGTACTGCTATCTAACATTTGATTTTACCCTTCATCTCTCCCAACAAAATAAATCCTTGCAGATAATTGAAGCATGCCTTGTCTCCCTGATAACCTCATTTATTTCCTTTGGTTTACCTCTTCTAAGAAAATGCAGTCCTTGCCCTGAATCCGATCCTGATTCCGGTATAGAATGCCCAAGGCCTCCTGGGATGTACGGAAATTATGTAAATGTAAGATCTGATACTGGTTATAATAATCCTTTTGGATCAATTCTGTGTCATTTCTTTTATTTGCTTTCTATCTGGGCATGTAATTTCCTTCCGTGAGGTTCTACCACATGCTTAGAATAAACTTCATTTCTCTTACCATTGTAATCTTTCTCTTTTATTTCAAGCCTGAAGTAGCTTGTGTAAACTCTTCTGATTTTGAGAATAAGACCTTTTGTGCCCCATTCTGTATTAAGGATAAGTGCTGGTTGAAATTTGGACCTTCAGAAATCAGGCTGTGAAGTTGTGGGCCCAGTGTGCATGCCTTTCCTTGGTTTAATGACACGTGACTCTCTTATTCATTTAATTGCACACCTGGTTCAGTCAACATCTTTTAAGTGTACTCTCTCACATCTGACTCAAATTGTTCAAAGCAAATTAAAAAGAAAAAGTACATATTTGTCTCATTTGATAAAATAGTATCTTCTCCATAGATGTTTTGAATATAAAACGTTTCGTTGTTTGGTTTCAAATTTTTGCACTCCTTGTGTAATCTTGATGTGCCTTTGACAATTTGTTACCTTGTGCCGTTTACAGTTCTACTGCAGTAAGGAAAAGGAATACAATGACCTCGCTACTATTTTCTTCAATACACAGGTTCTTCTTTATTTGAGGCAATCTTTTCCTTTTTAGCTTTACATGCCGTTTTCACATGGTGCCTCCTTTGTTTACAATCTAATGGAATTTATCCTTGTTGCTGCAGGATGATGCCATAAGAAATCTGTTCAGTGCAAAAACCATTCATGAGTTCAGTGCCCAAAGTTTGTTGACCTTTTTGGTACAGTGTTTATTCTCCCTGCTTACTGCATGTTCACAATCATTGTGCTGCATTATGTTTTATTTTATTTTTATGTAGTATACTGTTTTGTTTTTCTATGTTTCATTTCATACATACATCTTTCATCTAAAGGTAGTGTTGAATCCTGAGTTTCCTATAGTTATGAAGTCTTTGTCTTTATAATTTGAAAGCCAGAGCTGTTTTTGCTTCAATAAATAGGTGCACTTTTTGGTCTGACCTACTGGACCGAAAAAGTTTATCCAAACTGAGTTGTTATATGTAATGCTCACATCCTGACAGTCTGCAATGAGGTCATCCGGAAAGGGACGCATTACTGCTTGCTTACCCCTGGAAAGCTAGCTACTCAAGATAGGAAGCCCAAGAAAAGAAACTTAAGTGAAAAACAATAATGGAAAATGCATATAGTTGCCAACAAAGTTTTTTCAAGGGATGGGGGCCTTTGTGCTAGGCAATTGTACAATGGACTTCCAATTAACATTTGAATTCAACTTTTCTTTAGTCCCTGTAATGGGCAAAAATAATATTGTTGCATTTGGTACTGCTGCTTCAATTAATTTGTTAAATATTTGTTTTGGTTTCTTCAAATGTTGCAGGTAATGTTTTATACCTTAGCTGTGGTGACATTTGGTACTGCCGTTCCAGCTGGTCAATTTGTCCCTGGAATAATGATAGGATCAACATATGGGCGTCTAGTTGGCATGTTTGTTGTTAACTTTTACAAGAAGCTCAACATTGAAGAGGGAACGTGAGTAATGTTATGGTTCCTATCCGCTGGCGTTTTTATGTGATTCATATTTCATTGTGATTAATGTGCTCACTTTCACCCTGTGGGATTTACATCAGATTCATATTCCATTGCTACTTGATCTTTAAAATTCTTATCTACTTCTTGATTGATTTATGAGTACATGAAGGCCTTATATTGTTACTTGGTTTCTTACTTGTTTGATTTCCTGGCGTTATGTAATCCTAGGTCATAATTGTGGGATTTACTTGTATACAACTCATGTTCTTGGGCAATGCTTTTTCTTTCTCTCTCCTCTCTCTCTTTTGTTTATTTTATTTTATTTTATTTTGTTGTGGGGGGGCAGGGGGGGGATAAGAGCATATTGTATTTGCTCGTCTCAAGGGGAGGAAAAAAAAAAAAACTTCTCTTGTACTGTACAGAGCTCTATTTATGTTGGATGGCAGTGCACAAGGACTTGAAATGATTTTGCCTGTATCGTGTGTGTAAAGTAGGTTTTGACCAACTTTTTATGTGTTGTACATAATCATGAGAGGAATTTCTATTCACCGTCCAGATTTTCTAGACACTAGTTTTGGCTATAGAAAAATTTCCCGAGGCTTTAGAAATAGACCTCACTGCTTTTGAAGCCGCTTGCAGAGTGCTACCTACCTCACTGCTTTCCATATTCCTTTTGTCTTATCATTTCTGCATGATTATGTCTCCTCTTCCTCATTTTCCTCGCACTATTGTTAATACACTATAGACATCCATAGCCAATCCTTGGTGATATCTTTCATCTCCATGCTGCCTACACTTTTGGCTGCTAGAATAGTTCTTGCTATAGGAATAGTACATTTGCTACATGGGTGCAGTCTTATCGTTTTTTTCTGATGTACTTTCTTGTATTTCTTGATGGACTTTCTAGATATGCATTGCTGGGAGCTGCTTCTTTTCTTGGAGGTTCAATGCGGATGACAGTTTCTTTATGTGTCATTATGGTTGAAATCACAAATAACTTGAAACTTCTACCCTTAATCATGCTCGTTCTTTTAATTTCAAAGGTGATATTTTTAATGATTTTTATTTTACTAATATCTCCCCTGGTAAAAATACTAAAATCTTTTTCCACCACAGGCTGTTGGCGATGCTTTTAATGAAGGCCTATATGAAGAACAAGCACGTCTGAGGGGCATTCCATTACTGGAATCAAGACCTAAGTACCAGATGCGAAAAATAGCAGCAAAGGAAGCCTGTGGACAAAGGGTAAATTTTTGTTTAATGATTCAGTATATTGAGAAGGATGTATCTGGTATATAGATATCAAGGATTCCCATATGCTTTCCTGATTGAATTTAAAGAGGCCTACCTGAAATAAGTCTTGCAGAAGCTGATGGTTATTGCACACTTCATTCAACTGAGGCTGTTAGAGAAAGAAAACCTGCTGCATTGATTTTATTCAAAAGAAATGATAAAGTAGTCTGAAAATAGGCCTTTCCTGTTACACTATATTGTGATCATATTCTTGGAACAGAAATGTGAGGCCTAAAATACAAATTAAGAAAAAAACTTAAAAGGCTTTCAAACGCAATAAAGAAATAAAGCTTGTACAGTGTCAAATGATGTGCCTATTTTCTTGCCTAATCAAAGGTGGAATTATGATCCAAAATGTGATCCGACAGGGGAAGCATATTTTCCGCTAATCAACATTGGCTGCTTTTCCATTGCCTTATATGTTCGTAAATGGGTTCCTCATAGTATTCACACCACTCTTGCTTTGATATTTCTATTCTTGTACTTAGGTTTTGCATACCATCATTAATTCATTCGAGTTTTCTACTTGCTATCTTTGAAGGTGGTCTCCTTCCCTCGTGTTGTTAAGGTTGCAGATGTAGTTTCTATTTTACGAAGCAACAAACATAATGGTTTTCCTGTAAGCTTAGCTTCCACTTTTCTATCTCTTCTTCTTGTTCAATAATGTTCTGACCCATTTCTGAAGTATATTTATCTTACTTCAATCAATCCAGGTTATTGATCACACAAGGAGTGGGGAAACACTCGTCATTGGACTTATGCTTCGCAGGTATGTTGTATTGAGATTATTTATTTATGTGTAGGTGATATAATTTATTTGTGGAAGCATCCATTTTATTGAAATAAAATAACTTTTTAGTATTTGGTTCATGATGCAGTCATTTGTTAGTACTTCTGCAGTCTAAGGTTGATTTCCAGCATAGTCCTTTGCCCTGTGATCCAAGATCTGGGTCCAGGCCTGCCAGGTAATTAAGCTTCATACCACTGCCAAGTATTGCCTTTCTTAACTTCTCTGTAAGATGTTGATGGTTCTTCTAAATTTCAGGCACACTCCTAGTGAATTTGTCAAACCTGCTTCTAGTAAAGGAATATCAATAGAAGATATACATCTTAGTTCAGATGACTTGGAAATGTACATAGATCTCGCCCCATTTTTAAATCCATCCCCATACATTGTTCCTGAGGATATGTCTTTGACAAAGGTGATAGTCTCCTTTCTTTTTTCAAATGTAAGACAATTGTGTTTGGATTACTTTGCCTATTTTTAATCTTATCAACTTAATTTCGCATCTTCTTGACTGTGCAGGTATATAACCTTTTCCGCCAACTAGGTTTGAGGCATATATTTGTTGTCCCTCGTCCATCTCGTGTGCTTGGTCTTATTACCCGGAAGGATTTGTTGATTGAGGTATTACTACCCTATTAGACCTTTTATATTCTAGTACATAAAATGACGGATATTTCATGGATGCTGAAGGATCACTTATTTGATGGCTTTCATGGCAGGATAACGAGGAATCGGCTACCGTGGAGCTCCAATCGACTAGAGTAAGGTCTCTATGATTCTTTGCTAATGTTAGATACCCCAACTTTGATAGTCATGCTGTGAGGACAATGAAACTAATCTATATGGCCTGCGTAGTACTTTTATGTGGATGTATAATTTTACCGTTAATTTTTAAAAGGTAGAACATTGCCAATAAAAGAAGCATTTCAATCCTGGTGGTGAAATACAAAATATTAAAAAAATAAAGTAGGAAGAACTGGTTGTTTGTTTTGCGCACTAAGTTTCCTAAATCATTGTATTAAAGAGAGTCATTCGTGATTTGTAGGGCTTTTACTGATAAGCTTTCTAAAGAACATACTGATGAACCTGCGTGAATTCTCCTGCGATGAGCATAATTAAGATACCTTTCTGTCACGTCTTGTGTGGGTGTCGAAGGACTTTCTTCCACAATGGGAAGGAGAGTGGGAGTTCTTGGCCATATGGCCATATAAGGGGATTTGGCTGCTACTCCTATTGAAACTAGTCCTTTGGTTTGGAGCTTAAGCCCATGACATTTCTCTCTTTACAAGAAGTTACTTCCTTCGGTTAAGCTTTTACTTTTCTGGTTTAGAGTATTCCATCTTAAATGTAGATTCAGTTAGCTGCAGAGAGGAATTGGAATTGGAAAACAACTTAGTTGTTAGCGAATTGCAAGACAGGGAACTTATACTTAGGATCGTTTATATGTGATTTTTCACTTTGTAGAATGGTATGCTTTAATGGGAGGGAAGGTGCCATGTTGTTCCTAACTTCTACTTTTGGAAGAGTGTTCAGGTCTTGTGCATGTCAAGATTATATTTTGTTTTCGTGCTTTAATGTCAATAACCGATTTATACATTGCTCAGCTTAGGTCCTTTGTGGTGGATTTTTTTTTCTTTGGCCTATGCACATTGCGGTCTGGTAGTTCGCTCGGCCACTCTGTTTTTCATTTTAAACAGCTGAGGTCCATAATTATTTGAATGCAGTCTGTCAATTATTTTTCATCTCTTTAACACTGTCCATGATTATTTGAATGCAGAACTCGGTCTCGTGATAGAAGAGCGTCCCCGACTGACGGGGACGCAGAACGCCCACTTCTCAATGGTCTTTTGGTCCAAGGCCGTACGTCCAGCTGATGTTGCGACTCGGTCTTGCTTGAGGACAATTCTTTTGGCCGACTCCATTTTTTCTTCTGAAATCTAATTCTTTGTACCACTTCATCATAAATCAATTGAGATTGTAGGCCTAGAATTGTTAATTAACTATTCCCCAGCATTAAACACGGGGGTATAGCGGATCACATCCATCTGAAACTCTAATGGTATACAACTGAGAAAAATACTGACATAGCAGATCAAGGGAGTACAGTACATCCTAAGTTCTTGAATGTGTTACAGACTTGACAAAAGCCTACGTGACCAGGATAACTCTTCTTAACATTATTAAGTGCAATTATGTGGACCATCTGAATTGTATACATGAAAGGAGCATGGCAATCTTGTTCATGAGCATTTACGCATGACTACAATCTTGAAAGGGTACATTATAGAACAAAAGGTCACATATATTATGATAGTCATACTCATGTATTGTAATAACGACTCGAGAGAATTTTAAAAAATGTACTTGTCTTACGGGTTATGATAGACCAAGGGAAAGACATGCGGCAAATGCACTTGTTTTAACTCTATACGCTTTGCTTATCTTCACCGTGTACCACGTTCTTTTGAAGCTTATCTTACTCATTCGGTAGACATTAGTGATTATCACAATTAAATGCCTAAACAGAGAAATATTAAGATTTTGTATGGTGCTAAGACTTAATAGGGAAGAATACTTTTCTCCGTCTAAGGGGGGTTGAAGATTCATTGACAACAAAACGTGATTCCTTATATGGGATTGGGAGGTTAAGAATTTTCTATTACTGGAATTCTTGAGAAATAAAAGAAGGAAAGGAAAAACAGAAGGTAAAGAAAGAAAAATCTTTAAACGGTGCGGATCCCGTTGCTCCTCTTAACCCTATCCCCTTTTGCCATTGAGGATGTCGGGTGCAGCTACTATTGCGTATAAAATGCGACAAAGACCGTTGTAGATTCAAGTAGAACTTGGAGATACGACAAACTAAACATGAAGAAGCCATCCGTTCAATTGTTATCGGCGCCATGATGCGTGCCTCCCAGCTTAGGTCCTATTTTCTTTTAGGCCTAGTTGTAATGATGTCATGTAAAATCGGTGTTAGGCTTCTCTCTCTTTTTTCCGTGTTCTTCACTTTAAATAGGGAAAAGGCAGGCTGGGTGAATCCAAATGGCTTCAGTAAATCAAAAACTCCTGTCCGTTCAACAACATTTGCTCTAGGTTCGTGAGAATCCCAACATCTCTGATAAGATTTCTGAAGTGAAGTTTAAATAAGGGAATCATCCTTCTAAAAGTAACTGATAGTCACCAGGAGTCCGCTTAGCTCCAAAAGCAGATTCTGAACATATTTATTGTGAACTTATGCTACATGTTTGTATATATTGTTACAAAAGTTATATGATACTAACACATTCTAAATATTATTCCTCTACAGAAGCCTCAACCCATTGAAATTCACAAAAATACCGCAAAAGTTTTGGGGAGAAGCTCCTGATTAGGAAGTGCCAGAAATCAAAAGAGCAACAACTGCCATAGCTAAGCAAAGCATAGCAGAACCACCCTTCAAACCATTCATTGCAGCGGCAATACTCGGAGAAGGAGCGGGCACCTTGGCAGCAGGGACTAGAGGAGTGACCAATGCGGATGGACTTGGAGCGCTCGAACGATTGCGAGGCACATTGATGTCAACCTTCTGACCTGCTTGGCAGTGACCAGGGACGCCACAGAAGAAGAAATGGTGGCCCCGAGTGGTGATATTGATCGTGTCATTTCCGGTGGTATAGGTCGCCAGAGGGTTTGAAGCATTACATGACTTGTACATTGCATGCGTCACTCGCATCACGTTGTGAAATTGGGCATTGTACTCAAAACCTTTTTTTTTTTTTTTCCCAAAAGACAGAAAGAACAACACCGTTAGACTCAATGTATGTCAGCATTCATGTAAAGAAGGACCAAACAAAACCACTCAAAATCTAAAGATTGCTTTGACGATATCAGCTTGGTTAGCTTTTTCTCTGGCTCGGGAAAATGTCCCCTGTAATTTTAAATAACATCTCCAAGTGGAAATGTATGTCAGCATTCATGTAAAGAAGGACCAAACAAAACCACTCAAAATCTAAAGATTGCTTTGACGATATCAGCTTGGTTAGCTTTTTCTCTGGCCCGGGAAAATGTCCCCTGTAATTTTAAATAACATCTCCAAGTGGAAATGTTTCCCTACATGACTTTCTTAATGCAATGGCACTATAATCGAAGCGAATGCCAGAAAGGCAAAGTTATGATCTTCAAAGCACGCATGGGTTATTGGGAAGTGTTTTCCCATCAGCGGGCCATCACCTGCATGCCACCAGGCCGACGCAATGATGAGGCCCCAGTGGAAAGGTTGATGCAATGGAGGTTCAGTCGGCTTTTTGATAACTCTCATTTATGATGGACTCAACAGTAAACCCTTCTTTCCTCCATTAATAAGGAAAGCAAAGCCCTTGACAGACTCTGCCCCCATTCTTGTGGACAATCGCAGGGCACTCGGTTAGCTATGAAACCCCAATCCCCGAGGAAGTTTTTCACTCTAGAATTTGCTGCACCCAATAAACCGTAAGTAGAATTTAAGGAGTCCATTTAAGGAGAATCAGAACAGCAGCAGACACTCTTCTACCCGAAAATCATCGCCCCCCTCCCAAATAAGGAAAGAACTCCCTGAGGGAGGGAAAGAATAGCCTCACGGAATTGTGGATAACCCAGAAAGAATTGGAGTAAATGAACATTAAAGTTAAAGAGAAAAAATCGAGAAAAGATTATGAACAGAACTCACGTATAATATCACCAACTTCAAAGGTCTTGTTAATAGCCCATTGCTTGTAGTTCACATTCCCTAACGTTGTCCAACCAGCGGAATCCCCAACCTTAAATACAGCTGCAACGGAAACATGCACCACAGCCATCGCCGTGAGCAGAACGACAGCTCTCTCCACCAAAGCCATTGCCTATAGAGCCCGGAAAGGACTGAATGTAAACTTTGTTTTGGTGTGTGCTGTGGGACTTGCAGAGGTTCTCTGTCTCAGGCCATTTATAAATCTGGTTGGAGCTCTAAGAAAGTGACCCTAGAGTCCTCCTACTTTTTGAATTATATTACAAGCACCCTTTCAATATTGATTCTTCAAGGAAAAGAGAATAGGAAAAAGCTATAAACAGTCACAAAAAATCACTCCATGTCTTAGAAACTAAAACTTCACCTAGATCCCTTAGTTTGCTTGCTGCTCAACTGTCAATCTGGTTGCCAGTGACCAGCTTTAATTGGTCAATTATGGATGGAACTAGTCAAGTACGAAAAAGCTAGAAGTTTTCTGTCTCTACAAAAATCATTGCACTGAAAGAATTGCTTGGAGATCAGGGAACCACCATGGCCATTTTTCTCTTTTTTAGTCCCTATAAAAGAACAGAAATCTAAGGGAAAAAGACTTTAGTCTAGATTCCGATCTTGTCAACCGTATATCGATCACGCTCTCCTGCTGTTTGGGTTGTCAATTCTCAGTTATGGGGCCATGCTTGAAAGCCTTGGAAGGAAAGGATGTTGGGGAGGCCATGGTGCTGTGCGATGCGCATTTGCAGTCGATAAACAATGGAAGCGCCATGATGAGGTTGGTTACCACTATCATTATGTTTTGGTAGGCCGATGTTGCTTCAAACGAGGGACAAGTACAGGCGTGCTCCACACATCTCTGCTTTGTCATCTGTGTGTCAAATCGTGGTAAAAATGAAGAGTTTATTTCATTAACTTTTGACAACCACTTCTTTTAATACTAGATCAATCTTTGTGGTTCATAGCTTTATAGAATTAGCTTTACTCAAAAGTATCCTCTCTCTCTAAGATTTTTAATAAAATTTAATCTAATGTGATTACTTAATAATTTCATTTAACTTGAATTTTAATATTTTATTATAAGATAAGAACAAAATTTAAGTGGTTCCCCATCTTTTTAAGAATACTTAACAATAGTTATCTAAATGAAAGATAATCATACCTTACCTTAAGAATCATTATATGGGTTTACGGGAGATAAACACTCATTGTCTATGTAAATTAATGGTGGTCAATTTACCCTTTTGTAAGAAAGGTTATTCACTATCTCTCTTGTAGAAGGATTCTTTTTCATCTAAATTGGTCTAGATGAGGTTAGACGAGGTTAGTATAGTCAACAAACATAAAATAATTCTTCAAAAATAAATGTGTGGAATGACTTTAATTTTTTTTTCTCTATAATCTAATATTTATTGGTATAATTTACTTTAATATCAAAATATTAGTACTATTAGTGTTAGAAATTGGACATCTAATTACTTCATAGGGGCTTAGATTTTGGAAAAAGGACATGAGGATTTTTAGATAATGCAACTTAGCCTCCTAGAATTGTTCACCCGGCAGTTCAGTAATAAATTAGTCGGACTCCAGACCATTTACATAGAGTTTGACATTTGAGTATATGAATTGATTGTGTGTGTGTGTGTAAAAAATAAAGAGAAAGTAGAGGAAAAAAAAAATCAACCTTCCAGAATATAATGTGTATATTAGATGTGACTGCCAATAATTTTTCATGTTTTGTAGCCATAAAAACTTGAGGTGTTGAGGAGCAACATAATGAGGGAAGTACAAGGTCTCATAAGGTATCTCAAACTACGCTCTCCTCAATGCACCCAAAAAATACTCAATATAAACACACAGATAAAAAGCGACGAACCCAGACACTTCAGGTATCTTCTACCTACGTAAGTATTCATTGTCCATGTACCAGTGTATCAAGCTCCTTATACACATTCTGGAGTTTACAGCTGAGAAGAAGGATCATATCCGTTACTGTGCCCATTTTTCTTTTCATAACCATTGGTCACAGCTCCTGCGTCTTCATCGTCGGTCATGAATCTCTTCCAAAGCCAGTGACTCTTCCACACTCTGTCTGTCATCTCTTCAATTGGGATATTCTTGGTCTCCGGGAGCAGAAATAGCACGAAGAATGACATTACGAAGACCCAGGCGGAGAAGAACAAAAAGATGCCATACTTGAAACTGCAGAGCATTGAGAGGAAGGCCTGTGCTATTACAAAGGTGAAAAGCAAGTTGATACACACAGTCACACTCTGCCCGGCCGAGCGAGTCTCTAGTGGGAAAGTCTCACTTGGGATCAGCCAACCTAGAGGTCCCCAAGACCACGCAAAGGATGATACAAAAGTGCACACCATGACAACTACTAAGATTCCGTAACCTGTGTGGAGGTTGTTGGAGTGGTCCGTAACCTTAATTCCTAGAATGATGGCTATCACCACTTGAGAAAGGAACATTTGGACGCCAGCTTCCAATAAGAGAACGCGACGACCAACCTTGTCGACTGAGTAGATGGACACAACGGTGGAGAGGACATTAACAGCTCCTGTTATAACAGCTGAGTAAAGGGAAGCATCTTTCCCAAATCCGAAGGTGTCAAACAGAACCGGAGCGTAAAACATGATTGCGTTGATGCCAGTTAATTGCTGGAAGATCTGTTGCATTTTTAATTCAGATAAGATAGAAGCAAGTTAGAACAGTTGAAAATTGCATGTCTTTTTTGCCAAGAGATTGAAGCTAAATGCACAATTCAGAAACATTGAGAGAGATGCCGACCTGCAAGGCCACTGCAATGACCAGCTGAGGGCGATTCCTCCGCTTGAGGAGATTCCTGAAGGGGTGCTTCACCTCTTTGGCCACACGACTAGCCTCGACGAGTTCCAGGAACTCTGGTTCCACATTCTCAACGCCACGAATCTTTCTAAGCACAGCTTTTCCTTTTTCCAAGTGACCCCGCTCTATCAGACTGTTCGGAGTGTCCACCACGAGGAGAGACCCCACGGTAAGGAGACATGCCGGTACACCAGCCAAACCTAATGACAGTCTCCAACCCCATCCCCCTTTGATTCTGCGCTTGCATGGTAAAAAGTAAATTCTGGTTAGCAACAAAGCAAGCCCTAGGACAAAACATAATAACATAACTATTGTTCGGTGTCCCTAACACAATGGCAAGCACATGCAATCTCATCTTCTAAAAGAAGACCATTAGGTAAAAATGAGAGTGACGACCAGATAAGGAAGACTCTTGCCTGGACTCGATACAGCATTCTCATAAACAGGACCTTTATATGGCCCCATTAAAGCTAAATGGACTTATAGCTATGTCAATGGACTTTAGCTATGTTCTTCATTTTCCCCAGCCCCTGAAAAAAATTTATGTGCTAGGCCGTGTAAAGTATTGTAAAGTATGGGTTGTTAGTCCAATTATTAAGTACCAAGTAATGACTCAATAACTTGACCCTTCGTCAGGTACAAGAAAATAGTGCACGACCTCTCTTCAAACTAAACAAGTTTTTAATAAATGGGTGATCCAATAAAGAAGTATGACACTGTGACAGATTGCAGGTGAACCGTCAATCTCTCACAAGTGAAGGGACCCTTTTGCTGAAAAATGGAAGGGAAGTCAAAACCAGCTCAAGTTAAATAGATTTGTTGTTTTTCTAAAACCGATTAACAAATAATCGAAGAGACACCCACTGAATTTGGACGGCAGCTTTCATATAATGAAATGTTAGACCACAAATAATAGTAGTCTCTACGCATGGTATGATGTCAAACTCTGGGGCCAGGACATATTTTCTTATTATCTTCTAATGAATAGAAAATAAGGACACGAAGTCAGAGTAAGAAACAGAAACAGACTTACTTGTTGGTGCCGTAGTTTACAAGACTAGCCAAGAGAATGCCAATGGTGACGTTCAGTTGAAACAGTATGTTCAAACCTCCACGTATCCTTGTGGGAGCTATCTCCGAAAGGAACAACGGCACGGCCTGTCGTCAGACATTGAAATCGTTAGTCGACCACCAACCATGGAAAATTTCAACAAATTCATATTGCCTTGTCAATAACGCCTTCCATTTCTGAGAAACTAAAGTTACCCAGAAGAAAGGTTTAGTTGAAACGTTGATCTAACTGTTTATCTGGGAAAACGACACTTAATTGCTTAGGAATAGCGTAAGAGAATAAATTAATTTTGAATCAAGTTGTCCGAATCTTTTCTAATATTTTCAATTGTAAGCTTGTAGTCGAGCTACGACAACTGTTTATATAAAATAGGATTAACTTAGGATCCCATTTAGCTTGGGCACGGCTCTACATGCACCAGCTACAGCCTCCCCCTTACACAGGTAGTTTGACAATTTCAAATAAGTAACTACAAAAAGATAAGATACTCTATTCAAAAATGTACGCCACACACAATAGGGAAGAAAAAGGGATCCCAAGGCATCACGTTTTTCAACAGAAAGAACCAAGGACTTTTGAAAAGAAATGGTTTCTCAGTCGGCTTTCTCTGTACCAGTCCAAGAAAATTTTCTTTTCTATCACTGTTTGTTTTCTGAAGCTACGATAGAAAAGACGCTAGAGTCAAGAGGTCCCCCTCAGGTGCACAGCTAAGTATGCTAGAATCCAAATTTATATAATAAGCAGAAAGCTAGAGGGTTGGAAAAAGTTGTGGATGATTGAGACTTGTGGTTCCAACTGAAAAAGTATGTGACCATCAAAGCTTCTGGTTGATCATGGACTTGCTTTTCATCCAATTGTTCTGCTTACCGCCATATACTGTGGTATCTCGTGGGTGGCTATCCCCCCACATAAATTTTTCCCCTCAGGTTTTAATTCTGTTTATCCTACTTCTTTATTTTTATTTTTACTTCACGGTGAAATTATTCAAATTTGGGAATTAAATAACCCCATATCTGACCCATAACATATTATGGTGGGCCCATTATCATACACAAACTATACATAAATAAGACATCTACTGATTGCAAATCATTTGGAAAATAAATTAAAAAATAAAAAAAGAACACGTTGCTGGGAAAAAATATTATAATAATATTGAATATATGAAAAAAGAAAAAGAAAGAAAGGAACCTGATTAGCGAAACCAACTCCACATCCAAGCAAGATCCTTCCAATAATAAGCATGGCAAGGTCTTGCGCCGCGGCATTTAAGATGGTTCCACAAATGAAGAAAATCCCGGCAATGAACATGGTCAGCCTGCGGCCTAGCCTTCTGGTGGTGTAGGAGGCGAAGAATGTTGCGATTAAACCAGCCAGGTACAGCGATGATGTGAACAACTGGAGGCCCTGATTATCGTATTTGCAGTAATTGCTGTTAAGAGTTGGGTCCACCGTCTTCACATAGACAGCCGGAAAAAATTTCTGCAAGAAAGACTCCATAGAGGTGACACCACCTGTGTCATATAAGATTGTTAGTTGAGAATGCATAAACTCGAAACCATGCTTTAACAAGAAAAAGAAAAAAGAAAAAGAAAAAATAAAGGTCTAAATCCTACTAGATAATAAAAAATTTCCGATCATCCAAACAGAAAAGAGCAAGAGGAAATTTCATTTTATTTTATTTTATTTTATTTTTTACATTTATTGGGTGTTGCATAGCAAGAGGGGTAGAAAGGTAAACTCAGTGTAATAATTGAACATAAGGTAGACATAAGGTGCATGTTTCAAAATGCAATTGGCTGTAATTCTGTAAGTAAACGCCCAATAATCTTCAAGAGTCTAATGATGGGAAATCTAAGCCGAATGCCTAAAGTACCCTTTCTCCACTCGCCGACAGCCTTTCCCAACCTTTCTCCAGTACAATGGCGTTCATATTTGACGTCGGTACCCTCAGGTCTTTTTGTTTTATCACTTAAGATAGGTTGGTGGACTTATTATAAAGCAAAGGATTGCCTATAAGCAAGAAGAGAAACAGTTATATGTCACCAAAAGGAATATAGAAAAGGATAAATCATGGCCTTTTGGAGCCATCCACTCCAACTTTTGCGAGATAGTGTCCCTTTTCCATTAACTCTTTCTCCATGTTTTTATATATTCAGCCTTGAAATATCACCCTTAAATGAAGAAGCTGAGTAGCTCACCAAAACAGATGACCTAAGCGTATTTCTTAAAAATCCTCCTTGGAAAAGTATATCTAACATGTATCTCAAGAGTTTCGAGAGAGATCATTTAAAGAAGCGATTCAAAGCAAGTTTTAGTAATCAGCAGTAGATATCTGACCATGAACAGTAAATTCTTTTTCCTGCCTTTTGGAGACGCTTACCTAACCATCTTTCTTTTTTATCATTCTTCTGGCCAATTTTCTATCTTCTCTAAAAGGGTAGATAGAGAGTCTCAAAAAATTTAAGACCTAAAAGGTTTCTCTGGATACTACATCTCTCAGGCCAAGATCTAACACCATGTGCACATGCTCAGAAGAAGGCAGAGGGAGGTGAAGTTTTAAGAGATCTAACTTCATACCTGAAACACCCACATCGTAACCGAACATAAGGCCTCCCGTGGCGGCCGTAATGCATGAAATGATGACGATGGGCGTGATCTTGGCCTCGAACTCAGCACCTCCTCCCGGAGGACCGGAGAACCCTCCCGCCGGCATGGTTGTAATAACAAAAGCTCTACGCTCAAGGAGTTTATCTGCTGTGAAGGAGATCAAGAAGAAGAAGAAGAAGGGACAGTTGGATGATATATGGTTTAATGAGGGAGGAGCTGCTTTATATAGACGACGAGGGAGGCACAGTGAGTCGCATAGAGAGTGGTAGAACACGAGAAACGAAATAGATGAAGAAGAAGAAGTTTCATGTTAGTGGGAACCACCTCCAGGATCTTTCCACGCGGCCATTTGGTGGGCTGTGTTCCTCGTTGACGGCTGGCTAGTCAACCGCCCAGAACTTCTCTTTCATAAGTCTGATTTGGATAAGGGGTGGCTTCAAATAAAGCACGGAATAAATGGGAACAAGAAGAAAAAAAAGCATTATGTATCAAGCGAAAGGTTTCTGCGAAAATACAATCAAAATGGTTAGGATAAAGCTGAAAGACAAGCCCAGAATATCCTCAAGAACAGTAAACGTGTCCTGCATTTATGACGAATTTCCAATTTCATGTATACAAAAGCTTTCCAAGCCGCTTTACTTTCTCGCATTAAATGCAACTTGGAAAAGCCCCAAATCAAAATTAAAGTGTGTTATTTCAAATGGCAAGAACAAGAGCTATCTGCATTGCCAGGAGACGAAGCTTATCTAATAAGTCTTTCTGTAATTAATGCACACGATAGCTTTTTCTTCTGTTGCGTCAGGAGATTAGGTGATAAAAGATAAAGCTCAAGGTACCGACCATTTTATCACCTCTGATGTATCATGCTATGTGTTTAAGGCACGTCATAGAATGTCTCCCTTGTGGTATTCTTGCTAAGAAGAAATTCACCAACAGCATTGTGGTAACCTGCGGATACAACAAAATCGTCCAATCATGTAGATTTCCATTTCTTAATTCTTGCATTTTTCTCTTTCTTTTGTTTTTTTTTTTTTTAAAAAAAAATTCTTGTTCTTGTATTGAGCCTTGGCCTATGATTATATTATCGCTTCTCACTCGTAAAAAACTATATACTTACATATATATCTTGTCATTCATTCATGTGACTTCTATAGCTAATTTGACTTTTAGAAATTCAAGATGGCTTTTAGTTCCACTCGGCTGAAACTACTACAAAAATTTTGACAAAACATCCGACAAAAAATAAAAATAAAAATTGTTTGGAATGGTACTTCTCATGTTTGGTTGTGTATATTATTATATTACTGGTTTTATTGCATCTTTTTTGGATTTAAGATGATTTTGCTGCTTATAAACAAATTCTATAGAGATCTCATTACAGAAAAATCAATTGTATTTTTGTCCTTCAGATTCTCTACTTCCTACGCAAGAGTCTTGACATTTTTCTTTTTTAACAAGTCTATCAAAAGTTAGCTCCGGACAATGAGAATGTGGAATAGTTTATTTCATTCCTACCTTCAGATCTTAATTAAATGATGTCTTACCAATCAAAAAAAAAAAAAAAACATGGGAGGTGAGGCAATAGAAAAAGCTTATAATCAATTCAATTAAACTTAAAATCGACGCATCCAACCGTCTTCTTTGTTAAACTAGCGTAGCAAACAAGGGGGAAAAGATGATACCACCTTTCTAAAAATCTAAGGGAAGTTGGAGACCATCACACCTTGGTAATTAAGCTTAAATCTTTTGTCCCGAACCCCAAATTGTAACTATCTTCCAAATTCTTGGATATAGAAAACAAGAGATGGGTATTACTTCAAGATAAGGAAAATACTTTTATCTTGTTTTTGTGGACACGTGAAAAGATGCTCTCAAAATTTAGAATTTCTATGGATACGTCGACGTCCGCACACTTTGGGAAATTAAAGGAATCAAGGATGCCGGGGGTCACGGGGTGAGGTCCAAGTCCCACGTTCTCACTCCGACATTTTCCAATGTATTATTGCTGGTCCAACCACATGCACCTTTCCATAAGCCCCCCTTCAGACCCACAGACAGTCCCATCAACCCAATTGCGTGATGCTTCCTGGTCAAGTTAGCCATCTCTTCATTGAAAGAAAAGCACCCGCCACCTTTTCCTGAAGCATGGTTTTGATGTATCTGTGACTATGAAATCTGGGAATTGTCCAAAAAAACAGTGGACCACAAAGAATATGGATTCCATGAGCCGAGAAGTGCCAATCTAAAGACAGCAATTTGAGCATTTATGCCTAGTAGTTCCTTTCCAAGTTAGCCATGACAGGTCCCCAAAGCAATGGATAGGGCCAAGTACCTTACTGGAGGTTCCACAAAAAAGTGGTGGGTGTTTTCTTCGATTTGTAATTGGAGACGACCCCAAACTCCTGGTCGAAGGAGGACTCACTGCAGCATTATAAGGTTGATATCAATTATCATCCGCACTGGCTTTATGCCCTTATAATAGTAAGTCGTGCTGGTATTGATGATCCCACCTAAAATTCCACATGTGTCATAATTGAATATAATACAAAGGATCTTTCCTTTATTCATTTTTCCAACAATGGGCAATAATTATTGGGAGAGATTTTGAAAAGTAGCTTTTTTTGTTGGAAAAATAATACCCCAGTCGGGGCCCAAATCTGAGAGTTCGGCGGGCTGATACAAACCAATAACATTTCTTTATGACATGGGAATCAGATGACAGCAGACCCATAGCATCATCACCTTCTCAACTTATGCCTTTACACGTGAGACTTCACCTACAACTTGTGATCATCTGCTGTTCTAGAAACGAATAATGACCCAAATCTCTTCATGGTGACCATTTCGTACATGCACCATCATTGTTTCGTGATTGTCCATATTTTTTCGATCAGAAAAGATAAAGGTCAGAACAATTAAGATGATGATACGAATCAGACCAGAATCTCGGTGCAGATAAAAAGTCAGTTACACATTCCTTTCACAATTTATTGATTTTTACTATTCCGATTTCTCCTACCCCCTTGTTCCGTATCTCGGATGTCTTTCACTAAGAATTTGTTTCCTAATAGTAATTTTCAGACCAGGATTTTAATATTATGACTAAGAAACCTCGAAAGCTTCAAGTTTATGACAAGTCCTTTGCTGCCGAGCAGCCTGAAAGTTTCAACCTTTTACCCATGTTGCTCCCTTTGACCGCACGAGCAACCAAATGTTCTGACTGAAATTCTCTTCTTCCTCAGCTAATTAATGACATCATGCAATGACAGCACAAAGACACAGAAAGCATATTGGTACACGTGGGGCATGATGTTTCAGTTGAAACTCTGAGGCATCGTGATTGACCGTCCTATTCAAGTTATGTTGCTTTCGGATAAGATTGAAAAGATCAGGTTCGAGCCCAGGCTTTCGGTTTTTACGGGAAAACGGGGCCTGGCGGAAGAAAAGGAGACCACGCATGTCCCAGTTCGCTGCCGACTTCTAACTTCGTAATCCATGCCCCCAGTATGTGTGGAACTTGGGACGGACTCAGGCTTCGGCCGCCAGGCCGCCATGGCAGTGTGAACTTGAATATTTGAACTAATTTTTCCAAGGGGAGGAAAAGGACTTCTGATCGTCTCAAAATTGTGTACAAGATACCCTAGAAAATTAACAAATGAAGGACCCTACAAGATTTTTGGGTCATATTTTAAAATAATTTCTAGGCAATTGATAAACCAACTTCAAATGGTCTACTTCTGGGCAATTTCTGGGCAAAGCTTTATGTGAAAGCAAAAGATACTGCACACTTTCATCATGCTACATTGACCTCACAACAGCCATAACTAAAGTGCGGCTATTTAGAATTTTGGTCCACCTCATCCTAACGTGTCTATTCTTATCCGTACGACTAATAGGCAAAGCATTCGTGGAAAAAAGGAAAAGGGAAAAGAGATTAGCTCCACTATGGCTATTGGTTCAATGTTAATCTTCTAGAAAGGAGCCATACAAAGGGTCAAAAAGGATCTACCAAATACACTTAATAAAAGCAAGAAGTGCAGGCTCCACTTCCTTTTACCTTTGATCTTCACCAGGACTCCGTAATGAGCTAAGAAATTAGAACAAAGGAACACACCAAATTTCAGACAAACCTCATAATTCTTACAGAAAAAAAGATTCTATTGTGGTAAAATCTCTAGTTGTTAAATAAGAATCGAGGCAATTGTCAGATTAACAAGTTTGATACCCCTTCAACACCTTTTCCCTCCACATTGCCATCCATGAATCTCTTCCAGAGCCAGTGTTGCTTCCAGACTTTCTCTACCGTCTCTTCAATGGGGATGTTCTTGGTCTCCGGGAGTAGGAAAATCACGAAGACTGACATGAGAACCACCCAAGCGGAGAAGAAAATGAAGATGCCAAACTTTAAGTGGCAAAGCATGGAGAGGAAAGCTTGTGCTACGATAAAAGTGAAGAGCATGTTGACACAGACAGTCACACTCTGCCCTGCGGAACGGGTCTCTAGAGGGAAGATCTCACTTGGGATCAACCACCCTAGAGGTCCCCAGGACCATGCAAAGGATGACACAAACGTGCACACCATAATCACCACCAGAACTGCATAACCTCTTGTAAGGCTATCAGAGTGATCCTGAACCTTCAGTCCCAGTATGACACCAATAAACATCTGAGAGAAGAACATCTGGATTCCAGCTTCAAGCAAGAGCACGCGACGCCCAACTTTGTCCACGGAGTAGATGGATACAACGGTGCAGAGGACATTAACAGCTCCAGTTATAACAGCCGAGTATAGGGAAGCATCACTCCCAAATCCCAAGGTATTAAACAGAACGGGAGCGTAAAACATGATTGCGTTAATGCCAGTAAATTGTTGGAAGATCTATCTCAGACATGCCAAGAATACAACATAAAAAATATTCAGTCAAGATGTTGTTGTGCAAGCAGATATAACTTTGTCCGACACACTCTGGGAAAAACACTAACCTGCATACAAATTGCAATTACCAGCTGGGGACGATTCTTCCTCATCGTGATATTTCTGAAGGGGTGCTGCACTTGTTTGGCCACAAGACTGGCTCGAACAAGCTCCAAAAACTCTGGTTCTACATTTTCGATGCCCCGGATTTTCTTAAGTACAGCTTTTCCTTCTTCCAAGCGTCCACGCTCAATTAAGCTGTTGGGCGTGTCAGACACTAAGAGGGCTCCGAGGGTAAGGAGAAATGCTGGAACGCCGGCCAACCCCAAGGATAGCCTCCAACCCCATCCCCCTTTGATCCTGTTATTGCACAAAAAAAAATTAGTGAACAAAGCCAGTAATCCAAAAGAAGTGCAGAAAATAATGGGACAATCCACACCGTTAACGCATGTCTTTTCAGCTAAATATTAATCGTTTAATCTACAACTAATGATCAAGATTTGATTACCAGGTAGAGTTACCCCCAAAACCTTGAAGGAGGTGAATGTTAACAGCAGTACTAGAACCACCCATGAAAAAGTAAGCAATAGGAAGGTGGTCTGGACTTACCTGGCCGTGCCATAATTGATGAGGTTTGCCAAAAGAATGCCAATAGTGACATTGAGCTGAAACAGTATGTTAAGGCCTCCCCGAATTCTTGTGGGGGCAATCTCCGAAAGGAAGACTGGCACAGCCTGTTACACAAAGAGAATGCATGATAATCCAGAATAAAAAGTGATGGATGATGATGAAAATATAGGAGGCCACAAATGAAGACATGTACAAGTCGACTAGAAAGAGGAGCAACGGATTGAAGACTTGAGTTTGAATTTGTAAATTTGTTAATAATCGTCCGTACAAGTCGGTTAATAAAAGAAGGAACAAGTGAAATATTTGTTTGAAAAAAACGAAAATCTGATTTTTTTTGCTTTTGTAATTTTTTTTAAGTAGAGATAGAATAAGAATTATTTTTATATCGCAAGTCTGTGAACATTTATCAAATATATTGTTCGTAAATACAATTTGATTTTCTATTGTTTTTGCACTTTTGCATTCAATTTAATTTATTACATGGTATCAAAGCAAGTAAATGATGAGAAGGAAGATGATCCAAATGATTTTTCATCTGATCTTTCTCCCATCAATTTTGTTTTAGTCTTTTGTCATAAAAAATAATTCATTCACCTATATTTTCTCTTCTATTTGAGAAAAGCTCCTTTTTTTTTTCTTCCCCTTGTATCATTTTCTTTTGGTCAAAAGATCAAGAAGTTAGGTGTTATTTCCACCCTCCCTCCCCCCTAAAAAAAAAATCAAAATCAAAATCAAAATCAAAAGCAATTGAGCTTTCATTCCTACTTGTCTCATGCCTGAAAACTGATTTAGGGCTGTCATGTCCGAAAATCAAAATTACATAGGCTTTCATATTTGAAAACTAAAACGGGTTTCATGCCTAAAGTTTTAAGTGGGCGTTTGGTCTATTAAGATTCATGCCTAATGTTTTATTTCTTCAAAACATCAACATGGGGTGTGTGATATGTCTCTGTGTGTGTGTGTGTGGGTGGGTGGGGGGCGGGGAAGGGGGGGGGTTGGTTTGCTGTGGTGTTGAAAATGCAGGAGATAGTTAATGATGGTTCATAAGAGCAGGTTAACAAAAGAAGGACCAATGGATGTAAATTTTGAGTTTAAATTTGTTAATAATGGTCTGTACAAGTCAGTAACCAAAGGAAGGAAAAACACGTGAAATATTGGTGGAGAAAAACACGAGAAAAAAAATTAATTTTGTTATAAAGAAATGTAAAGCATGACTGCTTATTTTTCAATTGTATTGTTCATAAATACCGTTCAGTTTTCAATTATCTAAATAATTTTACATTTCAATTGAGAATTTACATATGGGTGTGACTTTGTCTTCAATTGGGATAAAAGACGTACCAGATTAGCGAAACCAACACCGCATCCAAGTGATATCCTGCCAGCAATGAGCATTTCGAGGTCTTGGGCTGCTGCATTAAGAACTGTTCCAACTAAGAAGAAAATCCCAGCAATCAACATGGTCATTTTTCGGCCAAGCTTTCTCGTAGTAATGGACGCAAAGAGAGTCGCCGTTAAAGCAGCGAGGTACAGAGACGATGTGAACAATTGCAGGCCCTGATTATCGTACTTGCAGTAGTTGCTGTTGAGTCCTGGTTCCCGAACCCTCTTGTACACGATAGGGAAGAATTTTTTCAGGAAAGATGGCATCGATGTAACACCCCCTGCAATAATAACTCAATGATCAAAGGATTTCTTTTCTTTTTTAAAAAAAATTCTTTCAAAAGCAACATGATAAAAGAACATAGACTGGGGTTCTATTTTGTTTAACATGTAAATATTTAGATCTAACTAGTTGGCGGATTCTAACATTCGAATTCACGTTATCATAGCATCACGGCATGTAGCTTGAAAAGAGCACCTGAAATACCGATATCATAACCGAACATTAGGCCTCCCGTGGCGGCCATTATGCAGGAAATGATAACAACAGATGTTATCTTCGCTTCGACGTCACCACTGGCGCCCTGCGCCACTGCCAACCCTCCGCCTCTCATGATTGAAAACAAGTCGAACGTGAAGTAACAAGCAAAGTTTTAACACCCAACTCTCGGTGTTTCAGGGAAAGAAACCAGGAACACAACCGGGGCCGAGACGAAGTAGCTAGACCAGCAAACTTGACTCGTAGTTTTTGCTCATCTTGCGGTTTATATACGCAAAGAAGCCTGAGTGTTTTGGAGAGTTCATAGCGGCATGAGAGACAGAAAGAGAAAAAAACAAAGGGGGAGCATGAATGTCGAAAATGGAGGTTGAAGTGGATTCCAATTCCAGGATCTTCCACTTGGTAATAACGATGTTTGGTATGTTTCCTTGGTGTGCGTACTTCAGATGCAGTGTGACAGTAACATGATACTACTTTTAGGTCTTCAGCCCGTACAAGGTTAATAGACTCCAGAAAGTTTGGGTAAAACAGAGTTTTTAGAGATATCTTTTTGGATTTAATTGGATTTCCTTAATCCACGCATATGTAAACATTCCGGTTATCCCTGACAAAGCCCAACCGTGCTTGTCGTACCAGGCTAAAAATAAACATAGAAGTTTGAAGATGAAATCCTTATCCTGGCCTTCTTTTTAATGAAAAGTGTTTACGCAACAAGATTAGCATATACATGATGAAGGCTCAAGAGGACAACGCCCCAGCCTTTACTGACAAAGAATATCAGTGCTGATGACCCAAATGCAACGGAACTACATTATAGAGAAAGGGACCCATAAAGTTTCAAACATACCATTCTTTACTATTTTATATCTCTATCCATTTTATCCTTCTAAAATGAATTAGTCCAAGGTGCCTTTTCTAAAGGTTGGAGGCTGCTTGTTAAGACATGGGCCTCTGGATTAAGCACTTGTACAGAAACATCACCTGTCAACTTGAGTGGCAGTTGAGAACAAGGATCGTGCTGGGCATATCTATAGTTTAGAAATGGAAATGGAAGGAAAAGTTGCTCCATTACAGCCTCATGGCATTTGTTTGTCTGCACCATACCCAGTCCGTATGGATAGTGGTTGCTGCATAATGCAATTTTTGGACTTACTCCGAGAAGAATATGTTGACTTAAAAAGAATTAGTCCTTTCAAAGAAAACGCGGTTTCTATATCCCAGGTGCACCAAAGAAGATCTTTACCAGCAAGAGTGCATTAAATATTGTCTGGTGTTAGGTTAACCACTTGTCAGCCTCTGGATTTCACAAACCCTGCACATGCTTTACTTGCTCATGTACCCTTTCTTTTATGTTATATCACACTTATACAGGACAACCTTTTTTGACACACAATCACAATATCTTTGGGTACGAGAGTTTCGTACGATCTAAGGCTACATGCATACTACATAGCGCCTAGCTCGATGAGACGCTGAACCTATAATAATTGAAAAAGTGATGTCGTAGGGTAAGGTTTGTTGGAAAAGGTAGTGGATTGCAGAATTAGCATAGCGATAGTATTATAATTTGATACCAAAGAACTACTTCACGGAAAGCGATGTACCAAAAATAAGACAATACTGTTGAACATTTTCGTGCATCCATGAATTTCTGACCTACGTCGGAAGGGTATGGTGCTATATTCTTGAGGACGGGGGAAGAATGATAATGTCTTGCGTCTGTGTCTGAAAAGTTATTATTATTATTATTATTTTTTAAGAAACAGGGGCGGTACCCTGACAAATTTTATTAATACCAACAAGGCTGGGCGTAATAACCATACCTCGGATAAGTACAAAGGGCAGGGTATATTCCTAACCCTCAGGAAATAAAGTCACTTACATTTTAAAATGCCACACATAATTAAAATAACTTAAAATACATTGGGCAGCACATTCGCTTAACCCTATGGTGGTCTATAATTATCTAAGCCTAATTGATCTTTGACATAAACATTTAAGCATGAATGCGGCAATGAGCCAATCTGATAAAAAATTGTCACATTTTGAATGGCATGACCATGATTGGCGAGACGGTCTACTACCATATTCCCCTCACGATGCACATGACATATAAGTGTATGTAAAGGAATCATAGTCAAACATTGACGTATGACATATTCCAATTTCCATGGAGTTATCCATTTGTTGAGCATGCATTGAATTAAATAGAAGGAATCAGATTCAATAACATGCGGTACTTGATTCCGTGCATGACATATTTTAAGGCCCTCTAACATTGTATATGCTTCTGCCTCTGCACTACTGCCAGGATATAACTTGGTGGAAAAGGCCATGATGAGATCTCCATTATGATCTCTTAGGATTCCCCCTCCAACATTATTCCCCCTGATGCTTGATCCGTCTGTATTCAACTTGTATTGTCCCATAGAAGGAGGTTGCCAGTGAACCCAAATTCCTCGTCGCAATGGAATATAAATCATAGGAACTTTTAGCACAACTAATGATATTTGATCTAGGAAGCTTACTTGAACCTTGACTTGGATTAGAGTTGACAGTTGGAGCATCCAATGTGTAACCTATTTATTAATTTTGAATAACGACACACACTCACCATTATGCTTTGCTGAATTCCTAGCCAACCAAATTTCTCGTGCAATAACGCCTCCCAAAATAGCTACTAGTGATCTTCTCTGATTATGCCATGATGCCTCTAAATACCAAGAAGAGACAAAGTTAGATATAGAAGTAAAACGAACAGGTACCTGAAGTGCGTCGCCAAATCTCCACCAAAGTTGTTGTGCCAATTTACTATGCATAAAGACATGATCCACAGTCTCCTGTTCGCCCTTGTTACAACAGTAACACTTAGATACCAATTGGATTCCTCTTTTTTGCATATTACATTCTACAGGAATGCCATGATGAATTAATTTCCACATAAACAATTCAATATTGGGAGGGACTACTTTGTTCCACAAAAACTTTGTCCAATGCACTTTTTCTTTTTTAACTCTTCGATCATGATACACCAGTGAAGCTGAAAATTCACCAGAAGCACTCAAATCACAAACAAGTCTATCTGGCTCCTGATTAAAAAGGATTTTCTTGGCCTGCTCTTGTTGCTCACTAGACAGATGTTCCTGAATAAAATCTTGATTTTGAATGGCTTCTTTAACCGTTATATCTTGTTGTGGGCATGAAGGGTACCAAAGAGGTTGTCTAAGCCAATTATCCTTCCAAAAATAACATTTACCCTCCCCAATAATCCATTTACCATGCTTGACTGAATATTCCAACCAAGGTAAGATCATCTTCCATGTATGAGAATGTGCATTCTTTTTGCCTTATCTAAGTGCTTTCATTGGGTGTCCATATTTGGCTCGCATAACTGAAGCCTACAATGATTGCCCCTGAACGAAACGCCATGCAAATTTTGTTTGAAGGGCCTGCATTGTTTGCTTTAAATTTCGAACTCCTAGACCACCTTCTTCCAAAGGCATGCATATACTCTGCCATTTAACCCAATGGCTTCCATGACCATCCCCTTTACTCCACATGAATTTGGCTAGTATGCTGTTAATCCTTTGTATAACCGTCTTAGGCACTTTCATTATAGAAATGGTATGTATTAGCATAGAGGAAAGAACACTTTTGATCAATGTCAATTTGCCTCCCTGTGATAAGAATTTTGTTTTCCAGTTTTGCACTTTGTTAGCTATAGCATCCACCATCTCATCAAAGTAATGAATGCGACTTCGTCCTCTAAATAATGGAGTACCTAAGTATTTTACCAGCAGGTTTGCAAAAGAGAATCCTGTTATTTGCTTGATAAGTTCTTTCTTTGATGATTCTACCTTGTTTGAAATTATAACCATTGTCTTCTCAATATTAACCTTTTGTCCACTATATGCTTCATATTCTTGCAACAAATTCTTGAGATATTGAAGAGATCGTTGGTTTCATTCCATAAAAATTAGCATATCATCGGCATATAATAAATGGGAAACTCCTCCAAAATTATTATCTCCTTTAAATCTTCCAATGAATGGTGTCATATTCATCAAATGATTAAGTTTTCTACTGAAGGCATCTTGGGCCAAGATAAAAATGCTAGGTGATAAGGGATCCCCTTGACGAAGACCTCGTGTGGACTTGAAGAAGTCATGTTGTGCTCCTTGTACCAAAAGTGAAAACCAATTGTTGGACATACACCTAAATATCATGTCACTCTATTGGTTAGAAAATCCAAACCTCTCCAATATAGAATTTGTCTGAAAAGTTGCTGAATTTGGTCTGAAAAGTTATTTACTGTGATGTCCCCACATATTCAATGTCTGCTGAATTTGTTTCTTTAATTATAATAATGTATAATGATATCCCTTTTATGAAAAAGAAAAAAGATAAATCACAACCATACAAAAGCAATTGTTCAGTTAACCATGAGTGACTAAGTATGTACTGGTCGCAAACCTAATCATGACAACGGGTTCGACCATCTATTTGGATTATGTCTACTCATTGGGGCTAAACCCAATCATGATATTGGGTTCCCATGTAATTGGACATACCCCAAGATTGGGTCCACCCTTGAGATTGGATTATTCAATTACACATATCCTATATAATTATGACAACAATTTATTGTACGTTTATATAGTTTGTTCTGTGTTTAGACACAAAAAAAAAAAAAAGGATTACGAATTCAAGTCTTGAATTTAGAAAATTAAAAGCGGAAAAAGCACAAAAAGGTATTCTCAATACATTCCTTCCCTGTTACCACCTTTTAGGCAAGTTGTAGCACCATGTGACTTTTAAATAGGGGAAGAAATTTGTCCCCCAGTGACGTGAATAGGCCTCATTTATGACACAGCACAAGGGAATCCACTAAATTTAATTTGAGAGAGAGTTTTGTATTTTGTTAACCTTTTTGATGCCTGCTTTGATTGGGAACTTTGTATTTACATTATACTGTGAAAAGAGAGAGACAAGGCATGCACCGAATCCAGGATTAGACATCATAAAACCACGCACCATGAAATTAGGTCCCTGGTGACAACTCTTAGTGGCATCATCCGTGTCTTTTCGTAGTATCTTGTCATGAGATCCACGCTGCACTGTTGAGGATGCCTTTTTCTTCTCTGCCGTGGAAGGAACCACCGAAGGGTCCATCTCCACCTGTATATGATATGGTATGGGCTCACGACAAACCGGTTTTGGTCGTTGCGGCCTTTTTGTACAGCCCAAGAATAAAGCAAATTATTTAAGTTTTATCCATAGGCCAAGTGGTGTTAATTTTGTCTTAATCATGTATTTTGATTGAGATAAATAAATATTTTTTTACTCCTATTAGAATAATCCAACACGCTGTAAATCTTGTCCGCGAGTGTTTCTTCTTCGATATGGAAGTCAGTGAGGAGTTTTTAATTCCTGTTTTCCAATCACTCGACGTCCGGATTTACATGCAAGTTCACGTCCTTCCGTCTCATTGATCGGCTGCTTCACAAAGACACATGAATAAATTAAAACTAAACATCACTGACAGCCATTTTTGACACTCTGAAGTTGACAACTTCATTTGGGTATGAAATTCAAAAACAGCGACTGAATATTCAAAGTTTCTTGGGATGAAAGTAAATTCGGTCAAGTGTGCGTGAATGTAAGACCAATTTGATGGGACTCTTTGAAGGGCCTCTTTGGGTCCTTCAATGCTTAAAGTTGGAAAACTCCTACTTGAGCAAGGTAGTTTTCGACTGGAAATATTTAATAATTAACCTAACAATTTGAGACGTTTCCTACAAAAATGGAAAAAGAAAGCTTACAGTGAAATTGGAAAGGACTAAAGAAATCCACAAAGCATGTCTGCTTTATTATTATTACCATTATTATCCTATTGGTTAGTCATGTTACTTTGTATCCTAGTTTATTGAAGCAGGACATGTCATGATCTTGATTATAGTACGTTAAAAAAAGGACAGAATACTTTTATGTCAGGAATTACATACGGGATCAATACAAGTTAACAAGGTGTTATCTGACGAGAGTATAGGTATATACGAGATTAATTATTTTTTCGTTATTAAATAGTGCTTTGTGAAGCTTTGGTTGTTGCAATTCCTTGCACTTGGTCACGTCCGGCATCCTAACAATTTCATCTTTTAAATAAGAGCAGCTTGGCATCGCAGAACGGCTTGGCTTTCTTTCCCATTTTTCTATTAATATTCTTGAAATTTAACCAAGGACAAGTGTCAAAAATAAATAAATAAATAAATAAATAAATAAATAAATAAATAAAGGCAGCGAGTGTTTGGCATCGGGGGCCCTTTTGGGCGATGCATGATAAGAGCCCTGAAATGGCCTGTTTGCACTTTCTGAAAATGTCGCACGTGGGGTCAGGTCGACGTGGCGCATAAAAGGAGCAAAACCCCTCGACGATTTCTCAAAAGACAGATTATTTTATTGCTGTCCATAGCACAGGCTTGGATCTTGTGAATTTAATACTAGATAATTGTGCACCATGATTCCTGTGAATTTAATAAGAAGATAAATGTTTGGTTTCTTCCCTTTTTAGTGAGCATGAGAGAACTTGTCGTGAGCCACTACCCAAGAAAAAACTGTTTTTATACCATATAAAACTCAATAAAATAATATAAGAATGGCCATGTTAGGTCAAAACAATTCAATTTCCAATAAACTAAACAAAAACAAAAACAAAAACAACCAAGCTCTGGATCAATTTTAAAAAAAGCAATGGCTTCCTATATTTTAGCATGGGTGGGTCCGCTTTTTAGGCCCTCAGTTTGGCTGCAGATACGAGGGCATTAGGGAAAGTAGCCAACTTTGGTTATTAAAAAAGAAGGAATTTAACAACACAGGGGCAAAGGGTAAAGGGCAAAGGGCAAAGGGCAATGGGCAAAGTCACTGTATGACACTACACGCTGTGTCCCACCTCGTAGACCTTTCTCATATTTTTGTCTCTCCAGATTGCACCGTCAATACTGGTACCGCCCTATGCAGCAACTTCCCCCCAATTTTTCATTCAGTTTGGGGTCCACGACGATTACTTTGCAGCTTCGCCATACGAGATCCATACTGTATCTTATTTAATGACCTCGGTAACTTGGGATTTTATTTATTTATTATTTTTCCCAGTAAACTCGACATTTTTTCCTGACATTAAGTGACTAGGAATCTAGAGCAGGCAGGTCCCGCGATTTGAGGTCTCGAACATGAGTGCCACGTAGGAGACTTGACTAACCGGGCGAGGATTGTGCATTGATAAGAAACATCCTCCATTAAGATCACGTTCGTGGATAAAGTATACTTTTATTTATTTATTTAAAATTTCAAGCTTCACTGTAAATACACAGCAGATTTGGAGGTAAAATGGTAAGCGAAAAAGATATGCCCAATCAAGTCTGTTCCCTATTAAATTCATTAACAAATAAAGGTGGGGCTCTAGTTTGGGCGTGAAGAGTGGGTGGTGCTGTTGTTGACGGCTAGGGTTACGTATTCGGTAATATTCAAAGCCACGGAGGCGCGCGATGACGTAGCACATAACGCGGGCACGTGGCATCCTTCTGGATTTCGTGATAGCGTGGCTTTTTTTTTCTTTTTATTTATTAATTATTATTATTTTGTCTTTTTTGGCTTTTTCCCATGATTTGCCAGAGAATGCAAACCCCCTCGCAAGCGACAAAAGGGGGAGGAAGAGATCCATTATGGTGGGTCAACCATTAACGGTGGGCCTCGTCTGACTTGGACACACCATTCTCTCGAATCTATTAGTTTACCGATATATGATAAAACGACTCCACTGTCCCTAAGTTACTTCTGTCACCACGCAACTTTTTCTTTTTCTTTTTCTTTTTCCTTTTTCCTTTTTTTTTTTGTTTTCTTGGGTTTTCATTTAAGGCTTCGTGATAATTGAATTTATTTATTGTTTTATATTTATTAGGACGACTTTAAGATTACGAGGAAAATCCTGTAATATCTTTCTTGTCTGGTTTATCTCTCATTAAAAGTAAAGAAATCCGGTGACACGTGAAGCAATAGTATCGCCTGTCTGGTTCAACCTTTGGAAGAGCGTTGTGAGATTATCATCCCTTTTTGTAAACAAAAGATATTTGCTGGCTTGTGAGGAAAGTGAAAGGGTAGCCAATGGGAAGATCCAAGGCTATGAATAAGCAGGCGGCCAATAAGCACGTGGCTTATTCTGGGTATTGACACGTAAAAGGAAAAATGAGATTGCCACGCTGTACAGCTTCATGGGGATAGTACAAGACTACAAGTGTGAACTCCACCAGAAGCGCGAAGAGTAAAAGGCGGAAAACAGAGAAGAAGCCGTTTTAGTCGGCTCTTTTGGGTTGCACTTTTTTTACTTCTCTTGCGGTTAACTGTGCTGTAAAAATTGACCGCGCGACCAGGTACACGTCAGCGTCCCGCTGCCACAATCCCACGAACGTGACAATAGGACAACGCGAGGAAATAATTTCTAGATCGGCAACTAACGCGGGGCCCACACTTCTCGGAAGTTCCGTGACCGTGACCCGAGTTCCCTCCCCGTCTCTTCCGTCAGATGGAAATAAAATTCACGGTCGAGATCCGGGGCGCTGGTGCCACCTCGGACTGGCTTGTTCCTCGCTACTTGTCTCGGGGTTTGTTTAAGTCGGTCCATCGCCACGTCAGATGGGGATCGACGGAGGAGAAAGCTCGTTGTACTGCAGATGAGGTGATCTCGTGCCTTGAATAGCAATTCGATTGCTTTCCAGGTGGTCCCACGAGTCAATTGGTCGAAATATTTGCGATTCAATATATCTTCTCTAATAATTAAACGTGGAACCGAATAATGAATTTGACCGGTTGGGCGATATTTTCTGCGGTCACCTAGATTCCCTTTGATCGTCATGTTGCTTTTACCAAGGTCTTTGTTACCGGCAATAGCCCGTCACGACATCTCCTGGGGAAATCCAAGGGCTTTTTCCCCGATAACGCTCACGCTCCTCAGAAGCATATATTTTGATTATTTTATTACTCGAGTCATTTAAATCATTGCATTGTTTAGAGTAAAATACCAAATCCGCAGTGAAGTAAACACGGAAGCTTGCGTAGGAAGAAAAGATACTGTGACACGTGGAGGTAATTCGCTGAAAAGGTTAAGAGCCCTACGAGGGCAATAGATTTTGACGGTAGAGATCTTGCCATGTTGGTTTTAGCCACTTAGGACCGATGGATATGTATCGGACGGAACGGTCCAGATGGGAGGAAGTGGTGTAAGGTCAGAAATCGTGGCCGTCCACGAGGCGTTGGAGTGGGTATCGTTGAGAGTGAAATAGCGAAAAGATGATGAGGTGAAGAGCACAAAATGAGGACGGAGAGAGAGAGTTGGAGAGAGAAGGAGAAGCGCAACGCAGACTGAGGAGCACAGAGAGAAAGAGAGTAAGAGGGGGAGGGGAGAGAGAGAGAGAAGAAGATAAGCGAAAGTTGAGATCTTTTTCTTTTTCTCTTTCTCATAACACAGCTTGCGGAAGATCCTTGATTCTGCTGTATTGGTTAGCTTCGGGAGTCTGTTATCTGGTTCCCACGATACCATCTTCGGGGAATTATGGTTGGTTTCTGGTGATGAGCGACGAGATTAATCTCCTGGGGGCGATTGATTTGGTGAAAGTACGTCGACGCAGAGATGGATAGGAACAGAGACGCTAGAAGGGCGAACATGGTGGCTGCGAACGGTTTATCCAGACGCAGACACAGAGGTAGCAGTCTCAGAGACTCCCCAGGTGTGTAAATCTTCGTCAGATCTGAGGGTTATCGGCTAAACCCAGTTCTTTCGTTCGATGAAAACGACTTTCATTTCCGTTGATTTTGATGGCTGTCTTACTTTTTTCGTGCAGAGGAGGATGGCCCGGTGGAGTTGCAAGAGACGACGAGACTGAGGGATCGAGGAGGGAGCGGAAAGAAGGAACGCGATCGCGATCGGGACCGGGACCGTGACCGAGACCGCGAGCGCGAGCGAGAGAGGGATCGCCTGAGCCGGAGCAAGAGGAGGAGAGCCGATAGATTGCTTCACAGCAGAGAGGATGGTGGCGAGGAGAGCTCGGAGGAGAGCGTGAACGACGAAGAAGACGATGAGGACGATGACGGAGCCGCCTCCATGAGGATGCTACCTCCAAACCAGGCGCCTCTTTCCTCGGCGACTGGTATTTCAAATCATCGGAAGAGCTTCCCTCCTCCAGCCAAAGTTTTTAGAGCAGCTCCGGCGTGGAAGGCCGCCGACGAGATGATTGGTGTGTCGGTGCCCAGAAAAGCCCGGTCAGGTAGAGCGGTGAACGACACATATAGCATTCGGAGATTTTGTTTCTTAGATTTGGTGGGTTTCGGATTTTGACATCTTCGCACTGTTATGTTGTTTTTCGCTGCAGCGTCCACGAAGAGGTCGCATGAATGTTGGGCTGCAAGTGCTAGCGGTGTTGGTGCGGAGCAAATTCACAGGCAGTCTTCGACATCACCTGTGAGACCAGGCCTCGTCTCGATTACGGCGGCGGCGGCAGCGGCGTCGCCGACTCCGGCATCGCCGTCTTCTTCCAATGCTTCCATGCGGAAGAAGATGGTGAGCCAAGTCTTTGACTTCCATATTTGCTTTTTTCTTTTGTTTTGTGAAGTTGTTTGGTCCATTAACGAGGTTCACTGTACCGCTGTAGAAGCCTAATGGACCCAAGCTGCGGCCTCCGAAATCGTCGTCCAGGTCGTCGTCGTCTGCGCAGGACGAGATCGAGATAGAGATAGCGGAGGTGCTGTACGGGATGCAGAGGCAGCCTCTGGGCCCTTCCAAGCAAGAAATCCTTGCCTCGGATTCCGTTAAGTTTGATCCGAGAGAAGCCAGCAACAAGTCCTCCGGTGATGCCAAATCCAGGGTCTCGTCGCCGATCTCAAACTCTCAGGCTGTGCCTCAATCGTCGTCGTTTCCAACTCAGAATTCCAGTTCATCTGTCGGTCATATGTCCGCCGTTGGTGGGTTCTCAGAATCTTTAGAGCTGAGCTAGTTGCATTTCTTATGGTTCTGAGCGAGACTGATTAATTTGTTTTTTTCTTTTGGTTCGACCCAGTGGCGCCGAAGAGGAAAAAGCCACGAGCGGTGAAGTACGACGAGAATCCGTTTATTTTACCCGACAGGAACGGTCCCATTTCGACCACGACCAAGTCCGAGATCGACCAATCGGCCATGATAGAAGCTTCATCATCGCCCATCATGGAGAAGAACCCAGGTTCGGCAGCTGTAAACGGCGGAGTTCGACACGATTTGGCCAATCCTCAAGCAGCACTGCCCTCGTCGGAGGTAGCACCGGAGTCAACAACTAAGCCGGAAAGCAACCACTTATCGGATTCGAATCATTTGACCGAAGAATCGGAAGGTAAAGAGGCGGGCGCGAGTAAGGAGGAAGCTCCTAAGTCGCCCAAGAAGGAATCTCCCGTGGTCAGAGTGGATGATAATCGCGATGACGTGAAATCGAATAAAGCGTGAGTGGTCGAAGATTTTTTCTTTTTATCGTTTGTCCTCCCCATCTTTTCTTGGTGGAGAGGCTAAGCTCCGAAATTTTGGTTCTGATTGTATTTGGGGGCTTTGACACAGGAATTCAACGATCTCGGAGGTGGAGACCCACAAAGAAGAGAAGTTCCAGATAGATCTGATGGTGAGGCTCTTGTTCCTGCAACAAGCTCCTCTCATTGTTTCTTCAGAAAATTCTGTATCTCGAATTTTACTTTTTACAATTTTTTCGGGTCATGTTGGTTGGGCAGGCTCCTCCTCCTCCTCCGTTGAGATCATCACCAGAAAGGGACGGTGAGATGGATTTTGTGGCGGTGGATCCTAAATCTATGGTCAGAGATGTGGAAGCGGTGGGTGGGCCAGCCTTGTCTCTTTTTATCCTTTCCCTCTCTCTCTCTCTCACTCTCTTTCTCTCTCTCCCTCTTCTTTTTGGAGGAGTGTGATGATGTTCCAGAGCTGATGTATCGGGTTCGACTTTACTGAAATGTGCAGGAATCTAAGCCTGTATTGAAGGAAGATGAGAAGGAAGTGCAAATGGTGAAGGAAGAGGCAGCGGATGTTGAAAGCGAGAAGGCAAAGTCTTTGGCTGCCGAAGAAGCCGAATCGCACAAGCCGGTCGTTCCTCATAAAGAGAGGAACATCGACCTCCAGGTTGACTTGGAGAAGACCGATAGAGATAGCGGTACAGCTAGCGTAAGCGGCAATAGCAAATCACAGCACCATGCTCAGAAGCAGCATCAGCCCCAGCACAGTAACAGTGAAAGATCTGGTACTTTTAATCTTCTTCTTTTTCGTCTTCTTTTGAAGAAGCTCTTGGCCCAATTCGGTTTCTTATTTTGAGGTACTCTTTGCTTTTGTTTCAGCCCAGACGAGCTCAGTTCCTATGCAAATGTCTGTTCCTGGCTGGCCGGGCGGTCTTCCTCCCATGGGGTATGGTTGGGTTAATTTGTACTGTACTCCTTGCTTCTTGGGTCATTCGCAATGCATTAGTGCTTTTGATAATCTTCCGTGGAAAAATGACATTTTTTCTCATCAGCAGATATATGGCTCCTCTGCAAGGAGTGGTATCCATGGACGGCAGCACCGTATCTCCGGCTCCTATACAAGTATGTCAATCTTGGGCGTATGTTGGGATTATATTTGGGCTCTTCAAGTTCTCACCTCTTTTGCTGACAAGGTTTCCAACTTGTGCAGCCACCACACTTGCTTTTCACTCAACCCAGGCCAAAGAGGTGCGCAACGCATTGCTACATTGCACGGAATATACTGTACCACCAACAAATTGCGAGGATGAATCCATTCTGGCCGACTGCTGCTGGGTCTGCGTCGCTCTACGGGGCTAAGCCCTGCAATCTCAATGCGGTGCCTCCAGCAGAACTTGGAAACATTACGGGTAGGGGGGTGAACACCGCTCAGGATAAGGGGCAGGGTCTTGCTATGTTCCCTGGGCATACAGGGAAGGATAAGGGTTCTCAAGCAGCAGCGAACATGGTGGATGCTTCTCAGAGAAAGCAAATTTTGCTTCAGCAACCTCTGCCCCCCGGAGCGCCTAGTAATATCTTGGTACTATTTTACTTTCCGAGTTTGTATTTATTTTTGTTCCCATATTTTTGTCTATGGTTTCTGAGTTTTTGTGCTCTTTCTAATGAATTTCAGCATGGCCCTACTTTCATCTTTCCTCTGAGCCAGCAACAAGCAGCGGCTGCTGCTTCTGCTCGATCTGGTTCCCTGAAGTCTCCTCCTGCTGCCGGTAGTGCTGCTTCGTCAAGTGCATCGAATTCTGCGGCAGTGAGTGCCTCAGGGACAACAGCAGCTGCAGCCCCAGCAATGAGCTTCAACTACCCAAACATGCCGGGAAACGAAACTCAGTATTTGGCAATTGTGCAGAACAATGGCTATCCGTTCCCAATTCCAGCTCATGTTGGGGCACCGCCTGCTTATAGAGGAAGCCATGCGCAGGCAATGCCATTCTTCAATGGGTCTTTCTATCCTTCTCAAATGCTGCATCCTTCGCAGATTCATCATCAGCATCATCATCATCAGCAGCAGCAACAGCAGCAACAACAACCTCCTCAATTACAGCAGAGCTTACAAGCTCATCAGAATGCAAGCATTTCTAGTGGTGGTTCCTCCTCGTCCCAGAAGCACTTGCAGAATCAGCAGCAGAGGCCACATGGCAATGGTGTCAATGGCGGTAGTGGAAATGCGCAAGGCTTTCCGGCCCCTAAAAACCAGTCTTCACAGCAACCACAGGTGCAGCAGCAGCAGCAGCGGCAGCAACCGCAAAACCAGCATATGTCTCACCAGGCTCGCCAACTTGAGTCTGAGATTGGTGGAGAAGATAGCCCTTCGACTGCTGATAGCCGTGTTTCTCGCGGAAACATGAGCATCTATGGCCAGAATTATGCAATGCCGATAAATCCTTCGAACTTTGCTTTAATGACTCCTGCGATGAGTGGTGCTAGTGGCGCCACCAGTGCAAGTGGAAATCATACTGAAAAGAAACATCAGCATGGATCAAAGGGTGGGGCGGACACATTGTCATCTCAAGCTTTTCCAATGTCTTTTGCCCCCATGAATGGTGGTACTGCTACTCCTGGCCTTGATATGTCATCCATTGTGCATAATCATGCTTTTCTTCCGGGCAATTATCAGTTCATGACGGCCGCCAGTGCCCAAGCAGCACATCAGAAAAAAAATTATCGAGTTTCTGAAGATGGGAAAACTGGAGGAGCTGATTCCGCCAATGTGGAGGAAGAAAGAAAAGCCATGACTGTGAAGGCCTCAGCGACGGTTGGACAATCCATTGCCTTCTCTAGGCCAGAGTTGGTTGACACGTCACTCACCACGGTAAAGGGTAATTCTGTCATTGACAGCTCGGCCCGAAGTCTTAATCTTGGGTCTACCAGTGGCCGGAATTCTGGTTCTGTAATACCTAGTGCTATGAACACGGTGAGTGCTCCTGGTTCGCAGCAGCAGCAACTACAACAGCGGAATCAACAACAGCAGCAGATGATTCAGCTTCAAAAGCAGAATCCATTTGCTGTAGCAGTAGCAGCTGCGGCTAGAAGCAAAACTCCGGCGACGAGTAATGGGAGTGTCTACTCTGATCATCACCTACCTTCATCGTCTTGCATGGCGACTAAGTTTAGCAATAGTCTCTCTACGTTTCCCCAAAACCTCGTCCAAGCCAGCAGCAATGGCCCAGCTCAGTCTCCTCAGTGGAAGAATCCCGTGCGGACATCTACTTCGCAAGTTCCCTCTCCACCTCTCTCCTCATCAACCTCCTCATCCCACAAAAATCATCCTCAACAGCAAGGGAGGACACAACAAAGTCACACGCAAATATCTTTTGGGGCGAATTCAAAATCTTCAACGCCACAGGGGCAACAAACCCCCAGCAGCAACCAGTCCCCATCGCCGTCGGTTATGGTTGGCTCACCTACAGCGTCCTCCATGTCGAAGGGCGCTGTTGGAAGCCCCAGGACTTCTGCTTCCACTTCGACAACTAACAAAGCTGGTCAAGCTGCGTCGTTGTCGTCTCAGCCAGCCAAGAATGCACCTTCGGTGCCTAGTCGGAAGTCCTCACCAGTGGGAGGAAGGAGTGTTCCATCTATTCTCGGAAACCCCCACATCAACTCTACTTCGAGCAGTGCGGCAAAATCTCAGTTGTCACAGCAGCAGCAGCAGCAGCAGCAGCAGCAGCAACAGCAGCAACAGCAGTTTTCAAAGCAAGCATTGCAAGCCCAGCTGTTCTTCTCTAGCCCCTATATGCAACATTCAACTGGTGCTACCTCCGCTTCCTCACCTACAAGTGCTTATTTTCTTTCAAGAAACCGACGTGACCAACAGCAGCAGCCACAGGGTTCATCCGGTGCATCCTCAACTGGGATGTTGTCGTTGTGCCCTCCTGTAACGCTTGTTAACACCAGCACTTCTGATCCTGCAAAGGTAGTTGCTGCTGCTTCTGCTGCTAGCAACATGAAAGGTGGTGGCTTACCTGCACAGGGCATTCTCCATGTTACCCAGTTTGGTGCTCCACAGCCTTCCGGGAACCCGCATCCGATGTTGTCTCCAAGCTTCTCCTACGTGCATGCGGTTCCCACCCCTGTTCAGGTGAAGCCGGCTGAGCAGAAACAACCCGCTGGTGAGTGAAAACAATGTCCCTTGGTGCTTTACATTGCAACACGCAGGGAAAAATGTTAAAAAAGAAGTTCAATGAGCTTGTTTGTATGAGGAGCAGTTTCTTGCCTAGAAAATGACCATTTGCATAACTTCTGGCAGCCTGAGAAGAAAGGAAGATGCTGACATTCAACGAATCACGGCCATGTGGGAAAGGCATTTCTGAAGGGAACCCACAATTTTGGGAACTTAGTAGAGCGGAGTGGGAATGCTGAACGCGCCTGGGATGTATTCTTATATGTATGTGCACTTGTGTCCATAATCTGACAGCGCTGATCGTGGAGTCTAATTGCAAGTGGGATTGACTTTGCCGGGGGGGTAAAGACATGGGGCGGAGAAGAAATTCAATGGATCGATTTTTAGTGTAGGAGAGGAAAGAAGGGTTTTAAAGATGGAGGGGGGAAGGGGAGGTGCAAGAGCAAGTGCAAGAGCAAGCTTCACTTCTTTTGAAGAAAGGGTGTTCCTCGATGCTTAGTTAATTTTCCTTCTGTTTTGAGTTTTAGTTTTCGAGGAAGAGCAGCAGTAAAACTGCAATCTTTTGACATATATATGCCGTGGAGGGTGTGTATGTATATGTCTCGCACATATAAGTATTGGCCCTCTCAATTTTTTTATTTATATTTGCAAGCCAAATTTTGTTGCGTTGCGTGTTAAGGATGAAGCTATTTTTCTTAGTCTATGTGAAAATGAGAGGGACGGTGAGAGACAGAGAGAGAGACTATACAGATTTCTTAATCTGTGTGAATGAGAGGGACGGAGAGAGAAAGAGAGAATACAGAGGAGTGTTGTTATATATTATATATTATTATCCTCGTCTGAGTTCATTGGCATCGTTGTCTGGAACTGTCCAGAATGGAAAGGAAGATGCCAAGTGACCTTTGTGCTGGCTCCGCTATGTCCTGTGACGTAAAGAGATAGACGTGTAGAGTGAAAGTTGAGGTGGACGCATCGTAGCCGTAGGAAGTTCCTTAATGCTGGACCTCCATTTCCCCTCTGGATAATAAAAATAAAAGTGGAAAGAGAGACGGTGAAGAAATCAGCTCCGTTTTGGAGTCTTGCTTGGTTTTTTATGGTGGTGGGTTGTGGGCCATGCCTCCCCTCCACTATGTGGTCTCTGCGGTCTCTGCGGTCTGAGTATTTGGATATTACGATCCTGACATCCGCCGGTGCACTACCAAAAAAATGCTCTGCGACAAAAGTTGGTTGTTGAAAAGGTAGGCATCCTCCACGTGGCTCCACGCTTCGCTTTTCCAATATCATCACATCATCATCAGCAGCGCAAATTATTTAGATCTTAAAAAAGACAAAAAAAAGAAAAAAGAAAAAAGAAAAAAGAAAAAAGAAAGAAAGACGTAAATTCCACTTTTGCCCTTCCTTCCTGGTGGTCCTCGGAAAAGCAGCATTCCCAATCAGAGATTAGATCTTCCAGAACCACACATACCAGGAGCAGAACATGATGTTCTGAGACTTCTGACAATCCCCGTGTTCATGTTAGTGAATCCATGCAGGTTGCTGTGCACGTGGTTTCAGCTCCTCTTATTTTGTCCAACAGTTAAACCCCAGTCTGCAAAATTTGCCATCAAAAAGTTGCGTAGATAGATGAAAAGAGGTTCCCTTTGCCATAAAATCTTTCCCTCCATTTCTTCTCTCTTTCTCTTCTTTCTTTTCTCTTTTCTCTTTACCCTTTGGGGATCGGAAAGACAAAAGTATTTTCTTTTGCTTTTCCTTTCCTCTTTCTTTCCAAAATTTAGAGGACCCACCAGGGAATCCACGAAAGCCTACTCGCGGAATGAAGAAGCCGTGCCCCCCCCCCCCCCCACCCCCATGGGTCAAGTGCAGCAATTTTCTCTGTTTTTCTTTTTTCTTTCCTGCCAGAAAGAACTGGTTCGGCATTTCAAACACACAAGATTGCGTCATCACACCTAAAACCATGCCACCATTCCCTGCCGACCCCACGGTTACACCTAACCATTCTAGACTTTGTTCCTCCCTCGTGACTCACTACTCATCTTATAAACTTCATCCCTTATAAAAAGGAATAATCATATAGTATTTCAGGTATATAAAATTTTGTCACATCCTTTTTAACAAATCCCCTCATTCCAAGTGTGTTGAGATATCTATTATAGAACTCATTTCTATTCAAGGGTAGGCAAATCTTTTTTTTTAAAAAAAAAATATATATCAAACATTTTTTAATAATTAAAAAGCTTACAACATCAATCTTACCAAAACAAACGTTCACTTTGAAAGGCTTCCTTGACCCCAAATTCAAGTTCTAATGGATACAACTGAGAAGGATTTGAATGCTGAGATCAAAGGATTTGGAGGAGGAAATATGAGGAAAATGTAAAGCAAAATTAGTGTGTGCACAAGGAAATGAGGGCAACTATGGGAATCTAGATGAGATGAACAAAAAGATGATCCAAAAGACGTAGCTGATGCCCGGAGGCAGCATAATGGAAGGTGACCTATTTGGAGGGCCCAGGCTTTGAACTCTTTAGGTCACTCCAGGTGGGTGGCATGTTAGTGGACAAGCAAAGAATGGGAGAAAAGCCCTGACAAACAACGATGCAACAATTTCGTACGAAAAGTAAGGTTCTTTTAGGAGCATAATCTGTCCGATGCCCATTTTGCTGTTGCTTGATTTTCTTTTCCATATTTTAATTCCCTTTACTTGTGCGGGTTGTCAAAAGTCAAAATCTCGTAAATAAGAAATTGTAAAACGTTTATACGTAGTGCCCTAGTGGGTCGTTAGGAAAATAACTTGGGATAAGTTTGATGGGAATTTTATGCGATGCATTGACTTGGCACTGTATGAGGAATTGATAGGTGATAGTAACTACCAAAATTTTCATGCTTTGTGCATTATAAAATTGTTGAACTTGTTTATTCATTTAAAACATGAACACAAGACAGTCTTTGCATGTGAGAGACAAATCATAAGCTTGAAACATCTATGTCAATTATCCTAGAATAAAGAATAGACTATGGTCCAAAATCATATATAAAATCCATTCGGCACTTAGTTAATGGGTCAAAGTTAGGTCAATATTTAACCAAGATTACCATGATAGGAAGGTTTTGGAAGGGGTGAAAGTATGAGAGTTTTGAGAGAAGAGGAAAAATGACGTAAAAAAAAAGAGAACAAGAAGACCCTTTTATATAGGTTTTGGCTCTCTAGCCTATTGAATACATAAATTAATATGTACTTAGGGTGCAACCACAAATAGGTAATGATTACGTCCAAATGGGATCAGATATGTGGAATCGAGATGAGCATAGATTTATATAGAAGATATTCCATTCTTGGAAATTTTATAACATTAAATTTAGATAAAAAAAAAAGGCAAATAATATGATCTGGCTATATAAATGAGTCTAACTACTCCTATTTTGTGTCTTTATATGAATATAATTGTTAAATTTGTTTATTCATTTAAAACATGAAAACAAGATAGTCTTTTACCATCAAGCCAAGCTTCTTGGCTTCTCTCTAAGTGACAAAGTTATCGGTTGCCCTAGTATCAACTAAGGCCTTAGTTAGAGTTCCTCCGAGGACTCTACCACTTTAATGGCTTTGCCTAAACCCCTTAGTTTGTTTCTATACTTTAATCTAAGCCTAATTCTGAAGGCCATCAATGGAGAAAAGCAACTTTTTAATATGTCAAAAAGATGAAGCTAGAGTTTTAAAACTCTAGCACATACATATGGAGAGTGGTCATGTGCTTCAATTCTAGCCTTAGAAAGTATGGCTTTCTAGAAAGACTTGGACCTTGTTACACGTGGTCTTTGACTCATATTTATTAGTAATATGCACTCAATAGTATCTTGACCTCAAGCCCACTTTTGCAAAGTATTGAACTTTTCTCAACTCATGAAACAAGTTTGCTATTAATGGAATGAGATACTTGTTTTTTATGATTATCTTATTGAAAACTCGATAGTCTATGTACAATTGCATTAACTCATATTTTTTCACCTGAAGTAGAATTTGAGTTCCACATAACCAATATCTAACAATGTCTTTAGTTTCTTTCTAAACCTTTTTAATTTAGGCAAAACCATTCTGTAGGTGTCTTTGTTAGAGGCTTTACATCCTTATTCTCTTCAAGGATGTCTCGAACTAGTTGTGGGAGATCCTCTTATTTTAGTGTCTCCTTCTCTTCCATTACCTTCAAGATTGCCAATTAATTGACCTCATGTTTTCGCACACTTTTTTTAACTGCATTGCAAAAACAGTTTTTTCAAAAGGAATCTTAGCTACAATAGAGACCATGCACAATCTTTTCCCTCCAAGAATACATAGAATATTGTGAGCGGGAATATGAATAGAATTTGCCTTTGTCAAGAATTTCATACTAAGGACTAGCTTATAGTCAATGATATCGAGGAATAACATGTGTGGGCCACTCCAAAAGCCATGCCAAACAAGAGTTGTGCCTTGCTGTTCATGGACGTAGGCAAATTTTTTATATTAATTCCTGAATTGATTTCAATTAGTATAGTTTGGTCACATTTTATCAGGCCAAAACACATCATTTTCTAAGTATAAAATGTATGACTTTTGAGTTTCTTCAAACCTTCTCTCTCTCTCTCTCAAAATGAAACCATGACTTTTTACATTAAAGAGAGAAAAACTAGTCGCACTTTGTTTGATCTTTTACTTATATACAACTGTTACAGTCCTCCATATTTTCGTTTATAAGCACAAAAAACCTAACCATACAGAATGAGTTAATCTCATAAAACTATGTCTTCTATTTACATGATATTTAATTATGCATCTTTGAATTGTTATTTGTGATAGAGTGACTGTGTATAGTAACAAACAAAATAAATTACACGTCGTATCTTTCAACTATTCGTGTCTAGTCATATTTTATGGGAAAAAATAAAAAATAAAGACAAGGAAGGGATTCAAGATTAGAAATTTTATGGGATTCTAATCTTGAATGCAGAGAGCATTATTTGGCAATAAGGAATAGTGCGGGGGTCCAAATAAATAATTACTAAAGTGCAGGTCATCGACTCCATCCTCTTTGGGATTGATCCCTGGATCAGCATCAATAGGTTCAATTTCATAGCCCGAAAGTTGGAAAATTAGGGCCATTTGCTCAGGATGGTGATCGTAGAAGACTTCGCAGGGACCTCAGAGATTGCTCCTAACAGATTCAATTAAAATAAGCTATCACTTCTTATTAGTGGCTTATTGTCTCTCTCTTCATGGTCACAAAACACCGACTATCTTACCCCCGTATTTTCAGGAACTGAAGAAAACTCGATGTCTATGCCCAGGAATAAATGGCATCAAACACTAGCTCCTTTTCTCGCTATAGAAGTGGATACCATCTCCTGAGTAGACAACTATTATAAATAAGCAGGTTACTGATATTTGTGTTAGCAGGTAACTATACCACATCAACAACACTCCGCACAAATCTCGCAAGAATCTATTTGCAAGATTTAATTAGATATGATTTGATTTTGTATAGATGAGATTTGATTTGATTTTCTAAATGTGTTTTTTCTTACCTGTTAATCTCTTGAAAAGTTATAGTAGTTATCTACAGAAAATGTGTGGACTGAAAACAAAAACTTCTTATCTTACCATTAGTCAAGAGGACTTTTTGTTTTTTTGTTTTTTTTTTTCTCTCTTCAACAATGCATGCATGACACGTAGGCAAACATGCCCTTGGGCGGGTGGTTTTAGGCACAACTTGCCTTCAAAGACTCATGATTAGTGGAATTTTGCAATTCATACGAAGTATTGTATTTTGCTACATTCTTCATCGATGCCGCCATAAAAAACTTATAAGATTGGACCTACTACTGAATCAGATTTTGAACCTTCTTACTAGGTTCAAGCTTTGGCCGCCATAAAAAGCTTCTAGAAATCCAGTCACTACGTATTTTTCCGGATTTTTAAACCCATCTTGTTCGGCAGTCAGAATAAAGAATTATTAAGTATTCCATCAATCTAGACGGTGATGATGATAATATTGAGACCCTTATTAGTTGAATTGTGAGTTGTCCCCCTCGTTGGTGAGGACCCACTTTTCCATTGAAAACTGAAAGCAAAATCTTGCAACATCCTATCAAGATTTTAAATATTGCAGTAAGTTGGCTATAACTTTGGAGCAGTTCGGAACTTGAACGGTGGTTGACCGAAAGAAAAGAGAGAAAAGATAGCCTTGTATGTGGTATCTATCTGCTTCTTGACTCTTGAAGCACCTCACCTTAACATTCTCTTTTGGGCATTGGGCCCCAGGGTTTTAATAATTGGGTTGAAAAACTTCAAAGTTGATCCAAAATCCTTTGTGAAGGATCGGAAGGGACAACCCACCATCATACTCGGTTATTGGTAAAAAGTTAATTGCACAGAGTGATGCTTGTCGGAATTAAAGCTGGATAAAAGTAATAATAATATATACTTTTTTTTTTTTTTTTACTTTGGCCTTTGTTTTCAAAGTTGAGTTTGACACGTAAGAAAAAGAGAGAATCTGATGAAAAAACAAGTATATATAATAATACAAACATGTTTTTCTTAAACCTAAATGAAAAACGAGATTGGGTCCACAGCCGGTTAACCGTATCCGAAAAAGCAGACAACAATGTAAGCGATAAGACGTGCGCCAGAAAATCCGGGAATGGTGTCCCACCGCATCAGCCTTTCCAAAAATCCACCGCCGGGGTATGTTAGCATGCAATGTCTCCTCTGGGGTCGGATCACAATCCGTGGATGTTTGAAAACCCCACCGGAGGGAAATGGTTATTGTTGGCGCCGCCCCACTTTTCCACAATGCGGCTGGGCTGGGCTCCACAACCACGATGTTGGAGGCGGCAGCCGTGCCGACACCACCAGCTTAGCGCGTCTTGGCTGACCGTTTGGTAGGGGAACTGTAACTTCCGTTTGAAATTCGTCCCTTCGTTTTGTCTTTTGGATCCGACCATCTTAACCCATTGTTGCATAATTGGGGCCCATTAGTAGGCCCACTTTTTCGTCCATTAACAGCCCAGTTTGGCGGCACATGGTCGACATCGGCCACCTTCGACAACCACTGCCCCGCCTGTCATCTTCTGCTTCACCACCAGCCACTACCAGTCACTACTGTGTACCTCATTCTTAGAACTCAATCGCCAAGATCATGATTGCTCGACAAATGTGACTAACTGCTGTTCAAATAGAGGGTTTCGGGAACGGAGAAAGGAAAAAAGGATTGGAAAGTAATCACAGTGGAAAAGAGCACTTTTATTTTTTTAAAATTACTTTTTCAACAATGAAAGTGCATAAAATGAAGCCAAAAGAACCACTTTCTACCCGTAATAATTTGTTCGGACCTAAAAAGAGTCCATAATGATTTGTATTTTTTAGTTGCGTGGTGTATTTTATAAAATATAGAAACTATTTCTAAACACAGAAAATCTATGACCTAAGACTGAACTTAGATCCTCCACGAGACATATTGGGTACCCACGAATCAGCAAATCTACTAATATGGTTTGTGCGACAACTGGACATCCATCAACGCATGACTATTTTATTTATTTTTGCATAATATTATCGAAAGCGTAGTTTATTTAAAACCACCTCCTTATTTTTTTATTTGCTACAGGTTATTTATTTATGGATTTCATCTCTCTTGAGACGGAAGTCAAACAATTTCTTGAGTTAGCATTTTAATTATTCTAATAAACATGATGGGGGGCCCTTTGATTATATAATGCGTGGGGATAAAATCAGAATCAAACCCCGGATCTCAGCCAGATTGGCGACTTCGATGCACCAAGCTGTCTGGATTGTTTCAAATCAAATCATAGTTTAGTGGCGGAGCTACTTATCTAATCCTACTCATTATCGGAAGTTTTGCTTACCATCATGCAACTGATGATTAAGTTATTCTAATCGTAACTCTGGTTTTTTATCAAAAAGAATATATGGGTTGAATAAGCACTTGTCAAGGTGCCCATCAGGCCTCCACTAGCAACTTCATTAATGGAGAATCCTTGACTAAACCTTATCTCTAGAATCAACTAATTTGCATTACCAACTTGAAATGAACGTGTCCGTACACTGCTGCTCCCTTCAAATGTCTTCTGAAGGAAGGATAGAAAACAGGTCCATCATACGTTGGTTCATCGAATATGTCCTGGTTCAATATGCTGTGGCATGGGACAGGATTTGCATTTATCTTTTTAACTCTACCTGGTCAGTAATATATACTGTCATATAGTATTTGTTTTGGTTTAAACCCTCTTGTGGTCTTTTTCAGGAAATGTTTTATCGAGATTCACAATTTTCAATTGTTTGATATCAGAACATGTCAGAACAGTCACGATCTAGCTGGACTATACCAAACACAGAATGGTTGCCTACCCAGCGTGCTTCACAGCCCTGGCAAACCATGCAGCCAACCAGAGCGCGTCGTGAAATCCTGAGAATTGAGAGCTAAAATCGTAATACTGAGAAAAAATTGCCATATGTGGTTAATTTCTCACGTTTTCAAGGCAGATCTGCAACGGTTGTGTTTGCAATGGCAGTAAGATATAATATAGAGATTACAAAACCGTGGAGAGAGAGTGCATAGAGTCAGATGCTTTGAGAGCCAAAGAACGTGTGGACTAATAAGCTGTTTTGCATTGCAAAAGAATAACCAGATTCCAGTTTCCGGATCAACATTAGTTAGCAACTGGCTAAAAACTATCCCAAAATAATGCTCCCCCAGCACTAGGAGGGGGGTTTGAATAAACCTACAAGTTTCCCTGTCGTTCCTTGTTCCTTGATTCTATACAAGCTATAGCAGGGATATCTGAGGCAGAAAATTTTGGGTATCACATTGTTTTTACTTCTGCTACAAGTGGCAGTGAGGCTGCCACTTCGAGTACAAATGGTTGGACTTAATTTGAATGTGATGATGTAGATGACTTCTTTGTCAATTTAGCTATTTCATTTTCCCCTTGTTTCTTCAGATAGCTTTGGGCAGTTGCATTCACAATCTTGATGAAGAAGTGGATGAGCATAAGCCACACAACAGTATTCCAGACTGAAGCAAATGAGAAATCCCACTTCTTTACCTGAGGAATGGTTTAACAATCAAATAACAAAATAAAATCAGATGTATCTGAGGCAAAATAGTAATGTGGCCTCTATGGTAAAAAAAGCCAACATTAGATGGATGACTCTTATGTCAGGTTGAATACCTTGATATTTGAGGCTACAGGAGAAGAAGCTGTCATATACTTGTCTTTCATTGCATTGAGTTTGGCAAGGAGGTCGGGCAACACCGGAGCAAGACCAGGTATATGGCTCAGTATCCAAATCAATTCATTTTCTATCCAGTTAAGAAGCTGATTATTGCAAACCGAGATGATGAAAAATGTCTGCAGAAACGGAAAAGGGAAGTCAGAACACATTAGGCATCATGATATCAACACAGCAGCCACTGAAGAGACCAAAAGAGCTTCCCCATTCATAAATTTACACACAAAAACACATACATGCATATATACACACAAACATACATACTCAAAAGGGTAGTCTGATCCATTGAACTATTCTAAGCAGTGTGAAAAACAAACGGTGCGGTAGCATGAAGACAGAGAAAGCGAAATCAAAGACCAAGATCCAAAGAAGTGCGAATTTACAAACCTGTAAATGAGTTTTAATAACTGCCTTTCCAATCAATGTGGCAGCAAAAAATTGCCAAAATGGAATCCCAAATTGTCCACACATAATGCCAGCAAGGTCAAATAGAGGATTTGGTACCTGAAAAATACTTCAGTTAATTGGCAGCTAACATAACAAAAATATCAGATCGCTTTTGAAGGAGATACATCAACATAAAACTTATCAGAAAACCTGAATACTCAGAATTTGCTAACAAGCTTTTATAGTAATTGAAAATAACAAGCCAATACGAATTCCGAGGAACCTTGGAATCATGTCAAAATTTGAGTGGAACTTCCATAAATGTCAGTATGGACAAATACCTATTCAAATTCTAGAATTTCAAGCAAGGTCAACCCTAAACACAAGTTCAGGGGAAAAATATCAAGGTATCAAACGGTTTGCCTAATATCTATTTCCCAATGTCTAAAGGTCAACTATAAATATCTGTTTCCATGATTCTCTAGGGGATCTCCACTCAATGGAAAGGAAAAAGAAAAAAATTGCAAATGATTAACTTTGCTTGAGAGACCATGACAGAACATGTAGACATACTTAGTCTCACTTATTAAAAGATGCCAATAGGGCCATTCACAATAAATTTCAGTAACAAAGCCAGAGAAGATCCAAACTAACCGAAGCGAGCAATAATATTGTAAAGAAGTTCAAGTTTTGTGAGTGAGATAAAAGCCAGCGTTTGATTTGATTTAGGCGAGTAGCCAGAACTCCTTTGTCTTCAGTTGATGTGGCGTCCAATTCTTCCATGGCATTGGATTTACTACCTGACATGCTTGCTGCATAAAGTGAAAGATTAGTATAAGATCAGAACTAAATCTCTAATCAGAGGTATAATTTAGTAGTACCACAGCCGGATATCACACCAAAGTGATGACAAATCTTGCAAAATCGAAATAACATGAAAGCATCTACTTCAGACAAAAATCTATCGTTCATATTTACTTATACCCACAACTTAAAGGTTAGCAAATGATACCTAAAAGGTCCATGCGAACTTTGTCATGCATATTCAACCTCTAACCAGATATGTTTCTAAAACAATTTTCAAAGAGCTGTAAAACTATCGAGATAAAAGAAACATACAGCTCAAAAACAGCATATAGTAGACAATACATGGGGAGCTCCAAAGAATTGATTATAAGGCAAGATACTAAAACAAACACATAATGTACTCTTTCCACAACCTGCACCAACAAGATTACAGATCATGTAACATAAACATATATCAACAGCCTCTCAACCTCCATGTTGTGTATCTTTCCAATCTCATCGCAATACAAAGTCAACATATGGCATCAAAACATATTGGACAAGACACAAAGGTCAACCAGCCTACTTGTCGAAGTTGTTCAAACTCTGGAACTAATATGAACCATGTCCCACAAAGCAAATCAAACTCGTTGACCCTCTTCAATTTCTACCCTACCTTCACTAAATGTGTTCTGCTGTAAATTGAGATCACTCTTTTCTCAGGCTTTAGATCGTTCAATACACAAATCTCTGTGCTCTTCTTTGGAGTTCATGTGTACTCTGACTTTAGAGAAGTCAAAATCGATCCTTAAATCATGTTTTCTTTCTTTTGGGGCTGCTTTTCTTATACAAAACCAATGTACATGGTTTGTTCCTTTCTGTTTTCTTATTGAATACAGATGATTTATCAGAAAAGAAACTTATGTTGAACAGTAGAAACATGAATACATGTGTGACAGCAGACATTTCACAGTTTTCAACAGTTATCCAATCCATGTTCCAGTGTGGAGTTGTTTTCAACCGGCTCAGTAACAGGCTTATGCAGGTGTCAAGAGAAAAGATAGGCAAGAGAAGACCACAGATTCTTCAACACTAACAGGGTTTTATGTTTTATTGCAAACTATCATTTAATTCCTGAATTCTAATTTCCTTTAATAATAGAGGATGCAGATCTCTGCAGAAGATAAGAAACTGAGCCCTATATTAGGTAAATGTCATTGATGGTCAAATACAATTGTTTGACAATAATCTGCGTATCAGGCTTTGTAAAGGCTTTTGTAAGTTATAGAGGTTTCAGAGACCCCTATGACATAAACCATGTTGAGACCCTTATGTTCACGATAAGTCTCAACACAAAATGAGATCCTCATGATCCAAAATAATAACTCTTCTCCATTGAAAATAGGGACCCAAAATTGCGAGTTAAGCAGGGAAATATAAAAGAAAAACAACATTACCTGCCCTCGAGATAAAATATGGAGGAAGCTCTCCAATAGCAGTCCCAACACCCCACAGAACAGCCTCAATCTGAACCTGTGGCAATATGCTGCTAAGCGGAACCCGCAAACCATCCAATGTCTCGAATAGTGGAGGACCAAATTCAGAGCAATCCTTGTCAAGCCATGAAGGACCTCTTTTCAACTGAATTGTATCATATGGAGCACTTTTTAGATCCACACGACCACACTGCATTGCTTTTAGCGTGAACAGTGCAATATGGGGCCCAAGATAAAGTACAAAAGTATGTAAACCAGATCCTGAAAAAAGATAAAGAAGTAAGAGACCAATTTCGCAATTCATGTCCTATGTTTCATAGTGACAGTCATGACATTCCAAATCGAGATGTTTCTATAACCAAAGACAAAAAGGACTGCATCAGAATACAGTCTGTAAATTTTATGAGAAATAAAGATAAAAATCAAAGCCCAAAATTTAATAGCCATACAACAGACCTTACCTCCGAAAATCAGTTATATAAATTAGTACAAAAACCAAAACAGTAAAATACATGACCTTTTACACACAAAGTGTTTCTTACCGAGACCAATTGATGACGCAACTCCAAGAGCCACCCACCACAATACAAACCCGATATATTTAGAAAGCTCCTCGACATGCTGTAGAAACATAGATTTAATATCATTATACCTAATATTATTGACCATAAATTCCAAAAGTAAAATTTGCATGGAGCTTTTCACCCTAATTATAGAAAGTAAGGACTTTAAGCTGATAAAAACTTTTCCAAGACCTCATGTACGATCATCATCTTAATGGAAAGGGTGCTGGAAATGTCAGATATACCACGAATTTTTCAGAGAATGACAACAAATGCCCAAATTTTTGGTGTAATGGATCATTTAGATCTAATCACACATGCAACTTAAAGCTGGGAAGTCAAGTTTTAAATACTGACAGGAAGGTGTATAATTCACTGTTCTTTAAGTGACCCAAACAACGAGTTAACTCAATATTTACCCAATTTTACAGAGACCTTGCATTCAGTACATAGACATGAATGTGATAAGAAAATGAAGCTTCTAAGACAATGAAGCAACATGATAATCCATCAGGCAAAATATACCTTCTCATGAGGGCCATCAATGGTCATAACAAGAACTCCGACAGCAACTGCCACAACGCTCAAAAGCATCAACCATCCTCCTTTTGCCAACAGATATAGTATTGACCGCTTAAAATATTGGGAAAGGGCCAAAACAAAGAACTTCAAAGTGTTTAAGGGTTGTGTTGTTAGTGTCAAATTTTCTACTTGCTGTTGATGCCGCTTATGTTCTGCAAAATACAGCAATTCTATCAGCTAATAGGATTTAAGAGGACTCTCAAAAAATTGTAAACGTCACCATCTAATCTTACTTCATAATCTTAGATAACATCAAAACTTTTCTGATCAAGCATATGCAGAAAAATACAATCAATATGCAAAAAGCAGTTTCTACTTTAAAGAAGAATCATATAAGAGAACACAATTCATTCCCGCAACTAATCCTCAAACCCATAGAAATAACTCTCCATCCACGACTGCAAGGTAAAACAAAAGAATCGTGGATCTCTAAGAAGGAAACTTTAATTTTAAAACAGTCAATATTATCCAATTTCTTCCATACAGACTTTGATTCGACAGTTCCTAGCACAATCCAATTCCAGGTGCCCACTTGAAAACCCATTGAAGCACTCAATCCAAAGTAATCAAACCGCAACTTTGTCCCCATTACCATAAACAAACAATTGAACGCATAAAGGCTTATCAACTCTGAAAATTTTGGGTGAGCAAACAATAGGCCAGTTAACTTTTGACTCAGGAACCAGCTCAACTTCTGGGTAGCACGAACTCCTACCTATCCCATCCCATACATAAATCAAAATAAAAATTTCTCATAGATCCAACAAACCCTCAAGAATGAAATAAAAACTCAAAAAAAAAAAAAGAGCGTGAAAAATAAGGAAGTAATGATTTAGGGTTAAAGCATGAAAATTTACACAAAACGCAATAGGGACAACAACAGCAACATTGGAATAAATAAGAATCAGAATCGCCTGCCTGAGATCGCGACTTCGTCAACTTGAGAGTTGGAAGAAAAAGGAGTTGATCGTTCGCGAGCCATTACGCAAACATGCCAGAACAGAAACTCCTCCTTCGGTATCTGTCTTGCGGTAGAATCTGTTACCTTCCGAGCATATAAGTGGACCTTGTGTTTGGCTTCAGAAACGGTGGTGCTGAATCAATTGCTTAAATACCATTCCCCAAAAGTTTCTTCACAGGATTGTATTCTTCAGGAATTTGCTTTCAACAAACTTAGCAGAGATCTGGAGAAGTGAACGCAACAGAAGAGGACTCGGGAGGAGTTTGCGTGAAGATCCGTCTCTGTAGCTTTATCGTTCTCTCACTCTCTCTCTCTCTCTCTCTCTCTCTCTCTCTCTGTCTACGCTTCTCCCCCACTCGCAATTCGGACTCCCGCAGTGACCCAAATAGCCTTTACTGTTAAAAAAGGTAAATAATTTAAATTTGAAAATGTACGATAAGGATAGAAACTAAATAACAGAATCAAAAGATTGTAAATGTCAACCTATAACTTCTTCTTTTTCCATTTATAAACTCCCGGTGTCAATTACGCACATTTATTCTCGTACAGCATGCTTTTCTAATTGAATTATAGTTAAAAATATCCTACTTAATTTTTTTATTTGCAAACTCCAACACCTTTGGGGGTCGAACCTAATTAAATTCCGTACAGCATGTTTTTCCAATTGAATTAGACACATTTAATCTTGTACAACATGCTTCTAATTAAATTAGGTACTCGATTTTGGAAAACATAATAATTTTTTTTCCTTACATCTTTTATTTAAGATATTTCACATAGCACTAATTGATGTTGTCAACTTTTAGTTTCTTCGTTTAGACATCGCGCACCTCGCATAATGCCGCTGAAAGACATTGGCATTGCTTCTACGTTATTTGATAAGAAATATATGCTGCGGAAGCCAATGGAGCCTGGATGCTTTTTGTGTGATTCGTTAGCCGGAGAATATGCTTCCAACATCCTACGCAAAAAATATCCGACTTGAATCGAACTTTGCTGCAATACCAAGAGTAACTCTGAAGACATGCTTTGTCTATACTTTTTTCACATTAGACAAACCATTAGCCATGTCAATGAAACACAAAGAATGCCTCAATATCGATTCTACATAATAAAAACTACGTGTTTTAAAAAATTAGCCTCAGTTTCCCCGATCTGAACCTTGGGGCATCAGTGAAGTTTCCAAACGTTGTCCCTAACTTCGTCATCAAGCAGTCATTTTCGGACACCCTGGTTGATGATCGACCCAACCAAAACAAGGAAAGAACCGAGTGACCGTGAGGTGCACGCTTTAAGTTTTTAGTCTTTAGATATCATGGCACAGCATCTACGAGAAGAAGATCCGGGAATTTTGCATATCCCCTCGTAGACGGAAACCCCCCAAATTACGAGCAAACTTCAGACGAAATTATGGGTCAGCGTGGAAGTAACCAAAAGCGTGGGAAAGGAAGGCCAGAACTGAAAGGGAAGGCAGGGATCTTCAGAGCAGAATTTACGCGACTTCCTTTGAACTTACTATTCTGTCCATATAAGGCTACAAAAGAGGGTGGCCCGTGCAAGACCACCTATTTTTGGTAGGCCGTTTTGATGATAGCAATAGTTTATTTCTGGTTAAAATATGTTTGGTTCTTGATGGGAGGGAGCTTACGTGCAATACCTCTGAAGTTCTATGTCGCCGCATTCTATATTATATTGCTAGTTTCAATGTCCATTGGGGGTAACGATCAATTTTTTTATTTTTCTATTTTTTAAGACTGAATACAGCTTTAAATTATCGTGGACTTGGAACATCTCAGATTTTGGGTTACACAAAATCACGAGAGATCACATGGCCCATGTTATAGCCATAATCATTTTGCGGTTGGTTTAACAACATGTATCGACGTTATCTTTAATAGTTGTTATTGATTATGGTGCAGTGCAACAGATGGAAGACCTGATTGCAAGGATGACAGTTGAAATCAGTTGTTATTGGAGGCATGTGCCATACAAAACGACAAACATCAACAGGTCTCTTCGATTTTCTATTAGATTTTGGGAATATAAAAAGGCAAGCAATGTCATTATTCACCAGCAAGCTTTTGTTATTGGAAGCAGATGCTGTATACCACGACAACACGTCAACAGTTCTCTCCGATTTTCTTATACAAAGGCAAGCTGTGTCATACCACGTGAAGACATTAGTTTAGTAACTACCAAGCTTTGTTATCTCCAAGTACAAAAACCCACATAAACAGAGGTGAAATAACGACAAGGGCGGATTAACAGAGGCAGCTGTTGACAAGTCCAGAAACTTTGCTTTTGTTTAAAGCCAAGGTTGTGTTGGGCTTGTCTGGCTCTGGACGAACTAGGTCTATGAATCTTTACTTTACTTGAATGTTTTATTCCAAGACAGGCCTATAAATGGAGGCCCAAAGTACGCCCCTACACGTAGAGAATGAAAAGGTACTGACAAGCGGATAACACAACGAGGCTGCTGGGCCCTGGGCCTGGACAACTTTACGACGGAACACATCTGATGATGTTGCTGCTCCAACTGATCGATGTTGTCGTGTTATCAATCAATTCGGTCCCATCAGACCTCAAAAGTCGTCAGGGGAATCTCGAAATGCCCCAGTCGGAGGCCTGGCGGATTGGTTGCCGATAGTGATGGGGTTCATGGCAGCTACTGGAACCTAGAAGAGATAGAAAAGGAAGGAAAAGAACGCGATAAGCTCGCTTCGACTTGTAATAACCATTTTGCCTTGAACCCGGAGCATATGGTCCCCTACAAGTTGTCAGGTCAGGGAAAAAGGCTTCAGCCTCGCTCTTCACGCTGGTAAAACTTTATTTTCCTGATCGGGGTGTTTCACGTGGAATAGAAAATTATTGTACAGGGAGCTGGTCCAAGGGGGATGGTTCTGGAGTACCAACGGCCCAGGTAGCCAGCGTGGGTCACGTGGGATCAGGAGACCCATAGGATGACGAGGAGCGGCCACAACAGGATCCTCGTCCCATCGTCCACCAAACCCGTTTCCTTTCTGAAAGTCTTCTTTCACATGTCGAATTAAAAGTCTTCGTAGTTAGGTCGATGACGTTTTAATGATTATCGGAAACCGAAGGAATTCTATTCATTAATCGAATGAAAAAAAAAAAGAAAGAAAAATTCAGGAAAGTGATTTCTTTTTATTTTCTTACATAAATTTCGACAGCCCGTGTCTCCGTACTTCAGACACAAAACCCTCATTTGACTGCACCAAGTCTTATCTTTGATTTTCTTTTTCTCTGGAAAAGAGGGAAATCAAAATGTGATAATGATTTCAATCGAGTGGCGGACAGATAGGGATTTGCTTCAGCCTTCCCGATCTCAAAAGAGATTCACCCCATGTGCCTTGATTCGTCCCTTGTCATTGACCTATTGTTTTAGTATTCTTTCTTGTTTTCGTCGCCGATGTTTGTTTCTCTCGTCCCGGAGCTGGGTTGCCAGAGACCTCTTCATCGTCTTTCACGAAATTCAATATTAAAAAGCACGCCCTGCCTGTTTATTTACACTTAACCTAATTATTTTTACGTTTTCTAGAAAAAAAAAATGACAAAGTACCATTTTGATTAAGCCTGATTACAGAAGTCTTTGTTTGTTATACAATAAGCATCCACTCTGTTTTTGCCTTATTGGATAAGCTTTTCATGAGGATAAGGTGCATAATGATCGTTTCCCCTTTACACTATGCATGCTTACGCAAAAAGCATGCATAAGCACTAAAGCAAAGAATATGCCTGCAAAAAATTTTCTCATCGTCCACGTGTGTCTTCCAGTTACTTTTGTAAGGAAGGTCGTGATGTTCGCGGTATTTCCTTTTGCTTTCGGTTTGGAGCGGTGAAAGCCTTTGCGAATCGTTTGGTCACTTCTCTGGTTATCGCATTTCTAGTAATGTCTTCTGCTTTATCCTTTGATTCCTTCCATTGCAAAGAAGAAAAGGTGCGTATCAACTACTTGGAGATAACAAGATTTGATCAGCACGAATAATTCCTCCTCAAGTAATGGGAAAGTCTGAATTATCAAAGAAAAAAAAGTGCATGGAATTTACAGTTTCCCCAGCAATAAAGAACTAGTACATCAATATTTGACCAACTTATTGTGTGACTGTTCCAAATCTATCTTCTGTCTTGTTGTCAGGTCATGGAATGATAAAATAAATCCAGTGGACCTTCCGGATTTGAAACCACTTAACCTAATCCCACTTGACAGCACATCGTAATTAGCCTGATTGGCATCAGGACTTCAGCTAGCGGTAATAGCTAAAAGTTAGGCTCTTATTCTTCTTTTTTCTTTCTTTCTTTCTTTCATTTTGTCTTTTCCTTTCCCGGGTTATGGGAAATGCATTGAGGTTTGGCCGAAAAAGAACAAGGAAACATGAAGGAAAGGACCAACATTCTCGGTGAGCGACGTTGTGAAGAACATTGGGAATATGCCTACTTTCTAACGTAAAGCTATCGTAGACCATTCTTCGTTTATGGCTTTTGCGAAACATTAGCACCAAACTCTCGGAGCATCATAGGCCATAAAAGGAGTACTTTCGGTATTATGCAATGCGTGTCGAGCAATAAAAGTTCTCTCTTTTTCGGCGTTTTTTATTGGTATTGAGCGGTGTCTTATCTCCAGATGGAAGAAAGGCTACCGGCTAGTGACACTAAGATTTCTTTTTTCTCATCAAGAAGTAAAGCATCTCCAAGAAAAGAAGAACACTTTGTCATTTAATTCCATTCTGGATGCACATAAACAATAACATCCAGTATGGTTCCGCCGACTCCATTGTTCTATCCATCATCTCTTCTAACCAAAATATTCTAGCAAAAGTATGGTTTATAAAGTTCTGAAAAATAAACAAAAGCCAAAACTCAACTAAACAATGGAGCACTTGAAGGCATATAATAAATATATCCTCAACTCGCATGTATTGCTTATCTTTCCAACACAAAGCTACAACATGCTCCGACATAAAGACCTTCTTTAGTTTCAAAACAAGTGTCACAACGCGGAGATGCGTTATATAAGTAAACTCTCAGCTCAAATATGTGATCTTCTTTAAGACTCAAAAGCGACACCACGTGAGGTCTCTCTATTGGAGTCTCTGCCAAAATCTTTGAATCTGAAGTTATTGAATCACTGTAAACAATACTGAAATATAGGCTCTCAATCCTTTTGTCTGACGGAAAAAAGGATAACTTATTAAGCATACAACTTAAGCAGATAATCGAGCTAAGATTGAATTTTGAGACAGTTTCCAGCACATAAGTGACGTGTGAGGAAAGTCAGTTCCAAATAGTAAAAAGAACCACGCACTTCACCCATTGGTTTGTAGGTAAAACGGATAAAACCAAAAGCACCAAAAGGTTCAAGAAAAGTTGCGTTCAGTCAATATATTTGTTGTTTAAGGGTGACACTTTGAGGGAACTCCAAGCAATGCATCTCTTTCGTGATGGGCTGAAAGGTACATGACTTCTAGTGCATATCAAACTGGCGTGGTCATCTTCTGGGCCTCTTCTTTCCTCGTCTCTTAGCGTAAGACAATGTCTTCTCTGGATTCTGTCCTATTTCGAAAGGATAAGGCATCTTCACAGCAAAATATTTTTTTGTATGTTCTTAGTTACCGAAAAACTCTTACTAACTTTCCTTGAGATACTTGTTTTTAATCACAGACATGAGTTGGATGTCGTGGCCACTAAAGAAAAGTCAAAGTACACTAGGCATAAATGCACATCTTCTTAAGATTCACCGGGAAAAGTAACACAGGACAACTAACGGACTGCTTGCGTTCCTTCTGGAGATCATGAAGACATGCTTCCTGCGCAAAGTCTCATCCCTTAATTGCTCCGTCAGGATTCTTACACTTTCCTCCGTATAAAACTTGTAAACACATACCATTGTTAAATTGTCAAGGGCAAAACAGATACACGGTTGTTCATCTCTTTGATTTCCTTAGGCATTTGACTGCCATTCTTTTTGCTCACCTTAAATGGGGGTGCACGACCTGTTTCCACTTTTAAACACAAGATGTTGTTGATGATGGTGAGTTTAAGGTGGTTTATGCAATTTCAAGGCAGTCTATGGAAAACAATATAGTAATGTGAAAAGGGAAAGATTAAGAAAGTTACAATAATGAAAAATGTGAAAAAGATGCTATCTTCATGAGAGTTCTTGAAATGGCGAAATAAAACCATGAAATGCAATAAACGCCGGAAGAGAAATCTTTGTACCCATTATTATAGTAGTTAGATCAGTACAACTACGTTTATCTACCTTTGAAACCTAACCATTGGCGTCATTAATACTCCTCTACTGCCAATTGATTCATGGAGACCAACAGAAGGCCAATTGAGGTTAGCTTGCCGTGCTGTTTAGCCTTAACCTTAAAGTCTCAACTAAATTATCTTTATTTGCCTTGAATTAAGGATATGTAAATCTTTTCATTTTCTGGTTCTTTTCTTCCTCATTTTTTGGTTGCTAAGGCGGGGTAGGTGAATAAATAGATTCATCTTTACCATTACCTTATACCTTTATGTTTTTATTAGCATATTTTCCATACTAATAACGTTTTTTGGTAGCTACTGTGATTAAATCACAATGTGATACATGTTTTTCCACATAAAGGAAGAGATAATCAATTTTAAAACTAGAGAGTAAGGTCCACTTGAAAATTTTAAAAATTATTTGACTTCTTTCACAGAAATACAAACACTTTTCTAACCACGATAAAATCTAATCCTTTTAGATAACGAGGGGTTATGACTTGTCATCCACTGAGTGGCAATTATTTGGTCATGAGAAACTCATTCCTTTAGATCAACACTGACAAGATACTTGTAGCTAATAATGACTCTTTCCTTTAGACTGAAACAAAACCTGCTCTCACAGACCATTATAGCTTCGCTTCATGGAGAAAGGTTCATTCAGAACCATAAAAAGCAAATGCAAGTTGCTTTCATTCGATGGATGATGTCTTGGGTAACCCTTCCCACGATATAAACAACTAATGATAGAGTAGTCATAAACTATTATTCTCATCCAGCTGTAAAACCCTATAAAGATGAGCCTAACTTGTACCTCTTTAGTTTTTTAAACATTATAGTTATTTTAACATTATTCACGGAATCATTCGGATATCATGCATCATACGTATCGATAATTCCCAAAGTCAAGTACGAAACACATGGCTTCAAAGTTGATGTCTCAACAAGTAGTTAGAAGGACTGGGTATATTAATCAAGAATCTGAAGTAAGATACAAGATATTGTATTCCCAAGATGCAAAAAAACTAGGTTCCACACCTACTTAGTATACTTGGGTTTTTTGTTTGTACTCTTAGAACACTGGGAAGGGTTTTGAGACATTTCCTTCCGTGAAAGTACTCTAATACTAGTGTTTTGTCTATATTTACGGACCTAGTTATTCTGTTCTTTCCATGTTGGATAAACCTCAAAAGGGGAGGGAAAAAAAATTGTTTCGGTTTATGGTTCGGAACATGGTTTTAAAGGAGCTGATGTCCATTCTCTTTTTCGACATTTGAAATGGTCATAACCCTGCGTGATCAAGGGATCTGGGCCTGTGCATGACATTAATGTACAAGGTACTGATAATATTATAATGTTGCTCAGATATTGCTGCGATGAACGAATGGTCATCTGACAAATACAGAAGACAAGTCTGAAAGAGACAATGCCAACAGGGACAACCATAAAATATAGTTCAGCCTTTAGATCCTGCAATTGAAAGATAAGGAAAACGAAACGAAGAATAAAAGAAAAGGAGAAGCAAGTGACCCGAGGTCGTCAGTATAGAATCAGTTCCTTCAATTATTCTTTTTTGGAACAGGTAGGGTTATTTAATTATTAAGGGTCCCTCCGTGCAGTTGGCTGCATTGTAAATAAAAAGCAGCAGAGGCGGAGGAGCATAACTACAATAGCTAGTCATCTCCAAGTCAAGAAACAACTGAAAACAGAGCACTGAAGCTTTGGCCACTCTTCTTGAAGATCTTTCCAAATATATATTCGCCCTTTTTTTGGCCATACCCCATTCAGCTTCTCTCTAAAGCTTGTAATCCTTTTTTTTTTTTTCTGTTCTCCGGCCGACTCTGATGGCGTTATGCTCCAATACAGAGATCGTAAAGAAAATGAAGGAAAGCTTTGGGTGCAAAAGCAAAAGGAAGCAGAATCACAGCATGGGTGGGAGCAGGAAGATCAAGGGGAAGGTGCTGTTAATGAAGAAAAACATGTTAGACGTCAATGACCCGAAAGCATCAATTCTTGATCGGGTTCACGAGTTATTCGGCAAGGGTGTCTCCATGCAGCTCATCAGTTCCGTTCATCCGGACCCAGGTAGCACCCAACCAAACCCCCCTTCCCCCCCCCCTCTCTCTCTCTCTCTCTCTCTCTCTCTCTTCCTTCCGCTTCAGCTTTCTTGTTCTCCGAAAGCAGCTGTCAAAGGGTCGATTTGAGTTAAGACAAAAAGGCACGTCTTTCAAAACAAAGCATCACATGCCTCTTTCTCTAAGTATTCATATTCGTCGTTGAAAGCTGATTTTCCATTTTTCTTAAATCGTTAACCATCAACTTTAACATCTAGGAAACAAGAATTTATAAAAAATGCTTATGTAGCATTTGCACGGAATAGTCACCAAGATACAGTATGGCCTTTCAGTGGAGTAATTGCAGGAAAAATTCTGTATAACCAAGCTATTTCTATAGATATAGTTTCTCTTACGAGGTTCATTGAAAAACATTAAAGAATTTAGTTTAATATGTTTGACTTGGAAAAGCAATTAAGTAGAGTCCAATCCATTGCGTAGTGAAATTAGCTACTTTGGACAACTTTATAGCAGTACTTCTTTTATCTTGCTGAGTGAGATGAAATGACAGATCGTTTGAGTAAGAGACTAAATTTCGTTTGTGTATACGCGTTTAGCGAATGGACTGAAAGAGAAGGTTGGAAAGGCAGCATTATTGGAGGAATGGATTACAACTTTTACTTCCCTAACAGCAGGAGAAGCTGAATTCACAGTTAATTTCGACTGGGATGATTCCTTGGGTATTCCTGGGGCTTTCATTATCAAGAATCATCACCACAGCGAGTTCTACCTTAAGACGGTCACTCTAGAAGGTATCGGCGGCCATGGTAGTTTGCATTTTGTCTGCAACTCTTGGGTTTACCCTCAACATCGCTACAAATACAATCGTGTGTTCTTCTCAAACAAGGTAACATGAGTTTGACATTATAAATCATTCTTTCAATCGTAACCTGTATCTTATCTGGGGCACTGAGAATTATCTACAGGCAGGTCATGATGCTTTATTGTTATTTTGAGTTGGTTTCTGCATCTCACATCACCAATATTTGCAGTGCTTTGCGTGATGTTTGTTCCTTTCGACCTCAGGGGAATGTTCCTGCGCTTCGTTCTACTTCCTTCATGTTTTTCCATAATTTCTCTATTCCAGTGTTTCTCGAGTTAGATCAGTAGGTTCCTTCAACGCCTTTTGTGGGAAAGTTCAATTTTTGTTGTACACGCAATGACTCTTGATAGAGTAGATATGTTCAGAGTGTCTCAAAAGTTAATTTCGTATAAAATGGTTAATGGATGCTTTACAAAGAGGTCGGACCAAGTAAAAACAGAAATGAACTCCATATGTATTACTATCTTATTTCTCTCGCAGCACTGTCATTTGATGAGAAAAAAAAAAAAAAAACTAATTTCTGATTATGTTTGTGCTAGACATACCTTCCATGTCAAACACCTGAGCTGCTGCGGAAATATAGGCAAGAAGAGCTAGTAAATCTGCGTGGAAATGGATCAGGGAAGCTTAAGGAATGGGACCGAGTCTATGACTATGCTTACTACAACGATTTGGGTATGCCAGAAAAAGGTGATGACTATATCCGCCCTGTTCTTGGTGGACCAAAAAATCCCTATCCCAGACGAGGAAAAACGGGTCGGAAACCCACAAAATCAGGTTAGACATATAAGTAGTATTCAATTTTTCAGTTGTTAATGCTGCTTTAACCAATCTAAATTGGTGGTCGCTCCTTAATGGTTTTGAGACAATTAAAAGGCATGTAATGATTGAACAACTTTTAGGTGCCTTTGAAGTTGATCATTTTTGAGTCAGCAGCTTGATTTTGTGATTGTAACAGATCCTCAAACTGAAAGCAGATTGCCACTTCTAAGTCTCAACATATATGTTCCAAGAGATGAGCGGTTTAGCCCCTTGAAGTTCTCAGATTTTCTTGCCTATGCTGTGAAGTCTCTGTTTCAGATACTGCTTCCAGAGCTTAAATCTTTATGCGACAAAACCATAAATGAGTTTGATACCTTTGAAGATGTATATAATCTGTATGAAGGGGGTATTAACCTACCCAGTGGGCCTACACTTGACAAAGTAAGGGCATGCATTCCTTGGGAGCTGTTGAAGGAACTCGTTCGAAATGATGGTGAGCAACTCCTCAAATTCCCAATTCCTGATGTGATCAAAGGTATGTGTAAAATTTTCTTCATTTCCCCTGACAATAGATGGTTCAAAACATTAGACACTCTAAACTTCATAAGGTTCGAACTGCTTTGCTATGAAAGTTGAAGATTTTATGGCATACTTGCAGAGGATAAGTCTGCTTGGAGGACAGATGAAGAGTTTGCTCGAGAAATGCTTGCAGGACTCAACCCCGTTGTCATCCGCTGCCTCCAAGTAAAATAAAATTTTGAGTAGATTAGTTAATTACTAGTGTTTAATGGTGTTTTTGCTGCGATACTGCTACTGAGACCCGACATCCACAGGAATTTCCCCCAACCAGCAAGCTAGACCCTAAAGAATATGGGGACCAAAACAGTTCAATAAGAGAAGAGCACATAGCGGAGAACCTGAATGGGATGACTGTATACCAGGTATTAATCACGCTTTAGATATTTCCTGAGTACATATTCATTATTGAACCTGTGGCATAAAAATTATTCGTTACAATACTTTCTAATGACTATTATCTTTCTCCTGTGGTAGGCAATCAGAAACAACAGGCTATTCATTTTAGATCATCATGATGCACTAATGCCATTCTTGAGGAGGATAAACTCAACTACTACGAAGACCTATGCCACCAGAACGCTACTTTTACTGCAAGATGATGGAACACTGAAACCATTGGCAATTGAGTTAAGCCTTCCACACCCACAAGGGGATAGACATGGCTCAGTCAGCAAAGTTTTCACGCCAGCAAAAGAAGGCATTGAAGGTTCTGTGTGGCAGCTGGCCAAAGCTTATGCTTCTATAAATGATTCCGGCTACCATCAGCTTATTAGCCACTGGTACAATGCCCAAGAAAGAGCACTTCATGGTAGCAGAATATAGAAATATGATTTTCGTCTAGAACGCTTGCTAAAACATTTCCGGCTATGTCTGCAGGTTGAACACACATGCTGTCATAGAGCCATTTGTGATTGCAACAAATAGACAGCTGAGCGTCTTTCACCCAATACATAAGCTTTTGCATCCCCATTTCCGGGACACTATGAACATAAATGCCTTGGCACGGCAGATCCTCATTAATGCTGGTGGAGTGCTGGAAAGAACAGTCTTTCCGGCTAGATTCGCCTTGGAAATGTCTTCCGCTGTATATAAGGATTGGGTGTTTACAGAACAGGCGTTACCTGACGATTTGCTCAAGAGGTGTGTGAAGATTTGCTAAATGTGAATTATAGTTTTATGTTTTCTTTTCTTATGGAATGGATTCTAATCCACGTTTGTTCCCTTGTAGGAGAATGGCGGTTCCAGACTCGAGCCAACCTCATGGCGTCAGACTTCTTATAGAAGATTATCCCTATGCTGTTGATGGGCTGGAGATCTGGTCGGCAATTAAGAGCTGGGTTCGTGAGTATTGCTCTTTCTACTATACAACTGATGACGTGGTTAGGGAGGATTCTGAGCTCCAATCCTGGTGGCACGAGATCCGCAATGAAGGTCATGGAGACATAAAAGATAAAACTTGGTGGCCTAAAATGCAGACACTAGCCGAGCTTATCCAAGCCTGCACCATTATCATATGGGTGGCTTCTGCCCTCCATGCGGCCGTGAATTTCGGGCAATACCCTTATGCCGGTTACCTCCCGAATCGCCCAACCGTAAGCCGCCGCTTCATGCCAGAGCCAGGCACCCCTGAGTATGATGAGCTTGAAAAAAACCCTGACCTAGCCTTCCTGAAAACAATCACAGCCCAGTTCCAAACCCTCCTTGGTGTATCATTAATAGAAATTTTGTCCCGGCATTCAACTGATGAGATTTATCTTGGGCAGAGAGACACACCTGATTGGACTACAGATGCTGAACCACTAGCAGCATTTGAGAGATTTAGAGAGAAGCTGATAAAAATTGAAAACAGAATTGTAGAAATGAACCACGACTGCAAATGGAAAAATAGGGTTGGTCCAGTGAAGGTGCCTTATACCTTGCTCTATCCTAACACCTCGGATGAATCCAAAATAGGTGGGCTCACTGGCAAGGGAATTCCCAACAGTATCTCAATCTAGACTTCTGGGTTTGCAATTAGATGTCTTTTTTTTTTTTTTTTTTACCAGTTACTTTTTAGTATGTTGTGAAATTCAAAGGGTTGACAAGTAGTCGTGCATTATCAATCAAAGATGAGAGTGGAGAGTAATGTATTCCTGATGTATGAAATATATCTGCTGAAATATGCAGTAGTTACTCGCAAATACGCAGTAGTTACCCGCAAATATGCAGTAGTTGCGAAACTTACAAGTCTTCTCTATGCATTTAGCCATGTGTAACTACACCATCGACCTCCACACCATCCGATGCTTCGGCTGAAATCAATTGTCTCATATGATTAGTATATTAATTTGTTATTTATGGAGTCGTTTCATTCTTTTACAAGCTAATTTTAATAAATGAAATGAGCTTGCAAACAGTATATTGTACATTTCGCCTTAGTTGCTTACTTAAGCCAACCATATATGCGATTTTCCTTTTTTTTTTTTTTTTTTTAACTTTCTCTTGATTTCTATATATTGAAATTATATGTAACGTTTATAAATTCACCCTCTGCTAGTCTTTCTCAAAATCTCCTGATTGTTAAGATATCTTACATATAATCCATTGTTTCTTTAAATATATTGAAGTTTCTTGATCTTAGAAATCATAGGAGGGCAATTGGAGTAAGTACAAACAACCTGTAAGGTTCACTAGAGTACAACGGAGGAGTATGCTGGCAGGCACAAATAGGAATGCTTTCATATGAACAATTGCTCATAAACTACAATAAAAGCCCTATCTACCTTATACAAAATATAAAAAAGAAAACAGCCTATACGAATCTACATGGGTCATAAGCCCAATTAATAAAGTTACAAGCCTAATAAACAAAAACAAGATTCCAGCTCACACACAAATATCAAAAACTCCATTTCAAGCTTGGAGTTTGAAGTTGAAGGCTTATGCAAATCAAACACTCCAAGCTTGGATAACAAATATTGGTGTTATTTACTACGTAATGCCTTGGTGAACAAGTTTGTAGGCTGTTCTTTGGTGTTCACATATTTAGTTCGAATGTGTTGTGGTTGTCATAATTAGTAAATGTAATAGTGTCCTTTCATTCCATGGATGTATTTGAAATTAAAATAGGTAATAAGGGCAATATTGTAACTTTTTCCTTATACTTAATTTAAAAGGTTTTGTGAAACTTGTAGAGATTGGCTTAGAGGCTTTGAAGCCTAGCAACTCAGAGGCTTGTAAGGCTTAGCTTGGCTTGGCGTCTTGGTGCACAAGGGGATGGTATTGAGATTTGCAAAGCTTTTGAATTACAGAGAAAGCTGTTGCTGGAGTTACTACAAAATTTGACTAGTAGCAAAGAGTCCAGTAAAGAGAGAAACCTACTCAAGAGAGAGAAAGATCATATTTATAATCCTCTTGATGTTGATGATTTTTTTAATGGAAAGAGAAAAGATCAATAAATTTATTTGTGATAGGGGGGTAAGACGTATTTGTTTGAACCATTCTAAATTTTGTGTTTTGTGTGCCTTTGTTACTTGATATGTGTGTAATTAATGTGCAATGCAACACTTCCAATGCTACACTTGTACCCCAACAGAATGATGCCTCATCATTATTTTTTCTAAATGAAGTGATAATCTATCTCAATGTATTTCATTCTTTAATGAAATATTGAATTTGTAGCCATATGTTGTTAGGCCACCTTATTTTCACAATGTAAGGGAATAAGACAAGGCACGTAAACTTTTAGGTCCTTAAGAAAACCAATAAGCCAAATGATTTCATAAACTATTTGCCCTTTGGCTCTATATTTTGATTCAGTAGATGATCCATAGATAGTTGGTTGCTTCTTGGTCAACTAAGAAATAAGTGAATCACCTAACTTGACATGATATATTGTGACATAATGTCACGACATGGGACAAGTTGTGTAGTTTGAGTCATAATAGGCAACTAATTTTAATTGTGATGATGATGATAAAAATAAACCAAGGCCTAGAGATTCTTTAATGTATCACAATACTCGCGTAACAACTTCCATGTGTGCATGCTTACGTGTATGAGAGAACTAACTAAGATTTTAGACCATAAAACTAAGATCAAGTTTGTTTTTGGTTAGATAATTAGTGAGTGTTCTAACAAACCCCCATCATCTAGAACATGGTCATCTTTTTTATCAAGATCCTCAACATCGTTAGATAATTAGTGAGTAGTCAACTTTAAGTTTTTTTTTTTATAGGGGTAATGATAGGCTTGGAACCAACAAAGCCTACATAAAAAATAAGCCCAAAATGTTGGATAATTGACTCTAGTGCAAGTGATCATATTAATACAAATATTTAATGTTTAGAATCAATTGTTTTATGTGCATCTAGATTTAGGAAAGTCAAATTTCATAATGGGATAGTGCTTTGATTACTCATATTAGTAACACTTATATATTTAGACACCTCAAATTAAACAATGTCTTATATTCATTAGATTTTAAGTTCAATTTGCTTTCTACTTCCAACTTTTATGATGAGAATACCTAACACATCATATTTTATGTTGATTTATGTATGTTTCAGGACCTTTTGACTATTGGGTTTTATAGTTTAACAAGAAGGGGGGTTAAATTGGTTAAGCTAAGACTCAGTCACCACTTTTTCAATTCTAAAATTGTTCTAAGTGTTCATACAAATCACACAAATGTAGAAAGCATACAACAATAAAACTCTAAGCAAATAACACACCAATTAGTCACAAGACAACAAGCTATTATCAATTAGATGACAATCTAATCAACAAATAAGACAACAAGCTAATATTAAGTAAATGACTAGATAGTTATCAGCAAACAACAAGTCAAATATGAGCAAATAGAGGGAAGAAAAATATTAGATTTACCATGGTGGTTTGGCGTTCAGTCCTTGAGCCCTATGTCCTACGTCCACCCTATTTTCCTTCAATCCAACCAATTAAAGTCTCCTTTACTCAAGCCAGATTAGGAGAAAATGTTCTCCTTAATCCAATCAATTCCTCCTCAAAGGAATTCTCAAGTACAATTACAAGTCATGTACAAATGCAAATCCCAAATAATATGATAGTTTGTGGGATATTGCCAATCAAATGGGCTATTCAAGTATGAATAATGAAGTTCAAAGCTCATATCATGAAACCCCTAAATTACAATAAATTAAGTTTTCATATTTCTCACAATGTTTATGTGCAATATTTATTTTGAATGTAATTAGCACATAAACATAGTCATACAAGGTACAATCAATGGTATAATCAAAGAATAAACCAAGTAATCGAATATCATCAAAGCCTTGTAATTCACCGAAAGATGAGCAAGCTTGAATTAAATGATCGAGTGAGCTCAAAGATAGTTTCTTTGTAGAAGAACACTTCAAATAGTTATATCGTTAACTCTCTATTCAAGCACACATTTTTCTTAAATAGAAGACAAATCTAGGGTTTTTTAGCTCAAACCTGAACAATTGGCCTTCTTCCCGTTAGACCCTCTTAATCAACCATCAAATTGACCTTAAATCTTCATTTTCAATAAAAAATCAAACCATTCTGATACTGGTCTACTCCAAAATCCTCACGTTAAGGATTCAGTGTTTGCAGGGAGAACACGAGCTTCACCAGAGGCTTTCTCTCTTTAAACATCCATCTTTAGGGCAAAATGGGCAAGTGAGCTCTTAAGTGAGATATCACTTAAGTTAGACAACGCCGTATGGATAAGTAATGCACCATATAGTTGGGTAAGAAGTGGGCAGGGCTTTTTTAACAGATGCGGGCCTTGACACGGGCCAACCTTAGAGCAAGCTTGGTCCAGCTCTTAGTGAGCTCAGTCTAACAACACATAAGCATAGTCCAACATCACATAAGCACGATCCAACACTTAGCAAGCTCAGATTTGATTCAACATATGACTATACTTGATTTAATATCAAGCTTGAATAAAAGGTCCTTATAAATTGATCTTTTAATATGTTCCTACAAGTGCATAAAGCCAAGTATCATTTTTCTTAAATATATTCAAATATATTTTTAACATCATTCATATAAGATATTTTTCAATGACACTTTATGAAGATGTTTTATAAAGGAATGTAGGAACCTGACTACTTTATAATATCATTGATTGATATTATAATTTGTACACATTTTACTTCCTATGATTTCTTTTTGCACATATGAAAAATATTTTTCAAGAAACAATTCGCAAATAGATTTTGTCACAACAAAACTCTTATTTTCCAACATTGATGAGTGAAGTCAAAAGACTAAGGAGAATAAGAAATAAGCTTAATTTTTTTGTAACATGTCCATATAAGAAAGATGTCATACAACTTCCTAGGCATGTTCCATCTTTTATAAACACATTATTAGCATATAATCTTTCAAATTTCAAACTTTGGTAATATAGACTTGGACATATGTCTAACGCTAAATTTTAATTTTTAAATGAATTTAAGTTTTCTAAATTTACTCAATTTGAGCCATGCATAATTTTTCCACTTGCAAAACAAACACATAATCCTTTTTTTTATGTGTAATGATATGGACATGATATATCATTACTAATCCTAATTCAATGATGTGTTCAAGTTTTCTTTTAGTAGTCCCATTTTGATATGATGCATAAGGACTTGATAGGCATTGGCAAATACCTTTGTTAAATAATGGGGTTTTAGAATCATTAAAAATAAATTTAGTTGCTCCATCACAATGAATGCTTTTTAATTGTAGTTTGGAGTTGATTTTCAACAAATTTTTGAATTTTTTTGAAGATTTGAAGAAATTCATCTTTAGTTTTCATGGAATATTATGTGTAGATAAAAGAGATTGTCATTGGCTTTTATTGATGTTACAAGTAGTGCTAGATGATTGTTTTCATTAAATTAAATATTTATTATTTTCAACAAACTTATTAGATTAGATAACAAGGCATTTAGCTACCTTAAGAGAGTCATAGTTACTCCTGCCATTTACCCGCTAGATAAACTATAAGAACTATTCATTGTTAGTAATTAGTTAGTTTAGTAATCACCAGTCTCTGTGGGATGATACTCATACTTCTCATTATATTACTTATTTGACATGTAAACTTGCATGTAGAATTTTACTGAACAAGTTTTTAGCGCCGTTGCCATGGAATAAAGTAGTAGTTGAAAAACTCTTATGGTCTTTTGTGTGTAATAACTCAAACTCTTTATAGGTTAAATGGATGATAAAAGAAAATTTTAAGGGAAGAAATGTATTAAAAGTTAAGATGAAAGGATCACTAGCTTGGAGTTTTAAGAATATTTTACAAGTAAGAAGTGAACTCATATAACTAGCGAGAAGCTCAGAATATACTATTGCCAAAAGTTATATAGCACTAAGAGAGCACATAGAAGATACTGAATGGGCAAGACTTGTATGGAAAGAATGAGTACCAAAGCATAGTTTTATATGTTGAATCATTTTGAAAGATAAACTATTAACAGTAGATCATGTGGCTATATAGAATAGCTTAATGGATCTACAATGCAACATTTGCCAACAAGGAGAAGAATCATAAGAACACTTATTTTTTAGATGCAGGTTCACAAATTACATATGGAAGGCTTTGTTAAGTATGAATGGATTAACTTGAAGAATTGAACACTAGAGAGTTGAAATATGTTGGATGATCAAAGTTGTTAAGAGTAAGAATTTTGCAGCAACCATGCTTAGTATATCTTTCAAGGTTGTATTGTATCACATTTAGAGAAAAAGAAATAGAAGAAGATTTAATGATAAAATCTGGACAATTCAACTATTATTACTAAAATAAAAAAGGATGTGAAAGGGAAGATTTCATCTACCAGAGGAGTAAAGCCTATAAATTATAATAAATTCTTACAAGGGCTTTGGAATTTACCAAATGCAGTATTTGAGCTTAAATGATGATGACGTAATTGAAAAATCTTATAATTCTTTATGGTGATATATAATTCTTGACCTTTCACAAAAAAAAATCTTATTAGATTTGCATAATTAAGATGACCTAATCTATAGTGTCAGACCATTGCATTTATTTTAAAAATACGAAAAGTCTTTGGTTATTGTTGAAGATTGCACAAGTTGAGGTGATAGAGTTCATTTTTAGTTGGTCCTTGTAGTAGGATCTATCTCGTTGATAGGCTTTATACAAGACAAGAATTAGGAAAAAAAATGAGAAAATGCAATTGTCGTCTTTTGCAAATTAGGAAATAGATAACAATTTTTTTATATTAGGCACAATAAAAACATTAAAAACATTGATATTATTAGGGGTTAATAAATTATCTTTGTGGGTTATTGAAAGTGTCATTCCATCCCCTACAATAACTGTTTAATTCCTGTCATAATTGAGTAGTTGAGTAATATCATATTCATTTGGTGAGATATGATGTATGGCACTAGAATAAGGAAACCAGTTGGTTTCAGTGGAGGCTTAGAGAGTTTGTTGTTAAGCCTTCATAACAATATTGGCCTAAATACTTTATAGGCCCTAGAAGCCCGTATTAGGCGTAGAATTTGAAAGAACATACCTATTGAATAATGTTTTTGATGTGATAAATATTTCAAAATTAAAGTGTTCTTTATTATTTTGGGATAATATGCTTGTGAGGTATTAAGTGCAGATCTTAGAACAAGGCTTGCTTGTGAGACATGTCTAGCCCATATAATTGTGACTTAGCTTGTGCCCATGCATAATGGATTGTGATACATAGGGCCTACTTGTGAGATGTGTCTAGCTCATATATTATGACTCAACCCATACCCATGTACAATGGGCCATATGACATAGCTTGTGCACAACCTGTGTGCCACTCTGCAACCCATTTTGTGATTACCTCAGCTTTGTAAACAACTCAATTTAGCTTAGCAATCCACACAATAGAAATATACACATACCAAAGATTGTTGAATTGAGGAGAACATGAAGATCCAAGAGATTGATTCGTGACCAAAAGTCTAACCCGAAAGGTTGTCAAGCAACTCAAAAGGATTATAAAGACATTGATGCATGATACGTCCTTGTTTGCAATCGAATTGGCAAAGAACATTATGTTGAGGTTTGTTACTATAATAAGTAACAAAATTATATCTTCAATTGGAGATATTATTTAAGCATTTTCCTAGATTGCTAGTAGATTAGGAAGGGTGCTAGTTTATAGGGATGGTAACAGGACTAGTTGCAAAAGCAACTATAGTAAGAGAGCCTTGGGTAGCCATTTTGAGGTAAGCTTCCATGATAAGGAGTAACCCATGTAGATCATCACAAGGAAGAGATGACATGCATGTATGAATTGCAAGTGTGGTGGCAAGAGGTGCATTGGGGGTGCCAAGAGTTCAAAAAACATGAGTTAGTTACTCATTTTTAGAGATAATTACACCTACAAGTGAAAGTTGATTAACAATACCATCTACCTCTTGAATAAACTTAATCATCATTCAATGACCTTTGGTTGCCATCTGAAGACTTAAGCAAAGAGTGGAAACATGTGTAAAATTGTGGACCGCAAATTCAAATGATAATGCCTGCCATATTTCTATTGAGGTTTTGCACTTCCTTGCAATAGTCACAATAGTGTCATTACAAATGCAAAAATCTAACCTCATGCAATCTAATCTTTGATTTTCCAATCTCGATAAGTTGGATTGGAATCACATGTGATGGCTTGTCATTAGTGTTGGTAATAAACTTTTTTGGACAAGGAAAAGAGCCATCAACAACACCAAGTAAAGCCCTTTGTTTGAATGAAAGGCTCAATTTGAGTTTTCCAAACAATAAAATTAGGACCTTCCAAATGCACACCGATGGTTGAAAGAGGACCTAGGATTGGCAACAAGAAAGCATAAGTAGCAACATGAACATTGGTGGTGGTGGAAGCTATTGGATGTATTTTGATGTTGACAAATATCTAAAGAAAAACAATTAAGTTGTTTTCTTTTACTTATTCTTGTGCCAATAAAAATTATGGAACATATGTAGGGCAAATAACCAAATTAAGAGTTATTTTTATTTACATAGTTCCCACATACCAAGATGATTTTTAAGAAAATCTTGTGACAAAATTTGGATTTGTGCAAAATGATATTTGATTGCTACTTTCCTCTATCCAAACACCTAAATCGGATGGGCTCACTCTCAAGGGAATTCTCAATAGTATCTCAATGTAAATTTTTAGCTGCTAGCCAGTTAACTCAAGTGATAAATTAGTGAAAGTTGTGATCATGAGGTTTGGAGTTTGATACTTATATACAATGTATACATTGTAATAAAAAAATAGTCTTTGAGTTTCCAACTAGATGTCTATTTTTTAAGCAGTTACTTTTGGTATGTTAGGACGTTCGAAGAGCTATCATGTAGTCGTGCATTATCATAAACGATGAGAGTGATGAGTAATGTATTCTTCATGTATGCAATATATTTCCTCAAATATGCACTAGTTACCCGCAAATATGCTGTAGTTGGGAAACTAACAAGTCTTCCCTATGCACATAGCCAAGGATAGCTTCACCAGCGGTCTCCACACATCCAATGCTTCAACTGCAATCAATTGTCTCATCTGGTCAATATATTAATTTGTTATGTACCTTATTTATGGAGTTGTTTCATTATTTATTTATTTATTTCACTTTCTCTTGATCTCCATATATTTAAACTGTATGTACCATTTAGAGACGTCTTACACATAACCCATTGTTTCTTTAAATATATCGAAGTTTAGCAAATAGTTAGATTGTTAAGCAGGAAGTAATGGCATAACAACTTCAAACCAAGCCAATAAAGACCGATGCAATATGTGTGACAGCTTATAAAAAATGAACAAATCAAATGTGGAATGGGACTTTAACCTTTTGCTATGGGACATGGGAGACAGTTAAGTTGTCCAATCAACCGCTGAACATGCTTTCACAACCTTAGCATCACAAAAGAAGGTAAAAAAACTCCGCTAGTCGTTTTTCAATTTTCTTTTCCAGTTGAACCTTTCGAACCATCTATTTCTACTTATGTTGCCTGCTCGAGAAACTCTGGAAACAGAAACCTCCCAGAAAAATGAAAATGATTATAGTAGTAATAAAAAGATTGAGTGAAACATGGTTAATCTATTAACTATAGGTGTATAAGGGTGGCACGTTTTCGACTTAAAAATGTGCTCATGATATTTATCCTTATCAACATGTGGAGATTTGAGAGGTTCAGAAATTGGTTAAATTGGAAAGAGAGAATAGGATATTTGATAAGAAATATAGTGGAAAAGGTGAATCAAATGCAACAGTGAATTAGAACAAAGATTGAACGTTCACACGCTCCAAATGAAAAAACTTTATTCACAATAGCTAAAGAATTACATTGTTCGCTTTAGAGTTATGTACACAAATGTGATGGGCGTAAGCCTAATACAACATAAAATAGCTACAACAATCAACCAAATATAGCCCAAGATAAACACCAAATTTTGAAAATATCTATATAATAAATTTAAAAAAAAATTGAGAATAAAAAATGAGATCCATAAAGAGTTTCTGGATTGGTTCGGTTCCACAGGTGATATGGTTTTGTGTGTTCACGCACAACAAAAATCAAAATAAAAAAGAAACTTGAAGCAAGAGAAGCTAAGTTGAGAGTTCGTATCAAAATCACCCATCCTAGTTGGTCCAAGCCATATATCCACACCCCTCATCTGAAATAAAGATATGAATTTCAATTTAAAATACCACATATATCCACACCTACCGATTAGACATTTTAAGTAAATGTTAGTCTTTGATTAAAGTATAAAAACGTATAGTAAACTTTGAGCAGTTAACACGTCCCCATGGACATGTCTGATTGCTATTAGTATGATAATGTTCAAATTTTTTAAAATCATAGAGCGTGAAAAACAAAAGAGACTAATGCAAGCCCGTACATAAGACAGCTGTTAACTTGAAAGCATAGAATTAAGTTTGATTTTTTAGATCAAGTTTGTCAGCATACCTTACGGTAAGATATGACCATTGAAATCTAACTGTGAATTAATTATGCCAAAATGCCTTGTTTAAGGAGCAACGAGGCCTTAGTTTTTCCATACAGAGCCATGGCCTTAACTTTGAAACTAATCCTCTTCTTACTTGTATCCATCTACACCTTCTCGCCAGCCTCAAGCCACCAGCACCACCCTTTAGACCCTCTAACCCCATCCGAGTTCAAACTGGTCCGAGCCGTAGTCAAGAAATCATACCCCTGCCCAAACCACAACCTTACTTTCCATTACGTAGGTTTGGACGAGACAGACAAACCCACCATCCTCTCATGGCTATCAAACCGCGCCTCTAAGCCCCCACCTCGCAGGGCTTTCGTCATAACACGTGAGAAGAAACAATCCCACGAGATCTTGGTGGACATATCCACTCGTTCGATAGTCTCCGACGAAGTTTACAATGGCCATGGCTACCCGATGCTTACCCTGACGAGCAAACTGCTGCAAATGAATTGCCAAAAAAATACAAGCCATTCCTGGAATCAGTTAAGAAGAGGGGGCTGAACTCATCAGACGTCGTTTGCTCCACTTCTACAATCGGCTGGTTCGGAGAGGATAAGAGTAAGAGGGTGCTGAAGCTACTATGCTTCTACACAGAGGTGACAGTCAATTTATACGTGAGACCCTTGGAGGGAATAACGTTGCTGGTTGATCTGGATGCGATGAAGATTGTGGAGTACCAGGATAGGTTCGTCGTTCCGGTGCCAAAAGCTCAGGGAACAGAATACCAGGCATCCAAGCAGACGCCCCCGTTTGGTCCAACTTTACACGGTGCAGCGTTCGTGCAACCCGACGGACCAGGGTTTCATATTGATGGACACACAGTCAGGTTAGAACTTTCCTTGTATAGAAAAGTTTAGTCGGCAATCACTTGCCATTGGGGGTGGCCCACACTCCTGTTTCAGATTGACAATTCTTTTTTTTTTTTTTTTGTTTCTTTTGTTTTCTTGAATTGGACCATGATGCTAGACTTCAGCACGGATTCTACTAGTCCAATTAATCCAATTTCATTTTCTTAATACTTTATTGATTTACCAATCAAAATAAAAAGAACAAAGAAAAGAGAAAATTTACAGCATTGGTTCAATTAATTTTTATTTCTTCTTCCTTTTTCTTTTAGGTAGTTTGTACTGGAAATAATTGGAATTTAAATATTATTAACACCAATATCTTCTAGAACTACTAGTTTCACTTTTTTATTTATTTTTTATTAATTATCTTGGAACATTAAAAATTTTTTGAGAAAATTTTTCTCAAATATCTTCTTGATAAAAGAAAGTTGTTTTCCATTTTTAGTTGCTATATTTGTACAATACAAGCTCAACTAAATATCTTTTTTAGTTGCTATATTTGTTTTCCATTTATAGTTGCTATATTTGTACTATTTGACATACCATCTAGACCTTGACGTCGATGGTGAAGCTAACTCCTTTGTCAAGAACAATTTAGAGACAATCCGAGTGTCAGACCGCACTCGCCAAGGAAAAGCTATTGGACAGTGGTGAGTGAAACTATTAAAACTTAATCCGATGCCAGAGTTCAACTGGGCTTGAAGCCCTCTGAACTAGTAGTGGTGAATCCCAATAAGAAAACCAAACTTGGAAACAATGTTGGTTATCGACTAATTCCAGGGTCAGTGACACATCCACTCCTATCGCACGATGATTACCCACAAGTCCGAGGAGCCTTTACTAATAATAATGTGTGGGTAACACCCTATAACAAGACAGAGGAATGGGCAGGAGGACTATATGTTGATCAGAGCCGAGGCCATGATACCTTAGCAATTTGGAGCCTCAGGTAACACGCGATGGACTTTTCCGACCATATATTGTGATGGATATCTTGGAATGCTAATTGATTCAGATTTTCATTCTTCTCTGGATTCAATGCGCAGGAACAGGAACATTGAGAACAAGGACATAGTGTTATGGTATACCCTTGGATTTCATCATGTCCCTTCCCAGGAGGAATTTCCAATAATGCCGACATTGAGCGGTGGGTTTGAGCTTCGACCAACCAATTTCTTTGACAGCAATCCAGTCCTCCATTACAACACGGCAGCATAGAATCCTACGGTTGGCTGGTGCAGTTGAGGGGTACATGAGTAGGAGATCTTAGAAATTATTCTCTCAATTTATAAGTTAACTTTTAAATTAAATTTTTAATTTTCTAATCGAGACGATTAAAATATTGGATAGAAAAGAAAAAATATGATAATCAAACTTTTCCGCAGTCAAATACATGATATCAAAGAGCTACCTCTTACTTCTTGATGAAATATTCCCATAAGAATATCCGATTATTACTCAAATTAAACGAAAATTATTTGGTCTCCAGACCTAATACTAAAAGCCAACGGCAAAGACTTTGTACTAGTATGACGACGCCCTCCAGTGGTATCAGCATCACGAACTAAGGTTTTAATATTAATGGATGTACTAATTTATGTGGCACCTAGACGTTTGGAAAGACACCATAATACTAAGTTTAGGCTGCTTGACTCGCCAATTGCATATACTTTTCTATGCAATTTGCGTCACCTCGTTTTGTTCTCGAAAGAGGTGCAGAATTCTTATTCTCATCCTTCGTATTAATATGTGTAACAACCCCACAGTCAGTCTTTAAGATTTGTCTATAAGAAAATAGATAAATTTACCACCTTGACAGCTGCCATTTAACTCACTTCCCAATGAATGTTTTATTTTTTATTTTTTTTATTTTTTTTATTTTTTGGCGTTGAGGGCTAATGCCTACTTTAATAACAATCACAGCCCAATTTCAATGTTTTGTTTAGGAGTAGTTTCATTCTTTTACAAGCTAATTTTAATAAATGAAATGAGCTTGCAAACAGTATGTTGTGCATTTTGCTTTAGTTGCTTACCTAAGCCTATCATATATGGGATTTTCCTTTCTTTCTTTATTTTTTTCTTTTCCTATTTTACTTTTTGTTGATTTCTATATATTTAAACTGTATATGACATTTATAAATTCACCCTTTACTAGTCTTTCTCAAACCTTTCGACTGTTAAGACATCTTACATAAAACCTATTGTTTCTTTAAATATATCGAAGTTTAGCAAATACTTAAGACTGTTAAGCAAGCAGTAATGGCAAAACATTTCAGAAACAAGCCAATAAAGATCGATGCAATGTGTGATAGCTAATAAAAAATGAACATATCAAATGTAGGACAGGACTTTGACCTTTTGCTATAAGACATGGAAGACATTTAAGTTGTGCAATCAACCGCAGTAACAAGCTTTCACGTCCTTATTAACACACAAAAGGAGGTAAAAAGCTCCATCGATCGTTTTTCAATTTTCTTTTCTAGTTAAGACCTTTTTTACTATCCATTTCTACTTTATGTTGCCAGTTCAAGAAACTAACTAGCCTTGCCACTGGGTTTCTTATGCCTTTTAACTTAATTATTCTAATCCTAACAATTTATCCCTTGAAACAATTAGTTCAATATCTCTACACTAATTTTTTTTTTTTTTAAGAAACAGATATGGGACCTAACACTTTTTATTAATAAAAATAAGACTAGTTTAAAAAACCATATCTTGTGAGGATATAAAAGACATAATATAAACCTAAACCTTGAAAAATTAATTGTTAAGTTTACATGTCAAACTCATGGCTTGAATATGAATGTATTAAGAAAGTAATAAATACAAAGTACAACATGTATGCTTTTTTCTATGGAAACTATAAACCCAGACCTAATTGATCATTTTTGAAACCATTCACACATTACCTTGGCAAGGATTTTAGTCAGTTAAAAAATTTCACATCTAAACTTGGCATCCATGGTTTGCCAATATGCTTGCACCTAAATTCCCTTTTTCTAAATATGTGTCAATGGTAGTGCGTAGTGGCATCAAGCTTTCACATTTTCATATCACATACTCCAAGTGCCATGGAGGTTTCAATTCTTGTAGAATGATTGCACCAAATAGAAAAAAAAAAAAAAACATTCTATTAAGTATGGGAACTGATTCTATTCATGACAAATTTGAATGCCAATGAGAAAGGCATGGGCCTTTATATATGCATTGCTTCCCTAGCCAAATTTTGCAATAAATGCTCAAATGATGCTACCATTAATATATCTTACAACTCCCCCTCCTATGCTATTTCCCATTTCATTAGATTTATGTACATTTAACTTTGACACATCAATAGAAGCATGAGACCACCTTATCTTTGCACTAAAAGTAAGCATAAAAATAAAAAAATAAAAATTCCAATAGTTATTTAACTTCTATAACTACAATCTTTTAAAAGAGAAAAATTGAAAAAAACTCTCACAGCCAAAGCCTCAATCAATTGTACCATCCCAACCTCTTCTTAGACCATGTCTCTTTTAGATCATACCTCTTTAGGCATATCCATTGTAGCTGCTTTTAAGTTACATTTGAACAATATCATGGACTTCTCATATCCAAGCGTCTCCTCCATCATAAGGCCATTATTAGAAGTAGAAATTATAGGAATCCATAACAAGTGAGATCTCTTTCTAGAATTCACCTATTGGAAAGTTCACCTCCCACCCTGTTTCTCCTAAACCAATCATCGTAGCTTTTAACATCTCATCTAGATATCAACAATTAAAAATGTCCAATTTGTTTACTTTATCATCTCCATCAAAATTATGAGCATCACAAACTTCACCTTAATCAATAATTCATCAACAAAATTCTACCTCAACAGCCCTGTGAAAAGAACAAAAAAAAAAAAATTCCCTACATCTAGCGCGTGCACCTCACGCATGCCGGCAGCGCTGCTGGAATGTGCATCGCAACGCGTCTCTTGTGCATGGGCATCTATCTTTTTCTACTTGATCCACAGGACTCGGTTTCTACCCCTTGATGACCTAATTGTTCATCTATTCTCTTTAGCCATTGCTCGCCATCTTTTACCATGGATCGAATTAGATATGGCTTATCTATCCTCTACAAACTTCATCTTTATCGGCCTATCAATGGAGGTCGAGTTTTCGCCATCACCCATAAGTTTGCAACTTGACTTGAATTTTTTAGCCAAACCCCACAACCATTCACCATGCTTCCACCTTGATTGGAATTGGAATCCTCCAAAATCATCGGACAACCTTTAATTTGCCGCTGCATGCAGTAAATTAGAGTAGATCTACAAATTTGTTCTTGATTATTTATCTCAGTTGCCACTTTTAATTGCTAATATCTCCCTCGTTTTCCACCATCTAATGCCACAATTTAAGCCAAATAATTTATACAACAACCACAATCACTCTAACCGATCCAATCTTCAATATAACAACTTTTAAAAAAGACCAATAATCAGTAAGCATGTTATATTCTTCAGCAAAACTTCTGATTTGGCTCACAACTGCTAAAATCTAAACTAAGAAACATAGATCTACACTCCGCAAACCTTGATCTACTACGTAAACAATATATTTCAGTTGATCAACATCAATATCATCAAAAATCAAACCAAATCTAGGGAAAACAAATACAAGTTGCTTATTTAGATGTAGGGTAACCCTTTCCACGCGATAAACAACCAGTGACAGTGTAGACATAAACTATTATTCTTCTTATTTAGCTGTATATCCTCTAAAGATGCATCTAACTTGTACCACTTTAGTTTTTTAGATATTATAATATTTTAACATTATTCACGAAACCATTCAGATAACATGAATCAAACGTATCGATAGTTCTGAAAAGTCAAGTAAATACAAGGACTGGGTACATTAATCAAGAATTTGAAGTAAGATACAAATCATTTTATTCCCAAGTGGCAAAAAACGAGGTTCCATGCCTATTTCTTACATTTGGTTTCTTGTTTGTACACTTGGACGCTAGAAAGGGTTTTGAGACTTTTCCTTCCATAAAAGTACTCTAATACTAGTATTTTATCTATATTTAGGGACTTGGTTATTCTGTTCTTTCCACGTTGGATTAACCTCAAAATGAAAAGAACCAAAAAAAGACAAAACAAACAAAAACTTGTTTCGGTTTATGGTCCGGAACAGGATTGTGAAGGAGCTGAAGTCCATATTCTGACAAAGCAGAAGACAACTTTGAAAGAGACGAGCCAACAGGGACATGCATAAAATGTAGTTCAAAATTCATATCCAGCAATTGATTGATAAGGATAAAAGAATGGAAAAGATTTTATAAATGTTTCTCTAAAAGTAGCATGTGACACGAGGTCGCCAATCCAGAATCAGTTCCTTCAACCATTCTTTTTTGTTTTTGCTCAGTTGTAACAGAAAGAGTTACAACTGAAAACAGAGCACTGAAGCTTTGGCCACTCTCCTAGAAGATTTTTCCAAATATATATTCCACTTTTGGCCATACCCCATTCAGCTTCTCTGCAAAGCTCGTTATCCCTTTTTTCTGTTCTCCGGCCGGGTCCGATGGCGTTATACTCCATCACAGAGATTGTAAAGAAAATGATGGAAAGCTTTGGGGTCGAGAACAAAAAGAAGCAGAATCACAACGTGGGTGGGAGGCAGAAGATCAAGGGGAAGGTGCTGTTAATGAAGAAAAATATTTTGGACGTCAATGACCCAAGAGCATCGATTCTTGATCGGGTTCACGAGTTATTCGGCAAGGGTGTCTCCATGCAGCTCATCAGTTCCGTTCATCCGGACCCAGGTAACACCCCCTTCCTTCCGCTCCAGCTTTCTTGTTCTCCGAGTGCAGCTGTTAAAGGGTCGTCTTGAATTAAGACAAGGCACGTCTTTCAAAAGAAAGCATCACATGCCTCTTTCTCCAAGTGTTCCTCTTCCTCGTTGAAAACTGTTTTTCCACTTTTCTTATCGTTAACCATCAATTTTAACATCTAGGAAACATGAATTTCATAAAAAATGCTTAAAGAATTAGTTTACTATGTTTGACTTGGAGAAACAATTAAGTAGAGTCCAATCTATTGCGTGGTGAAAGTAGCTACTTTGAGCAACTTTGTAAACTGCTTCTTTGACCTTGCTGAGTGAGATAAAATGGCAGATTGTTTGAGTAAGAGACTAAATTCCGTTTCTGTATACGCGTTCAGTGAATGGGCTGAAAGGGAAGGTTGGAAAGGCGGAATTCTTGGAGGAATGGATTACAAGTTTTACTTCACTAACAGCAGGAGAAGCTGAGTTCACTGTTAAGTTCGACTGGGATGAGTCCTTAGGTATTCCTGGGGCTTTCATTATCAAGAATCGTCACCACAGCGAGTTCTACCTTAAGACGGTCACTCTAGAAGGTATCGGCGGGCATGGTAGTTTGCATTTTGTCTGCAACTCTTGGATTTACCCTCAACATCGTTACAAATACAGTCGTGTATTCTTCTCAAACAAGGTAACATGAGCCATGCGATAATTTCTCTATTCCATTGTTTCTCTAGTTAGATCAATGGGTTCTTTCAATGCTTTTTATGGGATAGAGTTCAATTTTTGTTGTACACGCAACGACTGTTGATGGTGTAGCCATGTCCAGATTGGCTCGAAAGTTAATCTCGTAGAAAATGGTTAATGGCTGCTTTACCAAGAGGTCGGACCAAGTAAAAATAGAAATGAGCTCCATATGTATTATATCTTGTTTCTCTCGCAGTACTGTCATTTGATGAAAAACAAAACTGATTACTGATTATCTTTGTGCTAGACATACATTCCAAATCAAACGCCTGAGCTGTTGCAGAAATATAGGGAAGAAGAGCTAGTAATTCTGCGCGGAAACGGATCAGGGAAGCTGATGGAGTGGGACAGAGTCTATGACTATGCTAACTACAATGATTTGGGAATGCCCGACAAAGGTGATGACTATGTCCGCCCTGTTCTTGGTGGACCAAAAAATCCCTATCCCAGACGAGGAAGAACGGGTCGGAAGCCCACAAAAACAGGTTAGACATATAAGTAGTATTCATTTTTCCAGTTGTTAATGCTGCTTCGGCCAATCTAAATTGGTGGCTGCTCCTTGATGATTTTAGAATATTAAATGGCGAAAGGCACGTAATGATTGAACAACTTTTAGGTGCCTTTGAAGTTGATCATTTTTTAGTCAGCAGCTTGATGTTGTGATTGTAACAGATCCCCAAACTGAAAGCAGATTGCCACTTCTAAGTCTCAACATATACGTTCCAAGAGATGAGCGGTTTAGCCCCTTGAAGTTCTCAGATTTTCTTGCCTATGCTGTGAAGTCTCTATTTCAGATACTGTTTCCGGAGCTTAAATCTTTATGCCAAAAAACCATTAACGAGTTTGATACCTTTGAAGATTTATATAATCTCTATGAAGGGGGTATTAACCTACCCAGTGGGCCTATACTAGACAAAATAAGGGCATACATTCCTTGGGAGCTGTTGAAGGAACTCGTTCGTAATGATGGTGAGCAACTCCTCAAATTCCCAATTCCTGATGTGATCAAAGGTATGTGTTAAATTTTCTTCATTTCACCTGACAATAGATGGTTCAAAACAGTAGATACTCTAAACTTTGTAAACATCGAACTGCTTTGCAATAAAGTTGAAGAATTTATGGGATACTTGTAGAGGATAAGTCTGCTTGGAGGACAGATGAGGAGTTTGCTCGAGAAATGCTTGCAGGACTCAACCCCGTTGTCATCCGCTGCCTCCAAGTAAAATAAAATTTGAGTAGATTATTTATTTATTAGTGTTGAATGGTGTTTTTGCTGCGATATTGCTACTGAGACACACTATCCACAGGAATTTCCCCCAACCAGCAAGCTAGACCCTAAAGAATATGGGGAACAAAGCAGTTCAATAAGAGGAGAGCACATAGCGGAAAACCTGAATGGGATGACAGTATACCAAGTATTAATCACGCTTTAGATATTTCCCCAGTATATATTCATTATTGGACCTGTGACATAAAAACATTTGTTACAACACTTTCTCGATGACTATTATCCTTCTCCTGTCGTAGGCAATCAGAGACAACAAGCTATTCATTTTAGATCATCATGATGCACTAATGCCATTCTTGAGGAGGATAAACTCAACTACCACGAAGACCTATGCCACCAGAACGCTACTTCTACTGCAAGATGATGGAACACTGAAACCATTGGCAATTGAGTTAAGCCTTCCACACCCACAAGGGGATAGACATGGCTCTGTCGGCGAAGTTTTCACCCCAGCAAAAGAAGGGGTCGAAGGTTCGGTGTGGCAGCTGGCCAAAGCTTATGCGGCTGTAAATGATTCCGGCTACCATCAGCTTATTAGCCACTGGTACATTCCCTAAGAAAGAGCGCTACATGGTGGCTGAATGTAGAAATTTGATCTTAGTCTGGAATGCATGCTAAAACATTTCCGGCTATGTCTGCAGGTTGAACACACATGCTGTCATGGAGCCATTTGTGATTGCAACAAATAGACAGCTGAGCGTCCTTCACCCAATACATAAGCTTTTGCATCCCCATTTCCGGGACACAATGAACATAAATGCCTTGGCAAGGCAGATCCTCATCAATGCTGGTGGAGCGCTGGAGACAACAGTCTTTCCAACTAGATTCGCCTTGGAAATGTCTTCTGCCGTATATAAGGATTGGGTGTTTACAGAACAGGCGTTACCTGATGATCTGTTCAAGAGGTAGGCAGAGATTTGCTAAATAGTGAATTCTATAGTTTTATCTTTTTCAGAATGGATTCTGATCCACATTTGTTCCCGTTTAGGAAAATGGCAGTTCCAGACTCGAGCCAACCCCATGGCCTCAGACTTCTTATAGAGGATTATCCCTATGCTGTTGATGGGCTAGAAATCTGGTCCGCAATTAAGAGCTGGGTTTGTGAGTATTGCTCTTTCTACTATACAACTGACGACATGGTCAGAGATGATTCTGAGCTACAATCCTGGTGGCACGAGATCCGCAACGTAGGTCATGGAGACATAAAATATAAACCTTGGTGGCCTAAAATGCATACACTAGCCGAGCTTGTCCAAGCCTGCACCATTATCATTTGGGTGGCTTCTGCCCTCCATGCGGCTGTGAATTTCGGGCAATACCCTTATGCCGGTTACCTCCCTAATCGCCCAACCGTAAGCCGCCGGTTCATGCCAAAGCCAGGCACCCCTGAGTATGATGAGCTTGATAAAAACCCTGACTTGGCCTTTCTAAAAACAATCACAGCCCAGTTCCAAACCCTCCTTGGTGTATCATTAATAGAAACTTTGTCCCGGCATTCAGCTGATGAGATTTATCTTGGGCAGAGAGACACACCTGATTGGACTACAGATGCTGCACCATTAGCAGCATTTGAGAGATTTAGAGAGAAGCTGATAGGAATTGAAAATATAATTATAGAAAGGAACAACGACGGCAGATGGAAAAATAGGGTTGGGCCAGTGAAGGTGCCTTACACCTTGCTCTATCCTAACACCTCGGATGAATCTAAAACGGGCGGGCTCACCCTCAAGGGAATTCCCAACAGTATCTCAATGTAGACTTCTGGGTTTGCAGCTAGATGTCTATTTTTTAAGCAATTGCTTGTATGTTGGGACATTCAAAGAGCTGTCAAGTAGTCACGCATTATCGATAAACGATGGGAGGGATTAGTAATGCGTTCCTTTATGTATGAAATATATTTGCTGAAATATATATTAGTTATCCACAAATATATATAGTTAATTTTTAAATTAGACTTTAAGTTTTTTAATATAATATCAAAACTCAAATTAATCCCTCTCAAATTTTGTTTAACTTTGATCCATCAAATATGCTTCGGATGTAAAAATATTCCATTATGTTCATCCTTGAACCTAATATATGTTAGGTGTATAAAAGAATATCAAGAATTAAAGTCTCATATAAAAGTTTCATATGGAAAAAATAATTCTTAAAAAATATTTAAATTTAAGAATTGTCCCCTAATTCAAGAGTTAAATCTATTTGTTGCATTTCGAAATTTCTAATATTATATTCTATAATCACTATATCTCGATTGCATTTGGATGTAAATCATTCAATTACTTCATATTTTATGAGAAAAATAAATCAACTGTAATAGTGAATTGGAACAGAAATTGAATACCTAAGTTTTGGATGAAAAAACTCTATTCACAATTGCTAAAAAATTATATCATTTGCTTTATAGTTGTGTACACAAATGTGATGAGCCAAAGCCCAATACAACATAAAATAGTTACAGTAATCTACAAAATATAGCCCAAGAAAAACAACAATATTTAAGTAAAAAAATTTAAAGAAAAAATTGAAAATAAAATGAGATCTTTAAAAAGTTTTCAGATTGGTTCGGATCCACATGTGATATGGTTTTGTGTGTTCACGCACAACAAAAATCAAAATACAAAAGAAACTCCAAGCAAGAGAAGCTGAGGTGCGAGTTCGTATCAAAAACACGCATCCTAATTGGTCCAAGCCAGATCACCTTATCCACACCAACATCCCCACCACCCATCTGAAATCCTACAAACTCCCCCACAGCAACGCTGACAGTTTTATTGATCCTTCGCGACCATAAGACTTCCACCCACCATCGTTACCTTATCCGAAACCTTTCATGGCCATGGCAACCCAAGCCTCCCTCTTCACCCCACCCCTCTCTGCCTCAAAATCCGGGGACCGTGTTAGCGTGCCATGGAAGCAATCACCAACGTTGTCCTTCACTAGTCCGAAGCCAGTCAAGTTCTCCGTAGCACAGCGTACAATCAGGGCAGCTGCCGCGGAGGGGAAAGCCGAGGCACCAGTGAAGGAAGAGGCTCCGGTTGGCTTTACCCCACCTGAATTGGATCCAAACACCCCCTCACCCATTTTCGCAGGCAGCACCGGAGGGTTGCTGCGCAAGGCCCAAGTTGAAGAATTTTATGTGATCACATGGGAGTCTCCCAAGGAACAAATTTTTGAGATGCCCACTGGGGGTGCTGCCATCATGAGGGAGGGTCCGAATCTGCTCAAGTTGGCTAGGAAAGAGCAGTGCTTGGCGCTGGGGACTAGGCTGAGGTCTAAGTACAAGATCAAGTACCAGTTTTACAGGGTGTTCCCTAATGGGGAGGTCCAATATTTGCACCCCAAGGATGGGGTCTATCCTGAGAAGGTGAACCCTGGCCGCCAAGGAGTCGGACTGAACTCCAGGTCAATCGGAAAGAACGTGAACCCGATTGAGGTCAAGTTCACCGGTAAGCAAGTTTATGACTTGTAAGAAGTTTCGATGCTTTGCTGTTTGTGAAGTACTTATGGTTACGTGACTGTCATTAATGTTGGCAACTTTATTTTGTTTTCCAAGATGCTACATCGAAGACATATATATTCGATTTTTGTTTTTCAATGCAATTAAGCTTGTATTATATCTATACTGAAAATTAACTGCGAAAAGTTAAAACATCAGGACAGGATATCCACAGTTTGTAAATAGATTTTACATGAAATTTTTCTGTCAACCATAAGATTTGAACTCCGGTTGCAAATCTTGCTTCATTGTGGGGAAACACACAATATTGCAGTATTTCTCACGATTTGGGCGTAATATTGTAGTGTCCAACCAGCATGAACAACATTTACTGTCAAACCACAGTATAGAACCCAAGGCCTACATGAAAACCAGCTCCCCAGACTGTCTTGCCGATTCATATCCTCCCACTACGGCCCACCATTACTGACTATTCGAAAGCCAACGCGGTTCAACCAAAGCCCCAAAAGCCCAACAAAACCAATTTCAACAAGCAAAGTGCACAAGACTGGCCTTTGCTTCCAGTTTTCTGGGGCAGACCAACCTCGCATTCTTTGTCATGTGTTATGTTGGAGGAATGATTTGAGAGAATGGAAGCCTTTAATCACAACTGAGGTAAGAGATGGAGGGTGGGAAAGGGAGAAGGATGAGAGTTGAGGGAGAAGCAGTCGCCATGATCGTTGCTTTTCTAACATCTATATATCCAATCAAAGAACACTGAAAACATAAAATATCAACCTTAACAAGAACTAAGGATGCATTTGTAGAGCCTCTGGTGGAATCCAATCAAGAGGTAAAATCACGTTGTTATACCTACCAACCCTAACAATTATTACCTACCGAAATAATCCCCAGAAAACGACAAAGTTCATCCCACGTCAGGGCTGAGCTGCAGATATCAACTATTTCAACAACTAAGGATGCTCGAGGATACGACTGCCTGAAATCCTTATCGATCGGCATCTAGCTTTATAAAAGTTGATCTTACAGTCAATTATTTATCGAATGAAACATCAGCTCGTTGATAAAAAAAGGTTCCTCCATCTTTTTCACAATAGTTATCAACTACATGATGCATATAAATAATACATATATCAAATTCAGCAATCTTTTCAACACACCATTGCACGTCTCCGAACTGATTATTAAATTTTGACGAGGGGTTCGTGGTGCACATCGTTTTCTGGTACCCATTTGGGCAACAGTGTGGAGAAGATGATAGACCCCATATAAATTATCTATTGTCACATCAAGCTAACGAATGGATTAAAAAAAGGTTTTGAAATACAGCTACAAGAAACTTCTCGAACAGCCAGAACTGTATATTTCTTCTTTTCACACCGACCATTATTTTATATTCTTGAAAAGAAAGGAAAAGCATCATTGTTAAAAACAACATACACCAGGTTGCCAACTTCATAATATGGACAATACATTTTCGTACACATGAACAACTATGCACATTCCAATATCTACACGGTGGGCATTGCATGCTACAACTGTACACAACCCAACAGGGCGAAGGTCTCGATCGATAATCAATTAAGCACCAACGGCAGTGATTGCCAGAATGGAATCGATTTCGCTTTTGGTGCGGCTGATCCTTTGATCCCCACCATCCTTTCCGCTTACCCAAAGCTCCGGGATTACTTGTGCCAAGTTGTTGACAGTCTCCAATACATAATCGGCTTCCTTGCTTTTCACGGCCTTTCCAACCTTCACCAAATAATGATATTAACAGGTGAATAAAAAATTAGTCAAGAGCAATTAAGTATACCCAAATCGAAATCCGAGTATTATTATACATATGTGGATTTGGACGTGTTGTCATTTTGTGTACATAATGGTGCCTTTACACTGACATGACATGAAACGATCTATGGCATTGTTGTTTGTCGGTGTACGTTAACAGTTTTTTTTTTTTTGTGTTGGGAGCAACGTTACTCAACAGAGAACTTACCAGAGCGGTTCGAAGACCGATGGCTTTCCCGGCAGCGACGTTACGGACGTTGTCGTCGAGAAATAACTGCTCAAAAGAACCAACAACGTACATAGACATCGTTAACCTCGATGGTCCAATTGAAAATAAAAAGCTTTACGAGAAACTATATTATGTTTTACGGGCATACCGTTCGCCGAGGATCAACCTCTGCAGCATCCAGCGCGATCTTCATGGCGTCCATCGACGGCTTCAGAAGCACCGGGAACTCGTCGGGGCGGGTCGACCTGGAGAGGTTCGGGTTCATGGTCTCGAAGCATATGATCAGCTCAAAGCAGTCGTTTAAGCCGAGCCGATCCAGCACCTTAACCGCGTGGTTCCGATCTGAATTCGTGAATATCTGAAATAAACGCAAACATGGAATTGTATATTTTAGGTAAAAACCAATTCAATGTACTCAGAATTTCTTTAAAAAAAAAGTTGGTCCAAATTCAGGTTTGGAGCATACGATTTTTCTTTGAGTAATGCTACGCAAGAGGTTGCGTAGCTGAGTATCCGGTTTGATCAAATCATAGGGTAGTCTCCCGTGTACGAAACTGCGTTTCAAGAAAGGAAAGAAAAGAAGAAAATGACTTCCATTAGTTTAACTCAGCTACTAGAAGCTTCTACCCAAAGTGAAGCATTTTAAAACATGTTAATAAATAGTGATTATAGAGGGATTAAGCTCTGCTAACCTATGGTAGTCATCGGCGTCGATGTCATACCCCAATGCCTGAAATAAATACAGAAATTACTTCCCAAAACAAAGGGAAACACAAAGTTCGGCTAATTTCAAATATCAAAAGCCAATTTGATTTTTTCTTATGGTTTACGGCGAGTTTAAACAGCAATTTACCCGCAAACCGGCAAGGGAGCTGCCGTAAGTTTTGAAAAGCTCTGCTCGGAGCGTCGAAGCGTTGCTCTCTGGGAATCCGCATTTCTCCACAAGAAAATCTGCATAAAGAGAGAGACAAAGAAGATCAACGACTGAGATTGCACGAACTGATTATATGTGATGAATACAGGAAATTTCATACCATCGATGTTCTTCCTGAGAGCTTCGGCGATTCCAATCTTGGAAGAATACAGAGTGTCATCCAAATCTGACCCAAAAGAAGCCCAAAACAATAATCAGACCTCAGACAACCAACAAATGAAAAGAAGAAATTCGTGAACTGCTGGAGAGACTTACCGAAGATGAGGCACTCGACAGGAGAAGCAGAGTCGAGAAGGGACTTGCTGCAAGAATCCATGGCTTGCGTCGCTGAAATGGAGGGCAGGGGGAGCTAAGAATTGAAGTTACAGAGAAATGGAGGGGCAGGGAGAGCTAAGAGTTGAAGTTCAGAGGAATGTACGGGGGTAGAAAGGTAGAAGAGAAGATTATATTTATAGGCGTGGGCGAGTGGAAATGACGCGGATGGATAGGAATGCCGCTGACTAGGCTGCTCTGCCTTCCACTTTGACGAGTACTTGTGCGGGCTCCACGCGCCAGAACGAGAACTTTTTTTAAAATTGTGTCAGCTAGTCATACCCAGTTTTATTTAACGTTTTGCAATTATGTGTTTATTTTAATAAGTTCCGTGAGAAATATTTTCTCCAATATTTTATTTAATTTTTATAACTTTACCCAAGAAATTTATTTGAATTTTTTTAAAATATATCTTTTTTTCTAAGTTGCAAGGTTTTCTTATGGTTACCTAAAAAAATTTCAACAGAATCAACAGCAAGAAAGAACAATGATTGTATCCATATTTTTCTATTAAATGGTTACTTAATTACATTTAATCACAATAAAAGTTGGCATGTCATTATTCAGATCTAAAATTATAATCTTTTGTTATTTTGAGTGATTAATCAGTGAGTAAAACTAAAGAATAAGTTCACATTTTATGAAAGTATTTGCATAAAAAAATTGTGAATTTTTAGTCGATTTCTGGTTGGTAAAACAGGACATGTTGGCAATGATGCATGAACTTTTGCGAACAGGACTCTGTTATTTTACTCTAGGCGGAGAGGGTATCGAAGCCAATCCGGATCGACCGCGTGTGGAAACAAGACATAAACTGCCGGCTACACAGAAACTTCTGAAACTATTCTGACATGTGAAGGGCGTGGTCGTTTTTAAATCTCATCGGCCCAGTGACGGTCCACGGGCATAATAAAAGAAGGATTATTACGCGTTTATCTTAAACAATGACTAATTCACCCCTGGGTTGCAAAATAATCAGTTTGAAAATACAAGAGAAGTTATGGTAATTTTCTCCTCATAGAAGGGAAAGATGCTTTTCCTTTTAAAAATTACCACGAAAGTCGCAAAAGGGATGGGGGTCCCCTCGGGGAAGGTCCCAAAAAAGTAAAAGCAGGTATTTTAAATCCCATCGGTCTCCACGCCAAACATGTTTGGGATGCTTCCATTGATTGCTGCAGTCTCTGATGCAGCGTGATGTGACTGTTAGATGGTGAAGGGTTACGGCATCCACCACGCGTAATGCAACGTCGAATAGCATTTGTGGGTTAAAAGTCGAATAGAAGGGCAAACGACACTCCCACTTTTATATTTGCTCAATGGCTGAGCAAGGAATCAAGAATTATGTTCCATGCCAAAAAGATAATATATACATTAACTCGATTCGAGATGCGTTGTGGAAAAATTTACATGTACTTCTCATTTAACGAGTAGAATGTACATTGCTATTTGTAGGAAACAGACCTAACTCATTAAAAAAATTAAATGATTATCTACGTCAGTATCACTTAAAGTAGTCAAATTAATGAGACAATCATTCTAAATCAGTGATTTTTTAATGTTATATTAGGAATATTAGTGTTACTTTCTTTTATTGTTCTCACTTGTTATTATTTTTAATTTTTGATTCTTTTCATGAATAGTGGTTCAATCTTCTCGAATGAATTCGAAACATTCTTTTCAAGTACTAACGCGAATGGAAATATTGGGTACTTACATCACATTAAATAAGTATTCCAATTCAAGACCGTATCGAACACCAACTAATTGGCAATCATCATGGACCACTAAACCTACTCAATAGTTTGCAAGACATGAACGTGAATTTGCATGGCTTTATGACATGCCCGTGAAAAAGGATAGGCTTTCACACTTACCGTTTTAGTGTGTGGTGGTGATTATGATTCTCTTTATCTCACTTGTGATTCACGCGACATATAAAAATAATGATTTTTTTTTAAAAAAAAAAATCGGGTGATATCACTATGTCAACATTTTTATGTTTGCAATTTTCTAAGATGAAAGCGACCTCAATATTTTAATAGGTCGGTTTTGTGTATGATTTTCTTATATTAAAGAAAGAAAAAAAAGTTGTTGGGATTGCAATGAATGCAATCTTTTAAGGAGAAAATCAAGAGAATACACTAAGAATTGTGGATGCCCGAAGGATTTGATCATGTATTCATTCACAATTACCACAACTTATCCAAGAATCAAGAAATAAACAAATGGTTTGGGCCTTAGGAGGTCTATTTACAATAAACAATAATTGGGCCTTACAACAACGAATATGAATCATGGGATGGGCTACAACATCAATATCCTCAACAAAATTTCTTCGTTATTTTCATTGTTTGCCTGTTTTTAGTTCTACCCACCAAATAGCTTGTTGGCCAATTTTTACAACCTTGCAGCATCACAATGGTCGATCATCCCTATCAATTATGTCATTCATGACTTAACCGCAGGCAGTATACCAGGTTTCTCCGGTGAGAATAGGGAGGAGATTGAAGGGATTTGCTCCTTAAAAGATTGCAAGATGTGAGTAGCAGATGGCCGGAGGATGGGCGACTGGACGAGGCACATGGTTGAGATGGAGAGAATGGATTTGGCTTCTTCCAAGTCATAGTGCCAGGCCAGCCGTGGATCCATCATTTCTGCCACCTCCCTACCGCCCAACTCACTGACGTTTGTCAGCTTGGGTCTCAGTATAGATGTCAAAAATTCTCCCCTTTCCGAGCAGAAGGCCTCCCTTCCCGTGACAAGTTCCAGAAGGACGACACCAAAGCTGTAAATGTCGTTCTTCTTTGAGGCTATTCCCGTTCTCAGGTAGTGGGGATCGGTGTACCCGGGGGAACCCATCATCACTTGCTTCACCCTTAAGGGAGAGGAGGAAGAAAATGAAGAATATGCCGAAGATGATGGCGGTTGTACCGTCGAAGAAAACCCCATCTTGGCAGACCCGAAATCGCAGAGCTTGCAATTGAGATGCTCATCAAGCAGGATGTTTGAAGCTTTGATATCGCCGTGAACAATGTGGGGGGTACATTTTTCATGTAAAAATTCCAATGCCTGCAAAAGCTGGAAGGCTACGATCATGCGGCTTCTCCACGAAAGCACAGGGGATTCCCTTTCGGCCCAGTGGAGCTTCTCTTGCAAGCTTCCGTTGGGCAAGTACTCGAATACCATGACTCCTTGCTCTCCGTCATCAGAGTAGCCAAGAAGCTTGACGATATTTTCATGGCGAAGACGGAGCAGGATGTCTAGTTCCTGCTTGAACATTTGGTTGAGGCGCTCGCTGCAAAAGTGAATCTTCATCGCTCCCAGCCCCTGGGTCACATATGAGACCGGTATGTGAGCCAGATAGACCGTGCTAAACCCTCCAGATCCAATCACCTTGGAGAAGTTCATGGTGAACCTCTCAACCTCATCCCAAGTGAATTTCCTGACAGAACCATTATTCTTCCGCTCTTGATCATCACTCTCAAGCTTAAGAGTGTCGATGGCGAGATGATCGACATGATCTTGATGATCAGCGACCGCATGTTTCGGTCTGCGTCTAATTTTGAACCCAAAGCACTTGAGGAAAACCATGACCAAGCAGCAATCGAAGAAATACAGTCAGTACAACTCCAAAATGTTAATAGCAAGATCTGGGCTGGTCAACGTGGCTGCGTCTCTTGCCCTGTTCCTGTTGCAGTGCTTTTTATAGGAAGCTGTCGGTGGATGTTGTTGGTATTAGAACAAAAAAAAAAGGGGCAGTGATAGCAGAAGAGAAGCAACCCGGAAGCTGTGTTGAGAAAGTAGAAGGGAAAATCAAAAGGGATGAACCAATAATAAACATGACCCCCCGCACACAAGTTCAGACCCCGTAGACTTTGCTGGCTTCAAGACCCGTGTGCAGGAAGCCTCCTCCTTCCCTCTAGATTTGTTTAGTCTTCAGGGGGTAGGTCGCCGGGGAGGCAGGATCAAACTGTGTCTCCTCTCCGATCTAAACACGGAGACATGAAGCTTCCGAGGCAGAGGGGTGCCTTCTTTGATCAAAGTGAGATTGTCACCAAAGAAATAAGGGAGATTCTTGCAATGGGAAAGAAAACTCAGACCCTGATTTCTAACAACTCCGGCTTCCCAACCTCCGGTCTTTTTTATTTTTTATTTTCATTTGTTGGGGCGTAGCTCAAGTCAAATTTATTTATAAACAAATAAATAATTTGGAAGGAGAGGTTATATATTTTATTTGGAAGAAAATTTTCAAACAAAGTTGAGCCAATAATATGACACTTTTCATACCTTTCTTAATTTAATATCTCTCCTCACAGCCGATGTTGGCTATGAGCTTTTTCACGAGGCAATACATCCTTTATAGTGCACGTAGGTTTCTTTTTGAATTTAGAACTTTAATATTATACTAAGAAAATTAATTTTTTCTTTGAAATTGACTTGTTATTAGACAACAAAGTCCGACATGGGAGAAAAAAATATTTATGATATATTTAATAAACTTGGATAACCTTTCTCTTCAATGAGGCTTTTTGAGGAGAGGTGAACTTGAGCCTTCAAGATAGTATCAGAATCAAACTGCAAATGACCTTATCCTTCACTAGGAAAAGATTGAGCTTGTACTATGGGGGATATTAGACAACAAAGTTCTATATAGGATAAGAAAATACTAATGATGTGCTTTCTAAGCTTAAACACTTTTTTTTTTTTTAATGAGACCTTTTGAGGAGAGGTGGACCTGGACCTTTAAGATTATTAAGAGGAAATGAATCCATAGCAACAACTTTGTAAATATATCAACAAGTTGTTGAGAAAAAAGAACACAAACAATTGTAATATCTTTAAGTGCAACTTTTTCCTGTACAGAATGAAAGTCTATAGAAATATGCTTGGACTTATCATGAATGAACGACTTTGTGGTGAGGAACAAAGTCGAAGTGTTATCACAATGTAGTAAAGGTGAGACGAGGTTGAGGGACAAACATATCTCAAAGCAAAAAAGTAGATCTCAATGGATTGAAAAGTGGATTTGCAACTATAGGGGCATGCTAGCTTGATAAAGGCAGTTCACAGAGAAAGAGAGGTCCAGCTTGGTGAGAATTAAACATAACAAAGCTCCTACCAAACTTCTAAAGGTCGATAGTTGTGAGACAAAGAAGTAACAGTTCTTAATCTAACATAGTTTGGTGGGGAGAGGAATTGCAATAGATTTTCAATAAGCCATATTTTCTTTAGATAGTAAATTTGCTAAATATTGACGTTGGCTCAAATGTAAGCTAGTAAAGGTGTGATGAACTTCAAGTCCAAGGAAGAAGTGAAGGTTTCAAGATGTTGAAGGGGAAACTCAAAGCTTAAGGCCACAATAAAGGAATCAATATGCAATTAAGAACTTCTTATTACAATTAAATCATCAATGTATAAAATAAGGCATAGATGAATGTTGTTTGAATCATAAATGAAGAAAGAAAAATTGTTGTGAGAAGTGAGGAAGCTAAACTCAAGCATAAAATATGTGAACCAATCATTACCAAGCCCATGGAGCCTATTTGAGTCCATATAGTGCACACCTTAATTTGCAAACATAATTGGGTCGTTAGGAATCAATATTTAAGGTTGATGCATGAATAATGGCTGGGTAAGAGGCTTGTGTAAAAAAACATTATTAATGTCAAATTGTAGAAATGATTAGTTTTCCACAAGCACAACGTAAAGGACCTTTCTTATGGCAGTATGCCAAACAATGGAAGAAAAGTTTTTTAGGAAACCAACACCAGCTTCCTAGTGGAATCCTTTGTCTACAAGCCAAGCTTTAAGCCAACCAACCAACCCATTTGGAGCAAGCTTGGTTCTATACACCCACCAATAGCCAATAAGATTTTAAGAAGGGTCAAGAGAAACAAATACCCATGTTTTGTTGCAAAAAAAGGCACATATTTCTTCATCGATGGAAACTTTTCACCCATGATGAAGGAGAGAGGTTTTAACAAAGGATGGAAGGGAAGGAACAATATCAATTGATTTTGGGTTGGACTTTACAGTTTCGAATTGACTTCGAGTTTTCATGGTGTGAGTGCAATAGAGAGGGACAACTGGCTATAAATTAGGAGACTATAAGTTTGATGAGGAAGATATAGGATCAGAGGTCAAGGATGATGTACTGGGTTCAAGGCTGGAATGGGTCTCAAGTGCTGGAGTGGAAAGTAAAGATTGGCTAGGTAAACAATCATATGATGGGGTGAATAATGGGTTGGATGTACGCTCATCGGGTGAATTATGCAAGTGGGCCAAGGCATCGGGTTTGTGTGGAGAGGCCAAATTTGATGGAGGAGATATTGGAGAGTCAAGGTTGCTGGGAAAAGCTAGGGAATCTAGAAAGCTAAAATTAGTCATAGGAGATGATAGTTAAGTTGTGAACCAATAGACAAGATATTGAGAGAGAGAGAGAGAGAGAGAGGATTCTCTCGGGAGCTTGTGTTATTTAAGCATGGGGCATTAGGTTTGGTGAAATCGTTGCCCTAGAGGTTGAAGGGAGGTTAAGTGGTTTGAGAGGCTTTTCAGTCTCAATTTTGAGAAAGGAGAAGGATTTCTCATTAAATAACACATGCCTTGAAATAAAACATTGTCCTATTGGGATATGATAGCACCTATGGCCCTTATGATGAGATTTGTAGCCAAGAAATGCACATTTAAAAGAACATGTAAAGAGTTTATCTGGAGCTAGATGCCGAAGATGGGGAAAGTAGGCACATCTGAAAGTTCGTAGAATTGAATAGATTGGCTTGCTAATATGGAGTTTTTCATAGGAAGAAAAACCATTTAAAAAGGTTAATGGAAGCCAATTTATCAAGATTATTGCTGTAGAGAAAGTGTCAATCTAAAAGGACTTCGGCACCCCTAGTTGAAGACAAAGTGGTTCGTCCTAATTCAATAAAGAATATTGGACAAGGAAGTCCCTGGTGAGAGAGAAAAATACTCGTCATGTACCTTGTAAGTTTGGACAATATTTCTTTATAATAAAAGCCTTTTGATAATAGGTGAATGTGGGCCTTCAAAACTTATAAGAGAAATATATGAATTTCATTTAAAAAAAAACTCATAAGCTTATAAGCTTATGATGTACCTTACAAGCTTACAAACTTAGACAACCTCTCTTTACAACGAAGTTTTTTGAGGATGGGACATTTTGATGAGAGGTGGACATGAGCCTTCAAAACTTGTAAGAGAAAAATGAATTTCATTTCAAAAAAATTTCTTAAGTAGGATTTAAACCTTAAACATGCCACAACATTATAAATAGTTCCGTCCATTGTAAAAAATCTTCGCATCAATTATTGCTCCATCTAAACTTTCTAACTCGAAAGAAGTTTTGAAACTATCATGCTTACAGCAGAGAAAAGAAAATGTTTCCAGGATAAGTCTGACAAAGTTTTGAACCTCTTAGATTCTCTCAACTCGATTTTTGCACCCCTCTGCGTCACTTACATTTGGGTTATATCTCGATCGAGGAAACGGCTCTAATGAGTTTCTTGATAGCATAATTTAGTTGAATGAACCCACCCACAGGTGGTCCACTTGGTAAGGGTTGGGCTTGGAATCCTTGAGGTCCCAGGTTCAACTCCCCATGGGGAGCATTTGTGATTTAAGTGGGGGGTCATGGCGGTGGGTTGCTGTGCTAGCTTTCCCCAAGGATTAGTCGAGGTGCGCGCAAGCTGGCCCGGACACCTTGGTTACCAAAAAAAAAAAAAAAAAAAAAAAAAATAATTTAGTTGAATGAGCATACTTCTGAACAGACCGCATATATTTTTCACTGTTTTGTCAACAAAGGGATACTACGTAACATAGGTTTGGCTGAATGATTATCTTCTTAGCAGTTGAAAGATACCGTTTGTTCTTGATGCCCTGAAAGGTGGAGTTGCTTATCTTTTGATTTGTCTGGTAGGACGAGGAAGAATTTTAGAGGCATTTTCAAGGAGCTGCCAAATGTGCCTTCCGTTTTCAAGTGAAACGAGCCATTTTCCTCTCTCATCTCCAGTTTATTTTTTCAGTAATGTGTCCTAGGAAATTTTTAGAGGTTATTTCTCTCAGAATTTCTGGCATGTATACGATTTATATATCATTTGAACTTGTCCAGTGAACTTAGGGCTTCACTCTGAAGCTCACACGTTTATTCCCATTTGTCAGACCACAATGATCAACCTTCCTTGGGTTTTGATTTTGCTTTCAGTTCACAGTGTTCTTATTTTGATGAGACTGGTGGTCTTACGAGGATGAGCTTTTGATTATGTTTGACTTGCGTGCACTGGTTAATAATTAACGGTTTCTTCTTAAGTATCTGCCTTGGTCTTTCACATTGTATCTGCTCAAGATAATCATACAAATGTCTCACATAGGGCAGGGCAGATCAATCAAGCTGGTTTTCAACAAAATTAGGACATTTAAGCATCCATAAACAAAGTAGAGGTTTATGGAGAAGTTAGATCCGTTTTCCAGACTCAAGTATAAGCTGCTCGTAACTCTGGAAGAGAAGATCATAAAAGAAAGACCCACCATTACCATTATATCAAACCTTTCAAGTAAGTACACATGCAAAAAGAAAAAGAAAAGGGGGAATAGAAATATAGATAAACAAGGCTCATATTTCTCTGTGCTTAGGTGTAGGGGCTCCCTTCGTTCCATTTCTCATCCTTGAGTACTTCTATGGGCACTGCCATGGCCATATATGAACCTTGCCGTTCCTTCTGTGTACACATGAGTCTCATTGTCTAGCCTGTCAATGCATCCCTATATCAGTTGCTGCAATAGTTCTCAGAACAGGAAATTATTCGTGTGTGCAAAAAGTCAAACATAATCAGCCTTACGAGTTCCTCACGGCTTTGCTCAAGGTGGATGCCGATGAGAATGTTTTCCCGTCGAGATATCTATTCTCCCCTGCAATCCTCTGCTTCATCCTGATGTCCAACTCGTCAGCACTCAGCAAAAAAGGAGTATCGGAAGCCTGCAGTTTTCAACAATTTTAATCGAACCAAGTTAATTTCAACGCGTCTGTTCACTACCGTCGGTCTCAAGAATAGCGTGCTTATAGAAGTGTTAATTTGTCATACCACCACCCAGCCCCACGTATCAGCGAAAGAAGGAATATGAGCTGAGTAGGGCACCACATCTGTACGCAAAGGAAGTAAAGTGAACCCAGGGCCCGCCGTGATAAGGAACTCCAGAAATGCAAAATATCATTAGGATCGAAAGGGGTACTTACATTTGAAGACCTGCCTTAAAGTGTTGTAAATGCAAGAGAACACTTCTGTGTGGCTGAATATTCCAGCTGGTCCAGCCTACGTAGAATAATAGAAAACATAAACAGGTTAAATTTAATTTGTTTCCTCGTCTCTCCTCTCTATCTCTCGCTTACACACAAGCACGCAGGCGGACCCACCTGCGTGACGAAGATGCCACCCTGATTGAGTCTGGGCTTGACAGTGAACTCATAGAAGGATTTGGTGTAGAGCTTGTAGCATGGACCTCCTTCAATTGGATCAGCCAGGTCACCTATGATCACATCAAAATGCTCTTCTCTGCTTTCCAGCTCGGCTCTGCAGCAAATTACGGGAATGCATAGGGGTTACCAACAGTAAAAACGGCAACAAGAAGGGTAACTATGAGCTGAAAGTAGAGAAGGGGGACCTGGCATCATTGATGACGAGCTCAAGTCTTGGATCACAGAAAGCTTCCCTGTTTACGATTAAGTATGACTTGCAGAATTCCACTACCTCCTGTTCAATGGAAGAAGAAATTATTGAGTTACTTTAGCCGTTTTTCTTTTTTAATTAAGCACTGCTGCTTTAATCACATATTTTGCGGCTTGTGAAGCATCATTTTGTCGTATAAATGGAATGAAAGGTTAGACAAAAGTTCAAATTTTTCTAGACAAGACAACTTTTTGCTTCTTCCACCGAACCTGTTTGGAAGAAGAAACTACTAGGTTACTTTACTAGCTTCTTTAACGAAGATTTGCGTGCTTTAATCACATATTTGCGGCTTCTGAACATCATTTTGTCGTGCAAACAGAATAAAAGATTGGACAAAGTCAATATTTTCTAGACAAGACAGCTTCTTTTTGCTTCCTTCCCCAACCATGGTTTTGCCTTTTAGCGACAAGACAGAAGACGAAAGGTCTGACATTAAAGACAACAGAGGAAAAACAAAATTGTAACTTCACATTACACGGGAAAACGTCCAAAATAAGTGCGATCATTTTCTTTAGAAAGTAATTGAAAGAAACGAATCCTACGGACAAATAACATCCTGAGTAAAACAGAAACATGAAACCAGAAAGGTCGAGACGGAAATTCTTAGTTGAACCATATTTGAAAAGTACTATGGATGTCTTACCTCATCAATGTCACACATGGTAACCTTCTCTGCAGTCTTATGTCTAAGAATTTCTCTTGCTGTTGAACCTTCACCTCCCCCCATAATAAAGATGCTCCTTGGACTAGAACAAGATTTAAATTTAGAATGATCGAGCATTACTGTCCACTACAATAGAAAACAAGAGGAATAAAAGGCAAAAACAACTACTGAGAGGAAAAGGTACTTTGGGTGGTGAAGAAGTGCTGGATGAACGAGAGATTCATGGTAGATGAATTCATCTATCTCAGCACTTTGAAGCTTTCCATCAATGACTAGAGCCTATTCATAAGACAATGTCGAGCTAAATATGAGTCAAAAATAGTTGCAAAATAAATGCGATAAATTCTTCTTAGGAAATATTATGTGTAAACCTTTCCAAAGGGCTTTGTGTCCAAAAGCGCAATGTCCTGGTACAGAGTGGCTGCTGTATGCAATATGCTGCATTAAAGAGAAAAAGAATTACATTACATACTATGGAAAAGATGGAAGTCTTGCACTTAGCAATGAAGACTAATCGCAAGATGGTCTGCCCCTTTCAGTGACCTTGTTATGGTCTCATAAAACTTGCGTTTTTCGAGAAAACACTTTTTTGAACATAAGAAAAAAGGTGTCGGTGAGGATGTTAAAAAAATAGTTCCCAGTGGTGTTATCATTAGAGTAGTTCACACTCCCCGGTATTGAGGTCCATAAATACTCCAGAATCTAGAACAACATCATAGACGACAGCTGGGACACATTTTACGCCATTTTTGATCTTTAGGATAAAGATCTCACCTTTTTAGCGTAATATGTGTCCCAGCTGTCCGCTATGATGTTGTTCTAGATTTTGGAGTATTTTTCACCTCAATACCGTGGAGACACATTTTACGCTAAAAAGCTGAGATCAACACCACTGTTTTGTTGATCAAAAACCTTTCTTTGTATTGAGAAATAAATAGGAAAACAAACTTGACCACAACCAGAGGAGTACCCTGAAGAAAGTAGAAAAGGTAAATACTGAACTCTTGACAATGGCAATGTGTAAGCTGAGAAGTGGAGAAAAGAGAACCGGAAAAGATTGGAACGTGGACCTTATGGTGATATTTATTTGATCTTATACTTAATGCATTAACTGGCGGTACTAAAAGCATTGCAAGTACAACAAGGAGCCTGCTTGCATGGGATATACCTGTTGAGAGCAAAAGACCATCTCAAATTCTCCTCAATCTCTTCCTCATACCAACAGCTCTTCCTGTAACCATTTAGTGGAAGGGCTTTACCGTGAACTCCGTTTCCGTTAGCAATACCATTGGTACAAGAAATATCACCCATTTTTCCTGTTGCTAAAAGAAGGTCGAAACACACAGAGCAAGAGAGCGAGAGAGAGAGAGAGAGAGAGAGAGAGAGAGAGAGAGAGAGGGAGGAAAAGAGTGTACAAGTGATGAGAGGGTAGAAGGGTTAGTGCACAATATAAATGTGATGGTGGTGGGGGGGTCTCAGGGAAATCGAAAAGGACTGCGATTTTGCGCTTGGCATGGATGAGTAGGGGGATTTATCGAAGTGGGTGTGCTCGAGACCCAAAAAGAGGAAAATCCTCATTGTTTTTCGAGAAGTAAAACCCCGGTGTGCGCGGTTTGTAAGGATGATCTGCACGCGTGGTGGCATATCCATATTGTCTTCCTTCATATTCGCTGTAATGGACATACGTAATTATCTTTGCCATGTGCATGCGCAGCCACGGAAGAGTAGAACCGATGCGATTTGACGTGGATGATTTGGTGGGGTTATGGTAGACACTCATAGACTACGGGGTCTATGAGGAAATTCCCCGATGTAGATCGGACATGTGGGATTCGCCAGGTGATGGCATACAAGAACGACGAAAGACATGGCATGAATGATGCGAAGACGGCAAGGCACATGGAAAGAGAGTTTTCATTAGAGGAAGGAAAAGGATAAAGGATGATGATTGACGTGGTGACATTTAGCGGGAATTTTGGTTATTCCTTTCTTCGGAGATGTGTGCAGACTTTAGGCGTAGAGAGAGAGAGAGACAAGAAGGAAGAGAAGAGCGTGCTGCAGACTCATCATCATATTCTCTTTGTTGCCTCAAAAGATTGAGTGAGGGCGTGCTGGACCAGGCGCACTCATAATCACCATCACCATCAAAGCATCAATCCTCTACTCCCAACCATGATAAAACCAAAGAATAACCCTCTTCACGCTGTGGAACTCACCTTTCTCTCTCTCTCTCTTTTTTTTCTTCTTCTTTTCCCCCCACCTTAAGTCATGCCTGCCATTGCAACGTGTCAACGCATGATCCCATATTTTGATCCACCTTGTAAGTCTAGTAGGACCCAGAGACATGGCCCATCTTCTGATGTAAGGTTGCCATCAGCATGATGTTCCCCCCGGACCATTGGTAGACAAGGAGGGGTTCCTTGGAGGAGTGGTGTCCTTGGTCGCACGCCGTCCATCTATAAATACAAAGCAATCATCGTTGTAGGGTTCTGGGGGTGATAATGGAATGTAAAGTGATTATGGTACCGAAGGCCTGAAAGGCCTGAAAGCGAAATCCTCTTTGCTTCACTGTTTTGTTCCCTAAGATCTTTTTCTGCTCTGCCCCTCCTCATGACCTGTTTGAATCATTGCATATAACAAACCTTTGGGCGACCAAAATATTAAGAAATTTGATTAAGACTTACTTATTTGGGACACCAAAGATGACTGATGTTACAACCTTTCTATTGCATACTTTACTCTAATTTCTTCCTTCTTTTCCAACATGATGTAGAAAATTAGTTTATATATTGTTAAAGCTCACATATTTCTTACATTATGCAACATTACAAATGTCTAATAATTTGATCATTATAATAAAAGAATGTGTTACTATATACATATTAGGTTTTATCAATGTTTAAGTTACCTTTAATGTTGAATAAAGATTGTTTTTTTTTCTCCACCTTAAAGATCCTTCGCAACAATGGCCCACGCACCATAGTCGTCTAGGTTTTCTGTCATTAATCTGAATTTAGAAATGACAGTGACAAAACTTTCACAGCAAAATTACTTAAATTTCCACCCGTTAATGGTGATGCAAGCCACAATGCGCACTCTCTATTGACCAGAGCATTTTTACCAAACGCAACATCGGCACCACTGTCCAGTACCCCCCACCACTATGCCACCATTCCCGTCTTATGCTCCACCAAGTCCAACAACATTCTCAGCAAATTCCACTTTATGACGACAATTCTTAGTTATTTATGGAAGATAACGTTGGCCCATTTAGGAGGAGTTCAACTAATAATGCCTTTTGGTGGTGCGCCATGAAGGTCCCCATATACATGTCGATCTAAGCCATCTTTTCTGGTTCTCTGAATCGCCACCTCCCAATCATAACCCTGAAATCAAATCCCAAAATTTGAAGGTGCCCTATGGCCTTTCGATCTTACGCTGAGGTGGAAGTACACATGACAGGGCAGACTTGATGGCAGAAGATCGAAGATCTTTTGTGGATAAGGAAGCTTTTGGACGGCTCAGTTCCCCGCATGGAGAAAGGATGTTCAGCAGAGCTTATCGGTAACGTGCAGCACGGTTAGCGGTAACGTGCTGGTTCTTAATGTAATAGGACGTAAAGGCCAGTAGGGTCGTACAAGCAGCAGCTAGTAGAGAGGGGTCAGTCGAGAGGGCTTGGGCCAGTGTGGGTTGTAAGGGCTAACGTGCCTTGTAAAAGGGGTTTTGCAGCACCCCTGACACTTCCATCTCCAGCGGAGGGAGAATGCATCTGTAATCAGACTTTTGTGAATGAAAATCTAGGGCGCAACATGTGATTTGTTGATCTTTTTCTAAAGGATCAACCAGTTTGTAAGCCTGAAGCCCGAGCTGAAACCAGACGGTCATGTGAAAATTTCTATCCGTGCGTCCAATGGACATAGACATAGACATCAGGTTCCAACACCTTAAGACCAGAAAAAAGAGGAATTTGGCGATTCCTTGACTCAGGGCCCAGACCCATTCGTTGCTTGTGCATTAATGGTTTTCTAATAGAATGAGTGGCATCCTGGAAACTCATAAAAGGTACCTTCTTCAGCAAAAGAGGCAATAACGAAAAATGAAGAGGGTTTACCCTAGACAACAGTCAAAAGGATATGCGATGAAGGCTTAGCATTAAGCTGAGTTTTTTAACTAAACAAGCCCGTGCAGTCAGTTTTTGCGCACATCAGGGCTCGCTTCAGCCTCCTCAGACGTGAATCCTGGTATCTAAATTCAGGCCCATGGTGGGTTTCAGTTGAAAAGTCTTCCCCAAAACAAAATCGGATTGGCTGATGTTGATGTTCATCCAACTCAGACCAAACCCCGGCGCCTGAACTTGCAAGCCTGACATACCGACCTAGAGCTATCTATACAAATTATCTGATTTGTAATTACTGTAAACTAGATATCTACTTAGATTTGGTTTCCAAAACTTGATACTACCCGTGGTTATTTGGTCGTGTTTAATTCATATGTTTTATTAATATCTATGCCAATTCACTTCTCTTCTCTACTCTAGTATGCATCGCGTTTATGATTTTTTTCTAATTAATTTTTTTCTCTAGTTGAGGAAAATCAATCTTAACTTTATATTTCTTTGCCACATACTTTTTAAGTTGTAGTCGTAAAAAAAATGCCTAAGGGAGAAAGAATGATAAATCATATCATAAAATAATTTTGACAGAATTCTTTTAAAGATGATATTATCCGTTTTCATGCAAACATAGATGTACGTTTTATTTTTCTTTTTGTCTGAAAACCAATAGTACCAGTTAGTATACTTTTTCGACAATCCCGCTAATTATCATCATACAATCAAATTGCAACATCAAGTGTATTATGTTGCCTTACATGAATTACACAATCCATACCTTAACAACAAAGAAAACTTATTTGATTGGATGATATTACACTAATTAAATGGTGCACGGTTTGGGAAAGAATTGGATAGAAGGACGAACAAACTTTATTAGTATGACATAGAAAGGAACGTTAATTTCTATTTAAGGCCAATGGAAGGAATACCATCAATTCGTCTAGATGCTCTAAAGATCAATGTGTAGGACACTAATATGATAGAAATTCAAGGTTTTCATGGTCTGGTGTTCAAAGAGGGTAAATAAATTATTTACAGAATACTAAAAAGCTCATCTAAGGATCATCTTTTTCGGATAACCAACAAATCGGGGTTAAACAGAACCGTGGATAAGAAAGGATGTTCCACCAAGTAGACATTTTCTCCACCACTACACAATCGCGTCTCCAACGGCCATCCCACCCCTTGTGCGGCGCCTACCACACGACCACCCTTTGCACAATGCCGCTTATAGTAGACCATCACAATGCCTACGTAGAAAACCTCCACGGCAGCATCTTATTCATAGAACCATTACCAACTAAAAGCTAGCTTAAAAATTAAAATGGTACTTTTTTTATTTAAATTTTATTATAAGGAATTATATTTTCAATCTGAGACTTCTATCTTACACATATTCTCACATGTTGAGCGACATTAAATTCAAGGTCATTATGGGGTGAAACAAATTCAATTTAAACTTTGATATTGTGTTAAAAGGCTTAATGCCTAATATGAAAGTTAGTTTAAGAGTTAAAGAAACATTTTTTTTATTAAAGCTTTATCAAACAAGATCATATATTAGATGTAAGACTTTTGTTTTACACACATGCCCTGTATATTGAGCAACAATGGTCTCAATGATCAATATGTAAAGGAGTGTATACAAGACAAAAGTTTTACATTAGAAGAAAAAATCTTTGAAGTGATGCTTAAATGAGAGAAAAACTCTTCAACTTATGAGCTAACTTTTAAATTAGACCTTTAAACATTCTAATAGTTATTTCATATAATTACTATAAATCCAAATTTTTGCATGACCACATGGCACAATGTTACAAGGTTTACACACTACTTCATGTGGCCCACTCCTTTTAACACCCTAAACACATAGTACCTCCATGTATACATACCATAGTTAGCCGTCACTAGTGGCACTAGTAATCACACCACTCTTACCATACACTATGGCAAAATTTTGTTTTCCAATTGAATTTTCTTTCAAAATATTGTCAAGGAAAAAAGTTTCACATACAAAATAATAGGTAGTGTTTAAATGCAAAAAATTGTTCCTTAACTCATGAGTTAGCTTTTTGGGATGAATTTTAAGCTTTTTAATATGATGCCAAATTTTAAATTAATCTCTTCTAAAAGTCTTTAGATATACTCTGTGCACAAAAAGTGTTTATTTCACTCTACTTAACCCTGAGTCAAAGGTATCTTCAATGTGTAGGTGAGTGTTGAAAAAAGGGTTCCACATAAGAAATAAATTATCCTTAAGTAATATTTAATTATACAAAATTATTCTCTTAACTTATAAGCTAACTTTTAAATTGAACTTTAAGCATTCTAATTGAGACTAATAAAATACTGGATTGGAAAAAGAATAAAAATACATGGTAATCAAACCTTTCTACCGTCAAATACTTGATATTGAGGGCTATGATTTTCACATAATCACTTCAACTAGATAATTTTTCAAATATGTCTAAAGCAGCTAGTATTCTTGTCTGATGGTTTGGTGTTACAGTTCTATTATCTTAAACTTTATTCTAGAAATCAATTATTACATCGTCGTCAAAACAAAATAGAATGAATTCTGCCTCCTGCTTCATAATGAAATATTGAATGAAAATCGTTTGGTCTCCCGACCGAATACCACAACCGATGGCAAAGACTTCGTACCAAGTTAGGTGGCACCTAGACGGTTGGAAATGCTCCATAATTCCAAGTGCAGGCCGCTTGACTCGCCAATTTCATATACTTCTCTATGCAGTCCGCGTCATAACGTTTTGTTTTTAAAAGACGTGCTGAATTCTTACTCTCATCCTTCAACAAACCCCATAGTCAATCTTTAAGACTTATCAATAAGAAAATAGATAAATCTACCACCTTGACAGCTGCCATTTAACTTACTACCCAATGAATGTTTTTTTTTTTTTTTTGGTGGGGTGGGGGGGGGGGGGGAAGGGGTGTGGGGGAGGTGGGTGTGGTGGGGGTGGGGGTGGTGATGGAGTGATTACCCTAATGCCTACCCTAATTCAATTTGATAGTACTTGCAAGTTTTGATTATAATAAACCCAACAAGCGATAGGGAAAAATATCAATATTGTTGAAAATCAATGCTAATGTCGTACTCATGTGACGCAACTTATTTTAAAGATAACGTCTGCTGGTCAAAATGTTGAGTGAAAAAAAGATAGTCTACAATAGTTTCTTAAAGTTTTCTGATGAAGAAAGACAAACAACATAAACAATCATTAAGACAATAAGAACAGGGAATAGATTTAGTTTTCGTCTATAAATTACAGGAACATCATAGTATTTTACAATTTTAGTTCTTGTATTGAAAATAATACTTATATTCTTATGAATTACGCATGCAATAAAATTACCTTAGTCATAACTCAAATAGTACTAGACAATTTCGTATGTTATAAGAGGATATATATCCAACCACCAAAGTAAAACCCTACAACCAATAGGAGCCAAATATTAAAAAATGAAAAAAAAAAAGTTATTCCAATATAATAATGTTATGCTATTACCACCTGAGGGATTGACTTAGTACAAAGGTTTTTATCCGGACCTGCTTCGGTGAGGAAGAACACATGAGATCAACTGAGGGATTGGTTTAGTATAAAGGTTTTGATCCCGACCTGCTTCAGCGAGGAAGTACACATGAGATCAACTTTCCATGAACATGAGGACATTCATGAGAGGGAATAGTGTTAAGGCACACCACAGGTTTCCACCACAGCTCTTCCTATGGTCATTTTGCATTGACGCTGACGTTGAGTGGCGGTTTTGAGCTCCATTCCTACTTGCACCTCCTGAACGCAGTTGAATTCCATTCCCACTTGCAACACCACAATAATTGTGATTTCCCCCATTAGATATTTGAAATAAATGTTAGTCTTTAAACGTAACTATAACAGCGTTTAGTAAACCTCGAGCAATTGATAAACGAAGCCGCATGCTCAAAGGGACGACCTCATCCGTTTGTTTCCTGCCTGAGTAAAGCTTTCACGCTATTTTTGGCATATCAAAATAGCTAGCTGCAATCTTAAGATGTATGGCCTTTCATGGGCGACGGATGAGGGAAATTTTTAATATATTTTCGGCCAATATGGTCTGTTGTAAAAGACTGCTGGTTGAAGAGTCAATGCCTTGGGATATAACTTGTTATTATGTATGGTATGTTCAAAGTTTTTAAAATCAGGGAGCATTAAAAACAAAGGGACTAATGCAAGCCTGTACATAAGAAAGCTGTTAACTGAGAAGCACATAATTAAGTTTGGTTTCTTAGATCAAGTTTCTTAGCATACTTCACGGTAAGGTATGACCGTTGAAAGGACTAACAGTGAATTAGGTACGCCAAAATGCCTTATTTAAGGTGCAACGAGGCCTTAGTTTTTCCATACAGAGACATGGTCTCAACTTTGAAGCTAATCTTCTTCTTACTCGTATCCATCTACTCCTTGTCGCCGGCCTCAGGCCACCAGCACCACCCCCTGGACCCTCTAACCCCATCCGAGTTCAACCTGGTCCGAGCCATAGTCAAGAAATCATACCCTCCCCCAAACCACAACCTTACCTTCCACTACATAGGTTTGGACGAGCCAGACAAACCCAGCTTTCTGCTATGGCTATCAAACCGCGCCTCTAAGCCCCCTCCTCGCAGGGCTTTCGTCATAACCCGTGAGGCGAGACAATCCCACGAGATCGTGGTGGACATATTCACTCGTTCGATAGTCTCCGATGAAGTTTACAATGGACATGGCTACCCTATGCTTACCTTTGACGAGCAAGTTGCTGCTATCAAATTATCGAAAACATACGAACCATTCCTGGAATCAGTTAAGAAGAGGGGGCTGAACGTATCAGCCGTTGTTTGCTCCACTTCTACAGTCGGCTGGTTCGGAGAGGTTAAGAGTAAGAGGGTGTTGAAGCTACTATGCTTCTACACAGAGGGGACAGTTAATTTATATATGAGACCCTTGGAAGGAATAACGTTGCTGGTTGATCTGGATGCGATGACGATTGTGGGGTACCAGGATAAGTTCATCGTTCCGGTTCCAAAAGCTGAGGGCACGGACTACCGGTCATCCAAGCAGATGCCCCCGTTTGGCCCAACTTTACACGGTGCAGCGTTCGTGCAACCCGACAGACCAGGATTTCATATTGATGGACACACCGTCAGGTTAGAACTTTCCTCGCACAGAAAAGCTTAGATTGGGAAAATTAAACAACTTCAGCCGCCGCCATTTGGGTTAGCGTATAAAGTTCTCACCTTTGACGCTTCTGTTACTTGATCAATCTTCTCTCTTCTCTCCCTCTTTCTCTGTGTGTCCTTTTGTTGGTCTTCCTCCCTTGTAGATAAGGACTATTAACAGTGAGTCGCTTACCAACATAGTCATAACAACTTAAAAGGCAAGAACTGGTTTAATCCTGAGGGAAACGAACTACTGATGATCGAAGTATGATTTGTGCTACCTTCCGCAAAGCTTTGTGGAAAATACACCGCCGACACAAAATAGTCCTCTCATCCAGGAGCTCTAGACTAATCATGTAGTTCACTTTGCACATGGGTGACTCACACTGCTGTTTCAGACTGACAATGAACTTTTATTTTTTCCTTCTGTTTTCTTGAGTTGCTAGACTTCGGCACGTATTCTACCAGTCGAATTGGTCCAATTTCATTTTTTTTTAAATACTTTACTGATTTACATATCAAAATAAAAAGAACAAAGAAAAGAGAGAGAGAGAGACAGCGTTAGGTCAGTTTTGGAATTGTCCTTCTCGCCCAATCAAATTTTCGACCTAGGCTGAGGCCGAAGGGTTTGAAGCCCACTCCACCGGTGAACAGAAGACCTAAGCTCGGGCCGAAATATTTGGCACAGTGTGGTTCTTCAAACTTAGAAATACTAATAAAGCTTTAAATCTATCTTTGATCAGTTGGGCCAACTGGGTCTTCCACATTGGATTCGACGTTCGAGCTGGTCCAATAATTTCTCTGGCATCAATCTATGACCTTCAGAAGGACAAATATCGCCGGGTACTTTATAGAGGATATATCTCCGAGTTGTTTGTGCCGTACATGGACCCGGCAGAGGAATGGTACTTCAGAACTTTTTTCGATTCCGGCGAATTTGGATTCGGCCAATTTGCGGTGTCACTCGAACCCTTGGCCGATTGTCCTTCCAATGCAGTATTTTTAGACGCCTATTATGCAGGGGAAGATGGTACGCCTGTGCAAATATCAAATGCATTTTGTGTATTCGAACGTTTCGGGGGAAACATAATGTGGCGTCACACTGGGTTTGCTATTCCAAATGAAGTTGTAAGTGATATTATTATCAAAAAATTTCTTACTATTATTTTATGCCCGTGTGCTAAGCCTTATATGACAACTACATGTTGCAGATAAGCGAGGTCAGGCCAGAAGTGAGCCTGGTGGTGAGGATGGTCTCAACAGTGGGCAACTATGACTATATTATTGATTGGGAGTTCAAGCCAAGTGGCTCCATTAAACTCGAGGTATGATATAAGCTTGGGGTGTTTTTTCCTTCACATTTTAAACCTTTCTTACTAAACGATATAAGAGTTGTATCATCAAAAAATATGCAGCACTGCATGATTCCCCAGTGTTAAATTTAGTGAGCGTGAATATAGGTATATTGAGTTGTCGTCCCTCTTATCTGAATAGGTTGGGCTAACAGGAGTGCTAGAAGTAAAGGGGGCAACGTAAACTCACACAGATCAGATGAAGGAGGATGCACACGGCACCTTGTTAGCAGATAACACTGTCGGTGTATACCACGACCACTTTTTGACTTACTATCTTGACCTTGACATCGATGGTGAAGCCAACTCCTTTGTCAAGAGTAATTTGGAAACAATCCGAGTGCCAGACGGCAGCTCGCCAAGAAAAAGTTATTGGACAGTGGTGAGTGAAACGGCTAAAACCGAATCTGATGCCCGAATTCGACTGGGTTTGAAGCCCTCTGAACTAGTAGTGGTGAATCCCAATAAGAAAACCAAACTTGGAAACAATGTGGGTTACCGACTAATTCCAGGGTCGGTGACGCATCCTCTCCTGTCGTACGACGATTACCCATAAGTCCGAGGAGCCTTTACTAATAATGATGTGCGGGTGACACCCTATGACAAGACACAGAAATGGGCAGGAGGACTATATGTTGATCAGAGCCGAGGAGATGATACCTTAGCAGTTTGGAGCCTCAGGTAACACGCGATAAACTTTTTTGACCATGAAAGCTACAAGAAACTTTTTACTTTGTGATATTGTGATAGATATCTTGGATGCTCATTGATTCAGATTTTTATTCTTCTCGGAATTCAATCCGCAGGAACATGAACATTGAGAACAAGGACGTAGTGTTGTGGTATACCATCGGATTTCATCATGTCCCTCGCCAAGAGGAATTTCCAATAATGTCGACACTGAGCGGTGGGTTTGAGCTTCGACCAACCAATTTCTTTGACAGCAATCCAGTCTTTAAAACAAGGCCTCCTACTCATGTACCTTGGCCTAACTGCACCAGCCAACCGTAGGATTCTATGCTGTCGTATTCTAATGGAGGAGCTTGAAAAGCCAACTGTTATCATGATATGAAAAATGGATCGAATAAAAGATGAAACTTCCGATACTAGCAAAGCGGAAGTTCTTTTTGGTACCTTGGTTGTATCATGAATGGGCAACTGGCCATATCCCAACTGTGGAGGGATATATCAAAGCCCTTGAAGGGCATTAGCAAATCCAACTGCGTTGACATTTTCAAACCTAAAAGTGTAGTGCAAAGCGAATGAACCATCCAAATTGCAACCGTTTACTCGTTCCAACTCTCTACAATCTGTTAGTTACTTACATTTCGTTAGCATCTAGATGCCTCATAATGTTAAGGAATACACTATATAAATGTTATGGGGTAAGTTTAGCTGGTATAGTAAATCAGAAGAATATCTGACGAGAATAAGAGCCAATGGTTGTCAGTCATTCTTGATTTTTCCTTCCTTTAGGGGTGGGGTTGGGGGATTTATTTGGGGAGGGGGTGTCTCAAACTTCTATTGATAATCCCTCAGGTGCCACTAAGTGACAAATATTTGGACAAAATTGTTAGTCATTAAGTTGTTGTACTAGGTATGTAAATTTTTCTTTTCTCTCCCCAAAATAATGTATCTTTTTTTTAAGACAAAATTTAGGATAAGGTTATTGTTTATTAAAGGGATGTGAAGTTGTCAAACATTTATTTTCTGACATTGATTTTATTTGTTGCGGAATAGGTTTCCTTTGAAAACTCTCAAGTATTTTTTTTTCCCTAACTCTTTAAATAAGGAACTTGTAAGAGTTGAATCCCTAATATCATATACATGGAGCTTGCTTAAGATCATGGAGGAACTTTCAAAGATGACATGTGTAATGAGAACGAAAAGCATCAACAAATCTGAGTAGTTGCTACATATAAACTTCTTTAGTCAAATGACCACGAAGAAAGGTATTTTTGACATCAAACTATTGAAAAGTCTAATTATGTGAATAGGAAAGTGTCAAAGTAATGCAACGATGACAACCTTCACAGCAAGGATAAATGTCACACCTAACTCAATTATTATGGCCAAGCATGACACACAGGTAGACTAGCAAGGAGTGCTAGCATGTAGGACGAGATAATGCCCACACGAAGAGGGTAACATGGAGAGTGTGCACGATGAGCACATTGCCTTACAAGATGTGCCTAAGAATGCACATAAGGTTATGTACAAGTAGGTCATGGCATAAAAGAGCAACAAAGGCCAATGTGAGAGGATGTCCATGTGAGATGGGACTTTGGCCTCAATGGATTTAGGCTTGGTAAGAATGGAAGTGTGGCTTTTTTGTTTGGAACGAGTATGGTCAACTTAGGTAGTAGTACAAGTAGAGGAAGATGGAAAACAATGAAAACAATGGAGACAATATTAACACTTTGCCCTGTTGTTGAGGAAGATAAAGAAGTTAAAACTAAGAATTACAATTAGAGACTTTAGTTGGCTAGATTGCAAGGCCATTAAAACCAAAGGCTAACCTATTTTCAGGTCTAAATTAGAAAATGGAGTTCAATTCAAAGAGAATTCAATGATTAGGTAGCCCACACATTCCCTTATAACTAACATGAGTCGATTATCTAGCCATGTGTTAGCTCTCCATCAACTTTCGCCTTTAGTTTAAATTTTCCAACAATACACTACCAACATTTAATCCTCATGTGGCTTTGTAGTAAACATTTTAACAACTCCATGATGACAAGGTCAGCTTTTTTCCAATGGTCATTTGCCAGTTGTTGACCTACTACTAACAATAGCCCTCAAGCATTTCACAAGCATAGGTAAGTCCTCATGCCAAGGTGCTCTCACATACACATGTGCCCCTATAGCTTGGTGTGCCTTCATCACCCATGCATGTTGATGCCTTCATGGGTGTACACTTGGGCATATGCTTATAGGCTCGATCCATCTTATATGTGCACATCCTCCCACCTTGGCCATCATCAAGGTACTTTCACATGCGTCAATGCCTTCATAGCTTGGTATGCCTTCATCACCTATGCATGTTGATGCCTTTATGGGTGTACACTTAGGCATAGGCATATAGGCTCAATCCATCTTGTGTGTGCACATCCTCCCACATTGGCCATCGTCAATCTCTTGTGCCTTAACCCTTCTTTGTATGCCCACTTGCACATATCCTTGCACAAGGAAGTGTGTTCATCACACACACTCCTATGTTACCTTTTTCATGCAACTATTGAATGCTTTATTTGTGTATAATCTATCAACTACTGAAAGAAACATTAATTCCATATCTAGCTATAATTTATCTATCTAAGTTAGAGTATTTTAATTAGAAGAAACCTAATCATTCCCTCTTTCTTAGGTTATATAAGGACTTAACAAGTGGAATTGGGGTGAGCCTCTAGATACATATTCTAGTCTTAGACCACTAGAGAGATCATGACAACGAATGCTCAAACCATCTTACCAAACAACAAGACTCTTATATTTGATGGATCTAATTGTAGTCATTGGAAGACTATAATGAAGATCTAGCTAATAGCCCATGATCTAGAAGCATTGAAGATTACAGTGAAGGGAATTAAAACACTAGAAAGAAGTGTAAATGAATGGACTAATGAAGAAACCAAACAGATAAGTCTTAATTGTAAGGCTATAGCACATTTATACTCAACATTCTTACCCATGGAATATAATAAAATTTCTACATATGAGACAGCTAAGGAAATAAAGGAAAAGTTAGATACATGAAGGTACCAAGAAAGTAACATCTAAGATTTAGATGTTCATATAAGATTATGAGTTATTTAGGATGAAACCCACTGAATCTATTAATGAGATGATTGGTGGGTTTACAGGTATCATCACTAACCTCAAACTTCTAGGTAAATCATATAATAATGATGAGTTGGTTAAGAAAATCTTGAGTTGCTTACCATAGTCATGGGATCTTGAAAAAACAATTATAAAAAAAAAACCCAAGATCTAAATAACTTATCCATAGATGAGCTATTAGGTTCCTTACAAACCCATAAGCTAACTTTACATAGAAAGGAAAAGGAAAAGGAAAAGCTTAAGAACAATAATAAAAATCTAGCACTTGAGGCAAACGAATTAGAAGATGCCTTAGATGACATAGAAAATGACCTTGCAATACTTATTAGAAAGTTTAGGGTAGCTTGTAGAAGGAACAAATTTAGAAACAAGAAAGCTTGCTATGAATGCAAGAAACTTAACACTTTTATTCTAATTGTCCTAAATTGCAAAAGAAGTTTGATTAAGATGACGAGAAAAATAGAAAGAAAGCCATAATTGCAACATAGGATGATAACTCTTCCTCGAATGTAGATGAAAAGAAAAATGAAGTGGCCAACATCTGCTTCATTACCAAATGTGATAAACCTAACCTATTTAGGCTACCATTTGAGGAAGATAAGGGAGACATCTTAGATCTATGTCTCATGGCAATTGGTGAGAACACTTTAAATAAGGTAACAATTTTTTATAAGTATTGTAACAATGATTTATAAACTACCTTTAATGATCTACTAAATGAATTTCAAAGCATGAGTGAAAAGTTTTTAAAGTTAAAAATAGATAATATTTTTTATGAGAAGAAAATGCAAGTTTTGGAGAAAGAAAACGATGATTTGAAAACCAATTATGGTCTTTTGAAAAAAGAAAACAAGAATTTAAAAACCAATATTCAATGCAATGTAAAAAAGCATAAATTATGACATATGCAAAAAACCGATAAGGGGAAATGCAAATTTAAAAAGAGAAAATTTATTGCTTGCTGAAAAACTTAAAGATGTAGAAAATGACCTTCAAGAAATAATAAAAATTCATGGACAAATTTACCAAGGTTAATAAGCAATTAGGAAAACTAGTTAATACATAACAAGGTATTTTATGATAAAGTTGGATTAGGATATAGACCAAAATAGAATAATAAGATATTTGAAACTATATATGACATATCTAGTGATGACAACTTTACATGGATGAATGTTTCTTTAAGCTTATATCATAAATACATTATTGCATGCTCACATTGCAGAGGATGTTCTGATGACAAGTGTCCAATTAAACAAAAGAAATAGTACTTCAAGAAACTAATGTCGGTTCTAAAGAAAACCAATTGTACTAACCATCAAGGACCCAAGAATGCTTGGGTACCAAAAAAGTCAAAGACTATTTTTGCATATATAGAAAGACAATAAAGGGACACTTGTAGAGTGGTACATGGACAATAGGTGCTCAAAACATATGACTAAGGACAAAATTCTATTCCTAAACCTAGCTAAAGTAGAAGAAGGTAAGGTCTCATTTGAAGACAACTCTAAATGGAGAATCAAAGGTATAGGTATCATTGATAATCATAATTCTCAACTTATCATAAATGTGTTGTATACAGAAAGATTGAAGTAGAATCTAATTAGTGTGAGTCAACTATGTTATAAAGGATTAAAGGCAAAGTTTACTTCTAATTTCTGCAAATTGTACAACAAGGATAGAAAATTTAAATTGTATTGTAAAAGAGTAGGAAATGCTTGTATGCTTAGGTTAAATGTTGACACCACATTAAATTCATGTTTAGCTTTATGAATGGACATAGATAGCATGTTATGGCATAAGAGATTAGGGCACATCAATTTCTACCAAATGTAAAAAATATCTAAGGAGATAACCTTGTTAGAGGATTGCCTAAACTAAAAATAGATAAAAGCGCTATATATGCTAATTGTGTTAAAAGAAAGCAAAGCATAAATAATTTTAAGTCAATAGAATGCATCTCAACAACTAGTCCAATGGAACTGCCACAGATGGATTTATTCAGACCAATGAGAACTACAAACTTAGGAGGAAAACTATTTGTATTTGTGATAGTAGATGATTTTTCTAGATACACTTGGATATTTTTCTTGACAAGTAAATATGAAACTTTTAAACTTTTCAAATCCTTTTGAAAAATAAATCAAAATGAAAGAAATTCTCATACCAAATGCATTAGGTCAAATCATGGTGGTAAGTTTGATAATCACTTGTTTAATGAATTTTACATTGAAAATGGAATCAAACATAAATTTTCAGCACCTATGACTCCATAACAAAATAAAGTAGTAAAAAGGAAAAATAGATCTATACAAGAAATGGCTAGAATTATGTTGATAGAAAATAACTTACCTAAATACTTTTGGAGAGAAGTTGAAATATAGCATGTCATATCTTAAATAGGATCACAATTAGATCATTAGACGAAAAAAAAAACATCCTATGAGATGATAAACAATAAAAGACCAAACATTGGTCACTTTAGGGCATTCAAATGCAAGTGTTTCATTCACAATAATGGAAAAGAACAACTAGGAAAATTTAATGCAAAAAGTAATGAGGGATTGTTTTTAGGACATTATGATCATAACAAGACTTATAGAGTATTTAATAAGAGAACATTAGTAATAGAAGAATCTGTGCTTGTTGTATTTGATAAGACTAATGTTTCTCTTCTAAGAGAAAGTAATTTTGTTGATGTAGATTTTACTTAACCCTAAATCCTAAATGTTGAGGTGCCTAGTGCTGAAGCTAAAATAATAAATCTAAATAGTGCACCAGTAAAAAGGAAACACTCATATCCTAGATTTTGTGGGGAAGTGGATCCTACTTAAATCATTAATGATAGCTCATTGCAAGTTAGAATACAATCAGTTGCTCAAAATATTTGTGAGTTTATAGCTTTTGTTTCTCTAATAGAACCAAAGAAAGTTCAAGAAGCCATGGAAGATAATAGCTATGTAAGAATAACTAAATCAATTTGAAAGAAATCAAGTTTGGACTTTAGTAGAGAGACCTACACATCAAATTATCATAGGAACAAAATGGGTTTTCAAAAACAAGGCTGATGAATGTGGAAATATAATTAGAAATAAAGCTAAATTAGTAGCAAAAGGATATAATTAGGAAGAAGGAATTGATTTTGATGAAACATATGCATTGGTTGTTGTATTAGAATCCATTTAGATATTACTTGCATTTGTTTGTTTCAAAATTTTTGAACTTTATAAAATGGATGTAAAAAATACCTTTTAAATGGATAAATCAAAGAAGAAGTGTATGTAGAACAAACATTAGATTTTGATAATGAAAATTTTCCAAACCATATATTTAAATTAAACAAAGCCTTGTACAGCCTTAAGCAAACTCCAAGAGCTTAGTATGATAGACTTAGAGAGTTTTTGTTGAAGAATGGATTCATAAAAGAACATGTAAACACAACTTTGTTTACTAAAAATATTGACTCAAATATGTTAGTAGTACAAATTTATACTAAAGTCCCAAACACAGATTTGTTTGTAGTATAAATTTATACTAAGGTCTAGATGATATTGTCTTTAGGTCTACAAATAGCCAAATGATTGAATATTTTGATATTATGATGAAAGGAAAGTTATAAATGAGCATACTTGGTGAACTAAATTTTTTCTTAAGACTACAAATCAAAGAAGTAGATTCTAGAATTTTTATAAATCAATCTAAATTTGTTAATGATTTGCTAGTTAAGTTTAATCTTGGTATTACTAAGCCTATATCAACACCCATGAGCACTTCCATCAAAATAGATGTTGATTTGGATGGAAAGCCATGCAATCCTAGATTGTATAGAAGTATGATTAGCTCACTAGTTAACTTTACTACATTTAGACTTGATTTTTTTTTAGTGTATACTTATATGCAAGATATCAAACAACAGCTGTAGAGTCACATATGACTACTGTCAAATGCATTTTTGGGTACCTCAAGGACACTCTACACTTAGGTATTTATTTTGTCAAGGATTCAAACTTTATGTTACATACATATAGTACTGTTGACTATGTTGGTTGTTGCACAGAGAGAAAAAACACTAATGGAGCATGTCACTTTCTAGGTGGTATGCTAATGTTCTAGTCATCAAAGAAGCAACAAAGTGTTGTTATCTCTACTACTGAGGCTAAATATGTAGCCTTAGGGAGCTGTTGCTCATAAATTCTATGGATGCAATCTCAACTATAAGATTATGGAATACTTAGAGAAATTGCCATTATCAAATGTGATAATATTAGTACAATAAATCTTAGAAAGAATCTCATTCAATACTTCAAAACTAAGCACATAGAGATTAGACACCATTTCATCAAAGATCATGTGAATCTCAAACACATTACTCTTGAATATGTGCACCCTACACAACAATTAACTAATATTTTTACCAAATCATTGGACAAATAAAGGTTTTGTGCACTTAGAAAAGAATTAAGAATGTTCTACCAGCATGGCGTGTAATGAAATATATCTCCACTTCATTAGTCTACATGACCATAGCAATAGATATAATCTATTCTCAATCCATAGCTCCTTTATGCTAATGGACAGATAGTCATACCTTAAATATGGATGCTTTTAATGCCCCCATCTTTCAATTCTCATAAAGCTTAAAAAAACTACAATCTTACATGACAATATAAAATTTTCTACTTCTCTATAATATTTTACACATTTTGTCCATACTCTACAAATGGTACGATGTGTACACAAATGACATTATTGCATCCAAGTTATGTCTATCCCCCTCTAGTTTTTGTTTTGCACTTCTACAACTTACTCCACATGTTTATGCATTCATTTCAATATTTCTAGTCTCCCTTATAATTTTTTTCTTTAAAATGAATTGTGACCCATCTAACCATTGAAAGTCAAGTTTTTTAGCAAATTTGTTTTGTGGCTTCTTAAAACTTTTTTACCAATAGTTCTTTTTTTTTTCAAAAATTCAAAAGGAGTTTATACCCTTTACAAATTTTTTTTCTTGAACATATAAAGTTGTTGGTTGCCTCTATAAAGTCTTCAAAATGAACTAACTGTCAACTATCTCTATGAAACTAATTTTTTGTGATGCTTAGTCACATAATATTTTTTATGATTACTCACATTTTTGGTAGTTTGCTAATTTTTCAAATTCTCCATATTGTCAAACTGAACCTTTATTGGAATGTGATTTATGAATTCATTTTTTTAATCCCTTATTTTTCTAGCTATGATGATATATTTTCAACAATTAAAAAGCATTTCTCAAGGACATTAGTTTACAATCATTGAGCACACTCACATTACCTTTAAGTCTAGTATATATTCTAAATATTTTCTTTCATATACATGAGTCTAGGATACTTGATTCAACATTGAATTAAAATGAGTAAACACCATGTGCAAATGAGAAGGCTATTATGACTGCTAGTTAGCATACAAGGTACCTATCTCAGCTTCTCTCACTGCAACACCAACTAGGTATTATCCTTCCTATTTCTCATTCTTACTCTCAACAAGGAAAACATGTTTGTGATGGTCATAAAGCAAATTCCCATCTTATGTTGAAGGGGAGTTTGTTGTTCTATGCATATTTTATATCATGCACAAACATTTGCTTCATGACTCCAAGTTGTCCAATCTATTAATGAGTTCATTGTATACTTGAATATGTCCTCTTCTTAAGAGTAGCACATGCATCTCTTTACCAACTATGCTTCCACGTGCTACATGTTCTTTGCTACATAATCAATATTCATGCATATTATTAGTATATGACTTATGAATTGGAGTTTGCTATGAAATTCCATAACATATGCTTATTGTGAAAGGGAGTTCTCTCATCCAAATTGGTTGTGAATTTGTGTTATTGTATACCCTAAATGATATTCTACCACATGTTGCCTCAATCTATTTCTGCTAGCAATATCTTACTAACATGACATAGTTCTTTGACTCACATGCCATTTCCTTCCCTTATGACATATCCCTTACATTTCTTTTTGCATGGACTTTAACTTTATTCGTATATTTGTGGTTGACCCTTGTTGGATGTCTACTTAAGGGGATTCTTGGTGTTTAGCAAGTTTAAGATGTTGATGATGAAAAAGGTGGAGATAAGCCATATGTATGATAAGTTGTATGGATGATATTGTATAGTCTATTGTGCTTACTTTTCTATCATTGAAATACTATGTTAATTATGCAATGCAAATTGTATTGAATATTACAACATCTATTTGATGTATGTTTCAGTTGTACTAAATTTAAATTGTTTTCATCATCATTAAAAAATGGAGAGATTGTTGGAATATGAGTATTAATATTTTTTATGATGATCTTGATTAAAGATAATATGATAATTTAGCATGATAATATATGCCAATTAAGAAAAATTCATTTTCATGACCATTGATTGTTCATTAAAGAAAATATTTCTATAGTTGTTTTAAATCATGTTTGGAGAAATATTATATTATAAGGTCTTATTGACATAATTGTGGAAATATTTTTTTAAGGCCTTTATGCATAGTTTTAATGAACTAAATGCTTTAAGAATATTCTTTGTGCTAGTTTAGATTTAACAAAGGCCAAAATGATGGAGCTAGACCATGCTAAGCAAATAAGTTCATGTGAACCAACCCTTCAAAAGAAAGGAAGCCCAAGCCCACGTGATTAAAAAGCTAGCCTACAAACTAAACAAAATAAACTTGTTGAAGAAGGCTTACATGAGGCAAGGTGTCAAAAAAAGGAAGGAAGAGTGTGGCTACTGGAGGTCCAAGCAATTCAAAAAAGGCTTTCACATCAAGCTCACACTTTCAAGCCTCTGCACACCTATCCTAAAAAAACCACACAGTCTCATAAAGGTTTTGCACACCCATCAAGAAGAGAAAGGAAAGGAAGTAAATCTAAAATGAAGTTCTACATGGGTCTTTCATTTCACAAAATTTTGCGTATAAGAGGACTTTCCAGAAACTAGTGAGAAGTAAGAAAAAGTGCATGCTATCAAAAGGAGTGTCTTTTAAAAACACAAAAATGCTCTTTCTCTCTCTTGACATCTCTTTAATGTTGAAGTATCTGAAGCTACAATGGGCTGATTTGCTTAGATATAAGAAAAAAATCAAAGGCAAGAATAGGGTATCAAAAACCTCTGAAAAATCTAACTATCTACCCTAATCTTTGTGAACATGTGCTTTACTCTTTCATTGTATTTGCTTGAAGCATTATTGTGTCGATTTAAGCTCAGATCCCTTCATTGCTCATTCTAATTCTTACTTTGAAGATCTAACTTATAAATTCTAGAACTAAAATTTGTATTTGATTTGGGGATTTTTATTTGTAAGTTGACTTTATGTTCTATATTTGTATCTTGTCTTAAGAAGCTTTAAGGGAACTATACAAAAATTTTATATCTACAAGAAGTTACACACTGTAATTTTTGTTGAAAATAATAGACCCTTTAATAGTGTGTTAAAAAGAGGTGGGTTAGACCTTTGGTTCAATCACTTAAAAATTTCTTCTTAGTGACTTCGTAGTCTTGTTTTTTGTTAGATTTCTTTAACTATTCAACTTGCTATCTGCATGCTTAAATCTATTTGAGTTTGGTTACAACTTTGGCTATTACAATAGGCTATTAGGGAACTCTTGGTCTATGAATTATCTAGACAACATTGACTCTTATGGTTGTAACTCATCTACAACTCTTGACTATGGTTTGAACTATTTTGAATATCACTCAACTGTTAAATGCTTTGTTTATGTATAATCTATCAAGTATTGAAAGAAACATTAATTCCACCTCTAGTTATAATTTATCCATTTGAATTAAAGTCTTTTAATTTAAAGGAACCTAATTCACCCCTAGTCCCCCCCTTCTTAAGTTGCATAGGGATCTAACAAGATGATTGTGGACCAAGACTCATGTTGCGATCTATGTTATGTCATATGGACCAAGATGATTGTGGACCATTTTGTGTAAGCATTTCATCGAGCTACGCCCTAACTTTCTACAAAGAATCTTCATAGTTAAGGCTAGAATCAAAAACTCTAAAATAGGACCAAACATATTGAAATCAAGGTTTAACATGGTATTAGAATTGGGAATAACATCAAAACGAGGGTTTCAAAAATTGCCAACCTATAATTGAATTGGAATCCTCCTCTGTTTTTACACTTAGTTCGCATGACACCGTCTTAGAGTTTTATTATAATTTTGCAAAGTCACAATTATGGCTAATCTAAGTAGTAGTTTAACATTTCATATGAAAATGCTTTATGACCTCAACATGATTGGTGAGGAAAACTTACAGGATTTAAGTCATTAATATCATATGCAAAGAGCTTATTTAAAACCATAAAGGGACTTTCAAAGATGCCATATGTAATGATAACAAGAATGTTGAAAATCATGTGTTGATATGTTTTGTTAGGAAAAATTTTACTTGTGAATAATTTTACATATAATAATATCCTCATGTGTATACATTGAATACCAAAGGAAGTAAAAGGTGTGCAAATTATAATATCAACTAATGATATTATAAAGTAGCTCGTTTCCTACATTTCGTTATCAAACATTACATATAAAGTTTAGTTAAATATTTTCATGTGATTTAATGAATAAAAATATAAGTAAATATATTAAAAAAATGATACTTTACTAAATATGCATGTAGGTACATGGAGGACTAAAGAATATATTATGAATGAAAATTCATAATATAAGGTTCTATATGACCGGGTTACTCTCTGCTGGACCGAGCCTAGATAATTCATGCTGGACTAGGCTTACTCTTTGTTGGACCGAGCCTAGATAATTCATGTTGGACCGAGCTTACTCTCTGTTGGATCGAGTCTAAACTATTCATGCTGGACTAAGCATAAATAACACTGACGGACTAAGCTTACTACTCTAATGGACCAAGCATGAACTGATCTAAGCCCGAACTGATCCATGGTGTGAAGGTGTGAAACATGATCGTTTCACTTAAGCCTAAAGAGATGTTGCTTTTAATCGAAGAGACCGGCCAATTGAAGCCCTAGCCTCCTTGCCGAGCTATTCTCTTTTGCTTCTCTCTGTCACTGGCTCTCCAACGGGAAGAAATTTAAGGTGATGGAAATGTCAGAACTGTTTTGAAAAGCCTTAATCGCCATTTGCACTGTTGATTGATGTAGAATCTGTCAAGTCTCAATGGTTTAGCTCCAATAGGCAACTCAGGTTCGAATTAAACCCTAGAAAGCTTATTTACTTGGTATCTCATATAAAAGGAGGAAGAAGAAAGTTCTTTGAGCGATCCTTGATAAGATATTGTGTTGAGAAATCAAGTTTGTGCTAAAGTCTTACAAAGAGATCATACTCGACGATATTCTTCATCAATCTTTGAATTGTGCATCTTTGGTGATATTCCTTCAAATCTATTATCTTGTGAATATCTATTAATAGATTGATCTTTATATGTACTAGATTACTTTAAAATATTATTTGCACATAAAGATTTTTGTAAATCCGAAACCCTAGCTTTGTGAAAATTAGGAATTTCGTGATTAGAGCTTGAATTAATTTTATAAATGTTCAATTAGCTCTTTGATAGGCTTTATTCCTCACTCACATTATATATTTGAGGATTACCTTGATGTATTAAGGTTTAATTAACCTAAGCTTTGTAACCAAGAATCAAATAACTCTTTGTTGAGGAGTTGTGAAGTGTAGGAGAAGATTTCTCCTAGCTTGAAGTAAAGTAGACTTCAACTTGATTTAAGTTAAAGGAGAAGAGGGTAGAAGTAGGTGAAAAGTGCCGAACCACCATGTAAATCTTTGAGCTTGCCTATCTTGTTTGATTGTTGATTATATGCTTTGATATATTTATGTTGAGCAATAATCTTACATAAATAAAATAAAAATCAAAAAATAAAAAATAAAACCTAAGTATCCAATTCAACCCCCCTTTCTTGGATAGCCATAAAACCTTACAAAGAGACATCAAAAAAATCAAAAGGTTACTATATACAAATTTCCTCAATCAAATAATCATAAAGAAATATATTTTTTAGCATAAAGCCATAAAAAATCTAACCACATGAGTAGAAAAGTGCCAGAATAGTGTGAATGGTGACAACCTTTATAACAAGACTGAAAGTTACACCCACCTCAATTGTGATGGCCAAGCATGACATACAAGGAGATCAATAAGACATGTTGGCATAAAGAACAAGATAATGCCCACATAAAGAGGGTAAGATGGGAAGTGTGTGCGATGAGCAAGTTACCTTGCACAAGGATGTGCAAAATTGCATGTACAAGAATGGGCCAAGGCATAAGAGAGTGACCAAGGCCAATGTTGGAGAATGCATGTGCCCAAATAGACACCCTTAAGGGTTTCAACACACATGAGTGAAGAAGACACACCTCAAGGGACCAAGCAATGGGGTCACTAGTACGAGTGTAAGCGCCTTGGCATAAGGACTCATTTGTACCTATCAAATGCTCGAGGGTTGGCATTAGTAGGAAAGCCAACAAAAGAAAAATGATCATTTGAGCGAGGTATGCCTCATCATCATTGAGCTGTTAAAATGTTTACTATAGAGTTAGCAACTGACAAAAGATTAAATGCTAGTAATATACTGTCAAAAAGTTTAAAAGTAAGGCAAAAGCCAATGGAGACTTAACATGTGGCTAAAGGATGGACTCATACCAATTAAGGGGGGAAAAGTAGACCACCCATCATTGAGTCTATCTTGAAATTGAACTTTATTTCTAATTCATACTTGAAAATAATTTAGGCTTTTGTTTTAGTGGCCTTGCATTTGGCCAACTAAAGTCTCCAACTTTATTTCCTAGTTATAAATTCTCCATCTTTCTCAATAGCAAGGTATACAAAGTGCAAGTATTGCCTTCATTGTTCTTCATCTTACTCAACTTGTAGTTGCACCTAAGTCCACCCTATTTTCTCTAAACACAAAAGCCTTACTTCCACTCTTACCAAAATCCCCTAGAGGCCAAAGTCTTGGCTTGGAACTAAGACCGATTAATGAAGTATGGGATAGGTCCAATACTAATAGGATTTGTAGAACATATTTATTTACAAGAATTGCTAGACAAAACTAAAAGCTAGAAGAAAGATGACTATGAACCGAGGATCACCCTACCAATCTATGTTCATTATATAGTACTATCTCAAGTACTTTTCTATGTGAAGCATTCCAATTAGTAGCTTGAGAAGAAATTTCAGTGCACCATGATCAAACATTTGATTAATGCAAGCATTTCAACAAGTTAATCCCAAACTTTTTACTAAGAATCTTTGCAATTAAGGTTGGAATCGAAAACTCTGAAGTAGAACCAAAAGGATTGAAACTATGTTGAAACAAAGGTTTCAAATGAAAAAAGGTTTCTAAAATTGCCAATCGATACTTGATTTAGGGATCCTCCATTATTTTTACATTTATTCCATACAATGTCATTTTGGAGTTTTATTTTAATTTCTAAAGTTACAATTTGGATTGAATTATACTTGAAAGTAGTGATTCAATATTTCATAACAAAGTACTTTATAGTTCTTGACATAGTTGGTGAAGGAAACTCACAAGAGTTAAGTCATTGATACCATGCACAGAAAGATTGCTTAAGACCATAAATAGATTTTTAGAGGTGAAATATGTAATGAGAACAAGAAACATAAACAAATTTGAGTGGTTGCTACATATAAACTTCTTTAATCAAATAATCGCAAAGAAAGGTACTTTTGACATAATGCTAACAAAAAGTCAAACCACATGAATAGGAAAGTGTCTAAATAGTGCAAATGGTGATAACCTTCGTAACAAGGCTAAATGTGACACTCGGCTCAATTGTGATGACCAAGTGTGAAACACGGGAGATCAGCAAAGTATGCTAGTGTGTAGGATGAGATAATACCCACATGAAGAGAGTAACATGGGGAATGTGTGAAATGAGCATGCTACCCTAAATAAGGATGTGCACAAATGGGTGCACAAGTAAGGGGTCGAGGCATAAAAGAGCAACTAAGGTCAATGTGAGAGGATGCAAGCAGGGGACGAATCAACCCCACAAGTGCATGTGCCCAAGCAAACTCCCCTAAGGGCATTAGCACGCATGAGGGGAGAAGACACACCTAAAGGGACTAAGCAATGGGGACATTAGCGGCATAGAAGCACCTTGGCATGAGGACTCACCCATACCTATCAAATGCTTGAGGTATAGCATTAGCAAGAGGTCAATAAGTGGCAGATGACCGTTAGATGGAGGTCGACCTCATAATCACTGGATCGTTGGATTGTTTACTATAAAGCCACCTGAGAGCTAATGGGGAGTTAATACATAGCCATAGGATGGACTCATGCCAATTAAAGGGAGACGTGTGGACTACCTAATATTGGTGCATGAGTTCAAGGATAGAAATGTGTGGCAAACATAAGGGCTTTTAGGGAAGAAAAAAGACGGTTATTTATGACCTCGACATGGTTGTGGAGAGGTGGGTTGGCAACCCCATTACGAGGACTGATCTCCATTAAGGGAGCTCACTCCCTCAGTGTGTGAACAAGTTGGGGTAATGTTTGTAGACATTCCCTCTCATAAAAACTTCTTTTCACTCATCTAAGGGAAATAAGGGGGGTTAATAGCTAAGGTTTACCGTTGTAATTAATGGGGGCAGTTCTAGTACCTTTTCATTGTTGCCCGCATATATATTTTTCAAAAAGGAATGAAATGGGTTTGTTCCCTAACCTCGTGAACTCATTGTCCATGCTTCTTTTTCTGCTATACCCCATACTATCCAACCAACGATCGAGAAAGGTCAGCCTAGCAAATATAAGGGCTTGGCGCTAGGCAATCCAAGACTACCAAGTCATCACATGAAATTTTCAGGAAGAGAATTCAGTGAGTTTTTTTTAGGAGAGTTTGAGGAGTCATTTGCAGAGTCAGAATAAATTTTATCATTAACAAAAGACGAGGCCATGGAAGTAAGGTTGGATCTGAAAAGCTCACGCTAGGTGGCTTCAATACCACGAAAGAGTTGAGATTCATGGATTGTCGAGAAGATGCCTCTTCTGGTTGAAAACAAAATAAAGAAAAAGATAGAGAGGCAAAAGAAATGAAAATGAAAAATCTTTCAATCTTATTTCTCAATCCTTGCTTAAGTTTCACATGCCGGAGTCTATATACACAGAAATTCAATCCATAAAATCAATGGCCTTATTTATTGCCTATCTTATTGTGTTCCAGTAGAATATGCCAGTGGGCGGCAAAGGGATATTATGCTTGAAAGTTTTGGGCGGTGATTGACTGCTTGCATATGTCTCGGCTTTCATGTCTAAAGACTGGACTTGAGACTTGGGCCGTGGGCTCACCTTTGGGATCTCTTTTAATACTTGGTCTACATGTTCTAGCTAAAGGAAAGGTAAAAAGCGACCTCGTTTGGTCAAGTACTAAAAAAGGCGGCCGAAGTAGAAAATGCAGAGACCACTTTTCCTACTTTACAAATCAGCGTTGTTTTATGGGATGTTTTGAACGAGTGATCGACAGAATCCCTCATTCACGCGTTTGGTTTTGGCACAACGCATAAAAGGGTGAATTCGCAGTGAGGAAGGGCCGTACGAATCAATCAATAACTCACTGTAAGAGCGGGTATCTTCTGTCCAGAAGGAAGCAACGGGCACGTAATCTACATATATATCTCTGCTTTGGAACTTTTAGAGGTGACTTTCGTTCATAAGCCAGCAGGGGGAGTTGCCCCAAAGATACTCTTGGGAGTGCCGTGCATTGCTCAATGAAACTTCTCAAGTAATGGTTGCAATGAATTGCGCAGCTTTCAGACGAATTTGAATGCTCTCCAACGAAGTTTTCCATTTCAAAGGTAATAACTTTGGAGAGCATATATAAACCTTCATAATTAGAAAAGAAACTATTGCATTCTCAGATTAAAGTTCGTACAAATACATGTTTGCTAGAATTTCTAGCTTCAAATAATGCATTTCACTGTGTTTAGTTATATTAACATGATTTTAAATCAGTGCTGTTGAAGTAATGGATTGCTTTCAAAATAATTTGCTGGGCGGAGCTCAAATCCACCGTGAATTTTTGGCATCACTGGGAAATCTTCTTGGGATGGACCGTGATGGAACCCCACTGTATACCATAAAACGATATCTTTGTTCTCGATAGGTCTATTCCTGCAAGCACCATGAAACATCTTCTTAGAAAAACTGACTAGACCAACTTCTGTAGCTCCTTTAATTGGGTTGGTCTAACAGTAAAATCGTAATCTCATAATAATAAAAATATGTTGATCTAATACTAGTGGTAATATTAGTTAAATCAACTTTACCTGTGGCTCCAAATGGCTAATCCATCATCTCCTTGGCTGCGCTCCGCGTAGAACCCTGCAGGCCACCTCTCTGACTTGTTATAGGCAGTCACCCACACTTGATACTTTGTATAAGCAGCCCTAATCTGTGGGTAATCATCATCTGACAAGAGAGAATGAACCGGCTTCCCAGAAATCAGCAAGTAACCCACTTGATTACCAAGCCTTGTCCTCTTGTTGGGATTCACTACTAGCAGCTCCGCTTGCTCCAGGCCGAGCTGTACTCTAGCGTCCGCTTCGGTTTTCGCAGTTTCAGCAACGACCGTCCAGTAACTTTTTCTCGGTGACGTGGCGTTCGGGTGTGGTGCTCTTGCGGTCTGCAACTTGGCTTTGACGAAGGAGTTTCCGTCGCCGTCGACGTCAAGATCCAGATAGTATGTGAGGAAGTGGTCGTGATTGACCGCCACTGTGTTTTCTGATACCAAGTTTCCGTACACGTTTTCCCTTATTTGGTCAATGTTTGTGTATGACGTGCCCTTCATCGCCGGAACACCCGTCAGATCCACCTGGAAAACAGTCTGGATATTCTGTAATTGCTACTGGAAAAACTATTCGGGCTTTAAAATGGCAGCTGAAAACCAAGGCTGAATTTGAGTTCAGCATGTAAGACGGAAGTCCCACGTCGAGCATGAAAGTGCAATACAATAATTTACTGTGAATTGAAAGTGCTTCATCGTAGAACTAAAATGGTGTACTTTACCCCAACTTTGATTGTGCCACTTCGTTTGAATTCCCAATCAACGACATAATCGTAGTTGCCCAGGTTCGCTACCATTCTAACCACCAAACTGACTTCTGGCTCGCCGCCCCTTATCTGCAAGACCATCCAACTTATTTTCACTTCACAACAACAAGAACAAAGGAGAAAGAGAAAGAGAAAGAAGAAATATTCAGAACCAGAATGATGAACCCTTCATGGAAGCAGCAAGACTAGCTTACCACTCTTCCTGGAACATTGATTTCAGTGTGTCTCCAAGCTACATCGCCGCTATGTCGCTCAAAAATGCAAATTGCTCTTGGGACCTTCTGTGGCTTACCATCCGGCCCAGCGATATAACCATCCAAATATGCAGCATTTTCTGGGCAATCAATCAACGGCTGCAGTGTGTCAGCTGCTCGCCCAAACCCATACTCGCCGATGTCCATGAATGTCCTGTAATACCATTCAACGGTAGGGTCCATATATGGCACAAATGTCTCAGATATATGTCCTCTGTATAGCACCCGCCGAAACTTCCCTTGTGTGGCATCGAATATTGAAGCTGTTGAAATAGTAACACCTGCGCGAGCATCAAATCCTACATGGAAAATCCAATTAGCCCATCTAACCTCGTTGTCCTCAACGGCGAACCCAGAACTCTTTTTATTAGAAGTACTGGAATTAGGCCTCCCATTTGGTGACTGAAAGTTTGTGCCCTCAGCTTTAGGCACGGGTGCTCTAAATCTATCACTGTACATGGTGATGTTCATGGAGTCCACATCAACAAACAAAGTTATGCCCTCAATGGGTCTTACAAAGACATTAACCGACCCTTCACGGTAAAAGCATGCAACTTTAAGAGCTCTTTTTGTAATTCTTTCCCCATACCAACCTATTGTAAATGGCACGCAAGAAATTTCAGATAGCTTCAAGCCCCTCCTGAGAATTGACTCCTTGAATTTGGGATAATGTAAAGGCAGTTTGCTGGCCCGGTATAGTTCGATAAAAGTGAAAGGAGGATATCCATGACCGGTGTAGACCTGGTCTGATGTGATTGAGCCGGTGGTCAAGTCTAGAATGAGTTCACGGATCTCACCCTGGGCTCGAACCACTACCTTGGCTCGACGACGAGGCCTGCTTTCGTTTCTGGAAGAAAGCCACTTGAGAACATCTTGTTTTTCCGGTTCTTCCAGATCAACAAAATGATAGGTTAGGTTAGGAAGAGAGCCCAGGTGAGATTTTTGAATTATAGCCCTTACATGGTCTATTTCTTTAGGGTTGAGAGGATCTAGGGGGTGATAAAGGCCACAAACAAAGCAGGACTGAAGGAAAAAAACAAGCACTAAAAATGGAATAGTCATGAATAGTGCTTTATGAACTCTAAAGACGGAACTAATCGAACTTTGGCGGCAGCAGACAACCCACTTTTCTTCGAACTGTATAATGAGGAACATTTATTGATGTAACTCCTTCTCTTACGTGATGGGCTACGACATTTTCCTTATGAAGAAGGCAACCTTAGCTTTAAAGTTGCTATACAAAGTTTCTTACACTTGATCTGTAAGCGCGAGATTTAGGGCCACTTGCGTTTTGCAGGTCCTTTTCTTGCAGTCACAGCAAGCATAACGGATGGTCAGCTTTTGCTTTATCAATGGAGGGGTGTGATCATTCACATGCTTCTCTTTACAACTTGGCTTTCCGAAATTGAATCTGGCTTCTCTTACCTTCCTATGTCCGAAACCTAAAAGGTGTGGCGAGAGGAAGGGCAAAGCGCTTCGGTTTCTTCGAGAAAACTGACGGTCTCCCAGGAAAAAATTTTCTGCGGCAATGGAAAATTTTTACATACCTTTATTGTCCGCAAAACCATTCAAGAGCAGCTCGAAAAACTGTTTTTATCTAAATACAGCCGGATAAAACGATTCTTCCTGGTATATCTACTTTGAATCTGCAACCTCGGAACAATTCAAAACAAATAAAAAAGGATTGCAGATATATTTTCTAGCAGAAACACACGTCAACAACAGACATATATTGAAATCGAACCAGACGCCTTATGAATCTCCTACGCAAAGGAAAGTCTCTAAACAACTAAAAAATTCAATGATCCTCACCTCCAACCCAGAGAGCACTCCTGCGTGCAACTCCAATATCTTACTTCAAACAAAGAAAAAAGCATGGGTATTGGAGTTTGAATCCAGCAACTACTAATTCTAAGCTGTAAAGCTGTATAAACGATGAAGACATACGAATTTTCAGTATACTTTTCAAGCGAACCCATTTTGGCACTTCTGGCATAGCTGGGGAAGGGCAAGCCGCAGGGTACGGCTTGCAGTTGACTGAAACCGGTATGCAATAATTGCCGTCATAAAGAGGTTGAGAAAGCAGTCGATTCCCATGCTTATTAATGCATTGCGTCAGTTGGAATCATTAAAATGGGCTTCTCTATTAACAAAATCCAGGCGTATTGGGCTGAAGAGATGACAATGTTAGTCGATTACGTCTACAAGCTCTTACCAAATCTGGTAGTTACCGACAATCCTTCAAGCTGAATTGAAAAATAAGGAATCATATCATATTACCACCAGCCTGTTCAACGCATCTCCTTTTTTTTCTTTAACTTTGTTTGCTTGTTTGTACGTAACGCACAATCCATTGGTTATTCTATTTTTGACATGGACGGCTTCCGCCAATTCAAACCTCAAACCTACTGTTCGCCTTAAGCTACATGACGAATGTCGCAAAGCTTGCTGGCTTAATAGCAAGCTACATCCTTATTTGCAAAAATCTCCTTATTAAGTACACGATGGAGCCCGATACGTACCGTCCGCCGCGTCCTGACTTCTTGCCACCGACAAGGAAGACGGTATGGGACGAAGTGTCATTCCTTTTACTGCTTGTGCTAGAAAAACCAGCCAAGCCCAAATCTTAGGAGCTGAAACTCGGTTCGTACTTTTGTTTTGGGCTAAGCCTTGTCTAATGAACCTTTCTCATCAGAAAGCCCAAAGGACAAGTCAGTCTGACACGAGTCAGCACAAGGTTTCTTTGCCGGGCCACGTTGGTTCCTCTGGACACTTCTAGCGACCATAAGATGAATCGAACTCTTACTTTGGGATCGTGTGCAGCTTGCATTAAGCACATCATAACGTGTGAAACGTGGCATGGATCAGATGGATCGGGACCATGGCACTTCCTGCCACGTTGACGGAGATGCCAAATCATCGTATTTTAAGGGTAGCAAGTTAAAATTCTTACAAATTGTGTTTGACGAACAAAAATTGTCAGACCTCCGATGTGTTTTACACATGATATGCGTCCAAGCACATACATACTAGACGTTCCACTTGGCGCGCAAGGGGAGGTGAAGTGCGCCCTGGTTCGTTCCTACTCTAGGAAGCTCTAGAAGTTGAGGACCTTTGTATTAGTTCGTGGGCAGTGTCAGTCTTCTCCACGCTCAAGTGTTCTCGCAGCTTCCAGTCCTGTTCTGTAACTGCGCAGCGCTTCCGTCCCTCCTTGTCCCCTCTCTAAGCGGTAAGTCTCTGATTCCCTCTACATTTTGCCTTCAACCCTACTTGCTGGCATGGTCCTTGTTTCTTTTCAAAGCCTTCATGGCAATGAGAGGGTAATCTTTTACAATCTATTTTGCTATCTTACTTGATACCCAATAATTGTCTATATGCGAAACTGGACTGGTTTTGCATCAGTGCGATGCTGCCTGTGTGTGCTCGTTCTGTATCAGTTCTTTGGGGAGGAAAAACTCACTGGAGGTGTTTGTCGGAAGATCTGCACAAACTGTATTTTTCAGAATTCCTTGCTTCTTAGTCCCTTTGGAATCGAAGGGGTTGATCGTCTAAAATTTTCGATGGTAGTTAAATAATTCAATTTGTCCGTTGTTATCAGCTCAAGCTTTAAGACAACTGATGTTTTTAACATTTCTTTATAATGATTTTCTTACTCTTCAACTCTGAAGTTCGGCCTAGAAGTGGTGCTAACTAGAAATCAGGCGTCTTTATGCCCATTATGTCGGTAGTGATGATGTTCATTTGGTACCTTTAGATTATATGCGTTACAAGTTTAGGAAAGTGGTTCCTGTTGGTTGTATTGGTCAGATTTAAGGAAGCCGCGGAGTCCCATTGGTTGGCATAATTAGTTTATATAATCATTTGGTAGAACAAATCAACTTAAGATTCAGGAGAAACTGATCACGAACATATCATATTCTTAAAATTAATATCCAATAAAAATGATGTTCTGATTGCGGAAGCATCCTTTTCCTGAGAGCGGATAACTGTTAAAACTCCAAGGAAGTTTTAGAGCGAGGCCTTGATCTCACATATTAGAATGTCACCTTAATCAAAAACTTAAACTGAGAGATTTTTTTGTCTTATCAATTACTCATTCCTTTGATCAATATTGAGGTAGGAGTTTATCCTTGCCCTTCTGTTCTAGCAACTGTCTGGTGAACATTCTGACTACAATATGTTGCATTTGATTCTAAGGCTTCATATTGACTATTGATATTTCTCATCAATTGCCATCGCCAAAAAGTTGATCTGACTCATTGGGGGTTTGGTCAATATTATCTGTATGTCACTCAACCAATAAAGGAATCAAACAAATTAACATTTGGATCAATTTGATCAGGTAGAATTCTGGTTTTCGGTGCAGGATAACTGAGAAGTGTTGTGCATGACCTTCTGTCTTATTCAATCAAATCTCTTCCCTGATGTTAATCATTCAAGTAATCTATTACGACTCTTTTCTTCCGGCTTGCCTGAAAATGTCTACTTGTCCACTTATAAGGAAGGGGATCAGTGCAGAAGGCGAGAAAATAGTTGAATTGACTGCCTAGCTCATGAAATTACTGAAAATTTCCTTCCCCTTAGTAAGCTGGCTTTGTAAGCTAAGCAAGCGTGGTTGTCTTGCATCAAAAATTTCCATTAAACAACTTATCATCTTCAATTAAAACGCCTGGCTGGTTTAATATATCCTTCTGTTTTGTCATCCTATCTGAACAGACTTTACTGTGGAAAACTGAATGTCTGTTAATGACAGGCTTGTATAGTTTAATTTGTGCCTGTTAAATCAGAAGGAGGATATCTTATTTCTCTGTCTGGCATTTACAGTCGGGCATAACTATGTCTATGAAGATTTTGTTATACCTTGTTTGTGCTTGATTTTGCGAATGGTTGCTTGCTGCTGTCTTTGATTGTTCGAGTGTCTACCAAAACCTTCATCCTTTTGGAATTTTTCTAAATGCAGGAATGGCTGAACCAGCGTACACTGTGGCATCTGACAGTGAAACTACCGGAGAAGAGAAAACAACTTCTGCTTTTCCAGAAATTGCAATTGGAATTGACATTGGCACTTCACAATGCAGTGTTGCAGTCTGGAATGGCTCCCAAGTAGAGCTTCTTAAAAATACTAGAAACCAAAAAGTGATGCGATCATACGTCACCTTTAAAGATGATATCCCTTCAGGGGGTGTCAGCAATCAACTCTCCCATGAACATGAAATGTTGTCTGGAGCAACGGTTTTCAACATGAAACGGCTAATTGGTAGGGTTGATACTGATCCAGTTGTTCACGCAAGCAAAAATCTTCCATTTCTCGTACAAACATTGGACATTGGTGTCCGACCATTTATTGCAGCCTTGGTTAACAATGTCTGGAGGTCCACCACTCCTGAAGAAGTCCTGGCAATATTTCTTGTGGAGTTAAGAGCAATGGCTGAAGTTGAGTTGAGGCGGCCCATAAGAAATGTTGTTCTGACCATTCCTGTTTCATTTAGTCGCTTCCAGGTGACCCGGATTGAACGAGCTTGTGCTATGGCTGGCCTTCATGTTCTAAGACTGATGCCCGAACCAACAGCTGTTGCACTGTTATATGCCCAGCAGCAACAACAGAATATACATGAGAATATGGGCAGTGGAAGTGAGAAGGTTGCACTCATATTCAATATGGGTGCTGGCTATTGTGATGTAGCTGTTACTGCTACAGCTGGAGGAGTTTCTCAGATAAAAGCCTTGGCTGGGAGTCCTGTAGGAGGTGAAGACATGCTTCAGAATATGATGCGTCATCTCTTCCCTGATTCAGAGATCCTCTTCTCAAGGCATGGAATCAGTGAGATCAAATCGATGGGATTGCTTCGTGTAGCAACCCAGGATGCAATTCACAAGCTTTCCTCACAGACTGGAGTTCAAATTGATGTTGACTTGGGAAATGGAACAAAAATATGTAAGGTGGTGGACCGGGAGGAATTTGAGGAAGTCAACAAAAAAGTGTTTGAGAAGTGCGAAAGCCTGATAGTCCAATGCATGCGTGATGCCAAGGTAGGACCTGAAGATGTGTCTGACGTAATTCTTGTGGGCGGATGTGCATATATTCCAAAGATAAGGAATCTCGTCATGAGCATCTGTAAAAAACAGGAGCTTTACAAGGGGATGAATCCATTAGAAGCTGCTGTCTGTGGCGCAGCACTAGAGGGAGGAGTGGCTTCAGGTGTCAATGATCCCTTTGGGAGTTTGGACCTCTTAACCATTCAAGTCACACCTCTTGCCATCGGTATTCGGGCTGATGGTAATGCATTTATACCCGTCATACCCCGAAACACAACGATGCCAGCACGGAAAGAGATAGTATTCACAACTATTCATGATAATCAAACTGAGGTGCTGATTGTTGTGTATGAAGGTGAAGGAAAGAAGGTGGAAGAGAACCATCTGCTGGGCTATTTCAAGATCATAGGTATTCCACCAGCTCCCAGGGGAGTTACAGAGATAACTGTGTGCATGGACATTGATGCCTCAAATGTGCTCAGAGTTCTGGCAGGGGTTGTACTTCCGGGATCTCAACATCCTGCCATTCCTGTAATGGAAGTCAGGATGCCTACAGTTGATGATGGGCATGGCTGGTGTGCAGAAGCTTTACACAGGACTTATGGGTCTTCTCTGGACTTGGTTACGGTTCAGAAGAAGATATAGGGGTGAGTTGTAAAGACCTAAGCTTCTTGTATGTTTGGTTGCTGCGCTTTTTACATTTCTTGTGTTCCTGAACTAATAGTTTCTGTAAGGACAGTGGTGAGGTGATACTTCGTTACATAGACAAATGTGGACTTCATGTAATTAACTTGGCTACTCCTACCTGCGTTTTTTGTGAACAAGTGTAATCATCCTATCTATTTCTGTACTGGCTACTTAAGTGTGGACTTCAATAAATGTGAACAGTGGCGAAGCGATACTTTTGGTACCATCCTGAGTTTTTACTGTTCTTATTTGGGTGTAACTCCACAATTTCTATGTTATGATTGATAGGTTAGTGGTTAATGACTCAATGATCTAGTATCATGATTACTAAAAGCATAAGACTGCAGTGCTGCCATCTTTGTAGGACAATTCGAAGTTATTTTGGAATTACTTTTTATCCATGGAAGTGGTAAGCTGTTTGTATTAAGTGGAAGGTGAAAACGATGGAATGCAGTTGATCTTCTAAAGAAAAACATTGCTTGCTATCAATAATATGTTCATATTCAGTTTGCCAGCAGTCACAACAGTGAATCTATAATGCCAAAAAACCTGCTACTGTGTTCTTTCATTAGTGGATTTACCAGCTTGAAGTAATGGTTACGTTAGAGCTCTTTTTTCTTCACAACTGTAATTTACAAGTCTTTTTAGGTAGGCCACTCTTAGATTTTCTGCTCTTCCTTTTTTGGATTATCCGGATATTGGTACTACCTCTCCAGTTCCAAAAGCACTCTGTTTTACCTTTCATGTGCGAATTCTAATACAAACTGGACCCTGAGCACTAAAGCCGTGTTATTTTCCTTCATCCTTTCCTTCATAGTCAAGAATAGATTTTGATTTACTTAGAATGTAAATTGATTTATTATCACAACGCATTGGATATCTCAAGATGAAGTAGACGCCTATATCAGAGTGTTATGAATGGTTGTTGTGCAGCATTTATGGTATTTGACTACAAATTTGTTAGAAAATATAAAGAATGGTTCATATTTAATTTAAAAACTCAAAAGTATTAAGTGAAAAATTCATTTTTTAATAAGTTACTTTTTAACATATCCTTCACCTCAAGCACAAGACAACACTTTTAATGGGAGTCTTCATTTATCAGAAAAGTTGTGAAGAATAGGATTCAAGCGTCCAATAAATTTCTTAACAATGTAAGATAATAACTTTACATCATTTATTTAACAAAATTTTACTTTATTTTTACAGCCAGAAAATGGTGTTCTCAAACTTGCACAACATGTCAACGCCAATACAATAATAAAAAACCTGAGAAAAGAACATCTCAGTTTATGCTTCTGACCAAGGACGAAATACTGAATCTGACAGTGTGAATGCAGTGGTGATATACCAGAAATCCTGAAACTCTTGGGGATGAAAAAATGAGCACGTGTAAGATGTCTTTCCACGTGAATTGGTCAGACCATTTTAGCTATCCTATTATTTCTACAATCAACCCAATATATTTCAGCCACAAGGTAAAAGTATGGAAAATGAATGTTGTCCTACATTAAAAAAAAGAAAATGACATATGGTCTTATAAGTGATAAAAAAAATTTATTTAATATCTTAAGATTTTAAAATAAGTACTTAAACTCTAATATGATATTAGAATTAAAGAAGAATCTTTATTTTGTAATTCTCGTCCTAAAGTTGGACATCAAACCTGTGGATTCGGAAAATGGCTGGGTACGGCGACCTAAGGAAGTGTGTCACAAGAAAGGGTGACAGTCCACTGAGGCCCGACTCGGTACTTTAAAGAGAACCAAAAACCCGACACGGTTGAACGAAACGTTGGTACTTTTGATGCTACCATTTAAATAAAGCAATTTTGCAATTCTGGTCCATGTAGTTGGTAACTTTGGAAAAATTGACGTTCTATGTAGTTAATAGTGCTAAAGCTTTTGCCATATTGGCATGCTCCTGGGAAGTTGCTGCAACTGGTGGGACCGAAATGCAAGCAGTTGGGGACGACCGTAATGCAAGGACAAAGGGCATCCTGGCAAGGTAAAAGGAACACAAGTTAAACTATAATGAATTTGGTTAATAAAGAATTGGGACCTACACGTTGTAGTGCTTTTGCGCAACAGCTTTATCAGGTGAAACCCTAACTTTTAACTTGAATCTACCAGACTAACATCTCAAAGTTGGGGTAGACTGCTACATCTACTGCCCTTCGTTTCGAAGAGCTCTCGAATAACGTGAAAAGAAGTAACAGGAAACCAGGAGCTCTGCTCTATAACCCCATTTTATTTGATCCACCTTATCATTTTTCACTACCAAATTTAAACAAACCATAAAAAAAAAAGCCCTTTAATCTTTATAGTTAAACACTTGACAATACCAACAACAATGTGCAAGATCGAAATCCAAGTCCAAAAGCTTCTTGTCCAAGAAAAATCTCAGTTCAGAAGTCCATGGCTAATCCCATGGCATTACCATCGCAACCTCTGTCCATATTCGCCGAGGAACTCAAGGAATAAACAAAGGGATGCTTTAGACCCGCAAACAACAAAGAATAAACTCCAAACGCTAACTGGGGGCAGCAATTCGTACAAAGCACCGCCCTTGTCAGCGTCGAAAACCACTTTGAAGCTAAAATACAAACCCTAAACTAGGGAGTTACGAGAAATATCAAAAAAACTAGAACAACACCGGATTCTTAACGTCGCTACTTCAGTGATAGAACCTGGATCCCTAAACGACACCCAGTTCACGACAAAACGCACTCTGCAAAGCCAGAAAAAAAAAAAAAAAATTAAGTGTACGTACCCACAGGCGTACCCCTAGCATTTGTCAATTTCAATTCCCAACGCGATTCTCCCTTTTCTTAAATTGCAGCATACGCTTAAAGAACAGGAACTACGATTGACTTCCGAAACAACAAAACCCGACACATATTCCTACCATCTCTACTAACGTTGAAACAGACATAATTAAATACATGAGCTGCCCAACTAATACAAGAACATCACAACAAAATCAAGGTTTTCAAATCGAGCCATATTTTTATTATAAACAAAGTCTAACCCCGCAGGTTCAACAGATTCTGTCACTTCCAAATATAAAAAACCTTCATCTCCACAACCAACAATGAAAATATAAAACTATGTATAATCAACCTTTGAATTGAAACAGAGATTTGTTTTCAACGCTTTGGTTCTTTTAGAACACTTGCATTTCCCACCATATATGATTTCCAAAGCAATGTTCGCCGTCTCGACCACGCTGTCTTGTTCCCATGCATGCGTTGCCCTCCGAAACCCGAAACGTAGACTTTTTTGTAAATGCCACGAAGCTCAAAATTGGACATGGTGCACATCTTCTCACACCCCACCTAGCACGTCGTCTTCTCTTTTTTTTCTTTCTTTTTCTTTTTCTTTTCTGTCTTGGTGTTGACAATGAATGCGCGAGGAAACTTGAACTGCGAAATAATTAATCAATTATGAGCAGTAATGTCATGGTCGGTTAATTCACTATTTACTCCTTGATTCCTTTAGAACCGTTGGGATACGGATACGTGGCGGCGCCTGAGGTGTGGAGAGACGATGGAGATTAGTCCACCCAGTGGGGGTCTCATCTTTGACCTGTAAATCATCTCGTCGTACGGCCTCCTGTAGAACTTCAGAAACGGCACAAACGACTCGCGGGACTTCTCTGTCCTGCTGACGTGACACTCCTTGCGGAAGAACATGGCCGGTGACTGGAGAAACGAGGGCCGTGGGGTCCGTGGGTGCGAGATCTTGATGGCCTCACGGTCCCTGCTCCGCTCTGGCAATGGAGTCGAAGGGAAAAGTGCCTTCCTGGATGGCCTCGTGCTGTTACCACCGTAGATGCTTCCGGGTGGCGTTCTGGCAGCGGGGGATGCGAACGAGAGGGACCGGGCGTTGAGTGGGGAGATGAGTGCGGGGCCCAGAGGGGAAGGGCTCGTGGGTCCTACTTTGGATGCTGATGTGTCTGCCAAGCTGAGATACCATGGCTTGAGTGAGTCGAAGTGGTGAGACACAGTGAACGAGAAGCGAGAGGATGAGCATGAGCCAATCTTAGGCGTTGATTTCAAGGACGAAGGGTCAAATCGCATAGACGAGGCTCGTGGGTAGGAAGAGAAATCGTTAAACTCCAATGACTCCTCAAAATCTAGCGACGACACGACGAACGTGGCTGCTGATAGATCAATGAAAGGTCGCACACCCTGCAGACAATTTAGAAACGTTAAGAGGGGTCGTTCTAGAACTGACTTGAGCCCCACATGGCCAGTCGACTAGCGCATGCAAATTCAACAGAGTAAGACTTTAGACACTGCCGGTACGGCGGCAGTGGAACACAGAAAGCTACAAGACAAAGGCAAGGTTTGAATTTTACCTTCCATAGATAAGAGAACATGGAGGGGGGGTCTATGACAAAAGCCTTGTACAGCCGGCCCGGGTAGTACTCCGATACAATTTTCAGCGTTGGCAGCAGTAAATTCATAAAAGCCGGGGCAGACCTGAAAAAGCCTGCACATTCGCACGCTTTCGATGTAAGCTCAATGTTGTACCCCAAAAAGAAATCCTATGAGATGAATTAAATTATCAAAAACACGAGAAAACTGGTTCATTAACTGCGATTGGAATTCTAAAAAGGCCGGCACTGCGGAAGATTATCTGTACTAGCAAAGTAAAAAGGAGAATCCTGGGTCCTTCTGCAAAAGATCAGATATTTAAGGAAGCTACAACTTTGAAACGGACCATTTCTGGGAGGGTATGCAGCTCCAGTTCCCAATTATTCCCCCTATCTATCCAACCAACAACAGGAGACCAATATTGGGGCCTGGACCACGGCCTCTCTGAGAAAATCTCAGACGCTGTTGGTGGACCGACACGGAGGCGTGCCGGCACTCTTTGACTAGGCTTTACCACCGCAGATTGCGTTGAGATTTGAGTTGAACAATCTAAAATGACTAGAGCAAACCCACCCATTTCGTAGCTATACCAATTTCAAAAGGGAACAATGCACATTCTAAGTCGACTTACTTGCGTCGAAAAGGAGAACGAAGTGCTGCCCGTTTTTTGGCATGGTTTGAATGGCTACCTCCAGTGTAAACACCAGCAAACGAGTAAACCTAACAAATTTCAGAACAAAAACTTAGTACAACTAATTACTGAGCGATTTCTTACGATGTTCACGAGGAAACAAGTGAAAGATTCAACTTTTATGTTTAGTCACTCACAGTTTCTGGGAATGGAATTTCTGGTAATCTTGCTTGATCCGGAAAATCTACAGCAACGAAAGAACAATTTCCTTCGGTCATTTTACTCCCTCTCGTGCATATTCAAAAAGAACTTACAGAGAGAAAGGAAGAAGAATTATACCACAACAGGTCTGGATTCTTCATCGTGACCGGCAACATAAGCGACGCCTTCGGCGAGCTCAGCTGAGAACTCATCCGCTATCAAATGGTCTATATCCAAAACCAAAACAAAACGAAAAATTATTAAAAGAACAACAAGAGACTTCAACTTAGATCCTTTTTCTTTTTGGTGTTGTGAAGAAGTGACTATAATCATTAGTGGGGGGTGTTTAACTTTAACGCTTAATTCAAAGTGGAAAAAGCAAGATTCTTTGGCGAGCGAAACAAAAAGGAAAGAGGGTCCGCGACGAAAAGAGTGGATGCAGACAACAACAGGAATAGCTTTTGAGAAGAAAGATAAAGAAATTAGATACCAGTGCCAATACTCTCTCTCCAAGAAAGGCAAGCCCGGAGGTTCTTCGCAGCCTTCTTCACACTATCTCCTTTGGCTTTCAAAAACCGTTCTACGCAAGCCTTATTGCAGAACTTCTCCTGTGAACGATAATGATACTTATAAGACAAATTAGTAACCAAGTTCGAACAAAATGATTAGCTACCTGTACACTGAACGGATGAACACACAACTTGAAGAAATCAAGAAAGAAGATTTCAGTTGAACATGCTCTACTATCTCAACACAGAAGGAGCACATGACACTGACTCAAACTGGAAAACCACACTAGTTCGATAAAAAATGCGAGCTTGTAAGAGAAACAAAGATGTCTAAAACTGAAACGTTCATGTTTTCAACACCCACCTGCTTCAATGAAAGAGCCGCCTGTTTTCTGAGAAGCTCCAGAACAGCTTCAACTCTGGCGTCGTCTTTCTGCTCTTTCTTCACCATTTCAAGAAACTTGGAAATCTCCGAGAAAACACTAATATTCCAAACTTCTGCTTCACGCAACCATCAAAATCTTGCACTTGCAAGTGGTAGAGAGAGATAGGCACAGAGAGAGAGAGAGAGAGAGAGAGAGAGCGAAATTGAAACTGGGATAAATAGATCTAAGGGCCCGTATTTATAGCAAACGACGGCTAATGACGCCGTTATTTACACACTTAAACATGCAAGCTTTTAATAAAGGCTCACAACGTCAACACAGCTTGCGGTCAATGCCAACACATCATCATGAGATGTCTCGATAGCGATTCGTAACGGAAAACGTCAATGCCTCAGCCCCACTGCCACAACCCGCAGAGTATCGCTTTCCCTCTCATGCCCCTGCCTTCTTCAACTTACTTCAATGTCCCACTTTGGATGCAAAATTTGGGAGTTTCCGAAGACAGCCACGTCTGCAGGAGAGGCTGAGTCAGAGAGATTTGATTCTGTACAGCTCACTCATGAATGCAGAGTAGTGCCACTGAAAAGGCTGCTTACCCCATTTGCTGTGTAATTATGCAAGACCGTATGATTTTGTCTTCCTTAAATTTATTAGGAACTACAATCCTTAGTTTCTACACAAATGGGGCCAAAGACAGAAAACCGAACACGGGAAGCACAGTATTTTTTAGGTACATCTCATTGTAGTAAGACCATGTTCAATCACAGGCAATGGTGTCGGTGAGAACGCATGGGGCATTGCACATAAACCAGACGCGGAGTCCCATAAGTCAAAACCTTGATATTTGTCGTCGGCTATATTTTTATTTTTGGCTACATTAAAGTCCAAGTCCGTTGTTGTTACGGCGAAGACCTCCCTCTCTAGAGCGCAAAGACCAGCAAAAGTCGAGGACATTCTCCACGTGTTAAGTACTTTTTGGGGACGTAATTACCGAATTTAAGCGGTACTAATATTGGGGAAATAATAGTAGTTTGCGGTCTTGGAAGGACCGCCTGCTGGATTTCGAAAGCCCCAAGTCAAAAAACCCGGTTAAAAGCATAAACTCGTCGCTTAATCAAAGAAAGATGAGGGATAGCGAAAGCGTAGTTTAGGCTGGAAAGTTGGTGTTCCCAAAGCTAAAGCTGGGAGCTTTATCGTGATAACAAAAATAATACAGCAAAGGTGGTGTTTAGTGAACGAGTCGTTTCGTTTGTCCCCATTCAAATGTGGGGGAGATTCTTCTCTTTACCTAAGCTTCTCTCTTTTCTGCTGTGCAGAGAGGATAAAGCTTTCTCTCTCTTCTTTCTCTCTCCCTCTGTATGAATATTCAAACGTTCGATATTTCATGGGTGGCATGGTTGGGCAGGAGATGATGACTTTGGGGGTTATGATACTGTGGCTTGACAAACCTCCCACGTGACACAAGCGAGATAAAGTTGGTTCCTTGTTCTCACCTGCCCTTAACTTCCTTTTTTTCAAGTATGTTACTCATTTCAAATTTTGAAACATCGGCCTCCCTCCTTCCCTCCCTTCCTTGCTTCCTTCCTGAACGTGCTTCTCACGCCCCCACACACCTCCATCCTAAACAGTATCAACGTTGAATCATTGCCTTTTAAAATTCAAATGACGTATTGCTTTCCTCTCTGGCTTCTATATACGCACATCTTCACTCTCCAGTAAAAACAAATTTTGGTGGAAAGGGGAACCGTGATTTTCATAACTATTGGTAGAGCATCTGAAACTGGCAAATTGGCTGTCGGTTCTTGTAACTTCATTTGGATGGAAGTAACGTGGGACTGTGTCCAAATGAAGCCAGAGAGATTCAGAACTTGTGGGTATAAAATACTGCTTGCTCTCGTACTGACAGAGGAATCGCTACAGTAAATGAAAGAAATATGATAACACGCTTCATTGTTTTGCTCTTTTGGAATTTTATGTAAAACTTGTACGATAATTTTAAGCAAGGCCACCTCTGTAGCATATGGACTATTTTCTCGCTACTTTCTGTTCGATTGTCAACTCAGAATAGGGAGGACGGATTTGTATCCTATGAGCTAACAAGACAGCCTCGACATGTTAGGTTTTGGGACTTCTCAGACTCTTGATTTCGCCAGGCATGGAAGTGAAATGCTTAAGTCGTCAAAACAATCATATCACGGGAAAGTTGGCACAGCGTTTTTCCATTGACGCCCTTTCAAGTGAACCCTTGTCATAATGCTTTCCATCTTCATTTGCCGTCGGGTGTTTCCCATAATGGGCTGCTATCTGTGCACTTGATTTGACGTTATTTCTAGCTTTTGCAGATTATGCTCATCCTGCATCTTTTCCCATCTCCGAAACTGCACGTACATTTCAGAGGCTTAGTGGGTTGCTGATTCTCTGGAAAAAAATCTTCACTTGCTAAAGAAAGACCTCAATTTCGTCTCTATATTACCCAAAGAATGTTACAAGAACCAAGAAGAGCATCCGGTTACTTGAGCTGCGTGATGTTTGCTTTTGTGTGGGGTATTTCTTTTCATTCCTTGATTCAACCTTTCCAACAGTGAAAGGATACGTAAAGCGGAGTGGTCTGTGTACGTTGCAGAAAGGCAGCAAACGTGTCAAGTTGGCAATGGAACCAACGATCATTTCGGACGGGACTTTGGTGATTCAACTGAACAGCTTTATTGCCTGCAAGGGACCGTTGCAGAGACAAATGAGATGATGTTGACCACAACACTAGGATCACCACAGTGGCCCGGCGGGGTCCATTGCCTTTGCGACCGAATCATGGCTCCCTTTGGGAGAAAAACTTGACCTCCCAACCCTTGTCCTTTACTTCCTCTTGAAAACACACCATTTCGTAGGTCACCCACCACAAAACCCCAAAACGAAGAAAGAAAGAAGACGCAGAAAAGCTGTCCATGGAATATGATGATTATCAGGAAACGGGATGGATGCTGCTATAACTTCTGATATGCACGTTATTTGCTTTCGAAAATCAAGCAAGAGTAATTTAAATTTTATTCATGATTAAAGAAGAGGAAAATATATAAAAGTAAGCTTTCATGATACCTAAAGAACATAAAAGTGCAATTTAAGTCTAAACCAATATTTATTACCAATTTGACAAAGGCCAACTTGCTTCTCCACTTCTAGTTCAAAATGCTGCACTAAGTAAATGGTTAGAGCAATATAAGTTATTGACAAATTGTACTTTTATATATCGATATATCGAATAATTAACCCCATGCATTATTTAATTAATGATGCTTTTAATGAGTATTTCTGGGATTGCTGAAAGCAGGAGGTACATAATTCACAAGGCTTCATAGATAATATAAGAAAGTAGATTTTGTCAGAGTTGGTTCGGCTGTAGGTGTTTCCATCTATTTTTTAGTGTATTTGTCGCTATTAGTAGTTAAAATAAGCTGGTCCATTGATGCATGAAAACAAGACGTGGTTAGGTTTAATTTGAACGACAAGGGCTTCTCCAACTGCCACAACACACACCCACCCAGATTTCAAAACCACGCTTTAAACCAACATTCTGGTCCCAAAAAGAAAAAAAGAGAATAAGGGATTAAAAGAACAAAGATTCACAGAGAAAATTACAGTAGAATAGACTGCTCAACAAGTAGACAAGCGTACCAATAATCGATTCTCTTTAGCCTTTAAACTTCGTGTGAAGGCGGTGAAATGACCGCATGATTGACAAGACGTGTCTTGTATGAACGATGAGAATGAGAAATACGAAGAAACCAGTTTTGCACCAACTTTCTCTAGCAAACCAAAAGGTAGCGATCATAAACAATAAGTCAAGTAAAGGCCGACTAGAAAAGAATGATAACAGCATGTATATGCATACGTATCTGTGCATGAATATATTTTAGCCATGACATTCTTTTTGGTCAGGATCAAACCGAGTGTTAAAGAACATGTACACCATTATAGGTAGTGACCATAATGGCCTGAAAATTGAAACTTGGTAGTGAGTTCAACTATGGGGGAAGGAAATATCTCCGTTGTGGGTGTTTCATATAGAGCCATCGTACGTGGAAGTGGCACTTGTCCCACGTGGAATAAGAGAAAAGGTGACCTTGGCAACACCATTTGGATTACAATTTCAAGCTGGTAGTAAGCTGGTATAAGAGTTGCTCATTCTTCGACTTATGGTCCTAAGTACGACGGGCTTATTAATCATATTGAGAAGAAGAGGAAGTCAAATGGGTAGGTTTCACCTCGGGAGGCCCTAATTGTAATGTTGATGGCGATGTAGATTTAGGCGGTAGAAAGCATTACTGTTTCTAATTGAAGATGGCACCTGTTGCACGTAAGATAAGAGGAAAGGCAATCTAGGGTTTATAAGGAACGCATGTTAACACCATCTAAAATACAAGTCTTTTTTGGATTTTGGGTTGAATTTCAAAGCCCCTGACACAAAGCTCTGCAATAACAAAGACTACTCTTAATTCAACGTGGATCTTAAAATTTTCCAATAAGCTCATGATTTTCTTTTTTCTTTTTAGATAACTTTCAGACTTTTCTTCTCTTCTTTAATAAATTTAATACTACATCGTAAAGATAACTCGATTGTAGTAATAAAATAAATAATTTTTTTTAAAAAAAAGAAAGGATTTGAAGTGCTTTTTGTGAATTTTTATTATTTTATCATAAATGGCTTTTTGATCCAGCAGTTGAGCTGGCTGGAAGTTATCCCGTATTGGGCCACCCTCCTTGTACAGTACTAGGCCGTAATCAATGAACCCAAGTTGGAGGTGTGCAGAGCTTCAAACCAATCCCAATTGAATGTGAAAGGGGAAAAGAAAAAACAAAGTCAACCTGTAATATGGAGCTTCCCTTAGCAGGCCCTACTTTTGCCAAGTCTTTCTTAATCCTTTGGACTTTTTTTTTCTTTTTTATATATCATATGTGAATCGTTTTCGCATTTAGTCGAGATCTACTTATATATTTGTGTGTACGGCGCTTATAGCCAACTCTTTTTTTTAATCCTTTGGATATTTATTTTTTTAATATCACATGTAAATCATATTCACATGTGATCGAGATCTATGATCAATCAACCCAAGTTGGAGGTGTGCTGAGCTTCAACCTAAGCCTGATTAAATGTAAAAGGAACAAAAATTCAAAGACAATTTGCAATATGAAGCTTCACTTAGCTGACACTACTTATACTAACTCTTTTGTTTAAACCTTTGGATTTTTCCTAGTATCATATGTGAATAACATGTGGTCAAGGTCTATATATAAGCCTTAGTGCCATTTTTAAAGAAGAAGAGAAACCAGAATTGCTGAGATAGGGCGTGTGCATAAGTTAGAAGAGATATGTTCATAGGTGTAGTGCAAAACAATTGAAAACAGAGTTTGAATGGTCAAAGAAATAGTGGTAGTTTTGTGAAGGGGATAGATGGTTTGATTCTAACATCTGTGATTGGGATGTTAGAAACGTCAATCAAAGGACCAGTAACATCAATGGAAGGAAGCTAAAATTGATACAAGAAGAGGAACACAAAAAGGGTTCCTATTGTTTTTGACCAATCTATTCTTATTGTTACATGGGTTCTCCTATTGATAACTTTGGGATTTGGGGAGAGCTTTTATGAGTTACTTCAATTTTTGTTAGTGAACTAAAGAAGAAAATATTGGGATTAGTTCTAGAACTGTCTTATATTATTGCTAGTTAGATCCTTCTTAGTCTTTAAACTTTGAAATTTTTAGAAGGGAAGGAAAATTATGGAAGACAAGCATTGTTTATCTTAAAGTTACCAGAATTTTAAAAGAAGCCACGTGAAAGAACAATCCATTGCTTTAGGTCTTGAGAAGGATTAAAATGGTGCTGCAACTTAACGTTATTTGTTTCTATTTGTATAACGGTCACCAAAAGAGAAGGAAATTTCAAGCATTCAAAATAATTCCTTTGGAGGATTTTGTTTCTTGGCATTATCCTGCTTCTAAATTTCTCAGTTTTATTCAACTCAATGTTCCAATTCGTTCAACAAATGAGCGATACCTTGCATATTCCTTTTCTAGAGCTTTCGGCATCACATGCCAAACATTTGAATGAACCAAAAATTGAATCAGCAAGCGACATCTGACACCAACACTTTTAAGGCACCCCTATTGGACAGGTGGGCTTAGGGGGGAAGATCCTTTTAGTAGACTCTTGTAAGAAGCTTGTGTTTCCTTTAAGAAGACGAGACGACCAAAAGCAGAAGATCAAGTAGTCCATTGGCATGTGACTGTCCAAAAACGAGTATCATAAGCACTAACAACGTGGCTTGAGGTAGAGTGTACTTTCAGTGAAAATGGGAAACTGAGAAGGGATTTGTGGTAGAAGTGTGAAAAACGAGAAATGCAGAGTGGTGGGGTGACTTCTTCTACTATAAGGCAAAAAGGGTTTGACAAAGACATTGCACCGAGAACAAAATTTGATGCGCATGATTGGTCCACAAGGGAATGTAAAATGTCTTCGGAAATGTAACCTAAAATATTCTTCACCCTCGTCTAAAACAAAACCAACAGTTGCTCTTGTCCTCCCATTGTTTTAAACAGCACGAGGACGCCCACTTCTCCTAATGGGGTGGCTGCAATCGCTCCTCCACCCATTGCGGAAGCTGTGGCTTCGCCTCAATTCAGCTCAAAGAAAGAGTAAGTGATGCCAGTATCTCCTAATCTGTATTGAAGCAGATGTTCAGGAATGTTTTTCTCCCTACTGCTTGAAACCGTCACTGTGATTTCTCTCTTGTTCTCCTCCACGCTTCTAATTGCCATTGAGTTTCCTGGAAACATATGAACTGCATCTTTTCTCTCTTTTCTCCCCCCTCTCACACACTAGGCTTTCTGTAGTGTACTCGTTTTTTATTTCGTGAATCGTTTGGAGTCCTTTTGCTGCATTTCTTAGAAGAAGTACGTACATCTTACATTAGTTTATTCTGGACTTTGCAGGAAGAGGGATATACATTCTGTATGAGGATGTCAAATCCTGCCCCTATGAAGATGTGCATGTACTGTGGTCGATCTTAGTGGAATCACATACCGGTTTTCCATCAAAGAATGAGGGCCCTTATGCAAAGAGTTGAATGTGAGAAAGTGTCAGTAATTTACCATTTTCTTTTCTGTCAAGTTCCATTGTACATATATATATTTATGGTGTTTTTCCTTATATAAGAAGTTGGAGTTGGTCTTTACTTCTTCGTTTCTCCTGTTTCTTGAGTACTCCAATATCATCTCAGATGCCTTCTTGTGTTCAGAACTTTCAATTTTTATAGAACGTTTTATGTGGCTCTAAATCTGGAAGAGCCCTCTCTCTTTTCCTCTGTTTTTCCTTTTCCATGGCGACGGGGATCGGGAAAGATAACGACTCCATATCTAAATGCACCGTGCCGCAGGGGTAGTTTGTTTAGACTTCTAAATGGCGTCTTATTGTTGATTTGTCCGCTTTCAGTTGTTGAAATGGCAGTGTAATCCTTGTTTCTTAAACGTGGCGGACTTTGTTGAAGATGACATGCGAAAACTACAAAATGGATGGATAACCGACAAAACTTTTCATGTCTTCCAGATGATCTTCAAACAATCTCAATAACTCCGTCGGTTTGCGTTCAGAAACTGGGAAGCAATAAAAAACGTTGAAGATAAATTTTTTAATGAGAAACGAGGTTGTCGTGAATATCAATTGACGAAAGCCAAACATAATGCAGATGACGTGTGGTTTTGTGTAGCAGTAGTATTATTATAGCTCAAGATGGGAGGCCCTTCTAGCAATGTTAAATAAGAATAACTTTGGCACCACCCGCCCGAATGTTGGGTAGACGATAGGAGTAAGATTAGGACTTGACAGCCATTATTAAAAGCCTGCTTATTGGGTAAAGTTAGGTGATTCAATTACTGCAAAAAAACAAAAGAAAAAGGAAAAAGAAGAAGAGGAAGGATCACAGCCTTTGAAAAACAAGTTTGACCTCGCCAACAACTCTAGCGAGGGTGATGTTAGGTGTTTCTTGAGGGAGGTAGAGGCTTTCTATCTGCATGAACACGATAAGCTATCTTCCCTAAGAAAATCTATGTCTTCGCCTACTACTATTGAACGACCACTTTCTCTTTCATTTATGTCGAACACGGTAAATGATCTTGGGAACTGTCTTGCTCCAACTTTATGGTGCGTTGTAAGCAACGGGTAATCGTAACTTTTTGATAAATTCTCGTAGGGTGCTTTTACTTTTTTATAACCCACTTTGTTTTCCCACGTCGCAAAGACAAGTAGTATGATATGGTTATATAAGAAAACTTATTCTTCCTCCAATTAAAATTGACTTTTTGAAATGAAACTCAAATATATGACAAGTGATATTATAACCAAATTGTGACTCAGTTAGATGGGCTTACAACTGTTATCCCTCAATATATTTTTTTAGAACATGATGGTACTCTGACAAATTTTATTAATACTAATAAAGTTAAGCATAATAATCATACCTTAAATAAATACAATAGATAAAGTATAGTCCTAACCCTTAGAGAAAAACAAATCATTTATATATTAAATTATCACACATGATTAAAAGTAAATACAAAAATACATTAAGTAACACATTCGCTTAATTTTACGGTGGTCTATAATTACCTAAGCCAAGTTGATCTTTTACATAAACATCTAGGAACTTCTACACATTAACTAGCAAAGTGACTATTGGACAAATGATGATAAGTAAGTTGCTACTAATGCTTGTTTTGGTCGGTCCAATTTCGTACTGTAAACACATCAGAGATTGGAAATAATTCGGCAACAATCGTAGCAACATATCACGCATCAAAATTAACATTCACATCTTCCAGAAATTTCGAAAAAACAAATTCTACGACCAAAGTTGCAACGAAGCTAACCAATAGAAAGGCAGCGGATTATAGGAGGTGGGTACGTTTATTTGCCACTAAATCATTCAAACATGAGTTCAGATAGGCTTTTCAAGTGTTCTTAACAGTGACATCCCCAGAAACACAACCAAACTCTGGCAATCAAAAGGCAGTGAAACCATGCGAGCATCTGGAAGAAGCGTTGAAGGCAATTATTTTGAGCAGTGCTTTGGCGAGTTCATCCTTTCAATAGGACAAAAATAAATAATCCTCCACAATTCAGTATTTTTGTCAAACAGTAACAGAAAGATACCATAAATATAATGCTCTTTGCCATTACCGCTTTGTGAAAGCATTACAAAGCATGACAATAAACAGTTACAAGCGAAGATGTGGCAATGCTGTTCACAAGCATTACTTGTGTAGACTGCACTGGCTTACTAAAAGACGGTCTCTAAGGGAATCATAAGGCTGAGGGATTTCCAGCCACGCTAGGCAGCCAACGTTGGAAGAAGTCATGGCAGTCTTTGTCCGCACGCGACAGGGCACCAAGAGGAGTGACAGTAATCTGAAATAAAATCAGGATAATTTAGTCGTGGTCTAAATAGAGGTTTTGACCAAGCTAATGTGACTCAGACAAATATTTGACAGATAAGTTTATCAATCAAATCTACATACATATCCTTCCTGAAGAGCTTTGTGGTCTGTTTCATCCCCATCATCAATTTCGGATCCCTTCACCTACAACAGTTGAAAGCTTGAATAAAAATTCTGAGCAGAACGCAGTGAAATACTCAAAATTAACCAAAAGAGCAGGAATATTGATGTCCTCTGAATTATGGCATCTGAAAAAAGAGCATAGTAGGTTTCCTGATGTTTATAAACATAGGAGCAAACTCTATGCACCATTTTGTCTAATTACGCGTTTTAATCGTGTTGAACCCAAAAGTATTAGCCATTAGATAGAACAGTATGGATCAGCGGTTTTTTGAAAACCAGGTGACGTTATATATAGTACAGAAAAGGTGATGAATTCCTACAGAAAGTATTGGGCGGGGTGGAATTTTAGGGTCACGATTGGTATGAGTGGCTTCTGCTTTCAATGACCATGGAGCTACTGGTATTGCTTTGTGTTTCCCCCCTATTCAACCAGCAGGCACTGCCGCTGGCATTTTATTTTTCGGAATGCACTTTAACCTTAGTCCATAAAACATGGATATCAACTGTGATTAAGTAGCAATACTTAAACCCCCATGTCATAGTCAGTTGAAAATGGCTAGAGGTAATGAAGTTAAGGCATATGAGACACAAACAATCTGCAGCTCGAAACTTTATGGCACAAAGTCATTTAGCTTAAAACCAACAATTTACAGCATCTTCTCCATCAATACAAGTTTCAAATGCCAACAATAATCATACTACTAGTAAAGTGGTTTATACTCTCTCTCTCTTTCTCTAAAAGAAAAGGAAAAATACTTGCGATGAAGAGATCAAAACTTCTGATTTAAGAAAATGCAGATGAAGCCTTTTCTTTTCAATCAATACCGTATCTTGTCTTTCTGACCCAAACTTTTAAAAATCCTGGCTGAAGAAAAGTGATGGATACTAAATCACCCAGATCAACTCCACATTTGCATGTCAATAAGGTTTGGACAATATGGTTTGTGGTTTATCGTGGCAAAATTAGCCAGCAACTATTTTGGTTGTTATTTAATTTTTTGTTCAGAATGATTAATAACAAAGTAATTTTCAGCAACACGGAAGTGGGATAAGTATGAAACATGCACATCTCCTTTTAAACAAAAACATGGTAAGAAAATGAAATGCAGAATGATTCAATGAATATCAGAGTAAAGGTCAGCCTACAACATATTCGGACAATGAATTCAAGACAAAAGAGGCTGATGGATAAAGAAAACATACTTCCCTCTGGAACAAACGATTTTCCAGCGACATATTTTTAGTTTCAGTTTCAGCTGATTCTTCTGAGTTAGCCTCCATGGTCATAGTTGATAACATTTTTCCTCCTTGCATGTTAGTAACTTGCCTCCATCCCATTCTGAATATACTCTTACCCTGTTTAGTCAGCTTATACCCCTTTTCGAGGTGCATGAGACAAACCAAAACAACATTAAAACACAAATTTATCAAAGCATAACACAACACCACCATTTTTATCATTAAACATTCAGATATAATCCAGCAGTCCCAAATTGATGACTCAAAGCTAAATAAATCAACAAGAGTGAGTTATAAGCTAAATTTAACATTGAATGCTAACATATTCACATAATAGTTTTAGTGTACCTTATGACTTGCAACATTTGCTGGTAGATCTACATTCAGAAAACATCCTTTGGGATACGCCTGATTCCTGATCTCAGCCAGAACCGCCTTTATGATTGGTAAACAGGCCTCAGCAGCAAGTGTATAGTCATGCGTAGTACTCTTACCTCCAACCCTGAAGGTCATTAATGCAAATCACTCACATTGGAAAAAAGAATCCTCATAGTCATGGTGAGCTTATTTAAGAAGACGATGTAAGACAGCTGAAAGAGTTCTTGGACAAGCCTCAATAGTTGGCACATTCAATTTTTTCAGCCGCAACTTCAACAATATTCATAAAAAATCACATAAAAAATTGACTGTAAAGGAAATTTTTTATTATATATGTAGGACTATAGACATACGAATGTCGTCACATACCAATCATATGATATAGACACAGAAGGTAAACCATTGAAAAAGGCCTCTCGAGCACCAGCTACTGTGCCAGAGTAAACGCTGCAGTTCCACGCAAAAACAATTATAAATATGTGAACATGTAACATGGCCAAGGAAAAAGAACTGTATTGCATAAAGAGAACTCCAGATAGGACACTAGCTACTTGATTGGAGAAACTGACACATGATGGTTCATTTGAAATCTCATTGAGCTAAATCACTTGAACCCTTTTTAAACAGTTTCAGAGCTTGGACGTCATAACAAAGTTCAATTTTTTCCCACAGCCATCTGCTGCACGGATCAATATTGCTTAAAAGCACCTTGTCTGACAATTTAAAGCAACCTTTGTCAAAAATCCAAATTACTTTCGTCAACCAAGAGTACAAAGTAAAACATAGTAAGATGCTGAATTTCTTTTCAGTTATCCATTTTTTCCCTTTATAGCAGAGGAAACTTCTCATCACTCATTCTTATTCCCCTTTCTCTTTTTCCTGACAAGGCGTCAATTGAAGGCGGAAGGAGCAAGTTCACAGTCCAGAATCATAAAGAGATGTACACAAAAGAAGACTAACATGTGATAACCACAGTTGCTGCCCATGTTTATGCCACTGACTACCTGTGTGCCAAAATTGTGCAAAAAATAGTTAGTAACAAAAATAAAATAACTTAAATTGCCACAAAAATTCTAGTCAGATGGCTGCGTTGAGCTCCAACCATTTGTTGCAAGAAAGATGTGAGAGGGTATGATAGAGAGAGAATAGTATCCAAGTTTTAAGCCCTCTATACAGAGTAACAAGGTTGATTGAAGCATCACAAAGAAAACAATCTAAGCATATCAGTTAAGTTCTCCCAAGGAACGCAACTTCCATACCCTCACACTAAAGCAAAAGATATACCAGATCAGCAATGGTAGGAAAGAGTGCTTGGGAGATTCCCAGAGAAGCACAGTCAGCAGGTGTTCCTGCAAGTCACACACAAATTGAATCTTAGAAAAAGTTGTTAAAAACTATCTGACAAACATGCTAGTAATTTGAATTCAAGAAATTAATACACTATTAGAAGTCTCAAAGGGTCAATTATTTGCATTATCTAATTATTTTTAGAGAAAACTTATGGCCACACTCTGCAACTGTATTTGTTAGCATCAGCCCAAACATCTTCGACAGCAGGGTAAACTCCACCAGTTTGGTCTCTTTTAGAACTCAAATCTATAGGCGCCTTATCAATTGAAAGTTGATATCAAGTAACTGTGCTCTAAGCCTACGGTGGTAATTAGAGTAGAACTAAAGTTAGTTTCATACATATACATTGTATCTGCATGTTAACCACAGCTATCTCAATCTCACTTGCTCTGTGCTACAAGCAAGAATATTTAAGAAATTAAAAACAAAATTTCTGCTTTCAAGAAAAACTCATTAAGCTTCTACGATGATAAGTCCTTGAAATATTTAAAGAATTATGAAGATTTGCTTTCCAGCTTAACCATTGTAGGTAAGTACTCTAAATATGATCAGAAAGCTCAATCCATTCACAACAACGTAATGTCAACAAGATTCATCCTCTACACAAAACTGATAATATATCTGCAGATCCCATATGCTCTTTCGATGTATACGATCAAACATGAAAAAAATGGAGTTTTGTGAGTGAATACGAGTCAATGGTAAACGCTACGAACCAGAAACCGCAAAGGAAGTTGCCCCATCAATATCTACTTGTTTGGCAGAAACTGGGTGACGCCAAGTTATACCATGACTAACAGCTGACTTTTCCCTGAAAATGGCGCAATCGGATATAAGATTCGCAGGAATCCATATTGAAGATTCAGTTCAAGCACGTGAACCTCGATACTATCGACAATAAAACAATTACACTAGGTCATCGACTCACACGAACGCCCATGGAGACGGAGAAATGAAGTAAAGTATCACACAGACTACATTACATGCTTCCACATGAGAGCTGCTTCTACCTAATCATAGTCAGGCTATAAAATGAAAACCGTTTACACATTGAATTGATTCATTTCTTATGACCCAAACGCACACTAACACTTGCACATCTGGACTCGGATATAGAACAAGTCAGTCGAGCAGTAGCGCGAATCAGACGTGGTTACGGGGGCCGCATTTTCTTTACAGAATGTACGATATTAAAAATCGAATCCGGAGTTAAAAATAATCACTTTAGAATTTCGAGATCCACAGCCAAAAATGAATATAATAACCACAAAAAACCAGATAGATACGCACGAGTCAGGAGCGCAGACTTGAACATCGTAGCGATCCGTGGAGACGAGGACGCGAACCAGGGCTCGTAGGCCAGGCGCGTCGATTCCGTCGTCGTTGGTGACCAAGATAGTCGGTCTGCGGCCGTCTTCCATTTTTGCCGCGAAAGCTTAACCGGAGAAGAAGAGAACGACAAAAAGACTGAATCACTCCGCGAACTCCGACAGAGTGATTGAGAAAGAGATATAGTCGTTTCTCGGAAGTAAGGGATCGGGACCAATGGGCGCGTTTTGCGTACGCAGTAACGAAATCGATGTTTATTCGTCCCAAGTGGTGGTCTTTGATGCTGAGAAGGCGAGGAAGTTCGGTATGGACTCCTATTATTTCTACATTTCTTTTGAGAGTGGGAAATGCTTTTTGGTCATGATGCTTGCATCGTACAGGGGTATATGCTCTTCGTCCTATCTTTGTCCGGAATACAGCGGCTCTTATCCCCTTCTGTTCATAATCTAACAAACTAATATGTTTATCCGGACGTGGAAGTCTATGTAGTGATCATGCTAAGTTTTGAGTATTAAAAGTTAAAAATTTTGGAGGTTGAGACGGCCTCTCTTTAGATCCTGTAAATATTAAAGTATTGTAAGTAACTAGTCTTCTAGTGAAGTTATAATGGGTTTGCATCAAATGATATGAGAGCATCTCCATCTCTCAAGTTTGAGTTCATTGTCTTGGGATTGACAATGAACTTGAACTTTTGGAGCCCAAAGTGAGTTTGTCAAGGTTGAAATTTTAGTTTATGGGCCCATAAAGAACTTAATCACTACCTAAGGACGAATCGGTGAAAACTTGTTGGATTGAAACTTGAGCTTATGGAGGCTCAAGGGGAGCTCATAAGAATATCAAACTGAAAGTATGGTACAATGTCATGATCTTATAAATGTTTACGTACCATAAACAGTTACCAGGCCAATCTTTGGGTGTAGTGATAACAGGCTTGTATCGGGCTCATTTTGGTTAAGTCTGTGGAGTACTGAGCTTGGGCTCAGCTGTCAAGCGAAATGATATTGAGGTTCCACCTTGCAACCTCATGGACCTCGAGGGGGGTAGTCGGAGCTTCCCCTGATTCGGATTCTGAAAGAGATGCATTTTTTCAGTCTGACGATGCTCTATAGTTTATTTTAACTTGGGCTGGTACAAGAAGGACATTTGGAGAGTTCTGAGCCTTCTTTCTAGCAAAACTCGACTTGGTCCGTTGCTTATCCAATCCACGATGGGCACGTGTTTGGACCTTGGACCATGTCCAAAGACCAGAAGGTTTCTCTCCATGTAACAAATATTTCTTGTTTATTATTAATATCCGACTATTATGCTCATAGATTTAAGGATTCGTGCTTCAACTTGTATCTATCCAACACCTAGCCACCAACAAAAATAAATACAACACCTTATAGTATATTAAGTGCATTATCATAGCATGGCATGTTTTCCAAGAGACCTCGGGAACCCAAATGTACTCATGCTCTTGACCTTAGGGAAGAAAACAAAGATACCAACCCACCCGAATTTCTTTAAATTCGGATGAAAGTTATGATCGCACTCCAAGTTCTGCACATCAAATTTTCAATTCCGTATGTCAAATCTGTCTGTTTTAGTTTGGAGACTTCCCCAGGCAGATGCTTCCCTTCGGCCTTGAAGATAATTCTAGGTTATAGATGTCACGTGGAGGGTCTCTGCCATCCTTTATTTTTCTCAATGTCACGTAGAGATAGCTGCATGACAGTTTATCCGAAGAACAAGGATGCTCCCCGGAAACTAAACAGCTCGAAAGACCAGATAGACCATATAAAAATGTAAGAGGCTTGGATAATCTGCAAGCAGATAATCTTGAGAAAGCAGGTCGTTTGCCGTGGAAAATGGACCTCCGAGTACAAAGATCGACACGTAGTTTGCATATCTTTCTTTCCCTTTTCCGAGAGTGTAGATGGTTGGCATTTGGCGTTTAACATTTATTGTTTGCAAACACCAAGATAAACACAACTAGTCCACCTAACACCACTTGGTAAAGATAAACACGACTATTCCACCTAGCCCCTAGCACTTTGTACGGGGGCAGCTGCACTATCTCCCAAGCCATACGGCTAGAGGGAGGGACATTTTATCCCTGTAGCCTAACCTCCGTACATGCAGTCTCACCCTTTGTCAATGTGGAGTGCGAACAAATTTGAAGCGTGTATTATTGTCATTATTAGAGTTCCAGCTGTTGTAGTTCCATCAATTTTTACAACACTCATCTCAACAGTACAATTTGCCTACTAGTGGAAAGATCTGAACCTGCTAAGATTCAGGCTTATCTCTTACATCACTTGTTAGAATTCAAACTTGACTCCGACATCACTTGTCAGAGGAATTTTATCAAGTCTTGTTATTTATATAAAGATTAAATATATAAATATAAAAATACACTAAAACATAATAGATTTAAAAAGTTAAGAATATCATAATATCTTATATATTTCATAATATATTTTTATTAAATTTTATTATATATTTTATTTCTTTAAACATATATCTATTATTTCGTCATCTAAAATTCACAAGAGGAACTCTTTTCAACAATTAGCCCAACGAGACTTTCTGAACTCGCCCACTAAATTTATCTATATTTTTCATATTTATAAAAAAATCCTAAGAGAATTTTAATTGAATATTACTATGAAAATAAGATTTATAACTTAATACTACTATAAAAATTCACTATATCTAGAAGATAATTATTGATTTTACAATTATATAAAGACATGTAATTGTAATAACAACTATATCTTTTAATCTAATTATTATTCTAAGCTTTTGTTGTTGTTGCCCAATTTATGCGATAAACTATGAGGACAGAAGGTTACGGGACAAATGCTGGATCTCGAGGCAACCGTAAGCATTTTCCAGAGTGATACATTATGCGGAAAACCAAATGCCCATCGACGCTATCGTCGCCACGGAGCAGGAAGAAGTGGCGAAATCAGAAGAGGAATCGATTTCCACGCAAAACTCGAGCAAAACGAACGGGAAGGTACCCAAAAAGAGGCATCCTTCTGGAAGAATAACTAGCTAGTTTTGGCTGTTTCTTTAGTCCTGCTGATTAGCACCAAAAGGCAGTGTTTATAAAGTTCTCTTTTTTAGTTCGAATTCCAGGGATCACAGAGTTGGAGGCCATGAAAGTTTGAACCAAAGAATTTAGTGACGTTAAACCTCTCCCATTGGGACTGCTATATCTAAAGATAAATGGGCAAGAGTTATGGAAAATCGTTTATAATCAATGGTCGCTTTCTCCCTAAGATAAAGTCCAATCTATTTGCTCAAAAGGAAGAAAAAAAGAGGTCATCTACTTTTGTCCTCTACCTCGTTGTTATTAATGGAGAAACGGATCAATAGAAACACCCATAATGGAAAATGAAACAAACACAGAAAATATAGTAAGAAATTCAAAAGTAAACCACTGACGTTCGAAATGGGGCATGGACTGGATATCATAGCCAACGCTTTGATATTAGAAAGAGTTGAAAGGATCGCCATGCAGCCAAAAAGATTCTTATTTTTATATTTTTAATGGCATGCTTCCCCCTTGCGCCTCACACCACATAAAAGAAATATCGTAGAAAATAATAAAACTTGTTTGGTCCACGTCTTTCCAAGCTGTTGCAGGCCTGAGAAATGGAAAGAGAGTCTGCGGGTGTGTGGTGTTTGGTTTTTACAGCTCGTGACGAGTAGGAAAGCAGGAGGAAAGAGAGAAAGGGGAGGCTGTTCTGTCAGTTTTTGTCTAGGCTGCCCCCTGGTCCATTGACCTCGTGAATCTTTTTGCCGCTTTGTCTTAGTGGTTACCAAGTGACTGTTCTTTTGGAGGACTCTCCAAAGCGCTCTCTCTCTTTCTCTGTCTCTCTCTCTCTTCCTTCCTGCGCCTCGGCCCTGTTTTTCCGTCTCAAAAACAGAAAGATAATTGCTTTCTGCACTTCTGTCTGACATTGGATTACTGTTCTCTGCATCTTTCTTTTTCACACAAACACAGAGGAAACATTGTAGACCAGGAACAATATTTGCAAAGGAGAACAGCTAAGAATAGAAATCAAGAATGGATGGTGTTTCAGCTGTCGAACCGGATTACTCTGAGTTTGTTGAAGTTGATCCTACGGGAAGATATGGAAGAGTAAATAACCATTTTTCTCTTGGAATATTTGCTTTATTTCAATTTATAACCGAGAGTTCTGTTTTGAGTTTTGTTATTTGCTATTTTCTGCAGTACAATGAGGTACTTGGCAAAGGTGCTTCAAAGACAGTGTATGAGGCTTTATTCTCTTGATTTCTGCTGCATATTCCTATCATGTTTCTCCAAGTTATCTAATTTTTGCATTTGTTGACTCTTCTCTGTTAATATTATGATTTTGCAAAATGAATGGGCGTTTTTGGGTGTATGTTTTGTTGCAGTTATAAAGCCTTTGATGAGTATGAAGGGATTGAAGTAGCATGGAATCAGGTGAAGCTTAACGACTTTCTGCAGAGTCCTGAAGACCTTGAAAGGTTGTACTGTGAAATTCATCTGCTCAAGACTCTTAAACACAACAACATCATGAAGTTCTACACCTCTTGGGTTGATTCAACTAAGAGGAATATTAACTTCGTCACTGAGATGTTCACTTCTGGCACTCTTAGACAGTAAGCACCATACGGAATTCACAAAATGCTTCTCTCTCTTAATATTTGAAGTTTTTGGGATTTTCAATGTGGGTAAGATTTTAAATTTCCGATCGCTTTTCAGGTATAGGCTAAATCACAAAAGAGTAAACGTCAGAGCTGTGAAGCATTGGTGTAGACAGATTTTGAAAGGGCTTCTCTATCTACACAGCCGGAACCCCCCTGTTATCCACAGAGACCTCAAGTGCGACAATATTTTTGTCAATGGGAACCAAGGGGAAGTCAAGATTGGTGATCTTGGTCTGGCAGCAATTCTTCGGAAATCTTATGCTGCTCACTGTGTAGGTAAGTTGGAAGTCTCTTAGATTCTCTCATGTCTTATCTTATTAAATAGTCATATCCAACTAAGGAACTGGTTTTCAACTTCATCATCTTTGGTAAGACCTATTGTTTTGCTTCTTCTTCTTTTTTCATTTTCTTTTTGTTCCTCAGGAACGCCAGAGTTCATGGCACCAGAGGTGTATGAAGAGGAATATAACGAATTGGTTGACATATATTCTTTTGGAATGTGCATCCTGGAGATGGTCACCTTCGAATATCCATACAGTGAATGCACCCACCCCGCTCAGATATACAAGAAAGTTATCTCTGTAGGAACATAAAACTCTTAACTGACTTTCTAGATTGAATTTTGTTTCCACCAACTAATCACGGGTTGGATTTTAACTACAGGGAAAAAAACCAGAGGCTCTGTACAAAGTAAAAGACCCTGAGGTGCGCCAGTTTGTTGAGAAATGCTTAGCAACTGTGTCCTGCAGGCTCCCTGCTGGGGAGCTTCTGAAGGACCCTTTTCTCCAAATGGATGACTATGGATCTCCGTTAAGTTCAGTAGAGTACCAAGGAGACTATGATGAAGTAGCCCCTCTTCTAAGACAACCTCATTATGAAATCCATATCAACGATCCCTCTTTGATGAATGGATACGGAAATTATCTTGATTATGCACCGGAAGTTGATTTCGAGTACCAGCAAGATGAGTTTGAATCAAGTGAACTTGATCTCTTCTCCTGTCAAGAGGATGAGCACTTGGAAGGTGTTGACATTACAATCAAAGGGAGGAGAAGAGAAGATGATGACATCTTCTTAAGGCTCAGAATTGCAGATAAAGATGGTTAGGATTTTAGTATATTTTCATATTCACTTATCCAGAATCCCTTTTTTCTTCTTCTCTTAAATTGTGAACGAGCACAGAAACGAAACTGAGAATTGCTTTCATCTTTGCAGGCCGTATCCGAAACATCTACTTCTCATTTGACACCGAGACTGACACAGCAATGAGCGTGGCAACAGAAATGGTGGCCGAGCTTGACATTACCGAGCAAGACGTGACAAAAATAGCAGAAATGATTGACGGTGAGATTGCTACTCTGGTACCAGGGTGGAAGAGGGAGATAGGCATGGAGGAAAGTCCAAGTCACACAAGTGCTAGTTTTTGTCACAACTGCGCTTCAAATAGTTGCCTATACGACTATCTATCATCAAATTTCCCAGGACCGAAGAATTTGCAAGTTCTTCAGTGTTCTAAACATGGATGCACTGCTATCCATGGACGTTTCGAAGAGATAACCTACCAAGTTGAAGGTTCAGAACAATGTCTAACGGACGGTGCACCGAAGACATCGAGCCAATCTGGTGGTATCCATTTTGCTGATATCTGGGCTCAGAGAGACATACTAGAATCGAGTTCACAAGGGTCAGAGAAGATCCCTAGTGATGAAGGGAATAAGCCATTGGACCAATCAACCTTTGGGAACGAGAGAAGTATAAATTCGGATAATCAAAGTGAATCCAGTGCAAGAAACTCGATCTCCTCAAACCCTTCAGCAGACTGTGCCCTCTTGGATGATTATGAGAATGAGATCAGACAAGAACTAAGATGGCTTAAAGCAAAGTATCAACTGCAGTTGAGGGAGCTCAGAGACCAACAACTGGGAGCGAAATGGAAATCTTCGAGCTTGTCTCCAAAGCCTGACTACTCAGAGCACAGAAAAGACGAAGTTTCGCCGCCTTTTGGTTTACCCAAGATAAAGACGCAGAACAACGAACCTCTCCTGCAATCCTTGTCCTCTGGGAAGCGTTCAACCTCAGACTTTCCCAATGCTGCTGATAAGACATGCTCCGGTATGGCAAACCAAATGACCGAGAATTCCGAGGCAACGAGTGGTTCTTACACTCCTGCCAAGGTGTTTGCTGCCAAGAACTTCTACGCAGGACGATTGGGTCTTCCGCATTCTCTGCATAGGGCAACTTCTCTTCCAGTTGACGCTGTAGACATTTAAAGCCTGCCAGATACCCCAAGGATGCCTCTTTCTGTTGGCAAGAGAAATGAATGTGATGCGTTCCTCGCGCAGTCAAGGACGTAACTTCCGCGAATAGTAGGCTCTGTTCCCGGGTGAGATTACTTCTTCACCTGGATAATTTTGAGGTTAATAATGTACATTACTCTGCTAACGTAGAAGTAAACCAGGCTTCCATAACTTTTCTGCTGCATCCCTCCAAAGGAAGGGAGATCCTTTCTCGACCCTTTATTACCTTTGAATGCCATAAATAAATGAATTAATGCACCTCGTGAGAATAGCTTGTTGCCTATCATAAGCTTAACTTGTTAGACATACTCGGATGTCTTAAGGAAATGTGGTACTTGCCATTAAGTGAATTGTTGATAATTCAGTTCTGGTCGCCTTAGAGAGTGATTTGGAGTAGCAAAGTTATATGTAGCCCTTTGCGTTACTTTTCCTATGGTGTGGACCAAGTGCTTGTGTTGAGCTATTAGCATGGTAACGTGCATCAAATGCAAGTACCACCACTCAGAGCAGTCTTCTTGATATGTGACTACAATCCAGAGCTTCCAATCCTTCCAAAACAAGCGAAGACTCTAGAAATGGATATCATCATTGCAAAGGAACGAACAACACTGCCTGGGTCTAGACTCTTCTGCTCGTCCTTTTCAAAGGCAATCGATGAAGGCGCCTGCTTTATCAGAGAGCTAAAGGAGGAGGATGGTCCAAGCAGTTTTGATGGTTTTCCTTCATTTGATATATACATATCATGTACCTAACTGCTGGCCATCATGCGTTTCCGCCGAACCAAGTCACCCACTTGTATAGATGCTTGGACTGATGTTGTAGAACACAGAAGATATGCAATTGAACCGCCGGAGTTAGGTTGAAAGTGGGATTGACTTGAATGGTGGTGGACGAGAGAAGGGTCACTGGTGGTGTTGGTGAAGTTATTGAGTTCCCATGTACGAAGTTTTAGTCTCATAGTTCATCCTTATCTCTTACTATTAATGGAATTGGTTGGAACAGTAACTTTCACCTTTTTCCCAATGGGTTTGCTTTCATGGCTGCTTGCTTACCATGCAAAGGACGGGTCACAGAAAAGTAATCATATAATCACACGTAGCAAGATTCGTTTATGAAACTGCTTTTGAAAGGGTCCTTTCAAATCAACCTTCTCGATGAACCAAGCAGAAAAAGTAATGTGCCGTACTTGTGGCAGCGCATTATCTACGGCATTATGATATCTTTGTGTCATCATGCTTGGTTCCAGTCATCTCAGCACTCCCACAACAAACTTTTGACTCAAACCTACTCATAGACTTTTGTCCGTGCTGGTGGGGTGTGTTTTTTTCTTACCAGAAATGACAGGTAACGCATGGCTTCTTAAAATATCTCTAGGTGTTCTTTTATAGGTTGAATACTAATTTTCTGTACACAGTGAAATTGTAATCTAAGATAACTATCACTTATCACGTGCTAGATAGACAACATAAATATCGTCAATCTATTTTTTTAATCGAACATATATTAACTAATTAGATGATAAGTCGATGTTTGAGATTTATTATTTTTTTTTGTAAAAATGTAAATGTATATTAATAAGAAGTAATGTACAAAAACGTAGGGGCATACTTCAGAATTATAAGAATTATGAAAATATAGATGTTGAAAGCTTCTAAATCTCACTCAAAATGACATTTTCATATTTAATATTTTTAAACAAATAAGTTCTCTCTCCTACAATTTTTCTTCTTACGATGACATATTTTTAAAATAAAAGTAAAACCAACTAACTTAAATATCCAAATTTAAAACTTGCTGACAGCACGAAAGTTGAATAAAAAATAAATGAAAAGATCCTGAAATTTAGAAAACTATTCCGCCTGATGTTTGTGCGGCATATGCTTAAAGACAAAGGGAATAGTACAAGAACAAATAGACACACTCATAGTGCACTACGAAGATCCCTCCAAAGGCATCACAAATACAGCTAAGAGTGAAAACAAAAACACAGCAGGAAACCGAACAACTCACAAAGGAAAATAAGTGGCCCATGCTTTCATTGGCTTAAAGCATAAAAGTACAAACAAAGTAAACCACTGTCCAATAAGTAAAAGAAATATTAACATGTTATCGATTTCTCCAAGGGATTCAATGTCACGTCCCAGCCCTTCTTTGATCGTTTAATTTTTTTTAATGTCATGTTTCAAGTCATTTTTCCGGTAGTTTATGCTCTCAATTAGCGATATTAAACTCAAAGTCACGTGAGAGTAGAGTATATTTAATATGAGATAATAAGTCAGAGATTCTAAAATTTATTTAATTTTTTTTATCTTTCTTGGTACTTCTTTTCCCCTAGTAAAATCTCTAAAATCCTCATCCCCTTTCCGATTAAAAAAAAAAAAATCAACTTCCTTCCCTTCGATACTCCACTTTTTACCATTATGGAGCTTTCTTACATCGGACTAAGCCTCGTTATATTGGGTTTCCTTTTAAGGCCCAGTCATCATATGCTTATTTCAATTTCGGGCCTGGGTCTCAGTCTTCGGACTCGGGCAACCCCAGGCCGAACTGGAGCCTAACTTCCTGCGCAGCCAAACAGACCAAAAACTATTTCCCTCCCACTAAAACCCTAGTATGGTCTCGGACTTCCCAGTCAAACGCCTCGTAGACAACTATAGTAGTACGTTTCTGAATCCCTTCTTCTCCAACTATTAGGGCTTCCTCCTTTTGCATATATGCATGTGCCGCTTTCGTTGATCTTGTTTGGATTTGTATGTGTGATTTAACGAGGTGGTCTTCTTTTGTTTTCTTAGAATACTAGCAATGGCGGACAGCAAGGCCGTGACCATTCGGACTAGGAAGTTCATGACCAACAGACTCCTTTCCAGGAAGCAATTCGTGAGTAGTACTATACCCTAGCGATCTGCTTAGCCACCGCTTAACTGTATATAAAAAGAAAGAAAAAAGGTTGGATTAATTGGTTACCCGGGTCTAGACAATCGTTTGGTCTAGTTTTGGGGAAACCTGCGTTTTTGGTAAATTGATGTTTTCTTCTTCTTGTTTAAGCTTTATGCCAACTAAATGCTCGGCGTGAAAGGTTATTACAGCTACATTATACTCCCTGTGTTTTGATGCAGATCATAGACGTTTTGCATCCTGGGCGGGCCAACGTGTCTAAGGTACGAGTGTATATTTTTGCTTTGTTGATTTTTTTTCTTTTTTGTACTTCGATTTGTAGATACTCATGTTTGATATCTAATTGTTATGAAGGCTGAGCTGAAACAGAAGCTGGCAGGGATGTATGAAGTTAAGGACCCCAATTCCATATTTGTGTTCAAGTTCCGCACTCATTTTGGAGGTGGAAAGTCCACTGGGTTCGGGCTGATTTATGATTCTGTTGAGAATGCGAAGAAATTTGAGCCCAAGTACAGGCTAATCAGGGTAATCTTATCTTTCATACCGGCTACTCCTTGATTGGACAGTCATAGCAGATGTGGAATTCTTCTGTTTTGATATTTATTCTGCTCATATCATCCATATATCAAGTTCGTCACAGCCAAAATAGATAAACTATAACCACCACCATGATTGAGTAGTATTTCGATGTTTCTGTTTCTGTTTCTGTTCCTATAGAAATGAATAAAGAAGGAAACATGGCGCTTGTTTATGGTCATTTGGCTCTATTTAGTCCCTGTGGAGCTTTGCATATGATTAATGAGCCATATGAGTTGAAGCATCCTTTTCTATAGCAACTATGCTAGTTGAGGCCGACCTCTTTAATTGAAGATTGTAACTTAATCGCATGAAGTTGAGTTGTCTTAAACTAAACGTAGAAGATCCCTTGAATTCGCAGATATCTTTTCACTGAAAGTTTCATCAAAGCTAATATGTGGGAACAAGTGTTGAATGCAGTTCTAGTTTTGTCCCTCTCAATATTGTATCTCAAGTTTCCCTCCCCTCCTATTTTGGCTTCCATATTTAACCAGGGAGATCTTTTCTTGCTCAGACATTTTGTCACGAATTTGTATTTTAATGATCAGATTGATTTTTTAATTGCATCTATGATTGATTAAATGGGTGGGATAACGAGAAAGTGAAAATCTGTCATGAGTAATGCATGTTGAGTGAGATTCGCAGTGCTTCTATAATGTTCAGATGGTTTTAGAATATGGCCATCTTAAGTAATCTTATGTCGTGAGTATTAAGAACAAAATCAGCATGTGCCTGGACATAAATTTATGAGTGGTGAGCATATTTTTCCACCTATAGGTACTTGGGATCATGCTTGGTCATTGACTGTCTTTTTGGAAGTAAAATTAAAGTAGCTTGGCTTTATAAGCATAGGTTGTATTCATAATGTTTAGGTGTTCTCTCGGCGTCCTTTGATCTTGCTTTCTTTCTCCAAGACTATCTATCTGATGTGAATGCAGTCAGTAGTGAGTACCTGTTTTTTTTATCCTGCTGAATAGACATTGCTTGTGATATCAGAATGGACTAGATACTAAGGTGGAAAAGTCAAGAAAGCAGTTGAAGGAAAGGAAAAACAGGTCCAAAAAAATCAGAGGCGTAAAGAAGGTAATGACACTAGCTACTAAGCTTTTTACTTGGACAACCATCTATTGGACAACCAATCTACAATTCTTGCTATGTTTTGTGTCTGCAGGCTAAGGCTGGTGATGCTGCGAAGGGTAAGAAGAAGTGAGATTGTTGAGAAAACCCAATGGTTCCTGGAGGATGTTCGTTCTTATTTTTCTGTTGGCTATAACTTTAAGCTTTTGACTTGGTTTTGGAGGTCTCATCCGTCCCGTTACGGAAGTCCTAAAAGTGTTAGCATCCGAGGATGGCCATGGAATGAGCTTTTACGTTCTGTTGTAGAATCATCATTTACCCATAGTTCATTGTCAGTTTTGTCCTAAAATAATGTTAATTTGGCTAACCATTGAGGAAGAACTTTGTTACATTTTATCGCGTTGTTTTGGAATTACAAACAATTGCTTATTTGGTGAAGACAAGGATCTAGACAAGATGTTAATGATAGAAACAATTATCGGCTTGCCAAAAGTTGATAAAGAATAATGAAAAATTTCAGAGGCATCGTCACTTCTTAACAACAGGTAAAAAAATCCATGCTTGATTCCCTAATTTGAGGAAAGAAATGGTCCCCGTATGGTATTTTAAGTATGTCTCAAAAGGGACCTTCAAAGTAGATGGTGGCAGAAAGAATAATCCTCCACTAGAAACATGATTCGATTTTTATGGATTTTTGGGAGGTTTTGTTGTACCACCCACGATTGCCTTTTCTAGTTAGGTAGGACACTTCCGCAAAGAGATATCTACTGGAAATTCCCTATGATTGTTTATCCAGATTAGTTTTTCTATGTGAACGCATTCAAAGGAACCTGCTTTAAAAAGAATCCTTGTAGAAAAGGGTAGTACAAAGATCCTTTTAGTCATTTTGTTCCCTGTCAGGAATCACTCTTTGTTCACTTCACGCACTTGGCGACAAACGTGTTGGTTAAATTTTTTTTTTCCTAAACAGTAAAAATTGCTTAAAAACTAGTATTCATGGTAATTTTCAGTGGCCTACCAATACGGCGTAGGAGCTTTTATAACATAGACCAATCAGAAGGACGGGGTTTTAGGAAGAAGCGCAGGTGGCGCTCTCGAGCCATTTTACCAAACGAGAAGGGTAAAAGAAACAAAAAGCAGTCCGAGGGCACCAAAAGTAACGTAGTTTTATCCAAAACAGAAGCAGGGCCGACGGGAGCTTGAGCTCATTGTGGGGGACAAGCCCAGTGGCAGGGCCTGTCTTCCGCCAATGTCAGTTCCCGTCCCTTCTCTACGCGCTCCCCGTTACGCGTGCACAGCATATTCCTCGTTTAACTAGAAAGAGCCACCAATGCGTAGCGGTACGACCAAACTGTTAAAACAGCTACCTACCTTCTTCACTCCCGTTTGGATCTCGCCACGTGCCGTAGGCAATCCAGAGGTTTCCGACGTGGAACGATCTTGAGCGTGTACAGATCAGGACGGGCGTCGAATGCCCAGATTTGGAGGGAAAAACTGAGAAAAAAATGAGAAATAATGGTATGCTGGAAAACGTAGAGGCAATAATGTTGAAATAAAGAAAAACTGAGAATAAACAAAATATATAGGAAGTGCACAATGGTTTTGTTTTCCTAAAGTGCCATTGCAATCCACACCCACAATCTCTCTTCCTTCTCCAATGAGCTTCTTTCGCCGGAAAGTTGAGGGACTGTTTGCACCTATTCTGAGGGTGGGCGACCGGTGAAGGAATCGCGGTGCTCTGCGGCGAGGTAAGATTTCGGAATCTTCCTTTGCCAACGTTTTGGGTCTCGCGAAGTTATTCGTAAATATCCGGATTATTTTGGTTCAGATCTGGTAGTCTTGGTTCGGGATTTTGTTTGGAAGACAATTAGGGTTTCAATTGTTTGATCTGGAATGGGACTTAAGGGGGATTTCGGGATTTAGGGGTTATATTTTGGGCTTTTGATGAAGATGGCAGACGGTTTGAGATCCGGTGGCCCCTCAGGGCTGGTGGTGAAGAACAGGAATTCATCCGGCTGCTTAATTGTCAGAAAGAAAATTGCGGATGGAATTGGAGGGGCTGGTTCGTCGAGTAATCGGAATGTTTCCGAGTCGAAGAGGGAAAAAAAGAGGTTGAGGTTGGTTTTGAGTGATTCGGGCTCGAGTGATGAGCTCTTGCCGCCCCCTCGGAGAAGGGTTGGTCCTGAAACTGTAAGGGTCTGTAATGGCCTATCGGCTTTTGACAAGAGTACTGCAGATGAGAGTGGACTAGGTAGAAAGAGGGATAGGTTGGAGTATCTTAGGCACCGCGAGGACACTTCTGTTGGTCGGAATGGCTTTGATGAGAGCGAGAGAAAGAGAGGTAATTTGGATGTATTTGATTTCGATGAGTATGATGGGGTTGATGTGGAAAGGATGAGGAGGAAACCTTTCCATGATGGTGTAAATGAAGTTGGGAGTCGGAGGCTTTTTGGAGCAATGGACATGGCTTCAGGTGGAATTGAGAGGGGATATGAAGGTGGATCAGATAGGCACAGTGTTGGCAAGAGAAAGAATTTATATTTTGACCGGACAAGCCGCGTAAATTTGGGAGGTATTGTTGATAATGGTAGGTTCAAGTTGAATAGGGATGGACCTCAGCGACCTCTGTCCTTCTTGAGAGAGAAGTTCATGGCTCCTTCAGATGAACCCATTAGAGTTCAAGGGAAAAATGGCGTTTTGAAGGTGATGGTAAACAAGAAGAAAAACTTTGATCACCGCAAAGCTGATGAAAGTAGAAGGGGCTCAAGGACTGAAGATATATCTAAGAGGAATGTGGTGATTCATTCTTCACCGTACTCAGAAAGAAAACTTCTTGAGAAACCAAGTGTACCTGTCCTACCTGAAAAAAACCAGAAGGCTTTGCAGAAACCGGTACCAAGTAAGAATTGTAAGGGCAGCGATTGGGATTCAGAGGACAGTGATTCATCAATGAAGGTAGGAGTAAAGAAGGTGGAAACTCGTACTTCTATGAAGAAGATGAATTGTGAAGAGGAAAAGACTCCTCCACGTGAGAAGCTCCCTCCAACTATGGTCAAAGAAGGAAAAGTTAGGCGTGGCAGTGGCACAGAAAAGCAAAAACTGCGTGAGCGTATTAGAGAGATGCTTCTGAGTGCTGGCTGGACTATAGATTATAGGCCTAGGAGAAACAGAGACTATCTAGATGCTGTGTACATAAATCCCTCGGGAACAGCATACTGGTCGATCATCAAGGCCTATGATGCACTTCAAAAGCAGTTGAAAGATGAGGATGTTGAGGTTAAACCAAGTGAGGATGGATCTTCTTTTGGCCCTATATCAGATGAGATACTCAGCCAATTAACTAGGAAAACTCGAAAGAAAATTGAGAAAGAAATGAAAAAGAAGCAAAGAGATTTCAGGGAGAACGAAAATGCAACAGAAGCCGCTGTGAGAAGATCTGCAAGTACCAAGCTTGATGTGGAGAGCATGGACAGTGATAGCCAGGAAGAGAAATTAAGCTCCTTCATCAAGCAGAGTGGTAAGGCATTGAAGAGTAGAATGAATGAAAATGGTTATGCCAGTGTAAACTCAAAGTCTCAGAATTATTCTCATCATTTGCATGATAGCATTGAAAAACCATCCTCTGGATCCAACTCCCGGATGCTACATAGAAGAAAAAGTAGAAAATTGGGAAGATGTACCTTGTTGGTTCGTAGTACTAACAAGGGGCAAAATTCAGAAACTGATGGCTTTGTTCCATACACTGGAAAACGGACACTGCTTTCTTGGCTAATTGACTCTGGAGCTGTGGGTTTAAGCCAAAAAGTGCAGTATATGAATCGTCGGCGAACTCGAGTAATGCTGGAGGGCTGGATTACACGAGATGGCATTCACTGTGGTTGCTGTAGTAAAATCCTTACTGTTTCGAAGTTTGAGATTCATGCAGGGAGCAAATTGCGTCAGCCGTTCCAACATATATATCTGGACTCTGGAGTTTCTCTTCTGCAGTGCCAGATAGATGCATGGAATAGACTAGAACAGTCTGAACGCACAGATTTCCACTCTATAGACACAGATGGAGATGATCCAAATGATGACACTTGTGGTATCTGTGGAGATGGTGGGGATTTGATCTGTTGTGATGGTTGTCCGTCAACATTCCATTTGAGTTGCTTGGATATACAGGTATGTATGCTTTATTTCATTGGACTTGTGCCATGCCAAATGCTTCCTTCTGTGACAATGCTTGTGTTATATAATAATGGTACCTGCCTTTCTGTTTTTATTTTAAATGTCCCCAGTATTATTTTGTTGGTCATTCAGAATTTTCAATAAAGTGCTTATTAAAATTAGATTTTATTTGAAAGAGAGACTTGAGTTACTTTCAAGATATCTTTTAGTGTTGAGACTTGAGAGACTTGTGGACGACAGAGTTATGAATCATAATAACCAGTCTTTGTTTAGTGGTGCCTTCGTCTGGGGAATGCTGTTCAGTAAGTGAGTTTAGGTGGTTTTAGGTTATGTCAATGATAGGAGGACGCTCAGGAGGAGAAAGGAGTCTTATCTCATCTGTTTTTGTGAAGATTTAAGGGCCACTTGTGGATGAGATGTTGATTTTGGTGTGTCCTTGTTGCATGCTTACATGGTATAGAGAGCATGTTGAGTGAGGAAGTAGATTCTGGTATTTTTATGTAGGTTAGATCAATGGTTGGAGGGATGGGATGATGGCTTTAGGGTTGGTACCCAATGCAAGACTCATCTCCTAAGTTTGTCCCGGTGATCTCATATGGTCTCTATGAAAGAAAATGCAGTTAATGGCTTAAACTAGCTGGGTCATATGGGCGGGCACTCATGTATAGTTGTATGATACCATGATGAGTTACAAATGGTGTTTCTGGTCATTACCAGAGCAAAACATTAAAGAAATGTTGGGATAAAGATTTTAGGTGGATTTGTTTCCCGCAGCCTGCTTATATGGTGCATTTTTTTGAGTTTTTAGCTTTGGCAGTTTCAGAATTGCTTTCCCTTGATTGTTTGCTCCTTGGTACTTGAGGCATTCTTAGCTTTCTTTCTGTCACAGATGCTTCCACCTGGTGATTGGCACTGTCCAAACTGTACATGCAAATTTTGTGGGGTGGTCAGCGGAAATGCTGCACTTGGAGATGATACAACTGCCTCTACACTACTTGGTTGCTGTTTGTGTGAGAAAAAATGTAGTCATCTCTTTCTTACTTCGGTTTCTATGCTTTACTCCTCGTCTTGTTAGTGCACTGATAGTATTTTGGTTGAATGTGTTTCTTTTGTAGATCATAAATCATGCATGCCACAGGTGGATGCTATTCCTGTTAATTCTAATAACGTAGTCCCTTCCTTCTGTGGCAAAAAATGTAAAGAGGTATCTTTCAGTATTCCTTCATTTAATTATCCAAAAATATAAACAAGGCATTAAAATATCTGTTAAATTATTTAGTTGGCTGTGCATAGCACTTTTGAGGCAACTAAATGAGATTTAATTAGCTGCTCATAGCACTTTGAGGCAACTTTTGTTTTTGATGAGTTGGTTAATATATGATATATTGTATTTCAGAAATTAAGAATGGTAAATGCCATGGCTGGTTATGATTTTTTCTTTCAATATTCTTCCTTTGCCTTTTGAAATGTAGACCTAGAAATGAGTGCCCATATCATGCTGACATCTGCATACTTTTTGGTGATAATGTTCTTGATGTTATATTACTCGTAAATGCTTTTCTTATTGCCGTCTGCTGATTTGTTTGCAAACCACATTGCCGTCCACTGCATATAGTTTAATTTCATGTAATATGATTCTAATCTTCAATCTTCATTGTGAATAGACTAAGTTGCTATATAACACGATATTTACATTAGGTTTTAGACCTAATTACATCCGGTATTAGAATTGAGTGTTTTTGTCCCATTCAACTTTCAAGTGAGTAGAAATTTCTCCTGTTTTTTCTCAAGTAGATTGGGTTTTTTTCATTGTCTTGACCTTCTTTGTAGTGGTAGCTGTAGCTCTCTCTCTCCTCACATCAATTTGAGAACTTCTGTATCATCTTTCTTAAAGCATATTGGTAATTTGCATTCATGTTGCTTGTACAGCTCTATGAGAGTTTGCAGAAATATCTTGGAGTTAAGCATGAGCTGGAAGCTGGCTTTTCTTGGTCTCTTATTCATAGAACGGATGAAGATTCAGATACATCTCTTCGAGGGCTTCCTCAAAGAGTGGAATGCAATTCTAAGCTAGCTGTAGCACTAACCGTTATGGATGAGTGCTTTTTGCCAATTGTTGACAGGAGGAGTGGTATTAATCTAATACATAATGTCCTTTACAATTGTGGGTAAGTTCTAAATTTTAAACTCTATCCTAAGACAATGTTTCTTTATCCAACAGAATGCAGTTTACTCATCCTGTATATATATTCCTTTATTCTCTGATAGAGGTGTTATTAGTTTGTGTCATTAAGGTTATACATTGCTTTGGCAAAAATATAATAGACTGCGTTTGATATATGTGATCCTCGTGGATACTACTAATTTGGCTTTGGGATTTTCTTTTTCCTTTAGCTAATACTTGAACGGATTAATTTCTGTCAAGCATGCTCATATGAGTGGGTTTAATTATCTTCCTGTTAGGAATAAAGTACTTTTATTTATATGCCTATGATTTTAATTAGATCACTGTGCATTTAGTGGTATGCTCACTGGTACGGAGTAAAGACATGGACAAAATCCTAGAGATCATATCTCTTTATGAGTTGATGAGCACTGGTATATGGATAAAGATGATTCTATTTAATTTCATTTAAGTTAAAGAAAATTACCATTAATAAATTATCAAGCTTTTCTGGAGAACTGTTGTTTCCTTTTGTATAAGTTATACTCTTATTCATTTCAAGCTGTTTATATAAATTGGTGGTTTGCAATTACTAAACCTCCTTGGTCATATCACCGAGTGTCTGAGTAAACTTGCCTTTTCTGTGTGTGGCTGCCCAGTTGACTGGAATGATTTATTCCCTTTTCACATAAGCTGTCCTATTGGCCCAAGTTAAGTAGTCTTTTTATTCTTTTTTCCAGGTCAAACTTGAATCGTCTAAACTACAGTGGCTTCTACACTGCTATTTTGGAGAGGGGTGATGAGATAATGTCAGCGGCTTCTATCAGGTACAGTAGCCTAAACTCTTATGGTGTCTAATATGTTGGTGGAATGATATGCCATGAAACAGATTTTTCTCTCTTCTCTTCTCCTTCTGCCGCAAACACAACACCCCCCCTTCTTTTTCTTTCCCTCTCTTCCGTGGGATACTCAGATGTATTGAATGAGAGAATTATGGCTAGTATAACTGATCCCAGCTAAATCAATGTACTCAATGCTTTGACAAAGTTATTGCATTTTGAAATCATGTGACGTGCTGAGAGGAAGCATGCTTCTGCTTCTTTTATGACTAGAGTGCTCTTAAGTCAACTCACCTTGGCTCACTTGGAGCTGAGGTGGCCTGGGGGTAAAGAGGTCCCAGGTTCCCCCCCCCCCCCCCCCCCCCCCCCACCCAACACACAGGCACACACACCAAACCAAAAAAAAAAAAAAAGAAGAAAGAAAGAAGCCGGCAGCTCGTTAATTTTTATTGGTCTTCTTATTAATGTCTAGCTGGAGTATTTTATCCATGGCTGCTGCTTTTCTCTTCTTCTCTTCAACGGGTGAGGGTTTCTAAAGTCGGTATGGTATCCAGCAGTTGGTATATTGTTGTACTATACGCTCATTGTACAGATTTCTTATGTTATCTGATGTCTCCACTGATATATAAGCTCCTGTCAATTGAATCTTACTTGTTCTTATCTTATGAATTTTTAGCATGCTTCTAAATTCTCTTTATTATTTCTTCTTTACCTGAGTTCTGGTGTGAGAAGAAATTTTTATGATTTTTGTTTTATGTGAATTGTGATCTTTACCATCATGGTGTCTACTGTCTGGTTAGGTTCCATGGGACTAAGTTGGCGGAGATGCCATTTATTGGAACTCGCCATATATATAGGCGTCAAGGGATGTGCCGGCGACTTTTTGGTGCTATTGAATCAGTAAGCTACAAGAACCACTTCCTTGCAGATTTCACTTTCATGGGAAAGAGTTTCGAAATGTTGAGTCTCTTTTTTTTTTTTTTTTTTTTTTGTTTATACCATTGACTTCATCCTGTTTTTCTACTACTGACAGGCTCTGTGCTCTCTCAAGGTTGAGAAACTAATTATTCCTGCAATTGCTGAACTTATGAATGCATGGACTGGGGTTTTTGGTTTCAGCCCTCTTGAGGAATCACTTAAGCAAGAAATGAGATCAATGAATATGTTGGTCTTCCCTGGCACAGATATGTTGCAGAAGCTGCTATTGGCACAAGAAAACGTTGAGGGGAACACAACCAGCCCTGGTACCAACTGTGTTATTTGTTGTCTTCCCCTTCAACTATATGTCCATTATAGCCTGTTATTTAAGTTTGCAATTTTTTTTTTCCCTAATAGATGCAAATCAGAGGGAGCGCAAAAGCAAGCATTCTAGTAGGCCTAAGGTGGAAAAGAAATCTGATGTGGATTCTTCAACCGGACAAGAGTCTCATGGATGTAGTGGTGCTGGTTCAGATCATGCAAAGGATGTAAGCGATGAAGTTGCAGCTGGGGATGATTGTCATAGATGTGATGATGCTGATCTGCTCCATGCTAATGAGATAAGTAATGAAGTTATGGCTGCTGACAATAAATCTGATACAAATTCGTTGGATGATCTTCATGGTTGTGATGATGCTTGTCCGCGTCATGCAAATGAGATAGCTGATGAAGTTGCAGCCACTGATAATAAATCTGATATTGATTCCTCTGCTGGACATGATCCCGATTGTGATGATGATAGTTTGCTTTGTGCCAATGATTCTGGAGATAATACCTCTGGTATAGACTCTGCGTCTGGGCATGATTGTCGTGGATATGATGATACTGGTTTGCCTTGTGCCAATGAAATAACTAATGATGTTGCAGCTCTAGATTCAAGCTCTTTAGATGCCTCCCATGAACTTAAGATTCCAGTTTTGACTGACCGAGCTATATATTCTGATTCTCTTTCTGTGGACAAGTTAACTGAATCTGCTTCTGATAAGAAATGTGATTCTCCACCTAACACAAGCCATGGTGCATCAGAGATCGAAAAAGAGCCAGTGTTGGATTTTCCTGTCAAAGATGATATGCATTCTTCTTTACAATATCCGGTTGTGTCCTTAAGCAATACTTTAGTGGTCGGTAGTTCAGCAGATGTTTCTCATCAAGTTGCAGTTCCTGTATTGGTTGAGGGTACTAGAGGTTTCAGCTCTGATTCAGAGGATGAGTTGGCACAATCAGGATCTGTTAGGATACGTATAGTGCCCTCCAGTACCAGTCATGATGCATCTGAGCTGGAAAATAAACCGGGATTGGATTTCCCTGCTGTAGGTAATGTCCGGTATTTTGAAGAGAGTGATATGTATGATGCGCATGAAGTAAACATTAATGTTGACTCTCTCAAGACTGTTTCTTCTTCAGGGGAAATTTTTGCGGAGAACATGACCGAGGGAATGAATGAATCACTAGATTTCTTCAATTCCACTCAAAATGGTCCTGGCGAGGGTTCCTTCCAATTTAAATCTGACTCAAATACTCAACTTGCATGTGAGACACAAAACAGATTGCATGCATCTGATGACAGTTCTGAGTTTTCAGAAGACTGAAACTGGTTCTGTCTGATATTGTTGCAGCATCTAACTGAGCACGCCATGCTGCTAACCGTATTTCTTGATGAGGGAGTACCTCATCTCCAAAAGATTTGAAGGCTTTGGAGTCTAATGTCTTTCCCCCGATTCAGATTGTGTGAATAATTTTATTGAGTCAAAGGGGAATTCATTCAGTCTGTAGCCTTATAAAGAAGTGTGCTTTTCCGGGTTCTAGATTAACTTTTGTGCATATCAAGATTGAGTTTTCTCTCGAATGTGCCTATTGATGAAAGTGATGTGGTGTAATGTAATCACAAAGTCAATGGGGGAATTTTCGGCTCTAAAGCACGATCCTTGGAAGTTGATGGAGGGAGTCTTGTGAAATGTCCTGTTGAGTTTATGGTGCTTCAGGGTGTATATACAAGGAGGACGTGTCTCTCCAAACCCTTTGTCAGGCAATCGGTTTGCTACTTGTCGAAGTCATGTTGTGAAATGAGATGGGTGATTGTAGATGAGTCTTGAGTAGATCTTCCCGGTTACTTTCACCTCTGTTGCTGGCACAATTTGCTTGCCCAAATTCAATTTGATCAGTTTCTGTGAGAGAAATGATGATGTCCTTCATGCCCTTCACGCCCTTCATGTGACTCAAGAAACATCTCAAGTTCCTGGTGAGAGCCAATTTGTTCCATTTGGTCACTCTGGGTTTATTGTCACGATATGAAATGAGAAAGAGCCATTTGAATTTCTAGGGCACTTAACGAGGGTTTCATATGCAATCTTTTGTATTTTTTAGATCTGTAGATTCATTGGATATTAATAATCATCACTTTTGTACGATTAGTTTGTCCTATGTGGTCATCGGGTTTTGATTTGACTCTTGTGTTTTACACTCTGCTCCAATCAATGCAATATCTGATGATATTATTTACTGGGCAATTGCTGTGTTCTCCAGCTTGTGCTCTGTCGGTGCTTTGTTAATTAGAACAAACGAGAGGCTTCATTATTTATCTTCTGAAGGGTTTCAACAGTCCAAAAGTGGCCTATGTAGAACAACAGCAGTATTATGCCCTCCTCCTCTATTGAGTTTTGTCTGTTTGCTATAGAATACGTCTTGCGAGTTTCTTAGCCACCTTGGGGCATTTTTTGGGGTTCTTTAAAACCCAATTGTAGTACATGGAAACCCCATGAACATTTTTTTTTTTTATCCTGTCGTCAAAGCGTACGATCCAGAATATATCTATAAACATCAAACCCTGACTGAAAGGGAAATTGCAAATTATATATAGAAAATTCCTTTTTGGGTATAAAAAAGGAAAATGAAAATTAAGACATGTTATTAATAATTGTGGAATGGCATTCAATTAGCAGAAAAGGAATTTCCGAAAAATTGGTTATTCAGACAAAGATCTTATTTCCTTTTCGTACTAAACCTTGGCTCATAAAGATCCAATTAAAAAGAAAAATAAAGGACAAAAAATTGATTTTTATTTTTTAACAGTTGCCGGAATGCAAACTGAACTTCGTTTTAGCTCTCCCCGAAAACAACTTTCATTTTTGGAACATATTTAAAGAATTCGAAATACTTACTGAGATTGGGCCCGACTCTTGGAGCTCCTCTGCCGTTTGGTCCGGTCGTTGATTTCATTCTCCGTCTCCCCACTGCTTGGTATCTTATGAACATGGAGCTAGCCGCAGCCACTCGACTTGTGGAATCTCCTATCTCATCTCTGCTACTAAAACCAAGGGTTAGGGTTTCTCTGACACCCACTTCTTTTCCTAGACGCCCAATTTTCTTACCAAATCGTCGCCAGATCCTGACAATGTCTCGGGACCCCACAATACCCATCTCTTGTGCCGCTTCCGTCGACGATAATGGCTCGACGATAACTGCTTCTCCGTTGAGCGCAGGTAACTGAAAATTCTGATTCTGCGTTTGTCTCTTCTCTCTCTTGGTTCTTGGGAACTCGAAGGCAAGTTTGAGTCCTTGTTGGTCGTTTCTCAGGGGCTCGGATTGGGGAAGTCAAGAGGGTCACCAAGGAGACCAACGTGTCGGTGAAAATTAACTTGGATGGTTCAGGGGTTGCTGATAATAATACTGGAATTCCCTTCCTTGATCACATGTTGGATGTTAGTGATTTCCGCTGGAAATTTGCTTTAATTCGATTGGTTTCTTAATCCTATTTTTGTTTTTCAATCTGGCTCTAGCTGCATGGTAATTGTATTTAGTTTGTTTTACTCTAGCAACTTGCTTCGCATGGGCTGTTCGATGTGCATGCGAAGGCTACTGGGGACATCCACATTGATGATCATCACACAAACGAAGATGTTGCTCTTGCTATTGGAACGGTAGGGAAAACCTCGTATCAATTGTTTTGTTTTGCCTATGATTTTTCTGGGTGGGACACTGAATTTGATACGGTTCATTTTGAATTTTTCTTCTACCTAGCATCCGAAAATAAAATACCAAGGGATTTAGTCTATTCTACTTTACCTTCATTCAGTTTTAGTTATATTCTTATGCTCACTTGACTATGTATAACGGATTTACCAAGTAATAGGACATTGAAAGATTATTTCTTAAACAGCTCTATTTTTTAATCTACTTTTAATATCTCTGGTTGTGAGATGTAATGATTCAGTTTTGCTTGTTCTGCAGGCTTTTTTGCAGGCACTAGGTGAGAGAAAGGGATAAATCGGTTTGGCGACTTCTCTGCACCTCTTGATGAAGCCCTAGTACATGTTGCATTGGTAGGTTCTACTTCGTCATTTTAAGTAAATTGACCACAGAATAAAGTTTGCAGTGTCAAAGAATTGGCTGATGTTAAGACTAACCTGTGTTTGCATGTTATTGGAAGTCAAATAGGCTATCACCAACTAATAGCATTTCTTTAATATAAATATTGACAAAGCCACATTATAACACGGTGGCTTTCAGTTCCTTAACTACTTCTCAAAGCAATGTGCAATCTAGACTTGAGAGTTTTATATGTAGCTAGTTCTCTTTTTGAGTTATCAATGTAGAGGAGAAAGACATGTGATGAAGGTAGGAGATGTCTCAGGACTGGTCTTTTTGATGCATATTTTTTACCTGTGTGAGGTGAATAGATGGGAGAGCCTCAGAGCCTGAAGGCTGAGGCTTATAGGGCTTGAACCATAATGGTATTTTCAAATCATGATTTAACTTGTGCTGACCCTATTATAGTATTAACTTAATCTCAACTGTTCGTTTTCCTGTCTAGCCATTTTTACCTTTTCTAAGTTTCTTGATATTTGGAATAATTGCTTATATTTTAGGACATTTTTGTCTTCAGGATTTATCAGGTCGACCACATTTAAGTTATGATCTGCAAATACCTACTCAGAGAGTTGGAACATATGACACTCAGGTAGGACCTGTCTTTGTTTTCTTCCCCATCTAGAATTAATATCTCTTCATTTGTTGTTCCTCAAGAGAAGCAGTGGAACTTCCTGCTGAGATATCAGGATAATGTGATATTGTGTGTACCTGTGGAAATTTTCTGCAATTTTTTGTGGTTTAACTGTCGGATTCTTCTATTTTAGTTTTCTTCTTGACCTCGTTACTGGAGGAGATGAGTCCTGTAAACCTTTTCTTTGTAGTTGGTGGAGCACTTTTTCCAGTCCATGGTGAATACTTCTGGGATGACACTTCATATCCGCCAGGTAACACATTTCAAGGTTCTTAACTTTCTCATAGGCAATTGTAATCATCTGAGTGGTTCATGAGTGTTCAGATTTATTAAACCAAAAGCGTGCAGTTCACTGAAACAAATGCAATTTCCATGCACTTCCTCAGAATTGTTAATGTTTTATGCACTTACGTCCAATTTTTTTATTGCTTTGTTTTTCATCATCAACCACATATTTTGATATTTGTTGAGTAACAGCTTGCTGGAAGAAATTCTCACCATATAATTGAAGCAACCTTCAAAGCTTTTGCAAGAGCTCTTCGACAAGCAACAGAATATGACACACGTCGTGGTGGGACTATTCCAAGGTTTGTTGTTAGCCTATTTGTCATTTTCTATTTTTTGTCAATCTGGTATTTCCAGTCATGTTTACTGCCAGTATTGTATGAGGATGTCTCCCATATTCTTAAAGCAATTTATCTCGTATTCTTAAGTGATGCCTGGTACGGTAAAACGCAAACTAAGTATGTACGCATTTGCCTGTTGCAGTTCAAAAGGAGTGTTGTCTCGTTCTTGATATGTAATCATCATGCTAAAGGTGGATAATGTTAGCCCCAAGGTGGTAATGTTAACGCTATATCCTCATCTTCCTAAGCATGCTTCTGGAAGATCCAACTCGATGATCCCTCTTCTTGTGCTATCGATCACCAGTTGACTTGGTTGCCGCTGCTGGAACGATGGGTGTCCAACTCAGAAACTGAAGGACAAATGGGCTTATATAAGTAGTTTACCCAATAGTGTATCGATCAACAATAAATGAGTCCTCGGAGTTACATTTTGATGCTCCTATTGATCTCTAGCGATTGGTTGTTGGACCTTTTTGTTATAATTATCATAATCTGTCCTATCTTATAGCATATCTTCCATCTTGTAGTTATCATAGTCTGGTCTTCCAAATTCTATTGGATTTAGTTTCCTTGAAGAGCACCCTTCTCAAAGCGACGGCAGGCTCTCCGGCAGAGACACTTTATAACTCAGATTCCAATCCCCAACAGGAGTAAAGAACAAAGACTTGAGCTATCTTTGTTGCCCCAGATATGGTCTTGAACTTCTCTCTTTCACTGTTCTTATATGGTCACTAGTTCTACGCTAGTACGGTTTTTATCGCTTTCAGATAACATATAGAAACATGAAGAAGAGTCTTAAGACTCACTGGCAGCAGCAAGCAAGAGCTCGATCAAGGAAGCAACAATGGAACGAAAAACTTTTTAACTGCTGAATGTGAAATACAGAAACGTAGCAGTTTGGATCCAAACCCAAGTGTGGCAACAAAAATGCTTGCGTTACAAGGACCTTTCAGCTGTGTTCAGGTCATCTAGTATCTCAGACTTAACCTCTTCTGGCAGCGGAGCAGATGGACCTGCCTTCGAGTAGAAGCTGGCCAATGCTCTAATAGCTTTCTCTAACACAACATATGATTCCTACAAGTGAAGCACGAAAAGGAAAACTCGTTAGTAATCATCTAACAGGAAAACGAAAGAGATCCCTGTGCTCTCCAGAGTTTGTCAAAATACCTCTTGAACCACAGTCTGTTGTCCCCTCCAGCTGCTCAAATACTCTCGAATCGACTCCTTTGCTGCATCCGCAGTGCGTCTAAACTTAGCCATATCATTGGGGTCTTCCTTTAATGATTCACGCAGTGTCTTCACAACCTCTTTTGCTGACTTCAAGTAAGCCTTTGGCAATACTTTACCCGACTTGGTCTTCTCGTTAGGATCAAACAATGTTTTGACCGCCCCAATAATTCCTTCATTCTCCTTTTCCTGACCATTTGACTTCTCTTCCGCCCAAACCACCGACGGTGTAAGGCCACAGTTGAAGGCCAGTGTCGCGACCAATGAAGCCCCAGTGCACACTATGACATGTCGGCGGCTTGAAGGAGCTTCTTGAGATGGGAGCATAGCACGGTTCCTTAATTGCAGTTTATCTGTTATGTCAGAGTCATGAAAGAAGGTAGGCATAATGAAGAACAACGGATTCAGGAGGAATCATATGAAATTACTTTTCTAAATACTACAAAAGGACATTGTGTAGTCAAAAGATCAAACACAGAGACATTGCATGAACTAAGAGACAAGACCAGAAGAAAGACCAATACGTAACACAGGTCTAAAGTCTCTCTGAAAAGAAATTGGTGCCAGGTAAATTCTAAGAAATGGATTCTGAAATCACTTTCTTCTACAACACTAGTACTTAATACTGGCAACAAACAAAGGATCTGCTATGGGTTTTGCAGCTATATTGAACACACGGAAGTTTTAGAACAAACATTTGAAAAACTTAAAAAACAATCCTAAGAATGAATAACAAGGACATGTAATCTGCTCAACTTTCACCTTGAAGACCTGTTGATCTAGGGAAAACTAAGTGAGCCCACTTCATCTATGCTAGTAACCACACGAATTCAAGGAAAAGAATTAAGGCACAGATATCTCGTTACGCACACTCATCAGATTTTGAGATTCTCTCCGTTCTCTTGGAGATTATAGTGGGGCAATTCGTAGCCGCAAGAAAAGCTTCCATCTTCATGCGTTGGGTGCAGCACCAAATAGGTTCAATCATGCCACACCATGCTCACAGCAATCCACCATCACCAATACCTAAACAAGCCAATAACCTTTCTCATCAATTCCAATTTCACCATACCACAATAAGAACCCACTACGAAGTGATTTTTCCATTGCACTCTGAGTTGTACAAATGGCGAAAAAAAAATCAGCACCCAAATACAGAGAGACAGACGTATAAGCAGGAACCAGATATAAGTTGGTGCTCACCAGACGTGCTTTGGTTCTCTGCCTTACAACAGAGATTTCCGTTTCAGTCGCTGCTTGGACTCGTTTCTAACTGGTTTCTCATTTCTGGCGCTGAAGACTTTATCCGGAGGGACACAGGAAGTACTTCAAGAAAAGGTGCAGTGGCATAATAGTCATTCAACTAGGTTCCCAATTACGCGGAGTAAATATTGCAGTTTTATATATTTAAACTGACTTTAATCACTTAATAAGGAATGATAAAAAAAAATAATAATAATAATAAGGATTGATGGAGAAGGATCAGCAATTAAAAGATCTAGGGCTGTAAAATGTCCACGTTGTAGGGAAGGCCACAAGCTATAATTACCCTTCTAGGGTTTTTTGGCCGCCGAAACCCTATAAAAGCTATCTTTACAAAAATCCTTCTCTCTCCTCCGCTCTCTCTCGTTTTGCACTCTCCGCGATCACTCAGATTTAGGTACAGCGAGAGCGAGAGAGAGCCGAGAAAACACAAACCATGGTTAGTCAACTTGCTTCCATTCTCCTTCCTTTTTTCTTTTTTTTTTGACATCGATTCGATTTGTTCTGTATTTTGTGGTTTTGTTGTTGATTAGGAATTTTTTTGTGTAGTCCCTTGTAGCGAACGAGGAGTTTCAGCACATTCTGCGTGTGCTGAACACAAACGTTGATGGGAAGCAGAAGATAATGTTCGCCCTTACCTCCATCAAGGGTATCGGTCGCCGTTTCGCCAACATCGTCTGCAAGAAAGCCGATGTTGACATGAACAAAAGGTACGCTTTCTTGAAAACATATCCTATTTGTTTACTTGTCTATGTTGGGTATTGAGAGTTTAAGCGTAGCAAGATTGGGCAATTTATTTTTGACTCTTTGGATTAGTTTTATGGTGTTTGAATGTTCGAGGTAAGGTATTTTCTGGTTTAGGAGAATTTCTATTCTGTTAGGTCTAGATCTTAGAGAGTGAAGAATTTGGGGATTGCATTTTGATTAATATCTGGGTCTTCTCTTGATATGTTCTTGTACGTTTAATGACGGAAACAATCATTCTATTATTACTGCACCAGGATATACCAAACCCTTAGGCCCCTAATTTAATTTATTTCGCAGCAGTTCTCTTATGTACCCAGTGCTCTGAGAATTTATTTTCTAACTTTCTTTACGATCAAGTCTATGTGCTTGTGGGGAAACTGGGGAGTTAGTGTATGGTTCTCTCGATATTTGGTTCAATGGTATACCTTATGAAACTCAATTGGATTGTAGAACTTTCCCTATTCTAAATTCTTATGTGCTCATAGAGGGAAGTTGGAGTTGGGATATGATCGTTTTGACGCGTGCTTCTTATATGTGTTTCGTGGTCTCAATATTTTGGTATTTATGGGCTTGTCTGCAGAGCTGGTGAGTTGTCAGCTGCTGAACTTGATAACCTGATGGTCATTGTGGCAAATCCTCGCCAGTTCAAGATCCCTGATTGGTTCTTGAATAGGAAGAAGGACTACAAGGATGGTAAATATTCCCAGGTTGTCTCAAATGCTTTGGACATGAAGCTTAGGGATGATCTTGAGCGTTTGAAGAAGATCAGGTATACCACTGTTTATTTTCTGTATTTTGTACTGTTATACACTCCATCTTGTCACTAGCAATTCTATTTCCCCCAAGATATTGGAAGTTTTTTAATCTCTGGTCGATCTGGTTTGTTAGAAATTTGATGACATGGATAAACGAGTTCTAAGAATTTAGATGTTGCAGTCTCTTTCTTTTTTTCGACATTTTTCTATTTAAAGCTGATAAGCCAAATATCCTTGACCAGGTCTTTAATTTGGATCAACGAGTCCTCTTTCTTGTTTTGAACTTTTCTTTTCTCGAAAAAATAAATTAAAGTTGAGTGAGAGGTTGCCCGTTCTGCTGTCCTGACTCTTCTCTACTATGTTTGATTGAGTTCATAATGATAACGACAGACAAATTGTAATGTCACTTGTATCCTGTCCCCATTGTGTCATTGTTGTTGCTGGCCTGCCTTCAGCTTTTGCATGGCAAAACTTCATTTCTCTTACACTTTTATTTTGTACTAGTGAGCAATAATTTTTATTTCTCAATGCGTAGGAATCACCGTGGTCTGCGACACTACTGGGGTCTCCGAGTGCGCGGGCAGCACACAAAAACAACTGGCCGACGTGGGAAGACTGTCGGTGTCTCGAAGAAGCGTTAAGTTTGTTTCCCCCTTGCTGGGATGTTGCGTTCCTTCAGACTTTCTTTTTCCCTTGAGATATCTTGGATTTAGGAGTGCATTCTGCTTTTTGGTGGATTTTTGCAATATTATCTAGCTCTCTTTCACTACCTACTACTCGAACTTGAGGTTTTCAGAATTGCGTATATAGTGGTTAAAGGTTACAATGGATTTTGCCTTTTAATTTATGCTGATAAGCTAAGGTGTGCTGCTAATGGCAGTAAATTTGAGTGAAGTTACTTGTTTTACTTAGTAATGCGAGGGTAACTGCTGTCATTTTGTTGCGGCAAATTGTACTTTGGCTTCAGATTCTTGACAAAGGGTGCTGTGATATGATCGAAGTGTGATCTAGAAAGACAATTGTAGTTTTTGCCATTAGAGCGAAAATTAGTTCAAAGTTGCTGTTACGATATCCCCAATAGAACAACTGCCCCAATTTTTTGATCGAGGGCAGGATGAATTACGCCCAAATAAACAAGTTGGCTGCTTTTTCAATTATCCTAGGAGAATCACCAATACCAGCAATATGTTCAAAATTCCGGAGAGTCGAAAGTCTCAAAGAAGAAAGGCTCAAATCCGTGATATAGGGATTTGTTTAATAACAGAACAAAGCTGAACGGGTTGCCTGGTTACATAACAAGGTAAAAGACTGGCGTTTCTGTTTAGGGAAAACATGAGTGGAATAAGAAAATGGATTATCATTCTTTGCGTTGCAAGAGAAAAAGATGAGAGGGAAATTTCCAATCTTTGTGCTCTTCTCTGATATGAAGTTTGCGTTCACATGTACTCACTATAGCTAATTAAGGCTAAAATTATGTAAAATTAACTTTCGTTTTAGCAAGTAAGATAATAAAAATTCGTATGTCAAAGTGGAGGAGGAATGCTCCAGGCCTTTTAGCTCCAAGGTGCAGCCCATTAGTAAAGTATTCAATTTTGTAGCAACTCAAGGTGTCAAATTAAACATTAATTTTAAACTAGAATTGGAGGGGTGTGCCAGGCCCGTGCTATAGTGCAACGCATGGGCGACGCTCGAGAACCCCAGTAGCAAGCTACTGTAGTGGGCTCTCCCCCAAGAAAAATTAATTTAATATCATGTGACCCGATGGGCCACGTATCAGATATTAAACTGATAAGAACAGATACTACACTTGATCTTAGCCAAAAGGCCGAGAAAGGTATGCTTTGAAACGTCGCTGGTTTTAGCTTTTATACCCAAGTTTTTCCTCCACCTCGTCTTTCTCTCGCTGTGTGGGACTCGCTCCGTGCGGCTTTTGCACTGGTTCAATCTGCTTGTACATTCTATTTTTTGCCGCTTCATTTGGTGGTTTTAATGTCAAAAGCAAGGCCCTGATCCATGGTGCCAAACGAGTTTTGAGAGGTGGAAAGGAACCAGAATCTCTAAGATCTCTAGAAAGTGGCTCGTCACTGCAGTGTTCCCTATATGAGGCAAATCACATGACCAACACAAAAGCAATATTAGTCGTCAAGAGGATCTCGGGATTTCTTCTTAATATTGATTTCTTAAAAAGATCGATTAAACAAGTTATATTTTGCATTTTTTTCATTAGTGATACATTTCTGAAAATAAAAATCACAAAACCCTCTTGCAAAGAACGTTACTTCCAAATCACTGTTAAAGAGACATAAAAATATGCCCAAAAAAAGCATTCTACAGGAAATTTGTATTACAAATAAAAAACAACGCAAAATGATAGCTGTGCTTCTCTATTTTTTTCTGATGTCACATTAATCATTAATGAGACCACAATAATAATTTATTTTTCTCAAATAAATGTATTAATTGTACTTAAATTTTCTTTAGAAAATAATTTCAAGAAACATAGAATCTCTTCTTATCTATCAAATATATTATAAAAACTTTTTTTAAAAAAAAAGAAGGGAAATTTTTCTGATCTTTACTGTTTGATTTGACAGTTAACAATAATCTTGGCAATTCATCAAAATATCAACTTTTTGGTGTTTGGCAATTTATAACTTAATTAGATTCTATAATCGTTTGTCTCTTCTTTTCTCCTTTGATTTTCTGAAAAAAAGTAGTTGATATCATTCCGAAACACAGGGAATAATTCGGAAAAATATAGTGAATAGTCTAATTAAGGTCCTAGCCCAAGAAGAGCTAGTTTGATATATTTTCTTTTGGTGACATCATCTATTTAATAATAGTATCAAAATTAATCATATTATTATTTTACAGTAACTGATCAAGAGCGAGGATTCAACGAGACAGGTGAAAACATAAACAGTTGGTTTGGAATTCGAATTATCAGAGTTTAACGGATTCACTTGTTGACATAGAAAATCGAACGGCTGCAGATCTCCGGATTGGTTACAGTCCACCATCGAACGCGCCGCGACGGGATATACTTAAGTCCAAGCTGACCGAAGGAAGACAACCGCATTCTTCTCTCTCAGTCTCCTGTTGTAGAGTCTCGCACCTCTTCTGCGGAAATAGAAAACTCCACCGGTGCCGATGGCCGGGGGTAGTCACAACAGAACAGCGTCGCAGAAGCCACCCTCGTCGTCAGCCTCGTCTCATCGGAAATCCCGTTGGGAATCCAATAATCCTCCCTCTGACCCGATAAGAAAACCCAGCGATCCGAAACTCAGCAAATTCTCATCCAATCCGTCGCCGAAACCTAGGCCTTCTCCGAGTCCGGCCCATAACCCGACCCTGCGCTCTGGCCCAGGTCCGGTTCCCTCTTCCGGAGGTCCATTCCCGTTCCCGGACCCCGCCGCTCTGGGTACACCGCCCCAGCCGGCCTACGGGTTCCACATGCTAGAGCGACGGACTATCGTCCTCGCCGACGGCACGGTCCGGTCGTACTTCGCTCTCCCGCCGGATTACCAAGATTTCACTCCCGCAGACCCCGCTGGGAGGTTCTTGCCGGCACGGCCCGAATTTGACAAGCGGTTCCCGGCCCCGGCGAGTCCCGGGGGGTTCAGTAGGCATCAGGATTACTGGAACTCGTTGGGGCTCGACGGGCGAGGGCCTGTTGAGGGGTCGATGAAGAGAAAATACAACGATGACGACGAGAGGGACCAGTTCGCCAAGCATAGACAGTATGGTAATCCAAACGGGTTTCCGGCAGGTCCCCGCGGAGAGCTTTTGGCAGGAACCAGTGGGGCGTTTGGCCGCGGCGATGAGTACAGACCCTTGAAGCATATGAGGGTTGGTGGTGGTGAGGGTGCGGGTCTTAAGCACCTCGAGGTAGATCAGAGGGCGTTGAAGAAGGCGTTTCTCCGGTTTGCGAAGTTGGTGAATGAGAATGCGACTCAGAGGAAGAATTACTTGGAGCAAGGGAAACATGGGCAGCTTCAATGCATTGCTTGTGGCAGGTCTGATTATATTGGGCTTGGATGTGTTCCTTGATGTTTTCTTTGTTCCAACCCCCCTCCCCCCTCCTCTAAATGGCTTGTCTTTAATCAAATGGATAGGGAGGTCTTGAAATCAAATGGATAGGTGCACCTAGGCTAATATTTCATATTGGGTATGCTTTTAAGTCCACTTCGCAACATAGATGAGATCGGCACCGTGGAATTTATCCCTTCATACATTGTTATCGCGTTCATTTGACCAATTAACAGGAATTATGCGAAACGGGTGGATGAAGAAAATTTAAGCAGCTTTTGTTTTTATGTTCTTGTGTGTGAACTGTGAATGGCTGTTTGGCAGCTGTTCCATTCTCGTCTTTGACTTATACTGTGTTTTTTATTCCGGAAAGTGACGTGTTTTGAGTGTCTTTTCCATATTTTTGAGCCGAGAGCGGAAGAAGTCAAATGCATTCCGTGTCATTCTGTGGCTTGCTGATTGTTGTGAGGTACAGAGAACTGTCAAGGTGTTCATCGGTTTGATATAGATTTGTTTTCCATGTGCTTTATTGTCGTTGTTGTTAAGATAAGGTAGGTTGATCAACAGCGAGGAGATCTGTTGAAAAAAATGTGGGGCTGTGATTGATTAATGTTTTACTTAATCTGTAATTATCTAGAAATCTCAAATTTGTTGTTTATATAGGGATAAGTATCTGTAAGCGACTTGTCTGACGCTTGTTTGGTCCAGTTATAGTGTCAAATTGGGTGTTGGGCACGTTTATCAACTATTACTGCCTAGGATGTTGTGTCAAAAAGAGGGCTGTGGAGTAACTGATCGTGCCATCGCATAGGATGTTGTTGTAACTCTTGGGATTTGTACCACGACAGCTGGTTAAAATTTTCCATTACCTGAAGTTTATGAATGCACTTCATCGGTATTGCAGAGAGGCGATTTTCATGCTGCTTAAAATGTATGTATGCTTGACTGCTGTGTCTACATGTATGGTATTTACTAAGCATTGAATAGTACGTGTAACTTTTTTGGGGTCTTGAAAATTGGATATTTGCTTCGTCATGAAGGAAGAAATCATCTCTTATTTTCTGTAGGATTGGGATCGTAGGTAAGCCTTTACATCCTTGTGTACGATCTCTCAATGGTCGACTTTGGCAAGGAGATTATTTGGTTCCTAGTTTGTTGATTTCTTTACATAGCTCTTTGGTTTAGATCAGCTTGTTACGGAAGCCCATATTTTTGTCTTATTTTTTGATGATCAGCTTTGTCAAGAAGTTCTGTGTTCCTAATTGGTTACATTTCCTGATATAACCTTTTGGTTCTTTCCTGGGGAAGTTTGTACTTCACTGACCTTTGAAACTACTTTTTCCCTAATATTGGAGTTGAATTTAGGTGCATGATGCTGCTTCTTGCTTCTATGCCTGAACAACCAATTATTTTTAGTTGTCAGCTACTTATGGAGCTTCTGTAGGAAATTTCTCAGCTCTCACATCTTGGTTCGATCTATGTGTGCAATTGAAGAAGCTGGTTGTGGGATTTATTCCAATATTTGCTGCCCCTCTTTTGTGCTGGAATTTTATATGTTGATGGTTCCTATAATTTTTTGATAAGTCAGCCTTTTATTCTTTATTGTAAATATGGACCAAGCCTATGGAGAAATTTGCTTGCATTATGTTGTGTTTATGTGAATTAGATTCTCAAATAGTGTGAAGTGGAGGTAATGTAGATGAAGTGGGAGATGATGAATTTTTTATTTGGTCTAAGATAATACCACTGGTTCAAAGAACCAAGAAAATTATCATACCCAGTAAATCCAGCATTGCGATAATTTCTTCCATTGCTTCTTTTTGTCTGAAAATTGTAGATCTTCCTTGTTAGTTATAGTTGCATGTTTGATGTTTTATGTGCTTTACTCCAGTTGCTGTGCCTCGTAGATCAAATTGTTTTGCATTTCTTTCTACTTAGTCAGGCATGTACTGCTGAATCAGCACTCAGCATTGGCTACTTCAGTGTATTTATACACGGATTCTTATACTTTCTTCGTGGGGAATGTGGGTGGATATGATCAAATTAACAGCATGGATCCACATCCAGTTTGGTGTATTTAGTTTCTTTAACACTGGATGTTAGAAATGGAGGTGCATATGGTCACTGAAAATATTATGGTTTTAGAGGGAAACAGAACAGAATTGCAAAAGAAAGCTGGTATTTTAGATCTCTTTTCTCCACCTGTAGAAAATAATATAATGGACTTTGATACCTCAGTGCATATATTTGTTGAATGATATACATAAAAATCACATTAACTTTGTGAATGTTTATGTGTTTATTCTGCAGTGGTTGTGTCAGCATTATTAGGTGAAGTTGGTAGGGATCAGGATTAAGGCATTAGCTCTCTATGCGCTTTTCTTTATGCAAAAAGTGTGAGCGAGATCAGGACTTTACTCTTTAATTGCTAGGAGTTATTTGTCAATGCCTTGATGTATGAATTGTATGCCGCTTTGACCTAATTTTAGGGCCTTTGATGAAGATGTGCCGCAGGATCTGTGAATCTGTTAATGTTAGTGAATAATGACATGTCTACGGTTCAAGTTGGTTACCTATGTAGTGCTAGCCAACTTGTTTTCTGCAACAAAGGTTAATGTCTCTGTTTGCCAGCTGCTGTTGTCTGGGGACACTATTTCTTGCACTGACTCTAACTTTTCAATATGGTAGCTGGCGTGGTTATTTTGGAAGATGTGATGCAGGATAGACATGAAGAGAAATTTATGCAATCAAGTTTGGTGCGTAAGTAAGATTGCTAGATGGGGAAAATATTCTTAGCTGAGTTTATATGCAAATATTAAAGTTGGATCTCTCGAGTCTAATCACTGGCATTGATCAATTATCTTGCTTTCTGATGTGTTCTAATGTATTGGAGTTAGACATCTTGATGATGGCATCATCTCTTACTTCCAGTTTAAATTTAATTTAGGCCCTGTAAATTAGTTTATGGGATGCATAGTGCTAAAAAGTTTTGTATTAGATCCTGTGTGTGTCCTTTGTGATAACGAATTATTTCCCAGACTACTCATTTTTTATGTTCTTTAGTTGATCGAGGTCAGGTGTGTCTGGCTTATCGTTCTTTCACGTTGATAAAGTATATGCATATCTAGAGGTAATTGTCTCTTCATTTTCTGCTAATTAGCTCCACACCCATTGTGGTTAGTCATGTGATAGGCAGCTTATATGTAAAGTCACTTCTAACTGATACTTGTGCTGTTCTGTGTCTGGTACATAGGCTTGGCTTATGAAGCAATCCATTTGAATGGTTGGCCTTCATCATTTGGTCTGGAGTGTCTGCTATGTGTATATTGTGTTTCTTGTATATGTACCAATCTCTTTTCATGCGTGTCAGTGACTCTGTACGTAAATCAGAGTGCGCAATGTAATTATAGCAGTGGCCGGAAGAGTGAAATGATTAGTAAGCTCTTCTTGTGGTTAGCTTTATCTCCATCCATTATGAGTAATACAGTGCGATCTTGCTTTGTGTGCATGTGCAAGAGTTTCTGCTTCCTTCTGTCCAGCTTTATTCTTTTCTTCTTCTGTAATTGCGGATTGACTATTTGTGAGAAGAGAAGATTGAAGAATATGAGATGACTTTGGATTGCTTTCTAAGTGGATTAGTGCTGGTCATAGAAGATGTGTTCTGCTGAAAGTATTTACTTCTACCTGGCTTTGAACCTGCTTTATGCTAGTCCTTGTATATCATCCACATGTTGAAAATGTGACTCTATGAAATGGGGATCTGAGATGAATAGTTGGCTACCAATAAGGACAGAATGTGAAATAAGCATCTCCTTTGGAAGTCAGATGTTGCACTTTGGAGCTTAAGATATGGGACATAACTTATGAAGATTAGTGCATGAGTGTGCTAAATGGCTAATTTGTTTTAAATTTAAAGGAGGTTAGGATCTTCTGGTTTTAGGTTTCACCTAGGGTTTCTGATTGTTATTACGTAGGTTCTTTTGTGCTTGAATCCACATGTTATTACTTACGGAAATAACAGCCTGTATCAGCTATGCATGCCTAAAGCTGATGTTTATTTTTACTAAACCATTAACTGTTAGAAGTTAGATTCTCATTGTACCAGAACATTTTTGAAGAGAAATAGCATGCTGGTATTAGCTATGTGCGGAGTCTCTTGAAAGGTATTGCCCCTTCGTTATAAAGGAAACAAAAAGATACAGAAAGCACTGGTGTACATAGTTTAGCTGGTACAAGTTGAGATACCTAAGTTGGTAATTGTATATGTTGCACTTACTTAGATACTCCTGACTCATGGAGAGCATGGTGCTATGCTAATTTTACATTTTGATTGGAAAAAGTGTCCACTTGACAGAAATGATGGTATATGTTTCTCTGATGTTAGATACTGATGGATGCTTTTCTTAGGGTCAAGGCCTATGGTGCCATGCATTAGGTTGAAAGGTTGGTGACTGTGATTATGCATTTGGGGTTCCTAGTTAGTTAGTAAATTTTTTGGTACTCAATGGAACAACTTCACTGTTATATATTGTTGTTCCTATGATGCTACTGATATAGTTGATGCTTGTTCTCTAGCTCTAGTCATTGCTATTTTGTAGTGTTGAGATCTCAACTTTTCCCCTATTCCCTGGTGAATGCATTGACTTCATTCCCCTTATAGTTCAAACATTTGGGCACATACTGGTATCTGTAAGAACAACCTGAATTATATTCTTCAATACGCTTGATATGCATAATTTCAGGTCTTCTAAAGATTTTCCGGACATGCATGGTCTCATAATGCACACTTACAACTCAGATAATGCTGACTTGCGTTTGGATCACTTGGGTTTACACCAAGCTCTGTGTGTTTTAATGGGGTGGAACTACTTGAAGTCTCCTGATAATTCAAAGACATATCAGTTTCTATCTGCTGATGAAGCAGCAGCGAACCAGGATGATCTGATTATATGGCCACCTGTGGTGATCATCCATAACACAATCACTGGAAAGGGTAAAGATGGGCGCATGGAGGGTTTGGGAAACAAAGCAATGGATAATAAAATTAGAGGTATAATGTGCCCTTTCATTTTTTTGTCCTTTTTATGCAATTTGTATTAGAATATCCTTGTGAAAAGGTTGTCCTTTGGTTATATCATCTCCACTTTCTTGATGCCCAACCCACCCCATCCCCTCTGAGAAAGATTTCTATTGTTTCAAAGGTAATGGGAGTGTGCAAGGGAGAGTTCCATGTCATAGTTGCACTGCAAACCCTTCAAAACTTTCTTACTACCTTTCTAATGATAAGAGTAATTTGATTTGGAGGACCTTGTTTCTCAAACGTAGTGATATGTATTGGAAGGCCTTTTTGATAGATAGGAGTGTGTAATGGACAGTTCCATGCCATAGTTGCGCTGCAAACCCTTCAAAACTTTCATACTACCTTTCTAATGATAGGAGTAATTTGATTTGGAGGACCCTGCTTCTCAAACGTGGTGATATATATTGGAAGGCCTTTTTGGTAGGTGGGAGTTTTTTGTCACTAGAGGAAATACATAGAGCTGAATAGTAGAATAGGGTACATGGTTATATTTATATTCTTTTCTCTTTTCAACTGGCCTTTTGTTTATTTGTTCTATGGCAACCTCCACGGAAATTTTTGGTTAATGTGGGGTACTTACAATTTGTCATATCATTCATACAGTCATTTGCGATAGTCTATTTAGTTCTGGAAGTATTTTATGCCTCCTTGTTATTTGGTAGAATCAAAATTTTTGCTAATTGTTTTAGCATTCCTGTGTTTATTATGCTGCTTTTCTACACCCAAACTTTCTTTTTGGTTTGTCAGTTCCTAGTAGCATTTGCTTCTACAATATGGGTAATTATAATAGCTTATTTGAGCTGATTAATTATAGCTTGTCCTTGTGGAGAGTAACATTCTTAGCTTTGTCAGAGATGTGCTTGCTTGGGAAATCTATCTGAGTTCCCTAATGGATAATTGTGATTCAAGTCATTGGTCAATGGTTTCTATGTGATGGATTCGACCAGAGTTTGTTTTGGGAGGTCAGGGCGGCATGTAGTGCAGAATGTGTTGAAACCTACGTTTGGAGATTCAGCCAGAGAACATTTTTATGATGCAGAACTTTTGCATTGCATCGTTGTTTGCTATGGTTTAGTCAGTTCTAGTTGACTCATGAAACTTTTGATGGGTGTTGAGGCACTGCATTGTTGGTATTTAGTCCCACTGCTTAAATTACACTTCAGTCCAACTACTTTCACACTTCAATACACTATTTTGGATCTGTAAGCATGAACAATAAATAGCAATCTTTGCTGGTATTTGGACTTGGATTTTGGGTAGAAATATGCTTATTAACCTTCTGCTGCTGTTGGATATCATGATTGCTGATATCCATAGATATTAATAATTTTGTTCTTTGTCAAGAAGTTCGAGGTGCTGGTTCCTGTTTAACCACTTCAATTGCTCTCACTCACTGATGTAACTCCAGTTTTGGAATCTGAATCGTTGTTATGTTAACAAAGATTTACCTATAATGTATACTTGTTTTCCATGGCTAGTTTTTTAATAAGTTTGGTGCTTCTACTTGGTTAGGCCGGTTGGATTGGGGAAATCAGAAACTCAATTCTCAGGGTTGTCAGATTACCCTTAAACGGACAGAACAATATTTTGGGTTGAGTTGTTATAAAGAATAGGTAATCATTATTAGTAATTTGTGATCCCGCATTTAAAGTTTAATGTGATTAATGTTTAGGAACAATGATAGTTCTTTTTAAAAGAATTTGTCTTCTGTTCTAGTTCTCGCAGTAGTTCCTTCTTTGGAAAGCCAGCTTTAAGCGAATGCTTTTGTGTTATGAGGTGTTTTGAAATTCCATAGAAAGGTTCATAGATTGAAGATCCAAGATAAGAAGAAGAGTGATATTAGGATGAGCACAGATGATTTCACTTGGTGCTGGGGGCCAAGCTCTTTATGGGCAAAGGAGGGTGGCATTGGGTATTCAAAGATCAGTAGGGAATGGAGAGAGCTGTGGCTTCTGAGAAAAGGAAGGGATCAGTTTGCTTGGTCACTGAGCTCTACTGTTGTGGGTGTTTGGTTGAACATAGTTACAGCAAAGGCTTGTGTCAAGCTGCTGGGATTTTACTAGTGGAAAGAACCTAAGGCTCAAGGAGGTACTTGGTCTGGAGTCGAAGCTCATACTTTAATAAAGACCTAGATTAAGAATTTTTTAGTTTGTTCAATAAATGTTTTGCTGTTATGGCTTGAAATGTGGTTTTAAAAGTAGAAAGTGTTTTGGTAGGATCTACGCGTAAAAAATTTCAGTAAAAGATTTTGGTTTAGGAGGTCCATTGAAAAAAATTATTTGGTAAATTTTTGGAAAATGTTTTTGTTTTTAGGTAAAAACAATAGCCCACATGAAGGGTTGCACCATGTAGGTGCCAAAGGGATGAAAGTGTCAAGCATCAATGCCATCGTAGACCAACAAGATAATGAGTCCATAGGGTGATCGATGACCTCCCATAGTACTAACTATCCAGCCCTCCAAATGCAACACCCAAGAGACTCAAATCCATGACTTTGCTTTGGCACTAATTGTTAGGATCAAACGCTATCACTAGGCTAAAAGTTTATGCTATTAGCAGATGCAACTTTATTTCTTTAAACTGTCATGTCACTCAAGCGCACTCATCTGCAACATATATCAGGCTATCACTCGGACATGCCCTTTTCGCAGCACAACTAGTAGTACAAAGGCCCATACTAAGCAATAGGTGGACATAAGGGTCTGTGTAGCTGCCTAAGCCTTTATGGTTCTATGCGATGTGGGTTTGCGTTAGGTGAATGAGCCATTCCAACATATTCTATGTGGTTCATTGATGTAGTCAATCTACTGTGCAAATCCCCATACTCAAAAGTCCAATTTTAATTGGGTCAGGACCAGCTTTCGTATTCTGCTTTAGGTATGTTATGTCCACATGGCATTGCAATCGTACTTCTATTCTTTGCCAAATCATGCTTCGAACCGGCCATTTGCGTCTTCTGAGTTCCATAATATCTTGGTATGGTGCTGGATTTGTTGGATTACTGACTCTACTCCCGCTAATTATTGCTTAGCATCTACTTGTTATCATGCCTAATATGTGCTTCGCATTGGGAACTTGGTGGTAGACATGGTTTTCCTTTCTTCAGTGGAAAATTGAAATTCTTCTCATCTGGAGATCTAATTCCCAAGTGAAAGTAATTAATCTAATTTTACTAGCAGCATTTGTTTTAAGTGTGGAACTAGTGCTCAGTTTCTTAAGATATTTCCTATCAGTCAAAGAAGGTCTTGACGATGAGATTTTGACTGAAAATTAGGATTGCTTCACAGTTGTTAAATGTGAAGCAGGACTATTTGGAAAATTTATGGTCTTATTTACTGGAATTACTTATTAACTTTTATATTGCTGTTGAAGATGATGAAATAATCTTATACATCTAACTCAAAGAGTCTGTATTTCTTCTTTCAATCATAATTTAAAGAAGTTTCAATTTATTGTATGAGATTGGGTTAATATTGGTGCTGCTTCCATGTTTATGAAGCAGCATGCTAGCTTAACTGGAATATGATTTCCCTGACTAAATGACCAAGAAACAGCTGAAACAAAGAAGTTCATGCTTCCCAACCATCGGAAGTTGGTGATCGATCCAATTAAATTTCATTGTTCAAGTGGAATCCACTTGTATTGTTTGGATTTTCCTTTAAATCATTCTTATCTGAGTCAATTTATTGTTGTTTCCTCTGTCATGTTTGCCGACAATTCATCACAAAATGGTTATTGTTTTGGTGCTTCACGATGCATTCATTGATTTGCAAGCTGTTTGTCCCCTTCTCCCTCTAGTTAGGAACTTTTTGATGGGTATATTCAATTATCCTTAAATGCTGTGTGTCTGGCTACGCAATCTTGTAATGTCATCTGGTGGTAAAAACGTTTGAGCCTGCATTTTTGTTGATATGGTTGTTTGCCCTGTCATAACATGTGTACTTTTCAATAGTGTATGACGAAAAGATTGATAATGGTAGCTGCGATTTGGGGACCTTTGGATTTCTTCCATAGTGTAACTGCCTTGATTTTTTGCTCATCAAATACTATTTTTAGTTTAATAACACAGGGTTACTCTAAAGCCTTTGTGGTGCGCTGAGCTAATGAAATGCGGAATTCATTTTGGCCTTTTTGTCTCACTGATCTTTGTGTTTCAGATCTCGGTTTTATGGGTGGCAAGTCGAAGTCTTTGTATGGGAGAGAAGGTCACCTGGGTGTGACGCTGGTTAAGTTTTCTGGAGATCATTCAGGCCTTAAGGAGGCCATACGGCTTGCAGAATACCTCGAGAAAGAAAATCATGGGCGGAAGGCTTGGGCTCGGATACAGCCGGTGACATTTGGCAGGGATGACGAGAGGAACCCAAACATTATGCGAGTGGATGAGAAGACGGGCGAGAAAAAGAGGATCTTTTATGGTTATCTTGGTACTGCCTCCGATCTGGAGAAAGTTGATTTTGACACGAGGAAGAAGGTGATGATAGAAAGCAAGAGAGAATGCCTGTCCAAGTAGATAGGTATTATTGTGTATTCTAATTTAGAGGCATTTAAGTCTAAACAACACCTGATCTTTCGGTCTTTTATTCATTACTAAATTATGCCAACAGTATTCTGATGCCGTTTGATATGCAACCCTCATTCAATGCCGCTGCTTTTTCTTCATAACGCAATGGCATTTTGTAACTTTTAACTGATTCGGTGTTTGGAATGGACAAGGGCCCTGGAGTTTCTAGAACTACCCGTCGCCCGAAATATCATAAATACGTGGACCTGCTGATCCTATTCCCGAGTGATTTCTATGCGGGGTCGAGAGATGAATCGAAGGTAATAATTGAAATTTTGAAAATTTTGAGAGATGTGATGTAAAGCTTAAGTTTTTTTTTTTAATATTACAATATATGCACCCAATTTCAAGTCTTGAATCTAACAAAAAAACAAGAATGGGACATCTAAATGCAAGAAATCATTGTCAATTATGACTCTTAATTTGATTCTAGGTTTGATAGTTTGAATCTCTTGTGGGGTAAATGTCAGTTTGGCCCCCCGGCGACGCTTTTTATTTATAATTTGGCCGCCTTCCACTTCTGAGCATGCAACTGGACTGCTGGCCAAAATAGAAAAGGGAAAAAGTACAGTGTATGCCCCTAAATAGAGCCGGAACCCCAGTCGAGTGGGCTGGCATGCGCCAATCAAGACAGACGGGCCCCTTGTTAGCTGGCCCGGTACAATTCTTTTTGTGTACACAGTGATTGACTTCTCGGCGTCGGAATCAGGTACTTGTGAACCTCCGGTCGGGCTTCATCTGAAACAATCCAGACGTCTCTTGTTCAGAGCCGTGTCATCATTAAAAACTATGGACACCTATCATCCTCCCACATTTTGTTCACAAAATGAGGACAAACTCCGAAACCCTTGCGTTGTGTCACAGTGAGCTGGACGCCCAGTTCATCTACGCCCACAGTGGTGCATATCTCTCCCGGCAAGGCTTTACTTTATCTGACTTCACCATGTGGTGACCAGGAGACCTGGCCCACCTCACCACCCACCCCCTACCTTTCCCAGCTTTTCCTCCCCTCCCCCTCTCTCTCTCTCTCTTTCTCGGACTTTTCTGATCTGACTTCGGTTTCCGGGAAAGTAGTTCCCCCTTCTTTCTTTTTTTTTTTTTTTTTTTTTATGACCCAGAACCCCACCACTCGCATGGTGGCTCAAACTGGAGGGCCCAACACTCACCCCAAAGCATTTTGCCCATTTCATGTCAAGAATGCAGCCAACAGGTTTTGAACCCAGGACCCCTACTTTGTAGGGAATCCCACACGAGCCTTTACCAGTTTAACCACACCCTGAGGTAAGTAGTTCCCCTTCTCATTCACTCCACCAAACTCCCCCTTGTCCTACGTCACCACCCTCACTTTTATACCTCTTATCGTGCGCACCCCTCCCGGCAGCCGCTCACTTTCAGCTCACTCTCTCTGTGTGCGTAAGTCGACCCCTACGCACCCCCTGCGCATTCAAGAAGTCATCATCCACCCACCATTTTTCATACGCATTACACGTGGCTATCCCCGTACCACGTCACGTCACCGTTTGTTCACTGTACACTCAACTTTTATCTGGTATCCTCTCTCTTGCCTTCATCTGCTCTCTTTTCGTTTTCGTTTTCGGTTTGATTTTTAGGGTTTGGATTTCCTAGTGCTGGTTCTACTTCTGCTACTGAGTTGCGGTGAGTGCAAGGGGACAACCATGGGGTCGATCCCCGATCCCGGCGAGTTGACGGAGTTGACTCCGCCGAGCTTTGACGAGTTCCAGAGACAGACCTCGCTGATGACCAGCTGCACGCTTCTCTGGAGGGAGCTCTCGGACCACTTCTCGTCCTTGGAGCAGAACCTTCTCAAGAAGTCCGAGGCCCTTAGGAACAAAATTCAGAGTCTAGACCACCAGACTAAGGCCTCCCTCAGCGAGCTCGAGAAGCGCGAGGTCACCATACAAGGCAGCGTCGAGATCGCGCTGGAGAAAGTTGAGGCGAGCAAGGAGGCCGCGCTTGCGGCTCTCGGCAGGGCCTCCGATGAGGACGAGAGCGGAGAGGTCGACAACGGCGAGGGCTTGCTGCTGAGTCTGAAGTCCTTTTGTCGTAGAATGGACGCTTTAGGGTTTTGGAGGTTCATCACAGGAAAGAAAAAGGAGTTGGACGCTTTGAGGGCCCAGATGCCTCTGGCTCTGGCCGAGTGCGTCGATCCGCCGAGGTTCGTGCTGGAATCGATATCGGAGGTGTTCCCGGTGGACAAGAGGGTAGAGAAGAGCGACAGAGGAAATGATTTGGGTTGGGCTTGTGTGCTGGTGCTGGAGTCGCTGATACCGGTGGTGGTGGATCCGGTAATCGGGAAGTCTAGGCTGCTGGTGACGCCGACTGTGAAGGAGTGCGCCAAGGAGATTGCCGAGACGTGGAAGGCGAGCCTGGAGGAGCGTGGCGGGATCGAGAACGTCAAGACCCCAGACGTCCACACATTCCTGCAGCATTTGGTGACTTTTGGGATTGTGAAAAAGGAGGATGTGGATTTGTATAGGAAGCTTGTCGTAGGGTCGGCCTGGCGGAAGCAGATGCCCAAGCTTGCAGTGTCTCTTGGACTCGGCGACGAAATGCCCGGTATGTTTTCTCTGGCTAGAGAATTTTAAGCCAGCTTTTGTTAGAATTATATTTGTTTTGCGAACCGTAAGATCTTGCTTTCGAAGCGGACATCCGCACTTCTCTACTACAGCTACAAACGAAACTAGAAAACACGGGAAGGGAAATGGTTAACCGCATTTAAAGCATGTCCCAGAGCACGAGAGTGACGGAGGGAGCTAATTCGAGTGCTGACTTGCCCGTTCATGTAGTTAGCTGGTCTGAATGTTTCTGACTGAGCTTTAACCTGTGATTAAATTAGCGATATTTGAATCTTTCATAAGAATCTTTCTTATCTTTCAGTAAGAAAGATTCATACTAGGGTATGAGTTGTTTGTAGGGTAGTTAAATGGAAGCGACGCGTTGCGTCAGCAGCAGAAATAGGCCCTTTGGGTCTTGTTTGATTTTTGTCACACCTGTCTCTGTGTGTCTGTGTGGGCTTGTACTTGCGTGCTGCTTTTGCTATCGCACTAGCTTCATGAGCCTATACCTCTAGATCAAGCATTATATCTCCGGGGTCAATGTATTTCGTGACCCAGTGCTTAGTTCTGCTTATACTTTTAGGGGACGTTGATTCCACATTTTGGTATAGGTGTTTCTGGGAAAGTAGTGTTGCTTTTATGGCTTGGTAATTATGAAAACTTATACCTGTGGTATGCGATATGGTTAATTGGATAGGTCATCTATCGAATGTGTTCTTACCATTTGAAACCCTTTTCTTTTTGTAATTTCGTTGCATATCCTCGTTCGGGAGCTTGTGTTGAGATGGGACTTTTGCTAGGAAGCTAGTTTTTTACATTATGAATATGGCCATTTTGATGGTTGATGTGGGAGGGGAGTAGTAATAACTTTCGGTGATTTCGTCATTGCTATGGACATTAAAGTTTCTAGTCATTCCATTAATTTTTGCAGGTGCTTTTTTGGCTATTTCCTTTCTGTATGGGGTATGGTCGGTGCATAAGCGAATGGCATGGACATGCCATTTTATATATTAGTGCTTCAACAGTGTTACTTTTCAGGAAAAATATTGGGTCTATGTTCATTTGATTATTTGATATGGGGAAGTTCTAAATTTTTATTAGTTGTAAGATGATAGCACTTTTTATTTCAAAGAAGCGGTTGGAGAAGGGCCAGTTGTTTTACCAATCTAAGCGATATCTCCACAAACATGCGCAGATTTTAAGCTAGTAATTAGGTCCAAAATAATCTCAGAGCTCGCTTTTTCAATCTTGCTGTGTTTGTTTGCTTCAATATTTTGGCTATTTTGTGTTTGATTGGTGGATATCTTAGTTTTCCGGAATTTAAATTCTTTGACAGAGCAAAACACTATTCAAATATGTATAGATAATCAATACTTCAATGAGGCTAGAACACTTTTTCCAGTTGAGAAAAATTACATTATGTTTCTAGGTAGAACTACTTGAAGTCTGCTTCATGCCTTGTTATCGTGATATCTTTGATTAATGTCTTGTTGCTTTTACTAGTGGTAATCATGAATGTTGGACTGGTTGAGTTCTTAATACTTCTAAGGTGTTGATTTGTGCAGATATGATTGAAGAGTTAATCAGCAGGGGACAGCAGCTAGATGCTGTGCATTTTAGTTATGAAGTTGGCCTTGTGGACAAGTTCCCCCCTGTACCCCTTTTGAAAGCCTTTCTGAGGGATGCAAAGAAGGCTGCAACTTCGATTCTGGAGGACCCCTGTAGTCCTGGACGTGCTGCGGTATCTCCTTCATTATTTCATAATGCATCTTTATTGTCCTACTGACATGAATGAATATACTTGTAGTTGCTCTAGTGAATAATCTCTTCCTTGTGTAGTATTGCGATGCCCAATTTCTTGCAGTGTTACTGATCGCTTCATATATAGCCCTGACTTCTGACAGTACCCTAAGCTTTATGATAATGCTACCTTTGCAATTAAGTTGAGGAGATTGGCTGCAATCTTTGCCACCTACCTTGAATGAGTCTGGTCAATCGGGATATTGGTTTTTTCCTCCTTTTTTTTTTGTTTTGGTGGGGGGGGGGGGGGGGGGGTGTTGTGGTTGTGGAAAGGAATATATGTTCCATCTGCATGTGAGAGCATCAAAACTTAAACTGATTAGTTTGATTATTGATTTGGCAGCAATTGGCTGGACGGAAAGAGCAGTCAGCTCTCCGAGCTGTTATCAAGTGCATTGAAGAGTACAAACTAGAGGCTGAATTTCCTACGGAAAATCTCAAGAAACGCCTTGAACAGCTAGAGAAGGTCAAGACAGAGAAGCGAAAACCAGCTGCAGTACCTGCAAATAAAAGAACACGGGCCAATAACGGTGGCCCTATGCCTCCTGCCAAGGCTGGCCGATTGACAAATGCTTATGTCTCTTCATTCCCTGCAGCCCCTACAATTATGAGGTCTCCCTCTCATGTGCAGTACCCTGCTGGCGTCCCCCCATACCATTCCCCACCCCCCATGTATGGTAGCAGAAGCCCACCAACAAATCCTTATGCTTACTCGCCAGAAGGAGCTCCACCCACTCTTGCTGGATCATACCCTGTAGCTCCCATGAACTACCCTGCATATGGTGGCTATGGGAATGGCATTGCATCAGCTTATCAGCAGGCTTACTACCGATAGACATGACTACCCTTTGAAGATGGTAACCACTGATATGATATGACCCAATCTCATTTGCTTTCATAATGGTTTGTCTGTAATCACTAACCGTTTAATGGTAGCGATGTATGTGTGTTAATCTTGACACTTATCTTGCTTCTTGCTCTGTCATGGTGAGAAGTTGTATTTTCTAATGTTGATCAACTGGTAGTTCTAGGTGACTGTGGAAATTAATTAGGATCGCCTGAAACAGCATCAAGAACTTGAGGCACCACCAGTGTCCGTTTATATAGTTGTTGAAACTATTTACTGTGTTGTTCTAATCTTTTTACTTTTCTTAAATGCGGGTTCAGATGCCATCTGTGTTTAATTTCTTTGATGTGGTTTTTTCCTTTCAGAAATATATGGTATTTGATTCTCTTTTTCGTCCTGCCTTAATTGGGGAATACGGGGGAGTGAGATCCTCGGGTTGTAAATTTGCGTGATCATAAAGCATGTAGTGTTGTGCGTAGTGGACTATCCCTATGGGGAGCTAGTGTTCGCAGCAACAATACCATGTTTTCAGTACACCAAGTTTCTGTTTCATTTCATCTTAGGAACTAGTTGGAAGGTTTAGTTAGCCTTCAGTAATTGTTTATGGGCAGCAAAAGGGATAAGTTGTAAAGTCTTCAGGATTCCGTTTCTGTTTAGTGGGTGAGTACAGGCTGTGCATCTCGCGCTGCGACCCTATATCTATAGTACGATTTGGGTTGGCATTCTTGTAACTTTTTCTGTAGGGGGCCTAGCCGCTTCAAACGAATACAAGTACGTGCATTTAGTAACAGCATAAATTTAGAGCCTGTTTTGTCTGGGCTTTTAAAAGTGCTTTTACCAAACTGAGTTATCCTCGTTGATTCTGATTCAATGGATTTTCTTCTTCTGATGACATTATTTAATTGCAAAAATAAATTATTTTAATTTACCAAGACAAAATGATTAGTATGAGAATTGTCAGCTCAATCATCCGCCTCTCCGAGAACATTGACTTTAACGATGTCTTGTTTCTTTAGTTTTGGCATGAAGCATAACGACTATGTTTTAGATGACGAGGAACGTTCTTTAGTAATGCTTCGCCTACGGCGAGGCGCTGATCAGAAGAAAAGATGCCTGATGAACTAATAAATACAGAATAGTGTAAATGATTGAACTCCGTTTTCTTAAGATTTTTTCGGTCAGAATGATCTGAAAAAATTTAAAGAATTACACCCGGTGAAATATTAATGTGTTTGGCAGATGAAAACTGTGATTTTGAATACTTAATTCTTCATATAAATAACTTACTACTAATTCGAATCATATCTTTTCTACCTTCTTATATGGCTGGCTAATTAATAAACTATTTTGGGGAGGACCAACGGAAGCAGAGGCCGTGGAAGAGAATGTGATCGTCTGATTTTATTCTTCATGTTCCGCAATGAAGTATGTTTATCAAAGTGTATTATTGTCATTAAAAAATTGACAACTCCTGTGACAAATTATAAAATTGATTCCTTCTGATTCAGTCTAGTGTAGGGACTAACAAAGTCAACTTTTGGTCACGGGGGCGAGCAAGGCTACGACCATTTCCTCTCGTTGTTATCCAAAAATGGAACGTGCGTCCGCATGAGAGAGAGTGAGAGAGAGAGAGAGAGAGGTGAAGAGAGCACCGCAACAGAAGAAGGGATGCTTGCGACGATTGGCATTAGGTGCTAAGCAGGGCCGATAGCTGGTTGAAGTGCACGGAGAAATCCGAAGAAAGATTTGATAAGCTCTCCAGTGAAGCTTTCAGTTTCAAGAAAACAAGTGGTTGGGTTAATATTTGGTAGAATCAAATCCGCCCACCAGGTGCTTGATGCTTTGCTCCCTCCCCCCTCCCACGCTGCTCTGGATAACACTAATCATGGCGTTTTTCTTGAGGAGAAGCACAGCCTTTGCATCCATGGTGAATTGCCGTTTCTTTCCAAGGCCGTGTAGATTTTGCACTACTATTCTTGATACTGAGAACGAAGCACCCAGAGAATCGGAACCAGCTACCAACTATTCCAATAGCCTTCATCTCTCTCCATTGTTCTCCGATAGCAAAACCGATTCGGGTGGTTACGGTATCGAGCTCGTGGACCACGATACTTGGAGAGTCTCTACGAGTCTGGCACAAGCATGGCGAGGAATGGAGGAGGCATCGTTGGGAAAAAATTGTCATGCGAAGGTGGAGGTTGACGAGCCTGTAGAATATATCTCCTCACACATCGAGAGTGACCCGGATTTTGACGACATTGATAGTATGAGAATTCGCGGCAATCTATTCTATAAACTTGACCGTGACTCCAAGGAATTCGAAGAGTACAGTTTTGATTTTCATCGTAGGAAATCTTCGAGTTGGGAGAATGATAAAAAAGAAATAAAAAAGTTGGACAAGAAGGACAACACAATTCGTACTTCGGTCTCTAGAGGTGAAAATATTCCGAAGCTTCTGAATAACAAATTCTCTGCAACTCTGGTTCATGAAAAGGATAGTCATTGTGTGGAGAAGAAGAGGCTGAGAACTCCTACTTTTAATCAGCTTACGGCTCCTTACCATGAGCCCTTTTGCCTAGATATTTTCATATCCAAGGCTTCTGTTCGCGCCTGTGTTGTTCACAGAGTGACGAGTAAGGTTGTTGCTGTGGCACATTCCATTTCCAAGGATATGAAGTTTGACCTGGCATCAACTAGGAATGCCGCAGCCTGTGCCGCTGTAGGGGCAGTTCTGGCTCAGAGAGCGTTGGCTGATGATATTCATGATGTGGTTTACACGCCAAGGAAGGGTGAGAGGTTGGAGGGAAAGCTTCAGCTTGTGCTTCAGTCTGTCATTGATAATGGCATTAATGTGAAGGTAAAGCTCAAGCAAAGAAGAAACAAAAAAACTGATCCTTCGTCTAGACCATAAAGGCACTGTTGTTCAATCGAAGCAGGTACAGTCTGCCACTACCGGGACTTGCTTTTGCTCTTTCATTCGAAGCTATGGTTTTTTGGTAATGTTCACGGCGAGGAGCTCTTACAGATTGATGGGTTTCATTTCATGCCATCGTGGAGCTATGAAACCACTTTGTACACAAATTAGGAAGCTATTATAAAGAAAAGGGCTGATATTTAACAAAGAAAAGTAATCTTCCATCCTTTGTCGAGAAGACAAGGACTCGCAAAAATCCAAATCCAAATCCAACCCCAAAGGTAGTAAGATTCTGAGTATAGTTCTGTTCACCTCTCAACAATTGAACGCAGGATGGGAGGAATTAAGGGAACCATGGTCAGAGGATATAGTACATTCTGAGTATTTAATAGGGGACAGTATAATTGTGTGAAGAAGGATTGTTTTGCATAATTCTTGTACAATTAGTTAGTGTTGTTCGAGTTTTTTTTTGCAATGCAAACGAAAATCAAGTCTTTTTCTTCACTACTGTTCCTATGTCATTAAAATAGTTTGAATATTTGTTTTTGCAAGTCTACACTTCTTTTTGTTCATGCTGTTTGTCTGCATCACAGACAACCATTATCCACACTTCTACCACTGCAAATCCCATAACTCTGTGAGACTTCTTAGAACCACGGGTATATGGTACCTTTGTGTACAAGAATTCTATCTCAAAACAAATACCATTTTTCCATCAGGTATAGAGTAATCTCAAATTTAATTTTCCTAACTTCGACAATATAGTCAAGTTTTATGTTTCTTTCTTCTAACTTTTCCCTTGACCTGATTAGTGTTTGATTTTTTCAGATGAACAAAGAAAGCTCCAATATACATTTGGAGCTTGAACTTCGTTTGAGCTAACGGTGGATTGAGTAACAAATCATTCATAATCAAGCCAAACTCAGCCTAATCGAATTTTCGTTCTAGTCAAGTCGGCTAGATCACTACCCTCTCTGTTCAGGGAATAGCCAGTTTTTGAAATTGCAGATCTAAACAGGATTGAAAAAGCATGAGTACACAACTTAAAACGACCCAGAACATCTATATTTAATTGAAAGCAAAGACCGACCCATTCAACAATTTGGAACTAACAAAGTCAAGATAGACTCAATTAACCAAATTCAGCTTCAATCATTGGCTGTAGCTAATTGCAAGGACAAGAGCTCCTCCTCAGGAATGGTCCTAATGTGACAATCCGAACGTGGGTACGCCGCACATAACAAAGCAAACCCGCGCTCCACCACATCATCACTGAGCATACCTTCACTTTGATCAACAGAGCCGCTCAGAAGTCGTGCCGGGCAAGTCATGCACACCCCAAGCTTGCAGTCATGTGGCACAGACAGGCCAGAGTCCAGAGCCTTGGATAGAATGGTCTCGTCGGGTTCAACCTCCATCTCTGTGGTTCGACCCTGGTGTTCGATGACCACTTTGTAAGATCTGACAATAGCAGATGACAAGCGGCATGAGCTGGGTTGTGCCCATTGGTTTCGCTGTAATGCCGGAGAGAGTTTGGTCGGGTGCTTTTGTTTGGGCAAAGTGAGGGTAGGAGATGGAGTGAAGTGAAAGGTAGCCATGTTCGTCCAAGGAAGGAAATGGGTGGAGTTTCTTTTGTGGTCGCCAAGGAGGTGTCCGCTGTTTGAAAGGATAAGATTTTCCCATAAGAAGTGACGGGGAAAGAATTTTTCCCATTTCTATGCGAAAAGGGAAGAAATTTTTACTACAAGTTATTTATTTACTAAACCGTTTGATATATGATAATTTAATAACCAACTTTTAGAGCTTATAACACCACTACCAACGAAATTTGGCGGATACCCATCCTTAGAAAAAAAGAAAAAAAAATCAGAACATAAAGTGGAAAGGTTATTTATTATTTATCCACTAGTAATTTGGGTCTGATTATCGACCAGTATTTCCCAAAATTATATGTTAGGTGTGTTCTCCATCTTCAATTATTAAAAAAAAAAAAACATAATAGCAATTTCATCCTAAAACACCCAATAAAATAAACTTCATGAACCCAAAAAGTTTAGGAGCATATTTCAAGTGAATGGAAAGTGACTTTTATAAACCATATCTTTTTAATTCAATTTTGAGTCCAACCAGGTACGGATAAAACATAATTTTCTCCTTAAATAGATAAATATTTAAGTAACTAAATCATTTAATGTGAATGGAGTCCCAGCAAAGCTCATTAATGCACTCGTGTAGTCATCTGACTTGGACATTCTACTTAAAGGCAATCACCGGTAAAAATCATCAGTAAAAGTTCAATCTTGTTCTCTCATCATTTCATGCTTGGAACTGAGTTGGATAACGGCTGTAAAATTAACCTGCAAACATAGTTTTTTTTTTTTTTGATGACCCAGAACCCCCACCACTTGCATGGTGGCTCAAACTAGAGGGCCCAACACTCACCCCAAAGCATTTTGCCCATTTCATGTCAAGAATGCAGCCAACTGGTTTTGAACCCAGGACCCCTACTTTGTAGGGAATCCCACACGAGCTTTTGCCAGTTGAACCACACCCCTGGGGGCCTGCAAACATAGTTTGTAGTGTTTTGTAAAATAATGAGAATACAAAGTTAATCTAGCTTTGGTAATGTACTATATTGAAAATTTTGAAGAAAAGAAGTCATTAACTACGTAAAACTTATTCAACTATGATCAGGGCAACGCGTAAATATCCCCATTGATGCCATTTCAGATTATTGTTCATCCCACAAGTTTCGATACGGGACTTCTCATAATTTGGTGGACTTTGAATTGGCGCATAGGCCAGGTGATTAGATCCAAGATATAACCCCTTTTCAGAGGGGTAGGAGGAGGATAAAATTTGGTGGGAAACCAACATTGGAAGTATTAGAAGAGTCGGCCCAAAGATCTAGTTCGTGACCCAAACAGACAAATGAAGATCCATTTGCAAATCCAAACACATTAATTAAGAAATTCAAATCTTATCTAACCCAAACTTATCTAGAGTCCTAAATAAACCTAAACCCTTATAAAATCATACATTGTAATTGAAATTGAAAGAATTCAAGTAACTTTGAAATAGAAATTTCTTCTAATTGTTAGGGACTTCATCGTCTTATATTTTTGGGCAAATTTCGACTACCAATTTTTCAATTGGAAGGATTTTCGATGGAAGATTCAAGGTCATGAGTTCTCCATTGATGTTAGATTGGTACCTATGGAGGGTTGTGACACATAATTACGTATTCAATGGATGAAGGTAGTTAAAACCATTGCCATAAATCTGGAGCAAAACACCTTGACAAATTTAGATGGATGAGAAGCCGTTAGCAATGTTGAATACTAGGATTGCCAACTTAAGACTGGCAGCCATCGCTGGGCCAAATTTTTGCAAATGGACTTTTGTGCACCAACACCACACAATAGCGCAATTGAAGTCTATATAGCCCTATGCCCAAAAAGGGATGAGATATTGAAGAAGTTAAGGAGGTGTTAGATAACAATTCACATATGTTTGAAGAGCCCACTCAACTTATTCCACCACAAGAGTTTGATCATCACATACCATTACTATCAGGAGCATTCCAATAAATTCAAGACCATGCTACTATTTTTATGTTCAGAAGGAAAAAAAAAATGATGGATGAGATGTCAAGCTTAAGCACAATATGCCATAGTACTAGCCCATTTGCTTCCCTTGTATTATTGGTTAAAAAGTAGGACAAGTTATGAAAAATGTGTGAATTATCAAGTCCTAAATATTTCATTATTAAAGACAAGTTTCCCATTTTAATTATTGATGAACTTTTAGAAAAACTCTTGGGGGAATATTGTTTCCAAAGCTAGATTTGAGATTAAGTTATCATCAAGTGTAGGTCTACCAACCAAACATTCCAAACACTACCATTTACACTCACAAGGGTTATTGTAAAATTCTAGTCATGCTTTTTGGATTGATGAATGCCTTAGTCATCTTTAAAACCCTTATGAACTCTTTCAAGCTACATTTAAAAGAGGTTTGTGCTAATTTTTTATTTATTTTATGATATTTTAATTTATAGCCAAATTTAGAGTGCTATGCCAACCAATTGGGCACAACATTATGGCTCTTGTAGGATTATCAATTGTTTGCAAAGAATATTTGTACAATACTATGTTAAGTACCTTTGCCACATCATTTCCACCAAACAAATTGAAGTAGACCACAAGGACCCTTACCAATTATACTAAAGGGACTTTGCAAATTCCTTGACCTTGCTAAATATTGCCAATGCTTTGTTAAGAACTATAGCTAAACATGTTCTAAAAAGGAAGATTTTATTGGTTAGACAAAGCCACTAAAGCCTTTAAGGAGCCAAAGAGAGCCATGAGTTTCAAACTGATTTCAACAATGCCAAAATTTAAGAAATCATTTGTTCTTGAATTGAAGGCCAAGCTATGGAGGAATAGGAGCAATGCTTGTTTGTAGATTTTTATATTTAAGTGAACACGTCAAATAAGTAATATAATGATAAGAAAGTTTTATCCCATAGAGATTGTTGATTACTAAATTAATTAAACACTAATAGTGAACTAATCTTAAAGTTTATTTAACAAATCAAAAGTAAGTTGATAATGAATTAAAATTGATGATTTCCAATACAAAATTTCAAAGTTGAAAATAACTAAATTTAAATTCATAGAATCATAAACTTGTTACACAATAGTTTTAACAAAAGGAAATTTAGCACAACCCAAAAGAGATGCTAGGAATTTAGAAATTTCTTGAAAAAAAGACAAAGGAGTTGACAAACTTCTTGTTCTTTAATTCAAGATGTCTTGTTTGATTTCTGTTATTGTTCTTGATTTTCATTACATAATGTTTTAATTTTATTTTGTTAGAACTACCATATAACCTAACCATGATGTTATGAATTTCATGGTTTTCCATACTTTGTAAGAGATTTTATTTATGTGAGTCATATGTTATTGTGCTTAATATCTTTAAGTGATTAGCCATCACTTAAATGATTTGATGTACATGTTTAAGACTAAGAGGTAATAATATGCAAATACTTCTTATAATATATAAGCATAAAATAAATATAAATAAACATATACGATATTGTTTGTGTGGCTTTTGATAATAAAGTGATTGAAGAATTCATTATAAACTAAAAATGTTTATAGATTTTATTGTGCTTTTGTTTATTTCAATTCATACAAAAATATAGTGAATTAATAAACTGAATATGCTTTCTATACATATACATAGGATAATAAATAAATTAGAATTTTTTTATCACATAAGTACTATCATAATTACCGGCATGAATCATTGGAATTTATATCTAATAGTTATTGTAAAATTGGATGCTCTAACATAATTCTTGTAGTGATTTTACTCATCAAAATTTAGTTATTTTTAACTTTGAAATTTTGCATTGGAAATTATCAATTTTAATTAATTATCAACTTTATTTTGATTTGCTAGATAAATTTAAGAGTTAGTTTGCTATTAATACTTAATTTGTTTAGTATTTATTAATCTTTGTGGGAGAATTTTTTTATCGCTATATTACTTATTCGATATGTTCACTTGTATTTGAAAATTTACAGACAATATTCATGCAAGAAAGGTAACCTATCACACACTTAAGTAAAGTGTTAGCTCCAAAGCACTTAACTCCCTCAACATATAAGAAGGAATTGTTGGCTATCATAATGGCATTGCAAGAATGGAGGTTGTACTTGTTAGGCAATTGCTTCATAGTGGAGACAAATCACATTAATCTAAAGCATCTTCTAGAATAAAGAGTGATTACATTAGCAAAACATAAGTGGCTAACCAAGTTATTGGGTTTCAATTATGAGATTTAGTACAAGTGATGAAATGAGAATATTACTATAAAGGCCCTCTCATGATTGCCATACGATCATGAGAAATGAGAGTTGTTAACGAACTTAATGTTTGTCCTATAGCCAAAATGGATAAAAGAGGTGTACAAAGTTCTGAGGATGATTTACATTGGCAGCCCATCTCAGTGGTACTTACCATTGATCCAACAGCCCACCCAAAATATCTTTTGGCCAACGGAGTATCATGCCACCTAATAAAATAAAAAATCGTGATAGGTGTTATAGGCTATCGAGGGAATAGATTGTGTAGTAGCTCCATGAGTCAAGTCTCAGAGGCCATTTTGGAGATTGGCAGAACATTGGAAAGGATACAACAATAGCTTCATTGGTCGAACATGAATTAGATGGTTATATAGTAGGTATCCAAATATGACATTTACCAAATATATAAGTCCAAGACAGTGCCTCATCCCCGCTTATTGTGGCCATTACCCATTCAAATCCAAGCCTAGCATGACATCAACATGGATTTTAATGAAGGACTTCCAAGAGTAAGGTTGGGATACTATCTTGGTGGTGGTAGATTGCTTCACAAACCATAACCTTTTTATGGGATTGAGCTACCCTTTTTCAATGGTCTAGGCTCTAGTAGTGTTCATGGAAGGGGTGGGAAAATTGCATGGACCTCCCACCACCATTTGTGAGTGATCGCGATGATATCTTTCTTGGTAGATTGAAGAAATGGTTCTCATGAGTGCTCTTGATCAAGAGATGGTATAATACGAATTATCATACTTCCTTACATATGACACCCTTTGAGAGACTCTGTGGGCATAAATCAAGCCCAAGTCCCCTACCACAATTTCACATTGACTTGCGATCATGATGTGAATAAGTTCCACCAAGATCGAGCCCAGAAAGTTTAGCTAACGAGTCTCATGTATAAGAAAGCCAAGCCCGCATGAAAGTTTATGCCAATAAGAACTGGTTAGAGTGAGAATTCAAGGCGGGCGAGTCTGTCTAATTGAAAGGACAACCTTGCCATTAGCTTTCTTTGATAAAGAAGAAGGATTTCAATCCATCACCTCATTTCTATGGGTCATTCATAATCATAGAACGAGCTGATAAGGTGGCATATAACTTAGCACTGTCTTTGCAGGCTGTCATTCATCATGTCTTCCATGTGTCTCAATTGAAGAAAGCGGTTAAGAGAAGTTGAAGATTTCCTCAGGAGTACCCTTGATAGATAGAGAATGGAAACTAGGGGTTTAACCTACCGCCATGTTAAGGTGATGTTTGGTAGGCTCAACAATAGGCCACGAGTCGAGTCGTTGATCAATAGTCTGGGAATCCTGAAGTGCATCCACTCCCACTTCCTAGACTCTCAAATAAACTATTGAAAGTAAGGGTTTGGTGAAGAGGTGGGGAATGACATAACCCTTGCCAAAAGCCCATTTACGACACGTGTAATACCTAATACAAGATGTCCCAGCGTAGTGTTTAGGGTTAGGCTAAAAGGGAAGAGCTAGCAAGGGCATTGATCATTTTGTAAAGAAAAGAAATTGGTTTATGTGTAACTTCTTTGAATCCAGTGGCAACTTGTGATTTGTATTCCATTTGGATGAATGTTGTTTAAGAAGTTCCTTTTGGAATGGATGATTTACGTTGTATTGTGTGATTCATTTTTCGAGTTAGACAGAACCTAGATTATATCAAAATCGTCCATGATCTCAAGCCAGATCGTAAGCTAACAAGGCATGCAGTAAATAAAAGAACAACTGCCGAGGCACCTGGTTCGTACTTTCATTGCCAGAGTTATGGCCATTGATGAATGATAGCCAAAACAAAAAGGATTTGGACCTCCTCAAAATATAGAAATTGACGTCAAAAGGAAAGTTGTATCCGCAACAAGCCAGTAAGAGGAAAGACCCTTAAATGTTAGAATTACTTGGATTTTTAATCTTTGGCACCGTATCATGTCTTCCACCATCTTGTCTGTCTCTCGTTTTTTGGGTGAATTCAATCTGCTCATTGCACTTACCCTCGAAACAGGTCCGATTCAACCCCGGTTGCAGCCAAAACTTGTTATATGGGGTTCCGATATTAGCCACACGGTTGCCCATCGAGTTGACCGACTCTCCCCAGAATATAAAGAGATAAACAATTGCTATTTTTTGACGTCAGCTGTTGGATGTTGGCTCCACTATAAATAGTCCCTGATTGACTAGCTAAAGATAACGTGGTCGTTAGCTGTGACTCATTGTCAAGGTGATTAATCTTCTATTATCCTCTATTTTCTGCATGCTGTTCATTTTGTAGTTCTATGTATTAATCTCATCGTAATATCAATCATACTTGGATTACAGGAAATCCTCTTTTTTTGGAGATTATCCTGTCTTGATAAATTTGAATATTTAGTTACATGAATTGGCTTAGAGAATAGAGTGAAGAGAGGACCCTGTTTACCTTTGCTTTTTCTTTTTTTCCTTCTTTTTTGAGTAATTTAGAAGGGTCTGTAAAGGCTTGTGCTTTTTGAGTTCTTTGATCCGCCGTTTGGCGACACAGAAAGCTGTGGAAAAGCGAAAGGAAACGGAAATTTCCAAATAGCATTTTCAGGGTCTCTGGATTGGCTAAAAGTAATGAAGGTGAGAGAACTAACGCAAAAGAGTTTAATAGGGGTTTGCCAAGTGGAGTTCTTCTTGCTTTGTCCAGTCCCCCATTTACTAAATATCTTAGATGTGTGAACGTAAACAACTTTTCAAATTTTCTTTGCAACGATATCTTTCAGATTCACTTTTACTGATTGTGAAAGGCAAATTAATATTTGTGAGATAATTTTCATTTGGTAACTTCTAAGAAAACATTTTCATTACCAAATATTTACATTTAGCTTTTTGGTTGCAGTAATCTGTAAGAAATGGCGGTTGAAAAATCTGGCATTGCCAAAGATGTTACTGAAGTGAGTTGCTCCTTGATTTCTATGTGCGAAATAGATATACATGTTTGTTTGCAGCTTTTCTGATACGATGTATTGGACTGGTTGCTAAATATGACATGCACTTTGTTCCTTTGTCTATAGCTAATAGGCCAGACTCCACTGGTTTATCTTAATAATGTTGCGGACGGTTGTGTTGCCCGAATTGCTGCCAAGCTAGAACTGATGGAGCCATGCTCTAGTGTGAAAGATAGGTAGTGTGCTTCGGATTGACTTTGTTAGTTCTTTATTCTTTCGTTTAGATTCTTACCCTTGTCAGGCTTGCGGTGGCCCTGATAATCGGTTTGGAGTAAGTTCGTAAGAGGGAGAGCGAGAGAAGTGGTTTATATTGAACTATCAGGTGCTGTCCAATTTGTCTGGCTTCTGATTACCCCGTTCTAATGTGTAGGATTGGATACAGTATGATTGCAGATGCAGAGGAGAAAGGCTTCATCACACCAGGGAAGGTTAGTTGGTTTTTTCACAAAGAAGACGGCTTTTAGGGCAGGATCTGTGCATGATGAAAAGGGTGTGGCCCTAGTGGCAATAGTATGAATGCTAAACAAATTCATCATTGTTAAGATTTTTCGATAACCTTCTTGGTAATTTAATTAAAAGTTTGATCAAATAGAGTTATGAATTATGCAAAATCTTTTATTTTTGAGAATCTTAGGCCTTAAGAAAAGGACTGGAGAGTGTAATTTGTGCCTAAAAAATATATGTGGCCCCCAAGCAACGGTAATAATTCTGGATAAATCCATAAAATTTCTCCATTAGTAGGATTGTGATATACAATGCTAGCATGAGATGAAAGGTTATGAAATTCTTCTGCTGAAAAATTTCTCCCTTTTGTGCTTTGATGATTCAATGTCTACTGTAGAGCATCCTCATTGAGCCAACAAGTGGTAACACTGGCATAGGGTTAGCCTTCATGGCAGCAGCTAAGGGCTATAAGCTTATCATTACAATGCCGGCTTCAATGAGCCTTGAAAGAAGAATCATTCTTCTAGCTTTTGGGGCTGAGTTGGTTCTAACTGATCCTGCAAAAGGCGTGAAAGGCGCTGTTCAGAAGGCTGAGGAGATACTGGCAAAGACACCCAATGCCTACATACTTCAGCAATTTGAAAACCCTGCCAACCCAAAGGTATTGTTATACAATTAAAAACATCAGGGTGAAGTCATTGGTTAGTGAAAAATCCCTTCATATGAGGGCAATAGATATTGGTGTTATGTGAAAGGTTATGGATTGAGTAGGACCAAACAGGGCGTTATCAGCATAAACAAAGATAATTTGATATTTGCAAAAATTTATTTATCGGTATTCTTTTGTCAGGTGCATTACGAAACAACTGGACCAGAGATATGGGAAGGCTCTGGTGGGAAAATTGATGCACTTGTTTCTGGGATAGGAACAGGTGGTACCATAACTGGTGCTGGGAAATTTCTGAAAGAGAAAAACCCTAACATAAAGGTCAGCCTAGCTTGTGGGTAAACATCAAACATGGTGAATTTTATTTGTGAAATTGCTCAAATAAGGCAACGTTGGTCATTGTATCTGCTTTAGCCATTGCTCAATTATTGCAATTCGTTTCTCATTGTCATTCATTTTCTTTTTGTTAGTTGTTTGGTGTAGAACCAATTGAAAGCCCTGTTCTATCTGGCGGGAAGCCTGGTGAGCTCTATCAAATTTATTGCTGCTCTGTAATAGATTGTATTCATTGCCTTTATGGAACCTTTGTTGTTCTCATTCCTGACAAGCCTAAGTGGAAACCTGTGACATTTTTTATTTTCTTTTCGTTTTCCTTTCTTTTTGGTGATGCCTATACGTAATGAAAGTTTATAAGAAGAGTGAAAATTATTGCTTTGTCAAATTGTGAAAGCCCTGTTGTTTTAGACATTCTATAGCTTACGGTTTTAATATGTTCTGCTTTCAGCAAGCGAACTGGTTTTTCTCTTTTCACTTTTTCAAGCGTAGCTACCTTCCAGTTGAGGAAAAAAAAAAAAAAAAATTGTAGCTATCCGATCATCATCCAGAGGTTTGGTCAGTGTAATCTAAAGGGAGTGATGGGACCTGGGTTCTGGTTGACTATTTTCTTTACAGCTGTTGCAAACTTAAAATTAGTGCCTTTTTCTGTAAGCAACCAAACAATTTTATTCTCTATGCTTTATAAATTTCCACTAGAATTTAAGTTAAATTTTCATAATTGATCTCCCTTGTAACCATTTCATATATGCACCATATTTCTATCCAATATCAGCTATTAGTTTTAATGTTGGGAAACCAATGCGTTTTAGAGTCCTCAACCATAGGAGATGACAATCTCATAATGGTTTTCTTGCATTTTCAACTCTATACTAATGGTTTTGAGTTTCTGCCGTGCTTGACTCTGTTCTTATTCTTAGAATTTATTCTAGATTATATTAGTTTGTCTTTTTGCATAATTTAATAAGACCTGAAAATGCTTCTTATGTAGAAGATAGGAGTATCTTGGATTTGCCTATTGCAATATCTTAAAAATATCATGTGTGTTGATCTCAAGGTCCACATAAAATCCAAGGGATAGGTGCTGGTTTCATTCCTGGTGTTTTGGAAGTCGGCATTGTTGATGAAGTTGTCCAAGTAAGTTCACATATCTTTGGTTATTTATACCCATAATGCAATAAGTCATATTTTTTGGTAAGGTCTTGCCTATATACGTCATGTGTATTTTGGTGTCTCTTTTTATTGAAGCACATACTATCCTGAAAATTGCATAAACTTACATGATGTGAACTGTGATATTTTTTTTTTGTCTGATATTAATATCTGGAATTATGACACATGATTAAAAATAATAATGGACAATACTACATAAAGTCATCACTTCTCAATACAGGAACTGCTTTACACCATTAACAATTTAATTTAAATAATTTGAATACTAATAATGTCCATCTTCTCCAATTAGTCTGATGACATGTATGCTGTTTGTCTTTATGTCATCTAGAACCAATTAAAAAGAGAAAAGAAATAAGCTCTTCACAATGATGTTAATTTCCTACAACAGTTGATTGCAGGTATTTGTCCTTCAAATTAGAATGAATTCCTGGACTGAGTGAGGTCAATAATCCATTATTTCCAACATGGATGGAATCCCATTTTGAGGGTGCTTTTCAGTTGGCCAAATAGAGAAATATTTTAGAATGCGATAGCACTGTGACCATCACTGACATTTTTCATAGCTCGTATGTCTTCTGACTCTAATGAAAAATATATAATGTAATATCAATATCAGTCCCATTTTATGGTGGCATAAATGTTTAGAAGTTGCTATGACCAGAGATGTTATACAATGTCATTTAAAATCCATTTTTGCCTAACAGAAGTAGAAAGTACAATGTCATACAAATAACTGGATGACAGCTTATAGGCTCATTCATAGCAATTATATTGTACCATCAAGTTGTTGAGGTAGACTGCTTAACTCACACGTGCTTATTTCCTATTTATTATCTGTATATAGGGTAATTAATCTTTTCTAATGACTGGTATCTCTTTCATAGTTGACATATTTATTGTTGAGTATATCTCATCTTCCCTTGTTTATTCTTTTCCTGATCACAATCTTATTAATCAACTTTGACAATCAAAAGTGGTTCCATTTGTTACATCTGACTCATATATAACCTTGCCAGATATCAAGTGATGAAGCAATTGAAACTGCAAAGCTCCTTGCTTTGAAAGAGGGTCTATTTGTAAGTTCCCCCCTCCCCTCTTCTTTTAAGATGGCATGATGAGCTTAATCCATAACATAGTGACCATCATTGCACTTCTTCATTCTCTGTTTTCTTGTTGATTATGGAATCAACCATCTCAGGTGGGAATATCTTCTGGTGCTGCTGCTGCCGCTGCAATTAAGATTGCGAAGAGACCAGAGAATGCTGGAAAGCTCATTGTTGTAAGTTTGATCATTTCCATCCTAATTCTAGTAAATCTACTACTGGCATGAGAGAAATATCTAGTTTCGCTAAAGGTTGAAAAACTTTCAGATACTCTAAAGAATAATGTTCCAGCTGAAACAAGAAATTGCTAGTATAGAAAATATTCTTGGACCACATTATTTACCTGATTATCTGTCGTTTCTTTTTCCCCTTAGAATGAAAATAAAGATAATTCTTCACAAGGCTCGTGGTTGGTCTCATCTACTCTTTTGCAGTAGGTATCGCTGATGCTTCTCAGATGAGGCTACCACACCTAGTACCATCTGCTAGGCTTTTCTGAACTAGGTGTTGAATGATTATTTGAATAGAGTTCTCTGATAGATAGCAAATTACAATAAACTCTTATAGGATTGTGAAACTATTAAAACTGTTTACCCCAATGAAGACAGCTGAGGAACTCATACATGTTTGCCAACAGGATATTTAAAATTTCAAGGTTCTTTAGAGGATTGGTCTTTGTTACATCATACATTAGAGAATATATTGTCAAATGATACGTTGTGCACTTCCTTGTGTCCCTCAACATGTACCACAAAATCTGGGCAGATTTTGTGCTTCCTTTGTCCTGATCCATGTCAAGACAAGAGCCATCAGATTAGATGCAAAATTAATCAACATTCTAGGGGTAGGATGGATGTTAGCCCTCTAGAATCCTGTTCCTGGATGCATAGTATGGCTGCACATCCCAGTATTGTTTAGGTGGACTCTGCCAAAAACGGCCGTAACCTCCTTTTGAATGGATTCTACATTGCTGACAAAGTTGAAGAGAAGTTTCTGTCAGCCATCTGACATAAAAGATTTTGTTACATGGAAGTTCTGTAATCACCTGTTTTTTCCCTTTAAGGAGTTGTACCAGTGCTTTGAGTTTTGAGAAGACAAGCCGTGCCTTAAATTTGTTGAAAATGCGGTCAGGTCAGGATTGATGTACAATTTGACAACACAAAAAGTGCTTGTGACCAGATTCACGTTTGATTTGAGAATTAGGATGGAATGTGGAGTTTTGGTCTTATGTCTAGGGTGTCCTAGTTGTTTTATAGATAGCCCATTTAGGCAAAAGGTTTCACTCTGTTATCTCTGCTTCATAAGTGCTTTACCTGTGAACTCATAACTGTTAGCCAAGACAAATGACTAATCATCTTGGTCTTAAATGATGTCTTTCTAGATAGTTCTACAATTTAATAGCCTTTTGAGTGTCTAGTTCAAGGTCAGATGACGTTAACTCGTATGATTCATTGACTAGACCGAATTTTTGAGCAACCAAAACCTCTTGCTGCATTTGTTCGTCTATTTTGCTAATAGACCTTGCCTAATCTTTTGCACACTTCTACTTCAGTTTGAAAGTTAGGCATCAACCTCTAATGGTTCCATTCTATATTATCTATGCAGGTTGTTTTTCCAAGCTTCGGGGAGAGGTATCTTTCGTCTGTGCTGTTTGAATCAGTGAGACAGGAGGCTGAAAGCATGACTTTCGAGATATGAGCTATTCCCCAGGTCCAGGCTAGTTAACGATGGAATTTGAGTTGACGAGGCAAAGAATCCTGGCTTTTAGATAAAGAGATTGTGTTATCTGGCTCGGTACCTTGGTTTCTCCAGGTTCTCTCAAGAAGATTGTGTCGCATTATTAGATATTTGGCAACTGTCTGGAACCAAGGCTATTGAGATATTGTTCAGTTGTTCATAAGCATAAACTACAGCGAATAAATGCAAGGTTTTAGATAGTGAACACAGCCCCTTTGTTTAATCTATCAGCATCTGCAATCAGTCAGTAGGCTCTGCACTTGCATATTATTTTGACACATACTACAACAACAATAACCGCAGCATCAAGTGAAACCAAACGACACAGGTACCAAAAACCAAGCACGAAATCGTTGGTTAGGATGCTTGGCCTGTTACTGCCTCTCTCGTTGAACCCTGCTTTATCTTCCCAAGCCGAAATTAAAGGATTTGTTCTCAGGCCAGAGAATTAACCAACAGCATGCATTTTTCATTTGACTCCTTAAATGCTGGTGATATCTTGTTGGGGCCCCACATGTGGCCTAGAGAGGAATAGAGAAACAATGTAACGGCCATCAAAAAAGGTAATGGTGATCAAGCAGGGTGGAGTTGAAAAATTGGGCCAAAATTTCTAGAGATTGTATTCTGTAATCCTGAGATTTACAGCCAAGTTCCACAGCAATTTGACTCATTACCAATTTCTGCTTTAATGTATTTACAGTCAATAACTTGAAGGCAGATCAACCACTTGCTAAGCGGCCCGCGGCGTTTTTTGAGGCAGAAGGCCAGCTCATTAATCTCCTGTGCCGACACTATATATAGAATGCGAACAATAACTCCACTCCAACACACCTTTCAAGGTTTAGGCTTCTTTGGTGTGCCTAAATTGGATGGCTCAGCTTTACGCTTTATCCCCAAGAAATGCTCAACCTGAAAGATGGACGGGAATATTACACTTTTATCAACCCGCAAAGGACAAACAAATAAGAAAATCAAGCATACATATACTATAGACAGAATCCATGCAGAAGATTTCGTTCTCTTGACTTTTTATGCACGGAATAAATAAGCGGTGTACAACAGCGTTGCCAATGCAGCAGTTCCAGTAACCAACTCTCCCAACTTCACAAATTTAACTAAGGTTTTTTAACCTTTAAATTCTAAATTCAATAACATGCCAAGATTAATATAGAAAACTAGAAGAATTTCATCCAGGACATAAAAAGCATAAACTCGTGTTTTTCCTGTTGTACATTAGGATGTTATTAAGTTTTCTTCTATTTCATGAATAGACAGACAGGTCCAATGAAACTTTCTGCCAAGAAAAATTGCAACGCCCACCACCAAAACTGTATCAGTCTACCAAAATAAAAGAGGAAAGAAAAATATCGGGATAGCTCCCAAGAATATGTCAGAAACTTAAAAGTTACTTGTAAAAACATCCAACGCATGTACTTAAAAACAGAAAAAAATGAAACAAATACCAGGAGCTGACTGACCTTTCTGTCACCAAGCATGGGCGTCAAGCCCCCAGGGAGATCCTTCTCAACAGTGGCAAAGCCACTTCTAGGATCACTAGTTTGCCTGGTAGTAAAATTGACACAAAAAGAGTAGTAGTTAAAATTGTATAAACAGATGTAAAAAGATGCTATTTACAACAGAACCACAGGCTATTGAAAATGCTCTAATACACTTAGATTGAGAAAAAAGCTCCCCTCAAGGATGTTAGACAAGAAAAATGCATTTTTCCATCAAATGAAAGTACCAAAATTCTAGATATCCGTGAGGCAACCTGATAATCAACTATCATGCAGAACTTAGTTTGATATTTTGTTGATCCCTACCCACCAACTGATAAAACACCTTTATAAGTCATTGACAAAATTATGATCAAGTGATCATACCCTGGTTTAACATGACCACTAAGGACAAGATAGGGTGTCTTCAGCTGCATTTGAGCTTCTCTCATCCTCTCAACAGACAGTGATGGTGTATCTGAATTCTTCATTTGCTTCAACTTTAATTCTTCCTGGTATTGCTTCATGCGCTTTTCTTGCTTCATTTTACCAGGGCCCTTTCCATGAAACTTATGCGAAATTATCCGGAAGGCTTCCTTTGGAGTAATCTGGTAAAAACGTTACCATTAGCTAAGAATGCTTAGCAAATATAACAAAAAACATAGAAATGAAACTTTATACTACATTTGTGAACCAAAGATCAATACAGTAGTCAAAAAGCCATATCTTAAAGATGCAAAATGTGTGTCTGAGGGACAGTCTTTAAGTAATACAGTGTTTCTGCAACATTTGACTAGCACAAACACACACAGACAAGACAGCATATTCAGACATGGTAACACACAATCAGTTTCGAAGTTTGAAAGTCACTGACATTATCCATCTTATGCCCTAAACAAGAAGTCCGCCTTTTTAATGCAACATCTATCTTGAATACTTAACCTTCTCTACTTTCTACAGCCAAGCAGCAACAAGCTCTCATGAAATCACTTGATTTCAATATTGAGGGCAATTCAACATACAACAAAATGAAGAGTCTTGGTACATTTTGTATTGCATTTGAGAGTATATGCATGTGTGTGCGGAATATAATAATGGCACTAAGGCAAGCACCAATGCATTGCATTTACAATCAACCACAATGGCATTAAATAGCGGTTTAAAAAAATTAACCTATAGTTATCAGTTTGTTTTGAATAACCTCCATTCAAGGATGTGTTTTCTACCAATTAATGCCACAGGAAGGAGAGCATGAGAGAGATGATATGATCCCATAAGATGACTTCAGTCCTTAACTTATGCAATCCAGTCTTCAATAAACTTCTTCTATCAAACAGCCAGGGCTGTACAAAACAGATCCTAAACAAACAAGCTTAGAACTGGTTGCCCTCCAAAACCTACCCAAGGTACCATGTGTAAATCATCTAAATAAGCATAAGCATCACCCACTTCAGTGATCAAATAATGTTGCGTTATGTGTTTCTCTCCCTGATGGAAAAAAAGCCCCCACTAAATTGGTCCATAATGAGAACCCACAAACAATATACCAAAAGACAAGGCTATCACATTTTACTAGATAATAGTTGACCGATTCACTAAAAAAAATAAGCAATAATCGAGTGTTTAAAGAATAACTTACAATTCGCCCGAATTCATCTCTCCGCTCAATGCGAATTTCCTTCTTATAATCAACCAATGAGGATGAACGAGTATCCTTTGAATCATTATCATCATCTAGGATGCCCACAAGTTTGCTCTTTTTCTTGTCCATGTTTCTGCCACCCCAGTCTATACTTTCTTTAAGTGTTCCTCGCTCTTTAAGCAGCTTTAGGGCACCTGATAATCCTTTCCCAACTGCAGCTTCATGTATAGTTTCATCTGGTACGATCTCCTCATTGTCCTCCGCAGCAGGTTGCTCATCTGCACTGACATCTTTGACTTCAGTCCACCCACCGGCCTCATCTTTTACTTCTTCATCAGTAGGTTTTGGCTCTTCATCCTCTTGCATGAAAACATCTTCGTTTTCAGGTCTGCGGGCCTCTGATAGAGGAACACCAAAAATACAAGTTATTATTTTCTTTTGGTTTTCAATAGAAGCATTGGGAGACATGGAAACCTGCAGCAAACTAAGACATGAAATGATGACAATCCAAATTTATATTCATATCATATCAGATAGCCACCATGCCAACAATCAAAAATTGGCAAGCTAGAAAAAAAGACTAAAAATCATATCAGAACGCCAGAGAAAGAAGGTAGCTCAATTTCAATTCTGTTCAAACACATAAACTAACATTACAAATAAAAACTAAAAATACCTTCATCGAGCTGGAGACCCCAGACAAACTCCTCCATCTCTGTAAAGACAACCTTGTTTTCGTGAGACTCTCCAGTAGTGGGATTTTGATCCTCTGTAGTTTGATTGTTTGCAGCAGTGGTGGCAAGGAGTGCAATTGCTTGAGGACCAGCTGCTTCTTCCTCATCTTGCTTTTTTGGAGCTAATTTCTTTGCTCTTTCTAAAGATTTATGAAAATCTTCTTCATCATCTGCAAAAACTAGATTTTCATCTTCCTCCAATTTAACAGGAAGAGTTTGTTCCAACCGCAGTGCTTTTGACGCTTCATCAGCCTTAGCATAAGCAGTCTGGTATGCACTGTTTCTTAATTCAGCCTCAATTCTTTCTTGCTCCTCTCTGATGGCTTGCCTCCTTGAATCCTTCCTAGAACCAAGATCTCCAGCACCCAGACCAACAGAGAGAGCTTCTGCTTCAAGGGCATCTAAATCCAGCTTTTCCTTCTTCCGCAATGATTTCTTTTTCTTGGGCTTTTTGAACTGAAGCATTTCTTCTTGAGTAAAGTAGTCTGATGAGATCTTCCCAACAGAGTTGAGATCTTCAAAGCGATTATTTGTGGAAACACCCTCTATTCTTTTGCGAAGCTGGCAGTAAGAAAACAAGAAACGTATCCCCCATAATTAATTGAAAGAATTAATAAGAAACTAAAAAAATATTCAAGCATTACAAGCATGAACCGATATTCATACATGATGCAAATTACACCTTACAAATAAAAATAAAAAGCAGCAAATAGGAAGAACGAAACCTAAAATCAAATAGACAAATACAGGTAGTTCCTCAAAACAGAACTATTCTTCTCCTTTATGTACTTATGCTACACTAGGAATTGTGAAATTACCTCTTGGAGTTTTTTCTCTGCTTCACCAGAGAAACGTCCTCTTTCATCCAGAGCTATCCCCTGAAAAGAAGAATCAACTATAAATTTCATGAGCTATCCCTACGTTCAACAATTCACCAAATAAATTGGAGTTCAGAAACCAAAAAGGATAAGAACACTGGACCAAATGAAAAGAGGGAAAAAAAAAAAAAAAAAGACCTCATCTGTCGCAGGATCATCATACTGTGGCAGCATTTTCTTCTCTGCACCAGGTTCATCATTAAACCTAGAAGAACAAAATGTATGAGGATGATCAGTCATTTATTCGACATAATAACACACAATATTACAAAAACAGAACTTTCATCTTACTTGTCATGATAGACCCCAGTTTTCTTCTTTGCAGCCTTGTAAGCCTCATTCCGGCGCTTTTGCTCTCCAATTTCAATATTCTCAAGCATATCGGTCTCTGTTGCATCAGATCCAAATCATCTTTTACATAAATATGTCAAGTTTTCTTGAGGAAACCAGGTGCTGAAAGACAAAATACTACACCAAAATAGTTTACCTTCGTTGACGTCACCATCTGCAAGTATACTCTGATCTTTGAGGGTTAAAACAACTGCCCCACCTTCCATTACTTTGTCAAGGCCATCAACAACTTTAACTCCCGCCAGATTGTCTGTTAAGTGTTCAAAACGAGCATTGGTATGTTGATCACTTATGCAGAAACTCACCAAATAATACCATTGGCTTGAATATTAGGTTCCAGCCACACCAATGGGACATAAATAACGAATAGATGCATAAATTCACTAAGACCAATTAACAATAATCATCCACACACACCAAATAGTTTATTTCAACTTTATTTCTATGATGGCTCAGATGTTATTAGGAAATTTCAGGCATGCATAAAAGAACGTGATGAGTACAGTGCTTGAATCATTCCACTGGCGCACACACACAAAAGGAAAAGGAAATGCAGATTGGCAACTAAGAATCCTTACTAGCAGTATGCTGGCTTGGTGCCTCATCATCACTATCTCCACGACCAATATTGTCCTGAGAAAATTACACTACATTAATAAAACTCCGCAAGTGAAATAAAACTCATATTGAAAACATTACACATATAAACACCATAAGAACAAAACTGACCTGCTCCTCAAAAAGCTTTGAGAGCTGCATGGCTTTCTCCTTTTCAACATTCCTTTTCTCCTCTAACTTACGACTCCGACTAACCCAAGATAGAATCTCAGAATTACCCTCGGACTTTTTATTCAATCTTTCTTCTCTCTTCCTGAACAAAGAGATTGAAAAGAATTGTAAAGAAACATATTTGTGCTACATAAAGCATCTTTGACAAAAGAAAAGATTGGTTTTTTCAACTTCCTGAAATATGGAATTATGTATTGAAAAATCTCAAAGGATTTGCTGCATTGCCAAGAAAGAAAGCAACAAATTCCAAGAAATGAAATAGATATGATGCAAATCACATTCCCCCAATATAATCATTCAGCTGGAGTAAAATTAGGCCACAAGAACCAATGGAATACTAGGAAAATAAGTGATTAAATACTAACTAATACAATGCTAAGTACAAAGTAGCTACAGGTGAAACACTGAGAAAGTATGGTCATAATTGTTTGACAGAATTAAGCTACAATAGAAGGATTAGAACTTTCAAAGAATACATCATCAATTTGATATGTCAGCTCGCATAAGGAAGGCACAAACAAAGATTTACTTACTTCAAGATGCGCTCCTCAATTTCTGATGCTGACAACTGCGCTCCAACAGATGAACTCTCAGTTTTTTCTTCGATCTTTGATAGATGGGACACCTTCACTTGCCTTGAGGCATCGCTATCCCTATTATCTTCATAGTCCAGTCTAGGCTTATCATCCTTTCCCTCATCCTTGCTCCACTCATGATCTTCCCCTGGAATTTTCCTGCTACCTCTATCTCTATCTTGATCTGCCTCCCGCTCCTTCTCCCTATATTTATCTTTCACCCTCTCCCTCTCCGTATCTTTATGGTTTTCTCTGTCCTTCTCCCGGTCTTTATGCCTCTCTCTCTCCTTCTCTCTTTCCTTTTCCTTTGCCCTATCCCTTTCCTTTTCTCTTTCTTTATCTTTATCCCTATCCCTATTCTTCTCCTTTGTCCTCTCCTTCTCTCGACCTCTATCACTATCCTTCTCCATCTCTCTGTCCCTCTCCCTCTCACGCTCCTTCCCTCGATCTTTTCTATCTTTATCCTTATCGCGCTCTTTTTCTCTGTTTCTATCTCGCTCGTAGTCTTTCTCCCTCATCTTAATATCCCTGCCCCTATCCTTGTCCCGCTCATCTCTATCTTCCTTCCTCCTATCCCTGCTAGATACTCTATCCATCTCCAAATCTCTAGCCTCTTTCTCCCTTTCCTTTGTAACCTCATCACCAGTTCTCTTTATCCGTTCTCGGTCTTTACTCCTATGTTCCTTGTCTTCCTTGTGACCACTCTTCTTCCTTTCCTTGCTCCGGTGCTTGCTTGATTTATCAACACCATTCTGTTCTAAATCATCATAAGTTCCTCCATCCCCATGTTCTCTCACCGGCAAGTCATCTCGATCATCCCTCTCGTCGTGATGTTCATACCTTGAATCAGACCCTTCTACACCCATCCTAACTAGAGAAAATAAAAGCAAAAATAGAAACAGAGTCAGACCACTCCATTTCAACTGCACAAAAACACGATAAAAAGCCAAGGAAATAAAATATCAGGAACAACTGAGGCATTTCCAAGCTTTAACAAAAACGAAGTTTAAAACCTACTAGTCATCCAAAAACGAGCAGAGACGAGAAAGCTTAGTTTGGCTGTTTAAAATTTCAGCTTATGGACTCAATACAACAGACAAATGAATTCGATAAAAGCTTCTACATATTCTCGCAGATTCCCTCAGAAACCAAACGGAAGATAAAGCAGTAATTTGAACTTCAATTTAGCAGAGAACTTTTGAAAAAAAACAATAATAATCATCAGAGACAGCGTCCAATCTATCATAAGTGACACCATTGGAACCCTAACATGAAAATCCATGGGTGAGAAAGAAAGGGCAGAGGCTCGTACCTCTTAGACGAAGCTAATATGTGAGAAGGGGGAGATTCGCGAACCGGGCTGTGGCGATCAACGATATCGACGTTTCTCGCAGAAGCGATGAGAAGCTAGCTTTGTTGTTCGTGAAATCACCCTGTCCGAGTAACTCCGTTCTATCTCGACGATTTAGCTTCTCCGAATTAAGGCTGGAGCCTTTTCTTGACCCCAAGCGGTCTTAAAGTTACGAAAACCGCCCCTTCGAATTTCTTTTCCATCTTCCTACTTATTTTCTTGTTTTAAAGCAAAATGGTTTGAGATTATGAAGGGTTAATTTTTTTTTTTTTTTTTTGTCTCCTCTTCAATTGACAAAATTCTGAAATAACAAGGTATCTCGTTATATTGATGATGAAAGGTTTGGATTTGCGTCCAATGGAACGAAATATGATCATTAAGGAAGGTGTACTCGAAAGATTTCTCAGCCCTCTCACAAAAAAATGTATGAAATATTCTTGAGAGATATTGAAAAAATTTATATTTATCTTACAATTATAAAATATTAAATAAAGTAATACATCTCTTTGTAAATTATTTTTTAAAATTTTTTTTGTTATTAAGCCAACAAAATACTAAACTCCTTAATGATTTAATATAATATAGTATCATTTATTTAATATGTTTCCTCACTACAATAATTTAGCTCAAACTATTTTATAGTATCACTTTCTGCATGAGCTTTGAGTTCACTCATGTTTATAAGTATTAAGAGATAATTTAACCAATAATATTATGTTATAATATTTAAAAAAACCAACTTAAAAATCAGTTTAAAAGTCTTTTTATGTTATAGTATTTAAAAGAACCAACTTATGTGAGGTTTATAATTTCTAAAATCACTCATACACTAGGAAATCGTTTTGATAGCAGAAATATCAAGAGGTTTTGGTTGTTTTTTTGCACCTAGTTTCAACATAGCAACAATTTTTCTTTTCATAACTTTTTATCAAGGGTTTTGTTCAAAATGATCAAACTTCATCCTCAAAACTTATTATTAACTTGAATGAATAACTATTTAACGTGCCTATTGTACTTAACATTGGCCAACCCATGAAAGGTAAGATTTATGGATACAACAAAGAAAATGGAGACCTAATTTATGACGAAGAGGCACATTTTAATACTATACCATAAATGATTAAACTTCTTTTTAAAATTAATCATTAAGAAAAAACAATTCAAATTAAAACACTAACGATACAAAATAATATTTTTTAACAAGTTTCATAAAGTAATGCTTTTTTCATGGAAAAGATTTGAAAAGGCATTGTGAAGTCGTCATTAATTATAAAACAATGATATCATATTTATTTTAAACAAAATTATGAGTCCGTGGACTTATCCAACAAATCCCTATGATCCTATATCAGTATTTAGAATTTTTGTTAATCTCCAAAAGGAAAAAAAAAAAAAAAAGAAAAAAGAAAAAAAGAAGAAGGATGTGTTAGCATCATGATACAAGTAATGGCATTTAAGATAAAATTTTGGGCCGCATAGAGCTAGTGGACAAAGCTATTAGCCACATAAATTTGGGCTGGTGTCAAACTCCTTTAGGTCCTGTGGATCCCAAGCGCATTCACAAAACTGAAAAGGTTCGGGCTTGCGAGTAACCGAGAACCACACCCCGCGCACCTTCGTCCCACAAAGTCGCTGCCACTGTGCTAAATCCCCAACCTTAGCTCCACAGCGCTGTTTGCTGCGCCGACCAGGTAACCCCTCTCTCACTTGCTCGCTATTGGCGTTGCTTCGGGGCTGTTTGCTTTTGATTCCTTTGAGCTTGCTGTCTCATTTAAGCCGAAACCCATGTTGTCAGGCTTAGTTAGTGCGATCTGAATAACGGGGATTTCTGAGACTGGCGAACCCACGGAGTTTTGGTTTTCCATTAGCGGAATCGAGGCATAAACTTCTGTTTATACTTGTGTTCGATCATCGTAATTTGGTTAGGGACACGATTTACTAACTAATCTAATTAATCCGATAGGGTTCATTTCTTGCTACATGACGTATTGAATTGAAACTCAGATTCCTTGAACAGAAGTTTCGTTGTTTAGGTCGAAAGAGAGAGGGGGTTAAAAAAGAAAAAGAAAAAAAAAAAGAACATTGTTTTGTAGAAAGGGACCTTTCTTGCATTTGAAATGAGGTAGCTTATTTTTTATTTTTGGTAACTTATGTGGCTGCTTTTAACCCTGCGCAATTGAGATCAAATAATAAAACATCGTGTAAATTAAGCTGGGGAAAAGGGTTTCAACTTTGTTCCTTCCACTGTACATAAAAGAGTTCCCCTGAATACCTGACCCTAATATCAAAGGCGGGCTCGTTCTGGACTAGAACCAAAGTAATGCTTTATGAACCGTGGTGAGTTTATGAATCAATGCATCCTAAGTTTTTTCGTTGTTGGCTTCATAAGCTATTCATCTTATTTGGTAGCTTTTGAGCTTGAAACTAAAGAAAGATAGTGACTGCCTAGGAAGGAACTGCTAACAATACACAGCAGCATCTGACTATTCTAAATGAATATGTTGGAGTGAACTGAAGCTGGTCAGGAACTTGTTGGGGAAGCCAAACCAATTTACGAGCCTCAATGAAATTCTACCCAGTTTGCTTAACCTTTTTGAGAGAATTTAATTTTGGCTATCATAGTGTTCTGGGCTTTAATTGAAGTCCCAATATGATTATAAAGTGTTGACATCCAAAATTCTTGAGATGCCAATCATGTTTGATGCTAATTATTCAAAGTCTTCCTGTTGAAAAATGATTTAGTATAAGTAAACCACTAGCTCCTGTAAGGACTGCATAGAATCTCGTCGTTATGATTTCAGACTACTTGCTGTGAATATGATATATCTTTTACAGTCTACGATATAGTTAAGCTATGTCATGCATTTTGATTTCATTTAGTAGCTATGAAATTGTACATGTGGTATATCTTTCTTGCAAATGTTCATTTAACATTTAATTGTTTTCTCTCCTGGGGTGAAGTGGTAGTGGCTTGGGTCTGGGTTATGAAGTGTTATTTGAGTAGGATGCTATAAACTTGTACTTGTCCAAAATCAAAGGGTGGAAAAGGATCACATTTTTCTAATTATCAATTCCATGAGAAGAGTTACCCTTTCTTTTCTTTTTTTCTTTTTGTTTGGGTCTCGAAACTGGCTTAAAACCATATTATAGTCTGAGCGTTATCAATTGCAAACATTGGCGGGGTAAAGGTTAATGATTTAACTGGATTTTCAAGATTGTATTTTGATCTTAATTGATTTTTAACTTTGTTATTTTTCGTGAACTACTAGTTTATCAATCTTTTTCTTGTTCCTCTCCCCCCCCCCTCTTCTTTTCAAACAGTATGCAGTTGTTGGATTATTTGTACCCCTCTTGTTTTTTCTCCAAATTGATGAATGCTTGAGATGGTTTCAGGAACTCTCAAACTGTCAGCTAGATATCATCTTGTCAGAATGTTATTTGAATTATTGCTTATGGAATAGAATCTCTACAAACATAAATATCTCATTTTATATTCATCGGAAAACAAAAAAAATTACCACTTTCAAGTGTTGTGGGTGCCAGATTATCAATGGGCAGGGCATTTCTTTTTCTAGTGTTGACTATATCAATCGATTCTTTTCTCTCATAGTTTCTTAAGGACTAAATTTGTCTTATGACATATTCCATTTTTGTTTTTACTTGAAGACATTTAGTTTATGTAATTGCGTAATCGATATATTCATCTTTCCGTAGATGTGACAGTGTTATCTTGGTCATAACCAACTACGACCCATGCTTGCCATAAAATATGATCTCCTTTTGTATATCTGTATCTGATTGTTGACAGTGTAATCAATCCAGTTTTTTGGAAAGCTTCAAACAGCGTTTTAACAGTGTGCTATATTCAAATCCTGATAAAGTGATTCTATAAAACTTTAGTAAAAAATATTTTACCTCATTTTTGAGATGTTAAAAGTAGAATGTTTAACACTGCTAACTAGCCAATTGAGAGTTGATGCAAAGTACGTAAGGATTATGATGCTTTCGGAAAAGTTCTTTCTGTCTAATATCCTCATCTTTCTTTCTTTTTTAATTGATTGATTTATTTTTTTTGTAGTACACTGAGAATCATGGCCAGCAAACCTGAAGATGATCGCAGGGAACCAATAAATGAACAAGCAGTTGCCAATAAGTATGCTGCTTTGAGGTCTGATCTCAATCAAATTTACTCAAAAATCACTGAACTGGAAATGGAAGCGAGTGAGCATTCACTGGTCATCAACGCTATTCAACCGCTTGACCCATCCAGACGGTGCTACCGGATGATCGGGGGTGTTCTGGTGGAAAGAACAATCAAAGAAGTCTTGCCTGCTGTTCAGAGGAATAAGGAAGGACTTGAAGAGGTTATTGCGAGACTCAACGAGGCACTGGAAAAGAAGAAAAAAGAAATTGCTGAGTTTGAGGGCAAGTACAAAATCAGAATTAGAAAGTCTGATGGCGAGACAAATGATGATAGCAGCCGTAAAGAAGGTTCTGCACAGGGAGTCCTCGTCGGCCCTGCAGGTGGAAGTGAATGATGGGTTCGTGTATCATTTTGTTGCCCCTGTATTTTCACAATATTGTCACATAAACTTCCCTTTAGTTTTGTTCTCATTGCTGACGACTAGGGCGTTTGGTTTATCCGGATAGAAGACTGTAACGAGTGTATTGCTGAATGTGAGCTTGTGTCTATTGCTTTTACGTCTTTTGAGTTCATGCAAATGATGCTGCGTAAATTGAAGCGAGAGTAGAATTGTGTTCCACGTTTTCTGTAGGCAAGACTCGACCTCTCTTAGAAGTGGATGGTCCAAAGCCTTTGGCTGGCCCTTGGCAAACAGTGCAGTGTCCTAATCTTATCCAAAGTTCTGCTGAATGTGAGCTTGTGTCTCTAACTTCAAAATCTATGATGTTTGGATGGGCTAATAGTCCCAAACCAAAGCTATATCCAAATTAAAATCTTTCACAGAATACGTCCTGGAACTCGATCTCCTGCAGACTGAAGAACCCCACCTCTTTTGATTAGTTGATTCCATTGAGTGGTTCCATGGCAAGATTAGTGTGACGATAGTTATTTAATGTATACCAGACAGGAGGACTAGACAGCTATGAAACAATGCTTCAACCACACCCATGATACAAAGAGGAACGTGGGATGAAAATAGATTCTGAAAGTATGCATTAGGCATTGAAAATTCTTGGCAGATTACAAAGTCATTCAAAAATTGTCAGAAATCTGACTCGGTGGTGGGCGAGTGACTCGAGCTACGTCCTCAATGTACCCTTACCAGGACCCAACACGACCATCCAAAACCCTTACTAGTTCTCAGCCGAAGAAGTCCTGCACGCCTCTGCCAGCGAAAACCCGATCGGAGAGCTCAGCCAATACAGCATTCAGAGTTAGCAAAGTGACAGTCGACCCTGCAATTACCCCAACCACCACACCCGTAGTGCCCAACACCTTGCCGAACGGCGGCCACTCGATCTCCCGGATCTCCTCCACCACTCCGCTCCAGAACCCCTCCTCCCTCTCTTCCTCTTTCCTCTGCCTCATCGCCTCCCTGATTTCCGAACCCAATTCGGCGGCTCCACTCTCCGTTTCCGATACGCTTTCCTGCGTTCCCACATTTTCAGATTCGGTGCTTTCTTGAGTTTCGTCGGTGACGTTGATAACAGTGAGGGAACGGTTTCTCGAGGGTCTGAGTTTGAGGTGACGGACAGATGGCGGCCTGAGCCGTGCCAATATAAGTGGGCGACCATTTTTTGCCGGTGACGGGAAGGCTGAAACCACCGGGAATTGTACGGCTATTCGTAGCGCCATTTTGCTTGAAGAGGAGTGGAGAGGATTTGGATGACGATTACACGGATGTTAGCAGCACCACCTATCGATGGACCAAAGCTTTACTTCGGGCCTTACACTGGGTTGCTGTACTCTGGGCTTCGCTTCAAGTCCAAACCAAGTCCATCCCCCATGTGACAGATACTGTAAAAGGTACAACTTTCTGAAGGTTTTCAAGCTTTAACAAGCCGTGTGCTATCCGACAATAAGATTCGTCTTTTACCAAGGATCTTCTTCCTGCATTTCAAGTCCAGTAAAGTTGATGTGGTCATGGGATGAGGACAAAGAACAAAGGATTGTAAAATCTAGCGTGCTATGTCTTGCGTCTCCATGCCAAAAAACGACATCCTCGAGTTCACGTATATAGAGTAAACAAAAGCATAAAACAAAGACTTATTCTCGAGCGAAAAACAACCATGAGAAGGAATCTGACAGTATACTTTGCAGTATCTTTACCTGTTCTGCAAGTCCATCTTTTGGGGTCACTGTGCTGGTAATTTTTGCAGCTGCATTCCTGCAATGCAGCTTTGAATTCCGGAACTTGGTGGGGTCTGAAGAAAAGATCGCCATGTCCAAGGAAATCAGCTTTGAGCTGATGGGGATGGACGATCTGTAACCTGACAATCCTCGCATTGGGTCATGTGTCTCGACTGTTCAACAGACACAGACACTCCTGAAATTATTTGACGGTCAGTCGTCACATCAATTCCTCTCGATGTGTCGTGCATTTGACCTCTCAGAGAAACCGATCCTGTCACGTCAAAATTTGTTTTTACCTATTTTGTTCTAATTATTTTTTATTTTAAATTTTCAACTGCATATAAATAAATAAAAAGGCTACAATTTTAAATTTTTCTATATTTTCCAACCATATACCGATAATTTCCAATCAATCCTAATCTTTTAGGGGACCCCCCAACCAATAATGTCAATTTACGATGATCAAGCTGCCGCTACCAGAAATGGCCGACACCGGTTTTGCATCAAGTCTTTCATGGTAGGTGATTTGTCTGTCTATGAGGATGACCTCAAATCCCAAGTCGGGGTCAATAAGATAATGATCTTCATATTCTTTCTGCGCATATATGTATCTTGGAGCACCCTCGAGATATTTTTTACACTAGCTCTCCAGCTCAATATGGAAATCATAGACCATGCCACCAAATCCTCTTTTTCTTGATCTTCATTTGGCAACTCCCCATAAATATTAGAGTACTCACCTGCCCTTAAGGTGTTTAATACTGTTAAAAGACTAACAAGCATTCAATATTAAACCCTCAGCCGAATCATTACCAAACTAATAGATATTGTCACATTAGAATAAATATAATAAAATTACGGTTAAGCTTTTGATAAAATCCGAAATAAATACTTTTACAAGCATTTTTTTAACTATTACAATTATGTGTTACCATGTGGATATCAAAATTTTTATCTTTAGAAAGAGAGAACATTTTGTGTTGCTGCAAAGGTCAATCATCCCATGTGGGATTTCTTTGTTTCTAGAAGCCCCCGACAAGAGCTTTTTGTTATTGTACAATAATTTGTACACAGGAAAGCTACCTCAGTAATCATATGCCTAGCTACTCTCTCTTCCTCTATTGAACCAACAGGATCGCCATAAAAATTTCTTTCGAAAAATTGTAGAGTACAAAGATAAAAGAAAAAATAATTGACTTTATGGAATTATATTAAGAAACATAAAAATGAAGAGCTCTGATAAGGTACGAGGGAAAGAAAACATCAAAGAAAAGAACAGCCGCTCCACGGTGACGACAGCGTCGTGATTTGGAAACCTTGTGACAGCTGATAGACGGGCATGGTTCCCAGCAAAAGCGGGCCAGATAGTCATTCGTACCCTCATGGGACGGCTTGTCAAGTCTGGCAGCCATCGTCGAAGGCTCGCCAAATGGTCAGGACAGCCACAACGTGGAGTTGCTGGATGCCATACCTTCTTCAATGTTTTAGCTGATTTTGGGTTGTGTTTTTAGGTGTTTTAATTTGGTATCAAAATCAGGTTAAACTTGTTATATTTTATATGACTTTGAGTTTAATGTTACAAAAATATATGTACAAAATGAAAGTTTTACATTTTAGGTCTTCTAATTGCAATGACACTTATCCATTGTGGCAGCCATTTAAAGAAGACATAAGTATTTGAGATACATGAAAAATAAAAAAGTTAGCAAGAACGGGTAATTTGTTTTAAAATAGGAATTTCGTCATGTTTTAAATTATGTCGGCCAAAACCTAAAAGTTCAATCTATTGTTTGATAAGGAGAAAGATAATTAAAAAGTTCAGCAAACAAACCCTTAGATTCTAAGGGAACATTTTTTTCTATTTGGCCTACCTGCTTATATCAATATGCCTAATCTGTGCCTTTGGCCCCATATGAATTAGAATAAACACTTCCTTTTTTTTTTGTGGTCCCTCTGTTTTCTGTATGAACTTGGAGAATGGATCCACGACCTCGCAACTTAATAATGCAGCCGAGTAAGGACAAATGTTCTGGTATAAACCTTACCTAAACCAACTAACTCACCAATATTTATAAGTAAAAGATGTTCATAATCTCTCTTAGGATCCCTCCTGTCTCTCTTCTTTTCCCGGCGCGTATAAAAATAATAAACACACTCTCTTTTCTTAATCCCGCCTTGTTTTCTGCCATGCAAATTTTGCAGTTTCCAACGCTTTTGCTGGGCATTTTGTGGACTGACTGGGGACTGTACCTGACACCTCCAACGGTTGGACCTTGTGAAATCCTAGTTTCAAAGCTTGGAAACTCGAGCAACCCATTTGAGAACGCTTAAGTTGGGCACAGGTTTCTTGATCATATCCGGATCATATATATATGTATTCTCCTGATTCTTCTACTTTGATGGCTGGCGACCCCAAAAGCCCGAGTAGTCCTACTAAAGAAAGTCATTAAATGCTTTACATTGTATGAAACATTTTTGTAATTTTTCCTAACAACTTGTAAGAATAGACTTGATAAGGCCTTTCAGTCCGCTTTTTAAATAAAAAGCAGCCTTTTTGGCTGGGTAGGGTCGAAGTACCCCACTCCTTTAAGACACAGCTGAGGTTAAGATCACCAAAAACTATAACCATGTTCCTGCAATTCGTTATTTGGACGAGTACCAGGCCGACGATATGCTGTCTCATCCTCTGTTCAGACACATCCCATATGCTTACATATGAAGGAGCAACTATGCCCTAAGCGTGCAAAACGCCCACACATGTGTACTGGAACCAAAATTTTGCAAAGGCCGAAAGAGAAACGAGCATAATGAAGTTCTTTATTGTCATCCTTTTGTCTTTCTTTATGTCTGCTGAGACACCGTGATTTGCCATTGCAATTTAACCAAGGAATACCCAACAAGATAAGGTAGATTATTTTTACTTAACATGCACAAAAGCATATAAAATATGGCATGCATCGAGACATTAACATCCCACGCCTCCTTGCTTTTGTCAATATCTAATACATTTTTCCTTTGTCCTCATCAGATGAAACAAACCCCTTATCACCAAAGACAAGGTAAATCCCATAAAAGAGGCAAAACAACCGCCAACATATTCTTTTAACTAAAAAAAGGGGGAAAAAAAAAAGAAAAAAGAAAAAGAAATGCATGTTACACCTGCAACTGCCGTGGAATATATCGCTGCCGGCGATTCTTGGACTCTCGGCAGTGATTAGAGGCTGACGAGGATGGAGACGACAACAAGATGCATGAGACTAGGTCGGCGAAAGCGCGAATGATATACTTGTGGGTTTGTCTGGGATTCAGTGTGAGATAGCATAAGAGAAGCTCATGCAGATACTCCAATTCACTTGTCACATCCATGAAATTTCTTGCTTCAACCATTTCTTGCATTGAGCGGCGGAAATCAACGTAAGGATCCAGCGAGTACTTCGGCACTTTGACGCTTCCAGTGATCGTTAATGCGTTATCAGGGTCTTGCCTGGTGTCTAGGGACTCGAAAATGGAGTTGGAACGACCAGGGGAGGAGAAGAAGAAGCGTTGGGAGGCGAAGATGGTGGCGAAGTCCGGGGGCGAGTCTGGGTCGTCAGAGCCGTCCGAGGAGGAGAAGAAATCGGTGGTGGAGTGAGTGAGGGATTTGGAGGCCGTGGAGACTGAGGTAAGGTCGTAGAGGGAGTTGAAGTTCTTGATGATGATTGATGCCGTGGGGGAGGTGGGGGAGGGCTGGTTGTCCTCATCTTGCTCTGGGTTTGTAGGAGGGGCTTGGATGAGGGGTAGGCACTTGAGTTTGGAGAAGCAGAGATTGAAGTGCTTCCAAAAAAGGTTTGACATTTTTGGTTTCAGAGAGAAAGAGAGAGAGCACAGGAGGAAGATCACTTAGGTAGTCTGTATTGTGTAGTGTAGGATACAGAACAGTTTTTAATTTCTCCCTTCGTCGACCACTCCGCCTTTAGGGGACCGAGAAAGGGGCAAAGGCCTGAAATGCCTAATCATTTTGTTGTTGTAGGCCTCTCGACTGCTTGTCTTGTGGGCACACCAAGAAAAAACCAAACGTGTACTTATCTTGCACATGTGAACAGAAACAATATTGTTCTATTATCCCAATGACATGCTAATACGATATCCATGAACCTAAGTAAACAAGTACAACCTTCATCCTAATGCTCCAATTATTTTGTTTTAACTTGATTTTTGAATAACATATTTCTCGAACGAGTGACATTCATTGCATGGAATATTTAATTTAAATTCATTATTTTTGTTTTAATAACTTGGGTGTTTGCGGCCTTGTCATTTGGAGTTTGTGGGTAGCATTCTACTGACCTAGACAGGGTTGTCTCTACTGAAATGACTAGCTCTCCCTTGTTTTTCCCCCTAGTCGCCGTAAACAATGTGGAGGAAGCAGGAGTTGAGCTCGAAAAGGCTCTCACCGTTAAGAGCAGTTGATGTTTCTGGCCTGTTGTTGCATGACAGGTCCAATGAGGCTTTTGATTTGTCTCGAGCATATACAACCAGAGGGATGCGTCTTGCCTGGTACAGAAGATGCTCATCGCCTTGCCACCCACCCCTTCACCATGAACCCTGGGTTCTCCATGTCCACCGTCGAATTTCACGTACTCATCCACAGTTGGTGGTCCCATGCTCATGCTAAAGGTAACACGGAATGCAGAGCTAGAACAATTTTTATGAAAATACCGACATCATATTTTCATAGGTACGACGAGACTTTAATTGACAGACTATGCAGCTTTAACGGAAAGAATACCTTGCTTTTGGCAGTGTTTTGGGCGCCATGACCTCCGGGTTGGTTGAGATTTTGAAACATGATTGTCCTTCAACATAAATGGCTCTCGTGAACCTGTACCTTCTTCTCCGGAAGCTAGCGAACCCCCTCGTGATTCTCCCTCGTTTGGCTCTGTTCTTCCACCGATCAGGCAAATGTAACCGGCGTACAATCTCTCCCAAGACCAACCCATGTTCTTCTTCGTATATGTAGGTCTTGTTGATTTCTTCTCTCTTGGAGACTGTCATAATGAGCCGGGGCATATCATTGTTGCATTTTGGGGAACTAAATTCCTAGAGGCTCGGGGGAACCAAACCATAGATAGGGTGCTGGTCGTCTAGCAATAGACACTCTTCACTCAAGAATTATCAATGGGAAAGCCAACTAGCTCCGCTGCTAGTTGGCATGCTTGTTATATAGAGATTTGGGTGCACAAACAAGAGTGAGTTGTCCATAACATTAATAATAGCTTACCGATTAACATAAATGACTATTGGAAACAAGATAATCATTTATTTTATAAACTTTTTTTTCTTTTCTTAGAATCTCCCTTTTCTTTTTTAGAAAAGAAAGAAGAACATGAATGAAAAAAAAGAGAATATAATTATAAGTCTCTTTCGTAATTGAAATTGACAAGTTATTGATATTTGTATAGGGAGTATTTTATTATTATAATTCAAGAAAAAAAATTAGTTATTAAATAAATGATAAGATCAACTTAGACATGATTTTTATTTATTTATTATTATAATAGACAGAATTAAAACAGTCTTTACTAAATTTGGAACCTATCTCTCATCTATCCTATAAATATATCAAAATAAATAATACCAATTAGGTCCTTAGATTTATTTATGGCTCTAAGAGAACTGTATAAGGTGAAAATCTCATATACAATTTTGTGATAATCCTAGTAACAACGTTATTATCACCACTATGATTATTTAACAATCGAAGCACGTTGATATAGTCGAGGCTCAATCAAAATATGGTTTGCGTAAAGCCTATCTACCCCTGGAAGGCTCTACATTTCTCTTCGGCCTTGTTTCGTTTTCTATTTTCTCCTCTCCTTTTTCGTACAAAGCGCCATCCTCTGTCACATGATGGCCTACTTCGGACTGCATGAGATTTTGAAACCATTCATCTCTCTCTTTAGAAGCGTCTTGTCACTTTCTTGTTCATCATAGCCCCGCCATTTTCTTTGGGGGTCCTTTGCACTTCTTTTAGTGAAAGTACCAAATGAAACGTGGAAAACAACACAGAAAGTAGATAGCGGACGTACAACGTTCAAGAACCGCGCTAGGGCCCATTATTCAGCAGGTTTGATTATAGCAGTCCATATTTTACAACTGGGTGCAGCACGTTACGTTTACATACAAAACTACAAGTGCCATTGCTGGGACAACTTTCACGCATTTACATTCTCGTTTAGCTTAGCAGCTGCTGTAATTGCGGCTGCCACTCCAGCTGCATGAGTCGCCAGACTCGGATTCCTCCTCAGCTCAGCAGTGGACACGGCTTCAGCATCCTGCCGTGTCGCCACTTTGTCAGCCGGCAACTTGGCCGTCGCAGCCTACCATGCGTATGAAACACCTCAGCTTCTCAAATCCCAGCAGTAAATTAGAAAGACAAAATAAATTCCATCATCTGTTCACTATTTCAACACCAAGGAATCCTTAATTTTTCTGATAAACGCACACATGCAGACGATAGTCTTACCGCTAAAACATCACCAAGCTTGATCTTATCTTCTTCCCGCTCCACTCCGGCATTGTAAGTTGCCGCTGACTGAGCCGTGGCCGCTAGACCACCTGGAACCATAACACTACTACCTGTTGCTCTCATCTCCGCTGTTTGAATGGCCGCGGCGTCACTCTGGTCCAACGGCTTGCTTCCGGTTGATTGTGCAGCGGCTTCGAGTGCTTGCCCAATGGTAATTACACTCTTGGCCACCCCCACTGTTGCTCCTTCTTGCACAGGGGTCGGTTGCACGTACTGTCCGACAACCTAACCAAAGGAAAACTGATTAACAGATCAACAAAATCAAACCTTTACAAACATGACTTGCAATGGAAAAACTCATCAAGTATCCCAAAAAGGTATATAAATTCTACTGAATATTACGGCATTGATATGTGGAGCATCAAGAAAATGATAATTTGACTTAAGGTTATATTGAACCTGCCATTGATAAAATCTAAACTAAAATTTAACAATAGGGGGGAGTTTCATCCTTACGTGTACTGAATTCTTTGGGCGAGTCTGCATAATGGAAGTAGTACAACAAAGCAGTAGTAGTAAACATTCCAAAGCCACGTTGTAAAAAGCGTGTAACTGAGTGACCAACAAAATGCCTCATCTACACAAGTCTGTCATAAAATTCTGTCTATATAAGAAAAAGGACCTGTCCTCCAATAGTTTCAGTGAATATGCGGCTTCCGGGGACGTCGGTCTGTGTCACAGTCACGCCTTTTTCTGCACCCAGATCAGTGGTATCTTCCGCACGAACAAAACCTGCTCTTTCGTTGAGTGTTGCGGCCGCGTGCATGACCGCAGCCGTGGCACCAGTCTGTCCGAACACCGACTTTTCAGCGGTCTCCATCATGGCGGCATCCTTGGGCGCAACAGGTTGGGAGGCCAGCTGCCCCGAGACGTTGAAGACGTCGCCATACTTGATGGGTTCTTGTTGCTGGCCTTGTGGCCTCTGTGGTTGTTCTTGGCTCATCTTTGCTGTATCGCGAAAGGGTAGCTACGAAGCTTTGGGAGGTGGGGACGTATTCTAGGGACGTATATATGTAAAAGATGATGGATGTTGGAAAAGGAATTGACACGTAGATTGTACGAAACGTGGAAGGCTAAGAAATGGACAGAGTTCGCAGTCTACGTGGCAGCTCTCTAGCGTGGGTTGGATTTTGATAGACACATGGCAAATTTTCGGCTCGTCGCTAAGCTGTGTCGATCTATCCATGTTTTCGCTTCTCCAACCCCCTCTCTCTCTCTCTCTCTCTCTCTCTCTTCGTACGTACAAATAATTTTGCCATATAAACATTGGCTGGTCATGCTATAAAAGTTACCTTCATTGCTGTTGATGCAGCAAACGTATAACTTTTGTACGTTCCATTTCGCTTTCAGCAGGTTTTGACAGTATAGTCGGGTAATTTAGTAAAAATATGACTTTATGAGTTGTCCATCTTGAATTTGTCTTCAAATTAGATTCCTGTTTGTCGACCAATAAGAGGTGCCCTATTCGTGAATAAGAACTAGCATTGTCTTAAGAATTTTTACTTAAAATAACAAATAAATTTACGGTGATGACAAAATTCCGCCACTGTTGAAGCTACGAAGAGCAAAGGGAACAATAGAACGTAAATTTTTCACTCAAAGCGACTGTGCCAAGCTCCTTGTGAAGCAGTAAAGGCTACTTAAGATGTCATAAAGTAAAGAGAAAGAAAGACATAAAATTAAGAATGCCTTTTGTGTATTGCTTGCTTGAAAAAAAATGATACATATGGTCTTTTTTTATAATGATGAGCAAACCTATTTGAATCATATAATGAAACCTAGTTAAATCATACAAGGAAACCTAGTCGAATCATACAAGGAATTAAAGGATAATATAACTTGCTATACATGAAAAATAACTTCTCAATTAATCTACATTATATGGAAAATATAATTTCCCAATCGAGGAATATAATACAATTATACACACGTATCTTCAACACTTCCCATCAAGCTGGTAATTTTGGTGATTTGTAAACATCAAAAACACCAAGTTTGCTTAATAGATATGTGTGTTGTTGTTGACAATGAGATGTGGTCTTTATCTCTCTTGTCTTGATAATTCCTTCTTGAATCTTGTCTCTTGTCTCTTGTGAAATGACAATCTACTTCAATATGTTTTGTCCTCTCATGAACAATAGGATTTACTGCAAGTTTCAAGACTACATCATTGTCACAGAATAGCAAAGTATGACGTTTTATCCAAACCCCAAGATCACGTAGTAGTCCTTTCAACCAAATGACTTCACAAGTAGTCTTTGTCATGGCTCAATAATCTAATTCAACAGATGATAGAGAAATAGTTGATTGCTTATTTGTTTTCCAAGATAAAAGAGAATCACATAGTTTAATACAATAACCATGTTATTAATCGACGGCTCATAGGGCATGTGGCATTGTCAGTATCACAAAATGCTGTCATTTCCATGTTGCAATTTTTAGATAACAATTTTCAAGTCCTAACATTCCTTTAAATATTTCACAACTTCTAAGGCTCCATTCATGTGTGACTGTTTCGGAGCATGCATGAATTGGTTAAGAATCTGTATAGCATAACAAATATATGATTTCAATATGGTGAGATAAATGAATTTCCCAACTAAACATTGATAATTAGAATGATCCTTTATTCCAACGGTGATACCCCCACATCATATTCAAGTGTCGTGAGATATAAATTTTGCTAAAAAAGAATTATAGCTAGCTTGAAACCTAAAAGATTGGCTTCAAAAATAATTTCTAAGACAAACTTACGCTAACTAAGGTAAATTCATTTATCTAAACAAGCAATCTTGATACCCAAATAATATTTAAGAGGACCGAGATCCTTAATATGAAATGTGGAGTGTAAGTATGTCTTGAAATGATTAATAGCCAAAATATCATTGCTCATGATCAATATATCATCCACATATATGAGTAAATAAATGAAAGATGTACCATGATTCCACGTGAAAAGGGCATAATCATGACAAGATTGTTTGAAGTGTGCTGAAAGAATAGCAGAAGTGAACTTAGCATATCACTAGCCAGAAGCTTGCTTGAGACCATAAAGAGACTTGTGAAGACGACATACTCGAGACTCCCATTGTCTTCATAAGCTTAGAGGAAGATCCATGTACATCTCCTCATCCTAATCATCATGAAGAAAAGCATTGTTAACATCCATCTGGTGAAGAGACTAGTCATGAAAAGTAGCAACAACAAGAAATGACCAAACAATGTCTTCCTTGGCCACAAAAAAGAAGGTATTATGATAATCAAAACCCTTTTTTTGGGTGTAACTCTTGGCAACAAAACGAGCCTTGTAACATTCCACGAAACCATTAGCTTAATATTTGATTTTATAGACCCACTTACAACTGATGGGACGTCGATGAAAGGGTTGAGGAACAACATCTCAAGTGCGATTCTCAGTGAGGGCACGTAGTTCGGCCTCCATGGCTTGTTGCCAATGCAAATTAGTAGCAGCTTCTTGATAAGAAGAAGGCTCAGTGTCCGAAGAAATATGACTGATGCAACCAAGATGATCCGAAGAGAGACGAGTGAAGTTAACATAGGAGGTGATTGAATAATGAGCCCTATCAATAGTTGCAGAAGAGCATATATAGTCCTAAGTCCAAGTAGGGGGCCTAGTGGCACAACTAGAGCGACATGGAGCGGGAGTTGGAGGTGGAGCAACAGAATGGGGCATATAAGGGACAATGGCCATAGTATCATCAGGATCATGGTCAGCAGGAGCCTAGGGATTAATAGAAGCAAGGGCATCATAAGTAAGAGCATCAAAAGTAGGATCAGGAGAAGTTGGAGGAGTTGCTAGTGGAATAGAATAGGATAAGACACTGGTAGGAGAAGCAAGAACTGGTAGTGGTGGCCAACGAGTAGGAACAAGTTCAAGGAGAACAATGGGTGGTGGTGAGGCAACAAAGTCGTCAGCTAAGAATGGTCAAGCACAAAGAGGCGGTGTAAAGGGCCCATCTGGAGGAGAAGCAGTCTAAAAAGGAAACACATCCTCATGGAAGATAACATTGCTATTGATAAAAAAGGTACTTGTAGTGGGGTCATATACACAATACCCTTTCTGGAGAGAAGGGTAACCCAAAAAGATGCAACGAGTGGCTCAAGGACGCAGCTTGTCTTAATGTCCCACTATAGTGGCAAAACAAAGGCAACCAAAGACCTAAAGATGACTGATGTCTGGACGTTTGCCAAAGAGCAGCTCAAAAGGAGTCTTCCCATTCAAAACCCAAGAAGGCATTCTATTGATCAGGTAACATGCAGTAACTACACAATTGCCCCAAAAATTTACAGGAATAAAAGTTTGGTATTCAAAGGCCCTAACAACTTTAAAAAGGTGACGGTGTTTTTCTAATTTACCATAGCTTTGTGTATGTTTTGTGTTTTGGAAATTAGCTATTTATTTTCTCAAAGGGCTTTTTACCATTAATATGTAATTTACAAGAAGATAAATAAGAAGATAATTTTGCCACCTTTTTTCATTTTTGAGAGGTGAATGACATCCTCAACAGAGAATGCCGCCCCAGCCAAATTCCCCACCTAATAATGTCTTCCTCCTAGATCGGCCTACCAAGGCGGACCTTGGGTCCAAAAAAAGGGGCAATGCCTCACCTTCAATTCATAGAATAAGTAAAATAACGTTAAAAGTAATGGTATTTCACTTTTGCCTTTTGAACTTATCCCACACCTCTCAAGTTATTTCACAAAGTCGAACTAGAGTCAAGCTCAATAGGGTCGTCTTTCCTCGTTGATTCTGCCAAGCTCGTTCCCTTGGTTATGGTTTCATTGGATAGTAGACATGGACAATGGGAATCTCGTTAATCCATTCATACGCATCACTAATTAGATGACGAGACATTTGGCTACCTTAAGAGAGTCATAGTTACTCCCACCGTTTACCCGCACTTGGTTGAATTTCTTCACTTTGACATTTAGAGCATTGTGCATAAATCACATTGCATGAGCATTCGCAGGGACCATCGCAATGCTTTGTTTTAATTAAACAATCAGATTCCCCTTGTCCATACTAGTTCTGAGTCGACTGTTCGACGTTCGGGGAAGACTGCTGAGGCAGTCCTTTCCAATTCGTCCCCCGGCCGACACGCGGCAACCCTACCATTCAATGCTTGCATGATAATAAGAATTCTATTAATCATGTCCCTTGCCTCCCCACCAACATTTTCATGGTCAGGTGTTTTTCATCGGTCAGTAAAGCAGCAAGTGGCAGCTTATAATTTGGCTTCAATGTTACGATGACAACCAGGTCAATCATTCTTTTTCCTTGAGATAAAATGCATATGTGACTAAGTTTCATATATGTTGAAGAGTAAACAGTGAAAAGGCAATGTTCAGAACAACTTCTTCAACATAGACAATTTGCTCCATATATTTAGATGTAAATGCTTAAAAACTTAAGTAGCATGTTAGTGCAAATCTCCACCAACATAGCATATCAAGTAAGGAAGGTAGACTCATGAGAACTTACTCAACATAGATAGTTTAATCAAGATTGCAAAGCCCAAAGTACTAAAATATACTAATGTAAATGAAAGTACCAATCATTGAATTGTTATCTTAGCTCTTTGTGTATCTTTGAAGGTAACATATGCAATTTGACTATGTTCATTGTCATTGCATAAACATTTGATTAGCTTGACATTTATTTTACAATGAACCCAAAAAAGAATATAGGGAATAGCCACACAAACCTTTTCATCTCAACATATTCAACAACACCACAATATTGAAAGGATTTCCTGATATCTTGCTCAGATTCCCCTTGTCCATACTAGTTTTAAGTCGATTGTTCGATGCTCGGGGGAGACCGCTGAGGCGGTCCTTCCTAATTCGTCCCCCAGTTGACAAGCGGCAACCCTACCATTCAATGCTTGCATGATAGTAAGAATTCTATTAATCATGTCCTTTGCCTCCCTACCAACATTTTCATGGCCATGTGTTTTTCATCCGTTAGTAGAGCAACAAGTGGTAGCTTGTAATTTGGCTTCAATGTTACGATGACAACCAGGTCAATCATTCTTCCTCCCTAAGATAAAATGCATGTGTGACTAAGTTTCATATGCGTTGAAGAGTAAGCAGTGAAAAGGCAATGCTCATAACAACTTATTCAACATAGACAATTTGCTTCATATATTTAGATGTAAATGCTTAAAAACTTAAGTTACCTTTTAGTGCAAATCTCCACCAACATAGCATATCAAGTAAGGAAGGTAGACTCATGAGAACTTACTCAACATAGATAGTTTACTCAAGATTGCAAAAGCCCGAAGTACCAAAATATACTAATGTAAATAAAAGTACTCATCGTTGAATTGTTATCTTAGCTCATTGTGTATCCTTGAAGGTAACATATGCAATTTGACTATGTTCATTGTCACTGCATAAGCATTTGATTAGCTTGACATTTATTTTATAATGAACCCAAAAAAGAATATAGGGAATAGCCACACAAACCTTTGCATCTCAACATATTCAACAACACCACAATATTGAAAGAATTCCCTGATATCTTGCTTAAATGCTCCTAAAGAAACATTGTTAACTTCAACAGTTTTTACATGCAAGAATGCTGGGTCAAAAATATGCTTCTAAAGATTTTTTTTTTTATAGCCTACAAACATTTGAAAAATTCAGCATAACACCAATGAGGGAAATTAATATTACCTACATGATTATGCTTTACAAATCTCCAACCAAAAATAAATAATAAAATTGCTCACAGTCCAACAAAGCAAGGGTTCATACATTGGTTCTTGGGAGAGTAGTTTAGTGAAAAATTCTTTTAAGATTTGCTTGCTCATAATTTGTTATCCATAAAAATGATTACATCAAATGCTATTTACCACCGTGAGACATTCTAGTGGAGTCACACGATGCCTTGATAATATGCATATTCGCCACTTATGACAATCTGCCTAAATATTTTTCAAATCAATTAAGGGTATAACTTTTCAAAAATGAGGAAAATGGAACTATTTATTTCTTAAGATCTAAGCTTGAGCATAATTCTGTTTTCATTACCAAAAGCAAGGCTTAGTACAAATGCTTCATACTAAGAGTATTTTCCATTCATAAGGACATCTTATTAAAATGTCATAAAAAAAATCCAAAGTTGAAAATCTTATAGCATGATTAATACTCAGTCTCCCATGAAAATTATGTTAAGCAACACAAAGAAGGAATAAAAATATTATAAAGTTCTTAGCAAAACCTAAATGGCTAATAGCACAACTACGACATAACTCCCAAAGGATTCCTAGGGCCTCAGAATAGTTCTATTAAATGTTATGTTGCTAGCATTCCAATGTAATTGAGGCTTTATCCATTGAATTTTTAACAATATCATAACAAATTTTCACCATAGATCAGTGTCAACCTCCCCAAATCAAAACACCAAACTTACAATAGAATGCTATCCAAATCAAAAATTTGGATAATAAATTATGAGCAAGCAAATCTTAAAATAATCAATCAAAGAGACAAAGAAAATATAGTAATCCAAATCGAAAAACAAGAACAAGAGAAAAAATAGCAAGAAAACACTAACTGCCATTGGGCTTCCAAGTGCAAGAGTTTCACACAGTTGCAAATCTTTGAGAGAGAATGACTAGACATGGAATGACCAAAGCACAAGAAGAATTGATATTGCAATTATTTATTAGAGACATACATGATTTTATAATATATATTATATTATAATGTTAAATCGGCCAAGGCATGACACGAAGATAAATTACATTTTGTTGTTAGATTGGCCACAAGATTGATTATGGCTGTTGGATCGGCGTGAAAAACCATATTCGTGATGACCAGAGGGACCTTTGACCGCATGCACAATGGACACTCGAGGAGAATCATCGGATGAAAGGAAGTTGCATTGTGCGATCTAGAGATTTCTTCTGAGCCATATGTTGGGACAAGAGGCGCATAGGGGTCTACAAGCCTTAGTGCATTTATGCGAGAGACACACTTGCAAGAGGTACTCGTTCTCTACATTGGTGTCACGTGAGTAATGAAGAGGACATGCTCGCCGATGCGGAGATACTCCGATGAAGTGAGCTGTTGATTCTCCTCCTAAACGGCAAGGTGGAACAGCCGGTGAAGAAAGGGGGTCGGATCCATGGCGAGGATCTGTGATTGAAAGCCAGAGTAGGAATCATTGAGAATGAAGAGAAAACGGATTACGCACTCCTCCTCCTTGATCCGCCGGAATTGCTGAAGAGTGAAGTCAGCACCATGAAGGGTTTCCTCCACCGCGTCGAGATCATTGCAGAGGATAGCAAAACGATTGAAAACAATAGTGACAAAGAGATTTCCTTGTTTTTAACTCTGAGAGGGCCTGGTGGAGCTAGAAGCGATGGACGCAATCGATATGTCCGTACATCTCGACGATAGCATCCCAGAGGAGTTTGGCATCGTCAATCAGCAGTGGTCCAATGACAACTTCTGGCGAAAGACAGTTCTCAATCCACATCCAGACAAGTTTAGAGCACTTCCTCCATTGGCAAGTAAGGCAGTCGTCGGTGGGAAGAGACACTTTGCCATCGATGAACCCTTTTTTGTCCTTAGTGAGGAGGGCACGACAGAGATTGCGAGCCCAAGTGGCGAATGACTTGACACTAATGAGAGGGGAAGCAATTAGACTTAACTCAGGGCCATCATACGTCACGAGATAAGACAAATCACCATGTTTTAGGCAGCTGGTAATGACGGGAGAAAAAGGGAAAAAGATTGGGTAGGGAGTTTGCCCAAGACCCAACTAACCCGATAGACTCGATTGGGTATAGCTTGATTTACTCAACAAAACCAAGTGGGGCCAACTTGAATGGGCGGGGTTTGAAAAAATAGCTTTGGAGGACGGCCCATTAGAAACGAGCTCAGCTTGTGGCCTAATAGAGATGGGCCTATGGCCTAACAAACTACAAGTGGGGGCCTGTAGAAGGGTGAGCAGGCCCAGCCAAAAAAAAGCCTATAGGGGCACCCAAAACAGATAGGTGGGGCTAAGGGAGGGCAAAATCAGGTTGGGAGAAGCCTGCAAGGCTACTATAGGAAGGCCACGCCTAGGTAGTGGGCTGGGTCGAGCCAAATTGGCCAAAAAAAGGCCAAACATGAGGGCTAGAGACCAAAACATATTGTTTGGTCTTAGAAAAAACGTGTTGCAATCCTGCAGCTAAGGAGCCCACAGATGAAGGTAAAAAAAGGTGCTCAGTGACGGACGGCAAGGTTGATTCCAAGAGGTAAGTGACATCCTCATCAGAGGTAGGGGCATTGGGGTTGGAAGGAAGAGCAAGGGAAGAAAGGGGTACCAACATTGTGGATGAAAAAAAATTGGGAAAAAAAAGGTTAACAAACGGGAACGAAAGTAAAAAACAAGGAAAGAGAAAGAAAGAGAAAGAAAAACATAAAATTGAAAAAGCCTTTTCTGTATTGCTTGCTTGAAAAAGAATGATACATAGGGTCTCCTTTTATAATAAGAAGCAAACCTATTCAAATCATACAAGGAAACCTAGTCGAACTATACAAGGAATTAAATGGAGAATATAACTTGCTATACATGGAAAATAACCTCCCAATTAATCTATGCTATATAGAAAATATAATATGCTCAATTGAAGAATATAATACAATTATACACATGTATCTCTAGCATAAGACACTACTTCTCCTTTAATGTTATCAACTTAGCAAAGTATCGCATTAAAATGTGGGAACTGTCATGCCTATTGGATCCATGTTGAACTTTTTACTTCTCAATTTCCTTTGAACTTCTCTAATATTTTCATTTGTTGGGTTTAGGAATAAAATTAGTATTGTTGAGAGAGCCAGTCTCACATCAAAACGGAAAACCAAGTAGTTACGACTTATAAGGCATTGGCTTCCTTCTACTATTGCTCATAAGTTTTGGTAAACAAAGGGACCCATTCTCACATGGTATCAAGCTAGGTTTCTTTGTTACTGATGGTGGACCAGGCCCCCCCTCCATGGGAAACTCAAGACATGGGCCTGTGGGGGTGTGGAGAGAGCCAATCCCACATCATAATGGAGAACCAAGAATTTATGACTAATAAGGCATGGATTTCCTACTACTGCTCATGAATTTTTATAGACAAAAGAATCCATTCTCACAAGTATAAGTTATTACTTGTACAGATTAAGTTATTACTTACAAATGGATAAGACAATCTACCACCATAGGAGTAGGGATAATCACCAGCCACAATATTGATTTTTTTTTTCCCAGTCATTCGCTTTCATTATTTGCTGTTCTTATGGCGTTTTCATTTGGTTTAGATATCTTTTTGTATTGGATTTCTCTCGTTCATTAACCATTGATGCTCTGTAAGTAACGCTAAAGAAAGAAACTCCATAGCCACAAAACCATTACTAGTTAACTGCATAGAAGGGAATGCTTTCACCGCAACATATTACATCTACTTCCAAAATTCCCTCTGGAGCCTAACTTTCAATCTCAAACATTTATGTTCTCGTTGAGCCTAGCAGCTGCGGCCACTGACGCCGCCACTCCTCCGGGATGAGTTGCCACGTTCGGATTGTTCCTCAGCTCGGCACTCACCACTCCTTCAGCATCATGCCGGGTAGCTGCTTTGTCCGAAGGGAGCTTCGAGGTCGCATCCTATCATAGATTTGAATGTCCACTCTCGATTTCAGCAACACTTCGATGCTAAAAAATGTATCTAGCCAAACATGAATAGCTTAGTAGTTTTACCGTTAACACGTCACGCAGCTTAATCTTATCCTCATCACCATCGGTTCGGGCATTGTAAGTCGCAGCCGACTGAGCCGTGGCCGCGAGCCCTCCTGGGGTTATAGTATTACTACCTATTGCTCTCACCTCCGCTGCTTGAATTGCCGCCGCGTCACTCTGATCCACCGCCTTGTTGCCGGCTGACTGTGCAGCAGCTTCCAGCGCTTCCCCTATAGTTATTGCGCTCTTTTGAATAACGTCAACTGCCGCTTGTTGCACTGGGGTGGGCTGCACATACTGCCCGACGACCTACAAAACACACATAAATAGAGATGTTGTACTGGTCAACATTAGAATTTATTCCTTCTTTCTTTTTCGGTGGCATTAGAGTTTACTGTATGATTTGCAGATTGATCTCGAATTCAAGACCATCGATATCCGCATATAACATTACAACACTATAAAATATGTACTTGTCCGGCGACTGATTCAGTGATTATGCGACTTCCAGGGACATCGATCTCCGTGACAGAGACGCCTTGGTCTCCTGCGACGTCAGAGAAATCTCGGTGGGCGACAAGACCAGCGCTCTCGTTTCGAGTCGCCGCGGTCTGCATGACAGCAGCTGTTCCTCCCTTCTGGGTCTGGCCCAGCACCATGTTCTCGGCGGTCTGCATCATGGCTGCGTCCTGTGGAGCAATGGGCTTAGGCGCGAGGTCGCCCGAGACGTTGAAAACGTCGCAATATTTGATGGGTTCTTCCCTCTCACCCTGAATCCTCCGTTGCTGTTCCTGGCTCATCTTGGATTTTGAAAAACTCGGAATTAAGTCTGCGAGTTGGTGGGAGACAACGTGTACGTGCATAGAGAAGGAATACGTATTATATATTCTGTACATACAAGGAAGTTGAAACGTGGCATTTTGAAGACGTGGCAAGTACAGGAGAATGCCAGAGTTAGACTATAGCTGTACAAGTGGCAGCTGAATAGCCATCGGCACCATTGTTTCATTTAAACGTGACAACAGCTTCGCTTTCTTTTTGGCCGAGTCAATCTCTTCCCTTTCTCTCTCCCATTTTCCTTTTTTTTTTTTTCCTACTGAATTTCCTTGGATAAATATAGATATGAAGATAAGGAGACTTAGATAACCATAAGATTAACTTGATCATAGAGTTCAAAAGTTAAGTATATATATAAATCATTAAATTGCAAAAAAGAGTAAATTAGCACTTCGCAAGCGTTAGAAATATATCTCAATTCACATAAATCCTCTTACGTAAATGATTATCCTGAAGCATACAAATTATCGGTGTTCTTTATGATTATGCATGCATTTTCATTATTGATTATGATTCACTCAACACATACAAATCTTGCTGCCCACCAGCTGCTGTCTACGATGGTCTTGAATGTATGCTTCGAAATCCCAAATCGGAGAATTATTAAGAACTTTGATCTCGTATCCTTAATCACCCATCCTTTCTCTAGCTATGTGCATAGCATCTGTACAAGCAGTACGAGTCTTCTCTCTAGCTATGTGCATAGCATATGTACAATGCAGTATAGAGTCTTCCCACGGGGAGGGTTGACATGGCAATTCATTCTAAAATTTCGTTTTCTTTCCCTTCACAAGATATGAGGGATAGGAAAAAGCTAATATCAACATGTTATTGTTCTAAAGGTAATTGAACTTATCATGTCAAAAGACTTTTAAGTCTTTTTACTCAATGGTTGAGTTCGTTACACAGCAACAACCTATGATAGCTGCTCAATGATTGAAGTACATGTATTCTATGTAAAAGAGTATGGAAGTGAACCTGCGTCTCATGCATGACACGTTCAAACCATTCCTCACAGGACATCTTTTCAAGAAAATGCAAATCATTGACAGAATTCTAGACTGCTTCATACAGAAACAGACCATTCAATTGTTGATGCCTCTTACTGCATTTCAATAACGCAACATGGGACTTGTTATTGGCTATGCTAAGATAACAGTAGTTGTTTTCTCAACAAGCCCAAAGGAAATATATAAACGTATATCCAGTATCATAATTACACAGCCGTTATAATGACTGGATAAACCTGAATTTTCACTGCAACCTTTTATCAAATAAGTTCACCCTGGAAATGATACGATTTAGTCCTTTCGAGCCCGACTTGCAACCTCCAATCCATTCCCTGCAAATTTTTCAAAAACAGATTCATAATTCTTAATGCGAAATTATCTTGGATGATAGAAAACTGACATCCTGAATGTATACGTATATATATGTTCTGTTGGAAGGGAGGGAGACGTCAAACTAAACACATAGTTGTTTATTTTCAATCTTCAGAGGAACGACTAAATTATAGACTTACCGTCTGGATCAAAGAAGAAGATTTGCTTCACCGTCCCATCAGGGAGAGACCTCTCAAAAGTCTGAATTCCCTTTTCCTGCAAAGGAAACAATGTAGGGAAGCTTTTATTGTACTATTTTTACTTAACAAAATACTGCATATGATCTCTGTATATAGAACAATTATTAAGGAAATTGTGAAACCTACTACACTCGGGAAAGAAAATTATGAAACCTAGTAAAACTAGCAGGGGGAGGTCTTCCCCACCTGAGAAGAATCCACAATAGAAATGACATAACAGACTATAAAGCCCCATTGGACTGGATATCTAAATCTATGGGATCTATCCTCAACACAGCAGTTTGGGCCATTGTTCATCTTCCACCAGAATCCTACCAACGAGCACCACTATCTCAATCCATCTCAGTTAACACTTCTCTGTCTGTCTCTGCCTCTTTCAATTCCTTTTGCTAAAAGATTTGTTTTTGAGTGAAACATAGGTTCAAACATGTCCAACAGACATCCAACGAGCAATAATTGCAAGAATATATCTATATTCTCTCGACACTCTCTCCATGACAGGCCATAAACTTGGCAATACGATTGGGTCCAAAGACACATTTTTGCCTTTTTTGAAAATGAAAGCCATTTAGATCTACAACTTTCTTGACCACCTTCCAAACTCTCCATTGGTCCGGTTCCTCAAATCTCTTTTACAGAATTAACATCGGCATTAAATAATGCTACATAATCTTCTTCCAATCCCCAGAGATTTGTAGTATCAGTTTTCTTGAACTTTGAACCTACCTGATTCAACGCCCTGATCCAACAGCAATTTATTTTTTGAAAACCAAAATCAACAGTCTCCAAAAGATTTGTCACGTAGAGAGGAATACATTTAATATCATTTAATTCGCCTAAATTTGAAACCACTGGCAATTAACAAACCTTGCAGATTCAAGAGTGTTCTACCATAAAGGGTTACTTTGAAGCATTCCTATATAGCAAAGCCATCAATTTTAGAACTCATTACGCTAATCGTAACTCTTGTTGAACCTACTTATTCTGAATTCAAAAAGATATTTTCGATCATGCTCAGAAGGGGGAAAAAAAAGAAAAAAACATAGCAAAGTGATGACAAGCAAACTGCAAAATCATCGGTGATCCCAAAAGATTGCACGTAAATAAAAATTATCCATTTAATTAACATTCCAACACTAAAATCAGGACGGATAACAGCTATTTTCGTCAGCTTAGAATATTGAACACTGATTGAATGGCAGGGGTGTTAAAAGAAACAGAGTAGGCGGGCACCTTGAGAGTTCGCACAAAAGACTCGAAATTTGTGACGGAGAAGCAGATATGATGACCTCTGGGGAGATGGCTGGGGTCAGCCACAGGTGACGTGGCGCTCCAGGGACCTTCCGGAAGCTTTGTGCTGGGGTTCCTCTCGATCAGGTGGAGTTGGAAAGCCGAATCCAGATTCAACCATATGACCTTAAACTCCCCGAAGTTTGGGCTTTCGATCTCCTCAAACCCAAAAATCTGTACAATCCAAAGAAAGCAAAGGTTTAGAAAAAAACATTAAGAAAAACAAAAGGTTCTGGGTCGTGAGTTTGGGAGGAGGACCTCTTTGTAGAAGTTGGCGAGGCGCCTGATGTCCGAGGATTCTCTGGATACGTGGTTGAGTGACACTCCTTCGGCCACTGATGCTGCCATGTTTGCTTCTGTGCTTCGACCACTGAATGTCGTAGACGCCTTGAGAAGGATGTTAGCGTCAGCTGGCAGTTGCTGCGGTCCTTGTCAAAGAGTCGTGGCAAAGCCGGCTTTTTGCGGGTGCCACCGAGCAGTCCAAGCTACCAATTACGGTTAATTAGTGAACCCATTAGGGATACAATGACAGATTAAATATGCACTTTTCTTTTCGACCTTCTTTCTCGCAGAAAAAATATAGAGCGAAAATAATCATCCCTGCTATCCACTAGTGACCAAAACCGTGGGGATTTAGTACAGTTTTTTTTTTCTTTTTTTTTTCCTTTTTCCTTTTGCGTTGTACAGTTAGGTGGGCATTGAAATGTAAAATAAAATCATCAAGATGGCAAAGTCAATTTACCATCGAAAAATTTTTCTTGAGAAAGGTAGCGGGTACCCTCCATTCAAAGTATAACTTACAGATGATTTATACTTGTATTTCATCTTTGAAATGGAAGGTTGACAGATAACGCTATTAGATAAAATATCCCTGAAATTAATTACTCCAAACTTGGGCGGCATTCCCTGTTCTCCAACCATTTAACTAGAACATGTCTTCTTCAAAAAGAATTAGTATGCCTTTTGTCAGAAAGCCCTGAAATCGTAAAGAATATGGAGCCATCACCAGTAATCTCTACATGAGCACCGACCATCCTTAAAGCGGTGAAACCGATTGTTATCTCTCACAACAATTTCTCTACCAACAATGCCTGAGATAAACTTGATGGCACTATGGCAGTCTCCACAAATCCTAAGGTTTTTTATGATCCTTATGGGTACACCAGCAGGGATAGTTAAGAGGCCATAGGCAAGAGCAATCTTCTCGCTGTGGTACCAAACTTCTGATATTTTTTCCTCTTCTTCTAAATCATATAGAGCGAAATTGGTATCAGGTACATACCCAGCTTCCTTCATCTGCCTCCTTAGCTTAGCTAGCATAGCCTGAATCTCCAAGTTCATTTCATGGGAAGTATCCTTTGCTTGGAAGATGTGGACTGCATTCTTCACAGAGATCCAGCTGCACCCTGCGCCCTTCTTCACACCGACGTCCCCCATTTCCTTTCTCACCAGAGTGGCTTCTTCCCACCTGCCAAGTAGGAGGACAAATAAACAAGTCAGAAAACATAACCGCAAGCACATACATACAGAATTAAAAAAGCTTATCTTTTCCGCATTGCAAATTGAACCTCAGAATTACGATGATGAAATTTTAAAACTAATGCATTAAGTATCCTGCTGTACATTGTCTAATGAATTAATGGATATGAATACAAATGAATTTGATGACTCAAAACTTTAGGAACTTCAAAAAATTTCAGTTTTGAAAGAATATTATTACATGCCAGCTGCGGCGAACATATTCGAAAGCACCACATGATTGCCGGGGTCTTTCGGGTCAAGTTCAAATAAGTTATCAGCAGCGATCTTCCCCAGTTCCGGTTTCCCATATACTTTGCAAGCCCCTAAAAGAGCCCCCCAAATCGATATTGTTGGAGGAAGTGGCATTCTCTTGATGAATTCATACGCACGCTCAACCATCCCAGCTCGCCCTAACATGTCCACTACACATGCGTAATGCTCAACTCCTGGCTCAATCCCGTATTTCGCTCTCATTGACTCGAAAATTTCCATGCCCATTTTCACTGCTCCCGCCCTGCTACAAGCCGACAACGCACAAACCAAAGTCACATAATTTGGCACCACCTCACTACTACCAAACTTCATCTCCTCCAACAATGCCAAAGCCATATCTGCATGCCCTTGGTGCGCGTATCCACCTAACATCGCATTCCAAGTGATTAGGTTCCTCTCAGGCATCTTCTGAAAGGCTTGCTTAGCGTCATTTATATTTCCACACTTCCCATACATGTCAACTATTGCACTCCCAACGAATATATCCTCCTCCACGCATGCCTTTACAGCAAGAGCATGGACTGACCTACCAAATTCAAGTCCTGAAAGTGCAGCACAAGCGCTCAGAACACTTGAAACAATAAAATCTGTCGGCTTAATGCCTTCTTCCCTAGCTTGCAAGAACACCATGCAAGCCTTCTCCTCCTCATAATTTTGCACGTATGCGGTCACCATAGAGCACCAAGAAACATGGTTCCGCTGAGCCATTTTACGGAAAACCAACTCGGATGAGCCGACCTGCCCACACTTACCATAGAAATCAATCAGCCCATTCGAGACCGACATATTTGCCCTAAACCCACTTCGAATTGTGAATCCGTGCAATTGTTTTCCAAGCTCCAAGTACGAAGCATCAGAACACGCATTAAGAAATGCACAGAACGTTATCGAATCTGGCTCCCCACCCACCTGTAAGAACTCAAAAAACGCGTCAACTGCATTCCGGGGTCGCCCATCAAGCACTGCATTTGAAATATAAGCATTCCACGTCACAATGTTTCTGACAGGCATTTCATCAAACAGCTTCCGAGCCTCGTCTCGCAACCCCGTTTTACAATACATATCGAAAGCACTGCACCCCACAAAGACGTCATGTATCTGACCGTCCTTAACCGCAAGGCCGTGAACCTGTTTGCCGACAATGGGCATGCGAAGCGAAGCCGAGGCCTTGAAAGCGCAGGGGAAGGTGAAGTCATTGGGCCGAATACACTCACGGAGCATGTCGGAGAACTGGAGTAGTGCGGAGGCAAAATGGCCGTTTTGGACAAAGCCCGCAATGAGGGCGGTCCAGCTGACGACGGTGCGAGACGGAGTGAGCGAGAGAACAAGCTGGGCCGTGCAGGGGAGATCGAGTTTGGAGTACATATTCACCAGGTAGTTGAAAAGGAAGGAAGGAAGAGGTGTGTCGAGGGTCCTGACGATCTTGGCATGGGCGGCGCGGCCGAGCAGAGAGGAGCGAGTGGTGATTGCCCATTCGACCAGAGCGGCGAGGGAGTTGGGGGTGAGGAACGTCATGGTTGAGAACCATCACCATAATGGGCAGTGTTGGCAAAGTTGCTTCAGCGGCATGAAGAGTTGTCGCGCTACAACATACAAAGCAAGAACAGAGCGCCTCTCCGACAATGGAAAAGTAGTCCTTTTCCGTTAAGTGTAATCACCGTTGCTGAAATGAGTAAGAAATTCTGATCTTCCGCAAGCACGGGAAGGTCACGTGCGGGACTCGTGTTTACTGCACGTTAGGGCCGGGACAGACCAAAATAGTGGCTCTAACCTCCCCCGAGAGACTCTCCCCCGATCCACACTCTCCTCGCCTCCTTCTCTCCCATGCTGATAACGTTAAAACCCACCCCTCCCTCCCTCTTTCTCCCTCTCTCTCTTGCTCGGCTCTGGAGAAGGAGAGGGGACGGGGCCAGAGCGGCGCGAAGGCTGAAAAGGAGGCGTCAGCGGCCAAGGTTGTCCGTTTCCTAAATGGATTCCGTCACTGGGAACCGCATTGCAACTGCTCGTCATGAGGCAGTCTCGTCCCTCTGGGAGGGCATCTCCTTGCTTTTCTCCCGATGGGAAGGCCTCCAGATGGCGGTCCAGAACCAGTGGGGTGGTCACGACTCCCTCCAGAAATCACACCAGCTCGCCGCCGATATCTTGTCCTGGCTATCTCAATCCAGAGGTTCGTATGTAACAAACTTTTGCACTCACATTGATTTCTTTTATGAAGCAATCAATATTCTGGGTAAGCGTCTCTTTCCTTTCTTCGATTCGCAGCACCGCCATCGGTGGAGGATGTAGAGAGCGTGCTGCATGAGAGCTTACTCCTCTCCTTCAACACGGAGATCGAGGATGGTAGTATTGAGGAGGTGGTGCAACCAAGTCGCTCTCTTCCTGTTCGCTTTTTTGGAGACATGCATGAATTATTGCTGTACCTTCGACTCAGACGGCCGTTAATACAGTTAACGAACGTGTTTGGTAGCTAGATCATGCAGCAGTCAAAAGCTTTCCAAGCTCAGCGCTAACGTATCATTTGAAAATTTATAGAGGATGATTAATAATTGGAAACAGCATTTGTGAAGGAATTTTCTCCCTAAGGACCACTTTCATTTGAAATGTTGGGTTCTAAACGGAAAATTGAGGGATCCTTCTTCGGGGAGATATAGAACATATCTGTGTGGTGCGATTTGGTTTGTGTTTTTGTTCTTAGATGCGATGTATTTGTTCCGTAATGATTGTTTTGTGACAACCTGAATTGAATGCTTTTAACAAAATTGATCAACCTTTTTTATCTCCGAATATATTGGTTTGCTGCTTCCATTTATTGAATGTTTGCCCATTCTCGCTAATTAAGCAGGTGGCAGAACAGTTGATGATTATGCATGAAGAATACCTCATAGAAATTGTTAGTCATTGCAACATCCACGAAACCCAGCTCTGAATCAGAACTTGATCCTCACAGCAGACAGGTACCTTGAGTTACATCCACCAGCCTAAACACCTGTAACTACTAAATGCTTCGATTTGGCTCAATCGTGAAAATGATGTTAAACTCTCTGTTCTGCAGATACACCCATATTCTTCCAAATAAAATTGATATGATTAGGATAAATTGCAGAAGAGGATTTGCAGTAATTGATGTTCTATCTTTATCCAAACATCAGGTGGTTTGGCAGAAGTGTAGACGGGGTAAGAGAGATGAGGCATCGGAAAAAGAGATCTGCTGTGAAAGTTAGACTTCTGCTAAAGTGAGGATAGTGAAGCCGAGATAGCCGTTGCAGCAGAAGGCCGATGCTCGGTGCCCTCTGCAGTCACAGTAAGAGTTAATGGGATCACTTCAAAACGCAGGAACCTACATTCGGTTCTACAATGTACTAAGTCTTATTTTGTATGTGCTATATTAAGCACAGATTTAATGTCATGCTGATCGAAGTGAACTGCCTATGTGCTTTGTCCCATGCTCCAGTGCGTCTTTCCTCTTCTATATCGTCATTCCCGAGGCTGAAAATGGGACATCCAAGTGTTGAAATGCAGGCATAATAAGGTTAATCTGTAGGGCAGTGACCCCTCATCACAGACAAACTAGGTTCTAAAATAGGGTGAATAAGGTTAATCATTAGAGATAATGATTTTTAATTATTTGATGACTTTATTGAATATGAAGACTCCTAGTGCAACCCAACCTCGCATTCAAGTCCCATAGCAGGTTATGGTGAAAGCTCAAGCTGTCAAAAGGATCAAGACGGGCAAGTTAAGTTGCACAAAAAAAAGAGCTCAGATGCGCATGTTTTCGTCTGGAAATCAGACGATCTTGATGGACCCTAACCATCATTTGAGCGCCGAGAGTCATCACCGCTCCAGGGTGCACCAGCCGGGAATCGAACCCGGGTCTGTACCGTGGCAGGGTACTATTCTACCACTAGACCACTGGTGCTGGTTGAACAATTACCCTACTAATAATAATATCATGTGTATTGAAATCAAAGACCTTATGTAATTTAAGATAAATTATGGAGGGTTAAAAATTATGTAGAATTCGACACTTTGTATTTATTTGGCTTACAAGGGAAAAAATTATAAGGTGAATAAATTTTACTTGTTATTAATCACAAGGAAACCATATAAGAGGTTTTATGAAAAGTTTAGAAACCCTATATACAATCTTAAAGCCCTAGGTCTACTTATCTTTGAAATGCCTCCTTAAAAAGATGAGTGCTCAATGTTTATAAGGCATTTTACAAGTGTTAACCTTTTTGTCGTAGGAGTGAGTGTCTAATATTTCTTATAGTATGAGCTTAGTCTTATTTTGTCAGTAAATGACTAGTCCAATAATGGGATTGGGTTAGCACACATATAAAAATGCTTAATTTTGATACCATATTAAATGCTTAGATCCATTTTTTCTTAAAAAGCCAAATTGGATAAATGAGTGTTCAAGGCTCATAAAACACTTTTTTGGCATAATAGCATAAGTATTGTTGCAGGCACTAATTGACTTTTTTCATCTACCCATCAATATGCAAGTAATATGCTGACATTGATGTCCAAAAGCCCATAATTGGCACCTTAAGAAGTGAGTCCTTGAAAATGGGGCCCATCTTGTTCCAATAAGTTGTCCAAGTTTGTCCTTATTTGCCTTTATGAGCATTTAAGGTTTTGGGATTACCATATACATTTTATTATGGTATTAAAGTCATTGATGACTTTTTATTTATGTTGCATTTCTTTGACTATTTACATTCAATGCTTGTATTAGTCTATATATGAAGAGTGTTAAAGATGTGTGGCCTGCATTTGTAGCATAAATATAGGCACTTAACCTTATAATTAATAAAAAAAAAATTACCTATGTTCTTAAAGTTTTGGAATGAATCTCATAGTACAATATACAAAATCCCACTATTATAAAAGAGAGAGAATGAGAATAATATATTTTTATACAATAAAAAGATAAAAACATAGACTTTTTTTTCTTATTTGTCTTGGAGTAGGATTTCCTTATTTACCTTTAAGCAATTTGGGAGGTAATGCATATACAAATATACAACATTCTCACAAAATCACTTAATAAACAATTTGCTTACCAAATAATGAAGGGAAATTTAGGCTATCGAATCTTAAATTTTGAAATACAATATTTTTAGAGTAAGTGAATTCACAATTCAAAATACAAATGAACTTCGCCAATATAATTTGATATAACAAGATTTTATGGCATAGAGTTGGAAAGGCCTTGTCAAACTAGAGCCCTTTCTTATCTTAATTTTGTATAGACGTGCAACCAATTAATGAAAAGGTAGATTTACATTATCTAATTGGAACTAATAACATCAATAGACATAATTTTGTTAGATGATTAGTTTGTTAGATATACTTTTTACAACATAATGAATTGTACAATCCCTCAATTCGATTAACTTATATTATGATTTTTGTTAGTCTCAGGTAGAAAATATGAATCATCTATTTTTTAAATGTACACATACAAAGATGATTTGCAAGATTATCATCTTTCATAATTGAATTTTATGCTATATTAGAGTAAGGGATGAATAATTGCAATTGATGATCAATAATTGCAATTGATGATCAAAGTAACTAAAATAAAGATTTTGGCTACAAAACTTTAAAAATTTATTTTTTTACTTGTATTTATTATATATGGGATGAATGCAATAGAAAATAATTTTAAAACAACATAATTGATATCTTAATATTGTTGGCTAAAGTTAGAAAAATTGTGCGAAGATAGTTTATTTGTTTTGAAATATAAATTCATTACAAGAAAATATTATTTTGAGTGAAATTTGAAGGTTTTAAACCTCTATTTTTTTATAAATTTTGTAACATTAGATTATATCTCTATGCTTTTGTACATAAATTTTATTAATACAAATTTATATTTTTACCAAAAAAAAAAAAAAAATTGAGGAGCTTGGCATTGCATGAAGGTAGAGGATGTGAAGGACTTACGTGGCCTTATTAGTTATCTTCATATATGAATAAATTGCTTTTGTACATAAAATAACTTAATAAGACAACAATTTTAAAAACTAATATCTATTCGTAAAAGTGGAATTTTGAATTTGAAGAAATAAAAATTAGTGTCTTGGCGAGGAATCGAGAAGAATTGACATGGTTTAAATTCCTGATGCAATACTTTTTCCTGTATTTTACGGTATTTTACTCAGTGCCTCTGTTACAGAGCCGATACAGGGCCTAGCTTGCAAATCCGCCCTCCTTTCTTTCCCGTTGTTCACTCTCTCGCAGAATTCCGATTTCTGTTTTCCAGGTTTTTCTTTCTCCAACAAATCAAACTCGTTTCCTGTTCCTGCTCGGTTTGACCTTGTGCTTCCGCGGGAGACGAGGCGATTTGTGGAAATCGGAAACCTTACGTTTCTCTTGGAGCTGTGAATCCGAACGCTGTATTTGTGAGGTGATCCTTCAAATCTTCTTGTTATTCCTTTAATCAGATATATGATGTATGGTTCATTTCCATGGAAACGAGAGTCAATGAATTTATTTGAATATTTAGGGTTTAGGATATTTATCTGTGTTGCTTGTGGGGCTTTTATAGTATGCTGAGAGCGAACCAGTAAATTATAATCCGAGAGTTTCACAAACCATTATTGACGGAAAGTGATTCCGTCTTTCTTACGTGTAGAAGCGTATCCATTTGGGTGAATGCTGAGTTGAAGGAACTTGTGCCTATTGTCCAAGATTGAGGGTTGGTTTGGTCATCCCTTGTAAGTCGCATGTATCTATTTTGTTCACATACGATTTACCCCCGACCCGTTGGCCTTGCAGGTCAGGGGTCCCCTTGGCTTACCTCAGAGCCAATGAGAAGTCGACTTGACATAGGATTTGAAGGGACGAACGGTTCAAATTTTGCAGGTTAATTCAAGAAAATTGACGCTACATGTAAATTGTGCCGTGTGATAAATTTAAATGATTCCATTACATGCTGTCATTTTGAGATTCTATTACTGGCAATTATTAAGTGGGTGATATTTCAAGATATGGCTCATTCATGATTAGTGGTTCTTGAAGATGTTACATAAGTTAAATGGGTTGATGTAATTAGCTATGGGAAGCCTAATGGTGCCCTTTGTAGTTTGTGTATCTTGTATAATTTACAAACAATATTTAAGAAGAGAAGGAATTTTGCGTTCACACACGTGAAATTAAATGTTTATAATTCTAGGAAGTTTTATGTCATCTTCTGGGGATTCAGTGCACTAATCTTACTGCATAGTTGATTTTTGAGGGGAATATTGGTTATTGAGTGTTTGCTGATTAATATGATTCAACAAATGTTTTAATTTCATGCTTTTGTCGTCCATTCTTTATGAAGCACAAACAGGAACAGGAAAGTTTTTGGAGTTAAAAGTGTTTTTGTATTTTTGAAAATTTTTAGAGGTTTTTGTGCTTTCTTAATTGCTAATAATATCCAAGTGGCTTTCTACAGCTCAGGAACTGCACCAATTTTTGGTTGGAAAATAGATATCATGGTGATTGACATTTCTGAAGAAAGTAATGGAAGCATGCCGAGTACAAACGAAGATATTTCACCCCATCGGATAGTTCTACCAGAAAGGTCTGGGGAGGGTTTGCCATATGCTCCTGAAAATTGGCCAAATCCAGGTGATACTTGGTCTTGGAGGGTGGGGAAGAGAGTTGCCACTACTGGACACTATTTGGATAGATACTTGTATCTTCCAAAGCGTCTTCATATTGATGCACGTAAGAAAAATGGTTTTGCCAGCAAGCTTGCTGTTGAACGATATCTTCGAACAACATTTCCTGGTGCTGACATTGATGCCTTTTTTGCCTCATTTACCTGGAGGATCCCTGCAAGCAAATCAGCATTAACAAATGGTCAGCTGTTATTAACTAATTTTTTCTTTTAAATGTTCTACTTCTATTTTTTTGTGTTAACTTGAGATTTTTGTTTTAAAATTGTCTTATACTTGAAGAATCTTTTGCATTTTCCCATGAACAAATGATGCCATAATATATGCTAATTGTCATGGAACAATTTAGTCATCCATAGTTCAGTTAGTATTTGCCTATTTCATAAGCTCAAACCTATTAGTTAACACTGCTTTCGGAGGAAAATTAGATAAATGTGAACCATAGGCTTCTTGGGACAACAGCTATGATAGCCTTTTTGATGTGGAGTTCTTGAGATAGATCACCACCCTAAAGTGGGGGATTGGACAGCTGGTGTTAATTTCAATTTAGATGCTATTGGGCTACTCATCAAAATCCTAGTGAAGTTCTTTTTTCTCCATAAGTCCTTCATGACAATAGCTGATGAACATCCACGTATGGTCCAAGAATTCACAAGGCTATGTAACCAAGTTATACATTAAAGCTATAAGCTAGCAAGATTGGTGGGTACATAACCATAAGCCAAAAGAAAGGCAACATTGACAACTAGTTCCGACTTTTTTGCATATCTATACAATGTCAATGAACTTCCAAATTTCATTAATGTTTTTGGTGTTCTTCTTATGGGTTAGATGGCAAAAGTGATTGCTTAGATATCTTTACCTGCTTGTGTGTTTGCTTTATTGCTTATCTTTGGTCTGGCATGAGCAGTTGCAAAGACTTGTTTATCTTTGGTGTTGAATCTTCATCTAGACTCTTTCATCATTAAGCATCTTGTTAAATTGATTCTTTTGGGTATAGATCTAGTATTCATTCTAATTTATGCTATTTTAAATTCTTTGTTGCCTATAGTTATTTATAGTTACTTAGGTTCTTATCACAGTATGTACAGTAATGTTAAGGCTGCATATCTAGAATAATGTTAAATGCTCATATTGATATTATTGTTAGTATGTATGTCTATTTCTCATGCTTATGTTCCTTTTTTTGCTAACAATGTTGGCCTGTTATAGGTTATGTGAGGGGCCATGGTTCATGTACTTCGCCTATTGAAGAGATAGCAGAATATGATGTGTCTGATTCTCAAACTGACGTAGGTGGTTGTAAGGCTGGGAATAAGATGTGTAGGAGCATCTTGGAACAAGTGGACAACCGACCTTTAGCAGCCATGCCCTGTGATCTCTGTTGTAGTGAGCCCCGGTTCTGCTATTTTTGTTGTTGCATCTTATGTAGTCAAACCATAAATCGAGACAATGGAGACTGCAGTTACATCAAATGTGAAGCAGTGGCGGAAGATGGATATGTATGTGGGCATATTGCACACATAGATTGTGCTCTTCTATGTAACATGGCTGGGACAGTAGGAGGAAGCATTGGGTTAGATGCTGAGTACTATTGTCGCCGTTGTGATGGAAGAACTGATCTAGTTTCACATGCTGCAAAGCTTTTTCAAACATGTGAATCTATTGATTCTCGAGATGATCTACAGAAGATTTTAAGGGTTGGTGTTTGCATTTTGCGTGGTTCAGAAAAGGCTGCTGCAAAGTGGTTGCTGAATCGTTTTGAATTGGCCATTGCAAAGGTAAAACTGATATTCATGTACTTCAGTTTTTGCTTTCTTCCTTTTACAGAAGTTATCCTGATTCTCTTTCAGGGTTTGAAAAGTCAGCTGTCTGACCATTTGATATTTCATTAGCTTAAATGTGGAACTTCTCTTGAAGATATCTGGAAGTTTGAAGACAATACCTCTACTAAATCAAAAGGTAAATTTCCAATTTAAATATCTCAAATTAATCATCAAACTTTGCCAATAAACTTACCATTGGTTGGACACTCTTTGACTCTTCATCAAGGCTTTCATTTGGGCATATTATCATATAGGTGTAAGAAATAACCTCATATTTTATGCTTGGTCTCCCATCTTACTGGGGAAATGTGAATTTTTTTTTTCGTAATTAAACAGGACCACTTGCATTTCATTACACTGTTGAATCTGTAAAAATTATCTTTGGCAATGCTGGAGCTTGTTGAATCATAAATGTGGACATGTGCCTCTCTCTCACCTATTTGATTTTGATTTCAATCAAGTAGCTTCAATCTGTAACATTGTCAATATTGTTTACAAATAGGTTGCTTTAATGATGAACATGCTGCCCTAGTTGTTACAAATGAGCAAGATCGACTGGATATCAGAACAAGCTCGGAGCGCTTTTTGTCCACGACTTTTGACCCTAAGTTGGGGTCTCTGGAGCTTGAGCATGAGATTGACCAGGTTCTGCTAGCACTGAAAAAATCACAGGAGTCTGAATATAAAATTGCAGCGGAAGGGCTCTATGCACAAAAGGACTATCTTCATAATTTGTATCAACAACTTGAGAGAGAGAAGTGTGAGTTGGAACATCCCAAGTCGTCACCTGACTCAGATGTGTTGCTGGATGCTGTCTTGAGTAGAGTAAATCAGATAAAGCGAGAACTCATGAAACTCAAGGATATGGAAAAAGTAGCAAACGGCTTTGGGAAGACACCTAAAGGAATCTTGAAGGAACACTTTGGTTTGGAATATGAAAACTAAACCCTTAAAAAGATACACTCTTAAAAATTTTGGTCTTGAGATGTGAACTGATCACTTGTGTATTTCGAGAGCATAGATTCCCTGACAATGCTGGAGCTACTGTGGTGGAATCTTTTTGTATAAACATCGGTTTCCAGCGCAACGAAGAGGTGCATGTCTGAATCGAAGTTTTGTGCATATCAGTGAAAAATTGTGGAACAATTGCAAAAGGGGTTATGAAAGATTTGCTGGAGTTTATCAAAGAGTCAATTGGAATTGAAACGAAAAAAAGAACAAGAAAGGAAGGAAGGAAGAACTCAGTCGATATCAATCCATTCGGCAGCTTTCAATTTCTTTAAAAAAAAAAAAATCTCTCAATTTGTTGAGCTAATAACCCTTTATCTGATGTGAAACTTGAACTGATGGTACATATGAAAAGGGGTCACGAGTTTGGTATGTTCTTTGAGGAATGATTGCCTCGTTTTCTGCGTTTACTTCGGACTCTCATGGATTGCATTTAATAGTCTGCTTTTGGCCTCCTGAAGCTTCCAGTCACTTAACAAGCATATAGGAAGTAATGCACTCAGGTGCCAGCTGGTTTATCGCTCATCAAATGTCATTATACTTCCATTTTATGGAGGAACTGGAGAGACCACTGTCTGGGATAAGTAGAAGTCTTAGAACTACCCAGATATAAGTGGCCAGTAATGGAGTTTATGATGGGCATAATAGAATGCTTCTTCAAGTCAGTCCTAAATAACTACATGGATGGCAACGTAAAACACCTTTTGCTTCCTATTTGATGAGTTCATTATAACCAGGAGAGAGAGAATTTTAAGTAGTAAAGCTAAATATAGAAGAGAGGCAAATCGCTTGCAAAAGGCCCTGAAAACAGCTAGATTGGTAGACAGGAGAGGGCCACGTCTCAATTCAACTTGACCTCCAAAGTAAACCCATTACTCTCAACTTTCTCGGAGACCAGTTTTCGCACTTTCCTGGAAAATTCCAGGAATTTTAAGCAGTTTATGCAAAAAGCACTTCAGCACGCTACATTTTAACAAGACCCTAACTACTATAATTAAACTTAGTCATAGTAAACAAAATGTCAATTAGATAAGTTTTAGGATACTGAAACTCTGCTAAGCAACGCAAAGAACTCTCACATAATGCAGTAGCAAGTTGTAAGCATCCAAGATACCTACTCAAAACGGAAAAGGAAAGATGACAATTGTAAGTGGTCTGATTAAAGAGAATGCAGAGGCAAGTTGAGGCGGATAAAGCAGGATTTTGGGAGGAACACGACAATTTCTCAAAATATTCTCCCCAACAGTTTAAAATGTGAAAAACAAGAGCAGAGGCAAAATCAAGCATATTACCGCTCACCTGGCCACTTGGCAAGTTAGAAGCTAAATTCCCTAAGAGAAAGGAAAGAAAATAGGCTGACCGGCCTCGTTAGATAAGGAGATTATTCTCAGTGAAATCCAAAGATGCTAGAATGCATAGATAATCACAAAAAGTCCTAAGAAAAGTCCAAATATAAGATTAAATTATTCTCTCATAAGCGGAGGAAAAGCACATATTCATTTCATGGAGAAACAGAAGAACTGATTCTCAGCACAAAATAATAAATAATGCTTTTGCTTCTCCATGATTTGCGAAGTGAGTTCTGTCACCTTGTGGAATGCAAGAAAAAGGGGCACACCAAACAGCAAAAATCTAAGCCAGTACCAGAACCACAAGCGTAGGACATAGGAATGAGTGAAAAAAATAAAAAAATCACTTCAAAAGCTGGCAGAATAAAAAATATGGGATCAAATTATTACAGAACTTGAGTAACAATTTTCATCCTTAGAAGCCCAAAGATCAAATGCCATAACACATATACGTTCTCAGTCCCATCAGGAGGAGAAGAAGAAGAAGAAGAAGAAGCTTAAGGTTTTAGTGTGTAAAGGAAGATGCACAAAGGAACCTAATCTCACTTTCAAAACGATGCTATCCAATCAACTAGTCATTCTACATATAAGGAACTATCTGATATCCAGAAACTGTTGTGCCAGAAAAAACAAGATCAAGAACAAATAAGACTCAATGATCATATCCATTGCCATTGCCACCATACTTATCAGGTAACATAAACAACATTTCTGGATTCAACAACAAAGGAAGCTTACAAAAAGCAGTCCCACCTCCACCATCATCACTTACTGGCAAGGTCACAAAGACAAAATTCAACAGCACCAATAATTTAAAAAATAAAAAAGGTTTAATCTTTATTGCTGTACAAGCACAAGCCTACCTCCTCCAAAGCCCCCGCCGTTCCCATTTCTCCAAAACTCCTCAATCTCCTCCACCACCGCCGAGGCCGCCTCCATTTACCTCAGCGCGCTACACTTCCTCCACGCCCTTTGGCACGGTCACGATAAGCTCTCCATCTACAAAGACCGCGCTCGCTAACTCGGGGCGAGTCGACTCGGGCAGCCGAAACCTCCACATATCGAGCTCAAGCTCATCGAGGGACAACTGAAGCGACCCACTTTCCCTGACCACGATCTTGATCACACCGGGATGGATTTCCACAGTGTGAGCCTGCACGTCGCCGATGTCGGAGTCCGTCTCTGCGACGAATCGGAAGCAATCGGGGTTCTCCTCCACTAACACATCAGCGTCGGACCGAAAACAGAGCTCCAGGACCCGGCTGAAGACGTGGGGAAGGCGCCTGAGCTTCTTGTGGCTCAGACCCAGAATAGCCTGAGCCTCAGCAAGAGGGTTTCTTGCGCTGATATCGTATTGGATGGTGACGTTTCGCTTCTTGGGCATTGGGTGAACCTTCATGTTTCTCCGGCGCTTCTGGCTGAATCCACCACTGGTGCTTCTGAAAAAGGAAAGCCAATGTTGAATTCGAATGAGGAGCTTGATCAGATTGTGAGTTACAGGAGAAAGATTCGTAAACGAACAGAGTTTGGAGTTTGGTGGAGAACTGGGTTTCGAGATTGTCGTCTTATGGACAAAATCCCGTCATTGGGTTTCTGGCTGTGTGTCTCGTGGGAGAAGCCAATGAAGCTACGGAAACGAAGCCTTTGTCTTAGTGGTGGGTATGCGATTGATGATAAGCATTAAAAAGGGGGTCGGAGGGAATCTGGAGCCACTGCGAAAAGGGACCTGATCGTAAACCAAAATCTCTTCTTTTGGGGTTGCGCGAGCACTACAGGGAAATCCACTGCAACGATAAGAAGCACATGGAAAGACTTCTCTCGCCCTCCTCTTCCCCCCATAATTACGGACAAGACCCACAACACCAGTTGCAACTACGAACGGAAGCAGCAAATCAATTTCAGGCTGAGCTCGCACATCACGTGGTACCGCGTGGGAGCTCTTATGACCATCAGATTTGCTTACCTTTTCTCCTTTTGGGTGCGTGCTTCTTGGGTTCTATGCCACACGGTTTGCTCGACGACAAGTTACTGCAGAAAGTACGGCAAATTTTATAAAAAATAAAAAAAGGAAAAAATGTGACTCCATCATCGTTTACATCTACTGATGTGACAGCGGAAGGAAGCTGTTTTTGTTAACTAGCTTTATGCTTCGTTTGACAAGATTAAAAGATTGTAATCATGATGTTACCCATTAACCCATCGAATTAGTTGGAGTTTTGATTAAAAAGAATCAGAGAAAATTCGTGATTCAACTCTGCTCAACTGCTGCTGATGCATCCTAGTATTTGACTAATTACTTGCCTTCATGGTATTCTTTTATAGAGACGCGCACGCAGAGATAGTTATATCATTAAATATTTTTCTTCATTTTTAATATATTTTCATGGGTGGACTCCTATCTAATTTAACTTTGATTGGCATAACAAGCTTGATCCGAGGAGACCTAACTATTAGATGTTGAAAGGTTTTTAATCCTTGCAGCTTCCTTTTCTATGCAAACAAACAAGGTGGAAAGTCCTAGGCATTTGGTTCCATAAACTATAAGATCCAGAAAATGATTATGCTACCATGTAGAGACAAAGAACGAAGGTTCCTCGATTCTTCCTAAAAATAAGAAGGTCCTGTCGTGTTTGAACCTGAAAAAATATATCCTATATTATCATAGCCGATATCGTTCTTACTTCATTCGTGGCGGCACCGCAGCTTTCGGCTGCATTTCGCTGTTACGTAAGGAGGGGGCCATTTGAAGGTGCTGTGATTTTGCTCATCATCTGCGACTATCACATCAGAAATTAGGCATATGTCTACTATCAGAAACAAATCATAGTTTAATATAGCACAAAATTGATTAAACCCATTAGTTTTTGAATTGAATGATGTTCTAATGTCAGCGGAATGATCTCATTCTCTAACAACCCCATCTCCCCAACGCGTTTTCTTATTGGTATGAAACTCTATCAAACCTGATTCCATTCCTCTACATGAAAATGTAATGTTTAAAGAGAATTAGCGATGGGATGTTTTCAAGAGGAAGGTGGTTACGACTTTGAATTAAGCGCAGTAAGTACACACATGCACACGTTTAGGCCGCGGAAGCTTGAAGAGTCAGTGATTCTGCGCGTTATCATACACGGTGTTACTATCAACCGTGCCTGCTAAGACCAATGACCAATGACCAAGGACCCTTTAGAAAAGGCGAGGGAAATTTACAGGTCTAAGAGGTCATAAAACTTTCTTTTAAGAAGAAAGTGAGGGAGACTAAAGCTATGAGTAAGGTCTTCGTAGACTTGACTCACCTCTTCATAAAGGTATAAAACTTTGGTCTAATTTTTCCGTGTTGCCTAGCCCCACCACTGTTACAAAGCCAGAAAGTGCCTCTTCACCACCTTGAAACGCCACCATAGTCACCAGCATTGCCGACAAAGGCCTATACCACTCGTCAACGCTTTTTCCGGTAAGGATACTAGACAATAACTGGAACTAGCTAAGTATGCAATTTTACAAAAAGGAACAGGAAAAGAGCATGTATGGTAACATAAGCAAGACTGCCCAAACAGGCAAATGGTGTACTTATCATCTTATTCATTAAACAGCATCATTGCGTTACCACAGAGAAAATGGTCACAGAGTACCTGAAGCTTGATAATTTCCTGCCGAATTCCCCTTATTGCCGAAACTTAGTCTGGCAAATAAACTTTTTTTGCAACACAAATTAACAGTTTCTTCCAGATGTTTTGTTTGATATGCACGGCCTTCTTATAGATGGTGAGCATTTGACAGGCCATTCTGATGGTGCATTCGACGCCTTCTGTGAGATCTTTTATGTCCACGGGGAGGTGTCCTAGGAAGCGTGGTTGAGGCATCAGGGAGATGAATCTCCTCCCTTCTAGCCAGATCGCCAAAAACGCAGTCAAAAGGGTCCGCCATCATATCAGAACCGGGATTCCTCTATAACAATAGCATAGGTCGTATAAAAAAGATGGCAATACTAAATAGCATAGACCTTCCAAATTCAATGAACCAAACAAGTAGGCAGTTCCCTATCTCTCAGTTCTCCTTCCAAATATGATTGTCAAACTCTTCCAAATCAAGCTAATACCCTCGCTGGACAAACTTCTAAAGTCAGGTCAAGCACGAGGCCATCACTGAAGAGCAATGGAGATCAGCACACATCTATATTGAAAATGGAAAGACAAAGTAATAACGACAAACATGAAATGATTAATTTATCGGCATGACCGCAATGTTGGTCCAAGCAAAGAGAAAGAATTCAGGATGGTTTCTCGGTGTGAGGAAAAATACCATATTATCAACCACTGAAAAGAAAGAAGAAAGTAGTCAAGATGGTTTCTACTAGGTTTTGAAGACAAATAGTATATCATTAACTACTGATTTTCTGAAGGCAACTTCTTTAACACAAGCTCTTGATAACCCAATACCAACGTTAGCACAATTTTTGTGATTTCATGGCTTCATCTCTGCAGCTCATTCTTAGATGTTTGCACTCTTATGATCATTAGAAACGTAAGGTAAAAGCACCAAGTTTAAATGCAATACAATGTTCTACAATAAGTATAGGGCAAGCAAGAATAGATTATGGATATCAATCCTTAATGAAATGATTAAAGTCGACCTGAAACTTCCAATCATTAGTTTCGAGAAAAATTCCATCACAAACATTGTGTAGAATCTACGAAGACAACAAAGCATGAGTGAATATACTTACACGAACTTGTTTGGGCACAGGATAATTTCTTTGGTTGTCAGAATCGTTGCGGGAGTCCCCATGAATTTTGTTGTGGGCATCAGTGTGGGAATCTTTGCGTGAGTCACCATGGGAGTTGTTGGGAGAGTCACCCTCTTGTGTCCTTTGACCATGAGTAACATCATCACTAAAGAAATTTCGATAGCGCCACCTTAATTTTGGCTGATCTGAATCGTCAAAAACTTTTTCAGAATAGAAATGCTTAGAGATAAGCCGCATTTTCAGAGGATCATTCCGATACTTTGTCACCATTCTGTCATTGGAAATATATTTCTCAGTAAATGATTCAACCCTGCTATAATAAAAAAGATATCTGCATGCACATGTAACAAACAATGCTAAAAACTGAGTAGAAACCAAAATCAGAAGCAAAAAAGATAGATACAGGCGTTCTTCCTTGACAAAAACACAACGAAGGATAATAATTCAAGTCAATTGTGTTCTAACCTGTACACTCAAGCAGGATACCCAAAGTTGATATATTCATATTCAAGGTGACCCCTTATTTCTTGGAATTGTTTTCATCAATGCTCATTATGGTTAGAGAATTAATAAATCTTCTTCTTCCTACTTCCTTTGTGCACCCTTTCCTTACTATCTAATTGAAAGTAGTATATCAGCTAATTACAAACATGGGCAAGACAGCCATGCTTTTACGTTGAAACAACCTTGTCCTTAAGATGTATAATTAAAGCAGAAAGGGAAAAGAAGAAGAAGAAGAAGAATTATCTCAGGGAATTTGGATATCTAAATGAAGTGAACAGGTTAAAGCACAACAGACTTGTTCTAATTTCACTAACTCACCTCAAAAACTGCTTCATTGCCAGTAGACCACCTAAGTTACGGGCTAGATCCCTCCTCATTGTTAACTGAACTATGTGAGAGCATATATTATTCTGTAAGATCTGAAACCAGGATCCATACTATAGTACCACATCTATTTAATAGTAGCGTCAAGGCCCACTAATATATTTCTAGAAAGTGACTCTACTAGATTTCCCACAAGCTCAGTGCAGTCACGAGAAACTCAATTAATGGGTACCCTTTTTGTTGATCCCAATATTCTGATGAATTATTGGTCTCAATATTAGTTCACATGTCACAAAGTCAAAGAGTTCCAAAATGAATTAAAATCCGAGTGAGATTGGCAAAGACTCATCAACTACCTTACAGGAACAAGCATGTCCATTAACATGCGTAGATATCAGTCTTAGTCAAATTAAACAACCAATAGCAAAGGGATGAAGTGACTCACATATTTGCTAACTCCTCCTGCATGCGACTTCCGTCTAGTGTAAGAACATGATCAACACATGAATCTAGGGACCTAGAAAAACTCCACAACCCGGTGAAAGCAGCAGCTCCTGAGAAACGAAAAAATTCAATGAAATAAAGAGAGGGGAAAAGGACACGTAGATCTGCAATATCGGCAGATCCCATGTTCATTATAAATATACTCCTAGAGAAGGGAATTCGTTCATCCTAGAGAATTGGTTTATCCTACCTCCTGAGAGGTTGATTCGAGCAAATGTACGAAATTTCCATGTTGCTGTCAGAAAGGGAATGTGATTATGAGGCAGAATCCAGGAAAGGGAGCCACAATGGTAATAGCAGCAATTTCAATGATAGAAGATATAAAAGGTTTAAGAATATTTAGGCACCAAAATAATAACTTAACCTCTAAACATGCAACTTACAATGAAAATTTACAGCCCACCGACCAAATTAAATGAGGCCCATAACTGAGTAGAAAATCAATAAATCAGTACTTTTATAAGCTTCAACTTCATTCTTTTGGACATTTGACTTTGTTTCTGAATACATGAAGATGTTTCAACCAAAAAAAGCTTTTCTTCTTCTAATTATGGAAGGGTACATGAATTACTGATATGCACTATAAGCTAACAGTAACAAACATATTATTGTTCTGATAAAATATAGGTTGCAAATTGAGTCATTTGTAATTTTTTAGATTAATCAAATTAATAACTTACATAGACTCTGAAACTGCAGTCACGTAAAGCAATAATAAAGCTCGCATTGTTTTCAAGAAAACCAATGCCATGGAGTTTCCTGATGTTGCCTGACTCTTGATTGTTAGAAACATAAACCCAGATCATAGTGAGAATCTACAAGGACTAAGTGAAATTTGTTTTTTCTAATATCCAAGTAGCATAAACAAATTGGTTGATAGACATAAAAATGTATATTTGTTGTGCAAAATATATGCATTATCCCATATCACAAAAGATTCATTAGAGTTGCAAAATTATGGCCCAAAGAAATGAACAATGCAAATTTCATCATTCAAGAATCTACCTTTGCATCAAGATGGACTTATAAAAGAAGATTCATATCATACCAAAGCAAAAAGTCACTTCCAAGACATGCCTTTTGCCTCGTGTACAGCATTCGAGAAATAAGAACTACAATCTGCAACCTAACACATCACAACCGCATAGGAAGTGACTAAATGATTCTGTTGCTCGATTTAAGTAAAAACTAAAGACGTACTTGAACGACTACTTGACTTAACAATTCACCATATTTGATTATTATACACAAACGATTAGAAGGGGGAAGTGCAGGCAAGTACATTTTTATGAGTGTATAAGAATGCACGTGTCAACTCAGAAAAGTATTTTTCAAGCCGGCGAAGGGCATAACATGATCGGAGACACATACCTGCCCAGCCAGCGCAGGCCCCAGCAAGAAGGCCAAACGTGAACTCCCTGACAGCCTTAGACTTACACGTTTGGAAAATGTGAGACTCTTGAGGCGTCAATTTCCCCTGAATCCCAGAGACAAACGCCTATTAGCTAATAATCTGGTTCGCGAAACTCTCAATATCTGAAAGAACCTATTCTATCTCTACATTCCATGTGCATATACGGTCGTTTGCAGTTCATAAACACATTTTATTGCTTTGATAGCCAATCTGAACGCATTTCTTTTTATTTTTTGAAACTATTTTTAACTCCTGCTAGCACCAAGAAAACTAGCTCCGATACGCAAAACAAAAGCAATTCCAACCGCACCGGCTAAAAAGATTAACTCAATACTTCCAATTAACAGAAAATTTTCGTACCACCAACCAGCAGAACTCAGGTTTGGTGAATTTCGTAATGAATTTATATGGTTCCTGAAATACCTGTCTGGATCTGAGAACTTGTTCCAGCTCGAACAAGACTTCGCCCATTGATCTCTCGGAGTTTTGCGATAGCTTCTCTCAAAGAAATGGCCCCGCTCGTCCCACTACCCTGGTGTGATGATTTAGACGGCAAACCTGCTCTTTTACTGTGGTTGCCTTGGTGGCAAAATGCTAGTCAGTAGCCAAGAGTGACTGGCTTTCGGGAAGTGGATGGGCCTTGGCCCAACACTGGTTCCTGGATCAAATCCTCTGCGTACTAGAGGAGAACTGAATATTCACCAAAATTAAAGAAAATGGAGGGGATAAGTTTCCGTCACCGTCTTTCTCATTTGCGCGGCAGTTGCACCGCCACTTTGTTCTTGTCTCTTCTTTCTCCGTTCCGGTGTGCCGAACAAGACCTTAACTAGCAGTAAGAGTAGCTGCTTTCGAATTTATTTTTCCCCCGTTTTTCTTGCTTCAGACATCACCATGTCAACCCATGTGCAGCCTACTTTGGCCCTTCCTCCAAATCCCACCTCCTCCCTCTTCAGTGCGCTCTCATCCTCGACCTCGCTTGCTCACCTCAAACAAGTACACGCCCAAATCCTCCGCCGCTACAAGCTCGAATACCCCTCCAACGACCTCCTTCTTCAGCTCGTTGTCTCGGCTTGCGCTCTCAGCCCTGGTCTCGACTCCGCCACCTCCCCGAGCCTCGACTACGCCCTCTCCGTCTTCACCCAGATCTCCAGGCGCGACGACCGTATCGCCAGCAAGCTCCTGCGCGAGTTGTCGCGGGGAGGCAAGCCCGTGAAGTCCCTTCTGGTGTACGTGAGGTTGAGGAAGGAGGGACTTGTTGTGGATAGGTTCATCGTCCCGCCGTTGCTCAAGGCGGTATCTAGGGCTTCAGCTTTGGAGGAAGGGCTGGAGATTCATGGGCTTGCCTCGAAGTTGGGTTTCGGTTCGGACCCGTTTGTTCAGACGGGGTTGGTGGGGATGTATGCATCGTGTGGGCGGATTATGGAGGCGAGATTGGTGTTCGATAAAATGTCTCACCGGGATGTCGTTACTTGGAGCATCATGATTGATGGGTATGGCTATTGATGGTATCTTTACTTGATTCCTTCAACTCCTATTCAGTTGCTATCAGACGCATTCTTGGGACGCATGTTTCAGAAGCAACTGAAAAGAGATGTTGGGAGAAATGTACTTGCTAATACAAGCTTGAAGAAAACAAAATTAATAGAAGGAAAATAGCAATGGATTCTACGGGGACTCATAGGAATCAAAGAACTAGAAAAACATTTAGGACACACAACCTCCCCTTCACTGCTTCATCAAATTCTCCTTCGGGCATGTTCAGGGTATGTGTTATCTTGTGACCAGTTATATGTCATGGTTAACAAGCATTTAGACTGAAGATACTGTTGCATTCTTAATGGTTTTGTAATCATAAAACTTAAAACGTGAATTAATCCAGTTCGGCCAGTGTTCTAGTTATGTCTTTTTTAGTCATCCCACTTTTGATGAAATCATGGTCGAAAAAATTCATAAGTTTTCCCCGTTCTCTTCAACTGAGATGCTGACCTCCGTACCATTTCCAATCAGGTACTGCCAGAGCAGGCCTTTTTGATGATGCGTTGCAGCTCTTTGAAGAGATGAAGGCATCCAATGTGGAACCAGATGAGATGATTCTTTCTAAAATTGTTTCTGCCTGTGGGCGTGGTGGAAGTTTAAGCTATGGGAAAACGATCCATAAGTTCATTACTGAAAATAATATTGTGCTTGATCCTCATCTACAGAGTGCGCTAGTCACCATGTATGCAAGTTTTGGATCCATGGATTTGGCTCAGGAATTGTTCAATAAGATGTCACCCAAAAATTTGATTGTTTCGACCGCCATGGTTTCTGCATATGCAAGGCTTGGACGTGTTGAAGATGCTCGCATGATTTTTGACCAAATGGTTGAGAAGGACTTGGTATGTTGGAGTGCTATGATATCTTGTTATGCTGAGAGTGATCAGCCTCAAGAAGCTCTTAACTTATTCAATGAAATGCAAGTATTTGGAATTAAACCTGACCAAGTTAGCATGCTGGGTGTCATCTCAGCTTGTGCTCATCTTGGTGCGTTGGACCATGCCAAATGGATCCATGTATATATTGACAGGAGTGGATTTGGAGGAGCTTTGCGTGTTGGCAATGCTCTCATTGATATGTACGCTAAATGTGGGAGCTTGGAAAGAGCAAGACTGGTATTTGAGAAGATGCCAAAAAAAGATGTGATATCTTGGACTAGTATGATTAGGGCCTTTGCCATGCATGGTGATGCTCAAAACGCAATAAGACTGTTCCATCAAATGAGAGACGAAAAGATTGAACCTAATGGGGTAACATTTGTGGGTGTGCTTTATGCTTGTAGCCATGGAGGGTTACTTGAGGAGGGGCGGAAAATCTTTTTATCCATGATTAATGAGCATAATATTTCTCCCAAACAAGAACACTTTGGTTGCATGGTTGACCTCTTTGGCCGTGCCAACCTGTTAAGGGAGGCTCTTGAAGTCATAGAGACAATGCCTTTCCCACCTAGTGTCGTCATCTGGGGATCATTGATGTCTGCTTGCTGGATTCATGGTGAGATTGAATTAGGAGAGTTTGCTGCCAAACAGGTTCTTAAGCTAGAGCCAGATCACGATGGAGCTCTTGTGGTGCTTTCAAACATTTATGCCAAAGAAAAAAGATGGGAAGATGTTGGAGAGGTGAGGAATTTGATGAAACATAAAAGTATCTCTAAAGAGAAGGGATGTAGCAGGATAGAGTTAAACAATGAGGTATTTCAGTTTTTTATGGCAGATAGAAATCATAAAGAAGCGGATCAGATCTATGAGAAATTGGATGAGGTGGTTAGTAAATTGAAGCTGGTTGGTTACACTCCAAATACCTGTGGTGTTTTGGTTGATGTAGAAGAAGACGAAAAAAAGGAAATGGTTCTCTGGCATAGTGAAAAGTTGGCACTTTGTTACGGCCTGATGAATGATTCAAAAGAGTCGCGTATTCGCATAGTGAAAAATCTTAGGATTTGTGAGGACTGTCATACCTTTATGAAGTTGGTTTCAAAAGTGTATGGGAGAGAGATTGTTGTTAGAGATAGGACTAGGTTTCACCATTACAAGAATGGACTCTGTTCTTGTGAAGATTATTGGTAACCCTATGCCTTTATTTCCCTGTAAGAGAATTTATGATACTTGTTTGTGTAAGAAAAAGGTGAAGGCATGCATTCTGGTCTGAGGGGGCTTACCCATTTGCAATCCAGTTCATGATAAGGGAATCGGTTTCTGGCAAGGGAAGTCAAACCTTAAGGCATTCAATCTGATTGGACTGCACTGATGAAAGGTAGGAGCAACATGTACAATTTGAAGTCTAAAGCTATTCTCAGTCAATAATGAGAAAAGAAAATTCGATCCAAAAGTCTTTCCTACTACAAAATACTAAAAATAGGAGATAAAAGCAGGAAAGGCCTCTCACAAGAAATGAGAACCCGGTTCTGCAACAGAAGGTGAGGCAACGAGATATCAATCCGTTGGTTCTCTCTTTTAAGTCGGTATCTTCCTATCAAATTCTGCGGTAAATTCACTGAACCGGTAGTTTTCCCAAGCAGGGAAGAGCCAAAACTCTTGCTTCAGCCTTCCGACCATTCTGGAGATGCGATGCTTCAAGAACTCCACTCCTCCTGAAAATAACCTTGAGTTGTCCAATATTAAGCTCCGACGATACTCGAGCACCCAGGTTTCAGGATTTAATTGCACGACTGAGGCGTCCAACATCTTTTGCACCCACGAAGTGTTCCCCTTCCGAATCAAAAACCCAACACTTCCATCCGACCACTTTGTCCACGGCAAATAAAATCATGAACTTAAATTAGAAATTATCTGCCAATTGAAACTATCTGCAGCCGTAAATATGAAGTGTTTCGGGCTTACCTCCGTCACTCTGCCAGATAAGATAGTGAATGATCGGGAAGAAAACCCTGCTGTAAGCAATCCCGCAGTTTGCAAAGGCCAACCCCATACGCTTACCTCTTCTGTTGCTGTCTTGTACAATGTACAACGCGAACTTAAGAGCAAACCATCCTGAAAAATGTAAATATATTTGAATCTCAGAGCAGGAAGATTTCAGTTTTCTCAAATGTAAGACCGTTGTTACAAAATTGGTGAATAATGCAATAGCTTCAAACCAGGATTAAGCTTTCTTTTCCCTAGAAAATTTTGGTACAGAATACCTGATCAATTTCCCAATTCGAATTTGCATTGCTACAATTTGAGATCTCCCCATCAACAAGACCTTGCAACTCTCTCTGCACAAACCTCAGCCTCCCCCTCAAATCTTTTACAACCCAAGATCTCTCGCCAAGATTCCTGACTATATCCGCGGACAGCACGGGTCTTAAAAGCCCAGAAACCACCCACGAAGATCCGAAGTGCGCTGAAAAAATCAGGCTTAAAACCAGTATCAATCTAAACAAGTAACCCCCCAAACGCCACTTTCCCTTATTGTTCTCCATCTTCTGTTCTAAATTCAATCTGGTACTGGATATGGAAACGGGAGAGACCGGAACCCTAATAGGGCTCGAACTAGGCGTGGACAAGTTAGAAGAATTGAACGAGATCGGAGTGCGCTCTACTTCACGGTTGGGCCGAGAAGCGGAGATCTTGGTGAGGGAGCTTTTCTGGTAGCTAGTGGGCATAAGGTCAAGGGTGGCATTGATGCTGGCCAAGCAAATCTCGCACTTGCAATTGGCGTCTTTTCGGCAGCCGGGGAAGTAGCAGCTGTCGCGGCTTTCGGACCGGTCGTCTTCAACGATCATGGTGGTGCTTGATTTCCCAGAGGCTGATGCTAAGAGCACCGTTTTCATGGCGTTTTGCGTCTTTTAGTTGTCTGATGTTGTACCTTTTCTTGGTCTCGATTCTTTTGTTTGAGAGAGCTAGGATTTTCAAAATTTGAACCCAACGGTCATATATGGCATGAGACCGTTTTTGAAGAAGAGAGACAGGTTGGCATTACCGGAAATGACCGGAACAGCCCTGGACCTTTAGCCTTGTGACCTTTGTTACGGCTGCGATCAGAGGACCCAATCTGGGAATGCATGTGGAGGAGCGGGCTTGACTCAGTTGGAAGCGCTTAAGGCTTTAGACATTGATTCGTGATAAATTAGAAGGATTTGAGATAAAGGTTTTAAGTTCAACATTTGAATGTATAAGTTTAGTTATATATGTTAATTTTTATTTTTATAAAAAAAAAAAGCCTAAGGGTTTAAAGCCAAAGAAAACTCTCTCTTATTATTATTTTTTTAACCGATGCACTCAAGTTTAAAAATACTAAGTTTTCAATATCACGAGTTTCAATTTAAAAGGTTAACATAATAGAAGGAGTCAAATTTTCTTATATGGCATGATCATTCAAATTTATGTCACCCTCGATAAGGATGGGCCCTGCCTACCTCACACTAACGCCACTAGGTGAAATCATAGTTTGGTTCTAAATATTACTCGTAATGGACCTAAGTTTTATTATAAAAGATCAACCCATTATATCAAGCTATTTTAGCTAGCCATTATGTCAAAGTGTCCCGACACTTTTGGGCAATGATGAAAGCTCTTTCTTTGCTAGTGTTCTGGAATTAATTGCGAAGGAAGTTAGTGGTGTTAAAATCTTCAATTGAAGTACGAAATATGATTTTGAATTTCAACTAAAATTGAAGTACGGGTTAAGTTTTTGCCCAATCTAATCTAACTATTATATAAATATACTGAAGATCCTTGAACTAGTTTTTTGACTTAAAGTATCAAAAAGTAGAGACAGAGCTGTAGGCAAATCTAGACAAAGGATGGAATAAGATCGAAAAAGAAGGTTTATTGTGTGCTCTTTTTCTAGATTTTGTCAGCCATAGACGTAAGGAGTACAATATTTTGTCATTTGCAATATCTCGTACTACCATCACCGACTTGTTTCTCTACTCCATTTTATTATCAGATCCTACTACCCTACTTACAATCAAATGGGTCCCAAATTAAGTCATCTCATCGTCTCTAGCACGTAATATCTCCTGGAAAGTCCACAAAACCGCCAACGCCCAATAAGTTTTATCCCTCGCAGTTCCTTCCAACTTCTTCCCTTTGAAAAATCCCGTCGTTTTCTGCTTGGGAAACAGATTCCAGTGGCTTCTGATTTGCTTTCGGATCTGTCTCTCTGAAAATGGGACTGTCGGCTGCTCTTCCAATCAGTTTAAGAAATCCATGAAAACGTGTTGTAGTGTTCCGGCGTGGGAATCAGTGATGGTTTGTTGCATCAGGGACAATCTCTCAAAGTCAAAGTGTCCTTGTCTCCCCCAAGACCCTGATGATTAACTTGTTGAGCAAGAATGACGTAGAATGAAAGCTTGTAGAATCCATCCCTTCGACTGAAGAGAGTGTGAGTGAATAATGCACGACTTTATTAAGTTATTACGAGTGCGATAAAAAGGCAGTCACCTGGTCATCAATGTCCTTCAAAGTTATCGTCGTTGTTGAAAAAGGTGTACATGCCTTTCATAATGATGCAGAAGTGGCGGTAGCTTTTTCCTTTCTTTTCTTAAAAGAAGATACTATTTCTACTACTGTTACTAGAAAATGGAGAAAAAGAAAGAGCATTCAACACACAAGCAACCTGCTGTGAAAGGTTGAAGATGGGAGATTTTGTCTTGGAGTTTCTAAAGATTCATGCAGGCCCACCGTTGACATCGACGAAGGCATCAGCTTGGTTCTGGTGCTTCTCTTTCAAACAGCCACCGTCCAGAAGTCGGCACTATCAACTGCTTCCAAAAAGCATAAGCTATCTCCTTATTGGAGGAATCACTTGAAAGTTACCCTCCATTAGCAATCCCTTGTCAGCTGCGTTGATGCCCCAGTACTGTTACCTTCTGCGCCCGCATGTTTTGCTTCCGCGGGCAGCGTAGTGGGGAAGTGGGGAAGCCCCCTGTTGTCCTCTTAAGTAAGGTTATAATAATAAAAAATATTTTTGCCCTTTTAAAGTTGATTTGTAAGAGTTTTAAGTTGTGATCAAGCACACAGATTTTGATCCACACGATGCCACAAACATGAAATTCTAACCCAAAAGACTAATTTGATAGATAAAGTTATGTAGATTATTATAAACCATGTGATCACATCTCTTCATAGCGGGGTGCTCTCTACTTACTTCTAGGTAAATTAGTATAATAGGTAAAGCTACCTAGATTCTTATAAATTTAAGATTTCTTACTTATCTTTTAAATATGAGATAATATCTTTTATATCATTTATTGTATATTCTTTTTATTGAAGTGTTCTATCTTGAAATATAACAATGAAATGACTAAAATATGAATGTGTCTGAATTGAAAAATTCATTCAATAATGTTTATGTCAAGGAAATATTGAAAATAATTATTATCATATATTAAAAGTCTAAGAATAAATCATTACTTTTGTAAGAATTAAGAATTAATTTTTTTATTTATTATTTTAAAATTTTAATATAAACCCTCACACTTATTAAGCGTAAGTCATATAAGAATTTTATGGTTGAGAGGGCATAGTTCCCTACCTACCACGCCGTAATGGTACTAGGTTCAGACGAGATACGGCACCCTCGGATGGTCACTGCAAAGCAAGTACTGTGACCCATGAATGACCTCTGTTACCTGATCACATGGAGGCACGATTGATTGCCCAGAAAATATTGGTACTTCCAGAGAAGACTAGTTTTCTCAGGAGAACATACAGTGGCTGCAATCGTTCTCATACTTCTTCATGTGACTTTGGACAATGAGTGTGGAAAGGTTCTAATCAAACATGGACAATAAAAAACATGTCAGTCTTTGGATTTTCGGAGTTGGATTAGGTCTATATGTCAATTTCTGGCCTCACTCTCTTAGCTTTGAGGTGCTTTAAAGAGAGAGGTTGCGTGAATCAAGCATTAACAGAGACCTTTGGTTAGCTCAAGCATGAAGGTGATTGGTTATCAGAAGGTTGGGATTTCACCGTGCCCTGTCTACTTTTTTCATCTAAAAAGCATTATCACAAAGATAAACATGTTTCTCTGTTCAACGAGCAATTATGGTGAATAAACTAGTATATTAACTCAAATAATTGAAGCAAAGGTGCATAATGTGGACATTGTCCTTTCTGGTGGAGTGGGAGTTTGACTCTCATTGCCGTCTTTTATTACTAGAAACGCAGGATTTGTTCTTGATTTGATCGGATAAAATAAGCAAGTGAGACGGGTAGAGAAAAAATATCTTGGGTTTCAAGAACCAAGTCTACTTTTCCCCCAGCAGCACTTCTGAGTTGTTTGACTCGCAGAGCACAGTTAATCACTCTTTAAATGTTAAAATGAAATTTCTACTTCTCTAACAAGTTTAAAGGAAACTTCGAGTCATCAAAAGAGGCATCGATGATGAAGAAAAATAAGGGTGAAATCAAAAAGAAAAAGCTCAGCTCCTTACACTATGGCCTATCAATTTTCTTGAATGACTGGTAGAGACAGAGAGAGAGATGAGAGTCCCTGGAAGATTAACTTTCTGTGAAGCTAGGACTTTGAGCGAACAAGAAAACGAAGACACAAGCACACGAATCTAGATTTAAGAGTTTGGAAAACCAAGAAGCAGCATCCATTTGAAACATTATCCCCTGTACAAGACAAGTTGAAACCTTGCCATGAAAGGCAACCTATATTATTCCAACCATAGCAGATGCTTCCCAGCTTCTTTCCGATCAGTACATTGAGAGAGACGAGGTATCGGTGACTTGTGACGAGCTGGCTGATCTTGAATACTTCTTTCCGGAAGATGGTGATGATGCCAAGTCCCCCGACCTTCTCCTTAGCATCTGCCTCATCCCGTCGGCTACGCGAACAGCCGGGTTCGATTTGAATTTCCGACAAAACGACATGTGAGCCTTCACAGCTTCTTCCACTCCAGAGGGCTTCTTTCCGCGGCTAACTTCATCTCTTACGGCTTCTGAGCACAACCCACAGAGCCATTTGCCATCAAACTTGGACTTGACTTCTCTTATATAGTCCTGAGTACAATCTTCTTTGAGGCCACAACATTCACACTTGACTGACTCAATCTCCATTTCTTTGTTCTTATTCCTTCCTTGGAAGGGGTTGGGAAGGATAGAGTTTTTCCTTTTCAAGCGCGAAAGGATTTGCGAAGATGATTGGCTGGGTTGTGGTGGCTAATTAGCCCTGCTTTCCTTCTTGGATTTGATGGCAATAATGGTACAGAAAGTGGGTATCTTTTACTTACTTTTTGGCTGAGGCTTCTTAATTGGCATGATGGTTTTGTTGCTTCAAGAACTAGGAAGAATCTTGGGTTGTATGAAAGCTTTTTATGGTTGGCAATTTGGTTGAGAGAGAGAAGAAATCTGCCATAATTTCCTCCATGTTCTAAGGGACATAGGGCAGTGGAAAACCAGACAACGGTGGTCTGAGGGGCCCCTTTCTAGCATTTAAAACGTAATTCCAACCCCCCCTTCCCCTTTGCCCAACCAATTTTTTTTTATAATAGAACAAAATTCTTAACTGGGGACTTCTTGAATCTATTGTTTTTACTATACTCTCTCTCTCTCTCTCTTCTGTGTCATTCGTGTCTTCTAGTGTTGTTTGTTGCCTTTCTTTATGGTAGTTTTCCCTTCCTTTTAGTTGATTGACAGTTGCTTTCGGTTAACATGGTTGAACTAGACCCTACTAAATCGACTTGTATTGGCTTCGGCTCCACTTGACTTGGCCATCACTGGCTGGAACTCTGGCTGAGCTTTGGTTAGGCCCTGGTTGCTAACGTTTATCGCGGTTCCACGAGTATATCCTCTTATTGACCAGAAAAAAATGTAGGATCAAGCCTATATTAGCACAGGGTCACCATCACAGTAGTTCTTTTATGGACAAAAGAGACCCACACATATCAAACGGATACAGTTTGTTTCTGTGGCTAATTGTTATCATACATGAATGATTCATGCACCAAATCTTTCAAAATTACGGTGGAAAGAAATTTTTTACATTTTTTAGCTACTTGTGGATGTATGATGTGAAACAGTTTAAAAGTATAATTCAAAAGTTAACTTAAGTTAAGAAAAATATCTTTAATTTAAATAATTCTATGCGTATACTTTGGCAATACGAGACAATCTATGTCATAACAGAACCTCTCACGAGCCAAATCGTGAAATCATAAAAGTGTCAAGAAAATAACTTAAGTTTTGATATCATATTAATATATCTAAAATATGAAATTACATGTCAATGTCTTAAACCAATGAATTTAATCATAATTTTTGTGTTGAAACTAATTTCACTATAGTTTTTAATTTGGTGGAGAGGACACGACACAAACATCTTCTAGTCATAGAAAGCATGAAGATGACAGAGGAAGAAAATGGGCTGCTGCACTTGATTTCAATGCAAGACTTGCAATAATGCAAACAACCTTTTGTCACATTGAGACTTTGATTTTTCAGCAGAGAGGGTATTGTTGATGTGAGTAGTCAAATTGCATGGGGTGAAGTGGATGAGAAAAAGACATGGACATAAAAAGGAACCACAGGATGTTGGATGTTACCCTGTCCAATCCCATCCTCCCTATGTTTTTGTTTGCATACCTGCGAAGTTTTAGCAACTGGTACAGCCTTCAATGATCAAATTTGACCGTCATGGGGAACATGTTAACCCCACTTCACTGTTATGCATTTCCATCACCCATTCATGTTCTGGGTGGCCTGGCATCATCGAAAGCTAAGCAAACAATTATTAAAGGATAAGAGTCTAAAGATTAAAGATTTGTCCAATTTTCTATCCTGCGGTTGGTAAGGTTTTCCCTGGTTTTCCTCGTGCGGCGCCTGCACAGTAAAATTCTTTTGACTGGCTAACCCATGATCATGGTTTTTGAATAAAATAATTGGGAAAATTCCTGAAAAAAGGACTGATATCAATGAGCTATTAGAATAATCTTCCAATTATATGTCTATCTTGTGATTCTTTTTCTTCTTAAACTTCTGTACAAAAGACTTAAACTTCAAGGTTTGAAGTTTTCGTCCAACATGAATAAAAGATGTCAACCATATTGCTATCATACAATCAAACACTATCACGAATCAAGTTTTCCTCTTCATCTAGTTTCCTAAAAGGTTCTTGCCATTATAAATACACTTGTATATTTATTTTACTGCAAGCTAACATACTTCTATTCTTCTTCTTTCTTTGGTTGACAAATATTTAGCAATCAATTGAACAAGGAAGATTATCAAGTCGATGGTTTCCATCTAATTCTATAAAAAATTATTTTTCTATTTATTTTATAGAGCCCTTTGAAAAAAGGTTATTTTTAATAAAAAATTTAAGATAAAAAAATATGAGCAATGAACTCTATTAAAGATAGTGACTACTTCTTAAATTTAAAAAAAAATTTATATACGAATGTGAGATTCCCTCCCAAATCAAAGATGATTGTCACTCATAAATGTAATAAATGGATCTTTGTTGACTTTTTAAATATATATTTAAGAGAGTTATTTTAATCATTTATTAGGTTGTATGATTAATATTTTGTTTGGACTTCATAAAAGAAGTGAAAAGAATTTGAATTTAGACATAAACATGAATAACATGATTAAGAGATCACCACAATGATTTTTAAAATTATGTCCAATTATTTCCTATTATTTGTTAGATCTTTTGGATAATTTCCACTCCATAGATGGGTCACCTAGGTATTATAGCTAAACTTGGAAAGAAAAAGGCAGACGCGTGCAAGCGAGTACAAGCAATCATTACTTCAAAATTCAACCGTGATGATTGAGGGAGAAGTAAGACTTGTGAACCATTTGGTCTTTAACTCACTTAAGCCATCTTGGAATCCCATCTTGCCAAGGCGAAAACTGAGTGCACCGTCTTTTCCTATGCTTTTCAAATCCTTTTCTTCTTCTCCGATTTGATTAAAAAACGTGTGGCAGGAGACTAATTTCTTTTTTAACATTCCACTTCTCGAGGCACTCAAGGATCTATCATACCTTATACCGTCAAATCTGTACCTAATCCATAATGAAAGAGACATCATCATTGTTTTGGTAGCAGGGTTTAGCCATTTCATGCGATTGCAAAATGGGGTTATATTCTGCATGTGGGGTGATTACAGAGTCCCATTGGAAGTGGTTGTTTTGACAAAAAATGCAGTGGCCTTACTGTTTCCCTTTTTATTTTTGCATTTTCCACTAGTTCATGCGATAGATCAGATTGCTTTTGCAGGGACCTAAACTACGCTTCTGTGACCTGCATCTGGATAACCGATCAACAAACCCCAGGTGAAAACTCTGGGACGCGTCCAATGATAAACTTGGTTTAGTCTTGGGGCTAGAAAGGAAGAGACAGATTATGAGTAGACCATACATGAAGGATAGAAACCTTTCTATTAGCCTAAGCCTAAGCCGTCAATTGCTGACAATTTGTCATCGCCATAAATAAGACAGTTCAAAATTTATGGTCCGCTGACAAGCTATGGCCAGGCAAGAGTCCTTACCAGCGAAGATCGCTTCATTGATGCTGGATACAGTTGTTGGTTTAAACTTTCCTGTTTTGTTCAGGTAACTAACCTCGTTCTTCCTATTCAGGTCTAGTTTCTGGACTCGAAGTTATTCCTATTCAGGTCAGACTCATCTTTCATAGAGGATTAAAAAATGATTGAGCCAATGACAAAAAGAACTGATATTGATGTGTTTGGGCGATTCCAGTGCCGTGAGATGTCCAATGCAAGAAATTTGTTTCCAGGAGAAAGTGTCTTCAATAAGAGGAAACCCATGGAAGCTTATTTTACATCCTTGCCCAGTTTCACGTCTGGCTTCTTGAGCTGGCTAAGTATTTCGTACTAAGCTTTCTAGGGTAAGCCATTTGAAAAGGTGAAAACAAAAGAGACAACGAAACTGGGTTGTTTCCATTTTGTCGAGCGGCTGTTATGGATTATTACATGGTTTTTTGTCGCAATGGCGTATTTAAAAATTGCTTTCAAGTTGCTTGGCATAATTGTTCCTATTGGCTTTTAGCTTTCTATCCATCCACTGTTCAGAAGGTCAATGATTTCCCACAGGGTGTCTTGTTCGGTTCCTCCATTATGATATCCCAAAATAAGTTCAAGCCTAGTGGAGTTTGCTCAAAAAGTTAATGCCCGTCACATGGCATCCCACATGGACTTTTCTTGCACCAACTGTAAACAAGGTTTCTTCTTCCTCCGCCTCAATCATTTGACACTAGCAGCTCAACTTTTAGCCTTAAGATTTTTGTCCTACTTTCATACGAGTAAAGCATGCACGAGTTTCAGTATCCTGTCTTATGGTAGATTATAGCCACAGAAATCTAACAGATCCAATCATTGTTTTCTGCTTCTGGGCTTATCCTTTTCATCATAATCATCATCTTTCTGTTCTCTAATAAGAACAGTATGTAGAAGAATGGAAGCCAAGAAAGGCAATGGAAGGAAAAGGGCTTTACCAGCAATTATGGCAAAGAGGTATGCCTGCCAAAAAGAGAACCTTGGGAGCGTACCCCATTCATTTACGCCTCTCCCCGTATCAGTAGCTGTCCATGCCAGAAACCAATTCACGGATTGAATGCAACATATGGATGAAGTCATTTGTTTCAGCCAAGTGTTTGGTGGGCTATGTCGTCAACTGTTGTGTTATAATATTTAACTTTTTTTCTTTATTCAACCAACTTCAATCATTTGAGAGTAGCGACATATTCAGCTCCCAACTGCCTCCCATATGAAGCTTTTAGGATGTTGCTATGGATACGTAGAATCATATATACAGAGAACCAAACCCAACCACCTAAAGATAAATTAAGGCCACATGTAGCGATCTGCATGTACTTCGAGATATACATAAATAAACAGATCGGCCATCCAAGCCTACTGAATCCAGGACAAAACCTATCAGTTCTGCGCATCTCGAAAAATGGAAGTTAAATTTTAGAATAGGTCAGAAAATATTCGTTCTGACTTCTCTAATCTGCGAGAGCGTCGTAGATCAGTAGAGCTGGCCACAGTTCAACCACAATATGCGGCAAAACCTCAGTGATCCTCTTGCAAAGATCTTATCCAGACAACTAGAAGTTGCAAGACGAACGGAGCATTTTGGCAAATATCGTCGTGCTGAGGAACAACATTGATCTACAGACATGGTTGTTGCAGCAAGAATTTCGGGTATTACTTCTTCTTCTTCTTCTTCTTAATCAGTTCTCTTGAAGAGTGTCCTTGAATAGCTATCTTAAATAACCTTAAGTAGGAAAACGTATTTTTCCCAATCTTCAACCATTCTAAGACTTGAATGACAGACAATTCAGCGTTTCGGGATTTATCAATGCGTACAGAACATAATTGCATTTTGAGTCCCGATGTTTCTACTTATAACCCAAAAGAGCAAGGAGGAGAAAGATTTTTTCTCATGGCATGGCCTGGACTAGGCTTAGGTCGATCTTATGGGTAATTTTCTAATTCAACATCCTCTTGCCTAGGATTTTGGTTGTTTTCTCTTGTCTTCTCTTTTCTGTTGCCATCAAGTCTTACAGCCTACCTCTATTCACGGGGTTTGAATTGCCAACCACAGGGACAGGGGCCTCAGGTTTTGGAAGCATCCCACGTGGGGGGTCTTTCCTACTTGGCTGGGTAGTGGGTTGAGGATGTTCATGGATGCCTTGTCATGATTCCGGAGAACCCGTGGCAGTTGAGGCCTACACAATTCAACAATAAAACAATGTCGAAGAAACAAGATGGTTTTCATGATAGCTCCAGCAAAGTTGGCATCTTTTGGGGAAAAAGCAGTAACAGCTTACGACTGATGGAGGTATAAGTATTTTGCAGAACACGGAAGCTCGAACGCATTCAGCAATAGGATTAATTTACAGCAAGTGCAATCAATCATTCACGACGCCCCCACAGCGGCAACCAACCTTGAAATTTCATCATATATCACAAAAATAACATCGTAATATCGACTCTCTCTCTGCATATCGATATTGCAAAGAGCAGTACCTGTGGTAAGGGCTCGAAGAACCTTTGATATGGGTGGAGGCAGTCGACCAAAACTTAATTTGACTTCAGCTCAATATCTTCACTTTCCTTGGTGGCATCACCATTATCCCGAGGAAGGAGGCCAAGTAGAGGTAGAGGCAACAATGAGCTGAGATTGCAGAGGATTATTAAAGAGGCTAAGTTGTCAAATCTGTCTTTAGTAATCCCAAAGACTTGGGTCAGACCAGCACCGATTAGGCCCCCTACGACACTTCCTCCATTTGATACGGACATCAGTGTTGCGAACAGTGTAGCTTCCATTCCCTCTGGACATAATTTTGCCGCTAGCACAAGAACAGGCATGAAAGAAGCCTGCAAGAAAATAAGCAATGAATTTCACAAAAGAATAAGTGGCAGCAAAATGGTCTCTGCAAAACAAGCAACAAATTTGTTGAGCAGGAAAAATGGTATGGAGGAAGACGATACATGATGTCATCCAAGTGGTTACTAGTGGACTCATCGACCAAACATAAACAACTATCTTAATTGTTAATAGACATCTTGTGTTAGGAGTCGAATTACAAAAAGCACTACATATTGCCACAGGACGTAAACAATCTCTTCTAGTTTCCTTTCAAGACTCCATTGACTCCATAATTTAACATTCCAAAAAGGCATGAAACTATACGAGGAAGATTTAAATCAAACAACCTAGAGATGCATGGAATGTTTCTCCAACAGAACCAAATGACCCTTCTTGTAAGTCTCTGAACAGTGCTCCAGACAACAGCCAAACCATTATACAACGGAAATTCCGTCTTCCAAATTAGGGACAATTATATGCATAAAGCAGGAAGTGAAACAACAATTCTCACATTAACTACATGAGAGTTATAACAAAAGGATGGTAAACAACAGCTTTAACCAAATCCACAGAGAATAAGAAATTAAAGAAAATATACATCACCTGACCAAGAACTGTTAAAATCAAAGAATCCCCTACTGCAAACCACTCATCACTAATACCAAACTTCCGATTCAATCCTGTTACAAGGAATATCTGACAAAAACCAGAAAGAGAAAAAACAAAATTAAAAAATGGGCAGAGACCAAATTGAACCCAAATGTTATTATAAGTAGCATTAAAGGTGAATTAAATTACAAACCTGAGTCATCCCAAGAGCTGAACCAAAAACCGTCGTTGCAAGAAAAATCTTTCGCAGCTGAACATTCTTTAGAAATCCATTATACAGTCCAACACCAAGCAATGATGCCACTGAAGTAACAAGCTTGACACGCCCCAAGAACTCTGGAGTGAAACCAAGTTTATTTGTTCTGTGACAAATTTCATATATAAATTAATAAATCTTGCTGCAGATTTGTGACGTTCCTAAAAATCTGTTTAAAAAGCTAAAAGCAACCATGAAAGACGTTGTCATGCAGAACATACGTGAAGTAAAACATGGCTGAGTCTGAATGTGGTGTTGCCTGCCACAGGAATAGAAATACTGTTGGAAGAAGCACATTGGGCTGCTTTACAGCATGCCACAACTGAGTAATGTCCTGTTTTGAGCTCTGGAGAAAAGTAAGACTTGCGGGAGAAAGATTTTGCCCTCTTGCAGTATGCAAAGGCTGCTCTTTTACAAGAACAGCAACTGCAGAAGTAATCAGTGGCAATAAAGCAGTGATGCCAAAAACAAACCTGAGAAATTAAAATTTTAACCAAATAAGTGCTTTGAATGAATCTTGAGTGATAGCATGGTACATCCATACAAGAACCATCTTAAGCACCTTACACCATAAGCATCCACCAGGGAGCCACTAAAGTAGGAGCTCACAATCCCACCAAAAGCCGAGGATCCCCAACACAAGGACTGAAGAGACCCTGACATGCTTTGTGATTCACCACGAGCCCTTTCAACAACCATGGAATCTACAACCTAAAACATACATTAGTATTTGAAAAAATCTATGGATTTTGAGACAGAAATCACGAGTATGAAACACCGGAGATGCAATTTCAGAAACAAGCAATGCAAATTGGCCTCCCTACATTAGATATAAGCAGCCAAACACCAGCAAAAAAGATGGACCTCATAAATCACAGCTAATTAGATCGTATGTTCTAGTACTCTGGGTATCAAACCCAGCCATCATTTGAAAGTGAAGTCCTCAGGCAACTGTTTTCGTTGGAAATATTGTGCCAACTGTAAGATCTTCAGCAACATGGGCCATAGACTACGACTAAAGGAATTACTTCTCTAAAAAATGTTCTGATGTGGAGGAAGGGTGGACATCTATGCCTTGATCGGACATTTAGAGGATGGTCATCGCTTAAAAAATTGTTATTTCTTTCAAATTTATAAGTCATTATGTATGATCTCGGGTGAAGTCCTACCTTTATCAAAGAGGCTATGGAATTTCCTATCGTCAGTGGCCAGTATAAGTGCTTTGTTACCGTGTGTAAGGTGATATATCAGGGTAGCCTAGATAAAAGTCATATCTCTATCTGAGAAGTTACTATATGTCAAGACTTGGGAGTCTGCCATTTGGATTGAAGCACATAACAGGATGTATCCTCCTTGATAATAAAGGAATACACAACAACTGACATCCCTGACAGTACTTTACAAGGGATACTTACAACATCAGAGAATGCCACCGAAAGTGATCCTAGAAGTATGCAGAAAGCAGCGTCATACTTGCTATCGACAAAAGTGGCCATCAAAGTCCATGAAAGTGTACCAACAAGTCCTGACAGGATCAGGTACGATCTTCTTCGGTAACCAAAAAGTGGAATAGAATCACTGCAATGTCCAAACAACTTTTGAATGAAAAGTTTATTCACCAATATACATGACAGTTAATGGGAAGTAGAAATGGGAGAGAGAAATAGACACGCACCTAATAAACCCATATATAGGTTTGATAAGCCATGGTAATGAAGAAAAACCAGCTATGACAGCTGTCTAGTCAACCACAAAGAATTTGACAGTCATTAAGCTATTGCATAAGCAGAAAGTGCCATAAAAAATCAATCAAGATACTCCTCCATTGGAAAAGTTTCACAATTTTCTCCTCAGAATCACACTATAGAATGAAAGAACAGAGCACTGTTATATTTCTAACCTAAGATCCCTATGGAAAGAAGAAAAAAAAGAACAAATTGAGTTGACAAACCTCAGCAGGATCCAGATGTAAATCATCCTTTAAGTAAAAACTAACTGCAAGCCTAGCAAGGCCTAGAACACCTTGCACAAAATAGACCATAGCAACTGCAATATTATCAGGAGACAAATCCACCCCAAAGCATTTTACACCACTTATTCGATATTTGCTCCTGCGAGGAGCAGTTTTTATAGAAGAGGATGTCTCTTCATCCATATCTGTCACTAACATATCCCCTTCTCCTGCACCTGGATCAAGCACACAAATAAAAACAAAAGAGATACAGAGGTTAAGGACAGTGTTCAGAGGAACCAAGTCATAATGGCAAAGTCTATGAATTCAAGAGTTAGAAAGAAAACATGAAGGAGAAAGACATAGGGGTGGACAAGGAAGCTGTATAGCTAAGGACCTTTGAATGAGTCTCTCAAGATGGAAAAGATAGCTAAAATGTCAATCATACATAGGATTAGTTTTTGAAAGTGAAAGATAAGGAAAAAAAAAAAAATACTAAGTCGAGGAGCCCCTTAACCTCAGTTAATTTAATTCTTTACTTGATCGACCTGCTCCAAGATAAGTCTTCCAATGCTTGGAGATAACCAAAAATGTTCATTGAATGAGCATACCACGCTATTAATTCAAATGGAAAATTTGGGAGGACCAATCTTTTACCACCATATTGAAAATTAAATAGATAATAATAATAATCACCCAAGCGTAGATCACCATGGCTGGGTTGCATCCAATCACGGCCATAGCTTAGTAATATCTAATCATGGATGAACAAGACCCAGCCACCCATATTTTGGCATGACCTAGATCTTTTTCCTTTTTTGTAATTTTTTAATCTTTTAATATGACAATATGATTGTATTTTCATGTCATTCACGTATTTATTTGATTAAAAAAAGGGCAAAGATCTAATACCTAAAGTGACCATAACTCGAGCCTCAAATTTAAAAAACAAAAAACTAGGATGCTAATGTCAAAATCATAAAAAGCACAAGAAGTTCTATCAATGCTCCAAAACTATTAGATCAAAGACTTCCCCTAGACTATTAAGTCAAACTACAATTTAACGCAGATACCATGTCCTTCTTAAGGTTAATTTTCTCAAAGCTTGAAAACTATTGATGCTGCATAGATAACAGCTATCCTAGTGGCTGGAGTCTATTCTCAGTAGATCTACCATAGCATCTAAATGGTTTAAAAGACTAAGAATTCAATCCAGTTGTTAGCCTAGACACTAATAAAACTCTAATCAAATAAGAGCTATATAAGTTAACCCTATTATTATGAACAACTCAAGCTCTATAATTACAAGTTCATTTTGAGTTTTAACTAACTACTTTCCCAAAAAAATTTAAATTTGTATTAATTAATTTAAGGTTGTATAAACTCAACTAGACACCTTTGAAGCTTGTAAGTTGCTTCTATACAAACTTGACCTACCTCTTTTTTAGCACACTAAAAACTCATTGGATATACAAACATACTAAGCTTGTTTTGCAAGTGTGCTTGTCATATATTTATGTTTGAGGTGTGAATAGCTGTTTATACACAAGCTTAACTTGATTTGTTTTTCGTGCATGCATGGGCACACGGTTGTGGTGTGTGAGTATAAGTGGGTGCGTAGAGATTCTTGTGTAAAAAACTGACTCATTTGAGCTAATTTAAAGCCCAGTGTGCGAGTATAAGTGGATGGGTAGAGATTCCTGTGTACAAAACTGACTCATTTTGAGCTAATTTAAAACACAGTGTGTTTGTGGGTGTAAATAGAGCTGGCTGAACAGAACCAGACTTGACTTCTTTGAAGCTAATTTTTGTGAGTGTATTGCTAGTTGCATACATACTTGACTAGCCTCATCTTGAACTAAACTAAATCCAATTTATATAATTCCACATGACACCTGTGGATGGCTGCTTTTATAACAAGTTAACTTGACCCAACCAAAGTTCAATGCGTGTGTACTTCTTTCTTTCTTTCTTTCTTTTGGAGGGGAGGGGGTGTGAGGTGAACAAAGTTGAGCTTTTAGCAGGGTGATCAAACTTGGCCCAACAAAAATTAGCAAGTTCAAACTCAACTTCAACCATCCAGATGATGGTCGATATCTCAAGGGGGTGAGGTTAATACAGAAAATCAGGGAAAAGTATAACAGAATAAAGACCTCACAAGTTCTGCAGCAACATTGGCAGGCGCCAAAAGGGGCTTGGTCAGAGGAAGGGAATGTAGAAGACAAAGAAGCCATTATAGACAAAGAGAAGAAGAACAAAGTGAACAATATGAGGGCAAACAAAGGACAAGAGCTAGGATAGAGTTCTTTGGGTCTGATAATTGGAAAGGAAGATGGAAAGGGAAAGCTTAGAAATCAGAACCTTTGTTAACTGGAACATGGATTTAATTCCTTTTCTGAGTGTACATGGAGTAGCTTGTTTGTCCTAAAGTGACTTTTCTTTGAAACAAAATTGCGTGTGGACCCCATATTTGTTGATATATCAGAATCTGCTAATATCTGCACGAGGAAGCATTAGTAGGCTAAGAGAATGTATAGATCATAAAGCGAGGTGGCCAGACAAAGAGATGAGCTAGGAAGATTGCTTCCGGTTTTATAATTGGAGAGGAAGAGAGGAAAGACTCAGAAGTCAGATGGTTTAGTGGACCATTCTTACATATTGCTTTTTTTTGCAAGTGCACATGGAATTGCTCGTTTGTGCTACAGTGGAATTGTTGAAATAAATTTGCCTGCAATTCTATTAGTGCAGGTGTGTTGAGAATCTGCTAGTAGCTTTGAAGGAAGCTTAAATCCGATGGGGAAACTGAAAAGAAAAAAGAGAAAAAGAAAGCTCGCACAATTCATTTCAGAGGAAGAAATTGCGAATCACAAGCCAAGGCTGACAAATATAAATAAACAAGGAGAAGATGGGGGATTAGTCTTGCCTTTGCGGACAAGCATTCCTCCAGAGAGGGTCTAAAGACTATGGATGGACAACAGGAAAATGAACAACAAAAAATACCCAATCAGAGAAAGTAGAGACAGAGAGACAGAATGTAGATTGGAGAGATGTTTGGATGTAAAACCAGTGACCTGGGCTGCTAACAAGTCTGAGCATTATGCCAAAACCCTATTGAATCAACCCCTCCCTGACCTCCTCCCCTTTCTTCCCCCTTTTCCCTCCCTCCCCCTTTCTTTCTCCTGGCAATGTTGGGCTCTCTCATTGACAACAACAAATTGAGTACTCTGGATCCATGGGATTGTTGATTGGAACATGCATGCTTAATTAATCATTTTCCAAGTGAAATACACCTCCCCAGTGACCTCTAACTAGCTACCACCCAATTCTAAAACGAAAAAATGTGCCCACAGTCCACTGAGCTAGTTTTGACCGACTCAATGGGTCATCTAGTGTAAAACAAATTTAACAAAAACCTATGTCACTAACTGTTTAATGAAAAAAAAATCTAAGCATTCATTTTAACTAGTCTAATCTTTCAAATCTTTAATGCTCACATCATAGATACATCACTGAAATACTCTATATATCTACTGGATAAAAATGTTAATTAAGAGAATTATCAAAGCTTAAATTGACATAAAAATTTGTGATTAAAAAACCTAGATATCAATTTCTTCCAGCCACAAAAAAATTATATATCATTAGATTTATGCCAAATTTTAAACAACACCACTAAAATTAATTGATCATGTCACTTGATTTTCCATAAAACTTAACGATATAAATGTAGATGAAAGAGCTAAGCATATTTCCTATGTAAAATTCAGGTAGATCAAAAGTCGAAAGCTCGAATCTATTTTAAAATAAAGCAAAATTATTACCAAAAAAGTTATGCCTCAAAAATACTGAGGTCGTGAAAACATAAATAAAAATGAATCCTGGAGATATGAACTATATATATTTTTATCACATCTTGGATTCTTGAATCTCATCTTATATTCCTACTCTTTTTAGAAAAAAGAAGCAATTGATACTGAACATTTGTACAAAACATATAATCGAGTTAACATCTATGAAATATGATATGTCGTGTATATACTTTGTGAAATGTACATGCATTATCACACAACCATATAATTATATACAAGCTCTAAATGAGCTCAACCAAGTCAAGTCGACTTTGTACTAACTTTATTATATCAAATTGAAATAAGTTGGGGCTCATTTAATAACAAGCCAAAGTTACAGAGCAAAATGTGACTCATTACTAATGAATTGAGATTGAACCAATTTTGGGTTCTTCGTGAACAGTTCAGGTTGTGAATTATCCTATGTGCTCACTTGAGTTACTTCTGATTCATCTACACCACCCCATCTCCTCTGTGCCACCCACCAAACTGCCACATGTAAGACCCTCCTTCTCAGGCCATTGCACCCTCATTCTTCTATGTCACAAAACGCTTGGGAGACGGATAACCGACCTCCTATCTTTCTCTTGCTCTTACACATCATTTAGCAAAAGCAGCTAGAGTCCCATCTTTTTTTCAACCAATTGAGACACAAATAAAAACACACCACAAACCCCTGATCTGAAGTAATATTTGGACCTATCATCGCCATTGCCCAAACATAATAATCAAACCAGTCAATTTATCATCAAATTTAGACACCGCATTTCCACTTTGGATGTCTAGAAATCGATATAGAAATAAAATTAAACCGAAACCCCTTAAACCTCGTGGTCGCCCCCACTCCAGACCACAATTCGACGTTCCAAATTATCCTTTTTCCCATTCTTTTCCCATGAATCAATTAACCATTTGTAGCGTCCTCACTATATATACTATAATGGAAAACTCACCGGTCCTGAAATCCAAAATGGAATCGTCGTCCTCATCCAGCCGGTGGGACGTCGCCGGCGCCGTAATCGGAACGGCGACGGACATGTCCTTCTCCGACAGCTTCCGACGTGGTCTCCGTCGAGTCCTTCTGTGAGCGCCTGCGACTAGCGCTATCGGTTTCCGTACAACCCGACAGAGCAGAGGAGAGGAGGAGATGGAGGACGGCAGCGGGCTTTGCGAGGTTAAGCAGCTCGAGACTCGAGAACAAGTCGAGGCCGATGCCATCTACAATCGACTCTAAATTACTATACTACCCTATCGAACCATCCCTGTGCGTCTTCGAGTGCCAAAGTCTGCTCGGCTCGAGACATGTTTCATGGGTCTAAAACTTCCGAGAACTGCGCGGGCAAGTGAGGCTGGGATTTGGACACGTAAAGGGTCACTTTCCTGGCTCCTCTCAGCGAATGGATGCAGGCCCCAAGCAATGTTGATTTGGACCCATATTGAAATCCATGAGAAAATTGGGCTGTGTGGTTACTTGAGACCCAAGAAAAAGAGAAAATGCCTCGTGTTTTTATCCCCTAACTGGGAGGATTAAAAAGCTTTAAAATCACTACATCTCTGCTCTAATTAAAAAATACCTTATAAAAAAATTATTCTTCCCTAAGGATTGATTTTATATAAATTATTTTTTTATAAATAAGATTCTCAAATAACATTAAAATAACAAATGACTTTTATTATTTTTTGTTATTCCCTCTTACTTCAAATGTGAACAAATTGTTGAATGAAAGCATTGTATCACACATCAACAAACAAAAGATTTAGAGTAATTCGGATAAATTTATTGTACATCCATTGTTATTGGTATATTTACCGGCTTCTTTTCCTTTCCATTAAGAAAATCATCAAAAATTATATGAATTATTTTTCTCTCTTAATTTGACTATTTTCTTTGCCAAGCTTGGATTACTTGCTGGATTCTTCATCACCATGCCTTTTGGGAACCATGCCACACGGCAAATCTCTACAAAGTTCATATAACTCTTAAAATAAATCAAAGAATAAGATCACAATTTACCCAAATTACATATTCTTATTTCAAATACATCTCAAGGGTGAAAGGACACTATTTTTCTCACCAATTATAATAAAACCATAATTGTAATAAGAAATAACTTAAATTTAATTTTTTGTGTTGTATTAAAAAATTTATTTTGATCTAAAGTCAGTCAAGCAGTAAATTTTATTTTTCTTATAAAGAAGATTCTAAAATAAGATTTAAGAAATATATAATATGTATCATTATTTATCACAAGTGAATAGCAATGGACGAATCTAACTGTACAAATAGGTCATGGGTTCGAATCTCCTTTCCTCCTTGTGTGTGTAAAATTTAAATAAAAAAAAGGACGAATCTAACTAAAGCTTCCCAACCCGAAAAAAGAAAATAAAGTAAAAGCAAGTTAAGGTTTTAGTTTAGTTGAGGTTTTGATGACGTAGGCCGTATCAATCAGTAAGCTTTGTGTTCTAGTCACCAGTCGTAGAGGTTAGTATTCCAACCTGGTTATTTATCCATGAAGATTTAGCTGAGTAACACAACAGTAGCCTTCAACGTAAAGTTTGGTACCAAGAACTCTTCAAGCATCTGCTTTCTTTCCTTTTTCTCTGTTTCTCCCTACTTTTTAAAGCAAGTTTCAACTTGATGGACGACGTTTAAGGAAAAGTATGAGAAAGAAGAACATCACCAGCGCACCTACCGTTGGTCTGAAATGGAGTTCCATGGGACAATTATTCAACTTATGTTTTTATTAGGTCATGTCTCTTTTCCCCCACTTGCAAAGGGGCTGCAAGTCCGGGCCCTCCATTGTCACTGTCTGTACCGCAAATTCCTGAGGCCTATTCCCCATCCTCGTCTTCTTCAACTTTCTTCTCGAAGTTAACAAAGGCGGTACAGGAAGACATCGAATTAGGGGATTTTTTTTTATTTTTATACAAGATTTATAGACCAAATCCTAAGATAGGAAAGAACAGAAAAGATAACAACACCAACGAGCCAAGTTCTTGCTACCCATCTGAGTTTTTCAGATGGGAGGTACTTCAAATGGCATGGCTATATCGGAGGGCACTGAAACCTGGAACTTTTAAGCAGTATGAGCAATAGCAGAAAAGGCCAACTTACATCAGCTGTACAACAAAAAAGTGCAAGTTCTGATAGATGCCGACGAAGAGAATCAAGCTTGTCCTTCTGGTCTATGTTTCATCTTGATCTTGCCATGTAAATGCTACCCACCATGGCAAACTGATAGAAAGATCGCTGTATCTGTCTCGAACAGGGAAGTTAGGTTTCATCTTTTGCAGTTTTTACTGCGTAGTTTCCGAGAGAAAAAGATGCTCCAATATGCACAGAATTATTCCCTCCAAAACAGTAACTAAAATATTCCCTTCGACGAAGTCGTCATGATCAACTCACTGTTGTATAAAGTAATGGAGCTCTCACTGGATGTATACTTCCACACTTCAAAGCTTTGATAAAAACGGGCATCGATTATTGGAGACGTAGAAATAGAAGATAAGAAAAGAAAAGAATCTAACACATATGAGGACCGAAGTAGTCATAATCAAGTCACTGTTTTATATAGTAGTGGAAGTCTAAGTAGATGTATACTAGCTCCAAAGTTTTGACAAAACGGGCATTGATTATTGGAGACGTGAAATTAGGAGATGAGAAAAGAAGAGAATCTAACACAAATGAGGTCATCGGTGCTTTGTGCTTAATTATTAGATGATTATTTTAAAATAAGCAAAAGTGATGGGAGCTTTAGTCAGACACCATCATCATCATCACAGATTATGAAAGGACAAAACTTTGTGGGCAAACCAACAGCATCACCTATTCATCGATTCAACAAAATCAACTCTACAATATCTAAGGCCTTCCAGTCCTCCTTACAGGAAGAGTATTAAAATGTAAAAGCTCACAAAAGAAAATAAGGGAGAAAACACCAAGAAAGGTTCCATTTTCCAGGAAAAATTCAACCACCATCCTTCTTCTTGTTGATTTGGACCTTGGATGGTACAGAGACTACCCTTCTGGAGCTGGCATTTTCTTTTATGGTTTCTTTTGAGCAAAGCAGGAATAATGGAGATTTAGAGAACTATCAGGAACAAATCCCATAGCCATCATCAGGTTCTAATTTATCCATTCCCTCGTCTAAGAGCATCTGCTGGTACCGGCATTCGCTGCTGCAGAAAGCTTTCTCACCTCTGCAACAGAATAACTCGATTAGGTTTGAAGCTTGAAACTTTGCTTGGTTTAATAACCAAAGATCAACAAAATGAATCAAATTCTACAAAGATACGTATGCCTATATAAGAAGACATGTAGCTAAAGCGGATATACGATTAGTCGGGTGCAAACATATCATCAAGTACACTATTATTAACCATCTTTCACAAAACTTAATGGAAACGGGAAAAAGAAAGCTATAGAAAACGATTAACGATTTTCAAGTCAAGTTCACTCAAACGGATATCAATAGCCTACCAATATATGGATCTTCAGGGTATTTTTTTGGTATAGGACAACCTAAATTAGGCCTAATTTCCAGTTTCCTTAAACAAGAAACTGCCATGCTAATAGAACAACGGTTCCAAAACTTTCACAAAATGACATGGCTAATTCCGAATGGGTCTGGTCTAATCAGTTTATTTTCTACCAGAAAAAGGAAAGCCGGACCAACCTGTACATGTAAATGTCTTTTCCCTGGCCAAGATTCTTCTTGCAAGAGTAGCAGATGCTGAGAAAACTTTCTGAGGGGTAGCTGGAGGACCGGTCTATGAAAAATCCATTTTCTTTGCTTGTAACAGAGAGCCCAGCACCACCACAGCAGCTTTCAACAACGCAATCCTCAAAAATATGAGTCGTTCTGGGGTTAGGTCCATGGGATATCACACAAGTATAGTCCTCTGAGAGCTCCATTTCAGTTGCAGAGAGACACCGCATGAAAACCGGGGAGGAGTTCGGAGTACCTGTGCCTGAATTGGCAGACCCAAATGTGGATTTCTTCGCCGGTGACTGAGAAAAGCCGGAAGAAAAAGAACCCAGTTGAGAGTTCCTCGTCTTGATGATGAAATCAGCAGGAGATTTTGGCGATTCAGTGGGAGAAAGAACCGAACTTGGCGGAGGAGGAATCTGAATCTTAAGCTGAGAACCAAAGAGAACCATTCGGCTATCAGGTTTGGATGATTTTGAATCAGTTTTCTCTTCATTGAGAGCATCCACGATAGCTAGGCCAATGCCTTTGGTGTCCAAATTGTCCCAATGGCGTTTGGGTTCAGGTTCTGGATTTCTGGGAGTGTTTGTTTCGGACCAGAAGGGGTTTCTGATACCAGAGAATGGCTTGCTATCGAGAATGGAAGTTGGGCTCATCACAGCCTCAGTATCAGAGACAGTCTTTTGTGTAAAATTAGTAAACAACCTTGGAGAAAGTAAGAGAGATGAAGTGGGTTTTCTGTATTTGTCAGTCGGGGATGGGAGGGGGCTACAGTCTGCCATTGGAGCTTGCTTGCTGGTTGATCCTCTTGCTCTCTTCCTCAGCATAGCTCAAAATCTTTTACTACCACTGTAAAATAAAAATTGACTCCAAATTAAAACTTGCTTCTTTAAATCGAGAAAGAGAGAGAGAGAGAGAGAGAGAGAGAGATGCTGGGACTCACCTGAAGAAAGTTGTGGTTTTTTTTTTATTTTTTTCAGAACAGAGTGCTTTCGTCTTCAGAAATGAGACTATCAGAGAAAAGGATTCTAGTACAGTCAAATCCACCATCCTGGGGAAACCCAGAAACCAGAAGACCTGAAAGAGTTTCCATGAAGCTAGCTGTCCCTGTTAAACCTCTGTAACCTCCATTCCTAAAGACCGAGAAACCCAATAAGGAAAATGAGAAAGCTTCACTTTTTCCCCGAGTTTCTCGCCCTTTGCTCGTTCGCGTGTATTCTCACACTCGGGAGGAATCACTCAGGCTCACAACCGACGTACGAAGAGACCCCCACCCGTCATGATCAGAAGGAACAAACGTGCATGCACCAGACAGCATTAACAAAGAAGTCTTGTATTTACGTTCCTTTTTGTGGCGTGCTTTTCTTTCTCCTTTTTTCCACCTTTTGCGTTTTCGTCCCTCTCTTGCTGCGGTTTCAGCAAGCTGCTTTCTATGACCAAAAACGTTTTAGGGCCTACAGAACCATACAAGAATCAAAGTAAAACCATGCCTGAAGAACCCAGTATTGAAAACAAAAGCACACTCTTCTCTCTCCTTCCCTCAGGGGGATTGTCCTTTTGTGATGCTTTTAGACCACTAACTCAGGTTTTCATCACCAGTACTGAAAAATGGCATGCAGTTGCAGAGAGGATAGACACACTCAGACACACGCACGCACGCACACTTGGAGAAAGACAGGGAGAAGGAAATTGTGAGTTCTTAGAGGGTGGTTGCGACTGATTTTTAAAGACGCGTGTGCATGGGAATCAGTGGATCTGATAAAACTACCCAACACTGTCAAAGAAATGGCCGTTTTTCCTCGTCCTTTTTTCTTTTCTGCCCGAGAATTACCCCTCTCTCTCTCTCTCTCTCTCTCTCTCTCTCCCAGAGGATTAATTATTCCATCGCCTCTCTCTATCTCTCAACATCATATCACCATCTGCGAATATAAAATCCAAGGCTAGAATTCAGGACTGGCGTCCCCGTACAGAGCCTAACCAAGGCGGTATTTCTTGTGGCTTCTGATCGGCTCGGCTTGGAGAATCTCGGGTCCATCATTTGCCCTCTTAATTTTAATTACTCCCGTAATTAGCACCTGTTGTGCGCCATTTTGAGCACTCCAACCTAACCCCAAACTCTTCTGCTTAAAGAACAGATTCCTTAGTTACATCTGAGCTTGAACTTCATTTTTAAAACTCCAACGAGAATATGGAGATTCGGGATGATTCCAATTAGCAGAAACCAAGAAAAAAATTAACGTTCTTCCATGTTTTAAAATGCATTATGAGAACCCAGAGAATAGTGACGCGGCTAGCCTAAGATTTTGTCACCAATTTTTTTTTTTTTTATAGAAGGGTAAATGGTATAAATAATTTTTATCTCAACATTATAAAAATTACCATATTTATAAAAAAATAAATTTTAAAAAAATTTAAATATCATTCAAAATAACCCTTTTTTGTAAAAATTTTATATTTATAAATTAAAAAAACTCTTCTGGACACTACTTTCTTATATTTTGTTCAGTTCATATACATTAAATACAAATTAAAAAAATATCTTAAGAAATTTAACAATAAATCATTTCCTTTAATTATTTTGATATCTTAACTTTTTTTATATAATAAGTTATTATTATGGTTTATGATATTTATTTTACATTGTTAAGATACACATGAATTATTTATAAGATAATGAATGTTATCAATTTTTAAGTTTATTTCTAAATTAAATAATAAATTTTATTATGGCAAGCCGAGATCCTGAATCCTCTCCAACTAACACGGCTTTTACGTTTAGTAACGTTGGCTAACGACGCATTTTGTAGTACCAAAATACGGTCGTAGCTCACGGACTGCTGGGTGGAAGCTGTTCCATCGTCATCATAGTCCCGGACTCGTCGCCCACATAAGCACGGAGGCGGGCCCCACCATCTCCTAATTGGGTTCCTGGTCCGACGAATCGGACCACCCACCACAGAAGTGGAGCCCACACTACAAGTTGCGCCACCCCACCCCATTCCATGTTGTTTCTTTCTCGAGTTTATGACGACATCTACCACCTTTCGCAATGACAGAACTGCCCTCTTAATAATGGGAAGGAATACTATGCGAGGCAGGGACCCGTCAGGAAACTGCAGCAGCGGGAATCGTGCGGGCCCGATCGGGTATGATGAACCGGCAGTGTCAATAATGGCGTATGATCACAGTGATCAGAGCTGACCAAGTCGTCTGACCAGTGTGGCCCCGGGTTCCTGCACTGTTTTGTCCGACCCACTAAAAAGGGCATACATTAATTAGAGATGCTATGCACATTATTTTGATGTATCCTCATGTATGTCACCAAAGCATGAAATAATTCAATCCCACGGGTGCTCGACTCTCTAACTTATCCTGATCATACATTAAGAGCTTGGAACTCCATAAATAATATTTTTAAAACATTATTTTGAAGTGTCGGTGTTTATAAAATTGAAGCTTGTTGATATGTTCTTATGTAATGCATAATTGCGAATTCGTTGATATATTGTCATCTTTGGTTCCCGATAAAGAAGAAACTTTCTTTATTGTAATTATTAGTAGTCATAATGCCAACAAAGATGAGGCACCGAATAGATTAAAGTATAGAGCTCGTCTTTTAGGCTCTGTAAAGGCTCGAAAGTAATTATTGACAACCCTTTTTTCTGTTGCGGATTAGGCTTCCGACTGATTCCTTCTTGCTTTAATTTTAGCCTTTTTTCCACCATCATTAAAGCTCTAAAATTTATAGTGGTCAGAAATTTTTATATGTTCACATCTTTTCATGAATAAAATGTTTGCCTCGGCTTTTGTTCCAAGTTACAGTAAACGGATCTTAGATAAAGGCCAAGCATAGTTCCAAGTTGCAGTAAACTTTCGGTCTATACCAAAAAACCTAAAAATTATATAAATGGTAAAAGTCTCGTACCGGAATTATAATCATTCCTAATTAAGCTTGAATAAAATTGTCATTTCAACTCTTTAATTAATTTTATAATTGGGTTTGAAATCTCTTAACTTAATATTAAAACTTAAGTTAAATTTATTACACTTGTGTAACCTTAAGTTTAATATCACGTAATGTGTGGGGTATATGATTCACTATAATGGAATTTAGATAAAAAAATATAATTCTAACTCTTATACTAAGTTTTAGATTTAATTTTGAGCATTCACCTTATTCTTTTGAAGAAGTTAAACATCATTTAGAAACATAGTTTCTGAAAATAATACTTATTGAAATGTTTTGCAAAAATAAAATAAAAAATTTCATATATTTTTATTCAGTATTTTGAGAATATATGGTTATCGTTTTTATTATTATAATATGTTGTTTATAATAGACCCATAAATTTAGACATCCAACCTATTAGAAATTTATGATCCATTATATCAACTATATTGTGGATTATTTTCACGTGGAGGATATTATAATCTGCTCCCCCCTCTAATCATAGTAAATTTTACAATTTTACTGATTTTATAATATGTTTCACAATTTTTTTTGTTAATTATAGTATGATTCATAATTTTTTATTTAATTCACCGATTTTTTTTTTATAAATAGAGCTCGTGTATAATTTTTATTAAGTAAGAATAATGCTATTAACGTTTTTACATTTTTTTTTCCTTTTCATCGTGCTCTCTTTTCTTATTTCTTCTCGATTAGTTTTACCTATGCAAGCAATTTATTGTTCAAAAAAAAAAAAGATCTGAATTAGTAAGTGCCATTTTCATATTACCAGCTTGTTGTAAAATTATAGTAATATCTAAGCTTTTGAACTAATTAGATATATTAATGAATGAACTAATGATATTACTATATATAATCAGATTTATAAGTTAGAAACTAATTTATAAATTAAGATGATATTTTTTATATTTAAAAAACATAGATTTATAGTGTAAAACTTTTATCTCAAATATAAAACACATGCATATATACATATAAAAACACAAATACACATTATTTACTAGAGTATTTATAACATAATAAAACCATATATAATTTTGAGTGGAATCCGAATTATTTAATAAATAGGATGAAATATTCGTTCAAAAAAATTATTCCAGAAAGAAATAAATACCGACAGATTATGCAAACAAAGTACATTCGACACGCGTATGGCGTGTTTTCGAACACCGTGTGTTTTCCTGACTGAAAAGAAATTACACGAGGAAATGTACTCTCCCAAAATCGGTAAAAAAAAAAAAAAAGAGCAAACGGGCAGTGGACCCCGCCCCATTTCTTGATCCAACACCACATCCAACGGTGAGATAGATTTCCTTTTGCTCAGATCCCTAAGTAGCACTTTTTGACCTTTTTGGGGAAATGCTTTTTACCCTCCTCCGCACGCGCATGTCGCTAAACCAGCTACATCTTGCACACGTTGGCATTCTTGGATTACCAATCAACGGTGATCATCGCGCCTCGATCTCCTCACCTCCTGCCCACGGACGCATCCCTGCCGTGTACGTAGGAAACTCTTTTCGGGGTTCAGACTTGACTGCATTCTTGAACCAATCAAATCGTACGATATTATTTAATCTATGACTCTGACAGGAATAGTCCCGATCGTCGGGAAATTAACGTTAAAGCTGTAGCAACTCTTTTTCCACTCCTCAACGTGGTAAATAAAATCAGTTCTTTTTGCTTTTAAAATTTTTCTCGGTTTTCCGGTAAAACAGTAAAAGTTGAAAATCCGAGGTTTCAAATGAAAAAAGGAGTCAACATTTCAATTGTAAACATTTATTTTCTCTGCTGTTGTTGTCTCGGCGCTTACGATCCTCGACCACTACCTTAGACTAGACTTGCATTATTGCATGAGACAAGGATAGATTATTTAGCTTGTTGCTTACTCTTGCTGCAGAGCCCGAAAGTCCTCCATGTCCAAGGCCCCAGCTCTTTCGAATACTGTTTTTTTTCCCTCTTATTTTGCAAGATAAACAACAGTAGATTCTCGACTGGATTTCTTGATCTGGGCTTCAAATAAGCGAGCATGAAGTTTGTTATATGATTCTGTAGAAAACAATTCAAAAGTCGGACTCATCGTTACCCAATCCACATCTTTGCGTAATTTTCTTAAAGATTATTCTCCATTAGAAAACTTAAACGAGATTGTTGGGTTTATTATTAAATATATAGCACTACGTAAACCGACGTCTTTTGCGTCAATGTCGAGCTAAACAACTTCACGAGACCATGACGTGATACCTAGAAAACGCTAAAACTGCAAACTGATGCAGCAAGAATCCACTGACCAAGGAATATCTGTGCTTTCTTTAATCGTGATTATTATAGATATAATTGCAGCAGATAAAGTGATTATTATATAGATGAGCTAATCAGTGTGCAGCACTTGTCCTAATGAGCCAATATTGGTGCTGTTTTTGTGGTATAGGGTTAAAACACACAATGGCGTTCTCTGGTTTGCTGGTTTAGGTTTTAAATAGTTTAATTTGCATTATTTGTGATGTAGACAGGGAATTAGGGATCTAATAAGCTAGACGTTATGATCAAATGAAAACCAAAGATTTAATGGGCTTGAAGACCACACAACTTCTATGAAATCGACGACAAAGCATGAAGGTGTAGGAGGAGCGACTGTGTTAACTTGATTTTCGTGGAACAAGGAAAGAACTGTTTCGCTAATGGATTTTTCTAGCTTCTAGACTGTCCTCAATCGTGTCGAGATTTAAAGGACACCGATAAGTTAACAAGCAACAGGACGTAATATGTTACCTCGCAAGAAAACAGCCCCATTTTCTGGTAATAGTTTGGAGCTCGAAATGGGAAATGACAGAACATGGTTTGTATCAGCTGTCAAAACTGTGACATGTTCGTCCGTTTACAAAGAAAGCAAAATGGTGGTGATTCTGAGACATCGACATGTCACTGTTTTCACTGTTTTTACCTAAAACCTTACCCTAGTTGGAGTAATTATAATAAATCAGAATGGTGATAACTCTGGTCAGAGAAGAAAAAGGGAAGAAAACTCCATGATGTCGACGTTGCGAAACCTGGAAACTTCACCTAGCTGGAGCAAGTGGGGATTATTACTGTACACTTTATCGAGAACGTAACTCGAGATGGATCCCAATATTCATGGACCTAAAGAAATTTTAAATCGTTTTCGTGACATCATGATATTGGATTGAAAAGAGACCCCTTCTTTCTTGTGTTATTGGGCAAGATTTATAGGCTGTCCCTTCTTTCCCTTGAGAGGACCAGGGGTTGTGAGAGAGAGCTGTTGTTCAAGCTTCACCAATGGCGTCGTAATCATTGAAAGGTAGGCCAGCGTGAGGGGCCGGAGTGGGTGGGCACTTGTTTGCGTCCAGGTCATCACCGATGAGGCTTATTTGCTGATAGAAGGACCCCATCGAGGGGAAGCAGTGACAAGACCAGTGTCATTATGTGAGAAGACATCACCAATAACAAATTTAAGAGTTCGAACTGCTCAAAAGTGGAAGCAGGTGGGATTGTCTTGGCTGGCAAACCTTGGCCTCTGGAGCCTCAAGCCAGTCAGGTTTCTTCAAGTTGGTCATTATTAGGAGATTGATCAGCCACTTTGAACAGACGGCAAAGTAGATGTTCTGATTTTGGTTCAGTCTAGGTATCATTGTTATGTCTTTTCATTTATTAATTGCATGGAAGGAGAAGATTCATTATCATTATGCGAATCTAAATCGATCCCGTAGTAGACAAGGATATCTCCACCAGAAGACTATAAATAGTCTTGTTTGGTTATATGCTTGATAATTAATCTCGTTAATGGAGGAGCACAATAGAATACTGAGACAGTAGCCCTTCTTTTTACCAATGTTATATAGCCATAGACTTGTCTAGTAAACTTTTGCAGAACTTTTTTTGACTTGAGATATCAAGAAATTAACTTTGGAGAATAATTGGCTCTTATCTTTAATATTATTTCTCAAAAATAAATCGAAAACTACTTATCTAGAAACACAGGACCCTTTTTTTTTGGCACCATTCACGATGATAAGATAACTTTTTCTTTCTCTCCTTTCAAGGTAGAAAGAGGGAAAAATGAAAGGGTGGTGGTGAACACTAGTAGAGATTTTTATATTTAATTCAAGCATAAAATAGGATACTTTATCTGTGATTCTACCAAAACATAGAGGATCTTGATCTGAGGAAAACAAGCCAAAAACTCATAGCTACATACATTTATATAACCCCCCAATCAGACTGTAAATCGATTTGTGATATAAAAACTACTTTTTATATATGAAAAAAATTTAATTTTGTCATCTTATCATTGGAAGACCCAATAGTATATACCGGCATCTAATAGGTACAATACATATACTAACCATCAACCAAAATAAACCGTGGCAAAAGTTAACATTAGGTTGCATGCCTACAACGTAAAACCAAAAGTACTTTACCTAACACACAATATCGAAGGTAAAATATTACTTTTATGAAAAAGTGAAAATAAATAGATGAGAGAAGAAGTGCGTCTGTTACCTTGTTTGATGATGAAAATGGCAAGAATATATGGACAAAACGCATTGTTGTTACTTCTTTGTTTTTTTATCCTCAGTGAAAAAGAAATAAAATTATAATTCTAAAATCTTTTGACCAGCCAATCACCTTGATTTTCACAAATACAAACACTTTGTTGATCAATACTTATTGATAGCATACGCTACTTAAAATCTTTTGATCTTTAATATGATGTCGAGTGTGCACGTAAGTGTATGTATTTAAATATATGTTTATATACATAGGCGTTCCTCTTGTACGGGTAGATGTTGCCTTTTTTCGAGAACCCTTTCGTATGTAGTGAACTTCGAGAGGAACAAGACGTGTTGATGGCAGTCTGCTTCAATTATATAGCTTCTTCATCAATGTTGTTTGCCTTTTCCTTTTAAGCCATTCACTTTTTAAAGGCTTAGAGCTATAGACAGTTACATTTCACCTAAAACAAAAGATTTTAATAGGAGTAGGTGGTGTAGTATCCACTTGGTTCTTAACGCCGAAGAAAGTAGGCCCCTTCATACTACCTTTTTCATGGGTTTAAGTGCCCGTGGCCCCGTTTCTCCACACGTCTCAATATCACTAGTTCTGATGTCCATCTTGGGAGGAATTGGATGAGGAAGTGAAGAGTTTATCCATAAAAAAATGCCAATTTAGAGCACTATTTAATTTCAAAGACAAAGGTGGATAAATTGGTTGAATGGGTCTATCTAGATTATTGACCCTGATTTGGACTTGGGTTCACCTTTAAAGTTTGCAAAGTGGTCTTCTTCCATGATGGACCACATTCAATCTGTGTCCCTTTGCCGCAGAATAAAGTTTGGTTTGGCAAGTACCTTTTTTTCTATTTGTTGAATTGATAAAGAAGATTTCCTTTTCTAATGTTTGCATACTTTTAGGTTCGTTTGTTTTCCATTTCAACACCACCTGAGAAAATCTTGAGTTAAATCACAAATTAATTGCTTAGTTTAAATTTTATCTATTAAATATGGATCTTGATCTAATCTGTCTTTCAATTTTATTGAGTTTGAAAGTCTAGGTAAAACATTTGACAAGAATCTGAACTACTTAACAGATTGGTTGGTCCTTGTCACCCATTCATTCATCAGCTTGACTTGGGTTAGAGCTAGTTAAAAATCAAACCATTTGCAGTATCTAGAAAGTCCTATTTCATGGGGTTGCTCTTTTGAATAAAGATAACCCTATTTTAACCTTATTTTGATTTATTAATATTCCGTTGATTCTTACTGTCGTTATCGTCAAACATTTTCGTCTAATACTGTCATGCTGACATAAACTCATATCTCAGGGGCTCAGTAAATGGTCTTTGGGGAATGGATTTTTTACAGTTTTCAGATCCCTCATGGGTTTTGCTTTCTCAAGTTGGTTTGACTACTGCAATTGATTCTAGACTGCAATGCTACTGGCTGCTCTATTGCTTTATTAAAGTCATTTAGCCCGTAACTTGGGTAATTTATAGCTTCTCTACTTGTACTTTGTACTATTTGGTCCATGTAGTTCTTAAATGAACTCTGGCTGGGATTGCTATGCAAATGAGCTTCAGCTGGGCAATGGATGGTGAAATCTTGACCTCGTCAAACTTCACTCTATCAAGTTGGGATGTTGAATCTTCACATTGTTAAATTTATTCCATCAAGTTGGGGTATTTAGCTGGGGGAATTCAATGCAGCAATAGATTTTATGTTGGTTATTCCCAATTACTAGAAGCAGTCTTCAATGTCTTAAGGCCCTCCTAACTGCAACAAGATCCGCTTCAATAAAATCCGACTTCTGGTTTATGACAGCTTTAAGTGATAAACATCAAGTACAAACAGAATTAATTGTATGATCAACTGCAGTTTTTTATAAGCATTAACGAAAAGAAAATGCAAGAAGAAGGAATAATGATGAAACTAACATTCAATGAGTTAAGACTATGTCAGAGAAAAGGCCATGTCAACATCCAGATGGTAGAAGATGTAATCCGTTTTCAGTTTTTATGACCATAATCAAACACCTAATGTAGTTATAACAGTTTAATCTCCATAATTAGTGACGAGACAACTCTATAAATAAAGAGTTCGATGTAAAGTTCCATGCACTCGAATGCACAGAAAGTACTTTCAACCAATCTTCACTATGTTTTTCAGATTATTCTCTGTTTTCTGCTTCCGCATGTTTCTCTTTGTTTCCTTATAGTCATTTTCAAGTACTACAAGATAGGCTCATCACCAGACTTATCTAGAATTTGCTTAAGGAAGGAGGAAGGAATGGGCTAATCTGCTTTCGATAGCATCCCTTAATGGAGTTTGGGGGAGAAAGAGTTTAACTATGAATAAATAAGTGGAAGATCTGCAAATCAGTGACTATAACTTGTAACGAAACATATTGCCTCCCAATATTTTTTCACTTGTTCTATGCTTCCCTGAGGTTGGTTCTCAACTTACTGGAAGATGTATAAGTTAGTGATGATTGCACTTGATATTTCTTTTGCTTGTTCTTTATTGCCTCGAGCTTGGTTCTTAATGCCTCACCTGTGGTCTGTGATTCAAGAACTTAAAGGTCTCCAAGATTATTCATCCCTACTGCAGAAACAAATGGAAAAGACATCATTGTTGCTATCTTTTGGAACTATGGGACGGAATTTTGATGCAGCCGAAATGCTTTGGCTGTCAGGAATCTTCTATTAGGGCTGTTCAGTAGGCCAGTACGTAACAATTCAGTGTGCGTGTCAAGGATGTATTCCTGACCTTGGGTAAGCCACCTTTTTCTCCTCTTTTTCGTCTGCCCCTAATGGTACCTACCTCTCACCCATTTCCCCTCCTCCTTATCCTCCTCCTCTTCTCTGGTAGGTTAGCAATAAAAGCTAGAAGCTTTATGCTTTAGCTATCTAACTTCGGAGACTGGAACAAGCAATCCCGGCATCTTAACATGCACTTCATCTTAACCAATGGTTAGAACGTCCATTTTGTTAAATCAATCTTTATGAAGGTCCATTGTTATTATCTGCTCTGGACATTGTCTTGGGGTTTTGTTTGCAACTTAAACAGCCGCAGAGTACTCCAACTCAGTTGCTGATCTTTCTCATTGTTTTGTACAACTCGGGAGGCCAAAAGGGTGATGTGCACACAAGTGCTGAAGGGGAAGAAGGGTGCAAGATTGGGAGGCGTATTAGTTACATTGGTGAAATAACTCTATCCAAATGAGCTAAGGAAGCTAAATCACGCGAGGGTTCTTACTTTGGAGTGGCATGCAGCGTTGAGTATGGAGCACAGAGAAGGAGTAGAGTCCAGGTGCAAGAGCAATGGCTTAGGCTTCGGTTTAAAAAGTTGTAGCTTAGGCTTGGATAGGTTTTGAAATTTGGTTGAAATTGTCTGCACCTCTTTATGAGAAGAAAAGAAGAAACAGAAATAATGAAGGTGCGCAAAAATGACCAGAGGGAGTGCGTTTTACCCCATCAATTCTCAAGTATCAAGGCAGTAGTCAAGCGACCTGTCCTGCAAATAATGCAGTGCCTATGTTGCTGCCTTTTGTCAGAACTATTCCTGTGCTGCATCATAATCAAAGGCTCAAAAGATCAAACGGGCTCTATAACTGAACTTTTTTCAATCTACCATGGTGTTGGTACAATCTCATCAAAACCAATAAATGAAAATAAATAAGACGACAAGACTGACCCATAGAGTAACTGTGTCGAGGGGAATAGGAAAACAGTACTCCACGTGAAAACCAAGATCCAATAGGAAATAATGACAAAATGATAGAACTCCCAGTGCATTATCAATCAGCTTGGTTCAGATAGAAAATATGTAGATGATGGTGTGAGTTACTGGTTACTGCCAAAGTTCTGCAACATCTGTGATGTAAATCAGATCTTTATGGAGTTGTTCGGACAGTGAGGTGAGAAAAGTGTCAAACTTGCTCTAGGGCTGGATGTCGTCTATCAACAAAGACTAGCTTATCTTGGGTGAGAAGACTAGTTCTTATAGTGCGGCCCATATGGCAAAATTTTTTAGATCAGTGAGTTTGAATGAAAGCAGAGGGGTCACACTGGTGTCACTGCCCAGTAAGAAAAGGGGGTCTGATGGATAGGTTATCACTGGGACAGGGGGATCTTTCGCTTCATCTCCACTCTTTGACTGGACGGAGGATGAGTTAAGATGGCTCTTTTGTCTACCAGATGGTGGCACATATGGGGTTCTGGCCGAACGGTTCCCTTATGGTGTCTGATTAACTCGAAAGATAGCTAATAGGGCTTGGTCGGTCCCCATATGGGTGATAGTTTTCTTAGAGCTCCACAAAATCATGTAGCTCTGATGCTAAGAGAAACCTGAACCTAGAGTGGTCGGTTTGAACCAAAGTTTATTTCACAAGCAAACCGATTGTGGTTATAAGGGGAAGAAGAATCCCCCATAGAAGCTTAGAGAATAATGAACCCTAACAAGAGCCAACATACAAGAAAACAAGAAGAAGAACAAAGATCTCATGTAACAGACTAGTCAATAACATTTTTAGACTAATATGGGAACTGCGTGGGAGTTGCTGAGAAATGGGATGTTGGCTTGCCCTGCATAGGCAAGCCAGTTTGTTGCTGTTGCAGGCATCTAGATCCCATAGAAGGAACTAGACAACTATCCAACGTGACAGCCATATGGCTACCAAATCAAATCTATATCTAAATACCAGGTGATTTTGATAGTAGATCACCCACGTCACAACATAATAGTTCTTCCACCGATGAACAATTTTTATCCAAAAAAACTCAGGAATAGCATAGAGATAAACAATGATATATGTGTCTAGTTATTAGATCTTTAAAATTAAAACAAAAAGAATATAAAGTTATGTCAAGTTAGACGGATGAACAATATTCATCAAATAATCCAAAATAGTTGTTTTCCAATTAAAACAAAAGAAAGATAAATGAGAGAGTTATACATCGAGAGATTCACACACTGTGAGATCCACAATTCTTGAGATTTAAAAACTGTAAGAATTACAAAATAATCATTTTTATACCGATGAACAATTCTTGTTCGATAGAAGTTAGGAATCGCATCAAACGAGATAAACAATGATATATGCGTTCACTTATTAGATCTTTAAAATTAAAACAAAAAGAATATAAAGTTACGTCGACTTAGACGAATGAACAATATTCATCAAATAGTTTAGAATAATTATTTTTCAATTAAAAAAAAAGATAACAATAAGATTCATATACCGAGACTCACATACAGTAAGATCCACGAACCATAAGATAAACAAAATAATCGTTCTTACACCGATTAACAATCTTTCTATCTAACAAAAACAATCGTTTCATCACATGTTTACTTTCATCATTGATGGCTTTATGTTCCTAACCTTCTGCCATATTTGTCCGGTTAGAGTCCTTAACTATTGCTTTACTTAATTGTGCATGTTCTTGTGTGACCAGATATCCTATGAGCTACTTTGTCCCTTCTAATTTGTGTCATCCGTTTCATTTTTCTCTTCCCTACTTTATATCATCTATGAGATAATGAGTGTTTATTGTGTCTTAAGCTAAAGGAAGAAAAAGTATTTATAGTTTCTTTAGATACTTTGTTTGTAGAATAGAAAAGAAAAGAAACCAGGCAGCCCATCCATCATATGATTAGTTAGACTCGTGGAATTTGGTTGAATCTGGCTGCACGTATTTATAAGAAGAGGGAAAAGAGGAAAATAAATAAAGAGATAAAGCAAAAAAAAGTAATGCTCATATTGAAAGCATTAGCTTGTACTTTTATGTAATGCATCATAACCCAATTATAATACTGAGTCAGGCGTCCTATTCAAATGTGGTATCCAGCTAAGCCATTTTAGATCTGTTATGGTGTAATACGATGTTGTCCATGAGTTTAATAAATAAAGAAGAAGGCAAAAATAGTTGAGGTTGATTGAAAGAACTACACATAAGACTCCTATGATATCTTTGTTAGTTTGTTGTCAAATTCAAATTAAACGAATACGCTTGGTGATTGCCCGCTTGTCGCAGCGTGATGGATAATACATATGCCACCTTTCATCACATGGAAAAACTTGGAAAAGCAGTCAACCATGGCGGCTATGAGCAGCATTACGGGACGGCAATTCTTACTCAGACTCTAATAAAGGCCACTACTTGCACACCACTCCAAGTAATACAGACCATCTTATTATATTATCTTGTCCCAACTTAATTCTTTAGTTGTCATAAAAGACCAACACCATTAACCTCTTTCCAAGTAGGTCTTCCCCTGCGGTCTCCTTTCCTATATAATCGAGTCAGCGAAGCTCTAATCCATACCCCAACTATTGCAAGACAATCGTAATCGAGAAGAACATATGGAAGGAAGTTCTTGGGAATCAGACGGAAAAGAAGGTGGCGATGGATTCACTGAGGTCAGCCTTCGACCAATGGATCTTTCTGACATAGACCATTTCATGGTGTGGGCTTCAGATGATAAAGTGACTCGCTTTTGCACATGGGAACCCTACACTAGCAAAGAAGAAGGCATGAACTTCATCAAGAACAAGGTTATACCCCACCCGTGGTTCAGGGCAATATGCCTTGACGACCGGCCAATTGGTGCCATTTCAGTCATCGAAAATTCAGGCAATGATAGGTGCAGAGGCGAACTTGGGTATGTTTTGGGCTCCAAGTACTGGGGCAAAGGGATTGCAACTAGGGCAGTGAAACTGGTGGCCAGAACTATATTCGGCGAATGGCCACACTTGGAGAGACTTGAAGCTCTGGTTGATGTGGAAAACGGGGGCTCCCAGCGGGTGCTGGAGAAGGCTGGGTTCCAGAGGGAAGGTGTTCTAAGGAAGTACGTCACTATGAAGGGGAAAGCTAGAGATATGGTGATGTTTAGTCTTCTTTCCACTGATCCCCAAACCTGAAGTGTCTAGAGTTAAATTTTTTCGTCTTCAATTCCTTTCTTGTCTCTGGTTTATGGATCTGAAGACATCCTTTGAGAAAAATTCTGTTGAAATGCTATGAACGTTCTTTCTTTTCGGTTCCAGCTTTGATTTGATCACACAACTTATAGATATACAGCTATTGTATGGCAAATACAATATTCATAGTAGAAAATGCCGTTTCCATCGTGACCAGAGAAATTTTCAAGAACCCAAACTATAGTGACAATTTAACCACTAGGTCTTTCTTTCACGGCAGCGCTCACTACTTACACACGACACCATGGGCTAACCTAGCTTCCAGCAGAGCCACTAGGTCTTTCTTTCACGGCAGCGCTCACTACTTACACACGACACCATGGGCTAACCTAGCTTCTAGCAGCGCCACTAGACTAGGTCTTCCTTTCACGGTCATACACACAACACCATGGGCTAACCTAGCTTGAGCATCTAGTCCACACGTATCTATGCACTTAAGTTACACTGGCATTGGAGGGGTGCGCCAGGCCCCTGCTGTAGTGTAATGCATGGGCGACGCTCGAGAACCCGAGTAGCAAGCTACTGCAGTGGGTTCTCCCCCAGGAAAAATTAATTTAATATCATGTGACCCGATGGGCCACGTATCAGATATTAAACTGATAAGAACAGATACTACACTTGATCTTAGCCAAAAGGCCGAGAAAGGTATGAGTTGAAAGATGGGGACTCACTTTGTTTTGTATAATGCCCCGTTTCCGCTCTCCTTTACACTTTCCCATGTGGGACTAGTATGTCAGACTACCATATGAGTTAGAAAGGAAACGTAAGAGGTTAACAAACTTTATAATGAAACGACGTGATAATACAAAATGTCTGCTTCAAAGAATTTCATGTCTGGAACAGCCTCTGGGTATGTTGATTTTGTTGTCAAGGTTCTTTTGGTATCATCTTTCTGAGGTACAATTTTTCTAACATCAATCTCAGATGTCAAGATGGATGTTGTGTTCGTATGCAAGTTAGTTCCAGGATTGAAATAATAGACAACAGAATGGAAATCTGGTTTAATTTCCGAATGATTGAAGGATTATAGCAGCTTACCAGCACTGCCGTAGCTTATTCCCATTGCAAAGATAATTGGCTATGTTAAAATTGAGAAATGATAACAATCACCTGCTGACTCCGCAGGTACAGTTATGACAGGACGGCCTATGGTAATGCTTGTGATCATATCATTCACAACATGGGATCCGTTACTAAGAAGCTATAGATAAACATGTCTCTAACATCTCCCTTACAAAACCCATACTTCCTTAACAACCCTTCTTTCAGAAACCCAACCTTTTCGAGCACCCTTTGAGAACTCTTATTTTCAACCTCTACCAGAGCTTCAATCCTCACCAAATCTGGGAATTCTTTGAACACACTAGAGATCGCCAACTTCAATGCTATGGTGCCTATTCCTTGTCCCCAGTACTCTGCGCTTACCGCATAGCTGATGTGTGCTCTGCATCGGTCATTGCCGGACTCCTGCCTGATTGAAACGTAGCCGATCGACCGGTCTTCCAAACATATGGATCGACGCCATGGGTGGGGTATGACAACCTTCTCGAGGTATGTCAACGCTTCTTCCCTAGATGTGATGGTATTCCATCTAAGATAGCGCGTTACTCTGTCATCGCTCGCCCATTTCAGGAAGTCATCCACGTCGGAGAGCTCGAATTGCCGGAGGGAAATTCGCGAGGAATCCATTAAACTGGGCTACTACAAGGAATCTTAGGAGAGGTCCGGTGCCCCTTTCGTTTAATCAAGCATGTAAAACAAGCAAAAGGCGAAGCTTCATGCGAAGGCCAGGAATATCATTGAGAATGGGGATGCGGGTTTCTTGAACTTTCTTGGGAGCAGACAAATTGCCTTTTTGACGAGGTCGCATATTTGACTTGAAATGAAAGCAAAAAACCAAAATTGAACCCATGGAATTTGCTACTTTTTCTTAATTATTTTTGGTAAGATTATGCTGTATCCATCAGCATCCTCGTTAATTTCTATGAATGTTGATCAACGCAATATAAAGTATGATGTTAAGAATGAAACAGAATAGCCGACAATGGTTTCCAATAAGCAAACTCCAAAATGTAAAGTAAGGGCTGTAAAAGCCCAAGTTGAAGGCTGAGGAAGGAACATTTCAAGGAATAAGATCCATAGACAGAAGACTGTACATCAACATATCCGTTGCCTTACCTTGTTTATTGAAGCTGTACTTCCTCATGACAACTTCCTGGAGGAACCCAAGCTTCTCCAAGACCCTCTGAGAGGCCCTGTTCTGTGTCTCGACCAAAGCCTGAAACCTTTGCACTTCGGGAAATTCTTTTAACCCTTCGGTGATGGCCTTCTTCACTGCTCTTGTTGTTATACCTTTACCCCAATGTTCAGCAGCTAAGGCGTATCCAACATCTGCCCTGCATCTGTCGTCACCTGATCGTGGAACGATGATGATAAATCCGATCGAACGGTCACCTAGGCATATGGATCTACAGTAAGGGTGGGGTATGCAGAAATCCCTGATATAGTAAAGTGCTTCTTCCCTGGAGGTGAAGGTGTTCCACCGGGTGAACCGCGTTACTTCGTCATCACCACCGTACTTCAAGAAGTCATCAACATCAGAGATTCTGTAGGGGCGGATTGTGATGTTTGAATCATCAATCTCCATTTTCTTAGCGACACCCACAATGATTTCCTGGTTATTACAAAACTTGGTCGACACTCTTAAAGAATAATACTACATTGATGGCCCAATAAACGTGCAAAGCTCGCCACTGTTAAAGAAAGACGCATCAAAGTTCTAACTGGGCCCAAGAGTACAAAAGAAAATGTATGAACGGTTGGCAACCACCTATATCGGGGAAAAGACCATGATAATGCGTCTTATCTGCAAATTAACGATCAAACTCATTTCTGACTCTCCCAGCACCAAAAAGAAACAAATAAACAAATGTAGAGAAGGACTGAAAATCGTGGTACACAGGCTCTACACCCCTACGAATTAAAAATCCTTTTTAACCAGAAAATCAGCTAAAAAGGACTCGGTCCTTTATCGCTTTAAGCCATCGGCCCAGTGGATAACCTTTAATATGAGTTGGGAGGGGTGCGCCAGGCCCGTGCTGTAGTGCAAAGCATGGACGACGCTCAAGAACCCCAGGTAGCAAGCTACTGTAGTGGACTCCTGCCCAAGAAAAATTAATTTAATATCATGTGGCCCGATGGGCCACGTATCAGATATTAAACTGATAAGAACAGATACTACACTTGATCTTAGCCAAAAGGCCGAGAAAGGTATGAGTTATAATGCTGCGCATTTTATCTTTTATACTGAAACGCGTCCGCGGGGCATCTGTTGCTAGCGATATGGGATAAGAGCGCTCTGCCTCTATCTCTGTCTCAGAATACTGATTTTGCATATGAACAATTCGGCTGGGTAAGCACATCTCCTCTTTCTGAGTGCGTTGGAACACTCTTACACTCCTCGTTATAGTTTCCCCTCCACTTCTTTCTTTTAGTAAAAGTCAGATACTAATATAATTAAATATTAAAAATTATTTGGATTTTGTATTTTTATTATAGTTTTGTGATATAAATGCTCTAATTTGTATATCTTCAAATCTTCTCTTATTTCTAAAATGATAACAAGAAAATATAAAATTAAAAAGGTACAAAAAATAAAGTAACAGTTAACTTTTCGTTTAACTTAAAATAACTAAATGTATTATTAAAAAGGGACAAAATGCGATTGTTTTAGGATTCTGAAATATTTAGCCGGGAAAAAAAGGATCGGAATTGTGAGTCCGCTGTATGGTTCCCTCGCGCGACCTGTATACCGCTCGACTGGGACAAACTCTTGACCCTCGACTCTCGCTTGGTAGCTCGCCCATGGACCCTCTCTCGGCCCTCCGCGACTACACCATCCGGGGTGAGCTTGATCGGATCGTGCGGTTGAACGACGAGTTCCGGTTCGGGTCAGAGTACTCCTTCCCTTGCACGGTTGAGACGGCTTACCGGTCGAAGAATGGCAGTTTGTACACCCTGGAAACCCTGGTCTACTTCGTGAAAAACCACCAGGTGAAGCACACCGAGTACATCCAGAAGGCACGCACCCAGGGAATACACGCAGTCACCTTGCCTGACCGGAAGCCTCTGCTTGAGTACCTCCAAGGCAAGGTCTCCTCCTCCGACGCTATCGAGTTCCTGGTACCCCCCAACAATCTCAACCTCAACCTCAACAACGCCAATGCTACCGGCAACGCCAAATTCGCTGATTTGCCCCTCTCTTCCTCCCTTATTCCCTCCGATGCCCTCGCGCCGAATCTCAACGCCATCGACGACGCCGTTGGGGGAAAACCTCAAGATGCGGATCCTCCGTCGATGATTACCATGATAAGAGCCGTCGAGCGGCCGCTGAAGGACCGGGAGTCACTGCTGGAGTGCAAGCAGAGGGATTTCTACAGCGTGCTGGTGGCCTCGACGAAGCGCGAGGAGGAGCGGCAGAGAATGGAGTCGCAGCAGAGGAAGGATGGGCTGGTGGCGAAGAGCAGGCTGATGGGCTCGGAGGAGATTCGGTACGGGGACGAGTCAGCCTACGACATCACGCCCAAGCCGAAGATGCACATGAAGGGAACCAAGATCGGGGAGGGGGTCCCCATTATCCTGGTTCCGAGCGCGTTCCAGACGCTGATTACGATTTATAACGTGAAGGAGTTCTTGGAGGATGGGGTATTCATATCCACGGACGTGAAGGTGAAGCAGATGAAAGGGGCCAAGCCGGATTGTGTCACGGTGCAGAAGAAGTTCAGCAGGGATCGAGTGGTGACGGCCTACGAGGTCAGGGACAAGCCCTCCGCACTCAAGGCAGAGGACTGGGATCGCGTCGTGGCGGTTTTCGTGTTGGGGAAAGAGTGGCAGTTCAAGGACTGGCCTTTCAAGGATCACGTAGAGATTTTCAATAAAAGTGAGTGGCATTTTGTTTCACGAGAATGGGTTTGTGGATTTTTAATTTCGGGAAGTGGCATGTTAGTTTTGCATTATGGTTATGGTTGTTTGTGGTTAACTGGGTTTCGCAGAGATTGTAGAATTAAGATATATTTAATCGGTTCGAAGCTTTATAAAAGAAATGACTCTTTTTGTAGTTGAATTTCGTGGCTGTGTGTGCTTTCTGGACTATGCCTGGTACTGATTGGGGAGATGCATATATTGATTTGTATGCAGTTATAGGATTTTTCATGCGTTTCGAAGATGACAGTGTGGAATCTGCGAAGAATGTGAAGCAGTGGAATGTAAAGATCATCTCGGTGAGTATTTTTTTCACCTGAGCTGGTACTTTTTATCTTGTTAATGTTAAAGCTTTGGTTTGTCAGATGAGATTGTTTAAAATGGACCTGTATTTCACGTGTAGATTAGCAAGAATAAGCGACATCAAGACAGGACTGCAGCGCTGGAGGTGTGGGATAGACTAGAAGAATTTGTACGGTCGCGGTCACATTCTTGATGCACGCCATATGAATGTTTCTGATGTTTGTGATCTCTTTAACCCTCATACTTTATATAGTTGTGATGTTTGATTGTGTTTACAATCTGCTTTTGTTAATATATTATCTAGAGAAACTCCTGTGTTGCTTCATGAGGTTCTCATTTGAGCTCATTTGCCAATAGAATGTGATTAGCTCAAGCCTTGTTCCTAGGCATATTTACTTGATTAGCAAGGCCGGACTTACCAAAAGCTTGATATGATTACGAGAATTTCTTTATTGTGGATTTCATATATAGTGGGAAATCTAAGACTTGGGATGATAAATGCTCAAGCTTCTCAGGAACGACTTGTGTGCAGCTTGGTTAACTTGTTTCCATTGTTTTAACAAACCAAGTTGAAGCGACAAACCAAGTTGAAATCAAAATTTTGATTTCTTCTTGAGTAGTTGGGCAACGTTCATCTAGCTGTAGCAGTGTATGTTTTTAGGTCCTTTGTTGACAAAAGCGTATCGACTATCAATTCATAGCTGTGATTATCTGATTTTAAGGTATCGTAAGAATGGGAAAATAAAAGTTTTTGGTATAAACTTTGGTGTGTTGTCATATAATCTGTTCAATCTTCTTTGGGATTGCTTAAAAGCAAAGCATATTCGAATATTTGGGATATGGTTAGTACTATTTCCCAGTCCGTGCTTCTCCTTCTCAGTTATTGCTCACAGTAAAGACAAATCAATCCAAAGGGGGTTTCGAATTCTGAACTGCCATAAGAAATTATATAGCCCAGCAATCTGGACTCAGTTTCTTGCACTTATCAATTGATGGGCTCAGGGGACCGGTTCCAATCTATGAGTCTCGGTTAGAACAGCATAACTGCTTCTTTCTTGCAGAAATAGGGATCTAGATAGATGTTTATTAGAATTCAGGGTACGCAGGTCTTGAGTGATTGATCACAGGTAACTCTTTTTGGCCCTGCACCTTCCGTCTAATTACCATTTCCAAAACATCCAAAGGGAATGGTATTTGGATCAAATATTATTTTGGATGACTGGCGCGTACTTTCTTGAATCTTGGTGAAAGTTCTCTGGAACCAGTGGTCATCTTTGCAGGAAATTAAATGGCCGATGTGTGCGCATCCAACTTCAATTATCCATATGAAGTTTATAGTTGATGGCTGTAGTCCTTTATCATTGTGCAGTTTCTGTGCATATTGTAATGATCATTTGATTCTTTTAACCTCTAGTACTTCTCTGGGGAAAAAGCAAAGAAAGTGAAAAAATGTGCTCTTTCCCCAGTACGCCTTACCAAGGAGTTGAGGCTACAAAGTTGAGGGAAGTGTTCCAACAGTGATTGATTAGGATGTTTTACATCCTATTGGTTGTTTGCTATTTTAACTATTTTAAGGCCTAGGGGTCATTGTTGGTCTTATTTTTCCATCATTTTCCCGCCGTTGTAGGTCGGGTCAAAGAAAGTGTCCTGCCGTAGCAAACTATAATTTATTTTACCTTTTGTAGTGAAACATGTCTAATGCCGGTACAACTTCTGTGATATTGGTTAATATCGTTGAACGATGATTGACCATTTTGCAGCGTGTATATAGTCATTCATTATCAGTAAGTAAGTTTCTCTTTTTGTTAAACCACAATGTCATAAGAGAAGCAAAAGGAGGAAGCTGCCTGAGGACGGGCTCATATCTGATTAGCTAGTTGGTGTTGTACCATACTCGTTCAGATTAGAAACTTTGAAGTGCTTAACACTCTTGTACCATTGTGAATTTATCCTGATGTCCATAGTGGCATAGAAGAACACAAAAAGACAAGTTACACGTTTTTGGTGAAGGAACTTATAGGAAATCTTGCCTTCTGTTTTGGTGGGTTTTTGGTTTCTTATTTCTAAATTGATTGTTTTTAACACCTATGTGATACTGGAAGAATTCTTGGTGCTGCCTTATTTGCCCAGTGGATAGATTTGTAAGCCAGAAATCATCTTTATTGAGAAGGGAAGAGATCAAAATGTCTCCTCAGTCATACAAAACCATATTAACCCCTCAAGAGGTCATAAAGAATAAATATACGCAGTGGGGAGTACAGTGCTGATCAATCAAAACTAGAAAGACACGCAGGACTGTGATGATAAAGCTAACAAATGTGCAAGCTAGTATGTAGTGAAACTTGAAGCAAATGTTGCCACACAAAGAAGGAAGAACAGATAAGAAACTGACAACACGATGGAACTTGCAGCTGACGGCACGGTTGATGGCACCGTTTTAGATCCACTTCCTACAATATTGAAGGCGAACATGAGCCAGTTAAACCAAGTAAATAAACATATCATTTAACCCGGAGGTTTGATTTGATTAAACTCATAATGTGGACTTTACAATTCGGCTTTTAACTAATGGCGAATTGAGCAAAGACGAGCATTTAGTACCTGAAGATCCTGGTGTCCCTGCAGGAGAGTCGGCCGGTGAACCAGCTGCCATCACATTCAGCAGACACAAGTTAGTAGAGATGTAAATGATATTCGATGATCAGTGCCACCTTAGATTAAGCAGCATCTATGATTTTGATATGCATTCTTACCATTGCAGCGGCTGAGCGGTGGGGTCTGAACATCACAATCACCAGGGAGGGCTAGAGCCCGAGTTTTGTTGATGTTGATTCCCAGTGAGGATCCACCACCATTAAGAGCCTCACACAAGCACTGTGGTTGTGAACGGACTACGCTGGCAAGCTGTGTGCAACATCCTGAAGATGGGGTCGAGGTGTTGCCGGTGATATAGTTCAGGCAGGGTGACATGCTGATGATCACATTCGTACAGCTCGACTGAGCCGAAGCTCCTGCCCAGAGCATGGTCACAAGAACCAGGACCAGGCTCATCTTCACTTTTTCGTATGCCATCTCGGATTTTCCTCTCAAGTACCGCTGGAAACGCCTGTGAACTGTTAAGATGATGAGTTTGTTGAATTTGATGAAGCAAAGGGAGGAACATGCCGCTTTTATAAGGGGAATAAAGGAAGAAAGAGACAAACGAAAAATGTTTCATGTGGGTGAACAACTTCTCCTACTTTCTAACGGGTTCACCTGGTACAGAGCAGCATCTTGCAACTTTTAGGTGTTCAAACTTGGCCACCTGGAACTTGTTATTGAACTAAGCATGAAAGAAAATTCATATTGAAGGCCGGTTATGTGGGTTACCAACTTCTCTAAATTGGTAAGGAGCCAACTCAAATATTCTTTTGAGGTTTTCAAAGGTGGCGACTTTAAGATACTTGTGGACGAAGAAAGCACAGGTGTTCTGCCTTTCCTACAATTGACTTTTTTTTTTTTTTTTTTGCCCTTTTAACTCTATCGTCGAGAATCTGAACCTCTTTTAGCTACAAAACTGAGAATTCATATAGAAAAATAAAAGACATACCTGCCCTAATTAATGGGGATGAGGTGACACCTGCTGCCCTGATAAGGACCTCCCAGCGTTCACCCTTGAGGAAATTCACGTAGCTGACGATCTGCTTTTGGTGATCTTTAAAACCTGCCTATCAGCAACTCAGTCAATACACGTTTTGACACCAAGCCTTACTGGAACGAAAGATGTAAGATCCTTCTTCTAGTAGGAGTTTCTGGGGTTTGATCCAAAAAAGTAATCTACCCAGGGGCTCCTTTTTTTTTTTTACTTTTCGTTTGCGGTAATTAGGAATCCATTTGAAAAACAGTTAAAATAATATATTGAAAATTAACTCATGGGGATGTTAAAATTTGAAATACTAGAGAAGGTTAACACATGGGGATGCTATCTGGTATAAGCATTATCTCGACGACACTGTTATTTGTGGATTCTCTTTCTTCCGTAACAGTATTCTATTCTAAATCCTCCTTATCAACTGCATGATCTCTTTTAAATTCGAGATTTCACTCTCATCTTCCTTATCGACAATACAGGACAGCCAGTTGTTCAAAAGTCAATTTCATTATATATATTCCTGGTTTATTATATATCTTTTCTTGAACAAATGAAGGTTAAACAACCTTGGCTTTGTTGACTGCGCCGCCTGCGTGATACTAATAAATATATCAAATTAGGTACTCACACTTGTTGAACAATGTTGGAGAAAGACTAAGAATTGAAATTTGATCCAGTTTCATTAAGATGGTAAGACTAATTACGCTTTTCATTGAAAATAATAAAAGTTTCCGATGTATTAACCACGAAAATGTCCCCATTTAAATATTCAGAGAAAAATGTGTATTGGCAATGGACTTGTGCTAGGTCAAGATTTTCAAAACAAGGCTTAACCTTTGCTTACTGGCCAAAAAGTTTCGAAACAGAGAATCCATTCTCCACAAAACGATATAGAAAAGATCCCTTACAGTGAAGTAAATAGTGATTGTTAAAGTTGGTTGTCGTCCCACATTGGATCTAGTCTATGGCCTTATATATGAGTCCCTCCCCCTACCTCTTAAGGCGTGTTTTAGGATAGTATATAAAGGGCCCATTTGCTTTGAGGAGGAATGTTGAAAGTGGGTGTTGTTCCACATTGGAATTAAGATGGATGGGCTTGTGGTCTTATAAGTGATGAGAATTCTCCACCTAATGCTTTAAGGTTTTATAATGGACCCTTACACTCTAATATGGTATCAGAGCCAAAGATAGGCCTATACTTTATAAACCCCTACGCCCCAAAGTTGGGCTTTAGTCCATTTACAATGCTTATGTTAGCATGTAAGTGAGAATGAGTATTAAAGTTGGTTGTCGTCCCACATTAGATATGGTTGCCTAAGTCTATGACCTTATATATGGCTCCCTCCTCCTACCTCCTAAGGCATCTTTTGGGGTAGCATATGGAAGGCCCATTTAATATGGTATCAGAGCCAAGTTTTGATCTTGGGACCTGTTGGGTTATGGGCCTGCCATGCTTGGTCATCCCCTATCTCATAGTTGGGCTTCAAGTCAACTTGCAATGCTTTTGTCAGCATGCAATTGAAGAGGAGTGTTAAAGTTGGTTGTCGTCTCACATCGGATTTGGCTGCCTAAGTTTATGGCCTTATATATGGGTCCTTCCTCCTACCTCCTAAGGCGTCTTTTAGGGTAATATATGAAGGGCCTATTTAATACGGTATCAGAGCCAGGTTCTGATCTTGGGACCTATTGGGTTATGGGCTCGCCATGTTTAGTCATCCCTTACCTTGTAGTTGGGCTTCAAGTCCACTTGCAATGCTTCTTTCAGTATGCAAGTGAGAGAGAATGTTAAAGTTAGTTGTCATCCCACATCGGATATGGTTGCCTAAGTCTATAACCTTATATATGGGCCCCTCCTCCTACCTCCTAATGTGTTTTTTTTAATATTTTTTTATCACCCAAAACCCTCACCACTTGCATGGTGGCTCAAATTAGGGGGCCCAACACTCACCCCAAAGCATTTTGCCCATGTCAAGTCAGGAATGTGGCCAAGGAGTTTCGAACCCAAGATCCCTACTTTGTAGGAAATCCCACTCGAGCCTTAACCATCCTAAGGTGTCTTTTGGGGTAGTATATGGTAAAGGGATGACCAAACGTGTTAGGCCTATAACCCAATAAGTCCCTAAATTGGAATTTGGCTATGATACCATATTAAATGGGCCTTCCATATACTACCCCAAAAGACGCCGTAAGAGGTAGGAGGAGAGACCCATATATAAGGTTATAGACTTAAGCAACTAGATCCAATGTGGGACAACAACCAACTTTAATAGTGATTGTCATATTTTAAATAAACTAGTACCTTTCGTTAGGTTACAATGCAGTGCAGTAGTTCATTTTATAGACCAAAAAAGGTTGTGTATGTCACTTTCTGTTCATTATGTAAGTTCTCAATAAAATGTTACATAAGGAAGTTGGTGTTGGATATATAGCAGCATTTTTGTAGAAGAGGAATAAGGTTTTTTCTTTGTTATATATTGATGACAATTTTATATTTGACTATTTTTCATGCAGTCTTCCCAAGCCATATACACCGATCTATTGAGAAAAGAAATTAATTGAAAACTATACAAGAAAAAGAAACTACTTGTTTTATTTATTCAAGAGCTTTTCTACCCAAACAACCATATTATCTAAAAAATCATCATCACAAATTCTTCCACAATGAATCAAGTGTACTCTCAAGACTAGATGACGGCAGCTCATATAGTGCATGAAACTTAGAATTGACATTATCATCAAATGAAAGACAACCCTTAGGCTTTACCATATCAGCTACTGCATAATTGTTTTCCATGAAATTTTATGGGAAAAGAAGCTCAGACTCAAAGCTACGTGGATTACCATCACTTGGTAGATAGTCGATGTGGGTTTCCAAATCAGTCAATGGAGGGATGTCTTTTGGTTCAACATCCTCCTTAGAATTTGCAGAACTTACTAAGGGTGTAAATTCAGATGCATTAGTACCCATTTTAGATTAAAATGACACTAGAATCCTAGAAACTTTATGTATGTTAGATTAAACATTGTAACATATTCTCTTTTTATCTTGGAATCCCTCCCCAACTTGTAGCAACTCATGTGTGGAATTCACGGTTTTAACAACCTAGACACTAGAACACATATTTTGATCTCTCATTCTTTTTGTTCCCAATTGGTTTTTAGAAATTGAGCAACGAACCTAATCAGAGGACTATTCTTGCTCCTTAACCAATAAGGCACCAGTAAGAGAGAATTCGTGCATGATCCAATTACATTTATTCACACAAGATTCTTCTTTACCTTGAAAGAAAAATGTTTGTTGAATCCGATAACCTGTTGGCCGAATTTATCAAATATTTGATGACCAATGCTCTCGTGCCATGTCCCACGACCACTAGTTCTTGCAACACATCTTCTGACCCTCTTCAATCTTATGAAAATATAGTGTTTCTCCTCCCCATTTAGATCATTAAAGATATCCTTAGGATCTTCTTCATTATAAATGTCATACTTATGAATTCCATCCTAAGGTATATCTTCTCCCCGGACTTTCTTCAACAAATACAGAATTATCAACTCTTCCTTATTCGGACAAAACCTAAAATCGGTCAGCACCATCTTTTCTGTCCAAAGAGCCAAACTAAGTCATGATTACCAATAATCCAAAGCGAAATTTAGAGAGCTAAAGACTGCGAAATGAGTCTTGAAATTGCCAAAAATCCAAAGCAAAATTCAAAGAACACAGGCAACACCAAGTGAAATTCAAATGACATCGACTTTGGACAATACAGAATTCTTCATATTCTGCAAAGACACGTGATGATACTTATAGCCATTGGAGTCTTACCTTGGTCTGGAATCCTACTCGCTTACGAACTTCCCAGTGACCGTTGGATGTAGAAGAGCAAGATGAGTTTAAGCTAAACCATGGGCTTTCAGAAAACCAAGCCCAAATTAGAGGACCTAAAATCCAAAGCAAAATTTAGAGAACACCGGCAACCCATAGTGAAATTTAGAGAACACTGGCAATGCCAAACGAAATTCAAAGAACACCGACTTTGGACTCGAAAGTGAAATTCAAATGACATCGACTTTGGATAATATAGAATTCTTCAAATTTTGCAAAGATGCGTGATGATACTTATAGTTGTTGAAGTCTTACCTTGGTCTGGAATCCTACTCGCTTACAAACTTTCTAGTGACCGTTGGATGCAGAAGCGCAAGATGGGTTTAAGCTAAACTGTGGGCTTTTAAAAAACCCAGCCCAAATCAGAGGGCCTGAAAATTCAAAGCAAAATTCAGAGAACACCAGCAATGCTAAGCGAAATTCAAAGAACACCGACTTTGGACTCGAAAGTGAAATTCAAATGACATTGACTTTGGACAATATAGAATTCTTTAGATTTTGCAAAGACATGTGATGATACTTATAGCTGTTGGAGTCCTACCTAGGTCTGGAATCCTACTCGCTTATGAACTTCCTAGTGACCATGGAATGCAGAAGCGCAAGATGGGTTTAAGCTAAACTATGGGCTTTTAAAAAACCCGCCTAAATAAGAGGACCTAAAAATCCAAAGCAAAATTCATAAAACACCGACAACCTATAGTAAAATTCATAAAACATTGGCAACACCAAGCAAAATTCAAAGAACACCGACTTTGGACTCAAAAGTGAAATTCAAATGGCACTGACTTTGGACAATACATAATTCTTCAAATTTTGCAAAGATGCATGATGATACTAATTCCTGTTAGAGTCTTACCTTGGTCTAGAATCCTACTTGCTTACAAACTTCTTAGTGACCGTTGGATGTGGAAGCACAAGATGAGTTTAAGATGGGTTTAAGCTAAACCGTGGGCTTTTAGAAAACCCAACCCAAATAAAAGGGCCCGAAAATCCAAAGCAAAATTTAGATAACACTAGCTTCACCAAGTGAAATTCAAAGAACACCGACTTTGGACTCGAAAGCAAAATTCAAATGACACCAACTTTGGACAACATAAAATTCTTTAAATTTTGCATAGACGCGTGATGATACTTATAGCCGTTGGAATCCTACTCATTTACGAATTTCCTAGTGACCGTTGGATGCGGAAGCGCAAGATGGGTTTAAGCTAAAGCATGGGCTTTTAAAAAACCCAGCCCAAACCAAAGGGCCTGAAAATCCAAAGCAAAATTTAGAAAACACTAGCAACCCATAGTGAAATTTAGAGAACACCAGCAATGCCAAGAGAAATTCAAAGAACACCAACTTTGGACTCAAGAGTGAAATTCAAATAACACTGACTTTAGACAATATAGAATTCTTCAGATTTTGCAAAAACACGTGATGATACTTATGGCTATTAGAGTCCTACCTTGGTCTAGAATCCTACTTGTTTATTAACTTCCTAGTGACTGTTAGATGTAGAAGCGCAAAATGAGTTTAAGCTAAATCGTGGGCTTTTAGAAAACCCAGCCTAAATCAAAGGGCTCGAAAATTCAAAGCAAAATTTAGAAAACACCAGCAACACCAAGCGAAATTCAAAGAACATTGACTTTGGACTCAAAAGCAAAATTCAAATGACACCAATTTTGGACAATACATAATTCTTCAAATTTTGCAAAGACGCATGATGATACTTATAGCCATTGAAGTCTTATCTTAGTTTGGAATCCTACTCGCTTACGAACTTTCCAATGATTATTGGATGCAGAAGTGCAAGATGGGTTTAAGATGAGTTTAAGATGAGTTTAAGCTACATTGTGAGCTTTTAAAAAACCCAGCCTAAATTAGGAGCCTAAAATCCAAAGCAAAATTCAAAGAACATGAGCAACCTATAGTGAAATTCAAAGAACACCAACAAAGCCAAGCAAAATTCAAATGACACCGACTTTGGACATTACATAATTCTTCAGATTTTGCAAAAATGCATGATGATACTTATAGCCATTGGAGTTCTACCTTGGTCTAGAATCCTACTCGCTTATGAACTTCCTAGTGACCATTGGATGCATAAGCGCAAGATGGGTTTAAGATGGGTTTAAGCTCAACCGTGGGCTTTCAAAAAACCAAGCCCAAATTAGAGGGCCTAAAAAAAAGAAGGTCTAAAAAAAATAGTGCAGAAAAAAAAAGTAAAAGGTCCAAAAAAAAAAGGCAGCGGGTCCGAAGCCTAAGGAGAATAAAATAAATAAAGAATTTTCATTTTCTGCTCATACGCCTTTTTATTGTTCATGCGCTCATACTAGATTTTTTTTTCTTTGAGGTTGAATATCTATATATGGAATTTAGACCGTTTTCATTGATATTGGTAGTAAAAAGTAATTATTTAATATTATTAGTATGATTTATAAATTATACTAAAATTTATGTCTAATTGAGTTTCTATAATTTATTTATACTCATTTGAGATAACTTATTAAAACTTTATTATTTGTAGATTATTTGTTATTTATAGATTAGAATACATTTTCATACGTAAAGATGTTTTCATTTTTGTTGTTCATCAATTTTTATTTTTATCTTCAAGCTTTGGAAGTTCATCATTTCGAATTAGCATCGTTTTGGAAGTTCATCATTTCGAATTGGCATCGTTTTGTGGAATGTGGTATTTGAAAGGTGTGTACGATGACCATACGCTATGTTCCAATTGGAGTGTGATGATATGCTTCCCAATCGGGACCCAGAGTAGCTTCTTATTACATAAAAAATATCTTAAAGATCGTTTAATTATCTTGATTTTTTTGTTCACCTTTTATTATAGTGGGTCAATAAGTATAAGATATGTCAAAACCAATATAATTTAATTCTATGTAATAAATATTGTATTGGCTTTATATAAATGAAAAAGGATAAACAAAACATGATTAGTTGTTGCAAGTGCTCAAAATAGTCAAAGCTACCCTAACTTGGACCAAAATGCTCCATTGATTCAATAATAATTTAATATGTTATATGTTGACTCAATATTTAACATTTATGAAGAGGATAGAATGAAACTTTCCTCCCATCCACATTTGTAGTTTCCCACTTTCATCTCTATAAATTTGATCAAGCTAAATTTTCATCATTTTCAATTTTGTACACGAAGTGGACTATCATGCTAGGCTCGACTATTTATGTTTTTTACCATCAGCAAGAGTTATTTATTTATTTATTTTATTGCATATCTTCTACGCTTAGCTAATGTTGGGAAATGTGCATTTACTAATATTTTACTTGGTAAGTACAACTTCTTTGTTTGTTTCGTTAATTTTGGTGATAAAATTTGTTATTAATTCTTTCACGCCTCGTGTTGGCTTAACTTTTCCTTTCCTTTTAGGTGGTACCAACACGTATCTCTGTGACTATCTGGCTCAAAAAAATCGACAGGCATGGGTAATGGGTCACCCTTGGCAGATACGTCGGAATGACATGGCAGACACGTGTCACCTTATGTGTTCTGGGCTTCTAACACTCTCCTCATGATTATGACCGAAAGTTCAGTAATACCTCAGATTTGCATTATAAAATCGTTTAACTCATCCTCTCTAGCCAAAATTTACTGCTCCGTACAAACTGCTCCAAGATTCTTTTTGTTGAAGACTTACGTGAGCTTAACGTATTGGAGAACCGAACTTGTCAAGCAAAATGTAGAAGACGAAGAAGCCAAGAGCACAGAAAACTAACTGGATGGCACACTGGTTTGTAATTGATAGAAACTTTTGTATATATATTGCACTCAACGGGATAACGTATACGGTTTAAAGCTCTAGGCTTTAACTACCAAGTCTTCGTGAAGAAAGATATGGTAGTGAGATTATGCAGAACAGTAACACATAAGATTAAGAAATACATAGTAATCTTTCATAAGAGATTACTGGAAAGCAGGTACAGCACACAACAACTAAGACTTCAATGGTAGTTCAAGCTGCAAGAAATCCGGAAGAGAACTCAGAAGTCGTTGCGATAGTTGAAACGTAAGCAGCGATGAAGATCAACAGGAAGGTGAGTTGAAGGGGCATCTTCACGACAGCACCGCTGGAAGTGCTCTCCCCACTCGCTGGAACTGTTTTAGATCCTGCCACATGCATTCAGATTTGCAGATCCTACGTTATTGTTACAGGTTGTGGTACATCATTCTCTAGCGAAGTAACCCGTTTAAACAGCTAGTGTTCGATGACACTTTCAATTTTAAGATCAATATATGTAGCGCTCAAATTATCATGATAACGTCACTGAAAATACAATCACAGTTTGCATGGCGATGCTTCATTTGAAGGTAGCAGTTGAAAAACAACTTAGTAGTTAATTAGTTCTTTAACGGGTATGGATAACCTTTTGTACGAAGGCGAAGCTTGGATACTCAAACTTAAAGAGAAAAAAATATCCATGAACTTAATCTTTGATATTTCATTGCAACCTTTTCGCCTACTCAAGAATTTGGAGAACTTTCATTGCTCAAGTAAAGATTAATCTCTAAACTGGCAGTCAAATGAGTGAATCGGAATGGCCCTATTGGTTTTAGAACGATTTGTTGCATGTATTAGATTGAAAAGTACCTGATGAACTTGTTGAAGAGGATGGAGTTCCATTTGAAGTGTCAGCAGGTGCACCTTCAGGTGAAGTAGCTGGGGAAGCGGCAGGGGATACAGGAGAGCCATTAGAAGCTGCCCCAAATCAGACTTTATCAACAATCTCTATTTTATGCAGTTTGACATTAATGGAACTAAACCAAAAAAGTGCGGATTTGAAGTTTACCATTGCACCGGCTGACAGGCGGAGTTTCCACTTTGCAAGCGCCTGGGAGCGCAAGAGCAAGCGTCTGGTTGATTGTAACACCCAGTGACGAACCGCCACCATTAAGCGCTGTGCAAAGGCATTCTGGCCGTGATTTTACGACATTAGCCAATTGTGAACAGCAGGAAGAAGACGGGGTTGTGGAGCTCCCAGTGACATAGTTAAGGCACGGAGCCATGGTAATGAGCACACTGGTGCAACCTGATTGAGCCGCAACACCTGCCCAAAGCAGGCTAACCAGGACTGCGGCTAGACCCATCTCAATCCCTTTCACAGCCATCGAAAGAAGTTGAATGACCTGGGATGTCTCAGGCGTTTAGCAGTGATGGAAATTGTGGGTCAAGCTCTGGTATTGATTTGCACTTGGAAGTTGATCTGTGCAGGGGAGAGATTTATAGTGGAAGATCAAAAGGTTTCTTTGTATATTTGGTTGACCATCATTTCCGATTATGGTGCATTTGGTAAACTACACTAGCCGTATGAGGCAAGATTTTCCATTATCAAAACAATCCGTGGTTGTCCTTTTGGGAAGCTATAACAAGTGTGTGGAGTGATGTGCTCAGACCAACTAATGAGTCGCAAGCTACGTGTCCCAACAATTACACGCAGCAAACCAATAAGCATCCACGGCCTACAAAAGTGACCTTAAGACCTGGGAAGAGAGGAAATCAGGTGACCTAACCACCAAACTTCAGATCATCGTTATTTCTAAAAGTTCTCTTCAAATCATGGCAGCTACCCCCTTCACTCCAACATTTAAGGGGGATCTATGCTATCTGATGAGTTACGATCAACAAGTTTCTCTTTTATTATTATCATTTTATTATAATTTTTGGAGGCAAGTGCCTTTAGGGTGTGACCAAGACTAAAGACAAGCATTTAGGACAAAAGATTTTGGAGTAAGGAAAGGAAAAGTGCTGCTTTTATATCAAATTAAGGAAATTCAATGCAAACACAAGGCTTCCAAGCATATGGGTCACATTGAATGACGCATAGTTGTGAGTCTTATGGGTAAGGGGGAGGAGGTTTGATGTTGCAGAGACTCAAGTGTGCCCCTAAAAAGGTGTCAACACTCACAGCGAGACTGACTAGATGAGTGATTGTTTGATTCCAGCTTCTAAATTGTGTTCTTTAGTTGTTTAACTCCCATTCACCGGCAAAGAAATTGTTCTGTCACAAACTACAAATGCTAGGCTTATAGTGTGGCTTTTTTTCGTAAGACAGAAAATTCGGGTAGGACTTTAACGAGACAGTTCGAATCCTTTAGGGTATCTATGCCCCAAGTTATGGGGATCTGCAGAGACCCTGCAAGGTAGAAGAGTTCGCTTGTCAAATCTTGGTAAATCTTCTTTGCCTAAAGATGTCCTTTCTCAATCCTACCATGGAAGACAAATACACGCTCTATTGACAAATTTCATTTGCTATTTCAAAGCACCCTACTTTCTGAGCAGCAAAGTTCGTGAACTTATTTTGCAGAACTTTGTTTGTTGGTGCCTTTTTGACGTATCAACCAAAAATGGTGAATTTAGCACCAAGGACACGTTTTCTTTTCAAGTTTCATTAGAATGTACGGGTGTCTGATTTGCCTGTTCCATAATCTGGTACAAGTATCACCACCAACACCTAATTCCTTTGACAAATCTGCTTAACTTTCGATTAAATTCATCCGGCAGATAGATCCGTCATATAACAAGTTTAAAAGACCCAGAGGACCAGCAATTAAACAGAGAGTTGGGCTGATTAACGTAAGGTAACAGATTTAAAAGGGATTCACAAGCTAATTTGATTCGTAGATTGAAAACAGAAAAACCAGAAAGGAAAAGAAAATGAAAGAAAATATGTCGAAAGAAAGAAAAATCAGATCTTAAGGGAGAAGGAGAGAAAGATGCAGAATTGAATGTAGCGACTTGTTCGAGGCCATATTCAAAACGAAAAGATTTGATAGGCACGGAGAATCGCTTTTGGGACTTTATATCGCCAACCTTCAATGCAATATGCGCCATCAGTTATCGACGCTCTTGCTCTGCAAATTGGCTTTTAACACTTTCACTTCCCTAAAACCTCAAAAACCATAAACAGAGAGACGAAGAAGAAGAAAGAAATCCCTGAACCTAATTGTTTCGTCTGAGGAGTTGGTTACTCAGAACGATTCAACACCTTTTATAGAAGCTTGGGAGATAAAACCCTAATTTGTAAGCACGAAATGACGGAACTGTCCAATGATTTTACGGAGGCTTACGTTAATTGGGCCGTGTATTGTTGGGCCTTCCGTTGTTTAATTTATCTTTTTTCACATGACTACTGAGCGCTTACTTCGAGAAAAAACTACCAAATACTTTTTGTGGTACCTTTATTTTTGCCTACATTGTAATATGATATATAATCTTGCTAGAAAAATGTATTAGTAAAATGTAATCAAATTAGAAAATGTTATCAAACTAGTAAAGAAATATAGGATTGAAATTGAAAATATACAAACAATTTAGTTTAAAGTGCAGTATTATAAAAATAAAACCACATAGGAATTAGGCATAAATATCATATAAATTAAACCAAAATTATTGTTTTGGGTCCAACTGAGCACTTATGAGTGTGGGGCCTAGCTCATCTATGGGCACAGCTGGGTCCTAGTTTGGGGTTGGCTGGGGTTTCTTGTTGTGGGCATGAGTGCCTGGCTTGGTTCATTGCTCGTTGTCCAGTTGCAGTGCCGGTTGGGGGTCAGCTGGGGTCTCTTGCCGTGGGTTTGGGTTCCTAGTTTAGGGTCCTTGCTGGGGCTGGAGCCAGAACCCTTTGCAGGTTTCATGCCGAGTCTACATTGGTAGCATGTATATCGTTTCTCATGGTTGTGTGCCTTTTGGAGCTTGCTTCTTTTTTTTTTAATTTTTGTCCTTTCATTCTGGAATTTGAAAAAATCAAGAAATTTATTATAAATTCAAATTTAATCATAAATGGAGATCAAAACAAGATAATCATAAATTTAATATTAATTGAATTAGTCAAAATGGTTATAAGTTCAATGCCAATTCAAAGTACTCACATAAACAAATAATTATAGATTCATAGTTAATTGCCAAGGTTAGGAACGTTAGGAAATGCTAACCCAAAAGGAGTTACAAAAGAAAATTAACTAGTTTAGAAGCTTATATCACAGAAAACTTGAAAGAGATTTTATACCAAAAAAAAAAAGAAGACCATCAAAAGCTTTAGCCTCACGCTTTATTAGAATTAGTGTTTATTCAAAATTGATTTATAGGATAAAGAAGTATTTTAGAATTTCCAAATTGTTCCTTTTGCTTGTCGTGAGCTTTGCATTTCATGTATTTAGAGTCTTCCTTGCCTTCACACTCATTGAATGGGTATTTCATGTATTTGAGTTTCCCCAACATCTTTTGATTTATTCTCAACAAACTATTCCAGCCTTGTAGGGTAATCTAGGTCTTCATTGGAAGGCATATAATTTGCAATCTGATCACTAAAATGCATTTGAACACAAAAGGTCAACTTCTTATGAACATTAGTTAGGATCCTTTATAATGTAAGATGTAGACTAGTTATTGATTCACTCCATCTATTTAGTTGTTTTCCTAAAATGTCAATAACTATGTCATTTGCAAATTTTGAAATAATCATTAGTTTAATAGACATGACATCCAAGTTAGAGTTATAAAAAATTATTACACATTCATTATTTCATTACTAAATTGTGTTTCACATCATCAATATTTTCTTTATGTTTTGTTGTTAGATTATAAAAGCTATTTTAATGAAATTAGCCTCATAGATCTTTATAGGAAGATCTTAGTTCATACCCAATTTTGAAGTTGGTTTTTTAATTGCTAGGCATAATTACATGGTTAATAGGTATATTTAGTTGCTATCACTTTATGGTAATAAATTTTTAATTCACAAACCTTGTTGAGTAGGCCTTTTCACAAAACTTGCACCCATACATATCTAGCATATGTACATCACTTGGTACCACACCCAATAGCTCCTTCCTTTCATGGTAACTATAATCAACAAAATAATGCTAAAATATTAACCAAAATTTGAAATTTAAAAACATATTACAAAAATATTTTCTCAAACTAATTTTTCTTTATTTTTTTAGTCTCTCTAGAAATATTATATTATTTTCACTTTCAATTTCTTTACTTTCTTACATAGGAAGTATAAAAGAGAAGAATATAATTAATTGTCTTAAATCATTTTCTTTTTTAAATGATAGAAAAAATATCCTAAACATTCTTAATTAATACTTTAAAAAGATGTTGAGATCTAAGACATTATACATATGATTCTCTTCTTTTTTTTTTCATTTTATTCTACACTTTATAATGTATTTAAATATTTGAAAAAAACAAAAAAATAATGAAATCCTATGAACATTTACTTTATCATAAATAACAATTCTTGCCAATACCTTTAACCACATCACCTCCAAAGTAATGAAATGGTAAGATTTTGATTTGTTTTTGGCATATGATGTGGAGTTGATAAACATACATGTTTGGTTTCCTCCACTATATCTACCTTGTAAAGACAAGCTTTTGTATGGAGAAACTTTATAAAGAAAATTTTACATTGAAACACTTTCACCTTACATAACCATAAAATCACAACCTATTTATACTTCATGACTATGTATTATTTGTATGAATATGCTTTTGCAGTCATTTTCTTATGAGTAAGTGGAATGTATTTATCATTTTATTAGATCATGTAATGCACATTTTAGTAAACAACCAAAACTAGTGAATTGTACATGAACCATTCAGTTATGTTTAGAAATTATAGAAATAAAAACCTATCACTAGTTATATTATTCTTTTTCATAAAACCCAAGTATGTTTAGAGCTTTCTGACCATCACTTGTCAAGAGAAGCAATGGATAAGGAGATTAATTAAGAGTCATGATTATTACAGATTAAGCGATGAATTCCTATTACTTTTGTTGGATTCTTTGCATCTCTATAATCTCTATGCAGATGTTAAAGTTGTGAGCATTGATAATATGGAATTGCAAGACCAAATTCGATTGCAGATAAACTAATTTTTTGTCAGTGAAATCAGGGAAAGACAAACTTAAATTGGAAGTACTCACAGTAGAGGATATCCAGTTTGTACTATAAGATCCCATAACGGTTACGACACGTTGGCAAGTAAATTGTAACTTAAGAAACACTGGATGCAATTTATTGGTCCAAGCAATATGAAGCAACAAAAACCAAACCGTCAATCACAGTACTGGAATAATCTTCCGATAGAGAGTTAAAAATGACCATTTTCAAATGCTCACGATGCTAAAAATATTCATTTTCTTCAAGACGAATGGGAAATTTGTTTAGTAAAATAAACTGGGTACACGCACAATGCAAACATTCGCTATTAAACCAATGAAACTATCCTTTCTAAGATTCGACAGCCTTCTTCAAACAGCAAACTGGAAACGCCAGATTCTGTTAGCATTTGACAGATAAATCGGTAATAAAAGTTGGAAACATACTTTTATGACAATATGTTGATACTAGGATCAATGTTTCCATATGACAATTTCATATAGAAACATGTCATTTTTAAGTAATGTTTAAATATAAATTTATTTTTTCATTTAAGAGTTAACTTTTAAGTTAAATTTTGGACCTTTTTACATGATATTTCTATGTTCAACTTTTTTTTTTTTTTTTTTTGCTTTGGACTTCCTTCGTGACTTACACAAAATGAAAAAATTGGGGAGGTAATCGGCAGTTATATTCTACCGTTATTAACTCTTCATAAGTTACTACAATTTTGAAGTCCTTTTTCTTTTCTTTTCCTTTGATGTCTGAATTGTTTTGGTCTCACTAAAACAAGTGACGAGAGTAGTTGTTTAGATGCATGCTTTAAATGATTATGGAATCGGATTGACGATGATTGTATGTGAATATTGCTTGCTTCTCTATGGCTTGAATTCTTGCTTTGGAGTGATTTCAAATTAAATAATAATCCTTATTGCTCTTGTTGCAGGTAATAAAAAAATAAAATGATAAAGTGAGATAATTCGACGGGCATCACGTTTGATCTTTCACCTGAAATGTGCCGTAACAAGTTTGTGCAACTCCCTAAATATTGATGTTTGTGTTAAGCCTACTAAATACATCTAACTTCTAGTTTATGGATTATGAACTTTCTATATATCTTTTACACTGTACTATGAATCCTATTTATATTGTGGATTTGTATTGTTGGGTATTCATTTGGATTTATTGAGCAGTTATTGATTTTAACTAGGTAAAGTACATAAAAAATGTAAAGATCAATATATCTGGTTTAGTTGGATGAGAAATAAATCTAATAGAAGACAGTAACACAGATTGTTCCTAAGTTTGGAGAAAATGCCAGAACTAGAAGAAACTAACCTGAGAAAAAATTATAACAACAAATCAGGAAGATCTTTAATTACTTGCTTTGCCCGTTCTTCGAACATCTATCTGATGTTTACCACATGTATGCTGTATAGCGGGACATTAATACTAGAATGTAGATCAAGAAATGTGATGCATAAACGCATTCGGGACTTCCTATAATTTCTTACTTGAAGTGCATACAATTAAGGTAAATTCATTAAGAAGACAGGTCCATGACAACTTACTTGGGTATATATTATGACTTCATTTCGATTTTAAATAGAAAATTAACTCTTGGAGGGGATGTCAGCCTTCCTATCCTATGGGTAGTTGGTAGGTGTATCTACCCATCTCGTATTATTTGGCTTTTATTTTTATTTTTTTCCGTGTGATCAATAAATATTTAGTTTTTGGGCAGCCTGTTTGATCGCCCATAAATTAAATGTAAAAATAAATAAATAAATAAAAATTCTTCTCTTAAAATAAATTAAAAAAAGAATGCTTCTAAATTTAAAGAGTACAATAGATGGATATCTTAATAACCTAGAGCATACATTAAATTTTAACAAACTGTCAGCATAATTCTGATTTCTTGTGTGTAATTCCAAGTTCTTAAAATAGAATGCATGCCAACTTGGACAAAAAAAAATTTAATGTTTAACATGCATAGCGTATCCGTTTTTTAACTTCTTCCCTTCTTTCTGTCTTCGCCAACGAAACATTTTTGAAGGTTAGTAAACCAGGTTTCAACGAGTTTAAAAGGGCTTGAGTCATCAACCCCACATGGTGATTTGCAAAGGTGCGTGGTTCCCTGCTCATATTCTGCGAAACGCTGGAAAACACCAAAAGCCCTGCCGCGCTCTGCTCTGGGAGCACTCTCGAGATCAATGGCGAGAACTACCCTATCCCTTTTCCTTTCTTGTCTACAATATAAATAGGTTTTTTTCTTGTCTACTAGTCATCAATAAGGGGCATGTTCTCTGAGAATAGGTTCGATCGGATAAAAAGAAGGCAGACGAGAGAGGTCTTGATGTTGTGGGGATCTTTATTTACTTAGCATTATCAGCTACTGTCGTAGCAGGTGGAATTCCAATTAGGAATTCCTGTCCGATCACCATCCAAAAGCTCATTTACGCAGAATTGATTCAAATCTTCGTACATTTTTTTCCACTGCTGAATCATTTGCATAGCTCTTTCACTATCAAGCTTTAGTCTCTCCACTTCCATCTCAGCAGCGGCAGAAGAGCCTTGTTGCTGCAAGTAAAGAAAAAGAAAGATCTGACTCAGGTTCCAGGTGCACGTGAGGTAACACTATTTTGCGTAGTAGGTGGATAAACATGTAGCAACAAATGGTAACGAAAATTAAGTGTATGAAAGAAAATTCACTGAGCAATAAAAAACCTGGAGTTCTTTGATTATATTATTTATCACACGAGAACTTTGGTATGAAGAATCGTCCATAGATTTCCTGCTACTTGATTGGAGTCCAATAACAACCGTAACATTGGCGTCTTCATCCGTTGGATCTGCATATTTATCCAGTGGAGGCGGTAATGATGATCCGAGCCTTCTCGAGGAAACTTGTGAATTTGGACGAAAGTTGGCGTAGAGGTCTTGTTTAACAACAAGGATATTGTTCACAGGGCCTGCGCAGTAAAAGGGGAACAACAAAACTTGAGTGAGATAACCACAAATTTCGGGAGGCAGATAGCCATGGAGAGGTTATGGATAAAAAACACTCTTTTCTTTAAAGCACATTGTTGACTAATTGACTAATGTCTGCAAGAGAGTGGTACAAACATAAAAAGAGAGAACTGTACATATCTCAAGTGATTAGGGAAAACACATTAGCAGAAAGAATTATAACGTGCAGGTAATCAATTTTTCTTTTTTTCTTAAAAACGACAAAAGCAAGGAATTTATTCGGGAAGCTTGGGCAAAAACCTTTCCCATGTTTGAACACCCGAACAATGTTCAGATTCTTAGCATCCCAAAGTCGTATGATGCCGTCCTCTGATCCAGAAATCAATAGACTTCCAGTTGCAGAATATGCTAGGCAGGTAACAGCCTTGCTGTACAAAAATCAAAGAATGACTTCGTAAATAAAGAGATCATATAAGCCATTACTACCAGAGCAGGACTACTTTCACAATCTAATAAGAGGTCCGTCTAACGTGGAAACATGCACGAATCTTTGACTAATGTACTTTGACCAATGGAATAGAGAAAAATAATTTATGACAAATAAATTATAAGACTATGTTAGTTCTAATGATTGTAAACAAAGTACAGATTACACTTGAAAGGATCGTAATCAAGAGATTCAACCTAAGCATGACCAATAGCTCTATTTTCAGCAAAACAATCCCGTTCCATAATTTACCCAAAAGTTGGCAGACAAGGAACTTTTTCACACAACTGTCTCATCCTAAAGGGTGAGATTTTCATAAAGCTAAGGCGTCAAGCTTCCCAAATTCATAACAACCACACTGTTGGTCCATAAACAAATCCAGAAGCTCAATATAGCTCGGAGAGAATGAAATAATCAATTGGGAACAAGACCAAGAGGGGAAACGAAAAAAGTGAGAAATGGTTAACTAACAAAAGCGGAAGCTCAGGAGGTTGGACGTCAAAGCAAGCCAAAACTCTGAAGGGCTAGATCCCATTTATAACAAAAGGAAAAAAGAAATGCAACACAGAAGAACTTGTCCTGAATTCTAAATGATTATAGACCAACTTTAAAACCTATGCCTTCCAATGAGCCACAACAGGCATATGCATGAACACCGAACATGAACTGTTCTTAAGAATGCAACATATATATATCTTAGATTAACAAAGAACACCCCAATAACAACCATAGACAACTGTTATGCCAACTTCTAAGTAAACAGCAAAACCAACTCAATTAAATTAGCCTGCAAAATTTGAATCCATATTAAAAGAGACAGACCTGTGATTTGATATTGAATCTATGATATGCGATCCGTATTTCTTGTTAGAGGTGCTCTCAGCATTTAGTGCAGCTATGTATATCTTGCCGTCCCTACCACCAGCATAGAAGACATGTTCTCCGGGGTTGAGTGCAATTGCATCAATTATCGTAGGGAATACAATATTTCGTAGTAATTTCCCCTTTGATAAGCTCCATACCTAGGAAACAGGTATATCAGAGTACTAAAGAGTAGCATGTAATATTGAGGCAAATTTCAAGCAAATACTTGGTATTTTATGTGATAAGAGAGAATGAAATTTTGATTTCTCTTAGGGGGAAGGGTGGCTATAAATGAAATTATGCTACACAAAAACAGAGCACAGATATAGAAATATGAAGGACAACATAGAGCAGTAAATACCAAATGACTAGAAAAAGACACTAAGAACTGAATTTACATTACAGCTGCACACAAAATTTCCCAATTAACCCTCCCTCATCACACTCCATCCCTTCCCATTTCACTTTTCTTTTGTTACTTTCACATATGTAGTTCAGCTAAAAGTTTCTAAAATCTTAAAGAACTCTATTAAATATTATGTTGCCATCTGGCAACAGAAAGCACCATTTACCTAGAAACTAATCGCTGCTGAAAACACCTGAGCTGAATCCCCACAGCATAAATTGTCCCTTTTCGTTGTCCCAACAAAATACCCACTATAGTGTGTTTCAAGTGTATTACTTGCATAGGCCAGCCGTACTATACTCCAACCATTCATCACCTCCATTTCATTAGTGATGTCATCTTGACAACCCCCCACCCAGTGAAGTGACCAGAACACTGGGAACCAAGGAGCAACATAGTTTTCAGCATTTATGAACGATAGTATGCAAGTAAACCAAATAGCTAAACAACAGTTTCTAGTAAACAAAACAACTATTAAGGAGGCAAAAGAGACTAGTTATGTTGTAATAGTTTTTGGGAGGTGTATTCCGTCACTGTTTCTTAGTTAGGTCACTAGTGTTTTAACAAAACATGAATATATGACCACAATGACAATACTTGTCAAATGATCTGTATACTGTATGCATGCAAGATGTATTAGGGGCACAATGTTACCATTACCAAGGTATTCAGTTTGGAAGACAGGTTCCTTCCAGCATGGTTGAGGGCTAGAAAAGGCAGTTGAGAGTGCATCCAGGGGACCAATTAGCTTCGCAATGTGACATCTAATTCTAAAATATTTTGACTGCCTATGCTACTAAAGCATGTTAGAGTACACTGAAACAAAGAGATGTGTAATTTCCTGTTAAAATTCCTTCACAGAAACACCTCATGTACATGTCAAAGCACATCTCAGGCCCATGTAAAAATGATGTTGGAGAGAGACGCAAAAAAGAAAAAATCACAGCATTTGAATAAAAAAAGGTAACATAGGAAAAAAGAACCATAGAGCTGAACACAAGCAGTCCATAAAATAAGTCCTACAAAGGAGATACCCAGCCTCTTCAAGTCTAAATTTAAATAGACACTTTTATGCCAGTCCCAACAGATCCTATGATTCTGATGCGGGGGCATCTGCGTCTACTATTCACCCAGTTACTGTTCACACCGAGGGCCATAATAAGGGAAACCCACAAGCCTTGTTATTGGACTACCATGTCCTTCATTGGATCCAATCCAATTAATTAAGGCCCAACAAAAGCCCACTCAACAATGGGGGCCCAACAAGCCCATTAAGCCCATTGAATATTTTATTCCAAACAACCTAACAATTTGGTAGGTTGTCTCCCATTGGGTATTTTATTCAAAACAACCTAACTAATTGGTAGGTTGTCCCCCATTGGTTTATTTTATTTCAAACAACCTAACTATTTGGTAGGTTGTCCCCATTAGTTGGTTAGGTTGTTCTCCACCTATGTTATTGTATTATGATGTTTTCTTTATTTTATTTTTTTTGTGTTCCCTAGCTCTCCCTATAAATAGAGAGCATGAGTTCATTTGTATTCACAACTTGAAGACTTGAGAAATAACCCTTATATTTCATTATTCCTTCTTATTTCCTATTTTCAATCCTAGCTCACTCTTTATCCCATCACGATTCGCATCAGATTCACATAAATAGGGTTTTCCTTCAAAGCCACCCAATAAAGAGAAAAGATGATCTCATATATAGAATTGAAACACCAACATACAATAACCAGTGGATTGATGAAAAAATGTGCCCTGAATCCACTATTTGTAGCATGCAAGGGGTTCACCTTATTTGTATAACAATCAATCTCGATAACAAACCATCATCCTTATTTCACAAACTATTCCTTGTCTTTAAATTTTATCCTATAAAAAATATGATTTTCTAGTAATTCATGACAAGCAACTTTAGCGCAAGTGAAACTTACTCAAACTTTATTGTTACTTTCTGTTTTAATTTCCACGCCATAAAAGAAAGAGTACTTGTCGACATTCTAAGTGAAAGTCATAAACCGTATATTATAGTGAAGAGCATGCCAAACCTTACACGTCCGATCCTCAGAAGCAGACACTATAATGGCATTGCATCCTCCATATCCTGTTACAAGATCAATCACACGTAGAGTGTGCTCTGAAAAGTTGTGCAGATATAGATGATCAGCTTCGTGCCGTCTTACGTCATCGAATATCCTGAGTCATAAGGCCAAGAGAGAGAGAAAGAGAGGTATATGAACGTCTACTCAAAATAAAACAAATAAACAATGTTTTCCGAAGTAAAAACGGGCAAACAATGGAGAAGTCAGTACATGAAAGGTGACCAAACTCTAACGGATCCATCTTCTGAACCAGAAATAAGCAGCGAGTCATCATCAGAAAACTTCAAGCAAGTAACAGCCCTATAATGAGCATGCCACTTCATAAGCAGTTTCCCCCTCACAACCTCCCACAAGTAAATATCCCCGGATACACCCCCACCAACAATATAAGTGCCTTCACGGTTAGCAGCGAGCGGCTTTATTGATTCCGATGGAAAGCTCTTAATTTCTACTTGAGGCTGCAAACCAAAAACACGGATATAAGAAATAAAAAGACAAACGAAACGTGCACTTCATTCGATTGGTCACTGGGGCAAATTGACAAGCAGGTTGGCAACCGAGACAAAAAGGCTAAAAGGGGGCAGAAAGTGCACCTTGGACCAGGACCAATAGAGGATAGAACCAGAGGAGGCAGAGGGTTCACGGAGCTGCGAAGAGGCGAGGAAGTATTGGCCGACGCAGACGAGGCCATGAGGCGGAGAGGCGCAAGATTTGTAACGGAGTTGCTCCGCGCCCGTTTGTAGTTCCCAGCAGCCAATGCCAGCGTCCACTGAAGACGAAGCATCCACCACCTCCATTGATTGGTACTGGACTTCGGTGGCCTGGGACCGAGACTCTACAGAGGCAGAACCGAAGCGCGAAAACAGTTAGTCGGTGCCAAAGGATTTTGCGGTTTTCTTCTATGTTTTCAAGAATATGGGCCTTGAGGCTCTAAAGGATATGGGCGCATAACCGACCGGCTTCTGGTCCGCAGGTTGCCGTCAAGGCCTTTAATTTATGAAACACCTCTAGTTCTAAAACATTAAAAGTGCAACTTATTTTTAATCTTAAATGATGAGCTTATTTATGAAATTCCTTAAGAAGGAAAGTATTTTTTTCTTAACACACAAACAAAAAATTTTAGTAGAAAAATAACTTAAATGTGAATTGATATGTTCAAGAATATGATTAATACTAAATTACTAACACCTGTCTTTAATAGAAATTCTATCCAAAATTATTTCTAAAACATATTTGAATTATGTAATAGATGAAAGCTATGTTCAAAATAATTTGTATAACCTGTTTTTAATAGGGATTCCACCCAAAATTATTGTTTACCTTACTAAGTAGGCCTTATCTTGAAACTTAAAATAGTTAATGTTATTGAAAGTAAAACTCAAATAGAAGACACTCACAAATTACAAGAACAACCATCCTTAGCCCAAGATCCTTCATAAGTTTATAATCCATACATATTTAGCATATGTACATCACTTGGTACCACATCCAATAACTCCTTCCTATGATGTATGACACTGTAACTGTAATCAACAAAATAATGTTAAAATATTAACCAAAATTTGAAATTTATAAATATATTACAAAATATTTTCTCAAACTAATTTCTCTTTATTTTTCTTTTGTTTCTTCTAGTCTTTCTCTAGAGATATTATAACCTTTTTACTTTTTATTTCTTTACTTTCTTACATAGGAAGTATAAAAAGAAAAAAAAAAGAATTCAATTGTCTTAAATCATTTTTTTCATGGAAAAAGAAAAAAAAAAGAAAAAAAAAGGGACAACAGTGAGCCATAGAATGAATTGGAAAAAACAAAAAAACAAAAAAATACACCCAAAAGAAATCCTCTACTGGCAATACAAATCAACATGAGATAATTTTTAGTAAGTTGATAGCGAGAAAAGAAAATCAAACCCCAAAGAAAAAAATCCAATTCGGGCACGGACGGTCGGATCTCGGTACAGGGAATCGACGGTGTTTTGTTCCCGCCGGAGGAGGTAGAGCCTAAGACAGTGGTGAAGACGAGTCAACCCGCCAAGGCTTTGGCCAAACCTCGGAGAGGTATGTAAATAAATTTTTGTTCCTTGTTCATTTATTTTTTTCTTCCACTTTTTGATTTTTGGAAAATGACTCTACTTTTTAATTGTGTGGTTATGTTTTTTCCTTAAATTGATTTCACTTATATTACTGCCACATGCCTGTCTGTTACTGTTGAGTCTAAAAACTACAGTTTATGACAATCTCTCGTAAAGGGTATTACTGATGATACTCTTATTGAGTTTAATGTCTAATAAATAAACGTATTTAACCATTTGCATCAACAACCAGGTTTGCTGAAAATCTGCCATAAAATATAACAGCCAATTTACGAGTTCTTTTGCAAGTATCGGGCCCTGCATTTGAAAGAAAACAATACAAATGTAGCGTTGGAACAAGTTTTCATCCAATAATTACTCGGCAGCAACTGTTTAACAAAAATCTTATTAGAACGGTGAAGAACAGCATTATCAAAGTTCAACACGTTTACCGAAAAAGGACTCCAATTAAGTCATTTTCTGGTAACTGTATATTGAAATAAAAAAGAAACACCTCACTCAGGAGAATCTAATCAAAGCATGTGTACTTCGATCAACCATTACATTTGCAGCACAGGTGAACTCGGGAGTTTTATTGCAGACATGTAAACAAAGATCCATTTCTGCCTTCATGACATATTCAGTTAGGACCGTCCCTCACTCTTATTTTGCCACCATTCCATAAATTTAACCTGCGATGCCATGGTGTCCAACCTGTAAAGTTGCAGCCAGTGGTTTGCGATCTCTTGCCCAAATGTCATACCAAACACACCTCCTGCCACGAAGGACAACCCAGCACCTGCGAAATATAAGGATAAGAATTTTAACACAACACGCAAGAACACAAAACCCCTCATGTCTTCCCCAAATCAGAAATCTTAGATGAACAAATTACTCATTTTTTTCAAATGCAGCAACTAGTACTCCAACCTTTGAATGCTTCTTTGAGCAAAATAGATAACAAACAAGATAAGTATGATGGTTAACAAAGGCAAAAAGTATTCTATCACCCACCTTTCAAGATTGCAGTACAGTAACAACCTAAAACTTAAAATATGCGGCTCTTGCAAAAAATGAAGAATAATTAGCCAGATTACTTCAATACATCCAACCCCACCACCGTGAAAACACACCCTCACGCCCATCAAAAAAAAAAAAAATCTCAGGCCTTTTACTTTGCATAGGCAGGAAAGCAAGACAGGATAACCTCCAAATAAATGTCGAGAACAGCTTTACACATAAAGATGGACTTCAGTATCTTATGTTGAGATAACTGAGTGACATCTTTGCCATCCACATAATTCATATTTCTACCATATTTATCAGCGAATTTTTTTTGCTTTGTACAAGAATCAATTCCATAGTGCAATATCTTGTGTTAATATTATCATTCCTTAACAAAAGTGCGTTTTTTTGAAACAGGACAATGAAGAAGCAGTAAAGTATTTACTGAGGCCAAAGGAGAAAAAGCTCGATTCAAATTTAAAACAAGAAAAATTGAGAAATTGAAGACAGGCAATTATTCTTTTCAGGAGCCTCAAAGCTTTAACCACAAAAATCCATAAATCATTATCCTTATGAGATTTCACAAAATGAAAAATCAGAAAAAAGCTCATAGCGAAGGGAGTAATGAGGTAAAACAGATATTAGAAAGAGGATTCAGAAGACTTGCCATGTAAGCTTTTTGAATATCTCCAGGTAGCACCTGCTGTAGATACTGCTCCGACAATACCTCCTGTGAAAGCAAACTTCGCCGCTTCTCTAGCAGTTTTCAACTGAGAAAAGGAAAAGATGTGCATCAAACCTTTCGTAGCAAACTACTTCATACTACAGAACCATCAAAACAGAACAAATGTCATATTAGTACATTCCTTCCTCCTGGCGATAGACTCAATAAAAATTGAATAGGCTAGAATATATTGAAGATTCAACAGAAATTCTGAAGCCTAGCAATGAAAATATTAGAGATCCAATCCAAATTCAAATTCGCTATCAAAGTTCAGTGGAAAAGTGTAACTAACACGCTGAATATTAACAAAGAGCAGAACAGGAAGGGAAAAAAAAAGAAAAAGAAAAAGAGGGGCCATAATATGTGACGTTGCCATTTGCTATACACAGGGTTTATGGTTGGTAGCTAAAATTGGAGTTAATTTCATGTTGTTTCTTAGATGAGATGAAGAAAAAATCAAACATATTTCAATGTCAATATTACTGATCAGCAAAGGATGCCTATTTAACTTAAATATCCTCCCTAGTTAAGAATTCTAAGTTCGCTTTTATGTATCAAGAGTATATAAAAACCGCCAGTGTCCAAAAAATCAAACAAAACAGCACGGAGAGATGATGTGAACTCCTAGATATCAGCCAATGACAAAGTTCAATGGACAGTATCAGAGAATTCCACAAAAGAATCAGTTAAAGCAAGCAATCCAAATGAATTCGGGAAAAAACCAAAATAATACACCCAGAAGTTCTCTACTGACAGTACAAATCAACAGGAGATAATTTCTAGTAAGTTGATAGCGAAAAAAAAAATCAAACTCCCAAGAAAAGAAAACCATAACGGATCCACAAAGCGATAGGAAACAGAAAATCGACTAGCTGATATGCATAATCCCATAAAAAATGAACAAAGAAACTTACAGTGGGCCCATGAACAGGGTCAGAAGCAATGAACTCTTCGACATCAGAAGCAGACCATGAGGGCAGGGGCTTGTCGCGTTTGATGAACCGAGAATAGTTTTCCAAGAAGGAAAACCTCTCGGACCAGAACTCCTTGTAACCTTCCCAGTGCCTCTTCAAGAACGATTGTTGTTGTTGCTCTAAAGCATCACCACCCATCTTCCGTCAATGCACTGGTCCTAAACTTTGATGCTTAGTACCCTATGTCACAAATGAAAATGAGATTACATTAAAGTGGTTGGTTGAATTAAAATCCCCACAACATTGACTCAGACCATAGCATATCTTCATTATTTACCATTTCGTTTGGAAATCTCTTGACATTAAGAATTATATATTGGTATTTATCTTCTAATGTTGAACCCCGATGTATTTATATTGTATGGAAAAATCCAGCGGGGATTTAAGCTAGACATTGTGATTTTATACAAACAAAACATGTTTACCGAAAATCAAAGGTAGAGACTAGTAAATAGGGATAGAATGCAATATCTGCCCTTATTCTTGTGACTAATGCTTACAATGAACTGATCCTATTTTAGACAAGATTTTTCATAAAAGTTCTGATACTTCCTTAAGTCTTCTGGTGGGTACCTCTTTTGGCTAAGGGGCCAAAGCTACTTCTTTACCTTTCTCCTGAGTAGTGGGCTCAAGTTTTCGTTTTATGGAAGGAAGGGCTGTGGGCTCTTCTTTGATTTGATATGGGGGGAATTGGTCTCGCTATTGCTTTGGCCTTTGTCAATACCTCAATATTGACGCCATAATTGGATTAAGCCATGGCATGTGCCGACTCTTATATATTCTCTCTCAAGAAGTACCCTTGGGCTTTAGGACAGGCTGGTGTTTAGGTTGGTTTGGCCATTTGAGAGGCCGAATTTGGTTGTGTGGAACTAGAGGTAGTCCTAGCTATGGGTTTAGCCCCATGGTCTGGATACTCCTTGTGGAGTAGCCACCTCTTTATGTCCTTTTAGACAAGGCTCGAAACTTGGATCTAGTGTCATAGACTTGTGGTTGAGTTTGTTTAGGAGGCATTTTAAACCCTCATTGAGGCTTTTGGTAAGTCTCTAACCTTCAAGGGATTTGATTTATGCCCTCATATTACCATTTGACTAGAAGTAAGCCTGTTTCTTATGGCTTAGGTGCCTTGTGGTTTTTCAAGTATTTTCGCACACTTTTTGATTGATTCTTCTGTTGATATAGAACTTCCTTCATTTCCTTGCAAAAATTCTCTTGTTAGAAAATTAGGAGAATAATTCCTATCACCATTAATATGCTCAATATTAGAAAAAAGAAAGAAAAAAAAAGAAGACAAAATGGCCTCCTACCAAGAAAATATTTGCTTGGATGCCAGATTCTTTACATCCTTTTTAAGGATATATTTTGTAACATTGCAATCAACCCTAAAAAGGAATTATTGCTTCAAGAGGTCATCCTGAAACTTAGAGATGCATAACACAATGGCTAAGACTTCCTTTATGGTGGAGTAATATTTTTTGGGTACGGTTCCAATGCTTTGATACATATCGAACCAACTGCTTCTTTCCATCCTTTGCCTACTTTAGGATTCCACCATATCACAATTTAGAAGCATAATCTCTACAATCTTTGGGGCTGATGGCAGGAAGGTGAAAGAGAGGGAGCTTTTTTACCCTTTTCTCACCTTCCTTCCTTCCTATCGCTATATGCTCATTTGTCCAAGCTAGATGATTCTTTTTTAGTCTCTCTCTAAAAGGTTCAAACTATTCTACAAAGTCAATTCAGCTCAATTATAATTTGAATTGAAGAGAAAACTGATTTCACAAGCTTCATATAAGTGCTAGATACTTCATGAAGAGTGATGGGACAACCTGACTTTTACAGATTCTAACGGTTAAGAGTATTAGCTCAGGTTAAGCGTTTAGCTCCCTTTCTTTATATCTATATTATCTGTGCTTCTCCGCTGATTTTCTCAGATCTGCCACAGCGGACTCAATCTCAGTTGAGAAAGTAGACAAAAGCCCCATTCTCAAACCCTAGAACTATTCATCCGAATCAAAATCAGCTCAATTATGATATGGATTGAAGATCAAACTGATTTTCTAACAATAATATCAAAGCAATAATGAGCTTAGAGTAGAATCACCTAATGATTTCGTGAGCTTGAGAGAAGATTGATGAAATTTCACTTCAAGAACACTTAGCTTCTCTAATTTTCGTTGTCTTTCAATCAATCAACTTCTAGCTCTTAAAAAGCATCAAGAATACTCACCTTTTGCATCAAAGATCCGTTGATCTCCCACTTTCCCCCTTCTTCTCTTCACGTTTTTCTGCCCCTTTGGAGAACAAGAATAGAAAAGAAATGTCGAGCTGTGTTTCTGTCCCTATTTCGTTCAAAGTCCCTATCCAAAACGGTGTCGTTTTAGCTCAATTATAAGTTTGAAATTCGGATCCCGCGGAGGCTAATTTGGGTTAACGGGTCATAATATGAGTTTTACTAAAATCTTTATCAATTCTCTTCAATTTTGTGAAGAATACATTATTTCTTCAATTCGATCTTCTTTGAGCAATGGTTTTTTCTCACAAAAATGTTCTACCATTCAATACCTTTCCATTGATATCATTACCATTAAAAATTACCATTTTCAAACGCTCAGGATGCTAAAATATTCATTTTCTTCAAGACGAATGGGAAATTTGTTTAGTAAAATAAACAGGTACAAGCGGTGGTCGCTCAAATTTTCTTCGTCAGTAGTAACTATTTGTCCAAACAATGTTTGCGTCTCCGTTCTTTGCCAACAATGCCTTCACTACTGCCATCTGGAATCACTCAGATTTCCTCTTGTACAACTGGGTCCGCCCCTGATATCTCTACAAAAAGGATTCTAGCAAGTACCCTATCATTGAACAACAAAATATTGAAACATCATTCATGACCTGGCTACACCTCCGTCCATGAATTCCATGGAGGTGGTCAGCCCCTGGATATCTGAATAAAGAAGATCCTCCCCAGTACCCTATCGTTTTAAGAACAACCAATTCAAACATATTCAGGAAGGAAGAGAGGAGAATTTACCCTTTGTTAACTGTTCTTCTAATACCCAAAAACATCAAGATTCATTCATACAACAACTGTAACAGAAAAAGTCTGGACTATTTTCTGGAGCTTGCAACATGTCATTGATCAATATGACTGCCGAGCAGGTATCTCCTCCAACATGTAACGCAAACTATATCATCCAAAGAAAAGTCTACTTGGCCGTTATCTGCCTCTTTTGAGCATTTCCTTTAACCATAGAAGCTACTGTTATTCAGATACTATCTATCGTCAATATCATAAAAGCATGACTTTTCCTTTTTAAAAATTGAGTAACACTTGGAGTCCTTGAACTTAAAATCCTTCTCCTCACTCTCTTTACGAGTCTCATATCTTCTACTTCCATCCAATTTTCGTCCAAGCTTGAATCCGAGCTGTTGAAATTTGTTTCACACCAACCATAAATTAACAAAGAAGTCATGTACAACCTCAAAGGCTACTGAACCCATTATCATGATCACTTCAAGAGGCATGGCCTAGCAATTTATGTTTTTGCTGACAGAATTACCATGTAGAATGCCAAGACTAAGTTATTATAGCACAGCTAAGTTAAGCACTAAGTTAATCAGCCGCAACAAAGCAATAATAGCGACAATAAAATTGTAGAGTAATCACATCGCAGGAGACTGATTTATTGATATATGTGGAAGACCACTTGAAAGGCCAGTAAATAGTACAGCTCATCTACCATTTGCCATAAGGACAGGGCAGGAGAGTAGAAAACGTCATAACAGATTGCCAAGTTGTTTATAGAACGAGAATGTATAGACATATTCCTTACTTAGAATGGCAAGATTAAATATTTGTAGCTAATACACCATAACGAAAATAGCAACTAGAAAACAGGAATTCAAGTTGTCATCAGATAATCGAAATGCCAGAGCAATCTTCGAATAGACAGTCAAATTCACATTTTCTAATGTCGAGAGTTCTACAACAATATCTTTCTCGGTCTAATTTCCAACTACACCAGTCAATCGCAAGCAATGATTTACAGTTCTATGTTCATATATCGAATAAAAAGTTCAGATACCCAAACTCTTACGCCTTCACTTCCACTTGCGGGGGTCCACGTTCCGGGAGCAACAATTCGACGCCTACCTTCCCGTCATTGTGCAAAGCAGCTTTATTCTTATTTTCGTACAACGGATTAGACGTCAGAATCCGCAACTTCGAGTTCCCAGTGATCTCCAAAACCTCAGGTAGCCCATTGGAGCACCCCTTTGACATACCCACATCAATCCGTATCGCCCGGTTTTCGCAAACTCCATTGATCCCAAAGCTCTGAATCGTGTGCCCCATTATCATCCTCTTAGCCCCCGGAATGGTGGCCAGCACGTGTTCCAGAGCCGAACAATCGCAATCCTTCTCCATCTCCTTCGAAAATTTCCTCAACCACACCACGGCATCCTTGCTGTTACAATGACGCGGCGCGCGTTTCTCCCCCAACCCATTCATCCAATCCCTCACCTCTCCGTTGATCTTCTCCAACCCATAGTCAACGTGTTGCGGCAAAAGCCCGCCGTGGACGAAAATCGATTCGCCGATAACCAAGACCGTGGCGTTCTGCGACAGAAACCGGACAGATATCGGTCCATTGGGCCGTAGCGCAGCGATTCTCGCTCTGATACCGTCTATGAGAGCCCCATCGTTATCTTTGATGCTTGGAAAAGAGAACGGAATTCCATCAAATGGGTCCTTGGGTTTTTCCAAACCCTCGCAAAGACCCTTCATTGCTTGCCCCACACGGTACCACTCCGCCCAAACCCTAAACTCCTCCAAAGCCCCCTTCGTCACGTACCGGAAATCGCCCTCCACGTTCATGATCTCGTGGTTTCCGTTCATAGTGATTACGGTGCCTCCCGTCCTCGCCGCTTGCCGCTTCAGTCTCTCGAGGAAGTACAGGATCTTAAGCTCGTTGTCGCCGCGGTCGAGCACGTCGCCGATCTGGACCACAGTGGCCGAGCCCCCGCTCCATTCATCCGACCCGTCGGTCAGACCCGCGAGCCTGAACGCCTCTTTAGACTTCTCAAGATCGCCGTGAAGATCTCCGATCGCGACCAGACGATTCCGCGGCGTCGGGTAGCGGGTCTGTATCTCTGGCGGCGAGGGACAAGAATCAAGGGGGGCAGTTCCATAATTTCGGGGGTGGGGCTCCGGGGGCAAGAAGAGACCACCGGTGACGGAGAAGTCAACGAAGGTGTCGACGAAAGAAGAGAGGAAATGGGGAACGTCTTTGCACAAAGACGACGCCTCCGAGTTCGCCCCCATTGCGTTTCTGTTCTAATGGGCTTTCTGGGGGGGTTTGTTCGGAGTGCTCACGGAGTAGGGATTAATCAAATGGCGGCCGCGGACATATTCGGCGACTGTTGGGTTGGAACACCTTTTTCTTTTCTCTTGATTAAGACTTTATATAATTTTTTAATTAATTTTCACATTAATTTTTTTATAACGATAGATATAATTTTTTAGAAAGCTCAAAAGCCTAATTTTTAAGTTAAATTATGATTCAAAGTGATTCTTTAATTAAATTTTACCTTAAGATCATTCCTCTTTAATATAAAACTCATTATCTTCATACTAGTATGTTACAAATAATGAGTTTAGGATAAAACATAATTTTTTAATCTTATTAATATGAATTCTGATCTCGTGAATCAAAACAAAGCTCAACTTAAAAATTAGTTTATAAGTTAAATCATCATTCTTTAATTTTAAATTCATATGGTCTAATTAAAATAACTAATATTTGTATGTAATATGTATTATTACATGTTCCTCTACTCATTTGTTATGAGGTATATATATAATTTGTATAAATATCATCACTTACATTCAAAAAAACTGTATACTTTGAAAAAAGCTTGTACAGTTTAAGAAGAAGTTTTGATTGATCAAAAAGAAGAATTTAGTTCAACCGATATGATACCGGACAAAGAGGAGGAAAATAAAAAGATAAAATTATATTTGAAAACATATAATTTGTATAAATATCATCACTTATGTCCAAAAAAACTGCATACTTTGAAAAAAGCTTATACAGTTTAAGAAGAAGTTTTGATTGATCAAAAAGAATAATTTAGTTCAACTGATATAATACCGGACAGAAAAAATGAAAATAAAAGGATCAAATTATCTTTGAAAACTAAGGATATAGATAATTTACCACCTTAAAATTTGAGGATACAAATAACAATTATCTTTATAAACTAAGGATATAGATAACTCACCACCTTAGAATATAAGGATACAAATAATAATTATTTTTGAAAACTAAGGATACAAATAACTCACCACTTTAGAATTCAAGGATAAACACTCACCAGTCTATTGGAAATAATTCCAAAGAGATACAGAACTTAGAATGAAAGCTTAAAATAATAATTATTTTTGAAAACTAAGGATACAAATAACTCACCACTTTAGAATTCAAGGATAAACACTCACCAGTCTATTGGAAATAATTCCAAAGAGATACAGAACTTAGAAGGAAAACTTAAAGCTTATACTTAAATCTCATAACTCAATGCTTCTACTACACAATGGTACTAGTTATTTATAGGAAACTAAGGCACCCATTATCATAAATGTAGCTAACTACTATCTCCTCAACTACTATCTTCCAACTACAACTTCTTAATTGCTAGCTCTCATCTGCCAACTACCAACTATTTACTCTCAACTACCAACTACCAACCACTTGCTTCCCAACCACTTGGTCAACCTTCTCAAGTTTCTTTGGATTGGGCTTATATAGGTTGGACCACATTACTACTAATGAGTATTTGGGCTTGGGCTTGGCTTGTGTAGGATGGCCACATCACGATATGCCTTGAGGCATAGCCATACATAACATAGAAATTACACTTAAAAAGGGTGGATAATTAGCTAGAGCAACAAGTGCTATAGCAAAACTGATTGCAAACGAGAGAAAATTGGCCACATTGAAATTACCTTTGGGGGAGGTCCATTAGATAGTGTCTAACTTCCTTCCTTAAAACTAATCTTTAAGAAAGTGGCGCATCTAAACATGTAAGAAAAAATAAAAAAAATATTGATGATGTGGAACAACGGATTAGAAAGACAAATTTTCACCATTAAGAATAATAGTTAACTCAAACAATATGAATTAGAAAAGCTTTTGCATTTTAAATCATTGCACTTATTATCCAAATGAAACCTTTAAATTGTCAACAGAATTCAATCTCTTGATTTCCTCCATTAGTCCTTCCAATACAAGGTATATCTCCTCACAATGGGAGTGAGAATGGTCTTCCGCATTGAAAGCATGAACCTCATTATGAACTTCTATCCAACTCCAGCCAGGGACCTTCTTCACCCCCCTTTCCTTCATAAGCCTCGTCAGACTAGCCTTCTCATCCCACCGCTTAAGCCGCCCGTACATGTTTGAGAGAAGAACATAAGTGCAATGCTCTTCAGGTTCCAGCTCTAACAACAGGCTTGCAACCCGACTTGCTAATTCAATGTCACCACAAATCCTGCACGCCCCAAGCATAGTCTTCCATACCATTGCATCAGGTTCAAAAGGCATTGTGTCGACCAAAGCTTTTGCCTCATCTAGACACCCAGCCCGGCCATACAGATCGACTCCACAGGCATAATGCTCCATTCGTAGTGGAATCCCGTATTCTGGTTCCATAGATTTCAGAAACTTGCGCCCTTCTTCTACCAGACCCATGTGGCTGCAGGCAGTTAGAACCGCAACAAAGGTGATATGATCAGGTTTTACCCTTCTGTCTGTCATTAGATAGAAGAGCTCAAGAGCAACATTTCCCTGGCCATGTTGTGCATACCCAAAAATGATAGAGTTCCAAGTGATTGAGCTGTCTTTTGGGGTATCTTCAAACGATTTCCTAGCATCTTCAATGATTCCACACTTGGAATACATGAAGATTAGTGAGCTGGCAACAAATTCATTGGATTCAAAACCTGATTTAAGTGCCAAGACATGAACTTGTTGACCCAGTTGGAGAGTTGCTATATCTGAGCAAGATCTAAGGACAGCTGAAAAGGTGTACTGATCAATGTCTTCTACCACCAATCTCATATGAACAAAGAATTTCAAGGCATCTTCACTTAAGCCAATTTGAGAAAGTCCAGTCAAAATAGAGTTCCAAGAAACACCGTCCTTGGACTCCATGGTCTCAAAAATGAGCAGTGCTTCTTCCATGGATCTGTTGTTTGATTTGAGATACATGGATATTAATGCATTTGACACAGGTACGGATTGTTGTAGTCCCCTCTTTATTACTAATCCATGCAAGGATGTCCCTTTTCTTCTGTGTGTTTCATCAAAACAAGCACCAATGACAGTAGTATAAGTATAGATGTCTGGTTCGAAACCAAGCTCTTGCATGTCCATAAAGAGTTCGAATGCAAGATCTTCTTTATTGTGCACGAGGTAAGATGCAAGCAAGGAATTCCATGTCACCAAATCTCGATTGCTAATAGCATCATCATACACTCTTTTGGCATCTCCTATGGATCCACATTCTGAATATGAAGTGATTAAGGCATTGAACACAGTATTCTCAAATGCCCGCCCATGCTTTATAATTTTGCCGTGAATCTGCATTGTTAGCTTGTAACACTCAACATCATTGAGCAACGTCAACAGTGGAGCAAATGTGCCATCGTCAGGCTTCACACCCTCCAGCTCCATCCAATCTAAGAGACCAAATGCAGTCCCCAGATCTCTCACTTGCACAAAACCAGCGATCAGTGCATTCCACGAAACGGAGTTACGCCCCGGTATGCACTGAAACACCACATATGCATCGTCAACTCTTCGGCACTTTGCATACATGTCCAAGAGCGCACTACCCGAATAGACATTACCACCATAGCCCATCTTAAGGATCATCGAATGCACTTGTTGCCCAAGATCAAGCCGAGAAGCACAAGCAACCCCCTTGAGTATGCTTCCAAATGTATACCCATCAAAATCAAACCCATATCTCTTCATGGTTCTCAGAATCTCCCACGCAACCTCGAGGTTGCCACAGTTTATACACCCAGCGATCATTGTATTCCAAGAGACAGTGTCTTTGTGGGGCATTTCCCCGAACAACTTGTGAGCAAAGCACAAATCTTTGCATTTCGAGTACCCACGTAAAATATTGTTGGTAGTGTAGATGTCTGCGATGGCACCTGATTTGATTGCCCGAGAGTGGTTTACCAGAACCCCGAACACAGCACATGCAGAGCTCTCAATGAGTGAGTTCAATGGCCTCATTCACTACCAACAACCATAACGACTTTCAAAATAACCACAAATCATCACTTTTTTTTCTTTATCTCCAATACCCAACATTAAAATACTTACGATCTTCTCAATTCAACCATACCCATATACCAAAGTCTTCTATTTCAACAGAATCAAACCCAATAACCAATCTGATAGCCGTTGTCAAGAAAAAGCCCACGGGAAGGCTGTTATGGCATTTTGTCAAAATTCTCACTAAACATCATCTTTGTTCATATGGTTTAAGGCGAACTCGTCGTTGGGGACATTTTGTTATGGCTACAAATATATCTTCTTTTCAATAAGCATTTTCTACTAGTTAATACATTGAGATTTTTCTATAAATTTCAAATAATATTTAACTAATATAAAATTTAACTAATATTCTTTTTAACATATTTTATGAAATACTAAAAAAAATTATTAAAAGTATTTACATATGATAAAGAGATATTATATTTGAATATGAACATTGACAAAATATCAATGATTACTAGGTATTGCAGGCTCACCAAAAAAGAAGAAATATTTTTAACATAATTTAATAATAAAAGTCTCATTATATAATTTAAAAATAATTTTAAGAATTAATAAAACTCATTGTTATATAAACTTAATTTTTATTATATTTCTTAACCATATAGGATTTATGGCCCATATTTTAATGTACTTTCTCACTATGATTATATTAGTAGACAACGTGTGAGCTTAAATCAATAGAAGCTCGTAATGGTTCTTAAGGAGAATTTTGGTTTTAATACCAAATTAAAAAACCTTTATCTTACTAAAAAATTTACTTAAGAATTGGTAAAACTTAGTATATATAAACATAATCACAAATTAATATCCTTAAGAATCAAGGACAAGAGATTATCGTTTCTGTTCGATAAGTTATACCACATATATATATTATCTTCAATCACGTACAACATATAAAAAACGAGACTAAAAGATGATGTACACGCTCTTCCGAAAATGAGAATTACAGCAAGAAAACTTTCAGAAACAGAGTTAGAACCCTGAACATGAACTTCGTGAACTTTGTGAACTTTGTTTACTTCCGAAGCAATGAGCTTCTAAGCATTTAAACGTTTGTCGATGAACAAGATCTTCGGATTTCCCCTTCATCGCCGGTCTTCACTCCGACAGTAGTAAGCTTCAGAAAGGACTGACCCCATCTCTCAAAGAAGGCAACTTGGTCGTCTGCAAAATCCTCCACTAGTTTCCGGGTTCTGTTATCGTTTTGGAGAACGGAATCCGATTGAAACAGCCCCTTGTGGGCCACGAGATTTCGGTAGTACTGGCTGTCAAACACGAAGGATGTTTCGGGATCGTTGTCGACAGTTGCAGATGGGCTTGCGCCGGCCGGGCACTTCTGCATGAGTTCTTCTGCATAAGTACTGTCAAGGGAAGTGTCGGCCAGCGTGAGCTTTCCCTTGGAGTCTTCTTGAAAGCGGTCACTGAATGCGCTGCAATGAGCTCTTCCAATGGTGTGAGCTCCTGCAGAACGAAAGCATGGCCATCTAGTAAGCCAACTCTAACAGTCAATGGCAATCATAAGACTCCCCGGCATTGCAGCACAAAGCTATGTTCTACCACTTATTTAGCATCCCCACCATTCAAATATTACCTGAAAGGGTGACAAGATCATCCAAGGACAATCCTTTGGAAGAGAACAGCTTTATCATCTCATCTACAGAAAAACTCGTGTCAACAATATTAGGCCTCACATTTGAAGCTGCAGAAACAATCCCATCTCTCCTCCCTGTTGGAATCTGAACTGCTGGTCCGCCGGCCTGTTTCCAAGCCTTCATGAATAAATCTTGGAGCAGAAAGGATTGGGAATTAAGCAAAATGAAAACATGAGTAATTGATGAGGGAAGTCTCACCATTTCAACAGCATCTCTAGCAGCCAAAGCAACAATATCAGCACAAGAAACTGTTTCGGGACAGAAGATTTCCAGCACTCTTTTTGCTGAATCTATGACTGAAAATCCTCCGAGAGATCTGTTTCCTGGATCACTTCGCTCTGTCCCATTTCCTTGCAAAAGCACAGATGCATCACAACCCTATGAATCACGATAAACATGAGTAAGATTAGCCTTGGGAGTTCCCGGACATTTGCAGTTCTCGATTTGGTTACTCCTAGATCGGCACCAATTCCTACACGTCTAAATTGAGATTTTCCTCGGAGACTAGAAATGGAAGAAACATATCAAGAAAGCATTCCAGAAATACTCTGACTAGTGGTTTTAACTTCTAAGAACAACCCATTTTCAAAAACAAATCGGTATAAAATTTATGACTCTAATTATGTTGCCTATAATTTTAATCTGCATGGAAACAATTTTTCAAATTGTCGGGGCAAATTGAAGGCGAACTAATTCTTAGAGTAGGAAGATGAACTCTCTAGGAAGATGAGCTAACATCATGGAGTTAAACAAGAGGATTCACCTCCACGAAGCAATCATGGAACAGCAAGCGAAGGAGCTTCCCGGGGATGGTTGGGTCGTCGGAGGAAGCTGATCTCACTGTGTTCCTAACCATAGACTCAGCCGGAGGGCATGAAGCCGCATAGAAGTCAAATAAGAGGTCGGCAGAAGAAGAAGTATCAACGGTGAACAACACAAGAACGAAAACTGTTGCAGGAAAAACTGCTCGTCTTCTCTCCATAAGGTTTCTGGCCTTTAGAAGCAGTAGCAATTGCCAACGCTGTCATTTCCTTCTCTTAGTTCGCATTGAAGCCTCTATGAAGAGAGCTCTGAAAGAAACCATCTCGAATGGACAGGTAATCGGTGCTCAATTGGCCATGCATATCCGTATTTAAAGCTGCATTAATGGAGTTTGGTGATGTCAGGAGGTAGATGGGTTCTTAACGAATTTCAGAGCCAGAGTCAGCAGAAGATGAACTCTCTAGTTGCATGCATTCAAGATGGTCATGACTTATCTTATTTGTACTAGATTGGTGGCAAAGTCTCGGACATTAATTTTATTCAAATTGTATTACTTCAAAGGCAGATCCTATTCAGTTCTATGTCTAAACATTGTACACCGTATGAATAAAAACATCGCAGTTGCAACAGGAATAAATAGTCTTAAATGGCAATGAACTCTTGTTTTGAGACTAAGAAGGGGACTCCATTTACCAGGGAGCTTCTGCTCCTGAATATCCATGGTACAGCAGCGTCTGAATCTCAGAGAAGAATATCACCAAGTGAAACTGTAATCCGCCATAATTGGGCAAATTCTAGTTTTCATCAACAAACTATAAATGAAAATAGATAAACAGAAACAGAAGTGCCCGAGATACGTACATGTAGGGATAGATCATGTTCTATTACAGGTAGCTTGAAACCTTGTGATTCTCAACATTTGAGTATGTAAATTCTATGGTGTTTGATGATTATTAACTTGAAACATCATCCACGCCTGATGCATATTCAGTTGTATAAAATCTTAAGGATTTTCACTTATTCTTATAACGTATCTATTAGAAATAATCCTCTAATATAATATCAAAATTTAAGTGTAAGTGCAACATCTCACAATAAATTGATGTAATTTTATGATACGGAACGTGGAGCCACATAGACAATCAAGCAAGCTAGCAAAAGAGGATATCTCGGAGGGGCGGGCATTGTAAGGAAGGGACTTGAATGGCAAGAAAATAAAAGGATTTGATGGCATCTTGACAACAATTTGAATTTGAATTTGAATACAATGAGCTTAGGATATCTTCCAAAGTTAGCTTTCCTATTTTAGGATTTCTTTATTTAAAAGTAATTTGAATAAATTGTAGTATTTAGTAGTTTCCTAGTTTTTCAGATTTAATTATGTAATGGGAGAACTTTCCTTTAGAAAATGAGAGGAGTACGGGTAGAAATAGAGGCAAGGATAATCAAAGAAGGCAGAGAAGATATTGTATTTACTTTCTAGTTTTGTAAGTTTCTTGCGATTCAATGGAAATATTCTCCTAAAGTTCTTGTGTTGATTTTGCGTAGCGATCATAAGTCATCCACGTAAAGGCAAAAATAGGCGAACTTAGGACGACTTTCTAGTAGTTGGACCTATTACGCGTTCTGTTTCACAGGCATGTAACATTTTGTTACATCAATCTCAAGCTGACCGCATATTTTTGTGACATCTTATATAAAAAATAGCAATTGTACCATGGATGTCGATATTTTAATCTATTATTCTATTATATATTCAGCTGTCTTCTCTTAATAATTAGTCTTAATTAAATAAGTTAAGCATTTCTTAATACTATTTACACATCACAAGTAATAAATTGTTTCACCTTCCCCCCCTTTCCCCCCCTTTTTTTTTTCAAAATAACCACAATCCAATATGTGCAACTCTGTTGAAAAAAATGTGTATCCCACATCATTAATATCTCATTTTAATGTTCTCCTAGACTTCCCAACAGAACCCGTGCATATCGAATCCTCAACTCCTGGTTTCCGTTTGATGTTCCCCAGCTACCAGGCCAGTTGGCTTTAGTGTTTGTGAGTACAACCCAGACGCTACATAATGTCTAAAAGAAAATATCGTTGAGATCAATTACTGCTGACCACATTTCATTTGGCAACTGGGGAGAAAATCAATCAGTTCAACTCGATTTTTAAATCCTCCAATCTGCTATATTCTGTTGAATCTAGATCAAATTTAGTCAACTGAGGTCATTTTGAGGATAGTTTCCACAGCAAAATGTGATCAAAAGATGAAAAGTTAAGGAAGGAAAAGAAAAGAATGAACATTTATTCCCCTGGAGGCCTTTTCTCTGCCTCATACTTGCTTATAAGTAAGATATAAATTGTGGACACTAACTAACACAAGTTCCTTTCACAAAACCCTCAATAAATCTATTAGACATAGCTTTTTTTAGTGATAACTCTATTTTATATAGAGTTATTGTTATTATTTTAGGTTATATTTAATATAATTTTATTAAGTGATATTTATATTTAATTGTATTTAAGTATGTTTTTGTTATTTTAGGTAGCAAACCCAAAATGGAAGAAAAGTAAGGAAATAAGCAAAAATTGGAAGGAAAAGAAAAGAAAAAAGAAAGGTGGGTCACGTGAGTGGAAAACACGTGGGACCGCAGGAGAGAAAAAGAGGCCGATTAACAAAACAAAAGGGAGATTCGATTAACCAATCCCCGGCAACGGCGCTAAAAACTTGTTCGGTGAAATTCTACATGCAAGTGTACATGTCGAACAAGTAATATAATGATAAGTACAGATATCGTCCCACGAAGACTGGTGTTTACTAAACTAATTAATTACTAATGGTGAATAGATCCTAGAGTTTATCTAGCCAACAAAAATAGTAAAACATGAATTTAATAACTAAATTTAATCTAAACTTAATAAACGAGCTCTTTTTTCGAATCTCCCTTTTGTTTTGTTAATCGGCCTCTTTTTCTCTCCTGCGGTCCCACGTGTTTTCCACTCACGTGACCCACCTTTCTTTTTTCTTTTCTTTTCCTTCCAATTTTTGCTTATTTCCTTACTTTTCTTCCATTTTGGGTTTGCTACCTAAAATAACAAAAACATACTTAAATACAATTAAATATAAATATCACTTAATAAAATTATATTAAATATAACCTAAAATAATAACAATAACTCTATATAAAATAGAGTTATCATTTAGCCTTCAAATTGAAAAGTTACAGAATAATTAAGAAAATGCATTCTGCAATGCATGCACCATAAGTTTGTCACCTTGAAAGCTCTTCATCAAGGTTGGTCCATCTTTCGATAGATGGTTTCAGGCCAAAGACCCATGATTTCTCTCGTAGAAGTGAGGTACAGCTTGAACAGTCAACATTTCTGCCTAGAAGCAATTACATGCAGAACTGATCCAAGCTCACAGAAGGTATGTGCTAACAGCATGGAGATGGTTATGAGGATGATGAGAAAAAGAACATCCACATGCAAGCTTCAACATTTTTATTCTTGGGCTTCCTCATCATCAGCTTCTGTGAGTTCTTCCAATTCATCCACATCATCAATGGGGATAGCTTCGCTATCATCATTAAAAGAACCTGCAGAAGCAGCAGCCAAGGATGCAGACCCATCAGATTCCTTTGTTATTGTTATAGTTTCTTCAAAACATGGGTATTGAATGCCAACGAAAATTGGCCACTATCTTCACCCTATAGATCATCAGCTGTAGCACTAGTGCGTCTTGTGAAAATTATGAAGGTGTAACATGATACAAAAAAAAATGCTCAACTCTTACAAAAGGCGGTTGAGGAGATGTCTCAAAGGACTCGTGCAAGGTTTGCCACTATCAACTAATAGAACCCTAATAATTTCGGGTGAGTGAAGACAGCAGTTTTCACGCTACAATGGTGACTTCAACCTGGGTCCATAATAATTTCAGGAAATTCTGTCATATCACCCTAATTTCATCAAGGACATTTCACTCAAACCCACACAACTTTGTTTCAGTTTCAGGTGCAGCCATTCCTGAATAAGCTTCTATCACAAAAGGGAGAGGAAAGAGAGCATGAATGTGAGAACCCTCGTGTATTCTATTGAATGAATAAAGATGTACATAGGATGTCCCTTTATAAAGTAGGGATATACAAAGATGGAAAATACAAATAAAGAAATAGAAATAATTGCCTACCAACTACATAAATAATTCCTTAACAATTACATCACCAATGGTAAGAATAATAATCAATATAGAAATATAATCTAGTATCTCCAACATTCCCCCTCAAGCTGGCGGTTTTGGCGGTTTGTAAACGTCTAACACGCCAAGCTTGTTTAATAGATACGTGTGTTGTCTCTGACAGAGGGCCTTGGTGAAGATGTCAGCAGGCTGTTCCGTAGTTCGGATTTCTTGTGTTTTGATAACTCCTTCTTGGATTTTATCTCTCGTGAAATGGCAATCTACTTCGATGTGTTTAGTCTGTTCATGAACCATAGGATTTGCCGCAAGTTTAAGAGCGGCATCATTGTCACAGAACAAGAGTGTAGGGCCTTTCAACCGAATACCTAGGTCCTGAAGTAGTCCTCTTAACCAAATAACTTCATAAGTGGTCTTGGCCATGGCACGATATTCAGACTCAGCAGAAGATAGCGAAACAGTTGATTGCTTCTTTGTTTTCCAAGATAGCAGAGAATTTCCAAACTTGATACAAAATCCGGTCGTTGATCTCCTGCTCATAGGACAAGTGGCGTAGTTGGTGTCACAATAAGCTTTCATTTCCATGTTGCAATCTCGAGATAAAAGAATTCCCAAACCTGGACATCCTTTTAGGTATTTCACTACCTTTAAGGATGCATTTATGTGAAACTGTTTTGGATTGTGCATGAATTGGCTAAGGATTTGAACGGCATAGCATATATCAAGTCTCGTCATAGTGAGATAAATGAATTTTCCAACCAACCTTTTGTAGCTCATCGGATCCTTAAGTGGGGGATCCGCATCGGGAGAAGATATTCCATCGTCATACTCAGGTGTTGTGAGATTCAAGTTCTGCTCAAATGGAATGACAGCGGGCTTGCATCCAGATAAACCAGCTTCAGAAATAATCTCCAGGATGAACTTACGTTGGCTGAGGCAAATGCCCTTCTCAGAGCGAGCAATTTCAATGCCTAAATAATATTTAGGAGGTCCCAAATCCTTAATGCGGAAAGTGGAGTGTAGAAATTTCTTAAAGCGTTCAATGGCTGGAATGTCATTGCCGGTGATCAAGATGTCATCAACATAAATCAAAAGGTAGATAGATGATGTACCTTTGCGCCAAATAAATAAGGCGTAATCATGCCGAGATTGACGGAACTGTGCAGAGGTAAGGGCCGAAGTGAATTTGGCATACCATTGCCGAGAAGTTTGCTTAAGACCATATAGGGATTTACGGAGACGACAAACCCTAGACTCCCCCTGTCTGCGTAAACCCGGTGGAAGGTCCATGTAAATCTCTTCAGTCAAATCGCCATGAAGAAATGCATTGTGGACATCCATTGATGAAGAGACCAATCGCGAGTGGCAGCAATAGAAAGAAAGGTGCGCACAATACCTTCTTTGGCAACGGGAGAGAAGGTATCTTGATAATCAAAACCTTCTTGTTGCGTAAAACCTTTGGCCACAAGCCGAGCCTTGTACCGCTCGATCGAGCCATCAGCCCGATATTTGATCTTGTAGACCCATTTACAACCAATAGGCCGGCGGTGAGATGGGTGAGGGACCACATCCCAAGTGCGATTATCAGCAAGAGCACGAAGTTCATCCGCCATGGCCTGCTGCCACTTGGGATGCTTAGCAGCCTCATGATAAAAGTTGGGTTCAACTTCAACGGAGATGCGACTGATGCAACAAAAATGGTCAGGTGAAAGACGACCAAAACCAGTGTAATCAGAAATGGGATAGCGAGTGCTAGTTGAGGCTGTAGAAGAACATAGATAGTCCTTGGTCCAAGTAGGTGGATGAGTAGGACGGCCAGATCGACGAGGGACCACAGCTAGAGAAGTCGGAGGACAAGGAGGCGGCTGATACGGAACAATGGCCAAGGAGTCATCAGCAGGAACCGTAGGAAAAGGAACCTCAGAGGGCATATCCAGAGACTGGTTAGCAGCATGAGAGATCAGGGGATCTATAGAGGGCACAATCGGTGGGGGACCCAAAGCAGGAGGCCCAAGGAGAGGCAGTAAAGGAGGAGCAGCAGCATCATCAGTTTCAAATAAGAAAGGCCGAGGTCCGAGAAGAGACTCGGAGGGGCCATCCGGAACCGGTAGAGACTGGAAGGGAAAAATAGCTTCGTGAAATACCACATCACGACTGATAAAGAACCTGTTTGTAGAAGGATCGTAAGCATGATACCCTTTCTGTAAGGATGGGTAACCCATAAAAATGCAGTGTGTGGCGCGGGGACCCAATTTGTCCCGAGGGCCAACAGGAGTAGAATAACAGAGGCATCCAAACACACGAAGATGAGCAGTGTCGGGGGCCTTACCAAAAAGTAGCTCAAAGGGGGTTTTGCCAGCAAGCACACGAGATGGCATGCGATTGATTAGGTAAGCGGCAGTGATCACACAATCGCCCCAAAAACGTTCAGGAATGGAGGCTTGGTATTTGAGGGCTCGAGCAACCTCAAGGAGATGACGGTGTTTGCGTTCAACAACCCCATTTTGTTGGGGGGTGTAAGTACATGAGCTCTCATGGAGAATGCCACAGGAAGAGAAGAAGGAAGAACATGTATGGTTAAAGAAATCACGGGCATTATCAGTGCGAATGCGCTGAACGGAAGTGTGAAATTGGATGCGGATGAGAGTAAAAAAACGGGTGAGATGAGTTAAGACTTGGGACTTGGATTGCATAAGGAAGACCCAAGTACCGCGAGAAAAATCATCAACAAGGGTGAGAAAGAAACGAAAGCCATCACGATGAGGGGTGTGATAAGGGCCCCAAATATCGAGGTGAATGAGGGAGAAAAGGGAAGTGGCACGAGAAGTGTTAGAGGGAAATGGAAGGCGGGATTGTTTGGCAAGGGGGCAAATGGGACAAGTGGGGAAAGGGGAAGAGGCACTATGACCCAATCGCTAATGAAGAAGAAAATTATTATTATTTAAATTGGCATTACAAAAGGTGCCCTTTTTCGGGGAACTACAAGAAGGGAAACTAAAATTTGCAGGAAAAGGAACCCAAAAATATAGGCCTTGATTGACACTACCCAAGCCCATCAGTTTGCCAGTCGAACGGGCCTGAAAAACACAAAAATTCGGATCGAGGATAAGGCGACAATCATTATGACAACAAAGTTTGGAAACAGAGATGAGATTAAAGTGAAATTCAGGAACAAAAAGTACATTTTTAAGGGTGAGATGAGGGCTAAGAGAGACGTCACCAATATGGTGACAGAGGTAATATTCCCGTTAGGGAGACGAACAGAAGTAGAAGGATGGGTGGTATGAATTTTGGAGAAAAATTTTTTGTTGCAAATGATGTGATCACTAGCACCTGAATCAATAATCTATGCAGTAGGTGAAAGTGAGCTTGAAAAACAAAATGAGGTACTTGCAAAGCTGGCAATTTTATCCGGAGTACCATTCTGGTTGAAGGCTTGCATGATTTGTTGAAGTTGGGCCTCACTAAGTAAAGGATTGGACCCATCAGAAGAAATCACAGCATTTGAGATGACCTTCGGATCGAAGTGATTGTGATCAGAAGGTTTTCCATGTAATTTCCAGCATCGATCCTTCGTATGATTGCGACGTTTGCAAGATTCACAAAATAAATTATTTGGACCGTTGGATCGACCGCGAGGTGCGTTTGGACCGTTTGATCTACGCGAACTGGATGAAAAATGCCCGCCGTACGATTGCTTGACTGTGGGTGCAATGGTCGCGCGCTGATAACCGTCAGATGGAGGCGCGGAGTCAAACAAAGGAGGGTCGTTGGATCGGGCGCGATAAGAGCCGTCAGATAGAGGCGCGAGGTCGAGCATAGGAGGACCGTTAGATCTAGGGTTTCCATCGGAGCCGTCCACGCGAGATAGGGGGTCTCGCGAGTTAGGCTCAGAGAACCCTAGAGCCACATGCGTAGTCCAGTCGCTTCTTTCGCGAGAAGCGAGAGCGCGTTGAGCTGCGGTCGCACGAACGGCCAGAATCACCGAATCGCCGACACGAAGGTATTCCGATGACACCAATCGCTGGTTCTCCTCTTGAACAACCAAGTGGAAGAGGCGCTGCAACGACGGGGAGGGCTCCATCGCAAGAATCTGAGACCGAAAGGAACTGTAAGTTTCATTCAAACTCAATAAAAATCGAATTAGGTGGTTTTGTTCTTTGATCCGATGATACTGCCGTAAAGTCACATCGGGGCCTTCGAGAGATTCGTCGGCCTGATCGCGTTCGTTGCATAAAGCAGCGAAGTGATTGTAGATCGCAGTGACTGAAAGGTTACCCTGTTTCAGAGCGGCCAAAGATTGGTCGATCTGAAACAATCGGACTCGATCGGTCTAACTGTAGAGTTCACAGAGACCGTCCCAAATAATTTGGGCGTCTTCAGTGGGAGGGAGAGCGGCGGCAACATCGGGCGAAAGGGAGTTCCCGATCCAAGTCCGGACAAGTTGCGAACATTTTCACCACTGTCGGGCGAGTTTGGGGTCGGAAGGAGGAGGAACGGTGCCGTCGAGGAAACCGTCCTTGTCCTTCGTGACGAGGGCGCGTCGGATGTCGCGGGACCAAACGGCGTAGTTATCGGCGCCGGTGAGGATGTGGGTGATGAGACGGAGATCTGGACCGTCGGAAACGGCAGTGTAGAGGGGGTCGCCTGGTTCAGGGCGAACAACGGAATACAGAACGAATAGGGGTTGGGGAAACGGGTAGGGATTGGGACCCGAACCTGGAACATCGAACCCATCCGGGTAACCCGGTGGAGCGGAAGAACCGGGAGGGATCCAACCCGATCCAGGAAGGATGGGGCCCGGAAGAGATGGGTCGGGCCCAGGAGGGGGGTGTTGGGTGGGTAAAGGTGGGTGAGGGTGGAGAGAGGGTCCAGTATTGGACTGGGCCAAGGAGGGTCCAACACCAGAGGGATAGAGGTAAGGGGCCCAGTAGGACCAGGGGAGAGGTGGTGTGGTGGGAGCTGGACCAGTGGGGTCCAAGCCTGTGGAGGGAGACAGCCCAGAAGAGAGGCCCGGTTGCTGGGGAGTAGGAGATGGAGGATCATTGGTGATGTCCTCGACGAAGGGGGCGTCTGGGTCGGCAGCTGTGGATATGGTGGATTTTAGCATGATAACGGTAAGGGAGAAGGTAAGAATGTATGTGGTTTATTTGAAAAAAAAAGGTGAATTGATACTGATTTCCACGCCGGAGTTGCTAACATTGTGATGCAGGGAGCAAGGACAGCGAAAGCAAAGGAGAGAGGCGGTGAAAAAAAATCAGAGAGGAAAAGATGCGGAAGCAAAAAGAGGACTTGCTCTTGATACCATGTCACAAAAGGGAGAGGAAAGAGAGCATGAATGTGAGAACCCTCGTGTATTCTATTGAATGAATAAAGATGTACATAGGATGTCCCTTTATAAAGTAGGGATATACAAAGATGGAAAATACAAATAAAGAAATAGAAATAATTGCCTACCAACTACACAAATAATTCCTTAACAATTACATCACCAATGGTAAGAATAATAATCAATATAGAAATATAATCTAGTATCTCCAACAGCTTCCACTAGAGGCGAGGGTAATTTGGCAATTTTAAATAAGACCAACAACAAGGCACTAGATCTAACATGAAACGCCATAATATTGCCACATAAAATTCTTGAGAAGAAGACCAGAATTAGAAATCTTAAGAAACAGAATCATGGGGTAAGCAAAATTCTTGTGCGGCTTAGGAGTCCTTTACAAGTATAAATGAATGGTCTCATACAAGAAGTGATTCAGAGAGTTTCAAAATATCCATGAAAGATACAACAATTAGGTCTCCAGGCAAGAAGTTATACCATCATTTTCTGCTCAAACTCCAGGAAAACTCAATGATTAGGTCTCCATCGAGTTATAAACTAAAACAACATATAGAAAGAAGTAATCTCCTAATGTTCCCATTGATTGGGCAAACAAGAGGGAAATTTCAGTCTCCAGATTTAGTTCTCAATTGTTTGAAGGCATATTTTTGGATGTAAAGAAATCAAAGAATTTGTCCTTTTATCACAATGATGATAATCATCATAGCAATGACTTGATGATGATGATGGTGGTGTAGTGTTGGTGTTGATTGCTGCAGCAAACATGGTGGCAGAGATGGAAGCAGTGGCAATAGCAATAGTGATAGCAATGAGAACAATAATGGCAGCAGTACGTGGATAGTAATGTTGATGGAATTTGTAAATTTTGTATTATTAGGGAGTTTTGATGCTTGAAAATTGGAAGCTCAAAATTTCTAAACAGTTTCTAAGATAGCTCTCTAATTAGTCCCTACAAGAGCAATATACATTGAAAATTCCCAAATTACAACTTCGAGAGGAATTCCCCTTCGAAATTCCTCAGCCAAACACATTTGACTTCAAAACTAAGAAAACTCAAAATAGAAAGAGAACTCAGCATACTAGTTTTTATTTTATTTTTTATTTTCTTAAAAATCATACTAGTGCAAGGGAATGTAGAAGTAAGAATTAATTTTGACAAAGACTGAAGAGGAGCACAAGAGAGCAGATGTAATTAATACTTTTCTTTGATTTCTCTGGTCTATAAACTTGTCTTCTCCTTAAGTCTCTTATAGTGACGTCAAAGTGGCTAGTTCATTTCCACTAGCAACTGACAGTGAATGATTGATTGCCTCTTTGAATTGAGGAAGCAGGACTATAGGATAGGTCCTTGGGCTCATGCATGTCATCAAGAAGATAAGGAAGTGCTAGAAACCGCAAGAAAGATTCTGTTTGAGGATTCCTAATGTATCGTTGTAGATTCTTTCTGCAGCTTGCTTTGTTTTTGTTGTTCAATGCTCTTTTTAGCTTCACTTTTGTGGATGATGCAGTGATTTTCAGTCATTCTAGAAAGATATAGTTTGGTTGAATACGTTTACATTAGATGCTGATATATACCCTTTTCAATCTTGTGTAAAGTAGACTTATCACAAAAAGTGAGCAAAAGGAGGAAAGAGCGAAACTTCAAACCTAAGTGTCATACATTGCCCTTTCTAACGTGTAATACATACCCAAAGTTCACATTTTTTCTGGTCAAAGGAAGGATAGAGTTAAACTTTGCCTTTATTTCTAATCACTCTTCATGATACATATTATAACAAACTACTATTCACACTAAATTATAATTTACATTAATAGTATCTTGATAAAATAATTGGTATGATTGGAATGTGAAATATCAGAAAAATAAGACAAGAAATAAAACAAACTAGAAGAAATAACATATTTCCTCTTTCCGCTCAGCCTTTAAAAGGCTCATCACCTAATGATAAATATAATTTTTATATTTATAAGCTAAAAAATTCTTTAATTAAACTTTGATTCATCTTTAGCAATAAATTCATTATCTTCGTACGAGTATGTTAGTCATAATGAGTTTGAGATAAAATTTTAATTTTTAATCATATTCATATGAATTTTGATTTCATGAATAAAAATAATGCTTAATTTAAAATTTAGTTTATGAGTTAAATTATCATTTTTTAATTTAAATTTCATATGATTTCTAACAATGATCATGACTAAAGATAGAATAATCAAAGTAATTAACATTTGTACGTAAAAAAATCATTAAATTCTTGAATTAGTGTAATAATTATCTTCCGAGAATATATAACTTTTTGTGGTATTTTTTGAAAAGGAACTATTTTGTGATCCACTGCCGAACCGAGCCGAGCCATTGAGGCCGGGGATTGGTTGAGCCGGCTGAAACAAAAACCCTAAACCCCTGGGAGGTTGATTGCAAGAGCAGCGAAAACCTCAGAGAAGACCGAGAGATGGATCACATAGCTGCAGTTGAAGAGCGAATGGTGTCAGAAAGAGTACAACAAAAGCTACAGAAAGTCAATTTAGCAGCTAAAGAGCATCTTTCTCCTATCCAGGACCATGTCAATTTCACCCTTCAGGTTCTACTGCTCTCTCTCTCTCTCTCTCTCTCTCTCTCTCTCTATCTCGTTATGGATATACGTTCGTACGAATGTGTGCATAGGCTTATGGACGTTTCTGGGTCGTTAGATTACTATTCTGATTTAGTTGTATTTTGTCTCTGATGGGGGTTCGTTCATTGCTTCTGCTGTTTAACTTCTCAACACACGGTGAAAGATATATGCATTGGGTATTGGACTCCGTTTGGTTTGTGAGAAAAAGTGAGGAAAGTGAATAAATTTGGATTTCGTGTCTTAAAAGTTCTGGTATTTTGGACTTGAGAAAGCAGAATCCATTCCCAAGTCTAACCCAATTACACTTTTTGGCTTACGTTAGGTAATGAATCTTAGATTTTTGAAGTTGCCCGTGTACTATGAACGAGAACATTGTTCAGGAAAAGCTTGGTTCTTTTGTTCATTCATACGCTTTTCCTCAGTTTTGCCATAATCAATGTTTGATTACTTTGTGAAATTTCCCTTTCTTTGGCTTTCTTGGCTTCAAAGTGGGGATTATACCTTGAGCTGTTTTCTGTTCCTAATCAATTGCTCTTCTCTTTTCTCTGAAAATGATTTCCTGAATGCCTGCAGCAAGCATACTTCAAATGCGCGTATGAGTGCTTTGATAGGAGAAGAAAGCAAGAAGAGATAAGCAATTGTGTAGAAAATTGCAGTGTTCCAGTTGTTAGATCTCAACAGATGGTTGAAAATGAGATGGCCAAGTTTCAAGTAAGTTATTTGCCTTTTCTATATGTCTTTTTAATTCTTTTTTCAGTTTCTCTTGTTCTTCCATTGCACTTTTCAGAGCAATCTCTTTCCTTTGGAAACTCTCTCCGAGAAGAAAAACAAACTAGATGGCAAGAAACTTCTTCATAGGATAAGTCGTTGAAGATGGCATGGTGGTTTCCTCTAAATTTAGAAAAGGTTCAAAAAAGGAAAATAGTTGAGCTTTAGGTTTCATGTGATTGCTTTTAATGGGAGCTTAATATTGAGTATTATAATTGTACATGTACAGAAAAATGGTTTTTTTATTTATTTCATTTTTAGTTTTTTCTCTAATCATTGCACTTTCACAGGAAAACAAATTCGTCATTAGCTTCATACCTCTAATCATTACACTTCAGTTTCTTTATCTTTCATTTTTTTATTTGGCATCTGATTTTGTTCTTCTGCTATTTGGTTTTAGCTTGCTTCATTGTGCCCAACCCTATCTTCTTCATTTGAATTTCTTAGAGCACGAAATGGGTTTTCTTTTTTTCGAATACAATATTTGGGGCTTCTACCCTCTTATAGTGCCAATCTGGAGAATGCCAATTTTATGTTTTTTGTTTGTCAAAATATATCAGGGTAACTTCCTGGACCTTCTATAGTGGGGCACTTGTCCTAATATGTACTGGTGAAGCGTGTTTGGTTCTACTTTTCTGTATTTGATGATATATGTCAGATGACTAATATGAGATGACAGAATTGGTAACAACTTTTAATTAAAAGTTTATGGTGAAGCAATTACTGAGTGTTACACAGATTCACAAATTTTCATATTTTGAATGCAGGAGAGGATGAATAGATCGCTTATGGTCTGCCAAGATAAGTATGAAGCGGCTAAGCTCCAAAAGATACCCGGTGCCATCAATGATTTGGAGTCGTGTGTTGATCAGTCCACCCAGGACTGTATCAAGATGCTGCCACATCTTGCTGCAAAGTTGAAGGCCTCCTTTTCAATCAGTGATTAGGTGAAAAGAGTAACCTTATATTTTTCTATGCTTACATCCTTGGTCATAAAAATTGGACAGTGAACCCCCCAAAATTTAGAACACTCACTTGTTTCTAAATTGATTTCAACCCTGGCTAGCGGCTGATTTTTGTAGCGAATCGTTATGTATAAGAGTGAACAATTATGAATTTCCCACACCATTGATACAACATATATGTCTTGAAATTCTTCTTATCTTTATATGTTTTCTGGCATCTGAGTGGAGACGTTGGAAATTGAGGGATGTTTAACCTTGGCTTCCATTTTGATGGAAAAAAATGGGCATAGACTCTTTAACTTCAATCAAAGCAAAGCAGATCATAACTGTAATCTACATTTCATAACTTCTCCATTCCTTTGATATAAACACAAAGCTGGCGGAAAACCCGTCAGAACCTGTATATTGATAATCTGGGTTCCATTTTTGCATACCCAACAAATACACCAAAACATAAAAGCCAAAGGACTTTAGATTCTCTGAACCATCAGGCTGAAAACTAAAACAAAATGTAGATGTCTTTTACAAAATTACCAATTACATGAGCCTGATTACATTATTTCAATAAATTACGAGATTAAACCTTCGATGGGACACCTGGCTCAGCCTCTTGCTTGCGCTTTTGCTGTTCGAACTTATCTATAGCCACCTGTAGTTCGTCTGAACCTCCAACTGCTCTCATGGTGTAGAAGTACACACCAAAAACAAATGCTGTCAGGCCTCCGGCAACTACAATATTCTGTGTCTTAGGACCAAGGCTCCTATATCCTGAAAGCCCAGCCATTTGTAAACAACAACACAAAGCGCTTTCAGATTACTCTCCTGCAACCCGAAAGAATACATTGGGTTAATCCCTAAAGGCCAGATAGAATTAGAGATTCAACTTCGTTCAAGGTCAAAAGATGTAGGCTGCTTAATACCTAGACTGGAGAATATTTTTAACATTACTTCCACAGCTACAAAAGCCCATCAGAGCAGATATTGAACTAAGGATTATCAAACAGTGTACAGAAATTATGCACGGAATGCAAGAGATTAAAAATGAATAATGGTCTGGATGACAATATAGTACTGTCAAATTCCAACAGCCAAGAGTAAATGCCATAACCGAATAAACAGTGAGTTTAACATTAAAAATTTAGGGAACGTGGATTATCAATAACCTGTAGAAACCCAAAACAAATGAATGTTACATAGAAGAACTACCTTATACACCAAGACCACTTGTTGGGATTCCAATTTTCACAGTTAGCAACAGTATGGTAATCACATCTAGTTCGCATAATACTTGTAAATAGGAAAGTTGCTTCCACCTGATTTCATACTGGCTAAAATAAAAATTCCTATAAGCCTATATCAAACTAAAACGAAGGACTCCTTTCATGATATTTCTTGGGAAAACGAGAAAGACAACTCGCAGTATAGAGAAACTTGGGTAGTGTACCCTGGCTCCTTTCGAAAGACTTATTTGTTTAGCAGAACGAGCTCGGAAGGAAAGGGGAAGAGAATCTATAAACAATAAAGGTATATAAAAAAATCAATGATAACAAGGTGGATATGCAAATTCACCAACAAACACCAAATAGTTTTTACAACTGCCTAAATGGAACAAAAACAAGTTATATCCTTGTCGTCTACAATTATATGAAAAAATACAACAGCCACATAGGCAACTAAAACACATTCCATTAACAATGCACAAATAATACAACTTCAACATCACTAAACTTTGTCAATTGCCAAGACGAGATCACAATTTAACCACACCCAGAATCACAAACCTCACTACAGACGCATAAATATGTGTACTCTTGGGTATTGGAAAGAAGAACATGAAAATCTAAATCCCGTAATTCTGATAGTTCTATATACCCAGTTAAAAGCTTCATTTTTCTTTTTCTTTTTTTACCACCCAAATCAGTAGTTCTCAAAAAATTTCACACCACACAATACAGAAACGAAAAATCCAAATCTAGAATTCAAACTTGATAGTGTCAATCAACGGAACCGAGAAGCAGCCAAACTTATCCGTTGTTTGAAAGCCCACAAAACCAGGTGAACAACTAAAGAAGAGGAAAAGAACATAATCTACGAATACTAGGGCCTTTAAGTTCAAGATCATTTTCATACTCTCTGTAAACAACAATCTATCAATCACCTCTAACGCCGAGAGAATTCCACTTTTCCTTTACCGTGAACGAGTAGAACACCAAATTAAATTTAGCAACAAAAGAAGTGAAGAAAAATTAGACCATAGAAGAACCTGAAATTTGGAACAGAGAGCGCGTCAAAAACCCTAAAAACCCAACTGGTGCGAGTAGTTGCTGGGGCATTGTCTTTCCCTCCGAGGCCTGGGGCGAATGGCAGCGTGGCCGAGCACAAGAAAGACACGTGGGACAGGATTTGAGGTCGGGCCGATCTAAGGACGACCAGTGGTTCGTCGGGGGCCACTGGGCTAATTGGGACAGGGCTGCTCTTGTCTTGAAGGCCCAGTTCTCTTTACAGATCTTGAGACATGAGAATCAACTCTACATCCATGTACAGTTTCCAGTGCTTTCAGAACAATGATTCAATTCTCTGTAATGGGCTCCGATTAGAAATCGTATTCAAAAATAATATGTTACGAACTTGCTCTGAGGATTGAGGATTGAGGATTGTTTCACCGGATTTGTTAGTGGCTGAATGTCTTCCAACCATGGTTGATTACGATGCTTTTTACCTACGTTGATGAGGAGAATGAACAGGAGATAGATAGAACATCCTCTAATACTTATCTACGAGGGGCGGGACACCTTACCAGCTTCTCCAGTTATACACGCAAAACACTGAAGTTATGTTTGTGGTTAATGCTAGATAGTTACATGTGAACGTGACTAACAAGATGCCTAAGACCATGCTTCTTAATTATTGAGATTGCTTCACAGAATCCTTCCTTCAAAAGCCTTTTTCTCCATTCTTCTCAATGACACGGGACTACCTTGGCGGGTCTAATTTGTAGGTCTAGACCTTCTTATCAAGAGGTTGCGGGTCTTTTATGCCTTCCCATATGTCAACTCAACATCCACCAATCTTTTCCCGTAACATAATAATTCATGACTAATTAAAAGTCTAAACTTTTTACTAAAGCAATATTAGATTATTACAAAATGTAAAAATCTAGCTTAAAAATTATTTCACGAGTTAGAAAAAAGTTTATTCATTAAACTTAATTATAGGCTTTCTTCTTCCCCACGTGTGCATCATGCTAATAATGAATCTAAAATAAAATTTAGTTTATATTCTATTACTATTAGTGTAAAAATTAATCTCAAAAACTTAAAAGTGTTAAATGAAAGACTAAAAACCTATCCTTTCACTTCTACAATACTTACCCTTAACAATCATGACGATAAAAAATTAACTCATGAGTCTCTCGCTTTCTTAACGACTTAAGCACCACTGATTTTTGACATTCTACACTTCCCATGTGCTTGGTTATTCGTTTTTTGACCGGGAGTGAGGGCGGCGGCGCCCTGAATAGCAGACTTTTTTCTGACATGCCATGAAAGAACAAATAAGTGATTCGCTCACGTGGACAGCAGAAACCTTCTTCTTTCTCTTTCTGTTTTTTAAAATGCCCGGCGTGATGAACTGCAAACCATGGAGCGTCAATTTCCACGTAAATTATTCGCCACGTGAAACAAGGGCGGTCGTTGCCGGAACACGACTTCCCTCTGAACTCTCAAGTCAAGTCGTTCCGGGGATTGAAGATTTTATTACTAAACAATTGAATTACTGGGTAATACATTAGTGGAATATAGATGTTCTTATAGCTACTGTCTCAATGACGTGAGCATTAATTTCGGACAACTTGTCCTTCACAGTCTGGAGTGGACGATGGTACTGCTAGCTCTTCCCCCAAGAAAAAACCTTCCGGTGGGAAGGTCCTCAGGCGGAAGCAAGACCAGTTGAGCTGCAATGGCGGCAGCATCTTCGGCAGTATGCGTGCCCTTACCACGAGTCATGGAGGTCTGAGTGAAGCCAGGACAAAAGCTGTTCACGCTTAGATCACACCCTCCGTAGCGCTTCGCCAAAACCCTTGTGTATGCGTTTAGTGCAAGCTTCGATACTGCGTAGTCCGTCCATATCTCCGGCCACCCTGTGCTCTCCCATGTTCCCTTCTTCACATCTTGCAGAAACAAACCCACCACATCTTCAATATGCTCCTCCGACAGGTTTTCACTCTGTAGCACGTTTTTTATATTAGGGTTCTTGAGTTTCTGCATTGAGGAAGAAGCATAGTTAGTTGCAAATCCAATGCGACAAAATATATGCAGGTCGTTCTAAAAAGCCTTGTTACTCACGTTTAGCGAGCCAAGTCTTGAGCTAATGTTAAGAATCCGACTGGTTGTAGGCGAGCGACGGAACATGGGCAAGAGAGCCTCGGTCAATGACTTGGCTCCGTAGAAGTTGGTCTTGATCACAGTCTCTGCATGCTCTATTGAATTCTCATTAATCTCATTGAATGTCACTCCGGCATTGTTCACCTGAAAAACAGTTGGAGAATAAATGAATCATCAGAGATGGCCGCCATGTCTGCATTTGACCAACAACAAGCAGAGAAATGACAGAAAAAGTAACTAAAAGGTTGATGATGATGATCCAAAGTGTTATTGTATGTGCCAGAAAAGGTTCCCACTTCATCAACATTGAAGATTTCTTCATACCCATATCTGAACGGATCGTTTATGTTTGAAAAATGAAACAAGACGAGCTGTGCAATCAATGAAAATGGTGTCCTACACATGTTGGTCCGTTATTGGGGGCTGGAATCTTCTGAGCATTTACTGCATAATGATGGAGAAATTTACGAAAATGCATAGACTTTCTCAACTCTGTTTGCCTTCTCCTCACGTTGCAGTCAAGACCATTTCCGTTAAATGATCAATTACTTACCCTCGAGACTCTTTTGAATATTTAACCAATCGTTTCAGTCCCTTTTTTTTTTTTTTAAGTAATGATCTCATTAGGTTACTAAATCATTTGGAGATTCAAATAATTTATAAGATTTCGTAACTAATGAATAACCATTAAAGTGCACGGATGTTTTTTTAAATATGAAAATTAATTTAATAATACAAGTCAACTGTTCTCATTTTTTTTCTTTTTCTCCTATTTTATTTGGATAGAGATTTATATTCCCTAGTCTTACACATACATCTACAATCTCTCTCTCTCTTTCTCTATCTATCTATTTCCAAAGCCAAAGATATCATAGATTTTATTGTAGCATCAGCCAGAAAACAAACTAAAATTGGGTACAAGCATGTCATGTCTTTGGTTATCAATCGAAAACAATGATAACTATCTGTTAAAATAGACTTCTGATCAGCTGGATACTAAAGAATTCTTAAATAATTGCACGGAGATCCTCAACAAATGCATCCAAAACTAATAAAGAAGACATATTAAACACCAGAAATAATTTTGACAGTTTCAATGCATTGTGCTGTTGAAGTTTCAATCTGACAAAGAACTCACCTTTCTGGCGGTGGGAGGGGCCTGCCTACCTCTAAGGAATGACAAAGACAAGCTACCGGTCGGGTCATGATTTTTATTAACAGACCATCTCTAATAAAAGTATTAGCATTATGTTTTTCATAGCCAAGCAAATTCTTGCCCTTTACCACTTACCTTGAGAAGGCATGGATATACCTTGAAATTTTGGTTAAAAATTAGCTCTTTTTGATCTTAAAGCATTCCTTTCCTTTCCCCATATTCTGAACCTCTGGTCAGATGGCGTGTAAGTGCTTCCAGGTCCAATTCTCCTTAGTTTTCTTCTTTACGAAAAGGAACTGGACGATTCCCTCGATCTTGCAGATCCATAAATTAAGAATTCTAATGGGGAGAAAAAGAAGATATGCGTGCCTATGAGTGTGATCCAAATTATCTCTGAACACATGCAAAACCTTACATAGCGGATCAAAGATTCTAGATTAAGTAAACCTCCCTCAGCCATCACCGACAGAAGCTAAGAAAACACCACTTGATTGGTATCCTTTTCTTCATCAGTATTAATTTAATCAGAATGTCTCGTTCACGTGCATACATAGAAAGTCTACATGGGCAGGATTATGTGCTACTTACGAGGATGTCCAAGGATCCAAATTTCATCTTGAAAGACGATACGAAGGTCTTGATTGAAGCAGGGTCCGAGACATCAAGATGAATGAAATGCACGTTCAGTCCTTGGCTTCTTAGTGCCTGGGCTGCCTTCTGCCCCCTCTCCGAGACTCTGGCAGTTAAAATCACAGTCAGCCCCAGTTCTGCCAAGCGCTTCACTAGCGCAAACCCGATTCCCTTGTTCGCTCCGGTGACAACAGCCACCGTATCCGTCGACCACCACCTTCATCAAACCATACATACACAGATCACCACTGAGAACACAAGAGAAGAGAGAGAGAGAGAGAGAGAGAGAGAGAGAGTTGTTACCTAGTTGCAGGGAGAGAAGCAGAAGCAGAAGCAGAAGCAAAAGAAGGAAAAGGGACCTTCGGTTCCTTAGAGAACTCCATTATTTGGAAGAGAAAATGGTGCAGTTTGAATATGGAAGGCAGAGAGCTGTTGTGCGATATATATATAGGCAAAGCGAGACAAGTCCACGGTGGCAATAAATATTATAGAGCAGCATGCCACTGCATTCTAACTAAGCAAGGGCCCTAATGTTGACTTCAATGAAAAGCATGACAGCCCTTCCTCACGTTAATGATTTTTAATACTCGAACATTCGCAGCATTGTCTAGTGTCGTCTGTGTTACCCTTTCAACTGGCTGCCTTCGTAGTATCTACTCTTCTACTTATTATTTTTGACTTTTAAGAACGAGACTTCGTACAATAGAACGAACTTCATCAACTTTGATTCGACCTTGCCTTTTTTTATGTATATTGTGAAGTTCTGCAACTGGCTTTGATTCTCACCTAAGAGATAATAAACTAACAGAGTTGAATGTTTCCATTATGACATTTTCAGCATGCATTCGATATTGCGTTTCTTTCTGAAACTCGGAGATCACTGGGAGTTAGACTAGAAAAATTGAGGAAACCAAACAAGCAAGGGAAGGGAAGCAAAAGAAGGTGTAAAAACAAAGTGCAACTATCAAATTCATTTACTTAAACCTCTTCGAGTTAATTAAACCAAGGAATGTTAATCACGTGTTTGACGAACTTGGAAGGGAAGCAAAGAAGATGTGAAAACAAAGTGCTACTATCAAATTCAAGTTCGACAAGGCAAGGAAAGTTAATTGTGTTTTTGACCAACTTTCCGAAAGGGAAACATTAAATTTGCCGTAGAATCGCATAATGCCGACATATGCGTTTTTACTTGTAAACGACAAGGTGTGTAAACTTACCAATCACCTCTCTGAAATCAACTACTAGGTTGTTTATTCTGGGTTGTGATGAAAGGTGCAGCTCAACCTAAGTCTATAACTTATGATATTCCTAAAAACTACTACCAATGAGCTGCCGGGAAACTGAACAGCTCGACCCAGAACAACTGCAGCATAAATTTAGTATCACAAAGATTATAAAAAGCAACGTCGACGCGATTGACCGAAGGAAAAACAAAATGAGAAAACCAGAAACTGCCAATTAGTTGCCTTCACAAACATGGTCAGTTTTCAAATGCACGTTTTGGAATCTCTAGTGGCGCTTGAGGGAAGGAGAAGTCAGCCTTTTGTCTCTTTTCCTGTCTCCCTTTTGATCACCCAAGAGGATTCCACATATGCATGGTGGTATTGGTAGCATAAAGCCATTTTACTTATTTGGAGTTGCTGAACCGCCTGTTCATGTCGTATACTTGGAACCCACAAGCTTCAGTGGTTTTGTCATGCCTAAAAAGTTGAGAATAATAAACAGGGACGAACTAACAATCTGCATTAAGTAATCATTATCTCCCAATCTCGATAAAGTTTGACCCTTTTCTGTTCTGGGTCTCATGGTTCATCCATTTTTTTTATTTGCCTGGTTCTATGTAGGCCGGGGACCTCCACCCTTTTGAAGGCCTCTGCCTCAACTTTATTTGTTCAAAAAGTTGCATTAGGCATGTGATTAAAGACTGTAAAGTATGATTATCAAATAGCCCATAAGAGGGTCGACGGTAGACTGCAACAGATGAGAAAGTCTGGAAGGAGACGAGAGCTTGGGCTTCCCTTTTGTTTTTTGATTTGCTTGTCTTTTGCAGAGACTTTTTCTTCTGCTGAGATAATTAACGCGTGTTTAGAAGAAACTTGCTAGTTTGTTTATCAAAAGAAAATGATAAGATGGCATCTTGATGCTTTTCAGACCAGAGACAAACCATCGACTCGTTAACATTAGCATTGCGATGATGGATCGTCCGACCATGTATTGTAAAACATGTGGTGAAGATTTATATATATGTACTGCCGGTTCTTTCCAGACAAGTTCCTTTGTAGGCGCTTGAATATTTAACGAAGTAAATAGGGACAAGCTGATTAGATGTGAGTTTTTGGAGGGGAAGTAATAACCCATACCACAGAATTCTCACTTTCTTTTTTGTCCCCTTTTTATCTTTTCCGAGTGGAGGCATGCCAGAAGAGACCACTAACCACAGGAGGCAAACGGGAATCATCAAATACCAAGTTTTAAATTTCCTTTGAAAGAGAGGAATCATTCGGTGGGAAAAGCATTGGACTTCTTTGGTTCACACAAAAGGTCTTCCTTTTGAAATGTCATTGGTAAACACTTACAAAAAAGCATTGTACCTAAACTTCCACCTTAGAGAAAGACGTATCCATTCAGCCAGCGGACCTTGATGTCCGAAGAAGGAAGGGCAGCCAACCGAGCTCAGAAAGCGAAGTCATCGCCTCCAGTTATTCTAGTGGTTAGGAATCCGAACTTGGCCGAGTAGCTTTCCGTCCTCTGGGGCTGCCAAGTCTATCGAAACAAATTTGAAATAACAAACGACGTCTTTTGGGCAATCCTTCCATGATTGGCGGATTAGAGTAGATTACAGTGGCTGACTTTAACCCTACTCTTTCTATTAGTAAGTTTGGGTGCCAAGCCCTTCCAGTGGATAATTTCATACCATAAAGCCAAAGCCCCAAGGAGAAGAACCAATTCGCGGGGTTTAGTGACTCCATTCTCATTCTCAAGATTCCTCCTTTCATGCGCAATCACTTGAAAATTAGTGTAAAAGATATAAATCTAGTTTGATTATTTTTTGTTGGTTAACTAGCTAGCTCAATGATGAGTTAGTAGAAATCTCAACCATGAAATCTAGAGTTCAATACATTATGTACATGAGTTTGGGTTTGTGCATTGTAATATTTTTTTTTTAAAGAGAGAGAGAGAGAGAGAGAAATGTGAAGTATACAAGAATCTTAGAGCATTTCAGAATTAGCTAACTTAACATACTTGATTGGATTTTAGAGCTTTGAAATCTTTTTCACGATAAGGATGCATATTGTTCCAGTCTAGAGGGTGACATAATAGTAAGATCATCTTAGAAAATTGGGACTCAATGTCTTGAATCCTTTAATACTTTATAGTGTCCTGAGAATCAACGTTTTGACTGGAAGAAGAGATGCAAACACAACATCCCTCTGTGGGCCATTGTTACGAGAAGGAGCAAAAAAGTCAAAGCTGTTAGACCCAGGTGGATGACACGGAATAAACATGGTGAAAATACATTCAAACAAGAGATTAAACAATGCTTCCTTCAAGGCTCAGGTTGCATTTTCTCACATTCCTCCCTGATCGACTGGAAAAGAACAGATGACAAATACCGTTCACCAAAACTGGGGAACACAACCTACAAGCATTTTGATAAAACATTAAGTGAGTCCATCTACAAAGTCAACAGAAGAAAATTATTCAGAAGAACATAGAAAGCTTTAAGTGCCACATCACAAATTCATGGTTTCTTATTGCGGATGATGGGAACCACGGTCTGTAGAATCACCTAAAATGCTTTAATTAAGGAGTCAACCTTCTTAGAATGCTTCTCCTTCACTGGAGAAGAAGTTTATAAGAAATTATATCTTGTTAGACAGCTTGACTGCAGAATGTCAAGTCTACCAACCAAGAATACAGCCACAACCAGCAGCCCCGACCCTTTTGCTTACAAAAAGCCAGGTCAAATCCAAAAAATGTATTCATACATGAATGGTCATGTACTGGCCCAACAACCAAAAGCAGAATATAAGATGTAATAAAGAGATAATGGAGACGATTATGAAGATAAATAATTAAGGCAACTAATGAAACTACCAGTAAAGTACACCACCAATTGGGTTGTTAAACAAGGGAAGGCGACTAGCTTATTCTAGAGAAGTCCTACTATACAACTTCGCACTTTTAAACCAGTCCCGCATGTATAGCTTTTTTAACACTCGTTGCAAGCTGGAACGCCAACTGTAATTTTATTTACTCAATCTAAAATTGGTATTAAATCAACTTAACAGGCAGAAAAGAAGACTCAGACGCGAGTGCAAATAGCCATAGCAATCTTTATACTTGTCATTACTTTCGTTACACCATCTCCGTTGAATAAATTCAATTCTGCTGTCTTACGGGACAAAATAAAACCAACCAAATGACAGCCACTTCAAATTCTCAGAAGAAACTTTAAATAAAGGCCACACATAAAAGTTAACGCAAAAGGCTAGAGACATATTTACAACCTCCAAGAAGTTTAACCCATATACACTACCACATACTAATATTTGCTGGCATAAGGTGTCTCCCAGAAACGAAGTTTAAGCAGACCAAAATAGAACCAGCCACCATCTTAACTCAGATTCCGGGCTATACACAGTGGTCTCATAAACAAGGGGCTTATGTTCCTTATTACAGAAGTATATTTCTATGACCCAGCTCTCCACCAAAATTCAGAAAATAAAATAAATAAATAAATAAATAAGGAAAAAGGAGAAACGAAAAAGGAAAAAACCTTTTCTTTTTGTTAGGCAGGGTACGGTAGTAGTAAATCATACAGGATAATCTCAATTTCCTCAAAATGTTTCATTACAAATGTCTTTAGCATGCCTTTTTACTTATTACCAGCAAATTTATGGATTCCACCAAAACCTATGGAAGCTTGGTTTTAATTGTCAGATTGATGTTGTATTCTCCTAAGAGGGCACCTTTCTTCTTTCCAGTGCTGAAACTCACTCAAGACGTACTGAATTTCTCCCCAGTTTCATTGTTAGGACAAAAAAAGGAACATACCGCTATGAGCTTCCCCGCATTCTCAGGTCTCTTTCCAACCTTCATTGCGGCAGCAGCAGCTGCTCCAGAGGAGATGCCCACCTGATTAGCAAGGAAACCATGTGAGAAAGAACAATATTAACACGCACATAGACAAGTACATAAATATCCAAATTCACATGCACATATATTTATATATATGTTTGCATGCATGTAAGGGAGTGTATATGTGTGTGCGTGCGTGCGTGCGTGTGTGTGTGTGTGTGTGTGTGTGTGTGAGAGAGAGAGAGAGAGAGAGAGAGAGAGAGAAGATGATCAAACAATTTATGCACTAACATAAAGAATTTATGCACTCATAAACTAGCAGAAGAAAAAGCATATTGACAACATGCCACTAATTCAATCACTTTGAGTGGGAACATCCTGGTAGATGCACAATCCAACAGATTGGTAACTAAAGAAAATGAGAAAAGGTAACCTATTGCCCCCTTAATTGACTTTAAAGTTCTGTTGGTTCCTTTCTAACTAACAAAATAATATCATCAAGCAGATTTAGCAGCTTGCTTTTAGAAATTTCATGTCTAAAATATTACTTGTGTGTTCACAGAAGTAAAAGAACTCGTTAATCCATGACTAAACCTCAAAACTGTTTAACCATTTTCTTCTGCTTTCATCTCCCATTCTCTTGTAATAATTAAGCTATTCTAGAACATCCAAGCCGATGCAGAGAGGTATGCAGATACACCAGGGCACACCATCCCAATTTAGCTTCCATGAAATCTCAAATTTTAAAGTGGCCAAAATAAAAAGCACTAACCAACAAGCCTTCCTGGAGTGCTAATTGCTTTGCCGTTTCAACAGCTTCATCACTGGATATCTGCAAAAAATCATATCATGTGAGAATTTAGTAGTGGTAAGAACACATAGAAAGATTTGACGTTTATAACGCTACTAACAAAAAAACTCTAATTCAAATGACACTTCTTCCAACTTGAAAGAACAAGGTGTAGGATGAAGCTAAGTTCAAAGCTTGCTGTTTATGTTTGAAACTTGCAATGAAAAATAGGAAAAATGATGTAATAAATACCAGTTCCTACACATTGTGCATGTGCTTACGAATTGAAAATGTCTGCTTTACAGGTAACACTGAACCAAAAGATAAGAAAAGCAAGCCAAAGAAGCCTCAGGTCTAGGCAGCTCTTTTTTTCACCCTGAAGATTACTGTAGCAAGAAGAATGTACTAAGGGAAATCCACATGCTAGTGTATGTCCGGAGGTAACCAATGCTCATTTATAGGCATCTCTATGGTACAAATAAAGGTATCTGAGAGGTTCTTTTTGGACATCTCCAGGCTTATTAGCACTTGAAAGTGATCATATCCATACTATTTTAGGCTGCATTACATAGCAGCAACAAATATGTTGCTGAAGTTTAAAAATATACTACGTTCCATTAGCCAAAAATTACTATGAATAAAGTAGAAGAAAAAACAGAAATGATCAGGTTGAAGGCAATATGGTATAGCATAACAAGAACACTTTACCTCTATGTATTCATCAACCACGTCTTGATCCAAATTCCTGGGCACAAAACCGGCACCAATTCCTTGAATCTTGTGAGGGCCTGCATTTAAATGGTAATATCATAATAATTCAAATAATAAAATATAAAAGGTGTACTACATTTAACTCTAACAGTCCAATTGTTGTCTTACCAGGTTTTCCACCTGAAAGTATGTTGCTTTCTGAAGGTTCTACACCAATGACCTGATACACATGGATCAAACAAGAAATCATATGCCAAGAAATGCACAATGCTCCTCATCCCTCTTAATAGGACATATAATATTGTGCAATTCGTCAAGTCAGCCCATGAACATAAGACGGGTGTCCAATATGCTTTGGCAAAATTTACCTTTATTTTCGGATTTTGCTGCTTAAGGAACTGACCAACTCCAGAAATGGTTCCACCTGTTCCAATACCAGCAATAAATATATCCACCTTGCCCCTTGTATCTTCCCAGATTTCTGGACCAGTTGTTTCATAGTGTATCTGCACACAGAACACAATAATTCCCGGATTTTCTATCTCATTGTATCAAAGCAACATGCTACTAAAACAAGATCACGAGGCTGAAGTAACATCCTAATATTTATCCTACCTACACATACATAAAGACACGATACAGAAAACTTTACAGAGAATTCATGAATTTTAGTTCTCAAATGTCTAACTAACATCAGTCTCATACCCAGATCTTCCTATCAGTTGATCAAATTCAGTAGTTTTAAAAAGTTTTGACATCATTAATTGGAATCAACTGTGACTAATACATATTATAACAAGCAATAATTAATATCAACATTACCGTCAGTGACTGAGAACAAATATAATGAGAAAACTTAAGGCTTAATAGTCAAGGGTGCTATCTAGAACTGGGCCCTTGACCATTCTACATGTAACAACGTCTACAACACTATTAACCAGATGGCCCGATAAACTTGATAGGCAAGATAATATACAGCGGGTATAAGTTTATTGATATATGCCATCAACACAACAACATTGATAATTCCTAGATGGTGCTCATCCGCATGATAGTATTCAGCATCAGTACAATCCCTCGATTTCTGCTAAATGTTTCAGTTAATGGCCAAATTTGGCACCACAGGTTCTTTAACTGGAAAAGTATAACTAAAACATAAATGTTAATACTACAATAGCAATGGAAATAGACTGCAAAAATGCATGAAACTGTTTTACAAAGTACTTAAGCACCATTTCTATTATGGTTACAGGTGGCTGTAAATCCTACTCTCTGACACGAGCTTAAAGGTAAATATTCAGTAGAGGTCCCCAGATTTTTTTAGTTTATCAAGTAACTCCCGAAAATAAAAAAAATAAAAAAATAATTCACTTATAAAGTTATATTCTCTTATCAAACAGGTCTTTCCATGTACTTACGAAAATTGATATCATGCCAAACTCCACAAAGTAACTCCTCGTATATAAAAAGTACCTCAACTTGACAAATTAAAAGGACTTAAAATAAATAAAAAAAAAAAAAAAGAGAGGGGGTGGCTACAGCCATCCATTTGTTAGAAGGTCAAGGCTACTCCCTTTCTTAAAGGAGATAGCTTGTCTTATGGTGGAGTCACTCTATAACAAAAGCCACAAACCAACCCCAATAAAAGGAATTTTTCCTCTTCCTTTTCTTGTTTTTAGCTTTATTTCTTTCTATTATCTTCCTTTTTATTTCTTTTCATGCGACAACTAAAGGTAACTTTGTTACATGTGTTAAGATATTCTAATAGTTGAATACCATCTTAGGCTAGTAAACAATTTCCATCCGAATCTCTAACAAGTTTATAAAAGGGGTGATTCAACTTGTGCCACACTTCCAATGAAAAAAAAAAAAAAATTAACTTCGAATATAAAAAAGGATAATCAAGAAGGGTTGGGATGTGAATATACCCTCCTTGTTAATCCTTTCTTCTATTTTTTCTTTTTTCTTTCCATGTGTAGTAGGCACTTTTGTTTACCTTGAACTACTTTAGTGGGTTTGAATTACTTTACATGTCACCATTTCTAGAATAAAAATTCCTAAGTATAGATGTACGGAGAGTGTGCTTGGATAACATTGCATATCTTAATAGTGATTGACAAAAAGTTAAACCATGGACCTTTATAGTATAGTAATGTTTCCTTTATTAGAATGCGTGTGCCTACCAGGACTGCTAATTTTTTAATTTCGATAGATCATAAGCATAAGTATAAGATATGATTAATCAGTAGGATTGCAACAAAATTTCATCAGATAACATGTTCCAGTCCAAGTGTGAGCATATTTAATGGGATGCCTCCTGAAAGAGGTCTTGTTGTGATTTGAGATTGATATACAATGAGTCCATAGAACAAGATAGTGATAGGAAGCAATGACAGCGAAGAAGCATATCCTAAGATAATTATGAGGTGCAACAAGTCAAGAGGAGAGACTGTAACTGACCTTAGGATTAGCAGGATTGTCAAATTGTTGAAGCATGTAGGCGTTGGGTGTGCTTTTCAGAATCTCTTCAGCTTTTTGAACTGCTCCCTTCATGCCCTTTGCTGAATCAGTCAAGACAAGCTCAGCCCCAAAAGCTTTCAAAAGAACCCTTCTTTCCATACTCATTGACGCTGGCATTGTCAAGATCAGTTTATATCCTTTTGAAGCAGCAATAAATGCAAGACCAATGCCTGTGTTTCCACTTGTAGGTTCTACCAGAATACTCTACGAAATACATGAAAGAAAACAGCTATCTCAGAATGATTCTGGAAGTTAAGCAAGAGCAACTAAATGAATCTTCAACATTCACCCACCAGAAATCTAATGCTGACTCCAACAAAACGTCAAATGCATGAGCCAGTATAAAATTACATATACAGAAATCAATTCATCCGACGCTGTAGGCTTTTTGGTCACACAACATTCAAGCCTACGATTCCCTGTTACCACCATTGCAACTATTTCATGCTATAGGCTATTGCCAATATTATGTCAGACAACTTTCCCGCAAACCTGGACTAGATGAAGACATGATGAATCCAATTACAGGCTTGAAATATTAGCGTGACAGAAGGCCCATAGTAATTTTTGACAAAAGTTGTGCACTAAGAACCGCTCTTGGCCAACCATAAATTGACCCTCACAACAAAAAATTCAAGGTGTATATAATGGCATTATACTGATCTGGCTAATCAAGCTTAAAAGAAATAGCATGTAGAGGTGGCCAATCAAGAAAGGCCACTTTGTTTACAAGAAACCAAATTTCTGGCTCAAGCATCCAAATGGCAAAGAGGCACAAGTGGACATTGCACGTAAGAAAGTGCACATTACAATTCCATCAAAGCACATAAGAGTTTTATCTATCACTTCTTACCTTTCCAGGCGTAATTACTCCTTTTTGTTCAGCATCAGCTATCATACTATAGCCTATCCTGCATCCAAACATAAGAATACTTAATGAGTTAATAAAAAAGGTGTTAGTATTACTTATAGCATCTTTAAGTCCACATAATTCCCAAGAGGATCATTCAAATAGTCAGTTCAATATCCAACACCATGAACAGTAACTACAAGATTCTCATAAATGTCTAAATTCTAGTTTAGCATTTTTATCATCTCACCTGTCCTTCACACTACAACATGGCTCCATGATCTCAAGCTTGGCAGCAATATTTGCCAATGACCCCTTGACAATGTTGTTCAGGTAAACCATTGGGGTTTTCCCAATAAGCTATCACAAAGCAGCCAATAAAACAAATTAGTAAGACATTGAAGTACAAGACCGTGCTTTTATATACATAGGCCATACAATAAAAGAAAGGCCTGAATCTGTGAAACTCATATTTTTCCAAACTGGAACAGTTGGGGGCAAGCGAAACAATGCACTATGCAATGGTTGAACCAAAAGCTCCTCACTAAGCAAGCACTAAGAGCTTAGACAACATTTTTTCATAAGTGTTAAGGAATAAAAAAAAATAATGAGAGTTGATTGAAAGATGCTCAAATTTGATGATCCTATATTACATAGTGATTAACTTGAGCTAAAAGTAGTTCAATCAAGCAAGAGTTGACCGCTCACCTGTTAACATAAAGTATCCAAATAGAGTAATCAAAATTCTAATAGTTTGATGATCATTGTAACGTAGTAACAGTCTTTCTCTTAGGCACAGATTTTCAATGAAGGTTTCCCTTAGTATATGTTATCTTTTTTTCTTTTCTATTTTAAAAATAGTAATTTCACATTGTTAGCGTTAAAGAAATAACCTGCTTCAATGCTACAATGTTCAGTCTTAAAGTGCAAGTGCACCTAAGGAACACTAACCTACATCAAAACTAATACTCCATGAAATTTTGAATTTATATGTTAAAAGACTAACCCAACAGATGCTCCCGTGATAATACAATCCTTATCAGCAAATGTAAAGCTACAGAAGAGATTGCATGAATTTTTAAAGCACAAACAAGCTGAATTTTTAAATCTTCTAAATCTTTTACTTTATTATTCTGTAGAATTCACTTTCAAATCCTATCTACCATCATTCTTGAAAGCTCACCATTGCATCATTAGATTACTACTTTCCTATCAAACAGTCTCCCCACAACTTTTGCATGAATTCATGGTTATCGCACAGTTGCCTAATTCAATCATTCAATAAGTTATACCATTGGATCTTACCCCACAAGTTCCCCCTTCAACCTACTCTTACAGGGGAGGAGATGCCATTGGGATACAGCTCAGTAGCCAAACTACTTAGGGGGAGGGGGGGTAGGGGGAAAAAAAAGAAATTTGAAAACCACAACAAAAGTATATCTGTTTGACCAAATCAAGAATTACACAGAGCACCCATAATTTTATTGACCACGTTATTCCTCGTGTTTTTTCAATTATGAATACAGCTATATAGCAGAACTTTTCAAGAATTAAAAAAAAAAAGGCCCTCTTCATTATCCCAACAATAAATCCAGAAATGGTCAATTTGCCTAATATATTATAATAACATACCAGCTCACTCCTTTTATTGATTGGCGTAAAAATTAAATGAAAATGATTTAGGAAGCTTTGACTTTCATCCTTCTTCACAAGCTGACCTCCAAACACAGCCACCACAATCATAGTAAGAGTTTGTTGCACACTGATTGTTAGAAATATACAACAGAGTTGACCTTATCAACAGTCACGAAAGGTGAAAGAAAATTAGAGAGAATATATAAATTTCCTTTAAGTTGCTGCTTCTTATCATAAATGGTTTAGCATCTGCCGATTTCCATCCATATACTCGACAATTTAAAACGACAGACTCCAAGATTTAAAAATTTAACAATTAGACTTGGGGGGAATTTACGTCAGTTCTGAAATTTCCAAATATAAGAGCAACCAAATGTGATTCCAATAAACCAATACGTAAACATGTGCTTTCTAACACGAACAACGTATTCACCAACGATTACACATCCGCCAAGCAGCACAAACTGACCGAAATTCTACGGCTCATACTCAAATTTCAATAACATAAAAGCAACCCAACTACGTAACTAACAATACTAGGAACAACATTATTAACTCACATTAGTAACAAATTTTTTAGGATCAGCCAGATCCAGCTAAAGATGAGCAAGAAACCAAAACGACGGACTTTATAATCTCCAAAATTATCCTTGAAAGAAGAAGAAGACAAAGAATATGGATTGTGACTGACCTGCGTCACATCCTCTGCTATGTTGAGACCTTCAATCTCTGTCGTGGGTTTTACAGACACTGCTTTGCACACTACAGAGCAACCGGAAGACAGCTTCCTGGTCCCGCAATTCTTGTTCCTAAACCTCAAAGAATTGGTCGTACCCACCCAGGCTTGTTTCGAAGTCCGAGAAGGGTTGACAAAGAGCTCAGATTTGGACTTGCATAGAGAGGACATCGGCGGATTGATCAGAGAAGTAGAACTGGTAGTAGCCATTGCTGTCAGCACCCAAGCTTGCGTTCTGCTGGTTCTTCCGTTGACGTCTCTTTTTGTTGTGAAGAAAGCACGAAACGATTCTCTTTTGAGGATGTCTTTTGACAGCGGGACCCTCGGATGGTTCGGTTGTTTCGGTTCAAATTACATTGAAAATATTACTGACATTTTTTTTTAAATGTATCTGATCTAAAAAGTAGACATAATATGTTAATGATTTGGTTATTTTCCTGTTTAAAAAGCGTAAAATTTTGAGAAAGAATAGTACTATTGCTCAACCTTCATTGTCTCTCATGATTTTTTTAACACTAAGATGTCATTATCCAGATTAACATTCCAAATTTATGTAAGCTTATAGTAACAAGAAAAAATCATATACATACAGAATTAATATATGTATAAACTCCAATCAATAACATAAAATACATTTATTATTCAAATAACAATAGAGTCAACCAAAGAAGTAATAACAATATTGTAACCAAAGGAATAAAGTTCCTCCTATTAATATTTGTCAAACAACAATGACAGTTCTTTTTTGTTTGAATGTTATAATCAATGATGTAATCCCATATTTTTATTAAGCATTATTGCAATCGCATTTGGAGATTATAATTACTGATACCATCAAACCGCGATCATCTTAATTTGGAAATGATTGAAATTTAAGAGAATATATTCATATCATCCTCTTTGCACTTGTGGAGGATATTTATCCAAATATTATATGTGAACATAAATTAACCACTCACTCGAAGCCAACATATTGAATTGACGTGAAGACTGATTACAAGATAAGTATCGACTCGAATCTGGTCGATCTTTCGAACCAGAAACACATCGCAAAACTACAAAAAACCTTTGAATAAACCATGTCCACTTGTTAGGGAATTGGAAAGAGATCACCGTCAAGGAGCAACAATTCAAGTTCTTCAGAAAAAGCATACGTATGACACAAAACAATGCTTCGGAGACACCAAAAACGACCTTCGACCTTCCGCTGTTTAAAGATGATATAGTCAGAACCTAGTACCCAGCTCTTAATGCTTGCACATCTGGCGCCCTTCGATTCTCTGTTATAATTTCTACGATTTTCCTGGTTTTAATTGTCAGTACAATGAGGAGAGGACATTATGTCTCAGATCTTCAGGCCTTTGATTGGAAGAAATCAAGGTGGGAATAAAGTATTTCAGAACTTAAAATCTTCTACAATAACGCCAAAATTCAACTAGGGAACTACTGGGGATACGACATTTTCAAAGTCTTTGAAGGTCACTTACAGAATCAAACCATTAAGTTCCAACTTCAGATCTCACCAAGATAGATTTGTTTATCACTGCTGCAAGATCCAATAATAGGCTCGTTGGGATGGAAGACACACTCATTGACGGATCCAGTGTGACCAGGAAGCTTATACAAGATGGCTCTGGAAGTTGTGTCCCATATGTAAACCATCCGATCAGAACTCCCCGCTGTGACTTTGCTTCCGTCAGGCGACCAGCCACATTTTAAGAGGTTCTTTTCAAAGTTGTGTTGATGACCTCCCAAAACCTTCACGCATCGGTTTTGCGGTGCGTATGGACGCATATCCCATATGCAAAGTTTGCAGTCCATGCCATTCGTGAGAAGATAGGAGCCATCAGGACTCAACTGCATCCCTGTTATCATATCTTGATGGCCTTGGAGCGTCATTGTTACTTCTCTTTTGCGCAAGTCCCACACCTTTATGTCATTGTCGATGCCGCCTGTGAAGATCTTGTCAGATGCATCTGAGAAACTGACGGCTGTGATTTGATATTTATCAGGAAATGTCTGAATGGAACCTCTCTGTCGCATATCCCACAGTAAGGCAGTTCCGTCATCTGATCCACTGACGACAAGCGGTGGCCCCCTACGTGAAGGACAGCACGAATTCACAAATGAGGAGTGTTCTGCCATTTTCTTTATCTGTTTCCCTGTTTCAACATCCCACGCCCTTAGAGTTTTATCAGGGCTGGCCGATATTATCTGGGATCCATCAGTAGTCCAGTGAAGATCAAGAACTGCATTCTTGTGTCCTTTTAAAACCATGAAGTTCTTGCAATCACCATAAACATTCCACAGAAAAATTTCTTTGTCGTGAGACCCAGATGCTATGACTGTTCCCGCTGGATTGAACTTCATTGTGTATACAGCACTCTGGTGGCCTGTCAGCAACATGATTGGTGATTCCAGGCCAGATGTACGATGTTTTCCATTTGGCCCAGGTGCTTGAGGGCCACTATATGGCACAGTTGACCATTCCAGTGGTCTTGGACCAACTGAAGACAATACATTTTCACTCCGAGCTGGAACAACTTCCATCTCAGCTTCCCGTTTTCTTTATTAAGTGCCTACACAGCGAATGCTGAGATAAAACATAAAGAAATTAGCCATCCATGTCAAGCAATGCATAACAAAGTATTGAATATTTAAGTTCAAACATGTGCAGTTTGTAGAAAAGACAGAAAAATAAAAGAATACACTTTATTCCTTCTCTCAAAACTACAACCAAAAGAAAAGCATACAAAAAGACAAAAATAATCCTCAAGGTTAAGTATCTGATGTGTCAATCAATCTACAGACACAAAAAAGACAAATATCTACTTCTCACCATTTACTTTCCATCCACAAAGTATGTTGACCACTTTCAATTACCAGATATGTAAAAAACAATGCCTGAAACTAAGCAATTTTTTCATTCTAAGCTTCCCCCCCCCCCCCCCCCCCCCCCCCCCCCGGGACTAAAAGTTAAATATGGCCCCCGGCACTGTTGTTTAACATTCTATCAATATTAATTAATATGCACAAAAACAAAATATTTCCTATATGCACAAGGTCAAACCACAAAAACTGGCATTCACAATTCAGCTCAATCAACATAAACTAACATTCATTGAAATGATTACCTAGTCAGCAGAAAAAGAGACCTAAAAACCTCGGATATGATCAGAAACTTCAACCAAAGTCAGACCATATAAATTGCATGCTGAGTTTTGGTTCAACCATAAATGAAATTAGGACCCAAATATCATGCATCTATGTAGAGGTAGGCTATCTAATCTAATGGCTTCTATTTAGCAAGGGCTTAGTTATGGCAAGTTCATATTTACAAAAACCAGAGCTTAATTTGACAATATAACTCCTATATCTCTTGGCATAGAACAGTCACAACCCAAACTTTATGCCATGTTGTTTTAAATTCAGGAAATGAGGATATAGAAGTAACAAAGCAACAAAGCAAGGGTATATATTCACAACTAGTTGGGGAGGATCCTTAATCCATTAGAATTAGACTCAATTGTGTTCAGGTGAATCATCTAACTGCAAAAGGGATCATAAGCTTATAATGATGAAGCAAAACCTTACACCAACTAGAGAAAACTATGGGGGGAAAACAGTGATGAAAACACATATTTGATGCTCCATTCATGCATCCTGAATCCACCTCCTGCTGAGATTTTCCCAGGCTCATCATCGAACAATGAATTAAACTAGAACCAACAATTGTGAGGTGGAAGTCGAATACTGATGATAGTCAACAAAGGTGCATTAAAAATATATTGAACCAAGAAACCTAACCAAATTCTTTGAAGAGGAAAGTATTTAGGCTCAGATCTTCTACTAGCCATTTCATAAGATTTTGACCAGAGATTAACACACACAACCTCCCCACTTTCAGTGGAAGGGAGAAGCAAGATCTTTTTTGCAATATCTGAAGGACCTGAGACAATCTTATCCTACCCCTCTACTGCAGGTAGGGTAAGGAAAGAGTGGCATAAATACATAATACATAAAAGTTACCTTCCTTCGTATATATATCCTAAAACAAGGATATATCATAAGGTATCAAGTAGATTTGTGATAAAGAGGTATGAGGAGATCGAAGATCTAACTCTTTCACTTGGCATATTTGAACTTAAAAACCCATACTACCCTTATCCTACTCCTCTATACTTTCTCAAAAGAATAGAAAAACACATGTACAATCGTATGCACACAGAGAATAATTACTGTTTATAACTATCACGTAGTTATTCATATGTTCATTCAACAGTACATCCTGAATACCATGGTTTTCAGTGAGGGTCTTAGGTGTAATCCACTAATGGTTTGGCTAAGATACGCTGGGTATCTATTCAAATAGAACAAGATCCCTCAGTTTCATATTTCCAGTTTAACAATAGTAATTACCGTACATCCTAGAACAAAACCCAGTAGTTGGAACAAACATTTAAATATTTCCACTAACATTATAATCTCCCAAATGGTTTGCAGCAATTCAGTTTTGCCTCCCCGTATAGGATATTAATAAGCTTTGAAATACACATGTTGTTCTTTCATTTCTTGTTGTGTGTAGAAAGAAGTTCCTATAGTTTCTTGTACCATTAAGCTCTTTCAAACTAGATTAGAAATGACAAAGGTACCCAATCAGAATTCAGTTTCCTATTTCTTCGTTTTTTCCGTGTTCAAGATATCCCAGACATCCCAACCAACGGCGAACGACAAAACCGTAGTATTAAACTAGCTCATGCTTTCCATATATTAAATACTTGCTCAGCGACCAAAGAAATTGAAATACAAGGACGAAGGTCAATCCAAATTCGCAGAACATCCCCGAACCCATTTCTAGTAAGAGGATAGCAATATTCAGCTAATGAAGTTCGGTTTTTAAAATTCTCGCGAACCAAACAGCATAGTCATAAATTCACATAGAGAAAAAAAATTCTTTGCTCGGCTGCAATCCTACCAAAGTTTCACGATGAAAACTTATACCATGGAACGATGAGTTTCAGAGAATGAGATTACCTGACAGATTCGTGGTAGGAAACCCTAGAGGGTTCTCCTTTCTTCGACTGTGAAGGTGACAATGTCCAACTCGACTGCAAATGAGGAGAAAGATACCGGGTTATATACTAAGTCCCATCCACCAAAACGGCGTCGTTTGTATATTTTTGTGGGAAAAAAAGCATCGCAGAACGGTAAAATTGAAAATGTTAAACAGTTAGTAAATGCCTCTTCCTGACATTTCCAAAATAACGGTAACATAATTTAAAAGCATCGTAGAACTACTACTGGATGCGTTTTGTTTTATTATTTTCTGTACCATAAATAAAAAAGAAAGAAAGTAAATTTGGTCGCATGCAAAGAAATCTTAGTTTTCATAAATCGATTTGTCTGGTAAAAAATCTTAAGAAACTTAACGATAGGATTGCAAGTCTGAAATCCCTGATTCATTCCGAGTTCAACACTCAACGGTTAACTTTCCTTTTTAATTTATCAGAAACGGGCAGCAACGGATCGAAGAAGCAGAATGCCGCCGGATCGGAAAGGAGGTTGACTTAGAGCCTGCAAGAAGGGCGGGAACTGCCCTTTCGTTGTCATCAACAATGGATACCGCGTAACTAACATGTAAGGAAGAGCCGTCCACACAGTGCGCAAGATTCCCGTTGCTTCTCTTGCTAAGATAAACTAAAAGGACGGAGGATTCAAGCGTCGATTGGGATTACCAAGTCGTCATGTCGTTTCTTTTGTTTAATGCACCGATTTCAGATTCAATTATTTTAATGGCATTTCGCTATCATATACCAACTCTTCCCGATCGGGATTCCTAATCACTGATCGTTATGGCCGGTGAGGAGGCCTTATTTAAACGTGGGTGGAAAGTTGGATTAGGAACGTAAAACCCATAACCTTTGAAGTTAATTTGAATTTCCAAACGGCCCTGAAAGGCTTCTGTACTGCCCATCATGTCCCTTGACTCGGAGTCTCCTTCCTCCTCCACCAGAGACTGGTTCTTCCCCTCTCCGGCTTACATCCACACCCCGCAGCGCCCCGGGAATTCCCAAAAATATCCTCGTAGATTCACCACTGCCCCCAGAGTCTCTCGCACTTGGCCGCCCGAGCCGAGACCTACGAGAACGTTCCGGAACGACGGCGTCCCGCCCGCGAATCCGATTCCTTACAAGGATTTCAAGTATGCAGGGGTCCGCCGGAGGTTCGACCACTCTCGTAGGTTCGAAAGGCTACGGAAACCGGATGATGCTGGAGATGTTTCGGTGCGGAAGTCGAAAACCACTCCCGTTCCGGAGAAGAATTGGTGTACAGTCAAGAAGATTATCGAATTTCCGGGTCGAGGATTGAGGATTCGGTGGAAAATGGCTATCGCAGTAGCCGTAATGCAGTCTCGCTCTCTCTTTGTCTCTCTCTTGCACAGCAATGGTTAATTCTATGGCTGACAATTATGTTTGGGCGTGTGTTTGTAGATTTTTATCACGGTTTTCTCCTCACTGCTTCACAAGAACTTCTTATTACAGAACCAAGTCAATGAGCTTCAGGTTTATAGACTTAAAGACTTTTTTTTTTTTTTTTTTTCCTGTGTCTTGGATTCAGATGTGAATTCTATATCAGGTTTTGTTGAATCTGATAGATAATTGTGTTTGAGAATTGAAATCGGTATGCTATAGTGGAAACAATTTCCATATGTTTCTAGTAAGCCTGCTTGTATTCTTGTTTTGTTCTTAAGGCGCATAAACATATTGCAAAGATTCTCCGAACAGCTTGGACTTGGTTGAGATAACGGTCTAAGCGTGTGAAAATACTTGATCTGACAGGACCACCATGTCATAAGAGTCTTAGTAGAATTTGAGCAGACAGGCATAAATTTTGGGAGGTCCAAACGAAGTAACATACCGAGCTCCTCTTCAAATGATATTTTGAGTTTTGGTTGATTTTAGAGCTCCGTTAATAACTAATTCAATCTTTGTTAGTGAACTAAATCTCTCCTCCAGTTAGCCAAATCCAGCAGGTCATACGTTTTCTTTTTCTTTAATTAAAAATAAAATAAAATTGGCTACAGGTTGCATAATCGTCACCCTTCCATGTTTCCCTTTCTCTAGTAACATGTTTTTCTGAATTTCCCAAGGAACTATGTTCCAACAATGCCTGCTTCATTTGGGAATGAACTGACATTGGTCCAAGGTTGGTGTTACATAAACTCCGATACTTCAGCTGTGTAGTCTGGACACTTACCTGAGGTTACTTTATATATTTGTGAACAAGCCTGAAGGAGCTACTAACATATAATATCTCTGGTCTATTTTAGAAGTGTTTCTCCCGTTTTTCGCCTTTTATTTTCATTCATGTGCTATTGGTGACTTGGATTTTTTCTTATGTTGTAGCTTTAGCCTGTCATTTTCTGTCTTATTTTCTGGGTATTATAAAAATGAAACCTTGATTATTTGAACTTAGTCTCTGATTGCAGGACCAGATCTCCAAATGCAATATCTCTATAGATGCTACAAATTCCATTAACCAAGAGAGTGATCATCGTCCAAGCAAACACTTAAAAAGTTTAGCACTCATTCTCTCCATTACAATTTTATCTACTCCTATTCTTATTTTTGAATACATTGACTATGTCTTTAAATCAAGATCGGCAGACAATATTTCAGAAGAAGTTTCTTTCTACAAGCAAGTAGCATATCATGTGGATGTGTTTCTATCGGTCCGCCCATATGCTAAGCCATTGGCGTTACTAGTTGCAACTCTACTACTTATATGTCTTGGGGGGTTGGCACTCTTTGGAGTGACTGACGGCAGCTTAGCAGAATGCCTTTGGTTGTCTTGGACATATGTAGCTGATTCAGGAAACCACTCTGACTCTGAAGGTGTTGGTTGGAGGCTAGTTTCAATCTCTATTAGCTTTGGTGGGATGCTTATATTTGCAATGATGCTTGGACTTGTTTCTGATGCAATCTCTGAGAAGCTCGACTCACTTAGGAAAGGAAGAAGTGAGGTGGTCGAAAAAAATCACACTTTGATTCTTGGGTGGAGTGATAAATTGGTAATATTCTGTTTCTGCAGCTGATTTTACTAAGACATCTCACTGGGTTTCTTTTTGAGGATAACAATACATAGCTTAAAATGGCTCATTTGTATATGTAAAAGTCTTGTACATATTGCTTTTTTCTATGCTTATATTTCCTGTCACTGGCAACCCTATTCTGGACCTAGGGATCACTACTTAATCAACTTGCTATTGCCAATGAGAGTTTGGGTGGAGGAATTGTTGTTGTGATGGCTGAGAGAGACAAAGAGGAAATGGAAGTTGACATAGCAAAAATGGAATTCAATTTCAAAGGAACATCAGTTATATGCAGAAGTGGGAGCCCTTTGATTCTAGCTGATCTGAAAAAGGTCTGTGTGCCTTGTCTTTTCTTTGTTGGACTTATAATGTATGTTACGTGCCCAGTTTCACACCTGGTTATGTTTTAAGCCTTGCTGAGACTTTTGCTGATTGATTTCAGTCCAGTAAGGGTGAATTAGTCAAAGAGCTTGCATTGGTAGGAGCATGATATAATGAATCCTGCCTGAAGTATTCGTAATCCTCCCTCAAGTCCAATAATGACTTCTGGAAAAAGTATATAGAGCCTTGCATAAAATACAAAACCTTCGGTATCTCTTTATGTCAATCAAGTTACTATTTTCTTATCAGCAAGACACAGATGAACAAGTGCACCCCCCCCCCCCCCCCCCCCCCCACAACACAGGAAAGAAAAAAAAAACACCCAAAAAGAAATTGGAAAGAGGAAGAAGTAATTGTAGATCACTTTAAAATACATAAACAAGCCATTTTGCAGATTTTGTGCAGCATTGTGTTTAAAGCTTCCCTGATTCCGGTGTCAATCCCTTCGGCGGTCATAGCAGTGTGATTTGTTCAACTTCTATTTTTATTTTTCTGAGACCTTTTGTTTCTTAGGTGTCCGTCTCCAAGGCCCGTGCAATCATTGTTCTTGCTGATGATGGAAATGCTGATCAGGTCTATTTCAGTGCAAATTATGATCTTCTTCATGATTAATACAAGGCTAGATTGCCATTGACTCAGATTTCATTTGACACAGAGTGATGCTCGAGCACTAAGGACAGTTTTAAGTTTGACTGGAGTTAAAGAGGGGCTTAGAGGACATGTAGTTGTGGAACTTAGTGATCTTGATAATGAGGTCCTAGTTAAACTTGTCGGTGGAGATCTTGTAGAAACTGTTGTGGCACATGATGTAATTGGTCGCTTGATGATTCAATGCGCCCGGCAACCGGGGCTTGCACAGGTCAATTTTCCATTACTCTAAACCCTCTAAACTGTGTAGATAATTAATTAACATCATTGTCCTGTAACTTGTTGATTTTTCTTATGCCAACTGTCATTTGCGTCCCTGTACTATCATATACAAATTAACTTCCATGGTTAGATTCTTTCACTGATCTTTCTGGTGGGCTGGTTGTGACAGATCTGGGAAGACATCCTTGGGTTTGAAAATTGTGAGTTCTACATCAAAAGATGGCCACAGTTGGATGGCATGCAATTTGAGGATGTCCTAATCAGTTTTCCTGATGCCATTCCTTGTGGGATCAAGGTTGGATCATGCGGTGGTAAAATTATTCTGAATCCTGATGATTCCTATGTTCTACAAGAAGGTGATGAAGTCCTTGTAATAGCTGAGGATGATGACAGCTATGCTCCAGCAACATTACCTACGGTGCTTTCATTTTTCTTGGAATATGTAGATTCCAAATGAGTTGTTTGGTATCCATGTTTGTTTACTTTTGGTGGTATTGTGGAGTAAATTCATTGTTGGAACTTTGCTTTGTCTTGTTGTCCATGTGAAGTGACATTATGGCCCTCTCATTAGAAGAGGAAAAGAAGGAACAGAAGGGCATAATGAAAACGTACAACATATAAACTAGGAAAACTTTCTGGTAACTTGGCTAGGAGATGCATGCTGTACCTGATGTAGATTAGAAGAGGAAAAGAAGGAAGAAAAGGGCATAGAGAAAAAGTACAATATATAAATTAGAAAAAATTTCTGCTATAACTTGTCTGGGAGTTGTAGGCTGCAGTTGATATAGTAACCATCTATAATCTGGCCAACCATTGGTCTCTGTTGGGAATACAGTATCTGCTCTAGTATGTTGCACGTGAGCACTCCACTAGCTGAGAATCTCATCTTGTTTTTCTTCTTGTTTTGTAGAGTATCTGGTGACTTAATTCCTTTGTTTGGAAAATATTTTTGTATTTCATTTTGCCATTAGCTTCATGATGTTCAAGTGAAAGTGCCCATTGATCTGCTCACAAAAAGTATCGCTAAAAGCATTTCCTTGAGAACGTCCGTGTTTTTTGGCATTAGATAAGTCTAGATTCAAATCTTACCATTAGGAACTCTATTTCTCTCTCAGAAAATATAATCTTTGGTTAGTCATCAATTTTACTCTTATAGGAGTTTTCTTGATTACACAGATACCCAACATATTAGGCGGAAAAATAAATGTTCCAGCAGTATAATTATAGGTTTTCTAAGAGGTTGCACTGTCTATGGGCTTATGTGTACTTGTGTTGCATTAGATTGGGGAGCCTGGGCTAATGTAACAACAGAAGCTAATCAGAAAAGGAAATAAAGAACTGCCGCACACACTTGAATAATTGGTTCAGATAAATCCATCTGTCCAACCAATTGAATTGTGTGCTCTTGTGGTTGCCCCTTCTTGATCTCCTAGGTGATATGTGATACTGTGTGCTGTCACGCCATCTGCTGTTGTTGGTAATTGTAGAATCACTGTACTTTGACACTAGCATATATTAAATAGTAAATTAAGCAGTGGAACTATATATTGGAAGAGTTCATTTGTATGTGCTGATGTGATTTAATATACAAACTAGAGGAGAAAAAAGTGAGGATGGCTTTTGGACCAAGTGGTATCTCTCCCACAAAAAAGCAGTGCGGGGTGAAGTTACAGTTTAAATCCAAAATGAGTGCATGAGTTATATTTACAGGCTAAATAAAAGACAATAAGTCACATTTAGGCCAGTTGAACTGGAAAAATAAAACATGAATGAACATAATTTATAAATAAATGATCTTTAATTTTTGTCCATAGCTTGATGCCTACATGGAGTTTGATTGAGCATGCCATAATAAAAACTTACAAAATTATAATCAATTTGATCATTCAGGTTAAAGAACCATCATTCATAAACATTGCTCGACCAACAAAAAAGCCACAGACGATTCTACTTTGTGGATGGAGGAGGGACATTGATGATATGATTGTGGTGAGTTCTTTATGCTGAAGCCCCTAATTCCTTCTCTTTTGGCCTGAATGCTGCAGGTATGGAGAGGAAGTCTACCAAAAGACTTTGTTGCTCCAAAATCTACAGAAAAAATACTTTTTTGTGGTTGGCGGCGAGATATGGAGGATATGATTATGGTAATGTTACAAGAATCCACAACAACGTTTGCAATATGTCTGGCTGCATGTCTTCGTCATTCACAAATGGTGATAGACATGTCAAAGACGTTTTTTTTTCCTTTTCCCAGCATCATGACCAAACTCGAATTCACACTTACAATTAATTAACTTCTACTAGAGTCCACTACCTTAATGTGCAACATCCATTTTGTGCTACGATTAAAAAATTTAATTATTTCCATGGCAAACTGCCATTTGCTAATATATGCTTTTTCAGGTATTGGATGCATTTCTAGCGCCTGGTTCAGAGCTTTGGATGTTCAATGATGTTCTTGAGAAGGAGAGAGATAAGAAGCTTATTGATGGCGGTCTTGATGTGAGCCGGTTGGTAAACGTATCGTTAGTTAATCGTGAGGGAAATGCTGTAATTCGGCGTCACTTGGAAAGCCTTCCCTTAGAATCGTTTGATTCAGTAAGTAAAATTGAGATTCTGGTTTCTCCTTGATGAGCATTTGCAATGAAGTGGTATTGGTGGACAGTTTCGATACCAATGAGATTTCATAAAATAAGATCATGCCTCAATTTCATGGTTAAACAAAAATTTGATGTACTTCCCGGTCAGTGCAGATTTTGATTCTGGCTGATGAATCTGTTGAAGATTCAGCAATTCAAGCTGATTCCAGATCTCTTGCCACGTTACTATTAATTCGTGACATTCAGGTAGTCCTTTTTTTTATCTTTTTGTTCAGTATGATCTTTGAGTGGACCTTAGTGAAAATATCACAAACTCTTAACTTCTTTGTTTTGTTTCTCTTACTTTAGTTGTTGCTTTTGTGAGGTTTCATTTTAGAAGCAAGTTGTTCTGATTATTGATCAAGCCTGTTTGCAACTTTAGACTTGGCTCTTTGTATGTTGTTCCTATTGGAACCCATCTCAACAGTTTTTGCGTAGAATGATTTGGCATTATTTCTCAACTTACAATGGACTGACGATAAGATCAAAGCTTGCATATATTATCTTCCCCTTTTCAAGTTCTTGTTCATCTCTTGTCAGATACTTTTGACTAGCGTTCTTTCAGCTATGATTTGAGACCTCTATGAATAGGCTAGGATTTAAACAGAAGTAGTTTTCTCTCTTGCACTAGTGAAATTAGACTTTCCTTGGAGCAATATTGGATACTAAGTATATTTGTTGCAGGCAAAACGTCTTCCTTACAGAGATGCCATGGTAACCCAAGTTCATAGAGGCAGCTTCTCACAAGGCTCTTGGATGGGAGAAATGCAGAAAGCTTCTGACAAGTCAGTTATAATCAGTGAAATCCTGGACCCAAGGACAAAAAATCTATTATCCATGTCAAAGATCAGTGATTATGTTTTATCAAATGAACTTGTCAGCATGGCATTAGCAATGGTTGCGGAGGATCGACAGATAAATGATGTATTGGAAGAGCTCTTCGCCGAGGAGGTAGTCTTCCTCTTGATGATAAGGAGATGTTAATAATAGCATATAGGAGAAATTCAAGCAATTCACATATAGCTTTCGTATTGTTCCTAAGTGGTCCCTCTATCGGCACTTGTCTAGAGTCAAACATATATATCCTTCCTGACAGTTTGTTCTTCTTTGGAGACCTACTCTTTCATGATCATAAGTTAATGCAGACATACCATGAAACAACCAATTTGAAATATTTTTCTTTTAATCTGCCAAAATCTCCGCAGAATTTATCTAACCCAAAATATGGATTGTCTACACTTCTGCAAAATTGTTAGGCCTCTGAAACTTTGATTCTAGCTACTGAAATATGACAATAATCTTTAACTTATGTTCTTGTAAACTTTATTAGACGCAACATTATCGTTTCTAGGTGCTTTATACAAATACTTTATGGTTTCATGCTGCCTGTTTTTCTTTGTGGTGTTATTGAATATGCCTAAAATGAGAAAGAAATGTCATGCCTTCATGCAGATAACTTAAAATTAGTGATGTGCCCTAGTGATCTACACATAAAATGGAATTTTAACCTCTGCTTCTTCGAGAGTAAATACCCTAGGGTGAATGTAAGCACCCGCATTCAAATTCTTAAAGAGTAAAAAATGAAAATCAAATTAGTGTAGGAAATTTGGTGTGTTAACTCTTGCTTTTGGCCATCTCTTTAGTAAGCATGCCTTTATTTGTATCCATGTACGTTGCTTGTATCCTCTAATTAGTGATTTTCAGTAAATGGCTTACCTACTATATGCTTGTACATGTATATATACATGGCACATAACTATTCAAGTGTGTGCTTGCCCTCCTATTTTGCCTATCTGGTCATACATAAATGTTTTGGCATATATCAGGGGAATGAGATGCATATAAGGCAAGCGGATTTCTACCTCCGTGAACAGGAGGAGTTGAGTTTCTATGAAATACTTCTACGTGCCCGACTGAGGCGGGAGATTGTGATTGGTTACCGGTTAGCTAATTCTGAGAAAGCTGTCATCAATCCTCCTGCTAAAAGCGTGAGAAGGAAGTGGTCACTGAAAGATGTTTTTGTTGTGATTGGTGACAAGGATTGAGTCACGAAACAGGGTGTCCTCGAAAGAAATGAGGTTTGTGTTTACTGATTGAAGACCTAACCTCCAGATTCATTGGGATTGAAATTTACTGGTGGCCTGCAGCTGAGAGAACAGATCAACCATTCCCATCTAGATTTCTATGCCAGAAGTGAACCACAAGTTTTGAGAAATTGTCCATTCGAGCCAGAATTAAATAACTGAGAAGGTGAAATATAGTTCCCGGCTTTTTTGTGCTTTCATACATTGTAGTGATTGCTTTAGCCAGTGCTCTGTTATACCATTGATGTAAATAAAGGTAAGAACAATACCCCGTTCCCATCTCTTTCTGCTTGCAAATGAAGTTGAGGGTTGACACTGAATTTCTGTGTCTATGATTGTAAGCCGATTGAACCATTCATAGTGAACTGATATTTGAATCAAGAAGCCACTAAGTAAACTCTCTCTAGAACATCAGACCATCAATAGTCACCTAGGTGAAACAGCGGAAAATAGCCTCCCTTCTTTGTTCATGTACGGCTCACAAGAAAAATGGGACGCATGAGAAATTTCACTCCCTCAAAGTAATTTCGCACTGGCTCACCGAGTTCTCTACATGTATCAAAACAGAATGTTACCTTACAAAGAAAAAGCAGAAAATAAAAAAAGAAACCAGATTTGTGAAGAGGAAGTCAGCTAGATCGCCTTGAAAAATGATTTATTAGGACTTCATAAATAAATAAAAAGTCTCTAGTTTCACCCAAAAAAAAAAAGTTTTAAAGTCCAAGTTAACTTGGATTCAGCCACAGTACAGTTCAGATCAACTCTCACGTTAGATGTGATGCAGAAGGTGTGCCATAAAACAAGAAGCATCTCAACTCACGCTTCCGAAAGATCTACTCATTAACAGGAATGGATGATCCAGAAGAAGCATCTTGAACACCTTCAGGAGACGGGTCCTGGACGCCTTTGGTATCGGCTGGTTGGGATTCATGCTTTGCAGCAGCCTGCAAGACGCGGTTCTGAACATTCAAGGATGAAGGTGATGTTGGTAGTCCCAGGCCATTTGTTTCCAATTTTCCAGCAGCCCATGTAAGTGCCTGAGCTCCAAACCTAACAGGAGTAAGCAGCAGCCTATGACGAACAGAAGAAATCTCAGTGTTAGAAAAGCACCGTCAGATGAGTCTTCTCCTCAGAGCATACTAATAATAGACATGTCAACTCCTTTGTTCCAGTGTCTCTCTGTGTAATTTGTTTCTAACAGAATATGAGGAGCTCATTTTGTGAAAGCAACTGTTAATTAACACTACGAAAAAGAAATGAGCTCCTTCTGTAGAATTTTTCATTTCTTCGAACTTCATTCCTCTTTTGATTGAAACATTTGAACCGAGATTATCCCAATATAATCACCACAAGTCTAGATACAGATGATGTTATCCCAGGTGTTAAAGCAGAGAGGTCCATCCTAAAACCTATAGGCTATAGGTGGCAAACCCCTTCATTTAATAAGACAAGGTTTATGTATCACCACTTCCAATGTGGGATATAGCATCCCCAACAAATCCTCTTCATGCTGATAGCATGGACAATAATTGAGATGCAGAGGGTTAAATCAAGAAGCAGGCCATGGCTCTAACACGAGGTTAAAGCAGAGAGGCCCATTCTAAAATTCATAGGCTGTAAGTGGTATACACCAGTCATTCATAAGGCCAGGTCTATGAATAACCACTTTTGGTGTTAAATATAGCATCCTCAACACCAAGTATACCACATTGATCTCAGCAATTCAGCATGCTTGAAAACCTAGAACAGTAGTTACTAACAACGGAAAGTTTGCAATGTTACAAAGTTTCTTTTCTTCCACTCATGAGTTCATAAATGTGGTAAATCTTTTTCTAATTTTTTGATATTCCAAGTTAAATTCAGATATGCATTAAATTCCGCCTTGTCTCTATGCGAATTCAACATTAGGCTAACCCAACAGATGCCATTAAACAATACATACTAAAGGTCCATAGATCCAAAGGCTTACTGACTGAATAAGAGCACCATTATCTGAGAACAAAAACTAAATTTTTGTGCTACAATCCGGTACTTAGAAGCATCCCCCTTCGTTAAAAAAGGGGTCCAAGAAGGAATAAGTGATACATAGTTTTAAGATTTTCAACACCAGATAACAAAGCCCGGGACTCTTTAAAGAATAATGACTTCATCTAAGTGCACATTAAAAAGGATATCAAATAAAAATGAATCCTCTAGTCAGTTCTCTACCATCACGATTCCATAATCAGATAGGACATGTAAACTATGATTACCTCACATCTTGCTTAAAATCTTTAGAGTCCTCATATGAAGCCACCCGCTGAAAGATTGTCTGATAGAGTTAACATAAACACATCAGTGAGAAAGGAAGAACATGACAATGAACAAGTTTTGGAAATGCAATAGAATTTATAAGAGAAAAAACAAGACAATAGGTGCCCAGCCTCACAAGGCCACCAACCAGTCCGCCAATCAAATAGAAAGCAATAACACTTGGCTAGGGGCTAAAGGTGCCTCAAATCAGAATCTAGTCCTGATTACAAGGCCTTAGCCAAAAACCAACCCCAGCATTATATTCAGCAATTCTATTCCACTATGTAGCTCATATACTGCACAATCGTGCACATTGAGCTACCAGAAAGTAGTGTATCAAGGCTTTGTTCAATTCAATTCTCCAATAGTCAAAAATAGACATAATCCATGAACATACAATGTTATAAAAGAAGACCCTAAGATTGTGCACATCCAGAACAAACAAAACGAACGAAATGACTAATGGTCAACCTAAGCTACTGTGTAATTGACTATCTAGTCGTAGCAAACATGGACCATGGTCTAACTAGAAGACCTATCTCATGGCAAACTTAACTGGTTTCCCACAAGAAAACTAGGGTTTGATATTCCTATGTAAACAATACAAGTCCTCCAGCTGGTAGAAAGTGAAAAATTTCTTATTCCCATTTACTGGGCATGGTCCCTATCAAACACAGAAACATAAATAAACACACAAATACTGACTGACATGAACAGATACTCGACCAAAATTTTCAACCAACTTTGCAGACTATATTTTAAAAAGAAATCAATGTCAAAATTCATCTAAAGAAAAGAATGAGCACCAGGCCAAGGCCAACAACGCCAACTAGTTGCAATGTCTTCTCCCACTCTGAAACAGAATTGACACGGTTAGTTGGAAAAGAAGGGTAAAGAAATTATATCAAAACAACATTAGATAATGATTTACAGATGCTACTCTAACAAAATTTGCTAGTGCTGAGGCAGTGATATGAAGTGATACTAAAAGGGAGCATATGAAGGGTAATCATGCTCGAGGATAATTCATTTTAAATTTGTTGCAATAAATATTTCGGCAAGGCTTCAATTTTTTATACAAACTTATCATCCAGCTTAAGGTTAGCTTCTGAAGCATTTTCATTGTGAAAAGATAATGTACTTTGTTCAATAATAATTTCCCTAACTTGACAACTTGTCTATCAAATAATAAATTTCTTATTTTATGTAATGGATGGAAATGCCACCTAATGGTATTATAGCCAAGACAGAAAGACTGCTCCCTTTTCTTCTTGTTCTTATTTTTAACCAAACTTGTCATTTTGACCTCTTGACAGTCTTAAAAGCATGTCTCAAACATATATTTCAATAAGAATATACCACAGATCCAGGGATTAATTCTTAAGAACCATCTCAACTCCTAAAAGGTCAGAGAAAAAGAAAGCTATACAAATATCTCACTTGAACTTCAAGAACTGCTGGAAGATAAATGTCAGTTAGTGCTCTTTACGTACAAATTATAGTTCACTTAGGATAGACCCACAAAGTTTGATTGAATATAAATTATTAAATAAATTAAAAGTCTCTAGGGAAGAAATACCCTCACCTAGTAGTGCATAAAGTGCCGCAATGGAAACCTGTCCACAAAGTAGTTGTATTGATTACAAAGATGAACATGAAATTGCATAGGATGCACATAGCAATTTCAAATGGTATCCACATCAAAATCCCACCTTCTAGTAATGTTGGTTCCACAATTAACAATAGACCTAATTTTCATGGATGATTTAATCTTAGGTGATCATACAATGGAGCACTTATTCATAATTGCTCAGAATACAGATCTAAAATCAGTGAATGAATAATCTGGCTAACACAAGCACTAATTGACACTTTTTGGCATCTGTATCACGGATAGACCTTAATAAGCTGGTCTCCAGCCTATCAATGTAAATATCAGGTGATGCCACATGCTAATATACATAAATGTATGCAGATACACCCACATGAAGATATGTATAAGATTTTGATCACAGTGACAAGAACCCTATGGACTAAATAGATAATTCTGAATATTGCTACTAGTGGATGAACGAGGCAACCAACATGTTATCTAATTGCATCGAAAAAATTACTAAGCAAACCAGAATTTTACCACACCAAATCCTAAAGCTTGCAGTGGAGAAGGACTGATTTCCTCCAGAATGGCCTCAACATCCTGAAATGACCCAAGTTTTAATCATTGTAACATTTAGTGTAGAAAACTTTTCAAAGCAAAAAAAAAATAATGGACTATTGTGGACATGTCAAACACAAGAAATAAAGAAAAAACCTAGACTAGAAGCATACAAAATATGGAACCCCTAAACCAGCATATTCATGTTGGGCAGTTTGGAGACTGGTGTAGAGAGTGACAACCTGCCCCCACCCCCCAAAAATTTGACAAGTTTCAAAAAGAAATTTCTCAAAAACTAGAATGAAATTCAAGCTTAAGCTTTTGTGAAGAATATATGGATCGTAAACAACATTTCATTGTAGCTTCACCATATTTTCATGTAGTTTGATATCTGGTACGCTCTTATGAAACTTCCAACAGTACCCAGGATGACTCCATTATGTTTCATTTGCCATAATGCCCCTCCATTCATAAAACAGTTATTGGGGCACTATGATAGCGATGGCTTAGATGTTGGATACTCAGGATGCCCATTCAAACAAAAGCAAGATTTACATTTCATAGTTCATGATCAGGTACGATTTACTCCAGAAACAATTTACTCTGGTTAGATAGCCTTCCTAAGTATTTGTTGGTAGGATTAACCCCATCAAATAGTCTAAGAGTTAAACTGTCACAATTTTCAAATTGGTTCACAGTTGGATGTATACATGAGTTATAGATAAAGTTAACTGAAAAAGAAAAGGGGGGAGGGGGGAGTGTTTGGGAAGGGGAAGGTGCCCTATAGTCTGACTTAATCACTTGTGAGTCTCCATCAAAGATCACTAGTCCTCACATCTTATTCATGGACTCCATTGATACCCTCAAATTTACCTAATCAGCAACCATCAATCACAAACACTCATATGGGGCCCAGTAGATACAAGACGACAGCTCAGGGGTGTCATACAAAGAAATGTGGAGCTCTAAAAGCAAACATGATATTATATCTAGGAATCTAATTCTATTCTTAAAGACGGATAAAAGGAGTAGCTATTCAACAAACAGGGCATCGTATCCATTAAGACCATTACTAGAACTTACAGTAGTGCACAGGAGGAGTGAAAAAAAATACCTCGTTGATTACAGTAAGTGCCGTCTCAGGCTTCAGCTCCTTAGCACGGAGACCATTCTTTAGCCATAACTTGAAGCCACCTTTAACCATGTATGGTTTCTGTCAAGTAATGGAGCAGCCAAATTATTCATATATAATACCTTTTGCAGTTTCCAAAGATCAACAAGTGAATGCACTATGGAATAATTTTTTTGATGATTCTTGTCTACCAATTTCAGTTACAACACTTTCTCCTTAGACAGAGGAACTATCCGTTCATTTTAGTAAAACAAATTGAAATTCCATAGTCCCTTGAATTCGCAGCCAGATACACAACCATCAAGGTTTGTGAGATCAGTTGTTATTGTCCACCAAGGCAAGTAGGACATTGTTGAATTGAGCTGCCTATCATGAATTACAAAAATTGTCAAGGCTTAAGATACCTGAAATACCATCTCTATGATTGAGGTTAGACCATAGGTCCTCTATCAAAAAGTCCAATTCCGGACCATCCCACAAATATATCGTATATATCCTTATGCAAGAATATAATGCTAGGACCAACACAATCTCTACATGTGTCCATACAGAGTACATTCTATTCTCCAAAAGTTAATAAGCAGAAAACAGCAATTATCCTCACTAATTCTACAACCAGAAGGATAGTTTTGAACTATTGTCAGAATTATGTAACTAATGATCTGATCATTCCTAGCTTTAAGTATTCCAAAAAAATAACAAGCAAAACAGTTACAGGAAGTGTAATGAGGCCAGGTCCTAAGATTGTAAAGAATATTTTTTTGGTCATATAATATCAAAAGACGTGAAACAGAAAAAGTTAGGGAGTATATGCTGGACTTGACTAAAAAAGTTAACTGCAGTTTTTTTTAACCAATATAAATATCACTAGCATGTAATTTATCACCAACTAGATTCACAACCATTGCCAGAAAAACATCACTTGAAGTCAACGGAGCAAATATGAATATAAGATATAATAATAAAAAAGGGGGAAACTTAGTGATTACAGAAGATCTATTGTCAACTCCACAAACCAGAGGACAGTTAGGGTATGCTATACAATACTTGTGAGATAATGATAAGAATTGCAGGATACAAAGAACACTAGGTACTATGATTTTCATGATGAGATAATCCTGATTCTTTGAATTAAACCCCCATCACTATCTTGTTACTTAGCTACTTCTGTCACAGCAAATTCCTGAAAAAGTATAGAAATACATGCCTTTACACCAAGTTTTCTCAAGGATCTTGCGATGCCTTTGGAGCGAATACCATCAGCATCCATCACTATGACCTTCGACCTGTCCTACAGAAAGTAGAAAAACATTCTGCAATATCATTCCCAAACCAAATTCGAACTGGAAAAATCATAAAGGGCGTGACAAAGGAAACTTACATCCACTTTTTTGGGGGTATCAAGCATTTAAGAAGGTTTCCTATGATATTATACTGGATTTACCTTCTCACAATTGTCCATTACATACAGTTGTTGGCTAAAATTATTAACTACATCAATTTTTTCAGCATTTACAATTATCATTTTGACCATCTACACATCTTTTCTTTCATATTATTCTAGCACACTCTTAGAGTATTCAAAATGAGAAAAGGTAAAGTTTATTACTAATTTTGAATCCTAGAGCTTCATATGCATTGAAGTTTTATGGATGCAAGGTGTTTATAAATACTCCTGGTTTCGAAAGTGACTTGACATGGTGCTACTTTAAAAATCTTTTTAGGTCCAAGAGGAAAGTCCTATTTAACCTTTGATATAGTCCCTTAGAAACCCACAGAGCTAAGGACACAAAAACATCTAGCTACATACCTGAAGAGTCTTCAAATTCCGAATGACAGCAGCAATCAAGGTGTCATCAAGGTCTCTTCCACTCTTCAACAACTTCCTTATGGAGTCATCAACCTAAAATTCACAAAGGTATGTAACCTAAATCTCAGCACCAAAGGGGCAGAAAGATACTGAAAATGAACAAGTTGCTTTCTATTGAGCCCCACATTGTCGGCATACTGAAATTTTGGATTCTTTTTTTTTTTTTTTTCACACAGTAATAATACAATTCATAACCATCTGAACCAACCTCAGGTAGAGTTACACTTGCATATCGAAACCGAGCCCCACGTCGAAGATCAGGAATACCATCTCTTTCTCTTAGAAGCTTCAACCATGGAAAATCCCAGCACCAAATGTCAGCGATGGTTCAACATTCAGAAACTACAAAGAAGATATTCCTTTCTCTGGATAAACAAGTACTGAGTAGAAAGTGGCCCCCAATTACAGGAGACCCCCAGGGTGGAGGAAAAGTTTTCACTTTCATATGATGAAAAGCTAAAATAGAACAAGAGGTTTAAAACAGCATACCTAGCAGAGGGAAAAAGGACAATTTATCAACATATTTTGAAAAAGAGGATATTTATTGCAAAATTGCAATCAAAGGTTTCTATAAAAACTTGGTCGATTGAGATTCTTGGTGGAGAATCCAAATTACTGACATCATTGCACTACAAAATAAAAGGGCAAAACAAATTACAGTCACTTGCCTCAGGCCGGACATCAATGAGTAAAGCATTCTCCTTCCCAGTCAAAATCTCTAAAGCTGATTCAGGCGACAAATCCCCAGAGTAGCCACTATATGTCCACACCCAATAAAAAACCCTGCAAAAATCTGATAAAGAGTGTGATTTCCCATAAAATAGATCAATTATTCTCCAAATGCAAACAAATAAAAAAGTCTCTTTGAGCACAAAACAATATTCATACCATAATGTCGTTGAGGTGCCAAGGAAAAGAACCAAGGGAACAATTGGATCATTTGGATCCAAACCTACACTTCTCTCCAACCCCTCAATTGCACTATAACCCTGCTCAGAGCAGATAATTCCCCATGTAGAATACTATCAGCATAAATGTTAACAAAATGCCAGAACACTGTGCATATCTGGGTAAATACTTTCAGTATAATAGATATGGAAACAAATAACACTTGCTATCTGATAAGTAAATCATACACATTAGGCAGAAAATTTGGCATCAAAGCTTATTTTCAACAAAGTGATGCGATTGAATCAACAAAAGAATTAACCTATTAAATGCACACAAATAATAAGGGCGACTCACCTGTTGAAATGCCATTCTTACTGGGCTCAAGATTTCTATTGTTTTCTCTTCAGTCAAATTTAGGGCATCCCTGATGTCTGGAGGAAGCAGTTCCTTGGCGGACCCATATGAATAAAAAATGAAGGAAGCCCCATTTCTTAAAGAATCCTCGACTGCAACAGTTGTACGCCTCAATACATCAACTGCAACAACAGATGCTTTACTTGTGGCTTCCTCCAGGTCACTTGAAAAGCTTGTTAATCCATTACCAGCCAATTCTCTTTTTTGATCAGCAGTTGAATAGAGCCCACTAACAATATCATCCACTGCAGCTGTAGCACTTTTAATTACAGATGCAATTGAAGAATTAACTGCATCTACAGTACTTTTCGCCGCATTTTCACCCTTATTTATAGAAGTATTAAATGTCTCACGTGCACCAACCAAAAAATCCTCAATACTTGTTTTTGTATTTGACAATGGTACGTTATTCATGCCTAGTGAATCAGACACAGATGTCGAATACTCTGTTAGCATATCGCTTGTAGACGTGGTTTGAGGCTCTACAGATCCAACTAGAATATCTGCATTTTGAGGTGACTTATCCGTAAAGTGTATCAATTCCCCTTCCACTGCAGTTGTGGCAGAACCCTCCACATATGTCACTTCTGCTCCTCCTGAGCGTTGTGTTTCACTAGCTGTTTCAATTGAAGAACTCCAAGCATCTAGAAACTTGCACTCCGGAAAATCTGATCCAGTTTGACAGGACTGACTGTCAGAGAAATCCAAGGAAACTGACCCTTCAGTGCCCTTAACAAACCCAGAGTCAAAAGACTTTGTAGCTTTTGTTTTAAGGGACTCTCCTCGGGATTGAGTTCCATGCGGCCATCCTAAAAGGACCCTTTCTTCCACTGCGCATTTGACCTCAAAGTCCTTCTGGAATGGGGAAAATGGATGCGACCCGTGAAATGAAATCTGCAGGATCGATTGACTCAAAAGTACATCAACAATAGGGTTCAACAAATGCCTAGATATGTTGCCATGCAACCAACTACCCAGGAGACTTCATAAAATCGATTAACAAGTCGGACACTAATTGTAAAATAAATTACATAATAGCACTATCATATTTCAGTAAGAAAAGTCTCACCTGAAAGTGAGAACCGCAGCTTGAGGTGGTTGAGCAAACAGGAAACATTGTCTCATCAACTAAAAATCAATGCCAGAAACTTCAGCAAAAGCTCATCCTCTTGCTTAATGCCACGAAATTTTCATAAAAGTTCAACAATAGAGAACGTCAAAGTCCAAACTGAATAAAACCTACCAACCAAAACTCGAATGGAAATAAACAGCAATCATTTGCAACCCTCGAATATTCAAAAGACGAACAAGTACTTAAAGCCAATTCTGAATAACCCGTACTGATTTAAAACTATATACCTATTCTTGAACGGATTTCTCAAAATTCAATCGCGATTGCCGTCGAATCGGCAAATAGTGATGAAATGAAGCATTACGATGAAAAACGGGTCTGTAAATCGCTCTTTCTTGGATATTATCATATGAAAATGGATGTCTCTGTTTTGTCCGAGAATTGTCCAATCAGAGATATGGTTGAAGATATGACGAGGAGAATCGTGTGGCTCGTCAAAGCCGCTAGTGCCATCTCGCTTGGCTCCTTCCCGCCTCTCGTTTTCTGTGGGCACAATTTTGTATTTGATCATCTTTCGGGGGTTTCCAGATGTGACCCCGTTGCACTACATTTCATCCCCGAGGATATCATTCTGCTTTGTTTTGCCCCACGAGAGGTGCTTGGATGTTTTTAATGATAAGACTACGAGTTGAGCTTCTCTAGCTTAAATTTTAACAGCTTGAAAAAATAGATGCCGTTAAGAAGTTTACTATTTGGTTTAAAAATCGCCTTAAGAATTGGTAAAGTTTATTGTTACATAAACAAAAATTATTATATACTTTTTTAATAATATAAAACTTATTATCATCTATTATCATAATAATCAAATTATTTAATTATCATAACATCAAACTCCGTAAGCAATGCGTGGACTTGTATGAATGAGAGTTTGTAAGGATGTTGAGAGAAATTTGATTTTGACATTATGTTCAAAGTTTGTTATCTAACTAAAAGTCCAAGAGATAATAGAATTTACTAAATTTTAACGTATTTCTTAATAATATGAATTTTATTGTCCATACTATAAAGCATTTTTTGTTATGATAATTAAATTACTGAATTATTGGGGTTCAACATTATGTGGATAATACATAAGTTCAATCAATTATAGTTTATATGAATGCTAAGAAGGATATTTGCTTAAGTGTCATGTTAATAAACTTATTACTCAATTCAAAGGTCGACTAAAGAATTAATAGAACTCATTGTTTTGTAAATAACAATCTTTATATATTTCTTAACATATAAGACTTATCTGCGATATATTTAACAAATGCAATGCATGATTTATTTTGTTATAATAAATATTATACTTTTGTCTTATTTAGGAACAATATTTTTTTTGGAACAATGTTGGTTTTGTATTTTAACCCTTATTGTCTTGATAATTTTTTCAAAAAATTAAATTATTTGAATAAAAAACAATGTCTTATGGACTCTTTGGTAATTTTCAAATTTTAATTTTTTTGAGCACAAAGTCGACGGTTACTTGTTCTATTACTGGAATCTCTCTCGACACCTAATTTGTAATAATTCAATGTTCTGTTGTGATTTTAGTAAACAAATAATGCAATTCGATTTTCCAATGGAGTTTTTAATTGTGAACCTCTTTCTATAAGCTAATGTTTTTCACTCTCGAAAGACAATATATATATGTGGAAAGTGAACTGAAACTTTTTAACTGTTAAGATTAGTTGGGATTTTTTTGAACTTGTTAAAATCACATTTATTTATAATAAAAATACAATTTCAACAAAATAAATTTTGAGATTATAATAGTTAAGTTACATTTTTTAAATATCTATTTCATTGAATTCCTTCATTTCATTGTTTATTATTTCATTCGAGTTGCAAATTGCTTTCGTAAGTAATTGTATTTAATACTCTTAAAACTAGTGCTTTTTTGTTCCCTAGGTTAACCGTAACTCTGTCTTTACTTTATCTTAAAGGTATCGTCAAGTCTTGTTATTTTATCTTTTCTCCTCTCTTGGTTATCTCCTCGAAGTGCTGAAAATTCCAAAACCAAAGAGTGGATGGAAACAAGAACGTTGTCCTCCGGGCAGAAAATCAATTATTACGTCATTCGCTTATTTCATATTTTGGATGTAAAAACTAGGCATCAAGAGGCTCATAGACATGTTTTATGACGTAATTTTTCTCCCCTTTATTTACTTTTGGGCCAGGAAACGTGGATTCCGTTTCTCAAACTTTCTCCCCCCTCCCTGTTCGCATTTTGCGAGACATCCTCATCCAACGCCCGCTGCACTCCGGTTTCGTAATTCTCCGGTGCGTTTAGCGCACACGCGCCCATATCTCCCGTCTAAGAACATACGTCGATGATTCAATTCGCTTTTCAATCGTTCTCTCTGTTTGCGCGTCCAGGGATCGTAAGTGTCAGCGGTGCTGTTCAAGAATAATACGACTAGTCGGTTCGATAATCGAGGAAATGGAGTCACCTGGTCAGCTTCTCTATTCGCCTTACACTTATTTTTGCTCGCATTTTCCCACTGTTTTTGGATGTTAATAGCGACACTCTGTGTTTGATCTGAAGCTAAAGCTGGAAGAATTCCAAAGGGTAGATCATTATCTTCTAGTTTATAGGATATTTGGTTATGTTCTTTAATGTGATAATTTGGATCCGAAGTCATTTCTAAATCTTGGCATTTTTTTTTATTAATTTAGGAGGAGAGCTATTAATGTGATAATTAAGGTTATCAGATAGTATCCGAAGTCATTTCTAAATCTTGGCATTTTTTTTTTTTATTAATTTAGAAGGAGAGCTATTCTTCTGATCCACTGTACTCTGACGCTTCGGATCTCGTTTTTTAATCAAATGTATGTATTTGTTTGTTTGATAGACTCGTTGAGATCAAAAATACATTCGAGGATAATTGTCTCTTAAAGGTCACGTCAAGGTAGATTCCGTGAAAACGTGTGCAGACGGCATAGGAATGAGATATTTTTTATGGCTTGACAAGGATGATATGTATTGGAGCTATTTCATCTGACAAACGGATGGGAGAGAATGTTTATTCATGTAATTTACGCTGGTTGCGGCAAGAATAACCTGTCTAGGAAAAGATTAGCAGATAGGTGTTTGTGATAATCTAATATGAGTAATAGTTGCAATCATCATTAGGAAGATGATTATGAGGAAAATTGCAAACAAATGGAATCAAAGCTTGGAATGGAAACTACCATCCTGTATGGTAGTTGATTGTCAGGATACTTTCATTCATCATGTGTTTCTTCATGCATCTTGGACTTCTAATACGGACTGTGCAATCGGAATTACTGTGTAATGTTGGTGAAAGTGATTTCTCCAACAGAGAGAATTATTAGACAGGGGCATTCCGTAAATAAGTTGTCCAGGAGAAATTTGGGATGAGGTGGATATAAAGAAAGATGCTGGATAGAGTCCTGGTTAGCAATCAGATAAAAGAGCTATCATCTATCATGAACTAATGGTAAAAGAAAGTCAAATTAAGAAATTGAAGACAAACATCTTATCTTTTGTAACGATGCAACTTTCTCTTCAAGATTGTAACAATGAAAACCTAGTAGGTAAAATACGAAGTTTGAATTGTGTCAGGTAGCCAGCTGCATACTTGTAACTCAGCAGTTTGGTTTCATGAAACGTTGTGCATTCCTCTAGGAACATTTTCTAGAGAGTAAGTGAGAAAGGGGAGAATAAAATTTTTTCCCAACTTTTTTTGAGACATCTTGAAATGGCATGGATACACAAATCCTGTCTGACCTACGAAAAGAAGTCATGGAATCAAAGCACTGATGATATGCATTTTTTTATGGTACTGCAAGCCTAACTGCTTAAATTTCTTGCTTCTGCTCTAGAAGCCTAGAATAAATTGCCTTCAACAAGATAGTGGGCCCAAGGGTGCAAGAGATTCCTTGGCCTGCAGTACACAGGTCACGAGCTGTCTCCAATGGACTAATACTAGAGATTCATTCATGCATTTGTAGAGGCAATAATAAATTATATTAAGATGAGAAAACAAATTGTAGGAGTTCCTACTACCTCCAAAAGGGAAGCAAAGAAACTGCGACATTCATTCTAGGAGGACCTATGCCCCTCTAAAACTTTTTGCGGTGCCCGCTGCTCTTTTAGCAACAAAAAAATCTAGCAATATCAGTAGATGCTTGGGCATATCTATTTTGACTTTATTTTGCTCGCAAAAAGGTTATTACTTCTGTTTTGTGCTGTCTGAAAGATTGGGCATAACTGTGCTGTCCATCAATCATTTTAAATGATTGTTCAAGGGATAGGTTTTGTATTTGGTTTCTGATTAACTAGCTTTCTTGTAACTATTAGTTTTTGAAGTCAACGTTCTTACTCTTTCAATTTGTTGTAAATGTAAAGATGATGACTAATATTCGTTACCTCCAAAAAATTGTTCTGATTATGGCTTTATTCTGATATTGTGCATATTTTTCTTCTTCCTTCTATTTCTGTGCAGTCAGGAGTTTAAGGGATTCCTCCGTCATTGTCCTTACATTGGATACTGCTGAAGTGTATATCATTGCTAGCTTGTCTTCCAGGAATGACACTCAGGTGATATATATTGATCCAACGACTGGCGCACTGTGCTACAATGGAAAGTTGGGTGTTGATGTTTTTAAATCTGAAAATGAGGCTTTAGATTATCTTACCAATGGATCACGATGGTTGTGTAAGAGTATAACTTATGCCAGGGCAATACTGGGTTATGCTGCTTTGGGAAACTTTGCTTTGCTACTTGTTGCAACTAAGTTAACCTCTAGCATTCCCAATCTGCCGGGTGGAGGGTCTGTATATACAGTGGCTGAGAGCCAGTGGATCAAAATATCACTTCAAAATGCCCAACCCCAGGGTAAAGGAGAAGTGAAGAATGTACAAGAATTGACTGAGCTTGATATTGATGGGAAGCACTACTTCTGTGAGACAAGAGACATCACTCGGCCTTTCCCAAGCCGTATGCCATTACAAAAACCTGATGATGAATTTGTTTGGAATGGATGGTTTTCAATGCCTTTCAAAGAGATTGGGCTGCCACAACATTGTGTCACTCTGCTGCAGGTTTTGCTTCATACTTGATATCTTCATATTGATGCTATTCTGATAGTTATCATTTTCTTTTCTTTCTAAATGACTCATTTTGTAGTCGACCTCTTGTGCATATTAAAGTTTAATGTCCTGGCTAGCAGGTGATTTTCCCATCATAGCTTGTTTCATAGCATGTAGTTGCACACATGTGTGCATATCAACTAGAAGAAGTTCAAAAGGCAATGCATTCAACTAATGGATAAAGAGCATTTTGGTAACATATGATTGGATGTTAGACAATCCCTAATTGATTGGTTTGGGTGTTATGCATGCACTTTTTTTATGTATCTTTCTGTCCAACTGGGGATTTGCATGTATTGAGGGGCTCCCCTGACTCCCCTCCCCCCAAAATTTTTTTTGGTGGTGTGGGGTTTGTTTAAAACAACCTTTAATGAGATCCTGTTTAGTCACATGTTTAATGTCAGCTACTTAACCCTTAGTGACTCATAGTTTAGGTCAAAATTATAAAATCAAAACCACGTTGGCTGGATTTCAATTTCAGCATTCTGGCTGAAGTGATAGGTCGCTCGGAATGAAGAGGAAAAAAAAATTTAAAAAAAAGAAGCAAAAATTACTGCTTCCAATGGCTTAGTGTTTGCTTACGGTATCACTCAGAATCGTAGTTACACCTGTTGTGGGTCTGGAGTTGAGGATTCAGATAATTTTTTCTTGACTTGCCTTTCTTTCTTTAAAGCAACATTTGGTTTTCGCTGTGGACCAGTGTAACCTTTCAAGAATCTGTAGTAGTTGAGAGGAAATGTGAGTTGGATGAGTTAGAGCTTCAAAGGAAAACTCCTTCGAGCACACTATTCAAACTTATATTGACTGTTGCACTTTATGCAATAGGAGACAATGAAACCTGAAAAGTTACTGTGTAGATCTCATAACTTTTGGAATATATTTGATGAGTTTATACTTTGGGTCAAGGTTAAAGGTAATACTCTCCATTGTCTATTTCATTTTCTGGATAGTAGTTATTGTTATCTGTTAGATGATGTCTTTGAGTTGAGAGGTAGATGCGCTTATATTTGTTCCCTCAGATTGGCTCTAAGATTCTTTCTAGTGTCCCTCCCATGTTAATGTTTTTATCTTTACTTTCTCTATTGTGTGGGTATATGCTTGTGTGCTGCTGTATAGTTTGTTCTTTTTATTTACTTACTTTCTTCCCCCCCACCCCACCCAAAAAGAAAAAAGAGTTTTTCGTCCTGGATTTTGGTGTTGCATTCTTCTTTTGATTTGAGTTTTTTCATGGAAATCATCTCTTCAATGAGGTTCTGTGATTGATAGGATAATCCTGATGCTTATTAGGATAGACATTTAGCATGTCAAAAGAATTTTGCATCAAGATTAGTTTTTAGCTCCTTCTATCACTTCGTTTTTTCAGTTAGACCTCTATGCTTAAAGGGGAAGAAGACAGTGTTGATACCCACCACCCTACACACGCATCAATGAATATAAGTGGAGAAGTTTAAATTTCCATAAAATACTTATTTGTCTGCCTACTAAATTCAGTTGATAATGAAAATCTGATGATATACATTTCTTCATCTGGAATTTAGCTTGAAATGATTTTCTAATCAACTAATCATGCCCATTCAGATGTAGTTAAGCAGTGGATTCGTTGTTTGCTGGTTGTCACTATTCATTTGTGCTTTTGAATCCATTTTAACTTGATCTCTTTTTCACTTGCTTATATCTTTGTTACTCTACCCAATTGACTTTTACAGTGATTTAGCTGCCTTACAACCTGTCACTACAAAGAAAAGCTATCTTATCTGTGTTTAAGATATGATATTAATGTGTAGGGGTTTGCAGAATGTCGAAGTTTTGGAAGCTCAGGTCAGCTAGAAGGGATTGTTGCTCTAACAGCTCGTCGTAGTAGACTGCATCCTGGTACTCGGTACCTGGCTAGGGGGATAAATTCATGTTTTAGCACAGGTATGCAGCCTACGAACAGCACTTGGAATTAAATGGCTTTTCTCTTGCCAGCATTTTTTATGTTCTTTTGTTGGGTTACTGCCTCCTTTGCCAATTGTATATTTTCTGTGCTCTTAGTTACCTCCCCCTTTTGGCTTTTCTTATTACATCTTAGTATCTACAGGAAGAAAGAAATTCGAGGGTCTTCTATGCCATGCTGAACGGATCATTCAAGGATATTGGATCAATTTTTCTCTTCTCTTTGCTTCTAACTACTTCTATGGTTGTAAACTGTTCTTCACTCTTAATTGATAGGAACAAAACATAAATGTTTGTGTTTTGTATCACTGGGTTTACTTTTTCTCTGTAGGGAGAGTACAGTTCAATTTTACACCAGACTATGTGGTAAAAATCTCTCTGACCCCGTTTATTGTGTCAATGAGATATTAAATTGCTGTCCCAAGTTCACATTTACCTCCCTACTAGGCCCACATTACTTCAGGGAGTAGATTTATACCCATATGTAATTTGTGATGTACAATTGGGTGGGCAGCGTTGAGCTCAATTAATTGACACACTGCTTCCTGCTGAAAAGAATTTTCAGAGACCCAAGTGAATGGTCCTTACTAGGAACAGATATGCAAACTTATGGAGAAAGTAATAGACAAGTATGCCCTTTAAAACTGCTTTAGTTCCATGATCCATCTTTTTCCTTCCATTAGAAACGCATGGATGTACCACATCTTATGATGCTGGTTAAGTTTGTCTCTAGTTTGGAATTTATTCACGAATTATTAGTGCTGAGAATGACTTATGTTGTGGATGAAGAGATTTACTAGCATTGAGGGAGGCTGATTGGCCGTGACTATATTATTCATTCTTTGTTGATTATTTAGTTCTTGGAGGTAATTTCATTCCAAATCCTTGCTTTCTGTGCATGGCTCCATGGATCATCATCTGCTCCACAAAGGAGACGTTTGACATGGAAAACTGCTTCCTTTTTTTTTTCTTTTTGTTTAATTGGGGACTGTTTGGAGCAAGAGGAGTAGTCATGGTTTTGATAGGATAGAGGAACCTGCACTTAAACTAAAGCATTCATCCCTCTCGGCAGTTATTTATTTCATTTGATTTTTTCACTCGTTTTCCACGTAATTTTATTTGCTATAGTTTCTTTTGCATACACATTAATAGGTGTTTACACCATTAGGTGCTTGTGAGCTGTTGAGTGGCGTTGCTTATCTTTTTCCTTACTTATTCATAGTGGTTAGATGTCATTTTACCACTTTGTATTGCTTGGAGAAGTAACTGCAAGCTTATATGTACATCTCATTCCTTGTCATAAGTTTTGTAACTGCCATTCCATTTTTTCCTGCTCTTGTCTCAGCCTTTTCTTGTGTCCCATAAGCTCCCTTGAACTTAAGAAGAACGTGTATTTGACAGGAAATGAAGTTGAGTGTGAGCAACTTGTATGGGTCCCCAAAAGGGCTGGTCAGAGTGTTCCTTTCAACACATATGTTTGGCGACGTGGCACAATTCCAATCTGGTGGGGAGCAGAACTAAAGATAACTGCTGCTGAAGCAGAAATATATGTCTCCGAGCAAGATCCTTATAAAGGAAGTCCACAGTATTATCAGAGGTTGAGTAAAAGGTATGATACCCGAAATTTAGATGTAGGTGTTGGTGGCAGTCAGAATAGACGAGCTTGGGTTCCAATTGTATGTATCAACTTACTTAGGAATGGAGAAGGAAAGTCAGAGTCTGTTCTGGTTCAACATTTTGAGGAATCTTTGAATTATATAAAGTCAACTGGAAAACTTCCTCATACTCGAATTCATTTAATAAACTATGATTGGCATGCCAGTATAAAGTTAAAAGGTGAACAACAAACAATTGAAGGATTGTGGAGACTTCTAAAAGTACCCACTGTATCTATAGGAATCTCCGAAGGGGATTATTTGCCTTCACGACAACGAATGAAGGATTGTAGAGGGGAGATCATATATAACAATGACTATGAGGGTGGCTTCTGCTTAAGATCACATCAAAATGGAGTGATACGTTTCAATTGTGCTGATTCTTTGGATAGAACCAATGCTGCTAGTTACTTTGGCTCCCTTCAAGTTTTTGTGGAGCAATGTAGGCGGCTGGGGATATCTCTTGATAGTGATCTGGCATTAGGTTATCAGTCTCTGAGTAATTATGGTGGATACACTGCTCCATTGCCTCCTGGTTGGGAGAAACGATCCGATACAGTGACTGGGAAATCATATTATATTGATCACAATACTAAAACCACTACATGGATGCATCCCTGCCCGGACAAACCTTGGAAGAGATTTGATATGACATTTGAGGAGTTCAAACGATCAACCATACTTTCACCAGTATCACAGCTAGCTGATCTATTTCTGCTTGCGGGTGATATTCATGCAACACTATATACTGGTTCTAAAGCTATGCATAGTCAAATCCTTAGCATATTTAATGAAGATGCTGGAAAATTTAAACAGTTCTCTGCAGCACAGAATATGAAAATTACTTTGCAGAGAAGATATAAAAATGCAATTGTTGATAGCTCCCGTCAAAAGCAGTTGGAGATTTTTCTTGGAATGAGGCTTTTCAAGCATCTTCCGTCTATTCCTCTTCAACCTCTGAATGTACGTTTGCCTAGAACCTCCAAAAATTCTCTTTTTCATTTATACATTGTGCTTCCTCTATGTGCTTTGTTAATTCAAATCATTATGCCATAATTTTGCTTGAATAGTTATTTTTTCTTTACTGATTGAGTAAATAGCTTATTAACTCTCTTTTTCTATATTGTCTTTCACGCTCTTTTAGGTTTCTTTGTTGATTTAGTTGGGTTCTGCAGCTTATACAGAGTGTCTTTCTCAAACCATGTTACAACCCTTGGTCTGTGGATCAAAGCTATTTCACGTTGATATATATATATTTTTTCATATTCTCTTTCTTTTATTACTCAAATAAAATTCTACATATTCTGAATTTATTTTTGCTTTCTCTTCTCCAATGAGTACACCAATGTATATATGTTGTAGAGCCTCAACTTATCCTTTAAACAAGAAATATAGTTAGGCATCAATAGTTAATTTTTTGCTATCAATTCTAAAGCTTTTCCATTGTGTTGATAAATACCAAAAATGGTGGAAATTGGTGCTGATGCCATACAGGTTTAAGGTGCATGATATCAGATATGGACGCTACTCATGACACCAAATTGACGTTTTTAGTAATTCTTAATGGCAGTTCTTAGATTGGTACAGAACATGTTTTCATCAAAGGTAATAACGGATATAATTGAACCTTAGAAGAGAGAGGACGACTTTTTGGAGCCAGCACTTAACACATGGTATACACCCTTATTTGCTAACCTTTGTCAAGGTCATGGAGACTATGACTTTGAACAGCCTATCATGAGACAGACTTAATTGTTGGAAATGTGTACTCTCTGTGTGTAGCAATCTGTAGTATTCTACTGAGGTAGTCATGTGCAAGTCAAGTGCCATAAGTGGTGAGGATATAAGGAACTTTGAAAAACTGCAAAGACATTTTGAAGAGAGAGAACAGGTCCTTGATTGCAAATTTCTGTCAAGGAGAGCATAATTCCTATCAGGATATCATGTGATGGATTATCCTTAATCCTTAGATCCCCAACAGCATTTATGGCAGTTTTTGGTACATTTGTCAGATTGTCATTGGGGAATCACGTGACGGCACAAGTGAGATTAGGTTTACAATACATAGTAATCCACCCATTTTATTTGCGATCAGAAGTGTGTAAGACTATAGATATTCCAAAAATATATAAGCGCATCTAGAGAATTTGAGATAATAAGTTGGCCCAAAAAGATAATTGCTAAAATTGGAAATGAGCTAAAAAAATATCTTGCTATATCAACAATATACTCTTTTGTGGTACTATCCACCTTGTCAACTTGACTCATTTAAGATGCTTTGAAGTCCCTTTTAACTTTATGTTGTCCAGCAGAGAGAGGGTTGATTTGTATGTGAAAAATTTCAGAATTCGGAGGATTTAGTCTTGTCGATATAAGCTGCGGAGGTTGGGAATCATCCACCAACTTAGCCCTTTGGTTTGTTAGCTGATCATAACTAGCCTTTCATTTTGGTCTTGCCATTTTTTTGTCTGAATCAACATAATGGATCTTTGCTGCTTATGATATTTCTTCCCCAGAAAATATGGATCTTTTCTGGAATAGTTATGGAAATAATCTTGTTGTTCAGCTGTGTAAATTTGGAATTTTATAATAGGATAATCATTGCAGGTACTTTCTCGACCATCTGGTTTCTTTCTTAAGCCAGTTCCCAACATGTTTTCAACTTCTGATGGTGGAGCTAGCCTTCTGAGTTTCAAAAGAAAAGACCTAGTCTGGGTATGCAAAATCTATTTCTTTTCATCACAGACGAATATTACTGAGAACTTAAGAATGATCTGTTGTAGGAATTGGATGTGAATAGTTTTAATTAAAAGATTATCCCTCAAATATTGTTTCTTAAGGAAATCTATGCAACGTGTGTCTCACAGGTGTGCCCTCAGGCAGATGTGGTTGAGCTTTTTATCTATCTTGGGGAGCCTTGCCATGTCTGTCAGCTACTTCTCACAATATCTCATGGTGCAGATGATTCGACTTATCCTGCAACAGTTGATGTGAGAACAGGACGGAATTTAGATGGGCTTAAAGTGGTTGTGGAGGTCTGTCTGTCTGTCTCTCTTTTGTACATGCTTCTTTTTAAATTTTATATTGCTTTTGCCTTGCAGTTCACTTCTTATGAGGTAAGAATGTATTATTACGTTGTTAAGAAGAGGATGAGAGATTTTTTTTCTCCTTGTAGTCCCTCTTTTAAGATAAATACTTGAAAGTAAGCCTATTTTAAATGGTTTGTCACTTATCTAATTGTGGTCTTTGGGAGGCTGCTCAAACTTGAGTTGGATTTTTGATATTATGAAGAGATAATACTGTACATATTCCAGAGGTTCTGTGATTTGATCCTGGTGTAAAAATGAATAACATGCTTTAGTACAGATCATAGCAAATTTATTTGCAGATGTGAGTTAGCAAATTTCTACAGATACTACAAAAAAGGCATTGGAAAAGAATGAGAAGAAAAGTTTATGCATTCATCTTTTTAGGTGTGCATGTGGCTTCGGCCCAAAAGACCCAACAAGGACCAAATTGAACAACAACCCTTGAGATACAATTTGTGGAGCTTTAAAAACCTCAGCACATCTTACACTTCCAATTACATTGTCTGAACCTTTATTTTTATATTAGGTTGAGATATTGATAGCTGATGCGACCAAGGTCCTTGTATCAGAGTATAAATTTCATATCTGCAATTTGTTTTCCACTGATTGGATTTGGTGTCATGACTTTGTTATTAATATCTTGTAGTTTCCAATCTTGTTTTGCACATTGTTGACAGGCTGCTTCCATACCCCAGTGTGTTAGTGGGACAAACCTCATCATACCCTTACCTGGGCCAATTAGTGCAGAAGATATGGCTGTTACTGGAGCAGGTGCACGCCTTCATGCTCAAGATATACCAAGTATTCCATTATTGTATGATTTTGAAGAACTAGAGGGAGAATTGGACTTTCTTACTCGTGTAGTTGCACTCACGTTTTATCCTGCTGTTCCTGGAAGAAACCCTATGACTCTTGGTGAGGTACAAAGTGATTTTAAGATACATTTTAAAATAGATTGACATGTGCCAGTGTTTGAGAGACAACCATCATTTTCTTGTGGGCTTCTCATCATATGCTTCACATTGTAGGTAAAACGTTTGAAAAATAATGTTGATGACAGCTTTTCGTTATTATGGTTCTCGGATTTGCACTGTAGTTGAGGAGAATGCATTATTTCCCCAATGTTGCTATTATGAACAGAGAAGAAAATGTAATTGTTTTTAAAATATTTCCATTTGTAACTTGACAAATTCTTCATTGTTGAGAAAGATATTTCTAGTTTATGTTTTTCCTGATGTTGACACCAAATGGTGAAAGCTTGTCTTCATTGCCTTAATCACATTGCTCCTTCCTCAATCGTCGAATTGGTTAGGAAATTTGATGTGCTACTCCATTCTACTGGATGCAATGTTAATCCTTGGTGATTTGTCTTTCTCTAGTTCTTAATAGATCCTATGTTAATACATCTTGCACGTAAACGTCTATCTTTGATTTGATGTCCTTAATAATCTTATTTTATAAATGCTATGGTTTGACAACCTTCATTGGGGAAGATACTTCTTCTTTCTTTTTTTCGTCCTTTGTTTTTTCTTTTTCTTCTTTTTACTTGGATTTTTTTTTTCTCTCCCTCTGGGTTGAGTTTTCTATAGATACTTGTGGTTAATATTTCTATATTTAACTCTGTTACAGATAGAGATCCTTGGAGTTTCTCTTCCTTGGAAGGGCGTGTTTGCTAATGAAGGCCGTGGTGAAAGATTAATTGAGTTTGCCAAAAACAGTCAGAAGGAAATCAACCCCTTTTTGTTAAGTTCAGATCCCAATCCTTTTCTGGATACTTCAGCTAATGAAAATGTGCTACCTTCATTGCAACATAGCGCTTCTGCCAACCTCTTGGTTGACCTTTTGACTGGAGAGAACATTATTTCAGAACCCTGCACACAACCAGTGGTGGGAAATGCTGTAAATGAGGGAGGTGACTTGCTTGATTTCTTGGACCAAGCTGTTGTTGAATATCATGGTCCTCAAGACGATCAGATACATACTTCATCAAAAGATTTACAACCTTCAGACAGCAGCACCCAGAAGTACATAACTTGTCTGACATCCCTTGCAGGGCCAAGTCTGGTATGTTGTTTTCTGCTGCATGTTGCCTGGAGTCATTATGTTATTTCTTGTTTAAGACCTACCATAGAGGTGAATATCAAGTTTTACTTGATCACCCTTACTCCAAAAATATAGTTGTCTTATCGTTAAGTTTGATGCTTTCACATCCAGACTTTCAGTTAATTGCTTGGTTGCTCCAATCTTATGTATTTGTCAGTTCTATCCAGTTTCTAAGCTTCATATTTGTAAAAGCAGATATTTACTCCTTTCTATAGCCATCTAATCCTGGGGACATTGCTGGGACTAAACTCTTAAGATACTTACATAAGCCTACATCTTTATGGGGGAAAGAATTCTTGCCTAATGTTGCGACACATGAAAGAATCTCCTAATGTTTTGCTCTTTTGCATCTTAATATTAGGCCTCTAACACAAAACCGGGCTGGTTTAATATATGAGATCTCGGTAGTTTATTGTCTGATGAGTTGCTTGATTTTGATGAGCTAAATTCAATTGTACTCACCTTGAATGCCTAATAAATTGCACTTGATCTTATGAAATCCTAATCAACTTTTTGGGATAAGCCATAAGTGTAATTTTTCAAGATTCTTTTCTGTTTAAGGTCATAATTTCTGGTACTGCTCTATCTAGGAGACACATCACTGCTTTTTAGGCCTTTCTTTGTCCTTCTCACAACGTGTTAGGTGGTGTAAAGTTCATCCTCCCTAATGGGGCTCCTATCACATGATATTGAACCGTATGCTAACTTGTAGTCTTAGTATTTATGTGTGTAGAAATGAGTTATTTGTTCCCATAGCTTGCATAATGTTTGAGAAGTACCGAAGCTTAATAACAAGGGGGTTTCATTTTTCATATGTAAAATGTGATGGGTGTATTAAATTTACGTATGGGTACTATGCAATATTACAGGAAAGAAAACTAGACTTTACAGAAGCCATGAAACTTGAAATTGAACGCCTCCGGCTGAATCTATCTGCTGCTGAACGGGATAGAGCTTTACTATCAGTTGGAATTGATCCTGCTTCCCTAAATCCAAATCTTTTGCTTGATGACGACTCCTATATGGGAAGATTATGCAGAGTTGCAAACAACCTTGCATTCCTTGGGCAGGCTTCCCTTGAAGACCAAATTACTGCTGCTATTGGTCTTGACACTAAAGATGATAATGTGATAGATTTCTGGAATATTGCTGCGCTAGGAGAGAGTTGTTCCGGTGGCATGTGTGAGGTGCATGCTGAAACCAAAAAAATACATACATCTTCATTGGTGTCAACTGCTGGAGGTTCCCAATCTTTCTTTTTGTGCTCTCAATGTAAAAGAAAAGTTTGTAAAGTTTGTTGTGCGGGGAGAGGGGCTCTTCTTCTTCCTGGCTATAACTCAAGGGAGGTTTCAAACTACAATGGTGTAACAAGCCAGGGTGGATCAAACCACGGCTGCCAAGATGACGCCCCTTCAAATCATTCAGCAGCACTTGATGGTGTTATTTGCAAAGAGTGCTGCCAAGATATTGTGCTTGATGCTTTGATCTTGGACTATGTCAGGGTCTTGATTAGTTTGCGAAGAAGTGCCCGGGCAGACAATGCCGCTTGTAAAGCTTTGAGCCAGGTAGTGGGATCATCGTTCAGGGATTATCTTTCTGAAAGGGATCAGTCTTCTGATGGGCAGCAAGCTATCAAAGTCCTGGGACGCTTACTTAAAGGAGAGGAATCACTTGCTGAATTTCCCCATGCATGCTTTCTACACTCGGTAATGATTTCATATTATATATTTTGATCAAGATTTTCTGCACTTGACGTGTGCTTCAATTGTTTTATTAGAGTTACTCTTTTTGCCATGTTTCTCCATTAGTTGTTGCTTCACATTGATATTAATCTCTCTCTGAAATCATTTCAATTATGGAATGATGCACCATCATTCTCCTCTCTTGGAGATTTAACGCAAATACCTGATATGATTTGGTAAACCATAGAATTAAAGTTTTCTCAGTCGGAGTTCTTTGTTATAGAGAATTAATTCCCTTAAGTTCTTTTAACAGGATATTCCTTTTGGAAGCTGAATGAGATCTGGCCCTCAGCTTTTTTAAGTTATCTGTGCACTACGGGATTATTATGCTACATTCATTAGGGGAAAAAGAATTATTTTGTCCTATAATGTATGTAGCGTCTCAGATTTTTTTTTCCACATATATATATATTTCTTAACGCCAAACCCTATATATCTAACTGTAGGTTGAATCAGCAGCAGATTCAGCGCCATTTTTATCATTGCTTTCTCCATTAAATTCCGGATCAAGGCATTCATATTGGAAAGCTTCTTCTAGTGCAACCTCTGTAGAATTTGTTGTTGTTCTTGGTACCATTTCTGATGTCAGTGGGGTAATCTTGCTTGTTAGTCCGTGTGGCTATTCAGAGGCCGATGCTCCCACGGTAAGTGTACTGAATTTATGTATGGGGCAAGTTTTTTGTAGTTAAGTAGTTATGTGGTTCTGTGCACTGAACAAGATGTCCTGAAGAAGATTAAATTGGTATACACTTTCAATTATAAGCAACTCTCCTATCAAAGATATTGAGCTTGAGAATGGCCTTGCTTTTTTCCTTTGGTTAAATGATTGAAAGATATTGTGCTTGAGGACTGTCAAGAATAGGATCCATGGAAAAGATACCTTTTATATCTCTAGCCTTCACAATCTATAGATACATATAAGAACAATATAATGTTTAGGTATATGGGTACCTCATAAGAAGGTGGTGCTTTCTGTTTCTACTATAGTATTGCTTTCATTCTTTAACACTCTCCCTTAAGCCAGAGTATATATAAATTGAATTTGGAATAAATTATTTCTTACCGATCACAACACAGGAACTTTTGAACATATTAACAAGCTAGTCTTCAGGCCAAAAACAACTGGACTGGTAGGGAAATAAATAGAACTGACTGAAGTACCATGAAAACACAGAAAAATCAACTGAATTGGTCAATAAACTACTAAATTGGCTGAAAAACCACCAAACAAAGCAGAAGTCGGCCATAATGGGCTGCAATAAAATTTTTTGTATCATGTTGTGCTGCATTGGAAACTTTCCTTTGTAAGTGGGAGAGACTTGAGCATAATTTCTCTTTCAAATTATGTATTACATTACACTTTCTACTTCTTTTATGGTCTTCTTTGACTAGATACCTCTTTATTGTTAGTACAGGTGCAAATTTGGGCTAGCAATAAAATACACAAGGAAGAAAGGTCCTGCATGGGGAAGTGGGATGTCCAATCCTTGATCAAATCTTCTTCAGAATTTTATGGACCAGAAAAGTTGGATGCAGAGGATAAAGTACCTAGACATATGAAATTTGCCTTTAGGAATCCTATTCGGTGCCGCATCATTTGGATAACACTACGTCTTCAGCGACCTGGTTCAAATTCTGTTAATTTTGAGAAAGACTTCAATCTTTTGTCCTTAGATGAAAACCCCTTTGCACAAGTAAATCGACGTGCCTCTTTTGGAGGATCAGTTGAGAGTGACCCATGTCTGCATGCAAAAAGGATTCTTGTAGTTGGAAACCCAGTAAAAATAGAGACAGGACTTTCATCAGCACAAAGCCCTGACCAAGTAAATGTTAAAAGTTGGTTGGAGAGAGCTCCACAGTTAAATAGATTCAAGGTAAAACTAATGCTTCTCTGCTTTTTCCTCCACTTATTTCACCATTACCTAACCATGTACCACATCTATGACAACTAAGAATTGTTTTTAATTCTCCTAGGTTCCAGTTGAGGCTGAGAGGTTGATGGGCAATGATCTTGTCTTGGAACAATATCTATCTCCTGCTTCACCCATGCTTGCTGGATTTCGTTTAGATACTTTCACCGCGATAAAGCCTCGGGTTACCCATTCACCCTCTTCAGATATACATGACCAGGGAGCATCAATAACATTATTAGAAGACAGACACATCTCTCCAGCTGTGTTATACATACAAGTGTCTTACGTCCAGGTATTTACTGTCCTGCTTTTAGGAGAGTAGGGTGAAGCGATGGATACATTCTCTTTAAAACTGTTTTCAAAATCAAAAATCCAAGACATGTTTTCTTTGAACTGTTTTCAAAATCTAAAATCCAAGACATGTTTCAAACTTTACCTAAACCATTTATAAAATCCAAGACATGTTTTCTTTGAACTGCCTTCAAAATCTAAAATCCAAGACATCTTTCAAACTTTACCAAACCATTTAAAAAGTTATCTACCATCCAAAGGTTGTAAAACCAATCTCCAGTATACTTGATCAATTAAGTGGAAGACAAAAGCTCTGTGAATGATTCCCATTTTGTCGATCTTACATGGAAGAATTTCACTGCAAAACCTCTTTGGTTTGTCTACAGATGATTTTTCCGAAGTTTTATGTATGATACGAAGTTTAGTTTGTTTTTCCTTTTCTTGCTTGTAAAGAAAAACTGGCTAAAAGTATAAAGACTTTTCTTAAAGTGAGGTACATGCGAGATCAGTCAAAGAGATAACTGAAATTTGTTAGAAAATCGAGTATTTCAAATCCTTTTCTAATCATTTAGTTTTTTTCTGAAGTTAAATGGATGGTTTTACCATCTACTTAACAAAGCCTAATGTGCCAATGGTATAGAGTGTTGGTTGAAGTAGGGAACTCGAGTCTCCTTTCATGCTTGTTTGCCAGGCAGAAGGAAAAGGTTTGAGATTCACGTATTTATTCATGATTGGCGTTTTTATCTCTTTGGTTGCTTTGTTTCTATGTTCAAAAAACACTTAGTTATGCAATCTGAAGCTAGTTTCTATTCTGAAGAGAATAATCTAGCTGAGGACCAAATATACGAATTCCAATTTCAATGAGAGCTTATCTGGAACAATAATACCACAGGAACCTCATAGCATAGTCACAATTGGGGAATTTCGACTGCCAGAGGCTAAGATCGGAACAGCCATGTACTTTGATTTCCCTAGGCAGATATCAACCCGCAGAATTTTATTCAAACTTCTTGGAGATGTTGCAGCGTTTGCAGATGATCCTTCAGAACAAGACGATGGTTTTAGAGCCTCCCCATTGGCGTCAGGCCTCTCATTGTCCAATAGGATTAAGTTGTATTACTATGCTGATCCATATGAGGTTGGGAAATGGGCTAGTCTTTCTGCAATTTGAGTTTCATTTACTCACGTGAAATTGCACCTAGGGATTGATTGAGAGGCCTGTCATCGTCCATTATGGATTAATTGTGATTCTTATATTCTTTTTTTTCTTTTTCTTTTTTTCCCTTTTTTTAGATCTTTGTTGTAATATCGGGGTGTAAAATTTTATTCATTGATATAATAATATCAGTGTTGTGAGATCAGGGTTGCTTCTTTGCACTCTTTGGCAGTAGTTCGTCCATAAATTTGGTTCGCTAAAGAGCGTAACCCTTCTTGGAGTACTTGAAAATGCGTGGCGCGAGCAGGCATTGAACACCAATTGAATTGACCCTTCTTCTAATTAACTAAATAATTATAAATGCTCTAAAGGGGATCACATAGTCATTTTCCTTATTATATTTGTCTTTAGTTATTTAAGAGGTTAAAATAGATTAACATAAAAATATAACCAAACCCATCATAGGATAGGCATAGGGAAATTATTGAAGCATGGAAGTACTTGATTATTGGATAAAGTAGACATCATGCTACTAATGCAAATATGAAGCCACAGAGTCACCAGATAGTGAACAATGGACGTGGTACAAGAACTGAGATAAAGACTAGGACGCAAGTTTGCTGGAACGGGAAGTGTTCAAACACCACAGAAGGTCTTGATTGAACAAACTCTTCCAGGTTCTTGTGCTTTGAGATACTCATGAGCATCCATCGGCTTGTATTTCAGAGGGTGTTTCTCATCGACTAATTCTTCTGGCACCTCTATCCTCCCGTTGTTGAATGCAAAGAGCGCCACTGTGTATCTTGTCTCAGTTTCATTCAACACAACTCGATGCACACAAGCTTGTATCCTATCGTTGCTCCACATCTTGCCCAGGCACAACATCCATCGTTAGAATTCTGTTTAAAACTATCCAAAACACTATGCGACAACAAAGAAATGTAAGAACAACAATGATTTGCCGCCGATATGAATAAGCTTAACCCACCTGGAGAGGATCACCAGCCAAGAATAAGAAGGATGAAGGGGACGGATCAAAACCAATCCATTCATCGTCCTCTGTTCTTATCTTCAGACCCTTTACGCGATTCTGATGAAGTATGGCGGCGAAGACCTTGTCGGTGTGGCTTGGAAGGCCTTCCTTGGTCTCGGTCTTCTCAGGTTCTGTATATTTCAGAAATCCGAGAGAGTGAGACGTATTTGAATTCATGTGAGGGTCATAGTATTTCTCCGCGCCATAGTTCTCAAATATCATCCTCGTCACCATTTGATTCAGTTCCTCCATCACCTTCGCATATGAATTGGCACTCCCCTAACCAAGAGGGGAGAAAAACAGAAATGACATGAAGCAAAGCAATCATATATGCATAGTTAAAAGAGTATTGTTAAGGGTAGGCATTGTCTTATATCGAAAGTGAGAAGATAAGTTTTTTGACCTTATAAGTAATATGATTTTTCTACTTCATAACTTAAAGTTTTAAAATAGATATTCACACTCTAATATAATATCAAAGTCAGATAAGCTTGGGCTTCTTTCTACCTGCAGTGTTTATCTTAGAATAGAGACTCACACTCTAATATAATATCAAAGTCAGATGAGTTTGAACTTCTCAAATATCATTACCATGCTTATCTTAGCATGGATGATCTCACACTCTAGTATTCTATTAGAAAGCCAAAGATTAATTTTTTTCTACGTGCGACTTTCAACACAGCAAATCAAGTAAATAAAAACCCTTACAGGAATTCATCATTTCCATTTGGCCAGAAGATGCCCGTCAGCTTCTGAATCACTTCTGGGGCGGTTGCATTGTCAATGACCATGCGCTCGATGTCAGCATTGGAGCTATAGCCGTGGAAAGGCCTTGCATAGGTAACCTGCCGTTTGATTTCGGTTCGAAAATCAAACAACTCTCGTACTACACGAAACATGGAGTTGTGAAGCTCGAGGGGAACTCTTTTGCCAAGTTCCAAGGCAAAACAACCGTAGTCCTCGAGTGCATGGCAAACATGCTTGCTCGCCGATAACCAAGAAGCTGTACGAGGCTTCAGGTCCCTGTCGGAGAAGTCAAGAACGGGAATCTTGGCCTCTGTTTTGATAGCCGCGGTTTCTTTTATGTCAGACTCGCGGAATCCATTGACCTAGCACGAGCCATTTGTAGATTATAGTCATTAAAAGGTGGTCATTCTTAACCAAGTCCTTTCTCCCTTTCGTTTAGTTGGTGGTACCCAAACGATATCATCCCGGAGAAAGTGTGTGCGATCCAGACAGACAGATGGACTTTGTGTTAGGAAAAAAGGTCTCACTTTAGTTCACTCACAAGATCAGTTTCTGCGAAGAGTATCAGAAACAAAACAAATCCCTCTTCCACAAATCCAGACTGATCTATTGACCGCCAGAAATAAGACAATCAAGAGCACAACATTCGGAGACAAACTGGAAATCGATGAAACTACTGGATTGCTTCGACATAGAAATTACAGAGTAACATCCAAAGCAGAATATCAACATTCACAACGACAACAACAAAAACATAGCATAGGTTTTGAAATTTAGATTAGAAAATAGGTTCTAATCATATTTCTAGCTTGTTCCTACCTCCTTGACCATTTGGCGGCTATCGATCTGCGCCATACTTTCTCCACTCTGCTACTATTCCAGTCTGCTTTTGAGGCTTCTTTCTTATCCTTTTTTATCTTCTTGTACTGCACCACGCGAGACACATCTTCTTTCTTTCTACATGTATCAACTTGTCCTCGTGTCACTCCTTCACTGCTTCAACATTAAATTATAGAGAATATCCTGTTAATACCATTATTTCCAACGGTTTGTAGTATGAGCTCAGACACAATGTTCACGATCCAATCACATGGTTGGACTTCTAAGTTACATTTACTAGTTCTACTTGACTAGCTTATGGTATGAAGGTTTTTCTTTCTCTACTTGTATTTGAACAATCCTTAGGAATGGACGAAAAAGTCTTACATTGCATGAAAGAGTACTTTTAATATGTTTTACAATTTTAAATAATCCTTCTCTTCAATGAAACATTTTAAGAAGAAGCAAATTTGAGCCTTTCACATGGTATTAGAGTAAGCATTTCCTCGTGTGAACTATCCCAAATTCAAAATGGACTAGTCTTTTAATGGTAAAGAGTCAACCTTAAATTGTGATAAATATTAGATAAAGAAATTCACATTGAAAATAACTTAGAGAACTCCTGTTTTCAATAAAATCTTTTGAGGTAGCATAAGCCTTTCACACTTAAAAAAAATGTTTTGTTGTTATAGAGCTAAAACTATACATTGGTGTGTCTACTCCATTGTTTAATAGTAATTTCACTTCAATTCATCTCATACATGTAAAGTATATAATTAAATATTCAACTACTGTATAAAAATTTATTTTTCTATCTCTATCTTTGAAATTTTGATGTATACATGTTCAATTGAATGCATTGATCCAATTTCTAAGTAAAAAAAATTCTGACTTCTATAGGACTTTTTTGGAACATGTACACGGATGACATTAGAATAAACATTGGAGTCACTATCTTTAAGAAGTCAACTAAAGCAACATTTTTAACTCATATTTGAATTTCAGCTTTTCCCACCCTCCCTCTTTCCTTGGTTACCTTTTATCCAAGTTTTTAGGATCTTTGATCCTACTTCGAGTATACTCAACTTATATGGATTTCAGCTTCATATTATTTAATGCCTACTTGAATTTTGACTATGTTTTCCTGGAAACATGTTTGGGAGCTTTCCCGTATAAGAGGGAAAGGAGTAACTCACAATAGAAAAATAGACCAACAATAATATAGAAAGAATTAGAAGAGTACTACAAGTATTTCTACGCATACACAATTATTTCATTCCCACTAAAGAATATCTTGCAAGCAATATGGCCCAAAACGAGGGCAAATGGATAAAACTTTCGATTAACCAAATAATCGTCAATGCTATAAAAGGGGTTACATCGTCACTTTTCTTGTTATTTTATTTGTCCCCAGCTATTTAAGAGGTTTCAACAAATTAACGTAAAATATATAATGAAACTAAGACTTTTTCTCACAATCTAATGAACTAGCGAGAATACAATGAAATACTGTCAAAGAGTTATAGGAAAGACATAGGGAAATTATTGAAGGATCAAGGTACTTGATTATTGCATAAAGCACACACAGTACTCGTAAGACAACACATACTGAACCATACATAAGTGCAAATATGAAGCGACAGAATCACAACATAGTGAACAACGGACGTGGTATAAGAACTGAGATAATGACAAAGACCGCAAGTTTATTGGGAGGGAAAGTGCTCAAACGCCACAGAAAGTCTTGATTGAACACACTCTTCCATGTCCTTGTGCTTTAAGATATTCAAGAGGATCCATTGGCCTGAATTGCAAAGGGTGTTTCTCGCCGACTAGTTCTTCTGGCACCTCTATCCGGTTGTTGAATGCAAAGAGCCCCAGTGTGTATCTCGTCTTAGTTTCCGTCAACATAACTCGATGCACACAAGCTTGTATCCTGTCGTTGCTCCACACCTTGCCCATGCAAAACATCCGTCGTTAGTATCTGTTCGACACACTCTATGAAAGTATGTTTTAAACTATCCAAAACATCTACAAGCACCATGGGATAACAGAGAGGAGTGCTTAGAGAAATCTAAGAACAAGAAGGATTTGATGTAACCCACCTGGAGAGAATCACCTGCCAAGAATATGAAGGACGAAGGTGAGGGATCAAAACCAACCCATTCATCGTCCTTTGTTTTTATCTCCAGACCCTTCACAGGATTCTGATGCAGTATGGAGGTGAAGTGCTTGTCCGTGTGTTCTCGAAGACCTTGCATGGTCTCGGACTTACGAGGCTCTGTGCATTTCAAAAATCCAAGAGAGAGAGACGTATTTGAGTTCATGTGAGAGTCATAGTACTTCTCCGCGCCATAGTTCTCAAATATCATTCTCGTCACCATTTGATTCAGTTCCTCCATCACCTTCGCATACGCATTGGCTCTCCCACTAACCAACAGGGGAGAAAAAAAGAAATTACATGAAGCAAAGCCAAGGAGTATTCCCAGCACAGCAAATCAAGTAAAGAAGGAAAAGCCTTACAGGAATTCGTCATTTCCATTAGGCCAGAAGATGCCCGTCAACTTCTGAATCACTTCTGGGCCAGTTGCATTGTCAATGACCATGCGTTCGAAGTTATCAGTAGAGCTGTAGCCATGGAAAGGCCTTGCAAAGGTGACCTGCTTTTTTATTTCGGTTGGAAAATCAAACAAGTCTGCCACTACACTAAACATGGAGTTGTGAAGCTCGAGTGGAACTCTTTTGCCAAGTTCCAAGACAAAACAACCGTGTTCCTCGAGTGCATGGCAAACATGCTTGCGCGCCGAGAACCATGAAGTTGTACCAGGCTTCAGGTCCTCGTCGGAGAAGTCAAGAACGGGAATGTTGGCCTCTGTTTTGATAGCCATGGTTTCTGTTCAATCGGACTTGTGGAATGCATTGATCTAGCACCAGTCATTTATAGATTACATAGTCAACAAAAGGCGGTCATTCTTAGTTAATTCATTTCTCCCTCTTGTTTAGATGGCGGTACCCAACCGATATCATATCAGAGAAATAGATAACCAAGGGTGGTTTTCAATTAAACCTTGCTGCCTACGTTTCGTTTAGGCAGCGTTACCCAAACGATACCATACCGGAGAAAATGTTCTTGATCCAGACAGATGGTACACTTTGTGGTATAATACCCAGAAAGTGTGTGTGCAGGTGGAGGACTTTGTAGCATGAACATGGAGAAAATGTGCATGATCCAGGCACATAGTTGGACTTTTGAGCCATATGTGTTAATTTGACTTGACTTATGGTATTGCAAGTACTCACGATTACGTCTTTCTCTAGCTTATGATGTAGTAAGGCTTCACAAATACTTCTTTCTCTGGCTCATAGTATAGCAAGGTTTCACAATTATTCTCTCTTTTTTGTGTTTGAACTAAGTCTTAGGAAAAATATTTTATTTATTTATTTTTAAATTATTACAACTCACACAGTCAAATTCATTGTAAAGTGTTAAACTTCAAATTTTTATTTGGAGTCTCCACTAACTCACCACTAAACTACTAAGTTAGATAACAAAAAAAAAAAAAAAAATTACATGTTAATATGTGTAGTGAACTCAAGTTAGTGTTTAGTAGCAATTTTGCTTCAATTTGTCTTACATATGTAAATTATATAATTGAAGATTCAATTATGATTAGGGATTTTTCTCATCTTTGTCTTTGAACTTTTTACACATGGTTGTTCAATTGAAAACAGAGGTCCAATTTCTCAAGAAAGAAAATTATCTTTTTTAGTTCTATAAGATTTTTTTTTCCGGTACATGTACACGAATCACATAAGAATAAACATTGGGGTCATCATTTTTAACATATCAACTAAAGCAACATTATTAGTTCCCATATAGAATGCACCTCCCCTCTCTCTCCCTCCTTAATTATTTTGTTTCGAACCAAGTTTTCAGGATCTTTGATCCTAATTCGAGCATACCCAACTATGCTCTATTATATGGATTCCAACGTCATATTGTTTAACGTCAACTTGTATTTTGACCATGACTTTGATTGTATGATTTATATTATGGATTCCAACCTCATATTTTTTAATGTCCTCTTGTATTTTGACCATGACTTTGATTGTAAAAGAAAAATTAGTGCTGTAAATATATATCGCTTAAAAGTAGACGGTTTGCAATCTTTAAGATCATCTTTTTTGAAACATGATCGTGGATCAAAGAAGAATAAACATTGGAGTCACCTAACCGGCATTCTTAACTTTTTATGTTGCAAAGTAAACCTTATGCAATCTCAAACATTATTGTATCTAGAATATGTGTTGAAACCATTGGAGCCACTTTACTATAATATGTCAACTAAGACGGCATAATTAATCCATTCTTTGGTCTCTCTACTTACAGTGAATCATACGTTGATAAATTCTATGTTGGACGTATTTTTTTTTTAAAAAAAAAATTATTTATAAACGCACGCACCCGGGGGAGGGGGGATGGGGTTCGAACCCACGACCGGGTGGACTCGCCGGTCAGGGTCTGGCGACACTGAGCCAGGGCCCCGCCCCCCTATGTTGGAAGTATACATTATGAATCTGTAAGATCATATTTCTTAGAATATGTGCATGAATATTGCAGTCACTTACCTCAAGATGTCAACTAAAAGGACATTCTCAATTCATTGCTTACTTTCTCCGCTGCCTGTAAATCATATGTTAATAACCAAATTCAAGACTCCCAAGTGCTCTTAACTCAACTGCCACAAAGCAGGAGGCTATAACTTATAGCGACTGATCCGTCAATGCTTAACATGGGGAAGCCTTGCATTACAAACATGCATAAGCCAAACACATTGTAAGTCATGTCAGCCCATTTCAAGGCCTTTGAGCTTATTCGGTCTACCCAAAAGTACAAGCCCAAAGTAGAACGAGTCATCTTCTTCCATCAAAGGGTCAAAAGCTGTATCAACACACCTATAAATATAGTAGCATATATGGTTGCACTTGGATTACTTTGAACAGAGTTTTCCTGCATACACGTAGGAGAGCTTTCCTGTATAAGGAGGACCGAACTAACCGGCAAGTGGAAAACAGACCAACAGCAATAGGGAAAGAATTAGGGAGAGTGGTACAAATATGTTCGCACATCCACACAATTGTTTCATTCCCCCTAAAGAATATTTTATGTATTCCCCAGAATTATTAGTTTATCATCCATAAAATAGTTAAGCAAAATGTAACATTTCAGTTGTTCTTGATAATGTAATAAGCCACAACAAACAATGACAATTAGAATTTGGAGAAAAACTCTACCTAAGAACACCATCTTTTACCCTCAAATAACATGTATAAAGTTCCATCTTCATATTACCCCCCAGAGAGTTGGACTCTTAAGGTGCCATTCCAAATTAAATATAATGTTGTAGGGGAAAACCACAACATATTGTACACTTAAATCTCAGCATATCAAAGGGTAATCAGGCATAAATGTCACGTAACAACCATTTGATTCATTGGTCGTAAAACCTGACACAATTTATGAGAATAAATTTACATTTGTATTCAAATACACCAACAAGGACGTATAACAAGGTGTTACAACGAACATATTGTACAATCAACATCTTTTACACTACAAAGTCTCCCAGAACATCTTGACGCTCCCAAATTTTGGATAGGATCACTAACCGGACTCTTATTTGAACAAAAGGGAACAAATTTGCATCTTGATCATGCAACTGATGGCTGCCAAAGAGATGGCGTGGCATACGCTTGCCAAGTTGCTTCTGTCTGTAAAGGGAATCATGAAAATCTCATCTCATTAGCCATCGATGCAAATATCAGAGCATAAGAATCACAAATTGAATCTTAACATTTCGTGAAAGCCTTGAGAACCAAACTAAATAACCTTGAGCCAAGGAGGACCGAACTATACATGGCAATGTGCTTTGAGTTATCGAGCAGCATTAGCAACCAAAATGAGTCCAAATATGCAAATCAATTTCATCCAATTGTACTTAACAAGAATATTTTTATTTGCCTTTCAACAAAGAGGATTCAACCCATCATTCCAGGAAGAAACCTGCCTACCATTCTTCATTCGCAAACGTGCAAAGGTTCAAGCCCAAGCCAACAGCTTAAATTTCGGAGAAATTCTTGTGGCATTGCCAAAACTAGGAGATCTGCCAATTCTCAGAGAAGAGAGAAGGCACAAGAACCTGAAAACTTAACCCTAGAAAGGTGAAATCATCCGATTCTTACCACACAAAATCTGCCCCTATCAAGTAGCAATGCCTGAAATAAGAAATTTATTTACAGCAGCTCAGCAGATATTGTCCACCCCTAGTGACAAGAAAATATTGTCTTACGAAATGAATGTGCTGAGAACCACAATGGAAGCGTAGAGCCATTCTTAACAGAGTACATTTCTTTCCAAACTCGATCCTTCCTCTGATAAACCAACACCTGCTTATGAGTAGCTAGGAAAATAAATTCACAAGTCTGACTTATTGGGAAAATGCCCGGAACAAGAACTCTAATACATCTAAGACTCACCCGCTCCACCAATTCCCATTCTTCCCTCTCATAATCTTTCAAGAGCCAAATATTCATCCAAGCATCTGATATCTGCACCAGGGACAAGCAACCATCTGATTCTAACAAGTAAATCCTATTCCCAGACCCATAGTTGACCTCCTTAGGCAATGTCATCTTCCTCCATGTGTCACAAGCCAAATCAAGCACCAGAATACACGAACAACTACCTGTCAACCAATGCAATGAGCCATTCACACACACAACTTGATTCCGATTCATATGCGTAAAATGATCATCTTGAAAAGACACGAACTTTCTCCATTTGTTCAACTCCGAATCGAAAACTAAACATATAAAAGTGCCATCAGCCCTTTGACCGAAAGATCGGTGATAGCCTGCTAATACAACATTAAATTTCTGATTCGACAAATCGCATGCCAAACCAACCAGAATGGCCTCACCATCAGGGTAAAAGCGTGTGACGGGCCTCTCTCTACTCCTGGGAAGCAGCCTGAACTCCCTAGTCATCGGATTGCAAATATAGTAAACACCCTTATCACGAATACTAGAGCAACACAACAAGCCATTACACGAGGCTCTAACCTTGACTCTATCTTTCAAGAAATCCAACGACAACTCAGAAACACCCCTCAATTTGTCAATACAAACCAAATAGGATTTCGACTCTGATGTTTCTGAAACCTCAACCAATACCATAGAGTTCTTAACAGACAGTTCATTATAGAACTGAGCAAAATACTTTTCCAAGGTCAATCTGTACCAAAGTTTACACACGGTTTTACATCTGAATAGGGATTTCACCGGCAGTCTAGCAAGAATTTGAAGAATAACTTCGTCCGGGAAAGAAGCATCTCGTGAATTCATAATTATCAAATTACCAGAAGAGAAAATGTAAAATTTGAGATACCCAGATGTGAAAACCAACAGAAAGTTGCGAGCTTTGCTTACCAGATGAAATCTCCGATATGGCTATACGGTGAAATCTCATTTGGTATTTGTGAATCTAAGTGGGGCTTTCACTTTTGGCCTTACGAGTTCGTCATTTTCTTGTTCCCGGTCGGAAATTATTATAGTGTGTCTCGGACCGATTAGGTCCTTCTACTATGGTTTATAACAAATTGGCTTTTGGGTGCGGAGAGGGATAATAGAATTGCAGAAATTAAAAAATATACCAGACGTAGTGCGAAACCGAGGAAGAGGATCCGAAGAAAATCAAGGAGCCGGAGAACGAAGATGCCGGGGAAATTATGATGGACGTGTTTGATATACGGCTGTGATTTACCTCGTAGGCAAATTGGGCCTGTGGTTCCTCGCCGCGAAAGGGCCATTGAAGGGCATTGATTGAGGTCTGGCATAAAGAGTTTACGGTACAGTCACGCGTATATACACTCAAGAAAAGGTCAACAGCGCCATGAAATGTCACCTTACTTGTAACACAAGTCATCCGAGAACGATCTCCTAGCAAATATTTCTTTCCACTTGCGTCTTCTAATTTCCAAGGGGATACCAATAGGATAAGACTAAAAAAAAAAATCTTATTTCTGTCATGATGAAGTTTTACAGTGGATGAGGTTTTGTCTCGCCAAGATGTTCATGGTGGAGCCACGTGGGGGAGCAAGGGAAATCATCAGTGTCTAATGAAAAGAATATAAAAACTTAGCAGATTATGAGTTCCAATTAAATAATGATGGAGTTTTGTTAAAGATATGCATGTATATTTTTTTTAATAATTTTCCTGATTATTGTAAGATACTTATCATATGACGTGGTTTGTTTATTATTAAAATAAATTATGTGGGAAGTTAGTTCATACACAATAGGAACATATTTTGTTTCTATATATTTTATTGATTATAGTTAGACTATAGTCTTTATGTTATAAATATGGCAATCTTTGTTCAATTTCTATAAAAAAGTAATATATATGTATATAGAAAATTTTCAATTCCTAATTTTTCTTCCTTTTCACTTTGTGTCAAGTTTACCTTCAATTTCAAAGTTAAATTGGAATTGTATTTAATATATCAATTGTTTATGTTATAACATGTGAAAGAAAATATGCTATGAACGAAGAATAAAACAATCTAGATTAGGTATGAATAGATGAGTTCCTTAAGCTATCCTGGTATCTTATTTTGGTAACTACTTTTAGAATATTGAAATCAAACAAGTAGAAAAAGAGTCCATATGCGATTACCCAAAACGACATCATGCTTACGTAGTCTCCGTCTCGAACCTTTACCTTTGCCCTCTACATATTGCTAAATACACCCAACACAGGGAGACACCCGCAGATCCAAAGATGTCTCTGGTGACAGCAGAGATGAAGGCCAGAGCAGAGGTGTGTTACGGGGATGAGATCTGTAGAGAGAAGTTCACGCTGCTGCTATCAGAGATAGGCTTGCCGGATGGTCTACTGATGAATTTGGAAGACATAGAGGAATGCGGGTACGTGAAAGATGTCGGCTTTGTATGGCTCAAACACAAGCAGAAGAAAGAGTACAGATTTGACAACATAGCCGTCTGGTATGACAACGAAGTCACCGCCTACTTCGAGCCCAAGAAGATCAAGAACCTCACCGGAGTCAAAGCCAAGGAGTTCTGGGTTTGGATAACCTTGAGTGAGATTTATGTCAATGACCCTCCGGCAACGTGGATTACGTTCAAGACTCCGGTAGGTTTGTCCAAGTCTCTTCCGATATCGGCGTTCGTCGCAGAAGAAGGAATTTGAAGAAGCAAAGAAGGGAGACTAATGGAGGATAGATGCAATTAAAAAAGAAATTGTATATGTATTAGAATTGATTGATCAATCGTTTATTTGGACTCTTTTGTGTACAAAGTAATGAATTCCTTGTTCATCTGAAAGAATCTATCCTATGATTTCTGTGTAGGATGAAAAAGAAGAAGAGAATATGCTTCAATCTTATTCTCAAACCATGTGCCTGCCTGTGTACGTCTCTCTAACTTCTTTAATCAACCAAAAGCTACACAGTGTTCGAAGATGACGTCCCCGAGCTGCAATGCAAGATCGGTAGTTGATGATCCTTAAAGAGCAAGAAATCTCGACAAAAGGAGTAGACTTTTGTTGTCAGCAGGGTGATAAAGCAAAACTTGATGAGAGATGGCGCGGTCTTTTCTTGAGTTCTGAAAGTTCATAAGGGTAGTGCTTTGTTCATCTCTACCGACAAATCCTTGTCTCGAATCCGTTTCAGGAACTGTAAATTGCAGCAGTCTCATTGTCTAAAGCATGTTGGTTGCTTCTGTTTATGGAGCAACTGGAAGGAAGGCAATAAGAAAAAGTATCTCTGAGTTGATTAATCTAAGCTACTAACAGGTAGAGAGTCATTGTCAAAGCCTAAGCAGAGCGGTTATGAAAAGTTAATTTAGTCAAGGAGAAACGCAAGCCACATCAAAGCTCAAATGGTTGGTAAAGATTGATTGAGCTAATATATTAAGCTGTTTACTCAATAGATGAACACGAGATACCTTATACACAACATAAAGTTCATATTGCACCTGCCATCTAGGTTGGAGAAAGTTAGAAGACTAATAGATCTTGAAAGCTTTGAGCTTTGTAAGGTACAAGTAAACTGGAAAGGAGGCCAAAAAAGATTAGCGTATTAAACTTGAAGAGTCTTATCCAGCGTGCTACGCTATTTATAGAAGAGCTCATAAACTATTTGATAATGATCTAGAGCTTCCAAACAAGTTAGGGACAAATCCACAGGAAACCATTATTGGACTGCTCCAAAGAGAACCACCAGCTTGTGCCTTTAAGGTAGAAAAAGGCTAGTAATTGACCCAACCGAGTTGACAAGTGTTTGGCTATTTTGGGAGGTATTATTTGGAATCTTTTGATCTTAAGTATGATATCAAGTATGTGAGTTTAGGTACTTGTATAAATAAAATAATAATAATAATAATAATAATAAAAAAAGGTGAATTGGGTTGGACTTGGGTCTTAGCCTTCTAGATAATGTGTAGCCTGATCATTAAATGACAGGCCCACTTAACAAATCTAATCCAATATACTGAGGCCCACTGTTATAAGGCTTAAGGCCTATTGTCACATATCAGACAAGAAACAATTCGACGACAAAATCAGAACCGCAAAACCAACCAACATTTTTGGCACACAAGATGATTGCATAGACCAATTGAATGTTGATATAGTGAGGCCTTAAATCATTGATGTGGATGCATCCATGTCCAAATATTACTCATTCCTACATCAAGGAGTTGAGTCCATAATAGATTCTATTAAGTTCAAGAAGTCTAATATTAAAGAATATTTCTAAAATTATTTGAGATTTACAAATTATCTAGGTTTTTTTTATTGTTTAGATTTTTGTTAATTGTCTGAAAGTCTTTAATTTTTTGAGATTTCATATTTGTTTGAGATTTTTTAATTGTTTAGGGCTTTCTTAACTTGTCAAAGCTTTAATTGTTTAGGATTTCCATTTGTTGTTGCTTAAATAGTTAGTCTTTAATTATCTAAGATTTTCATTATTATTGTTTGTGGTTTTCCTAAGTTATCAAAGTTCTTATTTGTTTAGGATTCATTTATTTTCTGAGATTATTTATTTTTTAGATTCTTAATTTGCTTGGAATTTTTTAGTTATTTGGAATTCCTTATTTGTATTGAATTCCTAAATTTTCTAAGATTTATTAAGTGTTAGGTTTAGTTTCCTATATAAAGGGAGAGTCTTTTCAATTGTAATGAGAACTTTGTTTTGAATTAAAGAGAAAACCTTGTGTGGTTTGTTTTAAGTTATTTTCTTTAAACAACTCTTTAGCCGCTTTTGGCAACTTTCCTTTTTTTTTTTTTTTTTTTTTGTCTTTTCACATCCTTAATTGGTGGCCTATCTTTTATGTTTGGGAGATTGTGGCTTGGCACATATCTTTAGTTTTCTTCTTTAAGCTTACGTTTTAGTTTTTTATTTTCATTTTATTTTCTTTTCTTTCTACCCAAACATAACCTTCCTCACAAGAAAAACCTTAAAACCCAAAAAGACAACCACCCCAGTTTAACCCCAAACAAAGCTTGCTAGAGCTCGTAACCGGAGGCATCAATAAGAGTGTAATCATCACAACCAAACTCAATTAAGAAGAACACCAATTTTTGATCTTGGCAAGTATCCGTAGTAGACTATACGTTATGACCTGTTCGAAACCTTGGAAATGACACTAATAAAATTTGTATTACAAAGTTCTATATTACTTATGCATCTATAAGACATCGTCTTTATTGTTTTTTTTTATTACTTGAGGAAACCTGTGAGACCATTGTCAACTTTTATGCAAATTGTCTAAAGCCATAAAAAAGGAGATTATAATTTCTTGGTATAATAGATAATGACAATAATGAAAAAAAAACTACGGCTCCATTGTTGATTAACTTTTACAACCACGGAGATATTAACTATGAAAGAAGCGGACCATAGAATACCAAATTCTAAAAAGTCATGGTTCATGGATACTAATCGATGTCCAAACACATTCGTAGTCAAAGGTTTAGGAAACAATAGACATTTGAATGAAACCGAACCGTGTGTTTTCTTTGATAGAAGAACTTAGTACAACAAATTACAGGTGATGGCTTTTTATACAGAATAATAAGAAGTCTTCTAGCAGCTTTTAACAAAATTTGAAGTAAAACTAGTGAGCAGAGCGATCGTAAAATGCTGTTGTTTACCATTGAGACTTAATGAACTTCATAGTTACTAGGCATCTGTCATGGTTGCTCAAACTGTCTTGACCTAGACAATTGGATCGACTGTTTCTGCACTGTGTATTGTGAGATGGCATTTTCTCTGGAGGAGACATGCTTAGCAACACTTCTTTCCAAGTTTTGACTCTACTTGAAGGGGTGCTTTGCTGTACACGTAGCTCAACCGCATCTTCGTGTATCTTGAGCTAGGCTTCATTCGTTTGCTTATTGGCGGTTAGGCTAGTTTCTTGTGTTTGATTAATGGCTAGTATTATTTGTTCAATAAGGTTCAATAAGGTTTATGGCCTTCTTTAACCATAGAGCTATAGTTCCTCACTTCTTCATAACACGTAAGGAAACTTATGTTTAAACAATCTACAATCCTTAGTTTCAACCATAGCAAAAACTCATGTTTATGGTTATGCATAGTTAAAAACTATTATAATGTAAAGGTTTATCCCAAAATCTTAAGACATTAGGTGAAAAAATTTCATCATTTATAAGTTCAATGATTCATTCTCATGCTTTCAATGTGGGACAACAAACTACTTTTAACACTCCCCCTTACTTGCATGCTAACACAATTATTGTAAGTGAATTGAAATCCAACTCTAGAGTATGGAGGATTATAAAGCAAAGGTCATACTTAACTTTGATACCATATTAAAATAAAAGAGTCCATTCCAAAATCTTAAGACATTAAGTACGAAAACCTCATCACTTATAAGTTTAAGAGTTCATTTTCACACTTTTAATATGGGACAACAACCACATTTAACATAAACTCATATATGTCTTTTCAAGTGTCGGAGAAGATGCATAGCCTAGTCTTCCAAGGCATCTTCTTTTTTATGGTCCATCCTTCTATAGTAATGGATGTTGATTAGGTAAAAAAAAGTAGGCATTTCTATTTTTAGTCTTTAATGTAAGAGATAACTTCATAGTTCCATTTTTTTTCCTTATTTGATGACATTTAAACATGTTAAAACCAGAAAATCAAAATTGAAGAAATCAAAAAATAAATATAATTATCAAGATAACAAAATGTTCGAATGTACACCAGCCGTGTATATTCTTTTCGGAGAAAAGGCTTAGCATATGAGACGCTTCCTAAGCAGTATCCACATTATCTGAAGATCACTTTACGGCCCCATCCCTCCCATAAACTAAAGGCAAACTAACGACGTTGACAGGGAACCATCTCAAAGATTTTAGAAGTGAAACTACCATGGAAATGGCTTTTTTTGTGATTGTTGGGAATTGTAATTGTTCCACACTGAATATGAATGTTTGATTCTCTACCCTTATTATTGGGTAGTTCCTCTCTTCTTTGGAGACATCTTTTGGGAAGTAACTGGAGCCTAACTTAACATATAATTAGGGTATGTATATCTATGTTAGGCCTTCGGGTTGTCTTCTCCTTTGAGCCTTCTCTACAGAGACTTGATGGATTTATCCGACATGGAGATGAGATGTGTTGAGAATTGTAATTGTCCCACACTAGATATGGATGCTTGAGGCATGCTGAGAATTGCAATTGTCCCACATAAGATATGGATGCTTGAGGCATATTGAGAATTGTAATTGTCTTACACTAGATGTGGATGTTTGATGACATTTCTTTGGAGAGTTGCCTAGACCTAACCTAACATGGTATCAGAATAGGTACATCTAGGTTGGGCTTCGGGTTGCCTTCTCTTTCAAGCCTTCTTTACAAACTTGATAGATTTATCCTCATGAAAAAGGGGCATGTTGAAAATTGTGATTGTTTCATACTAAATATGAATGCTTGATTCTTTGACTTTATTATTGAGTGGCTCCTCTCTCCCTTGAGCATGTCCTTTGGAGAGTCACTTAGGCTAACTTAACAATGACTAGGGAATATTTTCTAGTAAACATTATCCCCTCTCTCACTACCGCTTCCCAAGAAGAGAAAATCCTATCCATCCTACCAAAGTTACTCCTAGGCGCCATTATTTGAATTAGAGACTTTAGGAATTTTCACCATTAGTCTTACTAGTAAATTATTAGTCTGAGTTTAAGTAGATTTACTCGATAAGCTTGTAGTTTTTCGTTGCCTAACTTAATGAAGATGATTTCTGCGTTTCATCCCATTTTCGGCTCAACAGAGAAGCCCGAATAAGATCTTTCACACAATGGAAGATTAGAGAGAACAAGATGGATTAATCGAAACATCAGCAGAAAGTAATCTCTCAGCTTGTTCATTTTATTGGAGTTTGGTGCATCAAATCATGCCAGATGCTAGAATAAGCTCTGGAAACCTCATTTACGGGTAGGGAGAGGTTCACCAGTCAAGAAAGAGTGTATCAGAGAAAAGGCCTCGCTCGGCTTGTTGAGAGGAACCAAGTGGCCCGCACCTCTCACTGTCACAAATGTGAGCCCTTCATATTCTACTATCCTGCCCCCGACCTGCATTTTGTTTACAGCAAGCAAGAACATGAGTGAGTTTTCATTTTAACTTTAGAGGAAAAACAAGGTGATCCCTTATTTATTTGGGATTGTATTTCGAGGTAAAGAGAGGTTTTCGAACTGGTAAGCTAATTTTATTGCCGTTCAGACACTATATTGCCTGGGCGTCGGGCTCCAGTTTTTATTCAGGACTCAGCAACACAGAGCCCGAGGTTTAAATTTGAAAAGCCCGATGTCCCTGCGAGTGCATGCCCTTAAAGACCTTGGGTTCAGGTTGGGCATTGGAAATAGGATAATACAACTAAATTTGTTGTCACAAGCATCAGAAACGATGAAAGCCCATAATGAATCCCAGGAGTTTCAAGGAAGAGAAAAAGAAAGTCCTTCCCTGGTATGACCTTTCATGAAACGAATAATTAATTGAAGAAAGCGACAAAGAGGAATATAATGAACCTGACTGTTGTGGTACCAAGAACGCCAAGCAGACTTGAGGGGCAGTCCAAGAGCCTCAACGCTGTAACGGGAGCCAATAACTGGCACTCTGGCATCTGCGTCCCCGCTGTTACCAACACCCAGAACCAGAACAACAGAGATGGAATTTAATATTACAAGAAGAAGGCAAGACGTTGGGTCTGGGGTTATGGACGAGGCATTAAGGACCTGCTAAGTCAAAAGTTAAAACATGCCTTCTTTATCTGCATTATTGCTTCCACAATCCATCTTTGATTAAGTTTTACAACCTTAGGACCTACCATTAATTTATTTTTTGCCTCCCACCCACACCCAGGAAGAAAAGCCATTGATACATGTTTCCCTTTTCTCTGGAATCACTGAGGGTTGATTATGACCGTCTAAGAGGCTTAGATGGGTTGGGTGAACAATGAAAATGTAGTAACAGAAAGAAAGAGCAGAATATGTACCTGTAAACCCAAATCTTGAGGCCACCCTCGATGAGTTTGGTGTAGATTGGTAGGACGGACAAAACAGTGAAGTTATACCTCTGAAGGATGGGATTACTGAAATCCAAAAAATGCAGTATTCATTAAATAAGCTGTAGTGATGATAAGTTTATCCTTACTGAGTGAAGGCAAGCCTGAAAGCCTAAGCTTAAGTTGAGCAACGATTTTGAAAGAGAAAATAATATGTGGCTTCTGGGTTCTCCCTTACCTGCAGACCTTCCACGTTTCATTTGGACTTCTGCTCGTAATGCTGGCATGAAGGGATGATTGAACATCTTTTCGGTTGAAATAGTCTTCGGCGTATGAAGAAAAACAAGGGTCATAGCCTCCAAAGATTCTTATACCCCTCAATCCATAATTATTCACCTTTTCAATCAAAATTGCAAGTTAATACGCATTGCAACGTTCCTACAGATTGTCCAATGATGAAAAGTTCTGAGTGTTAATCACCTTGACGAGTGATGATGTACCATTGAGAAGACACCTGGGGGCATAAATGTTGTAGATGTCGATCTCGTTATATTCGTCAAAGACTGGGTCCATGGCACTGTTACACTCGTTAGACCACTGGAAGCTCTTAAAGTCACAGACTTGCTTGGCCTTTTCATAAAGCTGGTCTGATATGACAGCATGGCTCCATGCATATTCTAACAAACCCTTATAGTCGTAGTAATTATCAGTTTCTGGATTTCCTACCTGCAGTATGTATAAGAGGGCTTCAATGATAGCTTTCAAGTGTGTTATATTTATGCATCTGCAGTTTCATGTACACAACATAGTTTGGCACAGAAGAACAGGAATCCTCCGGAGTGACATAGTTTTTAGACAACAGTTCACGTACTATAAATCCTTTTAGATTGAGCGTTGGGTATTTGGCTCTGTCCTTGTTCCGGTCGTATACAAGCTCCGCCAGTTGTGGCACGTAGTGCCCTGCAAAATTTAGAGTGTATGTGTAGTGTTAGAACCTTGACCCACGACCCATTTCCGCCACATCATGGTTTGATTTTGAATTTACTTTTGAATTCAAATGAAGAATTTTGAATTCAATTTTTAAAAGTTTGTTGAATTCAAATGTAGAAGTTTAAATTTAGTTTTTGAAAGTTTGTTAAATTCAAATGTAGGGTTTTGAATTCAATTTTTGAATTTGTATAACTTTTTATAAATAGAGCATAAGCGATCATTGTAAATTATTGTAAAGTTTATAAATCTCAAGTTATGGTTTGTTTCAATTTGGAGATTTTAGATTCCACTTTCCCGTTGAAATTAACCTTTCTTTCATGTAGCATGAGTGAGCAAAAGGATTGGGAAACAGAGAGGGTTGCCAAGTTCAGATAACTCACCTGCATAACTCTCTCCTGCGATGAAGAAATCATGGGTTTTGAACTGTGGAAATCTTTCCAGCCAATTCACCAAGAAATTGTAGGCATCCTCAGCTAAGTAAAATAGACTAGAGATAAACAACTAGTATATACAAAATAAGTTCGTGAGTCTATAACATGAATGAAAATGGAGAATTACCCACAAAACCATCATCCAATTTGGCGAGATCAGAGGATGTATTGGTGTAAGAGAACCCAACTCCAACTGGGGACTCCACAAATAGCAAATTGGCTTCTGCAGGGGCAGAATATTCAAGCTTAAAATAAGTACAAAAGGGCCTTTACCAGTCTCTGCTTTAAAAATCTTGAATCCATGAGCACAAAATCAAAATAGGAAGGATCAAAGTATTCAATGAAAGGACCTTTATTCCATGCATATTCATTGAAGTGAAGGGTAACTCCATTTTTATCAACTCTAAGTGGTCCCAACTCGACAACTGCCCCGTACCCAATTGAGGAACAGCCAGGTCCTTCAAAGGCAGGATTCGACAGAGTAAATAAATGATCTTCATGAACTAATGCTCAAAAAAATTGAAGCTATGAAATACAAGCAAAATATTGATCTTGGAAGTAAACGTTTTTCACACCCCCGTTGAGCCAGAGAAGTAAAGGCTTCTCGGACGGTTGATTTTGAGCTTCAAAGAACCAGTAGAAGAGGGCCCTCCCGTTCTCTGCATTGACATTAATGTATCCTGCGAAGTGGGAGACTGATGGGGTAGCTGGTTGGCCTGGTAGATTAATGACCCTATCGGATTCCTGGGATCCAGAATACTCTTGCAGTGCTTTAAGGCAAAAGAGGTACGAGGACAGGAGAGAGAAAACAAGACATCTAGCTGAACCCAGATAGGCCATCCTTGTTCCGAGGTTTGCTGGCTGTATTTACTCCACACAAGCATGTGTTAGCATCTCTGCCCGCGGATGCCGGAGAGAGAGAGGAAGCGACTCTTTCTAGATAAGAGGCCGGATTCTCTCAGCCGCCTATGTTGACTGTGTGGACTGACCAATAATGCCTGGGATTGAACAAGCTGACATGAACCGATTGGCCATATTTGGTCCAGTTTGATTGCCTTTAATCTTTTCTCCGATCAATCATTATCCTCCCATACTTTTTTTAAGGTCAACTAGAAGCAGTTTCTCTAATTGCCAGAATAGCCGACAACGGCTTGACTCTGCATATTTGGATTGTAGTCGCTATTGCATTGAGTACACAAGGCTAATCTGATTGGTGCAATGGTGCTCCCTTAGCTGGATGAGTACATGATCCAAAAGAAATGGACAAAACCATCTGGGAAATAACGAGACAATGTGCAAATTAAATGCAACCATGTAGGTAATGACAAAAATCTTTTGCATTTTAAACAGATAAACTAGAATGGTCGGTGTCGCTAACAAGTCTCAAAACTTCCATGCGGCCGGCTAACGTTCAAGTACCTACATAGATGCCTCATTTTCTAACGCGGCAGAGAAAGTTGAAAATCAGAAAAAGAAAACAGAATCTGTCCGTATATAAATGGCATTAGTATACCATGTCCAATAGACACAAGCCAATCTCACAATTGAAATCACAAGCGAGGAATAAAGAATGCAGCATCTGGTACAAAATATGCTAAGGTACCCAATAAACGAATATATGGATCACAAAGAAACTGTAAACGGATTGAATGGCTTGTACTCCCTTGCCTCCGCAGTGCTATCTCTGAAGTTCCTCCAAGTGTAAGAAGTACCCAGGCAGGAGTACCAAAAAGCCATTAGAGGCTAAAGAGGCTGAAGAACCAATTCAGCACCATCATTTTGAGGCTTCCTTTTCCTTTTGACAGAGAAAGGTCGGAGAATAAATCTTGATAAGCGACTCAACGGGTCCTGCAGACCTTCCATCTCATAATGTCCAAACCGCCAATCTCGTGCAATAAATGGCCGCTGTAGAGGTTCATCGAGGCCTCCTGTGAAGGGAAGGACGAAGAAGAATCATTACATACATCATCTCAAGAAGCATCAATATAAGAAAAATGTTGGTGCCTTCACCAATGAGGACTTATCACGCACAGGAAAACTTCCACCTTTCTGCCCAGTCAGGACCATAAAGAAGCAACCAATTAGGCACTAGAGCTTCTCTGAGAGTACTATGTTACAGAATGCATTGGGTTATGGGAAAAGGCATTAACGAAAACGGGAGGTTTTAGGCTCATTCAGCACATGTCTGTGTTGGCTATTGATTTGTCAACCTGAATTGTGGAGCCAATTCCTCCGTAGACCGAATACCCTAGGGCTGAATAGCTTTCTCATTCACCGTGGATGGACAGCATAAGAACATATTAACAGTGAGAACGCGTAGGGTTCAGTAACTTATTTGTACATGGGAGTATCATTTTACACTTAAGTTATAGGTGGTCAGAATCCCAGTATGAGAGGGCACTAAGTTTCAAGAGAATAGCTGCATATTTTATTGGCATGTGGCTAACACAAATTTTATTCATTAAGTTAATGGATTATGTAACATAGTCCAAATTATTCTTCAGCAAAGCATACTGTGGAGAATGAAGAACAAGACTGAAATCCAAGGCAAAAGATTGCAATTCAACGCTTAAAGAGCTTGAGCTGCATGGTTTACCTGCATACATCAAACCATGTTTATTAACTGCCCTATAAAATGGTCGTGTTTTTTTCTCTTTAGCAGCCCACTGGAGTTCATTCCATGCTTGTGCCCGTTCTTCATGTGTAATTCTACCCGATGTCACAACCTGAAATCAAGATATCCAATTAAAACTCCAATGAAAAGTGCACTTGTCTGAGAGAAATATGCAAAGGAAACACAACAAATGGAATGACAAATGGAAAGGTTGTATAACTTTAGAAAATAGATGGTACGAAGGACGTGGAATCCGAGAAAAACTATTTGCTCGATCAACCGCTACAAGTCCAAATTTAGGGCCATATCCATCAGCCCACTCCCAATTATCAGAAATTGTCCAGAACAGGTAACCAATCACAGGGACACCCTACAAAACAACCACAGGCGGATCCTAATCCCCAATAATCATATATGAAGGACAATTCAATTCCAAAGTAACCAAAAAGGTTCAGTTCAGAGTCAAAACCATGACTATGGCAGCATAGACAGCAAGCAAATGTTCTAATAAATACGGTCGGCGTATCAAGTCTGTCCCATCAGAAACCCCATTTTCAGTAATGATGAAGGGAATGTTCAGATGCTTGTATCTTTCATGGAACTGAAGCAGCATGCGGTACAGGCCATCAGGATACACTCCACGCCCAGATTCACTATACTCATCGGCCTCTACAAGCTTCAGTCCAGAACCAGAAATAACTTCCTAATGGTTGAAAAATAGTGTCAGTAAAAAATACATGTATCAACATGTCCTTGGTACGAAAAGAAAAGTACCTGCCCATAGTAGTTTATGCCTATAAAATCCAGCTTCTCAGAGACACTATCCACATATGGGAAGAGAGTCAAAGAATTTGCTACTGTAACTGCAGCAACATCAAAGAGCCCATACGGACGCATAAACGATACATGGTGTGCTATTCCAACCGGTGGATTTGACAAGGTACTACAGGAAATATAGAGCACACGTAAACCAGCTTAGATGAAAGCGAGGAAAATTGCAACTTTGAGTAGAAAAACAGAGATTGGCAATACTAAAATGGTGGGTACAGCTCTAAAACAGCTCAATTATGAAAAGATTCATGTAATAAACACCAAGAAGTGTAGATTAAACATGGTTGAGCAGGCCCATACAGAGGGGCCCATTTGCAAGCAAATTATGAAAGCACCAAGATTCAAACTTTCATGTTTATGCAAGAATGTTTCACACATTCCACAGTTTCTGGAAGAAGAAACACCTTTGGTTGTGGATATAGTCATAGGCCTTTGAGTGTGCAATGGCAATCCAATGCATGGCCTGCTGGAAAACGCCAGTCGGTAGGGCAGAAGTGGCGACCTCCAGCATATCAGGATGACCACCGGGCCAAGCACCAGCACAATAAGTTAGCAAACAGAAGACATGAGGCTCATTAAATGTCACCCAATAATCTACGATATCTGATACAGAATCAACAACAAGCCTGCATGAAATAATGTAAGAGTTCAGAGAACAAAACAGAGAAATACTAACTATGTTACAGAGATAAACCATATTGAGCTAATTGCAAAAGAGAAATACAGAATTCACGAAAATCTTGAGAAGAGATAGAACACAAAAATGTCCTCAAAAGCTTTCCTCTTTAATTTTTCAGAATAGGCATTCTAGAAAACAGACAGCAATCAAAAGTACAAATAAAAATGATAAAAAATAATAATAATAATAAAGAAACTAAAAACAAATCATAGATTTTAAGCTAATCTAGGTGGTGATCTAGTTCATCACAGAGATAGAGACATAAAGATCATAGGGAGGCATCATATCTTCAGTCAATTTATGCAAATGTTTGACTATCCTAATCATGCTCATCTTCAAATTAACCATTTGAAACTAGAGTGTCTATCCAATAATCGCTATGCCCTTCCACCAAACTATTCTAGACCGAGTCCCTTTTAATTTCTTCCTTTTTCTCTTTTTTGTTACCTAAGAAAATGTTAATCAATTAGTTTGTTTGATAAACAAATTTGCTTTTGCTTAGTTTTGTTTCTCATAATTGTAGTATAAACTTTAAACAATAATTGAACTTTACTCCTCATTCAACGAGTGATGCACCTTCATCCTAGAACGCAAGATCTTGATTTACTTAGAAACAGGAATTTAAGTCTCACTTCCGTAGTAACTCAATTTTCCTCAGTTGTTTATGGAGAACGGGTTCTGCACCAAAGAACTAGATGGACCATCTTTTTTCCTGCTCTCTAGTAAATATGGCTACTTCCTGAACTTTCCTTGGGTCTCAATTTGATGTTTATTGAGTGCTACTCTACCAAACCATGAAATAGTTTAAAACACATTACTTTGAGGTAATGTTGGTTGAAGAGCAATGAGACAACATTGTAAGAAGAAAACAAACAAGAATGGCTGGCAACTAAAGGACCTGGGTAGCAAGGTCATCAAAAAAGTGATCGTAGAGTAGAAAAAAGCTAACCGTTCAATCAAGATTTAAAAGATCATTAACCTGGTAAAATCCATGAAATAATCAACAGTCTTTTCCAGCTTCCAACCTCCATATGCACCAGCCCATGGTGGCAAAGAGTGATGGAACAGAGTCAGCATCACCTTCATTCCATAGGAACGAACCCTATTGATGATCCATTTATAACGCTCCAATGCTGCATAATTGACCTAAAAAAGAACATGCAACTAGAATAAGTACAGGTTTATGTATCAATTAAGGAACTTCCAGAAATCACATTACTAATGGAGTAAGAATGTTCAAATAAGCCCCATGTTATAAATTAAACTCCAGTATCACTACTTGTCCACACTGCCAATCCAGATTTCAACGAATGGCATCAGAATACATCAAAACATAGTGCAAGAATAGTCAGAACTGGCTTACATTGTCTTTGATCCCATTGATGGGCTCTTTGGGCATAATTCTTGACCAGTCTATTCCCATTCGAAAGACACTGATGCCAGTATTCTTAGCCAGTTTCAGTTCTATATCAGGGTCGGACCAAAACCTAATCCTTTCTTCCCTGAAAAATCAATTCAAAGCAGACCAATGCATCCCTAAGCCAGCCAATATCCACAAGCAGAGTAATCCATAGAAGATAGTTACTTCTCGTAACGCAATCAAACATATATTTCAAAACAATATGTCAGTAACTCAAGCTTACGGTTGGGGAACATTGTGCCATGCAGCCACATTATGATGGCATTCTTCGTTTGATGCAGGTTCTTTTTCTTTCTCTTCTTCTACATACTTCTCTAATCCCCTGATCATGGCCTCCATAGCTATCTTACGAGACTTCCTCTCCTGAATGCCTTTTCGTGGCAATGACGCCTGCTGAGACCCACCACCCCCAGTAGCAGAACCCAGTAAAGCATCTGCAGGTTGCAGATCCTGAAGTTCTGATTTGCCACAAGGGTTTTCTTCTGCAAACTGCAGCCAAGCATCATTGAGCTTGTCTTCAACGTGCGCTGGTGCTGTCGCAAGTCCAAAAAAAAACTTGCTCTCTCCTTCTGCAGAGAAAACACAACAATAGTATCTTAGAATTATCAACAGGGAGTTCTCAACTGCTTTTAGATCCACCAGGTGTAGTCTCCATGCAATGTGAGATCACAGAATCCTTGAATCCCTCAAATCTTAACCCAGATATTGATAAATTGAACATGTCGCATTCATTCCCATGAAAATGCTGCCATCTTTTATGTGTTTTTAACCTTCAAGTGCCAAACTTACAATTTATAAATCTTCTTTCAATCCTCCTAGATGCACATGCATAAGAGTACCGGGAGCACTTCCATGCACTGGTAAGAGAACGAACACAAAGTCCCAACCTACAACTAACAAAATCGCTGCTCAAGTTCTTCCAAAGTCTAAGATTGCTATCGTTATAAAGTAATTCAACTATTATAATGTTTATAATTATCCGGAGTAAACAATCTCTAGTATTTAGACTATAAAATACAACGTCTGGTCAACATAATCTGTAAGCACGTCCGCAGACATGCTTGCTTACATGACTGAGAGCGACAAATACTTTAATTGAAAGTCAAGCTTTTGAACGTGTAATTGAGCTATGTACAATGGCTTTTCGCTTTGCTGAAATTGGTCCTTGAATTTCTTTTTCTTTTTCTTTTTATTTTTCTTTTTCTCTATTTTTGGTTTTTAGAGCGACTCCGATGAGATATGGTTTCTAATTTTTGGTTTTCAGAGCGACTCCGATGAGATATTGGTTTCTAATTTGGATAATTAGCTCCTAAATTACAGCCCATCTACCACGGGTATAATTCAAAACTGTTCTGTCAACGCGGCAACATGCCATGCTTATCAACTACAGACACGACATGACATTCATAAAAAAGAAGAAGGAGATGGAGATCGAGGACCGTGGGCGCGGAGGTGTATGTCAGTCGCAAAATAAAAAGAAACTGAGAAGGTAGGAATTGAGGAGGGTAGGTAGAGAGAGGCATAACCTGAGATTATAATAAGCGGGACGTGGTACAAACAGACCCTAAATTATTCGATTGTCAAGTCTTGGGTCCCAAGTCTCTCAATCTTTTCCACTTGTTAATGATTTAACATAAATTTAGTAGATAGACATGAGGAGTCACGTCAAATACTGTACAGGAGCCAGAAATTATTTGAATGTCAAATCAACGAAAACACGTGTTTAAAAGTGAGTAAAACATAACCAAAACAGTAAATCGAAAACCCAAATCGACCTCAGGACAAAAAGGCGGAATTCTTTTGATTTTTCCGTAATGAGTACAAAAGCTCTACATCAACCATTTTCTTGTTAAAGAGCTAAGATTTCTAGGTCGCTGCACTTGAATTTAGAGCACCAGAAACTAAAGATTCCCCAGGCACTGATGGAAGGTTCGAGAGTTTTTTAGATGCTTGAAGGTTACGTTTACACGTTGCAGTCCAAAAGCTTATTTACAGATGCTCACAGGTGTATAGTGCAACAACAAGTGTTAGCATCTCGAAAGAGTCAGAGTTGAGAAAATTAACTATATTACCGATAACATTGAAGTCGGCGAGCGTGTCGGAGGACTCGTCGATCGGCGAGCGGAACGGCCGGAGATTCTTTTTCCGGTAGCGAGAGAAGGAGAAGGCGTTGCCAGCTACAGTGATAGTGACCAATACTCCGGCGAGCTTCGTCACCGTTACGAAGAGAGCCACCAACGACATCTCGAAGACAATACTGATAAGTGGAGAACTTCAGCAATTTGAAGAGTCCAGAACGAGCCGTGGGGGACAACTGTTCCCCGCCCCAACGGACTACTCCAAATGGAGGAAGCGTGTTTCCTTGATCAAACTTCATAAAGGATAAAGAAAGCTGGCCCCTGCTGAGGATGACGATGGGCTCCAATCAGTGTAAAATTGTCGTCTACCACAACTTTTTAGGCCTATATATATCCAAATGGGCCTCATACTTCATAACTGCAAGGATTTTACCAAATGATCTTATGGTAACCGAGGCATTAAGTAAACCCCAGCAGCTAAAAGGAAAAAGGAAAAAAAAAAAAGGTTGCTAAAGCGTTGTTAGTACCTCATTTTCCAACGCGGAAGAGCTTGATTGAAAATCAGAAAAAACAGAATCTGACATTATATAAATGTCATTATTATACCATTTCCAAAAGACAAGACAATCTCACAATCTCTTACATTATATTAATAATTGAAATCACAAGGAAGGAATAAAGAATGGAGCATCTGGTACAAAATATGCTAAAGTAGACAATAAAAAATACATGAATCACAGAGAAAGTTAAACGGATTGAGTGGCTTGTACTCCCTTGCCTCCGCAGTGCCAAAAAGCCATTAAAGGCTAAAGAGGCTGAGGAACCAATTCAGCACCATCATTTTTAGGCTTCTTTTTCCTTTTGACAGAGAAAGGTCGGAGAATAGATCTTGATAAGCGACTCAACGGGTCCTGCAGACCTTCCATTTCATAGTGCCCAAACCGCCAATCTCGTGCAACAAATGGCCGCTGCAGAGGTTCATCGAGGCTTCCTGTGAAAGGAAGGAAGAAGAAGAATCATTACATACATCATTTTAAGAAGCATGATACAGGGCTTGGCTTAGTGGTAAGTCAAGACCCCTGGCCGGCAAGTCCAACAAGTCAAGGATTCGAGTCCTTCTCTCCTCCACATGTGTGTGAGTTACCAAAAAAATTGAAAAAACATTGATACAAGAAAAATATTGGCGCCTTCACCATGACGATTTTGAGTCCCCCACAGTGAAACTTCCACATGCATTAACGAAAATAGATTGATTTATCAACTTTGAATTGTGGAGGAATTTGCCAATTCCTCCACAAACCGATTACCTTAGGCGTGGATGGACAACAAAAGAACATATTACAGTATCATTTTACACCGAAGTTATAGTTGGTCAAAGTCCCAGTATGAGATGGCAGTAAGTTTCAAGGAAATAGCTGCATATTTTGTTGGCATGTGGCTACCACGAATTTTATTCATTGAGTTAATGGATTATGTAACGTAGTCCAAATTATTCTTCAGCAAAGCATACGGTGGAGAATGAAGAACAAGACTAAAATCCGGGGCAAAAGATCGCAATTTGACGCTTAAAGAGCTTGAGCTGCATGGTTTACCTGCATACATCAAACCATGTTTATTAACTGCCCTATAAAATGGTCGTGTTTTTTTCTCTTTAACCGACCACTGGAGTTCATTCCATGCTTGCGCCCGTTCTTCACGTGTAATTCTACCTGATGTCACAACCTGAAATCAAGATATCCAATTAAAACTCCAATGAAAAGTGCACTTGCCTTAGAGAAGTATACAAAGGAAATACCACAAATGGAAAAGTTGTATAACTTTAGAAAATAGATGGTACGAAGGACGTGGAATCCGAGAAAAACCATCTGCTCGATCAACTGCTACAAGTCCAAATTTAGGGCCATATCCATCAGCCCACTCCCAATTATCAGAAATTGTCCAGAACATGTAACCAATCACAGGGACACCCTACAAAACAACCACAGGCAGATCCTAATCCCCAATAATCATATATGAAGAACAATTCAATTCCAAAGAAACCAAAAAGGTTCAGTTCAGAGTCAAAACCATGACTATGGCAGCATAGACAGCAAGCAAATGTTCTAATAGATACGGCCGGCGTATCAAGTCTGTCCCATCAGAAACCCCATTTTCAGTAATGATGAAGGGAATGTTCAGATGCTTGTATCTTTCATGGAACTGAAGCAGCATGCGATACAAGCCATCAGGATAGATTCCACGTCCAGCTTCACTATACTCATCGGTCTCTACAAACTTCGGTCCAGAACCAGAAAAAACTTCCTAATTGGTTGAAAAATAATGTCAGTAAAGAATACATGCATCAACATGTCCTTGGTACGAAAAGAAAAGTACCTGCCCAAAGTAGTTTATGCCTAAAAAGTCCAACTTCTCAGAGACACTATCCACATATGGGAAGAGAGTCAAAGAATTTGCTACTGTAACTGCAGCAACACCAAAGAGGCCATACGGTCGCACAAACGATACATGGTGTGCTATTCCAACTAATGGATTTGACAAGGTACTGCTGGAAATAAAGAGCACACGTATACCAGCTTAGATGAAAGCGAGGAAAATTGCAACTCTGAGTAGAAAAACAATGAGATTGGCAATACTAAAATAGTGGGTACAGCTCTAAAAACAGCTCAATTTTGAAAAGATTCATGTAATAAACACCAAGAAGTTTAGATTAAACATGGTTGGGCAGGCCCATTCATACGGGCCCATTTTCCAAGCAAATTATGAAAGCACCAAGATTCAAACTTTCGTGTTTATGCAAAAATGTTTCACACATTCCACAGTTTCTGGAAGGAGAAACACCTTTGGTTGTGGATATAGTCATAGGCCTTTGAGTGTGCAATGGCAATCCAATGCATGGCCTGATGGAAAACGCCAGTAGGTAGGACAGAAGTGGCAACCTCCAGCATATCAGGATGACCACCAGGCCAAGCACCAGCACAATACGTTAGCAAACAGAATACATGAGGCTCATTAAATGTCACCCAATAATCTACGATATCTGATACGCAGTCAACAACAAGCCTGCATGAAATAATGTACGACTTCAGAGAACATAACAAAGAAATACTAACTATGCTACGGAGATAAAACCATATTGACCTAATTACAAACAAGAAATACGAAATTCACGAAAATATTGAGAAGAGATAGAACACAAAAATGTCTTCTAAAGCTTTCCTCTTTAATTTTTCAAAATAGGCATTCTAGAAAATAGACAGCAATCAGAAGTAGAAATACAAACGATTAAAAAAAAAAACTAAAGGCAAATCATAGATTTTAAGCTGATCTAGGTGGTGATCTAGTTCACCACAGAGATAGAGAGAGAAAGATTGGAGGGAGGCACCATATCTTCAATCAATTTGTGCAAATGTTTGACTTTCATAATCATCCTCCATCTTCAAGTTCCTCTTAATTTCTTTCTTTTTCTCCTTTTTGTTGCCCAATAAAATGCTGATCAATTAGTTTCATTGACAAAAAAATCTGCTTTTGCTTAGTTTTTTTTCTCATAACTGTAGTATAAGCTTTAAATGATAATTGAACTTTACTCCTCATTCAATGAGTGATGCACCTTCATCTTAGAACACAAGATCTTGTTCTACCTAGAAACAGGAATTAAGTCTCACTTCATAGTAACCCAGTTTTCCTCAGTTGTTTATAGAAAAAGGGGTTCTGCACGAAAGAACCAGAACCACCCTTTTTTCTGCTCTCTACTAAATATGGCTACCTCCTGAACTTTCCTTGGGTCACAATTTGATGCTTATTGAGTGTTACTCTACCAAACCATGAAATAGTTCAAAACACATCACTTTGAGGTAATATTGGTAGAAAAGCAATGAGATAACATTGAAAGAAGAAACAAACCAGAAATGGGTGGCTACTAAAGTACCTAAGCAGCAAGGTCATCAAAAAAGTGATCTCAGAGCGGAGGAAAGCTAACCGTTCAATCGAGATTTAAAAGATCATTAACCTGGTAAAATCCATGAAATAGTCAACAGTCTTTTCCACCTTCCAACCTCCATATGCACCAGCCCATGGTGGCAATGAATGATGGAACAGAGTTAGCATTACCTTCATTCCATATGAGCGAACTCTATTGATGATCCATTTATAACGCTCCAACGCTGCATAATTGACCTAAAAAAGAGCATGCAACTAGACTAAGTATAGGTTTATGTATCAATTAAGGAACTTCAAGAAACCCCATTACTAACGGAGTGAGAATGTCCAAATAAGCCCCATGTCATAAATTAAACTCCAGTATCACTACTAATCCACACTGTGAATCCCAATTTCAATGAATGACATCAGAATATATCAAAAAATAGTGCAAGAATAGTCAGAACTGGACTTACACTGTCCTTGATCCCATTGATGGGCTCTTTGTGCATGATTCTCGACCAGTCTACACCCATTCGAAAGACACTGATGCCAGTATTCTTAGCCAGTTTCAGTTCTATATCAGGGTCGGACCAAAACCTAAGCCTTTCTTCCCTGAAAAATCAATTCAAGCAGACCAATGCATCCCTAAGCCAACCAATATCCACAAGCAAAGTAATCCATAGAGAAGATAGTCACTTCTCGTAACGTAATCAAACATATCTTTCAAAACAACATGTCAGTAACTCAATCTTACGGGTGGTAAACATTGTGCCATGCAGCAACATTATGACCGCATTCTTCGTTTGATGCAGATTCTTTTTCTTTCTCTCCTTCTACATACTTCTCTAATCTCCTGATCATGGCCTTCATAGCTATCTTACGAGACTTCCTCTTCTTAATGCCGTTTCGTGGCAATGACGCCTGCTGAGACCCACCACCCCCAGTAGCAGAACCCAGTAAAGCATCTGCAGGTTGCAGATCCTGGAGAAGTTCTGATTTGTCACAAGGGTTTTCTTCTGCAAACTGCAGCCAAGCATCATTGAGCTTGTCTTCAACGTGCCCTGGTGCTGTCGATAATCCAAAGAAAAACTTGCTCTCTCCTCCTGCAGAGAAAACATAAGAGGGTCTCTTAGAAGAATTATCAACAGAGTTCTCAACCGCTTTTAGATCCACCAAGTAGACTCCATGCAATATGAGATAACAGAATTCTTGAATCCCCCAAATCTAAACCCAGATATTGATCAATTGAACATGTCACATTCATTCTAATGAATATGCTGCCATCTTTTATGGGCTTTTAACATTCAAGTGCCAAACTCACAATTTATAAATCTTTCTTTCAATCCTCCTAGATGCACATGCATAAGAGTACCGGGAGCACTTCCATGCACTGGTAAGAGAACGAACACAAAGTCCCTACCTACAACGAACAAAATCGATGCTCAAGATCTTCCAAAGTCTAAGATTTCTGTCGTTATAAAGTAATTCAACTATTATAATGTTTATAAGTATCCGGAGTAAACAATCTCTAGTATTTAGACTATAAAATACAACGACTGGTCAACATAATCTGTAGGCACGTCCACAGACATGCTTGCTTGCATAACTGAAAGCTACAAATACTTTAATTGAAAGTTCTGCTTTTGAACGTGTAATTGAGCTACGTACAATGGCTTTTTTTTTTTTCTCTATTTTTGGTTTTTAGGGCGACTCCGATGAGATATTGGTTTCCAATTTGGGTAATTAGCTCCTAAAATTTACCGACCTAACATCCAATCCACCACGGGTATAATTCAACACTGGTCCGTCAACGCGCCAACAAATGCCATGCTTATGAACTACAGATACGACACGTCATTCATAAAAAACAACAAGTGGGTGGAGATCGAGGACCGTCGGGGCGGAGACGTATGTCAGTCGCAAAATAAAAGGAAACTGAGTAGGTAGGGGTTGAGGAGGTTGGGTATAGAGAGGCATAACCTGAGATTATAATAGGGAGGGACATGGTCCAAACAGACCCTAATTATTCGACTGTCAAACTATTGGTCACAAGTCTCTTATTCTTTTTCCACTTGTCAATGAGTAAACGTAAATTTAGTGGAGAGACATGTGGTGTCATGTCAAAAACTGTAGAGGGAGCCAGAAATTATTTGAAAGTCCAATCAACGAAAAGACAGGTTTTAAAAGCGAGTAAAACATAACCAAAACAAGAAATCAGAAACCCAATTCGACCCGAGGACAAAGAGCCGGAATTCTTTGATTTTTCCGAAATGAGTACAAAAACTCAACATCAACCATTTTCGTGTTGAAGAGCTAAGATTTCTAGCTAGCTGCATTTGAATTTAGTGCACCAGAAACCAAAGATTCCCCGAGCACTGTTGCAAGGTGCGAGAGTTTTTTAGATGCTTGAAGGTTACATTTACGCTTTGGAGTCCAAAAGCTTATTCATAGATTCTCACAGGTGGATAGTGCGACAACAAGTGTTAGCACCTCGAAAGATTCAGAGTTGACAAAATTAACTAGATTACCGATAACATTGAAGTCTGCGAGCGTGTCGGAGGACTCGTCAATCGGCGAGCGGAACGGCCGGAGATTCTTTTTCCGGTAGCGAGAGAAGGAGAAGGCGTTGCCAGCTACAGTGACTGAGACCAATGCTCCAGCGAGCTTCGTCACCGTTGCGAAGAGAGCCACCAACGACATCTCGAAGACGATACTGGTAAGTGGAGTACTTCCACAATTTGAGAGAGTCCAGAACGAGCCGTGGGGGACAACAACGGTTCCCCGCCCGAACGGACTACTCCGGAGGGAGGAAAGCGCGTCACTTTATCAAACTACATAAAGGATAAAGAAAGCTGGCCCCTGCTGTGGATAGCGATGGGCTACAATCAATGTAAAATTGTCGTTCACCTCAACGTTTTTTGGGCCAAATGGGCTTTATACTTTTATGAACTGCAAGGATTTTACCGAATGACGTTATGCTGATCGAGGCATTAAGTAACCCCCACTAAAAAATAAAAAAATAAAAAAAGTTGCTAAAGCAAGGTTGGTAAAACAGGTTTAGGGGGAACGTAATGGGCTTATAAAGCTCGGGACAGGTTTGGACTTACGGGGGCTGAGTTGGGACACATGATAATTAGCTAAGCACATGAGGCACCTACCACAAAGTTACTGTTTTTTTAGTAAGGTAATTACCTTCATTACAATTATTATCAAAGTCAACTACCATACTCTAAATTTGAATTATGAAAAAGAACCTTAAAAAGTAACTACCAAGGTAATATGTCGCGGAAAAAAACTTTAAAGAGTAGTCATCAAATGGAATATTTGTAAAGTGTTGTGAAATATAAAAGATTTAAAATAAACTTGCACTTACGAAAATCTGAGTCATGGTAATATTCAAGAGTAACTAAGTATGATTTGTCACTAAGTTATAATCTTTTGGTAGAGTGATTACATTGCTTACAACTTGTTACAAACGAATTAAATGAATTATTACTTAAAGTATTATCTTCGTTTCTAGTATATTTTTGTATACAACAAAAAGACATTGAAAATAGCGAATATCTCACTTTGAAAATAAAAAGCATATTATAAAACCAATTTTCAAAATATAAAGAAACCTTAAATACTCGAGGGAGCTATCATCCAGGGAGAAGAAGACGTCTTATCCGCCAAGCAACACATTCTTTGCTTGTGGTGCAATATATTCTTAGATTCGAGAGGTTTCCGGCCAAGTGAGTACAAAGTTGGCATTCTACCACTCAATCATGGCGTTGTGGAGGTCCGGAGATGAATCACTGACAAACGTAGGCACAACCTATTGCTACACGAAGCTATTAGGTAGCATCTTTAGCACTTTAGGAGAATGTCGTATCCCTTGTACATCTCCTGCCCACGATCAGTGGGGGAAGCAGCAGGTTACTTTCTAGAGCACAGGGATGTAATCACTGTGACCAATAATTCAACCTAAGCAAAGCTACTGGTTAATATGTATGACAACAAGTATATTGTGGTGGGTCATCAATGTTGGTAAAATTCATGGGACGACACTGATGACCATGTCGAGCACCGGTGACTGTGCCGGTAAATATGTTATGACCTTTCGGATTGCAGAATTGTCCCGATCGTCGATTTTTCAATTGGGGTGAAGTCCCGAGAATGGTACATTATTAGATTTCATTCAGTAGCAACTTTTGAATGCGAGTACTCAAGACTCCTGTTGACCTGTAAGCTTTTACAGTTTACACGTTCTTGTGAAACCAAATGGTCTTTCTTGAAGACAGCAGACCGTATAATATTCAGAGACTGTTCACTTTGAACACTTCCACAAAAACCTTTCCGAGGGCCCCTAGTCCAATACAGTGTACCCCACCGACTCAGGGATGACACTGGGGATGACGTATTTCTGATTCTCTGTTGTATAAGAACCTGTTCATCACGCTAGCAGCTTGTATCGTATGTTGTGGAAGGAAATCAAAGGATTTAGCATCAGAGAAACAATTAAATAAAACAGGAAGATGGGTGTTTGTATTTTGCCTGGAAATTGTAGATGGACCACCAAATGCCAGGTTTCGAATTGTTCACTCACTTTTTCCACGAGAATCTTTGCAGGTGTCTTTGTTCCTGTCTTCTTCAAATGGGGCCTCTTCAGAAGAACTAAATTTCTCCACTTTGGACGCATACAAATCAAATGAGAGTGGAGAAATAGCATGCGTCTTTTCTCCCCACCTTTATCAATGTTTCGGCACTATTGATATCCTGATTTTGTCAGGCATATTTATCATTCAGGTCGCCTCATGGAACCAGAAGTAAACTGCTTGAAGCTTTTTCCATTCATCTACATTTCATTATTGTTTGCACCTTTTATATGTCTACCAGTGCCCCGATTCCTTGTCCTAACATGCTTCGATTCTACCCTGAGGTTACATCCACTTTCCCCATATGTACAAGCACAAGAACGTTTTGGTTTGCAACTTCTGAAGTCTAGAGCATTTGAAGGTAAAGGTGGATTTAGCTTGAAGGTAAAGGTGTGTTGTTTATTAGGTTGATGAGACATAATAGGTAATACTGAACAGAAGTACTGAACGGACTAGAATGAAATCACCTACTCTTATAATTAATATGCTCCTCACCTACACTAATGCTGCTAAAGAATGAATCTGTTTCTTGGAGCTTTCAACCCTTCTGTGGGGACGTAGTTTGCAGTTGTTTGATCTGGGGGCCTGAATCACGACATGGAATAAGACGATATGTAGAATAGGCAGGGATAGGTAGGAGTAAAAGCCACTAGGTAGATGCCAGACCCTGATCCAGTCAACTGGCTCGGATGGCCGGGACCTGTGGCTGACGGTCTTTGAAGGATCGCCTGTGGAAGAGGTCAAATGGACAGATGCCGCTTTCCCCCACCTCGCATCGCTCAAAATCCCAGACCCCAAGCACGCACCCACACAAATACTCACCTGCATGCGCGCACGCACATACACGAGAAAAGCTGGTTACGAGACACCCAATTTTAAGTTCTTTAGTCAATCAGTATAGATTTCAAGGATTACCAGCTCCTTTGCTATATCAAAAGGCCAATCCTTGACGCGTCGAAGCAAGAGTTTCCGGGCCAAATTTGAGCTCAAATTCAGACGCCATTTGTCCGCAAAAAAGTGATAGTTCCAGTGTCAGATTCTGTGCAGAGGCTTTCACGTGCGAAATAGAGTGAGCTATACATGTTTCTACTACTCACATGGTTGGATGGATGGCAATATTTGCTGCAGTCTCTAGGAGATTCAAACCAGTAAGAGGGGTCAGGGAAGGAGTCAAACCATGGGAAACAATCTACACAAATAAAAAACGCAGGCCAAGAAATCGGGGAAGGTGAGTTTTGCTTTAGTTTGACCACATCGTAGGAGACCGTGACGGGAAGGCCTCGTCCTCACGCTTTCGAGGTTCCATTCCGCACAGCCCTCAATTAAAACCTTATTTAACATTACAGTTTCCTAGATTCGGTGTTCCCCATCATCTTTGCTAAACTCCGGCCGGGCATAGAAGTGCTTTTGCTGCATAATCAATTGACAACATTAATCATACAACGCTGGACCGTCTAATCTTCTTTTGACTTGGTTGAGCTTGAGGCTGACATATCATAAAGACAGCCCATCAAACTTGAACTCTTGGGTAATCCTGATTTACCCCACTAGCTTTACCGGTAGAAAGCTGGGATTAGAAAGAGTTAAAGACATAGGACCACGCTGATCATCATATCCTCTTGAACTTTCCCTGTAACAATTATTTGATCATTGCCTTGTGGCATGAAATGAAAATGAAGAAAATGACGGGACAAGTCATGAATGGGGATGAAGGTTCAATGATTCAGTGAAGGGTAATTTTTCTTTTTCCTTTTTGGGTCAGAAAAATAGGAAACACGTCTGGAGAGTAATGGGGTTTTGGAGACAAAAAGGGTCATCCCTTTTGCCGTCTTGTGCAGTTGTGATAGCCGAGACGGCAAAATTTGGGAACCCCAGAAGTTCCCCCGTCGATCCAGCGGACCAAAAGCCCCCCTATCCGACAGCCAGCGGATCTTTACCCCCTCCATGGTACAGGATGTGCCCAGATTTGGCACTGTAGGGAAATAGAATAAGAGCAGGCACTGCTTTGGCACATTGACGACAGGGCAGAACGGTAAGTCACGGAGGGCGGGGCCAGTTCTGCTGTCGTCACCGGATCCAGCTTGGAATTCTTTCTGGGCCTTGGACCTGTCACTGTCAGGTCCACCGGAGCAGCCCAATGGTTGTGCCTAACCCTTTCCTCCCCCATGGAATATAAAGCCTAAGGCACCTTCTGATTTTATTTCATAGACTGCAACTTCTTCTTTCTCTCTCTTTAGCTCTGGGGAAGCCAGGAGGAAACTTCCCAAGATGAAAGCAAGATACGAGTTTCTTCGAGGTGTGAATGTGAAAGTTTTACATATGGCGAGTCTGAATTCTTGTATTTCGTTTGAAAAAATCTCTTGCTCTTGTTCTCTTTCTATTGACATGATTCGTGTTCGCTATGTATGTTCAACCTTTTTCTTTTCTTTTTCCTTTTCTTGGACATGAACATCTTGTAGAAAGATTAAATAAGCTTTTCCTTCAGATATGCGGCTTCTGTTATGATCCTTTGTTCTATTTTTCCTGTCTAGAATATGGTGGATGAGGAAGTAATTGTGATCCCAGAGAAGTTCATAATCCTAGCACTGATTATCTCGTACCTTTCTTACATTTCTATCCGTTGATGCAGGTAACCTTGAAGCCATTGGCTTGCATGGTCCCATGAAGAACTCCACCACCGTCCTCAACCCTTCAAGAATTGGAATCCACTGTCGAACGGTCCTCGTAGCAGAAACCTTCGCCGGCGTTCGATCTGGAGACGAGGCTTCCATTGTGATGGTTGCTTGTTTATGTTGATTGGGTGCTATCCTACCTGAGCTTTTTCTTACCTTCTTCTTCATCCAACCTATCTTTTTTTCCTTTATTTTTTAAATTTGTCTTCTTGACCTTGTAAGACCTTTTCTTGATCTTGTAAGACCCCACATCGTGTCTGTTGTCTTTGTTTTCCCATCTCTTACCGGCCCAATATCCAAATTCGCCGAGATAGAGTTTGGGAATCGCCCTTCCTTGTTTCCGCTCAACTCATCTCCTCCTTCCTTGTCTATCCCTCCTGAGCTGTTTGAAAATTAGCTTAGCATGTGTGTCTCTCCTCAGAAATTGTCTTACAGAAGACTTGAGAACCTCCTAGAGTTCATGCGAGCAATGGAAACCTCTATTACATTAGGGGTTTTCTTCTTTCCCAAGTTTCATTTTACATGTAAACCAGAAGTTATTGAAGAAAATGGTAACAGTGGTCCCTGAGAGTTGTAAAAGACCCCAGAATATTAATAAAATATTTCCACTCTATCACAGTTTGTTTCTAATTCTGCTGAGGCCATCGATTTCAATTGAATTATTGTCTGCAGAAATATGCTGTTGCAGGCATCGATTTCGTTGTTTTATATGTTGTTGGCTGAGGAAATAAGGAACAGAATAAAATGTTTTCTCAGATCTGAGAAAGAGATCCCCTCGTGACTGCTCTTATATATATATGATCAGAACATCCACTGTATCATTGAAGCTCTCCCTATCTTTTTCTCTCTCCGACGACTTGCTAAAACTGGTTCATGGAAAGCTGATTACCCCTTGTTGTTATCAAGGGTGTTTTTCTTTCCACAAAGTCATGAAGGAGTGAGCTCAGAGAGACCAAAAAAAGAACCCAAAAAAGCAAGAAAGACACAGAGAAGTAAAGCTCCGATCTCTTTTATATGGTTGCTTTGTTTCCACTTTTAAGCAAGCAAGCAGGATGAACTGAAGGAGTTCGATTTGGCAGCTCAAGCTTCCCTTGACCTGGATCTGTATTTCGCTGCACTTCTTGCTGGCTCTTGGTCAAATCATTAAGTTGTCTAAAGTAAACTAAGAACCAAATCCAAATCCTTTGATCTTCATCAACGTTTATAAGTAAACTAAGAAACCTCTAGCTGATTCTTCAACTTGCCTAAATTAAGCAATTCCTTTCCTCTTCAGCTCTTGGTGAATAATTGGCCAAGCATCCTAAAGGATACAAACAAGCCTACCTCACACCTAAGGTAAACGTGAAGAGCCATCATTAAAGTGTATTGTGTTCTTCCTTTTCAACTTGATCAAGATTCTCATGCTAAGCAGAGGACATGTCAACATCATAGAGGAAATTTCCAAGGTTTATAGCTTTCCTAAACCTAATAACACGACTATTGATCTCTTACAAATGCTAGGCCCTGCCTTTGCGTCCCCATTACCCTCTCTTTCCCTTGGAGCCAATCACCATGAGGGGGAAGAGAAAAAGAGGAAGGAAGGAAACAATTAACGCCTTAATGAATTCTGTAATCCTAGTGGAAAGAAACTTAATGAATTCACTCCATCTGCTAATGTTGATCATGATACATGCATGTGAAACATGACGTGGCGATTGGAGGGCATGCAGTTACGTTGAACAGTCAAAAGTAATCCGTAAAATGAAGACCAGGTTGTTCACTAATTATGTGGAGGAGCCGGTTAACATTTCGAGAGCAGCATGAGTACTAAAAGTGGTCAGAATGGTGAATTCTAGCGCAAAATGATGATGTCCACTAGTGGGCATTGAAAAGCTAAATGCCTTTAGCTTGTCCGTCGCTTATTTACCTCTCTCTCCTCTCTCTCTCTCTCTCTCTCTCTCTCTCTCTCTCTCTCTCACTTTCAAGGGAATGTGACCACATGAAAATTAAGCCTGGATTGAGGGGCTCGCATACTTTCCCTCGTATCCCATTTGAGCTTCGGCAGGGTTAGGTATCGCCAGCATAGGGCCCATCCTTGACAAACACTTTTCCATCTTTAGGTAACATGCTAGCATGCCGCATTCATTAGGTTTTTACTTTTGTTCGTATGATTCCTCCCCCAGACCCTTAGAAAAGGAGAGGAATTACCTCTCAATAATGTCCCCCTGGAAACTTTTAGCCATGCTTTAAAGACTTCCTTTTGGACTGTTCCCTTCAGTGCAAATCAACCACAAAGTAGAAATTAATTGAATGCGATGTGCTCTCCATGGCCCTGCCTGGTTTCTTCTGCCTCGCCACGAGGTGCAACATTTCCCCTTTCTGCCAGGCAGCGTCCTCGTCCTATTTCCAGTGGGACAAGCCTCCACCTTGCCCATTTAATATCCTGTAAAGCTTTCAACTGATGCAATGATCAATCAAAAAGAATATGATTTTCCGATTCCAATGACTGTAGCTGAAGAAGAACAGTAACAAAATGTCACCAAGACCAAGTAAGTTTCGGGATAAGCCTATACATGTAAGAGTTGGCGGCACCTGGTTAATTTTTATTCCAATCAACAACTCCGGGTTCCTTTCATCAAAAAAACATCCGTCCAAATCTTGGTTGATGAATGTTGAACAAGACCACCGTGAATTGTCGCTTCAAGCGTGATGTGCTCGATAAGATTGTATTGTCAATATGTAATAATTGTGAGCTCTGAACTGTATATACTGACGATGAGATTTTTAAAAAAACACCAAGGCATGATAGGTCTTGATGACTTTCAGTCTTCAAACTCTGTACTTGGTCGGATGCCCTGCCAGATCAGCCAGGGAACGTGAATCTTGAGTGAGTGTCGGTGTTCAGTGGCCCGGAATAACCGAGGTTGTTTCGCAGTAAAAGTATTTTCAGCATTACGAGCATGTCATGGCTGACGATTTCCATGTGGGAAGTGTTAGGTTTGGCAACAGAACCTCATAGTTGGGCTGGCTGGGACGATCTGCGTTTGCTGATCCACTGAGGGAGCCACGCCATGCACCAGAGTCCAGTAAGTTAGGAGGAGATCAAGTTCGAGCCCATTCACGTCGATTGCCAACTTTACTTGGGGCCAGGTTTTCCGAGCTCGTTGGGGAGAAGTCGCTTTTGTGCTTGTCCTCTACTGTTGATGAGCAACCGGGGAATTGAGAGGCCTCTTTTGGCGCATTTGGATCGATGCCTTCTAAAGCCTCCAAGCTTGGAGAGTCACTCACATCAACATTGGAGGGAACTTATTATAAGATGACAATTCGAATTGAGATGTGCAACTTTTTTCTTAGGATAGCAATTAAAATTAGGTACTTTGTCATTATATTTAGTAAAATTAAATAATATTATTATATTATTTAAATATTACAATCTCAAAATAATTGAATCTATTATATCAATAAATTTAGGCATTTTGGCTAAATAGTTGAATTTGTTACAATTAATATTAGAGATAAATCATGTGTCTCATGTTCGAATCACAAAAGGAACAATCTATGGAAAATGCTACTTAGATTAAGGTAAAGTATGAGCCACCTAGAATAGGACATCGGGAGGTCAAATTATAAGCATGATGGAATGTTACTTTAAATTATATTTTTCTTATGTAATTAATTACCAAGTGATGAATTATAAGCTAATAGTGCAAATTTTTAGGAGTTTCTTTGTCTAATTTTACGAATGTGGGTGTTCAACTATGGGCAGTGTAGTTGACACACAAACCCCGTTCAATAAGAGGGGCTCATTCTTTAGGTGTCAGCAGCCACACCGCTGAAACACAAGGCATAATTTTCTAAAGAAAAACGCCACGGATAAGATAACTTTCTAGATTTGGCTCTTGGTTCATTTGATCAGTCGTCGACTAAATTAATGATGTCTGGTACATACAAGTTGAAAAACCTTCCCACTGTCAACCATACCCAGAACACCATAAAATTGGTAATTTTCTAATAATCAATTCTCTCGTTTTCCTGTTGGTGGTTAATCAAATCTATCATTTTCCGGAGTTCATTCTGACAGGACTCGCAAACCCCTCGACCTCATATTTCATAGTGAGATGCTTCATCACTGCAACACACAGGTAGCCAATAAGGTTCGTTGATGATATTTCGGGAATCTTGCTTGGTGCCTTATGAATTATCTTTCTTTAGTGTTTTATTGGCAATGGCTACAAGAAATGCATGCACCTCCTTTGAATATGCAAAAAGGGTTCACATCACTGTGGTCCGGAAGACCATTAACAGAGATTCCAGGCATGAATGTTCAGTTTTTGAACGTAAACTAATAAGCCCATCGTTTTCTCCTTATAGGAGTGATCATCGAGATGCATTGTATAAGGCATTAAACTATCTTGACTTGCCTTTTCTTTCTTCAGTACAATAGGCTCGAGATTTTATAAACCAAGTGTCGTTTTTGACATGCTATGGGTCTACTTGACAAGATTTGAGTGTCACGGCTTTCCCATTGTGAAGTGACACAGGGAAATTTATAATGATTGTGGATTGGAAATTAGCTACCAAAGACACTGAAGATTGAATGTGATTGTTGCCTTGCTAGAATTTGACTCATACAAATTTAGCTTCTTAATTATTATGCTTCATTCTTGGAAATTATAAACGCTTCTTCATACTTTGTGGCCCAGATTCTTATTTGACTACTTCTTAATGACAGATTATTGTTTGGCTACATGTCCATCTCTAGAAATTTTAAGTTTTTACGGGATTTGTATTTGACTAGATCTCCATCTATTAAGGAGAAGTAAGCCTTGCGAGTTGATTAATTAAAATAATTCAGCTTTATGATTACAGTTACAGAAAATTAGATTAAGTAAGATCTGGGAATAATGGAAAATAATTTTGTTTTCTAAATACGCAAACCGTCTTAATAAATAAATTGCCATGGTTTTACCTGCAATCGTAGTTAGATTTGCTTGTGGCCACCAGATTCGCATGACGGCTATTAAGGCAGCCATTGACCTGTCTAAAGAGTCGAGGCCTATGCGAAGGTCATTGTCTAAGAAGCCTAGAATAGCATCAGATACGTGTAGCCATCGCTCCGATCTGTCTGGCAACTTTATAACAGCCGCCTCTACATCGGAGTGATGGCCGCTGCTATAGCTTTTGATTTAGGGTTTTAGCCTCGTATGGAAGCTAGCTCCAAGAATTTATTATTATAATTATTTTATAAGTTTTTTTTAATCTTAAAAAGGAACACTTATAAGTGGGAATCTTACCAAAAATATTTAATTGCAGCTAATATTTCTAATATAAAAATCCGTACCAAAACGCTTCTTAATTGTTAACTTTTTTCAAAAAGTTCTATTGTAAACCCTCCTTTTCCTTTTGGAAGTGAGTGTTAGATAACATGTCTCAATTGCCTAAGCTTTCGCATCTCAGTCTGATGTTCCATTCCGACGTTGCCCACTGCTGAGAGAGACCTCTGTCGTGCAATGGAAGGACAGTGATGGCCACCACGATGTAATACTAGGAACAAATACGTTTAAAGAAATAAACAGGACCACAGTTATTTATTTCCCTCCGGGCTATTTGAGAGAGACCCAGGGTTGTTGTCGAGGATGGTGGTGCAGTAATCTCTTGTCCTTTCACAAGATTTACTCGCTAATTTCCTCTGAGTTTGATGTTTAGCCTATCCTCTTCTTAACTATTGTTCGGTCACCCTTCATGTCGAGTCTCCAGGATAGTGTTGCAATCGATGAAATAAACCAACGAACGAAAATAACGAAGCAGGTAGAAAAAATGGTTACTACTGTTGGGCAACTTGACCATAAGTGGAATCCATGGGAATGCAAACCTTGCTTCCAATTAGTGTCGACATCAGCTTTTAAAATCCGAAAGTGTAAGTCTGCTTTCGGTAGGAGATTAGGTTCTCCTGGTCCCTCTGGTGCGAGTCTTTGTTTAATCCATTCATTTCAATCTGCACGTTGATTTTCTCACTTGACAAAGTCGTGCATCCAACTTTCATATGGTTCATATAAGATGAAAGCAAACTCCCACGATACTCCAATAAGTATAAGCTTTTTGACAAAGTGGTAACGAGATGACAATATTTGGTATCAAAGCACCCCACTTTCTAAGTTTAAGTCACCTTGTTAGCTGCTCCGGAAAATGATTATCATGGTAGTATAACGAGTCTAGAGTAGGGTCGATAGGACATTAAATCAAAAATATGATAAAATGTTACGATCCTACAAGATGAGAACAAAGTTATGTGATATTCCAATAGGTTCAAAAACATCACCATCACCACAACTTCCTCTTTTTCTTGTAATTTCTTTATTAATTACACACCCTGCTAAAAGTCTTCATACGAAAGTTACGTGAACTTTCTTACTATGAAGTCTAAAGCGCTATGATATTATCGTGAATCCAGATCGGATTTGTGAATGGTTCTATCAATGTGACTTTTTTTCCTAGAATTAGATGGAGGCATATTAAAATGCGAAAGGGGCGGCCTATATTCTTGACCTGCCCTGCTATCACTGCTGTTGTACAGACAATGCCTTTGAGATGAGAGATGAGGTTGGTATCTAGAAACGCGAGCACCCCATAAAGCTTTAACCTCGATTCCAATACGTGGAATGCAGTGTATCTCTTGAAATGTGAAGAATCCAACCGGTACCAGCTGCGGCTCAGATGTCAATGCCTTGTGGAGTGCAAGGACTAGCCATCACTACGGAGTTCCTTTTGATCATTTTTTGTTGCACAACAAATTCTTTGAAAATTTTGAAAAATGCAACGACAGCTAACCCAGAATAGTATTAATACTGTATTTAATAACCAAATAGTGGAAGTTCACTATTTATCTTGGAAAAAGTAATAATTTTTTTTAAAAAGAAAACAGTGATAATAAGTTTGAGCAAGAAAGAAAAGGTTGGGTTTATTTTATTTCTTGGAAGAAGTCATAAATGGAATGAGAAGAGAGAGAGAGTATGGTTGGATGAGGTGGGTCTAGAATTAGGTAACGTGCCCAAGAAGCATAGAATAAGAAAAGGAGGGAAGTAATTAGAAAGGGTCAAAGTCAAAAAAGAGGGTAATAAAGGTTGCAAAAAGAATCAATACTTATCACCTAAAAGCAGAATGGAAAGGTAATTCCGCGGGCTGAAGGAAGAATTTAATCTCCAGTCAAAGTACAGGTTCAAAAAGTCAACCTTCTTGTGTGACAAGATTGGCGAGTTGTACTTCACCACAAGGACAGATTCCATCCTTGTGTTCACGGTGTCGCCCTAGCCCCACCCACAATTGACAATTGAGGCTGAAATTTTATGACTTCGGAACCTTGTAAGAAAGAGAAGCCTAGTAATAAAGCAAATATATCTATGTTTTACATTTATACGTGAATTTGGATGCGTGTGCATAAATAAAAAAATATTCATAAGGTCACTTAGTTACGGAATAAATATATCTAGATCTGTTCTTGGTCAAGTGCAAAATCATGATATCCCCTTAAATATTCGATTGAATGGTATTTTGAAGGTGGTCATATCTTTGTAGATTTTGCCATTAAGCCGTAAGCATAAGCACGCGCGTGACATCGTCGTAGCCCATCAGGATTTTGCGCTCTACCCCCTTAAGTATCTCCCTATCGGCTCTCCAATAACTCCCTTACCCTTTTTCTTACTCTATCTTCCTCGCTCTCTCCAACACAAACACCTTGAGTTTTCTTGTTTTGTTGTCTCTCCCATCCTATTCTTCTTCCTTCGGCTGCTTTCCCATATCGTGTAGGAAGCTATAATGGTGGTACCCTCGAAAACCCCACTTGGCGGCGAAAAGCTTCGAGTCATGGAGCTTCCTATAGTCGACCTGTCGGCTGAGAGATCAGAGGTGTCGAAGGTCATTGTCAAGGCCTGTGAAGAATACGGTTTCTTTAAGGTGGTCAACCATGGTGTCCCTGATGACGCTATAGTAAGGCTAGAAGAAGAAAGCCTGAGCTTCTTTGCCCTACCAGCATCAGAAAAACAACGAGCAGGGCCGGCTGATCCTTTCGGCTATGGCTGCAAGAACATAGGCTTTAACGGAGATACTGGAGATGTAGAGTATCTTACACTTAACTCCAATCCACTCTCCATCGCTGAGAGATCCAAAAGCATCTCCAAAGATCCCTCCAAATTCAGGTACTTAAAACGCTTATCTCGCCTCCAGTTAATTTCCATTTTTTACGCATTGCCTTGGTTGCATGCTTTTTTTGCTTACTGTTTATCCCTCTATATCTTGTTGCACTGATTTTGAGTAAATACACACTATTCATAACTTCTAGGTTTTAGTTAATACATAGTAATTTTTGCATGGGCTGTCAGGCTTTGCACAACAAATATGTAAGAGATGATGATAGTATCTAGAGGAGTTACGAGATCATGCACGTCTAGGATTTGTTTCTATTTTGGGTTTAGACCATCCTCACAAAGCTCACTGGCATACCAAGTGACTTCTTTTCAGTGAGCTATTATGGTGTAAACATAGTACTTGGAACCACCTTGAAACCAGTTGTACTTGCCCACCATAGCCACGCAAAAGGAAAAGAGAGAAAGCATGAGTCGTGTCCGATTAGATGATAGCAAAATTTGTGGACGACTTTTCAGATGTCTGTTATGGCGCAGAATATATTCATTATCCTAACAGTGACGCGGTGTTGTGGGGAAGGAACAGTGACACGTTCCTTGATAGGTTAGCATTCAGTTTGGCACTTTTATTTTTCAGATTCACTGAGAAGGCATCACAAATGTTAATAGTGAAATGTAGCCTAAGACAATGATAATGATATGTGGGGAATGGATTATGAGAAAAACGCTGTCACGAGGTGGCTTTCCATGCTTTTGGTGTGTTTTTTCTTTGTATAACTTTTTATTTTCTTTATTTTTTCCTTACGATGATGGTAATCTAAAATAAAAGAGCAACTGGGATTCACACAAAAGGAACTCTCCTTAAATTGAAAGCTAAGAGATGATTGATGGAACCATCAGAGCACGTGAGTTTTGAAAGCATAAAAACAATTACAGGTCACATGGGGTTAAGGATGTGTTGCTCCGGGAAGGCAGGGCATGTTTGAGGTACACTTTTCCCACTCTGTAACGCATGGCAACGCTGGCTCAGGGATAGCTTTACGAAAAGAAAACAAGATAAGTGAAGGCAGTAGAAAGTACAATCAAATGACAAGAGAGAGATACATCAAGAAGGTCCAATCAAATCAAAATGAAAAAAAGGTCGAAAAGGGTGTATAAAAACCGACCTCAAAATACAAAGCAAAAGCTATCTAAAAAATTGATGGGTGGCATATTGTGAATTCAACACAAACTCCTCCTGCTTACTTCTGATGTGAGATTGTGATTGTGGATGCGTATGACAGCTCTGCGGCAAGTGGCTACGTCGAAGCAGTTAGGGAGCTGGCATGTGTGCTATTGGAGCTCATGGCAGAGGGCCTGTTGGTTTCGGACACGTCGGTGTTCAGCAGGCTTATCAGGGACGTTGACAGTGACTCAGTCCTCAGGCTCAATCACTATCCACCGATGCCGATGCAAGTGGACTGTAAAGCTTTGGACTCTTCACCGTCCCATCCTAACAGTAAGGTTGCGTTTGGAGAGCATTCTGACCCTCAGATCCTGACCCTTCTCAGATCGAACGATGTGAGCGGCCTTCAGATCACCGTCCAGGATGGAGTCTGGATCCCAGTACCTCCAGACCCCAGCACCTTTTGGGTTAACGTGGGTGACATGTTACAAGTAGGTGGTCCTTCTTCTCTCTCCCTTTCTCCCTCTCTCTATCTCTGTGGTCAGCACAGGTTTTAGAAGATGAGGTGCGATAGAAACTGACAGCAAATGATGTGAAAAGCAACGTAAAAGTTTTTATGTAAGCGGGAAGCCGGATATCAGTTTCCAACAGGGAAGATTTAGGGAACTGAGTAGTCGATGATTAGCTCGCGTAAGATGATAAAAAATGAAGCAGGAAAGTGCTTGGCTTGACATGAGATAGACTGCCAAAGACAAAAGAGCTAAGAATAACGTGTCTTCTATCTGCTCCCTCACATGCATCCTTTCTGTTTTCTGTGGTCAAATAGTTCTTACCACCACCCACGAGAAAGTAGCTGTCAGATGAAGTCATACTCAAATTATTCTCCGCAATTTGTAACCCTTGGAAGAAACTAAAGCCAACCATAGCTTCCAACTTGTTTGTAGACCAAAAATGCCGTAAAAAGAGATCCTGCTGCAAAAATAGGCACTAATGCTATATAGTAGTTAATTGCACGATGTTGTTGATGATGATGATGATGATGATGAAATTTATTTGTTGCCTGTTTTTTTGAAGGCTATGACAAATGGAAGATTTGTGAGCGTCCGACACAGGGCCCTGACAAACTCATGCAGGTCGAGGATTTCAATGGCGTTCTTTGGGGGACCCCCCCTCCAAGCATGGATAACCGCGCTTCCAGAGGCGGTCAACCCCAACAAGCTCCCCCTCTACAGACCCTTCACCTGGGCTGAATACAAGAAAACTGCCTACTCACTGCGCCTTGGGGACAGTCGTCTCGACCGTTTCCGGACCTTCACAGATCCCGGCTTTCCTTCCTGAATTCACTGCTGCAAGTAACGAGCAATTCCAAGATATGAAGGGTGGTTCTTAGGGGTTTTCCTTTTTTGTTTTTGTTTTCATTTTTGTTGACTTTTGGAGGAGGGACTCAATACAAAGCTTTCTTTCTACAAAGCTTTCCAGCAGCTTTAGCTTAGACAAGGATATAGACCTTTTGTAGAGTGGAAGAAGTGTTCGTGCCGCTGTAATTTTAAGTCATCAAAGAAAAATGCCCTATTACTTACCGAGTTTGGAATGAAAATGCCTGGTATCTGATGTATATTCTTTTCCTAACACATGACCAAGTATCACAATCTTGAAGATGATGCAACTTTTCATACCCTTCGACTTCACACAACACATCCAAAGAAAGCAAAAGGATCTGTTTCTTAGAAAACGAACACGCATGAGCAGACAAACTTTAACCAGAGCATGACCTGGAAAGTTGTGAGCAAAGGAAGAATAGTACTACAGCGTACAGTGAAAGTTCAAAATGTTGTCAGAGCACTGTATAACAGTAATTACATGCAATTGTTCAGCGGTAGAAGAACCATACAAATAGGTTAGGAGGCTCTTCAAAAACAGAGCCGTCAAATCTGAATCGTCCCTCCTTAAATCAATGGGACAACAGATTATAATTTGCAATACAATTTTTGACGTCCGAAACCAGTGTCACAACCTCTAAGCCTAGCTAATGGTGGGAGTCCGGTTCTAAAAGCACCCACTCTCACCTAACAAGAACCTGAGACCTTGCTGCAAAACGTGAGCACTTCTTTCGACCAGTTTTGCTAAGCGCACAAACACAAATTTCAAGCAGTTCATAATCCTCCTCCCAGAACAACAAGGATGCCTTCTCCGGGTTCTCCAAAAGCATCTTGGAAGTTAGAAAACCGGCAATTGTCCATGTCTGAAAGAGACGGGATTGCTTTCCTATGAATCTTCCACTTCGTGTGTCATAATATTCAGGCCAATCATCCGCTGAAAGCCTCTTCTCTGCCAAAGCAACAGCCTTCTCTGCCAATTCCGGCCTCCCCATCTTAATGCAGGCCAATGTGAACTAGAAACATTAAGTAGGAGAATGTCAAACAAGTCAAATCATTATGATCCAGCCAATGCCCAAAATCAACCCTCAGAGCAATTCCTAGATAAAAGATCAACTTACCTGCCATAGCAGCGTTGGCCAAGATCCACCATTATGATAAGACCAGGGGCTGCAAGCAAGCAGAGATAATCAGATTTGTGAATTAGGACATGTATAGGAAAATAACAACTTAATTAGCGAGTCTCACGTATTCTTTGGGTCACTGCCAGTGATTATACGCCACTCCTCATTCTCCAAAGCTGGATAACAAATTTTAAGAGGCATTTGAGCCACAAGATCATCCCATTTGTCCTCAATCAAATTCAGAATACCCTCGTTTTGTTTTGGGCTACCCAAAGACGAGACAATGGCCCAAAGATTTCCAAGTGTGAAAAACCTAAAATCCATATGGGCAGGTTGCAGATTGCCAATCATGTATCCACCTTTTTCAGGTATCCAGTCTACTAGCCAAGAAGGAATTTGATCTGGATAAATGTTGAATTTGTTGATAGCATCTGTAGAGTATTCCTCTGTCTTGTAACGATAAATCTCATTGATCTTTTTCATATCCACCCAATAATACTCTCTGATATGAAAAGAGAGTGCACTTAGTCGATTATTTATCGCAGCCACCAAATTCTTGGTTCCATCATTGACAATAAGCATTTCACGGGAAGAACGTAGAGCTGAGTAGAATAATGCCTGTAAAATAAGATTTCTTAATAAAGCTAAGACAAGGATAAGTGTGAAATTAAACTAATAACAAAGGAATGGGAGATCATTAAAGTCGGACAACTTACACATATTTTGCAACATCATAAACACCGTCCAAATACATTTAGACAAAATGCACATACAACCGCAGAACATTATGGACCAAAAAATTCAAGCAGGAATCCAACGGACCAAGCACAAGATTTAGATTTTAAGGCAGAATTGTTCAAGACTTACTTGGATTTCAAGAGGGTGTCCATGAATACCCATCCGTCTATCAATCATGCAGGAGCCATCAGTGACTAACAGGGACGGAAACATGTCAAACCCATCAGTTAAGCAAAGATTAAGGATTAATCTTATGCCCGTCTGGACGTCCACTCTTTCTTGTAATGCATAGTCACCAGTGATCTTGCCATAAGCTCTCAACAAAATAATCCACCACAGCCCTGTCAATGTAAGTAACCAAACTTTGTAAGACATTTATGCTAGATAAACTTCCATTTTTCCAAATAAAAAATGACTATCCCCACTTAAGCTTATATGATATCTTTGATGTCTCGAAGTGTTGAAAATACTACAGCTTTCGTACCAGGCACCCATTTTACACAATATATACAGATAGTTCTAAAATCTTAAAATCAATAAAAGAATCAAGATATTGAGCAACCAAACAATAATGGTTAAAGCTTATGGTGTGACATTTTATGAAAATGAACTAGAATTAACAAATTTCCGGGGACAAGAACTGCAGTTATCTTACCAGAATCAACAGGTGCAACCCGACCTATGGCTGATTCACCAAAATCGGGATCTAAAACTTCCTCAAACGCTTCATTGCTTCCATCCAGGGGGATACTCCTAACTTTAAAACTTGCCGGCATCAACCCTTGACCAGGACTATAGCAGTCAACTGTTTTTTCCCAACTCTAAGAAAGAAGCAAAACACATGATCAGATTTGGAACCTTAATTTAAGTGTCATTATTCACTTAACACACCACAGATTACAACCAAATCTCCTTAAAAACCCTTTGACAACCTCTTAAATATGCTCCCTACTCCACTTTACTATTCAAAAATGCATCAATTTCCCTCATTAAAAGAAAGTCTGTTACTTGCAAGCAAGAAAATTATCTCCCACACACTAGTCTGACTGAATAACCTAATTGTACATTCCAATGGGCATCGGATTCAACCTGCAACTGATTTAACGAGAAGATGCTACCTAATATACTTCAGGCAGTACCTTCTATGCCTTTTCTATAGTATGAGAAACTATAAGCTCTTAGCTTTACTTAAAATGAAAAGCAAAAGTCACTGGTGAGAGAACCCACTAGAACAGCGTGGTTCCAACTGAAAATAGGGATGAGAAGCAGCCTTTGCGGTCAAAGATAAAAGGAAAGTTGACTAATAATGATGGATTAGCCAGCTCACAAAGATCTTTCAACCCATCAGCCATGTATTTAGCATCATATTATGAAAGTGACAATAATCCTGAGCAAGTCCATTAACTTCTACTCTCTTATACCCAGGTTCATGCAACAGAACCATCTACCTTAAAATAGACATCTAAGTGCTAATTGTCAACATATATAAAGTAGGAACAAAAACTGGCATTGGCCATTACTAGTATACGAAAAAATAACACAGAGAAAACACATTAGAAAAAAGAAAAAAGAAAAAAAAAGAAAGACAAAGCAATGGATGTCAATATACCTGCAATTGCAAAGTGTGAAGAAGAAAATTCTTCACAATCTCAGTTTCCCCATTGAGTAAGAATGCAAGTGCCGAGGGGACGAAATCTCGTATAAAGACCTGATCATAGTTGAGCTGCTGCTTGTCAGCCAGATCATTAGCCGCAACAGTTCCCACAGGATTTCCACAATAACTAACAATTGCATTTCGAAGCAATTTCCACGCCTCTTTCTCGATCTGGGACACCTCCTTCTCCAACTTATTCTCATCCAAACTCCTTAAATCATCGGCGTTTATTCTTGAACCATCAAAATCCAACTTAGACTTTTCTTCTTCAACGGCATCCTGACCTGTCTCAATCTTCTCGATCACCAAAGGCTTCACATTTAATCCGCCTTGAATGTAAATCCTCTCAAAGCCCTCCTGATTAACATGACTCTCAACGGAGGTTGAATGGTTCCTAAAGTCTGATGCTACATTGGGGATTACTAAAACACCCCTACCACGACCTCTACCAACACGGAAACTCGTTCCAAATGCCCTAGACTGACCCCAACTCGAACCAGACACACAAAAAGCTCTCTGATTAGAGTCGACTGCACGTACGCACCCGGTAATCTGACAGTTACAGCTACCGAATCGACGGCAATGAAATTTCGACAAATTATGGGTCATCAAGTTGTTGAATTTTCCGGATGAAAACCCAAAAATTGAGGACCCTTTATAGCTAATTAGTATCCTACAATAGGGTTTCATAGCGGAAATGCCAATACAACCGCTAGTGTTCATTCCAATATCTGAATACTACTAATTCAAAGATATTGTTTCAACTAAAAGTTAGCCTACAGTATAAAACCGAAAATTTTCTTTTGTTTTTGGGTAAAAATTTAGATACAATTTAAGTGAATGTAATCTATACACAACTCTGTTAATCTTCAATGTTTAAAGAACACAGATCAAATATGGACGAGAACAAAGAAGAGATTTGTAGACGAATATACAATACAATTTGAAGATGAAATCGAAATCGGAAACGCAAGGAAACTCTTACAACAGGTGATTAACTTACAGTCTGATCGGAAACGAAGGATTTCAATGAGAATCGTAGATTTGGGAGAAGGTGTCGGAAGGGGGCTTTTAAAGAAACGGAACAGGAAAGTTCGTGGAGGGCTGGAGATATTCCATGTGAATTCAAAGCAATGCGATTTACACTGCTGTCCCTGCACGTGCAAGTTGGTTTAGATACTGTTCCAACGAATTCCCAGAAATTACCCCCTTTCCGTTTTTACTCACGTGGATATTTCTAATTGGTCACGGACTTAAAATTATATATTTCTTTCCTCGACTTTTATTTTCATGTAAACACCGTTTTTGTGAATAAAGGGACAATAATCTTACAAGAAATGATGCTAAAATTGAATTAAGTTTACCATAATATTATTTATTAATTCTTGAATTTACTTCTAGTCATATTTAAAACACTATGATACTTCTGTATTTTGTAAAGATGGATTATATTATATTCATGTATTAATAAAATAAATTTAACTCTGACCATATCCTTTTCATACATACCAGTTGATTATCTTGACATTATTGTTTTGGTAACCACTTATTTTTTCTAAGTGCATGATTGATGAAGCTCCAAGTCATGTCAAACAAGAGCCTAAGCCAATCATTGAAGCAACTATAATATCAAATTAGGAAGTGGAGACCAAAAACCCTAAAATTTGTGACCAATCAATTCCGGGTCAATAAAAGATACATAATTATTGAGTTTTAAACATATTTATCTTGACTTACATGATAAATACAATAGCAAATCAATTAGTAATCAAGTTATTGGGTTTCAGATTAGCATTATAATATTATTTTATCTTAACTAAAAAAAAGCATCAGAGAATAGTCATTATTCCATGTTTAAAAAAAAAAACAATTTTATGAAGAGCCGAGCTATGTTATTTTATATTTGACAAACTTTATTGAAATCAGCAACTTATGAATAATTATAAATAGCCTTTAGCTTGTAATTTAGACTTGCACACGGGGGTAGTTTGAACAGTCTTAAGATGAGAAAGTTACCCACCTAGAAACGGCCATGTGGTGCTTCGGCGAGGGTATAACCGTCATACACTTGTTATATGCAAATGGATGAGATTGGCCGGCAGCGGTCCCCACAACTTCTAGACTTTTAAAATGTGCGGAAATCAAGGCGGTCCCCGTCAGTTTTCCACATATACTTTACCTTTGAAACGTGGCGATATCCGATCTGCTCTAAACGGGGCTCCCCACGAACTTTTCATTACTTTGATTCGGGACAGCTACGGATATCTATGTAGAAATATCGCCGATATTTCGGAAGTGGCATTCTTATCTTCGGTCATAAGCGACGAAGAGGGATTCTCCGTTAACGTCAATTTAAGCTTCGCGTCCGCATGTCGTGCATTGACGCGCTCGACACGGTACCGTTGTCGTGTATAGAGCTGCGAAGATTTAACTCGTTGTCAAGGGGAAACACGCATGTCCAATAGTCTTTGGGGTTGTTCTGTTTTTCTTTTTCTTTCTCTAAATCTTGTTTTGTATCGAATAAGAAGAAAAAAGAATAAAAAGAAAAAGGAAAGGACAACTTATCGTGATAAATCTATTTTCTAAAATAAATTAAAATAATAAATTATTTATTGGTTAATGCGTGTCATTCTTGTGTATGGACCATGCTAATTTTCTTGGTATTATTCTAATTTTATATATCCCAAGAAGAGTAAGCGTTAAAATAGCTCAGGCCAGAAGAAGTCCAAACAATCCAGACATTTCCGTTCGGCCAGGCCCCAAGAACAATGACAAACCCACAAGCCCGAGGCAAAGAATCAGCCAGCAGGCTTCCTTGGGTCGTGATCAGGTTTTGCGTAAATAAGAGTTTGGGCTAGCGGCATCTAAATATTGGGCTATGAAATTTCAAGTGGAAAAACTAGCCCAGGTTAGAAGATTCAAGAGGGTTCATTGGGGCCTGACCTGGTTTAACAAATCGTTGAGTTTGGGCTCAACAATTCAAATTCTCCAGAGCCATTTTGGGCTGAAAGTATAGGACTTTTTTTTTTTTGTTTTTTCAATTTTGGGCTTTCCTATCACCATAGGGAAAAAAAAAGAAGCAAGATTAAACATATGGTTCAATCTTAGCAAATTTTCTTTATTTTATTCTGTTTAATTTTGTTGTTTGAAATAACCATACAGGGGATAAAGTTATGATACCAAATAATTTTTCTTCTTATCTTTCCCCAACCAGGTAGAAAGAGGGGAGGTTTTATTGGGGAAGGAGAAGACTTGAACCCTAACCACTGGTTGGAAACTATTCTGCTCTACCGAGCCACTAAAAGCTCATGCTAATACCAATTACAAATACACTGCCAAAAAATGTACAAGTTCTACAGGATTGTAGAATCATTATGAGCCAAATTCTTGTCGGGTTGTGGTGAACCACTATGAGCAAACATTGATATAAAATACCATTAAAAGATTAAGCATTAGGAACATAATTGGCGGATCATCTTAAAAAGGAAAAGGCATGGGACAGTTAGCCTCACCAATCGCTCCTGCTATATCCACTTCCAAATAATGGAACTTTTGGCCTTTACAACCACATGCTGGAATGAAAATACTTAATAGAGATACCCACATAAACCTTTCACACTTGCAGATTAAGATAACTTGATCTTTATAAAATTAAAAAAAAAGACTTGCTTTTCTTTCTTTAAACAAGAGACCTATTCTCTCTGCCTCGTTTCCTAAAATCCAAAGCAAAGCATGCTACTATATTGTTAAAATAAACAACCCACTCTAGATTATATGCAAACTTTTTTTCCATTCCTTTCTTCTGTGTCACCATCCTCGATGGCGTAAGCCGTGATTCCATTTTGGCGCTCACCTGTTGCCACTATATCACTTAACATTAAATAAGTGCAAGATCATTTGCTTGACCCATGTTTTTTTGTGTTATTATAATGCCAAACACGATCACAAGTCAAGGCACTAGGCTGCCGATTTCACTGACATCATTTGTTGTGAATGGAGAAGCATCTTTAACTCAAGATTAGACTCTTCCCATTCTCGAGTTGTTCGAGTAAAAGACCACATGGTAGATGGCATCAGCGTTCAGATTGAGCAGGGACTTGATCGACTTAATCGTCTTTGGCTCTAGGCTGGAAGTCGGTCGGGTGGGTTAACTTCTTTTCTCAGTTATCATCATGAGTGAATTCTTTACAATTTTAGTGAATCATGCAATTATGGTCGTGAAAGTGCTTTATCCCGACAACTACTATAAGTTTAACTTTTGGTTCGTCTATATTGGCCATTTGATTCCTACCCATCACGTGAGAATATACTTTGAACCCTACTTTTTCTTTTGTCTCTTTGTGCCTAATAAAATATGAAAGACTAACGGCACACGTTAGATGCAAAAGAATGCAAAACATGATGGAACTAGGAACTCTAATTATATAGGAAGGTCAATTTTTTATGTATATAAGTAAAGACTGACATCATGGATGAAGTAATTTAAAGAACATCCTTCGTATCTTTTTGTGGATTAAATGTTACAGATCATGAAGCATAAATTAAAGATTGGGAATATTATATCTGAATGTCATTGTTCTTCAATATGGAAACCTTGTTTGGATGGGAACCTTAAAGAAGACCTATTAAAAATTAAATATTCTTACAACTACTAATTCTGAATTAGGCTAACCACGAAAGTTTACATTAGAGGAATGTTGTTTACATTTTTATCAGTGTACGGTAGAACCAAAGTGGTGTTAGTTGAAAAGAAAAAGGTTCCAAACAACATCAAAATTATAGATAAATTGCATTAGAAAGGAAAACCGAGCTTACTTAACTTTTAAAAAGATTCTAATAGAAGAATAAAAAAATATTTCACCATACATTTGTGTTTTAGTGGTTTTGACATTAAAAGTCTAGTTTTTAATTTAATGAAATCGATTCTGTCTAATATTTCTAAATCAAGATTCAATGAAATCATAGTCTATACATAATTATTTTGGATTTAGTAATAATACCTACTCTCCAACTATTCTTTTCCAGTTATTATTTGTAAAAATTCTGAACTGATGATATACTATCTACATGATAATTTTTATTATCTTTTGTGAAAAATATTAGCCAATGTATTAATTTTCAAATATTGAGAGCATGAGTGTTGATCTCATGGAATCAAAAACTGGTATTTCAATATCAGAGATCAGAAAAACATAAATAATAGAGAAAGAAAAATATGAATTCCAAAATTTTGATCATTTTTGAAGAAGCATATGATAGTTTATCCAAAAACACTTCATACTTATTGAGACTTTTGCATATGGCATAACATCTCATTAGCATTACATGATATTTTTCTTAACACATCAATTTGGTAACTTAGAACCTGGCTTCCCGCCGTGTCTCATTTCCCGTCCATCTCTGTAAGAGCAAAAACTTTGAAGTTATGACACAGACGAGGCCTGACACTACCTTTCCTCAGATTACGCACCCACATGTGCGTTGGACCAAACACGTTCAAAAGATGATAAAGTTTTGAGCTTGTGGATGACATGTAGCCGATAAGGTTGTCACATTAACGTAACCAAGCAAGAAAGTGCATTATTAGGAATAGAACAAGGATCCATCTTGGCCTTATCCAGACTATTTTGAGTCAATTGGTCATGAATATGTATCCTGCATTATCATATCAATAAGATAAGAAAAATCGATGTGATTTTTTTGTCGGCATGACCTTGACTTTTAACACATTTCAATTAAGATGGCTTACAATACTCAGAAGGACAAAAAATTGCAAAATAATAATAATAATAACCCAAAAGTTATTGTGGGTATTCCTTGGCCTGCTAACCTGAGCTTGACGTTTGGTCTTTCAAAATGTAAATTTTCTAGGGTTAAAGAGCTCATGATGGAACTAAACTATCAAATCAATAGCCAAAAGTCTCGTAAATGGAATACCTTTTGTGGTTCATCGACGTTGCTTTTGTGCATTGCAACCCTATTCAGCCATATTAATGGAGCCAAATTGTTTGCTTTAGACTTAAAAAGAGTTTGATAAAGTTTTTCACGAAAGTATAGGGATGAAGAATCTAAAACACAGCTTATCATTCTGGCTTATAGTGGAATGCGAACATGAGCACTTACTTCAAATGTTGCGGGTCCGAAAAATCTTCTATGCATTTTAAGCCCTTGATCTAAGAAATTGAAAGAGATGACACCAACAACAATTATTCAACCCCTCGAACTTGTGGCTGCTGTAGCTTTCAAAAACCTACACCATTCAGCTCTCGCTTTCAATACAAAGCTTCACGGAAGTGATAAAGGAGACTGAAAAGGAAGTGCTGAAAAGACACGATAAAGAGTCCCCTATACCCATGTGGGCTCGGTTCTATGTCTTCACTTTCCTGCAGCAAATTCCTTTGGTCACAGCTGGGGGTGGTCTGCGAGTAGCGACTTGTGGTTCAGAATCTGCCTAAGATAAGGGAGAAACTTCATGTGTTCAATGCCTCCTAACTAAAAGCCCATCGCTTGCATATTCAATGAATGATACTCAAAGCAACCCGTTGCTTTCATTCTTTTAGGATATCCATTAACCGGCGTGGCCTACAGCTCCGTGCCATGTCCAATCTTGAAAAGCATATCCATACTTTCGAGGACTGCACTTTCTTTGAACCCCCGCTTCTTTTGGACTTCCTTCATTAGGGATCAAGAGGAGAAAGGACAGCAATAAGCGACTTGTAATTCCCGCGAAGTGAAGAGAAAATGGCGGGCAAGATCGGAAAACTATCAACGTCGACATCAAGCACATGCATCGGCTTTGGTTAGTTCACATCAGATTGTCAAGGATGGCCATACGTGGATGGCGAGGAGTGATGATAGTAACTGTCCTCCACTGTACCCTCTTAACGTGGGAGCCATTCGTGTTAGGTCCCGCAAGTCATCGGCATCTGATACCGCCTACAATTCGAACCTGGGCTATCCGGGACCCACATTTTGACTGGGGAGGTAGTCATTTTCGATGGTCCTTCGAGAACGGGTCCCACCCTCTAGCTGATTTACTTTGAATTGGTGAGGAAAATTTTGAGAAATCAACGTGTCAAGTATCCCTTCGAGACATTGTGGAAGCCAGTTGTACATTCTCCTCATGCGTATCAGCGTACGACATTGTCTTTTGTTTTTTGAGATGCCAATTATTACTATGAGTGAAATTTTGAAATAAGTGTTATCGTCTTAAAAATCATTAAATACCCCTGTGTCAACAAATTTAGGTCTTTTAACTTAGGCCTTTGATATTAAATGTAACAAATCTAATTATTGAGTTAAAAGACCTAAACCTATTGATACGATAATTTTGTGAAATTTTGAAATAAGTGTTATATCCTAAAAATAATTAAATTTTCATATCAACAAACTTAGGTATTTTAACTTAGGTCTTTGATATTAAATATAATGAATCTAACCATTGAGTTAAAAAGATTAAATTTATTGATATGATAATTTTAATTAGAGAAATTTTTTTTAGAAAATCAACGTGTCAAGAATCCCTTCAAAGACATTGTGGACGCTAGTTGTACATTCTCCTCATGCGTATCAATGTACAACATTGTTTTTTGTTTTTTGAGATGCCAATTATTACTATGAGCGAAATTTTGAAAAGGTGTTATCATCCTAAAAATAATTAAATCCTTGTGTCAATAAATTTAGATATTTTAACTTGGTATTTGATATCAAATGTAACAAATTTAACTATTGAGTTAAAAAGTTTAGACTTATTGACACGATAATTTTATAAAATTTTGAAATAATTGTTATCATGACACGATGATTTTAATCAGAGAAAAAATTTTTAGAAAATCAACGTGTCAAAGACACCTTCAAGACATTGTGGACGCCAGTTGTAAATTCTCCTCATGCGCATCAGCGTACGACATTGTTTTTTGAGATGCTAAAACAACAATTATTATTGTGGGTGAAATTTTGAACATAAGCGTGTAAAATTACTTGATAAACTATCCAGATGGCCAATGAATAGAAAAGGAGGACATATCATGTGTTTCAAGGGTTGCGGCTGCCAGTGCCCCTCCCCAGGAAGCCCCCGACCATAGGCGAAGACCGACGCCTACACGGGAAGAACGTGGCAACCCCTGAACACTCTGTGTCAATGGGGCCGCTTTTGGTGGCTTCTCTTTAAGGCACGCGGCCTACAAAGATTCCCCGCCGCCACACCCTCTCTCTCTCTCTCTACACTATTCCATCACGTTTTCTACAACATTTAGTTTCTACGCACGACAGAACTTTTTTCAGCACCGGCCTGGAATTCTTTTTCTGTTTTACTAACGTTGTCAGTCGCGTTTTTTCAACCGAGGATATGCTGTCTAATAAGACGGGCGGTTTTCAGAAATGGAGCCCAAAGTTTTTTCTACCTTTTTCTGCTCTTTAATCTTGTTGCGTAATCTTCACAAACGAGACTTTTTACAGTTGTTAAAGAGGAAAGAGAGGGAAAATTAAGAAGATTAAGGGTGTTCTAGAATCCGGTTCAAAACAAAGATTATTATGTTAATGGACCATATAATAGACTTTTGTCCTGCTAAGTGGGTTCCAAGCACTTTGTTCGTACGACGGCAAACAAAAGAACAATTCATTGGAATTGTACTTAGGTGGCCTTTGATCATGTGACACGATAAGATCATTTCGAGCTTTTGAAAGTTGTCCTCAATGGGTTAACTTAAATAACACGTCCGCCAATCACATGCCGACAAGACACGAAAATCATTGCGAATAACCTTTTTAACAATCTAGAACATTGGAACTTTAATCCCCGTTCAGGCCCCATGGACAAGGTTTCAAATGTTACACGACTTAGCTAACTAATATTATAACTATTTAATTAAGACTTGTAACCAAAGTGGAAGAACCAATTATGCACATCTTCAATATTATATCATTATCTGAACCCATGCTTCTTTAATGCAATCATCTATCGAATTGAGAAAGGAGGCGCCACAAGGTCAATTTCAAAGAATGAGATTGGAAAAAAAATCCCAACTTACAAATTTCCCCACCCAAGAAGTAGATCGTACAAATCGAAAATACAAAACAGGAAGAAAAAAAAAAAAAAAGTACAAGGCACAAACTGAATAATAATCCACAATTTGAAGCTCTCCATCCTGTCCTTCATAGACCTACATGTATCCTAAATTAATTATTCTAATTTCTCGAGTCTTTTTCCCTTGTCCCCTCCTTTTGTTTTCTACACGTAATTTTCACCCTTATTTTCGTTGTTTTTCACCTTTCAAATGTTGTAGTTGAGCTGCTGTGGCGGAAACCACATGTCGTCAACGTTCCATAGATTGTCCGATGTGACTCCGGCGTCCACAACTGGTTGGTCTGATCAATCGGTTGGAAATCTAAACCGTTATAGAAGTAGCTAGATGGGCTAGTCAAGCTCTGATCCGGGTAGCCGATCTGCCCGGCCTGGAAATACTCTTGAGTAGGGTTGTTATTCACCGGGATATTATAATAATCAGCCAAGTCCGATACCGGTGATACCTGAGCCCCGAATGAGTCCGACGAGGCTGCAGTACTGGAGTTCTCCGGGGTGTAACTCGGAGTAACTTGTGCACCACCAAAGTCACGAAGACCAATAACCCCAGAGGGCTGTAAAACCATTTGTCCAGGGCTCACGTCAAGGTTGTTGTTCAGATGACGATTGTCAGTAGTGATGGTGCAGGTGTTTGAGCCCACAGAAGATGTTCCGTTGGTGGCAGTGGCGGTGGCTGCAGCAGCTTGAATACGCTCCACCAACCTTGGCATCCAAAGATAACGCATGGTGTCCTTGAATTGCTTGCTGTTAACGTCACATTTGAGCTGCTTGGCGTGCTTTTGGACACGGGTTCGCCAGTAGTTCTTGATCTCGTTGTCAGTTCGTCCTGGCAAGTGTTGTGCAATTTTGGACCACCTGGTATGGGACCAAACAGGTTGTCCCGTTAGAACCACGTTGAATCAAAGAAAGAACCAAACAACAACAAAATTGGATCAACAATGATTGTTTATGTGCTTACCGGTTTCCCCAGCGGGAATGAAGCTCAAGAATCAAAAGCTGTTCCTCTAAGGTGATGTTTCCACGTCGAACATCAGGACGGAGATAGTTGAGCCACCTTAATCTGCAGCTCTTCCCAGTTCGTTTCAAACCTGTTTCAATTCGATACAAGAATTTGTTAAGATGGAACCCAAGTTTTTGGTAAAGTTTCTCGCCAACAGATATTGTGCAAGAGGGCCATTTTCGTTCTCTTTTGTCCTTTCTTCCACCACTGGCCTTTTGGTGAGTGCTCTAACAATTCTGCTTTTAAAAAATATCTGGTGTACGATTAAAGAGAACTAGTAATCAAGCATATCTCTCTCGTTAATGGATACACATATAGAACCTTAAAAATTCTATTATCATGTTGCTGTTTTCGTAAAAGGGAACAGCTTCTGCTTTATATGTTCCTATTCTGAAACGGGTCTTATGCGCAATTGGTTAATTTTGAGAAAAAGAAAGCAACACACAAGATTTCACACCAGGCTTTAGGCGCACGAGAAAAAAGAGACAACATCAGAGGCGTAAAGAATCCAAACTTCTCAAGCCCCATCCTTTGAACCCAGGACATGATCAAAACGACGGAATCCCACGTCGTCAACATGTCCTTTGGCTCTTTGCTATCTATTGGAACGATGAGAACAAGAAAATGGTGCACTCACCTGCGCAACGAGCAAGAGAGTTCCAGCGACCTTCGCCGTGAAGATGAATGTAATTCATGAGAGTGAAGTCCTCGTCAACAGTCCATGGACCTCGCCGGAGGTCCATCTCTTCCTCGCTTTGAATGGCGGAGCTGCGACCTCGACCCTTAACATCCATTCCCTTAAATGGAGGAGCTGATTGATTGAAACAAAAAGGCCTTGTGGATTCGGAGAGAGAGCTAGAGATAGAGAGAGATGGAGAGAGAAAGAGGGATTAAAAGGAGAAAGACGAGAAAAGCAAGTCTTGGATGAACACGGGGAAGACGGGGTAGGGAGGGGCTTTTATAGAGAGAGATATAGATAGGTTTGAAAAAAGAGGCAGCAGAAGAAGGAGAGAGATGGAGGGGGCATAGCCGCAATTGGTGAGTTGATTAAATAAATAATTTATTCAACACTTAAGCGTCTTAGTAATTATAGTTAGCAGGAGGCTTTAAAGTTTGACGCTTTGACTTTTAACCTCCTGTGTGCGCCTGCACGTGCGTCCACACGATTGAGTTTATCACTCCCGAGGAAATTAAAGCTTCTCCATTCCTTTTTTAAACATGTCTTCCATTATTTATTACTGAAAACAAGTACCTTAAATTGTATCTTAATCATGTTTTGATTCTTTACATGTGGAAACAGGACAATTTTTCTCGCAGTTTTGAAAACCTGGTCTTAACATATCTAGATTACTGTTGAGGAGATCAAGGAAAATACTTTATGCTAGACTATAAAGACTATAATTTATGTAAAACTTGTTCCATCATCAACTTCTAGCCCCAATCAATTAATTATTTATAAGAGCATGTCCTTTGGGATATTCAATAAAATTCAATTGACACATAGAAAATTAGCATAACCCTTATATAAGTGACATGCACAAATCGAGAAATTTTCAATAAGAGCAGATGTTCACTTTTATAAATTTTAAGATTAAAAAAACTCTAAGATGACCGCCCATTATTAGGAGTACAATTTCAAATATAATTGAATTGTTTATGCTGATTTGTATTGTATTCCAACACATGCAATTGATGATTGAGCTGTTTTATGCTTTTTCTACTTCTTTTGTTTTATGGGAAAGGGTTTCAACCAACCTAATGGATAATCACTAGAATAAGTCATTTTTCTTCCTCAATTTAATTGTTGATGTTCCTACCTAACTTGATAAACAACAACAATCTTAATACATATATGGATAGAAGTACAACTCATTGGATGAAATAAATTTGGATACTGCTTTGGTATCTTGGTATAAAGTTGGATGGTGGATGCGTGTTTATGTGTATATATTCGTTTCTTTTTCTAGATTATACTAGCTTATAGGCTCGTTCCTCAAGAACCCCACTGCTATTTGTTGAGATTTCGCAATATTGTGCTGCCTTGTGGAGCGATGGCTCGCTCCTCTTTTCGGCTCTCAAGCCATATCTTTAAGGGAAATTGCGTAGAGGGAAACATTATGCCAAGACGTGTAATTAGTTTCGTCTCCCAGCAGCCTAAGTTACCCCTTAACTTTGTGTTTTCTCAAGTCAATATCAAAACTATATTGGGAACCAACCCATCTCTTCAAAGTCCTCCGTCTACATTTTCCTTTTTTCCTCTTTTCCTCCTTTGGATGGATAAAGGTCATGCTTCTGAACACTAGGACGGCTCTTGTTATTTCTTTATTTTCTGAATAGGGTTATAGTGGAGGGACCAATTCTCACGACCACCGCAACCTTCCTCATAGAACAGCTTGTGCCTGCCCCAAAAACGAAGACCCTTGGTCACTCATTTTCTCGTTGCTCATGTGACTCATTTCCTAATTATTGTGTTAATGAAAAAGTATCTTAGGCCGCGTATTTAAACGGCGGGAGCAGTAGTTAGAAGCCGTCGAAGTTGGCGTTGCAAATTGGGGAGTTGACAAAGTTTCAAATTTGAGATCGGTGATATGGAGTTGAACCAAATTCTCCATTTTATAAGGTAGAGACTAAGTTTGACGAAGACTGGCTGCTAGATTGCCGAATGTCATTGCGCGACTGTGGCAACCCCTTGGTTTATTAACAGTCGCTTTCATGGCAGCTGAGGTTTTTCTTGCCCTCTTGATCTTTAAGGATTAAGGGTTCGGTGGACAGGTACACGCCAATTTGGGGGAGGGTTTATCACCTTTGCATTCATATTCTTCTTAATGTATCCAAATTCCAAATTCACTGAGTCAAACCCTGACCGGCGAGTCTACCCGGTCGTGGGTTCGAACCCCGTCCCTCCCCCTCCCCCGGGTGCGTGCGTTTAAAAAAAATAAAAAATAAAAAATAAAAAATAAAAAATAAAATAAAAAGGCATGAAGGATCAGAATCCCGTCCCTCCCCTTCCCCGGGTGTGTGAGTTTATAATTTAAAAAAAAAAAAAAAAAAAAAAAAAACTACTAGCATTTCCTTTTCTATTTCTTTTTTCTTTTTTATACTTCTCCTAACCAGCACCATATCTTGGTTTTTAAAGGCTATATTAAGTGTCAGCAGAATATTTTATGGCGGTTCCTGACAGTAGCCACCCTCCGATTTGAGCCACCATTGTTGGAGGGTTGGATCTGTATTAAATAAATAAAAAAATAACGAATAAACAAAATCCAAGGTTGGACAGGAGGAACAGATGCCAAACAGAGAAGCACCGTAGAATTATTTCTTAACAGCTGATTGCGGCATGCCGTTTTGGTGGACCTTGAGATGAATATGAACCTTCGATGGCATGATGATCACGTGTGCCGGAGAAAAGAGTACTTATTTCACATGCATGCACTTATGTACTTTAAGGTTTTCCTTCGTGATGGTCTGATTCCCGTGCCTTGCTTGTCTCTCATAGGGAACATCTTTCTGCTTCTCAAATTGCTGCTTTTGTTTTTGCCGGAACAGCTTTGTTTTCGTTCTAGGACGGTGTTTGTTGATAATGTTGTGCTCCAATGACGATATATTATCCCAAGCAATTTTTTAATAGCTTGCCTCTATGTCGCTGTGGCATGGGTACCACCAAAAAGGAAGAGTGGGGGCCTGCTCAATAATCACCTGTTCCAATCATGCACGAACCTTGTGTTAGTGGGACTAATCTCTTATTCTTATTCATGGAGCCAAATGCTGTGAACTACGACCACCACTTGTGGATGTTTCTGTTTGAAGATGCTGTCACGGTCCAAGTACATTTTTTTCCTCATAATTCAAGTATTGAATCATTTCTTTTCTCCTTTAATGGAGTTTTATTTATTTTTTGTGACACTAAGCAACGTTTTAAAAATTTTACTAGATAATAAGAAAAATTGGTGGTCTCTAAATTACTATAGTTTAAGATTTAATCTTCTAACTCTTAATATTTGGTATTAATATGCCAAATAGTTTTCTTTTCTTTTATTAATATTACAATACACATCTCAGATCTCACAATTAGAATTCTTACTAACTCACTACTGAACTAACTAATAAAGAGATTAATATGTCAAATAATGAGGTAAATAAATAACTTAGTTGATTAATATCTTTTGAGACTTGCATTTGATGGAAAGTTTTTCTCTGAAAATGGTTATTATATTAGTGTTATAAATATTATATAATCAGGTCATGCTCAAATGCCTGTGTGAGTTGCGATGAATGGACGTAAAATGGTATCAGGATCCTTTAATTTTGGTCTTCACGATAGACAGACGGCAGGGTAACACGAGAAGGCAGGAACTCCAACAATGCGAAACAACGATGCGGAGGGAAATTCCGAGAAGCAAAGTTTACTTTTCTGCTACTGCAACGCATATTATTATGGCGACCCTGTTTAAAGCCCACTTGAAGTGGTCTTGATGGGACATCCTCACTAAGAATTTCGTATTGGTTACTCAAGAAAAGCAGTAAGAATACTCAAGAAACTCCTTGGATTCTCCATCTTTCTTCATCACTATAGCTTTTCACCAAGAATGTTGCAGAAAAATGATTGAAACAGATATAAAAGATGGAAGTATCGTTTCACTGGTTTCTTGCTAGGAACACACTCGTAAGGAACAAAAGAGAGGACTTTTCTCAGCTATTGTGGCCTTTCGCCTATAAAAAATATGATATCCCTATAAAAGTTAGGCTGGCAAAATGTTCTCAAAGCTGTTATGATGATTTTTCAAATTATTGAACTGGTATCATTCTATTGTGGATGTAACTAGAAGAGACTAAAGAGAGAGGACAGAATGTGTTGATGTGGTGTGAAAAGAGGCTACTTGAAAAGGTGGGAGTTTATAGAGATTCTGAAACTCGGTTCCCTACCCCCCAAAAGGAGACTAGAGGGGGAAAGGCAAAGCAGAACTAAAACTATTGTCCAAAGAGGACCATCATTACCTGACACGTGCACCACCTAGGAATATCTTATCTTCTGGTACTCAAACACCATTCTCTAATTATAGCTTTCTCTGTGAGTTGAGCCACCAACTTCATGGTGCTCTCGGTTGCAGGATCGCCCTTTCACATACATGAATGGGGAACTTGTTTACAGTTTTGGCTTTCACCTCGCTGCCAAAGCATAACACATATACTTACATGGACGTGTATGTTTAGGAGATAAAACTCTACACCCTTAGAAAGGCTACTTCTTTCCGTTCTAGAAACATGAAAGTGGAAGCTTCATCTAACCACACTTAACCACAGATTGAAGTAACTCAACCCGAAAAAGCATGATCATGACTTGGTGAGTTGTTTACAATATCGATCGCTTGGGTCATTATATTTGCTGGCAAGATTATGACTTTGGGAATCCAGAAAAAAAAAAATTGTAAAACCGAAAGTGAAGCTCTTTATCAACAATCAGCTTAACTAATCAGCCCTGCTGTTACTCGGAATCCAATCCAGTCACCCAAAAAGGAAAAAAAGAATACAGAGAGAATAAAATCGTTCCATGAGAGCGACACTCCCCAGAGTTTCCTGGCCCCTTTGTCAAAAGCTGGCGGGTTTTCGGGGCTTATGGTGTTGACATTTCCACAGCCGGTGTCCATTTCCATCCACAGTGACCAGCTCCTCCCTCTCTCTCCCTCTCTTCCCTCTCTCTCTCTCTCCCCTATTATTGCGTACTAGATAGTATATATTAATGTGGATGTTATGAATATTCTCCTCTTCTTCTTCACTATCTGAAGCGTCTTTGACCCAAACATGTGATTAGAGCCTCTTTTCTTCTCACCCTATTTTTGACCTATTTCACGCCCGCGTATTTTTCTTCCTTAGAAGTATACATGTTAGGTATAAATTTTATGATTTGTTTGACAAGCTGCCGTAGATTGGATATATTCTACTCGGTACATCTCTATAAAGTTGTAGAAGAAGTGCCACCGGAGTTGATTTAATCCACAGTATCACGCGCGTTACTTGACCGTGTCACCAACAAAAACGTGTCCTTCCTTTTACATTGATAACCGGTGACTAGACCATGTCTCCGACATAAGGCTGCCGTAAGATACCCAAGTGGACTTTACTGATAAAAATGTCAAGTAGGAGTTAAGGTTGCACAAGAGATAGCCAAAAAGGATTGAATGTACCCAAGCAAGAGTTATGAAACGTTGGGTAAACCGACTTTAAGTCAAACGACGTTCAAAGTTGACGAGAAGCTGCATCTTGCACTCTCACCTTACTTGATCTAGTTCCGCGTGTGAAACATGGAATTCGGAGGTTTTCAGTGACAATGGTGGATTAGAACTCTTATCCAAATTGACTTAGTTAAGCTGCGTACTCAATCAGGCGAGTCAGTCCAAATTAAACCCTTTTTCCTTTGGGTCGGGCTAAGGCCGATAAGTACTGTCTTTGTACTAGAACAAGCGTTTTTCAACTGTGCATTTGGTATTTATCAGCTTTAGATCTTTGATATTGCCAGCTTTTTCAACATTTTGCTAATGGTTCGAACTATTGAAACGAGGACAAAGAGAAATGGAGGAAATTTTGGAGTAATGTCTTATTGGCGGGTGCCTCAAAGGACAAACAATAGAGATAGGCCAAACAAATTCAAGTGTCACAGTATAAGAAAGATGAAAAGAAAGGGAGATGCTTATTTCTCATGCTACCAAGAAGTTTACATATAAGACTCTCTTCCTTCTTCTTTTATATTTTTAATCAAAAGGGAGACTAACTAAAAAAGCAGGAGTTCATGTGGGAATGGTACAGTTAATTTGTAGACCAATGCTAGATTATGGTTAAACAAATTCTAGATGATGTGGTTTGTGTAACCAAGTATAAAGAAGCTGCCAAAGCAAGGAGAAAAAGATGACTGCCGATGTCTCATCTCTCACGAGCACGCCTTCCTGCAAAGCTAAATTTTGAGCTTAAACAATGTTTTTGTGTTCCCTCTTGTCTTTGCCACTTTTATAAAGTATGCGTGACCATGTTGGTTTCTAACTCTACATATGGAGCAATTATACGGATAAACAGCATTCTCCTTTAATTAACAACATTATTTTTAGACAAGCGTGTTGTTGCCCCACTAGGCAAAAGATCCATGATAAGGGAACCTGGTTGAACAACAAGACACGTTTGATTTGATTGTTGAATGGCCGGTGTGGACCCTTCCTGAGCTTTCTTACTCAGATTTCACACTTGGGGTGGAGGGAGATCGGATCAGTGGATGACGTGGTGGCAGCAGAGTCTTGGACGGCCTGCAGAGTCTTTTTTGGGTTTCTAGCATGTGTCTGTTGGCGGCCGTGATTCGGAATCGGGACCACTATTTTTGATCACGCAAGTAATAACCCACGTTGTGTAGTCGATCTTTCTCGGGGAAGATGGTAGTGTTTAAACATGATTGATTGAGTTCGGCCTCTTTACAAAAAGGAACACTTGTTTTCGACCTGCGATTGGTTCGCCTTACCATTCAGGTGTTAGAAGCATCATAATTTCTATGAATGTATGCCATTTTTTCCAAGTCTTCTAAGGATAGAGGAAAATCCCGACAAGAAGATACGATGATATCTGTTAGCTCACCGTCCATGGTTACGTTTTCATCTGGGGAATTGACCAGCGGTAACCATCCAAATGTCATTCGCTGATAAAAGGGATATACATCCATCACCCAATGCCACTAAGAACGAAAAGGGAGAAGAGGTAGGGGACCAGAGATCCGCAAACTTGCTGAGCTGCCTGCAGTGTATGCAAGGTCGCTAGTTGTTTCGGACGCAATAAACATTCTTCCCGCCGAATGTTTGATCTGTGACATTTTTTTTGTCAAAACCAAAACAGTAGATGAACTGTAACGATGGTGGTAGGTTGAATACGACGAGACGGGACTATTACGACGAGAATGACGAAAAGGATGACACCCGAACTGGATGGAATAGTAGCAGCGAAAAGAAAATAAAAGCAATGGCCGAAGATGGCGATGTGTGGAACATGGATTAATTGATAGGACTACGACTAGCAAATGAAGAAAATTTAGGTACTTAGTCCAGATTCAATGGTACCTCAGAGATAAAGTCCACGATCAAAAACGACGTGTCCTTTGGATCTTTTTCCCCACTTTTCTTTTTCATCTACTTTTGGATTTATTCAACAACTAATGCTACTTCCTAATAATGCTACTCTATCACCTATAATGCCACGAGCGAACCCCTCTTTTCCTGGCTTTTATAAACAATAATTTCCCGATTTCCTAAAGTAATACTTCTTTTTCCGTTGATTTGTCGGATTATGTGATGTTGCTTGATTGAACAAAACCCACTAACTTCGCTTTCAACAATGTTAGAAAAAACCCTGTTCGGTTTTGGGAGTAAATTCCATCATCTTCCGGCAATGTTGACCGGGGACCCCCCAGTCAAACTCTTTCCATAGACAAACCCTAGGGTCTGCTCAGTTCAGCGGATCTCATGGAGTTTTAACTTTAAGTTACTGCAAAAGTCAACAACTGAATTACTAGAGCGTTTTAACTTTTTAAATTAACAGTAATAATGACTTCCCTAAGACTCAAGAAGCTGCTGTTTAGTCTTTCCACTTGTTGAAAAAAAACATGGAAAGACTAGATGTTCGTTCATGCACAATCTCTGTTCTCCTTCTCCTCGTAGCGCGTGTTGTCCGTGTCTCACAAAACATGGTGGCTGCTTTTAAAACAAAGGAAGCTGCTAAATACAAGGTTCCGAATTTGAACTTAGAAACCACACTGCAGCGGAAAGCAGACCCATGGAGACATACTTTCTTGCTGCATTCCATGAATTGGAGACACCCTGTTGGCTAAAGCCCAGCAGAATAATTCATTAAGTTGAATCTCAACAAAGGGGTTCCACATGGTTACATGCATTTAGTCCTTCAAGCCACTAAAACCCTGATAAAGAAAATGCACTGGGATTATCTTTAATCCCACACCGTCAGGATGAGGAAAAATTCAAGCCGTCGTGTTTCGCGGTTTAAGGCTTTGGGGAATTTTTTAAGGGTTCTATCGTGGAAACCCATTATTTTAAGCCAAACATTATCCAGCTGTGAATATATTAAGCACTCAAGCCATCGTGCTTTTCATTCTAGTGACTCAAAAGTTTCAACACCTATGAACCAAGTCTACAAAGCCACCACAACACGTTATTCCTCTCTATTTGTTTGATTGCTTGTCAACAAAGGAAGCATCCCATGTTTGAAAAAATAAAAAAAAAAAAAAAAAAAACGAAAGACCTACATCGACGGGGATAGGCTAGAGAGGAAAGTATGAATCACAACACTATAAAATGAAAAAAAAAAATGGGCTCATTTAATTCTATGGACCTAAACATGGTGATTTCGTTTGAAGGTACAACTCAAGTACCTTGAATGGTGGTGCTTGTTGCATCCACGACCTTCGCCAGAAGCTGAACAGGTAGGGAAGTCAGAAATAGAGTTCTACTCGATTTTGTGTTGTTCTCGAACGAGTAAGAAGCTTGGTCAAAAAAGGTATAAGTCAACTTGCAATTTAAGATGGAGCCAATCAGAGATGAGAAAAAGGTTAAGTGAGTCAGCTCAAGAAGCATAACTGCGCTATAATACTGTTTTGGTGTTGTGTTATCTTGCTCGCCTGATCGGGATGGAACATAAGAAATTAATTTATTGGGTATGTTGATTTGCAGTAACGCCTAATCCCGTTGACAGTCAAAGGTGGACTTATATCCACTTCCATGTAGAAGTTTCTGCAGCTAAGGAGGATTTTCAAGTTGTTGTTATTCTTAGTTCTGTGCAGTTGTTTTAAGGAGATAACCCCTTGTTTTGTGTTCCGAATGGCAAGAAGACAAGATTAAGAAACAGGTCTATCCTCGTCCAGGCCTGGACTAAGTTGGTAGACTACTCTAAAGATGGGCTTGAGCTTCGTTTTGGACTCGTGAAAATAGCAAGTTCATGGTCGGGTCCAGAAAGCAGGACTGTCGATGAGCCCAATCTTCTTATAGACGAGATAGAATGGGCGGGTCGTCAGGGCCGTGTATTGTTATGTAGAATTGCTAAATCCTTAAAGCTTGTGGAACTTGTTTAATTGTTATTTGAAAAAATAGGGTCATTTGGAGAGATTTTATTAAATGGGCCCAATAGTATTTCTCCAAAATGAAAGAAGAGATACCAACTCATATAAGGCCTTAATAAAGAAACTTTACTTCTTATGTGGAATAAAATCCCAACATGTTTCTTCCACGCTAAGACGTGATGTGGAATAAAATCTCAACATGTTTCTTCCACACTAAGACGTGATATTCAACAAACGTTAAAAAAAAAACTTGTTTTGGTAACATATTAAGTGGGACTAATTATATTCTCTCAAAAATACTCATAAGATAAGATAGACACAGCTCATATGGTGCCTTAAGAAAAAAAACTCCACTTTGGGACAAAATCCTAACATCTAGTATTCAACTTTCTTGATGTCTTATAATTTTATGTATTTACACTATAATAAGGCATAGTAGAAAAATAGGACTGACTATAAGGTTTTATTCGTTAACTAAAATGCGACACAAATTATTGCTTGAAATTTAGGTGGAATTAGGTTCGACATTCTTGAAGCAATAATTGTCATATCTTATGATGTTAAGTTTTTATAATTGCTCTTTTAAAAAACGTTAAACGACCTCAATCATAATTTGATTAATTGTCTTCTAGCCTACCACGACATTGAATTTTTATTGATGAGTATAAAAATTGTAGTATTTGTACCTAAAAGGCAAGGAAACAAATAAAGAGAAAATTTTTAGATAACTTGAGAGTTCTAGTTTCACTACAAATAGTAATTCGAGTTTTAATGTTGGTGATTCACTATTTGAATAAAAAAATAGTAATGCAAGTGCTTGTTGACATTTTTATTTGTAAATAATATCTATTGTGTTTCGAATTATACTACCATGTGACGCATGTTATTTGAAACGAGCTTATAGGGACTCAAGCCAAGTTAAGAATGGTATTAAGAGTAGTGATTTGTGGCTAACTATTAGGTCTAAATTTTTTAACAAAATAGTTGTAAATTCGTTATAGTTGATGTAAGAGCCAACCTACATTTTAAATTCAAGCAATGAAAATAACTATAATCATATTTGTTATCTAGATATTTATTTCTTCATATATATAATGGTTCTTTATTTTAAACAAGTAGATGGTTTCTCTTTTGGCATGTGTTGGGTCTTCGGTCCCAAGGCCTCTTACCCTACCTTATTTTGTAAATGAAAAAGATCAAGTCCTCAACATATGCAACAATTTATTAATTAAAATAAGTTTTAGAAGATTATGAAACATACAACACAGTTCAATAGAAGTAAATATTTGTAATTTAGTAAAAACTTAGATATTTCGTTCCACACTTGATGGAGCATACTTGCAAAGGATTTACAAATGTAACTTGTCGATCAAGGAAAGGGACACCAAGAGCAGCTTCCAAAGGCGGAGATTGATTTGATTTAGAGGAAAATGCCTCTCCTCTTTATGTACTGTTTAGAGTCATTAAATACGTCGAAAAGGCTTATAGAAACTGGAAAGTCAGTCTTGTGCTCGTGGTGGTCTCAGTCCTGAGCCGAGAAAGCGAGAGAGAAACCCCTCTTTTAATTCGTTCTGTTGAGTTCCTTTCAACCAAACGCTCATAGTTTCCCCAAAGTTCGCTTCACGGGATTTACCTCTTTGCTGCCTTCGATTCTAGGCCAGCTTCATTCAGCGAAACCCTCTCTACCAAGCAATCACAAAGCGATTCTTAGAGGTTTGCGATTACTTTGGTTTTGTTTTTGTTGGAATTGGGGGCGGAGTTAGTCGAGTCGACTCGGGAGAGAATGTTCTTCTCGGGCGATCCGTCTACACGGAAGCGAGTCGATTTGGGAGGCCGCAGCACTAAGGAGAGGGATAGGCAGAAGCTTCTGGAGCAGACCAGGTTGGAGCGAAACCGGCGCTTGTGGCAACGGCAGCAGAACTCGGCCGCCCTGAAAATTCAGGTTCAAGGCTTTTGTTCGTTTACGCGTGATTTCAATCGTCAAATTCTAGTTTTTTTTTTTTTTTTCCCTGTTCTTGCTGCGAATTTATTGCCTTGCTAGCACAAGGCAAAAAATCGGTGGAAATCCTCTGAAAGGGCGTGTGGTACTCAATCTCGATGCTGGTGTTGCTACATATTCGTTGCTTAGTTTTTTGATATTGAAGTCGATGAATCGGGAATGAAATGAATGGAATCTATGGTTTTTGATGTCGAAAAAATTGGGCAAGTTTCACCCAAATTCTAAGTGGTAGTGGGGATTTTCTTTGCTTTTGCCCTTTTCCGCTTTGGAGGATTCTTTTAGTAACTGCCAGAACTTGTGTATTTTAGGATTTTAGTTTGTTAGGTATTATGTCATTTGCTTTTTTTGGGAGTCTTTTAGTAACTCAAGGAATTCCGTTTGGGATTTATTTTAATGTCGAATTTCTTCCTTGCTCTTTTTCCCTTTTTTTTTTTGTGGTCTTCAAAGATTAAATAGAGATGTTATGTTGTTTGTTTATTTCTTCTGTCATGTTAGTTTGGATTCCTATAGTTTGATTAAGTCGTGCAGTGTAATAGGCGAGTGTTTGTGGAACAAGAGGAATGGGATCTCATGTAGTGATTGGTGGTTCGTTCACATTGTACGAATGAACTGTGAGTGTGAGTCATCAGAATAATAAGAAGGAATAATGAGAATGTTTAACTTTGGCCAGTGCAAATCATGGTTTGCGCAAATAGAGATGTTATTCAAGTAGAGGAAATAGATAGTCAAGTTCAATGCCCACGGTTGACCTTTTATTAAACAGAAAAATAAAAGTATATTTAAATCGATGGCTGGAGGCAGTATTGCTATCAGTTAAGCATCTGTTTTAAGTTTTATCAGAGTGTACTTCATCTGTCTCTGATACTAAACATATATCCAGTTGTAGAGAGTAAATACGGTATTCAATTGTTGGCGCATTCTCTCTCTCTCTTGCTCACGTGAAAAATGGTCATTATAGAGGGGGAAAAGATAGAAATATCCTACTCTTATGTGGTCTGGAAAATAATGTTAATTTGTGCAAGGTGAAGCTGCTATGTTTTCATATAAGGTAGCATCTCCAATTACAAACAAGCATTTATCAAAAAGTATATTTAAATCGATGGCTGGAGGCAGTATTGCTATCAGTTAAGCATCTGTTTTAAGTTTTATCTTTTTTATCTTTTAGCTCTAAGAGAGAGTATTAATTATTCAAAAAATATGAACTAAAGCGCCATATTCACATTCCTGTTAATGAAGATCTGGTTAGATCCTCTGGGTGCATTTGGATTGGGGTTTCTGTTTTACACCATGTTCAAATACACATGATATTCCTGTCTTATCATTTATTTGGGTTTTGGTTTTATTTGGGGCCTCGGATTTTGTCTTTAGTCATATCTAAATCTGTAGGATGAATCTTGTACATGCTTTGAGATCGTGAACTGATATTTGCTTACTTTTTGTATGGTACAAGGGTTAAAGTTTGTTCTACATGCAGCGATTTGTTTGGTTGAAGTGTTGTCTATGTTGGATACTTGAATACTTTTTATGAATCCCTTGCCAATTGTTGACTCATTGCTAGCTACAGAAATGCTTCAGAGGGAGAAAGGCAGTTAAAGCTGCTCACTCTAAGGTCCGAGAGGAGTTTTATGGAACCTATGGGAAGTACTGCCAAAATGTCAACAGGTAGCAGTGTTGGATCTTGTTTAACATTATTGCAGCCAATCTTAAAGAAAATTCTCTTTCATTGTTTCTTTACTTGTACTTTCTCTTTTTCTAAGTGTCTATATGGTAGTCGCTTCGCAATTATACACCTCAAACCATGCATCTGCTTTTTATTCCACTTGTTTGATTGAATTTATTCCATTGTGTCTGTTATTCAGGTATTGTTTTGGCCCGGATTCAGAGTTCCTCCGCCAGTTACTTTTTTTCTTTAACGCACAAAATGTTGGTGATTTTGCAATCCTTGTGGAGACATGCCGATTGCTTCTGCAAATTGTTGAAGAATGTGGTAACTTTTAAACAGCATCCTTCTAAAGTACTCGTCTTGTACAAGTTTGAGTGATTGTTGTTATGCAATGAACTCTATAATGTTATTTCCTGATTTTAAACATTTCCTGTGCACTCTATTGATTTTTTCCTAAGAATGAAATGGACATACTGAGGTCGCAGAAGTTCTTCATTGTGTATATAGTACTCATCATGAAATTGAAGAATGTGGTTATTAGGCTTTTCTCTTCCTCGTATGTGTGAACTTGGATTTGGTGATGTTAAAGAGTATCTGATTTATATCTTTGCTGCCACTGCTTGTTTCACATTGCTGCCAAGGACCTTAATTCACGGAATTAACATCTGATCATGCACAGGTGATGCAGTGAGCCTTTTTTCGGGAAGGGATTATTCATCCAACCATGCTTTGGTGGACTACCGAGTGAAGCAGCTAGCATATGTTTGTATTCAGGCTGTGCATCAGAACAGGTTTGCTGCAGGAACATTTATCTCTTCATTTGTTTTATAAATTTTCTGAGTATGCATCTCCTTGGAGTAAAGCTGCCAAGTATTGATTATTGAAGTCCAGTTTTTCTTGGTTATCAGTTGTTAAACTAGCTGGTTACATTTGTGCTGGTATTGCAGAGTTCTGAAGATGCATAATTGCATATTGGGGATAGTCTTAGAACTTAAAATATATACACTTTTGTCTTATCTGTGTTGCTTATTCATCTCTTTGCTGGACAGAGATCAATTGAAGGAGCAAATACTGACTACATCCAAGGAATCTGGCATGTCAACAACTCTCTTGCTAGAAACAGTAGTTCTATTGATGGATGCAAAACTTCCATGGGTTTGTAACATTGTTGGCTATCTTTTGCAAAGAAACACGTTTACCCTCATTAGAGAGATTGCTCTTACATGGAAGGTATCGCTTTCATTCATGTTGTTTGGTTTTCTTTGTAGTTTTCGTTTTCTTCTTCTTTAAAGCTGTTGAAGGCATCCGTTCCATGTGAGCATTTCTGTTACCATAATTTTCCTCTTTACCTTTAAGCTGTTGATGTTGGACTTTAGTTAGAGAAATGGGCTGGGTAGTTAGTCCTATGTAGCTGTGATTGGAAGTGAGATTTGTATTCTAATTTTACTAGTGTAAGTTTCCACGATTGTAAGAATATGCTGAAAGCAATTATTTTTAGGTTTTTTGTAACCTGACACTCTAGGCATATTGTAAGAGCTTCTTCTTTGGCCTTACATTCTTCCACACAATAAATATACTGTTAGGTAATTTCGTTTAGATATAAACTTGAGAGTTTGGTATTCCGTTACTTATTGGGGCTGTTTCTGATAACAAATTTTGGATCTGGGAATTTAATTTCTGGACGTGTGGTTTGAACCAAGTCTATTCAAATTTCTAATCTGGGTTTTTTGGGTTGTCAGAAAATGTTTGCTTTTGTTTGATCTCAATTAGGTCATAAGGGATTCTTGGAGTTTGAGATGAAATCATTTGGATAATTGTCGCTGACATTTCATACAATTTTATTTCCTATGTTTTGGTGACAAGATTAATGAAAAAATTTTGACGATGGTCGTCCATAGCCCTTTGCCTATGGAAATAGGTACAATAAGAGATTTGTTAGTGGAGAGATATCTGATGGCCTTTGGGGGGAAAGAGGGGAAGCATTTTAGTTCCTGTTGTAAGTGAGTAGGCTGTAGGGGCAATCATAGAGGAACACTATGCCTGTTGAGGTACTTGTGGATAATTTGGCCAGTAATATAGATGGAGAGTTGCTTCTGTTTGATGAAGCTGCTAGGCTTGAACCCTGTCAATTGTCAGAAGTTCAAATTCAAGGTGGTACAGGAGGTCATGAGTTATGGGCGGAAATGTCAGATTGGGTTTATGAGGGGTAAAAATTTTAATCAATTCCTGCATGTTCTAATTGAAGTTCATCAAGAGCAAGCCCATCAAGCTGTTTGCTGCAATAGAAAGTAGAAGGAATTTTGAGGCAATTAAAACCTAGAGTGCTAGGGTAATAACAACAGTGAAGTTGAAGCGTTAAAGAATTAGACCTCTCTTGTCAGTTATGATACAAGGAGACATGGTTTGAGAAAGAAGGAAGGTGGGGAGGAGTTGTACTTCTTCAGTACCCATGACGAATTTGTGGATTATTTCCCCTAAATGTCAAGGGTTTGAATGATTGTGGGTGTGTTGCTTGTTTCTAGAAATTGTTCTTTCGTACTATTTTGGCTCTTGCATAACATATCCACTTATATTTTGTTTGAAACCACCTTGGCATGGAGCAGGAAAGAACAAAGGCCAGCACTCCAAGTGGGAAAGTATCATCATTGGAGCGTATTCTTTCCCTTATAGTTCCTCACGTTGGTCAAAAGCCATGCGCTTGTCCAAATCTTGATCCAAGATGGAGTTTCTCATCCCAGATTCTTACTATTCCTTTCTTGTGGCAGCTTTTCCCTTATCTAAAAGAGGTAGAGAAATTTTCCCGATTGAAACTTCCCAGTTTACACTTTTGTTTGTGCTGCATGATTGCTCTTTTTCTTTTTATTTTCTCACTTTATTTGAAATGAATGTTAGTATCATTATTTGTTTAATCACTATTTTGGCTTTGCCGTCACTTCTAACTTCGGTGATCTTTTGCTGTCTAGGTTTTTGCAAGTAGGGGCCTAAGCCAACATTATATTCACCAGATGGCATTTTGTGTGCAAAATCGTGCTAATGTGCTTCCTAAAGATATATCCATTGAGTATCCTGGTTATGCCTGCCTTCTTGGGAATATCTTAGAAACTGCTGGAGTTGCATTATCTCAGCCTAACTGCTCATTTGAGATGGTATGAAAATGTGGCACATTATTACTAATTGCCAGTGTTTAGTGTCCTTGAATCTTTATTAAGAATGAAACTGGTCAACAATTTGAGTATTTCCAATTTTTCATGTTTGTATTCCTTCAAGAGATTAGATTCTATGCAATAACTTCATTTGAGTAAGTCAATCTGATTCTTAAATGCCTAGGTTGTGCTGTGATTTGTAGGCTTTATTGCTAATTCAACTTCTGCCTCTGAATATAATCAGGCTGTAGATCTTGCTGCTGTTACAACGTTTTTGTTGGAGGCACTCCCTTCTTTGAAATCATCTAGTAGAGAAAGTAAAGAAAGTATGGCTCTTCCTTATTATGTGCTTGAATTTTTTACAGCTTAGGACTGGTACTTGCTATGAAGTATTCAAGCGATATAGGGGATCTTTTTATTGTCATTTGTCTTTATTTTCCCTATTTTCTTCTTGTTATGTATTCTGTATGGATATATTTTTATCAATGTTTTTTAGTTTCATCCATTCATCACATGGTTATGTGACTCGTGTAAAATGAAATTATATTATGATTTATAACTTTGATTCAGGTTCAATGCTGGTTGAGGATGACGCAACTGCAGGTGATGAAGTGACTGGAATAACCTTGAATAAGGATTTGGAAAAACAGATATGCAATGCTATAGATCCCCGCTTTCTTCTACAATTGGTACCTTTTCATTACACTTCATATATGTCTCTAAAAGTGTTGTTTTTAAACTACGAAAAACAGCTTCTATGTCTTTCATGTAAAGCAACATGGAATTTTGTACTTTGGGTGCAGACAAACTTGTTATTTGGAGGAATTTCATTCGCCAGTAGTTCAAATGATGGACCTCATGACAAAGAGGTGGCAGCAGTTGGTGCAGCTTGTGCTTTCCTGCATGTTACTTTCAACACTTTACCCCTTGAGCGAATCATGACAGTTCTAGCTTACAGAACTGAACTTGTTCCTGTGCTTTGGAATTTTATGAAGCGGTGTCATGAGAATCAGAAATGGGCATGCTTGTCACAGCAGTTAGCATATCTGCCAGGAGATGCACCTGGTTGGCTATTGCCCCTTGCTGTGTTCTGTCCTGTTTACAAGTAGGGACACTTGTTTAATTCTAGTAGTTTCATCTAATACAGTGTCTGTCTTGATGTTCAATTACCTATCTATTGTTCCCTTTGTGTTATGTATTATATGTCGTGTCAAGTTGACATGTATCTATATCTTAGGTTGATACAATTTATACTCACCATTCTATCCTCTTGTGGTTGACCAGGCACATGCTTACTATAGTTGATAATGAGGAGTTCTATGAGCAGGAGAAGCCATTATCATTGAAAGATATTAGATGTCTGATCATTATTCTAAGACAGGTAAGTTGGAAGAAAGTCTGCATCCAAAGGAACCTAAAGGGAAATTTCAAGTGCTTCATAAACTTGTTCATGAAAGAAACTTGCCATGACTGGAAGTTTTCCAAATCCAAATATCGTCTTGCCAGATTGTTGAAATTTTTCTATATAGCGGCAGTTGTGTTATGCAGATGTGTTAACCATGATATGTGGTAGTGGGGGTTAGCCATTTTTTTCACAGACATTGTTGTAAGATGCCTTGCGCTGCTATTTTTGCAGGCCTTGTGGCAACTTCTGTGGGTCTATCCTACAGCACCAGGTAATTCCCTGAAATCTGCCGCCAGCTCCTCTTCTAATAAGAGACATTCTGATGAATTCATTCAAGAAAGGGTTAGCATTGTCGCCTCTGAGCTGTTCTCGCAGGTACAGTTGGGCGTGATTCTTGAATTTCTCCTTCCTTGTTTGGTAAATGCTATTTGCCATTATTTAGCTGTTCATTTTGGGTTATAAGAGCTTTCTTATTTTTCATTAATGGCTAAAATGTTAAGATGCATTTTACCAAAGTAGTGATGTATAGATAACTCTATGTCTCATTTGCACTTCTAACTTGTATAAACTGTTTTGTAGTTGCAAGATTGGAATAATAGACGTCAATTTACATCCCCTAGTGACTTCCATGCCGATGGAGTTAATGAGTTTTTTATTTCTCAGGTAGGACCAAAGAATTTGGTTCTGCTAGTTCAAACATCTTTTTGTGTTTTTTTGGTTTTTGATTTTTGTTTCTGGCAGGCTGTGATGGAAAACACCCGAGCAAATGACATACTGAAGCAAGCTCCTTTCTTGGTACCATTCACTAGCAGGGTTAAGATATTCACTGTAAGTTGTTAATGCTTTACATTCAGATTGTGAGTGTTCTTGAAAGTCATTTTCTTAAATTACCTCTTATATAGAAATAATTATTTGTTTTTGAGTCATGTGAGTGAAATCAATAACATAGCTATTACTTCTTCCATGTTTCTGAATATTTTCTTTCAATCTCTTTACCAGTCACAGTTAACGGCAGTTCGGCAAAGACATGGATCTCATTCTGTTTTTGCTAGGAACCGATTCAGAATACGAAGGGATCATATTCTAGAAGATGCCTATAATCAGATGAGTGCATTATCTGAGGAAGACCTTCGAGGAGTGGTATGCCCTTTTTTTTGTGTGTGTACGTGTGTTTCACACATCCTATTAGTAATTCAGGAAATTATTCTCTTCATCTTTTGTTGAGTTAAATTTATTTTAGTTCCGATGTAATTGCTGTTTTCTGTTACTTACAGGTTCGTGTGACATTTGTCAATGAGTTTGGAGTTGAGGAGGCTGGCATTGATGGAGGCGGGATTTTCAAGGATTTCATGGAGAATATTACTCGAGCAGCTTTTGATGTCCAGTATGGTTTATTTAAGGTCATATTTAAGAGCCCAATATGAGTCAAGAACTACTCCAACATTAATGCTTGTTTTGATTGAGAGGAAGAGAAAAAAGAAAAGGAAAATTATTTATATTCACTCACTTTTCTTACGTTTTTAGTGGTTAGGAAAAGACCTAGAACCCAGCAGTGAGAGAGTTTTCTTGTAGAAATGTATTTTTCCTCAACTCTGTGTGTGCCATGGGGAAATTAATATCATGTTCCCTCAAATTCTTGTTGACCAATGGTTTTGGAAAATCAGGCTTTTATTTGTTTTCTGTTAAGTCTGTATAGTGACTGATTTCTTGCTAGCCAACCAAATGGAGCATAAAAGAAGCACTTAAATTGCTGTAATTGGAAAATTTCAAAAGGGAGGAATATAGCCCGAGGTTCAGCGGCTGGACACCCGGCTCATACCAAAACCTTATTGAACATGTCCATTTTTTATCTTGTCCTACAAGGTAGTATGATCTAGGAGACATACACTTAAGCCAATGCAGCTGTTCTGATGTGTTGGTCAAAGATTTTGAATTATCTCAGGATCAACTGTTAAGAATTTGTTTGCCTGGTGCTTACCAATGCTTACTGCTTTTTCCTGGCTGTGAATATGTGTGTTGCACTAATTCGCCTTGGCTTGTAATGTGCAGGAGACAGCTGATCATCTGCTCTACCCTAATCCTGGATCTGGAATGATTCATGAACAACACCTCCAATTTTTCCATTTTCTTGGAACTCTCCTTGCGAAGGTAAAATGCATCTCCTACTACAATTCAGTTTCTTCCTATTGTGAAATGTGCCCCCGCATTTGATTTGGTGATGCTTGAACAGCGTGGACTAGAATTGTTATCTTTAACCCTATGCTACATCTTATATAAAGCAAGCAAATTACAGAAATAACATGGCAGTTTCTCTGTTAGCAGTTAACATATCCTTGGTTTTCTAAAGCAGAATAGAATGCTATTAGGATTGGTGTTTATATCTCATGTCACTGGGTGCTCAAGCAGTTTGCTTTCATCCTTCTAATATTAAGGCATTCAAGTTCAGGATGATTTTGATATCTTTGTGCTCGTTTGTTCTATTCTTCCTGACATGATTTTAATCCTCCTCTAATAGGCTATGTTTGAAGGGATTCTTGTTGATATACCATTTGCAACATTCTTCTTGAGCAAACTAAAGCAGAAGTAAGGTTTCTGAAAGACTGCCTGCTCTATTCATTGCAGTATTTTGTTTGTCTTCTATATCTTTTCCCCTTGAATTGTTCATGGCTGCAGTTGAAATCATTATTATAATCTGCTCTTGATATTAGCAAATTAGAAATGCTTAAGCTTAACCTAAGGTCTGAAAAATGCATATTATTTAGGGAAATTTGTGGGAACCAATTCTCATATTGAAGACTCATGCCAAAAGAACAAAATCTGATTTGTAAATTCACCTTAACCTTGCCAAAAGCTTGCTAAAGTGGATTTCCGGCCCTGAACTGTTTTTACTCGTGGAAATGGGAATTTGGTTACTCAGTGTGAGTGGGGTCCACCCCTTTCCATCTCCAGTGGTGCACCTATGCTCCTGCTCATTCTTTCGTGCTGCTGTGGCATATGTTCCATTTTTTACGAGATTTTTATATATTTTACTGGTATTTCCAATCATTTGACATTGGTGGTTTATGACTGAGCTTTCAGATCGTAATAACATTTTATTTGACCAAACTTATTTCTCGCTCTCTTAGTGCGTCTTCTGTGTTTGGGCCACTAATAGGGAGTCTTTAGTGAGTTAGGAGTTATGACTACTTTCATAGTTGCAGTGGCTGATTTAGTTTGTAGTGATTCACAGTTCCGTTGTAGCATTTAATGCTTCTAGTATCATTATGGCACACTTTCTTTTAAGGCCTAGAAATGAGTTGAAGTGCTCATGAATGGCTCAGTGAAATTCTCAGTTCAGCCTGCTTGAACCAAACCAAATGTAGTCTTATGAAATGAAGCAAAGCTTGTGCACCATGGTGCTTAGCGTGTAAGGTTTTCATTGTGGCTTAATGATGCTAGCGAAGTGTAAAGCCCAGCGTGTGTATGTTTGTATAGGAAGGCTCACCTGAGATCCCATTGATTGTATTTTTGCATTAGGTACCCTCCTTTATTTCTTAGAGTTAAAAGAGGTGGCCCAGTATTGAATTTATAAAATGGTTGAGGGCGTCACTTGCTATAAATAAGCATGCAACTCCCTTCTATGTGCTTTAAAATGGGTAAGCCTTGAAAATAGCCAGGCTTTCTTAAACGTTTGTAGGCCCATCAAGCGATTCACCAGTCTGCTGAGCATGCGATAGACCATCAGCCGCATGTACACAAGAAAAGTCTCCACTTTATGGCAAAGCCCTAGCATCCTGAAGGTTGGGCTTTGCTTAGCTCATTTAGATCTCCATATGTAATTTTAGGAGGAAGATTAATCTCTATTTCTTTATTGTATATCCTATGAATGAACTGATGGAAGTACCAATTTTCACTGTACTGGCTATGGGCTGATTTGAGATGTTTTAGCAGTAAGATATATAATTATATCATACTTATGGAGAAGTGAATTGTTTTCCACTGCAGTTTCATATCTGATACATACCATTCTTTTATGAACAGATATAATTATTTGAATGATTTGCCTTCATTGGATCCAGAATTGTATCACCACCTTCTTTTCTTGAAGGTAATTTTTCTTCATCTTCTCTTTATGTCCATATCCTTTTTGGCATATGTTGGATTGTCCCATATGATAATCAGCAAGAAGTTAATGCTTCTTATATAACTTTCGCTTCCTGAATAACATGTGCTTTTTCAGTTTGTGGTCTACTTCCTGCTGATGAACTAGTGATTTTTATCTTTAAAATTGGTAGGGCCCTTCTCATGGGTTATGCATTATCCATACTTGGACTGCCGCCACTGAGAATTCAGTGTTATTCTTTACACAAAACCACCTTAGTTGGGGCCTTTCTATGATATGATTGATGTCAAATTCTTCAGGTTTACCTTTTGTTTTCACACCATTGCTTTTGAAATTAAAAGGCAAATGCCTAATAGGGTTTCTTTTCCCCCCCGTTATCACTCATATGATTTCCACGTTTAGCTTGCCAGTCTCTGCTTACTGCAAGGGCTTACTCAATGCGTTTTCGTTTTGTATTGAAAAGAATTCTTTCTATTTTTTTTCTATGACTTTTTTGGTTTCTTTTGAGAAAAGAATCTGGACTAACTCCATATAGCAATTTGAGATCAACCTACCAGTATTGCATGCTGATGATAATGCTGCTTCATTTTCTTCCTTTCTTTTTGTTTCCTTTTCTTTCATTTGGGGAACGGGGTCCATCTTTGGGTAATTAGGAAACTTGAAAGGGGTGGTCACATTTTCATTGCCTTTCACACCGTTGGTGTAACCTGAAGCCGTCTTTTTTTCTTTTTTTTGGCTCATACTTGATCTACAGCATTATGAAGGTGACATTTCGGAGTTAGAGTTGTACTTTGTCATTGTCAATAATGAATATGGAGAGCAAACAGAAGAAGAGCTGCTTCCAGGAGGAAAAAACTTGCGTGTTACAAATGAAAACGTCATTACGTTTATTCATCTTGTAGCCAATCATCGATTGAATTTTCAGGTACTTTATTCTTCTATAATTAGTTCCTTCAAGTTTCATTCAGGACTGTTCCTTCTTTCATATTGTTATGACATCCTTAATAATAATGCTTGCAGATACGTCAACAAAGTTCTCATTTCTTGAGGGGGTTTCAGCAACTCATACAGAAAGAGTGGATTGATATGTTTAATGAGCATGAACTCCAGGTACTATTGTACACTTTGGGTCTTTTTAAGTTATGCTTTCTTGCATTAAACTGTCATCATTTTGGAGAATGGATTTCTGTTGATCCATGCATCCCACTTCTTTGACATGCGTTTTTTTTTTTTTTTTGGTATTTTTTTACAGCTTCTCATATCAGGTTCACTCGAGAGTTTGGATGTTGACGATCTACGCTTGAACACAAATTACGCTGGTGGCTATCATAAGGTAAGTTGCCTGTTCCCCACCACCCTTTCCCCAGTCTGTCTTTTCTGTCTTTGATGTACTCAGTGTTCTGGCTTTGTGGTAAATAATAAAATGAATTTTGTTGCATTCAGTGAAGTGTTTTCATTCTCATGATCATTGTTATCCCAGATCAACTTAGTAATCTCAATGTGAATACTGCCTTCTGGCCCTTTTTCTCTTCGTTTTGCAAACTTCATTGTTATTATTTCTATGCAGGAGCATTATGTCATAGAGATGTTTTGGGAAGTTCTCAAAAGCTTTACACTGGAAAACCAGAAGAAATTCTTGAAGTGAGTTATTATCTATCATCTAATCTTGTACTGTCCACTGATGTATGCTGCTTTAATGGTTATTGTTTGGCCAGCATTAAACAAAATGGACATTAAGAAGGATAATTATAAGTGAACTTTTCCAGGTTTGTAACTGGGTGCTCTCGAGGACCCCTACTTGGATTCAAATATCTTGAGCCTTTGTTTTGCATACAGAGGTAACTGTTATGTGCATTTTGATTTAACTAGACGATTATTGTGGTTGATCTAAGCAAAAGGATTCAGGAGTCTCGTTGGAGTTGGTTTACGGTTTGTTGGTCTCTTATTATAGGGCTGCTGGCAATGCTTCTGAGGAGGCTCTTGATCGGCTACCAACATCAGCCACTTGTATGAATCTTCTGAAGCTTCCGCCATATAGAAGGTTTGTCGCATTCCTAGTATCCTTTCTCGAAATGGTGATGATTTTGTGATAAAATGGTATCTCTTCTCCCGCTAACAAGGTGTGGAGAGCAAGGACATGGTTTCATACTAGGAGTCTATGTAGTTCTATTTATCTATTAAAGAAAAAGGCTGAAATTTTATTGCAAAATTCCTGCCTTGTTTGTGGAAGATAACCGTCAAATTAGAACAAATGTCTAGAAAGAAAGAGCATTGTATTATATAAATACGGTATTTTCTAGAGCACAACTTGGCATCTAAACGAAAAATTCTTGCTGGCAAGTCAGCCTTAATGCATTGTACGCTTATATAATAACTTGGGTCTGTGGGTTCTAATTAATTTCCTTCTCTTGGAGATTGATACCTGAGCTTGCAAAATCTTACGAGGAAAGTTCTCATCATTTTGGCAAAAAATGATAGTTCCTATGTTAAATTTTCTTGCCTAATGAACTTCATGCTTTGGTTAGGCACTTTCTCTGTTATGGAAAGGTCCTTGAGTCACTAAAGTTTGTCATTTGATTCTTATATTACTACCTTTGCTCCAGTGGATCTGAGAATAATTTTTATTTTTTTATTTTTTTCAAAAGAGAAATATATACTGAACTGTTTACTTTGTTTCATTATCTGTTTTTATTTAGTGTTGGCACGTATATGTTACATTATTCTTTTGTTGAACATTATTGGTTAGCTTACAATGTTTCTTCTACAGCAAGGAGCAACTGGAAACGAAGTTGATGTACGCTATAAATGCAGATGCTGGTTTTGATTTGAGCTGATATACCATGTGCATGCCACGATGCGATCGTATGCGAAGTGGAGAAACCTGTCGCCAGATGGGCTTTATCTCTTGGCACTAAAAAGTGTCGATTATCACAACTTCATAGAAGACTAAGAAGATCATAAAGGCTGAGGAGAGGCTGATTAACATGCCCCGTAAAGTATAATTTCCGGCCAACCTGCTTATCAGTTTAAATTGTACATATTTGAGATCTTATACAAAATAGATCACCAGTGCAAGCGCACACAAGCAAGAGTGATCATTTTGTGGACTGTAAATCTTTTATAACGTCACGTATATTATTGTGTAGAGGAGTGGGCGTGACACAAGGTCGTAGGCCTTGGTAGAAGAATCAGTGGGTCTCATTATTTCTCTGATCTCCTTAACCCAGTCTCACATATGTAATGATGTGTAAATTGAGCGTGTAAGTGGTAACATCTTTCTGGAGTTTCGATATTCAGTAGAAGCAGCAATGGTCTTCATCCCTACGGCAACAATTCTTATTCTCACATCTCTTTGGTTGAACTGCTTAGTGTGATATTATATGTATTATCTTTTCTTGTAAAATTCTAGGTCGCGGCGTCTTTTCCTGCTTTCTAAGAAACGTGAACCTTTCTGGCACTGTTTTGGCCTCCAAAATCTTACATGCTGTTTAATATACGACACTAAATGTAGCTTCGCCGTTTAGATCCGTCGAGCTGATGAATTTTAAGAGTCCCAATCTCCGGTGTCCTCAAATAAGCCTGGCAATGGCTGTCCACCCTGTTGGAGCAGGCGGGTTTAACGGGAAACGTCGGATGGCTCTCCCTTCTCGACGGACCGGAAGCGAGAAAAGGAGCAGCCGGCTTGAGATGCTAGAAATGGAATGACTCTGAGACTGAAACTAGCAGAACTTAAAGCATAGTAAAGAGCCAGGTGTCTCCGACACTGTAGCTGCCTTAATCTTTTGTTTAACCCCACCTGGCTTTCGAAGATATACACGTGAAAGACTTTAACCTAGCTTACTTGATGGTGTAGATGAAAAGTTATCTGGTAACCTCTTAGGTTTTTCCGTGTTGAAGTTATCACTCTTGGTTTGTGTTTGATCTTAAGATGGAAAAATGGGCTTTTAACGTTGGACAATCCCTATTTAAAATATGAATGTTATACATCTTACTCAATACATAGTACCATAGTTGTTTAGTAGTTTAGTAGAGATTCCAAATATAATGTCTAAGATTTGATATTTTATGTGTATAAATTGAGTGTGTGTGTTCTAATATTAAAAAAATATAAATCACGTTGCAAAGATTTTTGATATAGACTTTTTCTCTTAAAAAAAATGCCTTTCAATTAACGCATATGGGCAAACATTATTTTTGGAAACGAACAAAAGTTATCTTATGGGTGTGACCCTCTTTGTGGAGGGTCACACACTAACACATATGGACAAATAATTACTATCGAACGTGCTCAAGAAGGAAACATCTAACTGCTTGAGACGTCGATAAGGAGATCCAACTGAATTTATAAGCAGTCAATGTAGAAGTGAAGTAAACGGGAAAGACTGCTGTTCCCGAGACACTGAAGTTGAAGGCAGGTTGCTAAAAAAGAACAAGAACGGAATTGTTAACCCACTCTTTACTCCACCAGTAGAATCCTTGGTTCGATAACTCGAAGGTGTAATTCTCTTTCGTTTGGTACGAGGAGGGACGTTGGAAGTGACTCCCAATGGTGACATTGAGCTGTCCGACATTCTGAGAATTGATAAAAAGAAAGTATCTTAGCTGTTCTGAGGGAAAACCGGTCACAAAAAAAGAAATTAGAAATTCGGAATCACACCAAGTTTGCTTAGCAAGTTTTACATGGAATGCCCGAACCAACTTCAGATCAAAAGAAATCATGCATAGCAATACACCTTGCAAGTGTTCAGATAACAACCATATAAATGTATTTTTATTATCGAATTATTTACTTTGATACCAAAAAAATTTATTTAATATTATTTACCAGAAAACTTCTAAGACATCTTTTATTTATTTATTTATGTATTAAATGAGGGAAGATCATTTAAATTTTTAGTCTATTATTTTTGCACCGGAACCCCAAATTCAAGACAAATACCGATTCAGCTCTAGCATGAGGAAGGCGGTACTTGCGTGCCTGTACAAAATCGCAGTACTATGCATATCTAATACATTCTCACCATAAGAAAGGCTGAAATTAAACCAACTCTGTTTTCGTTGAAACTCTCGATTGCCTAAGAAATCTGATATTGGAGAAGAGGAAGAAAATGGTGAAGTTGAGGATGAACACGGCCGATGTGGCCGCAGAGGTGAAGTGCTTGCGTAGGCTGATCGGCATGCGTTGCTCCAATGTCTATGATCTTTCTCCCAAGGTCTGTTCATTTCTGTTTTCCATAAAACCCTAATTCCAGCACATACTGCTTCGTTTGTAAATATGAGCTTTGAATCAGCAAAACAACCAATAAACAGATATTGAGATATGTTAAGAATTCGTTTGTTTTATGTTAACTTTTTAAGTTTTTATTGAAGTTCATTGGATTTTCGTGCAAGTAGGAGATGAAATGAAGTTTTGTGTTTGAACTGATTGGGGTGCGTTAATTATTCGCAGACATATGTGTTCAAGTTGATGAATAGCAGTGGAGTTACCGAGTCCGGCGAGAGCGAGAAAGTCCTATTGTTGATGGAAAGTGGTATTAGATTGCACACCACAGCATATGTTAGGTGAGACTTAATTGATAATGGTATTGCAGGCTTTGCCTACGTTGTTACCCGTGCATTTGGTTGCTGGTAATAAAAGAAGTTTATTTCGTTTTCCTGGAGATAACAAAAGAGAGTTTTTAAATTCTTACCCATGTTTATGTAGGCTTTCTGATTTCATACTTTCCCTCTGTAATCTGGCAAATTTGAGGGGAAAAAAAGAAAAAATTTATACAATTGAAATGTTCTTTCGTTTTGCATGATCAATAGGGACAAAAGTGATACACCTTCGGGGTTTACTCTCAAATTAAGGAAACACATACGCACAAGAAGGCTTGAGGATGTCCGGCAACTTGGATATGATCGGGTATATATATAACAATGTGGATCTTTGTTCATGCTTCATGGTATTTAGACTATTGTTTCGTTCTTTGTTCTTAGATTACAGTTAGCTTAAGGATTTTCTTGTTCGTTTTTCTGCTGATACAGATTATTCTCTTTCAATTTGGATTGGGTGCTAATGCAAACTTTGTTATATTGGAGCTGTTTGCTCATGGAAATATTATCCTCACTGATTCCGAGTTTATGGTCATGACCCTTCTCCGGTCACACAGGTTGGTGATTCACTTCCATATCCTATTTCTGGTCTTGACTTTCTGGGGAGGCTGAGTTTGTGGGTTTGGGATTGACTCAGTCCATGTGTAACTTAGAAGTTTTCTGAAGAATTAGTATGTTTTACCTAAGAATCTGCGAGGGACATTGTTCCTCTATTTTGTAGTATATTATACTAATTTGAAGTTAGCTGATGTCTGTGGAAAACAAAAAAGGCGCTGGGGTTTAGCAATCTCTTTTAATTTGATTTTTTGGTTGAATAATGTTTGTTTTGCTCTTTTTATTTATTTATTTATTCTTTGGATTGTCTAGGTTTCGCTGAGACAGCTTAATTACATTGGTGTTTAGTAACCTTATTGCTGGGCCTTTTTGCTTGCTTTTGATTGTACTCCAGTGGTTAAATTTTTTTGTTCCTTTGAACCTGACAAGATAATCTATTGTAGCCTCTATGTTCTTTTGTTTGGCAGTAAAAATCAAATAAATTTATTTCTTCTTTCTTTCTCATTCTTCCCAATTGAATTGAGATTTTAGCAAGATGATAACAACTCATCAACAACAGGGATGATGATAAAGGGGTTGCAATCATGTCACGTCATCGCTATCCTACTGAAATTTGTCGAGTATTTGAACGAACAACTGCTGCAAAATTACAAGCAGCCCTTACTACGTCCAGGGAGCCTGATAACAATGAAACTATTGCACATAGTGATGGTAGAACTAATGTATCTGCTACACCAAAAGAAAAGCAGGGTAGCCATAAAGGTGGAAAGTCATCTGAGTCAAGTAAAAATACTGGTGATGGTACTCATGCCAAACAGGCAACGTTGAAAAGTATTCTTGGGGAGGGACTTGGCTATGGGCCTGCACTTGCGGAGCATATCATACTAGATGCTGGTCTGATTCCAAATAAAAAGGTTCCTAAAGAATACCTGTGGGATGATGATACAGTACAGGCTTTGCTCCTAGCTGTTACAAAGTTTGAGGACTGGTTGGAGGATATTATATCTGGAGATAAAGTTCCCGAAGGATTCATTTTGCAGAAACAAAATTTGGGAAGTGACTCTACATCATCTGGCCAGGCTATTCTGGTAGTCTTCTGTTCATCTTCCTTCATATTCAATTGTTTAGAATGTTGTATTAGATTTGGTTTGTAGTAACTTATGTAATGATTCCTTTGCAGATTTACAATGATTTCTGCCCCATTTTACTGAACCAGTTCAAGACTAGCGAATATATGAAGTTTGAAACATTTGATGCAGCTTTGGATGAGTATTACAGCAAAATTGAGAGTCAAAAGTCAGAACACCAGCAAAAAGCAAAAGAGAACTCTGCCGTTCAGAAGTTGAATAAAATACGCTTGGATCAGGTTTGCTATTTTCAACCTTGTTGATGCATAAGACTAAGTTTGTAGGGGGTTGTTTGTGGGGATTTGGGGAGGAGGTTGTGGGAGTGGACTTCCTGTTTTTCTTCCATGGAAGATAAGATTTTGATTTCCATCCTGTCTCCTTGTTTCTCATTAAACCGTCTGCCCTACTGCATATTGTAGTTGCAGCATCTAATGTCCACTGGCCTTCATTGCCTTACTGAATGGTTTGGCATGGCAGTCCATGCTTTTAATGACATTCCAGTTTCAATTCTATGAATAGAAAGGCATGATTTATTGGTCTACTTCCATGAGGCTTGAGTTTTTCATATTCTTTTACAAACTTTTCCTCGTCATAAATAAAGTCTTGAGGTGGCTGGTTGGATTATGAATCTGTTTTAAAGTTGGGGGTGGGAGGAGGGAGATGAGTCCTCTATATTATTTTGTTTGCTTACCTGTAAATTGCTTAGATATCTGTGGAGTTCAATGTTTAGATCATCTCCACAACACCACCCCCCCTCAGAAAAAAAATTGAAGATCTTTTGTAGGTGACGATAGTCATATGAAAAATTGATAAATTATATCCAACTGACTAGCTTTTAGGATTTATGTTAAGATTTGAACAGCAGTTGATTATGTAATTTGTCAATATATTAGTCATCTGTTGGATTGGGTTTTCTAGTGGATGCTCATGATTTGTAAGACTAGAGTACTTAGTGATGTGAGTAAGGATTTTCTTTTTGGAATTATCCTTTTGAGATAAGTTTATTCCTGCATCCTACTTTAGGAAAATCGTGTGCATACACTAAGGAGTGAAGTTGATCGTAGTGTTAAAATGGCGGAGTTGATAGAATATAACTTGGAAGATGTGGATGCTGCAATATTAGCTGTGCGTGTAGCTCTTGCAAAGGGCATGAATTGGGAGGACCTTGCTCGAATGGTGAAGGAGGAGAAAAAATCTGGAAACCCTGTGGCTAGCATTATTGACAAGCTCCATCTTGAAAGGAATTGTATGACATTGCTGTTGAGCAACAATCTTGATGAAATGGATGATGATGAGAAGACACTCCCTGCGGATAAGGTACACCATGAATTTAGTTTGGTATTCTTTAATTCAGCATCTCTTTGCATAGAAAAGAATTTGAAGCAATTCAACTTGACCTGTTATGCACTACTGTCATTAATATTTATCCAGTTATTTGGTTGTACTTTCTTCTGCAGAAGTCTATGTTCATAAACATGTTTTTTTTTTTTTTCGTGCTTTTGTCCCCTCTTCTTTAGTAATGTTCTTTTTTTCCTCTATTCCTTGTTTGAAGGAAACAAACTAATAAAGAGTAAAACTAATAAAGAATACAAGAGGGAAGCAAAAGAATAACAAAAACATGGATATAAGAGACATTCAGCTGACTTTGATGCAGCAAAATTCTCTCAGAGAAGTTGCTTTAGGCTTCTGTATGGATTAACTTTGAATTTGTCAGAAATTAACCTTTTTCTAATGCAGCAGCAACCCAATGGGCACCTCTGATGAATGTAAGGGTATGCATTGGATTTTCTCTTGAAAAATGCATGTCGCAATATATTTAAGAAGGCATTAATTGTCTTCTTTAGTTATGGCTGGCCTAATAAGTAAAGAATATAGTAAAAAATTAGCTTTTCATATTTCCCATGCTTTTGCTGCTACCTGTGAATTAGCCACGATTTTAAAAATCTTGCCAACCAACACTTGCCATTATGATCTCTAGCCACAACTTAGATAGCACATTTTATGGAGATGGATGGCTGCATTTGTGTTAATGCTGAGCCAACGGAAGTGGGAAGCTACCGCTGATTAGTTACAGTGAGTACTTCCTGCTGTGCTGCATTGAGGTTTTCAAATTCAATAGACTGGAACCAATGTTCTTAGATTAGTCTATAGAAAAAGTGTTAGATGTAAGTATAGAACTCCATGATAAACTCTTTAAAATCTCCTTGTCAAATTGGTGACAAATAAGATTTTATTATAATCAATTTTGAGTGTCGTGTAGTTATTCTTGTCGTCATTGGCATCATTCTTTTCAATGTCTCCCTTGTGAATGCTTATCTTTCTTCTGGGCATTATTTTGAGCTTTTCTCTTATCTATAAAATAAAAAAGAAATGTCTAAAACTTGTATGCTGGTTATTATAATTTGACTTCCTAGGTTGAAGTTGATTTAGCTCTTTCAGCACATGCCAATGCTCGTCGGTGGTATGAAATGAAGAAAAAACAGGAGAGCAAACATGAAAAGACCATTACAGCACATGTAAGAGCTTTTAAAGCTGCTGAGAGAAAGACTCGTCTTCAGCTTTCACAGGTAGCTTCACATTTCAGTGGTACTTTACATCAGATTGTTTAACTGCTGACACTCTAGTTTGTATGTGGCCCCACTCTATAGGGCCTCATTCTTATTTCTAAAGTCAGCTGACGGATGATACATGATATGGGCCAGATTGCTAGCTTACATTTATAAATTGATTTGTTGATGGTTTTGAATAATAGGCATTTTGCCAGAAGGTTGGTGATATACATATATTAGGTAGGGTAAGCTGGCTATTTCGGATTTAAAACCTTTCTAGCAGCGGCTTACTTGATCTTGCAAGAGTCCTTAGACTGATAACTTGTGGAAACTTTACTAGATTCAACACTAACGCAAAACTTGCTGCTTAGGACGTGGGGTTGATCATGGTGTGCAGAGACATTATGGGGATGATTCTTAAATATTTCATTCACCTCATTACTATGGCTATGATCTACCTCAATACCAAAAACTCAGTTCAAAAGATAAATAATATATTTGATTCTAACAAAATAAAGATATCATATGCTATCCTCCCACAAGCGGCGTTTTGTTGCATCACACATTTGATTCATTCACGATATGCAGTATGAACTGTTCTGGGAAAGGGGTATCAATATCACCATCTGGATTTGGACAATATTGTACTGTTTTAGGAAGTTCTTTCAGTCCCTATATCTGCCATTCTGCGTTGAAGCTGATATATCAGAATATGAATACTTCCACAATAGTCCAAATGATAATTTTTTTTCACTTCTGCTAAAAAAAAAATCAGAGCCCGGTTTCAAACTGAAACCAGAGCAGGACCTGAGCTTATCCTTCTCAACAATACTTGGATAGATAAATGGGCTTAGGTTCTCCTTACTGTTACAAGAGACTCATCAATTGTGGGAATTAACCCGATTTTTATTGGTATTGGCATCAGTTTTAATAATCTCTAAGATTGGGGTTCAACAGTGTTTTAGTCAAAGAACAGTGGATTCACCTGCAGATAATTGTCTGTTTTGTTAATCATAATACTCTCCTTTTTTTATAATATAGTTCTTTTCAACTTAGATATGCATTTTGTTATAAAGTTGGTAACTCCCATAAATGATAATGCAGGAAAAAACTGTAGCCAAGATTTCACATATGCGCAAAGTTCACTGGTTTGAAAAATTTAATTGGTTCATCAGCAGTGAGAACTATCTGGTTATCAGCGGGCGTGATGCTCAACAAAATGAGATGATAGTCAAACGTTATATGTCAAAAGGAGATCTGTAAGTGAATGCTATTATTGTGTAAGATTGACATGTTCCAACGCCTGACTCTGATAGTTGTCTTTGTTATTTCCTAGAAATTGTTATAGCAGATTTTATGATGATTATATTCATTAGGCTTAATGAGAAGTTGAACTTGATGTCTGCTTGTTTATTGTTGTATTATGTAACAGGTACGTCCACGCAGATCTGCATGGAGCTTCCAGTACTGTAATAAAAAATCACAGGCCTGAACAACCAGTACCTCCTCTGACTTTAAACCAAGCAGGATGTTTCACAGTAAGTCATTACTGTCTGTGTGTATTGTTAATACTGATTTCACTTTACCAACTATCCCTGCAGTGGAGCAAACAGTAACTCAGGACACAATATGATCTAATGATACCTTTAATTTGTGTTTTAGGTTTGCCATAGTCAGGCATGGGATTCAAAGATTGTCACTAGCGCTTGGTGGGTTTATCCTCACCAGGTCAGTAAAACTGCTCCTACTGGGGAATATCTTACAGTTGGGAGTTTCATGATCCGTGGGAAAAAGAACTTTCTTCCTCCCCACCCTCTTATTATGGGATTTGGGCTGTTGTTTCGCTTGGATGAAAGCTCCTTGGGATCACATTTGAATGAAAGGAGGGTAAGAGGGGAAGAAGAAGAAGGGATAAATGATGTTGAAGAAAGCCTTCCTGAAGAGAAATCTGATACAGAGTCAGAGAATGAAGTCACAGATGAAAAACTTGAACTAGAACGGGAAAGCATTCCTGATTCATCTAAAGATCTATGTAACTCAGTACTTGAAGGATCTGCAGCTGAACCTGCTCATAATGGCTCAACTACCATCAATACTGAGGCGATTGATTCGCATGATTTACCAGCTGACAAGAGGACTACCTTGCATGGCCTTAGTGAGGAAAATGTATCTAGTACGACTGGAAACATTGTTGCACCGGTCAACCCAAAACTGGAGGATCTCATTGATCGAGCCCTTGGGCTAGGATCTGCAAGTGTATCTGGTAAAAGTTATGGGCTTGAAGCTTCCGAAGTTGATCTGATTGAGGAGCATAACAATGAAGAGAGGAAAGCTATGGTGAAAGATAAGCCTTATATCTCGAAGGCTGAAAGAAGAAAGCTCAAGAAAGGCCAGACAACTGTGGTTGGAGATGCAAATGTTGAGCAGCCAACTGAAAAACCAAAAGAAACAGATGTTTCTATCAGTAATCAAGAGAAAAAAGTTCATACTACAAAGCCAGTTGATGGCAAAGTCAGCCGTGGGCAGAGGGGTAAACTCAAGAAGATGAAAGAGAAGTATGCTGATCAAGATGAGGAAGAAAGGGCCTATCCGTATGGCTTTATTGGCTGTGAGTGTTATTACATGACAATTACTTCAATTTTAGTCATCTTTGGAGATCCTAATATCCTACTATGCTCTGATAATATTTGTTGTTGGTTTCTCATTCATTGCCATGCTATGTGTCTGTGTGTGTGGTGCGGGCCCGTGGGGTGGGTGGTGGTTGGTGGTTGGTGCGTTGTGTGGGTGCAGGGGTAATGCCTGTGTATGACCCTACTCGTACAGAGATGCAAAGTTTCTTTGTTTTTACGCTGCTCTAGTTAAGTTCTCTTTCTTTCAGAAATGTATACCTAGTGGATTCACCACTCTGTCAATGAAGTAGGGTTTATTGTGTACACATCAATCTAGTTTCACAATGGAAAAAAGAAAATTTTGTGGCACGTTTGCTCAGACGGTGACCTATCTGCCTCATTTCATTTAATCATATGAAACAAGTTCAAGGAGTTCATATTTCTATTTACCCCCCAAAAAAAAAAAAAAGGAAACTTATGTGATAGTTATCCAGTTAGTTCCAAACCTAATATCTTTGAATTTTCAGTCTGCTGGGAAGATAAACAAGAAAGATGAAGAGACACAAAATGGAAATGCAGCTACGGCCAACGAGAAGAAACCTCGTATTGGTATGTTGTCCAAATTTTTACCATCAGAAATGTCAATGGCACTAATGTAGATTTTTACTTTTATACATGATCGATTTACTTCCCTCAAAACCCATTATTTGATTGTAGCAAATCAGTGGTTGGTGGCTGACCTATCACAGAAGTAACTTTTTTGATTTGGCTTTTCTGATCAGCTAAAGTGGTCCTTTGATATCAACTATTTTTCTTGGCAGCTTCTGCTGATTCTTCAAAAATATGTTACAAGTGTAAGAAGGTAGGTCACTTGTCCCGGGACTGTCCAGAGCATCCAGACGAATCTTTACATAGTCAGTCAAATGGAAGTGTTGAAGGCGATTCCCACGTGGTTTTGGGTAATACTGCCTCTGAAATGGACAAGGTGGCCATGGAAGAGGATGATATCCATGAGATCGGTGAAGAGGAGAAAGGGAAATTGAATGATGTTGATTACTTGACTGGGAATCCACTGCCTAGTGATGTTTTGTTATATGCTGTTCCAGTCTGTGGTCCTTATAATGCAGTTCAATCATACAAATACCGTGTCAAGATAACTCCAGGGACTGCAAAGAAAGGGAAAGGTATCTAATATATCTATTTTTCTTAAAATTTGCTCTTCGAAAGTTTGTTTGCTTTGACTTTATCTTCTTTTTTCCTGCTTTTTACTTGATTGGTGCTTGCTTCTCTAGATATCAGGCCGCGTGTGTCTAATAGCAGTGCAGTGTTTCTGCACAAGAAATGCATTCCTTTTTTATTTATTTTTCAATCCCACTGCGGATATATGGAATGGATAGCCCTATGGGTTAATTCAGCCCCAAGTTCAAAGACTTCATCTTGTAGATATGCTAATTTATTCTTTTACTTCTACTCTTTTTGGCAGCTGCGAAAACCGCCATGAATTTGTTTAGCCACATGCCAGAAGCAACAAATAGAGAGAAAGAATTGATGAAAGCATGTACAGACCCTGAGCTAGTTGCTGCGATTGTTGGCAATGTGAAAATAACTGCTCCAGGACTAACGCAACTGAAACAGAAGCAAAAGAAAGGCAAGAAGAGCAGCAAATAATAAAGGTGGTCAGCACAGCGCGTAGGAGTGTTTCAGAAAGCAAGCAGAGGATTTTTCAAAATTTGGCTGTTTCCTTTTGTGGAAGTTCATTTTGTCTGTCCCAGATTAGAACTCCTGAAAACGAGCCCCTTTGGTATAGCTGATATAATTTTTGTACAGCTGATGTAACTCTGCAAGCAACTGCCAGTCTAGTTCTTTCTTAGTCAATAGAAACATAAAAAGAAACTGAAATCTTTTACAGCAATCTCTGGATTTGAGACCGTGCCAGCAATAAGTTTTTATTTTTTTCTCCCTTCCCTTTTATGTTCTGCCAACAAAAGTTGTGATTTCTGGTTTAGATCTAAATTAGTTGCTGACAGATGCTTCTGCTCGACTCCGTTCAGACCAAAAACCTGAAAAAAGGCTTGCAATTGCTAAGCTCCTTATGCTTCTATAACATTGCACTTGTGGCTTACAGACGTTTAGCCAGAGACTGACAAGAGTAGATATTCTGAACTTGTGCTTAGTTATGTCCATTTAACTCTGACTAGAGTGTTCGTTCTCACAAAAAGAGTACTATTCCATAACAATATCGCAACGAGGAAAGTGTGTCCATGAGGTAAAATTAGTCAGCAAATTTTTCAAGAAGGAAAAGAAACATCTTTAAAGGCAATTTGACCACTATAATATTGAGGAATAATCTATTTAAAGGGCGGATGCAAAGGCTTTGAAAAGAATTTTTACAAGCCATGTAACGTAGGAAGGTACAAAATGGAGTAAAGCTATCCAGTAGTCAGTCATGATTGTATAGCGGGGGGAACATCACTCAGATCTAGACCCTCTGCTGGTAAGTCTGAATTGAGCGGACCCAAGATTCCGTCTGAGTTGAGGGTCAGTCCACTCTGCAAATGGAAAGAGCGTTTTGCATTTAGAGTCATCAAAATGGACAACAATCATCCAAAAATGGAACAGATATGTCTATCCCAGCCCTTGGACCCAGACCTTTTGGTACTGTCAGTTCATGTCTTTCCAACAGAACGTAAAGGCAGGTCAAGGGCTGATAACTCATGATCATTGGTAATCGTTTATTGCTCCTCATTGGGTTTTTATTTTTTATTTTTTATTTTTAATTCTTATTTTTATTTCTATACCATTTAGGACTGAGTTCCGAGTCAATAAAACAAATATTAGCAAACAAGTACCTCAGGCTGGAACCTAAGCATGTCTGCACGAGCCATTGCTTCAGCTTGAGCAATCCTCTGCCTGAATGTCTGAGCCATTTCCTCCGCCTGTCAGAAGAGTGTCACAAACATTTTTGTAATTTCTCTCTCCAGTTTCAAAATGCTAAGTAGCAAGATAGAAACAACTCATGTAGAACGAGCTAAGAGAACTTATTTTTGGTGCTTCCCCTATCCACTGAAACAGCAAGACATTAATTACACTAAAAGTTCTCATTACTAGTGGATTGGTTGGCTATGTAGCAGGAACATAACCTAAAGACAGCACTAGCCCCTATATCTAGAGTTCAGGGCACCATCATTAAAGAAATGAGTTGTGATGTTCAGACAGAAAATACCTTCTCAAAAACAAGCTTTGGGTTGCGAATCATGTCTCCAGGAGTAGGCTCTAGCTTCTTGGTAGAAAGACTTACTCGGCCTCTCTCACGGTCATGGCTCAGTATCATGACCTTCACAAAAGGAATTAGTTTAGAGGGTCTTCTCCACAGAAGAATAATCCATAAGAAGAACTTAACGTAATGGACATACCTTCAGAGTATCACCAGGTTGAAGTACTGTTGCTATATCTGAGACACGATCATGACTGATCTGACTGACATGAAGAAGGCCATTGATTCCTCCAATGTCAATGAAGGCACCATATGGTTTTAGACTCTGGACAGTTCCAATGACCACCGATCCAATTCCTAGTTGTGCCTGGCTATCAGCCATGGCTTTTCGGTTACTGAGTACAAGCCTTGATTGTTCCTCATCGACCTCCACAAATTTCAGTGGAAGCTCCTTACCAAGAAGGTCCTCTGCAGTTGATTTCTAACATGTACAAGGAGCATAAAATTTGGATTAGTATCATATTTGTAGTATGAAACTCCATATGGAAAATATGCATGCCAGAAGAGAGAAACTTGTTGGGATGATGATCTTATTTGCTGAGGCATGTAAGATAAAATCCAATCAAATAGTCACTGGTGGGAAGAACAATTACCTAATCTAAAACTAGTGTGGGAGTAAGCTCTCAACATGACATCAAATAAGTATCAGACTACTTTGTTAGGAAGTAATTTTTAGTTGCCACTTTTATCATCATTCACCATGCCCTTAAGGGTGGCCAATATTACAGCCTGTTCACTGAGATCTCGACTACCACTCTCTAACTTCTCTTTTGCCTGTATTCTTTTCTTCATGTAATTACCATTTTTCAGATGATAAAATAGAGTCTTGGAAACATGCAAGCCATGCTTAAGAACTAACCGATGATATTTGTGAAAAAGGAACAAACCCTCTGAGGCCTTCCACCAACGCCACCACTCCACCTTTATTCGCACCAACTACCTGCATCCAGGTTCCAGTTTAAATTAGAGAAAAGATAACGGAGATGAAAAGGAAAGGACAGAGCAGTTATTTGATAAGCACAAAGTTCCAATAATGATGAATAGCTAATTCATAAAAGACCTAGAGCAAGCAAAAGAAAGGAAGGATTGATATCAAGAACTTCCTAAATTGATTCTTTGGACTATAAAAACATAAGAAAGCTTTGACCTGAAGCATATCAATGGATGATACTCAAAAATGCTTAACGTCTGACTTATTGCCTAAAATGAAGAGATAGGATGAGTATTGCCTAATAATATTCTAGACACAAGAAGATCCAGAACAGAAGAAGACCCAAAACAGAACCAGAATTGTTGGTGTGCAAATTCCTACCTTACCCTTGAGGACAACATCCTCTGTTTGAAGCTGTCTACATCTTTCCCATGCAAGTTCATACTGGATAACCCTTAAACTCAAGATCAGGCTATCATCAACTTCATTTTCGCCAATAATAACAAATTCGTCTCTCACTCCAGGAACTATGCCTGCTTCTTCCACATGTTTTAATCTCTGAATGCACGCCTCTGGGACAGGCAAATATGCTGAGGACTTTGCAGTGATGTCAACCAGTGCACCATTAGAATCTGTACTGAACACAGTTCCTTTGACCTGAGAGAAAATATTTTTAGAACTCATCATGCTAATCCTCCTATTGAGCATGTATCTGTTACTTGTTTATGCACATGCAATTACGCATTAAAAGATTGAAATTCAATGAAACAAATAAAAGTAAGGGGCATTAATTTCGCATTATTCTTTTCTCCCCCTTTTTGCTATTTTCTTTTGTTCTTCATTCTAACTTATTTTTTGGCCTTTAAAAGCAGTGGTTATGTAAAGCATTAAAATCCTGAATTGCACCTCATAATGAAAATCCCCTTTCATAAATCACATTCATGAGAGCCTTATCCTTTTTCTCTTTTAAAAGAGAAATTATTGCCAAACTTATCCTTGCCAAAACTACAGAATTGGAAGAAATAAATCATTTTAGCACAGAATACAGAAAAAAGCATGAACCTCGCCACAGAACCTAATGGAAACATATGATTTTAAGCTTAAAGGGAAAAATTCAAGAAGCTTATTCTCTTTCTTAATTGAATTTAGCTAATTGAACGTGTAACCATCGAAAAACTTACCCTTCTTCCGTTGAACTTCTTATAGTTTGCAATATCGAACTTATTAGAAGAACTCAGTACGCCAATATCACAAAGCTCAAAGCTTCCTCATTTTAGATTACACTCGTTTGGATAAATCACAAAAAACCATCGTTCCTTGCATGCCCGACGCTGACAAATACAAGTTCACTTAACTCTCATCGGTAATTCCTCACCTTGGCCACACCCAGAAACAAGCTCTCGCTCTAGAAGCATTTCCCATCTAAAATTTGAAAGAAGTAGCCGAAAAAGAAAAAAAGGGTATAAAAGACTGGGCCACTAACCTTAGTCCCAATCTCAGAATTGAAGTCATACTTTTCGAGAGCGGCATTGAAGTCCTCGAGAGTGAAGGGGACGCCTTCTGTTGGAGCAGTACGACAGCGTTCATATGCGTCTTCGAAGAGTTGTCTGAGCCTGGCCCTCTCTTTGGTCTGTGCGTTTGAGATTGGCGCTGCTGCTGCGACAATGGGAGGGTGGACACCGAGCTTGTGGGTTTGTTTCGAAGCGACGAAGGGCTTCGAGAGTCGCGATGAGGAGAGTGGTGGGCATCTCAGGCCTGTGAATTGCTGAGCCAAAGAAGCCATGGTTCTCTCTCTCTCTCTCGCTCTGCGGAATTCGCTTTGCTTTTTGTTGGGTCAGATAAGATAAAGAGGCTGTAACACTAGGCCAACTGTAACGGATGAACACTGTATCATCTGACCTTACGTAGGGGGTGTATGTGCGTCTTGATTTTCTTTTTTCATTAGAATCAATGAAAATTTTATTTAAGCCAATTTTTTTTACTAATGTGTAAACTTGAATATATGAAATTTATTATAAAGTGTAAATTCAATTAAAAAATCAGCTTAAAAATTGAAGAATTCTTTATTCTTTATTTTTTATTTTTTAACTTTCACTTCAATTTTTTTTTTTTTTGTAAGATTTGTTTTACATCGAACATAATTAGATACTATATTAGAAGACATAACTTGAAAGTTAGAGGGTCATGTTTTCTTTTAAGCTTTCACTTTAAGATTTTTTTTTTCTTTTTTTACATGAGACTCTCACGTTACACACGAAATTAACTAAATTCAACTTAATAAATTTGAAAATCGTTTTTAAGTAACAACTTTATAAGAAATTGTAGGTGCTATATAATTTTCCTGGAATATATAAACTTGAAGATATGAAATTGATAAAATTTAACTTAAAAATGTGTATTTCGATAAGTGATAATAAATGCTAAACAATAAAGCTTGTCAAAACGAGATTTTGCATGTCTTTTCAAGAATATATATAAACTCGGAGATATTTAATTGGCAAGATTCAACTCAATAAGTCCAAAATCTATTTTAATTGCAGTTGCAGTTTGATAAGTGATAATAGGTGCTAAATAAGTCAAAAACACAATATTTTTTCTTAAAGTTTATTCAAGATTGCATAAAATTGAAGATATGGAATTGATAAAATCTAACTTAATAATTCCGAGAGCTATTTCTAAATGGAAACTTCACGAGTTTCTTTTAGGATGCATAAACTTGAAGCCATAAAATTGAAAGATTTAATTTATTTATTCTCAACAACTGTTTTGGAAGGCCATTAATGTTACTTATTCAATTTATTTAAATTTATTTATAAAAACACACAAATAACTCTCTTTTGAGGTAATTTATCAGTACAAGATTTTCCTATTCGATCAAGATTAATGTCCATTCTTTGTGTTTTATAGGAACAGTTAGATTAAGATTGTGCTTCATTTGGAAATCTTGTATTATCTTATTGATGGGACAATAATAAGTGGATATTGTAAGGACAAAGTCCCATAAGTCGTCCTTGGAGCCCGATTATCTTTGAAACCTCACAAGTACATAGGATTCTGAATCTTACCCAAGATTCTTCTAACCAAATCGAGTCAGAAAAAGAAGTATAGCAGAGCACATTATAAAATGCAAAGAGACCACGGCATAACCCGGATGATAGATAAGATAATATTACGGGAACAAAGGCTAATACATAAGCGATAGCCACTCTTTATTGCTTAGAAAGGTAGCTGCTGGGGCTGGTAATACTATATCCCCCAAACCCATAAAGTATAATATAGCGTGGATTTCTACCCTGTTCTCAATACACTTAGTAATGGCATCCCTATAGCATGATTAAGCTGCGGATGGAGCCGTCACTTGGTCGACCACAGCGGCCTCCGATAGCGCCTTGATCAGAGGATCAGGCTTATAGTTCGACTTGATGTTCTTGTAATCCAAAGCCTTGTCCTCATAAATATCCCACCATTTCTTCACCAGCATCTTGATGTCTTCCCTCTCCATGTTTTCTTCTTTCCCCGTGAACCTCCACGGCTTTGACCCCTGTTTAATGATAAAATAATTTTTATACATGCTCATGTATTGCCTAAAAGATACGATTGAAGATCACCCATAATGACCAAAGTTAGTGCAAATTAACGTACCGCAGCACAGTAGTGGACAACCTTTGCTTTCTCAAAGTCCACATTCTCAGGGTGACGCCATAGCATGGCTAAGACAAGGTTGTATGTGGAAGGAATAGGGCGATATATATCCCTGAAGTACATGTTAAGGAAGTCCTGTATAACATAAACAAAGTTACAACTTTTCCACTGGGACGTGGAGGAGGAGTAAATCTATGAAAGTTTCTTTTATTTCTTTTTAGAGAAACAAGTTAAGGAAGTATTGTCTGAAGATCAAATAGAGAAGTGCAATAAATGTTAGCATTATTTCTCGGTTTCCTTTCTCTGGGCGTGAAAATGGAAACGAGATTAATATTTCAAGAAACTACCTAATTGAAATTATCCAAAACATAGTCAACCATTAAGATTACCTGCTCAGCAAATGAAGTGGGGGGTGTCACTTTGACAGTCTCTAAGAGATCATGGTAAGTCAAAATGCAAGGCTCATAGACGAACATGCCGGCGTTGAAGTAGAGTGGCGGAGGGGAGCCCAACTCAGCTGGCCACTGCACCTTTTCAGGGCACTGTTGGCAGTATCCGATCTTATACTGAGGAGAAGCGCTCCATGTCTTCTCACAAAAGCAATCCATCACAGCATAGAAGTAGCCGTCCGGAGAGTCGAAGAGGTGATCGATGTTATCAAAAACTTGAATGTCGCCGTCCAAGTAGATCATCTTATCATACTCCACAAACTACAAAACCAGCGATCATATCGCAGAATAAACTTTAGATGCAGTATAGAGCAACATGTCGTAGAAAGAGTTCTTTTCGTGTTTTTAGCGAGATAACAAGAATTGGTAACATGTTTCATTAGTATATTCACCAAAAAAAGATATCAGAACGACCATTATAGGTGAAAAAGGCAAGGATTTACCTCCCAAATACGAAGTTTAGAGTAGTTGATGACATAGTATGCCATAGCATATCCAGCCTGGTTGTCCGGAGGGGTCACCGGCTCAATCTCCCGGACGATGCAACCCTGAGACTCCAGAATCTGACGGTGTTCCTCAGGCACGTCAGGCAAAATGGCGACCACGAGAGGGTAGGCGGAGTTGGCCTTCCTCAGACCCTTAGCCAAACCAACAACCCCTTTCACGTAGTCCCCATTGCCCGCCAAGAACGTCACGTACGCCCTCCTTTGCACATGCCCGGGCTCGTATAATGCCTCTGGTGCCATGTTGGGTTAAAGAAAGAGATCGAAACTAAGTCTGATGGAAGGGAAAAACCAAGAACTCAGAGAACTGCTTATCGACTATGGTTTCTTGAAAGAAGGGGAGTGGGTCTATATATAGATGTGGGATATGGGTAAGCCACCTTCCTATCCTGCACGTGGCATGCTTTGACTGGATCATGGAAGGGGAGTAAACTATCAAAGCCTTGATATCTTTTTTCTCAGTGCTCGAAGAAGAATATTAAAAGAAAAAAGGAACTGAACTTTTTGGAGTATGTTCTACGTGCAAAAGACGGCATGGAGGTGGCCTTATGATTTAGTTAGTTCCCCTACGTGGCTTGGTTGATCAAAGATGTCTCTTTTATTTTTCTGTCCTTTTGTTTTCTTAGCTTTTCAAAAATATTTGCCGATATCTTTCTAATTCTCCGTTTCCTTTTTAGCTTCCCTTTCTTGCCCTCTTTACCGACAATGATTTACAAATGGGAAAAATATGCTCCATTTCAATGCCTTTTGACCCATCATGCCTTTGAATCCGGAGTATATTGGCTAGTAAGTAATAAATATACCCTAATCTTCCCTTATTTGGTATATTCAAAATTCTATTAAATCCTCAAAAAGCAAAAGAAATGATCTCTTAATCCATAAAAGGATACGTACAATTACAAACGGCGTGAAATAAATATTTCCATTTAGATTTTCAACAGTTCCGTTTCTAGTTAAGTAAATTTAGGAATTAAATTCATCTATATAGCGGTATTTTTTAACGTCAGAGAATTATAATTGAATTTGAAAAAGACCCTAATAAAAACAAGCACTCAAAAATTCAGGAGTGAATTTGAAAAAGACTCCCGAAAAAGAACATGCACCTTGCGACGTGCCTTCGCAAGCAAATTCAGGAGTCACTTACTTCGGCGACGGGAGATCGAAGAAAATGGTCTGCACCGTCCAAAATTCATCATTTGGGTCTTCAGCATTGTATTTTTGCAGAAAAGGTGAACATCTTCAGTGTCGTCTACCACAGCTCATGAGTGCTTTTGGTGGTGGTCGTTGTTTTGATCGATTGATCAAGAAGGCTTTCGTGAGAACCCGAAACAACCATGCTGAAAAGCAAAAGTTTTTAGGGATCCACCAGCAGATGCAGTGATATATTGTTTTTAATGAGGTCTGAGAATATACAAGACAAATCTCTACAACCTTGATGATGCCGTATCTCTGTAGCAGTGCATTTGCAATAAGATACTGCATGCGTACATTCTTGCCTTGTAACGCGAAAGTGAAAATCTCTGTGGGGTCTTCGGTGTCGTTCTCAGTTTTATTCTTCATCCAAGAATTTTAGACACGTACACGCTACTCACGAACTGCGACAACAAATGGAATAGAATCTACCCTAATAATTTTGCATGAACTTTATGGAGTGGAAAAGAGGAATTACAAAAGTTGAAAACTATATCTGACATTTGTAATCCACGTGGAGATCGTGCACCTCAAATTGCTTCATCGTTAAGGAATGGATGTCAAGACTATCGCTTGGATGATTGAGTGGCTGCGGGTGAAGGGAGGAAATACTACGTTATGCAAGAATAGAAAGATGTCCACCATTAGCGTAATTCGACCTCTTTGCTTCCTTCCAATCTTCTCTTTTTCTGCTCACTTAAAACTAAGTCGTTCAAAATGAAAGTTTCACATTGTAAAAATACAATCCTAAAATAGTATTTAAAAAGATAAAAAAAAGTTTCCCCCAACTCATGGGCTAACTTTTAGTAAGATTTTAAAACTTTTTATATGAGATTAGAATCTAGATTGATCTATTGCTACTCTTATTTAACTTTAAATCCTTAAAATATGTTCAATGTATGAGAAGTATTTGTTGAAGATGGGGAAAACTTGTGAGAGGATGAGTTTTTAACTTTATAAGTGTAAATGAGATTTTCTCCCCTAATGTGTTAAGATTTTGAGATAAACAATTATACTTTAATATGGTATCAAAGCTAAGGATCAATATCTATTTTGTAACCCCTTATGTCCTAAAGTTGGGCTTCTTTCCATGTGCGATGCTTATATCAATATGCATATGAGGAGAAATGTTAAAAATGGGTGTTGTCTTACATAAAAAATCAAAAGATGAGTAATTAGTTTTATAAGTAATGAGGCTTTCTCACATAATATTATAAGGTTTTGGGATGAACCTTCATACTATAATATGATATCAAAGCTAAGGTAGCATTGAAAAAGAAATGAAATAATTTCAAATTTTGAAATGGGTGACTTTTAACAAGAACTTTGCACTAACCAAAAAGTTGATGGAGCTAACATTGATTGCTTATGGGTAGGATTGGTTTAGTTAATTAGACAACCTATCTTACTAGAATTTTTTGAAAAAATGTTACTAGAAATTTTTTCACTTTAAAGTTGGAAAAATGAGTGACTTTTTGGTCCAATTGTTGAGGATGGACCCTTGCCTTATAAATGATGAGGTTTTCTCATATAATATTTTAAGGTTTTGAAATGGATTCTCTTTATTGTTGAAAAATAGGGTTTTGTTGTGACTGAAAATATTTTCTTGAAAATATCAATTCTCCAAATATATTTTTCTAAATGTGCAAAAAGCAAAACTATAGGAAGTAAAAGGTGTACAAATTATGATATCAATTAATGATATTATAAAATAACCGGGTTCCTACATTTTCTCATAAAATATATTTTTATGAGCTTGTTATATATTTGATTATCTCAATAAATTGTCTACTTAGATATTTCCTCAAGAAATATGAAGTATACTTTAATATATTGTTTTTAGGAATATGATACTTAGATTGGTGAAATTGCAGGAACAATATGTAAGCTTAAAATTCAATATATGCAATACATTATAAATGTATTGATGTTGGACCGTGTTGATATTGGACCGGGTATACATGCTGAATATATAAGTTTACTGGACTGGACTGTGGCTGTTGGACTGTGAGAACATAGGTGCGGCCCAAGTTCACGTCAGCCCGCAAGAGACCGTTCCAATACAGTGTTGCATTGGTCATCATCAAACCTTTCCAGTACGGTGTCGTCTCGATCAAACCAGAACCTTCCTTGATACACTTGCTGGCAACGACGTCGTCTCACTTAAGGGCAGATAAGAGACGCTTATCTCTCGAGGGGTCAAGCCCTAGCCGTGTTATTTTCACCTCGACGCTGCCTTCGTCTCTCTCAAGTGCCGAAGCTTCAACGGGATGAATCTGGAGGAGATAGGTTGTCAGAACGGTCGGATTTTGGATCAAAAGGGTGAAATGAAGCTGATTTGATGGCTAGTCTACTATTCCCAACGGATAGAAGGCTATGGTTCAGGTTTGACTCAAACTGAAAACCCTAGATTTACTTCTATTTAAGGGAGATGTGTTCGTGAAGGAGATGATTGATGAAAACATCTATTTGAAGTATTATTCTCTGTGAAGATAATCTGCTAAGCTTTCTTACCATCTGATTCGAGAGTATACATCATTCTGTGGTTTACGAGCTCTCGGTGATATTCAATTATTTGATTCAATCTTTGATAATATCATCAATTATAGCTTGTATAACATTATTTATGTGCTGATTTCACTTATAAACATTCTCTGCACATAAATCTTGAGGAATATCTGAAACCCTAATTTCATCAATTTGGGGATTTCGTATTAGGAGCCTTGTATCTTGATATATTTGTTTGAGTAGCTTCTTTGATCAGCAATATCCCATACACTCACATATTATTTGGGGATTTGCTATTGTACATGATCTTTTGATCATTATTTGTACTCGGATGTGTTAATTCCTTGGAGAAGGAATTAGTTGGATTAGGGAGAACGTGTTCTCCTAATCAGATTGAGTAAAGAGGACTTCAATCAGTTTGATTGAAGGAGAAGAGGGTGGACGTAGGACTCTAAGAGAGAGTGCCGAACCACCGTGGTAAATTTGGTGTTTATTTTCTTGTTCCTTTCTTGATTACACACTCCTGTTTGATTGCATATTATTATACAAATTGTTAGACATTAAAAATTGAAAAAGGATCATTCGGTACAATAACAATTCAACCCCCCCTTCTTCTTAGGCCATAAAACCCAACATTTATAATATAGTATCAGTGTAGGAGAAAGCCTCCACTTTGTAATCTCCCATATCCAAAGTTAGGCTTTTTCCCACATGTAGTGTTTATATTAACATGTATGTTAAAAGGAGTGTTAAAGGTGGGTGTTGTTCCATATTAAAAGCATGATGATGGGCCCTTGACCCTATCAATGATGAAAGTTTTTCATCTATTGCTTTAAGGTTTTGGAATGGACCATAATCTCTAATACGGTATCAAAACTAGGGATGAACTTTTGCCTTGTAATCCCCCATGCCCTAAAGTTAGGCTTCAGTTTATGTGCAGTACTTTTGTTGGCATGCATGTGAGGGGTAGTGTTAAAGGTGAGTGTTGTTTAAGTTTATAAGGAACATCATAAATACCTTTCTCTCTAATGTGGGACTTTGTTGTCCAACACACCCCCATAATCTAAGCCGGTGAAGGATTGGTCCATTTGTAGGATTGGATTGTGACATACAAAGGAAGGAGTATCTTTGATATCATGTAAATAGCATCATAAATACCATTTTCACCAATATGGGACTTTGTTATCTAATATTACCTTGTAGTCCACACTCAATCTTTTGCCCGTGAAGGACTAACCCATTTATGAGATTGGGTTGGGATACACGAAAGATGAGTGTTAAATGTGGGTGTTATCTTACATTGGAAGTATAGGGATGGACCCTTAGCCTTATAAGTGATGAGATTTCTTCACCTATTACCTTAAGATTGGGATGGATACTTTTACTTTAATATGGTATTAGAGATTGGGATGTTTCTATGCTTTGTGATTCCTCACATCCCAAAGTTGAGTTTCAGTTCATGTGCAATGTTTGTGTTAGTATGCATGTCAAAGAGAATATTAAAGATGAGTGTTGTTCCCACATTAGAAGTGAGAGGGTAAACCCTTTAGTCTTATAAGTGTTAAAGGTGAGTGTTGTTTAAGCTTATAAGGCACATTACAAGTAACTTTCTTTTTAAAGTGGAACTTTGTTGTCCAATACTCCTCGTAATCCAAGCTTAATCTTTTGTCGGCGAAAGACTAGTCTATTTATGGGATTGGATCGGGACACATGGAGCGGAAGTATTAAAGGTGGGTGTTATCCCAGATTGGAAGTGTGAGGATGGACCTTTAGCCTTATAAGTGATAATATTTCTTCACCCACTGCCTTAAAGTTTTGGGGTGAACTTTATATATATATACTCACACACACAGGGGATGGGGGAGGGGGGATCCAAACCCTTGACAGAGTAGACTTGCCAGGCAAGGGTTTGACCTAATTACCACTGGTCCAGGGGGAGTCCTTTTTATACTTTAATATTGTATAACAAACAAGGATGAGCCTCTACTTTATAATCCTCCACGTCTAAAAGTTGGCATTAATCTACGTGTAGTGCTTGTGTTAGCATGCACGTGATGGGAAGTGTTAGAGGTAGGTATTTACTACATTAGAAGCATGAAAATAAGCCATTGACCTTATAAGTGATGAAGTTTCCTCATCTAATGCCTTAATGTTTTACAATTGGCCTTTGCATTCTAATAATATTCATTTCTTTGATCATTGTTAGCTCAAGAATTTTCCTTTAGGATTGGATAATGTCATTTTTATGCTTCCTTCATATTTAGGTCATAACTCTTAAAGTCTTGTTTAATGAATTATTTGTCTTATTTAATCTATCTTTGAATTAGGCATGAGATTAACGAAATGATACTATTTGAGAATTATTTTTATTTGTTATAATGAAGTAGGAAACTTCTAGAGAATCTCTTACCGAATATGAAGCATAGACTACAAACATGGTAGCTAAAGAATTGACTCCATAAACTTTGTCCTCCAAGGCCTTCACACCCAAGAAATTGTTAAATTTATTTAGTCAAACATTTTCTTTGTATATGAATGGGACTAACTACCCAACATGTAGAATTTGGCGCATAGCTAAGTACAACATTTTATGCATGCCTACCACTTAGCATAGGGCTTTGTATTGTTAAGAGGTAGCTACAAAGAGGGTTCCTAAGTGGTGCTAATGCGAGGGGGCCTTGTGGCTTGGCTCGAGTATCTAAGCTCAAATGGTTAACATGACTATGTGAGAGTATTAAGATAATAAAGTAGTGTTTTAGCTATCAACAATTACTTTTGGTCTAATAGTAGTACCTAATGATCCTAACAGAAATGTAAACTTTGAATTTGTCTTCTCAACAATACTCTTCGCTTTACAATTGATTTGATAGTATACACTTTAAATTTATAATATATCTAGGTGTATAATCTAGGCCCACAATCCTTACATAATTAGTTACAATTTTGATATCCAATGCCTATTTATTTAACTCCAACAAATGTCACTTCTATAACCTTTAACTTTGGATTAGTAGTAAACTTTGCTTGAACAAAATCTTAGGTGGTCTCCTTGTATGAAAATATATCATGCTATATCTTTTTCATCCAAGATATCAAAATATAAGGAGACCACTTATCATATTGTTCAAGTAAAGTTTACCATTAATTCAAAGCAAAAGGTTATAAAAGTGACATTTGTTGGAGCTAAACAAACAAACAATTGGATATTAAAACTATACCTTGTCATGTAAGGATTGTAGACCTAGATCCTACACTTAGATATATTGTGAATTTAAAGTGTATACTGCTAAATCAATTGCAGCCTAAGAAGTATTATTGAGAAAACAAATTCAAAGCTATCATTTCTTAGGCGTGAAGACTTAAAAAGCAGAGTTTTAAGGAGTTAATTTCTCATCTACCATGTCAACAATCTTCTTTATTTATATGATAAAAGATTCTCCATACATATCCTATTTCATTATGACAAATGAGATGATTTTAAGATGGTGCCATTTCGTTAATCTTATGCTTAATTCAAAGATAAACTAAACAAGACAATTGGACCTCAAAATTATATATGATCATGTAGGGACTATAGACTTAAATTCTATACTTAAATATATTGTGAATTTAAAGTGTATACCACCAAATTAATTGCAACCCAAGGAGTATTATTGAAAAGACAAATTCAAACTTATCATTTCTTTGGTGTGAAGGCTTTGGAAGACAAACTTTTAAGAATTAGTTCATTATCTATCATGTCAACAATCTTCTTTTTCCCTATAGTCAAAGATTTTTTTATCAATATCCTACTTCATTATAACCAATAAGATGACTTTAAGTTCGCATCATTTTATTGATCTCATGCTTAATCAATAACCAATAAGATATATTAAACAGGGCAAGTAGATCTTAAAACTATACATAATCATGTATGGACTATAGACTTAAATTTTACACCTAGATATACTGTAAATTTAAAATGTATACCACCAAATCAATTATAGCCTAATGAGTATTACTGAGAAGACAAATTCAAATTATCATATCTTGGGTGTGAAAGCCTTGAAAGGTAGAGTTTAGAGACGTCAATTCCTTATCTACCATGTCAACAGTCTTCTTTATCTCTTTGGAGAAAGATTTCCCACAAGTATCATATTTTATTATAACAAATAAGATGATTTTAAAGTTGTGTCATTTTGTTGATCTCATGCTTAATTTAAAGATAAACTTAGCAAGGCAATTGGATCTCAAAACTGTACATGATCATGTATGGACTATAGACTTAGATTTTACACTTAGATATACTGTGAATTTAAAGTTTACACCACCAAATCAATTGTAGCCCAAGGAGTACTATTAAGCAAACAAATTCAAAGATGTCATTTCTTAGGTGTGAAAGGCTTGGAAGGTAGAGTTTTAAGAAGTTAGTTCATCATTTATCATGTCAATAAGCTTATTTTATCTTTGACAAAAAATTCTCTATAAGCATCTTGCTTCATTATAGTAAATAAGAAGATTTCAAAGTGCTATCATTTTGCTAATCTCATACTTAATTCAAAGATAGATTAAACAAAGCAATTGGATCTCAAAACTATCAATGATCATGTAGGGACTATAAAACTTATATTTTACACCTAGATATATTGAGAATTTAAAATGTATGTCACTAAATCAATTGTAGCCCAAGAAGTACTATTGAAAAGATAAATTCAAAACTATCATTTCTTCGGTGTGAAGGCCTTGGAAAGTACAATTTTGAGGAGTCAATTCCTCATCTCCCATATCAAGAGTCTTCTTTTTCTTTAGAGTGAAAGATTTCTTATAGGTAACTTGTTTCATTATGACAAATAAGATGATTTTAAAGTAGTGTCATTTTGTTAATCTCATGCTTAATTCAAAAATAGATTAAACAATGCAATTAGATTTTAAAACTGTAAATGATCATGTAAGGATTGTAGATTAGATTATACTCTTATATATACGATGAATTTAAAATGTATAATAACAAATCAATTCTACCCAGTGAGTACTATTAAGAAGATAGATTCAAAGCTTTCATTTTTTAGATGTGAAAGCCTTGGACCATAGAATTTTAAGGAGGAAATTCCTCATTTACCATGTCAACAATCTTTTCTTTTTTCTTTTTCTTTTTTTCTCTTTGGTGAAAGATTCCTAATAAGTATCTTACTTCATTATGACAAATAAGATGATTTTAAAATGGTATCATTTTGTTAATCTCATGCTTAATTCAAAGATAGATTAAACAAGGTAATTGGATATCAGAATTGTACTTGATCATGTAGAGACTATAGACTTAGATTCTACACCTAGATATATTAGAAATTTAAAGTGTATAGCACTAAATCAATTGTAACCCAATGAGCACTATTGAGAAGAAAAATTCAAAGTTGTTATTTCTTGGGTTTGAAGGCTTTGAAAGGTAAAGTTTTAAGGAGTTAGTTTTTTATCTATTATGTCAATAGTTTCTTTTTCTCTTTGGTGATATATTCTCCATAAGTATCATGTTTTATGACAAATAAGATAATTTTTAGTGGTGTCATTTCCCTTATCTCATACTTAATTCAAAGATAGATTAAATAAAGCAAATAATTTACTAAACAAGACTTTAAAAGTTATGACCTAAATATGAAAGAAGCGCAAAAATTATATTATCTAACTCCAAAGGGAAATTCTTAAGCTAACAATGATCAAAGAAAGTAAAAATTAAACAAAAAGTCACCCATTTTTCCAACCTCAAAGTGAAAATTTCTAGAAATATTTTTTCAAAAAATTCTTGTAGAATAGATTGTTTGATTAACAAAAACTAACTTGCTCATAAGCAATCAATGTTTGATCCATCAACTCTTTGGTTAATGTAGCTTTTTTACTAAAATTCACCCATTTTGAAAATTTGAAATTATTCCACCTTTTTTCAATTGCTACCTTATTTTTTTCCATCCAAGATATTCAAGCTCTAAGTTAGCCAGTATTGGGATAGGCCTTCACATATATTTTAGTATGTTAAAAGCTGTTAGAGATAAAGTTACAATTGAAAAATATAATCATGGGTAATGTTCAAATATGAAAAAAAAATTATCTCCTTAACTCAAGAATTAGGTTTTGAGTTAAACTTTGAGTTTATTTTAATATGATATCAATGTCCAAGTTAGTATGTTATAATTCCATTCAACCTTAAGCCTTTAAAATATATTTAGTGTATGAGGAAAATTTATTCTATCTCATTCAACTTTGACCTTAAGATATGTTTGGTGTACAACAAAATGTTAAAGATGAAAGTCCCAAATTAGATTTTGAACTTTTTTACATGATAATAGAAACTAAGTTCATTTACTATTAGTATTTTTTAACCTTGAGCCCTTAAATATATTTAGAATGTGAGAAGTATTCATTTTATTCCATTTAATCTTAATGTCATGCTCGGCTTAATTTCCATGTCTAAGTATGACCTGAAAAATGCAAATAGACACATATTGGTGCACAGAAAGACTAACTAGTCACTTACTAAGCCAAAATATCACACATGGATGGAAGGGAGCATGAATTAAGGTTCATTACATGGCTAAAGCTAAAATAGGAGAGTTCATGTGCATGCACATGCAGAGCCAATGTGGGGAAGACTGAAGATTGAGTGCATACTAGCAAGCACCTATAGGTGTCAACATACTCAAAGGTTACTTAAGGCATGTTTGCATAAACCTTGATGTGAAAGACCTTGCCATCTAATCAAAGGCACATATAATAGCAAGAAGTGTCATTTTGCTCCTATTGGCCTGATAGTTGTAATTATTGTTATAATTTGCTACTGCATTCAAATTAAAGGTGCAAGGCTACTTAGAGAAGAAATTTATAGAAAGTAAAAATATACAAAAGGCTTGGAAAATGATGAGTTTTATTTATAGAGGTAATATACAGCTCTTGAAAAACACTCATGATTCAACATTTGTGACCTTGCTTGATGCAAACAACTCAAACTCCTGTGCTATATGTAGACTACCTATTACGTGCATCAATTAAAAAATCAAAGACAACTTGTTCTTGACATCTAACTTGTGTCAATCATTTAATAACAACTTGTAACCAATTTGCATCAATTCAATGGTGAGGGAATTACACCTTGCCATCCATCGGATGTTTGCATATGTTATATCCCACCATTAGTTGTGTGCTTGTAAAGGATATGGGGTGGGCTAAGGGTTTGTCTAATACCACTATTAGTTCATTACTTATGAAGAATGAGACAACATTATCTTCATCTTCCCTTGCATCTTCATGTTTGTCTATTGTAGCCCCTTTGAGGGGCATTTTTTCATCTAACCAATTTGTTTGGTGCAATTAAGGTTGATCTCACATTCCTTGAGGTTAGGTGCCACATGGGCTTGAAAGTCCATGTGTGTAACATTAAGTCCAATGTATGTCCAACATAAGAAAGAATATTAAAGATGAATGTTCTACATTTAAAAAAATATAATGACTAGCATTTAAATATGAAAAAAAATTATCTCACCAACTAAAGAACTAGGTTATTAGTTGGACTTTAAGCCTATTTTTAATATGATATGAATGTCCAAGTTGATCTATTACAACTTTGTTCAACCTTAACCCCTTAAAATATATTTGGTGTGTAAAAAACATATATTCCATCTTGTTTAAACTCAAAATATGATATGTGTGTGAGAAAATATTAGAGACGAGAATCGTACCTTAGGAAAATATGATATTGGATGGTGTCCAAGTATAAAAAATGTCATTTAACTCACAAGTTGGTTTTTATATTGGACTTTTAGCCTATTTCTTATACAAGTAAGCTTGAACTAGGTGTGATGGTTAAATTTCATTGAAGTCTTAAAGAATATCTATGTTTTCAACTTTTTACTATATTTTTTATATTCAAAATAGTTCATAAAGTATTTCACATTACTTAGACTTATTTTAGATATATTTTTAAAGTGAAATGCATGTTGTCCCTACAAATGGTTTGTAAGGGAGAAATACATTTCTCTAATATGGTATTAGAGAAATACAAAAGTATATACTACATTTCTTAAAAGGTGGAACCCCTCAAATATGAAAGTGGGACGTATTATCCTTATAATGAAACTTGTAGCCAACATCAAGTATGAGGATGCATGTTAAGAATTATGTTAAGTATGTTTGATATTACCTAAATCTTACTTAAAAACATCTTTAAAATGTAGTATATACTTCTTTTTTTATAAGATAATTTGTAAAGATGAAATTTGGCATAAATGTTCATACAAAGCAGGTCCTTCGAACTAGATGTAGTTCAAAATTGCCTTAAAGACTTATTGTTGCGATCTAAAAGTCAAGGGTAATATTTGGTCGAGTAATTGAGTGGTAGTACAAATATAGATCTAAACTGAACAGATTGAAGAAAGAGGAATGAACTTAAAGTCCTGTTGATCTTTTGTGAAGGTTCTACAAATTTTTTATGCACACTTAGTTCAGCTCTAGCTGTAGGAGAAAGCCAACTGTAACATTTAGGAGAAGATTCAGCACGTTGCCTTAGTTATTTCTCCCGAATTTCGATGGCTGGCCTGCCTTCTAGATGTTTCTTCTTGTGGGAAATCAAGAAGACGTTTTAAGATTATTAATGAATATTTAGAGTGGTGGAAGTATTCATTTGTTAATTGGGAGTCCTTCTAAGATCACACTAAGGGGTTTGCTTTTGGGCCTTAATTTATTATTAGCCCCTAAGACTCTAAATTGGAAGTGGGAAAGCCAATCATTTCATTAGACCTCTACAGATAACTAAGGAGTCAGCTATCGAATTAAATATTTGAAATTCAGTAGACATTGTCAGAAAAAGATTGAGGACCAGATTTAATTTTTCAGTGAAAGCAAGAGACTGTTAACGTTGTCGCAAAGCTACAACGTCGTTGGGGTTCCCGAGGAAATTGGTAACGTTACGGTATATTCTCCAATATACTACAAAGAGACACACAGAGAGCGAGAGAGAGAGAGAGAGCGCGAACGAGAGAGAGAGAGAGAGAGAGAGAGAGAGAGAGAGAGACAGAGACAGAGAGATGGAGGAACAGAAGGGAGTGGTGAAGCATGTCCTGTTAGCCAAGTTCAAAGATGGAATCTCAGAGGACCAGATTGACCAACTTATCAAGGGCTACGCCAACCTCGTCAACCTCATCGAGCCAATGAAGTCCTTCCACTGGTAAACCCACTCTGTTGATGTTCTGTAACATGTAGCATTTGGTCTCCACTCATGTAGCCTGCAGCACTCATGTATTTCCACTAGATCGACACGGTAGACATTCCCAACAAGGCAATGCAAGGAAAAGACAACGTTTCTGTTTTCTGCTTTGTTTGATCTGATTCCTACTAGTTTTTTTTCTTTTCTAGCGGTTAAGTTGAAATTGTAAAGGGATTCGATAAGACACCTGGGATCGACGATGGTAAAAACTAGAATAAGTGTGTTTAATCCGATGGGTATTAACTTATTTATTCTTTTAGCGAAACCATGCTTTGGAGTTTGAGGTTTCAAGTTGTTACGAATAGCCTAATTAGATGGGGGAAGATGAGCTGAGATTATAGATAGTGTCTCAAAGATCTATCAAATCCTGATCTACATTCGCCTGTTGAGAGCGGAAACTGCTGGCTTTTGAAGCTTATTCGCATCTGTTAACTCGGTCCGTAGCACCCACCGCTGCGAGGCTCACTCAGTTGTTGTAAGGAGGTGCAAAGTTTTGTCAGGCCTTTGAGGGCCGCCGATATTTAGTCACACTCCGATGTGCTATGTTCTTTTAGTTAAGGGCCAATTGTTTGATAAGCGAGTAGATTACAGCACACATGGTGACAGATCTTTGGGTGGCTCGCGAGGATTACGTTTTAAAACCCAGAAACAGCTTATCTGTTTGAGTATATGTCACATAAGATTTTAATTTGTTAGTGTTGCACTTAACCAAGCAGATGGATCGGTCAATGAAATAATTACTCGTGAAGGCAGAGTGGAGAAGCTAGGAGAAGAAGAGGCCATCTTTTCTAACTGTCTTGGATGCTTTCATACAGTGCTAGGGGCTGCATATACAGTTGATCAAGGGGAAGTAGGCACTTCTTTTAAATGGAAAAAATTATGACACTACCGTAGATGTATATAGTAATCCCAGCATTTACATTCTTGACTTTCACTCTGATTACCATATTTCTGTTTTCTGACTCTTGGTATGGTTTGAACTTCAAAGAGCTTGATCAAATGACTGAGTCGATTTTTTAATTCAACAATACTTCAAGTTTAAAATGTAATTTAGTTTTCAATACCCAGAAAAATAAATAACGAAAGAGAGATATATTTCTGGCCATGATTTCAAAGCTCAAGTTCTTACATTTGCACAAATCTGCTCATCAGTCATTACATTCTTTTTTTTTTTTTTTTTTTTTTTTGATAACCCAGAACCCCCACCACTTGCATGGTGGCTCAAACTGGGAGCCAGCACTTCACCCCAAAGCCTTTACCCTATGTGAGTCAGGAATGTCGCCAAGGGGTTTCGAACCCAGGATCCCTACTTTGTAGGAAATCCCACACGGGCCTCTACCATCTCAACCACACCCCTGGGGCTCAGTCATTACATTCTTGCTCTTGATTGTTTGATGGTTCATGTTACATTGAACAGAAAAAATAGTGATAGTGCTCAGAGGAAAATGAAAAAAAAGAAAGATCATGACTGTAATATTGAAGAAAACTTATGATTTTTAAGCTTACCGTCTACTTGCCTAGGATGATCCCAACTAACGTATGTAGACAAGCACAAATTATCGATCTGATGTGTGCGAGTATGTGTATATAAACCTGTTAACTGTTCCTTTAGCTTGTAGAATCTTGTCAGTAACTAGTTCGTGCCCATTGAATTTGTTGTGGAGAAACCGCTGCATCACTTAAGCTGTTCTAAATATAATCTTCTTACCCAGTCTTCTTCGGACACAAAACTGTAATAGCTTTTATTCACCGAAACACTGGTTTATGGTGACCTTCTAACTCTCTAGATCTTAAATTTGTCCCCTGTTTGTTTCTTTTCAATCTTAACAGGGGGAAGGATGTGAGCGCTGAAAACATGCATCAGGGCTTCACTCATATCTTTGAATCTACCTTCGAGAGCACAGAAGCCGTTGCAGAGTATGTAGCTCATCCTGTTCATGTTGAATTTGCAAACTCGTTCCTTCCCAACTTGGAGAAAGCCGTTATTGTTGACTACAAACCCACTATTGTTCGCCTCTGAGTTGAAACAATAGTGCATCTTGGAACCTACTATGCTGCCTCTCAAGGGAACTTTGCCATGCATAAGGTGTTAAAGCATTTGTATGACACTTGGCCAAGTTTTTCACCATGTAATGTTGATCGTTATGAACTCTTCCTTTTGTGGGATCGATGTCCAGGGCAATAACATTGTTGGATATAAAGTATAAATAAATCGAGTCCTTGGATGCATCTCAAATTAAACTCTATTTTCTTATTGTAATGATAAAAACGAGGTTGTTGAATACAGCAACGAGCTATTTATTGCTACTAGCCCTCCTACTCTCCACAAGAAGAGGAAGGGCATTAACCAAATCTAGAGGCTTAACATCTAAAGGGAACTCTTTTAATGATCTCAATAAAGGAGGAGCAACCAACTGGCTCAAGGTTTACAAAGGACCAAAGCTCATCGGTGCAGAATGTTAGATATGACCAAGCCAATACTGTTAATATTTTCCATAGGATTACGCCCGTATGGTCAGTGGAGTTAAAGCATTAGTTGCTTGGTCAAGGTCACAAATCACCACCTGATGTGTGACGTTGCTTTACTTGAAGGACTTTTTTGGTTGGTAAGTGAAGGGGCTCAATTTACTCAGCGGAGCATTTACGTTTGCTCAATTGATGGTGATTTGGGCAGGCCTTGAACATCTGCTTTGAGAACACGAGTTGTCCAGACTCATCTCAAATTTGACATGTATTTCCATTGCCATTTTCATAATTCCTTGCTATTTACCGTATCTTTAACCATACCATTATGAACTTTTTCTACATCAAAAAGGTAAACAGGATAATCTTGCCATATAAGTGGCCGCAGTCCAACTTAGTAGTTTGTGATTTTTGTGTGTGTTGGAGTGTTAAAATATCCAGTCACACATTGGGTAAGGCGACAGGAGAGCCTAACCTTATAAGCTTCCGTTGGTAACTCACTATTACACAGTTTTGTATTTTAGATGAGCCCTTAAGTTTCTAATATGGTATCAGAGCTGGCCTTGTGTCCTGCCTAGCATAATGATTTGGTTTTTTTTTTTTTTTTAATGCAAGAGAGGAGGAGAGGAAACTCGAACTCATGACCGGTAAGCTTAGAAATTTTTAATGTGTTTGGGCTCACAGATTTGTCAAACTACATCGGTATCTATGGGCATTTTTGTTTTCCCTTCAAGTCGAGGATTCGGCCGATACCATCGATTTGACGAAAATAAAGACAGCACCAAACCCAAGTTGGTAAGGGCAACTGCATTGTTGGGTCGAATGGTGTCGTCGGCAGCGCAAACGTCCCTTTTCTGTTAGGCCCATCCTGTCACCATAACTCTCTCGTTCCATCCTCTGGACTGGGTTTATGTGCTGGCCCATTTGGTCATTGTTTCTTCCAGTCAGAATCCAAGACAGACGAGACCATCGAAGAAGTCTAGCCCAATCCCTGAGAGCGACGTAACCGACGTACAAAGTGAAGGCCTATTTAGCGGGGTTGGCATGGAGCTTCATCGATGAACTCCGAAGTCTTTCTTCAATGGCTGCGACAAATGGACCCGATGCCTCAGGTACCAGCTAAGCTTCAAGCTCTTGTATTGTTTTCCTTTTTGTGTTTCCCTTCATGGATCTAAGATTTCGTCTTGAACCTCCCGATTTGCAAGCAGTAAGCGTTAGGGCCTGCTTGTTTCCCGGGAAAAGTTGGAGAATTTCTCTTTCTTGGGAAAATCCGAGCGCTTTTTAGATGTTTATTGTATTAGTAATTTTCATGGTATTTAGGCACTTTCTTTTGATCTGCCTTTGGGGGTAGATTGGTAAGGTACATTGAAGGTTTTCGACAGGGTTGCGGATCAAAGGTTTTCACTTGAAAGAAGCCTTGCTCGGCAGGTGCTGAGCAAGTATTCTTTCACCACTTTTGTCCTAAACGTCTTTAAGCACTTAAGTACGGGTTTTGTTTTGAGCTCTCTCTTTTACTCGCTATTGACATAGTCTAAAAAATTAGAGAGGGTTAATTAATATCTCTATCGAGACATCCACTATTAAGGAATTTGTCCTACAAGACCTTGCAGAACACTGCTGTTTAGGATTTATGTTCCCAAGTAGGCACTTATTATATCTTGGTTTGTTTTCCGTGGATTATGAAACATGATTGAGGTTTTCTTATGAGCTCGTCCAAGAAGTTAGACAAGGTTGTTTTGGGAGGTGTAACAACTTTCTTTGGTACGTAGTGGAGTCACATCCTAGACTAGTTAGTTCACTTTCTTTCTTTCCTAGTTCTAGTGAAGTGGCAGTGGTTGGATCACGATGGAATAAGGGGGAACTTGTTAGTAGTTACTTGTATCCTTAGCAGATGGGCTGTCCAGTAATATTGGTTGTATCACCCAGTCTCCTTTGTTCGCTTCGAGACTGCTGTTGCCATGGGATGTTTAAAAAATAGAATGGCATACAGATTCTCATTCAGACTCTTCATTGCAAGAGATCTATGATCAGAATGATTAATTCAGGAGTCTAATCATGCACATTAACTGGTGGTACTTTGTTTTTCAGGTACTGTTATTGAAAACAATGGGTTATCAAATCAGTCTGTGGAAGAAACTGGTATCATTTCAAATTCTGATGCAAGACCTGAAGGAAATGGTAAGGAGTCAGGGTTCTTTATTCTTCAGAATTGCCTCTTGCTGTTCTGCTCTTGTACTTCTCTCGGGCTATATTACCACAGTGGAAGCAGGGGGCTGTTTCTTGAAACAAAAGAGACTAATCTGTTTATTTCGTTCTGCTAGAAATTAAAGCACGGGTGGATGCTATGTGGGAGCAAATGAATAAAGGTGTACCTGCTAAGGCACTCAAAAATTTTTCAAACAAGCATAGTTCGCCTGTGAATAAAAAGTCAAAGAGTTCATCCAAGGTGAGGATTTTTTTTTTATTTGCTTATTTTTTATTATCTGCTTGCTTCATTGTGATGGAACTGTTATATAGACAGTGTTTCTAAAAATGGAATAACTCATATTGTAGTTGGCCAGAAAATAAAAAAAAAAAATTTCCTGATTTTATTTTATAGAATTGGATGGCATATCTAGGCCTGTCTCCAAGGAATACAGGATCTCTTGAACAACATGTGCAGCATAAGGAACCCAGTCCAGTGCAGGATAGCATCAGTGAAGAGAGCAAGAGGCTTGCTGCTGCTGCTGCTCTTTCAGCAGTTAAAGATGCTGTAGCTGCTGCGGCAACCAGGGGAAAAGTTGAGGTAAGCACTTTGATTACAAATAATAGCCTTCTTACTGTCATCATTTGGCGTTGATGTGTCATTATGTCACATAAGAGTCAGAGTCTTGCCATGGTTTCAACCGATAATGTTAAGTAGGCATCATCTCATTTTGGCTTCATATTCTTGCCATGGTTTATACCGATTAAAATGAAGTGGATTTCTGCCTATTGGCCTAGTTCTTCATTTCTTACGCAATCACTTTCTGGTTTAAACATTTAGCATACAGACTTTCACACGTTACCTTCTTGGTTTCTGCAAATCAGCTAGAATCCACTGAAATTACTTGAGACTAAAGTGCTTATGCATTAAGATATATATCAATTTATGCAGATTGCTGCATCTTAAGAGTGAAATTCGCTCACATAGCGTTGTTGACAAACACTCCAATTTAAATATGAACAATCTGATTGTTAAATTGTTTTACATCTTTTTCCTTCTAAGATCACCGAGGTTCGAGACTTTGCGGGTCAAGAAATTGAATTTAAGAGGCATATTGATGCTGATTCAAAGGAGGCTTCTGAAAAAGCTAAAGGAGTTGCACCTTCTGCTGTCGACGCTGTACTTGAGCAAATCAAGAAGAAGCAAAAGCTCAGTGTGCTTGACAAGACAAAAAAGGATTGGGGGGAGTTCAAGGACGAAAACAGGGGGTTAGAGGACGAGTTGGATGCCTACAAGAAGAGCTCAAACCAATATTTGGATAAGGTTTCTTTCTTACAACGAACAGATTACCGGGAGTTCGAGCGGGAAAGAGATGCACGGCTGGCCGTGCAAGCTAGGAGGAAGCCGGATATGCGGGAGGAGCCATGATGCTATGAAACTTGCGCCTTGTAAAAATTGCAAAGAGAAACATAGTGATGAGTTGCTGCCAATTTTTATGAAGGTCTTTGTTTTCAAAGAGAAGTGAAGGCCTTCTATATTGGTGGTTCGGATATGATGCATTTGCATAAGTGCGTAGGTTTAGGTATTCTCATCGGGTGTTGGGACTTCCTGTTATTGGATCTTGCTGAGGACAATAGGCCATTGAACTCCAAGCATTTGTCCACTTTATTCAATTTTTAACCGGTGGGATTGTACAGCTCTTGTATTTTAGAGCTTGGGGCATTCCTACCACCTGATGAAATATTAAGGATGATAATTTGTTTCCTTCGTTCAACCATAATGTAGTCTTAGCCGGTGACCGGTAATCTATGATATAAACGGTTAAAAACCTGTCTCTTGATCTGAAAACTTTTGTTTACATAAAAGTTGGGAGTTCGACATTGATAGTCAAACTAAAAGTGAGGAAGCAGGCTTTCAGATTGGTCGCCCGTAAGATTCATTTACTGATGAATGGACACTCTATACATGTCAGATCTTTTAACGTAAAACGATGTATAACATCTTTGGCAGAATCGAAGAGATAAAAGGAAACAAAACGATGAGGTACGTCCAACAAGTAAAAGCCAGGAACACTTTTTGATTCTAATACTTGTCGGGATCAAAAGGAAAGACGAGTTTAAGGATTCAATGAGTATGTCCGAAGGATAAACAGAAACAGAGAGGCATCTCCATGTCTCCTGATATGACAGCAAAGGTACATCCACCAGGCTAGCAGAATACTAGTCATAGACTGTAAAGCTCAACAGAGCCCTTTTATGTTATTGAAACACATATGAGAAAAAGCACAGTTATTTTATCAAATGTAACCAGGTTTCTATTTTCAGAGACTGGATCTGCTTCCATGAGTGGATGGACAAGAAATGGAAAGCCTTCACAAGTCATCCCAAAACTCTTTTAACACAAAAAATGAAATGAGAGTAATAACCAGCTTTCTAGATGTGAATGGGCTTGTCATAAGTGGCCATGGCAGCTTCCTTTAATGCCTCACTCATTGTTGGATGCGCATGGCAAACACGTGCTATATCCTCACTTGCTGCATCGTACTGCAAGGCTATCACTGCCTCATGAATGAGCTCCCCAGCATTGGGTGACATAATATGAACTCCCAATATCTTGTCTGTCTCCTTCTCGGCAATTATCTTGACCAGGCCCTCTGCATTATCAATTGCCTTAGCCCTGCTATTTGCCATGAAAGGGAACTTTCCAACACGGTACTGAACACCAAGGGCCTTAACTTGCTCCTCAGTCTTTCCAACAGACGCAACCTCAGGAGATGTGTAGACAACCCCAGGGACCTTGTCATAGTCCACATGGCCTTCCTTACCAGCTATAAACTCCACACAAGCAACCCCATCTTCTTCTGCCTTGTGGGCTAACATAGGCCCTGGAATAACATCGCCAATTGCATAAACCCCTGGCACATTTGTAGCAAATCTTTCATTAACTAGAATCCGTCCAATCTTATCTGTTTCTACTCCTATTTTCTCCAGCCCAAGTCCAGATGTGAATGGAGATCTGCCAGCAGAGACAAGCACAACATCAGCTTCAAGTGTGGTCTGGTCACCACCAGCAGCTGGTTCGAGGGTCAGCTTTACACCGCTTGCAGAAGAATCAACCCCTACCACCTTAGTCTTGAGCATGAATTTCATTCCTTGCTTCTCAAGACTGCGCTGGAATTGTTTACGGATTTCCCCATCCATGGTTGGGACAATATCTGGAGCAAACTCTACAACAGTTACCTCAGTGCCAAGCCGACCCCAGACTGAGCCCATTTCTAGTCCAATGTAACCTGCTCCAATGACCACTAGTTTCTTTGGGATTTCGGTCAAAGCCAAAGCTCCTGTCGATGACACAATTCTCTTCTCATCAATGGTGATCCCAGGTAAGGATTTGACATCAGAACCAGTGGCGACTATAATATTCTTGCCCTTAACAATAGTGTTACCACCATCAGGGGTGTCCACAGAAACTTCAGAGGGAGAAACGAACTTGCCATAGCCTTTGACATAGGTTACCTTGTTCTTCTTGAATAGGCCTTCAATACCTTTAGTGAGACCAGAGACGGCTTTATCCTTTTGCGCCATCATGGCAGGCAAATCAACCTCCACAGAAGAAAACTTCACTCCATGGTGGGCGAAGGCATGCTTAGCTTCATGATACATATGGGAGGAGTGCAGAAGAGCCTGAAACCAAGAACACAAAATATAGGAAGATAAAGATCTCGAATACAGTACCACTCAAAATTGGATCAAGAACAAAAACATGTAGTTTAAAAATAAAACAAGAAACACAGTGATAGTTACTACCAGGTAATGTCCCTAGCCACACCTTTGCTCTTGTTTGTGTCAATATACTTGTAATGCGTCCATACAAGCTTGAGTGCATGAACTAATGCTCAACCCTTTATTTAGATCAGAGAAGATGCGATCTGGACCAGAGACCATTGGCAAAAACTAATACTCTTTGGGCCAGAAAACACTGGCAAGCAGCTATACTTGATCTTAAGGCTTTGGTTTTAGTTTCCTTTTTAATACAGAGCAAAAAACATTGTTTTCAATAAGGAAAAAGATAATCCATAATCCCTTTTCCACACACAAAGCACTGAAAACAGCTCAGTTAAATGATAACACAAAACCACAAGCCGATTGTCATTTTACTAAGAAAAACACATAGAGGATCCCAATTACACAGGAAAATTTCATCAGAACATTAAAAATCCTCACACGCTCAGCCCTCGTAATTCACACTAGCAGACAACCACGAATATTGTGGAGCCACCTTTACCTTAGCAGAGCTCTCATGCCAAACCCACTCTCCATAGCCGACACTTGCAAACGCATATGCCTTGAACAAAAGCTACGCCACTTGCACACTTTGTACAAAACTTAATTGTCTAGTAGACTTGATTACAGGAGTAGGCTATCTGACGCAGCATACACATCCCTTTTAGGAGGCATAAAATTATTGTATATAAAAATGGGAGTGATAAGAACTTCCTTAATCTGTTAGACACTAATGCCAAATAGACTCTTCCTTTGTCTGAGGCATCCATAGCCGCTGCTTCCTACTATGCATAGAACTCAATAAAGAAGCTCTCAAGCACTCTTTTACTAGCAACTAGGGCCAAACGAGAGAACCTCCCTTAAAAGTACTTAGATGCATTCAAATGGTAAAACTCCCAACACCAAATCAAATCCAGTTGACCTCAAATCCGACACCGGTTAACAGAGTCCACCAGATTAGATCTCGGAAATGAAAAATTCAACCAAACAACATAACATTCTACGCGAAAGGCAAAAAGGACGAAAACTCTACCTTGGAGGGGATGCAGCCAACGTTGAGGCAGGTGCCGCCGAGGGCCCCACGCTTCTCGATGCAGGTGGTCTTGAGGCCCAGCTGAGCAGCCTTGATGGCGGCCACGTAGCCGCCGGGGCCGCCGCCGATGACGACCACGTCGTTCTCATCGGATCCCGCGGACGCAAAGCCTCTGGAGAAGGAGGTGAGGGAAGGGGAGTACCTGAACGCGTCCGGGCTCGAGTTCGATAGGTTCCTCGAGAGCAGGTAAGCCTTCCGTCTTGCAAAGCTTGCCATCGCCATCTTCCTCGTCTCTTTTGATAAAAAACCCTGGGAGGTCTGTTCTGCTCGGGTCTTGCTTGCTTTATGCGTCTATACAATACTACAAGATGGTAGTTCCCGACTGATCTGGTGCCCGGATTCTTTCCTTGCGTAGGACAAGAAAGATGCAATCTCAGCCGCCGGTTTAATTTATATGCGGCACGCTTGCCATATTTGACTTTTTAATCAATTTAAAGTCAAATGAATTCATCTGATCCTTGGAACAGGCCAAGGGGTGAGATGGGATCGGCGAAGAGGCAGTCAGGAGTCCAGGGGCCTAAAATGGACGTGAACGCATGGAATAAATTCCCCCACTCACTTCGTATACACATAAATCATAGAAAATGGGGGCCTCACATGCCTTACCACCACCGACATTAGGATGTTTGGTGGAGGGCGAATCCAATTTGGGTTAGGTGATGATGGGCTGAGAATTGTTCTATCTCATGAGCTTGATCCATTCATCCATAATGGTAAGTCCAAAAGCAATAACTTTCATATGAATTAACTACATATACAAACATATTTATATATACACATTTAGAAGAAAGTATGAGGGAGCAAAAGAGCCAATACATAATTCCACAGATAACACCACCAACCCAACACTTTGGCATCCATTCTTAAAAGGGTTATTCCCATTCAAATAGCATTCATAGGAATCATAGAACAACGACCATTTAAGAATCATCAGAATACAATGGTATCAGTGAATGAAAATACAAATCAAATATGGCTTCCATTGTAAACACCCTAAATTCTCTCCTAGCCCCTACAAAACTGCTCGCCGCTTTTTTTAAACAATCATCTGAAACGGCCAAAAACAGATAAAAATCTTTACTTGTAAGAAATCTCAGTAAATATAATGATTTTCATCTGCACACTCAGTTGCCTTGTAGCAAGCTCTGTAGTTTGCGTTGAGCCTCCTCAGAGATACAAAGCTTCCATCTTCGCGGCTGAGGACATGAATCAAGTTCCCGAGTACGTGAAGAGAAGCAGATAACAATCACGGTGAGATTATCCGATGTGTGTCGGCGTAATGCTTCTGCGACTAGTTCCCTGGCACATTGCTGCGGATCATCATGCCTCCTCAACCATTGCCGGACAAGAGTTACAGCATTCTGGCTAGTCATCACATCCCAGATCCCATCACAACCCATAATCATGAACTCATCTTCCTCTGTTAACTCAATCTGTTGAACTTCTGGTTCAGCAATGAGAGGCGAAGCAGAACCAAGTGGTAATTTCAATTCCCAATCTCCAAGAGCCCGAGTGACACTGAGTCCATTGAGATACCCATCAACAATAGAACCGCCTAACTCCTCAACTCGCCTCCGTTCCTGTAAATGAGAAGTGTTGTGATCATGAGACATCTCAACTGCTACTCCTTTCCTGCAAAGTACTGCTCGACAGTCACCAGCATTTGCTACCATCAAATGCCTTCCAAGTACTAATGCAGTCAGTGCCGTTGTTCCACAGGAACGGCTAACACTGCTGCATTCACCAGCTAAGGCAAGGTCTGCCAGTAAAAAAGCTTTTCGATGACAACTCTCCAACTCTTTTAAAAACAAGCTATCAATATCAGATGTTTGTGGCAAATCAGGATCCTCAAAAAATAATCTCATAGCATTTCTCTTGATATAAGCAGCTGCATCAGACCCTCCATGCCCGTCAAGTACTGCATAAAAAGCACCCGGAATGGAACACCCGAAGAAGGAACCCATGTGGACAGATAGATCATCAATTCGAATGTGTTCATCCTCCATAAATTTCCGTGGTCCAATGTCCGCATAGCTACCAGAACGAATTTTGGGTACAAATTTTGCAGCAGAAGACTCTATAGTAGTATCTTCAATAACATTTAAGCGAGCCACGACCTGATTAAAGAAGCAAAATGGTTAGTTAGTGTCTAGGGATATCAACTAAAAACATTTTAAGGCAACTTTCCAAAAAATCAAATGAGAACAAAACAAAAATAGGAGAAAAGAACAAACTTTTATCCAGGAAAAAGGACACGAATAATAGATATCCAATAGAGTTCACTGTCAGACAACACAAAATGAACTGATTTCAGCAAGTGCAGCGAATCCTTTTCAATCCTAGCAACATAATGCTTTATATTTTCCTGGCCACATGCTGCCAAACATTTTTTTTTTCTTCGTCTTTTGTGTGATTTAAAAAAAGAAAAGACAACCCACGAGTCATTGATTGCAGTCATTTGAACATTATTCACACAACGCAGCTACCCATATTTTACAAATCACCCCGCTTCTAAAACCGGCTCCCCCCCCCCCCACAAAAAAAAAAAAGAATAGGAAAAAAAGCCAAGATACACTAAAAACCGAAATCCAGTTAAATCAATTCCGATACCACAATTTCTAGTAGGTTCTTTTTCATAAATCTATGCGTACAATCTGATCTCACAGAATGGAAAATCATATGATTCAGATCTACACATAAAACCCAACAATTTAAAAAGAAAAGAGAAGAAGCATTTCGCAGATTAAAGAAAAAGAGCAGCTCTTCAACTACTGTAAAGGAAACCAACAAGAACTTGAAACTTTTGCGGCATTTGTTCAATTGATTGCTTCTTTCTTTTTATTTTTTATTTTTCCGTATTCAAGATCAGAAGATAACACAAAAATGAGAAATTCACCTTCCAATCATCTAATAGAACCACGAAACTTTGGAACTCCAATATCGAGGTATATAATACAGCTTCTTATAGCAATCCCAATAAAAGAAGTAACAGTAACAAATCCTGCCCGTTGTAACAGCATAAATCTAGAGTTCTCTTAGTAGGAATTTAATGTCCACAAAATAAACAAACCCCAGAAAAAACATATAAAAGAAAACCAGAAAGAAAAATAATTTAATCAATCCTATACGTACAACCTCATTGAACTCCGTACCTCCAGAAATCCAGGGTTTCAATAACAGGAATTAAATAAACTCAAATCCAACAGAGCCCCCAAGACTCGAAAATAATGAATTCCATCCTATACACATAACCTGATCAAACTTTATACCACCACAAATCTAGGGTTTTCTTAGGGTCCATTTACAAGAATCAGACAAACCTTATGAGAAACTTAACATCAAAACTAGGGTGAAGAAATAATCCATACAATCCCTATACGCATACCCTCGTCCAAGAAAACAGAAAAAATAAAGATCCCGGCGCACTTACCGAATCGGAGCGAGATATGTCGGTGGAGACCGGCTCCGGGACGCGCGACTCTCGAAAGTTCGAAGAGGAAAGGGAAGGCGCCCCGTCGACAGGAAGGCCGTGTTCCTGGTTAGTAGGAGACACGCAAAGATGGTACTGGACGTCCAGCACCGGACGGCTCTGCTGGCGGATAATATCGGCCTCCGCCACCATATTCTGGCTGACGATCATCTTCGATGGCTTCGTATCGAATCGCAGTCTTCTTCACCCCTTCGCTTTACGTTTCGAGTGAAATTAAAATGGATGTAGAGAAATCCGAAGTGAGAAGGAATTCAAGACTCTGAAGAAACAAGCGTGCGCTGCTCTCTGCAAAAACGTGTTTGCGTATATTGCGTACCCCGGCGTGGCTTTGCTTCGGGTTTTAAAGAAGGAAGCAGGACCGGCTGGGCCGGTAACACAGCTTTCAGTGACCGACACGCGCCCCTTTATTACCGGTTTACCCTTCTCGTTTCAGTTTTACTTTGCGGCGATCGGGGGCGGCTTGAATACTTTTTACGTGGCCGACACATGACTTTTCTAAAGTAATTTTTTTAAAATAATAATAACTTTTTATTTACCATTTTAAAAGTGACACTTGATAATATCAACTGGATTATTGCTAAAATTGTCGGAAACCGTTGGTCTGGGAGGATATTCTTAGGAAGGTGCCCCTGATTCGCACTGCGATATTTTTGAACCCAATAATGGACGTGAAATCATCAAGCAATAAATAGAAGGAAGCACAAAAGTGGACGTAATTGATCCCCCTTTCGAACATGGCTTTCTGTGAAATTCAATGTTTATCCGCTGACAATATTCTTTTTTTTTTTTTTTTTTTTTTTTTACATAACCAGCCTCCTACGTTGTTTATTCCGTCGGGTTGTCCTTTTTTAACCAAAAGAGTCATGATTAGGCACTCTTTCTCGGTGTTGAAAATGAGGTTGCTGACGTACGAGTGCCTGCCGTCTGAACGGAATCACTAAGCGGATCACGATCTGGACCCTTTGGTTTAAAGCTAAAAAGCTATTATTCCATGGCTAATGAATTAGTTTAAATAAAAGAGGAGCTTCGGCATCACGCAATCCCGATACCCATTGGCAGGGTGCTCAGACTTTATGGAAAATATACACATTCTATATTGTAAAGCAGCTTTCGTGTGGGGTTTGATTGGCTTCTGTAGTTTAATACGAGAATCGGATGTCGTTTTTCTCGTCGAGGAAAAGAGTGGAAAGCGTAGAAGAACAGGTGAGACTTGCTGGGGGGTTGGTTGGTGACTTGGTGTTGCTTCTAGATTTAAAACCCACGTGAAGTTTTTCCTTTAAACGAGGTAAAGAAAAGGCCACGTTTTGAATTCTAGACCCGACCAGCCTGTCCGGCTTTGATGTTTATTGGTTCGAAAGTTGCTCCATATTTGGGTCGTATTCGTACGCGTGGCTGCATAAGAGTCAAGTATGACAAATCTAAGCTTCTCAGGATTTTCTCCGGCTTTGGCGAATCGGGAGACGGCACGTCAATGGCTCACGACTTCGTGGGTGTATTAATGGAACAGCGTGGAGATGGAGATGCCTTTGAGCTATCGCATCAACGAAAAGTAGAACAGGTGACCCACCTTACAATCTTGACATGTTCATCATTATTAAGGTGGGTGGTGCAGATTTCATGGCTCAGGACAGCCACTCGAAACAAGTGTTGGTCTGGCGTAAAAGGAAGTGTCATATTGGGGCGGTTTGTTAACCATTCAATTGTGCCATGATTGGTCGAAATAAGAAAGCAAATCCACTACGTTCTGCTTTCTGAACAAGAAAAGATGGAAAGGCTGACGTTTTTTTTAACAAAAACTGATACAAAGAGGTCAAACATAAGCCTGCAACTTGCAATTGTAGTTAGATTCTACGACAAAAGAATTAGCGTAAATGGACAAGTAATCTGCGACGAAATCGTACAAATATAAAGAACAGGACCAACAGACTTAGACCATCCTTTTTGCCCAGAAGAATATCGTGAGAGTTCCACTAGTATTTTATGCCATCGACGCCTGAGGAGCACGCGTTGAAGAATATCAAAAGTTGCATGAACAGCTGTCCAAATTCCTGCTGCTAGACTGCGTTTTGACTTTGCTTCTCGCATCCAAGAATATCAGAAGCTTCATGTGTTCGGAGGGGTTGAACCTTACTCGCAGCAAATGGCCTTATGCTTTTTCTGCAGCGTCTCCCAAAGGCATAGCACTTTCCTTGGGCCTTGATAATGTGCAAGAACATACTCTGATTCGCATCCAGCATTGTAAAATCTGTCGTCGTTGATGTAATGCACTTCTTGACCGCTTTTCTTGAATTGTTCAATCCATATGCCCATTGCAACATCTTCCAGTTTAAAAAGCTGGAAAGCATAAAGACAGGTATTAAGAAGAAGAAATTCCCATGACTGAAGGAAGAGCACAGCAAGCTAACATACGTCTATGGCAACTTTGGTTATTCCTGTGACTTGTATCATGGTGATACTGATGAGTCAAAAAAGAATATTTGACATAAAAAGTGCAACAGTAAATCAAGCCGCAGACTTAAGCAGTGCTCTCAATTGCTCATAATATCATTGGATACAAGACTTGTCAATACAGAAGGACTTGCTACTCTTCCCACTGATTGCCCCAAAAACACCCCAGGGACTATTTCCCAACTAGCACTATTTATCAGACAAATTAACACTAGTTCTAAACAAATTATATTAAGAGATGCTTTGTAGTTTGTAAGTAAATTTTACCTTGAGATCTGTCCTGTCATGACCACGGACAATGAATTTTGCAATATCCCGAGAGATAATATATCCCGGACCATGGGCCCAAGGTGGGTAAGAAGCATGGGGCCATTCCTTAGAAATAAATGATTAAATGAATAAATAAATATCAAATTCAAGGCAACAAGTAAATTCCTCCAAAAAGATTGAAGTTCGACCAAGATGGATACCTCGGTACTAATATACCATTTGCTGTCTTTATCCCTATGGGGAGCCGATTTGAAAGAAATAAGACCATACAAGAGGCCATTAGATGCCTTTCCCTTAAGGCTAGAGAGAACTTCATCAATCCTGACAAAAGCATCATCATCTGTTTTCATGATGTATTTGGCTGGGAGGATTTTGGTCTGCATATTTAGAAAAAGAGATATTTTGAAAATCAATTGTGAAATCCGCATTTCCATATCGTGGACTGCTACATCTAATGAAAAACTATAAAAAGCACAATTCAGAATTGATAAAACAACATAGTGCCATGTCAGACATTTTTTCGATACGGTTGAGCACATGGATAAGGACAATCCTCTCTGCCCTTTTTTCTTACCCTTTCCTTTCCGTTAGCCCCCAAAACAGGTCAATAAGGCTCCATAATTGGAAGTACAGCATATAGGGAAATACATGAAGGCAAATTTTATCTTCGTTTCAACTAGAACTCTTATGCAAGGGTTTCCAACTCTCTACATTGGCTACAGTGAGTTGTAAGTGAAGTCATATGCTGCAGTTTTCCCGTATATGGTAGTTAGTCTTCACAGCAAAGTAATTTCATTGCTTCTTTCCATCAAATGAGAACCATAAGACTTCAAACTTCTACAATTAAGGAAAACAAAATTCTCCAAAGTAAAACTAAATAGATGTAACCAAAGGGATCAGGGAAACTTTCCGAGAATAAATTTGCACAAATAGTTGGTAGTAATCCCATTACTTTCTCTCTGCAATCTTTGAATATACTTGACTTACCCCTAATATGCAAATTGCGACTGTTTTCAAAGCAATCAAGCTGTAATAGTCAACAAACGGCATCAGCTGCACATCCCCATATGCTTGAGCTTCTTTCCATAGCTCAAGATTGATCTTGTTATTCTTGTGCTGCGTGTGCAAAAGATATTGAAGTTACAACACCAGAAATGGTGAAGTAAAAATATTGGCAACTAGCACATACAAAATCTGTCTTCCAACGGAAAGATTGTATTATAGCATGGTAGTCTTTGTTTCATTCTTTTTAGATTCACAACACCCAGAATACCGGAATACAGAAGTGAGCCAGAATCAGACATTATGAACTCAACTACAGGGACTTCGTCTTGCAGGATACATATTGGTGTAAATCTCCCCAGTAAGGCACCATCAATATAACAATCCTTCTGCCCGCCCCTCCCCCAGAGGATTTTCTGGGGAAGGTATTTGCAGTGAATATCATTAATTAGTTCAGTCATAACTACTCAATGGCAAAGTGCAGGGTGCTAGACATTGAATCAGTTATGGAGTGCAAAGGCATTAGAGGTTTAAAATTTCAGGCACTAGCAACAGTAACACATTAAACAGACCATGTAACAAAACTAAGCTCAACAATGGTAAAAATAACTCATGATTATTCCACCTAAAGCCTCCTTGAACTGAGCAAGACAACTTTGAAAACAGGTTTACCCTGAGATTTTCAAATGAGAATGCCATGGTAAATGCATTAATATTCCAACTATGTTAATAATAAGAAAGTAATTGAGCCGATCTTTGCTTTATCACTTACAAGGCCTATGAAAAATCGGACAGCAACAGCCCCAGAACGTACAGCCTCATATTGCATCCAAGACCTCCTTAGCGCCATTCGACGCTCAAAATTATTTCCAGTAGAGAAAACCCCAACCAACATAACAAGCCTTTTCCCCGAAACTGATGGAGCTTTGAGGTGCTCAACATCAACAATTAAATCATTATCTTCAGAAACAGGCAAGCCTTTGGCTAAGGCAGATAAGACATCCAAACCACCTGCCACTTTGACTCTGCTAACTGACCATGGTTCAAGTTTCTGCATTGGTAGAAATTGCATCCAGGGTAGGATGATCACTCCTATCAAAATGCATAATTTTGAAGTATTATTCAGCTTCTCGTTTTTATATGTATCATATGTACAATCTCACACCTTACCTCCCTATATGCAAAAGATGTTTCATGTCTTCCATTGACGGTCATATGTAAACCCTCTAGGCCAACCCACAATGTGGCAGTGAAAGGGTTTCCTTCAACAAAAGGAAAACTAGCACTCCCATGAGCGCTTTCCCTGGGAACATTGTATAACTTGTCACTATTAGGATGACTGCCATTTATATTCTCTCCTACAGAGGTCCTGATAAATTGTTCATTGCAAAGAACAAGTCCGTCAACTGCAAAGTTTGCTAAGATATGTGAGATAGTAATTGCAAGAACAGCTCTTCAAATCTGTTGAAGAAGGTTATAAATGAGGACCTAAATAACAAGATAAATCAGACTAAACATTATACAATTACAGGGAATTCATGAGATGAATATGTCTTTCCATGTGAATTACATGTTTGTTTTCTGCCAAACTAAATGATGAATAAGGCTCAGTGACAAATAAAATCTAAAATACAATTCAGAGCAAATGCAAAGCTGCAAGAGAATTAGATTGGACTACTCACAATGCATTCTAATACTTTCACAACACGAATCCAGTCTCTAAAAGTATATTATGGAACATACCTTTGACAATCTTGGTAGACCCATGTGCAGGGCATCGTTCCTCTGTGCCCCACCCACCCTCACCAGTCCATGTATTTTGAACTATAAATGGCTCCTCTGTCATATTATCTCCAGGCAGACTAACATTATAATGTAAGATAATAGGAGGTGTTGAATCCCCAGAAAGTTGTGAGCCTAAAAGTTCAATTTGAAAGCTTCGACTCTGCCCTTTAGGAATGCCGACTAAAGTAATGGAAGATTCTTCAACAAGACCGCAAGGGAGCTCAAGAAAGATTTCACCATCCGGTGCTGTCTTATCAAGTGTACTAACGGAGTAAGGACAATTCGTATCTTTCGTATTTTCGTTGTTACTCAACTTGGAGGTTTTTTCCTCCTCAATGATGGACAACAAATCTTCCCATGCTATTGAAGCTTCTTTAACCCCTTCAGCTGTTACAGGAAGAGAATCAGACCTGGACAGTAGCGTACGCATGTGAGCCCATACAAGCAGAGCTTTGGACTGTTCCACAGAAAGCTTTTTGGAAGCATATAGATTGCTGAGCGCATCAATATTTACAGGGGGAGACTTTTTTGATAGGTTTGATGCTTTTACCATTTTGATCGGAGAAGGCTTAATGATGTCACTGTTCTTGAGAGAATCATTGGCAGGATGGTTACTAAAGAAATCATTCGCTGACTGCTTCTGAGGCCGGATTCCCATAAAGCTGTACCCCAGAAACATGACCAAAACAAGAGCCATGATAAACATTCCGCCCGACCACTTCTTCATTTGCAACGAACTTTAAGCTAAGCTAAATCGTAAGACAGAAACTTTTTCCTCATAACCAAAAACTTGGAACAGGTATGTAACCCTGTTTTTGGTGGTCATCTTCTGTCCTCACAATATACTCCGGAACTTGAGGGAGCTTTCAACTGTCAAAAACAAACCCATCAATGGCTTGCAAAAACAGTAGTCCCAGTACCTTGGCACAGGCAGTAAAAGTCTTGGGTGGGACTGGCTAAGTGTCTTAGGATACAGTGCTCCACCAATTACAATAAAAATTTAAAAAAAAAAACAAAGAAGCTACTTTAAGACCAACCTAGCTGAGTTAGTTGCAAGGCATTAAGTGTAGAATCAATGAAAGGATATCCTAGTTTCGGATCTTAAAATTTACTATTCGCAACCCAAGAAGCAAACTTTCCTCAACTAAACTTGATAAAGCTACTTGAATTTGGTGAGTTGAATTCAAGTATTCGCCAGAAAGCAAAGAACCACAAAGTTACATTTCCTTTCATTTGTGTTCTTATCAACCAAGCTATGGTACAAATAAAAGTACAAGACCAACCCTATGGATCAAAGTTCGCCAACATTCGTTATATGCAAGCAGATGAATCAACTCTAAGCGCAGTACAAGCCCCTAAACTTAGTAATATCATAAACTGAAATCCTTCAAAAAAGCGGTCACAAAAATATAGAACCACGATGCATAGAGTACGAGCTTGAGGATCTGAAATCGAAGGCAGATCACCAAAAGCTTCATACATACAAGTACACTAAACAAAAAGAAGTGGCAGTCTGGCTATTTAAGAGCTCAACCAACTAAACTTACTTCTTTGTTTCTCTGAATCTAAAGCGTCAGGTTTCTGGGAGCGGGGGCCTTGAGGGGGCAACCATTAATGGTTCGAATGTGTTCGCGTAGATGGGCAGCGGAGAGCAACGCGGTCGTTCGAAGGTTGGCTTGTCACTGTCGGAAGTTGGTGCAGGAGCTGAAGCAGAAGACAGCGAGACGCAGCACCGTTTAATGAGAGTAGAAAACGTGGAGATGAGGTCTTATCCAACGGCCTTGATTTGTCACCCACGTCTCGTCTTCAAATCCACTAAGAGGGATCCTCCTTGTCGGAATCTGAATACGTCGTCATCCATCAAATGATTTTGTTCTATTCCGTAGGTCATTCGGGGCAAGTAGCGTTAAGGCATTTCTAAGGTTTTCCCACAATAAATCTATCTTAAAATCAATTATTTTATAATTAATTACTTTTTCAGTGTCATCCAATTCAATCTAAAAAATAGATTAGTTTTTCATTGAACTTCGGAAAATTATAATTATCTTCTAAGCTTAATTAGTTCTTCTCTTAAATAAATCAACAGACGTCGAAAACCCCTCTCCTAGAGATCCAAAAGTATCGAATTATGTGGTTCATAATAAAATTGCAAAAGAAAGAATGAAAGAAAGTAATACATGTTATCATAAGTGCCACAACAATCGCTCTAATGAAGAAAAAGACCAATTATGCGAAAGACATCAAGAGAAAGGCCTTTTTTATAGAGGAAGCGAGGTTATAAACTAATGGGATATCTCAAAGGACGCCCAAATTGCTTAAAAGGTAGGAATAAATACACCTCTTGATCAGGGGAAAGTCAATTATTTGAAACAGAACAGGTATAACTGTTGGGATATGCTTAGGAGATCAATAAGCTCAGGGTCTCCAGGAGAAATGATTTTCAGAGATTCAATCACTGGCTGCCTTCTGTAAATCTTACATGTACGAGAGAATCTATACAAACATACAAGGATCTTAAAAGCTGTACATTTTTCTAAGCCGCTGAGAACCGTTTACAGTAGGTATTTACTGTACAATACTAACACTTCAGTAAAACGAGTACTCCAGCCGTTCTATTTAGATCCTCAACAGAGGCCCCTGGAAAGAGTGTGGCTTCTGCAAAATCTCCAATAGGAAACAGATCCTTGGTGTGCTAGTCCTTTGCACCTGCAGGGGTCCATAAAATTGGTCAAAGTGAGGTGATAGAAATTTAAGTAGGGAAATTGCTCCAGCCACCATAGTGTGGATTAAACGCTTAGGAAGAGACATTCCACAAGCAAAAGGGACGCAGAAAGAAAGATCTATTTGGTTGTTATGATGGGCAAATACAACTCAAGACACCCACACGACTACTTACTAATGGGATAGGAGATGCCATTCGTTAAATGGCTCAGAAAAGCTTTTATAATAATGGATAACTCTTCTACCATGTGTTATATCCATCTTCAACATGATCCCTCCATTGATCTTAATTTTTTTTTCTTCAGAATATCTAAAGATCGGCCAGCAGTTCAAACAACTACCTGAAATGCATGTCAACCCCAGAATTCAGTACCAAAACCAAGGGGTCATTTAAAGATTAATCGATCAGTATCCTTTAGATGGGGAATTCCTAGACAAAGTAAACTTTTCTAGACTCCATGATGCTTCGCTGACTTACGATTCAAGTTAATCAAACCACTACTAAAATCCCAAAGAATAGCATTTTTTTTTTTTTAAATTCATTCATTCTTTATTTTGAGGAGCACAAGATGGGCTGCGACCTACTAAAGTTTCTAACCTGCCGGGATATCTTTGCACTAAGAGAAACATCAAACGGAAGATAAAGGCTGCAATTGCTATCAGAAATCAGAAATTTGAGGCAATACCTTGGAAACAGTATGGAAAAGATGAATAGAAAGCCAAGGATGATGGTTCCTGAAGGGCATTTTTTACTCCCAGATTTAATCTGAGCTGCCGCCGAAAGTTGAACTAAGAGGAACCGGCTCAGCCACCTGCGGGGGAGACCAGGTGCAACCTTCTCTTGTATTTACTTCAGCCCCAGAGCCATCAGCAAGTGGTGAGTATGGTTTTGTCACTTTCCTTTTTAGCATTGACTGAATAACATCGAAAAATAAGTTTATCATTAGGCAAAAAACTTTGAATTTTCTATTTTAAGAATGTTAGTAAGATATCTCCACTGATGTGTCCCAAACTCAAAATATATAGGCACATTATAGGTTTTGAAGTTTATTGCCTAAATTTTGTAGGAATCCAGGATCAGCTTTGACAAAAAAGGCATACATTTTGTATCACATACTTTTTAACCAACTAAAGTTTTCACAGTAGAATAAAACATGAAAACATAAACAAACCTTTAAAACATTTGACCCATAAGTATTCCTTGCTTGCTCAATTGAAGTGTAGACTTCAAAAGCCTGGTTGGTTTCAGGACTGCATTTTATAACACGAACTTGTTCTTTTGACTCTATAGACCTAGTCTGTAAATAAAGTATGAGCCGTGAAGGTGGAGCTGTTTGATGGTCTTTCTTTCCATGTGCCAATTCCATTGTCACCAGGTCATCCCACAGTACATCCCACAGTACTGAACATGGATCCCTTGCTGGGCTGAACTTCCTCTGAGCAATGATGTTGGAGGGTTGCTGTAAATGGAAACAGGAAATAAGAGAGAGGAAAAGGGGGTTTCCTTTGTTGGTCCTTCGGTGTAGCAAAAGAAGGAAGCAACGTGAAACCATAAATATTTTGTACTTGGATCAACTTACTTGCAACAACATGACCCGACGGTGGGTGACCACCAATATTTTCCCTTTTGGGAGTAAAAAGTGATCTTCATAAGCATCTGACAATGCAAACTTTCCACGGACTTTAAATAGATCAACCTGGCCAAAAAATGAACCAGATTCTGCCAGCTGCAATATAACCTTCACAATGAAACAACATAAGTAGATTCAGGATCATGTCCACATTTATAGAGATGCAACCTTAAACCATATTGGCAAAAAGATCAAGGGTTAGATCTGCTGTTGTTGTAGATCAGAAGAAAAAGACATTGCCATGCAACATTTTTCAGAAAAATAGAAAGAAAGAGCTGTTAAAGAGGCAAATCCTGGATATTAGATAAAACCTCCATGTCTGCACAACATCGTGCTGTCAAAAAAGGTATTGATACCTCAAGACTAATCATACACAAGACAGTAAATATCACGCAATAAAGAGTATGAAGCATATGCTCCTAAGACGTTGACTACAATGACCTTTTTTATGTCGCGTTTTAATAGAATCTTACAGAGTGAAAATGCAACTTGAGTTGTAATATCGCAGTTATCTTAGAATATGCCATATAAGGGTTAAATGCTAAGGACAAAAATATCTCTAAATAAATAAATGCTGAGGACAATTATCTCTAAAAAGATATTTAAGAAAAAAGAATAATTTCCCATGCCTCTTCAAAAGCATATTCTGCCAAAAAGGGCCAAGTAACCAATTGTAATCTTTTCAATAGGGTCCCAAGGGAAGTGGTTGAGTAAAGATACAACCTCCTGCATGTTTGCATGAATAGCCAGTTCTCCAAAATTAGTCCATTTCACTTTCTTTCTTATTGATTAACATGCGATCAGAAAAGATTCCACATTCAGATATCTGAAAATGGGAATTTATAAAAAACTATATAATCCAATTGAGTATAATGTTTCAGTAATTGGCCATAAATAACTGTTACAGCAGGTCTTAAGTACACCTTGTAGGAAGACGGGAGTTTTATGTTAGCTCATTCATTAACAAATCTTTCCTTCTCTCGAAGGGATGGACCAGGGGAAAGAAAGCAAAAATTCTTTCATTTTCAACGAAAAACTATAATCACTTTCCTTTAGGTCTTGTGAAATGAGACAGCCGCCCTTCCCTTCTTACATAAATGTAGATCTCCCTTAATATAATGATATTCTCCACCAGTTACCCAGATGCACAATGGATGTTTTGTCAACAAATGGAATTCTTTAAGCTATCATTATTAGATAAATCACCACAAAGTTACACGAATAAGTAGGAACTGACAGTGCTTTCACCCATGAAAACTATGAAAGTTTCAACTGCACTAATTTAGTTAGATCTTAACTGAACCGGCTAGTCACATCTTAACTGCATTTTGCATGGAATAAACAGCATTTTTAAATTACACATTTTATCCGTTTTAAGGTTTAAGTGGTTTTGCCAGCATAATCTTTGTCTATCAGCATCTTAGCGAGAGGCACTTGAAGGACATTACTGTAAATGAGAGGCGACACGGTCGAAAGAAAGAGGGTAATGTTTCACAAACTTGAAGGGAGATCATATAACTTTATTTTATTTTTTTAAATGCAATCCAATCTTTTATACCAATTGATGCATGTCGCTACTTTTAATCTGATCCAGCAGTAAACTATACCACCAAATCCAAAATATAGGCAACTGACACTATTTTATTATAAATGACTCGTGCATGCCAGACAATTAGTACCTGCCCCTGTGCTTTGTAATCTTCATACAGCCGAAGCAAATTATCACCACCAATTACTCGAGGCAGTCTCCTGCGGAGGAGCTGTTCATCAGATGTTATAGCAGAAACAATCTTCATTCTCATTGCATTGGCCCCTTCGGTAGTTTTTGACAATAGGTCCAAAACTCCACTCACTGGTTGCGCAGCCACCCCTATTATTCCTTTTCCAACACCCTGAACAAATCCCTCAACACCAGAATTTTTAGCACCTTCAAGAGGCTTTGTTAATATGCCAGTAACACCTCTGAATAGGCCTTTTGCTAATGCTCCACCACCCTCTCTGATAACATCACCAAGGTCTTCCACACCCTTGTTTTCCTGCTGAAAAGTACAGAATAAGATTAAAAAACTATTAAATGAGATCATGGGGAAAATATCCATAAACATGTAACGAAGGAAAATACTAGCAAGGCAAACAACGTTTAGAGGTAATTAAAAATACAAAAGATTAAAATAACAAATAAAATTCCAAATATCACACTAGAAAGCATCTTCACAGTATCAAATTGAACCCAAGTTACAGATAATTTCTTCGGTATGCTCAAGGACAACAGAAGAAGAGCAAGCAAAATAAGGTGACATTAATATACGTATTAGATGAATCCAGCAAAGCATAAGTGAAAGTGATGAAAACCTAGAATGCAGACATGAAATTTGGTTAAAAACTAAAGAGACATATTCACGTAATATAAACACACTTTGTATCTTTCGTTCACGCTTTTAATTCTAAACCAAATCCCAACCAACAACCTAGTTCTGACATACACAGGTTTGTTTCTGGCGGCCAGCAGATGTGAGATCAGATATGAGTCACTATTTGCAATAGAAGTTAAGAGTTGGAGCCAAAGATGATTTAATTTCCAACCCAAACCAGCCTTGTTTTGACAAATAATTATACAAATGGTGGCATTTTCATTATAATTACCTACGTCTCACAAAGTGATTTTGGAGAATTCATGAATTTTATAATTTGAAACGTTATTTGTTAACGCTGTTTGAATTTCTATCTATCCCCAGTATATTCTTCTCTCTCCGAATCCTCCTTTATTACTTCCCAGGCATCATTAATTCTGGACGTTTTTGAACCTTGCTTTCATCTCCTGGAGGACAGAGAAATATTTGTTACATGAAGATAAAGATGAAGACCAAGAACATGATTTGTCTTTGTCAGACGAGAATTTGTCTTCCTCCATCAAAGATGATAACAAATCACTTCACTATCTTTAAAGACAACAAAGAAATCTCGTCACCTTAGACACATGAAGAAATTCAATTTTTATTTGCATTCAAACCTACCCTCTAACTTTTCTTTGCTGTTAACCCAGATCAAACTCCGACTATTTTGACTGACCTTGAGATTTTGGGTGTAACGGTAGCTTGAAAATCACCTGAGCCGGAGGTGATGTAAAAGTTTCCCGACTGTTCAACCCCTGGTGGAGGGAAAGGTCAAAAAGAGACATTTCCAAGTCTCATGGAGTCGTCTTACAGCTTTGCATGTCCTAATACTTTATAACAGAACAATGTTTGTCCTGACTTACATTGTGTAACATTTTCCTTGTATGAACTGGAAGCACCCATACAGCCAATAAGGCCACAGCCTGGCTTCTAAGGCCTTTTTGGGAACAATGATTTTAGATCGAGATAGAGAATATGTTGCAAAAACAGGGATGAAAGTCAAAATGGCAGAACTTCTTGGAAGAGGAAGACCTTATGATTTTACAGGTGAAGGGAATATCAACTGAACGAATATGCAAAGTAGACTGGATATAAGCTCTTCTTTGCATGTAAAACATGCACCAGAGGAAATCCTCTCCGAGACTCTCCTACATCCTCTTGGTGTAAAGTAGGCTAAAGACCGAATGAATGTGCAAAATCAAGCACATACCCAACGTTTAAGTATAAAGTAGGCTTAAAAACCTTTCAGAAATCATTTTTGATGTTTCCCCTCAATATTTACATCTTTTCATTGGAAACAAAAGGTATGATATGGAGAATCAGGTAAAAGCCACTCAAATATTGAAACCAGCACGTGAATTACTTAGCACTTGTTATATAGTCCAAGAGTGTACACTAAAAATCTTGTGAACCCAAAAAAGGCAGTTATATCAATGATGAGGAAAGAAGTAACTAATATGTGGCAATATTTAGCAAACCTGTCTCTGCCGGCTTTGAATGAACTTCTTATCCATTGACAAGGCAGCCACACCTTTGCTCATATGTCCGAGAGCACTACTTGCATTGCCCAATATGTCAACACCAGACAGCAGCTGAAGAGGTTGGCTCAAGAGATCCTTCCGAATGTTTGAAATAGCAATACTAATCATGGAACTCTGCCTCATGCACACATTCTCATGGAACCTTTGGTTTATTTTGACCTGACAAGGGAAATAGGAGTCACTGAATCCAGCTTTTCAATAATCGCGGGGAAAAAAAAAACAGTGGAGTACCCCCAAAATTAAATAAATGTTAGACAATCCACTTTCAGACAAGCTGTAACACCAAGATTTTTCAATGGACAGCATAGATTTGGTCAATGAAGCTCTACCAGATATGATTTAGTGACTGGAAAAAGTTTATGTGCAGTATTATGAGCCAATTATAAGCATGCTTATAAGAACATTGAACTGATAAAAATGGCTACAACATCAATAATCATTTGCTGAAAGCATTAGCCTCTTGTTCCAAAATATTATTAAGGGTAATGCTTTAGATTTAGGGTAAAAGTTTGAAGTCAACAGCTAAGAACTTCTCATAATGAACAAAAAACATGAGAACAAATAAACAAGAATCATAATACATACTGGCATATTCTCTGTGTTTCCTAACGCTGTCATCAAGGATGACCAAAAGCCAAGTACACCCCTAGGCCGTTGACTTGGTGACATTGCCATTGAAACTCTGAATCGAACTTCTGAGACATTAAGAACTCTGCAATTTCAAAGATAACATTATTGGAGCAGTCTCAAGCTACAAAATGCAGAGATTAACCAGCATTCAAATTACAAATTTTAGAAAAGGCTTTTGCATACCCAATCTGAATGATCCGATCGACTGATACAGAAGTCGTTTGTGTATCATACAATCTATTGAGGTTGACCTGCTGAATCATTTCATGAAAACGCCAGATGATGGGTTCATGAATGTTTATTAAAAAGGCTGAATTTTCAGGTCCCTGATCGGAAGAAATCAACGTAAATATAATTAAAGTACAAAAGAAACAAATTGTTGCATTTCTGAAGATGTTTAGTAGTATGGCTTGCTCACATGGACACCAATGTATGGATAGACATAGAGATCTAATGATCCATTTGATTGAATTGTCAAGGAAAATTTCAAGATATAATCAGTCTCCTCTCCCACTCTCTGTGGCCTAAAGAGAACTGGCATTGGAGTCAATGGCAATTGGTTATCCACTTGTATTCCACGCATTCTTAGTTTGAACCTGTTGACAAAAAAGAGGGGAAGCTAGATCAATAACACACATGATTGGATAACTACAAAGAAGAGAGCACATCTAAATTTCTTAACCCACCTAATTAAGGAGACATTCTTTGGTCAATAATTTGTCAGCCGCAAAAAGGACTTGTGACAAGTTTTATTCCAAACTTTAAAAATCAAAGAGCAAGTGTGCTCCAAAAAATGAAATAAGAAAGGTATTGCCTACAATTAATTACCAAGACTTCAAACTTAAAAGGACACAAGGTCAGCGGCAACATCTAGGCCATCACATGTATATTTCCACAAGCATACCCATTCTATTACTTGTGACTGTTTTTCACTTGCATCAATTTAATGTAACTACAACTATACTTAAAAACATAAAAAGTTACGTTCAGATGTAAGTTGTCCTTGAATGTGTATCGCGAAACTCCAAGATGTTTTTCCATTGAAAATACTAAATTGCCAGAAATCCTACCTGCTGACTCCAGAGCCCAAGCCAGTTGAATATGCCAGAAGAAGATTCTGCACTGACAGGTACAATATTTCCTCGGGCGTATGGTCAATAATGGATATCCCAAGCTCAGCCAGCTCAACAATAACATGAAATTCAGAGTCTGAGATGGATGCTGATTTTTTCTGTTGAAAGTCATTTCCAGAAACCTGTGATAGAAGTGATGAATGTCTTCTAGTCAAGATTCCTGCAGGCTCATTTTCTGGCATCCAGTCACTGATCTTAACAACATTCATTTTCTCCTCTTTTATAATTGTAACACGTAGAGCTTTAGCAGGTCCGCCCCCCACATGGATTGGTTGGTGATCAAAAGTTTCATCAATATCATACTTCTCTGATTTCAATGGGTCAGTCCCATCCACCAGGAGTTCCAACAAACGTCTTCTACCAAGATCTTCCCACAGAAAAGAAGCAGCTGAGTTTGGTAGGAGAAGCTGCCATGAATCACTGGTACCATCCACTTGCCGAAAGTGAATGGGTAAAAACATTGAATGATTTTCAATCCTGTTGGTATGAAGTTTGATTATACTACTGAAGTGGGAACAAAAACAATGACTATAATTTACCATATCATCATTTTTGCAATCCTGATATATGGTACAAGATCAGAAACAAAAGTGTTTGACTTTAGATTTAAAAATATAAAAAAAAAAAATTGAAGAATATGAAAGACCTATTTGCACATTAGTCTGTCATATGAATCAATTTACCGTTAGTTCAAGAAAATATCACCAAAACTTGATGAGGAGAACAATTCTAAATATATGGTGACAAATACATTTCCTTAAGCATGCTTTTACAAGAATGGATAAGAAGAGTTCAATGAAGGAAATCAAGTATAACCTGTAGGGGCTTGATAATGTATTAGGACGGAAAACAACTTCATAGTGTGAATTTTTTCCTCCACTTCTTACTTCCACCCTTAATTGCATTCGATCATCTCCAATATCCTTCTTCAAAGAAGTGCACATCACACCTTCTGTATGAACGCTAAATGGTGTACTCCATTTGTATCCATCCAGCCGCACCTAAAGTAAAATAGGAACCGGCACTGTAAGTCAAAGAGAATAGACCCATCATGTATCCAGCAAAAATAAATATGATTCCATTTAAGATACCTTCAACAGTTCAACTTCAGCAGAAGATTGCCATCCAAAGGGTTTTGGAGGATCAGTGGGATGAATCCATGCCGATGACTCAGAACCACATTGCTGCAAGCAGAAACTGTAACCGACCCTATTAATGAACAAGGTGTGTGGCTGAAAATGAACAACCTACACATCAACCAGGCAGCAGTAGTTCGTCAATAACAATAAAATTAACGATTTACAGATTATCAAGCTTTATTGCATCATGCAAAGAAAATCATATAGAATATAGACACTTCTGTGCAAACTTCCAGTTCTTTACCCATGAGATGCATTCAGGCCTTGAGCAGCTTTGTGCAGAATTTGGCCTTAATCATTCCTTCCTATAACCACATTGATGAACGTTTTCAATTGCTCTACCCCAGTTAGCTTATTTATATGCAAACAGACAAGATAATTATTTTAATTTTAAAGGCCTTGAGACAATACTGCATGTTACAGATTGGTCCTACTTGTTATGGTGCTACAGGTCAGTATAGACCAATACAAATGGTGGTGCAGAGTAGATAAACTCTACAGATTCCCAAGAAATGACAACCAAATATTTGTGGGTACAAAAGACAACCAAAGCTTCTCACTGCAACTTGGCCTTCAAGACCAGCATCATTGTCACTGTTTGATGCTAAAGAGAAGCAGACTGATGGTTAGATCACAAGGCAACTGATGCTTCTTAGGCTGCAGAGTAGCTCCAGGCCATTGACAAGGATAGTGAGAATCAAAGAAGAATGGAAGATGAAAAATATCAAAATAGAAGAAGCAGCTGTGGAGGAAAAAACTATGGTGAATGACAGAGCAAGGAAGGAGCAGTGCGGCTGTGGGAATGTGCTAGGGTTTAAGAAAGACTAGAAGGTTAAGATCACAGCAACTGGCCATAAGAATATTGTAGCCGTTAGTTGTGGACTCAGGTTATCATGTGCTGAAGTGATAGACACTCGCCTATCTAGATGCAAATTGTGCAGACTTATAGGGGTTGCAAAAGCATGACTGTTGCAAGTCTGCACGTCAACTTCTCAGGTGTCCTACTTTTTGCATTTTAGGTGGACTCAGGTGGAAATCATTTGGTATCCCATCCTTCCAGATTTTGCTAATTCTGTTGGTATTCAAAAATATCTTATGAAAACCGATTCCAGGTTTCCAACTGGATATTATGCAGATAAAAAGTCGAGTACCAGAAATTTGAACTCCCCTACCTAAAAACTGGTATAGCAGATAATTGAGAGTTAACATGGGAAGAACACAAACACCATGCAACAGAATCGATTGCTAAAAGTCATGCTCCCTTTGTCCCACATAAGATGATGTACTATCAAAATGAAAAGTTTAAAAAAAAAAAGAAGAAAAAAAAAAAAAGAAAATTATCCATTTAACTTCCCATATAACCCAATTCGAGACAATCTTATCTCAACTTTGAACTCACTCTGTTTCAGATTTGAAATTGCCTTCCTTAATTTATCAAAGGAATTTTCCAAGTATTTGCTTTATTAACAAGCATGTTTGTAACCTTTCATCTTTTGGGGGATAGAGTGAGCAACATCATAGTCAACACGTGATCTACTTATTATCATGAATGACAATATACAACCAAGAAATAAATGCCAAGGTAATTGAGTTCAACCTTTGTTCTGTCCGAGGTCAGGTTCAATAGTGCTGAAAGCTTATAGTAAGATCCATCTGAATTATTTGCCTTGACATCAACCCGTTCCTGATGAAAGATTTCAACAGGCATCACAGATTATCACAAATTTCATGCAATTACATGGTGTCACACACATACACACAGAAATTGAAATGTGCACAAACACAGACACATATATGAAGCAATCATAATTCAGTGAATATTTAACCATGTAACCAAAGTTACCTTGTTTTCTAGCTCATGAAGAGAAATGCCAGGACTATAAATTTCAGAATTACGAATTGCAACAGCAATGCCAACCCTTGAGGACAGCTGTGAATCTTTGTTAGACGTAAATGATATAATCCCACTTCTGCCTACATAGTCTTGTGGAGAAAGCATGATAGGAACTGGAGTAGTATCCTCAATTACTTCCAGCACTTGAATATTTCTCCTTGGGCCAGAATGTTTACTCTCCATTGAATTTGCAGGATGTTTTAGGGCCAACTTTGCAGACTTAACTGCTCTAGAAAGTATCATGGTATCCATATCTGCTTTATCCAAAGGTTCCACTTCTACCAATCGATATCCTAAAGGCAGAGATGAATCATTAATAATCCAATATGGAACAAAAAATCTAATCGTTTTGGGAGCAGCACTGCTTCCACCCACTTCACGTTCCATTGTCAAACGCAATCTCCTGCACATATGATAATGACAGAGGATCACTGTTACCATAAACAAAAGTGTCTTTTCTCTAAGATGTTCATTGACATGAACAAAATAATTTAATCACTATGAGGAGAATCCATTACAAATACAAACACCTTGGAAGGGCTAAGGAATGTCACAGAAAAAATATTATTGAGGAACATATTTAAAAGAAGACCATGAATTTTCCCTTTAATTTCCTTTTGACTCTATGCACAGCTGCACAGGTATGTGAAGAACGGATTCATATAAATTTTACGCTGAAGGGCAGTATCAAAGTTGTTACTTCTCTCAGCATCTTAGATTCGTGTCTCTTCAAAGGGTATAGGCTTGCTTCTTGCTTCTTCCTACTTATAAGGTGGTCCTCCTTCTTCCATCACTACCGATCCCCCCTACTCTTTTAATAGAAGTAATGTGAAGGAACAGAGATAATAGGTGCTTATTACATTCTCCTGTGAAAGCTCTGGACAAATTGGTTGAGGATTTTGATCTGAAACGTGAGAATGGAGAACAGATTCCTCTACATGGAGATTATCAATTACTGAAGCCAGCAGTTCGCTGTAGTTTTAGAGTCTTTGGGTATTCCACTCCTGTGGGAAAAAGACTGGCCTAGGAAGAGGTGGGGCAACCATTCTAGGAAGGAAGGGAACCGAAGGAATTAGCTGCAGGGGTGGGGCAACTCTCTTTCTAAAGCAAGGGATCAAAGGGATTACCGGCAACTGCTGCTCCCAGCCCAAATCTTGAACAGCCTTCTTCTATATATTAAGTAGGAATGGGCAAAAGAAGGAAAAAGAGTCAACAACCCATATTTGAATTGCTGCTGTCCCTTCACTTCTTCTTAAGTGCAAGCCACAGATTAGGAAAGTCAGCATTCGGTGAGCTGGAGACTTAGGCTATGGTATGGAATGATAGAATGACTGACAGGTTTGATTGGATATGGAATTTCATTTGCGTGGAGTGAATGAAGGGAAGACTGAAGGTAGGGAAATGCAAGTGGAGTGCATAAGCCCCTGATGAGTTAGGGTCAAACAGCAAGAACTTCAAAGTACGGGGTCCAAAACCAGCCTTGAGAAGTGAAGCGAAATGCATTATAAATCAGGGCTAATATAGATGTTTTTTCAAATCAGGGGTTCTTGAAACAGCAGAAAGTGTAATTGGGGGGCTGAAACATACTGTTTCGCCCTAAGAATTCAAATCAATGATGACCATAAGGATCATGCCAGTTAATAGCCACAAACAAACATGTTAAGATGGATGATGTTGTGGAAGCTTTGTGAGCAAGAATTTGACTACATCTGATCACATTTTGAGTTTTGAAAATCATTAAAGAGTGAAGGACATGTTAACTTGCGCTTTGGAAGCTTCAGTCCATCCTTTATTCATCTACATTTCTAGGAAGAAAAAATTTGATTTAGTGCTTTCAAGGAACTTGACAAAGCACATATGACCCATAGTTTATCCAAAGAGATTACTTCAGTAAGACTTCTGGGCTTCAGAACCACCCGATTAGGAACTTACAAACCAGATGAAGTTAGGTTTTGAATCACAAACCTTTTGCTTCGCTGATGAACCATCCAGAAAGATGAGACATGGTTAATGGAAGCAAGATCCAAAATAAGAACAGGGTCCTGCCAAAAGAATAAATAAATACATGAAACAGAAAAACGATTATTAATGTAAAACCCACTCATGAGGAGTTTTTAAGCACAAGAGGCAAAGGTGCATATTTAGACTGGGAAATTACCTTCTCCAGTACCCAACCACCCTGAACAAACAAGGAAAGGTAAATTGGTTTCTGAATATCTACTGAACAAATATGCACACTCCTACGCGAAGAGATCATGCCATGCTGTCGTTCAATGCCACTCCCTTCCTTTACTTTCTCCCAGATTTTGAACTCAACCGGACATGGAAGTCGATTTTCCAACTTCAGAGGGGAGTTAACAGAGATTCTCCAATCATAAACAGGTGAATTGAGTTCCGTATGAAGAATTGAGGCATCTGCTCCTGTGCTAAGCCAACATTGTCTGCTTCCAGTGCTAGAACAAAGTAAAATTACATCCTTCTTCTCGAGCTGATTCAACCTGAACGCAAAATTGGGCATTTGAGTTTCCTGTGTTTGTCTATAGAGTGATCCTTGATCCACGAAGGGTTCATTATTTCCATACACACAGACAGACCCAACAGCCACTGCACGACCCCAAGAATATGGGGGTTCAGGATGATCTACATAAGGACGAACTTCTAAACACTGATCAGAACTCTTGGATGTACTTCTCCAAGGTAAAACAGCCGAGGCCCCAGGACTTATGGTGGTGAATACACTCTTCGTGCGATCAATCCCTTGCTCAGAAGATTTTTGCCTTGTACGAATCCATCGCCTCCGGCGCACAACATCAGTAGCAGACTTGGTGCAAGACTTTGAAGATTTTGGTGGCCATTGCAAACTGTTGAAGTCAGGCCCATATGCCCAGCCATCGTTGTCAACAAATTGACATTTATCAATTGTCCAAGTTGAAGTCCATTGCCATCCAAGGGGAAGCCGGGGTTCAAAGAAATCCTTCAAAAAAAATTGAGAGATAGGTAAATATACATATTTTATAGTTCAGGAAAAAGTGCAAAGACATGATATTCATGCAACTCTCTTAAGTGAACTCACTTTCGACGAATATGAGAAGTCCCTAGTGCTCCAGCGCCCTGCATCATCACTACGGAAGCCAGGCCACTTGCTATTCCAACCAGAAATTGCATGATGACGTTGATTTTCAAATATCTCTTCTACCACAGAGAGACCATGACCATCAATTAAAGACACATGACATACACAAATATCCAATTTAAAATTTGTATCATTTAAAACTGTTGCGAGACCCCTGAAAATTGCATGCTTCTTGCCATTTTTCATGACAACTTCCATAGCAATAAAATCATTCTGGAATGATTTGGGGACCACTGACATTGGAAGCAATGAGCGAACACTCTCCCACACACCCTTCGGGCCAAGGCCAATCCAAAATCCTATTTCTCTAGCATTCTCATCTTCTGCGTCTATTTTCAGGTTTGCAACAGTCTTCCTTTCAAAATAAGAGGTAGATACTAGTAGGCAACCCTGGTCATGCATGTCTTCAACATCATCGCGCTGAACCAGTAAAAACAAGAAAAACCAATGGAGCCAAAGATTATAATGCTGAATAGACAGAAAATGAGTATGCTGTAACTGAATAAACAAGCATATATAAACAAAACCGAATAACTCACCTTACTCCTTAGAGGGCATGATACAATACTCGGAAAATTATGTGGTTGATTTAACATCCTCGCTGAAGATACCTTCTTCAACATGTTTGCACCATGTCCAACCGAAAAGGAAAGGGACCCAACAACTTCACCTGTACGTTTAAGCAGACAATTAATAGGTTACCCAAGTAAGACTTGAAGCAACATTATATCTTTCCATATGTAGAGCTTCATACAAATCAATTTCAAAGGTATCATATCACCCTTCTACACTTAAAATAGACAAAGAACAAGAATCATACAATGAAGTTCAAACACAGTCTGGCAACAACATTCCAGAGAAGGCATAGTTAGTTTCCAGATTCAATCCAAGCATAAAATACGGTAAGAATTTGATGGCACCATGCAAGAAGATATGCAAGTCTGTACTAAGAAATTAAATGACCATTGAATGTGCTAGCAAATCACGGCTAATGAAGCATTTTGGTCAGCAGCATAAGTGTAGAAATCAACAAAACGATGGATATAGGATAGCTGCCTAGGAACATTATTTGAAAGAAAGTCCCATAGGTTGACAATAAAATAACAGATACCTTTCCCAGCTTTTGCTGCGAGGTTTGTCACCTCCACTTCCAACTTAGCTGGGGCCTGCAACAAATACATATGGAATCCCTTTACAATGATGGATGTAAACAAGTCTACAAAGACTTCATGAAGATTTAAATCTACGATCAACTATAAATATAACTAGAGGGTTCACATAACATCATAAACAACATATGCTGATAGAGACAGATTATTTTCAAAAATACCAAAGCACAATAAAATTCAAACTAAAATCTCCAAAAACGACAGAGAGAGAGAGAGAGAATTAGTAGTAACATGTAGCAGTCCAAAAGAAACATTCAAAATAGAGGTATACAAATCCTGTAAGGAATTCATAGAATACAGAATGATGGAAACACTGATACAATGAGAAGAATTAGAAGACAAAGAAAATAATTATTTGATGCCATATCTCTCAAATATCATCAACTAAGGGAATAATCAACCTGAACCGCTCCCTTCACATTGGCTTTACGGATACTAACAAAGTTAGAAAATCTTTTTCACAGAAGGTTCACATAATACAAAAATCTTCCTGCAAATAAATCCATGTGTCATTAGTCTATCCATCAAAATAATGTTTCTCTTCAGACTCTGATAACTGTTTCTTGCTCTTACTACTGATAAGAGAAGAATCCCCCTCACATCACATGCCAAAACCAAGACTAATTTCTTCATCAAGCCCATCCAAGGAACCAAAAACCTTAAACACGCTTATGATTCCATAACCCCACTATTTTGAGGCAAGAAAGTAGTTTGCATCCTTTTATAGCACAAATAGATCTCTACAAATCCAAGCTTTCGAGGCTAGCGCGACCCAATTCTGAAAGGCAAAGGTTTCTATACCAGGATACTAAGAAGAATATACCTGAAACAAAAGGGGGGGAAAAAAATACAAAAAGACAGCCCAAACAGAACCTAGGCAAACTATGCCATCAATACTTCATAGATATATGGGAGGCATTGGCAACCAAAATGGAAGAGTAGCTCGAAAGGAGATTAATTTTCCAGAATCTTAATTTTTTAAGATCATAGTTCCATGCAATGTTTTCTTAAACTCATAATGTGCAAATAAAGGCATGCCAAAAGATACCTTTTGAGGAACTTCAAAGACAAAAATTTCATTCCACTTTGCGGTGCCTGAATCAAGGTTATTGAGTTTCGAAACAAAAGGTTTAACACATTTAGTCCTTGCGCTCTGAGGAAAAAGCCTTTGTTGATCTGTTGCGTGACCATCAACAACAATGCGCAAAGCACAGAAAAAGTTATGGCTATTGCCATCATCAATAATTGGTAAACCCTGGGAAAAATGCAAAATATTAGTTTCATTTCCCAGTAGTAGTGAAAATAATAAACAAGAGCTTGGATAAGTATTTATTATCTTAAGCTACAGTCACAACCTTAGCTTCAAGAATCTGTATAGCTACATAATAACGTGCCTCTCTCGATTCATCTGCAACATTTAACCTGTCAGAAAACCTTGGAGGTGGCATCCAAACAGAGGTGTAGTCACCATCGTGTAGTTGGTCAACTGTGTCCGAATGCTCAACTTTTTTCAGATAAATATCACAACCGAGTTTATTTTCTACAAGCACAGTCTGAAAGTCATCTTCATCCAATGCAGAAAAAGTTGAATCATCTCCACGTATACGATGAAGACCAACCTCCTGCAAAATCAATGAGCTGGTGAATCATTTTAAAGAATTTGCTTAATACAAGAACCAACTAAAGATCAAAACCTCATTTAGCTTGGCAGCTTTCTGTTCAAGCTCCAACTGCCTTCTCCAAGAAAGAATGGTCCCCACTAAAGTCTCAAGATTTGCAGCACTGATATTTATGTTCACAATATTGGTAGCAGCAACACGCAGCCTCTTCCCAAGTTTTGATTGTTGGTTCACGTTGGTATCATAAGTTTCAAACCTTTAAAAAGGAGTGTAGAATAACATCATTAAAGGGCAAAGAGATGTACAATTTACAAAGTATAAAGGCACTTGATCAGTTGAGAGAACCAAATATTACTTAAATATTCCATCAAATGGCTCAATAAGGGGCTCCCAAGCTTCTAATTGTGTGTTAAAGGCTGAAGCCGCAATTGACGATATCAGTACGGCATTCATTGCCTCTAGTCGACCATGTGTTGCAAGCTTGATATTGGTGATTGTCGTGTCAAATAGTGGTGTCATCTGGAAGGGTTCACATTCATAATAATAACATGAGCAAGAAAGGCGATTATCTTAACATCAGAATCCAGGTGATCAAGTTTCATTCAGAAAACAAACCATTCCACATAAACTGTCAAGGACGGTCAAAGAGAAGCATCTTAGCTTCATTTCAGCAGTTATATTTTCCCGGGCCTTTGGCTTCACAGAATCAGCAATAGCATAAGCTAATCGACTTGAAGGTTTTTTCAAATCAGAACGAGCAAGAAAAGTGAAGGCCTACAGAAACAAATAACGGCATAAACATAAGGATTTATCCCTCTTTAAGTAAAAGCCTAAACTAAGCAATAAGCTAAACAAGATAACACCAGCAGATGGGGAAAAGAAGGAAAAGGGAAAATCTGGACTATTGCAAAAGAAATGGTTGACAACCAAAAAGGAATTTCAAGATAATCAGCATATAGAAAATCCAGAAATTCTAAATGACAACCAGACTACTAGATAGCCAGACATCCATTTTAACCTGATTTTCAATTTTCCAAATGCTCCAGCACTGAGATGCCTTTGAACTTGAAGATCTGGAAATTGGAACCTCAAGAATATTAGCTTGGTTAACAAGATCCATCCTTGGGCAGCAGAATGAATCCACCTGTGGCGCTTCATCTGTTCTTGAGACTACGCATCCTAGAGAAGCATAACCAGGAGGGGCAGTTGGGTACCAGAAGAAAACATCATCAAAACCTTTCCCTGTGATACAGGCAACTCTAGTAAACTGCACAGGCTTTGCAGATATTTCAGGATTATCAGCCTTAAAGATGATCCCCATTGCAGGTGGTTCCAAGCTGAGAGGAAGAAAAAGTGAGTAGACATGTTGTAAAAATAACAGCTTATCAAGACAAAAAGAACATTCTATAATGACCAAAAACTATTACGAGGAAAAGTTGCAGGATAAAAAGGTCTAACCCTTCAGTTATGCAATCACCCAGTATGGCATAACCTGGACGCACAATAGGTCGCCATATTGAGACCGGTCGTCGGATGTCACTACCCTTATCCCACCAGATTCGTTCAAAGTTGGGAGTTGAAATATAACAGTTACTTGCTTTTGAAATTGATCTGACAATGTCCCATCCAGACGAATTTGCAGTCTGATTATTTGTTTGTTCATTTGAATCATCATGATCATCAGTAAAATCAGGGCTGGATGCTCTGGAGGCAGAATGGTGTCGATTTGAGTTCAGAAGAAGTAAATGATTCAGATCCAAACTTTTATCTTTGGTAGGACTTTCAGTTGAAGAATGAGCGAAACAGGTACCAACAATATTGTCAAGACGCCAGATGCTAAATCCATTCACAAAATACGGATTTGATGCGCCACTAAGTACACATTCTGAAAACATTGTCGATGTAACAAGGTCAGATCGTATGCAATAAACAACGTGATTTGGTGGAGGCTGGTTTCCTATATGCACAACACATCCAAGCGCCAGATACCCTGGTGGTGCTACAGGCATCCAAAGAGAACAATCAATATCAAGATCAGAGTTCCCTTCAGATCTGTCAAATCCTTGAATATGAGAGAATAAACCAATGAGATTGAAACCAATAGGCTTCCTCACACGCCCATACGTATTACTCACTGCCATTACTGCTTGTGATGGGGGATTTGGCCTGAAAATATATTACAGTAAAAACCAAATTTAACAGAAGATAGAATCTAAATCGATGGAAAGTTAAACAAACAAAAACTACCGCACATCTAGTAAGATACCATATTACTTTTATTCACTCTTTTCCATGTGAAGAATCTACAGTATTGTGATAAAAACCAAAATTTTTTAAAATGATAAAACCAGTATGCACAAAATAGAAATCAATTTAACAAAATTCTACCTTGAAGTCACACAATCTCCCAATATGACATAGTTTGAAGGAGCTTGCGGCCTCCAAAAGGTTAGGCTGCAGTGGGATCCATTTTCTACAGAATCATACTCCACACGTAAGTAAAGAGTTAGTAAAAACTCAATAAAGAACCAGAGAAGAGTTTCTACACGGAAACTACACAAAGGAAAAGTATTGATGTCTGATGAAAGTGAAGGTCACAATCATCAAAACATCATGTTTACATTTAGCTCATATGAGAACAACCTTTCGGAGACACCCATAATTGATCAAAGCTGGTACAGGGAGCAAGGGGTATTGCATTTCCAAACTGTAAAGCTGCGGCAGCCTGATTTTGCAGATTGAGAATGACAGAAATTGCACCAAGTGAAAGATGGATATATATATTGGTCGATATCAGAGACACAGTTGTTTTGTCCTTGATAGAAGTGTATCCTCCTGAAATATCCACTGGATCAAGAATGATAAGACCAGAACCGGACTCGACAGTGAGATCTTTCACCAAGGCTCGAATCCAGGTATCATTTCCCTTTGATGCATACCTGTTCACGTAAATAATTTAAATTCTGTTGAATGCTCAAATGCACAAATTGAGATGGAAATATTCTCTCAGTGAACATGCTAAAAGCGGTAGTGAAATCATCTATCAGGAGAAGAGAAATATACAACTTTCATGAATAGAATACGCAGGTGCATTTTACAGAAAAGAAAACAAGTCAAACAAGCTTCTCCACGAAATATCTTTTAGAAACTCTTCATTTTCACAAGGGTGCTTCTCAACTGAAAGCCAAGTGGGATTGACAAGAGCACCTCAAAGCAGTAATACTCTCAATTTTGTAGTACCACTGCAAACACATTATACTAGCAAAAACTACATAATCCAAGTCAATTGGTAGCAACACTGTGGACCACACTATACTAACAGAAACTACGGACAAACAACAAAGATTTAACGAGAATTGAAAAATACAGGACCTAAGCTGTAGTGTGTCAGCATGCAAACACACAAAGAAGGCAACACCATATTTTAAATCCATGATGTACACCTTTACAATTTTAGAAGACTGCATTTTACTACAGAAATGAGGTTGACACTGTCGCTCTTACAGAAGATTTTAGTTTTAATGAGATTTTGTAGCTGGATTTCTTCATTGATTTCATTCCCCTATCACATAAATGCCTTTTACGTAAATAAATCATATTTTCAACAAGAAGAGAGAGAAAAAGTGAGAGAGAGTCAACTCAACAACTCAAGCCTTTGAACTCAACTATATCAGTTGTATTATGGATTCTATTTTGAGTAGACCACACGCCTCTTAATAAAAGGGTCTCTCTCCACCCTTCTTTACCATCAAAAATCTACCTTATCATTTTGTTCTGAGTTTCCATCTTTCTCTTTTCACTTCTTCATGAATAAAGTCAAACTTTCTCACTGACTGATCAATCAGTCTCCACCCCACCTCACATTGCTAAGCCATCTTAAGCTATCCTTCCTAATTCTTTTCCCCTCCCCTCCTTCTTATCTAAATTACATAGAGAAAATGAACTTTCATATAAAATTGGAATAGAAAGGACATTGACCAAAGAAACCATCTAAATTTCATGATTCTATGCTATTTATGTACTGTCCCTAGGTCGGTCGGAACAAAGGCAGTCCATTTGCAGTATAGTTTACCTGAAAATACATGCTTCCTGTTGGTTAATAAGCCTGACAACTGAATATCAGATACTTGATATGTGAATTACATTTGCTACAGCAAATATCTAGTATAATTCTGCACTTACACATCAACTTCCATCCGTTATAATTTATGAATCCCAGAAATATGGATGGCGCTCCTTGTATCGACATTTAGAACTTGGAGAATACCATCTGACCTGACATAGTGTGTATCTAAATACTAACGTAAGCTAATGAAAGTTTGCTTCCATATTTTTAACTACAACCTAAAACAAAGCAACTTCTAAGGACCATAAGTAGCACATTTGATGTTTATAAGATGCAGAGATTTCTCTTAACTTGTTTGTCCATGCATACATGCATGTATGTGCAGCTGTGTGGGTGTCTGAGAAACAGAGAGAGATAGAGAACACAAAGTGGACTAAATCTATGATGACAATTTAAAACTTGGAGCAGAAAATCAAGAGCACATAAGTTATTCAAGATCCTTCAGAGAGGCTTTCCACCCATATGCACGATGGACAAGCAAGACCTAGAGTAGAATACAAAAACCTAAAGGGAAATTGGCTGCTCTTACATGAAACTCAAATCCAATTTGGCACGGAGAAGCTTTTCACCACAGACAGAATCATCCAGAGATGACTTTGTACCATCATAGAAGGTGAACTCAGGAGAAACAACCTAAAAACAGATCAAGTAATTCAAACAAGAACACCATCAGATTGGGACCATAAAAAGATAGAAAAGGAAATGTAAAGATAGAAGCATTTGTTAAGGGACATCATCTGTACTCCATGAAGTAGTTAAAGGAACAGAATAATTCACTAAATTCAGCACTACTGAAAACTAAAGCTCTAGACAAACCAAATGGGATGAGAGAGAAATTTTATTTATATTATAGATCTCGAATTGAAGGATTACTCACCTGAGTTTCAAATGTGAAACTCTGGACACTTTTTGCTTCATTTTGAGAGCATGAAGAGATATTTGAGGTACCCAATGATTCGTGCATGTAAGGTACACTCTGTTTGTCATAATCAGATGAAGATTTATCCAGCATATCAACTTTAACGCCATCCTCCAATGAGACTGAGTAGCTGCTATCATTACTCAAGTACACATACTTCCTCAATAGAGAACCATTCTGATGGACAAATGAGCAACAAAATCAATTAAATTGTGGAACATTGAGCCTTCCGAATCTTCAACAAGCTAGTTTAATATGTTTGGAAAGTATAATGATGATTCTTTGTGTAAACAGAACTCATATATTTCATTGGATGCCACTAGAAACTAAAAGTAAACACCTCAGCACAAATCACCAGCAGCCACACACAGCCAGTTTAATATTCCTTAGGGTAAAATATATATACTACACTATACTATACTAAAGAATATTTGACTCCACCAATAAAAATATGAAACGCACAGTCAAGAAATTTAATATATATATTAGGAAACACACGTACCTCAATTTTGACATTAACAAACCTCAATCTCTTGCCACGTCCAATGATTATGATGGGTCGATATCTAGACGAGTGGAATTCTTTTACATCTGCTTTTCCATTTAAGCAGATAATCTTTCCACAACCATCATATATATATTCGTCAATGCCAAGAGAATCAGCAACTAGTTGCCTACTTGGGGATAGATGCACCACATCTTCATTCTGCTTGTAAATAGGTTCAGAGAGTACAATGCTATTCTTCCTACTTATGGGATCATTTGTAGGGTCCATTGTTTCATCCCTTCCAGTTATTGCTCCCAAAGCTGGCACAAAAAACTCACCCACAGCAAGAAGGAAATCAGGTACAACAAGAACTCGGGGCTGCTGAACACGAACCACAAATGACTGGGATGACATTCGCCATCTGTAGTCCATCAAGAACATTGTTGAAGTTGGCACATCAATTTCAATCCCAGCTTCAGAGTTTGTTCTCCTAAAGCTTCCTTTATTTGAGAAAAATGACAAATTTCCAGAAGAAGCATGTTTGGAAGCATCAGAAGATGAGCCAAGCATCAGGCGCATCTCAGGTTTTATATCAGGGCGAATATCTAGAATGGAAAATTTGGGAATGGTTACATAAAGGTCTGTTTCAGAGAAAGAAGTCATTCGGTATGATACCCAAAGGCCTTCTAGCTGAAAAACCATTCAAAGAAGAGATGTAAGTACATGGCAACCAACATTAGGTAAAAGAAATAGCACAAAGCACAACCACAAACACACACAAACATACACACATGTATATGAATGTATGTACATACAACTAACGAAGATCAAAATTCATCTAGATTGATCAACATAACTACTCACCGCAATACAAGCTAAGGGTGACTCCTCATGAACGCCATTACACAACTCTAACAAGGCATGGTCGACTACAACTGCCACTATGGTAACTGTACGTGAAAGTAGCATTTGACTATTTGCATTGACCTTGTCAACCAGCATCCTTATTGTATCTTTTGAACCAGATTTGCTGCCTCGAAAACTTGGTGGAAGCATAGGCTCCTCACATAAGTTCATGTATGCACAATCCAGAATAACTTTGTATTCTTTGTCAGACATCATACCATGCAACAAACCCACCTGCTCAAAATATGACACGTAAATATTAAGTAAAGAAACATAAATGCATGTTCATTCCCAAAAGCCAAAAAAAAAATCCATTAGGTGATGTCATTAAGAACTAACAAACCTACACAATACATAAAAAACAAAAAGTTGAAACTTAAGTAAAGTTTCCCATTTTAATCATTTAGGGAGCAAATCTAAAATATAAATCTAGAATAAAATGTGTTATATCAAGATTCTAGATTTAAAATGAAATGAGACACAATTAGTCAGGCCATATAAAAATAAAAAAATAAAAAGAGAATTTTAGAAATGAATGAGATAAAACATGCAACATCAAATTATTATTAGGTCTGACATTGAAATCAGATAATGAAAAAAATTCCAGCTAGCTTTTGCTGAGTTTATCGATATAAATTAAAGAGAAAGTGAAATTTGTGACAGATTATACACTGCATTGTCAATTTTATGTACAGAACATAAATGGACCAGGACTTTTGTGAAAGATTATTCATATGTGAGGAAATACCACCAGGACCTTACACACAGCCCTAACTAATAAGTCAACTAAACTTCAAGGCAAATTTGCAAGTATGGCAAATAAAACTAAATCATCATCAATTGAGCACATAGCCAAACCAAGACAAGGATTGCAAGGCTGCTAACCCCTAAAAAATAAAACCACTCCTATCCGGATATTATCTTCACAATGAACCAGTCAGACAAAACCTGACTCTTGAAGCATACAGCAACAAGAACAGGGATGTATTGAGCTTGTTGCAACCAATAAAAGTGACAGATGTAGGCATGCAACCCAAAGATATTTTAAGTGCCATATATACAACTGAGATCCAGCTTTAACTAAGGCAGGAACATAAACATCGAGCTGTAAAGATATCACGGGCAACAGGTATAAACTAATTTTCTTCTACGATAGAGGAGAATGTGCATCAGTCGTTGTCCACTTATCAAACTACTAAGCCCAAAGGAACGATGGATTGGATTCCCCTCCTCTAGCACAGAAACAAGATAGCAGAAGGCAAACTGATTCAGATCAGACTGAGTGGGAAAAAAATGTGTGAATATATTAAAAGAAGAAAAGAGGAGGGTGGGAAGGAGGGAAGAAGAGAGAATAAGAGCCAAGTGCTGAAACCAAGCACATGCAAAAGGGGCAATATATGCCTGGGAACGACAGGTATTGACCCTTGTTAACACAAAATCATGTGCATCAAAGTAAAATGTAACGATATCAGCAGCCCCACCATGATGCATACTAAAGGTGCCTAAACCACCACTAAGAAGCAAGAAACTGAGTAGTCTATGAAATTTGAAGAACAACATTACCTTCACTTCCAGTGAAAATGTTGGCACCTTTCTAAACACATCCCTCAAACTTCTGCGCACGTAAACATCAAATCCTTGGCCTTCCCTTATCATAGGTTTACCAAGAATTCCATCAATCCCAACAGACATGTTGATCCCCAGAATCTGCATTAGTGTCCTCGTGTGAACAATAGTTTACTCAAAATAGCAATACCTAGGAAGAAAAGGAATATCTACCTCAGCATGTAAAACATCAATATGGACAGCAGAAGGATCTATCTCTGGGCTGCCATGCCAACTAAATTCATTTGTTACCTGCAGCTGGCCCAGATCAAGTTGAATGAAACTGCCAAAAACCAGAATTTTTCTCTCAGCAAGTGAAACCAAGCACATATAATCTAGAAAACCTAACATCCGATAGAAAAAAGGATAGGGGAAATCTATTTGCACACAATTTTAAATAACCCAAAAGGGAAAAAGAACAAAAAGAAGTACGACCAAGGAAAAGAAAAGGCATGTCAACCACCAGATAAATCCATAAGACAAAATTTAGTACCACTTGAACTTACACTCTAGATTTTCAAATCAAACAAATTAAGAATCATAGTGAAACCATGATCCTTTGACAAACTCAAGTTTAATTATGTGATGTACCCTGTCGACGTGTACAACCATCAGGCAAATTAGAACTATAAGAGTGCATTCCGATGAAAGAGGGCAGGAACTCGGGAATTTCATGGTTGGATCAGTAAGGAAAAGACTTTCCAAAAATCTTAAGAGGACCAGAAGACGATGGCTATGGAAAGCACAAATCGCTCCCAATCAAAACTAAAAAATGAAGGGGTGGTGCTTTCCAAATATTTCTCATAAGGAAGCAGTGGTTGCTAATCCTGCACTGCCAGGATGACAAAAGCCACCACCAAAATTGTCACTACCGCCAGAACACCATTGATGCTGCTTTCATTGTCAGTATCATCAATGCCACAAACCATTACTAATGCCAATGTTACACAACAAAAACCCACCATCTCATCGCCAACTGCACCACAATTATCTGTGAAACAACCCCTCAAAGACCATCACGATGCTACTCTAACTTTGATCCATATTTATGGCTGCTGCAGTCTTTCCACCCATCATGTAGTTACTGCAATCCATTACCACCCTGCTGCCTCCTCTAGTTATTGCCATCACCATCACCAAAACTGCCAAGGCATTGCCACTTCACCCACCGCCCAACTCACTCTCTCCTCATTGCCCTCGGCAACACCGGCACCACATCAGTCACCATACTGCCAATACCACTAGCATCACCACCAATATCACCTCCGCCAAAACCAGTCGTTCAGAGAAAAACATCCACATTATTCTAAATCATGTAAGCTAGAGATATTAGTTAAAATTGTCAGGCAAGACATTTCAAACCTAGTAATTAATACCCTTCCCTCTGAAATTCCCAGGTTCCAAGCCATCTTACCAAAAATGCTACTCAGAAGGCTATTAAATCAGCACCAAATAAGGACTAATGGGCAGATGTACAAACTCTTTGCTCATTGAATTTCTTGGAATGATGATCACTGGAGTGTCAAGTGAAAGGTCCAGCTTTAGAGCAATAGCTCCATCTATCTCGTATTTCTGAATCAACCACTCAAAGTCTCCGACTTTATCAACAAGGTTGATAGCTTCTTCACTATGAGGGGTAGCAAGTTCCATAAAGTAAGCTGTTATCTGCAGAAAGCACGTCCCATGATATGTTCATATATTAAATACACAGAACATTAGACAGAAAAAGAAAAAAAAAAAAGTTAAAAAATCTTATATTAGAAACATATTGCGCTAAGTTTTCAAAAGAAATAGAAACCATGAGAATCTTGACCTTCTATCAGCTAACCATCTTTAAGAATGATTAACACCGCTGAACAAGTAGATGGCAACAAAATTGCATTTACTAAATAATCACAAGTAGCATTGAGACATACCTCCTGAACAAACCTATAGAGGAACACAATGCGAACAGCAGAAAGTCGGCCACACAAGCTGTAATCATATCCTTCATAATCATCATCTTCAACACCATAAGAATTAAACTTGAACTGGAAAAGAAAAGAAAAGGCACTGAGAACAATTGACGGGAAAACATATAAAATCCAAAAACAATTGAAGGAAGTCTGCAACGCATCGGTTGCTCATCAAAGAGAGGATAATGAACCTTTATAAGAGATTCAACCCCAGGATTACGTATGTCACAAAGCCAACCCCAACAGTGATCTATTCCAAGGGACATATCACTGAGTCGAAGATTTCCTAATGTGCCTTCAATGGAAAGAGAACTTGGGTGGACCTATACAAACCTAAAGTCAGAAGAATATAGTATTGAAAAGAACATAGCCCTTAAAAAAGTATATATACCTGAACAACAAATGAAATTCTGATTCACTTAAGGAAAAAAAACATGTGCAAATAGAAACAAAGAAAAAATAGTTGCAGCACATCCACATTATTATCAAAAGTCATGAAGTTCACAAAAACGATGCATGATCAGCGTTGCTAAAAAAGAACAAAGGAGGAAGGAAGTCAGCATAACAAGATTTGCATCACCTTAATATCCAGCAGGAAGCTTTCTTGTACAAACATGGCAAGCTGGGAACCATCCTCCTTGTTAAGATACACAAAGACACTGTCAACATTCATGCCTAAGAAAAACACCACACGACCTTTACCATAACCCAGCAACCCTTTAACGTGTCTACTGTCTTCAGTCTTCTCTTTCTTCATCAAAGAATCATCCTCCGAAGTTTTTGCTACATCTCTACCCGTTAGTGCATAGTTCACGGAGCTTAAATCCAAGCTAAAACCAATTAGAGCAACAAGAGTGGGTCTGTTGCAAAAGAATTCTAGTTTTGACATGCGAATACTCATCTGAAAATTTTCAATCGAAAAGATCAGTGTAGAAACTAAAGTTGTTAAATACAGACTCGAAGTGCATGAGGTTAGGTACCTGTGTATCAACCCCATTATAACTACTTGAGCCAGAACTCCTTGTCAAGAAGGTTAGAGATACAAAATCTGAATTATTGCTGCCCTCTGCCTCATAAAAAATCTCACTAGGAATGCCCCTTCCCTTTGCTAGGCCTTTTTCATGAGAAATGGCTTCAGAAGGTTCAAGCCCAGGGTCATTGATGTCCCCCATAATTCCACAATGAGCTATATCAATATTTTGTGAATAAATGCTGGTTTCTGAGAAAGACATGAAATCTGGCAAAGCATCCTTAAAAATATCATCATCCCCAGTAACTGCTGTGGACATCTCCCTCTGAGGATCAACTGCACCAGTGGATGCAGCTGAATCATCATTCTTCTGCACAGAACAAGCTAAATATTGTGGACACAAAGAGGAACGACTTTGAAGCTCATCTTTAATCTTCAAGGAGTGCAACTTCATCTTGACCGTCAGGTCACCATCCAAACATATCAGGCTAACCTGTAAAACAGAAATGGCCCAACCATTTAACCAAAAAAATAACCATGACGACCAAAGAACCAACTGTAATGATATATGATTCAACAAAAGGTTGTCCAGAGAATAATAACTAAATGGTAGGTCAAAAATGAACTATTAGACTTCAAAAGGAACATAAAGTTTCCAGTCGTAAACATCAATTGTAAGGCTGACCAATTTCTTGAAGATGCCTAAATGGATGAGTACAAGTTACGTAACTGATAAGAATTTCACTTGAAAGATCAACAAAGGTTTTCTCACATTCTATATCAACCAAAGACTCAAGCAAGCACTGATTGGTTATTCTCAAAATTTGACATGGCAAGTCAGGAAAAGGAAAACCCGATCCCAATCCCAGTTACCAAGGAGGCTCTCTCCAAGAACATGCAATAGTCAGTGTGCTCGGGCAGAGATAAATCAATTGGCAGTGATGTGGTATGATATTATACATGTCCCAGTGTTAAGAAAAACCACCAGCCCACATCTGACACGCAGTGCTGCCCTGGCAGTCTAACAGAGAAGCCTATAATGAGGAATTAAGTCCCTGTTTTTTCCCATTACGCTCCTCTGCAGGATGGAGCTTTTCTGTTCTTTTGCAGCGTTGGTAGTTAACTTGTAAAAGTATGTTAGTGTTCTCTAGTGTGAATCCCACAACTTTGGCAGGCAACATCTACAGATTCATTAGGGCAATAGAATATAGCTAAAGATAATAGGATAGCTGTTCTCTTCACAGAGACTAAATTGAAGAACTCAGAAACCGGGCAACTGCCTGCCTATAATATGTTCAGTATAAACTCAAGAAAATGAGAGTTTCCCCAGATCCAGTTCCCAGATGTTATCCTATAAAAAAATCACTTATTTCCCTCTGACTGGCCATGTGTCACTTCAGCCAAGCTAGGTTCCATAAGTGAGAAGAAGAATACATTAGTCTAATTAAATCTCCAACTTTGTCAACTGATTAGCAACTCTGTAATAGAAAAGAACGTGTGCACAAACCTTTCCCCCACCAGCAAGAACTTCAAGAATTAGAGTCTCATCAAGTTTCTCATCAACTTCAACTCCAACCTGCATAATTTTATGAGTACAAAATTGCACAATCTGTAAGCCTTAGAAGGAACTAGAACAAGAAAGAGCTGTTACAATTTAGTAAAATAACCTAAATCATGAACCAGGGAAGTCCCAAAAGATATGACAAGAAGGAATTCTTCATATCTTTCAAACATTATAAAGAAACACACCAAATCTAACCTTTCCATATATAAATAATCTTGTTTCCACCAATGACCCATTAATAACAAGGTCAGCAGTTTTCAAACTTGTTGTAGGTTCACCAAGCTCCACTTGAGAGTCACTTCTTTCTCGAAGTATATCAACTGATAGAGGTGCCTTGATGCAGCACAAATACAAAAGTACCTTTTTCAGTAATAAGCCGTAACAGGATGAATAATGCAAAGAATAACAAGAAAAATTGGTTTCAGATCATACAGATGCTTGATATGTGGCCTGTATAAGTCCTTTCAACCAGGTGACTTTTCCCTCCTCATCACGAAACTGGAGCACCCACGTACTAGAAGATTCCAAAGCCTGGGAAAATATACATCAAATACATGCATAGAAGAACACAAACCCCAACATCACGGACTAAAACAGAGCAAATAATTGATACAGTAAATTGTTCTGCACCCCAACAATTAGTATTGCACTGTGTATTTAACCATGCGATTAGCAGGGAGCCACAATTGGTCTGGTGCAAGGAGCAGAATCATTGTAACAAGCAGAGATGGTTATTTGTTGGATAAACATGGAGTGAATGCTACCTATGAAGTTAAGAAGCAAGTTTGAGGACATATCTAATCACGAAATACCTCACATGTCATCTAATTTTCTAAAATATCAATTTCAACAAACATAGCAATATCAGCAACAAAAATCAGTTAAGCTGATATCCCTGGTGAGTCAAATTAGCCAAAACCAGCATAAACTGTTATCCTTAAAAATAAAAAGAAGGTCAATTTTACTAAAACAGCTAACTTTAATAAAGATCGGCAAATGGATGGGTAATGCTCGTTAGAATGTTTCATAAATATTAAAAAGTTGTACATAGCTTCAGGAAGGCAGTATTGTAAAGAGAGCATACAGTAAGCCTCATTACTTATGCAGGCAAAAAATTGAAAGCAGCAACTCTTAGTCAACCAAATAAATTTTCTGAAAGGCAATCTGTGTGTCTGAGTGTGTCTGTGTGTGTGTATGTGTGTGTGTGTTGTTTCAAAAGAACTGAACTTACTTTCTGAATATCCATCCCCCTGAAACTCACAGCAAGACAAAATGGTGAACCACCGATGTTTGTTGGAGGAACCTCATGCACTTGTCTGCCAGCCATGCTGAAATATCCATCAAAGGGAAAGGGTGATCAGACCACACATAATTTGAGGAAATAAGGAACTAACCATTCCGATTGCCGAATGAATGAGAGATAAAAGGATCAGTATCCAAGAAATACAAGGATAAGACATGGAAAAGGAAAACCTTGTGCTTCGTTGGTAGCTAAGGGACTTTTCTCCCTCCAGAACATAAAGATGTAAACCTGACAATGCAAGAAAACATGGCTGCCAAGTAGCCACAGAATTGCCAATCCCCTAAAATAAGAAATTTCTATTAGGAACAACTGAAATGAGATAGAAAAGGATGATGATGCTGAAATCAGCTTGTTTCCCTTGAGAATTAAGAGCACACCTTCCAAACTAAGATTCTAGCATCAGTAGCAAGATCTGTGGGGCTCCAGGGAGCAAGTTCAGCTTGGAAATCATCAACGGTAGGATGACCACAGCTTTCCATTGCACCATATAATATGTTTAGCAATTCCATTACTCTACCATATCTTGCAGGCGAAAAGTGAATGCCAAGGTTTGGCACTTGTATAGAAATGCGTGTTGATGGGTAAATAGGGTGAGGTACTTTAATCTTCAATAAACAAATGCAAAAGTTTAATTAGCACGAAGTCTCATTACCAAAATAACATCCTAAGTTACAAATGTCTCGAGCACTGTTAAAAAGTTAATGACAATAATGCTGTAATTGGAGAGAAAACTACACCTGCTCAACAATTACTGCCATTCCACACCTATCAACCAAAGAGCAGAAATTGCCATTTTTTTCTGGAACAGAAGATACATTTTGCTGACTACTGTAGTTTTGCGAGACCAAAGTGCAGTTCTGACAATCAGAATCATAATCTGTAAAGAAAGCAGCAATATCTCTTCCAGATATAAGGAAACGAGAATACAAATTGTGCCTCCCTTGATCCGGCTGATGTTCCTGCAATAATTACAAATCATTTAAGACAGCAAATGCCACCAAGTGAAATTGGAAAAGCCCTTATTAAAGATACTCACCATGGTGTGCAACGTGAAATGACCAAAATCTAAAAGAAAATGGCTATCACATTTGGAAGAAATACAAGCTCCGATAGGAATTCTAACTTTTGGGGCATCAAAATCAATGTCAAGAGCAAACCTGAAACACAGTAGAAGTAGTAATGGAGAAACTGCAAATAAAATGTTCAGCACGGGGAAAAAAATCCACAACGGGTAAGAAAAGAACACTATAGACAGCAAGGTGACAAGAAAAATACCCTTAGAAAGGGTAGAAATAAAACACATATCCAACCAAATTATTTGGAGTTAAGTTTCGTTAAGTTAAACAGAGGCATAAGAATAAAGAAAACAAGTTCAAAAAAATTAATTTCTGCAAGGATTAAATAACCAAAGAGTTAAACAGAGAAACAAAAAAACACACAAAAAGTTACAGGACATATATTAACCTGCTCTGCTCTTCTAATACCATTTGAAGTTGCTCCTGTGCTCTACGAGTCACCTTCTCAATTTTCATCTGCCCATGGCATTGAATAGTAGAAGATTACTTTAACAACATTTCAATTCCATAAACATTTTACAATAGAAATTGACATAATTACCTGCAAAGCAGTTGCAGTCTCCAATGCAACTGTAGGACTAACTGCATTACTTCTCTTCACAAACTCCAAAAAACGTGCACAACTTTTCATTAAGACCTGCAAACACACAAGAATTTGGTAAGCTCCATAGAATAGGGCAATAAGATGCTGAGGGAAAGGAGATCGAATCTACAACTTTGTTAGAATATGAGACTGAAGAATACGGTAGAAAGATAACAATAAAACCAAGCCATGTATATCAGCGAAAAAGGAAAATGAACATTTATCCACCCAGCTATGTAATCAGAAAAATAAAAGCAAAAATTTGAAAGGTTAGGAAATGTGGTTAGTTTTCCACATTTTCTTCTAATAACCAAAATGTAATATGGGGGTCTCCCAAAGAAAAATTTATTCACTTTGCATGTGAATTCACAATGAGCCTCCTTTAGGAATTTATTTGGGGTGGGTTCAGATACTAAATATATCCTTATAGTTAAAAACATTGTGGAGATAATATAAAACTAAAGGCTCAGTAAGCAGCTACCCCTAAAAGCATGTTGTAGGAAGCACACATCACCCTCACTCTCTCACTTGACAACTAAGAAATTACCGTAACATGGCAGGGAGAAATTGTAGCTGAAAGCCTCCAGTCAACATTCTCACCAACCGGTGAGTGTACAAAACTAGCAGCTAATGCATTCACCTTCTGCTCATTACAGACACTCTGCAAAATAAAATGCTAAAAGTGAATGAAATGAACCACAAAACACAAATCCTGTCGCTGAAATTTATAGAGTGATAAAAAAATGTTAATTAAGGCACCAAATCTATCTCCAGCATTGATGAGAAGTAAGATGTACAGAAGAAATTTTAGAAATTGAAGCAAGAAACAAAAGTCTAAAAGCGGTTGAATTTGTTAAATTTACACATTGAATCTATTAAAGTAATGGAAATTTTAAAACTTTAAAATTCAAACACAATCTAAAATACTTCTATTGCAGCAGCAACTTAGAAAACCTTGCCATTGAGACCATCACACCCTTTAAAAAGGAACACACCTGTGCAAGTGAACCTTCAGGTGCTGATAAACCATAAAATCTCAATAACACATCACAGTGGATACTGCGATGTTTAAACTTGGTAGATACATGAAGTTGCTCAAATCTTCCACAAACAATCTCCATTTGATTTATATCAACGATCCTAGCAGCAGCCTGACCAATAGATAAAGTCACTAAATATTTGATCACATTCTGCATGTCCTTTCCCGAATGTGACATTGACTCATCATTCGGTTGATGACTCAGTAAGTTACTGATTGCCTGCCATTCCTCTTTAGTCAGTCTTTCCTCTGTTAACTGTGACTTCTGAGAAGCATCCTCAACAGAGTCATCCTCAGATTGTGTTCGCCTGAGATATAAAGAAAACCATAGATGAACTTCCAGGGATACAAGAACACAAGCTACACAAGCAGAAGTTTCAGTAAAACAAAGGTAAACAAGAACTTAGGAACGTCACATAACCAAAGAAACAAGAAAAAGGTATTAACACCACGGTCCCCAAATACCATCTAAATGAAAGCCAGCTTCTCCTTTGAAGCCTTCTCTGTTCAGCTGCTTCCTTCAGTTTTGCAGACTCAACCTTGGCATGTGCAAGTAACCTATATGATAAAAACAATAATTGCAAATCAGGAGAAAATCAAAGTTTATATACTTGGATGAAAATATTAGAAGAATGGTAGGAAGATTAGAGTTAGAGAAAACCGAGAAGCCCCAAAATAAAAGGGGTAGGGAACTCTTGACAAAAGTAAAAATGAAAGCCAAAGGAATAAATATATCTTACAACACCCTGATGGTTTTTCGTGAATAATATGGAATTTTTAAGTATTTTCTTATGGCCAGTAAAGTTATTAAAGAAGTGCATAAGAAACAAGCAAAAAGGAAAATGCAACAAAAAGGGAAAACATGTACTCTCAAGAATAAATTTTACAAACAATATTTTCTTCTAAAGTAGAATGATAACACGATATCGCTGAACCCAGAAACAGCAATTCAGACTTCAAACCCAGCTAAAATTGACCTAACGAAGGAGATACGAGTGTAATAAATTCACAGAACAAACACTTAACTGATTGTCAGATCCAAACATTAATGTTGATTCTCTGCACTTGGAATAAATACCTAGACTTCCATAATATTTTAGAAATGTAAGAGTTGCTAGAAACCCAGTAGCCTAAACAAAGAACAGGTGACATAATAGTCAAAATATTCCTGCAAAATGGACACTTTCCAAAAAGTAGATAAGCATGCATGAACTAATGTTGGGGAACTTAATCATAAACTCCCTAGCAAAGTCTGAACGTCTAAAATCCAAGACAAGTTCTAGATTCTAGAAAAAGCGACAAAGTGAAAAGTGAAGAGCAATAATCATTTTTATCACATTCATTTTTTTCTTATTTGGACTGCAAGACATTTGGTCCATAAAACTAGCGCAAGACATTCCAGATTCATCAAAGGTTCGTTACCAGATCAGAACAAACAATACACATATCATCTCTTCATTTTTTGAAGAATTGTGCTAGCATACAAAATTAGTAACCAGTGAATTTGAGAAGAGTTGGCTACTTTCATACTGGACAATCTATCTAAGAAATTAAGTTTTCAGTTACTGCAACATCTGAGCTTTTATAATCTTAATTATTGGACTCTCTCGAAGAAACTCCTCCCAATTTACCTAAGGCCAGGTATTTTCAGTCGAAATTAAAGGACGTGCCACCATTGGTAGTTGTGAGGTATCAGCTAGTACAAATATGAATAGGGAATCTATAACTATGGTTGCCTAATAAATGTCAGAGTTCATTGTATTGTTTTGTAGCCTTTAGCTGTCTTTAAGCTTGACCCATTTCTCTGAATTCCAATACATGAGTTTCATTACTATAAAGTCTTTGGGTTGGAGATTTATTTGGTAAGGAGGAAGCCAAACGATGCCATTATTGACACTTCTATAGGCAGGACAATTTCCTGGAATATATAAACTTCGACATTAGAGGGTTCTATTGCAGTTGCATTGAATCTTTTAATTGGTAAGTTAAATTCGCATCCATTGCTCTTGAACACATGATCTCACGAGAAGTCCTACCTATAAAAGTCTCTTAAAGCATAATTTGAGTTAAAGCTCATTGGCTCCGTTCATGTGGTAAATTGCTTATTCACCTTTTCCCATCATGAGTTAAATACAGAAGTCTACAAAACATTGAATGCTAGGCATGTCTAACATGTGTTTATTTATAAAACAGCAGGAAAATAAAATAGCAAAACATATAGGGAAAAGAAATGAGGTAATTGAAAACTCTTATTCAGCACTTCATCATGGTTTGTCAGTAAAATACACATATTCTTCATGGAAGTGACAATCAACTCTATATAAACAGACTACCAGGGAATATAATCTCCATACCTCCATAAAAGAATTACTTTGGAATCAAGATCTTGCTCAATTTCTCTAATTTCTTCACTATTGACATTTGATGTCTGTTGTAGTGAAACCACATACAACTGAACATAGCGCCTACGAAGATGACACAGATGCTGAATTCTGTCCCACGAGAATCGGTAACTGAATTGGGGAAGCAAGAGTAAAGTTAGTTCAAGTTTAGAAATGACTACCAAACCAGAATACATCAAAAACAAAGCTCCACCACAAATGGAAGAGATTAGGACTTGTTCTTATTCTTATAAATCTCCTAATCATTAATTTATTAATAAATTTACAGAATTAAACATAATACCACATTTTCTTCTGCTGAAGGCCAGCTTGAGCAGCATATCGCCACCACAGGTGCGGAGAATCTGAAACTGGCACCATTGGTCTTAAGTGAGAAACTTCAACATATGTCTTGTATCTTGACACAACCTCCAACAGTTTTATCCAATCATAGTACTGTGCCTGCATGAACAACCAAACAAAAAGTTGATTCAGGAACTCCATTTGCCCGTCAACAATGTACCATGAAAAGAAATTTGCACTTCATTTTTTTATGTCATAAAATTGAGGGGAAAAAAATCAGAAGAAGGATAGATAAGGCCAGAAGTCCTAGAGGTACCAAGAAGATGTAAAGAAAATTTCCTCCTAACATTCTTTGCCCCACAATAACCAAGAGAAGAAGTGAAGCAAATTTAAAATATTACTTGCCTCTTTCACAACAAAACATATCAGCTACTGAATGCAATAGGTAAAAATAGATCACAAGAAATTGACCAAAGAATAAGCATTCAACACCTCTGTAACCGTTAAGGAGACATCGCTCAGAACAAGAGAAGCCTTCTCAAACGGAACCTCAGGGTCATTTCTTTCCTGATTCCCCAGGCGATGATATTTCAAGACTCCATTGATTGGTGAGAGCAAGTAGTTGCGATTGACAGCCCACTTAGACACCATACCGGGCTCGGAAGTGGGTTCATTTATACCATCTTCAAATATCTAGTGAAACATGAAACCAAAAAGAAGAAAGGAGCAAAAACAGCATAAAATGTCTGTTATTTTTACTATATGCCAAAAATACATGGACATTAAGTTCCATAGTATTGGAAACAAACCTCAACCCATTCTCTTGGATTGAGATCCTCCCATTTCTTCTCTATCTCCCAAGGAAGGCTACTAGAATCATGATACATGGCAAGTCTCTCTAGCTGCAATGACTGCACCAGGAAAACCATATGCATCAGCCCGCATAATTTCACTCATCATATATTAGGTAAAAGGATAAACAAGATGTTCCAGATAGACTTCATTGATACACACACATGCATACAGATTATGAAACACGAGTTAAGAAAAGAAAAATAATTTCCTTGCATAATTACTGATGCTTAGCCCTTAATTACACATACAAATGAAAATTTACATCACAATTCACCCAACAAAGGTGCTTAAAGATCCCCAAATTACCTGGGGTGAATTTGATCAATGTGCAATTAAAAAGCATAAAATTATTAACCTGAATTTTTGCTGCATTTCTTTTCATCAAATGCATATTCATTTTCTCTTCATCATTTCTTATATGCCACATCCACGGGTCACAAAATAAAAGACATCAGCAATTGGTCATATAAAGCCACTTGATGGAATGGAGTGACCGGAAAAAAAAACTACATATATATATATTAAATTTCTCACTCTTTTTCACATCTACAGTCTAATTAAATAATACATTCATTATATTAGGACAAAATTATGGTCAGCAAATTTACCCAAACAGTTTGGCCACAAAAACATAAACTTGTCCAGATTCTAATCAATGATCGTTGGGAGGGATAATGGCTCAATAGTTAACAAACAAAAATCTTTCAAGGGAGTCCATACCATCTAACTGATTAATATGACTGACAACCATATAGGATTGAAACCAAGAGTCCGTCCTCTACTCATTACTTAATTGATGGTGAAGAAGCGCTTCATCTAAAGACCATCTCATGAGAATTTGAAAGGTTGAAGAGTTAAAGTTGGTTCAACTGAGAATTGTATCTGTTTTTTCTTTTTCAACCTTTTGGATCTTTCAAGTCATACAACTATTTCGAGAGGTTTATGTTTAAAGACTTCCCACACAAATGAAATTCACCCCTTCAACGATGCTTAAAATTAATGTGTTACTAAAAATGGACAAATATACAAAATAGATAAAGGTATCTTCGTATCTTTGTCAACAATAACCCCATACAAGCTAAATTATTGATAAAAATTCTGTTTGAAAAGAAACATCTCTGAAGTTATTAATGTTCACAATTAAGTAGGTAATCTTCCAAATTTAAACATCAAAAGGATTCATTCTAGATAAAAAGCCACCAACCTTGGAAAAGGTGTCCAAATTTTAACCACGCGTTAAAAACAAACATAAACAATGCCCTTGAAAGCCAAAATCTTTAGCACTGACACCCCATTTCAAATACTTATCCAAACAAAAACAAAAGATATGAAATACTCCAAATACTCTCTGTCAGTCCCTTCATCAAGACAGCCAACATGTTCTACAAGACTATATTGTTATATTAGTTACTTTCTGACCTGCAGGCATGTCCACACAGATGTTATATCAGAGATTGGAAATGCCCACTGCTGCTCTGAATATAATTATTTTAGAACCAGCAACTATGCCAAAAAGAAGGCAAGCCTGACCTTCCGCAGTTTATCCAGAGCACCACTAGTATCAAAAGTTTCATTTCCTTGCTCATCCATGGTAACCGCAGCAAGCTTGGCCAAAGTAATGCCCGAAGAAAATGGATGTCCTGGATTACTGCATAAAAAACAGTTTTTTTGTTTTCAAAAAGCAGGCAGATAGGAAGGATAAAATCACATGTATAAAAAGATAAATGTTACAGAAAATAATGGCTAAACAAAAACATAAGAGATAAATAGAGATCTTGAGTATCATCAACCAAAGACAAAAAAATAAAATAAAATAAAATAAAATAACATAAAATAAGCACATTTCACCAACCTGACAGAGTCCTCATATCTAATATGTACATTGGTAATTGATATCTTAAGATTTCCGATAATAGTGGCGATTAGAGAACCTAGCCATGAATTTCCAGGAGGTGGCTGCACCACAAAGACACAAGAAGAAGAAGAATTAAGTGAAACACTATAATCTGCATAAATCATCATGTTTGCTCACCAATACAGGAACCAAGGAAACAAGCTCAAGGAAAGCTGAATGTCTAAAAGTTATAGTTGCAAGTTGTTAGAAATCAATTGCTAAAAAGTTATAGTCTAAAAGTCATCGTTGAAGATCAAACCACCTTGTGACTATAACACCTTCACTAGAAGACCCCAGAAATCATAATTTACAACACTTAGTCTTGAGTGGAATTGGTGCTAGCTCTGGATTCATGGAAAGTCACACATTTCAAAATAACTTTACAAATTACAACAATCCAACAACATATAACAGTTACTATAAACCACTACCCTCCATTCTCACCTATTCCAGGCAGCATACCCTTTGCTTTCCCATGGATGAAAAAAGCAATACCCAACCATCAATATAATGGTATTCTGTGATTTTGAAGGCAGAAATTTTGAATTTCTTCCACTTAGTTATTATGCAAAATCTCCATTTTCAGGAGCTGAAACAATGCCACATTAACACCCCCAATATACTCCGTAAGACTACTAGAACAAAGCATAGTTATCCACAAAATAAAGAAAAAGATAAGGGTGAACGCCAGCCATCAATACTAAACAGTACGTGACAGTATCGTGCAACTGAGAGAAATATGATTCTTTTGAATTAAAATATTTAACATGTGGCTTGATAATTACATCTCTTCAGCTGAAAAGAAACAAACAAATAAACATAAAAGAAAATACTATAGAGAAAGCAAAAAATTGGGCAAAAATCTTGTCTCAAAATCCCAAATCATGATTGATAACTTCATAGGTTCATCAGAAGAGACAGCCCTAAAAATATGATTCCAACATAGAGAATAACACAAAATGAAGGTAGACAATTTGAAGAACGTAATTCACCCAACAAGAGGCTTTGGAAATGATCAGCAAGGACTGCAGTGTTACTCACAATAGGGAAGAAGATACTTGAATTAAGAAATGATGCATGGTGATAAACAGAACAAATTTCTATCGAAATATAGAAAGAGCATACAAAAAATAATAATAATAATACCAAATGAATACAAAGTAGCTCTACTAAATAATACTTCATTCTCCTGGAAAAAGCAGCATTGAATTTATAAGCTTACACTTCCAAGCTTTGACCTTGATATTGCTTCCAGGGTCGCTGACTCTGCTTCCTGCATGCAATATGTGACAAGCATTAAAAACTTCATCAAGGATCAAAACTACCAAGTCTTTTCCCACATGCCGTGTTGAAAAAGCATGTGTTTTATTCTAAGACCAACAAACCCGAATATAAGAAACAGAGTTTCAACATAATAATATTGCACAATCCAAATTGGAGGCAAATCACAGTATTTACAATTTCTTTCCATTAGATTATTAATGTTATATGTATTGCACTTGACAATGTTGATTTTATATTAAAAAATCATAAGAGAGTAAGTCATGTAAGCAAAAGTTATCTACCACCATAAAAAAAGGTTTTGAAACATGAAGGTTAAAAAGTCCAAGTAACAAGATTGATGATAATCAGTCCCACATAGAATAGCACTTTAGTAGACATCAAGGAGTGGCAATCGAGTTTGCTCTCACCTCATGCTGTCAATATAATAACTTCACGATGTTATTGTTTGACACACAGAGACACATACAATTTTCAGAAATGAAGATTTAATTCTTTGGACTGACTATTGCTGCTCAAATAAATTCTTTTGTGAAAGAAAAAAAAAAGAATCAATAAAGAACAAAGGGAAGATATAAATTACACATGCATGAGTTACAGATGAAGTTTGTCAAAGATATTACAAAAGCCAGACAAGAAGGCAAGTAGAAGAGTGCACAGGAGTTAGGGGTAGACAAACAAAAAATCTCACAAGGTCCAATCGGACATCAAAGACATAATTGCAAATGGCAAACCACATGAATCAATAAGTCTAATATTTTCCAGGAACTAACTTTTCTATTACAAAACACATTTTGATCGTTTTAAAATTTGAAGGTAAAAAGGAAACAAAACCAAAATTATTAGGGAGGAGTCAAAACATAAATATGGCAAACAAACTACAGTACCTCTTACAAGATATAAAGCAAAGACGTGGACCGACACACCCTTGTACTAAAGTACATTACCTCAATCTGTTGAAGTTTTGCTTCAAAAAGCTTTTCCCTGTCCTCCACCTGAAAAGAGTATTTACACAAAATAAACTCAGCCAAGAACGAACTGACCTTTCTCTAGCTATTAGCAATAAAGAGATCAATTATTTCCATCAAAGAGTATATCATCCTACATTGAGAGTCCGACCATCAGGAGCAGGATGAGCAAGAATGAAGATACGATCAATGAGAACAATAACAGGTTCTTTGCCCAAACTTTTCCAGGGAACCTGCAGTTTGTAACAGAAAAATGAGTAAACAAATTTAAAGAGATAGGAACACGAACATCAATTTTCAAACCAAATTAAAAATTAGAGTTCATATTTCCTAAATTAATAACATACTTATATACACTTCATGAATTCAATAAAATGAAAGCTTAAGCACTTAACATTTCCAGCCAGTTTTTTCAATTTATTCGCACAATCACCCCCTAAGCCTCCACATTTCTCAATCATTCCGACCAAAGCAAAGCCAAACCTCACCATAGCCAACTTAAATAGAAATCAAGATCCTTAGAAAAATTGGGATCTTACAGAATGAGAATGTGACCGGGTCTGTAGAGAATGCAATAAGTCTCTAAAATGCATGTTCCTTCCCACAAAATTTCACAAGATAAAACTGTGCTAGAATTTTTCGTAGATATAATCTGCACTTTGTTATCCTTATTGTTATCTATATCTTAAAGAAAATACATGTCATAGAAGGCAATATTAGCAGTTACTCATTTCATCGGAGCTACGAGGACAAAGTTCATTATATAATTTACATTTTCTTAAGAAAGCAAGGGGAAGGAGAAATGGCTTTTGGGGTTTTACTTTTTCTTTTTGTGCCAAGGGAAAGCTGAAGTTAGGCAATAAGAGTTAGTAAAAACAGCATAATTATGAAAATTCTTAGCAACACGTGACACATATATGATGACAACAAACTACCATTCATACACCATCCTTCCCCAATTAGTCAGTCTACATAATTACTTTGGAACATATTCCAGCAGAAATGAGCTTGAAGCATGATATCCCAGGGTCCTAAGCAAAGTATTCAATATCAAACTGAAATCAACACAACTGTAATTAAAATAGATGAGGTTCAGCTACAGATCCGCATCAACAACCTGAGGCCACCACATGTATTCTTTCTGCAACTCCACAATTATTCAAAGTAATCATTATCCTATATTGACTTCCTATTCAACATATTACTCTGCCCTTCTAGCATACAATATGAACAAGTAAAAAAATTTGATGCAGGTTTCAAATAATCCACCATCCAAGAATATTCTAAGTTGCACTAATAAAGGAACTGATATCCTTAATATATTGTCAATTTGAATAAGCATGGATGTCTACTACAGGTTGAACACTTAAAGTTAAAAGAACAGATAGAGAATTAACGTTGTACTTTTTAACAATCCCAGGTAGAAAATGCATCGAAAATCAAGGATAGGACAAGCTTTAAGGCCTATACTATCCTAAGTTAACCAACCAAAGACACTGGAAGCCGCTAGTTTCAATCTTGTGGATTTTCAAGTTCCCAAAGACTTGGGATATCTCAATCCATAAACATAAAAACTTTCACATTCTGATTTTGCATACAATAGTGTTGACTTTAAGCATGAAGGCTTTCAATTCCTAAGAACAATCAGTAATGTGAATGAACAGCATTAAAAGAATAAATTTATTAATTCCACATTCTGGTACCATAAACAGCTAGGGGAGACAGCTGAAGTGTCCTACCCACTATGAAAAAATATTTCTTCACAAGGTTCAGAATATTTCGATCTATAATGCATGCAAAATTACACACTCATGTTTTATACAATAGTGATATACTGATGAGAGGAAATAGTTCTTTCTGTGATCTATCAGTAATGTGAGGAACAGCTTTTACAATGTAACAGAGGATACGCCAGAAATGTCTCCATTAAAAAAGCTTTTCTTGACCAGACCAATTCTCTTCTTCAGTCATGGCAAGCAACATGAAAAATTAATTTTAAGAAAAAATTTAGCTGCCCAAATGCGAAAACAGCAAAACATAACAAATTTATATATAAGAAGGATAATGATTTGGCACATTTTATAGCACCCATGTAATATTTGTGCCTTCAAAACAAATTATAAATTACAAAGAGAGAGCAGTGCTTGTACATTTAAAATCATTACAGATAATTCTACCAACAAAGACCATTATTAAAAATAGAATGGATGAGTGAAAACAAAAAAGAAATCTCAGCCAGCAAACAAGCAATAAGAATAAATGCTACCTTTAGTGTTATGGTGCCAACAAAACCTGCTTTGACAGTGACTGGAAGTTTTAGCGAATTGAGTGCTTCCGCCTTCAATTTCAAATCCTTCAGAACAACATCACCTGAGAAAATTACATAAGAAATATTTCATAAGTTACCATATTGCTTCTATAGAAATATTGTTAAATCCTAACCATATTGCTGAGTAAATAAATAATTAATAACAATTTTTTAACTCAGAAAAGTAATTAATCTTAACCATGCTGACATGCTTTTATCAGCCATTACCATATTGCTGAGTCAAAAAGCATTTCACTTATCAATAAGTTCCAGCATGTTTAGTACATCCAGTAAGCATATTGCTTCTATAGAAAATAACAACTCATATTGTTAAATCCTAGCTCAAAGAAGGGACTAAGTGAACAGTAAACCAGAGGATACAAGCACACTGAAGATCAGGAACAAACCTTTCCAGACACTGATTCTTAAAGCTTCAACAGAGAGTCCATGGACATATTCACCCAAGTACCTTCGAAGCAAATGCAGAACCTACCAACAGAGATCATAAGCAATTACTCTTATCCACAAGCTGTAAAAGCAAAGTTAGGCAAAACAAACTCCACAACAAGGATGTAATCAGAAATTGTTTTCACTGCTCATCTTAAAGTATGATGATGATGAAGAAGGGGAGGGGGGCTGAAGTCAAACACAAGCATAGAGTAGAGATAAATAGTTCAAACTTCCAAGTTTAGCCCATCAAAGAGCAAGCTCAAGCGAATACCAGCTCCTCTCTGATTTTCTTCCACATGTTATTCATTCAACCCACGTTGTTATTTAAAAAAGAAAAAAAAACTTTTTAATACACCCTATTTAAGAATATAAATAATTAACAACTTCTAAAACTCCTCTCCTACAATAGGGTGATGCATTGAACTGCATTTTTTTCATTCCTGAATCCGTTAAAACTACTGGTAAAATTCTACAGCCATCTTTCATCTAGAGATATTAATAACAGTACCATCTGCTTGTGAATGTATTTGGTACACAAGACGGGGATCAAATGTTATGTGTGCATTTGTATATGTAACTTATGAATTAAAGTCATTGAGTATGTAAATTGTTAATTATAACATAGTTATACCTCACCGTAAATTAAGCACAAAAGGATTCTCCTAATTTGCGTGAGAAGGAAATTACTACTACACCAAAAGGGGAAAAAAGATCATCTGATAGTTGATTAAAACGAACCAAAAGGCGCAAAGAAGCCTATCCATAAGCACATCTACACAGGGAGGGCCCCAAAACCAAAAACAAAAAAAAAAACTATATTCAAAATATGGTACATTAGTTTTTTCCTTTTTTTTCATTTGAATCAACTGCTACCTTAAATAAAAGAGGTACCCTAATAGAAAGGTGTGTCCTCTACTCATCTATGACCAATTGAAAAGAATAGCGTACACTTTGAAATTAAGAATTAGTTTCCAAATGTTTGAAACATTTTAGTGACTAGGCACGTCCATTGCTGACATTATCCAAAGAATATCACTGTATGGTATAGGCAACAGTGAATTTGGCAGGCATTAAGTTGATTGTATGACAAAAAAACTAGGTGACCAAGGTAAGTTCTTGAGTTTTCACCTAACCTTGTTACCAACATGTTTTTCCATTGCAGGCTATGTTCTCAAGAGCCTAAGCAGAATGGCAGGAAAGCTAAATACTAAGTACACATAACTATTTACCGTCTTTGAGGTATAGATTTCATTTAATTGATATAAGTTAACACAATAGCAACTTTAATGCACATTCTCATTGCAAAACTATCTAGGTACTTGATCCCATTCAGTTCTCCTCACACCTCAATTCCTCGGTCATTTTAATGTCAGCTTGCAAATAACCAACTATTAATAAGAACTTGGGAGAACCCAATTTCACAATTTGAAATTTGGTATTAATTCTGATCCCGATGCAAAATTAGCACATTAGTATGGAAATCTAGCCGTTGTTTCTGTATATCAAAATCCCTAGGTAGCAAGCACAGATCATATCTACACAGATCACACAACCAACATTTCACCCAAAGTTTTCCTATCTTATTCCCAAAAGATTCACCCTTTACTCTTCAAAATTGCACCAATCTTAGACCTTTCGTTCTTTCTTGTGTTGCCATTCATTTTATTAAAAAATTATCATTTTTTACACAAATGAATCACCTTTAATGTGTCTTTGAGTGTGAAAGTGTGACTGGACCTTGAAGTTCCTAGTATAACCATCCGTCCTAAAATGTAATGGGCTGATATTGATGAATCTCTGAGAACTCGTAGAACAACACTTGCAACTGGATTTTTGGTTCAAAATTGGCTTGAACTATTCTCAGTCAACGAGTACTGGACTTTTAGGTTCGTTTTAACCTCCAGTGTCTCTGGTCATGCACGACGGTGCATCCAACGCAATTGAGGACTTGCTTCCTATTATTCTACAACGTTAAAAAATTTTAAACCCACGAAATTAGCTCCGATTCTGACCTTAGTTCGGTTTCATAATCAACATGTGAACTTAAGTTATAACGACCAATTAACAAACAAAAAAAAAAAAACAATTTGCACATTTTAAAGTTTAACGAAAACGAACGAATAGGAAGACATTCCCAAACTAAAACACCATAAAACACTACAAAATAGCCAAACAAACACGCCAACAGAAAAATCAAAAAAATCAACAAAAACAATTAGAAATGAAAAACACAATGCAGTGATTCAAGCTCTTGTCAAATTTGACAAACTACCAGATACAAATACAATGGAATCATCGCTGTAAAACAACAAGGATATATTTAGTTCCTTACGTGAGCCTCGAACATGCTGATGAATCAAGCCGATTCCGACTATCGGCAACACCAGGAACGAGTTTACAACCCGATCAATCCACAAATCGAAGACGATCGCTGGCCGAGAGTGGCCATAGAAGTCTGAGCGATCGAACAAATTCGTTAGGGCTTGTCTGTTCAATGCCGAACGCTTTGTTTCTCCGCGAGCTGTTAACAAGAAGAATCCTAGCGCTATGGACAGTTCCTCGCGCAGACGACAGAACTATTAGCGGACTAGTACAAGCGCTTGTGCGAAACGTTTATATAGGCCGTTCGTTTGAAAATTCCTATGTCCGCAAAACTACACATCGGTGCTTTCCGTTCTTTAATCCTGTCTGCCGACCCTGCTATTTGTTTAAATTTTCTTTCCTTCTTTCACTCTTTTCATATGATCGAAAGGCCTTGCTAGACTTTGTTATGAATAAAATAAAATAAAATAAGTTTTACGAGGTGATCTTTGGGACAATGATTAGTTTCCAAGCTAACATAATTAAACTTCCATAACAATCAAACTATGCTTTCCCGAATAGTGTTCTTTTAGTTCGTACATAAAATGATGATTTTTTTTATACTGATGATTTGATCTGTTTTTCATTAATAATTACAAGTATATGATTTCTTATAGTCAATTATATTTTAAATTCTCCAAATGTTTTGTTTTCTATCTCCATTTATTGTAATATCATTAAAATTGGTGTGAAATTGTCTCATTGTTAAAATGTAGGTTTGTAGAATTTAATATCTTGATATGGTTTTAGAATCAATGTTTTTTTAGCACTCTCATAAACTCTGTTAATACGATGGTCCAATAATTTGATTATCATGATGAAAATAACATTAAAATATAGATAATGAATCTCACATTATCATGATATATTAAGAATATGTTTATAAAATAATATATTTTATTATATTTCGAATCAACTTTTAAATTATATGATATATCTCTTAACAAATACAATTATTAAAAACTCATTCAACACGACATTATTCAATAAAACTTTATGTAAGCATGACCATGTCTCTCAAAACTTAAAATTAGACTAAGATTTTGTGTTTTTCAATGTAAACCGTTCTCAACGCAATCAAATAATTTATATGAAAAAATTATTAAGTTTCTAATATTTTTCATAATTCTTACTTAGAATGTTTTATTAAAAATTACTGCTCGAGGTGGTTCCAATAACACGATATTAATAGGTCAAGGAGTGAAGTTCGGAATATACCATGAGACTAATATGCATCAAGGGGTGTAATATAAAGGGAGAAGTTGTATTTATAAACTGTTTCTTCTAATTGTTCATCAATATCCGAACCTCTCTGTGATAATAAAATTAACTTTTCAAGATTAAACTAAATTTATAAAATAGTGAAACCGTTTTTACAATAAATATTTCACGTGGCATCGAACATTTTTCCACCATCATCTTAGACGTCAAGATTCACCAAAACCTGTAGTGTGCCTCAACGTGGAACTTAACCCGTCCTCACGTCCCATATTTGGACAATACCTTTCATATGAAAAATTGCCTATAAAAGATTGAACTTAAATTTTTAACAAGATCTTTGACAAATATGGAGACTAATCACACCGCAACACAGCGTACATGACCCGCTCTCCTGAACGCTGTGCCTTCAGTTACCCCACTCATCGCGAAGCTTGTTACGAAGAACACGGTGGAAAAGAAGCGCAAAAGAAGAAACAAGAACACGACCATATGACCGCTAAAATGCTACCGAGCTTGTGTAAAGAGATGTAACGCAGGCTTTTGGTGTGTTGTATTATGTAATCTGTAAGGCTTTTGTTGTTGCCCACTGCTTGAATACTATTTCTCTTTTATTCTGCACTATTCATATTGTCTTCATTACACTAGTCTCAAATTTCTTCTTTAAGGAACCACGCCAATAGAGGCCACCATGTCGTGTTCGTCAAGGTCGATACGGCGACTCTTTTCGATCCCATCGATGCTGCAAAGTACTCGAGTATCAAGCGCCTCGTGGATCTGACATGCCACGTCTGTTAGCGGACATGATCAAGGGGAAGACAACATAGGAGATCCGCAAGACCTTTAACATCAAGAATGACTTCACCCCAAAGGAGGAGGAAGAGTTTGAATTTGGATCCCACTCCAAGACCTCACTCCGTTGAACATCGCGCGGTAGGACGTTTTACACGAGGATCTCCGCTATTGATGAGTGAACACATGTGAAAGTTCAAATTTATAGAACCTAGTCTAAGTACATAAGTGAGTGCCAACCAGAGCTTCAAGCGTGAGTCACGGCGAGCTTGTCCTGTGCAAATGTCTTCAGAAAACGCAATGAGTACTTTGACTCATCATAATAGCAGGACAGCTTTTTTGACTCCTTTTCCGTGGCATTCGGGTAGGAGTCTTTTTTTCATCTTTTTTCTCACCGGCAAATATCAACTAGCGAACCCTCGTTCTTCAACACTAACAGATAAGGAGTAGAATTTGAAGCTAAAAAATTTGCGAACTGAAGTTTGCGCAATGTGTGAGATGGGCCTTTAGACCAGAAACCAAACAACCTGCCAAAAAGCCCAGAAAGACCGCCAATTTGAGCATGCTATATGCCATCATCCAAACCTTGGACAACGCTTACTCTCCCTTGAAAAGGGAAGGATCGGCGAGTTGCGCTTCTGAGCGACCTGCAAAAGAAAACCAGGTTTACTCATCGAGAAGACGCAAGGTCGATCCAGTTGCCGGACGGCCTATACGCTTAGGTTCACGAAGAAGACAAAAGTAATAGATACTATGGCTGGTAACATGGCTATCATACTGTACCACATGCCGAAAGGAGGAAAAAGGACAGTACGCAAGCATGTATCCCGATGAAGTTGTCTCCTGGACAGGGCAAAGGTTGCTGCTTACTCCAGTTGGCTGTCCAACTGTACGTCTCTTTCTACATCACGCATCTGCCGTCCGTCGCTAGATACTACATTCAAATTTCTACACAGTAGGCTTTCTTTCACTCTGCCTTCGCAATTCCCTACATGTACACGTGAGAGAGCTTCCATCAACAGCGAGGAGGCTCGGTTGCAACCAGCCTGACGCGTCACGGGCTTTCGGCTCTCCTAAGTTTAGTAATAGTTTCCGTTCTTTGCGCTCATGTACCTCGGCGGAGATAACAATAAGCCACGTTTTGCATGGTTGTGCTGATTACAAGTTTCCCGCCAAAAACCAAACGAAGCATTAATACAAATCGAATTCGAGTGACGTTTCCACTAGCAAAATGTCCATTCACCTCGATGTCTGTTATTATTGGTCATTGCGTATTCCACACCAACATATAAGTGTAGCTAATGAAAATCATCTCAAAATAACAAGAAATGCTTAAGAGTTGTTGTTTCTATTAGATTAGTTTCTTGTTTCCCCATAGCATATTCATTCTTGTGGGTGGACACTACTAAAATACACGTCACACTTCGAAGAAATTGTGAAGTTTTCCCAAAATGGTTATAGATTCCTTTGGGTGCTCTGTTAAAATATTCACTTTATTCTTTAAACTTGTAAGGGTAAAAACTTTCATATACAAAAGCATGTTATATTCTAATATCCTAAGCAATGTCACTAATTTAAGCTAGACATATTCATTCAACTCAAGTATGAGAAAATACTTCTCACAATGATTCATCCAAATAGAAGAGTGAAAGAATTTCTCATTTAAAATATGAACTATAATATCATGTTAGGATATTCATTTATTCTCTTCGAATTTTGTTTTCTATAAATAATAGGGCTTTCATATGTAAGAAATATAATAGACTAATATCTTAGCAACATTAGACATAAATCAATTTTCAATATATCCATTCACTAATAAGATGGAAAAGTACTTCCCCTCACGTCCACGAGTAAATAGTTACCTCAATTGAAATATGAGCTTTACTATCACGTTAAAAGTTTGACTTCCCTTTAAACTATGTTTTAAGATAGAAAAATGATTTTATACATAATATATAAAACATATCAATTTATTGGTAATCTAGAATGCATATTTGATTTCAACATACCCTCACACTTGAATGTAAGAAAACACTTATTGTGAAATCCATGAGCAAAAATGTACCTTACCTTAAACTTGAGCTTTGATATAACAGAAGAAGTTTACTTCTTTTCCTACAACTTATTTGCAAAAGAGGGAAACATTTTCATAAATAGAGAGTAGAATATGATAATATTTTGACAATGTGGGATGCACATCAAATTTTCAATTTGCCCTCTCTCTTTGAATTGGGAAAACACTTTTCATGAGAATCCACTAAAAAAATACATGAGTATAATTTAAAACAAGAACTTTAATGCCACATTAGAAGATTCACTCATATTTTGAAACTAACTCAAGAGAGAAAATACATTTCTATATATAAAAAACATATCTTTGCAATATTAAGCATGCATAAAAAAATATTTTTACATGTATACAGAGTATGACAGATTAATATTTTGAAACATAAACATACACCCTCTTTTATCTTTGTTATCACTTTTACTTTTGGAAGAATGAGACTCTCGTTTCAGCACAGCACATTAAGTAAAAATAGCTTTGAAGAAATAGGTCAGGGATCCAGTACAATCACACCGCCAATTTTTTGCTAGGTTTCTGTCTGCCATCTCCTTTTATGCTTTGTCTCTTTAACTTCTGTTCATTGTGTTGTCTTGTAAGCACGGGTTTAGGACGTCTAACCAGCAACAATTTAGGATGTCTAAGCAAATGCGCTACTTACTTTTAACTTCTGTCTCTTGTGTTGTCTTGTAAGCACCACTTTAAGATGGGTAAGTAAAGGCACTAATAATTTGGTAATTCCTACGTAATCCTTCTCTCACCCGTGACACACAGAAACACCAACCCGTGAAATCCCTGCTGCCACGTGCCACCACACCTTCTGCCCATTCCGAAAGAGGCATCTGGTGACAGTCACCTCAAGGTTTAGCAAAATCAACTTATTGCAGCATGTGAAGCCTTCTGTTGGAACTCTGGTGGAGAGAGCCCTCCGTCACTCTTGCATCACAAGCAATGGCAGCCGCACACGTGGCCTAACAGCGGACCCCATTGTTCAAAACAAACCAATAAGAAACAGCGTCCGTGGGATGCCTCCGTCTGAATCCGATGTGTCATGGCTGAAAACCACAACCATGAAATCATCACCTTCAATGTCAGGAAGATGAAAGTGCACCCAAAATTTCCAATCAAAACAAGCGACCAACTTTTAGAGTCTTTTATTAAGCTCACCCGTGAGAGGCTACACGTGACAGACGAAGACAAACTACATGCATCTACCATGCCGACTTCTCAAGCAAAATCAAAGAATCCCCTATAAAAAGCCGCCCCCGGTTTACATTTTTTTCCACAAACCAACCCAACATATTTGAACATTGGTGCCAGTACCTGCATGGTGTTTGAAACTTCCCGGGCTGCCTTCAATCCTGCAACGTAACTCAAAGGTGAATTTACTTCCTCATTTGCTCTCGTTGATATTGTTGTTGTATTCATAGTTAGTTTGAAGAGTCACGCGAGATATAAAAGCTTGTCTGGAAGGCTTCTTTAATAGTTTATGGACCATAGAAATTGGATGCTCCCGTGGATGTTTTAATTCTGCTTTCCAGTATATACCACATTCTTAGCTACCTCCATGACCACAAGGAGCTAAACAACAACAAAGAGTCACGAGTCTATGGCTTTTGCATCAAAACCAGCACAGTCACACATTTGCTACTGCTGTTCCTTTCCCGTTCTCTCTCCTAGCTTTCTAACTATAGTCGGCCATCTCTCTCTGTCTCTGTCTCTGTCTCTTTCTCTCTCTCACTCTCTAAGCAACAAACAGTTTGTGAAAGAAGAATAATATTGGTGTCACATGAGTTGTTTAATGATGCAGACTGATTATAACAGTGTTATCTACGTTGTCTTGGTTTGAGTAGAAGGTCTGGAGGGAATAAAACATCTCCATCAATCTTCGGTGCTTAATTTAAGCTCATGACAGAGGGGAATGGAGGGGGAGATCAATAATTCAAGCTGGTATCACCTACTGTATTTTCATAGCATTATTCGGATGAGTGATATTAACATGCTAATGTACTATTTTCAATAAAAAGAGCCAACGTCTCTATGACAATACAGGTCTAGTTAGGAGAGCACGAACGCTTTTGGTCTTTGGCTCTCTTTTCTAGGAAATGAGGGTTTCGGAGCAGTGCTCTACGGCATGTTTACCGTTGATGATGCTATTCTTCACAACTGCAAGTCACTTAAAAAACAAAACGGAAAAGGAAAAGAAAAGGTGATGCAGGACACGAAATGTTTTTTAGGAAACATAAGATCTTTGGACCACCTGATGTTGGATCAAAACAAAAAAATATAGCATGGAACGGTGAGAGACCATCACAAAGAAAATCCACCGAAGAAGAAAAGCTGCTCGCCAACATCCCGGTAGAAGACAACCTCCAAAGCCCCTACAAAGGCCCCCAATCCCCCTCCTTCGGACAACGACATTTTGCACTACCTTAACTTGACACGTTTCAACATTATGCCTTAGACCAGTTATTCTGAGAAGTTTAGTTTTGATATAAATATGACCCTTCTTCTTCAGTTGGTCCTTGCCAGGATAGTTTGTTTGAGGCTTTAGAAGTTAACACATAGCTTCTTTCTTTCTCTTGCCGTTCTTTCTTCTCCATTGGTTTTCTCCAATAAGAAATCTGAACGTTGAAACGTTTTTGTCACTTTCCAGTGGAACACTTGTGCAGCATTCTCTGGTGGTTCCTACACAAACATTGACAGCTATTCTTCATCGTGTTGCAGATTGCCAGAAAAAGCCGTCAAAGCTTTGTCAGTCATGGACCTTCTTCGCATGCTATTAGTCATTTGGGTCACAGAGAGTCTTCTCTTTCAGAACTCAAACATTGTAGAAGGAAGATACCATTACCACAAGGGGCACAAGAGCAAAGGCTCCCCTGCCTCACCCCCTGAACTTCAAGAGCCTTCCCCCCCTGCTAACCCTCCTTCTAGTCCCTCTGACCCGTACCCAACTGATCCAGGGAATTCTAGCACAGATTGTGTCTACGATGTAACATCTTTTGGGGCAGTTGGAGATGGCTCTGCCGATGACACTCCTGCATTTGTGGCAGCATGGAAAGCAGCTTGTGCAGTAGAATCAGGAGTTGTATTGGCTCCCGCAGGTCATCGTTTCAAAATCACTTCGACAATCTTCTCAGGGCCATGTAAGCCAGGACTTGTATTGCAAGTAAGTATTCAAAACAAGATTCCTCTCTTCAGTTCATTTCATTCAGTAGAGTGCTATATACAAAATTCGGGCCTAGGCAGATAATTAATTTAAGCTTTCTCTGTGACAAGGTGGATGGGGTCCTAATGCCACCGGAGGGACCAGATTCCTGGCCAGAAGCTGATAGCCGCAAGCAATGGCTAGTGTTTTACAAACTCGACCAAATGACCTTCACGGGAAAAGGAACCATTGAAGGGAATGGCCAGCAGTGGTGGGAGCTCCCATGCAAGCCTCACCGAGTGAGTTATCTATGTTAAATTGTATTTATCTACTAACTGCAGGAAAATGAGATGTTACATCACTCAAGTGCGAGTTATATGCAATTTCAGGGTCCCAATGGATCGACGTTGAAAGGACCATGTGATTCCCCTGCTGTAAGTAAAACCATCAAAAACCCAATTCAGATATTCGTATAGAAGTGTTAAACACAACCTTATTTGCTCTCTTTTACAGTTAATCAGATTCTTTATGAGCACCAATTTGGCGGTGAAAGGTTTACGGATTCAAAATAGTCCTCAGTTCCATATGAAATTCGATGGCTGTGAAGGAGTACAAATAGAAAAGCTGTCCATCTCTTCACCAAAACTTAGCCCCAACACCGATGGTATCCACATCGAGAACACCAAGGCTGTTGGAATATACGACACCATGATAAGCAATGGTAGGGAAATTATCTCTCTCCCGAGCTGAGTTTGGCCATGATATGAGTAGCTTCAAATATTATTTGTAAGATTTAACAACACGATTTGATTTAAACAGGTGACGATTGCATTTCGATTGGACCCGGGTGCTCGGACGTTGACATACAGGGCGTCACTTGCGGGCCTAGTCACGGGATAAGGTGCTTGTTCTTTCCCTTAAATAAATCGAAAGCAGGAGTCTGCTTTTTAGCTGCGAACCGGTTGAGTGAAACTGGTTTTACCCTCTGGCTTGGTTTTTCTGAACGCACGTTGAAGGAAAACCAATTCATGACCACTAGAAATAGATCCCCATAAGACTAGAAAACAGAGTAACAGCCCGAGATTGGGCATTTTTTAACTTCTCCGAAAAGCCAGGCAGCACTTGTCTGGTTTAATAATCACTCGGGCAGTGAAAATTGTTTTGAACTGTCTTATAGAAAGCCAAAGAGCAACCTGTGTAGGATCCATCAGTTCCTTTAGTGGTATGTTTGTTTTCACGTTCTCCACACATGTGCCTACCTTTTCTACAAAAGGTAAAGATAGAAAGCGACGACTATTGTTTCCCCATTGATGGGTTTCACTCAGAAAGCCGTGAAGCAATAGTAAAGAGAGAGAGAGACGCAAAAGGGGAATTGGTGATTGATTTGAGTGAGATTATGAAATGTCAAAGTGACTTCACTCTTCTTCAGTGTACCTGAGTTAAGTCTCTTCTGTTTTCTGCAGCATCGGAAGCCTTGGAGTACACAATTCCCAGGCATGCGTTTCCAACATAACAGTTCGGGACGCAGTCATAAGGGAATCAGACAATGGACTCAGGATCAAGACATGGCAAGGTGGGACGGGTTCTGTGAACAGCTTGTCCTTCGAGAACATCCAAATGGAGAATGTGTTGAACTGCATAATCATAGACCAGTACTACTGCTTGGCAAAGGCTTGCTTGAACCAAACTTCAGCTGTATACGTCACGGAAGTGGCCTTCAGGAACATAAGGGGAACCTATGATGTGCGCAGGCCCCCTATACATTTTGCATGCAGCGACACCGTTGCTTGCACCAATATAACGCTTTCGGAGGTGGAGCTTTTCCCACACGAAGGGGAACTATTGGATGATCCATTCTGTTGGAATGCTTACGGGATTCAGGAAACCGTGACCATTCCTCCCATCAGCTGCTTACGAGATGGGGACCCTGCGACCTTGGGAGAGATCCCCCCAAATGGCTGCTGAGACACCCTTTTCGATCATTTATATACGATACTGTACAAAGCCCAAGAGGCCCTTATCTGTCGTGGGTCTTCTAATTATTTAGGCTCCATCCCTATTTGGGTTTTGCCCTTATTGTGCGATGCGATGTACTAGGTCTACCTTTTTGGGCTAGTATTGTGATTGATTGGATGCTTACACTCGTGTACCCATTTTATAATCTTGATTGCTTTTCATTTTCTGATGGGATATGGCTCCATCCCTATATGGGTTTTGGCCCTTATTGTGCGATGCGATGTACTAGGTCTGCCTTTTTGGGCTAGTATTGTGATTGATTGGATGCTTACACTTGTGTATCCATTTTATAATCTTGATTGCTTTTTATTTTCTGATGGGATATGGCTCCATCCCTATTTGGGTTTTGCCCTTATTGTGCGATGCGATATACTAGGTCTGCCTTTTTGGGCTAGTATTGTGATTGATTGGATGCTTACACTTGTGTACCCATTTTATAATCTTGATTGCTTTTCATTTTCTGATGGGATATGGCTCCATCCCTATTTGGGTTTTGGCCCTTATTGTGCGATGCGATATACTAGGTATGCCTTTTTCGGCTAGTATTGTGATTGATTGGATGCTTACACTTGTGTACCCATTTTATAATCTTGATTGCTTTTCATTTTCTGATGGACAATGGCTCCATCCCTATTTGGGTTTTGCCCTTATTGTGCAATGCGATGTACTAGGTCTGCCTTTTTGGGCTAGTATTGTGATTGATTGGATGCTTACACTTGCGTACCCATTTTATAATCTTGATTGCTTTTCATTTTGTGATGGAAAATGTCAAGAGCCTTGCTGCGCACCTTTACCTTCAATCTTTTCATTTGAAATAATAGCCTCAAATATCATGTATTTTTCATTTATGATAAAATTACATAAGGATAACAACAGTAATGATTTTAAAGGTTTTAATGGATCTGAAAGTAGTGCAATATCAATATTAGGAAAAAAGAAACTAGTACCAATTTTCCTCATACCATGTAAGATAATTACATGAAATTTTAAAAAAATATTCTCAAATTGAGAATTGAGGATGAATTTATGGCTCTTCAAATTATACCAGCATTTACTTCGTAACTTCAATTTCGCTTCAAAACTATTGTTTTTGTTACAAAAGGTAGCATTAGGGCAAGCAAGTATTGGCTTTTACATGTGTCCAGTAATTTTATTGCCTTGTGGAGCTTTATTTATTTATTTATTTATTAAAAAAACTTGGTATTTAATCATATTTTATTATAATAATAAGATTGAACGTAATAACCAACTTTATAACTTTACATAAATTAAGACACAAACATAACCTTTACAATAAATTAGCTGAAACCAACTTACAAGATCTACTCACAGTCACAAGCATTATCGCTTAATTGGGAATTTTTGCTCAATTGGTAGAGCCTTGTCGCTCAAAAAGTTTATTAAGACGACGAGGCCACGTAACGGCGCAATTAGTCGCCACGACAAGTACCTTTTAAGTGACAAAAACGGTCAATGGCTAATACTTCAATTAGTTGCCGTCGGCACTCTCCTCCCGTTGCCGCTATCGCCGATTCTTCTTGATTGATCATCTTCGATCGATTGGCCTCATTCCGCGTATCTTCTACTCGATTTACCGTTCGGTCAGTTCCCTTCCTATAATCTCGTGGTTTCGTTTCCATTTGGAATCCTAAAAATGTGATCTGGACCAGGCTTTATTTTTTCCGCAACCTGTTCGACAATTGGTCTCTTTGAAATTCCGTCATGCAGCGTATTTTTTTTTAGCTCCTTGTTAGTTTGATTTTTATTTGAAAAATGAGGCACACTGCTTCAAAATATGGTATGATATGTGTTATTTCATTTTCACAAAGATAATGCTTTGAAGCTAAACGTAGTGTGGGTAACTATCTTTGTCGCAGTTTTCGAAACTAATCGAGGAATCGAGGAGACATGCCGTCTCTGCAAACCGCACTGCCTCCTGAACTTGCCAACAATGCGATCAGAGTTAGGACCGAATTCTTCTTTTTTCCATCTTTTCTGCCGTCTTATAAAAGTTCTTTTCTTCTCCAATGGAACATAGTTTTTTTTTTTTTTTTTCCAACTTAGAATGACAGTTTACCGCGGAGAATCTGTTGTGTCCAGCTCCTGATTTCATGCTTCTTATTGCAGCTTTACCGTGAATGTCTTCGAAGAGCTAAATATATTGGTCATCGGGTATGCTAAGTTTCTATTTCTCTATGTTAGTACTATACTTGTAGGAATGATTAAGCGGTGCATCGAGTAGTGCTCATACTAGTGGGGTGCATCGAGTAGTGCTCATACCAGTGGGGTGCATCGAGTAGTGCTCATACTAGTGGGGTGCATTCTAATGCGTAGTAGTCATAGGTATGAGTAGGAAGCAGTGTTAATCACAATAGTTTGTGATTGATACAAATAATTAGGCTCACGCATAAAGATCTTGTGAGATTTGGAATTTGGTGTAAATTTCAGAGTTAAATTCAACTTAAGCTACTTTTTGGGGATTATTATGAAAAGCACTATTGGTTGATTTAGTTCACCATCAGCTCGGCGGACTGATACTTGTGACTGTCTGAAGCGGTGGGAATATTAAGCAGAATATGTACCGTTGTAAGGTAAGGTTGTGTATCATATGTTCACTGGAATCTGTGTTTTTTGTATTTTTAGACCTTCATGTTTCACATCTGTGCTAGTCATAAATAGAATCTGCAAGGCCTTTGATTAAATTGTTGAAATGGATTTTTAGAACACAAAAGGATATCTTACAAGAAGACCAGATTTCCGGGGCCTTTGTGGTGCAGTAACAAATAAGAGTATTTGCTATTTTTAAATCATTCCTGTGTGGATTCTGTTGCAAAGCATATGCTCACATTGCCAAAATCATGTCTAGAGGTAATTAATCTTGATTTATTCAGACTGGAAGCTTACTTTGGGCCTTCTTCTGTTTGTCATGCAGCAACATAATACAGAGCTTCTTGTTGGTATGGTGAGGCAGCAGTTCAAAAAAAACATGCATGAGACAGATCCAGAGAAGATTCAAAAGATGAAGGATGAGTGAGTTTCAGATGTTATAGTTTGTTGCATGAATTTGTGCGTTTTTTTCTGGTTGTATGGGGCATATTACATTGATGATGTCTGTGGTCATCAATTAATCCAGATTTCATCTTTCTGGGGTTTGCTTGAATTCCCCATTATATGATTGACCACTTCTACTGTTTCTCTTCCTGTTTTTTATTTTGTGGTTAAACCGGGAGGGCTGGACTGGAACCCAGATGTTGAAGTTGATATATGGCATGGTTTCTTGTATTGATAAGTATTTTTCAAGGCTCTAATCTTTGTTTCCTTTGTTGCACAGTGCGGCAAGGGGCCTCATAAATCACATACTATATGAGACCGAGAAGATGTCTGGCCGTAAATTCAGCAGAAGCTCTTGATTTTGTTCACATTTTTTAGTTCTGAGTTTTGAGTTGGTGTATTTGACCATGTTCTGTTAAAATTATGGAATAATAATCGGGACTCAATGAGCCCAGCGTTGCTTCTCTGTGACTTTCATGTTACGGGTGCTGAAACATTATGCTCAATGACATTTGCATGGCCTTTCTACATTTTTCACTTTGCCTTAAATAATATTGAAGAGAATTATAATATATGTATCCACACTATAAAAAAAACTATGATTTATATGTAAAATAACTGAAGCCTAAACTTCCGTGTTTTTACTCGTGGCATCTGACAGTGATTTTTAGTGATTTCAATCTATTCAGTCGTGTTTTACAAAGGCAGTGTATCTTACAACATCAAGAACCCAAATGAAGACTTACAAAGAGAAAAAGGATAAGTCATTGAAACTTCATGTCCGTTTCAGAAACACGGCCAACTATGGCTAATTCTAACCACTTCTTCCTAAATTAGACTGTCTTGGTTCTCTGATGTTTGGACTGAATGGTCCTCTTCCACCCAGCTGAGGACTGTGCTCCCCTCTAAGTTCACCTATGCGAGGACTGTATGCCCTATCAGATAGCCGAGGGTTCTGAAAACTTTGAAATCTTTTAAATTCTCTGGACGGTGTTGAAGAGCAGCTTGATAACTTGAGACTGCACGTCCGTCTAAACTCACCCCGACCACGGCTAATCATCCCATCCATAATCTCTCCATTGTCTGCAAAAGAGGCTACCCGACCTATCTCCCCTTCCTGTTATACAGCACATACAACGTAAACAAAAAGCTTAGCTTAACCGCAGACTCACCTTGATTTGTTCGTGCGCCACGGTCTATTTCAATGCTACAATATTTTTACAGTCAATCAATGCATGTCACAGAAAAAAAAAACATGCTCACATAATTAAGAAGTGAAACTAGTTTAGCAAAACTAATGTTTCTTATATTTTGTTTGTGTGTCAACTCTTTCAATGCAGCATTTGAATGTAGTACAAAGGGAAAAATAATGAGTATGTGCAGGGAGAAGTAAACGAACTAAAAACTTACTGTTGCTAGGCTGAATGATAAAGCCGGCACCTCTTCATACTCTGCAGCATCTAAATCTTGAAGGTGTGCAGGTTTGAAGAACTTGGGCAAAATGTATTGTCTCACAGGAACCAGAAGCATGATCAGTAAAGGGAACAGAAGCCCAGCGATTGGAACCCACGTAAGCCCAAAACAAAGAAGCAGATAAGCTGTCTGGAAGATGGTAAGCATTGCAATTGTCTTGAAGGGTACAGTTTCCACAAAAATGGCGTGGTGTTCCTCCAGTACTCTGAAAGAGCATGCAAAAGATTGCAATAAGGTCAATTCCTAACACTTCAGGTATATAGGATAAATGATTGAAAACATGAAGAAAGTAGCTAAAGAGGCTACTTGTATCTTCTACTTGGAGCTGTGAAAAGCAATAAAATCCTTTCCCAGAACTGGTTGCCAGGAAGGCTTTCAACGGCCATGAAGGCAAAATAGCCCCAGAGTACCGAGGTTGGGATCTTCTTAAGGCAAGGCATGGCTGCAACACATCCTCCTACCATTATTGCTTGAAGCAGGTTGCTAAGCCGCTGTTCTTTCACTTCAATGGGCAGTAAATTGTCAATTTCTTTCTCAACATCGAATACCCTCTCATCAACTGGGGCATCTGTGTTCCCCATGCTTGAAGCCATTTGGGTTGTTGAGTTTTTCAGTTCCTTTAGTCCCTGCCAAGAATACAAGTTTAGGCAGGGTTGCCTAACTATCATCACAACTAATTAATTAATCTTCACAAAGGTTCAAATAGTATCAATATATATACTGGGGCGTCTAGATTCCCCCACACTTAAAAGCCACTTGAATTGTTGAGTTCTCCAATTCCTTAAATCCCTCCTACGAATACAAGGTTAGGCAGGGTTGCATAACTACCAACATGAAACTAATTAATCAAACTTCACAAAGGATCAAAATAGGATGAATACATATTGCGTGCACATGCAAATGTATATAGATATAATATTTTGTTTAAAGAGTGAAATATCATGGCTAGTTATTTGAACAGCAAGCATATCGAGCCGTCTAAGACTATTTTCACTTTCGCATTCTAAGAATTGTTGGAAACTGTGTAATCAATATCACCATATTTAAGGTTCTTTTGTAATAAAGGATTGGACAGCCAACCTTTGCCTCAAATAAATGGACAAATATTTAGCTTCTACTAGTATATTCATTTCTTTTCATTTTAGAGACAAATATGGTCATCGATAGCAGTTTTATGTTATACGGTAGAAAGAAAAGGAAGCAGATATGAAGTCATCATACCCTAGCTGCGGGTTCCTGGTAAATTAACGGGGACTGCATCTGTTGATAGGCTTCTTGCAGGCTTCCATACACTTGCTCCAAGCTTGCATTATTTTTCATGCATTTTCGTGCAGTTTCTACGAGTCGATTATGAAGTAACTGCAAAACAGGAAGATCTTGTTATGAAGTTATAGAATATGAGTTTTGCATGTTGATGAATGCACATGAACCTGACTTCTGAGCACGTTACAGCCAACTGCTTACTCAATGGAATTTAAGGGATACATGAATTAGTAGTAATCTAGCAGCCTCATGGTTAGCATAGAAGGAGCAGTGAGGCTGAGCCAGTGATTGGCCGGTGGCTGGCAAAATCTGGATTCAACAGGTCAAAAAGGCACTAAGGGTTGTAGCTGCTCTGCCTACCTGGTGCTTCAGTGTAGCCAGACTTTTAGTATGCATTGGAGACTGTGGAATAACCCCGTTTGATGGAGGGATCCCTAGGAGACCACACAATATGACCTGCCATGCAGCAACAAGACTTCAAATGCAAGGCAAGTGGACACTAAGCTCTGTACCTTGCTGTTGGACAATAAAAAAGACACCTAAATAGTAAAGAAGACTGTACAACAAGAGTCGGAAATGTGGGAAGAAGAGGGTTTGCATACCATGAAGCCCAAAAGAAGTAAATCATAATGAAAAGAAGGGGGTTTTCTCAAATTGAACTCTTTCTGCTGAGCTAGTTGAGAAGCCACACTGTGGTCAAAGTAATAAAGTACTGCAATCATTGTTGCTGGAATGAAGGCCCCGATTATGTAGAGAACTGGTACATTTAGCATGTCCTGTCATTCATTTTAACATTCTTCTAATTAGGGTACAATAAAGGAAGCAATTATTTGTGTCTCAAGAAAGGGGACGACATAAAAATGCTCAGAAACATGCCATAACAACAGTCCAGTTCTTGTATGCGCCAGGTGACCATGGATTTGGACTGAGGAGGCGTCTTGGGATACCATTTGGAATACTTCCAGATGGTATATAGGAAACAGCTGTCCAAACTAGGACCATAAATGGCACGCCATAATCTGCTATAAATCCTCTAAGGCAACCTGTCAGAAGTTAAAAAATCAACTCCATAAATAGGTTGTTATGGAACTATGGCAGCAAACATAGTCATGCTATGTGGAACTATGGCAGCAAACATGGTTCACATTGCCAGGCTTTGAAAGGTCCTTTGGTTATTATCTCTCTTTGATTTGAACATTCACAAAGGAGTCCCTTTTGAACAACGCAGCAGGGAGAGACACAATTTTCCTTCAAAGCCATTTTACATTCTCTTCCCTCTATGACACCTTGAACAAACCAAAACTGGGGGATGCTGTTAATGGTTGTCCGGCAAGTGATCCCTTAAGAGCTTGTAATATATTCGTTGAGGAAAACACGCTTAACAAGATGAGATAAAGTAGAAGACCTTGAATCTAATTTACAAAATCCAATAAACTTACCAGACCCATAGCGCCAAGATCTTGCATTTCTGCTTCTCAATGCTGTAAGTAGAAGGCCAAATGACAGAACCAAAGCAAACATTCCATTTGCAAATCTCCACGAAGGCTGAAACTCAACTGATTTGGGATTTTCTCTTTCGGGTACGTGAAATTCATGAATAAGTCCCTAGAAACCAAATTAAAAATTTGAAAATTCAAAAGTGAAAATTTGGAAATTCCGTCCTTTAAAATATACCAAGATATCACTGTATTCACTTTAATATATCAATCACGTAACAAGGGACTAAATAGAGCAATAATAAAATTTTGTCAAGCTAATAAGATGAATGGGGTAGGAAAAAGATACGGATTCATCTTACTTTTATGGCTTCTTGCATGAAAAGCATTGCTATAAGAAGTCCAAACAATTCCCCAGCTAGACGAGTAAACCTATTAATAATGGAGCAAGCGCCCAAGATAGCCAGCAGGAAGAGCAATATTGCAGTCCACACACATACCCTGTTCATCGAGATGACCATAAAGTTCAAAAGTTACAAAAAAGAAATATGGCAGGCAATTTAAAACCCAAAGCAAAAATAATAGAATGTCAGAGCAAACAACATCAATCGCAGAGATTGCAATATCATTCAATTGGTTGGAGAGAGGAGAGTGAGATACCATCCAGTCCATGCTAAAAAGAGCTTCGATCCCAAATCTGGCCTATCTTTAGCAAAATTGAACATAAATGTATACATAATGACCGTTGGCTCTGCGACTCCCAGAATCAGCAAAGGCTGACCTCCAAGAATTGAGTGAATAATTCCACACAATGCCGTGGAAGCTAACGTTTGAACTGCTGTTAGAACTCCATCTGTCGTTACCCACAATAAATTAAAGTCATAAAATCAGGAGATACTTACGTACTGCTTATTATTAGTAGACACAGGTATATTTTTAGACAATATTCAAACGAAAGGATACCTGTATCTCTTTCCAACTGTTCTCCAAATGAAATAACAGGGATTGCCGATGCGAAGAAGATATATGTTGTGGGGGCTAAGATCCTGCGAACAATTGAATGAGGAATAAGCATATGAAGCATTATCCCTTCACGAAAGATTCAGCATTACTTAAATGTTAAATTTAAAGTTTAACAAGAAATCTTATATTTGAGCAGAACTCATAACAGAATTCACAGTTGATACAGCAAGATACAAACAAGGCGGGATCCCTCATGGTAGGACGAGAATATACCTGAAGCCTGCCTTAAGACCACCAGTCCAGTCCTGCTTGTAACACATCAGCCTCCCTCGAATATCATCCTTGATCCCGCGAAATGGCTCAAATGTCTCTTCCATAGTTCCCAAGGACAGCGCTTATGGCAATCTGATTGCGACCAAAGTGACTGAGTTTGGCATTGGAAGGATAAACAAATCTAGAATCCATAGAAAATTACACGAATATGGTAAAATAAAGAAAGAACTTGAATGTCATCTGAGTTCAAGTAAATCAGGATTATGCAAGATAACCACATTCGGAAGTCAGATTTAAGTTACTCAGGCACAACCCAGGATCAAAAAACAAGAGCAGCATTACACACCCAGTCCCAAGGAGGGGTGGTTATAGCTTATAGGCACAGGAGGCTTCCGAAACCCACGAAATGAACACCGAGAAACTTCAAAATGAAAGAGGCAGTGATGATCAAGAAGGCATCAAGACCACCCTCTTGCTCGTGTTGAAGATTGAGCTTCACACAATGTGGGCACAGAGAACGCTCATAGTAAATATATAAAAAATATAAGGGAAAAAAGTGGTGTGGCAAGGAACCGTAGATTTGATCCCGTCAGTACTGTGTCAAATAAAGGAACGAAAAGCAGTAAAAACAAAACTAAAAAGTTTAAAGCTAACTACAATGAAAAGAAATGTAAATGATCATATGGAAAGCAGGAGATTCAAAGGAGATTGCATTGCAAGATACTAATCACCTCGAATTATGGAAAATGAACGGAAAGAGAGAAAAGTGTCGGCTTTTCCTGGCTTTAAAAAGTAGGGATGGAAAAAAGTGATAAAAAGGGTGCTTTTCAGTGCATATGGGAGAAGAAACAGTACCAGCCAGTACATGACAAGCTGGGTCTGCAGAAGCAGCCAAATAGCTTCTCAAATATTTACGCTATTTTCTTTTCCTACTCTTCGTTCTTCCTCCTATTTGAATATCTGATCCTACATCCTAAAAACTGTGTATTTATAGTATCATTACTGGAGAACAAGCTGGAATGTATGGGTGCATTTCAAGCTCTAAGTAGAAAGCGCCCAAAAAAACAAGAAAGAAAGTGCCGTATGTACTATGAAGAAGTATATTTTAAAATTATCACACTGCATAAAGAGCAAATTGGCGTTTAGTTTCGCACTCAAGGTTCCAAAAAAACTTGTCGAGGGATTTTTCGACGCAGTAAAACTGCACTGGGAAGGAAAATCTGATGAAAGTATTGTAGCTACGAGATTCTTCAGAGTTGTGAAACTCCTATCTTATCTTATCTCTACCGTGTAGTTCGTTGGCTCCCATTCTTTTCTTCTATGACCATTTTACTTAATTACTCGGCAAAATGTATAAAGTAGTACACTAGATCGAGGAATGGATACAGTTACGCACCTCCACACGATTATTAGTAAAAATATGAAGATGTAATTATCTGCTAAAAACGATAGATGCAACGTTTTATTTTATTTGGTGGAAAGAAAGATATATTAGAAGGCCTTGAGCCCAACTAAAAAACTACCCTATAAGTTGAAAATTCTTTTTTTTTTTTTTAAAAAAAATATTTTAACTTTGTCATAAACTTTCTCGTATGTAACTTATAGCCTCCAACACTCCCTCTCTTGAGGTCTTCTTATTAGCAATGAGACCATGTGAATAATAGGTAGGAGAAAAATCTAACCTCACTTTGATATCATAGGAAAGCCTAAGTTTGCCTCCAGTACTCTTTGTACATCGAGAGAGGTTGCCTTATTAATAGTAATACCATGCGAGTAATGTGCAGGAGGAGAATTTACCATGAACTTTGATACCATATGAAAGTCTAAGTTTATTTTTTCTCAAATAGTTTTAATGGGAAAGGAGGTTATTTAAACTTATAAAGTATATTATAAATGCTCTTATGTATGATTTGATTCTATTGTTTAATATTTCATTGTAGTCTAAGCTCGATTTTTTGCTAATAAATGTTTGGTCCATTTGGGTGATTAGTTTGGAATATATGGAGGAATAATTATCTTTGATATCATGTAAAAGACTTGTGTTTATTTATCGAAAGACTTTATCAAGAAGTGAAGTTATTTAAGTTTATAAAGTACATCACAAATGTTTTTTTCTAAAAAATAACACTACTATCCAATATTCTCCAATAGTCTAAGTTTGGTTTTTGGTTGGCAAAAAACTAATTCATTTGTGAGACTGAATGAAAAAACATGAAAAAATAATTAGCTCTAATACTCTATGAAATTATATAACACCCCTCATTTTAAGTTTCTTATTTTCTCACATGGGACTTAACATGTCCCTCATCTTGAGTGTGAGACAAGCTTTCCATTGAGACTAAATATTCTTGTTGCAACATGACTTCTTATTGCAACATAGGTCTAGACATCTACACTACAATGTTGTTTTTCTACATGGATTGGGCTTACCCAAAATTATGCAAGTTATAAGAAAGATTTGAATTATGATATTATGTTAAAAAATTTAAAGTTTAATCTAAAAATTAACCCAAGTTAAAAGATCATCTTTCGTCTAAAAACTTGATCACAAGCTTCTTCGGCGTGGAACTTATGGCCGCCAGTAAGATTTATATACGAAATGTCGGAGTGACGCTAAAAAAAAGGATTGTGTTTTATTAAAGCCAAGGCACCCACGTGGTGACGCTTGGCCAAGCGAGAATTATACTCTCAAGAGTCCAGAATGTCATGTCTTACGTGCCCTGTAGCCGATTCAAACAAAAGTGATTCACGAGAGTCGAGACTTAATATCTTAAATTGTGTTCGCTTCACGAAGGAATTGGTAGCAAAACGCTTTACAGACCCTTAAATTGCTTGGATGATTACATTTTCTCAAAGTGTGTTGAGTGGAGACTCACGAGCTCAACACAACCTGCCCTTTTTTCACTTTCCCTTCCCCGTCTCACCTACAGACTCACTGCTAACCATCTTGGTAGGGGGAGAAAATCTTCTTTCACCTCTCAATTTTAATGATCTTTGTCACGCAAAGGGCCAAATTCTCCCACTTAGAGATGCAGAAGCAACAGGCACATACTGCCAGAAGTGGATCTCTCAATTTGTCCATATATCAAGCACTAACTCATGTGGGTAGGCCCTTCATTGATGAATTCCGCAATCTTAGGGCCAAAGCCCTTAATAAGGGTGGTCGTTTTTGGTATTTTACTTTGGGGCCTTGATGGTGATGAGAGTCATTATTTCCTGTGGTTGTTCCATCTGCTTTGCGGAATTCAACTATGACACTTTGGCAACGCTATGAAAGTCGGCCCTCATTCGACTAATCAATAAGCACTAAAAGACAATCAGTTTCTCCTGCACACTTTTAAGCTTGATAATCATTAAAATGGCTTCCATCGAACGGCAGTAAAGAAAACAGAGGTTCAGGCAAAAGACATTGCTAGGTCTTGGTATCCACAAACGCATTGCCTATATTACAATAGAATCTCTGAATCAGCTTTAGCAAGCATGTATATGAAATTGCTACACTAAAATAATAGAGAAGATTACTGTCAATTTTTTCAGACGCATCAGTGGAAATTGGTTTATTGACTATACGGCATTTAAACATCTGACTCCAGTCTCCAGGATATGATTTTCCATCATCGAAAAAGGCTCTGCCTCCACCAATCAAATATGTCAAACATAATTAACAAATAGGGAAAAAGAACAAACTTATTTACTATTGCTTTGAATTGCTTTATTTGGAATGCAGCAACTATCAAAAGACTAGAATGCACATTCTTTAAAATGATCTCTTAATACTCGGAAGGTGGAAAATACGTTACTCATCTAAAGGAGAAAAAACAGTTATATATTTTCAAGCTCAAAGAAACGAACTATTCCATTGATCATTGGCATATTAGACATACCGGAACCAGCATAGTAGCCAAAATAAAACCGTGATGGACTCACCTCTTTCTTTCCACCATACTTCTAACGCGTTGCAGAATGCGAACAAACTCATAAAACAGTGAGAAGTCAAAATATGTAGGAGTGTCATCTTCTGCAGCCATTTTATAACTTGGAAAGTGGGTACAAGGGTTCTGGCAGATGATAAAGTCAAAACCGCCAAATTTCTTAATGAGACTCTCAATCTTGTTACTTGTTAAGCTTTGGATCTCTGCGATCTGCACCAACTCCCCAGTCTGTCCACTATTCTGCCACCACTTTCTGAGAATCCTCCTCTTTGTTTCAGAACTCTCTACAGACACAACACCTTTTAAATGGATGCCGAGCCGGTTTAAAGCAACTTCTGCACCACCGATTCCACTATACAAGGACAACACTGTTAACCCTTCCGGAAACATAGTCTTCAATACTGAGAGGTGATAAGCCAACGTGTCTGTCTGGAAGCAGTATTTCAGCGATTTAAGTCTTTCTATCAAGCCGTACTCAGCAGCTTCAGTGTGACTTTCTGGGTAGCCTAGTATACGCTCAATATGTTCAGGATCAACAGGAGCCAACTTGTATGGACCAACCCATACAAGATTTAACATCCGGCAATGATGAAGGATGTCTCTCTGCTGTTCAGGCGAAAGTAGTCCTCGAGAATCAGTTAGCATCCTTCCAAGTCTATCACAAAGCTGAGATATTCCGCTAGTTTCAGCAATGATGCAGGTGATCTGCTTCCTCGTATCCCAAGATGGCCACCATTTCTTTGTATGTGGTATAGCATCTTCAATGGTCATTGGAGACTTCGGAAGGATATGAAACCTATTCTCAGTTGGAAGATTGTGTACGTAACCTTCCTTTCTACTCAAGGCCGAGAAAAACTGAGTATTAACAAATTCAGGTTCAAGTGCATACAAGAACTGTGAAATTTTTGCCCAAGACTCATGAGAAACATTCACCATATTTCCGTAAAAGAAATATGGAGGTTTAGCCACCATTCGATTAACACTCTTGCATGGATTTGCTTTGAATGGATTTGAAGTTCCAAATTGGGTGATTTTTGGATCAACTTTCTCTTCCACCCATGTAGTGTCAACAAACACCTGTTTCAGCCTCTTCCCATTAGTATTTTCCCAAAAACAACTATTCCTAGACTGAGAAACAGCATCAAGACAGTCATCAGAGAGCTCTTGTTTTGGCCTTTTTCCTTTAAAGCTTTGCTCTGCATTGATATTTTTTGAATGAAACCCAGCATCTGAACCCAAATCCTCTGTCTTCACTTTTAATGTACCAAAAGTGGCTGAGGAACACTGCAACAATGGATACAAGTTACATTGTCAACAAAAGTTAATAGATAAGAAGACCATACATGGAGATATCTAGCTGCACAGAAACCTGGAGGTGAAATACACATTGCCAATGCGCAACTGTTCAGGTAATGTCCAAAAATTCAATGAGTGAAGTCTTAAGAATTAACAAGCTGACAGCCTGAAAAACACATCAAGTAAGGTGTGTCTGACCACTGTGAAGGAAAATTCTCTGATTTGTGAGGCCATCCATGGCATAGAACCTATACAACTAGGAGTTGCAATCTAATGCATCACTGTCAAGGCGGCGAATTGATTCTATAGCATCACTAATTGATTCTATCATATATGTATATATTGCATAATCTGAAGTAAGCCACACAATTGGGAACTACTGCTAGCCACTGTAAATCCAAAAAGCAGTGCCAATATGAGGAAAATGCAACAAGAAGCTAAATTTAGAAGACAATTAAACTGAAAATATTGGCACTTACATCATCAGTATGATTGAAAACCTTTTCTCCTCCAACACAGTTACCAGCAACTTGATCAGCAAATATTGCGTCAGCAAGTTGCGAGAGTGGAGCTTCTGGACCTGAAAGACAACAAATAACCAATAATGAAGGTTAGACAATCTAAAGCTGCATGTTGTCCCAAGCATAAGGATAGAATCAATAATTGCAATTTGATAAGAAATCAGTAACAGTCAATTCTTCTATGGGATAAAAACTTTTAGATTTTGAACTTTGCACAAAGGGAAACTGAAGAGCAAAAAATCAATAACCAAAATAGAAAAGGGAAATGGTAAGCAACATAAATTATTCTAGATAAATACTTGGTATAACCACCTTTTAACACTATGTAATCATGTAAGAAGAAATCCATCTACCACCTCAGTGGTCAGATGATATCTCATACCAAGGAAGATATTCTGGGAGTAATTTTTCTCTTAATTAAAACTGCCAAAAGCCTTGCGGTTTTTTCTACATGAATACTAAGTTAAGTGTAACACCTATGCAAGGGCAAATAATGCTGCAAATGATCAACTTAGTCACCTTGAAATCAGAAAATTATTTAATTACTTCCAGCCAGTTCAGTAGTAATTGAATGGGCTTAATGAGATACATCTATGATCTTCATAAAGAAACTGAAATGAGCATGAAGTTTATGATAAAAACTTTAGAAAAATTAGCATTCCTATCCCATCGCTTAGCCCCCAACAAAAATTCCATAAGCACTCTCGTTTACCATACATTTTTGTCAGGTTGAGTTCTGACTGTTCATAATGAAATAATCACTCACCATACTTCTCGATTGCTGATGAAACTTCATTGTCAGAAAAACCCATCTCAAGCAAACGCAGGGTTTTTTCCATAGTCCCAAACAAGGCTTCATTATTAGTGTCCTGAAAATAACAAGCTTAGATGGTTATGAGCAGATACTCATTACAACATAAACAATGGGTACAATCTACAAAAGAAGAAATGCAAAGACAGTCAAATAGTTTAGTACATTTGCCAGGGAATATTTCAACTCTGCCAAACTTGACACCTAAAACAATCACCTAAGAGCGACCCAAATCTGGCTCCCCAGGGTAGTTCAAACAGCATACAACGCTATCATAGCTTATCTGGCTTAAAATATGCTTCTTTCTCACAATGTCAGGCCATAATTGGTCACTGTTTTTCTCAAAAAATGTAGGCATATTTCTGTAACAGTCTTTAGGGGTTGTGCCAAGAGTAGAAGTAAAGGAATTTCTTTCCTATCCAATGGGTGAAACAATTTCTTTACTGGTTGCATTTCCACCATGACAATATGGCTTCATGGTCCTCTGACCCAAACGGTCCTTGTGACTCAACTGAGCATGTCCCAAATCAAGGCAGTAGCCACTAACATATATTAGGGAATGTTGTATATGCATATTCCTAGCCAGATATTTAGAAGATCACTAGAGCAAATTCTAAGGAGACACCAAACACTCAAACAGGGATTGTAATTGCAGCATGCCCATGGAAACTGAAGAAGTCAATAATGGTCTAGTGTGCCAATGAAGCTGAGATTGAACTTAATAAAATGGAGGCCATGTCCTTAACATCTGCAATTGCCATATAATGGACATTATTTGTTAAGAGAATCATTCACAACCTCTGTTCTAACTTCATCATCAGGAGTTCCGTCATCTGCATCCTTGTCAAGTTCTTGTGCAATTTGCGCAGCAGATATGAAGTCCACCAATTCATTTATTGGTGCATCTTCACCTGATACAAAACAGATTGATATTCGAAATCTGAGTAATTCCATTACCATGTAAAAGTAAATCTTCTTCTGGACTTGAACAGGAGCTATATTAAACCAAAGATGGAATATCAAAGCATAAGTGCAATCAGTACATCCCCATATAAAATGTGCACATCTCAGATAAGTTCAAACTGTTAAGTGAATGTCGGCTGGTTTCATCAATGTTTTCATATCAATAAAGATCCAGAAAAGAAATGACAAAATATATTTAGGTTTGTGCATTAGATGCACTTGTTGTTTTCCGCCAACCCACATGTTTTTAAAGCCCATCTTCGTAAGCTGGCGCTCCTCCTAATAAGCCACCTAGGATTACTTCCTCCATGGGTGTTGGGGGCACTAAGTGCACCTTTAATGCAAGCACCAGCATTTAGTTGCTTCTTAATGAGCCACCAGCAGAATTCAATCTTACTGGCTAAACTTTAGGTTGCAGATCATATTTAGCCAAAGGCCATTTTCTTCACAATATGACCCTCCTTGTTTTATTGGCTATAAATTGTCTATACATTTCCCATGAAACTTTTCATAGTTGATGTGTTGGGTGAGAAAGATCTTGGTTATAGCTACTTTAGATAACTAAGATATTAAACTACTCCCTTCATTTGTAAATGAGGTTTCGAGCATATTCAACTTGGGGCTTGGGTGCTTCTATCTTTCTTTTGTTGTTACGTATTTTGATAGTGAATTTCATCTTCACCTGGACATACGGCCATTGTCCCAACCACAATTAATTCTAACCTGTTGTGTGTTTGTTATATCATTCTCCTCCACTGTTCATACTTGTTTTCATACAAAATTTTGATTCACCAAAACAAAGCAAAGACGAATCTGATTTAACACAATCTAGAATTGCCTCTAAAATGTATTTAGAATAAGCTCTAAAAAATATGGTCTTGTACGCTTGACCTTCAAAAGGCCAGACACATAACTAACATGGTAAGACAGGCCTGTTTTCTGCAAAAAAAAAAAAAAAAAAAAAAAAGGAAAGAAACAATAGCATAATTATACTGGCGTGAGGATTTTAACAGTTTTCTATAGTACATAGAGCCGACAGTCATGATTCCATATTTCTACAGTACTTCCCTTCAGTTCTAATTTGTGTTATTGCTTTCTAGAAGTGTTGGTATCTATATCTCCCAAACGGAATAAATCCTAGGTAATTTAGCGTAATTTCCACTTTTACAGCAACATCTGCTTAATGGTTTCACACAAGTGCATTCCTAATAATATCTTTGTGTAGTTTATAGCCCACAAAAAATTACAAATTTTAAATTTTCCATGCATACAAAGTTTTGCACTATTCAGCCTCAATTTTCGAGAATATTTCAAAATTGAATCTATTAACAGGTAAAGCTATATGATACGCTGAATGAAAAGCATGTTGAAAATGTTGGTCTTGAAATTGTCAGGAAAATGAACTTAAATATATATCTGTAGCAAGCAAATTCCACAATCATCAAACCTCTAACCCCTGCGGCTAGACACACACCCTGACAAGAATAAAAATAGACCCTAAATATGCAAAAAAGACCAAGAGTTTTTGCTCCAATGAAACTTCCACCGATTTCTACCTACCAAGCTTATTGATTGCATATTCGACTTCATTTACAGAGAACTTCATCATCAGCAAGGATGCTCTTTTGTCACTGTTGACTCCATCATCTGCATCAGGCTCCTGCCAGAAATCAAAAGTTATGGCAAACCAGAGATGCTGTTTAATACTGAAATAATGTCACAAATTATTGTGATCCTAGGAGCAATCAAACCATTATTACCAATATGCTTCACAACCAAATGCCATCCAACACCCTCCAGCAAACAACAATCCCCAAACAAAGCCCAAAAAGCCAAAAAAGAATAGGACAGTTAGAGATGGGAACTATAGGTTCAGCCAGCACCAGACCTCATAATCCAATGCCAATAAGGGTAACCAATCAGTCGGATTCTAGATTACAAAGATAATTAAAATGACCTCTCCAAAATAATCTCAAGAATATTTTGCAGTTCCATCGGATTTGGCTACTTCAAAGATTACAGAACATGGAAAGGAAATAGTGGTGTAAATAAGATCAGAGCAGTAAGCAGGTTACCTCTTTTGGTTGAGCGGCTGTCAACATTTCTGGAGGACTGCTACCTTCTTTGTCATCAAACAAGCTATCTAGAGAATCTGATGATTCAGAAGTTGGATTTTGAAGAGCCTATTTCATTCCAAAAGAGGTCAACTATTATCCATTAAAACTTCTGTAGCAAATATCTGACAAATAGTTCAGCTCACAACTTCTGATGAGTGAAGAGTAAAGAGTAAAGAGCGAGCGAATTGCCTTCTAGATAAGTAAGATATTTAATAATGAACACAAGTGATCATATTGCTGTTATTTGAGCCAGATACAATCACAAACTTTGTTAATCAACCGGGTTGATGAAATTCACAAAGATCTTTTCCCCATCTTGAAACAAAAATGTAGAACAGAATCCACAACTCTGTGAACAAACAAGCCCGATAACACCAAAATGAAATACCAACAGTCCTTGAAAGAATAATTGGTTCATGTGTAATACCCACTAATACCAAATTTAAGGCTGCAATAAGCATATCAAGTAATATATAATGACTTGCTTCTCAGACTATCAGTGAGGTTATAGAAAAAAATCATTTGTTTACTTACAGAATATGCAAAAAGAGTTTCCAATAACAAGTCAACGTTGTCTTCACCTAGATATAAGAGGAGACACGGCAGTAATTACAATCTAGGAATGTCAAAATAAATCAAAAATTGCATGGACGGGTGTCTAAATCTTTATCTTTTAGTACATTATATAGCCATTATTTACCTTACCAATGCCAACCCAAAGACAAAACGGAATGAAGTTTGCATTAGCACATGACATACCCTTTTCTTCGACTACTTTGTCAACAAGGGATGGTAAGAATCCCATTCCTTTAAAGAATGGTCTTATATTGCTTCCAGATGAACTTGCAACATTGTCCTGAAATAAATGAAGAACAGAGAAAGAACTAAGGAACTTCAACAAGCATATCACTCATTAGCTGGACAGATAATTCACTTCAGACAACCAAAATTTGGCTTCACAAAAGGGAAATACATATAGAGCCATTACAAAACTGACTGGAGACAACAAAAACAAAATTCCACAAACTAGAAAACCAACAAGGCATTAGTAATTCCGAAGAAAAAGAAATAACCCTACATGCCTTAAGTCCAAGGGTATTAGGTGGAAACTCAAATCTAATCCTACATTAACAGATTCTTGGCACAGGTTTTTCTATACTTTATCATCTCATGAGTATCACAGATGCCATGAATATATCCATTTCATGTCAAAACAGATCCTTTCATCTTCTCTTTTTGCGTATATCTGGTGCCTCAGATAGTTTCTTATATTTGAGAAAAATAATCCTTGTGTTTGTTTATACCTTTGGACAAAACAAACTACAATAATTTATCAGAATCATTAATAATTACTATGATTCATCAAAAACATCAACAATTCGAAAGAAAAGGCCATACCCCTACATGCCGTGAGTGCAAGGTATCCGGTGGAAAGTTGAAGTCTAAGATCTCACTCTTTGGCACTATTGCTTTGTCACCATTTGGATCCGAGGAGTCCTATATGGTTGAAATAGAGATATATGTAGATGCATTCAGCTGTCTATTAAAGAAAAAAGAATTGCTAGCACTCGATGCATACCATGTCAAAAAGAAGCAGAACCGATGTCAGAAAATATAATTAGCAGTCCACAAAATGCATCAACTAAGCCCTTGAGCAACTGTCCACAGATTCATAAGCAACCGAATTGGCCTGCAAACAACCAAACCAAGATATTTAATTTGGTGTACTCCAAAAACAGTAATTTACAATGCCTGGTCTATCATAATATTTAACAGTCTCTCATGCATGTGAATTACTTTGCTTCGAAACCAGAACGAAAGTAATCAAACTAATCATGGATTTGTGCTGTTCAAGAGTGGCCCACGGACGACATAAATACTATGTCGTGCACAATGTGCCGCAAAGCAAGGAAAAGCTCGTTTGCCGATCATTGAGAACTTCATGAGCACTTCAACAAATATTAAGGAAATACAGGAAATGATCCTTTTTGTTGCCGATAAACAAGAAAACTAAAATAAGAGTACTAAGGTCCTTTAAGTACTTTCGTCAATAAGAGAATGACCAAAACTTAAGTTCCAAAAAGTTCCTTTCTCCTCCGTTGTTTTCTCGGCAACCAAACAAAGCGGAAAGAGAAGGAAAATTACAAAATTCAAGGGGAAATAATCAAAAGCGAGCAATACGCCAAATAGGTTCGATAAGGACGCCATGCACGGGCTAAAACAAAACAAAGAAGAATAGTCGACCTCAACTTCGTGTTCAACCAGAACGGGAGAGAAGTACCGTTGCACGGGAATGCGGATTCCCAGGAGTACCTGACTGGCAGTTTCGACCAGGAAAAATAGGGCGACAGGTGCGATTTCCAAGTGGCGTAGCTGCGGCGCGTGGAACACCCCCGCACCAGAGTCTTGATTCGTCGGAAGCTGACTAGTTTTTGTAGCCGAAGGGACGCAAAACTGTCGGTAAGAGCGATGGTGGCACTTAGGCCCGAACAAAATGGATTGTCCAAAATGACCTGTGCTTTCTCAGAATTCCTTCATACGTAGAAATAAGGATTCCTTAATACGGAGAAATGAGGAGGAGAATAGTTGTACACTTATAATTACCCCTTAAATTGGGATAATTTCTGAAAATTTAAAAAAACCCCTCTTTTTAGAAATATTAAAAAAGTAACCTGATGAGAAATATCTTGTGCAAATAAAAGCTCACGGAATATATCTCAAAAATCTAGAGAAAGAGAACACAGGGAAGCGTGGTGGGCCTGCAGGAGCACTTTGAAGCAGAGACCAACTTTTTCAGTGTGGACCAAACTAATAAGATACGTCTTAATCTTTTATTTTATATCTCTTCTGTCCATATGAGATAGCAACTTTTTTTTTTTTTTCACTGCAGATCCCACAATCCCATTGCTGGGCACTTCAAAAGCAAAACTTATAACACAAAATTTCCATGCACCCAAGAACTTCATAGTTGTTCAACACTAGTGTAAATTTAGTGACAGAAAATTCTTTTTTGATCTTGGATTATATTGAAGACAAAGATGTAAAAGAAAGGATTACAATGTATTTCGACTTGATTTGAACAGAGTAAAAGAATCCCACAGAAAACCAAAGGCATCGAAGTATGGATCAAAACAACCGTAGAAGCTCTAGAAAAGGGTGAAAAACAACCAAGATGACCGCAAACAGGTGTTTCAATCATGATTGAGTAAGATATGTTGATATTAGTCTGCCCGCACAAAAAGGTAGAGCATCCTCCAATATAATATTGCCGGAAAAAGTGATGCCGTGAAAAATCTCTGCATCATTGACGTTGGGATCCATTGTTAACAGAAGCACCCCCCTTGTCAAGATGGAGAGCTCTAGGATCAAGCGGAATAGTCCCAACTGTTAGAAAACCAGATTCAGCAAACCCATTAACTTTGATGGATACTGAGCCTACTGTGACAACGTCAACAGATTCAGTATTAGCAACGCCTGCGGCAGGCAAAGGCTTAGCCTCAGCCTCCTTCGGATTTATGGTGAGGGAACCAATCTGTAGAGTAGATACTAGGTCTTCTTTTGCCTGAACTGCAATTTGCTTGGCATCTCCATCTGTGATAATTGAATTGGTAACATCATCAGAAATAGAAGACTGCTCGGAAGCAGAGACTCCAGTCTTTATCGAACTGCATGGACCATTGCTGTGCTTGGTTTTTTCATCTTCACTAGGAGGAAGCTCAACAGTACTATTTAGCTTGCGAGGGGGATCCAATGCTGGTACAAGATAAGGACTTCCATAGTTTTTGACAAGTAACCTGGCTTTCTCTTCCTGCATTAATTTCTGACGATTTTCATAGTAACTGAAGTCATCAAGTATCGAACTCTTCAATGTGAAATTCTTGAAGATTTTCAACATCTCCAGACCTTTCTTATATAATACCTGCACATGGACAACAATTATTTAGCAATCGTTGCCTTTGAGAGGAAGAAAAAAGACACATTCTTGCAATTCAGGCTAACCCAATAAAGTTGCATCAGGTATCCCAACAAAATGAAGCAAATGTCCTGACTGGTGGTAGCAACAACACGAACTAAAAACAAACTACTTGATAGAAAAAAAATCAAATTCTAGCCACAGTAGGTAAAACAATTACAAGAACTTCGTAAAAAAACAATTCCAACAGGTGGACATACCTCTTGTGTATCTCTGCTATTAGTCACTGGCTTGTTCTCATTATTTTCTAAGATAATGTGTCTAAGATTGGTGTTTGGGACATCTTTGATGATGTGCCACTTGAGAGGGAAGCTTCCACTCCATTTGTCTTGCTGCCAGAAATCCATATCCTTATTGAAGTCAACTGGGCCAACCATCTCTGCGACACCACAGAACTGACCGCTTGCATTAACCTGTACAAGAAAGACCTAAGGTAAGTATAGCCCATCAAGACAAAGAACATTTCTAATTCAGATAGTTGATGGAACTCACAGAAAAGAAGAGGAAGATAGGACAGCTTCTATGTTTCTCCGTGGCCATTCTCTGGGCATCTTCATAAGCACTACCCAACTTCTTGTTTCCGTGGGGTGTAGATGACCAAACATTGTACTTAATACTCTTGTGAACATCATCCTCACTGTATGATTTGATTACAAAGAATTTTGCATCCGCATAATCAACTGGGAACTCATCCTTGTTATACTGATCAGCAGACATAGTGATGCTTACTTCTGCATTACCATCTCCCGACCTGGTTGTGTAAGCTTTGACAGCCAGTTGATCTTTTGATCTATTGATTCTAGGACCCCGATTTTGCTCACCCAATGCATCGGTGCTTCCAATTACATCATTCAGTGCTCTGCCAACATGAATCTTGGGCCGAATCTTAGCCCCTGTCTGTACGTAAGCACTTGGTCCAAAGCCAGATAAACCATTACTGGCAGGACGAGTTACTTTCATTTGGTTTTGTTGGGATATAACCTTCACATTTGAAAAGTTATCTACAGCTGGAATTGAGCCAGATGCACTTCTACCCTGTAAACAAATGAGCAATCATAACTGTAAAAATAATCCAAGAAAGAGAATGAATAATTTGACGGCCAACAGTTCTGGAAACTTCCACATAACTCCCACCGATGTTTAGACCAATAATTTAATTCTATAAATTGCCTATATAGAAGATGTAGGTATTTTAGCTATGGTAAACACTGTGGGGTCTTAAGGATATATATTTCGATTAAATTAAACTAATTCTGTTCTTTACAAGACATCCCCACCACAATAAAAGACCTTCTTTCCCCTTTTTCTTTTTACTATTTTTGAAAGAAAGGGGGGAATTGTTGGGGGGGGGGGGGGGGGGGCAGCCTGCAGGCGTTGTTTTTGATAGTATCTTAACTTTGACAAAGCAAAAGATATAGTACCTGAACAACATGAGATGACACTGGGGAGGTAAAACTACCAGCAGACACACTCCCATGCATAACAGATTGTTTGCTTGGTCCAGTGTTGGTTCTTGAACCCTCTGATACCCTGGCCATGGAATTTGTCTGATTTGGAACAGATTTTAGGGAATTCCTTGGAAAGGCTCCAGTAGCTGAACTGAGGTTCTGTTTTAAACCTCTTCCATCAGGTCTATTCATTGATACACCAGCATCGTACAAGGAATCAGCTGAAGTACCAGGTACAATATCAGGTTGAATGACATAGGGAACATAAGCAGGTGAAGAGGCAGGATTCTGATAAGGTGGAATTGCATAATACTGCTGTGCCCCTACAAATGGACTTTCAACACCTATCATAGCACCAGGTATGTAAGGATTGTATGGGTTGTATGGAGACTGTGCATACCCATAGCTAGGTGGATAATATACATAAGGTGAACTTTCATTTTGCACACCCTGAAAAAGAAAAAATTTAGAGTTAAAAATGCACAAGTAGATCACCTAAACACTAATAGCTAAAAATGGAGAACTTTTACTCACCGTGTACTGGACATCTGGACCATCTACACCAAAAACCCTATGGTGGTCCTCCCATTCACCGGGTGACTCAAATCCTAAACAAATTCAATGAACAAGATGCAATGTAAGACGCTACCACCACAAATTCTAGCCTGCACAAAACATGGGATATAAATTTACCTGTACAATAATATCCATAGTTGGTGGCAGTAGGATAGTACAAGCCCTGATCAACAACAAATTCAGGGGCTCCTTCGTTGTACATGGCTTCAATTTGTTCAGGTAGTGGAGTTGTCAACTGAGAGTTGGATTCAGCACCTTGAATCTAAAACCCAAGACATGACCATTATGGAACATTTAGATAAAAGCCATAGAAAAACCAAGATTCACAAGACCATTTGAACAAGATTTGATCAAACAGCCGATTAAAACAAGAAATTCAGCCATTTAATAAAGTACCAGATAAGTCTCTGTGTTTCCATGTTCAGAAACATTATACATTTCCATTCCAGGACTGCCACCCCTATACAAGTTCAGAAATAAAATTTCAGCAGACTACACCACGTCTCAACATATCACAAAGAAATGGGCATAACAAGAAAAATATGGTATCCTCAGACACAAAACAGCAAAATGCAGACAACATTTGACTTGAAGGGCTCAAAGCCCACTTCAACCATCCCTTCACAAAGAGTAACCAAACTTTCAAATAGCCAGTCACCACAAGAAGCACAACAACTTCATACCTCTCAATGACTCAATAACAAGTCAACAAGCCCGAATTAGAAGAGAAACTAGAAAGCCCCCAAGCCCCATGGGGAATAAGGCAGGGGGGAGAGGGCGTTCACACGGACAGCAAACCCAACAAGATGATTCGAGACTGGACAAGGTCTGTGAAATATTTCCTCTTAAAGACATAAAATTTGGCGATTACTTACTACCAATAACACTTACACAACCCTGATAGCCCATCTTTCAAATGGGTAACAGATTAGCACCTCCATCAGTATTTGGACATTCAGATTTTCCATCTAATCATTTACCATCTCTGACTCAATTCTTCTTTCTTTCATCTTTATTCACTAAGTTATACATGAATGTAGTAAATCTGAGCCGTACAATAAAAGATAATAGTTAGGCTTACTCTACAGGACATCGATCCCCTTCATCATAAAATCGTACTAACAACAGCGTCAGTACGCAAATAAGAATCTGAAACAAAGAACTGAAGAACCTAGTCTGGAAAGTACTATTTATCCCAAAATAAAATCCCAGCCTCAAATTACTACCCAAAGCATCCACTAGTAAAAATAAAACAAAACAACAAAAAAACAAAAAAGGCAAAAGCTGACAGAGACTCGTTTGCACAAATATGTACAGCAAACAGAAACCTCCAAGGCACAGGACTATTTTTCAAATCCAAGATTACTTGGCACCCGGTAACTTAAACATCGATTTCGCATAGATTCCAAAATCTATCGCACAAATCTACGAAACATCACTTATCAGATGGACCTTCGAATAGTCAGAAACTCACACAGAAACCAGCAATAAAACTCAAAACAAAAAGAATAACATAATTGAGCTCCAAGCTTCCAGTAACACAGTGCACCTGAACCGTACCAATACAACTACAGAGCTAGAAATGAAAAGTGAAAACAATAATTGAGTGGCCAGGGTTATTACCAGAAAAGAAAAAAGGGAAGAGTTGATCAGGCCATGGTTGACCTAGCAAGATATTGGAGAGAAGAAGTGGAGAAATTAGAGAGAGAAGGATGAGTTTTCCGCAACATCTTTTCGTGCGAAGTGGACGCACCTAAGTAACCCTAACCATTAAGGGAAAAGCAGGACTTGAAAAGAGGGCGGTTGAAACTACAGGGAAGGGAAAGAGATTCGCTTTCGATACGAAGCGTTTAGCCCATTATTTATGTGACGAAAGTACCCCCGACAAGCATCGGAAGTATCTGGATTGCCACTTACAGATCTTGTTGTAAAATCTGCGAAACCAGACGGCGAAGACCAGATTCTCTAGTCCTACAGCGTGGTTGCTGTCAAAAGGGTGACAGTCCATTCACCTCCCATAGGGTGACAATCCTTTTTGGGGACGGTCATTGAATTGACAGAGTGGTTGCTGTCAGGTTAGCGATTCTCCATTACTCTAATGGAGGAGCCAACATTGGTATTGGGTTCCCCGAGTCTGTGTTGCCGCCTTCCTTTTTCCCGAAAAAATTGAAATCTTCTTCGGTCTTCAAAAGGGTGGAATACCTTTCATGTCTTTTGCTTGCTTTTATTTTCTATTCACATTAGAATATCATTTCTGCTCGCGCTGAAGCAAAATGCCTCCCCCTTTTGAAACGTGAATTTCAAATACCTACTTTCTTGTTCTTAATTTCTTTCTTTGGAAAGAATTGTACTTTAACGGCATTTTGATTGGTCGATTGAGATCTTTCAACAAGCTAGTTAGGTATGCTCGATTTATTTAATATAGAAGCTCCATTGTCCATGACTTCACTCTCCTAGAATATCCGGCAAGAGTATCCTCTGAGTGGAAGTTCATTGGCTATTCTACTTGCTGTATTTTTATTTTTTTTAATCAAGCCCAAAATATTATATACAAAATTGAAGGTTATTAGGTAGGATGAATGAAAAATGTTATCTATGTTTGCTACTACCCAAAAAGTAAAGGTTATGGCAATGAGAGATGATTTCAAGGTAGTTTATACTCTGTTAATGAAGCAATAACATAGGTCGATAAGAACAAGCTGAAGATGGAAGCACAAATTGTGAACAATGAACGATCACAACATTAACAGGAAACGTGCATGAAGTGAACCAAACAAGTAATAGATTAACTATTTTGTCCTATACAATAGTAACCTGATCTGGGTTAACTTAAGATATCATTGCCCAGATTCCTCCACGTTTCACAATGTTTAAGCTTGAAAGGAACGATTCAAAAAATGGAGAAACATGATGCTGTCTCCTGAAAAGCCCAAAGTTACTTGAGAACAACTGCTGCGTTTCTCAGAGCCAGATATCTTTGCACATACTCATTAGGAAGTGATCTTACGAGCTTGAAAACATCAGCATTCGCGTAACGGAGATTGGTCCTGGGGTCATAGTAAGGCGCCTGCATAATGCACAAGTAATGACTTCCAGCCAGAACAAAAGAAGGTAATGTACCAAAACGAAAAATGAAATTTAAGCATTATGGGTTTCCACATTGTTTCACATAGCAACAGCTAGTAATCTCTTCCTACTCTCAATGCATCAAAACAAAGTCTTTTGACAGCACGAACAAGCAACAAATAAAGGGCTCGAAGGGGTAAGAGCTGTATGTATAGCTAATCAAAGTTAGCTCGGTGACTCAAAATGCAGAGAAACAGCTAAAAGCAAATCGGAATGTGGTTTATCAATAATCCCAGGTCCTGTGATTTCCAACTCAGACCTAAAGCAAAATGGGTTTGGGAAAGGCAAGAGGTTTAATGTCTATCATTGGATAAAATTAGACAGAGGTAATAGAATGCAACCAAATTCAGCAGAAGAAACAGAATCTTAAAAGCTACTTCCAATCAATCATATAGACGAATCTATCATTAAACAGTGTGATCAAGGTAAATGGTCACGCATAAGATACATACAATCACCATGCCTTGACAAGAGAGCCACATACCTCGTATCCTGTTATATCGCAGATTCTCTTGCATGGATGCATAGAGGGTGGTGACTCAATATTAACATCTGCACAGAGGACAGCAAGGGTCAAACTCACAACAGAGGATTGAAGGGGATCTTAATAACGATAAAGAAGGTAAGCAAGAAAGGAAATGTAAAAGCATAGAAAGCAAAGCTAGTGTTACATCGGAAAAAGGGCAACTTCTTTCTTAAAACATCATACATTTTTTTGAAGTACTTTGTTTTCTAAAAAACGTCTTGTTATTTGTTTTAAAGAATGTATTAGCAAGAGGATCACATCTAAAAGACTGTTTGATACTATTGACTCAGAAAGTTTTCTAAAAACTATTCCAAAACAACCAAGTTCTCATTGTCAGACATAAGTTTAATCTACCTCCACCCACGCTTTAACTCCTCTGGTAAGAAATCAATGAACCATTTGACCAATCACAGGCTCTCCATTTACTTTCAGTCACTCAATTAGCATTTACAATCAACACCATAGCGCAATACAAATTTTACTTCCACTTCACAAAATTCAGAAAATTGTCTGGTAATTAATAAAAAGCTTTGGTTTGTGTGAGTAAAGGAGTTTCTGAGAACTTACAATTGGGTTCGTCGGGAGGGTAATTCTGGTAATTGTCAGCCTGAAGGATCTGCTTGAGATGTTTCCAGTGCCTGCCTCTGGCTTGGCCTTTTGGGTACTTCTCGTACATTTGAATTCGCTTGAAGCTGAGGTGCGTAGGCAACACAATCTCCGCGTTCACCACCTCGGGCTCCATCATCTTCTACTTCTGCATATAAACCCAGAGTTATTCTTCGAAAGAACAGCAAAATTGTGTTCCGGCGAAATAGAAAGAGACAGAGAGAGGCAGGATTCGAAGCATCTCAGGAGAACCTTAGGCACCAGAAGCGGCCTGAAAAGCTATGCCTACTCCCGTGCTTCTAGGGACGCTTGCACCAGAATGACCCTCCGTTCTCCGATGAGAAAGTTAAATCTCAGCGCGTACCGGGCCCAAGTTGACCCGACCCATGGCTTTTTCCCCTTTGAGGTCCTTTTTTTTTTTTTTTTAATATATATATACTCTCACCCATTGCCTAATTTTTTTTTCATCTGCAGGTTCATGGAATATTCAAGTTTATTTCATGTTTGTTGGGAAAAGTGAGAGGGATGCTTAGAAGTATTCGACAAACTCCGGGATCACAAGCACAGAGAGGAGAGAATTAAATCCGTGCCAGCTGAGGAAAAGCTTTAACTTTCACAAGATAAGATTAAGAGGTAAAATAATTAATGACAACGCCAAGTATATTTGTGCATATTGGAACCTTATTGTCCACCCAAAAAAGTGACTACAACAACTGAATCAGAAATAAACACAATTCCCATTACCCAATTTTAACTACCATCACTGGATTAAAATAGAATGTCCTATCCGTGAAAAATGAGCTTTAAGTGTTACAATAAGTTCCAATTTCTAGAGAGACCCCTCAATCATCCTAAAACAACTATCATCACCGGAACCAGCAGCAGCAGGCCAGCTTTTCGACTATTTCAAATTCCAGCAACGCCCGACCAAACCCCAACTGGCTGTCAACAAAATCGTCCAACGACAGTCTTGACAAAAGTGAAAACGTCAAAAGAGCCCACTTAAAGAACACAAACCACAAATCACCCTCCCTCGCAAGGAAACAAAAAGGAAATGCGTCACAACTTAAGGTTCGATAGCTGATTGATGGCAAGGGTTTATGTCATCTTCAGGATGTGGAGCTTCAGCACTTTGGACGATTGGTGGCTCTGCAATAAGATCCGCACCAAGAGTTGCATTATCACATGTGCCTGGGGACATAGGAGACATCGCCGACTCTGGAACAGTCTCAAATTGGGGCACTGTGGTATCTTCTTTATCAGAGGATCTTCCATGCGGTCTCTCATACTTGTCATAGCTGGGGCTGTGGCTGCGTCTGGGACTGCGGCTGCGGCTGCGGCTTCGACTGCGACTGCGACTGCGACTTGGGCTGCGGCTGTAGCTACGATCACGGCCACGAGACCAACTTCGGCTGCGACTACGACCCCTGCTCCAGCTCCTACTCCTACTCCTGCTCCGGGTTCGGCTGCGGCTGCGGCTGCGGCTGCGGCTGTAACCCCATGTTCTAACTCTGTCAGGGCTACGACTATAACTCCTGCCTCTACTCCTACCAGCAATGTCTCTTCTGTTGTCAAATCTTCCCCGTCCACGACCACGTCCACGACCATCCATATTGTTGTACCGATCAAAGGGGCCACGATCATTCCTACCCTGACCAACATGACTACCACCTGGACCACCAAAGCCCCGCCCCCTGTTGCTCCGACCAGGAAAGAAATCACCTTTCCCACCATATCCACCAAAGCCACTGTCCCTCATGCCTCCACGTCCACCAAAATTACCACCTCTCATGCCTCCACGTCCACCAAAGCCACCGCCATCCCTCATCCCACCACGACCACCAAATCCACCATCCCTCATGCCTCTACGGCCAGCGGAATCATACCGACCATAACCACCAGTGCCCCCAGAATCAAAATGGCTCACCCGATCCTTGCCAAAACTTGGTGCACCACGCAAAGCCAGATCTCGCACTTCTGGAGGCACATGCTGGTTAGCTCCTTCCAGAACTTTGACCAGATCAGCTGCATACTTCCAGTCCTGCTCGGAGAAAAAGGTATAAGAAACTCCAGTAGCACCGGCTCTCCCAGTTCTTCCAATTCGGTGGACATAGTCCTCAATCCCAGTAGGGAAGTCATAGTTGATCACAACCCTGTAATACAAAAATGTTAAAGAATATGGTTATGACGCAGATGATGCTAAACGCCTAGACAACAGAGTTAATCTCGTTCATAATATGCAACATATAAGATTCTTGATCGTGAACCTAAAAAAGTGAGTAATGTTACCTTCGTACACAAAAGTTTGAACAAAGTACACGGTTAACATGCAGAGGCAAGAGCTAACCTTATATCTTTGATGTCAAGCCCACGGGCAGCAACATCAGTTGCAACCAATATAGGAGACTTTCCACTCCGGAACTGATTTAAAACCCAGTCCCTCTCACTCTGAGATTTGTCTCCATGAATTGCGGCAGCCCCAAAGATACGTCCAATACTACGTGCAAGCTGATCACACAACCTCTTCGTGGAGCAGAAAATGATGACCTTTGAACCTCGTTCCTGGGCTCTAAGGATCTGCTCTAAGCGCCTCTGCTTCTCCATTTGTGGGACTACTTCAACATACTGCACATTTAGAGAAAAGAATTCTCACTTTGCTTGAAAAATGGAAAGAAATAGAAGAAATATTCATGATGCAACAGATAAAACTTTGATACATGCTTGTATTACACAACTCATAAACAATATGGCCAGACTAATATAAGGATGATGGTAACTTTCACATATGAAGTACTGTATTAGTTAAGATAAAGAACTATCATTTTCTATGTTGCATTTGAAGGACAACAGCAAAGGTGAAGGTTCAAAGGTACCTGTGTGATGGCCTTGTTTGCAGCAAGCTCGTCAACACTGCCAATGTTAACCTGAACAGGATTAACAAGAAGATCAGCTGCTATTTTTCTCACTTCTTTGGGCCATGTTGCGGTGTACATAAGAGTTTGTCGGCGTGGGGGTATCTCATTAACAATCTTACGGATTTGAGGTTCAAAACCCATATCAAGCATTCGATCAGCCTCATCAAGTACAAGAAGTGAAACTTGTCTAAAGTCAATCTTCTTCATCTCAAGGATGTCATTGAGCCGACCAGGAGTTGCCACAACAATATCAGCTCCTCGATCTAATTCTTTTAGCTGGGGACCCTTTGGAGCACCACCATATAAGCACTGAATCAAGGAATTAAGTCAAACTAGTGAGTCAAAACTCTAATGCAAATAGAAAGGAATCTGAATTGTACAACAAGAAAATGTTCATTTAAAAACTTACAGTGCAAGAGACTCCCGATGATCGGCCAAATTTAAGAACCTCATCCTGTATTTGGGTAGCAAGTTCCCGAGTTGGAGCCATGACCAACACTGTTGGGCCATTCTGAGCATTATTACGGCAATTCCTCAGAAGAATGAAGGCAGGGATCAGGTAGCCCAATGTTTTCCCGGAACCTGTTTTTGCAATTGCGACTATGTCCCTGCTTTGCAGCGCAATCGGCCATGTCTGTGCCTGAATTGGTGTGGGAGACGTAAAACCAGCAGAGTATATCTGAAAGAAAAACAAAGATGCAGGTGCTCAGCCCCAAGAAAAAATCAAATACATAAGTATAAAATGGAGTTTACAGTGCTTAAAAAAAACATAGTGACATATAACTTAAAGCCACCAAAAAAAAAAAAAAGAGGAAAAAAAGAAAAAAAAAAATCCATGGGTGTACAGTTGCTTACAGAAGCAACTTGAAGCAACAAAAGAGGACAATAAAGACATGACAGACGGAGCCCATAAGCAAGAAATGCCAGTCACATTAGGTGTGATTTGGATGAAGGGCCAACCACCCTTATATAAGCTGCCCAAGAAAGGCTCCAACTGTCCATTTTGCAGCCTCCAAAAATCAGGATAGTTGTTGCATGTGTAAGTGTGCCAATAGCAGCGCAGCGTACGACATATGCTCCTCCACCGGAGCAGATATCGCACCTGCGACAAGTGAGAATTTATAAGTCTAAACATAAGAAAAATAGTAATAATAACAGCATAAGGAATGAACTATCCATATTTTGTTTTATAACCCTAAGACAGAACAGTGAGGACATGGTAAAGCTTACTTCTCTCAATATCTCTGGAGGGAAACCAGTGGCTTCAAATGTCATCAATGGTGCTGGAACATTGTCACCCTATTCATTTTAATACAGAATATAGAGGTCAGAAACAGTTCATCTAAAAGAAAACATGCCAACTCCAAAAGAAAAATAAGTATTTCATTTGCAACTTCTTAATCATATGAGCAATCGGCATGATCTGCTCTCTGATTTTATTACTGATATTCCATGGTATCAAATACTCGCAAAAACACAATATGGGAATTCCACCACTCTTCTTAACATATATTATGTTTAGGAATGAACGTTCTGACTAGGCATTGTCAAGTCTACATAAACACTATTAACAATTAACCAAGCTAAAATACAGACCGATGCTGTAACTTCATGCTGTTGACGGTAAACTTCAACAGGTGAGAGACTAGTAGCATCCGTAGATCCCACAAAAGGAGGCCTCATCAAAGAATTACTTGAGAATGGTGGAGCACTAGTTGCATGACCATATGTGTTATGCATGGCATGCCCTGCAACAGCATTCAGTCCAGCAATATGACCGGCCATGGCATTATGAAATGGGACACCAGCAATCCTCTCCTGCTATGACATAGCACAAACCTCATTAGGAATCCCACACATTTTGAGTGGTATGTATTACACAAAAACATATGATCCATTAGATAAGGGGAAAGAAGGAAAGAGAAAAAAGAAAAAGAGGATATGAAACAATCCTAAAATACTCTCTCTATCAATTTTCCAGTCTGGTAAATATAAACAGAAGTAAATATATACATATTCTTTGTGCTATAGCTGTCGTGCTTCCCTTGGTGGTGGAAACATGTATATACAAAGATAAACATAGAGAGGACAACAAACTTCTGCTCCTAATGTAACATCAGAAGGTATCTATCTTGAAACATGATCCCTGTAGGCTTACTCCCACTGCATCACTGTCTTCCGGTCATTAGTCAATTTATATTGCACTTATAATCTCATAAATGTAGAATCCCAAACACAAGATTGTCATGACGTGTATATCAACAACCATAGTTACATTCATGTAATATAGATTACTAGAGTGCAAACCTTATTTAGAAATTGACGGAGAATTTGTTAAAAGGTACCTGAGGATTTCTAGCCATGGGCATCACTGCAAGCTTTGGATCCTGGGGATTTACTGGCCCTTCTTTGTTAGCATTAAAGTAATATTCATTTCCAATTCTACCATGCAAGCCATCCTCATGCCCCATCTTTGATCCAACTGGAGGCACATTAGACTGCTGACTATGCATCATTTGGCCCATCTGATTTTGAAACCTAGGACCATGTTGCGGGTGAACCAAATCTATCCTACCTTGCTGCATTTGACCCATAGAGGGAGAATGTTGCATGCTCCCTGAAGAACCACCATACTGTTGGGCTTGGGCTTGACCTGAATGAACACCCATCTGTTGCATCTGCACTGAGTTACTAGCAGGAGGGAGGTTCTGAACAGATGAAGTGCCAGCTTGCGGGAAATGCGATGGAGAATGTCCAATTTGGCCTCCGTTTTGAAAGTCAACTTCCTCCCTATTTGGGACCGCCAACTTATACTCCTGTTGATTTGGAAATGTCTGCCCTCGTGCACCATGCTGACTCTGTTGCTGTGAGCTTTGCTGCCCCTGTGGAAGCATGCTTTGCTGATATGCCATATACTGCAGCTGCTGATGAGTGTAATGATGCGCTTGTGGTTGTGTCGCATGTGAACCTTGATGCTGCAGTGTTTGTTGCCCTAGCTGCTGAGGCATTTGTTGAATGTTTTGTGGTGGCTTTTGTTGAATGTTTTGTGGTGGCATTTGTTGAATGTTTTGCGGTGGCATTTGTTGAATGTTTTGCGGTGGCATTTGCTGCCCTGGCTGCTGCAGCGCATGCTGGACTGATTGAGAAGGCATGTGCTGAATTGGCTGCTGACCGGGATATTGCAACATTTGCTGCATAAATTGCTGTGGCTGTGACAGTGTCGGTTGCCCCTGCTGTTGCATGGGCTGTCCCAATTGTGGACTCTGCTGGGATCCAACTTGAGCAACTTGAGAGCCCTGATGATGAGATGACTGAGGCATCATTGAACTCTGATGTTGTGCCATTATTTGTCTGTGCTGTTGAGAAAGCTGGCTCATTTGCTGCCCCTGCTGTTGTGGGGCTTGTGTTATCTGCTGCCCAACCTGAGCTACCATGCCACTTGGTTGTACTGATTGCACTGCTGGTATTGAAGCCAACATAGGCGTAGAAGCAGCAGGAGGCTGCCCGGTTGGCAGTGGTGGAGACAAAGAGGCTGGCTTTTCATATTGGGTAACATTAGTTTCAGGATTCCAGTAGTACAACACTCCAGTGCTTCCATCAATCAAACCCTTCCAAGGTTTAGGAAGGGAGGGATCGTCGGGTGCATACCGTGGACCAACAGTAGCTGGAGCAGGCTCTGCTGTAGCCATGCCTAACAATTATCTACAACCAGATAAAAACATAGAATAAAACATAAACATCAAATTATCCATACAGCTTATTCAACTCAACCATACAAACAATTAAACATCTTCCTTGAACGCAGAGACATAAAACCAAGTGAAGTTAAGAACAATATATACTATCATACATATTCCTTGCTCAGAATAATTGTTTTCTCTTCCAGTTTAAAAATCAATTACAGTCTTATACGCAATATGTTTCCTAAAAAGACCGAAACTCCGCTCATCCAATCCAATTACTAGTAACTAGTGTATGTTTCGACGCCCCAGAAGATGAAACTAAATCCAAAGATTTCACAAAGAATCCCAAAATAATATCCTAACAGTAACTAGAAGAAAAAAAATTTCACACTACCTTAACCAGAAGGCTTCTCTCCGTGATTGAACCAGTGAATTTGAGGGGGGGAAAGTTATAAAACAAAAAGCAACTCCTCGATGATAAACCCTAGAAAAGAAAAGGCACCCGAGAAAACTACTAGTGAAACCCCCAAAACCTTGATTGCACAAGAAAAAGCACCCAGGAAAACATTGATTGCACAAGGCCTAGACAACCCCCAAAAGGCAAAACATATGGTAAATAAACAAGAATAAGCAGAGCTCGTCGAAATTACGGACCTACCTGATTAAAATCTTCCTTCTCCTCTGCTCCGCAGGAACCAACAGCATGTGAACCCTAGACTCGAAAACTTCCCCTAGTCCTGTCCAAGACTCGGACTAGAATTGGAGAATGTAAAAGAAAAAGATTGTCTCAGGTTAGAGAGCTTGGAAGCATTTCCTTGTTAGGGTTGAGTTGAAACCGGTCCCGCCTACACACACGAGGCCTCGCAATATAGTGGTGGTTCCTTTTGCAAACTATCTTCACCGTGCACCTTTTTGCACCGTCAGATATATTAGCCCAGGGTACGATCTAATATCTGATTCGTGTTGAAAATGAGACCTTACGGAGATTGACGGCCCTGATTTGTTACGTGTCTGTCGGGAAGAGTGGACCCAAGTGGTATTTATTATAAACAAAGTGCAGGGTTGAACTGGGAGCTGATTTGAGCCCACGTAGAGCCCATCGGCGAGAGACGGCTCTGATTAACTCGTATCGAAGCGGTGAAACCGGGAGCTGGAATTGGGCTTGGACGCCGCGGAATTACAATTGTAGCCCTCGTGGTAGTAAGGTTCCGTTACTCGGTGATCGCTTCGGTTGTTTAAATTGAGGACTTTCCTCCGCTTTCCAAAACCGCTGGAACTTTCTGAAACGTTCCTTTCCATTGATACAGACGGTGGCAGTGCTCAGGCGGCTGCGAGAGTTTGTAACATAGTCATTGCGGACAAGGTAGAGGTACGTTTGGGACGTGTAAAAGTCTGATATGGCTATGGAGGCCGAGGCTTCAACAGCTCCAGAATTGGCCCTAGCTGACACCGACGTCAATTGGGACAGGTTTTGCTCTTTCTTTTTCCCTGCTCTTTTGGTTCACGGGTAATGGGGCGATTCATTTTGTCTCTGTTTTCAAAGGACTGTGACTGATGCTAGTTGTTGTTGTCAATGCTTGTCTGTGTCCAGAACTTCATTGCATGGGACTGTCTTGGTTGTTTGATTTAGTGGTCGAGTAGCTTCACAAGATTTATTGGAGCAGGTGCATAATCATTTTGCAGGCGTTCTATGTGTGCGAGCGCTTGTCTGTTGCTGTGTTTGATGTGACTCACTTGGCATCCGATTGTTTCGGTGTAAAGTATTTTTTATTTTAAGAAATACGTTCTTCATGGTTTCTTGGATTTGGTACAACTGAAAATTACTAGAGAAGTTATTTTCATGAATCTTATCCTCCCCACTTAGGGAGTGTCCATCACAGTCGAACTCTGATAGAAACCAGATTTTGGAGGCATTGCTCGTGTAGTCTTTTGGTAGGGGAAAGAATGTTGCAGTTTCATTGTCCATGTCGATTTGATCAGTTTGATTAGTGAAATAATCCAAGAATGCTGTTGAGAGAATTGATTGCTAATATTTTTTTCTCCAATTAGACCCTGTTGTTTACTTCATGGAGGAAGTTTCTATGGACTTCATGTCCAATAAGCATGTAATGCAACAGTGGCAACCGTAAGTAGGCATCTGATCGTGAACAAACTAGATACTTTGGTTGTGATTGATACAATTTGACACTTTGCAGTAAGTCTTACTGCTCGCACCCCAGAAAACACTCAGGCACCCACATCCATTTATACCCAAGTGTATTTAGTTGAATCTCTTTTTGAGGGGCAATCATTTTAAAGAGGGTCTACTAACTCATTTTATAATCTTATCGGCCTCAATTTTAGGTTGGACAAGACGAGGTTTCATATTATCGGGGCTATCCTCTTTACTGCTCAGACAGCCTTATTACATCCTACGGCAGTTGTAAAGACCAGAATGCAAATAGCTGGTTCTGGTCTCTCTCACATGAGTGGTTTTACAGTGTTTAAGCATGTACTGAAGACTGACGGCATCCCTGGAATCTTTAGAGGTTTTGGTACTTCTGCTGTTGGATCATTACCTGGGAGAGTCTTGGCTTTGACATCACTTGAAGTATCGAAAGATATGATGTTAAAATACACTGAAGGCCTAGATATGCCTGAAGCAACGCGTGTTGGCATTGCAAATGGAGTGGCAGGCATGTTCTCGAATTTAGTTTCTTGTGTGTACTATGTGCCTTTGGAGGTGGTGGGTAAACTTATTCTTTCTTGCTAATTACTTATTTTTTCCTTTTCTACTTATTTTAATGGAGAAATATTGTGAAAAATATATTTGGAACCAATCACCCGTCATCATCAGTGATGTCTCTTCAATGTAAGAGCTACGGTTGTTACAGTTTTGATGTCACAGTTCAAAACCTTCTTAATCCCATTTTACATAGAAATGAGAGAGCTGAAGAGCTCGTCTTCAAACACCTTGTTGTAACATCTACTTTGTCACCCACTGTTGATTAAAAAGCCTAAAACTTATTAGTTTTTCCCCTTGCATTAAAGCTTATGTAGTCTCTACCGCTACAAAAGATGCTTATGTGGTTAAGTTTTGTCTATGGGATGAAAGATACAGATGGTAGGCAGCTTGGTAATTAGAGGCTAGTGTTAGGGAATGAAATGTTTCGGGTAAGAGTATTGCTTATGCGTAGATTTCATATCATTACCATCCACCTATGAAGTTAAAGCCGTTTGTTTCATGGATGTTTTGGGCTAAAAGGACCTATCATGTGCATTTTCAGATCTGCCAGCGACTAATGGTTCAAGGACTTCCTGGCACGACAGTCTGCAGTGGACCATTTGATACTGTTCGTAAAGTGATAAAGGCTGAAGGCTTCCGTGGTCTGTATAGAGGGTTCGGGTTGACAGCTGTGACACAGTCCCCAGCATCTGCACTTTGGTGGGGTGCCTATGGAGCTGCCCAGCACAGTATATGGAGGTGCATTTAAATGTTCATGTGATCCATCGCATCCTGTTACTGTCCTAAGGAAGATTTAATGTTCTCTACTTTTTCTCATTACTTCAGGAGCTTGGGCTACAGAGATGATATGGACAAAAAACCATCCCACATGGAGATGGTGACAGTCCAGGCTGCAGCAGGAATGATAGCCGGTGCTTGTTCATCAGTTGTCACCACTCCCCTTGACACTGTGAAGACACGGCTGCAGGTAATCCTCGGTTTCTGTCGTACTACTACGCTTCCAAATGACAAAGAATCTACTGTTTCAAATACATCATGTCACTCATGGAAGGACTGGTGTTAATTATTTTTGAATCTTGATCTTGCACTGAAGGTCATGGATGATTATGGTGTTGGAAGACCATCAGTGCTGAAGACAACGCGAACACTCCTTATGGAAGATGGATGGCGGGGCTTCTATAGAGGGTTTGGACCCCGATTCCTCAATATGTCACTATATGGGACAACGATGATTGTTACTTACGAACTGATAAGTACGTAAGACTACCAGCTCTCTCCTTTCAAAAAATGGTAGAATCTGAAATACTAATCTGTGTTTCTCTTTTTCGGTACTAGCAGAGAGACTATCCGTGAGGCCATGAATGGGATCTACAAACTGGCTGGTATCACAGTAAAAGCAGATTGAACTGCAAGCAAGCTAATTAGACGTAATATCTTGAAGCGAAAATTTGAATGGTTGGCTCTCATCCCATTCCGTTACCATTGCGATTCCGTCTTGCTAAGACTAGGGGAAAAATAGTTGAAGGCCAGGCAGATAGGATATACGTTCCCTTTGATTAATCTAGTTCAACTATTTATTTCATCGTCGTCTTTAAATCCTTGTACAGTCTTCAATTTTGATGTTGACGACATAGCGAAAATGGAGTTAATAGAAAGTCTTGGATTGCAAATGGCAAAGGGTATTTTACCTTTTTTTTTTCTTTTTTTTCCCCTTTTTAGGAGTTGTTCTCGTCTTTTTCATGTCTTTTTATTTTTATTTTTTTTTATTTTTTTTGTGTGTGTGAAATGTGAATATCCTAAGACATACCTTTTTCCCTTTTGGGAGAGTTATAGAAATCTCATCAGAAAATTATATTTTTAGCGTAAGGAGGCATTTGAAATCTTAATTTGTTATAACTACGAACAGATCTTAATTTGTTATAATGTTCGTCAATATTTAGTTGGAAGCTTCAATCTTGTGAACTTAATAAAAATACCATAGTCAAATTTATCAATTTTTAGAATGCAGATGTTTAGATAAATATGTTATTGTTCTTGGATTTCGTCCTAATTGTCATAAATCTCAAATGAAAAATCAAGATTATAATTTTATTATTTCATATTATATGGCATATATTAAATGGTCAAATTATACAGCAGTATAAAGCGACATTAATTTAGTAAAAATTGCTCATAATGGATTGAAAATGGTCACCGACAAGTGTTAAAATAATTTAAGGGAATAAAATTTTAAAACCATGGCACCCCCTGTCGAATTATCCATTTGAGACCTCTCCTATTAAATGTGACTTTTCACAGCTTTACTGAATAATATCAATAGCAATCTCCTCATTCTATTCTATTAACATCAAGTTACATGATGGTCAACATAATAAGCGAGCATGCTTAGCATATGAAGATAAAACTAACAATAAGACTTATATACAACAATCATACCTCGAGAATCTTGTGGATAAATGGAGTTTGAAAAAGTACTCATTTGAATGAACTTATTGCTAAAATGTTTAATATACTATTCTCATCTCAAATCAAAGCTACTTGTCATATGGTCAAACGAATTTTCTTTTCATGCAAGTAGGAAAAAGAAACAGGAAGAGGAAAAAGAGCGCTTGGCCATGTGGCCAATCTTTTGTCATTTATTCTCCCTAGACTCTTCGATCAAGAGGCTTCAATGTCCATTGATAGTTTGTAAACTAATCATAAGTTTAGCTAGAAAACCGGGAGCTCGATGTAAAAAATAATTAAATGAACAGAGCAATGTACAGCAATACAAAACATAAGAGCATAATCTTAAGGTCTAGCATGCGGGAACCAACGAGGGAAGACAAACAGTTACGTGTAGTTTGCATGCTATTATTGCTCGGTTAAACTTCAAGTTTCGAGAACTGTAATGAAAATTCACCATTACCAACCCAACAATGTCTCAAAGACTTCAATAGCCACGCAAGCAAAAAATGCACACCCGATTTGGTCAATAATATTGGAAATGACATTAATTATAAAAGCTTGCTCTTCCCTACACAATATTACAGCTTTGACTGCAGACTGCAGAACTGCCAAAAAGCCTGATACATAAACCAAAAAATTCCATCTCACCTGGATTGCTGGAAGTATAAACTATTTCCAGGGTAAGCATTCAGGAAACGTGAAATGAGCTCCGGAGACAATGGCTGCCCTCGTATGAGAACATGGTGGTACTTCTCAATCAATGAAAACACTAGGCTTTGCTGATCCACATCTTCCAAAGTACCTGCATTCCCCACATAACAAAAGCAAAAGAAAGGAAAAATCAGCATCGTCACATTCAGGAAGAATTCCATGAGACTGCCAAATCATTGTAAAAATCTGCAGTATACAAATTTTATAGCAACCTTTTACCTTCAATATATTAATCCCGACATTTGATTGGTTGTATGCACATAAACAAGTATCACATGCACTTTGATTAGCGCAAGTACAAGCACTTGTAAAGAGCAGTAAAGAAGACGTGGAAATCAAATTCTTATTGAGGAAGAGACCCATGTTGATTGACCAGGTATTATTCTATCAGTTTTCAATTTTGTAGTATTCAATTCCTTGAAGCAGCTTAAAACTTTTGGTAAGGACATGCTTTAAACGTAAAGCCATTAAAAAGAACTATTGAAGAAAATAAATGTGGCTGATGCAGGGACCAATATAATATCATGATTCAGCCAATAATCAGTGACTTAGGTTTGCCTGAGAGCCTTGCACAGTATTATTGGTCTTGAATGAAAAGACAGACGGCTCAGAATCCAGTCTTGCTCAATTCACTAGACGGAAATCCTCAAAGCAATAACACTTCGCAAAAGGGTAGCGAAATGATCTTTTTAAAGTCACAAATTCTTAAGATATTTTTCCTTCGGGGTAGTTTCAAGTATTTTCTTTAGAATGCACGACCGAATAACAGAACATGGTTTTACTGTTTGAGTATCAACAGGCTTACCTAACTCAATCTCATGGTCTTGATCTTCTTCCTCCCCCTCTTCAATGACTGTACCATTTTCCAAGGCAACAGCTGCTTTGGCGTACCTATCCAAAAATTCTTCTTCAGTTTCTTCGTGTTCCTCAGCCTCAGACTCCTAATAGCGAAACCACGATGAGTGAATGAGAGAACATTGCAATAAATTCACTGGACAGAAACCCAGATTCTCAAATAGCCAACAATTCCATTCCATCATCATTTTATTTTCTTCTCCTCAAAGTGTATTGAACATCACAATTACAGACAAATTCGCTGATGTGGGGGGGGGGGGGGGGGGGGTGTAAAAAAAAATCAAAGTGGGATGTGTTAAAACTCAAAGGCCAGTGATCTTTGGGCTGAATGGCCCTTCCACACCCCATAGTATGAGGTAGTTGGTCATGTGAGAGGTTGAAATCTCATCAAAAACTTAAGTTAATCAAGCAAAACAAAAGAAAAGGGTCCACCTCCCCAAATGAAGTTTCCCTTACGTAGGATTGCAATTGGCAGGAGTGTAAAGAGTAAAACTTACCAACAGCATTCCTTAGAGATTAAATATACAACAGATAGTTTAGACGCCAACCTCATCATACTCTTCAATTTCATCGTCAACATCATCATCTTCATCATCTTCTTCTTCTCCTTCTCCTTCTCCTTCTCTTTCTTCCTGCACTTCTTTCATTCGTACAGATGCCTCTAACAGTGAAGTAAAGCAGTCGCACAACAAGCCACCAGAGGGCTTCCCAAGTCCCAACAGCCGCTCAACCACATGGGCAAGTGCCATCACTGAGTCATTGAAAAATCATTACTCATGACCTTGTCATTCAACCTCTAAAAGTTAAAGAATTTTGTCAAAGAGGCACTATTACAGTAGCACAAATAAATGACATCAACCAATGCTGCCAACCAACGGCAGATTTAGCTGACAATGGCTAACAGTAAGTTAACAAGATTAAAATCCTCAGTACATGCTGTTTCATGAAACTCAAATATATGATCAACCCCCTCATTTCTTCACAATTAAGTATACTAGAATGGGATGAGAACTTGCAGACAATATAAAAGCAATTCTATTAGGTTAAAACTCGAAAAGTCAAACTCAAGTCCATGAAAATTTTGTCTTGTGAGACATTGGCTATTTTATATGGTCAACTGGCCTATAACATTCCAGGCACCAAAATTTTTGCATAAATAATTACGTCATGAAGAGCACAAAAAAGGGGCGCAAACCAACTACTAAGTGTAAAAATGATTACACCATTTAGGGGACAAAAGGAAAAGAGAATGAAAATCAAGCAGAATTAAATCCTAATATCAGACTATCAATGGCATGTGAGAAAGAACCAATTGGCACAGTTTCGACTTCAGTTGCCATTACTTATAGGGGCCAGATAAGGAAGAGAAACAAAACGGATATGAAGCAAACATAGAAGACAAAGGTCAAACATAATCAATATGTTGGTAAAGCAAAACATTTTGGAAGTAAGCAACTAACCAATCAGCTTTATCTCGGAAGTAGCCATGAGACCAGATTCAAACGAGCTAGTGAGGAGAAAACACAGGGCAGAAACCCAAATTGCACAGCCACCATCTTCAACCTTCTGCAAAATTCCCTCAACCACATCTGGAGAACGTAAGTAGCACGATGATATAGCAAGCAATAAAGGTTTCCACAATGAACAAGGCTTGCTTCTCATTTCTCTGAAACGAGAAAATGCTGCCTGACTGAAAGCAATGACCAATGCCTGCTTCACACCATGAGTTTCATCTGAGTAACTTGGGACATGCAGGAGTATATGGACCATTGAGCAAGCCCTCCAGGTAGCAGATGGATACTGCAATATTGCCTCACTGACAAAGGCACCAATGCCTTCAATGATAGACCCTAGAGGCACAGGTGGAGCTGGAGGGGCTGGCATCTGTCTAACAAGAAAATTTTTTAGCCCATATTTCCTATGTAGATTCGCAACTTCCTTAATGCACTCAAAAACTGATAAGTCTTCTGATTCTTCCCAGGCATGCCAATCCGCAATTAGATCAGACCAAACTAACATTAGCTCTGATACTTCAAGCTCTACAAGTACGTTGCTTCCAGTTACTGAGTGCATAATGGACAAGAGCAACATTGATGAATCATCTACGCATGATGGTGGGGGAGATATCTTGCCTCCCTGATCCTTTCCAGTTAGTTAAAAAATAAATGTTATGATAACATTCAATGAAATACAATAAGATATGGAAACATTTGACTGGGAAGAGGACACGACCAAGAAAGCCACAGCAGAGTAAACGCACAAAGAATTTAGGGTTGTAAATTCCAAGGATGAACCAAAGGAATAAAAAGTCACTTAAAATCAACACTCTCATTAAGTAGAATAATTAATTTTGAACAAAGAGGTAACTGCAATCACAACTGCACTTAGTTTCAGTCAATAGGTATATGAGGTATTGACACCTTTAGACAGAAATCTCTATAGTCCACTTAAAGACATAATATATGATCCCATAAAGTGTAACAAATCAACCTTTAAGTAACATTGCAAGGTTGGAAATACTACATGTCAGAACCTCTCTGAATGATAAAATGCTAGACCCGAAAAGTTCTGCAATTTCAAATATAGCTTATCTATATGCAGGTAGGGTTGATCATACTCTCTCAGAAGTAACCTTAGAACTCAGTTTGTTTACTAGAAATCACACTTTATGTTCCTACCCCATTGTAATTGATGCATCCCATCAGCACGAGTCAAGTAACACTGCATTCTATTACGCCACAGAGAAACATACATCAGCAAAAATAAGGTTTGCATGCCTAAAGGTGAAACTATAGATGTCCCCATAAAGTGCACCAACTTGAAAGAAAATCAAAAGACACCCACAATACGCTCTAAGTGCAATAAACTTATTTTGAAGGTTTAAAACCCCTCAGACATGCATGTACATTCTTTCTCATCCATTGAGCACTCAAAAAAAAAGCTCAAGAATATAAAGGAAAATCTCCTGCAAATATAGTACTATTAAGTCATGTAAGACCAACCAATTGATTTGCAGGTGAGAGCCAAGCCTGCTTCAAGAGGGCGGAGAATGCTCTACCAATGGTAGCTCGGCCAGATGCCCACTTTTCAGTTAATTCATTCTGTTCAGGCTCTTCAGGCATGAAGTTTTCCCAAGATTGAGCCATCACTGCTAATGTTGCAAAGCCTTGTTCAACTACCTATCAAAATTGCGTGTCAGTTTATCAACCGTACCATCCCAACTTATCATCAGATGTGTCAGTTAAATGTTCTGACCTGTGCAAAGTCAAACTTTACAGCAGATTTAGGTATTGAAACACACTTATTAAAAAATGAAGGAATGTATTACTTGAGAAATATGCTGCAACAATAATAAAGGAGTAATGAATCACCAACCAAATGATGAGTTGCACATGCAGGTGTACATGCAACAGGAGAGGCAGATTCAGGTAATGAACATAAAATCAGCAATAATTATTAGTCGAAGCAAATAAGATGTATTTGAGAGTGAAAAACCGATCATTTTTGTCAGTTTCTGATCTGGGTGATGTAATAGACTAGGAAAGGCATTTGACTAAATATTCCTTTCCTTGGTGAAGCTTATTTTTATTTTCATGTAGGGTTGCCATGCAGTTATCAGGAGGTCAGTAGAGCACACAACAAGCAGATCTAAAATGGTACAAACCAATAGACTGGCCAAATAATTCACGCATACTTGAGGCCAAGGCTCCAGATTGGCAGGCATCAACTTTGAGATTGCACCAACCAATGACAAAACGATGGATGGGATATGAACTGCAACATTTTCATCTCCACCCTCCACTATGGAGCTGAGAAGCTGAAATAAAATGGAGCCCTCTTCATCTCCATCGCTAATCCTACGTATAACAACTTCAAGAAGAGGTAACCACTCAGGCGGTGCATAGTCATTCTGAAGAGAACAGGAACAAAAGACAGATAAAAAATGAGAATGACATTATAATGGCTGCCATTACAAAATCCAATAGGACATTCAGAGACCTACGTCAACAAGTGTAGCAATTGCTCCAGCAGCAGAAACTCTGACAGGATAACAAGAAATACCCTCATTATCTGGCATGGCCAATGCCTTGAGCAATGAAGAATATATATCCGCACTCAGCTCCTGAAAGCAAGACTGGAACTCAGAAGGATGTGTTATGGTGTTTTACATCTTAATTAATAGTTCATTTTCTCAATAGTTTATCTTAGAAACACCAGATGAAGTATTATAATGCAATATAGCAGGTGGGAAACACCTCTTTTGTGTTCAAGAAACATGTAAGAGAAATTGGCTTGAGAAAGTAAACATTCTTACTTCTGGTAAACAGGATCCAAGCTCTCCAAGTACCCAATTTGCAGTGGCCACCAGGTATGGTACACACACCGACATCTTATACAAGGGTAGCACCCGAGTGCAAACAAGAGTTGTTATATATCCAGTTTCTTGCACCCTTAGAAACTGTGTATGCAGCATTACAAATCTAATTGTCAATAGTGAAATCTAATTATAAATAACTCACCGTTGACTAAACTAATGTGGTGAGATCCCCTTACATCTTGCAGACCAGCATATGCCATCAGAACACCATAATAACTGTCAGATTTGACAAGGACATGAGCAAAAACTAAACTTACATAGAAGGAAATACTTTGTAAATACATGTTATAAAATAAAAGCCACTTGAGGATGAGCCACCCAGCACCCTTTATCACCCAAATAAAAAGGAACAGAATTTACACAGTGAAAAATATATCATAGAGGAAGCCACTTTACATAGAGGAGGTGATGGCAATAAGCCGCAATTATTCTGCTAAGGCATCACCCCAGGGGTAGACATTGGGAATGCTCCCAACACTTAGTCATTCCCCATCCTCCCTTTATATATTAGTACAAGAATATCTCTACACAACCCTTAAATATACATTTTACAATCATACAGTTTCAAGTTTTAATTGATCAGCTATATAAGAGAGACATATATGAACTCACTCATTTGAAATGCTAGTTTCAGATACATTTGTAGCAGAAGGAATGGGAAACTTTGACAGAAAAGGAAGCACAAACAACTCCCCCATACAACGCCGTTGATTAGATCTCTTATTCTTTTCACCTTTTTTGCGCTTTCCTGAAGCTGAAGAGCCACTGCTAGAAGTGCCCATTGGAGGGCCCTGGAGGGACCAACATAAACAATATTACTTATTTGGAGAAATGGCCCAGAACATGTACAGGGGAATAATCATGTACAAACCTTTGACAATGAAATTACACCTAGTAAGTTTATTGCACTTTTTCTGGCAGTAAACAAATCCTCCCTCCAACCAGAAATTTCTTCCTGTATATGATCAAAAGCAGTCAAACAATAGCTAACCAAAATGGTTAGTACATATTTGGCAAAGGTCATGATTAAGTTCATACAAGATCAAATGGAAGATTCTTCCGTATGTATTCATCTGCATCTTCTTCCCACTCCGCTTTATCCTATTTCCATGCATAACCACCATAAAGTCAGGTATTTTGTGACTAACTTGTTCTTTAACCAAAAAGCAATTTCAAAACAATAGGATACAAACTTCTTGCAGATGTCTTACCTTCTCATTCATCACTAATGCTGGAAATATCGCAGACTCCAACAAAAAGGTAAAATGAGGTGAAACTAATCTCCATCCCTGTTGTAAATGAGAAGAAATATCTTAAAGAAAGAGGATTGGCTTACACCACCAGTCAAATCCTAGAGGTTAACTTTTCTAGAAGATCTTGTAATTGTCACATAAGAGCAATATTGAGCAGCTTAACTGCAAACCCCTCTCATGCCAAAAAAGAAAAAAGAAGAGAAAACAAAGAGGTGTAAGTTGTAGATAACTTACAGGACCCGTCTCAAGGACATGTGAAATCACATCAAAAGCGAGGGAAATAATCCGCTCTTGCAAAAAATAAAGCTGCTGCAGAACCAGAATTAGATTTAGAAGCTCTTGAATGATCAGCAAAGCAGCCAATTGGCCAACTATGGTAATGCTGTACTTATGTAAGCGACAAAAATCTGGCTGAGAGCTATACGGAAACACATAAAAGCATGAACCAATTGTTAAAACTAATCCTCAGTGCACTGCGAAATGAAGTTTTAGAGCTAAAAGAGAACTAGTTACAAAAAAAAAGAAAAAAATCATGACATATTCAAGACTTGCTTTATTGAATAAAGGATTTAAGCATATCTTACACCAATAATTTTGCTATATTTGACTATGTTTAAAACACAGTTGATGATGTCTGGCATCAACCTGAAAATGGAAAACACATTAAGCTAGCCACAGATATTTTAAATCCAATAAAATCAAATCACGAACTCTCCATTACTTATCAGAATACTTCCGGTGTCGGCTAATGAGAACACAGAAAATGAGCAAACTTCTCTTCCCCGTCTTCAACCTCATCAAGTATTCACCTTCTGTTGTGACAGCTCGATCCAAACTCAAGGACCCCAGAATGCCAATCAAATCACAACAAAATGAAGGCAAAAGAGGACCTAAAGCAGATGGCATATATGATCTCACCTATAAAACTAACACTATTTCAAGGGCAATACAAGAAGTGAAAGAAAAATGATATGATCAAACAATAGAAAATAATAAGCAGAACTTGGCCAAGAGAAACCACAACAAAACAAAGAGACGGAGCTATTGGCAGCAGGTTCCCCAGCAGAAAAGAAGCAACATAAAATGGAAACTGATTGTGTAATGCATTGTGGTCATACCATATTACCACTATGGGTCTCATGAAAATATTAGGGAAACTATGAAAAGTCAGGAAGGAAAGAAGAATCTCATTAGTGCAAAAGAGAGATGAATCTGTAACAAACAAACACTCAGTTTTAGAAACATGAAAACTACCAGAATCAGAACTTGAAATATTTGGATTGAATAAATACTCAAATTCTTAAGCTGAATGGTGGAGAGCACCCATATGTCCACACGCAGTCATGCAAAACATCACATCTTTAATCCTTTTTTATTTTATTTTTTATTTTTATAAAATGCAAACTGAGGCATAGTTCTTCAGACAAAAAATTATAAAATTATTATTCATTCATTAGCATATATGCCAACAACCCCAAAGGCATCTCGACTATTCAATTGCTGCAACAACAATGCAACAGTGTGTTATAAGTGTCACCAATCCACTCCATGCTAGACACATAAATGAATGACCATGCTCGTCTAGACAGGACAAAGTCTTCAGAAAAGATAAGGCCATTCTTAATTAGAGCACTAGGAAGCAAAGGGAAAAAACAAAGTGAGAAGGACCATCCATAGAAGATTATCTCATAGGAAAAGTAGTATTACAGGACCATGGCACACCATATTGTCTAACAAAACTATGACAAAAATTGCATAGACCACAACAAAGTCCAAGGGCTACACCTAAGTATATAAGATGATACAATGCAAAATAAAATACGTACTACTGATGAATTCCTGAATCACCTAACCATCAGTATAAGATACAGCGTAATACTTACAGCAAAATATATACATTTGCACACTGTGAGAAGGATTTTCTCCATTTCCATTTCCACTCTGTCATGGGTAGCCAAAGCCTATATCACATACCAAAAAACATTGGCATAAAGACTCATGAGGGAATGCCAAAGGGGCATGGGGACCAAAGAGTGCTATTGTGGGCAAGAATGACTACCTTCTCAACCAAATAATGGAATACAGCTAGCAAGGGTACAAGAACTTCTTTTGCAATCAGCTCTAGCTGTGGTGGCACAGGCTCCTTCGCAACTTTAGGATTCAAAAAGTACTGCAAGAAAAAGACTGAAATTGAAGAGACTAAGAAAGCCTGAATAATTTGACTCATTATAAACATGACCCCTTCAACATTTACAAAATTTAGCATTCACATACCATCTAATGCAGAATCGAACCTTTATAACTCTATAATGATATGCTGATGTAAAGAGCAACTAAGTAGACCCCGAAATTGTTACCCAAATGGGAAGCAGATGCATGAAACAATACAAGCAACGGAAACACCAACAGCACCACTAAAAGGTTCTATCATCTTCGGGGACTGAGTGAAAAACGCATAGGGAGAACAGTGTGAAATGAAGGGGTGGGAGAGCATCTGAAAATCAATGTGAATGGATTGCATGATAAACATAAATTTATCACTAAAATATAATCTGTAGTTCGCAAGACATTTCCCACATTCTTTTTGATGTTTTCAAGTTTACTTCACCATCATCTCCGAACAGTTCTCTGAGAACCCCAGCCAGATTGCTTCCTTGATTGGTCCACATAAACAGTACAATTTTCACACAATAGAAAAGCAAAAATAGAGATAGGAAAAATAGAAAAGGAAAGATCAACTCCTTCCTATAATCTTGGCTTAGTTAGTTTATGCATGAGCATAGGTTAAGCACCTGGAAAGGTCGGAGAAGTGCATGGAGAACCGTGAGGGCATTTATGGTCTTCCAATTACAATCTGCAGTATCACTGATACGATCACTATTTTGAATAGCAAACCGCAGATCAGACACCAGTTCAGGCCACGAATTCTGCTTCACAAACTCGGAAACAACAATGACCCGGAACTGCCAGCATACATATCCAAAGTTTACATGCATAAGAAATGGAGCTGAAAAGAAAAGATGAATGTCCAGACAACAAATAATACACATACAGCTTCAACCAAAACTTTCAAAACTGCTGGATCAACTTGAAGCAAAGCTCGCATAAGCTGGTCCTTGAACTCCTTACTGACTTTTGGCGACAATGTACAATCATCGCTGATACTGCGCCTAGTGAAATTCTTAAGGTATGTGGCAGCAGCAACTTTTTGACCTTGATTTTCACCTCCTATGGACAAAAAGCATTAGCAAACACGCACCATGTTACAGGCAAAACTTTCCATTTGCCAGTAATAAAAGATAAACTTAAGCACAATTGAGCACTGACAAGTATGAATCAATCCGCCTGGACCTTATATCAAACCAATTCGCCATGTCACTGATCAACAAGAAACTTATAGGCCGTTGAAAAGGTCGGAAGAGGAAAATGTAACTGAAATCCAGCTTAATGCTTAATTCTTGCAACTCTTATGTTTTTGGCTTTAATTTTCGCAATAGGGACAGCACTAAATTATGAAACGACAAATAAAAATATAAAACAGTGGGGAAATTGTATGCCAAACCAGTGCTGGCATCGGAGAAAATAAAATTGCAACGACCAGAAAAATTATAAGATCAGAGAGGAGGTAAGGACCGGCAGCAATGGAGAGTAGACAGAAAGGGAAATCCGGAGAGAGAGACAGGCGATCGAGAGCTTCCGATGCAGCGTGAACAATAACGCTATCGGGGTTGAGCGTTTCGCTCAGCAGCTGAGCGATTTGGGGGAGCTCCATGTGTGACTATTCAAGCTTTGGCGGGTTCGCGGAAACCCTAACTGGTTTGTGAAGAGACTTCCGACGATATTGGGCGGGAAAAACTAATTTATATTACAAAACTACTGTCCACGGCAGTGGGAGAGATGTAAAATCCGTGAAAACGGTAAATTTAAAATGGAGAAAGAAATGTTAAATGCGGGAAAATGGTAAATCTTAAAATGGAGATGCGGGGTATCGAACCCCGTACCTCTCGCATGCAAAGCGAGCGCTCTACCGTTTGAGCTACATCCCCGACGATGGCACGGGTTTGAACGTGAGTATTAAAACATTAATAGGAGATGCATTAACGGCAACACTAAGGACGATATTCATGGATGAGCGTAGGATTAGACAGCTACAAAAGGTAATACCAGACAGCCAGAAATCGAATTCTCTCGCACTAAATGACCAACAAAAATAAGTCATCCAAATTAAGAAAGAGAGAGGAGAGAACGACAATGGAGGTACGCGTGGAAGAAGCTACACTGCGGACTCCTGTAACGTGCAGGCAGCAGCAGAACTCTACAGCCACGACACATGCCACGTTCTCTGCATGCAGCAGAGCTTTGTCATTTATAAACTCAATCCTCTGCACCCTCTCACACCAAGAGAGAAACCGAAAAAACGGAGAATTGCGTTGGAAATGCCAGGCTTGACACTCGGAGACACCATTCCCAACCTTGAAGCTGATAGCACCCATGGGAAAATTAAGCTTCATGACTACATCGGCGATAGCTGGGCCATAGTCTTCTCGCACCCGGGTTAGTATTAGTGAATTTTATTGTCATTGTTGTGGTATCTATGCGTTTGATATGTTTTAGCGGCTTTAGAATCTTGGATATGATTTCTCATGTAGGCGATTTCACGCCGGTCTGCACTACGGAACTTGGCAAGTTCGCGGCCTATGCTCAGGAGTTCGCTCAGAGAGGGGTGAAGCTCGTGGGATTATCTTGTGATAGTGTGCAATGCCACAATGAGTGGATCAAGGATATTGAAGCCCACACTGTGAGTTTCTTCTTAATTCCTGTGAATTTTATTTTTCGGTTAAGTAACTTTCCTTTGAAAGGAAGCAAAAGAGAAAAAGGGATCGGAAGTGGTCTATTTGTGGTTGTAGACTTGTCCAATAACACGCCTGTTCTTCTGCATGCAGCCCGGCTGCAAGGTGACGTACCCAATCCTTGCAGATCCGAACAGGGAGATCATCAGGATGCTGAACATGTTGGATCCGGATGAGAAAGATGCATCAGGAAGCCCGCTTCCATCCCGAGCTCTGCATATCGTAGGCCCCGATAAGAAGGTACTTATGTTCGTCGTATTTGAAAGCCAACATTCCACCAAAGTGGTCTATAAATTAACGTCTTGGTGGGTCGTGTAGGTAAAGCTAAGCTTCCTATACCCGGCGTCGACTGGCCGAAACATGGATGAAGTGGTGAGGGTCTTGGAGTCCCTGCAGAAGGCCTCCAAGCACAAGGTAGCCACCCCAGCGAACTGGAAACCAGGAGATCCTGTGGTGATCTCGCCCAGCGTGTCCAATGAACAAGCCAAAGAGATGTTCCCCCAGGGTTACAAGACTGCGGATCTCCCGTCCAAGAAGGAGTACCTTCGTTTCACCAACGTGTAATTACCCCTAGGACTTCAACTGCGAGTTGGGTACCAAATAATGCTAGAAGTCTAAGTTTATGCAGAGGATCCGTAATAGCACTAAGTCCATAATATGCGTCTTCTTTTGTGACATGTTCTGAACTAGACACTTGTCTGTAGAGCCCGTTTCGACGCCTATGGGACAATTATCAGTACTAAGCTAATTCTAATATCCGAAGCTTTGTAAGCTTTGTTTTCCCCTGTAGCTGTTACCTTTTTCCTTCTTGAACATAATGGCCCAAGTAAATTTCTGCCAGCTACTATGGCTTAATAAGTATTTTGTGCGCTAGGCTATACCTTCTTTGGCAAATCTGCTATGGCGCTAGACTTCCCATCCTTGCTTCTTCTTTTTTCTTCTTTTTTCTTCTTCTTCTTTTTTTTTTTTTTTTTTTTTGGGCTTGAGAGAAACATCTCCAAAAATAGGCGTATGCCACAATATGCGGCACCGCACGGCTCCGTACTCCTGTACTCCTGTCCTCGCGCTAAGGCGCTTTCCGGGTGCTAAGATCCTGAAGGAGCTTTGAGCACCGAGTAGCCCGTCATGGAGCTGAATAAGTCTCCGCCATTTGTTTTTTTGTTTTTTTTATACATAGTTTCATGAATTAGGCGCGTTAAAAAGCTCAGAACTGTAGCAAAAATCGAAGTTTGAATTTGGATAACCTAGCCGGCCTTTCTCTTCGTCTTTACATGGGGGACAGAGCCTGAGACACAAAACTCGATGACTGGAAAGGAATTGCAAAAGGGCCACAGTTCATTCCCACGTTACACCATAGGTTTAAAAAGGCACCTCGATGGAAGACGAATAATGATCGAATATGGCTTTTTTCTCAAAATTTTCTCTTAGTGGATCCCACCACCCTGTCCAACGGTCAAAAAGGTTTCTTCAATTATGGAGTAAATTTCGGGTTTCTGCAAAGGTGGATGCCAGTTCCGTGCTTCTCTGTCTTCAGTCACTACAAACCCATCTTCTGAGAGTGAAAAAGTTTTGCCCTTCTTCTTCCCCAGGCTTACATGACATGATAAGTACATAGCTTGAAGATGCAATCTACACTAACCCCATCTACCCTGTTCAAGCTGGTAGTCTTGTTGCTATTACAGCTGCAAGCACTTCCTACTTCCACAGCTCTCTCCTCTTGCCGAAGCTCATGCGGTAACATTGCCATAAAGTACCCATTCGGGGTTGACGATGGGTGCGGCGCGCCACAGTTCCGGCATATGATGAACTGCACCACTGACTTGTTCTTCACAACTTCTTCTGGCATCTACAAAGTCGAATCCATCGACTACGACAAGAAGACAATGGTGATCTACGACCCAGCGATGTCTACGTGCTCCATACTCCAACCCCATCACGACTTCCTTATGACGGATGTTCAGTCAGTCATCATACCACCTTCTTCAGACACCGTCTTCGCCCTACTAAATTGCTCCATCGACTCTCCTGTCCTCAACCATTACAAGAATCTATGCTTCAACTTCTCAGGTCACTCGTGCGACGAGCTTTATGGTTCGTGCAATGCTTTCCGGGTGTTCCATCTGTTAACGAACAGTTCTCCGCCATGTTGTTTTACTGGGTACGATACAGTGAGGTATATGAGCATGAATATATTGGACTGCACGCATTATACTTCAGTGATTAATACTGACAATTTGAAGGGAATTGGACCTTTGGATTGGGTTTACGGGATCAAGCTGTCCTTTACTGTAGCAGACACTGGATGTGAACGCTGTGCTCGGTCTGGTGGTTCTTGCGGGTTTGATACTGAGACAGAGGGGTTGGTCTGCCTTTGCTCAAGTTTCGTGAATTCTACTAGAGAATGTGGTAAGGCCTACTGAAACTTCTTGAAATTAAAGCAAACTAAATAGTATTTAAGATTGTACTAATTCCGACTACCGCTAATTTTTTCCACACTACTACTTTGTGTTTTAGGTGCCGGCAGCATCACAGATGAAGGACACAGCTATGGTCCAAGGCTACTGTTCCAAGCACTTGTATTCATTCTGGGAGCATCTCTTCGCCTGACTTTGTGATGATGTCTGGCTACTGCTTGATCTGCTTTTTTGGGTTGGCTTGGCTTTGTTTTGAGGGAGAGGGCCCGGGCCTGGTCCTGGGAGCAAACTGTTTGTAATATCTTTCCTGACTTTGTTTATGGAGAGCCTGCTTTTGTTGGGTTTCGAGTCATTTTGGACTAGCAAAGATGGCTTTAAGAATGGAATTCATTTATGGGAGATCAAAATGTCCCGCCAGTAAATTACATTCAAAACTATGCTCCGCGAACTTGAGCATTCTATTTCTGCATCACAAAGTTCCACATTTAGTTGTGAATAAGTAAAGCCCTTCATCTTTACTACCTTTTTTATATTTTTACTACTTGATTAACCATATGTTGAAGGTGGGCATTGTTTCACATTATAAATAAAAAAATAGACCTATGATATTATAAGCGATAAAGATTATCCATTTAATACTTTAAGGTTTTCGAATAGATCCTTACACTCTAATATTAATTTTATGTTTGGGTCTCCACTTTGTAACATGTCTCGAAATTAAGCTTTAGTTTATTATCCTACATTGAAAGCTAGTTTATTATCCTACATTGAAAGCTTGAAGATGAGCTACTTAATATCTTAAAATTATGAATGTGTTATTACACTCTAATATAGTATTATAGCTAAGTTTAGGTCTCCATTTTGTAACTCTCATGCCTCAAAGTGGGGCTTTAATTTGTTATCTAACATTAACATCTCGACAATGAGCTTTTGAACTTATAAGTGAAAATGAAATTTGTTATTAAGTTTAAATTAATGAAATTTTCTCCAATTCTAAAATAGCTTTTGAAAACGGCTGAATCTCACACAAGATAGGTGAGGACCGTTTAAAATAGCTCGCAGCACACCGTCCTAAAGTACAGACGATGCCTAGTTGCTCTCAAATTTTATTACTCTGGAACAAGATCACCGTTAGATGTGAATCTTATCGAAGGTCCACGAGAGAATTGAGGCGATTCATCTCAAAAACATAGAGGTTACTCAACTATTGTCGAATATTTGTTTTCTCTTAGTTTTGACCAACTTTTCTAAAGTCCCGCTGGCTCCGCTCTTAAATCATGGCTATTTCCTTTTCTCCGGTTTACAATGGCTCTTTTCTCGCTTTGGCTGGCTATTTTGGATTAGCCGGACCCATTAGCGAGCGTTTGAATTCAAATCCCTCACTCCTCGCTCCTTTCCCAACTCTTCTGAAATCAGTTTCCAACGGCTAGCTGTAGCATCGTCCTCAAAGTTTGCTTTTAACCATAGATTCCCACCAAAAGCCTTGTAATCATAGCAATAACATCGTAGTCATAGATTCCAACTTTAATGGATAGCAATAAGATTGTAATTATAGTCTTGCCTTTTAGTTCAATTGGCCGCAATAACCCTTATAAAAGATTTAATTCTTCTTCTACCACTAATTACTTTTAAGAGTTTGCACCAATATCCTTATTGCTAAAGTTAACATTTGTGATTTTGTTCATATTTTGGGTAATAGTTAAATATAAGGTGATTACTTCTTCTTTTAATTTTATTTATTTATTTATTGTTTTAGATAGTATGTACCTCCAACTAAGTTAAACACTTTTCAATTTATTTCGTATTACTTTATGCATGCACCCAAATTTAGATGTTTACGTGTCAAACTTAAAATTAAAAGACATGTTTTGCTCATCCAAGTTTATTGTGCCTCTCAATTATATGATAGTATTTCTATTACATAATTAAGTTCATTACGAGATGGCCAATTAATAAGATAACAAAACCACTTGTTACAATTATTATCTTGTTGTTGCGTTAAAATGTATAATTTTTGAAGAGCAATGTTCTATCCCTCTTTTGATTGGAGTGATAAACTTTGATGTCCAACTAGTGATGACTAATCATAAGTGAGACAAACTTAGATTATCTTAGTATGCAAGCTTTACAAATTCCAATAGAATGGTATGACGGCAGCCACCTCCTATTGGTTCATTAAAGCCGAACACTATGGTTATTGTGTAAACGGTGCTGCAACGGGATTTGGAGTAGTTTGTGATCTTAATAGGAGTGCTCATACAGCATATACGTGATAAATATTGGAAAAGGAGATGGTGACACGATACAGCTCTTTGCATCATTAGAAAGCTTAAGACCGTGTCAATAACGTGGTATAATTTTGTCATAAGTTGAAACTAACTCTCAGTTTTTAATTTAATGTCTCAATGGCATTTTTTTATTCCATGAAAATTAAATTTTGTGATTCACAAATGCTTTATTTATATTTTGCAGATTGCACAAATTGCACGTATATTTAGGGAAGGTAATTCTCTGCTTGATGGTTTGGCAGATTGTGAGCATTTCCTTTTAGGACTTAAAAGTATTTTCAAGTGTTGACCATTTACCAAGCAAATGTAAGAAGATCTTCTGCCAAAATCAATTAGGTGTCGAACATTAGAGGCCCTTTAAATTGTGTTATTTATTTATTATGATTTACATTAAGTTCTTAATTTTTGATCACACACTTGTGCTAGTCTTTTATTTATTTTTTAAAGATATATTTTATCTACTCATCTATTTTAATGTTTTTAAGGATTAGGTCCTATGCTTTATTTTATGTATCACCTAATAGGTTTGATTTTCGAATAACCCTAAATTATTAATATAAATTATTAAATAAGTACACAACAAGATTATCTCTTTCTTTCTTCTTATTCTTCAATTGCAATTTTTCGTTGTTAAGAAATTATTTCTTTATTATACTCCAAAATTTTCGTTATCGAGTTTATAATTAAATTTTTCAATAATATTTTTTTAAAAGAAACCAGAGACCAAAATTTTATGATCGTTAATGTTAATAATTATACAAAATCCGTTTTGAGGGTGGTTTTTCATATTCTCAACGGTCGAGGGGCTATCTTGCTAAAACCAACAGTCGAGTTTTAAAAATGAGCGGGCCTGTACTATTTCCTCATCTGCGACTTCAATGTCACAGAGCTTCAGCCTTCAAATATCGAAGTCGAAGCAGCTCCAATAGTTCCTAGTTTCATATCTACTTCTTCTTTCTTTCTCTCTTCATGGATGCAACACGGGTTTCAAGTTCTGTATCTGATTAGAATTCGTAGCTTCATCAATATTTCCCAAGATATCTCCGCTTCGACATGTCGAAGGAGACCTCTAGTTCTCGAATCGTTGCTCGAAATGTTTCGAAGAGCCCGCAACCCGAAGCAAACGAGAATGTTTGCGAAGCATCACCCAATCCGATTCATTTTCCACCTCCTAGAACTCCTCTTAACGCAATTCAGGATCCATCGCAGTACCAAGCGGCCCCCTCGGATCCGGATTTCGATTCTCATCACAAGTCCGAAGCAGCGCGTACGGGTCGACCTGGAAATGGGGGCCTCAGCTATGGGACTCCTAGGGCTTCGGGTCGTAATGGAGCAAAGGCGCAGTCGGAGACGAACTCGGTGCCAAGCACACCGGCGAAGAGTGTTTCCAGGGCTTCCCTTGGTGGAGCGCCAGGGCCTTGTGCCGTTAGCAGAGCTCCTCCATTGTACACTGGAGGGAAAGGAGGGGGCTCCTCGAAGGTTTCTAGGGGTGTTTCAGCCGCCAATTGCGAATTGCCGGTGGAAGTTCCACATTTTGACCTCGTAGATGACCCAGCGTTCTGGACGGATCACAATGTGCAGGTTGTGAACTAATTTTCATTTTAACTCTTCTTGTTTCCATTTGTTTTTCATTTCAGTGAGTTAGTATTAGGATTACGGTTAAGGAGTTAAATTCACCCTTGGACTTTTTGAGCAAGAAGTAGTATATCATGATATAGGAACAAGTTGAGTATTGACTCTACTTTCCCTCCAATGAAGCCGAAAATTCTACTTGTAGGGTCAGTGTCTGGATTCTCACATGAAAGGAAAGGTTAAAATAATGGACGAGCGGTTAAATTAACAATTTTCTGTCGACTTAGTTTTTTGAAACATGTATTAATTTGGTCGATGTAATAAGTGATTTTGGATTCAGGTGTTGATTCGAATTCGACCATTGAGTGCTACGGAGAGAGTTCCGCAAGGCTACGGTCGATGCCTGAAGCAGGAAAGTGCACAGACCTTGGCATGGCTTGGTCACCCCGAAACCAGATTTACCTTTGATCATATCGCTTGCGAGACCATATCACAGGTGCTATTACAATCCATCATCAATGAAAATTGTTTACTATGAGTTCGTATCACATATATCTCCGTGTGCTTGTGCGTGTAAGGTATTATTATGGCAACGTAAGTGGAAATGGAAAAACGTTTTGTTCTTTCGTTTCAAGTTGTTTTTGTGTACATGAGACGTTGAAACTTTAGCTCAACCCGGGAAAATTGGTGTATAAAGATCATTTACTCTTGTCTATTCTGTTAGCAAATAAAAGGATTACAAGCGGCGGATTTTGTTTCACGCTTATGCAGTTTGTTGCATGAATTTGTTGTAGGAAAACCTCTTCAGAGTTGCTGGACTGCCTATGGTGGAGAATTGCATGTTGGGTTATAATAGCTGTATGTTTGCGTATGGTCAGGTATTTGACGATGAGATTTAATGATTGTCTGTGATGCATCATCATAAAAGATGTTGAAGTTTAAAATATTTTTCTGCAGACAGGAAGTGGCAAAACATATACCATGATGGGTGAGATATATGAGACGGAAGGAAAGCTGAATGAAGATTGTGGGTTAACACCACGCATTTTTGAATTTTTGTTTACTAGAATTCAAGCGGTGAGATACCTAAATTGTTCATCATGATTTGATCCCTGATGTTTATTTGCCGTGTTATCTGAGATGTTCTTGGTAGAATTTATTTATGTAGGAAGAAGAGAACAGGAGGGATGAAAAGCTGAGATATAGCTGCAAGTGTTCCTTTCTGGAGATATACAATGAGCAGATAACGGATCTTTTGGAGCCTTCCTCCTCTAACCTGCAAGTAATGTTTTTGCGTCCATGTTGTGCACATTGGATCTTCCTCATTATGTTTTCATACAGTGGCAATTGTTAACGTAGATTCTCCATTTGCAGCTGAGAGAAGATTTGAAGAAAGGGGTATACGTTGAAAACCTCACAGAGTATAATGTGAGGACTGTTAATGATGTTGTCAAACTTCTGTTGCAGGTGGGAATTTTTGTTGAAGTTTTTTTACTTCAGTATAGCTTACTGAATTTTAGGTCATAAGACTTGATTGGCATAATTGTATCACACCCAGGGGGCTGCAAACAGAAAAATGGCAGCAACTCATATGAACAGTGAGAGCAGTCGTTCCCACAGTGTTTTCACTTGTATCATCGAAAGCTGCTGGGAGAAAGATTCCATGAGTCACTTCAGATTTGCTAGGTTAAATTTGGTAGATCTAGCTGGTTCTGAGAGGTAACACTTGTTCTAGTAAATTAGTTGTCTTTTCATCTCTTTCTCCCAAGTTACGCTGACTGTATTATTGATAATGTTCAGACAGAAAAGCTCTGGTGCAGAGGGTGATCGTTTGAAAGAAGCAGCAAACATAAACAAATCTTTATCGACTCTCGGGTAACTGAAAAAACATCTTCTTAGTAGTTTGCTTCAGATATACTGCAATAGTTTGCAATGGCCTTTTTCATTGCCTCGCATACAGTGCGTCTATAGCTTAAGCATCCTTCTGGCTGTCATGCTTGTTAGGCTTTTTGGCTGAAATCTCCGTCTTGATAACATATTTGTTAATTTGTGCCATCCTTTACTTGGTAGGTGACATTGGGCTTCTACCTTGTAGGAGATATCCCAAATTTGAACTGAATATTATCTGGGATGAAATTAGAAGATTATTATTATCAGTTGTTTTTGGGGGAAGGGGGTATTTTTTTTTTTTTTTTGAAGGGCCTCCTTGCTGTTCGTCCCTGGATTAATCCTTGAGATGGCTGATTAAAGATTTTCCAGAATGAATCTCCGCAAACTTATTTTGTAATTGATCTAAAACGAAAGGCCAGCCATCTAGGACAAGAATCTTAGATTGATTAGCTTTTTAATGCGGTTAAATTTCTTCTTGAAGGTCTACAATGCTATAGCGTAGGAGTTTCATCCTATAATTGACTAGCGTGAATTATCTTTCTCGTGGTATTTCAGCTTGGTGATTATGTCTTTAGTGGATTTAGCACATGGGAAACATAGGCATGTTCCCTACCGAGATTCGAGGCTCACATTTCTACTTCAGGTTAGATACTAAAGGCCCTAAAACTGGAAACAATTTTGTCTTATAATGAGTTTTTTGTATCTTGCTGAGTTATATTAAAGTTCGTATGCCTCCAAATGTTAATGCAGGATTCTTTGGGTGGAAACTCAAAAACTACAATTATTGCAAATGTCAGCCCATCTATTTGGTCTGATTCTTTCATTGAATTTTATGGTTTATTTTTTCGATAAGCTATATTTTTCACTTGTTAATATGACATAAATTTTGCCTTCATTGCAGCTCTGCAAATGAAACACTAAGCACTCTGAAGTTTGCCCAGCGTGCCAAACTTATTCAAAACAATGTACTACAAATACATGAGTTTGAGTACATTTTCAATAAAAACGGCGATGATTTGAAATTTTTTAATTTACTGTCTCTATTCTTTTTTAGGCTAAAGTAAACGAAGATGCGTCAGGTGATGTGACTGCACTGCAACGGCAAATCCAACAATTAAAGGTAGGCATTCTAGTTGCAGATTTGTAAGAAATTTTACCTTGGCTGTTCACCAGTTAGTAGAAACTGAGGCATTTCTGAACTCAAACAGGACCAGTTATCCATTCTGATGAAGCATAACAACCTTACAAGGTCCATCTCCAGTTATATTCCACCTTTTGACCAATCTGGGTTGTATGACTTGTCAGAGGAATACGACTCTGGAGGAGAAAGAAAGCCAACTGGTAACCGTAAGATACATAGTCCTCAAAGCATGGAGGTAAGTTCAATGCCTAAATTTAAGTCTCACTCTCCATCTTAAAAATTGGTAGCGTGCAGTTATAGGCAGTTAAATTATCTCTGTGGCAGATGGAATGCATTGAAGCTACTTTAGCTGGTGCTCTGAGGAGAGAAAAAATGGCAGAGACTGCAGTTCGGAAGTTAGAGGCTGAAATTGAACACATAAACCACTTGGTATGCAAGGCATTACAAGCTGTCATGTATTTTCCTATTTCTGTTTGAAAAGGAAAGTCTGAATATATGGTTCATTTTGTAATATTTTTTAATCTATCAAGAGGCATCTTTTGCAGGCTTGCCAAAGGGAAGAGGATGCTCAGCATACTAAAATGATGCTAAGGTTTCGTGAAGAGAAAATCAAACAGCTGGAAATGGTGGTGCATGGCAGTTTGTCTTCCGAGAAGTATCTTATCGAAGAAAATAAGGCTTTACTAGAAGAAATTCAGCTGCTTCGCGCAAGGACTGATAAGAATCCAGATTTGACCCGATTTGCTTTGGAGAATATCAGACTTCAGGAGCAACTCCAATTGTAATTGCATGGGATAGTAACTATTTTGGTTCTTTTGGTCACTTTCTAGATGCTGGGGGACTCATTGTGCTGCATTCCTCTTGTCAGATTCCAGAATTTTTATGAACTAGGAGAGCGAGAAACATTGCTAGCTGAAGTTTCAGAACTACGGAAGCGGGTCTAGCAAGATCTTTTCCATTCTTTTTTGCTTCTATTCTTTACTAGGACAGTGAAACCCTTCCTTGAACCTTCGTAAGCTATCTAATATTTTCAATTTGCAGCTTCTGGAAGCGCTTGAAGCAAAGCTATCAGTCTCTGGAAGAAATGATAATGAGGTTGGCCTGCAGTTCGCCATTAGCAAACTGGTGTTTGTTATGTTCTTAATGCAGTTCTTAATAATATACTCTTCAGGTGCAGGATAACAATACTCTGAAGGAGTTGGAAGATTGCAGGAATTTGAATTTCAAATTGATGAGGTACCTAAATCAATGTAATTCATTTTAGGCATATTTCTGCCAATAGATGCTACAACATCGCCTCCAATTTCTCATTTGACTCCATGGGGCTAAGAAATCAGATATCAATGCAAATGTGTCATCCTGCGCGTTTTCGTAATCTATTTAATCGTATCTTTCTTCCCATTTAAGTATTTATGAAAACAGGGGTACTACAAGTCAGTAACTAGTGCAGGGAAGGATTTATTTGACCTTGGTATCTGTACATGATGAACTTTTTTTAGCATTGTCTTAGTTTCGTCTTTGACAACCATGTCAAATTAGCTTGGTCCTTTCAATGGCCAGTTTTGCATTTAAATGATGTGGTTTTCATGGTTTAAGTATCTCCTTTATCATCTGGAGATTTGGTCACATAATTACATTTTCAGCATTTAACTAATGTCAGCAGCTATGAAGGTCATTCTGTTTGCTTGGTTTACTTTCCAATGCTATTAATATGATCTGGGTACCAACATACTACTAAGATTTTAACAAATTTTCTTCATTTTCCTTTCCAATTATCGTGTTTCTGGCTTATATCTGCAGGGAAGTAGATGAATTACGAAGAGAACTGAGAAAGTATTTCAACTGCAGCCAAGCTGCATCTGACTCTGTAAGGATAGCTACTGGATTTGTGACAGATGTGGTTGCTGAGATAGCTTTACCTTTGTACTTTGGTGATTTCTGGTGCTTGGCTTTTTTCGCAGGTTACAAGTTCTTTCTCCAAGGATACTGAGGAATCTTGGCAAACGGATAATTATTCACTGGTGAGCCAATATGCGAAGTTGTTCTTAGTTGTTACGTTGAACTCATTTCATAGATTACAACATGCAGAAAATGGTTACCTGATCTTTGCTGTTGCTGTTGTTGCTATGCCATTGCACTTTTGTGAATTTAAAAATTTTACTTTGTTCTGTTACATAAATCGAATAGCCTCGGCACATTTTGGCAACAGAATCATTAGGAAATCGACAACGTTCTTGTTTGTTTCATCATGTTGAAAAGGGAAAGAGAAGGTACATACCACAAGGAAACAGTTCTACGCATGCCGAACCATCTGTTTTATTTTCCTGATATAAAGTTTCATTTCTGTCATAAATACATTATAAATATCTCCTCAAGAAGCAATGTTTATGTGGCGCCTGTACGTTAATAAATAAAACATTTCTTTTTTCACTTCTGAAAATATATATTGATGGGCTAAAAGCATAATAGTTTTCGATGTATTGATAAAAGGATACCTTGATGCCATGTGTCATTTGTTTCTTCTCTGTAGTTTATGATTAATCTCCATGTTTATAGGTAGAAAACAAAGTTATCCAAGACTCTGGAGAAGAGATAACATCTCGTACCCGGGCAGATTATCAGGCTCTGCCGAATATAGTTGACAAGAATGTGGCTGATTCTTCAGAATCACAGCCTATTGATGCTCAGGAGTTGATTGAAGCTAGATTGTTGATTGAATCAATGGGGTCTGAGCAGGTCCATCTCTTTACTGAGCTTCAGAAAGCCCAGAAGGAAAATAAAAGACTAATGAGAATGTTAAGAGGTAAGGACAAGGTAGATAGAGGATCCACACCAGAACTTCAAAGTCACTTCGCGAAATTAGGTGATCTAGAAACACAAAACATGGGCTTGCTGACGAAGGGAAGAGAAGACAGGGAGGTTTTGCAAGCGAAGTTGGACAAAATGACTAAGGACCTTGAGGAGGTCAGATCACTTAATGACCGGTATCGAGAGAATCAGGCATTGTATTCATCTCAGCAGCACCAAATTGAAGAAGTCTGTGAACAGGTTGAGATAGAGACAAGCAGAACTATTCTTCAGTTACAGGAAGATGTAGCTGCTCTTCAGTTAGAGCTTCAAGAAAGATTATGCAAAATGACTCAAGAAAATACGTGTCTAAGAAACATAATATCCACTAAAGAGGAGGAGATAAAGGCCATTAAAATGGAGTGGGAAAGGGCAACCTTGGAACTAACAAGCTTCCTTGTTGATGGTTCTAAATCCCTCAAAGATGCATCTGGTTACATAGAAGGCATTTCTCGTTCATTTGCCCAGGTTGGTTGTTGTATTAGTGAACATGTAGAACGGGCTGCCAGAGCTTACATTGAGAAGGAAGAAAGTATTCTACTCTTACACCAGAGCTTGGAAGATGCACAGGTTATGGTTACGGAAATGGAGCTGAAGCTAAGTTCCTTAAGGGATGCAACGATGGCTTTGAATGAATTCCAACATCCAGGTACTGATGAAAGTTCTGAAAGGGCAATCCACTTAAGCAAGCTGTTGTATGAGAACACCAACACAGCCAATATGGAGGATGGTAAATACAAAATCAAGGATCAGGTTATGGAATCAGAAAAATGTGTTAATGCTGCTTTTCTAGCGGGTGAGGGGCGTTCTAATTGTCACAATGTTTCTCAGAGAAATGATATCGAGGAAGACATTGATGAGGGCAACCATAAGATTTCTGGCTTAAAGGTTGACACTGATGTCTTAGGACTGGAGTATTTTAAGGCCCAAGTGAAGTTGGCTGGATCAGGAACTTTGGAGTTTGAGAATGCTATAAATGAAGTTTACACGGATATAGAAAGGCATCTAGCAGCCCTCCAAATTGATGTCTACCAAATTTCCTTTGCATATAGAGAGTTGGTTCGAGACTTAGTGAAAGAGATTCATGAAACAAGGAAAGAATATATAGAATTCAGGGAGAAACATAAAAACTCTCCATTCCGCACGGTTGATTCACTGCTAGTTACTCCACAAAAATCTATGAACCTCGGAAACCAGTGTTGCCGGCTGAATCAGATAAGAGACAAACTTTCTGAAACAAATGAAATACTGAACAATATCAAAGAATGCATCAATACAAAAGTGAACATGTGTCAAAACCTTTCGGACTCTGAAGATTCAATAGAAGCAGATAAATGGACTTTGGATTGTTCTAAATCTTGCTCTGATGTTTCAAGCGAAAGTATTGCTTCAGGAATACAATTAGACAGCACCTCATTTATGTCCGACTCTAGGTTTCTTCCAGAGACAATTATGATGGACTTGAAAGTTGAAGGAGGCTTGATAGTTCAATCCAACGATAAAGAATCAGAAAAGTCGAAGAAGCTCTTAGAAGGTTCAAATACTGAGAGTGACGCATCAAGATTCTACCTGAGAAAGGAACTGGAGATGGCATTCCATGCTTTTAGTGAACTGTATGTTCATTTAACCACACTACTTCGCGAGTCAGATGCTGGAGATTGTTCTAACCCAGAAGGTACATGTTTCCTTGTACCAATTGCACTCGTAAATTTATTGTAGACAAATACTTTGTAAGGGACTTAATCGGCCCCTCGTGGATGCAGAGCCAAAGCAAGTGATTCCATCTGCTGAGTTGGGACTGGAGAAAGTTGAGGCGGGCTGCCATAGTACAAGAGAGGTACACCTCACATTCAAACAACTATTTTTGTAAATTGTTTCCGCAGATAAGGCCAAAGGACATGTTACAAGGTCCAATAATGAATCTCTTTTCCTCTTACAATTGTTGTCTAGATTAGTAGCCTTTATGTGCAAGGTTTTATCTTGTGTAGGTACATGCTGTTGTAGAATTTAATCAAGCTAATAGCTTCCTGACCAAATTTGAGGAAGCCCATACAACAATAAGAGAAGCTGATTTGATGTTAAGTGCTTTGCTAAAAGCAAATGAAAGTGCAAAACAGTTGACTAGCACGTGGAAGCAAACCGCTGAGCATTTGATGGTAGAGAGAGCAAGCTTGATTGAAGAAACTGAACAACTTAAGTCATCAATACGTTTGAAAGATGAAGAGAATGAATTACTGCAGGATGAAATTCACCATGGTCTGGCAGAGATAGCAAACTCAGTCTCTTTGCTTGAAGATTGTTTCCATCAAGTGCAAAAGGTTGTAGATGAGAGGTTCAACATCCTATATTCTGATGCCTTATCCCTGGGACAGGAGATGCTTTATGCAGTTACCAACTCTGGGTTGTTACTAGAAGATATTTGCACTGACATAATTGCAAAAGGATTTGCCTTTTTTGTACTCTACCGTCATGTCGGGGAGTTTATCAGCAGACTCCCATGTTTCGGCGCAGGGCCTGGCTTGCATACATCCAGACATCAGAAGTGCTATCAAGTAACACATTTGAAAAATAATTGCTCAAGTGGAAAGGATGATAACACGGTTGCCAATGAGAAAGTCATGCTTGAAGAAGACGAATATGGAGAGGTCAGAAAGTTAGAAGAGGGAGAACTGGGCTTGTCCGGTAATAGTCTAACATATGAGACCTTGGCACTCAAGAAAGAATTGGAGCGCAAAGAAATTTTACTGGAAGGTTTGCTTTTTGACTTTAGGTTGTTGCAGGAATCGACCTCCAATACGAAGGACATTAAAGATGAAACTGAAAAGCTAATATTTTCTTTAGGCCAAGTTCGGCATGAGCTAGAGATGAAAACGAGTGAGCTTGATGACATGCTGGTTCAGTATCAAAAACTTGAAGGTCATCTAGCTGATACTAAAAAGGCTCTGTCTGAATCAAATTCTGATCTTGAGCAGGCAAAAGAAATGATAGGCGGTTATTCTGACCAAAATGCTGAGTTGAGGGCGCTTTTGAAAGATCTCTACCACAAAAACTCTGAAACTGAAGAACTATTGGATGAACAGAAAGAGATAATCAAAGGTTTGGAAGAAGAGGTTCTTCATTTAACTACATCTGTGGAAACAAAATCTTTCGCTTCGGTTAAAGGCATTGAGGATGAATTAAGGAGGGTTGCCAGTGAAAGAGACCAACTCTATGAACAAATTCAATCCTTGAATGCTACGCTTGAGATGGCTTATGCATTGGCTGACGAAAAGGAAGCAATTGCTGTTGAAGCTCGCCAGGTATATATTTAGGGACTTCTCTTTTTCTTTCCAATATCAAGAATATGAACAGATATGCATTTTCTCTTGGATTGATCTCGGAGTAAATTTTTATAGGAGTCGGAGGCAAGTAAAGTATTTGCCGAACAGAAGGAGGAGGAGGTCAAGATTTTAGAACGTTCTGTTGAGGAGCTTGAGTGTACCATAAATGTATTGGAGAAAAAGGTTAGTTCCCACGCATTATCTACTCTTCGCCTCACTCTTTCTAGAGAGTTGGTGAACTGCCATTTTCAAAGTTATGCTATATTTTCAAAGTTAACTAATATGCTTACTTGCAACTGTCTTAGTGTTTGTTGTACATATTACATGCCAAAACTAAAACTTGAAAAAAAAGGGAAAAGAATCAGTCATGTTAAAAATTTATGATGTTCAACCCGTTTCTTTCAACTTAGTTATGATAATGTTTTCTAAAGCAACTGATGCAAATGTTACCTCTCTTAGGTATATGAAATGGATGAGGAGGTAGAAAGGCATCGACTGATCAGGGATTCGCTGGAACTGGAACTCCAAGCTTTAAAACAGACATTTTCATCAGTTGAAAACTTCAGTGACAATGTAGATTCAAAACAGTCTAATGCTGAACAACCTGAAGAGCATATGTCTAGGTTGGTTGTACTGCTTTCTTCTTTGATTTGAACTCTTTCTTTCTGCATTTGCAAATCTGTTGGATTTTAAGATATTTGCCTTGCTGCAGGCAGCTGCATTGTAAATTACTGGAACTTCATGAGGCACAGCATCGGATAAAACTTCTTGAAGAGGAAAAGTCGGAACGAGAGAGAGAGGTGCTATACTGACTTGCTCGTGTTTGTAATTCTCGTTTGAAGTCTTTTTGATCTTATAACATATACTTTATTTATATCACATGTCTTCCCTCTGTTGTGACAACGAGATTTTTACAATTTTGAAGATCAAACAATACAAAGATTACATCTCCGAACTTGTGTTGCATGCTGACGCCCAGGCATCACAATACCAACAAAAGGTACTATGCTAGAATTGCATACTAAATGTATAATAGTATGGTAGCAGTTTGATCAATTCTCTAGCATTTAGTCCCATGATGCTGTAGGAAATCCTTTCAAGAATATCCTGTCTTTGTTTAACATATATGATGGCTAAAGTACTAGGTCCTATTCCAAGTCATTGCTTTCTTTTGTTATAGTAATAATTATAGTAATAATTTAATTATTAATTTTACAGTATATTGCTAACTTGCATTTTGGAGAAAACTGAAATTTTTAACATGATATTAAAGTTTTGTTTTACAATTTGTTCCTTTAGATTCAGCTTTTTGGTCTTTGCTTTCTAAAGGAGAATGTGAACCTACGTATGTATGAGAATATTAACATCGAACTGATTAAATTTACTACCTTTTATCCACTTAAACTTAAAGGACAAGGTTTCTGTGTGTGTAGTGTTGAGGCTTGCACTAATTAAGACAGTACATGGAACCTATAGTGGCGTTGATTTAGATATTAACTTTCAATAATCAACTTAAATGAATGTTTTAGATGTTTGTCTTGACCGAATATGTCCATTCATACTTTTTACAGTACAAGACTTTGGAGGCCATGGTACATGAAGTGAAAGCAGATTTGTCATATTCAACATCAATTGCTCCATCAGATAGAATTGAGAGGAGCTCAATAAGGACAAGGGGCTCCGGCTCACCATTCAGATGCATAACAAATTTGGTTCAGCAGATGAATTTGGAGAAGGATCAGGAATTGTCAGTGGCAAGGCATCGTATTGAGGAGCTGGAAGAATTGGCTGCAAGTCGCCAGAAAGAGGTAAAGTAATCATTCTTGCAAAGTCTCTTCCATGTATTCTTGTTAAGATCACTGCAATAATTTATTCTGACTTACGTTGACCAGTTGATCCTTTAAAAAGAAAAAATAAAGAAACAGAGAAAAAGAATATATCTATTTTTCTTGAAGTATTAACAACATATATTCTGAAGCAGGTATGCTTGCTAAATACAAGGCTGGCAGCAGCAGAAAGCATGACACATGATGTAATCAGGGATTTACTTGGTGTGAAATTGGATATGTCAAACTATGCAGTAAGCGTTGGACTTGCCCTTTGGAATGTGAATATTAATAGTTTCAGTTCTCATTTGTCTGATTCTATTCTGTCCATTGTAGAACTTAATTGAGCAGTATCAGGTTCAAAGATTAGTGGAGGAGGCTCATCAGCAAACAGAAGAATACCTGGCGAAGGTGTTTGTCTGATAAACCTTTGATTTATAACTCATTTTAGATAGTCATGGTCATAATACAATAATTTTGACTTTATTAGGAGCAAGAAATTCTCAATTTGAGAAAGCAGATTAATGATCTACTCGAGGAAAGAGAGAGGTAAGACTGTTGGTCCAAAAATTTTCTCCTATGTACTAGCATTATGTATGGTGCTGATTATATGAGGACCAGAATTGAACTTCTTCAAAACTAAAAATTTATTCCCAAAAAGAGAAGGGGAAAAAAAAAGAGAGTTTATGGCAAGGTATTGTGTTTGATCCAACTTCATGCTTAAAACCTTACTAGTAAAAGTTATGAAATAAAGACACCTATCTTGGCACCTTGTTTCTCTTCACCTTTATCCATGTGTAAGATGCTTTGATATAGCATCTCCTGCCAGACATCAGTACAGATCAAGAGACTGGAAATGACACGTTTGTACCGGTATGTATGCATCCAAAGTTCTACAGAAATAGTATGGTCAAAGTTATTTATGTTGGCAGCTTTTTTTGCAATGTGATATACTTAACTTGTTCAAAGTGTCAATAAAGTCGCTTAGCTAACTAACTCAATAGTGAGTTAGTGGACATCCCAATTATGAGATTAGGAGTTCAATATCCTGCTTGTGCGTTGTAATATTAAAAAATAATAATCTTGTTAGCAAAAAGAAAAAAAAAAGAAGTGTCTATGAAACAAAGTTATCATTCTGCATTATCTACTAGACACCAAAGCTGACATATTTTGCTTGGTGGAACCTATTTTCTCACGTTATGACGTTGAACCATTAATGGTTCCAATTTTTATTTTGTTGCTGTAGTTGCATATCAGAAATAAATAAGAAGGAAGGAGATATAATTGCTGCCCAGATCGACATTGAGCAACTCAGAGAACGTGACCAATTGCTCTCAGCACAGAATGAGATGTTGAAGGTAGGATATTTACTAGAAACATCTGTTGTATTTGTAGCCTTGAAGCAATAGATTTAGCTGATACATAAATTCTTTTCCCCATAGAGGGATAAGGACAACCTAAAGAGGAGGGTTGCTGAATTGGATGAGATGGTAAAAGCTCTTCTTGGCCCGTCGCGTATGCAACAGAAGCATCAAACCCAACTAAACTCGAAGACCAAGGTAAGTTTTCTTGTTACTGTTGTTTCCACCACAATGGAGTTCCAACTTACAAACCAAATTTCTATTTGATCTAACAGGACAACAACTCATTAACACTGGGAGTTGGTGACGGTGATTTCACTAAGAGGCTGGCTCGTTCTGAAAACCTTCTGTCTCGCGTAAATGATGAACTTGCTAAGTATCGAGAGTCTAGATCTGGTAGTAGCCATCCAAATGACAGAACTTATGGACATGGCCCAGAAACAAAAAATAGGCGAGTCGTCTCTTAAAAATGGTGCGTGCTACTACCAGTAATGTGGTTTCGACGAGATCTAAATTGTACAATAAATTTGTCCTTTTTTATTCTTTTGTTCGCAGCTTTATGACCCTTCCCTCCACATGCTAATGCTGTCCACCGGATTCTACGGCGGAAGGTTTGGATCTGGTCGGTTTACCAGGGTATTGAAATTAAGTGGAAGGTGCTTGGGCGTGATCTTTCCAAGGCTGGGCTTTCTGGCCTTGCGGCTTTTTTGGATTGGAAAAATTTATCTAACATCGTGAGAATGAGAAGTCTCTTTGCGCTGATCTGAAACAGGGATACCCACGGCGCACACTCAGCAGCCAATTGAGAACGAGGCATGTTTTCCTTTTTCGTCGCTATGAAGATAACGAGCGGACGGCACAATCCATACGTTGTAAAAATTGTTGTATGTATTGAACTCCATTCTATCCTATTTATTGGTACTGACTACTGATACTGGAAAAATGGGTTCCTTTTTTGTCCCAGTTTATGCTCTGAACGAGTCACACATACACCCTAGTACACGTTCCTCGTCGCTGAGGGCATCCCCCAAGGGCGGGGGATTTCGTGACATTTCGGATTGGCTGTCTTGTCTTTCTAATAAGTTGTTTAATAGTTGGCATGTTGACTCGTATACATAATGAGTTGGTTTAGATCGATCCTAACCGGATGCTTAGGAATTACTTCTATAGTCATATTAATTAATATATTAATATTAGGACAAGAATAAGAAGATAATATTTAATAAATTAGTAATAATAAATTAAAAAAATTGCGTATTTGCGCGAAATCCCTGTTATTTCTTTTTCCTTTTTCAAATTTTTGAGGGATTGAGTCGTGAGTCTCTTGCCAGCACTGGCGTGGCAAATCGCACGTTTGCAAATTCAATTATTTTAGTATATTTAATTATCCTTATTGTTTCATAGAGGCAGTACGAGTATAGGATTGGTTATTCTAGTATAAGTAGGACTCCTAGGTCCTGGACTGTATGGGCTGATGGATTAGTTGTTCCAGTATGAGTTTTGCCTGTCTAGTTTTCTTGTGTTAGTATCTTGTGATGCACCATTTTTCCTTCTTGTCCCTTTTTAAAGTTTGCTTTAGTATATGGATGTAATTGTCTTATTTAATGTGGGAACGTGATGATCCTTTTTCGGGTTTTTTTTTTTTTTTTTGAAATTTTTTGTTTACCTTGTTATTGATAGCACAAGTTGATTAATCATCAAACCTATATACAGGATACATTGGCAGGACATTGAACCTAACTTTTATTAAATATCACACTGAGAAAAAAGAAAAAATACATTTTAGGAAATTGTTGTGACATGAGTCACTAAAAAAATTAAAAATACAAATAAAATTATTGAGATTCTTGTATTCAAGAGGACTTGTAGTGATCAAGACCTAATTAATCTTCTCAAACAATTTTCTTGCAATTGCTTAGGAGTGAACCCAATGTTGTCAAAATTTGTAGGCCTATAACTAAATGACCAAAATCAAATGTATTAATGTTTTTACTAAATAAGACTGAGTTTATATTCAATATTATAATGTTTGTTTTAAATGGAATATTTTTGGTTTGGATATTTAGTTGTTTATATATTATGTTATAATTTTTTATAATCATTACACTTATAATTGTGTTCTAAATGTGAACACTATAGTGATAGGGGGTGTGAACACCCCATATAAAAGGGTCATTGATGATCATTTTACTTACATACTCTTTATGTCATTTTTCTCATTCTCTCTAAATTCTCTCACTTTCTCTTTTACAAATCTCTCATCAACTTGATTTTAGTTAAAATGTTGACCCAATTTTGAACCATTAGTAGAATGTTGAATGTACTTACTCTTAAGTGCATTATAGGTAGTACCATAGATAAACTTTTTAGATATGCTAAGTTTTTAAGACAATACAAAATAACTAGCAATCCTTGAGATGATGTGGGGGTTCACAACAAGATAAATAGACAAAGAGAAAGAAACCCTAAGTTGATGTAGTAGTTATAAAGGTGAGAATTATTGTGATAAAGCAAGGTTTGGAGAAACTCTTAAACCAAGTTATAGATCAGTTTGCTCCATTGGAGCATGATAGAGAGGCCTTCACAAGTCTCACTTTTCTAGAGAGAAATATGAATGGGCTTTTAAGATCAAATTGAATTTTTAAAAAGAAAAAGACTTATTGATGGTGGTGCGAGGAATGTTTCTATAGGGGATACTCCTAAATTGATGACTTTAAGTGAGAAGCTTGACGCAAGTAAAATGGAAAACTTCCTATGGCATATGAAACACTACTTTGAAGGAGCCCAAATCAACAATGAACTTGTTAAAGTATGTACTACTTATAATGGTACACTGATGTGATTCGTGATGGGCTAAGGAGTGAGTTCAGGATTAAAACAAGGAATAAGAATTCCATGTTCAAAAGTAGCGGATAGGAAGGAACTCAAGGCTAGGACAAGAGGGATATTACTCAAAATTAAGAACAAGAATACAACACTAGAATTTAAGAACAAGAATATAACGCTGGAATTTAAGAATAAGAATATAAACGCTGGAATTTAAGAATAATAATGTAAAGGCTGGAATGTAAGAACAAGAATATAAACGCTGGAATTTAAGAACGAGAATATAAATGCTGGAATTTAAGAACAAGAATGTAAAGGTTGGAATTGAAGAACAAGAATATAAACGCTGGATTTTAAGAACACGAATATAAAGACTGGAATTGAAGAATAAGAATATAAAGGCTGGAATTTAAGAACAAGAATATAAAGACTAGAATTGAAGAACAAGAAAGAAAAAGGATTGAAAAGAAGTAAAAAAAAGGAAACACTTGGATTTCACTCTTCAAACAAGTTTGAACTCAAAGCTCTTGGTCTTAGACTTGGTGTCTTACAAATGAACTCATGCCCTCTATTTATAGGGAGAGCTATGGAACACAAAAGATAAAATAATGAAAACATTACAATAAATTAAACATAGATGGGAGACAACCTACCACACAATTGGAATAAAAATACCCAATGGGGAACAACCTACCAAATGGGTAGGTGGGTTGGAATAAAATACCCAATGGGGGGGGACAACCTACCAAATGGGTAGGTAGGTTGGAATTAAATACCCAATGGTGGACAACCTACCAAATGGGTAGGTGGGTTGGGCTTAATGGGCTTGATGGACCTTGACTATGTAGGTTGGATCCAATGAAGGACATTGTGGCCCCAACTGTTTGGGCTTGGGATCAATAAAACTTGGGCTTTCCCATTAAGGCTTTTGGGCTTGTTCACATCATTCTCCCCTGGTTGGAGAGGATTTGTCCTCAAATCCGAAGGATCATCGGCAGCTATATATGGAGATAAATCTCCCACATTGAAAGTGGCTGAGACTCCCCCAAATTCACTAGGTAAGTCCACTTTGTACGCATTATCACCAATCCGCGCAGCTACTTCAAATGGTCCGTCAGCTCGCGGTGCGATCTTGCTCCTCCTTTTTGTTGGGAATCTTTCCTTTCTTAGGTGTACCCACACGAGGTCCCCTGGTTGAAAAACTGATGGTTTTCTATGCTTGTTGGCCCTCTTTTTGTAAACCTCATTTGCTTTTTCAATCTGGGTTCGAATTTCTCCATGGAACTTTTTTATCATTTTGGCTCGCTCATTTGCATCAAAGTTGATCTGGGCATCAATAGGCAAAGATGACAGCTCAATAGGAGTAATTGGATTAATGCCATAAACTACCTCAAATGGCGAATGACTAGTTGTAGCACTTGGAGTTCGATTGTAGGCAAATTCTGCATGTGCAAGCTTGATGTCCCAATCCTTGAGGTTCTTGTTCACTAAGGTTCTCAAAAGTGTCCCTAGTGTTCGGTTGGTAACCTCTGTTTGTCCGTCTGTTTGCGGGTGGTGAGAGGTGCTGAATAGTAGCTTCGTACCGAGCTTGGCCCACAAAGTTCTCTAGAAATGGCTCAAAAATTTGGTATTTCTATCAGAGACGATTGTTCTTGGCACCCCATGCAATTTTACAATTTCCCTGAAAAATAAATCTGCAATATTAGTTGCGTCATCCGTCTTGTGGCAGGGAATGAAATGGCTCATCTTTGAAAACCGATCAACGACCACCATGATGGAATCTTTTCCCCTTTGAGTCCGAGGGAGAGCTACAATAAAATCCATGCTGAGATCTTCCCATGGCTGGTTCGGAACTGGTAGTGGAGTGTAGGGACCATGCTTGAAATGCATCTTGGCTCGTTGACATGTCGCACAACGGGAAATGAAGGCATGAACGTCCCCTTGCATTTTGGGCCAATAAAAATGTTCTTTAAGGATCTCCAATGTCTTGCTTACTCCAAAATGACCAGCTAGACCTCCCTCATGAGTCTCTTTGATTATTAATTCCCTGAAAGAACTCTTGGGAATGCATAATCGGTTGCCTTTGAACAAATAACCTTCCTGTGTCATAAATTCTCCACGGGCTCCTTCGGCACATTCCACTAGGATAGGAAATAGTTCCTCATCTTCTGCATAATGTTCTTTCATAATTTCAAATCCGAGTACTCTTGCATCCAAGATGGTCAGTAAAGAATACCTTCTTGACAAAGCATCAGCCACAACATTAGTGGTTCCTGGTTTGTATTGGGATACAAAAGTAAAGGATTGAAGGAATTCTACCCATTTAGCATGTCTTGGGTTGAGCTTGTGCTGACTATTCAGATACTTAAGTGCTTGGTGATCTGAGTGAAGAACAAACTGCTTTGGACGGAGATAGTGACTCCAATGATCAAGAGCTCGAACAATTGCATAGAACTCTTTGTCATAGGTTGAGTAATTCTTCCTGGCATCTGCTAACTTCTCACTAAAATAGGCCAAGGGTCTCTTGGACTGAATCAAAACAGCTCCAATTCCCACACCACTAGCATCACATTCAACTTCAAACAATTTGTCAAAATCAGGTAAGGCAAGAACTTGAGTTGAACAAAGCTTTTGTTTGATTACCTCAAAGGCCTTACTTGCGGATTCATTCCATTCAAATTGTCCCTTCTTCATACACTCAGTGATTGGAGCCATGATAGTGCTAAAATGAGGCACAAATCTTCGGTAGAATGAAGCCAAACCATGAAAACTCCTTATCTCAGTTGGTGTCTTTGGAATCGGCCAGGACTTAATTGCTTCCACTTTCGATTGATCAACTGCAATGCCATGTTGAGAAACCACATATCCCAAAAACACTATACTTGAACTTAGGAACTCACATTTCTCCATTTTTGCATATAGTTTTTGTTCCCTCAACAATCTAAAGACTTTCTTCAGATGTTCCACATGATCATCAATACTTCTGCTATAGACCAAAATATCATCAAAGTAAACAACTACGAATTTACCAAGATATGGTCTAAGTACCTCATTCATTAGCCTCATGAAAGTGCTGGGGGCATTTGACAATCCAAAAGGCATCACTAACCATTCATATAAGCCTCCTTTAGTCTTGAAGGCAGTTTTCCATTCATCTCATTCTCGCATACGAATTTGGTGGTATCCGCTCCTCAAATCAATCTTAGAAAAGACTATAGCTCCATGAATTTCATCAAGCATATCATCAAGTCTAGGGATAGGATACCTATACTTGATTGTAATGTTGTTAATGGCTCGACTATCAACTTACATCCGGAAACTGCCATCTTTCTTGGGAACCAGGAGCGCTGGGATTGAACAAGGACTCATGCTTTCTCTAACATATCCTCTTCTCATCAGCTCATCCACTTGCCTTTGTAATTCCTTTGTTTCTTCAGGATTACAACGATAGGCGGGTTTGTTGGGTAGAGAAGCCCCTGGGACAAGGTCAATTTGATGTTCAATGCCTCTGATAGGTGGAAGGCCGGGTGGTAGGTCAGTAGGGAAGACATCTTTAAATTCAGATAAAAGTGGTAGAACACTTGGGTGGGGAGTACTTTCTGTAGTGACGAAATTTTTTTCTAGCATAAGTATGGCATATATTGGCTTTTGTTTGAGGATGACCTTTTCAAGTTTAGCTTGGGTGATGAACAAGTTTTCCTGGATCTTCTCTTTCTGGGCCGAGGCCTTATGGATCTGTGATGGACTTAAGGGTGTGAGGATGATTTGCTTGCCATTCATCTTCACTGCATAAGTGTTGCTTCTTCGATCATGCTTTGCAAATCTATCATACTGCCATGGTCTTCCAAGTAACAAGTGACATGCTTCCATAGGAATAATATCACAGAGGACTTCATCAACATAATTTTTTCCAATGGAGAAAGAAATTAAAACTTGCCTCTTTACTTGAAGATCACTGCCTTGATTTAGCCATTGTAGCTTGTAGGGTTGTGGATGAAGGGAGGTTGAGAGCTTCAACTTTTCGACAAGTGTTGTGGATGCTACATTAGTACAACTCCCACTGTCGATGATCATAGAGCATACCTTGCCCCCAATGGTGCACCTTGTTTGGAAAATGTTCTCTCTTTGCTCATCTTGAGAACCAAGCTTTGAAAAGAGAGCGCGGCGAATGACTAGAAGCTCACCAGAATCTGGGTCAGCTATGTAATCTCCCTCTTCGGTTTCTTCCAATGGCTCTTCCTTCTGGTACACATCTCCAATCTCTTCCCATTCCTTTATTGTCATTACCCTTCGATTAGGGCAATTAGCTTGAAGGTGACCAACTCCTTGACACTTAAAACATCTAGCTTGGGATCGATCAGTTTTGAAAGTAGCGGTCCGAGAACTCTCACCATGTTTGGCTTCCAGGTTTTTAGCCTTGTCCAGTTCTTTGGGAACTTGACTTGAAGAGCCATATTTGGTGTTGCTTGAGGTAGTCTTCTGGACATAATCTCCCTTGCTGAAATACTTAGTTCTGGCAGTAGCTTTTTGCTTCTCAACCTTGATAGCCAATCTGTAAACATCATCAAGAAAGCAATAAGGTTGTAACTCGACCATATGAGCAATATCCGGATTTAAGCCTCCAATAAATCGGGCGATGGATTGCTCTACAGGTTCATGAGTATCACATCGGATCATCAGCTTCTCAAATTCTCTAATGTAGTCGCCAACACTTCTTTTTTCTTGCTTGAAAGTGTGCAACTTGTGATAAAGTTCCTGTTTGTATTCACTAGGAAGAAATCTTCTAGTCAGGAGCCTTTAAGTTTCTCCCAGGTTTTGACTTTGCTTCGCCCTTCTCTTTTCCTGAGCTTCCTTGTATTATCCCACCATAGAGAAGCGTAATCTTTGAGTTTGAGAATAGCTACCTTGCATTTCTTCTCCTCACTATAGCCTTTGAATTCAAAGATTCTCTCAATAGAGCAGACCCAATCAAGAAAATCATCTGGATTTAGACTACCATCAAATTGAGGGAAGTCTATACGAAGGCTTCGATCATCTTCTTCTGGTCTCCTTCTTCTTCTTCCCATATCTTCACCACTAGAGTCAACATCAGATTCAGTATCACTAGGAAGAGGTGCAAGAATTCTCCGAGCTGGGGGTACATAGGGTGGTTGGTATGCTGGGGTTGCAGTGGATGATTGTGATTGTGAATCTTGAGGTCGGTATGGCCTAAATCGTTGGAAACCGGGTGGTGTTGGTCCTTTAGGTATAAATGGTTGGGGTGGTGGTTGAGTGTGTGGTGGTTGTGGAATGGACATTTGTAGCTGTGGTATGGACACTTGGGGTGGTGGTGGAGTAGAGTGGGGTGCTTGGGTTGGTTGTGGCGATAGACGCTGCTGAAGTAAGAGTTTGAGCTCTTGGAACTCAACTCTCATCTTTTCGATTTCACATTTCTGCGCCATTTGTATAGCTAGCCATGGTGGAGTGGGTGAGGAAGAACGTGAAGAACCATCTCCTTCTTGAGACATGGTGATGCTATCAAACAGATTGAGAATGATGAGATAAAAGTCTTGTTAAAACAGCTCACTTGTCAAAACCTAGGCTCTGATACCACTTGATGTGATTCGTGATGGGCTAAGGAGTGAGCTCAGGATTAAAACAAGGAATAAGAATTCCATGTTCAAAAGTAGCGGATAGGAAGGAACTCAAGGCTAGGACAAGAGGGATATTACTCAAAATTAAGAATAAGAATACAACACTAGAATTTAAGAACAAGAATATAACGCTTGAATTTAAGAATAAGAATATAAACGCTGGAATTTAAGAATAATAATGTAAAGGCTGGAATGTAAGAACAAGAATATAAACGCTGGAATTTAAGAACGAGAATATAAATGCTGGAATTTAAGAACAAGAATGTAAAGGTTGGAATTGAAGAACAAGAATATAAACGCTGGATTTTAAGAACAAGAATATAAAGACTGGAATTGAAGAATAAGAATATAAAGGCTGGAATTTAAGAACAAGAATATAAAGACTAGAATTGAAGAACAAGAAAGAAAAAGGATTGAAAAGAAGTAAAAAAAAGGAAACACTTGGATTTCACTCTTCAAACAAGCTTGAACTCAAAGCTCTTGGTCTTAGACTTGGTGTCTTACAAATGAACTCATGCCCTCTATTTAGTGATCAAGACCTAATTAATCTTCTCAAACAATTTTCTTGCAATTGCTTAGGAGTGAACCCAATGTTGTCAAAATTTGTAGGCCTATAACTAAATGACCAAAATCAAATGTATTAATGTTTTTACTAAATAAGACTGAGTTTATATTCAATATTATAATGTTTGTTTTAAATGGAATATTTTTGGTTTGGATATTTAGTTGTTTATATATTATGTTATAATTTTTTATAATCATTACACTTATAATTGTGTTCTAAATGTGAACACTATAGTGATAGGGGGTGTGAACACCCCATATAAAAGGGTCATTGATGATCATTTTACTTACATACTCTTTATGTCATTTTTCTCATTCTCTCTAAATTCTCTCACTTTCTCTTTTGCAAATCTCTCATCAACTTGATTTTAGTTAAAATGTTGACCCAATTTTGAACCATTAGTAGAATGTTGAATGTACTTACTCTTAAGTGCATTATAGGTAGTACCATAGATAAACTTTTTAGATATGCTAAGTTTTTAAGACAATACAAAATAACTAGCAATCCTTGAGATGATGTGGGGGTTCACAACAAGATAAATAGACAAAGAGAAAGAAACCCTAAGTTGATGTAGTAGTTATAAAGGTGAGAATTATTGTGATAAAGCAAGGTTTGGAGAAACTCTTAAACCAAGTTATAGATCAGTTTGCTCCATTGGAGCATGATAGAGAGGCCTTCACAAGTCTCACTTTTCTAGAGAGAAATATGAATGGGCTTTTAAGATCAAATTGAATTTTTAAAAAGAAAAAGACTTATTGATGGTGGTGCGAGGAATGTTTCTATAGGGGATACTCCTAAATTGATGACTTTAAGTGAGAAGCTTGACGCAAGTAAAATGGAAAACTTCCTATGGCATATGAAACACTACTTTGAAGGAGCCCAAATCAACAATGAACTTGTTAAAGTATGTACTACTTATAATGGTACACTGATGTGATTCGTGATGGGCTAAGGAGTGAGTTCAGGATTAAAACAAGGAATAAGAATTCCATGTTCAAAAGTAGCGGATAGGAAGGAACTCAAGGCTAGGACAAGAGGGATATTACTCAAAATTAAGAACAAGAATACAACACTAGAATTTAAGAACAAGAATATAACGCTGGAATTTAAGAATAAGAATATAAACGCTGGAATTTAAGAATAATAATGTAAAGGCTGGAATGTAAGAACAAGAATATAAACGCTGGAATTTAAGAACGAGAATATAAATGCTGGAATTTAAGAACAAGAATGTAAAGGTTGGAATTGAAGAACAAGAATATAAACGCTGGATTTTAAGAACACGAATATAAAGACTGGAATTGAAGAATAAGAATATAAAGGCTGGAATTTAAGAACAAGAATATAAAGACTAGAATTGAAGAACAAGAAAGAAAAAGGATTGAAAAGAAGTAAAAAAAAGGAAACACTTGGATTTCACTCTTCAAACAAGTTTGAACTCAAAGCTCTTGGTCTTAGACTTGGTGTCTTACAAATGAACTCATGCCCTCTATTTATAGGGAGAGCTATGGAACACAAAAGATAAAATAATGAAAACATTACAATAAATTAAACATAGATGGGAGACAACCTACCACACAATTGGAATAAAAATACCCAATGGGGAACAACCTACCAAATGGGTAGGTGGGTTGGAATAAAATACCCAATGGGGGGGGACAACCTACCAAATGGGTAGGTAGGTTGGAATTAAATACCCAATGGTGGACAACCTACCAAATGGGTAGGTGGGTTGGGCTTAATGGGCTTGATGGACCTTGACTATGTAGGTTGGATCCAATGAAGGACATTGTGGCCCCAACTGTTTGGGCTTGGGATCAATAAAACTTGGGCTTTCCCATTAAGGCTTTTGGGCTTGTTCACATCATACACCATAGTGGTGTAGTAAACATCTTGAGATAAAAAAGGGATAACACTTCTATCTAATATCACTTTCTCAGTTAAACATTAAGGCACTACAACAAGTTTTGTTTATTACTCATAAGGATTAAAATATTTCTAGGTTTGCAACCTCAAATATTAAACATATACCAAAATATGATCACCATGAGCCTTCATGAGAAAAGTTCGATAGTAGACAAAAATAATACTAACAAATCTCAATGTCTAAGCCAAAAGTAACCACACCAAATATTAGCATCTACACAACGGTGGTGACTAATAAAACACCTTAAAACATATACTATGTAAATCTTCTTGAGTGATACACCCTTATCAAATTCTATACATTAATTACTTTGGCAACAAATAACTTACCTCATAAAGTAACCTTTAAAAATGCTTATAAGTAAGATATCATCCTAAAAAATTCAAGAAAATTTACTTTGCTCCTACTTATCTTTGTAGATCAACATGTATCACATAATCCATTATACTTACCATAAAATTTTCTGAATTTCTAAAACTACAATTTCTCGTGCCAAAGTTAAGGAGCTTACTCAAAACCATAAATAGGTTTAATGAATCTATATCAAATCAAATTTGCATCATATGCCTCAACTAACACTAGAACATGTTAAGATAAGTGACTAATATAATAGTTATTATAAAATAAGCCTTTCAGCTACCAAACAAACAAGACCTCTTAAACTTTCTTATGAAAACTCTCTTAATTTTATACATACATTCATAACCAATAATTTTGCAACCTTAAGGCAACTCAATAAGCTTCAAATCATGCTATATCTTTTCAAGAATATTGTATTTACAATTATGTACTCCTTATAATGGTACGCCATAGTGGTGTAGTAAACATCTTGAGATCAAAAGGGGATATCACTTCCATCTAATATCACTTTCTCAGCTAAACATTAAGGCACTACAACAAGTTTTGTTTATTACTCATAAGGATAAAAATATTTCTAGGTTTGCAACCTCAAATACTAAACATATACCAAAATATGATCACCATGAGCCTTCATGAGAAAGGTTTGATAGTAGACAAGAATAATACTAACAAATCTTAATGTCTAAGCCAAAAGTCACCACACCAAATATTAACACCTACACAACGGTGGTGACTAATAAAGCACCTTAAAACATATACTATGCATATCTTCTTGAGTGATACACCCTTATCAAATTCTATACATTAATTACCTTGGCAACAAATAACTTATCTCATGGAGTAACCTTTAAAAATGCTTATAAGTAAGATACCATCCTCAAAAAATCAAGAAAATTTACTTTGCTCCTACTTATCTTTGTAGATAAACATGTATCACATAATCCACTATACTTACCATAAAATTTTCTGAATTTCTAAAACTATAATATCTCGTGTCAAAGTTAAAGAGCTTACTCAGAACCATAAATAGGTTTAATGAATCTATATCAAATCAAATTTGCATCATATGCCTCAAAACACTCAAGTTGCCCTTATATAGTAGTCCTTATCTTAAGTTTCATTTAGAAAGGTGATCTTGATAACCAATTATCACTAAACATGTTAAGATAAGTGACTAATATAATAGTCATTATAAAATAAGCTTTTCAGCTACCAAACAAGCAACACCTCTTAAACTTTCTTATGAAAACTCTCTTGGTTTTATACATACATTCATAACCAACAATTTTGCAACCTTAAGGCAACTCAATAAGCTTTAAATCATGCTATATCTTTTCAAGAATATTCTATTTACAATTACATATAAGCATAAATCTTACAGAGACTAGAAACAACACTCACAACATAATCAGAATAATATCAATGCTACAATCAAGTTCTCCCAAAAGACCAAGTAGTTGAAAAGGAAGCTAATCAACTTTCTTTGGTGGAATCTCTAAGTAGAGCACTTATAGATAGATCCAACACTTGTGAAACTTCAACCAAAGTTGTTTAATCAAATGGTTCATTTACTCTAATTGTCCATCTTATAGACTTTGATAAGTGAGACTATTTATATGGATACCTTTACTGATAGGCTAAATCCCCTCCTTAGCTATCCATTATATACACTAATTTTTGTTGTAGGAAGAAATTGGAAACAAGGTTATTTATTACCTTTTATGTGTTTAACATGGAAAAAAAGGACTCCTTTCCCACCATTTAACTAAAGTGCTTACTCATCGTTTAATCGACTGAGTGAGCTGTGACATATACGATAGAGAGAGTTTATTAGACACATTGTTCCCTATTGTCTTCTTCCTTTGGTTAAGCATACAATTGGCAACCTCATCAAAGCCAACATAAAAGAGAATAGGGAAGGAGATTTAGTCTTCTCATAAATATAGTATATCTTCATCCTACTTGAGTTTTATACTGAAACCCATAGTTTATTCACCATGATTGATGTTTTTGATCCTATAAAAGCCTCGTTTGAGACTATATTTTCCAACAATTGGTATCGAAGCAATACAACTAGATATAGGAGGCCTCTCGTGGCAACTAGAGTTAAGTCATATGACATCATATGCTATTATTGCAGAGAAAAAGGACATAAGAAGCATGATTTTCCTAAGTTAAGGAAGGGCAAAGGAAAGCACCTAATTGGAGGTAATCCCTCTTTAGTTTATTTTTGTGAGTCTCATATGATAGAGACATCCTCTGGTTCTTGGTGATTGGATAGTGCAACCACTAATCATATAACTTTTTCTATTAAGGGGTTCATAAGCAAGAGGAGACCCAATGAATATAATAAGTATCCTTTTGTGAGAAATAACATGAAAGTTGATGTGGAGTTCGTGGGACATGTCATCCTACTTTTGGACATTAATTTTAGGATTACTTTGTATAATACTTTTTATATATCATCTTTTAGAAGAAATCTAGTATCAATTTATGTACTAGATAACTTAGGTACTCTTTTGAACTTAAGAACTCCATTGTAAATGTAAGTCTTAGTTTGGACTTTGTTGGTCTTTGTACCTTATATTATGGTTTATATAAACTTTGTTTATTCTCACATGAGATTTATGCTATTGTGAATATTGAATACAATGTTCCTAAGAGGGTAATGTTTAAAGATCGATCATACATTTTGTGACATAATTGACTTTGTCATATTTCCAAAGATAAAATTTTGAGATTGACTAAAACAAGGATTTTGCCCACTCTTGTTGATGTCTTTGAAACATGTGTGGACTGTTGTAGATGTAAGTTGACTAAGGTAAAGAAGAAAACTGCAATTCATAGTTATAAGTTATTAGATATCATCCACACTGATATAAGTGGGCATTATAGAGTGACATTGTAGGGTGATTTTTTTTTTTTTTTTTACCTTTATAAATGATTTTTCTCGCTATGGTTATGTGTATTTGATTCGAGAAAAAATTAAGTCCTTGGAAAAGCTTAAGATGTTTAAGGCTAAGTTGAGAAAGAGTTAAGAATGAGTATAAAAATTGTCAAATTTGATTGAGGTGGAGAATATTATAAGAGACATGGTGATATAGGACATCATAAGGGGTCTTTTGCTTAATTTTTTCAAGATTAAGAGATAATGGCATAATTATTATGCATGGGAGTCCAGAATAGAATGATAGTGCCGAAAGGTGAAATAGAACATTAATAGAAATGGTTAAAAGTATAATGAGTGGCAGTAATCTACTCAATTTTTATAGGGAGAAGCTTTGAAGACCTCCATGTACATTCTGAACCGCATTCTTACTAAAATAGTTCAATTGACTTCGGTTGAATTGTTTAAGAGACGCAAGCTCAATTTGAATCACATTAAAGTTTGGAGATGCCTAGCTGAAGTAAGACTGTATAATTCAACTCTGGGAAAGTTAGATCCAAGGATGACTAGATGTTATTTTGTCTTGCTCAGAGTATTCCAAGGGGTATTGTTTCTATAACCCTTATAGAGGTCCTAAGATTGTGGATTCGCAAATGGTTAAATTCTTAGAACTTGATGTTTATGAAAGAGCTGAATGTTCACAGATTGTAGAGAGTAGAAATACTATCTACATGGGCGTTGAAGCTGATCCATTTATCTTTTTGAATATGCAACCTATTGAGCCTATTTTGGTACAAACAAATATGCAAGAAAATGCCATTTATATTATTCTAGTTGGAGACCCACAAGCTTAAGCTTAGACCATTGTTCTTCTACCAATTAGGAAATCTACTAGAAAAAAAAGTCAACTAATCACCTTGATTATATGGTATGTCTTGGTGAACATGATTATGATATTGAGATTGTAGAAGATTCATTGACTTACTTAAAAGTAGTTTCAAGTCCATAATCAAAATTGTGGTCAAATGCCATGAAAGATGAAATGCAATCCATGAAGCATAATGAAGTTTAAGATTTAGTTAAATAACTAGAATGATGTAGACATGTTGGCTTCTTGCTATAGGAAAAAAATTAAAAATAGGGTTATTTATTACTTTTTACTACATTTAATGTGGAAAATGCCCCACGGGATATTTTGCCACATTACTTGGTGACTCATTACTCACCGTTCAACACAAGTGCTCATTCATCACTTAACCAACTGAATGAGTTGTCTTACATACGAGAATGACAGAGTTTGAGAGATACGATTCCCCGTTAGCTTCTTCTGCTGGTTAAGCATATAGTTGGCAACCTTATCAAAGCCAGTATAAGAAAGAATAGGGAGGAAGATTTAGTCTTTCACAGTTAAAACATGAATAAATACGATATGTCATCATCATACTTGAGTTTTATACTAAAACCAAGGTTTATTCTCCATGATTGATGTTTTTTTATCTTAAAAAGCCTTTATTCATTCCTTGAACTAGCTCGATGAGGCAGTAAAAAACTATTTAAAGAGTGGAAGTCGACAACAACGTGACTGTGCAATGAGCTAAGAACCTTTCTCTTATGTATAGTGTTCTTAAGAGTTATGTTCATGTTTTGTGTGTTGTTTCTTGTGTTAAGTGGGTAAGTATGAGAGGGGGCTCCATAAGGTGACATGGCAAAATGTCCTGTGGGACATTTTGCCCATCCAAATGTATAATAAAGTAATAGTCATCATTGTTTCTATAATTCTTCCAATAACAGAGTTTAGTGTACATTATTGGAGTGCTAAATGGTTGTTATTGGAACATTTTGAGGACCATTAAAGGATATAGTGTTTTATATGTTGACTTATATATATTAATTGGATGATGAAAGGAAAAATTGTGTTATGAAATTATTGCTGGCAATATTGTGGTGTGCTATAGGGCAACTACTTGACTAATTTGACTGATGAACCTCGTAAAGAAGTTTACAGATTTAAAAGAGTCTTTAGACTTGTAAGAAAGTTAATAGAAGTTTGTTTTAATTGCTGGACCTTTTTAGTTATATTATGATGTTAGGACTATCATGTTGTTTGCATCACAAGGTCTAAGTACAAATTAATTCTTATTCTTAACCATTATTAGAAGGTAAAGATAAATATAAAAACCTTTAGAGCATTTAAGAAAGAACTAAAGAAATAGTTCCTTCCTGAGAATATGTTCAACAAAGCCAAAGAGAAGCTTAACAACTTGAAGCACATGATCACCTTATAGGTGTATATTGAAGATTTCTAAGATGTAAGGTTGCATCTTTGTAAGATACTAAAAGTTACCTTATTGTTCTTTTTTAAAGATGAATCAATGTGACTACTTTGAAGGAGCCCAAATCAAGATGAACTCGCTAAGTATGTAGCTTCTTTACATCTCATTCATAATGGTACATTGTAGTGGTGTAGTAAACATCTTGATATCAAGAAAGGAGAGTAATATAAAAACCTTTAAAGTATTTAAGAAAGAATTGAAGAAATAGTTCCTTCCTAAGAATGTGTTCAATAAAGTTAGCAAGAAGCTAAAGGACTTGAAGCACACGACCACTTTGTAGGTATATATTGAAGATTTATAAGATGTAAGGTTGCATCTTTGTAAGGTACTAGAAGTTACCTTGTTCTTTTTCAAAGATGAGTTGATGTGGCTATGCCTTGACTACTAAGTGCTTAACAAAGTAATTGTTAATTGTCAAGAACAAGTGTCGTACTTCTTTAATAGAAAATTTGTTTGACACATTAGGCAAGACCCGTTATATTACCAAAGTGGATTTAAAATTGAGTTATCACCAAGTTTGAATTGCAGCTAAGGATAGCCTAAAACAACTTGTGTGATTAGGTATGGATCTTTTGAGTGGTTGGTTATATGTCTTTTGGTTTAATTAATGTTCCAATGACATTTTACATTACCTTCTTGTTCTTTTTCAAAAATAAGTTGATATGGTTATGCCTTGACTACCAAGTATTTAACAAGGTAACTGTCAAGAACAATTACCATATTTCTTTCATAACGAATTTGTTTGACACGTTGGGCAAGACTTGTTATTTTACCAAAGTGAAATTTAGATTGGGTTATCATCAAGTTTGAATTACAAGTAGGGATAAGCCTAAGAAAACTTGTGTTATGAAGTATGGATCTTTTGAGTGGTTGGTCATGTCTTTTGATTTAACTAATGTCCTCCCAATGTTTTACACATTGATGAACAACTTGCTCTATCTATACTTGGATAAGTAGTTTATCTTGATGATATTATAGTGTAGCAACTCATTAGAGGAACATATTGAATATCTGAAAATGCTATTCAAGGTGCTTTAAGAGAATAAGATTTACTTAAAGAAAGAAAAATATTCCTTCACATTAGAAGAGATACATTTCCTTGGTCATGTCATAAGGCAAGGAACTTTGAAGATGAATGGTATCGAGGTGAGTGCAATCTAGGAGTGGGAAGCGCCTCTGAGGGTCATGGAAATGAGATCCTTCTTTGGCTTGGTGAATTATTACAGACACTTCATCACACCACACCCAGTGAGGGCAACACCCTTGACTAAGTTATTGAAAAAAATGAAAACATAAGAGTGGACAAAGGAATGTTAACATGCCTTTAATGACTTGAAGGATACTATGTTGAAGGAGTAAGTATTGGTGCTATTTGACTACTATAAATTCTTTATGGTATATTTAGATGCTTTTGACTTTGCTATTAAAGGTGTATTAATGTAGGATGAACCTCCTATTTCTTTTGAGAGTCATAAGCTTAATGAAGTGGGATGTAAATATACTATTCAAGAAAAGAAAATGACAACTCTTGTTCATTGCTTGGCTTTTAATTCTTAATTCAGACAAATATTGTAGCCATGAGCTACTTTTAAATTTAGAAGTTGTTGTCAAAGCAAGCAAGTTAGTAAAACTTTTTGGCTAAGTTTAACTAGATGATAAAGTACAAACATGGGAGGACAAACATTGTGGTTGATGCTTTTAGCAGGAAGGCCGAGCTTGCCATCATGAGTCTAGCTATGGGAGACATGATGCAATTGATGCAAGAAGGGATGTTTGATGACCCTATGGCCAAGCAATTAGAATAGCTTATGAAGGATGGTAATACTAAACAATTTTGGTTGGATGATAAACTATTCTACATGAAGAGAAGACGCTTATAGGTACCTAATAGAAAAAGTTTCGACACAAGTTTATCAAGGAATGTCATGATAACAAGTGGGTTGGTAATCTTGAACAGCGAAGAATGCAAGTTCTCCTTAAAGTCTCTTACTTTTGGTTTGACATAAAGGATGAAGTGAAGTTGTATGTAAAAACTTGCCTAGTGTGATAACAGGACAAATTGAAGTAGAGGCCTCTTGATAGCTTGTTGGTGCCACTACCTATTCCAAGCCATCCATGGACTTCATCATTAGATTGTTAAAATCTAAATGTTATAGTTCTATTTTGTTAGTTGTCAATCATTTGTCAAAGTATGCAATGTTTATATTGACACTTGTGAAATGTCTAATAGAAATCATTTGCATGTCTTTTCTTCAAGCATATAGTGAAGTTTTAAGGTTTGTCGCATAATATTGTAAGTGGTCGAGACCAGTGTTTCATGAGGCACTTATAGAGAGGATTATTCAAACTATTGGATTTGGAATTACAATTTTTCACATACTTTCAAGTTTAAAAAGACGGACAAACAAAAAGGGTAAATAGCTTCGTGAAGTTATATTTGAGACACTTTGTGAGTGCAATCCATAAGGATTAAGTAAACCTGATGGACGTGACTTAATTTTCATACAACCTTTAGAGGAGTGAATCAACAAATTGGAACTTGCTTGAGTTAGTGATTGGGTAATAGCCGTTGACTCCTCCAATCCTTGCAATGAACTACATAGGTAAGAGTCCTAGTGTGTTCAACATGGTGAACTCTTAGAAGAGAACACAAATGTGGTGAGTTATACTTGAATAAGGCCATAAAGAGAATGAAGAGTTGGATTGACAAGAAAAGATGCCTTGTTAATTATAAAGTTAGGGAGCAAGTGTTAGTGAGACTACTCCTATAGCAACATAAAACACATTATACAGTTCGCAAAGGATTGATCTGCAAGTATAAAGGACAATTCAAGATAGTGGAGAATGTTGGAAAGATGACATATCGATTAGACCTTCTACCTAGCCTCACGATACACTTAGCTTTCCATGCAAGCATGTGGAAACCTTTCCATAATGATGTGGAAGATGCTAGATGAAATAGGTCATTGAGAACCTCACAAACAATGATGGCTTTTTTTGATAAAGAGGTGAATGCAACCTTAGCTAATCAAGTGATTTGGAATAAAATAATTCCTCCAAGATGATAATTCTTAATTAAGTAGAAAGGTTTGCGTAAGAGTAATATAACATGGGAGTTCAAGGAAAACATTTGGCAATTCAAAGATTTATCAACCATTACCAAGAGGTGACAAGGGCATCACTAAATTAGGTGGGGGAAAATGTTTTGCATTAATAGTATGGGCTTATGATTGGCCATTTGCAATACAAGTTAATGGACTAGCTATTCAAGTATGAGACTAGCATGTCTAGTTTCTCTTATGTTGGTGTCTTCACTTTAAGTGGGGAACCATTTTTTTAATTTGTTCATTTTATAGTTTGCGTTAATATATGGATGTAACTACCCTATTTAATATGGGAATGATCATTTTTGGTTTCCTTGCTTTGAATGTGTTGATGTTCTTAGCGAATAAGACTACAATCTTATATTCAATATTTAATGTTTGTCTTAAATGAAATATCTTTAGTTTGGATATTTAGTTGTCCTAATTTGACATAGCCATTATACATTTATAGTTGTGCTTTAAATATATAACCAACCCCATATTTAATAAGCTAGAGGGTGTGAACACCTATAAAAAAGGGTCCTTGAGGATCATTTTATTCACATAATCTTTGTCATTTTTTCCATTCTCTTTGAACTCTCACTTTCTCTTCCATAAACCTCCCATCACCTACATTTTGGTTAAAAGGTTGATTGAGTTTTGAGCCATTAGTTGAGTGTCGAACATACTTATTCTAAGCGCATTACATTGTGCCATTTAATTTTCTCGTTGATCTATTGGTATACGAGTGTGTGAAGCAAGCACCATTCACTTACAAGTTGTATTTTTGGTTTTTTTACTATTCAGTACGGGAAAACGTTAAGGAAAAACGAAGATTTTTGTTATGTTATGACGGCATCAACAAGCCCGTCTAGCTCAGTCGGTAGAGCGCAAGGCTCTTAACCTTGTGGTCGTGGGTTCGAGCCCCACGGTGGGCGAATCACCATTTGATGAATATTTTCCACCCGCTAGCAGGTGCCCTGCTAAGCCAACCAGACCATATTATTTTTCAGCTCTTCACCGTTTCTCTGAAAGAAAACAATGCTTGTGCGCTACGATCGCATTTAGTTTGATTACCACCCCTAGCCTAACACCCAAGTTTAGGTTACCATGCAACTAGATAATATGAAGCTATTTACAAAAATCTGCATTGTTTTCGACCCAGAACAATATACATAAATGAAAGCAACTAATCACTACTTGTCAGAATTGTAACTTCAACTATTCCCATGTTCCAATTAATTGCGCCCCCCCCCCCCCCCCCCAACTTCCCTGATACCCATCCAAAAAATTTTGCCACTGTTTACAAGGGAGAAAAGGCAAAACATAGAAAAAGGAGAAAAAGAAAGTTATGTACAACTGCCCCCGGCACTGTTTCTCCCATGAGTAAAACAAGTTAGATGTTACTTACGGGTAAGTAGTATGACAAACAAACTTCAAAGACTGCCTAATTTGATCCAACATTTGTCATGAAGTAAATCACCGATCAGCTGTAAGTGCAGTTTCCTTTGATAATGCAGGCGAATCTTGCTCTCTTCTGCTCAGTTGTGAAATTCCACCTCGCGGCATCGTGCTGCTCTCTTCATCACCGCTCTGTTAAGTATAAAGAAGAAGAATACGAAAATAATTATTGCTATAAAAAATTATTGCGAACGAGGAAAATAATCCATCGTGCTATAAACTATTCAAGTAAAGAAAAAAATACTTTACAAAATAGTCCATCAGTAATTGAAAAGGAATATGATCCAAGAAACTTCCCGCAAGAAGATGCACAAGCCACTAAAGTTGTTGCTACAACCCGGTATCATTATCATCACCTCTTCTTTTTCTTTTTAATAATCAAATACATCTTTGACAATCAGATCCTTCAGATGATCGTAACATAATTCATCTAGCAGCCAGCTTACGACAGACAGTATCTAGAAAGGGAAGGAGGGGGGGAAGGAATTCACATACTTTTGTTTGTACCTTTAGATTCTTAAACTTTGTAGTGAGCCTCATATACTGATCACGTGCTTCTTGATGACGAACCATAGACCTGACTCGTTCTAAAGCCCTTTCAACTCCAGCAAATTTCTGTTTCCGGCTGACTCGCAAGAACTCATACTCATCAGTTTTCTCAGTCTCTGCTGCCACATCTCCCATTGTTTGTTCCACTCGGAATCCCCGCAAACCAGTTCGTTTCCGCCGCCATCGCAGAATTGCCTTCTCTACAATACCAACAGACCAAACAACCTTTTTATACTGCTTCCGAACTTGATGTCCCCTCACATGAGCCTGACAGCAAAAAGAAAAATAAATATAAATTACTCGTCAGCCAAAAGAAAGCAAAACCTAGTACTTTCAACAGAAGGGTCCAAACAGAAGCTTCATGGACAATTTATGCAGAGCACATACTCCAGCCAGTGAACAAAAACAGGAATGAACCAGCATATGTCACAAGAACTAGCAGCTAGCATGCGCTCTAGAAAATTGAAACTTTTAGGCAGTGGTACCAGCATCTGTTAACCGGGATAAAAATATATTGCCTTTGGCTGAACGATCTTCAATGGGGAAGCAAAAAATGAAACATGAAATTCAAACTCGTAACTCGGTGGCTGTGAATAGCAGTAACTTACGATAACTTAAAATTGTAGAGAAAATAACCTGTTAAGAGTATGATAACACAATGCAAAAAAAACACAAGATACATACGCATAGGAGTACCTGAATTTTCACAATACGGTTGCGTATTTTCAAAAACTCTTTTCTTCCCTTCCAACCACGATACCTCTGTTGGATCCTTACAGCAGCAGAATGCAAATATTCCTCAAAATGGCTCAACTTTTTGACCTTGCTCAAAGAACCAAGTGCAACTAGGTCAAGTGAAACTTCAGAAATTTCATTGGTCGTCTTATTTAGTTGTCTATGATTGAATGAACGGGCTCGGAATGCAGCTTGTATTATAGCAGCTGCATGAGCTGATTTCCTGAAAGCAGCAAGAGATCCTTTGAGTGAAAGATTCTCGTACACTGCCATATCTGATGGGACAACTTGTATGCCCTTTTCGCCAGCAAGAGTTGCAGCAACACTGTCTATTATGTTTTCATCCACAGTTAGTGAAGAGAGGTGACCAGTCAAATCTGCTTCAGCCAAATATCCCGCAATTCCTTTGTGTCCTCTGCTTGATGCCAGATCAGCAGCTGTTTCTCCTCCTGGCGATGCTGGAGTTGGGTCATCTACGGCGCCGGGAGAAGCACCCAACCTAAGAAGTGCAATGACTGTTTCCTCCCTACAGAAGAGAAAGAATGATAACATTAGTACCAAGAAATGGACACAGCAATAGAGAAAAGATTAACCACAAGCATTATTGGTCCTTTAATTATGCATTTGAAAAAAAAAAAAAAAAAACTGAAAAATCAGGCTTCAAGCATGGGAAAGGGATAAAGCTTCCCCGATTCCTTATAAACACTTACCCATACTGCTCTCAACTAAATTCAGTTCAAAAAACCTATCTGAGGCATTATATAGTTGTTGTCATTCATTAACATTGATAATGGAGTAATAGATGACACATTACACAGCTGGATAAAGGAAATAAGCCCTTTGGGAGCAATCAAATCAAAACTCAATTCGTCAGGTGCCAAAATATATTAAAAACTTGAAGAGATTCTAAGAAAGTAATCCGACCTCCCAAAATATGATGCCCAGTGAAGCCCAGTTCTTCCATTTGAATCTCTGAAATTGGGACTAACACCAGCAGCAACTATGGGGTGCATGGCCCATTCATAACCAAGAGCAGCTGCCAAATGTATAACTCCTTGGCCTTCATCATCCAAAACATTTGGCCCTTTACCACCTTCATGTATTTTACAGATCAACCACTCAGAAAGTCTGTCCTTCAACAAAATTTGAATTAATCCATCTCTAGAGTTCATGTGATTGCTATTGGTGGCCATAGAGGCCTCTTCAACCCTTCCCCACATGGTACACTTAAGCTTACATTTATCACAATCCTCAATGGAGCAATCAAACCTTTTCCTCACCTCTCCTACATATAACAGTTTTGCTAGGCGTACTTGAAAGCGCACTTCTTCCACTGGTATACTTTTAACAGCCATAGAAAATGCAAGTGGTGGCTTTTCACGATATTCAAACTCCCTCACCTCACTGCAGGCTAACCTATTTCGGCAAGTGACATAGAATGGAACACGACCAGGAGCATGTGGAGGAGTTTGGCATCTGATGACACTATCATTCACAACTTCTGCAGAAACCTCAATTTCACCAAACATACATCCCCACTTAATCTTGTTAGACAGCTCCTTGCTTACCAAAAATGTACCAACAATTAAAACCTGTGACAAGAGAAATAAGAATAAAATCAGCTGGATATCATATATTCAAAGCATCAACAACTAAAGGCAATAACCATGTCTGCATGATTTTGGAATATGTGGGAGAGATAACATTGGAAACCAAAGTATGCACACCTTTGTCAAACCCTTAGTAGTATCCTCCATTGTATCCCCAGAATAAGCCCAATCTGGTGAAAAATCACGGATGGTAAATAGCTGTTCTTGGGATAGGGAAGGGCCCAACAAACCAGAATCCAAGTGAATATGATGAGATAAGCTCGATACTTCCTTCTCATCATTTTCAGCATCAAGTGTATTCCAATAATTGCCAGAGTCTGAAGCCATCAAGGAATCATCACAGTCTCCCCCAATTTCTTTATCCATCCATCTACCAAAGCTATCAAGCTTCTTCAGCTCTCCAGCTTGATCATTATTTAGACCAGCATCTTTGGATTTCTTTTCAACATGAATGCCAGAAGTTACTTCCACGTGGGGATGAACTACATGGAAACCACGCTCTTGTGGCACCTGCAGCAAGGTAAAGTAACAATTGGGAAACTTCAACCATGGGAGGTATTCATTTAAAATCCATGAAAAACAATGATAACAGAAATAACTGATAGGAAAATCAATCCTTACTTCAATTTTGTTTCAAATAGAGACACAAGAAATGAACAAGCAAAATAGCAAGATAAAAATTCCCATAGATGTAAAACAACAAATCTTTATGCATGATATCAGATCATACACACACAACTCTGCAGCAAAACATGCTTGTCCATGAGCCTCATGTAAATGTGCAAAATAATATGACCATAACATATTAGCAGTGTTCTTTTCATCTGTCTCTCTTTTTCTTTTTTGTACTCTATGCATAAATACAACTCACGACCTGAACACAGCTCAACATGAATTTGTCCTCCAGGTTGAACACTACATAATAATAAGGTCAACAACAATAGCTTGTCACCTCTAAGTGCACAAAACAAACCTGAACTAGTTCCCCAGTAGCTGCCACTACTGTCTGGTTGTCTTTCTCGCTTATTAGTCCATCTCCATCAGTTAAAACATCCTGGACTGAACTATCAGGATCCAATCTAGCATCTGTTAGCTTGTGCGTTATCAAGTCAGCTCCACTAGGTTGTTCAGTTAAAACTTTCTTATACTGCAGACCATCTGAATTGGTCAAGCAGTTAACTTCAGCCAAATTAGATAATCCAGAACCTTGACATTTTTTATGCCCAGCATACAACAAATCAAGGGGATTGCTGGATAACTCTGCAATTCCTGAAAGCAGCATAGCCACCAGTCACATTTTGTAAACTAAAAGAATAGTATTATCTGAAAACAAAATTCAAAAACAAAAGTGAATATCCAGTTAAATATGAGATTTCGCACTAAAAGTATTCTCTGATGGGGAAAGCAACAATTTACCAGGCAGAAACTGCTCTTAAATGACCATACACAGTAAACTGCTTCTCCAGATAAAGCAACTATATTGACTAAAACAATAATTAAGTTAATAAGCACAGGGTTAGGTTATTATCAACATATTCCTACACCTAAAGTTCCTCATGGCGTGTAACTTATACAATTAAAAGAACCTCTTATTAAATCTAAAGGTTTAAGCAGAAGAAAGGTTAAATAGAAACATACATAATTCTCATTGTCAAAAGTATGTTCGACAACATCAATATGGATCAACAAGGAATTCACCACAACAAATTTACCTGCAACTTTATGTTTCAGTGAAGAAGTGTCACGTAATATAGAATCACTTGCAGATTCAACATGCTCTAATCCCGCTGAAAAGATTTGTCCATTTCTATCAACTCTGTTTGGACATGATGCAAAAGAAGATTGAATTGTAGGGGCAGGTGCGTTTGCTTGCATAGTGCATGGGACAGAACTACTTTGAAGGCATCCAGACTGTGATCTTGGATCTGCTATCAGTCGGGAGATGCCTGACTTGTAACCCTACACAAAATCAAAGGGCTTAATAGGACACTAACCCACATAAAGAAAGTCAAACCAAATAATTCTCATGAAGTAAACTAATATACAATCAATTTCATCATGAATATGATCATGGACAGCTACAAGTTTAGCCATGACCAACAAGTGCATTTATGCCCACTGAACTCTAGCTTACTACCTCCTCCCTGGTATATGAAGGAATTAAAAATGTGGTCATTGGTTAAAAAGGCTTTGCGTGTGTGCATAAATTACCAATAACTAAAAGGAAGATCAGGTAAACGAAAGCATTTACAACATGAGCTGGGAAATTTTACAATTTGTAGAAAACACAGTTGCAAAAACTCCAGAGAATTGACAAATAGAAGGCCATAGATGAGCACAAAGGGGTACCTCTTTTACTTCTCTGTAATGTACAAGTACAATGTGCTCTAAGTGCCTGAAGAGAAGGGAAATACAAGTCAAATGATATAACGAAACAGAAAATACAAAAAAGTTCTCTCGGAAAAACTCAAATTCTTCCAGAAAAATTCAATTCTGTAATATGCATTACAGAACAAAAAATCAAAACAAAGGTCATTTTTCTTCATCTGTTGGAATGCAAAAACTTTACTTAATCCCAAACTATTGGTGCCAAAAACCCCTGTTACTTTATTCAGAACAGAACTAGTCTCTTACCATGCCATCGGGAACAGTCCAGCAAAAACATTTTAAAGCTTTTAAGATGTCAAATTTACAAATATAAGCAACACTTACGCATCAAGCATCCAGTAACTTCGTCGCTGAAAGTTCTCATTGTCCTCACCATGTGCATAGTAACAATGGAGAACATCCACACTGTTAGCCTACAGACAAACCAGTGAACAACTAATTACTTAAGCAGCCCGCAGGTGAAGAGATCAGCCATAGAATTAACCCCCCAAGAAAAAGTTATAATTAACATATGATGCATAAATTAACATTTCCTTGATGTATAAGACTTCAGATACAGAAATCAAGAAGCCTAATTCAATTAACAATTGAAAAATTATCTAAACTAAAAACAACGGGACCAATATTTGGCCTCCCTAGACAAATGCTTAGCGCCTCATTACCAAAGCATGATGAAATAAAATAATGCGTTTAACCTTCACGCCTTCATAATATCCATGGAATTATAAACAAATTTATAATAGTTACTGATAAGCAAAAACTAAGACACGAATTTATCTTGGCCTGTTGAAACACCTAATAATACACAGGAAATGAAAGATGTTAAAGTTTAAGAGTCTTAAACCCATCGGCTGCCAAAGTGGATAAACTTCAGCAAAGTATTATGTCTGAAGCAGCAGTAACAAAGACAACAGAATCAAAAAGTGTAGATTAGCCTATAAATATTCAGAGCTGATATTACACAAAAATTCCATCTTCTATAATGATTAATGCCAAAACTGGGCCAACAGCTAAAGTCTAGATAAGAAAACTGCACAATGGAAATGTGATGTTCAGATGACCCACAGCTAAATGGAAGTTATTTGATAACAACCACTCTGTTAATTGGTATTGCCTGTTAACTAGAGACAGAAGGTCCAGACAGCTTCAGCGGTTGTAGATAGACAACACTTCTACCATAGAAATGATGGCCAAAACTATAACCAACCCCAACAACACAAACAACCACCCCCCCCCCCCTCTTCACTCTTCTTTTCCCTTCTTCCTCTCTTCCGCTCCCTTCCTTCTCCCCACTGCCAAATAAATAAGCCCAAAAAAAAATAAAAATTGAACTTACAAATAACAAATTGAACAGCACACCTTCAACTTTTCGTGGGCTTCTTTGACAGTTTTCCCATCTTTCTTCTTCCTCCATCGGTATCCATCTTTACGAAAATACCGAATAACTTTTCGATCAAAGAGGAATAAGGAACCAGCTGAAAAATGAAAAAACTTTAGTTGCTAGTTCAAATACCAATGGAGAGTAAAAGGCTCCATCTCTATGCATTAGAGTACCTATTTATATTTGATCACATGATAACTACAAGTGTTTGGCAAACCAAACAATTAGAGAAAAGCAAGAGGCAAAAGGCATTTTCTAAACATAGCCAAGTACACAGATACACAAGCAAGTACAATTACATATGTTCACATGTATGCATAGAATGTTCTAGCTCCATTTTGGGGTAATGGCTGAACCATTATAAATAACTACAGTTCATTACTAATGTCTCCAGTAGGGATAAGGGAGAATAAAATTGAGTAGAACTGTTATTTGCTTTGGAAGAATTTTGAAATATCATTCAGTAGGAAGCATTTAACACACTCAAGTAATAAAGGCAATCCCAGCTACATATAGCCACAGTAAAAGAAGAAAACAAAAATTATATCGACCCCTGAATACAAGCAAAACTAATTTTATATGCACTGAGGAAGTATGTAACTGTAAGCCAAGAAGATGCTTCCAGAAACAACAAAGAAGACACAAGGAAAGTCCCAATTTCCTGTCCAAAAGAATAATAAAATGGATTCAGCCTAACATTCAACTCATAAAAGCCTAATCCCAGAGACTTACAAACTCAACCCACATTCTTTAGCCTTCTAGTACTGGTACCTTAAACTTGTAATCACCTGCAGAATACTATAAAGCACATAATCGTAACATCCCAAGAAAAACAACTCTCAAATTTCAGGCTATTGAACAACTGCCCGTTTGTTTCAATAATTTTTTAGGGTAGTACCTTGTACTTTGGCATTGTTAGTCTGAAAAAGTTTAACCTTCACTCATACAGCAAACACATCACAACTTATATTCCATCAATTTTCTGAATATGTTTAAGTCTTCCCCTTAAGTTGGTAGATACTTGTTGACCAAAAATTGGTTTCAACACCCTTCGCTTTCAATCATTTTCTAATAATAGACTCAACAATTCTGGCTCTCTTCCTTACAAATAACCAATCCAAAAAAATAAGCAAATAAATAAGAGAATCAGTTTAGAATCCATTAACCATCAATTCTGTCGTTATGTCGTCTGCAATGCCAATACGCTAAAGGCAATCCATATGTGCAATAGATGGAAAACTATCTAAATTTGAGTTAAGGACAACTGTGGTAATTCTAGAAGGATGCAAATGGAACAAAACTGGCACAAAAAGATTGCTCCTTCAGTAAAAATTAATACAATTAAATCAAACAACAAAATTTATAGACTTACTCGACAAAGATGGAAAATTAATGGAAGTCAAAGAATTATCAACAGAACATCTTATAAGAAGATGCTAATCCTGCAATTTAATACACCCATAAGTGTCACTTCGAAATAAAATATTGAGAAGCATGCCAGTTACAAACCTGGAGGCCTAACAGGTGGATCTGGATTTAAGTGAAACCTATGATGGTTGCGAAGTATTTCACAAATCTCACTCGGCCGAAGCCAACGGTGTTGTGCTTCAACTACTATCCTTTCAACGTCTGCCAAAATGCGGAAACCATGGATGGTTAAAGATCATCAAAAACAAGTTCAAGATTCAATCATGCAAATCAACAAAATCCGTTCTCCTAGTATCATTAACATACAATGTCACCATAAATGTCAAAATCACCAAATAAATAAATAAAAGGAAGCAATTAAGTGACATATAGTAAAAGATCCTCCATCAACATTATCGGGATAACTCGATGGCTGTATCGCCAAGAAACTGCATTATACAAATGGAGAATTACACGTATAGTAAAAACAGAAGAACCGAGAATACACTTCTCTAAAACCCCGAACAAAACAATAACAGTAAAATTCATCGCATTCTTAGCACATAATACGAGATGGACAACGAATTCCTACAGTGACTCGGTCCTCATACATGCCGAGCACTTCAGCTTGTTAATTCATAGGTACTCGTAGCTAAGGAACCATTTCACATTCAGACCAAATTGTAATCCAATAAACCTTACGGACGCATGCACAGCAGAAAACGAGAAATGAGAATGGTGTGAGGGAAAAGAAACCAAGCCAGACCTAATGGTTGATTGAGAACGAATCTTCCGCTTTCAGCCATAAACCCTAGATTTCATCCGCGAGAGCACTGATAACGAATCAGCAGAACCAAAAGCAAACCCGCAAAAACAAAAGATTTGTAAGAAAGCCGAACAAGAACCAGAGCTCCAAGCCCGAAAATGGAACCGAATCGCAGAGAAATCACACTGCAATGGAGAGGAAAGTGAGGGAGAAAAAGAGGGAGAGAACAGAGGCTTGGGGCAAAGAAGGGAACCGTATTGTGAGCCAGAGAGAAGAAGCGCGTGAGAACCACTAATTGAGAAAAGGTTGAGAGAGACAAAGGGGAATGGATTGAAAGTCAATGGATTTTAGTTTAAGTTTACACTACCGGATAAATCTGAGGTGGCACACGGGTATCTTTTGTGCATCCGACGTGGTCAACCCACAAGTCGACTTCGAATACCCCAGCCACAAGGGAACTTCATTAAAATGTGTTTACATTTTTGGATCACTTCTCTTCCTTTCAATTCACTCAACACACTTCAACCAAGATTATCCATACAATTGTTCATAATCTAGGCCATACGACCTGTTTTCTTTAACTTGAAAGTTATTAAAGAAGCGAACGTATAGTTCTTGAAACTACAATCGGCAGTTTGTAGTCTGAAAATAGCGTCGAAGGATCAAAGGTAAATGACATGGTACAGAGTAAGTGCTTGCTTGATTTCCAGCACAAAACTCTTCCATTGTTGTGCTTGGCAAATAGTCCAGACACCAAGAAACACGAAATTCAGCATTTCCTTGCAGCTGTTTGATCAGAATCCCTCCAATGTGTGGGTAAACATTATTAGAGATTCCAATGAAGCTATGCTTGTGAAAATCAAAAGTCAGGGAGCACAAAACAGAGTATCATTAGTACAACAACATTTTCTAGAGCTTGCGGTTCAACAGCAAGAATCTCTATGTAACGAATAGGTTGAAGATGCTAATGCTTCAGCCTCAACTTTCACTTCACGCTTCAGCCCTGGCTCCAAAGACTCGTCCTAAAAGAAAAAGGAAAGGGAAGAAGAAGAGAAGTTTGTTAAATTGTAGTTGAATGATACACCTTGAAACCTCTTCTCAAGCCAGAGATTCACATTTCTGATTTGCGATGAAAGCAAAAATGGTAATACGGAAAATTTAGCGCCTACCTTAGTGCAAACGAAAATATAATGGACATCAGGGTTCTTTCCAAGTGCTACTTCCACGGAGCTTCCATCATCATCTAATGGAAAGGGATCAGTCAACTTCCGCATTGCCTGTTCGGAGCTTTCACCGGAAACAATTTTATCTACAGATATGACAAGATCATCAAGATTAAAAGCATGAAGTCATATCTGACTTAACGACATGATGCTCGAGAGCAATCACATCGGGCGTCACAAAAACAAAAAATATACCTAAGAAAAACATCCTACCAAGGTGTAATAAAAATCTCTAACATGCATAATGCAAGAGAAAGCTGGGCAAGTGACAGCTTTTCTTGGTTGAAATAGATCCTGGTATCACAAACCTATTTGAGTTTTCTTTTTCTTTTTTTCTTTTGAGGCCACAAAACTTATTTTTCTTTTGCGAAAAGGGAACTGAATGAATATTCACCCAGAGAAAAGGAAAGCAGAGTGACGGCAAATATAGATAATGCACCTAAAATGACCGGTTACACGTGCAGCAATTCCGATGCAACCTTCAGGCACAGAATTGGCCCAAATATACAATTGGTCGAATGCCTCTTAGAATTAAGCACCTTTCCAAGGTCTAATGTCTAAACAAGGTTATGCAAAGTTGCAGCTCCTCATGTAGAAGTTGCAACTAAACCATGAATATAACTCAACTTCTAATATTCAGGTCCTCTTGATTAGGAACTGATGTTCCTGAAGACTTGGGCAATGATTGTGCCTTGAGGCATGCATCTAAATTATCAAACAAGGTAAGAAAACAACCCTGAGCGTAAAAATTAAGGTGAACTGGTTAATAACTTGCACAAAACTTTAGTCAACCTATCACATGGAGTTTTATTGTCCACAAGCGTGAATCTCTCAACAAATGCAGGCGATAAATTGGAGCTCCGTATGTAATCTGCAGTAAGCATTAGTGAGACAAGAAAGAAAAATATTACACTCAATTGCTGGCATAGGTTAAGCAAATGCACGAAAAGTTCTAAGCCAAAAAATGATAAGTTTGAGAATAAGGAACAATTACCAAAATATAAACTCCTTTATCTTTGAGGACCCTATAGTTTGTTATCAACTGCTTCAATTATGGTGAATAGATCAAGAAAGTAAAAATTAAAAATAAAATGAAGCGTGAAACGTTTAAAGTCTTGTTTAATCCTTTCTGTTTACCTCCAAATTTCATCAAGCATCTTGCCAGCATTTAGTCGTGAATCATTTCCACACTACAGAAAAGAATTTGTGATGAGAAAAAGTCCATGCAGATAAAGATTGTAATATTCGACCTCACAGCACTCACCAAGAGAGAATCTAGAGTCCCTGAAACAGCAGTTGACACGATAAAGAAAACAAAATGCATCAGCAGACAACGGACAAACCCGATCACAAAAATAACAAGCACAGCAGTCGAAATGACATAAAATGTCAATCTCAATAACCACATCCACAAATAAAACCAATAAATATACAAGCAAAGTACCTTTATCAATAACGGCATCGAAGGAACCTGTTGGAAAAGCACTCATATCTCGAACATCCATTTTCATGTCTGAATCAAAAATTGAGCCAAAAGTAACAGCTTACTTTAAAATTCAGATGAAGGGTTCAGTATCGGCTGAATCAAGATCCTCTAAAATTGTTGAATTGTTATGTCATGCAATATCCTTAAATCTTTACAGTAATTATCAAAATAAACGGCTGAGATTTGATTACATAAACACTCCTTTTTAAATGTTGAAAAGTTTGATAATTCTTAAACGACAGTATAAAAGTTTACTTAGCAAAAGCAATTAACGTTATAAATTTATCACAGAGTTTGACAAAACATTTTACCTTTATTTTCGATACTCATATAGTAGTGCGAAAGAATTCAAATGTAAAAGAGGGAAAAAAATACACGTGAGTTGCGGACGATTGCAGTATTTCTTTTGCATAGCTTCTATCACCACAGATGATATATCGATGTTGATCACCTCCGCATAACCATCATCCACCATTCCTTCGCCGAATGCTGCGATCCAAAGAGGCTCAGTGTCTTGGAAATCAATATAAACGTGAATATCGTGAGAGATCCGAAGGCGGGCAGAGGAAGAACAGACCTGAGTTGCCGCATCCGACGACGAGGATGCGGTGGTGCAGGGAGTAAGACCGAGGGAGGTAGAGATTGATGAGAGGAGCCAAGGAGGAGTACTTCTGGTACCAATCAAACGCTCCAGACTCCTGGGAGTAGCGCTTGTCCCAGTACCATGCCTCGCCGTACGCTTGCGTCGCACAAGTCCCCATTATCATCAATCTGCTTCAGCTCGTCGATCGATTTTTTAGCAGCTTCTAATTCTAGAAAGATTTGTCCCCATTTATTTCTTCTTTCAAATGATTGGTAGGCAGGCCTTTTGCATTATCTGGGCCAAGTTCGGGTTTTGGGCTCAAAAGCCCGGGACCCGTTCAAACCCGCTTCTTATAATAAAAACAAAGTTGGTGTGCTTTTAGTCGATCCCACACTTATTGTTTTTGAGCATCTTATTTTCTATTAAAAGTTAAAAAATTAACTCAAAAATTAACTTAAAAATTAAAAAATTTCTTTTATTAAAATTTTACCACAAAAAATCATATACTCAATAATGAAACAAATCTTATTTAAACTCTAGTATCACGTCATAAATACCATAAACCTAATTCAAAATTTTAAATAATTTTTTATTTATTTAAACTTCAGCACAAGAAATCATATACTTGTGATAATTACTATATTCTCACCAATGGTTCATAATCAAATGGTATGTGATAATTACATAAAATAGCCAACCGGTGTCGGTTCTACTGCTTCAAGTCATGATTGACTTGGAGACATCGGCTGTATGTTTTGTTCTTATCGCATGACAACTTATAGGGCCCAAGAACGTAGAGATCTGGAAACAATGATTGTGTTACTTCGTCGAATAAACGGTGTCCATCTTTTGATTTCATTTTTTTGATTTGATTTTTTTTTCTTCCAACGGAGGGCTTACTAGAGCTTGTTAACTTTCAGGCATGTAACAAAAATGTTCCAGGCAAACCAATCAAAAAGTAATGGCACAGGCATCTGCTTTTGTTCAAACAACTATGGAATTGGAACCTATGTAACAGTGAAACTCTCTTTAGCCTCTCTTCTTTTTCCCACCCTTTCCTGATTTGGAAGTTCCAGCAGCAGATGTGGATGCGGGTTCCTGCTTCTTAGACCTCCCAGGATGCCGAGGTACCAACTCAGCAACACGGAGCATCAACTGTTTTCCTACACAGAATAATCAAAGCACAAATTAGCTATCGAAAAGAGCAGATTCCAACTGAATGACTAATATGGCTTGTAATTACTGAGGTAACATTTGTTTTTCTTCTAATTTTATGAGGATCTAAACTACCGAGCAACATAGCATGAGGAATCAATCCCCATAATACAGCTCCTTAAAATGACATTTGCCAGGCATGCATGGCACAAATTTAAATTCAGAAAGCCCCAAGAAAGGCCGTGATGATGATCACCTGTATAAGATTACAGCCCTGAACATGCTGAATAGCGGTGAAGTACATTTTAAGATTTTTTTAAAAAAAAAACAAGCTTTTAGAGATTTGTCAACCAATTTCGTTCGACACCTCCAAATGGTCAATTTTCATGAGAACTCCCGAGAAGTGATCATCAGATAAAGGGCAAGTTCGTACCACTAATCAATGCATTTGTATCCAAAACGAGACATCTCAAAATATTTATGGCTGCAAGAACTCATATCCAGGGCTTAATAGCAACCAACAGTTGCCAACTATAAACATACTGCCAATTAAATTTGAAGTTCAGGCCCCATATGGAGGATGATAGGAAGAGCAATTATCGATGAACTGAAGGAACTATGGGAAAGCATTTAGGGAAGGCAGAACGGATCAAATTTGGGAATTCAGAAATAATTCATTCCACTTGACAATTACACTTGGAAGGAGTTTCTATGATACAAAGCTATAGAAGACCATAGGTTGCTTCGTAATTCAACTGACAAAAATTAAGGGTGAACTGTTTGGGATAGTTTGGTCAAATTGTGAATTGAGAATTCTATTCATTACACTTAGCAATGACACATTGAAGGGGTTACTAGAATTGAAAGCAATGGAGACCTCAGGTTGCTTGGTAATTCATATGCCATTTAGTCACAGAAAATGACTAAATCATGCTATATCCAGTAACAAGGCTGATTTCCATTTGATGCCAAGGACCACGAAAACAAGTGGTTGAGATATGTTAGAAACAAATTTTTACCTTCCTCCTCACTGTAAGGAATTACATAAAACCACAAATAAGCAAGGTAAAGTCTGTTACTCCATATTTTCCATTTTAAATCAGCGAAAACATTACTCTTCTGAGAAAAAAAAGGTCAACATATATTACTGGTATTCAGTCTCAAGCCAGCATAATATGGGGAGATTCACTACAACATTAGGAACCTTCCATGTCAATCAACTAACATTTACAGGCACCCCTTGTAAGAAGTCAAGAGTGTGAAGTTAGACTGCGAATCAACACAGGTGCCACAAAGCCCCAACTCCCACAGACTGCAAGTTTTTATCATTAAGAGACTAATGTGCATCAAACCTCGATACTGGGCTCCAAATATTTGAAAAAACATATGGAATTCCGTGTTTTTGTGGAAGAAATCATGTCGCAAAACACAAAAGATATTGACCTTCCAGGAAGAAGGAATATGATTAACTCTTCAAAAAAAATTGTGTTTCCAGAAAGTGATAACCAAGAAAGTACTAGTTACAGATTTCCATTTCAAATAGAGAGGAGAATTGGAGCATACCAAACATAAGGCCACTGAATCACTAACATTTTACCCTCTTACTTCAATTATATATTCTGGCAATTAATGACTTCTAAATAAGAAATTTTATGTAATACAATTGATGCACATTAAGCTAAGAATTCCAAATGTTCGGGCAACCATCAAACAATAATTATAGGAAATACTTTCACATGGATTTCAAGTTAAAACACGCCCAATATAGTGTAACCAACTGAAGCAGAAGAACTTGTTTAATTTATAGGACTTTGCAGGAAATCAAACATTTCGTTAAAGACAACATCATATTACCAAATAACAGGCCAGTTCTCAAAATCCTAACCACTATCTTCAACTGAGAATTCCTCAAAATTTTTGTACATAATTGTTTAGTATATTGATTTTATTCTCCAGCAACGTACTGGATGTGGCTCTAAGAATTCTAAGAGAAAAGCCAGCGGATTCTGATCAATCAACATATAAGGTTTCTAAATAATAATTAGTAAATAGGAAGATGAATCCTTACTGGAAGAAATGGCAGGATTGCAAAGACTCCCGTCCTCCCTTTTCAGCAATACCCTCACCCTCCCTCTTTGCATGAAATCCCGTGGATAAGCCTTATCCATCTGCCATCAACACCCTCAAACACTTTCAAGACCCATAGAAGAATAAAATATAAAACATAAAACATAACAATAAACAAAGAAAAGTGCCAATTGTTAGATCCAGCCACAACACGCTCGCACACTTTCGAGACCCACAAACGGTATTCATAAATTTTGAGAAATAAAAAAAAAAGACTAATTCATAGATCTATCTGAAATACTCACACGACTGCAAGATCCAAGTAAACAAGAAAAGCTAAAAAACTGAAGAAAGAAAGCGCAAAATGAGCTTCATAGAAAAATAGCAACACAAACCTCGATAGCAACGGGGAGCTTGAGATGGCCGCAGCAATCGGCGATCTCGACACACGTTGGGTTTTCGCATGCATTGCTGAGGCCAATCCGCCTGCCTTCCGCCACTGTTTTCTTCGAGTTTATGTAAACCGGGTAGAACACCGTCCACTTCTTTATGTTTGGCATTTCTCCTCCGTCCATGGCTGTGATTCCAAAACCCTCACCGAAACAACGATCAAATTCAGCGATCAAGAACACAAAGCTGTTGAAACAACTCCGAGGCAAAGTAATACGACGTCGCTTCTGTTAGGGCAAACGCGAAATACAATTGACCAGATTAATTGGGAATATAAACTTTCGGGCTTCTCAACGGAGGCCCAATTGTGAAGATCTCGGGCCATTGCGGGGCCCCAAACGTTATGTTGGATATCAAAGAATTTTAAAGACATTTTAGATGTTATCAGGAGGCTCATACCACTGCTATGTACAAAGATTGATTGATATACACTAAAATTCAGGATAAAATATTACAATCTCTTTAACTTATGATCCCCATGTTTAACTGATCGTAACAAAAGAAAGGCATAACAGGCCTGTAACTTGACCAAAATAAAAAATTTTACATTGCACTTGAAAGGGTCGAGAATCGTTTCAGTAATCACATGGCTCTATTCAACTGCTCGGTACTGTACAGGAGTCACCCGTGGGGAAAAATGAAGATGAGAAAGGATATGCATATAGGCTATATATTTGAAAGAGTCCGAAAGCCTCATTCTGGTGAAATCAGGTAAGTTCTTATTTGTCTTCCTGGTATCAAGGCGTATCTAACAACATATTCTCAGATAACCATCTTCTGTTCCAACAAGAAACAATCGGGAGAAAGGAAGAATCCTTATGCTTGATAACACTGATAAGTTTTTTGTTCCATTTTCGGCCATGTAAAGCTTCTGAGGTACGACCCGAGGATGCCCATCCTGTCACACGACAATCAGAAAGGAAAAATTCAATAATAGTCAATCAACCCTTCAAACAAAAAGAACAATTTTTCTTTTGGGAACTGGGTGGTTCAACAGCATTCAACAGTTGTTTCACCGAATCACTGTATTGTCTCTCCTGAAATGAATTTACAGCTATACCAGGTAAAGGTTCTGCATTCTCAAACAATTATGGTGGTGTAAAAAATGTCAAATGCAGAAACGGGCAAGGAATTGGGATTTGTGATGTTAATTGCATGCTTATATTAGACATTTTTTAGAATTGAGAGTATACTACAGTTTACATACTTCATCGGCAGCTTTAGATAATGAGGTAAGCCCAATCCTATGCCTGGAGATTGTGATAACATCTTGGCCCCATAAGGAGAAGCCAGACAAACCGTCTGTATGACCTTTGAAAATAGTACATTGAGGTGCCAAACCCCTGCAAGGAAAAATCATCCGAGGCAATTAGATAAGCCAGACCTTTACTATGCAACGTTAATTTCAGTATATGCTAGCTCCAGGTAATAGGAATATTAAAGAAAGATTCAAGATAAGCATGAAAAGAAAAAATGCTCAAAAGGGTTTATTCTTCTCGTGCTTAAATTTTGCAGCCCAAATCGTCTTCAACAGTTTTAGAGTTTGTGCAGCGCTGGAACATCCACATTTTTATATCTCAGCCCATTGAGAGAGGGAGGATTGTTGTGCAACACCATGCTTGCTATGTGTATTCACGCTCATAGGCGGAATAGTGTTGGAAAGTCCCAAGTGGTTAGGTAGGGACTTTAGAATGAGATCATGTACTAATTGGGCCTTTTTACCTAACAGCTTAAGCTTTCGTGTTAGAAGTTCTTACATAATGTTAGTCACTGATCATCTGAAAGAGAAGATTTTTAATTTTCACTAGTGAGTGGTCCAGTTGGTTACGTAATAAAATCCTCCACATTTGGATCTTTGTAACAAGATTTAGGGCTTAATACAGCATTATTGCACTTTAATCTATTGAGTTAAATACTTTAGTTAAGGTTATGTCCCAAAATGTTATATCATGCCTACATAAAGACACTCAAGAGATGAAATATAGGTTTGATTTGTTTTTTAACTCCACAACTGGGTCCACTTATGTATCTAGGACCTAGACATCAAAGGGAAGCTAGAAAGCCACATTTGTTTGGTTTCGAGCTTAAAACAAGTTTAGGTACATTCGCTTTGAAAAGTTTCTCTAACTGCAATTTTTTCTTCTGGAAATATATACTATGCTAGATGTCTATAAATGTGGATAAATCATGCTTCAAGTGAAAAGTGTTTTATACATGTATCACGATGGAGATATTTGGAAAGACATTGACAATCATTTTAAAGACTCTAGGTAGAATAGACGTACGTTTGAAGGGTTTTGCAATCCTGCAGTAACTATTGAGTTAAAGGGTATTCACACAATACAGATATAAGAACCTGCATTGTTTCATGCACTCATTGCTGCCAAATTGCAAAACCTTCCGTAAATAATGATGTAGAACCAAAATAAAGGCCATCACAGGAATGAGTTGTCAATCGCTAGAGGGAAAGATTAAGATCTCAATGACTCCAGTCATTACTCAAAGTCCTAAAGAATTTTTCAATCATTAATACCTAGATGTGTAATCATGATTCGAAGCTTAGTCATACAAATGTCACATTATACCTCAAAAAGGCTCCACATACTTCAGTCTGATATTTAAGAATAGATGTACTACCAAGAAAGGGAGGGAAAACCAACCAACTTGGGGGAACCCAAAAGCTTTGGAAAGTAATCAAGGAACAAGTTATTCCTAAATTCAAAGTTTTGCAATTACCTTCTCAAGTCCCAGATGCGTAAAGTCCTGTCATGAGAGCTTGAAACAAGCAAGTGATCTTCTGGTGCAGCCAGCTGTACGTAATATGGTTAACGGAAATCCAATTCAAGCTACTAAGGACCTTAATCCAGAAAATTAAGCATACCTTGGTTATATATCCATCATGAGCGCGCCAAGAGGAAATCACATTTCCACTCCTTGAGTCAAATAATCTACAGTGACCTGTACTTAGACCAGCTGCAATCCAAGATGGTGAAACAAAAGTTCCATATGCTTGTGTTGTGTCAGATCCACAGGAGCATATGGCAGAAACAAGAGAAGGAAAACCCAAGTCAGTAGACTCTCCCCTCCACAAGTGAAGCTTTTGACCCCGTGAAATATCAATGAACCTGTATAGTATGTAGAAAGTCAGATTGAAAGGCATTGCAAAATTTTCTTATCTCACGTCCACATGAGAGACAAGCAGGTCGTCGAGTATGTATTTACCTGAGAGAACCATTTCCAGTGCCAACTACAAGCATTTCAAGAAACTCTAATTGATGCATACAAGTATACAAGTTCCCATCAAAGGTGCTGGTCAATATCCCACTTGACAGGGGATTTGAATGTAGCAAATTTGCCTGGTCCGCATTAAACTTTGAAACAGGTGACAAAGGGCTTGCAAGATTTGTGGAATCCACCGAGGGTTCAGCAAACACTGATATTAGTTTCCCGTTACGGCTATTCCAAACATGTATAGTGCCATCACAAGATGCCATCCTTCCAGTAGATGACAAGACGCAGATGTCATTTACAACCTTAAAATTGCAAAGCAATTAGAGAGATATGGCTAACCGAAATCAACATCCCAAGAATCATGGTAAAGGTTAGGTCTAACAATTGATGCTAGACAGAACATAACAGTGTAAGTGCTGCAAAAAACAATGTACAGGATGATTCCTCTAAAGTATAAGGGAGGAAAGGAACAAACCTCTTCATGACCATAATAGCCAGACACACAATTAATTCTCGTAAGATCCCATTTCTGAATGGTCCCTTTGAATCCTGGCCCAGTTCCTGCAGTGAAAACCATACACTCATCTTGGCAAACAGCTAATGACCTTAATGCCCCATGATGCGCACGTACTGAGTATATAACAGATGCTCTGATCTTCCATGGAAGTTCATCTTTTAAACCCCCAACACGCCCAAGAAAATCGGGCCCATCCCAGCTACAAGCTGGACTAGGGAACCAAAACCATGGCTCACGCTTAACAAGGTTTGAGTTTGATGCATCCCATTCAACTGAACTCTTATGAGCATCATTAGTCCATCTCTGAGGAATCAAGTTTTTCGAACTTCTAACTCCTTGTGACTGGGGAATTGACCATCCAACCCCATTAAGTAACATCTTTGCAGGATTGTATTCACATATTGAACCCTTGTTGAATATGGGCCTCTTAGCATTTACACTTTCTGGACTACCACGAGGTGATTCTCCAGTATGTTCCCACTGAATCATGACAGGTTCAGAAATACAAAAGTGAATGAAATGTCTGTGACAAAAATGTTCAGATGAACTAAGTCATCAGAATCACAAAGCTCTCATACCTTCCAATTATGACACCGCAGAAGATATTGTTCTAGAAGCAACCATGTTGCACAACACTGTCGAAGTTTCTCTATCCCAAGAAGAGATGCAAAAGAAGGATACAGAATCAACCTGCAAAACTTCTGGAATGTTCAATACATGCTAATGGGAGACAACAATCTTCATTGACAATTTAAATTTCAATGTGAACTAGGCATTTAGTCAAGTCAATAATCAGTACTCACACAAGATCTGTACGGCTTTCAATTTGAGCCTCCCCATCAATTTTTGGTTTTGAAACCTTTAAGGTTTTGACAAGAGAAGCAGATCCTCCAGCAATTTCCTGTGAGAACGCAAGCTCATCAAATAGCTCTTTAAGTTGTGGCAGAACATGCAGAGCTGTCAAGTCAGGTCCAATCTGCTGACAAATTGCCATGAGAGTAGTGGCAGCAACCTGGGAAAAAAAGCTATTGCATTATTAGACATCTCAAAACTAACTAGTCAGTTATTAGAGCTTCATACAAAGGAAAAGGGGAGCCCAATTATAATGCAAGAACACAATCAACTCATAATAAATCATAACTCCATCTTGTATTAGGAGATAAGATCCTTTAAACCTAGTCTGCACCCAAAAAAGAGACCAGAGAAATTTAAAGCACCTGAAGCACTGCCAATTCCAAGTTTTTCTGTAGAAGAACCATAACATGAAGGCAACTCTGGTCCTGCATAATCATAACAGAGATACTATTGTAATTATCACATTGCACACCCAAGGTCCAATAAAAAAAAATGTAACAGAAGTGACAGTAAGATCCCATACGTCAATTAGCTCCTTTACAACTACATCCCTTGGCAGGTACGCAACCAGGCCAGGGAATGTCATTAGACAATCGATAAGAGCTAAAGAACTCCAGCTCTGAACAGGCTCAGGCTTCTTCACACACGAAACCTCGAGACAGGTACGGACAACATGTTTTAGTAATGGCAGCAATTGTTTGACAATAAAAACCTCCCCTAAAAGACCACCTGAAAATCCAAAATAAATTAGTGGCTTAAAGGCTGAACACACAACTCCAGAAAAAACATCAAAATCACAACCCAATGAACCAAGAATACCAATTCTAACCAGGGCATCAATTCCATCAGCACAAAGACCTTTCCCGAAGCAGTGAATAAGAGGCAAGATAGTCTGATCAACAAATAGAAATTAGGAGGCTATAATTGCAATGAAAAATTACTTGTGTTACAAGATATGGTGTTGCATCTCCGTACACAAGAAGATGGATAGCTATACATCAGAAAACTGAAATGCCTAATGGAAAACTTTAGGAATAGTGAAACCTGGTGAATCGTGACAGGTACACCGAGCTCTTCACTAGACCCAATCAGCAGCACAGATGCAGCAGCTGCTGAACTCTTATGAGGGGCAACATACAGGTTTGATATGACCAAAGGATGTATCGCCTCAAGATATGCTTGTTTACCAAGCCGATTCCATATCTCTCGCACAAATGAATCTTGGAGAATAGAAACCTTCAAATGCGAATAACCTGTAGTCTGAAATTAATATTTCAATGGGTTGTAAGTCCAAAAAAAGAAAGTCCATATAGAGACATTTAGAAAGCAAAGTTCATAACTAGCCTGTAAAATCTTCTGAATGGCTGGCAAGACCAGTGTTTTCACTGCTTTTGGAGTCAAGCATTTTATGAATTCTTTCAGCAGTGTTAAAGCCCATTCGGCTTCAGCATCTGATAAGGGGGTCACTACCATTGGTAAGCAGTACGGAGCACACATTTCAGCTGAAAATGCTCCCATAGTTTTGAGGGCTCCTTGCTTTGCAAAACTCGCAGCATAACGAAGACGAGAGACATCTGTAGCAAGAAGTTGCAGGGGAGAAAGAAACAAGTACGATGACTTAACTGTTGCAGGAAAATAAGGCGAATCTAAAAGACTTTTAGCAGATGGCCTCCTGACAATAAAAACAAACAATCAATCAAACTTCAATTATATATTAATGTGCAGAGTCCCACAAAGACATAGTAGAAACATGAGAACCACACGTCCCACCCCAGACCCTAAAAGGGGAAAAAAAAGAGCAACAACGAACAGGAAAAGAACCAGAAGATGGGTAGGGAAGCACTACGCAAACATATTGTTCGTGTTACTACCATCTTCAACAGCTTATAAAGATATCTAAAATTAGAAAAAGAAAAATACTGCTTGTAAACAGATACCTCACCCAATCCCTCTGAATGCATGCTTCAACAAGTACTTTAGTGTGAGGAGGGAGTTCATGTATCAATCCAGGTAATATGCCACTCTCAAAGTAAGAGGTTAATGAATGTGAATCAAAAAGTGGCTTCCTTAAATAAAGTTCTGCTAAAATACAGCCCACAGAAAAGATGTCCTTTGCAGCCGCTTCAGTGGAGATCCTTGAACAACATGCCCTCTGCTTCCAAAGTAGTAACTCTTGATATCCCATCGAACCTTCACCTTCCACCTCAAGATGCTCAAGAAGATAATTCAGATCAATACTGAGGGGCAACCCATCAGTTCTGACAATATCAGAGAGTGAAACTATACTACTTTTCAAACTTTCACTTGGTGGCTCCTTAGCAAGAGGGACATCCTTCCCTGCATACTCTGGATGACAGCTATAAAGGGCACTCAAATGCCTCGCATGTTCAGAAAATGCAGATGCTTCTTCTAAGTCCTTTAAATGGGCAGTTTCAAAGAGGAGACATCTTCCATTTTCTGCCCCATTTCCTTGGCGTTGATGCATAGTTGATTCGTTGGTGCTACCACATATTCTCCTGCTAGTATCTCGACGCATAGGATGTGGTCTAGTAAATAGCTGGCGGCGTCCCACTGACCTTGGCATTGTGGTCTCTGAAGAAGGCAGCATAACATTTTTGGCATCAATAGCCGCTCGACCCGACATTTTGTACCCGAAGGTAATATCAATCCAATGGTGGATTTGCTGGGAGACCCGATCACTTTCTAAAGCCTCACGATGCAATTTAATGAACTCCTCAGGACTACCCGCCCATGAAGGTACGGCCAAATCAGTCATACCAGCATTCAGAGAACTGAAAATTTGGGGATCACAGTAAAACTCTGGAATGCACTCATCAGGTGTCCATTGGTAAAGTCTTTGCATTGTAGAAGGATACTCATTGGGCTCATAAACTGAACGAACAGCCATACGCAGCACACTCAAAGGTAACCTTCTTGCTTTATAACTGCAGACAGCCAATTCTGAAAGGCATTCATCTGATACATGGTGGGCGATTTCAGATGTTGAATAGGTGAAGTCCAATTGTTCATCGCCTTTTGCCAACCGCCATTTGCTTTTGCTTAAATCCCTCCACCCCACATCGGATTTTTCATCAGGTTTTGTGCTAAAATCTATCACCCATGGCATTACTGTATGAAATGTGTGGTCACCCCACCTTCTCCCAGCTAATCTATTTAAAATGAGCAGGTACTCAAAATTACTCATCTCTCCTCTCCACCACTGATTAAAATCATTATGCCAGTCTATAGCTGGAGAAAGCTTCAAATCAGCATAAAGACCTTGAGAAGGACAACCCTTTAAATAGCAACCTAAGTTTGTATCAATGCATTTGTTGTGTCTAATACTTGAATCAAATCCAAGGCATGGCTTGTCACAAATGCGAAGCCAACACCAGCACGACTCAGTCAGCATTACATTAGCTGGGCACATATTACCATGGGTAACCCCCAAACCCTGCATATAAGCCAGGGCTGAGAGTATCTGATACGTTAAAAACCTTATGTGCCACTCAGACTTTAAAGCATTTGGGCTGTAATGAAGAATATTTTCCAAGGTGTAAGGCGCCTTTGGAAGCACCAAAGTTGTATAGCCAGATGTTTTGAGCATTGTAAGAACAGGAGCTATATTTGGATGTCTCAGAGAACCAGGGAAGCTACTCTCCTTGAATGATGGCACCCCAAGTAAACCAAGGAAATTTATACTATCTCGACCTGAAGGTTTTTCTTCAATCAAGAGACTAAGCGAGCACAATATGTGATCTTCAAGAGATCCAGACAGGTAGTTAGCAAAAATATCTTCAAAAGTTGAGTAGGAAAAAATCCCAACATGAGCAATCGGGGCCAATGCAGTGATTGTCCTCGAGCAAGAGAACCTACCAGAACCACTGCAGGCAGAAGACTCTAGTAAGCTCTTTTTGCCACCATTTGCTAAATATGATGAAGTAGCCTTTTCGCCAAGATTATCAATACTACTATATTCTTCATGATTTTCTTCTATATACTCATTACTGCAAAGAAAAAAGAAAACTTCACGTCATTTACTCAGTAAGGTTAACCACGCTCCCTAGGAACATGCATATTCTTTGATCAGTAAATCATCAATTTACAAAGAAAAGGAGGATGCTCCAGTGAGCAAGAAGTACACTAGAGGTAAGAGTTCAAAAGATTAAAAAACTCCACAAAAAAAGACAAGTAAGCATGCCCTATGCAGACATCTAAGCATACAATATTCTCTGGAACAACGTTTTATCGACACCAATGTAAGTTCATCCCCTCCAAGAGTCCAGATCTTCATTCCTCACTAAATTATCCACACATAAGGCTCAGGAGGAACAGACAATGTAGGAACATGCTACGGTAATGCTGGAACTGCCATCTTTGGCATTACTAATCGAACTACCTTAGAAGATGCTACAGTCAATGCTAGGTAGTAAAAAACACTTCATATAAACATATATGTTTCCTCGTTTTTCTCCCTTTTCACTCCCCTAACCAAACCCGCAAGCAAGTTCTACCATACAGACTTGCATGAACAATTGAACTCACAACTGTAGTAGCTTCCATTGCATAAAAGGGCCAAACAGAACTTAGTTAAGGTTAAGTGGAGAAGAAGAGAAAGAAAGTGAAGTTGAGCACGATATAGAACGAGATGATCGTACACATATTTAACCAAGCAATTCTGGGCATGAGAGGGAATGTACACCAATAAGAACTGAGGAGCTGAGCCCTCCACATTTGGATTAGACGCCTGCAGCAACAAACCACCAGATTACATTAGTCAAGGAGCCATTGAGAGAAAAGGAGAGAGAGAGGAGGAGGGGGGGGGGGGGGGGGGGGGGGACCTGAACAACGGCAGAGGAACCAAGGGGGAGTGCGGAGCCGGAGTCTGAGATTCCATAGGAAAAATCAAGTCGGCCGGAGAAATCGGACTTGATTCGGGCTTGGAGGCACTCGAAGCACATTCGTGCTTCCATTTTCTCTTCCAATGAGATATGATCACTCAATTTCCTTCCATTTCTCTTCCTGTCTACAATGCTTGAATCTGACAGTCCACCCGCTTTGATCGCCGGGCGTAATTCCGGAATAACAGGAAATGTTTTTGGTCGTGCTACGACTGCAAACGGTGCCGTTTAACGCCTGGTCACCTAACATCTACCTCCGATTCCTAGACTGGTTGGTGATATAACAAACACTTAATCGCGGGCTGGGGTGGGCCGCGTATGGGTCGAGGTGCCTGCCTTAGAGCCCGTGTACTCGCGGGTCTCCAGAACTCATTCCAGCGTTCTAACTTATTATGTAGCATCTGAAAAGACCACGTCGCCACCAATATTAAGAGTTTGATTACGAAATGAATTAATGGCAGCAATCTTAGCCCTTTCGTGGTTTTCATCTTGTCCTCTTAAAATTTTTTATCATGGAAGAATATTTTTCAAGTTGACCTTTTTGGGAAGATTCATCATATCACATTATTATTTATTTATGAATTGAATATACAACAAAATAAATACAAGCGCCAAATCACTTAGCCAACTAGTTTGGTGGTGAGTTAACAGGGATCTCAACAGTAATATTTAGGGCTTGACTCCGTGTGCATGAGTTTGGGTCATGAGTTGTAATATTTAAAAATAATAAATAATTCTTAAAAAAATAATAACAACAAAAAAACCAGTACCAAAACATAGTAGGTTTAAAGAGATTCATATTAACAATGTTATACGTTCCCATAGTTTATTCTCATAGACTTTCTCTTGTTTTCTTATCATACAACATCTTATAGAGATTTCTAATCACATAGAACTCAGGAAGCACTCATCACATCCTCTTGGGGTTCTATGGACTATTTCAAACAATTAACCAACCTCCCGAGGAGACTATCTTTGAACCGGCACACTAATTAGGTACCTTACTAATTAGGATATTCCAACTCTGTACTTGACCCAATTATTTCAACAACCTTGTTGGAAACCTATCCCAACAACCTTTTATTCTTGTGGGTATTATTATTGGCTTTAGATGCCACATAAGCCATCGAGATCCGTATCCAACATCCTGGAATTGGCATCATTCCTGGATAATACCTCTTATTGTCAAGATAAGATGAATTATCACCCTGCTTTTCGTCCCCAAACACAAAACCCTCAATCACTATCTTTCATCCCAGCTTCCAGCCTTGGTCTTAATGTTTCACTTTTTCGCTTCCGCTACATCACCCCCATTTTAAATGTCAAAGACAGAATTAATAGATAACTAGAGTAGACTCTGTGCACGGGAAGAGTGCACATCAAGAGAATATTGCACGTATGATTATTCTGCACAAGCTTTCTCATTTATTGATGTCACAAGAGAAACCATGGCGCTTCTTCAGCTTTACAGAAAACAATTGTTCTTTACAAGAGAGATTATTGTGTCAAGCCACACAGGCCTGTTCATGGTTCAGAGTAAGTGGAGAACAAATAATGAACACTTACTTTTTCTGAGCCACAAGTACTTACAAGAATGAATAATTGACAAACAAATAGATTGAGGTTACATGTACATGTTAGCCAAAGGTCTTTTCACTGCTGTAACACATATACAGAAAGCCATCATCATCCTTGTAAGATTCATAGATGGCATCCATGCGACTGGCTGCAGATGAAAATCATAAACAGAAGGTGTCAGTAGGTTCCCAACACAACGCAGAAGCTGACCCAACTCTAGCAAAGGGTAAATGAATCAGTTTCATCTATTTACCTGTCTGAGGTAAGGTGTTCTTTACAAAAACAAAAAGAGCTTTCCCAGGAGTCAGTTTCAGCCTGCTACTTAAGATGTGGATAAATTGCCCAACAGACATCTCTCGAGGAACCAGATATCTAGAACAAGTAGGATATACAAGGACATATCAGTCTCCTCTAAAAGAGAATTTAAGACAAAAAGGTTAAAATCTATCAGTTTTGTAGACAGTGATTCCATCGATTCACAACTCATTTTCCAAATTGATACATTCTAATTCCACCGAAACAGTTAAAAGGGGATTCATCTATGAACAAAATTCTGATGAAGATGAAGATGAAGATGAGACTATTGATAACGAATAATGCAAAGTGTTTATTCTACAACTTTGCCGAATTGGGAAATAGTCTGAAGTCAGAAACATTCTATTGCAATTGATATCAAAAAAGATGATTGCCAGAAGTTTGTAAATTCTTCAAGTATGAAACTCACATCTATTTCATCGCACGCATGGTTTTTAACAAAAGAAACCATCTTAAAGAATTGGAATACAGTCATGAGAGGTTGAACTTACTTTTTCTTTTCCAATTCAGGCAGTTCCGTCCTCGAATATCTTTCAATGATAACCTGCAAGAAGAACACAAATAAAAAACCTAATGAGCTGCAATAGCTAAAGAGTTATGCCTCCTAGCTACAATTGGCACTAATTACAAATATGTTGGATATTTCAACTAAAACAAAAGGATTACAGAACCATGCAATCCTGCTTAATTTCTGATATCCTCGCACGGAATGAGACAACAAGCATATAGCAATAGAACTTTTGGTGCAAAAAACCAAGGGCGCAAGGTTGCCATAATTTGGCTTCTAAATTTTGGAAAAGACTATAACCAAATCATTTGATCATTAGCTCGTGCAAAAGGAAAATCTGAATTTCAGATGCAGTTTCATTCAAGTCCACACAATTTAATCAAGATGACTTTCAGAAAGGGTCTGAATTCACAAAGTAGAACCCATCTTACTCAAGAAGCGTTGACTTTTCGCAGTAAGACATCCCACATTACAATCACAACCAAAAATAACAACTTCCTATTGAGGTCTAGCATGGATGATACAAAAGGCATTAGCAAATGCTTTTCAGATTTTCATGGATAGTCTGGATTTATATTGATGTGTTGTTATGCATAAATCCATGTCAACTACCCCATTTTGGTAAGATGAGAACAGAAAGTTGGAATCTTTTGATTATGACGCCCAAGAAGTACATCAACCAAACAAAATAGATTACAGGAACACAAATAATCATGAAAAACTTCTCAACATTCATTTGAATCCTTTTAGAAAGATTTTCAACCTTAGAGATATCAAATTCTAATCCTAGTTTGTAACATTTCGAATAGTTACGTAAAAGAAAAAACAAACAGCAAAATAACTGAAAGATAGCTCATATCAAAAGACATAAGATTGTGGGAAAACTTGCCGGGACTCGATCTGGGTATTTCTGAATTATGTTCTTTGCATCATGGAGTCGTTCCTCTGCACCAATAAACCAATAAATAAATAAATAAATAAGGAAAGCAATGATATATACCTATACACATATATTGGATATTTCTTTATGAATTAGCTAAAAGAATCATCAAAGAAGTTGAGGGAATGAGAAGATTGTAGAGCTTAGAAAAGGAACGAACCAAATGAGTGTTGCCTCTTGAAAGAGTTAATCTTTCCCATCGATTTTTCCTTTCCTTCCTCTTTCTTTTCCTGGTTTGTGAGTTCGAACGAGAGAACAGATGAAATCTTGGGAATCTCTACTTATAAGCGAAAAGAGAAGGCTTTGGATGACGACGAACTTTGGAATTCCAGGAAATGTAGACGTGTAAGATAGCTAGAAACGCTATTTAGATGGATTACGAAAGGGGGTCTCAGCTGCCTTGTCGGTGTGGTTTGAGTAAACAAAAACGGTAGTCAACGAATCCCTTAGCGCTTGCCAAAAGTTGTGGAGTTAAATGGGCCGATGTTCTTTGGGCCCGAAAAGTTCCCAATGATTGTCGTCCCCACAGCTGTCATGAAAACGCCAACTAAGTAACGTAAGTTTTTGCGGCGGTGATTCCATGGGGTAGATCTGAGAATTCCGACGACATCCTACGAAGAAATCGACAGACAAGGACTGTCATAATTGCGATCGTGGTTTTCTACCTCCCCCGCGTGGTCCGTCTCCGAGGCCCCGCCTGTCGGCGCGGGGAGCAAACAGATCATGTGAGTTACACGTTCAAGATGTTCAATACAAGGAACACTACCCCATGCTTCATTTAATCAGTAGAATTTTCCCACTTCATAATGATAGCTGTCCCGAAGTTACGAGTGCCGAAACAGCGACCCTCGCAGATTCGTGAGGTTGCCGTTTGGCGTGTTTTATGCTGGTTTATGACTGGATTTTGTTAGCCTGGCACCATCGGGGTTGAAGAGGATGTACCACCAAGTCACCAACTCCAGGACTCACCAAACCCGGATGTAGAAACAAGCATTGCTCGGGATTGACTCATCCATCGCAATCACCATTTCCTATTTTGGATTAAGTAGATCAGTGAACCTTAAGAAGCTCACTTTTTAGCTTAAATTGGCATGTAATAAATGAAAATGGATGTTGTTTACCCAATTAATTAGGTAGTGAGTTTGGGTGAGGCCTAAAATTTGAGGCGCTTATACATGAGTTTAGGTACGTGAGTTATAATATTTAAAAATAATAATAATAAATAATAATAATCAAAATATTTATTTTATAAAATCTCTATTTTTTATCATTTCAACTAATATGTCATTTCATTCTGAACAAAAAAAAATGGTATTTTTATTTAGAATTTAGGTTTTGATATCAAATTAAAAAATACAACTTCTTTTAAGTAAATATAATTTTTAGTTAAATAATAGAGATTAGAAAAAAATAGGCAAAATCAAGATAACTTATATACATTATTATAACATGTCTTGTTAATTTTTAGAAGAAAAAGAGATGTGCATGTAATAAATGAAAATAGATGTTACTTAGTGATGATGAGTTAATGAAGATTTCAATTTTAAGATTTGGGATTAGATACATGAGTTTTTAAGTTTGGATATATGAGTTGTAATATTAAAAAATAAAAATAAAAAGAAGGCTAATATGTTATTTCATTTTGAACAAAAAAAGAAGAAGATATTTTTATTTGAAATTTAAATTTTAATATAAAATTAAAAAATACAACTTCTTTTAAGTAAATAAAATTTTAATTAAATAAAAAAATAGTCAAAATCAAGATAACTTATATACATTATTAAAACATGTCTTGTTAATTTTTAGAAGAAAGGGAGATGTGCAGTAGGGTAATAGGTCCAGGTCAAAGGTGGGTGCGGCGGCAACTTGACAGGCAATTTCGCAAACGCGTCATCTCCAGTGGGCACGGACCGACACGATGCACCGACGCCGAGAGTAAATTAAGGAGGTGAAACTCTGGCGTCGATGTAGATCCGGAGAAAGAGTAAAGTGAATCTGACCCAAATTACGCGGTTGGGGGGAACTAGGGTCAGAAGGCCTTCTCTATAAATCAGCACCTACGAGCGTAAGTTTGAAATCGTGCCGCTTGCGAAGTCCTTGGGTCTCTTATACCTCAGGCAACTGCAAACTCTAGGGTTCAATACAGTCTCTCGCTCCTCTTTACGAGGTATGACTCTGTCCATTCCTTGATTCGACGTGTTTTGCCTTTTCACTTTCGAGTCTCTCGATTGAAATGCTACCATGTCTGCGTTTTACGAGCCAAATCGTCTTCTTGATTTGTTCAATTAGGCGCTTCTCTCCTAATGTATGCATTGAGGCTGCAGATCTGGTGGTAAACTTGCATAGGGATATTAGCCATGTGATAAGTTCGGGCATTGTATGTTCTGCAAAATCTTGTGTGTTCAGTCTTTCTTCCATCTGTGTAAGGGTTTTTCTGTTTTTTAAATCTAGCAGTTAGTTGGGGTGCTTTTAAGATTGTGTGTGGCAAGCTTAGAAAAAAGGGTTGTCGGTTGCTGTTCTGGCAGCGAAAAACATATCTGGCAGGAAATGCTAGCTTCTTGTACTGTATTCTACTAGATCTGTCCTGGACCTTTCCTTGTTGAATAGATAACTGACACCTTCAGGAACAACATATGTTGGATCTCATGACAAGGTTATGCAAACACTAGCTAAGGACAGAAATTCCATCACATTTTGCTGTTTCCCGCGAGTTTTTGTGAAAGACTCGTGTCTAAGTATAGATTCTTCTGTTACGTTTTCAACTTATTAACTACTTTCGCCGAACAGGTCTTTTGAAAATCCCATCTGAATAATGGTGTTGTTTATCTATTGTGCTAGTATTATGGCTTTTAATCATAACTGTTTCTGCACTTATTGCAGCCTGAAAGAAATGGAGACCTTCCTATTCACCTCTGAATCAGTGAACGAGGGACACCCAGACAAGCTCTGCGACCAGATCTCTGATGCAGTACTTGATGCTTGCCTAGCACAGGACACCGACAGCAAGGTGGCCTGTGAGACTTGCACCAAGACCAACATGGTCATGGTATTCGGAGAGATCACAACCAAGGCCAATGTGGACTATGAGAAAATCGTGCGTGACACATGCCGAGGCATTGGCTTTGTTTCGGACGATGTGGGTCTTGACGCCGACAACTGCAAGGTCCTTGTCAACATTGAGCAGCAGAGCCCTGACATTGCTCAGGGTGTCCATGGTCACCTCACCAAGCGTCCCGAGGAGATCGGTGCTGGTGACCAGGGTCACATGTTTGGCTATGCCACCGATGAGACTCCTGAGTTGATGCCTTTGAGCCATGTGCTTGCAACCAAGCTTGGCGCTCGCCTCACTGAGGTCCGCAAGAATGGCACTTGCCCATGGCTTAGGCCAGATGGGAAAACCCAAGTCACTGTTGAGTATTACAATGACAACGGTGCCATGGTTCCTGTTCGCGTTCACACCGTGCTCATCTCTACCCAGCATGACGAGACTGTTACTAATGATGAAATTGCTGCTGATCTCAAACAGCATGTGATCAAGCCTGTGATTCCCGAGAAGTACCTTGATGAGAAGACCATATTCCACCTTAACCCATCGGGCCGTTTTGTCATTGGTGGCCCTCATGGTGATGCTGGTCTGACCGGGCGTAAGATCATCATTGACACCTATGGTGGGTGGGGTGCTCACGGTGGTGGTGCATTTTCTGGGAAGGACCCAACGAAAGTGGATAGGAGTGGTGCTTACATTGTCAGGCAGGCCGCAAAGAGCATTGTGGCCAGTGGACTCGCCAGGAGGTGCATTGTGCAAGTCTCTTATGCCATCGGAGTTCCTGAGCCATTGTCGGTGTTTGTTGACAGTTATGGTACCGGAAAGATTCCCGACAAAGAGATCCTCAAGATTGTGAAGGAGAACTTTGATTTTAGGCCTGGGATGATTGCCATTGACCTTGATCTCAAAAGGGGTGGCAATGGCAGGTTCCTGAAGACCGCTGCTTATGGACATTTTGGCAGGGATGACGCTGATTTTACCTGGGAGGTGGTGAAGCCACTTAAGTGGGAGAAGGCCTAAGCTTGATTAAGGTTTTTTTCACCAGTATCCAAGATACAATTAACTTGTTATTTGCTTCTCCGCTGCAAAGCGGAGCCACACTGTTGGCTCTTCCTATGTGGTTTTTATTTTTTTATTTTTATTAAATTTCATATGTTCTTTCGGTAGATATTGTTAGCTTTTATGAGAAGGATGTCATAAGCGACTGGAAAGCTACAATTGTATTTGTATTTTATTGCTGGAAAGAGATATTAATTTATGCAATAGCATCGTTGGTTGGCAGCAGAGATGCAACAATGTGAAGTTGCATGAGTTGTATTACTTTTTGACAAAGTGCATGTGAGAAGATCAATATGCAGTCTATAAACTGAGCTGGGTCCTAACTTTGGTCTGTGGTGTTCTCCATCTTTGTGATCCACTTTCCTGTTGCATTCCGCACAGATACACCCATGATTTGCGAGTCCAACTGGTCAAGGGTTCTTGTGTGCACCTTGGATTAGTGATGAGGCTGGAAAGAGGCTAAAGGGCTCTTCATTTTTGGGCTGGAACCCTGTAGAGTGGCCTTAATGACCAAGGAGGCTAGTGAAAACTATAGTTTCTTCTCTTTCTCTTCCCGTTTCCCCTCACAGATGCTCAAACTAGTTCAAATACGTGATCTTTCTTCGGTAGATTCATGAGTTAAGAGATGCTTCTTTGATATTGTTATTAATGGTTCATACTACTGTTTTATTTATTTATTTTATTTTTTGTGTGGATTTGCAAATCTAAATGATGAGACGGCTGAGTGAGGGGACTTTACCTAAAAAATTTTCCAAACAAAGCTTCTTTGATATTGTTATTAGTGGTTCGTACTACTGTTTTTTTTTTTTTTTTTTTGTGCAGATTTACAAATCCAAATGATAAGACGGCTGAGTGAGAAGACTTTATCTAAAAGATTTTCAGAACAAAGCTTCTTTAATATTGTTATTAATGGTTCATACTAGTGTTTTTTTTTTTTTTTTTTTTTATGCGGATCTGCAAATCCAAATGATAAGACAGCTGAGTGAGGGGACTTTACCAAAAAGGTTTTCGGAATAAAGCTTTGTGTGATGATTCCAAATGAAATAATTTGTTGTTGGTGTTTAGGCCTTTTGGCAAAGTGAATATGAATTGTAATAAGTGATATTACAGCGTGTATCAACTATAGTGTGAACAAGTCTGAAAACCCCACCGAGGTAAATGAAAAAGAGGTGGGAATCCTTACCAAGTGAGAACAAGTCTGAAGACCCCACCGAGGTAAATGAAAAAGAGAGGCAATATAACGATCTCAAATAGAATAATTCGTTAAGTGATTGTCGATTCTAAGGGAAAACCTGGTCTGATAGACCTGAATTGCCTCCAATAAAAACCCCCTTGTTTGACACCATTTTCCATTCAAATTCCAGTACAAACTAATTTCCACACGGAATAGGGTTGCAGAACTTGACCGCAACTGAACAGAGTTACTTCTGTAAGAGTTTTGGTCTAATTCTAATGAGAGCGTCGGAATCTCCACGTCGCAGCCATCATTTGGTGGAGAAAACTACTGTTCGGACAGGTTTTGTCGTATGAGAATTGTAGCTTGATTGGAGCGTTGGTGGGGAAGGTAAAGGTGGCGCAAGAAAGAGAGAAAAAGACAAGTTAAGAAGTTAAAAAGGGTCAATCAATGACTTTCGTGGGTAATGGATGGATCCCCCATTATTACCACCACATGAAACTTTTACCCATCCAACCCCGCCTATCTATTTTGGAGTTGGTAAAATGGCCACTACGCAACTTGGAATTTACCCCCATAATCCTGTATCTGACTTCTACCGCACGTCTAATCAATCTGGCCTTCCAACCCTCGGTTTCACACTCGCTTCCCCCAAGTTTGATGAGATCGTCGATGTACCCAGATGTTCTTGCGGCACAAGAATCCACTTTTAAAAAGAGTTTTGCTTTTCAGGAAAAAGAAAAAGGAAAATCCTAAATACTTCCAACAATATCGCGTCTTTCATGCTTGTCTCGTAATTTCAGCAGCGATGCTCTTGCTTTTTGGGTGAAAGACAGGCTTTCGTAATTACTATGACATCATCGAGAGAAAGTGGAACACTTTGATGATCGAATGAAAACAAATAGGGGAGTGGTTGGTCTAAGCACCAATTAAAGAGGCTGTTTGATGGGGACATGGCCCCCCCCAACGGTCGGAAATAATCTTCGAGGCCAATCCTTCATGTCCCATATGGGTCACCGAGGAACAACTCTTTTAACATTTTCTTGCAATCGAACAACGATGGTGCTCATTTCAATTTTCTTTTTCTGATTCCATAATGTGAAAGGGTGCATATGCATATCTTCCTTCTTTTGCCTTTTTTCTGGCTCTTTTCATACTCTGTTGAACTTTCTGCAGAAGATGATTTTATGCTAACCCAGAAAGATGAACTGAGCGATAGGGTTTAGAACTAGGTGTCCTTTTATGCTGATCCATCAGATTCCTGGAAGGGAAAGTAAAGCAAAGTTGAAGTGGTGGGACCTCTTCTGAAGCTCAATCGAGTAATGGGGGACAAAAGATAAGGTTAAAATGGCTGATGACAAGATGAAGGGTCCCCATGAATGCGAAAGAAGAAGAGTTGAGTTTGAGGAGAGGTGCAAGCTAAGGTACATTGATTTCCTGAATCCTCTGTTCTCAAAAGAAACAAATAGTTCCTTCCAAACTTCCCTTACAATTACCGTTTTGTCTTAAGCAGAGCTCTCAGTGTACTGAAATTGGTTTAGAGGTAGGGATGGCGATTGGACAGTGAGTGGCTTAAGTAACTCATAACCTTTTTGACTAAAACAAAGCCTTCTTGATCCAACCCCGTTAATGGATTGTGGTATCCCCATTTTGGAAGTGCTTCAGAATGATGCCGTTTTGAAACCAATAAGTGAAAAACCTGTTGCCACCAGCCCCATTGACATCATGCAGTCCAACGAACAAATATATATAATAAAACCATAAGAATATTAATAATAATAAAAGGAAGAAACGAAAGCCCCAACGACCAAAGGGCTGGTGATTAGCACCAACCTAATAATGTAAAGGCAGGGTCAAGCCATAGGGGCTGAATGGGTAATTTAGATGTGGAAATTACGCAAGTCAGTCTGCGACCAAGTTCTTTGTTCCTTACTGGGTCTATATAAACCTACTAGTTTTGATATTTAAGGCAAGTTTTGATCAAAACGCCTGCCAGTTGCTTGTCAACTTTGAAAACTAGGATATTCTTAATAGCCTTAGGGGTTGGTACACGTTTCCTAACCATAACTATTGACAAAGTCAATGTAGTGTAGCTTGAACAAAGACCCGAAATAGCAACCCAAATGGAGCTAACAACTGTCGGGAGAAGCATTCGATCACCTTTTCAGCACACCGGTGCAGATACTATTGTTGAAGAAGATGAAGATCTTCGGTTGCAATGGGCTAACATTGAGAAGCTACCAACGTTCAAAAGGCTCAGAACCTCGGTGGTTGATATTGATCATGACGACGGAAGCAGTGGGAGAGAATCCAACGGGAAGAAGGTGGTGACTGATGTTACCAAGCTTGGAGCAGTTGAGAGGCATCTGTTCATCGAGAAGCTCATAAAGCATATTGAGAATGATAATCTCCGGCTGCTGCAGAAACTTAGAGAAAGGATAGACAGGTATCTCAATCTTAGCTAATACTGCAAAGCTCATTTAGTCCTTAAGATTATGTATATGGACAGAGAGAGCAATTTAAAAGCTCCTAGACTAAATTTCGGATCATCGATTGCTGTTGAATTTATATATTGGCAATCAATTGCAGTCCTTGACATACCATTTTCTGCAAACCGTACGTGCTCAGAACATTAAACCATTTCTGATCATATATGAATCTACATGCAACTACGACTCGGGAAATATCGTTTTCTGTAGTGACTAATAGAATTTTTCCTGCCAGAGTGAACGTAAAAATACCCACTGTGGAAGTGAAATTCAAAAATCTGTCTGTGGAAGCGAAGTGCGAGGTCGTTCAAGGAAAGCCTCTTCCTACTCTATGGAACTCTCTCTGGAGTGTGTTCTCAGTAAGTTAGAATTGCTCCAATCTAATACTAGAAATATGCAGGCCAGTTTCGATGCTCTCAAGTCCTGAAATTTAGGGACAACCATGCCATCAGTTACTGAAAATTTTCCTTCGGAACAGGATTTTGTGAAGTTAACACGATGCAACTCTCAAGAAGCCAAGATAAGCATCCTAAAAGATGTCAGTGGCGTAATCAAACCATCGAGGTAAGCCAGATAAGCATGGTTGTTGGACATCGCAAAATAAGTATGAAGAATACATAAAATAGAGCAGAGGATTTGATGTAAACTGATATGCTGGTAATATTTGGTCAATATGATTGTTTTTTGAAGATACGGCGGTAAAACAGCATGAAAAGAATCATGTTTCGTAAATTGAAATGCTATTGGCACTGGAATAAAGCCCGTAGTAGCACTAGTTGTGTTTTACACTCAGTTCAGTGTTTTTTGTATCAGGTAAAAAGAGTTTAGACTGTTTACTCATGGAATGTCTCTTTGAATCCAGGCTTACACTTCTTCTTGGACCCCCAGGCTGTGGGAAAACTACCTTGTTGTTAGCTCTTGCAGGAAAGCTAGACCCAACTCTCACTGTGAGTATCTCATAACACTTCAGTAGAGAAGCTTAAAAGCAGTACAATGCTAGGGAAAGATTCATTTTAATTCATTCTGTATCCTTTCTGCTTTAATTTTAAATCACAAAAAGAATTATATCTCGACATACTTTGAACCAAACAAAAACAAGACTGCAAGCTAATCACCTTTCCTTTCCTCAGGTTTCAGGGGAAATCTCTTACAACGGTTACACGCTAGATGAGTTTGTCCCCCAGAAAACATCAGCTTACATAAGCCAATATGACATGCACATACCTGAGATGACCGTCAGGGAAACAATTGATTTTTCTGCACGCTGTCAGGGTGTTGGAAGCCGAGCTGGTAAGATTTCTTGTCTTCTCCATGTAATCCTGAACAAGGAATTTTGTAGGCTCATATCCATATGAACAGAAGTTGGCATCCATATCTCCCTGTGCAGATATGATGATGGAAGTAAGCAGAAGAGAGAAAGAAGCAGGAATCGTCCCTGACCCAGATGTTGATACCTATATGAAGGTAATCCTTAGTTGGTATAGCTTTCCTGAATTATATAAGACGCTATATCAGAAATAACATAATAATTGCAGGCAATATCAGTTGAAGGACAAAAAAGAAATCTCCAAACTGACTATGTCTTGAAGGTAACTTTTTTGCAAGCTGAGCTTAAAAATGTTGGTGATGGAATACAATATTTTTATCCAGTTTGATTTCTAAGTTCAACACTTTTCCCTTCTAGATCCTTGGACTGGATATCTGCAGCGACACAATTGTAGGCGATGCATTGAAAAGAGGCATTTCAGGTGGCCAGAAGAAAAGGTTAACAACAGGTTGTTAACAAGAGATAGATTCGTTGCTACTCAAATGTGATTGCATAAAATGCTGCCACTTCTAGCACATTTCCATTTATAAGTATAAAAGAGCTTCCTTCAAACATGAAAAGAATCAACAAAAGCCTCTTCTTTTCCTAAAACCTTTATTTTGGCAGTTCAAGCTTGATAAAACTGGTAAATCTTGTTCCTCACAGAGAAAACGAAAGGAATAATTCCCATGTGGAAATATTTTCTCAACCAAGATTTCATTGCTACTTCACTTGGCAGGGGAGATGATTGTAGGTCCTACAAAAGCTTTGTTTATGGATGAAATATCCACTGGATTAGACAGCTCCACAACGTTTCAGATAGTCACCTGCCTTCAGCAAATGGTTCACATCACTGATACAACTGCACTGATTTCCCTTCTTCAGCCAGCCCCCGAAACCTTTGATCTATTTGATGAATTAATATTGATGGCAGAAGGGAAAATAGTTTACCACGGTCCTCGTACTCATGTACTTCAATTTTTTGAGGATTGTGGGTTCAAGTGCCCAGAAAGAAAAGGTGCTGCAGACTTCCTTCAGGAGGTGAGAAAACAATCTTCCTTTTCTCCATTTACGCCAGTCTTGGTTTCCTCAAATCCTAATTTCAAACTTTTATAGGTAATCTCCAGGAAGGATCAAGCACAATACTGGAACCAGGCTGACCTTCCCTACAGCTATGTTTCAGTGGAGCAGTTCTCTAGTATGTTCAAAGAGAGGAGTTTAGGACAGAAGTTATATGACGAGATGTCAAAACCATATGAAAAATCTATGAGCCAAGATAATGCCTTGTCATTTAGTCAGTACTCTTTGGGGAAATGGGAATTGTTTAAAGCTTGCATGGCCAGAGAACTACTTCTCATGAAACGGAACTCGTTTGTCTATGTTTTCAAAACAGTGCAGGTTATTATCTTCCTGACCTCTTTATTTTGGTACTTACATTCTTAATCAGATCAAAATAACATGTTCTGCAATTCCCTCATTCCGCAGCTTGTGATCACTGCATTTATTACAATGACGATATTTATACGGACTCAGACAACAGTGGACGTGATCAGTGCCAACTACTTTTTGGGTGCTTTGTATTATACAATTGTCAGACTCATGACTAATGGAGTAGCAGAGCTGTCCTTGACAGTCATTAGACTTCCTGTGGTTTACAAGCAAAGATCGTTCTATCTTTATCCGGCGTGGGCTTATTCTATTCCAGCCTCCATACTAAAGATACCATTGTCTCTGATTGATTCAATACTTTGGACAGGAATAACTTACTATGTTATCGGGTATAGCCCTGAAGTACAAAGGTAAGAACTTTGAGATTCCAATGTAGCGAGACGTTGGAGGGGTAAATATATCTTATGGAAGTTTTAAAAAATTCATTTTCTGCATGTGGGTTTAGGTTCTTCTTTCAGTTCCTTCTACTGTTCGCTCTGCATCTAGCATCAACATCGATGTGTCGTTGCATTGCCTCAATTTTCCAGACCATGGTTGCTGCATCAACTTATGGGGCTTTGATCTTGATGATGATTTTCTTGTTTGGAGGCTTCATTATTCCTCGACGTCAGTGACTCCACTTTTTCTTTGCTTTGATCATAATTGATAAACAACTGGACTGCTAACGTCCCTTGCTTCTTTGCAGCCGCTTTACCACCTTGGTTAAGGTGGGGTTTCTGGCTTTCTCCCATGTCTTATGCGGAAATAGGCATATCATTGAATGAATTCCTTGCTCCTCGTTGGCAAAAGGTACTACAAAGAAAACAAAACATGTTTTTAAATACTAATCCACAACTGCTATAAATAGCTTTGCTCCCCGCTCATTTTGCAGCCTTCAAGTGGAAACATGACTATAGGCAGGGAGGTTCTAGTGACTCACGGTTTAGACTTTGAAGGCTATTTCTATTGGATATCATTAGGGGCTCTGTTTGGGTTCACAATCCTTTTCGATGCTTTATTCATCTTAGCCTTAACTTTCTTAAAACGTAAGTTTGTTCAACTTAAACACAAGTATAGAATTCAAGTTTAAATTCGGTCAATAAACGAATTAGCCTCTCATGAATACAGCTCCAAAGATGTCTCGAGCTATTATTTCAAAAAAGGGGTATTCTCAGCTTAAAGGAGAAGATGTCTGCAACAGTGGCACAGAAGTGGATAATCAAAATGCTGCAGAAACAAGAGATCTCGGTAAGATAGAACTTTAGCTGATGTATTTACTAACAATAAAAGGATATCTGATTCTTGATATGATGAACAACTTTTGTTTTTACATGGATAAAAGAGAATGTGGTTGGTTATGCAGGGAGGCTGGTCCTGCCATTTGAGCCTCTGACCATAGCGTTTAAGGATGTGCAATACTACGTCGATGCTCCTCCGGTAAGCAAGTGTAACTAATGATTCACCCATTGCTTTTTGTTTTTTTTTTTTAATTAAAAAAATTGAAAAGAAAAGAGATCACTTGTTAACTCCATTCCTTTTTCACAGCAAATGAAAGCAATGGGTTTCAATGAGAAAAAGCTTCAGCTGCTTCGGGATATAACAGGATCATTCAGGCCACAAGTTCTTACAGCACTGATGGGTGTCAGTGGAGCTGGCAAAACAACTCTCATGGATGTCCTTTCTGGAAGGAAAACTGGAGGCACTATTGAAGGAGATATAAGAATAGGAGGATATCCCAAGGTCCAGAAGACATTTGCAAGAATATCAGGTTACTGTGAGCAGCATGACATACATTCTCCAAATATCACCGTGAAAGAATCAGTGGCTTTCTCAGCTTGGCTGCGATTACCACCAGAGACTCCTCCAGACATAAAAGCTGTATGATATCCTCCATTTCCTCTGCATAATTATCGACAGTACTGTCCCATAGATTTCGAATAACTTTTAAGCTACTCAAAACTTGGGAAGTCGATAGGATAACTGATGTAAACCTAATAGCAACAGTGTGGAAAGCATATTATTTCGCAATTTCTGAGTCAAATTTGAAATCATGATGAGTAAAGGGCATTCATTGGGTCTACTGAGTGAATCATGAAATCTTTGGTTATTCATGACTTGTGAAACCTAACAATTGACTTCTAACTAAAATTGTTTATTGAATTGTCTTAAGAAAATATTATAGCATGTTAGAAACTTATGAATTGAGACTTGTGTCCAATAGTGTGTGATACTTTTGAAAACCAAAAAAATCAATTCTTTATTCACTTGAAATATGTGGAAGAAACAAGAGAATGGTGGGGAAATCCAAAGCATGTTTGGATAGTAGCATAAAGGATCTCAGTATTGATGATCACAGCACAAACAAAGATTTACTAGCATCAGTAGATAGACAAAACCTCAATTAGAATATATACATTTACTGTTACATATATACCGAGCATTATATGATCTTCCCAGTGGAGTAAAATGCGCTAATAGCAGTCTTGACATATCTGTCATGCAGAGATTTGTAGAAGAAGTTCTTGAAACAATTGAACTTGATGGTATAAAAGATTCCTTGGTTGGCATCCCTGGCGAAAGTGGCCTTTCTACTGAACAGCGTAAAAGGCTAACAATTGCTGTGGAGCTTGTTTCTAATCCCTCGATAGTATTTATGGATGAACCTACATCAGGTTTAGATGCCAGAGCAGCTGCAGTTGTCATGCGTGCAGTGAAAAATGTAGTTGCTACAGGAAGGACAACTGTCTGCACTATCCACCAACCAAGCATCGACATATTTGAGGCTTTTGATGAGGTAGAACTAAACATTTCCTTCTCTAAGAAAATCACACTTCAACTCTTATTTGGAGCATTTTGGGCTGATAGGCAGATTCTTACCCCGTCTACCCACCGTCATTACATCTTTTTGACATCCTAAATCCACATAACTTTAATTGCGCCATTGCTTCTTATGACTTTGTACTTGTACAAATGAAGCTTCTTCTTACTGGGTCCAGTCATTAGTCGTGCATGTTTTATATCAATGCCTTGAACTGGCTGCATTCAAGTCCTGATGTGATTTTTTCTGTTCATTTTTTTTAGCGAAGTTCAATTGATTGACATGTATTCACCTAAATACAGTAAAGAAAAATAGCTTTTATTTCCATTTTACCATTCCTTTTAGTTGATTATATAAGTCAATTGTACAAGCGATTCTCAGCATCATACAAAATGTTTTCACATGACGTGACTTCCGTTTTCCCGTCATTCTGCAGTATCTTATGAACATGATTCAGAGATTTTATTATCAAAAAGCCAGTCTGAATGTACGCATTTAACAATTTTAAGCATTTCAACAAAGTGTTACCTTCACTAGAATTTCCTGTGTTGACCACCCACTTAAATCATGAGGATACAGAATCCACAAGTTGGGGCACATATGGTTGACTTAATAGACATTTTCTGTAATCTTCTCAGTAATGGTATTAGATGATCTTATACAACATAGTATTGATCCATTTGGTGCAGTTGGTTCTAATGAAAGCAGGAGGACAGATAATCTACTCTGGGAAGCTAGGTCATCATTCAAGTAAACTTATTGAATATTTTGAGGTACGCTCAGGACTGCCAGCTAATGACTAGCAACCAGATTCTCATTTTAAGAATTCTTTATGTCCTTTTATCTGTGGACATGTTCTTTCCTTGTGATTGCTTGTTGCTGATGTAGTCTCTTTATTCTGATTCTGTTTGTGTATTTATTCTTCCTTATGATTTAAGTCTACATGTAATGGTAAACTGTACTCCTAGATTGGGTCCCTGCATGGGAGTCTAAATTATGACCTTATTTGGTGGAATTGGTGGTTATTATTTACTCTTTCTTAAGTGGTTCATAAAAGGGAATGCTCTTAACAAAAGCTAGCGAAGTTGGAAGTTTCCTTTCTAGGTCAACTAATGAGTATTCTTTTTCCTTTTCTACTTTTTTGTCTTTTAACCTTGCCAAATAAATCTATGCAAGTTGCTATAACTCATTTCTTCCCAAATGTTTATCTGTTCAACAGGGAATTCCTGGTGTGCCTAAGATCGAAAGTAATTATAACCCAGCAACATGGATGTTAGAAGTCACTTCTGCTTCAGTAGAAGCACAACTTGGTTTGGATTTTGCCAAAATCTATAAGGAGTCATATCTACATCGGTGAGCACATATTTACTGGTATTCATTGAACAACATGACTTTCTTGCATTTTTTTAAGTTATATGAATTTCCTGACTGTTATTAAAAGGCATGTATTGCTGTACCTATCAAGGAAAAAAAATTTGCCAAAAGTTTAAACATGGTAAGGATAATTCCACTGTTGTTTCTGATTAACGACAATCATATGGTTGTTCTTGCATTGCAGTGACACCACCGAGTTGGTAAGACAGTTGAGTGAACCGCAGCCAGGCTCACAAGACTTGCACTTTCCCACTCGTTTTGCACAAAATTGGTGGGTGCAGCTTCTGGCATGCCTATGGAAACAACACTTGTCTTATTGGAGAAGTCCTGAATACAACTTGTCGCGTTTCTTGTTTATGATTGCCGCTGCGGTGATGTTTGGGGCAGTCTTCTGGCAGAAAGGAAAGGAGATGTAAGCGTCTAGGCATATATGCTTACAATGACATATCAACACCTTTGGAATTCTAGAAATACATATTCTATACAAACATATGCATCGAGATAACAGCTTGTCCGAAAGGAAAAAACTTTGAGATATGTTCCCTGAAACTCCTACTTGACGCTAATTCAGAAAAAATAATTTTTTCAAGTCGATTCATGTCTAAATTCTTCTTTGAAAGGCAAAAAGTAGAAAACCATTGCGGTGCCGTCTATTCCTCCATTTTGACTGTTATTACATGCCGATAAACTTTATTTGCAGACCATTCTAGTTAGAGCTCCCAGATGGAGAAATTTAGTATCTTTCAAATCCAAGACACAAAACCATTTCTAAATGATTTTCCCACGGTAAAATTTATTTCGAGAGAGCGAGAATATGCATGAACTTTTGTTCATCAAAATGCATTCGAATACTTCTGTTGTGTGATTGTGGCCATCATTTAAACTTCCTATGGCTAATTTTTGCAGTTCTCAAGCCTGAAAAGTAGATAAATTCCTTCTTTTTCTCTTTTTCAGGAACAATGAGCAGGATGTGTTCAATGTACTTGGTTCGATGTATATTGCTGTAATATTCTTGGGCCTAAACAATTGTTCTTCAGTTCTACCATATGTGGTAACTGAACGAACTGTTCTGTACCGTGAAAAATTTGCTGGAATGTACTCCTCAAAGGCGTACTCATTTGCACAGGTTTGGCCTTATTACTATCAAACAAAACTCTAAGTCTTGCTTCTCTAACATAGGTGTTCTTCTTGAAAAGATATCTAATACATACTGACATTACCGTTTCTTCTTAAATGTCATAGGTGATCATAGAAATACCTTACGTACTTCTGCAAACACTTCTGTATGTGGCCATCACTTATCCAACAATCGGGTACCAGTGGTCAGCTTTCAAGTTCTTCTGGTACTTCTATGCCACATTCTGTACTCTTCTGTACTTCGTATATCTGGGGATGCTGATAGTTGCAGTCAGCGTAAATCTGGAAGTAGCTTCCGTCCTGGCGACTGCAGCCTACACCATACTGAACCTTTTCGCGGGCTTCCTATTGCCAGGACCGGTAAACCCTTCCTTCTCTTTCATAGGTAGTCAAATAGCGTACCTTTTAGTCTTATAAACAGAAAGAATCTTTGAAGGGAATATAGATAACCAAGCATTTATCAACCCTCTTCATCTTTTTCTTAAATCCATTGGAATGAGAACATGGGCATGTTGGAATGTCATTTCAAATAAACCCGGCAGGACCTGAAAGCTCTCCCACAAAGGTGAAAGCTCTCAGTTTGAACCTACCCTTTACGAAGAGTAATGCCTTTTTTCTTCTTTTCTTTTTCTCTTGACATGCACACAAGTAGGCAATATTAGAGACTTTTTAGTCTCAAATAGTACTCACTTCTAACTAGCCAAACGCTCGTAGACAAGAGCCATCTTACTTGACGAATTTCTAAAGAAAGTTATTCAATTGGAGATTTGTTATACTATAGCATTTATAGTCAAGCTAAAGGTAATAACTTTCTCATTTCATGTGTGTGTGCATGTAGAAATTTCCTAAATGGTGGGTGTGGTGCTATTGGATATGCCCAACATATTGGTCGCTGAATGGCCTGCTGACTTCACAATACGGCGACGTCAAAAAGGAGGTCGTGGTCTTCGGGGAGCTCAAGCCAGTCGGTTCCTTCCTTGAAGATTATTTTGGCTTTCGACAAGACCGTTTAGGACTCGTGGCCTTTGTTCTCATTGCTTATCCATTTGTTTATGCCTTCTTGTTTGCCTATTGCATTGGGAAACTCAATTTTCAGAGGAGGTAGAATGGACTAAAAGCTGCTTCTGTGTAATATTTTGAAATATCTATCAATAAAGTCGCAATTTTGAAAGATATCCACCATAAACCGACTGGCAACGTGGCTTCTGATCGAAAACCTCCAGATTACAAAAGGGTTTTTCTCTCGTCAATTTTAAGTTATATGCAAGGGAAGATATATACAAATCTGTAGCGAGTCTATACAGGTAACATTATAAGTATTGTGGGACAATGAGGAACTTATAAGAAGTCAACTTTGTAGGTAGGACACGGCTTCCTTGACAGAGGTGGTGTTTAAGTTGTCTTCTAATCCTTAGCACATGTCCCTTTCTGAATACTCATGTACAATATGTATGCGTATGACATGACATTAACAGAAGACTTGGCAGTTGCAGTTGCAGTATAGATACATACATGCCATCGAGAACCATAAGCTTTAGAATCATTGCTCCCAGAAAGACAAATTGTACAAGGACGAGGCATCTTAGACATTGTTATCCAACAACACATCCCAGAGAACAAATCTTCTGACCGACACTATCATTATCCCAATCACATAGTTTAGCACCTAAAACTTTCAAAAACTCATGAAGAGCCGACAGATGAAAACCAATTCAGTGAGTTCTTTTAAACCTTAAAAGTTCGTAGCTTCGCATTCAATGCCATGGGGGTTTAACTAGCTTAATGATCATAGTACCGCTATATGGCAACGCTTTCACTCCAATTAGAAACGTCTAACAAGTATTCAAGAGCTACACTTACTGTTCAGGCTGCCATTCTAACGAAACATAACGGCTCATCCAAGTATGTGGATACATCCTTACGACAAAGTAGTATATGGGAAGAAGAAAGCGTTAAGTGACAAAATAATCAAAGAATCACCTCGAGTTTGCAGATGGGTATAACTGACCTCTATTAATACATTAACTATGTACATAAGACTAAATAATTGCCGACACAAATATTAGAGATGTCTGAAAGACTGCTGAAGTGCTTCACAGAGGCACGCAGGCAGAGAGCATTTGTTTGCCATCTGCGATACAGAAGTTATGAAAGCTGATCAATCAGTAACCCCATCAATGGTGGCCAATGCCTCAGCACAGGCACAGTTCTGTTAGTCCCATCAAAACAATTGGAGATTTAGAGAACAATCAGTTTTATGAGACTCTAAATGGAGACAACGAGACTCCATTTTAATGGTCTAAACACTTTCATTAGAATCTGCCACCATCTCCTGCATCTCCTGCTTCAAATCATAGACCTTGTCATTCATACCTTCCTTTCTATAAGCCTCGACCATGACAGTGTATGTTGTGGAGTTTGGTTGACATTGCTTATCTTTCATCCGCTTGAAAACTCTCTCCATCTCCAGGAAATCCTTTGCCTTGGCACACGCTGATATAACTGCATTATAAAAAGAAGTATTCTCGGGTATTTCAAATCTCCCAGCCAATTGAACACTGCTGGCCACCTTGTGGAAGAGACCTGCATTGGCATATCCATTAATAAGACAGCAGAATGTTTTGGTGTCCGCTCTCATTTCCTCAGTACGCATCTGATCAAACGTGTACTCCATGTTCTTTGCATCCCCAACATCTGCAAAAGCCTCAATCACGTTGTTGTAAGTAGAGGTCGTCCATGGAAATTGGAGCTTCCTCATGTATTCCATTACAGATGACATCTTATCATACATTCGTTTTTTCCCATAAGCACCAATCAAGATATTAAAAGTACGAGTTTCTGGCTCAATCCCAAAATTGCGGAATTTCTCATACCATTTTTCCATCATATCAATCTGACCCTTGTTACCAAACACACTAAGGATAGTGTTCATGGTCCAGACATCAGGTTTGCTAGTTCTGCTCTCCAGCATCCCTGATAGCACTTTTTCCATCTGATCAAACTTCCCTGCCTTACCATACCCACTTAACACAATGTTTTGAGTAACTGTGTTTGGGGTAATTAATCGTTCAGCCATTTCTTCGTACAAGGACTCGACTAATTCAAATTGAGCAGCATCAACACAAGGTTTTATCAAAGTACTGTAAGTATAAACATCTGGCTGGCAACGGGGAAGGGCCTTCATTTGGTTAAGAGTCGAGATTGCCTCATCAATTTGATTGCTGCGACAATAAGCTCCAAGTAAAGCTGTGTAAAGTTCAGGAGTAGGTTCACATCCCTCTTCAATCATTCTGTCAAAAAGTTGACGAGCACGATGGGGTTGGCCGGATTTTCCCAGCAGAACAAGGAGTTTCATGTAAGTCCCTTCTTTTGGTTGATAAAAGGGTTGTTCCCCGAGCATGTCGAATACCTGAACAATCAAAGTAGCAGCTGTTATAGGACATAAATACAACGTCCAGAACTTGGATTTTTATCCCGTAATATGGCACCACTCATGAGATGGTAAACTTAAGACTAAGACTCACTACTCAAAGACAAGAGGTGAAAGAATTGAAGTCCAAGTTTTGCTTTGTTTGCGAAAATTCACATTCCAGTTGCGCTGTTGCTAAGCATATGAACTTTTACTTTTATGTTTATAATCTACAAGTTTAAGCAATACCAAGAGAAAGCATGAAAGTATCTGCCTAGACCATCTAATATGAAGTTGAAGGAACAGATTTTCGAAGGTTGAAGTTTCAACAGAGCTCCTTCATTCCCAGGGAGCACAAGAAGCTTAAAAAACCCGCTAGTTACTCAAATTGCCCTAATTACCCTAAAAAAATGATGCGTGGTTAAGAAGTAACTGAACGATAATGGATAAATGTTGTTCAATTGGTACTCCAATAGACTGGTCTCAAATACCCAGAAACCAAATAGATAAACAGGATAATTTAGCACAAGTTCCTAACTTGTTAAACAAGGTCATACCTCAAGGGCTTGGTGCCACTGCTTCTTTTGGATAAGCTCAGATAAGGCTTCCGTGACAGTGTTGGCCCAGGCCTTGGCGTTGTTCTTGCGGTCCGCCTTCTTCTTCAGGTTCTTGATTGGCTTATTCTTAGAAGTACCTGGAATGAATGTCTCCGAAATCCCAGGGAATTCCCCTTTCTTCCAGTGCCTCTTCTTCGTCAGCGAAGTTGAAGATGAAGATGTAGAAGTCTTGGTGTTAGTCCTTCTCACCGGTGCTGCAAATGCGCAGCGGGCAAACCTAGGTTTTGGGTTTTGAGGTCTAGACTTGGTGCCGATAATAGTGTTTTTGTTGAGAGAATCGTCAAGGAGAAGTGAACGAGAGAACAGGAGAGATATTGACGCCATGACTGACACTCGAAAACTCCGATGCTGAAGAAGAGTTAAGTGGGTTTTAGAAGCACGAGGCACAGAAATGACTTCTCCACCCTTATCTCACGCCCAACTTCTACGGCGCCTAAATAATGGCGTCGCAGATGCTGAAAAAATCTAGGAATTCCGTAAGTGTTACACTGGTGTTTGCTTGGTGAACTTCTCGCTGCTGAAGAAACCAAATTCCTTTAGTATGCACCAGGCAAGGCAATATAAACTCTCGTCTAATTTTTACAGGAGTTCCAGTAGTTTGATTACTCCCTGATGAGAGAAAGATCAAGCCTTGAAAAACATGGAGACTGGTTATGAAAGTCCATCTTCATCACTCCACCATGGCTTTCACTTCCTTTCGAAAAATATCCGACAGAAGCTTGGAATCGCTGTGTTTCAATGATGGATTATAAAAGGAAGCTCTTTTCAAATTGGCAATGATCAATAAGAAGGCTCAGATAAATGGGTCATTAAGATATTACATTGTCATCCCAAGTAAGGGCGTTCATTTCTCTGTAATCAATTAACCCTTAATCTGAAATGACTTATCATTAATACATATACAGTATAACTTTCCGGCGATATCTATACGCAAAGATTACCAGGACTTTCACATCTCTCTTTGGTGATTAGGATGGGAATTAGGGGGGAAGGGAAATGGAAAAATGAAAAGAAAAGAAAAGAAGATCCAGGCTACGGTCTATCAAAGCTACAAAACCACCTTAGCGGGGCCCGTACTGCAATAGTTCCCACCTGAACGGCCGGAATACATAAAGAACTTCAGGTGAGCTTTTGAAGAGCAAAGCCACACACACACAAACAGCAGCAATGGCCACCATTGAAAGCATTGCCGGCCGGTATGCCAGGGATCTTCTCAAGTTGCCATAGGTCAGCGGCTTCTGTGTGCATAACTTGCAGTTTCGATGGGATGCTCCCATTTCAATTTTCTCAGTTTCGAAGCTGGCAACTTTCGATGACTTATAACCCTCTGATTGCTTCCATTTATTGTTGCAGTCCATGACAGGAGCATGGACGTCAAGCACCACGTGCGTGCTTTCTGATTTCCTGCTGAGTTTGTTTTGGACAAGGTGGACGTAGGAGTACTGCCCTCGTAGGGATGCATAGTCATTGGGTGTCAAACCTGTACTATCACGAGCACTTTTCCATGCTTCAATTCCAACCTGAACATGGCAAAACACATACATATCAGTAACAATGAAAGGATCTTATCAATGTAATGATAACAGATGAAGTAATGGAAAATGAGACAATGTAAGGTTTGAAATGCACCTACACAACACCTCCCCTCCTCTCCAAATAATACAGAAGCTTATATTTTAGAATCCATTTTTAATCATAAGATTATGTGATCATCCTTATTAGGCTCCTCTTTTTTCTTTTTTCCTTTTTTCCTTCTTTTGGTTTGATTGTCCATGATTCTCTAAATTTTCATGCAGGCAAACTGTACAGAAGATAGTACTCATCAAATGGGGAGAGAGTTTAATTTACAGCATGTATATGTTTGTTGTATTTGGCCTTGTTCTACGTCGATAAAATTAAAACTTAGTTAATCTCTCCTGTAAGCATAGGTACACGGTTGAACCACATAGATTTCCTCTGTACAGATTTCTCTCTCATTTTCTCTCAATCCTCCCTCACTAAATTGCACAACCAGTAAGAAAAGGGCACTTTTAGCCCTATGGCCTATGCACAAACAAGGGATGTTCGAGAATGCATAGACTCCGCTTGACTGCCAGAGTAGTAGGTCAAACATGATATAGGGATGGGTTTATCAACCAAATTAAAAATGTCTTCCCCATGTAGAGTTGGATCTAAAAAAATCTATGTGCAGTAAGAGAGAAGGTATTACCAATCCAGGATCATCGGTTAAAGCATCCAGTACATTCTCAGAGCCATCCCTACTGGCTGCAACATGAAGAGGAGTAAGCCCTGCAGGCCCTACCATATCAGGTTTAAATAAGAAGCTGCTGTAGCCCTCATGAACTTGTTGCTTCCCCTGAGCTCCGGTTTTATCTAAAACTTTATGTGGGACATATCTTAACAGGTGTTCGACCATAGCCCTGCAGTTCCTACGGACAGCTCTGTGAAGGAGACTCAAATCCATCAATGCAAGATCAACAGAAGTATGGTCTCCCGCATCCACCACATGCTCAAACAGAATGTCCAAGAGTTTCTTTACTACGGCACACCAATCATGGTCAATGGAGAATTCCATGAGCCACTTGAATCGCTTGAATGGAAAGAGATCCTGGTTTGGATCTAGGTGACCTAATCTAAATTTCACCTGACTTCTATGAAGCAGCCAACCCATCTCATGGACAAAGTCCAGAGCTTGAGTCTTAGCCTCAAGCAATTCAGGTACTCTCTGGATATCCTCTGCATTTTCAGCCTCCTCTATTGTACCCTCCAGCATACAGATCTCAGAACACACCTCTCGCTCTGCAACTATAAATGGAAAGAAGCTGCTGCTGAGACCATGATCTTCAACCTGGATAAGACCAAAAAATTTATGTTCTCAAATTAGAAATAGAAAGTATCATGCATTCTCTAAAGATTGAAATCAAAGGTTCTTGCAAAGTATTCTCGTCCTATAAATGTAACAGGCAATCACTCGTTCCTTGTTATGAGTCTTTATAACTTTTCTCTTCTGGCCCTCCTTCGGAGCTACTAACAGTTCACAATGTTGTATTAACAACAAACTGCGTTGTTTACAGTTTAACATGACTAACAAGGCATCTGTATTTCCATCCCATTCGTAAAAAATGGTTAGCTCATAATATGAACACTTTCAACAGGGAATCCAGCATCTTTGATAGTCTGCAATAAGGGAAGGTTGTGTGAAGATTGTGGGCTTATCTGAGGCAAATTTCATGATCAACAGTTTAGGCAAAATAGGACAGTCTTAGGAAACCATGCTCCAATCATCCTGGGTGGTTGAGTAACTTTAACAGATATGGTATGCTTAAGATTTCCCGACTTCTTAAATAAACTCAAGCCATAAACTGTGAGATACTTTAGGACAATGAACTTGAAGAAGCCCAAAATTATCAGAAGCAATCTAAGACTGGAAGTTTCAATGCATACTAGGACTATGAATGTCAATTCACAAGCAGGAATCAATATTTTCTCTAACTTCAACAGCTCCATGTAGTTTCAAACAATTTAACATATGTAACCCAAATATGCAGAAAATATACCCATAGTTGACCTAACATAGTAGAAGAGAATATATTCAAAAAAACAAAGGGATGACTGTACCTCAATGAATCCTCTCCCAGTGACATTCGGTATAGAGCACAGGAAGCTTAGGCATTCGAGTTTGCCATGATCAGTGGCTGTTTCAGCACCATCCATCAAGTCATAACAAGTTTCCTGGACAAGATACTTCCCTTCTTGAGCACAGAGTAGCCTGAAATCAAAAGTTAGGACTTAATACATATGCAGTAATCTGATGGTTGAATAGAATCTGAAACGAAATTTGAAATTGAAATACCGTGCACTGGATCGAGAATCAGATATTAAAACAATATATTCAGCGTGGCCAGAGAAGAAAAGGAATACCTTGCACTGGATCGAGAAAGATTAAAGCCTTTTACAACAAACTGAACCCTCTCAGATATGGAAGCAGCAATTGGCTTGATGCTTGAAATCCTGCAACTTTTATAGCTGTTAAGGGGTAAGGGCGTGTCTAAGACAACTTGACCTGCAGGAAAACTGTAAAAAATCAAAATGCTTTATCTTTCTGTAGAAACAAAGAATTGCTTTGAGTCTACTCCTATTGGTGAATAAAAAATAAAGTGTGACCAGAATGTGCATAAACAATCTAAAAAACAGAGTGAGAGAAAATTTAAAAAGAGGAGAAAACATTGAACGAGAGCAAACCATTGTACATAAATGCCACAGAATGCTGCACCCTTGTATATACCCATCCTGTTCTCCAGAATGGGTCCTTGGATGCATCAAGAAGCCTTCTCATACAGGACCCCAGGTCACAACAGAGCTGTATGTATCGATGGTAACTAACAAAATCAGAAATTCTGTACATGATACTGGATAGGTAATCTTGCATCAGAACAGAAGCATACCTCCTCCCACATGGATTTTTCTAGCCGAAGGTATACAGTTAATATGATACAGCCTGGCCTTATATAGCTTTCTATTTCTGTAGGACTGTGGGATAACCAGTCGAAGATCTGGAGTTGTAATATAACAGAAGATTAGAATAACTGTTGAATAGAACACCCAAGACAAGTTGCACTGAAGTAATTACACGTCTTAGAATATACCTGTGTTCGGAGAACAAGAGGAAAATCATTGGGATCTTTTCCAAAGAGTTTGAACACTATCCGATCTGTTCGACTCTGAAAATTGGTTGGAGAAGAATAGTTCAGAGAAATAATTGCTTCAGATCCACAAGAGGATATAAATATGTACATCAATACATACAAGGTGTGCACCCTCCTCCAAAAGCTATTATCACCTACAGCTCTTAACTACGGTTCTGAGTCTTACTACCAAAGGATCAACTATATGCATAAACAACATATACTTTAAAAAAGAAACTACAAAATCTCGCTAGTAAATCACTAGGGAAGAATAAAATATCACTCATCTTGATTCTTATATCACATTACTCTATCTTGAAGCCATGCTCCATAATCAAAACTTAAATGATTACCATCAATAAGATAACCAATTAGCCAGATCAATTGTATACCATATAAGAACGTAAACTAAGATGACAATTTGTCCCATTAATAAGGACCTATAACCTCTTTGAGTAGAGCCAACAGCAGAGACAAACTACAGGCAGTATCAACTCAATCAAGCCTTAACCCAAACTACTAAGGAAACTGGCTGACAACCAAAGAGGAAAGCCAGATGACTTTAAGCAGTAAACTTAGACAGTTACAGTCATCTCACTACAATAAGCACATTTACAACTGCTTTTGAGCTGAGCAGATATAAAGGGAACGAGATTGCAATCACAAGAAGAATATACCTGAGCCTCTCCACTGCAACTAGATGGTGAACGTGAAGAAGTTGAATCTGAGTTGCCACTTGTCTGAGGTGGGCTAGACTTCTGAGATTCTCGTTGCACCCATAATGGATGGCCAAGAAACCCAGTCTCAACAGGGGCTCGGGACCTTCCCAAATTCTCTACAAAGTCCTCGGAATCATCATATGCATTATTCAAATCAATGTTATTTAATTTGGTTGATGCAATTGATTTAGGCGGAAGGTCTTCCTTTCTTGGAGCCAGATTTGTAGATTGTAGACCTGACAGAGCTTTTCTTGCCACATCAGATGCAGATTCTGTAACACATTGCCCTGTTGGATTAGCATGGTCATGAGGGTTGATGCAACCATCCATCTTAGAGGCTGAACTCAAAGGCCTAGATGGTTCAGAACCACTTGGAGTTGCATTGGTCACATTTTGTGAAGCATCAGATGTACCAGCAGCAATCAAACCTTTTGATCCTTCCAGTAATGCAGATATATTCCTTCCATCCACTGTACCAGCAAGATTGGCCAGGTTTCTCAACAGATGAGATAACAGATCCTGGTCTTTTGTTTGATCTGAGCTGTTTGCTGCAATTTATAGAAGGCAGAATCTGTGGAGTCAAATAAGTATGCCAATCATGACACCCAAGAAAAGGAGACAAAACACACAAATCAAAATATGCCAATGTCATAGAAAAACCAATCATGTGTGTTGGCGCATGTTGCAGAGTGGGGATTGCCCCTCAGGACAGGTTGCCTTCTCAAGGATTTTAGAATAACAAATGTGGATGGGCCCAAATGCTACAGCAAGAAAGTCTAATGAAAACACCAGCAGCATCAACAGGGAGTGAGAAAGGGGTGTAATCAGACAGGTTGCCTTGTCAGGGATTTTAGAATAGCAAATATGGATGGCCCCAAATGTTATAGCAAGAAAGTCTAATGAAAACACCAGGAGCATCAACAGAGAGTGAGAAAGGGGTGTCATCAGACAGGTTGCCTTCTCAAGGATTTTAGAATATCAGATGTGGTTAAGCCCAAAACGTTATAGCAAGAAAGTATAATGAAAACACCAGCAGCAGCCACTGAGAGTGAGAAAGAGGGGTGTAATTGGACAGGTTGCATTCTCAAGGATTTTAGAATATCAAATATGATTAGGCCCAAAATGTTATAGCCAAAAAGTATAATGAAAACACCAGCAGCATATACGGAGAGTGAGAAAGAGGGGTGTAATCAGTGCTGGCCATGATAAATTAAACTTGGAAGCAAAGCTGCTAGCTTCAGTATTGCAGTTGTATACCCAAATGTTGAAGTTTAAGCAATCTCACCAACACAGGAGCAGTAATCAATACAAATCTTATCAAATCACCTGACGAATCCAAGAAGAATTTTTGCGCTGAAATACCAAGACTGCACTACATTGCTATATAATTGACCAGCCAAGGCAAGGAAATTATACTGAGAACGAAAGCAAATAGTCTTCTTATCAAGGCAACCAGATTCCAAATATCATGTTATACCCCTTCAAGCATTGAAATTTAGCTCACCCAGCTTTAAGATTTCATTTTCCCAGTTGAAAACCATTAATGCAAAATAAGATGAAAGCATTTTAAATCCAGCCCAATATTACATATGCAACAAGTTCTTTCACCGTTTTACCAAATAAAGAAGCAGGCAAAGTGAACAATTTAGGTGTAAATAAAATGACTTACAGTGCATATTGGAGAGAATCCTCAGTAGACTTATTAACAGATAACTGCTACCCCTTTCAGCATTCAGAGAGCCTCCATTAACTACGGTGTCAGGATGCGTTTTCCTCCTCCTCCTATTATGGCCAGCCAATCTTCTACGACAACTTCTCTTTCCCTCATCAAACTCTTGGAGAACATGAAACCTACCAAAAAAGTAAAGACAATTTAAACCTAATTGGAAAAAACAATTTGTACTGTAAAATGACGAACATCTAATATTACATTCAACAACTTTGGGCTCGTATTGAAAGATAAAAAATCACTAACAAGAGCTTAATGTTTAATACAACCACAATTGGTGATCTTCCACGATCTTTTGAAAAAGACATGAGAAACAAACTCTTCTAAAGACTTGGATTAAGGACTCTAAAATTTTTCCCAGAAAAATATTATTATACAAGCCAACATACCTGCTACACTGCTGACAGAACCTCTGCATAACGTTTCCCACCAACGCTTTGGTGGCCTTGGAATGCATGTCACAAACCTTGTGTCGTCGGTGGTAATCCTTGGCATTGCTGAGATCAACCTCGCAACCTTCCACCTGACAAATCGCACGAATCGAGGTCGTCCCAGCTATCTTTGTCTTCTTCCCACTCTTTAAATCCCCTTCCATAACAGGGTAAACCTGCCCACCAAGCTTTAAATTAAGGGACGCACCTTCATGATTTAGCTCTTCACCTTCAACAGCCACAACCCTCCTCCTCTTCTCCAATTCCCTCTGGCCTCCATCATTTAACAGATTAATTTCATCTGAACCAGAAGATGTACTATTCGAAGGGCCAGCAATTTCTGGGACTTCTGGCCCAACTGGAACTAACTGCCGACTCCTACAATCTGAAGGTATCGAATTCAGTGGAGAAGCTCTGAAAAGATCTCCATCCCATTTCCAGTCATTCAAATCCCAATCCAAACTCTTTTTTCCAACAGCTTTCAGATCAGATACCACCGGACCATATAATTGAAGAGCCTTGCCTCTGTACTTAGCCTCCATTTACCAAAATCCGTAAAACACAGAAACAGTCAAACCATCCAGATTCCAGTTCTACCAAACTCAGCTACCCAATTGAACAGGAATCCACGAAACGCAGAGATCAGGGTTCAAATCCAACTAGAACTGGAACTTTTGTAACTCTAATATCCCCACAAATTGAGCCCCCCCAAAAAAAGTCCTTCTCTTTATGCTTTCTGCGGTCTCATAACTCCAATAAAGTACACCGAGAAACTCAGGGATCAAAATAAGAGCCACCCACATGCCAAAAGCCCCACAGTTACCTGATTATTCCTTCAAAATCACCAACGCCACCATTACAATCAAAAACCCACGACCCCATAAACAACAACGTTCTCAAATATTATTCAGCAAACAAGAATTCCTCAACTTTCCACGTAACGAGCAAAATTCAAACGTAACAACTATAACTCAGCAACTTACAGTACAAACTCGTGAATTGAAAAAGAGAACTTGGGCATAGCTACAAAGCTGTTCCGGTTGGAGGTTTGACCCACGAGAGACAACGTTGGAGCTCACGGGGTAGAGAGAGAGAGAGAGAGAGAGAGAGAGAATATAGCAGAGGAAAATTAGGAAAAGGTTAGGAAAGAGTGTGATATAAATGCGGTTTCAGTGGCAAAGAGAGAGAGACAGAGTACACTTTATATTAAGGAATCTAGGCCCACACCGTGTCCTCCATCTCTCTCTCTCTCTCTCTCTCTCCACTGTGTACAAGAAACTGGAAAAATTAAAAGGAAAATCTTAAATCCGACAGGCTCGATCCCATGAAATGTATATTACGCGTCGTGCTCCCATTGGCCAAAACCATTGATCATCGTTTCCTTCCACTTTAAGTGCCTCTGACATGACACTCACTTTTGGACGCGTCAAGGCTCCATGGATACCCCCTCTGGAGCCATCACCTCCTCTGCCATTTGCCCCGCACCAAAAGCCTGTTACTGTTTCGAGTGTGCTAAACTTTCATGTAGCTAAGAAATAATTTTATTTTTATAATTAATAAAAATCGGCAAAAATAAAACATGTCGCAGCAGTTAAAGCGTTAAAAAGGCGTTTTGTTGTCATGCTTTTCCAATTTGGCTCCGTGCGAGCGCGACCCATGTGTCGGGCAGCGCTGGAGTCGCACAACTTGGGCGGCATGCATGTGCATGGTACGTAGCTGCACCACTGTTGCATCATGAGGGAATCAGGACAAGTTGATGGCGACCATTCATCCTGTGGTGGATCCCGCCCCCCAGCCCGGCTCTTCCTTCGCGCTTTCAATCACCTCCGACACGATTATCTCCTCGCCAATGTTCGGACAAGCGTTAAAGACTTGCAACAAGTTGCGAGTCACGTAAGGCACTAACAGTAAAAGCTCTTTCTGGAATGGTTCCGAGTTCCAAACAGTAAACTTTCTTATGGGAGAAGCTTTCCGTGTGCATGGCCTTTTTATTTATTTTCCTGGTGAAGTTGCGTGACAGGAACATAAAAAAATATTGATCAGGTTTTCAGTTGCATCACGCAAGTCATTTCCTCGAACAAGTAGTGAGCAATCTTCATATTTTGTAACCAAGAAGGCGGCTTACTCGCAGCGTCAAAATGCACTTACAATTACGCAAATCTGAGTCTAATCATTAAGATAGGGAAACATATCCAGGACGGAGCTTTTGAAGCACCTAAAAGTCTAACCAGGAGTCAATTTCTGAGAGCTGGACCGCGCCTATCTTGCGGACCTTGTTTGCTCGTACTCGTTTTTGAATTGGAAAAACAGAGCGATAAGAACATATGCAAAGCTGAGGTACGGGGGAATTTCTTGACTGCTTTATTCAGTAACTCAGAAAGATCGTGGATTTTATTCCTTAATTGACTCAATTTCAGACGTTAAACCTACCCTAGACTCTCCTTTAGTGGATGAGCAAGTTTCACGTGTAAATGCAAACCTAGATGTTAGAGAAAACTATTTCTTTTTTCTTTTTTTTCCTCTTAAAACCAGTTTTAAGAAGGAAACCCAGCTAATAATTGACCTCTAAGTTCTGATTATCGTAGTAGGGAGTTGCTGCCACTTTTGTCCTAAAGTTAGCGTTCATTTGCATTAAAGTGTGAGGTGGGTAATTTATTGTTTACCCACCCACAGGTGGTCCACTATTAAAGGTAGGTATTATTCCATGTTGAAAGTAATAAGATAGACTATTAGTCTTATAAGTAATAAAATTTTTTACTTAATACTTTAAAAAGTTTAAAATAAGCCGTCACACTCTAATATGGTATCAAAGTCAAAGATATGTCTTTGTTTGCAATCTATAGGCCTTAAAGTTGGACTTTTATCTATGCTCAATGCTCATGTCAATATACACATAAAGGAAAGTCTTAAAAGTTAGTATTGTTTCACATCAAAGGCAAGAGGATAGACCCTTAGTCTTATAAATAATGAGATTTTTTCACTTAATATTCTAAGCCTCAAAGCATGAATTTTTATCCATGCTTAATGCTCGTGTCAAGAACTTAAGATGGGAAAGTCTTAAAAGTTGGTATTGTTTGACATCAAAGACAAGAGGATAGACCTTTAGTCTTATAAATAATGAGATTTTTTTACTTAGTATTTTAAAATTTTGAAATAAACTCTCACAGTTTAATAAATGGGAAACCTGGATTCCTAAGGTTGATCCAGGAAGCAAAGGAGTAAGGGAAAAGGATCAGGAAGATCTATAACAAAATCAGCCATATATGAGAACGCAAATGACTATGCATATGATGCGGTCCCCAGACGAAATGGTTGGCAGCTCATGTGCGCATCATGGAGGATAGAGCCAATCCTGAATGTGGACCAGTGTTCCTGTCCTACAATTTTAAGCCTTAGTGTTTCCCTTTCGGTTTTTCTCTTTCCTTTCTTCTCTGGAATATGCAAAGTTTTCGAGGTTCCAGACATGAAAATGGGTCTCCACTAATACACATGCTCCAGATGCGGTCAGCCTAAAAGACCAGGAAATGGACGTGCCACGAAATTTCCCAGCACATAGGGGTCCTTTTTAACTTCGAAGAAACATGAGAAAGGCCTCATTTTCTTAAATAGGATGGTTGCGAGATGGAGCCATAACACCTAGTGACAGCTTCGCTTTCATGAAATAACGAGAAATAGGAAAGAAAAAAAAAGAAGAAGAAGATATATGTATTGGACTGATCACCACGGTTTTCAGTATTTAATCCCTCTTAAGGTACTTTGCAGAAGGCTTTGCAACCATGCTGAGGTAGGAGTTTGGATATCTTGGGCAACAAAAACGTCCTCATGGACCTGTTAAACGCAGACTGGTGTCATCGAGTTCCTCTTAATGTTTAATTATGACAATGATGCATAATATCAGAATATGATAACTCATTTTAAAATATTAAGACATTAAATGAAAAAATCTTACCACATGTTGACATAAGCATAGTAAGTAGATTGAAGTCCAACTTTAAGACATAAAAGATTAGTGAGCATATTAAAGTGTGAGGGTACATCTTAAAAATTTAAGACATTAAATAGAAAAATTTTATTACTTATAAGTATCTTTATGCTTTCAATATAAGATAACACCCATTTTTAACACGGAAGGATTTATTGAATAGAAGGTCCCATTCCAAAAACAAAAGATTGTGAAGTTGTCTTGGATAATCATCCTACCAAACCATGCTTCTTATGTTTTCAGCATCTGCCGGGGTATTGATCCATCGTCCAGGCTGACAGTTTTCCACGACCCAGTGTGAAAACGAAGAAAGACGGTCCTAGTTTCACTTCAACAAGGAACTAAGTGAAATCACAGGAGGAAGAAGAGTTGATCAAGTTTTCTATTTCTAGTAGGAAAACAAATGCCCCCTGCTTTCCTTTTTCTACTGCAGTCACATTCACTGACTGGTCTTAACCCGTGGAGGCTGGTTGGATAAATCCATACGTGGGCAGTTGAAGAGGAGCCGGGCAAAGAAAAACGTTAATAGCCTTTTTCTTGAGAAGCCAATGAGATTGTTCTTCATTGAATACGTGAACTTGTTTTCGCCGCAGACTGATTTTATTTTTGTATTAAATAACAAAGAGCAGAGCAAAACCTCAATAAAGAAGTATATGATCTCAGGCAATAATGGAGGGCAGAAAAAGTAGAAGTAGTGACGGTAACGTGCCGAAGGACCATTGAATATTGATGAAGTCATCAAAATAATGCCATGAAGCCAGAATCAAATCTATGAATCCATCTCCTGAGAAAATCTTTCCCAGCAAGGCTAGCATTGGAAAGTTCTCTGACAGATAATATTATATAGCTACGTCTGTAACTAAGAAGGCAATGGGGTATGGGCATTTTACCATTTGAAGGCACAAACCGCCGTTCGACGATGAACAGTTGCATAATTTGTCTCCAAGACATGGTTAAAGCTTGGCTTCATGTTGAATGCTGGTGTTCTTTAGACCATCTTTGTGTTTCTTTACATCCATTTTCAAAAGACCGTGTGAACTCGACAAGGCCTCTCAACATCATCTGTAGTCTTATGAACAGGAAAAGGAAACATCCTTTGTTGGATTACTTTGGGACATGCACAGAACCCGAGATTTCTCTCGTTGGAAAAGAATACAAAATACTCGTGTCTGCAGGTGACGATGAATTGATCTAACAAAAGAAAAAGGCAAATATTCTAAAGAGAGTTTTAACGTGTATTATATTCCTTCTTGTGTTGTTCAACATTGAACCCAAAACCTCCTTTCAAACCTCCTCGCCAGATTAACTTAATTTGAGCTCGGCATTATTCCATACGCAAAGAAAGTCTGGTTATCTGTTCCTCTTTTTTTATGATTCATTCCCCAGGCGTTATGCGTGGATACCAAAAGAATCCAGTGGAGGCAGTATCTGTGGTTAGACACGCTCAAGTCAAAGGCTAAATAGAGATCGTTATCTAATCAAAGACCTAATCAACCCCAAAAGCAAGTAGGTTTTAGCCCATTTTCACACGGATGCTGCATTTTCAAATCCACCCTTTGCTTGCCGTTCACATTTGCTTTTCCTCTTCTCTTTTCAATCTTGAGAATGACAAAAGAGAGGAGGAGGAGGAGGAGGTGGAAAAAGAGATCTATAACTTGGAACCAGGACCCGAAGCCCATGTGAATACTTCTCTGTATATGGAACAGACCAATGGAGGAGAATTCCCTGGGCCCATATTTCTTAGGCTTCTGAAAGCGATGCTGTCGTCAACCTAAAGCATCCATGAATGACACGGCAAAACGTCCAAGTCACGGATTAGGAATCAGCCTATCCATCTTTCCCAGCTTTACAGAACGGCGTTCCCTGTTCGCTTGTTTTCTAGCATTTTTTTGACTCCTTGTGAAAACCTGAGATAAGTGGAGAAGGAGACAGAGGCCACAACGTTAGAAGCTGCAAGAAAACTACAAAAAAGATAACAAGTGTATGTACGTTCTGCCATTTGATCAATGGCAGTTATTCTTCAAGGATCTTGTCAGAAATGACGCGGGCAAATTAAATTGTTGAAATGTATTGTCTGATTTAGTTGGTGAAAGCTTGACAGCGTAGACCGGGCCCGGCGGTCTCTTCTTTCGGCATGTTTTTAAGGGCCCCAAAGTCCCAGTCTCCGGCATCACGTCAGGTGGAAACACTCCCGGGAGAGAGACATGCTCGAGGGATCTGAGACAGTCCGTGACGGCAGGTTTGAAAGCCCAAGGTCCGTCTTTTTCCAGTTTGGACTCGGCCCAGATCTTGCCTGTTCGATTTTATGGAATGTAGACTTCGAGTTGTTCTTCGGCCTGCATATGCAATGGTGGGAACGTTATAACGACCATAAAATCAATTGTTTATCCAATATCTACATAATAAATTTCCGGGGTTTGCTACGATAATTAAAAAATTTAATCCACTTAATGGGTTTTAATACATGTTCTTAAGTGTGAGGCAACAATTCTACCCTCGACCACGAATTTGAGGTTGCTTTTCTTCTCTAATTTTGTGCAACCTTTTGTGTTTTAAGGTTTACAAAGTAAAATTTTTAAAAATAAATAAAAATTTATGTAGAACAAAAAATTCATTTACCAACAATATGTCACGATCTAAAACCATTATGCCAAAAATATGAATTGATGACTAAGCAATAATTATTATATTTGAATATTATCATAAACTTATACCTCATAAATCAAAGTCCACCATAATTCAAATTAAAATCTTACAATCATAATAACTTATTATACTTCCACAACCAACACCTAGCAACCCATCTTTTTAGAATTACAACGACTCTTACTTTAGGGAATTGTCCTTTGCACCACCTCTTGGTAGCCATTTTTATATGTTGCTTTTTTTGTGGTTCAAACTGGAGACAAGTATTGATTTTGATTCCAATTTTTATAATTCAAGACCACTATTGTCACAAAGGAAAGAGAAAGAGAGTCGGAGTTTTTGGAAATTTTGCATTTTACTTTCTTAGGGAAAATTATACAAGACTTGTCATTTTATAATCTAGGGATTGGCCATCTTGAAAATTATATGGACAATTAATAAGGATTTTACTTTACTACATATACAAAAAATTAAGTTTTACAAAGTATAAATATAAAAAAGTAAATGGCGATTTATATAAAATAGCAAATTCATATACCAACCCTGTGTCATGAACTAAGACTATTATGCCAAAAATATAAATTACTAACTAATCAATAATTATTTTATTTGAATGTTATCATTAACTTGAAACTCATAAATCAAAACCCACCATAATCCATATTTCAATCTTACAATCATGACAACTTATTATGGTCCTACAACCAATGCCCTAACAACCCATCTTCTTAGAGTTACGGTAACTCTTGCTTTAGGTAGTTGTCCTCTGCAACACTTTTAGATAATTATTTTCACATGTTGCTTCTTTCGCAATAGATGTGTGATTGATTTTGATACCACTTATCTCAAGTCAAGACCATTATATCAAAAGATCTAGAATTAAAAACTAATTACCCATAATTTGTCTTGAATATTATCACCAACTTAAATTTTTATAAGTCAAAGAGTATTTGTTCAAAAAACAATTATGTATTTTACTTTTTTAAGAGAAATTGTATAATCTATGGACTGACCATTCAGGTACACGACACAATGTTTTGATTTAAGGCGTGTATAATTTTTATCGGCATCAAAGGGTGAATTTTTTTTGGATGAGCTACCTGTAAACTAGAAGCAAGGAGCGACAATAACAGGAAGATTGGGTTGTCATTTGAAACTGGGCTTCTCCGAAGCAATGAGCCAATGCCAAGACATCCCGACAGGCCGTAAAGCTCACTCAAAATCAGGTGCGCCCTTGCTGGAATTGGCTGGCGGCTGACTTATCCCATTTTAAAGTCCTGTCAGAATGATTGCTCTTTCCATTGAAAATTATGTATTTCTACCGACACTTCAAGCCGCGTCTTCTGACATTCTTTCTTCGTATTTGTCGAAGAATCGTGGGGACTAAAGACCCAGGAAGTGGTTTACAGTGAAGCGGTAAATACTGGGTACTGAAAGATACACGGATGGACTTAGAGAAACTGCCTTTTTCTATAAATGAATACCGCTTTCCTTGTATCACCTTCTATCCATCACAAGTCAAACGAAGACGAAGACCGAAAGGTTTTTAGCTTGTAACTTCTGAGACGTTTCCATGCACTTGTTGCTTTCATATTCAGCCTTCTATCTTGGACGGCAACGTATCACTTCCTTTTTCAGAGCTTACGCTAAAGAAAAGAGTAACACTTTTAAAGGTTTCTAGTGAAGATATATTTGCAAGCATCATCTGCCACCGCGAAAAGGTAACTTTTTTCTTGCCCATAAAATTTTAGGTCTGCCTTTGATTTGTGCGAAAGCCCTTACTTTTTAGCACTGATCAGCTTTACGTTCTGGGTTTTGCTATTTTGTTCTTGGAACTGTATTCCTTTTGTGTTTCCTTTGTTTACATATTCCTTTTGTTTATGGCCCTCTTTTCATCGTAGAGTAAGTAGAGTCAAGTAAAAGAGGTTGAAGCGCTTGAATCTTAGCTGAAATGGTTTGAATAGCAGGTGAATTCTATATGAGCCCTCATTAAATTCTAGAAATTTTCGCTTTTAGTTTTCTTTAGCTGGAGTAAAATGCCATGCCTTGTTGCGGAAATGGTATGTGGATGTGAGTTACGTTAGAGTTTACTTGTATATGCAGTTGCTTTTACCTTTTCAATCGGGTTCATGTGGGAGATGCTTGATTAAGAGGCTATATTAGAGGGTCTTTGATTGATGATGGTGACACTGGTACTTGCTTGTGCTATTTATGGCCAATTATGGCAAAAAATGCTTCAACCTTTTCCCCTCTTCCCAGTGAGGCTGGGAGCAACCTGTTTTTATTGTTCAAAACAAGCCCGTACGGCACCAGAAAGTCTTGTGATAACTATATTTCAGATATGGAACCTAGCCTGTGCTCCATATCATATTTTTCTTGCTGCTCAAATTGTTGTCGATGGCAAATGGCTGGTTATAGCAAAATAGGTAGCCTAGTTGTGTATTCTTTGTTACTAACCCATGTATCATATATAACAAAATAGGGATAAGGTCATGTGGCATCAAAACTTTAGAATTTTTGTTGGGGGGCTAATTTCATGGCACATAAAGGACTTTGAATTTTTATGCTGTTAAGGCTAAAGGTGGATGACTAGTAAATTGCGTACGTCCATTGCTAGACTGATTTGACGATCAATTGTGCATTATTTCCTTGCCACAGCTACAATTTTGCTTTTACCTGCTAATTTAAATCGGATGATTGAAAGTTTGACATGATTCGGCTTCCAATGTGTTCTTTTCTTTCTCAACGTAATTATTCACTTGAGAGCTGTAGAATTGTTTGGGAGCCCAGGATATGAACATCCTTATCCAAGTGCCTTTATTTCATTAAATGTAAATCATTCTAAAATTGATTAAGTTTCTGTTGGAGGTACTGGCCTCTATGAGGAATAGTTTTTTTTGCCATGCTTAAACTTGCATGGTTCACTTAAGCAAATTACATGTTACTTTCTTTGGGTGATTGAAAAATTAAACTTGAGATCTTCCTTTAGGAAAAAGGACAATGAGCTGCTTCAGCTGTTGTGAAGACGATGACATGCATAGAGCTGCTGATGCTGGACCATTTGTAGCAAATAATTCAGGAGGTGATTATGTATTCTCAATCCACTCTTTACTTTTTCCCTTGCCTTCATGATTGGGCCAAGCTACTCCTTCACACTCGAATTGGTTGAATCTTCTTTTTCCAAAAAGCAAAGGATGATGGAAAAATAATTATACCTGATTATTACTATTCCAATTTTGGTTGACGTTTGGACTTCTGCCTTGATATCAGCAACAGTATTTTGTTTGTCTTAGTTTCAAACTCTACCATGATTCTCTTGTGTTTTTCTCTTTTGGTGCTACATCCTAAGTTTAAATATTAGCTCTCTTTTTCTGGATTTGGTTCTATGTATTGTGTTATTTTAGGTATGAACCATCTTGTAATGAGCATATTGTCATGCTCTTGTGATTTGATTTCTACTCTGCCTTTTGGATTCTTCTCAATTTGCTATGAAATTAAGCAGACATGAATCATGCAGGCAATGGTGGAGGTTATTCTGCCAAAGATGCTGGACCAAAAGAGGCACAAACTGAAACTATCCAACCTATTGCTGTCCCTGCCATTCCAATTGATGAATTGAAAGATATTACAGATAATTTTGGTACAAAGGCTTTAATTGGTGAGGGTTCATATGGAAGAGTATATCATGGTGTCCTGTCGAGTGGGAAGGTTGCAGCCATCAAAAAGTTAGACTCCAGTAAACAACCTGACCAAGAATTTCTTGCACAGGTACTTAATAGAGTTCGGTATGTTTAATATAGTAAACGTTGCTTAGTTTTTACCTTTTTTATTTTTTATTTTTGAAGAAAGTTGACGCAAGACTTCACAGGTCTCCAGGGTATCAAGATTAAAACATGAAAATGTTGTGGAGCTTGTCGGTTATTGTGTTGATGGTGCTCTTCGTGTCCTTGCATATGAGTTTGCTCCTAATGGGTCTCTTCATGACATACTCCATGGTAATGAAACATATTATTCTTATGTGTTAATAGAATGTTTGGTGACTTACACCCCTGCTGATTGATGACATTTTGGGTCCGTCATTGACTCTTAACCCCAGAAATGATCATAGAAATAAATTCGGTTTTTCTAGGCTGATGATAGTACCAATGTATGAGCTCTATGACAATATATATATTCTGAATTCTGTTAATATTTGCAGAACTTTTAGTTCTATTTCCCATGATGGGACTGAAGTCTTGTCTGTGAGGCTGACATGATAGATGATATAATTTGAAGGGAATCAGATGACTGCTTTTCCCATGTTGTCGAATCTACTTATGGAATGTTTTACTATATTGTTGGGAAGTACATAATTGAAATAGCAATTTTCTAGGGTGCATATCTTTTAGCAAGTAACAAGATACCAATCACAACATTGCTGAAGTAAATACCGTCCTTTGATTGTGGATACAGGACGAAAAGGTGTCAAAGGAGCACAACCTGGCCCCGTTCTGTCATGGTCACAGAGAGTTCAAATTGCTGTCGGGGCAGCAAGGGGCCTTGACTATCTACACGAAAAGGCAAAACCTCATGTCGTCCATCGTGATATCAAGTCCAGCAATATACTGCTTTTTGACAATGATGTTGCAAAGATTGCTGATTTTGATCTGTCAAATCAAGCCCCTGATATGGCAGCACGTCTTCATTCTACTCGCGTACTTGGTACTTTTGGTTATCATGCTCCAGAGTAAGTTTTTATTGGATGTTAGGGATAGGGAGTGTGGTCACAGATCTATATGAAGTCATCATCCACCTAATTAATAAGCTGTTGCTGTTTGCCCTTCTGCTTTCATACTTAGTAACTTGGTTGGGGCACTTTGTTTCACTTGTAATTGCCATTTTGAAGAAGTAGCTTTACCAAAAAAGGCCTAAGTTTTCTGAATCTGGATGGCAGATACGCAATGACTGGACAGCTGAGTTCAAAAAGTGATGTATACAGCTTTGGTGTTGTCCTGCTGGAACTCTTGACTGGTCGGAAACCTGTTGATCATACACTGCCTCGTGGACAGCAGAGCCTTGTGACATGGGTACTAAATCCGAGTTCTGATTATAACTTATATCGGTCACCTTTTTTTTCCCCCCTTTTTCTTCCCTTTAGAAAGAGTTTTGCTCGGTTATAGACCTGGAAGTTCCATTCAACCTGATTCGTGTTCAATTCTGGATTCAATTAGGCGACGCCAAAACTCAGTGAGGATAAGGTAAAGCAGTGTGTTGATGCTAGACTGAATGGAGAATACCCACCAAAGGCAGTTGCAAAGGTAATCGAGACTATATTCTGGAATTACAAAATGTATTTCTGTCTGCCATTGTTGATTCTTCCACTTTCAGCAGCACTTTTTCTTTTCTCAGGTCCTTTGAATTTCGTATTACAGAAAAAATTTGCCTATACTGCAGCATATATCTCCTTCCATTGAGCCACTCTCTAAGAAGCATATCTCAATAATGGCTTCCTGTAACTGATTTTATGCTTTACATCCTTTGATAATCACACTGTTAAATGCTGGAAACAGATGGCTGCTGTTGCCGCCTTGTGTGTGCAATATGAAGCAGATTTTCGGCCAAATATGAGCATAGTGGTTACTGCTCTACAGCCTCTATTGAACACTCGACCTGGTCCTCCAAAGGGCACACAGCACTCGTAAATTACTTTCAACACCTCGGTCTTCTTGCCTTGAGTTCGTATTTGCCGTGTAAACAGCGTGCTTTACATCGTGTGGAAGCTTCTTTTTTTTTAACTACTAAAGCTCACTAGATTTGTTTGTAATCCACATAATGATACGACGAAGTTGATTTATTTAATGGCAAGAAAGTTGTATTGAGATGAAAGTCGATGCTGATTAGGAACTTCTTTGGATGTGTATGCTCTATGGTTGCCATTGCTGTACGTTAGCGTCCTGTCTCTCTATTACGGGGCCATGATGCTGCCTTCCAGTGCCTTTTTCAGCTCTTGTTTGTCAGAGACATTATTGGCTGCTTGAAACATGTAAAAATCTGATAAAAACAGTGTGTGCACGGTACTTCTTATCTTGGTATCTTCTTTGAAACGAAGGACTTGTCACTCTTCTTTCAAATCATTCTAAAATAGGAAAATATATCAAAGTTGAGGTTTAACATGCAATAATTTTCGTTTATAGATAAAGATTCATGTTGAAAGTCTTATCTCTAGTGAGAGTAATAAAGCTTATTTATATTTTTATTATTTTTTATTACAACTCACATACACGGAAAGGAGAAGAAGTTTCAAACTCTGACCTGTTGGATAATCAAGCTTATGTATATAACCTTAATGAAAAGAATAATCAAGCTTACTTACATGACCAAATCTCTTACTCTTGTTTCCAATGCGGGGGAAGTCCTTCATTTGGAAGGTTCTATTCATGGGGCATAACATTAGTATTTGAAGGTAAATTTTCATATTCTTTTAATATTTCTCTCTTCAATTAAAGGGATTCTAAGCATATTTTTCAAAATAGCTAATGGATAAAAATTGATATGTTTTTGAAAAGTGTAATGAGTCTAGACACTTACTAAAAAAAAGAAAAAAAAGTAATAAGTTTCAGTAAAGATTCATTTTGAACAACTTTTTGTTCTTAAGATACAATAAAAAGAAAAAAGAATATGTATGTATAAAATAAGTCAAAAAGAAGCTAAAAGAAAAAAAAAAAAAAAGATAAAGAAATATATGCCGTAAGAACACTCAAGATTCTAAAGTCATCAAAAGTTATCATTTTGAAGAATATCACTTTATAAATATCTCTCTACTCATTTGCCTTTACATGCACATAGAAAAACAATTAACATTTTTTTATATAAACAGCAGAGCTAGTCTCTTCAAATTATGCATAAACATTCTTTTAAAATCATTCAAACTAAACACGTGCCATCGCCATTTATTCAATCGGTCGTTTCACCGTAGGAGCTAGATGTGGAAGTTGCGTGTCTGCTTTAACTGAGGAAAGTTCCCCCCACACGTGCTTCACACGTAGTTGCAGATCCTGGCCAGATCTCACACGCCTCCTCATGCAAACCTCGTAGATTTGTAGCTGATGTGATCGAGGTACTTTCTTGCTTCTCTTTTAGTTTTGCCATTAAGTTCAGAACTCATATTTTGCTTCCAAGCCAGGTAAAAGCTAAGCTTTACCCAACTCCTGATTCATACCATTTACCAATAAGGCTTTAACAGCAGGCAATGAAAGCAGTCCTTTTCCTGTTTAGTTTAATGGTCTATTCTTTTTCACTTTCACTTTCACTTTCGCTTTCTCGTGGGTGTACTTTCAAACTTTTTCCTTCTTAGTCCAATTTGTCCCGTTTGGGAAACTGATTGCCTACTTTATTTCATCACCCAAAATTAATATAACCAAAAACAAGCCGCATATAATCCTGTTTATGGTTTTTTTTTTTTTTAAATAAACATACACCCATATACATATTCAGTGTCGAATTTGAAATCTCTTAGTTTCAAGCATTGTTTGCTCTCAATTGAGCCAGAAAAACAGGGAAGAGAAAAAAGTTGTTTCCAATGAATTGCAATCACTGTATCAGCCATATGTTTCCCTTCCAATATCTAACTTCACAGCCTAAAAAGAGGAAATGAAAAGGGGAGACAAAATCAATAGACCTGTACACACCACCCGTGGCGGGGGTGTTCTGTTGAAGTGCCACTTTCATAGACAAAACAATCTTTTCCCAGCAACTAAATCTAGAGATAAGGAAAGAAATATAAACCATCCCTCAATCACTCACTTTATGTTTCCATCCTTGATCACCACAAGGGTGCAGACCTAAGAATTTACAAGTATGAAAGAATCCAAGCATTAACATGGAGCTAATACCATAAAGATTCTCTTGTTGGCTCATGTTGTCTATGCCCGATTCGACCTTAAAGCTTGATTGCCATTGCACTCTATGTCAGAATTTTCCTTCTGAGACTCGGCTTCTGCATTCCCCGCGCGACTCTTCCTGTGCCTTCGATCCTGAATATTCCAAAGTATACCACGTAGGGAGTGTAAATTTGAGCACAACACAGGCACTTTGAAGTTTGAACTTTCATCATTTATATAAATTTGTATAATAAGGAAATAATTATGTTTTAAAAGCTAAGTTTCTGCGTTCAGTAAATCTATAACTTTCAGATTTTGACTAGCTTCACACAGACTGAAAAGAGCTACAAAGTATATAGAATCAAACCTCTCTAGGTATAGGATACTCCTCAGATTCAAGCATACGAACAACTTGACTCATCTTTGGTCTTTTGCCAGAATCAGGATCAACACACCTCAAAGCAGTCAAAAGGGCTCGTTTGAGGGCACTTGTAGGTGGCCTTGTCTCAATGTTTGGATCCACAACCTCTTCGGAACGCCTACTTCCAACCATCAACTTGAGCCAGTCAACAAGGTTTACCTGCAAGAACCACCCCATAGTATCACGTAAAGACCAGTGAACCTAAACAGTGCCAAGTCATGCATTTGACAAGAAGTCTGTGGGTGAATGGATCAGTTGTAGGAAAGCAGAATGCATGATAAAACATATTAAGCTGCTAAGAACCCTAAAGTAACATTGGTTGTTATACTTACACCAATTTCAAATCTAACTCAGAGTTAGGAGGGAAAAGCCAAATCATATATAATACCTTCAGTAACTGATTAGCATCGCATACATAGAAATAACAATAAAATGTGAAATCGCACATAACTTCAGCAACAGAAGGATATTGATTCCATACCTCATGTTGTGGCCGAGCATAATCAACTGGGTCTCTTCCAGTAATTGCTTCCAGAATCAGTACACCAAAACTATAGACATCACTCTTCTCATTCAGGAGGCCAGAATTAGCATACTCTGGAGCAACGTATCTGAAATACAATAAAGGTAGGAGAAAAAGGAATAAATAAATCTGAATCAATGACAATAATATTTTCTTGCACAACATAAGTAAAAAAGGAAAGCAAATAAATTGGTGCTTAATAGGCACTGAAAGAAACTGTTAACCAGATAAAAAAGGGGGATAAAAACTCACCCAAAGGTACCCATAATTCTAGTTGTAATATGACTTGTTCCAGCACACAGCAATTTAGCCAGACCAAAGTCAGATATCTTAGCGTTGAAGTCATCATCAATCAATATATTGCTAGATTTGATATCTCGATGGACAACTTTAGGCTCAATGGCCTCATGTAAATAAGCCAGCCTGCAAGATGGTAATATGAGTCTCATGGAGATGAACACAAGAAAATGTTAAAACAATCAGACTAAGGTGTGGATGGACTTACGCCTTAGCAGTTCCAAGGAGAATTTTCACCCGAGCTTCCCATGTAAGAAATCCATATTGTCGCATAGCTCCATGCAGCCACTGCTCTAAATTGCCATTGTTCACATACTCATATACTAACAACCTGAAAAGGGAATTAGTTCAACACGTAAGAGTTGGAACAAAAAACTTTCATCAATAGATTGACATAAACGATAATGTAAGATTTTCAATTGCAAGGATGCATGACAAAGGGATTGCTTAGAGATTCCATTGTTTTCTTGCCCATGACATTCTAGTGGCTATAATATCTATGCAATTTTATTGTTTAACATGGAGAAAGGGCAAAAAATTGCGAAACAAAGTTGACAAATCAAAAGATAATCTACTTATGTGTGATGGTTGTGATACCTTTCTGTTCCTTCAACGCAATACCCCAAAAGACGAACTAAATTCTTATGCCGTACATGACCAATAGCCTCAACTTCCACTCTGAATTCCTTCTCAGCTTGCCCTCTACAGGATATTTATATTCAATTAGAAACAAAAAATATAAACTACAGCAGTTCTCTTAAGGCTAAAAGGAAAAATAAATAAGGGAAACATGCTTTTACACAACTTACAGATTGTTGAAGAGCTTCTTAACAGCCACAGGAGTCCCATTAATCAAATGACCTTGAAAAACAGTTCCATATCCTCCCTCACCTATAATATTTTCCTTTGAAAACCGATTTGTGGCACGTTCAAGGTCTCTTAGCGTAAACCAGTGACCCCAACCAAGGTGAGAGAATTCGGGCAGACCAGACAGAGGAGAAGGAGCAGTTATGGGATGTGAAGAAGGTTTGTGTACAGAAAGCCTTCCCATGCCTCCCTCGTCTCCCATCTGAGAGCCAACCCCTTCTTGCTCTAGATGATTAAATGAACCTGATTGGCTACCATTATCCCCATCCTTTTGGTGGATCAAAACCTTCTCCAACTCTCTGTCTGCTGATTTTTCATCAACAGCATGGAAAGTACCATCACCAGGACTAAAATTTTTAGCTGAAACTTGATCAACCTTAATCTCTTTAATTTCTTCCGAAACAATTGGAACATGGCTGATAAGAAGCATGTCATTAGCCTTTCTGGATTTCTTTCTTGAAGTAAGACAAAATGATAGCACCACAAGGATGATCACAATAAACAACCCCACAGTGATCCCCATTAACACCCACACCTTCAGACCAAAAACAAATGTTTTCTTCGACAGTCCCGTGTTAAGATCAGTCGACATGTTTTATGATATCAAGTTACCTGCAAAAGTAAAGAGAAAGCATTTCAAAATGCAGTCCTATACATCCAAAAATTCATAAATTTCCCGGATGTCACCGGAACTTCCAGCCAATTTCCAGAGGCCATTAACCGACAAAATAAGTCTGTCTCCTACTTTAATACAAATGCTTATCCCGGAGATTGGAAGCAAAACTAAGTTGTCAACTGCTTGTAGACACAAAAACTACGAGATAGAAAAGAGACGGCAAGCGAAGGATACTATAGACACCAACAAAAGCACGTACAGAGAGAGAGAAAATAAGAGACGAATGCTAAGCCAAAAAGACACAGTTCAATCTAAAACATATTGAATTAGGACAAACCAGAGGCACGCATCAGAGGGAAAACTACAGAGAATTCATGGTTTCCAAGTAAAAATAAATGAAGCAGAGAAAGTTTTTAATTTCTGAAATACCAACGCATTCAACAAGTACATTTTTCGATATCGTTTTGATTAACCGACAAGTATGGAAACCCCAAAGACTCAAGCTTTCATTGTTTGGGACCCGAGAAAATCAATAGCTCCCCTGAATCGATACAAATACGAACACTTGGGACTTATCTAACATCAGTCCACACCGACAGGAAGTCCAGAGCGTTAAACTTCCGGCAAACACATACTACAGACAACAAAACTTCAAACTTTCATCTTCTTGTTAAAATTTTGACCCTGCTTTCTCCGGAAAAGAAAAAATAGTGAACAGAAAACAGAAGTACAAACAAGGAAAAAGTGAGACGCAGAGACTCTTATATACTGTAAATTTTCTCAATGCATACCTGCTGGCAGAACCACTTCTGAAATCACTTCTCCACAGCCTCCTCGTTATAAAATGAACCAAACTAGAGTTCGCGATCTCTTTTTAAAACAAACCCAAAATCCAGACACGAATATATCTCGTTTCCACGCACCTAAATCAACCTCATTGTCCAAAATCTCCAAAATACAGGCATTTGTTGGGGCTTCCTTTCTCGGTTCCCTCGGAGGGCCAAAGGAGTCCCTATATACAACCCCAAGAACGGAGCTTTCCCAAGCCACACTGGCCCGTTTTGGAATACCAAAAACAAAAGAAAGCTCAAAGATAAAGCATAGGCTCTGCTTTTGCAGTCGGAAGGAAATGGAGAGCTCAACAGGCACACGGAATTCTGAGAGGAAGAAATGGAAGTGGGTTTAATAGGAAAGAAGGAACGGAGTTATCAGCGGTTGGTGACGAGGGGAGGCGTACCCTCACATTACAAATAGTAAAAGAGAAGCATGAAAACTGGAAGCTTTCCTTGCTGTTTCTTCAAATTTCTGTCAATTCTTCTTTTCCATTTTTCATTTAATTGTGTCCTACAAGTCGAGGTTGACAGATAATCAGACACAAACATAAAATAACACTAAAATATTGTTTCATCTGAAATTGTCGTAAAATCTTTTTCTGGTTGCCAGTCAAACGGCCACTCTCGTTTCCTCAAATCTGAAAACGTTTGCTTTTATCATCTGCATGATTACTGGAGACAAGTAATCAGTGGGAATGAAGAAAATGGTCAGCACCATATTAGTAAAAAGCTCAAAAGGTCAAACTAACAGACTGGACACCAATGTGGTTCCGCTTTTCGACATCCATGAAATTCCCAACATCTCTCCTCCTTTGTTATGGTGCCCTTTGGTCGGCCGGAGAGTCAAAAGGAACAGACTAGACACAAATACCAGGTTTTCGATTCCCAGAATACCCCTCCCACGGTCTCACGGCACCGAGAATATTCCATCTCGTGGGGGAACTTGTAATGTGGTATTATGGGAGCGACCACAAGTTGCACAACGACCAGACCAAGGGGCAATGGTCAGACTAGACCTCAGCTGATTTGTTCTGAAGAGAATATTTCGTACTTCGGAAATGGCCCCAGCATTGCAGAACGGTTCTTGCAATAATGAAGTCTCTGATGTAAACCAGATGTGAAGGAATCAGAACGGTATGGTGAAGCAAACCCCACACCTTTGAAGCGAAAAACTACAGTCTCATCCATGGAAGTTTTCATCCTCGGCAATCATTGAGTTTGAGAGTAGTTCTACATTTACGGAACAGGACTAGTGTCCTTAGTCCCTCTTGTGGTCGTAACGCAAAAGAAATAAAAATCGTCGGACAAGATGTTCCTTTTGGCGAAAAAGCAAACCGGAAGAACACAAAGAGGTCACTGTTCGAATACACGGGTTTGAATTTTATGCAGCAACATGTGTCCACTACAGATTTTTCCTTTCGAATGACTTGTCGGCGGGGATGGCTCCCAAACCAGGGACTTTAGTCAAGGCGTTCAGATACATGATCTGTGTTATGAACTCTGTCCTCTAACGAGCTTTGCCAGATTTATCTTTTCAGGTGAAGAAATTTCCTTTACTCCATAGTATGTTGTCCTGACATTAGAATCATTGCAATTATTATAATGCACGTACTCATTAAGATATTCATCTATGGATTGGGTTGCCATGCGACTGCATTTTTTTTTCTTTTTCTTTGTCTTTTTCTTTTTCTTTTTCCTTTTCTGTTTTTGGTGTTATCAATGAGGAGATCTTGACCCTTTTACGTTTTTCTCATTACTTCATGCATACTGTGGTTTTTCCTTTTGTTTTCTGGTGCTCTTTAGCGAGTCTAAGACAGGGTTATTGCTTCCTTCAAAGAGTCATTATTCCTTTTTGCAGGAATATTGAATAGGCCCCGCCATAAAGGAAAAATGGAACGGGACAAGCATGCTTTGGAGGACCTAATTCTTCTTATCACTAATTCAAAGTTTTAAAGCGAATTTAAAGTGGAGATCACAGATGTATGAAATGGTGTGATATGGAACCGAATCCAAAGATGTTGTAGGAAAACCAGAGAAGGAATCCCCACATTAAAGTTTGAAGTCAATGTCTCCACACTTCATTTTCTGAATCAGCATGCCGTGTACTAGGGCCATGATAATGGTGACCCTTTGCACAAAGTCTTACAAAAACCCCCACGAGTTGCTTTAAGTTACTAGAAGTACAGAAAACGCTGCAGAAGTGAATTAGTCAATAGTTTTTAAAATGTCTATTTATATTCACAATTTGAGTTAAATAATATAAAGCTTTTGTCATACCCTTTTAAATATAACTTCTCATCTTAAAAATAAGAAAATGCCTTTTTTAAGGATCTTTGTTTATCAATAAAGGGTGCTATGATTGAACTCGGTTTTGGTACCACAGTAGAAAAGTAATTTTTACCAAAAAATCAAGTTAGGCAATGTTATGTTTTCATTACACTGTTTTTAAAAGTAGTGGTTATGCAATGCCCACAAGGAAATACATCAGATGTTCAGTTTTTTGAGACTGACCCATGATTAATCTTGTGCAAAATCACTGTTTGTTACTCAAGAAGTAATCCATTATTCATCCCCCAAAGGACACTTCATGAATATTTGCTGTGCTGAGTTGTTGATCTGTGAACCCTGTGGCTTTGTCCCTCTCCCTCTCCTGGTGGGTAGTAATCAGTACCAAAACCGTGAAAACTACAGAACTCTTAAATCTGTGGGTACCTGTATTTTGCAGCCCCAAAAGAACAATAAAAACCATTTTTCAGCTTCTAGAATCAGACAACACTTTTTGAAAGTAAAACGCAGAAACGTTATTGTCTTCTGATACATGAGCTGTCGTCTGCTGATTCAGTGAAAATGAAAACCTTGATAAATAGAGATTCAGGAACAGTCAAAGCTCTTAACACCCTTATCAGCTTCCACCATCATTCCCTTATTTTCAAGAAAACCGGCCATCAAATCACAAAATCTGTTCGCCACTGTCTTTGGGTTTATTTTACGGGAAGTTCCAGCCAGCAGGATTGAAAAGACCGACCAAATTTACCAAACCGTGGAGTGTGAACATAATACAAAAGCCTGGAAGCATACGAGAACTTCCCATAAAGACGGCAACAAAGAAATTCAACTGTTTTTTGGACAATGATTGGAATTCGATATTAATTCCGGAAGCAAACCAGAGCCGCCTTCATACGACATTGCTTTGTCTTGTCAAACAAGTGAAACGACTAAAAAAGAAATGTTTTTCAGACAGTCGGTTCCTCAACTACCTGGAGCCTCTATCACGCCATATCTTTCCCGGGGCAAACGTGCCTAAAGTTCTTCCACTAAAATAAGCCGAGAGGCCTAAAACGCAGCCATTTTCAGAAACCCACTAGCTGTTTTCTTAACTAAAAGCAGACAAACATGCGGCCGAAATAGGATGCATTCTCCCTGCAAAGATATGCTCCGAATAGCATTGGAACCTGACATTAACAAACCTCAATAATTTGCTCGGGCTAAGGAATAAGAATCTTGGATGTTGGAAGTCTCCTTCTTCCTAATGATTATACTGATATTTTGAATTCCATTGTGGGTTAGTTGCTCTTAACTTTTGCCTTTCCATTATCTTGTTGTTTGTGGTTACGCAGGGGGGAGCCCCCTGCGAAGAAGCCATTGGTCTCTTCTCGCCGCTTACTCTCTCCTCCCTTGAATAAAGAAACGTGCCCGTGTGCGACATTCGCATGATTAGTGTCGGTATGCAACATTTCCGTGCTTCCAAACCCACAGTAGTGGTTGAAACTGCATTATCTATTATAGCTTTTGGGCAGTTAGGTGGTGGCATTGGGTTGTCAAAGGTAAACGATGTGGGACAATATCCCCATACAACTTCATAGGCAGTAAGTTATTAAACGGACATGATAGGTTTCTATCAAAACCCTAGTGGAGTTTAGGCTTTGGGACTTGCATTCTACACTTTAAAGTACTGAAATTTAATGCGTCGGTGTCCCACATTATTAATATATTAGTTGTACTCCTTGTACAAATAAAAGGCTTCCCTTCTTTTTTTTAAAAAAAAAAAAGTTTTAAGAAAGTAAATTATTATTTTATAAGAATCGGACCTATCTTTTCAAAAGATCTTGTAAAGAGTAAGAATATTACTATTAATAAAGTCATAAACTTGAGGACTTAGTACAATCTCACCAAAATAGCTTTTAAGGAGATAGACCCGCTTTTTATATATTTTAACATGATTGTCAAAAAAAATTAGGTTTTCAGTGAGATGCCCTTTTGTTTGCAAACAAAGTCCTTGTAAAAACTATATGTTGGTCTTCTGTGCAGTTATGCGTGCGTTGGGGGTCATAAACAATAGGAGTTGTTCAAAATTGCTCAGAATTTGCTAATGCTTTTGGGAAGGTGAGCAGGCGGGGCTGTCAATGGAACCCCTGCTTATGATGCAGGCACGTCGCCATTACAAAGTCAGAAAACCTCATCTACGAAGGACTTTCTTGGACTCATTATGCAGTGTATTATACATTTTTCTTTATCAGCAGTGTGGTGCCAATGCTAGGTTCAACATCATTGTGGTCCAATGTTCTTAACGTCTTCTGATCTCCAAACCATTTTAGCCCATAATTGATGAGCAAACACTTGCTCTCAATCTCCTTTTCGTGTACTTGGCGACTTTTGGATGTAGTTTCCAGGAAACGTCCTAAATATTGACAAAACTTTGCGTTGATCCATTGTTTATCAACAATGGATATCAAATGTCATTAACTCTACAACTTGTCTTAATTATATTTTCTTCCTCGTAAATTCCCCTGTTCTTTATTTCAACAGATGTACCGGCATATTTGACATTCTATCAGCTGACGATGACCCAGTCTTCTGTAGCAGATGGGGACTAAGGTTCTGGAGGATTTAGTATTTTCAACTCTAGTAGTTCAAATGTCAATGCGCTATACAGCTAGCCCGCGGTGAAGAGTACACATTCCTCCACGAAATCAGGCAAACTATCATCAATGGCACATTAATGTTAGCCAAACTAGGCGGGACTTTTTCTGGTTGTTCATTGTGAATTTATAACTTTAAAATTTCCCAGAGTCTTCGCTGGTTGATGCATCCTAGTAAGAAGTTGGTGGGTAAGAATCTTAGAGATTTTTTAGCGTTAAACAGAGGTTGAAAAGGCCTTGTGCATAAATAAACCACCAAACTCGAATACCCAAATCCAAATAAATTATTTTATGTATATTACAAATTGACAACAGCACCTTTTGTGCTGCAGAATCTATTTGTCAGTTTCAACTTTCCTCTCTCTCCCTCTCTCTTTATTCTTAGCTGGACTTGTTAGCTCATGGCCCAACCCACCATTTAGAAAATCCCACTACAACTTGTCCATTTCTTAGCTGTTCACTTGCTAATTTGTAGCCCAATTCTGAAGAAGGCACAACTTGATACTGGCCTAAGATGCTGGGAAATAGCTCACTTTTCATCTAAATTTGGAGAAAATTTGGGGCTCAAGAATTGAGCGACCTGTGGATCAATATGGCAAGACAAAATTATCATCTGCAAAGAAATAGTTCAATGACTTATAATTTATGACCTGCCTCAACTTCCTTCTCATTTGTTATGCTCGCTAGTTTTATTAATTTTTAGTGATGATACATAAATTGAGCCTTATTAATGACAGAAATATACCTCTTATAGTTTAGAAGTTTTAGAATGAGTTTTAGTTTTTAGATGAACATTGTGTACACATTTGCCAATATGATAATGAAATGTAATTGTCAAGGTTCATCATAGTACTGTTTATTTGTTTTCCTAAATTTTATAGTGCGATTGGGTTGAATAATAAGCGAAATAATACGAATATAATACAGTTGTTAAAATGTCTTTTCGGATGATGTCATGGATAAAGAACTCGAGCCGCCTCATTACTTGTGGGATTAGCGTTGGAGCTATTCGATTATTGGATATCTTCACGTGAAACTCCTTGTTTCTTGTAAGTCACAGGTTTGTTACGACCGATCTATGCATGCAGAGCCTTTTCCTACTCATCCAACGAATTTTATCTTCATTTTCTTTCTATCTTTACCTAATCTTGTCATTTGACTGAACCTCGAGAAAACTGTGTTTTTATTTTCTTTTTCTTTTCAATTCGTCTGGTACGGTTGATGGACAGTGAAGAGTCAAGATTAAGTATCATCATGTGTCGGCAGGCATTGATGACCTCGTTGAAAAATAAAAGAGGACTGAACTTGGAGTTTAAGGCTCTTGATATTCTCTAGAAAGTAAAGGTAGTACTCGATTTTTGCAGGTGGAAGGAAGGGATCCTGTAATAGAAACAAAATGTTTGCAAAATCATACGCTGCGATTGGTTCATTTGTCGAGGTGATTAGGAAAGAAGAAAAGGATCGGTGAAAGGTGAAAACGTCTCCAGTTGAAAATGGAGTAGGTCAAATCCAGAGGCAGTAGGTGGGGGTTTTCGTGTCAAAAGTAAATGGGAGAATAAATAAAGGCCGGTTACAGTAGCAAACGTGGCGTTTCGGTGGTAGAAGACAAAGCCGGGGAAGCAACGGAGAGTGATTGAAGCGGCAGAAGGAGACCTTGCGTTCACACGCTTTAAAGTCCAGTACAATTCTCTTCTTCTTTATGCTGATTTCCGCACTCTCCCACGCCACGTGCCGTATCCTTCGCTTCTTCTTCTCATTCTTCCAAGGCTTCTTGGCTTCTCATTCGTATGGATCTCTGAGATTTGCGGGTAAAAGGATCAGTCTCGTGGATTCGCGGTTTGGCAGCAGTTGACGCACGAGGTGGGAGTCAGATCAGTCGGTGTGTGATTCAGTTTCCCCGATTTCTCTACTCTCCGATCGGCGACTTTAGTCTTTAGCTTGACTCATTTGCTGTCGCCATAGCTGGATATGCGCAGCATTGTATGTGAATCATATCCTTACCGTTTTACTAATTCTTTGTGAAAAATTCAATCTTTCTCAGGTGTCATTGGTGGCGAAGATGCTACAGGGCATCTGATAGCTTTTTCATTTTGAGGTGAAAGGAAACGAAAGGAAGAAGAGAATGATTAGCAAAACGCTCCTTTTGACTTACCTGTACCTACTCATCTACATTTTGCTTTCGTCCGGAGTTATATTGTACAATAAGGTGCTGATTTTTTAGTTCTGATCCTATTTCGCTTTACGTTGTGTTTGTGTCTGCTTGTATGTGAGTGTTGTGAGTGTTCCGGTGATTGCAGTGGGTTCTGTCTCCGAAGTACTTCAACTTTCCATTTCCTATAACACTTACAATGATTCACATGGGGTTTTCCGGAGCCGTCGCGTTTTTGCTCGTTCGTGTTTTCAAGGTAATAGCTTTCTTCTAGTGGTAGGACTGTGGCCTGTTAATGTTAGATGTGCTTTCTTAATTCATGTGATGCTAGGCAGAAAAGGCAGTAGTATTAGTCAACTGCCTCAGTCAAGCATCGGTGGTAGTTGTTCTTGTTTTCAAAAACATAATAGAGTCTGAAATTGTGGGACAGAAGGGGAGACGATGAGTGTAAAGGTGTGGCCGATGACAATGTTGTGAATGTCGTCTTGAAAGAGCATTTTTGAAGTCCCTAATAGTCAATTCTGTTATGTTGAATATTTGTTCGCTGTGTTACTTTTGCTGTCGTTTATAATTCATGCTCGTTTGCCCTAGAAGATATAATTTGTTACAAATTCCGCCTAGTAGGTATTGCTGTCTATGCCGTGAAATGCATGACTACAATGATTATGCTTGATTGAATACATGGTTCAAATCTACAAATGACATTTTACTAAAACTTTTGGGTGGGGGCTGGGTCCATTTGTTTTCTCCTTTTAACTTGTCAAACTGATGAGAGTTAGATGCTTTTCATTGTGCAGGTCGTAACTCCTGTAAAAATGACATTTGAAATGTAAGTGTACAGTTTCTAATCTCCAACTCTCCTCCCCTCCCCAATCCCTCTTTCTGTTATTCTTTTCACTGCTTCATTTCCAGTATTCGTTTCCTAATTTTCATTTTTGGGTGTACAGATATGCAACATGTGTGATACCAATAAGTGCCTTCTTTGCCTCAAGTCTTTGGTAAGCACTGAACTTGAACAGAATGGGCATCATGTTTGGAATGTGACTTTAGTGGTTCTATCATTAAGGATGCATGGATATCTATATGGTGTGTTTATTTTGTTTGTTTGCTATCAGTGGGAAATCCTTCACCGTAGTTGTTAGATAGGGGAAATCCTTCACCTTAGTTGTTAGATAGGAGATTTGAAATTGGCTTTGTGTATTTACCTACTGCAACAAGAAGCTTATTACTCTTAAATATGTGATTACTAAGAATGTTTATTGCTCTTTCATGCCCAAGATGGGGATGTCTGCCTACGTTCTTCCGAGGGTTTTCTTAGTTATTGTGTGAGTGCTTATACTGACCACCTTTTTCCCAAAGCAGCCCGAACAAATATAAATACAAATATTTGGACTAGATTATAGTCAAGCATCCTGAAAAATGTGGAATTTCTGTGAAACTTTGAGTTTTTCTCATACTTGGGTAGTCTAGGCATTCTTTCAGCTTTTGAAGCCACTTTGGACTTTGAGGTCTTACAAATTGATTCTTGCTTTGATTTTAGCTTTTGAAGCCAAGCTAAATTGTACATGATCTGTGCCTTGATATTAATGATTGGGATGATGGCAGGCGGAATCTGGTGCCAATTCATTATATTCTTGGTTAGTTTGAGTTGGAGTTTCATTGCCAATGCAATACCCAAACTTTGTGGGGGCAAACACAACACAACTGAATCCATTTTAGGTGGTTCAGTTTGTCTTGGCTGAGCAAAGATCTCTCAAGTCAACTGAACCTTGACATTTGATCTGAGTTTGTGTAGCCTAATCATGCATACGCTTCTTTTATTTGGTTGTGCTGGAGCCCGTGTCCATTCTCACTTGTTAGCTAATTTTATCTTCCTACATGTTGATGAACCCCACAAATCTTATCTAGATCAGTCAAAATTTTGCGTTATATTGAGCATCAGCACTTCACTATGCCCTTAAGTAAGCTGGAATTGTAGTGTCAACAAGCAAGAGAATGTGAAGGTTCTTTGAAAAAATCTGAACTTGCTTGCTGGTAGTGGCTGGATTGTCGTTGATTTTGTTTGTTTTATGTGTTATTGTGTGATCGTTATTACATTCAATATTGCAGGCGCTTACCTTGTTCATTTGCATCTTGTCTCTTTAGTTGCTTCTAATTGGGAATTGCACTTTCTGTTCTAAGCTTTCTTTATTGATCTTCTGATAGACAGCAGATTTCATGTTTCGTTTTGCCCAAGATAAAAAAATAAATAAAAAAGTTGTGTATTGTTGTGTTCCAAAAGATAATTTTAGTGCCGAAAGTTCCATTCTCTGACCCGGGGTTCAGATAGCTATGCCTTATTAACAGTGGTCAAGGACTTCATAAATGGTCTAAATATTTCCAGGCTTTTAAAGGAATGATGTATATTGACTAGTTCTTTCTCCTTTTCTCATGACAGGTTTGGTAACACTGCTTACTTGCACATTTCTGTGGCATTCATCCAGATGCTTAAGGCCTTAAGTATGTGTGGAGAAACTGTGTTTATTTTTCTATAATGATAGTGTTCTGTAACTCTAACTGGCTACCATTGCATGAATTCAAATGTTTCAGTGCCTGTAGCAACATTCATAATGGCTGTCTTTTGCGGAACTGACAAAGCAAGGTGTGACATATTCTTGAACATGGTGCTGGTCAGTGTTGGAGTTGTCATTTCCTCGTATGGGGAAATTCATTTTAATGTGGTTGGTACAGCTTACCAGGTCACCGGCATCTTTGCAGAAGCTCTTAGGCTTGTCTTAACGCAAGTCCTTCTTCAAAAGAAGGGCTTGACTTTAAATCCCATCACCAGTTTATATTACATAGCTCCATGCAGGTACTTCGCCTTGAATCTTCTGGATTTATTTTCTATGAAAAACAACAGGTGTTTATGATTATCTGTACTATGTATAGATTGTGAAGAATATAACTAAAGATTTTATTCTTAAGCTATAGGTTAATATCAATTGCATATTGTAACTTGATTTATGAATTTTTTTATATGTATAGTGATTGATATCCACCATTTAGTTTTCTGGGGATCATGTAGTTACCACCTGGTGCAATTTAAATTCCTCGGAATATATCTTTTCTGCGGACAAATTATGTTAGTCTTCAGCAGCTAGTTTTAACATGATCCAAGCCGAAGGAGAAAAGATTTATCTGTGATACCATGTGACTTACATTTTTCGTTTCTTGTTCATAAAATGTTCTATTTTAATCATTTATATTGATGGTTGAAAAAAAAAAAAAGACTTGATCTTAAAAATTGTGAATGAGCTACTCACTTGTTGATTGTTTATTTTGTGCAGTTTTATGTTTTTGTTTGTGCCTTGGTATTTACTGGAGAAGCCTGGGATGCAAGTTTCACAGAGTCAGTTTAACTTCTGGATCTTCTTCTCTAATGCTCTCTGCGCGTTGGCCTTGAACTTCTCCATTTTCTTAGTAATTGGTAGAACAGGAGCAGTTACCATTCGGGTAGCTGGTGTTCTGAAAGACTGGATATTGATAGCTCTTTCAACTGTCATATTTCCAGAGTCCACAATAACAGGGTTGAATATAATTGGCTACGCAATTGGTAACTATCCACTCATAAGAAGTATAAGCTTTCAATCATTCACATTTTATGTACCTCTTTTAGATTTCATTAAAATTCTTCTGTACTCCACAGCACTATGCGGTGTTGTTATGTACAATTACATAAAGGTCAAGGATGTTCGAGCATCTCAACAACCTGCTGAAGGTCTTCCCGACAGAATGTCAAAGGTCAATCTTACCCTTATGTTTTGATGTTGACTAGCATATTTGTTCCTTTTACAAAAGTTTATAATCCACCATATAGTTCGCTTATCCAATGAGAATGCTTTGAAATGTTCATAGAATTATCATGTGCTCGAAACAATAAAGTCTAATGTGTCTGCTTAAATGTGCTTGGTGAACTCATATGATTTTGTCCATGAAGTCAACTAGTAAGAATGTCACTCTCTGGGAAAAGAAGTTGTGATTAAAAAATGTGTCAAAAACTCAAAATTAGCAGCTTAGTTTGTATTGATGCTTTATATTTTTTTGGATATTTTTGTATTGCCTCTTAATTGACTGATAAACACTGAAATCTGTCTGTGATTAATCACAATCAATCCTGGCTGAACTTTATTGTGGAGTCTGAACTGCCTGTAGTGATGTAGTTTGCCGCAAATTAGGCACATAAGTTATCTTCGATCTATGCATTTGACATTCCTAGGTGGGATTAATGAAATGTAGCGATAACCACATACTATAGGGATCATCCTGTTAAGTGTGATATTTTTGAGATGCTATCTACAAATTACGTTTTGAGATGGTTTACACCCTCTAAGAGGTAGATGGACTCAATTACTATTGTGTTATTATATGCCCTAGAAAAGCTATGAAGGAAATGGTGATTCCCAGCTGCTCTCATATTTTTGTCTGTTTATATTTAGAGTATTTTTGTTTTGTTGTCAGTTGAGCCTTTACTTTTCTTCTGAGAGCTGTGTTTCATATTGGTGTTTATAGGACTGGAAGTTGGAAAAGAAGTCATCAGATATATATGTACCCAGTAACAGTGATAACAACAGGGGAAGCAATGGGGGAAATGGTGCTGCTTCCGATTTGAACGTTGATGAAGAAGCGCCGCTACTTTCAACATCAAGATTATCTCATATAGGGCGTACACAACTCGTGCGTGATTCATGACAACTTCAATGTAGGTGGGTGGTAGAGAACCTTATATTTGGAGAAAACAAGTAGATGAAGCCAGTTCACGTGCACCCTACTCCATTCTTTCCAGGCAATAGTTTTATACGTTGGAGAGCAAGGCAATTCATTTGTATTTTTTACCCGCATTTGTAGCATTTGTACTGTCATATGCCAATCTTTGAGTTCTGTGGTAGGGATCTGTAATGGACGAGTTCACCACAACATGATCAATGCCTTTTGATTTGGATAACAAGCTTCTGTATCTCCCGTTTCCAAAACCCTATCAATAAGAATCTCCGCTGAAGGATTCTTCGAAGACCTTAACAAATTCGAAGTAAAATTGCTTATTTCGTCCCGTACAAGAGTTGCGAAGAAGAAAGTCATATTCATTCTCGACATCTTCAGTAACCCTGCGGTTGCAGCCACTCTTTTGTCCCAGCCATTTCTTACAAACCTGATGTGGCGCTGCAGGGCTAAACGGTTCCTAAAACGTGGGGGAGTGAGTCAAAAAGATATCGATTCAAAGAATACAACTTACGAATGGAAGAGAGTATTATGATCATTACCCACGCATCCAATGCGTCAACCCTGAATTTTGGAGTTAAAGAAGTCCAGACTAATTTATACAACATGCCAATACCCATGATCAGCCACTAGAAATAAAATTGCCCGTTTACATACACTGAAAAGACAGATACATCTCATTTCAAGGGACAAAATGGAATTTCAATCGGTCTTTTCTTTCTAGATTACAGTGGTCTGGAAAGGATAATAGAAAGAACCGTTCATCCAAACAAAGCAAGAAGGCTCGCAGTGATTTACACATAAAAAGAGAATCACAAACAGGATATGCACATATGAGGCAAGAATTGATAGAATTTATCGAAAAATTAAAAGCCGACTGACACCCACAAACAGCATTCCTCTGACCTCCCATTCTTATGAACAACAACAGGAATCATAGCTGGATTGGAAAACTGCTCTGAAATGATAACTCTAATTGAAATGTTCTGCTGCCCACAAAAGCCTCCTTGACGGCGCTGGAGGCGCCAATCCAGGGATGTCCTTGATGTTTTTGTTACTAGGGTTCACAATCTGCAAATTTACACAGCAGACAGATACGCAATGTTAATTCCAGCCTGATGTCCATGCAGTATGTGCCTTGATATTATGCCACAAACTAGCCTACTTTTAAGGCCACAATATGACGTATCAGATACATGTTATTAGCTTTCCACACAGTTTCCATGACATTCCATGCTACAAAGGAATCCATAGACAAGAGCCACCACCAATCAAGCAACATGAAATTTGAAATCCCTAGATGATCCTTTTTCTTTCTTCAAATCTTCAAAAGGTAATATTTCCAAGTCCCAGAGATAAGCACTTTTTTTCAGTTTATTGTACCTGAGATACATATTTAGATTATATGTCCGTATAGGCTTAGTACCTCACTGTATCCTTCATTTTTATTTTTGCTTCTTCTTCATTTCAGAGTGTTTTCACCAAATAAAATCATAGAAAGAAATTGGTATTGATGTCGCCGTACTCAAATTTATTATTAAATTGCACATAACCACAATGCCTTTCTCCATGACTTCCAAAAAAATAAAGAAAGTTTCTGATGACAAAGAACAGGGCAATGTAAACGTAAATGAATTTTAAAAGGATACCTTGACAACAATAATGGCTATTACACCGCAGACAATAAGGAACAGAAAAAGCATGATGCATTTGTCCGTAGCAACCTGAAATCCATAAATAGAATTTAGCTTTTGAAAATGATTGATGGAAAACAAGTTGCATTCAAGTGGGGAAAGGAAAAAGGAACTAACCTGCCTACCAATCTCCTTCACAAGCTGGGAGGCCTTCTTAATTGAGAAGTTAATTGTATCCAGCTCATTAACAACGCGACCCATTTGTTCAGTCTGCAAAATATTGGATTACAATACAGAAGGCTAAAAACAATGGAAGAAGAATCATTCAGACAACTGGATTTGTCAGACTTACTTGGCCCTTTAACGTAACAGCAGTTTGAGTTCCCACTTCAATTGTTTGTTCAACAACCTAAGAGTGAACTTCAACAGTTAAGAACATTGGCAACAGAAACATCTGAATTATTTCATGATTCAAAAACAATTCACCTTTTGAGTGCGTGCAATGGCCTGATCAGTCTCATCCATTGTCTTCGTTCCAGCATTTATAAGTTCTTGATTTGACATAGCTACAGAAAAGACGTGCAAAGTTGTTCAACAGATTTCTTGCCAGCAAAGCGTGAAAGAAGCAAACCCATACATCCACATGTAAGATATGCACAAAAATGCAGTGTTGTAGTCTTACAAACGTTTAATTCAAATTTATATTCTTCTCAAGTGAAGTTTCAGCAACCGATTACAATCTATCAAATAAGTATGATCAATGTAATCAAGTGTCGTTTGGAGTGTGCTATGACAAAGAAACTCCTGCATCAAAACCTTTTCACATGAATAGCTACTAAAGTAGCAAAAACCCAAATCCCCTTGAAAAAATTGGGAGTCACAAATACAATTAAACAATGAGGGACGTGGTGTACTTTCTTAAATTTGTTAGGTACTCTAATTTCAACAAATAGATCTAGTTACATTTAACTATTTGAAAGGTCTCAATAAGTAGGTAAAGTCTTTCAATTCGAAATCTGATTCTAGAAAATATTCAACCAACTTTAATACACAGACGTTATGTGATCCAAATTGATATCAAATAGAAGATATGTCCGTAGGTAATGACAGGAAAGGAAAAAAAAAAAAAAAAAACATGCATTAGCTGATCTTTTGCCCAAGTAGATAAAACCAAACAAATTAGAACCAATGTGTGAATCTGAGAGAGAGAGATCTCACCTGATGCTACTTGGACATTTTCTTCAGCCGTAGGCTCACTAACTCCTGCTCCCATATCAAAGAGTTCAACTTTCTTATTACCAAGTGTATTCATATACCTGCAGTTCAGGGAGAAATATTTTGATATACCTATTTAAAGGCCAAGAAAACCCAGCAGATGAAAAACGAACAGATACTTTTGTTAGTTTTGCTGACTGATTTCAACAACTAAGTAACTTTTTTCTGTTATTTTGCTATAGTTCTACCTTTATTCTTTGTTTTCTTTTTGGCTGTCAAATTATAACTGAGAAACTCACCTCCGGTAATACATTCATGGCTCAAATAGATCATTCTAAATCGAAACTTAATGCAAGATAAAGCTTATCCAAGCTCATGTCCTCTAAAAGGAAAATGGATGGTCAACTTACGTTTTCCTTAATGCTACATATGAATTCAGCTCTTTGATCTGCAAATGTCAAGTGTCACCCATAAGGCATGGTTGCATAATCAAAAACACAAAGAGAATCGAAGAAATGAGTAGAACTATAGTAAAGAAGGAAGCAGCCCATCAGTTGCATGATATACAACAGACCAGAAGCACCCAATTATGCCATGAAAAAATATAAGATTCCAAAATACTTACCATAGACTGCTTCTCGTCATTGAGTTGCTTATTAACCTCAGGAGTATTTCTGCCCTCCTCATCTTTAAGTTCACGATCAAACTCCTTAATCAATCTGATGTGATTAATTAAAACATAAGACTTATATTATCATGAATATAGACCAAACATGGAACCCCAAGAATGCTTTCTTTGTAAATTTTCCTGGTACATAGCAAATAATTAAGAATTGACTCTTTCCACTCCCAGGCCATAATTAAAAGCAAAACAAAACATGGCAAACAGGGAACCAGAAGAAGATAGGAATCTTTTTTTCTTGTTTTTTGGCCTTAAAATCTTAGGCTTAGGGCCTGGCAGAAAGGGCCAACTCTCTAATCACATGAAAACAGTTGAAGCTCTCCACTAACCCAGGCCTGCGATATCTTTTTTGAAAAAGAAATCATTTGTTGGAATACCAAAATCAACCACCGCTAAATAGCAGTTAAATTTGATAAAAGTATGTTAGAAGGGGGCAAAATTCTGTTCCACAGTTCACCTTCTCTTTGAACTTGTTATTTGCAAAAGGATACAATGGAATACTACAAAAGGATTCAAAACTTGCATTCCCAGAAAATTCAAGATCAGAGATGAGAAACCCACTGGACTACCTTTTACACTCCCTCATCTTTCCTGTAAGTTCTTCCAACTGTTTACTCTGTCTATTGGAGTCTTTGATCTTATCCAATCTCGGGAAGCCATTTCTGAACATAAAGAGGTAAAATGTCATCATGATGGGGGAACAACCACACCAAAGTACAACCTGATAGTCACTAAAAGAATCGCAAGTATGTATCCTGTAGCTCAAGAACAAAAGGGAGGACTGACAATAAATTGCACAGCCTCTCTCCAAAGGAACAAATAACTAAATATTTCTAAAACTGATAATGAAAACATGACACACAGTAATCATGCAGTGGATAAACACATGAAACAGGGCAGAGAATAGTTCACCAACCAAAACACATCAGGTTATTCAGGTCAAACAAACCAAAACACATAATAAGGGGAAAGAACAAGCGAACCTAAACTACAAAGCCACAAACAAGTAAGAAAGCAATTTCCAGAGGATAAAGTGATTAAACCATACTTCACGGTACTTCACCAAAGGAAGATATTGGTTGCATCCATCATGTCCCGAACAGTGATAATAAAAAAGCTTCTTTCTTGTGGCCATAAACTCAATTATACACTCTGGAACATCATTGACCTTCAAGAATATAAGAAGAATTGAACAAAAAACTTAGTTTGCCTACATGCTAATATGTGACATGAAGATCATAGTTCATAAATAATGCCAAAGGGTTAGGATATCCTATAAAATAAACACATCAAACTTCTTTACTTTTGTTTGATATGGCTCTCTTTTGATTTTCTGATTTGGGCTCTAGAAACTATAAGAACCTAGCTGTCCACTCAACTTCAGGAATAACCATTCTTGCTATCTTTTCTTGAGAATCACCTAGAGTTCCAAATAGAAAGAAGAAATATTTTTCACTCTCTCAATCGTCTCATCTCCTCATTTGTGATTCAGCATTCCCAAGATGGAGGTAGCAAGTTCGACAGCCACTACTGAAGGAAATCAGCTTGTTACAAGTAGCTAATAAAAACTTAGATGTAGAGACCAACAAGAACAAAGATAGTGCAAAAGAGAAAAAGGTGGCTTTCAAGGAATTGGTGGTATGTAACAGAAAGAGGCACAAAAGAAGGGAGGGAACAGATGTTGGATGGTAAGAGAAAAGTCCAGTTCTACAAATGAAATTATTTTACAGCAGAACCCATCTTAAAAGTGTGATACAAATGCTGCCAAACCTGAAATGGGGTCATCCAAAGTGATGTGTCCTCTCTTCAGGATATTTGTGTCCCTTTTTTAGACACAGAAATATTCATTTGAGCTTTCACTGTTTTTTTTTTTTAAGGGAAGTATCAGTAAGCACACACGGGTCCTCAATATAGTTATTTTAACTTTGGTCATTGGTTAAAGCATCCATCAGCAAACATCTACTAATCTGGACAAAAATGAGCCTACCTTGTGGAGGGAAACACTTTAATCCTTCAACTTTCATATGAAGTGAATATTCACAAAGCACTTTGCTCTCTGATCTGCCCATGGCATACTAACCTTAACACTAGTGTAACAGAGGACAAACAATTGAAAACTGCATCGAGCTTATTTTCCCTTGCAGTACATTTTCCTTGTCCACTACACTCTCTCCTAATATTATTACTGATCCAATTCAACCCATCCAACAGCTACAGAAGAAACCCGCTACAACTTTCTGAAGTGCAGCCTATGTATTTATATAACTGAAGCAGAAGTCGAAAAAATGAAAGCCTCAAGCATAACTGTGCACTCTCTTTTTGGAAATTTGGCTACCTTTGTCAGTGACTAATAACTTACCAAAATAGGAGAGCCCAATACTACTCAGCACCAAGCTGGAAATCATTTTGAAATTGCAATCAGGTAACTCATCTCAGAAATAAGAACAACCAGAAGCCAAGAGATCACCAACTATCAACACTAAAATTATTCCATAGTGGCTGCAGTTTATGACACTCGAAGGGCCAAATGGTTCTTTTCATCAATTCACACAGCTCTAATAATACAACTAATAGTCTACTCCTCTAAAGAAATGCAAAACCAATACCTAAGTTTAAGGCCTATGACATACAAAACAAACCAGCAAAATGAAAAAGCTAATAAATCGGCTCCACCTACTCAAACTCTCGTATATTGCATCCACGGAATAATCAAACCCACACTTCCAATCAGAGCTAGATCCAAAGATTCACACTCGCATTGCAATAACCATACCAACCAAAGAGAGAGACAGAGAGAGAAAGCGATAGATGGTGAACATACGCTAGGCTTCGAAAATGATCACGGATTTCACCGTGGATCTGCTCCAACTGAGCGCTCATTGGCAAGTCGCTCGCCATTGTCGCCGGAGACTAGCCAAACTTTCCGGCAAACAAATCCCACCCAAACCCTCCCGCACCAACTGATTCGAAACCGATAGCCCTCTCGAGTCACTTCCAATTAGAGGTCCACGGAGCCTTCGAGCGAAACGAACAAAAAAATAAAACCCTAACCGAAGATAATCCGGTATAGGTTTTCAAAAAAATCAGAACAAAAAGAAAAGAAAAAAACGACCAACGAAATCGAAATGCCCGAGGCCAAGGAGAAACGCAGAGAGAGAGAATTCTCCGAAGGCGTGGAACGAAGAGAAAGCAGAGGAGCGAACAGAGAAAGAATCGCTGTCAGCTGATGACTCTTTTTCTCATTATTTTTAATAATATTAAGCACCCCAACCATTGCTTCCCCATTGCTTAGAACGAAATTAAAATGTGCCCCTGTCTGTTTCGGCGATTATCCGTTCCTTCAGGTTGTGACAAAATACCATATCGCGAATATTACACTTTCTCGTACATGCAAAAATGGCTTTTGTGTCAAAGAAAGTCGTCGCGGCTTTGACAATAGACGAGATATTGGAGACATGAGAAATTGATAAAAAGGACATGGAATAATAAAAAGAGCAGTTAAGGAATGCGCTGTACGTCTCCTGGCAACTGGAACTTCAAAACCAACGCGCTCCTGTGCGTGCGTGCTCTGGTTCAAATGGGGAAGGCAATCATAGCCTCACCCGGATGTTACCTATCGGTGGAGCCCTGCTTTGGTGCTACTCGGCCGGTGACAACCTGGCCAACATTATGCAGGAGAGAGTAAATGACACAGCCTTACCACATTTTGCCTTTTTTTATAGCTTGACTTGATACTTTACCAAATTTTGGTAGAATTAGCTTTGACATGTTGTTTTAAAATTGTTACAAGAACAACTAGAGCAATTAGATGATTAAAAGAGTAGTTCAATGTATCTATCATTTTTTAAATCTTTGTAATATGATATTTATTAAAAAACTCAGTAGAGTTAACAACTTTTTTTATTTTTTATTTTTTGTGTAGAACTTTATACCCATTGGCACAGTAGGTCAAGGCTTCTTGTAAGTTGACATAGAATTAATTTATTGGATATGATAGGAGCATTAATTTATGTGTCTCTGATCTACCATTAAAGCATGAACCCTTAGTAACTTGGTAGCACCTTAAAGGATTTCCACACAAATTGTTGTGGTTTGCGCCTATCACTCATTCAATAAAATCTTTTGAATAAACTTTAAAAACCCTAACACAACTGATAGCACAAAATGACTCAATTATTAAGCATGTTTTATGAAATAATATGATAAATTATAAACCTTAAGGAGTTATTTGATAAAATTCAAGTATACATTGATCTAAAAAAAAATATACATCTGAAAATTATGTTAAAATTTGAGAAAAATTATGATTTACTCTCGTTTATTAAGTTTTAGTTTTGAACGTGTTATATACAGTAAGTTTATAGTTCCTTTAAAATTAATATTTTTGTTTTAATCATGAAATAAATAGTATAAATGTATGTGAAATTAATGGGTTTTTTAAATATTAATTTATCCAACTTGTACGGCTGAGCATAAATTGACAATGGGGCTAGACGACGGGTGTCTATAAAACAATCATACTTGCTTTGGGACCCGTGAGTAACAAATGACCTGGAATGCTTTGTCGATTGGTAAACATGATCCGGTCCTTCTCTTCTATTCTTATTTTCTATTATTTTTATTCTTTAAAATAATAAATTTGTATCGTTATGGTCTTTTTCACATCAAAAGATAGTGATACAGTTATTAGACGTAGAATATTGGTACCAAAGTTTTAAACTCATAGATCAAAAGCCAAAATTCAAAATTAATGCTGGGTTAAAGCAATATGAAATTTTATGTCATCTTTTTTCAAAAAATTTATTAAGCCCAACATTACGTGATTTTGTTGATTTTGTCAAAAGACCCAAATACTCAATCTATGAGATAGCTCGGAAGTTAAATGGTGTTTACCCCCAATAAACCGATGTGGGACAACCACATCCCTAATAATCTCACTTGTGTGGACAGACAAAAGCTCAAGGCAGGCCCCATTGATGAGAGGACATGGGGACTCGGAGGGAAAGAGAGCATAGAAACAACCATAAGGCTTCAATATAATAAAAGAACAAGAACAAGAACAATTCAATCAATACTCAAACACCTAGAAAATGGAGAACCAAATAATGTAATACAACTGAATACAAAGGAAATTTTTTATTTAACTCATGCAACTTCTTAGTATTGAATTTGAAATTAAGAAATCTCAAATAATACATCTCACCATCCAAGAATAATTATTGTGAATGGATTCCCTCGTTAAGCAAAGCATCCTTGTCTTGTTTGAGAAAATGATAACATCACACAAAAGCTTCCCTGAATCGGTGTTGTTGGTCTTCTCTCACCCCAATCCCTGTTGTTGGGCCAAAAAGGAAAAAAGTTAATATGACCATCTTAACAAGAAGAAAACGCAGGAAACATTAAGATTTTTGGTTTACTATGTTTTTATGGTAACATTTGGCTTGATTGTGGCTTTGCGTACGCATAAAAGCGAGTGAAGAGAAAAACCCACTTACCAATCCAAAAGAGCTTGAACATCATGATCTTGAAAATGATAAAGTATTCAATTAAAAAATAGTGTTGCTTACTTGATTGGACTAAGATTATGTTTGTCGTATGAAATCTTTACCCTATCTTGTAAATTTATAAGTCAAGATTTGGAATGTTGAAACCCTAGTTATTCACATTTGGGGGTTTTGTGAATTAAGACTCAATTATGTTTTAATCTTATCTACACATCAGTACATAAAGGATTTGATGGGGCCAAAATCCTAATTTTTGTTAGGCTTACGAGTTTTGAAATAATTCAATTTGTTTTTAATAGGTTCAAAATACAACATTCTTGCAATAAGTCCATAACTCATTGGTTTCGACGGGTATTTAAAGTGTTTGAGGAAAAATATCCTGATTTTCAAAATGAAAATTCTTGAGCTACATTTTTTTAAATGCAAAGTTACGACAATAAAAGCAATACAAATAACTAAAAACGTGCACTCCACATCAACCAGTCCGCTGTGGCACTTGGCAATTCTTGGTTTGAACCGGGTTCAAATCCCAGCGGCGGAAAATTTCTCTCTTTTTAAGTCTTGTTTTTCTTCTTAGGCCTCCTCACGGGAACGTGAAACAACTCAAAACCCCTGAATTGTGTGTTTAAGTTCTTGTTTTATTATTGATAAAGGATTTTATGTGGCCAAAATCCTAATTTTTGTCAGGCTAAGAAGTTTTGAAATTCAATTTGTTTTTAATAGGTTAAGAACACAACATTCTTGCAATGAGCCCATAGTTCATTGGTTTTGAAGGGTATTTAAAGTGTATAAAAAAAAAATCCTAATTTTCAAAAGAAAAATTACTGAGTTATATTTTTTAACAAAATGAAAAATTATAGAAAAGATACAACAAAATGCATTTAAGTAATTAAAGACACTCACTTCTTACCAATGAGTTCCCAGTAGCACTTGGCAGTGGAAAATTTATGTATTTCTAAGTCTTACGCTCACTCTATGTATTCTAAAGTCCTTGTTTTATCACTAATAAAGGATTTTATGGGGCCAAAACCCTATTTTTTGTTAGGCTTACAAGTTTTGAAATTCATTTTTTTTTAGTAGGTTCAAAACACAACATTCTTGCAATGAGCGCATAGCTCATTGGTTTTGAGGGGTATTTAAAGTGTTTAAAAAAATATATTATAATTTTCAAAACGAAAATTATTGAGTTACATTTTAACAAAAATTAAAAAAATTACAAAAAATTTAGAAGAAAATGCATACAAAATGGTGCAGTGTTCCTAATGCTTAGGTTTTAGCATCCTTTAAATGTTATATGATTTGTTGTTCTTAGAATCATTGGTTGTCGCATGAAGAATAAGCCTGTAAGAGGTTTAGACCGTCCATTCCAAGTTCTATGTTCATATTTGGTAAGAAGAGAAGTCAAGCGTGACATTCAATTAGAAAAAAGCTGATCTGGTTCGGAATTGTGCAGAAGCTGAAATGCGCTTCGACGTGCGGCTTGAGCTCTGGTGTTAGGAGCGTCAAGCACGAAATCCACAGGGGGATTCGGACGGGAACGTCTCCGGCGGCCGATTGTGGAAGAGTAAAGCACACACGGAGGAGAGATGAGCTCAATACGGGAGCCCTAACCGGAAATACGATAGAAAGTTCCAGAATGTCTACTCCCGTGCTGGACGACGGGTTACAAAGGAGTTTTCTCGACTGGATCGGGCTTAGTTACATCAGTTCCTACTGACAGGCCTGGACCCACTACACAACATTCAGCCCACTACAAGACAAAATAAGCAACTGACAGGAATCGGGGATTATTTACAACATAAATCTTGCAGAATTTCTTACCGGTAACAAAAGCATTGCTTATTTGATTACACTAAGATTATGTTTGCTGTATAAAATCTTTAACTTATTGTGTAATTTTGTAAGTAAGGGTTTGGAATGTTGAAATCCCAATTGTAGTAGATAAAGGAACTTATCAGGCCAAAACCGTAATTTTTGTGAAGCTTAGAGATTTTGAAATCCAATTTGATTTTAATATAATATTAAAACCTAAGTTTGAGAGACAACATTCTTGCAATGAACCCATAACTCATAGGGGATAATCTAGGAATGTGAAACGGCTCAAAATCCTTTATATCGACTAAAATGCTGTTAATAGTTGAACAGAGTTTTCCACGCAACATCAGAAGAAAAAGATCTTTATCACATCCTTGCCACGAAAGAAAAGGACCGAGTTCGACACACGTGGCAGTCGCGTGTCCTCCCTGTCTGTTGCGGCAGCATAAAACTTGTGATAAGAGTAACTCGCTGACACGCAGAATCCAATCCTTTCTTGATTAGAACCCTTTATTACCAAGTTTGTCAAAGGTATAATTAGGTTTACCTTTTGTCTTTTGGCTTTTTCAGGTATTTGATTTTCGGGCTTGTCATGCCAGCGAGGCAATACCTGGACGAGGAACATGGCGACACGGTTCCTTAACATTGTAAGTGAAGTAACAGAAGTCAACATATCCTAAATCCACGCTGGAAACTCCGTAAATCACAGAATCCACCCTGTATCGGGCACTGATTTCCTGCCCTGACAGCACACAGCTGATGCGTAGGGGACTGTTGCTTCGAGAATTCCTGCCATTCATTAAAACACGGGGGGAGCTGCACGAAAATTGATGCATCCGCCACGTTAAGCGACGTAGTATGTACCTCGAGTTCTTCGTTGGTGGGCGACGGTTACAAATAAACTGCCAGAATGTGTTCATTTTCGTGATCACCCTCAAAGAAAAAAGAACACAACAAGAATGTAGATTTGACACGGGTTTAGGATAGGATCGGAAAAGTATGCAAGATGACCCATCCTAGTCAGCAAAAAAATGAGGATAAGAATGGGAGAAAATAATATTTGAATTGAAAATACTTTTTACTTGTAACTTCTTTACTCATTATATTTTATATCACGAATATTAAAAATTATAAAAATTATTACTTTTAAAATTAATTAAATATTTAATAATATATAAATTTTATTTTACATTATTAAGATATAATTATATAAAATTGTTGATTTTTGATATGACAATAGAGTTCGGTAACCTTTGATATATATATATTTACTTATGTACATTGAAGGGAATTTGAATTAATGGGTTTGTCAGTTAAGAATATGACCCAATTATCATTAGATTAGGAGAACTCAATTGTTGATAAGGAATCTGACCAGTTACCACTTGATCAAGAGAGTCCTCTAAGCAAACCTTAAATTGACCTTTGAATTAGATAATAGATATGTTAACATAAGACTTGATTGATTGCAAAGGGGCATGTGTGTATGTGTGATTATCTTAGATACTCTTTTTGTCTTTTTTTTTTGGTAATTAATGTGTTGGGAGTAGAAAAGCGAGTTATAAATGGCGAGAGTAATAGGTCGAGGCTTGAATGTCGCCGGAGTAGGTCGAATGCAATAACAATGCCGGTCAGCCACCCGTTGCCCGACGACAAACGTTGCGGGTAACATCGGTAGCGTGGTCCACATGCTGTAGGGGGATGGAAACTTGTACCACGAGAAAGAGAGACCACAAAATTGGTATGGTTGGAATAAGACGCAAGGGCTTTTCGTGGTCGTTTTAAAGCGGAGGTTGAAAAGGAGTTTTGATTGATTTTATTATGCTGATAATCGGGGACTAGAAGCAGTTTTAGCTTTTTAGAAATAGCAAAGGGCGTACGACCCATGGCAACGGGGATAAGGCGCTGCGGGTAGTAAGTAGTTTGAAAGAAGGTGGTTCAAGCCAATGGGCGCCAACAAGCGGGATAGGCGGATGGGGAGACACGTGTCGTTGGCACAGGGAGGGAGGGCCTGCAGGTCCACGCTATGTGGGATGTGGTGGAAAATGTGACCGTGGTTGAGTTTAATGTTACCCCAACTTGCCACTTGGTTTCTTTTTTGCTTTTGTATTTCTGTCTTATTTTTCAAGAAAACTTTGCTGTCTCTCTGGAAAAGGGAAAAATGGGAGTGGGAAGGAGTCTTTTTTCTGGGTAGCTTTCTGTAATCTCTATGCGTGTTTTGCATTGTGAGTTTCGTTGCATGTGGCTGCTGTTCTTGGATTCTCGCGGCGGTACTCGCTTCTGGGTCGAGTTGGCCAGCCATGGCGGCTAAGAAACTGTGCGACTCTTTCTCCAAGAGCTTCATCGACGAGGTGCACCGATGGGGGAGTATGAGGCAGACGGGGGTCGGCTTGAGGTACATGATGGAGTTCGGGTCTGATCCCAGCGATAAGAATTTGCTAATCTCCGCTCAGTTCCTTCACAAGGAGCTTCCCATTAGGATTGCAAGGAGGGCCATCGAGCTCGAGAGCCTTCCTTATGGCTTATCTGAAAAACCTGCCGTTCTAAAGGTGCTTCATTTGCTTTCGTTTCGGAATTTCACTTCTAGGTTTTTGTTTTTGCCTGTTTATTTCATTTTATGGCTTTAAATATGTGGTTTTTGAGGATGAAACTGTGATCAAATATGTAGCTCGGTTTGGATAACTTTTTCTTTTCTTTTTTTAAAATTAAATTGTGTCATGATTCTCTCTGTGTGTATGTGTCTCTGTGCGTGCGTGCGTGTGTGGCTATAGCAAGAGAGGATTAGGAAAAGTTGACTGGCATTTCTTTATTGCCGTACTGTTTGTTTAACCTTTTGAAATCTGGTTCTGCATGCTGGGTTTTGGATATTTGTTTATTATGGTAAGAAAAAAGGGTGATTCCTCCTGCTGCTTGGGTTGGTTTTGTGCTTGCTCCAAAAAAACCAGGTTTTGATTTAATGGATTTTCCCTGGTTTTTGTGCACGATCTATTAAATTTGGCAGACATCTTTGACATAGGAATGTTGAACACTACTAGCAGACATATAGATCTGTTTCATCAGCATTACGGGAGCATGTTTCTTGCTTTTAAAATCTGAGCGCAATGCGGTTTTTTTCTTTCAAAAGGAAATATGCCAGAGGGTTCTTGTTTTCTCCTTGCCAATTTTTTATGGCTAAGCAGCTTCATGCGATACTGGTAGTGGTTTACTGAAATTCTTTCTAATGTTTTAGATGCGGTTTGAGAGTATGTGGAAATGTTTCGGTAAACAAGCTTGGTTAGGTGTCATTTTGTGTGTGGGAGAGGGACTAGGTTTGAGTTGGGGGATGATTTTTTGGATGGTAAACCCAAGGGATTCTTTTGAGGTTTTGAGTTGGTACTCACTATTTGTGAATTTTAATTCTTAGGTTCGAGATTGGTATCTGGATTCTTTCCGTGATCTTAGGACCTTTCCTGAGATAAAGGATCCTAGTGATGAGAAGGAATTTACCCAAATGATTAAGGCAGTAAAGGTGAGACACAACAACGTGGTCCCCATGATGGCTTTGGGGGTTCAACAGTTGAAGAAAGGCATGGATCCAAAGATGATGGTCTATGAGGATCTTGACGAGATTCATCAATTTCTGGACCGATTTTACATGTCAAGAATAGGAATCCGCATGCTCATTGGTTAGTTGTACTCTCTCTTTCCTTCCTATTTTGCTTGTCTAGTTTTTTAAGTGGACTGCTTGATTTGTTCTTTATCTTTTTTCACCACAGTAGTTGTCTTTCTATTTCAAATAGTTCTAAACATATTCTATATGCTTCAATTTTGACTACAACTCAGGGCAACATGTGGAGTTGCATAATCCTAACCCCCCTCCTCACTGTGTGGGTTACATACATACAAAAATGTCGCCACTGGAGGTAGCACGAAATGCTAGTGAAGATGCTCGTGTTATTTGCATGCGTGAGTATGGCAGTGCACCCGAAGTTAATATCTATGGGGACCCCAATTTTACATTCCCGTAAGACACCTTGTTCTGTTCATTTTCAATTATTTCCTTTCAGGTTTATTTAACTTTTATGTTACTGCATTTTTTCTTGTTCCCTTATTTGTTATCTTTTTTTCACCTATTTCTTTTGGAGTAAAACTTTCAGTTCCTGTTCCCTCTTTGTAGGGTTACTTCCTAGGAAACTTTCCCCTCAGATGACATAAATATATCCATATACCTGACATTGCAAAAGCTAGAGTACTTGCCTTTTCTCTTGTTCTATAATTTTCTGTTTGCTTTTGTGTAGTTATGTTCCAACACACTTGCATCTTATGGTATTTGAGTTGGTTAAGAACTCCTTGCGTGCTGTCCAAGAGCGTTTCATGGACTCAGACAAAGTTGCCCCTCCCGTTAGAATAATAGTTGCTGATGGGATAGAAGACGTTACTATCAAGGTAAGGGTGGTTGTATTGGAGACATTCATGATCTTCAGTTGTAGTTTTTGGGTGATGACAGGGTGTCGATTTTCACATCTAACTTTCAGAAAAAAAGGAGATGAAGCCGTTTTTAACTTTTTTGCCCCACCTCTTTTTATTTCAGCTTTAACTTCTATCCTGATAATTTGAAATTCCACTTTCAGTAACCAGCACTTTAGTTGTTATTTGACAGAAGCAATGCTTAACAACTTAGTTTGACTGACATAATAGGTCTCAGATGAGGGGGGCGGTATACCAAGAAGTGGTCTTCCCAAAATTTTCACTTATCTTTACAGCACTGCTAGAAACCCACTGGATGAGGTTTCAGATCTGGGTACAGCTAATGGAGTCACAATGGCTGGATATGGATATGGCCTTCCAATAAGCCGGCTCTATGCTCGGTATTTTGGAGGGGATCTGCAAATTATCTCCATGGAAGGATATGGTGAGTGTTTTGCTGATGTATCCCATTTGGAATGATTTGTTACTCTAAAGTGTCTTAAATTATTCCCTTATTGGCTATGCCCTTAGGGATTAACTTTAAAGTCTTGCAATTTTAAAGTATCAATGGCATATATTTGATATCATTTAGTAGAACTTGAGCTTTTTCTCATCACCAAATAATCATGGCTACGTTGTATCAAACATTTTTCTCTATGCAGCTGGTTGCCACTTGAATATGTTTTTGCTCTGTCTTATATTGTATCGACACCATTTTAATTCATTTTCAATTGGCTTGGAGGCTGACAATATTTCCAAGTTTAGTGCATCTGGATGACCTTATTGTGCTAGAGATTTTACCTGTCATCATGTCTAGAAGCATCAATTTTATTGTATACGGGCATGTTCTGTTATTCTATTGTATTCACAGGAGGGTTGAGTACCAGGGTGATCAAGAGTTTCATAATTTATAACTGATCATAGCTGCAAGTGTTGCTTGAGGGCTTCCTATTCTGTTTTTTGCCATGCTAGAGGAGATGAAATCAATTTTGATGAAGTTAGAACGCTGAATGAAATATGTTGCCATCCTTTGTAAGATTCAAATTTTACTTGAAAGGATCACTGTAAGCAGAAAACCTTGTTATCTATTGTACACAGTACTTGGCCTGTCTCTGCAGGATATTAGGGTGAATGCTAGGGCCATATGAACACGAATGTTGTGTACAAGATTAGAACAGATGATCAATTCAAAGAGTCATTCGGGGTACTCTATATTTCTTTGTGCTTTCTTGGTTCCTTTAAATCTAGAGCCTTTTAGTCGCTGGGCAATATCGTCTCAGATCTTGAAATCCTGTAAAAATGCTCTGTTGTATCTTCTCCTTTGTAACTGGTTGTTCCAAAATGCAGGGACAAACGTACTTTGTTGAGTCCCACACACTTTTGCAGTATATAATGATTGATATTCTATCTAAACTTCACTTCACTGCATGTTTGCTCTCAAGTGTTTTTCTTTAGATTCTTCCAGGGAAGACTTTCTGACATTTCTCTAGATTTGCGGTGCGCTTATGCAGGCACTGATGCATATCTGCACTTGTCTCGTCTGGGGGACTCGCAAGAACCTCTGCCATGATCGAAAGCTGAAATTGGGGGATACACTTGATGATTATAGTGATTAATTCATGGGAATATTTTATCCCCTGATATGCCTGTTAGATTTACTGTCAAAAGTCAGACTGCTGTCAATTTTGAATCTCATAAAATTGGCAGTTCTCTGGTATGTATGCTATTTGTTGTCCTATTTCTCCTGTAGTTTGTATTCCTAATTGGGTGCATGATAAGCCAACGCTTTCTATGGCATCCAGGGCTTAACTGGGATGGTCTCATTAACAAAAAGATATTTCTGTTTATTGCAACGCTCGAACGTGTACAAGGCCTTTTGGCGTTGGTGGTTCTGTGGTGGTAGCATACGGCTCCAAGTGTGCCAGTTACGTAACATTTTACCGTATATCGACATGCAAAGGGAACGGGTAAGCAATAAAATCATACCATATAAACGGCGAATGATCAGTGGGAGCTGATTAAAGCTTCCTGATGCCTTAGCTTTTCAATGTTGATACATTTGTTTAGTTAATTTTCAGAATGGGAAGAATTAGGCGAGGTAGGGCTGGCTGAACACAACATCAAAACCAAAATACACTTTGAAATTATTCTCTGGGGCTACTACACTTTTACATCTCAATACAGGTACCACCAATTCTGTTGTACCGACTAAAACTTGGGAGCTAAAACCATTGTTTTACAGCATATGGGAGTAAAGGCATGATCAGCTCAGTGAATCTGTTTCTCATGTATCTTTCTTCTTTCTCCAACTATCGTGGCGATGCACTGGGAATCTCTCCAATTATGCTCCATGAAGAGAATGATCTGATAAAAGTGGTGAAGCTGTGTCAGTGCCTTCTTTGCTTTGCACGCTTCCTTGATTGCCCAGACTTGTTCCTCCACTTGGCATTTCCAGCTGGTCGACTTTTCTCTTCTATCTCTCGAACCTTGCGCTTCCTGCAAAACAGGTTTCAATATGAAACAAGACAAAAAAAAACATGGAATAGAACCGATCGTACTCTTCACAATATAACAGGTCAAGTGGCCAAGATCTTAAGGAGTTTTGACGTAATTTCAATATAGCAACACGTAGCAATCAAGATGTGGTCTTCACATTACATCAGGACTGTAAGTTAACTTGCTTATATGGTCTAAGTTCCTGCTGGGAATAATTTCTACAAGGCATAACTACCAAGATCCCCCTCCCCTTTCATTCTCCCACCTCCAAATTGAATACCATAAGCTCTTCAAGTTTTTACACAGTGATACTTCACATGACAGTTTCTCTCTCTACAAATTATGTCTTTATGAAGTTAACAGACCTGAATCCAGTATGCTCTGATAATGAAGCTGCAACCCTTATCTTTTTCGTCTAAAATTCTTCCTAGGCAAGCAGCATTTTCATGAAAGGTAGGATCTCAAAGCATTATATACATCAACTTTTCAATTGCCACGCACCTGTAATGAGCAAGGTTTTGATCGGATAGCAACTCGTCTGCAAGCGTTGCCTTCCTCTCCTTCTTTGTCAGTCTACCCGAGAAGAACTCTGATGAGGACTCCACTACGGTGCCCACCTGAGGGTAGCAAGGAAAAAAAAGAAACTTATATGCACATGCTAAGCAGTAACAACATATACATCGCCAAGAGGAAACATTCATAGGATTCTTAAACTTTAACATGTCACAAAAAACACAATTAGTCTAGATGTTACCAATAGACTTACCTGGAAATACTTGGGCAGCGTTTTTGACTTTGAATCGCCCTTCTTGTAGTGCCTCTTCGGATCAATGGCACTTCTTAACTGCGATTGCCACCCCAAGCATTAATTCAGAAGTGCAGAAACTAGATTCATTTCAACAAGATTAAGAGTATAATGATCTGTCTAAGTAAGCAAATCTGAGAATGAACCACAATAGACCAAGAGGGTGTATCCCTATTATATTGATAATCCATGAATCAGTTGAAGCATATGCAGCAAAATAAGTGCTTAATTAATTTACATAGCAAGGTGTATGTACTGCATACAGTTATTTACGTGCGTATGACGATTTAGATATAAATTGATCTGCCAACAAGTGGTCGTGTATTATAATGTATGTGTGCAGCGAAGATAGAGGGTACCGTACCTTCAGTAAGCGCAGATCTTTTTCCATCTCTGGGTTAATGGTTTGAGCAGGCATGTCAAACCTATACATTTTGCAACAAAAAGGAAGAATAAATCAGACAACTCGATGAAGCTAAAACGAAATCTCGATGAAGCATATGCATACCAACTCTTCCCAGCAGTATCTTTGAGTTGCTTTTTCATCAATTTGTTCAGCTTCCTCGGGTCATTCGGTGGGACAAAGAGGCCGTCGACAAGGGCCGAATTGGGTCTCCAAAGGACACTTGCTTCAGTTTTACCTTGAGATTTTTTCTCGGACTCATTAGGGGTTCCTGAAGAAAAATTTGGCAGCTTTGGTTCCCATGAAAGGCCAATCGTCGGCTTGTTCTCAGGCATCCTTTTCCCCAAAAAACAATCAAAATAGAAGAAAAATCAAACTCAAAGAACTTGTATACGAAAAACCAACACGAGACAATGGCAAAGCACAACACATAACCCAAAACCCACTCAGCTATCGCCTTCCGTTCGGCTTTCAAGTAAACGAAGAGGAAAAACGCAAATGGGATTGGCTTAACAAGATGTACTAGGCTCAATTACACGAAAGTTCGAAAATTTTCTACTCTTTCGTTCCGCAACCATGTTCCCAGAAACAAAACGGAGAATGAGAAGGACGATTACAGAGACAAGGCAAGCGCACGAAACAAAGGAAAGGAAAAGAGCGGAGCTCAGATGCAGTACCTGCGCCTGTAGAGAGAGAGAGAGAGAGAGAGAGAGAGAGGGGTTTCCAAGTTAGGGTTTTAGATTAGCATTTACTACGTTAGTGAAACGGAAAAAGGGAAGCCCACAGAAGTAGAAGGCCCTGACTCGTGAGCCCACATATTGTCGACATTCCTACTTTAAAAAGTTTTGTGACATGCCATGAGGTTTCTAATTGTATAAAAATATATATAATTATTTTTTTACTTGATCATGCATTTTTCTCATAGATTTTAATCATATCATAATAATCAATTCTATGTTTTCTTGTCAAATTTAATGCTAGAGATTGATCCATGCATCACATGCTAGATATATTGTTAACCCAAAAAAAAAAAAAAAAAAAGAGAAGGTGAGTGTAGCCTAACATTACTTTAAATGATTTTAGGAGGTTTTTAAACTCTTTACCAATTTCATTAGTTTATAATGTGAGAGAAACCATCGGGTGAGATACCACATAATTTTCGTAGATTTATCAAACCGTGGGAATTTAGAATAGGTGGGAGCACCAGATATGTGTAAAATTTATGTAAAAGAGAAACTAGATAGCCGAAGAGAAGGTAAAAAAAGTAAAAGAAAGCCCATTTTTTAGTACAAAAATGTGTCTTACAATGATTGTTTCGACTACAAAAAGAGAAACTGCCGAGCAGATCTACAAAGTGAATAGACATCTCAAATTACTGCAACAGCATCATGTGAATCCAACACTGCTTTCTGAGTTAGTTGAACCATCTGCGTCAGACTAATCACTCAAATCAACATCAAGAAAATCTATATCAGCATCATCATCATTGGTGGCAGCACTTGCGTTGGCAGGAGTAACATCCAAGGGTTTAACATCGGCTATAACGGCCAGCTCAAGGCATCCCTTCCTAACCTCTGCAGGTCCATCTTGGTAATCAACCAATTCATTCTCATAAGCATCAAGTTGTTTAGCTCCATTATAAAGGGTTTCCTACAAAAACACAGAGAGGAGTTGTCAGTAGCCTTGGTGCAACTAGAACTTATTCATTTGTAAAGAGCAACAGTATTTTCTTTGATTAGCATGGAAGTGAAGCTTTAAAATATGACAAAGTCAGAATCATGACACAAATTCCTTGGGAATGGTCTCCAAACAGATGGGTAATGTTTCCCATGCCCTCTTCAGAATCAGTGACATCCTTCCGCTCGTAGGAAAGGATTTTGCATTTGTATATGATTTTATCTGTACAGTCACTTTTTTATGTCTGCCATAATAGTGAAGTAGTGGATTCAAAACACCCCTACAAGCAACACTGGGCATCCTTCTACAGAATAAGCACCTTTAGTTGGCCAAATCAACCGATATGTGCAACCCGATTCACTAAACAACCTTATGCATGAAAATGTAAGCTTCAGTACCTCATTTTCTTCCAAGGTTTGTTCGTCGGCTTCTACAATCCAGTCATCTAGTAATCTTTCTACAAGAACATTATCAAGGGAGATTTCCTTGAGCCCTTTCCTTGATTGGCGTTCTCTAAGCCTCAAGTTATAGTGAACATAAATAAGGTCATCTAATCTTTTCTGGGCTAAACGATTGTGCCTTGGACTGTATATCTGATCAAATATGCTCCAATTGTGTTCGCACCCAACGGATGAGCATGTCTGACTTAATATGCGCACAGCTATTCTTTGCAGCTCCAAGCAACTTATCCCATGCTGTTGCCACCAAGCAGCTAATAGGGAAAAAGAAATACACAGTTAAGGATCATATATGATACATTAGAAGTGCTGTATCGACATAATACACAAGGTGCATGCACGTGTATATGAAGTTCTCAAATGAGTAACAAACAAGCTTAATGCCATCACCTGGATCAAGTTCTGTTCTTGTACTGATTGCCAATTCAGTACCAAAATCAGCTTTTGCGGAATTATAATCAGAAATCTATGAAAAATTCACATGGTAAAATTTTAGGATAGAGAATATTTAGGATGTAGTAAATGCTAAGCTGGGGAAGGAAATCGTTGCCTGCATAGATGCAGAAATCCTTCTTGTATTGTCCTGCTCCAGCCGAGTTATGCATTCATTAACTCCACGCATCACCTCTGAATGCTACATCCATATTACAGAAAGATTTAGCAAGGAAAGAAACCCATATGTATATTTAATCATTCAATGTTCATTGTTTCCCCTACCGCCATAAAATCGGGGTGATATCTGTACGATGGATTTAAGAAGTAAGCAGCCATACATAGGGGGTGGTAGAAAAATGAACTCCAGTGGCGTTCAATCACATTCCAGAAGGGTCCATATTTACGTGCATCATCACCATGAATGGATTTGATCGCAAGCCTTGCTCTGTACATGTCATCATATATAGATGACATCAACAAGCTTTCACCGTTATCCACCTTTTGAAGCACTTGCATTATGGGCTCCACTGATTTCGAAACATACTGCACCTTCTTCCAGAATGTAGCATTTAAAACGATATTTTCAACCTCCTTTCCCAGTGCTGATTTGGAGAACTGAGATGAAGACCATTTATTTGATAGAAACATTTTTCTCAAACCGAACCTGTGTTCCTGCAAGCTTTGCAAAGTAGCAAAACCAGAGGCACATTGGGTAATGGATGGACTCAGAAGTTCGTGTCCCCTTGTGAATTCACTCTTCATAAGATTTAACAACCAAATTTGGTTATAAATGACCTTAGTTATTCGTTGTCCTTTCTCCATGCATTCTCCTACACATCTTATTTTCAGAAAATCTTCAAGCATCCGATTAATACAATAGGTGGCACATGGAGTCCAGAATAACTTCCTTCTCTTCTCTTCGAGCATCTTCCCAGCGGCTTTATAATTGGGAGTATCCTCAGTGATGACCTACAAGAGTCAGGGAGGAAGAAAGAAAATTTAGTGCCACCAGATTTTATTGCGGGCCCGGAACTACTTGAAAATTGGAATAAAACAAAGTTACCTGCACCACATTTTCCTCTCCAATTTCTTCCACCACTTCATCCAGTAGCCTAAACAAATTTGAAGCGTCTTCTACTACCTCAGTGGCATCAACTGAAGTAACAAAATACACATTGTGGGGTGAAGAAGCCAAAAAGTTAATTAATGTCCTTCCCCGCATGTCTCTCCAACTGTCTGCCAGTATAGAACAACCAGTGATTGCCCAGGAGGCTTTATACTCAACAAGGTAGCTTTTAATTGTTGCAATTTCCTCCTGTAAAGAGTGGTCAGATATCAGTTGGTTCTTAGTGGATGCCATACCCTGTCCACATTGACCAACCAACTCCAACATCTTGTGGAAATACATGGAATCTGCTGCTTCTGAGGGAATTCCTGCATAGTAGAAAAATTTGCAAATTGCAGATAAAACTTCATTGCCAGATTTTTTATTGGAACCTGTATTTGCTTTTACTTGCTTGTAAGATTGTAGTGTTTGAGTCCTTGGATTTTTCAGAAAAAGCGAATCCAATCTTGATCTTTTAAATGATGATTCAGAACCACTACCAGGAGGCGTCCCCTTGACTGGCTTCCTCAAATCTTTGCTCAATCTTCGACCACCATCAATCAGGCTGTGATGATGAGAAACCTCTTCTTTTTCATCCTCATCATTTTCATTGTCTTCCAGCATAAAGAAGGCTGATAACTCACTAGTATCTGGTCGTCTGTTTCTCCTACCTGTTCGATGCCATTTCATATTCTCTTTGATTGTGAGATAAACTTCCTCAGGAGCATGTTTACAAGGTGCTACTTCTCCGGGAATTCTAGCCAGATGTTGTTTGAACCTATTGATACCTCCACTAACTATTTTCTCACAATAATTACATTTCACCTTCTTCTTCCTCTCATCCTGAGCAACACCATGTTCCCACCCAGGGTCAACATACCCCAGTGAGCGAAGAGGAGTCAAGTTTGAAGCCAAGTTGGTATCACTAGTAAGATTCCTATCAACCATCAACTGCTTTCCTTTGCTTCTATACCCAACTTGCACTTCCTCTTCATCATTGTTTGAGTGAAAATTGAAATTCACTTGTCGCACATCTTCAGACTGTCTTGCTTTCTTATTGGAACGGCATTCTTCCAAATTTTCTTTCATTCTGAAGCATACTTCTTCTGGAGCTTTGTCACAATAAGTCACTTCCCCAGAAATTCGAGCTAAATGTTGCTTCAACCGATATATTCCCCCACTAACTATTTTCCCACAGTAATTGCATTTAACCTTCTTCTTCTTCTCATCTTGAGCAATTCCATGCTCCCATCCAGGGTCAACAATCCCACATGAACGGGCCATGAGTTCAATCATTCAGGTTCTTGTACTGTGGCCCATGTATATATGTCTGGTTAGTCTGCTGCATCAGGCACAAAAAAATATGTAAGGAAACCTATACCATTAGCTATAGAACATGATACACCTAAGCTTTTTCACACTTCAAAAGCCTTTCGTGTTTCACAAGTGCATGCAAATCACCAGCAAACATAATTTTCTTAACTACAACAGCATGAGTTACACAAACAAGGAACTAATGCAAACATAACCAAAAAGTGGGTAAAAGATACATGAGAGGAGGATCAAAAGCGAGATTGTACTCATTTGTTTTGATGCAAGAGCAGTCACATAGGTCATTGATAAGAGAATGGGTCATATAGGTCATCGATAAGAAGAATGATTTGAAATGATCCAAAAACAAAAATGGGAGAGGTAAGCATAGAGAAACATCTAAAGGAGGTAGGCAGATGATATATCTTTCTCAAACTTTACAACAGTAGATAGTTGTTGACGGTAGAATTTCTTTCAACTAGTCATGTGAAATCTACCCAAACAAGACTCAGACATTATTATACGTGAATCAAAACTTGGTCTTGATTGGGATCAAAATAAGGTCCAGATTCCATTAAAAATTCTTAAAATTTTACTAAGGATCTAAATTTAATTGTATTGCTCAACTTGAGCATAAGTCATCTCACCTCAATTTCAATAGATCTGATCTGAGTGGGTTTTTAAGAGCACTTTCCCTTCTCCATTATTAGGTCTTGAAAATTTTTCATTGTGAGCAATTAGGTATATCAGTTAAATTACAATCATCAGCCGTTCCATGTGCCAAAAATTCTCTACAAGTAGTGCAAAATGTCTGCTGCATGCGAACATGAAAGAACAGATGACCCTGCCTACTCAGAGTTTCATCTTCAGATTTCTTGATTGAGTCCTTCAACCTAAAATGAACCAATTTAATGTAAACGGGGGTTACAATAATAATTAAAAAAGGAATAAAAATCGTTTTAAAACATCAAACAGTGGATAATATTGATGAAATCAAATTAGATTAACAACTGCAAAGAGTTAAAGCTATGATGAAGGCATAATTAATCCCAGACACTTAAGAATGAAAATTAATTCATAAGTTTATCAGACCACATTATTGTTTTCGTTTTTTAGGATGACGAATCAGCCCATACCATGTTGTACAATCTATAGGTAGAAATCTGTTTAAAAAGGTGAGGTGGCGAGCGCACAAAGACTTCTGAAATTGTGATTGGTAAAAATTGCATTTTAATAGAGTATGGTTGTGTCCTGATAAATTTCACTGGTTAACCAAATCATGAGTTTCATCTCCTGGGCAACAAGATGGTTCCTTCAAATCCCTGGTTACTTTCGGTAAATCACATGCTTTACTAGTTGTCTCCCGAGCAGCCCTCACTGCAGTATACAAATGTCATATTTAGTAATCCACGTTTTCCTTAGTAGCTTAAAACAACAGATGAATGCTCAACAACCAACTCAGATACATCTAACTCTAGGCAAAACCTTTTTTTTCAGCTTTAAAAGAACCATTATGAGCAACCATGATAGGTTTGCCACTTCACCCTTCTTAAGAAGCCAATGGAACTCATCAACACTTGGGGATAAACACAAAGCAACCCCACCAAAACCAAGCTACGAAACCAAACAAGAAACTATGCTGTCTAATAGTAGATAACTACTACAAGTAGAGGGAGACTCAACAACATTGATCTCCTTGTTTGTTTCTGAGCATCCTTAAATGCATTACCAACAACCAAATTAGGTCTATAATTAGAAATCCCACAGAGTCAATGTTACCAACACTAGCCTAAGCTAACACAAAAAAAAAAAAAAAAAAAAAAAAAGCAGCTCTGAATGACAATAGCGAAAAAGGAAAAAGAATTGATTCCATTTAAGACTCTTAATATTTTCATAAAGAACAGAATTTCTACCTCTGAAATTGAAGGATCGCACCAAACTGCATACCCGCAAAAGGGCGTAGAATCAGAAAGTCGAACGTCAAATCAGTAATGGGTAATTAATAGTGCTTGATCATCCGAGAGAAAATGGTAAATTTCTGTAGAAAAATTGAAGTAAAGGGGTGGTTTTTGGTGGAGGAGGATCGGAGAATTTGGGCCAGAGGAAGAAGAACGAGCTGGCATGAGTTTCCGAATCGCGCGAGTCCCGAGTCGCGAGTGGGTGAAAAGGTTCTAACTCGACCCGCCCGCATTTTTGGGTTTTTTTGCCTAATTATTCGAATCTAAAATTTTTATTTTATTTACAACCGCATTATTAATTACTAATCATTTAGAAAAACCAAATCCACGCGCCGTAATTGGCAAAGAGGAAGGTTTCTAAGGGCTGCGCTTCCCACGCTCCCCTAAACGTGGTGGTTTCTTCTGGCTCTGACTTTTTATTTTTATTTTTATTCCGAGGACCCCTCAAGAAAATCAATAAATAATACATAAGCGATCAACAAGGTGAGTTGGCTCGGTGAGTTATAGCAACACCCAATTTAATAGACTCTGCCTGGACAGGCAAGTTTTATTGCAGGTCCCATAATGTTCTGCTTCATGCTATGTTTGGTTTGGGAAATGGGAAAACGACATTCCAACTGCTGGTTTAAGGAAAATCGACATGGTTTCTGTTCAAGGTACAAAATCAGATGTACAAATGAGGAAACCACACTGGTTACCAGTAATCTTTACAAGAACACTCCCCCATTCTGAAATGGTGGAAGCGATTTCTGTCCCTGACAATTATTTCACGGTCGTAGACCTTTGAAATGAGCTTGGTGGCAAGGTGACAATCTTTACAGACTCGCAGGTTCTTTGAGATACGAAGAGTTTGTCCTGGTTTTGTCTTCAACAGGCCAAACGCAATGGCTAGTTTTTCACTGTGGTGGGACAAGGAGTTTTCCTTGTGCTCCTCCTCCTCGTCTACCTCAAGATCAGAATAATGCAGTGCTCCGTCTGTGTCTGGTACATAGCCGATGGATTTTATGCGTTCTAACATCTCCTCAACTTTGGCATAAATCTCTGCAGCTTGGGGATGAGCCATTCCCCCAGCAATGAATTTCTCGAGGACACCCTCCAATTCAATCACTGAAAAACCAGGAACCTTCTTCACTCTTCTGTCATTCATTAGTTTTCTCACATTAGCCGCATCTTCCCATCTGCCAGCTTTTGCAAACAAATTGGCTAATAACACATAGCGCCCGCTGTTCTGAGGCTCTAGTTCAATCACTCTCCTTCCTATTTGCTCCCCCAACTCGATGTTTCCGTGGATTTTACAAGCTCCAAGGAGAGCACCCAACACACCAGCATCAGGGCTCATTGGCATGTCATTGATAAGCTTTCTTGCTTCCTCTAGCATTCCAGCTCTTCCAAAAAGATCAACCATGCATCCGAAATGTTCTACTTTGGGTTGAATACCATGGACTTCAGCCATGTGACGGAAGTAATAACGCCCCTTTTCTACTAGCCCTGAATGAGCACATGCACTGAGGAGATTCACAAAAGTGATCCCATCCGGAGCTACCATCTCACTCTCCATCTGCTTAAAGAGCTGAATGGCCGCCTCTCCTTTACCATGTATTGCCAGACCCCCAATCATGCAATTCCATGAAGATATACCTTTATGGGTCAACCCATTGAAAACTTCAAAAGCCTTTTCCAAGCAACCACATTTACAATACATGTCAATAATGGTCGTTGCTAGCTTTGAGTCCAATTCAATCCCACTCTTCTCAATCCACGCATGTATCCATTTCCCCTGCTCTAAATCTCCTAATCCTATACAAGCAGACAACATACTAGCCGCCACAAACCTATTCATCATAACCTTTTCCGCCTGCATCCTATTAAACAAAGTAAATGCCTCATGAAAACGATTGCTCTGGACATAGGCCGCCATCATGGCATTCCAAGAAACAACATTCCTCTCTGGCATCTGCTCAAAAACCTCAAAAGCCTCATCAACAAATCCCCACTGCGAGTACCCAGTAATCAAACTGGTCCACGACACAACATCCCGCACAAGCATCTTATCAAAGACCCTCCTAGCGTCGTCCAAATACTGAAAATTCACGTACATATATATCAAACCGTTTTGAGAAAAAGCATCTGCTTCAAAACCGAATTTTACAAGATGGGCATGGACTTGTTTTCCTTCTTTAATAGCAGTGTCATCGCTACAAGCTCTTATAACAGAAGGGAAGGTATACCTATTGGGTGTAACATAGTCTTGCAACATCCGTAAGTACAAGAGAATGCAACTTCCGGGCCGTTGGTGTTGCAAGTAACCTCTCATTATGGTGTTGTAAATGAATGCATCTGGGTGTGGAATTGTATCGAAAACCTGGAGGGCATAATCCAGATTACCATATTCGGATATCGCACAGAACTTGATGACTCGGCCCATGGCATCATTGTCGGCAGAGAGGCCGAGTCGAATAAGTTGGGAATGATACTGCTTGAGCTCAGCCATGCTTGAGCATTGATCGAGGCCATGCGACTGTGAAAGGTAAGAACTGGTGGAGGTTACATATAGCGGAGAGGCTTGAAGGAGCTGGAGTGTGGTCATTTTTTATCTAAGGCTTGCCTCAACACATGTTCTGGTTCCTTATCACCTGGTTCCTATGGCGACAATTTAACTTAGCATTATAAGAGAAAACGACTGCCGTTTTCATCCATTCCATAATACGACTACCGTTTTGCGCCTTTCAGATGGGCAATGAGTTTACAAGGGCGCCTTGTAGCCCTCGTAATCCAAAAATGCAGAATTTTTCCGTAGTAGAAACGCCATCGTCTAATTCAAGAGTCAATCTCACTTGGAATCAATCATTTCTTTTTAACACAAATCTACACATGCATTTAGTGTCAAACTTAAATTAAGAAATCCCACCTAACACCTACTCTCAGTTAAGAGATTTCGTGCAGCATTTATTACCAATGAATCAATCATTTCCTTTTAACACATAACTACGTAAACATTTCGAGTCAAACTTAGAATTAAGAGATTTCATACAACATCTACTCCTAATTAAGAGATCTCTAGCAGCACTTATTCCCAAATAAGCCGGATGCTTATAAACATGATCACATGAATTATCTTTCAATTTAAAAGATGCTAGAAACTTGAACCCAAAATCTATCTTTCAAGCCAATTCATGTAAGCTGAAGATTAAGAACGAACCAATCGGTGGACAAATAGAGTAACAGATGGAAATTCCGATTAACTGAGAGATCGAAGATGGAGTAGGAAGCATCCGTGAATCTACACAAGAAACTAATATATATACGTAATCCCTACACTACAAGACTTTCTGGGAGTTCTATTCGGATAGAACTTTTTACAGACACAGTGACAACTCGGAGAAAAGACTCAGTCCCAACCTTTTTGATCTTCTCTCAGTCCTTGCCAGCATCTGGGCTCCGTTGCGCGGCGGCGGCGGCTGCAATGGCGGAAAGAGGAAGCAACCCATGGGTTGGGCTCTTGCCTCCCTCAACGCCATTCTCGGATAGGCGGAGGGATTTCTTGGAAGAGTCGGGCTCAATCTCGTTACCGTTTTTATGACTTTCTTTGGGCACTAGGAGAGAAGACAGGCTGTCTAAAACTTCCCTTGCTTTCTTCCTGGCAAAGGCGGCCTCCATCACGCGGTGGTCGGCCTCGGACCAGGCGGCGGCTGCGGCCTTGTGGATAGACGTAGAGGCGATCCGCGCGGCGGCCAGGAGCGCCTTGGCCAAGTTGAGGTCGATGGCTCGTTTGGTATGGTCAAAGAAAGCGAAGCTAGGGTTAGAGCAGGGAGGGCAGAGGAAGGAGGGAGACAGAACGCCGTCGTTCAGGCGGATGGCACAAGAGCAGTGGGCGATGGAAGGACATTTGAGGCAGATGCGGCGATCGGAGGGCTGGGGCGGCGGGGACGAATCCTTGTCGAACACGACCAAACAGAGAGGGCAAAAGAACGAGGGATAGTTCTTCAAAACGCAATCGCTGCACATCCGCCGGTAGCTGCCGCGGAGACAAACGGTGTGGAGCACCCACTTCCCCGACGACGCGCATCCTCCGCACTCTCCTCCCGCTTGCATTCCTGCGTTGTGCTCCCAACGGTAACCCTAGCACCCGGATCTTTTAGGGTTTTCGTTGTAATTTTGGTGGGAGACGTTGCGCTCCCACTTGTGAAGACCGCAAATTTTGGGCACGTGCGACCTCCTCTCATACACATATATAGAAACACAATCACTTCTTGTTAGGTTTGAAGTAAATTAATAATAACAAATATACAAACTATTATGTTCATGTTAATGGTAATTTATAGCCTTTTCTAATCCTATTCAGTTAAGGTTTTCTTTGGTGTTGGTATAAAAGGAAATTTTATAACAAAACTTAGGGATGAAGATACATGAGGTTGTATAAGAGTTGAGTAAAATACAATATGTAGACAGAAAAAAAAAATAGAGTGTTTGATATACACTATAATTCTCCTTATTATAGTTAAAAATTGCTCCTTATGCCATAAACATAAGAATTGTTCCAAACCTTATCATTTTTATGTATTTTTCCTTGACTAATATTCTTTTTATATATACAATGAGATCCTAAGAAACCCCATAAGCTTGAAAATCACAAGTTTATTTTTAACAAACTAACATAATAAAGACAAATATGTAAATTATTATGTTCATAGTATGAGTAGTTTGTATGTTTTCTTAGTTTAGATTCTATATGATTAGATTGGTTAGCTAACACTAATACACAATTTGTCCTAATTTTGGGTTAAATAAGACCTAAAAGATTTTGAGTATAATAGCTTAGAAACTAATGCTATATGTAAATTAATGCTTAAGAATATTAGGCACATTCCTAAAATTTAATTTAATTTAATTTCTATTAACATCTTTGATAATGAAGGATATGAATACTTCCAATAGAAGCATAACAATGTTAAATTTATCTAATTTTCAAACTTAAAAGCCACTAATGAAAGATTATCTAATCACGACATAAACATGATAATTTACATATCTACCTTTACCAATTTATTTCAAACCTAACACTTCACAAAAAAGAAAAACAAACTACACCGAACCGATGCTTCAAAGACAGATTAATGTCGAAAGCTGTGACCCAATAATCGGTTGTACTTGAGCGCTTACTCCTAAGCCAAGAAACCTTGCAATTAGAGAAATTGAACGAGCAACAACTAAATATCATCTTGGGCGACAAATCTATTGGTGCTTCTAACTGAAAAGCCAAAATTCCAAGTTTACTGATATTATTTTGAAAAAGGAAAAAAAAAATGGGAAGAGAAATGGTCCGATGTGGGAGAACGGTCAGCCACTACCAATCTCAGAGGTTGAATGGGAACAAAAAAAATTACATGCCTTGCAGCTGCACTCATCTCATCTAAGAAACGTAACTTCAACATCAAATTCGTTGGATGCTTCTTAGAAGGCAAACCCACTATGCAATCCGTATACACTGACAGCAAGGTAATAGTCATGGAAGGCAGCAACCAGGTCTCATATTTATTAAGTCTGCTCTGGATTAATCTGCCACCATAAACGGATCTACTTCCCCAAGATCAGCGACCAGTGGTTCCAGCTCTGATGGGTCCTCGTCTTCCGGGGCAAAGAACGTAGGAAACGGAAGCAATGAAATATCAGGTTTCTTGTAGACGGCGTCTTTTATGAACACAAAGTTCCCTTCGGCACCAGGGACCTGCAAGATTGGCAGACTTAACAACTTCTGGTTGAATTCCAGCTTTAACAATCCAGCAAAAGACTCCAAAAAAGGTTCTAAAACTCCTATTCATGATCATATGGAACAACAAATTTGTAAATCCAATCCTAAGCATCCTGGAAGACTAATACTGAGTATGTAGTTTTTTCCCTTGTGGCTCAAGGACACTTCCTAGTATAATTAAACACAAATCAAGAGAGTCTTGAACTAGTCTCCAAGAATACCTTCAAGGTCAAACCAATTTGTAATATATATTTGGACCATCTATGTTCAAGCTTTTTTTTTTAGGTACAGGAAACCAATGAATCTTTAACTCATAAGCTCATTCTCCACCTTGCTCTTATGGATGGAGGATGTAGATTTGAGTCAAAAGGTCATTGGAAGAACTGTGTGCAAGCACTTCAAAGGGGCACGTAAGACCTCCTTCTCTAGTTAGATTTAAAGTAGTAAAGCTTAAAAATAAACTGGGTAAGAGAATCATACTTGGCCTCTCACCCACATCAGATTCCTTGCCGGGTCAATTTTGTAGACCCATACATTTTTGACTGTTCTCTGTTTCCCACCCATGCGCCCAGGCATCTTTTTGCCTTTAAATACCTGTCCAAGAAAAACTTGATTTTGAAGAATGGAATCCAAGGGCAGTTGCAAAATAAATGTTCTACTATGTTTAATGCAACATGATCCCCGCATTGATATATGTTTTAGAGAAAGATATGTTTGGACAGAGAGCGGATAAAAGGAAAACAAAAATTAAAATTGCTAACGTTGAAGCACCCAAAGTAGTATTCACATAAATGCAGTTCCAGGCGAAGTATCCCGGTCACATCTTACTAAGGTCCTGTAAATGTGGTCCAGGACCCAAGTTTCACACAGTACGTTTTAAGTTCCACTAGCTTCAGAATGGCAACAAATCTGTTCCTAAGAATGAGTGCTAGCCTTCACCACATAGAAAAATTTAACAAAATTCACCTTTCCAATGTCTATTTCTTCAGTTAGAGATCTACCTTGAAAATTTCTCAACATTTTCAGAAGCAGTATAAAAAGGGGAACATGAAAACGAAACCAAGATGGAGAGCTAATTCCAGGAGTAATCGATGAACCAAATTTATAATTGTGATTTGACTGATAAAACACAGCTTTCTGTGCAGATCCTATTCATGCTTTCTTTTCAACCAAAATAATCTTGTTCACTTGAGTGCCAACAACAATCAAGAGGTTTGATCTTGACATGTTCTCACTTGGGAATAAAAGAACCTAGTTAATCTATGACGGGTGTTATCAAATGTCGGAAAAAATAGATCATCCAAAAAGTATAAGGAAGACATATCTACCTTTCCAGGAGCATCCCTCTGGCCTGTAGAACCAGGGGTTCGATGTGACAATGACGCTCCATGAGATGCTGGCATTCCCGCAAAACCATGCCTTTTCATCACACCCTAGACAAATAATAGATATGATTATTGATTTCACAGATGTAACACACTTGTTTCAGGGGATCAAAAAGAGCTTTGAAGATAAAGGTTTGAAATTCATGATATCTCTCATCCTCAACTCCTCACCGAGAGAACTAAGCAAACAATGCATGTCGTTGGTGGTGTCACAAAGAATTAGCATGTTCTCTCAATATATGCAACGGGGTCATTTGTTCCCAAAATAACCTATGCACCCAACCACCACCCAAGGTATCAAAGGGCAAAAGGAATAGGTAACACTCAAAAATGACAAGTAGATGATATGATGAGCTTAAAATCAAATTAATTCACCTGGAAACCTTTCCCTCTTGTGATTCCTGTGACGTCAACATACTGTCCAGGCACAAAATGCCGAACACCAAGGGATGTACCCAAAGGAAGAAGTGCATCTTCGGTCACAGGAAACTCCCTCAGTTTCCTTTTCAGTGGAACACCTTGAGCTCTAAAATGACCCACTTCAGGTTTCGTCAAATGTTTTTCCTTCTTCTGCCCGCACCCAATCTAACTAACACAAACAAGGAATACCACCACCCCAGAGTTATATATATTCACAACAACAAAAGTTATCAGATGGAATAAGCTTAACTCACAAATCTCAGTTCGCTTGCTAAGAGATTGAAAAACAGAAAATATGTATGAATCTTAAAAATTTATGTTCGGTTTAATGAAAAGAAACTCTTTTCGTTATTTGAGTGAAGTCCGAAAGGACCAATACAAAATGAGTGAAGATTTAGCTCGTGCTTAAGGAAGAAAAAGAACTAACACTAAAAATGATATAATTGCAACTAATTAAGAACATAAATGGTGAAGTTGGGAGGTCTGAGATTGGGCACCTGTAGGGCAGTAATGCCTTCCTTTTCAAGGGTCTTGACCTGGGAAACGATATTGTCGTCGACCCAGAGCACGCTAATGGGAACCCTAGCACCCCATTTGTCCCAGAGAGCGCTCATTCCACACTTGACGGCTATCAACCCTGTCCGCTTGGAGTTTGGGGTCATGACCTGATGCTGCTGCTCTTGGCTGCTGTCTTCCGACGGGCCATCTACCAATGCATCGGCGGTTCCGAATCTCCTCAAGAAAAAGAACAATTGGTACGGTGCTGTAGTTGTTGTAGCTCTCGTTTGATTGCTCGTGAGGATTCGAAGACGAGAAATCAGGCCTCTGGATAAGGCCGACATGGTCTCACACGATGCCCGAACCGGCGTCGCTCTGGCGGTGGTCTCAGACGAGTGAGAGAGAAGAAAGAAGCAGCGACGGGGGGGCTAAGGAGGGTTTATACAGTGGCAACACTGGAGTTGTATGGAATGATGAGGGGTATTATAGGTATTTAACCAAATGATTAAATTAAATCCAGAATTAAAGGAAGAGGTGCTAGACTTCACTCGCTCTCTCCACCTCTCAATCGGTTCCTCCGATGGAGGCTCTGGTGGGACTCAATCCATCGACAACAACCAGAGCACAAGTCCTCCATAGACGACGGCGTGTCCGTCGTAATTTTAGGGTCGTGGCGGTGGCTAGAACAACGGGAGGAGCGGAGCTGGTGGTGGAGCAGGCCGGGGGAAAGAGAGTGGTGGAGCTGGTGGGGGCCTTTAACGAGCTCACGGAGACCATGAAGAAGGTGCACCACTCTTCCCAAACCCATAATCTCCTCTTCAAGTCCCTCAAGCTCTCCATCCCTATCTTGCACTCTCTGCCTCTTTCCCCGGACGGCCGCTCTCCCCTCTCCCGGTCCCTCTCCTTCGCCCTCCTTCTCGCCCATCTCCAGGTACTCTCTTCGTTTCTCCCTCCACGATTTAGGCCACATTCTTTATAGCTTCAAACGGTGATTCAAAGATTTATATATGGACTTGCAGATGGACGCGGAGGTTATTGCAGCTGGCTTGCTGAGACCGGTCCTGGAGGCGGGTGCGGTGTCTATGTTTGATGTGAGAGACCGGATCAGTACCGGAACCGCTCATCTATTGCACGAGAGCCTGCGCGTAAAGAATATGTCTTCTAAAGTCGAAGTTTTGGACGATGATAGCGCTGCTGCTCTGAGAAAGTTCTGCCTCACCTACTATGATATCAGGGCTGTAGTTCTAGAATTGGCTCTCAAGCTCGACACGATGAGACATCTCGATTACCTGCCCAGATACCAGCAGCAAATGCTGTCTCTCGAGGTTATGAAGATCCACGCTCCTCTGGCTCATGCCGTGGGAGCCAATTTCTTATCCTTGGAGCTGGAGGATCTTTGTTTCCGCTACCTATTTCCCTGTTCGTATCTCTCTGTGGATAAGTGGTTACGAGCGCACGAGAAGGGTGGAGATTACGAACCTCTGATCGATATGTACAAGGACCGCCTCCTTGGAGCGTTAAGGAGCGATTCCGTGTTGGCGGACATGGTGGAGGATGTCTGCGTCAAAGGTCGGTATAAGAGTCGTTACAGTACGATGAAGAAGCTGTTGAGAGATGGTCGGAAGGCTGAAGAGGTTAATGATGTTCTGGGTTTGAGAGTGATATTGAAGCCGAGCTCCTCCGGGTCGTTAGATGTGGGAGAGAAAGCATGCTACAGGGTGCGAGAAATCGTGCGGGATTTATGGGAAGAGATGCCTCACCGGTCGAAAGACTATATTGCTAAGCCCAAAGCTAATGGGTACAGAAGCTTACACATGGCGGTTAATGTGAGTGAAGATGGCAGGCGTAGACCGCTCATGGAGATACAAATACGGACGACGGAGATGGACATGTTGGCAGATGGTGGAACGGCTTCCCATTCACTCTACAAGGGTGGGCTTACTGATCCGGAAGAGGTAATTGGTGTACTTGTTATGCGATTGAAATGAATTCATTCGTTCCAGTGTTTGTTTGTGTACGTCGTGTATAAGCCACCACATTGATCCCCTGACCTGTTGATCTGATGCTAGATATAAAGGATGATGAAGATTAGAAACCCAGTATATCCCTGTGGTTATTGGACTGTGATTCTCTTGTAAATGTGGTAAATTGTTGATTTTGTCAAGAAAAGGGAATTGATTCAGCGATTTCTTGATGCTCAGGCTAAGCGGCTTAAGGCCATAATGTTGGCTGCAGCTGAACTTGCAGCATTGCGCCTTAAAGATCTTCCGTCCACGTATCAGAAAGGTGTTGAGATAAACCAGAGAGATCGAGTGTTCAGCCTTCTTGACAAGAATGGAGATGGTAGGATCAGCATTGAGGAACTTACAGAAGTGATGGAAGAGCTTGGTGCCCCTGGCGAAGATGCCTCTGAGATGATGCAGCTTCTTGATTCAAACAGTGATGGTTCTCTGAGCTCCGATGAGTTTGATTTGTTTCAGAAACAGGTAAACACAGATATCTGTCGTTATGCAATCCATCGCTCCTCTTTGTTCTCTCACTTTCAACAGCAAATAATGAGACAGCAATTCCATTGAATGAACATTGCACATACATGCTTGTTTTAAAAACTTCATCAGTGTTTCGACCCTGAAACACCATTGCTGGGAGCTGGGCCTAGAAGTTTGAGAGTGAAGGATTGTTAAGGTAAGCTTAGGATACAATGATCATCCTCTGTTACCATATTAGACATGGTAAACATGATGACAAGGATATGAAATTGACATCATGTGTACATTATTTTTCTTAACCAGTGAAAGTTGGCCTTTGTTCTGCTCATTACAATTAAAAGTAGTCGATTGTGGTAGGAAATACTTCAGTTACTTATTTTATATTTGATCATTATATATCCGAGTAGTTTGTCATTTTCTGGAACTGTTTGTTACTCTTCTCTCGACCCATTTATGACTTCCGTTCTTATTTCTGCAGGTTGAATTTATGCGTAATTTTGAGCACAAGGATGATGAATACAAGACGATCTTGAATGAGAAGTTTCAAATGACTGACAATAGTGGTTTAATTCAGGTATATAGCAAAGAGCTTGGCGACAGGCTTGCAAATTAGACTTGCCTACTTTTCAAATTCCATGCTCTAAGAGGGCTTACTGTATATGATCAACATATTCCACGTTGAAAATATTGTTTGCTGTGTACATACTGAAATTTATATGTAATGTAACATATTCAAAGCTTCTGTTATTGAACAGAACCCGCTATATAGTTAACTTCACATCTCTGTGATTTCCAAAGATGGTCACTAAATTCTCTTATAAATTTAACAAAAGAAGAAATCCGTGTAAGGAATTGCTACTATGAACATATACCTTTTATTGATAAATAATTGTTCTGCGAGTCTATACACAACTTGAATATTTTTGCCGGATTTTTGAACTGACATATGTACTCAGCTTGAAATATAAGAGAAAGACAAGATGGCTATTCACAAACTACACCGGTTTTGTTCTAAGTGCAAGGCTAATAATACTCCATGTCTAGCCCAACGAGTCTCCACCTTCACACATCTCTGGTCAACAGCTCCCTGTCAGGCCCGACTCCAAGCTCATTGGATAGCTTTTTACACAGCTGTACATGTCAAATATAAGGATTAGAGACCAAAATTTGTACAGGATTCAGAGAGAGTGAGTAAAAGGGAAGGAGAAAGGGGATACCTGTCTGTAAAGTGAAGGATCTCCATACGATTTTCTCAATTCAACTACGTACAAGGATGGACTAATCTCGAAAACCTGATAATCGTGGAACTGTGAATTAGAGATTGATTGTTTAATACGCCAAATGCCAAGCACTTAATTCAAGTTTCACAATCACTTACCTCTGCTGCAACAGAGAGACTACCCACGCTCTTCTGCCCTTTGTGTTCTTGCGTAACTTTCAACTGAGAACAGAGAAGTTTGAACAGAAGCATCAGAATCATGATGGCCAATGAAATAAGATCGCCGACGCTGTCCTTCAAATGCGTAAAGAGTAACTCACCCTTCCATTTTTCTTCAGAACGCTGAATCCCATTTCTGTTACAATTTTTTCAATCCTCTCAAGCAAATCCTTCGCAGTGTGATTGGATGTAAATCTGATCTTCCTCTCCGAGACGTCCTACATTGAATTGATAATGTTAGATTGCTGCACCGAAGGCATAAACACAGGAAATTCAGTGCTTTTTGGCTTTTATACGCACCTCTTTCTCAAAGAAGCCAGAGAGGTCTAAGCACGAGGACATTCCAATCAACTGAAATGCGTTGATGAGAGTGGGTGATCCTGGGCTCTTCTCTGCGTCAGATGGCTATATTGCGAGAACAATCCTGTCAGTTATATGGTACAAAAGTTTTCAAGATTCAGAAGGTGTGTAGGAGAGAAGATTTCCAAGCTCATACCAGTTCATGTATTGAGAATGCTTCATCATCAATGTATTTATCTTCTTCTTCATCGTCGGGGTTCGACGGAGTATAATCCTCTTTAAACCACTCATCTGCTTTGATACCAGCCATGGTTATACGGGTAACAGGATTGGGATCAAGAATCCCCCGTATCATGTTTTGGGCCCCTGGTGACAGCCATTTGGGTATCTGGGCATCCCCTCTGAAGATCTGAAATCCACCAAAGTTCGTGAGATTCAAGTAACAGGATCATAAGGAAAGGTATTTTAAAGGACCACCAAAAAAAATCCTTCATACCTTTTGGTACAGAACGGCAAGATTTCTATCATCAAAAGGAAGATATCCCGTGAGAATTACATACAAGATGACCCCACACGACCAGATGTCTGAGGTGGCCCCATCATACCCTCTGTTAGCAAGAATCTCAGGAGCAACATAGTTCGGACTTCCACAGGTTGTGTGTAGTAAGCCATCGCCCTGACATTTTCAGAAACCAGTCAGCCATAGAACCAAGAAAGTACCATGGAAGTTCAATATTGGAAAGATCTTTACCTTAAAATGCTGAGGCAAAGCACTGAGGCCAAAATCAGAGATCTTTATATTCCCTTTAGCATCAACCAGAACATTCTCCAGCTGCAGCCAACGAGTATAATAATCATATTAGAACTACAAGCAGAAAGTATTAAATAATCCGGAAAAAGTATTGCATTATCACGAAAAGCATAGAAATAACCTTGAGATCTCTGTGGAAAACGCCTTTGGTATGGCAGTAGCTCACTCCATCAATCAACTGCTGGAAGAGCTTCCTTCCCTCATTTTCTTTCACTTTCCCCTTCGACGCCTGTAACGAATTACTAGTTTAGAAACATTACGTAAAAATTCTGCAACCCCTCAGCATTATGCATGGCTGAAGCTGCTTACAATTCTATTGAACAGTTCTCCTCCAGTCACATATTCCAAGACCATATAGATCTTGGTTTTGCTTGCCAACACCTGCAAATTGTGGCAATGCAGAGTGTGTAAACAAATGAACATAATAATAACCATTGTTAAAAGTACAGGAGCTGTAATATTTTACTCATTAGCAATTGCGTCAACTAGCTACAGTATCATCAGCATGATGTCTCTGTTACCAAACATAAACAAATCGAAACAAGTAGGGATATGTGGGGAAACTTGTGGTCCACAAGTGGTTGTAATCATCTCGAGTCTCGATAAAATTTCCATGTGCTAGCGCCATACATGAATAGTATGATTACAGATTAAGAAACCAGTCAACATTATTGCTGTAACGATCATGTTCTACAGGATCCAGTGAGTGGCCTGCAAAATCAGAGCCTAATCTCAAGCAAAAGTTGTTGGTTTGGTAAGGTGGGGACGACTTTCTTGGTCATCCCGCCCAGGTCCACGGGACAACGACTTCCACGTGCAGATGGGAAGTGTAGGTGAGAAGGTGGCTTAATTTCATTGGTTGGTCGAGCACAGTACATAATGAAGACAAAAGAGTTCCGGCGGGTGGTACTCGGTGATGGTCGGCTTTCTAAAAACAGCGTTCAGTAGATGGCTTTTCTTGACGTATTCAATCTGGGATGAGGAGCTATAATGTGTATGCAAGTCCACTTGTGCACGTTGGGTCCATCAATGATCCAAATAATTGACACGACGTTCCGAAAATCATTGCTTTCTGCCAAAGGCACTCCTTGTTCATGTGAAGACTCCCGGATAGGATGGATTTTAGGATAGAAATGATTCCGCAGTGAAATTGGGGGCCTAGGTTGCAGCAGAATTTGGTTTGTTTTTATTTTCATTTTTTTAATCCCGAATACGGCTGTTTTGGCAAGACTTCAGGAACAGGGACCATACCAAAGATGACACTATTAAGCAATTTTCTGCTGGGGTATGAAAAAGCAGGGGGGATTTAGAAAAGAACAAATATGATAAGCAGTAAAAGTGTAGGCAAAGCATCCTCTTGTGAAACATTATGGTTCGAGATTTAAGTTAGAAAATGAGAAATGGTATGCATTCTGCAGAAAGAGGAAGAACAGAGCATAAATACCTCCTGTAATCTTACGACGTTTGGATGTTTGAGGAGCTTCAAGGTGGCAATCTCCCTCTTTATCTGCAACCCATAACCATTGATAAAAGATCAGTCTAAGGATTCGAAATCCATGATTTTTACAAAAGGAACAAGAAAAGACACATAAAAGAAGAATCAAGACCCAGATCAGTCGCTTTTTCCTTTTTGTTCCTTGGAAGGAACCCATTTGACGAGTACAGACAATATGCTTAGGAAAAGAGAAAAGAGAAAAAAAAAGATGAAGAATTTGAAAACCCATTGATCAAGGAAGGAATTCCTGGGAAGGGAATGAGAGAGAGGTACCTGATCGGAGATCTTCAGGTCGATCACCTTGCTCTTCTCGAGGATCTTAACAGCAAAATAGTGGCCAGTTTCAACGTTCCTGGCTAATTTGACCTTCCCGAAATTGCCTTCGCCCAGAGTCCTCCCAAGCTCGTACTTTCCCAGTCGCATTCCCTTCTTCTCCAACTCCTCCTTTCTCACCATGTGACCCCCACAATCTCTCCCTCTCGCAAAACCTCTTTCTTCCTTCCTTTCTCTTCTCGCCTCCACACAAGAACGCAAACACGGAGAAAGATCAAGAACCCAAACCCGGTAGTATTCCTCTGTATTAAACACCGGCCTCCGAAACCGTCGACAGTCCGGCCGATTCAGCAACCGTTACAAATCGAGGATTTCGGTAGCAAGCCTTGCGAATGAGGGTTCTCCTGTAGATTGTTTCGTTAGACAACGACAACGGAAACGCCAAAGCCAAAGCCAAAGCCTCCCGTCCCCGTCTTTTGCCTTTGAAACGCCAAGATGGAGGAGAACCCACAATTTACACGAGTATTTATCCTGGAATAAAAGTAATAAACTACAGGAGAAGATGACGATAGATATGGTTTTAAGCACATCTTTTGCATGTCAATCTGTACGTGGATTGTTGTTCCACGCGCGGCTCCTCAACGCGGTTATATTATTCCACCTATTTAGCTTCATTCCTCCGTCCCAATAGGGATACAGATCAGCTTTGGATAAGGAAAACCAATTCTCCTTATTTAACTCTGGATTTTCATTTCCTTAATTATCTCTTAACACAAATCTTGTTAGTCAGAGAAGCTTGGTTTGGAGACTTCTGGTTTAGTGGTGTTCTCTAAGCTAAACCCTGACTATAATCTTAGCAGTTGTGAATTGAGTCTTTTTTTCTTGATGTGCGCGTAAAAAAAAAAAAATTTAATTTAAGTAACAAGTTAGATAAAAATTGACTCACTAACCATTTTTCAATTATTTTCTGTTTTCTTGACGTATTCTTGGGTTAATTGGTTTTATCCTTCTAGATATAATAAAAAACTAATACGTTTGAAAATTCAGCGTTTTGATTAAAGTTACGTGCGGAAACATTATACGAGGTTCCCCTTATTATCTTCCGACCAAACATGACTTTCAAGGTGAGATGCTTTTTTATCCGCGGATAAACATTAGTGTATTGCCTTCGGAGAGAGACCACTATCTTTGAATTTACTACTGATTGACGGTCCACGCGTCCCCGTTGGCCGACGCCATCTAAGGTCTTCCCAATGCTCGTGGAACTTGGGCGGAAAAAAAGTAATGCACCGGCCACATCTTGAAGCTTTTTGCCACCATCCTTGCTGTCCATTTGTTTCACCAAGTGATGCTCTTTTTGTTTTGGTCATTTTTTATCGATGTTCACTTATCTGGTAATCACAGGTGGCTTGATTGCAATAGAAGATAAGATGGTAAATGGGTCCTGGTTACTCCTGATATGCGTGAGATGCTCCATGACAAGTTGATATGGTTGTGGGTGCATGGAGCAACATGGCTGTGGCAGCCTTAGTAGAAAGTGACCTCCACAGAAAATGGTTTAGAAGTATGTCAAACAATGGTACGAAATATTTTTATATCATTTAAATATTATCAATTATTACTTTAAAAAATTATATATCATTTCCTTACAAGTTGATTTTGAAAGGGAAATATTTTTTTCAACACAATAAAAAATTTCAAGTTCGAAAGATGATATGTTATCTTGTCAAGTCCCATATTGTAAATATAAAATTTTGAAAAATAATTTTATATCTTTAAATTGAATATAAAATACTCTTTATAATTTTATATATGAGTTCAAATTCTTTGTAATTAAACTCAAAATTTACCCAAAAAATAAGTGACACTGCAGGATAATGTAAGTTTGATCGTCATAGTGAAAAGACATGCTAAATGAATGATATGAAATTGTCATTTTATATTACTAAATAGTCTATTAAAAATTAAAGTTATATCTTCTTAGCTTTGCTTGTGGGACAAAGTTTATCACATATTTAAGATGAAGATAAGTCATATATGAAAAATATGAAAGCATTCAAGGTAGTTTATAAAAATATAGATTCTTCCGTTAAACTTATTAGAATTTTAAGTTGAATATGAACTTTTATTTATAATTTTTATTATTCTTCCATATAAGCTGAAGAGTGTGAAAAGTGTCTTATTTTAAAATTATTTTGAAATAAATTTTATACTTCCTTTGAAGGAGGTGATCTGGTAATAGACTTTCGGTGATCCGGCGGCTGCATGCAATAAATGACAAATCAGAAGTGCGTCACAGAGCCTATCTTGCTGTTTTGACACAAATGGTTGGTCGGGTTGCTGCCGCTACCAGCCCTCCCTCGCAATTAAATGGAATGCGAAAGGTGGGTAACAGGACATGCCTTCATTACATGCCATTGTCTACCTTTGTCTACTCTTCAGGAAATATCTTAATGGATGTCAATAGCCTTCTACAAGATGGCCATACATTTTTAGGTTTTTTCCTAGCCACATTTGCGTTAAATCAAGTTAATATCATATCCCATGCACGTGATTGCTTCTTTTCTTTTCATTATATTTGCTTCTTTTATTTTTATATTTGCTAACCTTTACCAACCATCCCAAAGGGATAATGTTGCAGCTTGCTGTGGTTCCCTATCATTTGAATCCTTGCTTGTCGGGACTTCTCACCTTTTTCAAAGTAGATACAGTTGGCCTCGGCTTGATGGCACCCGTTTGGTCATATTCTTGCAAGATTTGCTTTGCATTTTTGATACTACGCAATGCCCTCCCTACCTTTGACCCTACGCAATGCCCTACCATGTGTTTGTTCATTTGCCTCGTGGTCATCGGACGACAAATCCATAAATTGATTATTAATTCTGATTGTCTATCACTCTAGAACACCAATCATCTTGTGTTCCTGGTGCAATCGCATTAAACAATAGGATTCTTGAAATCTTCTGCTTCTGGTTTCTCCACTATTTTGATCGAGTCTTCAAGCAGCACCTCTAACGTGTTTGAACTCAAGATTTTGGTAGCGTCCCACATCTCTATCTTCAGAAGAGAAACAACCAGAAACCACAATCACAAGGTACGTGTTAGTTAAGCAAGTGGGGTTCTCTTTTTCTTTTACTGATTTTTATAATCAAAGCAAATATTATAATTTAACTCGAGGATGTTGGTTGTGAGAGAACTGTGGAGGGAGAATATTCCACGTGATAATGCATGGCCCGAAGAATCCAAGGATTGAAAGGGATACCCTCTCTGTTTCCTTCAGGCCTGGTGATGCGTGTTACGCATGACCAATTTGAAATTGCAAGAAACTTCCCACTCGTTGAATTGTGCACCATGCTTTCAAAATCAATTGGCAACGACACGAGCTCTCAGCAGTTCATGGCGGCGTGTCGGTGGGGCCGGCTTAAACTACAGTTGTTTACTTTCAAAGACAAGAGTATTAAATGCAAGCGTTATCTTGTATTTAAAATATGAAAACGAACTATTAGTCTTATAAGTGACAAATGTTCTTGTTACGTTATCTCACATAGAAAGTATAAGAATGTACTATTGATCTTATAGGTAAAAGGTTAATCGTTTTCACTTTGTAAATTTTGTCTATATATAATATTTATATTAACATGCATATAAGATGAATGTTAAAAGTAAGTATTGTTTTATATTAAAAATATGAGAATAAATTATTAATCTTATTAGTAATTTTTTTTTATTTATTTAATATCTTAAAATTTTAGAATGATTCTCTACAATTTAATAAATAGAATAATATGGTGAGCAGGGTAGACGCTACCTTAATCCAAATCATTGCAGCAAGAAACCGTTGAAAAGTCCTTGCTTTCTGCCGTTCGTAAGGTTGCGGGGAAGAATAGTCAAAGCGCCGTAAGATTGTACGTTTCCTTTTGAGTGCGGTATCCGGTTATGACGGAGAATGGAAAGGTATAGGATAGGCTCTTTGCCCTGTGTGGGAGGGTAGAAGGGTAGGACAAGACGCATACATCTCTCAGGTCCAAAATCATACGCATGCCAGCCCACTGTGGTACTCGCGGCAATAATTAGGATCATGACAAAATAGAGATGTAAATCGATCCTCATTCACACATATTTGGATCGGTACCCTCACATTATTGAGAGTGCCGTTTTACTGCGATTGAGACTTTGCATGATATTTAACTTCTACTTGAGTGGAAGAGCCGACATTGGAAGTCAATATCTTCTCTAAAGATTCTTGAATTTACTAAAAACTACCCTTTAAAGAGACTTGGTCAGATTTTCTATTTTGTTTTTATGTATAATTATGTTGAAACTCGGTGTCGGTTTTATAGATAAAGACATTAACTTGCCATCATTTCATATCTTACAAGCTAATTTTTTGAAAAGGGAATGATTATTATAACATGATATTGATGTTATGAACCTATATTTATTTCAAAAATTAAAATAATAACATGCATGCTTATCATGTAGATTTTAGATTTGGGTACAATTATATGTGGTGTTGCATAAATGTGGGTTTGTTTTTAAGTACATCTCATAAAAGTAATAAGAAAAAAGTTAGACTTTGATATTAAGTTATGAACTTATATCAATCTTAAAATCTTAAAGTAACAAGAAATAATATATTTCCAATGGATTTTTTTTTATAATATGGCATAACAACTCCTTATTGTTTAATAATCAAAGCTCAACTTTTAAGTAAGACACTTTTTCACTTAATGATTGATGGATGCGTATAAGAAATATTTTTACTTATATACTAATGGGTATTTGTAAAAAGTGTTGAAATCTAATATATAAAATACCTATCCCATTGTTAAGATATTAGTTTATTATGTTTCTTATATATAACTGCTTTCTCCTCTCTCATAAACCAATTTTAAGAGATGAGTGGACTTTCTGATAAATGAGTTCTATCCCTAAAATATAATGGTATGAAAACTCTCTTAACAACATATGAGAACATGACGAAGCAAAAAATCTTTCCATTTTGCTGCTGCTGTCGACTCATTTAAGGATCCAATCCATCATCATGTTGTATAGATGATAGAGGGCGTTGTAAATCAGGTGTCCTTCCAAGTTAGGTACGGTGTCCTGTCTTCGACAACCAGAGACCTCCCATGTTTTGGGAGAAAAACAGCTAACAGATGAAGAACCCAGAGATAATACCATAAGGTACAGAATCTGATCTTGGAAAAACACAAAATGAGCGGTTCTGAAAAATCGGTGGCTTTAAGTGACCGCGGACCACAAAGTTTTGCTACCCACTATAAGCCACAGGGTCTTGGCTTCTTTCTCGTGAATTGTCATTAACCAAGCAACGTTTTCTCGGTGGCCCACGAAAATCAGCCGATATGGAAATTCAGGCAGGAAAAGACAGAGACAGGCAGACGAAGAACGAGGGTGCTGTGCCGACCACGTAGTTCTCATGGCTTGAAAACGGGCAACCCCTTTGTAGGGGGTCCGTCCATGAAAACGTGACATTGATCTGTAATCGGCTAGCTGTCGCCGTAATCACAGGCATTTCCGAACGCATGTCGCGTGGAGTCGAGGGTTCCCACATCGACCTCATCAACATGTGCACCACGCATCCTGCCGCGGCTTTGGCACCTGCTTTCGTATTTTCTGGGTCTGGAAAAAGCTTAATTTGTTCAGAGTTCACGGGGACCGATGAGAAGAACAAAAAGGATGTGGTGTCGTGGAAAATTCACGACCTCTCCTTTCCGGAGCACTGTCAGTAACGAAATGCTAAGTTTAGTGGAGAGCATGTGAATATTCCAACCAAGAGAGGGAGATAAGACACAAAGTTGGATCTGCATCAAAGCTTGTGTACATTGGTTCCAGAAAAAGCACACCACCTTTTTGGGTGTTGATGGATCCACATGTTAGTGTTGGGTATGAATTCAATCTTAATGCCTTTTTGCCCTACTTAGTGGGAGTTAGATGATAATTATGGCCTTTTCCGTGGGTAATATTTGCCTAAGAGAAATTTTATAGGCTACTTTTAAAAACCTTATTGAACATCTTTATGTTTTGCCAAAGACATTAACAGCATCCAATTTGATATAATGTTTAATAGGGAATTGGATTCTTTTGATTGTGATTTCAATAACAAATCCTTGTGCCTCCCAAAAGCTTCCTTAATGCCTCATCGTCGACTAATACAAAGGACAAAACCTTGTCATGATTAGGAACATAAGCAGCTACTCCTTCAGCCAAAAACAAGCCCACCAGGATTCCTTTTGAAAATGCCTTTGCAGATTCATGCTCACTCCAAACACCAATTCCTTTTTGAACTGAAAATTGCATCCCCACAAAGATTCTTCAAATTAGGTGTCTCCGTTGCAACTCATTTCCTTTTAAGGGACCATTCTCTCTATTTTCCTTTTCAAGACTTTCTCGAAGTCACAATTTGTCAGTGAGAGCATGTGGTGAAAATTAAATGCAACTCCATTCTTTTTCACACGGCCATACCTTGGTTTAATCCTCCCTTCCAAACTATAACTAAAATATTGAGGGAATTGCACAAGCACTAACTTGGAGTAATCCATGGTCAAAAAGAACTCCCACTTTGGTATCAAACTCTTTGACAAGCTCAGTGTATAAAGGTTTGAGAATTTGAAAAGCATAGTCCCAATTTCCTCAGAATTGAACCCCCTTTCTAAGAAAAATTCTGTCATGGGTTTCAAATTGGTCTCAAGGTTAAGAGCAAAAGTCTCTGGACAACGATGGAGAAGAGCAGCAACATCAACCCCCATAGAATTGAAGTACTCAGCAGTGGGACGTAACTTGGTCACCACATTGCAATCAATTATGTTTGGAAAGCATGTCAAAACCTTTCCAACACCCTCTGCTGAGAGGCCCATCTCATGAAGAAATTCAACAGTAGTCTCCACCTTTTGCTTGCTATAACAGAGAAGAGATGGACAACGATATATCACTTTTGCCCATTGTTTCTTGTCAACCCCCAAACTCTCTAAGAATATCATGCTAGGTATAAGATTTTCAGAAAGACGCATTCCACACAGCGAAGGCTGTCTATTGAGGATGGTGGAAATTTTGGATTTTGCTATCCCAAGATCAAAAAGAAACTCGACCAATGGCTTGATTTTCCCCTTTAAACTATAATAGGCAAAAGAAGGATATTTTTTTATAATACCCTTGATCTGCTCAAGATCCATACCAAGCTCCATGAGATAGAGAACCTGAGGGCGGAGCTTCCCGGCTGGGTCCATCTCACTTATTCGAGACATGGCCTTCATCTTCCTGGAGTCAAGGATTGCATTGGACTGACAAACTAAACCAACTTTTCTCTCCTTAACAGGTGGACTTGGAAAGTTTTCCACTACATCTACTATAAGGTTCCCATGCTCTTTGAGTAGGGCTTCAAGGTAAGGAATAATGGTGCTTCTGATCTCAAGAGTTGTAAGCTCATGTCCTGCCATCTCAAGGGAATTTGATTAGCTTGGTTCCAATTTAAAATCAAAAGGTAACCATTGCTCAAGAAAAGCAGTAAGATCCTGAAACCAACCTGCTAGATTCTGAGATTTAGGAACACAATGAGCCCTTGAGACAAGGTGATCAACAAAAGGGTCCGACTTCTTTATGGTTTTTGCTGCAACTGCATTACTCAATCCTTGCTTCTTTAAGAACAAGGTCAAAAGAGCCTTGGCTTCTTCTTTTGCTGCTGGCAGCGGAGTTGTGTGCACCGCTTTTGATCCAACTGGTTCATCTATCCAGGAATCAGCTGCCACAATTATCAAACAAATGTGAATTTTGGCTTCTATTTGATGGTAGATAAAATACTGCAAAATCCAAATGAGAGAAATGAAAAATTGATCGCTTACAAGACTTTGGTTGGCAAGAGAAAAGTTTAGCAGGACAGTAAGTTTTGATCCTGAATTAGGTAAAACAGATGTCAAAAGTTTTCCATGATTATCAGGCCACAAAAAAGAAAAGAAAAGAAGTGAACATTCAAATAAAAAGAAGAGAGAGCTGGGGCCTGCAGCTACTGCCAAACCACCAAAATCATTCACAACATTTTGTCAATCTCAACTACATGAAAATTGGCAGCAATATCCTACTGCCTAGTTATACCATAAAATAGTTCAAAAGAACAAAAATCAAACCACTTACTGCTTCCAATCCTGAAAACACATTAATTCGGCAAACAGGCGCTTCAATAGGAGCTTCCATAATTTTGTGTCATCTCTCCTTTTGCCTATTAAATCATTACTTATCTAAAAAACTTAAATTCATAGATAGAGGTGAATTTAACTATTAGCTAACATTTGAATAACTTTCTTCAGGTATAGAACAACAAATACGATCTCACTTCATCTCTTCCACTATAACACCTTTTTTGGGGTTTTCCTCCCATCCTCACCACCACTGCACTTCAAAGGAACACGATTATCTTCTTACACAACTACTCGTCCCAATTCCTCGCCTAAAGCATCTCTTCTCCAAATCCTTCAGAAAAATAAAGATACAACAGTATGCCTTCAATCAGTACGCAAACCATGTTCTTGGTTGCTCAACCACCAGAAGTCCCCAACTTTCGCCAAACAAACAATCAATTTTGAAACATCAATGCGCCTCCGTAGCTCGAAAACAACTTAGCAGGTAGAAATATTAAAAAACCCAGTTTCAAGGAATCACAAACTGTAGGCAAGAAAGTGAAACAGGAGAGAGGAATACCTTGACGCCGTGAAAGGCCCTTTTGACAGACGCAGGAGCTGCTCAGCAGAGCAAATCGCAGAGAAAGCTCTCATTTTGCTTCTCTTTTTCCTCTCTGGGCATCCAGAAATGAAGATAAATCCGTGTTCGATGAGAAAGAGCGGTTAAGTCTAGGATTCGCCCCAGCATAGGCCGCTGAGACCAGGAATCGTGCGAGGCTAGAGTGAAGAAAATCCCAGTAAATATAGAAAAGAAACCAAAACAAACATAGGGCTAATTCCACTTCATAGTCGTTGAGTCAGAGGGAAGACTGAGGGGGAACCTTTTCTTCTTTCTTTTCCCATTTTCAGCAAGGACGGGTTGACGAAATCGAAGGCCTCGTCAATTTCTTTGCTCACTTTTTCCTATTCGGGGAATAAATTGGTTTTCTCCGATTCGATTGATCAAGCGGACCCAGATTGGAGAGGAAGATCAAGTCTAAGCTTGTCACATGAGAAGCACACTACAATTACGTTCTTTATCTTACTAGCATTCTCCCTTGCTGCACTTGCAGCCGAGCGAGGCATCGCCTTGTTGCTGACCGAGAGATAAATAATCGACAACGATGAAACATGCAAACGTAATCAAATAAGACAAGAAATTAATGTAAATCAGAATAATAATTCTCTCTATCGATAAAGTATAATTCACTCATATTTAGAGTTTGGAGGCTTACGATTCCACTTTGATAGTTTGATCTCAATCTCAAAGCTCTCTTACGTCATAATCGATCAAATATGGGTTTCTTAAATCTCTTACTCATAGGCTATCCCTTAAAATCCGAGTTGCTCAGATAACATTTATACCCATGTAGGAGAAGATTAAAATTTTGCTCTTATCACTAATTTTGAACTCCACGCTCCAACACTTGCATTGTCGAACGCCTTTATGTTTTGCCTAAGGCATCAATGGCATCACATTAGTTGCCGCGTTTTGTATTGCTATTCACCATAAAATGTATGCTCTGTACCGCTATTAGCCATAAAGTGTGTTGCCTTTTCTTGTACATGGAATTGGATTCTTATGATTGTAGTTTGAGATTCATAAACCACGGGATCTGGATGCACAAATACCCTAGTATTAGTGCTCAAACCTACCATGTTGTTTGGTGCCTTAATGAACATGAAGCACATAACAAGTCATGGTCACTAGATACTTCAAATGAACCAGCCATGGAATGCCTCAGACTAGCAATTGAATACAGATTAGCTTCAATAATAAATCCTTAATTCCTCCTCGTCGACTACCACAAGGGAGAAAACCGTGTCACTGTATGGGAGGGAGTTAAGCAACAAATCCTTGAGCCGAAAACAGGCTCACCAAGGTTGGCAGATGCCTCTTCATTCCTTCTCCTGAAATGATATTATGCACCAAAATGTACTTCGAAATTAGGGGGATAGGGGCCATGGTTTGCAAATTCATGTCCACTTGAGATACGAAGTCCTTTCCAAACCAAAAATTGCATCTCAACAATGATCCCTCATATTAAGCATCCTATTTAAAACTGCACGCACGTCTTAGTGTACTTTTTCCAAACTATCATCATCTCCATTGCAACTCATTTCCTTGGAAGCAACCACCATTTTATCTGTTTTCTTTTTCAAAACTTCCTCGAAGTCACAATTCGACAAGGAGAGCACTACGCTAAATGTAAATGAAACCCCACTCTTTTCCACACGAGAATACCTTGGTTTAATCCTTTCTTCCAGATTATAACTAAAATATTGAGGAAATTGCACAAGCACTGACTTGGGATAATCCATGGTAAAAAAAAACTCCCACTTTGGTATCAGATTCTTTTTCAAGCTCAAGCAATATAGATTTGAGAACTTGAAAAGCATAGTCCCAACTTCTTCAATACTGAAACCCTTCTCCAAGAAAAATTTTGTTGTGGGTTTAAGATTGGCCTCAAGGCTAAGGCCAAGAGTCCGTGGACAACGTTGGAGAATAGTAGCAACATCAACCCCAAAAGAATGGAAGTACTCGGCAGTAGGCCGTAACTTGGTCTCCACATTCATATTAAATATAGTTGGATCACGTGTTAGAACCTTACCAACACTCTTTGCTGAGAGACCCATCTCGTGAAGAAATTTAACAGTGGTCTCCACCTTCTGCCTGCTATAACAAAGAAGCGACGGACAACGATAAATCACTTCTGCCCATTTTTTCTTGTCCAAACCCAAACTCTCTAAGAATGTCATGCTAGGTATAAGATTTCCAGAAAGACTGATTCCACACAGCGATGGCTGTTTGCTGAGGATGGTGGAAATTTTAGATTTTGTTATCCCAAGATCAACAAGAAACTCAACCACTGGCTCGATTTTCCCCTTCAAACTATAATGGGCAAAACGAGGGAACTTTCTTATAATTCCCTTGACCTGCTCAAGATCCATGCCAAGCTCCATGAGATAGTGGACCTGAGGCCGGAGGTTCCCGGCTAGGTCTATCTCACTTATTTGAGACTTGACCTTTTGCTTCCTGCAATTAAGGGCTGCATTGGGCTGACAAACTGAACCAACTTTTTTCCCGTTAACGGGTGGACTTGGAAAGTTTTCCACTACATCTACTATAAGGTTCCCATGCTCTTTGATTAGGGCTTCAAGGTATGGAATAAGGGTGCTCCTGATCTCAAGAGTTGTAAGCTCACGTCCTGCCATCTCAAGGGAATTTGATTAGCCTGGTTCCAATTGAGAATCAAAAGATGCCCGAGAAAAGCAGTAACGTCGGGAAACCAACCTGCTGGATTCTGAGATTTATGAACACAATGAGCCCTTGAGACAAGGTTATCAACGAAAAGGTCCGACTTCTTGATGGTTTTTGCTGCAACTGCATTACTCAATCCTTGCTTCTTTAAGAACAAGGTCAAAAGAGCCTTGACTTCTTCTTTTGCTGCCTCCAGCAGTGTTGAATGCATCACTTTTGATCTAACCGGTCCATCTATGCAGGAATCAGCTGCCATAATTATCAAACAAATGTGAATTTTGGCTTCTATTTGATGGTAGAAAAAATACTGCAAAATCCAGATGAGAGAAATGAAAAATTGATTGCTTACCGGACTTTGGTTGGCAAGAGAAGAGTTTAGCAGGAAAGTAAATTTTGGTCCTGAATTAGATAAAACACATATCAAAAGTTTTCCATGGTCAACTGGCCCAAAAAAAAAAAAAAAGTGAACATTCAAATGAAAAGGGAAGAGAGCTAGAGCTGCAGTAACTGCCAAACCACCAAAATCATTCACAGCATTTCGTCAATCTCAACTATATGAAAATAGGCAGCAATGTCCTACCGCCTAGTTATACCATGAAAAAGTTCAAAAGAACAAAATCAAACCACTTTCTGCTTCCAATCTTGAAAACACATTAGGCTCAGAAAAGGGGCGCTTCAATTTGAAGCTTCCGTAAACTTGTGTCATCTTTCCTTTTGCTTATTAAATCATTACTTATCTTGAAACCTTAAATTCATAGGTAAGTAAATTTAATTGTTAGCTAACATTTTAATGCTTTAGGGATTCATCTCTTGCACAATAACATCTTTCTGGGGTTTTCCTTCCATCCTCACCCCCGCCGCACTTCTAAGGAACACCATTTTCTTTTTACACAATCTACTTGCATCTCTTCTCAAAATCATTCAGAAAAACAGTATGCCTTCAATCAGTGCGCAAACTACTTCCTTGGTTGCTCAACTGCCAGAAGTCCCAAACTTTCGCCAAACAAACTATCAATTTTGAATCATCAATGCGCCGCCGTAGCTCAAAAACAACTTAGCAGGTACAAGTATGAAAAACAGTAGTTGCAAGAAATCACAAACTATAGGCAGGAAAGTAAAACAGAAGAAAGGAATACCTTGACGCCGTGAAAAGCCCTTTTGACAGACGCAAGAGATGCTCAGCAGAGCGAATCGCAAAGAAAGCTCTCATTTTTCTTCTCTTTTTCCTTTCTGGGCACCAGAAATGAAGAACAATCTGCGTCCGATGAGAAAGAGCGGTTCAGTCTAGGATTGCCCCAACATTGGCCACTGAGTGTAGGAATCTTGTGAGGATAGAGAGAAGAAAATCCCAGTGAATATAGAACAGAAACCAAACATTGGGCAAATTCCGCTTCTTAGTAGTTGAGTCCGAAGGAAGACGGAGTGGGAACTTTCCTTACATAGCGACAATATTACAGAATACTAATATTTCCATTTATATGTTCCCTAGCTTGCAAGCCATCGTTCAACTTTCGGGCATGGGTAGTCCATGTTATAGATCAGAATTGCCTTTCGCAAGTTAGCACTACGTTTCTTCTTATTGCTCCCCCATTTTTATTTTTTATTTTTTATCTAAGATTGAGAAGAGGACAACATCTGAGGATCTGGAACGGAGACACCGAAATTATGAAAATGCACCCTTTACTTGCTTAACCAAGAATAACCTAATTACAAACATACATATCGACCGAACATGGGTCGGTCAAACCCGGATGGGCGAAGCCCAATAAACAAAAACAAATAATGAATGGCCCAACAACCGAAATTAGACCCAAAGGAATAAAAAGAAATAAATGAAAATAATGAACATATCTTAACAACCCCCCTCAAGCTGGTGATTTGTACAAATCAAATACACCAAGCTTGCCAAGAAGATAATTATGCTGTCGACTAGATAAAGCTTTGGTCAACAAATCTGCAGGTTGTTCATGAGTCCGAATGCTACGTGTTTGGATCAGTCCCCGTTGTTGCTTCTCTCGAATGAAATGGAAATCTATCTCAATGTGCTTAGTCCGTTCATGAAAGATAGGATTGTTCGCAATATGAACGGCAACCTCATTGTCACAATACAAAGATATGGGTCGTGGTACGATGACCCACAAATCACCAAGTAGGCCATGTAGCCAAACAATCTCACAAACGGCGGTCGCCATGGCACGATACTCAGCCTCAGTGGAAGATCTGGAGACAGTTGCTTGTTTCTTGGTTTTCCAAGAAATCAGGGAGCCTCCTAACTTGACACAGAATCCAGTGAAGGAACGCCGAGACATAGGACATACGGCCCAATCAGAATCACAAAAACCACTCATCTGAAAGTCCTTCTTAGAGGACAGGAAGATTCTCAAGCCCGGGGTACCTTTCAGATACTTAACGACTTTAAGGGCCATCTCCATGTGAGAAGTCTTGGGAGAGTGCATAAACTGACTAAGTACCTGAACAGGATAGTTGATATCTGGGCGAGTATGGGTGAGATAAATCAACCGACCAAGAAGGCGCTAATAGGGGCCCGGATCCACTAATAAAGGATCATCAATCTGAACAAGGGCACTAGCATCATATTCCGAAGAAATGATTTTCAGATTCTGATCCATGGGAATCTTACAAGGGCGAGCTCCAGAAAGCCCAGCCTCAGATATGAGTTCCAACGCATACTTGCGTTGGCTAAGACAAATACCAGCTTTGGATCGAGCTATCTCAATTCCAAGAAAGAACTTAGCTTGACCTAAATCCTTCATATGAAAACGAGAACACAGATGAGATTTTACCTGAGCTATGACATCCTCACTGTTACCGGTGATGAGCATGTCATCAACATAGATGAGAATAGCAACAACAGTAGACCCACGCCGAAGGGTGAAAAGAGCATAATCGTGCCAAGATTGCTTAAAACCTGCTTCAAGAAGGGTTGTAGTAAACTTGGCATACCATTGTCTAGATGCCTGCTTGAGCCCATAGATGGACTTAAGTAAGCGACAAACCTTCGGACGACCAGTGGGGGAAACTGAAATTCCAGGAGGCAAAGACATGTACACCTCCTCATGTAGATCCCCATGTAGAAAGGCGTTATGAACATCCATCTGATGTAGTGGCCAATGGAACATAGAAGCCAATGCCATGATGCATCGAACTGTGACCATCTTGGCCACTGGTGAAAAAGTTTCCTCATAATCAATCCCATAACGTTGAGTAAAACCCTTGGCCACAAGACGGGCCTTATATCTCTCAATGGATCCATATGCACGATACTTAACCTTGTAAACCCATCGACATCCAATAGGCTTACGACCAGGGGGCAAGTCTACTAATGTCCAAGTGCCACTGGCCTCTAAAGCATGAAGTTCTTGAGTCATAGCATCCACCCATCTAGGGTCTCGAACTGCCTCATGATAGTAGTGAGGTTCCCGTATAGCGGAGATAGAAGCTATAAAGGCTCGGTGAGCGGGGGACAATTGATCAAGGGAGACAAAATGGGAGATGGAATAAGGGATATTGCGAGGTGTGGCAGAGTGAGAGACGTGATTACAGTGATAGTCCTGTGTCCAGATGGGAGGTTTAGACGCACACTGAGTGCGTCTAACTGCAGGGGATGTAGGTGCTGGCTCAGCCTCAAGAGGCGGATTCACAATAGGGTAATCTAGTGAGGGTGAGTCTATGGCAGGTGAATCCATGGGCTCAACAATAGGTGAGGATGGAGGAGGTGAAGATGTAGATGGTGGTGGAGATGATAAGACAGGAGTATCAGATGGATGGGGTGCCTCTGGTGCGATGGGTTCTGATGAGGATGGAGAAGGAGAAGATGTGTCTAGAGTAGTTGTTGGTGAGACGGGAGATGAATCAAAATTCAATGGAACAAAGGATTGATCCTCGAGAAGGGAAGATCGAGAAGGAGAGGACTGGGACAGAGTGAAGGGAAAAACTGACTCGTGAAACACGACATCTCGAACGACAGAGATAGTGCGTGTGGCAAGGTCAAGCACACGATACCCCTTCTAAGATGAAGGATATCCCATAAACACACAGGGCCTAGCACGTGGGGTAAATTTGTCCCCACGTGGGAGGACGGTAGCATAACACAAACACCCAAAGACTCTAAGGTGTGAGACGCATGGAGGTTTACCAAATAGGACATCAAAAGGAGTTTTACCATTCAAGATGGGTGTAGGAAGACGATTGATGAGATGGGTGGCAGTAAGGACACATTCCCCCCAATAACGGTCTGGAATGTCAGCCTGAAAGCGCAACGCTCTTGCCACATCCAGGATGTGTTGATGTTTGCGTTCAACTACACCATTTTGCTGCGGAGTGTGAACGCAAGAACTCTCATGGTGCACCCCTCGAAGTTGAAGGAAAGATGTGCACTCATGACTAAAAAACTCAGTTCCATTATCTGATCGCAAACGACGAATGTGAGAATGGAACTGCGTCTCAATCATGGCAAAAAAAGATTGCAAAAAATGCAATGCCTGACTCTTGTATCTCATAAGATACACCCAAGTGCCATGCGAAAAATCATCAATGATAGTCAAGAAATAGCGTGAACCATCATGATTAGGGTGCCGATGTGGATCCCATATATCAACATGTACCAATTCAAAAATAGAGTTGGTGATAGAAGTACGAGACGGAAAAGGTAGGCGAGTCTGTTTCGCCAAAGGACAAATGGGACAAAAAACATTTGATGACATATAACAAGAAGAATGGCCAAAACGACAATGCCATAATGTCTGTTTAGTACTCAAAACATCAGTCTTAAACATAGTTTGCTGACACACATTGGCCCGCTTAGGTGCATTACATTCAAAAGTTTTGACAAGGGTAGAATAAACATCAGCTGTGGCCTCTGTCGGAGAGACAAGGTGATACAAGCGACGCTCAGCCCTGCCCAGCCCCAGTACTGTCCCAGTCAAACGGTCCTGGAAGAAACAGAAGTGTGGATAAAAGAGTACTAGACAAGAGCTGTCAAAAGTGAACTTGGCAACTGACAAAAGTTTACATTTAAACGAAGGAACATGAAGGACATCATGAAGTATGATGGATGGTGAAAGTCGGACTGTCCCAATATGGGTGACGGCCACACTACTATGATCAGGCAGTGTAACCCAAATAGAGTTTGATGCATATGAACGAACATTTTCCATGCAAGAGAGGTCACATGTAATATGATCACTCGCACCTGAATCAATAAGCCAATCATACAAAGATGAACTTTGCAAAGTTGAGACCGTACCTGCAAAATTAGCCATGGGCTCAGTAGGCCCAAAGCGACCAAGAAGCTGAACCACCTGCTGATATTGCTCAGGAGTAAGTGTTGGACTGGTAGAACTATCTGGGGATACTGTGGCTACACTGCTCACTGGAGAAGGCTGCTGATCTTGAGGCTCTGCGCTGACTGCATGTGCAGAGCGTGTGCTACTCCCTTTCTTCTTCGGATTCTTGGGTGGAGGATTCTTGGGAGGAAAGCCAATCAGCTGAAAACATTTATCCTTAGTGTGACCTGGGCGCCTACAATGCTCACAAAATGGTCTGGACCTACCTTGTCCAGAACCAGAAGAGGGAGTATCCCTCTGACTGCTCCCAAACCCCCCTCCAAAGGACATGGGGGACTGTACAGCAAAGGTAGCCAAGTCTGTTTTCCGATTATCAGCTTGTAGAGTCCGCTGGTGTTCTTCATCAGAAATCATTAAAAAAACTTCATCGAGTGGGGGAACAGGACTGCGAGAAGTGATGTTGCTTCTCACTGTAGCATACATAAGCTGAAGCCCCAAAAGGAAACGAACAACACGCTCAGACTCTCTCTCAGCAGCCAACATAGCAGGAAAATCACATGTACAATTACCACATTTACACTTAATCGTTGGCAAACACTTATCTAATTCTGCCCAAAGTTCAGTGAGACGAGAAAAATACTTAGCCACTGATTCATTTGACTGTTGCTTGACCTCCGCTATCTGTTGTTCCAAATCATAACGGCGGGTTCCAGAAATTTTACAATATCTAGTTTCTAGCATTTTCCAGGCAGCGCATGCAGTAGAACAATGTGAAATGGAGTTCGCAATCTCATGGGAAACAGAATTCAAAAGCCACGAAAGCACAATCAAATTACACTTCTCCCAAAGACTAGCAAGCTGATCATTTTTGGGCTTGGGCATTTTTCCATTCACCAAGTCCATTTTATCCCGTGAACCCAAAGCAATAACCATTTTACGTTGCCAAGGAAAATAATCAGAGGAACCAGTGAGTACCTGGGGAACAAGAACGGCGGTGGAAACGTCACCAGTGGCCAGAAGCAGTGAAGCCGGAATTTCTACCGGATCTGTGCCCTTGGAGGAGTCAGATCACGAACTCATCTCGTCAGAAGTGGCCGGCGACGAGGAAGACGGAGGCGGCGGCGCGAAAAACCGAGTTTTCGCCAGACTGCGTGACGCGGGTCACGTTCGGGTTAGGGATCCGATCAGAGGATCCGAAACCCGTGAGATGGATCGGCCCGCTTATGTGGAAACGAGCGGTGGGTCGGTTGAACAGAGAAGACCCGAGCAAAACGGTGCGTCGCACGGTTAAGTGAAACGGTGCGTTCGCGCTGTGGAGTGAAACGGTGCGTTCGCGCTGTGGAGTGAAACGGTGCGTTCGCGCTGTGGAGTGAAACGGTGCGTTCGCGCTGTGGAGTGAAACGGTGCGTTCGCGCTGTGGAGTGAAACGGTGCGTTCGCGCCGGGAGTGAAACGGTGCATGCGGACCGGGAGTGAAACGGTGCGTGCGGACCGTGAGTGAAACGGTGCGTGCGGACCGTGAGTGAAAACGGTGCGTGCGGACCGTGTGTGAAAACGGTGCGTACTGGGATTTAAGTGAAACGGTGCATAGGGATAAGGGGGGTAAAGTGGTAAAATGACACCAGCTTTGCAAACCCTAACCCTAGAACAAAACGCACCATGTGGGACTTAAGTGAAACGGTGTGTTTCACGTTTGACGGATGCGGGACAATCCGATCCGATTCAAATATCCTGATGGATAAGTGAAACGGTGCGGAGTGAGAAGGAGGGCAAAATGGTAAATTCGACTCGAATTTCCCAACCCTAACCCTAGGACAAAACGCACCGTATTGAAGGACTGTGACCGAGCCTATTCTCCCAAAACCAGATCGAGCAGCGGAAGACGGAGGACAGTGAAGGGAAAATAGGGACTAGAAGAAGAACCGAAATAGGTGAAAATCTGACCGAAAAGAACAAGATCGGGACACAGATCTGTTCTCGACCGAAAGGGGAAGCAAGTGACGGGGCGTATTACTCAAAAACCGAAAAGTAATACGGAGATGAAAAAAAAGGAAAAGAAAGCTTACCAGATTGATGACAGAACCTCAGGCTGGCTCTTGATACCATCTAAGATTGAGAAGAGGACAACATCTGAGGATCTGGAACGGAGACACCGAAATTCTGGAAATGCACCCTTTACTTGCTTAACCAAGAATAACCTAATTACAAACATACATATCGACCGAACACGGGTCGGTCAAACCCGGATGGGCGAAGCCCAATAAACAAAAACAAATAATGAATGGCCCAACAACCGAAATTGGACCCAAAGGAATAAAAAGAAATAAATGAAAATAATGAACATATCTTAACATTTTATGTTCTAGATATTATACTCGAGTGCTCTTCAACCCATTAACCATTTGTTAAATGAAACCTCCATACTGAAATTTACAGATTTTGGGTTTAAACTTGCTCCCTTAGTACTTAGAATACCAGAGATTTATGATAGAAGGAAATACTTTGGTGACCCACTCACATGCATTGGACACAAAAAAAAAAAAAAAAACCACGCAACCCGAATTATAGGTTCAGAAAATCTAGAAAACAACCACCTGCAGAATTTGATCAACAACAAGAGAAATGTCAATGAGCCATGTCGGTGAACCAGTTCAGAGACCTTGACCGCCACGATTGGTCTTTAGTTTCTTAGGACTTCTGCTTGACACCATCGTAGTTGGAGATAATGGTGTCTTTGGTAGACTATAAGGCAGCCACACTAGCAACCTCCACACCCTACCACTAGTCATTGTTGAGCGAAAAACAGGATCATTATAGAAGGAACGTAAGCAACTAATCTTTGAGCCTAAAACAGGGTCACCAGGTGTGGTAGATGCCTCTTTATCAATGTCACTATGCATCAAGTTTACTCAAAAACCACGAGGGTGTGCCCATATTACGCAAATTCGTGCCCACTCGAGACACCAATTCCCTTCCCAAACTGACAATCGCATCCCCACAATGATCCCTCAAACTAGGCACCTTGTTCAAAATTGCACGCAAGTTTCAACATACATTTTCTGAACCAATATTATCGTTGCAGCTCATTTCCTATCCATCTTCTTTTTCACAACTTCCAGGAAATCACAATTTTGGTCCTGGATTAGGTAAAACACATATCAAAAGTTTTCCATAATTAACTGGCCAATTAATAATTAAAAAAAAAAAACACAAGTACGCATTCAAATAAAAAGAGGAGAGAGTTGTGAGCTGCACCTACAGAAAAACTACCCGAAGCATTCACAACATTTAGTCAATCTCAACTGTATAGAGATTGGCACCAATATCCTACCACCTAGTTATATCATTGAAAAGTTCAAAAGAACAAAAATGAAAGCACTTACTACGTCCAATCTTCAAAACCCATTAAGTTCATTAATGGGGTGCTTCATTTTGGAGCTTCCATAAATTTGTTTGATCTCTCCTTTTGCTTATTAAATCATTACTTTTCTGAAAAGCTTAAATTGACTAATAGAAGTGAATTTAAGCATTACCTAACATTTCAATACCTCTCTTCACGTATGGAATAAAAAATACGGGCTAAAATGTAAAACATTTACTTGAAATAAGAAATAAATTACGAAAACCATGTTTGATCTAAGCATCAAGACTTAATATTATGGTAAATCATAACCTATCATAACCTATCATAACCTATCATAAAAATTGGACTGGTAAGAAATGGTGAATCAATAGCAGCAGCATCCTAAAATAACTATCAATACGCATACACAAGTTCACCCATCACTTCATCTCTTCCACTATAACATCTTGTTGGGGTTTTCCTCCCACCCTCACAACCAATGCAATTCTAAGGAACACCATCACCTTTTTACACAATCACCCGCCCCAATTATTCGCCAAAAGCATTATCTCAAAATCCTTCAATAAAGTAAAAACACTAGTAATGCCTTCAATCAGCATGCAAACTCATTACTTGGTTGCTTAACCTCCAGAAATCTTTAACTCCAAACAAACTATCAACTTTCTAACAAAAGCAGAGAGTATCAATGCACCACAATAGCTCAAAAATAACTTAGCAGGCACAGGTATGAAAAACCATAACTGTAAGAAATCACAAACCATACGCGCTAAAGTGAAACAGAAGAGGGGATTACCTTGACGCACGGAAAAGCCCTTCTGACAGACGCAAGAGCTACGCAGCAGAGCGAATTGCAATCAAAGCTCTTATTTTTCTTCTCTTTCTCCTGTCTGGGCATCCTGATATGAGGATAAATTTGTGTTCAACGAGAAAGAGCGGTTTTGCCTAGTATTTGCCCCAACATTGGCCGCTGAGACAAGGAATCGTGTAAGAATAGATAGAAGAAAACGAAACCAAACATAGGGCAGATTCTACTTCAGGCATTGATTAGGCAGTGGTGCCATAGTCGTGTCGGAAGGAAGACACAGCCTGATCATTTCTTCTTTCTTTTTCCTTCTGAAGGCGTTGTCAATTTCTTTATTCCCTTTTACTATTCAGACAATAAATATGATATTTTACAACATGCCCCGGTTGTTGGCATCCATGTAACGTGAACTTATATCAATGATGTATAAGTTAATATTTCTTACTTTGACAGCACAATGTAATTCTATTGGTCCATCTAATTGTATACATATTGTTCATATATTTTTCTTATTACATATATGATACTGACTGATGTGACTATTTTATAAACTTTGATGAATGAGGTTATTTGTATGAACATTTAATTGATTGGCTAAGTCCCTCTCTAGCTCTTCGTTTATGTACATTAAATATTGTTGTAAGAAAAAGTTATTGAGACAATAATGTAATTCTATTTTATTGCATTTAGCCATAAAAAAATGCCATTTAGGGTGATTTCGCCATATCACCCAATACGCAAGCACACTAATTCACTAACTCATGACTCACACACACTTGAAAGCTACTATTGTTCATGCGGGTAGAAAATGATTTTTTATGCGGTCATTGTTTCTCGCCCTCTTCCTAGTTTTCACGCAACAATTTTTATGCTATTTTATCAAGCTAGTATTTGAATAGAATATAGTGAAAAGTTTGGTCCAAAATAGGGACACAAACGAAAAAATACGATATTTTTTTGAGCTATTTTATATTATATATAAAAACCTATTTTTTTCTCTATGATCAATGCTTAGATCTTGTAAAAGAGTATTGTTTAATGCTAAATTTTCTAACAATAATTTCTCTATTAGATTAGGTCTTAGCTAGACAGTTAGGAAGAGAAATGAGCAACATGGTTCAAGGTCTCTAAAGTCCCTTCCCGTACTTCAAGACCCAAAAAGGTTTGAGCTTTAATCTTAATCCTGTTGAGTCTCGGGTTTAATTAGATATTTAAATTTTTAGTGTATTTGACATAAATGTCCTAACCATTCATCTTCGAAATCTTATTTAGTACAAAACAAAAATTATAAAGTATTATCTATTATTAATTTTGTCCATATAGGTGCTAGATCCTCATGCAATACCAACTTATGATGGGGAGCGCCATTTTTAAACCATTATCGATGAGCTTTCTTGTGCAATCTAGATTAAAAAAAAAATAAAAGGTTTGAAAGCTAAATATTTTTAAAAATTTAACTGTTACTATTTATTGTTAGTACTCATTATGGTATTGCGGTTAAGCATATTTGCATTAAAAATGGTATATATATTTTTTTACAGAGGGGCCTTTTACCTTTTAACCCAAGATATATTACATGGTAGCTCTTGTATATACATTTTACTACAAGATAAGGTTATTGAATGTAAACATCGTTGCATAATATATGGTGGATGTCTTAATGTTCTAACCTCACATTCTTTTATTTCAAGTATGACTTAAAAGTGATTTGTGATTTATTTAAAAGAAACTAATATATAACTTATTTGTAAGTGAGGATTTAAAAAAAAAAAGGATATGTGATTGTATGAAAGCTACGATTTTTCTCCACCAAAGGAACGATTACTTTTTCTTTAAGTTCCTTATTAGTATTAATTCAACTCCATGCTTTTCATATATTCTCAAAACAGTAGTACTTGCAATTCAATTATTGTTTTTCTTGCAAGTTTTAAGTTTCGTGCATATATGAAGAGAATTGACAACAAAAGTATGGCAAGTTGGGGGAAAGAACAAGGATCTGTGTTCATGATCTCATCAACTCTGACAGTGAACTCGTCATTGTTCATATCTCATCCTGTGAGATTTTTTTTTTTTTAATTGTTTTTTTCTGTGTCAGAAGGCCAAAACTATGTAGGTGTAGATACTACTGTTTGAAGGCAAAAAGGACTATTCACTAACTTCGGTTTTATAACGAGTACATAAGTAAATTTGCAAATACATCTTCAACTTCTCAATAATCCAAAAATTCCTCAAATTGAGTATCTTTTTTAAAGCCGCACACAACTCTCAATGTATATTTTCTTAACAAGTATCATCTCTGCTGCAACTTATTTCCTTGTTAGCAATCAGTCTTCCCATTCTTCTTTTCAGAACTTTCTCGAAGTCACAATTTGACAGTGAGAGGAGTTCGTTAAAACCAAATGCAACTCCATTCTTTTTCACACATTCATACCTTGGTTTAATCCTCCCTTCCAAACTATAACCAAAATATTGAGGGAATTGCACAAGCACTGACTTGGAGTAACCCATGGTCAAAAAGAACTCCCACTTTGGTATCAAATTCTTTGACAAGCTAAATGCATACAGGGTTGAGAATTTGGAGAGCATAGTCCCAATTTCCTCGGAACTGAACCCCCTCTCTAGGAAAAATTCTGTCTTGGGTTTCAAATTGTCCTCAAGGCTAAGACCAAAAGTCCCTGGACAATGATGTAGAATACCAACAACACCAACCCCCAAAGAATTGAAGTACTCAGCAGTGGGACGTAACTTGGTCACCACGCTGCAATCAATTATGTTTGGAAAGCGTGTCAAAATCTTACCAACGTTATCTGCTGAGAGACCCATCTCATGAAGAAATTCAACAGTAGTCTCCACTTTTTGCTTGCTAGAACACAGAAGAGATGGAGAACGATATATCACTTCAGCCCATTTTTTCTTGTCCAAACCCAAACTCTCTAAGAATGCAATGCCGGGTATAAGATTTTTAGAGAGACTCATTCCACATAGCGAAGGTTGTCTATTGAGGATGGTAAATATTTTAGACTTTTCTATCCCAAGATCCATAAGAAACTCGACCACTGGCTTGATTCTCCCCTTCAAAATAAGAGAGCCAAAAGGAGGGAACTTTCTTATAATTCCCTTGATCTGCTCAAGATCCATGCCAAGCTCCATGAGATAGAGAACCTGAGGGCTAAGCTTCCCGTCTGGGTCTATCTCACTTATTCGTGACATGACCTTTAGCTTCCTGGAGACAAGGGTTGCATTGGGCTGACAAACCGAACCAACATTTGTCTCCTTAACAGGTGGACTTGGAAAGCTTTTCACTACATCTACTATAAGGTTCCCATGCTCTTTGAGTAGGGCTTCAAGGTAAGGAATAAGGGTGCTCCTGATCTCAATAGTTGTAAGCTCACGTCCTGCAATCTCAAGGGAATTTGATTAGCTTAATTCCAATTTAGAATCAAAAGGTAACTCTTGCCCGAGAAAAGCAGTCACATCCGGGAACCAACCTGCTAGATTCTGAGATTTTTGAACACAATGAAGCCTTGAGACAAGGTGATCAACAAAAAGGTCCGACTTCTTGATAGTTTTGGCTGCGACTGCATTACTCAATCCTTGCTTCTTTAAGAGCAAGGTCAAAAGAGTCTTGACTTCTTCTTTTGCTGCTGTCAGCAGAGTCATATGCACCACTTTTGATCCAAGTGGTCCATCTATCCAGGAATCAGTTGCCATTATTGTCAAACAGATGTGAAATTTTGGCCTCGGTCAGATGGTCGAAATAGTAGTGCAAAATCCAGATGAGCAAAATGAAAAATCGATTGCTTACCGGACTTTGGTTGGCAAGAGAAGAGCTTAACAGGAAAGTAAATTTTGGTCCTGAATTAGGTAAAACAGATTTCAAAATTTTTCCGTAATTAACAGGCAAAAAAAATAAAAACAAGTGAAAATTCAAATAAAAAGGCAGGAGAGGTGGGAGCTGCAGCAACTGCAAAACCACCAAAATCATTCACAGCATTTAGTCAAGCTCAACCATATGAAGATTGGCAGCATCACCCACAGCCTAGTTATATCATGAAAAAGTCAAAAGAACAAAAATCAAACAACTTACTACGTCCATCTTCGAAAGACATTAGGTTCGTGAAGGGGTTCAACTTGGAGCTAACATTTTATTGTTTAGGGGTTCATCTTTTGCACTATAGCATCTAACTTCATCTTGCACTATAACATCCTTTTGAGGTTCCTCCCACCCTCACCCACCACTAATTTCTAAGGAACATCATCTTTTTTTACACAATTACTCGCCCCAATTCCTCGCCCAAAGCATCTCTACTTACATCTTTCTTCAAAATCCTTCAGAAAAAACAAAGATATAACAGTATGCCTTCGATCAGTACGCAAACTACTTTCTTGGTTGCTCAACCCCCAGAAGTCCCAAACTTTCGCCAAACAAACTATCAATTTTGGAACATTAATGCGCCGCCATATCTCAAAAACAACTTAGCAGGTACAAGTATGAAAAACCGTAGTTGCAAGGAATCACAAACTATAGGCACGAAAGTGAAACAGAAGAGGGAAATACCTTGACACAGAGAAAAGCTCTTTTGACGGGCGCAAGAGCTGCTCAGCAGATCGAATCGCAAAGAAAGCTCTCATTTTTCTTCTCTTTTTCCTTTCTGGGCACCAATGAAGAAAAAATTGTGTTCGATGAGAAAGAGCGGTTCAGTCTAGGATTTGCCCCAACATTGGCCGCTAAGAGTAGGAATACTGTGAGGTTTGAGAGAAGAAATCCCGGTGAATATAGAACAGAAACCAAACCAAACATAGGGCAAATTCCACTTCATAGTCGTTAAGTCAGAAGGAAGACTGACGGGGAACCTTTCTTCTTTCTTTTCCCATTAAGGCCTTATCTTACTACTAGCATACTCCTTTGCTGCACTTGCAGCGGCCTAGGCATCGCCTTGTTGCTGACCGAGAGATAAAGGTGCTAGATCCTCATGCACCTTAATTTTGTCCATACAGGTGCTAGATCCTCATGCAATACCTACTTATGATGGGGCGCACCATTTTTTAACTATTATTGATGAGCTTTCTTTGGCAATTTAGATTTTTTTTTTTTTTTAAAGTTTGAAATAGAAATGTTTTTAAAAATTTAACATTTACTTTTTATTGTTAATACTCATTTTGGTATTGTGGTTAAGCATATTTGCATTGAAAATAGAATATTTTTTGTTGTGAAGAGGCAGTTTACTTTCAACCCATGATATATTACATGGTAGCTCTTGCATATATATACATTTTACTACAAGATAAGGTTATTGAATGTAAACATGGTTACATAATATATGATGCATGTTTTAATGTTCCAACCATACATTCTTTTATTAACTTTTTCTTTTATTTTATATCTAACTTAGAGGTGATTTGTGATTTATTTACAAGAAATTAATATATATTTTATTTGTAAGTGAGGATTAAAAAAAACAAAAAATGATACGTGACTGTATGAAAGCTTCTGTTTTTCTCCATCAAAGGAACGATCACTTTATCTTTAAGTTCCTTCTTAGTATTAATTCAGCTCCATGCTTTTCATATATTCTCAAAACAGAAGTACCTGACATTCAATTGTTGTTTTTCTTGACGGCAAAAGTATGGCATGTTGGGGAAAGAATAAGGAGATACATCGTGATCCCATCAACTCCATGGTGAACTCTTCATTGTTCATATCTCATCCTGTGAGCCTTTTTTTTTATTTTTTTTGGGAAGGCAAAAAGGATTATACTCATTATTAACTTCGGTTTTATAACGAGTATGTAAATTCATACATACATCTTCAACTTCTCAATAATCCAAAGATTCTTCAAATTGAGTATCTTTTTTAAAGCTGCACGCAACTCTCAGTGTATATTTTCTTAACAGATATCATCTCTGCTGCAACTCATTTCCTTACAAGCGACCCTTCTCTCCATTTTCCTTTTCAGGACTTTCTCAAAGTCACGATTTGTGAGTGAGAACAACTCGTGAAAATTAAATGCAACTCCATTCTCTTTCACACGGCCATACCTTAGTTTAATCCTCCCTTCCAAACTATAACCAAAATAGTGAGGGAATTGCACAAGCACCGACTTGGAGTAACCCATGGTCAAAAAGAACTCCCACTTTGGTATCAAATTCTTTGACACACTAAGTGCATATAGGTTTGAGAATTTGGAAAGTATAGTCCCAATTTCCTCGGGACTGAACCCCCTCTCCAAGAAAAATTCTGTCTTGGGTTTCAAATTGTCCTCGAGGTTAAGACTAAAAGTCCTTGGATAACGACGGAGAATACCAGCAACATCAGCCCCCAAAGAATTGAAGTACCTAGCAGTGGGATGTAACTTGGTCATCACATTGCAACCAATTATGTTTGGATAGCATGTCAAAGTCTTACCAATGCTATCTGCTGAGAGACCCATCTCATGAAGAAATCCAACAATAGTCTCCACCTTTTGCTTGCTATAACAGATAAGAGATGGACAACGATATATCACTTCTGCCCATTTTTTCTTGTCTAAACCCAAACTCTCTAAGAATATCATGCTAGGTATAAGATTTTTAGAAAGACTGTATCCACACAGCCGAGGCATTCTATAAAGGATGGTGGAAATTTTGGATTTTGAAATCCCAAGATCAAAAAGAAACTCAACCAATGGCTTGATTTTCCCCTTTAAACTATAATAGGCAAAAGGAGGATATTTTTTTATAATACCCTTGATCTGCTCAAGATCCATGCCAAGCTCCATGAGATAGAGAACCTGAGGGCTAAGCTTCCCGTCTGGGTCTATCTCACTAATTCGAGACATGACCTTTAGCTTCCTGGAGACAAGGGTTGCATTGGGCTGACAAACTGAACCAACATTTTCCTCCTTAACGGGTGGACTTGGAAAGCTTTCCACTACATCTACTATAAGGTTCCCATGCTCTTTGAGTAGGGCTTCAAGGTAAGGAACAATGGTGCTTCTGATCTCAAGAGTTGTAAGCTCACGTCCTGCAATCTCAAGGGAATTTTATTAGCTTGTTCCAATTTAGAATCAAAAGGTAACTCTTGCCTGAGAAAAGCAGTCACATCTGGAAACCAACCTGCTAGATTCTGAGATTTATGAACACAATGAGCCCTTGAGACAAGGTGATCAATGAAAAGGTCCGACTTCTTGATGGTTTTTGCTGCAACTGCATTACTCAATCCTTGCTTCTTTAAGAACAAGGTCAAAAGAACCTTCGCTTCTTCTTTTGCTGCTGCCAGCAGAGTTGTATGCACCACTTTTGATCCAAGTGGTCCATCTATCCAGGAATCAGCTGCCATAATTGTCAAACAGATGTGAAATTTTGGCTTCGATCAGATAGTAGAAATAGTATTGCAAAATCCAGATGTGCGAAATGAAAAATTTATTGCTTACCGGACTTTGGTTGGCAAGAGAAGAATTTAGCAGGAAAGTAAATTTTGGTCCTGAATTAGGTAAAACAGATTTCAAAAGTTTTCCGTAATTAACAGGCCAAAAAAATAAAAACAAGTGAAAATTTAAATAAAAAAGCAAGAGAGCTGGGAGCTGCAGCAACTGCAAAACCACCATAATCATTCACAGCATTTAGTCAAGCTCAACCGTATGAAGATTGGCAGCATTACCTACAGCCCAGTTATATCATGAAAAAGTTCAAAAGAACAAAAATCAAACCACTTACTACGTCCATATTCGAAAGACATAAGGTTCGTAAAGGGGTGCTTCAATTTGGCGCTAACATTTTATTGTTTAGGGGTTCATCTTTTGCACTATAACATCTAACTTCATCTCTTGTACTATAACATCCTTTTAAGGTTCCTCCCACCCTCACCCACCCACTAATTTCTAAGGAACAGCAGCGTCTTTTTACACAATCAGTCGCCCCAATTCCTTGCCTAAAGCATCTCTACTTGCATCCTTTTTCAAAATCCTAAAGAAAAAACAAAGATATAACAGTATGCCTTCGATCAGTGCGCAAACTTCTTTCTTGGTTGCTCAACCCCAGAAGTCCCAAACTTTCGCCTTATCAATTTTGAATGCGCCGCCGTATCTCAAAAACAACTTAGCAGGTACAAGTATGAAAAACCGTAGTTGCAAGGAATCACAAACTATAGGCACGCAAGTAAAACAGAAGAGGGAAATACCTTGACACAGCGAAAAGCTCTTTTGACGGCCGCAAGAGCTGCTCAGCAGATCGAATCGCAAAGAAAGCTCTCATTTTTCTTCTCTTTTTCCTTTCTGGGCACCAATGAAGAAAAATCTGTGTTCGATAAGAAAGAGCGGTTCAGTCTAGGATTTACCCCAACATTGGCTGCTGAGAGTAGGAATACCGTGTGGTAAGAGAGAAGAAATCCCGGTGAATATAGAACAGAAACCAAACCAAACATAGGGCAAATTCCACTTCATAATTTGTGTCTGAAAGTAACAATATCACGGAATATTTATGTTTCCTTTTGCATCTTCCCTCGCTTGCAATCCATGTTCAACTTTAGGACATGGGTAGTCAATGTACTAGACCACATTTGCCTTTCGCAAGTTGGCACTATGTTTCTTCTTATTGCTCCCTTTTTTTTTTTTCTAATATTCTAGATGTTATTATACTGGAGTGCTTTTCGACCCATTAATCATTTTGTAAAATGAAACTTTGATGCTGAAATTTACAGATTTTGGGTTTAAACTTGCTCCCTTAGTACTTAGAATACCAGAGATTTCTAATAGAAAGAATAAGCCATGCAGGTGAACCAGTTCATACTCCTCATCGTGGCCTTGACCGCCACTGTTGTCTTTAGTTTCTTAGGACTCCTGCTTGACATCCTCGTAGTTGGAGATAATGGTGTCTTTGGTAGACTCCACACTAGCCACCTCCACACTCCAACACTAGTAATTGTTGAACACCTTTATGTTTTGCCTAAGGCATCAATAGCATCCCATTAGTTGCCGTGTTCAGTACTGCAATTAGCCACAGAACTTACGCTCTATACTGCTATTAGCCACAAGGCGTATTGTCTTTTCTTGTAGATTAAATTGGATTCTTTTGATTCTGGTTTGAGATTCATAAACCACTGAATCTAGATGCACAAATATCCTAGCACGAGTACGCAAACCTACCATGTTATTGGGTACCTTAATGAACATGAGAACTAGATACTGGTCATGTGACCAGTAATGGTCACTAGATACTTCAAATAAACCAGCGATGGAATGCCTAATGCTATGCAATTGAGAACAGATTCATTTCAATAACAAATCCTTGTGATTTCCCAAGCACTTCCTTAGTGCCTCGTCGTCGACTAATACAAAGAAGAAAACCGTGTCATTATAGAAGGAACGTAAGCAACTAATCGTTGAGCCAAAAACAGGGTCACCAGGGGTGGTAGATGCCTCTTATCCATTCTGAAAAATCTCACTATGCATCAAAATTTACTCAAAAATCAAGAGGATATGCCCATATTATGCAAGCTCATGCCCACTCGAGACACCAATTCCCTTCCAAACTGACAATCACATCCCCACAATGATCCCTCAAATTGGGCACCTTGTTCAAAACTGCACGCAAGATTCAACGTACATTTTCTGGACCAATATTATCGCTGCAGCTCATTTCCTTCTAAGCAACCATTCTATCCATTTTCTTTTTCACAACTTCCTCAAAGTCACAATTTGACAGTATGAGCAATTTGCCAAACTCAAGCACAAATCCACTCTTTTTCACACATTCATACCTTGGTTTAATCCTCCCTTCCAAACTATAACTAAAGTATTGGGGGACTTGCACAAGCACTGACTTGGGGTAATCCATGGTCAAAAAGAATTCCCACTTTGGTATCAAATTTTTTGACAAGCTATACAAATACAGGCTTGAAAATCTTGAAAGCATAGTTCCAACTTCCTCAAAACTATACCCCCTCTCCAAGAAAAATTCTGTAGTGGGTTTTAAATTAGCCTCGAGACTAAGATCAAAAGTTTGTGGACAACGATGGAGAAGAACAGCAACATCAACCCCCAGAGAATGGAAGTACTCAGCAGTGGGGCGTAACTTGGTCTCCAAACTCAAGTTAATTATACTTGGATGGCATGTCAAAACCTTTCCAACGCTCTTTGCTGAGAGACCCATCTCATGAAGAAATTCAACAATGCTCTCCACCTTTTGCTTGCTATTACAAAGAAGCGATGGACAGCGAGATATCACTTTTGCCCACTTTTTCTTATCCAAACCCAAACTCTCCAAGAACGCCATGCTGGGTAGAATATTTTTAGAGAGACTCATTCCACACAATGTAGGCTGTCTGTAGATGATGGTGGAGATTTTAGATTTTGCTATCCCAAGATCAAAAAGAAACTCAACCATGGGCTCGATTTTCCCCTTCAAACTACAATAGGCAAAAGGAGGGAATTTTCTTATAATTTCCTTGATTTGCTCAAGATTCATGCCAAGCTCCATGAGATAGAGAACCTGAGGGCGGAGCTTCCTCGCTGGCTCTATCTCACTTACTCGAGACCTGACCTTTAGCTTCCTGGAGCAGAGGGTTGGATTAGGCTGACAAACTGAACCAACTGTTTTCTTGTTAACGTGTGGCCTTGGAAAGTTTTCCACTACATCTACCATAAGGTTCCCATGCGCTTTGAGTAGGGCTTCAAGGTAAGGACCAAGGGTGCTCCTGATCTCAAGAGTAGTAAGCTCACGCCCTGCAATCTCAAGGGAATTTGATTAGCTTGATTCCAATTTGGAATCAAAGGTGGTTAGTAAACCCTTGCTCAAGAAAATCAGTGAGATGTGGAAACCAACCTACTAGATCCTGAGATTTATGAATACAATGAAGCCTTGAGACAAGGTGGTCAATGAAAAGGTCCGACTTCTTGATGGTTTCTGTTACAACTGCATTACTCAATCCTTGCTTCTTTAAGAACAAGGTCAAAAGAGCCTTGGTTTCTTCTTTTGTTCCTGCCAGCAGAGTTGTATGCACCACTTTTGATCCAACCGGTCCATCTATCCAGGTATCAGCTGCCAAATTATCAAACGGAAGAGAAATTTTGGCTTTAATTTGATGGTAGAAATAGTACTGCAAAATCCAGATGAGAGAAATGAAAAATCAATTCCTTACCAGACTTTGGTTGGCAAGAGAAGAGTTTAGCAGGAAAGTAAATTTTGGACCTGAATTAGGTAAAACAGATATCAAAATTTTTCATTATGAACAGGTTAAAACAAAAAAAAAAAAAAAAAAAAAAAAAAAAAAGCAAACATTCAGATAAAAACGGGAGAGAGTTGGGAGCTGCAGCTACAGAAAAGCTACTAATATCATTCACAACATTTAGTGAATCTCAACTATATGAAGATTGGCAGCAATATCCTACCACCTAGTTATATCATTAAAAAGTTGAAAAGAACAAAAACGAAATCCCTTATTACGTCCAAGCTTCAAAATCCATCATGTTCATTAATTAAGCTTCCATAAATTTGTTTGATCTCTCCTTTTGCTTATTAAATCATTACTTCTATGAAAAGCTTAAATTGATTGATCGATGTGAATTTAAGCATTAGCTAACATTTCAATGCCTCTCGTCACGTATAGAATAAAAAATATAGTCTAAAACGTGAAATATTTACTTGAATTAAGAAGTAAATTATGAAAACCCCTTTCAATCTAAGCATCAAAACTTCAATATTATGGTAAATCATTACCTACCAAAAAAATTGAACTGGTAAGAAATGGTGAATCAATAGTAGGCATCCTAAAATCGCAATCCATAGCATTCACAAGTTGGCGCATCACTTCATCTCTTCCACCATAACATCTTGTTGGGGTGTGCCTCCCACCCTCACCGCCACAGAAATTCTAAGGAACACCATCATCTTTTTACACAATTACCTGCCCCAATTCCTCGCCCAAAGCATCTCTGCTTACATCTCATCTCAAAATCCCTCAGAAAAACAAGAGTAAAAACACGACTAATGCCTTCAATCAGTATGCAAACTAATTACTTGGTTGATCAACTTCCAGAAGTCCACAACCTTCGCCAAACAAACTGTCAATTTTCTAACAAAAGTAGAGAGCACCAATGCACCACCGTAGCTCAAAAATAACTTCGCAGGCACAAGTATGAAAAACCGTATTTGTAAGGAATCACAAACCATAAGCAGTAAAGCGAAAAAGAAGAGGGGGATTACCTTGACGCAGTGAAAAACCCTTCTGACACACGTAAGAGCTGCTCAGCAGACGAATCGAAAAGAAAGCTCTCATTTTTCTTCTCTTTCTCCTTTCTGGGCATCCAGAAATGAATGTAAGTCTATGTTCGACAACAAAGAGCGGTTTAGTCTAGGATTTGCCCTAAGATTGGCCGCTGAGACTACGAATCGTATGAGGTTAGAGAGAAGAAAATCCCAGTAAATATAGAACAGAAACCAAACCAAATATGGGGCAGATTCCACTTCGGGCACTGATTTGGCAGAGGTGTCATAGCCGTTGCGTTGGAGGGAAGACGCAGTGTAACCCTTTCTTTCTTTTTCCTTTCGAAGGCGATGTCAATTTCTTCGTTCGCTTTTAACATTCAGCCAATAAATCCTAATTTTTACAAGCACACTACAATTTTAAAAACGGGCAGCGCGGTTCCGGATCTCCTTGGACCTCATTCGATTCTACAATAGGAATGTACATGAAGACCAAAAAAAAAAAAAAAAGGCTTGAGCTTTACTCTTGATCTTGTTGAGTCTCGGTTTTATTTGGATATTTATGTTTTTAGTATCTTTGGCATAAATGTTTTGACCATTTATCTTTGAAATCCTAGTTTGTTAAAAAAATAAAAAAATCTTATATTGCTTGTTCAATTGATCATTTAGTAAAGCTGAGACGTACACAATTATATCTATTTTTAATTTAGTTCATATAAATGTTTAAATCCTTATGGAATACCTATTTATGATTATTGTTTAGTCAACTAGCATAGTGATGAGTTGGTGGGAACTTCAATGATAAAAGTTTGGAATTTAACATCATATATGCCCGGATTAGGTGTATATATTGCAATTTTTTTTAAAAAAAAAATTAAGTGTATTTGCACTAAAAATAGTATCAAACTTTTTTCTTATGAATGACCTTTTTACTATTTAACTTAGGCTATATTACATGATAGCTTTTACATACACATTCCACAATAACATAGAGTTATCAAATATCGAGATTTTTTTTTTATCACGAGATTGTTAAGAGATTCCAATATCATCATTAAGCAATCAATCATTCTATTATGTAATAATAAGGTAGTACAAAAAATAATGGTGAATCTAGTTTATTATGAGAAGATGATACATAAAGAGATTGATTGTTACTATAAAAGAACAAAGGTGCAAAAAAGGATCATTGAGACACATTACATTTTAACAAATGAATAATTAAGATTTATTGAAAATACTGACAATTTTTCTCCAAGATTAAAATATTTGATTTAATGAAATCTTTGGTAGGAAGTGTTAATGAAAGACACATTATTTTTGGATGGTTGATGAAATACTTGCCTTCCAAAGTTTATATGTTGATTCACTCAACTTGACTTTTTCTTTATTTTCTTTTCTCTCCTCATAGTCTTTTACTCCCTTTTATGCACTAACTTCGTTTGTAATTAGGATATTGTAGGAAAACGAAAGCAATAACTGGTACTGCAAGTAAGATTTAGGACTATGAACGTCTTCAATTCATGGGCACTTGCCTTTTGATCAGAGCAAGATGATTAGGCATTGAATCTCAAGTTACAATGAATATTAGGACATCTAGAACCCTTTTTCTTTTGCATGATCCAAGGCCAATCAAGACCAACCTTAGATTAATCATTCCATCCAAACTACAACCAAAATAATGTGGGAGCTACACAAGCATTAACTTGGAGTAATCCATGTTAAAAAAGAACTCCCAGTTTTGGTATCAAATTCTTTGACAAGCTAAATGCATAGGTTTGAGAATTTGGAAAACATAGTCCCAACTTCCTCAAGCTCTACCACCTTTCCAAGAGAAGTTCTGTCATGGGTGTTGGACCGGCCTTGAGGCTAAGAACAAAATTGTGTGGACAACAAACAAGACGAACAACAACATTAACCCCAAAGAATTGAAGTACTCAGTAGTGTGCAGTAACTTGGTCACTACATAGTAATGAAATAGTTTGAGAACCGTGTCAAAACATTTTGGTAGCTCATCTTGTGAACTCATATAATGTGAGCTTATATTAATGAACATAAACTAATTCTCTTGTACAAGTGTATTGATATAAACAATATTAATATAGTTAAATATGCTAACTAGTGTGAGCCATAGTATACCTCTTAAAACTATAATGAGTTGAGACTATTTGGTTAAGCACATAATAATTTAGATTGGCTAAGTCCCCTTTTTAACTTATTATATATGCATGGAAATTCACATGCATTTAAATTAGGCTCATGGTAGATCTTTAAGAGGATTAAAGACATAATGGTCATTTTACCACGACCAATATTTTTCTATGTTTTATGAAACATTTTGGACATTTACATGCCTATTCATAAAATAGATACCCTTCACATAAACTATCCTCTCATAGAGCATCTTTAGTCATTGATTTTTAATGTGGATTTATTGCTTCTTGTTGGCTAGTGCAATAAAAGAGTGATAGATGATAAGATCTTAGCAAAGATTATAAAAAAATGCAAGTATAATCAAATATGCAAATCTCTTTTTAGTTTTCTAGATAAACAAATTTTCAATTTATGATTGATGTTCAAATTCTATTAAAACTTCATTTATTTCTAACACTTTCCCAATGCTTTTTATTGAAAGACCAATCTCATAAAGAAATTTAACAATTGTCTCCACCTTTTGCCTATACTGACAAAGAAGCGTTGGAGAACAATATATCACTTTTTGCAATAGTTTTTTGTCCACACCCAAAATCTAAGCATACTATACTAAGTATAAGATTTTTTGAATGACTCATTCCACATAGTTGAGGTTGCTTGTTAAGGGTGGTGGAAATTTTTGATTTTGCTATCCCAAGATCCAAAAGAAACTTGAGCACTAGCATGTTTTTCTCCAAACCATAATAGGCAAAATGAGGGAACCTCCTTATAATTCCCTTGATATGCTCAAGATCCATGCCAAACTCCAAAGATAAAGAACCTGGGGGTAAAGCTTCTTGGCTAGCTTTATCTCATTTCCTAAGACATAACCTTTAACTTGGATATTAAATTCTAAAGCTAATGATCATATTATACGCTTGTATACTGTTTTTTCATGTAGTTCTCAATATTTGCCTATAAGAATGCCTAAAAGAACTTAGACCAATGTCATGCATGTTAGAATAGCCAAACCTACCCAATAGCTCTACCTTAAGCATGTTTTATATGTTCCTTCTTTTTTCATCATAACTTGATTTAAATTGCTAAGTTAACTTATGATAATAATTTTATTGTTATTTTCTTTGTTAGCTTTTGTATATTCCAAGGCCTTTTGACTAGAGTGTGATTAGATAGGAGTTGCTCAAGAATTATATTTCCTTACTCCTTCCACTAAGGGTTCTAGTCTTTTTTGCAAAGATGTTTCTAGTCTTTTTTGTATCATCTTATATCATTTGGTGAAGAATTCTTGTATAATATTAGCCAAAACTAAGTATGTAATATTATTTTTGATATATGGCACCATTGTTTGGTCATTTTTGTTGCAATATTTTTCTATGCATGGTAAATTTGTTAGAAGTCCTGATTATTTCATGTGTCTAGTTGGCAAAATGGACTCAATTTGATACCCCCCCTTCCCAACCAAATAAAAAAAAAAAAAAGTCAAATTAGGAGTTCTCATATTTTTCAATTGATATATATGGATGTCTAGGGGCTCCATTACATCCCAAACCATAATGGCTCATATTACTTTCAAACAACTATTAATGATTTCTCTATAGCCATATTGACCTTTTTACTTTGATCCAAAGATCAGGTATTTATGACCATGCACTTATCTATTATCATGGTACATGTGTAGTTCAGTTCTTGGATTAAAAGTATACACTTATACAACGAAACCAAATTCTTTTCCATTATGTGCATTGATTTCTAATGTCTCATAGGATTCTCCATAAACATTATGCATTTGCACACCCAATAAAATAGGATTATGGAATGCAAATATTGTCACTTTTTGGATGTTGCATGAGTTTTGATATTTTAGGCTCTTATCCCTCCTCAATTTTGGAGAGAGTATATCCATACAACCACATATATTATCAACCATTTACCTATGGTTGTTCTTTATCATCGTACACCATTTCAAGCATATATGGTTATCCACCTTCCATCTCACATTTTTGGGTATTTTTGTGTTGGATATGGATTAACCTAATAAGGGGGTATTAGATTGGGTTTCTTTTATTTAACATCTTTTTGCTATTATTCAAGTGGTTCAATTCAATACCCTCAAACTTACATTCATACTCTCTTACTAATAGTAAGAGAGACTTGTTACTTAAATATGAGACTCACACTCTTAGATTTATTATACCCTTGATTTTTGTTCATAGAACAAAAACCAATTACAAAACACTTTGAGTCCTTAAGCCACACACAACCCTTAACAAGTCACACAACAATACAACAACAAATGAGCCAACTCAAGGCTTTACAAACTTCACACAATCACACTTGGCTTTTTATAGTTATCACACTAGGTCACACATAACCTTATAAAGATCAATAAGCCATATGATGTCATTCAATATAAAACAATAACTAAGTTAATGGTTTGTGTACCATTAATATAGTTGCATCAATCTTTACCTAATATGCACAGTAAAAGAAATAATTCCTTACTTTTAAGCAAGCACTCAACTACATATTAAACACTCCAAATGTGATTTTTACAAAAACAACTTTTTGAGTTGCAGAAAAATCACTTTATATAATAGCACATTGTGATATATCAAAAGTTATTAGAATATGGAGTTCTAAACATAAACTATTTAATAACTTGCATGAATTAGTTTGTGAATAATTAGTTTATCGATCTCTAATCAAATGGTTAATAACACCAAGATCAATTCAATCATAATTTCATTCGCTTTCAATAATAACATTCAAGATTAATCTGCATGAGAAATAGTACTAAGATGATAAGGAATTTCAAATTAGAAATATGTATTACCTAGAATGTCATGCAGTGACAATAAAGGCTATTTCACAAGATTGGTTAAGAGAATAATATGCTTTGTATTCTATTTCTCAAAATCGTACCATACCTTAAATTGTAGATGCAAATATATATATCCAAATGTAAAATAAATTAGGCAAAGGATATCTTACTATTGTGTGATAAAACCCTAAAAGGTGCAAGGCCAAGCTAGTGACTAAGGGATACAATCAACAGAAGGGTTTTGATTACAAAAAGATTATGCAAGTTTTATTAAGACATTTCAGGCTACTAGTTTTATATTGTCTCTTCATGATTATGCACTTTTTATAAAATGACAAGGTTAGTATTTGTTATCCTATCGATATATGTGGGCAATATCTTTATTACATGTAACAATTTTACTGCTATTTTAGATTTAAAGAGATACTTATTTTACTATTTTCATATGAAAGACTTAGGTTAATCCAAATACTTTTGGGTATTGAGATTACACGTTCCAATATTTTTATTTATATTAACTAACAAAAATATGCATTAAAATTCATATTTGAGGCATGACTTCCTAGGGTTAAGCCTACTTTTACTCTTATAGATCAAAATGGAAAGATTACCCTTATATAGTATGATAAAGTAGTAAAGTGCCAGCCACATGATCCTCCACATGACGATCCAACTCCTAATTAGTGTTTGGTTCGTAAATTGATCTATTTGGCCATGATAATGCCAAATATTAATTATATAATACAACATCTCAATCAATTTGTTCATGCTTCAAAGCACTCTCATATGGTTGATGCATTGCAAGTCTTAAGATATCTCTTATGACTCTAGTGGCTTTCAGCAATTTAGATTGTGATTTTGTAGAGATACAAGATCATGCACCAACCAACTCACGCACTCTAATACAAGGGTGTAAAATGGTTTCAGCCCAAAAGATACCATACTTCCACTTTAGGGGTAGCCTTTTCCTTTTTTGGTAGCTTACAAGCATAAAGTACACACAACACAATTCACTTACTGTGTCTCACAATATGCTCTCATAGCTCACAACACGATACCACACACAATGTTACACTTTACACACACAATACAATGTCTAACAATACAAGTATACTGGTCATTCTATTTACAATACAATAGAATGACCATAGAGCCCTTTGTACTATTCATTACAATATGATAGATTTATGCTCCTATGACAAGATGCTTAATGACCAAATAATTTATCAATTAAAAGCTTTTTTGGTATCTTAGAAGACTAAGAAATAGCCTACAGTCTCAAAATTTTTTGCTAAGACAAAGTGTTGAATTGTGGCAATCATCGTTTGTGAGATCATTTAAATTATTGGCATTTTTAGAGACCTTAGAGTGCCTCTTTGCTTGCTAGTGGATTAGTAGTATTGAAACCACTTGACATATTGTTACTAATCCTATTTTTCATAAGCACATAAAATACATTGAGATCAAATGTCACTTCATGCATGAAAAATTATTGAGTGGACACTTCTACACTCTATAAGGACTAAAGAGGAGTTCATTGACATCTTGAAGAAGGCATTGAGTAGCAAATATTGTTTTCTTTTGTTATCTAGGCTTGAAGTATTTAATTGATACAAACCTCCATCTTGAAGGAAAGTTTTAAGAAATATGGAGATTATCCATTGGGCTGAACATACATTAGGCCCACGCTAGGCCCATCTCTTTGCGTAACTTAAGTTTTGTTTTATTTCAATTATGATTTTATTTTTTCTCTTTGGCTTGTATAGCTTAAATCAGCTTAGACATTTGTAGATTAATCTTTGGGAAAGTATGAATAGAACATCACTCACAAGCCTTCGGGCGTACAACCTTGATGCGTTCTATCTTCCATTTTCTGGATCATCTTCTCCTTTTGCATTTCCTTCTGCAGTTATTTTCAGTGTCTCCCAATTACCAGCAAAGAAGGGCTGTTCGCTGGTAGATCAAAAAGATTACGATGGATTTGTCTCACATATTATACATAAAGATTACCTCAGGCCGAAGCAGATGGATGGTATCTTCCAACATTGGAGAGACGTGACGGAGACCTGAGGCACCATTCCCCAAGATATAAAGATCAACTGTATCCGTACCTTTTCTTATTTTTATAGGATTGCGTATGATTGATGTTGTTTTCTGTTGCTTGACAGATTTGCTTGATATCCCTCACCACATGGTTATTATTAAATAACTCATCGGTTTCAACTCATTATGATATTATGTGGATTTATTCCTTTGATTTAGTTCAATTTAATATTTGGAAATTTAAGAATAATACCAATTAAACACTCACACTCACATGTAATATATCCAATATGATAAGATGCTGTCAAGGCTCATCCTTCGTCAACAAATGTGAAAAGCATAAATATAGGAACGGTGTCGTTGCCTCTCCTAATCTTCAATATTGTAACATTATTCAATAAGATAATTATTACGATTTAATATTCAATATTGTAACGTTAGTTTTATTTTAAAATATAAGTGTTTAAGTTATTTCAAATTTAAGTAATGTTTAACCGATGTATAACCATAAATATGTAACCGATGCAATATTAAATTCTTGAAAGGAGGTAGATCCATCTCTTTATTCTCACACACTTTCCAAAACTTTCCCTAATTCTGATTAAAGGCTAAGTCAATTTTGAGTCGGAGACACAGATGGACTTTACAATTTCTGATCCCAAGAGCTCCTGAGATCGTTAGTTGACAGAAACGTAATGTTTTGCTTTTCGTTTAAATGGCCTGATTTGGTGGCAGAGAGAACAAATAACACCATTATCGTACTGAAGGTATTCGCATTTTTCTGTAATGCCTTGAATAGCAAACAAAGCTTTATAAACAAGATAATGGAAACAAAAATTGCAAGCAAACATTTTTTCTGTTTCAAACCGACGTGTGGAGATAGAGAGCGGGACCCGTATAACCATTGAAGTACATCTCTACGTACTTCAGGTTAAAAATCTGTATGGAATCTCAACTTTTGGAATCTAAAAAATTCTTTATACTAGTTTTCTCCGGGGGATGTGCTTTGAAATTCTACTTTGTAATTTAGTTTTTTTTATATTCTTTTTTAAAATATTTAATCTAAAAGCCACATAAGAAATAATGAATACTTGATAAATAAAGCTTTGATATCAACCGCCCTCCTTCCCTAGAAAACGAAGAAATTAAGAAATAAGTGTCTATTCTATAATGAAAAAACTTGAGATTAAAGTATAAAGGTGTCTTTGTCCCTTGGTTTTTGTGAGAAGCTTAGGCACTGCTAATGCTAAATAAAAATGGAGGAAGACTTGTGTAGTCTACAGCCTTAAGATTAACATATTAATGGCAGCGTGATTAGTTCGCTTGATGGGTGTAAGTTAAATCTTAGTGTCAAAAAGATATTAAGGAAGACCTAATGCATTGATATTTAGAATTTGAGATTAAAATATAATATTACATCTATTGATCGCATATTTACTTGTCAAATTGATGGGTGGAACTTTGAGAGTCTAAAGTGCCAAAAATTATTGAGGAAGACTTGATGCACTGATGTTCATGGCATCTTTATTTGCCAACTTGATGGATGTATCTTCGAGAAATGGTAGTGACCCAAAAAAAAGGAAGACTTGATGTATTGATTTTTACAATTTGAGATTAAAATATAACAATGTCTTCTGATGACATCTTTATTTATTGGCTTAAAAGGCAGCACTTTGAGTAATCTCATTTTCAAAAGATAATAAGGAAGACTTGGTGCATTGATGTTTACAATTTGAGATTAATATATAACACTACACCTATTGATGCAGATATTATCTTATGTTATTACGGTATGGAGTTTGACTGCTTTGCGGGATGTGGAGATATTATGGAGCACCTCCGAATTGGCAAAGAAGCTTCAGGAATTGCAGGCGAAGGTTGCATTCAATCTACTGATCCATCCTCCTCCGAACGCGGACCCCCAGTAAGTACTGACCCTCCATTAGTTTTGCTGTCATTTACTTGTACAGGGAAGGCTGGTATTTTTCCCGGTGATTACCGTTGGATAATTCTCCATTACCTTTGCCAAGACCAAGAATCACTGGTCCAATCAAAAAAACTTGGGTGACCATCCAAAGAGTTATACTTGGTTGGAAATGGACTATGGTGAGAAGAAAAAAGAACCAGAAGTCAAAGAACCTCGGGAAACGCAACTTGAGCCACGCATGGCACAATGTATATCCCTGATCCGCATGAAGAATTTATATCCCTTAGCAGATATTGAAGTTGCAACCAAGTTACTGAATGATGATACTGGAGACGAGAATGAACCCTTGTATTCTCATTATGAAGGCCTAGGTTGTGAACTGACACCAGTTGAAGTGGATTCTGTGGAATTCTCGCTGGTGGCAACATATCTGCAGAATACTCATGTAAAAGCCCATTCAAATTACAGTGTAGACATTGTTCAATTATTTCGGGTATCAGAAAGGATGAAGCTGAACGCTTCAAACAATTTTCCAGTACAAAAAATCGGATGCTCTTATGGCATGGTTCTCGGCTTAAAAAATGGATCGGCATATTATCCCAAGGTTTGCGTATTGCTCCACCTGAAGCAACTGTTTCAGGTTGCACGTATGGGAAAGGTGTTTACTTCGCTGATATGTTCTCCAAAAGTGCAGAATTCTGCTATGCTAATCGTGTTGATAAGCCTGGCGTGCTGCCTTTGTGTGAGGTAGCACTGGGTGACATGGTTGCGCTTCTAGCTGCAAGTTACAACGCTGAAAAATTGCCTGAGGGCAAGTTAAGCACAAAAATTGTTGGAGGTACTGCACCTGATCCCTTACAAGCTCAGGCACTAGAGGATGGTGTTGTTGTTCCTCTAGGGACACCCAAAGAGCAGTCAGGGTCTAAGGGGGATTTATTGTACAACGAGTAACACAATGTAGAGCAGATCAGGATGCGCTATGTCCTCCAAGTGAATTTCAATGTCAAGTGATGGCTTGCATCAGAGGATAATTCAGCTTTTGTATCTTTCACTTTTCACTAGCAGTCATTTGCGATGTGATTTTATGTCATTTGCGATTTGGCAATTTTAGAACGTCCCCACAATTGAATAGCGGCTATATCATCATTTGTTATGTGATTTTGCAATTTTAGAATGTACTCACAATTAAATAATGATCAAGACATTCTGATCATGGGTTGAGTTGAGCAATTGAGTTGAGCAATGTATTAGAATGTGAGGGTCCATTCCAAAACCTTAAAGCATTAGGTAGAGAATTCTTATCACTTATAAGACCACAGACCCATCATCTCACTTCCAATGTGAGACAACACCCACCTTCAACACAATGTGTTGTAATATTTTAAAAAATAAAACAAAACCATGCAAGAATTAATGGTTCATCTCTAACATCAGCTGCCCTGGTACACCGGAACTCTGTTTCCGATGGGCTAAAATCTGGAAGCTTCTCTGCAACTGCCGAAAATAAATCACAGAACGAGTCTTGAAGATGACAAAGGAGAACGACGTGTCTCAACAAAAGCCAATTCTCTTTAGATTTTCTTCTGTGTGTTGTGTAAATCCAATTGTGTCGAGTTTTCTGTAATAGAAGAGCACAGAAAGGTTCCCCCAATAATCTTGGCCTTTCTTTGTGCTTTCTGTTTCTAACCAATATTTTTCTATTTGGTATTGAAGCCAGAACTTGTGCTCTTTTATTTCCTTCTTTCCGAACTCAACTTCTCTTCAATGGCCGAAAAGTCAGTTTATTCTTTCCTGAGCCACATTGTCGAAATTTCGTCACTATCCGATTTAATGAAAACAATTATCTTCTTATATTTTTTTTAAAAAAATAATTGTCAACGACATTATTATCAATTTTTTTCAAATCCAAAAATTTCTTCTTAATTTATACATAGATCATCATTTCAACATTGGATAAAAATGAGAGTTTGAAACACTCAAAAAGTTTCTAACAAAAGTAGATAGCACCAATGCACCGTTGAAGCTCAAAAATAACTTCGAAAGCACAAGTATGAAAAACCATAGTTGTAAGAAACCACAAACCATCCACAGTAAAGCAAAATGGAAGAAAGTTTATATGCCGCAATTAGAGGGAGAATTTGATATAGTAATTGTGAAATTTCTCTAAGGGTTGAAGTAGGCCTCTTGGGGGAATGCAAAATTCAGAAAGGATCTTACTATTTATAGTTTCCATTAATTCCACCATGACTACTCAATCTCCACAAAACCATGTAAGAGTTCATTTGTTATTTTAAGCGCTTATGTTGATGATTGCAGGAACTAGTGAAGCTCCTATTTTTAATTTGAAGCACTATCTTTACTCTATTTTTTTATAAAGAGTTCGAAATAGTTGAAAATTTTCCTTTACTTTGAAATTGTTTGTTCTCTAAAAAGAATTCATCTTAATTAACATAAGTACACTTTGGAACTATTAGAATTCAAGCCCACTCTAATTTTCATGAAGTATAATAAAAGGCTAACAACCATTAAGCATGAGATTAGCTTGAAAGAGAAATGATATAATCCATCACTTGAAGATGTTTTAGGGTATTAAAGATTGGTTGGTAGTTTGATCTATTTTATTTTGACATGATTTTGACATCAACTTTTTAGTACAACTACTTAAACAATTTATGCATATACACTTAAGATATCTTATATAAAAGTAGCTATAGAGGTAATCAAGCTTCTTAAGAGTTGTGTAAGCTTGACCCTATGTTTTCATCCTTTTTCAAGCTAAAGTCAACAACCTTTTATAGCTCCAAGTATGCTACATGTTCCATGACAAGAAAGTGTACCACACATTCTTGTATAAGGCTTGGTAGCTTCTTAATGTCTTGAAGAATGAAAAGGCAACATACTATTACGATTATTTACAAAGGTAGAATATCGAGTGATGACTACCATAGCAAGAGAGATAGTCTTGATCATGAGATTATTGAGAAATTTAAATATTATAATCAAATAGCCAATCCTTATATTTTATGATAATAAGGTAGTAGAAAAAATAGTTGTGAATCTAGAGAGGATGATGCACATATAAATTGACTGCCACTATAGAAGAACAAGGGTGCAAAAAAGAATCATTGAGACATCACATTTGAACAAATGAATAATTAACAGATTTATTGACAAAAGTACTTTGCAATAAACTATGTTGACAACTTTTGTCTAAAATTGGAGTCTTTGATTTATTAAAATCTTTGGCGGGAAGTATTAATGAAAAAAAACATTATTTTGAGATGGATAATGAAGTGCTTGCCTTCCAAAATTTAGATGATATATTGATGTAATTGTTTGTAATTTTTATTTTTTGCATATAAGTAGTACTATATCATGACGAAGTGCCATATCAGAGGTCTGAAATCTAGCGGGGGTTGAACGTTTGCATACTGAGGAGCCTAGGATGCGTGTGAAGTTCACATGTGAAATCAATACGACTCCTCATCGGTAGGTTTCATCTCGAAAATTGGAACATGGTCTTTGTATTTAGGATATTGCGGAGAAGAAGTAAGTGATAACTGGTACTGCATGTAAGATTTAGGATTATGAACGTCTTCAATTCATGGGCACTTGGCTGTTCATCATAGCAAGAGGAGCAGGCATTGCCTCTCAAGTTACAACGAATACTAAGATACCTAAGAACCCCTCTTCTTTTACCTTCAATCCAGAGCCAATCAAGACCAACCCCCACAAATAAACTGCACAATTGATACTCAAATTGAAAGTTTGGAGGTCTATAGGCTATTCCTGAAGATACTAATTCCTCAGATGACAATGTTGATCATGTATGTTAAAATTATGATTTTACTTCCACGCTCAACACTAGTCACTATTGAACACCCCTGCGTTTTGCCAAAGACATCAATAACATCCCATTGTTTACAGTGTTTTGTATTGCTATAAACCATAAATGAATGCTCTGTACTGTTATTAAACACAAAATGCATTGTCTTTTCTTGTAAATGGGATTGAATTCTTTTGATTGTGGTTTGAAATTCCTAAATTAGTGACCTATAGTGAGAGTACGCAAAACTAGGATGTCACCAGTTTGCCTTCATGAATATAAACTAACGATGGAATGCCTCCTGTGCATTGAGTACAGGTTCATTTCAGTAACAAATCCTTGCCTTAGTACCTCATCGTCGCCTAATACAAAGGAGAAACTGCGTCATTGTAGAGGAGGAACTCAAGTAGCTAATCCTCCGGCTAAAACAGGCACACCAAGGGTACTTCTGAAAATGCCTTATGCACCGAAATATACCCTGGAACCTTATCAAAAGCTCACAACGGGGGGATATGCCCATAGTTTGCAAATTGTGCCCACTCCATACAACAATTCTATCACCTCAAATTGGACATATCACTGTACATTATCTGAACCAACATTATTGGCGTTGCAACTCATTTCCTTGTGAGACACCGTTCTCTTCATTTTCTTTTTCAAAACTTTCTCAAAGTCACCATTTGACAGTGAGAGCACTTCGCTAAACACAAATGCAACTCCACTTTTTTCTACACATGCATACCTTGGTTTAATCCTCTCTTCCATGCTATAACTAAAATATTGAGGGAATCGCACAAGTACTGACTTGGGATAATTCATGGTCAAAAAGAACTCCCACTTTGGTATCAAATTTTTTGACAAGCTCAAGGAACATAGATTTGAGAATTTTGAAAGCATAATCCCGACTTCCTCAGAACTGAACCCCCTTTCCAAGAAAAATTCTATCGTGGGTTTCAAATTGGCCTCAAGGCTAAGACCAAAAGTCTGTGGATAACGATCAAGAACAGCAACATCAACCCCCAAAGAATGGAAGTACTCAACAGTGGGCCGTAACTTGGTCTCCACATTGAGAACAATTATATTTGGATGGTGTGTCAGAACTTTACCAACACTTTCTGCTGAGAGACCCATCTCATAAAGAAATTTAACAGTGGTCTCCAACTTTTGCCTACTATGACAAAGAAGTGATGGACAACGATATATCACTTTTGCCCATTTTTTCTTGTCCAAACCCAAACTCTCTAAGAAAGCCATGGTGGGTATAAGATTTTTAGACAGACTCAGTCCACACAGCTGCGGTTGTCTATTAAGAATAGTGGAAATTTTAGATTTGGCTATCTCAAGATCCATAAGAAACTCGACCACCGGCTTGATTCTCCCCTTCAAAATATTAGAGGCAAAAGGAGGGAACTTTCTTATAATTCCCTTGATCTGCTCAAGATCCATGCCAAGCTCCATGAGATAGAGAACCTGAGGGCAGAGCTTCCCGGCTGGGTCCATCTCACTTATTCGAGACATGATCTTTAGCTTCCTAGAGTCAAGGGTTGCATTGGGCTGACAAACTGAACCAACTTTTTTCTCGTTAAAAGGTGGACTTGGAAAGCACTCCACTACATCTACTATAAGGTTCCCATGCTCTTTGATTAGGGCATCAAGGTAAGGAATAAGGGTGCTCCTGATCTCAAGAGTTGTAAGCTCACGTCCTGCCATATCAAGGGAGTTTGATTAGCTTGGTTCCAATTTAGAATCAAAAGGTAACTCTTGCCTGAGAAAAGCAGTCACATCTGGAAACCAACCTACTAGATTCTGAGATTTATGAACACAATGAAGCCTTGAGACGAGGTGATCAACAAAAAGGTCCGACTTCTTGATGGTTTTGGCAGCAGCTGCATTAGTCAATCCTTGCTTCTTTAAGAACAAGGTCAAAAGAGTCTTGACATCATCTTTTGCTGCTGCCAACAGAGTTGTATGCACCACTTTTGAGGATCCATCTATCCAGGAATCGGCTGCCATAATTATCAAACAAATGTGAATTTTGGCTTCTATTTGATGGTAGAGATAGCGCTGCAATATCCATGAGAGAGATAAAAATTGATCGCTTACCAGACTTTGGTTGGCAAGAGAAGAGTTTAGCAGGAAAGTAAATTGTGGTCCTGAATTAGGTAAAACAGGTACCAAAGTTTTCAGTAATAAACAGGAAAAAAAAGAGTGATAAATCAAATAAAAAGGGAAGAGAGCTGGGATCTGCAGCAACTGCAACACTACCAAAATAATTCACAGTATTTAGTCAAAGCTCTACTATATGAAGATTGGCAGCATCACCTACCGCCTAGTTATACCATGAAAAAGTTCAAAAGAACAAAAAACAAACCACTTACTACGCCCATCTTCAAAAGAGTATAGGTTTGTAAAGGGGTGCTTCAATTTGCAACTTCTATAAATTTGTGTCATCTTTCCTTTTGCTTATTAAATCATTACTTATCTAGAAAACTTAAATTTATAGACAAGTGAATTTAACCGTTAGCTAACGTTTTAATGCTTTAGGGGTTCATCCACTATAACATCTAACTTCATCTCTTGCACTATAACATCCTTTTGGGTTCCTCCGACCCTCACCACCACTGCAGTTCTAAGGAACAACATCATCTTTTCACCCAATTCCTTCCCTAAAGCATCTCTACTTGCATCTCTTCTCAAAATCCTTCAGAAAAATAATGATACAACAGTATGCCTTCAATCAGTACGAAAACTACTTTCTTGGTTGCTCAACCGCTAAAAGTCCCAGACTTTCGCAAAACAAACTATCAAGTTTGAAACATCAATGCAGCACCGTGGCTTCAAAATAACACAGCAGGTACAAGTATGAAAAACCGTAGTTGCAAGGAATCACAAACCATAGGCAGGAAAGTGAAATAGAAGAGGAGAATACCCTGACGAAGTGAAAAGCCCCTTTGACAGGCGCAAAAGCTGCTCAGCAGATCGAATCACAAAGAAAGCTCTCATTTTTCTCTTCTTTTTCCTTTCTGGTAACCAGGAATGAAGAAAAATCTGTGCTTGATGAGAAAGAGCGGTTCAGTCTAGGATTTGCCCCAACATTGGCCGCTGAGAGTAGGAATCGTGTAATGTTAGAGAGAAGAAAATCCCAGTGAATATAGAACAGAAACCAAGCCAAACATAGGGCAAATTCACTTCATAGTCCTTGAGTCAGTAGGAAGGCAGAGCGGGAGCATTTCTTCTTTCCTTTTTCCATTTTCAGCAATTGAAGCCATTTTAGTGAGCAATGCGTTGCGTTTTGAAAGGAGGAGTAAAATAGTAAATTAGGCAGGGATAAAAGAGGGCAGAATTTCTAGGGTTTTCTCTTACTGTCTCAAGCCATTTTAAAAGGAAATATTTAGCTTGATGAATCCAATGTTTTTGTTGGTTGTTTAATGTTCTTTGAGTGTTACTTGGAATGTATTTAGAACAAGTTTATTATCTTACTATTATGCTACCAAATTTCTGTAGAATTTATTGTTCTAGCTATTTGAGTTTGTAGTTCCTTACATTGTCAATTTCTCTGTTCCCTTTGGGAAAAAATCCAATTTTGTACCACTCGGCAGACTTAGCGGACCCTAATTTCTCAGAACATTAAGTCTAAGCTCGTCCCCAAGAAGCACACTACAAATTTAGAAAGTAGCAGCAGGTAATCTTGATCCGTTTGTCAATCACTTAAATGGGGTTTGGATTTTGACCTTTTCTATTAAAAATAGAATTAAAATTTTGTCCACATTACAAATAAAATTTTATTTGTGATTTATTGAGTTGTCAATCACTGAAAAAAATGGGATTTGTATTTTGACATTTTTTATTAAAAAATTAACTTAGAAGTAACTTGAGATGTCACAAAGTGATAATGAAGAGAGACATAGGGCTTGGAAATTTTATGTATTGATTGTTTAAGAAAATTGTGTACACGACTTGTCTTTTATATAACTTAAGGACAGACCAATAAAAAAAATATACAAAATATTCTTACACTATATACGTAAATAATTCTCCAAAATAGACAATACATGTGGAGAGAATATCAAGCCATATTGAAAATGAATAATGGTGAATATACATGCGTATGTTAGATAACATGTGATTTATTTATTTTAAAAAGAAGATACATTACCATTTCTTTACATGCAATCCATCCGTCAGCTCTAGTGATAAGGAGTTGATGAAATAGACCAGAACTGCCTTTCCCGGGTTAATATCCCGTTTCTTTTCATTTCGTCCCATGTTGTTTTTGATGTTCCATATCTTGTCCTTTGAGTGCTCACCAAACATTTGAAGTTTGCATTTTGGTTTTAAAACTGGTCTGAAGACTCATAATAGAAAGAAGAAAATACATCTGCGATCCACCCACGTGCACTGTGGCACAAAAGGAAAGAAACATACACCAAAACTAACTCTATATACAGCCATCTGCAGAATCACTGAACCACCCAGCAGGACCAGCTCAGAGTTCCTCGTCGTGGTCTCGACCAACAACGTTGTCTTTAATTTCCATGGACTTCTGCTTCGCAGCTCCGTAGTTGGAAGCAATAGTGTCCTTGGTGGACTCTAAGGTCTCCTCTGCTTTGTTTTTGGCTTTCTCGTAAGCCTCCTTAGCTTTTTCCTTTGCCCAACTCAGCTCCTGCTCCGTCTCCGAGTGCTTCTTCTTAGCTTCCTCCACTGAACTGCTCCCCATCTCTGTAGCTGCATTTTTTGCATCCTCAGCCTTCTGAGATGCCTTGTCTTTTGCCTCCCGAGCCTTTTGAGCTGCTCTCTCTTTAGCGTCGGAAGCTTTTTCTGCAGCTTCCCGACCCACCTGAGATGTCTTTTCTTTCGCTTCTTCTACCTTCTGGGATGCTCTTTCCTTCGCTTCCTTGGCTCCTTCCATTGCCTCGTTTGTTTTTTCACTGGCTTTCTCTGTGGCTACGTTCTTTATTTTACTAGCCTTCTCCTTCGCCGCATTTGCTGTGTCACTAGCCTTCTCCTTTGCAGCATTTGTTATCTCACCAGCCTTCTCCGTAGCTGCGTTCTTAAGGTCTCTGGCCTTCTCGGATGCTGCGTCTTTAACATCTCTGACCTTATCTGCACTGTATCGGCCGGCTCCTGTACATTGATCCAACAGACAACAATCAACAAGTCGAGATCTTTTCATGTACGAAGAGATATCCTAGGATCTTCCATAACTACATGCAAATAGCAAACTGCTTTATCCTTATTATATCCAAGTTTGGCAAAAATGAGCACTACAATTTTGACGAACACGATATCCATAACGACCCCTTGGCTTGTGAACATGGATAAACGGCAGTTGGCTGAACAGTTTTCCGATAAAACTAATCGAAAAACTGCCTTACACACGCACCGAAAAATATGGACGTAATTGAGCAGGAAAAGGAAGTAGAGAGAAATAGAGATCAGTACTAACCAGAAGCACCCTCCTGGATCTTGTCTTTGGTAGACGTGGCGGTGTCCGACACCTTATCAGAAGCCTTCTTAGCACTCTCCTTGGTCTCATCATGCTTCAAACCAAGTCCTTCGGAGATTTTATCCTTGGCCCACCCAGTCCACGACTCTGAAGCTTCTTTGCTCTCTTCCGCCGTCTCCGCCGCCTTGTCCCGGGCATGTTTTGCATTGTCCTTTACTTCTTCATACGTACTACCTTCATTCGTTGAGTGCATATGGCCCAAAGAGGAGATTGCCAGCAACACCAGCATCATAACAAAGAGCCAAGAAGGTATTTTGGAAGCCATGATAACCAGTATCAGACAAACTTACTGCCCTACGTCCTAAAACCCTATATATGCAGAGACAACAACCAGAAAGAGGAAATTGTAGAACACGAAAGTGCCAAAGCAGCAAGGCTAAGTTTGAGAACCCGCTGGAGTAGGATGCTACAAAGCGTGTTATGAAAAAAATGGCCTGCAATACGATCACCTAAGGATGAGAACAAGTGAAAGGTTGGGGGGCCGAGCAGAGATTTTAAACAAAGACGATGAGTACGGACAAAGACACATGTCAGGCGACGTGGCAAGCCTAAAACGTGGGAAGTGGTTAACTCGCCATGTTTCACATGATGCCCTTTCAACGTTCAAAAGCGATGCGTGTCACCGTCCCAGAGGGACAACACTCACCGAATGAAGGAAAAAGACTTTCATCATATCCGTTTTCTTCCTTCGTAGATCGCCTTTCTCGGCCTCTCTGGTAAGTTGGTGGGTTCAAAGTGCTCATGAAAAGGCTTTCTATTTTTGGGTTATTTATTTATTTATTTATTTTTAAATCAAGTACCCTAAGTGAAACCTAGGACCAAGATGTTCCAAAAAACACATATTCGCTATTAAGTTAGAAGTTTGTCAAACTTTTTATTTCTCTGGTTCAAATTGACATTGAGGAAACCTCTTAAAAACAATACATTGTCAATAAACGTCATTCCTTTTCATAAAATATGGACATTGAGACTGCAGGCAAGAAACAACCATAGCAAGGACAAATCCAATGTCAGGATCATAACAAAAATTGATCAAATGTGCAGTCCAACTTAGAAGATTTGAGGGATTGTTGAAATTGAGAAGTGAAATACTGAATGATGTCCATGCACAGCCACAGCTGCAGATTTCGCCAGCCGTAGCCATCTTTGTGTTATTAAGTTCCGTTGACATTGCATTTGTAGAACGTATAAAGGTTATTACAAACTGCAAAATAATATTAAAACACAACCAAATTTGTGTCTCAACTTACAATTTTTGGCCAAAATAACGTCACAACAAGTTTCTGCATGTGACTAAAAGTGTTATATGTATACAAGGATGTAAGAGTTTCTGAGAGGAATTGGTGATAACAAAAGATGAATATATTCACAGTTAACAGAGTCATCTTTGCCAGGTTTTGACAAACAAGTCATCTCCAATTTAATTCCTGACCATAAGAAAGTAACAAGATGTTCGGCTCAAACAGCTCCACTGTAGAACACATAGAGAAGGTTATTCCCGTCACAACTTCACATTATTACAATAAAAAACAAATAGATGCAGTGGGTTGAATGCAACACCACAGGTTTGATAAAAAGGAAAATGCTTTGAGTCCAACAGATCAAGGTTATCATGTGAGCACTACCATACAGCACAAAGTCAACACTGGACTATCATTGTCACAACCAAGTTCATTTCTCCCAGCCAAAAATAATAAAAATTTTCTATGAAATTTTACGAATTTCAACTTGCAATACTGATAAGAACGATAAATCACTAGTTGTCCATGAAAAATAAAACCTAATAAGAAAGAGGAGATCATCTTAATTAATATTTTATAATGGATCCTTAGATAATGATCAAATTGCACCTTGGTAAATGATATCTAACAGATAACATATTCACTGAAATAAGTAAAGATTTCAAAAATTATGATTCCAACTTAAGTCAATAGAAAAGTGATGAATTTGATTGTTCAATAAATATCCTATCAAACAATAATAAATATTAACAAAGCCATGATCAGTTTTGATCTAGAATTACTTTATAGAACATTGCACTTATATATTCAGAACCAGAAATGAGAGTTTGTTCCCTTTCTAACAGCGAGAAGCAAACTAGAAAGGCAAAATCTGGCTACTACCTCCAATTACGTCTGATTTCCAGGCCATCACTAGGGTTTGCAAATCAGAAGCAAAAACCAAATACACCTTGACTACATTGGAAAAAGAATGTACCAAGCATCTTGTCTTTCCCATGTCCCTTTAAAAAGGGGCAAAACAAAATGCTACCCTGCTTTGCTGCTGAATCTACCTACAAAATAAAAATACTGTCGTTGAATCAAAATAGTACCAATAAAGTGAAATCCGATATAAAAGGAATATCACACGCAAATCACCCTTCTGCAGAGAAATGAAGCATTATAAAGTCAATAGATGCTTACACTATGTCATAAAAGGTTAAGTGCATAAAGTGGAACCGATGAGCAAAACATGCATACTGTCCCATCCTATACGAATGCAAAAAAAGGTGTCGTACTGGAAAACAAACAACTCAGGATGTGCTAATACTAGTTAATCATATAATTGAAAAAAAAGTAAAATATAGCTCCTGAAAAAGAAAAAAGAAAAAAAGATTATAGGAAGAAAGAAATATATTAAAACACAAGAACATAACTACGAGAGTTAAAATAACTGATAAATCCTGAACATGCCAAGCATGAGAAAATGAAATGAAACGCCACATACGCAACCTGGATAACCCAATCCAAAAGGTTGAGCAGCCTAACCAAAAAATTGAATCCCACTTTTCTATGCCCCCATATCTGAACCATTATAGTCCCTATTAATGGGATTCTGCTATAGTTCCTCTATCTGATTTCATATCAAGTTAATAAAGAGCGAGAGTTAACTCCATAAACACCGAAGTGATTTAATACCAACACCTTGCCTTTGTCTTTTGATTCTTGATGCCTTTTCTTTTTTCTTTTGGCATGTCCATAACTTTGGAACTCCACTTAAAGCAACTAAAACTAAAAAATGTTCCTTAAACCACGGGCTACACAATTTTGGCTAGACGATGTGATGTCATCAAATATGAATGTGTTGTAACATAAAGATACAAAGACGATGACAGTAATGACATGAAAGAAGAAAAATCGCATTTGAATGCATGAGATGCATGTTAATCTCCAGATGCATATTTGCGGTAAACAGTCTCAGGCACAAACCAACAAGAACCGCTTGCAAAATACAAAACCCAAACAGAAAACCAAAAAATGTAAAATATATATAGCTGGAAGGGAGTATGATTACCTACTTAACAATGTCCTAACAGGTTGTGCACTAGGATTCTTTGCATGTCTTCTTATTGTGGCCAAGGCCCTTGCACTTGCTACACTGAAGTTGACGCTTAATTATGTCTATAGATTCAGCATGCTTCATCTTTGGTCGGCCAGGCGGTCTTTTTGTAGGTGGAGGGGTAACAGTGACTACTGCCTCTGCTGATTCACCCTGGATTGGCCTGTCTACATTTGGAACAGGGTGAATGGACTCTGCATAAGTTAAACGGTAACTCTCGGCTGTAAAGTATCTCGAACAATAATCATAGGGACTTCTGCCAATGCATTCAAATACAGCAATAGCATGGCAGCAAGGCAGACCAGTAAGTTGCCATTCCTTGCAGCTACAATCCCAATGATCAACGTCAACATTATCAACTGATTCTCCACGAACCTCAAATGTGCTACCATGTGAGAGCAACACTTGAAATGATCGAGCTATTGAAGTTTCTTTTTGTAGCCTTTCTTCCTTAGATGGCGTTAACTTTGTTGTCCATTGACTGGAATCAACCCTGCGTGTATAGATAGATTCCATCATTTTACCTCGTAGCACATCAATCATCTGTGTTATTGGCAACTCATGTGCTTCTGAGACCCAACTGTAGAATTGTTGCCCAAAGTTTGATGTCATGAGATTATATCTTGCTCCTTCGAAGAATGCATTTGCCCAATGCTCTGGTTCACTTTCTATGACCCAGTTGTAAGCTTCAGGAGAAATACCTCTGATGTTCTCAGCACTACGGTTGAACACGTCAAGTTTAGGTGCATAAGCAGCTGCATAAAAATCATTAATCATAAATCGCCTTGCTTCATGAGAGAACTGCCCCTTCAAGTCCTTGTTAAGTTTGTCCGCAAGATGGCGTAAACAATAGCTGTGGTAGCATTTATCAAATATCTCAGACAATGACTTCTTCAAACCATTTTGGAAATCTGCAACAAATGTAATTGGATGAGGCATTGACAATGCAGATTTAAGCTCCATTAAAAACCAATGCCAGTTATCCTCGGTCTCAGCATCTATAACGGCAAAGGCTACTGGAAAGATAGCATCATCACCATCCACAGCTATTGCAGCTAATAACACCCCTTGGTATTTTGAGTTTAAAGGAGAGCTATCAAGGAAAAGTAGAGGGCGACATCCTTGCTGAAAACCAGATATCGAAGCATGGAATGAAACAAAGAGACGATGGAAGCTTGAGTCGTCCTTGGTGGTAAATGTGGCAACACTCCCAGGATTTGTTTCCTTTATTTTCTCACAGAAAAAGGGTAGCAGATTATAAGCCTCTTTATAGGAGCCCTGAAGCTGCTCCCTTGCAATCTCTTTTGCACGCCATGCCTGAGAATAATTCAATTGAATTCCATACTCCCGTTTGATATCATCAGCAATATCCTTTGGCTTGTAGTTTGGGGAAACTTTTAGCTTCTCCTTTATAATACTTCCCACCCAACCCCTAGTTGCTCGATAACCTGCTTTCACTGCAGCTCCTTCACAAGTATGTTGTGTGTTCATTTTCTTGATACAAATCAATTGGGTTGTAGACAACCTTGATGCGTATATCCGCCAAGGACAACCTTGGGATTTGCATTTGACAGTCACGCGATGACTGTCATTTTTCTTGTATCTGTAGGCAAATCCATGTGCAATTGAGTATTTGTGCAATGCTTCTCGAAATTCACTAAAACTACTAAACCTTTGGTCTACACCGGTGATGGTGTTTTCCCACTGTTGTGCAGCTTTCCGATGCTTTTCATCATTAGAGCTAGTAGGATAAACAATAGCGGTTTCATTAGGTATCTCCATATCTAAATGATTATGGGCGTTAGCTGTATCAACTTGAATATCAATAGGAACAACTGCTGGAACCAAAGCTTCTGAAACAGTTGTCCTGCTTGACCTGCATGATCAAGTGCAAAAAAATTGTTAGCCAAGCACATGTATGCTCGAAAACAGTTTCAGCAAGAACTCATTAGTTCACTGGCAATATGGAGAGGCATTAATAAACATGACTAAAGAAACCAAGACTTTTTTTTTCTTGTTCTTTTTTTTTTTAAAGAGTGATAAACAAAGCCCCTGGACCTTGTACCATGTTTGATTGGTGCAAGTATGGTGGCAGCTAAATCTATGTAGGACCAGTATTAACTACCTACTAGCAGGCATGTTGGATACATTTCGGGCTGCAGCTTCTTCCGACATGATAAACACATCAACTGTGACAGAATCGCCGAGGAAATTCACCATTCGATGCAGGTCCTTGTCTTTGGAAATTGTGATAAGAGTTTTCTTATTCCCAGGAAGCAAATACTTGATAATCATCGTGTCAACACTAAAATCAAACATTTCTGCTATTTCTGACTTGAAATCATTTAACTGTGTTTGCTGATCAATGTCAATCGCGAAGGCCTCGCCCCCTGTGTAAGACAACGTCCCATCTTTATTCGTCACAAACTCCCCACCTGACTGACAAATAGCTATAATCTTCTTTGCCGCCATGGGCTACCCAAATCTAGAAAAATTGAAAAAGAAAGTTACATAATGTCTTGTCAGAGGCCTAACAGAAACGAAAGCCTACAGTGGGATGCATCCAGAACAGCATATTTAACCCAAAAAGAAACAACAAAGAGTTTAATTCAGCCAACATTCCACAATTTTCTTCATGAAATTTTTAAGCTTTGGCAACGATAAAATCACTACATTAAAACGTAAGAAACACAGTCTCGCAAATAAACCCGCTAAGCCAGCCCTGAAATTCCAAATTGACATAAATACTACCAAAAATACGAAGCTTGATGAAGCAATATGATAGAAATTCACGAGCAGTGTGTTTTCTACATGACTAAGCACAATTATTGTTCCCACCAAAGAAGAAAAGGCAGCCCAAAATCTTAAGAGAGCAGCTAGAAAGATGCAGAAAAACCCGAAGCATCCAATTTAAAGGGAGAAGTAGAAACAAAAGAGGAGACGACAAGTATCATTCCCGATAAGAGTCAAACAGAAGAAACCCTAAAACCGCTTCTGCAACAACGTTACCTTTACTTCAATCTCAGGCAGAGCGGGAAAAGGAGTGTAGCGGCTTCTCCTAATTGGAAGAATCGCATGGAAGAGGACGGGAAATGAGAGAGAGAGGAGAGCAGAAGCCCGAAGCCGGAGAACCCAGAAGGAGAGATCAAACTACATAGTTTACCCTTTACATGTTATGCGGTGCCTCGCGTATGACTTTATCCCACGGTACGTCCGCCCCTTTAAACCGTCCGTTTCTCAGTTCGTGATGCGCTTCTCCTTGACTTTATGATACGTTTTAAACTGATGGCCGTGGGATTGTCGTCATAGATTTCCTTTATTTTAGCCTCTGAACATTTTTATAAATTTTTTATTTTATATTACTAAAAAATAAAATAAAAAATTTATTAAAAATTCTGATAATAAATTTTAAATTAAATAATAAGTCTTTTAATATATTAAAGTTTGAATTTCTCTTAAAACTTTTATAAATTTTTATTAATTAAGTTTAAGAATTATTTATATAATGTAATATTATGATGTTTCGATAATTTAATTATTATAATAAGAAAACTTGTTAAAAAGTAAATAAATAATGAGCTTCGTAATAGCTGAATTAAAAAAAATTATAGAAAATTGGGTGGAAATGTCAGATTTGGTAAAAGAAAAGAATAATTAATTCTTTCATATTTATTATATTTGAAAGATATTTTTTAAATAAAATTGAAAAACGGTTGGGTCGTCCTAGGTTCGAAGCAGATAATGGCGGCTGTCTGGTCGATGCAATTATTGGAACAGGGGAGTTAAAAGAGGAACAGGAGACAGAGAAAGGCATCCTTTTCGCATCGGCGTCTCTTTGAATGCATACCCTTTCTTTCTATGGTTGTTGTTTCACGGAGAAACAGAGAGCGTTTGGCTTGAACAGTTACGAAAATTGGCTAAGATGAACCGTGTTTCCACCATAACCCAGATAAGAGATGCTTTATCACGCGTGAACCAGAAGGTTAATTTGATTGGTTTTGTAAGAGAATTCAGTTTTCCGAGAAAGAGCCAGGGAACCGGTACTTTCTTTTTCTTTCTAAGTTGTGATTCATATGTTCCGCTTTATCTCTCTCTCTCTCTATCCCCTTTTCTTTTGGGCTCTGAGTAAGAACGTCAAGTTTGCTACTTCTTAATTTTGGAACCTGTTTAAGTTTATTTCAGATTATGTTTCGATACTGAAGATTGTGGACGAATCCTATAGGGAAGACGAATTGTCAGTGCAAATATTCACTAGCAAGGTGGAGGACCTTCCATTGCCGAGGTCTTACAAAGACTTCATTGTTCTCTATCAAGTCAAGGTGTTCTTTGATTCCATTCTTGCAATGCAAAGTTGTTACCTTTCAGGATCACTTTTGTGTTTTGGATTTCATGGTTATCGTGATCTGGTTACCTTATTTATTTTGAAACATCAATGCCTGTTTCATCTATCATCCAATCGTCCGTTGATGTAAAACTTTGCCGTGTTATTTCTTGAGCATATTAGCATCATTGGTCTTACATAAGAACAAATCAGGTGCAGAATGCATGCATTAATTTTCTGTTACCTGACTATTTAGGGATTTTGTTGTTGTGCTAGGTTTCTCATTCTTAGTGCTTAATCTTGGTTTTGTAACCATCTAATGTGGCAGCACAATTATGTTGCAGATTAGAGAGTATAATGGGAGGATTTATGCTGTTTTCAACAAAATGTTCTCTTCATATGCTCTCTTTGATGAAAAGAGTTGCCTCGACTTTAATCCATATCAAGCTTCTCCAGGATTTCTGCTCTTGGGACCTGACATGAACTTTGTCAGACGTATGGGGCATTTGTGTCCTGAATTTCCATTTAGCGGAGGTATAATCTCATAATATTGCTGAACTAATTTACTCTACTTCCTTTCAATACCACGACACTGAGATATGATATTCTTGTACTAACTTGGTCTACTATTCTATTTCATTTATTTGTGGTTCTTTAGAAATTATGGATTCCATTTCATTAGGTGATTACTGTTATTTACTATGTGATCTTTTTTATTTTTTTTGTTATCATTTATAACATCAAAAAAACATGGACTTGCTTGTCACTTTTAACCATGTGCTTGCAGTACTTCTTCTGAAAATGGTAACATTGAATCCCTGATTGTTGATCGTGGTTAAATTACTTGCATTACATTATTGACTGCCTGTTTGATACATGAGGGAGGGTTAAAATTAACTTACACTTCGATACAGAATGCAATGCTGGCCATCACCTGCTAAAGGTGGTTAAATTCATAGGATTAACCAACAGAAGGAATTCTTGTGAGATGCCACACAGCTAAGGGTAGCAGATTTTAGTTTGTGCTTCTAATCTCAGATACCACACGTGACCAAGTGTGCACACTTGACTTTAGAAGGAATAATTCACACTTGACTGTTAGGAAAAATGCACAAGCATTTTTCAGAGTCATGATTGCTTTCCAAGATCCATTATCTCATTGATATTTACAGAGGATTACTAAGCATGATCACTCAAAATGTTTAACATAAATGTCAGACAACTTCCAAAACACATAGATCTTGGTAGTCTAAGCACATTCCTCAGGTGCAACTGCTAAGCAATTTTAGTTCTAGACACTATCCCTTTACATAACCTACTCACCTGATAATAAGAGAGAATTTGTGAGATAACTTTGACTACTAACACTAATTTAAACAAAAAGGGATCGAGAACTTATTATCATTTTCAGGACTTTTATGTGTTTACCTGAGGTGAATTAGGTGTTGAGCCCTCATCTTGGATCAGATTCGAGTGTGGCATATATGCATTATGCAATTGTCCTTACGTTTAGTCCTTTTTCTGAACTCAACAAAGGCCAATTCTGTTGCATACATGTCTACTTGAAATGGTATTTTTGCCACTTTCTGCAGCATCTAGTGCCTCTTGAATCTTGGGCCATATTGTACTTTGTAACTGCTGTGTGAAATTATGTTTTGATCTGCTTCTTCTCTTACACTTGGAACATATACATACGGCTATTGTTAAAGTAATTTGTCTTCAAATAATTGAATATGCCTGGATCATTTCTTTCACTTATACCTTAATCATCTTGCAGCATATTTTTCTTGTTCTATTTGTCTTCTTATAGTGCCCACTCTTCTTTGTTATACAACCAAATGAACCACTATATGTTTTCATTCCAGCACAATTTTGAGTTAATTATATGGAAGTTCAATGTAGAAACTGGTGATACTTATATAAGGCTTCAACCTTATGCTTTATAGGAAGGGATGAGTACCTTTTGTCGTTGAAAGATTTCAGAAGTGATAAAACATATTTTGACCTAGTTTGCAAGGTAATTCTTGTTACTGTGGGAGACAGCATTGATGTGCACGAATTGCCATATATTATTCTTCAAAGAGCTAGACATCTGACATTTTTCTTTTTCACGGTTTTTTATTTTTCACTTTTTTGCTTGGGAATTAAGGTTCTGCATGTTGAAGAAGTTTCCAGCAACATGTGGATGTTCTTTGTATGGGATGGAAATGATACTCCCCCATTAAGCTTGGATAGTAGGTAAGTGTTTGTTGATTTGTTCTCTTTCAGCTGTAAGCTAGTCATATTAGCTTCAGCTTAGTCTTCTCTGATTGAATCAAGAAGCTTAGATAAAACTGATTTGTCTCTTTGCAAACCTCTCTTGAGGTGTTGTTGCTTCTTCCCAAATAAGTTCTTGAACCACAAACAACAATCTATGTTGGTTTCTGACTACTGGGAACATATTTGATGGTTTGAAAACTCAATTAATCTCATGTTCCATTTTTATCTAAGTCATTCACTTTCCAAATAAGTCTTGCTCCTGTAACCCGCTACTAGGAAGAAAAGGAAGACCTTACTAGGAGACAAACTATCCGTTCTATTCTTGGGGTAAGTTTTACTTCTGTCAACAGTGTTGATGAAAGTTGGGGAGAAAGGTTGAAGACAATGAACTATGAAAAGGAAATTCTCTCCTGGTCTTTGCTACTTGTTTGCTCAGGAGAACTCAAAAGAGTTGCTTGATGATGGTCAATAGTGGCTTTTTTGCCATGACTCTAGGGTGGCTTTATATTGGTTGTGTGCTACCTTGTTTTTGGGTCAGATAACTGTTTTAAATTGGTCTAGTTTTAGCTTTTATAAGTCTTTCTTATTTGGTTCATTAATGCATTTGTAGAGACTTTATGGAGATGTTGGAGAAGATGTATTAGTGTCGTTTGCTTTTTTCTTGATTTAAGGTCCTTAGATATCGACTATGTCTTACTAGAAAGATGATGAACTTACTGAGCTTCCTTTTAATTTTTGCATGTCCCACCAAAAAAAGTGAAACAAATTAAAAGACCTTTGGTTGCAATTGTTCTGTTTTTCTCAGATTTGAGATGTTTAAATTATACTTATTTTCCTAGTAGCTAATGCAAACAAATTTTCTGTGTACCAGTCTCAACGATGAAGAACAGAACCCACTTCCTTTACAAGTTGAACAGTTTACACTACCTAGGGATGTACTGTGCACATTTCCAAGTGTTGGAACTGTCCTAAGGGTGAAGACTGACAAAGCCCATGAAAAATTTGCCTTAAACTTCAAAGGTATTGGCAAATGGGTGAGGTTCCGTAACATGACTTATGAAGTGTGCTTTGGATTGTGGAATGGTCTACTTACTTCTTCTTCTAGAGTTCGATATCTGCCAGACAATCATACCACTGTATTGGAACGAATTAGGTGAGAATTTTGTTTTGGATATTTCAGAAGATCTGGTTGATCTTTGCTTGTGGCTTATAAGATATTGTTGCTTATTTCTTACGAACTTCAATATATTCAGGAATTTTAATCAACGAAGTGTGGGGGAAGAGGGTCGTGCTCCGTTGTGGAGCAGTCCTCCTTTTTCAACTGGTAATCCATCGCTGGTTGTTTAGATGTTTAAAATTTTTGGAAATGTCCTACAATTATTTTTCAATGAGGAAGGTGATGTCAAACTTATTTTGTTTCTCTATTGAACATCAATTTTATTTTTTTTCCGCTGAATTTTTCCTTGTTGCTTTGCAGTGGTAGATTATGAAAATGCTCCGTTTGTAACAATGATGGATCTTCTCACTCAACCAAAGGTCTCTTATGCCTTCCCTACTAGTAGAGTTTTCGTGTCACTTGGTTCTGAATATGCACTGTAATCAATAATAAGTTACTTTCAATTTTTTGTAAGAATTTTAAAAGTTCTTTCAACATAGTCAGGTAAGAAATTAAAAATCAAGAGGAAAAATTTGTTATGGCTTTCTAACATTTTAATTTCGAGGATTGGTATACAAATGTGCTCTCAGTTAACTGCATCATTCTCCATTCATATATGAACCTTTTCCATGGTTATCTTACAGGATGGTGCTGTGGTCAAATGTATTGTTCGTATTGTAGCAGTTTGTCCCCCACAAGCAACGGATTTCTCTACAACTGCTGGATCAGATCAATATAGGATGAGACTGACATTGGAGGACCCAACTGCGAGAATACATGCAACGTTATGTGGTGATGATTGGGTAATACTAGAAATAGATATCCTTTCAGTGATCTTATACAAGTTTGGAGATTGGAAAGTCTTGAAGTGTTAACTTTTTGACTAAAACTATTCCTTTGACCCTTTATTTTTTATCAGCTATCTATAGTTATTTGTTTATTTTACTTCTGATTTGATGGAAATGGCATGCAGGTGACTTTTTTTGGGGGTTGTTTTTCTGCTGATGTTTTAGCAACGAAGATGAACAAGTTACTTGGGGTTCCTGACAACGAAGACGGTAATTCTTTGAGGAGTCCACCATGGATAAAATGTTGCGTAAAAGTGAACTATGCAGAATACCACATCTGTGGCACTAGGCTTGTGTGATAATGGTTCAACTTTTACTTCTTCTGAAGCTTCTGGGAAGTTGGAAAGTACTTGTAAAATCGCCTTCTTTTTTCTTTTTCTGGTGTAAAGCACTTACGTTAGTTTAGGGGCTGCATGATCTCTTTCATGCTCAGTGTATCTTTTTTGAAACGGGCTTTCTGAGAGCCCTGTTCTTGTAAATTCTTGTACAGTGGATAGACAAGAATAATTGCATATGATGGCTTTCTTTTGGTTTATATATGATCTCTGTTCTGGACCAAACTTTTTGCTGCATTCTTTAGTGTAATCTAAGCCCGAAACATCCAATTTGCTTCAAAATTTGTAGTTACAGTCTGTGACGAGATCACAAAGTGGGGTTATGGTAAACTTAAACCCAAAAAATAAAATAAAATAAAATAAAATACAAAGTGGGGTTATCTTGGTTTTGGAGTGTTCGTTTATTTCAGAGGACCGAAATTCAACTTCCAGCAGAGCTTTTAATTGTCGGGAGGATATCGGTTTCATAACAGTAGCAGGCACCTTCTTCTGTACCTCGTTGCTTTATCCTCCCTCCCAAACGGCATACTGAGGCGTCCGTGTAGGAAATAAGTAAAACCAAGCGCCGCAGCTTGCTTCAACACTTCCATATCCTTCAAATAACGAAACGCCTAGTTTGGATAAGAGAGATTCAGAGAGGGAGATGAGCTATGCAGTTGTAAGAGCAGGCTTTGTTCCTTCCCCTTCCCTTAATCTTAATCCAAATGGGTCTCTTTCTTCGCCCAGTAATACAGCGGTAATATTACCGGTTCCTGTTTCTCTCTCGCTCGCTCTGTCTCTGTCTCTGTGATCATAGCGATGCATAATCATGTATCTCTGATTAATGGGTTTTTCAGCCAAACACGGAGGGTAGCGGTGGTGGTGCAGAGGATCCTAACCATATTCCGATGGCGCCAACTGCTTCTGCTGCTGGTGGCTATAAGTGGCGTTTGGTTATAGCATATGATGGTACCCGTTATGCAGGTTTTGTTTCTCTGTTTCCCTATTTTGGACTTCTTGCTTTCTCAAAGCCATTAGCTTCACTTTGTGTTTCAGTCCTTCAAATTACTATCATCATTTCACTTCGCTTTGGATGAATTACTCATCTTTTCACCGGTAATTGCCTCTGATACTCCGTATACTTACTTTGTTTCTTGGGACCAACTTGAGATTAGAGGCAACTAAGCCGAAATTGCAGAAAAGTTGGGAAGTATTGCAAAAGATTCTGTGTACTGGTGACATGATGCAATGCAGAATTTGTTTCTCTATGAGACATGACTAGGCATAGCCATTGACCGTTTGCTGCCCATCAACGACGCCGTGATGTTTGTTTCAGGTTGGCAGTATCAGCAGTCGCCACCAACAGTACAATGCATTGTGGAAAAGGCTTTAACTCGAGTAACCAAGTTGGAAAGGAAGGATCTTCTTCTGGTTGGTGCTGGTAGAACTGATGCAGGAGTTCATGCGTGGGGTCAGGTCTGGGTTTTTTACTCATATGGGGATTCAATTAGCATTCATTCAGCAGTTAAACAACACGCTTATTGTCGAATTAGGCTTTCAGGTGGCACACTTTGTTACACCTTTCAACTATGATAGCTTGGAAAACATTCACGCAGCTCTGAATGGTGTTCTGCCATCCGATATCAGAGTTCGAGAGGTTAGCCCCGCCGTGCCTGAGTTCCACGCTCGATTCTCAGCAAAAAGCAAGGTTTATCACTACAAGATATACAATGACCCCATCATGGACCCATTTCAGCGTCTCTATGCTCATCACAGCGCCTATAAACTCAACACTGCCGTCATGGGAGAAGCTGCGAGTTATTTTGTTGGAAACCATGATTTCTCCGCGTTTGCCAATGCATCCCACAACGATGGAACGCCTAATCCAGTGAAGAGAATATCTCGATTTGACGTCATTGAAATGGTAATTGTCAAGCACAGAAACCAAGCTACCTTTCATGGGTTGGCTGATCTTGGATTAGTGAAGCCTATTTCACCTCAGATTATTCGTTCCAATTAGTGTTTCCCCTTATTTTGTCTTCATCTTTCTTTGATCAAGATCTCAAAGCTGATCAACTGGTTGCATCTTTGTCCAGGGACCTCTTTTGCAGTTAGAAGTTGAGGGCTCAGGTTTCTTATATAGACAAGTGCGGAACATGGTAAATGATTCTTCCTTGCATTCCATTTAAAAATGGTTGCTTTTTGTATAATGCATCCCGGGCATTAGCAATTTCTGTTTTATTAACATTTTCAGGTTGCTCTGCTGCTACAAATTGGTAAAGAAGCAATTCCTCACGATATTGTGCCCATGATTTTGGAAAGCCGAGATCGGAAGGAGCTTGCTAAATATGCTTTGTGTGCTCCACCCCATGGACTCTGTCTTGTTACTGTCAAGTACAATGAAGAGCACCTTCGGCTTCCATCAGGTTGCCCTCAGGCCAGTTTTGGTAGGCAGCATTCTGTAAGCAAATGCAAGCTTCCATTTTACTAAAATAAAGGAGAGTGATTGTTGAAGGAATAGTTCTTGCAGTTGTAACTTGTCACCTTAGGCAGTTCATAATTCACGATCCTGCTTGTAGGCTGATCAATTCATTGTTTTTATATGGTGTCGCTGGATTTGTCTTGAGCAGTGAACGGTAGTTCTCGATCAAAGTTGAGCTTCTTCATTTAAAGATATACTATCTAATCGACCAAAGGGGGTGAGAGGTAGTTCAACAATAATGACCATGTGTCATGGTGGACTACTAAGCCACTGGTCATCCGATTCCTAGTGACTGCAAGGAATAACATGTTAGCACTTTGATTTCTGAGTAATCCATATGTTGTGGTTGTGGATTCACTCAATGAAATTGGAGGTCAATTTTCGTTTTTCCATTCACATGAAGCCTAAATGGAGCTTCAGCAACAATAATTACTGACTTTCTAAAAGAGTGATAGAACAGTTGGCATGGGCAGTATTTCCCATGAAAAATTCACTAGTTGGAAAACAGAAAGAAAGGAACTGAAAATTCTGAAAAAATACAAAAGAACATAGTTACGTCTCAAAGAAACGCAGTTCCACCATACCCTCACGATGCTTTGGCGAATACCATGCCACAGCCTTTGCTGAACCAAGGACATGCAGTGCATATTCCAAGGCAAAAACAGGTTCATCCACACGTATAGGCCAGTCTTGGTTCTTCAAGTCAATCGCAACTCCAGAATCAACTCTAAAACTGAAGGGTCCAGCAATCTGAAAGAAGCAGATGGAACTTCTTATGAATGTTGATGACATTCTTATAAGCTATATTACAGCGTAATGCAAAAGACAGCTGACAGTTTCTCCATTATCTCATATCACCCAAAATTCAAATGAGCATTGTCACCGTGTTGTACTACTCATTCCACTAAATGAGACCAAACAAGGCCATTAACCTGTTGAAAACTATTGTAAGTATTGTGTTGACATTACTAATTTAGATGCCAGAATGAAAATGTGGTGCTTGAATCAACAGGCAGCCAATATTAGAGAAACAGTTCTGCCAAAAGCATTTAGAGCTTTCACTGGTAAGTAATCTATTCAACCTACTACTTTCACAGAAAAGAGAGGAATACAAGTACTGTTTCTGAGACTGATTATTTCTTTCTTCTGTGGTAACTCCAAGTATAGTCAGGCAAATACTTCACAAAAATATAAATACGAAAGATTATGAGAGAAATGAAGGCACCTGCTGCTGAAGAGAAAGGGTGGTCCTGGGACAAATAGACTGAATTACTTCCAGTTGTGGCTGTTGAGAATTAACAAGATCTCGTGCTATCTGTGTAGCACCTGAAAGAAATCTGGAACCACATGGAAAATCAAAGCGGGCATGAAAGCGCGTAAGATCCAGATATAGCCTTTGGAAATTTCCATGCTGAGCTGTAAATGAAAGTGTTCCAAACAGATCGGCTAGGAAGCCAGATTTCACTCCAGATGCCTGAAAACAGAACCCCATGGAATCCTGAGAACCATCTTGTGCTCTAACTGAGCAATCTCCAATAGAGGCAGTCAAAGCAGCACCTATGTAACAACATCATTGAAGAGCTATTAAGGATATGTGGATATTATACATTAAGCAGTAAGCATTGCAGATGTGTATTTGCCATTGATCATCAATTCCAACATGTTCATCCTGCTAAGCAACAAAACAGATGCTGGTTATGACCAAATCCTGAACTACTGAAAGAAACATGCCATCAGATCACTCATAATTGTTATCTCAGTGTAGAGATCAGATAGAAAAGAGAGCAAGACTATTTCCCATTTCTATTCTTTATACGTTATAGGGGCGCATGTGTGAAGTTTCAAAGTCACTAGTTCCACCACCTGCAGTAAGTTGCATGATAATGACAAGATCTGAGGGTTTATTTCCCTTGAATATTTTCAAGGTCAAGTGTTCCTCGATTGAAGCAGAAGCTTGTGAACACTAAAACGTATTGCAGCCCATATCCTCAGACTCATCTAGCTGATTAAACTCTATAATTTTAGGCGAAGAAAAGAGGCAGTAGCTTACTTACCAATGATCCCCGACGCTGAAACGTGAGGTGTTGAAAGGAACATGTCATATGGTTGCACCATCTTCAACTTCTGAGCTTTACTCCTCCAAATTTCGTAATTCTGTTTGAAGGAAAAAGCAGTCTTAAGGGACAACCCTGGAAGGAGAGCAGAAGGTGGCTCATGGATGTTCTGATCACCTTCAAACTGGGTGGGTGAGCCAGTGTTATGATGCATACATAGATGATAACTGGCGCCAGAGTAAGAAGCAAGAGAAGCCAGATCAATCCCCATGGAGAAGGGTACATCCCAATAATTACCAGCCTCGTCAACAAAAAGGCCTGGCGAGACTGCTTCCACCGTCAAGTTGTGATTGGGGAACTTCCAAAATTGCAAATACATCGTAATCATAGGAGTCAATACTCGTCAGGCAGAATACTTTTCTTTACAAACTCATAAATGCGAGAACAAGAACGTAGCAACAAATAGGGATTGTAACAATAAAACTACTAATCTCGGGATGAATACCTCGTGATGGAGGACTGCTTTCTTTCTAGGAGTCTTCCTGCGTTCTTGTGAAAATGAATGTGAATCTAAGCTTAGGTACAGAATATCATCAGGTGTCAACCGTAGTTCGGAAGTGAAACCAAGGGCATACAATGATTTGTTCCGCAAGTGTCTTCCAATCCTTTGCAACTGCTGCCGCCATGAGGACGCTGAGCTTGGTGGTGGTGGCGCTTCTTCTTTTTCATTCATCAAAGAAGACCAAAACTTCTGCAAATTGAACTGACCCATCAGAGTAGCGAACCAGTTCTCAACGAAGGGAACAGTGAGGACGCGTCGCAGAACGAAGCCGTCGGAAGCGGCAGCGTAAGAGGGAACGAATGGAGCGGCCATGAACTGCTGCATGAAGTGGAGCTGCTCGGCCCTCGAAAGCTTGCTGCCTCTGGACAGTCCCAACGGAACTGGGTGGCTCGGAACCGGCCGGGCCACGCCGTCCAGGGTCCTGGGGGTCGACATGTCCAAGTCCCAAAACCCTCCGTCCATTGCCCATCTTAGCTTCTTCATCCTTTCCCTTCCCAAAAACCTGTTCGATTTCTTCCCCCTCTGCTCAAACTAAACTATGCCCATCAAAGAGGGGTTGCATAATCGTCGACTCCCTTATCCCTCAGAGAGGACAGGAAGGGAAGGCTCTTGCAATCCCCATAACCCACTTCCAGAAGAAATTCCATCCCTTGTGACGGTCCTTTTTAAGCTGTTAGTCGTACTATATGTCGTACTATGAGCTGCTGTGTCTTTCACAGTTTTCAAGGATAAATGAGTAAATAAGTAATTGATTTGCATTTCATGATATACCCATCATTTATCTCATAAGTCGGCTTAAAAGGTAATAAAATATATTATTTTATAAACAAAATTTTTAATAACTTTCTTAATAATGTAAAACTTATTACAAGCAAACCACCACGAGTATTCCTCAGCATGTTGATTCCTGCCATGTTACGGCATTCGCATTGCACGTTGAAAAAGAATGTCACAGTTTGGACATTGATACATTAAACATACGTATATACATTGAGAATAATCGTCGATTCCCTTCTACAATCAGGGTTGTACAGAACAGAGTTCTGGCTCACCATTATCTTGAGATCCGCAAGCATGAGTTTATCTTGATAATTTATAAGACCATCATAGTGCTTGATCTTTCGTCGGTTTACAACACGAAATTTGCGTTATTTGTCAATGGCTGTCCCATTGAACTCCGAATAGTAGTATGAATATGCATCATGCGCAAGCGTCTGAAGAAGAGGGGGCATATATAAAAGTCAGTCTTATCTGCCAAATCAAGTGGTAGCGAAATGCAATACCATTCTGAAAAGGTTAACCAAGCCAGGATACTCCAAGTACCTGTTCTTGTGACCGGAAATACATGAAGGGTGTATAATTCAAGAAATTTGAGACCCTGGAGGTGTATATATCAGCATACCTGCATTTGACATATATTAAGATAGCCATTTTTGAGGAGAATACTCAAAAAAGATCTGAGGGAAGCATGTCAAGAAAAGAGCATACTTCTCTATTTGTCTCATCAGATGGCTTTTGTCCCACAGGCCTGCACGCGATAGGAATCCCCACCTAATGCAGGAGAGCTACAGCATGTCAACTCTATCAAATGAAAAGAAAATAAAAAATCTCCTTCCGTTTATTGTTAAAAAAGTAGATGCATCGAGCCAAAAGTAATCGCAACTTAGTAGGAAAAAGTTATCGAGTGTTGGAAGGTCCTGATGTGCAACGCTAGGTGAAGCAAAACTCAGTTTGAGATGAAACATTTTCATGTCAAGAAATTAGTTGGGAGCTAGCAATTAACCATTGTTAGTGGTCACAGATTTTAGATTTCAATTTTCTTTCACAGCAATTAAGCAATTACTTTAAACCTTAAAAAATCTGCCGCTTCACGATATGCCTACAAAGCCAAAAATGATCGATAACAAAAGGAACAGAGAAATGATAATTTCATCAACAAACTAAGGTGTATATTCTAATACTACACAATAATATGAATAAAACCAACATCACGAATCTTAAGTCAGTGAGTCAGGCAACATAAGAAGAATTGCTTCCCCAACTTAACCTAATGGTTAACTTAGCCAATAATTACTTAGCTCAGTTGTATTTTGTACATCATGCATGGCAAATGAATAATCAAGATAAACATATTTTCAGATAAACATGCACTGAAAGCAGTATGGGGCAATCAACATATAGATGATTTGATAGGTTAGGGGAAGAAGGGTTTCTCAATCAAATGTTTGCCAACCTCAACTCACCTTTTGTTGAAGTGCTCCCCATCTGCTTCTAGCATTGGAGCAATTTTTTCATCTAGTCTCTGCATAACTATAAGTAACTTCTGCATGCTTTCTGTAAGTTCTTGATCACCCATGTTAGTTGCAGCAAGGCTCTGCAAATACAAACAACTTTCAAGTGAATTATCAAGAACTATATTGCCAAAACGATTTTGGAGATCACTAAACCAAAGAGGTTAGTATTTCTACTTTCTAAAGCAAAATAGATAACTGAATCACTTCGATGATATAAAAGGAATGCTAGCAACATTTGCTAATAGGAAGGGTGGGATGAAAGTTTAGTAAGCATCACAAGAATAACTAGATGAAAACACCACTTTCAAACATAATGGACATTGAGCAAAATTATGAACTGAGACAGCAAAGCAAGGGCAGGACAAGCTATATTATTTAATAGAGCAGAGATTATATAACTGGATAAAGCATACTTGAGCTGGACGTCCTCCCTCTCGCCTTTGCAGAGCAAGCCGAAGTTGGTTAAAAAGATCCCCAACTACCTCCTTTTGATTTATAAGCTCTACTAATCTTGCTCTATGCTCTCGACTCTGGATCAAAGCGCTATACTGCAGTTTCAACATTTCATCACCCGTAAAAAATCTTGTTAGCATACATGACAAAGGTGTCAACTATCTCGATCAACAGGTACACTGTCTCTGTAAAGAATTTGCATTTCTAAAGTGTATGCATCTGTAGAACCAACACAGCCAACACAAAGCATCATTTGAGGGCAGGTAAACTGCCTTATGTACTACGTCCATCACAGCAAGAGAACTTCATGAAGGCATCTGAAATTGAAAAAAAAAGGTACAATTGCCTTCTTCTATAGCTTGAAAAGCAAATGTCAGATATACAAACCTCTTCTTCCAGTTCTCGACAAATTAATGCTGTTCGCCATCTAAGATGGACTTTTGATTGGCTCACATCCGTGTAAATATGGTCACCAACATACAGTATCTCATCTCCATGGATATTTAAGGAATTCTCAACCATTTGAGCACTTCCCCCTGAATACACGCCCCCTGTAGAAGAAGATAGTAGAAACAAAAACCAAATCCATAAGAATCTTGAGTCAGTTGACAAAGTATTGATTAGTAATAGGTATAATCACTTCAAACAACAAATGCCATTCTTTTTCTTTTTCATAATGTTTTTATTAATTATCACGAAAAACAAACGGCAGTATAGAAAACAAATTCTCATTGTCAATTAAGTAATATATATTTTCATGATATCGACTAACATACTTTTTATGCTTGTGTGCCACTTAGGCAGGCATTTTTAGGCAAGCAAAGCCCAAACTAAATATAACCAAAAAAAAAAAAATCCATAACCAAGCCACATGGCATGTTATACAGGGATAACATTCTTTCACATTAAATCTTACTAATTGCTTGGTAAACCTACTAATTAAACCTTTGGTATAAATAAATATTTCTATGAAGTATATGTTCAGGTATATAGGAAACATTCTTCTCCACACAAGAATTTATGAACAGGTTTGTGCATTTCAGTGGTAAATAGATGGGAAAACATAACAAGGTAAAAGTTTGGGAACTAGGGCATACAGGGCAAACATTAAAAAGCTCATGGACCAAAATAAATAACCTGTCTGAGCCTTGAAACATGGACGCATAAGGCCTTCCCCTGTCACTACCTCATACATTGGGTGTGACATTTGGAAGAATTCTGGCTTCCTTGCTGAGACTATTACCTATCCATGGCAGGAGGGAAAAGAAAATTTCAAATGTAGTGCTCATCTATGCTGTGACAAAATTCCATTTTCATTGATGTCTTTCTCTCCAGAAATAAAATAGAAGAAAATTATCCATTTGAGCCAAAAAAAAAAAAAAAAAAAAAAGATACGGCATTCCATTTTCATTGATGTTTTTCTCTCCAGACAAAAGAAAGGAAGAAATAATCCATTTGTGCAATAAGGATAATGTCCCTGGAAAAAAAAAAAAAAAAAGGCTGATGTTTCAGGCATGATTGGCCAAGGAATGATTCTGAGGATACCAATATTTTTTTACCAGAGTTCAAAACAGGGTCCCATCCAACACTAATTCTATTATGGTTGGAGCATTAATCAGCAATGGTCCTAGAGAACAATAACTTGTCAATGCAGCACAAAGTAGAAGAGGTCTACTCACAATATCAAATAGATCTCGCCAACCCATATCATTGGGAAGAAATCTGTTAAAGGAATGCTGCATCATCTTGTCCGTGTAATGATAATCTGAGTTGGTAATAAGCAACAGCTTTTTACCACCCTGAAGCATGATCTCCAATTAAAGAAAGAGTAAAATGATTTTACATGCTGTGCAAAGATGAAAGATCACAATACCTCTTTTTGGTCCAAAAGTGTCAGAGGCAGCTCGGGATCAGGCTCAACAAACAGTTCTGGCTTAGACATTATCTCACTCTGTATGCATGCAGAGAATTTACAGATTATTATGAACCAAAATACTGAACTCAAGGCACTCTATACCATGATCATATGTACCTTAAGTTGACCTTCTACATGTGCCCTAAAGAGGGCCCTTCCAACAGCCTGAAACCATAGCAGGAGTTAGAACAGATACACAGCAATACTAGCATACCACGACCAAATAAAATTTTGTCAACCATATTGCCTTATAAAGCCCTTTATAATCAAGTGGACAAAGCTCAGCAGATATTTCTCCATTGTCCAATCTGTCAACCATCTGAAAGGAATCACGCAACATTAATAAACTTCAATGCACCATTTATTACTCAAGGAAAAAGAAGTAGCATAATATATAATGACAAGTCAAATCTTAAAGTCTGTGAATAAATTGAGGCATAGCAACTGAAACTATCTATGGAATCTAAATCTAAATGTTCCTAGTTACAAGCTTATCACAGATGGTAAGGACAGGAAGTTAGAAACCCATCTGCATACAGTATTTCTGTTCAAGAGAAAACTTGCCTGTCTAGTTCTAACTTGTCTCCATTTTTAACAAGCTAATTACTGATCTCTCCTGAAAGCATCCAATAATTTTGTTTGTGACCTGTCCTAAAAGTGACCAATATTGTTTATTTGGACCATAGCTAACTCACTGAGGAAGTAACTTGATGAAAAAGTTTTTGGAATCAATCAACCTGCTTCTCTTTTACATTTCATCTAGTTTGTTTGTTAATATATTATCAGAACTTAAGTTAAAGAAACTTTTTCTTTTTCTGGATTTTAATCTCTTGAACTCTCCACCCCTAAATTTCTAGCTATCAACAGAAGTTCAAGTGCCAAATTGATATTGAAAAGCAGAATTCACGGCTTCCTCAATCACTTATACTGGATATGGGCTCAGGATACAAAGCTATAGACATCAATAAGGGGTAACCCAGACTCCTAACTCAATAGTGTTATCTTTGGTAAAAAGGGAGAAAGATAGGTGCAGAAGTTATATCTATAAAATCAAATGGAACTTTAAAAGTAAATGAAACTAAAGGAGATATTGACAAGCAGCAAATCAAAATGACATGACATCAATGGCTATTCTACCAATAGAATTTATACTCTAATGACAATATCAATAATGACAGAGGCAAACCTGAAAAGGAAAACAAAACTGAGGTGTTCAACATTCTCTTAGACTATAAATAAATTACCTGCATATAAGCCACAGCTTCTGAAACAGAGAATAAAGTGTTCAGGAATTCCCATCGACTTTCCTTCCTCAGATCCACCAACTCCCTCCCATAAATCTCACTTCCATGCATAGAATGTTAAGCCACTATAAAACATATTATTCCATTTTTTTTTCTTTCACAAATGATGTATCAAAATGAGGCAGTCCATGAGAGAAAGCAGTAAGCATAATCCATGGGCAGAGATAACATTCAATAATTCACATTACTTACCACTACATGGATATGCTGGAGTGAAAGACTACTACAGAACATGCAATAAAGTTGGCCTTAATTACCATATTCCTCCTCCAATAGACAATGCACAATCAAGAAGGTAAGATTCAAACCATACCTTACAGCACGAGTGGATAGCATCTCAGAGCCATGCATAGCCCTCTTTATGTAACCAAATCGATCAGCCTTAACCAAGTTACCTCTCTCTTTGTCTATGACAAGGCCCCTAATAACCTAAATGGCACAATTGAACAGCATGCGATTAGTAACAGGAGTTAATATTTAGAACACAAAAACTTTAAATTGTGCAGAGGTGAATATCTCACCAAGTCTGGGTCAAATGAAAGTCCATTGACAGGAAAACCCATGTTCCTTAGATTCTCCATACAGTAGTCATATGCCCGTCCTTCCCAAGCCTGCAAGGGAACAGATCCATGACAGACAATTCCAACAGTCCAAAGGGGGATGTAGACTACACTCTGTCAATGGAAGTCTTTTGGATGCATTTGAGTTAGGTGAATAACTTCGTTCCTACTAAAAAAAATCTCCTAACAACATCTAACTCCAATTTGGTGCGTTACATATACCTAAAATTGGGGATCTTGATGAACATAATGCCAGAAAAGAGGAAATAAAAGTTTTCATCAGTTCTCATTTAAGCTAAAAAGCTAGAGCTCATCAATGTGAAAAAGAAGAAGGAAACTCTATAAAGAGTTATCTTTCTGTTATCTGATACACATCACTTAGCATAGTAAACATGAACTTAAGTCCATGACCTCATTCATTTGTAGTGTAATCCAGAATCCAAAACAAAAGACCTTCATCACAATAGTGATCAAAATGAAACAATTTTTCTTGATTGTCAGGATATGTGTATGTATATATGTACCATCACGTTATAGTGCATCAAGGTATAGTCCATGTCATATCCAATGGCACTGATTGATCGGAGATTCAAAGTACGACTGCAGAATATACCACGAGGTGAATGTCTTGACTCAGAAGGGCTCTGCATGTTAACAAGGAAAGTCATGAAATAGAATAAAGAAAGGAAGAAGGAACAAACAGCGAATCCAATTGACTAAACATTGGAAAAGTTTAATATTTTCAGTTTTCAACAGAGTTTCAACAGAAAAAGATGACAGGAAGCAACTTCGAAAGTTAGGGGGGTGTTAACAAAATAAAAAAAGAAACAAAAGTGCCAAAAAGGAATAAAAAAGAAGTGAATGCCATCTGCAGAGTCAGGACTATGAATAAAGTTAGTGAGAAAGGATTGATGAGAAAAATTTTATCCTCAAAGCATCATCAAATACCTATATATAGCTTTAGATTGATCCTTTATATCGAAGCCATAAATTTATAACTACAGTTGAGCAAGAATTAAGATGATTACAATGAGATACAAAAAAAAAAAAAAAAAAACAGAAAAGACTAGAAGAAAAGATCATACTAATATTCAAGCTATCAATCACGGTTACTTGCTTTCAAACATCTCTTCAAAGGAGAAAATTTCTCTTTACTAAGTCACACAATTCAGGAAACGTAGTTAAAGAATTGTTTACTGCACCGGAATGCCCAAGTCATTAAGCAAACCCTCAGCTTCACGAGCTTCTACCCTGGCTACTTCCTCAATAGGACCTTCTAAGCTTTCCTGACCTTCAATTCCTACAAGGAAAGAACCAATTGAAAAAAAAAAAATAGAGAAGGGAAAGGGATCAGTAGAATTTTGTTACAGATAATTTAGATATCATCACCAGCTCATATGCCAAAATAACAAGTCATGGGTGCTCTTGGTATCATGTCGGGCATTCAAGAATGTAGGCAGAACAAGAAACCGGTGCATTGCAAACAAGCCAAAGGTGGACATTATCCAGGGCATGAAAAGGTTTTGACCAAGCTGGTGCCGAGAAGTGCTTTGAGGCAATGACAGAACCACTAAAAAAATAGGGTTCAAGCTTAAAGTGCCATTGAAAGCCAATGAATTCTAGCCGGCTAGTCTCTAGCTTAAATGGCAATTCCTACTGGCAGAACAATAGGGTGGACAGTCAAGATATGTGTCCAAGACTCACGATTAGAATGGGATGACCAGCGCAAGCATGTTGGGGCATAGAAGGAAGCGTGGTTACAAGCTAGGCTGAGTATTGGACACATGGACAATAGGTGATGTAGCACCACCAAAAATTGAACAAAAATGCCTTGTACAGGAAAAGGATATCAGAACAAAAACCAAATTCCCAGAGGATGGATAAAAAGACGAAAGGCACGATATGAAGACTTACCAAAAGACTCAAGATGCTCCACCTTAAGATTCAAATCCCCTTTGGTACTCTGTCCCAGATAATCAACGTCGCTCTTGCTGGATGACGTGACCGAGAACACATCGCCTCCGACGGACTTAGCATCCATACTGCAGCGGCAGGTCCACATCCTCGGCACTGCAACTTCGCCGAAAATTCCACGCGTAGTAAAACGATTGACTTTAGAGAAGGATACTTTCATTAGAGCTGGGTTTCTGAGAAAGTTGGTAGAAACCATTGATACAGATAAAGTGTTCTCTCTATATGCTAAGAGTATGCCCAAAGCCTCCGTTGCATACATGGCTATGTCCTTCTCCCTCTAACGTAGACTTGTGCCTGTTCTTCTTCAGAGCTTCTTGCGGCCTGGAGATGGGGAATCTGCCACTTACAAGGACTGAGTGGAGTAGCTAGAAGACAGCAGCTTGAAGACGCAAATCAAAAATATCTCACAGGGAATAAAGAAATACCGTTCAACCGTGATTCTAAACTGAAGGCGATGGGCCGAACCGAGCATCCTGTGGTGGATAATGTTCACTCCTTTCAAAATCGAATTTTGTCGTCTTGTTGCTTCCTTCCACTATTTTGTCACGTTTTTCATAATTCACGGTTGTTAGAATTCAAATCTTACGGTTATAACCTCTTTTACCTCACCACTTAAAGCTAACAACTTTTTGATGGGTTAAAATAGAAAAATTTCGGAGACTTATTTATGATTTTTTTTTTTAATAACACACACCAGGGAAGGGAGGAAGCTCGAATCTATAACCAATGGGACTGTCAAAAAATGAAAAGACTTATTTAAGATTAAATGTCTTATTAATAACTTGACAATCTCTTCATTTATTATTGAGTGTTTAGATAACCCTAGTTATAACAACTTACATATCCTAATAATTTTTTAATCAATATTATGAAAACGAAAGAAACAAAAAATGAAAAATTTAAAATCTCAAATTGTTCTAACATTTGGTTGAAATTAACAACAAGTATATTTTTAATACTCTATATTAGTATTTAGATTTTTGTATCAATCTTACACTATTATAATAGATTTCATTCTTTCACATAGAAAAATAAATAGATGATATGACCATATAAGAAAATTGACACTTCTCTTAGTTAAAGTTGACTTTTTGGGATATAACCTAAGTTTGTGACTCCATAATATCATATAGTTTAAATATTTGAATTTTTTTGTATTTATGAACATTTTGAACTCTTTGGTCAATCTAAGGTTTAGGTTTAGGATAATTCAAGTGCACAATATGTGCCCTTTTAATCTAGACATTTGGGAAATGGTGTGTGATATTCTCATCAGGCAAGAACAGTACCTAGAAAAGGAAGAACCCGGCCCAAAAAAGTGATTTTAGATCAGAACGAGTGTTTTCATCTACCCATGAAAAGGCAAACAATATGATATTCAGCCCAACTAAAAGGCAGGAGAATGGGTCCTCAAGAAACCGATGGCATTGGCACTAATCGGCGATAACAAGGGATCAAAGCTCTTTTGATTGATAGGGTAAAACCTGATATAAAGTGGGATTTTGTATAACCCACTGTTTATGTGTACAAAACTTTCAAACAACCCTAAAGCAATTTTACAGGGAGAAGTGAAGAAGATGACCGTAGCATGCTGCCCTTGTACCGGTCCATTACACTGGTTTATACCAAAAAGGAATGACAGCCTCAACAACAACAAAGTCGGTCGAGCCGGGGCTGCTGTTCATGCTGTGGTCCTCTCCATTGTGGCAGTCGAGAAGGCTGTGAGAACCAAGTCAGCACTCATCCGAACAGGTCCAAATCTCTTGGTTCATGGTATGAGCCCGTTGCTGTTCTAGGCTAACCCGCCAGCAGTTTCGTGGCATGGAAGGTTCACCATTCTAAGGAGTGAATCAGCAGAAAAGGACGAGTGAACACCATTTTACAGGGTGGCTGAGAGCTCAGTCATGTGATGAAAGCATATTGTCCTACACGAATAGAATATGCCCGCTCTTTTTTTGGTTAATTAGTCTGTTCTTCTGTCAATGTTTCTCTGCAATGCATGAATGCGTTAAGTTCCCATCTCCGCTACATGAAGCATCGGCATGAGCATGCTTTGCTTCTTCAATAAGAACAAGTTCATTTTCGTGAAATGTGCTCAGCCTCTGGACGAGTTACAAGAAAGCACAGCGCTTTTGAGACGCCACAAGATCTAAGAACCCATGCTCAGGCAAGTACACCAAGATCTTCTGTAGTATAAAGTGCAAAAAAAAAGTTTACTGTGAGATAATTCCTTCATATATACAGGCTCTAAGATAAGATGTCAGTAAGGCAAGACTTCTTGTTACATTATTCTTAACAGGTCATTTTACAATCAACAACATATTTTATTCTTTCAATGCCCTTTTTTTGAATCTAGTACATTATGTTTAATAAAAAGTAATGAGATAAAGGAATAGATAAACAAATAGTTAATCTTTGTGGAGGCAGGCAGAATCTTACGCACTTACTTTATCACTCCTAGAAAATTCAAGAAAGTCCGGCAATGCTTTTTTTAGGTCTTCTTGTGACAGTTGCCTATACTGCCTATGCTTACATTGATATCAGAAGTCTTGAAGATAAGCTAGTGAAGCAATAAACTTGGTTGGGCAATCTTACAGCAGACCTTTCCCCTGTTCTACAAGCCAAAAAGGTGGACAATGTGGAATCAATCCAGTCGATAGAAGCAAAGATGTGCTAATTTATTTGACAAACCGCGGAGCAGAGATGTTTGCCTTTGGCTTGAGTTATGTCAGACTCCATTAAGTATGTCAATCAAACCCCATAACTTAATATTTATTTGGGTTCAACCTGGACCCACTACTCCACAGTTGATAATACCCCTGATCAAACTCACAAATAATTGCTACCTTTTAGGCAAGACCATCCATGTGAAAGTAGAAAAAGAAAATTAAAAAAAGGACCAGGTTCTGAATGCAAAGTTCGTGCGGTCCAAATTTGTTTTAGCTGAAGGAACGCGTTACAGGGCATTGGTTTTGGTTAAAGTGATTGATGGAACTTAAGAGAGGGGATGAATTTAAGAGAAAGAATGAAGGAAAGGAAGCTAAAGGCAATTCAAACTGAACACAAAGGAAAAAGGTTTATCCATTATTTTGGAGGTCTAATCATGTTACTTTAGCATATCAAGTGTTAAGCACGGTGGATTAGTTTCAGCCAAACGTTTAAAGGATGATAAAAGTAATACATTCTAGAGTAGAATACCATTTGGCAGGCGTGCGGTAGGATAATTCTATTCGACAGAACAAATATACTGGGGCTTGAAGGATCAAAAGGGCTTGTTTCTCTCTTTATCCATCCCAACCTACGTAATGATGGTGACACAGGCCTCTTGAAACAGTTCATGACTTTGTAAATTACGAAAAAGAGAACAAGGTTTTCAATGTAGCTTTCATGCAAGGCTTTTGCGCAGAGGCAGAGCTGCCATATTACCCCAGTATCTTTATTCCTGTACGATCTTCTCATCTTGATCATTTTTGTTCCTTGTGTTTCTTGGAATCCCATAATGATGCACGTTATGTTCTTTTCTTCTTTCTCTATCATGGCCTAAAAAGAGGCATTGGATGTATAAGTTGGCAAGTTGGTGTTATGTTCTTTTTCTTTTCTTTTCTTTCTTGCATTATTGTTATGCTTAAGTTCTTTTTCATTTCTTTTGCAAAGGCGGAACAGTTTCTTCAGCCTCAGGGTTGCTTAAGTTCCGGTTTCAGCAGTTCTTTATCTTATTCTAATCACAGCATTGGGTGGTGAAGAGGTTTTAGCATTTCTTTTCCTTCTGTATTGTCCTTCTTTGATCCCAGATATTGTTTCGTAGCTTCCTCCTGCTCCCAAAATGAACCTTTAAGTATGCTTCTTGTCTCTTTAGAGGGTTCCTAGCCTCTCTCTCTCTGCCTCTGTGATCTCTTTGGCTTTTCTGGCGACTGCTGTTTCCATTTGTTCTTTTTGTCCCCGTCTGCTTAATTGGTTAGTGATTATACTGAAATGGTCTCCTACAGAGTTTGTATGGAGTAATCTATATTCTTATTTATATTATTGTCTTTTCTGTTTGTGAATTTACCTTGCTGCCAGCTTAGTGGGGTTGGTTAAACCAACCACGTTGACAGTCCTGGAAATTGATACACAGGTTTAGTTATGTCTGCTGCTCAAAAACTACTGGTTTTGGTAACCAAAGTTGAATTGGCTGCAAAAGTTGAATCAAAATCTTAATCCTCTAGCGAATGTTGAACTATGGTTTGAAAATAAAGACCATAAAAAGGTCTTCCATTTGCATCTTTACCTGTTAATCTACATCAACTTTGACAGCTAAAGGGGAACAAGCCTTAGAAACTTTTTCTCTGGTCTTCTTTCACATCGTTTAGTTGAGCATCACTTATCAAGCCTGATTCAATGATGGGTTGCCAATTTAAGCGACTATTATGTGTTGCAGCTCTGACATATAATCCAAGTTGTTCAAGAGGATAGCAGTGAGCTGTAGCAAAAAACGTACTGCTGCAGGCAACATGGCGGAGCGAAATACTTCTCGGGTTGATTTGACGACAGAGCAGGCCACCACCTTGTCAAGCCATGGGGTGTTAGATCCCGGAAAAAACTCCGAAAGTACGGATCAACAGAAAAGTTCAGAAAAGACCAACGGGAAAGAGGAAACCACTAATGCAGTGCCATATTACAAGCTTTTCTCCTTTGCTGACTCCCTGGATTTTCTATTAATGTTTGTTGGCACAGTCGCTGCCATTGGAAGCGGAATCTCTATGCCTTTCATGACCTTAATCTTTGGTAATTTAGTTGATTCTTTTGGAGCAAATACAAATGCCAAAGATGTCGTTCATGAGGTTTCCAAGGTATTTTATAACAAAAACCTTGATCATGCAGAATAACAAACCTCTAATTTTTATATAGTGTTTTCTGTCTAATTACGCTTATGAACAACAATATGCGCCAGCAGAAGAGTTGTCTTTTGCTAATGCTTGATCCCAGTAATTTGCTTTAATCAGTGCTAAACCGGATCATTTATTTCTCAGATGTCCCTTGATTTTCTGTACTTGGCTCTAGGATCTGGTGCCGCATCATTCCTCCGTAAGTACATAAGCTTTGTAGAATCGTTTGATTAATCGGAACCTCAGATATCCCATTATTAATGTTTGCTATATGCCAGAGATGGCTTGTTGGATGGTCACTGGGGAAAGACAGGCTGCACGAATTAGAAGTTTGTACTTAAAAGCTATTTTGAGGCAAGATATTGGCTTCTTTGATAAGGAAACTAAACCTGGGGAAATAATTGGGAGGATGTCGGGAGATACTGTTCTTATTCAAGATGCAATGGGCGAGAAGGTAATGATGCACCAAGACGAGAGCTGAAACCATTGTAAACTCAGCGACTCATCTTAAATTCGATGTTGTGATTTGCAGGTTGGAAAGTTCATACAGTTGGTAGCAACATTCGTCGGAGGTTTCGTCATGGCATTCATCAAGGGATGGCTTCTTGCCCTTGTCATGCTATCTGCTATTCCACCTCTTGCTATCTCCGGTGCAGTCATGAGCATTGTCATAGGAAAGCTGGCGTCACAGGGGCAAGCTGCTTATTCAGTGGCAGCAACTGTAGTAGAGCAGACAATTGGTTCGATTAGAACAGTAAGCATACTTGGCATCAGGAATCTTTCACTTTCCTTTTCCTTTATTATAGATGATAACCATGATGTTCATTCCTCATACAGGTTGCATCTTATACGGGGGAGAAGAAAGCCATAGCCAAATACAACGAGTCCTTAACCAGAGCTTACAAGTCTGGTGTCCGAGAGGGATTGGCTGCTGGGTTGGGACTTGGTGCAGTTATGTTCTTTGTACTCTGCACTTATGCCTTGGCGGTATGGTTTGGCGGGAAAATGATACTTGACAAAGGATATACAGGAGGAGATATCATTACTGTAATATTTGCCGTTCTAACTGGCTCCTTGTAAGTTCTTTCTGCTGGGAAAAGTTCATCCTTTATGCCCATATTATAACCTGTGAAACATTCCATACTAAATGTACGTGTCGCTTTCTCTTGCATGCTTTTAAATATGACATTCCTTGAAGCCCCCCAGATGCCCCATTAAAGGTTGTAGATTATTTATCATTCCAAAATGAAGAATTTTTACATTTCAGTTGAACGGATTTCATGTGCAGGTCTCTTGGGCAGGCATCTCCATCAATGAGCGCTTTTGCTGCTGGTCAAGCTGCAGCCTTTAAGATGTTCGAGACCATTAACAGGAAGCCAAAGATAGATGCTTACGACCCAAATGGACTGGAACTAGATGATATTCGTGGAGATATAGAGCTGAGGGGTATTTGTTTTAGTTATCCTGCAAGACCTGAAGAACCCATATTCAATGGATTTTCCCTTTCCATTCCTAGTGGTACAAGAGCTGCTTTGGTTGGACAGAGTGGAAGTGGGAAATCAACAGTTATCAGTTTGATTGAGAGATTTTATGATCCGGAAGCTGGGGAAGTTCTTATTGACAACATTAATATCAGAGAGTTCCAACTAAAATGGATCAGAAAGAAAATCGGCCTTGTCAGCCAGGAACCAGTATTATTTGCTTCTACCATTAAAGACAACATAGCATATGGTAAAGATGCTGCAACTACAGAAGAAATTAGAGCTGCTGCTCGGCTCGCCAACGCTGCTAAATTCATAGATAAACTGCCTCAGGTTGTGTTTTTAATCTTTTCTTTCATAGATAAACGAACCATTTTGAATGATACCTGATCGTATTCTATACGCACTTTTTCCTTTTAATATACAGCGTGAGCATATTTGCAGAAAGTTTGACTGATTCTCACTTATACCGTAATCCGGTAAAAAATTTCTCTTTTCTTTTTGATTCACCTTCTTACAATGTGGTTTTGCGTTTGTTCATTTAGGGACTGGACACGATGGTTGGTGAACATGGAACTCAGTTATCCGGGGGCCAGAAGCAAAGAATTGCTATAGCCAGAGCAATTCTAAAAGACCCAAGAATTCTACTCCTAGATGAAGCTACGAGCGCTCTTGATGCAGAATCTGAGAGAAATGTGCAGGAGGCATTGGACGGGATTATGACCAACCGAACAACTGTTATCGTTGCCCATCGCTTGAGTACAGTAAGAAATGCTGATACTATTGCGGTCATGCATCAGGGAGAAATTGTCGAAGAAGGTACTTGTATGTTGGTTTGATGTTATTGTTCTTTTTAAGGCCAAATTTATCATTCTTGGGAGAGGCATATCATGGCATTTTTTTTCCATTTGACCGAACAGGTACACATGCTGAGCTAATTAAAAATCCTGAAGGGGCATATAGTCAGCTTATACAATTGCAAGATATTAGCACAGTATCAGAACAAAATGCTCTAAATGACCATGGCAGCTCAGAACTTATTGGGAATTCTGGAAGAAATTCAAGAAAGCAGGAGTCATCTGGAACTGGGAACAGTGGTCATCATTCTTTCTCGATACCATCTGGGGTACCCAGTGATGTAAGGGTGCTGGAAAAGGAAACTGCAGAAACTAAATGTCCTACTGCAGCACCAACCCAACTGCCTCCACAAGTCTCACTTCGCCGCCTGGCCTATCTCAACAAGCCAGAGATCCCGGTGATAATTCTCGGCGTCATAGCTGCAGCCACCAACGGAGTAATTTTACCTGTTTTTGGGATACTACTATCGAGTATAATCAAAACCTTCTACGAGCCAAGAGATAAGCTCCGCAAGGATTCTGAATTTTGGGCATTAACTTTTGTTGCACTTGGTGTGGCATCTCTGTGGGCTCACCCAGCAAGATCATACTTATTTGCTGTTGCGGGTTGCAAGTTAATCAGAAGGATCCGGTTGATGTGCTTCGAGAAAGTAGTTCATATGGAAGTAAGTTGGTTTGACGAAGCTGAGCACTCAAGTGGTGCACTTGGTGCAAGGCTCTCAACAGATGCAGCTTCCGTGCGAGGTCTGGTTGGAGATGCACTTTCTTTGCTCGTTCAGAATATTGCAACTGCTCTTGCCGGCTTGGTTATCGCTTTCACAGCAAATTGGCAATTGGCTTTGATAGTCCTCGTTTTGTTGCCTCTCTTAGGAGTAAATGCATTTGTCCAAATAAAGTTCATGAGAGGATTCAGTGCAGATGCAAAGGTTTTCTCCCGCTTCCATAAATCATAAAGAACTAGCTCAAATGCATGTAAAAACATTCAATTTCCACTAATAACGTTGATGGTTTTAGTCAGCTCAAATGAACTACTTATGCTTCTCTAAATATCCAATTTTCAACAATACTGAAATCACAAATGGTTGCAGAAAATGTATGAAGAAGCAAGTCAAGTTGCAAACGATGCAGTAGGGAGTATAAGAACAGTTGCTTCTTTCAGTGCTGAAGAGAAGGTGATGGAAACGTACCATAAAAAATGTGAAGGCCCCATTAAGGCAGGAATAAGGCAAGGGTTGATCAGTGGAGTAGGCTTTGGGCTATCGCTCTTCTTGCTCTTTTCTGCCTATTCCTGCAGTTTTTATGCCGGGGCTCGACTTGTTGGGGCGGGCAAGACAACATTTCCTGATGTTTTTCGTGTAAGTTCTTCTGCAGGTGTTAAAAGAGAAACTAGTCCTTTGGTTTATCCTTTATTGACACGTTTTGTCTCCTAAATTTGCAGGTCTTCTTTGCTCTTACCATGACAGCGGTGGGAATTTCTCAATCAGGCTCCTTGGCCCCAGACGCAAGTAAAGCAAAGAGTTCTACCGCTTCTTTATTTGCCATTCTCGACAGGAAATCAAAGATAGATCCTAGTGATGCATCTGGAACCACAATCCAAAATGTGAAGGGAGACATACAGTTTCAGCATGTTAGCTTTAGGTATCCCGCTAGACCTGACGTTCAGATATTCCGGGATCTTTGCTTGGCCATTCATTCTGGCAAGGTAATTCGTTCGCACTTGGCGTCATCTTGTTTAAGCTTCATTCCATGGAAAACATGCAGAAGCTTCTTAACCTCAGTCTACTTCAATAACGTTCATAATCTAACCATTTTACGTATGTTGTTTTACAGACAGTTGCTCTCGTTGGAGAAAGCGGAAGCGGGAAGTCAACAGTGATCTCATTGTTGCAGAGGTTTTATGACCCAGATTCAGGGCTCATTACCCTGGATGGAATTGACATCCAAAAGCTACAGCTGAATTGGTTGAGGCAACAAATGGGTTTGGTGAACCAGGAACCTGTGTTATTTAATGACACCATCCGAGCCAACATTGCCTATGGAAAGCAGGGAAATGCAACAGAAGCAGAAATTTTAGCAGCAGCAGAATTGGCAAATGCCCACAAGTTCATCAGTGGTTTGCAACAGGTATTAAAACTACAATTCATCAGGTGGAATTATTGAAAAAAGACTAGTAAACAACTGCATGACTTTAGGCTTCATTATCATGGAATTTGAATATGCGATTCATGCAGGGGTATGATACAATAGTCGGTGAGCGAGGGATCCAATTGTCTGGGGGACAAAAGCAACGAGTGGCAATAGCACGAGCAACAATGAAGGCTCCCAAGATACTGTTACTAGACGAAGCCACTAGTGCTCTTGACGCAGAATCTGAACGAGTGGTTCAAGATGCACTGGATAGAGTTGCGGTAAACCGAACCACGGTGGTGGTAGCTCATCGTTTGTCCACAATCAGGGGGGCCGATTTGATTGCAGTGGTCAAAGATGGAATCATAGCAGAGAAAGGAGAGCATCAAACTTTAATCAGCATCAAGGATGGCAAGTATGCTTCCTTGGTGGCATTACATACAAAAGCTTCTTCATCTAACTAGGAAAGTATGAAGGGCTTCTGGCTTGTACTTGTCCTTCCGGAGAGTTAAGTTGCATTGAGTGAGTTGCAGAATAGAACGTATTATAATAAAGATTTTATCCATTGATGGAGTGATCATCACAAGCTCATTGAAAAGAGATAAACGGAACAGAATTTAGCTGATTTGCTTGGTTTCATCATGCCATGCAACGTATAATTCATTGAAACTTGCAATATATGCCCTAGCCCGCACTCATCCATGACTGCCATTTTCTGCTTCGTGCATTGTCCGTGATCTAATTTCATGATTCTGTTATATCCTTAATTCATGCTATGAACTGAAACATTAATACTTGAAAGAGAGAAGTCATTGTTAGAAATGATCGAATTTCTTGCTTTGAAATCAGACATTAAAATGAAAAAAAATTAAATTTATAAGGATACTAGGTTAAGATATTTACAATGTAAAATGATTGCTATTTTTAATACAATTCCTTACTTCAATTTCAAATATCCAATATATAAGTCATGAGCAATGAAATTATAATAATCCATGAGAGTTTAGCCTTTTCATTTGTCTTCTCTATCCCACTACAATTTCACTTCTATCCTCTAATCGTTTTAAAAAATTTATTCAATCTCTATCTTAGTAGAAGCTTGCCAATGGATGGATAATGACAATTTTGCAATCGAGAAGTTTCTTAAAGTTTAAAGAATTGGAAAGTGCTTGAGAACCTTCGTGACGAAAAAGAGCATGATACAAAAGGAAAGAAGAGCATAGAAGTAAACAAAGTAGAGAGAAAAACAAGGAAGTGTGAAAACAAAAGAAGCATAAGGAATCCATAAGCTAAAAAAAATCATAAATTGTTTTTTTCTTGTTCATTTTCACATTACACGCTTTAAACTCAACAAAACCAGAGAAGAACAAACTTTATATTAAAATGTATAACGAGCCCAATCATTAAGTTAAAAGGCTATGATCTATTAGTTTGGTCAACTCAATTATTTTTTAATATCATTATCAATAGGCCTCTTAAGCTCGTAACAATTCCACCACGCTTTACAACCAATGCCCGGCAGCCTACTCTATGGTAGCTCTACTAGGTGGCTTTACTCTATTCCCATGAGTTTAAGTGTTTTCTCTTAGTCGGTATCCATTGTTGAGTTTGTCACAAGAACACTCTTCCCCAATTAAATAATAGCTCCACTATTCCTTGTAGTTCTGGAACTCCTCCAGTAGGACTGAATTCCTACCAAATTTCTACCAAAGCACATCGACAGCTTGCTTGTCTCTCTTTCAACGATTCATTGGTTTTGCATGTACAACGTTGAGGTTGCTGCGGTGAGCTCCTTTGTACTTTGTTGATAATGCCGCGTGAGTACATTTATTATGTTCGGTACAGGGAAGAATGTAATTCACAGGGCTTGTAAAAGCTCGGCAAAAAGGTGTTTTTAGAGTTGCTTTTTCCACGAAGAGACTTGAAGAAGAGGATTCACTTAAATTAGCCTGCAAGTGATAAATGCAAGGGTACTCATGTAAAGCTATTAACTACTCACAAGAAGTTTTCCCTTTATCGCTTCCATGTGTTTGGGATTGTAAACGGTAGAAAAGGAAGGTGCCTTATGGTCTGAAATTGGCCCCTCAACGACCATTCATACTGTTGTCACGAATAGAAAAGAAGAAGTGCAGATTACTCCAAAAGCCACCCAAGTAAAGCCCACTTTCTTCATCTACAAGCCCTTATCAAGCTGTTTTCAGCACCCTAAACTCGCTTCCTTTTCCATTTACTCAACCGAAGTCGTTTCTAATTATGAACCTATACAGTACCTACTATTGATTGGCTGCTGATGGTGACCGCCATTGCCATCAAAAGATCAATCAGCCGACCCATGATCTGAAACCCCACAATCTTTATTTCGGCAATGACGTTTCTTGTGGAGACAACAATTGGCCCAGAATGGATGTGAGCGACCACAAACATCCCAGCCCCACCACCAGAACCTTTCTTCAACTTTTGGGTTTGTTTAAAGGATCCTGTAATCAGATTTTTGTTTGTTGTCATGAGGAAAGTGAGTGTATTTTACTCTTTTATATAATCGATAGCAGATTATGAAGGGCGCAACAGCAACATCGCAATGACGTTCTTATGACCCTTGGGTCTGCACAGGATTCTTACGCCAAAGCAGCAGATCTAAGAAAAGCTAGGATCATCTTGACTGAATTAAGTAAATGGAACTAAGTCCTTTTACGGCACATCAAGACCGGTAGAACAAAGAAACGGATGTTTTACCTGCGCATGGTAAAAGTCATAGAAGAAGACAAGAAATTAAGCACGGTCTAGAATAAAACAGGATAATTCATCTCCGATATCGCAATCAGTGCAACAAATCACACGTTATGATGTGAAGTTTCAACCAAACGGACGGTGGTTCAAGTGTTCCTTCGAAGGGAATCCCCCTAAAATCTTTTCCAACTATTTCATCAACCAAATCTGTCGTTTCCAACGCGTACGCATATAATAGAACGTAAATGCAATCTCATGGGAGTGACTTAACTGCTAAGATTTAAGAGGTTCGCCTTCTTCTTTTAAACCAAATTTCCGCTCGTAGCATGCTGAGTTTCTGCATTTTTACATTTGTTGTAAATGCCAACTTAGTGCTTGAAAGCCTTCAACATTGGATAAGCTTCTTCCTTGAAACCAGAAAAGAGCAAAGATGCTGATCACCATGCTTTGCAAAGGACCAGAAGGCGTTGCATCAGGCAGTGGAACTTCGTAGCTATCCACCTGTGGAAGGTAAAACCCTTTGGATTCATGTTTTCAGGTAACTGTAATCTTTGTGTGAAAATTTCATCTCTAGTAGTCCCTGTTTCATGTTACTTCGCACTAAGGTCCTATAAAATGTTCGACAAGTATAATGAGGTAAATGTTAAAGTCATCAAGTTTTGAAGAATCCCGCTGTTCTAAAATTTTGGAAAATTCTGATCCTAGACACCTACAACATAAGAACCCAGAATCCGTAGTCCTAGGATCTTTTTTGGGCTTTTGACTTTTACATAATGTGGTATCAAACAGTCCTTCTCTACACTATGTGGGCAGACATTTAGACACATCCGAAAGATCCTTTGGACTTGTAGCTAGGGTACAGAACCCCTTTAACCCCATCTCAGTTATGTGTTCTCGACATGGCTCTCCACAGGACCACTTTCTGTCACATGCACGCATCTTTCAATCCTACCGAGGTCAGAGCGCAGCCCCATGTCAGAACATCCCTGAATGAGAGGCTTCGGAACTTGCTGCAGCAACACAGAAAACATGCACCAGGCATCTTGTTTTTTGAGATGCAAGTAAGCCTTTCAACGAGGTACATCTACACACGCCATGTCGAGCAGTCTTTCTGTTAGTTAATTCCCTAGAAACTGTCAATCCTACCTGGTTTCCAACGTCAGTTTGTTTGGAATGTCCTTTTCCAGACACCGATGTCTCTTTTGGACAAGATAAAGTAGTTGTTATAAATAATGAACCATGTTAATTTTAATAGAAGAAAACAAAGATGCGTCCTTTTCGGACAACCCAACATAATTAATACGACGCCCAGCAAACAACAATAACAGGAGGAATTTACCACAATGGGTATTAGTAGCTTACGGATATGAAGGCCAAGAACATGACCATCACAAATCACATCGATAAAACTGTTTGATGTTCAACTTTCCCGTGAGCTTGAGAATTTTTGGTAAGAGACAACCAAAACTACGGCCATTCTTAGTGTCTTGTGATCCATCTATAGCTAATAATCAACGCTATAAGCTAAGGGGCTGCCTGTTATATAATTTTATCTTAGAATGTCTGTTTCTGCTCGAGTCTGCTGTCGAAATGTCTGGTTCTGTCACGATCCATGTTAATGTCTAGTCTCCCTAGGATATCAAGGGACCCATTTTGTCCTTGGCCTTTCGACCTTTGTCAGCGGGAATCGCCATTAACAAACATCTCCTATGTAATCCGTTGAGAGGTAACACTGCAATTGACACCAAGGAATTATTTTTATAAGCGGTAAAAGCATTCGGGTGCTCATTAGCGTGACTTTGAGACAACCTTGTGGAGGGTGACGAGTTTCACCTTAGAAGACATCTCACCATCAAAATCCTCCATTACAGAGCTTAATGATTAAGCTTAAGATAACATCTTTGGGTTTTCCTATACTTTAGTACCCACCACCTAAAGTTGGTCCTCATTCCTTAATCATTCTGACTCTGTCGATGTGGGCTTGTCATTGTTTTTAAAGGATCACGGACCCATCTCATAATATATGACTGCCTTCCGACCACCTGATCATGATCAAAACAACATTGGACAACAAAAATCAGATATTATAGTGAGCAGGAAACACGTTGGGCAGAAAAATAAAGAAAAATAAACCTGTTTTCTGCTCTCAACAAGGCTGGTGATATGTTGGATAAGTCAATGCTATTAGAAGGTGTCATCTTCCCAAATATATAAACTCTGGAAAACGACGAGCTTTCAGAACTTAAGCAACAATTAGAATATGGAATAAATTTGTTAGCTGTTGGGGAGAAAGTAGCACAGAAAACCTGCTGGGCTAGCATTTTTGCTCTGTTTAACAAAATTAGCCAGACAGAATAGTCCTCCATAAATTGCCATTAGTACACATGTTTGAAAAGTAAGAAAGGAAACAACTCCCAAAAGAAACTCGTAAGTGATCTTTTAGAATTCTTTACCAGTATATTGAAAGAATGACCGAGAAAGAAAAGGAAGAAAGCACAGGTCTGTATTTTAAACAAGCGGTGGAGAGGCCTAGCACCCAGAGATCTGTTTGGAACGGTGTTTCTGTGATTTGGTGAGAGTCAACTTGGAGAGAAGAATCAGGGTCAGTGGGCATTACAGTGTAAGGTCATTGACTCATTCTTTCTTCGAAATGATTGAAGGCTACACTACAAGCCTAAAACCGCCGGAGCATGCAGCAATAGTATACAAACCCTCTGTTGTCTGTGTTCTTTAGAACTCTTTCAGATTTTCTTGCTGTGTTGTATAATTGCAGTTGCAGGCGCTTGTGGGGTTATACATAGGCCGTGATGAAGCAAGGGACACCACCACCACCGCCACCGCCACCATCACCACCAACATCACCACCAACATCAACTACAACAAGAGGAAATGAAGGTAACATGGCGCAGTCCACCACCCCATCTCGCCTCAGAGCTTCCCCTAAAGCCAACCCCACCAACAAGTACTCTCCTAAATCGACACCTGAAGCAAAAACCGACCGGGCATCGTCGGTTAGAGCAGCGCCGAAGTCAGCACCAGCTCCTGTGAGGAGGCATCATGTGGTGAATAAGCCAAAAGCCGGAGAGGAAGCTGTTGTTAGTCGCACCAGAAACAGTCGTCCGGCTGTGGAGCAATTCGCTCGGCCACGGCAGCGGCGACCTTCGGATCCCAGTTGTAGAAGGAACGAAAAGGAAGACGATCCAGATGGGAAGAGCAAGGCGTCGTTGCAGAGTGAGACTTTGATCCAGAATTTGCAGTCTGAAGTGTTGGCCTTGAAGGCAGAGTTGGATAAGGCGCAGAGTCTCAACGTTGAGTTGCAGTCACAGAACAAGAAGCTCTCTCATGATCTTGCTGCTGCTGAAGCAAAGATAGCAGCTTTTACCAATCGCGACCACCAGGTGAGACTTCTGATAAGCATTTGAGAGATTTTATACGAAATTCGTAGTTTTTGCTGCTCTAGAGGTCAGTGTCTATCTTTGAATAACTCCCCTTTTTATTGTCCATTGCAGTTCCAGTTTCGTTTCTCCTTTCATTTTTGTTTCAGAATCTGACGGCCCCATTTTGTGAATCACAACTTTAACCAATTTTTCCATGTTCATAAAAATAGTTTTTGAAACGTTCAACTCTGATTTGGAATTACGAATTAATGTGATGAGTGGTTCAACAGACAATAGATGTGAGCATGTGAAAGTAAAAGGCCTTGTTATCAATTACATCAATTCCCCTAACAAGTTTGTGTTCTTATTTTGAATGAAGAAGGAGCAGTACCAGAATCCTAATTTTAGAGAAATTCAGAAACTTATTGCCAGCAAATTGGAATTTTCAACTGTGAAAAAGGAGCCAATGCATGAGGCAAGGGCTACTCAAACAATGCCACAACTAGCAATACGTCCTATCCCCAAAGCCGTGAATGTAGAAAGAAAGACTCCAACACGTTCATACGCGCCACCACCTCCACCTCCACCTCCACCATCAGCACCCCCCCTGCCTCGGTCCACAGCCAGAGCGGCTACCACCCCTAAGGCTCCAGCAGTTGTCGAATCTTATGGCTCATTAACAAGGCAAGAGGGAAGCAGAGGTTCATCAGGGTCAGGGAACCACTCTAAACCTGCAGCTTTTAGTGTACATACAAGCATAGTTGGAGAAATTCAGAATCGGTCTGCTCATTTATTAGCTGTAAGCAGTTGACTTTCCTTACATATTGCCTACTTGATTTATTTCTACTGAATACTGCCTCAGTTTGGACCTTGAACAACTAATTGTTTTTCCAGATAAAAGTTGACATTGAAACTAAAGGAGAGTTCATCAACAGCCTTATCCAGAAGGTGCTGGCTGCGGCTTATACGGACATAGAGGATGTCCTCAAATTTGTGGACTGGCTTGACGCTGAACTGTCGACTTTGGTAATTTCCAAGGCTTTTCCAAGTAATTATGATTTGACATAGTCAAATAAGATCCATCTAAAAAATGAATTATTATTTGTAATGCTTAGCAAATTTAATCAAGTGGGTCCTATAATCAATGTCTAACCTAGTTTTCTCAATTTGGGCTTATAAAATCAGATTCATTGTAAGGGATGCTTTTACAGGATATCTTCAGTAGGATTTGCTGCTTTCTTTATTGATCGTGTCAAGAAGATATATTTCTGGGGGGGAGTAATTTATTGGTTCAAGTACAGAATGCCAAAATAGTGTTTGTGAAAGACAGGATGTTTCATCTATATGAATTAAAGATGATATGATTTATAGACAGATATTACAGTGCCATTCTGATATTACAATAGAGTTGTACAATGGTGATGGCATCAACTGTCGCCTGTCGTTTTATACTTTTTCTCCATATTTGTGCCGTATCCTGTCTTTGCAGGCTGATGAGCGGGCTGTCTTGAAGCATTTTAAGTGGCCGGAGAGGAAAGCTGATGCCATGAGAGAAGCTGCAATTGAATATCGTGAGCTTAAACTGTTAGAAAGTGAGATTTCATCCTATCAAGATGACACCGATATTCCATGCGGAGCTGCCTTGAGGAAGATGGCTGGCTTACTAGACAAGTAGGGAGGATATGAAATTTGTTCTTATCATTTTGAAGCATAGATTTTTTTTCCTTTTTATTTTTCTTTTCTTGTCTGGATGTTGATTTCTCTCCTTTCCTTCCAATTGAGTAAGGTCGGAGCGGAGCATACAAAGGCTGATTAAGTTGCGAAACTCAGTTATGCGATCTTATCAGGACTACAAAATTCCAACTGATTGGATGCTTGATTCTGGAATTGCAAGCAAGGTATGATCTGTTGCACGCATCTTTTTTTCTTTTTTTATTTATTCGTTTTTAGGTGTTCTCTTCTGTTTTTGCTTGCTTGCAGTTATAGAAAGTGGGAAATTTCAAAGCTTTAATGCTATCTGTGAACATTCTTTGTTTAATTGCTGTTGTTGCATTCATCTATTTTGCGTTCTAATTGTGGTTGAATCAATATTTACAAACTTGTACAGATAAAGCTGGCTTCTATGAATCTGGCTAAGATGTACATCAAAAGAGTGTCATTGGAGCACGACTCCATTCGGAATATAGATAGAGAATCCAGTCAAGAATCTCTTCTGCTCCAGGGCGTGAAGTTTGCTTATAGGGCTCATGAGGTAATTATCAACATACATATAGCTCTCAAATGAAGAACTAATACAAAGTTCAATATAATTCAAGTTTGATGTTGCTAATTGAGATGTAATATATTTGGATGAACATGGGGAGCGTGTTATATTAGCATACTGAAGTTTATATGCAAAAAGGGGTGGCATTTGCATGCCATCCCACATAAGACTCTGATTCCAGAAGCCAGGACATTCAGAATGTATGTGCTTAGGATCAGCTACATCCCCAGCCTTCGCAGATGGCACGTTGGTGCAACCATTTACTTCCCTGTAGATTTGATGGCCTCAAAATGCACGGTTCCTTCATGAGGACATGAGCACTTATCGTCAGTCTCATGGAGGACCTCCATGTTGATGTGGGGGGGATACCAGGGAAGCCAAATTCAACTAGAAAAACCACGTGGATCCATCGTATTTCGTATTTCAGTACTGTGCATGCACAGCATTTCCTTCCAGGGGGATGAAACTGATTGTTTCCTTTCCCCCAATATTCCAAATTTTCAATCTTGATTTTGAGGTCTTACAATGATCTGCAAGTATCTGCTAGAACTACTGTTTTCCGACATTTCATTTCTGCTTAAGAAGTTGACTAAAAAAGTGATTGTTTAACACCTATGAAATGCTAGCTTGGCTCCCATTGTGGCAATGATTTCCTCATTCGGTTCTGTGGTATGCTTGTCTGCAGTTTGCTGGAGGTCTGGATCCAGAAACATTATGCGCCTTTGAAGAGATAAGGCAACAAGTTCCAGGACATTTTGGAGGGTCTCGTGCACTCTTGGCTGGCGTAAAATCATCATAAGATGCAATGTGGTTGTTAACCTACTGCCGGAGCCTCATCTTATGAGAACCAGCAGTATATTTTCCTCTTTCTTTCTTCCCAGCATGAAAATGACTCTTGCAAATACATTTTCAATAGCTACAACTTAGAAGTGTGTCCTCTGGTTGAACAGAGATCGAGATTCAAATGTACAAAAGCTTCCAGTTGAGATTGAAATGCCCTTCTGAAGTGTACAATACTGTGCTTAGATGATGCCAGTCAAAACTAGACATACATAGACTCTTCAAAGTCATTGGCAAATTGTAAAGCCTGTCTGCAAACCCCACAAAATTTTAGGGAGAATAATAAGCAAGGTTAAAACTCTGCGTTTGACTGGTGATCTCCATCTCTAATGGCGTCTTCTTCGTTGGGCTGGTTGGCCAGCTTCTTAGCTAACTAAAAGCAAGAAACCAAGGAGTTAAAAGAGAAGGCCCACGAGCTTCTTGGAATATTCGGGAGTTTTAATCATCTAAATTACGAAAACATGTAAGCTGCCTATGTGGAGCAAACGTGGCTCACATCGAAGCCGTAAATCCCTACCGAACCAATCCAGCGTCGGTGGATCGACCAGGTTCCCGCGTTTGGACGTGAGGAACACAAGCGTCCAGGTTCTGGGCCACGCCGGAACCAACCAATGCAAAACATCCACGTCTCAAACAACTTCTCGTTCCCTCCGTCTAAATTGACCGCCCATTTTCATTCTCTTTGCGACCGCTTGTTTGGTTGAAGAAGTTCCGAATTGGGAATCAAGCAAGCGTGCAGAGTTGATGGAGGTCTCCGGCGTAGCCTTCCGGCGGATTCCGTGCTTATCTGGCGGTGCAATCGATGCCCACAATTCAAAGCCATCTATCCAGGGTATCTCGGTCGGTCCCCGCGAGTTTCGGGTCCTAGGTTTTGGAGATTCCAGAGCTTTCGGGAGACCCAGGAGGTCGTTAGGGGCTGTCACGAGCAACTCTGCGTTCTGCGATAACGGGCATCTTCAGTACTATTATGCCGGTCCCAGTTGTGGTGGGAATAAGGAGAAAGTGAAGGAGAAGGGCTCTTCGCTCCCTGCCAAGAAGAAGCTGAAACTGCTGAAGGGGTTGGCAAAGGACTTGTCCAAGTTTTCTGAGATGGGCTTTTGCTTGGACTCTGACGATGGTTTGGCTGCTCAAGATCAACGGAGGGCTATCTCGGTACGCCATTTTCTTTCTCAGAAAACCTCCATTTATGTGGGATAATTTTTTTTTTTTTTCCAATTGCTTGATCCATTATCACTTGTTTTGGTTGATCCGGGATGGCTGTGTTGATCTTCGGTGATCCTATATTCTTCGAGGTGATTGGACATGATGCAAGTTAGTTTTCAATCTGCATTGGGCGGTGTTGGATATAATTAGATTAGGCTTCTGTTGTCACCAATTTTAGGGAACATGTGAAATTCTCTATGAAGCTTCATGGCGTTGATCTTGATTTATAATCTATTAGATTGTTTATTTGGATCTATACTTCTCTTTTCCTTGTATTCCGTTGTCATTGTGTATGGATTTTAGCTGGAAACTCGAACAATGCGAGGATGATATTTATTTTATTTTTGTAGAAAGGTCGGAGAAGACTATATATCGGGTCGCTAATTACCTGCCTTTTTACGCAATGCAGGAGGCAGCCGAGGTGTTGATGAAACAACTGCAACTTCTAAGAGCCGAGGAGGAACTGAAGAGAAAAAGTAAAGAAGAAAAATCTGAGCTTAAAGCCTTACGGATGGATGCTATGCTTGACTCTGAATCATCATCATCATCATCTGAATCGAGTGACAGTGAATGTGAAGAGGTTATAGACATGAGCTGCCTGAGAGGTAAGCCCCACGCAGAACCACCACAACCCGATGACCTGCAATTGGTCTCTCAACAAATTGTGACATTGGCCCCTTCTGACTGGCTGATCGAGGAAGGGAAGGCAACTGAGCCAAATAGATCAGAAGAATGTAGATCAGAGACCAATGAAGTAGGATGCTGCTCTGGAACCAGTATGCCCTTTAGCAGTAGCAGTGTTGGGCACAACGACGACAGCAGCTTAGTCAAAGGAACATCCACAAAGAGGATTGAGGTTTGCATGGGCAAAAAGTGTAAACAATCGGGTTCTCCTGCTTTGTTGGAAGAATTCGAGAGAGTAATTGGTGTCCAAGGTGCTGTTGTTGGATGCAAATGCATGGGCAAGTGCAAAGATGGTCCTAATGTAAGGGTTATGAATTGTGCTGATGACATTGAAGCTGAAGGATTGGAAATTCCTGTTAGGACTACAACAAATCCCTTGTGTCTTGGGGTTGGATTGGACGATGTTGGTGTTATTGTTTCAAATTTCTTTGGGGATAGACAGAAAGACTTGGACCTGGCTACAGCAGTTTAGAGGACGAGCTTTTTAGAAGTGATATATGGTCTAATGTGTATGTTGTGGCAAGTTTGAGTGATTACCCACATCCTTTGAGATCCCCTTTAGTGTAATATCAAAACATGCTTCATTTGCAATGGAATGTATTCTGCAGTAAGTTCCTTTGATACTTGCTTTTGCTACACTGTTTTTCTCTGAGAAGTTCCTTAGGAAGCCATGATAAAACAACACTCTGCAACTTGTTATGGCAATGTTCATGTCAACCATAGATGTCTACTGGCATTACTTAAATTAAGTTATACGAAAAGTGAAGTAAAGGAAAGGTCCCAGATGGATTCAGGAGTCTCTGTATAATTGTCCCCACAGAGGGACAAGAAAACTCAACTATTACTCAACCATCTGATTTAGGGAAGTTTATCCGGTAGCATCTGCTTTTCGGGAAGAGGCTTCTGTTAAATAAATCTACATGCCTCAGTTCAGGGTTTAGGGGCTCATTCCTAACTCTAGTTCGAGGGATTACAGTAAGCACCCTGATATGACAAAAAAAAAAAAAAATGCCACTGCATACCTCATGGAAAAAGAGACTTTTTCTATGTGCCTGTACATTTGTATGCGCATAAAAGAATACATTTCATTGTTGAAAAGTACGAGGGTCAGTGCCGGGGATATTTAAGCCCGGACCGGCGTTCCAAGTCATCCATGTTGTTACAGCGCTTCATGTAAGAATCGAGTGTTTTCTGCTTCGCGGGGCTGCTTCGTGGCTGGCTGGATGAAACTTCCAACGCATTCTCTTGGCCATCAAGCATCTAATCATTCAGTGACTGATATTCAGTATACAAACTTAAGGAGTATATCAACCAGTTTCAAGTTTAATCACCAACTGTTTCTCTCCCCCATTTTCTTTTTCTTTTTACCAGTGAAGTTGGAAAATGAAAACCCTTTTTGACTTTGCAAACACTATAAACCTCAAGTACTGGTGAGGAATGTAGCAGCTCCATATCAGGTCAGTGTACTGAGACTGATGTGTTTTACTTGTCATTGTAATTCTTGATGTCCTCATAAACAGAGAGATAAAGAAGGAAAATTTACCTGTCCCAAGTTTTCTAGCTTGCTCTGAACAACATCCCTGACAAAAAAAGAATAGGTCGAAGTCACTTACAGATTATCATCATCATCCACATCTTAATCACCATCTGCAGCCTAACCCAATAACTAAAACTCCCATAAAGACATAAATTATGCCCTTTAACAATAGGAGATAAACATACCAAATGATGTCATCAACTGTATCATTTGCTAGCAGGTAATATATGTTGACTGAAGACACCTAGAAACATAAAACACAAAGCTCAAAGAATTAGACAAATCGATATTGAGCGATCATGGCACAATTCTTAATTCTAGGGGTTAGCACCAATTTCCGAACTGAAGGTTATCAGTTTAAATATCCAACCGACCAACGGACCAACCAACCAACCAAAGGAATGTATTTGGAGATTTTAAATAATCTGGTATTTGATTTCATGGGAGTAGTTCTTTAGACACTTCTGAATGGTTGGTTTATGGTTATTGAATTTATTTGGACAATAAGATGTTTTGTTAAATATGGTTGCCAGTATTGCTCTGGGTTTTGTATTATTCTTCACCATTAACACTTAGGGAATTGCTTTTGCTACAGTCGTTACCATGCTGACTTGGGCTTTGGGTGGCAAACATGAAGTGTAAATACTACCAGTAACTCTGAATTAATGAGCGCACACAATATTTCGTAACTCCAGAAACATTCTTCTGCAGTTTACCTGGCCAATCCTATGAGCACGATCTTCAGCTTGAATCAGATCGCCAGGAGTCCAAGACAACTCTGCAAAAATAACTGTGCTTGCAGCCGTTAAAGTTAACCCAACACCTCCAGCTTTAATAGATAGCTGCAAAATGACAATTAAAAAGGCAAACATCGATTCAAATCATAGTTTTAATACCAGAAAACAACTGGAGGATTGATGGAGAAACTATCTGTAGTTAAAATAAAAGAATAAAAAAAGTGAACTTTCATACTACTGCTGCCTTGATAGCATCTTTCTCCTGAAAATCTGTAACCAGCGCTTGCCTTGATGCCGCTGGGGTGCCGCCATCAATTCGGATGCAACCCACCTTATGTTTCTGGAATGTTGGCAGTTCTCATTAGAGCTGATCAATCGTGAGGTTCAAATAAAGCTCTAGTTGTCTTACAAGAAGATACTGATGTAGCGAGTCAATCATTGGCTGGTGGTGTGCAAAAATAAGAAACTTACAGCCTGCCTGCAAAAATCAGGACAACGTTGACACACATAAAGGAACATTCCAACACAATTTACATTGCAGAAGAAAGTGTACACAGAATACTAGAAACTGGAAAGCATTTTCCAGGAGGGAGAATCTAGAAACACGAATGATAGTGTGACTTCCCAGATAGGGAGTATTTATTGTGGTTCAGAGAACAATAATAACATTTTACTGAAATATATACGAAGCAGGAATGTCAGTGGAAAGAAAATTACTCACAAACAATATAGACAACTTAACTAAAGGTCACCACCTGAAATGGGATTTAAAAATGTAGTTCAATCTAATCTTCTGCAAACATAAACACAAGCCTTACATCAAGACCTTAAATGGGAAGCAATCTGTCCAGGAATGTGCAAAGTCCTCCCACTACATGCAATGTACAGAGTGGTTTGCAAGTGCATCTAGATCCAAGGTCTATTACATATTCTATTTCTTTAGAAGGCCAAACAATATTGAGTATTACATGATCACCAATCGAATAGTGAAATGGAAAACAGGCAAAGATGAACGGCACAAACATGGCCAATGATTGTCAGACATCAAAGGTATGTGGTTACAAAATAAATGGGAGAGAGAGAGAGAGAGAGAGGGCTTAATGGCTGATTTGCTATAACATGAGCATAACCTAAGAATATGTCCTGACCAAATAGTATCTTTTATTCTTGAGATGTCTTTGAGTTACTTCATTGATTTGTGCAGCTAAACACTTTAAGGCAGAAGGAGATAATCAAAGGTAGGTCAGGGTAAAAGTACCTCAATGACAGTTCCCAGGTAATCCAGAACTGCTGGAATCTTCGCATCAGCTGAATCAGTATATATCTGGAGTTCAATAGAGAGTTAGCAGGGGTAAGAACGTACTATGGGTAACACAACTGAGAATAATATATCACAAAAATTGGAACAGTAGGTAAAAAGTGGGTTAGATATGCACTTTATTACACAATTAATAGAAGTAATGCAAAAAATAGCGATCCTTTCAATATAACACGCTCAACAAGTTCTTTAAGACAGCCAAAACTACAAACAAATACCTTGTTAATAAGATTCTTCTCGACAAATTTAAGTGATTCAACTTCCTGTTCTGATTTGCAGGCCTTAATCTTCCCTTTTACCACCTCCAACTATAAAACACAACGTCAATGTCAGGGGTGTTCTGTTAACCTTCTTTTCTTTAGGAAACAAACTCTGGCTGCAATAAACTTTCATAGACCACTAACAATGGATGAAGCCAATGTGTAAGACTAACACATACAGGAATAAACAGAAAATACAGTTGTACAGGTCATGGAAAAGATATGTTGACAACTACAGCCAGAGCCAAATATCAAGATAACTCCAAGAAAGAGGGAGCATCTTATAATAAACAGCAAGCAAGAAAGAACTAAATTGTAAGATAAAGTAACGAAAATTCTGAGAATCGATCCTCCTCCTCTAGATAATATAATATCACCTCAATGTTGGAGGAGAAAATAGGCATACTAACAAAAACTGATGGGAGAGATCCTCTGCTTGCTCCACTATGTTCGAGGTCTATGAATGACCAGTGTTAACATCAACTCAGCAGCAAAGAGATATGTCAAATCAACCGTTGGAGACATGGTAAACAACCAGTAAAACTGGTTCCACTTGTTTGACATCCACTAAGCAAGTGATGAAACTATAAATGCAGAACCCAAACTAAATTTCCATAACCAGCCAACTTGCAACTCACGAGTTACCACATTCACTTCCTAAAAGTTCATAACTACTTTAACTAGCCAAAGTTCAATGCAAAAAAAAAGAAAGAAAAAAAGAAGAGGAATAATTCTAATTACCTCACGAAATAAAGCATTGATTTTTTTCATGTCCTTTTCAGCCAAATCTAGGAAGACCTGATATCAATTAAGAAGAAAATATACAATGTGAAAAAGGAAGCACAAAGAAAAATAATCTCCAACTTCCAATCAATAGGCATATGATCAAGGGCACAAGTGCTTGCAAATGCACATAGTGACATATTTATATGACTGCATATGCTTAGAAACGCACATCTGCAAACACAGGTTTCCTGGATAAACACCGACACACACCACAATCAAGCAGGAAAAGGCAGGATAGAGGATGAGAGTCAGACTGAATAGGCATGACCAAGCATTTTGGCTGCGTCTAGTGAATTTCAATTGATTATCTGTGAGTATATACATGTACAAATATGAATATATGTTTTGTAACTATATTAAGAAAAGTAACTCCAAAAATAGAATTGCAGTGTTTGATTTCCAGCCACGTAAGAGTTTCACTGACAAGAGTAGTACTTAATCACCCTTTTGTGTGAATATGCATAGGAACACATACTTGTTTGCATACCCATAGAGATGCATATTTACGTCAGTGTATATGTACAGAGAGACATATAAGCAAGCACATGCTGTCCCACAAAAACATAGACGCACACAACAACTTCTTAACTTGATTTAGGAACAGATTCCTAAAATACAATTCAGCCAGTGCTTAACTCCTAGCCACGTAAGAGTTTCACCCACAAGATTATTTGCATATGCCAAAACAGCTGCACCAAGTCCATGGAACAAAAGTCTTCCATAACCAAGCCACATAACTTTTTTCTCATGTGAATGCAAGAGCGAAGTATTGCATCCCACTAACCAGTTGAAGCCCCAGATTAGCAATCAAAGCTTATCCTTCCCTTTCCTTAGTCTTTGAAGCATATATTAGCATTTGGAAATTACAAGGCGAAAGAGCTACCATATGCTAGACACCAACCAGACAAGCTTCAGTATTAATCATATGTAAAAGGCCAGCCACAATTTGAACTGCTCATAAGACACAAGGACAAAGGGAAAAGGAAAAACTACTTGTTGCCTGCGCTTCACAGGAAGCTCGGAAAGAACATCTTTTTTAAGTCTACGGATCATTACAGTTGCCTTCATCAAATTGTGCAATTCTTCATGGTTACTTGCACCTTGATATACCCCAAAAATACCCTGAAAGACCAGTGAAAATGATGGCATTGTTCATGCCCTAGATAACAATAGAGCAACTTAATACAGAGGCTTTTAATTCAAAGGTACTTGCCACTTACACCCTTGCAATATCGGTTACCATATTCGTGAACATTCTTATATACATCAGGATACAATGCTTCCAGCTGTAAAAAGGAAAACAACTTGTCTGGCATGATTAGAGCATAACCTCTGACTGTGTAGTGACAAATGAAGTGACATGTAAAAGTACCTGCTTGAATAGCTCAATTGGTCGGGATAAAGCAGGAGTTCCACTAAGCAGTATTGTGTATTGAGCTTTCTGCAATCATTACGTCACAACAGAAGGAATGAGAAAAGGAGACAAAGAGAAAGCAAGAAAATATGCATCTAGCTCATTCGATTCTCATTTACATGATTATTGACCTGATGCAAATGCATCCAGATCCGCATCAAGACCCCCCCCCCCCCCCCCCAACAACAAAAAAAAAAAAAAAAAAAAGAACAGAGAACAAACTGAAACATGCTGTATACTGATTGGTTTCTATGCCATAAATTCTTGCTTCATATAAATATTGCCCAATTCATTTACAGCTTAAATGGACGAAAAGAAAGGTTTACAAAAAAACACATTGATGTCTAAGCTGTACATTCATCTGCTACATCTGCAAACCTTTGATCTAAGGTTACTGGAGAAGAAATGTGTGGTAAGGTTGAAGATTCTTCTCATCCTAACAGTTGACCACTTTTGCTGGCTCAGTAAGACAAAAGGAAAAATGTAACTGTTTAAGCATGGTTAATCAAGCAGGTGCTGGTTTAGTTTCCTTAAAGGACGTAACCAGGTCTTTTATGGTAAAGCAAGGGTCCACCAAAAGCAAATATGGTGAAAGACTATGTTGCCACCAGAGAATATAGAGTGATATACTTGGGACATCATCACATGGTTACATTCAAATGCTCGGAGATCATTATCAAAGTTATATATTAAAGGATAAAATTACCACAGTAGGCACATTCCCAAATAAGGGTTACAGAAACCATCCACTCACTTCTAAACCCATTGACTTATGGTAATACATACAAACATTGGTAATATTTGCAATTGCATAGTCTACAGATAAATTGGCAGATGCAAGCATATTAGTTATCTTTATCAAGAAAGAAAGACCTTTAAAACTGGAAGGGAAGCAGTTGTTCTCTTTGCTTGAGCATTTTTCAAAAAGTGTGACTCATCTGCAATCACAACCTGAACAAAAGAGTATATGAGGATTATTGAGACATACGCAGCAACATCATTTTTTCCTTGCAAGTCACAAATATATGATCAATTAGAATTATAAGCCACCCATCCATCTGAAACTCATTTAAGCCATTTTTATTTTAATTGATGCATTTTTCGACTGTCTAAGATTCAGCATAAAGAAGTTTCCAACTATCCATGCAGCAATAGTTCCAAGGACAATGTGCTCTTTCGATTTACTTAATTTTAAAGACACAGGATAATGAGACATAATAGGTAGAATATTGACTTAAAGGAAACACAGTGAAGAAGAAGCAATCAAATAACAGGGGCATTACCTTAAACTCTAACGCCATTAGTAGATTCTGTAGCTTAGGGACTATGTCGTAGGAGATGATGTTGAATAGGCCATCAAGATGAATGCGGTCCTTTGTATTTGACGATACTACTGTATACCCAGCTCTGTTTGATCCACCATATTGAGAGAGAACAACCTAGAGAATAACTCAGTTGCAAAACATAAAAAAATTCTGTGGAAAACAACCAACAACCAAGATCTCATAGATACAGGGTATAAGAGACAAAAATAAATAAATAAATAAACGCTTAAGATTCCAACTTCAACAACCAAAGAAAAAAGAATCAGAAAATTTTAGCAAGAGAATTCAGACAACATACAAGTATATCTGACGGAGGAATATCAAGCCATTGCTGAATCATCTGCCAAAGAAGAAGGAGATCAAAGGCAATTTAAGCAGAAGCATCTTCTTTATCTGAAAAATGAAGCTAACAAGACACCTACCGAAGCCCAATGCAGGCGTAAGGAAGAAGGGGTAAGAATAAGAACAGGCCATGAATCACGGATGCACGCACTTACAGCAATAGCCTGCAGAGGCCACACGAAGTCACTATGCATGCTTAAACCACAATGAAAATTACAAATACTTCAAGTGAGAATCAATTGCCTGTAAAGTCTTTCCCAGCCCCATTTCATCTGCTAGAAGAACTCTCCCTCCATGCTCCAATATAAACCTTAGAAACATACATAATAAAATAGCAAAACTTCATCATGTTCCTAGGAAAAGAAAAATTTATGCATGTCGAATAATGGCAACCAAATGAGGTAAAATCTTTGTAGGCACTACATACCTTACACCATCACGCTGAAATGGCATAAGCTTAGATTCAACATGACTAGGCATCATGTCATATCGGTCTTGAAGTAAAGCACCAACGAAGAACAAAAAAAAAAAAAAAAAACTATTTAGAGATAGTGAGGAAAAAGAGAAAAGGAAATCCAAAAATGTACATAAGCTATTAGTCTAGAATAGCACATATATTATCGAGTATGTGAGTGTAAAAGAAGGTTGAATTCCACATTGAGAAGATGTTATAAATAGAGGTTTCTAGTATAGCACAGTTGGATTAAACCCATACATTCTCCATGTTATAAATAAATGTTACTAATATAGCACACTTAGAATTAAACCCATACGTTTAAACTTTTGAACTAAATTCCAACATGCTGTATTTTTCGCTCACTAGAAAACTCCAAATATTACAATAATATCATACTGTAAAGCAACGCACTATGGGGGATGATAATGATCTCTTTCAAAGTTAAAAGGGCGATGACACACATGACACTGACAGAGTGCCCTCTGAGTAGCGCCAAAGGTGCATAGTACAGGCAATCCTATATAGCGTATAAGTGATCCCAAAGACAGCTTAAAAGAATAAAATTCCATTCAAGCAGATGTAACAGTATGGTGATTGACTCACAATTGAGGAGGAGATTGTTTTGTGTCCAAACGTTAAAAAGGTTGAATCCCATATTGTAAAGATGTTACAAACTTAAGTAGTCAATATGTTTTTAATTATTCTTTGGATTCAGTAGTGTGCCAATGTAACATATCATAGCCTCTCCAGAAAACTACCAAGCATGTTATTCCCCCTAGCGCAATATCCAATTTGCATGAATTCAGGGGGACACTTTAACTGCCAAAATGCATGTTACCGTGTTCACTGGTAACAAATTTTCAATTAAACGTGATGATTGAAAAGAAGATAGCATATATCTTTAATTATTCTTTGGATTCAGTAGTGTGCCAATGTAACATATCATGGCCTCTCCAGAAAACTACCAAATATATTATTCCCCCCTAGCGCAATATCCAATTTACATGAATCGTAAGGGACACTATAACTGCCAAAATGCACGTTACCGTGTTGGTTGGTAACAAATTTTCAATTAAATGTGATGATCGAAAAGTAAGATAGCATAAATTAAGTAATCTGAAAGGAAATCATATAATATCTGAAAATTTTTGAAGCAGATGTGATGTACCAAGAAATCTATTACACACCTAACTGTAGAAGTAAATCTTATAGATGCACAACAATCATACCTCGAAGATCTGGAACTGCAGCGGCAGCAGCAATAGCACGATGCACCAAGGGATCTAAGTTGTCCACCTGGGCAAAAAGTGTTTCAACAATGAAGAAAAGAAAATCCAATACGCAACCCAAAAGAATTAATTAAAAAAAAAAAAAAAAAACTCAGCACTTGGAACTCCAGATGAACGTTATAAGACACTAAACATGAGTGAAAAACTCTCAGTAGATTCCAGATAAACCACCACAGCAGCAGGCCAACTCTACAGCACTTCAAAGGAGCACAAGTTATCACCTCAACATTGTAACCAGATATCTGATCAAGGACTTTTTCTGCCAGGGGCAAGGAAGACACCGGGAACATCCATAGCCTATGGGTTTCAAGGTTCCAGCAAAAAGTGCAGAAGAAGCAATTATAAGTCCGAAGTCGCTTATGATATAACTATAAACTTCAGGTGTGATGTGTGTGTGTCTGTGTGAGAGAGAGAGAGAGAAACCTTTCTTTTGCATTCCAAGCCGCTCTGGGGATTTTGCGGAAGGCAGCTACTAATGTCTGATACAAAATAGAATTTAATGCATTAGCAAAAGAAGACTCGCACGTGGTAAAAATGATCATTCGGCAGGGAGCTAAGGGCACCACCTGGTCATACGAGAATTTTGAAGCAATGTTTCCGCTGGCATGAAGAAAAAATTTGACGGATAGTTTGGGTAGCTCCTTTTGATCTTCGAACATAGAATACAGTAAGTCAGAAAAATTTGCCAAAATATTCATAATAAACATAAATCACATCCAAATGGTGTACCCAGTAGGCAGCTGGGTATAAAAACTAAAGGCAGGCGCAGGGATGTAGAAAAAAGTTAAACCTTTCATTATTATCAAAGAATGATCGTTTTGTCAGTGTTTTGAATTCATTGACGGTAAACAAATCTTTTTGAATCTGAATACAAGAGAAAGTGAGGCAGTGCCCTTCCGTGAATATAAGGTATCTTCGGGCTTTTTGAAAAGTAGCAAATAATTTGGAGGAGCTGCAAGCCGAATAAACGGAAAAACCCAAGAGAAGCAAATTTTGAGGGAGTCACTAACCAGTGTTCACTTTGGTCGTGACTGATGAGGGTACTACCCCGGACCCAGTAGACAAATCTCCAACCTGAAACTCAACGCAAAATGCATACTACATATTTATATTCTTGAAATTTGGACGCAAAAATAGTCGGAGATATGAAAATTGAGTTGAACCCTAGAACCTCAAAGAAAAGAACCCAGAAAAGCTTTACAAGCATCGACCAACGCGGGACTCCAAACCTTGTTACGAGAAGAATCCGTATTGGATTTGGAAGGCAAAGCCCGCTGGTGCTGTTCTTGTTTTTGTTGTGGTAGTGATTGGTTGTTATTGTTATTGTAAGAATACGCAAGGGAAGCAGACGAAGAAGATGATGATGATGAAGAAGAACAAGAAGAACAAGAAGAACTGAGATTGTAGCTTTGCAGTTTAGCGATTTTCTGGAAGGCGTCTCTTTCAAGTGTATCCAGTTCTTCCGCACTGAACTCCCAGTCATCATCATCCAATTCCATTTCTGCGCGCGCTTTCTGCTTCTCTACGCAGAGTAGTCCTAACGCTAATTTTGGTTGCTCCAGCGAGTCATTTTGGGGGTAAAGTTTAATGGCCGCGGATTTGATTTTCAATTCTTCCTGTGTCTTCTTCTCTGTCGGGCCGCAGCCCAACTTTCTTGCCTTGCTTAGGGAGCCCAAAACCAGCAGACGTTTCCAGACATAAAAAATGGCAATAACTCATGTGTGCATGACCAAAGATTCATATAAAAAATGTGATACTTTCAAGTTAGGTCTTTAGACCTTCTAGTATAATATCAAAATTTGGGTTGAATCTGCTTCACTTATGAATATGATTAAATCAATTATTTTTATACTGTAATATTCTATCACACTTCTGATCTGATGTCTCAACAGTCCATTCTATAGTAACTTTACTTTAATTATACGCAATTCAAATATGAGATATAAAATTTGTCAATGATGTCAATTATAAAGAACCTAATTTTTATGTCAAGTATATAATTTTTTTATAATAAAATTTATGTGTAAAAATTATCTCTCTAACTCTAAATTAATTTTTGAATCTAGTCTCTTAAACTTTTTAACAGCTCTCCCGGGACCTACTTCCAAACAGCACCACCTTCCTTCTTCGTTAACAAACACTAGTACTTGTCATTCCCTTCCTCATCTCATCCGAAATGCCCTCCCTACGGCTATATTCCACGTGACTTGTCGGTCTCCTACCATAAATATGCATGAGGAAACTTCATGCGGTGTTCCTCAACAGTAGGCTGAATTTGTCTGATGCAAATGACGATACGCAGTACATACCTTGGCTTTATTTTCTCCCAAGAGAAAAACAAATACTATTAAAAGAGCTGCGTCCACTGCTTCATACCTAGAAGCCAACACGCCTTTGCTTTTCTCTGCGGCCTCCTCATCCTCCTTCCTGCTCAAAGTTCTGGTAATTTTTCTTATTTGTACAAGCATCTTTGATGGAGTTGTAGTTTTAAGGAGTGTTTCTCTGCTTAATTTGGAAAATTACAAATAATGCTGCTTATGGTGTCCTACAAAAGTTGATCTAAAAGCTTGCCCTCTGTAAGGTTCTTGGCATTTGCATTACTTTACTTCACGTCGGTTACAGCATTTTGATCAGACTTCGTTAAGACATATTTCACAATAATGGTCATATTACATACTTCTCAATGCACAGAAGACAACTGATGTACTGATTTGTTCTGTTTAGGCCACTGGAACTTGCTTTCCCACTGCATGACTTGGAACTATTCTAAATCATAATTTACTCCAGATCACGTTAAATTTCCTTTCCATGGGGAAGCAGCTCCAATGCGTGCTTTCTATGAAATTGTTGGCTGCACACTCTATTTCCGTGAATCCCACTTGTTGCTGGACATACTTGAATGCTCTTGTTCTATCATTCGCTCTGTGTATATATGCATGTCTGGAAGTTGTGTTTACATGCATTTCCACTCAAGTTAGATTACTTCCCTCATGGTTCCTCTGATCCATTTTCGGGAGTCCTAATCAGTCAACATTCTTGACATTCTGGATACTTGTGGGATGCAACTCTAAGGTATTACTAACTTGTGATTTTCCAGCCTCTTTTATCATTTCTTGAACCGCAAAAAGAATGTAGAGAGTAAGAGTTGAACTTTACTAGTTCGTTCCTGCCTTCCGAGAAACAGAATCACGTAGAACGAATATAATAGTTTTTCTCCTTTTTTTTCCTAAGAACGACTCGTTTTTTGCTGGCTTATTGCTGCTGCATTCTCTCAATGTTAATGAAAAAGCTATGTTCCTCAGCATCTGTTATTTTGTATAGATGGTGAATAAGTTTCTCTTGGTGGGTCTCTGCATATTAATATGCTCCTTGGCTATTCCTTCTTCATCCAATGGCCTTGTGAGAATCTCTTTGAAGAAACAGCGTTTTGATCTGAATCGTATGAAAGCGGCTAGAAGAATTGGGAGAGAGGGAAAATTTGCTAAGAACCTACTGCACAATATTCGCAATGTGGGTGCTTCAGCCACAGATATCGTCTCCTTGAAGAACTTTTTGGATGCTCAATATTATGCAGAGATTGGAATTGGTTCACCTCCACAGAAGTTCAGTGTTATCTTCGATACCGGCAGTTCCAATCTTTGGGCCCCATCGTCATCCTGTTATTTTTCTGTAAGTTCTATTTGTAATTAAGAGCTTTTGGTTTTTTATTCTCCTTTGTAATATACTTAGAAAGCCTTATAATTGTGCAGATAGCTTGCTATGCCCATCCTAGGTACAATGCTAGCCGGTCCAGTACATATGCGGAGATTGGTATGGTTTCTAGTCAGATAGTTCTACGATTTCATGAAACTATTAGTTACATAAGTTGTGCTGTGTTACGGCAGTATGATCCTTTTTCTCGAAGGGAAGAAAGACTAATTCTTCTTGTTCTGAATGTAGGTAAACCTTGCAATATTAGTTATGGTGTTGAATCGATTTCGGGTTTTCTCAGCAAAGATAATGTGCAAATTGGAAATCTTACTGTCAAAAATCAAGTGAGAGATTTCAACTTGTATTTTCTGTGCATCAATGTCAACCTTATGGTTTCTTTTGATGCTAAGACATTTTTATGATCCTCAAGGTATTCGTTGAGGCTACAGAGGAAGCTGTTAGTTTCGTCCTGAAAAAATTTGATGGGGTTCTTGGACTTGGATTTCAGCAAGTTTCTGCAGGGAATGCTATGCCACTTTGGTAAAGATCTTGGCTTTCTCTTCAACATCATTGTCCCCCTACTAACGTTGAAAGGAATTTTTCCTTCATGGTTTATGTTTCTTCCCATCTGTTGCCATGGATAATGTTCCTTGTTCTTGGCACAGGTATAACATGGAGCAACAAGGTCTAGTAAGCCAGAAGATCTTTTCTTTCTGGTTCAATCAAAGTGACGGAGGTGAGATCATCTTTGGCGGTGTTGACCAGAAACACTTCAAGGGTGAGCACACTTATGTTCCGGTTACTCAAAAAGGTTACTGGCAGGTGCAGTTCTTATTTTCCATCTATTTGGTTTTACACTTCCTTTCCCAGTTGCTCTCACCTTCTCTAGATAGTAAGCTTTTGCCTTCTTTTATTTTGATGTTTCATCTTCTAGATTGAAATGGGAGATCTTCTAATCGCAAACCAGTCAACAGGTGATGAAATTACATACTTATATCCACTAGGGGTTCATTATAATAGTTTACATTTGTTTAACAGAAAAAAAGTATCCTTGCATTCAATTGATTGTTTTTAAGGTTATTGAGGCTAAAGAACACAGGGTTCCTTCAAGAAAGACTTCATTTTGAATAGATCATGGCCTTGTACCTTTAACACTTCGAGTGATATACAGATAAAAAGACTTGAATTCAGAGTTATTTTGCATTTTTCTTTTTCTTGGTATCCTTTGTCCATGCTTATTACTCCGCTTCAAGTCATTAAGATCAAAATATCCTAGCATTTTCTTTATGTTCGATTTTGAAGACCAAGCAAAATTGCCTAATGTTCTAGTATCACTGACGTAAAAAGTATATAATTCCTAAGATTCCCAAGTTCAAAGTTCCAGGTTTCTGTGCTGGTAGTTGTGCTGCAATAATGGATTCAGGCACATTCTTCATTGCCGGACCAACGGTATGCGAGAGTACCTCTATGGCATTTTTCTAACTGTGCTTTTTTCATTTTTTGAAAAGTAACACCTTTTCTCTCTGTTCAAATTCTATGTTCTCAACTTAACAATCTCATCAACTTCAGGAAAACATCACTGAGATCAACCGTGTCATTGGAGTAAAAGGAGTGGCAAGCATGGAATGTCACAAAGTGATTTCTCAATATGGGGATCTAATGTGGGATCTCTTGATATCAGGGGTCTGTCTATTCGGATAACCCTTTTATGATAATGCTAAAGGATAATGTCTTACACTTTTCTTCCCTGGTCTACAGGCACAGCCCGACAAAATGTGTTTAAATATCGGACTCTGTTTCAATAATGGGACTCAGCTTGAGAGGTTATGAACGCCTTCCCTTTTCTCACTGTGATTTCGGTATTCACAGCAGCCTCTGTACTTAATCCAAAATGTGAATTAATGCAGCAAGATCATCAAAACAAAGGTGGAAGCAAAGAGTGGGAAGGCATTGGCGGTTGGTGAAGACCTCGTTTGTACTGCATGTAAGATGACTGCTATATGGATCCAAGCTGAGCTTAAACAAAACAAGACAAAATCAAAAATATTCGAATATGTGAACAAGGTTATCTTCCCACATATCCTCTTTGGTTTTCCCAAATGAATCGACCATCGGTTAATCCACAATAGTACTGACATTCTCTGCATGTTCTTTGCCCTTGTTGAAGCTGTGCGACAACTTGCCGAATCCACTGAAAGAATCAGCTGTCGACTGTGATAATATAGTGAACATGCCAACCATTTCATTCATGTTTGGGAATAGATCCTTCCACCTCACACCTGAGCAGGTATGGCTCTTTTGCCATTGTGTTTTGCAGGAAGTCCAAATGAAGAACAGGAAAAGAACCCTTCCAAGTTCACATCCGCAGTCAACTTATGTTCTTTTCTCTTGTGAAAGCCCATTTGTAAGAACTGAAATGTTCTCATTCTGTTTCTTTTTGTGCTTTGCATTGCATATCCAGTATGTCCTTAAGGTCGAAAAAGCTCTTCCCCCCATCTGCATCAGTGGTTTTGTTCCCTTAGACGTTCCTCCTCGTGAAGGCCCCCTCTGGTATGTTCTTATTCAAAGCTTGGATCCTTCTATGCAGCACCATTGTTGAGAAATCTTGATCCTTTCTTTTATTCATGTAGGATTCTTGGAGAAATGTTCATGGAAGCTTATCACACCGTGTTTGACTTTGGCAAGCTCCGAGTGGGATTTGCAGAAGCTGTTTAGTGATCTTCCGGTAAAGAGACCAGGGCTTATCAGCGAGATGGACCATATGGCGTGTTGTTAATAAATAAAGGGTTACCAATAAAGATTGAGATATGTCTATGACCCTTATGGTCAAATACTCGAAGTCATATGGTTCAATTATTTATGCTTTGTGGTGGCTCAAGCAACTTTCCAAACTGAAGAAAAAATCCAAAGTAGCATTAATACAATTTATTTCTCACTCACCTGCTAGTCGTAGTCATCTTTTAAATGCTTCACATTACTTACAATTTATCATCAAAATTTTCATATAAGAAAACTTGCATGCCTTATAAGCCAATTTTAAAGAGGAAATTAATTTTCTGAAACAGTATCAAAACTTGTAATTTGGCAAATAAAATCTTATTATAGTTCATAGTTAAGGTGTGAGACCTTTTTTGTGATATATTTATGGAGTCACAACCTCACCTTAAAATGGTTGCCATAGAGTTTTATAATGTCCCATGTTATTTGCAATATGTTATGGAATCCTCTATAATATATTTCTCTTCTTATTTTAAGCCATTATTAAGGAAGAAATGAGTTTTCTAACAACCTTCACACTCCAACATAATCTATGTTCCCTATCTAAGCTTGAATGGGCTTGTGGACATGCATTGATTAGATGATGGGCACTAGAGAATGTCCCATCCATGTGATTGCCAATTCAAAGTAACATCAATTCAAAAATTTGTTGAAACCTATTAGAAAGTTCACTTTCTTCTTTAAAAATAACTTATTATAAGTAGAATACTTCTATATACAAGGAGTAAACACATGCAAATACACTAGATTTTAACGAGCCCTCTCATCACTAGTATAGGAAAACACTTCTTATAAGGACCTACCCAAATCCATAAGGAAATAAGCATCTCACTTGATACTTGGGTATTTATACAGTTTTGAAAATGTTCACTTCTTCTCTTAGTTCCAACTTATGAAAGAGAAAAATATCATCCATAAATAAGGAGCACAACAAAGCCGATATTTTGATAACAAGATACATATATTGAATTTGTAATGCCGAACAAACTAAGCACCATGATTAAGTATCCCAAAAACCACTAGTTAATGGTGATCCAAACTAAGTACCATGTCTCATTCTCTTATTAAAAAGCTTATTTCTCTTTTAAAATTGAATTATAAGATAAGAAAATACACTCACATTAAAAAAAAGAATAGTAGCTTGGTAAATTGATGATCTAAGACATACCAAATTTTAACATGTCACGTCTCCCCAAGTATGATAAAACACTTTTATTAAGACTAGTCTACAAAAAAATAATGTTTAACTAGAAACCTAATTTTTGATATTATGTTATAAGAGTCTTTTCCTTTACTATATAAGAGAGGAAAATACATTTACATATAAGGAATGTAATAAATTAATATATAAACAATTTACAATACATACTAGATTTTGACATCATTCAACAAATGTATTGAATGCAAAAAAAAATAAAAATCATGGACTTAAAAGTTCCATCAAAATACAAATTGGTCCACGTAGTTCCTATTTTCATGTTTGATATGGATTTATGAAGAATGAAAGGGAACCGATGGTCTTGTTAAGCTTGTTGTAGTGGAGAAGGGAGCTTGATATTCGTTCAACTAGAAGAAGAGCTATGAAATTGAGTACTCCTACCATTGCAATGTTCTCAAAGTTTGGTAGAACTTATCTTTCATATATCACGGATACGAACATCTTCAATTCTTTTAGTCCTTGTAATGGATTGGAAAAAATATGGTACCAAATTAATGCTCACAAAAACTTTTAAAAACATTAGGGGCTCAAATCTCCTAGCATGAAGTAGAATTCCTAACAGACATCTTCAAAGGTTAACAAAACATATGGATAATAACTCGCAAAAGAATTCAGCTCATGACAAAGACTAGGTATGAAAGCTCAATTATTTTGATCATAGAAATAGTGTTCCAATAATTACGTAGTTGATTCGAACATAGAAAGATCCTAAATATGAGATTTTAAGTCGCAAGATTTATTAGTTTAATAATAAATTAACAAGGTTATTGATCACTAGTTTGGGGTAAATAGACGACTGTATGAGTTATTTAAAAAAATTGAGAAAAAAATGAGATTTTAATATTATTTCCCTTTGTATTATACATAGATTAATTTTTTTTAATCCAATTGATCATGTCTTAAATATAAAACCGGGGTTTCAACACTTTGGAAAGAAGACGATAAACTGGATTTGGTTAGAGGCTTTTCCAAGAAAACAATTATAGCGTGAAGAGGAAGGAAAATGTGTACAACTAAAGAGCATGGTGAACATTTGTCTTGGTGTTAACAATGGATGCGGGAACTTCAAGAGCAATCGTGCAAATTGTGGTCAACACAGTTCAGAATGGAAAAAAAGAACAGCCAATAGGTAAACCGCTGGAAGGAGTATCGTGTAAGTAATTTAGAAATTCGTACTCACAGAGCATATATCCTCCAGCAGGAAGTTACGTGGTGGCTTCCTGAACCACGAAGAAATTTGCCTTGGTATGCACCTGGGATCCATAGAAGACAACAACTAGCAAGGACTGTTCGGGTGGACAAATAGCGTTTACCCACTCCAGTTGAAAGGGCAGGCTCTCGCTTTTGCTGCATAAAAGCATATAACTCCTCTGCCTGTGGACTATGTTGGCCCCAGATACTTGACTCCCATTTCTGGCTCTAAAGGACCGTCAGGTATCAACGCATGCAAAGTTTCCTGCTGGGTAGCTGTTAAAAATGAAACTGTTGTCTAACTTCATTAAGCAACTTATTTCTTTTTTATTTATCATCTGGGTCTGATTTTGTTTATCGTTTTGATCATGATAACAATGGAAACAACTCTGCATGTAACTCTAGCTCTTTCATAAGCTGTAATGACAATAATCTTGTGCATGAACATGCAGTTATTTCTTTGTATCATACCGCCAGTTTCGTTAGCGACTGCTTGTATATAAGGGGAAGACACTGTAGGACAGGCGTATGACAAAACGAGCATGATAACATTCGAATTATGTCACAGATTTTTATGCTCATTTCTGGACTGGGTTTTCTGCGCCCAATTAGGGAATTCTTATACCCTTTCGGCTGAACCAATTTTTTCTTTTTATCAAATTATGTCAAACCAGAGAACTGCATGAGCATGGGGATTAAGTGCCTTCTGGTCGCACTCTGCATATGGGCTTCGTCAGATTCCTTGGTTTCTTCAACTTCCTCTGACGGACTGATTAGAATTGGTTTAAAGAAGCGTTCTTTGGACCTTAAGAGTATAGATGCTGCAAAAATCACCAGTAAAGAGGTTCTTCATCCTAGAGATGTCCACCATAATAATAGTCATTCGAATGGCGTGAATGCAAATATAGTGTATCTGAAGAATTATCTTGATAGTCAATATTATGGAGAGATTGCCATCGGTACTCCGCGGCAAAGCTTTGCTGTTGTATTTGATACTGGCAGCTCCAATCTTTGGGTTCCATCTTCCAAATGCATATTTTCTGTAAGTTTTGCAGTAATACGAAGTGTTTAAAGTTCCTTCAATCTATTGAAGTTCTTTGTAAGGCATTACCTTATGCAGATTGCTTGCTATAGCCATTCGAGGTACAGGTCCAGGCTATCCCGTACCTATACTAGGATCGGTAAATATTGCTGATTCACAACTTTTGTAAATTTCGTTATCTTCAAAGCTGATATTTTATTGTGAGGATACATGATATAGTTTGTCCTAAACATTTGTTCACTACATCATTCTCAATTTTTTATTTTTTATTTTTTTTAGGAAAGCACTGCAAAATCCCTTATGGTTCTGGATCCATTTCCGGCTTCTTCAGCCAAGACCATGTCAAAGTTGGGGAATTTGTCATCAAAGATCAAGTTGGTTTTCTTGGCTTGCTCAAAGTTTGATTCTTTAAATATGTTACTATCTTCATTGCATTAATGTTGTGTATTTTCCTATCCTTCAGGAATTTGTTGAAGTTACAAGGGAAGGATTGTTAACATTCTTAGGTACAGAGTTTGATGGAATACTTGGGCTTGGGTTTCAGGATATTGCTATCGGACAAGCCATGCCAGTGTGGTATAGTTTTCACCTGGTTTAGTCTTATTAAGTAAAACACCACCACACCTTTCTCTCTACATCTTCCCATATCTCCCCATACCTCCCAAACACCTCTTGCTCCTTCTCCATATGGTTTTGATGCATCTATTTAGCGATATACTTTTTTCTTTGTTTGGAGAAAATTCAGACGGCTAATCTCTTTTTTATTCTATGCTTTTGATCCCTTGAACACACATATATCCTTTTTGATTGCAGGTATAATATGGTTGGACAACAACATTTCAGCCAGCCGATTTTCTCTCTTTGGCTGAATCGAGATCCCACCTCAAAATTGGGAGGGGAGATAGTCTTCGGAGGAATTGATTGGAGGCACTTTAGGGGTGACCATACGTATGTCTCCCTGATTAACGGGGGCTACTGGCAGGTCTATATATTCAAGAATTTGTTGCTCTGCTTTACTGTTTTCTTATCATCAAACAGAGTGATGTTTGACTTGAAACGCATTCATTTAACCAGGTTGAGGTGGGAGACATTCTTATTGAAAACGATTCAACAGGTTCTACTACATGTCTATTACTTTTGATTTAAATTGTCTTCGACTTTGGTACACTATATGAGCACGACTGGCTTAGATGTTGTGAATTTAATTTTCTAAAGATTGTATTAGGTCTAGTAAGAAATACAGCAGGACCGAGGAAAGAAGTCTTTGCCTTTCCTTTGTGAAATAACCTTGAAAATTTGACAAGTTTAGTTCAGAGGACTTAATAGCTGATGAATTTCCATTTAATATCTCCTCTTAATTGGTGTTTGACCATTAATGAACTTATTTCTCATTTTAGATGGATCCAAAAGAAAAATAAACTCTTCCATTATTTTCATGACATTTAACAGGGCAAGATGGACAACATATTTCCATCCTTTTTACTCATCCCAAGCATGTACAAGTAAACCATAACCACTTTTGAAATTTCCAGGATTATGCAAGAATGGCTGTGGTGCTATTGTAGATACAGGGACATCGTTACTGGCGGGTCCAACAGTATTGATACTCATACTTAAAGCTTGATTCAATTTCTTTTTGATTGGGTTTTTTCCATGGAACGTTTTGTTCCATGCTTATCTAGTCCGTGTTTTCAGGCTGTTGTGACTCAAATAAACCATGCTATTGGAGCAGCAGGATTCGTCAGCTTGGAATGTAAAGCTGTCATTTTTAACTATGGAAATATATTATGGGAATACTTAATAGAAGGGGTTGGTTCTTTTGTCCCTTTATAACACTTTCTTAATTTGCTCAAGGGAAACACACACCTTCCTAGAAGAATAATTTATTCCCCTTTATGGTAGATCCGACCTGAGATAATATGCGTGGAGGTTGGACTTTGTTCATACAATGGATCTCGTGATGCAAGGTAGGCAAACTACTTCCATTTTTGTAACTTTTCAAGATGAGGACGAGGGACCGACAAATATTAAGGAAATCATGATAGGGTTAAATAGGTGATGAGGATGGGAAATCCTGACACCTTAGCGAGATAAGGCCTTGAATAAAGTGTGATAGTATCCAAGAGGTACTAAGGAGTTCCAATTTTAAAGTTTGACTATTCTGTTTAGAGTGATATCACATATATGACTAATCCTTTTCTTGAGTTATGAGAAGAAGATATGAAAACCAACCTAATACCATAATGCAGTGCTTGGGCAGCAAGACATAAATATGCCAGCAATTGCCTTAGGTTCTAACAGAAACTTTATTTTTAAAGTTTCATTCTCAATTATCAGAGGACAAACCAAACTTCCACTTGTGCAGCACTGGTATTGCATCAGTGGTTCAGAATCAGACTTCGGACGGTTCTTCAGTTGATGAAAGTGCTTTCTGTACCTTCTGTGAGATGATTGTTTTCTGGATCCAAGTACAACTTAAACAACAGAAAACAAAGGAAAAAGTTTTTAGATACGTGAATGAGGTAGTTTCTCTGCAAAGAAAGAATATACATTCAATTTTTGTTATGTTTCTACAGACTTGGACTAACAGTTCTGCAATTTTCGTGTGTTAAAGTTATGTGAAAGGCTCCCGAACCCCTTCGGGAGGTCCTTTATCAACTGCGATAACATTGCAGCCATGCCATATGTTTCATTCACAATTGGAAACAAATCCTTCCCCCTATCACCAGAGCAGGTATGCATCTTATCATCTCCTTGGTTAACTTCCTTGCATTTTCATGTGACGGGTAAACTAACATTATTTACTGAGGCATATCACAACTTGCCATATTTAACATCCACGTGAAATTTATGTCCACCATTGTGTTTGTTTATTACCGTACAGAAACTCTAAGGTTGTGATTCCTTGGTGCTACCTCGCTTAACTTTTTGTATAATGTTCATATCACTTTGTTACACAAGTAGCTTATCTTTTCCCAACGAACACAGAATACTATAATGAATCTCTTTCTGGTTCGTTTGTGTGATCCAAGTAGAAAAAAGGCTTATTATTTTTGAAATTTCTTATCTCCTTTTGGACCTTTAATTCAGTACACGCTCAGAGTTGAAGAAAGCTGTACCACTGTCTGCTTTAGCGGGTTTGTTCCTTTGGATGTCCCTCCTCCTCAAGGTCCTCTCTGGTAAGGCATTACTTTCTCTTCTTCAATCTTTGCCGCTTCATTCATTTATCCAGTTGTGAACTTGCATCCAGATACCTTTGCACTTGAATGAAATACACAGCTTTAGGTTTTTTAACCCACCTACAGTTCTGAATGTTAATATTTATATATGAATCTACGGAATATAACTGATATTTGCGCCTGCAGGGTTCTTGGAGACATATTCTTGGGAGCATACCACACAGTTTTTGATTTTGGTAATCTTAGGGTGGGATTTGCAAAGGCTGCATAGGACAGTTTGGTGTTAAAGCTTAAGCAGGCAATCCACCGTACATGACCAGTCAAATAGTATATACGTATCAGTTGACTCTCCATGCGCTAGGACCTTTGTGTATAGGTAATCGGATGTTTATAAAGAAATGTTTCATCCATAGTCATGAAAGCAAATTTGATGTATAGGTATTCGCTTTGCATTTTGCTTGTCTTTCTTTGTAATACTTTGGCGTGAGAACCTCAACTTTTCCCTATCAAATTTAGTGTTTCAGTTTGCAATACAATTCTGAAGTATCCCCAGCACCTCTGAACTTTGTGTTTTTCTTCAATACCACTAAATCTCAAGAGCATGAAGAATTAGAGCTGAAACAAGATGAACCTCGAATTCTTAATATATTTTTTAGTAATGTAAGATTCATTATCTATATCTTAACAATTTTCAATGAGAAAAGTTTTCATTGCTAAGAATGCTTTCTTACTGAAAACAGTCATGATGGACCAATTCATAATACGTTTTGACAATCTTCAACAAACTGAAGCATGCCCAAGTACCAAACAAAAGAAAACACCAAGCTATTTTCGTTGTTTTATGCAATAGAAGACGATGTTACACATTTATTCCGAGTACTAGAGGAATTTCCCGTATCAAGGAGCAGTGGCCGCAGTGAACATGGAGACAAGGTCACAAGTTATGGGTTTCACGTTGTCCAACCATTCGATAAGGCCCCAAACAAAGCTAACAATTGAGCAACTATGTTTAAGGCCCGTGAAAATGAGGCATAGGATGTCAGAGACATCTTGAGTACCATGCCATAAAGGCATTGTAGATGCATGCTTGCTTGGAGGCAGGACTCGGCGCGCATGTTGGGGCAACATGACCATAAACTGGTAGAGAAGCACCTGTTTAGTCGACGACGATACATGTCACGGGGCTTTGGACACTTGCCATTGGAGGACTTGGGGTTAACCCTTCTTAAGTACTCAGCCCTTATAATTTCTAGAAAAGAAGATCACGAGACAAGACTATTGATTCAAAGTTGAGATGTCAGCATATGGGCTCCCCACTCATCGGTCTACATTCAGCGTAGCACAGCACGTGGAACGACGGTCAAAAGACTCTCCACAGATTTCAATCGTCAGCCGCCCACCGTGTCATTTCACCACATTTTACCACATCCAGCCAAGAACACTTTTTTAACAGTTTGTGAAACGGGTATAAGTAGAGAAACTCCTCTAACCCCGGCATGTGAAGTCAGCCCACAGAGTCTCTTTTGGTGTTCTACTTTTTTGAGCCACCTTTAATTCCTTTGTCGTCCAAACCAAAGTCCTCTTCTTCTACCTTCTCCAAATCATCTCCAAATATTCCCACAACGTACACATGACGACTCAAAGTCAAACAAGTGTCAGGGGACCAAACCCATGCTACACACTTATTCTTCTAACACCAATAACCATGTTCCACCTAGCCCACAAAATATCTCAAAACCCTTGAAGAGTTGGTGCGTCGCAATGGAACGTGATATGAATGCTTTATACAACAAGAATCAATGTCATTAGTTGTAAGTGGATTTACAAGATTGAACTTAAGTCGGATAATTATACAACAAGAATCAATGTTATTAGTTGTAAGTAGATTTACAAGATTAAACTTATGTTGGATAATTATGTAAACACACTTAATGTGTGTTGAATGAAATCCCTTGGCCACCAATTGCTTTAAGTCTCTTCAGTTCAGCCTTATGAATCTACTTACTATCGGCAGCATTCATTATTGGGTGCAGAGGAATAGAGGTCCAAGTTTCATTGTTGTATAGGTGTAACATGGTTATTCGTGTTAGAGGAAGCGCGTAGCGTGAGTTTGGTCTCGGACACTTGCTTGACTTCAAGTCATCATATGATGTGTACATTATGGGATATTTGGAGATGATTTGGACGAACTAGGAGAAGAGTAACCTGGTTCAGACGGCAAAGAAAAGTAAAGGTAGCTCAGAAAAGTAAGAAACCAAGGGAGACTCTATGGGGCTCACTTCACGCGCTGCAGTGAGGGGAGTTGCTCTATTTATACCCCGTTTCACGAACTGATGAGTAATGCTGGTTAACGAGAAGAAAATATTTGTATTGCAGCGGAAGAACACAGTTTTAGACAGCAATCACAAAGAGGGTCAACGTACACAAAACACATTACACAATCCTTATTCATAACTTAAAGATCTCAACCACTTGTAGATGACGTTTTCACTCTTGATCGGACCATATAAGCGTAGGAATTACAGTAGTTATATTCTGGAAACTAAGTAGTCGTTGGAGATGACAGTTGAAGGCCAAGGCTTCCGGTATTTTCTTTTCTCTGCAGTCACACTGAGTACGAACATGGAGAGGAAGTGGTGAGGGACGGAGGAAGCTGTGAGGAACCAGGCGTCTCAGGCATTTTAGGAGTGGTGTCCTGCTCATCATGACCGTTGCTCTGAGGTGCACGCAAGATAGAGAAAGTGGCGGCGGCTACAGATGCTATGAAATTGTCGTCCTTGGTAATAGCTGCACGGACCATATCCACCAAGGAACCGTGCTTGTGTTTCTCTGCTGGAGACAGCGTTGGCAGCATAGAAGACAGATATGATGGGTGCTCTGTGAGTTGCAGTGTACATCCATGCAATGGCGGAGGGACGACGGATGGGGAGGATGATGAGAAAGATCGACGTAGGATGGATTGCTTGTCATGTTCAGGGTTTTGGGTCAAGTCGAGTGTGATTGTGGGATGTGATGAGGACGTAAAGAGGGGGGCCATTGTAGAGGGATTCTTTGACAGCAGCGGGAAGAGGCCTGGATTTGATGCGTGAATGTTGCTGGTGGTTGAGCCAGAAAGCATCATATTTACCGCCGCTGATGTTGTGCTAGCTATTGATGTTGCCGATGGAGGAAGAGGGTGGTTATGGCTTCCTTCATATGTTGTTATGAGGACGGACATATCCTGGGCACACCTTTGCACCTGCAATGCCATAGAAACTGAGCTTCAGGAGGTGAAAAATGAATGAAGATCAGGATTGGGATGCACTAAAGGGTGGAGGTATGCTGGGTTTGGTGGACCATTCCATCCTCAACAAATACTTTCATATAAACTTTCCCAGAAGAAATTAATGTAAAATAGAAAGATTCTTACCTGCTTGCGAACTGGACATCCAACGGCCATGGTGCAACGGTAGTATCCGCGTGGCCAGGGGTTACCCTTTGCCATCTTCTGTCCATACTTCCTCCATTGGCATCCATCGCTCATCTGAAAAACCAAATTTCCTTCGTCTTAGTTCACGTAATACAAGAGAACGAAAACAAGGAATACCATAACATTCAAAAAGATCCTACCATAGGGGTATCTAATCGTGCTCTTATGGACACCCTTGCCTTCTTGGCAGATGCATCACGGGTACTGTTCTCTGCAATCTTTGCTTGTGCCCCCTGAACCTGTGGTGCATAATCAGCAGTACCGTCCTGATCTCTGGACATCCGTTTCCTTCCAACACTGATGATATCATGATCCATTTCCTTGTATATTGCTTCGGTCCTGTTCTGTTCTGGATAAGCCACTCTGTCATGTGCCTTTTTGCCTGAAAGCCAAGGCTCACCAATTTCCAGAACTGAACTAGACTTGACTTGGCACAAACCATCCGTTTCATTTCCCACATCCTTTTGATTTAAGCACAGTGAACTCATCAGTTCTTTTCTATTTGTTTGCATGTTGATTGACTTATTGCATTACTTCGAAGTTTGAATGGTGAAAAACAAATTAAGAGATTGATGTAAGTTGCAAGGGTGTGATTCATGAAGTGCCTATTATATGCACACAGATTCCTTGTCATTTCTTTGTACTTTGCCTTAACCTCAAAAGTCCAATCAATACGGTAGGTGTTAATTATTTTATTATCTATAACTGAAGGGAGATAAATGGGAAACGATGACAAACCAAATTGTACCAAGAGATTATTTTTTATTTGGGTTGTCGGTTGTTGCAGTGCCAAACGTATCTGATTCTGAAGAGCTTTGTACTTCTTCGTAGCTTGATCTAACATGTCCTCTAGATTCCGGTTTTCCTCCTTTATTTGCAGGCTCAACTAACGATCATATGAAATAGGATCAAAACTGGGTTAAAAAGACTAACGAAGTAACGTGCGGTTAAAGCTATGGATCTCCTAGAAATCAAAGGATACTCACTTGGGTTACGTCCTGCTCATCAGTTTTACACCTCCGAGTGATGTTATCCAGGTTAAAAACTTCTTTCAGATCTGCCTGCAAAAGATTTTCATCCTGCTGCGTATGGCAACTCAACAAAAATCAAGTTTTCCACAGTAATTCCAGGATCCTTATTTAATTAATCCAGTAAGTTAGATATGATTTGGGCATATGAAACGCAGATCTCGAGTTAAGAAGCACGCACTTACATCGACTGATAACTCCTTGAGTGTCTGTAATGCTGGCGTAGCCTTGTTGTCTTGGTGTGCTACTTCTGGTGGCTTCTCCTGACTTACCTTGCTATGATTTGCAGAAAAGAAGTCAAATTCTTTGATCATTGTTGGTTCTGCAGGCACGGAATTCTCAACAGAACTTTGCTGAGCAGGCTCATCGCTGCCGGAGAGTGGTGATTTCATTGTAATTTTGAAGGACAGTTGGATGGGAAAAGGAAGGAGGGACTGTATGTTATGCTACTCAGCTAGTCTTTTGAAGTCTTCTCTTTCGTTTAAGAAAGACTTTTTCAGCTTTTAAAAGACAAAACAAGTGGCTGTCAGCAGTTTATAAGAAGTTTCCTTTAGGACTGGGAAGACTCCAGCTGCTTCAACGGCATGGAAACAAATGTGGCCAAAGACAGCCAAGTCGGGTGGGGGACTTGGAAGGCCGGAACGAGGTTGATTTTGTCTCCCTTGTGGAATGGGTGGAAAAGACCATGACTTTAGAGTGATATTTGACAAGTTAGCCTCAAATCTGGAAGTAGAAATCTAGTACCGAGACCGTCTTGCTAATTTGTCAGAACCTTCATGATATTTCACCTTCATTTCTCAGCATCGTACGCCTTGAGGAACTCACCGACTCGGTTTTACTTTTCATAATAATTGACCAGAATTTTCATAAACTGGCAGTACCATCTCTGATCTGATCATTCATGTCTAGGTACCTTTCAACTGAGCACGACTTGAGTATCGCTTAAATTGATGTTCACTTGGTTAGTTCTTTGCTTCATTTTGCAGCCTTTCTTCTAATCATCATATTCAGGACTTATCTTCAGATCCTAGCTTATAAATGAGATGACCACCAATTCATGGCTTTGTCGTTTGTCCTTGGATTCCTCTGCGGACTTTTATTTGTTTCTTCTATAGCAGACAAGGGATGTTTTAACGTAAGCACCTCTAAATTCCTGTAGAAGAATGGGAAATAGAAAAACATGACCGGAAAATACTAGAAAAGAGGAGCAAAGAACAACGTTAAAAAATACAAGGGAGAGTAAAGGCTGCTCCTAAGAGATCAATTACCACAAACAGCTAACCAGTGACCATTTTTCAACGCAAGAAAGGCCCCGCCAGTGACTAATTGTTACTTAATATGGTAATTAAGAAAATGACATTACCGCCATGGTGGACAAGATCAACGTAAAAATAGACAGGTAAATATCTCAGTTTGATTAGTCATGAAGTTGAAAATTTGGTGAAGGGAGAAGATACCTTAGAAATGCTTAACCCAGAGCCATTCAAGCAAAGGATGATGAAGCTGTCACAATCAAAGTTGCAAAAGTCCACTCCACGTGAAGGAATACTAAATTACGAGGGTGACGACTAAGATGAACTGTGTGTTTTAAACTCTTTCCTCCCACAATAAATCCATTAACAAAGACCAAGTACCATCCATGTCATTGTAGTCATCTTAAACAAATTGAATCCTGAAAACCTTGCAACTTTCCAGGAGAAAATTCTATTCAAACTTCGACTGCACCGTCGATTTGTTTGGTAGAAAAGTAAGCGGTGTTTAGATCAACATTTTTAAGTTGTGCATGCCACTCCATTGTTCAACACGTCTTCTCACGTTCATTGTATTAGGAACCTCATGTACAGAGGCATTTGAAAGTTCCTCTTCTGAATTTTCTTGTATTTTCCACAGAAGACCATGGGAAGGTGGGTTTCAGAACAGACTCCCACGTCGTATAGAATTTGATGCTTACGAGAAACAGCGCCAATCATTAGTTCCTAACAGTGGGATGAATTGTATGTCTTGATTAATTGGATTGTTTCTTTGTGAATTACGATATGGAACTTTTCTAGATGTGTTTTGGGGTATTTCTTTATCATCTCTTCTAGGAGGAAGAGTTCCTCTAATTCTATGAATTTTTGCCTAGTATCCCACCAATTAGTAACCCAAAATTCAAGACTTCCAGTAAATGAGCGAGAGATCCACTTCGAATGATCTTCACAGGTCGGCTTTGATTCCCAAGGGAAATGAAACATGGTCATTGCTCCACGGCAAGCCAGGGAAAGGGCACAAAATGAAAATGAAGTGACGCTGGCAATCAAAGAGGAAACATGGTAGACCATGGATGCCTGTTCGCCCTTTAGTCCATTTAAGCCAGTTCTTGTCGATTCCATCTTGAAGGAATTGATTGCTTTTATTGCAGAGAATGAGAATAAAAGCTGGAAGCATTCATTTCGCATAACATCTAAACACAAAATAGTATTACTCATTTCTCCATCTAGCCCTTTGCCATACTACAGTGACTGAAAGTTACATCTGCGTAGAGAAGCAAAAATGTGTCCTGCTGTGAAGAAGAGAGACAGAATGGGTGCATGACATGCATTGGAAGTTCTGAATTCCAATGCGTTGTCAGTGACGGTATAGACTTGGTGATACATACAACTGGATGTATTTATGCAAGCACGCAGATGCCATAAGCCTTTCACCAATTCTTTTTAGAAACACCTCCAGTATCAGCCGTCCCAGATTTGTGGAAAATGTAGTTATTTTGCATATGCATACAGAAAACAACTAGAATAGAGAGGAAGGGTTGATTATCCCTGTAACAATATCAACCAAGCATTTATGCATCGTTGTGAGAAAATGAACAACGTTCAGCTTGATAGTGTATCAGCAGTTAACCAAATGGATTAAAAACGAAGCCATTCTGAATGAATGATTAGTCAGTGGAAATAATGGACAAGGAAATTGGGGAATTCAATACATTTGGAATTTTTCCTTTGTTTTCTCAAAGACCTGTTCTGCGATGATAGCCCCATTACCATCTGCTCTTTTAATCTCCAAGTTAGCCTTCTGATAGAAGCCAGTACCTCTTAATGCGTCTGCAATGAAATCATCAAATCCAATAGCGATAGCTGCTTCAGCCTTTGCCCCATAAACCAGCCTCTGGAATTAAAGGGAAAAGATTTCATATCATATGCTAAAACTAACAGGAAAGAGAGAGAGAGAGAAAGAAAATAGAAGGATATTTCAACCTTAATTCGAGAAAGATGGATAGCACCAAAGCACATGGGGCAAGGCTCACAAGAGGCATAAATTTCACAGTCTGAGAGCTCAATTTGCTGGAGCTTTTTACATGCCTGGTAAGCAACAATGATAAAAAAAACAATTCCACAGTTACAACAATATCAAAACACACTTACGCAGTTACACTTGAACTTTGCACGAACTTTTATTCATAAATATTATATACAAAGGCAAGAGGGAAGAACTAACATTTACATAACCTTATAACAGCAATGTCTATTTTTAGCATATTCATGGGTTTCACACAACCTTCGACACACCAGTCAATTGTTGATCATTGTGGCGCCCCAAATTGTTTGCTGCTTCAGGAATGAGGCAGCAAAATGGAACATAATGAATCACTTCTATCACTTTTCTACAGGCCAGATAGTCCCTCTCAGTTAAGACTAATAAGATAGGATGAAGAACTTTTGCTTTACTGAATCATGGCTTGAGAGTAAAAATTTAACATTTAATTATTCTGTTGCCTCTCCAGCAAATTCATTAATACAATAAAAGTTTTTCCTAAGATTTCGACCCATTTCCAAGGATACAGATAGGATATTGTTCCTAAGCAACCACCCACATGATCAATACAATTGGGACCAACACCTGGTCTCTTTATACCTTAAGTTTACTTGTTGAAATAAGTTTATATATCTAAGTCAAGAGAGATGGCTTTATCACCTCCTTCATCTGTCTAATTCAACTACTGCAGAAAAATAACTGAACTATAGTTGGCCCAATTGATTGCAGTGTAATCCTCAATCTACTCATTTTCACTATAGCAATCACAAGAGGAAAAATAAATAAATAAATAAATAAAAGACATGGACGTTTGACCACAATGGCTCCACAAAGGTTGCACCTAGATAAGATAGCTGATGGAAATCAATACAAGTGAGACCCTAATAAGCAGAGCTAAACCCTAATTGTGGAATATCATAGGGTACATAGAGCTATAAAGAGGACACAAGATATATCTGCAAGTGGTAGACCTAATCACATGATAATCAAAAGTGAAGTAAAAGTAACCGTATTAAGTTGGACAAGCACTACACCAAATCCGAGCATATCACACGATTCCAGGAAGATCTCCAAATGTAACACTGACCCTATCAGGTGAAGACTGTAACTTCTAACTAAATAGACCTCTTACTGAGGGAACCAGTAATTAAACAACAGAAACAACCCCAGCCCAAACATTTTTCTGCACGGCAGATATTCCATTGATTTTCTAACAATGCAAACAAGGTCATGTTTGAGAAAAAGCACAACCAGAAGAGAATGAAAGTATCTCTTTCTTTCTTTGTGGGACTTGGGCGGAATTCATATGTTTCGTGCAGGTTGTAGCAAAATCCGCTGGGAAAAAGAAAAAGAAGTTTGCCGGAGGAAATTTCCAGTCTAACCTCTCTTATGGCAGTGACTTCAGCATGGGCAGTTGGATCTGTGTTCTTCAACACCATGTTATGACAACTCACAACCACTTCATCATTACGTACAACAACTGCACCAAAAGGGCCTCCATGTCCACATTCAACCCCTCTATAAGCTTCTTCGACCGCTTTCGTTAGGAATTTGTGATCTCTATCCTGTACAGCTGATTAAAGAACCACGAGCGAGACATTAGATGGTAGGAGGAAGGAAGACGAGGAACAATTGACCATCAACAGCTAGTACTACATAATCCGAGTTCATAGGACAACTGTTTAGACAAGATCGTGTCATACAGAACCAGTGGGAGACTCAAAATCAATCAAAAACTCTTCTCTTCCAGTATGACCCGTGAAATTGGTTCCGATTGATCGGAGTAAAAGAGAATTTGAATGATTGAGACAACACACAGAAACTGGATAGCAAAACATATGGAAAGAGTATTAGATAAGTTGCTGCAATGACAAAGGCTGAGCAGCAGCAGCAGCAGCTTATTAGTCCTACCTTCTTGATAACCAGCAAATGCAGAAGCCACAGAAACAGTTCCATCCTTGGTTTCCAACCCTGAGATCACCCAATCCATGCAACAAATAACCAGATTTTAGACATGCTTTCAGAGAAAAGGGAATTAGACTCAAAATCCCAGCAAATAAGGCTCTGAATCTACTGGCACCATCCACAATATTGACCAACGAAATCCCATAAATGTGGACATACCCAATTAAAAGATGAAAATCACTCCAATATCAGAGACAGCACAACCAAACCCAAAAGAAAAGAAATCAGATAGAAATCAAAGAGAGCACCGTTAGCTTCCTCCATGTGAGCTTGGATGTCCATGTCGTGAACCCACAAACAAAGAAAGGATTCGCGTCAAAATCAACCGATCCAAGAGTACCAAGAATCTGTCAGACGCTAACAGAGATATCTCGTTCTTTTTATGAGGAAGGAAAACAATGGATGGATCTCAAAATGACGAGAAAGCAAATGGTCCACAAATTATAATATTCTGGCCTACATGTGGGTATATTAAATGACACCTCATACGCTTGCATCAGGGGAAAAGAGGTGGAAAACGGATTAAAAAAGGAAGGAATTTGCTTGCTTGCCCCAGTAAACGTAATCAAGAGGATGCCATGATTGCCAAGACTTGACTAGTGCATCTGGTTCTCGCCCGGAATCTTTTGCCGTCGTAGTGGACAGATCAGATCTCAATGGTGAAAGAAATGAACTTTGACCACCCAAAAGGAAAAGAAGGTGATGATTGGTGAATTTGATTTTCTTTCCTAACTTTTCTTTCTTTCTTTCTCGACAAATCAAAACCCTTACGCAAAAGACAAAGAAATCAGAGGTGGGTGGTAGTGGAGAAGGGTGTAGGAGCAGAAATATATTGTGTGGAAAGCATGTCAAACACGTGGGCACTAGCGCGATCCTGTTCGCTCCCCCTGCTGGCACCGGCGCCACAAGCGGAGAGGCCTTTACACGTTTTTCACGGGTTGATACGCCGGAGAAGGGTCTTCGTGGCGCTGGCCGGAAATCGAGATTCGAGCCCGTCTTCAGCTATTGTGTCCGTGGGTCCCTCCATCCAAACGCTTTCTTATGCTACGCTTCCTATTCAACCACTCAAAGCTCAAGGCTTTCGACCCTCTCCGGAACTGGGTCTACTTTCTCTCCTCTTCGTCCTCTCCGTGGTAACAAGATTACATATTGATTAAATATGGGATGTTCTTTTGATTGCGTCTGATGTCTGTGGGGGTGGACATGCTATGCAGGCCATTGGAGCCATTTTCTCCCTGGCTATAGTCTCCATTCCAACTATCAACGTGAGTTTGTTGTTTTTGTTGTCATTTTTTAGTCACTTTGTTTACATCTACGTGCATAGCCAGACACAGATTTGAACCATTAGAGTGCTATTAATTTCTCCTGTGCACTACTACTGGAGCAGGCTTTTAGAAGACTGGCAGCTGCAGTGGATAAATTGTCCCAGGTTGTGGCTGAGGAGGTACCCGGCACCTTGTCTTCTTTCAAACTTTCTGCGCTCGAGATTAACGAACTGACCCTACAACTTAGCAAACTCAGGTACTAAGGCATATAATAGCTGTTCTAGCTTCAGATTTTTATTTGTTGCTGCGTGACCATACAAACTCTTAGTATCTCATTCTCTGCTTCTGGGTTTTCCAAAGGTCCAGAATTTCTGGGATTCAGGACCACGGGAAAGCCAGCGGCAATAAGTCCACTTCTTTTTAAAGAACGCAGAACCCTTCGGGATTAATATGCCATGGCGTGGTTGAGAATTCAAGCATGTGTGAGATAGGTCCCCTACTACTATTGAGATATAAGACAATTTCAGCTTCGACTTCTTCTATTATGGGCATCCCCAAAGTCGAATTAGATTGTGGTCGAGACTCTGCACTACCTCTGTACGTCACGTAACCTGCCTAAATATAGGAATGCAGACGCTTCTTTTTGGTAATCAATGTAAAGCCATTATTAGAGGGCAGTCTCAGGTCAAGTATAATTTATTTGAGAACTGTCTCTAATTTATTTCGAGTCTGTGGACAATTTAGAAAACCTTCTTCAAGTTTGTTCATCATACTAGTCATAATCCGAGAGTGTAACTTATTGTTGATCTCTCAAAGTCGGAAATGCCAAATCAGAACAGGAGAGAAGTCGGTTATATAGTATTCTATAGAGCACACAAGTCTGTCAAACATTTCCCATCTTATTGATGCTTTGATACAAACAATTTTTGGATTCAGGGATCCTGTTTGCAGGATAATGAAAACGCAATACAGCAGGTTCACAATTTTGCATACTTTTTGACATTATATCGCCAGCCTCTTGTTGGATTCAAGGATCTTGTTTGCAGAATAATGAAAATGTAGGACAGCAGATTCACAATTTTGCATACTTTTTGAGATTATTGCCAGCCTCTTTGGCATTCTCCGGTATAGGCAAGTTACATAGAAGAGTAACCCGAGATGATGATACCAAGGATTTGCCCTGTGGAGCTGAGGGATCAACCTTACAGATTTGTACCTCCCACACCTGCTCAAAATTTCCATTAACCGTGTGATTTTAATTATGTCTTCTATGATAACGTACTCCATATATCAGCTAAGAGAAGGTAAAATTAATGAAACGAAAGCAAATGAGCTTGGATCCTATATAGCCTTATTCTACCCCCGTTGATATTGGAAAAGAGAAAACATTCCATGCCCTTAATCAGGGTAGGTGACAACTTGTTATTAACTAATGACAAACTAACTCGTTATGGAAATATGGCGCTTTGAGGAAAAACCAAGATGTTTGTCATAAGAGGTATTCAAAAATGGCGAGTATTGGTAGTAGTCAAATCCCTCGGATGATGCATACAACAGATCTGTGTACAGGGTTCCCCAGAGAGAATATGAACAGGGTTCGCCAGTAAACTTCTGGGAGTTTCAGCACTAAAAGGGTGCCCATAAATTCATTTTTGTACAGGTTATCAGGATGTATAGAAGGTACCTGGATGGTTCTGCCAAGATTAACAGGAGTGGCCTCAGCGAGCACAAGATCACCAAGCGCAGCCTTCTTCACATGGTTGATGCTAAGATGAATTCCAGCCACTCTCTGGAAACCTGAAGCCATGTGGGCTCCAATACTTGCCAGAGCCTCAGCTACCAGAGCTGAAATCCCTCCATGCAGCACCTTGAACGGCTGTTTGGAAATCCCCAAAGAAATAAGTACATCCATAATTGGAAAGTATATCTTCGATTTCATCTGCTTCTTCAAACCAGCATGTGGAAAAAAGAAGCAGATGAAGAGGGGGAAGTACAGAGAAGATCAGCATCACCTGACAACAGTTGTGGGTCACACGAAGGCGGCCCGAGACTTTCTGTGGGGTCAATTCTTCAAACTCAAACCCGATGGCTTGAAGCGGAGCATCCACGGCGCCAACCTTGGAATTGGTCGGCGATCCTGCTGTTCCTGGTTTTTGTTTCTCCATATCTTCGGGAACAAGGTAGCCTAGCTTTGTATCTTTTAGTCAGACGGACAGGAGGACAACTGAAGTACCCTGCTTCCTTTATCGAAGGATGAGATCACCAATTCATTCGTCCACGATGGAGAAAAGCTTCTCCTTGCCGGCTGAGGAAGGAGGGATGCAAATTCAACGGTTGTTGGGTGGGGGGGTAGGTGGGTGTGTGAGTGATTGGTTGGTGATGGCGGAGGGATGGGTTAGCTCAAAGGTCTGGCTTCAGGTGGTCCACGGCTGTGGCAGGGGTAGCCTGGCCTGAATGATTAATTAGACTGATTACTGACTAATTAAAAGTTTTCAATTTAGCTATTCTTATAATATTTTTAATGCTGAAATTGGAATCATCTTGGAGCACATGTTCTTTAGGATTCCACAAAGTTGTTCTTTGAGCAATTTTTAGCTGTTGTTTGTTGGTTTTCGCTTCTTTCTAGCGTGCTTGACTTTTCTTTTGTCCAAATCTGACAAACAAAAAGAAAATGGAACCAATCTTTACTATTGTTGTAATTGTGACATAGGTCAAACAAAAAGACAATGAAATCAATCATCAACTTCCATGACTTTTAAATAGTCTTTAAAAGAGGCAAATAATATCAAAGTATATCCAGTTTTAGGCCATAACTATTAGTGATATGGGTTTTCATGGATAAGAAGGTGTAAGAGAAGTTTTTTTTTTTCTCACCTTCAAATTACTCAAACGTCATTATCAATGTTGATTTCTTCTATACTAGATGTCGTAGTTCCTTTTAAGTTAAGAAATCTTTGAGTATTCTCCCACGACAAATTTGATGTTTTGTTCAAACGTAGCACATGTTTGCTTGTTAGTATAAAATTCATGTTGAAAGTACTTCTCATATGTTAAAAATGGTGTGATAGAGTCTTACATTACTTGAACATTGTTTAAAAATTATTTTTATAATAAGGAAAAAATTTATTATTCTTTAGTCAATTATTCAATATGAATGAATTTTTTAACATGACATTAAAATTTAAGCTGAACTTACTCTACCTCCATTTTCTTGACCAATCACAATGTTAAGACAATATTTATGTTGGGTTATTGCGTATCCATCTTGACAACTATGATGATACCATGATTTTGATGATGTCAGAAAAAATTATTAGTTTATGATACTAATTATTTTGAGATTATTGAGCTAATATTTTGGGTTGAAAGATTATATAAGCCTATGAAATAGGACTGTGGCCCATGTTTCACTCAAGGCTGGCCCATGACTCCAAAGCCCGTGATTTGAAGCCCAGATGATTTTAAACTCAGCATATCCTTCTAATATGCTCTTCAAAAGGGTGCCGGTTACCAAAACTAGAATCCCCAAGCTAACTTTTGTCTGTGTCCCACGAAAATATCAATGTGTCTCACCTCTTTTGTGAAACTCACAATCCAACGGCTACTTCTCCACAGTGCCGCCTATTTAGTTTTTAACCAAATTCAAAGATCATTCCTCAAGGCTTCTTTACAGCACTTAAGTGCTTCTGCAAATTATTTTTTTGTTTTGTTTTGAGCATATTCCCATAACTTACAGTCAATTTTGTCTAAGTTATATGTTTGGGGGTTTCATAAAGCCAATCTTCATAGTTACTCTAGTCTTCATAGTTATATTTTAAATAAGTTGATGGGTCATGAAAGTTGAGTTCCATCTCTTTATCCTTAGTTTTTATTTAATTTAACTCTCTCTTTTGGATATCCTTCGTAAAAATGCAATTCATTTTTAACTTCTTTTAACTCTTTTTTGTTTTTAGAACTATCTCGTTATTTTTTTATTTTGTTCAATGGCTTTGCTCTTATTTAATGTCTTGTCATGCTAGATTACTATGGACATTGTCAATGATAAACACAAGTGTATTTTATTAAAAAGTATATAGTTCAACTCAAAAGTTTATTTAAAAGTTAGAGCATTTTTCTTTCATTTAAGCTTTAAATTTTTGTTATTCTAAAACTATATGTTGTTTTAAGATTTATACTTTTTTTTTATTCAAACTTTACAAATTTTATCTTTGGTTTATAACTCATATTCTGCACATACTCATTTACATGCTAAGTATCATTGGGTTTAAGGCCATACCTAGTGAAATAAAATCAACTTGGTCTTAGGTAAGCACAAAGTCCAACTTAAAAACTAAAAAATTAAAGGTCCTCTTTTAATGTAAGATTTACTTTAGAAATCATATCTTCCTTTGTATGACTCTCGTGCACACATATCATCCACCCGTCTAGGTTTTTGGTTCCATGCAAAATAGTGCAGAAAAAGTATTTGACTTCTTTTTCTTCTTCTTTATGTAGTCTTAAGAAAACAAAACTAAAACCTCAAAGGAGGACCACAGGTTGTTGTTTGAAACGAGTAATCATTTCAAACATGATTGATTACCAACCCCCTTGGGATTGTCAATGGGTAATGGGGTTATTTCAAGACAATAGAAAAAACTATCCAGCTTAAGGAATCCTCGTTCCATAGGTACCACAAGTTGGTCATCGCGTTTAGTTAAGCCTTCGACAAATGAAAAGGCATTGCGTGTATTACCAACTTTTCCTTCTTCAAAATGGTTTACTGGGAAGCTTACCAGAACTATATATTAATGGCAATTTTGAACAAAACTCGCCTAACTTAAGAACCAGTTGGTGGAGATTATCCTGAGTTTCAAAGCATAAACTGTGGGTGTCCATGGCCGGAAGCGGTGCTGAGTTCTGTATGCGGAATATCACATTATGAGACTCAATATGGCCAGGTCCAATGGATGGTAATCTGCTTTGGTGCCAATCAATGTGAACGCAGAAATCTTCTCTGAGAAAGCTTACTGATCAGCTGTGCGCCATGGGTTGTAATCAGTTTTCATGTCTTAAAGAATATTGCCTTAAATATTTCCGAAATCATGCTTATTGATATGACAGAATCAGGTGACTTATTTTATGGGATTGTTATTCTAATGAAGCAGGAAGTAACATATCATAATCGATATGACTCACAACTAGAAAACATATAATAGTGACCAATGAAGAAAGCTAAAGGCGAAGATAGATTTGGGCCATTGTTAAAGTATGAAATATGCTCACCAAACTCTGGCTCCAGTTTGGGTTTGTTTAGATGCCAAAAAGGTAGACAGCTTGAATGCACTGCTAGGGGTCTAAGGTGTGGGGACTTTCTTTGAAAACCCAGACGCCTACAGCCAATGCCTTCAGCAGAAGGTTCATCTCAGGGGAAGAAGAACCCACCTAACTGTACAAAATATAATAGAAAAAGAAAGGAGAAAAGCACCCAGAAAAGCATGCTTTAGAATTTTCTCCTGCCATTTGTTTATCCTCCCCTTTCCTTAGCGAAGGAGATTTCTGGCAGAAAGCACGCGGAGTCTGATTCTACAGGAGAATACGTAAAGATAAGTAGTATTGCAAGATGTAGTAGTACTTCAAACCATTGGGTGCACCTAGACAGCGTCCAAGAGTGTCATGGTTTGTCATGAACAAAGCATTATTCTAAATAGAACCCCCATGAGCACAATTCTTAAGGAGTAAAAAATGAATGGGAAGAGTAAGTTTCCACACGAAATGGAGGCAGAGAGATTCATCAAAACTAGGAGAAGAAGCAATCCAGCTTCGTACGCATTATTTTAGAAGAGTTTGGTAGCATCTGTTAGGTAAAAAAAGAAGAAATAGGAAAAAAGAAAAAGTTGGTACTGTGCCACAAAGGGATGTGTTCTGGTCAAATAAAAAGCAGAGGACCATAACATTGATGCTTTATCTGAGTTTTACAGTCATGATCTCTCTCGCAGCTGTCATTTCAGGAGATCTAAACCGTCCATCTCATCCTAAGCATCCTAGAACCTGCGGGCGTGTTTCCACAAGTGGCTTCTGAAGAGGCCCCTTGGCTATAAATATAGGGACAGTGCTTGCTCCTGCAGCCTCACAGCCACAGCATTAACAGCTACAGTTCACACCCCAGTTGTTAAGAGAAAGAGAGCCTGGTTTTTCTTGGCTTACATCAACTATCTCAACAACAAAGAACAGAGAAGAAGATCGTTAGAGACATCATGGGTAAGAACTCTTCCTTCTCGCTTTGGAACTGTTTCACGGCATGCTTCTCTGGTGGGAGCGGCAGAGACGATTACTATGACGACGGTGTCTACGCTGGAAGAACACATACTAGCGATCAAGATGGCGACCTTTGGATTGCTGAACCCGGTATCGACCGGAAAGCCTCCGCTTTCATTGACAGATTCCATGCAAGTCGCGTCGCGGACTCTTCTGCTGTTGGTGGCGGCGCTTGACAGCTCGCTCACAGTCCTTCCAGCCAAAACTGGCCATTCTTTGCAGCTCATGTTTCCACCTTTTTTTCTTCTGCTTTTAGTTATTTCCATTCACTTGTAATCTAGCCAAAGTGTGCCTCCTAGTCTATAGGTTACAAATAATCAGTGCTTATGTCTTCATTCAAGTCAGTCTTATTATAAATATCATAGTTTCTGTTGATAATTGTTTTCAGATTTCTCTCCGTGAGCTTCCTGTTTCATTTCCGCCTCCTCGATCTTGTTAATAGACAAAACCGGGAAACTATAGCGTTAATTAAGGTCCAAACATCTCAATGAACTACAAAACCACCATTGAAGAGTAACTGGCTATACATCAATGGCCAATTGATCAGCCACCACAGGCTAGAAGCAGATTCAGTGTAATAAAAGACATCCTACAAATACACTTCTCTTCTTCCTTTTGGAAACCAGACGTTCTTTCACTGTATATCTCAACTAACATATGACATAAAAGAGAAAGCACGATGGAACATCCTTCGTACCCCAATTGTAATCTATGCATGATTGTTCATCTTCTACAGCATGCGGGTACCTTCATTGAAAGTGGAAAACAACTGCCTGTCTTGTTGGTTAAAAATGAGTTCATTTGGAAGCCTATGCCCCTTCAGTTTCAGTGAAAACGACGCGAAAGTAACATTATACTAATCAAAATATCTCTCAGTTTTTGTGGTCTGTACTTTCTTGGAAAGCATCTTGTCAGCTCAGAACTTGAGTTGCTTTAATTGAAAGTACTTTGTGTACTGTTTCGCACCAAAGCTAAAGGTAGCTTTTGGTTTTAATGTATGGGGTGGATTTCTTTTTTACCTAATAGCTGATTGATACTGTCCACGTGAACTTCACGATACCGCGAACTTTCATTGTGCAACAGGAAAAGAGATTTACAACAGATAGTCCTTGGTACTGTGGGATGCAAGTGCCGTCGACATTGAAGCCACACGATCCAATACATAGATGAATAAAGACAGTCCTAACATTCCACTGTGATATCAATACAGGTCATCAGGCAAAGAGATATGCAACAGATAGTCCTTGGTACTGTGGGATGCAAGTGCCATCGATATTGAAGCCACACAATCCAATACAGGCCATTTTTTATATCAATACAGGCCAATCTCTCTTAAGACTAACTTTGCGTGCTGTCTTTTTATAGGGTTATGTTAGCTTGTGAGGCATTGATGATCACCAACGTTATGAGAAGTAATTGTGTATTGTCTAATAAACCATGACAGCCAAGAAAAAAAAGAAAAAAGGATTGCTGTGGCAAGATTGAATGTTTAAGATGGTACATGAATCTAATTGTATGTGGTATCCAACTCATAGATAGCCTAAACAAAGCAGACAGAATGAACAGAATAAAGAAGTAGTGTAGAGAAGCTGATATTTAATGTTGTCAGAGGTAGAATTTTTCCAAGCTAAAATTTAGAGAAAGGATGGATAAACCGGTGTTAGTGTTTTAATCCTTTAGTACTTCTTCTTTTACACATTTAGATGGTTTGAAGCATCAAAAAGACTAAAAGTTGATCGATCGAAATTAAGATAAAGAAAAGAAAGAGTCAAAAGTACTGTGATTACTAATGACAACGAGGGAAGAAAGAGAGTAGCTGGAGAAGATCTTTTTATTAACCATGCGAAGTTTCTTAATCTCGTGGATTGAAATGGTCAAGGAACCTGTGTAAATGGTATACAACTCATGGCCACCCTAAACAAAGCAAACACCACCAAAAGTGAACCTAACCCTATGAAGAAAGATTGTTGTGGTGAAGGAGTAGGCTCAAGAAGACAGCCTATGTGCAATGTTTATTAACTCATAAAGTATTCTGAGATATCTACGTCTTTTCCTGCTCCCTAAGTGAACGAATCAGGCATTATTTTGGCTAAAAGTGACTCTCAATTGTTTCAGTTTCTTTTTGTGTAGTTGCTTGGAAGGAGAACCGTGTAAGTGTGTATGGAGCTTCTCCTTTTGAAGATTCCTTTTCTCAGTATCTGTTTTGGCTCGTCCATGTGCATCTTTGAGCAGGTAATGGACTTCAGCCCCCGACTTTGCACCATTCCTGTCCACCGAGTAACAAGTTTCTTGGAACTTACTTCCGAGATCAACTCTCCATTTTGTCAAAAGACAAGTAAGCACTTCAACAAAATTCACTTCCCATTTTCTCTTCCTTATAAAAAACGAAACCATTTAAATTCTTATAAACTCGTGGGCATTAGACCTCCACCTGAATGCATCTAGATGATAAAATAGGACTTGTGGGGGACATATGCATATCATTGGTCTACAACCACAGAATCTGCTTCCCTCTAGCAAAGTCTGCAACTTGCCTCTTCGCTTGTGCCCATAGAGAGAATTCACACTCCTGATTCTTGCCTGTTTACACTTTTCAATTATTTTAACATTTTTTTTCGGAATTCGTTTCTTGCAAGCAAAAAAAAGTTCACGTTGAAAGACCTGGTAAAAGGAAAAATATGAAGAGTTCAACCATGTGTGGAATATATGCGGTTGGTGGAAAGATTAATCCGCAGAGTACAGCCTCTGCTTAGGTTGAAAGCGTCAATGGCCGTTGCTTAAGGTAAGGTAACTGAGAAAGTCTTCTACTGTTCCATTAATCTATAATTAGTGGACTGGAATTGGTTGCTTGGACGGATCCAGAAAACAGAAAAACAAAAAGGTGGAACGCTTTGGAGTTCCACGCTCAACTCTTCATTTGAATTGGCTGGCTTCAAAAGGAGGTTCAAAGGTTCTCATTTAAGGAGAATCCAGTCAAAGGGACCCTGTAAGCTCTATTTTATGACCCCTTAGAGATTCTTCTCCATTATCGTTAATATCTCTGTTCGTGTTCTGGGTATACGATTCTCCGTTAGCTTCTCTTTCAGGTAATTAGTTTACAATATAATAAGCAATTACGAGCATCTTGATCTCCAAGTAAGCTTGTTTCACCACCAACCTTTGGCTAATTACTTAGCATTATGCTTATTCCAGAGGTAGAGATTTAAAGTAATCCAAGATCTTCGCAAGTGGGAAAACCTAACCTCTCATGAAAGACACGACAATTGAAGTTTGATTGATCTTCTGCAGGCACGCTGAAAAGAAAAAAGGTCCAGCTTTTCATAATCTTCAACCTTGAAACCAATTATAACGCCTTTTTCTCTTCAACGCAACATGCACCGGCACTGTTCTGTCTTTTGGCATCTTGTAATAACGTAAAGATGAAAGTCCACAGAAGAGGGAATGGTGGAAATTGAGTGAAGTCGACCACCAAACATAATGCGGTTGTAGGGCCACTTTGCCTGCTTAAGGGACACGAAGCACACTGTTTGCGGAATGAAAAAGTGAAGCACTGACTGACTTCGGAGCTGTGAAGGTCAGGCCAGGCAAACTTTTTCTTCTGGTCGGTGTTGTTTTCCTGGTGGTTGACCGTATTCCGTATTTGCACTTTGCAGATCTCAAATCTCAAACTCCTACAGCCGTGTTCATCACCGCCACCACAATCTTCCCTCCAATCATTCGTGCGATCTTAGTTAAACTTGCATGATCTTCTAAATATCTCTTAGATTAGGTACCAAAGATTCTGCTTAGCGGATGGTAATTATTCAGTAAACAAAGTTTCATGGGGTGAGAACAGATGAACCTAACCAGAAACTTCCCTTCTCTTAAATTAACAATTTGTTGATTCTCTTCCCGACAGAAGCTGCCATTACAATAAAGGAAAGAAAAACTAACCGACCACCGATTTAAGGCACCAACATGCAATCATGTCTACATGTGAAACAGTTCTCAAAGTTATCTTCTTCGTTTGAAATAAAACATTCAGTTTAAATGGATTAAAAAAGGTAATAATTCAGCACTTCTCGATCAGGGTTTGGCTTGGGAAGAGAATAAAGTAATCTAGGAGTTAATGGATGAACAAAAACAAGGGGGGATGCACTGATGATTTCACGTCATACGAGGTGCTCAGGCGTCGGTAATACTAGATAAGCTTTGCCTTGGAATTGAATCATCATTGTGTTTGAGCCTCTTCCTCATTGGATGAAGGTGTTTAGTACTCCGATGAAGGCAAACCTTGACTTGGATATGGATTCCGTATGGTGTTAGCGATTTGGCCATCCCCTGTTTTTTATTCTCCATCACGCAATTTGCAAGGAAGATGAATGTGCAAATCAAGGAAGATGCGACGATGGCCGATATTTTATGATTGCATTCCTTCGAAGTACGTGAATGTCATTGTCAACTGATGATTATAATCAACGGAACCACCATAGTTCATTCTCGTACTGCGAGTTTGTGGGGGAGATTAATCTAATGTATGAACATTATAATTGAATCATTATACAGTGAAACTGCAGGAACTGCAAGCAGACCCCACACAGATAAGGATGTTTTATTCAGTCTTCCTGTTCATACTGAAGCATGTGGGCATCACATGCCCTGCTTCATTTTATTAATCCCTGCATTGGGTCATTCATGACCAGAAAGAAGCCCGAGGAAACAGTAGAAGTCCACAGGTTGAAACAATGTGATTGTTATGCAGTGAAACCAGGGGCAGACTTCAAGTTTAAAAGGAAATGTTAACACTTTCCGGATTGATATAATATTATAAGTGGGCTACAATTTAATTTTGGAGGCAGAGAGAATTACGAAACGGAGATTTATTTATGATTTTGATATGTGATTGTTCATTTTAAAATTTTAAGATATTAAGTAAAAAAATTTCATATTTTATAAACTCAACTCATACTCGTGCTTTTAATATAGAACAACACTCATCTTTTGACATGAAAATATTATACTATCTCTAATGAATATTTTGTTATGTCCTAATTTGAGAATTCTAAATTTCATTTTTTTCTTAAATGGGTTTGTAATGTGTGATGATAGTGTGGATGACGAAGGGATAAGAGAGAATGATGAAGAAGGTGGAGCCTGACTGTGGTGCAGAGGAGATTAAAGGGTGTCGGTGAAAAAGGCAATTAGTTAACTAGGATGGCGGAGAAGGTAGGGCGAGTATGTTGCCAGTTCTTTAATGCGTGGCGTCCAACGAAAAGAAAAAAGAACGTAAAGGGCTTCACGTGTAAGAAGGCTGTTTGGAAGCGTGCGCCATGTGCTGTTGTGCAGTCGGCAACCTTTCTTGACGATGAGATAAGAAATTGGAAAGTTGTGATGTTCGTCTATTCTAAGGCTCATCTCACGGATCTTGCCTCTCTCTTTCCATCTCTCTCTCTCCTTCCTTCTCTCTCTCTCTCTCTCTCTCTCTCTCTCCCCTACCTATCTATCTTCTTCCATATATAAAACACCCCTAGCTGCTGCACAGAAGGCCAAAGAGAATTTCATTCGTTGTTGAGACTTGCAAATACAAACCCACATAATGGCTTCTTGGAAAAAGACCATCACAACCCCTTTCAAGAAAGCCTGTACTTTCTTCAACCAGCAGCCAAGGGATCAAAAGAAGCCCCAACCAGGTACATCTCCAGTCGTCGTCATCATGAAGATCTTTGGCATTATCTTCTAGTCCCAGTAAGCGCTTACATTCTTACCACCTGCAATGACTTGTTTGCTGATTGCAGGGCATGAGACTCGCGGCATGGATTTGCATGGTGAAGTGATGGCATGCGGGTATGAAGATGTTCAGGTGATGTGGTCTATTCTGGACAAGTCCAAGTCCACAGCCTGCAACATTACTTCCTGACTTCTAGCCAAGACCCCCCCCACCCCCAGAAAAATCAACAAGAAAGAACAAGTTTTTGCCCCATCTCAGCTGTCAGCAACTAGCAAGAGCAGTATCTATGCAACATAAGAATCATGCTTTCCACATCGCTCGATGAAACGATCGGATCTGGTACGCATGTATCACTTTGTAGATAATGATATGTTGGGTAGATATCGGCTAAAAGGGTTGCGAATCCAAAAGACAGTAGGGGTCTTTTTTTGGGTGGGTGGGCAGAAAGAAGCTGTAGTGGGCAGATTAATAAAATGCCCTTTACATTTGTTGCTGTGCAGCTTTTTTCCCTTTCGCCAAAGACAAGTTGTTGTTTATAGGGAATCCCCGTGATTAATGAAATATCATGGTGAGATTTTTAATAGAAATTCAGATACTTTGTCTTCTGGGTTGCCTTTGGTTTTTGCTTTCCACCGTGCACGGTTGCCTGAAACAATGGAATTTGAGCTTAGACCTTATCCTTCCTTCAAGCTTTCCCCTCATCTCTGCCGTTCCCATTTTTTTGGGACGGAATGGGGAGGTCTTCCCGGTCCCCACACCCATTCAAGAGATGTGGTCCCTGCACGTTGATATTTTACTTGCAGTGAAGAAGCTTTACCATATTCAACCACCAGGCAAAAGCTTTACCATATTTTATTTTTAACATGTGGATGCTAGCAAGCCTAGTTCTTAGGCTTATCGTCTGAATTTACTTCACATTGGACATGGGTTTACTTTTCAAAAAATAAGCTTTATGAGAGACGTTACGTTTCAAAAAAGGTATTCCAATAAAAAATATACTTTAATTTAATAGTAAAGATCGATCTGCTATTTATAAAGAAATAATAGAGAGAAAGAGGGAAAGACATGATCACATGACTACACCCCACATCGAAGGAAAATTTTGTAACGTTATCTCTCCAATAAAATAACATTATTCATACAATTATCCTGATCCAACTACCCAATAGGTCACAAATGGTAGATAATCACGTCAGATAAAACAAGCATGATCGACCTACCTTTCACTCTTCATTGCTGTTTACATGATCGTTGACCTTTTTTTTAAATGCTAACTAATTTTTTAAAATCAAACTATAGTACAAGATACTTTTCAAACTTTTAGGAAATATCTCCATCCTGTATCTTTGGACTGTAAGCCATGTGGATCACATGAGACTGTCTTTACATCATCGTCTTGGTTTTTGCTCCACAGGCTGCTAGCTGATGCTCTTAACTGGTCCTAGTACAATTATTGGCAGCGGGGCCTGGTGTGATTTTTATTTAATGATTTGACAAACAAAGGACACCAAAAAGAGAATTTATAAAGAACTGAAAGACATCTGACCATGCGTAGCTTGTCACTGATTAGAAACTAGACAGTATCCTTCTACAGACAGTTCGAGGGAAAACTAAACACAAAAAGATAACACGTTCATTGTGCAAACCTACGATTTACATACTTTGTCAGTAAAAGGATTTTTATCAAAGTGGAAGCTTTGTATCAGTAGAGGTGCCTCAAAAATCTAAATGTTCGGTTCAAAGGAAATCTTAATTCATCGAAAGCTCCTCTCTTCTCTTGCTTCAAGGGCATCCACTTCCTCATTCGATAGAAGATCAACAATGGGTTCGTATACATCCCAATCCTTTCTTTTCCTGATGCATTTGGGAGCAAAAGTCAAATAACCATTACGATATCAATAGGGGTCCAGTTTCTAACAAAACATATTATATCCACATTGGGAATTTCCTCTTTTTTTTTGGGAGGAGAGGGGGGGGGGGGGGGGGGGGGGGGGGGTTTGGGTTTGGATGAAGATGTGAACGACTTTATGCTACATGGAAAATGGGAAAGAAGTAGGTTTGCACTTGAATTAAATTGAAAAGCAATACCAGATGATAGATTTGCTAATGGAAAACACGTAAAAGTGGTTAAAGTTACAGCACATGAGTTCTCAAAACCTTTGGATAGGAAAACTGGCATCGTGAACAACATTAGTCACTCAGGGCCTTTGTTGCCAGACTTCAAGGCTTTTATTGTTAGACAAAGATCTGAATACTGGTACGGGATGGTGCGAAAGTGATATAAATGTATATGATACAAGTCGATTCAAAAGCAGAAAGGGCGGCTATTTTTCTCTTTCTATAAGTTAGCTTCTGTTCTTATGGTTGATAGAGAGGCCATCATGGACGTGGTACTTGAAAGCATGGAGAGGCGGGTGGAAAGAGCGCATCTTTCCAATGTTAAGACTAAAACTTTAATTAAAAGTGCCTTAACAAAGATGCCAACATATTTTATATCATTCTTCAGGTGCTGCCTATGGACACTCTCCATCGAAGGCGGAAAGAAGGGAACATTGCACCTTAAATGCTGGGTAAAAGATGTTGCAGGAACTATGTAGACTTGGTCCTTAAGGACTCAATAAAAAGGTATTGATGCATTTTCGAAAGAGTTGAAGCTCGTAGCTTGAAAATGAATATACATACCGAACCACACTGGATTTATGACCAAATAGCTTCACCAGGTCCAAAACAGCACCGCCTGGTTTACTGGAAGGAAAAAAAAAACAGAAAGAATGAAGAGGCACATTTATTTTGGGTTAGTGACTTTCTTTTAAGACGTCAACTCAAATTTCAATTAGAAAAGTAAGACTGTAGCATAGGAGGTGCATACAGTAATCTTTCCGCATTGTTAAGTTCCAAAATTCAAAAGACCACCTACATTATATTAATTCTCAGGCAATTTAATAAGATCGTGCAAACATGGCCTGTCCTCTTATCCAAAATGGTAGAAGAACTACATCTGAGAGAAACAAGGGCTGTATATACAAACCTGACAGGAGTATGTTCAAACCCCCTGCGAGCCTTCTTGCTTATTCTGCTTTCCCTTGCAGAAGCTACGCTTTGAATTGCAATCTACAACATGAAATATGGTAAGACCATGGGTGACAATCCAACAAAGAGAGGAAGGAGGAGAGGGGAGAAATAACTAGCAATAAGATCTTAACCTCAAAAAGTTGCTCTCTAATTGCGAAGGCAATGGCAGGCTGCAAAAGACACCTTAGGTATTAATATGTTATCAATCGCTTTAGACGAGTAAGAGAGAGTGAGACCGATGTCTAAAAGGGTAAGACACATAAAAACAGTTCTTTCTTCAATTTCTTTTAGGAATGCCCAAAAAGAAAAGTCAGAAATGTTTTGTTTTTAGCACCCAGAAATCCCATCTACATGACAGTTGATCACACAAAAACAAGAAATTATTTAAGCCAAGCAACATGGCATCTGAACTCCCAAAATGGGATGCTGCTAGACTGTGAAATGTAGGAAACAGCCTCCCTACATGGAGGCAGCAGTTAATTTATTTACGGATGCTATAGTTGCGAGGTACTTACTCCAGCTTCAGGGTCTTCAATGCCCAGATCTCTACAGAAAGTTCTGGCAAACTCTTCAGGGTCACTGTCAAAGTTGTTCAAGTCCTGAAATCCAAAATCTCACAAGCAATCATGCCTAAGTCCTATGCATAATTGCATAAAATTTGGAAAAAGATAAAAGATTGGATATGCACTATAACCTAAACGTGAAGTGTATGCTTTGTGTCATATGAGGCAACATCTATTCTTGAACTTACCCACAAAAACTGGTCCTTTATAAGTGTATGATTTACTCGAAGATCAAGCTGAGAAGAAAGCGCACAAAGGCCTGTCAATACCCAACATAAAACCAGAAAAAGCAAAGAAGGGGGGGAAGGGGGGTTTGGAGTAGATTATAATTGTTAGCTAAAGTAAACCTTAATTGGAACAATCTTTTCTCCAGTGTACATGTCCTGCCCTTCAAATGATCGAAATTCTGCTAGCTGTGACTGAAATGCAAAGAGTAACACATGACATAAATAAACGGATGAATCAATCTAAGCATCAAAGTCAAACATAACAAACAAAGGTGTGGGCAGGTGGGTCATTTTATTTACTTGAATGGATGAAGCAATCTGTGTTATGAATGCCGGAGGGAGCTTCAAATCTCTTACGGTTCTTTTTGCAAACACTGCAATCTCTGAATCGGGATCTATATATAACATTTAGAACACATGCACACATATCACATGAGAAGGATTATCACTAACATTGTGTTAAAGACAGTGGCTCATATCAAGTATAAGGAATTTGCACTAGTGTCAGTTTAAAGGGTAATGGTCTCTGCTCTGCTCCACCAATGACACCGGTCACAGCTTATTTTCCAGTGTATTTATACACTATGAATAACACTAGGAAGGGTGCGAAGAGGGCAAGCTATTTTCCCTTCTTTGATATGGTATATAATGGAGACTCTACATATACTGAGTTCAGAACAATATTTTTCCTTTTTAAACATAGGAAAAAATAGCTTGAATCCAGTGAACATTGGTACCAAAACAAATATGAAATTTTTTTATTAACTTGTTCTCTCTATCTGTCTCTTTCTTTTTGTTTCATCAAATTGCTTCAACCCACCACATTCATTAATTGGTATGAGAATTTTTGGTTGCCACTGCAGTTGCAAATATTTCCTTAGCCAAACACATCACAACAAAATCCAACTGAACTAGAAATTTCAAACTGCAGTTGAAGAGCAACAACTTGTACCTAAGGATTATCAAGATTGTGGAAGAAAGAGTGAAACAAATCCATTAGTTAAAAGAAATAGTTGGTTGAAAACAAGGAATGACAAAAAGGATGTAAAGTGCTTTAAGTGCTAAGAAATGAGACAGACGAAGGGCTGTCTGAAATGGAAGAATGAAAAAAAGGAGGAAAATACAAAGAAGGGATCCTCAAACTCTGCGTATACTATGGAAGAATACTTACGATAAGGGTAACACGCTTTCTAACTCATAGGTTTTAATCACTTTTTCAAACCTTGGATTCTAAACTCCCCATGCTCTTACCATACTTCCCCTCATAAAGATTACTTTGAACCTTCAGGTTAGTAAGTAGAAATTTCGGTTTAATGGGAAATGAAACTTCAAATGAAGTCATTAAACTAGATGCAATTAGGATTAGAATTTTTGATAGTGGTAGCATTGGGTGATATGAGGTATGTACCAATTTTTTAAGTTAACAAAATAGAGTTATTACTTGGGAATTGGTACTGCTTCACATGAGAAATAAGGTCTAATTTACATATGGCTGTTTAGAAGAGAAGGAGGGGGTGGAACACAATATTGAAAAAGGAAAGGAAAAGGTCTAAGGTCCAGTTAATGGCAAAAGAATACTCACAAAGGAAAGGGACTGATTACAGTGCAGTTTTCTTCCCGACTGTCAAGCACATTGCTATTAAGACAATATTGGTCTTAGTACCCAATTTTAATATGGAATTCAAGAAAGACGTAAAGACAGCTTTATATTATTTGGAGGAGCATACTTACATAGAACAACCAGAAGGGTTCAAGCCCCAGACACAAAACACTTTGGATGTAGATTGAAGAAGTTGTTTGTGGGCTAAAGCAGTCTTAGTGACACAGGTACAAAAAGTTGATTTCAACAAGATTTAGATTGACTTCAATTGTTGTAAATATCATTACTGTCTTTATGTTAAGGCCCTTGAAGATCGTTCTCATATTTTTCTGTTCCTTAATGCGGATAATTTGCTGATGGCTGCTGAGAGCGCATATGAGGTTGACAAACTAAGATCCACGTCATCCTTCAAAACTGGTGAGAACATTCTGGGTATAGAGATTTGTAGGGATAGGGAGGCCAGAATATCAGGGACATCTGAGAAAATTTACGTCAGAAACGTGCAGGAAAACTTTAGAATGATTAATGCTAAATTGTTGTTGCCCTCTTAACAAATCACTTCAACTTAATCATCTAGTCAATGCCTGCAGACAGGACGAGATTGGAAACATGTTTTATGGCTCATATGCTAGCATAGTAGGATGTCTGATGAATACAATAGCATGCGCCAAGCTTTATTTCACTTATATGCTCAGCATGGCTCGCAAGTAATCGAAACTCCAAGAAGAGAGTATTGGAAAAACTTCAAGTGTACTTTTAAGTACATGAGAGATATGGCGGATATGTTTACTAAACTACAGAGTAGTGCTCCAGCTATGGGATACGTTAATGTGGATTATGCAACTACTTTGTGCAACAAAAGGTTTAGTATATGCTATGTCTTTTTCACTCGCTGGTGGGACTACTTTTTGCAGAACCTTGCTAAGAACCCAAGTAGCAACATTTCCTACAGAAACTGAATACATGCAGTTAACTGTAGATAAAATGGAAGCACGGTGGGTGAAGGGGCTGATTAAGGAGGTTAACATAAATCTAAGTGGAATCTGGTTGCATCTTGATGGTTAGAATAATATTTACTTAGCAAAACACCAGATATATAGTATAGGAACAAAGCACAGAAGTCATATCCCACAACATAAGGGAGTTAATTGGTATAGGTGAAGTGATAAGTGAGAAAATTCACAGTGCTATAAATACTACTAGATAAACTTCAGCATTCCTAGAACTTGATAAACGTCTTCCAGTGCTAGAAATACCATAAGCAAAACTATTTGTTCAAAGGTAGAGGCATCTTCTATTTTAACTTCTCCTGAGGAACTGAATATCTGTCAAAATAGAGATTGTTGATAATACTGTACCATGTCTAAACTACTAAACTCTAGCTCAAAGGCCTCATGAGCGGAGTAAATAAAGCAGACTCCATGAAGTGAACTACAACTTATTCCAGAATATGTTTATGCCAGGTTGAAAAACAGGTTGAGATTCGGAGGGCTTCACCCTTGCTTTATGGCAATGATCTATTTTAGTTATTGACCACCATGGACATACCTAATGTGCTCATTTTTTCTGGTTATGATTAGTTCAGAGATGCAAAAGCAGAGGAAGTCACGGTTGCAATGGAAAATTTATGATTGCAAACGGAAGAAAAATTCACCAGAAGGATTCCACGTGAAAGCATCTTTAAATCTCTGGCCGTCAATTTCAATGTCCAATCGAATCGGCACCAAATTGTCAGCAGTCGGCCTGCCTCATGTCATTGTGCGCTATCATCATCATCAACAACCCGAACACCAGAAATATCAAAATAAATTTTTAAACAGTACTCACATCCTGAACTTCACAGGAGCCTTAGAGAAACCTGACGCCGGTGCTTTCATCGAGCTCCGAACTCGGATAAAACTATGAAATCCGCCGAAAGAAAACAAATCTCAAAGCCGTCGCCTCCTCCTCCTCCTCTCCAAGCGTCCTGCGCAGTCTGTGCCCTTCCGTTTGCCGCTCGCCGATCGATCTACTTGGGCCTGATTACAAACGGCGCTCCCCCAAAGCCCACCTTCTCGTACCCCCAACAAATATAAATCTATATCCGCCGGTCCAAGCTCGTTACGAAAACCAATCCTGTGAGCCCTTTGGTTATTTGTTTCTTTGACATTGTTTTAAATATACGTATTTGGGTGTAAAATTTGAGACCTCTATACCAAGGTTCTTTTAATATAAAATTTGACCCATTTAAAATAATTATTTTTCAGAAAAAATTCTCTTAAATTTTTTTATTATTTCAGAAATTAAAATTTTGTTACTTAATCAACTAACTTAATTATTTCTAATAATAAAATCTAAAATTTAACATTTTGTGCGAGTGAGTTGAACGCATATATTATAATATTAAAAAAAATAGAATCAACCTCTTCATCATTTTTTAACCTAATATTATTACTTAAGAAAATCTAAATATCAAAGCAAATTACTAAGTCACCCACAACAGTTCAACACAATTTTATCTTTGTTTCTAGGAACTTTAAATTATCATCTGAAAAAAAAAAAAAAAAACTCGCCAGGATCTTTGTAGCGTGAAACCATGATCGGGGAAGAGTGAAGAAGCGATTAGAGACTGATTTGCAGTCGAAACTGAAGTAACCAAAAGCATGGAGGAACAGCATTCAAGTTTCACACGTGCACGCGTCTTTAAAAGTCACTCTCTTGATTCGACTCAGAGTCAGGACCAGTTTTCTGGCGCTAACGCAATGATTTTGGTAGTGGATAAGCTATTGCCGATCTACGAATTTTGAAAGACTGTACATCTGTGGCCTTTTTGGGCATATACACAGGCACTATACTTTTAAGGATCTTCTGCCGAAGGGAGGGGGATGACAGGAAGAAGAAGACATGTTCTAGCATCTGTCTGCTCTCCTGACTTTCAGTCTCTTCACGTTGTCCAAGAACATCCTGTTGGAGCCAAAATGAGAAACCATATGAGGAAAACCAGAGTGTGAAAGAGTAGGAAATGAGAGATAGGCATGTTCAGGTTGTGCTTACTCCCATGGCACATCTCCGACCATCATCCAGTCCCCTTCCTTGTCTTCGTAAGTCAGCACATGATATTTATCAGAATGAACTCGATAGGCACCGGAGCCTATAAGAAAAAGAATCCCACTTTCAAGAAACTGAAAGAAAAGAATTTGAGCAATCTATGTAGAAATCTCTCCTTTGGTACTTACATATTATGGTGGTCTTGAACATATGGCCGATGGTTCTTATTAGACCCTCATAACCATCCTGCTCAGACAGGTTCAACTTTCTACCAATCGGAATGCCTTCCATGTAAATCTTGACAAACAAGGAGGGATGATCATGGTTGTGTGATTTCCCTGAGTGAGTGCTCCTCAAGACTGATCCGATCGGCGGCCAGTTTAAAGGTTGCTGCCTGAAAAGTCAACATGGGCAGTTTGTGAAATGATCTTACAGCGAGATCAGAACATTAACGAGGAACTCAAAGAAGAAAATCTCAAGCTTTCTGCTAAAAACGTAAGAAAGATATGCATGCCAATGAAAGAAGAAGAGAGTGGTTTGGCGTAATTGAGTGGAAGCAATAAGGCAGTCACATACCCTGGGCTGGCAGAGAATTCACCGTAACGAGAGGGCGAGATGCTTAGACCAAGTCTGAGGTCAGTGGTCAGTTCTGATCTTCCGCTGCCGCGCCCGCTCTTGCTATTCCGGTGGACTGGGATAGATAAAGAAGAAGAAGAGGATGCTGCAGATGGATGGCTGCAGCTATCTCTCGAAGAGGACGACGAACGAGCTTCCCCTCCCATCTCCAATGGAGATTACGAAACGCAATCCTGAAGAGAGTAGTTATGTGAAAAGCCGGCTTCGCCTTTCTCTCTCCCTCTGTCTATCTGTATAATAAATTTGTTGAAAGGGGCAGACAGAGAACAGCCAAGCAAGTCAGGCCTTGGCCGAACTCTCAACCCTTTGAGTTGCCCTCAGGGTGGCCGACATGTCGATGCTGCATACGCTACGACGTTTTCGCTTCGAACCCTTTTCTTCTTTTCCCTTTTGGTTTTCCATAATTCTGGAGATATCACCATTAGCGGTAATTTCTATGCAGATTACCAATAAGAAAAGCTTGTACGATTGAATTTGGTATCAAAAGAATGAATAAGTGTGAGATTGAAACTACCAACTCTACTCAATTAGATGTAATTATCATTTAAATCGTTTTTACGTCTAATGATCATCATGAGAGCTCTTTTGGTTTTATTCTATCGAGAGGATGATTTTAACACAACACGTACGAACTATATTTTTAACAACTGAGTTATGAAAGAGATACATTATAAAAACTTTTCTTTCTACCTAGCTTTTGAGATAATAGGGAATATAATTGCTACTTAAATGAAGCAGCATAGTTATCTTAAATTCTTCAAGATTTAGTAACATCAAAGTTAAATAGACCAGTGAGTGGTCCTTGCTGCTCAAGTCTTCTGGTGTAGGTGGGATGCATGCCATCTTTTCCGGAAGAGGACCACATATGTAGAAAATTAACACAATTATGAGAAAACCCCATGTCTTCAGCCAGACGAGTGTCGTAGGGACAGGACAATGCAAAAACCCTGCCGGAGATGTCCATCCAAGGGGCATTACAGGACAAAGAACAAAGCATGCTCAACAGTGAAGCGTAGGAGACCAAGGCTTGTACAACGTCGTCCCATTTGATTAAAAAATGTAAATTTGGTCGCAGTAATTCTCTCCAAATAGGCCTACAAAGCCAACCACCTCAACCGTAAATAGGTAGGCCCTAGTTCTTCGATAACTCAAAGGAGCACTTAATCATTTCCATGATCAAAAGTTAGCCAATCTTCATGTAATTCTTCCCTACAAGAAGAAAGGAAGTGATTTCTTTGGTCATTTTTTTGACAATGGTTCGTGGGTGGTTGGTTATGTTGTGGAATTCAAAAGAGGAAGCATCCGGTTTGGGAAGACAATGATAGCTTATGTAGCGTAGGCTAGCAGTGAATAGAGAAAAGAAACTAGGGTTGTTGGTTGGGGGGGCAACGGATGGACACGAGATTTGAAACTTGGAAGCTGGAAAAGGTCATGTAGTCCTACGAAGTTTGGTTTGTAGGATTGTTTATAAGAGCTTTCGAGCCAACCCAAGAGGTCTCTCGAAGAAGTGTACGTTAGCTCGACTTTAAGAAACATGCAATCAACTAACTTCCCTGCCCAAAGCCTCGATATTCCCTTCTCTGTCTCTCCCTCTCTCTCTCATCCACTAGCATGTATGCCCATAGCGTTGATGTAGGACCATGAGGAATGAGCTGGCCTTGTTTTCTTAATCCAAAAATACCATATCAACGTGACCACCTCATTACTATAGAGTATGCCATGGAAGAATCTAATATATGTGTATATTATCTGTAATATATGTATATGCTTTTATAGACATAAAAGTTAGTAAAATGCTGAAAGAGGGAGAGAGAAAGGGAGGGGCAGGGAAGGGAACAAGAGGGCAAGCTTGCTGCTGAAGAAAGGTTAATGGGAAGAAAGCATACGTGGGTTGTCACAAACAAGGGTAAAAGAGAAAGCTGCAGTCCCAAGGTTGCTTCCGTCGGACATCTTTCTCCTGCTCCAATGCCCTTTTTTTCTTCTTTTTTTTTTCCTCAATGCCACGCACTTTGTGTACAATTCAAGCATGTATGCTTCTGTTTGACTTGGTGTCCACTGTGCTATGAAAGCATCGAAGATTCGGAGTTAATCGGAGATAAGATGACACGAGAAAAGGGGACCTCGTGCGTGGGGCCCCGTTCCATCCAGTCGTGTTTACCATAATTTAGGACCATTCTTCAAATATCTGGCTAGACCTATAGGCCATATGGCCATTTTTTCCTTTTGCCTTTTCCTTTATCTGTTCCCGTTTCTAGATTTTTAAGAACCCAAGAAAGGGTAGTCGAAGAACCCTATCTTTTCTCATTTTTGTATGATCTTTATTGAATCCCTGGCTGTCCAAGTCAGTCGTTCTCTGTAGTGGGGGGCTATGATTTTCTCGTGTTTTGATTCTCCACCAAACATAACAAGGGATTCGATCACCCACAAGAAAGCATGTCTCCGGAGCTGAGATGCTAGGATGGGGCATGATTCTATTTCCGGGCTTGCGTCATGGGCCATTTTTTCATCGTGTGGAAAGACATGACAGGAAGTGAAGAGACTTCATGTAACTTATGTCTAGACTCTGGAGGGCACCGTTTATCATATCCCTAGGCCAGGACCACCACGAGTTTTATCCTGTTGCTGCCATATACCACAGTGGTTGAGAAATTAGGGGAAGAGGACACTGATGGTTCCACTTTCAAATGACATTTTTGATAGTGGGGAACCATCAAATATTGGGGCAATACCTGTTTTGATTTCACATATTTGTTGTCTAGAATCAAGAGCAGGTTCATCATGCATGACCAAGAATTTCACAACCAATCATCCAATCCTCCTAAATCATGCTGACGAATGCTTTCTTTTCACATTTTCTTTTTCTGGTCTGTTTTTTGCTACCGTACTTCTCTTTTTTGGTGGCTTAAGGAGTTCCAATGCTGTGCTGCGCATAGAACGGCATAACTGGGTTGGGCCAATTCATCCCTCGCATTCAAACATACCTCCTTAGTGTTATGCCTGGTCCGAATGAGATGACTGAGCATGAGTCAAGAAGACCAACAAAAGGGTGCCCGATCACAAGCCAAGGCGTGGACCGTATGTGAACAAGATGGGTTGTGGAGGGCATCTTGCATCTCCAATCACCCTTACCCTTCAATTTCTTTGAGTCAAGGCCAGCCTAGCCTCTCAAATGGTTAGGTGCTGCATAAGCTACTGGGTTGGAAGCATTGCATCACACGTCAATTGGCACACAGATTAAGCAATAAAATCACATAAGACGAAATCTTTAGAGTGGTTTGGACAAATCTATCCTGCTTTCATTATCATCAGTAGATTATTGGCTCATTTTCTTTTTTTCATTAAGAAAATTATTAAGAATACAAGTATTATTTTTCACTCTTATGATTTGGTTGTTCTCTTTATCGAGCTCTTAACTGCTTGTAGGATTTTTACAATAATTCTTACATTAGTTTTCTTTGCAATTCAAGGGCTTTACAAATTTCCAGCACCATTCCCTCATGCATTGAGCTGCCAAACCACACTAAGCCCGCATGGCTTTTGAGTCTCTTTTTGAGTCTCAAGGCCACTTCCAAGCTGACTCTTTTTATAGAGTACACAAAACCCTAAAAATAAGCCTAAGGAAAAGGTTATAATATTAACCTAATCATCTATTCTAATTCCAAATAAATCAATGGAATATATAAGACATTATTAGCCCCACTAATTATGAAAAATCACAAGATAAGCTAAAACACCCAATGACATTAGTCATCCATACCTTGATTAATCAAGTTAAGTACTAACATGATCTAATATGTATTATAACTTTAAGTGTTTCTTTCTTAAAGTAGTTTTAAAAAAGAAAGTTGAATTCTTTTTAACATAATATTAAATCATAAATTCAAAGAAGATGTCTCTATATAGGCCATATTCCTATAATTCTGTTTTAATACTTTGTCACTCAAAGAGTAATCCGTACTTAAGATAAATAGTTATATTAAAAAGTACTTAACATGGCAATATTTCAACAAAATTACGACAAAATTAGCTAATTAAACCTCCCACCGACTATACAGTCCAATAAGATCAAAAAGCCAACAAGAAAGATGAATGTTAACACTAAAGCTATAAACTCAAGATGGGTCATTGTCAAAAAGCAAATAAACAATGGACGACTTTCCACAAGTCTAAGGTAATGGGTAATGCATGTGGGTCATCATTTAAAGCCTTTAACATGACAACGACTAGTTGCAGGCTATTTTGTCTATCCTAATTGCTATCAGTATTTCGAGCATCTAGAGCCACAATTTATGGAACCTAACGTCCCGGGTTCAAATTAACCGGAAGAATTCTGCTGAATCATGTGAGCAGCTGATTAACACGTATACCAGTTTACCTTTTAAAATGAAAACCAATTCTTCAAAATTTCTAGGCATGGAAGTAAAATAGAGAGGAAGACTTTTCGCAATCAGAGTTGGCGGCATTTATTTGTCATTTCCATGACAGGCAGGAAAAAAGTGACGGCTTTCTGAACATCAACGTGTTCGTCTAGGAACCAAACTTTGTTCTCCGAAAGAATGCCATATCAACGTCAGAGATATGACATTCGGGAATCCTGTCCCATTGGCTGGTCATATTCTCGTAAATTTATCCTCCGGCTGTGGCAGCGTCGCCCTAAAATCATCCAGTGGAGCTAAAGATGTCTCCTCCCGGAGGCGCAGATGGTGAAACCAATGATTCCCTGCCGGAATCCACAAACGAGAAGCAGGAACGGGAGCAAGTTCAGGCGGCCGAGGAGGGGACTGTGGCATCGGCCTCGTGGAGGAGGCTTAGTAGTGACAGCAATACCAGCCCTTTCCTCCAATCTTTGTTTCCGCCGAAGAAGAGCAAAGCTGGTTGGTGCGCTGCATGAAAACTAAATAATGACAAAAGTGGTTTCTCTCTTGATTTCCGCTTGTTAACCTTTTTGTGTTGAATCCAGAGGAGAGTGATGAAGATTTGTTCACGGTTCCTGAAGTGGAGGCTCCACCACCAATGAATTCTGCTGTGGTCACAAATGCTTTCAGCGATAGAGGTAACGAGAATAATGCAGAAATTCAGCATCAAACTATGGTATCTGGGAAGCGACGCAGGGGACGTAACCCTATTGATAAAGAATATAGACGCCTCAAGAGGTATCTTTATTCGTAGTTTCTTTTTTTGGAAGACATCTTCTACCTCACGTATTTTTTATATATTTATAATAAGCACGTCCACTCACACACATTCAGTACAAATTTGGGACTAAAAGATCCTAGATAACATATGTTTCTAACTAGGCTGGTGCTTGTGATTCTTCCCCATGGTGCTGAACTTGGAATTAAGAGATCCTAGATAATATTTGCTTCTAACTAAGTTAGTGCATGTGACTCTCTCCCACAGTGTTGAACTTGGGATTTAGAGATCCTATATAACATCTGCTTCTAACTGAGTTGGTGTTTGTCACTCTTCCTCACATTTTTACAAGGCAATATGTTTCATTTTGTAATTCTAAATTATTTCTAAATGAGCTGGTACTTGTCAACTCTCTCCCATGGTATTACACTTGGGATTAAGAGATCTAATATAACATATGCTTCTAACTAAGTTGGTGCTTATCAACTCTATATCACATATTTACAAGGCAATACATTCCATTTTGTACTTTAGAATTCTTTCCAACTAAGCTGGTACTTGTTGACTCTCCCTCATAGTGCTGAACTTGGGATTAAGAAATCCCATATAACATATGCTTCTAACTGAACTAGTGCTTATTGACTCTCCCTCATGCATTTACAAGGCAATGTGTTTCATTGTGTACTTCTGAATTATTTGTGAGAACAGATACCAGCATTGACCAAGCCAGGAAAAAACAATTTGCTTATAAATAGCTTAACTTTTTAACTTGTATAAAATCAACTGAGTTTGTTAAACCAGCCAAATTCCTAACTATATACTTTCACTCTTAACAGGTTGCTTAGGAACAGGGTATCTGCTCAACAAGCCCGAGAGAGGAAGAAGGTATATGTCAATGATCTGGAGTCGAGAGCCAAAAAGTTGCAGGATATGAACTCGAAGTTAGAAGAGAAGATCTCAACTTTAATCAATGAGAATTCCATGCTTAGGAAGGTGAGATAGCAGTCAATTCTCTTGAGTACTATATTTGCACACAAGCATGACCGTAAACTAAATCCATTCTCCAACAGGTTCTTCTGAACACAAGGCCTAAGAATGATGAAAGCATCGAGCCGAAGCAGGATCAGTTTAGCCAGACCTGAAAAGCACAAGCTTCTCTTGTTCGCGCCTTCTGTAACTTATATTTACAGTCGTCGGAGACGCTTCTTGAGAAATATGAATCGTATATACCCAGAACTATGAATGTATTACCAATGTCTTATATCCTGTTACCTTGGCAAGCGCAAATCTTCCTTTCTGTTTCCTTTGTAAGCTACCAAAAAAGGGTCGTTGAGTCCAGTGGCTTCAAATAGATCTCTACAAACGTGGTGGCTACGGATAAGGCTTTTTTTCTGCAGTTTTGTTTAAATGGGTACTGCAAAAATTATTAGTTACAGGATGTTAAATCAGTCAACTCCGATCCCCAACCGGATATCAAACACAACTTAAAGCTCTAGATCCTGCCGACCATAATTTGACACCAAAATGTTAACACACAAATAGCCATGAAAACCCAAAAACCGAACTCAAGAAAACAAGATTGCATAACTCAGTTTGAGCCCATAATAGCCCCTGTGAGCCGAGCATAGATCCAACTAAGCATTGCCCAGTTTGAGCCCATAACCACGTACTAAGCCTTTTTAACTTAGAATTTCTCGTCCTCAAATATGGTTAAAAGAAATACTATTAAAAACTAAACCATGATTTTCTATAAATCTTGAGAAAAAAATTCTATTTAAAACTGGGTAAACTCTATTATTTGATGTTTTAATTTTACGCAAAAAAATCTTAACTAAAGATTTCAAGTCTCTCATCATTGAAATTTTGACTACATTAAAATTTTTATTTAGAATGAATTCTTCATTGCTAATTCAGGCTAAATACTATTAATTAGTTTTCTATCCTATACGATAGTACAATTAGAAAGTAAACTATCATTATTGCGTTCTTGAAAATAAGAAAATAATGAGCTAAAATTTTATAATAAGAGATTTTAATGTCGCGCCAAACAATCATTGTGCAATCATATTGGCAAGTTCTTAATATGGTATTTCTTAAATGATCAAGTTCCCTACTCGTAGAATTTTCACCACTAAAGAAATTTATGTTGGAATTAATTTTTCTATTATTTAATTTTGATTTGGTATAATTTATAAGTTCTTTATCTTAGAGAAAAATGAAATTAAAAACTAAACCATGATTGTTTAAATAAGTCTACCTCTTTTAAAAGATGTTTATTGAATAAAGAGGTCGTATAAATTTATGAGACATTTCATAAGTATATGAAACACCCAAAAAAGAAGGGGATTATAAAAAGAGATTGTCAAAGTTTATAAAGTAAATCACAAATTGTGTTACGGTTCTAAAGATAATTTAACTTACTATTTCAATAGATTTAGACATTTTGATTCAATGATTAGGTTCATTACATTTGGTATCAGAGTCAAATCTTATATTCTGATTAGTGCACTTGGTTGTGTGTAGCTTGTTAGGGATATGGGGGCTTGACTATAAGAAGCTCATTGGACGGTATGGTTGGGATCATTATATTTGTTGTCCAATATGTTTAAAATTAAATAAACTTCGATGATACATATTTAATCTTATGTCAAACAAGCTTTGTCTCGATCATACTTGTATATTCCTAATATTCTTTACCAGGCTGTGGGCAGGAAGGCTTTTCGAACTCCGTTTTGGGAGTTTGTACGATTTTAAAACTCGGAAGTCTCTAAGGAGCACGAAACGATCAAGGCACGTGCGCCACAACCGATTGGTAGGTCTACCAAGCAAGACAAGACGATCTGCTACTTCCCCGAGAAGAAGCTTGGCACTATAAATCAAGTTTATTTTCCTTTATGCAAGTGCCAATCGGAGCCAATTATGAATGTTTCTTATTTATTCAACTGTAGATTCCGCATGTTTTCTTCTTCATCCAACTCCGAAATGATAAAACCCAAAATGGGCTTTGACTTGCAGGTATGACCTTTTTAATTTTCTTGTTTTGGCATTTCTCTTGGCATGTGAATTCACCGTTATGTGAAACTTCGCAAGAGTCATGCATCTTTCTCAGTTCTTGGGACTTATGTTTTAGCTATACTTCAACAATGAAGTCCTTGATCTTCAGAATCGTCAATCTCTCGGGTCTCTGTAAGGGTGCTTTCCTGGAATTTCCATTTCCGTGATAAACTCTTTCTCTATTTCGTTTTCTTTTTTCCTTTCGATTCTGTTGTTTTCTCTCGTTCGACGTAGGAATTGTGATTATCAGTAGCTGAGATTCTTCATTACATTGAGAAATCATTGTATTAGAGACACAATTTAGTTCGTCTGTTAAGTTTCGGTATCTTGATCTCCACAAATTTCCATTCTCAGTCAAACTTGTGAGCTCGACCCTTCTGCAGATTATCAGAGCCTAGATCCTCATATACTCTCTTTGCTTGTTGCGTTCAGATAATTCCCTTGTGATTTCCAGTCGTTGAAGATTGTTATCCATTCTTATCTGTGCACCATTTGATACTTTCTTGGAGGGGGAAAGCTTCATTAGTTGTAGTTACCATCTTTAAGCCCTTCTTGTGTGATATATCTCATCTTATAAGTTCACAGGTAGTAGCTTGTAATTCATTTGCTGTCAAAGTATTGAAATCAGTTGCAGTTTTCAACGTCCGTAACTTTTCTGTTGCTTGATTTTTTTAAACTCTTGACATCCATTTGAAATTTAATGATCCCATCCTTGAATTCAGTTATATACATTTCCTGTATCTTAGATTTATGTGATTTCGAGCACCATTAGGAATCCTCCCATTCACCAAACATTACTTTTGATTTCCGGTAAAAAGGTTGCATGCTACCCAAGTATCTGCTATTTCTGCTATTTCTAGTGCTGAGTTGAGTCCCAATGTATTTCTTTTATAAGAGAGTTGTTTGCCTTTTTTCCTTTTCTCTTTGCCAATAAAACTCATGTTTTGCATCCTTCTTAGCCTACTAAGAGTCTAGGGGTCAATGTCAATCCTATGTGGCGTCCCTCTCCTCGAGTGTGTCTATTGCCTGGCATGTGCCCGGTGGGCTTGGAAACGATGTCTCCACACCGCAGGACATGATAGTGAGACTTGGGGCCTTGCTACAGCAGAAGAATTTGAGCCTGTCCCTCGCCTTTGTCGCTACATTCTATCTGTATATGAAGATGATCTAAGGAACCCCAAATGGGCACCTCCAGGTGGATATGGAATTAACCCGGATTGGTTAATTCATAAAAAAAGCTATGAAGATACTCAAGGACGGGCCCCTCCCTATATATTATATCTTGATCATGATCATAATGATATAGTTCTTGCCGTTAGGGGTTTGAACTTGGCAAAAGAGAGTGATTATGCAGTTCTACTAGATAATAAGCTGGGGAAGAGGAAGTTTGATGGTGGGTATGTTCACAATGGGCTCTTGAAGGCAGCTATTCGGGTTTTGGATGCAGAGCATGAGACTCTGAAGGGGTTGATGGAGAAGTATCCAAATTATACTTTAACTTTCACGGGGCATTCCCTTGGATCTGGTGTTGCAGCTTTGTTGACAATGGTGGTTGTGCAGAATCTGGATATGTTGGGAGGCATTGAAAGGAAGAGAGTCAGGTGCTATGCAATTGCACCAGCGAGATGTATGTCGCTGAATTTGGCAGTCAGATATGCAGACGTCATCAATTCTGTCGTGCTACAGGTAAGTTTATATTTTTCTCTGCTGTATTTATTTAAGTAGTTTATAGTGCATCTTTGTAGCCTTAGTGTCATGTTAGACTTGTCTGCATTTTCATGGCCTACCATATTCCTGTACTACATTAGAGTCTTCTAGCATCTAAATCCTGATGTCGTATTGCATGTGTTTGTTGGTGAAGCTGATAGTAGTAGTCTTGTCTTAAAAGATCATAAGAGAGACGAATTTCTTGGAAGTTCTTTTATCATTAAAAATTGTTCTGAACTTCTCTCATGTTTTCTATCTTTGGACGTATTGCCCCATTAAGAAGCCCTGTAGCCAACACACATCTCTAGCATGAGACTTCTTGTTGTCTGTCTTCTTGGTTAAGAGAATCTGAACTTGTGTAATAGGAGCAAGGTTTAAACTGTTGTTTTATGATAAAATTGCTTGGATATTACTTTTGATGACAATAGAATCAAAGTATCAAGCACATCCATAGACAGGACTTTAGGTTAGTGACTAAAACGAAAGAATTCCTTTGTGGAGCCTGCTCTCTAATATATGCTCATAGAGGGAATTCAGACTTATTACTGCAGGTTTTCATCAAGAGAACTTTTTCTCAGGTTGAAGTTTGCTGCTTAGAAAAGAAGAAGAATGTTTGGCATAAATACATCACTGATCAAGCATATATTGTTCAATGTAACAGCGGTTCATTTGGTCAGTATGCATTTACGAGCATCACTAGATCATTGGGAGAAACGAGTTTCTGTGTGAAGATGGAATGCATTTCCTGCATTAATGATATAACCGATCATAGATGGGCCTGACTAAATGTCCTTGGTCAGTACCAAATCCATCAGATAAGAAACAGATTTTGAACAAAGCCCCATTAATTATGGAGGGGACTGAAGCAGCTTGGTTGTCCCTTTCTAGGAAGGGGATTTCCCTGGCAATTGCATTTTATGCACTCGCGATGAAGATGACATTTCATTTTAGTGGACTCAAACCCTCTAATAAAAAAGACATCATATACGACAATGAAGCTTTCAATCATTTGTGGGATTAGGATCTGTATCTAAGGGCATGGTACTGCTTCAATACGTATAGGGCAATTCATGTGGCGATGTAAAAAAACTAAAACAATGCGTTTCTGTTTATAAAACACAACTGAAAGGTGCATATGCTAGAATATCTGAAAAAACAGGCTATTACTGGTTATCCCGTCAAACAGGATTGAGTGATGAATGATCTGGTCCCTGTTCCAGCTTTATTTGCTGTTTCAGTATTTTAGTTTGCTAACGCTTAAGCATAAGAGATCTGAATAACCAGATAAATCTAACAATCATAAGATAGTGGAAACTTTTACTTGGATGTGTCTACAGATCTACAGCAAATTTAATTCAGATAACCTGCATTGTTTACCAGGATGACTTCTTACCACGAACAGCCACACCCTTGGAAGACATCTTCAAGTCACTTTTCTGGTAGAGTTGGGCTTCTTCATATATATCAATTGTTGCCTTTTTTTTTTTAAAAAAATATCCAATAAGTGCTTTAAGTTGAGGATTTTATTAATTCCAAACCAAATATATTCTTGTTGAGCGAAGCAGATTACCACACGCTGTGGCTATCTCTCTCTTTGCCCTCTTTCTTCTTCTTTTTTGTTTTCCCCTTCAAAACAACCCTTGAGTTTTTTGTTATGGCTTTTGTGTGCAAAAGCTTTGAATTTTCCATTTACCTCATTTTGATACTCAAAATAGATTTGAAGGCTTCAACAATATTCTAGTAACTTGAACTGTATCATCTCATTGTTGATTTTGGTTTATTAATAGACCTGTTGTTTCTTTTTATTAATAGCTTGCCATGCCTGTTGTGCTTGAGATGCATGAGGGATACGTGTATACCTGAGGAGAAAATGCTCAAAGATCCAAGAAGGCTATATGCACCTGGTCGCCTTTATCACATCGTTGAGAGAAAGCCTTTCAGGTATTTGTTTTTTGTCATACGCTGCATTGGTCCCTAACTTATTTACTCAAGGAAGGAAACCATTTTTCTTAGAGGTTCAAGACATTGGGCATTCGTGCATATTGCTTTTTCTTATAGATGCAGCATGCCACAAATTTGTGATTCTAAGGAGAAAATTAAAACAACTGCCTCCATATAATAACATTTTTAAAATAGGAGCTGAAAGTTTACTTGATGTTTTGAGAATTATAGTTCAAGTAATTACATTAGTCTATTCAGAATAGCAGTAAAAAGGTCAAGCTTCAATCTTTGATGTACATGCAACATAAGTAATTTCTTTAACAGGATGGGAAGAGTTCACCCAGTTGTAAGGACAGCAGTACCAGTAGACGGGAGGTTTGAGCACATAGTTCTTTCTTGTAATGCCACTTCTGACCATGCCATCGTTTGGGTAGAGAAAGAAGCTCAGAGAGCACTGGATGTAAGTTTTCTGATTCTGTTTCTTGTCAGTAACAGTTAATGATAATAGTAAATAGGCGATCCAAGTTTTAGAATTCAGACTATTTCCATTCTTCTAGCTTGGGAGATAACAGGTCAAAGAATATCTAATGGAAGATATTTGTACAATTGAAGATTTCTGTCACTGACCTCTGTATTATTCTTTCATTGACCTCAGTTGATGCTTGAGAAAGATCGGATCACGGAAATTCCAGCAAAGCAAAGAATGGAGCGACAGGAAACTCTAGCTAGGGAACACGTTGAAGAGTACAAGGCTGCACTACAGAGGGCTGTTACACTGTCAGTGCCGCATGCATATTCCCCTTCACAGTATGGAACTTTCGTTGAGCATGAGGAAGGAGAGCAGTTGGACATATCAGCTGGTGAACCTTCTTCAGGTCCATCCGTCAAAAAGAAGACAGAAGAAAGCTGGGATGAAATCATTGAGCATCTCTTTGAAAGAGATGAGTCAGGTCAAATTGTGCTCAAGAAATCACTTGGGCGAGATTGATATGTCAATACAAGTACCATATGAGAAAATTGAAGAGTTTGTGAAGAACCGCATTCATTGATTTTTTTTGTCCCATTGCATCTTAACTTGTGCTTGGCTGCCTTCATTTATCCCCAAACATCGGAGAAAGAGTTTTTGAACAGGCAAAAGAATTCAATTCTATTGCATTTCGACAATCCCATAGTATCAGCGTATCATTGTCGATTTCTAAAAGGTGTTGTCAACATTTACCAGTAGACATTGTGAATGATGATTTTCCTATCGTCATCAAATTACCAGGACTTAGAAATTGAGCCCAAATGAAAGGTGGAGAGGTCTAAGCAGCTTTCTTTTGTTTATTTTTAGTGTATTTTTGGGTGCTGCTAATACCTAAGCAAGACAACTTGTTATCGCCTAGTGTAAGCTAGACAGTAGGCCTCACTCATAATAAGCCAATTTTACCATATAAAAATATTTAGTTATTCCTCTTATTGAGACAGTTTTGTGACACTAAAGGATGCGGTGACATTTTGAAGAAGACAAGAAGAGGCCATTATCAAATAAATAAAGGGAATTCTCATATTTTCTTGATTCTTTATTGGGGATTTGAAAAAATAAATTACAATAAAACAGTTGAAATACACAAAATAGTTCACCATGTCTTTAGCAACACACACCAAATACAAGTGGAGGGGCGTTGGGTGTGTTCCGGTTGGTTACCCAAAGCATGGCATCTCAAGATAAAAAAGGAGTTTGAACAGGTCCTGTGAGTCCTCTGTACCTCTCCGTCCAGCCTACAAGGCAAGAAAGAATAAACCTTCAAAAGCAGCAGGTTTTCCTGAATTTCTTGGCTCCGACCGACGACATTTTTGTTGGGTTTTCATCATCCTCCTCCCACTCATCAATGGCGTCCCTTCTTTCAATTCTCCTTCTTCTTTTGGCGTTTTCGTCTTCTTTCCTGAGCTGTTTCGCAGACAGGTGAAAAAATCCGTTTCGTTTTTTTTTTTTTTACATTTGAGAAACAACCGATTGTTCTGGCCTATCGCTATGAACTAAACAAAATACATTATGTGCGTCGTTAATTTTTGTTCAAGCATTACAGAATTCTGGGAATTCTTAGTGAAAGTTCAGAATTCATTGTGTTCTTGATCTGGGTTTTTGTTAAATATGTACTATATGTGATTGTGTATTGTTTTAGTCCCGGGTACTGAATTTTTATGCTCGAAATTCATACTGTTATCAGTACTCTTACTCTAGCTATGCCTGCATTTCTCAGTTGTGGGTTTCATCTTTTCTTTCTATTATAATTACTTTCTATTTCTGAGTAACCTTTTCTTTCTCTTTGTCTCTTGAATCTTAGGAGTTCCTATTATAGATTTATATGATTCTGTTTTTGATGTGCGTTTAGTCTAAAAGGTTACTCTCTGTATTGTCACGTTTCTGTGTCTTCTAATGTGCATGCTTTATCGTAGAAGTTTATGCTGAAATTGCTTTTGTAGTGTTCCAAAATCTGCATCTTGATGGAAGAATTAATTCTACATTCCCTTCTTCGATATCTTAGTGAATTACCTTAGTTCTGCACCCGTATCTCTGTAGAAAGGGGAATGCCTTCACCTTTCTATGTGCGTCCCCATTCTGAGATGTGTTTATTATACTAGCCTGAAAATTTGCGCTTGCTGACAAGTGTTCTTTCTTGTTTTTATTCTAATCATCTTTTGTTGCAACTTTTGTTCAGCAGCCGGAAGGAATTAAAGGATAAGGGACGCAAGGAAGAAACTAGCATACAGTTGGGCCAATTTGTTGAATCCTACAGAATTGACCCATCCCGGGTTGTCCAACTCTCTTGGCAACCAAGGTCAGGTATTTTGATGCACTCGTCTTTTCTTCTTTGATTGTTACATGAAATGGCTGAAAATACGGATTGACGTTGACATCCTTCTGATAATCTGCAACATGCTGGATACAGACACCTTTTCTCCACAAAAAGGGGAGAATTATTTAGGGAACTTGTTCAAGCTTTTTATCTTACAAGAATATAGTTATGCTCACTTGCTTTGAAATCTGATGCTCTCTTTCTTTTGATAGGGTTTTCTTATATGAGGGTTTTCTTTCGGGAGGGGAGTGCGACCACTTAATTTCTTTGGTAATGACCCTCGTCTTCAATTTCAACATCTTGTTTCATGATGCTTCCACGGGTTCAAAAATGTGTTTTACACGTAGGGTCATGGAGTGAAGACAACTTTGGGCAGTCACAACAATTCCGAGCATGTTGTCTCAAACCAGAATCTTACAAGTTCAGATATTCCTTTACTCCCAGAAGTGAGTTTCCATTTGTTCCCAATTTTAAAATGAGTTCTTTTCAAATACCGTAGGCATAGGAGTATCAAATTGATGTAGCCTGAGGTTCACAGATCCTTTCTTCTGGGGACTAATTGAACTATAATCATATCAGTACTAACGAACAAAATTTTAGTAGGTAACTGATTTAAAATAATGTCAACTCTTTAGTGACAGATGCTGAGATTGCTGCTTTCTGCTCTCTGCTATCTACTGTCTGCTATGCCGTGATCTTACAAAATAGATATTAATTGCATCCTACTTTTATTTCTAGGATGATGTAGTTTCACGGATTGAGGAACGAATTTCAGCTTGGACTTTCCTTCCCAAAGGTACTTCATTCCTGGTCCTTGTCTTCCTAGAACAGGTGTCTTGGTATTGATACCCTTTGTGGTGTGTTGCTTTATGATATCACTTGATATTTCATTGTCTTTCAGAGAACAGCAGGCCTTTTCAGATTCTGCATTATGGGGATGAGGAGGTTGGACAGAGCTACGATTATTTTGGTAACAGATCCACTGTGGAATCAACCACGCCGTTGATGGCAGTAGTTGTTTTGTACCTCTCAAATGTCACTCGGGGTGGTCAGGTTCTCTTTCCTAAGTCAGAGGTAAGAGAGAAATAAAACTTAAACTTGTTATGATGATCATGATTACTATTTGATGAAGTCACAAGTTCATATTAATTGCTGTTGAAACTTTCTCAGCGGGCTAGGAGTTGGTCCGATTGTTCAAGTAGTGACATCCTGAGACCTGTTAAAGGAAATGCTATTCTGTTTTTCACTCTTCATCCGAGTACATCTCCTGACAAGAGTAGCTCCCATGTTAGATGCCCTGTCCTTGAGGGAGAAATGTGGTACGCCAACAAATTCTTCCACACAAGACCCGTTCGTGGTGAAAATGTCTCATCTGAATCGGATGGCACTGAATGCACTGACGAAGATGTTAGCTGTTCCAGTTGGGCCACCTTGGGGGAATGTCAGAGAAATCCAGTGTTCATGATTGGTTCCCCTGATTATTATGGGACGTGTAGGAGGAGCTGTAATGCTTGTTGATTAGCAACCTCTAATGTTTCTCTTCCCCACAGTTCGAAGCTTATATTATAATCTCTTATCATTAATCTGTAGTCAGCTGTTGATCTTGCATAGCTTAGGAAGATACACTGATAATGGAGAAATTAGTTTGTAACACCTTCAATATTGTGAATGAAAATGTCCTGATATTAATATCCCTGGAAAAATTAGTTTGTAACACCGTCAATATTCTATGCATCCGTCAGGCTTTGGACAGTTTCCAAGTTGATTGTTGCCTTTAGGATTTCACTATAGTAAAATAAATTTCTTGACACTAAAAAATGATACCGATTTCTTTAAACTGGAGGAAAAGAAACTTATCAGATGAAAACCCCACAAAGAGTGTGACACATTGTCAAAGAGATGATCACTTTGAACTCTTGACCTTTTCAGATTGGAAGAAGAATCCCAGTGGCCCATTTCATAATAGGCGCACCCACTGTCTAAAACAATTTCTTAAGAAGGAATCAAGCTCAGAAAGGAAGAAGGAAAAGGGGAAAGGGGAGTGAACTCAATATGCAGAACACACAAAGCGATTATTTGCAGAACATTGCAATTATTTATTTATTGATGCCATGGCGAATTCTATGGAATATTTCGAATAGCACACACAGATTCTTCAGAACCTGCTATGGTGGTTTCAAAATTCGACTCCGAAGGCACAGTTACAGCTTCACAACATATTCGAAGCCAACTGAGTTTACTGCTGAAGACTGATTTATGCCGAAAACCAAAATTATTCCAAATACTCAGCAAAGGTTATGAAAAGTCGATACAAAAACAAATACCCAGTTGGGAATTACACATCAAAGCCAAGAACTTTGATCGTCAGAGACCAGAGACGGCACCAGCCTTAAGGTTTTGAGTCAGAGTCTTGAGACGGAATTGGCTTCTTCAGAGAACACGAAGACTTGAAAGCCTCAATTTGAGATTGGCATTTCACATAGTCCCCCTTGTTTTCCTCCAAGCACTTCTTTAACGCCTCAACATCGCAGGGCGACATTATCTTCTTCGCGGTGTTGCTCTCAGCCTTCTCGTCCATTGGCAGCAATCCAAGCATCAACGGCCAGGGAGGTTGCGGGTTTATTGGGGTTTTGCTTTTAGAAATTGCGATTTGTCTCTACTTACTCTAATTATGATTTACTCCCCTAACTTTTGAAAGATTACATACTGGACTTCCCGAGATTAAAACGCTACCGTTTAATAGTTGTGGCGTGGCCCATTACTGGGAGCGTGAGCGCCAGCTCAGAAAAAATTCGAAAACGCTGGTACTCTCAAACGGCTACTTCGTTTTCCAAAGCAGCAAATAAAAGAAAAGGAATTCCAAATCTGAGTACGAATCCGTAACCCCTCTCTTCTCAACGCTCCACTTTCACTTTCTTTCAGAAACTTCACACTTTCAACCCTCTGTCTGTCTTATCTCTGAGTGATTCCATGGCTTCGACGCCATCCAAGGCCACCGCGTGTCGGAAGGTTCGGGTCGTTGCCAAAATTCGAGGTTTAACCCCATCCGAAGCTCAGATGCCAACTAGCTCCGGGATGTCGACGGCCCCGTGGATCTCTGTGAACAAGCCCAACGGGGAGGCTTCCGACAGCGTTACCATTTCCTTCCAACACCAACCGGGAAGGTACTACTACTTCAATACTGTTTCTTGTTTTCTGTTTCCGGTACGAGAATTTGAATTTCCTTGAATCTCTGGGGTTTCGGATTTTGTGACTATCTTGAAGTAGTTTGGTATTTTCAAGATTTTATTCTGGCGTGAAGGATTTCGCTAAAGAAAGAAAACATGCTTCGTTTGGTAGCGGATGCATATTTGATCTTCAAGGGCTAATTTGATAGAACTCTAAGGAAATGAATAAATAGATCTCGGAAGTGTGGGACGTATCATTGTAATTGGATGTGAAATATTTGAAAAACATGACGCATATAATTGTTTACATATAGGAAATCTGAGCTGAGAAAATTTAGATGTTCAAAGGAAATTCAAAATCTATGAATATTGGACTTTTCAACTCTTGGAACTTTATGATTAACAGCTCAATCAGGGATTGAAAAGGAAAGGATATTATGCTTGGTTTGTGCGCCTAGGGAGGCAGAAAAAAGTTGTAGTTAGTCTCTGGTGGCTTGTGAGACGGGTTAGGAAGAGAAAAACGAATGAAAGGTGAAATTTGTGATTTCAATTATACATTATTTGGCAATTGAATGGGGGGTTTTTTGAACTCTTGATTAGGAATTGAAATGGCTGACCATTTGGAAAATTTTGCAAAAAGAAAAACAGAATTTGTCGTTTTAAATTTATTGGGACTTTAGACTAAGTTTATAAGAGCTTGTGCATAGATGATTTGATCAACGAAATTTTCCTTTCCTACTCATCTCACTAGTCAACAAAGTTGTAGTGAGTCACTTTGGCTTCATTTGGTTTGTATAAGATTTTGAGAAACAATAAACTATTTTGAATTCTGGACTACTTTGATAATGCGGACCAATATAATATAAATTGGTAGTATTGACACATCTTTGTGAAGATTGAAAAACTAAGTATATAAATCAAATTTTAGTTTCTTTTAATTTCCTTGTTTCTTACAAGAAATGGAGGTTTAGGATTGGTTTATTGAATTTTGTGATTTAGCCCTTGATAGTCATGGATGAAGATTTAAACTTCTTGTTTCTTTTTTCTTTTCACCTTTGTTTTTAGTAACCATATGATTACAATGTGTAAGATTTGTCTCTTTTCTTCTTTGGTAGTCGGAAGGAGCATTGCGACATTGACTATTGTTATAAGCAAAATGAAGACAATGATTTGATATTCTCTAGAGAGATAAAGCCTTTGATTTTGAAGCTTTTTGAAGGATTTAACTCCACTATTATTGCAACTGGAGCAAGAAATAGTGGAAAGACTTACATAATTCAGGTGGGCTTCTCCTTTCCTAGTCTCTTTTCATGGTTAGATGGTAGATCATTTTTTGTAGAGATATGGTTGACTTATTATGATCGATCCAATTTTGAAGGGATCTGATGAGAAACCAGGTTTGGCAACACTAGCCATGGCTGAAATTCTCTCTATGGCTGAGCAAAATGGGAAGTCAATTGCTATATCTTTCTACGAGATCTATCAGGAGCATGTTCATGATCTTTTGGATCCAAAACGGGGAGCAGTTTTGGTATTGGAAGATAAAGGCAAAATCCAATATAAAGGACTTTCTCAGGCAAGTGATATGTTGTTTTCCAATTAAGCGAATCTAACAAGAACGCGAGAACATATTTTTCTTTTATTCAGTCTTTGTGACGTTACTTTTTAACTCTTTCCAGGTTCCTGTCAAATCTATCACAGAATTTCATAAACTGTATCTCAGTTGGTGTGATTCACATAAACCTGTTCAAAAGATAGCAAATGAACTTCCTCGCAGAAGCCACAGGGGTTTAATAGTACACTTATTATCCCCCACTGCAAATTCAGACCCTCATCTTGTAGGCAAGATGAATTTCGTTGACTTAGCAGGTTTTCCAAACTTTCAATGCTTATGTTGACAATGTTATTTCTATATTTGTCTGCTGCTGACGTATGCTTTACTGCCTTCTGTCAGGCTACGAGGATGCCAGAAGAAAGAGTGTTGATGGTCTTAATCTTGTTGAGAGTACCAAAATTAATAAGTCCATATATGCAGTATATAATGTCGTCTATTCACTGAATGCAAACGAAAACCATGTGCCTTACCGCGAAAGCAAAGTTACTCACATGTTAAAAGATTCTTTGAGTGGGACGAATAGGATTTTGATGATCACTTGCTTGGTAATGCTTTCAGTTTTCACTCAATGAGACCATTTAATTCATGGGTTTCTAATTTTTTTTTAAATTATTCTTTTCTCATCGTGTAGAAGCCCTCTTTTTGCCAAGATTCTTTATGTATGCTTAGTTTAGCATCTCGGTCTTGTCAAGGCCTTAACCGAGTCACAGACTCAACAAAGAAAGCCAAAAGTTCTGCAAGACCAGTGGTGCCTTCTTCACAAAAGAGCCGACTACCTGGAAGTGTTTCCACCACCATGAAGAAATATCCTTCCTCACAAACGCATTTTTCTGAAAAGAAAGTCAATGGAATGGCTTTCACAATGAAAGGAAGGTACATTTGAAAACTCCTATACACTGTATGTTAAAATAGAATTCCTTTTTCCTTCTCCATGTAACCACTAAATATAAAATTGAAATACTGATTTGTTTTTATATTTGAAGGAAACTATTTGATGAAGCAAGTCATCAAACCAAATCTGAGAAGGTACAGAAACCTTTTACTTTGTTCTGAGTATTAAGTAATCAAAATTCTGTTAACTTTTCATTCTGCCTTTGTACAAAATCATTTCTTAACGTCCACTTTTAGGCTTCTCTGTCAAATTTTGAAGTCCTTGGTTCTGTTTTTGATTTGATTGTGTAGAACCTTGCTTATGTGGTATACTTATTACTTTTGTATCTTAGAAGTAGTGTGTAAGTTGCCATTCTTTTCTTGCAAGTGCTTAGAGAATTAGCTTTGGTACTCATTCTAGAACACAATAGAAATCCCCTACCGAGTAGTTCCATACTATATTCTCAATAGAGCTTTTGTGCAATGCAAACGACCAAACAAACTAGCGTTGGAAGTTCAAGTTTTGCTGTTGTTATTAATTGTGGAGTCAAAATTGGGCAAAATAATAATCTTCTGAGGAATTTTTTTTTTTTATCCATTTGAGTTTCTCTCATGTTGCCTAAAATATGAGGCTTTGGGAAATCTAGTTGGGCAGGTAATTTGGGTGAGCCTTCAAAAAGACTTTGAAGAGTAATCAAAGGTGTGGCCAGCCATGATTAAAGAGGTGAGAGTTTCAAAAGGGTAAGGCTTAGAGAGAGAAAAAGGCCTAAAGGGGCATGAACCTAAAAATGTGAGGCCCACGGGGAGAAGAGGCATAGAGAGGTGAGAACACTAGAGAAGCATGACAAGCCTGAAAAGGCAAGAAGGCTAGGGAGATGAGAGGGCCGAATGGTTGTAGGGGCCTACAGAGGCGAGTAGCTAAAGGTGGAGAGGCACGGAGGGTTGAGAATGCCAAAGAACCATGAGAGGCCTATGAGGCAAGAGGATCCAAAAGGCTGAGAGGATTAGAAGAGCATGAGTAGAGAGAGCAAAAGGCCAAAGGGGCAAGAAGGTCCAGAAGGATGTGAGGCCTAAAGAAGTAAGAAGGCCAAAAAGATGTGAAGTTCAAAGGGATCTAAAGGCCTAAAGAGGTGAGTGGCCCGAGGATGCGAAATACCCTGTAGCGGTGTGAGCCTAAAGAGGCAAGAGGCCTAGAGGGGCATGAGACTTAAGAGGCAAATATACCAAGAGGGGTGAGAAGGCCTTGAGAAGTGAGTAGCAAAAGAGAGAAAGGAAGAGAGGAAAGGAGGAGGGGAGTGCAAATTAGACTTGGGATCTGGTTAAACTTCTAAGAAGGATGCATGGCACTTCAGTGCAAATAAGTCTATAGAATTGAAGATGAAGCAATTTATCTTTTGTTGCAGTGATGTTGTACCAATTCCAATTTCAAGTGAGAGATCGTTGATTGTGGAGTCAAAATTAGGAGAAAAGGACAAAATGATATGTACATGTAAGGGTAAAGATTGCATTTTGCCAATTAAGATTTTCTCCCTTATAAATATGAGACATTGGGAAAACATAGGTAGGGCTACTAATTTGGGTGAGCTGTCAAAGGGACTTTAGAGAGTGATAAAAATAAGAGAACTTCCGAAGAGAAAAATGTGTGTGTGTTTTTAATGCTCAATCTCTTTATTCAACCAACAATTGTTCCCTCTCATAACAATGTAAGCATGACAATTAGTATGGAACTTCTTATCATATCTTGTACTACCTAACTTTTTTATTTGTCTTCAAAAATTAAATGAGTGTTTAAATATTGGGATTATCTCTTCAGACCAATTCAATTATTATTTGTTGAACTATTAAGATTTAGAACTTATATCGCATCTTAATTCATATTCTATGACAAGTGATGCATTTGATAAATATATACTAGAAGAAGTGAAAAAATTGAGATAAATATGTAGATCAATATTACTGTTCCTAAGTAGAAATTTGTCTAATGCACTTTGCAGGCAAGTTCTTCATCCAATAGTATTTCAACCATCAAACTTCTAAAGCAAGAAAAGGTAACAATTTTTGGAGATTTTTGTTTAAATTCATTGTCTTGTCACAGAATGTATTTCATATAGTTAATACCTCATTTGAGCAAAAAAACTCTTACTAAAACGGTATAAAATCGTTTTTTTGTAGGGAAAGTCTACTACAAACGGCACCAATGTAAATTTGCCTTCAGAAGTGGTAATTTTATTCTTCAATGGTCGTTTGGTATGCAGTTTTGTAGTACTTGAACAAAGTAGTTCAGGTCGATTGATATCTTTGTGTAGGAAAATCCATCAGTCATTGCCCGAAATGCTAAAGAGCCTACTTCTACAGTGGAAAAGGTAATATTCAACTCGCTGTCCCAATATCGGGACAACCATATGATTGCTGCTGGTTTTAATTATTAATATCGGAAGCATTGTCTAATTCGTCTACAGGGAGCTCTCTCATTACCGCCATCCAGTGCAGTGGAAGCTACAATTCCAGATAAGGTAACTAAACAGATAAGGCGATTTATCTATCATATTCTTTGAATTTATGGAAGATATTCCAACAGTGAACGTTTTTTGTTCTCTAGGATGCAATTCTGGTTAGTGAGATTTCTCTTCATGGCGGAGAACATCATGGTCAAGTTACTTGTGTTACTGGCACACATGATTTATCTTTTGTTGAAGAAGGTTGGTAGCATGGAACGTCCTTTTTTAATGGTTATTTGCTGGTATCAGATGTACACTCAATATATATATAATAGAAGAATTTATGTTTTTGTTCACATTCTATTACATCACAGGTGATAGCATAGACAAGGAAAACCAAAGTATCCTGGTCGATAAAGGTGTATCACCTCCAATAAGTGAAAGGCTACGAGAATTATCAAACAACCTAAAATCACTTTGTTCTTCAACTCCTTTAAAAGTAAAGTCGCCTCAAGTGATTGATGCTTCATCCAATGATCAAGTGTCTACTGATATTATCGAACCAAAGACACCAACAACAGAGCAGAATATGAGAGTTTATGATGGATGGGAGATCACAAATATTAGTGGTCCATGGGAAACATTAAATATGCGCAGTTCTGGAATGAAGGTTTGATCTGCCCATTTTTCCAATTACTTTTGCTCATTGTGCACTAGACTTTCACATTGCAACTCATGTACCATTTTGTTGTCACAGAACTCCCTTGTTCAAGAGTATATAAGGTTTCTAAACACAGCTAGCAAGTAAGTTCTTAAACTTGGTCTGAAGTGTTTCAAATTAATGAATGCTTATGGTTATGCTTATATATGTTAACTGGATATGAAGTTCTTTAAATGCATGACATTTAAACTTTCCTATAGAGGAAATCTTTTATGAAGCCATTTTTCATGCATAACTTTTGGTTTCATGTCCTATAAATAAATTGGGGATGCTGGATAATCTTTATGGCTAGCTCGTATTGGAAAAAATAATGTAATGGCATTCTGGCAAATAAATTGACAAAAGAACATGGATCTTAAAAATTGTTATGCATTTGGAAACCATCATAAATATCCATGGGAAAACATATTCAATTATTTGTGACTAAAATATTAAAGCATTTGCTTGTGTATAAGCCCTTACTATTTTGTTTGTTAGTTTGTTGATATGTGAAAATTTCTATTTTGGTTTGTTAATTTTTCCACTTAACAAGTTAACCTTGTATTTTTGGTGTTCCTTTTTTTTTTTTTTTTTTCAATCGGCTTACCAACAGGGAAGATTTGAAAAGATTAAAGGTAAATAGCATTGTCAAGTCCTTTCATGTTAGTATAGCAACTAATATGTTCACCGAAATATAAAAAAAATTCTTTGATATAGGGAATTGGAGAGAAGAGGGCTAACTATATTCTTCAACTTCGTGAAGAATCACCGGAACCCTTTAAAAGCGTAAGTAGTCTTAAATAAGTTAAAGGAAAAATGAATTATTTTGTGTAATTAATTTTAGTACTCGGAAATTCCTTTTAATTAAATAATTTTTTGTTTCACAGCTTGACGATCTGCAAGAGGTTGGACTTTCAGCAAAGCAGGTAGTCTGCCCTTTCCATCCCTCTTAGATTTGGTTTCTCTACAAAGTAATGTAGTCAAGTATAATTGCTTGTGGAAGATGTAGTTTTTCAGTTTATATAATGAAGCTCATAACTTAGTGAGATAACAGCAAATTGGCAACTTGCATTTAACTGTGGGGTTTTAAATTTCTTTACAGATAAAAGGAATGATGAAAAAGGAGGCTGCTGAGCTTTTTAATTAACAATATGCCGCAGATCTTGAGGATATCCTGTATGCTAAATTCCAATCTGTAAATTTCTTGTATTTCCCGTTAGAGGCAACATGAAGTTGCCTTTGACGTTCTTGCTTTGCTTGATCCTGTTATATGATGTTTGTTGATTCTCATTTTTTTTTTGGTGTATCTTTTTTTCTAAGTATTTGACAAACATATCTATAGATGAAGATATTTCTTTTTATGCAAAACGTACAAGAAATTGCATCCCCTTCCCCAAAGTTTGTGAAAATGCCAGATAATTATACCTTGAGAACGTTTTTTTTAATGCATGCACCAAACTCACACGGGGTTATAATAACGAGTGTGACATTGGAAGTATTTTTGTACTCTTATTATGAAGAACTAAGTGTCAAAAGTTCTAAATTGTTTTACGGTTGTATTAGGTGTTTTTAGAATTCTATTTCATTAATAAGGAAATCCTCAACATGAAACTGCGTATTATATTTTCCCTGAAAGCTTATTTTCGTGAAAAATATAAATCTGCCATTTTAGTATAATTAGAAAAAATGAAAACGAAGGATGATAAGCATTCCCAAATTCCTTCAGCTGTTGGGAAGGGAAAGAAGCAGAGAGAAGATAAATTTACAGGGGAAAAAAAAATAAAGAAAGAGAAGACAATGCAATAAAAATAAATCAATCGGACCAAAGAGAATATTAGGGTACATTATGCATTAAAATGAAGCAAGGCTTGCATTTCTGGTAGCATCCTCTTCACATCACCAACTCTACCAGTTGGAGCACTATTAGCAATGTTTACTTTGAGGGCTCGCCATGGCCAACATATGTGCCTTATCTTGCGGTTGCTCCGTTCCCTGCTCTCCGCTTCTTCTAATTGTTTTGTCAACTCCTCAATACGTTCACGGAGTCCGGCAGCCCTGCTGTCAGCCAGCTGCAGAGACTTCTCTGCTGCTGCCTGGGCTGCCATAGCAGTAGCTGCAAGTTCTTCCTTTAGCTTTAATTTGCCATTTGATATATCCAAAGCAGCCCTTGTTTTCTCCAACTCTTGCTTCAGAATCTCAACCTGATAGATGGGAATGCAAATGCTATTGAGTTGAAGAGTACTGCATATCACGAGAAAACTAATGCACAGATAAAGTTACAAAAAGCTAAACTCTATACAGCTGACTTACCATTTTATCACGTTCTCCTATTTCGTTTTTCCCAGCTTCTACCTCCAACTCACATGCTTCCCTCCATCTAGCAACCTCAGCTTCAGTTTCTTTTATTTCCATCAAGAGTTCTTCAACCTTATAGCAATTAAATGACTGACGTCAGAATTGACAAGCGCATACTGGTCATTCAAAGAGAAATTTCCAAACCAATAAAATGGATAATCACGTTTTCAGCCAACACCCTCTCTCTATCTTCCAACTCTTTGATGTAAAGAGTATCTTCAGCAATTTTTTGAGCTTGTTTTTCTGTAAGGCTCTGTAGGCGCTCAGTGTCTGACCTGGCATGTGATAGATGATGAGTACTTGACAACCACTAAAATAAGACAGACAAAGAATGTAGGCAGAAGTTGATTGAAGAAATTTATGATCACAGGAAGGTCCCAAACCAGACATGCATTCATATACAAATGTGCTTCTAAAGCAAGCTATCTAGCTTTTCCTACACCTTCAAGTGGTACTTAAATGAATGATGTGCCAGTTAATCAAAGATTAATGCTTAAAAGTAGATCTAGCAATTCTTTACCAGTTGAAGGAAGGTGCAAGCACACACTGATAAATCGTAAGATCAACAACAAAGCAGCAAAAATGTGTTTGTTTCAAACCAATAAATTTGGATCTTTGTATTCTGTGACAGCATCGTTTGACCCCTCCAGATGAGACCTTTTCTAGTTAGTATTAAAATCATAGATCTCTAGTGACATCCTCAAACAACTCGAAGTCTTAGCTATGCCAATTTTCCCAAAACCTTAAGCCCACAAAACAATTGTCGGTAGATACTGTCCCATGGCAATTGACCTCAAATGTACACAAATCCAGCACACTCTTAGGCTTTCTTTGGCACACTATTCCCCAAAGAATTTCTTGTTTTTATCTTTCGTTTTTCAAGAATTATTCTTAATTCTTGAATTGACCATTTAGCTACATAGGAGCATCAAAGATTTGGTGCTGGTGTTTCTCTGTATGTATTTGTTGTTGGGATGGAAGGTGTAGATAGATAGAGAGAGTAACTTGACTAGATCACCTCCCTCCACTTCTTTCTTGAAAACCAATGAGAGTAACTTGACCTCCTAATGCTCCCTATCTCACTATATAATTTCGTGCAGTTACAGGTCAAACTTAAAAATACCAACAACGACGAGTAGAAGATGCAGGCATTTAATTTCAGTTCACTGGTGAAGTGGATACCTAGATTCTTCCAAAGATCTCCTTAATTGAGTGATTTCCTGACGCAGATTCTTCATTATCCTCTCCACAGTTGAGGCCTGGTAATTAAGAAGAACAACACCAGAGAACATATTAGAGAAATGGCAAACCCATTTGTTTGGAATGCACTCCCCAGCTTATTATGCGTCAAGGAAATGGACAAAAGCATATCTAAGTGTTCAACTCGCGTAGTTATCCACCGAAACTTGTTTCTTTTGATTAATGAATCAATAAAACACGATCTCTTTCGTCTTGCGATACACAGCCAAAGGAAGATTTTACTTTATTTGAAGAAAAAGTTAATGCTTTAGTGATATACCAAGCTGGTGTGAATCTCCTCCTCTTCACATTCGCTGGTATCCGAACTCGTCGGAGGCTGCTGCTCGGTACTACCACTAACTGGAGCGGTCCCAGTTCCAGTAGCTCCCATCATAAAGCCGAAGCCAACTCTCTGCAATCCCCGCTCCGCAATCTGCAAAAGGGCCACCCTCTTCTGCTCGTTACTGTTATTACCCTTGAGCTTACTCAAACTCTTCTCTACCGCCTCCTTTTCCATCAGCGCGGCCCTAAGTAAACTATTGATGTCCCTGTTCTCCTCCGTCAAACTCACCACACTCTTCTCCAACTCCCTCTTCTCCTTGCTGCTTTTCTCCTTATACTCCCTCACTTTCTCCTCCACCTCCCTCGCCACCCTTCTTGTTTCCGCTATTTCTTCTTGGCTTTCTTCCTCACCGTCTTCTTCTCCAACTCCTCCTAAACCTGTCGATTCGGCCTTGTCTTCTTCGTCTATGCTCTCCATTATCCTCTTCAAGCTCTCCCTCGATACCCGCAGAAAATTCGTCAACCGATCATTTCGCACCTTGATTTCAGTCTCCAATTTCTGGAGTCTTTCTCTGGAAACTTCCACTTCACTCTTCAGCTCCTTTGCTTTGCTCAATTCCTCATCGAGCTTTTCCGCGAACTCGTCCTCTTTTGCTTTCATGGAAGCTTCGATTTCACCGACTTTATCGCGAAGATAGTCCCTCTCCCTCGAGATTTCCTCGACAAGTTTGGTTAAATCGGCGACCATGTCTCCTTCGCTCTTTCCGAGAGGTAGGTTTTCCTCCACCAACGCAGACTTCGATTGAAGCTCCGCGCGAAGATCATCGGGATCGGAGAGGTGCACAGCTTCATCCTCGGGTGAAGAATCAGGGCCGTTGATCTGGCCCTCAGACGCGGTCTCAGTTGGGGTTTCCATGGTCCATAGAGGTGTTGTCCATTCAGGATTTTCATCAAGGCAGGGAGGAGAGACAGATCGAGGGGAAACCGCAGCCTGCCTTTTTTTTTTTTTTTTTTTTTTTTTTTCCGGGGTGGTAGAGCTACCAGTCAAGTTGAATGCAGAGAACGAGCGTGGTCCGGTAGGTAACGTCCGCTGTTTGGTTGCTCAGAAAGACGAGGAAACGGGAAAGAGTTTTCTGTAATTTCAATGAATTTACGTATCAATTTTTTTTTTTTTTTTGTATCATCCCATCACAATCAGGTTGGTGGTTAATTCTTTTATGATGCTTATCATAAATGATATTCTTTTTCAAATGGATGGATTTCAAGAATTAAAATTAAAATTAAGAGTTTCATATCAAAAAAATAAAACACGTGACATTTGTATATCTTAAAATTTTCTATTTCACGAAAGCAATAACATGTCTATTAACAAATTTGACAATGTATTGATAGTGATATCAAATTTGACTTGGCTTAAGCTCAGGCTATAACCTATAGATTTTAAAAGTAAGAGCTTGAAATCAAAATAATGAAAAAATACAAGACACATTACTAGAATTTCCATACAGTGACAAAAAGTTATTATTTAATGTAAAAGTTGACCCATACATTTTTTTTATTTTTTATATCAAATTTTATTTAATACCATAAATTTAGTATTAAACCGGACAAGTTAACTAAAAATGTAATAAAAAGATTCGAATTCAAGATACTCTCTCATATATAAATTATTTTTCTTTTGTTAACGCGTTAATGAAGAAGTTGAAGTTTGGTTTTGTTTTTATTTTTTGTCGTGAACTTGGCTCTAACTAATGGCTTAGAGCCAACTGATAGGCAACAAAAGGTAAAAGGCCCCAGGTCAGACCTCCGAGTCAGCCTTTTTGATATTTCCTTAGCATTTAAAAACAAGACTACGCACAGTCGCATAGGCGCGTTCTGTAACAGCAACATCGTCTCGTTAATTCCGATTCCACTGAAGAGGAAAGGTAAAGCTCGATAGGTAGTTCCTGTTCTTTTGTGCGCCATACAATTACTCGTCATAAAGATGAAAGAGAAAGCAGAAAAAGTACCGAAAGCCATTGAAAGTACTTTTCGAGCTACGCAGAGTCTACGAAGCAACCCTGTTTTTCTTCTACGGTAGGAGAGACCAATTCAACCCGCCGGGCTTAGTGATCTCTCCGAGTCTTTATAGCGCGTCCGCGACTCGGTGGCTGGCTCACCCATTGTGAACAGATGGGGAGCGATTGGGAGATTGAAGAGGAGCGGAAATTCGACGTGGAAGAGACAATATTTGTTGCGGTGGGGAAGAATGTGGAAGAGAGCAAACAGGTGTTGTTCTGGGCTGTGCAGAACTTTTCGGGCAAGAAGATTTGCCTTCTTCATGTTTATCAACCGAAGCACGCTGCTGAACCGAGTGAGTTTCCTTGCTCTGGGAAGTGATCTTAATGTTGGTACTGGATCGTTGCTGGACATTTAGTTCCGGTTCTGATGTCTTGAGAGATGAACAATCCATGAACTAAATTCTCTGTGATCAAAATGGAGAATAAAGTCTGATATTGATTTTAATGCATCGGCATGTTGGAAGCATAAGATGATGAATCCGACCCTACTATATGATTAAAAAGTACAATTCAGGACAGATTTGATTTTCTTTCTCTATCTTCGTTTTATATTTTTATGCAGTGGATACAAGTATTTCTGCGGACAGTCTCAAACAACGGGCTGGTAAGGCCTTACAAGAAGTTGAACGGCGAAAGCTGAATGAAATTCTGGATCAGTATCTTCTCGTTCTTGTGCAAGAAGGGGTAATACTTCCTTTGATTCTTTTGCGTTTGATTTAATTACCAAGAAAAGGATGCATTTAGCCGCTTACAAATAGTCGTACTCATTTGGACTAAATTTTTTTACATATATTTCAAGGAACAATATGGAGCATAACAATTTATTATATATTTTCCGCAATTTGCTACCAGCTTTGGATTTAGTTTGATCTCTGAAACCTTGCAAGAGTTTAACATACACAGGCAATGTACACATTTACGCACACACATAAATACCTTATATATATTGTACATACATATGCGTGCAATGAGTAATGTCTATACGTATTTTACATTAAAGAATAAGTTTCCTCCCCGAGAAATTACCAGAATTTTGACTTTATTCATCACGATTTGGACAATTGGTTTTCCACAAAGTTGTTCTTGGTCGCTCACCGTTTATTGGGGTGAAAGAAATTAGGTGACATGATATGTTTTCTCCCATTACATGACACAATCAAGACTAAGAAACTGTCACACATATACTAGTAGTTTGTAAGCCAGTTTTGTTAGTCCTGAAGACTTTCGGAAATCCAATTCTTTTGTACTAGCCTATTTAGACCATATTAGTAGTCAGTTTAGGATTTCTTGAAATTTTACTACATTATCCAAGAAAAAGAAAAAAGATTAATGTCACACAATAGTAAGGAAAAAGACCAAAATGAATCCTTTTGGAAAGTGTGGTGAAGAAGAACATGCTTACTACTTCTTTTTGGCTCTTCCAGAAACTGAGGTTACAAAGTAGATTAAACTTTTGAAGTTGTTACTAAAATGTAATTGCAGGTAGAGGCAGACAAAGTATGGATCGAGATGGATGTTGTGGAGAAAGGCATTGTAGACATTATTGCCCGGAACAACATTAGGTGGCTTGTCATGGGAGGAGCACCAGAAAGGTATTACTTAAAGTGTGAATAATTCATCATTAATTTCTCTCATTTATTGTCATCATGATTCTTCATTTGTTTTTAATGAAGTTACTGAAATTCTACTTCAAGGTTTAGGGATGCTAGTGTGGCCATTTTTGAGTTCTTAAAAGCCCAGAGCATTTTGAATGCACTAGAATGCGCCAGATGATCTAGTCATTTTGGTGGTTACCTAGTTAGGTTGGATAATAGTATCTTTTAGGCGCTTTGTTGTGTAAAGATTCTTATTTCAAATAATGTTTTGTATCGTTACTGCCTGTCTTACAAAAGTTATAATATTTTTGAGTCTCCATGGACTTTTATGGTGTTAAAGAACTGTTCTAATACCCTTCACCAAATGTGTTGTTATTTTCATTGGTTCATGTTTGTTGAGACTGCAGAAAATTGGCAGCGTTGACGTCCAAAAAAGCAATCTTTGTATGCCAACAAGCACCAATTTCATGTCATGTTTGGTTTGTTTCTGATGGGCAACTCGTATACATGAGGTAATTTAAGATTATCCTGAACTAAACATTTCTTTTTTCTTAGCAATGTATTGGTTAATGGACAAATTATTGGATGTTAACTTCACAATTTGATTGTCAGTCATGTCTAATCAATAAATTATATTGGTTTTACAACTTCAACTCTTTGAACTCCAGCATTTATCCATCGATATTTTAACTTCATAGCCATCCAGTATATTTTCTTTTGGAATGAACAGGCCAATTATTGACTTATTGGTTTGCTCAACAACTATTATATTGGATATTCTCGAGCACTAGTTGGTCTTTGACTAATTGGATACCTCATACCCAAACCTTGTTTTCATTTTATGTACTAATTGGATCCACTTGGATAATGCACCGCCACATCTTCAGCAGTAATATGCAGATTAGCATATGTATGTTCAATCTAAATTTGAATGACTCTATTTTCCTCCTTTTGCTTTGTGGAATTTGGCTGCCAATTTTCTGGGTAATGCATTTTCAGAGCACCAAATATTGATAAGCTTGAGGGCAGTTTGAATCCCCCGTCCCCCGTCCCCGGGTGCGTGAGTACAAAAAAAAAAAAAAAAAAAAAAAAAAAAAGAAAAAAAAAAAGAGATAAGCTTGAGGGCACAAGATTACAGCTTGTCTGTGCCAATTCAATTCCTTCCCAGAAATACACAAGTGAACATACAATGGATCAGTTGAGAGGATCTACACAATTTTAGTTCTCCATGTCCCTTGCTAGGCTGGTGGTATTAGTTTTGGAAACACTCATCTGTTTTCTGGTGCAATGTGATTGCGTGGCCAGTATGTTTTGTTCGTTCCTTAAGTGTTCTTCATCAGCTATTATAGAAACAAACTATCATTGCCATTTATAGGGGAAGCTTATGCGGAAACAGAGGAGGCAGAACAGACAAATCTAATTTAGAGATTGCCTCTCCATTGCTGCTGCTAAATTCAGATATACAAGATGATCAACCTGAGAACTCAGGATCAGAATCAGAATCTCTCAGTCATGAGCTGAGATATTTAGGTGCGTTCACTAAACCCACCACCTGTGTTTGTTTTGCCTTTGATGAGGATGTTCTGTGGATTACTAAAGGCCTAAGTTTCTCAGAAATCTGTGAAGATGTAGAAGGAGATGTTAACGACCTGGAGAGGATCGCAAGAAGCTGCAGTTCCCAATGTTCAGCATACTCAACTTTGTCCACCAAAAGCATGGTTGGCACTTCAAAGTCAGCCCCAGATGAGGTGAGAGAAGATGGTCCCCTCTTCACCTTGGTCCATAATTCATAATATTATTTCATTATGCATAAACAGGTAGTTTAAGGGCATTGTGAAAGTTTTGTGATATGGAAGGCCCTTAGATCTCTACATTTATACTTAATCAAGAAGAAACCACAAGTATACAGAATTCTAGGAACTATAGTTTCTGAAGGCTTCTGTAATAATGGAGCACGTAACAGGATGCGACAGAAGAAGTCAGGAGAAAATTCTTAGTCCTTAAGGCAGGACATCTATGTCCAGCTCCCGTTTTCATATTTTTCTCTCTCAAATCAGTACTGCACAAGTTGTCTGTCTTAGACAGTATTTTAGTATTCTATCGTAAATTAATTTTGTAGGAGGAAGAAGCTCAAGGACAAGCCACTATTGAATATTATTCTATACTAGAAGGAGCCACTAGTGCTGCTAAGAGCTCAAAAAGGGATGCAGTTGAAGACACCGTTAGGCGGTGGAAAGAAGAAGACAGTGCCATGGAGGCTAGATGCAAGGCAAACTTTATTTTCACCTTTTTATTTTTCTTTTACTCAACTTTATTTCTCAATTTATAAAAGAATGTTTTCTATTTTATTTTTTGAAAATAAACATTTTTGAATAATTTAGTAAAGGATGCTTCCTACACCTCCTGTAGTCTTGCTTCATCAAGAATTTATTTAGCACAATTCTCATGGGGGAAGGTTAATTTAAAACTAGGAAGAACACTTAATTAGAAGCTAAAATTTGATTAGGTCTTAATGTAGTTGAAACTTTGTTCTTCTTCAGAGGCTTCAGAATCTATAAGTTCTTGTTTTACTTATATGAGTGAGTCTTTTGTAGATGGCTTGTAAGGGGAAAGAAATAACGAGATATTTCAATCTCCAGAATTAGTAAATTGGAAATATGGTATACATCGTGTGGGTTAGTGATCCATAACAAAATTTACTAGCAGCAAAGTTCTGTCACTTTGGTTCAGTAAATTTTATAATTCTTTGCCCACTTTGTCTAAGCTGAGCAGTCAAATTGAGTTGATTTGTACTCCCATTGTTTCATCCTCACTTGGGTGACACATATCAGCCACTGCCCTCCCACGAGTATTATTTCAACAAATGATGTACAAAGAAAAGATATGGGGAAAGATGCAGCAGCTGTAAGATATCATTGTGCTGATGTATGAAAACAGAGACCTGTGTATGTCTGTTTTGACGCTTATACATAACCTCCTAAAGCTACTTGATTAGCAAAGGCACCGGGGGTATTTAAGGGTTTCTTTTTGTGTATGAGTGACTGAATTAATACTGGCCTCAGTATTATAGTTATTGTAGATCCATTTCAATTTCATCAATAACGCTGTAATATGTGTACCTGCTTACAGGCCAAAGCATTAGAGAACTTGTGCGCTAAGGAGATGAGCCAAAGGAAAGAACTTGAGGAAGTGCTGACCAGAGAAAAGCTGGAAGTAGAAAGGATGAAGAATCAGAAGGATGAATTCATGAAAGAACTACAGATGATTGAGGAACAGAAATCAGCACTTAAGGGCAGGCTTGAAGAGTCCCAAGTCGTGGAGAAGGATTTAGAGGAGAAATTCCTTTCAGCTGTGCAACTCTTGATCAGTTTCAAGGAAAGAAGGGACAGGGCACGGGCAGAACATGAAAATGCTGTAAGACAAGTCAACAAGTTGAGGACAATGTTAAATGGGGGAGTTGCAAGGATTTGCAGTGTACAAATCCCTACATTTTCTTTCATGGAGATCAACGAGGCAACTCACAACTTTGATCCGTCCTGGAAGATTGCAGAAGGAAGATATGGCAGCGTTTATAAAGGAATCCTTCGTCATGTTCATGTTGCTATAAAGATGTTGCCATTCTATGGCAGTCAAAGCCAGTTGGATTTCCAAAATCGGGTAAACTTATCAAAAATTTTGTTTCCAATACCATTTTTTAAGTCAAAAACTAGCTAATAATATATTAGTAAGAATATAATACGGGAACTAAAGAGATGCAGCTTCTGTTGATGATTTAGATTGTAACCTATTAGATGAAAAGCTAAAAGCTTCCAGGAAAGAGAAATTAGCTTATCTTTCTTTGTAATTTGTAGAGTAGGGTAGGTGACAATGTTGATATAACGATGGCATATTGTTATAGATTTCCTCCATTTGAGTCAAACCTAGGAATTACCAAATATAATATTTCCATGCAATTCTATGCAGATAGAAGTATTTTCCAAATGTTATTTTAAGTAAGATCAAACAAATTGGTGGTCATATGAGTCCGGTATTAAGAATTCTTGAGCATGAAGATAGTCATCATTTACAAAATGATCGAGGTGGTTTTGGTGTCATCCCAAGGTGCTAGGCAGTTGGTGATTATGGATTTTCCAATGTCTCTTTTACTGTCTAGTCTGTTGATTGATGGCAGTTAAATGATATGTAAGACTTTGGGGCTTGAAGTAAATCAACCCCTAAATTTTTGTTCATCATTTATATCATTTAATTGCTGGGCGAAATCATTGCTTGTTTTTGTTATGAAAGATTAGATAGTTTCTAACACTTAATCTCTTCTATTGATTGAATTTCAGGTCGAGGTTTTGAGTAGGGTGAGGCATCCAAACCTGGTAACAATAATTGGAACTTGTCCTGAATCAAGGTCAATTGTCTACGAATATGTCAATAATGGAAGTCTTGAGGACTGCCTTTCAAGTAAAGAAAACACTTCCCCACTTTCATGGCATATTCGAACTAAGATTGCCGCTGAAATATGCTCTGCCCTTGTCTTCTTTCACTCCAGTAAGCCCTGTATTATCCATGGGAACTTAAAACACAGTAAGGTTCTCCTTGATGCCAATTTTGTAAGTAAAGTTGGTGACTTGGGCATTTTCCACATGATCCCGCAAAATGAACACTCAGCTCATACCATCAAATTAGGAAGTAAACCAAATGGAACCTCCGAGTACATGGATCCACAGTATCTTGAGACTGGAAAGCTAACTCCAGAGTCAGATGTTTATTCGTTCGGAATTATTCTATTACAACTCTTAACTGGTAGAGCAGTTTTGAGTATAGTGAAGGATGTAAAATGTGCTCTAGAAAATGAAAATTTCCAGGCGGTGTTGGATATTTCAGCTGGGGACTGGCCACTTAAGTTGGCCAAACAGCTGGCTCAGTTGGGATTGAGGTGCTGTGAGAAGAACCGGTTGAATAGGCCAGACCTTGTGTCAGAAATCTGGAGTCTTCTTGAACCATTGAGTGCTTCATGTATCATCTCAGCAGAAGGCCTGGTAACTAAGAAGCCTCGGCGGGTTCCTTCCCACTTTATATGCCCCATTTATCAGGTAAGAATCAAGTAATCCTTGTCATATATCCTGTATCGATATGGCTTATTCTTAAATTACTGGGAACTGCGTATCTGTTCAACTGTCAGCACCGGGTTGGGATGGCCTATCTGCTTAGTTCAGCTATCGCAGCTAGAAAAGTCAAGAGTTTACTCTTGCCTTTTTAACATAAATGAGAGTAACCTTTAACATTTTGTAGATGTGCTGTGATTGAGGATGGGCCTATGAAAGTTGTGTTAGAAGGAATTGCATTTGTTCTGTCATCTGAATACATAATAGGCCTCACAATTAGACAGTTTATAATAGCGAACTCATGGGCATGGCTATTGCATTTGACATTGCAGGAAGTCATGACAGATCCACAAATAGCTGCAGATGGCTACACGTACGAGTCTGAGGCAATAAGAGGATGGTTTGACAGCGGCCACAACACGTCGCCCATGACAAATCTCAAGCTTGAACACTGCAGACTAGTCCCTAATTATGCCCTTCAAAATGCAATTCTAGAGTGGCAGCAACAACTATGATTTTCTTTTTCCTTTCACATCCTCTACATACGCGCTTGAAGAAGAGTCCAAAACCAGCCTGTTGTTGGTACCATTTTAGCCGCCCCATCACTGAATACAGGAATGTACAGAGCAAGCAGTTATAGTGCAAAGGCGCAATGGCCCTTACTTTTGCGTCTCAATGAGCTTCATCCACTTAGGTATGGTCCATTGTAATCAACGGGCAAAACAAAGTTACAAACCAAGTACAACAAAACTAGCGGGAAGGAATCTTTGCTTCCTTTTCCCTCCATTCTGGAGCAACCGAGCTGAAAGCAATGCTTACAGCTTGGTATCAATCTTTACATCGGGCCGTCCGGACAACTTCATGGCAACCGTTCCATACCAAACGGCTATTATCTATTAGCAAATTACATATTAAACAGATTAAACAATAACTAGAAATTGCAAAACCGTCAGTACTAACCGTTGTCTTCTACGGAGCTTCAGCTTAAGTTGTCGTGTGGCTTCAGATTTGAGGTGCTAAATTGCCATATGCAACTGCTGTCTTTTGTTGTGCATCTTGTCTTGCCGTGGCTATCTTCCACCATTGGCAAGCCCAAACTTGTACTCACACCTAAGTTGACCTTATTCGCTCCAAACGCAAAAACTTCTCTTCCACTCTTACAAAACTCAAATCCATCGGAGGTTGAAGTTTCAGTATGTGACGCAACTGAGCCAAGAATCAAAAACTTACATTTTAAATAACTTTTGTGGGTACAAGATGATCAAAAAAGCCTCCGTAATTAGTTCCAACGCAATGTTGGCATCATTGGACGAATACATTTTCAAAAGTTTAGTAGAGTGATTGAAATTAGTTCCAATGCAATGTTGGCGTCATTCGATGAATCCTTTTTCAAAAGTTTAGTAGAGTGGTTCATGCATTCTAACACTTTTTGTGCCTTTTGTAAGCCACCAGAAGTTTCTATTGCAATTTTCTTATTCACACAAACATCATTTCCATATTGTAGGCAATTTTTGAAGTACTTTGATGCATCTTCAACTTTCCCATTGGTAAGGTAATAATTTGCAGCTTTGAGTTGTACCTTAAGGAAGCTGAGATCTATCACAGTAGCCATCATACAATCTTTTAGCACATCTAGGTTTCTACTTTGTTGCTTTTCACATATAACAAACTCTCATTTGATCTCCTATCTTTATTCTGCATTAGAATTTGTTGTAATTTTGGATTGGGAAATAGACAAATCTCCTCTCCAAGTTTTTCCAAGAGATAATGACAATGAAGTTCTAGAGAATGGAAAGAGATTTGTAGAGGAAGATGTTATAATAAAATCTTTATCTATTAGATTTTAAGAAATTGCTACCATTGAATTAGTTGTTTCATAATTGTTATCAATGTCTAAATGACTCATAAAATGTCACAAATTTCTTTTAAGTGTTGTAATGAGCAAAAAGCTTAAACAAGCAATAATGGAACTCTATAAAAATTCCAACAACATAACAGTAGGAAAAACCTCTACCAAGTATGTTACAAAGCAAAAGAAATTACTCTCTCAATAAAGATCTCACAACCAAGATTAAACTCAGCCTCCCAAGGATGGCTAGAACACTAAAAAACGACAGTCAGAACATGAAAGGCGGCACTATTCATCCTCTCCTTTATTCCTTGTAATTATATTCCTAAGATTTTACCATTTTACCCTTAACCACCCAAAACACACCATATCATTTATTCCCCTAATTACCACAAATCTACTTAGCCCATAACAATCCATACCCCTTCAACAAATCCTTGTCCATTCGTAAACAATTATACTCAATATCTTCCTATGTCAAACTACATTTTGAAGATTCTGAGCACTAAATTAAAAGATTGACTCTTGGTTTGTCTCCTTTTCGCACCATATGACAATCTAATACCTTAAGTGGCTTTGCAAGTAGCCTACCTTCCCCATCAAGCAAGACACCCCTGGATACATCTAACAATGCTTACCAATAGCTTTCTTTAGCTATGGCACATGGAAGATTGAATGAATGGTGGCATCCAGTGGCAATAAAACTGAAAAAGTATCATACCCTGGCCTATTACAACCTTTGCCATTTTCAAGCTAAGCATGACAAGAGATCAATATGGATTTCAATAAGGGGTTACCCAAAAGTGAATGTAAGGATACCACTTTTGTGGTAATAGATCACTTCACAAAATATGCACATTTTATGGGTTTGAGTCACCTCTTCTCAATCTCGTAAATGGCTTCCACCTTTATGGATGGAGTAAGGAAATTACATGGTCTTCCCACAATGATTGTGAGTGATAGAGATGTCGTATTCCTAAGTAATTTTTGGGAAGAATTATTCAAGATTCTGCGTGTGAAGCTTTATTGTAGTACATCATATCACCCTTAGATGAATAGGCAAACAAAAATAGTTAGTTAGTGTTTGGAACAATATTTGTGATGCTTTAGTAGAGAGAGGCCCAAGAAATGGCATTCCAAACTTGCCTTGGTAGAATGGAGGTACAATACAAATTACCATTCATCCCTTCGCATGACCCCTTTTGAAGCCTTGTATGGCTACAAGCCCAACCAAACTCTGTATCATAATTATGGCATCATTGACGATGAGACTATTAAAGACTTCTTACATGAGCATATGTAGAGGGTGTAGTTAATCCATTCACATTTGCAAGCTAAATCAAGCCCGCATGACAACTTATGCAAATAAAAATTGAATAAAGCATGAGTTTGTAGTGAGAGCTTCAATGTCTTTGAAGATCCAACCTTATTGTCAATATTCTCTATCACTAAGGCGGGATTACTAGCTATCCCCATGTTACTATGAACCTTTTATGATTACCCATCACATTAGGAAGGTAACATATAGGTTGGCATTGCCATCGAATGCCACCATTCAATCAGTCTTCCATGTATCATAGCTGAAGAAAGCTATTGGTAAGTATTGTAAGATGTATCTAAGGGTGTATTTGCTTGATGGGGAAGGCATGCCACTTATAAAGCCACTTATAAAGCCACTTAAGGTATTAGATCATCGTATCGTGCGGAGGGGAGACAAACCAAGAATTTATCTTTTAATTTGGTGGTTGGAATCTTCGAAATGTAGTTTGACATGGGAAGATATTGAGTATATTCGTAAACAATTTCTTTCATTCAATATTAATCCTTGAGGACAAGGATTTGTTAAAGGAGTAGGGATTGTTATGAGTTGAGTAGATTTGGGGTAATTGGGGGAATAAATGGTACAATGTATTTTAGGTGGTTAAGGGTAAAATGGTAAAATGTTAGAAATATGGTTACAAGGAATAAATGAGAGGATGAACAATGTCACCTCTCATGTTATGACTACCATTTTTTACTATGTTGGCCATCTTTAGGAGGTTAAATTTATCTTAGTTGTGGGATTTTTATTGAGAGAGTAGTTTCTCTTGTTTTGTAACAAACTCAGTAAAGGTTTTTCTTAACATTTTTCTTAACATTATGTTATTGAAATTTTTATAGAATTCCATTATTTCTTGTTTGAGCTTTTTATTCATTACAAGTGTTAGTTATCAACCAATGTTTCTTGATCTAGGAAAATATTCATATTCAAATATTTATGAGTTTTCTTGGGAACTACTTTCCAATAATATAAGATCTTGACCAAATCTTAGTTGGATTAGGTGTTTTAGTTTTCCATACTTCTTCTTTACTCTTGTGCCTTTGATTGATTATCTTTTTAAATTAAACTCCATATTTTGACTCCAAAGTAGGCCAATACATATTGAAATCGGTGCCTAACAAGGTATTTGTTATTAGTAGCAACCTGTGAATGTGTAATAAGACCTTGGTTTATAACATAAGAGCTTATGAACGATGTAATCTAAAGGTATCAAACTAAAGCCTTGGCATCACACCTTTTTGTGATAGAAAATTTCACCTTTTGTTCCTTAACCAAATCAAGACTTTCATCAAGCCTTCCTAAATGGAAGTAGGCTTTGAAAATTAAGTGGCATCACCAACGTTTGAAATAAAAGTTCTTCATGATTTTAGAATTATTAATTGTTTTTTAAGTAGCCATCCATTTGCTGATAGTTCTTTTCAACAAAACCAAGAGTTTGATTACATTGTTGGATTGCCTCATTTTACCTTTAGAGCATTAAAAGAACTTTTACTTTTATTTCAAGTAACTTTTGTAGGAACAAAATGATTATAAAAGTCTCAATAATTATTTCTAACATAGTGTTGACATCATTGGACGAACCCATTTTAAAAGTTGAATAAAGTGGTTTTTGCAAGCTAATAGTTTTTATACCTTTTGTAAGCCATCAAAAGCTTCTATTATAATTTTCCTATTCACATAAATGTTGTTTCCATATTATCATGACAAGAATTGATGGATGGGGAATGAAACATTTAAGCTATGCAGGAAGACTACAATTGGCAAAATCAGTTCTCACTTCTATCTGTACCTTTTGGATGCAAATGTTCCTTCTCCCAAAACAGACCATTTATGAGATTGAAAAGAAGATAAGGCACTTTCTCTGGGCAGGTCACTCAGAAGATCATAAAACTCATAAGGTTGCTTGGCAAGTTGTTTGTTTACCAAAAAAGGAAGGAGGTCTTGGACTACTAAACCTTAAAGTATGGAATAAAGTCTTGTTGGGGCGATCTCTCTGGAATCTCATAAATTGCCCTAATTCATCCTTATGGAGTAAGTGGATTCATAGTACTAAAAGCAGGGGAAATTCAATTATGGAGCTTGACATCAAAGGAAATATGGCATGGAGTTGGAGAGGTCTTCTAAAGTTACGACAAACTTTAACCTCTACACTATCCAAACCTTTTTATTGCTGTAAGGAAACGTACAAGGAATTATGTCAAGAGAGCACTGAGGTTGAATGGTACAACTTGATATGGTCAGGAGGAATCAGCAAACATAACTTCATTGGTTGGCTCATATGTAGAGATAAACTACCTACAACAGTAGTGGTTTCTCGTTGGCTCCCCTCAATTGATTTGTATTGTAATTTCTGTGGCTCTCAATATGAAGATAGATCACACTTATTCTTTCAGTGCATTTGGACTAACCAGGTTTGGAGAACTATTCTAGCTCAACAAGGTATTCGTAAGGTCATCTACGATTGGGAATCTGAATTGCAATGGATGATTAAAGCAACTAAGGGAAAGGATTTAGCCGCAAAGCTTCTCCAGCTTTCTTTCTTAGCTTGCCTTTATTGTATCTGGTTAGAACGAAATCGTAGACGTTTTCAGAATAAGTCTATTGATATTCCAATGTTATTAGCTAAAATCAGGAGAGTAGTCCGTGGAAGAGCTTCTTTATTTAGAAACATTAAACTCTCTCAAGCTAATGTTTTGTTGAGTCATAGTTGGAGAATTTCAAAGTCTATATTCTCCTAGATGATTGTAATGCTGGGGTATGCCCCTAAGCTTATGTATTTCTTTATTCTTCGATGAATCAACTCACATATTCATCAAAAAAAAAAAAAAAAAAATGTTGTTTCCATATTGTGAACACTTTTAAAGGTATTTTGATGCATTTTCAACTTCCTCACAGGAAAAGTAACAATTTGCGACTTTAAGTTACACCTTAAGGAAGTTGAGATCTATCACAACAACCATCATATAGTTTCTTAGTGCATTCCTCATTTTTTTTAAGAGACTCATGAGCTACTGCCTAGTTGCCATAGCATAACACTAAGATGCAAAGATAGTTTTTTTTTTGTCTTACTTGCAAAAACACAATTCACCTGTTGTATGTTATAATCCTTAGCTTTAAATAGATTCTTGCTTAAATAGGTTTGGTTTCTTATTTGTTACTACTTTTCACCTGCTTTTTAAGTTACAACAGTTGTAGCAAACTCTCCCTTAATCTCCTATCTTTGTTCTACCTTAAAATTTATTGTAATCTTGGATTGAGAAATGGGCAAATCTCCTCTCCAAGTTTTCCTAAAAAATGAAGGCAATGGAGTTTTAGAAAATCAAAAGAGATTTGTGAAGAAAGATGTTCCAATAATATCTTCATTCATTAGATTTAAAGAAAGTACTATCACTAAATTAGTTGTTTCATTGCTATTACCAAGCTTGAATAACTCATAATATGTCATATTTTTTTTTCTCTAGTGTTAGTTATCAACCAATGTTCCTATTTGGAGAAATATCCATAGGTGAACAAGATTTAGATGCCTCTAAGTTTTCTTGGGAACTACTTTCCAACAAAACAAGATCTTCACCATGTCTCAATTGGACTGAGGTAGCATGCTTTAGTTTTCCACACTTTTTCTTTACTTTTGTGCCCTTGATTGATTCTCCCTTTAAACTGAACTCCTTTTTTTTATTTCATAAGTAGGCAAAAACATATTGAAATGATAGCCTAATGGGATATCTTTATACATATAAAAAGCTAATTAACTTTGAGAATTCATTAATTTTCCATGCATAACCAATTGGATATGTAATTACAATGAGAAGAAATTCACAGAAACTCTAAGTAGACATGACTAATAGTCTAAAGGAAGCCTTTTTACAAACTCAAAGAATGTAGAAACCTATTTTATAGTAAGAAGGAAACTCAAAGTAAGAACATAGAAACTTTTGTAAGTTCTTGCATCTCTCTGCTAAAACATTTCTCTGAGCCCTGTGAGATAGGAAATGGAGAGCCAAAATGACTAAAAGTTAGGAATACTAACATGAATATCACAAGTAAGACAAAAATACCAATGATTAATTTGTTTAAAAGTTTGAAGATTAGTTTACTAATACATATAAAACCTATGTTGTTACCTACACCAAACAAACTTCCTTATCTTTATTTTTTTGAAAAAGCTTTAAGTAACCAATGATGGTGAATAATGACTCTCCACTAAGCTTAACCATCTTAATCATTAGTTTTTTTAACAAAACCAAAGGTTTGATTACATTGTTAAATCACCTATCATAACTTTGATGCATAAAAAGAGCCTATACTTTCATTTCAAGTAACTTTTGTGGGTATGAAATGGTCATAAAAGCCTTAACAATTACTTTCAATGTAGTGTTGGCATCATTGGATGAACTCATTTTCAAAGGTTTAGTAGAGTGGTTCATATATTCTAATACTTTTTATGCCTTTTGTAAGCTATCAAAAGCTTTTATTAGAATTTTTCTATCCATTTATTTGTCATTTCCATACTGTAAACACTTTCTGAAATACTTTGATGTATCTTCAAATTTCTTAAGGGCAGTGTAAGAATTTGTAGTTTTGAGTTACATCTTAAGAAAGTTAGGATCTATCATAATAGCCATCTTACAATCTCCCAATGCATCTCTTATTCTTCTAAAAGACATATAAACTATTATTTGGTTACCACGACATAATAACAAAATGGTGAGATAACTTTTTTCCTATGTCTCACTTAGAAAAACACAATTTATCCTTTATGTGTAATAATTCTTTGCTTTAGATAAATCCTCACTCAAATGGGTCTAGTTTTCCCTTTGTCACCACTTTTCACATACTTCTTAAGATGTAACAATTGTAGCAAACTCTCCTTTAATCTCTTATCTTTATTCTATCTTATAATTTGTTGTAATCTTGGATTGAGAAGCAGGTAGATTTCCTCTTCAAATCTTCCCATGAGGTTTGTGGAGGAAGATGTTCCAATTAAATTTTCATGCATTAGATAATAAAAAAAATTACTTTAGTTGAATTAGTTGTTGCATAGCTACTATCAATCTTAAATGACTTATAAAATGTCAAAGAATTTTCTTTCAGAGTGTTGTTATTAGCCAATGTTTCTTGCTTTGGGGAAACATCCATAGTTAAATAAGATTCAAATACCTCTAAGTTCTCTTGGGAACCACTTTCCAATGAAACAAGATCTTGACGTGACCTTAGCTAGAAGCATGTTTTAGTTCTCCACATTTTTTCTTTGCTTCTATGCCTCTAATTGATTTTCTCTTTATGTTAAGATCCATTTTTTAAACCTAGAACTTTATAGTCTTACAATGCAACAGCTCATGAATGGTGACAACTAAAGGTGTCAATGATTCTAGAGCCATGCCATCACTTTTTTTTGTTATAGATAATTTCATCTTTTGCTTTTCAAGTAAGGAAAAACCCTTATCAAACTTTACTAAATGGAAATAGGCTTTGAAAATCAAATGGCATTGTTAAAATTTGAAATAAAAATTCTTCACGATTTTAAAACCATTAATTGTTTTTTTTTTATCATTAGCATCCACTTGTGGTAGTTTTTTTAATAAAACTAGAGGTTTGATTACATTGCTGAATCGCCTCATTATTAAGCTTTTCCTGCAATTTTTTTATCTACACAAACATAGTTTCCTTATTATAGACACTTTTTGAAGTATTTTGATACATCTTTAACTTCCCTAGAAGTAAAGGAAACAATTTTTAGCTTTGAGTAACACCTTAAGGAAGTTGGGATCTATCACAACAACCATCATACAATATCTTACTACATCTCTCATTCTTAGAAGAGATGTATGAGTTACTACCTAGTTACCATGGCACAACACTAAATTGCAAAGGTAGCTTCTTCTTTATGTCTCACTTGTATAAACACAATTTACCTCTTGTGTGTCATAATCCTTAGTTTTAGATAGATCCTTGCTTAGATAGGCCTAATTTCCCATTTGTTGCCACTTTTCTCTTGCTTCTTAAACTGCAATAGTTGTAGTAAATTCTTCCTTAATCTTTTGTTTCTGTTTTATTTCAAAATTTGTTGTAATCTAAGATTAAAAAGTAGGCAAGTTTTCTCCAAATCTTCTTAGGAAATGAAGATAAGAAATTTCTAGAGAATGGAAAGAGATTTATGAACAAAGATATTACAATCAAATATTCATCCATTGGATTAAAAGAAACTATTACCGTTGAATTAGTTATTTCATAATTGTTATCAAGCTTGAATGACAATATTCTGTTAAGCATTGGTTATCAACCAATACTTCTTGATCTGGAAAAATATTCTAAGTGAACAAAATTTAAATGCCTATGAATTTTCTTGAGAACTTCTTTCCAACAAACAAGATCTTGACCATGCCTTAGCTAGACATGGTTAGCATGTTTCAGTTTCCCACATTTTTTCTTTTCTCTTGTGCTTATGATTAATTATCACTTTAAATTGAACTCTATTTTTTTTATTCAAAATTGAAAACAGGTTAACTAGGATTAACTTTGATAATCAAGACATCAAAGGGTAAAAGTGAACTAGTTTATTTGCCCACATGTTAGTTTTAGTGGATTAAAGTCTCAAAGTTCAATTTTAATTTCAACTTTTCCTTCTTCCTCAACAATAAGGTGTATAAAGTGTCAATATTACCTTCATTGTTCTTAATATTCACTTTATTCTTCACAAAACTATTTTTACTTAATAAATCTTTGATGTTCAAATTCTTCATCATCAATAAGTGAATGTGCTAGGCTTCCAGCATTATCCTTATTACTACTTTCAAATACAAGACTAGTACCATTAAACTTACAAAGTTATTTAATGCCAAATTTATTCTTCAATTCATTTAGGACTTTAGCTTCCACACTTTTATCATAGAAACTAGCCACATTATTAGCATTGGCAAATCCAAACTCGTGCTTATGCTTAAGTCAACTCTATTTGTTTTAAACAAAAAGGCCCCACTTTCACTCTTACTAATCCCAAATCCACCGAAGGTTGAAATCTTGGCTTAAGATGTAACTAAGGTTATACTTAAAAACTCTAAATAGGTTGGAACATGTTGAAACTAGGGTCTAACAAGTATCTATTATGAATAGCAATTTGCAAGTATGTAACAAGACCTTGCATTAGGAAATCCTTTAATACTTGTGTGATCATTTTTGTGAAGGCTCTGGAAAATAGACAAATAAACTTATAAATAGCTTTGATGAGGAAGAACCTTATTAGGTAGCTTTGTTATCTTTCAAACTTCATAAAAAGTAACGAAAAATATAAAATGGGACCTAATATGTGTAGCAAATGTGTTCCCAATACACCTTACATTTCTTCCATCTTTAAAAGGAACAAATCAACTTTTAAATTCAATCCTTACAATGAGATTTTCATGGTGTTACATGCTTTAGCACTTCTTAATTGATCACCATGTGCTACTACCACTTCAAGCAATCCTTTCTTCTCCCATTTTTATGCTAGTTGCTTTGCCATGTTCATGTTTGAACCTTAAATTGTACTTATCACCATTATCATTTGGAGGGCATACAACCACATATTGCCTTTAAAGAAAATTCTGGTATAGCATCATTATTTTTCAGTTATTCCTTTAGATAGAATCAATCTATTACAAAACCCAAAAACATTCTTTTTTATTTAAGTTTCATGATAAAAGATCAACTTTTAGTGTAAGATTTTCGTCTTGTATACATGTCCCTACATACCAAGTGATATTGGGCTTAAGGTTATATAGGGTGGAGCATATTTAACCTGGGCTCTTATATCATTTTAAAATGCCCAAAGGTCTAACACAAAAGCTAACTTGAATTGGAAGATATATATATTTTTTTTATTTAAGTTTCACTACAAGGGATCAACCTTCAAGTGTGGAACTTCCATCTTGCACACAAGATTATTCTCTAGTTTTTCTAGGTTCATCATTTCCAACAAAAATAGCCTTTTATAATTTTATCTTGGAACAAACTCTCTGTCACAATTAAAACACAATCATTTGTTTTACATTCTCAAATTTTTGCAATGGAAAGTTTCTCAAAGGCATGTTAGGTTTGGTTGGTTGGATCACCATTCTTCCTTGTGCAATTCTGGCCTTATACAACCTTGTAAGGCCAATGGCATCAAATAGGGAATTAGGTCTACATGCTTGGACATTTACTTGAAAGTTTTTGTTCAACTGCTAATAAAGCAACCAATTTGTTGTTACATAAACAACTTGTTGGTGTGAATGAAAAGTCGAGAGAATTGGGCTTAGTAATCTTAAATACTCCATTATTATTGCAATTTTGTAAGATCACTGAAGAAGTCCTAATATTTTGTAGGACCATAGCATTCGGCCAATTCATGCAACAGTAAAATTCACGTAATTAGTTGATTCTCCTACTCTTCTTCTAAAACTAAAAACCAAATATGAGCATGTCAATCTAAATTTCATAAGCTAAGGAGACTTTTTCTTCTTTAGGTGTTTAGTGGTACTTGAAGAACCTATAAAGTCATTGTCACCTTCATATTTAGGGAAGTCCAATTTTACTACTTTGGGTTTGCTCATTCTAGCATGGTTTGATTGGCCTCCACTAATGTTGGAATATTTGATGATTCTTTCATTTTTAAATGATCTTTTAGAGTGCTTGGTTGGTGGTTTATAGCCACAATCATTTGTTGGAGTAGATTTATCATTTGATCAAGCCTCATATTAGTATTTGACCTTGGATGGAAATTCTATCGTGCCTAGATTGTTTCTCTTTGATACCATACTATAATGTGCCTAGGTATATGATCTTGTTCTTGGTTTTTTGGGTTGAACAACAAGGTCAAAGTTAGAAGGAGCGTTGCTATGTTTGTGACCTATTATGATAGGTGTAGGAGGAGAAAAGCGTTTGTGTGAAGGCTTTCGTGAAGGCTTAAGAAAATAAACAAAAAGTGGCAAGTCTCGATAGGGACATTTCTTTAAAGAAACTAGTACAACTTCATAAAACACATGCCTTCTCTGTTAGGTGGTAGGCTTTATTTAAATACAACTTCTTTATAATCATTCCATACCAAATTGCTTTAATTACTAGTAGATATCATTTAAACATATCAGATAATAGCTATAAACTGTTAAATCATCATGGATAATTGATGTCTTTTGCCGAACTTGTATTGCCACGTGGCTTCTCATGTGAGGTGATAAACCATCGTATGTAACGGTTGTCTCCTACAAAGGATGGTTGTGCATCTTGTCTTGTCATGGCTTCACACGTGCAAAGGTGTGATTGTGACACCGTGGGAAAATGTGCCCGTGACAAACACATGACTTTTCTATTGCATCAATCAAAACTAATTGTCACAAAAAAAAAAAGAGTAAAAGAAACTAGATTTTTCTCAGGTTCCAGAAAAACCCAAAGAGTCCGCACGAGCCCAATACAAGAATAAATATATGTCAAAGCTCCGTAGGCCCACTTACGGAAGACCGCCACCCGGACGTAGTTACGAAAACAGGGTTGGTTTCATTTCCAATTTCGCCTTTATAGTTTTCTCTTTACAACCTCTCTCGGTGTCTCGTCCCGTCCCCCGCAACTCTTTTTTTTTTTTTTTTTTTAACCATTTTCATCTCCGCCGATCAGTTTCGCGGACTCTTGGCGATTTTCCTTCCTGCCAAACGTTACCTGGACGCTGTCGACGCTGCATTTAAATCCTTTTGGTCTCCGCAGATTTACTCTCGCATATCGATCCCCGCACGTAGCTACTGGTACGTGAAACCGATCACTTCACTTACTCCCTTCTCGCATATGCGTACTTGTATATTTGAATGTATTAGACGTTCATAAAGTCGCGTTCTAATCGCAGATCACGTGCTGCGAAACCCTAACAAGCTTTGCTTTCTTTAATTGAACGAATCTTTTGCTGTCTTTGTGTTTCTTCTTGTTTAGTTCAATTCTCTGCGCTTTGTAGCTTATAAAATGGACTAGTGAAGTCAGCTTTTGGGAGCTGTGTGGTTCCCTTAGATTCAGTTGAGACCAGGACTGTGTTCCTTTGTTGGTGCTGTCAATTGGACGCTGAAATACTAAACGTACAATTTTTTCGCTTTTGTTTCTTTGATTTTCTTGGTAAGTATGAAAAGTTATAGGACTGTAATTTTGGCGATCTCATTTATTCCTGTTGAGTCTTCATGTGGTCAATTCTCTTTTCTCTCAGAAATATATTTATAGTGATTGCCCTGAGATTTGTTGTTTTAGTGTTTCTGATTATCTCTTTCTTGTTTATTAAGTAATTGTGGCGTCTTTTTTGTTCGTCGATTGATTTTATTAATTTCCATTTTTGTTTAAGATGGCTTTTTTTTTTTTTTCCAGCGGATTGAAAAGGATAAAAGAGATTACTTGTTTGTAATACATGATGAGTCGTTACGTTCATTCTGAAGTGGCAAAAACTGTTCTGAAATAGATTGTTGACTTATTTGTTTGTGTTTTCTCTTCAAAATTTTGAGTGGGCCTAGTTAGCATTTTTTCCTTTTTCGGTGCCATTCTTAAATATTACTGCCTTGAGATTCTTGGATCTTCTTTTCTGGTTTAATTTTGAAAGAAAGATTGTTTTTCCCTCTTACACATTGTCAGTTTGTTTGGTGTATTTAATTTTTAGCTACGATTCTTAGGCTGTGCATCAGTGGTCTGTGCTCTGAGATGGATATGGGGCTCTAGGGAGGTTACAGCTTCACGCACAGATGCAGGACCATGATTGTGGCTTTTTGCATCTTTCAGTGAATTTATCACTTAAAAGAAAAACTCTCTGTAATGCATATATGCTTGAGATGATAGATACATCTATGTTTTAACTGTGCATATTTAATTTGTAGTAATATGGTTGTATATGGATAGCTACTTAGATTAAAATGAAACTGATAGCTTCAGAAAATGTTCTGCATGAAATAGGTATTAAGTACGATGACTTGTTCTTTGAAATTTAGAAGTTGGGTAGAAAATATTTCTCAGTGTTCAAATTGGTTTAAGATGCTGGATTGTGGCAAGGACAGCCTGAGCGGTAGCCATCTGAAGGAAGATGCTTTATCCTTACCAGAAGATTATTGACATTCTTTACTGTCAATCATGTATATTTGGTGACCTAGGATAGGATTATATCTCTATCTTTGAAATTAGACGGCAACTTAGTGTACTTCTAGTATATGGGCCAAATACTGTAACTTCTTTATGATATAAATTATACTCAATGAAAATCACCTAGTTTACCTGTATGCAGCAACACGTTATGACTTTATCTTTGGATGCGAAATATCTTGCAATTAAGATTTTGGGAATTTAGCTAAAGCAAAAAGCGTCAAAGTTTCAAATTTTTCCATTGGTGTTTCAGTCTTATTAAAAGAATGCACCTGTTATCTCGTTTTGCTTGCCACCTCTCTTTTAGAGAAGTGCTGTCTGCCATTACTCTTCTTTTAGTTATCTCGTCTGATAAGACTGAATTACTTTTTACTTTTATTTTCCTAGAAATGAATGGGTAGTTGAGAAGTATTTGTCTCTAGTTTTGCCCTCATGACTTTGTCTAGTACCAACGTACAGTCCAGTAAATCTATTCCGTTACTTCAGCGTTTGAAATAATATCTTTATATTCTGTTCAATGCTGTTATCTGAGCTACTGTGTTTAAAATTTGTGTTTGCAGATGCCAGTTGCAAAACTCAAGTCTTCTCATACTACAGAATTAATGAAACCAGAGGGAAATGATCCTGTAGACAGTATAATCAGACAAGCAATTGGAAAAGAGCCTCTTCTGTCTTTCTCAAGGACCGGGGACAACCCAGTTCAATGGATCCAATTACTTAATGCTTTAGACCAGCAAGGTATTGGCAAATATCATCTTTCAAAGATTAACGACTGCTTAGGAAGTGGGCATTTCTGTAGATCATTCCTCTGGTCTCAGTTAATTTGGGTCTGAGGTTAACAGGCTAAACCCTTTTTCTTTTCTTTTCTTTTTTCTTTTTTTTTGTTTTTTGTTTTTTTGTTTTTTTGTTTTTGATAACATAAAAACGATGGCCTCCATGTGAAGAAACTAAGAATGCCTTTGAATGTGTGTTCATTCAAGAAGCTCAATGTTTTGCTAAGTTTGTTGGTCTTTCCTCTGGTGACTGTTACGACCAGAATGGACTCTAGTAATGAACTTCATCCCTGATAAAGTAGGATTTTGGGGCTAATGTAAGACATTGTTTGATGTAAAGTCATGTAGCTTGTTTTATCTGTATCAATTATTTTTGGCAGAGCTACGAGGTTGGCCTTTTTCCTCCCTGAAGGTGCAGATGCAGAAGTGTGACAAGTGTTCTCGAGAGTTCTGTTCACCCATCAACTACAGGAGACATATCCGTGCGCAACATAGGTTGAAGAAGCTTGATAAGGTTTCTTACTGTATTAAAGTTGTTATGATGTGTTCAATCATTTGTTCCTATGGAAAGGGTGTACGCGGGCAAGTTGTTTGGGTGTTTTTCTTATTTGGCGGCTGGGGGGGGGGGGGGGGTGTGGGTGGGTATGGTTTGTGGGTGGGGTTGGGGCGATTTCTAAGTTGAGGGGTGTTCTGTTTCGTGGTTCCAACCCCTTTCCCACAGCTCCAATGAGGCATCCCTGTGAATCGTTATATAGTCAACCCATAAATCTAGGTACTGTCCTACTGCAACTAAACTTGGTTGAGAAGGATGAGTGCCTTTGATGTACCTACTGCCAGGACATGTTTATTTGAAAACTTATTGCATGTATTGATGCTTTTATATTAGTTTAGAATTTTTAATTTTGTCTTTCCATAATTGGGAACTTCCCAGTTCTTGGTTATGAGATCAGGCTGTTCCTGGTTTGTCAATTTTGATTCTTCTTTGTTTGTTGTCTCCTCAACAATGCCTGATTTTTTCTAGATCCTGTAGGATTCTTCAAAGGATAGGGATTTGCTAGGAGCATTTTGGGACAAGGTAAGTCATTTCATTGCCAGCTTTCTATGGCATCAATGACTTTATCCTTTGATGATATGGTTCTTTATTAATCCCTTACGCAGCTCTCTTTGGAAGAGGCAGAGGAGGTTCTGTCATTCAATGATTTGATGTTGGAGGTAAAACTTCCTTATTTTTTTGTGCCTGATTGTCGGATTTTCTTACTTGCACAGGTTATGTCCAAGCCCTGTGGTATATGCATGCTTTCGATATAGTACATATCATTACTCTAATTGGGTTGGGTCCTGCTTTTGATAAGTGAACCAAAGCTGTGGGAGTTCTTTTAATTCCATCATAAACAAGTTGATATGCTGTAAACTTTCAGATTTATGATGAATTGTTTGCTAGATGAGCATTCTCATTTTCTTTTTGTGCCAAAAGTTAACATCTTTTGGTAAGTTTCTAATTTGATGCACTTTCTGATTGTGGGATTGAGCTGTCTGGTGGATTAAGTTATATCTCCAGATATCGATGCAGTCTCATGCTTTGAATCTATGGCGTGAACTTCAAGTAGATGATTCATGTTTGTTTGACATTTGTCAAGTTTCTACTGCAGAAGACAAACATTGCATGGATTTATTACTTGTCACTGACAAATGCTACCAAGTTTTCTCCTCCCCGAAATAATGTGTTCCTAATTGGTCGTTCTTTTCTAGGGAGTTCCAGGGTCTTCAATTGTGAAGTCATTAACGACCCTTGTCAGGAAACCAGTAGTTCCTACTTTACCGCAAGAATATTTGAGGGCTGGTTCTGCCCTTTTGGTAAGAGGACATCAATTTTCTTGCTGATCAATTTCATTCTTTCTGGTTTTATTTGCGACAAATCACCATATTCTTTATTCCGTGCATGTGATACATCTGAGTCTTTGCAGGATGTTGTCCAAGCTCGAACTTCTAGGTTACCTATATCATCCCACGAGCTATTTGCCATCCTTGATGAAGCAAGTGAAGAAACATTTCTGTGTGGAACAGCAGAATCAATGCTAAAGTACGTTTTTGATGGGGAAGCTGGGAAGAGTAGTCTTGAAACAAAAAACTTAGTCGCTTGCACCAGCTTTTTGGTGGAACAGAAATTGGTACTTTTCTTTTTCTTTTTTCTTCTCTTATTTCTTATTCCTTTCCAGTTTTTTATGATAGTTGTCTTGTTACATTATCATGAGTATCTTTTTTGTTTCTTTTACCTGATAAGGTCAAAGCATGGCTTGCTGATAAGGATGCTGAAGCTTGGAGGTGGCAAAAATTGCTGGTGGAGGAGGAAGAAGCTGCTCAGAAAAGGTATATAACATCTATTAACTTTTCAACCAATTTGGGATCTTGAACTCTTTGCAATATTGTTAATGGATTCTGGTTTTTTTTTTTTTTTTTTTGGTTTTGATTTCTTTTTTAGTTTGTCTTTTTGTCTTTCAATTATCAGCTCTCAGATCCTCAAGGGTTTCATATGAATGCATAATGATGTTGGGGAAGAAACTTAGGAAAATTAAAAAGAAAGATGTGTTTCACTTGCTTCTAAGTTGGAATATTTGTGTACTGATGAGGATTGTGGAGTCTTTTGGGATGAACATCCTTTTCTTTGTCGGGGTGGTGATGCATTGATCATTGTGTGCCTTTTAGAGAATGCTAGAAGTAAATAGGCCTTCATGGTCACAATAGGACTGAATTATAGTCAATTAATGTAACTTCTTGTCAGAAGAACTAGGATGCTAGACACTCACTTTTTTGGCTGGTGAAAATCTCCGAGGCCTTGGCAATTTTATAGTACCAGAGACTGCAATTCAATGACTCTTACTTAAATTTCGGTTGACAGTAGCCAGAATTTTGGTTCACAGATTTGCCTTTTCACAAATCTTGTTTTGTGGAAGTCTAAATCCTTTTTCTTTTATTGGTTTTGGCTTCTGAATTACCCTAGGAAAGCTGAGCTTTTGGAAAAGAAAAGGAAGAAAAAGCTTAGACAAAAAGAAAACAAAGCAAAGGAGCAAAAACATGAGGAAGTAGATGCTAAGGAAGGAGTTGGCAATACTTTGGAGACTATACCTATGCTGCCAGCAGAAGCCTCCAGCCTTGCCACTGTTTGTGATTCTAACACACCTGACTCAGAAATACTGCCAGATCAGGTTCCGCTATCTTCTGAGCCATTCCAAAATGCAAACTCTGATGAAGTGGGTGATGACTGTCCATCAGGTTATGCTTGTGAAGGTACTAGCCCGAATGTTGACCGGCGGATGGCCCAGGGGAGTGGTCGCAGGCATGTAGCTCCTCGATGGCAATTGCAAGCTAAATCACAAAGGGGAGTGCCAAGTGGTTTCTACCCGGGTCCAAATTCTCAAGCGTCAAAGCTGAGGATCGTGCAAAAGCTCCATAGGGACTTGAGGCCTGTTCCAGTGTCCAATACCAATAAAATATGGAGCCGAAAACCTAAACCAGAAGCCTATGGGGAGGTTCTCAAGACCAGAATACTGGAAGAGACAGAAAACCGACCTGATCAAATTAAGAATCATGAGGTTTTGATTGGCTCTATATGTGTTGCACTCGGAGATTGTAGCCATGAGGGTAATGATCTGGCTAGAGCCCATGAAGATTCTCTGGCAGAGTATGAAGTGCCAAAGAAGGTTGACCTTCAGGAGAAGTCCATTAAACCCGTTTCTCTTCAGAGTGGCACAAATCGAACGACAACTAAGCTTTGGAAGCCAATTAGCCGGCATGGAAGCAAACGTGTAATGCCAGTTCAGAATGACAATATAGAGCATGAGGTGGATGTGAATGCTGAAAAGGACAATGATCAACTTCCCAATGAACCTTGTTTAAGATCCTATTCGGTGAGTGATAATAACGGCGATACTAAGGACAGCGTCAAACATCAGGCAGAAAGAGTCTGTGCTGAAAGCTGTGTGCATGCTGCAAAAGCTTTCCTTGCAAAGAGTAAGTTTTTTTTTTTTTTAGTACTACTGTGTCTATGCTGTAAATTGGCTTTGGAATTAACTGGCTAGGATCTCATGCACAGGATGGAAGGAGGCTATTGCAGCCGACCATGTGAAATTGGTTCTTTCCTCGGCTGAATCTGTAGGAAGCCCAGAGATGGAAAATGACTGCGAAGTGGTACCGTCAAACTTCCATAAGCGCAGCATTCTTGGCAATGCAGACAACCGGTTGGTTAATGTAGGAGCTTACGAGTCTTCAACCGCCAGGAATGTTAAAGATAAGTACAGAACAAAGGCTGACAAGGGTGTCAAGAAAAAATACATTCCCAAACAGAAAAATTCAACCTAGGGAGGGGGACGAGATGATGTTTGTTTTTCATTATACAACCATGCACAGTTTTTACTCACCATCATATTCTTAGCAGAGGTTCCAGTTTTACAGATGGCCTTCTGTCAGAAAATTGAAAGAAAGAAAAAAGGCTTTGCGGGAATTTTTTTATTTATTTTACAACTCCGTTCTTTTTCCTTGTGTTGGCAGAGATTGATTAGTGAGGATTTTTCTTTTTCTTTTTGCATTTGGATCAATTGTCTAGATTCTCTGTAATAATTCTGATGTTTAATTAATGGAAAGGTCTTTTTTCCTCCACATTCTAAGTTGCAAGTACTTCACACTGAATTACAAACCCTTTGCATGATCGTACTTAAACTTTCTTGCCAGTTACAAGGTGCCCTTCGGGGTTTTCATTTTCCTATTTAGAAGTTCGAGGTTCAAGCACATACCTGTTACTTGATTCAACTATAGACCAACGTTGAGCGGGGAGTGCAATATACTATGCTAGTTAAAATGATTGATCGTCTTATTAATGGATTTGTGCTTATGAACACCGAATTCTGTGGCTTGGGAATGGCTCAGGTGTCCGACTGAGGACTCCCAGGGGATAAGATTAAAGAGGCCACACATTTGTTTTCACCCGACATAACCGGCCACGTGTCCTCCTTAAACTCTAGGAAGACTGCCACTTGTCCACCTTCTTCACCTTAACCGCTTAAGCTCAGCTCAGCTCTACCATATCTCCCGTCTTCCCAAAGTTTTCTCTCAACCCTCCTTTACTCCTGCCCTGCACCTTTTCCCGAGGAAATTTTAGAGCTTGTCTCAAGAAAAGAAAAAGCCGATAAACTTTCCTTCTTAATTGTTCCCATGTCCCTCATCTTGCCGATAACTGGGAAGATTATTGTCTGAAACGAAACAGGACGACACAGAAACTATGTCAGGTGGGGTTGGTCCAACGGGCGATGACATTAGCCTTCCTACAGAGCAGGAAGATGAACATAAACAAAGCAATGAGGCGACTTCCTCAAAGACTAACACCGAATCCCCAACACCTCCACGCAGATCCCGTTTCCTTTCTCTCCGGCAGCTCAACGTCCTCGCTATCATGCTCATCTTGTCGGCCAGCGGCATGGTAAGCCCTGAAGACTTTGCTTTCGTCATCCTTTTCCTCTTCTATATATACTTCCTGTCCAAGGTGGCATTCCCAACCATCTACCCTTCGATGGAACCCTCGGTCTTTGATCCTCGAAACAAGATTCTTCGCACCTACGTGTCTGTTGCTGCCATCATCGGTCTTTTTCTCCCAATAGCATACATCTTCCATGGGATCTTCGAGGGCGATAAAGAAGGAATCAAGGCTGCCGTGCCACATCTTTTTCTCCTCGCAAGTCAAGTGTTCATGGAAGGAGTGACATACTCGGACAGGTTCTCGTTGCCAATTCGTGTTTTTGTGCCGGTCTGCTACAACGCGAGGAGGATCTTTACCATTTTCGACTGGTTGAGTGCCGAGATCTCGAAGGTTGACGTGATGCAAGGATCCAAATGGAGGTTGCATGTTGGGAGAGCGCTCGCTGTTGCCAATTTGGCCTTCTGGTGCTTCAATCTTTTTGGGTTCCTACTGCCTGTCTATCTTCCTAAAGCTTTTAAGAGGCATTACTCGGGGTATAAAGTGAAAGACTGAAGATGATGATTTCTCTTTTCTTTTACTAAATGCCGTGTGATTTAAAGTATGGCTTTGATAAGAACACCCAAGTACTATTTCTGCTTCTTGTGGTTTTACATATGTACCGTACAGGCCATATGAGAGAATGGTACTGCATTCTCTACTGCAGATATAGAACTTGAGCAGACATTTATTAGAGGGCCATCTACAAATTGCACCATGTGTTCGTATGAAAAACCTGGATAATTAGAAGATAGAACTATACAATGTTATTGAAATAAGTAGATGTTGCAGATCCTAATTGAAAGGGTCCGTTCTATAATATGCTTAAAAAGTAGAGCCTAGACGTATTTTCTCAACAAGTGGTTGACAATAACTCGCACAAGAGAAAATTAAGGAAGAAACCATATACAGTGTTGAACCTATTGCTAACTATAATAACGTAGTGCCATTGCCTTTTGATGAGTAATACTGCTCATTCACCCCATATTACATAAGCAACAGAGAATTACAATTTCACTTCTGGTTCTTCTGATGCAATGTTGCAAATGAATTTCTTCAGAGTCTACGGTGAATTGTTATAAGGGCTTCACAGATGCAGTAATGTATTCGTCAGAATACACGCAAGCTTTGATCGGTGTACCCACAAATATAGAGATGCTATAAGTCAATGTAATTCCATGCGCTAAAGTGGTTACACGGTCCAAGCAATCCTGTTCCATAAAAACGTACTTCATCGACCATCTAGTTCTCAAAAGTGACACAAATTTGACCATTGTAATGGTTGAGATGCAAGCGGCAAACCAGTGTGAGGGGTTATGTGGTGAATGGAGTAACTGCTACCCGCTATTCTCAATCCCGCTTGCCAGCCAAACCCATCAAAGAGTTATGTAGCATTTTCCTCCAAAATGAATGCTTTTCCAAACAGGTTGTTTTGCACATAAAGCTTCTCATATGAATTTTCAACCTAATCACTTTTCTTGGAAGTACATCCAATAAACAGGGCGTAATTGAAAGCGCCTAAATATAGCATAAATGAATGAAAAAATTAAGGAGATAGATATAAAAATCTCAACAAAGCACAGACACAAGGTAATGCCAATTGCTGAGAACGACAAATCACGTAAAGACATACTTGAATTGCTATGAAAAACCTTTTCCTTTAAACTTATTTTTCCTTTACTTTTTTCTTTCTACCTACATACAAAATGACCATGGAACCGAATTGCATTTTGGCGATGGTAAGGCTAATAATATACTTGCATGACGTCCACACCTTAAAAAAAAAAAATGTGAACTCTTCTTGCCTTTGATGGTAGCAACCTCTGCGTTAGCATCTCTTCCGAACCGCCCAAGCCGCCCATCATTTCAAGAAATAAGTTATTACCCATTGCTTCATCATCTCTGGTCCAAACCTGTTCATATGAACATATGATGAAAAGCAAAGCAGAATTTAGTACCTTACAAAAGCAGAACAATTTTTTTCAGCAATTAATACTGAAATCTTCAGAAAGTTGAGAATAAACGTACTGGCATATCTGCTCATGGAACCATTGCCATTCATAGAAATAGGTACAAACTTTCTTTCTTGGCCCAAGGATAAAATTTCCTGCATTCTTTCTGGCCAATCGGAATTTAACCTTCGTGCAAAATCCTCCACTTCCCTACACAGAAAAATACAACAGCATGCATTTAGATAGACAACGTCAGCAACTATTAAACTTCCACCCAGGGATGGGAGTGTGGGTGGTAGACAAAGCATTTGAGAAAGTAAAGCAAAAGCCAAAATGCAATATAGGTAGATCGTTGGAACAAAGAAGATTGCAGTAAAGTTCAGAAGCAAGAACAGCGCTTCTAACATACAAATATCCTTTTGACATGCACTTTTGAGGCAATGACTTGGCAGTATTAGTGACAATTCCACAAAGTTTAAGTAATCTTCCGGATTCAACAGGAAGTACAATGGGCATCGTTAGAGTAATCTAACTTTAAGTCAATGCAAAATCACATTGATTGAGATACACCAGTTCATATATTTGTCTAACCTGTCAAGTTCTTCCCTCATTGCAGGATCTAAATCATCCTCAATATCACCGTCATCATACTCAAGCTTTGGGGAAAAGGTCACAGGTGTAGAATCTTGCAACTTTGAACTTGTAGAAGGAGAGGTCAATATGACATTGTTAACATCATCCTCATGGCAGGCAGACGGAAGATCAAGCAACTCCTAAAAAATGAAGACACCGGCAATCAAACACTGAGTATGATCCCATAAAGGGCAAAAAGGAAAAACAAATTATGCATAAAAAAAAAAATGAAGAAGCTCGCTAGCAGTACAGATACATGTATACACATGCAAAAACAAACATCCGTACGGGTCCTAACCTTATTGTGGTTTCCATTTACATTGTTTAACGAGGAATCCTTTGATTGATCTTTTCTCCTCCGATTTTTCTTTTTATTCTTATTGGTTCTTGCCTCCTTTGCATCTGCAAGGAGACTAGAGTACGTAAAATAGCAATAGAAATAACCTAATAGGCAATGGAGAATTCATAAGCTAAAATATTCCAGCAAGCTACTGAATCTCGAGTGTGAACAAACTATCCACAGGTAAGCATAATAAAAAATCAAGTGAAGCCTCTATTAAAATAAAAATACTTCAAAAGCATAATTACTTCAGAGTACAGGCACTCTGTGCCTGCATCCACAAAAGAACATAAATCTATTTGTAACAATGAAGAAAAGTTACAGCAATGTCAAAATCAAGATTTTCACCATGTTATGGTTAAATTCCAAATTGAACTACAATGACCACTACATAGAATGTAAGCAATGTAAAGCGTACAAATTAAAGAACAACTACAGGACATAGAAGGTTTATAAAACAATCTACATTCCTTTAGGGTAATCATCTAAAATGCATGCATCTTAAAGCTATCATGTATTATAGGTCTACTTAATAGATTTGGAACCATAGATACCATTAGCATATCTATTAGATGACTATTAAAATAAAAATACTTCAAAAGCATAATTACTTCAGAGTACAGGCACTCTGTGCATGTATCCACAAAAGAACATAAATCTATTTGTAACAATAAAGAAAAGTTACAGAAATGTCAAAATCAAGATTTTCACCATGTTATGGTTAAATTCCAAATTGAACTACACTGACCACTACATAGAATGTAAGCAATGTAAAGCGTACAAATTAAAGAACAACTACAGGACATAGAAGGTTTTATAAAACAATCTACATTCCTTTAGGGTAATCATCTAAAATGCATGCATCTTAAAGCTATCATGTATTATAGGTCTACTTAATAGATTTGGAACCATAGATACCATTAGCATATCCATTAGATGACCAAATGTATCAGCTCTTATCAATTTAGGTTTGGGATAAATGATAACGTTATATAATACCAGAGTAATGTCTTGAATTTAAATTTTGACTTTACTTTGCATTTCAATTCAAAGTTCCATGAATTGGACCTCATATATTGAAAGGGAGTTATAATCACATATGAGCAAGAACATAAGATTTAAAATTGAAAACATTCTGAAAAATGCTTTCCAGTACACTTCTTTTGTAATCTCATTGGAAAGACTGTAAATAAAATCTCCATTTGATATAGCTATTTGCGCAAGTATTTTCTGATTAAGAAGCAACTGCCTCTTGTACAGATTGTGTATTAATATACTTTAACGAACTCTTCTGGACGAGGATGTAAGTGAATAGGCTTATGGAAATGCCCACCTACACCTTTCTTCTCCACCTTTAGCCCTTGTTTGTTGAGTGACTGAATCACTGCTTCCTATCAACTTAATCTTTTGAGACAAATGCTGACTTAACCATGTACCATAGAGTTCCAGAAGAAGAAGGTATCATAGTGACAAACTTCCTCCAAAAAGAACCTGTGCAGGCTTGCCACAGAAGTGCTTAACAAGTTCAAAAGCATAAGAATTTTCCAAATATTGTCCAAAAAAAAAAAAAAACGAAATGTCATTATATGCCCCAGTGAATCCTGAAAACCTAGCCAGGCGAATCAAGAACAAAAGTTCCAACTCGTAAACAACTGATCCATATGTGTACAGTGTGAAATATGTTTCTCTTTTCTATGACTGTAAGTTTCAATACTAAGTAAGACTTATGTGCAAAGAAAACTTAAGAAGCAGTCAACTGAATTGAAAGTCACATGATTACCTAGGAGACAAGGAAAAGCATTTAAAAACTTTAATAATATTTTATGTCCTGGTTTATTTACATACATCTATCTTCTTCTCTTTCGTCATTTTCAACTTTGAAGAAATCCATCCAGAAAATACATTCAAATCACAATTACAGTTTTATTTTTAATATCTTTAAAGGAATAGAGCAATATGCATTACTAGAAGCATCAATTATTGCATGCTCACAATCCATCTATTGCAATATTTCAAAGCAGACACAGTTCAGGGATTTACAAGAACATGATAACTTGCAAGAGGTTAAGAAGTCCACATGTACGGAGAAGAGACAGAAGCTATCTGAGTGGAATGAAGAAAAGATCATTTCTCTCGTATACCTCCATCTTCACCATTTATAAAGGACAAGAGATCATCAACTGAGCGGTCATCCACGTGCTCATCCTCAACCTCGACATTCTGTAACATATGGAACACAATTGCTATTAATCCTAATTGGAATGCTTCAACAACATAATTGGTGTGCAACTACTTGATAAAAATTGAATCGACACTCAGCAAGGATGTGTATTTAACACAAAACATTAAGCTCATGTATAACGAGGACAGAAAACAAGAAATAAGTAAAAGTAAGCACCTTCAATTTCTCCCTCTCTTTTAATTCTCTCCTCTTTCTTGCATACAGTCGATTCAGAAGCCGGATACGTGGGTCATCAGTGATGTTTCGTAATGGCTCTAGCTTCTCTTCCTAGAGAAAACGAAATTTAAATGAAAACCCTGAGTAAAATAGGTGTTAAAAACAATGATTTCTAGCTAGCAATGCAACCTCTGTGAGGTCATCAGGTAGATGAAATGTTTCACGTATCTCCTCAGGAGTTTTCCCTTCAATAATCCGAGCAAGTGCTCTGCTTGTGAGATCAACTAAAGGCTTCAATTGGAGGCTGTCAGCTGCAGATGTCAACTCACATAACTTTTTTGTATCCATCCGAATATATTTTTCATCAAACGTTTTGCGTTCCTGAGGTGAAAAGAGATCAAAATTCATATTTTGTTAAACTATCAATTATAAACTGTACCATCAAGTTCACATGTTAGTGCTCCCCAAATAATTATAAACTAGTAAGTTAACTACAAACAAGATAAAATGGCTACTAAAATCTAGAGTATCTTTTATCACAAATTAAGGATAATTGTCATTTAAGAAGAGTCAAAAGATCAAAAAAGGAGATGAACAGGAAATCAAACCTTATTAGAACGACCTGGCACTTGATGAAATCGGCAGTAATCAAGAATTAGGCCCAAGATAGGAGGATTGACTCGCTGTGGTAGTGATATGGCATAGTTTTTGGAAGATCCCATGCCTGTCTGAATTACTTCCCGGCATATCATGGGGCAAAACATGGCAACTTCTTCTTCGACTTGTTGGATTGAACCATCAACAGTTTGAAGCCAAATGTATGACTTCATCTGGATAAACAGATTCCATAACCCACTAACAGAAGTAAATATAGATGAAACAAGAAAAACACTAGGGCAACTTCAATAAGCCTATTCTAAGCTTCACCCTGGTTCATCACTCACTGTCATCCCACTGGGCTCAGTCTATGGGAGAAAATTTTGGTTTCTATTCAAATGTTGTGAGAGTATTGTGCAATAGTAATAACACAAAATATTAGAATTGCATATTTGTAGAAATGTTTGACACAACAGTATGTTAATACCATTAAAATATTTGAAATAAAATCCACCTAAATCCTCCATATATTCAGGCTAGGAGTAGCCCTTACATGCCATGACTCCAGGAAAACCAAGTAATGGAATATAAATGTCTTGAAAGAATGATTAATTGGGTGTTATTACCGTAATTTGCCTGTAATCATCAGAAAATAAAAAGATGACATACCTCAGTTTTAACTACAGCCATGGCACCTTCTGACATTTGAAAAGGACACTGCAAATTACTTATAAGAGTTCTGAAGCAATGAACACAGCACATCCACTATCAAGACAAGAAAGTCCCAGAACAACTGAAGGATTCCCCTTATTCAAAATCTTGACTTTGTTAGGATGTTATAGACTCTTCATCAGTGCCCGCCAAAAATGATAGAGAGCCGAGTGTCAAAACAAGTGCACAAGTATTTGCAGCCACATTGCTTCCTCAAATGTCGTTTCTCTGATTAGAAGTGAAGCAGAAAACAAGACAAGTACCACAACGTATGATGTTACGCCTGAAATTTTAACGCGCAACTGCAACAACAATAGCAAATAAATGAGATCAGAATTCGAAAGGAAAGGATTAAAAGAACAGAGAAAATAGAATTTCATTGTTGTTTCTTATTACATTTCAACTTAGCTCCTTCTCTAATATATATCTTCTTAAATTTTTCTGATTTCTTCAAATCTTCCATTTATATTTTCACACAGACCTTCACACCTATAGTATTTTAGATAAGAAATAGAATTGAGCCAAGATAAAAAATAAATTCTAATAAAAGAAAAAGAAAAAAACAGCAACACTATCAAATGCTTAATAACCGTGAAAAGGAATAGCAACTATGGCAGAAAATTTGATCAGATTCAAGAACCACATAGGCCGATGTTGGTGACTTTGTATCAAATGCCACTGAGGGAAGCTCTGCAGCTAAATATTTGCAGATATGGCCGTTCACAACATGCTCAGATTGGTCAATAGGAATTTGATAGAAATAACTAAAAATCCAAATCCAATTCTCTCAAATTTTCAGTATCCAGGATTTGAGCATAAACCTCAACTACCAATATTATGACGATTCTAACAAAGCATACACGCACACAACCCTAAAATGGATTTCAAGGACTCAAATGAAGAAAACCAGGTTACATCAAACAGAAAAGTTAAGAATCTGATTCATTTCCAGTGAGAGCCAAGCTTGAACATTCGATTATGATTAAGACCCACGGACTAAAACCCTATCAACGTAGCTAAGCCCATAACTTGGAATTACACAAAATCAATCAAACTCCATATACATTTCGTGTCTACAAATGCGGACATATACGAAAGCCAATATTTAGAACGGACAGAGAGAGAGAGATGCGTACATTGAAGAAGGGAGGCTGAAATGTAGAGAGGTCCGACAGATAGCGAGAGAGAGAATGAGAGCCGGGGTTTTCCGCAAGCTTCTGTGGCTTCTTCTTTCGCCTTTCTCCGATTAACGATTTGTGTCCGGCACGTGACTGGTGTCAATAGAGGAGGGCCGTCGCACGTGGTGGGGGGTGGTTAGGGTTTCAGTTGCAACTGCAAGCTGACGGGAAAACTGGGGGAAGGGTCGACATAACGGGGCGGGTCGGGTTATCTTCGGACCTTGGGCCGAATGGAAGACGTTGGGCCTTTAACGAAAGGTTCGGAATCTTCCGATGTTGGCAAGCAGTTAGGCTTGGGATCCTGAACTGCGTTGCATTGCATGGTCCATGTGAAAAGCATGGCGTGTAAACATAATCTCCTGTAATTCACTCCCCACCTCTCACCATCAACCTACTACTTTTCTGGATTTTGATTCTTTTTGTGACTGTGAGTGACTCCTGAAGTCGTCCGTTAAGGGAAAGTCAGGGAGAGGAGAAGAGAAGAGAAGAGGAGAGTTTTCCAGAGACGCAATATGTGGCCGTTTCACAGGAAAGGTCCTTCTGGGTTTTCGTCTTCCTCCACAGCAGAGGAAGTTACACAGGGGATTGATGGGACCGGTCTCACTGCCATCGTTACAGGTCCGTGTTTCGTCGGTTTTTCTTTCTCTTTTCATTTTTCAGTGAAGGGTGAATTGTGTTTTAGAAGGTGCTAGAAAAATGACAAAATAGAGGCTGCTACTTCCCATTAGTTCGGTACAAAGCAGAAATCTTGCTAACGAAATCGTTGTGCTGCTAGTCCGGAAGAAAAATCAGTGTGGGGTTTCATGCTGGATTTTTTAGCTTCTGACTTCTTAAATGCTAATTGGTCGTTTATTAGATTGTGTGCATGTCAAGAATAAGAATATTGACTAGTTAGATCAGCAAAATGGGAATCTATTTATGTGCTTCTCTACTAAATGGAATTGTTCAACAAATGCCTGGTTCAATTCGGAGTAAGTGCTGCTTGGATCCTCTCAGTTCCAAATTCAGTATCCAAGTGTGTGAGTTTGGGTGTGTAGAAAAAAATAAAACACGAACATGACTAAATGGGATTGCAGTACATTTTGTTAACAGTTGCACGAGGAAAGTTTAGCTTCTTAACACATTATTGGGGTACTATTTTTCAAATGCATCGGCTACATTCACTTCCTGGCTTGATTGTTGCTTGTGGGCACTCTGATTGCAGGAGCATCCAGTGGTATTGGCACTGAAACTGCACGAGTTCTTGCATTGCGTGGTGTCCATGTTATTATGGCGGTCAGAAATATGGCTGCTGGTACGGAGGTCAAAAAGGCAATAGTTAAGGAAATCCCTAGTGCTAAAGTTGATTCCTTGGAGCTAGATCTTAGCTCTAAAGCATCCGTGAAGAAATTTGCATCAGATTTCACTTCCTCTGGTCTTCCACTGAACATCCTAATGTAAGACATGGGTGAAAGTTGTATTAGTAGCTCTTCTTCCACCTTTAATTTTCACTTGTCTATACATTTCTTATTCTTTGGCTAACAGAATTCCGTCTCTCAATCCTCCTTAGTTCAAGGTATTAAACTAGGAGTGACCTGCCTACTTTGTTTCAAGTAACAATGCAGGAGTTATGGCAACACCATTCACGCTCTCCAAGGATGGCATAGAACTACAGTTTGCAACAAATCACTTAGGTGCGTCGCATTGATTTAATGAAATATTTATTAGATTGATGTTCTATAGCAGTGTGTAATATTCACCTCAATGACCTTTTTGTTTTTGTTCTAGTGTCAGTGTTTGCTACAAAATTCCTTTTGTAGACTCTGCTGTCTCAGATTTTGAAGCCTTAGGATACATTTTGGTAGTTCTTCAAGTTTGCAGATCTATTTAGAATAATAATCTATTAAGCAACCAAGATAAAGTTTGCTAAATCCTTGTAGACAGTTTCAAAACTTTAACATGGCTCACCTTACCCTTTAACACTTGCCATCTGTTTCTGCAAGTAGGATTAGTTGATAATCCATTAGTCCATGCATAGCAACAGTGCGTGCTGTGTCTTTAGATGCTAAATTGAACCATATGAGACTGGACTAATCCTTCCTTTTTGTGGTACTTACAGGTCATTTTCTTTTGACAAATCTTTTGTTGGACACCATGAAAAGAACAGCACGTAAAAGCAGCAAGGAAGGAAGAATTGTTAATGTATCATCTGCTGCTCACCAGGCCTCATACCGTGAAGGAATCCGCTTTGATAAAATAAATGATAAATCTGGGTAGTGCCATCCACCACATGAATTGATATTACTTGTTAAACATCTACCTCATTTGATATTATAGCATAAAGGTCACTGTTTAGACTTGCTTCCATCACAGTGGACCCACTGCATACAGAGCCCAATAGATTGTGTATTTCATGTACAGTTTAAATCTATTCTGTTGAGCCAAATGAACAGTTCATATAGAAACCTCTATGATAAAAATTGTTGTCACTTATGGTGTCATACAAAACCATGATTCAGTGCGTTACTTAAAACTTCACTGCATGTTATTCCCACAGTCTTCTTGTACGCCCTCACCTTCTGGTAGGAGCTTTCCATAATTGAATCCACACACTTGTGCTTCCGAACTTGACATTTTTTGCCATCATGTCATACAATCCCCTGTTTTGATACTCTAACCTGCTTGCCAAAATAGATCATATGTCATAAAGTCAATTATGAGACTATCATGGAAGTTGCGTGGTATACATTTATTTTATTCTGCACACGTTTGATTGTGTTTTAATTTGCTCATGCACAGTTATAGCAGTTTTGCGGCATATGGCCAATCGAAGCTTGCTAATATTTTGCATGCCAATGAACTTGCTAGGCGCTTGAAGGTATGTACGCTTTTCTAGGAGAGCATTGAAATAAAAGTTATATTCACAGTGAAAGATGAATAGCACTTTTGAACATTTTGCAATTTTTTGGATGAAGCTCGAAATAATTGCTCCTATGATGCTCTATTGTAACAAATTTTGTTTTCAAGGATCACATTATTTCATTAAATAACTTAAATTTAATTCTGAAACTCATATTTTTATATTCATACAAGCCTTCTATGAATTATGGCATAGGTGGCCTATAACTAGTTTGAAGTGCTTCTTTTACCTGCTGCTTGTCTTCTGGCTTCTGAGCGTATAAATCTCTAGCAAGTCCATGTAGCATACGACTCAACATTACCATGCCTACCATAAGTAAAAAGTCACAGCAGCACCCTTCTTTATTAGTTGATTAACCCTAAACCTTTGAAGCAAAAGACCTAGGTAAAATCTAGGGAAAAGAATGGCTAGATTGTAGGTTATTTGGACCCGTTATCGCTTTTATCTTGTTTGCAGTGTAAAAACCCTACTCTATGTTAAATGCAAACCTTTATGGACTAAGAGGTTCTCTGATCTATAGTGAATTTAGTATGTTCTTTTAACTGAAGTTTGTCTTCTGACTTCCAACTTCATATATCTTTCCATAAGCCCTTGATTTTGTTATTAACTTGACAGTATCATGTTCCATTCTCTGTTACTCAAGGTAAAAAGATCACTCCTGCACTTTGTTAACCGATGACTATCTACTCTAAATATATCGTTATATACAGAGACTTAGGCATAGTTATCACTGTGTATATAAAGGTGGTCATGTTAAGTTGGAATTCGTAATACTGTGCATTGTTGCTTGAACAGGAAGATCGGGTGGATATAACAGCAAATTCACTTCACCCAGGAACAATCGTCACCGATCTTTTTCGACAGAACAAAATTGTGAACAGTACGCACTTCATTGAACTATTTGTGTTTTTGGTGTTACTGGGTTGAAGATTGCTTGATAACAGATGTAGGTGTAAGGGTATACGATGGAACTGTAAATTTCAACAAGTATCATCATTTATTTCAATCCTATGGATGTCTAAATTCTTTGGTAAAATACGTCCGTACATATAAAACCGCCTTTGTATAAACCGCATTTATGCAGCAGTTCTTCCATGTTTTCGTAGATTTTCTTCTTCTATGTTCTTTGAATCGCTATTACTGGAGATCTTTTTTCTGGTTGAGGGGCAACTATTGACTCCTTCGCTAATGAATTTCATGTACCACATCAGGGATTAATAGTATCTTTACTTTTCAGGTATTGTTCACCAGCTTGGTAGATTTGTGTTAAAAAACGTTCACCAGGTAAGCAGTCTTTTAACCAGACCTGTCAACTTAATCAACCAAGGTGTATTGAGTTTTGTGTACGTCCGTGCATAGACCATGACAACATTTGGATCATATGTGCGTTCATGTCAGCGGAAAATTTTAACCATCTTGTTTCTGCAGAAGTATTTAAAAATCCTGGGTTTGCTTTAATCTTGAACATCTACAGTTTTTAATTTTATGTTGGATGCCAAAGAAGGAAAGGCTTCAGTAGGGTACAGTTTTTAATGGTCAATTATGGGGTTTCCAGTCTGTTCAATTGCCTGTTTTGTTGTACAAGGATATCCATACCATGAAAACAGAATCCTATATTCCTCAGTGGCAAATTTTACTTCTGGGTAGAAGCTGTGTATCATCAAAAATTCACTAGCAATATTGTACAAACCGTCATTACCACTCTAGCGATGCACTCCTTGCCTAATAATATCGATCGCTCTTGGCCTTGGTTCCTATCAAATGGATGAAACCGTGAAGTAACTTCAAATATGTTCTACTCCTCAAGTTTTAACTTATACTGTAAGCCTTGATTTCATGAGACCTTCACGAAACGCATCAAGACCACATTCTTGCTTCTTGTATTTTATGTTTGTGATTTCATTTATGATCATAGGGAGCTGCTACAACATGCTATGTGGCTTTGCATCCTCAAGTGAAAGGGGTGAGTGGCGAGTACTTTGCGGACAGTAACCTATCCAAGGCAAACTCGTATGGTAGGGACATGGAGCTCGCAAAGAAACTCTGGGATTTTAGCATTAATATGATTAGGTGATAGGCAAACTCGTGTGGTGGGGACATGGATCTGGCAAAGGAACTCTGGGATTTCAGCATTGATATGATTAGATGATGTACTTACTACTCATCATAAGAGTTTATCATGCTTGTCAACTAAAAATATATAAATATAAATATTGTCAAATTACATTTGTCATCATCTTTTATTCCATTATACATATTCTTACGTACTTTTTGATTTCGCTCTTTTAATTAAGTTGACAAAAGAAAGAAATATAAATTTTTTTCTTGGTTATGAAGTTACATAGTTGTTAGGAAGTTCAATCATACCTAAAAGTTGACTTAATAGTAAGAGATCTTTTGTCTTTATAAAGAGGTTTTCCAAACAAAATTTAGATGGTGTATAACTTCTACCATACCCTTTTCAACTAAGATGGTTATGGGCATTGTATTATATCAACATGCATAGCATATTTAGTTAGTATGAGGTTGCCTCTTGTTTCTCCATTATTGCATTGGTGAAAATCAATTGGAGACTTACTTTGAGAGCTGTCTTGGATAGTCATTACTAATGCCTCTTTTAGGAGAGCTTAGTTCTCCAATGCTTTTATCTGTTTATTTCTTTTACTTTTTGAGAATTTTTTAAGTAAAACCTTTAAATAAAGAGATAAATTATCATCATAGATTCCTTCATTGAATAAAAGATACACAAAATCCTTTATAAGTTCCTTCATTTATCCTCCTAAAGAAAAATATTATTTGACCTCATCTTTCTAAACTACATATAATTTGTGAGGAGAGAGGAGAGGAGAGGAGAAGCAACCAATTGCTTCCTTACAAAAGTTATCTCTAACCTAATTAAGGACATTTAACTGCATAGTTATTGTTCGGTGAATTTTAAATGCAAGTGAACATGTCGAACAAGTAATATAATGATAAGAAAAGTATCGTCCCACGAAGATTGGTGAATACTAAACTAATTAAGTACTAATGATGAATTAATCATAAAATTTATCTAGCAAATCAAAATATTGTTGATGATGAATTAAAATTTAAAACTTTCAAAACGAAAACTCAAGACTAATTAAAATTGAATCCAGGTAAGAAAAATCAAGATGAGAAACATGTTAGAGCTTCCGATTTCACCATAACTACTAGATATGAATTTTCATAGTTTATGCCTGCAAGAATGATATTACCCATGTGATGGCGGAACTTCCTAATTTATTTACTATCCTATGTCTAGGTATAGTAAACCTATTTAGTTCATTAATTCACTATATCTCTATATGTTAATTGAAACAAACCAAATGCATTAGGGTCTGTGAATATTCCTGGTTTACAATAAATCTTTCGATCATCTTATCACCAAAAGCCACACAAATAACATGGTATATGTCTATCCACATTTAATTCATTGTTATATATTATAAGAAGCAATTGTATACTATTATCTCTCAGTCTCAAATATGCACATCAAATCATTCAAGTAGTGGCCAATCACTTAAAAGCATTAAGCATAATAATATATAACTCACATAAATAAAATATCTTGCAAAACATAAAAACTTATAAAATTCACATCATCATAGTTAGGCTACATCTTCGCTCTAACAAAAGAAGTTTAGAACATAATAAAATAACAAACCAAAGCAATAGTAGAAATTAAGCAAAACATCTTAAATAAAAAAATAGGAAAGTTGTCACCACACTGTCTTCTCTTTAAGAATTCTTTACAGAATTCCTACCATTCAATAATGATAAGAAGTAGAGGAAGCTTTCGCGCCTCTGTTTCTCTTTTTCTTCCTTGGTTCTCTTTCTTCTCTCACTTTTTCTCTCTTCCTTGGTTGGTTTCGGCGGCAACACACGACTTCTTCTTCTTTTCTCTCTCTCCTCTCTTCCTTTGCCTTTTTATGCTATCTTGGGACGCGTGCCCTAAGATTCTCCCTTAGTAATTCACTTTTTTGCCCCTTTTCCTTTATTTCCTTTCTTGTCCTTTTTTGTCTTTTTCCTCTTCTTTTGCTACTTTACACGTTGCCTCCTCTTTTCCTCTTTTGACTTCTTTTTCTTTCCTTGTCTTCTTCACGTGCCTTTTTGTAACTTTCCCTTCCTTTATTTCTTTTGCTCATTTGGGGTTTGCTGCATAAATAACACCAATTTACATAAATATATTAAAACTTAAATATTATCTTATAAAACTTATATTATTTATATCCTAAAATAGTCAAAATAACTCTATAAAAATAGAGTTATCAAGACCCCCAAACTTGACATTTTACTAGTCCTCGAACAAAAGTAAGAGATAATAAATGTTTCAGACAAAACCCTTTCTTGAAATTCACTCAAAATTGCTCAACTTAACAATTCAAAGAAAAAAAAAAAAAAAGAGAAAGGAAAGAAAGGAAGTGACAAAAGCTCAAATTAGATCCTAGAAAGCAATGTGTTCATGGGTGAATTTAGCCTAAATGACTTTCATCTTACCCCTAGCCCAGCCTTACATTACAAGCTTATAAAAGTCCTATTGATTCTTGGTTAGATGATTGGCCTACATTAGTGGAGAGATGAATGAAAAGTAAACCTATGAGGTTTGGTTAAAGATTTTGAGAGATTGCATATTAATGTGGATCTATTTAGAGTGCATATAGTTGAAAAGATAAGGACTCACACTCACACATACGAACATGGTCAACATATTTAAGAGTCTATCTTATCTTATGAACAATTGTTGTGTTTGGATGAAAGCTATATTTTTTTTTCTTTGAATTGCTAAGAATTCAAAACAAAGGGTTTAATCATAACATGAGAAAAAATTCAATTAGATTTAGCAAGAAAAGATTTTGCATAGTTATCCCAAAAGAGGTAATTGAACACTTAATGTGAGAGTTTGCTCTCTACCTAAATATAACTTTTCCTTTACCCTCCATTTACAGAAGTTTGGTTGATCTCTTGACCACTTCTATCAAACAATTAACCATCCTCAGTTGATAAGTAGTGGTTATCCCCCTTATTTTTATAACTTAAATCCTTATTAAACTTTATTTGATGACTTAAACTAGACAGTAGTGATCCCAATTTTTTCTCTCAAATAAAAATAAGGTATGACTTCATCTAATGCAAGATCAGATATCGTAGTCCACAAAGCAAAGCCCACGGTAATTGCGCATTTGAGAAATTATAGACGCGGATTTCTTCAATTTACTCAAGTGTTAATGTACATACAACAAATCAGGTAAAAAGGGTATACAATGACAGTTACAACTGAGCCGGCATAAACCATCGTAGCAAACAGAAATGCACAGGCTCCACAAACCCCCCTTCATGGTTTGATTGAAAAAATCTTAGATCCACAATTTAGTCACCCATCTTCTGTACATCAGTCCCACTAAACGAAAATGTTCCAAAGCTTTCTAGCCCCAAGTCAATCTATTATTTCACCTGTATGATGATGGTCTCTGAAAAAATATACACTTCCATTGCCATCAATCCTTTTGTGCCGCATTGGATCCCCAGAAATCACCTTCCTCAACGTAAAACTCCATATTTTTTCATACCTCTGATCGGTCAAGCATTAGAAGACAATATAGGCACTCACCTCTGTATGAACAAATCCCGCATCATATCGTAAGAAGCTATGTATGACAAATGACTTATTTACCGGCAACCAAGCTCCATATGTTTCAATTGGTCCGGAGGAACATCCACCACCAGAACCACTTCTATTATACAGCTTGCTTTGTTTTTATCATTGAAGGATCCAAGACCAATTAGCGTGCATCCAAAGCCACCCAGAAACTTACCTGCCTCCGGGCATGCCACTATGCTCTCCATGGATCTAACCTTTATTCAGTGCATTCTTCCAGGGGTTCTTATTGTACAAAGTAGCTTCTAAGCAATTAGAGTGGTCAAAACATATTGATCTTGTGAAGCAAAAAGATTTGAAAGACTTGAGAACCTGCACTGGCTGGTGGATCCATGATTCTGCATCATGTTAGATGCCATTTGAATGGCTCGGCAAAGGTGAGCCAGGACCCAGATCCAGTGATGGGTTAACATGATCCCTCAGGAGCAGCCTAGACACACGATGGGCCAGCACTGACTGTCCATCATAGAATTCACCATTAGCAGGCCTTCCAAACTGTTTCCCCAAAACATTACTTTCACTGGGTTCAAGTTCCGAGAAGATGTTAGACCCAAGTTGCATCCCTCTAAAGATGTCAGGACTTGACTCCTGATAAGACAGGCCATTGACAAAGATACCATTTGGGGGCTTTTGCAAGCTTCCAAAACCCTCTTGCAGGAAAAAATACTGTTTTTGTTGATTAAATGGAATGGCACTACCACCACCTGTGAGGGGTGTGGATGAGCCTGAAGTGGTCCTTGGGCTAGATATGGGAGAAGGAGACATTCTTCCATTCAAGTGTTGTGGTGACCTTGAGTGCAGAAGAGGGCTTCCAATTGGGGAGACAGGACATGATACGTTCCTCGGACTATGGATGTCACTGAAGGTAAGGAAAATAAAATCAGATCATGATCATCATTACCCTGTGAGAGCTCAAGAGAGACAGATTTAGAGATAAAGAGAGAGACAGAGACCTGGCATGGGGACCAATCTTTGAAACTCTAGACGAGTGAAAAGCAAGTCTATCAGAATCCAAGGTAGGATGACCTCTTGGTTGCATAATGCCCTGAAAAACAATGATTAAACCAGAGTCAAAAATAGGAAGCATACACTCGAAGAAGACATAAAACAGGCACAGCAAGCCACCTTATCCACATAAAGGAAATAACATGTAGATCCAACAACTTAGAAAGAAATAACAAGGCTCTCAATGTGTCGGCTGAGGACTCATGAAAACATGGGAATAAAGACACCCCAAAACTACATGCGTGCAAGCATGATTGAACACATACAAGCATACAAGAGTCATTGCCCCTATCCATCTAGAACAGCTAAACTCAGTGCTTATGGTTTGATCCACTCTATCCAGAGTGTATCTATAACATAATTATGAGTTTTTTCAATCAATTGTCTCTGGTTATTATTTCATTATCTCGTTGTATATTCAGAATCATTCAAATCTGACACAATTTTTCATCAGGCCTTTTGTTTCTCCTTTGTGCACGATGACTTGACAACGCACATCTCTTACTTTTCCTTTTTTATTCCACCATTTACTTCACTTGAAACAGATATATTATCATTGCATTACCTGACTTCACAGCCTTACCACCGATCAACTTAGAGGATAGAGTCGTAACTTTTACATTTATATAATTCCCTGCCAGATGACATTTCATGGACTGAGTTCATGACTGGATGGACATCCAACTAAAACAATCCATCTCTTCAAGTTTTGCACTGCAAATTTCTTCTGAATGAAGTCCTCAGAGCTCAGCATGCTTTGCCTTTCAGAAAAACAAGTTTTCATCCTGAATACTGCTTAGTTAATGCTTACCCTTTCTCAACTTACCGAGTACAATTTGTCCCATACAATTGCTATCACTATAACCAGCTCACCCAAATGCAGTTACCAACCAGATGTTTACTTCTTCGATTCTGCCAGACTGACTTATCTCGAAATTGAATTTCAACAGGGTTTGGCAATTTTCTTCCCGCTTTTAAGAAATCTAAATAAAAATTGGGAAAATCAAGTCAAAGAGCCCTTCCATTTCCAGCCTAAGAATCTGCATTTTATGTTCAATATAGAATTCTACATGTTCCACATTATTTTTTTGTGCAATCCCAGTCACAAGCCTAAGCATGGTAATCTAAACGAGGATGACAGGAAGTAAGAGCATCCATTGATGTCTTACTGCCTACAGTACTTAGCCAAGTTCATAGATATTTTATGATGCACAAATATTTGGGAGAAGTGCAGCTTGACAACGTACAATGTACACGTTCAAGGAGAAGCAGGCTTACCTCACTATAGCATAATTCATACATGGAAACTGAAACAAAACCAAAGTCATCAATATTTACGGTAAAAGTAAATTACATACCAGAGCTTTCACTCCATCTGTAACCCCAACAGGTGAATCTGAAGGCTCAGGGCCCAGAACAGGCCTTTCCAATGGCGCAGCATATTTCACAAATGGGTGCTCCAAAAGCTGAGCAGCTGTAGGACGATGAATTGGATTGCGTTGCAAACATTGCCTCACAAAGTCCTTTCCATCATCTGAGAGGTGATCTGGAATTACAGGGAGTTCCTTGCTATTCCCAATCTTAAACATGGCAGCAACCTTCAGACCATAACATGCAAAGATAAGATAGACGAAAGTGAAATGAGTAACACCTAGAATCTACATGCTATAATTCGAGTACATGAGAGAACTCTCAATTGATGATGGTTTGACCAAATACAATAATTAAGGAAGATAAAAGGAGTTGTTGCATATTCTCCTTTAGGTGGGAAGGAAGGGAAAGCAGTGCAGGTGGGGGCAGCAGGGTGTAGGAGAGAGGGTTTTTGGAAGCAATTTAGAAACCACTGACCCCTTCGTACTGGTTCCAAGGTGGTTTTGTTGTAGCCATTTCCAAAACTGTGCACCCAAGACTCCAGATATCCACTGGAAGGTTACTCCCGTTTGAGTTCCTTATGACCTGAACAAACAATGAAACATAGAACAAAGATCCACTATGAGAAACATGTCAAGACTAGGAAAACACACTGAAACGAGAGAAGTTCTGACCTCAGGTGCCATCCAGTAAGGGCTTCCCTTGAGTGATAATGGGCATGCTTGTCCATTTATCTGCAGAGCAAAAACAAATAGGTTGGGACAAGCAGAGTTGACATGCCAACCTCATGATGAATGTGACAGAGTTTGATAATTTGTTGCCACTAAGTTAACCTAGGGCCAGGGTTGATAATGCAGCATAATTCAAGGTCGCAAATTTTTACTTTGTGAAGGCACCTAAAAACTATATATGCTAATATTTACTCAACAAAACAGTTTCTAGGAGGACATTGCTCGATGATAATTTATGACGGTGAGCGCTTAAGAAAAGTGTACCATTTTAAAAATGATCACAATTCACTAATGGCAACATGTATGAGTGGGCTGTTCTTGTTATGCCTGCCAGCTTGATTATGCCTACATTTACGGTCTCACTTCAAATTAAAATTGATTATGCCTACATTTACAATTCTCTTCAAATCAAAATTGATTATGCCTACACAACAATCTCACTTTCAAATCAAAATGGATTATGCCTACACTTACATGCTTGGCCATCCCAAAGTCTGCCAGCTTGACTCGGCCGTTGGGATCTACAAGTATATTTGCTCCCTTAATATCCCTGTAAAAGATCCAGTTCACAAGGATAAACAATGTTTTAAAGCTGGGCCCAACTAAAAATTGTAGAAACAGATATTTTTTGTTTGGAATTATAATATGAAGAAAGTGGATAGCTCAGTTCACCTGTGGACAGTATTTTTAGCATGTAGATATGCAAGCCCTGACAATATCTGTTGAGTATAACTCCGGATTGCTAGTTCACCCAATTGACCATATTCTTGGAGAAGTTTATAAATAGAGCCACCAGATACATACTCAAGGTATATATAAAGCTTGTCATCCACCTGTTCAAGAAGTTCTTAGGACTTAAGTAGCATACGATGATAACTTAAACTGATAATTAGAAGTGTGATATTGCCTGCATCGCACCAATTTTATGGTTATTGGCAGTAGGTTTTCTAAAAGCAGCATATCATAAGATAAGTGGAGATAAACTAAAACCCACCTTTTCAGACCCGTAATACTGCACAATATTTGGGTGTCGTAGACGGCTCAATAAAGAAATTTCCTGCCAAACAAGAACTTAATAACTGCTTTAATTGAAAAAAGCAACTAAACAACTAATTTGGCCAGAATCATAGAAAAGCATCAACCTTAATCAAACAAACAGTAGACAATTTCATAAATCCACTGGAGATCAAGTTACCTGCATTAATTGCTTAGCGCTTTCTTTAGATTTTGCATCATCTGAAAATAACGTGACCTCCTTCATTGCGCACATTTCACCACTTTCACTATCCAAATGAGATTACAAAATTAGCTATACTCAAACTCAATCAATGAAAACAATTGGAAAGAGAAAAAAGAATGAGAACATTGCACCAGATATCCACAAAAGATTAATAACCATTTTTGACATAATAAACAAATACTTATGCAATTGACAATCAAAGGGCTCGACTACCATCAAAGTCACCAATTCATTCACTCCCGTGCTAAAACTGAAGAAACGAACTCTTCAAAATTTCTTTGTATCCTTTTCATAAGATGTGACAGACCAGGGTAAGCACCATAGTGAAAGGCTGCATCCCTTTTTTGTTATCAGATCCTCTAGAAATTGATAAAGATAATGCATCAGAGAATTCATTTTTCTAGGATATGTACCTGTTAAACCCCACATAAACATGCCCAAAAGTGCCTCTACCCAGTAGCTTTCCCTTTTTCCAGCGTGAGCCAGGGCTTGGTGGGTTCTCTGCCCTTCCTGGACTTCGTGACACAGAGGGAGATGTTGCTGCTGAATTTGAGTGAGAAAAGGGAGAAGAGTTGCAAATTGTTATGGGAGGAAGTGGTAGACGGTGACTTTGTTGCTTCCCATCTTCAGGCCAGTTCATCTGTGACTCAGTAGGGGTTCCTCCTGCTCTAGGATGAATCGGTGTCACAGCACCACTTTGAATTCTAGAACTTGGGCCAGGGCTAGTCATTCGGGGACTTGGTACTGGAGAATACTCGGGACTACCCCTGCTTTGCTGCCAAAATAACTGCCCTGACAAGTCCCCTCCCATTGAGTTATGTCCTGAATTTTGCCCGGAACCTGGACTAGAGCAATTACCAGATCCAAGAAAAGTGACATCTGAATAAGTTTTTCCAACCCAGAAAGCTTGCTCAGGGCCAAATAATCTCAATGGACTTCTGGAAGGACTTGACATGGAGCTGTCAGGAGCACTGCCGAAAGCACCATGACATGGAACCTGCAGATTTGGCACATGGCTGCTTAAAAGTCTTCGTTTAGGTGATGTAGGTGTCGTATGATTGCTGAATTGAAGGTTGGGAGCTTTTTTTGCTTCTCTTGTATTCATTTGGGTAACAGTAGAGGATTGGTCCATGAACATCAAGCTTCAGCAAATGTGAAATATTGTCAGGGATGAGTAAAATAAAAGGTGAAAATGGGTAAGCGTACAATGAAGCTACAGGAAACATGTCCAAAAAGGAAAATACCAGCAGTGGTATTGTTCTAGCAAACATGATAGATGTAAGCATACCTTGCAGGGCAGACTGTAGCGGTCCTAGTCCCTGCATCATAATCAGATGTTAGAGGACTACGATGCTGTGAGTCAGCTGGATCATCACTATCAACGGAACTGACACTGGAAACCGAAGAAGTGACCAAATCTCCTTCTAAATCCACAGGATTTTGCCTTCCACGAATACAAGCAGGCCTAGGAAGAGGCAGAAATGGCTTCGAGGCTTTTCCCGACTTAGTTTTGGCTGATATACCAATTCCAGAATCAGTGCGACCTACACTTGCAGGATGCGCCCCAGGAAGTGGAAGTGGTTGAGCATGAGACCTTTCAGCAAAACTTTGACACCTTGCCACATGCTTGGAAGGAGAAGGTGACCTCGACTCTCGGGGAGACCGAGACCCCTTCTCTGAAACTGTGTCACTGCAATGTCTTCGGCAACCCCCTGAACTACTGCTTACTTTACCTTCAGATGAACTCTTTAATTTTCTATGTATTGTGTCAATGAAACTTTCCTTGTTTGTTTTCTTCTTGGCATCTTTGGACAATGATTTCCCCCACCATGAAGGCATTGTTCACTTTATATTAAGCTTGATCATGCAACACCGATGATGAAGATGATAACATGTATAACTTATACAGCTCTGCAATAATTGGAAAGTTCAGCTCTCCAGCCCAACAATAACCTTCACTGTAAAGAAGCTTTCAGAGAGCCACAAGCACCAATATAGAATTCATTCAGAAACCGACATGGTTCACAATTAGAAGCACATAATTGTAACCTGCAGGGAGAGACACTGCATCTTAGTGTTGAAAAACAGTGTTACTGGGTGGATCATGCACAGATTAAATGTGTGAAGAACTTCACTAGAAGAAACCAGTGTAGATCAAAAATAGCAGTCATGCAAGTCACAATGCATGTGCAGAAGTGAATACGTACAGTATGGAGTGCATTTGTCATTCCTAATCAGCAATCTGCCAGATGGATGTTTAAAAACCATTATGTGCCTGAACAATGAATGCTACGATGAAACTGAAATATTCAACAATTTCCACTTATCAGGTTATAGAGGCGCTCAGTCATGCAGACATAAACGTGTGCAACCAAATATGGACATACCCCATTTCATAAACGGTGGTGTAAGTCAAAATCTGTCTGCCGATCCAAAATTGACCAGGGTTTTGGAACACCAAATCGCACCTAAGGCGCTAAACTGGTGGGCTTTTTCACAACTTAAGTCTATTTTAGAACTTAAGTCTACTCCGAATAAAAGAACAGCATCCATTACCTCTAACAAGACTACATCATAGCTCCTCTACATATACATACTCAACGTGCACTTCCATAGAATAAACTTTTCCACTTTAACTTCCTGACTTCACATAATTGCCTGAAGGCATATGTTTCGCTACCTAAACCAGCTCAAACTCATTCATCCCCAACACAAAAGCACCGCTACCCCATTGATTCGCAAGAAGACACGAGCAACAGAGCAGAATACAGATTCAAATTTCGAATTTTGATCATTCGGGTCTTCTCACTGCCTAAATCCTACGCTGCTCAGTCACCAATCCACCCATTTCGGCTTAGTTGACACCTTTATTCCAGACCCAAGGAAGAAAAAAAAAAAAAAGCAACATGAACATAGTACTTCCAAGTTTCTTTCTCTCGTTCCACAAGAAATTGCTTAGAGACATCAGCTCAGACCACAGATCTACCAACATACCAAAGAAAATGAAACAAAAGAACAGAAAACAGAACCAAATTAACTTCCAAAAACTTACTAAAATTAGGAAATAGAAAGTTAAAGAAAATATAGGCTTACTAGAAGTACTCGAAGCCGGGAAGCTCTACTAAACGCCACCGAAAACTTCGCCCGAATCTGAGCGATACAAATTCCTTTAGACCATCTGGTAATCACGTAGTAGAGACCAAAACCCCGAAATCCAAAATGGGAAAAAAAACACAGGCAGGGATTTGGATGGAATTTTTTGAATTGAAAGCTTAAGAAAGGGATCGTGCAGAGAGAAAGATGAAGAGAGAGAGAAAGGGAGTCCGTATTTGTCTGAGCAAAGACATGGTGTCTCTGTCCGAGCGTTGATTTCTGCTATTTCTAATTAATAATAAAATGGCAAATACCAAATAAAATTACTTCTTTATTCCCAAGTTCTCTTTCCTTTTCACACTACTACTACTACCTCCTTCGGTTAAAACAAGTCCTCTTTCAAGTTAGATTCCTTTTCTTTTTTTCCTTTTTTTCTCTTTTCAGGTAAAAGCCGCACTTCAGATTCGATACCTTCTCAGTAAACTCTCAACTAACCATCCGATATTCTCGAGCGACGGTACTGGATTTTCCTGTTCCACCAAATCCAAAAATTATTTTTTTCTCATTTACCAAACAGATCTGTAGCCTGTACTACTGCCTATTCCTGCTGCCATTTTTTCAGGGTTCTGTAAATAGTTCCTACAGCCCCCTCCTCCACGCCGTTGACTTCCTGTATTCTCCTGTCAGTAATCAAAGCCATCAAGAATTAATTAACAACAGTAGCTTTCCATCGAAAGCTCGTCGTAATGATTTGGAAATTTCAGGAGAATTATTAGTTTCGCAATCAAGGCCCTGAAAATCCGAAAAAGAAAACTCGGCCGGGCCGAACAGTGAAGTTTAATTTTTTATGCTCTCACAAGTAAAAAGATGGGACAGGCGAGCACTGGAGATTAAAGATGGGGGATGAATGCTAGTTTGAAGGACACGTGTGGGGTCCTTCAAGTTCGGCCTTGCCTCCACTGACACCCTTACACGTGCCATGTCTTGGCTTTGGCTGAGACATACGTGCACGGGTGGGTAATTGAGCAACTGTCCCACTTCATGATTCCTGCCAGTTTTTTTTTTTTTTTTTTGTCAATATATATCTAATGCATAGTTTTATTCTAAAATAAAGGTAACATGACTCCGACTCTATCCATCTTATAATTAAAACAACAAATGTGTAAATTGTTACTTTTTATAAAGCAAGTGTAAAGTATTTTATTGCAACTTAAGGTGTAATGATCCTAAATAATTGAGTGTAACTTGTCAATAAAATTTAGGTTTTTGACTTAATGGTTGCATCTATTATATTTAGTATTAGAGCCAACTACCACAAGTGTATGCAATGGAGTCCTAAAGGTGGGTGGGCTGCCAACAAAAATATTGTAGATAAGTAGACCATAGTAAAATATGGCGTCAAGACATTGAATTAAAAGTATTTCGTAATATAATAGTCTTAGGTTATTGGATGTGGCTTGTCAATATGGTTTAGGCCTTTTAGTTTAATGTCGCAAGGGAGATAAAAATAGTTTCATTTTACTCGTAGTTTATACAAATACTATATGTTTTACAAAATAAAGAGACAAGTCACCTGTACTTGTTTTTTTTAGTAGAACTATTAATCACCGTCTCAATCAATAGGTAGGTGGTTTTTTTTTTTAAGGGGGGTTGGGGGGTTATACTTTCGCTTTTATTATATTTTATCTAGCAAATATTACCTACGTAGCAGATTAAAACATGCCTAAAGATAGGTGTTATGTTTTCTTTAGTTTGTTACGAATCGTAAAGGAATGAACATTATGTCATTAAAGATTGATTAGAAAAATCTAATCACAAGACTTATTCATTGGTGGAGAACGACTCATTTTCTTATGACAAATTATAATACATATTTGTTTGTAAGATATCTTGTTTTATGTTGTCGATCGTTGTCAAATACATTGACATATAAAAAAATATATTTAAAAAACAATTAAATCCATTGAGATGAAGTAAGAACTTGAAAAAAATATCTCTAATCAACTATTATAATTAATATAAATTGATATATGTTTTTATATATGGCAAAGTTAAAACATATTTATAATATCATAAATGCCTAAATGATAATATATTTTAACATTATAAGTACTAAAGTTAAAATAGAATCTAGGTGCCTTCTTTGTTATAAAAGCAAATCTGCTCATAAAATTATATCAAAGTTTGATAGATTTAACCATAGAATGAGGTTCATGCTGTTTTGGATCCACTACTTTACAAGTGGTGTAGGTTACCAAGGACCAGAGTCCGTATATAAGCTAGCATTTAAAAGTTATGGGCTTTTCCCAGCGTTTCTTGGGCAAAAGAAAGAACAAGTTAATCAACTTACGATGGAAAATGACTCCGCATGAGATTCTTACTTTTAATTGGGACGGTCAGTAATATGCTTTACATGCGTTGTGTTTAAGCCACGGAGTGAAAGCAGAGATAACATATTCATATGTTCAATGGATAACGTCCTTTAAAAGCAAGCCAATCAAAATCTAAGAGATAAAGAAGCACTTGCACTATAAAAATGTATAATATACTAGTCGACCAAGAGACTTGTGGCTACACATTTCAATCCTCATTAAAAAAGTGCAAAAAAAGATATGGTATGGTGTACCTACAACTTCAAAAACTGGAAGGGAGAAATAGATCAAATCTAGGTGATGTTATGACCCAACAACCAGTCATATACTTTATTAGATCAGTCTGGTTTTAAGGCCTTTTCAGCCTGTTATGTTCATGGAAGAAAGAGCGCCACTTTTGGCAGCCGCTAATGTGCTCCAAGCAGCAAAAGTAGACAACACAGAGGGTTTGCGGGACTTGTTTTAGCTGTCATATGTTAGCCCAAAGGACACCCAATGCTTTGAAATGTGAAAGGTTGACTTATTTCTCGACATAATGTCTGCTATAGAATAGTGTGCTAGGGTAGGATTATTACTTTTCTTCTTTTCCATTCAAATAGCAATGTCAATGTCTCCTACAACACCTCAAAAAGTATAGTGATCAATTTATTTGATGAACCGGATTGGATGGGACAAGGATGACACAATCTTGAACGCGATCGCATTGATGTGATCAATTCTTGCATAGGGCTCCCTGAAGTTCCGCGGAAGGGAGTAGGCCACCTTATCTAAGGAGAGAAAAGATGAGAAAGAAAGAATACCATTAAAAAAGTCAATGCTTTAGTATTCTGCCCACACCCATGGAATGAAGAGTTTTAGCCTCTATACCACGTCATTATTAGTAATATTGGGAAACTTATCGCATATCAATTGGGATGTACTTAGCCTAGACTTTATTATTGGGAGAGGCCACCTGAACCTCACTTAACATGGTATCATAACTATAGGGACTCCTCTTAATGTGAGGATAGACATTTTTACTCAATTAATTTTGATACTAATGTTTATTTCACTTTCTTAAAGGAATATGTCGATGAACTTATTCCACATCATTATTAGTACAACCATGTCAATTATTAGTTATATTAAGAAACTTATTACATATAAGTTGGGGATGTACTTAGCCTGAGCTTTACTATTAGGAGAAGCCACCTGACCCTCACTTAACATAGTATTAAAGTTGTAGGGTCTCTTCATAACATGAGGATAAACTTTTCTACTCAACTAATTTTAGTAGTAATGTTCATTCCACTTTTTGAAGGGAATATGTTAAGGGACGTATTCAACATCAATTAAGGATGCACCTAACTTAGGCCTTATTAATGAGTGGTTTTTCCTTCTTTTGAAACACCTTTTGGGGAGGCCAGTTATCCCTCACTTAACAAGTAATAATCTTTAATCCAAAACATCAAAACCCTCCGTACCATGAGATTTTTGCCTACACGTCCCTGAATCTAAGACTAGAGACTTTCAAGTTCTTCAAAGACTTGCCCAGTTTTGAAGCAGAACAGCATTGTGCTGAGTTCACAGCCACACCGAGAGAGTTTTCTATAAATAGAAAACTGAGGAGAAACGGTATCTTCTTCACTGTTCGGTCTAAATCCTCTCAAAAACAATACATAGTTATCATTTGTGAAATAAGCACTAGAAATTTGCAAACATTATCAAGTCCTTTGATTCTCTATTCTTCTGGGTGAGAGTAGCCCACCGAAGCACGTGGATTCATCTCCACTCTTGAGATACAGTATCAACCGTTGTTGGTAATAGACCTCTCACAGGTAGAAGAGTTTCATAGTCTTTATAGCTTAGACCCATAAATCCAAGAAAGCCCAAGATCACCTTAAATCGAGCACACCCACTAGGCTTGTTTGAATTCATAGAAATTAGGTCACCGAGATCTTAGAATCAACACAAACATTACTTCTCCTTTAATTTAATGGATCATTGTTTTTCTCAAATTGAACACATTTGTGTGTAAATGGGGTAATTTGAGTACAAAAAAGATAAGATAGAAAATATTAAAATAAAAAATATTTTTTATACAAAGCAAATAAAATTTTCTCTTTTAATTGACTACCTTAATTTCCATAGATCTTTTAGAGAAGTCAAGGTCAGGAAGTTTAATTGCTTCACATGCTTAATTTTCCGTTCGAAGAAGTCAGCCTTAAAAGGGATCACCATGATGGAAGGGTTTTTAAGGGAGAAAGTAAAAGCTTTGGGAGAATGGGAAAACTTGCATAGAAAATATAAGTAGAAAGAAAACTGAGAACCCTTTTATATAGATCCTTGTTCTCTAGTCTATTGAATACAAAATTTAATATACGTTTAGGACATGGCCATATCGAAGATTCAAACAAAATATATTCCAACTATCAAAACATTCCGACATTGAATATCATTTCAATTAAGATCATAACCTCAAACTTATTTAATGGGGACAAATACATGAAAGTAGGATCATAATGTTCATAAATTTAATAAGAACAATTATATTTGTACACTAAATACGCCTTTCCCACAAAAGATGAGGGTAGCAACGGGACCAACTTGTCATTGCCGTCCTATCTCATTAGGCCCTTACGGCCAATCCAAAGCAATGGAGCCAGACTCGTCATTCGCCGGCGTACCTCACGAGGCCTTGCGAATCTAGAACACTTGGCCTCCAAACGGTGGAGAGGGGACAAGAAAGACTTATTCAAGTCTTATTTAAGTTCATACGAGATGAGGATAAGCTGGGAGGTTGGCTGTCCACCATGGCAGACCTGCACCACGTCCTCCAACACGTTCTCACACATCCTCTTATTAAAGAAAACATCCTTAGGGAAAGAACGACAATATCGCCTTACGAGTTCCCTAAGCCAGGATGAGACATGCCTTCTCCTCATCAGCAGCAGAAATTGCAGCTGCTGATGCTGCTAATCGTCCTCCCAGTAACAGAACTACACAGTATAAGCACGATTTACAATCAACTCTCACGTAAAAAAGGTTTCGAAAATTGTCTTCAATGCCTACAGCAGATAGAAAAACATAGAAATTGCATTGACAAGAACCTCTAGAATATACATTACAAACAAAATCCACCACCAACTTATCTATGCAGAACCAAAATCATCGACAACTTATTTGGGTGGAAATATTAGAAGAGCAGAATGTTTTTTTCGTTAGGATCATATGCGTCTCAAACCTTCACTAGGTCCTACACTGCTTCCAATTGCTAACTTAATGTTGCAAAAACAAACTTCACTACCAGAAGTTACTACAGCAATTTAATTTCATATGGCAGATCCAAAAAGAAATAGAATGATCACAAATTATAGAAAAAGACATGAAGAAATGCACCAACATACCAGTTGGTACATTTGAGGCCAAGTTTGACATGACAAGTATAACAATGGCGAGAAAAACTATCCCGCTAAGAAGATCAATACGCGCATAAGGCTTCATCAAATCCCACAGGGTGCCTAGAATTTCAGTATCGTCAAAGCCCTGAACTGTCATAAACATTTCACTAAAGAAAATTAAAAGCGAGTAGGAGACCTGGCAAAGAAGAGAAAATGAACTTATTAGCTCTCCAACAATGTATCAGTGTTCATGGTTGTGTACAAAGTATGATAGCTAAATGGAAAAATTGAAAAATAAAAGGAAGAGCATCATGTTTGGAAACTACACCTTGTCAAGGCAAGGCCTAGAGTCCTTGAAATCAAGAACCACGAGAGCAAGTGCAGCAATAATTGTTACTAATAAAGTTGGATTGTCTCCAACACCTCCTGCAACTGGGCAAGGAAGGTCTCCATTGGGATCGTTTGGGACCAAACTTATTCTGATACTATATAAGAAGCAGACTTATTTCTTTAAAAGACCTTATGAAAAGTAAGGAGACCGTTACTAATAAAGTAAAGAAACTTATTCAGTCCCATAAGCAAAGCGATCAACATTCCTACAGTAACAAGGTGACAGAAGACTTCTACAACAGCCTATTCCGTCTAGTGGTCCAATATCCCTGTCCTTCTGAAGAATGTACAAAAAGTGCGTCTCTTACGGTATCCTTTGATTTAACAATCTTTAAGGAAAAGGTTTCATCCCTTTTTTGAGAAGAGACCATTTCGACCTCTTTTGATGCATCAGAATTCCTTGCAGAATCTGCCGAGCCACTAGGGACCCAGTGGATTTCATTCTCAACATGGACTTAGTTCCCTTTCACGTTAGGAATGATTGCACATTAATATCTTCCAATCTAGAGTTCCACTCCGAAGAATTCGAGAGTGAACAATGTGAGGATGAATAATGTGACAATGTGGCCGGTGAAAAGCGGTGAGAATGCGATTCCTAATTTTGAATTGATAATACCCTCCAATACATATCAGATCAGCATCAAATCATTGTCACACATCTATTATGTTGTCCAAATTGTGTTCTTTCATGTCAATGTCAAATCCCGAAGTCCATAATTAATTTCATGTGCTCATATTCCTTCTTGATTTGTGATACGAATGTACGATTTTATACCAAGTTTTGGGGGTTGCCAGTTGGAGTTGCTGAAGACCCAATATTTGCACTAGATACGAGAGCAAGAAGGAAAGAATGAGGGAGGGGGGAAGATTATGTTGCCTTGCAATTTTTAATACAAATTCAGTCAAGACTACGCAAGTGGTATCATTAGTGAAAAAAGCACTTGAAATGGCCGAAATCAGGCAAATTCGACAAATTAAGTCCTTTGCTCCTTTAGTCTTCCACGAGAGAAATTTTCCCAAGTAGAGGAACAAATCTGCTTTTTCTAGACACGCGCTGACAATCATTGTTCCAAAGAGAAAACCAAGGATGGGTAGATCAATCGCAGCATATGCTTGATCTGGAGTTAGGACCCCGAAGGAACCCTTGGCCTCCCCAGCGGTAGAGATGGCGGACAACCGCGAAAACCGCGACAACCCCAGGAGACTGGAAAGCGATTGAACCATGAACCTTTTCACTGGGATCTCCCTCTACCATCGTAGAGCTTAGCAAAATCCACATTTTACTACAAGGGGTTCATAGCTACTTCGACTGGAGCATTACCAGAACGACCTTTGATACCATAAATTCAAAACCATCTCAGAAAGATTCCATGTCAAAATCACAAGAAGCCGCACTGGGTTTTAGTATCCGGATACGTAACGTCAATCTGTGATAAAACTATATTAAAGATAATAGGGAGGCTTGCCATGGCATTTTGATAATCTCTGGTGAAGCACCAGAGTGCTATAAGAATCACTGTTGGGCGGTGCCGCAGATGAAGAAAAGAACTATATTCAATCAATTGTTCATACATCGAAACCATCCTCTTTTTACATTTCCCTAAGAAAACATCCTTCCTGTAAGTATGAAAATATCATCTTATGAGGACCAAACCAACAGCAGTGACTATAAGAGTCGAGGGGACTCCAAATTTGAGATGGTTCCAAAAAGATAAATTGTATCCAAGAGGTGGGGGTCTGCGAGCCTGCTCACACACTATTAAGTTGGCAGCAGATCCCAATAATGAGAGGTTCCCAGCTACCGTGCTGACCCAAGCTAAGATCAGCCATGCCTTCTTCTCATCAGCTGCAGAAATTGCAGCAGCTGATGCTGCCACTCGTCCTCCCAGCAACAGAACTACAGGGGTATAAGCACACGATAAATAAGCAACTCTCACGAAAAATAGTTTTGAAAATAGCCTTCAATGACTACAACAGATAGGAAAACATAGAAATGCATTAACAAGAACCTCTAGAATATGCATCACAAAAAGAATCCACTGCCAACTTATACATGCAGAACCAAAATCATCAACAACTCTTTTGGATGGATACATTAGAAGAGAAGAATACTATTTTCACTTTTCCATTCAACTGGTCTGAATGAAGGATGAAAGTAAAAGTTTCATTTATTATAAAATTCATGGATGAATTTAAATGAATTTAAGTCTTACTACTATGTGTGTATGTCAGATGATTAAATCTTATATGTTATTTCAAATTTTTGTTGGAGCAACACACTCAAAGCTCAAATCTATCATGTATTGTTAAAATTCACATCAATCATTTCAAACTACCGGTAATCCTTAAATCCCTTAAATCAATCCTCGAATCTAAATGCAACCTAGATACTTGTTATATGAAAGAAGGAAGAAATCTTATGAGAGATGTAGAAGGAAAGGAACTTTCAATTGCCCGTGTTCATTCTTTCACAGAACAATATGGTAGAGTCTTGGCGGCAAAGATGTCCAAATATTGCTATATTAACACATAACGTTGGAGAGCAAACCTCATGAGGGATCAAGATTATTGTGAGTCTTTGAAAAATGACCCAGAAGGGCGGAAAATTCTGTAGGAAGGGAAGTTAACCATACTGCTCAAACTCAAGGGAATTATCCAGTAATTTGTTGTAATCTGAACTTAACGAAGACTGAACAATCATGAAAACCGTTAGTATGAGTTCCTCTCAAGTATAGAAAGGAAGCTTGAGACCAGGAGAAAACCCAGAATGTGCAATGAAACTGGTAATGGTTAGACATACCTAAGAGATATTCTGTATTAAAATTTAAAACCAGTTCTATTTTATAGAATCCTGACATCTCAAGAAACCATACCAAACGTTTTAGGATCATATGCATTCCAAACCTGTACTAGGTTCTACACTGCTTGCAGTTGCTAACATAATGTTGCAAAAACAGATTTGGCAGATCCAAAAGGAACAGAATGATGACAAATTATAGAAGAAGACATGAGGAAATGCACCAACATACCAGTTGGTACATTTGAAGCCAAATTTGACAGGACAAGTATAACAATGGCAAGAATAACTATCCCGCTAACATGATCAATATGCGCGTAAGGCTCCATCAAATCCCATAGGGTGCTTGGGATTCCAGTTTTGTTAAAGCCCTCAACCGTGACAAACATTCCACAAAAGAAAATTAAAAGCGAATAGGAGACCTGCAAAGAAGATAAATAAACTTATTAGCTCTCTAACAATGTATCAATGTTCATAGTGGCGTACAAAATATGCTCTAAATTTTCAATTCCAATTGACAGCTAACTGGATAATTGGAAAAGAAAAGAAGAGTATCATGTTTGCAAATTATACCTTTTCAAGGCAAGGCCTAGCGTCCTTGAAATCAAGAACCACAAGAGCAAGTGCGGCAGTAATTGCTGTCCATGACATATTCATCCCCATGAGCAAAGCGATCAACATTCCTACAGTAACAAGGTAAACGGAAGACTTCCACAACAGCCTTTTCCGTCTAGTGGTCAAATGTTCCTCTCCTTCAGAAGAATGTACAGAAAGTGCGTCTCTTACGGTATCCTTTGCTCTAACAGTCTTTGAGGAAAGGATTTCCTCCCTTTTCTGAGAGGTGGCACCATTTTCGACCTCTTTTGATGCATTAGAATTCCTTACAGAATCTGCTGTGCCACTGGGGACCCCGTGGATTTCATTCTCACTGGAATTTAGCCGGTTTCTAATGGTCTCAACATGACCCAAGTTCCCATTCACGTTAGGGGAGCATTCGACATTTATAGCTTCCAATCTAGTGTTCCACTCCTGAGAATTCAAGGATGAAAAATGTGACATTGTGGCTGGTGAAAAGCGATGAGAGTGCAACTCCTCCTCCTCAGCAGCATCTATAGCTGCATCTGTTTCATGCTTTTGAATTGATAACACCCTCCAATACATGCCTAGAAGAATTAAAGCATTGACAACCACCCCGACTAGCATCGCAGGAAGAATTCCAATTAGAAAACTCCCGAAAGATATGTTACTCTGAACAGCAATAACCAAATTTTGGGGGTTACCAATTGGAGTTGCTGAAGAACCAATATTTGCGCTAGATGCCAGGGCAAGAAGGAAAGGATGAGGTGGAAGATTATGTTGCCTTGCAATTTTTAATACAAATTCAGTCAAGACCACGCAAGAGGTATCATTCGTAAAGAAGGCACTTGAAATGGCAGAAATCAGGCAGACTCGAAAAATTAAATCCTTTGCTCCTTTACTCTTCCATGAAAGAAGTTTTCCCAAGTACATGAACATATCTGCCCTTTCTAGATAGATACTGACAACCATTGTCCCGAAGAGAAGACCAAGGATTGGTAGATCAATCGCAGCATATGCTTGATCTGGAGTTAGGACCCGAAATATGACCATTAGCATAGCCCCCAGGAGGGACCCCGCAGTCCTGCCAATTGGTAGAAACGGAACGGCCGGGAAGACTGCCAATACCCAGAAGACTGCGAAAGCAAGTGATCCTAGGACCACTTTTGACGTAGAAGCCAAGACCATTTTTTAAGCTCAACAAGTGTAAACCTTACTCTGATACAATCCTAAGGCCCAGCGTGTCAATGGAATTCTATGGTTGACGCCACAATATCATTAAATGTGCTCGACAGTAACGGACCCTGGTCAGGGAGAAACAATCAAACTTTGTAAGTGTGTTGAGATTCAATCTTCTGGCTCAGCCATAGATACGACGTAATATAATGATGTTCAAGCAACATGAAGCAAAGCTTTGGAAATACTACAAAGCATATTACACTAACAGTAAATAAGCTCATAATCCAGTAATATAGGGATTGACGAGTTCAACTACTACAAAAACTCCACTTTTTCTTTTCTTCTTCTTCTTCTTCTTCTCCTCCTCTTATCTGGAAATCCTTGAGAAGAATGCAGATTGACATTAACCACGCTGATTATGATTTTGTTTTTCATGAACAGCCAAAAACCAAGAATATTGAAATTTACAGAATGAATTGTCAACTCCTTTCATGAAATATCACTTCCATAACATTATCTGTATACCAAACTAAATCTCAAAAGCCAAAAACCCAGATTGAGAACTTTCTACATATACAACAGATGCCGAAACAAACATAAGAGCAGAATATTAAGCCAATCAACTTCAGAAGTGTCAGTTGCACAATCTTTAAGAGGTGCAATTTCAAGAGTCATTTAAGTATGCTTCTGAGTTAACCAGCTATACAACATCCGATTTTCAGAACTTTATCCCCAAATATCACAACAAACAATTTCTAACCTGAAAAAGAGGAGAACTAGGAAGTCATGTCCAACCTCTGAACCAAGAAAGTGTGTGGTGATCAGCAACTACCAAAATTAGGCTGGTCTGATTCCCATGTAAAAGCTAAAAACCCTTCAGAATATTAGTTCCTCGTCTTGGACTGGGTGACGTAGATTCACTGATATTTGCCTGTCGTGATTGGAAGAGAGAGGAATCAAACCGACCGACATGAATGGAGTTTGTGTCTTTCTTGCGTCTGACAGATAGAAAGGCAAAAAAACTTTCATGTCACGTCAAGGAGTCATGGTCAACTACCTAATTCACCGAGTAAGCAGCAAACAGACTGCAACGAAGAAAATGCAATTTTTGTTTTACCTGCATGCCTTCCCTAAAACTATGTTTTGAATTCTTTCTGAATACTTCTTAATTCTACCATATTTCACCGATACTCTAAACTATACAACTGAATTCATGACCTTTCTGTTTTAACGCACGAGATCTCCAGAGGTCTATGGTTTTTAACCTTCTTGCAGAACTGCATACAAATTGTGCCTATAACTCTCTGACGCGGTTGATGAATCAATGAGACATGATAACATTTATGACAAGAATGAATCATAGTGCAATAGGATTGCAGGTTGTGAAAACGTGGGATTAGCATTGTAAGCGAGAAGATTATGAGCTTTGTAATATCTATTTGATATCATGCAGAAGCATCATATAAAACATCACACGCCTATACATCTTAAAAATCTATGGATGCAGCACAAACTCATCAAGAGCAGGAGAAACTGTCTCTGTGCCCTTTTTCCTTCCTGTTTGTTTGTGTTTGCCCACGAAAAAATCCAGAAGAAACATAGATTTTGTTCATAAACCAGACTGCTAATTCTGCTTTATCACCTAAACTGCTAATTCTAGTGTTGCTATTATGCAAAATTTGAACAGTGGCATCAGTTTAGATCCCACTTCAAGGTAGCTGCTTTAAGGCAAATTCAAACACATTGAATATGCTGGTCAGAGCATTCCTAAACATGTCATCTTTATTCACTTAAATCTTTCCAGACATCATTTTTTAGACTTACCTGCAAGTGTAAAAATGCGTAGGAATAATTACATGATGAACCTTAGAGAAATTAATTAAAAATCTTCAAACCTGCCCAAGGTCCAATCCGAGATTGGCATCTTCCAGCGGGGTGGCAATTAATATTACCTTTAGCCTCAAGAAATTTAATAATCCATAAAATATTTAGTGATCAAGTGATGGACCACGATCTGGATCGGGGTTGAAGAAAAGACAACCCGGAATATTACGTTCATAATCTTGGGGATTTGACTTATTAACTCAACACACTGACAAACAAAAGAAGAGACAAGAAAGCCTAAGAAGTTTTCAACTCCATTATTTGCATGGTAGTATAGAATAGAATAGTTGCAAATAAAGCATTGTATGTATAGACAATATTCACATCTTGATAATAAATAAATAAATAACAACTAAGAAGGTTGTATACGGATAGAATCTGAAACTTCTACTTGAAAAGGGCAAAAGTACCATCAAACTACGAGATCATAATAAAGTCCTAATTCGTGGGTGTCCTTTTATTTCTTTCAGGTCTATTTCTGGTTTGAAAAGAGATAAGCCTCCCAACGACTTGATGATGGCCAATCTATGAAAATGTTATCTCCCCTGATAGGTACGTGGCGCAGCAAACAAAACTTCATGGGCTCCAGGGCAAAATGAGTAAGAAAATGATGATAGTACCTACTTGACAAGGTGTTTGGATCATTGGATGGGGCGTATCTGCTAAATTAGTAGACATGTTACATCTTCGGATCCTATGGCACCCCTTGGTTTACTTGTTAAGATTATCTTCATTTGTTACATATAACCAAGATGTCGCTTTGGAAGAACATTGCACGTGGAACCAATAGGGGCAAAACCCATTTAAGAACTAGTTTGAAAAAAGCACCAACGTAGGGCGATTTTGTCACGGAATTCGTCTGAGCAGGTAGGTAGCGCAGGGACATCAAGTTTGGCAGCTACCTCGGGATCATTACATTGCTCATTCATAGCAAGGCTGTCATCGACCACGAATGAAAATGTTATGATCTGGCTCTCTACAATGCGCCATTGAGCTCGATGCCCCACGTATTCAAGGCAATTCTGTCGATATCCCACCTAGTCCAATCTTCATTCCCAAGCAAGATTTAAGTCTTACGCGACACTTATCAATGGTGCTTCGACAGAAACATTAAACTCTCCGGACACAGGTCTTTGTAGGATGAGTGGTGCGTTTTTGGCATGTGATGCAGCCAACAGATGTTTTACTCATTTTGCAGGGAAGATCTATGAAGGTTTTAGCAACTCTTTTATCTGGCAAAAACCCATTTTGCGTTGAAGGTTTCAAACTGAAAAAGCTGAATTGAGTCGACAAGTGCCTAACTCAGTGACAAATAGGTATTAAACTTCTTGGTCTTTATGAGTTACTAAAAAAAAAAAAAAGGAAAAACTTTAAATTCAACCCTTAAGGACGAGAGGGATAATCGCCCAAAAGAGCTATACACACACAAACTTCTAAGGATAAGTTGCCTACTTTTAGGGGAGAAATCAACAATCCTCTCAGAATGCTCTTCACCGCAAGTTTGCCTTTAACTGCCGTACATTGGAACAATGCATCATCTAATGGCAGGTAGTAAATCGAGATAGCCTATGGACAGCTTCAAACGATTGATCAATTTAGGGTAAAGCCATCAAAGGGCTAACGAAAGAAGAATCGAATACAACAGACCCCGCATCTAACCAAGGCACCGGCAAAAATCATCAGATTAGTCACAGCTGCTCCTCATCTATCTTATTATTATTACATTTGACAAAAAGAAATATTCGACAACATAGTACATATACCTGACTGATGTTCTTTGTATATATAGGTAATGAAATACTGAAAAGAATGATCTATACTTACCCACTGAATAATCTCGAAAAACTATTTCCTCTCTGCGTTGTCTTCAGGGTCGTAAAGGATTTAAGAAACGGTAGTCTCGTCTCTCGCCTTTCTCGTTGGATTGCCAAGCCATGTCTTCCACATACTATTACCATCAGATTTACATCTGATGAATTAGTCATTTTAGCATCAGAAATCTTAACAAAGTTGTGGAGCTTGTGCCAGACAGACTGAATATCAGGTCACCTCTGGTTGCAGAATTGGGAAGAAGGCCCAGTTTTCCACAGGTCTAGCTTCCTTCCCTGTAACCTTTTCATTCGCCCACCACTCGGAGCTAATTATTGGTTTATCAGAGGCTTCTCCTTTTGTATTGTCAAAATTGAACTCTTTGATTGACCCAAGAGAAACAGAACGATGCTTCCGGTAGCTCTGTTCCTCCCCTTCCTCGGAAGCTTTTTCATGCAATTCATTCGATGCTTCCCCAGTAGACAACCCACAACAATTCTCGGTATCCATTATTATCCCCTCTGTATCGCTTTGGGCTTCTGCAACTACATCCTGCGAAGCTTCTGATTTGTTTCCAATAGATGACAAGCATTTGTTTGCAACATCTTCCACAGTCAATTCAAATGATACTCTGTGATCAACTATAGCTCCATTTTGACATCCATTTGCTGAGTTGGTAAAGACTGCCATTTCACAAGGCTGGTTTTCTAGAAGGAAACTGTCTCTAGATGCCGGTGTCAAAGATCCAGAGTCTAACCTTGAGCTCAGCCCCGTACCATCCGGGGTCAAAGAACCAGAATTTAGCCTTGAACCCAACCCAATACCATCTGGGGTCAAAGATCCAGAACCTAGCCTTGAACCAAGCCCTACACCATCGGGGGTCAAAGATCCAGAACCAAGCCTTGAACCCCATTTACGAGCTGAAAAATGTTCAAAGCCCACGAGTTTGGGAGCCTCCCCCTTGCGGAATTCTATGATAGGGCGTCTATCAGGGAAAGGAGTTGATGTTCCAGAATTAGAGATTGCCGATCCAGGTGATATGAGGTGACCACCGGGGCTTCCTGGGTACTGTTGATAAGGCTGGAATTCATAGTGAGATAGTGCAAACTTTAGATTGGCCCCACTATTTCTGCGAGCACGGTCAAGTGAAGATGTTAGTAGTTGAGCAAATGGCACTTCAGGGGATGAAGGTGTTGTCAGCTGCACAGATTCTGAAGGCGGAGTGAAAGGAGCGGTAGATGGTTCGGTGGTGAAGGCAGAGAATACAGGGGGAGAGACTAACTGGGTCTCATATGCATAAGGACCAATGGCAAAAATGGCTGCAGTTCCACCAGGTGAACAGGCATTGACAGAAAGGGAAGTTAGAGACAATCCAGCAGGTGACTGGGTAGCAGAGGGTGGATCTGACTGTAGGAAGGATGCTGGAGAAGAGGGAGGGGCAACGAAGGGTACTACAATAGCAGTTGAAGTTGTTGGATTCTCATTAGCAGGGACTCCAGCTCCTGGTACCACTGACTCAGGAACAAGCACCGCATGGCTAATCCGCTTGCTGTTTTTATGTGATCCAAAGCACCAGTAGAGGCTCCAGCAGCTTCGCCAACTTCTTTTCTGCATTCAGATTTAATACTAATAATAATCAGTGCCTCTAGTTTGGATGGAATTACTATTTTGCTTCTTCTCTAGCTTATAAGATCCTCATCATGTTGCAAGCAGCAACCAGAGAACCAAAGAAGGAAGAACTGGCACAGAATAAGAATGGATACAACTTTCTTCATCACCAGACACATACATGTGGCTTACACAACAAGGCTACTGATGCCCAAGCAACGATAAAAACATGACTACAATCTAAGCGTGGGTAAAACAGAATAAGAATGGATACAACTTTCTTCATCACCAGACACATACATGTGGCTTACACAACAAGGCTACTGATGCCCAAGCAACGATAAAAACATGACTACAATCTAAGCGTGGGTAAAACGCTCTTCATTAACGGAATTGGACATTCAGTGCCAGTTTTAAAATAAATTTCGCACTTGCTCCTGAAAATCGTCATCAACAGGCAAGTACAAATTGACAGAAAATAATTCCAGTCAGCATATGATAAATGTTTGAAAATAACTAATTAATGCTTCCAAGTTCCACCACAAATTAAGCGTTAGAATGCTCCCATAGAAGAGCAGATGCAACCTGGTTTTGTGCGCAGTTGATTGCAACAATTCAAAAATTGAAGTAAAGCCCTCAAATAAATTTCCATAGTTGCCCAGTTGTTCTAATCCTAGAATACGTTTCCTAAATTTTTTAGCTTATTCTAGTGGCCATCAAAGTCACTTTTTCCACAATGCAAGGTGAGAAAAGACATAAAGGCAAATAAGAGAGGCAGCCGGGAGACCAACCTCGTTCCCCTTTGGAATGCTGCTTTTTCACCCCAAAAAGGTAAAAAGCACTCCACAGGTTTCCCTCTTAAAGGATGATTAAACACTAATTACTTTTCCAAAACAATCTTAGCAACGTGTCTCACGAAAAATTAGTGGTATCACCTCCATGACACAGCATTTTTGTTTTCATGATTATGGCAACGGTGAAAAAAAGAATTACATTTGCAATCTAAGCAATAGAATGCCAAAGCAGGAGCTGTACAAGAACAGACCCAATCAATTTCGACAAGGAAAGACTTTGATTTCTACGAAATCGGAATCTTATATTTTATACTTACTATTAGTAGATCGAAACAAAGAAATCAATTTAACTGAACCAAATATGTATATTAGCTCGTGAATGAAAAATACTTCATTTTCTATAATCTTTCTCGTTTCCGTCGGTTTCTCAGCATCCAATCTAGCACCGGAAAGGAGGGAAAAGAAAAAGGACAGCGATATTGTATGTCACTCATATATAAAGAATGGAAAAGAAAAAAAAGAAAAAAAAAAAAGCAGAATACCTAAAAGAAACTGAAAGGCATAACCCCAAACGCAAATTTTGAAAAAGAAACTAAAAATTCCACTCAATTGGACTTGCATATTATGACACTTTAAAGTTTAAAATAAATAATAAAAAAAGCAAGCATAAGATCCAACATTCTATTCAGTTCTTCCTTCTCCCTCTTCAATCCGCAGTTTCTTACCTGTCAAACAGAGTACAAGAAACAGGAAACCTACTAATCGAATTGACCTCTTTTTTTACTTATTTTCCTCCATAACAAGACAATAAAAAGAGACGTTTTCTTTGAATTCCAACCTGCCAAACGGATTACAAAAAGCAACCGAACCCAAAAAAAAGGGGAAAAATCAACAAAACTTATCATTCAACAGAATAATTTGTCAAAGACCAACCAAAACACACGAACCTCAACATCCAGCCAAAAATTCACGCTCTTCTCTTTGCTAATTTTCTCAGCTCCCAAACAAGGAACAAAATCAAATTTAAGACACACGTATACAAGCACCGGTCCACTTACCCGAACAGCGATAGGCTGGACTCGAGTCTCTGCGGAGACAATAGCAGTGGCAGCGGCGTTTATGGTCTCCACACTGTTATTATTTACGCTTCTCATCCTCTTCGTCTGGTTCCGATCCAAACCAAAGCCGTCTCCTTTTTTCTTCTTCTTCTTGTTCTTTTTCAGTTTCTTTGTTGAAGAAAAGATTCAAGAAAAGCTCCTTAAGTCTACGGTGACTGGATTTTCCAACTACCCGACACAGAGAGTCGCCGGAAAATTATTAGATTCCCGGTCCCGGCTAGATTTGAGACCATAGAATTTAGATATTGATGATCTTGCGCTACAAATACAGAGCACCAAACTGCTCACCATTACTCCAACATAAATGTATTTATTTATAAAATCATCTCTCTCTCTCTCTCTCTCCGGGGGGTTTCCTCCATTTCTGCGCTAAATTCTAACCACGTCACCTTGAAGGGATAATTAGCCGGGACCCACCCCAAATTATTGCCATTACACCCGCTGTTATTGCCCTTATTATCACTTCTTCTCTTTTTCATTTTTTAACACTAAACCCACACTTTAATTAAACTTCATTTATTTTACTTCTCACTTAAAACTATCTTAAAAGAAAGTAGAATTATTGCGAAGGCGCGTGAGCTGCGGCTTCTCACTTATTATTTAATTATTTCTTTAAGCGCAATAATTAAATGTGAGTATTTTTTTACTTTTCGGGTCAACAAGGAGTAACAAAGATCTGTTGCATTATTAATATCCCGTGTTCCGCAAAAGGCATTGATGTTTCCGGTAATGACGAGGTACGAATTGACAGAACTGCCATTGGGTTGGCTGGTATTTACGACGTCGCCATGCAGTAAAGGAGGAGCCTTTTTAATGGCGAAGCGAAGGAGCTCGTGAGTTGTATAGGAGGTCCACATGAGTCTCGTGAGCGTGGTTTATGATATGAATGTAAATAAGCGTGGTTGCGGAGGGTGTGATGATGCTTTTTCTACAAGAAAGGCGCTTTTATGTGGTGGAAGTAGTGCACGTGTGCAGAGGCAAGTGTTGGGGATGGGTTTTTGTGCGCACCCCTCGTGCGTGAGATGGTGACAGTCCTTTTTCCTGTGAATTAAACAGAAAGCGAGTGGGGGAAAGTGGCTCCCTTCCTTCTCAATCCATTATCCTTTTGGTTGCTGCTTTTTCTGATAATGATGAAACGCCAACGCTCTCTCTCGCTATCTCAAAAGGCCCTTTTCATGAGCTTTTTTACCTTTCATCCTCTCAATGCGTGTCTGATTATTCCTGGCTTTTTTAACCTTTGATGTGTCTTTTTGCAGCCAAGGACTGGTATATGATGGTTCACTTTTCCACTCCCATGCCTCAGAGCATCACAAAGATTCGTGTTAGAGGAAAAAAAAAAAAAAGAAATGACAGGTTTTGAGTTGAGTTTTGGGTCTAGTATCAAAGTTTACGAAGCTTTAAATCCATTGTTGCTAAGGGTGCAATGACAGACAAAAGTCTTTTACATAATAATTTTTTGTGATGAAGTTTAAATATGTTGGGAATTATATAGTCTTACATGATAACCTATTATGTGACGTTATTAATGATCTGGGATAATTAATCTTTGAACATATATTTTGAGAGTAGGCCCCAATTTTAACATGATATCAAAGGGTCAAGTTACACTTGGGCTGGACCGCGGCGTTATTTGGGTTTATCTTTTTTGTAAAGGGCTTGGACGTTAATTTTTCAAGTTGGTTTTTATCTCACTTTAGCCAGCTAATCTAATTTTGAACATGTGTTTTGAGTGTAGGTTTCAATTTTAACAAAATAAAAAGATATATTTTTTTAATTTTTAAACTAAGTTTTGAGTTGAATTTTTAACTTTTTAACTATTTTCACCTTTTTACTAGAACTATAGAAGTTTTTTGTTTGGAACGATGGGGTTCACTTTTGATGCAACAAAGAGAAGATAAGAAGAGGGAAAAACAGCAAGTTTGGGCGATGGGTCCACCGGGAGGTGAAGGTGCTGGATATTTCGTTAGGTGACCTCTTATGGGGTGGCTGAGTGTGGTTATGGGCCTACAAGGCAAAAGCTAAACCGGCAAACCACATGTCTCGGTTGCTCAAGTGGATGAGATGAGGGACAGTTTAGGACTTTTAATACCTCAATGACCGAAACTCAGCTACCCAGATTTCTTCAAGATCCTCATTAATACTGCTTCAGATCCTGTGATTATAAAATGTTGGATGCACACCTCATGCCAGGTTAAAATATAGACGACCAAGTTGGGAGCATTGTGTCAGAGAAACCCATTTATTTTCCAATGCATCTGTCAAGAGCAAGCCCATCATCAGCAAGCGATTGGGTTTGTGGAGTTATTGGGTTGACTAAGTTGTGGGACATTGGCCCAAGATGGATCATACTTTCGCATCGATTCTTAGTCATTCTTTTGTTTCAGGATAACACTGGACTTTTTTGGTTCAGAGGCCATGGCTCAAAAATCAGATGTTGTATTAGCATAAACAAGCAGGCTATCTTCAAATGACCTCACGACTGGTCATGGCCTCTGCAATTTGTAATCCGACATTGTCTACATTGTCCTCTCGGACAAGTTCGGCCATTCACTTCGTATCTTCTTCTCTAACTGCACCCACCAAAACCCCAAAATTTCGTCACTCCAAATGGGTTCCTCCACTGGGTCTCAGTCCTTTCTCTACATGGAGTGGTCTCAAGCCTCTGGGTATCTCAATCACACCAAAACCTCTCGTTTCAGGTACTCTCCTCTTCTCATCTGGGTTTCTGGGTATTTTCATTTTGTCGTTTATTCTCTTTTTTAGTCAGTTGCATTAAGGGGATTTGATTCTTTGGTTTTCTTTTAGTTTTCTTTTTAATCCAAATTTGATGGTGGTGCAGAGAGGAATGGAAGGTGTAAGGGTAAGAAGGTTTATGCATCTTTATTCGGGGTTGGAGCTCCTGAGGCTCTGGTCATCGGGGTAGTGGCTTTGTTAGTTTTTGGCCCAAAAGGTCTTGCTGAGGTGAGTTGAGTATAAAATTAAAATTTTGGACTTCATTTTTCAGTTATTTACATTTGTCTGACTGCTAAACTAGTGGTTTTGCTTTTGCAATTATGTGATCTTAATTCTATTGGACTTCATGCTGTTTTACATTTTTGATGGATATGATGATTAAGCCTATGAAATTGTTATAAGGTGCGTTATGACCTGAATATATACTGCTAAGAAATGCTACCCCAGTGGCGGGGTGAATGGACTTTATCAACGATGTAAGTCTTTTTGATTTTGGCGAACTGTACTGAGAATCTATCAGAAGAATGTCTATCGGCCTGAAAAATTTGCTTAAAATGACATGAGAAAAAGTAGCAACCTTATTTTTGTAGTAGAATGTTTGATGAAGAGCATCTCATATACTCACGATTTGACTGAGACTTTGGGGGAGCCTACAATCTAATCCTCGTTATGCCTTTTGTCTTGCTAGGACAACGAAGTTCCTGGCAATTGTCTTCATGAACAAGACAAATCTTTTGAAATTTTCCGCTAGATAAAGGTTATGATGATGCAACATTTGAAAACCAAGCTGCCCTTAGAGATTTTAGTCTGCTCCCAATGATCTCATTCTTGGCACTTAGCAGTCCACAACTTTATATATTCTTTTTGCTTGGTGAATATGTTAAGTAATCCACGAATTACCTTTTAGATTGTATCTTCAAATGAACAGCCTCTTTACCTCACCAGCGTAAGAACTATAGATTGTGAGAAGCAGATAACACGTATAGTTCAGTTCTAATGGGGTAAATACTTTGTTACGTGGGAGGCATATATAGTTCAGTTCGCTGCTTCTTGCTTCATGTAAAACCTCGGATAATTTATCAGGACTACCTACTTTGTTTCCTACTTTTTGGTTGTTTTGTAGGCCGTGAATTAGCTAAACCTTTTATATGGAGGAAAGTGTCTATAATGATGAATAGAAGCTTATCTTTGGTTATATTATCACAGAGGTACACTAGTGTTCAAGTCTAATGATCGTATATGCATTAGAAGGAAATTTCAGGTAAGTAAGCTCTATTAATAGTCACGCAAAAAAGTTGGGATTTTGACTTGTGGTTAGTGGCAGGTGGCTAACTGTGAGTTCTGTGCTTCTCTTGATTTCCAGGCAAATTTGATTTGCAAGCTTATTATGTTGTATGACTCCTTTATTTGTTTTTCATGGACACGCTAGAGCTTTGAGTTGAGAATGGAGTGGCAATTTAAAATAAATCAGGATCCAGCATGCCTATATATGTTTCTCCTTGAAACAATACGCTACCTGTTTAGGTGTTTGTGGAATTGGTGATGTACTATGTTTCGACTTAATGATCAACTCCCGAAACAATCATTGAAAAGGCTATGTAAATTCTGAAAGCATTTAGCTGTATGAAAAATATGAGAGCGTGCTCTGCAAAATTTTAGGATTGTAAGGGCTGCTTAGTATTCAAAGCACCCTGTACTGAAAGGAAACCCAAATTTTTGGTAATTTACTTTTGTGTTTGTTTCCTAGATTATCTATGCAGTTCTAAATTAAGCTATCTAAATGCAGGTTGCTCGGAATTTGGGGAAGACTTTACGCACATTTCAACCCACTATTAGAGAACTTCAGGTTGGAGTGTAAACTTTTGGTTAATTTTCCCTTGTTTCTGCCTCTTAAGAGAAGCTCTGGTTTTAGTAGCGGTGGCTCTTCATTTGTATGTAGGAAGTTTCGAGGGAATTCAAGAGCACACTTCAAAAGGAAATTGGTCTTGATGACATTTCTGTGCAAAACAACAACAGCTTCAGCAGGCCCAATCCTACATCAACCCCATCTCCCACTACGAACACTAAGGATTCTCAGATTGTTGTTGATCCCGGTGAGTGAAAAGTACTTCCAGCATCTACATTCTTATTTCGCAAAGCTATAGACACTAACTTACATGCAGTTTACTTGAGCTCCTTGGTTCATCGAACTTATTAGTTATTTGAACCTGTTTTATTTTCATTTTAGTACCATTAACTTGTTAAAAGATGCCAGCATTATGTGGTTTTATAATTATGCTGGAATGTTTAATAAGTTTTTACCATGAAGCATGCTAGTCGTTTCTTCTCCTGCACCCTCCTTTCCTTTCAAACAAATCTGACAGAACTATGGCATTTCTAATAATAGCAGATGGGGCATCACCCCCAAACAAAGCATATACCACTGAAGAGTACCTAAAGATCACAGAAGAGCAGCTAAAGGCAGCCGCTGACAGAGAGCAGGAGCAGATACCTTCTTCAGGACAAGGCGAGTTGGAATCTCAAACACAGCCCCAGAGTTAGTATCTTCAACAATGCCCTCTCTCTGGTAACTGTATTTCTCTCTCCCTAACTTCAGGTGTCTAACTTGTTTGTCAGCTACAGTTCAAGAACCCGCCACTGCATTACCTCCAACTCAAAAACCTGTAAGCGAGAAATGAAACCTGGTAGAGGAACACGAAAGGTATCTCACAATCCCATAGTGAGACATGGAACGCCATGTATATTATGAGAGGCCCACAAAAAGAAAGAAAATGGAGCTTTTCTTATTTCGTTATTTTTGTAACTGCTAGAGTTTAGAAATTCTGTATTGATTCAAGAGGACAATCAAGCACAAGTTCTGGGTGTTGCCGAGCTTGTTGTGGAGTACATGATTGTAGTAAATAGCATTGCAAGAAAGAAACGCGGTAAATTTTGGGATTGAACCAGATTCTTTCATCATGATGCATGGTTGTCCTCATTTTGAATTTGATGGGCTTGTAGCAGCACCGGGTTGTAATTCAGAATTACACTATGGTTTCTTTAGAATCAGGCTGAGCGTGGCCTGCAAAGGAGGACTTTCTTGGTTTGAGCCAAGCCAGGTTGGTTTTTGTTTGGCAAACCGCGGCGTTTGGTACAGGAGCTGATTGAAGCTCGTTGAGGTAGGCGCTTCTGCAGGGGAAGAGTGCGAGGAAAACAGAGATACTAAACAGCATCAGGAATTCCCGAAAGAACTTAATCGTCTAATGCTCTATTTTGAAAGATACATCCAATGTAAGCACGCAAATTATGGACAAATCAACAGATAAGTATACTAAGGATGATGGGTTTTGATTGCTCCTTAAGGACCTCAATCGAAGGCTATGTATCTCCGAATCAATTAAACCAGCAACCTTCTTGTTATTCATGCGTGTTTTGATAACCTTTCCAGCTTAATCATCGAAGCCATGGCTATTGTCTCCCTATAATCTGATGAAACCATTGTTACTTAAAACCCTGCTTATTCTGATTTCCTTACCGACTAAAAGCAATAGAGGTAGCATAGGGTACACTGAGGTACTAAGCTTTCAAACCATCAGCTGTTGCGACAGCTGAAGCCAATGAGGAAAAAGAAAAAAGCCAATGAACATGCAAGCACTTTAACATATGGAACTTCCCTTCCATTTTCAATTGGGGGGCGAAAAGGCAAACATGCCACATCAAAGAAAATTAATATGTGGGTATCTTTGCTAAAATAAATTCATCGGTCTATGTGACTCAAAATCTAAATAGTCTTGATTTGCCTGACCACTATATCCGTACATATCAAAAACCTTCTCATCTGAAGGCATATTACTGCCATCTCTTCCTCTAAAACCCTCCATCGGGGATGCCCAAGTAGCTGGAGTAGAGGGGTTAGAGCTGGACGCTTCCTGGTTTAGACCAAGAGCACCCAGATTTGAAGGTGAGTTTCCAGCGGGTCTTCTATTGGAGGAAGTGGCTGTTGTTAGAGAAATAGTTGTCGATTGCTGCTGTTGAAGTTGTTGCTGATTCTTCATCGGGGACTTGGGCCGAAGAGACTCTATCTCAGGGGTCGTAACAACAAGATGGGGTGCTTCTGGGGGTGGATTTCGTCCTCCCCCGCCTTGCCAAACTTTCCCATCCTTATCAGCAAAGTTCCTTACATATGCCTGAATACAACCCAAATACAACAAAAGTAGTCAAAAGGAAAATAAAGTAATGGAACTCAAATAACAAGCATGAAATGTTAGTACAAGTTCTGCTAGTAATGCATACTGTTATAGTAAAACTGGTATACATGGAAGTAACAGATGGTTTTCAATGGATTTATTTTATTTTATTTTATTTCCTTCTATGCAGAAATGACGCAGCGACAAGATGTGACAGGTAAAACGTGTTGCTGGGAACTTATTCCTATGTCATATTCTAAAACTGATTCGCAACCTAAATGCTCAAGTTTGTTAGTGTTTGAGATAATTCTACTAAAACATGGCAGCTCAAACTTAGAAGCACGTGTCAACTTCTTAATTCAGTCTCAGAGATTCTAGACTAAAGATCTTTATTGAACCCATGACATCACCCTACAATCCTTTATGAGGAATAGAGATGCGACTTGATTAAAGAACCAAGGACATCTAGTCTGCATAAGGCCTTTTCTGTTTAACCAAATTTCACTATCATGGGAGATATTATGTTTCCCAGGAATCATTTGTTGATAAGGAAATTGCATTTGTTCGTTGACAACTCTTTTTTTGTAAGACACATTCAATTCCAGAAAATTTGCATAGAACTGGTGTACATCATTTCCCCGTGTTTGGCTGGAAAGAGAATTTACTAAGATCTAATATTTGTTCATTACTTTCTGGTGAAACAAACATAGCTTAAGGTTGAGGTCATTAATCATGCTTCTCAACTGTTTTCCCCTTGAAGAAGTGATTTTCATTGATATAAACAAAACCTAGAAAAGGACATCTACTCCACTGGTTGAAGAAATAAGTTGTCCATAATCTAATTGATAGATCAAGCAGGAATTCCACAATTCTTGTATTCATGTCCAACAGCTACTTTTCCACTCAAAAAGATAGCGCATATTAATGTGCACACCACAAATAGTTGTCCCTTCAGCGAAAACATTGAACAATAACGGTTTTGTTTTCAAAGAACATAAGGCAGTTGAAGTAACATACCTCAGACTTAAAATTGGATGAGGATAGTTCTTTGCCAACAGTCAGCCAACCAGACCGAATATTGTGATCTTCACCAAAGAGCTCAAGTCTCCGGCGGCCCAGGGCAAAATGCTCAATAATTCTGTACATGTCTTCAGGCTTTTGGGTTGAACCTACAATTTCATAGCCAAAAACCTTATCTAATAAGAGCTCATTTCTTCAGTAAATACTGAAAACCACAAAAAAATAAGCTAAAAGTACAATGCCTTGTATACTCTCATTCAAAGCAACTCAGGCCACACGAATCGTTTTGTTATACTTCTTGTCGACAACAGCATGTCTGAATTGATTTCATATGCTACTAGGAAAAGTAGAAAACAACCCACCTAAACCTCTAAGACATCGAAGAAATACTGAGAAATATGGACTCCTTAAACTCAAAGATGGCCTACTTTCCATATTCCTTTCATTTTCTTCAAACTGGAAAAACTTGAAAAAGTTACAAATTTGGAAAAGAATTATGCATCGACCCATGCATAACACCTGACTAATGAAACATGAAAGTAACTAAGATGACAAATTAATTTAAAGTCAACAATCATCACAAGTAATAAAAAGCAAGTGGAACAGAAGCAAGCAATGCAAAGGCAATCATGTCAAAGACATAAGGATTATACTAACCATAAGGAGGTTCCTCGGCAATTATAACATCAGTATCAATGTTGGCATGGATTATGTGACCATCAGTACTGCGACGAACAGTTCCTTTTATGCCCATCAAGCAGTGCTCCTTTACCATAATGAAAATACAGCAGAAAAAAATTTAAAAATCTATACATGCATTAGTTAAGCCTTCAATGAAATAATGGGACAGCAAGATGATGCTGCAGACATCCCAAACATTTGAAAATAATAATAATAACTGACCTTTGAGTGCTGAAATAAAGTATGAGAATCATGACGCAACCCCGGTGTTGCAGTAGTTTTGTTTGTCTTCACCCAACAAATATCCTCACACCTGCGAAATCCCCACTGCAGGAACAAAAGAATAAAAAGTGTAAGGAACCCGCGAACAATCTCAAAATAACTGACAGCCATAAAGAAAAGCCTAATTCTATACATTAAAATTCTGAAGGCCTGAATACATACCTTCTTTAAACACTGGCGGCCCTGCTCAAGGCCCAGACCATCACCAACCCAGAGGAAGATAAAAGAAGGTGTGTCTGCTATTGCCTGTGAAAACAAAGGACAAAAAGCTTAGATTTCCAAGTCAAGGGTTAAAGGAAATTATTTAAATACAAGCAAAATCCATTGAAAACCTTTCTCGGTCCAAGAAGTTAAGGCAGTTAAATAACATGTTCAGCATTGGTATAGGAATTGATATGCTACCGAAACAAAAGGCTGATAAAAATTTCTTATGATTTGATTACTCTGAGATGGAAAGCAATGAATGAAAAGCAATTAGAATTCCTTATTAGAAAATTCTAACATCACTTCTATATGTGCACATGCCGGGCAAACACAAAGACAACAGCAATTGGAATAGAAAAGATGACAAGCAAAAAGATCACCTCAATCTTTAGAGACATTATTTCTTCAAATGTCCAGTACTCCATATGGTCAGCAACACCAGGTGCACGATGTACATATTCCTCCCATGGGGGATCCACAAGAATGACATCAAACTTGGTTCCAAAGAACTCCGGGGACAGCTCAAATTCCTTCAGGTCACATCTATGATACATAGGAGGAGAAGCGGATTTTGCCACAATCTCATCCTTTTTCTGTATAAGCTCCCTAAGCTTGGGGTAATCCTCTACAAAATTGGTAAGCTCTAGCTCTCTGATGAAATTTTGTGGTCGCAAACCAGTATCAACAAAATTTTGAGAGTAATCATTCTGCTCTCCTCTAGAAGGAGCTTTACCAGGAGGCCCACTACTTTTAGGTGGAACCCAACCTCCCAGACTTTTATCAGGTGGAGTTCCGCGTACCATTGGTCCAGCAGCACCAAAACCAGGGCCAGATATGCTAGGAGGAACTCCTCTTGCGGGGCCAGGTTGGTTAAAATACATCGCAGGGGGTGAGTTCCCCATGTTAGGAGGAAACCTTGGGCCTGATGGTCCAGGGGGAACAGGAGAGAGACTTGGTGCAACAGCTAACATATTCATATCAACCCCACGAGCCCCAGGCCACACGGGTGGAGTAAACGGTGGAATAAAGACCCCAGGCGAAATTGGTGGACCTGGAGCAGGTTGCATACCAGGGGTAAGTGGTTGCATTGGCCCTGGCGGAGGCATTCCAAGAGGTCCAAAAGGCGATCCCATCATAGGCAATGGGATTGCAACTTGCTGGTTGTCCCTTCCAGTTGGTCGACCCCTTCCTCCTCTCCCAACTCTACTCCCTTTTACTCCTTGGGAGGCAGCTCTGTTAAAGGAGCCAGGATCCTGGTTCCCATATGAAGGCTGTGCACCACCACTAGAACTTTGGCCTCCAGCACTGCGACCAGACATAGCACCTTTCTGGTTTCTTCCTTTTCCTCCAAGAACATCAAAGTCATCCCTCCATGAATTTTGATCTCGCATAGAGGCACCATCATCAAAATATCTTTCCTTTGAATCTTCACCAGCTTGCCCAGACCCATATAAATCACTCCTCCTAGCTCTGTCATCATGCATATATGCCCACTCTTCATCATTTGGTGATGATTTCAGGTCAGATTGCTGAACAACTTCAGCTCTACGGGGAAAGTTGGATCCAGACTCTGCTCTTCCATAATCAAGTGGCTTTGTTTGGATCTCTATCACATCATAATTCTCATTTGAAATTCCAAAGTTCGATGAGGTTTTCACTGCTTCACCTCGGCTTCCATCTTTCCTACTACCAGACCGGCCATGAGGCCTTTCATTGTCTGTCCTCTCACGGCCATGTCTTGGCAACTCCCACTCTCTGCCATGTTCATAAGCCATATCCCCATTTTTTGACTCTTTATCACCACTGATAGGTTGCCTTCTTTTCCAATTCTCCTTGGAACCTTCACGGTCCCTATTCCTGTCACTCCAGCTATCATCTCTGCCTTTTGATCTGTCATCCCTGTAACTGTCCTTTTCCACTTCCTTCCGCTTGACATTGAAACTTCTTTCATAATCTATTTCGGAGTGATCTGTTTCTTGATGACGCCTCCCACCCCTCTCAGGGGTCCTTGACCTGTTGGAGAGCCCAATTTCTCTTGCACTCTTATCCCTCACCCGCGTGCTTTTTTCATCCTCTGCATTTAATGTTCTCTCCCGGCTTTCAGTAGCATCCTGACCAGGAGTTCTCTGCTGTCTATACTTCTCAGTTTTCTCCCTGCCTGATCTGTCTTCACGAGTAATAGGACTACCCCTAGTATCTTCATCTACTGTCTCCGACCTAACCTTGCTCCTACTCTTCTCAACATCAGCTCTTCTCTCTTCCCTGTTGTTAGATTTGATACCCTTCTCACTGTTTGAATCTACACCTCGGTTCTTACTCTCACTTGGTTCATTTCTTGCAGAGACACTCCTCTCTCTAGGACTCTCATACTTAGCATCAGAAGCCTTACCACTTCTCGGTTCAGCTCTTTCAGAATAAGTTTCTTCTGCTTTCTTCACTGCATCAGATTCGTCCCATTTTCTCCTCGAGCTTCTCACCTCCTCAGAAGACCCATGACCCTTCTCTCGACCACTTTCCCTCCTCTCTGAATACCTGGAATCTCTATCAACCACTTTTTCAAGCTCTCCATCCGCAGACCTTTCTTCTTTGCTTTTACTTCTGCTCTGAGAATTCTCACTCTCCAAAAACTTTGAGGCATTCTTCCTTTTCTCACTTTCCTCAGCTCTCCCATGCCCTCTACTTCCTGATTTTTCTCCACTGTCTTTCTTGTTCTCCAATTCTCCATCCTGGTACCAATTGCTTAACTTCTCCAATGTATTCTCTTGTCTTTTCTTCACCTGCTTAGAGCGCAACTCCTTTTGTGAGTCATAGTCATCCTCGTCACTACCTGCTCTGCTGGATCCACCTGATCGTTTGCGGCCCTCATTTCTGTCCCCAGAACTTCTTCTTCTTCCACTGCTATCTAACCCTTCAAGCTCATCTCCATTGCTCAATTTTCTTGACCTACTTGACCTATGCTTTCTCTTCTCACCGCTCTCCCAGTCTTCATCATCTGCAGTCCGATCACTCTTCAAATCAGAGCCATCCTCTATGTCCCGTTTTGCATAACTCCGGCCACGTTCAGGTGAATCCATCAAAAGCAAAGGCCTCCAACCACAGTCTACTTTTGAAATAATGTCTTAATCCCAAAGCGGATTGATATGCAAAAAAAAAATCCACTAGAAGATCACCCTGAAACCAGACTAAATAATTAAAAGAACTCAAAGAGATAAAAGGAAAATAACAACCAAAACAACCACATTCAAATCGCCAAAAAGGTTTATTTTCTAGAATTATGGACTTGGTTCTCCAGGAATTATGCACAAAAGTATCGACACGAGCAAAAACAAGGAGATTCAATTGACTTGACAAGCAGAGAGAAAAATAAAATAAAATAAAATAAACACAAAATTGGCCGATCTCATTCCAGTAATGTCAGTTAGCACATATAAAGTACAGCACAAATAAACTAGAAATCTCGAGCAGGCCAGAATGAAGAAAAATGCAGTCGACTTAAAACCCTAAATTAAAAAAAAATAAAAAATGGAAAGCGAAGCCCTCGAAGGAGTCATTCCACCACCCAAACGAACAAAAACACAATAAGTAAAACTCATCATTGTCTGGTTGCAGGGAAAGCCCAGAAAGTGAAGGCAAACCACAATAAATAATCTCAAATTTCACTGCCCAAAGTCCGAATCATTGGCAATCTAGCTAAGCAACGCAGTAAAAGCCAGCTTATAATTTTATCCTTTTGTTCTAAAATTTCTCAGCCGCCAGAGGCAACACAAAATTACCCGGACACCAAACACTTAAAACCTAGTTTCAAAAACTGCCGACAATTCTTAACTTCCACCGGCCAGGGAGATACAAGTTTTGGAATATTTGAATTCGAACATAATGCCCATGTGAAATAAATTCCTAATACTGAATTCGCGTCCAAATAACAACAGATTTTACACACACACACACAGAAGGAGAGAGAGAGAGAGAGTACCTGGGACTTGAGATTTGAGATTAGAAAGAAGGAGACGAAATAAGAGCCTTGAACAAATTAGAAGCGTCGGATTAGGGTTTGAGGCTCAGACCCACCCAGTTCTTCTCTCCTTCCCTCTCTGCAAGACTCCCAGCAAATTACAATAGAGACGACCCAGATTTCTCCCTTTGTTTTCCCTTTTTCCGAAAAAACAACTCAATTATCTTACACCGACGCACTTCTGAACTATCTTCTTAATTATTTATTACTCCTCTTAAATACTATTTTTTCAATGAATTTATTACGCTTTGTCTTCAGATGCCTTGACGATGGACTCGTTTTCTTTGGGGCGTCTCCGGTGTGAATGAGTTACAGATTTCAACTTAATCTTGGCCCCTTTTGAAATTCTGACCACAGTGCAGACTGTCATGCATAGGTTATATGTTTTATATTCTTTTTTATATGAAAAATTCTTATATTTACCAATCTGAGGTTCAATACTCACTAATTCTACTTACCAAAAAAGATTAAAGAAATTAACACATATTAAATTTTTTAGATGGCCATGTAAGAAAATTAAACTAATTTGAATAATGAGTGAAATTTTCTTATATTTAATAATTATTTTTTTGAGTAAGTAATAGACTTATGAAGTTGTTTTTTAACTCACATAACTACTCATACAATCATACAACTTAATTCTTAGAAGCTAAGAAGTCTTAGGTAATATTTCTTTTTTATATGAAAAGTTCTTATATTTACCAATCTTTTTTTAAGTAAGTAAGAGGGGTGAATTTTATATCTCATGTTTAAACTAATTTAAATAATTTAAATAAGTTGTACACTTTTAGTTTGTTATGTCACAACGAAATTGACTGATGAGTGAAAATTTATTATACTTATTAATTCTTTTTTTGAATGCATAATAGATGTATGATTTTTTTAAAAAAAAAAACTTGCACAATCACTCACATAATCATGTCAACTTGAACTTAAAAACGTAATAATTTTCAAATAATACCCACTCATCATTGAACTATGCATTTGTCAAAAAAATGTAAGAAATTTGAGTGCCTACCTTGAAACTTTTTAATCCCAACATGGGTTGTTGACTAAGGCATGTGTTTCTATTATCTTTTTCTTTGTTGTTGGTAAGTTACTTATGAGATTATATTTATTTTGAGCATAAAGCATTTAAAAATTATAACTTTTTAAGAATTTTGAGTGTCTAATGCAAACATAAAACATTAACCAATTGAAAGAAAAAGGAAGTTAATTTTGCTTTTCACCTACCATCCACCCACAAAAAGAACCCAATTAACCATTTGTTCTTGCATATATTACTCTTTTTCACTATTTGCCTACACTTCTTCCCGCTTTCCAACAACCCATCATCCCTTCATAATTGCGTCACAACCTTCTCAATGGTCTTCAGCATCTATGGTTTCATAGTTCTTCTTTTTCTTTTTCTTTTTCCTTTGAAATTGCGATCTCCTACCGTCAGTTAGTCATAATAGAATAACAATCGTTGTACCAAACAAACAATAAAAAAATAAAAAAATCCATATGATTTTCAGAATCTCACAAGCCATTTTATATCAGAACAAATAAAGTTTTATAATAATAACCTACGAAGACCCACTAGTGATAAATGTAATTTAAAGTTATTACGCTTTGAAGCCAATTATAGCTACAAGTAGTAGAAGGAAAATTCATAACAGAAAGTTACAAGATCAAAGAGCAAAAGAAAAACCTTCAAAATCAGCACTAAGGTTCAATGCTGTTTGAAAGAAGCAAACTTCCTCATTTATACAACAAATCTTACTACTCAATATGTACATTTACGCATGCACAACCTGCTTTAATTAGGAATACAAGAACACTGAGAAGTGAAAAGGAGTGCATGGAGTAGCAAGACATTGGCCCGTAATTCGATTGGGCTTAAAGATTATAATGACTAGTTGGGCTTCGATTACAGGAACAAGATACTGGGTCTTGTTAAGTTATTGGTCGACCGATTGCATTTAGTATCAGGATTCACAGAAACTACTTTCTTTAACTTAAAAAGCAAATCACATAAATCAATCACTAACAAAGGACCAATGGCCACATCGGAGCTAAACAAAGATGGCTTCCATACATTTCACGAACCCAAAGGAAATGAAAAATGAAAAGGAAAAGAACCAAGCACAGAGTCCACTCTCACAATCTCAACACCTGCGTAGAATGATATGACTGCAAAATTCAAGGACGAAATCTACTTGAATCCTGCATGAAAACGAAAATCACAGGGTCGCTAGGCCCAGCTTAGTACGTAATGTTCTTCTTCTTGCATGCAAATACATGCAGAATTAAACCTCCATAAGAAACTCCTTGTCCTTCTCCAGCTTCTCCATAGTCCCTGCATCCAAGCTGATCTCCACATCGATGCTCCTCCCACCACTCTTCCCCTGGTACAGGTACACCATCCCATCAAACCTGTTGTTGGGGCCACTCCTCACACTCTCCGGCTTGCCCCATCCGAAATCCACGTCGTAAACCTTGAACCTCGGCGAGCTTCCTACGGCCACGCAGTTCACTCCGGCATCCTTGAACTGGAAGACCTTTGGCGAGCTCTCCCACTCTTTGTTGCGCTCCTCAATTGCCTTTGCGTTATGCATTTCTATTGCTTTCTGAATCAACGACGCCCCGAACTCCGGCGGATTCGCTGACAACAACCCGGCCGCCGTGACGGTGAACACTGCCTGGATCAGGTTACCGAAGTAGCTGTCCGGCATCGGCGGGTCCACCCGTTTCCGGCAATCGGCGAAGACGGTGAAGACGGTGTAGTCTTCGGGCTTCAGTTCACGTGCCCGGGTTACATGGCGCCAGATATGCACAGTGAGAGACTGGAATGTAGAGAATGGTTTCGAGCCGTCCGCTGGCGGGTTCGCGTTGACAGTTGACTTGATTTTGTCGATAGCCGCCTCGGAGAACCTGAAGACCTTCTCGACCAGTTGTGGACCCTTCGATGCGTCGCCGTTGGAAGAGGCGCGTGGGTCCGAGGGGGCGGAGAGGTCGAGCTTCACCCGCGTGCTGCGCGCCTTGGTACGCTCGAGGAAAGGCGGGACCGAGATGGAGTGAGCTCCGCGGCAGATCTCCGCCCAAGAACTCATGAAGTGCCACGTGGAAGTCCCGTCGAGGATCGCATGGTTGAAAGCGCACCCCATTGCTAGTCCGTCTTTCAGCTTAGTTAACTGTGACAATGACGAAGACACGAGTCAAAGAACCCCTAATAAGCTTCAAGTATGAAATTGAAAAAATTGGACTTTTGAGGACCCAGATGTGATCGGACGAATGGTAGTGTGCTCAGCAGATGGAAGCTTTACCAACAATAAAGAAGGTGGAAGGAAGTAGATAGCATTTCTTTGCCTCCTCCACCAACTTTTATAAATACGCCATTAATACATTTGCTGCAATGGCAGGTGGAAAATAAACACGGGTCGACCCTAATGCAATGTTGGAAGGAATCATTGAAACTAACGAATGGATAGTTGCATACCCTGCCCCATCTATGGAGGACTGATCATAGGATTGTTTCTGTGAAACTATGAGAAAGAACATGGATTTGCATGAAGTCTGGAGATTTTACCTGAACTACTAACAGAGGCCTATGGAATCCCTGCAAGTTCAAGATCTCGTTATATGGTATAAACTCCTTCAAAGTGGAGCAGCCATCCTCGGCAATCAGATCAGCTACCTCTGTCCCCTCAGCGATGGCCTCCACCACCTCCACACCTGTCATATCATCATCATACTCGACCCTAAAGACCCCTTCCTCATCTTTGGCAAGCTTCCCGGCCAGTTGATGGAAGTCCTCCAAGACCAAGGCTAGCCCATCTTTTAATTTCCCCACCATGTCCTCAAAGCCGCTTCCTTTGTAAACTATCAACTTTTGGTTGTAGTAGAAAGCCAAGTATGGAAGATCAAATGTTACCAATTGGCATTCTCTTCTCCCAAGTTTCTTGTTGGGCATGACATGGCTTGAGGTAGTGATTTTCACACTCTTCATTGCCTCCGTTTGGCCAAATTCAGCTGCCATCGTTGGTGAAAGTGATATTGGAAGCAAAGAAAAGCTTTACCTGTGTGTATATATGACTTGAAAATCCATGTTCTCAAGCCAGTACTTATAGGAGATTAATTTTGATGCAGTTGGGTTGCATTTATGGGCTTCATGTGCGCGGTTGGTGATACATTAATGCCTCTCTTTCAACCTGCCGATATGGATGGGAATTGAGTTAATAAGTACTAATACCTTGCGCAAAAGCTCAAAACAAGTCACCTTAGGATTTTTGAATTGCTATTTCGCTTGGCAGATAATCACTTCTACATGTTTTACTTAATAACAAAAAACCACTTCTAAATGCTTTTTGGCTTCTTCTTTTTTTATGTTTTTATTTTCTTGCCAGACTTTCTCTGTGCATCCTCTGGCACTGGAAATGATGAAATCAATAGATGTCTGGAATGGTACAAAGCAGTGATCTGTCGGACAGAAACTACTCGTAGTGTTTGGGAGCTGTTGCTCTTTCTTCATCACTTCGAGTTCACCATTGAACACCGCCACGTTCCGTCCAACTAACATTATCGCCTATGCAATAGATAACCTTAAACTCTCAAAATCCAAGGGTAAAAATCCCGAGTTATCTTAGACATTTAAAAAAGGTCTAAATTTCATTTCCTGCCGTCACAGGCTTAAGGTTAATCGAAGTATGCCCATCAGCGTCAATTCATTTTGGGAGACCCTAATTCACATTTTGTCAAGGTCAAGTTGGGTGATGAATTAAAGGTCGGCTCAAGAAGTACCGACTTTGGTTGCTTTTGTTGAGAGTAAGTGTTGTCCTACATTAAAAGTGAGAGTATGAGCTTATGATCTTATAAGTGATGAGAATTTCTCATCTAATGCCTTAAGGTTTTGGAATGAACTATCACACTTTAATATGGTATTAGAGCTAGGAATAGGCCTCCACTTCGTAATTCCCTACGCTTCGAAATTGGGTTTCAATCCACTTGCAATACCTATGTCAGCATACAAGTGAGAAGAAGTGTTGAAAATGAATGTTGTCACACATTAGAAGTGAGAGGATGAGCCTATGATCTCATAAATGATGAGAATTTTTCATATAATGCATTAAAATTTTGGAATAAATCATCACACTTTAATATAGTATAGAGCTAGGAACAGACCTCCACTTTGTAATCTCTAACACTTTGAATTTGGGTTTCAATCTACTTACAATACTTATATCAACATGCAAATAAGGAGTAGTATTAAAAGTGAGTGTTGTCCCACATTAAAAGTGAGAGAATGGATATATAATTTTATAAGTTATAAGAATTTTCTACCTAATGAGCCCTCATACTCTAATAGCTTCAAGCAATTTTGCTTATCTTGCTAAAGCATGGATTAACTCATTGAAGATGGCGGTCCAAACTAAAGAAAGAGCAAACCACTGCGCTAGGGAGACTGATTGGGAAGTACTTGATGATCTAGTTTGAGCCTGTGTTTTGCCCCTAGAATTCTCCACTTCTGAACCGGGTCATCAGTGCAGAGCGTTTGGTAGCGTCAACTCTTGACTATTTGCAAATATCATAAGTCTTGTGGTCATAGAAACAATTCTCACCGACGAAAGTGGCAATAAGTCAGAAATGCAAGTTAGCCAGACACTGTTTGCAAAGCTTGTGCGGGTACAAGGTCTCATGAATACAAATTTGCTTCCCAGTTTTTGTACCATTTGTTCATTCTCTCTCTCTTCTTCTTCTGCTTCATCTTTTACCTCCTTTCAATTCTCTCTCGCTGTCTTGTCGTCCCGTCCATACGATACTGTTAATATAGGCGATCACGACGGAACATCGCTGGCCGCCAAAGTAGGTTGGGATAACATAAAGATCATAAGACAGAGCTCCAACTCCCCTGACAACGACAGCCACACCGTTCAATTAGTTAGATTTTCTTAAGATCCCCACTATCTGAATTCTTAAATTTTCTTTGACCCACTTACAACCTTGCATCCTCGACCTAAACAGTAGTAACAATCGATTATGCGTGCGGACATTTGGTTTCGGTCTTGTGGTAGAGAATGCTGACCAAGTTAGGTAAACACATGAATCGAAAAGATAACTGAAGACGGCACTTGGTAAGATCGGCACATCTATGCGTGACCCAGAAATTTCTGTGAACTCTTCTCACTGAGGATCAAAACCAATTTTTGGGAGGTTTGCCATTAGATTGTACATGTAAAGTTCTGCAAATGAACTGCTAATCACTATGAAACATAAGAGTCGTTGTTTTCTAGCCACCTTGCAATCCAAAGTGCAAAAAGTTCTTCATCACATTGTGGATATGGATACTGTTAAAAAATTTTAAGATAAAAAATATAAAGTACAACTCAAGAGTTAACTACAGGAAAGAATTTTATTATTATTTAAAAAAAAAACTCTCATGTATATGTGTTGATAATGTAGGACAATCCATGCAGTTAACAAATACACATTAATGAAGCAAATTCATTGCTTGGGCAGGATCCTACGTCCTTCACAGTTTTTCCGCTATCAATCATCTCATCCTCGTCAAATTGTCAGAAGGAACGAAAAGACCCCCAACATAAAGTCGTCAAAATTCACCTTGGGGTGGTCATGGGATGTGGCACAAGGACCCTTACCCACCGATTAGGTCGTGTGATATAATAATGGAGAGAATCCACCGCGGTATCTAGGATGAAAAGTAGGGTTTGATTAACTATTGGTACAAGACAATTAGTGGCAACCAAGACGTATCATTTTCTGCTGCACAGGGACCACCAAGTTGGACGGTGAGAGTACCCATATCCTTTTCAAGGAATTCTTTTCGTGGGGCCATTGGCCAACCTCATCTTTTCCTTAATGGAATTTGAGTCATGAGTTATGGCCATCACGTAAGCCTCCTCTGAAAGCAGCCTCCCATTTCTGCAGAAAATGAGTAAATGTTACGCGCACAAAGGTTAGAACACGTAACTGGTTTCCTTGAGAGCGGGTTAACACTCATTTGGGATGGATTATGGTGATTTTGGATAAAATAGAGCCCCGATGGCATCACTAGCGGGATGCCGGAACTCTGTTTTCGGAAGGGAAGACACACCGGTTTCTTTAGGATTCAGAAGCTATCCTTCACCTTACACGGCAAGCTCCTTATATGAGCTTCCTATCTTACTAACGCACCATGCGTCCCTTACCTTCTTACCTACTTACAGATGCAACCTATCTCCTATTACGTGCCTACTTAGCCAAGATCATTAGCCTTACAAGCTTCCTATGCCAAAACAGGGAAGTAGGCGAGGAACCGAACTCACTATAGATTCGGAGATGTCCCCACTGACACACGGACGTGACAGTAAACTTCTGCAGAACATATTTTCTTACTTTCTTCTGCTGGTTTCACTGGTATGACGAATCCATTATCTGGGGTAACAAATTAGTGGATGAGACTTTAGCTCAATGGAACGCAATTCGGGAAGGTCAAACACCAAGCAAGCCAAAGGTTTCACAAACGTGATAGCTCCGAATGCTTCCGTTTTCGTGATGATATGATTAAAGCGTGAGGTCTGCAAAGAGAGTATTACAGAGAAAGAAAGCTAAGGGTAATAATAATGATTATAGTTACGTCTTGGGCGACGAATATGGATGCCGTGTAGGTCGAGAGCCATCCACGATTTCTTTTATGACAAGATTTCTAGACCTGTTTATGGTCATGAAACATAAATACAAATGCTCCTCTAGCTCATCGAGCTGCCGGGTAAAGCTGCAATCATTCTTCTTCAGCAGGCGCGTCACTTCATCACTCGCTTGAGGCCGGTTCTCTCTCCTCTCCACCCAGAACTTTACCATTTCACGAGTGTCTTCCAGCTCGTCACTCAGTCTCGCTACCAGCCGACTAATCGTGTCCATGTCCCTTTGCAATATGTAAGTCCCTTTGGCGGCTGCATCGAGCTGAGCCGTCTCCCTGGCTAGCCTCCCGGCCGAAGCTAGTTCGAATGAAGCCACTACAACCCCTGGCGCAGCCACCAGCAGTGCGATAGCATGAGCGGCGACGATTACGGTCAGGGAGGCCGTTAACGCTACGAGAAAAATGGCTGAGCCATGTTTTAGCCTATTCGCCACCCGAAGCCTGGCTCGCGTCTTGTCACGGCTTGCCTCGAGTTGTTTTAGCAGTCCTGAGCAACTGGCTTGGACAGCCCGAACCCGGGTCCGCGAGGAAGCGCTGGAGGCAAACGGGTTGGCGAAATCGGCTAACGGGGACAGAACCCGGGAAAAGTTTGTTGCGTCGAGGGACTGAAGGGTGGTCTTAATAGAGCGGTGCAGGACACGTGTACGGTCAATATTTTTTAAAAGAAGTCCACACAAGAGAGAAGCATCGGCTGTTTGCGTAAAATAGTCGAACAGGAGAGATTGATATACGGGTCGAATACGGGCCAAGGCTAGGATTCGGGTAGCCGTAGGTTGGTCCGGCTCTAAGAGGTGCTCCACGAAGAGCCGATACGACGGGAGCCGAGCGGCAGTAGTTGGAATACTCCGTGTCATAGAATCAGTGTTGGACAGAGAAGTGACACGTGTCCAAAAGTCAAGGTATGATTCGGTGCGGAAGGCATTTGCATACTCCTCACGGACGTCCACGCCGATCGAGAGGTTGTAGTTTGTAGCCGCGTCGGTCTCAGAGGCTGCACAAAATAAATAAAAAAACTTTTAAATAAAAAAGAACCTCGGAGCTCACGATGTTTGACTCTTTGCATGTTCGTTGTCAGGGGAACCGCATTAAAAAATAACTCGTTAGGATTTAATTTTAGCCTAATTTAAGACAAACCCTCGGTTATTTTTTATCCTAAAGTAAAAACGTCACTTTTCATGTTAATGAATTTAACAACGTAAAATTCGAGGTTTTATGTAAAAGTAAATTCTTTGATATTTTAGGATGAAACCAACGTCATTTTCATGGTTGCTAACGGCATTATTAGTTAGCTAGGGTGCTGTTAGCGTCAATTTTGTACACTTCATAATCGCAGGGAATAACTAAAAAACCACAAATTGGGGAAGGATTTCTACTATGTTGTCGTTTCGTCGCCCCTGCATACGAAGCTCGAAACAAGCACCCAAAATTAGGAGTTGGTCTTTGGACAAACAAAGGCCCAATAGGAGACCAAACATTGATCGAAAGCTTACCAGTGCAAGAAAAGAGGTTCCGGACCCGAGCATTTATTCCTTGCCTCATTCCGCCTTGTCGAAAGCTGCAAAGCATGCCCAAAAAGAAAATGAGAGAACAAAAACTACCAAGCGGGAAGCATAAGCTGAAAATACCAAACTGAATTGAGTTCTTTTTACAGGTGGGGAAGGAGTTAAAGCGGAAAAAGGTGGGTCTTTATAGGGCAAAAGCGTTCATCTTTTGCTCTTGCTTGCAAGGGAAATGGATGTACCTTTGAACCTGATACTGCAGTACACGCGACGGCTTGTGAATTAATGGACACTCGAACGGGACAATCGTGTTTTTTTTTTCTAATCGTGTGGCTGAAGTTTATTACGCAATGGAAGCAACAGGAGCCGGCGAAGGTGTAACCTCAAGGAGAAGGAGGTCTAACGTGGGAGGAGATGATAGCATATGGCCTATCAATCATAGACCTCAAAATATTAAATACAAAACCACAAACTGCCAACGTCCCAATGGGCCTGCAAAGAAGATATCTTTTCTTTTTGCTGGAGTGAAGCGCCGGCTGTTGTCATTCTGTCCCCAAAGCCGCACTGGAAGGTGCTTTCCCAACCCGTTGAATGACTTTTTAATCATCAAAAGTCCTGTTACCACGATTTGGTTCAACTCGTTAGTCTTTTTATGCCCGTCTTTTTTGTTTGGACAAATCTAACTACTTAGTTTTTGAAATCTTTAAGTAAATAAACTTTAAGCATATAATATATTAAGTAAAGAAATCTTTATCATTTATAAGTTAAAAAGTCTATTCTCACACGGTTAAGATATGCTTTTATTATTTATTAGTTTATTATTGTTTTTTATTCTTTTGGGCCAATCCTGGTTTGTAATTATTGGGCCTTTCATTATTTGTTTGTTTATTGGGCTTTGCCCATTCGGGTTTGACCGACCCGTGTTCGGTCGATATGTAGGTTGTAATTACCTTATTTTTGGGTTAAGCAAGTAAAGGGTTTTTTCTCCCAGATTCTCCGTGTCTCTGTTCCAGATCCTCAGATGATGTTGTTTTCTCAATCTTAGTTGGTATCAGAGCCAACCTGAGGTTTCCGGGCTTAATCTGGTAAGCTTTCTTCCCTTTTTTTTTTCATCTCCGTATTACTTTTTCATTTTCAGAGTAATACCTCCGGTCACTTGCTTCCTTTTTCGGTCAAGAACGGATCTGTGTCCCGATCTCGTTCTTTTTGGTCAGGTTTTCATCTCTTTCGGTTTGTTTTCACCTCCTTCTGGTCCCTATTTTCCCTTTCAATCTTCTCCGTCTTCCGCTGCTCGATCTGGTTTTGGGAGAATAGGCTCGGTCACAGTCCTTCATACGGTGCGTTTTGTCCTAGGGTTAGGGTTGGGAAATTCGAGTCCACTTTACCGTTTTGTCCCTCCTCCCACTCCGCACCGTTTCACTTATCTATCCGGATATTTGAATCGGGTCGGATTGTCCTGCATCCGTCAAACGTGAAACACACCGTTTCACTTAAGTCCCACACGGTGCGTTTTCATCTTAGGGTTAGGGTTTGCAAAGCTGGTGTCCCTTTACCACTTTACCCTTTTACCCTTACGCACCGTTTCACTTAAACTCCTGTACGCACCGTTTTACCCCGCGGTCTGTACGTGTCGTTTTACTCCGCGGTCTGTACGTGTCGTTTTATTCCGCGACCCGTACGCACCGTTTTCACTGCCGGTCGCTACGCACCGTTTCACTTAGCCGTGCGACGCACCGTTTTACTTCACGGTCCGAACGCACCGTTTTACTTCACGGTCCGAACGCACCGTTTTACTTCACGGTCCGAACGCACCGTTTCACTCCACGGTCCGAACGCACCGTTTCACTGAACGGAGCGAACGCACCGTTTTGTTCGGGTCTTCTCTGTTCGACTGACCCACCGCCCGTTTTCACATAAACGGGCCGATCCACCTCACTGGTTTCGGATCCTCCGATCGGATCCCTAACCCGAACGTGACCCGCGTCACACAGACTGGCGAAAACTCAGTTTTTCTCACCGCCGCCTCCGTCTTCCTCGTCGCTGGCCAGTTCTGACGAGATGAGTTCCAGATCTGACTCCTCCAAGGGCACAAATCCGGTCGAAATTCCGGATTCACTGATTTTGGCCACTGGCGATGTATCTACCGCCGTTCTGGTCCCCCAGGTACTCACTGGTTCCTCTGATTATTTTCCTTGGCAACGTAAGATGCTTATTGCTTTGGGTTCACGGGATAAGATGGATTTAGTCAATGGAAAAATGCCCAAACCCAAAAATGATCAGCTTGCTAGTCTTTGGGAGAAATGTAATTTGATTGTACTCTCTTGGCTTTTAAATTCTGTTTCCCCTGAGATTGCAAACTCTATTTCACATTGCTCTACTGCATGCCCTGCCTGGAAAATGTTAGAAACTAGATATTGTAAAATTTCTGGAACCCGTCGCTATGATTTGGAACAACAGATAGCGGAGGTCAAACAACAGCCAAATGAATCAGTGGCTAAGTATTTTTCCCGCCTCACTGAACTTTGGGCAGAATTAGACAAGTGTTTACCAACGATAAAGTGTAAATGTGGTAATTGTACTTGTGATTTTCCTGCTATGTTGGCTGCGGAGAGGGAGTCTGGGCGTGTTGTTCGTTTCCTTCTGGGGCTTCAGCATATGTATGCTACCGTGAGAAGCAACATTACTTCTCGCAGTCCTGTTCCTCCACTCGATGAAGTTTTTTTGATGATTTCTGATGAAGAACATCAGCGGACTCTGCAAGCTGATAATCGGAAAACAGATTCGGCTGCCTTTGCTGTACAGTCCCCCATGTCCTTTGGAGGGGGGTTTGGGAGTAGTCAGAGGGATCATCCCTCTTCTGGTTCTGGACTAGGTGGGTCCAGACCATTTTGTGAGCACTGCCGGCGGCCAGGTCACACTAAGGATAAGTGTTTTCAGTTGATTGGCTTTCCTCCTAAGAATCCTCCACCAAAGAATCCGAAGAAGAAAGGGAGTAGCACACGTTCTGCCCATGTAGTCAGCGCAGAGCCTCGAGATCCACAGCCTTCTCCAGTGAGTAGTGTGGCGACAGTGCCACCTACTAGTTCTACCAGCCCAGCACTTACACCTGAGCAGTATCAGCAAGTGGTTCAGCTCCTTGGTCGTTTCGGGCCCACTGAGCCCATGGTGAATTTTGCAGGTACGGTCTCAACTTTGCAAAATTCATCTTTGTCTGATTGGCTTATTGATTCAGGTGCGAGTGATCATATTACATGTGACCTCTCTTGCATGGAAAACATTCGGTCATATGCATCCAACCCCATCTGGGTTAAACTGCCCGATAATAGTAGTGTGGCCGTCACCCATATTGGGACAGTCCGTCTTTCACCATCTGTCATACTTCATGATGTCCTTCATGTTCCTTCTTTTAAGTGTAAACTTTTGTCAGTTGCCAAGTTTACTTTTGACAGCTCTTGTCTAGTACTCTTTTATCCACACTTCTGTTTCTTCCAGGACCGTTTGACTGGGACAGTACTGGGGTTGGGCAGGGCTGAGCGTCGCTTGTATCACCTTGTCTCTCCGACAGATGCCACAGCTGATGTTTATTCTTCTATTGTCAAAACTTTTGAGTGTAATGCCCCTAAGCGGGCCAATGTGTGTCAGCAGACTATGTTTAAGACTGATGTTTTGAGTACTAAACAAACATTATGGCATTGTCGTTTTGGCCATTCTTCTTGTTATATGTCATCAGATGTTTTTTGTCCTATTTGTCCTTTGGCGAAACAGACTCGCCTTCCTTTTCCATCTCGTACTTCTACCACCAATTCCATTTTTGAATTGGTACATGTTGACATATGGGGTCCACATCGGCACCCCAATCATGATGGCTCACGCTATTTCTTGACTATTGTTGATGATTTTTTGCGTGGCACTTGGGTGTATCTTATGAGATACAAGAGTCAGGCATTGCATTTTTTGCAGTCCTTCTTTACCATGATTGAGACGCAGTTCCATTCTCACATTCGCCGTTTGCGATCAGATAATGGTACTGAGTTTTTTAGTCATGAGTGCACATCCTTTCTTCAACTTCGAGGGGTGCATCATGAGAGTTCTTGCGTTCACACCCCACAGCAAAATGGTGTGGTTGAACGCAAACATCGACACATCCTCGATGTGGCGAGAGCGTTGCGATTTCAGGCTGACATTCCAGACCGTTATTGGGGGGAATGTGTTCTGACTGCCACTCACCTTATCAATCGTCTTCTTACACCCATCCTGGATGGTAAAACTCCCTTTGATGTTCTGTTTGGTAAACCTCCATGCATCTCGCACCTTAGAGTCTTTGGATGTTTGTGTTATGCTACGGTCATCCCACGTGGGGACAAGTTTGCCCCACGTGCCAGGCCCTGCGTGTTTATGGGATATCCTTCATCTCAGAAAGGGTACCGTGTCCTTGACCTTGCTACTCGCACTCTCTCAATTGTTCGAGATGTTGTGTTTCATGAGTCAGTTTTTCCTTTCGCTCAGTCCCAGTCCTCCCCTTCTCGATCTTCACTTCTCGAAGATCAATCCTTTGTTCCATTGAGTTCTGCTTCATCTCCTGTGTCACCAGTCACTACCCTAGACACACCTTCTTCTCCTCCATCCTCATCTGAACCCATGGTACCTCAGGCACCCCTTCCATCTGATACTCCTGTCTCGTCACCTTCACCACCACATGCATCTCCACCTCTTTCATCCTCACCTATCGTTGAGCATATGGATCCACCCACTGTGGATCCACCCTCCTCGGATTCCTCTACTGTGAATCCACCTCCTGAGGTTGAGTCAGCATCCACATCCCCTGAGGTTAGACGCTCTCAGCGTGCGTCTAAGCCCCCCATTTGGACACAGGATTATCATTGTAATCATGTCTCTCACTCTATCACACCTCGCAATATCCCTTATTCCATCTCACATTTTGTCTCTCTTGATCAATTGTCCCCTACTCACCGAGCCTTTATCGCTTCCATCTCCGCTATACGGGAACCTCACTACTATCATGAGGCAGTCCGAGATCCTAGATGGGTGGATGCTATGGCTCAAGAGCTTCATGCCTTAGAGGCCAGTGGAACTTGGACATTGGTTGACTTGCCCCCTGGTCGTAAGCCCATTGGATGTCGATGGGTTTACAAGGTTAAGTATCGTGCAGATGGATCTATTGAGAGATATAAAGCCCGCCTTGTGGCCAAGGGTTTTACTCAACGGTATGGGATTGATTATGAGGAAACTTTTTCACCAGTGGCCAAGATGGTCACAGTTCGATGCATCATGGCGTTGGCTTCTATGTTCCATTGGCCCTTACATCAGATGGATGTTCATAACGCCTTCTTACATGAGGAGGTGTACATGTCTTTGCCTCCCGGGATTTCTGTCTCCCCCACTGGTCGTCCGAAGGTCTGTCGACTGCTTAAGTCCATATATGGACTTAAGCAGGCCTCTAGACAATGGTATGCCAAGTTTACTACAGCCCTTCTTGAAACCGGTTTTAAGCAATCTTGGCACGATTATGCACTATTCACCCTTCGGCGTGGCTCTACTGTTGTTGCCATCCTCATTTATGTTGATGACATGCTCATCACCGGTAACAGTGAGGAAGCTATAGCTCAGGTAAAATCTCATCTATGTTCCCGCTTTCATATGAAGGATTTAGGTCAAGCTAAGTTCTTCCTTGGAATTGAAATAGCTCGATCCAAAGCTGGAATTTGTCTTAGTCAACGCAAGTATGCGTTGGAACTCATATCTGAGGCTGGGCTTTCTGGAGCTCACCCCTGTAAGATTCCTATGGATCAGAATTTGAAGATCACTTCTTCGGACTATGATGCCGGTGCTCTTGTTCCGATTGATGACCCTCTATTAGTGGATCCGGGCCCCTATCAGCGCCTTCTTGGTCGGTTGATTTATCTCACTCACACTCGCCCGGATATCAACTATCCTGTTCAGGTACTTAGCCAGTTTATGCATTCTCCCAAGACTTCTCACATGGAGATGGCCCTTAAAGTTGTTAAGTATCTGAAAGGTACTCCAGGTTTGGGAATCTTCCTGTCTTCTAAGAAGGACTTTCAGCTGAGTGGTTGTTGTGATTCTGATTGGGCCGTATGTCCTATGTCTCGGCGTTCCCTTACTGGCTTCTGTGTCAAGTTGGGAGGCTCCCTGATTTCTTGGAAAACCAAGAAACAAGCAACTGTTTCCAGATCTTCCACCGAAGCTGAATATCGTGCCATGGCAACTGCCGTTTGTGAGATTGTTTGGCTCCATGGTCTGCTTGGTGACTTGTGGGTCATTGTACCTAGGCCCATCCCTTTATATTGTGACAATGAAGCTGCCGTTCACATCGCGAACAATCCCATCTTTCATGAACGGACCAAACACATTGAGATCGATTGTCATTTCATTCGAGAGAAGCAACAGCGGGGACTGATCCAGACACGTAGCATTCGGACTCATGAACAACCTGCAGATTTGTTGACCAAAGCTTTATCTAGTCGACAACACAATTATCTTCTTGGCAAGCTTGGTGTATTTGACTTGTACAAATCACCAGCTTGAGGGGGTTGTTAAGATATGCTTTTATTGTTTATTAGTTTATTATTGTTTTTTATTCTTTTGGGCCAATCCTGGTTTGTAATTATTGGGCCTTTCATTATTTGTTTGTTTATTGGGCTTTGCCCATTCGGGTTTGACCGACCCGTGTTCGGTCGATATGTAGGTTGTAATTACCTTATTTTTGGGTTAAGCAAGTAAAGGGTTTTTTCTCCCAGATTCTCCGTGTCTCTGTTCCAGATCCTCAGATGATGTTGTTTTCTCAATCTTAGTCACACTTTTAATATATGTATATAAGACATAAGACATGAGAGGAGAGTGGGATTCAAATTCAGTCAAGGATCTAACCTAGATATCATTAAACGAGTTTCTTAGACAAATCTAAAATTTTAAAACATATAATGAAAAATCTCATAATTTAAGGTGAACAAACTTCTAATATAGAATATATAAGACATAAGACAAGAGAGGGGGGATTCGAACCTAGTCAAGGTGATGACCTAATTATCATTAGATCTGGAGAGTTCTTTGGACAAATTCAAAATTTTAAAATATATAGTGGAAAAATCTCATAATTTATGAACTTAAAAGTCAATCCTTACGTTTCAATGTTAAACAATACCGGCTTTAACTATGACTAATCTTTTTAGTGTTCTCCTTTCATTTACGTCAATTTTGTATAAAATAATGATTAACAGTTCTTCGAGAGTGCCTTTTATTCTAAAACCAATCCGAGATGCTGGATTTGTCCCCAACGTCACCTCCATATGCGCGACTTTACACCAAAGTCGATGTGAAATTATTTAAAGCAACCAGCACGTGACGCCACACTCAACGTGATTCGCTGCCTGTAGTTTTCACACTTGGTGTGGCCGAGAATCTTAAGCACCGCGTTTGGTCTACAGTCAACACTCGTACCAACCAATCTAGGCATATCCAGGAGTGAATGTATCTCTACATATATTATGTTTTTGCTAACGCAATCATACAAAAAACAAGTTGTTCCTGACCCAGTCCTTGTATCCAAACACCATGCGATTCGCTGCGACGTGAAGCAGAGCATATCCGCGCATTATTCTCATCTTTTTAAAAGCGGTGTCCCCACTGGGCAAGAAGATGACCAAACCCACTCCAGCATATTCTTCCGTCACGCTTGCACGAACTAGAAGCCAGTAAAGGCCGGATTCCCACGCTACTATTATACCCACTTTGCCCACCCTTCAAGTCACGGCGACAGCGCGCTTTTATCTTGACTTCTAAACTGGAACCAAGAAGGACGTGAAAGAAGGTTTTATCTTAGGTCGAAATACGTGGCATGTGGAAGCATTTTACTAAAATAAAACACCAATAACAGCATCGGCAGTGAAGCCCGAATATTTATCATCTTCCGGAAATACAAAGGATTACTTAGGAAAAGAAAACACCTTTTTTTTTTCTTTTTTGTTTTTTGGGAGAAAGAAATAAGTCCCTTTTTGGCACTCGTGATGACTGAAGGGACTACCGGACATCTGAGAAAACAAAAGGACGTGAATGAAAAGCGGGCCCCACTCGGTAATTCAGGACTCTAGAAGTCATCGCCATCGTAGCCACCGCCGTCCTCGTCATCCTCCAGACGCTCCTCGACCCTGTCGGCCGCTTCGTCCGCGATCTTGTCCTCCACGTAATCGGCCCCTTCTGCTAATGCGAGCCCACCCAATAAACCTCCCACTGCTCCCACAGCCAATCCCGTTCCCATGCCAAACTTGCTGCTCTTCTTCTGCTCCGGCTGCCCGTACTGCTCGCCGTAAGGAGCCTGCCCATAACTCGGCTGCCCGTACTGCTGTGGCGGTGCAGCTTGTCCATACCCACCATAGGGGTACCCAGCCGGTGGGGCCGCTGAATAGTAAGGCTCTTGCGGTGGTGCGGCGTATGGGTTGCCATAGGCTGGGGGCGGGGCACCGTATTCCAGGGATCGTGAAGACTGTGGAGGTGGAACCCCGTAGGGAGGTGCATGGTAGGGGTCGGCCGCACGGTAGCGTGGCTGTCGGATTTCGACCCGAACCTCAACCTTGCCGTGGGGCCTACCTGAGGGTCGCTTGAGCTGCAAGGTCCTCTCGGCGCGCCCGCCGAAGCCCACTTCGTCGAGGACATCCGTCAGCCTGAGGCGCGCGGAGCCGATGAGCGGCTTGGTGTCCTCCTCGGAGCCGGCGTGGACGATGTCGATGTAGAGGGTGGAGTAGTCCTCGACGGGGCCGGGCAAGGGGATGACGAGGGTGTCGTCCCAGTGGGGGCACGTGTCGCCCTCGTCATCAACCCGGGTGGAAGACTTGTTCTTGGGGTCCACCCAAACAACGGCGTAAGGCCTGAGGGGGCCGTGTCGCCAGTTGACGTTCTTCAGGTCTCTGGCCGATGAGATCTTAAGCTCTACCTCGTAGCGAGACGCCATTCTAGAGTTTCAGTTGTGCAATGCTGTGTCTTAATTCCGCGTGGGGGGGTTATTTATAGTGTATAAACACAACTATTAATAAGCATAGAGAATATTTAGTTTTGGCAAACTACCAAATTACCCTCGCCCAGATCTGACCCTCACCTCTACCTCGTACCAAAAGGAGTAACGCAGCCAATGGGAGTCTACGCGGAGAAAGGGTATTTGAGGGAAAGTAACGGAAGGATAAGGTTAACATATCTAGGCAGTGAATGCTTGGAAAGGTGTTTCACGGGGGAAGACAATGCTTAACCATTAAGCATATATTATAAAACAATCGTACTAGTTGTCTTAGGGACTGAGAGTCGTACGACCTCTCTGTTGTTTTATGTACAGGTACGACCTCCGTAAATGCTTTCACACGGGCAAAACCATGGGAGCCACTCCCTATCGGAGAACGTGCATGCACCCGGCGCCAAACATGGAGTTTAGATCCAGAGCAGATCATTTTGTAGTTTCAGGCATCTTAAACCCACGAGAAACGGTTGTCGGAACTCGCTTCAGAGGATTGATGAATTCGGAGAAGGAAACATGTTTGTCTGTTGCGGCTAAAATTTCTTTCTACCAAACCTCGTCGTCTTGTTCGACCACACAGTTAAACTTGGCCCACGAGACCAAGAGATCAATGAGAACCATAAAAAGAGGAGGACAACCAAAAACACGTTTTGGATGTTTCTTTTCTATTCAATGCGGGCCTTCTCGGATCCCCTATCTCCCACGTAAGAGCTTCATTTTTATATAAAAATAGATCAGGCTAGCATGAACTGCCACTTACTGCACGCAGCATTTGTAATCTGGCGTGAATGAGAGGTGCACTCACACAAACAGATGGTTGACAAAATTTGCTTCGTTTCGGACACACTGTTGATTTGTTATGTAACTCAACCACTTTGCCAAAACAAGTCTAAAGGCTAGTTTCAACATATTTTATTTAAATATTATTGTAAACTTGAACTCCCATGAACTCTTATGATCTTTATAAACTCATAACAAATTACTATATTCGGCAACAAATGTCTAGATAGCCCGCTATATAGTGACTTTACCTTAGTTTCAGGCATTTAGACCTTTCTCTAACCTTGATGTTTTAGTTGTTAGGTAGCCTTTTTTTAAAACTATTTCCACAGGTCGTCTCTTTTATGGTTCAAGGTTATTCTTCTTATATTTTCTTCCACTTCTACCAGTGATTGTGGCACACAACCAAAAACAAGATACAATCTTCCAACAATTCAATGGAACAAGACATCACAAGCGATTATAAACACGATTAAGTTCAAGCGCCCATAAGCCCAAGCCATAAGCCCATAACATGATTCAATGAAAATAGTGTAACTCTTGTGTCAGTAATGGAAGCATAGTCCAGAGGATTGCAAAAACATCAACTAATATTGCAACGTTCGCATTAATACCCACATCATTTGCAAATGGACCCGGCAAACGAGATTGTAATGGCTGTTTGTTGGATGGGTTGAACCGGGCCGGATCTGCGTTAACAATTCTAAAACCCTACCAGAAACCAAACCCTTCACGAGCTCTCTGCGCGTGCTCCCCTACACTCTCGTTTGCTCCTGTCAATAATCATGCTCTCTCGTCTCCTTCCTAGACCCTCAAATTTCCGTCGCCTAACTCTACTCTCTTCCAAATTAAATCTGTCTCCCCAACCCCATTTCCCCCCAAATCCCAATTTTTTTCCTCTTCCCAGATTCTTCTCCAGCAACAACGACGGCAATAGCAACGATGGCAAGTTCGACAAATCAGCGTCGACTTCGTGGAATCTCTCCGGTGAAAGTGGGGGAAAATTTGATCAATTCTTCACCCACGAATCCGGAGGCCACGCTGGAATATCTACGGCCGGCGAGGAAGACGAGCCTTGGTTGAAAGCAGGCGAGGAGAAGACGAGTGCCAAGGACGAGTGGACCACAGCGGACGGTTACAAGCCCTGGAGCTTGGCGGGGGAGGACAAGGAGGACGTGTTCGGTCTTCAGGAGGAGGTTGTACCGGAGGCCGGTGAAACTGGGGCTGAAAGTAGCCTTGATAGTATCATTGACAGCGATAGAGCTGAGAAGGAGAGGAAAGATGAGCTTATGAGGCTCGAGCAAGAGGAGCAAGAGCTCACTGCCGTTCTCGAAGGTACATTAACGACTATCACATTGAGCCAACGTAATTTATTTATAACAAATTTCTGTTATCCGTGATTTCGTCACGAGTTTGTACGTATCTGATCTTTTCTAGTTCCTTTTGTTGATTTCTTTTGATTTGTAATGATGGTTGGTTGGGGTGGTTTGGGTGAGGGTTACCATGACTGCATGAGAGGATGGGGATGCTTGGTTCATCATGAAAATGGGGTTTTCGTATTGTTAAATTTTATTGAATTATGTATGTTACTGTCGGAGCTTGTAAGTAACAGATGAAATAAATTTAGGGTGGATTGATATTTGGTAGCTATAAGTGGGAATGGAGCCTTCAATTTTACATAGACGTATTTTCCCAATGCTTGAAAGTATGACCTTCGGATGGCTTTTTAAATGCACAATTTGATAGTGGAGTGCTGAATGGAACGAACTGAACGGTGGGGGATACTGTCTTTTTGTAAGATTGGGGGTAAAGATTTATCGTTAGTGATTGTAGGTATCTTTTGTATCCCCAGGTTTTCGTTGTTTTTTGGTATATGAAGAAGTCTGCTATTGTAGAAATCTGATACAACTTGGCTTGACTGATGAGCGATAAGTATGTCTCAAGTTAGTTGTTGTATGTTTGAGTCATTATTTTTTGTTAAATTTTATCACTAAGGTAAAATCCATCATTTCCCTTTTATGAGCTTTAAAATTATCATTGATGTTATACTGATTAAATCTATCTAAATGTAGGTCCAAGTCACGCATTTGGTGACCTTATGGCTGCATCTGGAATCACAGATGAAATGCTGGACAGTTTGATTGCATTGAAGGACTTTGAAGGGATTGAGGGGTTGCCTCCTCTAAGTGAAATAGAGGAAATTCGGTATGAGAAAAATACAAAGAAAGTGACAAGAGCAGAGATAGAGCGTCAGAAACAGGAGGAAGATGCTAAAGCAAGAGTGAGACAAGTGGATGACAAAGGAAGATCTTATGGCACAGGAAGAAGGAAATGCAGCATTGCCCGTGTCTTTATTCAACCTGGTCATGGGAATTTCGTCATTAATGATAAACAGTTTGATGTCTACTTTCCCATGCTTGATCATCGTGCTGCTCTCCTGCGTCCTTTTACAGAGACAGAGACCTTGGGCTTTTGGGATGTCGAATGTACTGTGAAAGGAGGTGGTACCACAGGTGAGTTTAAAGTGTTAGTGGTAAAAAGTCTATCTAATGATTTATGTTTTAACTTGTATGATCATCTTGATTGGCTCGAGTCCTGGTTTGGTGGATGACAATAAAAGAGAATCATGGTTTGTTACTTGCTCTTTTCTTTTTCCTTCCTTCGCACTCTGTTATAGGAGGTTTGGATTAGATTTTCTCTTTGAAACGACAGAAATGTGCTTCATTCTGGTGTCAAAAGTTGCATTGACTTGTATGCATCTCTGTTACTTTTCAATTCGCATATGTGTTTTTACTTCTAGTAAATGTTTCAGGAAAATATATGCCTCATAACCAGGAAAAGAAATTAAAAAAAAAAAAAAAAGGCCAAAAGGCAATGAAGAGACAATATGAAAGCTTTTCTATTATCTCTAGATGTGAAGTCATCTGTTGCCAAAGAAAGGCAAACTTTAAGGACCTGCAATTATGAGCTGGATGTCCCTGAGCCTAAGCAACGCGAGTTTCTTATTTGTAAATTTTGGTACTACTCCCCCTTCAATAGATGCACCTCTAATATTCATTGTGGACACACGATAGTCTTCTTATAATTTGTTTACTGTATTTCCTGATTTCCTTCCATCACATATCCTTTGAAGAGTCTTTTATGGATTCAGACACAGTTGAAAGTGGATAAGGAGTCGCTTAAAAGATCCATAGCTATAGAGGAATTAAAGAATAGATGTTCCATGATTTCTTTGTTGCTGGTCCTAAGCATCTACTAGGCAGAACCGTCGTCTACTAACCAACTACCCAATTTTAGTCCTGTTCTCTCTACCTTACTTGCCTACTGGAGTATCTTGTGGTTGAGAGACTTCAATTAACTTTGATGATTAAAGACAAATTTTAATCTGAAGGGAAAAATCATATGTCTTCCATTTTGTGTCTTGGTGGATAAATCAGTATATCTATTGGTAGATGTGAGCTTGAATTTTTAGTACATGGGGCTGTTGACATTTATCCTTATCCCTTGTACATCATGAGGAATCATGGAGATCAAATGTCTGGAAAACAGATCTAGGTTGAGTTACTCTCTTAGTCTGGTGATGTGATCATGGATTTTTGGTCGCTGTTCTGGAATTTTTATCAATAGATGGAACAACTAGTTTCATGTTCAGCATTTCTTTTGTGAGGAAATCTGCAATTCTGGTATTCTGCTTTGTCTCTGTTGTTGGTGATTGGGAAAAGAATGGAAAAAGATTTTTGCTCTGATTTGCATGGTATCCAGAAAGTTATCAGTGTGGAGCCATGGGGGCGATTGTCAATGTAGAAGGATCACTTGCATTGTTTATTTCGTTAGAGACCCCTATGACTATAATAGAAAATATGGGGAATCCCATGTTCAGTTATAAAACAAGTTTTCTTCCAGTCCCGTGCCCCATAAGTAGTTCGTCATTTTGACCCTTGTACTTCTCTACATTGGCAAGATATTTTGAGCATTGAGTCACTTCTTCCTATCAAAATGCAGGTCCTGCAAACTTTTATTTTTGATTTCCTCATAGCATTTCTAAGTCTCCACCCAAAGGAGGAAAAAGAAATTACTAAGAAATGAATCCGCTCCCAGGTTCAGAACCAGTAGTTGTACTGGGCATGAAATGAATTGCTTGATTGATTTGTCGAGCTCTACTTGATACTTGGTCGTGCTTTGAAGTATTAGCTAGGGTAAGCTGAGATCAAACTAGTGTCTGGACCCGATTTGATTGAAAGCATCTTGGTTCAGCTTGGATCATTTTCACTCGATGTGGGGCTTTTTTTTCTGTTTTCTCTTATGTTTTCTCGGATTTTTTGGATGTCTTTAACTTTGTATTATACTTTTTTATGGAAACCTCTTTGTATGTGTTCCAAGTTTCTCTCCTCTTACTAATAGAATTTCTTAACAAAATACACTCCACCTATCCCTCTTCCCATTTTGTTCCTCTCTCTGGCTCAGCGTGCTTGGAGCATGGATACTTTTCTGTGCTTGTTTGGCAGTGATTTTGAGGTCAGAATGTCTGCAACAGTGTCTCCTTATCCACAAAAATTCATGAGGATTTGACTCGGGATTTTTTCTGTTTTTTTGACAATGATCTTGTACTAATTATGTCCTCCTTCCACAAATTGCGGAGGTCATGGGTTCAAACCCGCACTTTTAGTATGCGTTAAATGTTTACAGCAATTCTGTCTAAACTTTCCAGTCCTTTTTTCCTGTCATGTTTTCAATAATTTGTGGACAATGAAGAAATCAAGTGCACTTGATGACAGGTCAAGTTGGAGCCATACGATTGGGGATCAGCAGGGCCTTGCAAAATTGGATACCAGAACTGCGTGCAAAACTTAAACCTGGTACAATCTCTAAAAGCAGATTAGTATTCTTTCTTGTACTCAAATTCCATGGTTTGCTTGTTGACCCAACTTTAGAAGAAAATATGAAATGCTTTCCACCTTAATGGTTAGGGCTCAAATATATGGAAACGCACCTATGCAAATTACATACATGGTTTGAAATTTTTCCGCTTTCAATTGTGTTACAAACCAGTTAACATGCACTTAAGATCAATTTCTTCACAAAAGAATCGTTTGGCCTTGTCTCTTGCTTGCTTTCCACATATGCTATGCTATAATCTTTTGCTAAAGGGGTGGATTTGTTTACCAGCGGGCTTCTTGACAAGGGATCCACGTGTGGTGGAAAGGAAAAAACCGGGCAAAGCAAAAGCAAGAAAGAGCTTCCAATGGGTCAAGCGTTAATCATTTGTTGGTATGGAACCTTTACTGTTCTGCAGGACCCTTCCCTTTATATGAAGAATTTCAACTTTCCCGCAGGAAAGAACTTTATGAGAGACACTTGTTTGGCCTGATGTCTACTTCTGTAGTGTAGATTGTAATCCAAATATGCTTTACAAGGTGCCGCTAGACATTAGCGTTCAGCCTAGAGAAAATTATTTGTCCTAATTCTCATTGAATGAAACTTGTGCTGGCTTGTTGGCTCATTTCGGCTTATTTCCTCTCTCTATTATGTGTTGTAAATTACAAGTTTTGAGTTTACGTTCTGATTCATTGATGGCAATAAACTGAGATCCCCAGTTCCCTGACTACTTTCGTCCCTGGCTTTTTATTCAATGGTTAATGACGAAAGTTTATCGTAAATACAAACTTTTTGAACCCATCACATTATCAAGTGGGCTATCTCCTTTGCCTCATTGTTTGATCTCAAACTGGACAATATGAAAGATCGCTTATGGATCTTTCTCTTTTCTTTGTACTTTTTATCCCAATGAAAGAAAAAGAGAAATATGAATAATTTTTTGACGGATATAAATGTTTTCTTCGAGCCATAACGGAATAGGAAAAAAGGATCAATTATGGCTTATGGTTAATTTTCTATCTTTAACTGATTTTAATATCGAATTAACCCAATAATCAAACTATTTTGATCTCTCAGTATTTTCTTTGATGTCTAGGCACGGCAATAACTTAGGGTGGTGACATACAATATGGAGCTTAGAAAGGAGGAAGAACATGACAAAGTTACCAAAAGAAGAGTGAGAAAGTAAGTTTTGAGTTTCCTAAAAATCAAGAGTATTTTTGTGAATCATCATTTCATACAATCATAATTTGAAATTACAATCTAAGCAAGTGAAATTGAGATAATAATTTATGTCTCATAGTCTCACTCTTTATCTCTTAACTGATTTAATCTCAAGCCCATTACGCAGGCTATTGGGCCACGCGACCACTTGTACTAGACCCGTTCACACGAGTTCAGACGATTGTGCAATATTAAGTGGTGTCTTGTTCTTGTTTCTACCATCTTTTAATTGCTTGCAGCCATCACAACAACGTTATTTTCTGTTTTTGTGGTATAAGAGCAGAAGCGCGTGGGAAAGCCTGTTGTTTTCATGTCCGGCTCTTGCTTTCTGTGTTGTTATGAAGCCAAACGATCGTGTCATTTATTTATGTTTGGGTCGTCATAACAGCCACGTAGCCCTAGCGAAATCCCATCCCGCGCATAAAACGCTCTAAAACCCTAATTGGGCTTTAGAGGACGCTGCCCATAAAAACCCTAAACCCTTTATCTGTCTCTATAAAACGCCGCCGAAGACGCCTATCGCTTCTTGCTCAAAAACCCTAGTCTTTACTTCTTCGTCTCTGTCTCGACTATCAGAGTAGCAGCAATGAGACCTCCTCGAGGTAAATTACATGACCTGAGAAACAAGGCTTGCGCTCTTCATTCTTTCTTCCTTTCTCTCTGTTTCCTTTTTCCGACACAGATTTTGAGTTTGTCCGCTTGCCTTAAAGTTTCGTTATCAGCAGAGCCGAGTTGTAGGGTTTATAGGCTTGCTGGTTCTGAACCATCAGTATATCGTATTAGATAGTGAAAATTTGTATGCTTTATGTGGATTTGTATGTTTGCTGTGCAGCCTAACGGAGAGTTTTATGGTTAGAGATAGATTGTTCCTTCTAAGAGGTTTGTGTTTCGCAGGGCGTGGCGCCGCCGGCGGCGGTAGAGGCAGAGGCGATGGAGGCAGAGGTGGCTTCGGGGGTAGAGGCAGAGGTGGCTTTGGTGGAAGAGGTGGTGACAGAGGAGGTAGTGCCATGAGAGGACGCGGTGGCCGAGGTGGTGGCCGAGGAGCCGGTGGAAGAGGAAGGGGTGGAGGTAGAGGTGGAATGAAAGGTGGAAGCAAGGTCATCGTTGAGCCTCATAGACATGAAGGAGTGTTCATTGCTAAGGGTAAAGAAGATGCTATTGTTACTAAGAATCTGGTCCCTGGTGAAGCCGTCTACAATGAGAAAAGAGTCTCTGTGCAGGTCATTTACTGGCACCACTTGAATTACTCTTGAATGTGTTTCCGACTAAGTATTACGTGTAACAACTTGACTTTGATAAACTCGTGGTCCCAAGGAAACGTTTATTGCTTCGCGCAGAGTTGGTAATAGTTATGGAAATTAATATTGGTTAATGGAATCTTGGTTTTCTAGAAATGCTTGCGGCATCTCTAGCACGGTCGTGCTAAACATTAATTTTCTTGTTCATACGTGTTAGTCATAATAATGTAGATCTATTGACTCTGATAATCGTTTCTTCCTCCCCCAGAATGAAGATGGATCAAAAATTGAATACAGAGTCTGGAACCCCTTTCGTTCAAAGTTGGCTGCTGCAATTATTGGTGGTGTTGATGAGATATGGATTGTCAGTATCTTCTCCATGTTTTAATGCATTTGAATTCTGTTTTTCACATCTTTGGTTACATTCAGATTCTCATTACCGGTGCGTAATCAAAATATTTCTTCTTTTTGTGTTTTGCTACATCTGTTGTAGAAACCTGGTGCTCGAGTTCTCTATCTTGGTGCTGCTTCTGGAACCACTGTCTCTCATGTGTCTGACATTGTTGGCCCTGTAAGTCATCTATATGATACTGCGGGTTGTATGTACTTGTTTGCTTTGGAAATATTTGCTTAGGGAAGTGCTACTCGTTGCTTGCAGGATGGAGTAGTTTATGCAGTGGAGTTTTCTCACAGAAGTGGTAGGGATTTAGTTAACATGGCAAAGAAGCGTACAAATATCATCCCCATCATTGAAGATGCTAGACATCCTGCAAAATACCGTATGCTGGTTGGCATGGTTGATGTAATATTTTCTGATGTTGCTCAACCAGATCAGGTTTGCTCCTTGTGTTTTCTTGTTCAATTGGTCATCAAATATTTGAAATGATAGAAGTGGTAATGTCACATGTTGACGTGGTGGCAGTGTCTTTCATTTTTTACCTGACAGGATCTTTCTTGTTAATCGAGTTGAAATTGTTCCATGTCTCTTTATTGGACTCCTTGCTACTGATAAACAAGCTTTTCTGGTCACTTTTGGGCAGCATTCAAATTTGTCACGCTAGATGTTATTTTCAGAAGATGGTTATTATTTCCATAAACTTTGGCTTGCAAATCTTGAAGGGATGCGCCCTGTATACTTAAGCTTCTTCTAGTTTTGAAAAGTTATTTAAAAAGCTTCTTCTTCTATTTTATGTTTTTACCTGGGGTGTGAAAACTTTGCATATTTGTCCTTTGTTAGTTTTATTTCTTGGATTTTTTATACTTCGTATCTCGTTTTGTGTTCTGAAGCATATGATGAGTTTACTCGGATTCCCCTTCAAGACTTAATGGGTGATGCAAACTCGAGTTTCTGATGCTGTTACAAATCAGTTTTATATACTTGGCTCTGGTTGTGTAAACAAACTAGTTATTTGAAGTTTTATTTTATGATTTTTAAGAATCATGAGCATATGATGAGTTGCTCGAGCTACCCTTCCACGATGATGGGTGATATAGGCTCGAGTTTCAGATGCTCCAGTATAGATATGGTTCTTTATACACATGCACGCACGCGCACTGATTGCTTGGTTTTATCATTTTCATTGTTCTTACTGTGCTTAATCAAACTCGATTGTCATTTTCTTCGTAGTCTTTATATAACTACTAGTTGTTTTATATAATGTTTTACATGTTGGCTTGCCACATGTTCTCCTTTCTTATTTCCCTTTGTGATTCTTCTTTCTGAATCTGAAATTTTGAACATGTTATTTTTATACTTCAATCTTTCTGAGGCTCCATGAATTTTTTGATGTTAAAAGTTGGCCTGAGGTAACTGGGTTTCATTTTCCTTAACAGTACTGTTTGAAATTATTTTAGTTTGGATATTTTTCACGCCTGTTTCTCTTATGGGGCTGGGATCTCCATTTTTTGTTTTGTCATTCTTTATGTGGGTTTAGTTTGTTGGTAATCCTTGGCAATCTTTACAGGCAAGAATTCTAGCATTGAATGCATCATATTTTCTGAAAGCCGGAGGTCATTTTGTGATCTCGATAAAGGTGTGTATATCTTCCCTTTCCGATGTCACTGCGCCTCTATAATCGGAACTGGAAATCTGCTCAAGCAATGGGTAGAAATTTGGCGTTTGATTATTTGCTTTTGGATATTTCAGGCCAACTGTATTGACTCGACACAACCTGCGGAGGCTGTATTCCAGAGTGAGGTGAACAAGCTAAAGCAGGACCAGTTCAAGCCATTCGAGCAAGTTACTCTTGAGCCCTATGAGCGTGACCATGCTTGTGTGGTTGGTGGCTACCGTGTCCCAAAGAAGTCAAAGACCGCTGCCTAGAGATGTAACACATCCTTCGCTTTCGAGTGAGGTGGGGGAATTGTTTTTGTTTGGAGCAACGTGGGGACATCTTTAGATTATTGTTATTCGCCCCTCTATTCTAATTATTGAGTTTTAGTCAATGCGATACTGTTCTATATAATATCCGATTACAAAAAACAAATACTTCGCCATAACAGCTAGTCAGCCACAGGAATCATGCCATCTTTCCCAATGCAAGATGGAGATTAGGTAAGGGTTGTCGTGTCGTTTGTGACTTCCAACCCTTCGTGTGACCATCGGATAAACATCACGACCAACATGCTAACCAAACCATCTACACCAATAAATGTGACCTTTTTGCGTTGTTAGTGCAATGATCTGCATGGCAACTAAATGACACGAAAATTTACTGTAGCGAAAGGAGGTACCCTTTTAGGTACTTTGGCTCATCAGGACACGTCTGATGGGGGAAAAGTAAAGTAAATTTTTAGATTTGGTTCTTTGCCTTTATGAACATCCTTTTTGAAAAATCACTCAGATAATTCAGATGAACACAAATAGTAAACAAAAATGACGTTGCCATTCCCATCTTTAGCAGAATCATAAGAGTTAGCTGACGGTATGTGGCCTACATTGGTACTACACCTAGCTGGTTGCCTAATTTAAAGCAAACTAATTTAGTAAACATGCATCTTCGCTATTCATGTTTTCACTTTTAACTTGGGCCCAACATTGTGGCTTATTCGAGAATTGTTGTAGTAAACCGCAATGCAAAAGGTGATTTCCGTAGCACATCAATGGATTGCAGTGGCTTCGGCAGTAGTTTATTTGGGACCACTTTAAGGCTCTCAAAAGCAGTCGGAAAAGTAATCAGCTTGTTCATGCATTCTCCTCCGTTGTCTCGATCTTGATGTCTTGGCCACCCCACTTCCGCATGCGGTCTGTCGTTTGCTCAACCTGCCAGTGCTTTCTTATCAGTTTAATTTATTCTAACCTTTCTAGGAACACGTACAACGAATATCTCTGCAGTAAGGTTCCAAGACAATCAGCATCATATAAATGTCTCTTACTCCTTGTAATTTTATATTCTACAGAGGTAAAGTCATTGATTTCCCATCATGTTCTGTAATTTCTTTTAGCTTTTGAAGAAGTTTATCCTAATCCAGGACCCACTAGATGCCTCCAGGGTTAAGTAAACTAAGGTTCAGACAAGATATCAGAACTGGAGGAGGGAGGAACTATAAGGAAACCTTACCTTCCATTGCATGTTAGCTTAGCAATCAAAGTTTATGAACAAATCATTAAAGCTGAACATATTAGAGTTCTGTGGTTTCCATAAGAAAACTTTTCGTACCTCCTTGTTCCAGTTGGTTTTGAATAGTATAATGCAGAGCAGCAAAGTTTGTAGGGCAGTTCCACATATCATGCCCGCCCAAATTCCCTGAAAATTTGTGAAACTGATAGCAATGAGCTTAGAAAGAGAGGAAACAAACTGAATAGACTTGTCAATGGGAGTAAACTATTTTCTTTCTCTTTTTTTTTCCCCTTCTTTTGGCTTGGTAATGGTTTTGACATAGCTAACAAATTACAATACATACTTGCAGAGTATATGAGATGCAGAAGTGTACCAAAAGTCACATGTTAAAAATATAAAATTATTTTTCCAATTCATAACTTAGCTTCTGAATTGGATTTTGTCCATCTTAATTAAGCAAAAGGATCAAACAAGGATCTTCTTCTTTTTCAAAAGACAATGAGATTGAAAGATATCTTAGTATTGCTGCAGCAATTCAAGTACTTTACCGTTACTCCCAAATTTGCTGTGTACCCAAGAAGGTATCCAAGTGGGAGCCCAAAAATGTAATAACAACCCAAGTTGATATAAGCCACCAATGCTTGCCACCCACCTCCAACAGCAACGCCTGCAGAATTGATTCAAAAAGTTATCAAAGAACAGGAAGGGGAAGTTTATTCTACCACAAAGAAGCAGAAGATGCCAGATAATAGGGTACCTGAAATTACAGGCTGAACGCTGTTGAGAACCATGGTCACACCAAGAAGAAAGGCTAGGCGAGAGACAGCCCGTCGTAAAACTTCACTATCTGTGAAAATGATGGCAATATAGTCTTTGCCTATCAGAATAACCACCATGAAAAAGAGCCCCAAGAGCAGGGACTGAAAGACTGTCACATAAACAGAGTACTTGGCAGCTCTTGGATGTCCTAATCCAAGCTCATTTGAAACTCGCACACTGCAAATGTGCAATAAAAATAAAATCAGCTACCCTGAAGCAGATGATTAAACTGCAATTACCCAATAAACTATAACATTTAAGAATGAAACAGAAACGGTAGACCAAACACAAACATATTTGTTTTATCGTCATCCACATCTAATTTGGTACCTTCAAGTTTTACTTCTAATAAATTGCAATTATGAATAATCCGAGATAGTGGTAAGGTACCTTATAGCTGCATTTATTCCGATGAACAACATGGCTTCCCACCCATTTAGATTCAAGCTGAAAGGTAGAATTAAACGAACGAGTGAAAAATACATCCAGAGGTGCATATTTTCGACTATTTCATGATGTCAACATTCATAACATGCCTCTGAAGACATAATGCAAAAGTATTTCAGTGAAATTTCATAATGTACTAAAGACTTTACTTCTCTGAGCCTCCCCCCTTTCTTTATCTTTTAGTCATTATTGATTCAAATCATGTTTTGAAATGATGTTATTATCCAACATGAGATCAAAAGTTCTTCTTAAACAGAAATCAATTACTATTTGTTTTTACAAGCTTTCACAGGTTCCCAAGTGATCTTCTTGGCAATTTGATACGAGAAGCAGGGGTATGCTTACCAGATGGATAGAGAATCAATAGCGATCACCGCATTACTAAGGTGGCCTGTTAAAATTATTATGCTCATCATATACCAAACCTCTAGGCAGAGCATCACTGCTGATGCAAGGGAGAGCCTGACGAAGGCCCAGATCTCTTTGAATGCCAACCAGGATGGTCCAGTCCACCCTTCCCTGCACCAAACTATAACATAGACAGTCTGAGCCACGGCGATCCCCCAATTTGTGATATCAAATGCTACGGCGGCACCAGTTATGCCCCAATTGAATACATAGATAAACAGCCAAAGGAGTCCAACGTGTATTATTAGAGCCACCAACCCAATCCAGGCAAGCACAGCAACCTTGCTCTGAGCCTGAAGGAACTTCTGTGTCGGGAAGGCGATGGCAAGTGAGAACAACTGAGGAATGATTAGTAGGGTAAAGTTTCCTGCAATATCTGCAATGTCATCTTCTTGTCCTAAAAGCTTTAAAATCGGGGTTGCAAACACGTAAATGGGCAAAAGAAGGATGCAGGTCGTCCATAGGATAATCCAGGAACGTTGCATGTAAACCCCGAGCATGTGGACCTGCCCAGCACCAAAAGCTTGACCGCAGAGCGTCTCGAGTGCGCTCCCCATTCCAAGCTGCAAACGATTGTGTACAACAAGACATTAGTCTCTTTCTGTTCTAGCCACTACAAAACCATTAACTTAGACCTTTCCCAATATGTGGGACTTCATCTACACAACACAGTGTCAGTAATGTAATTTTAAGAAGAACCTCTACCGGATGTAATCATTACAGAAACGACTTTGACTATTTTGATGGTACGGAATTGGTTCATGGAAGAGAACCCAACTCGCACAATACTTGATCTGAATAGCGTTGCCGGGAAACAAACAACTGACACTCACACACAAGCACCATAAGTGAAGCACATGAATTCTGTAGAGGGAGACCAACCAGGAAACCGAAGGAGAAGGTGCTGATGACAGTGAGAGAAACAGAGACGCCGGAGAACTCGAGAACTCCGATGTGACCGACAAAAATGTTGGTGACGGAGTTGGTCCCGAACTGGCACAGAATGTTGAAAGCGATGGGCCCGCCTATCTTCCATAACTTGGTCGTCTCCGTCCAGAACATCCGCCGCAGCGCCCCCACGCTTCTGACCGGCGGGTAGTCCCCTTCTCCATCTATCAGCGGCGTCTCCATGTCCCTCAAGCTCGTGTGGTGACTGGCTCCGCTGGTCCCCAAGGTCTGGGAGTTGTTAGCGTATTGAGGAGTAGTAGGTTTGGTTGTTGCGCTTTCTATGAGGCGAATATCCTCACTGCTTTCTTTGTGTGCAAACCGATTCAAATTAGCGCTTTCTTCTGCCATTTTAGCCTGATTTGGTAGGAGATAAGTGAGTTATTAAAAAAAAAAAAAAAAGGAAAACATATGGTGGGCATTTCAAGTTATATTAGTTTAATGCGTTATTATTGAAAAAGTCTGAATGAATTCGACTTTAGTAATATCACATGTGGAACATCCAGCTTTAGGTTCATGGCATGTTGTCGACGTTGCTTGACTACCTGCTAGTCTACGTACAGTACCCACGCCTCTAACTACGCTCAACACGTGATGTATAGATTTCTAGAAGGGTTAAAGTCCACATCCTTGTTTATGTTTTTCCCTCATGACGTCCAGTTAACAGGGACTCCATCAATTATTCTCTTTGGGTCTCCATAGCCATAATCAAAGTAAATATTCTCTTATACTTCACCTATGCTTTTAGAGTTGAAATGGATAAACTTTAGTTTTTTCATGTAACGCAAAAATTCAATTTAAAAACTAACTCATTAATTGAGAATAACAAATTTTAAAATTACTTATTTTTAAATTTCCATCATCAATACAGCTCATACTCACCACTCAATTATCTTTTAGATAAGAATTCTTACTAATGTGACTCCAATCATTGGAATGAATCATGTGCCCAATAGTTTTGATAAAACAAAGATAAATAGTTTTTAGTATAAGACCTTTGTTGTTAACGTTTTCCTGTACATCGAATGTATTTGAAGAGTTTCAAATTAAATATGAGTTCATTTTATACTTTGATATCATACAAATAAGTTAAAATTTAATCCAATAATTGAGATTAGAGTTGAAGTTCATAAGTTTATGTTTAAATTTTATCCAATAATTACTCTTTTATGAGACTTCAATCCTTGATAATAAATACTTAACCTTAGAATACCTCAACAATAATATATAGATATTGATAATAAATTATCCTCTTTTTCTTTTCTTTTTTCATTTAAAAATTCGATAAATCACAGATAAATTTACGTAAACGACTGTTAAGAATGGCATAATATAATCTCACATGTTAAGAATGATTTGAAAAAGTCACATATCATTCAAATATTAGTTTAAAATTTTGTATATATATAAAAAATTCTTATACTCTCAAGTAAACTTTTAAATGAAACTGATTTTCAAACAATCACCAGATTCTTATTCTTGTACAAGATTGATTCTACAGCTCCGGTTAAGGCTAGGAATGATCCCGTTGAAGGCTGACAGTGCCGGCAAAAGACAACAATTTGAATGCTGTATCTGTCCATTGGAGGGATTCCCTCCCTTGTTACGGATGTGACCAAGTTGTGGATGGCTAGTCAGTAACATGGGGCTGTGACAAGACAAGGCACCTGTGGAGGGTGTTGAAGTAGACTGAGCCCACGGCGTCGTGTACTTTCTGCAGATTCACCATTTACGCAAGGATTTAAAATCCGACTTCCTGCAGTCTGGTGATTAATCCCATGTCCTTTTTAGCTAATCTCATTAGAGGAGCAGCATAAGGCCAGTATCTCTAAACTCGGCTGGCTGAACCACCAATCAACTACCCACCAGCGATTGCGTAGCAGAAACTAAAGCTAGTTCATCACATGACCGACAGAGATAGACCATTTAATACAAAAACAACCCTTATACAGAGATTCAGGCTCGATTATACAATAATATCATTCATGTCCGGGTCAGATTCCGTACATCTTCTTTTTCCTCAATCCAATATCAACCCTTTAAGCCATTAAGCTAAAAATCCGCCATTATGCGGCACCGGTGGCAGATTCCTGAGATACACCCCTCCATCAATATACAATAGGATTTCATTGAAGTACCCCTTTAGGGACGGGTTGGGGTTTAGGTCTATTTATCACTTTCTTTACTAGGGAGTTATCAAGGTGAGAGACAACAGAGTAAGCATGGCAAACTAGAAGGCCTAAAGTGGATGTCTCAAGGAGTGCGTTGGGATTTTCTTTTTCTATCTTCCCGTATTTACTTAAAGTGAGAAACATGTGGATACTGCGCTGGTTGAGAAGTGTGATTTTCTACTATGTAGTTAACATACCTAACACCATTTGGCATATTTGTGCCTACAAATATTTCTTAGATGATTGAGAAGAAAAAAATAAGTAGTTATACAAAGTTAATTGAGGTTAACATGAAAGTAAGGCTGATACTTCTTGAAAATGGATAGATCTTATAGCAAGTTTCTCCATTTATAATTTGCAATAATTGTGGATCTTGTTTGTATTGCATTTCCTATTTATGAATTGATTTGAAATTCAGATTTTGTCAAGCTTGAATCAATTGTCATAACAAGCATGTATGCTTTTGCAATTGCCTATAACCAAAAAAATAAGATGCTAATTTAGTACTAGAGAAAGTGGATGACAACAATATAAATCATTGTCTATGGAACATCTTCAAATGTCCCAAAAGGAACAAATTCTTTTGCAAGATTATTCTTCTCTATTTATTCTGACACCTTGAGAATTCTTGATAGTCAATAGCATTTTTGATAAAAGAAATAGAAGCAACGAGCCTTTCTTTACAATTAGATTCGTCTTTAACATTTAACACATACCTATAACCAAAAACATAAGATGCTAATTTAGTACCAGAGAAAATGGGTGACAACATAATAAATCATTGTTCATGGAACATCTCCAAATGTCCCAAAAGGAACACATTCTTTTGCAAGTTTGTGCTTCTTCATTTATTATGACATCTTTAGAACTTTCAACAATCAATAACACTTTTGGTAGAGAAAATGGAAACAATTAACCTTTCTCCACAATTACATTCGTCTTTAACATTTAATACATCCTTGAAGTAAAAAATGACTCAAAACCCTGTCTTCTTCCTCTCTTGTTCACAAATCCTATATTCAAGTAATAACACCTAATTATACCCTTAAGTTCTTACAATAAAAAAAAAATTAATTCCATTGAAAATACATTTCACAAAATGGTTATAGATATCCAAAGTCAATTAGTTGTCCTTGTTGATAACTTAAACCTACAAATGATGATAAACAAAGAACTAACCTAAGCCAAGCTGGTAAGAGAAAAAAAAAATGTTGTAGCAAGATGAGCCTTAAAGGGAACATACGATAGACAAATACATCTAAAACTTCACTATATTTAAATAACACTTATATAGTAGTTCCTTATCATAACTTCTTTATATTTGAATAATTAAGGTTGATAGGATCCTTGTTAGTTCTTTTACATTTGACTCATTATCCAAAAATGGAGAAAAAGAGATACACCAAGTATATTCGTGTATCTACTTCAAAGTTAGAATCTTTTTGTAATAGACTAATAATGTGTATCATATAACTAAATGGAGATCCATAAGAATAAGAATAAATAAACAACAAAAGAAAAAGTATAACAAGATCGACATATCAATCAGTTGGCTTGATGCTTTGATGAGAAAGTAAAAAGTAAAAAATAAAAAATCTTAAGATCTAATTTTAGACTCCATGTTTACTTGATGCTCTTTAGTTTAGCCACCTTTATGAATTGTACCATTATGGCTTACTTCTTAAGCCTAGCTCTTACTTGGAGAAATGATAATTGTTTTTGTGCCTTTTGCCATCACAAGTCAAAAGATAAACTATAAAAGGAAACCATCCTCTCCTAAGTCAATGTTCTACAATGCTAGTAAAACTCATGAATGTCAACAATTTATGTTAAGAACAAGAAGTATAACTCCAGTACTAGAGGGATAAATGTGTGTGTGTGTGTGTGTCTATAGTGATAAATTCTACTCAAAGCTTTGAAGTGTGTGTGTGCATGGTATTAAGTGTTTTATCGATACTAAATGTTTGATAAAAGGTACCTATAGTCTTGAAGGTAGGGTTGTGTGTTAGTCCAAGGACTAATAAACCTTACACCAAGAATTGAAAAACCTATCAACTGGAAAAATAAATGCATTTGCTAAGATTAGAATATATGGATTTCAAAAGCTTATTTGTTGTACCTTATTTTAAATGATAGTTCACTTATTGTAAAAAGCTTGAGCACATAATTATAAGTTGGTAAAAACATATTCTCAATTTTTGAATGTCTTTGAGAGATACTTTAGGGACACTAAATATTTGTAAATACCTTGATGTGATGTGGAATCTAAAACCATGGCTTTAAGGACCATGTTTGAAGTTTGTAACAGTGGTGCAAGAGCAACCATAAAGCTTGAGATGGGGCCCCTCAACATATATGGAATCAACTATTTATGACTCACGCATATCATTTTAGGATTATTTAACGGTGTTACTTGATTTAAAAGAAGACTAATGGCATAAGGTTTAGGAATAAAAAAATGAATTTCTGTATATAAAAGAAAAGAAAAGGTTAAATACATCTCAAGTTGCCTTTTTGTTTCATCAAGAGAAGAAACATCCACACCTTTGGGATAAAAATGTCATAGAAGATAGAACCCTACAACTTATGGGAGCTTAAGGGGACTTCCACTTGAGTGATAGGTTGAATCTACCTTCTTCTTTCAATAAAATACATCCCCCCATTTTTCAATAGAAAACTTCATAGCCCATGAAAGCTTGGTGCCATGATCAGCTTAATTATCAACATTGACCATGGCCAGCAAAAGCAACAACATGCCTAAGGGTAAATTAACCAAAAGGCATGTTGCTAAAGGATAGGTATAAAGGGTGCACATGAGGGAGTTGAGGCATTTGAGAAGGTAGCTAAGGCTGCACTAACCTAGACTGAAGGAAACGAGCACACACATGTAAGAGAAAGCACCTGAGGAACCAAAAGTCAAAGGTGTACATGGATTAACAAGCCCTTATACATGCTAGGAACATTGTCAAAAAGACTAATGCTTACATGAGTGAGCGCTAGTGCACAAAGACCAATAGTTGTGTGTATGTGTGCTGATGTGGGAGCAATTATGTCGGCCTAAGCTTTTAGCCCAACCTATATGTTGAGCTTGTCAATTAATACTTGTTTGGGCTACAATGTAATTTAGTGGGTCCAAGAAAGGCAAGGTTGATATCATGAATATTCTACAGAATCTTTATGGTTTGAGTCATTGATGTTAGGGATTTCTAAAATAGTTGTTGAGTCCTTAATTTCCTAGGGTTTCTTTATTGTTTGGGATTATTTCCTTTTGTTTGGGTTTCCTTAATTGTTTGGATTCCTTATTTATCTAAGGTTTCCATACTTATTAGATCTCTAATTTGTTTAGGATTTCTTTATATGTCAGGATCCTAATTTGTTTAAGATTTCCTTAATTATAGGGATTCTTGATTTGTCAGGATCCTTTTAGGGTTAAGTTTAGCTACCTATTTAAAAAGAGTATTGTTTCAATTATTAGCAGACTTGTTTTTCGCAGAGAATTAGAGAACCTTTGTTTCTTTCAACTTTAGCTTCCTTTATCCAATTTTTGCCAGAAATTGGTGGTGGAGCACCTCCTTGGCTGGTGGCATTACTTTTACGTCTTAGAGAGATTACTCAGCAATTATCTTTTATCTTTTATCTTTTACTTTTAGTTATTCTTATTCTCATTTTTCTTTCATCATTTCTATCTAAACATTCACTTTTCTAATTGAAAACCCAAAAAAACACAATTTTTTTTTTTTTTTTTTTTTTTACATATCTTCCTTAACCCGAGCTCGCTTAAGCTCACCATTGGATTCGCATCATGTTCCCATCAAATATTTTGTTGATACTAAAAATTTGATAAAAGATATTTCTAATCCCCAAGGTTAGGTAATGTGTTAGCCTAAGGATTAATAAAATAGATGTATAAAGTGATATTAAAATATCTAGAATTCAAAAACATATTTGTTGTACCTTATTTCAAAGGACAATTCATCTATAATAGAGAGCCTAAATGCATTATTATAAGCCAACAAAGACATATTATCAACTATGAATGTCTTTGATAGTTTAAGGACATAAAATATTTGTAAACACCTAAATAAACATAGAATTTGAAACCACTTAAAAGACTATGTTTGAAACTCCTAATGATATTAACAAAAGCCACCCCAAAGCTTCTGATAGCCCCCATAACAAATATAAAATCATCTATTTGAGACTCATGCACAAAGATTTTACTACAATCATCACTTTACGATTGTTTAAGGTGTTGCTTAATTTGTAAAAAGACCATTGGGCTTGAGTTTAAATGAATTATATCCATAAACGAAAAGAAATGAAAATTTCATATACATCTCGATTCATATTCATGTTTTCAATAACAAAAGAAACAACCATGCCTTTGGGAGAAAGTGGGAAAGGATAAAACCTTGTAGCTCATGAGGCCTAGGGTACTTCCACTTGAGTAACAAAGTTGGAGTTTACCCTTCTCCAAATAAAATCTCTCCCTCCTAACACCAAAAATGTCTTGGTTTTGGAATTCTTTTATCTTGAGATTGTAATATGGAGATGATAGCTTAGTATGATACTAACTATGCCCCATGCCCTATGAGTTGAAGATCCATAACTAGGTTCTGTGTAAAGTTGGGAAACTCGTTGTTATCGTGGAAGACGAAGAAACAATCGATTGTATCTTTATCCTTAGCAGAGTTAGAATATCATGCTATGACAAAGACAATTTACGAGATAGTTTGGATGAGAGGCTTGCTTCGAGATCTCAACATTTGGGTGCAAGGACCTACAACCTTATTTTGTGACAATGATACAGCCCTCAAGCTTGTAGCGAACCCGATAATTCATGAAAGAACAAAATACATTGAAGTCAATTATGATTTCACAAGAGATAAGATTCAGGAAGGTGTGATTAAGACGAGGAATAAGAACTACCAAATAACCTACATATATCTTTACCAAACCTCTATGTCACATACAACTTGCGTATCTATTAAGCAAGCTTGACATTCTTGACATTTACTAGCCCTAGTATTTTCTTCTCTCATATTAAGATGATAGCAATATTCCAACTATGGATATAGATCACATTGTATAGGGAAATTATTCTTTCTTTAATTGTAATTATTTTTTTCTTTTCTCAATCAATTCCTTGAATTTTAAGTAGAATGTCTTGTAATTGTTTCTATTCAAGCAATCAATAAGAAAGTTTTCCCATCATTATTGTTCTTCACCATTGCTTCCTCTCTATTTTTTGCCAGTGTTGCTTGCCTTCCTACTTTCATCAACAGAATAAACAATTGTGCCTTTGGGAGAAAATGAAAGAAAAGACAAAACCTTATGATTCATAGGAGCTTAGTGTCACGCTCGACTTAGTTGTCAATATCGAGGATGGACAATGGATGCATCGACGTGCCAACGGGTAGATTACCCAAGAGTTATGGTCTTGGAGGATGGGCACAAAAGGGTGTGCATGAGGGGATTAAGGTGTGCAAGAAGGAAGCCAAGGCCACACCAATCTAGATCAAGGAAAACAAACATATTCATATAGGAGTAGCCATGCGCACGAGCAACAAGCACTTGTGTGAGCAAGGAACACTATTAGAAGGACTTCTCATGTGTATTAGTGCACGTAAAAGTTAGTAGGCATCAACAAAGATTAGCACTATAGTTGATTGTTAAGATAATGTCCCATAATTACTACTAGTTGTTGAGAGTAATTACTAGATTGTTGGGGTTGATGTAAGTTAGGTGGCAATGTAAAGCTCAAAGGATAACCATGGACCAAGAAGCTAAAGACAATACAAAGGACTTGGCCATTACACTATCCAAGTAGTTAAGGAGTCGCCACGTGGATGAAGCGAGTCGTTGGAAATTGAGGAGTTTAAATACACCTTAGAAAACTAGTGGAGGGTTGTGTTGGTGGAGTTTTGAGGCTAAGTAGCCTCAAGGAATTGAAAACAATATCCTTCCCTCTTTGGAAGGAAATCAACAAAAAATGAGTTCTAAGACACCTAGAGTGAATGAGGTTGTTGAGGTAGTTGGAAGAGGAGGTTGATAGCATTAACACTATCAAAGTTGTCAACAAAACATGAGTGTAGTCCATATGGGGGTTTATCCATTCCGAGAAAGGTCATGGTAGGGTGAAGTGTTAGTCACAATTGAACATATAGAAGGAAAAGACAGGAAAATCAATCTTGTGGAGGCTTACTCATGGCTTTACTTTGCAAGGGAAATGAGGGGGTAAGGGATTTAGAGGAATGGTTGAAAGCTAGGGTCTATCTAGCTCCTCTCCTTTGCACATTCTTATCAATGAAGCGTTTACACTTCTCACGTAATTCCTTGTTCCATTATAGAATATCTCATCACATCATAGGGAACAAACATTGTCTCATCTAATTATCACCTTGCTATTCACCTTGCTATTCAGGCAGACAAGTTGAGCTATGTTTAGGCCTGGCGCCACAGAGGCTAGAATTGACCAATCTATGACATTAGGAGGACTTTTACCTAAGTGGCAAGGTTGGAGTTAGCACCCTCCTCAAATGAATATCCAAATAAAGTACAATACATTTTTTAGCATGAATAAAAATCGTCATAAAGAGTATTTCTCCATGGGATGAGAAGGCATATAAAGAACGATGTGAAAAAGTCACGTACTATCTAAATATTATTCTTAAATATAATTTTAAATAAAACTGATTTTCAAACAATCACCAGATTAGGATACGAGATCTCGTATAAATTGTGGAGATACTTGTACAAGATTGATTCTACAGCTCTGGTCCAGGCTAGGAATGATTCCTATGAAGGCTGATAGTGCCGGCAAAAGACAACAGTTTGAATGCTTTGTCTGTCCGTTCGAGGGATTCCCCCCTCCTACGGCTGTGACCAAGTCATGGATTTCTCAGGAGAAACATGTGGCTGTGACAAGGTACCAGACCGCGTACTTTTTGCGGCTTCACTGTCACACAAGGATTAAAAGTCCCGACTTCCTGCCGTCTGGTGATTAATACCATGTCCTTTTTAGCCAAATCTCATTGGAGGACCAGCATCGGGCCCTGTTTCTCGAAACTCGGCTGGGCTGAGGCATCAGTCAGCTAACCACCAGCAACTGCGCAGTAGAAACTAAAGCTAGTTCATCACATGACCGACAGAAATAGACCATTTAATACAAAAAACAACCATTATACGGAGATTCAGGAGGATTATACAATGATATCATTCATCTCCTGTGGTCAGATTCTGCACATCTTCTTTTTTCTCAATCAAGTATTAACCATTTAAGCCATTAAACTAAAAATCCTCCCTTACGCGGTACTGATGGCAGATCCCTGGGATGCACCCCTCCATCAATATACAATAGGATTTCATTAAAGCACCCACAAGGTCTCTCTACCCGGGAGTTACTAAGGTAAGACAACAGAGTAGGCACGGCAAACTAAAAGGTCTAAAGCAGTTGTCAGTATCCGTCTCAGTCAGGGATCACTTCGTTTTGTCAATGCCTTCAGCGATCAGCACGTAAAACATCCATTTCCTCAGCCGCTGTTACTATTTATTAAAGTTGCTTGCTTGGTCTGGGACATCTCCTTTACACCCCAGTATGACCCACTAAGCGGCGCCACACTCTATCCGCGAGTTGAACGCAGCCTGTCGAGTCATACTCCTACTTTGAACTTGTTGCAGCCTTTATTCTAGTCCAAAGGTTGAGCTCCCCTTTTGTTGCCTCCCGTATATATGGGACGCAAACACGGCCTCCTTCTCTGTATTGTTGGTTTGCGGAGTATCTTCTTTTTTCCTGACCCAAGTGTATGGGATATTCTCCTATGTCATCGCTAAAATTCAACGAAATTGTTAAGATGTAGTAGTCAATGAGTCTTATATTACTAAAAAAGATATTAAATATCTTGTTTATAAAGATATGAGTTTCACCACATTAAGAAAGATATTAAATATCTTGCTTATAAAGAGATAGATGTTAAGATCTAGGCGCGCGCACACACACGAGAGGAAGACAAAGATTTTAGAATGGTTCGGCCCAGGCATGTCTACGTCCATTGTCAGCGTTGCCGACCTCTTTTCTTTCTCATTAGAAATAATTTGGAGTGTTTCGAGCTACAAGCTCTTTGTCGGAGAAATTGACCGGATTGCTACAGTACTTACACAGCAACAGAACGTGCGGTCTCACTCTTTCTACACAATCTTACGGCTCAAACTTACTTTTCTCTCTCCTACTCCTAACTATTAAATGACCTGAGAAATGTATTTATAATATTTCCATTCTTCACCTATTCTAATCCAAATATTATTTGGGTTAAGAAGATCATTTCACCTTCACTAACTATTACAAATTCCTAACAATTAGATTTCACTATTTAATATTTTTAAGATTTTAAGTTGAATATAAACTCTACTCTATAAAATCCCAACATGGTATCGAATGAAGTTCTCAAATTCACTTACTACAAGGTTGATTTTGTAGTACATTTTACTCAAAAACAAAGTTCATGTCAAAGAGAAACAATTGGAGGGATCGAGAAGTAAGACAAACCCCGACCGTCTGCTATGTGACAGGTCATTGCACCATGTAAAATCAGTGAAAATTGGCATATTTATTGAGTCAAAGCCACTTGCCGCAAAGGACAGTTGCACCAATTTATATTTGCAGTCCTTTCATGTAAGTAATATTTATTCAGCATTTAATACAAGCCTTTAATAACAATGCCTTGTGTTGATTTTTTCTTTGGGAAATTAACCGATCTTTTTCTTTTGTTGTTCCATCGTCAATTCAAGGAAGTAAATCAGAATGTGATACTCTGTCTCTTTGCCTTGGGGGTCACTATCTAATAGTGAACGGAATGATTATCAAACCAAGGCGAGCTGATATAAGAGGAGACACTTCAGACCCACTGAGTGAGAGCCTGGATGCGTAATCAATTAACAAGATGTCTTATTGGGTTCCCCTTACGCAGATTTCCCAAGTGCATAGAAACCTTGATTGCTCTTGCTGGGATTAGATGACGACATGAAAAACGCCGGAGCGGAAGCCACGATCATGACTGGACTCCTAGTGATGCGCGGGATGGGATCGTAGCTATAGCCTTTAACCACGACGCATTCATCATTGATGCGATCGCATTGGCCCTGCTCCATAGTTGCATAATTTGTCATCCGCCAAGTTTCTTCGCAAATACTGTCTGAAGTGCTTGCAGGGCGCGTTGAACAGCCAAACTTTAGTTTGAGTTTTAACTAAGTAAGATGTTCACCCCTTCCTTTTTACGAAAACCTCTATTGTCCCCATCAAATTCAGTAAGAGAGAGAGAGAGAGAGAGAGAGAGAGAGCTGATATTTGGATCAAAGATAGAAAACTTGGGGTAGGGAAAAGGTGCATGGCACACGTTACCTTTCCTAACCTTGTTTTTAATTAATATCCATAATTTTGGTGACAACAAAAACGATTCATAGGCAATGCATGAACTCTAAATTAATGTTGTTCATAACTAACCAGAACTCGTGTGGTTTAATCATCTCATCTATCTCTAGTTATAAGTTGTATTTATATTGATTTTAATTAATTTAATATTATTTTTAAACACTCTCTTTCAAGTTGATATTTATTATGAGTATCCGAAATAACAATTATTAAATTTTAAAAAATAAATATTTTTTAATTTGAAATCAAATAAGACTCTTAAATCAATATAAAATTTATCATGATGTTGTAATGATGAAGCCACCATGAGTTTTCATTTAATCAAGGAAAAGTACGTGGTTAAACACAATCCCTAAGAGTATCCTAGGATGGATTAACCCGAGACAGAGCATCACAGCGCCCACGCTGACGATCGATTTAAAAACTCCGGGGAAAACTGGTAAATATGAAACCGCGTAACTGCCGTCCGTGGAAAGAAACTGGCCATTAATCACTGCTTTGAAAATTATTCTGAATCATCTTCCGACAGCGTGTTGCATACAACTAGGCATGGAATGTGCGCCGTTGATTCTGACGGCATACGAGTTCATGCATCATCTCAGGGGGCTGCGACCTGCCGAATCACGATATGCGGGGAGTGTGGATTTCGTGTGGCTTTGGATACTCGTGTGCGCGTACCGCCCCTCGTAAAGCGCGTAGCAAGATTCTTTAGTCGGCGCCGCTTGCTTCCTCGTGTGGAAACCGGTTAACCCCGGTTGACTCGAACCACGTAACCAAACAAACATTACGCAGGTATAAAATGCCGAACACGCGCTTCGGGGCCACGAGTTTAGAGTGATCCGTTTTTCCGTTAGGCGGCCTGCACCAACTTCCGAGCTGCACAGGGATTACGGAAAATGACGCTTCTACCCTCGCACAAAACCGAAGTTCCCCAGGGCAAGGGGAGGGAGGGAATGGGGTTTTTAGGTGAGGTGGTCGGGGGGGTTGAGTTAGGCAAGTGAAGAACCCTGACGTATGTTGCCCAGTTGACACGTGGAGGAGGCAGAGGGCTAGATTCCGTTTCGGGGAAAGGCGGATAAAAGGTGGTTTGGAGTTTTGGATGGTTTAGTTGTTGTTAACCAATTCTGGCACTCAAGTTTTGCCTACACGCAACCATGCCTGAGTTGTCAAAAAACTCAGAATATTTCAGACTAATTCACGTAATTACCCTTTATGAGACCTATTGATGGACAGCAAAAGACCCAATTCTTTATTTTTCCATCTTTCGCGCGCGGTTGACCCACCACTCACTGCCCTTTCTGGATATGAGGGGTCTTCCTTTTTGTTCTTTTTTCCTTTTTTTTTTCTTTTATTTATTGCAAGGGTTCAAAAAGGCAAAAGGGCCCGGGTCAATAGATCAACAGCCAGAGTACTTCAACTGTAAGGAAAGCATTGAGAGAGCAAGAGTCAAAGGAAATTACAGTTATATTTTCCACATAATATTGAGTTTTTTAACTTCCAAAGGAATATCAGAATGGGAAGAAAGCAAAAAAAGAAAGAAAGAAAGGTGTATTCATTTATGTAATGAAAAGATGCTCCCATGCTACTTAATAATGGCTTAATGTTGAAGCCAAATGATAGGATGGCATGGACTAGGCCAGCAGATTCTCCTTTACTACCAAGCGATGTGGTTGCCTAGAAAGAGGATTGTCCATGAACAGAGAATCAGTTCCCAGGTGACTAATATATTCATAAAAATAAAGAATAAAAAGCCCAGGTTGAAAGGGTCAAGTTTTCTGGTTAAGAATTTTGGGAAAAAACAATCTTGCGGGCTAAGGAACTTGTATACTCTTGTCTGACGAGAATATCTGCAAATATTCAGCGGAGCTTCTAGAATGTTACTCTAAAATGAAGAAAAAGCAACGCTAGACCCCAAACTGCCCCCAACATGCTTGTCGGATTCTTCTTTTTCCCAATATTCGTTGACAACATCCTTTATTACCGCCCATCGAACAATCTTGATCAATTCTCCATCAAATAACATCTCGCGGAGTAGGTCCAAAACAGACCAAATATGAGGTTGTACTTGACCGAGACCGAGTTCTTGTCACAAAACATGACTGAGTGGAATTATTGTGCATGAATGGCATTCATGTCATTTCACGTGGGCCAGAAGTTATTGTACGTTAATTTGAAGCAACAGCCATCCAGAAGGAGTAATTTCACTGGCAGAAACTTAGAGTCCCGTATTTCGATTTGTTTAACAGTTGGTTTTGCGTGTCGGAAGTATTCATATTTAAATGGTTGCGGCAAAGCCAACGTAGACAACTTTCGGATTTGAAATTCTGTTCTCAGACGAAAAGTCGCTTTGCCCGACACGTGTCGGGGAATCGAAGGGATTAACCGGTAAATGTCCTCCAGTGTAAAACCAGCTACTGGAATTTCGAATCAGGAACCAGTTCAAGGAAGTTTCAGACTCACGGGTTGTTCATGTAAAGAAGACCCAAACACCGTCCCCATTGGGCGAAACGGTCACTTTCGTGCTGCTCTGGACTGCATTCCCTGGGGGTTTTATGCCCAAACCTTCGTGACAGCCCCGTGAGAGGATCCCAGCCGAATAAAGATCAGTTTGCAAACCTTTGGCCCGCATCCCTCAGAAGGCGCGTGTGGGACACGCTCGCAGAATAGGCCCGGTAGAAGTACGTTCGCCAAATCCGAATCCGTCCGCGCCATTCATGCGCGGAGGGAAAGCGTGCGCTTGTTTACAACAGGGGTTTGGAAGGAGCTAACAGCTGCGTCATCAAGGAGTAGGTTTTACTCAACTTTATCGCCGTTGGCTTTCCATTGAGATCAAGGGAGTTTCAGATCGCGACGAATCTAACGGTGATTAAGTAATGGCAGCACACAGGTTGAGGTGCATGCGGCATACGTCCACATAACTCACTCCAAAATCGGAGCGCTAATTGCTACCCCCGCCCTTCAGCCCTGCGTTACATTCATAAAAAAGAATTCAATTCACCAAGTCCCACAAGAAAGAAACACCAACTCTCTCTCTCTATCCGTCCCATGCGTTTCCTCAAATACCAACTTCTTTAACCTCTCTTGCTCTCTCTCTCTTTCTCTCTCTCTCTCTCTTTCTCTGTCTACCCAAGAAACGAGAACTCTTCTCCAGTCAGAAGAGGAGAGGAGGAGAAGGCAGGACAAGATGGCATCGGGCTTCACCGGAAGCGGGTCCCCGGACTTCTTCAGCGGCCGATCCACCACCATGACCAACCAGGCTCAGCATCCACAGCAGCCTTACCGATCCCAGATGCCGGGTCTCCTCCTGGACCCATCCATCCAGATCGCTCGCCAACAAGCTGCGGTACCCAGCCTAATAGGGAAGCGGACCCTGGATGACTTCCGGACCCCGCAGTTCCAGACCCAGGCGGGGCTCAGTAATCTTTTACTCCGGTCCGTCAAGCCCCGGTGGACTTACCACAACTCCTCCCCCATATCCACCTTATCTCCCATCGACTTTTCCACGTCAACCGCCTCAACTCGTTCAACTTCTTCAGAAGCCGCTTCCCTCTACCTAACGTCGTCACAACAACAACAACAACAACAACAACAACGCTTCGGACGCTCCATCCTACAGCAACAACACCAACAACAGCTTCGGCCTCAGCCGGTTGCCGCCATCGGAAATTCTAGAGTTATTCCGCAGCACAATACGACGATTATCCCAAACTTACAGGGCATGTCCTATATGAATACAACGATGACGACGACAACGACGACGATGCCCATGCACAGCACGCTTCCTCAAAACAGGATTTTGGCGCCCACCGAAGAATTATCGGAGCAGAAGATGATAAATAATCGGCTCCAGGAGTTGGAGAAACAGTTATTGGACGACGACGACGATGACGACAACGGTGACGAAGGGGACGCCGTTTCGGTGATCACAAGCGCAAACAGTGAGTGGTCGGAGACCATCCAGAACCTGATTAGTCCGACGCAGAAACCCATATCGCCCTCACCCACATCATCCACGTCGTCTTCGACCTGCTCCAACTCCTCCGTGCCCTCACCGGGGGTCACCTGCTTAAAGCAGTTGCTTATGGAGGCCGCGACCAACATTTCGGAGAGCAAAATCGAAGCCGCGGCGGAGATCCTCACGCGCCTGGCCCAAGCCTCCTGCAACCCAAAAGGCAATTGCGAGGAGAGGCTGATGAGCTACATGGTCAGCACGCTGAAATCGCGCGTGAACCCGATGGAGAATCCACCCCCGTTGGCGGAGCTTTTCAGTACCGAACACGCCGAGGCGACACAGCTCCTGCACGATATGTCCCCCTGCTTCATGCTGGGCTTCAGGGCCGCCAACCACGCAATTATAGAAGCGACATTAGAGGCAGAGTCCGAGAACGGCAACAGGATTCACGTGATTGATTTCGATGTTGGGCAAGGTGGTCAGTATGTGCATCTCTTGCACGCGCTGTCGCCGCATCTAAAGGGTAAGCCGTTTACCGTGAAGATCACAGCCGTCACAGACATTGATGGGGCAAGAAACAGGCTTGGAATGGTGGGGGCGATGCTGAGTAAACACGCGGAGGAATTAAGTGTTTCCTTCGACTTCAAGGTGGCGGGTGTTCAGAAAATCTGTGAGATAACCCGCGAGTCTCTCGGCTGTGAGCCTGACGAGCCACTGGCCGTGAATTTCGCTTTCAAATTGTCCAGAATGCCGGACGAGAGCGTGTCCACGGACAATCCAAGGGACGAGCTGCTCAGGCGCGTGAAGGGGCTGGGGCCGCGCGTGGTGACGATGGTGGAGCAACAGATGAACACAAATACGGCGCCGTTCGTGGCGAGGGTGGCGGATACGTGTGCGTACTACGGTGCTTTGTTAGAGTCAATGGAGGCGACGGGGCTGAGGGACTGCGCGCAGCGATTGAAGTTGGAGGAGGGGCTGGGGCGGCGGCTGGGGAACTCGGTGGCGTGCGAGGGGAGGGACCGCGTGGAGAGGTGCGAGGTATTCGGAAAGTGGCGGGCCCGGATGGGCATGGCTGGTTTCCAGTTGAGACCACTGGGGCAAAACGTGGCGGAGGCAATGAGGTCACGACTCACTGGGGGTGGAAACCGAGTCAACCCGGGATTCACGGTTAGCGAAGAGAACGGAGCGATTTGCTTTGGTTGGATGGGTCGGGCCCTCACCGTCGCATCTGCTTGGCGTTAACTTCACCCCTTTTCCGTTTGTAATGTTATTATTATTAGAGCATTACTCCATTGTTATGTTGTCAACGTTTTCCTGATGAGAGCTGAGGATAAAAAAGGAGAAAGCAAAAATTAAACTCCCCTCAAAACGGAGGCAATAAAAAAAGAGTGTCTTCTGGTTTCTCTCCCTAAAAACCTGCATTTAGATCTCTTTATCCTCTGTTTTGGTCGCCGGTGAAAGGAACCAGGGTATCTATCTTTTCCTGTGTGTATGGCTAACTTTCTAGCCTGTGTATTGCCTTTTGGATCGCCAACAAATAACAATGCAAGGGGCTCCACCATGGCTGATTATGTTTCCGGTCTTAGCTGCGATTTTACTTTTTACGGAATACTGTGGTAGCCCCTCTTTCCGGAGGGAGATGGGAGTATCTGTTCCTTCATATTTGTCAACCTCCGACGAATGTACTGCTTTCCACTAATTTCGAATTCCCAATCAGCCTTTCCTTGTGCAACACATAATATTCTCTAATTTATATTCAATAATACTCGGGCACACCACTAGCGTTCGTGGAGGGTACCAATCGAGGTTCGACTTTCTCTCTCCTTCGTGTGTCGCCAGAATATATGGTCGGAGGCTCCCAGTGGGCCCTGTTTGGCCCCTCTAGTGGTTCTCCTTGTTGTTTACAGATCACCTAAGATTAAGGCAAATAATATCTGGTACAACCTTCCTCACCGTCCCCCGATCAATGCGAATTTCGTGTTGCAAACTCATGATGCCCACTATAGAAAAATAGTTGAGGAGGAGAAGTGGGATACAAGGCTCCAATTTCAGCTACCTAAATATCACAGTGGATGAACGCATGCCACCTGCTAACCGCACTGGCTTAGTTAGGTTCCAGTTCCCAATCTGCAATTTTTCCTTCTTTTAAACAAAAAATAAATAAATTCATAACGAAATGGTGACATATGGTTATGAAATCTTTGTATGGTGGAGAAACATAAATGCACATTCCAATGGGGGAGGTACTGTGGCTTTATTCTCATCATGGCATTGACAGACAATCCAATGCCAAGGAATCTTCCTGTTTTAGCCCCTATCTCCTCTTTTCTCCTTCTTCCTTCTTCTTCCTTCTTCTTTTCGGTTTTTGAAGTTTTCAATGGACAGGACAAGCTATATTCAATGACACTACGCAGGAACAGATGGGCTACATTGATTACAGAGAAATACATGTCTCCGACGAACTAGAATCGGAAAAGTCCAATCCCTTTATATCATATAACATTTCCTCTACAGCCCGGCAATAAAGCAACATTCAATGCCGTGACATCAAACAACGACGTATTTCTTTTCTCTTCCATTACAATAATTACACGTGATATCCAGTAGTCAATGTAATATCCAGCTGAACACAACAGTGATGTTGGGAACATCAAGGATCGACATGGGTCTACCGTGGAGGCTCACGATAGGAAGTGCCCATGCCCGCCAGCCCAACATATGTTCCTCAAGTCTCTCGATCCCGATTCCGGTCGTAAAAAATTTCTTTTTTATATGAAGGCTATCGAACGGTTGATATTTTCTGTTGGCAACGCTTTTGGGCCGGAAGTGACAGATTGGGACGGAAAAGGGACTTCGAGGTCATTTTGGTACCTACGTGTTTCAATGAGGGGCAGTAATGTAAAAGAGCAGATTGTTACCGTTGGAGCCCTGATGCGCTCTATTTACGTGACCAGCCAATTTGAACGATCCACTTTCAGAAACTGCCTACAACAAGCGTACGATCAAAGGGAAAAGCAAGAAATCTGACGAGAAAATCAGAGAAAACCGAAGAATCAAAGCGAGAAATACTACATCTTCGAAATCGAATTGTGAGTCCTCCGTCTTCGTTCTTTTTTTCTTTTTTTGGATGATTCTGCTGTTTGGTTGATGAGAAAAGATAAGAAAGTTGGGGTAATTTAAACAGAGAATTGTAGAGTAGCATTCCAAGGGCTGATTCCTTTATTCTGGTCTGCTATCTTTGCTTTTTATTGTTTTCTTGACATCTAACCGGTGGGTAAGTGCTTCGTCGAAACTCCAAAACGGTTTTTTTTTTTAATATCATGGTGTCTTTGGGCTTCTGAATATAATCACAAGATTTACATCTCTTAATGTAAAAGAAAGTTTCCTCTTTGTGTTCTCGTGGTTAAGGCTAGGTTTATTTTCTCTTGCCGAACACTTGCACACAGAACGAAATTTGTGAAAACAAGAAAAATAATCTTGTTCTGCCTGTTTTCCAGGAAAATTAGGGGAATCAACGAATTCAAGGAGAACCATAGATTAGATCTTTAAATTTTTTAATCAAGGATCCACCCCTTCTGGCCAAGAATATATAATATTTAAAAAAGATTTCTTGTTTATTTGGTTCTGGTTTACTAGATATCCTAGTAGAGGTTCTTGACAAAGTGGTAGCGAGGGCTTGCTTTTCTACTACAGAATTGTGGGTATATCATTCTCAGAAATTTGTACTGCAATCGGGGTTTGCACATTTGATGAAGATTCAGAGTCAGAATAAACAATACTTAAGAGCGATGCTTGTGAAAACTTTTATGTTCTTTAGTGTACAAGCATCCATTTGTTTTCGGAGTACTGAATGCCTTATCCATTGATGTAATTGAGAGTCTCTTCAAGTGGCTGTACCAGACATGGGTGGAAGCTCTCCTGAAATGGTTGAACGAGAAATGGATGGAGTGGCGCACCCGATCGTCCAACTACAACCGATTACCCAGGGACGACAGAGACGTTGAAAACTGATCTGAAGTCCAGCAATCTGAAATCCAGCAATCTGAAGAAAATCCAGAGACTTCTAACCAGCCAGGGACGACTGAAGAGAACGCAGATGAACACAAGGATGTGGACAGAATCTGAAGAAAACACAGGTATTAGATTAATAGAAGTTGATTAGTAGTTGAAGACTGGTCCTTATTTTGGTTTAAACTTAGGTCGTGGGTTCAAGGCTTACTTATATCAATGTGCTTTTGAATGAGATTTTTTTTTCTTCTTCTTTTATTATCATTAACTATTGTAAATGAATTGCTTAGGCTATGGGTTCAAGGCTTACTTATATCGATGTGCTTTTGAATGAAATTTTGGCTTACTTATATCGATGTGCTTACGAATGAGATTTGTTTTTTTTTTTTTAACTCATTCGTAAGAACATCGATATAAGTAAGCCAAAATCTCATTCAAAAGCACATCGATTTAAGTAAGCCTTGAATCCACGGCCTAAGCAATTCATTTACAATAGTTAATGATAATAAAAGAAGAAGAAAAAAAAAATCTCATTCGAAAGCACATTGATATAAATAAGCCTTAACCCACAACCTAAGTTTAAACCAAAATAAGGACCAGTCTTCAACTACTAATCAACTTCTATTAATCTAATACCTATGTTTTCTTCAGATTCTGTCCACATCCTAGTGTTCATCTGCGTTCTCTTCAGTCGTCCCTGGCTGGTTAGAAGTCCCTGGATTTTCTTCAGATTGCTGGATTTCAGATTGCTGGACTTCAGATCGGTTTTCAACGTCTCTGTCGTCCCTGGGTAATCGGTTGTAGTTGGACGATCGGGTGCGCCACTCCATCCATTTCTCGTTCAACCATTTCAGGAGAGCTTCCACCCATTTCTGGTACAACCACTTGAAGAGACTCTCAATTACATCAATGGATAAGGCGTTCAGTACTTAAGGGCTGTACCTTTCTTTTTTCTTCTCAATAATTTGACTTAATAGATAACAAGAAAGAAAGTCTGGGGAATTGTTTAGAGGCTGATTTTGTGTAAGAGTTGGTTGTTCTTCGTCCCATATTTTGTAGAATATTGTCTCTGTTTTTTATGGTGTTGAGATTAACTAAACTGCATCTTCTATTTGCTCACTAATTTAGCCATTCTCGGATGAGTAAGGCTAGAGCTACTTTTCTCTTTCAATAAGTTTCTGTTGAAGCATTTGTCATTGCATTAATTCTGTTCCTGAGTTTCTAATTCATCGCAGTGCACTAGCAAGTTTGGAAGAAACTATTAGTAAGTAAATAGCCTCTATTTTTCTCTAGCAATTTGTACAAATGTAGGGAAACAATTGCTGATATTGTTGACAGTCAACAGAGTTTTACAAAAATGAGTGTTTAATGATGATCTTGAGCCCATTGTGCCTAAAGAAAGTATAAAGCTGAATTTCCATTTTCTCAAACAGCTGGGCCATTGTTCATTAAAAACAAGAATGGCAACGCAAGCTGATCAACTGATCCAAGATCAGAACTTTCATGTTCACTACACTGGTATGCTGCCTATGCACTCTGCAATTTTTAAATTACTCAGTGCTCTTCACTTCTTGGCTGTCTCAGTCTAACTTTATGATATCTATGGTAGGTGCTTCTGCTGGGGGAAAGACAAATGCTTTGAAAGCAGAGAGGAAAAGAGGGAATGGTGGAAGGAAACCGCTTAGTGATTTATCAAACTCAGGAAAGCCTGCTCCTAATCAGGCCCCAAAAATTAAAACTTCAACGAAGGTGCAGGGGGGTAGCAGGAAAGCACTTCTAGACATTTCAAACTCTGGCAAGGCACATCTACAACAGGAGGCACCAAAGAAGAATCTCAACAAGAAGCTGGGTGTTGTGGCAGAGGAACCACTTTGTGATGTCAGTGCTGTTGCTGAAGAAAAGTTTCTGCATAATCATCAAGAGTGCATTAAAGCACATACCAAGTCTATGGACATGGATGAATTTCTCAGAACAGTTGGACTAAACTGTGGTAATACCATATTTACACTTATATGCAGGCATCAATGATTTGACAGTTTTGCACAGATATTTGATTTCATCATCTGGTGTTTCAGATCTTTCAAAACACGCTGCAACTCCATCAGTGTCAGGAAAAATAAAGGTTAGTTTTTTGTCATTTCTCTTTCAGAAAGTTTGCTTCATCTTTTTAGTTTTCTGTATGCGTTTAGGGTTGGAGGGGATCCTCACTCACTCCGCTTTAGTGTATTCAGCCTGAGAACTCCCTGAACAAGTACCGTCTTGAATTGGAAGAAATGACTGAGGAGTTGATTGAAGATGGAGGATCTTCTTGGAAGAATGAAGTGTTTTTTTCAAGCAAGCCTAACTCTCCACCTCCTCCTTGCATGACCCCAAAGTCCCCTAGTTATTCTACACTCTGGAAGGACTGCGACATCATCAACTTTAAGTTGATGGAGACTCCAAAACTGCCAAGGCACTGAGCTAGTTTCATTTTGCAATGTATAAATCTGTTTCAAGAATTTGTTGTCTCGTATTGTACCGGAGACTTTCATTTTGCAATGTATCTTACCTGCTTGTAATGTTGCCTTGTGCAGAACTTGACTGTTTGTTTGTTCAGAAGTGTTGCTTTTCCTAAGAATCTTCCTCTTTGTCCTCTTCTTCTCCCCTATTGTTTAGTTTGTAGCGAGGCATTGTAGCACGGGCCTGGTCTCATCCTAAAAAGGTAAGGAGTAGCTGGAGTAGCTGGGCCTTTTTATATAGCCAAATCGTCCTATTTGCTTTCCCATTGTGGAAAACCTAAGTTCATTATTTTATTTCCCACCTACATCAATGTCACCTTCATCGTGGATAAGGTCCCCTACCTGTATCACATTAAGGGTTTTGCCTACTGCATGTCCCACACTAAGGGATAGTAACCCCTATGTGCTAGGTGAGCTCACTACCTACTTAATTCAAGATGATATCAATCATAAGTTATTGAATTAGATTGCAGTTTGACTTTTATATTATTCATTACAAATTTAAATTAATTTTAAAATGTTAATTTAATGAATAAATAAATAAATTTTTTTATATGGTTAAATCATCTTGCATATCTTCCCAATGTGGGAGACTAATCTAATTTAATTAGTAGGCACATGATTAAGTTGAGATTAACGGAAGAGATGTTTGGGATGGCTATTTCTGCTGGGTTTTCAATAAGAGTCCGCCATCTTTCTAGAAGGCAGGCCCAAGAGAATATGGACCATCAAACGAACGCCGGCGGATGAGTAGTCCAACAGGGAAAAAGGCTGCGGCAACACAGGCACCTCACTCAAGCACTCCGGTATCAAAAACCTCATCTTCCTCCGGCATTTGCTTGCGTATATTGGGGACCTGCAAAGTTACGCTCGCTTCAACAAGGCCTGAAAGGGGAACCTTGGAAAATGGTGGTTTGTCTGAGGCTACCTTCTCTCACGTCATCTCTTTTCTCTACAGCCACCGCTAACCCCTTTAGGCGCTCTCGGGTGTTTCTCAGGCGGCGAAGCAGTCCCCAGCTTCACCCATCGCCGTTCGCCGCCAGATTTTCGGCCCAGGGCACAGCTTTGACTGAGGAGCGGGCGGATGAGAAGCCGAAGAATGGAGCGAGCGGCCAGGACCGAGTGATAACGCCTCGGTCGCAGGACTTCAATGCTTGGTACCTGGACATCATTGCCAACGCAGAGCTCGCAGATTATGGTCCCGTTCGCGGCACCATGGTTATCCGTCCCTACGGCTACGCCATTTGGGAGGCCATTCAGGTAACTTTGCCCTTGCCTAAAGAAAAGTCTGACTTTTGAAATGTTTCGATTGCTTCTGAAAGCGCGCTTTCGGTTTGTGATGTAGGAATACCTGAATGTTAAGTTCAAGGAGACCGGTCACAGTAACATGTACTTCCCACAGGTGAGTCATCACTTACCATGGTTTGCTTACTCCCATATATGTGATTGATTGTTGGGTCATGTCTAATGGGTTGTTGCTTATTTTGGAATCTGCAAGGAAATGAGAGGGAGACACATTCTCTATATGGATTTTAGACACTTCTCGTATTGTTAGCTTTATGAAATTCCAAGCACTTCACTTTTCTGATCGAGTTAATCACTTGATTACCACTATATTATGGCATGCCTGGTTACGTCTATGAATGCATTGATCATACCACGTGATTTTCTCCAATTTGAGGGGTTGTGGGCTTCGAACTGCTTGAAGTCAGGTGGATTAATTGGTGAATTTTATTAGCCCTGTGAATATCACTTGATGATGCAAGCGGAACTTTCTTTCTGTTGACTTGCAATTGATCTACCAATATTCCATTCTTTTTAATACAATGGTTATCTCAATGAAGGGTTCACTTTGTGAGGATGAAATGAACCAAGTGAAATTCCCTTAAATCATAACTGTTGGAACTGATATCACGGTATTATTTGCTGGTGCCTCATACTTGTAGACACACCTTGCTACTGCGTGAGAATGGGCAATTTACTCCTAGAAAGGGGGCACTTCTGACTTGATTGATCATTTTGAAGTTCCGACTGTCTTTGAATCAGCCCATTGAATTACCTCTATTATATAAAACCTTGGTAACTTTATTGTATGCCACGTACTTTGCTTTGGAACTGGCTCGGTCTGATATCTGTATCCTGATCTTTGTTGCAGTTTATACCATACTCATTTATTGAGAAAGAAGCTAGTCATGTTGAGGGTTTTAGTCCAGAATTAGCTCTTGTGACTGTTGGGGGAGGAAAGGAACTAGAAGAAAAGCTCGTGGTATGTACACATCTTCAGCCACTTGGCAATAGTGTTTCTATGAAACATAAAACAGTTACCTACACTTTTACGAATAGTGAAACATAAAGCATGCGACTTTTTAAGTTTTTGGAAAACTATAATCTAAGATTTAGCTTTACACTCCTTGAGGCTCTGGCAGGTCCGACCTACAAGTGAAACTATAGTAAATCACATGTTTACTCAATGGATTCATAGCTACCGTGATCTTCCTCTCATGGTTAACCAGGTACAGTAATGTCCATATGATTTGATGTTCCTCCAGCTGTTTGTGTGCATTTACATAATACTGTTTCTTCTTTTGTAAATTATTTTGGTTCAGTGGGCGAATGTCACAAGATGGGAGATGCGAACAAAACCATTTGTGAGGACTCTTGAATTTCTCTGGCAGGAGGGTCATACTGCTCATTCCACTCCAGAAGAGGCAGAAAATGAGGTTTGTGTCTTATTTACTCGGAGACTACTGTTGTTTTAGATTGTATAATCAAAGAATTTTCTTTCATGTAGTTAACTGGGGCTTCTGAACTGCAGGCTTTACAGATGATTAATGTCTATACAAAATTTGCTTATGAGCAAGCTGCAATACCTGTTATTACAGGCCGAAAGTCTAGAGTTGAAACATTTGCTGGTGCTTCCAGGACCTATACGATTGAAGCCATGATGGGTGATCGCAAGGCATTACAGGCTGGAACCAGCCATAATCTTGGACAGAACTTCTCTCGTGCTTTTGGAACCCAGGTACTTGGCATACTATCATGAGTCTTAGTATGTTTACTCGAATCTTCAAGATGTGTGCTCCAGCCTTCTAAGAAATTGGTTGGTTTTTTGTTTCTGACCTCTTCAATGATATGTATTTGTTTGGATGCTTTCTCATCTCTTCATTGGCATAACTTGATCCTGAGCTTGCATCTTTCTGTGTTTTACTTAGAATGTGAGGAGTGCTGTTTTGTTTGATTTAGGAAGATTTGTAGGGGAAGGTAACTTCAGAAATTAGTGTATGTATAAATTCAAGAACTGCAATGAGTTTATTTGAATCCTCATGTCGTAAGTGAGAATCTTTCCTTATGTCACTGCATCTAAAAGAGTCAGAGCCTACGTTTTGAAGAGGTAAATTCATTATTATTCTCGCATCACAATTGGTACTGTTTTTGTTATTTTGTTTGAGTTGCTATGCCGCTCTACATATTGATAAATTCCATCTTGACCATATGCATGGCTTCCTTGCTGAAAACGCTTAATCTTGGACTATTTGACTATATAGTACAAGTATCCTACTTCTCAGTTTTGTGGGTTGTTCTCAGTAGTTTCCAATCTAATTTGTATAATACTAAGAATCTGCTTCTGCCTGCCATTTTGGCTCTTATAATTTTTGCTTGCACAGTCGTTTTGAGAATTTAACTCAAGTTTTCCTTCCTTAGAACTTTTTTGTCAATGATGATTCTTCTTGGTTTCCTTGGAGATGGTACTAATGAAAATATGTGCTTGTATAGTTCACAGATGAAAATGGACAAAGGTTGTTTGTATGGCAAACATCATGGGCAATTAGTACCCGTTTTGTTGGTGGTATTATTATGACCCACGGTGATGATGCAGGATTAATGCTTCCTCCAAGGCTTGCACCAATACAGGTACTTTTGAATGCCCTCTAGTTGTTTCTTAATCAATGTATCTTCTGGCTTATGTTGTTGACCTTGGCAGAGATGGGTTTCAAATGTTAAGGTTTCCTCAGTCTTAAACTGGTGTGAGAACAAAAAAGAGTCATAGAATCAGTCCTATGATATAAAGCCTAGATGTTTTATGTTTCGGTAAAATGGGATATCATGTTCTGAAGAGACTTCATCACATGCCATAGTTTTCTAGAGAGATTGTGATCATTATTCTAGTCCGCCAATGAAGCTCTGTTCTGGATTCATTATTGTAGAAACAAAGGGTCTATTATCTTTGTTAAGGACCAACTTTACCGCTATGTTTGCATAAAGTGATTTTACTTTCTCCCAACTAGGTGTTGTAATTGCCTGGTCTTTTAAGTTTTAATTCCATTAGTGCCTAATCCGAGACATCAATGATTGGTTGTACAAAGGGACTCCCTTTTGCCTCGATTGAAGTTGGATGTGAAAACAGTTCTTCTCAAGACTCGAGTTGCTTTCCAAGGAGATGAATTCATATTTTATCCTTTTGATGAATATCCAGGGGGAGAAAGTTGTGTGTTGTCTTGCTTGAGACTTCCTCAGTTGCTTTACATGGAGAAGAATTTGGTTATGCTAACTTTTTATGGATTCAAAGTTTGTGGGATTAAGTGTCTATAGAAAATTGTTTTGACCTGACGTGCTATAATGTGGTGAGAGCGAGTCAATCAAGGATTTAGCATTATGAATGGCCCTTTTAGTTCTCTTGGTAAGAGAAATGTTTTTTGGTTTTCTCTTTCACAGAGTCGTGACTGGAGGTTTTGAAATGGAAGACATATCAGCCATACACTGTTCCTCTGTGAGTGGCTTATCAAAAAGCAAATCATTTGCTACTTGTGTTCCAACTTAAGTGATTAGCATTATGTGGGTCGTTAGTGTGAATGACTCTCTAAAAAGAAAGAAAAATGCATATGCAAAAGCCAATTGTTAAAAGGTACTGGTGTAATCTGGCAAATGATCAAGATTATAATGTGAATGGTCCTTTATTCCCTGAAGATGATATATGGTGGGAAAGCAACATGTCTTACAAAGGCAGATTCTGGAAGAATATTTGCTAATAATAGAAGTGGAAATTGAAGTGTATTGAGTTGATGTTAAAATAAGGGCACTTGTTCTCGAGGGAAAGTTCAAGTGGATGCATCCTCTCTTTCATGGAATTTTACAGTGGCTATCTTCTGAGGATTGCTTTAGTCTGGGGATGAGATCCAAAATGTTTCAGAGAACTCCCTTCACCCCAGTGGTTTTGGATGTATTGCTTCTTTATTTCCATGTTTTTCTGCTCTTATTTCGATATGTTTTGGCAAGAAGCAAAACCAAAGTAGGGAAACCTCCACATACCCGCACCTTGCAGATAGGGTTTCGTTAATTCAATGGTAATTAGACACCTCATCTACTGTAACACGGTGCAGTTCCCAAACAGCACCAGCCACTTAAACCAAAATGTTGATACTGAAATGAAAGTGAATAAATTTCTCTAGAATGTTTATCATCCACTCCCAGATATCTAATTTACCTGTTACTGCTGTGGTCACCTTTTCATTCCGTTAATGTTAGTGTTTATATATAATTCCACCTTTTGTCACTGCTGATCCTGAAAATAATTGCTTGATAATGCACATGCGGATGAAAACACTAATTAGCTGTCACCTTCAGGTTTGGATGCAAATTCCTTAATTATGCAGCTCACTTTGCGGAGCTCAGTTGGTTGATTGATTTTTTTTATCAATATAATAATTTGAATTCAATTGTTGATGCTTTTGTTTCTCAATAGATTTGGGAGCCTAATTACACTTTTCTGTCTAAATTCTTGCTCTGATGGTTACTTAAAAAATGTGGACTGCATGCTTCCAGGTGGTAATCGTACCAATTTGGAAGAAGGATGATCAAAAGACGGGAGTTCTTAATGCTGCATCATCTGTGAAGGAGCTTTTGCAAACTGCAGGGATCAGAGTTAAACTTGATGATTCGGACCAAAGAACCCCCGGATGGAAATTCAATTTCTGGGAGATGAAGGTTTGTCCTTTTCTTTGAACATCAAATATAAATTTGAGCTCTTTGGTTGCTGTCATGGTGTCTATGCCTAATCGTTATTGTATTTTAGTATGAATTTTCCTCACGGTAATAGTTGCATAAGTTGAGCCATCGGCTGTTAGCCACTTCATCTGCTTATTGTCTGTCCCCTCCGTGGAATAAGTTGAATGGGTTATGAGTTTCAAGAGACTTGGACATAATGTTTTGGGCTAGCATTATATATATTGGATGCAGCATTAATCTTGCTGCTGTACTGTTTCTTCATTATAGCATGCATGTGCTTGTGTACGTACTTTGACATTCATTAAAGTTGGGTACTCACTGTTGCTATCCTACCATTTCTTTTTAATGAAGAAATGCGATAAACTAAAGATGTTGCAATAGTATGAATCTCCTGAATAATATTTTGATTTTATAGGGCGTCCCTCTCAGGATTGAAATTGGTCCTCGTGATGTTTCCAGTAGAAGTGTGGTCATATCTAGGAGAGATATCCCTGGAAAGCAGGGGAAAGTTTTTGGGATCTCCATGGAGCCTTCAATTTTAGAAGCTTATGTAAAAGACAAATTGGACGAGATTCAAGCTGCTCTTCTGGAGCAGGCAACTTCCTTTCGGGACAGGTGTGTTCTTTTGATGTAATGTTTACTACTGATGCTGTAGTTGTGATGGAGTATAATATGCAAGGTGGGAAGACTACTGACTGCAGATAACTATATGCGTTTTGTTTCTATTATTTGATTTTGTTTTTTGGGGTAGGTAGGGAGCATGTGGGGTTGTGTCAGTGCATGCACGTAGATGAGAACAAATTTTTTAAAAGTTGAAAATGGTGATACCAGTTACAAAAAGCAGAAACATGTGATATAGTAGAGTAGAAGATTGTATCTTATCTTGGCCTAGTTTATGAAACCTCCGATGCTGGGGCTGAATCTAGCACTTTTCTTGACATATCTTTTTAAATTGTTATTTTCTTTCTGCAGCAACATTGTGGATGTGAGTTCGTATGATGAACTGAAAGTGGCAATTTTCAAGGGAAAATGGGCTAGGGGCCCCTGGTCAGCCAGGTATTTAATAATTTTATATATTTTCCGGACTTTGATAATGAATGATGATGAAACATACAACTCAGACGCATAAGATGGGTAATCTAAAGCAACTCCCTTCCTTTAATGGCACAGTGACGAAGACGAGTTAAAAGTGAAAGAAGAGACAGGGGCGACTATTAGGTGTTTTCCATTTGAGCAGCCTCAAGGGATGAAAACATGCTTGATGACTGGTGATCCTGCGGAAGAAGTAGCCATTTTTGCAAAATCATATTAAATCTTAAAGGTAATTTAAACTATAATTTGTATCCAAATTGTCCGAAGGCCTGTAAATTATATTGATTGTTCCTCAAGTTTGATATTTTGTTGTTAATTCTCGGATAAGAATGGTTGAGTCTTGACCAAACTGTATAATGAGTTTTGGGGGTCTCCTTGTTGTCCACGTTCTATGTATCTGCACTATTTGACACTGTAGTCCTGGGCATTTTAGGGATTTTAACAAAAACTAATATTAAAAAAAAAAAGAAGACAAAAACAAAAAGACAAAACTTGGAGAGGAGGGAGGATGCTGCCCTGCAAGAACTCCTTTGTCTGTCGCCTGGCCGAGGGTTAAAAGGCGATTGGGGAGGAGGAAAAGCAGGCGGTGGGTCCCACTCGACACAAGTAGCCTCGTGTCTGACGTCGATGAGTGCTGGAATGCATCGTGAAATGGGCCGAGACAACGACGTGGACGGCCGAAATGAAATCGTACAGATTTGTTGACAAAAGCTAAGGGAATCTTTTGACTTTTCTTGTTTTTGTGGGGCCCACTTGGGAAGAGAAGTTGTGGGGTTCCTTCCGTGGAATAAAAGTTTTGGTCGTGGGTGTCAGGAAACTTCGTGCTTTTTATCTTTACTCTTCGGTGAGTAATATTTGTTTTTCTTTTTTCTTTGAAAGCATGGAAAACAAAGACAGGGGCTGCAGTAATATGGAAGATGGATTTACATAATTTCTGTGAACTAAAATAGGAAGGAGCGGCATCGTAATAACGCCAGAAGGCTTTTGCGTTGGCACTTAATCAAGGGGCCCGCACTTTTTGAATTTGGGGGATTAATGAGTTGGATGCCATCTGACCATTGACTTACCAATTCTCGGCCGAAACTTCGGCTGTCGCTTTGGTTTGATGGGCTCTATACAAAGTCGTTCAAATAGCCTCCATTCCGCCTCCGAATCCCATTATTTGCGTCCAACTTGAAAGTCGGCAGCGCTGCCTCTTCTTCCTCTGCCTTCTTGTTGCTCTCTCCCTCTCTTAGCTTCTCTCGTCGACTGTGTGCTTAGGACAATCCCGACGAAGCTCTCCAAGGTTGATTGCTTGTTTCGCTACGAGATTCTTTGATTTCGGGGAGAATTTCCCCCATTCTAGGCTCCTTCATGAATTTCTTTTGAGCTGAACGCAACGGTTTTGTGATTGGTCCGGTTTTGACGCTCTTCTATGTATGAACCATTTTGCAGGTGAGGGGGTCTATCAGGTGTAAGGGACCCTAAATCAACAGTAAGTTCCTACGATTTGTTTTCACGGTTGGGTTTGCCTCAGATGTGAAGAAAACTCTTCAAATCTCGCTGATTATTGTATGATTACATCTTGTTTTGGGGACTGGAAGCAACTTCTGCCCGATTTAGAGGCTGATTTTGGTAGATAATGGAGTCGGCGACCACCCTAGTTGAGGAGGGCTGTTAACTTTGAGGTCCGACGGGGGTTTATTTGGTTTTTCTTCTTTTGGCAGATTAGAGTTCTACAGCTGGAAGAGGAACTTCGTAGTTTCAACTCGAGATATTGTGCTGAGCAGACCATCTGTTGATGTGCTAAGATCTGTATCTGTGCCTGCAAGCACGATGAGTACTGCAAGCCTAGAACTTGCCAATTTTTTGAACGCTGATTTGCCATGGACGAGGGTGTCAAAGGGGTGTAGGAGTGCACCAAGGCGTGCCAGGAAAATTCTCAGTGAGATAGTGGATAAGAGGACCAGAAGGGCAGATGACACAATTGCCTCCGACTCTGAAAAGGTTGATATTCCCTATGTGTTTCCTAGTAGTTTCTTTTGGCATTTGAATGCTTGCTTATACAAGTGCTCGCAAGCATTATCATTAATTTTTAAATTATTAATTTTCTGTGTGGTAGCTTGGTGTTGCTGTTCTTGGGCGGCGATTCGGGGAGAAAAAAGAGCATGTACCGGTTAAAAAGAGGAGATTGCTGTTTCGAACTCGGCCATCACCGGCTCAGTCATCCTCTTCTCATCTTGGCATTTCTGAAAGACTTTTGGTAACTGATGCCAATGGGAGTGATAGAGTTGGTAGTGGAAAACTTCCAGAGGTGACAAGTGAAAAGCTTGGTTATACTGAGGACTTCTCAGGTATTGAGATGCTTGCAGCTGTTGCCTGCAACGACAGCATGGGGGATGGTACTGATCATGCCGATGATGCTGAAGGGAATCTGGTTTTGGAAAAATCAACTTCTGCAATAGCTCCGGAAGAAACTACTGCACCATGTGAAAGAGTCGAAACCCTCTCACATGAAGAGACAGTGGATGGCTCATGTTTGCAGGATAGTAAGCAGGAAAATCTTCCTTGTGACAAGGATGACAGAACAACTGAAAACGTTGTTTCTTTGCGAGACGAACGTTTACACTGGGACCTTAATGTTTCAATGGATGCTTGGGAGCAGCCTTATGATGTTGATCCTCAAAAGAACATAGTAGAAAATACATCTGGTGATGGTAAGCGGAATGAGAAGCTACACGCTTTTAAAGCTTGCGAGTTACAGAGGGAAGCTGTGGATGTTAAACATGAAATCGAAGGCGCTGTGCAGTCCGCTGTGGATGGAGTTGTTTCGGCTGATGTAGATGGTGATGTTAATAACCCTATGGGCTTGAGAGGCTTTTCCTGTGGATCTGATGGATCCAATGGAGAGGAACATGATTTGCACGAATGCTCTGGCTCTGACAGAACCCATGATAAATGTGGTGTTACCATGACTTATAGTGCCTTAGAATCTTCAGCCTACGATGTTCCCGTTGATATTGCTCCCACTCAGGTTGTCAGCATGGATATGAACATAGATCCATTATGTAGATCCAATGATACCATCACAAATGGAGAGGTGTGTAAGAACGGTAATACATCATTTGACAGTGTGATTGCCAAGGAGTCTGATGTTGCTTTAGCTCATGCACTGGATTCAGAGTGGACCACTTGCAAGATTCAAAAGGAAACGGGCATTGATACTGGTACAGCATCTGGTTTGGATGATGATTTGAATACTCCTGCCAAGATGACAAGTATCGACATCTGTCTCCCACTAGAAGCAGTTTCTCAAGAAGCCAAGCCTGTTATTGGAGCAGCAGAAGTGGATGCTCCCCTCTCCGACTTCAACTGTGAGGGTGTTCTTGCATCACGCCAAACTGGGGTGACTGAGGATGCAAAGGGTCAAGCTGATATTGCTTCTTTGCCTCATCATGCCGGAGTGAGTTCTTCAGTGTGTGTTGTGTCTGAAGAAGCAATGCAAAATTGTTCCAGAAATCCCATCACTGATCGAGGGAATGAAGGTGGACCCACTTCTCATGAGGTACACGGAAGATATGATGATAATAGTCCTTCAAGTAGCCTGGGTAATGTCAAAGCAGAAGATTCGTCTGCTGCTGTCTGTGACCTCGAAATTTCTCAGGGTGGTAAGGATTTCATAGCTGGTGACCAAAACTGTGAGGAACTACTGGCTGGTTTTGATTCTCAGTATGAGGACGGGGAGTTAAGAGAATTGGATGTGCTTTACAGCAAGGAAAATGAGGAAAGTTCTAGGGAAATAGAATTTGTGAACTGTGATTCTCATAATAGTGAGGCATCTCATGTTGATGATGTGGATCACAATATGTCTGAAAAAGTGCAAGTTGAAATTGGATGCAAGGAAAAAAGATCTTTTGTGCATGAAGCTAAAAATACTGAGAAGATTGTAGACGTTCAGAGGGGACCAAGTCCAGGATCTGAAAATGTTGTTGAAAGATCAGAACTTTATACCACAGCAGATGCTGTAAAAGAATCTTTAGTGAGTTTTGAGACAGAATCTCAACTTGATATCTCACCAGGAGGTCATAAGGGTTCTGCAAAATTAGGTGTTGCAGTGACCAAAGGCATGGATGGGCTTGATGACAAAAAATTTCCTCTTAAAGTAGACGAACCAAGGATACCCAATAGGGCTTTCGAGTTCGTACAGAGGGGCAGGTATAGCAATTCTCTCATTGTTTACTTGTTTCTACAATGAAATTTTTACCTTTCTATCTGCTAATATCTTAAATTTTTCTGATGTCCAGATCCGATAATTTCGATTCATGTACTCAAACTGAAAAGGATGATGCCATTGTCAATTCCATTGGAAGGGACAATTCTGCTTTGCATGTGAAATTGCCAACAGTTGGTCAGTTAATTAGTCCTTCCACAGACTACTGGGGTTCAAAATGCTGTCAGTCGACTCCTAATTTCAATTCCTATGGTTCTCAACGGCCCCCGACCAAAAAGTGCCGTTGAGGGCCGTGGTTATTTGATGACCTCGGGGGAGGTATTGGTTACAAGAGTTGAGAATGGTGTTGGTAGGCCCTACATTCGAAGGAGATTGCCTTTGATAGGGAAGATGCTTATGGTATTTATAGAGGGATGGATGTAAGAGAAGCAAGTTCTGATAGAAAGATTAGGAGATATCAGATGGAGTTTAGTCGAGGGGCAAGGGAGGAGTACCACAGGCCTATGCGGGATGACTCCAGGGAGTATTCTTATCATGTACCTCATCATATGGCAAGAAGAGAACGTAGCATTTCTCCCTCTATTAGGCGACGACCTCTTCATTATACTCAGTCCTGCAAGAAATCTCAGTCTAGGTCCAGAAGCCGCTCTCCGCCCTCAAGTTATCGTAGCAGTTGGTCTCCAGATCATAGGTTTGAGGCTGGAATGGAAAGGATGAGATTGCCCCTTCAGAAGCCTAGTTTTGCAGCAGACGGTGAAGCAGAGTTCATGTCCCCTCCAAGACATTGTTTCTCCCAGCAGCGAAATTCCAGATGGTATGATGATCCGATTTCTGCTGTAGATCATTTCAGGAGTAGGAGATTAGCTGTGAGCACTTTCCAACAAGGCCAAAGGTTTGATCCCATGCATTCCCCTCAAAGATTGGATCCAGAGGATTACTTTGAACCTGTGAGACGTCCGGGAAGATTTGTTCATATGGATAGTGCAGGTAGGGGATGCACCGAAGATGATAGAAGGAAGTATGGGGATAGATATGACATGATACGTCGGGAGAGGCGTTTTGGCAAGGGTGGGGTTGTTCAGCGGTTCCGCTACAATGCAGAAGATTGTCTTGTCTCTCAAAACTCTCACAAATATGATGGCTGTGATAGGGGTATTGACAGAAGGCTGAGGGATGCCCCTAGGAGAGTCATTGAAGATAAAGGTCCCTTAAGGTACAAGCGTGGCAAGCTATATGATTCCTGCTCAAACTCTTTCGGAACGCAAGATGCCTAACTCATGAAATACTTACCTTCTCCCCACTTGGATAAGTTGCTGCTAGATAGGAGATTGTTTAACGAATTAACATGTTAAACACATTTTTCTTTCTTTTTCAACGGTGGATGTCATCTCACTTCCACTTCTTGCTGGAGGTCTTGTACAAATTATTGTCCCCATTCTGATTCCCTTGGCAAGTTTTGTAGGCCTGATGTTGCCTTCAACTTCTTATGAGGTTCCCCTGTTCTCCTTTTGGGGCACTTTCCTTCTGACAGATGCGATCTATTGTAATCTCTTTGAAGCCATACAATATAGGATCAGTGATAACTTTCGTGCTTCGATTCAAGGTTTTTCAAGATTCCTACTAAATGTGCTCGGTTCTCTATGTTTTTAGCTACGGACTTCTGTTTTAATTCCTTTGTTTGTTTTGGCGGAGGTTTGTAGCTTCCACAATTTCGCAATTTACTGTCCTTTCATGGGTATTTTATCATATTAAATGCCACTGCAATATGCATGACTCAACATCTTGTGCAAAGAGTGTAAACTTCTATTTCTCACAAATATACAGAAGATAAAGCAAGTCTCCTAAGTGGAGCGACTTTTCATGGCTCATAAATAAAACAAGTCCCTATAATTGTAAAGCCTAAAACTTTCAAGAGTGTCTTTCTCTGGATATGTTCAAACACAAACTTTCCTTCGTGCTACCAACTAAAGCTTATAGAGTGGAAATGCAGGTTTTTGGCCAAACCAGATGAACATATAGCAGCCACTTCCTCCCTCATCTTTTTGGGGCCACTGGCAATAACTCCAATGCTTGATCCTTCACATTCGGATAGTATTTCTGCGGAAACATTAACGCACAGATTTCAGACACTGATGCATTTAGTTGTGGCTTGAAAATACTACAGACTTGGAAATAGACAAAAAAGATATGGCAAATTGAAGTGTTGTTGAATTTAAGTGTACAATGGTGCCAGAAGATGGTTCAAAATTATCCATGTAGAGTTGTAAATATGTATGAGGAATTTTCTGCGGGAAAAAAAATAGCTTACTCTTCAGATTCGGTCTTTCACCAAGGTGGATCCCTGTGATTGAAGGAAAGACCGATGCGGAAGGCTTTCCAACTCTATGCCTTCACTGTGAAAGCATGAGCCTGGCGTTGGCATTGGAGTTGGCATGTCAATGTTCTGAATCTGCCTCATTTCCTTCTCATTCTGTTTTTTGTTCCAAAGAAAGCCTGCTGTGGCAGTCACGACTATCGAAACACATAAGAATAACATGTTTAAAGCAGACCTCAAAGAGTAAGAGTATATCATATAAGATTGATGGTCAACTGGGTATATATAATAACGTGTAAGAATGCCGATGAGTAGGAGGAAAATGACGAAAGAAGATGAGATTATCGCGCCAAGCCAGAGCCAGTTATTTGTGCCTAAAACCGCTGAAATTGGTGCATCTGATGCATCGGGCTTGAACCAAATGGTTTGGAGGAGCTTTTGGTCATCTGCTGGGGGTTCTTGCTCTCTAGTGACGTAGGCTTCAGTTTGCAATTGCAAGCAAGACGTATCGAGGTTGGCGCCTGAAACTGGGAGGAGGAGTTGTAGCATGGTAAGATCCAGAGAGTTCTTGAAAGCACATATAAGAAGAACCCCTGGGGTCTTGGCTCCTTTGGTGTTGGACCTTGAGAGGAGGTCGCGAATGATTGAGATGCAGGGAGTAATGCCGCTTCCTCCACTCATCATTACTAGCATGTCATGCTGCACCACATGTCGGTTTTTATTTTAAACGAAATGACTCAGTTGTAATTCAATCTAAGTTTCATAAACAGAGAAATTATAACAGGATAACTATTGGAATAGCTTTAAATCTGTGTAATCACCACCTTTAGAAAAGGAGTTAAAGGAGGTCCATAGGGTCCTTCAACGGAGACCTCCATGTGATCCATGGGCGAAGGGGATGATAATTTCTGATACAATTTCTGAGACCAACTTCCGTTACTTTTTATGATAACACTTAGCTTGTCAGGATCCATTTTGCTGCTGGAGGTGATGGTAAAAGGGTGCCATTGCAGCTTGGAAATGCCAGGCACATTTATGAACAGAGAGCTTGTTGGAGTATAGCTCAAACCTGGCACGAAAATCGCCAAAATAGTATGCAGCTTAATGTTTGTTGAGGAAAAAATAATGAACAGTGGGGACAGCAAATAAAAGTTGAAGAAAAGAAAAAGACCACAATATGACATAACTTATGACTGCACTTTTTACTTGGGCTCTTGGAGAAGTTCAACTCAACGGCTTCACAGGGTAAAACGCGAGCAGAAACCAAACGAACTCTTTGTTGGGATTGTAAGAATCGCAAGTATCTATCGATTAAGAAGAGGTAGAACGCTGGAAGCATGATGCAAGAATAGGAGAACTCCACATGGAGCACAAAGAAGACAACGAAGATGATATAGAGATGATGAGTATAGAAAAAGAGCTCGAAAAACTTTCGTCTTAGGCGAGGGAAGGTAGTACTCCACATGACTATTCCTGCTAGCAGAGCCACCTCCCCAGCCACATTTGAAATGCCAACCTTGCCCCATTTTAGCACCTGTGATGCAGAGCAAAAATCATATAGTTTGTAAGATCCACATTTGTGGTGCCTTTTAGAGATATGATGTCCTAATTTGCTAGTATCTCACCAAATTTTATCATATTTAGCTTAACATTGAGTGAAAATTAGATCAAACAAGGTATGGTAAGACCCAAGAAAACCACAATATCCTAGTGGTGCGCCTATCCGCTTGCACATGAAGGGTCCATCATTCGAGGTCTCCTACACTACAATTACTGAGGATTCTGTAAATTCACCTGTGAGATTTGATGTGTCTTGGCCCAAAATACAATGTAACACAAGCCGTGAGCCGTAAAAAGGGTCATTACGATATGCCCGAGCCAGATATGATACTTGATGCTGGCCTCCGAAGTAAGGCCGATGAGCTGCAGAACTGATGATCCTCTGGCTACCGGAAAGAAGAGAAAGGCTAAACAGAAGTTCCCAACAAGGCCTAGCATTAGTGCTGAACTTTCCAACTTAGCTTCCCACCTGTCAAATCATCACCTTTTATTAATTTGGAATTCGCTGGTTAAGAACGGTAGGAGTGCTCAAGAAATGGGGTTAGTCTTACACATATTCTCCCTCGCGTGCTGCCTGTTGGGAGACATTGGCAAACATACCATGTAAGTAAGCACAGAAAGACCAGATCAACATGGCAGTAAACATTGTTAAGAAGGCTAGCTCTGTCCAGGAAACAATTCCAAGAGGACCTTTCACTATAACTGGTCTTTTCCATGATGCCAGAAGAGAAATCTCCACTTCGCTGAGAACAAAGATCGTTAATTTATTTTTCTGTTGCCTCATTCTCATGTTATATAAAGATCAAACGACGGTAAAGAATTAGAAGTATCAAACAACATTTAAAATAGAACCCTTGCCTTTCAGTATCGCAATGAACATTTTCCTTTCCCAAATGAAGGTGTAAACAGCCCAACGTGGCGATTAATAGGATGGGGAACGTGAAAATAAGCATGTTTGCACCTGTACGACGAAAAAAGTATAAATTAAGTATGAAATATTTAGCTTAGTCAAGTAAGAACAGGGAGGTTCAGGATTTGACAGATGGTAAGAAAAGAAGGAATATGCGGTAAGAAAGTAAAATTTGGTAGCGTTTCCTTTTTGTTGGTAGAACTCCATTGTAACAGATACAGAATTTGTAACAGAACCTCAGGTCCAAGGGACTTGTTCTCAAAAGAACTTCAAAAACTGCAACAAAACAAGACAGAAAAGAAGTAATGCTTTATAATGTCTATAAACCTTGCTTTCCGAAGTACGTTGAATCTGTTTTTGCATGGATATCAGGCAACCAGTGCAAATAAAATATGTTTGTGGGCATCATGATCCAAACCATCATGTACCCAGTTAAAACCATCATCAGAAACAGCCATAACGCTGACCGAACGTGCTTCATTCCTTCGCTAGAAACAGCTCCTTTCATTTCACTTGAATCCAAATCCTATTTTCCGTCTGTTCCAAGACTCCTGGTTTTAGGGAGGTCTCTTAATACCTTATATAGCAAGAATGTCACATAAATAGTACAAATTTAAGTTAAACGGAGCAAAGTCACGTCCATTTGAACATATATTTTAATGATTTTGTTAGCCTAGTTGTATCAAATACCATTCTGAAGAAAAAAGTTTACTTTTATTTGGGAGGCAACGACGTGGCCATTCTGCTGTAATACCACAGAAATGGCTTTACTGTTCCTCCCGACGCAATTTCATATCCAAGACTGTTCCCGTTACTAAACCTTGAATCAAATTCTGTCATATCTGAAAAAAAGTACTTTCTTGTCTTTTATATATTCCATTAAAAATATGAGCTACATGCCTTCTTTTCGAAGCATAGGTGACAAAATTAGAAACTTTTTTTTTAATCTTTTATAAACAAAGGAAGCTCCCACAATGTGATAGTAGAGATTGACAGTATACGTGACCCCTTGTTAACATATTGCAATAACATGCATCACCACTTCAAAGTTAAATATTGAACAATCATGCAGTCTATCTTCCAAACTATATGAACGAGTTGCAGATTATCTTCCAAACTATATGACAGAGTATTTCTTAGAGACTCCAATATCTCATACTCTGCGCCAATAGCAGAACCTCGGCAAAGCTAGCGGGCACAGCCACGTTTCAAGTACATCACCAGTTAAAGCTGATGGACTCGAAGTGTAGGTTTTCTGCCAAGCCAGATGAACAAATTTTGGCAACCTCATGTCGCATCTCCCTTGGGCCACAGACTAAGACTCCAACATCTGACCCTTTACACTCCAAAAGAATTTCTGCAAATGGCAACCGACAGAAAAATTAACTTTCTCAAACATGCTAATCATAAGGTGTTAGTAGCGGTTGACTTACTCTTAAGATCAGGCCTTGCACCATGATGCAGCTTGGTGGCTTGAACAAGGGGCTGATGGGGAAGGCTTTCAAGCTCCCTTTCATCCCCATAAAACCATGACCCTGGTAACGTTGTCGGTTTTGGGACTTCCCAGTCTTGGATTTGTTTCCCTGGCATGTAGTTCTGTCTCTTGCACCAAAGGAAGATTGCGCTGGAAGCTAAGAAAATGCAGGTACAGGCTAAAAACATGTCCCAGAGAGACCTGAAGGAGAAATTGTAGGTTTCTTTGGTGGTTTTTTCAGTAAGGAAAATATGGTAGCGAGTGATGATACCCAAAAAGAGTAGGAACATGGCAAATGAGGATGTGATTATTGCACCAAGCCATAACCAGTTGTTTGGCCCAAGAGCTGAAGAAATAGCCGAGTCTGATGGATCTGGCTTAAACCATGCGGTTTGGATGAGCTTTTGTGCATCATTTGAGGGCTGCTCATTCTCTCTAGTAACATAGGCTTCTATTTGCAACTGCATTTTGGAAAAGTGAGAGGGTGTGCCAGAGATAGGAAGCAAGAGGTCTAGCATGGTGAGATCGGCGGAGTTCTTGAAGGCACAAATAAGGAGAACTCGAGGTATGTGTAAGTCCGAATTTTGGCATCGGGAAATGATCTCACGAATTATAGAGATGAAGGGAGTAATTCCACTACCTCCACTTACCATCACCAGGGACTCATGCCTGGAGCCAGAAAAGCACATCAGATTAAACAAGAAAGCAACTAAAACTCGTAATCGTATCGACACCATAGAAGGTAAACACCTAAACTGTATCAGAAAGCTTGCATGGTTTTAGCTGACCTCAGATAATGAGATGAAATAGGACCATAAGGTCCTTCAACAGAAACGTCGAGATGTTCCACAGAAGAAGAAAGCTTCTGGAAAAGCTTTTGAGACCAACTTCCCTCTCGCTTGATGACAATACTGAGCTTATCTGGCTCCATATTGCCGTTGGATGTCACCGTAAAAGGGTGCCACTGAAGCTTCGAAATGCTAGGCACATTGATGAACAAGATACTTGTGGGATTATAATTCAAACCTGGGATGAAAAATCGCGAGTTTAATCGGATAAAATTATAGTTTTATGAAATCTGCTAGTTAAGTAGATCATTTTTGCTGTTTTACTTGGGCTCTTGGAGAAGCTTAGCTCGAAGGTGCCACAAGATAAAAGGCGTGCGGACAGCAACCGCGCCCTTTCTCTAGACTGTAAGAACCTTAAGAATCGATCGACAATGAAGAGGAAGATCCCAGGAAGGATCATACAGAAATAGGCTGCACCAACATGCAGCACATAGAAGAATATATAGAGGGTGTAGAGATGGTGTGTATAGAAGAAAACTTCAAACATCTTTCGCCGAACTCGTGGTAAGCTTGTTACCCACATTGACAATGCAAAAAGAATAGCAATCTCCCCAGCAATATTTGGCACCGTATCCTTGCTCCATTGTAGTAACTGTATTTTATTGGTAACGAACCTGAGTCTTACATAGAACCAAATTTGATATCTTTATATACATATATATATGTGAGAGTAATGACCGATTTTAAAGGAGGATTACATCTTTAAAAAAAAAAAAAAACAAACAAACAAACCACATAGTTCCAACAATAACAAAAGCAGCAAACTCTCGTTCTCCTTTTTAATATGAGAAGAACGCACAACGCATAGGACACAACATCCTCCCCGCCCAAACCTACAGCCTCCTTATCGTGTACAGCACCCCACGTACCAACCTAGTGATATACAAATGAGGTGAAAAATACCAGGTTGGTCTTATGTTGGCTCTAATTCCAATTTGTCATAAACTTTGAGTTGGTCTTGCGTTGGCTCCGATACCAATTTGTCATAAACTTGGGTCTATCTCAAATTATATGGCCAAAAAACCTCATTCTACTTCCGAAAGTGAGAGGGACGCAGAGGGGCACAACAAAAGGCCCTATTGGGCCCGAAGGCACGAGCACCCACTCATATCAACGCAGATACACACAATTAGATCACTTGTATCTAACAACATAATTATGTGACAAGAGGTATCAGTAAAACTTTCAGTGTGGATAAGAGAGATTTTCGTTCTTTTTCCACACAGCCAGTTTAATCTTGAATGGCCTGTGCTTGATGGATCTTGGATCTAACACTTGAACTCTAACCAAGGGTAGAGGCTAGTTTGAATGGTTATCACACACTCCTTTTCCTGTTTTTTTCACTTACAAACGAATGTTTCTCCCAGTTGTATGCACAAAAGCAACGACTCAACGTCCCATCCCTCTTCCTTTTTGAAAGAGAAGAAAAGGACAGACAATAGTAAGCAGGAAGGAATCTAACACTAACGTCACGTCCACTCCTCACAGTCAAAAAAGGAGATGACATGATGCTATGCCAAAAACAAAGAGACAAAAGAAGGACGACATCGTCCTCATGACGCACATGAAATGCTTGAGATTTTCATGATTAAATGCTTTAATAATAACTGAAAGATAAGTACCTGAACCATTTGATTGGTCATAGCCCAGTAGATGATGAAACTTATCGTGTGCGCGGCAAAAAGAACCATTGAAAGATGACCAAGCCAGATATGATACTTGATGCTAGACTCCGATGTGAGCCCGACGAGAGGCAATATTGAAGACCCCCGAGTAACTGGAAAAAACAGAAATGCCCAGCAAATGTTTCCAACATAACCAATTATCAATGATACACTTCGAAACTTTGCTTGCCACCTGCCAAGGCGAATTCCAACCAAATAATTTTCTTCAGAAGTTGGAAAAGGAGGAGCTTTTTTGTTAGTAATCAGCAAGGATTACAAGCATCTCTAGATCTACTTTCAAACCAATCGTGTAATTAAAATGGAGAGATCTTTGCACACATACACTTTCTCGCTTGCATTATCAAGATAGAGGTGACCAAAGCTGGCATGTAAGTAATTGGATAGAGACCAGATTAAGAGTGCGATAAACATAGCTGCAAAAGCAAGCTCCACTGCAGTAACGATGCCCAGAGGAGCCATCACAAGCACGGGGCGTCTCAAAAAGGATAAAAGAATGCTCGTACCAACACTGCAATAAGTTGAAGACCTATGGCGATATTGTTATCCATACCCGTCAAATGCATGAAAAAATGAAGGTGGAGTAACAGTGGGACAATTTTAAAGCGACATTGTAACCTTTTGCTGTTTGTCTTCTCTGGCTTCTGCTGAACATGGAGATAAACACAGCCCAATGCTGCCATGAACATCATGGGAAATGTGAATAGCAGAAGTTTTGTCCCTGTACGACGATGAAGGTTTCATCATAAATCTAGGAAGAAATTTAAGACTCCATTCCAAAACAGAACGCTAGTGACCAGCAGATTGACGGAATAACTAAAAAAGAAGAAGAAGCCATAAACTACAGAAACAAGCAACCTTGGACTCCAAAGTACGTTGAATTCAGCTTGCTGCTTAGCACCGGAGTCCATACTAGTTCGTATCTCTTTGTCGGCAACAAAACCCAAACCATAAGCCAGCATAGAAGCACTGCAAAGAAACTCATCCTCAAGACTGTCTTCATATTCATCTTCTTCCCTATGATTCAGCGCATTCGAGAAGACCTTTTCCTTGGCGGAAAGCTATGATAGAATGAGACTTAATGTTCTTCTGCACACTTCCAAAACTTCCCTGCAATCAATAGTGATATTACGGACTTCTTATAATTTTTCTCAAGTCATAATTCTATAAAAGTTTCACACGAAACGCATGCTTCTTGTAATAAAACTTACACCAAAAAAATATCTGTTGAGCTCTAAAGCCAACTTTTGAATTAGAACTTTAACAATACGTATACGCTGTAAGAAACAGCGTGACTGACGACGCCATTTTCGCCAATATAGGCCAAAGAAGCTCAAGCTGCACGGCTCTTGACAGAGACTTTTCTTTGGATTTATTTTTGTCTTTCCAGATTCTTTTGCCGAAGAAGAATTCCACTTCATGATGGCATTTGTTGACTCAGAAGTCTCAAACTAAATTGGTGTACTGCACCTGGCTAAATTCTTTCATATGGTCGCCATCACACATTTTACAGCCCAGTTTTCTTTCCTGAATTCGTAAGGAGAATCGGGACATATACGGTTTAAGAAAATGACAAAGGGATGTTGCCAGGTCTTTATCACCAGATGTGATACATTACTTTTGTTGGACCAATGGTGCTTCAAAAAAAAGTATCGAAGCCACCATCAAATACACAAGATTGATATTGGATGCACAGCTGACTTTTCCTAAGTGTACATGATTTGTTGCATATGCAGGTAGACCCATGCACCATTCTCAAAGCTTAATTATTCCGATATAAAAATACCTGAAGATCAAAAGTCGGAATATAATCACATCAATTGGAAATCCATAATGTTCATTTATGTCAACAGAAATTTTGAGATTGTGGTTTCCTCCTGATAATGCGCCTTTATCATGTGCTAATTCATGGCATTAACTTGTAGATCAAGTAAAAGTCTTATGGGGGTGCCAATGACGTGATTGAGTTGAAACATGATCCTCCAAGTTTGATTACTGGAATTTTGTAAGAGAAGCAACAGCAGGGAGAGTCAATAATGTACACCAATTACTAAATTCTTCACCTTTTTCTTTTTTTCCTTTTTAATCGTGAAACTCTCCTTATTACGGGAGTCAGGACTGTCACTCAACAGCAGTACTGATGTTCCTAAGTGGCCTACAAGTGTCTGAGGACTGTCAATCCAAAACCGATCCCAAGAAAAGTTGCAATTGCGATTCCAAACACGCCAGCGAGAACTGCAGGAACGACCAACGATCCCCATCCTTGAGCTGTGGCCATCCCACATGCTGTCGTAGGGCCTCCAATATTGGCATTTGATGCCAAAAGTAACAGCTTCAAGTCGAGGCGGAAAAGCTTTCCCAGTCCCAGAATCACGGCAAGATGAACGCTGACTTGAACTAGAGCAAACACGAAGATACTAGGTGCTGTATTGATGACATTCCATATGCTCCCACTTGCACCCACCACGGCAAAAAATACCTGCCGAGCAAAGCACCTTGAAGTAACGTGCCCCAGATTGCATATACTTATTCAGCACCAGAGAAATAGAAAATTAAGGCTTTCCCAAAGATGGTGTTAGCATCAATTTTATGATTCCTTAGCGAATTAGATTTTCTTTTAGAAGTATGCGCAATGGTTTTCAGGATAGGTTATTACTCAGAAGAACAATCAATCAAGGCAATAAATATGTGTCTATTCAATGATCAGACTGGAAGGAAGTTAAGAGACTTCTCTAATTTTTTAACCAATACTAGTACTTCAGAAGAAGTGGAGGAAAATAGAAATAAGATTACATGACACATGCAGCACCAACATAATCTCCAGGATATTTATTTGCCAAATTAAACTATACTAGCCTGGTAAACAAATGAAAAAGAATTGGTTTGTAACCTTAAATTTCAGCAGGTTTCTTTATGCTGTCCATAGTTATCATGATTTGCAGCAAAAAAATAATCTCCAATTTGAACCTCATAAAAGATGTAAGCACGTCGATATTCATAGGTATAATCAATGCACGTGCACAAGAAGCAAATGGTTAAGTACAACAGAACCACGAAGTCAAAAATATACCTGTAGAAGCACGCATGGCAACAAAGCAATAACCAATATTTTCATGTAATGCAAATCAACTGAACTGAAGATACTTCAATTACCTGCAGCAAAACCTGGGCAATAGCATCACCAGCAGGAGCAAGGTAACCAAATTGTGTTGGGAAGAGTGTTGCTAAGATGACAACAGTGGCAGTTATTACTGGAATATTGCCTTGAATTCCGCATAAGTTGGTGAGATAAGCGGAAGTTTTACATATCAAAAAGGATGTAGCAACAGCTGTTGCAGCCTGTAGCACGGGAAGTTTGTCTCCAGCATGAGACTCCCTATGGTTAGCAACATCTGCAAAGGACTATAAGGTGGTGACAAGACTACGAACATCGAGAGTTACTAAATCTCTCAAAATCAATTTTAAGCTAATGATAGAACTGTTTGAAATACCACTTTAACATCCTATATTTACACTATCTATGTTCCAAGCAGAACAGCAAATAAACTGACAAAGTTTCCAGTTGTTGTCTCACAATAATTTCTAATTATTTCAAGTTAGTGTATATTACAAAATAGAAAGTCTGAAAATCCGTTAACTAGCCCTTAACAATCCGTAAATACAACTAACTACATTGTTCTGAAATATGAACATTCATCACATGACAAATCGCAAGGAACACCATATGTAGACAACTTACCCTAAGAAAACTCATAGAAACACTCCACCTTTTAGAAATAGGATCACTTATCCCTTTCTATCCGACACTCCCCCTCAAGCAAAAACTTGTATAGCACAAAATTTCAAAATCTAAGAAATGAGCTCTTCTTGACACAGACTTAACAGACACTCATCTAAAGGCAGAAGTACAACCAAATTCGTTGAAAAATAGAATAACTGACCTCAAACACATGAAACCAGCCATAAACCCTGAATCAATCAAGAAAATAATTGAACTGGCTAAAAAACTGTCAAAACTGACCTTAATCTCCACTGATGATGATTAAGGAGAAAGACAACAAAGAAGAAAAACAGAAAACCAGGAGATAGAATTTTTTTTTAATCCTTAGATTATAATACCATGTCAAAACAATGTATTGTCCAAAATGGAGAATTTAGGATCTATATAAGACCTTTACATTCATTGATATATATAGGAACAGATAAAGTACGAACATGGACACCTCACCACCTTTTAGAATGGGAACATTTGTCCCTTTCTTTCAAACAAACTCCACAAAGCTATAATCCACAAATTAAAGCAACAGATTAAATTACCAAGGCTAACTACTTCATACCAATAATTGATTTTGAAGCTTCAGGAGGTATTTTAGAAGCCACGGCAAACAATGCCATAAAATAGAAAGCACAAATGACGTTGTCTGCAGCTACTCCTGCTGCCAAAACTGATGGAGAAACGCCAAGAGCCTCTGAAATTGCAACGTAGTTAACAGCTACAGCAATTATAAAACAAAGGAACATGTCAATTAGGATACTGGACTCGGTAGATATAGACATGCATTGGAAAAGAACACCAAGCATATTAAAGAGTAAGTTAGAAACTCAAAATCTGAAAAGAAGAGTCTAATATCTCTAACTAAAAGGAAGCAAAATGCTCTCAGAACTTGATGTAATATAAGAAGAAGCAAATCTCATAGGACAATGAAACTGCAAAAGTGGCCAAGTCCAGTCTTATCATCATAGTCTAGTTTCCTTATCTATTCAAGCATAAAAGCCCCCGCCCATTAATGTTCTTCATAGAAGAATTAAGCAAGGTTTTGACACATTAATATGAATTCTGCATCCTCAAACTATATTTGCCAATATTTACTTCCTTAGAAGCCATATGACCTCATACATAAACTAAATTGGGGACTTGACTGATAAAACCACCTAGGTCTATGATGAAGATCTGATGGCAGTTAAGTGGTAACCCATATCAAAATGAACTGCATTGCTGCTGCACCTATATGTATGTTTTACCAGTTCCAGGATCAGCAATTAAATTTATCCAGCTCTCTTGACATCTAGTTGTGTAAAAAGAATTTCAATTTAATTTGCTAAAATCACAGACAAAACTATGCAATGTGGATGTTTTCAGACATTGCTATTGTCAGTTGTATGACTGGAGAACCTAGTTATACCTGAACGAACTTGGCTAATAAATGTATATAAAGATCTTCCAAGATCAAAGGGGATCAACAGTATTACCTTCAGCCAATACACAAACAAAAGGAATCGACCAATAATTACAAACAGTACAGGGAATTCGTTTCACTTTATACAACATACAATGAGCAAGACACAAGCAATGTCTCGCGACACTAAAAATACTGCCAGGAAACTCAACTCAACCAAGAGCATTATGGATAATTATGATGTCCATGGACGCCAATGCATTGTAAACCTTACTTTCGTTACAAGAGCTCACTCCAGAAGCAACATTCAATAACATTTCCTCACTACTTACATCCACCAATATAACTACCCATGAGAGCAGTGGCTATCTTCCAATTATCTTGTCCAAGTGATCGCATAGGCACCAGCAGAAACGCTACAAGAGTGCCTACTATGGTCGCAACTGTCATACCAAAAATAAACAGAATTTATTATCAGTTATCTGTAGAAAAATTGGCTACCAAGGAAGGGTTAATATAAGGTATTCCCTGAAGAAATGCACATTACTGTCGCCGGACAATATACCCAACATTTGTTTCTACTTATTGGTCGATTCTGGAACCGGAGTGAACTTGCATAAACGCTACAAGCGTAAGTTCCGAGTTCGGTGATTTTACAGATTTCTGAAGGACTTGTGCTCAAGTCAACAAAGAACTGGAAAAGACAATATCTAGAACTAGATTAGGCAGTAAGGAGAAGAAGATTTGTGATGCTAAGTACAATACCTGACCCAAGCAAGAAAGCCAAGAGCAGTATTCCAGTGGACCGTATGACACGGCGCAGGTCTGCTCTAAACAACAGCAATGGAACAGATAGTGGAAGCAAAAACTCCAAGACAAGTGAATACGCTGGCGCTTCGTTAGGAATAATGCCTATATTACTTGCTGCGAGGCCTACCAAAGTGCTCACCAGGGCAGCACTCACCGTGCTCCCCATCTTGGTCTTCTCGGACCTTCCATCCAAAACACATACATCTAAACCTCCTGCTTTGGAGTCGAACAAGAAAATGCTTCATAAAAACACTGAGAATATGTGGAAAAGGAAGAGAAAGGTTTTCCGTTTTGGAAGTCACAAAGGAGGAGCAATTTTCAAAATCCATTCTCATTCTTGGCCCAGAAACACAGAAGACAACGAACAAACAGTGTCCTAAGGGCGTCTTTTTGCAAAAAAGCTATTCAAGAATCTTCTACAAAAATGACAAGCTTTCTAGTGTGTTCCACTTTTATTAGACTGATCCTGATTCTGTTTTGATATAATTGCCAAAGCGAAATCTTTGTAGTTGCATGTTCCGAACAGGGGAAATCCCAAATCTAAAAAGATAGACTTCTTCCCTTCCCTCACAGTTCTGAGCAACCAAACCAAGCACAGGCACGCATAGAAGCACTCAAAGGCATAGATTTGTGGTAAGCAGGGCCAGTACCAGAGACCAAAAGCACCAGTGGCAAAGAGAGCAGTCCATGTACCCCAGTGGTCGTCCGGAGAGATGATAGGTAATCTCAACTGTGACCTAATTAGACTTACAGACGAAGTCGAACTTCGGTTCTTGGGTAATACAAACGGCGGGAGAAGTGATGTCATTCCTATTCTTCCAGCGTTGTGCGAAGAAACGATGGCGAGGTTGACGTGGCGGGAAGAAAGACTTGGGCGGCTGATCCATTGGATAGGTGGCGAAGCAGAGAGGTGAGGGAGGATTAACGCCATTAATGGAAGGCTGGCTTGTGTCCAGTCCGATAGAGATATCTCGACTCGAGCATGGTTTTGGCTTCAACGAAGGTGCGGACGCGACGAGGACCCATTTTGGTACGCCCACTTTGTTCTGTATCGGAACATTCTTGGTGCATTGCTCTTCCTTACTTTTATATTACCAACATTGATTATTAAGAAATTTATTATCCATTTCAAAAGCTTAATTCAAGAGTTGATAAAAATTATTATTTTATAAAAAAAATTAACAACTTTTTTAGGTCCTCATAAGGCAATGAATAGCCTAATAATAACCACGAAGATGTTAAGGTAAATCTTAATTGTAATATTATATTTTTTTTCTGATACCATATTAAAAAGTTTATTATCTAACTCATAAATCAATTTAAGAATTGATAAAACTTATTATCTTATAAATAAAAATTTTAATAACTTAATACAATCTTAAAAACTTATTAACCACGTCTTAACACTGTTAACGTCATGTTTTGAAGCCTAAGAGAAGCAGTGATCAAGAGGACTTACAAAATGAAAAGGGAATCACCACATCCAATTTACTAGCACCTGGAACAGGAACTCAGTTTAATATCAGTGAACCGATTTGGACAAGGGGTATTAACAGAGAGTCTGGTTTTAACACCCGATTGAATGTCTACCAATGCTTCTTCTCTTATTGGTTACCCAAATACCAGTTCTTTCATTCAAAGTGGAAAAATCTACATGGTTTTCAAGACTGCCGCACCAAATGCGATTCCGAGGAAAGTTGCTATGGAAATTCCAAAAATGCCTGCAAGAATTCCGGGAACAACCAGTGAATTCCATCCCTTTGCTGTGGCCATTCCACATGCCGTGGTCGGACCTCCGACATTGGCATTTGATGCCAAAAGTAACAACTTCAAATCAATGCGAAAGAGCTTTCCCAGTCCCAGAATCACGGCAAGATGAACTGCTATTTGGATTAGAGCAAACAAGAAAATACTAGGTGCCGTGCTTATGACACTCCGTATGTTCCCACAAGCACCAATCACAGCAAAAAATATCTGCTCATCAGAAAACAAGAAAACATGTTAATTCGATACGCAGCAAAGACAATGGCCTCATTAGGCGCTTGATTCTGAGTTCAACTACAACAGCAGTCCTTAATTTCTGAAGAACCGACTAATCTGGTATACTCACCTGCATTAATATCAAAGCCATAGCCTCACCAGCTGGTGCAAGATAAGCAAACTGTTTTGGAAGTGCAGTAGCCAGAACTACAACAACAGCTGTTATGGCTGGAAGGCTGCCACCTTGAATTCCAAAATATTTTGTGATAAAAGAGCCAGCCTTGCAGATCGCAAATGATACAGCCAGTGCAGTAGCCATTTGTAGCACAGGCAGTTTGTTGCCAGAGCCAGACTCAAACTCAGACTCCACATCCCTTGAGACATCTGCCACAGTGCCAGCTTTCGTTATATGCTCCATTGTGGAACTACGACTTCATAATTTACATTTACTTGCTACTGCTATATTTGCCGACGTGAACTCCAAAGGAGAACACAAAATACTTAAATTTGCATCTTTTTATTGATAAGTTACGCTTGTAACTTACAATCTCGTTCTCACCTAGTTCTTACAAGAAGAGAAAGCACCATTTGAGCTAAATCTCAAAGGCAGGCTTTCCATTTTTTATTTTTTTAAGAAAAATTAATTAAAAAAAAAAAATTGGGGGATGGATTGCAACATCATGCATCAAAAGTTTAAAGTGCAACAAAGATCAAAAGTTTAAAGTTTAAAGTGATGATGTATAATGGTTCTGAACCACCAAGTCTGCCACCATGACAAAGAGAATTAATGAAACATAGCAAAAATAAATATATAAATAATCAAACATAGCAGTATGCAGGTTTGCTCACCGTTGGTTGAACTTGACGTCTCAGGGGGAATTTTAGAAGCTAATACAAAGAGTGTAGTAAAATAAACTGCACAAATAACATTGTCTGCGGCTAGTCCAGCAGCTAAAACTGATGGAGAAACACCAAGGGCTTCAGAAATGGCAACATAGTTGACAGCTACACAACATCCCAAAAGGCAAAAACATGCTATCAGTCTTCACAGGAACTTGAGAAAGCAAATGTGTATAGCAAGAGAACATCACAAATAATACCTATCTTTACAAGAAACTAGAAGAGCATTCCAGACTGGTCCAAATACCTACTTGACTCTAGAAATTGCAATAAAAATTACCTCCTCCAATATGTCTGCCCATAAGTGCAGCCGCTATTTTCCAACTATCTTGACCAAGTGATCGCATTGGAACCAAGAAATACGCTACTAATGTTCCAATTGTTGTTGCAACTATCATATGAAAAAAGAGAAAGAACAATGACAACAAGACTCCAAAGCAGAGAGGGGTAAAACCAAAACTGATGCACAATATAGTTACGTATATGAGTAATTAATCAAATAATATTGCTGTATTTCCAACACAAAAGACCAAGGTACTCTCGAATCCTGCAATAAGAAATGCACAATCAATCCAGAAATAGATACAGAGTAATCTATTTTGGCCCCAAAGAGTGAAACATGGGCTTCGGAGGGGTAATTTTGACAGGGCATGGTTACATTGTCGCGATCATAAAGCTTGTTTTAGTTCTTCTCGAATCAGAAGATTTATTTCTATTGATCTTACAAGAAATACATAAATAAAGTTGTGGAAACATAATTAAAGAAACAATCATGAACTTGAAAGAACTTAACAAGGTTGACATTAAATTAAGATAGCAGGAGGAATTAAATTGAAGCACGAAACCGAAGATGACACAGTAAAAGCTAACTGACGTTAAAGTAGCAATCAGCTTATCGTTCTTCCATTATTTGAGGCAATAAGTTGATAGGCCAGTAATACTCCTACTTCTGCAAACAGATCGCAGCCTATCACTGATCTTAGCACTTAATAATTTTTGGAGAAACAATACCGACCACATCACCATTGTTTAAAATTGAGAAGCATCCTGTCACAGTGCACACTATAATATCAACAAACATTACCTGAGCCTATCAAGAAAGCCAACAGAAGTGTCCCTGTCGACTTTATCACACGGCGCAGGTCTGCTCTGAACAGCAGCAATGGTACAGCCAATGGAAGCAGAAACTCCAACGCAACTGAATACGCTGGAGCTTCAGTTGCAATAATTCCCAAATTACTAGCTGCAAGGGCTACCAAAGTGCTTGTCAAAGCACCACTCAATGTACTTCCTATCTTGGTCTTCTCTGACCTTCAATTCCGATGAGAAGTAATGGATAAGTTCTTCCTGAGTTGTGTTTATACCAGCGAATTTAACAAGTCACCCAAAAACATTAAAATGCACTCACTATCGGCCATAAAAAGTAATAGTGATTAAAATTTTGAAAAATAGATCCATTTCACAAAAAGAGAGTAAGAAAAGAAGGCCAGGCTTTAGCTTAAGAGATCCTTGCAATTTTTCAAATGCGCTGCTATTACAAACATTAAGAAGAAAATCATGTCTTTTCATACAAACTTTCCTCATTTAGGTGCTGTGAAATTGCAGCAAAAACTGAAGTTTGGAATCTGGAATTCATAGATTGCTCTAACAAATCTAAGAACTACCCTCATTCGTTGGTTGTTTCCTTTTTTCGTAGGGACGAAACAACACAACCAAGCTGGTTCCCATATACTCGTCATTTCCACCGCTCGCCTACAGCTTTCTCGCCGACGAAACATAGCATGGAAATATTAAGAGAGAGAGAAAGAGGTGAGTTTACCAGAGACCGAAAGCGCCAGTGGCGAAGAGAGCGGTCCAGGTAGCCCAGTGATCGTTAGGAGAAACGAGAGGTAGATTCAAGTGCGATCTAGCAGTTACCGAACGTGTCGAATTGGATCTTTTGATAATAAAAGGAGGAGAGAGAAAGGTTTGGATTTCATTTGTACTGCTTGAAGATGATGATGCAGATGATAACGACAACGCGTGATCATGAGAAATTGAAGAGGCTCGCGTTCGAAGTCTGATTGGGACTTGGCCGGAGGAAGACCAATGCGACCGTTGGAGGTAGAAGCGGGGAACGCGGAGAGAGAGAAGATCTGTAGCCATGGACGGCCTACGGCTCCTTCGCAAGCTGCTTCGACAGAGAATGAGAGAGAGACTACTTGAGAGTTGGCCTACGTCTCCTCTGCAGCCTGCCGTAAGAGAGAGAGCAAGAGAGGCCACTTGAGAGTGGACTTGGTGGACCAAGAGCGCAAGTTTTATGGAACAACTGGTTTGACTGAAATACGTGGCCGCTGACACATCCCTTCCGCCTTTTTTTTTTTTTTTCTTTCTTTCTTTTCCTATTATTTCAACTGGCGCCGTCCTCTGCGACATGTAGTAGCTACTGATTTTACCGTTGCTTGTTAATCGCACATGTCGGTCAGAAATTGCTCAAAAATCATTCAATTGGCAACTGGAGAAACATTGGATATCAATGATGTTTTGAAATGGTTTCTATTTAAGCAACATTCAAGCAGTTGGGAAAATCCCATACACTGGTTTGGCAGACCTTTGCCAGGCACACGAGATCTAATCCAACTACAGTTTCCCATTATCTTTTGCTGGAGGGGTGATCCACACTTCCACTGCAAGGGATGCCTTTGGCTAGCTTCTGCTTCTTTGCACTAGAGCTCTCCTCCTCTAAAGCTTTTAATTTGTTCTTGATTGCAGCTATTTTAGCACTCCGATTCATCTGTCCTGAGCTGCTTCCAGAAGAGCCTGTCTTTTTCGACTCACTACCTGCTCCTTTGGCGGACTTCTCTGCCGTTTCCACCAAGCATTTCTCACTAGCAAGGCGGACCACCAACGGGCGCCCACAAGCTAATTTCCCATGCATCTTCTCTTTGGCCAGTTCAGCTTCCTGCGTGCTCACTTTAATGGTGGAAATCAGGAATTGCTTGAAAACAAGATGATTAAAAGCAATCGAGTTACCTCTTTACTGCTGTACTGGATGAAAGCAAAGCCCCGCGGTTCTCCACGTTTCGGGCCACGGGTATGCCACAGGAAGTTTTCAGATACAATCTTTCCAAAGGGAGAAAACATCTTAATCAGAGTAGCCCTGCATTTTGGAAAAATAAAATAAAATTATAAAGAAGATGGACAAATTTCATTGAACCAGAGACCCAAAAAACCAAAAGAAAGAAAGGTAAAAGCCCAAAAATTTCCTTACTCGGTTATTCTCAAATCAAGGTTTCCAATGTAAAGCCTGTTTTCAGACTTCTCGTCCATAAAACCATCAGGATCCTGCATTTAGTCACAAGACCTATTTTGAGAAAATGGAGTGCACTGATAGCTTACAGTAGCTGTCGCAAAAAAATTTATGAAGAGTTACAGTAGCCCCTAATGAATCTAGGACACACAGTCTCACCCTTAATCTCATTCTTATAGGGGAAGCACCATTTGAATTAAAGCCAACAATCACATCAGATATGAAAGATCCAATGAATATACGCTAAATCTATGAAGTTTGCATCATGACGAACATTTTGATTTTCCATAGGATCCAAATAAGTTATTTCCTTCTCACAGGCAATACCCAATTACAAATTGTTTCTTTGCGTCATAACACTATCTAAGTTTAAAACCTAGACTAGTGATGCTTAGTTCTGAACTCTTCCCATCTTGGGGGCTCCATTTATGGACAGGAAGCATCCTCAACCAGACTGCATAGGGCACAGGCACCTCATAGACACCAAGGATGCAATTAAACAATCTAAACTCAACTAGCAATGGGCAAAAATTAAACTTTGTTTAAAAATGCTATATAAGACTATCACATGTATTGCAAAACGTTTAATTTCGACTTATGAGATACATCAGCAAAGGAACCCAAACAAGATGTAGTTCAGATGGCTTGAAAACAGAAAGACAACATTCTGATTTTCCAAGGGAACAGCTAACACTCAGTCATCCATAATGTAAGTATTCAAGTAACAAATGCTCATGGCTCGTGTTTTAAGTGAGTATCTCAGAAACATAAAACTCAAATCAAACACAGCTCCAACTACATAGGCTAAAGCCAAGAACATTTAGCAATAAAGATGTCGTTGATTAAGTCTGTGAAAGACTGGGAAGTACAGCAATTGTCCACCTGCTGCCAGCAATTAATGGGCTAACAGTGGGAAAAAAAAAAGTAATAGAACAAAAAGAAGCATCAACATCTGTCTGTGTGAAAATAAGTAGCTCAGATTTCCAGCGCATACATCTTGAGAATCTCTACACGTATCATTAGGACATTAGAATCTACCATGACAGGGCAAACGGAAAACTATGACAACTGGAGATCCAGTCCACGAACAAATGAAACCTCCTGGAATTTAGAGCATAAAAACTTCACATGTACCTGCATGTAAAAAGATATTACAAGACAGTTAGAGCTCCGTTCCTTCGGCTCATCAATAGTTCTCAAACAATAAAGCTTCTGACTTCGCCAACAATTCCTCCTTTTCCATCCATCATTATTCCATAACCAAAGCCAAGAAGCACTAACAGCAAAGGCATTATTAAACCAAGAGTGAAAGCTAAGAAACAGCTTAGAAAGTATCGAATCGATAACCCAAACCCTCCATAACAGCCGCAATTTAGAAATAATTCAATGACATCTAACGCAATCAAATCCACATAAGATTGCGTGGAAGACAAAATAAGGACCAAAAACCAATTTCAGCTACTCTTCTACGCATGAAGATGAGGAATAGATTAAACCGTAGTCTAAAAGGAAAATTCTTGAAGCTATTACCGGGAAGAAGAAAACCCTAAGAAAATACTGAAAAATAAGGAGAAAAAAACAAAACATCTGAGACTTACACTTTGTCGGTTTCGCGGTTAAAACGATGTCGATGGGTGAGGCTGCGTGTACTGAGAGGAGCTCGGACGAGTTGCCGACGATCCAAGAAGCTAGCGAGACAGGAGGGATGAAACACCGTGGATTGCGAGCGGGGCCTATATTCAGCCGGCGGCTCTACAAACGACGTCGTGGCCAATAGCTTCTCCTTTGTTCCTCGAAGGGTTCTCTCTAGGGGCGAGTAAACTTTATTCTCAACCCCGCGACAGGGTTAGAAAAATCTTGAAAGAAGCTACTAATTATATAACATAATCGACAAATACATGGGAAAATGAAATAAAATCGCCTTATTCAACGCAAAATTGTGGACGATAAAAATAGTATAATTTAAAATTTATTGTATGACTTAATTTATTTGTTACTTGTTAACTTCTTTATTTAACCTTAACTTGTAATTCATTTCTATTTCAACTAACTAATTCTTCTATTATCAAGTAGACTAAAAAAATAATAAAAATAAGTCCAGTCTTAAAAGTCTACAATTGCTTTAACAACTAACCTAGATTGAAAGAGTGATAATTGAATCTATTATGAACAAAGCATATATTATTATAACCTATAAATATTACTATTAGATTAAGAGTAATTACTAATACTCAAAGTATATATCTGACTTTTTATATAATTCATCAATAAATATGTTTATAACTTTGTTATCTTTTAATAAAGATGGTATCTTGACAAATTTTATTAACATTAATAATATTTGACGTAATAATTATATCTCATATAAATACAATGGTATGATATAAACCTAATTTTTAGAAAAGTCAAAATACCCTACATATTAAATTGTAATATAAAACTTGAAATAAAAGCATGAAATACATTGGGTAACACTTGGTATAGCCGTTACATACATCCCACCCCAATTGAATCCATAATTTAATTGTCTTGTCAATTGTTGAAACTCTAAAAAGTTACTATTAAGTCAAAAACTATACAATAACATCTAAAGCTCTTAACAAACATGTCCTTGCAGTTTATAGTTTGGGGTCTTTCACCATTGTCTTGCAATTATATTACCATTTCTCAAAGGTGTATATGATGCAAAACTTTCATATAAAGTATATGACCATTTATAAAAAAAAGAAGTGTTCATTTTTGTGTAGAGCTTTTGGACATTTAATTTGGTATTTACCTTAAAGTTAAATTTATTTTACTTTATATGAACTTAAACTTAATACAGCATAATATTCAAGAATATTATACAAAAGTTTACATCGAATATACAATATCTTGTAGTAGAATTTAAATAAATAAAAGCCATTGAACCCTTATTAGTCTTTCAACTCAAAGAATCGTCAATTAAGTGCTTCCCCATTTAGCACAAAGATACCCATAAAACAGTACATTTAATTTGACCTTGTCTAAGCTGCAAAGGGAAGGTTCTTCCACCCACTGATGTGAAATTCGGGGCTCGGCCAATGTCATTTTGCATAGGTGTCAACTCCTGCAGCGCAAGGTCGCTTGAGAACGACGGCCACCCACCGAGACAAGCAATGTCTTAAATAAATTTGGTCCACCACCGCAACGCGATTCCGTGTACGGGAGTGGCGCTGGACCTGCAAAGCTGTACGCACATGTAGAAGCATTAAGTGATGGGGATTCTCCCTGGAACCCACCACAATCGCCGGCGGTTCAACTCGATGTCTACTGTCAACCCACATCCTGAACCTGATCCGATGATGTCAAGCTCCGTGCTCTTCAGTGGAAGCCAGTAAGGAGGTTTGACAAAGTGGGCAATGATCGAGATAAGAACGTTATGGAAGTTTACTACGTGGATTATCAAATAGTAATCAATAGTTAATCGCTTCATTGCCGACATCAAATCCCCGCTGTAGCATGTTTGTCCTAGGAACACGCCAAAAACATAGCCTTAGAAACGCAGGAGGATTATTTGGTGCAGTTAGTTCTTTGATTGGAGCAGACTCCTTAAAAGTCTGTTTTTTAGTGGGATGAGAGCTTGAGATTTTTGGGTAAATCAAGATTTTTCTGACCTGAAAGCGAAGCTTTATTAAAGAAAAAAAGAAAGCAGTATCCCAGGCCTTGTTGGGTCTCACCCAGTCTTAACTCCTACTGTCAGTTCCCTGAGCGCCGGAGCTTTTGATTCTCTTGCAGCAGTCCCAAAGGACCTTCTTTCTATACATGGCGACCAAAAAAATTCACTTCCTTTTTTTGCTTCTTGTCTCCCTCTTCCCCTTCTCAAGCGCTTTTACCCCCTCGGACAACTTCCTCCTCAACTGTGGCTCACCCACCAATGCTTCCCTCGACAACCGAATCTTTCTTGCCGATTCGACTGAGCCCGGTTCGGCTTTTCTCTCGGCAGGTCGGTCCATTCCGCTCAAGAACCAAAATCCGCCTTCAAATTCACCCACTTTGTACCAGACTGCCAGAGTTTTCACCAGCAGTTCAGGCTACAAATTCAACATGAACAAAAACGGGACTCACTTGGTACGTCTCCATTTCTCAGCCTTTGTAGCTCAAGGTTTTGATTTAAGTTCAGCAAACTTTAGCGTTTTGGTTAATGAGGTTTTGATTCTGAGAGACTTACACTTGAATAGGACTGATGCTGTCCTTAGAGAGTACATATTAAAAATAGATAGGAATGTGGTTGATATTGTGTTTATACCCGGAAATGGTTCGGGTTTTGGGTTCGTTAATGCAATCGAAGTTTTCACAGCTCCTGAGAACCTTATAGCGGATGAAGGAGTTAAGATGATTAGTGCTACTGGAAATAAAGAGTACAACAATCTTTCTTCACGGGTCTTAGAGACTGTTAATAGGATAAATGTTGGAGGTCCGAAATTGACTCCTTTTAATGATACAATTTGGAGGACTTGGATCCCCGATGATGGTTATCTCGTTCTGAAATCTGCTGCGAAGCGTGTGAGCACCACACACACCCCAAACTATCAGCCTGGAGGTGCAAGTCGAGATATTGCGCCTGATAGTGTGTACATGACTGCCCAAGCAATGAATAGGGATAATCAGGCGGATGCATGGTTTAATGTCACCTGGAAATTTCCGGTGGGTGTGGGTGGTGCTCAATACTTGGTTCGGTTGCATTTCTGTGATATTGTTAGTCGTGCACTTTCCACCTTGTACTTCAATGTATATATCAATGGGTACCTTGCTTATCCGGATCTCGATCTATCAACAATTACGGTCCACGAGCTTGCATCGCCAGTCTATGTTGATTTTGTTGTGGATTCAGTTGATCCCGGGGTTGTGGAAGTTGGGGTTGGTCCCTCTGTTTTGAGCACTACTCTGACAAGGAATGCTATTCTGAACGGGGCAGAGATGATGAAGATATTAAATCCTGAGACCATGATAATTAGCCCTAAGAAGAAGAATATCTGGGTTGTAGTGGGTCCAGTTGTTGGTGGCTTCTTGGTTTTATGCTTGTTACTGTTTGTACTGCTGCTTGCTTTGAAACGCTGGAAGAAGAAACCAAGACCAACACCTACAGAAAGTGTGGCATGGACACCTTTACGTGTCTATGGAGGCAGTTCTCGCAGTAGAATGTCTGAAGGAACAGCCTATGCATCTCCTGGCCCGAATGGTTTTTTAGCCTTGAGAATCCCCTTTGCGGATATACAATTGGCAACAAACAACTTTGACCCGAATCTGGTTATAGGTTCTGGTGGATTTGGCATGGTTTACAAAGGGGTTCTTAGAGACAATACAAAGGTTGCTGTGAAGAGAGGTGTGCCTGGGTCAAGGCAGGGGCTTCCAGAATTCCAGACTGAAATAACAGTGCTTTCCAAAATTCGCCACCGACATCTCGTTTCTCTTGTTGGATATTGTGAAGAGCAGTCAGAAATGATTCTAGTTTATGAATACATGGAAAAAGGACCATTGAAAAGTCACTTGTATGGGTCAGGACTCCCACCGTTGTCTTGGAAGCAGCGGCTTGAAATATGCATTGGCTCAGCTAGAGGTCTCCATTACCTTCATACAGGTTCAGCACAAGGAATTATCCATCGTGACATTAAATCGACCAATATTTTGCTTGATGAGAATTATGTAGCCAAGGTTGCTGATTTTGGTCTTTCAAGATCTGGTCCATGTCTTGATGAAACCCACGTGAGTACTGGTGTGAAGGGTAGTTTTGGTTATCTTGATCCTGAGTATTTCCGGAGGCAGCAGCTTACAGATAAGTCAGATGTTTATTCGTTTGGCGTTGTGCTTTTTGAAATTCTTTGCGCCAGGCCTGCTGTTGATCCATTGCTTGCCAGAGAACAGGTGAATTTAGCTGAATGGGCTATGCAATGGCAGAAGAATGGCATGCTTGAGCGAGTCATTGATCCCAATCTTGTTGGACAGATTAGACCAAGTTCTTTAAAAAAATTTGGAGAGACAGCTGAGAAATGCTTGGCTGACTATGCTGTTGATAGGCCAACCATGGGCGATGTGTTATGGAATCTGGAATATGTACTTCAGCTACAGGAAACTGGAGTGCAAAGAGAACCGCATGAACCGATCAATGTCAATGGGCCAGAGCCCCCTATGCCTGGAAGTGTTCCCCACATTCCATATAGCACCATAGTAAGGGAGGGTGGAGACAAGAATTATAACTCAGACCTATCCACAACTGAAGTTTTTTCCCAGTTGATTACTAATGAAGGCAGATAGCTTTAGACCCTATTGCAAATACTAGCCCCTCAGTATAAATCTCAAGGTCCGCCAATTAGATTCTTAAAACTTCCACAGAAACTGTCCCAGAGGTATTAATCTCCATTGTTCCTTCTCAATCCTCTTTTTTTGCCCCTTCATTTTTCTTGTATTCGGCATAAAATCCCCAATTTTGTTTTCCTTAATGGAATATAGCAGCTTTTTAGACAGTTCTGAATTACTTCTTCTGTCATTTTAAGATTATGTAATAAGAGCTCTCTGTCTTATTGTTTTGTGCCATTAAGTAGATACAGTAGGAGCTGTTATGTGTGCTAACTTACGATATAAGCGTTTTCTCTAATTGTTTGAGACACTGAATGAAGCCTGGCTCCTCTCTTACACCTACGTTTTATCAACAGCACCTTTTAATGCTTTAAAAGACACAAATGATATGATAGAGAAGTGTCTATGATAAAGGCAACTTCAACTTTTATACTAAGCCTTATCTTGATTGGAATAGCTAGCTGTTGGTTCGCTTGCAAATGATGTTGTAAACACTAAGTTATGATCTACCATAGGAAGCCTGTACCATCTCTTCTGAAAATTCTGACTTTGGAACTTCGAAGGTCACTGAGGTGCAATCCTGGATTAGCTTCAATGGTTTGTTTCAGCTTTGAGTCCTTCTGTGCATGAAATGGAGCTATGGAAATGTCAGAATTAGCAAACATCAAATGTTCCGATAGTATTAAGGCAAAAAGTGGCTTAGCTGGACCATTTGTCAGAGTGGAAAATCTGTCTCTTGAAACGGATCCTTTACTGCTGTGTTTCACAAGCACATGGCTACTTTTTAGCATTTCTGTTCCTTCGACCCTACCTCCTTTCAACCCTCTGATGCCTGTCATAATTAGTTTGCTCTCCGGAACTCCAACAACACTTAGCTAAAAAGAGCGGTAACTTTTGCGGATTTACTTGTGGCCGACGAACACTAGGTAGGCTTTATAGCTGGACATGTGATGTGCTCCAATGGACTGCACTTCTTGTGGACGCAGTGATTCCAGACTGGATGACAGCAGCGAAATGGAGGACCCTCCCCACTAAAGACGTGGACTTAACCTATATTATCCTCGTCATCCTTGCTCTTTATTTGGCTCTAAAGCTTTTCCAGCTCCACCCACGACCGACCCACATCCATTTAGTCCACACCTTTCCTTAATTTTGTGTATACTTAACTAAAAAGTGTATCTTTCCTCTGCAGGCAGATTGGTCCATACACAATGCCCCAAAAGCTCGTATTTTTTTCATAAAACTAGTGGGAGGTCTCGTTTGCTAATGAACAATGAGATCAGAGACCAGAATCTAAACTTGTTGAGAAGCCAGAAATAGGAAGGAATGAACCTAAAAACAGTTTTTGGAAAAGGGAAAGTGAAGGGAATTTGAAAAAGTGGGCCAAAGTGAGTTAAAAAAGGTGTAGATTTGAATCGGCTCTTTCGACTTTAGCTCGCATCTTGGGCGGGCTCAGACTTCGATTTTACTTCATCGAAAGCACAGGCTGTCGGTGCCTCAGTTGCTCCGGTCATAATTGCCTGCCTGAAGGGGGGACCCACTTATCCATAAAATCAAAAATTTAATCATACCTCAGATCCCGCTCATCATTTCCTTCATCTCCTGTACACACCAAAAATAAATAAATAAAAGGGACTCTTTTTTTTTTTTAATAATTATAACTTATATGAATATCAAGGATATTTTGGGGTTATCATTTTTTTGGATTATCTGTGAATTTTAATTCAGCCATTTTGAAAATATCTTTGTTTAGTGAATGAAAAGAGGACGACGGAGAGAATATTGATTGATTTCAAATTTGGAATGTACGGAGGGGCTGACAAAATGGAGATAAAGAGAAAATAGGCGCTGCCGAAGTTCTTGAATTCAATTATTTCCGACTTTACGGGGAGGGAAGGGGGGAGGAAACGAGCGTTCAGAGCCTGCCAGATACAGAGAGGGCCTAGGGCTTTGGTGAGGAGGAGGAAGAAGAAGAAGAGCAACAACAACAACAACAACAACAAGAAGTAGTAGAAGAAGAAGATGGCGGAGGTGATACTGCACGTATACGACGTTACTAATAGTGGATCGGACAAGACTAACAACACCATTCTTCACATCAACAAGATCTTCAAGGACGGTATTGGCCTAGGTGGTATTTTCCACAGCGCTATTGAGGTCTCTCGCTTTGTCTCTCTCTATGTATATTATTGTTGTGTATGAATGTGTTGCTGATTAGTTGCTGTCATGGATCTTTGGGGTTTGGGATTTCGGTTCTTGGAAACTGTGCTTTATTTGTGTGATTCCTGGTTTTGGCTAACATGTTGGATTGTGTTCTTGAGTTGAGTTATCTGGATGTGGTTGTGTAGTGTGGTGAGATTGATTTGTGTTGATCGATTAAGCAGTGATCTAGATTTCGGGTTTCACGGACCCACGACGCTTGAGGAGACAGTAATGAGGAACATGGGTGAGAGTACTCAAATGATTCGAGGCAGAGGCATATGGTAGAGAGGGGGCAGGTGGATACATAAGAAAAAGTATCGACAGTTACTTAAATCCACAAACAAGGGCTTAAAGTCCTTAAGATTAAATCCACAAGACACTGTTTATGCGCCTAAATACCTGGTTTGTCATTGGAACTACTTGCTTCCGAGTTAGGAAATGTGGTTATACACTATTTGGTAGTGAAGGTGTCTTTAAAGGCCGTTTCCTAGAGGACATATGACATGTCCTTTCTATTTTTCAATTTCCTTCACAGTGTGCGTGCAAAAGTCTCATGTCATTTAACTCAAAAAAAAAAAAACCTAACTATGGGAGCCAATTTGATGTTAAGTCTAGAATGCTGAGAATACCTTTTACAATCATCAGAAAAATCATTCTTAGTTACAAGATAAAAAAAGAAATGTCTTTGAATTAATTTTTGGTGGAGTGACTGTTTGAGATTCTAGCAATCATCGGTCACTTTGGTAAGCATGCGATGCTTTCATTATATGCGTTTTATCATACATATTAGCTTCCACGTCATTCATCTTCAATGCTTATCTTTCCTTTTTCCAATTTTGTTGTAATTGGCATTAGTTTTTGTCTTCTTCTTTTTCAATATTTCCTAGTCATGGTGACTAGAAATGTTTGTAGATGTAATTGGACCTTTTTTGATTATGTGTAATAGGTTTATGGAGATGATGAATGGTCATTTGGGTTCTGTGAACAAGGAACTGGAGTTTTCAGTTGCCCTTCTGGAAAGAATCCTATGTATACATATCGTGAGGCCATTGTTCTTGGTCAAACAAACTTTTCAGTCTTCAAGGTAAATCAGATCTTGAGGGAACTTAGTAGAGAGTGGCCCGGGAGTTCATATGATCTGTTATCAAAGAACTGCAATCACTTCTGTGATGAGTTCTGTGAAAGGCTTGGAGTTCCCAAGCTTCCAGGTAAATGTCATCCAGAATTATACTCATTAGCTGTCTTAGGTTGGATTCCTTGAGTTAACCGACTTAGGGTTACTTGAATATTATGTTTTACTTATATTTATTCTTCCTTTGACCTAACCTGTGTGGAACAATGTTTTCTCCCTATTCAAAGCAAATTCTGAATAGGGAGTATAACTTGCATCAGATATACCTGTGTTTGTTGAAGACCTCTTTTCCTTCAGTGAATTGTTATATTCATGTGCTTCTGTTGTTTTTTCTTTTTGCTTGATCTTGTTGGTGTCTGGGGGAGGAGAGCTGGGTTTTGTTTGGTTTGACTGTTGAGGATGAGTGTTTCCTCCTGACTTTTTTCATAACTTCTACCTAAAGCAGGTAATCGGCAATTTTTGTTTTCTTTCTTCGTTGCTGTAGGTGCTTTTCTTATCTTAATCGTTTCTCCCGATTGAAAGCCAGCAACTTTTAGTCTCTCCTACAATGATTAGTACATTGTGCTATTTGCTAGCACTTTATCTGTTAATTACTATGGCAATGGTCTCCATTGGTGAGGTGTTGCAAAGTAGAGAACCAATGATCTACATTCTTAGCGACCCATCAAGGGCGTAACTGCTTCACCATAAATATATCTTATTTTAGTTCTGGCAGGAGGGCTCCCTTTTGCCAATAATATGGTATTATCTTTCAGACCCTTGACTTTCCTCAGCATGCATAAAAAAATCACAGAAAAAAGATGGAAGTTAAAGGTGGACGATGACAAGTGTGACTGGCCTTTGTCCCATACAAAATAACTTATAATGGAAGTAGGGCGAGGAGGCAATAGTTTTCATGGAAATTAGACATGAAGGATAAGGCTCTTGCACCCATGTAAAGGTTGTGGCATCTATCCAGCTATCTTTCTCACTGGCTTGAGGAATCCAATTCAAGGGAATATTCAATCAAGGCTTAGATTCCATTATATGTTCCATTATAGAGGCTCATCTTTCATTGATGGGAATGCCTGTAAATACTGGTGAAAGAGGTATCTTTAGGAATTCCGAACTTTTTTGCATAAGAGTCTCAATTTTCTGCCAATTCCGGGGATAGGAACAGTCAGATGAGTCCTGCTAGTTGGGTTCAATACCAGTGAAAGAGGGATCTTTAGGAACAAAATATGGCGATCGAGAGGAATGAGCTACCTTTTATATCTAGGATTACATAAATCCAATATCAGTTAAATTAGATAGTCAATAACGTGGATTGCTAGAGATCCTTTCTCAGCAAAAGAATGATGTATGTCGGTTGATAAAACTGTTAATTGGTTTAAACTGTCCTTTCTGGGTAGTTTCATTCCGTTCCTGTCTCGTTGGATATGAAATGATTAGATGTGGAAGAGTAGTTTTGGAGCAAAACTGGGAATATAGCTTATGAAATAGGATAGAAATAGAATTACTCTGCACTAAGTTTTTAATGTAGGGCTTGTTCATATTATACTGCATGCATGTTTTCACAGCAACCAATTTTATGTCTTTAAAAAGTTTTTCACTGGTTTTTATAACCCTGTTTTTTTGTTTATCTTTTGAAGTAAAATTTTAGAAAGATGGTATTTATGAATTAGTCGTATATCTTTTGGTGATTCCTTGCATAACTTATTTTTTTATGGCTAATATGTATCCCTCGAGTTATAAATCCTCTTTCCTTGTCCTTTCTTTTGTCTATTAGATTTAACAATGTTTGTTTTATTAGTTAGAATTTTAATTTTCTTTTCCTGTCAATTTTTTAGTTACCCAATTCATAGATGGAGTCAACAAGTGCCTAGTTTAATGGTGAGCAAACGCTGCTTGGGATCTTTTGGTCCCAAGTTCAACACCCTGATTGTGCCTGAGTTTAAGATAAGAAATAAAAATAAAAAAATCTGTGGGTGGAATTTGAACAGACAATGTGGGGAATAACCATATGAGGAACTATCCAATTTATTCCCTTCTCCCCCATTTTTTGTCTCAGAAGTTACATTGATAGTGCTTTATATGCCATCAAAATTGACTTATGTACATAATTCACTGAGCCAAATTATATGTTAAATCTGTGAATGGATGTATTTCAATGTCTGTGTGTGTTTGTTCATGTGAACATTCACATCACCTTAAGTCATGACAAACTGCTTTATGCCGAAAGTGAAGTAAATGAACTAATTCGTGCATCACAGTGAAGTAAATGCAAGCTTATTAAACTTTTGTTCCTTTGAGAGGCTGGGGCCAGGTGGGCTTATCAATTCAAAAGTTGAGTTATCTGGGTTACAGATTTGTTAGCTGAACACTTTTCTCTGTATACCTTCAAATCTTAAAATAGAAAGCTTACTTCTGCAAATTCCTTTGAAGTGCATATTCTTATAGCTTTTGTAACAGGTTGGGTTAATCGATTTGCCAATGCTGGTGATGCTGCCATGGAAGTTGCTGGAAATACTGCTGTACGGGTGAGAAACTGTTCTTTAATATGGAACCATCAAAATACGTTGGAATTATATCTCTTCCTTTGCAGTTGTTTTTAATATTGAGGGTTCTTTTAAATTGCTCTATGTTCTTCATAATCACAGATATCATTTATGATTTATGCAGACAAGCTATTTAGGGCATGACTTATTTAGCTTAGATTTCTGTGGGCCTATCATGTATGTACTTGTTACCATATTCAAGTGTTGCACTGACTTTTACTTACCTCTTCCTTCACGAGGTTGTTATAATTTATTCTTTTTTTTTTTCTTTTTTGAAAAAGAAAATGGCCAATAGGACATTTTATGCTCCATTATGCTCCACGTGAAAGCATAAAATACATGATACTTTGTTGCAAAAAATGTAGCAGATATTTCATTGTAAATGCACTTAATCTAGAATTGACTAGACCATCTATTCATGTTTTTGTTGCAGTACTGAACTCTTTTTAGCATGCGCTAATCGTATTGTTTTTGTGGAGGGCTACTAATTGGAAAAGATTTTTGTAAGAAAATATTTGGGTTTGTTTTTGGTTAAACCTCTTTTTAGCTTGTCTTGGATGAATTAAGCATTCTCTACGCAATGGGCTTTTGCCCAAGTGGTAAGTGGTGGGTGGGTATGTCTCTCACGTTTGAGTCTTTGAAGAGGGTGAAGAAGTAATGGAAGAATGTGTTCTGATATTCGTGTTGTGGGTATTACAGTTGAGACAAGCCAAGACAGAGATAGTAACAGCAAGCAAAGTGGCTTACCGTTTCCTTTTGGGTGTTGCTAACAATACTGCGGGTTCGCCTGAGTCCCCTGGAAATTCAAACCGAGGCCCTCCGAGGTTTCAAGGTACTTGGTTTAAAAACCTCGTTACAACTGGTGCAAGACCATCTAGTAGCTCAGAAATTGATAATCATGATGAGGATAGACATCAGCAGCGACAAGAAGATGCTGAGTCACCTCTCCAACAAAATTCATATCTATCGCGGCATGATGTGTGAGGTCTGTATCCCCAAAGCATCTCTGTGTGTACCACCTGGAACCATGCAAAGGCCATTGACATATCATTCATTGTCTCTATCAATGTAAAATTAGCATTTGTTGACCAACTAAAGTCTTCTCATTGATGCTCTTCAAAGAACAAAAACACATTTAGAAGATTTATCCACCACATAGCGTCCCCTTTTTTTTTTTTTTTTTTCCATCAATGTTATGCCTACCATGGATCTCCCCGCACTTCTTAAATTTGGTGCTTGGTGCTTGGTGGAAGCTTCTCTGGGTAAGCATGCTTTTTTTAGTTTGCAAGTAGAGGTAGACCTATGATGCGAAATTATAATTCTTTACTCCTATGCTTTCTTGGCTTGCGTATGGCCTTTGTTGAAGTCTTTTACCCTAGCCAGTCCCAGCGCGCAGGGCAGTGAAGTAGGAGTGATGGGGTCATACCGTTGTCATTCTTCTGTCATGTATTACTGTGGTTGATGAAGTCTTGATTTGTAGTGTTTGGGAACCGATGGCTGTTTGTGGCCAGTGAAAAAGAAATTCTTCATGCAGTTTTTCTGAGAAAAGGTCTTAAATGTGCACTTAAAAGAGGATAGTGTGGGCAAGGCAGAGATCGAAAATAAATTCAGCGGACAGGTTCGCAAAATTTCCAACAGCATTCTCTGAAGGTGCTTGAGATGTTCCATTACCCGCTGGGCTTCCTCCAAATGCAGTGTAGTCCATATGGCAGGCTGAATCCCCCAGCTTATAGAGGGGAATTGAATTCGGAAAGAACATGATGAATTGCTTTCATGTTCAAGTCGAAGACAGTCGAAGCAAGTGAGGTCTTCTAATGGCTTATGAAAACTGAAAAAAGGCAAGAGAACAACTTTTTCTTGCTGTAACCGCAATCCCGTAAATTATCACAACAGAAGGCTGCGCTTATGCATACAACAGATCCCGTGACAGTGAGGGCCATGTGGATAAAGCATCTCAGCTTGTACAAATCCATTTCATCAAATCATTCCACCACGAATCCCTATACAATTCGACTTTTTTATTCCTTCCCTTGTCCCAAGCTTGGCAGCCACGGCACTTAATAATATCAAATTCAATGCCGAGCAAAGGTCACTTATCGTGGCTCTGTGAGATGATAATCCTTTCCAATAGAATAATGACTAGCTTAGCAACCATAGTATCACATTCATAATAACTATCGCCCATCCTCAAAATCAAAGGAAATTAAAAGAGAAGAAATTTTGGCTCACCATTAATATATCTAATAATTGATATAAAGTTTAGAAGAAAAATATAAAAGAATTGAAGACCGACGAAAACGAAGGACGATGAAACTTTGTTACTTCAATACAATAAGGGAATTAGTCCACTACGACAAAGATAATGGGTCCATAATGTCTGAGTGGTTTTTGACAACTCGACAAGACTAGCAGCTCTAGAAAACGATGATAGCAGAACATCATAGAGACTGACTCTGCACCATTATTCACCATGGAGGAAGCAAAACGCGCATCTGACATAACCGAGGACGCAATCCATGCAAATATATACATAACATTATTAAGTTACACAATCAAGACTCCTGCAAATAATGATATGGCTTAAACAGACAACTCTACCCTCTTAACATTCCGTTCAGGACCATTGTGCCTTCATCGGCATCCTCTGCTATCTGGAGAGATGAAACTGCTTGTGCAGCAATTAGATCAGCAGAGAATCCAGTAGTCCCCCACCCTACTTCCTCAAAATAGGAGGCAGGAAGATCCCTTGCAAAAGCTCCAGAAGACAACGACCAGTCACCGCTCTCCAAGCCGCCCCAATCATATCCAGCTCCATAAGCACCAGAAACCCATCCGATACCATCAAGTGAGTGCTTGGCAGAGTCCTGATAAGGAAAGCCCGATCTACTCCCTCTCACGAAGAGGTCAATATTGTGAGGGCAATCCCAATGATTGAATTCCTCATCTTTGTTTAGAACAATCTTACATGAATCATCCGAGTCTTCACCAAGTAAAACATGCAGAGCAACAGCCTCAGCTATTGCAGCACCCTCTTCATCAAGTCTCTGTTGTTCTTCTTTCTTTTTCTGTTTCTTTTTTTCGAGTTCAGAAATGATGGCTGCAGAGGTAGCAAGGGCTTTCTCCAGGCGCCTCTTTTTCTTCTCAGCCTGTTTCATACGATCAACTTCATCCTTCACCTGCTTCTTCTTCCCTTTTCTCATGACAGATTGCGCTTTATTACATCCCATGCCCTCCATTAAAACTACCAACCTAATCAATTCCCTTGGATCCACCACTACTCAAGCAAATCCCTCAAAATCTATACATTTCCCTATTAACTATTCTTTCACTCTCCTTTGCTGTAATACCAGTAAAATCTAATAGAACGCGGTATAGAGAGCTAATATAATTTGACAACCCCGATAACTACACCCACTCAGGTATGTAGGAGTACCTCATTTTACGAACAATACAATCCCAAACAGAAACAACAGGAGACAAGAGAAGAGCAGAGTTATAAGCACTGAGCGATCCATCCCTTGGCACCATTCTTCCTAATTTCCCACAACCCTTGCATTTACCCATTCTTTGCACCCAGAGAACAAAACCGGTAAAATCTTTTAAAGCAACAGTTACAGTATGGTACAAACAGCTCACATGCCTTCCCCGCTGCAATTGAAATGAAAACTAGCTCGTCAGATTGAGAGAGCAAAATCAATTGTGTTCATAAAAACGTGTGCATAACAACTGTGAGACTACTCTAATCACAGTTTGTCGACAAAAACAGCAATAAAAAATAAAAGATTAGGTTAGACCATTGAAACTACCTAAAGGAGGTAAAATGCACATGAAATGGTTAATATGATAGTCCACCAACTTGCTGCCTACCACATAAGAAATCCAAAAGCAAATTGAGCAGTGTGATCACATGCAACTCCAACTGCACATTGGTGATCCAAATTAGCAATCTCTGAAACAATACAACATGCATGCCATAAATAAAAAGAATGAAACTAGCATATCAAATGTAAAAGGGTAGAGAACTGACAAAAATGTCTATAGTACAAGGGTACATGTGCAAATCTAATCCAGAGATGCGTGCACGCAATTAGAACTACAAAAGTTAGTACATGATTCCTACACCCGCAACCGTCCTTATCCCAAAATTCCTAACTGAAATGAAGAAACAGAGTGAGCCACTAGAAACTAAGGCATGACCTACCATAATCATCTTCTAGATTACAACACATCATCTCAATTCTCATTCAAAGTGCTTTTATGATACCCAACTATAACTGAAAGCCCCAATGCTCCATCCAGTTCTTTGAATATTCTTCGTAAAAGGAAACTAAATTTGCAATTCATCCTGATTCTTTCAGAAACCCAAATAAAACATAGCTAGTTATATTTTGATGTAAAAGTTCTTCAGCTTTTTACTGAATACAAAGGGTAATTCACTAGAACCTAAACATCATAAATTAATCTTCCAGATCATTGAATTATAATCTGTAGTTCAGTACAAACCCATAGCTGCAATCCCGTGATCTACACGATCCAGATAGGAACACATCTAATTCCAACGAAATAAACCACTTCAATACAAAACTTAGAATCAGATCCAAAAAGCCACGTATCCAGAACACAAAAATATAAAGCAGAAGCCAATAGTCAAATCCAAATCACAAATGCAAATTAGGTAACACCAAACGCAATTATCAAATAAAGAACCAAAAAGTAGAAACCTGGTTTGAATGGCACGGAAAGAGAAGTGGAGCGAAAGCTTTCTAGGTTGCAATTGGTAGTAGCCGAAGAAGGAAGAGAGTTTAGGGTTTGGAATTTAGAGAGTTCCGATCCAGAGAAACGTGGTTGGGCAAGGAAAGAAAGGGAAAAGCTTTGATGGAGAGTGAGAGAGATAATATAACCGACCACATGGTAGAGATGAAGGGTAATCGTAACGACAGCGAATAAAGAGAAAACACGTGGTTCAACGTGGGGCCATCTTGATGGAAAAGGCAATGTAACTCCGCAAAATTTGACTTTTCTTGGTGCTGACAAAAATGGGGAACATCTGTGCGTCACCGCGTCCACCTTGACACGTAACTGGATCAGAGTTGTCACCTCCAAACGGAGTCCGTCCGATTAAATTACCTTTCTTTAATTGGACGTTGTGATCTGGGGCTTTTCCAGGTAAGTAAAAAAAAAAAGAAAAGAAAGAAAGACCTGCGCCTTTTAATCTGAACCATTGAAGCTCGGATGTCATTTTGCTCCGACGATGGTCTTCTCCCCTAAAACCCTCACTCTCTGATTCACTTCACGGAGCAATGCTCTCTTTCTACCACCACCACCATCACCACCGCCTCCTCCTCCCCACCACCAGACCTCCATGTCTCTTCCACTTCTCCACCTCATTCTCCAAGGGGTTTAAACCCCCGAGAAATCGCGCCCATAAAACGCAGGCCCTTCTCCAATACAATAGAAAGCCTCAGCTGGCCGGTGACACCCCGCGCGTCGTCGTTATAACATCCGGTAAGGGTGGCGTGGGCAAAACGACCACCACCGCTAACGTGGGCCTCTCCCTCGCCCGACTCGGCTTCTCTGTGGTCGCCATTGATGCCGACGTGGGCCTCCGCAATCTGGACCTCCTCCTGGGCCTCGAGAACCGCGTGAACTACACCGTCGTCGAGGTACTCAACGGCGATTGTCGCCTCGACCAGGCCCTCGTTCGCGACAAGCGCTGGTCCAACTTCGAACTCCTCTGCATCTCCAAGCCTCGCTCCAAACTCCCCATTGGGTTCGGCGGAAAGGCTCTCGTTTGGGTCGTCGACGCCTTGAAAGCTCGCCAAGAGGGATCCCCGGATTTCATTATCATCGACTGTCCTGCTGGAATCGATGCGGGCTTCATCACAGCCATTACTCCGGCCAATGAGGCGGTCCTCGTGACCACTCCAGACATAACGAGCTTGCGAGACGCCGATAGGGTCACGGGGTTGTTGGAATGTGACGGAATAAGGGACATCAAGATGATCGTCAACCGGGTGCGAACTGATATGATCAAAGGCGAGGATATGATGTCAGTGCTCGACGTGCAGGAAATGCTGGGTCTCTCGTTGTTGGGTGTGATTCCGGAGGACTCGGAGGTGATAAGGAGTACCAACAGAGGATACCCGCTTGTGTTGAATAAGCCACCTACATTGGCCGGGTTGGCTTTCGAGCAGGCTGCTTGGAGGCTTGTCGAGCAGGATAGCATGAAAGCTGTGATGGTCGAGGAGGAGCCTAAGAAGCGAGGGTTCTTCTCCTTTTTTGGAGGGTGACAAATTAAACTCCTGCTGGGTTATGCCATATTCGATTGTTTTGCTTGCGATCTTCGGGAGGATGGAATGAAATTGAGAATCAGCTGTGTACAGTGTGGTCGGTAAAGTTTGTCTACCTGTTTCTTCATTTTGCTGAATTTAGGTTTGTTGGTCGTGATTGGCTAGATTCCTACTGGTATTAGTTTCTAGGAGTGGTATTTATCACTTTTTGTCATAATATGCCCAATTGCATTCGGCTTCTTTTGCTCTTTTGTTCTTCTAAGGATGAATTTTTTGTAATTACTCAAGTGTAACCAAACTGGCTACTTGCTTTGTGAGTGCTGTGAAATTGGAAATCGATTCCCAGTTTAAAATATCAGATACAGGGTTGGTGCGGTTTGATCATATTGCTTGACTTTGATTTGATCAAACTAGTTCGTGGTTGTGTCTATATAGGAGTCGTTTTTCTGTGGCATAGACAAACTGGTTTTATTTGTGATTGACCTCAGTGGTTAGGCTGCCCAAGTGTTTGTAGCTGCTTGAATCGCGTGGCAGATACTTAACAGTGAATAGGAATTGAAAGCGAGAAAGGCAAGATATGGGATACTTCTGATTTGTCAAATTTCTGTAGCATGCAGCAAACCCATTGAATACAAGAAATCCATATGTTTTTCCTCAAGTTGGGACATGATACAACATTCATTGGAAATGCAAATACCTTACATGGTCGGCACTTTGCAGTTGTGCTCTGTCGCAGCTTTCTTCTTCGGTGGGTTCAAAGCCGTCCAAATCCAGAGAAACTCTCACTACCGGTTGGATCATTTGCCGGCCATCAATTTCATCTTACCATAGAACAGGTGGAGTCACTCGTTGACAGTTGTTTCTTGCCGAAGGGCAAGAAAGAGAGGACATTACTTGGCTGGTTGGTAATAAAGCCAAACAGAAACTGGCTTTGTGCAATAGATCACCAATGTGTACAACCACTCCAAGCTGAACGTCGTTATCGCGAGCAAGCGTCCAGGTCAGCTTCCTCCTGGGAAGTCATAATGCAAATTCTGGGCCATCGAAGTTCTGCATCTCATATCCAATAAATGCACAAGCAGCTGCCATATGGAGCCTTAAGACTCTACTTGTAATGCCTCTTGCAATCTGTGGAGCACTTTGGGGCCGACAGTAGTAATGTCACCTGTTTGTTTCATCAGCAGGTGGCACAAATCGAGAAGTTTAGTAAGATTAAATTAAAGTTGGTGAAAGAAAATCAAATGTAATAAAGATTGATTGCCTGCTCCAAGGGTCAAAACAACAATTTGGCGATGCAGGTCCCTCGATATCTGAAGCACTAACTTATCAACTACGTCTTCCTACAAGGCCACAAATGGATCGTCATGGACCATAATCAAAGCTCATAGGTAAAAAAATTAATCTTCTCAATGAAATCCCAATTGGTCTAACCTAGCTGGTTCCTGCAGAACTAACCCTTATGCTCATTCTTTGTAATGAAAACATCAAGGCTGGATTTTTGTTTTTAAAAGAATAATTTTTAGCAGGATGATGCTATTTGAATAGTTTTCAAGTTATTTTCAAAACTCGGGAGACAACACAGGCGACAGACTGAAAATAAGGTTTTTTCTGTATGATTTGGACTATAAAAATTTCTAAGAAACTTAATGGACTGTTTTTTATGCCTTACACCTAACTGTTAAACGATCCTGAGCACGACAATTACTCATTCAGCCAAACATAAGGGGGACATGCCAACATTCCCACATTATGTACTTGGAAGAAAAACAACCATCAATATTCATAATCATATTTGTGGATTTTGGAAGATGATATATGGGTATTACCAGAGAGGAAATATATTCAGATGGTGGACCAATAATAGAAGCAGCCAAATCCCTGCCACTCACATTCCAAACATTCGTTTCTCTAGCAGCATAAACCTGAACAGCAATTCAAACTTTTAGTTCCCAAAGCAACTGTAGGGTACAACGATTATGTACTTGGATGCATGTACCTCTGTAACCACCACTTGATCTGCATCACTGAGTGCAGTGGCAAATCCATCTTTCAATGCTGCTAGACGACTACAAAAGAACAAAAGTGTATTAAGTTACTCCTGCAACGTAACATCACTCACATAATTGAATTACTACATTGAAAAGGAGGTGCATATCACACTCGTCCCCACTCTGTAATGTAAATACCTGTAAGTATGGGGTTGGAATACAACCAAAATAGCCTTAGATGGGAACGTTTGACGTGCAGCTTGAAGAACTGCACGAATTTCTGTTGGATGGTGCGCATAATCATCGTATATATGGCAGCCATAAATTGTACCAATCCTCTCAAAACGCCTAGAAACACCAGTGAAACTTTCCAAGTGTGAACTCAAATGATCGATTAACTCATAAAATTGCATTGTGTCACCAAAAAGTGCCATCACCGTGGAAATAACCTGTAGACAACAAGAATTAGGAGAGTCGCAGAACTTATGAGAAACTAAAAAGACCAATGACCTAATAAACTGGAAGTAAAGCATGGTAAAATACATCGACCACTACTATATCCAATCTTAATACTAAAATTTCATCAAATAAACATAACACTGGCTCATATTAAAAAAGGTTTATTTCTAATGAAGAAAGTTTATCACCGTATATGACTAGAAAGAGAGAGAATCTTCTGAACATCAGGCAAAGCATAGTAAAACTTTTTCACTCACTGCCAATGAGTTGAGGACATTATGAAATCCTGGAAGCTGTAGACGGATATCTGCCACCTGATGCTCCCTATGCCACTGCAGTTGATAAATGATTATTTTAAAATTGATGAAATTTATTAAGAAATTTTCACCATTGAAATGATAATCTAGAAGATAAAAGAAATCCATGTACTAATTTGAGGGTGGTTTTGGCAGAGCAAGTAAATCACGAGTGTATGAAAAAGACAATCTAAACACCGTCAACCATGGCAATAACATATTACCACAATACATAACAGGACAGAAGCATAAGGGGACATACAAATTTATTATATTAATGCAACTTGAAGCCCCAGTTGAAGAAAAAGCTTCTTAAAATCAATAGCCCTATAATTTACATCAAGTACTAGGAAGGTCAATTTGAGTTAGAACTCACTGGCCTTGCCAATTGGGTGACAGATATCAATCATTAAGAATGTTGAATCGCATGCTGGATCTTGTATCACAAAATTGGAACTTGCTTTTCCAATGGCCAAATGCAAATGGAGTGGATATATAGTTTAGCTTTTGACAAATGGGATGGCTCTACTGCAGGGGCAATTATAGATTACAATTAGTGTTGGAACTTACCAATGTGTAGTCACAACCACCGTGGGGATTGGAATGAACTGAGGATACGTGCCAATCATTAAGACTTGAGATTCCATAAGTTGTTATTCTGTAATGATTACCATATGGCTCCAAATCTGGAACTGAGATTACACCATCGGAATCCTCTGATCCTGTTGCTTTTCTTCTGTGATTTAACAAAGAACATGCAGCTGGACTGTTGTGTCCCATTCCAGAATCAGAAGTTATGAAGGATCATATAAACAGCATCCACAAACTTCTAATACAGCATTGGTGTTACAAAATAAGAACGTGAGCAACAATTTGAGGATCCAATTTTCTATGGTGTCAGATGGAAATATTGAGTTTATTGTATTGGCCTTGGTAGTAACGGGAGTGGATAGCAGTCCTAATCTTTAAAAGAGGGTGATATCTTCCATATTCTTGTTTCTTAATCAATTACTCAAGGAATCAATAACTTCTAACTAGAAGCTCAATGTGATGAATAAAAGTGTATTTTGAACGCCCCTAACTTCTATGAAGCTGTTGTTAGCACTATTTTGTGAAATTTTCTTAGCTTAACTGAATATACAAATTGGCTTATGTAAAAGACCTTCCATCAACTTTTACTCCTTGTTACTTCATTGTACAAATCATTCCCTGAAAATTAAAATTCTTTGAGTGCTCAATATCTTATTTCCTTTTGCTACAGTTCAGATCCATGCATCTTTATGGTTTTGTTAAGTTTGCAATGATGCTACTTTAGTTTGTTTGTTAAGTCTTTCTTTGTCTTGGTGGTCCAATTCTTTGATTATTAGGCACCTTCCACCAAATAGTTAATGCTAAGAAATTCAATTATGAGCAGGATTTTATTACCGACTCCAAATAGAATCTGCAAGTCCTTGTATAAAAATGGCAGGAGCCCCATTCACCCCCTGTTTTCTTGTCACACAGACAACAAGATGGACACTGTTAACTGAGATTTTAGCATGCTGTCAGTCTCGATGATAGGATAATTGATTCAGAAGGAATTTGAATAAGTTTCCTATATAATGACCAAAGCACACAAGTTAATCATGTAACCCTTGATTAACAACATATGTTAGCACTACATCAAGCACAGGGAAACGTTTGCCAAACCACAAAATTGGGCCAGCCTTGCATAGTGTATCTCTAAATTTTACAAGCTAGGTACTATGTAGATTTGATGTTTTTGCTCTAAAAATTGAAGTTAGATGGAACAAAACCTCGGTTTCCAAATACCCCCAATACAAGCCCAATAACACACGAAACAAAAATTGTGTAACTATAAAGAGAAATGAAACTAAATTTATTGGTGCCCACAAATAAAGTGACTTAGTGGCTTGGATAATATCCTTAAAAAAAACAATGAATAATTGGATGACGGATACCTGTCTCCAGATATTACTAGATGTCCACCCACTTTGATTTGTTTCAGGAACCTCCTGAATGTAGATTTAACAGCCTCCTAAGTTTGAGAGTAAGGATTAATCAGTCAAAAATAGGACTACAAATAAACAACCCTATGCTATAAGTTAAGTGAATTAAAAGCTTGACAATCAACATACCTCATCTTGAAAGGTATCAACATGCTCCCAATCTAGATTAGTCACCACAGCTAAGTAAGGTGATAATCCCAGAAAACAACCATCGTATTCATCAGCCTGTAACATGAAGTGCATGAACATAAAGGTGCAATCTTCCACAAACAAAACAGCAGGGGAAGAAAAAGTAAAAGAAAAGACTCGTCTAAATTAGCAGTCTTTCCATTCTCTAGCTGGACCTAACATTTATAACAAAATACCAATCATTTTCATCAATGAATTGCCCAGTGATAGTAAAACTGTATCGTGCTGTTAAGAAATGAGAATTTGATTTCTGTATCTTTGGTTTTTAGTTAGAAACAGATGAAACAAAATTCAGGACCAAAAATGCGTACAAAACAAACGAATCTTCACAATAACTTCATTGCAATTAACATCCTCATAATGCACTGTCAATGCTCATGTAATAATCAAACAGATCGAATTCTATTGTGAACGTTAAGAGAAAAGGATACCTCCAGCACAAAATTTTGACCACAACCTGAGATGATATTTCTTTCTGGAAACTGCGAAGGAAAGCTTCAATCATTTCCAACATCTATCACTACCAAGACAAGTGTATCAACTACATAAAAAACAAGTAAGGCCAGATTGAAAATGTAAAGTTCAATGAAAAGAAGAAACCAATTAAGAGAACTAATCTGAGTAAATGACCAAAGAAGTTTTAGATTTGTAAAGCTCAGCTTTTCTACCAAGCTGGTCAAAGTACAATTGTACCTGTGGCACATTTGCTCCAACAACAGCTGTAAGATCATGACCCATAGCTTTTAAGACATACGCCAGCATACTTGCTGTGGTACTCTTCCCTGCATAAACAATCAGATAAATTGTCTGATATACATCAAGGGGAATTAAGATTAAAAATTATGGTGACCTACTAAATTGAAAGAAGAGAGAATGTCACCCCAACATACTTGCAATATGACAATCTATTATTGAATTCAAAAAAAGCCAGTACAACCAGATGATTAATAACTTGGTTAATTCAGTAACAAAAGACAATCTATGGTTTACATCTACAAAAAATCCGCCAAGCAGTGCTTCTTCAATTTAAGCCCGAGTGACAACATCAACTATTGACAAGTTCGTGCAAATCACAATCAGTAAGAATGGTAGCTTGTAATATACCATGGCTGCCACTAACAGCAATAAGATTGAAACCCTGTGTTAGCCTTGCCAGCCAATAATCACGCTTGTATCTGTAACAGCAAGGGGTAAGAGAAAATCAAGTAGATAAGAACGTACCACGTTTCATATATCAAACAGTACAAACTACCATCAAAAGCATATTGAAACAAACAGTTGACTAAATAGTTTGGAAATATAATGTTTAACAAAATTTGCCTCCAAAAGCAAACCAAAGATGGTTCCAATAGATCGTATGATGAGAACAGGAAAACTAATTCCAGAATTGTAAAAGATGTCAAAGTTGACACATGGTTGATGTTACTCACACAGGTACTCCAGCAGAGTTCGCATGCAAAATCTCCACATTGTCCTGAGGAATAGCACTTGACACAACAATTGCATCAGGTAATCTCGATTTCCAGATCCCTTTCAAATTTGAGACTGAATGACCTATATGCAACCGTGCCCCTGCCTCTAGTAGGCCATCCATGAAGCTGCTCCATACCATATCTGAGCCACTAACCTCAAAGCCCTACAACCAAATTGCACCCTTAACCATTAGCGCTGAATGACCTATATGATAAGTATTTTCATATCCGGTTCCATTATCCTTTTCCACTTTCTCAGGGACCAAATAACCATTAGCGCTGGGGAAAACAGCTTACTTGTTTGAGTGCCAGCATGGCCAGCGCAGACAACCCACAACCTCCAATGCCCACGAAGTGAATCCAACCCTTTCCACCACTCTCCCTGACGAACCATACTCGGTCTTCATGTTTCTCGTCCAGACATTTCTCTGAGACTGAACTGTCCCCACCGGTTTCCCTCGCAAGCAGGACAGATGCTCTAATGTGACTGGTTGTGGAACAGAGCAAAGTCCCGCTGCGACGCATCCAAAAGAGAAGTTTGCTCTTCTCCAGAGAATAAACAGAGTTCGACGGAAACAGTGCCGGAAAATTCAGTGCGAGGGATCTTCCCGGGAAAGTGATCTCCATTGAAGCTGGCTGAGTTATGAGTGGGAAAGAGATCTAACTTTTGCGCCAAAAGAAGTTTGATTAGGCTCAGTTATGGAGAAAAGTGCTGAACAGAGCCTAGTTCAGACCAATGTGTTAAGTTGGGCCTCTATATGCCTTATTCCTTGAAAGGTGTGTTGTGTGTCAAAATTTGGGCTTCATTATGTAACGGAGTCCGGGATTAGCGGGGTTAGTTTGTGTTAGGTTAGGTTTTTTATCCATTTGTGGAAATAGGATTTTTTTATAGTATTGAACTAGGATTTTTTAAAATTTCTCTGTAAATAAGGAAAATACAGAAAAACCTAGTGATAGAGTTAATAAAGTCCATTTGGAAAACTAATTTGTTGGGAAGAACTATTCTAATAGATTCTAGTTGATGAAAGAATTTATAAGATATCTATATGAAGATGAAAAAAATATAAGAAAATATTATAAAAGACATAAAATATTATGATGTTCCGAACCTTTTAAATTTATTGTATTTGAGTGTATGTATTTTTATATTTATATGTTTAATTTCTATATAGTATCAGGTTTAATCTCCAACAGTTTGCTAATGTGGCTGACTGTTGCCAGAGTTGAAAAGGCCAAAGTCTACTGAGTTGAAAAAATCTACAACTTTTCCTCCTATTTTGGGTTTGACCATTGTCAAAAAGCATGGTGTTGAAGGCATGAAGTGGGAGACCAGATGGCCAACACGGGCCCGAGCTCCACCAGCTTGGGTCGGTATGGCGGTGGTGAAAATCCGCTGTCCACCCGATCCCACATCGAACCGTTTACAGAAAAAGGAACAAACAATCATTAAAGCAGAAGCCAGTCTCATTCTGCCACGTACATTGTGGTTGAGTTGAATACCCAATCTCATGGAGACAAAAAGAAATGAAAAGAGAAAGGGGCTGTTTCTGGGTTTGAATCTGAACCTACTCTTAGCTCTTGAGTTTATCAATTGATTGCTGACTTCCACGTTGCCATTTCCAAGCAATTTCCTCGGTGGTAATCGATGCCTGCCAATACAAAGATAAGTTTGCTAAAAAAGTGCATTTTGACGTCGGGAACAATCATGCAATTATGCAGTGTTCGATGCATCAGCCAAGTCTATTTATAATGTTCCGACCAAGAGGACCATGTTTTTTGACCGCTTTAGATAATGTAAAAAAGTTATAACTACGTGGGATGTTTTGTGAGACACTGACAGGTATTGGTTAGGAGCAGAAGTTAGAACGCGTTAAGCATGGACTGAGGGAGTCGTCATCCATTTAGTGCATGAGGCACTTTGTACTGGAGAAGAAAGTTGGCGGACCACCAATGGAGATGCAGTTCACACGCATTCCATGAGTCGGCCCAATGAGGTGCGGCCGGTGTTGCCCGTCGTACTAGTCTTGGACTATCTTTACGCCACCATGTGGTCCAATAGGATGTATCTTCCTTTTTTTTATTTCTTCGTCACCCTTTTCCCCTAACTCTTTTCAATTTTCTAAGAATAAAATATTACACTAACTTGGTGGACTAAAATGACCATGACAAGTGTTTCTCTTTTCTTTCACGTTTCTTTATTATTTGAATATTAGATTTTCTTAAAAAATTTATATTTAAATTAAAACCTTAATTTATACACAACTTAACACATTTCCTCACCTATGCATGAGATAACACTTTCTACGAAAAAATTTATTCATAAGTAAATAGCCAAAATTATTGAATTTAAATATTCAATAAACTCTTTAGTAATATGATTCAGCCTTAAACCATCTTGCTAGTGCAACTTTTGCATGTTTCCTAAGCTTCCTCATATCCATAAAAAAAAAAGCTTACCCATATTTATATTTGTGCTAAAGAAGAACATAATAATACTGCATTATATTATATTATAGTATAACTTAACCTATTTATAAGTTAAAATTCTAAAACATTAAGTAAAAGAACTTATTTTTTATAAGTTACTATTTAAATTTTTACTTCTTTCATATGAAACTTAATATTGAATAGTGTGATATAAAATCTTAGATTGACTTTTTATATAAAAACAAATTTTAAACAAAATCCAACCCGGCCAGTCCTCACCTACTGAAATTGACTAATAAACATCTGGTTGGCCATTTATGTTTAGTTTTCTTGTTCGTTATTTTAATCAGGAAGGTAGACATAGAAGGGAAGACGACAATTGGGGAATTGTTGGTGTAACTGTGCAAACACCATAGATCAAACCGTAGAAGCTTCCCTATTGGCTATTTAAGTAACATGATTCAACCTTACACCACCTTACTAGCGTGACTTATTGCGTATTTATTGAGTTTACCCATATCTATAAAGACACTAAAAAAGCTTATTCAGACGTCATATTAAGTTTTATAAAAACTAACTTATTTCTAAGTTAAAATATTAGAACATTAAATAAAAGAACCCATCTGTTATAAGTTACTTTCTAAAATTTCCAGTTCTTTCATGGGAAACTTAATGTTGAATAGTGTAATATAAATTCTTAAATTAACTTTTAGGATAAAAACCAATTTTAAACAAAGTCCAACCCGGTAAGTCCTCACCTATTGAAATTGACTAATATACATCTGCTTGGCCATTTATGTTTGGTTTTCTTGTTTGTTCTTTTAATGACATAGAAGGGAAAACGACCATCGGAGAATTGTTGGTAGAACTGTACAAACACCAAAGATCAAATGGTGGGAAGCTTCCCAATTTGCTATTTCCTTCTTTTTTCCATTTTCTCATTTTTTTCCTGTCCTTTTACAGAGCTGAGGGCTTCAAACCCAGTAATATTTATCACTCTAATTTCACTACTCCGATTATTGTAGAACAAAAACGGAGTCCTCTCAATGGCTATGAAGCGTCATATGATTTGCTTCTACTGTTGATCAACTTCTCCAACTCTTCCAGTCCTCCCACTTCTTCCAGTTCCTTTGGTCCCAAAAACAAGCCATACGGCACACCATCGAACTTGTCGGAGTGATGGAGCTGCAGCAGACATCAAATCAAACCAAATCTTCGCAGTTAAATTTGTCTTCACAGAAGTTTAAACAAATATTTGTATGGAGCAATAAGTTAGTGGAATGACTGAGGAACCGAAGTACCTTGTGAGCTGAAGCCACCCGTCTGAAGTAAGGCACGTTGGCGATGGGCCCGACCGGGAATCTTTTGTGAACCAGACCATCGTGGACGAACATGTACGCTATGCCAAACACAGTAATTCCAAGGCCCTGCTCCAATCCAAACATGTCAATACGGGAAAATCGTGGGTCATTTTCGTTTTATAAATAATTGATTCCCAATCCCCGTACGCAACAAGTATGATGATTAAACCGTTAACAATGAATATTAAAATCGATACGGAAAGATTACGAGAGAGGATGAGGGAGAGAGACTCACAGCGCCAAAGCACAGGCCTGGAACGAGGCCCTTGTGGAAGAAACCATAGGAAAGGAGAGCAATAGCTGGGACAGCGTTGATTATAGCGAAAACATCGTTGAGCTCGAAGGGACCCTCTCTAGGTCGATGGTGGGACTGCAAATCGGAAAACCTCAAACTCTTAGGTCACAGAATCCCTGGCCTTTCACATGGTTTTGGCTTTCGAATTCATTTTTGCCTTAGTAGTGAGAGAGAGAGAGAAGAATAGCTGTATTGAAAACAAACCTCATGCATATGCCACAAGGAAGCATGCCAGAGAGCTTTGTGAGCCCATCTTGCCCAAAACTCCATACCCACCTGGAAATCAAAGTTACCCACTACATTTCAGCACCCAAATCATACCAAAACGAACGAATTCCGAAATTCAATAACAATCCAGTTGTTAACAGAAAGAAAGGAGAAAAAGGGAACCCACCGCAGCACCCACGGAAAGAGCAAATGTACCAAGCATTTCAGTCAACGGGACTTCCCCTCCCTATAACAAAACGAAACCCAATTTCCATCACGCAAAGCGTATACACGGGCATATTCTTTAAGAAGAGAGATAGGCGGATGGAGAAAGAGAGGGAGAGAGAAAGTACCTCCATTTGCCAAGAAAATCTATAATAAACAGCCATGATAGCCATAGAAGTTATACCAAAGCTAGACATCACAGCAGCCACCAGATAAGTAAACCTCTCCGATTTCTTCCTGGCCATCCTCTCGGTCACACGTGGAGATGGGATCTGAGGATTAATATCGTCGGGGTTGAGATCTTCCCGTTTGAGATTCTCCAACTGAGAATTTCGTTTTTGGTCCCCCATGATCACACAGACGGTGAAGCAGGTTTTTCTTCTGGTTTTGTGGATTTGGCTATGGCGCAGAGCTACGCGGCTGGAGAAGGGTAAGGATTTTTGGAGGAAGGGGAGCTGATAAGACAGACCAAACGGTTTGGAGGTTGCGGCGGCGGAGAGTCCAACCGCCATGGTAGCGCCCAGTCCCAAACCTTGAGACTTAACAAAAGCTGAAAGAGAGAGACAGGAGACGGAGACAGAAACAAAGAGCGAGAGTGTACAGTGCTCGCGTACCCTGACGAGTCCAAGGGGGTCTGGACTGCCGTTGAAAGCTGCGTTGCTCTCGTTTTAGCATCTCAAGAGGAGGCGGGTTTAAATGCACGTAGACCACACCTTTTTTTTTAAGACTTCGATGATGTAGTCATTCACGTGTCCACAGATGGTCGAAAATGGATGCCACCATTCTTTTCTTTATTTTCAATTATGCCATTCTGTTGGGTCAAATAATTGAAATAGGTTATAAGACGGGTCCAACTACCATATCTCAAAGTCAAAAGCTTGATTAAATCTAGACTTAAGTGAGATTTACAATGGGTTGTTACCGCGTTGCACCAATTGTAAATATTTATAATGCGGAGTCATTTTCAATCCTCGTGCCTAAAAAATCTAATTTCGTAGTTTGTAAAGCAATCAGGGGTGAACATTGGGAAAGTGGGGACTAAAGCGTGGACAACATATGGCAACACATGTCAGCTCGGGAGCAGAGAATGTGAGGCCGAGGGGCCGCCGCAGGATTACGAGCGAGCATCGGTCGGCGAATCACATCGCATATTGCTAAAAAAGACAACCTTAGCTACGAATTACACGCTGTCCATCGGTGACACGTAGCAGCAAGCTTAGCCCATGGGTACCTTTTCGGAGATGTGATTATTGCGTCCAACGCGGGTTGGCCTAAATTTGAACACCAAAAACGGGTTACGTGTCAGATCGCTGCCGACAAATCGACACCTGTCAACTTCGTACTATATTGGATGTGTTTCTGAGAGCACCACACGTTTCTTGTTTTGGCGATGATTATGGTGAACTCGTCTTGGGGTTACTGGGAGGGTCAATAAAGAACAAGCGTCCTTGGCCGCCGGTGAGCTCCGGTGACATCGATGGTGATCTTTTCGAATTGTTCCATGAGAAAACAGATATTTTCCAGGCATGGGAATTCTCTTTTCATGGACCTGGACCACAAACTCGATGTCGAACTTGAGTAGGAATCCAAAGGCCTCATGGGTTGGTTTCACGGCAGGCCATTTTATAAAAGCGATTTGTGTACCTTCTATTGTAAAGTCTAAAAGGAATATTTTTTTATTTAAGTTTTGCCATAAGCAATTATGCTTTGGATATAAAAATTTTGTTTTACATATATGTTTTTACATGTCGAACAAATTCAATATAAATACCAATACCTTACTAAAAGACCAAGTTAGTTCAAAAATTAGAAAAATATTTTTTTATTTAAGTTCCATTATAAGAGATTTCAATTTTTGTACAAAATTTTCATCTTACACGCATTTTTCATCAAATTCTATGTGATCTTTGAATGCTTGGGCATGGGAAACTCCCTGGACGATTCTAAAAAACTTGGGAATCCACTTGAAACAGTTATCAACACTTTTTCTATAGTAACTATATGGCGAGACGTCAACTTTTTTGATCAATATTTGGTTCGTACTGCATTCTTCTAGTAGATATATGAGAATCCTTCCATGATAACACTGATATTTAAACTTTTGCCGAGGAAAATTAAAGAATGTTGAAAGTGACATCAGATCTATAAAGAGATCCAGGTTGTCGACAAAAGAAAGACATGATCGAGTAAAAGCTGCTGAAAAATTGTACAAAAATTTACATTAACATTTGATTTTCAACCTTCTCTACTTAATTCTCTTGCTTTTATTTATTTTTTTTTTTTAATTTTATAATATATATTCAATTAACACATATAAAGTGTTGAACTCTAAATCTCACAGTTAAAATCTTTATTAATTTATCATTGAACTAACTGACTAAGCAACTATAAATTCTTATTCACATAAGCAATTCAAACACTATAGTTGAGTGACTTAAATATCAGACAATCTCGTTCAAACATGTGTCCTCGGCTGATAATATCCAACTGAAGCCTGGTATACCACCTACTAACTGAACCATGCCTTTCCCGAGATCTCACGTGATTCCGACGGTCTTCCTGTCTTCCCGCCTGCAAGTTTTTGAACTTATACGGCTACGCAGTGGCTGAGTGAGGAGAACGGAAAGGATGGGCAAAACAGGACGGCGAATATGTACCTTATCCGTTATGCTCCTCAAAGGAGAGAACCTTAAAAACCGAAAAAGCTAAAGAAGAAGACAAGAGTATGATGGATGTATGGGCGATCATCTCAAAAAACACTAGGAAAAAGTGGGGAAGGATTGTGAAATAAAGTAAGTTGAAATTATCACTCCGTAAATGGTTCAATCAGTCAAGCAAGCAAGCAAGATCTTATCGTTGTACACAGTATCACAAGCACATGTTCAGTAAAAGAGAAAAACGACAGATACCAACTTGCTTTACCAAACAGGAAGTAGGACGCCCATAAATTCTAAAGTGGTATAGTTCCTGGCCTAAAGGTCAAAGAGCAGTTGAATTTGGCTAGGATCTAGTTCCATTACTCTGTTGTCTTTATTACGTATAATCATCGTAAAGTTGAACCAGTATCAAGCAGAATGGTGCTCTTCTGTGTTGGAAACGACAGCGGATGGTACGTCTCCTCCATCCTCTCTCCAATTTGTATCAGATTCTAACTGAAAGAGAGAACTTGAATTTTACTGTACAAGTCTTGTAATTGAAACTTTAGAAATTTTGATCCAAACCCCATCAAATCCCTCAATCAACGCGGGGACCCACGCAACTCCGAGATCACCTAAAGATGAAAGCAAAAAGCAAAGAGATTAACCATACCATTCTCTTTTCACACGCTACACTTACTTAACTTCACTGCCATGTATGGTTTTTCTGAAAGATTTGCCAGAGCAGGATAGTTAATTCTCAGAAGCACCCAAAGAAGAAAGAAAGGTGAGCCTATTTGTCCTGTATTTGACGCATTTATCTTCCACATACTCCCTCCCACACATCCTTTTAAATTGCCATCTGCTTCTGCATGAAGAGTAATTGTCTCCCTCCGCAGGCCATGAAGCAGGGTCTAAGATTCAGGACATACCAAGTACGTTTTTCTCCACCCTCAGTGTTTCTTGTTTCTGAGTTTTTCTTTTGAAATGTAACATTTTTTGGGGCTAGATTTTGGGTTGAATTTCACAAAACAGACCCTTTTTGCATCTTTGTGACATGAAACCGGATCATAAACAACCTTCTAGTCTGATGTCAAACCAACAGATCTTAAAGGAAAATGCTAGGAAATAAGAAGAAATGTGAGTTTCCAGCACTGGAAACCCACCAAGACCGAAGAAACGAAAGAATGTAGAGAGAAAAAGGGTCTCAAACCATCTAACAAGTACTCAAGCGCTATGTTTTCTGTTGTAGTACGATGGTTTCTAGGTCTCGTTAATAAACTTGTTTGTGACATGAATCTTCCGGCCAGAACATGTGGTTTCTTTGGAGGTTTATTTATAAACTTCTTCTCTAGATTTCTTTTTTGTCTCTCAGCGACAGGGTCACGTGAAAAAAGGCAGCTTCTTTTTCCCTCTGGGTTCTTCCATCTATTAAAAAACAACTAGAATCACTACTTTCGCTATGTAAAAGAAATCTTAACTTTCACCGTTCACACCAAACCGACTTTTCTTCGTTTACAGGCTATTCAGACCATCTCAGCAATTCTTGTCCTGGGAATTGTTCTTCGAGTGGCAGAATGCCGACCAGCGACGCTCGCTCGCACCTTGCAGTACCAGGCAATAGCTTGCCGGAAGCACAGCGCGGTTCTGACGGCTTTTGGGGCGGTTGGTGATGGAAAAACATCAAACACCAAGGCTTTCCAGGCTGCAATCAATAGCCTCAGCAAGTATGCATCAGATGGTGGGGCACAGCTCATTGTACCTCCCGGAAAATGGTTGACTGGTAGCTTTAGTCTCACTAGCCATTTCACTCTTTTTCTCCAGAGGGATGCTGTTATTCTTGGGTCCAACGTAAGTGCGAGAAACCTTTTCAACTCTTTTTGCTTGATGGGATTATACGTTATGCAGGAGATAAACCTCTCTTTACTCGAGATAGCAGAAATTTGAGTTACATTTCTTAGTGTAAACTTGACTGCTGGCTTTATCATTTCGCTTATGTGATGATTCGTGAAATAGTCTCATGTGTCGGCCAGGAACTCGATCAAAGGCATTATAGCATGATAATCATGAAAGTCAAAATCAAACGCCAACTTTGGTAGTTAATTGCTCCTACTCTATGACTATATTAGAGGGCTACAATAAAGGAAATTAGACAGTGAATTTTCTTTCTTCTTTTCCTTTTAAATGCTACTTTCTTACTTAGAGTTAGGAATACAACAAGGGCGCGCTTTTGCTTTCATAGATACCAAAAAAGACTAGATTGTGGTCAATACAATCCTAATTCTTGTTAGTGTTGTACAAGCTTTGGTGACACTAGGATTCACTTTCGTATTTGATTCTACGTTTCTGATGCTATCATTTGTCACATGCATGGATGATCTTATGAACAGGATATGAAATCAGATTGGCCTCTTGTTGCTGCATTGCCTTCTTATGGGAGGGGAAGGGATGCACCTGGTGGGCGATTTCGCAGTCTCATCTTTGGTACAAATCTCACAGATGTCATAATTACCGGTAATTATGTCTACGATTAAGGATTAATTTTGTCATAACTATATATTATCATTTTGGTTGATCATGTATAAAGGACTACATTTTGAATGAATCACTAGGTAACAATGGTACGATCGATGGCCAAGGTGCATTTTGGTGGGACAAGTTTCACAAGGGTAAATTGAGTGTCACTCGACCATACATGATAGAGCTTATGTACTCCAACCAAATTCAGATATCCAATCTAAGGCTTATAAACTCTCCAGCATGGACCGTTCATCCGACATATAGTAGGTAAGTGCATGTTTCTCTTATGAAATTTATTTTAATCTACACTTGATCATAACACCTCTTCTCATATTTTGATGGTTTTTGATTGTAGTAATGTGATAATCCAAGGGTTAACAATCTTTGCGCCCGTTGACTCTCCCAACACTGATGGGATAGATCCAGGTTTGTTTGCTAATTGAATTAATTACTCCCATTGACATTTAAGGAAAAGAATAATCACTTATTGACTCATGGTTTGTTAGATCTAAAGAGAACAGTTACCTGAGGGATGCATAGACTAAAGTTAGGTTGAAATGTTGCAAAAGAGAACAAACCAACATTTGACCTAACTTTATCTTTGCCTAACAACTTTGGACTTTTATGGGTGTACTATGACTTAGTGATCAAATAAAACACCTTGGAAGACTACCTAGCTACCTACTTGACAACTATTAATATAATTCAAACTGCAAATATAACTTTTTTAACGTTTCAAAAAGTCTAAAACAAATTTTTTTAAATTTTTTTTTAAACAGGGTAATAGTGATCTTGTTTTTGGGTGCTGAATACAAAAGTAAACCAGTAAAAATGGACTATGTTGGAGGTAACTAAAAAGGACAGAATCTGAGCCTATGTTTTGTCTTTCAGATTCGTGCACGAACACTCTTATCCAGGACTGCTCCATAGTCTCAGGGGATGACTGTATTGCTGTAAAAAGTGGCTGGGACGAATATGGAATCAGATTTGGGATGCCCACAAAGCACCTTGTCATCAAAAGGCTTACCTGCGTTTCCCCTGACAGTGCTACCATTGCTCTAGGCAGCGAAATGTCTGGAGGAATCCAAGATGTTAGAGCTGAGGACATTACAGCCATTAATACGCAATCAGGTGTTAGAGTCAAGACTGCTGTCGGAAGGGGAGGTTATGTGAAGGACATCTATGTGAGAAGAATGACATTGAAGACAATGAAGTATGTGTTCTGGATGACAAGCAATTATAATCAGCACCCTGACCCTAAATACAATCCAAAAGCCTTCCCAGATATTCAAGGAATCAATTACAGAGACGTGGTGGCGGAGAATGTTACTTATTCAGCAAGACTCGAGGGAATCGCTGGTGATCCTTTTAAAGGAATATGCATTTCTAACACTACTATAAACTTGACCAAGAAGCCTGAGGATTTACAATGGAACTGTAGTGCTATTGCGGGGGTGACAAGCGGTGTGACTCCGAAGCCATGCGGAATGTTACCTCAGAAAGCTGGTGTGGATTGTCCCTTCCCCGTGGACAAGCTGCCCATTGAGAACATTCAGTTGAAGACCTGTCATGCCCCCGGTGGGAGAGCATAATGTATTTGGAAATCCATGTATGCGTTATGCTTGTTCTTCTATATTGTTGGACCATCTGAACGTGTATCAGGGTCTGTTATCCTTTTGGCTCTTTTCCTTTCTGTTGCAACCTGTTAGTGATAAATAAACGGGTGTTGGTGTGTTTAAACCGTTGTCTTCTGCAGACAGCAGCCTAATATCACGGTGGAAAGTCTGCCTCTATTAGAAACTACTGTAGAAAGTGACAATGCCTTTTGTGGAAAATCTTCAAAGGCTTTGTCGAAATAGGAAGATTCAACGAGCGTATGAATCCCTTCATAGACTCTGCCGCCTCGCTTGAAATGTCGTAGCATGGGGCTGACTGACTGGATTGCTGCTAATGTGTTGACTTTTCTAATGCATGTTTACAACGTAGGAAAGACAGATCTTTTTAAGTTCTTTTATGCGTTGAGGGAGCAAAACAGCTTGAAAAGAGGATCGGGAAGCTGCCCTATCTTCATCGACTTCAAAATGAGGCTAGAAGCCTTGCTGCAAAATGTTAGACTCCTATTTTTCCAACTCCTTTTTTTCGTAGGGCTTTGTCAATTTGGAGCGAGATAAGTGCTGTATGGTGTTGTATTTCCTTTTCTTTATATGGTGCAGATGTACGTTTTGTGTGTTTAATCTGTAATTGTAATTTGTTGATTATAAGAAAAGCTTGTTGTTTATGTATGAAAGTTTAATCTTGTGGCATATATCTGTTGTTAGACTGCTTGAATCTGCTGTCTATTGAAGCTTTAGATCTGTTATTTTACTGTGGAGTAAGTCTTACCTTCAAACAGAGCTTCGTTTCTTTCCCTTTGTTCCCAGAAATCGCATGAACTGTAAATGGGGTTTCTTCTCTGAGTGAGGAACCAAGAGTTAACAAACGGAGTGTGCTTGACATTTATCCAACATACGCTTGATCTCCAGCTCCCTGCAATGGTGAAGATCTAGCCTCCACATCAACCTTTACCGTGCTTATCTCTCTCCAGTTGCTATTAGAAACATTCAACGGTCCAACTTAGTTAACTGCAACAGGCGAAGAAAGACAGTTGGCATCAATTTTCTACTCTTAACAATCAAGATTTGCGCAGATATGCTTCTGCATATTTCTGTTCTCACATGTCGCTACAAATTCCTTCCCCTTTCTGTCTAAAGATTCTCTTCCCAGACAATGAAAGCATCTGTGGGATTCAGAACATCCCCTGTACTTTTTCACTCGACGCCCAGTTTTTCTAATGAATAAGAGGTTCAAGGTTTCTACATTCACCATTTAGTAGATAATTTTTGGTCTACCCCTCAAAACAACTGTGTTTCTGCTGCGCTGTGCTACAGATCTTTCCTCTATAATATACAGTAGTTTCCAGGTTTTCTTTATGAATTTCCTTGTGATATGGATCTTCCGGTCTCTCCCTTCAGATTTTGACTTTTTTCTAACAAATAAATTTATAAAGGAAAGCTCTATTTTGTGTTGGAGGAAACATTTTCAACTTTTACTTCTGTGATTGACTCATAGAAAGGAAGACACTCGCCAAAACAATTGATTTTCTTTGATAAACAGATTATTCAGACCTTCTCGGCCGTTCTTGTATTGGGAATACTATGTTTCCGAGTCCCAGAATGTGGAGCAACCAAGGGTTCGCACACCTTGAGTTATCCGGCAATAAGTTGTCGAAAGCACACCGCGGTTTTAACGCAATTCGGAGCAGTTGGCGATGGAAAAACATCAAACACCGAGGCTTTCAAAGCTGCAATTGATTGCCTCAGCAAGTATGCATCAGATGGTGGGGCACTGCTCATTGTACCTCCGGGAAGATGGTTAACCGGAAGCATCAAACTTACTAGCAATTTCACTCTTTTTCTGGATAAGGGTGGTGTTATTCTCGCATCTCAGGTATGCAAAACTCCGGTTTACTGTTGGGTCCTTTTCGGCTCTTAACTTCAATTTTGCTTCTTTCTTTGCATGCAAAAGTTCTAAGTAATCATGCCAGTCCAATGATATATATACCATCGGATTTCAGTGTAATAATTATTGTTGGATCCCAGTAAGGTATGAGGCCATTTTTGCTTGGTAGCCAAGAAAATGAAGTCGTAACACCAACTTTTGGCCGTTTCCTGCTCATACTCTGATTCCATTTTTTTTAATACCACTACTCGCCACATATATGCATGATCAAACGAACCAGAATGAGTCGGAATGGGCTCTTCTTCCTGCACTGCCTTCTTATGGGAGAGGAAGCGGGGCAGCTGGTGGACGGTACATCAGTCTTATTTTTGGTACAAATCTGACAGACGTCATAATCACTGGTAACACTCATTGATTTGACCCATTTTTATTCTTATAATTACCTGTTAGCATTATCATTTTGGTTGGCCATGTTTAAGGGCTCCGTTTGAATGCATCATTAGGTAACAATGGTACGATTGACGGCCAAGGTTTAACCTGGTGGAACAAGTACCAAAATGGTGGATTCTCGAATGTCACCCTTCCGCGCTTGGTTGAGCTCGTATTCTGTAACCAAATCCAGATATCTAACCTTACGCTAATCAATTCTCCATCCTACTTTGTTCATCCCACATATTGCAGGTGAGCTTGGTCCCTTTATCACTTTTATCTTAATGCTTCCATGATCATGTAGCGCCTCTTCTCATTCTTTTCTGGCTCTGGTTTCAGCAATGTGATAGTTCAATGGATAACGATCCTCGCCCCAGTTACATCTCCTAGCACCGATGGGATAAACCCAGGTTTGCTTTTCACTTGGTATAACAACTATATTTGCTAATATGCTTATACTTCTAATGCAATAGGGAAATCCAAAAAGCAATTTAAACACATGTTTTGCTTTCCAGATTCTTGTACAAACACTCGTATTCAGGACTGCTACATAGTCTCTGGGGGTGACTGCACTTCCGCGAAAAGTGGTTGGGATCATTATGGAATCAGATTCGGAATGCCCACCAATCACCTAATCATCAGAAGGCTTACCTGCATTTCTGCTCAAGGTGCTGCCATTTCTCTAGGCAGCGAAATGTCTGGTGGAATTCAAGATGTTAGAGCTGAGGACATCTCAGCCATGGATACGCAATCAGGTATTAGAATCAAGACTGCTGCCGGAAGAGGAGCTTATATTAAGGACATATATGTAAGAAGAATGACCCTTCTGAGAATGAGATATGTTTTCGTGATGAAAAGCAATTATGATAAGCATCCTGACGCCGGCTACGACCCAAAAGCACTTCCAGAGATCCAAGGAATTAACTATAGAGACGTGGTGGCAGACAAGATTAATGTTTCGGCAAGGCTTGAGGGACTCCCTGGTGATACTTATACAGGAATCTGCATTTCTAACGTCACTATAAATTTGTCTTTGACGCCTGAGAAATTACAGTGGAACTGTAGTGATATAGCGGGAGTGACAAGCAATGTGACGCCTGAGCCATGCAGTTTATTGCCTAAGAAAGTAGGTGTTCAATGCCCCTTCCCTGAGGATCGGCTGCCCATTGATGATATTCAGTTCAAGACTTGTGTCCTGTGAGTGTAGAACGTCCTTGGTTGTCTTACAAAAAGGAACCAAATAAACGTGGTTATGTTCTTTATTTAATAACCAAGCTACTGAAAAGGATATGTGTTTACATCGTTCTATTCTGCAGACAGCAGGTCTTATATTGGCGTGCAAGTCAGGAAACCGATTGCCATGTACAAGCCAAAGGGCACATGGATAATAAGAACCGAGAAATACAGAATATTATTGTGCTTGTTGTATGGATCTTAATAGGCCTTTAAAGAACTTATAGACACGACCAATGCTGGATTGGAATGGTGAAAGGGTTTTGGTAGGGAGTCTAAAGAACAATTCCTAACCAAAAGATGATAACGCAATAGAAATTTCGACAAGAATTGAACAAATCATGTGAAGGCTTCAAACCTGAACATTCAGTAGCACAGATTGCAAATAATGAAAGAGGGATAACAAAACTTCAAAGTACATTAGATTCATCCAAAGTACAACAACAGAGCATGAATCTAAACAATGAAAATCACAGCTTATAAGGCAGTAGAAGCACTCCATGCCCCTTTAACCCACATAAACACTATGAACAAAATGAAGAAATGCAACAAATTATCACAGAACAGAGCATGTGTGCCTTACCCTTGTGGGTAGAATAAGTGTTTAGCACATAGACATGGACTGCTTTAAAAACTTTAAGAGAAACGCTTCTTCTTTTTTTCCAATTTAAATAGAGGATCTTTAAGAAGATTTGCCCTTACTTCCAAACTACCATGTCAAAGAGACTTTCATAGTGTTTGGCTTAGCCTTTATAAAATGAAGTCGATCTTGATAACTCCACTTTCAAATTGTTTCTTTGCAGTGATCTCACAAATCTTTAGCCAAGGTTTTCTGTAACTACAACATAAGCAAAAAAAAAAAAAAGGGGTTCAAATATAGGGAGGTGAACAACTTAAAACTACAATCAGGGAGATGGTCTAACAAAATTCTTGCAACATCACCAATGAACGTTCCATGTAGGAAAAAATAACACTTGAATAATGTTCAAATATAAGAAATATTTTCTCAAATCATTAGTTAGCTTTTGAATTGAATTTTAAATTTATTTAGTATAGCAAAAAATTACACAAACTTTATTTTAGAATTTGTTATCAGACTAAATAATATAAGTTATAGACACAATAACTTTCAACACAACTTGAAATTGAATTACATACAAGATAGTAACAATTAACACAAACAAAAACTAGTAGAAAGATTTATGTGATTCAACCAAAGTAAAGCATACTTCTATGGGCATAATGGATAAAGATTTTTTTTTTTTTTTTGTTGCCAAGTCTTTACTATCCTCTCTTCCCAAGAGCTACTACACCCTTTTACACTTTTGAAGGATACACTTTCTCTTGTTTTAAGATTACAGAGACTTTTCCAACCCCTTGCTTTTCTCTCCTGCACTCTCAGATTTTTTTATTTTTTATTTTCTGTGTTCTACTAGAATCCTCTCTTCTCACCGATTAATTAGAGACAGCATCCAGCTTTGGCTATCATTCCACCGCCAGAAAACAGCTTCGAATTTGAGCTTCAATAAGTCTAGATTACCTAGCATCTTTTAACCAGCTCAAACACAATGGTCGGACCAGCTTTAGCCATTTCGAAGTAGCTCTATCATGAAAACAGAGCAGTTTGCAGCCTACTCATTCCTCACGCGCAGAAGCTATTATGATTCATTCTTCCTATGTTTAGATATTAATGCCTAGATTGAACTTCTTTAACTTCTGTTCAATTTTGAGCCCATCATATATATTTGTTGAACTCGAGGTATAGTGTTGAGGACGAAAGTTCCATACAAAAAAAGAAACATCATTAGCTAATGTCTATAAATCAACTTTAAATGGACTTCAAAACTAATTTTAGTATGTTTGATTACATGACAATTTTTATTTTAGTGTCGGTCCCCATGCGAAGACATCACCAAAAGAAAAGGCAACTAGATATTGAAAGAAAGAAAAAAAAAAAAAAAAGCTAGATACTTGACGTTAGGAGGAAAAAATAGGAAGTATATTTATGGGCAGCATTGAATTAGTAACAAAAGAAAGCTGAAGTTATAACGCTTCCGCTTGATGCCCGCGGCTTTCCTACCTCTCGTGCCAATTTCTTCGCCCCTGTATGGCATGTTGGAAACATTCAACAGGCCAACTTAGTTAAGCTTCAACGAGGGAAAAAACAGTTGGCAACGGTTATCTACTCTAATCTTCTGGATTAACGACGATGTGTTTCCGCAGGTTCTTGGCCTTCCATGTCACTATAAAATCCGACCTCTTTCTTCAAAGCAATATAATTCCATCTCATCCCAGAAAAACATGGAGGCTTCTCTGAGAATCAGATCCCTTCATGTACTTTTTTTCTTTCCCTTGACGTTCTGTTTTACAAACAATGTTTATCATTTCTATTCTTCTTTGAACAAAAGGCATTCTTTACTCCAGCTTCTAACCTTTTTTTTGTGATTACGAAGGAAGAAAGTTGCATGAAACTGATTTTCTTTGATACACAGGTTTTCCAAACCATCTTGGCAGTTCTCGTATTTGGGGTACTATGTTCACGAGTGGTAGAATGCAAAGAAAAAATAAAGGCTTCGCCCCCCTTGAGCTACCCGGCGATAAGTTGTAGAAAGCACACCGCAGTTTTGACGAAATTTGGGGCCGTTGGCGACGGAAAAACATTAAACACCAAGGCTTTTACAGCTGCAATCAATAGCCTCAGCAAATTTGCAGCAGATGGCGGGGGATTGCTTATTGTACCTGCGGGAAGATGGTTAACCGGTAGCTTCAATCTCACAAGCCATTTCACTCTTTTCCTTGAGAAGGGCGCTGTCATTCTCGCAAATCCGGTAAGTAATCTTCGTAGACTTGAGGTACCTTTTAGTTCTTAACTTGGTTTTGTTTCTTTGTTTGCCTCTAAGAAATCATGTCAATCCATTGATTTCATTCTTTTAACTGTTGATGGATCCATGCAAGGCTCTCATGCTCTTTCTCTGATTGCATTTGCTGAATAGACACTAAGTTTTCTTACCTGGAGGTTGGCAATATAATAAACGGACGTTCTCTGAAACAGAAGAACATTTCTGCCTAGCTCCTTTGATCAACCTTTAGTCAGAATATGGTTCTCTCTTTTGATCCTATGTTTCTGCTAATTTATCTCTTGCCACAACCATACATGATTAAATGGACAGGATGAGAAAGAATGGGATGTTATTGCTCCACTACCTTCTTATGGGAAAGGAAGGGATGGTACTAGCGGACGGTACAGAAGTTTCCTTTTTGGCACAAATTTGACTGATGTTGTAATCACCGGTGAGCACTCATTGATAATTGCATGTTAGCATTATCAATTTTGTTGACCTTGTTTAAGGGGCTCCATTTAAATGTATCATCAGGTAACAATGGGACCATTGATGGCCAAGGTGAAACTTGGTGGAAGAAGTTTAAAGATGATGATGATGCGAAAGTCACCCGGCCATACCTGATCGAGATTTTGTACTCTGATAGAATCCAGATATCTAATGTTACACTACTCAATTCTCCATCATGGGTTGTCCATCCTGTATATAGCAGGTTTGAGCAAGCTTCCTTTGTCAAGTTTATCTTAATGCACACATGATCAGAGCACCAATCCATGCTTTTGTCAATCCTCATGCTTTTGTGGCTCTAATTGCAGCAATATTCTAATCCAAGGGCTGACGATCTATGCGCCAGTTGATTCTCCTAACACCGATGGAATAGACCCCGATTCGTGCACCAACGTACGTATTGAGGACACCTCCATAGTCTCAGGGGATGACTGCATTGCCGTGAAAAGTGGTTGGGATGAGTATGGAATCAGATTTGGGATGCCCACAAGCCATCTTGTCATCAGAAGGCTTACCTGCGTTTCCCCTGACAGTGCTACCATTGCTCTAGGCAGCGAAATGTCTGGTGGAATCGAGGATGTTAGAATTGAGGACATTACAGCCATCCAAACAGAATCAGGAGTTAGAATCAAGACTGCTGTCGGAAGAGGAGCTTTTGTGAAGAACATATACGCGAGAAGATTGACCTTCAAGACGATGAAATATGTGTTCTGGATGACAGGTTCTTATGGTCAGCATCCTGACGATGGATTCGACCCAAAAGCTATCCCAGTAGTTCAGGGAATCAATTACAGAGACGTGGTGGCCGACAATGTTACTTACACAGCAAGACTTGACGGAATTGATGGTCATCCTTTCAAGGGAATATGCATTTCTAACGCCACTATAACTTTGACCAAGAAGCCTAAGGATTTACAATGGAACTGTACTAATATTGCTGGGGTGACAAGCAATGTGACTCCTGAGCCATGCAGTTTGCTGCCTAAGAAAGGTGCTCCCTGTCACTTCCCCACGGATCGGCTGCCCATTGAAGATATTAAGCTCCTAACTTGCAATGTTCCTGCCGGTGCCGCGGCGTGAGAGTGCAATGTCCTTGGAAAAATATGTATCAAACAAATAACTTGGTTCTCTGAGAAAACTTAAAACTAAATGGAAGATGTAATTTTATCTTTTTTACATCGTCTTCTTATGTAAAGACCATGTCTTCTGTGTGCGGGAAGTGAAACAACTGATTGCCATGTACAAGCCAGCGAGCTAATAACAAAAGAATTCCTTCAACAAAAAATGTAGACAGATTATGCAAATTACAAAGGGTATGAGAATAATAAGAAACGAGAACTATATTCAAAAAACAAACTTCAACCCTTTAATCATCTGGCACTTTTATTGTGTTTGAATCATCATTTAATACTTGGTAGCCATTTCCTGCTGCTTTCACCCTCACTTGTTCTGTTTGGATCATCGGCTACTGGGACAACAGCCAAGCTGTCGTCTGTGTGAACATGGCTACAAGTTTCTCCGCTGAGCCTGTCATCCTACGTAAAGAAACAGGGAAATTGAAATCGTCGCAAAAGAGTAAAAGGTAAGGACAAGAATTTCGAAAGAAACAGTCTGTTCTTACATCATTGAGCAGCATGTCACATTGCTCAAGCATGTGAACCACATCTCCCATTTTAGGCCTGTGATTTACATCGGGATCTACACAACGAAGAGCAACCAAAACAATCCGTTTGACTTCTTTTAAAGAAGGCAGTTGTGGCAATTTGGGGTCCATCACATAAGCGATCTTTTGAGTCGCAATCAAGGACTTGAACCACTCAGTCAGATATGGCTGCAATGCAAAGTTCCAAACAAATTCGTGCTTATAGGTTATGAGAAAGGCTGGGGAAAGATGAAAACTGTGTTGCCTATGAAGAAAATGATAAGAAAGCAGCCAAATGTTCCAGAGTTAGGTAGCTGTACTTCAGATTGACGGCTATCCATAGGCAATAAACCCGAGATGATCTCCATGATAAGTATCCCGAAGCTATAAACATCAGTCTCCTCTGTGAATGGCTCAGTCGAAGGAGAATCTGGAAAATAACTGGAGGCTTTTGCCCAGTTAATATCAATCACTTAGAACAATCATGAATAATCCGCGAAGCAAAGAAACTAACCCCAACGTTTCCATGCTTACGTGAACCCAACCAGGGTCAAAAAGCTTAGCAATGCCAAAGTCAGTAATCTTCGGGTTCCATTGGTGATCGAGCATAATGTTGCTAGATTTTAAGCATCCATGAATAACGTTTGGTTCAAGGTCCTCATGAAGGTAGGCCAATCTGCAGAAACAGGTCCTTCTCTGTTTATATGATGGACAAAGGTACAACTAAGAAGGAATAAAGTAGAATATATCAAAGATCTAGGATACGGTATCTCACCCTTTTGAGACTCCTCGGATGATATTTACCCTCGTATCCCATGTTAGAGGCTTGGATACTTCTGGGCTGCCGTGAAGCCACTGGTATAGATTGCCATTATCTACATACTCATATACAATCATCCTACTGGAAAAGGAAGTAACAGCAGGAGTTTGAATATCAAAATACCCAACAATTGCTAAGAAAAGCTTCTCATGAAAATACCAAAAACCAGAAGAAAAAAAGAAAAATAGTACTACTTATTCTATTGAAAGTAGTCCTTGATACCTGTAGGTTCCTTCGATGCAGTATCCAAACATCTTGGCCAGATTTTTGTGCCTAACTTCCCCAAATGCCTCCACTTCTGCGACGAAATCCTCAGCTTGGCAACTAATGATTATTAGTTTCTTTGTAAAACACAACATATAATATGGTTTACTATGATTCAGAAATAGGATTGGGTTCAAGACACTGGGCATATAGTTCTGTGGCAACGTATTTCTACTTCAAGGCTTATGATTTCAGCAGATCTACATCCAAGTCGATGTGCAACGAGCATGGCCTCCATACTGGTAGTAGAAAATTTTTTAAACTCTCAACCATGCAAAGAACACATGCATTAGATCTGTCTAGCAATCATGAAAGAAACTAGGTCCCGTCTGTTTGTCTACTCAGGCAGATATTTTGATTAGATATCTCAACTTTCATTCAAGCGCTAAAATCTCCTAGCAATTAGAAGCAACCTATTTGCTTTCTTCCAAGTTCAACTAGACCAAAGAGCAAGCAGCACAGGGAGAAAGTATTAGAATTAGCATTCTGATTATATTTCTTGTGTAGTTTTGGTTCGTATCTTGTTTTGAAGAACAGAGAAATAAACGACCACAGAATTCAGCTACATATACATTCTTATTCCGTAGCATCTAAGATATCAAAGATCATCAAATGTCAAGTCAGAAAAGCAGAGCCAGGAATAATGTACATGATTCTGATTCTGTTTAGGTAGCTTAAAAATTAAATTTAACTGCATAGTTGTATTTCGACTAATCTAGTGTTGGTGAAAGTCATTCAATAAATCAATCAACAACAGCAGCTGGTGTAGGTACCTGCCGGCCAGTAGCTTCTTCACTGCCACTCGCGTATTATCCAACAAGATACCACGATAAATAACCCCAAACTCCCCACTTCCGATCATATTTTCTTTGGCAAAACTATTCGTCGCCATCTCGATCTCCCTCAGGCTAAACCTGCTTCCCCTCCGAACATCCTTGGGCCCCGGCAGGTACCTGGCTACGGATTCCAAGTCATCAGTCACAATATAATGTGGTTCATTCCTCCAACTCGCAGTGGACCAACGGCTAGACATCACTAGGCGACCTTCCGAAGGCCTCCCACTGCCCATCTCAACATCGTATATGTTACGTGGAAGGAGCCGCCTGTCGAGGGACGACATGCGGAAGCTATCATAATGGTGAGGCTTGCAAGGGATGGGATTTGGAAAGCAACGGTAGTTATCTTTGTAGGATTTTCGGCGGCGACGACAGGTGAAGTAGAGAGATACCACGAACACAACAAGAAAGACGAAGAATGCAGTGAGAAGCATCATCAAAGCCCATAATGGAAGGCCTAAGATTGAGGTATGGCTACAAAGCTTTCTTTTGATAGCATCGAGGAAGGACATGATTAGAGAGAGGTGATTATGTTAATGCATGGAACGTGGTTCTCTGGGTTTATAAGCTTAGAAGAGATTGAGTTTAGATGACAGTCTTCAGGTAGGGGAGAACTTTTCAAATTGCCAACGAACCTCCGACGGGAGCGGAAAGCCGATCGGGGTAGTGATTGGGTGTAGGAGTTGGCAAGGCGCAGAAATACTGCATCACTTTGACGTGGTAAAATCACACTGATAAAGCGGCGGGTCAGTTTCATCACTGGCAAAACCAAGACTTCAACCTTCATGTTCGGCTGTTCTTCTAAAAGAAACAGAAGAAGATAACTCAGGATTCCTAAATCCTTAAGATTCCTAAGAAGATAACCCTGAAAACCACTTTGTTTGACGTTTTCACTGCACCTTGGACAAAGAGGGTAGGTTCTTTGCAACAGAGACTTTCGAAGAATTCAATTTATTTTTTGATTCGTAAAAGGACTTGCATGTTGGAGCACTTGTCCATAATCAACATCAAATAGCTTTCAAAAATTTAACATACTTTATTTGATAAGTTCTTATGAAACATTGATCCCATGTACAAAGAACGTGTTTCCTCTATATGTAAGCATCCTACCCTCAGCCCCAACACACCATAAATGGCCTTGCAGCTCCAGAACTCCTTTCATACCTGCGATTTCCCAAACAAACTTGAAAAGGCGAAGAGCCCTGTCCAGCTGCCTCACCCCACTCCGGAGAGTCTTATCCTCTTCTGCAGTCAAAATCCTTCCCATGTGTAAGCAAAACCTATTCTCACCACTGCTATGAACTCCGCCGCATACGTCCACTTCAATATCTCTAACGTGTCCATAAAGATAGTATAATAGAAGTGTAAACAAACACTTGGATGAGTGACCCAATGTGCTGGATAGCTTTTTCTTGACGAGGCTTTCTTGATGTCGAGCTTCCTTGTATCCAATACTTTTATCCAGCAATACGTCTCTAATTTGAGCCAATCCCTCTTTCATGATCTCTAGCTTCACCGCAAGGAAATACAATTCCCTTTCACTCTTCAAACACTCAATGAGGTCATTGAACATCTCGAGAACATCTTCCCATTTATGCGAAGTTGACGAGCCCCCCGTTTTTGCAGGCATAAGCCGCATCCATGAAGTCGAGTCATGGTCAGACGAAATGGCTGTGTCAGCCAAGAACTTTACACAGATAGAAACTATCTGCTGACCCATCTTGATCGCTGGGCTAGAGCATCGACAACTTAACAAATCCAACTCATATTTCAATCCTTTTAGTATCTCCTCTAGTGTACCTATCCAAATCCGGTGTTGGGTGACCTGCGGGGATACCGTGACACGAACAACCTTTCTTTGCTGTGCGGAAACGTTCAGAAAGTTGCATACCTGGGTAAGCGAATTCACAATCATAGGCTCTCTTTCGGTCGGAGAACTGAAGCAAACAAATGGGTTGGATTCGGTACACGCCTCCGAGAAAGCCATCACATTTTTCTGAACACTTCGCTGAACTGACGGAGACCCAATAAAGGCCTTCGCCAGGAGCTTGAGAGTCTTCATTTTTTGTTCAATTTGCTCATCAAAGAAAATCGAATCATCATGGACATTAACCAGCCTTCCGTCAACCCAATCGACAGATTTCAACAAGCGGCTCAATTCTGCTAGCTTTGGGAATGTCTTCTTATACCATTCACGAGGCAAAGGCTCGTCAAGGGATACTTCCGAACAGTGATATCGCATGACAGTCACATACAGAGCTCCATTTTGCGTTGTTTCTAAAGACCTCCCAACATGCAAGAGCTTTTGTAAACATCTGTACGCCATTTTGACCCCCCGGAGCGCGCTTGAACTTCGTTTAGACCATTCAACGAACATGTATTGGACGCGGCATCAGACAAAACCCGTTAACACTCCTCGGCAACATTTGAAAGGAAACAAAGAAAGACAACCCACAACGACAAGGAGATTAAGATGCGAAACTTCCTTCCTACTACCGCCTCGTAGATGCGGTAAGCGCTTGTTGCTGCTGCTGAGGAAGGGAGCCTCCAATTTCAGAAGCTAATGTGGAGAAGCAAAAACGACCAATTTGCAATAAAACTAGCCTGATTTACTTTTGGGCCTAAACAGAGAGAGATGGGTCGCAACGAGATTCGAAGAGTTTCACTTTCCTTAGCAGACAGACTTCTTTTGTCTAACCCGTTTGGAACAATGGAAAAGTACGGACTTATGTTCAAGAAATTCATCAACCAGCGATCTTCTTTTTACTTATTTGTGAACTAGAGAAATTAATTTAACAATTCTGCTAAACAAATAATTTCATCTCTACAAAATGGTAAGATTTCATTACCAAGAGGACGACTTTAAAAACCCCTTTTCGCTTCCAAATGCATTAAAGCGCTCCTTTTAGCCCTTATTGCTTAAAACTTATTCCGTCCACTTTCTAGAAGGGCAAAAGAGCATGAGAAAGACTTCTGTCTATTCATATCGGCATGAAAGTTTATCAGTTGAAAATCTTGACACCACTAGCAATTGTTTTTGTTTAAATACTTTGTTTGTGATCATCCAGAATTTTTCAAATACACTGGTTCTTACTTTTTACAACAACATCAATTTGGCCCCAAAAAATACCCTCTTCGCCTAAATGGCTTCGCTTTCCTGTACAAATCTACAAAACAGTGGGATTATAGCTCTCCGTACGAACTCTTATTTCTCAACACTGACCAAATTTGTAGGAGAAGCCAGCCTTGCAAAGTAGCAAATCAAGAGACCTTTACATCATTTGGCTATGGCTTCGCAAAATAGACTGGCCTACGTAAGCAAAGTTGCTCAATAGCTCCGCTTTCAAATTGTTTCTTTGCTGGATTCAGCTTGATCTCATACAGCTTTGGCCAAAGTTTTCCGGTAACTACAACAAAGCAAAAGATTATTCAGATATAGCGAGATCACAAACCGGAGACATGATCTAAAACAAGTCTTTGCGACATTACTAGTTTAAAACACAAGATGATACAAGTTATGTTAATATTTGTCCACACATGAAAGCGTCACAGTTTCAGAGCATCTAGAAATTGAAGGATTTTGAGAAGGAGAAATTAGAGAAAATATTAATGGGTACTACTGATTAGTAACAGAAGAAAACTGAACTTAGATATAGCAATGAACCAAAGCCCTCCTATGACCACTTCTAATACCATCAGCAAATCTGACTCCAAATACCATATTTGAAACATAATGCAAGTCCGGGAGCTAATTTTTCATAAAACCAGGCTATGGTTGGTTCCTAACCACGTTACTCATGCAAGAAGAGCTGATGCTGATTTTAAAGAAGCCGTCAAAGACTGGAGCTTACCAAAAACACGCTCCTTGTCGCTATCCCAAGCTATGCCATTCAAAACATCAATAGCCTAGAAGCACATCAGATTTCAAATATCGCAACAGGTTAGGCAAGTGAAAGAAACAACGATTATCTTCAGACAAAAATTTGATCCTAAGAAAGAACGAGAGAAGGTAAAACAAAATTCATAAAAAGTGATATCCTCTTGCTCCAGGAACCAAACACATCCTGGTTACACAGGAAGCAATATTATAGTTAATATAATTTTTTGACAGAAACAAAACGTTTTAGTCCTTTTTTCTTCATTTCTTACATGATTCCCAGCTGCTTGCAAGTTTTCCCTGTAAGAAAATCAGAGAAAAATAAGGACATTGGGGGTAACTTTCTAAAGAATAAAACGCAGATTAATCTATCTAATTATTGACTACAAATATCAGCCACTTAATCATAAAGGGAAGGACAAGATAAGAGAAACCTTAAATGTTGAAGGAGAATCCATCCCGTTACAGTACCATCCTCAGGTGAAACTCTAGCAATGCAATCAGTCTACACATGAGAACACGAAGTTACAAGGTAATCCGAGGCAACCATAACTTTTCAAGCCTTGAACACAATGTCGTCTCAAAAGCAAACGTAATATGTAAACTGTGGATCATGAGGGAGGGCAGCTAAGGAGGTGAAACTTCAACGAAATCCACTCAGAAAACCTGGTTCTGAAAACAGGATAATCATAAAATAAATTACAATATGAAGTTCCGCAAAGTCCATGTTTTTAAACAAGGTTTAATTGGTCAAAGATCCTTTTCAAGAAGGCAGAGCATCACAAGTTCCAAGTACAGGAGTATCAATACCACAGGCCTTCATATGGTATATTCATATCATAGCTTAGCACAACTTTTGATCAAAAGAGCAGCGTTGTAGTGCGTTTTGACCTTGTACCTTAGCATAGAAAAGATTTTTACCAAGCAAGCAGATGTTTCAATAGATTGGAGAATTTCTGATTTTACTCTCTGCTGCTAACTTTTGAAACAGTGATTTAATATGCCACCAAGCAAACTACAATACCAACACTCACTTCACTAGAGACAACCATCTCCTCCATAAGAAGGCCCCAAACGGTACAGAAGAAAAATGGTTACGGTCAAGTGATTTGCAAAGACGTACCTGCCAAACATTTGCCCAAACTTCTTTGTTTATAAACTCCAGTTCGTTAAGGTTGTGTACTTCATGACCATTATATTTGACAACCTTTTTTCCTACAGCTACAATAAGAAGTCAAACGAAATTCAGCAGCCTGAAGAATAAGGTTTCTAAAAGAAAAGAAGGAAAAACTACGTGTATGCATGCATGTGTGTATGTGTGAGGAAGAAGAAATGGAATTGACACTATCTGTTGTATAGAACAAAAACCTTTGAATGTTTGAGAGTCAAGCAGATACAATGTTGACGACCCATCACTTCCAAACAAGATTTCTCCATCCGTTGCCAGACCCCACCCATCAGGCATTTGATGAGTAAATTCCTTAAACTACATAGACCATAAAGTATATACCTTATTACAGATGCAGACAATCAATTCCAACGGACATATTGAAAAGCAAGCACCTCAGTCAAAAAGAAGATCGCAAGAAAATCCAAAACATTGATCCAAGCTGACATGAAGAAATAGATCTCCCCTCTTATTTTTAGACAACAAAACAATATCACCACAGATTGAAAGTACAGTGTAGAAGACACCACTTTTTCAAGATTATAAGCTGGGATTTTCGAAATCAAATCATCCTGGAAAAATCAAAACGTTTCACATGAACTCATGAAGGGTACAAATGTTGCTATTTCTCAGCATAATAAGGCAGTGCAATCTTAGTGGAATACCAAATAAACAACGTTTGTAGGGCAAGATGGAAAAGTCGGAGTTAAAAAGTATGTTGTAGCTTCTCAGAGTGATTACCATGAAACCATTCAAACCAATTATTCATGCCAATTTCTCCCCTGTTTTCAGCCTTTTTGCTGCAACTGGACGGAAAATGAGGAACGCTCCCACTTTGACTTCCAGTGTCCACCCTTATCCATCCTCCTACTTCTACTCCCCACCAATAGACTGTCAAAGCAAAACTATAACTATTTCCAATGTGCATAATGGTCCCTAATCAAAAGCATCACCAAGATGCCTGGGATATAAGTCTTCTGGCAAGCAAATTGATGATGCTACTCAAATATACACTTCAGTTGCCTGTCCGAACATTACTGCCCATCCATCAGGTCTTTGATAATCCCAAATAATGCCACGCCATGTTCAGAAAAGCATAAATTAACAATCAGAACTGCAAGCAGAAAACTACAGCCCACAAATGCAACTACATATGCTAGGTCACTATGTTCACGTCATGCTTCATCAGAGATGCAATTTTCCCTACATTTCAATTAACTAATTACGAAGGCTTTTTTCTTCTTTTATTTTGTGGGTTGGCGTGGGAGACAGAACAAAGATTTGTTGACAGCCAAACTCAAACTTCTTCAAGCCTAGAAGAGGATACCTTATCCGACCTTTTCTCTTCATAGGCATTTACATTTTACCATAATTCAATTAGCATATTATACATCCATATTGAATTCAGAAGTAATAATACAACAAATATAAAAAGAAAAAAATTACATGAGAAGAAAAGGTGAAGCACAAACATTGCTTAAATCATTTCGGTCATATATGAAACCAGTATTCTTCAACCACGTTAGTTGGAACAGCCTATAAAGAATATAAAAAACAGGAAATTAGAATCATTCTCTTTCAACTTCAAAGAACATAAAAGTCAAAATCAACGACTCAGAAAGCACATGAACAGCTACAAGGCAAGTGGAAAGGCAAAATGCTCTAATACATGAGGGAAAGCTTAAACAAAGTGCCCAAATCTGTACTATGATGGAATTTGTTCATGTTATCAAAGTGCGTAACAGGGCTAATTTAAACAATAGAATCAAATGTAAATCTAAACCAGTTATTACGTAGAATGAGAAAATCATGAAGATACAGAAGTCATGTAAAATCTCATGCATAGAAGTTCAAAGTCATAATTCCTAGAAATGTGTGGGTTTGAGCATCCACGTGTTGATATTACAAAATGGGTACATTATAAAAATTACTTCTTAGAATTACTGCAGTATCTTGACAAGCGAACAAAATAGGTAGGGATGGATGAAACAACCAGTGCCTTGAATTGGCATAGGATGCTCGACGTATCAATCCCACAACATGTATCTACAAATTTACCCCCACAGCAAAAAGCCCCTAAAGAAACTCAAGATGATCAATTACTACTACGCCCAAATTACCTGAACAAAGACATTTAGGGGCAAATCAAAGAGAGGCTGATGGACAACTAATTGATTTATCAAAAAACTTCCCATTATTTGTACTCTCACGTGTGCTTATTCTATTAGCACTAGGTCATACAGAAAATTCTAGGAAAACTTTTGATTGGTACTTCATCCGAAAGTATAATCCAGCATATTTAAGTCTCTCTGAATATCAAAGCAAGAAAGACATAGCGAATATCCAGATCATAGGTTCCCAGTATAAAGCACAAACAAATAAGTAAAACTGGAAGTTATGTTTTTTTTTCCTCACCTACCTTTCACCAAGAAGAGTTAAACCCTCCCCAAAATAAGAATCATCCATCTTCTGGAGAGCCTCAACCTACAGATGTGAAAAAGTACAAGTGAAAAATCTGTAATCTACTAGTCAAAATGATTACTCCACTAAAAATTAATAAACTGAGAATTGCTTGTTTGATAATCAATATATGATCATTGATACGCATCAAGAAATAAATGTCTGAAACAGAAAGCATGGATCTGTACCTTGCCACTACGAAGAGCCACTTTCCGAACTGATGACTGAATCAACATAGGAATAGAAAGTCCAGTTAAACATTACATAAAAACCAAATAACGGTGGTAAAAATAGCAAATATTCTATGCCAAAACATAATTTTATTTTAAAAAATCTCTAAATGGCAAGGTTGTATGGTTATAAATAATAAAATTTGAAAATCTTATCACAATAATAAGCTGGTCCATGCACACAAAGATATATAAACCAATTTCAGGCAATGAAAGTGGCAGCCACAGAGCAATTACCTCATTTCTTATAACCGTCGCACATCTACTAATATTCTTTTTTTTTTTTTTAATTTAAGACAACATGAAGTTCCTAGAATAACCCGTAAATACAATGACAACCATAAATTATCAAGAATGATGTAGACGATATAGATAAAACTAATACGCCTCATAGTGATTACAACAAAAAACTCAGAAAGATGAAACCCTAGCACCCATTTGTTGGACACATTTCAATAAAATCACAAGTTATTTTGACTTATAATGGCTGTCAGCCTAGAAGAAGTTACACATTTGATTTAAATATACGATAACTCTGCTGCAATGGACCCCTAGAGTAGAAAACCTCAAAACAAAAAAAGATAGAACACCTAAAACGATAAACGCAGTTTATATAAAGAAGATGATTCATACTTTAAGTTCTATAAAGAAATAAAAACATGCATGTAAATCAGCATTTGTATGAACGAATAACCAAAGCGCATATTACCTTCCCATTAAGGCCAGTTGACTCAAATATGGTGTCATTTCCTGCATAAAGAAGCCCCTGAAAGCAAAAAAGCATTGACATCGTTATCTTTTCCTCCGCACAGAATTTAATTTCCAAGTACACATCTACGAATTTCCAAAAAGATAAAAATGACAAAGAAGATAAGTTAGACGTGGGTTGCAGAGACTGAGTAAACCAGAAAACCCAAGCAATATATTCAAGCCGAGAGAATTCGAACGGCATTTCCTAATAATTTCATGGAAATAAAACTAGGCATTTTCTCGTTTATGCAACAATTCCAATTTCTTAAAATTGCCATAATTCCTATTCCTATAAAGTAGAATTGTAAGAAGCGATCCTTTACGTAGAAAAGAAAAAAGGAAAAAGGAAAAAGGAAAAAAAGAAAGAGATTCATTCTCGATTTGCGAACTACGGAAAAGGTTACCTGAGTGAAGGCATCGGGGTCATGAGGAAACTCGTTGACTACCTCGATCGTGTAAATTCTAGGAAATGACGCGCCATAGGACGTGACGTTGCTCCATACGCTCAAAGAAACGCCCAGTGAAGCAACAGCAACGAGGACGAAAAGAACGAAAACGATCCGAGGGAAGTTTTTGTATTTCGAAGAAGGGGTGGGCCGCGACGCCATTGCCGTGTAAGGCTCGAGATCCGATCGTTTCCTCTGCTTTTTCCTGTTAAGCGAACCCATTGCTATGAAATGATCGAGGATCTTTGTTCATCGGGATTCAGGTTTAGACGGAGCCGCGTAGCAGAACTCAAGACTGCCAGCTGAAAGATTTTTTGCGAGACTGAGCCCGGTGGCTGCTATCGCACCCGGCCTAGTCGAAAACACGCGCGAAGTCCATGGCACGTGCGAGTCAATGAGTCGTTAACCTCAAAACGGTCAACCGGGAGCGGGACGAACCGCAGAACATTCCAGACGTCACAACTGGACGAACATTCTCGATTTGTGAATTTAACGAGGACGTTTCGACCGAATTTCCTCCCTCCCGCCTTCATCCCCTACAGTGTAAAGTTGATCTCGCAATTTTGAAATGCAAATTTCCATTTTTAAATAAAATCATAAAAGATTTTATGGAGTTCAGTCTCTTTTTTTTTTAATTTAAGAATTTAAGAATTTATTTAAAAATGAAGATTACTTTGTTGTCCTTTAATTAGTGTGTTCCTAGAGTTGCGTTCTTACGGACTCTTAACGACGTTCAGATCATAAGAAAAAAGAGGACTCCAGAGAGTCGTAGAAGAATCCAGAACCCATTAGTACCAGACTGCGCTATATAAAGGCCTGTCTCACAACTTTCTTCCTCACTAATCAAGCATTCTCTGTGAAATCCTCTAGCTATTTCTACAAAGCCTTCTCTAGCCAATCTTTGCTTTCTCTTCAAGGTTCGTTTGTGAAGGAATTCGTGCGCGAATGGCGGACGTGCAGATGCCTGATGCAGAGACCTTTGCCTTCCAGGCGGAGATTAACCAGCTTCTGAGCTTGATCATCAACACATTTTACAGCAACAAGGAGATTTTCCTTCGTGAGATAATCAGCAATTCCTCTGATGTATGTCTTTCTCTCTCTGTCTCTCTCGTTTTGTGTCTCTGTTACAGTTCTGTTTGTCTTGGTTCCACTTCTTCGGTGTAGCTTTGGATACTGAAGATTTTGGTATGTGGTGTTGGTGACAGGCTTTGGATAAGATCAGATTTGAGAGCCTTACGGACAAGAGCAAGCTAGATGCTCAGCCAGAGCTCTTCATTAGGCTCGTCCCTGACAAGGTTAACAAGACCCTCTCTATAATTGACAGCGGTATCGGCATGACCAAAGCAGGTAAATGTTAATACTCTACTTCATATGCTCTGAGGAACATTCAGAACACTTCTGGTTTTGTTGATTGTGTGTTAATTGGTAATTAATCGGAGAGTCAATGGCATTTCGTTTTCGTGATAGATTTGGTCAACAACTTGGGCACTATTGCGAGGTCCGGGACAAAGGAATTCATGGAGGCGTTGCAGGCGGGAGCGGATGTTAGCATGATCGGCCAATTTGGTGTGGGTTTCTACTCCGCCTACCTTGTTGCAGAGAAGGTCATTGTGACTACAAAGCACAACGACGATGAGCAGTACATCTGGGAATCCCAAGCCGGTGGTTCCTTCACTGTGACAAGGGATGTCAACGGAGAGCAACTTGGCAGGGGTACTAAGATCACTCTGTTCCTCAAGGAAGACCAGGTAAAGCACTCCGCAATTCCAATAAGTCCTACATCGCTTTAGAACAGGTGTTTGTTCACGACTCGAATTTTTGCTTATGGTGATCACCTTTTTTGGCGCAGTTGGAGTATTTGGAAGAGAGGAGGATTAAGGACCTTGTGAAGAAACACTCCGAGTTCATCAGCTACCCTATTTACCTATGGACTGAGAAGACGACTGAGAAAGAGATCAGCGATGATGAAGATGATGAGCCCAAGAAAGAACAGGAAGGAGAGGTAGAGGAGGTAGATGAGGATAAGGAGACCAAGACAAAGAAGAAGAAGATCAAAGAGGTCTCTCACGAGTGGCAACTCATCAACAAGCAGAAACCTATCTGGCTGCGGAAGCCGGAGGAGATCACGAAGGAGGAATACGCTTCCTTCTACAAGAGCTTGACTAATGACTGGGAGGATCACCTTGCCGTTAAACATTTCGCTGTGGAGGGTCAGCTCGAATTCAAGGCCATCCTCTTCGTCCCGAAAAGGGCTCCATTCGACCTATTTGACACGCGGAAGAAGATGAACAACATCAAGTTGTATGTGAGGAGGGTGTTCATCATGGACAACTGCGAGGAGCTCATTCCAGAGTACCTTGGATTCGTCAAGGGTGTCGTAGACTCTGACGATTTGCCTCTCAACATCTCTCGTGAGATGTTGCAGCAGAACAAGATTTTGAAAGTGATAAGGAAGAACCTTGTGAAGAAGTGCATTGAGATGTTCAATGAAATTGCTGAGAACAAGGAGGACTACAACAAGTTCTATGATGCATTTTCGAAGAATCTGAAATTAGGTATCCACGAAGACAGCCAGAACAGGGCCAAATTGGCTGATCTGCTCCGATACCACTCAACCAAGAGCGGTGACGAGTTAACCAGTCTGAAGGACTACGTTACCCGAATGAAGGAGGGTCAGAAAGACATTTACTACATCACTGGGGAGAGTAAGAAGGCCGTGGAGAACTCTCCATTTTTGGAGAGACTCAAGAAGAAGGGGTACGAGGTGCTTTTCATGGTTGATGCCATCGACGAGTACGCAGTTGGGCAGTTGAAAGAGTACGATGGCAAGAAGCTGGTTTCTGCAACGAAGGAGGGCTTGAAGCTTGACGAAGAGAGCGAGGAAGAAAAGCAGAAAAGGGAGGAGAAGAAGAAGTCCTTTGAGAACCTCTGCAAGACCATGAAGGAAATCTTGGGAGACAGAGTCGAGAAGGTTGTCATCTCGGACAGAATTGTGGACTCCCCCTGCTGCCTGGTGACAGGAGAGTACGGCTGGACGGCGAACATGGAAAGGATCATGAAGGCCCAGGCCCTGAGGGACAACAGCATGAGCTCTTACATGTCCAGCAAGAAGACGATGGAAATTAACCCAGACAATGGCATTATGGAGGAGCTGAGGAAGAGAGCTGAGGCTGACAAGACCGACAAGTCGGTGAAGGATCTTGTGCTGCTTCTCTTCGAGACAGCCCTACTGACTTCTGGTTTCAGCCTTGATGATCCGAACACATTTGCCGCTAGAATCCACAGGATGTTGAAGCTCGGTCTTAGCATTGACGAGGAAGAGACTGGTGGCGACGATGTTGACATGCCTGCCCTGGAGGAGGATGCTGCAGAGGAGAGCAAGATGGAGGAAGTGGACTGAGGTCCTAATTTTGTGGATCCTATTTCTCTACATCGTGCCTATATCCACCAGGTTGTCGTATAAACGTTTGTCCGGTCTGTGCGGGGGGAGGGCTTTCTGTTAGGTTTCTGTTTTGTGGGCTTGCTACTGCTTGTTTCTTTCCTTCTGGGTTCGATAGGAAGTGTCTGTCGTCGGAAGTGGCGCATTTTGTACTACCAGTAACACAATTAAGACACAATCAGAGTTTCCCTCCTTCCCTAAATCCGTTTGCCTAAATTTCTCTTCACGCGAACATTTTCTCTTTCAGATAATCTGCAGCTTCTGAGATGTTAATTACCGGATATATACACCATGTAACACCCTAAAATTTACTCTTAACTTTAACAGGAAGGTAATTTTCATCAAGTAGCAGTAAACTAATACTGCACTAAAAAGCAGTAGGATGCACCAAAGTTACTTCGATAATCCATTAACGTTGTTTATTGCTAAGACACTCAAAACATTGCATTGTTTTGATAATTCATGAAGTGTCTAGGTAGCTTGCAAAACTTTAAGGATAAATAAAGTCGTATATTGCCAGACTAATCAAAGCACCAGATAACGGAAGAAGGTAGGAAAAGGGTGGAGTCGGATTCATATAGTCCAGGAATCAATTTAAAAAACAACCACCAAAATTTATAACCATGATGAAGCACATGATTTTTCCAGTTCCCATCAGACCCAAATTCAAGGAATAAATTGCTCATCATCCTAACACTTAAATGAATTTGACAACTTCGCTGCATTCGCTCCTAAATATAAAAGTTCACGAACCATTGACTTGAATAAGTAGCATCATTTCAAGGAAAACTTGAACTAGGGGGAGCTGCGCCAAACCCTCCACCGCCACGACCAAAGCCAGGCCTTGCACCCGGAGCCTGCAAAAATATCAAGAGCAAATGAAGCAACTACGAAGAGCAGTGACCAATAGGGTTGCACCCTGAAGTTACAAACACATGTAAATACATTATGAGATCTCAGGGCAGAAATACAATAAGATAACCTGCATCACAAAACTATGTCCCAACTAGCTAGAAAAACCTCAATCATTCTGCAGAAGGTAAGCTCAGAATACTTGCAACTTTTATTGATCGGACAGGCACAACACTTATCAACACTTTTATTTAGTACACTTAAAAACATTTTTAAGCTGATTAAAAGCTTATCTGCTTATAACGTTAACTTCATCCGACAAAAACAAAAGTAGACAGATTTCATGACATTACACAAATGGGTGAAAATGCATGCCATTTGATAATTTCTGCCTTGACATTACAAGGTTACATACCTATGCATAACAAGAGCAGCAAAATATCGGCTAACAAACAAACCAACTACAATATAAACAAGTGAGCATTCAGAACATTATGGAAGAGTTATATTACCCTGTAAGAGGGCTGGAAGTCAGGGGGAGCTCCTCCTTTGTCACCACCAAAGTCACCAGTAGGTCCACGTGGACCCCCACGGTATCCCTCACGGTCACCAAACCTTGAGCCTCCCTCAAAGCGGGGTGGACCACTAGAAACCCAGAAGAAAAGGGAAAGAAAGGAAAAGAAAAAAGCACCAGAATAGCAACAAATTAGAACTATCAAATAAACCACTAAACTAAATAAGTCAATAAATCCAAAATATGCAGGAGATCTGAGAGTACCGTGGGCGGTCACCAGATGGGCCTCCAAAAGGCCTGCTTGGCGGCTTTGCAGATTTCTTCAAGGTTGCAGGCACAATTTCAGATGGAAGATTGAGGTAAGTTCTTAGAAACTCAATTCCGTCATTAGTGAGGAACCAGTAGTAGTGCATCCATGCGAAAGTCTCACGCACATATCCCTTTGATTTGAAACTTTGCATCAGTTTAATCACCTGCAGATTTGGGACCTCAATCTCCTGGTGTTTTGCGAGATTGTAATCCTTCTTTGCATAACATACTCCCTCTGTTGGTGATTAAATGCATCAAGAGATGCAAAAACAAATATTCCACTCTCAGTTAATAAGAAAAGGCAACAAAATCAGCAACCAGGCTTTTTTTCTTTAGTTTTTTTATTATTATTATTATCATTAGTTAGAAAAAGAGAGGATAGCAGTAAACTCAGAAAAAAATTGAATAAAAAATTAAATAAATAAACCATTGAGCGTCGAACAGTCACTGGGCTTAGTGGATCTATACTCCTAGCATCCAAATTCAGGCTAATTTTTTTTTTATTTTACGCAGTCAGAACAGAGACTACTTGCCTTGTCTCAATTTACATGGCACGGCCTCTTTTAATCACAGCAGAGTTGTACTTTTTAAGTCTTGCTTCTTTGATGGATAATAGGAAATAGAAGGTTGGTTCTATACGTTATGACTTGACTTCCTTATTATCAGACATAATGGCATTCATCACCGAAGTCCAAAACCTTCTAACTCCGTTTTCTACACTTTTCCTTTCCCACATTTTCTCAGTAACCAAACTCGCGCAAAGCGAACAATACAGCAACAAATTAAAACCAACTAAAATATAAAAATAAATTAAGCAATGCAAGCGAGAAAGATAGATGAAGACCTTGGAAAAGGTACTTGGAGATCTCTCTCCTGTTCTTCTCTGGAATAATCTGAAAATTGAACAGAACAAAACATTAGCTGATTGGACCGCACACATACAGGCATAGAAACTGACTGAGAGAAATAGAGACGCATACCATGCTTGCAAGGCGACGACCAGACGAGCCGTTGGTTCTTGCGGGAGGAGCCGATGAGAGAGCGTGGAGACGAGACGTGAAACCCTAGTGGAATTGGTGCTTTATAGATAAGAATGACGTTGCAATGGGCCTTGCTCGTAATGGTAACCAGGCTCTCATTTGGGCCCATTCCCCCTTCTCGGCCGGAAGAGCAGCCCATCTGTTTGGAATCTTTCTACGATTAAAATAAACAAATTTATCTTTCTACTATTAAAATAAACAAATTTGCAACTATGAATCATAGTAAACATGTCTACTTTGAAGATTCACTTTTTGGGTGGGCCCTAGCTCAATGGCATTCTTTGAGCCAAACCCTGACAATCCTATCGGTCATGGGTTCGAATCCCCCGTCCCTTCTAGATGTGTGAGTCTAAAAATTTTTTTTTAAAAAAAATCATAGTAAACACACATTTATTAAGAGTTCAAAAATCAACTTTGAAAAAATTTTAAATTTTAACTCTCATTATCTGTTGAAATCATTATATCTTTTAGGTATTAAATATAATATCTATAAAAATTAAAAATATAATTGATAACATGCTATAAAATTTGTTAGAAAACCACATCATTCTTAGAAGATTACAACTCCCTAAAGAAAAAATTGTATTATAAGTATTAGTCATTACAACAATGAATGAAATGGAAGAGAAATTAATATGTTATTAGTAATCTTAATATGCTTTTACAGACAAAAAATGAGACGTTGCAAGAAGTTAGAGAAAAATATTTAGTAATATATAGAAGAAGATTATAAAAACTTTTAAGCAATTAAAATCTCTTATAACATTGTGAGATATTATATTTAAGACAATGTGGAAAATTAGTAGGATGTTCAAAGAGAGATAGTTTTATATTCGTTTATTAATTAATGATGTTGAGGGGAGGAATTACAGAATTTGTGACAAAGGAAAAAACAAATGACTAGGCTCCGTGTAAATGTCAAACACATTTTTTTTATTGGTGTAACGCATCAAGTTATGTTTTAAGTCACGACAAAAAATATATGGGAAAAAAGAAAAACCGGACTGCACAATCATTAAGAGACATGTAATGAACAAACACAGATAAACTTAGCAATTTAATTAATTAATTTCCATTATCTAATTTGACGATTTAAACTCTAGAAAACAAGGGGAAAGCATCATTTACTTTACTTTCATTATCCGGCTAGAAGGAACACGTGGCGAACATCCATAACAACTTCACAGTAAACTTACAAAGTCTCATCACAGTTGATCAAGACCAAACGAATATATATGCTACAGGTGCACCGCACGTCGCGTCATAAGCTGCAGAACTGGCGGGTCCAGGCTCTGTCCCAAAAAATAGCTGCCTTCTCTTGCAAGGAGTCCCTCATACTTTCCGTGTGTCCAAACGCGCATCAAAAGCGAAGTTCTAGACATTTTCCTGTCGCTTTTTGCGAGGAAATCTCGTAGAAAAAGCTTACAATTCCGCTTTTGCAGCGATATTCGGTCATCGATCTTTGTAATTCGCCGATGGTTTTTTACTATACATTTTACTGTAAAGGTCTTGATCGTTAGGGCTGTTTTAATATTCACACTCAATGTGTAACGTCTTGTGTAGATTGAAGTTGGTTGGCTAGGGAACATAGGCTTTGCATAGCAGATCAAGATTTGGAAGGAAGCTTGTTCTAGTCAGTCATTGAATTTTCCCGAGAAAATGAGCTCAGCATGTGAAAAACAGAGTTTGATTGCAGAGTGTGAATCGGATGGGACGGTCAAAGAACTTTGCAAGTAACTATTTAACAATATCTTTTGATGTTCGGTAGTCGCTTTTATGCAATATTTAATTGTGGTCTATTATATGTAATACTGCTGTATGCTGTGTCATGCTTTAGTAATTAATAGTGATGAATAGTGTACTTCAGTAATTAGCACTGTTTGGTTGGTGACACAAGTGGAGGGAAAACGAGGGAATGAAATGGGACTTAAAATTGTCTAAGCTTTGTAAATCACTGATTCATTCCGAGTAATCTGTGCCCCGGAGTACTGTTTGCTAATTATCGTCGTCTTCTTTTAATAGTCAAATGGTGTATGAGTACCGTTTCTTGTCAGATAGTGACTTATCACTTGTTTCAACGATGCAGACAGCCAAAGGCTTCATATACAAGAGAATTTCTAATTTCTTTAGCCGAGTTGGATTCGTGTAAAAAGTTACCATTCGGGCTGGATCCATCGGTTTTAGGGTAAGAACATCAATTCTTGCCGGATAAAGTTTCTTGTGCATTTCTTAACGTTTATGTTTTACTATTGGTACGTGGTTGATTGGATTGCTTCTAATATGGGGCCTGTTCACAAACCAGTGAATCTGGTGATGAATCCAATTGTTTATCAGAGTCTTTACGGGACTCAGGTGCGTGCTTTTAGTTTCTCTCTTTTTATATTGACCTTCCAAGTTTATTTTTCAGTTCACCTTTTATCGTTTACGTGAGTTGTGGACACTCCTTTTACACACTCTTGGCCGTGGGAAGCGTCTAAATCGAGTGCCTTAGTTAAATCCTTGAGCTTTATAGCATTTTAACGTTTCTTCACTAATACGTTCGGGAAATGTAGATTAAAATATATATATATATATATATTGTTTTTAAATAAATAGCGCTCAAATTAACTTGAAGCTGTTATTCTAAAAACCAGCACTCTTAAGTGAGAAGTGCAAGAGGCAGCAAAGTGGGCGACTGTGAAGGAAGCCAAACCAAAATGGTTTGATAATGTGCTGCAGATGCACGGGCATTATGAGGAGAAGGAACCAAATAATTGTTTGAAGCGAGAAGCAAGAAGCAAGAATAAACCTTTTAGATGACTCCAAGTAATTGCAATATTCCATATATTATTCATTGGCACACGGACTCGGGATTTTAGTTTAGGGATCCAAGCTTATGTAGGATGCACCACCTAAGTCAATTATTTTTAGTCAGCTTGTAACGGTGGAGGGGTGACAATTTGGTGTTCTCATGAGTAATAAGAATGATTAGAGGTTGTCGTTTGGTTTTGGCAAGTATGAACTTGCAGTTTTTTTTTGTTTTTTTTCCTAACAGCAATATATGGTAACTTTCTTTTGATTGTTAGTACAACTCTCTGTTTGGGAAGAAGTTAGATCATTTTTTAATTTTCTCAAATTTAGTAACTAAGTCTAGCTCTTATGAGACTGGTTTTAAATTACTGACCCTAGCATTTAGTTAGGGAGCTTGAGTGCGAAGTCCTAACTTATTCATAAGACTTTTACAAATAAAGGAAAAAGGACTGAGATTCAATTGTAACGCTTGAAATTCGTAACTCATTCAAAAGGCTTGAAATTCCACTGCCTTACAATGAAGAAATTTTGCTGAAAAAGCTTTCCATCTAAAGCAAACTAGATAACTAAATTGTCGCAGTGCCTTCTTGTTAAACACTGAGCTATCCAGGTTTGGACTAGATCCATACCTTTTGGTGGTCAAGTGTTGTTACGAAATTTGAGTTATGTTGACTGTTTGATATGCTATGATTTTGTCCTTTGGTTTTCCCTTTTATTTTTTTTCCTGCTTAAATCTAGAGGGATTAATCAAAATGGATATTCCTGTGATTTCTATGGTTGATAGCCATGTTAGTAGCTTCCCTACAGAAGTCAAAGGTTGGAAGCAGATTATGTGGCTTATCGAACCATTCATGTGATAATGGTGAGAACCTCGTTTGATCTTTGTCAAAAAGCTAGGATATGATGATAACCTTGGAACTGGTGCTTTTCAAAGAGTATTGGATGTGTCGCTGCTAGAACCTTGGAAAAGATGGCTTTCTATTGTGTTTTTTTGCTCAGTCCAGAGATAATTTTCCTAGTAATTTTTGGTGATTATAACCTTCTGAGTAGCAGGCTCCATATTGAGATTAGAGTTAATTGGATTCTGTGCCTTGTTAAACCATTCGGGTTGTAATCCAGATTCTGGAAAATGTGATGGCATCCTTCCTCGACATTCATGGCAACATGATGGACTTCTGGGTGCTGGTGCTTTTCCAAAAGTATCTGGATGTCTGGCTGGGGCTTCTGCTCCTGGAGTTTATGAAAAGGGTTGTCTGCTTCACAGGAGTGACGTACCATATCGGCCTCCACGCCCCCATAAGGTCTTTTTTTTGTCATACCTTTTCATTCAGTACCAGTGAAGTTAGAATGCTCAACAACTCACATGTGAAGTCTATGAATCTGCACAATAATCTAACAGTTCCCATGCCTCCTTTTGGCCCTAGGATTAAACAACTTAAACAAAGAGAGTTGAAATTCACAATTGAATGTTCTTATTTCAGGCAGTGCCTCATGTTCAAGGGCAAATTAATGGTTCATATGATGATGAAACATTTAAGTCCTTTAAGTACTTGAGGCAGGAGATAAAAGGAAACGAAAAGATAAAAGGTAAAATGACTTTCCTGCAGCTATTGGTGCAATCTTGCTGTTATAGTTAGTCGATTCATGTTTGTCAGTTCGTTTATCTCCCGATGCTAACCTGAGAATTCCTCCTACTCAGCAGAATCTGAGTTGACGGAGCCGCAAAAACAAATTCAAGGAAAGGAAAAAAAAGTCTCAGACAATCATGAGGGAGATTTAGACACAGATAAGGTAGCAATGCTACAGGATCCTGAAAAGGATAAGAGGCCTGCAGATGAATACACTGAACCGGAAAAATATACAGAACCTCCCGCTTCAAACAACAATTTTGCAAGTAGGTCTTCCATAGAAGATCGTCTATCCATTCTGAAGGAACCCCCAGGTTTTACAAGCAGACTCTTTGGGGAGCACGTTCTGAAGGAACCCCGAGGTTCTACAAGGGGACTCTTTGAGGAGCATATTGAGAGAAAATCTTTAACTCATTCCTCTACCACAAAGGTGAGTGGTTAGCATTGGAAAAACTGATGCACCAAGACTTTCTGTATTTGCATATATTCTCTTAACTTCTCAATTCATGCAGCTGATGGTTGAGTATATTTGTTTTCTAAAAGGGAGGAGGGAGAGAAGAGAGTCGGGGGGTTTTTTTTTGGTTGAATAGCTTTTGTATTAAGGATGATCACTATTTATATTATGACACCTTTTTTCGGTCCTCAGCCTGATAACGCCAGAAGCCTTGTGTTGTGCTCTTCTGCAGTTGCTTCTCAGTCTGGCGAAGAAGGTATACTTTTGTGAATAGTTCATTATGTTTTGGTTCATAATATGTTATTTTTACTAAAAACTTACTACATCTGCAATATTTTTGTAATATTTTGCTATGGATGTACATGCTGAATCTATAATCTGTTTAACACCTTTACCCAGAGGGAAATCCTGGTAGTGGCATCTCTGGCAACATGAGAGGTGGGCCTCAAATGTATGGGATGCTTAATGGAATGTTCACCAACAGCAACCACCTTTTATCAAATGGGAATGAACTTTCACCCAAGCTAACGTCATACACCTCACAATCTACTAAAAATGGGATTTCTGAGCAATTATGTGGTTGCAACAAACCAATTGCGACCACAGAAGTTCATACATGTGGGAACCTTGAACTATCCTTGCTGTCCAGGATTAGTGAAAACGGCTCAACCCTGCATCACTATGAGCAAGACACCACTAATGATACAGTAAGTGGAGAGCCAAATTCTGCAAATCGGCATGATGCATCACGGCACCTTCTTACTTTATTGCAGAAGGATATGGTGCTAAAAGATTTTGCAGCACCTTCTGATAAAAGTCCTTTTCCTGAAGTTCAGACTGATAGCAATGTAACTAAACTTCTTAGCCAGGGCAACGGAGGTGATACCCAGGAAGCACTACTGGGAACTAGTTTTACAAAGGAGTTCCAATTAACTGATGCACCACTTTTTCTCCACAAAAGTCCTGCGTGCAGGGTTGCAGATGTTAGATCTCCAGGGGTGAATAGCTTCTTTCCATCAAAAGTCGATGAGTACGGGACCATTGTGGTCAATCAAGAAGTCATTATGTCCTCAAGCTACAAAAAGCAAACCGGTTTAAGCGAGATGCAGGGAAACAAGCAGGAATCAGATGCTATTCTGGCAAAACTTGGATCAAAAGTTAAACCTAATGAGGGGTTGAAACTTGATCCCGTCAGAGAATTTGAGGACAAATCTGATTCAAGTATTGAAATTTGTTGGCCTGATGAGGAAAGTTTGATTACCTTTGACGACTACAGCTTTTTACCTGATGAGGACAGTCTGATTACAGTTGGTGACTTCAGCTTTCTGTCTGACGAGAATTCGGTACAAGCTGATTTGTTTAGCCCCCCCGTTTCACAGGTTGCTAATGCTGAGAGGCCCACTGATCTAAATGTCACCCTCGGTGATAAAAATTCTTCTCCAATATGTTCAGAACAAACTATTACCAACTGTACTTGTTATGGTTTAATGAGCTTGGAGGCTTCTAATCACACTCGACATGCACAGCAATATTGCCCGCAGTCTGCTCATAGACATCCATATGCGGGAGAGGCATTTTTGCGTTCTCTACCTTCTGAAACTCATCTGGATTTTGAGAGGAATTCTATGAAGGCAAAGACCTATCCCTTTAACCACTCAACCAACCAGTTTTGCAGAACAGATGTGCTTCCTCCTCTTTTCCAGCATACTTTTCTTGGAACGACAATGCTTGATCATCCTGTTAATCGACTGCTGTTACAGCAGATGTCCATGCCAGGCGAACTTCCTCCTCACCAACTAAATGTATATCAAAGATGTGTAACACCTGATTTTCCCATTAATCAAATAGCTCCTTGTAGACAGCAGCTGATTCCAGGGCAAGATCTGTGGCCAACCTATGAGAACCCAGATTTTGCGGGTCTTGGAATGCCGAATCAGTACTGTATAGGTACCTTACTGATTCTTAAACTAGATTTATGTCATTAACTTTTATCTTGTTTCTGATAAGTTATCCAGAGAAAAATAAAATATTATTAATGAGTTCTCAACTATCTTTTTCCACTGTTATGTCTTTAGATCCTCATGTTGCTAGAGACAATTATCTCAGGAAGCTCGATGCTCTTTTCGGCGAGGAACTGTGCATCTATTACCCGAAGTGGGCACGGTCCAAGAGCCTTTGGCAAACAGATTAACATAGGATTCTGACATGAGCAATACACCATATGTGCTCTTGAAGTTGTCTGCCTGGTTCTAGTTTCAGTAATACGAGTACAATTTCGAGTTTGGGTTCATCTGTTACGTAGTTAAGTCCTGTGAAAAAGTTCCGCTAGGAAGTTTTAGAAAAAGGTTCATCTTTTCTTACGAGTTCGGCATTATCTGAAAACAAATAGGTAAATTCGCCTCATATTTCAGTGAATGACTGGTATTTTGTCCTTTTAATTTTGGCATTTTGATTAGACGCGTTCGTTTGCTTATAGCTCTGCTAGGAAACCTTTTAGGTTTCAAAAACTTTGGCGTGCAAGGAGACCAATCACAAAATAGAAATGATAATCAGCAACGATCTACATATATCCAGAGACGTTTTCTATCACCCAAATTTCTGCATCCATGTATGATATAAATGTGTAGGTGCAGACCATACTTACGCAATGTGCATTGGGAGGATTCGGAGATTTCTGAAAAAGGGTATCCACAAGAAAAGGTCCCTTCAATGGTGTGGCTTCACTTGGCCTAAATGATAGGTATTTCCACGTTACTAATCATGGTGCAGAGATGACATCCAACCTCAAGCTGGCATGTTAGTGTTGCATTTTGGAAACTACCTGTTGAAAATGGCTACCTGGTCTAACGATTAAGTACACTGCTTAGAGCAGAAGCCCAAGAGAAAAGGCATACAAGTCCGTGCATGAATGCAAGGACTCTTAATGTCTATAAATATCCATCCACTCTAACAGAAACAAGAACCAAAGAGTATTACACCAAGTAAATGAGGATATCTTGCTTCCAGATAGGTTTACACTCGAATACACTAGATACTGCATATTGTCAGTAAATCAATCAAAGGCAAAACCTGACAACATGAAGACCCTACACTATACAACACCAGCCTTCAGAAATAATTTTCGCAACTATACATTCCCGCACTATGTATTGCACTTCTTCAACATATATACATGAGGCCGCCTGGCATAAATTACTAACCTAAAAACGTCGCCAGTGGCTTCATTATGGGCTATAATAGTCACAAAGCACAGCAGCAGCAGATTATCATCAACACTGCTGAGGACTTGAAGCCCTCACAATCTCGACCTTTCCTCTGACAATATCCCGATTGTTTGTGCACATTACCAAGGCAGAGCAAGCACGGCCAACGTCTCAGCAACAGACCTCTTTTACCAAGCTAAGCAACAGTCTTGGACTGCTCTCTGTACAAGGTTTTGTCTACATCATCATAATTAATTGTGTCTGTTTCAATCTCGTATGATGACAGCAACTTTCTCTGCATCAAAAACAAAAGATAACATTATATCCCCAAAGAGCCAATCTTACCAAAGAAGACGCAATAACATAAGATTGGTGCAAATGTAGCTGAGATGCTCAGCTTGACTGAGCTACAGTGTCAGGAACTCGCGATTTGAAATGCGCATGCCTATCTAGACAGGCCAACCTCTGGGTTTTATACTAGACAACAAGCCCTCATCAAAGTTCTTCCTTCAGACGTTAAATATTGTTCAGAGTAAGTGTCATTGCATGGGCGGAAAGTATCACCTAAAAGGAACTGTCTACGATTTGGATTTGTCTAGGTTCATTGTTTATATCCTATTTTCATAATCACACATGCTAGATGTTTGTTCCGTCTACAAGGCACGTCTGTAAGAGAAACTTCTAAATGTGTAAGCTCCTTCAAAGATTAGGCTATTTTGAGCACTTCTGAACAAGACTAACATCATTTCTTTCTTCCCATGTTCTAGTCTGTAATATTAAGTGCTCTGATGTACTATTCACAGGCCCAACATCTGTGTATTCCTGCTAACTGTTATAAGCCAAACCAATGCCTCTGGTCATACAACCATCGCAAATCCTAATAAAAGTAAGGTTGTCGCTAACCATTAGCTATAAAGTCACCTATTTGAACCAACCATGAATGCCTTTTTTAATTTTGGCCCATTTTTGCCTTTGAACTCTAAACTAAATGACACTAATTCTTTTTATACCCCACCATGAAGTGAAGCAAATGAAGGAGTGATTGTAAACAGATTTTCCTCATTTTCCTTACATAACAGACTACCATTACAGCAAAAAAAAAAAAAAAAACTACCATCACAATTAAATTTCTTAAGTAATTGAGCATAAGGTAAATTTCAGTCTGTCCTTATTCCTGATCTTCCTTTTCTAATTACTTTACCAGTACCTCAAACAAAAACATGACTTGACTGCGGCAGTGGCAAAATTCAGGTCATTTTACCAGACCATTGCACAGATCATGCAGAAATATTCACAAAGCCATATATCATGCGGCAAAGTGTAAAATCAGAGAGAACAGTTCACTCGCATGAAATCCAAATTTGTACACAGTGAACTCACCACCCACAATGCACCATCATTTACGTCTTTTCAGCAGTTAGAGCAGAAGCAAGACAGTGAGAAAAAAAAAAAAAAATCTTACACATCAAACTCTGAGAGAATAATGGTAAACTGCAAATTAGGTAACCCCAATAATCGATGAACAGCAATACTAGGCCTAAAAGATTATGCTATCATACCAATCAATACAACCAAAAGCACACTGCTAATAAGTCACATTTCAGGCTGCTAAAGGACTCGCCAAAAGGACTGACTAAGATTCAGGCACAAGTTATTTAATTATGGGTATTTTTCCGGAGTTGGTATTTCATGCAGATTGCTAAGATGTTTCCAACTAAAAACTAATAGCTCAATGAACTGGGCCTTACGTGGTCCTCAAAATCTGGGCTGGTGAGATTGATGGACAGGTTTCTCATCAACAATAGTACCTGGAGAAAGCCAAAGATAAGTAGATAAGTACACATGTCCTCTTCAAAGCATGAGGTGATCCATTAAGTTTTAATAGTTAGCAATATTGGTAAAGAAGCTCCTTACACTTAAAGCATAGAGCTCTAAGAAGAAAAACACTTCAATATCCTAAAGTGGTACAATCAAAATGCTAAAAGTACGCAATTTTTAAGGATATGCCGAGCTACTTTTCATTTCAAAAAATAAAAAAAGTAGGCATCTGACCTAAATATGCAAGTGTGTGATGCTATGAATCAATGAGCTAAATGGACATGATTTTTTAAAATACATGTATGAGTGCTTCTACTCAAAATAAATACCATTCTATCGGAATAAAATTATAATTTTATATCAACGAGGAGAATGCTTGCACTTTGCACCTAGGCTCCATCTGGCCTTTTCGCTGAAATGTGCCTTGGGGAATCTGACAACACCCCAATTGGTCTAACTCACAAATCAAAGTTATTTACTAAGTTGCAACGCAAAGCTGAATATCCATCAAGCAAAAAGTTCTTATGGTCAATAAAGATTAGGCAGCATCTTGCTACCAAACAGCATATAAGTGTATAACCACATACCGTTTGACTTTACACAAAGAATTTGATCAAGACTATAGAAGGTATATACCGTTTCAACATCTATCTGGTCCATTCCTTTTAGCCTCTGCAGATGACCACTAGCATTTGGATCAAAGACACTGCCAATGAAGCTGTATACTTGAGCAAAATCAGGCAGCACTGCATCAAACAAAAGGGTATTAGAATATTCATATATACAAAGTCCACCAGAATATACTAAAACATTCCTTCTTTTTTTTTTAATAATAGGAATCATCATAACTGAATGACAGAAACACACATTTACAATAATCCCTAAGTATTACACATGACCAGCATGTCAGCAGTGGTTCAGGAAGCACTGCATCAAAAAAATGGCATTAAAGCATTCCTACATACCAACTCCATCAGAATCTACTAAAGCAATCATTTTTTCTAATAAGAATCATCACAATTAAATGCCAGACACACACATCTACAATAAGGGGTAGATGTGTACCAGCAGGGGTCCAGAATTAGAGTTCAACAAGAGAAAAGAAATCTATATTCATAATCAACAACACAAGAAGAGGCACTATATTCCCAATAATTCAGGATCCAGAACAGTGATTACACCATTTCTGATGCTGAGCAGGCATGGAATAAGGCTCCCATTTTAATGCAAGAAATAGGAACCTAAAGCTACCAATCTATATATAGATACTCTTGCGTAGTTAACTATGAATATAGATACCAACACCATCTTGGCTAACACAGAGGGAAGTATTTATCATAGATATTCTGCAAACTAGATTTCGCACTTTAGGAAATTTAGAATGTCCAATAGATAACTTATCGAAAAAGAAAAACAACAATTCATAATACATGTTTCTACAGTTATTATTTTAAACAGCACTGGTAGGTCCTGAACCAATGACCATAGCTTCCACCTGCTTTTTCACCAGCAGAGGAGAGGGGTTGGAGTTAGAGCACACTAGCTCATAAACATGTTGGAACAAAAAGTGGTAGTATCAACTGAAGTTATATTTTAGATAAACTTGCATAATCTGTCTGAATTATTCCACTTCTAAGATTAAAAAAACCATAAAAAAATATTAAACTGATAAAAAACTTTTGGTAATATAGATTTTCAAGGGGGAAAAAAAAAGAACGCAGTTGGGAAGGAATTACAGAACTCACCTCTCAATGCATGACTAGGTTTCCCTTTATCAGTTGTTTCAGCAAGCCGTACTCTAGGAGTGCTTTCAGTGCTACTGCAACAGTTATTTGTCACTGTTGGCCCTGGAATGAAACATTATATGGAAAAATAAATAAATGACACTTTAATGCTACTTTTGTGGAAGATTCAACTATGGCTGGTGCATCGATGGAGTAGAAATCAGGGCTGAAATTTGTGAAATCTAAATTTGTAAGAAACCAAACCTTTTGTCCCTTGTGCTAAATTGGCTGTCTGCACACTGTTGTTTGTCTGGGACGACACAACAGCACTAGTTATAGGACTCCCGAGCACTGATGAGGAATCAGGCCCCAAGACATGTCCAGATTCAAGCAAAGGAGATGAGGTTTGAAAAGATCCTGGCACTTGTAAGAGCGCTGGAGCTGCCAAATATGGGTATTTAAGCGAGGGTTTGCACTATGAAGTATTATAAGAGAAAATAAACAATGCTGACCATTTTTTGAAGCCTTCTGAGGATATGGGTGAGCAGCTTTCCTTTTTGGCCGAGGGGGAGGTAAATGTTCACTTGTACCGCTTTTCTGAACCTTCATAAAGTACTTTTGTGCATGGCTACGAATCTGCAAAAGGTCTCCTTGTCGTGATACACTTAATAAAAAAATCAAATTAAAACAACAGCATCCATGAAGACTTTCTTATGCCTCCCTACCTCTTTTGGAGTGAAGAAACACAACATTAACCAAGAAAGTATTTAAAAAAACAAAGAAGTAAAAAAATGAGAATATCATGCATTGCTGACTGGAGGTAAGAATATCTGCATGCCACACTCATAAAATGAGCAGAAAGAATGGTAAGAAAAATTTGTATAAAAAGTGGACAGGAATTTGACACTTAAGATTACCTGTATAACTGTCTTAGAGCCAACAAATGCTTCAATCTTCTTCCAGTCACGATCAAAGCTGTGTGTGAAAACAAACATTGAATACATAAGGGAAAAGGGCAGAAAGTAGGAACAGGCACCCATAATTAAAAATAAAAATTAGGCAAGTGTATTAAGTTTCAAGCACGGACAGTTCCTCTAAGTTGACTTGATAAAGAGCCCAAAGTATAAAAATTCTTTGAACTGACTGAAATTCTTATCAACAAGATCAGTTTTTTTGTAAAGATCATTTATTCTATTTTTTATGTTGCAAAATAATGGAACTACCAAGAACTTAAACGAATTAAGCAAATTAAATCTTGTATGTCTCAAATTCGCAATTTCTTACTTTCTCCATTGATAAATTGCAAATGATTTTGGCACCAATTATTTCTCAGATGCCAAAGAGTTATCTGTAGTTCCAAAATACCAAATAACGAGTGCTAACAGAAGCTAGATTAGTAGAACTATCTAAAAGTTGCTACCAATAATCTAAAAGTTGAGAGGAAAAAGAGGAAGATCCACTCCACTTTAAACTAATACAACCTTGTTCTTCCCGCTTCTTTTTGGCAATCCACCTCCACATTCCTCTCCCCCCCCCCCTCTCCCAAGAAAAAAACAAACAAAAAACAAGGTTCTAAATCGATCTCTAAACTCACCACATATATTTCGAACAAAGGAAAAACACTAGAAAATAAAAACAGAAAATATATGCGAGACATTTTGAGCCTAGATATAAAACCAGCTTCTTGGTAAAAGTGAACGTTTTTATTGATTCGGGAGATGATATTGCCCACTCCTCCAGAATTTTAGCACTGCATTGTCTGTCTGTTCTTAGGAATGTGAAAATATGGAATGCTATGTCCTAAAATCTCAAAATACGGGAAAGTATATGTTCTGAAATGAAAACTTTAGGGAACGGCTTTTAAGAAACTTAAACAGAATTTGAAGATTCTTTTTCTCTTCCAAGGAATCTTTGAAAAAAAAAATGCTCTTCGAGAAACCTACGGCTTCCCAGCTATAAATACTTCTAATACTCGTATAAAGAGAGAATGAAACTTAAGCGAAAAAACAACGAAGAAAAAAAAAAAGGGAAGACCAATACAATCTACACAACTGGGAAGAACTCCAAAAGTTGTTCCCACGAGAACGAATTCGACCTATTCTACATTTCTTTTCCCCCTGAAAATGAAATTCAAACAACAAATCTTTGAGTCAACTAGAAAGAGATGTTAAACGCCGAGCTTAACTCTCAGGCCACTTCTCCACATCTTCTCAGCGGCCAAACGCTTCAATTCCAACATCTTTCCTTTCCACACATTTTCTCGGCAGCCAAAGACAACCTCGACGTCTCCGCAACCCAATTAACCCCATTTTGAAATCATTGAATTACCTAACTAACCACTGCCAAATTCGAACCCCATTTTAACGAAGACTGATACTTACAGTTGGAGAGCTTCGAGAAACTTGTCGTGCTCCGGCTCGGTCCAGCTCTCTCTGGACTTAGTTATGGTGTAGGGCTTTCGAATCTTCTTAGACCGATCCTCCGACGAAGCTGTGGTCGACGCCGTTGTCGCTGTCGTCGTCGTCGTAGTGGCGGTGGCCGTGGCGAACGGTCCAAGTCCGGGTAGTGCCATTCCGGTCGGATCCAAGTAGAAGCCCTCAGCCGGGGTCGGGTGTTTAGATACCATAACAATCACTTGGGTCTTGAGCTTCCAGGGTTCAACCAAACGCCGCTTTACCTCGGAGCCCCTGGAGCCTTTATACCAAATACTCTGGGGTTGCAATCCAATACGTCTAGCAGTTTGGTTGGTAGAACTCGTGGCCAATGCTAGCCTGCCAACTCACTCAGAAGACTGATCCTGAGCAGAGTAATCAAGTCTACGCTACGTCATTAGTGCCGATTTTGGAAGCGTATGAAGTTACCATTTCCAGTTGTCCAATGCCAATTGGTTCCAAAATCTTGTTAGCGCCCAAGATTATGGAAAAGGCATTCTTATCATAATAATTAATAATAATTATATCCTCTTGAGAAGGACAAGAGGAGATAGGTCAGCTTTGGGAAAGTGTGTACGTGGCGGAAGCAGATTGATCGGGCCTCAAATCAAAGGATGATGCTATCAAGGTGCTCGCTGGTCGAAAAACAGGCCACATGACATGCTTGAACAACATGCGAGAAGATATTTAGGGTGGGCCCCAGACTTTGGGATGTTCTTTTCTTGGCCGAGAGAGAAAATATCTCGCGTCCTTTTCGTCTTTTCATTTTTCTGGAGGACGACACAATATTCGTATTCTAAATTATAGATGCCAAAATTAGTTACTATTATAAGTAATTAAAGTTAGGGAGTCTTTTTATTTAAATTCAATCAAGAATCATGTTCTCTAATGTGGCACCAAGCTTCATTTTGTTTAAGATCACATTAGATAAACTAAAATTAACCTGAATTCTAATATTAATTTAAAAGACCTAAGGATCCAATATAAAATGTAGTTTCAAAATTAGAATGACATTTTATTTATTTAATCATAAAAAACCATATATTTAATGTGTACTTCTCATTTTGCACACATGTCTCATATGCTTAGCAATATTAATGTACTGGACCTCATTCTCTCACATCTAAAAGGTAAGTAAAATTATGGCCCATATAAAATGACTTGATTACTCCTTCTATTAAGATGACATTTTAGAATGAAACTTAGGTCTATAACAAATAATATCAAAGCCAAACTATAAGCCAACTCAATAAACTTTCAACTGTTATTTCATAATGTGAGGTAGACAATGAGCCTACTTAGTGGCGTTTGCAATTGCTATCCCTTAGTGTAAAGTGGGTAGTGGGCAAACCTTTAATGTAGGTTGGCACGAGGCCCTACTCACATTAAGGATAACATAGATTTAGGTGGAGAGAGAATTTAACCTATCTCATTCTTTCACATCAAAAAAAAGTAAGTAAGATTATTTGACAATGTAAGAGAGTTTAGTTACCCATCTCATTAAAGTTGGTATTTTGGAATGGAACATAAGTTCATGACATTAAACTTTAGGTTTTATGGAGCAGTGCAAATTCAACATAGACTTTTATATTAAATTAAAATATCTAAAGGTTTAACCTAAAAATTAGCTCAAAAGTTTGATTAATACTTTCTTTATTTGAATTGACTTTCAAAAGTTTCATTAACACATCATTTATTTGAGCTGACTTTTTAGTTGAATATTAAGTCTTTTAAGGTGGTATCCAAACTAATGATGGGCCTCCACTACAATGCTTTCGTGCAAACTTTGATTGTAAGATTTTCTATACATGTGCGATGCCCATGTCAATTTGTTCACAAAGAGGAGTGTTAGAGATGTATATTCCACGTTATTAACGAGCCTTTAACTTTATAAGTAATAAGATTTTTGTATTTATTGCTATGAAATCTTGGAATGAATCATCAACATTTAGAAATTACAAAGTAAAGTAATATTTTATTAATTAAAATATTTTTATGATGTCATAAACATAAGACTTTAAAAGAAGAGAATAAGACTAATATAAGAGAGAATCGTAATGGGGGGAATTTTCAACATTAAAAAATTTCAGGCCATAATTATGACTAATAATGAAAACCGAAGGCGAAGAGGTCCTTGAATTGAGGCAGAAAAATAACATTCATTAACAAAGTTTTGACCCATCTTTAATTAATGCAAGTTTTATCTTTGATTTACGTACTTTATCGTGAAGTAGCAATGTTGTGGTTGAAATTCAATCGGTAGGATTCACATGTAGCAGCTGAAATGGCTGGGGGACATATAAACACGATTTTGATTTTGGGTCCTAAGAATAATTTTAATGCGTTTTTTGCACTGCTCATGTCAAGAGATCCATGTTCCACGGTGATTATCAACGAGAAGCATTTACCGCGTGCACAGCCTACTTTCTTTCCTTCTTCAACCCGGCAACTAAGATTGCCAAACCAATCTTCTGCACTTAGAGAAATTAAAGACTTTTAACAATTCTCATGAATTGTTAAGAAGTTTATTGTCCAACTAAAAAATTAATTTATAAATTAAATAATAATCATTTTTTTAATATAATATTAGAGACAATATCCTCCTTGGTAGATTTATGAACTTCTATTAATTTGACTTCACATACATCTATAAAATTTAATATCATAATAGTTTTCAAAAATTTAACAATCATGATGAAAGAACATGTTAAGACATGAATAATAAATTTCATATTACTAAAACATATATTAAAAATCTTATTTATAAAACAATAAATTATACTATTTATTAAGTCGACTTCTAGAGTGAGTAATGAGTTTCTTAACAAATTATATTAGGGTTAAAACAAGAGCCAAATATACACAATCACCTACAAGAGATGACAAATTAGCACCATACTTCAAATTTAGGTTTTTTGTTCAAAAAACTCATATAATCGATTTTCCAAACATATGGATGAAGCCCAAATAAGGGGAATCTATAAAATAAACAATGCATCAAACCACATAACTTTACAGAAAAAATTATAAGGATACCCCTGAACCTATAAAACAATTTTAAACACTTCACGTGAGAAAATATCCAAGTTTTGTTCATTGATTATTATTTACAGTAGGGAAACAGAATTTTCTCAATAATTATCATATTATCATGATATTAGCAACTAGAGCTAGCAATCTAATAAGACTCTAGAAGAACATACTCAACAACGTATCTCAAAAAGAGCAAAAAAGACATGGACCCAGAAGCTTCTCATAAAAATATCTCTCACTAGAGGGAACCGTTTTTTTGTTTTGCTTCTTCCGAACATTCGCCACCGGAGGAGTGGTCAGGGCATGCTATCGACCCACGTGGCAGTGTTGATAAACGCGTAGTATCTTGTGGTGGAGCATCTTCTTTCCTGTTTGTGCACGTGTAAAAGCAACTCTTACATTTCTTCCGTGGAGTACAAGGTTTCTCAAGGTGCCCGCGAACTGTAGCATCTAACTGTTCGGAAGTGGGCAAAGAGTTTTTTGAGATGAATTCACGAAGGGCGAAAGTCCAAAACTCTTATCGTTTCCACGTTGGAAAACAGTGAAGGTAAAGGTCCCTGTTACGTTGTTCCAACAGTGAAGGTAAAGGTTGGTGTCCCACATTCATTTGGCGACCATAGACTCAAGATTGCTCCTGTTGCACCAGCCAAGAGGGGTCTTCGATTCTCCAAGTTCCCGACTTCTCCCGTAATCTCCGACTTTCCTTCCTTCCTGCAAAATTCTTCACCTCCTCGGTTTCTGCCTCCGATCTGCAACCTTGATTGGGATTTCTACCATCTATCTCGAACTTTTCTGCGATGAAGGTATGAATCTCAGTTTGCTTTAGGGTTTCTTTTCTTTCGCTCTTTCTCTAGAAACAAACACAGACAGGGTAGCTAGATTCACAAACGCCCCCTTATTAGATCTTTTTGTGCTCTCGTTTTGTGAAGTAGCATGTGCTTGCATGATCGATGGACACTTTATCTCTCCGATGAAAAAACCCTAACACGATGGATCTGGTGGTCTTGCCTCTTTTCCCCTTGATTATTCGCTGATATAAATTCTAACAGATTCCCATCATTCTTTTTGGCAGAAAGTGATCTTGAAGGTTGAAGTGAATAATGAACGAGAGAAGCAAAAGGCCATGAGGGTGGTCTCAGGCCTTCCAGGTACAAAATCTTGACCTTTTGAAATTCTACTGTAAATCTTTAACATGTTTTCATGTTATTTGGGTTCAACTCTGATTTCCTTAATTCGTAGAAAGAGATGCGAGATGTTAAAGCATGAAAGGCTGACCAATTTGGCTGGCTCTGGAATGTAATTTTCAGGTGTCGACTCAATTTCCTTGGAGCTCAAGGACCAGAAAATGACCGTGGAAGGGGACTTCGATCCGGTTGTGGTAGTGAGAAAGCTGAGGAAGCTCTACCCAACGGAAATAACATCTGTTGAACAAGCAAAAGAGCCTGAGAAGAAGGGAAAGGGAAAGTCTGTTGGACCGGCAAAAGACTCTGAGAAGGAGGAAGAGCCTGAGAAGAAGAAGGGACAGGGAAAGTCTGTTGGGCCGGCAAAAGAGTCCGAGAAGAAGAAGGATGAAGTGGAAGAGCTTGTGAATGCCTACAAGGCCTATAACCCTAAATACATGTCCGCTCTAAATGCTGATGACGATCCAAATGCTTGTGTAATTTGTTGATTCTTAGATCCAGGGGGAATTACATTGTACAAATAAAAAGTTGAAAAAAAGAAGAGAAGACGATGGAGGCTGTTGATCAATTCAAATCTTTTGTCACTCGAAAGGATGATGCCCGAGAAGACATCACTGAGAGAGGCCTTGTACACAGCAGATGATGTTTGGTTGGTTAATCTTATTGTGTGTAATGTTCCATGTTTTTGGTTTGTGCTTCTTCCGTTAATGTTTTATCTTTCAATCCTCCTTTCCATCTGGACAATCCCATTATACCCACAACTTCTGACTCTATCAGAACCTGGGAATTGAACGACTTGAAAACTCCCACTAATTAGAATGGTCGTCTACGTTCCGAGTTTCATGCAAATCTAAGTTCCCCATTAATACAATGTTAGTGTGACTTTGCTATCTCTTGAAGGTCGTCATATTCAGTCAACCGACCAAGTAAACCTTCGTCGTAGTTGCAATATAATCTTTTTAAAATCTGTTTCAATGCTGTTTTTGATGGTATTTCCCTACAATTATCTGGTCTTCGTTCTGGTTGGTGCAAGGAATGACGAGGGAGTGTCTACACCGTTTGCAGAACTTGCGGTTTCACTTCGATTTTCTCTTTGTTGGGCTTGGTCCTTTGAATATTTCGCAAAGCTAGAAGGCGGGCCTGATTCTCTAGCACGATTGATTCAATTTTCTGTGCATAAAAAAGAAAGAAATGTTATTCTTGATAAGAAACCGATTCAGAACAATGGTGGGAAAGCGAAGAAGAAGAAGAAGAAGAAAACGTAGAAAACGTAGAAAACGAGATTAATTTGCTCTAGTACACCGATGGATTGGAAGAATGTTTACTTATGAATCAGTGTTACAAGAAAGAAATAAAAATGGTTTGAAAATAGTAATACAACTGTTCTAACAACTATATGCTATTCCAAAGCTCAATAACATAGTTTGGACTGGTCCAATAACTTTACACATGTTTTCTCAACAGTTCTTCAGGAAAAGCATGCTCTGGTTTCTACTTTACAAAAGTAAATGTCCTTGTCGCCTTAGAAAGCAAGATTGATTCAATTTTCTATGCATAAAAAAGAAAGTAATGTTATTCTTGATAAGATACCGATTCAGAAAAATAGTGGGAAAGCGAAAAAAAACATATAACTGATTAGGAAATGAGATTAATTTGTTGTAATACCATGATAAAAACACCGATAGATTAGAAGAATGTTCACTCTAATGCTCACATATGAATAAGTATTACGTAAAAGAAATGAAAATGGTTTGAAACTAGGAATACAAGTGTTCTAACAACTATATGCTATTCCAAAGGTTTATGACATGGCTTGGATTGGTCCAATAACTTTACATGCGTTTTCTCAGCAGTTCTTACGAAAGAAAAGTGTGCTCCATTTTCTACTTTACAAAAGTGAATGTCCCTGTCGCCTTAGAAAGCAGGATCTTTTCGATTCACTGATCATCAGAAAGCATAGCATTTTTTTAGCTTTTTTAGGGCATGGAGTACAGCTAATTGATCGGTTGCTGCCTCCAGAGCCAATCCATCGACTGTAAAAACGTAGCGGAATGGTCCGACTCAATGAAATGGTGGTCGAACCTTAAATATGTTTTGGAAGGGGATGGAGGAAAATGATTTAAAAAAGAAAGAAAGAAAGAAAGACTGTAATAATGTTAGAAAGAAGAGACAGCAGAAGAGTTTTCATGGCTTCATAGCAGGGCTACGAATTGCCTGAAACAAGTGAAATTTAGATGGGTGGTGCTGCGCTCTCTAAGCATTTCCATTTTGGACTCAAATATGTAAAGTCTCCTTTGAAATAGGAAATCCAACCTTGTTCAAATTAGATCTGCGTTGAAATTCCATGGAACGTCTCCTTTGCCTCAGCTTCTTGTATAATGTCCTTGGAACAAGTCAAAAGGTTGAATATTAGCATTCAACCAAATAACCCTGTCTACATCAATTATTGCTAGTCATATTCACTAATTAGTAGTGTATCGTCGAATAACTATCATAATAATAATCTTAATGTCATGCCTATGTTAATATATTTACTTATAAGAAGAAGAAGATAAACAGTTTTATATAATAAGCGAAGACATAGTTTTATTTTAATTTTTAGACATACCTCATGCGAGGATGGTGAATAGCCTGCACCAACTTCTGCAAAACTTGAGGGGTTGTATTAAATCTAAAAAACATTAGATATTAATAGTAATGCATTACTGGAGTGTGATTAGAAGAAAGAGAATGAAGAATATGGGCATGCTACAAAAGTTTGCCATTGCAAATGGGAATTCCGTGCTGTGGTAGGATTTCTTGCTGTTCACATTCTAGAAGTGGGACATCTTGATTTGAATTCTTCCATTCACGGGGATGACCAACCTCGGTGACTTCAAGATCAACCCCATCCTACACCTCGATGACTTCAAGATCAACCTCATCCTACTCCTATGACTTATATCCTCTGTAATTTTGTCCGCTGAGGGATCCCATCTTCTCATGCCACGTTTCGGTAACCTCTAAATAGTGAAGGCTTTTGGGGTGCACGTAGGTGGACTAAGCGAGCCTATTCCAGAGCCTGACAAGAGGCAACAATGTTTGGCATATTCATACTTATCTGAAACTTCTTGGCCAGGAAATTTTTTAAGTTTAAATCAAAGTTCTTCATTTAAGTAGTAGATCTGTTCTACTCTTAAAGTATTATTGGACTCCATCTTCCTTAAAACCAGTTCTTAAGTAAGTTTGTCCAAATACATATGTGCTCAATTTTTTTCTCCTTTGGACCCTAGTCTTCTCAAAATGTCTCCATCACACATTCCACTTGGTCCAACTTATTTTTGACCAATTTTTTCATTGGGATTGATTCGCCGAATCTATATGACCCTAATACCATCTTAAAATGTTATTGGGCATCCCATCTTTTTCAAAATCATTTGTTAAGAAAGTTCTTAGTCATTTAGTTTGAAGCCGGTAATTAAAATTTGAAAAAACCCACTCGACAATTCAAAAACTTTTCATACAAATTTCTCCACCTGTTCCTAACTCTTTTTCTCTTAGTGCTTTACGTCATCACCCGAGGAACGGGACTTCTCCTAGATATTACTGTGAGATCCAAGCATCTGTCTCAATAAAACCAGGGAATCAGTGGGCTGTTTTGTGCACAACTGCACGGTAAAAGGTAGTGGCAATAAACGTGATACATTTCTTTGCCCTTTTGTCCGTGTGAAAGCACGACTTCATGTAGCATCTTTACGTTTCTTCCGTTGACTGGCTTAACATGTTCTTTCCTTGGGAGGCTTTTGGGTTAGGCACGACGCGGGCCACGACGCGTTTTGGGTGCTACTGCCATATTATGCCATTTCCTGGAAGGGCCCAACTCTTTTTGAGAGTACTTTTCGAAAGCATTGAAGGCAAAGGCTCTGCTTTGGCTCTTCCGCGAAGGTTGGTCAGTACGTTCATATGCGTTCTTTGCTTACCATTGACTGTAAGTCTACCTTGACTTGGTCCGCTTGCGGGTCTCGCTCTCGCTCTCACGGCTATATAAGTTTCCCAGTATCAAGCCCTTGAAGTCTCAGATTTCTTCTCTAACCTCAGAGTTCTTCCCTTTCTGCGATATTCTCCACCCCCTCGTTTTCTGCTTTCTATCTGCAACCTTAATTAGCACTTCTAGCATCCACGTCGAACTGTTCAGCCATGAAGGTATGAATCTTACTTCCCCAAATAAACAGACTTTACAAACGCCTCCTTTTTTACCTTCTTTTTGCTTTTCCTTTTGGGGAGGAGTATATGCTTTTGCTCTGTCGAGGAATACTTGACTCTGGTGGTCTTGGTTCTTTTCCCTTTACTTGTTCGCTGATATAAATTCTAACAGATTCATCATTCTTTTTGGCAGAAAGCGATCTTGAAGGTTCAAGTGAATAATGAAAGAGAGAAGCAAAAGGCCATGAGGGTGGTTTCAGGCCTTCCAGGTACAAAATCTTGACCTTTTGAAATTCTACTGTAAATCTTTAACATGTTCTCATGTTATTTGGGTTCAACTCTGTTTTCCTTAATTCGTAGAAAGAGATGCGAGATGTTAAAGCATGAAAGGCTGACCAATTTGGCTGGCTCTGTAATGTAATTTTCAGGTGTCGACTCAATTTCCTTGGAGCTCAAGGACCAGAAAATGACCGTGACAGGGGACATCGATCCGGTTGTGGTAGTGAAAAAGCTGAGGAAGCTCTACCCAACGGAAATAGCATCTGTTGGACCAGCAAAAGAGCCTGAGAAGAAGAAGGAGGAGCCAAAGAAGGACGAAAAGAAGGTTGAAATTAATCCCTGGACCTACGTGCCCCATTACCCAGTCCAAGTTATCCACCCTTCTTACCTTCATGCTTATCCGGCGGAAGAAGATCCGAATTCTTGTGTAATTTGCTGATGCGAAGATGCTTAAGAGGGATTACACAGCAACATAAATAAAATAAAGAAAAAGGAAGGAAAAAGATAGTAAAGGTTGAGGTTTGAGAAGACATTAAGAGACGGCTTATGTACAGAGGGTGGTGTTTGGTCAGTTAATTTATTGTAGTTTTCTGAATGTTCCGTGTCTTTTGTTAGTGCTTTTGCCATCAATGAAGATTGTAATGATTTCGAGCTGTTTTATACAATTTCTGTCAGTGTGGGCGAAGCGAAGAATTGACCATTTGACCAGTTCCGATGCGAGATTGCGCTGTGAATTTAAAACTAGTTTTATAATAATTTAAATCATTCCAGTGGACTAACTAGAACCTTCTTCGTCGTTTCCTGCATACCTGTGGGTAGAGCCGTTCAAATCTATAACAAAGACAGAAAACCTGGGTAGTCTCCTTTGTGATCCGATGCTGGTTGTGGCTAAACTGGTGGCCGGATCACCGATGCAGTATATCCATCTTTACAAGTGTTAAGCTTTATCTAGATGAAATGGTCTCCGATTAAGGTGGTGTAAATCTTGAATTCTTAAAAGCGCTAACTCTTTAAGAAACTTTATCACAATACTTACAAATTCTGATGTGTGAATCCTCTTCACACCCCTTTATTCAAGTCGTATTACCTCAAGTCTAACATACTTTTTGCTGGGTGTAAAACCTTTCCATATTAACGTATTGGAGCTCTCTATATTCACAAAAAACTAGCTCATATTTCCACTCCTTTCTGCAAATCCTCTCAACATTTACTTGTTCAGTGTCATCTCATATGTGAAAAAGAAACTGTAAATATTAACAAATATTTTGAGAAAATCTCTTGTTGGCTTTTGAAAATATAGTCTTTCTTGGGAGAAGAGATGGCCGCCAAGTCTGGCCGCCGCCGTAGCCATCAAAGTTGGTATTATCTTTCAACGCGACAGAAAATTTAGGTTTGATGATGTCCGCAATCACTTTCTTACGTCCCAGTGCGTCATTGTAATGATGTCATCAAGTTCCACCGATTTCAAGCCACCCACCCCGTCTTAAAGTGACGGCTACCTTGCCATACAAGCAATGCAATTGTAGTGAAAACTGTTTCAGATTTAGACGAGGGAAAAATCTGAAGCTGAAGCGTGACATTGCATGAATAAGCACAAACAAGCGTAGGTGGAGCAATTGCTGCCATGAAAGATTTCTATATTAGTTCTACATGAAGGCACCTCTGCAATAATGGAGGCAAGTCTCCATCGTCTCCGTCGTCTCCATCGTGCAGAAGTGAAATAGGAATCGAACACTGTGATGTGACGACAGGCCATTTGCGAAGCGTGATGCTTGATAGAACAACGTGAAGAATCTGTCTCTTTTGACTGCTGCCAGATACTTGTGCGGACGAAACAATTTCCGGATAAAATACTCTACTCATGTTGGCCGTGGATAGCAATGGTGCGTTGTGGACGAAGCAGATCCTTCTTGATTGTCTTTCGTTGGTTAAGGAAGTCAAAAAGATGGCGAAAGCTCAATAAGATAATCAACGGTGGAGGGGACTCTGGTCTACTTGTCGCTTATCGTCAGCCAAGCCAATAGATGGCCAAATGTCTCTATTACTTATTACGCATTAAAATAATAATCCTGTTAAAGTAGATATCGATTCACGTTTAGTCAAGGCAATGGGTCATGCAAATCTTCATGGCTGATGTTAACGTCGTTGGCAAGATTTCCGATCTTAATTTGGTCTTTTCCTTGTTCCTGTTTTTATTAAATTGTGGTGGTTTTTTTATATGACTAAGGAACTCTTTATTGTTATTTCCGGGCTATCTTAGTAGATTCTAGCCTAACCACGCGAGAGATAGAAGCAAGCTTAAACGCTTGATTCAATTTTCTGTGCATGAAAAAGAAAGGGATGTTCTGTCGCGCATAAAAGTAAATGTCCCTGTCCCAAAGAAAAGGACGATCTTCCCAATTTAACTTTGGAGCCTTGAAAGCCCAGTTTCTTTAGTGCGATTTGGTCACGCTCTTTTTGGTAGTGGAGGGCAGCTGATTGATCAACTGTTGCTCGACAGCAATCGACGGCGACAAAAACGTTTTAGAATGTTAAGAATGTCGTGGTTGAATTTTCAACTTGTTCTCTAGGCTTAAGAATAATACCATTTGGGCTAGTCCTAAACATTGACTAGGTTTAAGAACTCTACATTTGGGCCACACTGGCCTGTAAACAGCAAACTAATGGGCTAACTGACCCGAAATCCAGTCGGCCCAAAAGCCTAACACGCGTACGAGGAGCCGCCTGTAAACTCAAGCATAGTTAACTATCCTTCTCCTTCCAAAACACGATTGCCCAACGAAAGCACAGAGCCCCTCCGAGGATCTTATTTGACAATTTTTCTGGTTTCCATAGCTGAAGTGCATAGGTCTTTTTCATATCAGAGCTTCAGGTAGTTTTACCTCTCTCCTCCTTTTGTTGATTTTGTAATTTATTCTGCAATTTGATTTTTATCGATTGCAACCTTCGATGCTCTTAAAGTTTGAGGTAGTTCAGGCTAATGAAATCTTTTCTCTTAATTGCTGACCCTAAAAACAAAATTTGATCTTGGGCTTGGGATTCGTCTTGTTTGTTCTCTCTTTTATCTTCACTTATTGTTCCTACACCAGTTACGAGCCGTGACGCACTTAGGTTCCTACATTGATTCTGAAATGGCTTACGGAGGTTGAATTGGTATTTTGATTAATAACGATACTGATAGGAGGATTTTGTTTGCAGTTAGGTGAGTAACCAGCCCTCTTCGGGGATTTATTGGTGAAGCAATGACGCTAACGGATGAGGAAGTCACTAGGCTTCATAGGATTCGAAAAACGGTGATGCAGATGCTGAAAGACCGGGGTTATTTTGTTGGGGATTTTGAGATTGAAATGAGCAAAGAGCAGTTCAGGCAGAAGTACGGTGACAGCATGAAGCGGGAAGACCTTGTTATCAATAAAGCCAAGCGAAACGATAGCTCTGATCAGGTATTTGTTCGACTCCATGTGTCTCTCTTGGTATTTATGTAGCATTATATTGTTGTGCTTGAAGTGAAAGGTACTGAGAGGCTCTGCTTCTTTTCAACCTTCGATTATTGGGTGAATGAAGTTCATTCTGGGGTTGATATTGATCATGGAGGGATTTTACACAAATGGACTGAAGTGAAATTGTAAGAAACTACGGCGCAGCATCTCTGTTTATTTTATGATGTAACCAAGTAAAAAACCTACGGATGACCCGGAAGCTGAGGTGGTTTCTTGTTTCCCATGCCAAATGGTGCAATTAAATTTTCCATGGTGTAGACGACATGATACGTTGCAACTAAATTTTCCTTTGTTGATCTTGTGGATTTATGATTCCTTTTGATAAGCCGTTTGGTGCAGATGGTTGATATTTAGGTCCACTATCATTTATGTCAAGATATAATCTGTAAGGAGAATGGCTTTGTAATATAAAGTTATTGGTTTGCAGATGTGTTAGTTTTCCTTGCTTGCCTGTACAAGTTTGACTTATCCTTGTGGAAGTTTCCCCCTCATGTTTTTCCTCTTTCATCATTAGGTTGCTTGCATTCTATTGTCATTGATGTAACCATTGCACTAATTCTTTCGAGACTGGGGAAGTAGAGCTCAATCACTTTGTATGCAAAACTTATACCATGTGCCTGGTTTCTTTACATGTATATGCTCAGGCTGTATGTGTGATGCTGCCCATGTATTCTTCTCTCCATTATATTGGTCATCTTCTTATTTTTAGTTTCTTGTATGTCAGATATATATTTTCTTCCCTGAGGAACAAAAGGTTGGTGTTAAGACAATGAAGACTTACTCTCAACGCATGAAGTCAGAGAATGTTTTCAGAGCAATCTTAGTTGTTCAACAAAATTTAACTCCCTTTGCTCGGAGCTCCATAAATGAGATTTCTACAAAATTTCAATTGGAGGTTTTCCAGGTGAAACTTGTTGCTTTGATGATGTTGTAAGAAATTCTGGCTGTTCTATTTTGTTCTAGTATCATGCTTATTTGTTGCTTTCTATCCTTGGATTCTTGGATATTAGACGTGAGGGCACTGCAGGTGCTTGCTTAATTTTGACATCTACCAAGGGTCTTTGAGTCTCTGGTGGTTTATCTACAAAGTGGATGTGGAAATCCTACTAGTTTGGTTGATCAAAACTTAATAATGGTCAGATTGGAGAGTTTGGTTCATCAGTGGATAGAATAATTTCCTTTAGAAGTTGCACTTGGATGTGGATTTGACCAGTGCCCCGCTGTTGCAGCCCATTAGTTGAAGAAATTTATTCAAAAGATATGCTGAAAGAAATATTTCTTTGTTGTTGTACCGCTTTTGTTTTGAAGTATCATCATTCTGAACAGTTGCTTCCATTCTAAAAGTGGAAGAGAAATCATATTGGGGCACTTTTATACCACATGAACTTTTGCATCTATTTGGTGTTACTTGGTGGCATTTTATTTGCTTGTTATTAGTGGCACGTATTCAACTGCAGCTTATCTAAAGATGTACTTTTTACTTTTTCTCTAATAACTCCACTTATACAGGAGGCAGAGTTGTTGGTAAACATTAAAGAGCATGTTCTTGTTCCTGAGCACCAGGTGCTTTCAAATGAGGAGAAGAAAACTTTGCTGGAGAGGTACACCGTGAAAGAAACACAGGTCAGTGGTATTTAAATTGCATTTATGATTTGTAAGAATTTGTAAAATGAGATGAGTAACATTTGTTAGGATCTAAAATTTAGTTGCTTAGGCCAGAGGCTTGCACTATGTCAAATAGGCCATGACTTATTCACCAAGTGCCATGAAACACAACTAGTGTATACACTATGAAAATCTTGTTTGTTTGGCATGACTATTGCTACACAAATCTTGTCATTGAGCGTCAGTTTTGTGCTTGAAATGGTTGTGTTCAACCATATTAATTCTAAATGGGTAAAGCTTAGAAGCCTAGGGTCATAATAGAGCTAATGTGCATTATTGGACAAATTTTTTCCTAGTGATTAGGTTAGTGAATTTGAATGTAGTCTGATTCTATAGGCATGTTGGGTATTAGCTGGTTGTTTTCGGTGTCCATTTTGCAAGGTGCCACTGGAATAATCAATCTTAATGCCCCAGAGCTATGGGTTTCTCAAAAAATCCAGTCTAAGAAGTGGACAGAACTAGTCAAACTTTATTATAATTTTTGTAGTTATGATGGACTATGGGATGTGTGAAATTTGGGGCACACCTATGATACATATGCAATGGCATTTGCTTAAAGATTACACACAGCTTCTGTTACTGAAAAGTTTAGCTCAAATCTATTAACGCATTGAAGCCAAAATTTGGAGGGAAAAAAAAAAGGATTGGTGAATTGTGAGAAAAATATTTCTGCTTGGAATTTCATTTTAGGTTCAGCATGTGGTGTCAATCGAGAACATGTGTTCAAATTTGTCATCACAAGGGAAACTCTCATGGTGTGGCCAACCTTGATAATCATCTTCTAGACATAATTTATCTTGACAATATTATTGTTGTCAGAAAAGAGTGGTAGAAATGATGGGGAGAAAAGAATAGCAAAGGTTGCTTTTTACCTATAAATTATCTGTCTGGAAGTTCAATAATCAAAAGTGTATGTTGTAATTAGAGGTTCTATTTATTTTTGGGATGCAATTGATTAGAAAAGATGAGACTCTCTAATGATTGTAATTTTTTGTCCTAGTGAAGGCATAAGTCGTCGTAAATTACTTGGTTTGGAAACTTCTTCGACTGGGATACCGGTCTTAATTATTACCATAATATCATCTTTTTTACTCTATCTCATATTGGGACGCCAGTTTTCTCCATACATATCTTGTTTTTGCATATTGCAATTCTCATCGGCTTCTGACATTTTACTGTCCGTGTTGTGTATAAAATGAGTTCAGCTACCTCGTATTCAAATAACCGATCCAATTGCGAGATATTATGGGTTGAAGCGTGGGCAGGTCGTGAAGATAATCCGGCCAAGTGAGACTGCAGGCCGATATGTCACTTATCGATATGTTGTATAAGTACTTTTTCCATCTTGGTAACAGCTTTGGAAAGTGTTGAGACTGGACTCGAGAGTTGCAAGTGTTCATCTCACAAATATCCAGAGAACCACACACAACGGTTTTGTAATGATGATTTGAACACGAAATCAGTTATAGACTTGTTTATGGGTCGGTAAAGCAGCTAGTACTATGAGCCTGATAATGTAAGCTAATTTTTATGGCAACCCCTCAGAAGTGTTCTATACTTGTTTTCGAGTCAAGATTCAGATAAACACTAGTCCTATATGCTAGCTATAGATATAAAAAATTGTTAGTCGAATGGTTTTCTTTACAAGCTCTTCAACAAAACCTGATTTGCAAACAACGATTGTACAGAAAAAACTGTATTATCTCGATTCCACAGTTAACAAGGAGTTCACCATGTAGTCCAAAAAATTAATCGCTTTTGCTTTTGTTTAATATCAAAGCATCAACTCAATTCTAACACTTCCTATCAAAATTCAAAATCAAGAGGAGAATTAAATATTGAAATTCTATAATTTCATATATAGACTTATATAAGTTTTTCGAATGAAATGATAAGTTTATATTAACCCTTGCCAAATTTTTAGTAGGTTTTTTATTTATATGGATGACATATTAATTATTGATAATGAGGAGATTGATCTTGGAGCATTGAAGCACCATTTATGTTTTGGTTTCCATATAAAATACTTGGGAATCGAGACAACTTGCTTAACATATTTTTAGTAAGTGCAAGTATGTTGTACGCTGTGTTAGAGTTATGATTATTTGCAAGCAAGCCATCTATTATTCTCATAAAGCTAGACTTAAGACTACTATACTGAAGTATAATTTTGGGGTCACACTTCTTAAGTTAGATCTTTCAATTAATGATTCACTAAGTTATCAAAAATTAATAGAATGACTCATCTACTTCACTCATGTAGGTTAGGTATCAATTATGCAATGAAAATTCTTATCCAACTCATGCATAATTTAAAAGAAATTGTACGCAGATATTACAATGAAAATAATTAAATATCTAAAGGGATGTCCAAGTTCAAGATTATTTCTTCCTCTGAAATGAAAAATTGAGTGTGATTACTAATTGCAACTTAGACTATAGAACATGTCTAATGTCTAAAATATGTTCAAGGGCCAATTGCTTTATTTTGTGACAATAAGGTCTCAATATTGCAGGAAATCCCAAATTTAAGGACAAAGTATATGGAAGTATTGCAGCAAATCCCGGATTAGGGACAAAGTATACACAAATCGTTTGCTGTTTCACCATAAACAAAATACAGCTTTGGCTTCAAGATGGATTATTCTCCTGTATGTATAGGTAAGAAGGAATCTATCCACTCAGATAACACCAGAAAGAAAAGAAACAAGAACTCAGATTAACTGCGTTCTTGATAACTGCAACCGAAGGAAGCTGAAGCGCGTAACACGTACGTGACCAGCGCGTGAGGTCAGAGTGTGTCGTGCAAACCCCCCAGCCGTCTTCACCTCATTCGTTCAGATCCTCCTCACTCCACATATCAACCCAGTTCTTTTGAGCTTCTTCCAATCCCAGAACCGAGCCTTTTTCCTCTGCTTCCCAGCTTGAAGATAGGGCTCCATAGGCAATGCCGATCGCTGACGCCCCAAAAGTTATAAAGGTGGTCAGCACTGGGAGCCAGCGTGGTACCTCCCAAAGATGCTGCTCCACAATCAAACCGAAAATATGCAACAATGCTAAGCCAAGGGCCAGTGGCACCCCCACAAAAGATAGGATTCTCACGATAATTCTGTTAACCACCTCCCTTGGAACTTCTTCGTCGTCGTGGTTAGTGCTTTTGTTGGGGGTTTTAGTAGTGTCAGTGCCTTCTACGGAGGCAGGTGCCCCGGTAAAGCCTTTGGCGTTGGCACGTGCGTTGGCACGTGCGTTGGCACGGCGTTGGCGTTGGCGTATGGGATGTTTTAGGCTCAGCACGGTGGTCGGATGGAGGTTTCTGTTTTTGGGCTTCCATGGAGAAGGCTCTGAAAGGTAGAGAAGTGGCTGCGATGAACAAATGAGGGATTTCATGGCTTCCCAACAGTGCTCCGAATTGCTTGGAACACGGGGTGCCTATACGTACTTGTTGCTTTGATATCTTATCCAGAAATAAATGAATGGTGTTGGCTTGGCGTAGCTAGATATTTTGCCTCGCTTTCTTATGCAATAGACAAATTCCTCCCCTTGGGAAGTACAATTCACCATAAGCTTTTCTTGATTGAGTTGAAATAGAAAAAACTCAATTCCACGGTCCCCTTGGTATTAACAATCCAGAGGGGTGGTGTTGCACCTTGTAGACATTTTTACATAGGACACAAAACATTTATTTTGGATAGAGAAAATCTTCTTTGAAACTAAACATTTCAAGCTTACTAAAATTAGATCCACATTTTTCAAAGATCAAGCACATCGAGACTTGCAACTCAATAACATTTAGGAGCTTTATTACTTGAGAGGCCAAGGTTCAAGCCTCTTCCTCCCCTAATAGATCCCTTAATCCCCCAACCCCCAACCCCCAACCCCCAACCCCCATCGACTTGGAGATTTTATAGATCATTAGGCTGCGTCAGATTCTCATATAATGTCCTTGAAACCTGTCAAAACGTTAAATGTTAATGTTCACCCAATAGGAACAATTCATACAACGATAACAATTTCATAAAATAACAGAAGGCATATTTTTATTGTAAAGTTTGGACGTACCTTTTGCAAGGATGGTAACTAGCGTCCACCCCCGGCATATATTGGTGGATAATTTGGGGAAGGAGATGGGGAAGGACATAGAGGTCGTCTTATAGGTGGGGATTGACCATATGTAGATATTGGTGAATTCATAATCGGAGTGTGATTATATGAAGACGATGGAGTATGTTCGTACGAAGAAGCTGGAGATGCCATAGAAGTTTGCCATTGCATATGTGAATTCCATGTTGTGGGTGATATTCTTGAAGGTGACATATTTATTTTAATTCTGTTGTGTAGATAAACATGAAAAATAAATATAAATAAAGATTATTCAATACATAATAATTAATTTAGAATTATATTATATAAATGAAACCAATCATTACCTTTTGTGATGGATGACAAACTCATCTGTTTCATCCAGAATTTCCTCCTACACAAAAGAAAGAAGTTGTACATATAATTAAATAGAAAAGTATGTATTTACAAATGTCCCCTAGTAAAAATAGAGATTTGTTTTAAGATTGCATAGATTTACCTAATTACCTCGACTTTATACATTCCCTGGATAATTTATTTATTTAGGTTGTATAACAAAATTATGATGCTGCATAAAATATTAACCTGTAGTAGCTCTTCCATAACATCCTCAAGTGTTATGATACCAATGACCTCTCCATTTAAATTTGAAAGAGATTCCAAATCTTCAAGTGAGATGATTTTTCCTTCTTGCACCCGTTTCTTCTTTGGTTGTGAACTTAAATTATGGTTAAGCTTGACATTTTTCAGTGATGAAATCTGAATTTCAGTCTCACTAAAATCCATAGAGGATGACTTTGCAGAGAGATTTTGTCGCTTACTTTGACTCCTCAGCTGGTTAGTCCCTGAGAATGAGTAACAATCATTATTTCTCAACTTTTGACATAAATTCAAGATAATGATATTTATCGTAAATGCAAACCAATAGAAGTTTTTAACAAATGCTACCTTTTCTCACTGCATGTGTTTGTCTTGAATCTACACCGGTATTTAGCTTGATTACGGAAGGTTTGGCTTCTTTTTCTGTTGTCTCCCTCTCTTCCTTTACAACAGCAGCCATGTGACTATGACCTTTCTGGAATTCATTCAATAGATCATAGAGAGGCAAACATTCATGTACCCTGACAAGGATTTTGAAAAGTTGATTACAGATTCAATGCCATCACTGACGTGCAAAATATTCTCACAAGCAAATGTCAGTAAGGCTCTCAATTCTTAAACGACTAGCTCAGTTACCAAAGTAGCAATAATGATTTTGAAGCGGAAATATTCGAAAAAGAAAATTCATCATAAACGTTAAATGAACCTAGGTATTCTCGTGATAGCAAGATCCTTGATGGGTGTTTCATCTTTTGGGTGGAGCTTGATCAAACTTTTTGCCTATAAAGGAAGAAAAGTTCCCAGTGACATAACAAGATACGTTTCATCGGTAAAAAATGGGAAACAAATGCGAAGTAGAACAGCTCTTGCTCACCAAAATAATGCCAATGATATTTGTGGGGCTTCCATAGTAGATGGGTACACGACTATGTCCCTTGCTCAATATTTGTCCCATTGTTGGCCTGGCTAGGCAAATAAAGAACACAATTGAGTTGGAAGTTACTATGATTACTACACGTAGGCGAAAGGAGAAGCATACTCATCAAGTTTCGATTCTATGTCAAGGGAAAATATTTCCGATACGGGGGTCATAGCATCTTTGGCAGTCTTCTGTGTCATATCCAGAGCTCCAGAAATTATGGTCGTTTCATCGAGTGTTAACTCTCCACCTTTTCCTGCCTGAAAAAAGACATCGTAATAGCAAGACTAGAATCACTAGCATCCCCGCAGAAGGTATTGTAAATACAAGACCCCAACCTTTGCTCCATGTATATCCACCAATGTTTTAAGCTCAGGCCGTCGTAGAAGCACAGCATGCCCTTTGCCGAGGAGCCAGTCCAGCAGCTGTCAGATCAAGAAAACTCGAGATATTGTGAACAAACAATTCCCTTTTGCCTTTTCAAGGCATGATTTTTCTGAGTTGTAGGAGTTCACAAGAGTCTTTTTCTTTGTACATAAAATTGCAAATTACCTTACTGATGGGGTAAGATAAAGGAAAGAAGACCAAGACAAGCAATCGAACGAGGAAAGAGAGTTTTGCACCCACGCTTAGTCCGTACCTCGAACACACTGCTTGAGGTATAATCTGAGAAAGGAAAGCAATTATCATGTCTTGTTTAGGAACGATGAACAATGAATATATTTCAAAAGGGATGGCCCGTCTAAGATTTTACCTCTCCAAATACAAGTATGAGGGTGACGGATATCAATACAGAGGCCCAAGCTGGAAGGAGTGAATCGACGAAAATGGGAAGGGCCTTGTTGGATATGAATTTCGAATTAAAAGGGATAAAAGACAAGAACAAAATGGAAAAGAAGCAAACTAAACCAGAGTTGTATAACTACCTCCATTGCCATGGCATTGCTAATGAGGAGGGTACATAGGAGTAAGTGATGGTTCTTAACTATTGGCAGGATTTTCTCTGCGATATGAAGGCATTAAGACATCAAAACTAACTGCTTAGTTGGGACAGGAAATTTGCGACAAGAAAATGTTCTAACTGAAAAAATTGACCTGCGTTCTTCCTGTCTTGGGGCTGGCCAGCCTTGGCGATGACCTCAAGCTCAACCAGGCTTAGGGACATGAGTCCCAGGGTAAGGCCTGACATGAGGCCCGCAAAACACACAAGAACCACACAGGCGAACATATACCCCCAGAACATCGGCTCGCAGCATGGAACTTCACCTGCACCCATTTTGTTTCAGACAAACTGAAGTATGAGAGGTAATGTCCTGCAGATTAACCAAGTAAGCCCTCAATGAAACATAACTAGAGGGGTTGGCTCGGTTATTTCTATCAATGAATATGAGTACGGTGGGAAAAGAAATTAATTACACCAACTACGTCGTCATAGACAAACCTAAAACCGAAAGTTCCTGCAGCAAACTCAAAGTATACTCTCTCTAACAAAAAGCAGTGATATCGTTGTGATTAAAGAATACAAGGAGTAGCAAGATGACGTCGAATGATCATAATGGTAGCTACGGTCATAAGTTAAGTAATCTTAGTCGCTGAACCTGCAATCAGAGCGTGCCAGTGGTTCAGTGGGTCTATGCGGTCCTTACTGACTCAGCTCATCTTCAAGTTTTGCAATCAATTCTAGCTCTCCAAGAAGACGTTTTCTTGCTAGAAAGCGTTGATAGCTTTGGTGTTATTTATATGACAGTTTTCTACCAGTTTTAACGTAGACAAAGGCGAAACAAAATGCCTATAGATTCTGCAGAGCATACTCAAAATTCTTATGATTAAGGGTATTAGCATTTTGTGCTGCTACCTAACCAAGCTCCACCACGGTTAGTTTTTGTTATTCATTATTATAATGGATGCCCAGTGGAGCAGTTGAACTAGATCACACTGACAAAAACACCAGACACCCACTGATATTGTCTAGTTAAATTGTTGCAATTTATAAATTGTAGGGCATGTGGTAATAAGGGACTAAACTAAACTCTGAAACGCAGGCCTAGAGAGGGGGATAGAAAACGGCCATTTTTTGTCTCGGTGCATCACATTTTGTTACTTTTGTAATGGGTAATGCACTAGCTCCACAATGTGATTGGCAACAAATTGTGACATTTTCTGGCAGCATGAACGACTTTGTATTTTGTATGACACGAGCAGATTAGGATATAACCAAATTGCTTATTCATTACAACAAAACGCTATCTAGAAATTTGTATTTATCGCCAAAAATTGGTAGGAATTGTCTCTTGGCGCGCAATGATGATGGAAGCCCGCGTACAGGCCAAAAAATCGGTGATTTTGAAGAATTGAATAAAACCAGTGGAGCTTAATTGCTCAGCAGTGGTCTGCGTGCAATTAGAAATTGCTATCATTCCTAGTACTTTTGTACTCTAGTCTTCGGTGGTACACACTTTTCCAGCTAAATCTGTCTCATCATATGCATCAGAGTTTCAGGGTTACAGCATTAAATAACCTAAAGAAAAACTGTGAAAGATCGCCAGGTTGCTGATTGGGTTCATCTCAATTGATCTTTTGCTTTGTTCTCGTCAGCAAAACAGCATTGCTGTTCTTGGCGGTACAAGCATGAATGTAGGAATCAATCTGGACATCTTCATATGCAAACTTTACCCGTAATTTCTAGTAAACATTTCCAAAGTCGGCATATGTAAAATCATACATTTGGAAACAACTTGAATTATTTATATTGGTTAATCAGTTAAAAGAAACTACCTTACATGTATAAAGGGAAACAAATAAAGATAGATATTACAACAGTGGCGTCAAGACTTGTAACCTCTTTTATAAAAATACTATAGGAATTCACATTTATACAGAACAACTACTTGAGTGGCCTACTCCTACGATCTAGGTGATAAATGGCACGGCAAGATTATCTTCCTAGGTGCAACGCAACTTGAAACACAAATGGGCGGTGTGCGTCAAATCAGCTAGAATATGCTTCATACGCTTGTGGAAGAGGGGATTCGCTACGATCTTTTCTATAGCTTCATCATTATAGTGCAAGAATGCCGGACATATCATATGAAAATCAAAATCTTTGAGTAGTCTAATGACTTAAATTTCTCACAAGTGATGACTGGCATCACTTGATACTTTGTTTTTGCGGATGAAAGTGAGACAATACATTGTTTTTTAGATTGCCATGATATCAAGAAATCACTAAGCGTGATCCAAAATCTTCTAGTAAATCTCTTTATTATAGGACACATTCTATAATAAGAGTCACAATATGCTCTCATTTCAAATTAAGAGGAAGAATAGAATATGAGAACAAGCCTTGGATAACTTTTAAGGTATTTGATCACCTTTAGAACTACTTCCTTTGATATTGTTTTTCATGTATAAACTAATCGAGAAGCAAAATCGAAAACATAACTTTGGGCATGGCGAGAGTCAAATAAATTAGTTGTCCAACTAACCTTTGATAGATTGGTATATTTGCAAGAGGTATATCATCTAATTTTTCTTTTGAATTAGTGTCATACTCAATACTTATAAATTTCTTATTCTATTCCAAATGGGTTAGCAATGGCTTGGAATTAGCTAAACCTAATTGAACTCCAATTTGAACTTGCATTGACTCAAGGAGGTCACCTCTAAAGAATAAGCAATCTTAAGATGTAAGAAAAACTTAGACTAACCAAGAGCCTTCATGAAGAAAGTAGCATGCAAATACTTCTTGAGGTTTGAAAATTAAGATGTTATCAACAAAAATGTCATTCTATGCAATTAAAATGTTATCAACAAAAGATGTTTTGACTATTATATGTAATGTAGATGTTATCAACAAAAGATGTTTTGACTATTCCATGTAATTAAGATGTTATCAACAAAAATGAGTAAAGTTATAAAAGAAGTACCTTTCCAAATAAGGAGTAATCATGATAAGATTGAATGAAGCCTTGTGTAATTAGTGCTTTGGTAAATTTTGCATTCTATTAATGGGATGCTTGCTTCAACCCATGAAAAGAATTTATGTAATTGACGTACAAAATGCCCTATATAAATCAAAGGAAAGCTTTATATAAACCTTCTTAGAGAGGTTATCATGAAGAAAGACATTCTGGACATCTATATGATAAAGTGGCTAATGATAAATAGTAACAACAATAGTAATAATAAGTAATTAAGATGTAATTAAGATGTAACATCCATATGACTATTCCATGTAATTAAGATGTAGTTAACAAATATGAGTAAAGTCATAAAGGAAGTACTTCTCTTCTTGGTGAATAAGGAGCAATCATGATAAGATTGAATAAAGCCATGTGCAATCAATGCTTTGGTGAATTTTGCATGCCATTAATGAGATGCTTACTTCAATCCATGAAAGGAATTTACATAATCAACATACAAAATGCCCTATATAAATCGAAGAAAGCTTTATATAAACCTTCTTAGAGAGGTCATCATGAAGAGACCAAGCAACATCGGGACTTGAAGATTCTATAGATCATTAGGCTGCCTCAACTTCTCATACAATGTCCTTGAAACCTGTCGAAACGTTAAATGTTAATATTCACCCAATAGGAAAAGTTATACAAGGATAACAACTTATAAAATCATAGAGGGCATATTTTTATTGTAAAGTTTGGAGGTACCTTTTGCAAGGATGGTGAGTAGCGTACTCCGCCTGCATATGTTGCTGGATAATTTGGGGAAGTAGAGAGCGTTGGTCTTATAGGTGGAGATTGACAATGTGCGGATATTGGTGAATGCATAATCGGAGTGTGGTTATATGAAGACAATGGAGTACGTTCATACGAAGGTGGAGATGTCATAGCATTTTGCCATTGCAAATGAGCATTCCATGTTGTGGGGGAACATCTTGACTGTGATATTCTTGAAGGTGTCATATTTATTTTAATTCTGTTGTGTAGATAAACATGATGAAAAAATATTAATAAAGATTATTTAATATATAATAATTAATTTAGAATTATATCATAAATGAGACCAACCATTACCTTTTGTGATCATTGACAAACTCATCTGTTTCATCTAGAATCTCCTCCTACAAAAAAAGAAAGAAGTTGTATATATAATTAAATAGAAAAGTATATACTTACACATGTCCCCAACTAAAAAGAAAGATTTGTTTTAAGATTTTTATAGATTTACTTAATTACCTTGACTTCATACATTCTTAGGATAATTTATTTGTTTGGCCTGTATAACAAAATTATACTGCTACATAAAATATTAACCTGTAATAGCTCCTCCATAACATCCTCCAGTGTTATGATACCAATGACCTCTTCATTTAAATTTGGAAGAGATTCCAAATCTTCAGGTGAAACATTTTTAACTTCTTGCTCCCATTTTTTCTTTGGTTGTGAACTTAAACTATTGTTGAGCTTGGCATTATTCAGTGATGAAATTTGAATTTCAGTGTCACTAGAACCCATTGAGGATGACTTTGCAGAGAGATTCTGTCGTTTATTGTGACTACACTGATGATCAGTCCCTGAGAATGAGTAACAATCAGCCCACCATTATTTCTCAACTTCTGACATAAATTCAAGATAATGATATTTATGGTAAATACGAACCAATAGAAGTTTTAACAAATGCTACCTTTTCTCACTGCATGAGTTTGTCTTGAATCTACACCGGTATTTAACTTGCTTGTGCTAGGTTTCGTTTCTTTTTCTAGACTCTCCTTCATTACCTTTATAACAACAGCCATGTGACTATGACCTTTCTGGAATTCATTCAATAGATCATAGAGAGGCAAACATTCATGTACCCTGACACGGATTTTGAAAAGTTGATCACAGGTTCAATGCCATCACTGACGTGCAAAATATTGCCACAAGCAAATGACAGTAAAGCTTTCAATTCTTAAAAACTAGCTGAGTTACCAAAATAGCAACAATGATTTTGAAGCGAAAGTATTTGAAAAAGAAAATCCATCATAGACGTTATATGAACCTAGGAATTCTCCTGATATTAAGATCTTTGATGGGTGTTTCATCTTCAGGGCGGAGCTTGATCAAACTCTTTGTCTACAAAAGAAGAAAAGTTCCCAGTCACGTATCAATATAAGTTTCAACAGTAAAAATGGGAAACAAATGCGAAGTAGAACCGTTCTTGCTCACTAAAACAATGCCAATGATATTTGTGGGGCTTCCATAGTAGATGGGTACTCGACTATGTCCTTTGCTCAATATTTCTCCCATTGTTAGCCTGGCTAGGAAAATCATGAACAGAATTGAGTTGGAAGTTAATAATGATTACCACACGTAGACGAAAAGAGGAGCGTACTCATCAAGTTCCGATTCTATGTCAAGGGAAAATATTTCGGATACAGGGGTCATAGCATCTTTGGCAGTTTTCTGGGTCATATCCAAAGCTCCAGAAATTATGGTAGTTTCATCATGTGTTAACTCTCCACCTTTTCCTGCCTGAAAAATGATTGTAATATCAAGATTTCCATCACTGGCATCCCCGCAAAAGGTATTGTAAGTACAAGACCCCAACCTTAACTCCATGCATATCCACCAATGTTTTAAGCTCGTGCCGTCGTAGAAGTCCATCATGCCCTTTGCCGAGAAGCCAATCCAGCAGCTGTCAGATCAAGAAAACTCGAGATATTGTGAGCAAACAATTCCCTTTTTCCATTTCAAGACATGATTTTTCTAAGCTGTAAGAGTTCACAGGACTCTTTTTCTTTGTACATAAAATTGCAAATTACCTTACTGATGGGGTAAGATAAAGGAAAGAAGACCAAGACAAGCAATCGAACGAGGAAAGAGAGTTTTGCACCGATGCTTAGTCCATACCTCGAACACACTGCTTGAGGTATAATCTGGGAAAGGAAAACAATTATCATGTCTTGTCTAGGAACGATGAACAATGAATCCACATTTCAAAAGGGATCGCCCGCCTAAAACTTTACCTCGCCAAATGCAAGTATGAGGGTGACGGATATCAATACAGAGGCCCAAGCTGGAAGGAGTGAATCGACGAAAATGGGAAGGGCCTTGTTGGATATGAATTTCGAATTAAAAGGGTTAAAAGACAAGAACAAAATGGAAAAGAAGCAAACTAAACCAGAGTTGTATAACTACCTCCATTGCCATGGCATTGCTAATGAGTAGGGTACATAGGAGTAAGTGATGGTTCTTAACTATTGGCAGGATTTTCTCTGCGATATGAAGGCATTAAGATATCAAAACTCACCGTTTACTTGCGACAGGAAATTTGCGACAAGAAAATGGTCTAACTGAAAAGATTGACCTGCATTCTTCCTGTCTTGGGGCTGGCCAGCCTTGGCGATGACCTCAAGCTCAACCAGGCTTAGGGACATGAGTCCCAGGGTAAGGCCTGACATGAGGCCTGCAAAACACACAAGAACCACACAGCTGAACATATACACCCAGAACATCGGCTCGCAGCATGGAACATCATTTGCGGCCATTTTGTTTCAGACAAACTGAAGTATGCAGGGAATGTCCAGCAGATTAACCAAAGAGGTCCTCAATGAAGCATAACTAGACGGGTTGGCTCTGCTATATAGACCGACTACAGCGTCACAGACAAACCTAAAACCGAAAGTTCCTGCAGCCAACTAATTGCCACCTATACAATCTCTAAAAAAAAGCAGTGATATCGTTGTGATTAAAGAATTCAAAGAGTAGCAAGATGACGTCGAATGATCATAGTGGTAACTACGGTCATAAGTTAGGTAATCCTAGTCACTGAACCTGCAATCACAGAGTGCGGCGGTGGCTCAGTGGGTCTGTGCGGTCGCACTTACTGACTCAGCTCATCTTCCAGGTTTAGCAATCAATTCTAGCTCTCCAAGAAGACGTTTTCTTGCTAGAAATGTTGATAGCTTTGGTTAGTACAGCTTTCTATCAGTTTTAACATAGACAAAGGCGAAACAAAATGCCTATTGACTCCGCAGAGCCATACTTTAAGATTCTTATGCTCTAAGGGGAGTCATTTGGCGTTATCATTCTGTGCTGATGCCTAACCAAGCTCCACCAGGGTTGCTTTTTGTTATTCATTATGATAATGGATGCCCAGTGGAGCAGTTAAAACTAGGTCACACTGACAAAAGCACTGGACACCCGCCGATATTCTCCAGATAAATTATTGCAATTTATAAATTGTGGAGCAAGTGGTAATGAGGACCCAAAGACGAACTCTGAAACGCAGGCCTGAAGAGGGGCATAGGAACGGCCATATTGGGTCTCGTTGCATGACCATTTTGTTACTTTTTTAATGGGTAATGCACTAACTCCGGAATATGCTTGGGTACAAATTATGCCATTGACTTGCAGCATGAACGTCTATGTATTTTGTATGACAGAACCAGCCAGTTGATTTAACCAAATTCCTTGTTCATTAGAAACAAAAAGGTTATTTAGAAATTTAAACTTATCGCCAAAAATTGGTGTGAAGTGGCACTTGGCGCCCAACAATGATGGAAGCCCACGCCCAGGCAAAAAGGTCGGTGATTTTGAAGAATATAACCAGTGGAGCTCAACTGCTCAACCATGGTCTGTGTGCAATTATAAATTGCTGTCATTCCAAGTGCTTTTGTACTCTTTTTGTCGGCGGTACATGCTTTTCCAGCTAAATCTATCACATCATACGCATCAGAGATTCAGGGTAACCGCACTCAATAAACTAAAGTAAAATTGCGAAACATCCACAGGTTACTGGTTGGCTGAATCTCAATTGATCGTTTACGTTGTTCTAGTCAGCAAAACAACGTTTCTGTTCTTGGCGGTACAAGCCTGAATCTATGAATCTATCTGGACATCTTCGTAAGCAAACTCTACCCACAATTTCTAGTAAACATTTCCGAAGTGAGGATATGTAAAATCATACATTTAGAAACAACTTGAATTATTTTATTGGTTAATCAGTTAAAAGAAACTACCTTACATGTATAAAGAGAAAAAATGAAGCTAGAGATCACAACAGTGACGTCAAGCCTTGTTGCCTCTTTGATAAAAATACTATAGGAATTCATATTTGTAAATAACAACTGCTTGAGTGGTCCACTCCTATGACCTAGGTGCTTAGGCGGCACCGCAACATTATCTTGCTTGAAAGACAAATGGATGGTGTGCCACCAGCTAGAATGTCTTCCATGTTGCCGCCCTTTTGGTGCCACCAATGAAGAGAAAGAGAGGCACGTCACACAACATCACGCCCCATTTCCTCTCAAACTCAAGTATACCCCGTCAAGCTAATAGTCGATATAGATCTACGACCCCAAGTTTGGAAAAAAAAAATGTTGGTGCTCTTCTGCATTTTGTGACTTCATCATCAAGTTTGCAGGCTGATTTATAGTTCCCACGAGCTAAAATATTAAGTCCACTTCCAATCTTTTCACAAATGAAGTAGGAATTTATGTCAATGTTTTGTCCTTTGGTGGAAGGCATGATTTTTTCCATCTTCTGTGCCGCTTTGTTATCAAAATAAAACATCACTAGTCATGGAATTTTAATCCTCAAATCACTCATAAGTTCAATAAGCCAAATAATTTCACAAAAAATGTTCACCATCGCACGGCGTTCAACCTATGTTAGTATATGACTGATTAGTTCTTGCTATATTGGGATATCAAGGAATTTCCTAACATTACAAAAAAACCTAATCACAGATTTTCCTATCATCTTGCACCTGCTATAGCTTGCATCCTAATACTCCCTCGTGTGGAAGCCCCCATTTGATGGCAAAAAGAAACCTAATTTAGGGTAGCCCTTAATTTAATTTACAATTATGACTGTCACATTCTAATAATATCTTTTTGGTACATGCATAAATTGACTTAAGAGATACATTGTAGAGCAAATATTTAGTCTTATGACATCCAAATTCATCAATTTACTATTTATCTTCTAATAACTTGTGATGTCCTTTGGTGGTGGATCCTTGTATTACAGCTTAGCTCTCGTATTATACCTAATACTTGTAAGGAATACCTTTGTCTTCATAAGATGATTGATAGGCTTCACTTTAGAAAGTCTCATTTTTTATGTAATTTTCAAAATATACTTCCTTTAGCTTAGATGTATCCCTCTTTCATCACTAAAGACTTCTATTTTTAAAAAATATTTGAGATCTCTTAAATCCTTAATATGAAACATTGAATGCATGTGTTTTTTTAATTTTTTAATTGCAATATCATCTCTAGTAGTCACAATATCATCCACATAGATCATTACTATTACTATCTAACCATTAGAATGTCTTATGAATAACAAATAACCATAAAGTGGTTGTGCATATCTTGCAATGATTAGTGCCTCTATGGATTTAGTATTCCATTGTTTGAAAGCTTGTTTCAAACTCTAAAGAGACTCCCTAAGTCTATATATCTTAGTCTGAAAGTGACTTTCCAAATTCATTAACTTACCAATCATCTTATGATAACTTGTGATGTCCTTTAGTGGCGGATCCTTGTGTTGTAGCTTACATTCCTTATTATACTTAATACTTGACTCCTTAAGTCTACATATCTTAGTTCGAAAGAGACTTTCCAAATTCATTAACTTACCAATCATCTTATGATAACTTGTGATGTCCTTTAGTGGTAGATCCTTGTGTTGTAGCTTACCTCCCTTATTATACCCAATACTTGCCTCCCTAAGTCTACATATCTTAGTCTGAAAGAGACTTTCCAAATTCATTAACTTACCAATCATCTTATGATAACTTGTGATATCCTTTAGTGGCGGATCCTTGTGTTGTAGCTTACCTCCCTTATTATACTCAATACTAGTGAGTAATACCTTTGTCTTCATAGGATGATTGATAGGCTTCACACTAGAAAATCCCATTTTTGATAAAACTTTCAAAATATACTTTCTTTGGCTTAGAGTATCTCTCTATCTTTAGGGCTCAAGTCCTTACACCGTCTATTCTTTCTAATTGGTGAGGAGGAACATGAGGAGTTCTATTAGAAGCTTGAGGGTGGTCCCCACTTTATTGCGATTGCTATGTTGATCCTATGATTACGTAGTAATTTTTCTCTTTTTTATTTTCATTTTTGTTTCGGAGAAATTCCATTCTACGTCTAACATAAAGAGTTCAAAAAGGAGAATAAGTTTGATTATCTTTGTTCTTCCTTTGCTCCTCAAGAGTCATATAATTTATGATTTGCTTTAGCTAATGAATTAATTTTCGACCATCTGAAATCCGAGTCTTCCATCTATTTTTTCGGTCGATTAGAAACACCTAGTTGGAAAATTTCAGATACGCTACACAAAAGGTCTAGTTGGAATACTGTGTTGGGAACGGCAAGTTAACCACAACAAATACACAAACTACATACTCCCACAAGAGCACAAATAATTAAATTGTTCGGACAAAACTAATCCTCTCTCCACTATATGTTACCAGTTTCTCCTCGCAAAACTACATACATGCATTTTTTCCCCTGATTAACTATGAAGCTAGACTCGACACATCATTTTTAAGTATGTTCTGCAGGACAAACGACAGTAAACAACTATAGGAATGTCCCTAACGCCTATAAATAATTTGTAGTATACCTTTTAGGTCGGTTTCAGTAATTGATTGTTGCAAAACCTAACATACCGTTTATGATATATCAGAATAAAGGACAGGAAATGGAAGTTTTTTATTTAACACCACTGCTATTAGGTAGTTTACAAGCAACACGTACGGCACAATATGAGCCATTTCATATATTGATACACATGGCGATTAAATGTTACTATCCACCATAAACCAACAGGAAGGGGAGAAGGGGGGGGGGGGGGGGGGGGGGGGGAGGAGGAGGTGGGAGGGGAGAGCGAGAGAGAGAGAGAGAGAGCAACAGTGGAGCTCTGGTGCTGCAAACTTCTCGAAGTGATACTGGCCGGCTGACGCTAACTTGTCTACGGAGCTCTAGGAAAATCACCAGCATGTGATAGCTTCTGATATAACTTTCTTTTTACCTGGGAAGAAGTTGACGGTGACTCAGGTATATTTAAAATGGAACGTGACAATAGCATTAAAAGCAGCAACGGTATATATTCAATGTAGCCTTATTCGCAGAACACAAGATAGTACATTATCCCTTCACCTTTTCAGCATGTACAGGTGATTTCTAAAGCATTTTAGAAGTGCGTTGCTATTGGAATTCCAAAATGTACATAAAACTCTATTATGATGGTGAATTCTTCTACTATTGGTAATAGAATAGTTTCTAAAGCATTTAACATGATCCTAGGCTTATTTCAGAAAGTACAAAGACAGTAGAGAATCCCCCGAGATAAGCTTTTGACACTTTATGATGGTCCTAGTCCCTGCAAACTAAAAGTCAGTCACTACTAAACTTGAATGTCAGCTTGATTGACAGACATGAAGCCAACTAAGAAAATTTCCTTGGATGAATATCCTTGAACGACATCGTCCTAATACTGCTAGAGTACTTTCTTTTTTCCTTTAAAGTTCAAGTGCAAAGAGTAATCATTTAAAAGAAATTCATCTTGAACTGCAATTTTTTTGAACATCTTAACTACTGAAACATTTTAGCATAGCAGGCTAGGAAATTGAAATTCAATGACATGGTAAGAATAACTATTAACACATCATTCAGTTAAACAACACTCCATGTTCTCTCTTTTTAAGCCATGGATTATTATAATTATGACACACCCGATGGGAGGACGGCGAGCTGTGAACTGGGCCTACAAATCCAGTCGGAGAATTTGGTTTATATCTTCCAGGGGAAGGATATAGTGTTGGTCTTATTAGCGGGGACTGCATATACGGGGGAACGGGTGAACGCAATATTTGAGCATACGAAGAAAGTGGAGATGGCTCTGGAGTTCTCCAATAAGGATGGGAAGCAGAAGATCTGCTAGGTGATCCAGATGATAATCTTCTTGAAGATCTCAGGTTGATTCTAATCCTGGAAAAGGAAACAGAATTAAAGAAGGTACAAAGACACTTCGAAACCAGCAAAATGCTTTCGATTGAAACAACATATAAAACAAGTAATATCCATTACTCACTTGTTGTGCATATCAATATATTCATCAGTTTCATCCAGTATATCTCCCTTCAAAACAGGAAGAACAAGCATAAGCTTTCTTATAATAGAAGAAAACAAAAAAAAGAAAAAGAATAAGAAGCATTCCAACTTAATCTTGATAGATAGGTTTAAATTTTATCTTTTATTAATCCTCAATATAGTCAATCCTTAAGCCAGATCTAGGGGCTCTTATCCCAGGCCAGACTAATTGTATAAAAGCGACCAACTATATGTATACCGAGGCAACAGAATGAGTGCAGGTGTTGGGTACAGTTGTGTAAATACTTATAAAGCAACTCATTCATCTGTTCTATCTCGTATCCAAACATTCTAAAGTAAAGAGAGTAAGGATTATAAAAATATATCATATGATTATTGCAACCAAATAGGATCAATAACGTATGCTTTAATGTTAAGTGCATGTGTTGGCAATGCAGGCACGAGAAGGTTCTTAACTTGTTCTTCTTTTCCTGCAAAAGGAAGTTTAAGTCAAATTTTATGTTATTCTTCTCATAAGACTGCATCAGTTCTTCAAGAAAAACCACCAAATATTTTATAAGCTTTTTTTCTGTAATTGTGAGACGGAGATGATCTATAAAGCGACAGAAAATCAACTTTACTGATGATTTGGATACTAGATCATTTTTGTTTCTTATGAATTAGGGAAGCATGCAACACATACGAAACTTCTTTATAACCTAAGGAGTAGCAGAATAACTTTCATACTCAACCTGTAAGAGTTCCTCCATAACATCTTCCATTGTTATGATTCCAACGATCTCCTCATCTGAGTTGCTCGGGAGGGATTCTGAATTTTCATATAATACATTCTCATTTCCTTGCTCCCATCTTTTAAGCGGCGAGTTCCAATATTTCTCTTGCCCGATAACGTTCTTTGGCGTTGAACTACTATCATCTATTTCACTAGTGTATAAAGGAGATGAATTTGCAGAGATATTCAGATGCTCTTTCTGGCCAAGCAGAGAATACAATTCTGGTATATTCAGAGCCATAACGTTAAGTCATTGCAATAGTCTTTGCCCATGAATTTGACAAATAAAAAAAAAAAGTGTATATTCTCAAGAAAAATCTCTGATAATGTATCAATGTTTAGAGTTATACCTTTCGTTTCTGGGCGCATCTGATTGGAGTTTGAATTGACAACAATGTCCAGCATTGTATGCTTGTCTCCTGCAGTATTCTCAGTAACTTTGACATTCTCCTTCCCCTTCCCCTTGATGACAACAGCCATGTGGCTATGACCCTTCTGGAACTCGTTCAGTATATCGTATAGTGGCCAATTGTCATATACCCTGTCACAGAAGATGTACAGAGCCATGCATCATCAGCCAAACACACAGCCATATGGATATGAAACTTAAAAGTGTGGAACGATGCTCGTTTGTGGTATTACCTTATTGTACATGTCAGAAATAGGCTTATACCTATAGTCCAACTCAAAAGTTAGCTCAAGAGATGAAAGACGTTTTATTTTTTTTCATTTAAGCTGTATGTCATTAATTCAACTCAAATGTTAGCCCAAGAGATGAAAAACATTTTTTTTTCTTCATTTAAGCTTTATGTCATGAATTTTTTTTTTTTTAAATGTAGGACTCTTGTTTTGCACATACATTCATGCATATTGAACATCATTAGGCTCAAGGTAGTCTAACTCAAAGGTTAACTTAAGAGTTATAAGGTCCTCCTTTCATTTAAGTCTTAACTCAAGGATCTTTTCAAGAATTAAATGGTTGTAGGAAAAATTATGATCTTTTTAATTAAAATTTTCTTTGCTTTACCTATAAATTTGAGGTTTGAAAACCCTTAGTTAGTATGCTATTTGTAAGTCATCCTAGTGACCAAAGTGAAAAAGAGTTGGCAAAGAAGAAAAAAATTCTCTTATTACTACTTTGTGTATTCCCAAATAGTAAAAAATTGTACATAAGGATTACTTTACCCTAAACCACATAACTCTTTGGTGTTCTTGTGCTTGGTAAACTATGTCTTTGCTACTTAATTTTTACATTCATTTATAACAAAATGCCATTCTCTTACCGAGGTATTCTTCTGATGGTCATAAATTTAATTGGAGTTTCATCTTCAGGGCGGCAGAACATCAAATTCTTAGCCTAAAACCAAGAAGAAAGAACGCATCTTTTAGTACTATCAGTGCACAAAGACAGAGTTACTACCTCAGTTCAATTTTAGTACCGTCTTAGTTTCGGAGCTGCTTACCAGAATGAGGCCAATGATATTTTTCGGGCTCCCGGAGTAGATAGGTACGCGGCTGTGACCCTTGCTCATTATTAATCCCATCGTATGCCTAAGGATAGAGGTGGGAGAAATTTCTTGTGAGAGATCAAAGGGGAATGCTATAATCACTAAGAGATGAAAGGGAAGTACATACATGTCAAGTTTTGAATTTACGTCCAGAGAAAAGGTTTCGGAGATGGGAGTCATTGCATCTTTAGCCGTTTTCTGTGTTAGGTCTAAAGCACCACTGATAATGGCGGTTTCGTGATGTGATAACTCTCCACCTTTCCCTGCCTAAAATTGAACAGCAGCATGTTGTAATCGTAACTCTTTCTGCTGCCCTACAACCATATTTGAAGGACTATTAGAAGCAAACCTTATCACCGTGCAAATCGACCAATGTCTTTAACTCTGCTCGTCTATAAAGTGCAGAATGCCCTTCCCCGAGAAGCCAATCTAAAAGCTGCCAGAAAAGGCCGAAACACAGAGTGAGATCAAATTCCCTGTTGTCAAAGTTAAAGAAAAAAAAAAAAAAAAACAGTGCAAACTTCCTTGATACATGCTTGTTATATGTTTGCATACGATAACTTGGTTCCCAAACTTCTCTTGAGTCATCAAAATTGTTTATAGGAGACACCTTTTAGACGACTGATGGCCCCAGTGATAACTAACTGTTTGATTATTTGTTAAGATATCTTCACTTTGCGCTGTGATTATGAGTTCGTATCCAATATATACATGAGGGCAACAGGATTTCTTCCTAGTGTACACAGGCACCCTAAGCGGATTCAAATCCTTAGCTGCTGCTACAAGTCAATCTGCTCTGGTGCTTCTTTCATGTGATCAAAATAGTCAGGGTTCATTTGTTCTAGCAAGGATAGGTATGTTACCATAATCGAGATTATTGTACACTCTGAAACATGGCAGATGAAGAGAAATGACGGTGGTTGAAAGAATTAGGGGATGGAATTTACAACCTTGTTGGCCAAGAATAGGGATCCTTCGCTAGCAGATTTAAAAGTAAAACGATTTAAGTAATTTCTAGTGTTCCTCCACTTCCAACTAGCCTTAGAAATCTCAGGGATGCAATTTTTCAGTATCACAGCGACCACCCACGAATGCAAACAAAGCATGGAGAAAAAGGTTGGAAGGTGAGGCCAATGAAAGTAAAACATTGTTTGTAATGCACTAACAAAAAGGGTTACCTTACTAATCGGATATGATATGGGGAAGAAGATGCACAGAAGCAGCCGAACAAAAGTGGACAGCTTTGCACCGAGACTTAGTCCATGACGGGAGCATACTGCTTGAGGGATGATCTAGAAAAAAATAAATAAGTAGATAGTTACCACCACCCTTTTCTTTTGAGTTTTAGAAAGTAATGGGTCGTGTGGAACAGAGTTTACCTCTGCGAATGCAATTACAAGGGTAACAGACATAAGAATAGCAGCCCAAGACGGGAGTATGGAATCCAGGAAAATTGGCAGTGCCTTAAATGAGAAAAAACTTGTATATCAATTTGAGTTCAGAATTTAAACTTGATGTTCTTTATATTGGGTGTGATATACCTCCATCGCCAGTGATTTTCCCACAAGGAGGGTGCACAAAAGTAAATGCTCATTCTTGACGATTGACTGTACCTTTGCTGCAGATGATCAATAAGCAAAATAAAAGAAGACAGAAACTGATGAAACATAATCTCGCTATAATGTCAAGCATATTGCTCAAATCTAGTGAAATAGGATTGCTAACCTGCATACTTCTGCTCTCTAGGCTGACCGGCCTTAATGAGAACCTCAAGATCAACCTGGCTGAAGGATAGGAGTCCGAGAGCGAGGCCTGATGTTATACCGGCAAATGATACAAGGACGAAAGATATGCTTAGAAACGCCCAAAATTCAGTCTGGCAACAATGCACTTCATCATTTCTCATTTCCTAGTAGGCTGAATTATGTTTGGCCAAAGAATGAAACAAAAAGCAAAATGCAATGACAGAGTATAACTGCATGAAAGACGCAGTCGAAGGGGTTGGCTCAAAAGGAAGTAATCATGAACAGACAGAGCAAACGCTTTAGAGCTTGATCAATCTAACAAGAATCTAAAAAGTGAAGGTGGAGACAGAGAGTCTTTAAGCCAAAAGTATCCTAACAGGCTGCTGTTTCTAAGAAAGTAACTAACCGAAATTCAGAAATAAGATAATGACAAGAAACATCAAGTTTAAATGAGAAAAGTACCCACAAAGTTAGTCTTTGAGGTCTTCAATAACTTTCATTGATTGTGAGGAGGCTTTTGGATTTAGTCACGAGAAACAAAAAACTTGATTTTCAATTCACCGCCCGACACCAACTAAAGCTAAAAAGATGACCTTAGCAGGGGATATTCAACGATCCTCTCATTGCTGTAAATCATTGTCAGATAGCTTTTGTCGTGCATAATAGACATTAGTACCTGGGGTAGCTTATACCTGTGTTCCCAGTTGAATTCTGAGCTATCCCTAGAAAAGACCACCAAATTCAAGCTACCGAATCCCAGAACCACGGTCGTATTTGAGCTTTTTTACGCGAAAAACAGCTGTTCAGGCTTGGTAACAGTAAAAAATGATGAAAAAACCTGCAATTCGATGCCCTTGTGATTCCTTTCTAATAGTAAATGCCCCGAAACGTTGCTTTTCAACAAGACCTGGTCACTGTTACGCAATGAAACATTTGATTAATTAAAACGATCATTTATTTAGTTAGCTTGGGACTCTCTTGACCTATGGCGGCTTAAGGAAACAGCAATGACGTTTGGTAGCCACTGTTGGTTGTCTGGTCATAACTATAACTAGGGAAGAAGCCAGGACAAGGAACTAAATTTTGTTAAATAAATATTGAAAGCGATATGGGTTTGTGTGCTTAATAATAAAACCGTTAGCATGCAATATGATGCAGTCATTAACCTAAGTACTTTGAATCTAGATTATGAGTTAAGTAGCCTTTCCTACACCACGAGATATGGGTGAGAAGAAAAAACCAAAAAAAAAAAAAAAAAAATCCAAAGAATGACATGCAGTTGAGATAACTTGTTGGAAAAGATATGATAGCCATCTGCACATATCATAATGCACCACAAATCACCTAGTCATCTATCATAAACAAAATCTTGCGTGTTTGGTTAGAGGTCACAAACGTGTTTCACATCAGCAGTCGACAACTGTGATTTTGTAAACCGTAAAAGGATTGACTTGCAGATGGTAACATATCGCATGTTTAAATCCCTGCTAGACTTCAACAACCATGTAATGTAATGACAAACAACGAGCTGTTTTCGTGAGATGTGCATCAAAACCCCGCGTTCTGGAGGGACAGGTCGACCTAATTTTTAGTTTTTCCATCTGTGCTGTCAGCAATATCCCAAGTGCTTTTTGTTGGTATAGTCGGTTCAGTCCTTAAAGAATCCGAAAGAAGCAACAAGGAGCTAGAGGAGAAAGGTAAACGAGCACTTGCTGCACTACTGAACAGATTACCTTCTCCACTAGCTCCCATGCAGGAAGAATACCTGAGCTCTACGTCAAAGGGAACATGTGAATGTTCTCATAAGTTGTATGCACCAGAAGCACGTTACAGACAAGTGTATCTGCCAAAGTTCACTGGACAGCGTGGACTCCATCTCAGCACCAACTAAGCATTCAAGGAATATCATCCTGGAGAATCATCAAGGAGGAATATCCGAAGGCCTACTGCACCACCGCCCACTCATCCAAGAAACATAGCTAAGGGAGAAGGCACCGACCTAGAAGAAATAATCTGGAGAAAATCTATGATGGTCGGTATTGATATGGATGAAGATAATGACACTGACTGAACCGACCCTTGACTTTGTATTTTGGAAAATAATATTTTATGTAAGGCTAAAGTCTATATAAGTCTTGTATTCGCCTGAAACAAATTGTAGTTGTTTCTTGGCCCCTTTTGATATCTAAATAATATTCAGAAGCCTTTCATAATCTCTAGTATACCAAATTCAATTCTTTTTAGGTTCGTGAAAGATCGAGAGCATAGAGTTCCTGTAATGGCATTATTTTCTCATCTTTGTACGCAGCGATGGCTATTTACGTGGATCTTCTAAACTTTTTAAGATAATTATGGATGGAACTCTTGAAAAATCTAATTTTATCTTGAACTTCCATGATTTAGATGTTGCTTAGTTAGAGCATTACCATAAGAGCATACAGTATCATACAGAAATGACCTATTTTTTAGACATTTCATCATCGGCAGACTATTTATCTTTATTCTAAACAAACACTCAAATCGTTGATAGGTTTTGTCTGTGTCAGTACTCTCTGCATATTAGGGTTTTGACATAGTCGACACGAGGAAGGAGAGTATTAGGTGAGAAAGTCAGCACCATCCCACCAGAATACCTTAGAACCGGCCAATTATTTGGTGGATGAAGCTGAGTAATCGGCCGTTTTCACCACCTCTTAATGCTAAAAAACTGTATATTGTTTCAACACTCAGCAGGCCAAATTTTTTATTTTTTTTATTTTTATAACCCAGAACTCCTATCAAACTTTGCTTGATGACTTAAATTAGGGAGCTGCCCCAAAATATGCTTAGACTAATTAAAAATGCAGTCAAGAGAATTTGAATCCAAAATACTTATTTTGCAAGATCTTTTACACGAACTCTCCTTACCATCTTGATAGTAGGTTAGCATATACTTTTTTTGTTTGTCTAAAAAGACCACTTGAAATGTAAGGTAAATGGTGATGATTTTATTAGGAAAAGAATTGATGAGGACATTAATCACGCAGCCCAACTTGTCATTTAATATTTTCCTTATTTCTAGTTGCCATGTATAGTTAGATAGGAGTGGGTCCTATAAATATTCGTGAATTCTGCACATTGTTTCTTGTTCAATAGAATACAACACATAAACATTCCACAACACGGAAGAGAAACAATGTCCGCAATACATTGATTTTCAAAGCTCTTTTTGGGACTTGGAATTGTTGAAGTTGATCTTTCGATCACACAAAGCGACTAATATAACTTCCCGCCATGAATAAGTTACGAGCTGTCATTTCCATCATTACCAGTTTCTCTCTAATCTTCTGCGTGGATTTGAAAGGAACTTAATGCGGTTCCCTTCAGAAGAGATATAAGGGAGGTTTGTATTATGTCTATCAAGTGGAAGTTCCCACGCTTCCAAAAGAATGAATCTAATCTGTGGAAGTGACTCTAATCGCATCAATTCAGCTCAGCACGTCCAGCCACGTCAAAGAAGGAAGATCCCACATCCTTGCTCCCACAGAGCACGTCCTGCACGATTGCCGTATTCATTTGTAATGATTTGAGGAACGAAAAAAAAAAAAGATTAACTTGCTGTCTTTGTTCTCTGTGTTCACATTCTGTTTTTCCATCGGCCGGGCTTCCTTTCCACTCCGTTCAGGCCGTTTCTTCTCCGTCTCTGACTGGATTTAGCCCCTCTAACTGGTGCTGGAGATAGCTAAGCAGTTCTCCATTGAACAACAGAAGCAGAAAATCTTCATGGAGACCCTGATGAAAGACGCAGAAAGACGCAGTCGAAGGGATTGACTCAAAAGGAAGTAAGCATGAACAGACAGAGCAAACGCTTCAGAGATTGATCAATCTAACAAGAATCTAAAACATGAAGGTGGAGACAGAGAGTCTTTAAGCCAAAAGTATCCTAACAGCCTGCTGTTTCTAAGAAAGTAGGTAGCCAAAGTTCAGAAATAAGACAGTGACAAGAAACACTAGTCTTGACGTCATCAACAACTTTCATTGATTGTGAGGAGGCTTTTGGATTTAGTAACAAGAAACAAAAAGTTGGTTTTTAATTCACCGCCCGACACCAACTAAAGCTAAAAAGATGACCTTGGCGGTTGATATGCGTCCTCAAGGACCCTGATTGCCGTAAACCAATGTCAGATAGCTTTTGTCATGCACACTAGACATTAGTAGTACTTGGGGTAGCTTATATCTGGGTTCCTAGAAAAGACTCCACCAAATTCAAGCTACCAAATCCCAAAGACGTATTTGAGGTTTTTTACGCGAAAAACAGCTGTTCAGCACTTGGTAACAGTAAAAAATGATGAACAAACCTGCAACTCGATGCCCTTGTGATTCCTCTGTAATAGTAAATGCCCCGAAACGTTGCTTTTCAACAAGATGTGGTGGCTGTCTATAATGAAACATTTGATTAATTAAAACGATGACTTAGTTAGCTTGGGACTCTCTTGATCAATGGCGGCTCAAGAAAACAGCAATGACGTTTGGTAGCCACTGTCACCTCTAGTTGTCTGATCATAACCATAACAAGGGAAGAAGCCACTACAAGGAACTAAATTTTGTTAAATAAATATTGAAAGCGATATGGGTTTGTGTGTTTAATAATAACACCGTTAGTATGCAATACGATGAAATCATTAAGCTAAGGACTGTGAATCTAAATTATTAGTTAAGTCGCCCTGCCTACACCAAGATATCCAAAAAATGACTTCTGCAGTTGAGATAACTTGTTGGAAAAGGTATGATAACCACTTGCACATATCATAATATATGGCCAAAAACGTGTTTCACACATCAACAGTGGACAATTGACGTGAAGATGGTAACACATTGCATGTGTAAATTACTACTAGACTTCGACAACCATTTGATGACAAACAATGATACATTATTTTAATTACTTGCAAAGATTTGAGATTTGTGTGAGCAAATTTCACGACATTGTTTTTTGGTTTTGTTGTAGTTTTTTCATGGATTATATTTTAGCTTCCCTAGTTGATCAAAGTTCAATTTAGAAAGTGACGATTTTGAAACCCGATTGGCAAAGTTGGATTCTGTCATGGTTTCGGACGCCACGGATTCGGCAACGATGGGAGATGTTCTCGAAAGTGGATTCGCATACTTGGGGTCTGTCTTAGATTATGTCCTGGATCCGTGCGGCATGGATTCGGCACCGTTGGGAGATTTTCTTGAAAGCGTAGTGGCAAACTTGAATTCTGTCTTGGTTCTGGACGCCACGGATTCGGCACCGACGGGAGGTGGCATGGGTGCGTCAAGAAAAATGATCGAGGAGTTGATCAAGACCGGAGGCTTCGTCACTGGCGAGAGCGATAAAAAAAGTGGGTCCATGCTCTGTTTGTTTAGAAGAGCTTTCGTCGTCGGCAGGGACTCAGCTTCTCCGGACGGATTGCTCTCATATTTTTCACCGATCACGTCTTCTTCCATGGTTGGAGAAGCGGACCACGTCTCTACTGCCGCCGGCAACTGGATTAGCAATGATCTTCCGGCCACTTTTGTGTTCGTTTCTTGTGTTCCAACCAAACTTGATTGTGTATAAGGATTGACGTATTCATTTGTAATGATTTAAGGAACAAAATTCACACAATTTTTTTTTAACTTGCTGTCTTTGTTCTCGGTACTTCGACCAATCTTGATTGTATATAAGGACTGCGGTATTCATTTGTAATGATTTAAAGAACAAAAAATACACACAATTTTTTTACTTGCTGTCTTTGTTCTCTGTTTTCACATTCTGTTTCTCCTCTGTTTTTCCGTCGGCCGGGCTTCCTTTCTACTCCGTTCTGGCCATTTCTTCTCTGTCTCCGATTGGATTTACCTCCCCTAACTGGCGCGGCGTAGATAGCTCTGGTAATCTCCACTGAACATCAGAAGCAGAAGATCTTCTTGGAGAAATTGATGGTGGCCTTATTGAAGTTAATGGATTGATTCTAATTCTGGAAGAAATAAAAATAAAGATAACAACATCAGTAGAAATGACGTAGAGTTAGTATACAGAATCAACGTAAATGGTCATAACTCACCTGTTGTAAACATCAACATAATGATCATCTTCATCCAATATATCTGCCTTTTAGAAAGAACAAAAAACATTAGCTTCATTAGAACGTGTGAAAGCAAAACGAACCAGAATTGCAATCTTAACACACAACTTCTATTGTGTCTATTAATAAAGAGTGCAATCTTAAAAAAATGGAAAGTGAAGCCTTGTTTGATCGTTTGCTCTTCTTTTGATGCTATTGCTTTACTTGCTCACTGGGTTCTCCATTGAACATGAACATAGTGATCGTTTTTCTTCTGAGCATAGTTTGCTATAAGAATAAAGGTGTCTGCTAAAGTAACTTGCATTCTGGTCATATGATAAGATCATAAAATAAAAAACTTAGGTAAAACTTCAAGTAACCGAACTATAACTTCTTAACATTACCTGTAGCAGTTCCTCCATAACATCTTGTATTGTAATGATTCCAATGATCTCTTCATCCAAAAAATTTCGATAAGATTCTTGATATTCTTGTAAATTTTGTCTATCCCCTCGTTGCCTCTGTTTATGTTGAGGATACAAATATTCACCCAACTCAATAAAATGAGTGATTCTTGCGCTGTGATAGTCTGTGTCAATAGAACAACCAGAAGATGCATCTGTTGAGGTGCTCAAATACTCTTTCTCACCAATTGTAGATGATTCTGTACAATATAAGTATACAAGGATCAGTCTCTGAATAAGTGGTGGCTTTCCATGACTTCAACTTTTATATTAAAAATATACACATGTGAGAGATGAAAAATTAGTTTGACGTATGAACCTGGTGTTACCTCTGAGCTCTGCCGGCTGTGAACTGGAATTAGCATATAGAGTTGCCATGCTAGTGTTTCTGATTGCATTATTTGCTATATTGTGTGCAGCCTCCTTTCTCTTAGTGACCACAGCCATTTTGCAGTGACCCTTCTCAAATAATTGCAGTACATCATATAGTGGCCAATCATCATACACCCTATTAAGGAGGATACACAAACAGTATACCATCAGTAGGGTAAAACAATAGCGACAGCTTGTGGAAAATGACAAAGAAACTTTTATACCTAGGAATTCTCCTGATTGGTGTATATTTGATTGGAATTTCCTCTTCAGTGTGGCAGAAGATCAATTCCTTAACCTAAACCCCAAAAACGTTAGTGCTATGTTTGTGTGAAAGAAAATTTATTGCCGTATTGAATGACTACTAGGAACGTGTATCAAGTGAGCAAATTTTTGGCTATCTTATTGAAACCAATGATCGTTTTGAAAAACATTCTGTAAGTGATACCTAACACCTACCCTTCCACTAGAAGCATTAGAAATTGACTAATTCACATAAGAAATAGTAGATCATATATGTCAAGATCTCCAAAAGCCATGCTGGATATGCTGCAATGTTCATCTCTACTTGTGTATATGAACCCAAGCAACGTAATCAGTTAATTATCAACCAAATGACGAACAGGTAAAATCGTTATATGCATTTTGAGTCTATTGCAGATTAGATTTCTACCTGAAAAGAGCATAGGTTTACATCATGCATAGGTATGCATGATGTAACCAACTAGAGATATAGAATGATCAACTGAAGTATTTGGGGTGATTGCAGAAAGTAACTCAAACTTACTGATTGGCTTACCAGTATGACACCCACAATATTTGTTGGATGTCCAGAGTAGATGGGTATACGACTGTGACCTTTGCTCATTATCAAACCCACTGTATGCCTAACAATGGAGATGAAGTGTAATTATAGACGACAAGATGTAGAAATGAATTGCTCTTTTCAGCTAGAGAACAAAAGGGGGACATACATGTCAAGTTTGGAATTTATATCAAGGCTAAAGGTCTCAGATAAAGGTGTCATGACATATTTAGCGGTTTTTTCTGTTAAGTCCAAAGCACCAGTAATGATAGACGTTTCATGACGTGATAAGTCCCCACCCCTCCCTGCCTAATAATCAGCACCAGAGTATGAATTAGCAAGTCCATGAACCACCAAATGTGCAATTTTATGTTTTGCAGTTTCAAAAAATAACATAGGAAACCTCATTTGCATGCAGATCCACCAATGTCTTCAGCTCTGCTCGTCCGAATAGTGAATGCAATTCTTTCCCAAAAACCCAATCTAAGAGCTGCTACAATAGGAATGAGACAGATCTTGTTTAACATTAAAGATAAATTCTTCATTGCCAATCAAAATCTTAATCGTGGTGTCAAACTTAGATGAAAATGCAAAATGGTCATTTTTTTGCATTTAAGGGTAAAATTATCTTTTTCATTATTATGAGAATTAGAAAAAAACCATAAACCTCAAAATTACAAAGTGCATTGTTTAATCTATATTTCCAAGGTTTATCTTTAACTGAAGCTCTCCTGATTTTTGTGTACTTGTTTGTATTTGTCGTGAAATCGTGTTTGTCTCTCAACACAAAACACATCATCAAAGTTACACCAAATATTTACCCTTAAAATATCTTAGGGAAATGTTATTTGGTCCAGAGAGTTTGATCTCCAAAGTATTTCTTTGTTGAAATTGACATATTTATTCATGAAAAAGAATGAGCTAAGCATGTCTGGGTTTCTCCATAGCTTGGCTAGCATTGAGTTATTTAGGTAACTGATATGATATCTGTTGGGCTTGGTGAAGGTGTCAAGTATCAGTAAGCTTGCAGACGCTATTGTTAGAGTTAAAGAAATATGACACAAGTCCCACTGAGAACAGTTGTTTTTGGTACAATAGTACCACCTGAGTCTTAACAATAACATCATACCTTAGGGTTCTACAATCTGTTACTCTTGATAAATAGCTTCCGTTCCCATCTGTAATGGATGATCTGAGGGGTTGCCATGGTGATCTTGAAATCCTCAGAGTCAGTTCTAAGACTTAAACTTGGTGATCTATCTTGGTCTCAGTGAATCTGCACTCACTTTTGACTCTGTTTGTCCCATCCTACTGCTGTGTCAAATAACCTATATGTTCCAAGTGAAGAAACTACTGGGACACATCCAACCTTTGAGCGAAGCTCCAAAAACAATGCCTAGACTCTTATGTGCTATTTGATATCATGCATTTAGTTCAATTTTGTTAACATTTGATGTTGCCTTTTCTTGTTTCATTTAGAAACAACCACACAAAGAATTCTAAAATTCAAGGCTTGCACCAATCCTAACAATAAGTATGAAGCATGAATCAGATGAAACTTGAAACTTGAAACTCAATGGCGAGTTATGTCGGATATTGCAGTTACCTTACTGATTGGGTATGATATGGGAAAGAAGACTATCAGAAGAAACTTAACAAAGTTAGCAAGTTTTGCACCAACAGTTAGTCCATAACGAGCAAATGCGGCTTGGGGGATGATCTACAGAAAAGAAATGGAATATATAGCCTGTTAACATTTCGTTATTTTGTTTCAACAACAAAATTGAATGCAGCAATAAGTAAATTTACCTCCACAAACGCAAGTTCAAGGGTCATTGTCAAAGTGATGGCAACCCAATCCGGTAGATTTGCACTCATGAAAACGGGCAGTGCCTTCAATAACACAATCTTTAGAACCAATTTACCTAAGAGTATAGACTCAGATAATATATATACACACATCATACCGCCAAAGCTAGAGATTTGCCGGTGAGTAGGGTACATAAAAGTAAATGGCCGTTCCTAACAAATGGCATAATCCTTGCTGCAGATGAATAGGCAGCTGATCAGCGTTTTGTAAATTAATTGAGGGACCAACTCATTGATTTCAGAATGTAGTGACAAATAAAAACAAAAACCTGCGTTCTTCTTTTCCTGTGGCTGCCCGGCCTTTAGGAGGACCTCAATCTCAACCTGGCTGAAGGACAAGAGTCCTAAAGCAAGGCCTGATGTAATACCGGCAAAAACCAGAAGGGCTAAACATATAGCTTGGTACACCCAGAACATCGTCGGGCAACATGGCATGTCATCCAGTTCCAACATGAAGTACGAATGGCAAAAACAAGGTTGAAGTGCAGAAATCAAACAAAGAAGCAAAGACTATAATGGCATAGGTTGTCTCTAGAAGGCTTGGCTTTTATAGGGAACTGGTGGTTTACAGACAAAAAAAATTCCCAAATGCGTTCGAACTGAGTATGGAATTAACGAGCAGAGCATCCAGAGGTCGGTAAAGAATCTTCAAACTCAAAGGTCCAATACTCAATTTTTGTCTCTTCTTGAAATACAAGATTGACGTCGGGACGTGCATGTTTGATCGGAAACGAAATGAGAAGGAAAGCTTAACTGTTTCTACTGACTGTAAACGCTTCTGCTTTTGGTCATTGAAAAGATGGAACCAATAGAAGAGAACTTCAACAAGGACCTACAAGTCAAAAGGATGGCTGCTTAAGCTAATGTATTTATGATATGTCCCGTCTGCACCTCTAGCCATTAGAAGGCCGAAAGTTGATTAAAACATATTAAAATCTCTTATTCATTCAATGGCTCCAAGCGGCAAATGAAGTAACAAGCAGTCACCCTTTTTTATTTAAAAAAAAAAAAAAATTATTACAACTCACACACACAAGAAAAAGAGAAAGTGTCTCAAACTCCTGACTTGTTGGATAGACAGGTAACAAACAATCACCTTCATTGCTCATTAATTTCTTTTTAAATCAAACAATGATGATAGTAGAGGTATCCTTATTCTTACTCAAATCTTTTGATCACAATAGATGAAGAATGGTATTGATAAATAAAAGTTAGATCAAAACCATTAAAATGAAAAGTGAACTTTATAGAAAAACATAAGAAAATTCTTGAATAGATATGTCATTTTTCTTTCACAAATTGTTATTTTTCTATGCACCAAACAGTCAAACATGAGAAAGAATAATAAAAAATATTTATTCTAAGTTAAGAATTAAAATGCAGGTGAGCCTCTACCTTTTCTCCAATAATATCCTTAAATCCCCCAACCTCAATTAGGGGAAAAAAAAAGAGAGTTAAATTTTATTATTTAATGGGCTTTACAATTTGGACGACCCACCTTCCTCAGGACCAGGACAATCGGTCCACGGCTGGCTGGCTTCTTTTTAAAAAATCAAACTCCCGCTTTCACTAAAAAAACGCGGAACGCTAAAACCCGCTTATTTGGGCAAAAGAGGATTCCTAGCAAATTCGGCAAACACCATGGACGACGTTGATCGGTTGTTCGAGTGCTTTAAGTGCGGCGTCTCTCCACCCCGTAAGCTCTCATTTCTTACTCATTCATGTTTGGTTGCCTAGAAAGTATTGCGAAACTTAGGGAACTTATTTAGTCTTTTTCTTACACTTTCTCGGCGACGAATTGTACGTTTATTTAGGTTTGTTCTTTGTTTGGCTCGGCTATTGACTCAGGCTGCTAATTGAGGTTCCAATTGAGATTTATTTCACGTTTTAACAAATTTTGTATCAAATTCCTTTTCAGAATCTGCTTTCAGAGAAAGAAAAAGAAGGAAAAGTAAATCGAAGCACGGGAGTTCAACACAGCAGGACGTAACACCTTCTAACATCCGGTCTCCAGTATCGGCTGAACAAACACCGAACAAGGCAACGAATGTACAGCTCTCCGCTGAGAAGGTATATGATTACCCTAATCGTCAGCTTGTTTATAGTTGGTAGAAAAGATAACGAATATGCAAACCGATGGTCATAATTTTGGCCCTAAGTTAATGGGGATTTCTGGAAGCGATGTCCTTTCTATTGTGCTTGTTGGTTGAAACGCCATACTCTGATGTTTGCTCTACTGCACTGATCACTAATCATATGCTTCTGATTGCGTCAGTATGATTCAACAATAATTAAAGCAGACAAAAATGACCGAGGGAAGCATATCTCTCCGATCATATTCTACGGGTCTCCTCATGGTGTTCCTCCCAAGAGACCATCAAGCTTGTTGCGATTGTTACAGCAAATTCGTGTTGATCTCGATGAGCGAAGTAAATTGAGCTCGAGGTGCTTGTGACATCCTACTTCTTCCCTTACCTGCTTCAGTGGATATCTTTTCTTCTGCTGTAAGTTTTATATTGTGACTTAACTTGGGTTCTTTGCTTGTATAGAGAGGATATATGGGCTACATTTCCGAGGCAGGACGAAGCAATGAAATTTGCCAAAGAGCATGTGCATGTTCGCGTTTTCAGTTATCAAGATCACTTTAATGGTCAAAGAAGGTTCCTTGTCTCAACGTATGAGGAGTTTTGGAAAAGGTTTGCCTTCCATTTTTCTTCCCCCCTTCATAACGTCGTAAACTTGAGCTTCCTTTTTTCTTACGGTGTTTATACGGCTGTTTTCTAAACCTCAGGTACAAAAACATGGATCCCAAACACCGTCATCATTATGAAGTGATTCGGGAGGTAACAGCCACTTCACATTTATAGTAGTTAACATTGTGAGATTGTAAGTACATTTGCTTTGATGTCTTACAGTTTGAAAATTATTCTGCTTCTAGGGCTTACCATGCCACCTTTACTTCGACTTGGAGTACAACAAGAGAGTGAACCCAAAAAATGATGGTGATGAAATGGTTGATCTCTTGATAGTAGTCATTTTAGAAGCATTACTTGATAAGTACTCCATTAAAGGAAATCCAGAATGGATAGTAGAGCTTGATTCCTCCACAGAAGGTAAGTTTTTCATACTGTGTCAGCTATGTTCCCTGATCATCTGTTACTGATGTCCATGTTCATTTGCATACAACATATTTATCTTTGTTACGGTATTCCAATAACTCAGTAAAAAGAAGCCTTCCTTCTTGTTCATTTTTTTGCATGCTGAGTAGCCACCAATTGTTCAATCAAAATCAAGGTCATTACTTAATTAAGATGCAAATTCCTTTTAATCATGGAACTTGATGAATTTTGGAGAAAAATTTGCTTTGTCAATACATTAGGGTCCTCGGAAAGACCAGCATATGCCACATGTTTTACTAAGTTGCACTTGAGTGCTAATCTTGCTTTTCGTTCTTTACAGCTTTAGGTAGTCTTTTATGGTATCTTAGTCAGAAAGTTTTTCCATTGGATGTGTTTCTATCCTGACGGACGCAGAGTGTCCTATGTCCTTATTTATTGAATCAATCACAACTGTAGGGGAGACTTAAGTTGGAACCAGACTATCAATGAGTAATGGTTCTGGATTCTCATGTTGAAATATGTTATTATCCAGCCTGAGAAGTCTTCCTTTCCTCATTCAGTACTAAATTGTTAACAACCACAAGTTGTTGAGCGTTAAACAAATGCATTTCTAGCGTGCAAGCAGAAAACTGAATAGCTCAAGCAAAAAGGCGTCTAGCTTATTTCTATCCCTAAGAGTTACTCTATCATGTAAATTCTTGTCATGGATCCCTGACATAAATTTTACGAGATGCAAATTTCCTATGTATTGCATGCCATTCTATCATGAACTTTCTAGATGATATTGATTCTTTATGCAGAAAAGTTTTCGCGTCATTTAATTATTCGGATGCCAAAGACTGCTTTCAAGGACAATTCACATGCGGGTGCATTTGTTGCTGAGGTAAGACTCGCTGGTAAAGTATATCAAATTTTAGTAAAATATGATTCCTGGAGATGCATCTTTTTTTTTCTTTTTTTGGGCTAATAAGGATCGAGCTTAGGACTATTCCTGTTGATATCATAATTTATTTTCTTAGTGAATCTTTCAAAACATTCTGCTTCCATCTCACTTGCGAACTCTATAGTTAGTTGTGAAGTCTTATGTCAAGCACCCTCTTTTGTTTGCCTGCTAGAACAGAATCTACTCGAGTCACTAGCATGATATCACTGTATGATGACATGTTCCCAGATATGCACTCGGATTCTAAGTGCAAAAGAAAGTGATCAGAGATTTGAAAAATTGCTTGTGCAAAAGGATTCAAGCTCCACTGATTCCCCGGGCCAACTTTTTGTGGACACTGCTGTCTATTCTCGAAATCGTTGCTTTCGTTTAGCTCTGTCATCAAAGGCAGGGAAAACTTCTGTGCTTCTACCTACAGGGCGATTCAAGTGTAAGGACATGGTATGGTGCTTTCTATCTCAAGATAATATTTTCACTTCAAATTTTAGACTCTGATATATAAATATTTTAATTGTATAAACTCCTATATATCACAGAGGAGCTACTGACATCTCTCATTTAGGCTCTACTATATAATTCAAAGAAAAAATGTTTACTGCCCATGATGATGATATCTAATCTCAGATCTCCAGCCTTGCCCTTGGCACTCATGCTATTTTGTACCCTATACTGCAACAAATGATAAGCAAGATTCTCTTCAATGGCTCCATTAGTCTTACAAAGTTTATGAGCATGTCTCACAATATCATCTACATTTGTTTTCCCTTTTCTCACTGTGAAGCACAAATAAAATATTCTAAGCCTTCTCTAGGTTTCATTGCCCGGGAAAAGTTGATTTTCCTCTTGAAAATTGGATCACCTCCCACCAAGTGGATCCTAACCTCATCATAATCAAGTTAACATGATAAAGATAGAAACCTGTCTTAGTTATTTTGGTTTCTGGTAATTTATTATTGCTTTGTTTTTAGCATGTGGTAATTTATCCATACATCATGGAATGGCAGTGTGAGGAAGACATGTTCATGGCATCCTTGATCTGCAATATGGATGTTGATTGTGAGAAGCTTCTAGTCTGCAAAATGGATTTAGACTGTGTCAAAACCCTGCATTTTGATACAGAGGTAATCTCCAACTCTGCATTAGTCTGTCATTTATGGTAAGGTGGGGTGCATGATATGGTTAGCGATATATCATTCAGAACATTCTGTAGCTCATGGGTTTCGCATGTTATAATCTACTGTTAAGGTTGAAAAGAACCACTGCTGATGCATGTTGAAGCTGCTTGATTAGTTTTTATTGAAAATTGATCTATTTCACATCAAAATTCTTTGTCATGGCAGGTGAATCATAATTTGGGAACATATCAAAGTGCTTCTCAAGAATTTGCATTGAGTTCTTGCACAAGTGATCTTACAGCAACATACTTCCTTGGAAAGTCACCATTTTCTTCTCTGGATAAATTTGTAGAATCCGTTGGCTCCATTGGCAATGTCCCAGGTGTTACCTCTTTTTCAGTTTTTTTTTTTTTTTGGCTTTTCTCACTCCAATACTTTGATAATGTCAAAGAACTTGATTTTTGTTCATTTATAATTGGTCTAAATAGTATTTTCCTTGCTTAAAGCCTGAGCTACAACAGCAACTTTTCCAGTGAGTTTCTATGTGGCTGTCATATGATTCAACATGCATTGACATCTATGAGATATATGCTTGTCCAAATAATAATAATTACCGAGTGGTTATCTCATTTCAGTGCATTTCTGGTCTCCTTAGTTCTAAACTAACTGTCTTAACTAAAATATATCTTGAGTTCAATTGTGAGCTTTTAGACAGCCAACTCCTGCGGCCCTTTTGAGTTCTGTGTCGAAGTTACGTATCATATTAGCTTTACTGCTGTGATTAGTTGTTGATGGAACAAAATTAAAAAGAAAGTAGTCTAACATTCAATTGATTTGTCTTTTAGTTGTTCTGTCCTTAGGTGATTACTCAATCTTATTTTTTCTTTATGCTAGGGGGAAAATTTTCTACTAGTCAAACACTTTTGTTTTTCCTGCCTTTCACAGTGCTGTAGCGAAAGAGCACTTGTACACACTTTGGCCTTTTCTACTTTCTATTTCACCTTGTTGATGATTTTTTATGTACTTTTAGGGAAAATTCGAAGCTGGTATTGGTTCTCAGAATATCAGCTGATGGTCTACAGCATGTTAAGAAATAGATATTGTGAGCGAATTGGCAGGCAGCATAAAAGCAACCATGGTAGGCATTACTTGTTTCTATATCTGCTAGACTTAAAAGTTCTGGACGTTGAAGCTAATCTAGTGTACTTGTATGGTTTCCTTTGAACGCGCACTTTATTATCTGTTTTTTCTTTGATCCATATTTCATAGAAGCCCTTGTTCTTTTGTTCATACTAACCATCTGACTGCCAGAATACTTGAAAGATTAACTTTAAGAGTTTTTGTTCCTTTGCTTTTTCTGGCCCTTATAAGGGATCGACATTAGTGTGCATCTTTCTTTGCCATCTTAGGGCTTACTTAGAAGGGATCGATATTAATGTGCATCAATGTTTTATTGGCGCAGTGATGTACATCGTTGACTTGAGAAGGGCTGTTTATTATCAGAAATGTTATGATCCTGATTGTAGAGGTGAGTTAAAGAGTACCTTTCAAATGATCAATTTTACAATCCTCTTCATTCGTGCTGATCAAACTTCTAATAAAACTTGCCGATGGGACTAGGTTACAGATCTCCTTTACGACCAATTCCAATAGGTATCATTCATGATCCTTCAGTTTCCTTTCATTCCGACCAGGCGGTGGGGAATGGTGGACCAATTGTCAACCCCGCCCATCATTTTGTTGATGATGATGCTGAAAGTTTGCTGCTTTACAATGACGAGAGCATTACAAACAGCTGCAGTAAAGAAACTTGGTGGCTTGAAGCCATGAGAGTTGCAGAGGATATCGAAAATAAGAAAAATGCAGTGGAAGTCACTGGCATGGTTAGTATATTAATAGTGCTACATATTTTAATTGGATCGGATTTTGCACTTATTTTGTTCTGCGGTACCTCGACCTGAAATGATCCTGAAAGGGGACCATGAATCAGTTCTCTGTTTATTTTGTAAAGGATAAACTCCTTTTGGTTTCACATTGGGAAGGACCCTTAACGCTTTTGTAGGGACAAACTGACCGTAGGAAGATGTTATATTTAATAACTTGTTTAATTAACAGGTTTATGAGTCTTGGCAAGATTGCAGCCACTTCATTAGATACGTCGCTTTAACAAAAACCATAATGTCTTCTAAGTTCTCAAGAATATGAATAGTTAAAATTTCAAATTTCAATATTTTTTGCGACCTTATCAATTTCATTTTCTACGAACAGGAGAGCATTGATGATGAAGATGACGATTGGTGGACAGCCGTGGAAAGGACTGCATCGCAGGCAGAATTAACCCACTTCAACTGAAGAGTTTGTGACCGTCCCCCCTCCCCTTCCCCGGGTGCGTGCGTTTATAATAATTAAAAAAAAAAAAAAAAAAACTGAAGAGTTTGTGGGCTGAGAAACATTCTTGCTTCTAACATTAAGCCCACAATCTTCCTGCGAAGCAAAGTTGAGTGGTTTGAGGTAGGTCCAGAAACACCGAGACGTTCGCCTCAATTCAGCCTGTCATCCATGTTGGAGTTCCGATATCGGTGATCATCGACGGAAGAACAGGTTTGTACAGACCTTTTAGTTGCAGTTATTAGATTGTTATGGAGAAAGGCAAATTTGTAATCCTTATTTGAACTTCAAATTTTTATTTTTATGTGAATAATAAGTTTCTATCTTTGAAGAATAAATCCAGTGTCACGGTTATTGAGTTCACTCCCTGGTTGGCTGATGACGGATCGGAAATGTATAGAGGAACTAGGAAGATCTTAAAATATTTTTTGACCGAATAGCTTTGGAAAAACCCCGATGAGGTTGTAATGATGCAGTATTCGGTTTTAGAAAGAGAGCTGCATTAATTTACTGTTTAAGAGACTAGTTTTTTTTTGCTCTGGTCATCAGAAAATTAGCGCCTAATAATATCCATGTATAGGTGGATGGTGCGTAGAAATTTGTCCTTATTAGAGGAGTGTCTTATTCTCTAAATAAATCGAAGACTAAGAAAGTGAAAGTCCACTGGCACCCCTTGTCAGATTTTTCTTTTTAAGTAGGAGATCTGTACACTCTAAAATAAGAGTTAGCAAGTCTTGGTCATTGCGTTTCTCATCGTTCTCTAGCCTGTCTTCTTCATCTCTCACCCTTATCCCTCATCAATGGCTTCCACACCAAACGCAGGCCTCATTGAGAATCCCAACACAGACACGACGCGTCCCGATAAACTCACCGGCACCGTCGCATCCCCAATCTTCATCTCCGCGGAGTCCTTGAACTCCCTCCTCTCTCATCAAAGTCTAATAGACCACATGCAATCATCTCTCCCCACAGCATCATCCAATCTCCATACCCCAATCCGCCAGAGCCACGCAGTTTCACCCTCCTCTTCTCTCCTGCTCATGCCCTCTTGGTCCTTATCCCCCTCTCTACCCTATATAGGCACGAAGCTCGTAACCTACTTCCCTCAGAACTCCTCGCTTAACCTGCCGGGGGTGCATGCGAGTTTCGTGCTATTCAGCTCCACAACCGGGCAGACTCTGGCTTCCATGGATGGCACCTTGTTGACCCTTTATAGAACATCATGCGTCTCAGGTTTAGCCTCGAAGTTTTTGGCTAGAGAGGATGTTGAAACCCTCGTGATGATTGGTGCGGGTGCTATGGCACCCCATTTGATCAAAGCCCATCTTTCGGCGAGACCCAGTTTGAGAAGAGTGATAATTTGGAATAGAACAGTGGAGAAGGCGAGAAAATTGGCCAAGGAAATAGGAGACGATGGTCGCTTCAATGGGGTTAGTTTTGATAGTCACGGATGTTTGGAAGAAATTGTTGGCTTGGGAGATATCGTGAGCTGTGCAACGAATTCGGAGACGCCGCTTGTCAAGGGCGAGAGTTTGAAGGCAGGGGCGCATTTGGATTTGGTTGGGTCGTTCAAACATTCGATGAGGGAGTGCGACGACGAGGCAATAAGGAGAGGGAGAGTTTTTGTGGATAACGAGGCTGCGCTGGAGGAAGCAGGTGAGTTGGTGGGTGCTTTTGAGAGAGGGGTCATTGAGAAGACAGATATTGCAGGAAATTTGGTGGAGTTGATCAAAGGAGAGAAGGTTGGAAGGAGAAATTCAGATGAGATTACTGTGTTCAAGTCTGTTGGCTCAGCGGCTGTGGACATTCTTGCTTCACAATTGGCGTATGAGACTTACATCAAGCAGAACTAGTTCATTCAGAGTTCAGCTTACTGAGTTTGTCAAATTGTCGTCATGGTTTCTTCTTATTTAACAACGGGTGTAAAAGGATTTGCTATCCTGGCTTGGAATCCTGTTTCTGTTCAACTTCAATTTTTCTCTACCTGCGAGTATGTAAATGCAGGTTGCATTGCATTTAAAATAATAGATCGTCCAGTCGTGCCGAAACCTCTCTCTATAACATCAATTCATTGCCTTTGAACAAAGATCCACGTTAAGAATCACAAAATAAATGGTTCCTAATTTGCGGGCTTAAAGCATCATAGTATACAAATTAGCGCTTAGAGGGAAATATGCGGATACATGAAGAGTGATTACTGTTCATTCAGGTCCAACTTTTTTGATAAACAAACATAACTCGAGGCTATTCAAGCCCAGTTTTTAGTTCATATTTGCAGGCCTAAAAAATGAGGAGACTTGTTGAGAACTCAAAACTGACACACCGCTGTGTGCGAACAGCAAATATAAAATCCCAGGTAACATAGGCAATATGGATAAGAAATAGAAGAAAAAGAAGCACTATAGAAAAGAATGAATTCTTATAACATTACCTGCAAACAACAATTACATAAGCTGGTGAGTGCGCATTCATTTTTCTTTTTCTTGTCGTCACTCACCTTCCCAATTCAGATCGTGGAACATAGAACAACCTTCCAGAATGGGATTTGACATTTATAAATGTTAGCATTCATTTTGATGGGTTTGTCTCATTTTTTGCGGCGTGTGGCCGATCCTTGGGAAAAGTAGATCATTAAGTTGTCTCTCAGCACTGTACTCTGATGTGGCCTGCACACAACGTGGTTGGGAAAAGGATTATAGGTGGGAGAAGATTACGTTTGAACAAGGATATCCTTGGGTGTCAAAGATGGTACAAGTAAAAGAAACGAAAGAAAGTATTAGTTTAAGGCAAGCATAATCGAACTGAGAAGGCTGAGTATGCATGGACAGAGCATCAGTGCAAGAGCATGATATGATTGTCTTTAGACATTGGACAGCCATCTAAGTGTGTGACTAAGGGATTATAGTTGGACAGTCCCCTTAAGAGATTAAATGCGCGCAACACAAAATACTTGAAAGAACAATCTCCACTGTCAATAAACAATAACACAATACTACGTGAACGAATGTATGACCTTTACCCTTCATCCCTCCAACCCTCCAACCCTCCTTATGAGAGAAAATATGTCGATAAGTACAATGACCATTGGCTAGTTCAAAAGCGGATGCATCTTGATTTTCTGTTGAAATATAATTTGGATCAATAAAATAAACAATGCATGACATACCAGCCAAAAATTCAAAGATTAAACCTGTGATTCTGCAGAGATTATCTCTCTCATTCACAACCAGGCATTTTAACAGCTTTATTTGACAAGTATAAGCAGGTGTGTGGAGGTGAAGAGGCATAGCACAACCACATGCAAATACACATGAATCCATTAGAATTAACTCCTTGCTGCAGGTAGCGGCCATACCTTTGCCTTAAATCCAAACCGGAAAGTTTGTACGTGTGCTCCAGAGCAAACCTTTAAGTCAAATCCAAGGGAATCTACACCAATAATTGCTACCTCCTGAAATGATTGCAGTTACAGCTAATTATTTACAGCAGAAACTTAGAAAACTGGAGCAAACCTTTAAGATTGCAGCATAGACGAAATACATATGAGAGGTGGCCGAATAAATGGATTTTTCACAAGCGGTACTATTCATTTTCCCGACTTGTATGACAAGGGATACAAGCAACAGTGTGAAAAAAAGTAGACAATTATCCTTCCCTTCCATAACAAATCAGCATTTCAAATACAATCATGTTTGAAAATGCTTAAAAGATGAACATGATGTAGAGATTGCAAAATGCCTACCAAGAACTCATAGCTAAGAAAATACAGCACTTGCTTTATCATTTACCGCATCATTGAATGCTCTATGAACTGAATTCGTAAGTTTTCTGAGTTACCTCCACTTGAATACCCTTACATCTCCAACAGAGAGATCTGAGGGCCTGTGTGGTCTTTTCTCCATCAGCTTTTAGACGAGATATAATTTTCGCAGCTGAGTGGGCAATAGCATCAGGTGGAGCTTTCACAAAGTCTTCTACTTCAACAACAGTCTGTAAAGAAGTATAATTAAGGATTAATTTTGTTGCAACTAAAAGATTTTATCTTTAGCACATAAATAGATGTTCATAAAGCATATAGTTTCTTACGTCATAGTTATCCCTATCTTGAAGTTGACCCAAAAATGGGCTATTGCTCTCTCTATTGATGGTATCTCCACTAGGCCCTCTTAGGCACTTAAATAATTTATCTTAATCACCATTAGCTGAGAGATTTATATCTTTTTGGTAAACTTTGAAGGCACTGATGATTTAAGCTAACAGAAACAATGTCCATATGGCAAGTACATAATCAAAGAGTTATCTTTCACCAATTTTTTCTTCTTTCTTTCCTTCTCTTTTGATGGAGATGCCTTCAAACAAAGTTTTCAGTATGTGAGGCACTGCCTTGAACAGTTGAAATTCTCTTAACTAAAAATAGTCATGGCACATAACTCTATGATGGAAATACAGGCTATGTATGTAGGACTTCTCCTGATCAAATTTTGTAAATTATTTAATAAGTCACTGTGACAAGCATGGAAGTAATGGGCTTAGACAAATTGTCTCTACAATCACTTAAACAAGCTTATATCGATAATTCTACAAGCAACTGTACTCTGTTGCTGAAGTAAATTAACCGGTAAGGCATACGAGTTGTGTTTTCTATGCATAAGAAGGATAAAATTTTCAATTCACAGAGACATTGACCAGCAACCACAAATGTCAACAACACATCAAAAGGACTAGCAAACATACTGGATGTCCATAAGAGGAGAACAGCTGAATCCTAAACATCTCCAGCCTGTAAAATGAAGTCCCATTCACAGGGGTTTCTTCCTTATTAGTTTCATCGGCCAAGATTGAACTATCCTCAGCTGACCCTGATTCTTTTCTGTTATCATTAATCACGTCAAGATCTTCCAGTTTCTCTGGTATAGTTTTCCCAGCCTGGTTTATGTCAGCATTACTGGACTGATTGTCAGATAGATGCTTCTGGATGACAGACTCTTCTTTAATTAAAGCAGGTCTTAGAAGGCCTTGGATTGCAACACTAGCTGGAGGCTGATCCGCCCAGTTTACTGGATCATCTGAAGCACTCTACCAACAAAAATAAGATTAAAATTGAAAAACATTAGTTGACTCCATAAGCTGTTACGTTTAGATGGCAATGTGATGGTTCATACATGAAATAGACACTAGAAGCAGGCCTATAGACTATGTAGCTATGATGCATGTCGATTGTGCTCTGATGGTAAACAACTCAATTTCATGCCATCTTCCTAGGAGTACACATTAATGGATGTCAGAATTAAAAGTTCAAAATGAATTCTTACCTCAGCCAGCTTTTGGGCAAAATACATTGGATGAGAAGAACGCATTGTCTCCAATTTTGCCCAATCTGCAAGTGTCTCATCTGATTCATCCAGATCACCACCTTCTTCATCTTCAAGAACTGCAACCCAGTCCTACAAACAAGAATCCAATACATGATATAAAACTTTTGATAGCTACAGTGCTCACAGGAAGAAGATAAATATAATCTGAACGGTTACATTCAACCAAAAGGAATATAAATCTGACCGTATCATAATCATCATCTTCATCATTCCCCTCCTCCTCATGGTCATCATCTTCAACATCACTGTCTTCGTCTTCAATTTCCTCACCTCCAAAATCGATTTCAGAAGGACCCGATAACTCCATGTCATTGATCATTCCCACAGTATCCAAGCCTATAATGACTTGCTGCATTTTAGGTGAACCATATCGGTTCAGATCAAACACTTAAATAAATAAATAAAGAAATAAAAGCTATCCACTTACCCATTATTTCACACTAATATATAGTGAGGAATGCGAAGTGCAGACTGCAATACTTAAAGATAAAAGATAATAACAGAACACAGTTTTAGAAACCTAAGAGTACTGCCTGTGGACAAGATTTGTAAGATCATCTAAATGTTTAAGCATACGAAAAAAGACCAGTGGATTATTCACGTGAGTCAATAATGTCAAAGGAGGAAGCAACAAGATGACTGTCACCATCTACGACAATAAAGTCCTAGATGGCCCAAATGGTTGGAAAAAATACCACGTCTAATCAATTGAGGGATATTATGATTCTTTATTTTTCTACATATTGCTTTCTTTGGGAAACTTTTTGGTGATAAAGAAATGGCTGAATTTTTTGATTGATGGATGCTAATTGGAAAATGATGGACAAAAACAACATTGTAAATTCAAAAATTTTGAAGAGTAGTACGATCTTCAACTTTCAATTACTAATAATCATTGGAACTTTACTAAGTTTGATGTTCCCATTTACAGCAAATTGTTGTATGCATTACGCACACATACATACACTCACACACAGAAGGGTTTTCCTTCTTTTCTATTTATTTTTTTGGTGAGGATGGAGAGACAGATATAGAAAGAGAGCAATTAAAGAAAGCTAAGGAAAATCGTGTCCACGAAAATATGTATGAATGTTTGTGTGGGGGCAGTACATACCACAAAGTCATCTTCCGAGGACAGGGATTTAAAAACTTCCTCCTCATTGTTCACTTGAAAGTATAGATCTGGAAGATGAGCAAATTGACGGTTTAGGAGGGGGATAGCAAGCCCAAGAACAAATATGTAAACCAGAATAATGACAGACTTCAAATACTTGACTTACTTCCATGTTCATCAGTAACATAAGGCAAGTCAGGCAAGATAATATTCTCATGAACTTCATCATCGATCAAACTGGAAAACAGGAGTGTCGCTTTGCTGTTTACCTGAATGAGACAAACTATGGGCAGCATTAGCCATCAAAAACTGGCTGGAAGTAAGAAACAATAGCAATCCAGAACTGTCATACCACCAGATGCAACCACAAGAAATGTTTAAACCAGAAAGAACGTAATTTTTCCCATTTCCTTTGTGAATGCAACTCCCACTTCCCTCTGAGTAAGTGGTGAGATGGTGATTATAACCAATCCACCCCTTTTTATACCAAACAGTATATAACAAAAGGAAGTTATTGAATGTGAACTCCTTAGGGAAATCACTTGGAAGTTGGAGGATGATCCAGCATGACAGAGCTCAATTTGGGGAAGAGGCATCTCTAATTAAACTCTTCTGATGTCCCTCATTTGCCTTATATTAGATGACTTTCTTAGGGTTACTTCAGGCATCACTGATGTCTGAGAAACCTATGACAAGTACTTCTAAGGTGAAGTCTGGAAAGGACTTCCACATCTGACAGTATGTATCAGGAAGCAATCCCTTACCCCAGTGAAACTTACAATAAAACTTTTCTCCTCAAAAACATTTCACAACCATAATTAGGATAAAGGCTGGTTGTAGAGCATTGGCTTCAGCGGTCTGAATTATGTGCAGATGTAAGAGCTCATGCGAGAGAAATACATGCATAAACAAATTCGCAAAGTAAATACTAAAACAGATGTTGGCTTCATAATTCATTCCCCCAAGTTGTCCACCGATTGACAAGTGCTTGCAATATAATACCTCAATAATTGTCCTAGAAATTTCCGCAGGTGTAAGTCTAGCATCTGCACTATTTTCTGATGTCGACTTGGCAATTTCCTCAAACGGATGGTACTGTGACCTCCCATTCGGCTTTTTAGGATCCCAAGCAGAGCCCAAATCTTCCCTTGATGCTCGAATTCTACCTTTTATGTAAGTGTTCCGTCGTGTCAGAGCTCGCCCGTTTACTCTTCTAAGTCTATTCCTGAGTATCAGTCATAACATACATAAGTAACCACTCTTAACATTTTCAGTTTGTAGTAAGCTATATAAGGCAGCTGAACAATCTGATAAGCAAGAAAAGCTACTAAGAACTGTAGTAAACGAAACTGTTTCTTTACCCTCTAAACTCTAAAAATTGCTAACTTCCCGGCAAGTTAGTACGCACTGAATATATTTGTAGTTTTTAGAGGTACTAAATTTGTATCTCATTGATTTTACCGACGAAGAAATGGAACTATTACATCGCCCTATAAGAGTCAATACTATCTTTAGTACCACGGCGCATCGAAACCACCAGACTGAGAGAGTCTGCAAGAGCTGACGTGAACTGCATGCACATCCTCCGAGCTCCACATTGAGCGACAATCTACATACAGTTCAATACGAAAGAATATGCTTCAAGAATGCCATATGCCAAGAAAATGCAGGGGAAAAAGGTAGAGAAAACAAAAACTCTTGTTCATTTTCGATAGGCTCCCGTTTAGCTCTTCAAGGAGGTTTTCTCGTTTGCTTGATCTTCATTTTGGAAGCTCCAGCAGAACAAAGTGAAGGTGTTTGAGAGAGAAAGAGAGATTTACACGGTAAGGCGGTAGAGGAGCAGACATTTGCACCGGCCGGGAATCGCATGGCCATGGCTGATTCCATCATCGTCACCTCTCTTCTCTCTCTTTGTATTTATGGAAGTGAGAGATCCACAAGCACCGTCTCCGTCTCAAAGAATAGCCCCGTAAGGATGAGGTGCGTAGCGAAAAGGATTTCCTGTGACAATGTTTAACTCTAAATGATATGGTCAGACAGGTGTCGGTATATAATTCGTCGAACTCATCATTAACGCTTTTTGTTACCGAAAGTACAACGAGAAGTCGAATTACTATTACTGCGATATAAAAGGATAAGAAACTATCTTGCCTGTTTGGATTGCGAGGGAACAGAAAGACAAATTGAGAAGAAAAGAAAGGAGATTAAACAGGAAAAATCTTCGTCTTATAGGTCTGTACCAGCCACTCGCTCCTTCTCCAGTTCGAACCGGTAAGCTTCTTCTCTCCCACTGTCTAATTTATAATCCAGAGAGAGAGACAATCGCTCCTGGAAATCATTCTGGCCATTTCATTCTGAACTCAATCATATTTAGAACGGTTTACATTTCTTGCTTTCAAAAGCTGAAGTCTGTTGTGGTTTTACGCTGGTAATGAACTAGGCCAATTACGCTCGTTCATTTTTAAGTGAATACGTTGTTACAGCATACTGGTTTCCGCTCTTTTACGTCTTCGCAGGATGCTTTCATTGACATACTCTCCGCCGATCTTCATTAGGAGATTGGAGCCAATTAAAGTTTCCGGGAGTAAAAGAAGCGTCGTGGTAAGCTTCTTAGGTTTCTCAATACTTTAAAATGTAAGTTGATAAGATGAAATTTACTGATGAGATTAGAAAGATGGAAACTGGGGATTTGATGAATGTCTTGACTGTTTTACAAATGTTCTTCTTTCATGAAGAAAAAATGGGAAGGAAAGTTTTCTTATTTTTACAATTATAAAAATGCGAAAAAAATTTCAGGTGTGTGCTGCGAAAGGCCCAAGACCAAGATATCCTCGAGTGTGGAAAACAAAAAATAGAATCGGGACCGTTTCCAAGTCGGCAAAGTTTGTTGATTGTGTAAGCTTTCTTTTCATTTCCCCCAGTCTTGTTATTCTCTAATTCGATTTTCACAGAATGCATGAGTCTCTGCTAACTTATGGAGATGTTCAAGCAATAAAAAATGTATGCTGACGAAAGTTCTTTGCTGGATTTTACTCTCTTGAGATAATAATCTTTTTGAGGATTATGTTTTGGTAGATTATGAAATTGTCAAATGTCAAAGAGGAAGTTTATGGGGCTCTTGATGCATTCGTTGCCTGGGACTTAGAGTTCCCTTTAATCACAGTGAAGAAGGCATTGAAGACTCTTGAGGAACAGAGGGAATGGAAGAGAATAATCCAGGTACATTTAACTTGACAAACTTTTTGATTTTTCTCCTCCTTAACGATTTCCAATTTATAGATTAAGCATATGTTACTGTAGGTGACGAAGTGGATGTTAAGCAAAGGTCAAGGAAGAACAATGGGGAGCTATTTCACATTACTTAATGCCTTAGCAGAAGATGGTAGACTTGATGAAGCTGAGCAGCTTTGGACCAAATTATTTATGCAGAACTTGGCAAGCACTCCTCGTGTTTTCTATGATAAAATGATCTCTATTTACTATAAAAGGGGCATGCATGAGAAGATGTTTGAGGTATCGCTATGCCATCTCTTTTTAATATCTATTTGGGTCATCTCCGCTCTCATATATGCTGTATGGGAACGTTCAGCTCATATTACTATTTCCTAGTGCTGCCTCATGCTTCAAAATCATCAAGTTAGCAACTTGGTTGATGTGCAAGGTTTCTGACTACAGAATGTTTAAGAGGTGAAGCCCTAAAGACGATCACAACACTAGTAGCATATTCACTGTTAACAGATCATAGTCAATTCCAATAGTGTCGATGGACACCCTACTTCCCTACCATACCTACAAAGGCATTAGCGTCGATGGACACCCGTATTTGATTTGAGTTGCTACCACTGTAGAAACCTGAAATACTATAAGACTTGCAACTATCATCCCACACCTTATCCTTTCTAGCTTTAGATTGCTGGTTAATAACCACGCCAGGTACATGTGAATAGCTTTTTTCTTAATCCGACACTGTTGCTTACCTGTAGTAAATTCATGCTCTTATCTTAAGAACTAACAACGTGTGCACAATCTTAAGAATTGTCCAGTAGAATCTTCTAGAAGTGCTCATAATTATAGGTATGGATCTTTTCTGTATTTGTCACAATTAGTGGCATTATATATTGGTCGTCAGATTCCATGAGCTAATCCTTTTTTCTTTTTTCGTGGGTAATGAACTGCATCTTTGTATTTGATGTGCCAAATTTAGCTGGTCTTGACTCCTTTCCCTACTCATAGTGTTTTAACAGCATTTATCAAGAATCACTCTACCTTCAATTTTCACTCTGAACTTCATTTTTCTGGAACAAGACCTGATAGCATGTATATGGATGCTCTAGATTCAGGGAGTTAACTTTTTGCGTATATTCTTGTAGATATTTGCTGACATGGAAGAGCTCGGTGTGAAACCAAATGTTGGAATCGTTTCAATGGTTGGAAATGTCTTCAAAGAGCTGGGTATGATGGACAAATATAACAAATTGAATAAGAAATACCCACCACCTAAATGGGAATATAGATACATAAAAGGGAAACGTGTTAAAGTTCGTTCAAAACATCCAGAAGAACCTGATGGTTCTGATGGATCTGATGGACATGCAAGCAAGCAAGAGAAAACTAAACAAACTTCAAACACTATAGACGAGGAAGGTCAAACAAGTTCAGATGAACTAGACATGGAAGCTGCCTGTTCTAGCAAAGATGTAATCGAGCATGAGGAAAGTGGCCACTCCTCAAATGAATTTCATGAGGAAGCTGAAACCAGTTCAAATGAAGTTCACATCGAAGCTAACTATTCTAGCAAAGATGTATCTATGCCGGAGGAAACTGCTCGGACTTCAAATGAATTTCACGAGGAAGCTGAAACAAGCTCAGATGAAGTCAAAATTGAAGCTGATGTTCCTTCTTGACGGTCAGAGGTGTAACACTTCTTATATATCCAAATCCTGATTTCTTACAAGATTGGAATTTATGTTGAGGAGAACATTCTGGTGTTTTCCCGTTTCAGTCTTCAAGTATCAAAAGCAAAGCTTACTCGAAAAGCTCACAACTGCGATCTCAGAGGGGGAATAACCCAAGATAGTGTTGGCCCAGATCAAATTTTTGCTGCCTGGCCTTCCTGGATGGTTGCCATCCTGAAAGCTTAAACCTTCTTGTCTTTGTAGTCTCCGCCCTGTTGTGTATCTGGAGGCAATTAGACTGTAATGGCGTCTGCAAGGACAAATGTTGATCCTTTTTGTATAACTTTTTGAAGAAGTGAGGAAGGATGTAGTATTTTCTGGACCTCCCTTCTCTCCCCTACATTATATGGGAAGAGTGTATTTGAGTTCGATGTCTGTAATCAACTTCAAGAAAGATATGCTTCTTGAAATTACATGGACTAGCATGGTCAAAAAAATTTCTCTAGACATTTCAATCTGTGAACATCTGTACCTTTTATGACATCGTTCTTAAGGGAGCTAGCACTTCAAAAACTGTATTTAAACCCCAAAGAATAGGTGATATCATGGTAAGATTCATATTTGGTTGTCAAATATGCTGATTAAGTAGTGGATCAAAACTTAAGCTACTATTTATATAAATTCATTTACTTAGAAAAGATTTATCTTTAGTTCAAATAGACGTAATTTCAAGGGTTTATGTATACCAAAAAATTATAATAAATTTGGGTGAGGACTAATTATAATGCGACAGGAAATGGCGACGCCCATCTCAGAAAATGACAATCGCTGGGCAATATCTTGTCTTCCCTCTCCTCCTTTCTATCTGAGCTCTGGCACGCAAAGCCCATCCCCACCCATTACCACAAATCCATGGCGTTCCCAGCCGAACCCATCTCCCACTTCCTTCAATCTGCCGCTTCCGCCTTCAACTCCCTCGTTGCGGCCCCCAAGACGACGTCGCCTTCTCAAACCCCACTATCACCTAACCTCCCCTCCAAACTCTGCGTTCCAATCCTCCTTCCCCCGAACTCGCACTTCGACTCCGGGCTCCCGGCCATCAAGGGCGGGGTCCCATCGCCACCGTCCGAGTCCAACCAATCTTCCTCCGCGTTCCCGTCGACGGTCAGGATTTCCGGACTCAACTCCACTGGCAACGGCGCTGGGCCGGCCTTTGTTGGCCAGGTCTTCAGCATGTGCGACCTCTCCGGGACTGGTCTCATGGCCGTTTCCACCCACTTCGACATCCCTTTCCTCTCCAAAAGGTACGCACCCTTCTGTAAATTCCTATAAATCCGAGGGCGTTTCTGCAATTGTGTTCACCGAATTTCCCCTCGGTTCATTTGCAGAACACCCGATTGGCTTAAGAAGATGTTCGCAACGGTTACCAAGAGCGAAAGAAACGGCCCTGTGTTTCGCTTCTTCATGGATTTAGGCGATGCAGGTACTGTTTTGATTAGCTTTCCAGCAATTGACTAGATAACGGCTTTTCGTGGCTTGATTTCACTAGTGGTTCTTTGTGTTGCAGTGGCATATGTTAAAAGGTTAAATATTCCGAGTGGTGTGGTAGGTGCCTGCAGGCTTGATTTAGCATATGAGCATTTCAAGGTATTGCTTTTTTGCATATCCATATTATATAATGTACATGTTCAGGTTTATTTTTTCTCTTGCGCTAGCTACCTTCACGATTCTGTATGTTAATTGTTGAGTTCTTTCATCTATTCGATGGTTATACTTTGCGTGCTTGCAGCTTTTTGTCTAGTAGGGGTGTAAGCAAAGAATTACCTTTCTGCGAATGAATCCATTAGAAGTTTGAGTGCTTAGATGTGTGATTAACGTGTTGGATTTTTTTTTTCCTTTGTTTGTTTTGTGGAAGGGTGAATCCTTGGGACTCTGTTGTTTTCTGAATGAGTTATTTCTCGAAGAGTGCATGCATGTGTATTGTTCTAGTGCTGAAATAATGTGATACCTAGGATGTGGCAAGTACAAGGATTAACGTTCAACTTAATTTTCTAAAGTTATCTCCTCCGTTGAATTTCATTTCTTAATCCTTCTGTATTAGTTTTCAAATTGTTCAGTATGTTCCATGCAGGATAAGCCTCATTTATTCCAGTTTGTTCCTAATGAGAAACAGGTATAATATCAACTTTTGTGATTTTAGGCGTTAGAGTTTTAGCGTTTGTTTTTTATTCTTCCCTATTTTCATAGGTCAAGGCTGCCAACAAGCTTCTGAAGGCAATTGCACAGGATGGTGGAAGCAAAAAGGTTGATGGTGTTCCAGTCTTTAGTGCTCAAAACTTGGATATTGCCATAGCGACCACAGATGGAATAAAGTGGTAAGCTCTGCCATTTATGTTGGATCTAGGATTTTGACATGCAGAGAAGTTGTTTACTTCTTGCTTATCTTGGTTCGTAAAAGATAGTCTTAGTTTGATCGTACAAATTGACTTCTTTTGACACATGGCTTTTGGAGAATAGGCATAGTGGTTTGATGAATTTGGATCTTTATTTAAGGCAATTTTAGTTTTTCTATTTCTAATCACGTAAATGCGGCAGTCTTGTTATTGTTGGAAATGGAAATGCTGAATTTTTTTTTTGGCTACTTTTAATATCTTCTAGCTCTTATCCATAATAATTTTTTGTGGGGATACCTTAAGTATATTTATTTCTCCAATTTTGGCCTAGCTTCCATATTGCATTTTTATTTCCAATACTCCACTGTTATTTTAAAGTTCCAGATATGACCCATGTAGTGATGACTGTGCTCTTCTTCTCTTCTTCTTCTTCTTCTTCTTTTTTTTTTTTTTTTTTTAATATGTATGCAAAACTGTCCTTTCCAATCACTAATACTTACTGTGTCACTGTTTCTTTCTTTAGGTATACTCCCTACTTCTTTGATAAGGACGTACTTGATAACATTCTTGAAGAATCTGTTGAGCAGCATTTCCATTCTTTAATTCAAACTCGGCACATGCAGCGTCGGCGGGATGTTGTAGATGACAACCTTGCTGCAGAAGTTATCGAAGAGATGAGTGATAGCATGTGGGAGCCTCCAGAGGTACGAAGTGAACTCCTCAGTCTTGAATTACTTATTGGAATTGTTTCAAATGTCAAAAATCCAGTAGCAATAACACATTGGACTGTTATCCTGAAGTTCCATGTTCATTTATTTAATTCTTTTACTTTAGGAACCTGTTTAGTTCTGACCTCTTGATATTTTCTGCAATCACTGTAATGGATAGTGATTTCAGTTGTTGTAAGTTTATGATGGGCTATGCATGCTCAACTCAAGCTTGTCAGATGTGACCACTGCATCCTCTGGGTCAGAAATTGAATATGTGATAAATAAATAAAAATGAAAGGAAAAAAAAAGACTAAAGATGGAAACTTTTGGCTCCGCTTCTACAGTAATAATGTAATGTTTATCGATTGCTACATAACAACAGGTTCAAGAACTGCTAGATGAGATGGGTCATCCAGGAATACCTTTGAGTGTTATTTCAAAGGCTGCTGAAATGCAGCTCCTATATACAGTTGACAAAGTAATCCTCGGTAACAGGTGGTTGCGCAAAGCCACAGGCATACAGCCAAAGTTTCCTTATATGGTTGACTCATTTGAGAAAAGGTATGTCTAGTGCATTCTTTTGCCTGACCTTGTAAATGCTTAGGATGTGATTTAACTGTATGTCCTTTACCCCTTGAAGACCTAAATGTTCCTTCTGTTATTTATTTCCTTGAAAAGGACGCCTAACTGCAGAAACTGTTCATGAAATTTCGAAGAAGGTTGGAATTTATTTTTATTTTAATTTGGCAAATTCATAGAAGACAGAGAAAAAAGATTGAGTGAACAAGAGAATAAGTAGTTGAATCCATAAATAAAGAATTGAACACAATAACTAATTTAACTATGGTCGATTTGTTGTTTAAAGTTTACATTGGTTTTCAAAATTTATAATATCATATTCATAAAAAAAGAAATTGAAAACTTAACAAAGGAACTAATAAGAAGATATGAAATGGACTATCTGAATTTTTAGTTTTCTACATTGACAGTCTACATCTAGATCATGCAGAATTTAACAACTTGATCCGATCTGCCAATAGATTCTCAATACTAATATTCAGCTAGTTAGGTAACCTTGGGTCATATCAAATCACAGAAACCATTTGCAAAATGCTTACTCAACATAATTCAGATCTTGTTATGTAAAAGTAGATTTAGTAGGCATTTTGACCATGAATGTTGACATTAGGCAGAATCAGCTAGATAACGTGTGCATTAAACAGTTCTTCGTTGGTTACCATACACCAATCTTACTCTTGTTTGCCCATGGTGCTCGTGTATTACTATGGCTTGCCATAATAAAATCTGGTTTAGCGGCCAACAGGTGGCTCTGGCACTTTTTTCTTTCACCTTTTCTCATTTACTGAGGTATTAGATGACAAATGCAGTATAATTGTTTGATTGAACTTTGTATATAAAATAGTAATTCCTGGAGGTACGCATAGTCTGAACTAACTAGCTACAAACTTGTCAAACTAGGCTGGTTGTTTTGCAAAGCTGTTCTTGACAGTTGTGGCTATTTCACCTACTAAATGTTCGCATTGTAAGACTTGATTACAACTGGAACCTTTAGACTTAATGCATGGGGAGTACTTCGTTCTGCGGCTTGAGTTCATTTGTAACCATATAATCATTGTTATGTTGTAGGAGTGCAGCTTCTATACGTAGAGCATTGGAGTCAGCCAACAGTCCTGCAAACTCTCAAATGGAAAATTGTAGTAAAGATTACCAAAACCAAGCTACTTCAGAGCTTACAATAAGGAATAATACGCAAGGGAACCGAGAACCAAAACCTGGTTTCAGGTTGCCTTTTGGGGATTTCTTCAGTCATCTGTGGTCAAAAAAGTCACACCAAACGGAAGACTTGTCAAGGGAATGCGTAAAAGAAAGCTTACAGCCAAATCCCTTTCTGCCAAAGATTACAATGGTTGGAATCTCAACCGGGGAAGCCAATCAGATGAGCAAAGCCAATTTAAAGAAGACAATGGATGATCTAACAAAAGAGTTGGAGCAGACAGAGCAAGGAAATGCCTCGGGTGATAGAAGTAAAGAGCTCAACGTTGAAGATAGGGACCCACTTTTTGTGGCAAACGTGGGCGATTATTATTCTGGCATGGCTAAGTCTGGTTCAGCTCGATGGATTCGTGGTAGAAGCGTTTAGAGGACCTGATAATTGGAGATAATTGCTTTTGCTGGAAGCATTGAGAATACTTCTTTCTAGTACAGGTATTCCCTCAACCTGATAAAAAGGAAGCATGGTAAAAGAAGTTATCCAACGACCACTGTTTTAGAAGTCATATTTCGTGCGGGTACCAGCTTCTTGGGTGTCTTTCCATGGGGATACGTTATGTCTACATTCATGATTTGCCATCTGATCATCATTGATAGGTGATTATAGGAAGATATAGATGGTCATTTGATCGAATTTTGCACTGTTACATACTTTGTAAAGAAGAACGAGTATGTGGTTTTGGCCTCGCCAATCATTCATGGTTATGGAGACAAGCGAGGAAATTTTGTGGAGGAATAGGTTTTCCATGTATTATAATGCTTTTACTGAAGTTGTATAACTAGCTTAGACTTTTTTGTCCTCCTCCTAAGGTTTTCGAGCTGTTCATAGATTAAGGGAGTTACTAACTGTAAAGATCTTTACACCTCGCTGGATGTTATTGCAGTTAATTAATGATGTTAGTTTCTAGATTGTATGGATAATATGTGTCGAGGCGCTGGCGTGTTAATTGATTGCTATATTTCCGGCAATGTTAGGGTTGATTGTACTGCATGTGGATATGCTGTGTTGAATTTTTTTTTATTTTATTAAATCATGATTTGCTCCTATTTGTTTGTAGCTAAATAAATGAAAGTTGGCTTTTTTAGATAATTAGGTTTTTTTTACTATTATTATTTTCAAATAAAGTTTAAGATTTGAAATAGCCAAAACCTAATCCTGGTAGGAGTTTGAAACCTAGTCATACTAGGATAAGAATTAAAAACCCAGTCATGTTAGGAGTAGGATTTGAAAATAAGTAATCCCAGCCCAACAAGGATTTCCCATCGTGCTTATAAATATCCACCCCGGTCCAAGTTTTTAGACCATAAGCGTCTCAGAGAAAAGCAAAGCAAAGCTTTTCGGCCAAAATCGATCTTGCAAGCATGTCGAAATCCCCAGAATCGCCACTGAAATCCAGCCTTCCCCCACATGAGCTTTTCAGCCTTTACGCTCGCATAAAAAGAGAGCACACGTCGTCCTCCATTCTGCTACATGAACTCTACGCTCGCATGGAGAGAAAGAAAGATCAAGATAATTACGAAAAGAGGAGTGGATCGCAGAGTAAAACTCCAGTAAAGCTTCGCGATGACCGTCCTTCCAACCAAGTCATTCTTATGCCGCATGAGTTCTTCCACTCCGAGAGTCGCAGGGAGACAAGTTTTACGCATCACTTGCAGAAGGACGGCCAACACAGCTCTGAAGAGACCAACTCATCGTGGGCTTTCCTTCTACCTCATGAACTCTACGCTCGCATGGAGAGAAACAAAGGTCAAGATGATTCTGAAAAGAGGACCGAATCGCAGAGTGAAACTCCAGTGAAGGTTCGCGATCACCGTCCTTCCGACCAAGTTTTTTGTATGCCACACGAGTTCTTCCCCTGCCAGAGTCGCAGGAAGACAAGTTTTCCGCGTCACAAGCTATCGAAGCACAAGTCGCCCAAGAGGAACGGGAAACTGCGTTGTTTTAGCTTTCCTTTTCGTTTCTTTATCTTGTTTTGCTTAGTTTTTCTCTTCTGTTTTTTGTTAGCAGAATCTCTTTCGATGTATCCCATTACATATTAATTTCAAGCTGCAGTTTCATAGCAACATCATTCTCAAAAATCAAACTGCTTCTATCAAAGGAAGAATAGTAATAATCAACAGTCTTCTGACTCATGAATTCCAATACAAGTACCACAAGGATAGGGGCAGGATCAGGTTTGTACTAAAAGTTAAGATTATGAACACATAGGACTCAGTAAATTAAGATTTTCTCCAAATGGTAATGGAAGTGGCTGATAATTTTCAGTAAATGTCAATAGAGAGCTTATTAACCAATACTTTACAAGCAAAGTGCTCAAATATGAAGACGTGCTATTTTCGTACTCGCTCGTGGGTATTACCGAGCTGCTTGAATGATTCTACAATTGTTGTTAGATTGAGACACCACTAAACATACTTAAAGAAAGGTACTTAAACATACCTTAGTTTTATTTGATAATCTATCCTTTTTCAGCAAGGGACATAAAAGCTCTATCTCAAACCTCACGGCAGACATTCATAAGTTTCAATTAATATCTAGATTTTAACCTAGTGAATTAGATATAATAGCCCGGATGAATCTCAAAACCACATTTTCTTAAAATGCCAATTCTCAATAGCAATCGTACTTATCTTGACATGTGAAGATAAGTTGGCTCATTCTGAAAAGTTTTAAGGCATATATACTTAAATTTGTGTGTGATACTATTTAAAATAAAAGAAATAGTATTTTTGGGAATACTATTAACTCTTAATGTATCACCTTTGAAGGCATTAAAAGGCTTATAAGTAATAAAATTTTACCATAAAAATTCTTTTCGAAATAGTTGAAATAGATGACTTAAGATCATATTGATATGATATAATACTATGAGTGGTCTCATCATAGGAATATGCCTCTAATCATGTTTAGTGATGATAATTGTTATATATTTTAAGTAAAAAAGGAAAAAAAGAACGAGGAGGAAGAAGAAGAAAGAAGACAAAAAGATAGCGACAATGCACCACAACTTGGCTTTTTAAGAAGGGTCATCTCAGGCGAGCATTTATGGTCGTGCATATAAGCAATATACTACGTTGGTGGAATCGATCCGGATGCCTGTTATCTCACTCTGTCGGAAAGTTAAGAGCTAAACAAGTACTTAAACTTTAAAAAGGCATGTGCTTCAAAGATTTTCTCGGGAAAATCTCCGTGTTGACTGCTCAGTTTACACAGACTGTCCTAATATTGCAGTCTAGATCCTATTATATTCGCGTTGATCGACGAGCATGTGCCTGTGCTTGTTCTTCTAGTGCCTAAGCATGTGACTGCGGGTGGCCTCAAAACCGTCAAACCAAACGTAAACAAGCTTGGAATGAGTCTGTAATCCAATTTGCAGAGAAGGCAGCGGCAATTTCGGACTGGGCAGAGAAAGAGAAACGAGGAGTTGTATGCTTTTTGGATGCGTTTGGCTTCTCCACCCAACCTGACAAGAGGCAGTTGCTATGATTTTTCCGCCATTACTTCACTCAAAGGAAAATAGCTTCTTTTTCTTCTTCTTTTTTACCCCCTCTAAACAAAAAAACTTGGTACACTTTTGATTGGACCTTTTTTCTAAACTTTTTTTTTTAAAATTTGTATAGCCATTTCCTTTTTTCCTTTTCTTTGGTTGAATTTGTGTAGGATGAAAATCTTACATTGAGTGAATATATGATCTTGTGTAATAAAACTTAAATAAATGAAATGTTCCTCCAATTCTTAAATTAGTTTTTAGGTTGAACTTTTAAACCTTTTAGCATAATATCAAAGTCTATATTAAACTTGCTTTATCCTGTGTAATCTTAAGTCTAATATTGCTCTAGGTTATATAAGTAGAACAAAAGTTTCATATCAAGTATATATCCTTTGTAATGAAACTTAAATGAAAGAAGTGATCTTTCAAATCTTAAATTAACTTTTAGATTGAATCTTTGCATATCAATCAGAGTACAAGCCCGGGTGTTAATGACAGATTTTTGAAATTGCACACAGGCTCTCTAAGCCAAAGCTCGTGCAGGCAGTAGTTTCTTGTTCTCCGGCATCCGAATCTTCTTCCTTGTTCCGTAACATCGGCAATGTCTTGAGAAAGGACAAGAGTTGCTTTTTCAATTTCCGGTTTAACATAATACTGTCGGTGGCTAAGATAGCCAATAGCCACAATTAAATTGTCCTAATGAGAGACGTGCGACAGCTTTATCTCAGCACCATCTACTGTGTGGTTCAGCATGTTTCTAAATTTGGCAAACAAGTTGACTATGTTTGATGATCGACGAGGCACAAACAGAGGTCATCAATGTCTCAAAGTGTATCCTACTACTACTGCGAAGCTAGATAATGATGAGCAAGAAGAAAATAAAGCTCCAATGGATGACACACGTGCCGCTAGTGAGAGCTTCTTGGTTGTCCCGTGCCCTCTTATCTTCTTGGTTGTGGCCATTCTCACTGAAAAGATGGCTCTTAAAGTCACCAAACCCACTTCTCTTATTCTCTTTGAAAGCCGAAAGAAGACGAATGCGTTTGGAATATCCCATGACAAGGACAATCATATCTCTCGTTGCCTTTAAGCCTACCTGAAGCCATAAAGGCTCTATCTATCTGTCTGATCTTACGAAAATGCAAGAGAAACGACCAACTTTTCGGGTTTGGTACCTCATATTCCTTTCCTACGTGAACAAGCAATGCAACTTACGAACATGAGTTGAAATTCTCAAACGAATTTCAACAAATCTTTTTCTATGTTCGTGTCGATTCAAGGGAAATGAATCCACCACGGTATCCATCTATATGAAAAGCCGTCGAACACAGTACAGGGGAAAGCTTATTCCTTCATGAATATGGACTTCTTGGACAAAAATCCAACCAAACAAAGACATAAAAAGTAGTGAATAACAATCAATCTAAGATCTTATTCCCGAGCTGAAATTTGCGACCCTCCCTGCAAAAGTGTCGATGCTGGTGGTCCCAAATCTCATTATTTTATGACTGAGCTTCCTTTAGAAGCACCCATCTCGGTTCATATTATATCCATGGAGTCTCGTGCATGTGTGTTCATTTATTCTTGTACAACAGGCCCATCACTAATCAAAACAAGGAGTTGCTACTTTCAACTTGGCCAGACGATTGCCAACTTTTGTAGAAGATAATTTTTATTTTTTTCTTTTACTCTCTCTCGTAGCCAATTATAGAAGTTTCTGAAAAGGCAAATAAAGATAATTTTCTTTATTTATTTTAGCTTAACTTTTATTGATTAAGCAAAAGAACCAAAAAGGGAATATCATGTATGGATATACTTGATTCTAGAAGTATTATCTTTTTGTTCTCTAATTCTCTCTTTATGCTTCGGAAACGCCATAGTGGAGAATCTCAATATAATATGAACATAGTTTAATTGGTCTGTCGTTTCTATTAAGTAGGGTAAACGAATTTCCTGTGGAAAATCTTAAACAACTAAATCAAAGTCTCCTCCAGACTATTCGGATTAGCAGACCTCTTCTTTTATTGTGCTTTTGCAAATCTACAAGTTCACGGAAAACCAACTTTTTCGATCCTCCATTGTAATCTAATTTTGTCGCCATTCACGTTTCTAATCTCTTTCTCTATTGCTGAATGATCGAGTGCAGTGAATCGGAATGGTGACAGATATAGCTTTGGCAGCCACCATTATTGCTTGTGTTATCCTTATTATTATGTTTTTTTAACCATCTTTTCCCATCATAATTGAGTCTGTGGTAGCAAGAACTTCTTCGTTGTTAGAACAGCCACCAAACATAATAGATTGTTCCGAGACATAATCAATTGATCCTAATAACAACTTAAAAAAGAGAAGCCCTCAATCTTATGTGTTTGTTTATCCAAGTACAAGTAAAAGGAGAATGAGGCATCACTAGCCATGCATGTATTTTTTCTTCCTTTTCATTAATTTTCAGTGTTAATTTTTACGATAATATTCAAATGAAATGTACTAAGATTAATCTTTAAATCAATTATTAATCTTGTAAAGATGAAAGCATGAAAGCACCCAGTCAGGTTTGAATCCCTCTCCCATCCCCATTTGCGTGAGTATATTAAAAAAAAAAAAAAGATAAAAGCACAGTCTACTCCTTTATGGTCACTCATCTTTTTAATAATCTCATAAAGAAGGCCAAACTTACCAAACATTACTTTTACTGTGAAACATTCTCGCTGTAAAAGTAAAAATGAAAATAGACCGGTGAAAAAAAAAAAAGGCAAGATTCGCACGTAAAAAAGCAACTTTAGATCACAAAATCAAAAGCACCCATTTTTAATGGCCCAAGATTCTTCGCCAATATGATTATAGACTTGCTACAGAAGGCAACTCAAATGGGAACATTTCTCTTCCCCTTTCTGCTTGCTAATTGGGGTATCGTGGGGCCAGTAGAATACAAAGGTATCTTGCCACGTACGTTGGATGATCGGACGGTCACAACTCCATCGTCACGAGCGAGGATTGTGTTATTTTCTAGGATCGTCATTTCGGCCAAAGGAAAAAGGTGGTTTATGGAGCTGAGGGCACCGGGCCCCCTTCAGCCGGTTGGTGCCGTACGATTGACGCGTAGGTACGGTGGAGATGGAGACAGCTTCCATCAACTTCCGTGCAGGTGCAGAGTAGGGTACCGTGGCAGCTCGTGGACAAGAACCTTGCTCACGCTGCACTGTAGCGCGTGCGCGAACCAGCACAAATTGATTTACTAAGCGAAGAAATTATGCGTATATACCAAAATTATATTAAATTCCTTCCAGATCTCGTGAAATAGTAATAATTCCACTCTAACAAAAAAAATAAAAAATCATACACCAAGATACTAGAATTTTATAACCATTTTTTTACTGGCACACAAAAAAAGGAGGAAAAGGATCCTTACTAGAAAAGCTATTTTTGGATCACTCGTTTATATTAGTTCAAAAATGATATTTTCCATACTTCGGAGCAATATTATTTCAAAATTTCGAGTTTAATATTTTTAAAATAAATCATTTAAAAAATAAAAACAATAGAATGATGTTTGAGTAGAAGTCAATGTATTTTTAGAAATAGAAAACAATGGTATATTTAAACTAAATTATTTTTCATTTGTTACAATATGTGGTATTTGTTTCATATTACTAAAGTATAGGTCTATAAGAATATTTATAAAATAATATGTTTCAATAATTTTTTTAAAATTTTTTAAGTTTAAACAATAAGCTTCTAAATATGATATTAGAATTTAAGTTTTTCACTTAATACCCTTCTAGATAAAGCTATAAGGGTATTGAGTGAAAAATTGTAAGGTACCATGATGACACAACAATTGTTCATCATGCAAGGGGTGTATTTTGGTGTGTGATATTTGTTCTTTATTATTAAGATATGGGTTTGTTTTATTTGTGAGATAATAAATCCTATCAATTTTGAAGTCAATTTCTAAGTTGAATAATAAATATCTTAACACTACTAATGAAAAAATTAGCATAATGCATGTCAAATGATTTAAATAATATTTAATTTGAAACAAGAGGTAGGTTGATATTATTTCGTGAAATGATTTCCTCTTAATATGTTGTGACACTTAGAGTTGGACCATCAAAATTGTTTAACAATTTTGTGCATGGGGTTCTTGAAATTTGAAATTATTAAGCTCACTTGACGTGGGTTGATTGGTTACAATTCTCAGCTCCTACGCTAATGGCTAAGATATAGTCAATAATCTCAACCGATATAATTAATATTTTTTATCTATCAAGTTGTATTTTTTCCTTCAAAATTAAGGTATAGGACAAACGCAACATTCATTTACAATTGCGGCTTGCTTGCATTTTTTAAACTCTGGTTTCATGAAAGACTAATGTTCCTCTATGATACCATGTCTTCTGCAGCAAGTATATTTTGGGTATCTTAATTGGGATTACGCAATTAATCTTTAGAAAATCGTGGGCCGTTGGAGCCGAGTGGGACGACGTCCAGATTCCATTGTCCGGGAGCTCCTTTTCTATATTCGGACCACTACGAGAGGAGCCCCCACTCCGGCACTCCGGCGGAGAGTGGCTGAAACACAAAGTGGAATGTAGCCCAGTTGTAAGACATGTCATGGCAGTGCACCACATGTACTTGCGATGTGTAGTCACAGCCTCGACAAGGCGCGTGACGGAACCAGACACGCCACTAAGATCAGATTTGGAACACAGGACATGGGTAAGCATGAGTAGGGAATTCCGACGAGCATTTCTGGAGGCTGCAACCAACCCTGCTTAGTATCATGGCCACTTTTGCTTTGCTTTAGGCCCACTTTGACATTTGGAAAGTCAATGGAAAAGCAAAAGCCCCCAAGTGGGTTTGGAACAGAGAAGTGTCTCGGACCATCTAGGCGGCAGAACCCGCCCCTCCTTTCTTTCAGAGATTCGTATTGTTTTCATTAACTATTATTTCTTGCCTTTTATAAATAATTGTCAATTACCAAGTCAGTGCTCCATCATCAACTCCCATTTCCCTCTCTCTCTCTTCTCTTACCTTCTCTCTCTCTCTCTCCAAGGTTTTTTTCCTCCGACCAAAAAGTCAGCGTTGCCTTCTCTCTTGGTTAAGGGCCGAGGGAAGAAAGAAGGGGAGAAGAAGATTTGGGAGAAGTTGTAGCTGATCAGTCAATGGCTGAGGACTGGGATCTGCAGGCTGTGGTGCGGAGTTGTAAAGCTGCTGCTACCACCAAAAACGCCATTACTGCTACCACCAGCATCACCTCCACCGCCCCTTCGGAAGACCCATTGCCTTGTCTGGCATCTCTAACTTTTGAGGAGGAAAATGACCCATTTTCTTTCCCCGGTCTTGTAGAGCCCAGAACCACTGCTTTCCAGGAATTGCAAGAACTTTGCAAATCCTTTTTCCCCACCACTACCACCACAAGTAGTCATAGCATCGATCCCAATTCCTTCCTTCCAGATATACAACGACGGAGACATCCAGTGCGGCCTATTACCACAAGTAGTTCCCTTGGTACTCATTTCAAACCCGGATCTTTTTCTTCCTCTGGTTTTGGGGAAATCCAAGGCCAACAACGGCGAAATGCACAGGAACAGCAGCAGCGGCGGCAAGATCAACCATATCCACAACGACAAGTCCAGCAACAGAAGTTTCAAAGGCCTCAAGCCAATCCTGCCATGTCTCTACCAACCATGCAATCTGAGACCCCTAGATCAAGAAAAAGGTAGTACTTGGGATTTCCATTGATTAGCTGGTGTCTGTCTGTTCACGATTTCTGAAGAAAAAGATAAAAGCTTTACATGGTGTTCAAGACTAAAGGGTAAGATTTACTTCGCTTTAATTCACAGAAAAAGCCAGCAAAAGAGGACGGTGTGCCATGTAACCGCAGACAATCTCTCAGCGGATGTATGGGCATGGCGAAAGTACGGACAAAAGCCCATCAAAGGTTCTCCATATCCAAGGTTGAATTCCTAGTGGACTTTTCTGGCACATCTTCTTTTCTTTTCCGATACTTTCTGAAAGATTTTTTGTCCTTTTTGTATTTAGTTCTAACATTGGGTTCTCTGCAACGCAGAAACTATTATCGGTGCAGCAGCTCAAAAGGGTGTGCGGCGAGGAAACAAGTAGAGCGAAGTAACATCGACCCGAACATCTTCATCATAACCTACACCGGCGAGCACACCCACCCTCGTCCCACCCACCGGAACTCGCTGGCAGGTAGTACCCGAAACAAATGCTCCGCACCCCATAAGTCCATAGACAAAGAAAATTCTTCACCAAGCACAGCAAATATTGGCTCATGCTCCTCTCCGCAGTCAGCATCAAGCCTTTCTCCCACAACACCGCTGACAGACCAAACAGATGAAGAGGCAACTATTACCAACAAGAACAACAACGAAGGAGAGGACAAGACCATGGTTCATGGGACTGATAAAGACAGTGAGGAAATGGCAGATTATGTTGTTGACGATAATGATGACGATGATGAGGATGAGATTCTGATTCCAAACATGACCATGTCGCAAGACATCTTCATGGGTCTGCAAGAGCTTGGCTATAGTAGTCCAGGTGGAGGCTCTGGGGACAATTTCTCCGACGGTGGTCAAGCAAACTCGGGTTCCTCCTGGGCTCCGTGTGACACTGCCGCCGCCATGGCCACCATCGGAACCGGCATGGATGGCTGCTGAGATTTAGGGTCTTTTGCTTTCTTTCCTTTTTATTGGATGTGGGACAAAGGAAATTTCTTGTACAGTTTTCTGCTCCATCTTTGCCCTCCAAATTAGGTATAGCATAGAAGAAAAGATGGAAAGAATCTCTTTCCAACCACAGGTTCTGTTTGATCCTTTTCTCCTCCTTTTGAATAAATATGTCTTTCCAATTGAGTTATTATTTTTGTAGATACATTATGTAGTCATCCAGTGCTCATCTTTACACTTTAATGGTGTGAGTTTCCTGGATGGTTTTATGATTATCCAAGACGGATCTCGAGGCAGTTCAAGTTTTCACCTTTTGATTCTTCTCTTCCTAGTCATTGTACTGACCTCCTCGAAATGGTTTCCTTCCACCTATTAAAGCAAAAAAATAGACTGCCGGCTTAATGGACACTGACCACAATAATGATAAACAAAACAATAATGGGGGAGGGAGAAGAAAAAAGATACTTACAATGATTATTTTTTCATTACCTTTTAAAATCATACACTCATGTATTCATCCAACTTCATTTTTAAAATCAAGAAATTTCAAATAACACTTATTTTTAATTGAACAATACTTAAAAATTTTTAGATTTATATGAATTATCAAAGTTGGAATTGGATTCGTTTCATTAATTAATTTGCTCTGATGGGGCAAAATCTCTGTAATGTGTTCTAAATCTCGGGATATCCAAATAATGGTGTAATGAAAGGGTTGCCTCAATTTGGTAGGTATTAAGAAAAGGAAAACTAGTCTCAAAATAGTTTAGTATCCCATCAAACTTAATGACCCTTTGTCATCTTTCTTTATATTACAGAAATTTCTGGATAAGTCCGGATCCCTACTAGGAAAAATTATCGTACAACAGAAGACAACAAAAATAATGATTTACTTACTTGTTTGTCTAAAAACAAATAAATGAATGTTCTTATTGATCAAAGGAAAACAAACGCTGTTGGGGAATCCTATGGATCTTGTTCCTGATTGACAATTCTTCATCCGTTGGACGGTCTGATTTGTACGGGGCAAAAAGCTTCGTGTCTGATCGCGTAAAACTGGATGAATATGTCAGAAAAGATACATACGGATGATTAGGTGGGTGCTCGACAGCTGTCCCTTCCGTCAGGACGGCCCTCAGACAGTGACAGGCTCCGGTTCAGTTGCCTTTATCACGAGACAAACGCAGGATACTCTTTTTGTCTGTTCACATTACGGGATTCGACCCTTTGTGACGGGCGATCTCATGGGTCAAATCTATTTTATTCTTAGATATTGAGGTGGTCAAACATATTATATTTCGTCAACCATGTCTTGTTTGAAGGGGTACATAAACAAGTCCTGCCCCTTTTAAGATAAGATATAGTTTGAGGGAGTACCAAACTCAGCGTCCTAGAAGCATGCATCATCATTCACGCGGTAATCCAAGGGGCCAAAATAGTGATGCAAGTTGCCAAACGGGATCTTATCTTGTCTTTTGTTTAGTTATTCATTTATTTGGGTGAGTTGGGGGTGTCCTATCTTGAGCAATGTGACCAAGGGTGACCCCGTTTTTGAAGTTCCCACGAAAGGTCCTTTTGTCCTATTAGTGAAAGGAAGCGAGTCAAACGGTAAAGAGTTTATGTAATTCGACGATAAGAGATGGGCGGCTTGGAGGCATATGTTGTGTGGGAGACTGGAAACGAGGGGAAGAATAGAAAATTGTTAATGTTAGGTTGCTACTAGTTCTGAAAGAGACATAAAATACGGTTGCACATTAAAAAGATTTAATATGTGTGATAAGGAAAAGGATGGTTGCTTTGTTTTTGCCAATGTTTTTTACTAGCAAAAGAAAAAAAAGCAAACAAGCAAAAGCATTGTCACTTAATTAGGTTATTTAGTAGAGAATTAATAGAGACTCTAACTGTAAAGTTTAAGATTTAATATCTTATGTGCATAAGTTAGGTATATGTGTTATAATATTAAAAAAAATAAAAAAAAATATGTTGAGATGTGACCAATAATTTTAACATTGTTAAGAAATATATCAAAAATCTTATTCATATAACGATGAGTTCTATAAATTATTAAGTTTGAGTTGGATAGTAGATTTTTTAACATAGTACAAGAGTTAGGATTCCCTTAATACTTTTATTAATTTCATTGATTTAAGATTACATATTATCCATTTAAATGGGACATCAAGATATTATAATAATCTAATTATCATTGTGAAGGGACATGTTAAGATGTAGCCAATACTCACATAGTACTAATAAATATGTAAACAATCTTATTTATATGACTTTTGGGTTTGATAATGAGCTTTTTAATCTTATGTATACTCATGTATGGCCGAAATTTCTTATCCCATGTAAAAACTGAAAAAAGAAAATCGTATTTCCATAGAAAATGTAACAAAAATTTTCCTTTTCTTTTCCTTGTAAACAGTCAGTGATACAAGAATTTCTCAGTTCATGTGTAAAATTGGCTGGTTTGAGAGTTTCTGACTCTTGATCTTAATCTCCTAGCATCTCCAATCAAAAGTTCGTTTTAGCAATCAAAAACATGATTAGCGTTTTCCTATTGGTAGCTATTTGGTCATTCACATGGGCTGCTTCTCAACTGGGTGGGGCATGGGCTGAAGTCATCTCGTGGATCAGATTGTTTGACCCATTAAGACTACGTCGTTAAAACAATAAACAAAAGCTATCAAGTCAATATCATGGCCGTGGGTTCGCGCAGTTTTTGGTGCGAACCCACGACTCGTAACCATGAAGCCCAGAGACACATCAGAAACACTCTGGCTATGGTCTTTCCAATTTTGGGCTTCGAAGGAAGAGTTCACTTGGAGAACGGCGCTCATCTTAATATAAGTCGACGCCGGAAAAGGCAAATGGTTCAGAAACAGGATCCATTATGATCGGAGAGTAGTCCCAGATTGGTATTTTTAATCTTGCTGGTCTGAATCCAGAATCTGGACCCTCTTAAGATTTCACTCTCACTAGCTTGGAATTTGATATGTAAACGCCATAATAGCTTGATTTTCTAAGGTGAATTTAGGACCAAAAACAATGGAAGGAAAGAAGAAAGAACTAATAATATACGAGCCTTATTTGGAAAACAACCTTTTTCAGCTGGCGGCAATAAGCACCAAACTCGGAAAGAAAGGTTGTGGAAGTAACACATGGTCTTGTACTTCAAGTAGAGTTTATTAAGATACAAAGCCCTTGTCCCTTCAATTAAACTCTATTCACTCTAGGAAAGAGTCCCCACTGTACGAGAACAAAATCATGAGAACATGAAGAAGAATACGGATTCGGCTTTGGAATCTGAAGTTCCTTAAGGCACGGGCTAGCAGCACAATACTCCATCTTATTGTGACTCACCGGAAGTGCCGGCAGGTACTTCTTTTTTTGGGTCTGAAGTAACGGCCTCCAGCGTCTTGTAGAACTCCTCTGGAAGGGGACCAGGTCGGTGCAGAGGGACATGCTTAGGAACTGGAGCATCATTCTCGATGACCTCGCATTCATAGTCGTCTGGAACACCCCATGGATCCCACTCTGTACTCCAAAACAACGCAGAAAACACATAATTAGAAGTAAATTTAATCGCTTATTGAGCATAGCCAACCAGAATTCGATGCTATAGGCTATCTCTAAATGATAGGTGTGCCATAATGTTGAAAGGTAACCCAGCACACGGTCAAAGTTTATAAGCCAGTTCAAGTAGCAAGCTTGATATGCCATGCCTATGCTTAGATTTTAACAGATAGACGAAAATGATCAGTCTTTCAAAATAATAAGGCATTAAGATTGTCGAAAGAGATTGCCAAGTTAGTTTAACATGCAGTTTCCAATGGTTCTAAGAATCATACAAAAATAAAGATTTAAGGTCCTTGCAGAGTAAACAATGCTTAATCCCCTCTTCAAATTAGCAGCTATCCCTTTTCATTACATGAACTATAAACACAACTGCTGCTCCAAAGGTATAAAATGATATCCAGAAAGAGTAACCTAGGAAGAAATGAGTGATTAGCACACTAACACACTAACACACTAACACACTAACACACTAAAACACTAACGCACTAACACACTAGAGTATCTACATATTGGTAGAAAAGGTTCCTGATTTTTTGATCAACTTAGATAGTGCTTAAAATAGCCATGCAGCTAAAAGTAGAGCACTAAACATTATTGACATTCAGATAAAGTGTTGTACAGCAAACAAAACTTCGTTTCAATCAAAATGAAACTAGAAGGCCAGGTGACAAGAATTCTAACTATTAATAAGAAACTAGCCATCAATTAAATTCCAACTTCCTAGAAAATTAGTAAAATAAGACTAAAAGCCCTTATCAAGAAGAACATAATATCTGAGTTGAAATTTTCCTAATGCATGACCGCTTGGCTAGCCATCTAAGAGAAGATCCCTTGCTGAGTAAACAACTAAGATATTCTACCGCGCAACACCATCTTCCAGCCCAAATTGTCCAAATCAAATTGAATGGCCTAACCAAAACATGCATTTGTTTTAGCAAATACAAACAAAACCTGGACCAACCACTGGATTGAAGGCGATAATATAGGGGGGGAAAACCCATACTCTCTGGCCACTGGAAAAGTTATTAGAGTCACAGACGTTGATATAAACATGTATAGAAAAACAAGCTTGCCCATGCACACAAAAGCATAAAATGAAATGGACATTAAGAACAGTAGCAACATTTTGCGATGTATTCAAGCAGAATCTAGAAGGAATTAAACTAACGACCTACACAACTAACTCACCTGTGCAACCTGGATTCATCCAGGTGAGCGTTAACTAAAATGTTGGAACATTTTCCTTAAAGAATAGAACATTTTCCAACTAAGGACTTCAATTTCCAGCTAAATTTCAGTCATTCATCAAATTAAATCATCTAAACTAAAACATTCACCTAGAACTAAGCAAAAGTTATAAATATTTTCTCTAGAGGCTCTCAACCTGAGTCATTCATCGATTCTCAATGAATCTATGGTCCAGAGATGAAATAAAAACCTCAAACCTACTGCCATCTTACTACTCTGCTAGAGGGAAGGCGAAAGCCCAAAAAACACTAATCAATTGCTTCATTTCAGATTGAATAATGATTCCGAAGCTTTGAGGCCCTCCTTGCTAATTCCAACTAGATTCTCCTAGAATAATGGAATTACTCACTTAAATGTGCGTCTTGAGCTCCTAAGAGCATAGGATCTTAATCACAGCTGCACACTTTCCTTTTTTCCCACGTATACCTCATCAACCCAACCATTAAGAGAGTGAGGAAATTTTCCAAAATGTAAGGACAACCATATTCTTCATGCACACGGCACATCTTTGAGGCTTAGTCCGTCCACCTTTCATTACTATTAATCACAAGAGCAGCAAAAGACATAAAACAGATTTTCTTTCACTTCCTCTTCTCTTCCTCCATCTCTCAGCAAATGAACAAAGTAACAACCAAGAACCCAACACAGAGATTTACAGACCAATGCACTGATAGCAAAAACTTGAGTTCCAAAGCCCACTGTGCCACATTGGAAAAAATAATATAAATGCGGTTGACCCAATCCATTTTATCTTCTCTTTTCCTTTTTTTGGTTTTTGGCGTGGGGGTTTCATTTCCCCTGCTCCCACCAGCCAAACAACGCACAAAATGGAAACCACAAGACAGATCTGCGTCCTCATGAGCTGATCATTTTCGCAACGAACTTAAATTCTTCTAGACTACGCACAATCTCAAAATTTCCATTTTCTTTTTTCTCTTCTTTCTAAGCAAACAAACAAACCAAAAACACAATATACATATAAAAAATTCCAGAATAAAACTTAAAAGGGCAAATAAAAGAAGTGCACGGACCGATCATTTTGCCGATGAGAGTGAGCTCGTCGCGAGCCTCCTCAATGAGCTCCTCAACCTGGCCACAGCCGAGACGTTTCTCGATTGCCTCCCAGTCCTCCTCCTCTTGGCACACGTTGAGCCTTTGCCTTGTGAAACTCTCCACAGCCTTCCGGTATCCCTCATCTTCCGGCACCGCCCGGATCTCCTTCAGCGTCTTCGAGTAGAGCTCGATCAGCACCTCCCGTGCATTGGGCACCACCTCCAGCCCGACGATCCCCGTCGTCTCTTTCACCCTGGCCAAAAGTGGCCGTGCGATCGCCCGCAGGAACATCCTTTCCTCAGCTTGTGGCACGAGTTCGTTCACTACTCCCAACAGGGTTTCTTGTTGGGTTCGAGAGAGGAAATGGACGTGCTTGTGTGAGCGTTCAGGTGTTTGGGTTATCTACCCCGTTCCGCTTTTCGGATTCGCCTGCGCACCGAAACTCTTCGACACAAGGGCTGGGTCTATCCTCGACATGGATTTCATGGGCCTGAATTTTCTTAATTCTCTTTCAAGTAATTTCCATGAATGATCTTACACCTTTTAACTCTTAAAATATAATATTAACTGTTAAGATTAGTATAATAATTAAATCAAAATCATTTATGTATTATAAAAACTAAGATTTTCTTCTATAAATATATGAAGTGTATAATAATCAAATGAGCAAGTTGTTTAGTAAAAAAGCTCAGTTGAGGATTTAGTTGTAGAACCCCATAAGTTTGTAACGAGTGCTTCATAAATTTTAGGTCAACAGAGAATTTCATAAGATGTTTGTTTGGTGATAAAAAAAGTATTAAAGAAATCAAATATAAATCACAAAAAATATATATTCAAACGTCTTTAAATTTGTTATATTTGAGTATGTGCATTTATGTTATGTGTGTTTGATTCATACCATAAGTGATGGTACAATCTAAAGAGTCCCCCAATGTTAGCATCTATATTTTCACCAATGATTATAGTATTTAGGATCATAACACTTAACTTTTAGACAAGGCAAGTATTACACAAACTACATTGATGAGTTAAATTTAATTGAAAATTCAATTATCCAGCACAACAAACTCTGGAGAGCTTCCATGGTGTCACCAATCTCGTTAGCCTTGTTAAAGTAATTGACAAAAGCCTATACATAGTTACAGCATTTTTCACTGCTGGACGATAATATTTTACTTGAGGAAATTCATGAACAAGACCCATCAAAGAAACTCGATAAATGTTTCCCTTAATGGCAACTACATTGTGTATCCTCTGCATGAGCAGTGACCATTCTTGAAGGAATGGATTCTGTTCCCTTCCCTGACAATAATTTCCCGATCAACCATTTTAGTTACCAGCATTATGAAGTTATGGCAATCCATACAAACACGCAATTTCTTGACTACAAGAATTGGAGCCTTTGATGGTGTACTAAGAAGACCGAATGCAACAGCTAGTTTCTCACTGTGATAAGGAGCATCTCCATTGTCTCCATATAAGTATCCCCGACGCTTAAAGTCAGCTGTAAGTAATTCTATTTTCTCGTTGATTTTGTTTATCAGTGGATTTGATAAGTCCCCTGCAGTGAAGAGATGAATCTGGTTTCTTATCTCCACTGAACTTTGGCATGGACTCTTCATCAAACCTCTTTCTCTCATCAGCTGGCGAGTTTTCTCACCTAAGTCTGGCCGGCCTGAGCTATCATACAAGCTTGCAAGCAGCATATAGAAAGCTGGATCAGATGGGTCAAGATTAAGACCTTGCCTTGCCATATCTTCCCCGAGATGTACATTCTGATGTAATTTGGAGGCACTCAATAATGTTTTGTATATCAAAGCATCTGGCCTGAAAGGCATAGTCTTCATCACTCCCACTGCCTCTTCTAGCCGGCCAGCTCGGGCTAGGAGATCGATTAAGCAGACGTAGTGATCCAACTGTGGCGCTGCACCATGTTTATCTCCCATGGAATGAAAATAGTCAATACCCAAGTCCACTAAACCACCATGACTGCAAGCAAAAAGAACCGACAAGAATGTAACTGAATCAGGTTCTACTCCCGCTAGCCTCATATCTTCGAAGGCAGAAAGAGCAGAGGAGATATTACCATTTGACGCCAAACCAGATATCAACCCATTCCATGATGCAACATCTGGCTCAGTTATTCCCCTAAAAGCTGTGTGCGCATCATGCATGTAGCCGCATTTTCCATACAAATTAACTAGGCTATTGGAGACTGAAAGCCAGCAGCCTAAGCCAGATTTCACAGAACAACAGTGTAGTTGCTTACCAGCTTCAATTGATCCCAAACCAGCGGACGCTGATAAGAAGCTGGCCAGGCTAAATCCATCCAACTTAATACCATCATTGTTCATGTATGCGATGATGTTTAGTGCCCTGTCGTGATGACCCATCTGATTTATCCTTGTGGCTAAACTTGTGTACGTGATGGCATCTCTGTTACTCATGTTTTGAATCAAACACCATGCTTCATCTTCCATCCCCAATCCAGCATAAGCATCTACAAGAGCGTTCCCTACAACTAAATCATGGTCTGCTTTTGTTTTAACTATGTATCCATGGAGCTTTGTTGTTTGGCTATAAGATTTTATTACACTGCACGCACGAAGCATGCTAGAGAGAGTAAATGAATTTGGTTTCAACCCCACCGCTCGCATCTCCTGAAAAGAATGAAAAGAATCTTGTGCAAAGCCATGTTCAGCAAAACCGGCGATAAGAGAAGTCCAAGTGATGACATTTGGTGTGGCTATCCCTCTAAACGCTCTCAAAGCATCATCAATGAGGTTGGAGCATTTCATATACATTTCAACTAGTGCATTTCCGACAGAAATATCATCATCCAAGCCAGAAATAATCACCCTTGAGTGGACCTGTTTGCCCAATTCCACTGATAAAATGGACGAGCAGGCATCTAGAATAGTTGAATAAGTATAATTGTTTGGCACAGTTCCTGACCGCTCCATGTCATGTAATGCAGCAATGGCCTCCCTGATCTTTGCATTTTGAATGAAACCAGAAATAATAGTAGTCCATAGGAAGACATCACGTTCAGGTGTATGATTTGAGGCCTTCACAGCATCTTCAATTCTCCGGCACTTAGAGTACATGTCCACAAGAGCTGTCTTCAGAATCATATTAAGCTGAATTCCTCGCAATATCATTTGGGCATGAACTAATTTTCCATGACTCAGACCAAGAAAACTGGATGCCACAAGAAGCTTCACAAAAGTGAATTCATTTGGAGGAACCCCTGCCTTGATCATACGGATATAAAGTTGAAAAGCCTGATTCCATTCCTGAGCATCCACCAACGAACAGATTATTGTTGTCCAAGAAACAGTATCGCCACCATCCATAGATGCAAAAACTTCATATGCTTCTTCAGTGCGACCGCATTTGGAGTACAAGCCAATCAACGCACTTGCCAAAACCGTATTCGAATCAAACCCATTCTTTATTATATAAGCCTGAACACAAGTTCCACATTCAAACTCCTCCGTGGCACAACATGACCTCAAGACACTTGACAACGTGAACTCATTTGGCTGATGACCGGAATCTATCATTAAGCTAAGCAACTCAAGTGCCTCCCAGTGTCTTCCATTTCTAACATAAGCAGAGAGTAACCCAGACCAGGATACAACATCCTTGCCAGGCATTTCATCGAAGAAGTGGCGTGCATGGTCCACTCCAAAGCACTTTGCGTAGACGGACAACAAGTTGTTACACAAGTAGATGTCATCTTGAAGGCCCAGCTTGATTACTGGGCTGTGAACGAACACCCCCTCTTTCAAAGACCTCGAGTTGCATAATGCAAGAACCCCAACACAAATTTCCTGGAAACGGTCCCAGTAATTTCTGGGAAAGGCCTTGGCGACCGCTCTACATAGCATCTCTTCCTCGGTCTCAGGAAGCGCCGCGTTATGATGCCGACATAAAGGCAGTCTGCCCTAAACTCGTAAGAAACCGCGTTAGATATTCCTATAACAAAGGAGAAAATCAAAGAAAAAGAAGTAGAAATGGGAGCTCGGTCTCCACCGTGTTGTCGTCGAAACTTCCTCGTCGTATGACTTATCATAGTTTCAGTAAGCTTCTAGGTCCATTCCTGCAAACATTAGAAATGTGAACTAGGAACTTCTCTGTAGCCTCGCACGTTGCGGTCACTCTTTTGCTTTTTAGCAACTTGCCCCTTCTTTTTGTCCTTTTATTAGAAACTTCTGGAGACTATCCCATGACCAAACTTAACCCTTCGCTATAGAGTACCACATTGGTAAATTCAACCCCAAAGATTTTGAATAGCTACTTAAGAAGAAGAGTTTTAGAAAATTTTGGAATTTTGGGTATTTTCTATTGGCTGTGACTGATTATCGTGTAATTAGGATGGATGAAGGAAGGAGCGATAAGACCCAATTGACCCCGACTCAGAGGGGCAAAGATGAAATTCGCTTTGATTCATTTAAGCAATAAATTCTTAATAGCCATTGGCTTTCTGAAAGAAGGAAGACTTCAAGTAGTCAAGCTTTGCTCTACCCATCACGGTTTTCTCTTGTTCCTCTGATTCTCTCTCTCTCTCTCTCTCTCTCTGTCTTTGTGTGAGCGAGCGACCATGTCCGATCTCGAAAGCAAGGCGAAGGAGGCCTTCATCGATGACCATTTCGAGCTGGCCGTGGACCTTTACACGCAGGCCATAGCTCTCAACCCTAACCACGCCGAGCTTTACGCCGACCGTGCTCAGGCCAACATCAAACTCAACAATTTCACTGGTACTTTTATATCTCTTTCTTTTTTGATCCTACTGGGAGTGGCGGTTTTGTTTCCCTCTTCCCACTTCTCTGTTATGTGGTTTCGGTGAAAACAGAAGGAGAAGAAAAGAAAAAGCTTAGGAGAGAAGAATTGGCAAATTTCTTGCCAATTCTTATTCTATTAATTCTAGAATTCCAGTAGTTTGCACTTAAGTTCGATTTTTCTCCCTGGAACTTAGTTACGATCTGGTTTCATTTCTGTTGAAACCGATCAAGGAGAATCGAGGATTGTCTTTTATTTCGCTTCTGGCTCTGATTACTTTCTCTTACAATCTGGTGTGTATGTGTTACCTCTTCGTTTTTCGCTTGTATTTCGTTTTGTGTGTTTGCATTGTAACTTTGCTAAAGCAAGATAAAGATATTCGCGCACTTAATTTTCCCTTTTTTGGGTAGCTAACTTGTAGTTTTTTCACAGAGGCTGTCTCCGATGCAAACAGAGCAATTGAGTTGGACCCGTCATTGCCAAGAGCATACTTACGAAAAGGGTAAGTATAGGAAAGCAGATATGTAGACTGCATGCATTATTTTATCTGATTTTATGTTTAGCTTCATTTGAAATATCAGGCTTTTCGATAAATGTCTGGTTGGTTCAGTGCCGAGTTTTCACCGGCACATATCTACATTTTGAATCTTGCCATTTGTTGTACCGGGAAGGTGAAAATGGATTGCACTAGTTATGTGAGCTTAGCAATGTGATCTTGCTGATTGTTGATTTGCCTATTGAGATTCTTTCTAGATACTCCAGAATGTATTATTGCCTCTAGATTATATATCCCTGGGAAGTGTACTTATTCTCATTGTGGGTGGACTGTTATGTGAAAATTTAGTCATCTTTGTGGCACATGTCAGATTGTTGTTAAAAATGTATCTTTTCTTCTACATAATTTTTGAAGATTTTTATGAATTTGGTTCTGTTCATGAAAATGTATCTTGAATCCATTAGATAATCCTATTAGAACTTTTACTTCTAGGCCAATTGCTTTAGGTGCAATTGTTCTTCACTATCAAATCATCATGTCTGAACCTTCATTCTCCATAACTTATTTATTTATTTCTTGAATTGTGTTTGGCTTTATTAGTACCATGAATGCATTCCTGCTAACGGATTTATGAAAAGCTTAAGCAGGGGATTTTGTTAGTTCTGGATATTAAGAGGAGTTTGTAGCATGTCCTTGGCTGCATGAATGAATAATTGAATGACTGAATTACGAATTTTGAGAATAACTGAATTTCCATGTGGGGACCCATCTTCTTCAACTGCCTGCTGTTCTTGATTTCATGCTTTCACCACCATCACCATCAGTGATACTCTTTATGTCAGCCTACTTTTAGCACTACCATCGATTATGTGGCAATTGTCATAATATCATAATTTTTGTAAACATTATAGCCACTGGTAGCACATCTTACAAAGTTGTCATCATCACTCCTACTGATCGGGTGAACCCATTGCTTACTGTTACCAGCGTTGTGACTCTTTTACTAAATCATCACTGTAGTTTTCTGTCCTTGCCCAGACCAACATTTACAACTGCAAATACCATGTCATTATTTTTATGAAATTTCCTCTATGCCTGTGGCAGCTTTTATTTTGTCATAGACGGAATTGCAATGTATAAACAATATATCATATGAAGTTAATAGTGGATTTAGAAAATTTCGTTGACATCTTGTCTTCATACCTTTTTTTGGTTAGATTTGAATAACAAAATTTAATAAATGACAGTTACGATTAGAAAGTGGTGTTAACAAAATTTAATCTTGTCTTCATACCTTTTTACGATTAATGACTTCTTTTTCACCCTTTATCTAAATAGCTTTTCTGGATGCCTGTGTTTATACTACATTGTGTCTATTCTTGCATGTGACTTATCTATCATGGATGTCAATGCCTCCCCTTTGAGTGGAAACACTGAATGTTCTTCTTGCTATTCTTTTCACAGCACTGCATGCTTTAGTCTTGAGGAATATCAAACTGCGAAGGCAGCGTTGGAGATGGGTGCATCTTTGGCTCCAGGAGATGCAAGATTTACTACTTTGATCAAAGACTGTGATCAGCGCATTGCTGGTGTGCAATCGCCTCCTAGGACCTCTGACTTTTAATGACCAATGAATCTCTTTTTCCTTTTGTTTGTGCCCAGATCTATTAAATAACTTAGGTTTGGAGCTGTTATTCTTTTCCAAAGTGGAAACGAGAATTTCTGTTAAATAATAGAATTATCATTTATCAGAAGTTAGTCTACTTGATGGTCTTATCATCTTATGGGTAAATGTTACATGTTTATTTAGAGGAAGCTGGTGATATACAAAGTCAATCTTTGGAACAAACAACCACAGCAAATGTTGTACCTCCTGAAGTTGTTCAGCCTGTGAATGACCTGTCCGATGAGGTGGTTGTAGCACCAGCCAAACCAAAATACAGGTTAGTACAACTAAGTGTTTTCTTGGCCTCTACGAGATGTATGATTCAGTACGTCATGGGGTCAAATAACTATATTCTTGCATTTCTTTTGTTGGGGTTTTTAACAGCCTTCATAATTCCATTTGTACAGAGGTCATTGCTATGTTTATTTAATGCCTATTTATTCCTGTGAAGTTGGAACTGTGACGTGATACATGTGATACAAAACGTGCAGGCATGAGTTCTACCAGAAGCCAGAGGAAGTGGTTGTGACTGTATTTGCAAAGGGCATACCAGCTGAAAACGTTGTTGTTGACTTTGGTGAACAAATTGTATGATCAAATCAATTTTATGGCTTCTGTCTTTATTCATGTCTCTTATTATTTTTGTTCAATTGTCTAGATTTTTGGTAACAGCTGCAGACTGAACTAATTCTAAATTTTACTGGTTGTGTGCAGCTGAGTGTTATCATTAATGTCCCTGGTGAGGATTCATATCATTTTCAACCCCGCTTATATGGGAAGGTATTACACACACTTGGTTAAAAGAATACTTTTTGCTAGAGTTCATACTCCTTAATTTTCATGCTACATACTTTGGATGCCAAGTTTACGATTGGTGTCTGATTGTCTGTAAACAGATAATACCTTCCAAGTGCGGACATAAGGTTTTGTCCACCAAAATTGAAATTCGCCTTGCAAAAGCTGAATCAATACAGTGGACGTGTCTTGAATTCAGCGGGGAAAGTATAGTTCCTCAAAAGGTTAATGCCTCAGGTGTGTTAAAATGCTTCTACTTTATACTGTTCCAGTATTCAAATGTGGCTTGGAAGTCAATCCAGATGTGGAACTATTCCTTTTCACTGGTTTACAATCTCTCTTAGATAGAGATGCACACGTCAGTTTGAAAATGATTACTTAGTAAAAGATTTTAATAACTGCTAGGTAACCTTAAGTGACATATATTGCAGTATTCGTGCAGCTACTTTTAAGCGGTATAAATTTTAGTAACTGTATAGCTACTTTTCTGTGAAATAAACCCTTTAAGTGAACTATGTCAATTCGACATGATGTTCTGGTTGCTCACGAGCTGGATTTCAGAAAACCAGAATCAGAACCAGTAGATGTTCAAGCCATTTGACCATTCAATTTTGAAGCTAGATGCTGCTTTCCTGTGATAGGTGTTAATTATCCTTGTATGAATTTTTTTAAATTTAGATGCACCGGCTTCGCAGCCTGAGTTGGCTCTGCCCTTGGGGCCGCATGGACATAGTTTGAGAACTGTCTGAGGCCAGGGCATGTTAAAATCTCAGCTCAGCCTGGCTGGAAGCTGGTAGACATGGCTGGGGTTGGGATAATCAAAAAATGTGTTTACTGACACCCAAATGTTGAAAATTGTTTGCTAAAATATTGGGTCTGCTGCTGTTAATTTTGCAGTGACCAGCTCAGGAGGACCTAGTTACCCATCCTCAAAACCAAAGAAAGTGGATTGGGACAAGCTCGAAGCACAAGTGAAGAAGGAGGTCTGCCTCTAACCCTGTTTACTTTAGGTTGAAACAACACTGGTCCGTGAAACTTTTGCTTGTGTTTCGTATCTTTCATTAATATTCGGAACTTCCGAATTTCTACCTGAACAATTTGAAATGGAACAGTATCATCTTTATATCCAGTTGTACTTTCCATGTGGAAGACTTCATACTGATGTGGCATGGCCAACTGTCTTCCATATATGGAATGCGATTTATGGTTGATGGATTTAAGGACATTACAGTGACAACATTGAAACATATAAATTTGAGGGACAATTTTAGCTTAGGCCAAATTTCACGGACTAAAAGTATACCTAATCCTTCTGAGGGCCTATTTTAAGGTTCAAATTTGGCTTCCTCATGTTTGTTAATGCGTTTCCTATTAATCATTTTTCTATTAATCATTTCAGGAGAAGGATGAAAAGCTTGATGGTGATGCAGCTTTGAACAAATTTTTCCAAACTATATATGCAGATGCTGATGAGGACACCAGACGAGCCATGAAAAAATCATTTGTAAGACTTTTACTCCTGCGTTCAATGTTTGTTGATTCATAATGTGAGACTAAATATTTTCTTCTATGGTCTTTTTGATGGTGATTTATAAGGTCACTGAGCAAATTTAGAAAACTAATTCGGTGAAGTTGTTTACCAAGTCTTAATTGCTTATTGTAACCTGTGTTTCAATATTACACAGGTCGAGTCAAATGGGACAGTGCTTTCCACCAACTGGAAGGAAGTGGGGTCAAAGCTGGTGGAGGGAAGTCCTCCCGATGGTATGGAGATGAGGAAATGGGAGTACTAGGAGTCTTGCTACCATCTCATTGTAATTTAAGAGTCCGGTTTTGCTCCTTGCTTGTTTCTTAGTCCGTTTGTTTTCAAGCGTTAGTTGGTTTGGTTGTGGGGATTTGCATGAATGTTTAAGTGAACTGCTGGAATGCTAGGGAACTCGCCTTCTCTCTATTAAGTTTCACTTTGTTTATATGGACTCCAATTGTGATCAGAATTGACACTTCCATGTATCTCCAGTATCAGAACCCTTTTGTTTTGTTCTTTATATAACCGTTCTTTCTAGCGTACCCGCATGCTGGTTTTGTGATTACATATGGTGTTCGCTTGGTGAAAATGCTGTCCACCATGCCCACAAGCACCTGCCGGTCGGTTCCCTAGTGCTCCACTCCGGCTTACTCTATATGTGACCGCAGTCGGTCAGTGCAGATAAACATTCCTTTGGACATGCCTTGTTCAAAGATCCCCCAAATGTCGCTGTGCGGCAGGAATTTAAAATAAGAGGCCATTTATAATTGGAAACGATTTTAGTAAACTTCAGACAGCATTGTGGCTCATATTTCTCATGCGGTCCAATTCATGGACAAACAATGAAGTGAATGCTTGCAACCGTGGGAATTAGTAGTCTCACCTACCAGATTGTCTCATGCCCTCAGATATTCTCATTGAAGATGTCTATTTAAGATGATTAAGCAGGGTTCCCTAAAGCTGGTGCTGCTACATGTATAAAGAATAAGCAACCTCATATAAACTCAGTATTGGTGGTTGCTTGGATCACCAACATCTAAGCTTATAGATGATTATTCATGTCAAAAATCAGATACACAGGAACATTCGGGTTATATCTCAACCTAGTATAAGTAGTCGAAAAGATTAAAAAAGAAAAAAGAAAAAAACAGTGGAGACACGTTTACTTCCCAAAACGTTGTCGTATCAATGTTTTGACTGATTTACAATTTTATCCTTCCACACACGGCCTCTGTCAGATCCGCCGGTTCATGAGCTTCGTCTCTTCAGTTATCTGTTGTTTCCCCACACGAAAAACTGGAGACAAAAATTCTCGAGATTTCCCCGTTTCTCGTTGTTTCATTTCATTTGCTCTCCTCCCGCAGCTACGAATCCATCTAATAGCTTTGCTTACCACGAATCTTAATACATTCTAAGATCGAATTTTGTTTTTTTGTTTTTTTCCCTTCGTTTCCTCAACAGCCACACCGATCCTTCTCTTGATAAATTCCTTTTTTTTTTTTTTTTTTTTCAAGCCCAGGATTTCTAATCGGCATCATAGGGTTTCCCATTTTAGGTTCAAAATACAGTTTATTCTTTTAATTCTGCGTTTTCAGTGATCGTTGGAGATTGAAGAATGCAATTCTTTGGGGGATCGGAGATCAGTCCATCGCCGCCGGCACCGACGGCATCGGGGAACAACGCGCACATGATGTACATCTTCAATAGGAATGGGGTGTGCTTGCTTTACAGGGAGTGGAATCGACCACTCCACACCCTCAATCCACAGCAAGACCACAAGCTCATGTTCGGTTTGCTCTTCTCGCTCAAGTCCTTGACTGCCAAGATGGATCCAACTAGGTATATCTGTTGGGATCTCTCTGCCTCTGATTTGAATGGATTTTCTTGCATTTGAGTTGGTGAAATTGCGTTCTTTAGAGTCATTTATAATGCTATGTGAGGAAGGGGAAAAGGAAACAAGTTAAGTAAGTTGGCGTTTAAGCGAGTAAAATTGTTTGGTATGAGAAAGACTATGGAAATGTAATGTGAATTAGTGATGACTAGAAACCATATAGCGTTGGTTTTCACTTTTGATTGAAGTTGATCATTGTGTCCAAGGGACTTGGGTAAAATGTAAAGACTAATCAAGTGGAGTCCTTTTGCCTTTATATGCAAAGGAATGCCATTGTGGAAGGTTTGAAAGCTCATTTATTTTAGTTGGTTAATTACTGGAGATCTAGATGTGAAGTTTGCCAAGTGTTTGATAGTTGATTGTTTGAGTTGCAAGCTAATTATAATCGAGATGTAATTAGTGCTATGGATGGTCGTAGGCGTCTGGCTTTGTTGCTGATGTATCCAGTTCTAAGTTGTGGTTATTGGTGGGATTTACTCTTATGTTCGCTTACTTTTCATTGATTTTGCAGTGCGGAAAAAGGAAACCTTGGAGTGCCACAGTTGCCTGGCGACGGTTGCTCATTTCACAGCTTTCGTACTAATACATATAAGCTTAGTTTCATGGAAAGTCCTTCTGGGATAAAGGTCAGCTTAATGATCTCCTTTTAATGGTAACTATATGTTGGAAACACATATATCTAATATGAATGCTAACCGGGACATTCTTAACCATCCCAAAATCTTGGGCTTGCTTGCTACAAAAATCTGAAAGCCAGAGTTTTGTTGGTAGTAAATGATGTTTATGATTGCCTTAAATTCAAGTATGTGATGCAATAGGCTCTTCTGCATGGCAAATAATTTGTTGTGGCTAAATGTAGTTGTTTTGACTTCTCACTGATATAATCGTAGAGATCCTAGATATAGCCTGATCCTGTCTTCAACTGAGATCCTATTTGCTTGAACATGTAATTCTTGGGGATGGATTTGCTTGATGACTTACATAAACCACGAAAAGTTGTGGACTAAACTGCCTTTTATGAATGTAATCTTCAATTCTAGCAATAACAAATCATGAGCTTATTCTAAAAGATGCATTATGAGAAATTCCTGATCTTTTCTGAACTCAGTTCGAAAATTAATTTATGAAAACCAAAATGCTCCATTACTCCTCTAGGTATGGGGACATGGTCAGTTGCAAGGATTCTTGGTTGGATTTGAAGACATTTTTAACCAGTTGCTGCTGTTGTATCAGGATAGTATCATGAATCCTGTCAAGAATCTTTGTTGTTTCTTTTCCTTTGCTATTGGCCTACTGAGTAGTGAATTCTGTTTCAAAGATATCACATAGCATTACAAATTTTTTTTTTCAGATATGTCTTTTGAATTTGTACTTATGACGATTTCGTTCATCAATATGGTGGACTTGAATATCTTGTTAATTTTTGCTTCATAATTACGAATGTACCTATGTTTTATCTTTTTGTGCAGATTATCTTGGTTACTCATCCAAGGACTGGGGATCTGCGGGACTCCCTTAAGTACATTTACAACTTGTATGTTGAGTATGTCGTCAAGAACCCACTATATGCTCCGGGAGCTCCAATAAGGTGATTGAATGATTTTAGTTTTAACCTAGTAAATGTGGAATTTCATATTAGTAGCATAAATTCCCTTCCCCCCGGCACCCCGCGCCCCGCCCCCCCCGTGGAATATCAATTGGTTTTACCTGGCACTTTGGAAGTGCTGCATCTAATCACTTTACAAAATGAAACTGGTGAGATGCACCATGCATTGCATTGTTTCATTCCTAAAATTGACCACAGACAGATTTTATTGTGGGATCATTAACGCCCATGTGATTCTGATGTTATTTGTGTATAAGGAGTATGTGTTATTCAAAATCGATTGTACAAAATGAAACTGGTGAGATGCACCATGCATTGCATTGTTTCATTCCTAAAATTGACCACAGACAGATTTTATTGTGGGATCATTAACGCCCATGTGATTCTGATGTTATTTGTGTATAAGGAGTATGTGTTATTCTAAATCGATTGTCTTTGTTAGTTGTTTTGCTAAGAATAATAGATTTCCAAACATTCGTAGTTGGAGGAGAGGAGAATATTATGTTTAGCCAAGGTTGGATCAAGCCTAGTCTGCTTCTTCAGCCTCTTCTCCCTTCCCCCTCCTATCATTGGAAAGAGAAGGGGACAAGGAGGTAAGAAAGAAAACAAAGGAAGAAGAAGAAAGGAAAGCGGGGAAGTGGGCTTGCTGGGGAAAGTAACTCTGTGATGCTGTAATGTGGAGAACCTTTGACAACTTCTGTTTAGAACTAGGACTCATAACGCCTAAAGCAATGCATGGCGCGGCGCCGGTGGGGGTAGAGGCTTATTTAGTTGAGCCCATATTATTGAGGCTGAACTTCAGGCTTGTTTGAAGTTCGAGCGGGTTCCAAGGCCATCTGCTGCACATGCAGTAAATTTAATTTTTTAGGGACACATGACTTCTGCTGTTACAGCTACTGGCTTTGATTTTATCACTTTCCTAACCCAACTTAGTTACTAGTAAACTGCCTTGAATATGAGCTGCTAAAGCTATTGCAATTCCCTTCTCAAATTTTATTCTTTCTTGCTCTCTTGTACTTGCTTTTTGTAGGAGTGAGCTATTCAACACAAGTCTCGACCAATATGTAAGGAGCATTGCGTAGAAGCTGAATTCAGTGGTTGGGTCATCATCATCTAGCCTCCCAGTATTAATGGTTTTATTTAGATGTTGCGTCTGCTTCATTTGACCGTGGAATTCTCTAGTCCTCCGCAGCAGCGTACGTGCTCAGCCCGGCCTCCGAGAACTTAAGTAGATTTGCTTAAAATGCGGGGCAATGTAAGCACCTGGATATTTTGTACAAACGTAATTTGCATTTTAACACTTAGGGAGACTGTCTCAATCGAATTTGGGCTTATAACGGTGTTTAATTGGTAAGGGAGGATACAAGCCCAGCAAATAAAGTTTGAATCGCTCTCGGTGGCTTTTGAATTGCCTTTGAAAGAGCCGTTGCCCAGAGACATTTTTCTTTCTGGTACGTGTGAAAGACAACTGTAGTTTTTATTTGTTTACTTAGCGAGTTGTAGTCCTTGAGTCAAGATGCACTAGCTTCCAAATCTAGCCGCCTGGTAAAATGCATCCCCACAGTGGACTTTCTGGTGTCTTACCCGACGGCTTCTGGAAGCAACTACCCAATCATCGGAAAAAACTAGTGCTTGCACGTTGTTGTCTGCTTTATCACCTTACCGACTTGCCTTGCTAGGACCGGAATCTCTCGATTTGTGGGGTGTTCTTTAATCATTCTAGTGGAAGTGCTGATGGCCTCGTAGCTGACATGAGCAATCACACCAACCTCATGTTCCATCATCCCGTAGAACGTGGAAGTCCGCGTTCTTTGTCGGCCGGGACTAGAAGAAAGTATGGGGCAGTTTCCTTTATAGCTCTCCTTCTCCGTTGAATCTCGCACAGACGGACGCAGAAAATTCAATCAGCCATGAAGGAGGCTCTAGTTCTGTACCCGACACCAGCCATTGGCCACCTCATCTCCATGGTCGAGCTCGCCAAACTGATCCTCACCGACCGGCCTTCTCTCACTATACACATACTCGTCGCCCCCCAGCCATACAACGCTGGTTCCACGGGTCCATACATAGCCGCCGTCTCTGCCAGCATCCCGTCTATCATCTTTCACAATCTCCCCAACGTTACTCTCCCTCCTACCTCCTCTCCCAACCATGAAACACTTACTTTTGAGCTCCTCCGCCTCAGCAATCCTAATCTCCACCAATCTCTCGTATCCATCTCCAAAGGCTACAAGATCCAAGCTCTCGTCATGGACGGCTTCTGCTGTCACGCTCTCTCTGTTGCGCAAGACCTCAAAATCCCCGGCTACTATTTTCACACTTCCTGTGCCGGTAGTCTCTCTTGCTTCCAATATCTTCCAATCATGCACGAAAAGATCAGCAAAAGCTTCAAGGATATTGATACGCTTCTTGAATTTCCCGGCCTCCCGCCGGTGCCATCCTCTGATATACCGAAACCGGTACTTGATCGTAATGATAAGTCCTACGAGTGCTTTCTGGAATGCGCATTCAGCGGGGCTAGATCAGCGGGAATACTTATCAACACTTTTGAATCGCTGGAGCCACGAGTTATCAAAGCAATATCAGATGGGCTATGCTTCCCGGACGGCCTATCGCCACCTATTTTCTGCGTGGGACCACTGATTGCAGCTGGTAATGAAAGAAGCGGCAAAGTTGGTGGTGATGAAGCTACGCCCGAGTGCTTAAGGTGGCTGGACCTGCAACCTGCTCGAAGTGTAGTCTTTCTCTGTTTTGGTAGCTTGGGCTTGTTCTCAAAGGAACAATTGAAGGAGATAGCTACAGGGTTGGAAAGGAGTGGCTCAAGGTTCCTGTGGGTGGTGCGGAATCCACCAACCCAGGACCATAGCTTGGCCATCACCGCCCAAGCTGAGCCAGACTTGGATTCATTGCTTCCGGAAGGTTTCTTGGAGCGGACCAAGGAACGAGGTCTGGTGGTGAAGTCTTGGGCTCCACAGGTGGCCGTGTTGAACCACGACTCGGTTGGTGGGTTCGTGACTCACTGCGGCTGGAACTCGGTGCTCGAAGCGGTGTGTGCGGGAGTGCCGATGGTTGCCTGGCCGCTCTACGCCGAGCAAAGACTCAATAGGATTATGTTGGTGGAAGAAATAAGAATTGCTTTGCCAGTGAACGAGTCGGAGAATGGATTTGTAAAAGCAGGTGAGGTGGAGAAGCGTGTTAGAGAGCTAATGGACTCCAAGAAAGGCACGTTGATCAGGGACAGAACCTTGTCGCTGAAAAATGAAGCCAAGGCCGCACTCAGTGAGGGCGGATCCTCTCGCCTGGCATTAGCCAAATTCTTCGCGTCGTGGAAGTAGCGTCGAGTCCTTGTTATTGCTGGTAAAACGGCGTGTCCGGTGTTTGTGTGATGGGATTTCATGTTACCTTAATCTTGGAATTAATGATTTGAGCAAATAAGAAATGGACCGGGAGGTTTAGGCAATGTGACAAAACAGAATGATAGTTTATTTCAGCTTTACACTGAAGTTTTTTTTTTTTTTTTTTTTTTTTTTGGGGGTAACCAAGGTGTCGGGTTAAACTTGGGACCTCAAGTTGAGGGTGTCTGCCATGCACTTCTGTCAGAGCGTTGTATTTTTGTGCTTTGGAAGCTTGGGACTGTTCTCGGTGGAACAGTTGAGGGAGATAGCAGTTGGATTGGAGAAGAGTGGCCAGAGGTTCTTGTGGGTTGTTCGCAATCCACCGACTAAGAACCATAACTTGGCCACCTCAGCTCAACCTGAGCCGGACCTACATTCATTACTTCCGGAGGGTTTCTTGGACCGGACGCAGGGAAGGGGCTTGGTAGTGAAGTCCTGGGTTCCACAAGTGGCCGTGTTGAATCACGGCTCCGTGGGGGGGTTTGTGACCCATTGTGGGTGGAACTCGGTGCTCGAAGCGGTGCGTGCAGGTGTGCCAATGGTGGCTTGGCCACTCTACGCGGAGCAAAGATTCAACAGAGTGGTGTTGGTCGAGGAAGTGAAAATTGCACTGTCCATGAACGAGTCGGAGGGGGGATTTGTGACTGCTGCGGACGTGGAGAAGCGAGTTAGAGAGTTGATGGACTCGGAGGAAGGGAACTCGATCAAGGAGCGAACCATGGCTATGAAAGATGAAGCCAATGCTGCGCTGGGTGAGGCCGGGTCTTCTCGAGTGGCGTTGACCAAACTCCTCGAGTCGTGCAAATCATATCCTGTTCAAGATTAGGCTAGCACTTCCCTGCTTTTTCTACTTTTTCCTATCCGCACCGGCGAGCCATTTGCCACGTTAAAGACAAAATGTCATGAATAAATAAACAGAAGCACTACGTTGAAGGACAATTTTAGTTAGGACAAAACTTCGTTTTCAGCTTTACTAAAGGCACTTGTCTGCCATGCACTTCTGTCTTAAAGAATTCCTAGCGCTGGTACCAACAGTAAGCTCGTGTAAGCCAAGACTGTGACAGAATTATAAAGAAAATTAGAGAAGAATAATCAGTACAAAACGGGTAAGGCAGCCAGCTTTGCTCCTGGATACATCTTTTTTCTCTGGACTTTTGGGTGTAAGCCCATGCAACAACTAAACCGTCTGGAAGTTAGGTTAGCCTCTACTCCTAACACCAAGTGACAAAGTGTGTATGAGACCCAAAATTTACGTTCAAAAAGGGTTGTACTGCTTGATGGGAGTACAAGCACGTAAGTTCCTTTACACTAATCTCACTTTCCTACTTGTGTTTATATAGGTATTGCTCAGAACCCATCCCTAGAGATCTCTCCTATACACTGAGAACCCTCACCTAGTTCTGGCCAACAAAAACCATCGAGCCCTTCACCTTCTTTTCATAGTCCTCTTCTCGGTCTTTAGAAGGTCAGAGACGCCGTGTGTCCTGGACTGGCAGTACGAGCTGAGGTGACCTGGTCCAGGTGGCTTGGAATGCGGCCTGCCCATGACATGGTCCGGGCGGCTAGGCATTCAGCTGACCTGTGGTTTCTTTGTGATGGGCTGCCCACTCGGGTGGTGCCCTGCTTTATGTTTCTACTAGTAAAGATTGTACTTCTATTTTAAGTTGTATCCGCTGCTATGTAATCTAAATCGACCATTGTATGGAATGTGTTCTAATTTGGCGTCGGGAGTCTTTGTCTAGTTACTTGTAACCTGTTTGCCTTGTTGCTTGTAATTTGGATGATTCTCTGGTTCAATAAAGATGTATATTCAGACTTGTGTTTGTGTGTGCTCTTTTCTCTCGACAACCTCCCAACGGTTTGGTTCGGGACTAACCATATTGCTCCATTGTGGTCTTCAGGTAGTGGACTGAAGGTGTAGAAGGTTGACCCAGATCTCTGCTGAGACCTAGGTGCCGCACGGATCTATTAAGTCCGTGACAGTTGGTATCAGAGCCACTTGTTGGCTCGAGGTAGACCAGAGGATGGCGTCCGTGGGCGCAACAGAGGCATCACGACCAAAGAAGAGGGTGAAACGCAAAGCCTCCCCGACCGAGACGGAGACTCCTCTTGAAGACCGATTCCAGATTCTCGAAAAAGATGTAGTGGCATTCAAGACCAAGTTTGATACAGTAGAAGACAGACTTGGCATAAACGAAAACTTTGTCTCTCGTATTGAAGAGCAATTGATTGCACTCCAAGAATCAGTGGCGCAACCAACAATTTTGTTACCCCAACAGAAGCTAAGAGATTGGGGCTAAAAGTAAAAAAGGATGTTGGTTCATTGAAAATGGTGAATAGTGCACCTTGGCCTGTAGTTGGAGTAGCGAATGAAGTGGAGCTTCACGTTAGCAAATGGCGTGGGAAAGTAGATTTCACGGTCGTGGCTATGGATGATTATAAACTAGTTCTTGGACTAGATTTTCTACACGTAGCCAGGGCTGTCCCCTTTGCTATGCACAACTGCCTGTGCATTTTTGCAGAAGGCATGTCGTCCATGGTTCCAACCCAAAGTGTGGGTTCAACACAAAAGAGCCTTTCTGCCATGCAGTTTAAAAAGGGCATGCGGAAGGGTAGACAGACGTATCTGGCTGTACTTAAAGAGGCAGACAGCGTGGTTCACAACAACCTCCCAGGAGTGATAACTAATCTTTTAAAGGAAAATGAGGATGTGATGCCTCCGGAGCTACCGAAGCAGTTACCTCCTAGACGTGAGATAGACCATGCGATTGAACTAGAACCCGGGACTAAGCCACATGCTAAGGCCCCGTATAGGATGGCGCCGCCTGAGTTGGAAGAGCTTAGGAAATAGTTGAAGGCTTTGCTAGATGTGGGATACATTCGTCCTGCGAAGGCACCCTATGGCGCACCAGTATTATTTCAATCTAAAAAGGATGGGTCTCTGCGACTCTATATAGATTATCGGGCACTAAATAAGGTGACCGTGAAGAATAAGTATCATATTCCTTTGATAGGAGATTTGTTCGATCGGTTAGGTCATGCTCGGTATTTCACGAAGGTGGATTTGCGATCAGGCTACCATCAAGTTCGAATTGCAGTAGGAGATGAGCCAAAGACTACTTGTGTGACACGTTATGGCTCTTTTGAATGGCTAGTCATGCCATTTGGGCTGACCAACGCCCCGGCAACTTTCTGCACTTTGATGAACAACTTACTTCATCCTTACTTGGACAAGTTTATGGTTGTTTATTTGGATGATATTGTGGTGTATAGTACTTCCCTGGAAGAACATGTTGAACACTTGAAAGTCTTATTTAGGGTGTTGCGTAAAAACAAGTTGTATTTAAAACCAGAGAAGTGCTCGTTTGCCCAGAAGGAAATTCAGTTCTTGGGTCATGTTATAAGTCAAGGCACCTTGCGGATGGATCCTACTAAGGTAAAGGCCATCCAAGAGTGGGAAGCTCATTCTAAAGTTACAGAGTTGAGATCTTTCCTAGGTTTGATTAATTATTATCGACGTTTTATTGCAGGGTTCTCCGCGAGGGTGACCCCTTTAACAGACTTGTTGAAGAAATCCAATCCATGGGATTGGACGGAGGCGTGCCAGCAGGCCTTCGAAAACTTGAAAACTGCGGTAACTAAGGAACCAGTGTTGGCGTTGCCAGATTTCTCGAAACCATTCGAAGTACACTCTGATGCTTTTGATTATGCCATTGGTGGAGTACTGATGCAAGGACGACATCCCATTGCTTTCGAGAGTCGGAAGTTGAACGAAGCAGAGCGCAAGTACACGGTTCAGGAGAAAGAGATGACGGCAATTGTCCATTGCCTCAGGACATGGCGCCACTATTTGCTGGGTTCTCAGTTTGTAATCCAGACGGACAATGTGGCCACGAGCTTCTTCCAGACTCAAAAGAAGTTGTCGCCCAAGCAGGCTAGGTGGCAGGATTTCTTGACTGAGTTTAACTACACTATGATTTACAAACCGGGAAAGAGCAATGTGGTGGCAGATGCTCTCAGTCGTAAGATGGAAATGGCTGTTTTGAGTTTGGTTGAAGGAGATTTGTTACCCTTGATAAACGAAGGAATGATCCACGATCCAGTAGCTAAGCAATTAGTACAGCTAGTTGCGGAAAGGAAGACTAAGCAATTCTGGTTGGAGGATGGATTGCTTTACACCAAAGGTAGGCGCTTATATGTGCCAAAGTGGCAGAATCTTCGCCGTAGACTTATTGGTGAACATCATGATACGAAGTGGGCAGGACACCCGGGACAACGTAGGACGAGAGCTCTTCTCGAAGCCTCGTATTATTGGCCAAATATGCGGGATCAGGTTGAGTTGTTTGTGAAGACCTGTCTTGTTTGTCAACAAGATAAGCCAGAAAGGAGGGCTCCAGCGGGACTACTGGAACCTCTGCCAATACCCACTCGACCATGGGAGAGCATTTCAATGGATTTCATCACTTGTTTGCCCAAGTCAGATGGATACTGTTTGATTCTTGTGGTGGTGGACCGGTTATCAAAGTATGGGACGTTTATACCGGCCCCTATGGAGTGCTCTGCGGAAGTCACGACTCGCCTATTCTTTAAACACGTTGTGAAATATTGGGGGCTACCACGGAACATCGTAAGTGATCGTGATCCACGATTCACTAGCCGACTTTGGAAAGAATTGTTTGGACTACTAGGCTCAGAACTTAGATTTTCTACAGCTTTTCACCCTCAAACTAATGGTCAGACAGAGAGGGTCAATAGCCTAGTGGAATTGTATTTGAGGCACTTCGTTGGGGAGAATCAAAGGAATTGGGTGAAGTTTCTGGATGTAGCTCAGTTCTCTTATAACCTCCAGACGAGTGAATCGACTAACAAGAGCCCCTTTGAGTTAGTGACAGGACAACAACCGTTGACTCCGCCTACCATAGAAGCAAGGGCGTCCAAGCAATGTTATAGCGCTCATGAAATTGCAAGATCGTGGAGGAGAAACACAGATTTGGCAAAGTCGTATTTGATCAAGGCTACTAGGAGGATGAAGAAGTGGGCCGACGTAAAGCGTAGGCCAGTGGTGTACAACATCGGAGATCAAGTCCTAATGAAGTTCCTCCCCTTTCAATACAAAGCATACCGACCCCTTCACGAGGGCTTGGTTCGGAAGTATGTTGGACCGTTTGAAATCTTGGCGAAGGTCGGGAAGGTGGCCTATAGGTTACTTCTCCCAGCTACACTTAGGATTTACCCGGTCTTTCATGTAAGTATGTTGAAGCCATTCCACGCTGACAAGGTGGAAGTAGAGAGGAATCAGTCTAAGCGGGCTCCTCCTGCCATGCTGACAGCCTTTGATGGAGAAGTGGAAAAGATCGTAGGGGATCGCATCTTCCGCAAGAGGTGAGCCATTCCGCGAAGACAATTCAGGGTTAAATGGAAAGGTCAACCGACAACTACGACTTCGTGGCAGAATGAAGAGGATTTATGGCAATTTAGGAATCTCATTGACGAGTATCTGGAAGCGGCAGGAGCGCAGCAGTCTTGAAGAATTGAAGATTTGAAGTGAAGATAAATGTAGGCTGGAAGTACGAGTCGGGAGTCGTGGGGTCAGGTGAGCCAAGCACAACGCTCAATGAACCTCACCCTCATGGCCTGTACAGCGACGAGGGCGTCGCTGAATTAGGTGGGGGAGATTGTCCCGGACTGGCAGTACGAGCTGAGGTGACCTGGTCCAGGTGGCTTGGAATGCGGCCTGCCCATGACATGGTCCGGGCGGCTAGGCATTCAGCTGACCTGTGGTTTCTTTGTGATGGGCTGCCCACTCGGGTGGTGCCCTGCTTTATGTTTCTACTAGTAAAGATTGTACTTCTATTTTAAGTTGTATCCGCTGCTATGTAATCTAAATCGACCCTTGTATGGAATGTGTTCTAATTTGGCGTCGGGAGTCTTTGTCTAGTTACTTGTAACCTGTTTGCCTTGTTGCTTGTAATTTGGATGATTCTCTGGTTCAATAAAGATGTATATTCAGACTTGTGTTTGTGTGTGCTCTTTTCTCTCGACAACCTCCCAACGGTTTGGTTCGGGACTAACCATATTGTTCCATTGTGGTCTTCAGGTAGTGGACTGAAGGTGTAGAAGGCTGACCCAGATCTCTGCTGAGACCTAGGTGCCGCACGGATCTATTAAGTCCGTGACACCGTGTGTCGACGTTCCAGTGGTATTTCAAAAAGAGCCCCTCAGCCTTTGTTGAACTACGTCGCATATGCAATCTTTCGCCGCTTGGCCTTCCTTCCTTGTTACTTGGCCCGCTACTCTTCGTGTCCGCATGCATGGTACTCAGCCTGACTTGCAACCAGGCCTCCTTCCCGTGCCTCGAGCTACGCCTAATCATTCCATTCTGACCGTGCATGACAATGTACGTCCATACAAAAGACTTAACTTTACTCGTGTTTCGTCTTTCTTCTCTAATGGATGGTGGAGCCAGCATGTGTGTTTTTAGTGTTTAAGGCGAGGATCGTGATGGAGAAAAATGGGTGATGTTTTGAATATGAGCTTGCTAAGCTCTACCTGGTGATTAGGTGAGCTTTGCCTCGCCAACCTTCTTGTTCACAAACAAATATAGAATGCTGTCGCTTCTGAGTACATAAGGTGTCATATAAAAGAATGATTTATCCTGCAAATGTTAAGGGTTTGTGCGAAGACAGGGAAGATCATACTTGTCACATAATACATATGCATTCTGAGGAAGAAAGAAAAAAAGATGGGAGACGGCCCCAATTTTTGTCTTGCAGTATCCACGAAAGGATGCCACGCCCATTCTTTGATGAAATGAAACTGCTCGTTGCCATTTGCCTCTTGGAAACGACTGGATGGGCTCTCAAGCTTTTGTTGACGAGAACATTTCCTCATACAGTCATCCATTTTTTGCAAAAGCAGTCCACAATTAACCGGTTAAGCTTAAAATATGTTTGAAATCCGATATCCATAGTATTATGAGATTGGCTGGTTATATCTTTTATATATAAGAATGTTTTTCTTCTTTATAAGCCAATTTTTAGAAAAGAAATAAATATTTCAATATGATATCAAAATTTAGATTTTAAATGAGGTCGTTGGCTGTGGGTATAGATGAGTATCCATAAAGATATTTTCCTATCCTTGGAAAGTAGGGCGTATCTTGATTTTTAGTCTATTATATGTTGTCAAGATATTAACCTACTACATTATTTATACACTAAAGTGTTTTTTCATCTTATAAACAGGTTTTAAAGGAAGAAATGAGTTTTGACATATTGTATATTGTATTCTTTATATACAAAATGTTTTGTCTTCTTACAAGTCGATTTTAATTGATGAAGTAGATTTTTTAGTATTGTTTCAAAATTCAAATGTGTCTAAGATGTTAGTAGAAATTCATCAGGTCTAAAAGATGTTGATTTATTGAGTTATATATATATATATATATATATATATATAAAACATATTCTCCTTTTGCTACGAGGAGGATTTTACATATATAAAGAAAAGAAGGATTTTCCTCGTTGGTATATGTTAATGTAACAGAAGAGGAGGATTTTTATCAAATTATCAACAGCATTTTTGTCATCGTCATTCACTCTCTGCCTGAGAAGATGATTTTTTAGCTAATGGATTTATTCAGAACTTCTCTCTACTTTTGCTTTACGAATAAAAGTCCATTATCTTTTAAACTTCAGGATCAAAGCCACTCGTCCAAAAGCACGTAAGCCATTATCATCAAGTAAACGGCATATTCCTCTCCAAAGAACCAAATCAGTTTTCTTTTTCCTTGAAAGCATGTTTTCCACCGAACAAGTTGCGAAAGGCACCCGACGGATCGGGTGGCACGAAATCTCTTGCTCGAAGGCTGCCTAATTCTTTCACACCAGGGGGGCGAGTTTGTTTCATAGGTGGCACCCAGTGGATGCGACAAAGATGGTTCTACGTAGCCACCTCTTTCAAGTAAAATCAACCTCTCCTGTCTGTTTTTGTTGTCTTAAACACACTTGCCGGCCGGGTTTTCTTAACCATTTTCTTGTGGCTTCTGTTGGTCTCCCTCGGGAGCACATCTTATCGCCGTCTTGATCGTCATCCACAGCATTACACGTTATATCAATTTCATCCACGCCTCTCCTCCTTTTCTCTGTGGCACTTATCCTGCATGGGGTTTTGTCCTGTTCTGGACGGCATCTTAGGAGAAGCATTATTCAAAAGATAGAGGAAGTCAGTGTGCCTCGTAGACCAAAATTTTGCAAACATAAGCGCTGACGTCAAACGTTTTTTTCTTTTCAAAAACATTGTATGGAGAGACAAAGTTACACGGAAGATTCCAGAAAAATCAGTTCACGTAAAGTCAATGCTTGAAATGGAGTTGTTGACTGATCTGATTGTGTATAACTCTTACCCAGATATCTAAAGGAATAATAATTACGATGAGGTAAACAGGACGGAAACCCGACTTAATCTTTCCAAAGTTGGAGATAGAGATTCGGGGTAAGCTAAAAATGCTGCATAAGATTTGGAGGTCGGCCATTGCCCAGGTGGAGGTGCGCAAAGGGGCCAAGATTTCTATTAATGACTTGTCCAATTAGATTGAGGATTATGTATTCGTCACGCATATTTTTATGTATTTAATTGAGAGAATCATTTTTAATGATATATAGATAGAAGAACTCAATATTGTTTTCGCTTATAAAGAGTCTACATGCATTGGCATTGGTCTACACCAAACACTTGCCGCCCAATTGTGTCGATCGTTTTTTTCACCTTGTGAACATGGAGGATGTCACAGTGCTATACCCCTCTCCAGGAAGAGGCCATCTAATAGCCATGGTAGAGCTTGGAAAGCTCATACACAAACTCTACCCATCTTTCTCCATCATCATCGTTGTTATCAACACAGAGAAAACACTTCATGCCTCCAGAGCCCAATATGTAGCCAGCGCTACCGCACAATACATGGCGACCGTGAGCGTTAACACTCCATCCATCACCTTTCACCACCTGCCTCCCATCTCCGACGTCCCTTCAACTCCTTCTCCTTTAGACGCTTTGTATTTAATCCCACGCCTCAACAACCCAAATCTCCACAAAACCCTCCAAGCCATCTCCCTGACCTCCAAGATTAAGGCCTTGATCATTGATTTCTTCTGCGATGCTGCTTTCGAAGTGGCGGCAGAACTTAGCATCCCCATCTACTATTTCTATACTTCAAGCGCAAACGCTCTTGCCCTCTTTCTGTACCGCCCTACCTTGCATAAAACCATTGACGAAACCCTTAAAGACCACCGTAACATGATTGATATTCCCGGCTTACCGTCTGTCCGGGCTTCAGACATGCCAAAGACTCTATTGAATATTGGTTCTAAGGTGTATGAGGATGCCTTAAACGCGGCCAAGCACATTGCGAAATCAAACGGGATTATCCTAAATACGTTTGACCTGCTCGAGAGAAGAGCTATTCAGGCAATCTCAGCTGGGCTATGTGTGCTAGATGGACCTACTCCGCCACTATTCTGTATCGGACCAGTGATATCAAGCAGCAATGAAGATGGAGAAAATCAGCACGAGTGTTTCGATTGGCTAAACCTGCAACCAAGTAAAAGCGTCGTGTTTCTGTGTTTTGGAAGCTTGGGGTTGTTCTCGGCGAAGCAGTTGAGAGAAATGGCAGTAGGATTAGAAAACAGTGGCCACAGGTTTCTGTGGGTAGTAAGGAATCCACCGCCAGATAATAACAAAGAGCCGAATTTGGATGAGTTACTGCCAAATGGTTTCTTGGAAAGGACCAAGGATAGGGGTTTTGTGTTAAAGCAATGGGCTCCACAGGTGGAGATACTGAGCCACAGCTCGGTGGGTGGGTTCGTGACTCACTGCGGGTGGAACTCGGTGCTTGAAGCTGTTTGTGGAGGCGTACCGATGGTTGGGTGGCCTCTGTATGCGGAGCAAAGGCTGAACAGGGTGATCTTGGTGGAGGAAATGAAGGTGGCGTTGGCAGTGAATGAGTCGGAAGACGGATCGGTAAGCGCTGCCGAATTGGAGAAGCGAGTGAGGGAGTTGATGGATTCCGAAGCAGGAAGCGAAGTGAGAGAGAGGGTCTCAGCCATGAGAGATGCTGCCGCAGCGGCGTGGAAAGACGGAGGCTCCTCTCGCGTTGCATTGGCCAAGTTGGCTGAGTTGTGGTCGACTTGATTTCGTCATCCATTGTACTCTGATTTTAGTTTCTGCAATAGTGGCTCGATTTCGACCTGCATGGTCTTACGGTGCGTCATCTCCTGTGCCATTGAAACCGAAGGAACGCAATTGGTTCATGTGAAGGCTGCATTCTTTATCCTCTTTTCCTTTTTCTGGCGCCTGACCTGGCAAAGTAGAATCCATCTTTGATCTTACTATCTTCAGTGAGATCGCGGGTTAGTGATGAATAAGCAGCTAATTTTTGGATTCTATTTCAGCGAACTTATTCTGTCGGAATCAGTTCTTTCTCACATTCTTCCATAAACATTTTTTGCCCATAATTTTCAAAGAACACCACAAACTGATGGTCTAAGCAGCGTCGGGGAGAACTCTTATCTTCTTTTTTTTCCCCATAAAAACTCATAAGATTTTGTACGTTCGGAACGCAAATTCAAGATTATCCTTCCGAAAGTGGACAGACCTATCCTGAGAAGAAATCAATTCTCTTAACTGAGTGCACTCTTTCCGCCGCACAAGGCATGGCAGGTATGGGTGCCGATCTGCCATCTCGGGGGACTTGAAACCTCATAATTCCCCATGCTAGAAGGTTCAAAGGCCAGGGCCCATTCTGGGTAGCTGGCAATTACGTGCCGCTTCCGAACGAGTTTCTTTCCAGCTGTGGCTTTCTTTGTATGCGGTAGAGCCAATTCCACGTAGCCAATAAATTGTGAAAGTTCTGCAGCCTACTTTAACCTCCGTCATGCTCTATCATCCATGTTGTCACAGGATATGACCATTTCGTCCACTCAGCTTGAAGCTTTCTCCGTCTCCTTAACATCAATGGATCCCGGACGTGTACTACGGAGTGCGGTTGTGGTTTCTTTCTATTCTAGTTATTCCTTTTGTTCTGTTCATGGTAACCTTTTTGAAAATTGACAAAGTAATTTTGTGTAAGGAATGGAGAGAATAAATTTATTACAAGAGTTATTAACATTTCAGCTCGCTGCTTATAAATAGTCACATATCTACCAATGAGAAAACCAACACCAGCTGCTCAGTTGTTCTTAATTGTTTCTCTTCTCTCTGAACATGGAGGATGCTATAGTGCTGTACCCTTGTCTAGAAAGAGGCCATCTAATAGCCATGGTAGAGCTTGGCAAGCTCATACTCAAACACTACCCGTCTTTCTCCATCATAATCCTCCTTATGAACACAGAAAACACACTTTCGTCCTCCAGTGCCGAGTATGCAGCTAACTCTACCGCCCAATACATGAAATCTGTGAACCTCACCACTCCATCCATCACCTTCCGCCACCTCCCTCCCATCTCCGACGTTCCCTCCACTACTTCCCCATTAGAATCTATGTACTTATTCCCACTCCTCAACAATCCCAATCTCCACCAAACCCTCCAAACCATCTCCCACACCTCCAAACTCAGAGCCTTTATCATTGATTTTTTCTGTGATGCTGCATTTGAAGTGGCTTCAAACCTTAGCATCCCCACCTACTACTTCTTCACCTCTAGCGCAAGCGGTCTAGCCATTTTCCTATACCGCCCCACCTTGCATAAAACCATTGACAAAAGCTTTAAGGTTCTGGATAATATGTTTATTGATGTTCCCGGCTTACCGCCAATCCCGGCTTCAGACATGCCAAAAACTGCACTGGATCGTAGTTCTAAGGTCTATGAGTATTCCTTGAACACAGGCATCCACATGGCCCAATCAAGTGGGCTCATTGTGAACACTTTCGAGAAGCTCGAAAGGAAAGCTATCAAAGCAATATCGGATGGGCTCTGTGTGCCGGATAGACCAACTCCGCCAATATTCAGCATTGGACCTTTGATTTCGAGCATCAATCAGGATCGAGATGGTCAGCACGAGTGTGTGACTTGGTTAAACTCGCAACCGAGTCGAAGCGTTGTGTTTCTGTGCTTTGGGAGCATGGGATTATTTTCAGCAGAACAATTGAGAGAAATGGCAGTAGGATTAGAAAACAGTGGCCATAGGTTCTTGTGGGTGGTAAGGAATCCACCACCAGATAACAACAAAGAGCCGAAATTGGACGAGTTATTTCCGATGGGTTTCTTGGAAAGGACCAAGGGTAGGGGTTTTGTAGTGAAGCGATGGGCACCACAGGTAGAGATACTGGATCACAGCTCGGTGGGTGGGTTCGTTACACACTGCGGGTGGAACTCGGTGCTAGAAGCTGTATGCTGTGGCGTGCCGATGGTTGGTTGGCCTCTATATGCGGAGCAAAGGCTGAACAGGGTGATCTTGGAGAAGGAATTGAAGCTGGCATTGGGGGTGGAGGAGTCGGAAGAGGGGTTGGTGACGGCGGCCGAATTGGAGAAGCGAGTGCGGGAGTTAATGGAGTCCGAAGGAGGAAAAGAATTGAGGGAGAGGGTTTCAGCCATGAGAGATGACGCTGTGGCAGCTGTGAAAGAGGGAGGGTCCTCTCGTGTTGCATTGGCCAACTTAGCTGAGTTGTGGTTCACGAAGACGAGCTAATTTCACTAGCATCGCACTGTCCAAGGTTTCGCTTATCGTAATGGTTGCTGGTTTCTGATGTTGAAGAGTGAAAAGAAGAAGATGCACTGAAGGAGCCCGAGGCTGAAGCTAAGCAGACTAGAAGAAGAAGAGCACCGCGGACTCTCTTCATTTGCTTTCAAAATAAGGTGATAAAATATCAGTTTTATTTGTTAGAATTAAGAAAAAAAAATAAGTTGGAGAATATTTCTGTTTAAGAATACGAGAATTTTTAATTTAATTTTTTTAATGAATTGTAATAGTAAGATATGCTTTTAATTTTAATTTTTTAATTCTAGAGAAATAAATTTATATATTTATAAAAATAAAAAAAATTCTGAACAGCTAGGAATATTCTTCCCATAAGCGTATTAATTGTCTTTATAATGCATTTATTATAAACTCTTCACAACTCTATCTCTTGAAAGATAATTAGGAGGTAGATTCTTTGCTAATCAATTCACGCAGAACTTCTCTCTACTATTGCTTTTCGAATAAACGTCGGTTATCTTAAACTTTAGGAACCCAACTCAAAACCACTAGTACAAAAATACATATATAATGGACTTTAAGGTAAGTGAAGTGATATAATTATATAAATGAGTTTAACTATTATTCCAATTAGATTGATTTTTTGAAATAAAATTTAAGTACAAAATAGTGGTATTAGAGTCAAACTATGATCTAATTTAGTAAACATAATTCAATAATGCTCATAATTAGTATTCTCTAGCATGAGATAGGTAGTAGACTTCATTTACTTCAAGGGAAATGTAAATTTAAGTAAGAAAAATATAATAGATCTTATTCTTTTAAAATTGAAAAAAAAAGTGAAATAATCTAATTATATAAAGAGTTTGATTACTTCTCTATTAAGTTGACTTTGTGTGATAAAACAAGGCCGACTCATACGCCATTATCCTGAAGTAAACGGCATATTCCTCTCCAAGGGAACTAATTTAGGTATCTTTGCCAACCAACAACTTGAAACCCAAAGCCGAATTCACGCAGGCTGCCAACTATTTCACACCTAACGGTAGAGTTTTGTTTCGTCGGTGGTACCCGGTGTACGCCGCAAAGAGAGTTCTACAGAGTCAATTTTTTCAAGTAAAATCAGCCCTTCCGATCTGTTGAGTCTTGAACGCACTTGCCATCTCAGAGCCGTCTTGATCATCATCAACCTTATAAAACTATATGTCAATTTCTTCCACGTCTTTCCTTTTTTTTTGTCTCTCTCTCTCTCTCTCTCTCTCTCTCTCTGCTACTTATTCTGCATTTTGTTTTGTTCTGTTCTGGACAGCCTCTTCGAAGAAGGATTATTTAAAAGATAGAGGAAGTCATAGGCTCGTATACAAAACTTTTGCCAACATATGCACTGACGTCAGTCGTTTTCTTCTTTTGAAAACACTGTCCAGAGAGAAATACACAGAAAAATCCAGAGCAATCAGTTCATTTTAAGGAAACACATAGAGTTGATGTTTGAAACGGAATTGTTGAATGATCTGTTGGCGTATAACTCTTCCCAAGATATCTGAAAAGGATAATATATTATGATAATGTCACATGGCTTGATGCCTTTGAATTGTCTATTTTTTGGCTCACGAAATTTGAGATGTACCCTTTAAACTGTACCAGGCATTGTATTATGTAACTTTTCTTTGAGAAAAAAATATTACCTTTCTCTGAAACGGTATGGAAACTACGTTTTCTTCTTTTGGAAAACAACTGTTTGGAGAGACGAAGTCACACGGAAGGTTCAAGACATATCAGTTCAGTTCAAGCTCATACGTTGGTTTCCATTCGCGTAAAGTCAACGCTTGAAACGGAGTTGTAGAATGATCTGTTGGCCTGTCACTCTTACCCAGATATCTAAAGAAATAATAATTACGATGAGGTAAACCGGATGGAAACACGACTTGCTCTTTTCAAAGTTGGAGATATAGATTCGGGGTAAGCTTAAAAATGCTGCATAAGAGTTGGAGGTCGGCCAATGCCCAGGTGGAGGTGCTCATCCATTTAGGAACAAATGCAAATGGACAAATATTTTTTGTAATGACTTGCACGCGTCTATTACGAATATTTTTATGTATTTGAATACAGCAAACTAATTGAGAGTATCATTTTTAATGATATATCAATAGAAGAACTCAATATTGTTGCTGCTTATAAAGAGTCCACATGCATTGGCATTACTCTACACCAAACCCTCTCGCCGCCCAGTTGTGTCGATCGTTTTTTTTTTCTCCTTGGTGAACATGGAGAATGTCATAGTGCTATACCCCTCTCCAGGAAGAGGCCACCTAATAGCCATGGTAGAGCTTGGTAAGCTCATACACAAAGTCTACCCATCTTTCACCATCATCATCGTTGTTATCAACACAGAAAAAACACTTGATGCCTCCAGCGCCCAATATGTAGTCAGCTCTACCGCCCAATACATGGCAGAGGTGAACGCTAACACTCCATCCATCACCTTTCACCGCCTGCCTCCCATCTCCGACGTCCCTTCAATTCCTTCCCCTTTAGACGCTTTGTTTTTGATCCCACGCTTCAACAACCCAAATCTCTACCAAACCCTTCAAGCCATCTCCCTGACCTCCAAGATCAAAGCACTTATCATTGATATCTTCTGCGATGCTGCTTTTGAAGTGGCGGCAGACCTTAGCATCCCCATCTACTATTTCTATACTTCTAGCGCAAACGCTCTCGCCCACTCTCTGTACCGCCCCACCTTGCATAAAACCATTCACGAAATCCTTAAAGATCTCGGTAACATTATTGATGTTCCTGGCTTACCGCCTATCCGGGCTTCAGACATGCCGAAACCTATATTAGATACTGGTTCGAAGGTGTATGAAGATTCCTTAAACGCGTCAAAGCACATTGTCAAATCAAACGGAATTATCGTGAATACGTTTGAGCTGCTCGAAAGAAGAGCTATTCGGGCAATCTCGGATGGGCTATGCGTGCCAGATGGACTACCTCCTCCAATATTCTGTATTGGACCGGTGATATCAAGCAGCAATGAAGATGGTGAAAATCAGCACGAGTGTTTGAGTTGGCTAAACTTGCAACCAAGTAAAAGCGTCGTGTTTCTGTGTTTTGGAAGCTTGGGGTTGTTCTCGGCGAAACAGTTGAGTGAAATGGCAGTAGGATTAGAAAAGAGTGGCCACAGGTTTCTATGGGTAGTAAGGAACCCCCCGCCAGATAATAATAAAGAGCCGAATTTGGATGAGTTACTGCCAAATGGTTTCTTGGAAAGGACCAGGGATAGAGGTTTTGTGGTGAAGCAATGGGCTCCACAGGTGGAGATACTGAGTCACAGCTCGGTGGGTGGGTTCGTGACTCACTGTGGGTGGAACTCAGTGCTAGAAGCTGTTTGTGGGGGCGTACCGATGGTTGGGTGGCCTCTGTATGCGGAGCAACGGATGAACAGGGTGAACTTGGTGGAGGAAATGAAGGTGGCGTTGGCGGTGAACGAGTCTGAAGACGGATCAGTGAGCGCTGCTGAATTGGAGAGGCGAGTGAGGGAGTTAATGGAGTCGGAAGCTGGGAAAGAGGTGAAAGAGAGGGTCTCAGCCATGAGAGACGCTGCCGTGGCGGCGTGGAAAGAGGGAGGGTCGTCTCGGGTTGCGTTGGCCAAGTTAGCTGAGTTGTGGTCCACGACGAGGACCTAATTTAGCTATCCTCCTTCCAAGGGTCCTAATTTCGTTATCACATGAACTTATTTCAAATGATCAGAAGCTGTCGACAGCTTCTTATATTTAGTTTCTTTGTGTTTCTGCTTGCTTACTTTCATGGTATCCAAACTTAGGATGAATTTGGTTTCGCCAAGGAGGTATGTTCTAGCTTGAAGCCTGTATTTGTGAATATTTTGTTTTACGTTATTAACGTGTGAAATTGTATGCTTAGTTAAATGAAGTTGTTCCCCTTCTGTCTCCTTGGCTTGTCACCTGCATACTACTACTTTGATTTAGTAGAAAATTAGAGTTTGATGGGTTTTATGGCTCAGTTTAATTGAGTAAAAATGTGAAAATATAGTCATGAAAAGTAATAAATTAGAGATTGGTAAGTTATACATGTGTAAAAAGAAGCTAATATAAACAAAAGACAAAAGTGAGAATATTGAAATGAATGCAACAAGAATATTAATTAGAAAGATATTGAAATAACTATGGGATTTAAACACTATATTTATAAGGCCATAGGCCCTGCTATAGCACTAGCAGAGCATTATGCCAATAAAGGAGAGAGAGAGATAAAGGATGTAACACGGAATAAGTAACTAAAATTTTTCTTAGTTTCCACTCCATGATCAATACAAGAGCTTCTCTTACATATTTATAGTGAGGGAGAACTTCATGCCTATGCAACTTAATTTCCTACAAGCTTCCTTCGCGTTGACTTCGCATTTGGTTGTTCTTCATTCTTCTCATATAACTTGGCCTTCATGCTCATGTAACCTCACTTACGCTGAAACTTCCTTCTAGACGAGACTTTTCTCATGTTTGAGTGCACGTAGGTCTTCCATCTTTTTCCTTGAAACTTCTTTCAACTCTCTCTTAGTTTCCTTTGACTGTATCGGGTCCTTCATTCTTCTCTCGTGAAGCTTCCTTGAAACTTCCTACAAGCTTCCTTCTAATTTCCTTCATGTCTCATTAAGATCAACCATCATTTCTCGTTCAAATCTGTTAAGAAATCGAAGAGATCGATTTAGAGCTGAAGAAATCTAAAACAGCTTCATAGAGAGAGAACGAGAACAAGTACAAGAATTCTTGTAGATCAAAAAGGATACAAACGGCGGAGCCCTAGATTGGCTCTTATGCAACCGTGAAAAGAATAAAGAATAATATATGCTTTGGGCCTAATATGGGCCCCTATATGTATGGGCTGTACGAAAGATAACATCATCTTTCAACATCCCCCCTCAAGCTGGTGGACGATATAGATCATAGACACCAAGCTTGCCTTGAAGAAAGTGATGTTGTTGTATGCCCAAAGCCTTTGTCAGTAAATCAGCGGGCTGCTCTCGAGTGGAGATATGTGCTGTCCGAATCACCTTGGTAGCAATTTTCTCTCGAATGAAGTGGTGATCAATCTCTATATGTTTGGTCTTCTCATGCAAAACTGGGTTAGCAGCAATCTTCATTGCAGCTTCATTATCACAATATAGATTTACAGGACGTAGTAAAGGTACCTGTAGATCTCTAAAAAGTCCCAAAAGCCATATGATTTCACATGTCGTAGATGCCATGGCACAATACTCTGACTCAGTAGAAGATCGAGAGACTGTGGATTGTTTCTTACTTTTCCAAGAAATCAAGGAGTCTCCAAGCATGATGCAAAAACCAGTGGTAGATCGTCTTCCCATGGGGCAAGAGCCATATATGGCATCACAATATGCTCGTAACATAAGTTGATTATCTGACTTCATCAATAATCCTTGACCCGGAGATCCTTTTATATATCTAATGACTCGGAGGGCAGCATCAAAATGAGATTCCTTGGGGGCATGCATGAACTGACTCAACAATCTAACAGCAAAGCATATGTCTGGTCTGGTCACAGTAAGGTAAATCAACCTACCAACCAATCGCTGGTATTTGGTGATATCCTTGAGAAGTGAGTCGCCTTCTTTTTCTAGAAATTCATCATATTCAAGGCTAGTATATTTCACATTTTGTTCCATTGGAGTATCAGCGGGCTTACAACCAGACAAACCATACTCTGAAATCAATTCAAGGGCATATTTACGCTGATTCATAACAATTCCAGTTGGAGATCGTGCCATCTCCACTCCTAAGAAATATTTCACTAATCCAAGATCTTTCATGTGGAATGTAGAACGCAAATATTTCTTTAGGTTTTGAATCTCCAATTCATCACCCCTAGTTATGATCATGTCATCAACGTATATAAACACAATAAGAAGTCCCTTACTTGTGGGCTTGAGAAAAAGGGAGTGATCATGTTGTGAATGATGGAACCCAGTCCGAAGGAGAGCATCTGTGAATTTTTGGTACCACTGTCTAGAGGCTTGTTTAAGTCCATATAGTGATTTCTTCAATTTGCATACTTTGCTTCCCCCTTGCGTTGAAATCCTTCTGGAAGACGCATGTATATGTCAATGTCGAGATCCCCTTGCAAGAAGGCATTGTGAACATCCATTTGATGCATATCCCAACCATGAATAGCAGCTAGAGCAGTAAGGATCCGAACTGTAACGAGCTTTCCCACTGGAGCATAAGTGTCTTCATAATCAACACCATGTCATTGACTATAGCCTTTAGCCACAAGACGAGTTTTAAAGCGATCAATGGAACCATCAGCCTTGTATTTAACCTTGTACACCCACTTGCTACCAATAGCTTTCCGACCTGCAGGTAAAGAGACTAGTTCCCATGTGTTGTTTGATTCTAAAGCCCTAATCTCCTCAGTCATGGCATCCCTCCATTTAGGATCAGAAACAGCTTCATTATATGTTGTGGGTTCAACAATGGAAGAAATGGAGCATATGAAGTGATCATGCATGCTAGAGAGCCGATGGTGTGATATAGCATGACAAATAGGGTAAGCTGTAGAAGGGATTGGAATAGGGGTACCAACATAGTCCTTAGTCCAAATGGGTGGTTTCGTGAGTCTACCTGATCGTCGGGAAGGAAGAGGAGAGGGCTCAGGGAGTGCGTGAGCTGGTCCAGTGTAGGGAATGATAGCAAGTGAGTCAGGGTCCTGCAATGCAAAGTCAGAATCTGATGAATGCATGAGAGTGGGGGGTGATGAAGAATCATGGATAGGAGAAGTCCGAGGTCTATGATCAAAAGGAAATACTGATTCATGAAATGTAACATCACGATTCACAATAAATTTTCCAGTGTGAAGATCAAGCAAACGGTATCCCTTCTGACCGAAAGATAGAGGGGATTGATCTATGCCCAAATTTATCCTTTTGAGTTAGGTTAGCTCCGTAACACAAACAACCAAAAACACGAAGATGGTCATGTTTGGGAGCTTTCCCAAATAAGCGTTCATATGGTGTTTGACCCTTGAGAATGGAACTAGGAGTACGATTAATCAAGTAAGTCGCCGTAAGAAGACATTCACTCCAAAAACGAATAGGACAGTGAGATTGGAAACGAAGAGCTCGAGCAACATTAAAAAGGTGTCTATGTTTCCTCTCAACCACCCCATTTTGTTGGGGTGTATAAGGACAAGAACTCTCATGAATGACACCATGAGAGTCAAAGAAGGTTGTGCAAGAGGTGCTAAAAAAATCTTGGGCATTATCAGTACGTATGCGCTTGATCAATTTCCCAAACTGAGTTGACACTAGAGAAAAGAATGACTGAAGATTAAGTAAAGTTTCAGTCTTATGCTTCATGAGGTATGTCCATGTCACACGGGTGTAGTCATCGACTATGGTGAGGCAATAACGGGCACCAGTGTGAGAGGGGGCTTTATAAGGCCCCCAGATGTCAACGTGTATTAATTCAAATGAGTGAGTAGTGGTGGTAGTCCTATGGGGAAAAGGGGATCGAGCATGTTTGGCAAGTGGACAAATGGCACATGTCTGAATATCATGCATGGAGGACTTGGAAACATAAAAAATATGGCGCATAGCATTAAAAGAAGGATGTCCAAGGCGTTGATGCAAGATAATATCATTAGATAAAGGAGAAGTACAAGTATTGTTTATCTCCTTAGGCACAAAAGAGTCTACTGCCAAATGAGATGTGATAGCATTACATGCATCAGAGTCAAAATTAGACACAAGGAAATAAAGACCATGCTTCACTCTACCAACCCCCGTCACTGTCCCAGTCCGCAAGTCCTGAAAAAGACAAAATTTGGAAAGTAATGTAATAGCACAATTATTGTCATGGGTGTATTTTGTGGTAGATAATAGATTTGCAGTAAATGCAGGAGCATAAAGTACATCATAAAGAAAGTATCTATTATGTAGGATGACAGATCCTATATGTGTGATAGGAATGTGTTTTCCATTGGGGAGTTTAACAGTTCTAGATTCATGAATGCATGACCGAGGAGAGATTAAGCAATGAAAATCACCAGTAATATGGTCACTAGCCCCTGAGTCTACAAGCCAATTATTAGAACAAGTGCGCTTAGGAAAGATACCTGCTATGTGAGCAGAAGTGCGTGAAGTATTAGCAGCGGCAGCAGAGGAATGAGCAATGGGATGCTTCTGTTTGTGGAGAAATGCAAGGATTTCCTTTTGATCGGCCTTGGTGAGAACAGTCCCATCATCAGAATCATCATCATCAAGAGTAGCATGATGTGCGGATTGGCGTTTGGGAGCTTTCCCTTTGCCTTTCCATGGAGGTGCACCCGGAGGACCATGAAGCTTAAAGCATTTGGATTTAGAGTGCCCTGAACCTCCACAATGACTGCATTTATGGAGTTGATAGCAGTCATCAATGGAGTGGCCTCGTTTCCCACAATATTTGCAGCCATCAGAAAGTTCCTGCAGAAATTGCTGATCTGCTGAGCCCATGTGGGCATGCGGGTGACATGATGGCAAGGAGTACGACCCATATGCGGGCTGGGCAGTAGCAGAGCCCAAGATACTAGACTGGGACAAACCCAGTGGAGAAAAGGCCCGCAGATTTTGAAGGACCAGCGGGTGGCCATGTGGGGCCCGAGCTAGCAGGCCCGTGTCAGGCACAGCTCGCGGGACAAGCTCTGTTCCAGGAGCTCGCGACCCGCGTGGCTCGAGTTGCAGACGGGAGAAACCGTCTACTGCGAAGGCCACAGAATCCGACTGAGGGGGGATTCCAACCGTCTGAGTCCGATTCTGACGCCTCTCTTCATCCCGAATCATCCCAACAACATCACATAACTGTAAACTTGGCCTCGTATTTTGGATTTGAGACCTTGCAGTGGAGAAACTCGGATCTAACCCATTCAGAAATTGGGTGAGTTTGACAGAATCTTGAAAACGTCGGAAAGTGGGGATTGTACCAAGTTTAGGGAAGAGAATGGCCACATAAGATTCGTATTGGCTCCAAAGTCTTTCAAGACAATAAGAATATTGATCCACGGGTTCCCCATTCTGTGCTGCGATGGCTAAATCAGCTTGAACGGTGCAGAGTTCTGTAATCCCCACACACTGGAATTTTTCTTGAAGATGTAACCATACTGTCTTAGCATGTGTGGCATATGTGAAAATCCGGTAAATGTCTGGGGCGAGGGCAGTGAGCAACCAGGATAAAACAACCCCATTGCAACGTTTCCAGAACGGATGTAGGGGAGAATCAGGTTCAGGTGGTGCAACAGAGGGGTCGACGATACCGTGTTTATTCTTTCCCATCAACGCCATTTCCATATTGCGGCTCCAGCTAGGAAAATTTTCAAAACCAAGTAACTTTTCCGAGACAATAAGGATACCTGTCTGCTCGGTGGGGTGGAGATAAAGGGGGTGCCCAGGTTGAATGTGGGTGGGATCGTCACGATGGCTAGAACGACCCTGTGATCGATGGCGAGTGTGAGAGCGACGGCGATGACGATGGTCATGGCGACTACGGATAGGGCTGCGGGAATTAGCAATAGACATAGTGGAATATTCAGATAAAGGGTGGAGTGAGAGGTGCAGAAAAGAACAAGAAACGGCTACAAGGAAAGAAAAAAAAAAGACGAACACTTGTTTGGTAAAATGTCCCAGTGGGGGACAAACCAAAAAAATAGAGTGAAAAAACCAAAAAAATGAGAGATGGCGAAAGGGCAAGGAGAAAAGATGGATACGAAGTGTGGATAGAATGTCCCAATGGGACAGATCAAAAAAGGGAGGGGAAAAGGGGAGGGGAAAAGCCAAATAGGGGAGGAAAAAACGAAAGAAAGGAAGAGACAGCTAGAAGGGGTAAGGAGAAAAAGACGAACACCAAGTGTTCGATAGAATGTCCCAATGGGGATAGACCAAAAAGATAGGGAAAAAACCAAGAAAAGGGGAGGGGAAAAACTAAAAGGGAGGGGAAAGATTAAAGGAGAAGTGCGGAAACGTGAAGGAGCACAGGAAGAAACATTCCTGCTCGCGATACCATGTTAAGAAATCGAAGAGATCGATTTAGAGCTGAAGAAATCTAAAACAGCTTCATAGAGAGAGAACGAGAACAAGTACAAGAATTCTTGTAGATCAAAAAGGATACAAACGGCGGAGCCCTAGATTGGCTCTTATGCAACCGTGAAAAGAATAAAGAATAATATATGCTTTGGGCCTAATATGGCCCCCTATATGTATGGGCTGTACGAAAGATAACATCATCTTTCAACAAAATCAATGGCTTTAACAGATTTATCCTTCCTTTATGGAATTTTTCACTTCTGAAACGCCTGATTTTCTAGAGGGTGTGCCATCTTGTGTCATCAAGGAGCGAATCTAGCTACGAGCACACTTTCTAGACATTGACCAGGGCAAAATAAATATGTGTTTACACTTTGATGTCTTGAATGAACAAAGTTCATGAGTTTTGGAAGTAGTATTAAAGCTGTATCAATAACAAATAGCAGTTCTTGCTGGAAATATTAATATAATACACATACTAAAATTGCAAAATGACAAGGCTTTACTATTTTGACAACATCTTAAATGACTTGACTATTTTTTTTTTTAATAATCTAGAACTTTCACGTGAGAAATACAACTGAGGGAATTTAAATTCAAAATATTTACTCTACAAGATCTTCCACATGAGTTTTTCTTATTATCTCAACTACATTTAATGGACATGACTTCACTATTTTATCTATCTCATCTTTTATAGTTTCTCCTTTTCTTTTTGAAATAGAATTTAAGCCCATAATAGTGGTATGAGTCAAACTGTGATCCGACCTAGTAAACTTAATTCAGTGATGCTCATAATTGGTATTATCTAGTATGAGATAGGTAGTAGACCTCATTTACTTCAAGGGCAATGTGAGTTTAAGTAAAAAAAATATAATAAATCTTATTCTCTTATGTTGAAAAAGAAAGTAAAATAATCTAATTATATAAAGAGTTAAATTATTTCTCTAATAAGTTAACCTTTTGTGATAAAACAAGGCCGCCACTCATACGCCATTATCATGAAGTAAACGGCATATTCCTCTCCAAGGGAACCAATTTAGGTACCTTTGCCAACCAACAAGTTGGGAAAGGCTGTGCATTGGACCGACGAATGGCGTGACATGACATGTCTTGCTTCCCGACGCAAAGAAATTCACGGTCCAGAGCCGAATTCTCGCAAGCTGCCAATTGTGTCATACCTAACGGGCGAGTTTTGTTTCATCGGTGGTACCCAGTGCATATGGCAAAGAGAGTTCTACACAGCCATTTCTTACAAGTAAAAGCAGCCTCTCCGATCTTTTAAAGAGTCTTGAACGCACTTGCCGACCGGGTTGTCTAAACTGTTTTTGAGTGGTTTCTGGGGGTCTCCCAGTGTAGTGACCATCTTACTGCCGTCTTGATCATCATCAACTTTATTACACGATATGTCAATTTCATCCACGTCCTTTTTTTTTTTCTTTTTCTTTCTCTGTCTCTCTCTGCTACTTACGCTGCATTTTGTTTTGTCCTGTTCTGGACAGCCTCTTCGAAGAAGGATCATTTAAGAGATAGAGGAAGTCATAGGCTCGTACACAAAAATTTTGCAAACATAAGCACTGACGTCAAACGTTTTCTTCTTTCCGAAAACAGTGAAGAGACAAAGTCGCACGAAAGATTCCATAACAATGAGTTCAGTTCAAGCTCATACGTTCTTTCATTCACGTAAAGTCAATGCTTTACATGGAGTTGTTGAATGATTTGTTGGTCTGTAACTCTTACCTAGGTATCTTAAGGAATAACAATTACGATAAGGTAAACCGGATAGAAACCCGACTTGGTCTTTTCAAAGTTGGAGATATAGCTAGAAATGCTGCATAAGAGAGTTGGAGGTCGGCCCCCTACCAATCTGGAGCTGCGTACCCATTTAGGAATATTTGCAAAGTGGTAAAGATTTTTCATAATGATTTGTACAATTAGATTAAGGATTACGTGCTCATTACGCATATTTTTATGTATTTGAACATTGCAAACTAATTGAGAGTATAATTTCTATTGCTATTATAAATAGAAGAACTCAATATTGTTTCTGCTTATAAAGACTCATATGCATTGGCATTAGTCTGCGCCACACCCTCGCCGCCCAATTCGGTCGATCGTTTTTTCTCCTTGTGAAGATGGAGGATGTCATAGTGCTATACCCCTATTCAGGAAGAGGCCACCTAATAGCCATGGTAGAGCTTGGCAAGCTCATACACAAACTTCACCCATCTTTCTCCATCATCATCGTTGTTATCAACACAGAAAAAACACTTGATGCCTCCAGCGTCCAATATGTAGTCAGCTCTACCGCCCAATACATGGCAGAGGTGAACGTTAACACTCCATCCATCACCTTTCAACACCTGCCTCCCATCTCCGACGTCCCTTCAATTCCTTCCCCTTTTGACGCTTTGTTTTTAGTCCCACGCTTCAACAACCCAAATCTCTACCAAACCCTTCAAGCCATCTCCCAGACCTCCAAGATCAAAGCACTTATCATTGATATCTTCTGCGATGCTGCTTTTGAAGTGGCGGCAGACCTTGGCATCCCCATATACTATTTCTATACTTCTAGCGCAAACGCTCTCGCCCACTCTCTGTACCGCCCCACCTTGCATAAAACCATTCACGAAATCCTTAAAGATCTCGGTAACATTATTGATGTTCCTGGCTTACCTCCTATTCGGCTTCAGACATCCCGAAACCTATACTCGATACTGGTTCTAAGGCGTATGAGGATGCCTTAAACGCGTCAAAGCACATGGCCAAATCGAACGGAATTATCGTGAATACGTTTGAGCTGCTCGAAAGAGGAGCTACTCAGGCAATCTCAGATGGGCTATGTGTGCCAGATGGACCACCTCCGCCAATATTCTGTATTGGACCGGTGATATCAAGCAGCAATGGAGATGGAGAAAGTCAGCACGAGTGTTTGAATTGGCTAAACTTGCAACCGAGTAAAAGCGTCGTGTTTCTGTGTTTTGGAAGCTTGGGGTTGTTCTCGGCGAAACAGCTGAGCGAGATGGCTGTAGGATTAGAAAACAGTGGCCACAGGTTTCTATGGGTAGTAAGGAACCCACCGCCTGATACTAACGAAGAGCCGAATTTGGATGAATTACTGCCAAATGGTTTCTTGGAAAGGACCAAGGATTGGGGTTTTGTAGTGAAGCAATGGGCTCCACAGGTGGAGATACTGAGTCACAGCTCGGTTGGTGGATTCGTAACTCACTGCGGGTGGAACTCAGTGCTTGAAGCAGTTTGTGGGGGCGTACCGATGGTTGGGTGGCCTCTGTATGCGGAGCAACGGATGAACAATGTGAACTTGGTAAAGGAAATGAAGGTGGCATTGGCAGTGAACGAGTCTGAAGACGGATCGGTGAGTGCTGCCGAATTGGAGAAGCGAGTGAGGGAGTTAATGGAATCGGAAGCTGGGAAAGAGGTGAGAGAGAGGGTCTCAGCCATGAGAGACTTTGCCGTAGCGGCGTGGAAAGAGGGAGGGTCGTCTCGGGTTGCGTTGGCCAAGTTAGCTGAGTTGTGGTCCACGACGAGGACCTAATTTAGCTATCCTTCTTCTAGGGATCCTAATTTCGCTATCACCCGAACTTATTTCGGATGATCAGAAGCTGTCAACAGCTAAGTTAGTTTTAGTTTCTTTGTGTTTCCCCTTGTTTACTTTCACAGTATCAATACCCAAGGCATATTTTGAATGACTTTGCAATTTCATGTCTCTTGACTTTAATAGTTTCTCCCCTGTTTTTTTCCTTGTTTAACAAAGCCATAGTTCTCAAAGACCAGGATATTCTGCAAGCAAAAATTCGTCCTTTTGTTTTTTGAGAAGAAGTAGGCACATAAAATTTACCAAAAAAGATGACCTTCAAGCTATTAAATCAATTCACCTGCTTTATTTATAGAAAAGCAACATCACAAACGGACTAATATACAAAAAGCCAAGGCTCGTAACTTGAGTGCACTATCTAGAAAAAAATCAATATTAGTAACATATTTTTTTTTTACACATTATAAAAAGATCTCTTATATTTATAGTCAGAAGCAATCAAGTAAACTAAAGGTAGCTTTTAGAAAGTAACCTTGACTATTGACAAAAAAACTATATAAAAAATTATGGTGGAATCAGATCAATTAGTCAGTGCCTTCCTCTAGACTCTGTGAAGCCGTGTTATCATTTGATGTAGATGAAAAGAATGGTGCCTCCAAGTGGACCATCCTTTGAAAATACTGTCACTTCTATATATTTTATGACCTTTTAGAAAATTTACTTAAAGTTGAAGATAAGTTCTTCATGATTAGGTCGGGCAGCAACTTCCTACCCATGGAGCTTTCTTCGGCAATTACAACAAGATTATGGCTTATCCATCCACGAGACTTTGGTTACCTCCCTGTCCACGTGGGTTGACTTGGTGATCAGTCCGGCAGGAGATCGAAGCCAGATTCTGAACTGGACTCGGTTTTGGTCCTTGCTCTACATTCTTCTTTAGCATGCGAACAAGAGACGTGTGCCTCTTTAATCAGCACTCTTCGCTTAGAGAAATATTAAAACCAAGACTTGGTATTAATAAGCTTGGCAGCATTATAGCTTTCCTTTTCCCAAAGTTGGAGCTGTTATCGCTAGTTTTCTACTTATATATACCTTGTCGCATATGGTTCCGCCGAGGAACCCAACACCCTGATCCCTACTTTCTGTTTTCGGTTTTCCGAGGTGAAGATGGAGGGCGTCATAGTCCTGTACCCGTCTCCAGGCAGAGGCCACATAATCTCCATGGTAGAGTTTGGCAAGCTCATACTCAAGCATCATCCTTCTTTCTCAATCACGGTCCTGGTCTTAGACACACAAAACATTCATTCTGCCTCCAACGCTCAATACGTGTCCAGCTCTATCGCTAAATACATTGCCGCCCTCACCGCTACCAATCCATCGATCACCTTCTACCATCTCCCACCCGTCTCCGACATCCCTTCGAGTTTTTCGGCCGTAGGGACAGGCTTTTTACTCCCACGACTCTAAAATATGTCCCAGACATCCAAACCTAAAGCCTTTGTCATTGATTTCTTCTGTGCTGCTGCTTTCGAAGTGGCAGAAAAACTTAACATCTCAACCTACTATTTCTTCACTGCCAGCGGAAGCGGTCTAGCCGCCTTTCTATACCACCCCACTCTCCACAGAAACCTGGATAAAAGCTTTGAAGATCTCAACGACACGCCTCTTGATATTCCCGGCATACCACCTCTTCCGGCTTCGGACTGGCCGAAAGTTTTGTCGAATTGTAGTTCTGAAATGTACAGGGGTTTCTTAAATGCAGCAATCCACATGCCCAAATCAAGCGGACTTATCGTAAATAAGTTTGACCTGCTTGAAAGAAAAGCTATTGAGGCAATATCGGATGGGCTATGTGTCCGAGATGGACCGATGTTAGAACAGTCAGCCGCCACGTCAGGTACCACGTCGCACGCCACGTCACGCCACGTCAGCCCTAGTGACATGTCAGCCCTACAGCCACGTCAGCCATCATCTTCGCTCCCGCGTGCGACCGCACCTACCGCGCCGCTCTCACCTACCGAGCCGCCCGTCACCGGAAAACTTTCCAAAATAGATTATGTATAATTTTGTAAAGTCTCTGAGTTGATTTTGTTCATATTTTCTTACCAATTGTAATCTGTGATTAATCATGTATTTAATCAAATCAAAATCAATAGAATGATCATCGGGAAATTTTTAGAAAATAGGTTTTGGAGTAAATTAGGGTTTCCTCGATTTTCCGGCGATCCATCGACGAAACTGTGAATTCTTTCATGGTATCACAGGAGCCGACGGCCCACGCCCCCCCACCGGAAAACCCCTCTCTCCAGATGTCGAATTCGGAAAACCCTAACCCTAGCCCTAACCCGCCTCTCCCAACAGTTCCGGCGCAATCTTCGTCGCCGATGATGCCTGCACCGACGGCCACCGAACGCTTCGACGGCACCAATTTTGTCGTCTGGAAGACACGGCTTCTCCCGTTCCTCATCTCTCAACAGCTGCTGCCCATCCTCGACGGCCGCGAACCAGCGCCGCCCGAAACACTAGTCGGCCCCGATGGCTCCAAATCCCCCAACCCCGCCTTCCAATCGTGGCTCCTCCGCGATCAAGCGGCTCTCGGGTGGATTCTGGCCACATCGACGAACACCGTCGTCACCCAATTGACCGATCTTCGGTCCTCGGCCGCCGCATGGTCGCATCTCACGCGATCGTACACCGCTCAATCCTCGGCCCGCTCCTCTGCTCTCCGCCTCCGGCTTCATACCGTCACCCGCGGCACCAGATCCGTCACCGAATTCCTTCACGACGTGAAGGAGATTCTGGACCAGCTCGCCGCGATCGGAGCGAAGATTTCCGACGACGAATACCTGACGCACATCTTCCGCCCGCGGCCTCGGCGACGACTACGACGGACTTGCCACCTCCGTCTCCGTACTGCAGCAAACCCAGCAGCTCAACCGGGAGGCCATCCACGGCCTCATCCTCGCCCAGGAAGGCCGCTTCAACGGCCGTAGCACCGCGCCGATCGACCCCGCTGTGTTCACAGCATACTCGGGCCCTCACACGGGTCCTTCGACCCCTCACTCGGGTACGGGCTCGGGCCAATCCGCCCGCGCGGATCCAGGCCCCTGGTCCAGCCCGCGCGCATCAGCGGACCAAGGCCCGTGGTCCAGCGCGCGCGCATCAGCGGACCCAGGCCCGTGGTCCAGCGCGCGCCAGCCCGCGCCTCTCGGGCCCAATTACACCCAGACCAGTGCCGATGGGCTTCTGCCCAGCCCGCCCAGCTCCTCATGGGCCCCGTGGCCCAACTCTAAGGGCCGCCGCCGAAATGGGCCCTATTGCCATCTCTGCCGCAAGTCGGGCCACCATGTCTCGAACTGCCGCGAGCGATTTAACCCCAATTTTAGCCCCCCCCATCACCAAAATTCACCTCAGGCCCATCTCTCCTACCCCAATGGCCCACTCTCCTACTACCCACCTCAAGCCAACTACACTCAACTTCCCCCCCCCCACTCAGCCATTATGGCCCCCCCAATCCCCCCCCTTCCGCCCTCGATATTGCCTCATGGCACCCTGACTCGGGGGCCTCCCACCATGTCACAGACTCTTCCGTTGCCCTCTCCGGTGTCTCTCCCTACACTGGTACCCAACAACTCACTGTGGGTGATGGAGTCTCTCTCCCCATCACTCACACAGGTAATCTCCACACCCTCTCCTTCAAATTAAACAATGTTTTAGTCGTTCCTTCTATAACCAAAAATCTGTTATCTGTTTCCCAATTTACCTTCGACAATAATTGTTATTTCATCTTTTCTGCCACTCATTTTTGGGCTATCTCTTATCTTTCGGGACAGATCATCCTCCACGGACTGCTTGATCGTGGTCTTTATCGTCTCCAGTCTTCTGATGTGTCTCCTCATGCTTTTGTGGCGTCTCGTTCCAGTCCTCTCCTCCTCTGGCACCATCGATTGGGTCATCCGTCTCCCCCAATTTTAGTCCGTCTTTTAAATTCGAGTCATGTCCCCTACACCTCCCCTACATTTCCCCCATGTAAGGCATGTGCTCTTAGTAAGAGTCATCGCCACCCCCACCCCCCCACTTCATCTCGGTCAAGTCGTCCCCTTGAACTCGTCCATTTTGATATTTGGGGTCCATCCCCCGTTGAGTCCATCAATAAAAATAAATATTATGTGTGTTTTATTGATGATTTCTCTCGTTTCACATGGCTTTATACTTTCTCTCACCGCTCCCAATTTTCGGCCATTTTCTCCACTTTCCACAAATTTGTTGAGAACCAACTCCAGTGTCGCATTCAGGCCATCCAGTGTGATGGTGCTCCTGAATTCCTCTCGGCGACCTTTCGTCATTATCTCCAAACCGCCGGTATCCATCAGCGTGTCTCCTGTCCCTATTCCCCGTTTCAAAACGGTGTTGCTGAACGCAAACATCGCCACATTGTTGAAACCGGTCTCACCCTTCTGACCCAAGCCGCTATTCCCCCTCGTTTTTGGGACTTTGCCTTTGAGACTGCTGTCTTCCTCATCAACCGCCTTCCCACCCCTGTTCTTCGCAATGTCTCCCCGTGGCAAACGTTGTTTCACCAACCCCCTGATATTAGTCGTCTCCGTGTCTTTGGGTGTACCGTCTTTCCCTATCTTCGCCCTTATGCCCCACACAAACTGGCTCCCCGGTCTAGCCCTTGTGTCTTCCTCGGCTATCCCCCCGGTTACCATGGTTACCGCTGCTACTGCCCCACTACCCATCGCATCTATCTCACTGCCGATGCCGTGTTCCATGAGGAGACCTTCCCGTTTCACCCCAGTCCTCTTTCTCCCTCCCCCTCGCCCCCCTCTACCCCTGATACAGTGCTACCTTTGGTCCCGGTCTTATCACCTACCCTACCCTCCTCCTCCCCGTCCCCTGACTCTAACCCTCCGGATTCTCCTCCAGAATCTCCCCCCCCCTCCCCACCCGGTCCCATAGCTCCTCCCCTACAGCCTTCTCGTCCCGTGACTCGCCTCCAAGATGGCACCATCCCTTGCCGTCACATCACCCGTGACCATACTATAGCCCTCACTGCCTCTCCCACCTCCCCTCCCGAACCCACTTGTTTTTCTCAGGCAGTTCGGGAGCCCCACTGGCGTGATGCTATAGTTGCGGAGTATACTGCCCTTCTCCGCAATGGCACCTGGGTTCTGGTCCCTTCCCCCCCTGGAGTCAAACTCATTGGCTGTAAGTGGATATATAAGGTCAAGCTCAAATCTGATGGTTCCTTGGAGCGCTACAAGGCCCGCCTGGTGGCTAAGGGCTTTCATCAGCAAGAAGGTATTGACTACACTGAGACCTTCAGTCCTGTGGCTAAACCTGTGACCGTTCGGACCGTTATTGCTCTGGCCTACTCTCGCGGGTGGCCCATTCGCCAGCTCGATGTCTCGAATGCCTTCCTTCATGGGCATCTCTCTGAAGTTGTCTACATGGAACAACCTCCTGGCTTTGTTGATCCTGAGCGTCCCAGCCACGTGTGCCACCTCTACCGCTCGTTGTATGGGTTGAAACAGGCCCCCCGAGCCTGGTACCAGCGACTGAGCTCCTTCCTCGTCTCCCTCGGCTTCATCATCTCCTTGGCTGACACATCCCTCTTCACCTTGCATACCCTGCGATACAGTTTCATTCTTCTAGTTTATGTGGATGATATTATCTTGACCGGTTCTCCGCAGGCGCCTTTCTCGGCCTTACTCTAGGCTCTCCACCATGAATTTGCCCTCAAGGATCTGGGTCCCATCCACTATTTCCTTGGCGTTGAAGTTCAGCCCACCCCCAGTGGTATAATCCTCCATCAGGCCAAATTTACTCTGGACATCTTAACCCGCGCCAAGATGCGTGATGCTAAGGCTATCTCCACTCCGTGCTCGACTAATGAGCCTCTGTCTATCCACTCTGGCGAACCTATCCCGGATGCCTCTCTCTATCGCAGCATTGTGGGTGTTCTCCAGTATCTCACTCTCACTCGGCCGGACATTGCTTACTCTGTCAACACTGCCTGCCAGTTCCTCCATTGTCCTACCACGGCACATTGGCAAGCAGTCAAGCGCATCCTGCACTATTTGACGGCCACTCCCAGGCTGGGTCTTCTTCTCACACGTGGTCCTTCACTTTCACTACATGCCTTTTCTGATGCAGGTTGGGCTGGTGATCGTGATGATCGCCGCTCTGTCGGTGGCTTCTGTATCTACCTTGGTCGCAATCTCATCTCTTGGAGCTCCCGCAAACAACGCACTGTTGCTCGCTCCAGCACCGAAGCTGAATACAAATCCCTTGCTGACACCACTGCAGAAGTCATGTGGATTGAGTATCTCCTTCGCGATCTTCATGCTCTTCCACCTCATCCTCTGACTCTCTGGTGTGATAACCTCTTTGCCCTTTACTTGACGGCGAATCCAGTGTTTCATGCTCGCACGAAGCATATTGAAATTGACTTTCACTTTGTCCGTGAACGCCTCGCCCGAGGCCAACTCTTCATCCAGTTCATCTCCACTCTTGATCAACCGGCTGACATCTTCACCAAATGCCTCTCTTCGACTCGGTTTAAGCTTCTTCGATCCAAGCTCATGGTCCATCCTGCCCCATCAGCTTGCGGGGGGATGTTAGAACAGTCAGCCGCCACGTCGCACGCCACGTCACGCCACGTCAGCCCTAGTGACATGTCAGCCCTACAGCCACGTCAGCCATCGTCTTCGCTCCCGCGTGCTACCGCACCTACCGCGCCGCTCTCACCTACCGCGCCGCCCGTCACCGGAAAACTTTCCAAAATAGATTCTGTATAATTTTGTAAAGTCTCTGAGTTGATTTTGTTCATATTTTCTTACCAATTATAATCTGTGATTAATCATGTATTTAATCAAATCAAAATCAATAGAATGATCATCGGGAAATTTTCAGAAAATAGGTTTTGGAGTAAATTAGGGTTTCCTCGATTTTCCGGCGATCCATCGACGGGACTGTGAATTCTTTCAACCGACTCCGCCAATATTCTGTGTAGGACCTGTGATATCAAGCAGCAACGAAGATGAAGAAAATCAGCACGAGTGTTTGAATTGGCTAAACTTGCAACCACGTCAAAGCGTCGTGTTTCTGTCTTTCGGAAGCACGGGATTGTTTTCGGCGAAGCAGTTGAAAGAAATAGCCGTAGGGCTAGAAAACAGTGGTCAGAGATTCTTGTGGGTAGTAAGGAATCCACCACCAAATAACAACAAAGTGCCGAATTTGCATGAGTTACTGCCGGATGGTTTCTTTGAAAAAACCGACGGTAGGGGTTTCGTGGTGAAGCAATGGGCTCCGCAAGTGGAGATACTGAGACACAGATCGGTGGGTGGGTTCATGACTCACTGCGGGTGGAACTCAGTGCTTGAAGCGGTGTCCTTGTGCCGTACCGATGGTTGGGTGCCTCTGTATGCGGAGCAAAGGATGAACAGGGTGGTCTTAGTGAAGGAATTGAAGCTGGCGTTGGCATTGAAGGAGTCAGAAGATGGGTTTGTGACTGCATCCGAGTTGGAGCAGCGAGTGAGAGAGTTGATGGTCTTGGAAGCAAGGAAAGAGGTGAGAGAAAGGGTTTCAGCCATGAAGGATGCAGCTGAAGCTGCCGTCGAAGAAGGGGGATCTTCTCGTGTTGCGTTGACCAAGTTGGCTGAGTCGTGGATCGGGACGACGTGCTAGTTACTCCTGTTCGATGATTTAAAAATAAATTTGGACTAGCCTCATGAAGCACGGGTCATTATACTAGAGAGTGTTGTTTTGTGTAATAGTCACAAGCTAAGAGAGAATCAAATAAGTTGTTGTGAGTATTGAGAATTATTATGTAAAAGTTATGTGTGTGAATATTATAATCATCAATTTTGTATTCTCATGAAGAAATCTAATAAGAAGAGAAGCGGTTGGTAGCTGGGCTAGTGACAAGAGACACAGGATTGGTCCAAACCTCTTTAATTTTGTGTCTCTTATATGTTTATGGTATGATTTGTCTCTATATGTTCATATGATGCAAGTTATTCACATCAAATACTTACATCTCGAGTGATTCTTGAGTTGACATATTCAAATATTCACATCAAACATTGTTTGTTTAGCACCTGCATCATATTTGAATTTATTTTGGTGCTAATTTGGTCAAAGTAGCTTGTGATTCTTAGCTTTAAAGATTGTTAGATGAAATCTTGATTTTATATCATCTTCGGAGGCTACTGTTGTAGGATAGAGTATACATATGTTATAGACATCTACTACTAGCATTGTGATCATTTTATTACATATTTCATGTGTTCGAAGAATTACATTTTAATTGAGTCATAGTGTTGTCCAAAATTATAAAATTTATTTGTCTCTAAGATTGCCTTAATTGATATCTTTGCTTTATAAGCTTATCATAACTTTATTGAGAAAATATGTGTTGATTATATGTGCAACACTTCAAAGTGAATTTTATTAAGGCCACCGTGTTGATAAAGGGCTATACTTGAAAAGAACCTTTATTGTTTATATATACACTCTAGCTAGATTTGTTTTATCTAAAATTTTGTATATCTAGCTTATTGATAAGGGGATAAGAACTTTATTGTATATGTATTGTAATCTTTTATCGGTTAGTTTGCTCTCTCTTATATAAAGAAATGTATTTGTATTTGGTGTGTGGCATCTAGGTGTAGGTCGGACTAACCTATTCTCTCACAAAACATGTAACTTGTGTGACATAGGATTCCTCAAGTTGTAAGGAATTGGTATTTCCATCACAAAGCATGTGGCTTATGTAATGTAGGATTCCTCCAGTTGTAAGTAATAGATATCAAATGTATTATTATTCTGTAAGCTAGTAAGAGCAGGTTTACTCTCATATCTTAATCTCATTCGATTAAGAAATGGGTAACACAGATTTAGAATAAGTCCAACCATCCATAAATATTTGTGTGGATTATTTACTCTTTTCCTTATTCTTTTATACTGAGTTTATTATTAATTGGGACTCTATGCCTACAAAGATAATGGGAGGTAGATATTTTTGCTAACCAATTTACGCAGAACTTATGCCTACTTCTTTCCGAATAAAAGTCCATTGTCTTTAAACTTCAGGAAGAGAACTCAAAACCACTCATCCAAAAGCACATTGGCCATTATCATGAAGTAAGCGGCATATTCCTCTACAAAGGAACCAAATTAGTTTTCTTTTTTCTGAAAGCAACTTTTCCGTCGAACAAGTTGGGAAAGGCTGTGCATTGAACCGACGAATGTGGTGACTGACATCTCTTGCTTCCAAACGCAAGAAGTTCATGCCCCAGAGCCGTTTTTTCGCAAGCTGCCAGTTATTTCACCCCTGACGGGCGAGTCTTGTTTCATCCACGTCTTTCCTTGTTTTCTCTCTGCTACTTATTCTGCATATTGTTTTGTCCTGTTCTGCATATGCACTGATGTCAGTCGTTTTCTTCTTTCGAAAACACCGTCCGGAGAGAAGTACACAGAAAAATCCAGAACAATCATTTCATTTTAAGCCAACACATATAGTTAATGCTTGAATGGATAAATATATTATAATAAGGTCACATGGCTTGATGCCTTTGAATTGACCATTTTTTGGCTCACGATATTTTGAGATACCCTTTAAACTGGTCCTAGGCATTGTATTATGTAACTTCTGAAACGGGATCGAAACCGTCTTTCCAAGGTTGGAGATGTAGATTCGGGGTAAAGCTAAAAAATGCTGCATAAGAGAGTTGGAGGCAGGCCTCTGCCCATCTGGAGATGCGCACCCATTTAGGAAGGATATGCAGAGGGACAAAGATTTTTAATAATGATTTCTACAATTAGATTAACGACGGTGGTGTTCTTTATAATGATCGCCTGCCAATTGGGCCGATCTTTTTTTCTCCCTGTGAACATGGAGGATGTCATAGTGCTATACCCTTCTCCTGGAAGAGGCCACCTAATGGCCATGGTAGAGATTGGTAAGCTCATACGCAAACTTTACCCATCTTTATCCATAATCATCGTTGTTATCAACAGAAAAAACATTTGATGCCTCCAAAGCCCAATATGTAGTTAGCGCTACCGCCCAATACATGGCAGACGTGAACGTTAACACACCATCCATCACCTTTCACCACCTGCCTCCCATCTCCGACGTCCCTTCAATTCCTTCCCCTTTAGACGCTTTGTTTTTAATCCCACGCTTCAACAACCCAAATCTCTACCAACCCTTCAAGGCATCTCCCAGGCCTCCGAGATCAAAGCACTTGTCATTGATTTCTTCTGCGATGCTGCGTTGGAAGTGGCGGCAGACCTTAGCATTCACCATCTACTATTTCTATACTTCTAGCGCAAACGCTCTCGCCCACTCTCTCTACCGCCCCTCCTTGCACAAAACCATTCACGAAATCCTCAAAAATCTCGGTAACATGATTGATGTTCCTGGCTTAGCGCCTATCCGGGCTTCAGACATGCCCAAACCTGTATTCGATACTGGTTCTAAGGTGTACGAGGATTCGTTAAATGCGTCAAAGCACATTGCCAAATCAAACGGAATTATCCTTAGTACGTTTGACCTGCTCGAAAGAAGAGCTATTCGGGCAATCTCAGATGGGCTATGCGTGCCAGATGGACCACCTCCGCCAATATTCTGTATTGAACCGGTGATATCAAGCAGCAATGGAGAAGGGGAAAATTAGCACGAGTGTTTGAATTGGCTAAACTTGCAACCGAGCAAAAGCGTCGTGTTTCTGTGTTTTGGAAGCTTGGGGTTGTTCTCGGCGAAACAGTTGAGTGAAATGGCATTAGGATTAGAAAAGAGTGGCCACAGGTTTCTATGGGTTGTAAGGAACCCCCCGCCAGAAAATAAAAAAGAGCCGAATTTGGATGAGTTACTGCCAAATGGTTTCTTGGAAAGGACCAGGGATAGAGGTTTTGTGGTGAAGCAATGGACTCCACAGGTGGAGATACTGAGTCACAGCTCGGTGGGTGGGTTCGTGACTCACTGCGGGTGGAATGCAGTGCTAGAAGCTGTTGGTGGTGGCGTACTGATGGTTGCGTGGTCTCTGTATGCGGAGCAACGGATGAGCAGGGTGAACTTGGTGGAGGAAATGAAGGTGGCGTTGGCAGTGAACGAGTCTGAGGACGGATCAGTGAGCGCTGCTGAATTGGAGAAGCGAGTGAGGGAGTTGATAGAGTCGGAAGCTGGGAAAGAGGTGAGAGAGAGCGTCTCAGCCATGAGAGACGCTGCCGTGGCGGCCTTGAAAGAGGGAGGGTCGTCTCGGGTTGCCTTGGCCTAGTTAGCTGAGTTGTGGTCCACGACGAGGACCTGGAAACAAAGTTCATGAGTTCTTGAAGTAGTATTTGTTGGGTTTAAACTTGGTCAGCCCAAATAAGATGGAAAGCCCAAAGGGCAAGAGGCCCATGAAGACCTTTTATCACCTTCTCTTTTCTCCTTCCCCTACGATGCAATTGTGCAGAGAAAAACCAGAAAACTCTAGAGACCTCTTCTTCACTAGAAATGGCTAGAATCTTCTCTATAAATATCTCCAACATCAAGCTCTCTCAACCACAAGTTTTTCTTGAAGAAGGAAGCACCAACCTTATGAAGCTATAAATACCATGGAGCACTTGGAGGAGGAGCAGAACGGAGAGAGAAGAAAGTGAAGCAAGAGAGTGAACGGAGTCCTCCAGCAAGAGTTCTCCTAGGAACGGCAGTTCCAAGTAGTTCCCATTATTGCTCAAGATTGTGAGCTTTTCCCTCCTCTCAAAGTGTTGTTGTTTGTGTTATTTGTGCCTGTATATTCAAGAGATTGCAACTCTCTTGAGTTTAATTCATTGTGTTCCTTTGAAATCTTGGCTGGTTGTATAAAGGAAGAATTTCGTCCTCCATAATAAGTTGTTTTTCAGTCTTAAATTTTCTGCCCACCACGTGTTCGACGTTTTGCCTTAACCAACCTTACCTCCTCATTTTTCTAATTTTCTTCCATATCTTTGTTCCTCTTCCATCCCATATCCAATACCCAATAAGTGGTATCAGAGCCTGGTTCACAGGTTCACTTAAAACATGTCTAACATTGTCCAAGTCCAAGTACCCAAGTTATCCCAAACCGACTATGGGAAGTGGAGTGCCCAAATGAGAGTAATCCTTGGCTCTCATGACTTGTGGAATTACATTGAAGATGGCTTTCAGGAACCAGAAAATGTATCAGCCTTGTCAGAGAATGCAAAGAAAGAACTTAAGAAGGAAAGGCAAAAGGATCAAGAAGCATTGGCCATCATCTACCAAGGAGTCGATGAAGCAACCTTTGAGAAGATTTCAGGAGCAAAGAGTGCAAAGGAAGCTTGGGAGATTCTGCAGAAGTCTTTCCAAGGAGTAGAGAAATCTAGAAAGGTACGACTCCAAACTCTTAGACATGAATTTGAATCATTAAAGATGAGTAATGGAGAGATGGTAAATGATTATGTTACAAAGGTGCTGCAGAAGTCTTTCCAAGGAGTAGAAAAATCTAGAAAGGTACGACTCCAAACTCTTAGACGTGAATTTGAATCATTAAAGATGAGTAATGGAGAGATGGTAGATGATTATGTTACAAAGGTGCAATCAATAGTAAATGAAATGAAGAGAAATGGTGAAAGTATAATTGAAGAAAAGGTAATAGAGAAGATTTTAAGGTCTTTGCATAAGAAATTTAATTATGTAGTAGCAGTTAGTGAAGAATCTAAAGACCTCTCTAAACTAAGCATTGAAGAGCTATTAGAATCACTTAAGGCTCATGAATTTAGAATGAAACAAGATGAAGAAGAAGAGACTTTAGAACAAGCTCTCCAGAGTAAGTTAAGAACTAGTTCAAGTTATAGTGGAGGAAGAGGAAATAGAGAAAACTTTAGAGGAGGATATAGAGGAAGAGGTAGATTTGGAGGAAGAAATTATCAAAATAATAGTATGGATCAAGAACAACAAATAATCCGATCTCTCACGGGAAAAGTAAGTACATTGAAATGAAATTTCATTTCCTTCGGGACCAAGTAAAGAAAGGAGTCATTAAGTTGACTTATTGCAGAAGTGAAGATCAATTGGCAAATATATTTACAAAGCTATTAAAGTTTGAAGAGTTCAGAAGGCTAAGATTTTATCTGGGCATGATCAAGTTTAAGGAGGAGATTGTAGGGTTTAAACTTGGTCAGCCCAAATAAGAAGGAAAGCCCAAAGGGCAAGAGGCCCATGAAGACCATTTATCACCTTCTCTTTTCTCCTTCCCCGACGATGTAATTGTGCAGAGAAAAACCAGAAAACTCTAGGGACCTCTTCTTCACTAGAAATGGCTAGAATCTTCTCTATAAATATCTCCAACATCAAGCTCTCTCAACCACAAGTTTTTCTTAAAGAACAAGGAAACACCGACCTTATGAAGCTATAAATACCATGGAGCACTTGGAGGAGGAGCAGAATGGAGAGAGAAGAAAGTGAAGCAAGAGAGTAAACGGAGTCCTCCAGCAAGAGTTCTCTTAGGAACAACAGTTCCAAGTAGTTCCCATTATTGCTCAAGATTGTGAGCTTTTCCTTCCTCTCAAAGCGTTGTTGTTTGTGTTATTTGTGCTTGTATATTCAAGAGATTGCAACTCTCTTGAGTTTAATTCATTGTGTTCCTTTGAAATCTTGGTCGGTTGTATAAAGGAAGAATCTCGTCCTCCATTATAAGCTGTTTTTCAGTCTTAAATTTTCTGCCCACCATGTGTTCGACGTTTTGCCTCAACTAACCTTACTTCCTCATTTTCCCAATTTTCTTCCATATCTTTGTTCCTCTTCCATCCCATATCCAATACCCAACAGTATTAAAGCTCAATTTCAGTGAACTCATTGTGTAGGATCAATGTTTTGCCTATATTTTCTTACTCTTCCTCAATCAATAAGAAAACACAACAAAATCTTGGAACAACACAATTCTTCACGATTTCCTGAGCCGTTACTCAACTATAATTCAATCTGCTGATAGTTTTTCTTACAGACCTCAACTTTTCTATCTCTAGGACTCAACTAAGCATGACTCTCCCTTACTCGTGGCCCTCCTTATAGACCGAGTTCAATATTTCAATGTCCCCAGAAATTCGAAACCCCAGTTGGGATTTTTGTTTATTCTTTTTGTAACTTTTCTGTATTTAAAATCACAAATTAATAGATTTTGTTCATATGGAAAACAGACATTAAAAACAAGGATGGTTTCCCCTTCTAGGCCCCAAGTTTGTATAATTCAGGCAGTAGAAAGTGGCTTCCTTGATCATAGAAAAGAGATCTCAGCAAGGGAGGGATACCACCTTCCTCATAACACTTCTGTCAAAAACGTAGCTCTTACACCCCACGGATATTTTTTTTAAAAAGAAATTGAGAGAATATTCAACGGTAAAGTGACTATTAGAATTAATGTGATTGCGTTTGAAAGTTTCCTCCAGTCTATCTTTAGTAGTAGCTCCACTTCCATAAATATTAATATAATACACATACTAAAATTGCAACATCCTAAATGACTTCGCTATTTTTTTTGATAGTTCAGATTTTTTCACTAATTTTTACTTGATTGTCCCAAAACATTTTCAAATTAGTTAGAAATGCATCCGAGAGAATTTGAACTAAAAATATTTATTTTACAAGATCTCCCACATTAGCCTTTCTTACTATTTCAACTACATCCCACAAGTGTGACTTCGCTATTTCATCTCTCTAAGAGTATGCCGTGACGCTTGAAACAAATTTCTAACGGATAGAAAAGCAATATCCCTAACGGATTAATATATAAAAACCCAAGGGCTTGAAACGCAACCGGGGCACTATCCTTCGTGAGCAGCTCCTACGGCAACACTGTCGGAAATTCCAGTGGCTCTTATATCATGAATTGAGGGAAATCCCCTTGTGCGGTGATAGATATCCTTATATCACAACAATACCTATATACAGATCAAGAACTGAAGAAAGACAATGCATAAACTCAGATATTCAGGTCAGCTTAGACACTTTCCATTTCATTAATTTCTCACTTTTTCTCTCTCACATAATATGGACGATCTCATAACTGTGGGAATTCTTTTATCACCCACAACTCCCCAAAGAGGGCCACTGAAGCATTCATTACTAGCCCCATCACAGGCACCATCTAGCCCTGCAAGGTACTCGACTTAGCCCGTGGGGCACTAATTGCACCCACTAAGCTCCTCTTCTAGAAAGAGCTTAGTTACAGCAACTATGTCAACACTGTTAGGACTTAATATGGTTAAAAGTAAACCACTCTGATGAGGCTAAATCAGCATGCAAGCAACGGCTAAGATTGAAGTAAGTTTGAGTGCTGGAAAAGCTCTAGTGCTAAAAGCCCTCTTTGAAGAATGACCTTTCGTGTAAGAAAGATATTGAGAAAAACAAGTAGAAGAAATAGAAAAGTTGGGGAGATACGCTCTCCATTGGTGAGAGGAGCCATGTAGCCCTCTAGAGAATAGTTCTTAGTGTTATACCGTAAGAGCATCTCTTTTAATTATGTAAAAATTTCTACTATAATTTTTTATATTTATAGATCTGTATGCATTTTATGAAACCTTTGTTAATTTATTTGTAACTTTTTGTAAGCTTTTAAATCAAGTGCTTAGAATGAATAGCCATCATTTGAGTTTTCTTTAAGTACTCTCTTTTACAATCAAACACCCTTAGTCATGCAAGGATGTTACAATCCAACAAATACACACACAATTTTCGTGTCTTCCAAGTCCAAAAGTTGGTGGGAAGTAGTGGAAGTTGCAGGTGTCTGATTGTAGCAGCTTTCTTCTAACTCTGAATTTAAGTCTCTTCTAATTGTATAATAGGTTGGTTTGCTAACAAAGTCATAGTTCTCGAAGATCTGGACTCTGCAAGCGTATGCCGTGACGCTTGAAACAATTGACCTGCTTTGTTTATAGAAGAGCAACGTCCCAAACGGATGAATATATAAAAAAAGCTATGGCCTGCAGAGCAACTGGGGCACTATCCTTCGTGAGCAGCTCCTACGCCAACACTAGGCATATGCCTTAGAACCAGCGGTCATTCGCTTAGAAAAATATAAGAACCAAGACTTAATAGGCTTTGCAGCATTATAGCTTTCCTTTTCCAAAAGTTGGAGCTGCTATCGTTAGTTTCCTACTTATATACACCTTGTCCCATATGGTTCCGCCGAGGAACCCAACACCCTCCCTACATTCTGTTTTCGTTTTTCCGAGGTGAAGATGGAGGGCGTCATAGTCCTGTACCCGTCTCCAGGCAGAGGCCACATAATCTCCATGGTAGAGTTTGGCAAGCTCATACTCAAGCATCATCCTTCTTTCTCAATCACGGTCCTGGTCTTAGACACACAAAACATTCATTCTGCCTCCAACGCTCAATACGTGTCCGGCTCTATCGCTCAGTACATTGCCGCCGTCGGCGCTACCAATCCATCGATCACCTTCTACCATCTCCCACCCGTCTCCGACATCCCTTCGACTTATTCGCCCGTGGGGTCAGGTTTCTCACTCCCACGACTCAACAACCCTAATGTTCATCAAGTCCTCCAAAATCTTTCCCAGACATCCAAACCTAAAGCCTTTATCATTGATTTCTTCTGTGCTGCTGCTTTCGAAGTGGCAACAAAACTTAGTATCTCAACGTACTATTTCTTCACTGCTAGCGGAAGCCGTCTAGCCGCCTTTCTATACCACCCCACTCTCCACAAGAACCTGGATAAAAGCTTTAAAGATCTCAACGACACGCCTCTTGATATTCCCGGCTTACCGCCTCTCCCGGCTTCGGACTGGCCGAAAGTTTTGTCGGATCGTAGTTCTGAAATGTACAGGGGTTTCTTGGATGCGGCAATCCACATGCCCAAATCAAGCGGACTTATCGTAAATACGTTTGACCTGCTCGAAAGAAAAGCTATTGAGGCAATATCGGATGGGCTATGTGTTCCAGATGGACCAACTCCGCCAATATTCTGTGTGGGACCTGTAATATCAAGCAGCAACGAGGATGAAGACAATCAGCACGAGTGTTTGAATTGGCTAAACTTGCAACCACGTCAAAGCGTCGTGTTTCTGTCTTTCGGAAGCATGGGATTGTTTTCGGCGAAGCAGTTGAAAGAAATAGCGGTAGGGTTAGAAAACAGTGGTCAGAGATTCTTATGGGTAGTAAGGAATCCACCACCGGATAACAACAAAGAGCCGAATTTGCATGAGTTACTGCCGGATGGTTTCCTGGAAAGAACCAACGGTAGGGGTTTCGTGGTGAAGCAATGGGCTCCTCAGGTGGAGATACTGAGACACAGATCGGTGGGTGGGTTCGTGACTCACTGCGGGTGGAATTCAGTGCTTGAAGCGGTGTCCTGTGCCGTACCGATGGTTGGGTGGCCTCTGTACGCGGAGCAAAGGCTGAACAGGGTGGTCTTAGTGAAGGAATTGAAGCTGGCGTTGGCATTGAAGGAGTCGGAAGATGGGTTTGTGACTGCATCCGAGTTGGAGCAGCGAGTGAGGGAGTTGATGGTCTTGGAAGCAGGGAAAGAGGTGAGAGAAAGGGTTTCAGCCATGAAAGATGCTGCTGAAGCTGCCGTCGAAGAGAGGGGATCTTCTCGTGTTGCGTTGACCAAGTTGGCTGAGTCGTGGATCGGGACGACGTGCTAGCTACTCCTGCTCGATGTTTTAAAAATGAATTTGTACTAGCTATCATTATAATAATGTTTGGTGATGCAAGATCGATCTGGACCCTCAATTAAGTTACTGAGTTTTATTTCATAATGGAGTACTGCTTTTCCCCAAGTTAAACTTACGCTTAAAAATGTTTGAAGTTCTTTATATTTAGGCACCTTTCTAATAAGATATCCTATGATTACCATGCTGCTCCTTTCGAGTACAATAGTTAAGATTTTGATTATTCTTAAAGCTGGGCTCATAATCTCCATTCATTTCCTGAGCAGGTTGAGCGAAGTATTGGGCCTTGGCACAGTCTAATCCTTCACTTACTCACTGGGAATCCAATGCCATCTACCCAAGGTGGTTGCTGGAAGACCAACACCACAAGCAACCAACAACAGTCTAGATTGTTGATTTTTCCAGTTGTACCATTTTTTTTCTTTATTTCTTTTAAGTATATATGCATGTGTTAAATTTGAGACTAAGAAATCTTAAGCAACCCTAATCAAGTGTTCATACACAAAATCCGGCAGCACCCTTCCCGTACTAATAATGCAAGCTAACGCATATGTTAAAGGTTCTAGGAATTGATTCCTTTATTTGACGGATGTACACTGTACTGGGCTAAAATAACAAGCTTTTTTTTTTTCTCGGCGGTGGAAAATCTTTTAGCCATCAGCCTAGAAGCCCTAGAGCCCAGATCTCTGTCAAGTCTCTGAAAGCCTACCCAATATTTCCTCCATGATCCTCCATACAGGGAGAAGACAAATCCTACGAACAGAATAAGGAGCCAGGCTTCTGGGAAACCAACACGTTGGTACTGAACCAAGCACGTGCATGGTTATTCTCTGCCGCTTGCGCTTTGCACTCTGCATACTCTTGATATACATTTTAGCAACAAAACCAACAACTTGTATGCTCAATTTGGCTAATAATCTCGGCGTTTTGCCCATGAGAAGTTCGTTGACTTCTGAGCTCCAGAATGGGACAAGCTCTTTTTTCATTCCATATGATTTTCCGAATCCCTATGGCAGGCAACATTAGCTTGTGACTATGTCTGCTTGCACCGAACTCAGAACGCAAATTGGAGGTGCGACCTGTGACGTTTGTCATCTGTACACAACAAGTTTGACATGCCATCTGTCAGGTTTGATAAATACAACGGTGGTATGTTCAGCTAGCTTACTTCCAGTGGCCTCAGGTTTGATAAATACAACAGTGGTATGTTCAACTAGCTTGCTTCCAATGGGCTAAGGATAGGGGAAACAAGCTAGAATTCCCATTATTCTCTTCTCCCCTTTTCTTCTTTGTCACGAAGAGAACGGGGAAGCTACTCGACTTTTGGCACGTACTGCCATTGCAGTGAGAAGCTGCTGCAGGCCGCTAAGGCTTCGGTGGTTTCGCCAATTGGAGTACAGGTAGGACGTAGGAATACATTGTGCATAGAAAAAGGAACCCCACAATGAGTTCACGGGTGACAATGAAAGAGGACCCGTGAAGATGGCGCTGATTCAAGTTTTAAGGAAGAATACAAACTTGGCATTTCGCTCCCGGACAAACCGCTTTCCAATGAGGCCAACGCCTTGAATTATTTCGACTGCTCTCGACGGCCACCCGTGACTCGCTTGCTATTAATGAAAACTAAGAAAACGACCTGCCTAGCAACCGAAAACTTTCCAGGTCAGACTCGTTCTAAAATTGGAGCCCACTAATCATGAATCCCAATCGTTATTAAGTTTTTTATTTGTCGACCTATTATGCCCATTTATTGATGAATACATGACGTTGATTGTTGGTTTGAGTTTTGGGTTTTCCACGCAGTTATTCAATATCTTTTTGGTACATGGTTCCGTTGAGAATTAGTGTTATGTATGACTTTTTAATTGTAAGTTTGACACTAAATGCACATATATTAAAAAAAAATCTCTTTGTCTTGATGATTAAATTATTCTCAGAATTTGAAGATCAGACTTTAGTTTTGCCAAACGTGTGTGTGGGAGATCTTAGAATATTGTGAAATTTGTTTAATTGTGGATTTTTTCATAGTTATGACCAATATGGCATGGAATAATAGTCTTAGTGCTATCAAATTTCTTTTTATATCTTTCATTTTTTTTCTGAAAAATCTGATATGTCAAATATCAAGGTGCCTTCTCGTTCTCCTTTTGTCTTTATTTATTCGATTTTATTTATGTGGTTTAAGACTATCAGTCCTCATGTATTTTATAACTAGGTCTTTGGAATCGTTAGCATACAATAATTGAAATTTCAACATTTTAAACTAGGTGCGCCGTGAGGCACAAATGTAATGATTTGAAACTTTTAGGCTAAGAACTGGACAAAAGTTCCTTTACCTTGTCAAAAAATCCAGCCCAACTGGTTTATTCTGTCACCTCACTTTCATCATGTACAGAAGAGGACAGAAAGCTTGAGTTGGAGGTCTTTTTACCCAAAATTCGGTCTCCTGTGCAGTGGAAATTCGGTCTTCTGTGCGTCTTGATCCTGTCAAAGTAACATATGGCCTACATGGATGAAACAGGACTTGAAACCGATTCATATGTTCTCTTCTAAACCTTTCTTGTTTGACATGGAGAAGATACAAAGAACAAAATCCAATGAAGCAACTTCCATTAACACTGTAGTTCAATTATTTCTGTCGATAAATTGAAGCCTAAGAAACCATTACAGGAGCTTCAGTTCTTGAAAAGCAAATGACAAGAAAAAACATTGAGTAAATATACTAGTTTCATCTTTTGGATCTTGAGACCCTTCTGATCAACACCAGGAGACAAAGCACGCGATATAACACAAAGAAACCGACCAAGATGTAAATATTTGTCCATCTCTGATTCTCATGGAGTCCTTTCTTCTCCAACACATCGGCTCCGGTCACCATGCACTCTTTGTTCTCTTCATACCATATCAAACAGGTTGAGACTAGGCAAGAGTACTCATTTACGAGGAGGGCGTCAAGTGCGTACTTATACATTGACAGGAAGTGCATAAAAAGCCAATACTTTGGTAAACTATCTGACGAGATGAAGTAGCCAGAGAAGAGAAAGAAAGCCCCTAAAAGTATTGTCAATAGCGAAGTACCAGCAATGTAGTTTGGCGCAAGAGAGCTCAAGAAGAGCACAAATGAGTTTGCCATCAGAACTATAATCCATGTGACTAATACGAAGTAGGCAAAAGCTTGCCAGGAAGCACAAAGACCCACCAAGAAATAGATTGAAAGCGAGTATATGATAGCGATAGAAAGCAGGTATGGCAAGAAAACTAGGGTGTTAGCCATGAGATAAGAAGAGAGTCTATAAACCCCACTTGAAGTTTCTCTTAAAATTATTGGCCTTTCATTGATGAAGATTGGAAGCGTTTCAGTTGTAGAAGAGAGAAGGAAGGTGAGAGTAAAAGCGAAGAGACCGAACCTCTTTTCGATGCCTTCCTTGTCAAAACCAATATTGATATAAATGGTTCCAAGAACTAGACCAACAACTAGAGCTTCCAATGTATTGGTTAAAAGAAGCTGTCTGGTTCTGTAAATGATCTTCCAAAACCTGCTATAAAGGGCGAGGATTTCATGGACTCTAGAGCTCTTGTATCTTATCCTTTTAGCTTCATTGTCCGAAGGAGGGGCTATGCTCTTGTCGGGTGACGGAGGGAGTGATGGGGGTGCGATGGGCTTAATCTCATTGAGCTGGTTTAGTATTTCCATGGCATATTCCAATGCATTGAGCTGCGGAGGGACGGTGAAGCCATTTGAGACTAAGAATGATTGTAGGGAAGAAATTGTGCCATGGTGCACCACTGTCCCTTTCGATAGCAGAAGGATTCTATCAATTGTAGAGAGGATCTTGAAGCTTGGTTGGTGTATGGACAAAACCACCGTTCGGTGACGCTTAATAGCTATCGACTTAAGGGTTTGCATCACGTTGAAAGCTGAGGAGCTATCGAGGCCTGAAGTGGGTTCATCAAGAAGTAAAACTGCGGGGTCATGAAGAAGGCTTAGGCCTATAGAGATGCGCCTTCGTTCACCACCCGATAGGCCCTGAGCAAGCCTGGTATTTGCTAAATGAGTTAGCCCGAGCTCGGTGAGAAGAGAGGAGACAATGTCAGCAATATCAGATGCTTTAGGGACTAGAAGGCGAGCTGCAAAAACGAAGGTCTCGGAGACAGTGAGTAATGGAAGGCATGCATCATGCTGGGGAACATAGGCGGAGAGTTTGCGGAAGGAGGAAGGGTTGAAACGCGAAGCGTTGAGAAGAAGAGTTCCATTTGTGGGTGACGTTCGGGCGGCCAAAATGTCAAGGAGAGTGGATTTGCCTGCTCCACTGGGACCAACAATGGCCAAGATTTGAGAGGGATAAGCAGTGAGAGAGACATCTCGGAGAATGTATGTGGGAGGAGTTGCGGTGCAGGGTTTGAAAAGGAAGGTCAGTGGAGCAAAGGTGTTGGAGCCGGCGGTTGATTTGGTATAGGAGATTGAAGAGGCCGTCAATTTGTAGCTCTTGAGTGGTGCTTGTGGCTTGGGCGACTGGTCTTCCATGGGAAGGCGACGGAAAGAATGGAGGGAGAGCAACTGAGAGCAAAGAGAGAGGGTCTAGCAGATGAGTTGTTGATATAGTTTCCATGAGTTTCGAGTAAAATATTGATCGAAGATAAGAAGGTAGTGGGTGCTAAAAGGTTTGTGGGGTACCTCTAAATGTAGTTTCATTAAATTGGAGGATATACAATTTGGGTAAAAGAAATACCGTCCTCAATTACTCCCTGGTTTTAGCAAAGAAAGCAATCAAGAGGACCTCCTCCTATTTTTCCTTTTCCCTAGTGATGTCCTCTCAAATCTAGTCCTTTCAAACAAAGAAGCTATTCATTTCTCAGTTGTAGTACACATTTTAACTTCTGGTCTTGACATTTCGGAAGCCTAATTACTTCCACATGCTCTACGTAAACTTTCCTCCGCAGTACTAATTGCAAACCAAATGCAAGGTAAAAATTAGAGATGTACATCACACATAAACAAATGTGTCCAATATGCATAATGTGGGGGCATCAATTGAGAGTAGTCAGAGACTAGGACATTCAGTGGGGCACAAATTTTGTACCTTATCGAGTTCACCTGGATCAAGAAGTATAAAGTTTTTTTTTTTTTTTTTTATGACCTAGAACCCCACCACTTGCATGTGGCTCAAACTGGAAGGCCCAACACTCACCCCAAAGCATTTTGTCCATTTCACGTCAAGAATGCAGCCAACTGGTTTTGAACCAAGAAGCATAAAGTTTGTTGATTATGTTTCACTTTGTGAATATTTTCTGTGGATGGTAATTACTTTTTAGGTTTCTAGTTTTGCACTACTAGGCTTGTTCAGAACAAGATGCATAACGATGTGGAGTTCTTCTCCGGATATGAAGCTTCCTATCTATCTTGAAAACTCGCCAACAACACAGTGAAAAGGACTTCCTCTTCAGTAAGAATGGTAAAAGTGATTATTGTCATCGTCTTAGTGTTGGCCATTGCGTACTACCTAACCATCCAGTTGAGTTGAGAGCCGAAGGAGTATGATGAACAACTAAGGACAAAGGAACCCAGTAGACTTCCAAGAGAGAATATTGATTCAAATTAAACGACAGTGTTGGTAGATGGAATCACGTGAATGTCCCTATTTAATTTATCTTATTCCTTATGAATAGATGACAGGCAATATTTCAGTGGGAAGTGATTGATTGGATTTGGTGGTATTCGCTGTTGAATGGACTAACCACTAATCCTCTTACTAATTCACGAGTTCACTGTTCTCTCAGAACTGTCCCTGCCTTTCTCTCTCCCTCTCATGAGCATTTGTCCCAGCTTTTGCATAAAGGAACTTACTGCAAGACGAGCTGTGCAATCCGTGACTCTTCAGTGCATTGATTTGCAATATACAAGTGGACAAACGCTTGCCATATTCTGCACGAGGGTTGATATTGAACTAATAAACGATGATGGGACCTGACTAGTTAAATGCAGTCTGGCTTGTACAATAAGGGCCACTTGGAATTCTAGCCCAAGACTTTCAGCTTTCTCGTCAGGATTCCTGATTTACGCCTATCCGGAGACTGTTTAGCTCTGAGGTGAAATTGGAAAAGCCCAATTCCTGATTTAATCCTATCTGCACTATTCATACCACATGTACAGTGCCAGTTCACATCCGTACTCTTCTTCCTCAAGATTCTCGATCTAGAAGGGATACAGGCACCAGAAATTGATGACAGTGGCCTAAGCTATTGGGACAATCTCATTGATGAGAAAGAGAATAATCTGAACAACCAAGATCTATAGAGGATCGTATCAACTTTAACTTCATCCCCCAAAGTAGGAACAATGGACAGGACCACAGAAAGGCTTGATCAATCAAATGGAACACAGAAAAAATCCTTATCAATGATAATAATTAGATGGTTCACCGGCTGAGATATGAAAGTTGCTTTAAGCTTCACAAATTCGAGGACTGGGTCACATTTACTGGTGTATAGTCCCTGTCAAATTGACTAGAGAACACAACCAACTAGGCTGGTAAGCAGGCTCCAACAACTGCAATCCTCTGCCCAACTGGAGAGATAAGAGCAAAGGAGACTGGAAGTGACTCGTGGAGGTTACAGGACCCCATGAGCCTTCCGAGACACAAGTCAAGATCTTGAACTTTCTTGGGTCAAGGAAGCTTCACGTGTGAAAAATAGAATCCGAGCATCCCTGGTTTTCTAAGCGCGCCAGGTCATTTGAAGATCTGGAGTGGATTTTCTTCTTCTCTAAGCCAGCAGTTAATTTCACACAGAAGCTGCGAACGAAATCTTTAAACTTTTTTCACTTTTGTAACATGACATTTGAAAAACTTTAAATTATGTCATCTAACTAGTTATCACAGATAAAAATCAAAAAAGAATTGTCCTAAATAGTAATAAACCTTAAAAACACGGTTTATTTTTCTGTTTAAGGTATCTGCGCCATTTGTTTTTAAGATTTATTAACTCAATTATAAAGTTCTGTGCTCCCATGTAGCGAGATTTTAGTGTTGAGTTGGACATGACACGGTTTTCCATCTATAAAATAGATTCTCGTGTGGCGTAGGGCCATGGTAGCAGCTTGCGATGGAGACCCGCCACCAATTCTCACAGCCTGACTTAACAAATACGACAAGAGTGCATGTTAATTTATTACGGCAGAAGATTGTAGTACCAAAAGAGAAAAGCCACGATGGGGTTACCTACATGCTCTAGGATTCCGAAGTAACCTAACTGGATATAGAAGCTGCGAAATCAACATGTTTGATATAGAGATTAAAGGAATTTGAGATCCCTTCCACCCCTGCCTCTCCGGAAGCTTACCACCTCCTTACACGGACGAATTTTTCAAACTTGTGCGACTGACTTTCATTTTTGCGTTCTTTTTCCCAGCTCAAGCCTTCCGCCTGAAACATTCTCACTCGCCGTTTGACAAGTGACTTTTGAAGACTGAGATGCAACCAAACAACAGTGCCTCCAGCACCCTAAGTCACCTTTACATGACTTCCAGGTCAATTTTGCCCCAGGAGAAGAAGCTTATATGACTGCAATTATTTTCGTACGCTAAGGCCAGATGTGATGGGTTATATCATCAAGCGGGCTCTCATCTGCTCTCTTAATGTTCTCAATTACTTAGGAGATTTAAGTGAAAACATGGAGCATGACTTTGCGGGTAATTCATTATAAGAAAGGGTATTCAAGGCTTATAAAGCACTTCACAGTACTCTTCTTTTTAGTGTGGGACTGAATTTTTAATAGCTTAGATCTTAAGGAAAATATTCTAAGGGTCCCATATGATTTATCATATGTTAAATCGTAACAGCTAAATATATGAGAAACACGGTTTGGAAAATGGGTTTACAAAGATTATAAGGAAACACTACTTTGGGCCCCTTCTGATAGCAGAGGCACACTGCTATATATTAAGGTCATCTTTCTGCAGCCAACAGCACGCCTTCTATTCATACTTAGATCTTTTCAAGCCTCAATCCCACCTAGACAAGTTCATCCTGCGACCAGGGAGAAATGCCGAAGATGACAACAGGCGACAAAGATGCAAGTCGTAAAAGCAAAAGGAAGTGCTTCTTGGCATTCATTTTTGCTGGCTTCATAGCACAAACCGCAACTACAGTGCTCTTTGTGCTACTGGTAATGCGCTTCCGGAATCCTAAGGTCCGGTTAGGTTCAGTCACTGTTGAAAGCCTGAGCTTGAATTCCTCAGCGTCCTTGCCCTCCTTCAGCTTGAAACTTAATGCTCAAGTTACGGTCAAAAACACCAATTTTGGTCACTTCAAGTTCGATAACAGTACAGCTGCAGTTTCCTATAGGGGTGCTGAGATTGGAGAGGGCACTATAATTAAGGCAGGGGCAGGGGCTCGATCGACAAAGAAGCTTAACGTCACTGTGTCAGCGAGTTCAAGCACGGTATCAACGAATTCTCACTTGCGGAGTGACATCGATTCCGGGATCGTTCAGCTTAGCAGCCATGCAAAATTAAGCGGGAAGATATATTTGTTGAAGTTTTTCAAGAAGAAAAAGACGGCTGAAATGAATTGCACCATGGAGCTTAATACCAAGACAAAAGCCATCCAGAATTTGGCATGCAAATGAAAATACTCGATTGCTTTCTTCTTCTTTTTTTTTCTTTTCTTGGATTGCTGAATGTATGATTTATCTTATATATGGATCTTATATATGGAGAGAGTTTCTATGTTGTAAGCCATTGTTCTTTGGACATTCTATGATGCTTGCGTGTGATTACCTTGTCGGTTTGACCATTGAGAACATTCCCATATCTACTTTATTAAGTTCTTTGCTTCAATTCAATTTTTCCTGTTCTTGGAAAGTCTGTTTCTTTTGAAGTTTTGCACTGCAAATGCTTTCTGTAGTTGGGACCTTTTTTGTTCACCTTCTTGATTCTAGTACAGGGTTCAGTTTGAACTCTCATAAAGATTGCATATCCTCCTCGTCTTTACGATAATGTATAATGCAGTTGATGGTGCTTTCAGCTCCATCCTTCTACATCAGTTTATTTAAGGTCATCTTTTATTTCACGTATAATAAATGTATACAACTTGATAAATTTCATTGACTTGGGTAATATAAAAGATGAAGCTTTTGATGTTGGCCAAGAAGGGAAACTAAAAGTAATATGATGTAACAACCTCAACCATTGAATTAAAAGATCTAAACCTATTGGCATTAATAGATCAATTATTCTTAGATGGTAACATTTTGCCATGCTTTTAAACCAATGTTTTTAGCGGTACTCTTTAGGGCAGCACACTCCGGTCACTCTGCATGGCTCTCTCTTCTCTTGCCTCCTTCTTGGTGTTTCAAGTCCCCAAGATTATTTTAGGTATACTCCCCCAATGCATAAACTCAGGATGTGGAGTGTAGCTCCAATACTAATCAAAACAAATTCAATGACTAAGCTAAAAGGCTTAAACTTGTTGACATGGTGAATTTAATTACTCTTAGACCATAACAACTAAATAAATAGTCTTCTCTCAAAAAGTTATTCTCAACTTCCAACTACAATATTATTCGAAGGGTCCATACCAGTGCAGCAGTGCTCCCATAGCCACAAAAACTATTTTATCCTTGATCATAAGTCTGCCTAAATCATATGGCAAAACCTTTAACAAGTAAAGGTGAGACATTGTTAATCTTATCTGATTTTCCGGCCCTCTAGAGACGATGATTGAGGAGCGAAGTAGTGCGAATAAGAACTGTTTCTGGGGCCAAATTCATCTGGATTTTTTTCAAAAGTGAAAACAAGCCACGGTTAGGAGGGTCACCACACCACCTGCTTTAGACCAATTATGCAAGAATCTTTTGCTTTCAACTGGACTATCGACTCACGAACCCGGTCAGAAGAGTAGTAGACATAATCACATGTATGGCCATTACATCCATAAAAAAGCAGGACGAGCTCGAGGACCCCATGTTAACATGTCAGAAGTAGTAGTCTATCAGCACATGTCAAAAGTCGCTTTCGAATAATCTGAAGAACATAGAGCTCAACAATAACTGTTAAATAAACGTTGTCTGGTGATTAGCTGATCAGCACTTTGAAGATTTGTTATATTAAACAGAGTGCTAGTTTGCTTTGCAATTGTGAAAGAAAAACAGTAAAACTGTTAAAATTTACAGCCAAAATTGAATGAATAAACCTGCTCAATGAGTAACAAACGTCCGATGGCAATCCAGAATCTTCTCCCAGCTGCTATAATTAAGTACATCACTTATCTGTTAATACTTGCTATTCCATCCTAATCTTTGAATTCCTAAGCCTTCTGCCTCCTTCTTTCCTGGTTTTATCGGGCATTAACTTGAAAAGTTTCAAATCAGTATGTGGTACTTAATTCACTCCTCTATTGTATTTTAATGTTGTAATTGTATTGTTAATGGTGCATAACATGTGAGGAATTTTGTGGAAACGTGGGTGACTTCGGTAGCGCATCTCCATGGGGGTCAAAATTTTCAATACCAAAAATAATAGTGATCAAACAACAAGTTCTAATTCTTTAGTATATTTACATTCTCATGTTACTTCTTGTATACAAAAGTCTCACTCTAAAAGTATGATCCTTTTCAATGAAGCTTAAATATAAAAAAATGTTCTTTTAATCCTATAGTTAATTTTTGGATTAAATTTTTGAACTTCTTAACTTAGTATTAAAGCACAAGTTAAATTTTCTCCACCATTTTGACCTTAAGTGTAATATTGCTTGACATGTGAGGGTGTGTGCATAGGATAAAAATTCCATATTGAAAGCATAATTCTCTATAACTTAAATAAAAAAAGTATTCCACAACCCTCTAGCCAACCTTGGGCTTCCGGCTTCTCAACTCTTCCCACCAACAAACAGCACCACATATATGCATTGATATTTTGGCTTTGTTTTTTCATTTACCATCCGACTTAAAAGCTACTATATATCTCGAGTTATCATTATGGCAAGATAACTACAATGTTTATCCTCATTTTTGCAAATATTTAGTAGTGTGACCAGGGTTGAAGGGTTTTTAAGTTCATCATGTGTCTAAAACGGTGACACTTGTTAGAAGTTAATGGGGTTACCCCGGGCTTAAGGTCTGATAAAAAAGCCCACTAAGATTAACTTTTTTCAAAGCTGAAGTATGTTCCACGGTAACAAGTACAAGCAGAAGGCGCTGGGAAGAACCTCTACGGAAAGTAAGAGCGGACTATGTCTTCTTCAGTTTTTAGAAACTCAAGTATGCTAAGGGGCTAGAGCTTCACATGATTTTGGAGTTAAGCTTAGGCGTGTAAACTCCATCTTTTGCTATCATTAGAAGTGTTTGGCGCGTTAAGGGAAGTCTTTGTTTTCTGTATAAATAACAGAGCATGGGATCATCGTAACTAAGCCTTTGAATCAAATCTTTTGCTTGTAACTTTGAACCTTTCAGTTCAAACGCTTCCATCTCTGCTTGCATGTTTAGTTCATTCTTGTCTAAAACCCACTTTTCTCTTCGGTTTTAGTTAGCTTGAACAATATGTATTAATCCTTTTTTATTATTCAAAGCTTGTCAACGCTGTTCATTGACTGCAATCTTCCACGCATAATTCAATCATTCCACAGAAAACCTATTTTACAAAGAAAGGAGAAATACGTACTCTATATCATTACGCAAAGAACTACATATGATGAACTGAACTCGATATATCTTCTTACACCCTAAAAGATTTAACAAAATCAAACATCCAAGTGCTTTTAGTGTCAAACAACAGGACTAAACGCACTTCAAATCTTGGACTGCTTTGTTCGTCAAATTAACAACCATGGTACAACTCAATTCTGCGGATTTCTTCTTCTTGATCACTTTTATCAGATGTATCTTTCCGTTTAGCTTGGCTTGGCCGCTCAGTGCCACCAATCCCAAACTGATATCATTGCGTAAGTTCGCATTTGCCGTGGTCACACTCCCTGCGACTTTCATCTTTTTCGTTGACCTAGCCTTAGCTCTTGCTTTAGGAACAACAGCATCACCAACTTGTGTGCCCTTATAAACAAAGGTAATGGTGCTCCTGTCAAACTTAAAGTGACCGAAGTTTGTATTTTTTACGGTGACTTCAGCACTGAACCTCATGTTGAGTGTGGGAAAAGTAGCAGAGGAGTTACCAGTAGTGAGTTCTTCAACTGTGATGGACCGTATCTGGAACATGGGATCTTTGAAACGCAACACTGTGAGTACAAAGACCAAGATGATCACGGTCTGGAACACAGCAAAAGCAGCTGCATAGGCTAGACACTTGGTGCGTTTCTTCCTGCGACGCCTGTCGGACTCTGCTGTGACAGCCTCTACGTCGTTTCCCTTTTCTTGAAACTTGGCTGCTTGCATGGGATAATATACCTGTTGATTCTTCTCTGCCATTCGTGGGTTTGGTTCTCTGATCGACTGCAAGTGATCAAACAAGAAAACAGGTAAACAATTGTGAGAACCCAAGTGTTCCGATGAGCTATATTTATATTTGCTTGGATAAAGCTATAGGACTATACAATTGTATAAAATAGACCGATTAGCTCAAGATAGGGCCTTCCTGGAAATATCTCAAACAACGAACAGGTAGCCCTTGGGGTGGAGCGTGCTTTATCAGATGGTTTTCAAACGCGTCCAAAGTTGCTCTCATCGGAAATTGCACAAAGTCTTTGTCATTACGACTTATAGGAAAGAACTTGCTGGGCCGAGATGTGATTAGTGAATAATTTACCACAACAAACATAGAAGCTTCTATATAGTCCTTTAAGTCAATTTCACTCAAGCGCGTTGTAATTTCTACGGTGGATATGGGGAAGCATGGCTTTTCATTCAACACGCCTTATCATGGAAGGCACGCGTTTGAAAACCGTTGTCGTCTGAATGCTGTTCCTTCTTTCAGTAACGTGTTTACCACGAAGCAAGACCAAGATGAAAAGGTGTTTAAGATATTTAATTGGACCACCAAGAAGACTCCTTTGGTATTAAGGATTTGGACAAGAAAGTGGGAATTACAGTAAATCTTCCCACCAACTATTGTTTGATGGTTTCATGATTCAAAGCTAAGATACTTGTTTTGCAAAAAAAAAAAAATTACTTTTAACTTTCCTTATCATCTCGATTACACATAAAAGGCAATCCTAAAAACCTTTCTCCGCTTTAAATTCTTAGATTAACTACGAGTAGGTAAAATTTTGTCTTAACAAGGACTCCGCTTAAGCCCCACACCATTTAAGTCCCTCCCTGTTTCCAATACAGGAAAGTTATTTCTCTCTCTTTTTTTTTCCTTTTTTTTATCAGGGTTTCACCATATTCATCATTTTCTTATGTTAATTTGTGGTCAGCCAATGGACTTACGTGGCAAATTGTCTAAGGCCGTCCCGGTCGGCGCCAACACCAAATCAGGCTAGACAAGAGAGAAATGTAGATGAACTTATATCTTTTCCAGGCCCATTCTTTGTATAGCCAACTTGTATGTGGGCTTTGTGCAACATTTTCAATAGTGCGTGTGAATTGAGAAAACAAACCTTCGGGCGTTCTATTGCTTGCGTTCTCCTTCTCTTCATTGTGCGAGACTGCACTTAGATCTGCGTTCTCCTTCTCTTCCTTTGTCCAAAACACCCTAAACATGACGACGGAAAGCGAGGACTCGCACGAAAAAGTAAGTTAATATGCTCGAAGTAAATATCTGTGGGAAATAAATCTGACTTCTTAATTATATTTTCACTGTTTTATACACTTAGACTTTTCAACTTACTTTTTGGTAATGGCAGAGTGAAAAAGCAATACCATTTGGGCTGTCAACATCTATATCAACTTGACTCTCTTTTGAGTCATTTTCCAATGCCATGCATGATCAAGTATCAGCTAAAAGTGTTCAAAGAAAGCCACGAAAGTCAAATTTGAGGACCACTGTCCGCGTGCACATTTGAAAAAAATTAGTGTTTGGAAAAATTTTCAAACAACGTATTTATTTATGACTGCTCTCATAAAAACCATTTGCACAATCAAACTCATATGTGAAAGTAGAGCACAGAGAATCTCACTTTTCAGGGACCAAAAAAAATGACAGAGAAGGGTCAATCACCCCTTCCCTTGGTACGGGCCAACGACCAAGACGGCTCCGGCAGGGAGTCACTCACGGCAAACAAAGAGCGACGCAAAAGGAAGCGCATGAAGTGCATAGCATATGTCACCGCTTTTGCTGTGTTCCTAGCCGCAGTCATACTGGTGCTCCTTCTAACAGTGATGCGGTTCAGAAGTCCCAAGTTCCGGATGCTGGCTGCGACAATCAAGAGTAATAAAGATGTTACGGTGTCTTCATTTAGCCTTCCTTTGGATGCTCAGTTCACGATAGAGAACAGCAACTTCGGTCCTTTCAAAGTCGAACATGGCACTGTTAGTTTCGCCTACAAGGGCATGACTGTTGGTGAGGCAACTATTGGAAAGGCTCGAACCGGGGCGAGGTCGACCGAAATGGTGAATGCAACAGTTACCCTGAGTTCTCTAGGCTTGGCCGGCAATTCTGGGTTAGAAAGTGATCTGGCTGGGGCTCTTTTGCCGCTGATCAGCAGCTCGAAGTTGGATGGAAAAGTGCACCTGCTTAAGGTTATCGAGAAAAAGAAATCTGCTCGGATGGATTGTTCCTTCGAGATTAATTTGGGATTGCGGATAATCCAGAATTTGAAATGCAATTGATGTTTGGACATGACCTTGTTGATGTGGTTGCCACATAAGACAACCCCGACAAGCTTCCTGCAAAAGCTCATAGAACCCTACAACACACCCCTACTCTCAGCGGTAGCTGCTAGAGCCTTCTAAACACGCGACTGAGACAAGAACGGTGCTTGTAGTTTGAAACATTGTATTTTTATAGATGTTGATTGTATTTTATCTTTATCTTGGGACTAATTTCTCCCAACAAAATCTCAATAAATGGTTTGCTTGTTAACCTAATATACAAGTTTTACACATGCAACAAATTATGTCTTCTTACAACATCCCCTTTCCTTTTCCCTTTTTCTCTTTTGTATCTTTTTGCTTTTTCCTTTGGTTCTTTCCTGCTGTGAACCAATGAACATTAAAATCCGTTGATAACATGGTTCCTTGTGTGCCTACTTTTTTGTGTTTTGATGCTTGTTTTGAACTCAGATTTACTGTTCCCTCAGTCTATCAGTCTACTGCCTCAACGGATTAATTCTACAAGGTATTTTAGGAAAGTTTCATCGTTTCTTAGGAAAACTTTCCCATTCAATAGCATTTGTCATCCAGTGCCGACACAAGCACCAAAGTTGTCTTTTTTTGACTATTTAATGGCAGTTAACCTAGTGGAGCGTGGAAACCTTGGTTGACTGGAAGATTCAAAGACAAGCTAGATTGATAATGGATAAAAACTTAAAGAACCAACTCTGTCCAACCATTTTCATTTGACTGATCAACAAGATAAACAATTGACCCAAGTGGAGAAAGGGACACACAACAACGGGTGTAAGTTATCTCAGCAGTTGGGTCTACATGCTCTATTCCTAATCTTTAATGTTTCATTATTACAAAGCTTAGTTGAGATGAGCCCAATTTAGACGCCTCTGCATTTCAACTCAACTTTTGACTTTGTCGAAATTTCTGATTAAGATCGAAGGAGTGCTGAGCTCCCCACATCTTTATTAGCTTTTCAAAGTCCCCACACAAAGTTGAAAGTTAGCTAAAAAAATTTAATACCAGACCAATGCGCAGTCATGGTAGGGTAGATTCATTCTTGTCATCTTGCAGAAGCCCTGTTTAGTGGTATGGAAGTGTATAAGTTTCGTCTCCTACTTGAGTTACCTTCATTCCTTGATTGATTTTACCCCCTAAATGACAACACTTGGTGCAGTTCTTGCGGCCTTCAGTGCGTTTTACACAGAAGACCTCCTGAAATTTTGACCCACTCATTCAGGGCCCATGGCCTTCTGTTAATGGACAACTGCCCTTTTTGGTGCCAACCTTGTCCTTAACCAAACCAAAGGCCCATTCTTTCTCCCTGCCTCTTCCTGCCAGGCACCCACCTCAAAAACATGAACTATTTAAGCACAAAAATGGCACACGTCGGTACTTCCCATGGGAAACTTCCCCCATGCAAAAAACGTTTGTTGCCCAACAATGAATATCTTTCACCCCAGCAGACAAGGAAACCGAGATCGTTCATCTTACGCAACCAAACTATATAACTTTGATATTCTTTTGATTATTTTAAGGTCCCGATTGTCGTTTTGCTTTATATTTGTTACATGGTTTGAGTAATCTTGATTATATGTCCTGTGGATAAGACACGTAAGATGAATCCATTGAATCAAGCGAGAGACACTGATTGCAATCTCAATGTGTTCCCAAGGACGATGTTTTCCCTAACAAGGAAAGTACTTATGGGAAAATGGATTCACATGATGAAGTGCAAGCATATGCTCTGCATTGATGCAAATACGCGAACCAGAAGTTGCAACATCGATGACACAAGGAGACATAAAATCAGCAGAGAAAACAGAGCCAATCTACGCTCCTCGGACGAAAATATGATGTCGGGTCTTTGTTTGTGCCATGTCCCTGGGTTCACTGCATCCTTTCCGAAAACAGTACTTGAAACTCCGGTTTTCAAGTTCTGTGATAAGTTGATGCAATGAACCGTCTTTTTGGCGTCGTGATCTCCATATGTTAGACAAGGAGGCTGTTGTTTTTTCTTTTTTTCCTTGACATGGACACAGCTCTTGGTCGTACAAGCGAGTCGTTGCAGGAATAGACATTTCATTCTCATATGTAGACGCTAAGTTGTATCTGTCTTTGCCGACTGTTCTCTTTTCCAGGTTATGGGTCCCTTGAAACTGTGCTACCGAACGTTGCTGCAAAAAACAAAGCAGAGCTGTAAGGAAAAGATGTTCTAAGCTGGCAATTTGGCCAAAAAAACAGTATCATTCTCCTGAGCCGTTGGTATGAATCTAAAGCAAAACTCACTGTTATGTCAAATCAATAAGATGCGTAATTTATGTAAACGATCTCCTAGAGGAAAAAATTACCAGTTTTCACTATGAGGAAATTAAGTTTAAAACAGTATATCAAATACAACAACAAATAAACCTCTCTTTCTTTTAATCACAAAACCTACAAGCATGTATAGGCTGCAATAAAGTGAATATAAAACTAGATTCAAGTCCTAGTTGAGAAAAACAAAAAGGAGACACTGGCTTACTTTTAATGTTGTTAAGGGGAGAAACTCAAATAGATTGCAAATTAGAAGTCTTCAAGTTGCTAGCTTAAGAACAAAAATTGTCACTGAGAAATAGTACTTCAAGAATTCAAAATTTGGAATTGACATACTGTCGTAATCTCAAAACTAAATGTAGAAAACCTACGTCAGCAAGCCACACAAAATTCCAACTTTTTTATTCATCAAGGACACTTCAAAATAAAAGAAACCTTGTTGTCACATGCCTAGGTTTTATTCCAAAATTTCAATTTAATAAGGAAAGTAGTTAGACCCTCTTATATGACCAGATTTTCTCATTTGTCTTATTAATGTAAAAAAATTTGTAAAATTTTTCTCTATTCAAATCCGTGTTAGGTCCTTTACTTACTTTACATTGGGAGATAGTTGTTGCAAAAACTATTAGGTTGAGTCATAATTTAACTTTGATATCAATTATCACAAGCCTAAGTCTCATCTTAAAATATTAACCTAATTAAGAGAATAGTCAGATTGTATTATATAGTTAAATTGTCTCACTTGTTGGATTAAGTTACTACTCTTTTAACCTAACTCAAGCCAAACCAGCGAATCAATATAAAATAATTTTTAAAAAAACTATATTTAACAGTTTTCTCCTTCAAACTTTAGTTGGTTCTAGGAAAAGACAAGGTAACAAGACTTGGAACCATTTTCAATCAAAAGCTGTCGCGCCAAGGGAAAAGATACAGGCTGATCTGCCTCATGGGCGGTCTAACTTTGAATAAGTCTTGTCTCAGCATGAGCATATACTTTCTTAAGCATCTTTGTCTATAAGTGAATATGTATTATATTTGAATATAAATTTTGATATTATACTAAAAGCTTGTTTGTTTTGAGAATTGACTCATAAAAAAATGCTTATTATTATTATTATTGTAAAGAAAATGACATCACTACGTAAGTAAGGATGAATCTTTGGTATGCCTCTGTTCCAAAGTGGTTTTACATTGAGCTTAAGATTCCCTTTCCACCCAGGGGACCAAATTTCTGGAGCTAGCCTACGAACTATGAGATGAGACTCTTTGGCCAGTTCTGCACATAAGGGGCACAGCGAAGTCCTCGATGCGATACTGGGCCACAGATTTCTGTCATTTTTGCTTGTCCTGCCATTATGATGGTGCGTCGGAAATTTAGTTTTGTTTGCCGTGCCAGCACCTTCGTCCTCATTTCATTTATGACTTCTAACCCACGTCTATGTCCTACTCTCTTTTCTTTTCATTTTGAAAGTTTGAACATCTAAGTTTTTACCAACTCCACCTGTTTCGCATTTCGTTTGAATTTGTAGGCTGCACATCGTTTCTGTGTGATTCCCCTTTGTTCTTACTGCTTTTAGTCAAAACTGGGACGCTTCGATGAGGCTCCACATACAAATTTTCCTACTTGTCACAGTGCAATAAAGGGGGTATAAAAGCACAGCATACAGAATGAAAGGAATCAATGGAGATACAAGAACTTCTGGTAATACAGTGGGAAATCAATCGGGCATCTAAGTAGTCAACCACAGCGGCAAACTCACTGGGGTGGGGGTTTGGTCTTAGAATCTACCTTCCAACATGGGTCATCTAGTGAAAGCAATGATTAAAATTTGAAAACAATGAGAACAAATGTAGCAGAAAAAAAAAAAAAACATGAAGTACACGAGTATAACTTGAGCAGCAGATTGAACAGATGCAAGGTGGTCGGAGATACTGAATAAAGCATCTTATACCATATGCTTCTGTGAATGCTTTTCAAGTTTTACTGCACACAGATTGGAGAAAAGCACTTTTCTTTCTGTTCTAAAGTACTTTCAAATGAGGAACTTTGTCAGGATAATGTAATATTGAGATCTATAGGATGCTGATTAAACCAAAATATATTCCTTTCAAGAACTTTAACGTGATTCACTAGTTTTGGTTCACATGAATTATGATATTGCATCGGCCACCGAAATCTGGCTGATAAAATGGTACTAGTATGTCAGAACTCTACAGTGTTCCTACGATCTATCTTTTCCCGCTTCATCCTTTTCCAGCTCAAACTGCCCCACAGGAACTGCATTTCGTCTGAAAAGTAAGGGACCCGAAAAATGAAAGAAAAGGGTTAACAGAAGTAATAAATCCGTCCGGTCATATCCTTCTCAGGTACTGAAATGATGATATCTTTGATTTCAACATGTATCTCATATATCAAAGAATGACATGGGGTAGAATGGAGGTCCGACGCTACAAACAGACACACAGCACGCACAAAAGATCACAAACAAGAATGCTTTCAAGCCCTTCATGATGATCCACCACTTTACAGACAATACCAGATGAGTGTATGACACCCACCGATCATCATAGCTAAACACCTAGACATTGAAAAAAAAAACTAACACCAAACAAGATTTCCAACTCTTTCTTTCTCTTTCTTCTTTACAACAAAACACCAAGAGAACAGTGTCCTCTGTTCCGTTTCCTCCTGCTTCCATTTTCTTAGAACATGTCGCGTGTTTTCTGTCAAATGCAAACCCTATTGCCGGCCTCAGTGCATGTTGTGACTGATGTCTCGTCAGAAGGTTCTCTTGCAAATCGTGAGCGCAGAGATGAATCTGAGATTAAAGCACAAGATTTAAGAGTTACTCAATGAACTTCAATATCAAGCCAAATCAAGACTATAGGAACTCAAAATTGAAGTAGAGTGAATATACCTCTGGAATATGAATTTCTTGATTTCTCATGCAACGAATCGCTACTAGAGCGGGACAGTGAAGAGTAATCTGAAATCAAAGTCAGAATGAAACAAAAGTTAGAACCAGCAAACACATTTAAATTGCAGAGTTTTCAAACCTCGATCATTAAGCGTATTTATAAACATATCCTATACCTTGAGATGAGTTGAAGGATCTCTTGCAATGAAGAATGGCGCTTTGAATCCCATCATCTTGCTGCAACAGCGAATCGTCTCTCCTATTCACTGGCTGTGCAGGGAAGGCAGGCGCTGCCGATTTGCTCTTTCGCAAGTGCTTCTTCTTAGGCAACGTCACTGTCGCCGGAGACGATGCAGGGGAAGAGACCGACAACGCTTCGGAGAGCTTTATCTTCTCGCTGTACCTTTTTGAGACCTTGATGTACAGAGGTTTGATTAGGTTCAAGTACTTTTGTATCACTTCCTTCGAGAAGCGCTCTGTTTTTGAGTCCTCCGAGGGCTGGTTTTCTTGTAATTTGCTTTCAGTTTTTCTCAAACTGTTCCCTCTTTTGAATAGTGAACTTCTCGGAGTTTCTTCAACCTTGAGCTCCACTGTGAATAAGGCCTTTCTTTCTTCGACTTTCTGCTTCTGGTTGTCCATGGAGACGGTTTTGGACTCCATTTTTGGCGTAGGCGCTGACTTTGTCTTCGGCTTCTTAAACATGAGGACTTGGAATCTTGGAGCTGATTTCAGCAGAGCGATCGGGGACTGAGGCTTTGAACTAGGCTCAATTGGGAGGATTTTTCTTCTGGAGATAGGATCATTAGGAGACAAGGAAAGGGTTGGCTCTGAGAAATGAAAGACAGCTTTTTTGGCCGTGTTGTTGGGGTGGTGCTCCTTGGACCCAGGCCTGGTTTTGTTTTCTTTGTCAGTGTTGCTTTCTGGGTCGTCGTTGCTTCTGTTTTTCTTGCTGTCAAAATCAGAGACCGTTAGCTCCAAGTCGAAGAAAGAGTCTTCTTCTTCTTCTTCTTCTTCTTTGAGCTCATCCTTTTTTTCCTTCCGAGGATTAGGAGCTCCATCTGTGATGAAGGAGTAGGAGTTGGCGGGTCTCCAGAACTTGAGGAAGTTTACAGCTTCCATGGTTTATGATAGACAGCTAGAGGGTTTGAGAAATGGGCTTAGCTTATTCAGGCTTTTGAAGGGTTTTATAGCGGGGATCAGACCAGAGAGAGACAGAGAGAACGTGAGTAGTAATGAATGGAAGTGAGAGCACTCTATTTAATTTTCACTTCGTTTTATGGTTGTGTTTGCAAGCATCGGGGAGCAGAGAATAACGTAAGCTTTTCTTTTGCTTTTTGAGGAGAGAGAGTCGCTTTTTGTTTTGGTATTTTTCCTTGTTCCTTGCATTGAACTGCCTACGTGGGTTTCAACGGGCAACCATGTGAGACTTTTCCTTCAAAAGAGACGAGGGTGTGTATAGCCTGTTGTATACCTATAAAGTTCCAGAGTGCAGACCAGAAAATGCAGAAACAGTCTTCTGTCACTGCAGATTTCAGATCAGACTCCAACAGCTACCTGAGTACTTATCCTTCCACACGCGCACATCATCGCTTTGAACAGTAGACTATCAAGAAATGTCTTTTAAGAATATGGCTTCGCTCTTCCCATCCTTATTTCCTAGATTTTACCAAAAGGATATCAGGAGGAGAGAAGCAATGTTAGATCAAATGTGTAAATAAGCTTCATCATTAAATTAGAAAGGAATGCTTGGGACGTTGAGTTTCAACCTTTGAATTACATTGTTAATAGAAATCTTGAGTCAACTGCTAGTTGGATTCTCATTTGGGAAGGACCCTTAAAAGACAAAGGAAAGAAATTTTTTGAGCCGTAGAAAAGAAATATTGGAGAGCTTTGAAAAAACCTGTTGGAATTGGGGTATAAAGGCAGCGCGTGGGGCCTATTGTACATGTACATTGTTGGAAGGTATTCTTTTCTGTAGAGAAGACATGGGGATGGTGACGAGAAACTTCCAAAAAGTGAAGACTAAAATGAAAAGATACAAAAGCCAAAAAGAAAAGACACAGAAAAGAGAAGAGCGAGGAAAGCAAAGCAAAGTTTAACAAAGGAAGCGTAAGGTCATCTACTTTGCTTTTTCAGTCTTATTGAAAGATCTGTTAAAGGCTGAAAATTAGCTTCTTTACAAGGCAAACCAGTGGTGCAGATGGGGCACGCATGTTCCGAGTCTACCTTTGAAGAGGGCGTCCAACCCTTTCTCTTTTGGAGGGCTAGGTGGGCAGGAGCCAGTCAAGGTCTTTGCTATAAAAGGTTTGACTTGTGCAGATGGGCTTGCTTTCTCTTGGGCCATCTTGAAAGGTGTGTGAAATGCTCAGGGAAGGCATGTTTCCTCTTTTCCCTTCTTTGTGAACTTTGGAAAAGTGTTGCTAAAATCTGTTCATGTATGATATAGGGGTAAGTGCCCAATTGCAACCTTCTTTTCAGCAAAAACAGTGTCAAAACAAATAGAGTAATTCCTTGTTTTTAGGCAAGAACCAGAGGACCCGTGTCAGGCCTGCTGCTGTGGTCCAAAATTGTTGCCAAGTTTATACAAAGAAGATGCAGCTTATGCGTACAAGTTGGATAAGCTAGTTACTATATGTGGTCCTGAACTGCCTCTCGAGATCCTAGCTTTTTGAGCATCCAAACCATGCATTAGGCATCTTACTGCTCCCACAATGTCACATGATCATTACAGCATTCATGAAGTCTGCAGCTTTACAATCTGTATTCTTTTTAGTTTAGCCTGCATAATACTAACATGCAGAATGATGCCTAATGCATAGGTTATTTTAGCCACATACATCTCTTCCATGATTTTGAAGTTGAAAACTTATCCTTTGGGCGTCATGTCGTAAGGTGTAGGGTTCTGCACCCTGCTTTCAAATTCTTTTTTCTGCTCCTTTTGTGACGAAAGGAGAAGAGGGTTCCCCACCATCATCATTCTCATTTTTTCTTGTTGTCATCTCAGGTAGATCAAACAAGTCCCTGTCCGAAAATTCCTTTCCACTCAAGAGCCTGCTATGACTTTTATGTGTGTCTTTTGGTTCCGGTTGTTAGGTGTTCCTCTTTCCGTCCATTGAAGAAATCCAGAGTTGGTTGGCTAGTCAAATTATTCCTTAATGAATGGTATGAATGGTGGGATCTTCGTGTTTAGAATCATGATTTTAGTGATTAATATAAAGTTTACATGTCGGAGCACACCAATCTCGCAGTTGCGTATGAAAAGTAACAAAATTGTTGGCTTTTTAACAGTGCTGGAGAACCTTCCACTATAACTAGAAATACTCAATAATTTCTTTGAAATCAATCTACCGTAATGATGACGCCAAGTTGCACCGACCCAAGGGATGGTGGATCTGTCATATGAATTTATGGGAACTACAATTCTAAGAATCTATACTGTTTGCTGTTTTTGCGCAATCAATGGGTGGTATTGTTCTCATTCTTTTTCTGCCGCCTACTTGACCAATCTCAGTTCGATCCCAAGCCAATACCCAAAACTGGTGAGCCATGGAATACTAGAGCTCTAAGAAGAACATTGTGGTAAGTAGATTTTTCTTCTAGAAAATGTTCTCACCAAATTGCATGGTTACTTACATTTATATTGAACACACAATAATATAAACGCATACACCAAAACATAATAAATTTTAAGGAGTTTATACTAATATAATGTTAGACCTTCTTTATAATCTATTTTCATAAATTTTCTTACTTTCCTTCTTACCAAAAAGATAACATCTTATGAAATTCTATTATCACTGAGAATCTATTAAGCACACATCGTAAGTTCATGAAACTCTACAACCAAACCTCCAAAGGGCTCCTCACAAACAACTACCTAACCTCCCAAAGTGTTTTTTTTTTAACAAAAATGACATTTCTACTAAGTTTTCTATACTTCCTTTGTTTATAAAGAAAAACCCTAATTTCTACCAATCCTAACGAAGCAGATGGGTTAGGAGTTAATTGGGCTTCAAAGAAAAAAGTCTAAACCCACTCAAATTCGACAAGCAGATGTAAACTTTGGTTTTGGGCTAGCTCATTTTGGATTCATGAACTTTCTTTTCCTCCTCAGGCCCCTTTTATAACCTCCATCAGATCCAAAGCCCAATTTTAAGCAATGGATCGGTAGTAGCTTGGTGGAGCAGCCTGGGCTGCTAGGCCGCCCCTGTAGCATATTCTCCAGGAGGTTCCATCATTCTGGTAACGACCCAAGGATACACCATAATTCTAAGACTAAATATATCTCTCCAGATGAAGAAACCCTCCTTTGGCAGTGGTTTCTAAGCAAGCTTTCCTCTCAGCTATGGCCTTCTCTTCTCATCAGCTTCATCGGAAGCCAAGCTCGGTAATCCAACCATAACTCCTCTGGTTTTTGCAGCGTTTTCGATATGCATTTCAATATATATCAAAGCGTGTTGATAATCTCATGAATCTTGGTTAGATTATTGCTTAGTTTGCCGAGGTTATTCTCTTGTGAACCATGAACCCTGCATTTCTATAGACTGCAGGACCATCTCTTGTTTTAGGACTCCTAGATGATATACTTTTTGATCCAATTGCTCACCTTTTTCAGTTTTCTAGGTCTTCCACAGTAGAGAAGATCGACGGTTATGATTTTGATGCGTTTTATTATTTAGCTCTCCTGAATTCTAACCTCACCCTACTGTCACAAATTTATTTATTTTAAATTTGTAGAGAGCGTTAATCTTCTTGGCAATGAACTTGTGAAATAAGGCATTACTTAATCAATAGTCGATATGGTAAAGGTCGGAGTTATCTTGGAGAACCCTTGGCTTAGTGGTGTTCTTTAAGTTAAATCCTAATTGACAATTTCACCGATCATGAATTTGAATTCTCCTCTCTAGCCGCGTGTGAAAAAAAAAAAGTAAGTGTTGTCTTATATCAATAGCACGAAGATACTTATATTAATAGAAAATGTTAAAAGTATGTATTGTCTTATATTAATAACAAAATGACACTTGTATTGATGGAAAATGTTAAACATATTAATGGCGTGGAGATGAATATATGAATATTATGGGTCAATTTTTTTTAATAAACTAGTTTTTTGAAAATGTATTAGACCCGTAATACTTTAAGACAATCTTGTTCCTTGTATAATGGGGCATTTAGAGGTCAACTTAGTGCCTTATTTAGCTATTTTATTTAAGATGTGAGAAATTAATGGGGTGTGCATTTAGTGTTACACGTATTGAATTACAATCTTAGCTTGAAAATTAACCTGTCCGCGCAAAATATTAATGTATGAATTCCTCCCACATTCCCGTTTGAGTTAATCGGTCTGCAAATCTACCACGTGTACGGTTCATACGGTTGGCTCCGACAATCTATACGGTCTCTGTGATTGTACATTCCTGTTAACTATCCGTTACGTCCCGATGTCCGAACCTCTCGCTCGTCCTCCGAACCTCACCTTTCGCCACCCCAGCGCCTATAAACGGCCCAAATTTCGTTGTTGCCAGCCCCGCTTTCTCTCTCTCTCGTAGTTTACAATCTCGCTTGTTCTTCGAAACGCGCGCGCGCACATTCTCTTGTTGTTTGGCGGAGATCCATGGCGGAGCACGAGGGCGAGCGGGAAACGCTGATAGAGAAGATCGCGGAGAAGATCCATGGCCACGACTCCTCCTCCTCGTCGTCGTCCTCCGACTCTGACGATGACAACTCGAAGATCTTTGAATCTGCCAAATCCAAGATTTTCAGACTCTTCGGCCGTGAAAAGCCTGTCCACCATGTTCTTGGCGGGGGAAAATGTACTCTCTCTGCCTATCTATATGTGTGTGTATGTTAACTTATCACCAATATACTTGCTGAGGTAATGTGAAGAAGCGAGTTAGGTAATATTATTCGGAGTTTTGTACCTTTGAATGGATGGAAGAAGGTGCTTCTCTAGATTATTTTTTTGTTTTCACTTCTGTTTCTTTCTACATGTGCAAGTTTATCGCTGTAAATGGGTTTTCGTTTATCTTGAAAATTTTCCATTGCCTGATGCTACGTTTTCGTGGCGATCAAACAGGTGGCTAAAGAGCCGTCTTATTTTCATTGATGGAGAGAAGATGGCAAAAGAATTTGAGAAACTAAAAGCTATTTCTTTCAATTGTCATTTGATCGTCCGAACAAAAAAAAAAAAATTGTATAGTTCTATTCAAATCTATACTTGTTCCTAGAATATGCTTTATGTGGAGCAAATGCTAGTTCTGTTCGAAATTTTGGTTATGTGTTTTGCGATATGGTAGTAAAGGCCAGTTCTTTGGTTTTGCTTTTCTTTTCTTTTCTTTTTTTCTCTCAAAATATTGTAGGTAAAATTAATGTTTAGATCTTCTTCCATATAGTGATGAGATTGTTTGGAAAAATGATTCTTTGCTGCATGGTTATTTGTATGCTCACGCATTAATGGAGCGGCTAACGAAAATTAAACAACTAGCGCGTATAGGACTGATGTGAGCACTCATTTCTTTGATATTGTCCTTTCCAATGAGAGATGTGTGTCATGAACCAATGTGGTTGAATTTTTGTTCCCTTTTCTTCTATCGACCAAACCTGGCTGCAAAAGAATCATTCTTGAATAACAGATGTTAAGTTATTATTACTTCTTATTTCTATGATTTTGTCTAGAAACAAATGAATGAGCCTATAACCAAGCAGATCGTTGATTTATTGCAGAGTAGAGTTTTTGGTTGGGTTGGTTGGTTAGGAAGAACGGATCAAAATTGTTGGTGTTTGCGACCTGCAAAAACCTAGATCACATGTAGACTTATTCTGATAAGAAATTACGTGTTTTTTTTTGGGGGGTATCCGGCCTGCCGACCAATTGGATTCCCATTGTAAGAAAAAGGACAAAAAATCTGGCCAGGAAATCTTTTTTGGAAGCCTTCTATTTTAAACGTTTCCTAAGAAGAGAAAACAAACCTCATAAGCAATTTTTTCTTTTTTTTAAAGTTGATATCATTGTTTCCTCTCTGTTCACTTCATATGGTTGAATTGGAATAGAACATGGCAAAAGCAGTGCGCTCTTTATGTGCTGCCCCATATTTATGGTACTTATTATCATTTTCTCACGGAATCTTTGGTTGCAGCTGCTGATGTTCTCCTCTGGAGGAACAAGAAAATTTCTGCAGGTGTGCTTAGTGGTGTTACTGTATTGTGGTTTCTCTTTGAGGTGCTTCAATATCACTTAGTCACTCTGGTGTGCCACATACTCATACTCTCTTTGGGTACCCTTTTCCTGTGGTCTAATGCATGCACAGTCGTCAATAAGTAAGGCATTGGTTACTCTTTTCTGTAGGCCTGTGTTGTGATTTTATTTGGAATTTATTCAGTATCTTCCTTCTTCAGGTCCACACCAAGCATCCCAGAGCTAAAAATTCCTGAGCATTGTTTCATTGAGGTTGTCTCTGCACTAAGAATTGAGATCAACCGTGCCTTGGCTGTGTTGCGAGATATGGCATCTGGGAGAGATTTGAAGGAGTTTCTTGGTGTATGTGGATGTCTCCCTTGAATGTGTATTGTGAAGCCTTGAGTTCTGTTGGAGTTATTGTTACCGGCATATATGTTACTTACTCTGAATTTTTGGCGTTGCAATTTAAACTTGCACGAAAGAAATCTGAAGTAACAAAGCATCCTTGCAAATAAGAACTTCCATGTCCAATTTGCAATTGTCAATCATCGTTCATTGATCACAATTTTGCCTGAGCATCTTAGCATAAATGCACAGTTAGAGAATACAACTTACAGGTTCTTTGTTGGTGTGATCATCAGGTTGTTGCTGGCTTGTGGTTTCTCTCATTGGTTGGGAGATCATGTAACTTCTTGACCTTCTTCTACATAGGTGTGTAATTCTATCATCTTTAATTCTTTATAGCTGAAGTAGTATTTTGAGGACTTTACTGATTTGTTTTTTGTAATTTGCCATTTCAAAACAGCCTTCCTCTTACTGCACACAGTACCTGTGCTTTATGAGAAATATGAAGACCATGTTGATTTATTTGCCGAGAAGGCAACGGTTGAGATCAAGAAGCAGTATGTGGTGTTTGATGCAAAGGTTTTAAGCAAAATTCCGAGAGGGTCATTGAAGAAGGATTAGAGGAATAATGACAGTTCTCAATAGGATGGTGTTCCGACTCTTCATCTCTGAGTGTTGGTGTTTCATTGAAATATGTTACCAAGGAGGATTTCCTGAGTATTAGATCTTACCAGCTGGATAATAACTTCCACTGCTCCTTATAATGTTGTAGCTTTGCCTAATGAGTAATAATCAACTCCAAATTCCAAAGAAATCCATTCTATTATACCACATTCATCGAATATGCAAGTCTCCTTGGTTTCATAACACAATTTTTATGATTAAAACTCGATTTCTTCAGGCTATGGACGGGGATCTGTTAATTATAATCGCAATGCGCTTCACGTATTCCCAGGTTCAAACTTAGAAATTCGCAAAAAGATACACTTTACAGGGGTGAAAAAGCACAATTCACAGGAAGAGCTTAAGTTTCTTCCATCCAATGGTGATGGTATATGCCTTTACTGATAAGAATATCAGACATGGGTTCTTGGTGCCTTTGCACCAAATCTTCTCATATTCAGATGTATAGTTTGGAGTCCTCAATTTGGGCACCATTGCTAGACAAACAAAATAAAAAAGGTATATAAATACAGTAATTAGCTTCATCATCTTTACAATTTCCGATGCTTGGAGAAACAACTTTATCTCCCCTGTTTCACCCCAGTGCTGAAGCAAGCCAGTTCTGTACAATATGGAAGGACTCCTACCAATTTTCTTTCCTAGTGAGGCTTCTATCGAAGTCTAGTCACGTGTCTGGGATAGGCCCATAACCTGGAAACTGATGCTCCTTCTGAATCACTATCACTGTCCGAAGAAGATATAAGATTTAATGAATCATCCAATATATATTCCACAACCTGAAAAAGCGAGTAGAATAGTGATCAATTTTTTTAACTTCTGGAGAATTCCAGAGTAAATGCAGGAAAGCAGCCACGTTAGACACAGTAAAATCTTGTATGCAATAGTCTGCCTCAATGTCTCATGAAAAGACCTTGGAGGGAAAAACATGAAGCCAAGCCTGAACAAAGTACCTGAAAGGTGATACACACTTTATCTGCTGTTTTTCAGAGTTTAGTCCTTGATGTCGATTGGAGCATTTCAAGTTATTGAGCCATACTATAGTGCCACAGTGTCCACAGTATCCCCTTCTAGAGGTTAAATTCTTTGAAGAGTTGCCTGTAATCCAAGCAAGTATAGTATCAGAAATGATAAGAGATCATTCCCATAAAAAACTCACAACTACGAATAACAAGGATCTAATTTCTGTTGCTAGTGTTTTGTGCATGTGAGAGAGAGAGAGAGAGAAGAGTGAAAAAAAAAAAACTGCTGCTCCAAGAAAATAATAGCCAGGTGACTAGGAGGATGATTGAAATTAAAATACTGAAATTATGTATGACGGATACTTGGTTCATCATATGCATGACGGATTCAATTAAGATAAAAAATTTTACATTCCTCTCAACATCTGTTAAAATAGACAAAAATTAGTCTCACATGTGTATGCACCTAGCCACCTGCATAAATTCTCCAAGGTCCAGTTTCTAGATGCTACCAAAGATACTTGATCATCATACGCATGAACATGAGCAGAGATGTACATAACTCATTACAGCACAAAGATTACAAAGGACAAATTTAGAACACCTATGTACCAACAAAGTCATGATCCCATCATAAATGTTTTTGATATAATCATTTTACCATGAAACTTCTGCCATGATGAAAAGTGTAAAAAGGGCGGTCTACCCATAAATTATTAATATTGGCGATTTGCTACCAAAGACCAAGTAGAGTGGGATGCAGTATCACAAGGGGGGTAAAAAAAAGAAAGAAAAAAGACAACCATCTAAATACATATTAAACGATTCTGAATCCACATACCTATATATGCTCTTTTAAAAGTCTCTCGCCAGTCAATACTTCTTGTACCCAAGTCCTCAAAAAATATAAATCCTTCATCTTCAACAGGTCTACCACTCTGATGTCCATTACTCTTCAAACAATTATCTGAATTACCAAAAACTGAAGCGTATTGCAACTGCCACAAATGATCATCACTTGCTGCTATGTTCCACGACCTTGACATCAAGTGAACAAGATTATTAAGCCAGTAGAAAATCAAATAAGGGGGAATGTCACAACAGATGCAAGTCACAAGGCCTTATACAACAGAGTACAGCTATAATGGCGCTCAGAATAGGCCACAAACTGAATGGTTCAAATTGATATGGACATCCTATATGCTCAAGATGTGGGATATATGTCCTCAGTGAATCGTGCAATAACATAGTACAAGCATAAGGCAAGAACAATTACCAGCAGACTAGTCCAACTGAAACTAAAGATTGCAGATCTAGAAAGCTGAAGATGTGCAAAAGAACATCCAGTGGTAATTGTGCAGAACCTGAAGTGTAAGGAGATAAAAAAATATGAAACCTTGCATAGTGCTAAAACAGAGATTAGAACTACAAATCTTAGGCATTTTCTGCAATATGAATGACCTTTTTCTTCCTGGCCGATCTTATGGCGCCTCTTATGAGCCACCATTGCATGCTTAAATTCTGTAATAGCCAAATTTTTCTTCTGCTTCGGCAATGCAGCCTCTGCACTCTGATGAAGAAGATGAGCTGCTGAAACAGCAGTGCGTGTCTGCATTCTAGCAGTAATATACATCATATGACAAAAGGTCCTTCAGACATGATTAATTTTTATTTCTATTCAAAAAAGAAAAAGAAAGCAAAGGGGTCAGAGAGGGAGAGGGACTGAACTAGTGAATCTTGTGACCAGTCTAACCACTCTCCTCCCAAAGCTAAAGCCACAAGACCTAGTTTTTGATTAGAATGGACAGCAATGTGATGGATGAAAGCTATAAGAAGAATTCACATCTTTTTCATAGCTTAAGTCATTGTAGAATGTGCACTGAAAATTTTTGCTAAGACGGCTATCAACTGCTATTTCCAATAAATATATTTATTAAATTCTAGAATTTCATGGATAAACTGTAGCACGCAGGGTTATGTGAAAAACAGTAAACTGATTACAGAAAGAAATAGTTCATTGTACCTCCAAAGATCTTAGAAGAAATCCTGTTGAGCAAATAATGTATCTATCTTTTGTTTGATTTCGCCACTACATTCAAGCCAAGAAAAAGCTTTTGAACCACCATAACCAGAGGGCTGTATATGGGCAAACGAGATTTCACGTCCCTCAAAAAGCTATATAAGATAATTCTGGAACAATCCATAAATTTATACTATCAAAATTGTATAAATCGCCTTTTTCCCTTTACTTTGAACTTTCACAATGTCTTCTCATCATATCTATTCTAAATTCGAGATGACAAAAGTCCAGAATTGCATGGTCTCATCCGAGTAGTTATCGACGTTCTCCATAAACCAATCTGTTCAGTTTTAAGGCTGAGATTTCCACTTAAAAATCTTCCAACTTTGAATCAGAAAAACACCCAAGTCTGCGTCCATCATCTTTGGGTAATTTCGTCGGAAAAATCATATGTAAATTGGAGTGTAGCATAAAAAATTTAGAAGGAACAATAAAATTCGCAGTATCAGTCGAAAATCGAGAATTGGGGTGGCTAGAAGTACTTACTCAGGAAGGAGACGAAAGGCGGTGAGCGTGTCTTGGAAGATAAGGGATTGCAAATTTTTGGGTAGTTTGCTATAAGCGCCTCTGAGAATGAAGCTGAGCTCTTTGCAGGCTATAGGGTATTGGTAGATTCTGGGCAGAGATTCCTTCAAGCCGAGTTTTTGGTACCTCTCCAATGGGCTTGACATGTTTTGATCGAACGAAATGGCAGGACCAAAAACTATGACATCGGATAAAAAAGGCAGAGTACAGGGTTTGAGCGAAAGAAGAAGAGATTCTACGACGAAAATGGGTAAAAAAATGATGATCAACCCCACTATTCACGAGAGGGAGGGTGTCGGTTGGTCTCTAAGTAACTCGGACCGAAGGGCTGGGAAAGCGTTGGAATGTTACACCCCTAACCGATGTATGGTTTTGGTTGGAACACTGCTTTTCTAGCCATTCACTTAATTGTTATTAGCCCAGAACCTGTTATGAAACCTGAAATTTTACTGCTTTTTATCCACATCTTTCCTTGAGTTTCGTGGGTGACTGACCATGTAACCATCGTTCAAAATTGCTGTGTGAAAGTTTCGAAATTTCGTTCTTTGCTAGACTCGCCACTTCACTTGGGTTCACTTGGAAACCATGCTACTCAATGTTTGTATGGAAAGTATTACAGAGGTTTCTTTGGACAGAATATAGTTTCCCTTGCTTGTGCTTGGTTTTGGGTAACTGAAACAAGATCGATTGTGGATTGCTTTTGCTAAGCCTAGCCACTTACGTAAGCACATGCAAAAATTTGTTGGAGCTAATGTGGAAGATTCGGCTGTCTTGAAGCTTTTGTTCATTTTTTAAGTTACCAACTATAGGGTATCTGAAACGTACCAGTGTCTATTCTCACAGGGTAAGGGTTTACTAGTTTTGTCTTGTATGTTTCCGCTAATGGCAAATTTTGATATGTTAAATGCACATTAAAGATTAAATATAGGTTCTCATGCCTTGTAAGATATTGTCATGTAAATTTTTTGTGGAAAACTCTAAAAGAGGATGTTCTGCACTATCAAAGTTTGTACGAGAATAAATATACAAATGCTACTGTATGAGGAAGTAGTCCATAGAGTACAGCATATTAAACAAATCCAAAGCAAGTTCCTCTCTCATTCTGCAAACCTCGATGCATTTCCAAACACCAAACTTCCATATAGGGTTTAAATTACAAAGATTGGAACTATTTGGTCTATAGATGGGCTAACAGATACTGATAATCCTCTCCCTTGAATCTGATGTTCAAATGCTAGATAGACCATCTGGAAGATTTGCTGCACACTGAAATTTCTCCTAGGATTTTCAGGATACCTGCCTTGAGAATCTGGCACGAGGTCTTCCCATTCAATGCGACATTGAATTCAGTGCGAAGGGCTCTCCTGCTTCCCCCTACCTTACGCATCCTTCCACAAATAACTGCAGTGACGAGTGTATCAGAGACAGGCCTTCTACGATCTACAGGAAGTAAGTCAGCTGTTGCTTCTTCCTTGAACCTCCTTCCCCGTACAAATCATTCCACTGCTTCAGCTCATTCATAATTGATCCCTCCGCAGCAAAACTTGGTGCAACCTGCATTCAATTTACACATATAAACAGCTGTGGGAAAAAAGAAAGATTCTGTTGGCAGGACTTAAGGATTGTTGAAGTCTCATCACTCCGCCACACTTCAAAAGTGAAAAAGTGGCCACAAGTTAGATACTTGGGTTCATGATGCAGAAAAAGGAACTTTCAACTGGTTGATCATCTCCTTATAGACAAACTAGCACCAGGGTTAGATCATTGAAGATTTTTGATCTAGCATTAATTTTTGGCACTTTAAACCACACAGTTGAAGTTTCACTAGATTGGCAGAGTTCAGCGACAACTACAAGCAATGGGGTCTATTAGCGAATTTGAAGAAAAACCAAAGATGCGGTCTTGCTGGCCAGTTCACTCGAACTAGAAGTCCAAGGTTTTCGTCGATGCAACCAGAGGACTACGCAATGCCCCATTTCATACGATTTTGCCATAATATGTAAAACATGCTTTTATTGGGTCAAGAATGACAGTTCTAAGCACGCCACTCGGGGGACAATCAATGGCAGTAAGTCAGAAGTTGAAGAGGACTTGTATCAGATTGATAATTGAGATCAGTAAAAAATAAACGAAACTCAATTGGGTTTACCTGAGCCTTTGCCTGCTTCATATCTTCCATGTTCAAAGATCTCAAGGTAATTACTCGCTCCTCTTTATCTTCTTTTGTTTCTGAAGCACCTTCAGAGCTTTTGCCTTCTGCATCTTTATGCTTCTTCTCCTGTAGTGACAATTATTCGAATTAATAAAAGCATTGTCACATAAATTAGGTATTGTTTAGAGAAGAGGAAAAGCTTAAATATAATTACCATATCCTTCAACCTCTCCTGTTGTATTAGCTCCCTAACAGGTCGATAAGCTGCTGTCACACATAAATTCTGTTTCCAGCAGAAAATTTCATGAGCTGATTACAACCAATTAAGGTTTAATCTATTCATATTCTAACAAAACATACCTTTAGATCGCTTCCACTGTACCCTTCTGTCATGGCTGCAAGCTCCTTAAAGTCGAGATTTTCAACTTTTTCTTTTGCCAGGAGAGTTCTCAAGATCATTTCCCTGTTCTCAACGGATGGAAGACCAACCATAACTCTGCTTGACAAAGAAATGCTTAGGAATTAGCAAACAGAAAGTTTATTTACAAGTCTCTCTATAAGAATTGATCACTGCCATTCTTCCTCGAAGTATTGTATAAAGATCTCTTGGTGTGGAAACCATGATCAAGTGATATTGCCACAAACATCATTATGTGGCCACTGAATACATCCTGGAGGCTCATAATAGTTACAACAACATACAAAAATGGTTCTGAGTTTAAGAGCACTAAATTTTGAGTCAAATATGTAGAAATGATGAAGAGAATTTTTCTCGAGGTGATGGTCAGTTGAGGGTGAAGTGGACAAGATGATGGACAGTGAAAGTAAAGGGACAAAAAAGGTGGGTTTTCTTGAGACATCACATGCCAGCTGAGGAATTAAGGTATCGGGGAAGCCCAGAAAGCATACAGACAGAGTAGTGAAGTGCAGTTTGGGACCTCATTCATTTGATAGAACAACCCTTCATGATAATAAACACATGAATGCATATGATGGCAAGAAACCATACCTTCTCTCAAACCGTCTAATGATTGCTTCATCAAGGTCAAATGGCCTGTTGGTTGCTGCAAGTACAAGGATTCGTTCGCCAGGCTTTGTCAACAGCCCATCCCAGTGTGCCATGAACTCATTTTTAATCTTACGCATGGCTTCATGCTCCCCAACTCTAGTTCTCTGGCCAAGCATGCTATCAACCTCATCTACAAAAATAATTGTTGGGGATACCTTTGCGGCTAGAGTGAACAGAGCTCTAACGTTCTTTTCATCCTCCCCAAACCATTTTGAAGTGATCGTGGACATTGAGACATTGATGAAGCTTGCTCCAGCTTCATTAGCAATAGCTTTTGCCAGCATTGTTTTTCCAGTACCTGGAGGCCCAAAAAGCAATATACCTCTGCAAGGCTTGAGAAGGCCTCCTTTGAAAAGGTCTGGTCTTCGAAGAGGAAGCATGACCAGCTCCTGAAGTGATTCCTTGATCTCATCCAAGGCACCAATATCTGCAAATGTCACCCCGATTTCATTGGCAGGGATAACCTCAGGCCTTATGCGCTTCTCAAACTCATTGTCAGGAGGAACTTCCTGTGGGAGTATGGACATATGAGTCATTACAGTAGGATAAGAATTGAAGAACCAAAAAAGTGGGTACGCTGAGAAAGATGATCAATATGACTGTATCTGTGAATGTTGGATTTCATGAAACCGCGGTCATAAAAACTCAGACAATGGTTTCAAAAGTTTAAAAGCATTTGTGAGGTACCATGGGAACCAAAATACATGAAAACTGCTGATTACTTCATATAGAAACAAGACTGTTGACCAAAGTTGATTGAAACAAGCACCTTTGCCAGATACTTTACCTTTTCCAAAACCAATTATATGGCGGTTTGTCTTCTGAAAGGAATTTTCTATGCACAATATCGACAAAGTACACTTATAAGTAGTAATGCTTAATAGGGAGTTCAGATACTAAAGATCTGAGTTACGCAGTAATGCTTTTTGTTTCAGTTATTCCTTCTTGTTCTTTGTTAATTAACATACATATTAGAGAGTTCATTTTCTGTTGAAAATTATATAAGGTAGATGTACTAGGGAGAAATAACTTACCTACGAAATACAAAAAAGTAGATTACTTAAAGATTCATATCCAACTCAATTGGTCAAGTGTTTAGCAAATTGAACTTACAGTCTTTGGTGGTGGTGCATTCTCGCCATCCTTCTTTGTTGCAGAGCCTGATTTCTCCGTCTCACCTTTGTTTTCAGGCGCAGCGATTTCAGACTTTGCACCAACAGTCTCTTCCAGGCCATTTTCCTGCAGTTGAACATGAATGTTAAAGCCTATCGAACCTATTAGAGGTTTCAATACTATCATATTGTAAGAAGAAGACTGAGATGGAAAATAAACCTTGGAAGATTCAGCATTAGTCTCCATTTTCAGAGTATCTTTCCCTTCACTTGTACCTTCCTGGAATACACTCAGTCCATGGGACAAGCTGTTTCCAAACAAATCAGTATCTAAATAGAAATTGATTAAACTGCAAGAACTAATTAAGAAATCATAGACAGAAAGATAATGACCTCTTGGATGATATAACAAGCTTTCCATTTCGGTATTCTGGATCCTTATTGTTCATCAAATGATAGGATATTGCTGACACCACAATTTCTTCAATGTAGTTGCTGAGCACCATCGTGTCAGCATGGCAGATAGAACCCAGATCTTCGCACTCAAGATCATTTGCTGCTAGTACCTTGGCAATGTGATTTTTGTTATCTTGAAACTGGATCCTCTTCATGTCATCTTCCAGTTGAGCTTTCCAGCTGTCAAGATAATTCTCATCTTCGGGTGGTCTGATCTCAATGTTATATGGGAACAGAAGAGTAAGCCTCTCATCCACTTCTCTGCACTCATGTTCTGGGTTCAACATCCGCGAGCCAAGTATCAGAACTGAACCCGAGAGCTTCTTTAGCAATTTATTGAACAAATTATATAATCTCTGTGATTGGAGGAGAAGCTCTTCAACATCTCTGATGTACAAAATAATGGAGCCTTTTTCTGACATAGAGACCAACACCTGTCGAAACAATGACATCCCCTTCCAGTTAGGATAGGATAGGAAAGCTACATTACCAGATGAAATCCCTTCAAAAAGAAATAATTATGTGTAGAAAAAAAAATCATGAATTTTCTAGTGTGAAAACATCTTAAATTGCCCGAACAAGAAATGAAACTGAGAAAGCATAAGCCTTCAGTTGGGACTATAAGAAATGAAGCGTTGTACTAGTAGAAAAAGAATTTGATTTTTAAGATCAGCATCTTATACACGATAATGTTACCTTGTAAAGCGACTGTAGGAAAAGTTTCTCATCAAAGCACCAGCTGCTTGTGCGCTTCAGTGGAGCTAAAAAAAACAGAAAAGAATCCCAGAGAAGCAGTTAGTATAATTTCTGTGAGTTTCGTACATATTACAACTGATTGACTATCATATTTTTCTGATAAGTCAGAATTAAGCTGCAATGAAGTAAAAGAAAGATAATATTCTGGTGGATCAAGGATTGTAACATGAAGAAAGATTTCAAAGTCTGTAATCAATCTGTACCAGTTTCAAAGTGAGAGAATCATGGAAAAATGAATTCTAAATGCTGGCTAATGATCCTCAGCTTTCTTGACGTAGCAAAACTAACTTTTTCGGAAGCAATAATCTAGTTGAGTTATAATAAATGAGCCTCTTTCCTTCCACCAAGCGCCCTAAATTCATTAAGTTGATTTATTTTTTTGGTAAGAATAACCCTCAGATCCACTGAACAGTGAACCCAACCTAAAGTGACTTAGTACGTGACTGGTACGAGGACAAAATAACATTTGCCATCTGCCTTGGATTCCTATTACAAAAGCAACTACAGTCAGCTAGTATCCAATAATTGCTTTTTAGATACTTAAACCGCCATATGTAAAGTGTCATGATGAACATCAAGGTCATTCAGTTGCAACCGACTTTCTTTATGAGCCAAATCAAGCAATTAGTGAAATGACAAACATATTGCAAAAAATCAGAAACTATTGAACCAACGAGCGCCCAAGGTCTTCAGCTAGTACGCTTTTGTTGGTTTAGAGAAAAAATTAAGAAAGAAATAGGACGGATGTAATAACCTGAATTTGTGGGTGCACATTGAGAACTGATGCTACTTATATCAGACATAGCAGAAGCATTCCTCCGAAGTTTTGAATGATTACTAGAACCTTCGACAGCCCTGCAGCCATACAAAAACACTGGTTCAGAAGAGAAACTTTTGACATGTTGCCTATACTTGATTGTGAACTAATGATAAAAAGGGCCCCACTAAACAAGTCATCTGTCCCAAAGATCTTACTGATATACAGTACCTTGATTTGACATCCATACCACTGCTTTGCCTATGCAATGTGCCTGTAGAAAAATTATCCATCACAGTTAGAGAACGTATTAGTGAAAAACAAGAAAAAATTAGTAAGATCACACTAAAGTTAGCAAATGTTGAGACTGACCATTACAATAAAACATTCACTAATTGTGTCATCCTCCAACTATAATATTTTGATATAAAAGATAAAAGATAAAAAATAAAAAATAAAATGCTTTAGTTCTTTTTCATACCTTTAGTTTCCCCACTTGGAGGAAGGATTGAAAAGGATCCAAGCAAACTGGACATTCGCCCCAATGTTGTTTCTGAAGTGGACCTCTTGAAAGACTACAAAGAGAAGCCAACAAACAAAGCAAATTTCCACTTAGAGCTTACTGTTCGCCTTTTCCGTTCCACACAAGGATAAGAATGAAGTACCAAGAGCATGTTGAATAAAGTGCGAAAATGGGTGATCTTGATTTCAAACCACAAAGGCAACCATCTAATGTAATTAATGGTAAAACATTATCTACTTACTACATCTGTATATGCATTCAGTGAAATAAAGATGATGTGGTGCTCAGAAGACAAGATAATGCTCATATCCCAGAATAACGCAGACAAAACTTACAGATTCCTTTTTAGCACAGCCATATTTGCCTTGCATCTGTGGGGAGGTGAGCATGAAAGATATAAGTATTACTGTATCACAACTTAAAATTAAGGAAGACTAGAGCTCTAAAGTATTACCTTCAGAGAAAAGTCATTGACATCAAGCAATAGCAACTTTGACTCAAAGTGATGTGCTAATGCCTTAGCGAGCATTTGCTGGTAAAGTTCTTCAGGAAATTGAAAATGCAACCAAGATTAGGTTGAAATATGAGATTCGAAATATAAATGTGTTAGATGATTGGATGAAATTTCGAAATTACATACCGGCAGGTCCAGAAAGCAAAATAGCCCTGCTTGCAGGCGAAAGGTTCCTTGTATACTTGGAAAAGTCAGTGTGCTTTAAATGAACATAAGCAGCACTTGTTAATAGCACCCGAGTTCTGTCACTGCCATTGTATTATCAAAATGGAAGCATGAGAGGAGGAAAATATTGCACCAAATATAACCATTCAATAATCAAATATTAGCATCATGCAAATTAGAAAGTGTGCAAGCCAAACAGGTCTACAACAGATACGAAATACCATAGGCCAACATAGAAGAAAGACTAAATAATCACAATAGGCTGTATGTTCTGCCATCTCATTCACATACACGTTTACATTTCCTCCAGCGTGGACTTTAAGAGTCCAAATAATTCTATAATTCTCTCCAGTGGTTTTTAGAAGCCAGAAGTGTAAAAATGGGAAGCCCCTCTTCCTTTCCCTTTAGCATACAAACTGTCCTCCAGTTTCCTTACAATGAATCACATGCCCCGCATTTGGGCAAAAGTTTAACCAAAATTCACATTACTAGGAGACAGAAGAAATAGTAATTTGGCTGGGAAGACCGAGCCTCATCAGCTTGCAGTAATTCATGATCTACTATCAACCATAGACTAGCCGTATTATAAAGGGTTACTGAAAGTTTGCAAGATTATCCTGGACAAGATAAAAACATTGTCGGCATCTCTAAGATTAAAATTTCTAAAAAAAGATATGAAGTCAAGTTGCAAGTACAGTGATTAGCATGAGGAATTTAAGGTGGTATGTTATAGATACTACCCGAGCACGATCGGACTGGAATGGAGCTTAGATGCTCAACAGGAGAAGGCAAAGGAAAAAAAAGCTTTAAATTAAATAATCTTACTCAAGCTTCACATAAAAATATAAGGCAAAGATGGACAGTGCAAGATTCTCTTTTTATATAAGCAGTTCTTGTGCATGTATATAGGATATATGAACAATTACCTTTACTTCCCCGAACTTGTGATTCTTTCACCAATTTAGTTACAGCATAAAACTAAGTTGATTCTATAGGAAAATCAAATAAATTCTATTGTAGCAAATTAAGAAATAAGGCAAAGACAGAGGAATCACAGGACTTGCAAGGAGCAAAGATCATTAAAAGTATATCCCCGGGATTTGACTATAAAATCCGTGGAGCTTAGAAAGCCTCATTAATCAGAAGCCTGTATGGCAAGTCAACTTAAAAATAAAAATCAAACAGAAAGACCAGCAGATTAGGAGCAGAGAATCGTCAAAATTAATAAATCAACTTGTAACAGATCCATGCGGGCAAAATTGTTATACAGCAACTCAGTAATTTTATGGATAGCATATGCATCTTTTTAGGTCCCCAGATAACAATAAGAATCACATCAACCGAAGTATCAACTCCATGTCATATATGGTATTCTTTGTTACCTCAGGTAGTAAGGAAACTCCTCAAATGTGACTTTGACATCTCTCCCATCCACAACCTGCCTCATAAGCTCTTGCTCGATCTGCTCCCCTGAAATCTCATCCAGCGACCGATTTACGCCTACCCAGTTGCTCACTGCCTGCGCAGAACTCAATCCCAGCCCCACGCCAAGTCCGACCCCGACGCTCAAAGCCGACAAGAAAATGTGCTTCTGCTCCATGTCTTCCAATTCCGAATACCCTTCCAACCACTCTTTTGCTTATATTACAACTGATCTGAATGCATATACCAGTACTACTCAAAACTTTTTGTGATGAAATAGCTTTGGTCAATTTCTTCAGTCACGAACTTCCTTAACTATTCAAAAAGCTTGGACCAATGTTGATAAAACGATTTGACATTCAAGAAAGTTGGTGAGAATGAAACACAGAGATCCACAAAAGAAAGCGAAGAAAAGGGTATCCAAAAGGCCGGAGTACTGAATCTACAAGACGCTATATGATGATATTCAAGGAAAAGTCACGTTGATGATCATGAAAGTGGAGGAAAGATTCAAGCTTGAGAAGAATTCAAGAAAACGGTTTGGCAAGGAGGATTTTGGACAGAGAAAAGAAAAGGTAAATGGAGTGACTCCGAAGAGAACGTTGGTCTAATGTTCTTGACAGGAAATGACTGGCTTGCTCTGTGGTCTGGCCCTCATCAACTATTTATAGGATGCCATAACTAATGGACGTTAAAAGCCTTCCCCGCAATACAAGAAACTTTATCGATCTACTTTTTGCTTAAGCTCCCCTGTCGTTTACTGGTTTCCTTTTTTTCATCTACTGATTTCCTTTTTTTCATCTTCATTTTGCTTTTTAACTTCCTTCATTTTACGTATTCTTTCACTTTATCAATGTATGAGTCTTTTAGCCAGCCAAGAACGGTGAAGTCGGTAGCCGCCTTTTTTCTCTCTTCTCTGTAACGCGTCTTGTATTTCCTTCTGCTTGCTTCTGCATAGAAGAACACCTCAACTTTGAGAACAGTAGTAGTATTGGCATGAAGTGTAAAAGTCTAATATAAAAGTTAACTAAAGAATTAAAAGACTTTTTTTAATTCAAACTTTAACGATATTTTCTTGTTATATAAGACTTTCTTCTTGCACCTAAACATCACTAAATTTAAGGTTGAGGGTAAAGTAAATTCAACCTGAATTCTATACTATATTATAAGATGCAAAGGCTTAACTTAAAAATTATTTTAAGAATTAAAAGGTCTTTTTTTATTTATTTAAGCTGTATCTCAAGAACTTTTTCTTTTGGTATAAAAGTCGAATCTTTATTGTATTTTTCCTTTCCTTCATGAATGCCGTTTCTTAAGCAGTGGACACTGTCCAGAAAGGGTTACCAAACTGGGTTGAAGACTTAACTGACGTATCTTTGTGTTGTAAAGTGCAGCGAGGAGTCCCCTTCTACACCGTAGGATGGTCCCAACAGCAAACCAAAGCACTCCCCGTGACCATCCAACCGTGAATGATGTATTTCAAGTTCAAATTTTCTTTGGTTTGTTGCTATACACTTTCGGTTGTCACTTTACAGAGCACATGGAATACTCAAAAAGTTTGGTTGGTCGTTTTCTTTTTCATTTAATTCAAAATTAATAATTGTCTTTGCTTGCCATGATGATCAATATGCCACTGCATAAAGAGGAAAATGACTAAAATGAGGCGGCTAGAACCGTCCCAGGTTCTAATGGTTTTGTCATGCAAAATATAGTATTAGTATTCATGTATTGAGAGGTGATGATTCTATAATCTTTGTTGCAAAAAGCTGTTCAAGGAGGGGCATGCTTTCCCACAACCAGAATGTTCGCATGTAAAAGCAAGCAAAAGGAGAACACCAAAGTTTTTTCAAAGACGAACGTGAGCAGCAAGAAAAGGATGCCATCTAAGAAAAAGCAACATATGGGCTGCTCACTTGTTGAAAACAGAAGTCATTCTCCCATGGAATACTCTTGCCTTTCTCACCTTTTCTTCGTTGTTTGTTTACTTTTTACTTTCCCATTTGCTGTTCTCCCATGATGGGTCAGTGGGGGTCTATGCGCGCCTTCTTGTTCGAGTGTGAGATTTGGATGGGTCCAAGATAAAGCTAATGACTCTAAAGGCTTAACTTTTTGACTCGGGTGCCAACCCAGAGGAAGTGTGAAAATGTGAGCAGAGAGAGCTCTTATCAAGTTATCAAAAGGCCGTAATAAGACCATCTGCAGAATGTTTTTCGCTAAAAATGAAAGAAAATCATCAGGTTAGCCGGGCATCCACGGATGATCCTTGTCCTTCGGGCCCTTTTCCAGCTCAGCCTCACATGCTGCGGTTCAAACTTCCTTTCCAATTTTTTCATTTGTGGATTACACGCAATGCCACTATACTTTTTCCTGTTCTCCCACACAAAAAGCTTCTTTTTTAGGCTGCACAATTTTCTCTCCAGCTTCAACTGTAGTGGTCCTAGTCAACAACGATATTATATAGTTTTAAATGTTTAATCAATAAGTAAGTTTGAGTGGGTTTTGATTTTTTTTCTTCTGGATTGTACTCTGCTACCTCGACATGTTAACAACATTCATGTTCCTCCTCACATATTTAAATACAAACGCGAGGAACTCGTGCATACATTCTTATAAAAAACAAATACACGATAATGCTTTGAGAATGTTCATCCATCTTTTAAATTATCTTACAGGAAAAACTGAGCCAAGTGTGTATTGATATAAGCATATATCATAAGTAAGAAAATGAGAAATATGTAAATTAAGACAGATGTTTCCAGCCATCGAGGCAAAGATCTAGAGAGAGAAACAAAGAATTAAAAAATAAGCCCACAACTCCAGAACTGGGTTATTTTTAGCTTAAGATTTAAAGGATTTGGTGCATTCATTCTGATATGGAAACCACTCTCTAAAGCCAGCGGTAATAAGGGACGTTGAAAGGGTGAAACTGAACCGATCTAGTTAATACTGAAACTTGGGGATAAATCTAATACAACTTTTAATTAATTTAATAAACATTAAAAAGAAGCTGACACCTTTCCATAGTCTTTTTCCGAGTCTTTGTTGGCTTGTATGGTAGAGCACAAAGTCCTGCAACCACGAGTCATTACCCAGAAAAGTGCTGATGACTGAGCTTTGTTTATTCCCGTTTTGCTGCATGGACCTTTACTGACAAGCTAAGTAACCTCTTTGCCAGCCAACCAAAAGAAAAGGAAAAGAACGAAGGGGTTCATACTCCTGTTTAGCCTATGACTCTTTGACTAAATAATTTCTAGTAAACTTATAGATCATTGAAGGAATGGGTAGAGATTTCCCACTTGCAGCCAATGAGTTTCTATGAATCATATATTTTGTGTCTGCCAATTGCCAATTATGAATCTTTGATTCTTATCCTCCACTATCAACATGGTTCCGTAAAATAAATGTAAAGACAAAATGTTAAAAAGGGAAACACGGGTCTCCGGGATTGGCACCATTAAGAAAAGGTAGGTTTTCTATCCAAACTTTGGGATTGTTTCTCCCTCTGGTTTAAGCATGCCTTGATGTCGGTAGGAAGGTGTTTTGCTTGTTTGTTTTCTCTTCTTCTTTTGCGTAGAAGGCCTGCAGTAGGAGGAACCTGCTTGCTCTAGACTGTGATCCAGCTTTTAGTATAACCTCTGAGAAACAGGCTTGCAAGAAGCCACACCCAATTGTCTAAGACCTGCAGCAGGTGGTGTACATAAGATAAGTGAAAACTAGAGGCGACCTACCCACATGCTTTAAGAAGTAATCACTAATTGGCTCTGGCTAAAATCCAGAAGAAACCAGTTTGCCCACGTTGGCCCAGCAGGGATTGCCGACCGACTTTTTGTTGTTGTGGTGCTAATTAAGTGACATTTCTAAAGCAGAAGCACAAGCTAAGTAGGTCAAAGTTGGGGCAAACTACAATATATGACAACGATCTCACTTTAGAGAAAAAACAATGGTCTTATTCAACTCTTAAAGTTGTCACCGTCACTTCGTGAGGTGCTTCCCCATCTTTCACCTTCCTTTCTCAGACCCCTCCCCATGCACCCCAACCAAAAAGAAATGCCGACCATCCCTTCGCACCAAAAAGATTCGCTTCCTGTCTGCGCATGTGAATACACTTTCCATGTCTGCGCGTCCTCTCGTGCTTCTTCTGTGTTCATTATGCTCGTAAATCACATCCCACAGTGCTTTAGCATTCATCCAAATAATACAAGAGATACGTCCTAATCACAATAACATGGACGACGGGTAAGTTTTAGTGCATGCTTTTTGGGCAATTTTCCTGCCATGATCGCTCTGAACTGGAAGAAAAGTACGAGTCGGATCAACTTCTAAGCTCCTTCCACATTCTCTGCATATATCCCATAATTGCACTCTCATTATCCCGTACTACAATAAGATTTCTTCCATTGAGTTGCGTGAATCCAGTTGTCAATCTTATTGGTTGGATTCTCCTAGTTTTCTTCTTGTCATTTTCTCAATCATGTTAAGACTTTAGTGCCCCAATGCCGCTGGAAATTTTGGTGGGGGCATGCAACTCAACTGAAGGAAGTGGAATGATGCCTGAAAGCATAACCTAAAAGAGAAGCTCACGGGGAACAGTATACAAGTCCGCCATTTCTACATACTCCAGAGTTCTTCCCTTCATGATTTCGTTTTGAATTTTCACGTATCTTCTTCCATTGGCTTCGACTTTTATCAAACCGAATTTTCGCGAGAAAGAATCCCACTCTCCATTATAGTTTCCTGTATTGTTTGCCATATAACTCTACTCCATAGGATACACTTAATATGCGCTCAATGATTGATAGCAGGGTACGACAAAGTTTGTGGTTTTTGCATATTGCTTATAACAGTGTTATTACTGTCCTTTTTTGCGTTGATTTGCCATCAGTAAAGGTGATAAGACAAACTACAATGCTCAAATGCGCATTCATCATGGCGTTTAGTGGGGAAAATCTCAACAAAAATTTTCTCAGGATTAGAATTAGCATTGTGGAAGCTGTAGCAACTTAAAGACCCTCTAGAAGTCTCGAACTTTCCCACCATTGTGCTGCCTTTTCCGTAAAAAATTCCACAGGCTTTTGACCTTGAGTAAACGTCTGCGATAGTTGATTCTTCAGACAAGTCTTTCCAGGCAGCACGATTTGTCATTTTCATCACAACTTTTAACAATCTTCTTCTACAAGATTTGTAGCTTTCATTTTCATTCTGAACTTCTACGGCAAGAATTGTCATCTAACACAATCAAAAGGTGTCATGGAGATTGCATATTGTTGAAAGGGTGTTCCTTCTCAACTTAAATTGTTAATTGCTTTTGGGTTTACCTGATTGCATGTTAAATAGGGCTCAAAGTTCTAGTTTCCGTTGAGTGTATGCTTTAGAAGCATAGTTTACACGGCAAAGCTTCTAAAAATGGTTGCGTACACTACAGACCAACAATTAATTCTCAAAATCAGCAACACCATTCTTGACTAATATCAAGCTGAAGCGAGAGAGCAAAAAGAAACAAAAAGCACGGAAACAGGACCATCATCGATGATTCTTTCTTGGGTGGGTTTCACGTGCCTTTTCTTTTTGCTAGTCTGAGAAAGAGGGGGAGAATGATGAAACCGAGCATTCTAATACTACGTAGTGCTGCAGACTTGAGTGGTCCAGCTCGAGCTGGTGTACCTAACCCAGTGTGCTATCATTGGGCTGCGTAAACCTTGTTTTGGGACCATGTTGTTGGATTGCTCAAAAAATACTAGGTATCACATGGAATCCCAAAGCCTCTGTCTGTCTACGCTACTGTGACTCTGTTTGCCGAAGCATAAAATTAGAAATGGAACCAAAAAGCTGGTCTAAAATGTTCTTTAACCTCCTAGTAGTAAATTAAGAAAGTAGTTTCAGACCGTTCAGATTTTCGTCACCCATCTTCGTCTCTCTTCCATTAGCTTTCCCATGTGAATATAGGTCACTAACTTCCGCCCCTCTAAATACCTTGTTCTTTTTGTATTTTTCTGGTCTCTCCATTATTGAAGCTCTTTTGAGTTTTTCAGTCCTTACAAGGAAACTCAGAAGCGGCCAAAGCAGAAGCAGAAGAAAACTGGCTTGATGGTATGTTCAAAACCTTGAGCGTGGCTTTCTTGCAACATTTGTATGTTAGAATTGTTTTATAGCCGAGCAAGCCACCCACCTTTCTGTAATCCTAGGCTGGGCCATAGGTTTTCTTGGTTGGAGCCAGGCTATGGGTTTTGTTGCTTGAAGCGGGCTGGATCTACTAGTCCCTGAGCTGGCCTCATTATGCTATGGATGATTTTCTTAGCTACTTTTGAATTTTTTATTTTGATCAGATGACATTATGAGAAACCCAACACACAAAAGTAGTGTTTAGTAGAACTATGGAATTCATGGAAATAAAACATGATAGTTGCACGATTAGTCAATAAGGAGTGTGAGTGGATCTTGAGATGAAGTTCAAATGAAAAAAAAATTCTTTTACTCCTAAGTTAATTTTTAGATTAAACTATAGAACTTCTAATATGATATTAAAATTTAGATTAAATTTATTTTACCTCATATAATCTTGAACCTAGAGCCTAACAAGATTTGATATATAAGAAGATATGTGTAAAACGAGCATCTTATACTATACTAAAATATAAGGTTTTATAACAAAATTTAAATAAAAGAAGGTTGGATCATGCGAAGGATGGAAAGGGCAATGAAGGGAGATGCATCGCTCTCTGGTCCAAAACAGCGTGGACCACCTGCGGCGCTCCATTCTTTATCGCTACGAAAGTGTATCATGGACCAGTCATCATGCCATTAGTCGTATATATCGGGCTACTAAGATCAAATTTATTATGCAGGACCCTTAATCAATTAAAACTCCAAACACAGTATACAAAACTTGACTTTGATTTACTTAGAGCACAAAATAACATCGTTTTGAAAGAGATTTCCATGGAAATGGACTTCCCTTGTTCTTTGCACCAGTTAAATGAGTCGAAAGCATATTCCTTTGGTGCCACAGCTCCTCAACAGTGAAACCGTGTTCTCTAGGTATCAAAGAGCTTCGTGATATTTTTAGCTTCGAAAGTTCTCCTTGGGTTGAGCTAGAAGCTGACCCGGCTCTACACTGAGATCAAGCTGATGACTCTGACATTCAGCTTTTCCGTACCACTGAGTGGGAGGTTTGGTCATACGTCTACCACAACTTAAACAAAAGTAATTAGCAACGCTAACAGTTTAATCTTTCATCATGTCGTCCATGAATTGTATGTACAACTTAAGGTTTAGTTTTAGTCATAACCCAACTAACATTAAACTTTATCTTGCTAATTTAGTCTACTTTAATGGCGTGGCATTCCACTAGGGGCAATGGAGAGGCTAATTGCTGACACTACAATGACTTCAAAAGAAAACCCATGATTGAGTGCCTTTTAGGTCCTCCCACTTTTCATGGATTACACTAATGTCTTTTAATCTTATTGGACGCTCCACTTTGCTAATTCGAAACTCTTGCTTTTAATCAATGTCAAGAGTTAGGTCTTTCATTTGCAAAACCCCATCACCATTCGATTGCTCATACCATTTTGGGTCTTAGGAGAGTTGAACAGTTTGCTTTTCATGTTAAACAAACTAGAATGCACTTCTAGATGCCATTTTTTCAGGCCCTTAGTTACATAATTTTAGTAAGAATTTAGTGGATTTTCCCTCCAATGTAGTCAACTTAGTTGGAAAATGAAGACTCAAAGATTTTGTATAACCTTTATTTTTTGTATGTCTTACAATGTCTTTTCAATACCTTTGTATAGGTAGGCTACAACATATCATTTAATTATACAATCAAGGAAAATATTTGTTCTTGGATGAGTCAATGAGCAAGATATGGAAAACTTTTGAATTTAAATATCATTGACTTCATTCTAAGAAGATTTGATTTGTTTTCATTTCTTTGGAAATCCTTGCTGCTCTGGATCATTCTGCATTAATGATTTCCTTTCTCATTTTCCTAATTGTTAATGATGAATTGATTCTTGAGATACATAATTAACTTTTATTGGTTATAGGGTTGGTGTTGACACACATGCAATGTATAGATGCTGACATGGCTTGGGCTTTTCTTGTGGTACCCGTGGCATCATGATGTCTTGGTCTAACACCCCCCTGCAAGTTGATGGATTGGTATGGATAGTAAGCTTGTCTTGTAGTAGTTTGAACTTGGAAGTGTATAGTCCTTTAATGAAGATATTTGCTATCTGATCAACTAAGGAGATAAATTGGATGCTCAATTGTTTAGCCTTGATGCATTCATGAATAAAATGGAAATCGATATCAACGTGTTTTTTTTTGGCATGAAAAACTAGATTGGAGGAGAGATAAAGTGCAAAGAGATTGTCATACCATAGTATTGGTGGGCATTATAGTAGTATGTGAAGGCCTCTTAGAAGTGCTTGAATCCAAATGATTTTAGCCATTGTATTTGTGAGACTTTTGAATTTTGCTGCTGTACTAGATCAAGCATGGTTTTCAATTTCTTTAAAGTCCATGATAGGATATTTTTTCCAAGAATAATGTAAAAACCACATGTTGACTTATAATCATCTTGATCACTTGCCTAGTTGGCATCAAAATATGCATTGATCGTAGTTGTTGGGCTTTTCGTTATGTTTATGCCATATTTCAAACTTTAACAAGGAATCGTAATGTGTGTTTGACATATGTCCAATGTGTTGTTGTTGGTGCATGCATAAATTGACGTGTTATGTTAATAGCATAAGAAATATTAGGTCTTGTTATTGTAAGATATTGTAAGGAACCAACGATACTATGAAATTGTGTAGGATTAGGACAAGGATCTCTGTCATTGATAGATGGGGTAATAGTTTATGTGCAAGAAGTAAAGACTTCATAAGCATTCTCCATTTTGGCATGATGAAGTACTTCAAGTGTAAATTTTTCTTAATGTAGCAAGAGTCCATTAGGTAGATTGAGGGCTTTAATTTCAAGAAAGTAATGTAGATGCCCTAAGTCTTTAATATTAAACTCATTTTGGAGTTGTATAAGTATTTTGTTAATAAGAGTGTTGGCACTTCCAGTAAAAATTATATCATCTACATAAACTAAAAAAAAAAAAATTTAGGAGGTATAATGATTTAACGTAAATAGGGAGGTATCCACTTTAGATGTTTGGAAGGCAAGTTTTTCAAGGAATTGACTCAGTTAAAATTTATATGCACTTGGAGCTTGTTTAAGAACATAGAGAGATGATTTAAGACAACACACATGATGTGGATTTGTAAAGTTTATAAACACTTCTAGTTGGTGCATGTAAATTTTTTCATCAAGAAAACTATAAAGAAAAGCATTTTTGACATCTAGTTGTTTGATAATCTAATTGTTTGTATATGCAAGATTGATAATTGTGTGTATTGTAACAAGTTTAGCTATAGGATTGAAAGTTTCATTATAATCAATTCTTTGTCGTTGATGAAACCCCTTAGCTACAAGTCTTGCTTTGTAGCATTTTAAGGAGCCATAAGATTTAATTTAATTTTGTAAACCCATTTGCATTCAATAGGTGTAATATTTTTTGGCTAGGATATTAATTCCCAAGGTTTATTTTTTACTAGGGCAATATGTTCTTTTGCCATTACTTTTCACTTAGTTTGGATCTTTTAAAGCTTCTATAAAGCTCGATAGTTTTGTGTATGAGTTAGTAGATGTAGTTAAGGCATAAATGTTTTTCTGTGTTAATGTACGTTTGGAAATAATATCATCTTTGAGTCTAGCAACCATTAGATGGTGCAACTTAATTTGTTTTAAAGTATTTGATGTTGTATTATTTTCATTAATAGTTTGTTCAAATATATTTTCTAGTAAAAGTGGTTTATCTAAAATTGGTAATTGTTGACTTGGGTATGGATTTTGTGATGTAGATGACACAAAATTGGGTAATAAAAGGATTGTTTTTGTGTTTGTATTTGTATCACACGTGTTGTATGTTTGATCCATTCGATGATATGGAAATTGATGTTCATCAAAAAAGGCATCTGTAACGATGTAGAATTTATTTGTTTTTACACATAAACATTGATATCTTTTGTAACTTGTGGGGTATCCAAGAAAGACACATAGAGTAAATTGTTGATGTAATTTGTTTTTGTTTAGAGGTCATAAATATAGATATGCAAGACAACCAAATATGTTTAGATGGGAAATTGAGGGTGATTGTTTAAATATTTTTTTCCCACGGTTATATGTTGTCAATGATTGGACTTGACATTCTATTTATTATATGAGTAGATGTTTCAAAAGCCAAATCCTAATATGTCAAGGGTACACATGCATTGTATAACATAGCAAGTCCAAGTTCTATAATACGTATATGTTTTCTTTCTACAAATCCATTTTAGGAATGGTGCATAAGGGCTTGGTATTCATTAATATATGCCCAATTTAGACAAATAGTTTTGGAAGGATTGTGATGTGAATTCTACAACTCAATCACATTGAATATTTTTTATTTTTGTTTGGAGTTGATTTTTGAGAAGTGTATAAAAGTTTTAAAAATATTAAGGAAATCATCTCATGATTTCATAAGATATAAGCCATGTAAATTTAGAATAGCAATCAATGAAGCCAATATAGTAATGATTTCCTTGATATGATGTAGTTGAGGCGGGACCGCAAATATCAAAGTGAATTAATGGTTTGAATGATGTTGTTTGTGTGGATCCATGGGGTTGCCATTTATTTTTGCTAATTTGACATGAATCACAAGAAGTAGGAATATTTTTCTCAAAAGGAATCTTCATTGAATTCAACAATCTTATTACATTGGGATAATTGCTATGGCCTAATCTATAATGCCTATCTTCTAAATTTGTTGTAGTAATAAATGCCATCGGTGATTGTTGAATATTCTTTAAACAATATAGTCCTTGATCAATTTGGCCCATTAAAAAGATCTTCCCCATATGGAGACTTTGTATTGCACAAAAATTAGGGTAAAATAAGAAGGCACAATTATTATCTTTGGTAAATTTTGAAAGAGATATTAATCTTTTCCTAATATTAGGAACAACAATAGATTACTAATATTCAGAACAAAAAGTATATTGGAAATATTAAAATTTTGAAAATTTGGAAGAGTACTTGAGGTTATTGGAAGGTCCATTCCATCATCCACAGTGACCTCATTGTTGCCATTGTAAATCATTAGATTTTTTAGGCCATGAGAATTTGGGGATATGAGATTTGTGGCCCCTGAATTAGGGAACCATTTGTTGGAAAAAAAATATGTTTTGTTGTGAAAAATTTTGGTTGATTATAGTATATAAATGTTTTTCATATATTGATATGCAAAATTGAATTATAGGAATAAAATGTGCGTAAATTGTAATACCAATCAATGATATTATAGAGTAGTCAGTTTCCTACATTCCTATATATTGCAACCTCATGCAAGTTCTAAAGGAATACTTTTTATGCAATAAAAAATGGAGAATAAAGAAATATTAGTTGCATAACAATTTCCATTAAAGAAAAAGTGATGTTGGGCTTTATATCATTGCATGCACAAATTTATCAAGTTCAAGCTTATGTTATATGGATTGATCTTATGAATATGTTCGTATCAATGTGAACTTATTCAAGCCTGAGTCTGGTCTAAGCCCGATAAGAGGTCTAATTGAGAAGGGTGCTAATATGCACTGTTTCACTAAGCAAGCCGGCCCCAAATTCACGACTTAATGGTTAGAAGCCCTAGCTTTTATCAAATCGAGTAGCCTTCTCTCTTCTCCACAGCTGATTGCTGAACGGGAAGATTTGAGAAGCAATTGAGTGTCTGTAGAACTAAGTACGGGAGCTCTGATCTAGTGACATTGTAGCTCCAACGACTTAAGCAACTATGTAAACATGATTTAGATGTTAATATAAAGGATAAGGGGCCACATAATGCAATGACAGTGGATGTAGGCATGATTTGCCGAACCACTTTGAATAATTTATGTCTATCTTACCTTTGTTCTTAGTTCATGGTTTAAGGTTTAGGGTTTACCTCTAATCAATCATAATCCATCATCGATTATGATAATTAAGAGTTCAAATCAAACCTTCAACTATAGATGGATGGAAATCTCTCAGTCTTTTAACAAGAAAAAGGCTTTGTTGGTGTCAAGTTTGACAGAGAACCTTAATATGCTTTTATTGTTTGAATGTGGTATAAAAGCTCTTCTCTATGGTTCAAACATAGTCATCATGTGGGTTATTTGTGAAAAATCCAAAGAATTCAAGTGATTCAAGCATTGCAATTTTGAACAGCTTCAGTGATATTCAGTGATATTCTTTAAAGATCATTTCTTTGTGATCATACTCATTTGTACACACTTGTTTATGTGCTAATTGAACTTTGATTATTATTTACACATAAACTCTGTTGTAAATTCAAAACCCTAATTTGCTAAAATTTAGAGGTTTCGTGATTAGAGCTTAGATTTACATTTAATATCTTAAATAAGCTATTTGATTAGCAATATCTCTCATAAACTATTTATTATTTAGGGATTTTCTACTGTAACAAGGTTGAGACAACTTCTTATTGTAACCCGAAAATCTACGATTCCTTTGAGTAGGAATTGGGAGGATTAGGAGAATCAATGAGTAAAGTGGACTTCAACTAGTTGAGTTGAAGGAAGAAGAGGGTGGGCATAGGATTGAGTGCTAAACCACCATGATAAACTTATGTGTCTATGCTTGCTATCTGTTATTGTTCTATCTTGTTTTTACATGTTCATTTGCTACATTAGTGTGAATTTATCGTGTTTGAAAAGAAAAGAAAATAGACTTACAGCTGCATAACCAATTCAAACCAAAGCACCCCCCCTCCCTATTTTTTTTTTGGTTGATCATTATACCTAACACCATTCAATGTTTGTTGGGGCTTGGAATTATGTTGTTTGTATTGTTTGTGGGCCTTAAGGATTTGATTCGGTTTTTAGGGCCTGTGTTGTTCATTTTATGATATTATTGGCTCAAGGAATAAAGATAGCATACCTAAACCTGCATAGTTGTGCAAGATGGCTAGTTTTCTTGTACATTTGGCACATGATAGGTGTGTGATATGTCTCTTTAATGTATATGTGCCTGTTGGAGCTTGACATGGTGCCTAATGGTGTTCATCCAAGATGACCCAAAGGGATGAGTTAGTGGTATAGGTTGTTGTCCAGAATAGATGTTACTATAACACGATGGTTGGTGTTGAAAATTGCCATTCGGGTGGTATGTTTAGCATACTCCAATTATGTCTCATGTGCAAGAAGGAGGCCACAAATTTCATCTCAAGTTAGAGTTGCCATCCTAAAGTGAACAGATATGGAAGTTGTAAGAGAGGCATAAAGAGGATCTAACCCACTAAAAATATGACTCATATACTCATTGTTGGAAACGGGTTCTTAACGGTAGTTAGCTTATTGGTGATGAAGTAAATTTCATGGAGAAATTTAGTCACATTCAGTGACCTTTTGTGGTGGCTTGGAGTCATAGGCAAACTGCAAAAGTGTGGGCTAAATTCTAAGATTGATATCCAGCCTCAAAAACCTTAAGAGCCTTAAGAGCCACAAAAGTTGTGTGGAAGTCTTGTGTTTTTGTATCTTCATAACGATTTGGTCATTGCTAAAGTTAACGATCCAACCATAACCAATAAGATCTCAAATTTTCCAATCATGATATGTATGATTGGAAACCCAATTAATACCTTCTTGTTTATTTGTCTTAGTGATGTACTTTGGTGGGCATGAAAAGGTATTGTCCATGACACCAAGGAGTCCACTTACTTCAAGGTAAGGCTCAATATGAGCCCTCCAAACAAGATAGTTGGTTCCATCAAGTTGAATTCCAAGTGCAAGAACATAGAGACGGGAGTGGGTGGTGGGATAGACTAGGTAGTAATAGGAATGTTGGTATGTATGGCAAACATGGTGGGATTGGAAAAAAAGAAAAGGCTTTCATCAGTGGCTTCAATACCAAGTTAGAAAATAAAGGAAGAGTGAGGGATTATGTAAAACTTTTATTTTCTGTATGTCTTACAATGTCTTTTCAATACCTTTATATAGGTAGGCTACAAGATATCATTAATTATACAATCAAGAACAATATTTGTTCTTGTATTCCAATCAATGAGCAAGACATGGAAAACTTTTGAATTCAAATATCATTGACTTGATTTTGAGATACATAATTAACTTTTATTAATTGTAAGGTTAGTGATGGCATACACATGTTATACATATACTAAACAATTAAAAAATATTTTGTTCATTTTCCTTTCTCTGGAAATTCTTCTTGTCTTGGATTATTATGCAATAATGACTTCCTTTTTTTTTTTTTCCTAATTGTTGATAATGAATTGATTCTTGAGATACATAATTAACTTACGTTGATTGCAAGGTTTGTGATGGCATATATGTGTTGTACACATACTAACATGGCTTAGGCTTTTCTTGTGGTACACATGGCATCATGTTGATTTCTTGGTTTAACAAACTTCTCCTCGACATTGCTTGTCATCATGTAACCTAAGCATAAACATGCATACTTAAAGCTTTTATGTTTGATGATGTTGTACTTCCATGGTGGAAGAAAAGGATAATTTTTGACATGCTTATTAATTGATAATAATGTAGTAAGTTGTTTAACTATTGCCTTTCTTTTCTCTAGAGACCCTACATTTACCATGATTGTTACTTGTCCTCGACGCCTTCCTACTATGGCTTGCAGGTTTGATGGTAATTCAGAATTTGGAGCCAATATTGCATATGGAGATTAGGAGTTTGAGCCTTTTTAAGGTAGGAATATATACAAGCTTTTGTGTTACTTTTTAAGATCAAAGAAAAAGAAGAAATTAATACAAAATTACTAATATTTTCTACTTAAATTAAAAGGCAACAACTCACTTTAGAATATAGTCAAGTCAGTAAAAATATAATTAAGGAAATTTGAACCTAAGATCCTTTCTTCATATAAACACCCCATATTTAGAGGAAAATATGTTTTTCATTCTCTTTATTTGCTAACGATTATGCTAGACTAACATGTGTTTACATTATGCATGAGAGTTTAGAAACAAAACGGAAAAAGCATTCAAATATTGCAAAGCAATTGAGGAAATGAGTACAACTTAGAAGGCATTAACTGGGGGTTGGTGATCGGAGAATCACCGTTCGATTATCAACCCTCCCTCTTCTCCGCCTTTCCCCTTCTTTCCTAGCTTGTTCTAATCAACACTGTAAAGCAGTAAGTTGGCACTGCTCTTGTTGACTTAATATTTGGTATTTGCGTGCTTTTGTGTCTTTACTCTCTCCCTCTAGATTAAAAAAAGACCAACAACGAGATGTGAAAAGACTAAGGAATCCTAACACTCCCACGCGACAATATAAAATTACAAGATATTATGTTATTCAAATTTAAATAAAAAAAAATGCCATGAAGAATAAAGAATTTTCTTAATGAAATTTAAATAAGAAGAAATGATAAAAAAGAAAAGAAAAAAAATGTTCTAAAAACTTTAAATTTGTTAATATCAATAAGTGTCCAACTCAATTAGTAATTAGTGATCAGTCCTTGAATCAACAAATGCCTAGTCCAGGCATTGTTTAGACACACAATCCATATTCGATCACATTAGAACCACCTTGGATTTTACTTAGCAACCTTACTCACTTGATCCCCAAACAAGCACGACGCTGAACCAGACACTTGATCTACCTTCAAATTCCCATATAATTGTGTCCACAAATCATGTAACTAATCCACCTCTAGAACCATATCTAGAACAACCACCTATGATCCTTTGGCAATCATCATGACCCACATGATCACTAGTTTAGACAATGTTTGGCCATCTGCACAAGGCTAAATAGTCACTACCCTATCTTAGACCACTATTCACTTAATCTTTTCTTTCTACATTACCAAATTTCATTGCATCCATCTCAACTAATACCAAGCTTAAGACCTATTATTAAGCACTTAAGGACAATCATTGGATTGAGATAATGGATTGAGAGTTTATAGCCCTTAAGGTAAATCACATATGAGATATTATGCTACTCCCGCCTAGTTGTAAAGCCATTGAATGTAAGTAAGTATACAAGATAAAGTATCATGCAAATGGGATAATTGAGAGGTACAACGCAATATTAGTGGTCAAAGGGTACATATAGCAAGAGGGAATAGATTATGATGAAATTTATTCACTAGCTGCTAAATCAATGACTATAAGATCAGTAATCAATGTGGTTATAGTGAGGTATTGGGACATCTATCAATTAAATGCAAAGAATGCTTTCTTGTGTGGTGATCTATTGGAGGACATTTATATGTAGTTACCTCTAGGCTTTCCATTTTAAGGGGAGCAGATGGTATGTTGTTTGCAAAAGTCATTATATGGACTGAAGCAAGCTTTAAGACAATGATATGTAAATTTCATAAAGGCTCTGTTAGCCATTAGATTTCATCAATCTCAACATGATTATACTCTCTTCACCCAATGCTCCAAAGATTCCTTCATTATTCTCCTATTCTATATGGATGACATTCTCATCACTAGAAACAAATGTTCTGCAATATCAAAATTCAAAAGACATATGCATTCAATGTTTCATATAAAAGACTTGGGGCAATGTAAGTACTTTCTTGGTATTGAGATAACTTATTCACCCGAAGGCATATATCTTAGTTAGTGCAAGTATGCATTGGATATAATTTCAAAAGTACGACTTGTAGGATAGAAACCTACCATTAATCCTATGGACCAAGGCATAAAGTTGACAATGTTAGAATATGATGTTAGAAACCTAGACATGAAAGGTGACCCATTACTTGAGGATTAAGCTCCATATCAGAGGATGATTAGGAAGTTATTGTACTTGACACACATTAGGCCATACATTAGTTTTACAATTTAACATCTTAATCAATTTATGCATCATCCAAAGAGATCATATATAAAGGTTGCAATGAAAGTGTTGAGATATATCAAATGAACTCCTTGACTAGGACTTTTCTTATCATCATTTTCTAGGTTAGAGCTTACAACTTTTTGCAACTTCGATTATGCCACTTGTCTCATGTCATGAAAATGTGTGATAGGTTATTATGTAAAACTGGGTGATTCACTAATATTGTGGTTAACCAAGAAACAACCAAAAATTTCACATTTTGCAGTGAAGTTTGAGTATAGAGCCATGAGATATACATTTTGCGAGATAATATGGCTTCTAGGGTTGTTCCAAGATCTTGGGGTCACTATCCTTTGTTTGGTAAAGGCTTTCGTTTGGCTTAAGAGGATGAGCACCAAAAATTGAAATTGAATGCACCAAACTCAACTCTTGAGGGAATTTTGTTGTCCACCTCCTTAGGTGGAAAGAACTTATTAGGTTCATATGGAGGTACTAAAATTGACTCTAAAGGACGCTTTGTGTGTGCTCACTGTCATAGAATCGGCCATAGCTGAGAGACTTGCTATAGGTTAGTCAAATATCCTCTCAGATAGACTCCAAAAGGCAAAAGGAAATAGTACTCTTTTGGGACTCCACATGCGCCTTAGATCTTTTAAGTTGGTGGACAACCTACTAGTGTTCAAAGAAGGAAGACACAATCATAATCGTGGGATTCCTTTGCTACACAACTTGGAGTACCTACTAGTCTTGGGCTAGGACCCATTGCCTTAATAGGGATGGGCTAAATGTTCTACCTGGGGGCCCATTATATGATACCCATTCAATATGGGTATGTTGGTCTCAACCCATAATTTAATGGGTATAGGGAACCATGAGGCATGTCTAATAGGAACCCACAATCAAAAGGTGTCATGGAGATTGCATATTGTTGAAAGGGTGTTCCTTCTCAACTTAAATTGTTATTTGCTTTTGGGTTTACTTAATTGCGATATTAAATAGGGCTCAAAGCTCTATTTCCATTGAGTGTATGCTTTAGAAGCATAGTTTACTGAGCAAAGCTTTTAAAAATGGTTTTTTTTTTTTTGTTGACAAATTTTATTAATACCAATAAGGTTGGACGTAATAACCATATCTTGGATAAATATAATGGACAGGGTATAAGCCTAATCCATAAAAAAAAGTTAATCACTTACATATTACGCTGCCACACATAAGTAAAAGTAAACACAAAAATACATTGGGCAACACATTCGCTTTATCCTATGGTGGCCTATAATTACCTAAACTTAGTTGATCAAGCTTCTAAAAATGGTTGCGTACACTACAGACCAACAATTAATTCTTAAAATCAGCAACACCATTCTTGACTAATATCAAGCTGAAGCGACAGACCAAAGAAAAAAAAAAAAAAAGGTGGGGAAGGGACGGAAACAGGACCATCATTGATGATTCTTTCGTAGGTGGGTTTCACGTGCCTTTTCTTTTTGTTAGTCTGAGAAAGAGGGGAGAGTGATGAAACCGAGCATTCTAATACTACGTAGTGCTGCAGACTAGAGTGGTCCAGCTCGAGCTGGTGTACCTAACCCAGTGTCCTATCGTTGCTGCGTAAACCTTGTTCTGGGACCATGCTGTTGGATTGCTCAAAAAATACTAGGAATCTCAAAGCTTCTGTCTAGGTTGCTGTCTGCGCTACTGTGACTCTGTTTGCCGAAGCATAAAATTAGAAATGGAACCAAAAAGCTGGTCTAAAATGTTCTTTAACATCCTAGTAGTAAATTAAGAAAGTAGTTTCAGACCGTTCAGATTTTCGTCTCCCATCTTCGTCTCTCTTCCATTAGCTTTCCCACGTGAATATAGGTCACTAACTTCCGCCCCTTTAAATATCTTGTTTTTTCTGTATTTTTCTGGTCTCTCCATTATTGAAGCTCTTTGAGTTTTTCAGTCCGTACAAGGAAACTCAGAAGCGGCCAAAGCAGAAGCAGAAGAAAACTGGGTTGATGGTATGTTCAAAACCTTGCGGGTGGCTTTCTTGCAACATTTGTATGTTAGAATTGTTTTATAGCCCAATAAGCCACCAACCTTTGTGTAATCCTAGACTGGGCCATGGGTTTTCTTGCTTGGATTGGGCTGGATCTACTAGTACCTGAGTTGGCCTCATTATTCTTTGGATGATTTTCTTGGCTACTTTTGAACTTTTTATTTTGATCACATGAGAATATGAGAAACCCAATTTACAAAAGTAGTGTTTAGTAGAACTATGGAATTCATGGAAATTAAACATGATAGTTGCGTGATTACTCAACAAGGGATGTGAGTGGATCTTGAGATGAAGTTTAAATAGATAAATAAAATCTTTTACTTCTAAGTTAATTTTTGAATTAAATTTTAGGCATTTTAATATTATATTAATATCCAGATTAAATTTAGTCCACCTTATATAATCTTGAGTGTAACAAGATTTGACATATAAGCAAATATGTGTAAAATAAGCATCTTATAATATACTAGAAGACAAAATCTTTATAATGAAGCTTAAATAAACAAATATTATTCAATCCTTAAGTAGCTTTTGATCAGACTGAACTAGCTTCTCCGTCATTGCCAAGCAAGCCGATCGAGTACAACATTAGCTGGAATCCATATTCGCCGTGCATGCAGAGACCACACTTACTGTAGGGCTGGCGGCGACGGAGAAGGTTGGACCATGCGAAGGACGGAAAGGCAATGAAGGTAGATGCGTCGCTCTCTGGTCCAAGCCAGCGTAGACCAGCTGCGGCGCTCTATCTTTATCGTTACGAAAGTATATGATGGACCAGTCATCATGCCATTAGTCGTATATATCGTGCTACCAAGATCAAATTTATTCTGCAGGAGCTGTCAATCAATTAAAACTTCGAACACAAGTATACAAAACTTGACTTTGATTTCCTTAGTGCTCAAAATAGCATCGTTTTGAAAGAGATTTCCATGGGAATGGACTTCTTGTTCCTTGCACCAGTTAAATGAGTTGAAAGCATATTCCTTCGATGCCACAGCTCCTCAACAGTGAAACCGTGTTCTCTAGGTATCAAAGAGCTTCGTGATATTTTTAGCTTCGAAAGTTCTGCTTGAGATGAGCTAGAAGCTGACATGGTTCTGCACTGAGATCAAGCTGATGACATTGACATTCAGCTTTTCCGTACCACTGAGTGGGAGGTTTGGTTATACGTCTACCACGACCTAAACAAAAGTAATTAGCAAGCTAACAGTTTAATCTTTCATCATGTCGTCCATGAATTGTATGTACAACTTAAGGTTTAGTTTTTGTCCTAACCCAACTAACAGTAAACTTTATCTTGCTAATTTATCCTACTTTAATGGCGTGGCATTCCACCAGGGGCGATGGAGAGGCTGATTGCTGACAATGCCATGACTTCAAAAGAAAACCCATGATTGAGTGCCTTTTAGGTCCTCCCACTTTTCATGGATAGCACTATGTCTTTCAATCTTATTGGACGCTCCACTTTGCTAATTCCAAACGCTTGCTTTTAATCAGTGTCAAGAGTTAGGTCTTTCATCAGCGGAACCCATTACCTTTCGGTTGCTCATACCATTTTGGGTCTTAAACGGAGTTGAACAGTTTGCTTTTGATAGTAAACAAACCAGAATGCACTTCTAGATGCCATTTTTCCAGGCCATTAGTTACATAATTTTAGTAAGAATTTAGCGAATTGTCCCTCCAATGCCGTCAAGTTCTCCCCAGCACTGCCTGTCATTGCGTAACTCAAGCACAAACACGTATATTTAAAGTCTCTTTCATTTGATAATGTTGCACTCCCATGTTGGAAGGAGAAGATAATTGTCGACATGTTTATGAATCAAGAATAATTTAGTAAGCCATTTAACTGTTGTCTTTCTTTTCTCCAAAGACACCGCATTTACCATGATTGTTACCTGTCCTCGACATCTTCCAGTTATGGCTTGCAGGTTCGATGGTAATAGGGAATTTGGAACAGATATCGCCTTCGGAGATTGGGAGTTCGAGCCTTCTTGAGGTAGGAATGTCTACAGGGCCTTTGTGTTACTCTTTGAGAAGGAAGAAAAAGAAGAGACCAATACGAAATTACTAATCTTTTCTGCTTGATCTGGGAAAGCCTTTGTCCGTCAGAAAAGTGGCTGCTGCAAACCCTTCAGGATTAGCCCAGCACAAGTCTCTTTCCGAAGCTACTAATCACAACTTCATTCGGAGTTATCAGCCTCCCTTTTGGTAACAACATCCGATCCTGCAACATTACTGCCTGCCTTGTTGATGTGTAGAACATTCCTTGACATTTCACATCTACGACCCCACATAATGGAAACCAACGCATATGTCCGGAAGAAACAAAGGCAAGAGAAAAGATGTCGTGTTGGTTACAAATATTAGACCAAGCTTTATGTGGGGACTAGACTGCCAGTCCCATCACTGATTTTATAGTGTCTGCAGTACATGTTTGACTTTGTGTCGTGGTTACCGTCGCTTCCTCGCATTTTGTCCGTATTTCTGTGGCGTTCCAAAATTGACGGTAGAAGACACCCCAAGTATCAATCAATGAAAAACAGATGGCTCGTACCCAATTGAAAATCCGAATATATCTGAATATTTATCTATTTGATTATCTGTCGTCCATTAAAATAGGAGCTAGGTAGCATGAAAAGCAGTTTCCTTACGTTTCTATTCAAACTCGAAATATTAAAATAGCCCTTCCTCATTCATGTTGTTTTCAGTTTGGTGAACAGAGGCGTTTCTTTTATATGGAACAACTAAATACTGCTTGGCACCTCAAAAAATAAACATAAACGTTGTTCGGCGATATGTTCTTCCTCTTATTTAAAGTCAACCAAATCTGAACCAAACCAACTGCGTTATTGCTGTCTTCATCATGGCTACAGATGGACGTTTACGCTGCCAATCCTTTTGACCGTGGCAGAGAGTGGTTGTGCAGGACATTTTCTTTAGTCCCTCATTTAAGATTCTAGAAATTAAGTTTTGTCTTCAGCTCCGTGAATTAGGCAGGATTACAGGCATGTCCCAAGCTCTACGCAAAGTTTATTTGATCAAAACAAGATTCACTTCCTTTTTTTTATATATATATTTGCTATGTCACCATTTAGGTATCGGCTGGCACCTCTGCTTCACGGGTTCTTTTTGTTTTTTTTTAGATGTTTTCGGATATAAACTATAGTAAAGTATAGTTTTTGATGCTTTAGAAATCAACAATTTTGCGGGGAAAAAGAACTGTCTTCGTGCTAATGAGTTTTGAGTATTTGTGCTGTTCTATCATTGAACCACAGATTTTTTAAGATATATGGAAAATATATTGCCCTTGGGTTAAAACTAAATCAGAAAACAAGTCAACCTGAATGGTTATCCAAAAAGTAAAACGGATGGTTCTAAGGTAGATGACATACTATTCAAGCGTGTGTTTACCTGCCATATAGCTGGAATCGTTCCAATTTTACTACTTTGTCCCAAGTATGAACGTCGCCTTCTCAAATAAATTAATCCATACTTATCAATGCATTGGACGTAGGCATGGCCTGAGTCAGGCTATATATCCTGCTTCCTACTTGTGGAAGCTATGTGCAGTTGTGCTCATTTATCTTCTGAGGCCATATCTGTTCTGAACTATTTATGGTCTTCTTCTGAATTCCTTTTCAACTTCTTTACAGAGAAGAGAAAAAAGATACAGTCTTTTTGGTGGTTGGTTGCAACTTGGAGTTCTCCCGCCTGAGCATCAAGGAATCAGTTTCGATCTTGCAGTGAGGTTTGGGTTCTTGATCTCTTATTTCTGCAGTTTCTTATTGTGTAATCGTATGAAGATATCTGTGTTGATGATTTTAATATGGTATTCCCATATTGTTCGGAATCTCATGACTCTCATTCGGAAATCAGCAGTAGATTGCTATATTTCTTAAGGCATAGAAGGGAAGACATTGAAATCGCAGACACAGTAACGCTGTCATTTTGATAATCTGTCCTTGTAGTCTCATCGCCCCCACCCGCTCCCGTCCTTTTAACATGGTTTTCCGCCGTCATGTCGATCTTACAAAGAGAAAACGTTTGAAAAAAGCATTATTGTATTGGGAGTTCTGGGCTGCTGGTCGGATCTCTGGGCTGGTTGTGGTGAACCTTTGCAGGGACTCTCCTTACCATCTCTAGCGTGTCTTGCGTATGTTTGTTCCGTCCTTTGTCTTGGAAAATTAAGAAAACCAGGGCCCTAGTTTTTTTTTTTTTTCCCCTTCTCTGTCAAGAAGATTTCTGCTTATGGACGGTACCTGAAGTTGTTGAATCAAAATCTTCTTGGCTTGTTTCGTATTTCTGTTCTTGTGCTTACAGCTTTCTAAAACGCGTTCTTTCTTCTAGTTATGTGCTGTGATAAACTTCTGTTGCTCATAATTTTAGATCTGTACAGCTATTTACAAGAAGTATCTGATTGTTCTTTCCCAAACAAGCTATTCCACTAGTGTCTAGATCTTAATATGACGTTGGAAATGGTAGAAAACATGAGAAGTTCCTGTGTTAGTTGCATCTCTATGATGTAAATCAATCTGAGGAATATCCTAAAATTAGAAATGAGGAGACTCCTGGTCACTTTTCATGCCGTTCAAACACCTTTTAATTTGGTAGATAATTGGGCAGTTCAAGTTTCTTAATTCTTAGCTTTTCGTTTATGGCTTTCAGGTGTTCCTTTTTTGTTGGTCATGGAGAAGGACATAGAATTGGGTTCTACAGGGCAGGCTTCCCCTGAAGTTCCATCTCTCATCCAGTTTATATCATCGAATGAAGTTTCCGGCTTTGATGACCTCAAGTGCACTAGCCTCACCGTTGATCAGATTGAGCCATCTGAATCTGAATCTCTTAGTTCATCGTCCGATGTAATTTCTTCCTCTAATTCTGCCATGTTCGTTCTTTTACTGATACATGGGAAAACACAAAAAAGATTTAATGATTTAGCATATAATATATTTGTACACTACCTAAAACGACTTCTTCTTTTGTCAGGAAAAAGAAACAGAACCCACAATCCATCATCATAGGATACGTTCTGTTTCCATCAGCATGCCTCCGTCTCCTGTGGGAGTTCACTTGCAGGACACCAGAAGAGTTCTCTTCAGTACTGAAACAAATGGCGGTCTAGATTCTCCTGTTGTTCCTGATATAGCTAGCGGCAAACCCCCGAGAAAGCCGAAACATTTTTCTCAGCCAATGCCAAAAACCGGTTCATATACTCAGACAAATGCTGGGGGACAATTCGCGTACCATCAGAGTATCAAAACGTTCAAGGATAAGAGATTTGATTCTTTCAAGACATGGTCTGGGAAACTTGAGAGGCAGATCACAATACTACGTGGAAGGCCGCCGCAGGAAGAAGATGAAACTGAGGAAGAAGCAGTGCCGAAGAGAGAAGTTGAAAGAAATTTACCTGTGGAGCGATACTTCGATGCCCTGCAAGGGCCAGAGCTAGACACCCTTAAGGTATGTACTTTTCTTCCCCCACTATTATGCACATTTTACTTCTTGTTATATTCTTAATATTTTGGTTTGGCTACATCTCGAAATTTGAACTCAGCTCATAAATTTGGGTGGTCCGATGATTAACTTAGAGTTTGAAGTAAACAGGGGTTTTGTTTCATGAAGATCAAAGGGTTGACTTTAATCGATCAAGGCTAGCCTTACCATAACTGTGAATGATGAAAACACTCTTTGTATCTAATTTAACTAGCAAACATGTGATTTATATAGCTTTTTCCCTGTTTGGGTTTAGACATTGCTAGTCCAACTCCATGAAATCTTTTATTAGCCTGATGATTAATGGACTCTTTTTCATTGTAAGAATAACAAGTAGATGTCAGTTTCTATTATACTTACGGTGACAACGGGTCCTATGTGTTTCACCTTGTCGGATATCATATATGATCTTTCCCCAGTGAAGCCAAATGTTGTAGTGCTTCGTGATTCTTGATCATAACGACGGTTCCTTTTTTAACAGGCTTCAGAGGAAATGGTGCTACCACATGACAGTACATGGCCATTTCTCCTGCGTTATCCCATCTCTTCATTTGGTATCTGTCTTGGTATTAGCAGCCAAGCAATTATGTGGAAAGCCCTGGCCATCTCTCCCTCCACAAAATTTCTTCACATAAGCCTGAAAGTGAATCTTGTACTATGGTGCCTTTCCATTGCTCTTGTAGCCACTGTCGGTTCCATCTATCTTCTGAAAATGATTCTCTACTTTGAAGCCGTTCGGCGTGAGTACTACCACCCGGTCCGTATCAACTTCTTCTTTGCCCCATGGATAGCCCTCATGTTCTTAGGCCTCGGAGTGCCACCTTCTATTACCGCCCACCTCCCTCAACCTCTCTGGTATGTTCTTATGTGTCCACTTTTCCTCCTTGAGCTTAAGATCTATGGACAATGGATGTCGGGAGGCCGAAGGAGGCTCTCAAAGGTGTGCAATCCTTCAAACCATCTTGCGGTTGTTGGGAATTTTGTGGGGGCATTACTAGGTGCATCAATGGGGCTAAAAGAAGGGCCTATATTCTTCTTTGCCGTTGGGTTGGCTCACTACGTGGTCCTGTTTGTTACCCTCTACCAAAGACTTCCAACAAATGAGACACTTCCAAAAGACCTTCATCCAGTATTCTTTCTGTTTGTCGCAGCCCCAAGTGTTGCTTCAATAGCATGGGCAACGATTCAAGGCTCATTTGATTTTGGTGCACGGATTTCATACTTCATCGCACTGTTCCTTTACATGTCACTGGTTAGTATCTCTGTTCTCTAATTCGAATGTTAATTTAGTAGTGGATTACCGAGAACCTAAACTCATTTCCTGAATGAATTTTCTGTGTTTTGCAGGCAGTACGGCTTAATTTTTTCCGAGGATTCAAGTAAGATATGGATTTGACTATTATTTATCCTTATGGAAGTATTGTTCCATCTGCTTTTGGTCAATCATCTGATATTTTGTCTTATTTGCGTCCATAGGTTCTCAGTGGCATGGTGGGCATACACTTTCCCCATGACTGGTGCTGCGATAGCAACCATGAAGTACTCGTCTCAAGTCGGTGGTGTAGTAACACAAGCTATGGCCGTCCTGTTATCCGGCATTGCCACGCTTACAGTTGCTGGTCTGTTTATAACGACTATCTTGCACGCCTTTGTTCTCCGAGACCTTTTCCCCAATGACATTGCTATTGCCATCAGTGACAAAAAGCCAAAACCACACAAGAAGTGGTTCCATCTAAGACATGGTAGCTCAGACTCCTCAGATATCGAAAAATTCTTGAAATTTAATTGTGTAAGTTGCAAAGTTCCGGAAGCCGCTCAAAATCCTCAACTGCTTGAAAGTCAAGGAGCTTAGGCCTCTAGGTCCATGTTTTATAGTCCATAAGCGGTTGGTGACATTCCATGAGTCTTTTCGCTACTTGCGTGCATGGGACGAACAGAGTTTGCGTTTCGACTGTTCCAATGATCATGCGTGCAGAGTGAATCAAAAGTTCTTAGAACTAGACGAGAGTGAAGCACAACCAGTAGCCCAGCTGAATATTGTAATAAAGTTTTGTATGTATGCTGTCTACTAGAAAAATAAAAAGAAAAGTGTACCACGGATTTCGCTCTGTTCTATCTATTATGATGTATGCCACAAGGTAGGCCATATAGGGCTTTGATATTTTCCTTCGCAGCTGCCAAACTGAAGGTACATCAGGTACGGTGATTGATAATGCATACATTAAAGTAAGCATATTAACAACACAGTTATATACTAAACCGTGCTGGAGGGTTCGTGAACAGAGACTGTTGCTGTTGCAGCTTATAAGATGAGAAGGGTGCTTGCATTATGAGCATGCCAATGATTCTAAAGCAATTGAACTCGAGAGATATGTGAAACAGGACGAACCCAGATGGTTGTGCATCCTTTTAGATCATGGATCGAGTTTGAAATGTTCAGCAAAAACTGCCTAGACTTGAAAGATAGTGATATGTAGCAGAAATGAAGCTCCCTAAATGTGGGTTAGGAATTATGACATGCAAAAACCACCTTTGTATTTTCTAGCCAATCGGAGTTTCGAAATATGTAACTTCTAGTTGAGACTTTTCAAGAGCTCACTAGGTTTTATAATGTTCACAATCTTCACCATGAATCTCCCAAAATCTTCGTTGGGTGGTCCAAGTTATTGATTAACTACATCACCTGCTGGCTCTTCACTTATGAATTTAGTTACAAGATTGTAATTCTTCCTTTGCTCATCAGCCGTGACATTTGGCTTCTTTATCAAAGAATCTTGTCTCAGTTGGAGCAAGGACATGCATGCAGTTCCTGAATAAGTATTACTTCCGTCAATCGATCTGCACTCAAAAAGGCAACTTCTGAAGCTAGTTCGAGTTTTTAATCATGATAAAAAAATCTTCCGACACAAGGCTGCCATGCAACTATGTCAATCAGTTTACACTGCTATTCGTTACGTCTCTAGAAATTATATGCAGCGGCTTAGTCCATGAGGCCAGGAAAGGGTCCAGTCCGCGCATCTAATTGTAGGAAAAGGGGTGCTCCAGTGCTGAAGACAAAAACGGACTACAAACTTGTCACCTGTTCATAGAGGGACGGGTTGGATAAATGCTTTTGGCTGGTTAGCTTAAATGGGTAGTTGGTCAAACTAAGTGGTTAGTAGGTTATAACAATTTAACTAGTTTGATTAGGTAATTAGTTAGTACATTACATCTAAAAATAACTTTTGATAAAATAAAAATTAAGAATTTTTCTCGAAAGTATGATATTTCTTTTAAAAAATTTAAGGCATGATTCTGGGTTAGAAATTAGTATTCTTTCAAAGGACGAATATTATTCAAGTTATTTTCACGGGTTCTTTTTGTTTTTTAGATTTCTTCAGATATAAACTGTAGTAAAGCATAGTTTTTGATACTTCAAAAATGAATAATTCTACGATAAAAATGAACTAGCTTCGTGTATTATTTCACTCATTACATACATTCAAAAGCAAATTTTGGGTACTATGTTGTGTTGATGTGCTAATGAGTTTTGAGTATTTGTGTTGTTCTAATATTGAACTACAGATTTTTTAAGATATATGAAAAATATATTGCATTTTGGGTTAAAACTAAATCAGAAAACAAGTCAACCTGAATGGTTATCCAAAAGTAAAAGGGGTCGGGTCGTTCTAAGGAAGATGACATATTATCAAGCGTATGCGTTTACTTGCTATATAGCTGCAATAGTTCCAATTTTACTACTTTGTCCTAAGCATGAACGTCTCCTTCTCTAATAGATTACTCCATACTTGTCAATGCATTGGACGTAGGCATGGCAGTCAGGTTATATATTCTTGTTTCCTGCTTGTGTAAACTATGTGCTGTTGTGCTCATTTGTCTTCTGAGGCCATATCTGTTCTGAACTATTTATGGTCTTCTTCTGAATTCCTTTCCAACTTCTTTACAGAGAAGAGAAAAAAGATACAGTCTTTTTGGTGGTTAGTTGCAAGTTGGAGTTCTCCCGCCTGAGCATCAAGGAATCAGTTTCGATCTTGCAGTGAGGTTTGGGTTCTTGATCTCTTATTTCTGCAGTTTCTTATTGTGTAATCGTATGAAGATATCTGTGGTGATGATTTTAATAAGGTATTCCCATATTGTTCGGAATCTCATGACTCTCATTCGGAAATCAGCAGTAGATTGCTATATTTCTTAAGGCATAGAAGGGAAGACATTGAAATCGCAGACACAGTAACGCTGTCATTTTGATAATCTGTCCTTGTAGTCTCATCGCCCCCACCCCCTCCCGTCTTTTTAACATGGTTTTCCGCCGTCATGTCGATCTTACAAAGAGAAAATGTTTGGAAAAAGCATTATTGTATTGGAAGTTCTGGGCTGCTGGTCGGATCTGTGGGCTGGTTGTGGTGAACGTTTGCAGGGACTCTCCTTACCACCTCTAGCGTGTCTTGCGTATGTTTGTTCCGTCCTTTGTCTTGGAAAATTAAGAAAACCAGGGCCGTAGTTTTTTTCTTTTTTTTTTCCTTCTCTGTCAAGAAGATTTCTGCTTATGGACGATACCTGAAGTTATTGAATCAAATTCTTGGCTTGTTTCATATTTCTGTTCTTATGCTTACAGCTTTCTAAAACGCCTTCTTTCTTCTATTTATGTGCTGTGATAAACTTCTGTTGCTCATAATTTTAGATCTGTACAGCTATTTACTAGAAGTATCTGATTGTTCTTTCCCAAATTCGCTATTCCACTAGTGTCTAGATCTTAATATAACATTGGAAATGGTAGAAAACATGAGAAGTTCTTGTGTTAGTTGCATCCCTATGATGTAAATCAATCTGAGGAGTATCCTAAAATTAGAAATGAGGAGACTCGTGGTCACTTTTCATGCCGTTCAAACACCTTTTAATTTGGTAGATAATTGGGCAGTTCAAGTTTCTTAATTCTTAGCTTTTCGTTTATGGCTTTCAGGAGTTCCTTTTTTGTTGGTCATGGAGAAGGACATAGAATTGGGTTCTACAGGGCAGGATTCCCCTGAAGTTCCATCTCTCATCCAGTTTATATCATCGAATGAAGTTTCCGACTTTGATGACCTCAAGTGCACTAGCCTCACCGTTGATCAAATTGAGCCAACTGAATCTGAATCTCTTAGTTCATCGTCCGACGTAATTCCTTCTCTAATTCTGCGATTCTGGAAAGGATCTGACAGTAGTAGATACCATTTCTTGACGAAAATACTGTTGATTCAGAAACTTTTACCTTCCCCTGCAAGATCTTTTTTGTGCATTGTCTACTATGTTCGTTCTTTGACTGATACATGGGAAAACACAAAAAAGATATAATGATTTAGGCACATAATATATTTGTACACTACCTAAAACGATTTCTTCTTTTGTCAGGAAAAAGAAACAGAACACATAATCCATCATCAAAGGATACATTCTGTTTCCATCAGCATGCCTCCGTCTCCTGTGGGAGTTCACTTGCAGGACACCAGAAGAGTTCTCTTCAGTACTGAAACAAGTGGCGGTCTAGATTCTCCTGTTGTTCCTGATATAGCTAGCGGCGAACCCCCGAGAAAGCCGAAACATTTTTCTCAGCCAATGCCAAAAACCGGTTCATATACTCAGACAAATGCTGGGGGACAATTCGCGTACCATCAGAGTATCAAAACGTTCAAGGATAAGAGATTTGATTCTTTCAAGACATGGTCTGGGAAACTTGAGAGGCAGATCACAATACTACGTGGAAGGCCGCCGCAGGAAGAAGATGAAACTGAGGAAGAAACAGTGCGGAACAGAGAAGTTGAAAGAAATTTACCTGTGGAGCGATACTTCGATGCCCTGCAAGGGCCAGAGCTAGACACCCTTCGGGTATGTGATTTTCTTCCCCCACTATTATGCACATTTTACTTCATGTTATATTCTTAATATTTTGGTTTGGCTACATCTCGAAATTTGAACTCAGCTCATAAATTTGGGTGGTCCGATGATTAACTTAGAGTTTGAAGTAAACAGGGGGTTTGTTTCATGAAGATCAAAGGGTTGATTTTAATCGATCAAGGCTAGCCTTACCACAATTATGAATGATGAAAACAACGTTTGTATCTAATTTAACTAGCAAACGTGTGATTTATATAGCTTTTTCTCTATTTGGGGTTAGACATTTCTAGTCCAACTCCATGAAATCTTGTATTAGCCTAATGATTAATGGACTGTTTCTCATGCCTAGAATAATAAGTAAATCTCAGTTTCTAGTATACTCATGGTGACAACGCGTCCTATGAGTTTCACCTTGTCGGATCATACAATGATCTTGTTTTTCTCCGGTGAAGCCAAATGTTGTAGTGCTTCGTGATTCTTGATCATAACGACGGTTCCTCTTTTAACAGGCTTCAGAGGAAATAGTGCTACCACATGACAGTACATGGCCATTTCTCCTGCGTTATCCCATCTCTTCATTTGGTATCTGTCTTGGTATTAGCAGCCAAGCAATTATGTGGAAAGCCCTGGCCACCTCTCCCTCCACAAAATTTCTTCACATAAGCCTGAAAGTGAATCTTGTACTATGGTGCCTTTCCATTGCTCTTGTAGCCACTGTCGGTTCCATCTATCTTCTGAAAATGATTCTCTACTTTGAAGCCGTTCGGCGTGAGTACTACCACCCGGTCCGTATCAACTTCTTCTTTGCCCCATGGATAGCCCTCATGTTCTTAGGCCTCGGAGTGCCACCTTCTATTACCGCCCACCTCCCTCAACCTCTCTGGTATGTTCTCATGTGTCCACTTTTCCTTCTCGAGCTTAAGATCTATGGACAATGGATGTCGGGAGGCCGAAGGAGGCTCTCAAAGGTGTGCAATCCTTCAAACCATCTTGCGGTTGTCGGGAATTTTGTGGGGGCTTTACTAGGTGCATCAATGGGGCTAAAAGAAGGGCCTATATTCTTCTTTGCCGTTGGGTTGGCTCACTATGTGGTCCTGTTTGTTACCCTCTACCAAAGACTTCCAACAAATGAGACACTTCCAAAGGACCTCCATCCAGTATTCTTTCTGTTTGTCGCAGCCCCAAGTGTTGCTTCAATGGCATGGGCAACGATTCAAGGCTCATTTGATTCTGGTGCACGGATTGCTTACTTCATCGCGCTGTTCCTTTACATGTCACTGGTTAGTATCTCTGTTCTCTAATTCGAATGTTAATTTAGTAGTGGATTGCCGAGAACCTAAACTCATTTCCTGAATGAATTTTCTGTGTTTTGCAGGCAGTACGGCTTAATTTTTTCCGAGGATTCAAGTAAGATATGGATTTGACTATTATTCATCCTTATGGAAGTATTGTTCCCTCTGCTTTTGGTCAATCATATGATATTCTGTCTTATTTGCGTCCATAGGTTCTCAGTGGCATGGTGGGCATATACCTTCCCCATGACTGGTGCTGCGATAGCAACCATGAAGTACTCGTCTCAAGTCGGTGGTGTAGTAACACAAGCTATGGCCGTCCTGTTATCCGGCATTGCCACGCTTACAGTTGCTGGTCTGTTTATAACGACTATCTTGCACGCCTTTGTTCTCCGAGACCTTTTCCCCAATGACATTGCTATTGCCATCAGTGACAAAAAGTCTAAACCACACAAGAAGTGGTTCCATCTAAGACATGGTAGCTCAGACTCCTCAGATATCGAAAAATTCTTGAAATTTAATTGTGTAAGTTGCAAAGTTCCGGAAGCCGCTTAAAATCCTCAACCGGTTGAAAGTCAAGGAGCTTAGGCCTCTAGGTCCATGTTTTATAGTCCATAAGCGGTTGGTGACATTCAATTGAGTCTTTTCGCTACTTGCATGCCTGGGAGGAACAGAGTTTATGTTTTGACTGTTGCAACGATCATGCGTGCAGGGTGAATCAAAAGTTCTTAGAACTAGACGAGAGTGAAGCACAGCCAGTAGCCCAGCTGAATACTGTAATAAAGTTTTGTATGTATGCTGTCTACTAGAAAAACAAAAAGAAGAGTGTACAATGGATTTCGTTCTGTTCTATCTATTATGATGTATGCCACAAGTTAAGCCATATAGGGCTTTGATATTTTCCTTCGCAGCTGCCAAACTGAAGGAACATCAGATATGGTGATTGATAATGCATACATTAAAGTAAGCACATTAACAACACAGTTACATACTAAACCGTGCTGGAGGGTTCGTGAAGAGAGACTGTTGTTGTTGCAGCTTATAAGATGAGAAAGGGGCTTGCATTATAAGTATGCCAATGATTCTAAAGCAATTGAACTCGAGAGATATGTGAAACAAGGACGAACCCAGATGGTTGTGCATCCTTTCAGATCATGGATCGAGTTTGAAATGTTCAGCAAAAAGTACCTAGACTTGGAAAGATAGTCATATGAAGCAGAAATGATGCTCCCTAAATGTGGGTTAGGAATTATGAATTGCAAAAACCACCTTTTTATTTTCTAACCAATCGGAGTTTCGAAATATGTAACTTCTAGTTGAGACTTTTCAAGAGCTCACTAGGTTTTATAATGTTCATAATCTTCACCATTAATCCCCAAAATCTTCGTGAATAAGTATTACTTCCGTCAATCGACGTGCATTCAAAAGGGCAACTTCTGAAGCCAGTTCGAGTCTTTAATCATGTATACTACATTCATGATAAAAATCTTCGGACGCAAGGCTGCCATGCAACTATGTCACTCAGTTTACACTGCTATTCGTTGCATCCCTAGAAATTATATGCAGTGGCTTAGTCCATGAGGCCAGGAAAGAGTCCAGTCCGCACATCTAATTGTAGGAAAAGGGGTGCTCCAGTGCTGAAGACAAAAACGGCTTACAAACTTGTCCCCTGTTCATAGAAGGACGTGTTGGATAAATGCTTTTGGCTGGTTAGCTTAAATGGGTAGTTGGTCAAACTAAGTGGTTAGTAGGTTATAACAATTTAACTAGTTTGATTAGGTGATTAGTTAGTACATTACATCTAAAAATAACTTTTTAATAAAATAGAAATTAAGAATTTCTCTCAAAAGTATAATATTTCTTTCAAAAAATTTAAGGCACGATTCTACCTTAGAAATTAGTATTCTCTCGAAGGATGAGTATTATTCAAGTTATTTTCTTTTTACTTTGGTTATAATCCAAAATCATTCCAAATGAGCTTCAATCAATTGCTTCAAGGCTTAGTTATGTATTCTGATTATCATACCGTAACACTATCATTCTCCTAAAGATAATAAAAGCCAAGCGGCAGCTGTATGGACCCTCGCCTAGTGGTGCAATGAATACTAGTGCAACACAAGGTGTGAAAAAGTAGGTCGTAGGCATCACTCTTTGTCTTAATACTTTTAAGAATGATCTTAGGCAGATTTGCTTCCGACAAGAGGCATGTGACAAACTTGTGGTCCCTTGGCCTGTTTCGGATGATGTGTCTACAAGTTGCGCCAAAGAAGTTTTCTGGATGCATACGACTCTTGGAAAAGGAAGATAAACTTGCTATCTTCATCATAATCAGTTTGGTGATACGAATTTATCCGATTAAATTTCATGACATAGCATATACAGTTACCCAAAAACAAAAAAAGGTGTAGCAGTTGATAGCCATTGAATTCTTGGTGCATCCATCATAGAGACTCTAGTTCTTTCACTTTTGCCTCTCAATCAGTCTCTATCTCACACTCGTTGCTATATCTGGTCCTCTCTGCTGTAATGGCCAACCTGCTTTCTTTAGGGGAAGTTGAGTCTTGATTATATATATATTTTTGTTGGTTTTTTCTTATTTCGATTTTCTTTGGTTCAGCTCAACTGGTATCCTCTGTATATCACTCCTACAGGAGCCCTTCTCAATGTGATAAATTAAAGTCTAGTCATACCCTCTATATTCATCTTCTATATATACATTTTTACGGAGGCTTTCCTCTAAAGCTAACTCGAATAACTGGATATATCTGCTATGTATTTGTTATCTGCTGCATGGGACGACGCATGGGGAGAATTTGAGGCCAAAAATAAGCCTTGTAGAGATTCTAGCGTTGATATTCCTTTGTAGATTATTCGTCCATTTGTTCGAGATGAAACGGATCCCAAGGTCGTGTTTCCACCTTCAATCCTGAGGCAATATATTTTGGACTAATCTTGGAAACCCTATCCTTCACTTGCAAGTCCACAGTCCATTGATGGCGAATAACATGGATGACTTTCCTGTCCCCCACAACCTAATTCAAGTAGCAAGAAGAGGAAGACAAGGAAGAAGTTAAAGGTGGTCCTGGTTGCTCTTCCTTCCGTTCGAACCAGAAAATCTGTAACGGGTTTAGTAGCTTTCATTAGATTGGGTTAAATGAAAAAAATGTGTTCTCCATGGGAGACGTGTTCTTCGTGCACCACTCCAAATCTTGTGGTTAGAGCTTTCGTGGGATGAGAAGCAAATCTTGACTTATGTAGAACGAGGAGCAGCTTGTGGGAAAAATCAGCAACAATAATCAGTGTATTGATGATCCAAAACAGGAGAGAAGAGCAACAATAACCAAGGAATCAACGTCAAGTGGCTAGAAAAGTGCTCAGCAATTCCAAGAATAATAGTCAATCGAATTCAAATGGCCAAAGCTTAGATAAGGTAAGAAATAAATATTAGATAAAGATAGAGATTGAATAACTCAAAGTGAGTTCTTGCTCTAACGAGAGTTATAAGATAAAGTTTATATTTAACATAACTTAAAATATTGTGAAGTCTCTCTCTAATGTAATTTAATTCGAAGTCAAAAGTCAAGTTACATGTTAGACATAACAAAATTGAAAACGGAATCCAAAAAACTAAACTAAAGATTGGATAACTCAAAGTATCAAAACTATTCAGTCATTAAAAAGTGATATCTCTCTCTAATAAGACTTACAAGATAAAATTTATATTTAACATAACTTAAAATAATGTGAAGTCTATCTCTAACAAAACTTAATTCTAAGTCAAACGTAAAGTGATGTGCTTACTAACATTGGCTCGTAACAAAATCAAAAACGAAACCTAAAGAACTAAAATGGAGGTGACCATCAAACTTTGACATTTTTCCTGGCACAGTTTGTCCATGTCTCCCGAAGGCGCTCACTAACACGGGCACGTAACAAAGTCGAAAACGGAACCCAAAAGTATAGAGGAACGGAAAGGGACGGGGTCATCAAACCTTGGCATTTTTCCTAGCGCAGTTTGTCCATGTCTCTTTATCCTGCATGTTGACATGTGACAAACTTTATACTCTTGCCTAATTATTCCCTTCCCATTCAAGTGGCCAATACTGGGCCGAGTAAACATGGAGTTCATTTCACGGGAAGGACTCACAATTGGAGTTCCAAGATCCGAATAATGGATCACACCAGTCCGTAAATCCGCCAGTAGAACCAAAGCTAACATTTCAAGTCATCTAAGAACTTTTATACTACTGCAAGAAGGTATTCTGCAGGTTCGCATGCTAAGTTAGTGTTGCCTCTCTTTTGGGCTATGATGGTACTGCTGAATTAGGAGCAGGCATATAACAGGTTCTCGAGTGTTGCAGCAGATATTTGGCGTGAGAAGTGCATGAGGAGGGATCTATCAGTGTACTAATAACGCGCAATGAATCCAGTATACAGCAATCTGTCAGTAATGGAATCAAAGAATTTTCCTCCCCGTAAGTTTTGCTCCCATCCGTTGCCTTTGTCACACTTCTTCTACTCGCTTGTACACTGAGATGATAAAGGAATATAGAGGAATCCCCTCCAACTTTGGAGAAATCGATTCCAGGGAAAAGAATTATTTGATTCTTGAAGTGAGAACAGAAAAGGGAGATTGCTGTCAAGACAGATGTATCTAACATGGGTGGAATTCAGGCTTCCCTCACAAACTTTCATTTCATTATACATAACTAGATCACATGTGAAGAATAAAAGGGTTGACAATCATTTATGAACAAAACGTAAAGAGGAAGCAGCATACAAAGTCATTAAGTTTGATCTTGGGCAGACTCCCTATATTTGATTAGCTAGATTAGTTCATCTGAAATATTAACACAACCCTTGATAAATGTGGATTATGAACTATATCACTCAAATTTTTCTTGGTTCTTTTCCAGAAGTTGGTCAGCTGCTCTCACCCATCAAAAATAGATTGATTATTAAATCCAAATTCATGACCTTCTCACGATTAATTTTTTTTTGCTGAAAACGATTACATAGAATATGAATTTACTGTGGACCGCCAAGACACCAGTTGTCACAACAAATTAAATATTGAGTGTGCTGATTTTTCTAACGTGTTTTTGGTGTTGCCAAATTCTTTTGCAAAGGAGACAGAGAGACATATAGATTTTTACGGTCCCCTATACCTATGGCCTTGCAAAAGGAAAGCACCATGTCAAAAAGTTTTGCTCATAAGGAGACACAAAAGTCAAAACAGGAATCAACCATGATACCAAGCCTGCATTCACAATTTACTTTAGGGTGCAAATTTGTGAAACCATGTTCAGAATTTCTCATCTTGTGGAACGAAAAGAGCAACAATTGGCTTGAGAGCCTGAAAATTGACGCAGCTAGAAAACAGGAACAGTTTTTTCTTTAATTCACTTCTAGAAGTGGTAGATCTAAGAAGGTAAGGAGACTTGAAAACACTCTTCCCGCTACCTACCTCAACGCGGATTCATTCAAGATATTGAATATCTTATTGAAAGCCCCAGTCTTTAAAGCAAACAGCTAGGAATTCATTTTTGGGAGTAAAAGGCCATTGTGGCAATGACTAAACATGGCCCTCTTCCCAACACCATATGAAAGTACCACTTCGAATTTTGATAGCATTGGAATGTACAGATTCATCATAAAAGAAAGAAAAACAAGAGGTCGTAAGCAGAATATGCTGACATAGACATAGGTCACTTGCTATATTCCTTTAAGTGGGTTCATTAAAACGCGTGCAGAGATTAGAAAAAGAGGGGAAAAAGGTATGTTAAACCTTTCTTTTCAAACCACTGTCGTTCTCCAAGGCAGTCATATTGACTCCTATCTAAATACAGACAGTATGATGCCACGACTTCAGTAAGTCTAATATTATCATTAATAGAACATTTACAGGAACAAGACAGATTCTTTGCAACAGCAAGTGTTCCTCCCATAATTAAAAGAAAAATACAAGATCGTCATATATTCTCCTCCCTAATGTCCAGAATTTGCCACAAAGATTCTGCTCACTTGCAGGACAAAACATTAAATTATCATCCCAAGATAGAAGGGAAAGGGACAAAGACCATGTGGCTGATGATCTTTTGTCACCTCACATTTCTGCTGCTTCCATGTGCCTTTTGGATTGCTCCTTTCATTTCTTCCGCTTCTACCTCTTCATTCGTTTTCTTTTCTTCATTTTCTTGGTTCTGTATAACACCCTCACTTCATTTTTCTGAAAATAACAAAGTTCTAAAAGATGTTAGTTGATACCCACAAATGTATGCAGAAGAATAATATAGCATAAGCAATAACCTATTTAGAGAGACATACCTATGGATCTTTTGCAGTGGAGAACTGCCTCATAAATTGAACTCTCGGAGTCGCAGGACTTGCGCCAATCATCAACTGAGTAAGCTACACTTATCCTTGGAGATATGTCAGAGGAATACGACCAGTTCTTCCCCACCTTATGAGCTCTTCTATCAACACTTCCCACTTTAGAAGACTTCCTTCCTCTTAGTCTTCGCAACAAGGGCCCAAGAAAATCCAAGTACTTTTGAAAGATGTGCTTTGATAGTCTTCGACACCTTCTGAGGGAAGAATTTTTATCATCTGAAGCAAGGTTTTGTGGTGCAAGGGAAGAAGATGGCGTGGTAGGAGTGAAATCTGAGGCCTCACAACATGCGTCGATCTTCAATGGGTCGGCAAAGAGAGGCATAACATAGCCATTGGAGAAGAGCTCGTCTGCATGAACTAGAGTGAGAGGAGATTGTGAAACGGGGAAGTCGAATTTGAAATCTTGAGAGTTTCTGAAGAATCTCTTGGAGGGTGGCATACTTGGGTCCATCTCGATGAATGAAGCTTCATCGGACGCATCAATTGAGGACCTGCAGGAGTTTTCGAGGCTCTCCAAAGAGGGTTTTAGGTTCACTAGCCAACTGTATGAAAAGCTGTCAATAGAAAGAGATCCTGAAGCTTCCATGAAAGTCACTTGTATTGAGATATGTAGGGAGTTTGGTGGAGATGGAAGAACAGTTTGTCTGCGAGAGAAAATACACCGGGTATGACGCTGATGCCCTCTTGCATGGTGTAAAACTTATGCCTAGACATATATATATACACCTCAGTATCGAAATAGTTTCTCCAAGAAGTTGCTTGTGTGGTTATCTGCGAGAGAAGGAATTTGAATAATTGAAAAAGAGGAAAGCAGATAAAGAGAAAAGAAACAGAAATGTGAGCCCACGACAGGACCCATAATGTCTTGTTGCATCAGCAGTTTTCCTCACCTTTTTTCTTTCCATCATTTTTTCCTTCCTACCTTCACAAACAAGATGGTTCCTCTTTAACAAATCTATTTTATTCACAAACAATCAGAAGTAACTAAAAGAGAAGCATAATCAGGTTCATGCATGCTCCATTTTTTTAATTCCGAGCTGCCTTTTGAAATTAAAATACAGAATAAGCAGAAGCAGAAGCAGCTCCAACCCTTTCGAATTCTCATAAAACGACATGCCATAAGAAAAAGGTAATGATAAGAGAATCATTCTTCTTTTGTAAGCAGGTTCATGCATGCCCCATTAATAGCTCAAGCTGCTCCAGAAACAAGAATAAAGGAAGTACACTAGGTTTTAACAAATTCTGGATGTTTTCTCGGAATCCTATTATGTCTACAGTCTGGACAAAGTGATGATGCTTGGTTAGCTTGCTCTCTTTTGTCATTGTCTTCAATGCCATTTTGTACTTGCCCAATTTTGAGTGGGTCAGACCATTTGAGGGGATAATTTCATTATTCTGATGCTCACATCCTAACCACTGCAGAAAAAGACTCAAAGCTGGCTAATAAAAGTATTTGATATCCTATTATAGCCGGTTGGTGCTCTAAATAAAATAATAACACCGTATTTCTTAAAAACCCATGTTGCAAACGTTAAAGTAGGTCCTTCATCAGCTCATGAGCGAAGGATAATGAATTAAATTTTTGATGCCACAATTTTCCATTGCTTTCCAACGAACTTGGACCATAAGGTGCTTTTGAGAACTGCTGCGTCAACCACGTTATTAAACCAGATATACATCGAAAGAACTTAGTGCAGGCCTGGTCATTAGTCTGAAAGGTTATCAGGTAAATGACCTGAGTTCGAATACATTTCTGTGAATAACCAGAACTTGGTCGTATTTACACCAGTAATGGTTGGTGAATGCTGTTAACCAAGGAACCTATTGAGTTCCTCGTTCCAGAGGATTTTTACTTTCGCTTCATTTCAGGTTTTGGGATCCACGTGATGGAAAGCTGTTCAAACAAGACAGACAATCAGAATAATAAGGAACAACAATGGAGGTAATTGAAGAATGGGTTCACATGCTAGAAGACGTCTAAGCTACTATTTTAATGTTTACAGCCACGAAAATCTAAGGGTAGGCACATACCAACAACAAACCAACTGAGCAAATGGTGTGCAATAAAAGAGATATGAGCTTAGATGGCCCATTCATAGGACATGCCAATTTGTTTGGACACAGAAAATATTTGCTTAGCCATTACGTTTGGTACTTCAGAAAATTAAAACGAGAAAACATGCGCTTTCCTAGATCGAGAGAAATAACCTGAGTCTAAGTTGCATGTATACCCAAGGAAGTGAATTTGAGTTTACGCTCCTTATGTCTTTCAGGTTACTATTTGGGTGATCAAGGAAATTTAGATCCTAATTTTTTTTTTCTTTTTTGGGCTAAGCGAAGAATTTATATATAAGATACATCAATCCAAGATGGTTAAGAGTGTTATCCCTATGAAAAAAAACATACTTAACGTTGTATTCTATAAGAAATTATCTCCTAAAGCCATCAAGCATAGAGAATAAGAAATACCAGAATTCTCCTAGCTCATAGCCCAATGGTAGCTTATTAAACTATGTTATGAGCGACAACATTGGCACTCCCTTGAACTTTTTTTGAACATCTAGGTAATCAAACTTTTCAGAAGATTGTGGATATCTCCAATTAGGCATTATTGAGAATCCTTTAGGGTATGATGGCACATGTGACTCCTACTAGGGGGTCTTCTTCTCAAATGATGTATTTCAGGGTTTGTTTCTGACCCTTTAAAGGTGACAAAGAGGACAGCTTTCATTTCGACCACTAAGACGGGGCCAACTTTATCTAATCCAAGAATACAAGACATTTCCAATCAGGTCTGCTCATTGTAATAGAAATCAGAAAAAGTTGGAGATTGAAAAAAAAAAACAGAAATTCTGAGCGTCATAGAAAAATCTATCCAAAAAGGTGAATTCAGGCATCGATTCTCCGAGCCCCCCCTTCCTTTATAGCATCAGAACAAAACACAAGAAGACACTGAAGACAAATCCTATTGTCGAAAACCATTATAGATAAGTCTCCAGATTGCCATACGCAGCCACATTCGTGTCCTTGAATCAGCAGAAGACATCTAGACCAAGAGAAGGAACTTGATGAGAAAATATCGAAGTTACTGGCAAGGAAATTTCTGGCTTTTCCCTCCACCAACAGGTAGTGGTGTTTAGTTTGGAAATCTCCTCGAGTTTCAACGTCAGAGAAGGCCAGGTCCTTTTCATTCCCAATTGGACTAAGCATAGGCTCTACAAACAATTATCTTTAGTAGACAGGGTGTCCCGGTGTTGTCGGTGAAAGAAATGAAACATTGACCATGTTTTTCGGGACAAAAGCCAGAAATCGAGAGTGACTCGAAATCTATCGGTCCCCCCTCATGTGCCCTCTCCAAGAGAAAAAGTAGTTGTTAAGAGAATCCAAACATTCATAAATGCAGTTTGATCCAAGAAAAGGATGTTTTTGGTTATGCAGAGCGTATTAGATTTTTGAAGTTAACTAAGTTGGCAGGATTCATATACCCAAATCGTTTTCAGTTCGTGAGACCTCTTTATCTGCAAGGGAGACTAAAATTTGTATAAGCTTCCTGTAAAAGGTTCTCAAATACTTCAAGGTTGAGGGGAGCAAGATCTGGGTTGGCTTGATAAGGAAGTTGATCAACATCATAACTCTAAAATATTTATTATCTGAATTGCTGACATCTTCATGAGCAACCAAAGTTGCAATGGGGGACATATGTTCATGAAACTTCACGAACATCCCAGCAGGAATTAGCTTTTCTTGTCGTTCTATAATCGAGGTTAGTTGTTTGCTTTAAGGTGAGTGGGTGCTTTTAGTACAGCTTGGTTGGAGTTTTGGGCTGCCTGTTCTGGTCCTGTCTTTACCTTTTGATTTCACTCGTTTAGTAAATTCTTTTTCCTTAGCAAAAAGATAAAGAGAAAAGATTACATTACACCAGGATTTTCCAAAAGCCTTGACGGCAGTGGCTTTTCCAAGCATAAATAAGCTGTGATGGAAAGAGATTGAAGCATCACTAATAAAAAGATTGTTACTATCATAACCTTGCATAAGATGTCCATCATAAACCAAAGTGCAATGCATCCCATCATGGAGGAGAAAAGGAAGTGCTAGCCATAGTTATCAAATCATGGTGGGCTGAAGAGAACAAAAATGTGACACACAGTAGCACAGCAAGTGGGTCCAAAATCCGGAGTTTGTCATGAATGCATAATTCATGCCTATTGCAAACAGCTGTAAATTTTGACAACCCAAGAAGCATTACCAGAACTAAACCAAAAAGATAACTTTACATGGTGGGGGAATGAAACGGCTGTTGAAAATTGATTTTGACAAAAATGAAGAATAGAGCAGTACTATTTGATGAGATCTAAGAACACAAAAGCATTCCACAAACTATGCAACAACATGGACGGCAAAAGGTTCCTTGATCGTACAAAGACAGTACCCATCACCACCCCAAGGAAGACAAGTGGTAGCATCCTTTGCATGTTGAAATGTGCCATGGCGAAGACTAATGAACTCACTAAAATTGAGCACCATACAGGCATGTACTTCGTCAATGAAGGAAGAAGGAACCCACGGAAGACAATCTCTTCCCAAATCGGTGCACAAACTGCAACTACCACTGCATAGAGGGCCATTGCCACTGGGTCTCGTGCCACAATCGATTGGTCAACACTAGGGACAGTGACAGGGGCAGAGGGAAGGATAGGCATCAAATTTAGGTTCACCTGTGAGAGTCGATTGACTAGTGGAAACATGAGGCAGCCCAGACCAACATCAAATGGCCATTTCCCTTCAAGTCTGAACTTGAACCAATCGGAGGGAAGGGGATGGAACCTTGCGAGGCAACGATTCAGGATGGCTATTCCAGCAAGACCTTCAGCCACATCAGTCAATAGGCTATACAAGGCTTGCCCTCTGTATGTCAAGCATTCTTTTCTGAACCCCGCTATGTGGGCTAGTAATGGAACTATCCAAGATCCTACTAACCAGAATGAGGCAATCCAGAGAAGCATAACCTGCAGCACAAAAGACTTAACTCTCATGTTCTTATTATTGCTTTCCATTCACTTCCATCAATCCTAATATAAATGTGATTGTTCAGTTACTTTCTCATCAAATTTTAAGTTTCAATGTCAACGAGACAACTTACTGTTAACACCTACATTCATCAATAACAGATGTGGCTAACGAGATATGATCCGAACCTCAATATAGCCCTTCAACATTATTCCATTGCTTCATATACTGTGTTGGGTATGTCATTGACATTACAAAAATGGCTCATAAACGTTAAGAATATCACTACCATTTGGTTGTATGCAGCACCTTATACGATTTCTAAGTTAACCTAACTTCTAAAATAGCTGTCACATCTGCCTTCTTGATTCAAATTGCCTTGTTCATTTGGGATCCCCATCAATCACCACACTAGGCAATTTGGTTCCAGTCTATCTGCCCTCTAAAACTAGCATCCTTCCTACAATATATGTTATTATATCATCATCTAATAATTAATCTTATAAATTACAAACCCATCACCAGAAAATTCGCCACCTGCTTGCTCCCCATGTCCCAACAAAGTAAAATTTCTAGTTTGCCCTGATTCACTCCTTGATTCAGTCAACAGTGACCATTAAAATCCATCAACCTTTCCGACCATCATAAAACCATCATCATATTTTTTCAGAAATATGATGTGAGTTTCCCACATTCCTTGAATACATAGCTCATATTTCCTTGTAGAACTAGTTTCCATAAGGACTTTCATAAGTTTTGTCAAGTTACAGACATTGTGCAGGTAAAATTGATCGTGTCCAAGTAGTTTTATCTGTAACTCTTCCTCAGCAAATCCCCCAGTGCAAAAGAAGTTTATCAGGATATCTCTCATCTTAAACATAAGTAAAGGCGGGTATAAAAGGGGAGTCAAAACCCTGATAAGAGTTTATGGTTGAACGGTTATATAGACAACCCTTAGTGTATGCCTAAATCTATAAGGTGCCCCCCTGACCAGAAATGCAGGCTAGTAAGCAGAGACAATATTAGTATGACCAAAAGGGAACGGACACAGAGAGTGGGGGAATGAAAGCAGCAAAGATAACATGGTCATTCAGAAACTATGAAATCCAACCATGAGTTGCGAAGTGGATAGGCTTCTATGATTACAATTTCACCATGAATTCCCATGGAAACTACAGGATGACAGTTATATGATGTGTAAGTTGTATTAAGAAAATGCTTTCACCTGCACTATGGTCTTTGCAGTCCATGGTACCGTCCAAGGCTCTATGCTAAAAAGTGAATCTGTGACCTGAAATATAAACCAAAAAGAAAAAGAAAATCAGCAATCCAAAGAATGTGAAAACACAGGTATCATTCCTTGCCAACAGTAAGCAACAGTAGGAAAGTGGAGAACATTTTGTGCAATGTCTCTGTATTGAAGCTAACCAAAACTTTATTAATTGGCCAAAGATGTTTTTCGTGACACTTATGGACTTAAGAATGCTGGGTCTAACTGAGAACCAGGGCTATGGCCCATATGCCCAAAATAATATTCACCGACCAATGGCTTGGTTACAACCAAAGTTTTTTAATATAATGGTATTAAGAAGTCACAGCTACAAGATGTAAATGCAAGTAGTAAGCAAAGATTATTAGATAGAAGAAAGTAACAAATGAATCACATGTAGTTTTTCATGAATTCATAATATAGGAAGAAATATGATGCTCGCCACAATCTCTTTTTGTGGCACGGAAAATATAAAAATATGCCTGCGATTAACTAATGCATCCACACCATATTAATCCACAGAGATCAGATAGTTATTTCAGAGGGAGAGAGAAGGAGAGAGCTTTCAGAGCCACTTTTCCCTTAAGATGTACGATTCCAATTCATCACAGTCACCGTTCCCATAAAACTGAAAAATGTCGAACGAAAATCCTCAAACAGGTACTAGAGATCATCATATAAATGGTGAAAAAAAAAAAAAAAACCTTACCTTTCTGACTCCGGAAATCCAATCTGTCTCTACATCATTTACTTGATCAACTCCTGGCTTAACTAATTCTTCGGGCAATCTATCTTCTAAAAGCTCATATTCAGGTATTTCAGATGAAGATTCTTCATGCCTAGAGCATGAAAAGCTCCATTTCTGTAAAACAATAGCACTTATTCTCAGGAAATAAACACAACTGTGACTTGGCTAATTTAGGCTCTGTTTCGATGAAGAATTTAAGAAACTATTAAAATCTTCAAAATCATAGCATTCAAGTGAGTCAGGTTGAGAATCCCATCAATTCAGATTTCTTTTGTTTGGGTGACTGTATTTGTAACCATGAAATCACATATTATAGCAGAACCAACGATGATCATATCTCATAAGCATGGTCTTTTCAATCAAACGTGTTCAACTTCAAAGCCATCGGTGCCCGGTATCAGCATAAGCAAAGAAAGGATGTTCATCCATAGAAGGACCGTGTGATGAGCTAAACGAGGTCCATTCAAATAATGTGCAAAAAAATTGCCAGTTCGGCGTGATCACTCTTGTTAATATATTAACAATGTTGGCAACTTTGCAATTAGCTAGTTAATCATGTAATGGATGCTCTAAGGTTTCTCACGTATTGTTGTTTGTACAGGAGTTCGTTACTTAGCTTCAATCAAGTTCAACTTTACCCATCCAAAACTATAAAGGGTAAAGAATAATAACCCAATATCCCAACTTTTCCTCCGGTGTCTGTCCGAAAAAGCAGAACAGCTATAATTTAATCCTCAAAGCTAAACCCAAATTTCCGATCTTACCATTTTATTATTCAGTCGAAACGTCTCCACCCAAGTAGATTAAATTCAAAACACCAATAAACCAGCAAAAAATTTACAACTTCTATCGCATTTCAAGCCATTTCCTCACTTTGACCAGACCGCTAATTCTGAGAAGGAGAAAGACAGAGAGCTTACAGTCGTTGGAGAGGAAGAGCGGGATCGAATGGCATGTGGGCTTTGATAGACAGAGCATTTGGCGGGTTTGATAGGCCTCAAAACCCCAACCCTAGAATTGGGAGGAGGGAGCACGTAGAGAGAGGAGCAACAAGAGCTGGCAGACATGCTGGCGGCACCAGATTGGTACCAATCCTTTGCTTCAGGGGCGTCGAATTACGCATCAGATGGAGAATTAAACCCCAAAACCCACTTTGCTATGTCAACTGGATCACGCAAGAAGAAGAAGAGGAAAATGGGATTGAGCTGTCTGGTCCAGAGTTTGCGGACGTTGAAGTTTCCACGAACACGAAAATGCCTGCGACGTCCTTTTGAGGGGTAGTAAGTCTGGACCCAAGAACGGGATTTCTTGAGAACTGCATAAGAATTAAAGACAACTTGGAGTCTCTTCAATGAGATACAGCTATTCCATGTAATGATTTGAGTTTGAAGGGATGGTTATGATGGGATATTTGCAATTATTTTCCTGCTATTGATGTATGGATCTTTCAAAATTGCATAAAAATCATCTACATATCTCCTAGAATGAGAGAAAAATCAATTTACGATAAATTTTAAAAAAGTTGTCTCCAATGCTTGAGTTAAAATGATAATTTACTTTTTCACTTCACATGTGTAGAAACATTTTCACAAGAATTTACACAAATTTATAATAAAACGATAATTTATTTAAATTTTAAGTTTTGATATTATATTAAAATATTCATTTCTTTTTTTAAGATCGACTTATAAAATATAAAAGACTTTTGTAAATAAGAAAATATATAACGTGATAATATAAAGATGCATCAATTGTTATAACTCCTTATTTGAAATGGGGTACAGGAGATGCAATGATTTTCTGCTTGAATGATGTCAATGGGAAGAACTTGTAGTGATTTGATACCTGACTTCCAAGTCAGTTTAGAATTAACGTCTCTTAATCGTCCTTGCAGAATCATTGCACCAGTGCCAAAGTTTCAAGAGGTGGCTTTCCTTGGCCGGTCCAGTTAGACATGGCCATCTATCTACCACACCAAATCGATAAACGTGGAAAAGAACGGTTCATAAACTTCGTTTTCCATATCTTTTACAATCTAGACGAAAGAAGGAAGGCTCTGATATTCTGCTGCCAATACAGGAAAATATGGACACTGTGCAAAGCTGCCTATCAGTGGATGCAACATCACTGTGAGCTCAGGCGGTCGCCGTCGTCCCCACAGGTCGGAACCCATTCGTACACCTCCATATTCCCACCATGAACGAGGCGTCAATAAATTGTACATACCTCATGCAAATAATTGGGACGTGGAAATGATCCTTTGACCTTTCGGCTGGTTGCAGCCGCACAGCCCACTTTCAGACCACAGAGCAGTAAACACGTGCCGTGGTATTCGAGTTCCAGGTCGATCTCTCAGCCGACCAGTGTTTGGGGCAACCATTTTCAAGGTTTAGCTCACCGAACTCTACACGTGTTGTGATGATCTTGCTCTTTCCCCCACCTCCCCGGCCTTTTAGTTCATCATCGACATCTAGGTAGACCTTTTTAAGGTGAGCACTAGCAAGCAGTACTTGTCATTTGAGCTCCACAGCCATGGCTACTTCCTCTTCTTCTTATGTTTCTTCTTCTTGGGTCTTGTTCTGCTTGGTTCTAGCCAGTTTTGGCGCTTGCATGGCTGGCCGTATCGGTTTGGGTTCAAGACTGTTGGCTCGTGAGAACCAGACATGGATGTCTGACAATGGCACGTTCGCTTTTGGGTTCACTCCGGAGGATGGGCGTCCTGATCAGTTTCAAGCTGCCATTTGGTTTGCGGAGCTTCCCGGAGATCGAACAACAGTTTGGTCGGCCAGGTAATTAGAAGTTCAGACGTTAGTAGTTTGTGTTACTTTTGCATGCATGGTCTTGGTTTAATCTTTTTATCACTCTCCTGAAGCCAATTCTCACCTATTGTACAGATTTTCTCCTACAGCAGTAGAAGAAATAAATACACATCACAAACAAGAGTCTAGACTACACGAGTAAGGTCCTCCTTTCTGTTAAAAAAATAGTGGCATACACCATGATGCTAGCTAGATTAGGGACATCCATGATCCTACTGTGCTGTATTGAATGGTCCATTAGAAAGTTCAACATAAAGAAAATAAAATTAAGTCAATGAAAAGATTAAAAACTGAAAGTCTCAAGAGCTAGGGGGTAGATTTCCTAGTTCTTGATTTAGAAGAAGTCACCACAGCACCTAAACTCTGTCATGTTGCATAGCTCCTGAAAAATTCTAATACGTATAGTGGAGTTGACATTGTTGCTAGCTTTGTAGCTGAATAGAAAAAAGCAGATGATTTCTCCATCTGTAGGCTTTACCAAGGCTTTTGCAGGTAATATAAACCCATCACTTAAGAACAAATTTCATTTTCTCTAAATCCAATATAGAAACATTCCGGTTAGCAACAACGCGATCTTGGAGCTCGACCCCACCGGAAACCTTGTCCTCATGGATGGCAACACGGCTATCTGGACGTCCAACACCTCCGGAGCAGGCGTAAGATACGCGGTCATGTTAGAGACTGGCAACTTCATCCTCTACGGCACGGAGAACCAAGCTGTTTGGCAGAGCTTTTCACACCCATCTGACACTCTTTTGCCAAACCAACCCCTTACAGCCTCATTAGAACTAACAACGTCCAAGTCAGCCGCACAAGGTGGCTATTACAGCCTCAAAATGCTTCAACAACCCACTTCACTTAGCCTTGGTTTGACGTACAATTTGCCTGAAAGCTACGACAACCTGCCAGAATCTTACACCAACTATTCCTACTGGCAAGGACCCGATATATCAAATGTGACCGGGGACGTTGTTGCAGTCTTAGATGAAGCGGGAAGCTTTGGAATTGTTTATGGGCAATCGTCGGATGGTGCCGTGTATGTGTACAAGAACGATGGCGATGACCGAGGGCTGTCCGCAACCTCAAACCAATCAACCAGGCCGGCAGTTCTTCGAAGATTGACGCTTGAGACGAATGGAAACATACGGCTGTACAAATGGGATGACAATGTAAATGGCTCGCGCCAATGGGTGCCACAATGGGCTGCAGTTTCGAACCCTTGTGACATTGCTGGAATTTGTGGCAATGGGATATGTAATTTGGATAGGAGCCAGACGAATGCTTCGTGTACATGTTTGCCGGGTACGTTTAAGATAGAAGGTGGTAGTCAGTGCGAGGAGAACTCGTCGTTGATCGGAAAATGCGATTCCCGCCATGATAATTTGAAGTCCCCGTTTAGGATGTCAGCGGTGCAGCAAACCAATTATTACTACTCTGATTTTTCGGTGATAGCAAATTATAGCGATGTTGCTACTGTTTCAAAGTGTGGGGAGGCTTGTTTATCAGATTGTGAGTGTGTTGCTTCTGTCTATGGGCTTGACGACGAGAAGCCTTACTGTTGGGTGTTAAAGAGCTTGGACTTTGGTGGATTTGAGGACGCTGGCTCAACCCTTTTCGTAAAGGTTAGATCTGATGGTTCGAACACACCAGGAGGCAAGGATGCGGGTTCTTCTAAAGGGTCCGCAGCTGCGCGAAAGAAGGTTTTGGTTGTTCCTATTGTGCTTAGCATGGCTGTCCTCATCGGGCTGCTTTGTCTGTTATTATACTACAACATTCATAGAAAAAGAGACTTAAGGAGAGCCATGGTGAACTCCTTGATCCTGGAAGGTGCTCCAGTGAGTTTTAGCTACCGTGACTTACAAATCCGGACGTGGAACTTCTCCCAGTTGCTTGGCACAGGTGTGCAATGCATATAAAATTCAATGCTAAAACTTCCAGGAACAGAGATAATGAAACAGAGGATATTGTATTAATCATTAGTTTTCATCATGTCATTTGCACTAATGCATTGTCTCTTTTGCAGGGGGATTTGGGAGTGTATATAAAGGAAGCCTTGCAGATGGGACGTTGGTCGCAGTAAAGAAACTAGATAGAGTGTTGCCTCATGGAGAGAAAGAATTCATAACTGAAGTGAACACTATTGGCTCCATGCATCACATGAACTTGGTTCGGCTTTGCGGATACTGCTCTGAGGGGTCACAACGGTGAGTGTTGCTCAGTGGCTATCAATTATTTCATGACTTGATGAAGCATACAGCATCTGGAAATGTTTGGTGCTTTATGATTGGTATAATCTGAAATTTGACTACTTGTAATTGCTTCGTCTTTTGCTTTGGTGTTCTGCAGGCTTCTAGTGTATGAGTTCATGAAAAACGGGTCCTTGGACAAATGGATCTTCCCTTCGTATCATTGCCAAGACAGGCTTCTAGATTGGCCAACTCGCTTTCATATAGCTGTTGCTACTGCACAAGGGATTGCCTATTTCCATGAGCAGTGCAGAAATCGAATAATACACTGTGATATCAAGCCAGAAAACATCTTGCTAGATGAGAACTTCAATCCGAAAGTATCTGATTTTGGACTAGCTAAGTTGATGGGAAGAGAGCACTCACAGGTTGTCACTATGGTCAGAGGAACCAGAGGCTATTTGGCACCAGAGTGGATTAGTAACCGCCCTATAACAGTGAAGGCTGATGTTTACAGTTATGGAATGCTTCTTTTAGAGATTGTTGGGGGGAGAAGAAATCTTGACATGTCTTTCGATGCTGATAACTTCTTCTATCCCGGATGGGCTTTTAAGGTATCCTTCAATATCTTACTCCGGTGCAATCAAAACAGTATTTCTTCATTTTTCAGAAATCAACCTTGACATCAAATTATTGATACTTAGTAATCATTTCGCTAATTACTAGATTCTAGTTGTATGAAAGTTACTAATGATGGCAATGGTGGATCTATTTTAGGAGATGACAAGTGGGACACCAATAAAAGTTGCAGATAGGCGATTGGGAGGAGCAGTGGAAGAAGAGGAGCTCATAAGAGCTCTAAAAGTCGCATTGTGGTGCATTCAGGATGAGGTGTTCTCGAGACCTTCCATGGGGGAAGTGGTAAAGATGTTGGAGGGATCGGTTGATATCAACATGCCGCCAATGCCACAGACGGTTCTGGAGCTGATTGAGGAAGGCCTGGATCATGTATACAGAGCAATGAAGAGAGAGTTTAATCACTTCAGTTCCTTCACAATCAATAGCCATCCTTCTTCTCGTGCTACTTGTAGTTATTCCACAATGTCACCCAGATAGTGAAGGTAATGCAAAACATCTGCCTTTTTTTTTTTTTTGGATCATGAACTTGGATGTGCTGATTGGCAAATAGCTTCCCAAAATTTGGCCAATATTTTGTTGTCTGGAAATCTACTTGTCAAACAAATGTAAACCATTTTATTGCAGTCTCTCTGTCTTCTCCCCGATAAAGTTAGGTGTACATTATGGTCAACAAAATGTGACTTTATAAAGCTGAGAAACTGAGATTACAATACATATATGTAAGCAATATTTTGTAGGAGATTAGTCCATGGCAGTGAATCATAGGTGAATTCCGATAAATTCTATTTGTGGACGAGCGCCTAGTTCAGTTGTTTTTCATGATTTTTTCCCTTTCTTTGGGTTGTTCCGGTGGTACAGTGGAACTTGAAGCCCAGTGGGCCTTCCAAAATGTTTCAAGGCCTAATCAAGTAAGATAATAGGAATGCCCCACCATCTAAAACAACTTGTTGTCACAAGTTTGGAATTCTAACCCAAAAGATTAAACTATTAAGTAGAGTTATCTAGATCTTTATAAACCTAAAACCTCCTACTTGCCTTTATAATTTGAGATTGTCCTTTATATCCCTTCTCTTAGATATTCTCTTTCTTAGAGTGTTCTATTTTGAAATATGACATTTTTCCCATGCAAATCTACATTGCCCTTGATATGGTCACATACATCCAATGTGACTATCATCTCTCTATCTCTCTAGACAATTGGGTGCCCCCTACTTACCCACCTTTAGGTGCCTGGTGCTTGGAAACAAGTCATGAATTGGCTCTAATACCACTTTGTTAAAAGCTTGAAGATCTAACTTAAAAAATTAATCTATTAGGTAAAATTACTTATACCCTTATAAACCTAGAACCTCCCATTTGCCTTTCCAATGTGTGACAATGTTATCGATATCCCTTCTCTTAAATATTATCTTTTTTGTAGTGTTCCATTTTAAAACATGACATTATGCACTAAACCATAATAGATTATTGTTTGGAAAATACAAGTGAAAAGTATATTACTATTATTCAATTACAAATGGGAAAACAAAAATAATATGTGTAGAAGAAGTCAAAAGATAAAAAGATAAAAGAGACACATGTCCACATGTCCCATGCAAAGACATTCAAAATTTCAAGGTCATCAAAAATTATTATTGAGAAGAATATAACTTTATGAATATCCTTTTCGTGTCTACATGGATCATTCTGTATTTTAGTATAAACAAGAGAGCTCTCTCTTTAAATAAATCATTAAACCTTAGTCAATTCTTCTGCAAGCCTTATAAACTTTCCCTTCAGCTATAAACTTTTGGGTCCTTGTAACGACCACCACACAGCTCACTTAAAAGGGAAATAAAAAGAGAAAGACACAGGAAAGATGTCATAAACAGGTAGAGTTTTTATAAAACAATGAAACCATGGAAGGGATCAACGCTATCCATGGTCCGAAGGCATATCCGGCGCATACGCCTTGATTTTACGTCGTTCGTTTTGTTATTATCTTATAATCACGACAAGTTGCAGCCAGTGACCTCTTCGGCTACATCGCAAATGTTTGAAAATAAGAGCGACCTGCAAGAATGAATAAGGCACTGACATAAACAGGGGACCCCGAAGGAAGAATGTCCTTATTAACAAAGGAGAATCCAAAGTTTGTGACATCTTTTCTGGTTTGCTGTCCGTGGTTTTCAAAAACTTGCAGGTCAAGTCCCTTATCTAAGGCGCTAAAATTCCACGAAATTGTGAGGCTCTTAATGGAAAGAAGAGACATAGAAATTACTGGTGTTTTGTCCATCAGTTTTTGCGAGCAAACGCCGCCCCTTTGTATCGAGGAGCGACAGTGACTTGATAGAAATTTCAGGGAAGACTTTTAACGCGGTTTTATGCAAAATAGTCCCTCGCATCTTCGCGCTAGGCGTAGACTTTCCACGCGCTAGGCTTAATGTGATTAAATTATTTTTTATATATTTAAAATACGTCTTAAAAATATTTTAGATGTTATCTTAGTGTAATTAAATTATTCTTAGTAGTATCCTATTAAGATTTCTAATATCTATTTAAGATTTTCTTTGGTATTAATTTAAAAAGAAAAGCTTATAGGAAAACCTTAAAATGACAAAATAAATAAATAAATAAAAGGCTGCACCTGTGGGAGCGGTAAATCAGAGGGTGTTATTTTGTATAGTAATCACTAGCTAAAAAAGAATTTATTACATATATACCAAAAACATAACCTAATAAGAGAGGTATTATGAATGTTGAAAACAATCATATGTGATATGTATGTAGGTTTTGTAAACAATACATTGTATTCTCCTAAAGAAACTTAACAAAAGAAAAAGATTTAGTAGTTATACTAGTGATGGTAGATAAAAGACATTGTATTGGTCAAATTACTTTAAATCTTATATCTCTTGTATATATTTGACTTAATTTATATGTTTATGTGTTTATGTGTTGAGTTGTTTTTTGCAACATTTATAATACTTTGAAAGTTTATAAGGGAGGAGTCTGGAAGTGAAAAATGCCCTGAAAGCTCTTTCCTAGTGTGTTAGATTCCTTTTCTTCTACAAATGAACTACTTTTATTAAGAAAGGGCCTTTTTTAAAAATTACGCTGCTTAAATGTCATGAGTCTGGATTCTATTTCAAAAAATTAACCAAATGGAAAGAATAATTAAGCTCCCTTATATGGTCAAATCATCTCACTTGTCCTTCTAATATGAGAGAAATGAAGTTTGTTATATTTTTTTTCACCCAAATTCACATCACCCTAAATATGGGTGGGCTAATTGCCTATGCCATATTAGGGGATAGCAGTTATAAGTGTTGCTAAATCCTGAAAGCTCTTATACAACTTGTCACAAGTTTGAGTTTCATTTCAAAAGGTTAACCTAATAGAAGGAGTAGCTAAGTCCCATGTTATCCCGCTTACCTTTTTGATGCGAGAGAATTGAAGTATGTTACATAAAATCCAACGTGATCTTATAATGGGAAAGAGAAAAAAGAAAACAACTACTCCATTAAAGTTAAGTTCTTTTTTTGAAATGATAATTTTGTAAACATAGAACTTTTTTTTGTTTTGACGAAAGATTGTCTCTTGTTACTTTGCGGTTGCATTTGCTTTTAAATTTTTTTCTTTATGAAATTATATTGTATGTCATATTCTACATGATCGATGTCTAGTATGACATATATCTTTTTACCAAGTACGGCTTTTTAGCTCGATTTATTTGGTTTTATTTGACAGAAAAATTAGAATAAATATCTAACGATATGAACGTTCAACTCACTTTGTTCAAACAACCTTCTAGACATTTAAAAAAAAATATTATCTAGATTTGTTATTGGAAAAGTCACTTCTAGACTTTTCTAGAGGTTCTTTTATTCTTTGCATATGGTTTTAAAAAATAAAATTGACTAACTTGTTTAATCAGATCTATGTTTTGCTAGGTGCGCCTCTAAAGTTATTTATTTGAAAACAGCGTATTTTGCGTAAATGAGTTTTATTTGGAAGACTTTATACGCAAGAAGTACCTCTTAGAACGCTTTTTGCTATCATAATCCAATCCTCAATTACAAATTTCGTAGTAAGTAATTTGATCTAATTACGTCAAGTTATAGCTGCTGTAGGAATGGCCAAACCATGCTTCACAAGGTCCTTCAACTGATATGTTAATTCAATAGTGAAAAACTAGCAGTTCCAAGAGTGATAAGCCACACTAAAAACAACTAGCAATTAAATTATGCTCGAATGTCAAATCCAAGATTGATATACACAATGTGGTAAGTACACCAAACTGTTAACAAAATTCAAAGTGCACACCGTCTCTTTCCAAATCCTTCGATACAGAAAACGAGGACTCATGCATGAATTACGATGAATCATCATAGTTGTTAAATATTTTTGTTTGTTTTCTACTTTTTTATTTGGCTATTTTATGCTGGTCCAGTGGTACATGACTCTTGAAACACTGTACTCTATGGACCTCCCAATGTGAGCGGGACTTTAATTATATGACTAAATAATCCTCATACATTAAGTCAAGAAAGCCACCAACTGCGTTGCTTACGTTGTTTCATGAATATTTCCATCTGCATGGGCACCTTTTTCCTTACCTGTTTCTGAACCCAAAATCAGTATGGGGAATGTTTTCAGAAGAAAATTAAGTTCATTATTGATTCTTGACTGGTATTAATCACATTATATTTCTTGTTTAAATCTTTTTCAAGCCACTTATGTTAGGTGCCTCGATTTTGTATTAGAATTCCCTTTAATTGTAAGTAATTTCTGTAATAGAAAATAGGAAAAAAATACTGGCTCCTTTCCTTTTTCATTTTATGAACTGTGATGTAACCCACTAGCTACTGACCTATTGCCTTGGCCTCCAACGTACTTCAAATACTCGGATGATTGAAATCCTCTCAGCAACTGATAGCTCTAGCAGTACTTATATTGTTTCTTTTTTATTATTGTTAAAATAATTGGAGAATGAAAGAAAAATAAGGTTAAATCCCTAAATATAAAACAAATGCTTTTACAAACTTAATCGTAATTGATATAATCAAACAAATAAAATACCTTTGCTTCAGTTTACATGTTTTTACAAACTTGTATTGAAGTTATAAAAGTTTTGCTTATTTAATACTTCAGTTCGAATTATATAGAAATAAAGACTCAAGTCAAATTTGAGTAACGTAAAATTTGGTTCCTTTACAAATTCAGACTAAACATCATAGTCTATTGATAAGGACACATGACCAACTCTAATTCAAAAGGGACTGAGAGGCTTATGTCTTTGTTAGTTTTTTTTTTTTTTTTTTTTTTTTTAAATTTTTTTTATTATAAACTCACACACCCGGGGAAGGGGAGGGACGGGATTCGAACCCCTAACCGGCCGTCCCACCGGTCAGGGTTAGGCTCAGAGAACGCCACTGAGCCAGGGCCCCCGCCCTATGTCTTTGTTAGTTTGCCTAAAAGTCTATCAGTTAGAAAATGAATCTCCGCATGGTATCCCAATCAGGTCCTGTAATTAAATGTAGACCTCCACGCGTCTTTGAAAATTAAAAACTAGTACTAGTCTTCTGACTATAACATTAAAAAGTTACTATTTGGCATGTTATGCATTGTAGCATTAAAGTCTTGTGAAAATATTTTTGTTATATGAATAAAAGAAAAATCAAGTATGTTACATGCTCTAAACATTAGTTCCCAGGTTCTTATTTGAAATAGTATTTTGATAGGATATAAACCAAGACATTTAATGAATTCACATCTAATTGAGTTGGTGAATTCTATTGAAAACGTTTTATATCTTTCAGAGAGAAACGTTAATTTTTTTTTTTAATTTATAAAAAGACATGGGTGGAAGTATATTAGAGTGTGATGATCTATTTTAAAACCTTAAGGTATTATATGAAAAAATCTCATTATTTATAAGTTTAGGAATTTATCTTCATGCATCTAATATAGTCAACATCTACCTTTAACACTCTCTCTTATGTATATGCTAGTATAAGCATTGCATGTAGATTGAAGTTCAAGTTTGGGACATGGAATATTACAGAGCGGAGGCTTATCCATGCCTTTGATATCATATTAAAGTGTAAAAGTTCATTATAAGTAATTTCTGTAATAGAAAATAGGAAAAAAAATACCGGCTCCTTTCCTTTTTCATTTTATGACCTGTGATGTAACCCACTAGCTACTGACCTATTGCCTTGGCCTCCAACGTACTTCAAATACTCGGATGATTGAAATCCTCTCAGCAACTGATAGCTCTAGCAGTACTTATATTGTTTCTTTTTCATTATTGTTAAAATAATTGGAGAATGAAAGAAAAATAAGGTTAAATCCCTAAATATAAAACAAATGCTTTTACAAACTTAACCGTAGCGAGAGCCCTATCTGCAGCATCCAGAGCCCGGCAACCCAGCTTCTTCCCTGGAGAAGAAAGTATGATCAGCTCTGGCAGACAGCCAAACCTTAACCAAGGCATACCCCTATGCTTTCTTTTGGCAGATATTGCCCGTCGTTCATTGCATCCTTTTCTCTCCTGACAATGTTGCAGGCCAAAATCGTAGATTAGATCCAACTAGCCGAAGATACCGAGAATCAGAATAGATGCCTTATGCAAGAATGGGTGAATTCATGCCTGACGTCAACAGGTATTTCTTAAGAAGAACCTGCGTTTGGTTCCGGATTTCAAACCAGATTTGGCATCAACGAACTTTGGCTGTTCATGAGAACAATGAAGTATAATCTATATCAACTTAAGTCCTCTCTGCACTTTGTTGTCTCCTCCGCCTGAAGCTTAGAGAATGATGAGCTTCGAAATGGACGTGAGAAGTTTTGTTTGGACAGCTACGGTGCGCACAGAGAAGAAAAGCAAATAACATCAATCATGTTCGAGAGCACCAACGTTCATGGCACTTGTCTCGACCATAAAGAGTTTGGGATTACCGATGGTCGCTTGGAGCGACATGGCTGGCCTAGAGAGAGAAGCGCGCGAAAGATACCACTCATGTATTAACAATAGTGAGGAATAGTAATGCCTCGCGGGTGAATTTCCTGTACAAGGAGCAAACTGCCAAACTAGTTGAAGTTTGAAGCAATTTATGTGTGTAGGACGTCTTGAAGTTTATCATCTCTTTTTGTCATGAAATTTAAATAAATGAAATGTCTCTTTAATTATTATGTTATAAATTTTCTTTTTTTTAAAAAAAAAAAATTAAAATGAGAACTATGGGAAGCTATCTGTAAATTTCCCGGTCGTTGCCAAGTCAACTCACTCCTATATATAGAAGGATCAGTCGGGGTTAACTCCGTCCTACAGAGAGCAAGATGAGGCTAACGTCTGGCAATCCATCAGCTTATGATAGTTTGGAGCTTCAGGAGCTCCAAGACATTTACAACGAACTCGTTGACATCAACAAGAGACAAGAAAAACTGGTTCAATACCATGAAAGTCGAGCCCTGAACTTAACCATTACATACCTGATACTGCGGGGTTGTCTATTTTTTGTAGTAGCTTCTCCTGGATTGTCGGCGTCTCTGCGATGTGAATACTGGTGGGTACCTTTTGTATTTGTCCTATCATTATCTGTAGTTTACTTCATCGTCTTCATAGATGCGGTGAACAAGTTTTACTGGACACTATATAATCTAGACGTCAACAGCATCGATCAGCAAGACATGTACGCGAGGATTTGTGAAGCTAAAGAGAAAACAAAAGGCCACACTACGATACCAATTGATGGGGAGCCGAGTAATCAACGGAGGCCTGATCCTCTGCTGCTGTTCAAACGAAAATTATGTATTAGTATCATCTTTTCAACTTCGATTGTCATTACGATCATGGAGTTTGCTTGCGGATTATTCCTGTTAAAAAGAAGCAACGGTCGGTGTTGACAATCTAACCAAATGCAAGTTGCCAAGTGTTTGCCCGTGATGAGAGCAAAAACTATTTGGGACCTCTCGATCCATATTCGAATTAGGTGTGTGCGTGTGTTTAGTGGGCAACTTCTATGGTGCACTTCGTATGAATTCTTAAATAAAGATGTGATGCGATGTTAATATCATGAAGTGATTAAGTTGTTAGACTATTTTGAATAGTCCTTACTAAAGTGGGCTTATACCAATAGGAATTATCGAATTACTAATTTTTTTTTTGAATAAATGATTTTGTGATCCATTCATTTGAGACATTTAGATTCTTAACTGTTAAATATGAACTGCCTAGTATGGGCTAATGGGCTAGTGTTGCCATATAGAATTATGATGAGTGGGATTATATGAACAACATATTCAATAAATGGCTAGATCTCTCATTTAACTCTCAACATATGCAGTAAAGATCTACATTTAGTGAAGATTATATATTATTGGTAAATTAAAAGATATTGAGTTTGAAATTATAGTTCAAGCTCATTAAGGGCAAAATTGAAAAAACTAGGTAAAAGAATATTATACTACAACATTAGTAGAAAAAGAGATTTAAAAGAGAGACATGGTGAACTCCTTGATCTTGGAAGGTGCTCTAGTGAGTTTTAGCTACCGTGACTTACAAATCCGGACGTGGAACTTTTCCCAATTGCTTGGAATAGGTACGTAATGTTTATAAAATTCAATGCTAAAACTTTCAGGAACAAACATTATGAAACAGGGGTATTGTATTAATCATTAGTTTTCATCATGCCATTTACACTAATGCATTGTCTCTTTTGCAGGGGGATTTGGGAGTGTATATAAAGGAAGCCTTGCAGATGGGACGTTGGTTTCAGTAAAGAAACTAGATAGAGTGTTGCCTCATGGAGAGAAAGAATTCATAACTGAAGTCAACACTATTGGCTCCATGCAATCACATGAACTTGGTCCAACTTTGTGGATATTGCTCTGAGGGGTCACAACGGTGAGTGTTGCTCAGTGGCTATCAATTATTTCATGACTTGTTGAAGCATACAACATTTGAAAATGTTTGATGCTTCATGATTGGTAAAATCTGAAATTTGACTACTTATAATTGCTTCGTCTTGTGCTTTGGTGTTCTGCAGGCTTCTAGTGTATAGGTTCATGAAAAAAGGGTCCTTGGACAAATGGATCTTTCCTTCGTAACATTGCCAAGACAGGCTTCTCGATTGGCCAACTCGCTTTCATATAATTGTTGCTATTGCACAAAGGATTGCCTATTTCCTTGAGTAGTGTAGAAATCGAATAGTACACTATGATATCAAGCCAAAAAACATCTTGCTAGATGAGAACTTCAATCCGAAAGTATTTGATTTTGGACTAGTTAAGTTGATGGAAAGAGAGCACTCATAGGTTGCCACTATGGTGAGAGGAACTAGAAGCTATTTGGCACCTATAAGAAGCAGGCTTATCTCCCCCAAAAAGCCTTGTAAGGAGTAGGGATACTAATACTAATAAAGCTGAGGAACTCAACATTTAGGACTGATGTAAGACAATCTCCAACACCTTTTGCATGTGTAGCTTGCCAGGGACAAACGTGAAAATACACCCAACACCCACACCTGGATGATAATCATGACATAAACTAACTAGGGGGAGGGCCACCACCGAGACTGCTTGGGACCAAACCTGCTCTGATACCATATAAGAAGTGGGCTTATCTCCCCAAAAGGCTTTGTAAAGAGTAAGGATACCACTACTAATAAACTCGAGGAACTCGGCATCTGAGACTGATGTGGGACAATCTCCAACAACACTAGAGTGGATTAGTAACTGCCCTATAACAATGAGGGCTGATGTTTACAGTTATGGAATGCTTCTTTAAGAGATTGTTGAGGGGAGAAGAAATCTTGACATGTCTTTCGATGCCGAGAACTTTTTCTATCCTGGATGGACTTTCAAGGTATCCTTCAATATCATGCTCTAGTTCAATCAAAGCAAGTATTTCTTTATTTTGCTAATTACTAGATTCTAGCTATATGAAAATTACTAATGATAGCAATGGTGGATCTATTTTAGGAGATGACAAGTGGGACACCAATAAAAGTTGCAAATAGGCAATTGGGAGGAGTAGTGGAAGAAGAGGAGCTCATAAGAGCTCAAAAAGTTGCATTGTGATGCATGTAGGACAAGGTGTTCCATGAGACCTTCCATAGGGGGAAGTGGTAAAAATGTTTGAAGGATCGATTGACATCAACATGCCGCCACAGAGCAATGAAGAGAGAGTTTAATCACTTTAGTTCCTTCACAATCAATAGCCATCCTTCTTCTTGTGCTACATGTAGTTATTCACAATGTCACCTAGATAGTGAAGGTAATGCAAAACATCTACAAAGGGGTCTTTTCGAACTTCATGCTAGGCATAGACTTAAGACTTTCCACGTGCTATTGGCTTGGTTAAATTGTTTTAGATATATATCTAATACTTTAGAGGTTATTTTCTTTTTATTAATAAGTATTCTTAGAAGTATTTTATTAAGATTCCTGACAATATCCGCATAAGATTTTCTTTGATGATACCTTAAAAATGAAAGATTATTAAAAAAAAAAAAACCTTAAAGGGGACCAAAAAAATAAAAGAAAGATTGAGATATGTGAGGATGACAATTGAAGGATGTTTCTTTATGTAGCTGTTAGTAGTCAAGATGCAGCCTTATGATAGAGAATAGCTGTGAATGCTAAGATTAAGATTAACCGTATGTAGGTTATGTGTGGGTTTTGTAAACAATATCATTGTATTGAATTGGTAGCCGTATGAGTAACAATGAACATATGATATTGTATTGATCCAAATTACCGTAAATTTTATCTTTTGCTTATTTATAACATGACATATATGTCTATGCATTTGTGCAATGCATCTATTTTCATAAAATTACTAATACTATGAAAGTTTGTATGAGAGAAATCTTGCAAGTTAAATGTCATGAAAGCTATTCACCAGAGTGTTTGATTCCGTTTTCTCTAGGGACGATCTACTTTTAATTTCAATGGACCTCTTTTTTTTTTTCTTTTTTTTTTTAAATACTACATTTGCAAGCTTTACTTGGACTAACTAGGAAGAGGCCTAAAGCCAGAAGCAATCTTATTATGGGAAAATAATGATAATAATAATAATTAAATAAAAACTTACTCCCTTAAAGTTGAACTCTTCTTTTGAAATGATAATTTTGTAAAAAATGAAACTTTTTTTGTTTTGAAGAATGATTCTCTCTTGTTACTTTTCAGTTGTATTTGCTTGTAAATTTTTTTTTTTTTTCATTTTCCCTCTTTGGCTTACAAAATTTCATCACGCTTTATGAAACTATATATTGTATGTGATATCCTGCGTGATTAGGTAAAATTTTACTTTTCACTAAGTGGTGGACTCCGCTCCTATTTGACAATTGTTGAACTAGAGGCAAGTTACCTATATCTTCAACTATCCATTACCGAGAACGGCTTTTTAACTCTTTCCTTGATTTATTTGGTTTTATTTGATAGATGAATTAGAATAGATACCCAACGATATTAACATTCAACTCTAACTTTTTTAAAAGTACCTTCTAGACATTTTTTGAAAATTATTTAGATTTTTTTATAACTTGAAAAGTCACTTCCAGACATTTCTAAAGGATCTTTTATTCTTTGCACATGGTCTAAAAAAAAAACATGACCAACTTGTTTAGTTGAGAAGTATGTTTTACAAGGAGCGCCGTAAAGTTATTTATTTGAATACAAGGAGTTTCGTTTGGAAGACTTGATACACACGAAGTACCTCTTAGAAATTTTTTCACTATCATAATCCAATCCTTAATTACACATTAAGTAGTAAAACCACCCTTACAGAAAACATTGCCTAACATGAAGTTGTTGAAGATTTTTGTTTGTTTTCTACTTTTTTTATTTGGCTATTTTATAGTTAGACCAGTTCGAACTTTTAACCAAGTGGACTCACCGATCAAGGATCTGACCTAGTTATCACTGGATTGGACTAAGGAAGTCCCCATAATTGTATTTTCTTAGAAGTCCCATACAATGAAAGTATTACAAACATATAACCACTTGAACACAACTTGATGGACCTCCCACTATTGAGTGGGACTTGACTTAAGACTCAATAATCCTAGTACATTAAGTCAAGAAAGCCACCTATTGCGTTGCGAATATTTCCATATGCATGGACACGTTTTTCCTTACCTCTTTTTTGAACTCAAAATCAATAAGGGGAAAGTTTTTAGAAGAAAATTAAGTTCATTCTTGATTCTTGACTGATGTTAATCAGATTGTATTTGTTGTTTAAATCTTTTTCAAGCCACTTATGTTAGGTGCCTAATTAATTTTTGTAATAGAAAGTAGGAAAAAATACTGGCTCCTTTCCTTTTTCATTTTATGAAGTTTGAATGAACAGAGAACTAGTACTTCAAATACTCGGATGATTGAAGTCTTCTTGAAAACTAATAGCTCCAGTTATCTTAGTACTCATATTTTTTCTACCGATATTTCTGATTATTTTTAAAACAATTTGAGAATGAAAGAAAAATAAAGTTAAATCCCTAAATATAAAAACAGATGCTTTTACAAACTTAATCGTAATTAATATAATCAAACAAATAAAAAACATCACTTCAGTTTATATATCCTTACAGAATTGTATTGAGGTTATACAAGTTTTGCTCATTTAATACTTCAGTTCGAATATATAGAAACAAGGACTCAGTCAAATTTGCGTAACGTATAGTTTGATTCCTTGACAATTTCAAACTAAACATCATAGTCTGGTGATAAAGAAACCTAACCAAACCCTGATAGAAAAGTATTTTGGCTGAAAATTGGAGATGTTGATGTCTTTTGTTAGTATGCCTAAAAGTCTTATGGGTTAGAAAAGGTCTCTCCGCGTGGTATCCCAATGAGGTCCTGCAATTAAATGAGGTCCTCCGTGTGTTTGAAAATTAAAAGCTAGTACTAGTCTTCTGACTATAACATTAATAGTTACTGTTTGGAATGGTGTGCGTTGTAACATCAAAGTCTTGTGAAAACCTTATTCTTTTTGAAAAAAAGGAAAAATCAAGTATGTTTCATGTTCTAAACATTAATTCCCAGGTTTCATAAGATACAAATCAAGACTATAAGAGAATTTACATCTATCGAGTTGATGTATTGAAAAAATAATTTTATATCTTTCAGGGAGAAATGTTGAATGTTTTTTATTTATAAAAAGAGGTGGGTGGAAGTACAACCACCCTTTAAAAAAATAAAAAGAGATAGTTTTATTCCGTCATCGATAGCAAAAATGAAGGTATCATCTTTACTATCTGTAAATTACGACAAACCCACCTTTCCATATGCAGCATCCAGAGCCCCTGCAACCCAGTTTCTCCTCTGGAGAAGAAAGTACGATCAGCTAAGGTGGATAGAAAAACCCTAAGCAGGACACATTCTTATGCTTTCCTTTGGCAGATATTGCCTGTCGTTCATTGCATCCTTTTCTCTCCTGCCAATGTTGCGAGCCAAAATCATAGATTAGATCCAAGTAGCTGAAGATACGGGGCATCAGAATAGATGCCTTATGCAAGAATGGCCGAATTCATGCCTGACGTCAATAGGTATTTCTGAAGAAAAACCAGCGTTTGGTTCCGGATTTTATACCACATTTGGGATCAACGGAGTTTGGCCGTTCATGAGAACAAGGATGCAAAATCTATATCAACTTAAGTTCTCCTCTCTGCACTTTGTTGTCTCCTCCGCCTGGAGCTTAGAGAAAGATGAACTTCCATATATGGACATACGAAGTTTGGTTGTACAGCTACGGTGCGTAGAGAAAATAAAAGCAATTAACATCAATCATGTTCAAATAACACCAACGTTCACGGCACTTGTCTCGACCATTAAGAGTTTGGGATTTGATGGATGACATGGTCGTTTAGTGCGACATGGCTGGCCTAGAGAGAGAAGCGCGTGAAAGATGCCACCCATGGATTAACAATAGCGAGGAACGGCAATGCCTCAGCAGGTGAATTTGCTATACAAGAAGCAATGCCTGGCGGAAACCTTGAGGGGAACGTTCAGTGTGCGCGTGGGTGCATGTTTATTATAAAAGAAAAAAGGGTTTGAAGGAAAAAAAAAAAAAAAAAGCTTAAAAGTTTCCTGGAAAGTTCCCGTCGTTGACTCAGTCAAGAGTGCGTACTCACAATAAAAGAAGGATCAGTTGGGGTTAAATGTCCTACAGAGAGCACGATGGCGCCACCGTCTGGCCATCCATCTGTGCATGATGGTGTGGAGCTTGAGGAGCTTCAAAATATTTACAACGAGCTCGTTGACATCAACAAGAGACAAGAAAAACTGGTTCAATACCATGAGAGTAGAGCTCAGAACTTAACCATTGCGTACCTGATACTGCTTGGTGGTCTATATTTCATAGCAGTCTCTCAAGGGTCGTCCGCGTCTCTGCAATGTCAATACTGGTGGGTACTTTTTGTAATTGTCCTCTCATTTTCTGTAGTTTACTTCATCGTCTTCATAGATGCGGTGAACAAGTTTTACTGGACACTATATAACCTAGACGTAAACCGCATCGATCAGCAAGACATTTACGCGAGGATTTGTGAAGCTAAAGACAAAACAAAAAGCCATACTACGATACCAGTTAATGGGGAGCCGAGTGATGAACGAAGGCCTGATCCTCTGCTGCTGTTCAAACGAAAATTATGTATTAGTATCATCTTTTCAGCTTTGATTGTCATTACGATTATGGAGTTGTATGCTTGCCGATTATTTTTTTGTTAAAAAGAAGCACCGGTCGGTGTTTGACAATCCAACCAAATGCATGTCGGCAAGTGGCTCTGTTGAGAGCAAATACTATTTGGGACCTCTAGACCCATTTTCGAATTAGGTGTGTGCGTGTCTGTTTAGTGGGCTTCCTCTATGGCGCCCTTTGTATGAATTCAACTAAAGATGTAATGTTGTTAATATCATGAAGTGAATAAGTCTCGGACAAAAACATTTAATGGGTTACGATTCATTCCTACCGTGTGCTGCGTATTGCAGGCGGAAATATTTATACTTGTTGTCTCAGGATAATTGCTTAACAGGACAGCCGCAACCGGCGCTTAAGCTTTCCCGTGAATTCTCGCTGCCCGTTGGGACTTTTTCCAGTTTCCGGCTGTCTTAGGAGGCGACAAGAAAAACAGAGGCCTGAAAGAGAGAACGAGAACCACGACTTTGAGTTTCCAGAAAGCCAAGGCACAGTGGGCTTGACCTCTGGACAATTGATTACTTGAATGTCTTCGATAAGTACATTTACATATTCTGTCGAATCGGCTTATTTAACAACGGGCGTTCTACACATGGAATTGGACAAATGCTCTGGGTAGCTTTTACTTTGGGAAACGTCCGGCTTCCCATGAAACTGGTCAAGGCTGATTAGGCTTATTAAAAGATCACAAGCAGCGGACCAATCCACATCTGGATTAAGAAACTGTGGGAAATGCCTCGGTATTAGGGCGTGAGAGAGCCAGAAAATCATGTATCATCTTTGTTGAAGACGCTAGGTGAATCTTGTGATGATACTCTTTATTAGCGAAAAATAAGTGTTCTTACATTGTATTATAGCACAGGTTCAAATGCAATACTCTTCCGCTTGTGAACCAAAATCCAGAAAGCATCTTTATGGTATTGAAATGATGTACTAAAATCTATATTTTATATTCCTTAAACCCCTAAACCCTAAAAAAGAAAACTAACATCCGCTTCACAAGTCAATTTAAGGAATTTATTTTTTTTAAATGTTGTCGTTGGAGTGTAAAAAGGTGAGAATTAGGTAGAATTAGGTGGAATTTTGGTGTCATTTCATGCACCCCACTCCTAACCCACATAGCCACCATCAAATCATTTTACCAAAACATATACGTGTCGACATGGACGGATCAAGGGGTCCACTGAAGAAGTTTCCAAGCTTCCAAACCATAGAAAGAGTGCTACTCTAAATAGTCTTTGCCCTTGGATCACGGAAGCTTAACCAAAGAACTTAGAGGTCTTTGCCCGTGTTGACAATGTCTAATTGCCGCAAGTCATGGATCTCGACGGTCTTGACAACAATTCATCAACGGTAGCACATGAAGTAAGCCTTTTTTTTTTTTTTTTTCTCTTCGCTAGTAGCTTGCACGTTATGTTGTTTAGACGACCCATAATTTTGAAAAGAACGAAAGAATGAAAACTATCCAAGATTGAGTTCAATGTTAATTCCTTTTTCTAATTCCCTACTCGATAAAACAAAGAAAATTTTACACCCTTTGAACGAACACTCATACAAGACTTTTGAAACTACTTATTCCCTTCTTTCAGAAAATGATATCATCTATGAACGTAGCCCGCACGCCAAATGTTTTGCACAATTCCTTTTGAAAATTAAACTAATTCGGGTAGGAGAAGAGTATGGAATTGACGTTGTCGAACACGGTGGATAACGTTAAGTGATCCCGGTTGAAAATAAATCAGGCCCAGAGATTTGAAGGCCTTCCTATATTGTCATAGCAAAGAGGGCCTATACTCGACCCATTAAGTCCTTCCAATAACACAAAAGACGCTTGAAATTCATCCTTCGAAATCGCTTTGCGCCTTGAGTTCCTTGCTGAGTTTCTTCTCGTTCGAAATGGACGTAACACCGACCATATATATCTATACATATCCAGTGATTACAAAACAGACGGTTCATGTTTGATTTGCTAGTTGTTAAAGTCTTTATTCATCATTTTCATGCTTGAACACTCCTCTTCAAGTCAAAGACCGGTAGAAGCCAAAAACGTTACGCTTATGCAAGATATGATATCTCAACATCTAGATAATATAGGATTTCTAAGTCTCTAGGTCACATTGTAACTCCCAACACAAAATAAAGGTGAAAAGTTATTACCTTAATCTGTCTTTAGGCGGCTTCGCTCGCTCTCACAACCAAAGTGATCGTCTTCTCAATTCGTAGGCAATCAAAAAGAATAGGTAAAGCAAGACCCTTGCAGCCACCGGATTTTCTCACAGACACATAGCCAATGCCCCATTATCTATACAAGCACCAAGGTTTACTAGAATTGCTCTGAACGGTTATTTGCGGAATGATCGTTTATTCTGTGTAGTAGAATGTGCAAATTTTGCAATTACATGAGCGGTCACCGTGGTTTTTCAGCCAGAAAACGATGAGCTTGGAAAATACGTGATTCTCCAAAGTTAGGGGCATCAAGGATTTTCCAAACTAATATATTTATAGGCATGATCTCTCATCAGCATAAATGAGAAATCAAGCCTATAAATATATCGGGGGTGTTTCTTTTGGTTTAATGACAAAAGGTTAAGGAGTTCTTGACCTATGAATCTATCAGGTTAAGGTTTGAAACTACTCTCCTCCTATGTGTGTGAATTAAAAGAAAAAATGCTTGTAAATATATTATTAAAAAGTAGAGGAGAAATTGGCATAATTCTTTTTAAAAAGGGAGCATACTAATCTTATCCAGCTAGTTAGCTGTCTTGCTAGGTTTACATGGTCATGTCTAAATATCTTAAAGAGGATGAATGTGTTTATGAATATGAGACAATACCAAATATGTTGCCGTTATTAGTTTTAGGAAATTGGAGTATTCCTGTATTCATTGTATTTATTTGTATTGCTTACTTAGAATAGGATTCAAGCCTATAAATATAGACTCACTATTGTACAAGCCTAAACAACTGAATTTAAAATTATTCCCACAAACTCATTAACTTTTGCAGTCTTTCATTTTATAACAGGATAAAGAGCCAATCAAGATTAAGGTTTTCAGTCAAGTCATTCCAAGCGAGATTAAGAGAAATAAAGCGTTTGTGATTTCCAAGATGCGGAGGAATGGTGCCAATTATTCCAGCGCGGGAAAGATCGAGATATCTCAATTTTGTCAATGAACTGATGAACTTTGAAGAGCTTTTCGTCGAAATTATTGTAACTTAGGTTGAGCTATGTCAAGTTGCAATCAAAGGAACAAAGAGCTTATCTCACCTTTTAGACCCAAATAATCACACCTAGGATTAAGCGTGACAAAATGACCAGTTTAGTTGCTGCATTTAATTCCAGACTCCCCCAAGGAGATACGCTTTAAGTCCATGTCTGAATATGAGGAGTGCTTTTTTTCTCCCACTGCATCAAGCCACTACTTTCATGGCCGGTATTGTTGTTAACTCTACAACAATTAATCACTAAAAACTACGGCTTGGGCATCATCATGACGATGAATAACGGAAATGGTCACTCTGCTTAATTTTGCTGGAGATGGATGATAAGATCACTAATTGTCCAAAACTGGCACATTGCTTTCCACTTGCTTCCAAGGTTTTTAGATGGCGATGAAGGTGTAAAATGGAGGAAAAATAATAAAAGAATAATTCTACATATAGATAGACTTACGTGGTCTCGCTCTATACAGGAGTCGTCCCTCCATAATTGAGAAAAAGAAAAGAGACTAAAAGGGGGAGCTACTGTGCCTACAGACGTCCTTCTCTTTCACTGAAGGTTTGATGCTTCAGAAGGAACTGGACAGAAACTTCAAGGAAGATTCAACAATTTCAGCTTTTGTCAAACAAATTTTAGTGCTTGAGAGTGAAAAAAGGGCTGCAGATAAAGCTTCATAGAAGACTTGACTCTTAATTTATTAAACAAACTTTTACGAGTGAAAAGGACTGCAAAGAAAAGGTCAGGGAGGACTTTACTGTTAACAATGATCTGTCCAGGAACGGCCCCTCTTGCAATTGGGTCAAGCTAAGCATGTTAGCGATTCACGAGTGAAAGGACTGGAAAGCAAAGGTCAGGGAAGACTTCCTGTCAACGCTGATCTGTCCAAAGAATGGCCCTTCTTGCAAATTGGGTCAAGCTAATCGTATTTGTGATGAGTTTCCCAAAATACTGATATAGATGTTTGAATTCACAGCCTGACACGTACAAGAATGTAAGTTTTTCATCTGCAACACCTTATCGTAATTCATTCTGAGTAGGTTTTGTTGTAACTCATTGGCCAGGTTTTTTGAAATGCATTAACCATCCATTTACATGGGAATAGATTCTCTCTTACACTTTAATTACAGAAGTGATCTGTGCACTGAACATCGCCTCTTTTTCAAAGGAGCGACAGTGACTAGATAGAAATTTCAGGGAAGACTTGACTTTTAACGCGGTTGGACCCTCAACCTCACTAAATTAAAGAACTTAAGGAACCTCCCTGGAAATGTCGCGGCCTTTGATCACGTCAAGTACTCAATCCTTTTATATAGAAGGATCAACAGGGGATAGCCACTTCCTGCAGAGAGCCCAATGGCTACACCATCTGGCAATCCATCGGCTTACGATGGTTTGAGGCTTCAAGAGCTCCAAAATGCTTTCAAGGAGCTCGTTCACATCAACAAGAGACAAGAAGAACTGGTTCAATACCATGAGAGTAGAGCTCTGAACTTAACCATGGCATACCTGATACTGCTGGGTAGTTTATATTTTATAGCATTCTCTCAAGGATCGTCCGCGTCTCTACAATGTGGATACTGGTGGGTACTTTTTGTAATTGTCCTCTCATTTTCTGTAGTCTACTTCATCGTCTTCATAGATGCGGTGAACAAGTTTTACTGGACACTTTATAATCTAGACATCAACCGCATCGATCAGCAAGACTTGCACGCGAGGATTTGTGAAGCTAAAGACAAGACAAAAAGCCATACTACGATACCAGTCGATGGGGAGCCGAGTGATGAACGGAGGCCTGATCCTTTGCTGCTGTTCAAACGAAAATTTTGTATTAGTATCATCTTTTCAGCTTTGATTGTCATTACGATTATGGAGTTGTGTGCTTTCCGATTATTCCTATGTTAAAAAGAAGCACCAGTCGGTGTTTGACAGTCCAACCAAATGCAATGTAAGTCTATTCCTTTAGTGGACAACTACTACGGTGCACTTTGTATGAATTCTTCGTAATAAAATGAAATCATGAAATTCAGTTATGAACTAAAGATGTGATGCTGTTAATATCACAAAAAAATTTAATGGGTTACGATTTATTCGTAGTTGAGGCGGATTTTTCCAGTTTCCGGCTGCCTTAGGAGGTGACATGATCTTGCATAGTAAGAAAGATACTGGCTTAAAAGTAAGCACGAGAACTTGACTTTTAAGATATCTCATATATTTCGTAAAACCAATTTTCTTATAGGCAGTTTGGCTAACTTGGAACATTAGGATCACTATGAAGAAATTATAGGAAAATAGTCTGAAAAGATCAATTAGGTTTGGAACATTACAAGTCCTCTTGAGGTTATTAATTTTCATAAGGACAAGGTTTGTTGCTTGGTGTAATCTCTTACACAAGTTTTGAACTTTTGCCCATCTTATGTGATTAATATCAATGATAAGGGACTTTTCCTTTTTTTGACAAAAAAAAAAAAAAAAAGCTCAACTTTGGGTTTCCAAAAAGCTAAGGTAGGGGGACTTAACCTCACGGCAGTTGAATACTTTAATGTCTTCCATAACTATATTCACATTTATGAACATGTGTGAGAATTTAATTTTTTTTTGTTTTATTTTTTTACACATACTTGAATTGATAATTAAGAGATTTTAAATAATACAAAATCTTAATTGAGCCAAATACTTGTCAATGAGAGAATTGGCTTAGAGACCAAGAATTGAAATACCTAGATCTCTAGCTGCCCACCTCTACTTGAATTTTCTTTATGGTATTTAAAGTAAAAAAAGAGTAAAAAGAATGCAAGTATCACAGAGAATGATATTTTTAAATGACAACTCCATAGACAAAACTTCGTTATGCTAATAATCCACTTAGTCATTTGGAATCCATCCTCTCTTGAATTCCTTACTTAAGTTTCCAATTACTCAGAATGGACGTAACACTGACCATATCATATGCATATCCAGAGATTACAAACTAGATGCCCTTATGTGAGTTGATGAAGTTATAACACAGTGCGAAACGTTTCTTTGATACCAACATCTAATAAGTGCTGAAGTTTCCTACAATGCCCTGTTCGACAAGTTTCCTATTATGCGCGTGGTAGCGGCGCATAATAGCGAAAGCCCGTAAACAATATAAGCTCCAAGTTTCAGAGACACGCTCTTAGTCCTCGCAGATTGGAAAACAGGCACAAAATTGCTCTGTTCCTTCGAAACCCTAACTCCCCGCAATTGTACAAGGTGCATTTTCTTCCAATTCTCTTGCAATTCATGTACTTCCCTTCTCTCAGTCTGTATGTATATGTATAAATGTGTTCTATACTAAAATTTCAATCGAAATGAACCCTACGTCGAAGAAACATTATGTTTAATGGTGTTTTTCGATTGAATAGTTTCTGCTTGGTTCTTCACAATATTGAGGGTACTATAAATGACAGTATTTTCATGAAAGCTCAATAGATGTGGGGGAGTGGCGTCAGTATGTGAAACTGTAGATTTAACTTTTTGGTGGTTTTGAATATGATATGTTAGTCATAATTGTTTGGGTTGATGAAAAATGAACTGGAACTGACTCGGTATTCCTTGTCAGTTAGTGCAAAAAGTAATAGAATTAGGGCTTAGAAGTGACTCTTGGGCGTTCTTACTGGCTTCCTTACGTATATAGGTCGGTGTATAATGGGGAATTTATGTTATCAGAGTTTAAGTTTTAGGGATCCGAGTTTCATTGATTTTGATACTGGGGGCCATGGGATTTGCTGAAAAACGATTGGATCGACCTCTTTGTCTGGCCTTCTGGGAATCAGAACTTGACTTGGAGTTTTAGCTGACAATTATTACTGACAACACTTTGTTTCCTGTCCTGATGACTTGATGTTGTAAGAGGTAGGCTATATTTGAAATGGGAATGGGATCCTGAATAGCTGACTGATGATTGTGATACAAATTATCAGGAACAGCCCATCATATATGTGATTGTAGACAAGAACTTACTATTGCTAATAGCCCACATATATGAGCAAGTTGTATGCGTTTAAGTTGTTGCAAGATGACCCGATCAACTAGTAACTATCAGCTTTGAATATATTAGCTAATGTATAATTGATCACTTTTGTTGTTGCTAATATCTTCTCTAGGTACATTGTACTTAGGCTTTTGGTATTAGTTACTATGACTATTCCAGTGTGAAGAAGTAGTTATATGCGTATACACAAGGCAAGGTTGGATAATTTCATCTAAAGGTATGGACCTTCTCATATATTCGTATATATATATATATATATAATTATGTTGGTTCGTGAGATGTGCATAACTAAGTTTACAAAAGCTTTGTCTGTCACTGAAGGTGTGCCAGAACAACATGGAAAACATGCTGTATGCTGAAGAGCTTGTGAGGGAGTTTCTTGTCTTCAGGGGATTTACTAATACCCTGCAAGCTTTCGAGGTTGAGTTAGGCACAGATATTGGCAAAGGGTTTCAAGTGGATAAGATTTTGGACTTAATCTTCTCAGTATACATACCCAAATTTCAGGCAGAAAAATTATTTGGTCTATTGAGCTTTTTCAAGAAGTGCTTTTCTTCCTCATCTGAAACTGTACTTGTTGCTACTTTGTCTAAATTGGAGGTCTCTATTTTGCGCTACTATATTGCTCATGCCATTCAGTCAGGAAAAAGGGATAAAGTTGTGGAGTTGTTTGAGATGAATGGCAATGAGTTGTTGCAAGGGGGTGAAGATTGGAATGCATGGTTTGGTAGGTTTCTCTTTTATTCACTCTTTTGTCTCCAATGGATACCTTGTCCTTGATCTTCACTTTTGTCCTTGTGATGCAGCCATTCCATATGTAAAGAACCCAAACTTGGATCCTGAATTTCGTATTTATTTCTCAAAGGAATGGTATGAAGCATTGCGTCTTTCTGTGAGGAACTTCCTTAGTGAGATCTTCAACGGAACTCATATCCTTCAGAACATGTATAAATGTATATTCTTGGTTTCTAATTTGATACATGGTTTCACCATCTCGCTTAAATTTCTGATGGAATCACAATTCCAATAGTACCATAGAGAACCAGCTTTATTTAGATGAATTGCATACCCGCTACTGTAATTTCTTGTTTCCCACGTCCCCTGGATTCTGGATGTTGCGGTGAGGATTATTGTCTCTTCATTAAGTTATTCTGTAGAGACGTGCATACAACTCATCTGACCTTTATGTAAATGTTGTAACTTCATTTTTGCATTCCGAAATACATGTTATGTCCCACTGTTTGTTTGGCTCGATAATGTTATCTGTGGGAATTATTTTCTTATGAAGGTCTGCTCAAAGGATTTGCAATTAGGTTGAAACCTTTACTTTTCACAATATTGTCTCCCCCACCCTTTTAGCAAAGGCCTTTACTTTAAGGATTGTGGAGTCTGGGGTGTTCAGAAGAAATTCCAGTTATGAGATGAGCCCGTTTACTCTGAGGCTGTCTCGTTCCTCAATTGATTCATGTGTTTCATGCCTTCCAAATCCTCTTTTTCTTGTATCCTATAGGATAAGCCCTTTTATACTCTTTTGAGTTATTTCCACCAATAATTATGGGTTATGATCGTTATAGTGGCTGTCCTTTCTTAAGAAAATATATTTATGATTCATTTTGAGGAGATTATAACCTTAGCTAAGCACGCCTCCCTGCCCTATTGAAGATCAGTTCAGAGAAGAATACTGCCAACCGTCTCAAAAAGGATGTCAAACAACTCAATCTTAAGTTATCACAGCTTCAAGCTTTGGTTGAGGAAAAAGAGGCTCAGTTATGTCGGTTAAAGATGTAAGGATTGGCCTTTGTTATTTCCCTTATGAGCTGTAACAATTGTGTGCATCTGTTTTTCATGCATGCTGATGTAATTTTTTCCTTTTTTCAAATATCAGTGATTCTTCATCAATGCAGGAAGAAAGCACGGAACTAACCAACCGCTCATCAAGTATTGTTCATGTAGAAGATCCTGGTCTATTGAGAGATACTCGGGAGTCACATCCTTCTGCCGCTTCACAATTGGTTCAGACAGTGTTAGATCAAGGTTTCGATGCAGGACCTTCCCAAACTCAATCGGGGATTACCACATCCAAAGATTATCATGATTCAGTTGCTTCGTCAGATCTTTATGAGGGAGATGGTGGAACTGGGGACACGAGTCAAATTTGGCAAGATGCCTGTACTGGTAATTGTGTTTCTGTATAGTTTATGGAGGACAGTAGACAAGCTGTGGACGTTTTTGGAAATGATACTCCTAATTGACACTCATGGGGTGACATGTTGGAACTCCAAGAAGTTCCATGTTTTTGAGATAGGTGTGCCAAAGATGAGGATATAGAAGTGCCTTAGCGGAAAAATAAGACGGAGATATCAGAAACCTGTAACTTAAAATTAATAGTACTGCGTCAGAGGAGGATAAGGACGGATAGTTTCAAAAGTTTGTAAATTTGATGAGGTGTAATGCTAGTCAACACTCAATTAAGTATGTGGAGCCATTGACTGGCCCTTGATATCCAGAGAAAGTGATGATAATAGGAGGCAAGATGTGTCTATGTTTGAAATGTGTTTTCGTGCAGAAAATGAAAAAAAAGAAAAGCTCATTTAATATGAGGACTTTTGGTTTCTCTTTAGCATAAAGTTTGCAAGACATTGCTTTTTTTTTTTTTTTTTTAAATGAACTATTTATAGAGGTACATAATAGGAAAGAGTGAAGCCTTTTGTTTTGCAGTGAGGAAACAGAGTTAATTTTTTTTCAACCGTAAGGCATTGCAAGTTATCCTTTTTAAACTTATTTCTGAGTTTCTTTTGTTCGTGCAATTGGGTTATTGGTTATTATTCTATCAATGAACTCCGTGCTGTTTAAACAATTAGTAAATTTGTTGTGACAGAAAATGGCAGAGAAGGTCATGTAGAAGATGAGTTTCCAGAAGTTAAAGTTGACTTTCAGGTAAAAATGTCTAGAAGTCCAGACATCTAAAGCATTGAACTTTACTTCTTCAATTAGATCATTTTCATTCCAGCATGTTTTGCCTTTTAGATAGGCATATGGTACTTTAGCTAGAATTGTCTAGTTTATACATACTGGAACATCTGAAATTTTCAGAATACCATGGTTTCAGGAGACATTCTTGGGCCACACAAGTCCAATCAGTAGATGCCGCTTTTCTGCATCTGGAAACAATATAGCCAGTGCTTCTGTGGATGGCACAGTAAGGTACATTTTCTGAAAGGAGGTGACATAAAGAGATCAAATGTAAAAGGGGAGTTGATGCTAGTCCTCTACCAGTTATATAGCCTCAGATGTTTATGTGCGGGAATGGACTCAAAGAGTTTGAAAAAACAGAGTATAGAAAGTAGGAGAGAAGGGAAAACCTGTAGAACCATCCTGACTAGGTTGTATAGTGCACTACTGAAGGCTTGGGGGATCCCCCCGTTTGACTTCCTAATTCTGCACTGACTTAAAAATCGATCTCTAATTATTCTCGATTCATTTTAACATAGGATATGGACCTATGACTTTTCAACTCCAGCATCAAGGAATGCTACAATCTATTGTGGGGCTGAGATCATGTCGCTTGACTGGGAGTCTAAATCTGACCGCTTGGTATGTAAACCTTTCAGAGTAAATTCCATATGTGGTTTTCAGGAGTGCTTCTTAAATGAGGTTTGATATAAATGTTTTTAATTTTTGTGGTTCTTTTTCACAAAAGCTTCTCATAGGCACTGCTGATGGAGGCGTTAAAGCATGGAATGTTGATGCAAAGAGGGTTGTCTGTGATCTGAGCACAACTGAAGCATTTCCGAGGTTCCTCCTGCATAAACTATGGTTCATATTTTCTTCTTCATTGATGCTTGCTCTTACATTTCTGTGGTGATGCAGTGTCTTGGATCTTAAGTGCAGCCCTGTAGAACCAATATTTGTTTCTGCGGCAGCTTCCAGAGGGTATTTTCTTATCATGATATTAAGATTTCGTATGAAAGTGTTACAAAGACCAAATTCTGGAGATTCTCTTTTGAACTTATATTAAACAGAAGTACGATGCTTTCTTTTTGTGGTTGAAGTGACTTGAGTTTTGGTTTAAACTATTTTATATGGTTTGGAGTGCTTCTTTAGGACATTGATCCTCTTCATATGTAATATTCAGAAAAGTGACATTATCTTTATTATTCTTTTCAATTTCTAGGGATGGCTCAAGTTGTATTGACAAATTGGGCTTTGCATCATTAACCGTATGGAACATGAAAATGTGGAAGGCTGTGGTATCTGCTGATTCATCTTAGAAACTCATGTTTGCATGCAGTTGTTAGTTTTTATATTATCCCCTAATGATCTTTCGCCTGTCATGAAGACAGTCCTTCCTCTTGGTGAAGATCCACCTGCAATTACTTCCCTATGCTTCAACCACAACGGGAAGATTTTAGCAGCCTCTGCTACAGATGGAATGATTCACATGTTCGGTATCCTTTTAACTCTATTAGGGGCTGCAATCTTAAATCTGCACTGCAGTGGTTAGCATTTCTACTTGCACATATGTTTTTGTGGGAGGTTTTTTTGTACCTTAGATAGAAAGCGACCATTTTGATCTCGGGAAAAGGAATGGGTGACCAAGTTATTCAACAAAAAGGGAAGGGTTCCAGGCATGCTCACGGAGCATGGCTCCACTGACACCACGGAGGGTGCCTCCACTCACACATCCGTATAGATATGTGAGATCCCTTAACTAGTGAAAGACATGGCTGCTGGTCTTCAAATTACCGGGTGGCCTGCACATGATTCTGCCATAAGCTCTATTCTTTTTGGGCCTGATGAGACAAGCATTTTTAGCTTGGGTTCAGATGGAAAGGCAAGTATCTGTTGATTTTGACTCAAAATTCATGCAGATACTCAATGTAATTTTGAAGATACTCCTTTACTTTATTTCTTGAAACTTAATGTAGTTTTCGTTTTTTCCAATCTTACATGAAGTGTAGACCTCATGGAATTATTTTGTGGTGGTAGATTTTCGAATGGAGCCTGCAAAATCAAGGTCATGTCCTTTGGTCAAGAAACTGTACTAGGTATTTGCACTGCTTGGTACATTATTAATGAGGACTAATTCCACATTCAACTGTCTTTGTAATTTGTGAAATTCTATATAAAAGTAAGACTGATTAACTGCTTTTGATGTACACAATGATGTCATAAATGTTGTCATGTAAGATTGGGGATTGTTATACCACCACCTGCATTTCTAACGGGGGATTGGGTCGAAAGATAATGCCTTCTGTGATGTCTTCCCAATACCATTATTGTTTTCCCTTCTATTCTTGTTTTCCTATATTATTGACTTTTTGTATGCTAATCTTCATCTCTCTCTCTCCCCCTATTTATTGTTTGTTTAACAAATTTGGTAGGCTTGTAAACTGCAACTCTTAAAAAAGGTTCATGTATACTAACTTTCTGAATGTATGTATTTTGTCCACTTTGAATTGGAATCTATTCGTGGAAGAGGAAACTGTAAGTTAATGAACATGCATGGAAGTAGAAACATAGAACATGTATTACATTGATATTATAATTAGCGGAGATCATGGATGGTTAAAATCATGTTAATACTATGAAATTTTCTGGAATTCAACTCTTATTGTCACCACAGCATTTATGCGGTGGCCGCAGTAAATTTTGACATTGTCTGGTTATTCCAATTATAGTTTCATTTTCTTTATTGTTGATTTAGAGTTTATAAAATGAAGGTTGATAAGAGGAGTGTTCAATTCTGTAGGTTTTGTGATCCTGAGAGCTCAAAAATTTTCAGACATGAAATGGCTTTAGATGCTTACGGGAGGAGACTGTTGATGACATCTGGTTCAGTAAGAGCACCCATATATCAGGTTTATCTCTACCTCACCCAGCCCCCATCTCCCTCTTTCTTGCATGTGCATGTATGCGCCTTCATATACGCCCACACAGACTGGTTCAGACTACTGTGTTACTTAAACCAATTGGGTTTCCTTGCCAAAATGTTGGTCGAGATCCATATTTGTACTAGTTGAACAAGTAGATCCATATTTTGGTTGTCTGGAACCTTCTTGCCTGTCAAGTTGTCCAGATTCGGCGGTGCTCCCCTTTTGATCTTAATTATTGTTTTGCTGACTCAGGTTCGAGGTCATAGGAATGGGTTGAGAACACTTCCACATACTGCCGCCATAACAACTGTGGATTGGCATCCTACATTGCCCATCTATGTGACAGGATCTGCTGATAACTCAGTTCGAGTGACATCCATTTTATAAGGGTCTCACTTAGGCGCCCTCACTCTTATTCCGCTGGAGGTTTGAACTCAGTTGGTTTGCCAGCACTTTGGGCTGCACTCTGAGCAGGTTTTCTGTGTGAATGATGTAATTTCTTGAAGAGGTGCATTACTCACATTGGTATAATCTCGTATATCTCATTTATTTATAACTGCATATGCCCTCGTGAATGTGTGAGAGACGGGGAGGCTGCCCTTCTTGGTCAAAATTTTTCATATTCCCCTACATATTTAATTCTCTTGTTGATATGGTGCAATTAAACTAGAAAATTCACGATAAAGCTGATTCTCCTGATTAAGTCCACGAACATAGGAAACCTGTATGTCATTGCTGCTTAATTTCCAAGATTAAAGAAAGTTGACGCTACTCTTCAAGCCGTAAAAATGAAGGCAGAACAAATTATAGAGTAATGCGACAGTTGGTAAAAGTCCACGCAGTCTTTTTCAAAAAAGAAAAGGCCTTTTTAACTTGGGAATTTTTGTAAATTTTCTTTTTTGTAACAAATTGCCGCCTATTTATTGGGTCTCAAACAATAATAAGAATTATCCAATCGAACTCCGAAACATCTTCCAGCAAAGTGCAAAATAAGCAGCAGTGAGGGAAGCCGATTGAATAGGAACTTCTCTTGTATCCCGTTCGAGTGTGAATATTTTCCTATTTTCCTCTGCAGCAATCTCTCCTAAGATGGTATGCCGAATGAAAGAAAACCATGTTTGGGAGATTTTTCAACTGATATCATAATTTGACATTGTCAAATTAATAGTTCCACAAAAAAAGAAGCCACCACGCAAATCCTTATCAATAAAACTTACACGCAATATCAAATCCAAGATTGATACATACAACATAGGAAAGAACACTCAACGAAATTCAAAGTACACAATACTTCTCACGAAATTTTATGTGAATATGAAACATTCCTGATAATGAAACCATTGAGAGGGCCATGACACACAGCCTATAGACCACCCACACATATGTACATAAGGATCCTTTAGAGGATATCAGAAGCTCCTTATTCCTTGTGTAGCAGCGAAAATAACTCTTGAAAATAACATCAAGGGTAAAGAATGCTCTTTGCCAAAGAGACAACTGATAGATGGCTTGAGAGACAACTAATAGAACCTTATTCGACGCAAAGCTCATCATTCTGAGTTACTGGCTTCAACGCAAACCTACCAACTTGCATACCATTTGTGTCAGGAAACAAAAACAAAGGAAGTTATCCAACATCTGAGTACACATATAATAAAAGAAAACAAGTGGTCAAATTTTTCTGACTTTAAAAATCTTTTGATTGTTTGTCTTATGAGTTGAGTGAGTTTATTGTCTTATTTGATTCTTATTAAGAGTAATGTATCTAATATATTGGCTAATTTTGTAGAAGTTCTTTTAAAAGGTTTATGTACAGTACTAAGCAAGCATCAAGCAAACTTTTTGTCTATTACTTGTAGCATTCTTATTTAGGCAACTATCAAATGGAATTTCTTCCACAATCTCATGTGAGCAAGATTCAACTGAAATTTATATTTTACCTATAAACCATTCCATGGGTTAGTCTTACAAATTATGCTCTATAAAATTCGTCAAGTTGAAGTACGAAAAGCGACAAAAGTGTTTCTTGACATGTGCAGCAAAGGAATAAAAAGCAAATACTAGATAAAATTAAAGATAAAAATGGTATCATGCTATCCATTCCTAATTCCCATCAATATATACTTTGGACAAACAGAGTGAACGGGTCTAGAAGATTTGTGAGATATCAAAAATAGCTTAGACCACGTTAATCAATATGCTTGCTCAAGGTAAGAACAATGAAACAAATAGAAAACCCACAAGCATCATAGTTTACGAACATGGACGTGAAGGGGTGTGCAAAAACAGCAATAGTTTACTTCGCCAAGCTCTGAAAACACAATTTGTTGCTATAAAATTTGATGCATGGATGCGAAATTAGAAGGAAGAAGTGAAAGTGGACAGTCTAAACTATTAGCGTTCAAATCTGTTAGTGGATCATGTTGATAATATTTCATTTGATTGCAACGAAGTTTAAATACCTATAAATGCCTATAATTTAGGAGGCAATTTCACAAGCAAGACCTTTTGAAAATGCTTCTTTGAGTCGGATCCAGTTTGGTTAATGAGTCCCCAGTTTTCAGGATATTTGTATGTTAACAGTCTTTTAGGAAAGAAAAACTTCAAAACCAACTGAATTGGGTCATGTTGCTAGGGGAAGTAGTGTAAACGAAATAGGTTTTACTGTTTTGCAAAAGGTCTTGCTGGGATAGGCATGATATCTTGGAGGGCTAGTTTACGCACTGGCTGGGTCTGGTGCGTGGTTGCAGATTTCCCTTCCTATGAAACTTTTGACACACCACCTAGTTGACAGTGGCCTTAAGTGAGGAGTGAGAGTATCTTGAAACTATTATTGCTTAACTTTCTTGCCTTTAAGTGATGAGACCAGTTGCCTAAATTTTTTGTTTCATTTGGTTTGGTTCCTGTAGAATCTCTTTAATACTGTCGTTGGAACTCTTTAAAAATAATTCAACATGTAGAGCATATTGAATCTTGCATTCACATGAGATTCCACAATGGTTTCCAGGGAAACATGGATTAGTTTAAAAATGCATTCTAATGCATTTTTCTATACCTATTTGCTTTTGAAAAAATGAAGGAAAAATTAAGTAAGAAGTTAATGGTTCCTTATACAAAAGATTTAAAATAGCATTACAAAAGGCAATGAATCTACCAACAAAAATTATCTTAATGAAAGGACAATAAGTGAGAATAATATACCTTCACCAAAGGGTTTCCTCTTAGCGTTGAGTCTTGAAATTTTGCAATAATGTAGCTTTGAGGATTACTATTATTATGTAGAGCTTATCCCCAATATGATCCAGGCATTGGAAATAGGCATGCCTCCAAGAACTCTTTAGTAATAACATTCCACAAACTCCCCAAAATCCAATAGTAAATCCAATTATGATGCTAGAGCAAAATCCTAGATGCTCATAGAAGTTTACATGGTCTTGAGTACTACCTTGTCCATGTTTGCCACCAATTTGGGAGCCTTGAATCACTTTATCTTCTAGACATTTTTCCATTAGGGGCAAACCACAAAGATATAGGTTACTTTCATATGCATAAGCATTCATACTTTGGAGTTGGGTACTTGTTGGAATTCTTCCTGAGAAATTGTTGTTTGACAAGTTTAAGTAGTTTAAGAAAGTCAAAGTAGCCAAGCTTTGGGGAATGTTTCCGGAAAGATGATTTCTTGACAAATCCAAAGACTCTAATGCCTTCATATCACCAATTCTTTGTGGCATCATGCCTGTAAAATGATTTCCTGATAGGTTTAACCCAACTAATCCTAAGAGACTTGTTATTTCTGTTGGAACTTCTCCTTTTAATTCATTATTTGAAAGATCAATGAATCCTAGCAGCCCAAGATTTGTTGTATACTTGAGTATTATGTCTTTGAAAGTCACTGATAGATGGTCATAGTACTTAAAGGAATTGACAGAAAACAAACGACTTTGGTAGTTTTCATATGAACTTTGTGCTAGGACGGTGAAGTTGTTGAGACATTTTGGTATGGAACCTGTAATTTTGTTTTGAGATAGGTCTAAGATTTGAAGAAGTTCTAGATTACATAATTGCAATGGTATGCTACCACTAAATAAATTTGATCGAAGGCTAAGAATCTTCATGGAACTTTGGTGTGGCTCTTTGAATATAGGTATTCTCCCTGATAGTCTATTTTCTCCCAAATCTAGCAAGAGTAAGGAGCAGTTCATTATCGGGGATAATTCTCCACTTAAATTATTCCGTAGCAAATGCAATGCTTCAAGAGATGGATGAGAGCACATTCTTTTAATAAATTTGGTATTTCTCCCTGAGAAATTATTTTCTTCCAAATTAAGGACTAAAAGAGATGAATAATTTCCCAAACACTCAGGAAGTTCTCCAGATAGAAAGTTATATGAAAGATCAATCTCAATAACCATATTTGATGCATTTTTTAGGCAAAAGGATGTAACAGATCCACAGAATAGATTATTGGAGAGAACAGCTAAGTTTAATGAGGGATTTATTTGTGGTAATAGACCACTAAAGCGATTATAACTCAAATCTACGTTCTCAATATCAGGTAATCTCCAAAACCATTGAAATGGTATAACACCATTTATTTGGTTATGGGAAAGATTCAACGATTTTATACTAGAAGAAAGGTCCCAAAACCAATTGGGAATGCTATCTGAAATTCTTGCATTAGAGATATCAAGCGATGAAATTTTTTGTTGTGTTTGAAGCCATTGAGGAAAGGCAATGCCCATCTTGCAAGAGCCTAATTTGATGTCTTCTAGTTGAAAGGGTGGTATCCAAGTTGGATTGAAACTCAAAGACAATGAATTATAAGACAAGTCCAAATACTTTAAGGTGGACAAATTTGACAAATGTGCTTTAGTAAGATCACCCTTTAAAGAATTGAAAGCCACATCTAGAACCTTGAGCTTGGATAATTTTCCCAAATCTTTGGTTAAACTCCCATTCAACCTATTGTTGGAAAGATACAATTCTCTCAAGGAAGAAAGTCTTGAGAGATTAGTAATCTCTCCACATATTTTATTGAATGATAAGTCTAATACTCGTAAATTATGAAGATTCTCAAAACCTTTGGTTAAACTCCCATTCAACCTATTGTTGGAAAGATACAATTCTCTCAAGGAAGAAAGTTCTGAGAGATTAGTAATCTCTCCACATATTTCATTATCCATTAAGTCCAATACTTGTAGATTATGAAGATTCCCAAAACCTTTGGTTAAACTCCCATTCAACCTATTGTTGGGAAGATACAATTCTCTTAAGGAAGAAAGTTCTGAAAGATTAGTAATCTCTCCATATATTTCATTATCCATTAAGTCCAATACTTGTAGATTATGAAGACTCCTAAAACCTTGGGTTAAACTCCCATTCAACCTATTGCTGGAAAGATACAATTCTCTTAAGGAAGAAAGTTCCAAAAGATTAGTAATCTCTCCACATATTTCATTGTTTGATAAATCTAATACTTGTAAATTATAAAGATTCCCAAAACCTTTGGTTAAACTCCCATTCAACCTATTGTTGGAAAGATACAATTCTCTTAAGGAAGAAAGCTTTGGGAGACTAGAAATCTGTCCACATATTTCATTGCTTGATAAGTATAATACTCGTAAATTATGAAGATTCCTAAAACCTTTGGTTAAACTCCCATTCAAGCTATTGTCAGAAAGATACAATTCTCTTAAAGAAGAAAGCTTTGGAAAATTAGAAATCTCTCCACATATTTCATTGTTTGATAAATCCAATATTTGTAAACTATGAAGATTCCCCAAACCTTTCAGAAAAAGACCTTGTAACATGCTTTCAGCGAGGTCAAGAGAAACAAGTGTACTATTATATTTGAATAGCCAAGGGATTATTAAGGAGCTAATGGTATTGCCACTGAGATTAAGGATTGAAAGTGGTGATGAAGAATTAACGTTGCGAAGCTTAGAAGAAATTGGCATGTGGAGCCCACACTCACTTAGATGTAATTCTGTCAAAGAAGGGAGCACACTAACCTTATCAGGCCAATCAATTGCTTTGCTGAGGTCTACAGCAGACAGGTCTAAGTGTCTTAAAGAGGACATATTAAGGAGCCAATCAAGATTATGGTCCTCTATCAGATTGGTCCCACTGAGATTAAGAGAAATTAGGTGTGTTAGATTTCCAATTTGCTGCGGGATGGTGCCAGTTATTTTGGTGTTAGAGAGATCAAGATGTTGTAATTTTGTAAAAGAACCGATGAAAGCTGGAAGGGGTTTGTTGCTAAAATCACAACAACTTAGGCGCAGGTAAGTCAAATGTTGCAATCCAAGTAAGGAATGACTTATCTCACCTTTTATTGGAATGCAGAAATTATTCCCTGGCTCAAGTGTGACGACATAACCTGTTTGGTTGCTGCAGGTAATTCCTTCCCATTTGCAGCAATCTTCTTGGTTGCTCCAAGAGGACAAAAGATGCTGATCATCTTGAAGACCTTGTTTGAATTGGAGGAGTGCTTGTCTTTCCTTCTCAATGCATCTAACCGTCGAATTCTGCAAACTCGAACCAAACCCAATTCTAACCCACAAGAGACCAAGTATGAGTAGGAATTCAACATAGCTACCTCGCATCGTTGGGCACTCTCTTTGAGATGGTGGTGAGAGCTCAAGCCACTTCAAGTTTTGATGTCCCAGTTGATCCACATGGCTTGGATTATATTAGTATTGACTCTTGCAAACAATTTACTTTGTCAATGTCACAACTATAGCTCGGAAACTTCGCACCAAACCCGAGGTGACCGCAATTGAAAGCAAAAGCAAAAGTAGAAGTTTCCACCTAAAGCGTTTACTTGGGTGCAACAAGTCAAGGATCGCATTAATTGAATACAGCAATAAAAAAGGAGTTAAACTTTCTTCTTAGCTTCATATGGACTTTGGTCCTTGAAACAGACCCGAGTGACACCTAAAGCCCCTATCACTTAAATGTATTATATAATTACCTATAAATCATTGGCGAAGTCACTAAAGAGGTTTGCTTCGAACGCCTTGGACGGGAAAGGTTGCCGATTTTTCTTCAAGTTCACAAAACCTAAAATTTCTGGGAATTATCTCTGTTATTGTTAAGGTATACTTAGAATTTGGATTTCACACTATATTACAATCACCCCGCGTATTGTTATTACGAATAATATGTTGACGGGTTTAAAAGATTCAAGTTGAATAATTAAAAGAGAATTTTTAGAGCAATTAACAGCATATCAATTAAAAATTCATGTAATTCATTTATTCAACAATGAAATCTATGTATCACGACTCTAATTACGCTTATGTGGTGTGGAATTTTACTTCAACATCTCAAACATAGGATTTGAAACTATCATACTCAATAAGAAGTAGAATCTTAAGGGGACTTGTTATTGTTTGAAATTTCATCAGCCAAGCATCTAACTGCCTCAAATTCTCAAAAATATGGAAGGCGGGGCCTAATCCTCTCCCTCAAGAGGCAGGCTTTATGGCAATAGACGCCTAAAAGCATATCCAGTCGCATTTTCAGAGGATGTTCAGAAGCCAGTCAATGAAGCAAGACAGGTAGGTAGCTTGCTTACTCTCCTAGTAGCGTCCGTTGGACGGCAAAGGAAGGAGGCGAATCCGGACGTACTCAGGCAGGTAGGCTTAGGGCATTTCAGATGCAAAACACCATTATCTTCTCAACACAAAGTCACTCCGATTAATTTCCAAGATTAAAGAAAGCTCGCGCTACTTGTCAAGCTGTAAAAATAAAGGCAGAACAAATGAAAGAGTAATGCGAGAGTTGGAAAAACTCCACGTAGTCCTTTTCTGGAAAAGATTCCTGCATGGAGGGAGTGGTTGATGGCAGTCACGTCCCTTCATCTGTCTTCAAACAAATGTTCATTTAATTGCTCGCTTTCCAGTGGTTTCTGGGAAACTGCCCCGTCAACTTCGTTGAGGGCCAAAGTCCCGACTCGGTTTTTCTTGAACTAATTTAATTGCTTGAGCGTGAAACAGGGGCTGGAAAAGACTTCACAGTCAAATTGTTTGAGAGTGAAAGGATTTGGACGGAAGCTTGGGGGAAGACTTGACTATTCGAACTTGTTTAGGAGTGAAACGTCAAGGACGGGATCTTGGGGCTATGTCCAAGAAAGGCCTTCTTTCCCTGGGATTTTTTGTAAAATTTTCTTTTTAGTAACAGATTGCAGCCTATTCATTGGGCCTCAATCACTGATAAGAAATATCAATTCGAACTTCGAAACGTCTTCCAGCAAAGTGCAAAATAGGTTGCAGTTAGAGAAGGTGATTGAAAAGGAACTTCTCTCATCGTTTGGCGCTCTCTTTGAGATGGTGGTAAGAACTCATGCCACTGCTAGCTTTGATATCCCAGTTGATCCACATGGCTTGGATTATGTTAGTATTGAGTCTTGCAAACAATTTATTTTGTCAATGTCACAACGGTGGCTTGGAAACTCCACGCCAAACCCGAGGTGACCACGATTGAGAGTAAAAGCAAAAGTTTCCCACCTAAACGTTTACTTAGGTGCATCAAAGTCATGGATGGCATTAATTGAGTAAAGGAATAAACAAGAGTTTAACTTTCTTCATGGCTTCTGCTCTTGGAAAAGGGAATTCTATTCCATCTCAAGTGAAAATTATCTCTTTTACATACGGACTTAGGTCCTTGAAACATACCCAAGTGACATCTAAAGCCCTCATCACTCAAATGTATTATATAGTTACGTAAAAATCCTTGGCAAAAAGTCACTAAAGAGTTCTGCTACAAACGCCTTGGAGGAGAAAGGTTCCCGATTCTTCTTCAAATTCACAAAAGCTAAAATTCTTGGTAATTATCTTTGTTATTGTTTAGGTATACTAAGAATTTGGATTTTACACTATATTATAATCACACTATATATTGTTGTTACGAATACTATAATGAAATGGAGACCATTTAATTTTCTGGCTGGTATGGTGCAATCAAACTAGACAATTCACGATAAGCTGATTCTCCTTCTGAATGAAATGATTAAGTCATTAAACGTGGGAAACCTGTATGTCATTGCTGCTTAATTTCCAAGATCAAAGAAAGTTCCCGCTACTCGTCAAGCCGTAGAAATGAAGGCAAAACAAATGACAGAGTAATGCGAGAGTTGGAAAAAAAATCTACGCAGTCCTTTTCAAGAAAGATTCCTTCCTGGAGGGAGTGGCTGAGGGCAGTAACATCACTTCCATCTGTCTTCAAATACATGTTCATATAATTGTTCGCTATGCAGTGGTTTCTGGGAAACTCCCCAGTCAACTTCGTTGAGGGCCAAATTTCAGCCTCAGTTTTTGTTGAATGAATTTAATTTCTTGAAGTGAGATAGGGGCTGGACAAAAGTTTCGGAGAAGACTTGACAGTCAAATTGTTTAGGAGTGAAAGGATTTGGATGGAAGCTTCGGAGACGACTTGACTATTCGAATTTGTTTAAGAGTGAAACGCTGTGGACGGAAGCTTCGGGCTATGTCCAAGAAAAGGCCTTTTTTCCTTGGGAATTTTTGTAAATTTTCTTTTTAGTAACAGTTTGCCGCCTGATTATTGGGCCTCAAACACTAACAAGAATTATCAATTTGAACTCTGAAACATCATCCAGCAGAGTGCAGACTAAGTTGCAGTTAGAGAAGGTGATTGAAAATGAACTTCTCTTGTATACCATTCTGAGTGTGAATACTTTCATCTGCAGCAGTCTCTCCTAAGAGGGTATACATAATGAATGAAAACCATGTTTAGGAGATTTTTCTACTGATATGAGAATTCGATAACGTCAAATTAATGGTTCCACGAGAGGGAAGCCACCAGGCAAATTACCTATCAATATAACTACACAGACTGTCAGATCCAAGATTGATACATATAGCATAGGAAATAACACTCAAACATTATCAAAATTTGAAGTACACAATACTTCTAACGAAATTGTACATTAATATGAAACATTGCTGATAATGAAACCTTTGGAAGAGCCATGACATAGAGCCTATAGAGCCATGAAAACCATGCTTGGTATGTAAACCTTTCACATTCCATATGTGGTTTTCGGGAGTGCTTCTTAAATGAGATTTGATAAAAATATTTTTATTTTTTGTGCTTCTTTTTCACAAAAGCTTCTCATAGGCACTGCTGAGCACAACTGAAGCATTTCCGAGGTTCCTCCTGCATAAACTATGGTTCATATTTTCTTCTTCATTGATGCTTGCTCTTACATTTCTGTGGTGATGCAGTTTCTTGGATCTTAAGTGCAGCCCTGTAGAACCAATATTTGTTTCTACGGCAGCTTCCAGGGGGTATTTTCTTATCATAATATTAAGATTTCGACTGAAAGTGTTATAAAGACCAAATTCTGAGATTCTCTTTTGAACTTATATTAAACAGAAGTATGACGCTTTCTTTTTGTGGTTGAAGTGACTTGAGTTTTGGTTTAAACTATTTTATATTGTTTGGAGTACTTTAGGACATTGATCCTCTTCATATGTAATATTCAGAAAAGTGACATTATCTTTGTTATTCTTTTCAATTTCTAGGGATGGCTCAAGTTGTATTGACAAATTGGGCTTTACATCATTAATATTATGGAACATGAAAATGTGGAAGGCTGTGGTATCTGCTGATTCGTCTTAGAAACTCATGTTTGCATGCAGTTGTTAGTTTTTATATTATCCCCTAATGATCTTTCGCCTGTCATGAAGACAGTCCTTCCTCTTTGTGAAGATCCACCTGCAATTACTTCCCTATGCTTCAACCGCAACGGGAAGATTTTAGCAGCCTCTGCTACTGATGGAATGATTCACATGTTCGGTATCCTTTTAACTCTATTAGGGGCTGGAATCTTAAATCTGCACTGCAGTGGTCAGCATTTCTACTTGCACATATGTTTTTGTGGGAGGTTTTTTTGTACCTTAGAAAGCGAGCATTCTGATCTCGGGAAAAGGAATGGGAAAAAGGGAAGGGTTCCAGGCATGCTTACGGAGCATGGCTCCACTGACACCATGGAGGGTATCTCCACTCACACATCCGTATAGATATGTGAGATCCCTTGACTAGTGAAAGACATGGCTGCTGGTCTTCAAATGAGGAGACAGTCACTTTCACAGTTTATCCAAACTACTGTGTCCTGATGAGACAAACATTTTTAGCTTGGGTTCAGATGGAAAGACAAATATCCGTTGATTTTGACTCAAAATTCATGTAGATACTCAATGTAATTTTGAAGATACTCCTTTACTTTATTTCTTGAAACTTAATGTAGTTTTCTTTTTTCCAATCTTACATGAAGTGTAGACCTCATGGAATTATTTTGTCTTTGTAGATTTTCGAATGGAGCCTGCAAAATCAAGGTCATGTCCTTTGGTCAAGAAATTGTACTAGGTACTTGCATTGCTTGGTACATTATTAATGAGGACTAATTCCACATTCAATTGTCTTTGTAATTCTTGAAATCCTATATAAAAATAAGACTGATTAACTGTTTTTGATGTACACAATAATGTCATAAATGTTGTCATGTAGGATTGGGGATTGTTATACCACCACCATTATTGTTTTCCCTTTTATTCTTTTTTTCCCATATTATTGACTTTCTATATGCTACATCTTCATCTCTCTCTCTCCCCTATTTATTGTTTGTTTATCAAATTTGGTAGGCTAGTAAATTGTAACTCTTAAAAAAGGGGCATGTATACTAAATTTCTGAATGTTTGTAGTTTGTCCACTTTGAATTGGAATCTATTCGTGGAAGAGGAAATTGTAAGTTAATGATGTAAAAATTATTGGAGATCATGGATGATTAAAATCATGTTAATACTAAGAAATTTTCTGGAATTCAACTCTTAGTGTCACCACAGCATTTATGCAGTGGCCGTGGTAAATTTTGTCATTGTCTGGTAATTTCAATTATAGTTGCATTTTCTTTATTGTCGATTTAGAGTTTATAAAATGAAGGTTGATAAGAGGAGTCTTCAATTCTGCAGGTTTTGTGATCCTGAGAGCTCAAAAATTTTCAGACATGAAATGGCTTTAGATGCTTACGGGAGGAGACTGTTGATGACATCTGGTTCAGGAAGAGCACCCATATATCAGATTTATCTCTACCTCACCCAGCCCCCATCTCCCTCTTTCTTGCATGTGCATGTATGCGCCTTCATATACGCCCACACAGACTGGTTCAGACTATTGTGTTGCCTAAACCAATTGGGTTTCCTTGCCAACATGTTGGTCGAGATCCATATTTGTACTAGTTGAACAAGTAGACGTGAAGTCATACAGTCCATTTTGGTTGTCTGGAACCTTCTTGCCTGTCAGGTTGTCCAGATTCGGCGGTGCTCCCGTTATAATCTTAATTATTGTTTTGTTGACTCAGGTTCGAGGTCATAGGAATGGGTTGAGAACACTTCCACATACTGCCGCCATAACAACTGTGGATTGGCATCCTACTTTGCCCATCTATGTGACAGGATCAGCTGATAACTCAGTTCGAGTCACATCCATTTTATAAGGGCCTCACTTAAGCGCCTCACTCTTATTCTGCTGGAGATTTGAAAGAAGTTTTCTCAGTTGGTTTGCCAACACTTTGGGCTGCACTCTGCGCAGGTTTTCTTTGTGTGGATGTTGTAACTTCTTGAATGCGTTATCTTTAATGCATTACTCACATTGGTATAGTCTCGTGTATCTCATTTACTTATAACTGCATATGTCCTTGTGTATGTGTGCAAGACGGGGAGGCTGCCATTCTTGGCCAATATTTTTCATATTCCCGACTGATATGGTGCAACTAAACTAGAAAAATCACGATGAGCTGATTCTCATCCTGAGTGAAATGATTAAGTCAATGAACGTAGAAAACCCGTATGTCATTGCTGCTTAATTTCCAAGATTAAAAAAAATTCACCATAGTCGTCAAGCAGTAAACATGAAGTCAGAACAAATGACAAGTAATGCGAGAGTTGGAGAAATAAAATAAAATCCAAGCAGTCCTCTTCTAGAAGAGATTCCTGCCTGGAGGGAGTGTCTAAGGGCAGTTACATCCCTTCGTCTGTCTTCGAATGAATGTTCCTATAATTGTTCGCTTTCCACTGGTTTCTGGGAAACTCCTCTGTCAACTTCGTTGAGGACCAAAATACGGGCTCAGTTTTTGTTGAACGAATTTAATTGCTTGATCGTGAAACAGAGGCTGGACAAAAGCTTCGGAGAAGACTTGACAGTAAACTTGTTTGAGAGTGAGGGTTTGGACGGAGCTTCGGGGAAGATTTGACAATCGAACTTGTTTAAGAGAGAAATGTCATGGACGGAAGCTTCGGGCTATGTCCAAGAAAGGTCCTTTTTTCCTTCGGAATTTTTATAATTTTTTTTTTTTGAGTAATAGATTGCCGCCTATTTATTGGGCCTCAATCACTAATAAGAATTATCAATTTGGACATTGAAACATCTTCCATCAAAATGCAAAAGAAGTTGCAGTGAGAGAAGGTGCTTGAAAAGGAACTTCTCTCGTATGCTTCCTCTGCAGCAGTCTCTCCTAAGATGGTATGCCTAATGAATGTAAACCATGTTCAGGAGATTTTGCAACTGATATGATAACTCGACAACGTCAAATGAATAGTTCCACAAGGTAGAAGCCACCAGGTAAATACCTGTCAATAAAACTACATGGACTGTCAAATCCAAGATTGGTACATATCGCATAGGAAAGAACACTCAAAACATCAACCAAATTCAATACTTCTCATGAAATATTATGTTAATTGAAACGATGTTGATAATCAAACCACTGAGAGGGCCATAACACGGAGCCGATGGACCACCCGCCTAGACGTACTAATAGGTTCTTTAGAGGAATCAAACGCTTCTTGTGTAGCAGCGGCAATAACTCTTTAAAATAGCACCGAGGTAAAAGAAAACTCTTGGCCTGAGAGACTAAGTAACAGAACATTATCCAACGCAAAGCTTCCCATTCTGAGTTTGTGTTTATCCCAACTGGCTTCAATGCAAACCTACCAAGTTGCATTCCATTTGTGTCAAGAAACAAAACAAAGAAAGTTATCCAACATCTAAGTGCACAAAAGGATGAAAGAAAACAAGTGGTCAATATATATATATATATAATATATTTACTTCTGTAAACTTTTGATTGATCGTCTTACTTGATTCTTATTGAAAGTAACGTATCTAATCTATGGGCCAATTTTGTAGAAGTGTTTTTAAAAAGTTTATGTACAGTGCTAAGCAAGTATCATGAAAACTTTTTGTCTGTTATTTGTAGGATCTTATTCAGGCAACTATCAAATGGAATTTCTACCACAATCTCACGTGAGCAAGATTCAAGTGAAATTTATATATTATCGATAAACCATTCCAATGGGTTACTCATACAAATTATGCTTTATAAAATTCGTCAAATTGAAGTACGAAAGGAAACAACAGTGCTTCCTAAGATGTACAGCACAGCAATAAATAGCACATACTAGATAAAATTAAAAACAAAAATGGTATCATGCTAGCCGTTCCTAATTCCCATCAATTTATACTCTGGACAAACAGAGCGAACATGTGTAGAAAATTTGTGAGATATCATAAGTAGCTCAGGCCATGTTAATCAATATGCTTGCTCAAGGTAAGAACAATGAAATAAATAGAAAACCCCACAACCATCATAGTTTATGAACATGGACGTGCGGGGGCGTGCAAAAACAGTAATAGTTTACTTTGCCAAGCTCTGAAAACACAATTTTTTGTTATAAAATTTGATGCATGGATGTGAAATTAGAAAGTAGATGTGAAAGCGGACCGTCTGAACTATTAGCACTCAAATCTGTGAATGGATCATGTCGATAACATTTCATTTGATTGCTGGGAAGTTTAAATACCTGTAATTTATGAAGCAATTTCGCAAGCAAGATCCCTAGGGATAGTATCGGATTCTCAGCCTCGGAAAGATATCAAGGATTAAAATACCTTTTTAAGTCGGATTCAGTTCGGTAAATAAGACCCCAATTTTCAAAAACTCCAGGAAAAACCGACAGGGCCAACGGAAACGGATACTGTGCTAGGGAAAGTAGTGTAAACGAAATGGTTTTTACTGTTTTGTAAAAGGTCTTGCATGGGATAGGGTTGAAAGCTTAGAGGGATAGTTGATGCACTGGCTTGGTCTGGTGCGGGGTTGCAGATTTCCCTTCCTATGGAACTTTTGACACACGACCTAGTTGATAGTGGCCTTAAGTGAGGAGTGAGAGTATCTTGAAACTATTATTGCTTAACTTTCTTGCTAGTGAGGAGACCAGTTGCCTAAATTTTTTGTTTCATTTGGTTTGGTTCCGTTAGAATCTCTTTAATATTATCATTGGAACTCTTTAAAAATAATTGGACATGTTGAGTATATTGAATCTTGCTTTTAGATGAGATTCCACAATGGTTTTCAGGGCAACATGGCTCAGTTTAAAAATGCAATTTTCTAATGACTTTTTGTATATATATTTGCTTTCGAAGAAGAAAATGAAATGAAAAATTTAAATAAAGTAAGAAGTTAATGGTTCCACATATAGAAGAATAAAAATAGCATTATCGAAAACAATGAATCTACAAGCACAAATTATTTTAATGAAAGGGCAATAAGTGAGAATAATATACCTTCGTCAAATGTTTTCCTCTTAGCACTGAGTCTTGAAATTTCTCAATGATGTGGCTTTGAGAATTGCTATTGTTATATAGAACTTATCCCTAATATGATCCAAGCATTGGAAATAGGCATGCCTCCAAGAACTATTTAGTAACAACGTTCCACAAACTCCCCAAAATCCAACAATGAATCCAATTATAATGCTGCAATAAAATCCTAGATGTTTGTAAAATTTCACATGGTCTTGAGTATTAGCTTGTCCGTGTTTGCCACCAACTTGAGAACCTTGAGGCACTTTATCTTCTAGACATCTTTCCATAAGAGGCAAACCACAAAGATATGGGTTACCTTCATATGTAGAGGCATTAAAACTTTGGAGTTGGGTACTTGTTGGGATTCTTCCTGATAAATTGTTTTTTGACAAATTTAAGTAGCTCAAGAAAGTTAAAGTAGCCAAGCTTTGGGGAATGTCACCAGAAAGATAATTTCTTGACAAGTCTAGAGACTCTAATGCCTTCATATCACCAATCCTTTGTGGGATCATGCCTGTCAAAAGGTTTCTTGATAGATTCAATCCAACCAATTCTAAGAGACTTGTTATTTCTGTTGGAACTTCTCCTCTTAATTCATTACTTGAAAGATCAATCATTTTTAGTAGGCCAAGATTTTTTGTGTACTTGAGTCCTATGTCTTTGAGAGTCACCAATGTATAGTCATAGAAGTCAAAGAAATTGGTACTAAACCTAAACCTAAAAAGAAAATAGTCTATAGAAGAGCTTTGTGTTAGGATAGTGAAGTTATTGAGACATTGTGGTATAGAACCTGAAATTTTGTTATGAGACAAGTCTAAGATTTGAAGAAGTTCTAGATTACATAATTGCAATGGTATGCTACCACTAAAGAAATTTGATCGAAGGCTAAGAATCCTCATGGAACTTTGGTGTGACTCTTTGAATATAGGTATTCTCCCTGATAGTCTATTTTCTCCTAAGTCCAACAGTTGCAAAGAGCAATTCATAACTGGGGTCAATTCTCCACTTAAATTGTTTCGTGGCAAATGTAATGTTCCAATAGATGGATGAGAACACATTCTTTCAATAAAATTGGTAATTCTCCCAGAGAAATTATTTTCTTCCAAATTAAGGAAGAACATACTCGAAAAATTTGCCAAACACTCAGGAACTTCTCCAACTAGAAAGTTATGTGAAAGATCAATTGCAAACAATGAGTATGATTCGGATTCATTTTTTGGGCAAAAAGATGTAATAGATCCATGGAATAGATTATTAGAGAGAATAACTGTTGATAACCATGGATTTAGTTGTGGCAACAAACCACTAAAGTGGTTGTAACTCAAATCTACCACAGAACCATAAGTAGTTCTTGAATAACTAAATTCGAACTCAGAACCATTAGCAAATCTTGAAAACCATTGAAATGGTATGATACCACTTATTTGGTTATGAGAGAGATTCAAGAATGATATTTTAGAAGAAAGGCTCCAAAACCAACTCGGAACACTATCCGAAATTCCTGCATCAGAGATATCGAGGGAGGAGAAGTTCTTTTGTGTTTGAAGCCATTGAGGAAAAGCAGTCCCCACCTTGCAAGATCCCAATCTGATGGTTTCCAAATGAAAGGGTGGTACCCAAGTTGGACTAAAACTCAAAGATAAAGAATTATAAGACAAGTCCAAATATCGTAAGTTGGTAAAATTTGACAAATGTGCTTCAGTAAGATTACCTTCTAAAGAATTGAAAGCCATATCTAGAACCTCGAGGTTGGATAATTTTTCCAAACCTTTGGTTAAACTCCCATTCAACTTATTGTAGGAAAGATGCAATTCTCTCAAGGAAGAAAGTTTTGATAGATCAGTAATCTCTCCACATATTTCATTGTGTGTTAAGTCTAATACTTGTAGATTGTGAAGATTCCCAAAAGCTTTTAGAACATGACCTTGTAGGTTGTTGTAACTAAGGTCAAGAGAAACAAGTGTACTATTATGTTTGAGTAGCCAGGGGAATATTGAGGAGTTAAGGACATTGCTGTCGAGATTAAGGGTTGAAAGTGTCGAAGAAGAATTAATATTGGGAAGCTGAGGAAAAATGGGCATGGAGAGCTCACACAACTCAAAATTTAATTCACATATAGCAGGCAGCACGCTAACCTTTTCTAGCCAGTCAACTACTTTCCTGAGGTTTACATAACTCAAGTCTAAGTGTCTTAAAGAGGACATATGAATGAGCCAATCAAGATTTTGGTCCTCCATTAAATCGTTCCAGCCAAGATCAAGAGAAATTAGGCATGTGAGATTTCCAAGTTGCTGTGGGATGGTGCCATTTATGTTGGTGCTGGAGAGATTGAGATATCGTAATTTTGTCAAGGAACCGATGAATTTTGGCAAGGGTTTGTTGGAAAAATTACAGTAACTTAGGTCCAGGTAAGTCAAATGTTGCAATCCAAGTAATGAAGAGCTTATCTCACCTTTTAGAGGCTGAACATAACACCCAAGATCAAGTGCAACAACATGACCTGTTCGGTTATTGCAAGTAATTCCTTTCCATCTGCAACAATCTTCCTGGCTGCTCCAAGAGGACAAAAGATGCCGATCATCCTGAAGACCTTGTTTGAATTGGAAGAGTGCTTGTCTTTCCTTCTCTATGCATTTGAACTTTGAATTGTGCACACTCAAACTGAAGCCAATTGTAGTTCCTACGCTCAATAGGCCGAGTATGAGAAGCAATTTAGCATAACTGCCTCTCATGTTTGGGTGTTCTTTGTGAGACGCTTGTAAGGACTCAACTTCTAGGTTTGATATTGCAAGTTAATTCCGCGGTTCGTTATGTACTATTGGTGATTCATTTGAAAAATCTGCTTTGCCCACGTCACTAAAGTAGCATTGGAAACGCATAACAAACCCAACTTGAAATCATAAATGAGAACTTTCTTCGTAACTTCTTTACGTTAGAAAACTAATACATATCCATATCAAGCAAAAATTATTTCTCTAAGATGAATGTAATAGATCCTTCAATTAGACACAAATGACAACTGAAGCCCTTATGATTCAAATCTATTGTAGAATTACCCATAAATCTTGGGAAAGGCACTAAGAGGTTCGCTACTACACTTTGGATGAGGAAAGGTTGTAGATTTTTGAATTCAAATTCACAAAGGCCAAATTTCCAAGAATTATCTTTGTTATTGATCAGGTTACTTAGAATTTGAATTTCGTGCTATAAACAATCCTCAAATGCAACTATAAATGTCTTTTCCTTTTATAAGAAACCATTTACTCCACCTTCTCTGAAAGGTAGCAAGAGCTTTCAGACCACCTCAACCAATCCCCCACTAATAAAAGGTTTTTGACTAAATTGATAACTCCACCTTCCTTGAAAGGTAGGAAGAGCTTTGAGACCCGCAACCAACCCTCCAATGATAAAAGTTTTTTGACCAAATTAATAACGCCACCTTCCTCGAAAGGTGGCAAGACCTTTGAGACCCGCAAGCAACCCGCCAATGATAAAAGGTTTTTGACCAAATTGATTACTCCAGCTTCCTCGAAAGGTAGCAAGAGCTTTTAGACCATCTAAATCACCGACCCCACTAATAAAAGTTTTCTGACTAAATTAATAACTCCACCTTCCTCGAAAGGTAGCAGGAGCTTTTGAGGGTCCACTGATAAAAGGTTTTTGACCAAATTCATAACTTCGCCTTCCTCGAAAGATAGCAGGAGCTTTAAGACCCTAAACCAACCCTCCACTAATACAAGATTTTTGACCAAATTGATAACTTCACTTTTTCTCAAACGAGTTGATTTTCTCCACTGCTAGCAAAGGCTAGCCATCAAGACATAAACCTCCAATCGATTGTGACTTCAAAAAAAGGTGCCAAAGAAGGATCTATGCTTCTTTATTTAAATTAGTTTAACTGGACATTGAAGAACGACAACACAATTCCTGATTTTTTGCAATACTATACACGCTAGTGGCCTATTTTCTAATTAAATATCATCAGAGAATTACAAATTGGTTCAACTTTAACAAGTTTGATTAGCATTAAAACGACAATGTTGGATGCAACTATAATTGCCTTTTCTTTTTATAAGAAACCACTTACTCCAGCCTTCTAGAAGGTAGCAAGACCTTGAGATCATCTCAACCAACCACCCACTGATAACAGTTTTTGACCAAATTGATAAATCCACTTTTTCTCAAACGAGTTGTACTATTGATATCGTAGATTTTTGGTCTCATCTTTGCTTCTCTTCAGTGTTAACAAAGGTTAATCATCAAGAAATAAATCACCGATGGCTCTGTTTTAAAGGTCAGAAATTGTAGATGGGCATACATCCATAGATGTTTCCAAACCAAGTGCCAGAGGCAAGAATAACCCAAATTGAACACCTCAGGGTATATGTCACGAAAAAAGTTAACAAGAAGCTTCCCTGCACAGCCTGCTAAGCAGAGGACCACCAATTACGAATCTTTTCTCCAGCTTTGCAATCAACTGAGGCGTGAACCTCATTACATCCCCTAACTTAACCATGATGGCCTTGATTGGGAACTGCATGTGCTCTGCTCGCAACTAGGCAACCCTTCCCTTACGAGTCCACCTCAGCATCACCCAACACGATGCCTTACTAATTCTCTCACATTCCCATCTCTTGCTTTTTCTTCTATCTTTTGGAGGCAGCATCGCATAGTCTCTTATTGGTATCTAGACCTTTCTCACACATTCGCTTACCCTTGCATTACTTGTCAGATGGAGGACTCTACGAGTGCTGGTTTCATCCTTTAGTATTGTATTCCTTAATCCCCGCCTAAGTAACTGGCCGTGACTCGTTTGTTCCTCATCCTTGCCTCATTAACTCCAAAGCGACCTGCCTCCCCTTGAACATCCTCTTTGCCTTCTAACTGCCTCAAATTCTCGAAAATATGGAGGACGGGGCCTATTCCTCTTCCTCAAGAGGCAGGCTTTATGGCAATAGACCCCTACAAGCATATGAAGTCGCGTTTTCAGAGGATGTTCAGAAGCCAGTCAATGAAGCAAGAGAGGAGGTAGCTTGCTTACTCTCCAAGTAGCGTCCGTTGGATGGCAAAGGAGGCGAATCCAGACGTACTCAGGCAGGTAGGCTTAGGGCATTTCTGATGTAAACACCATTATCTTCTCAACCCAAAGTTACTCCCATTAATTTCCAAGATTTAAGAAAGTTGACGCTACTCCTCAAGCCGTAAAAATGAAGGCAGAACAAATGACAGAGAAATGCGAGAGTTGGAAAAAATCCACGCAGTCCTTTTCTGGAAAAGATTCCTGCCTGGAGGGAGTGGTTGAGGACAGTTACATCCCTTCGTCTGTCTTCAAATAAATGTTGATTTAATTGTTCGCTTTCCAGTGGTTTCTGGGAAACTGCCCCGTCAACTTCGTTGAGGGCCAAATTCCCGCCTCGGTTTTTCTCCAACGACTTTAATTGCTTGAGCGTGAAACAGAGGCTGGAAAAGACTTGGCAGTCAAATTGTTTGAGAGTGAAGGGATTTGGACGGAAGCTTGGGGGAAGACTTGACTGTTCGAACTTGTTTAGGAGTGAAACGTCAAGGACGGGATCTTAGTGCTATGTCCAAGAAAGGCCTTATTTCCCTGGGATTTTTTGTAAATTTTCTTTTTAGCAGCAGATTGCAGCCTATTCATTCGGCCTCAATCACTGATAAGAAATATCAATTCGAACTTCTAAACGTCTTCCAGCAAAGTGCAAAATAAGTTGCAGTTAGAGAAGGTGATTGAAAAGGAACTTCTCTCATCATTTGGCGCTCTCTTTGAGATGGAGGTAAGAACTCATGCCACTGCTAGTTTTGATATCCCAGATGATCCACATGGCATGGATTATATTAGCATTGAGTCTTGGAAACAATTTATTTTGTCAATGCCACAAGGGTGACTTGGAAACTTCACACGAAACCGGAGGTGACCACGATTGAAAGTAAAAGCATAAGTTTCCCACCTAAACGTTTACTTGGGTGCATCAAAGTCATGGATGGTATTAATTGAATAAAGGAATAAACAAGAGTTGAACTTTCTTCATGGCTTCTGCTCTTGGAAAAGAGAATTATATTCCATCTCAAGTGAAAATTATCTCTTTTACATACGGACTTAGGTCCTTGAAACATACCCAAGCGACATCTAAAGCCCTTACCACTCAAATGTATTATATAATTACGTAAATCCTTGGCAAAAAGTCACTAAAGAGTTCTGCTACAAACGCCTTGGAGGAGAAAGGTTCCCGATTCTTCTTCAAATTCACAAAAGCTAAAATTCCTGGTAATTATCTTTGTTATTGTTTAGGTATACTTAGAATTTGGATTTTACACTATATTACAATCACCTTATATATTGTTGTTACGAGTACTATAATGAAATGGAGACCATTTAATTCTCTGGCTGATATGGTGCAATCAAACTATGAGAATTCAGGATAAGCTGATTCTCCTTCTGAATGAAATGATTAGGTCATTGAACGTGGGAAACCTGTATGTCATTGCTGCTTAATTTCCAAGATCAAAGAAAGTTCCCGCTACTCGTCAAGCCGTAGAAATGAAGGCAGAACAAATGACAGAGTAATGCGAGAGTTGGAAAAAAAATCTACGCAGTCCGTTTCAAGAAAGATTCCTTCCTGGAGGGAGTGGCTGAGGGCAGTAACATCACTTCATCTGTCTTCAAATACGTGTTCATATAATTGTTTGCTTTCCAGTGGTTTCTGGGAAACTCCCCAGTCAACTTCGTTGAGGGCCAAATTTCAGCCTCAGTTTTTGTTGAATGAATTTAATTTCTTGAAGTGAGATAGGGGCTGGACAAAAGTTTCGGAGAAGACTTGAAAGTCAAGTTGTTTAGGAGTGAAAGGATTTGGATGGAAGCTTCGGAGACGACTTGACTATTCGAATTTGTTTAAGAGTGAAACGCTGTGGACGGAAGCTTCGGGCTATGTCCAAGAAAGGGCCTTTTTTCCTTGGGAATTGTTGTAAATTTTCTTTTTAGTAACAGTTTGCCGCCTGATTATTGGGCCTCAAACACTAACAAGAATTATCAATTTGGACTCTGAAGCATCATCCAGCAGAGTGCAGACTAAGTTGCAGTTTGAGAAGGTGATTGAAAATGAATTTCTCTTGTATACCATTCTGGGTGTGAATACTTTCATCTGCAGCAGTCTCTTCTAAGGAGGTATACATAATGAATGAAAACCATGTTAAGGAGATTTTTCTACTGATATGAGAATTCGATAAGGTCAAATTAATGGTTCCACGAGAGGGAAGCCACCAGGCAAATACCGATCAATATAACTACACAGACTGTCAGATCCAAGATTGATACATATAGCATAGGAAATAACACTCAAACATTATCAAAATTCGAAGTACACAATACTTCTAACGAAATTGTACATTAATATGAAACATTGTTGATAATGAAACCTCTGAGAGAGCCATGACAGATAGCCTATTGACCACCCACACAGACGTACTAATAGATCCTTTAGAGGATATCAGACGCTCCTTATTCCTTGTGTAGCAGCGTTAGTCACTCATGAAAATAGCAGCAAGGAAACAAAAAACTCTTGGCCTGAGAGACATCTGACAGAACCTTATTCGACGCAAAGCTTATCATTCTAAGTTTTGTGTTTAGCCCAATTGGCTTCAGTGCAAATCTACCAACTTGCACACCATTGTGTTTTTGTCTCGATAATGTTATTTGTGGGAATTTTTATCTTATGAATGTCTAGTCAAAGGCTTCTCAATTAAGGTGCATTTCACACCCTCAAGATTGTCTCCCCCACCCCTTTAACAAAAGCCTTTACTTTTAAGGATTATGGGGTTTGAGGAGTTAAGCAGAAATTTCAGATAAAGGTTTTTGCAGATTATAAACAGAGCCTTGAAAGAATCACTTCAGATCTCTTATAATAAGAGGATCAGGTCAGATTTGGTTATAGTTCTTCGACCTCTTCCACCAACAATAAAAGTCCTAGATAGTTGAGCCAAAAGTCAGAGCCTTTCGAATGAAATACCTTTCGAAATTTCGGAATGCCAGCCAATGATGGAGTTCAACAAAATGCTCTGGTGTGTTACCAAGATATCCAGAGCTATCATTGAATTTGAAAGATAAGCTTAAACATGCATAAACTTATATTCTAGCATATCATTATCAGATACAGAAAACGCTAACATATATACACATTCATACTTCACTGTATCGCCAGAAAGAAAGCTAATTGAAACTGGCTTTTCATTTAACTTTCTGATTGTACCTTCTTAATCTTCACCAAACCATTTTCTTCGTGTGCCTACAAAACAAGAAATAAAAAAAAAAGAAATGCATGCACTTTTTTAGAAACATCCCATTTTGGGGTATTTAGAAAATGTAAAGCATTGCTTGGCTTCAAATCAAGGGAAAGATTGTTAGATTATCAAGGGAAAGGTATCAGTATTCGCTTGACAAGATGTATCTTTCAACCGAGGAGTGTACCTTAAGAGAGTAACAAAGCTAGTTGCATTATAGTTAGTCGAAATTACCATTTCCTCATTACCCCTAACACTGAGCTCATAAGCGAATGAGAATAGTAACTATATTAGGTATTAACTACAGAGATGAATATAGTTTTAGCAATATAGTAACAATGGTACAGACCTAGTAACTCTTTTCTTAGTATCATGCTACTATATTGGAAATTCACGCTAAAGTGATTCTTCTTTTGAATGTTAGGGCTCTTGATGGAGAAACTATTATAGTTTTGGGTACTTGATCGCCAAGATTTTTGTCAGCCACTAAGGTAACCACGTGAACTGAAAAAACTTAGTATTACCGTCAATGTCTGAAATGAAGGGACAACAAAGTTAGAGCGAGGCCTCATATGGGTACAGCCTTTTTTTGTTTTTTTTTGTTTCAGACAATAATAGTGCTATCGTAATGGGGGTGGAAAAGAAAAGGATCCCATGAAAGGAACTAACCAACAGCACATCAAGTATTGTTCATGTAGAAGATCCTGGTCCATTGAGAGATACTCGGGAGTCACATCCTTCTGCCGCTCCACAATTGGTTCAGACAATGGTGGATCAAGGTCTCGATGCTGGACCTTCCCAGACTCAATCGGGGATTACCACATCCAAAGATTGTCTTCAGTTTCTTCGTCAGATCTTTATGAGGGAGATGGTGGAACTGGAGAGACGAGTCAAATTTGGCAAGATGCCTGTACTGGTAAATTGTGTTTCTGTATAGTTTATGGAAGACAGTAGACAAGCTATGGACGTTTTTGGAAATGATACTCCTAATTGACACTCATGGGGTGACATGTTGGAACTCAACAAAGTTCCATTTTTTTGAGATAGATGTGCCAAAGATGAGGATATGGAAGTGCCTTGGCGGAAAGATAAGACGGAGATATCAGAAACCTGTAACTTAAAATTAATCGTCCTGCATCAGAGGAGGATAAGGACGAATAGTTTCAAAAGTTTGTAAATTTGATGAAGTGTAGATGCTATTCAACACTTAATTAAGTATGTGGAGCCATTGACTGGCCCTTGATATCCAGAGAAAGTGATGATAATAGGAGGCGAGATGTGTCAAAGTATGAAATGTGTTTTCGTGCGGAAAATGAAAAAAAGAAAGGAAAAAAGAAAAGCTCATTTAATATGAGGAGTTTTGCTTTCTCTTTAGCACAAAGTTTGCAAGACATTGCTTTTCTTTTTTCTTTTTAATGAACTATTTATAGAGGTAGATAATAGGAAAGAGTGAAGCCTTTTGTTTTGCAGTGAGGAAACAGAGTTAATTTTTTTTCAACCGTAAGGCATTGCAAGCTATCCTTAAACTTATTTTTGAGTTTCTTTTGGTTATTATTCTATCAATGAACTCCGTGGTGTTTAAACAATTAGTAAATTTGTTGTGACAAAAAATGGCAGAGAAGGTCATGTAGAAGATGAGTTTCCTGAAGTTAAAGTCGACTTTCAGGTAAAAATGTCTAGAAATCCAGACATCTAAAGCTTTGAACTTTACTCCTTCAATTAGATCATTTTCATTCCAGCATATTTTGCCTTTTAGATAGGCATATGGTACTTTAGCTAGAATTGTCCAGTTTATACATACTGGAACATCTGAAATTTTCAGAATACCATGGTTTCAGGAGACATTCTTGGGCCACACAAGTCCAATCAGTAGATGCCGCTTTTCTGCATCCGGAAACAATATAGCCAGTGCTTCTGTGGATGGCACAGTAAGGTACATTTTCTGAAAGGAGGTGACATAAAGAGATCAAATTTAAAAGGGGAGTTGATGCTACTCCTCTACCAGTTATATAGCCTCAGATGTTTACGTGCGGGAATGGACTCAAAGAGTTTGAAAAAACAGAGTATAGAAAGTAGAAGAGCAGGGAAAACCTGTAGAACCATCCTGACTAGGTTGTATAGTCCACTACTGAAGGCTTGGGGGATCCCCCCCCTTTTGACTTCCTAATTCTGCACTGACTTAAAAATCAATCTCTAATTATTCTCCATTCATTTTAACATAGGATATGGACCTATGACTCTTCAACTCCAGCATCAAGGAATGCTACAATTTATTGTGGGGCTGAGATCATGTCGCTTGACTGGGAGTCTAAATCTGACCGCTTGGTATGTAAACCTTTCAGAGTAAATTCCATATGTGGTTTTCGGGAGTGCTTCTTAAATGAGATTTGATATAAATGTTTTTAATTTTTGTGGTTCTTTTTCACAAAAGCTTCTCATAGGCACTGCTGATGGAGGCATTAAAGCATGGAATGTTGATGCAAAGAGGGTTGTCTGTGATCTGACTTTTATTGTTTTCCCTTTTATTCTTTTTTTCCTGTATTATTGACTTTCTATATGCTACATCTTCATCTCTCTCTCTCCCCTTATTTATTGTTTGTTTAACAAATTTGGTAGGCTTGTAAATTGCAACTCTTAAAAAAGGGTCATGTATACTAAGTTTCTGAATGTTTGTATTTTGTCCACTTTGAATTGGAATCTATTCGTGGAAGAGGAAACTGTAAGTTAATGAACGTGCATGGAAGTAGAAACATAGAACATGTATTACATTGATATTATAATTAGTGGAGATCATGGATGGTTAAAATCATGTTAATACTAGGAAATTTTCTGGAATTCAACTCTTAGTGTCACCACAGCATTTATGCAGTGGCCGTGGTAAATTTTGTCATTGTCTGGTAATTCCAATTATAGTTGCATTTTCTTTATTGTCGATTTAGAGTTTATAAAATGAAGGTTGATAAGAGGAGTCTTCAATTCTGCAGGTTTTGTGATCCTGAGAGCTCAAAACTTTTCAGACATGAAATGGCTTTAGATGCTTACGGGAGGAGACTGTTGATGACATCTGGTTCAGTAAGAGCACCCATATATGAGGTTTAGTTCTACCTCACCCAGCCCCGTCTTCCTGTTTCTTGCATGTGCATGTATGCTTCTTCATATACGCCCACACAGACTGGTTCAGACTACTGCGTTGCTTTAACCAATTGGGTTTCCTTGCCAACATGTTGGTCGAGATCCATATTTGTACTAGTTGAAGAAGTAGATGTGAAGTCATACTGTCCATTTTGGTTGTCTGGAACCTTCTTGCCTGTCAGGTTGTCCAGATTCGGCGGTGCTCCCTTTCTAATCTTAATTATTGTTTTGTTGACTCAGGTTCGAGGTCATAGGAATGGGTTGAGAACACTTCCACATACTGCCGCCATAACAACAGTGGCTTGGCATCCTTCTCTGCCCATCTATGTGACAGGATCAGCTGAGAACTCGGTTCGAGTCACATCCATTTTATAAGGGCCTCACTTAAGCGCCCTCTCTCATTCTGCTGGAGATTTGAAAGAAGTTTTCTCAGTTGGTTTGCCAACACTTTGGGCTGCACTCTGCGCAGGTTTTCTTTGTGTGGATGTTGTAAATTCTTGAATGCGTTATCTTCAATGCATTACTCACATTGGTATAGTCTCGTGTATCTCATTTATTTATAACTGCATATGTCCTTGTGTATGTGTGCGAGACGGGGAGGCTGCCATTCTTGGCCAATATTTTTCATATTCCCCTGACTGATATGGTGCAACTAAACTAGAAAATTCACGATGAGCTGATTCTCATCCTGAGTGAAATGATTAAGTCAATGAACGTAGAAAACCCGTATGTCATTGCTGCTTAATTTCCAAGATTAAAAAAAATTCACCATAGTCGCCAAGCAGTAAAAATGAAGTCAGAACAAATGACAAGTAATGCGAGAGTTGGAAAAATAAAATAAAATCCAAGCAGTCCTCTTCTAGAAGAGATTCCTGCCTGGAGGGAGTGTCTAAGGGCAGTTACATCCCTTCGTCTGTCTTCGAATGAATGTTCCTATAATTGTTCGCTTTCCACTGGTTTCTGGGAAACTCCTCTGTCAACTTCGTTAAGGACCAAAATACGGGCTCAGTTTTTGTTGAACGAATTTAATTGCTTGATCGTGAAACAGAGGCTGGACAAAAGCTTCGGAGAAGACTTGACAGTCAACTTGTTTGAGAGTGAGGATTTGGACGGAGCTTCGGGGAAGATTTGACTATCGAACTTGTTTAAGAGTGAAATGTCATGGACGGAAGCTTCGGTCTATGTCCAAGAAAGGTCGTTTTTTCCTTCGGAATTTTTATAAATTTTCTTTTTAGTAATAGATTGCCGCCTATTTGTTGGGCCTCAATCACTAATAAGAATTATCAATTTGGACATTGAAACATCTTCCATCAAAATGCAAAATAAGTTGCAGTGAGAGAAGGTGCTTGAAAAGGAACTTCTCTCGTATGCTTCCTCTGCAGCAGTCTCTCCTAAGATGGTATGCCTAATGAATGAAAACCATGTTCAGGAGATTTTGCAACTGATATGATAAATCGACAACGTCAAATGAATAGTTCCACAAGGTAGAAGCCACCAGGTAAATACCTGTCAATAAAACTACATGGACTGTCAAATCCAAGATTGGTACATATCGCATAGGAAAGAACACTCAAAACATCAACCAAATTCGATACTTCTCATGAAATATTATGTTAATTGAAACGATGTTGATAATCAAACCACTGAGAGGGCCATAACACGGAGCCGATGGACCACCCGCCTAGACGTACTAATAGGTTCTTTAGAGGAATCAAACGCTTCTTGTGTAGCAGCGGCAATAACTCTTGAAAATAGCACCGAGGTAAAAGAAAACTCTTGGCCTGAGAGACTAAGTAACAGAACATTATCCAACGCAAAGATTCCCATTCTGAGTTTGTGTTTATCCCAACTGGCTTCAATGCAAACCTACCAAGTTGCATTCCATTTGTGTCAAGAAACAAAACAAAGAAATTTATCCAACATCTAAGTGCACAAAAGGATGAAAGAAAACAAGTGGTCAATATATATATATATATATATATAAAAGTTTTTTTTACTTCTGCAAACTTTTGATTGATCGTCTTACTTTATTCTTATTGAAAGTAACGTATCTAATCTATGGGCCAATTTTGTAGAAATGTTTTTAAAAAGTTTATGTACAGTGCTAAGCAAGTATCATGCAAACTTTTTGTCTGTTATTTGTAGGATCTTATTCAAGCAACTATCAAATGGAATTTCTACCACAATCTCACGTGAGCAAGATTCAAGTGAAATTTATATAATATCGATAAACCATTCCAATGGGTTACTCATACAAATTATGCTTTATAAAATTCGTCAAATTGAAGTACGAAAGGAAACAACTGTGCTTCCTAGGATGTACAGCACAACAATAAATAGCACATACTAGATAAAATTAAAAACAAAAATGGTATCATGCTGGGCGTTCCTAATTCCCATCAATTATACTCTGGACAAACAGAGCGAACATGTGTAGAAAATTTGTGAGATATCATAAGTAGCTCAGGCCATGTTAATCAATATGCTTGCTCAAGGTAAGAACAATGAAATAAATAGAAAACCCCACAACCATCATAGTTTATGAACATGGACGTGCGGGGGTGTGCAAAAACAGTAATAGTTTACTTTGCCAAGCTCTGAAAACACAATTTTTTGTCATAAAATTTGATGCATGGATGTGAAATTAGAAAGTAGATGTGAAAGCGGACTGTCTGAACTATTAGTACTCAAATCTGTGAGTGGATCATGTCGATAACATTTCATTTGATTGCTGGGAAGTTTAAATACCTGTAATTTATGAAGCAATTTCGCAAGCAAGATCCCTAGGGATAGTATCGGATTCTCAGCCTCGGAAAGATATCAAGGATTAAAATACCTTTTTAAGTCGGATTCAGTTCGGTAAATAAGACCCCAATTTTCAAAAACTCCAAAACCGACAGGGCCAACGGAAACGGATACTGTGCTAGGGAAAGTAGTGTAAACGAAATGGTTTTTACTGTTTTGTAAAAGGTCTTGCATGGGATAGGGTTGAAAGCTTAGAGGGATAGTTGATGCACTGGCTTGGTCTGGTGCGGGGTTGCAGATTTCCCTTCCTATGGAACTTTTGACACACGACCTAGTTGATAGTGGCCTTAAGTGAGGAGTGAGAGTATCTTGAAACTATTATTGCTTAACTTTCTTGCTAGTGAGGAGACCAGTTGACTAAATTTTTTGTTTCATTTGGTTTGGTTCCGTTAGAATCTCCTTAATATTATCATTGGAACTCTTTAAAAATAATTCGACATGTTGAGTATATTGAATCTTGCTTTTAGATGAGATTCCACAATGGTTTTCAAGGCAACATGGCTTAGTTTAAAAATGCAATTTTCTAATGCCTTTTTGCATATATATTTGCTTTCGAAGAAGAACATGAAATGAAAATTTTAAATGAAGTAAGAAGTTAATGGTTCCGCATATAGAAGAATAAAAATAGCATTACGGAAAACAATGAATCTACAAGCACACATTATTTTAATGAAAGGGCAATAAGTGAGAATAATATACCTTCATCAGATGTTTTCCTCTTAGCACGAGTCTTGAAATTTCTTAATAATGTGGCTTTGAGAATTGTTATTGTTATATAGAACTTATCCCTAATATGATCCAAGCATTGGAAATAGGCATGCCTCCAAGAACCATTTAGTAACAATGTTCCACAAACTCCCCAAAATCCAACAATGAATCCAATTATAATGCTGCAATAAAATCCTAGATGTTCATAAAATTTCACATGGTCTTGAGTAGTAGTTTGTCCGTATTTGCCACCAACTTGAGAACCTTGAGGCACTTTATCTTCTAGACATCTTTCCATAAGAGGCAAACCACAAAGATATGGGTTACCTTCATATGTAGAGGCATTAAAACTTTGAAGTTGGGTACTTGTTGGGATTCTTCCTAATAAATTATTTTTTGACAAATTTAAATAGCTCAAGAAAGTTAAAGTAGCCAAGCTTTGAGGAATGTCACCAGAAAGATGATTTCTTGACAAGTCTAGAGACTCTAATACCTTCATATCACCAATCCTTTGTGGGATTATGCCTGTCAAAAGGTTTCCTGATAGATTTAATCCAACCAATTCTAAGAGACTTGTTATTTCTGTTGGAACTTCTCCTTTTAATTCATTACTTGAAAGATCAATCATTTTTAGTAGGCCAAGATTTTTTGTGTACTTGAGTCCTATGTCTTTGAGAGTCACCAATGTATAGTCATAGAAGTCAAAGAAATTGGTACTAAACCTAATCCTAAAAAGAAAATAGTCTATAGAAGAACTTTGTGCTAGGATAGTGAAGTTATTGAGACATTGTGGTATAGAACCTGAAATTTTGTTATGAGACAAGTCTAAGATTTGAAGAAGTTTTAGATTACATAATTGCAATGGTATGCTACCACTAAAGAAATTTGATTGAAGGCTAAGAATCCTCATGGAACTTTGGTGTGATTCTTTGAATATAGGTATTCTCCCTGATAGTTTATTTTCTCCTAAGTCCAATAGTTGCAAAGAACAATTCATAATTGGGGTCAATTCTCCACTTAAATTGTTTCGTGACAAATGTAATGTTCCAATAAATGGATGAGAACACATTCTTTCAACAAAATTGGTAATTCTCCCAGAGAAATTATTTTCTTCCAAATTAAGGAAGGATATACGTGAAAAATTTGCCAAACACTCAGGAACTTCTCCAACTAAAAAGTTATATGAAAGATCAATTGCAAACAATAAGTGTGATTCGAATTCATTTTTTGGGCAAGAAGATGTAATAGATCCATGGAATAGATTATTGGAGAGAATAACTGTTGATAACCATGGATTTAGTTGTGGCAACAAACCACTAAAGTGGTTGTAACTCAAATCTACCACAGAACCATAAGTAATTCTTGAATAACTAATTTCGAACTCAGAACCATTAGCAAACCTTGAAAACCATTGAAATGGTATGATACCACTTATTTGGTTATGAGAGAGATTCAAGAATGATATTTTAGAAGAAAGGCCCCAAAACCAACTGGGAACACTATCCGAAATTCCTGCATCAGAAATATCAAGGAAGGAGAAGTTCTTTTGTGTTTGAAGCCATTGAGGAAAAGCAGTCCCCACCTTGCAAGATCCCAATCCAATGGTTTCTAAATGAAAGGGTGGTACCCAAGTTGGACTAAAGCTCAAAGACAAAGAATTATGAGATAAGCCCAAATATTGTAAGGTTGAAAAATTAGACCATTGTGCTTCAGTAAGATTGCCCTTGAAAGAATTGAAAGCCACGTCTAGAACCTTAAGCTTGGATAATTTTTCCAAACCTTTGGTTAAACTCCCATTCAACTTATTTTTGGAAAGATTCAATTCTCTCAAGGAAGAAAGTTCTAGCAAATCAGTAAACTTTCCGCATATTTCATTCATGCTTAAGTCTAATACTTGTAACTTATGAAGATTCCCAAAAGCTTTCAGAACAAGACCTTGTAGGTTGTTGTGACTAAGGTCAAGAGAAACAAGTGTACTATTATGTTTGAGCAGCCAAGGGAATATTGAGGAGTTAAGGTAATTGCCCCCGAGATTAAGGGTTGAAAGTGGTGAAGAAGAATTAATACTGGGAAGCTGAGGAAAAATGGGCATGGAGAGCTCACACCACTCAAAATTTAATTCATATATAGCAGGCAGCACGCTAACCTTTTCTGGCCAGTCAACTACTTTGCTGAGGTTTACATTACTCAAGTCTAAGTGTCTTAAAGAGGACATATGAAGGAGCCAATCAAGATTATGGTCCTTCATTAAATCGTTCCAGCCAAGATCAAGAGAAATTAGGCATGTGAGATTTCCAAGTTGTCGTGGGATGGTGCCACTTATGTTGGTGTTGGAGAGATTGAGATATCGTAATTTTGTCAAGGAACCGATGAATTTTGGCAAGGGTTTGTTGGTAAAGTCACAGTAACTTAGGTCCAGGTAAGTCAAATGTTGCAATCCAAGTAATGAAGAGCTTATCTCACCTTTTAGATCCCCACCACCAGAACACCCAAGATCAAGTGCAACAACATGACCTGTTTGGTTGCTGCAAGTAATTCCTTCCCATCTACAACAATCTTCTTGGCTGGTCCAAGAGGACAGGAAATGCCGATGACCCTGAAGACCTTGTTTGAATTGGAAAAGTGCTTGTCTTTCCTTCTCTATGCATTTGAACTTTGAATTGTGCGCACTCAAACTGAAGCCAATTGTAGTTCCTACGCTCAATAGGCCGAGTATGAGAAGCAATTTAGCATAACTGCCTCTCATGTTTGGGTGTTTTTTGTGAGACGTTGGTAAGGACTCAACTTATAGGTTTGATATTGCAACTTAATTTCGTGGTTCGTTATATACTATTGTTGGTTCGTTTAAAAAATCTGCTTTGCCAATGTAGAAGCAGCCTTGGAAACGCAAAACAAACAACTTGAAATCATAAATGAGAACTTTCTTTAAAAGGTAGCAAGAGCTTTTACACCATCTCAACCAACCACTGACAAAAGGTTTTTGACCAACTTGATAACTCTGAAAGCAGCCATTCAACTGAGTGCTTTAGACACTGCGGAAGTTCTGGGATTGATCACTTAGAGAATAGTAAAAGATCTACACAATGATGGAGCATTAACGCAACAAACAAACATGTGATAGCACTCAATGTTTATTCTACACCTAATTTGAGGAAAAGAAGTATAAATGTCAAGAAAGTCAAGGACAAGCATCCAGCTTTTCAGACTAGCCTATAAGTCTATGACAAGCTACTTTTAATTTTTAAAACAAAACCATGTATTTTCTCTTTCTTGCTCAAGCTTATATATAGCCATGTATCAATCGTTTTAAGAGCAGAAAAACCACGGTCACACAAATCTTACTTTCTTTCCTCTTGTTCTCTCTCTCTACACAACTGCATGCCATTTACAATTTTCTTTAAACTCCACCTTCTTTGAAAGGTAGCAAGAGCTTTTACACCATTTCAACCAACCCCACATTAATAAAAGTTTTTTGACCAAATTGACAACTCCACCTTCCTCGAAAGGTAGCAGGAGCTTTTGAGGTCCATTGATAAAAGGTTTTTGACTGAATTGATAACTCTGCCTTCCTTGAAAGGTAGCAGGAGCTTTAAGACCCTCAACCAACCTTCCATTGAAAGGACCAACTTGATAACTCCACCTTCTTTGAAAGGTAGCAAGAGCTTTTACACCATTTCAACCAACCCCACATTAATAAAAGTTTTTTGACCAAATTGACAACTCCACCTTCCTCGAAAGGTAGTAGGAGCTTTTGAGGTCCATTGATAAAAGGTTCTTGACCAAATTGATAACTTCACTTTTTCTCAAATGAGTTGAATGACTGATATCTTAAATTTAGCTCTCATCTTTGCTTTTCTTCAGTGTTAGCAAATGTTAGTCATCAAGACATAAAGCTCTAATCGTTTGTGACTTCAAAAAGAGGTGCCAAAGAAGGATCCATTCTTCTTTATTTAAATTAGTTTAATTGGATAGTGACAAACTACTAAACACAATTCCTGATTTTCTGCAAATATGATACACGCTAGTGGCCTATTTTCAAATTAAATATCCTTAGAGAATTACGAATTGGTTCAACTTTAACAAGTTTTTTTTTTTTTTTTTTATGACTCAGAACCCCCACCACTTGCATGGTGGCTCAAACTGGAAGGCCCAACACTCACCCCAAAGCATTTTGCCCATTTCATGTCAAGAATGCAGCCAACTGGTTTTGAACCCAGGACCCCTACTTTGTAGGGAATCCCACACGAGCCTTTGCCAGTTGAACCACACCCCTGGGGCAACTTTAACAAGTTTGATTAGCATTAAAACGACAAGGTTGGATGCAACTATAATTGTCTTTTCTTCTTATAAGAAACCACTTACTCCAGCTTTCTCGAAGGTAGCAAGAGCTTTGAGATCATCTCAACCAACCACCCAATGTTAACGGTTTTTGACCAAATTGATAACTCCACTTTTTCTCAAACGAGTTGAACTGTCGGATATCGTAGATTTTGGTCTCATCTCTGCTCTTCTTCAGTGCTAACGAAGGTTAATCATCAAGACATAAATTACCTATGGCTCTGTTTTAAAGGTCCGAAATTGTAGATAAGCATACATCCATAGATGTATGCTTCCCTGTAAAGCCTACTAGGCAGAGGACCACCAATTACGAATCTCTTCTCCAGCTTTGCAATCAACCGAGGCGTGGACCTCATCAGGTCCCCTAACCTAACCATGACGGCCTTGGTTGGGAACTGCATGTGCTGTGCTCGCAACTAGGCAACCTTCCCTTACGAGTCCACCTCAGCATCACGCTACATGATGCGTTACTAATTCTCTCGCATTCCCATCTCTTGCTTTTTCTTCTATCTTTTGGAGGCAGCATCGCATAGTCTCTTAATGGTATCTAGACCTTTCTCACACATTCGCTTACCCTTGCATTACTTTTCAGATAGAGGACTCTATAAGTGCTGGTTTCATCCTTTAGTATTGTATTCCTTAATCCCCGCCTAAGTAACTGGCCGTGACTCGTTTGTTCCTCATCCTTGTCCCATTAACTCCAACGCGACCTGCCTCCCCCTGAACATCCTCTTTGCCTTCTAACTGCCTCAAATTCTCGAAAATATGGAGGGCGGGGCCTATTCCTCTTCCTCAAGGGGCAGGCTTTATGGCAATAGACCCCTACAAGCATATGAAGTCGCGTTTTCAGAGGATGTTCAGAAACCAGTCAATGAAGCAAGACAGGGAGGTAGCTTGCTTACTCTCCTAGTAGCGTCCGTTGAACGGCAAGGAAGGAGGCGAATCCGGACGTACTCAGGCAGGTAGACTTAGGGCATTTCAGATGCAAACACCATTATCTCCTCAACACAAAGTCACTCCGATTAATTTCCAAAATTAAAGAAAGCTCAAGCTACTCGTCAAGCCGTAAAAATGAAGGCAGGCAAATGACAGAGTAATGCGAAAGTTGGCAAAAATCAACGTAGTCCTTTTCTGGAAAAGATTCCTGCCTGGAGGGAGTGGTTGATGGCAGTCACGTCCCTTCATCTGTCTTCAAATAAATGTTCATTTAATTGTTCGGCTTTCCAGTGGTTTCTGGGAAACTGTCCCGTCAACTTCGTTGAGGACCAAAATACAGCCTCAGTTTTTCTTGAACGAATTTAATTGCCTGAGCGTGAAACAGGGCCTGGAGAAGACTTGACAGTCAAATTGTTTGATAGTGAAAGGATTTGGACAATAGCTTGGGGGAAGACTTGACTATTGCAACTTGTGTAAGACGGAAACGTTGTGGACGGAGGCTTGGGGGGAAGATTTCTGACTATTGGAGCTTGTTTAAGAGTGAAACGTTATACCCACCCACAGGTGGTCCACTTGGTAAGGGTTGGGCTTGGGATCCTTGAGGTCCCAGGTTCAACTCCCCATGGGGAGCATTTGTGATTTAAGTGGGGGGTCATGGCGGTGGGTTGCTGTACTAGCCTTCCCCAAGGATTAGTATGGACGGAAGCTTCGGGCTATGTGCAAGAAAGGCCTTCTTTCCTTGGGAATTTTAAAGAAATATCAATTCGAACTTCGAAACATCTTCCCGCAAACTGCAAAATAAGTTGCGGTTAGAGGAGGTGATTGAAAACGAACTTCTCTTGTATGCCATTGTGAGTGAATATTTTCATCTGCAGTAGTCACTCCAAAGATGGTATGCATAATGAATGAAAACCATGTTTAGGAGATTTTTCAAGTGATATGACAATTCGGCAACGTCAAATGAATGGTTCCATAAGAGAGAAGCCACCAGGGAAATTCCTATTAATAAAACTACACGGAGGGTCAAATTCAAGATTGATACATACAGCACAGGAAAGAACCCTAAAACGCTAAGAAAATTCAAAGTAATATGAATCGCTGCTTATAATGGAACCACAGAGAGGTTCATAACACACAGCCAATGGACCACCCACACAGACGTAGTAGAAGGTCCTTCAGACGATATCAGAAGCTCCTTATTCCTTGTGTAGGAGTGGCAATCACTAACTTTTCGAGGCAAAGCTTATCATTCCGAGTTAGTGTTTATCTCAACTGGCGTCAATGCTAAGCTACCAACTTGCATACCACGACGTTTTTGCCTCGATAATGTTATCTTATGAAGGTTTGCTCAAAGGCTATGCAATTAAAGTGCATTTCAGACCCTCAAGATTGTCTCCTCCACCCCTTCAACAAAAACCTTTACTTAAGGCTTACGGAGTTTGTGGTGTTAATTAGAAATTCCAGTTATGATATGAGCCTGTTTACTCCGAGGCTGTCTCTTTCCTCAATTGATTCATGTGTTTCATGCCTTCCAATTCCTCTTTTCCTTTTATCCCGTTGGATAAGCCCTTTTGTAATCTTTGAGTTATTTACTGCCAACCGTCTCAAATAGGATATCAAACAAACTCAATCTTAAGTTCTCACAACTGCAAGTTTTCTTTGTGCGGATGTTGTAATTTTGTGAACAGTTTATCTTCAATGCATTACTCACATTGGTATAGTCCCGTATATCTCATTTATTTATATTTACAATGTGATCCGTGCAGTGTTCATGGATGTTGTAATTTATGAATTGAAGATGATCCCTGCTCTTATGCACTAGTGGGTCTTAACTACCTACAAATGGCTTCTGTCGAGGACGCATCTGCAATGCAACCGCGCTGAAAATCACTCAGAAATAAGCCTGCCGTTATCGCATACCTTTTCCCATGCACTTCTTCTCATTTATCTTCTGAATTTGTGATAAAGATTTTTTCAGATGATATTTAGAGTGGTAAAAAAAGCCTTGAGAGAATCACTTCAGGTCTATTACGTTAGAGGATCAGGTCGGATACGGTTATAGTTCTTCGACCTCTTCCACCATCGACAAAAGTCCTGGATGGTTGACCTAAAAGTCAAAACTTTTCGAATGAAGTACCTATCGGAATTTCATAATTCCAACCAATAACGGATTTCAACAAAATGCTCTGGTGTGTTACCAAGATATCCAGAGTTATCATGGAATTTAAAAGTTAAATGTAAAATTTAAATGCATGTATCGATACATGTATACATACATATTCTAGTACATAATTATCAAATAAACATACATATAAACACATACATATTTACTATATGTTTATCAAAACTCTCAATTCAGTAGGACAAGATTCAAAATAATGAATAGCCAACAAGAAAATTAAGTGAAACTCGCTTCTCATACAACTTTTTGACCATACCTTCCTGTACTTTCTGACCATATCAAGAAATTAAAAAAAGAAAAATTGCATTCTTTTAGAAGCATCCCATTTTGTGGTTATTAAAGAAAACGAAAAGCATTCTTAGCTTCAGATCAAGGTAAAGATTGTTAGAAGCATCCCATTTTGGCTAAAAACCTGAAAAGGTATTAGTATTCTCATGTAAAGATGTATCTTTCAATTGAGGAGTGTACCTTGAGAGTGTAACAAAGCCCATTGCATTATAGTTAGTCAAAGTTACCATTTCTTCATTTCCCCAATACTATGAACCCATATGCCAATGAGAATAATAACTATATTAGGTATTAGCTACAGAGATGAATAAAGTATGAGCATTGTATTACTAATGGTACAGAACTAGTAACTCTGTTCTTATTATAGTGCTACTATATTGGAAATTCACGCTAAACTGATTCTACTCTTGAATGTTAGGGCTCTTGGGGGAGAGAATATTATAGTCCTGGGCACTTGATCTCCACGTTTTTTGGCAGCCATAAGGTAACCACGTGAACTGAAGAAATTCACTTTACCGTAAAGGCCTGAAATGAAGGGACAACAATGTTAGAGTGATGTCTCAGATGGGTGACCTTTTGTACAGCCTTTTTTTTCAGACAAGAACAGTGCTACCGTAATGGAGGTGGAAAAGAAAAGGATCCCTTGAAAGTAACTGCGTCTATTTTGGTCCGATTTTCCAGTGGTTTCCGATAAACTCCCTTCTCAAGTACATCTAGTGCTAAAAATAACAACTTCAGTTTTTGCCAAACAAGATTTGGTGCTTGAGGGTGAAAGTAATGCATAGGTACTTCAGGGAAGACTTGACATCAGCGTGGATCTATTCGGGAATGGTTCTTCTTGGTAGGGAATAGACTGTTGAAAATCAAGAGTACACACGCCTGGGTAATTCGTCTAAGCAAATTGTATGAAGCTAAACATATCATCTACAAGTCCGCCAAACAACTGATAAATTGTTGGGACAGGGTGATCCTGGTGACATAAATAAGCAAGTAAAGTTTTCCCAGTTGGCTGATTACAGATGCACTTACGGAGACTCAACCCCACTAAGGATTTACAATTGAAACTTTCAAACAACTTCAAACGAACTGCCAAAGAAGTTGCAGAGCATGAGTGATTAATAAAAAAGAGAGAGAACGGGCTCCGCTCCTATAACTCAACATGATAAAAAATTTAGGATACCATAACGTCAGATAGTGAATCTACAGAGTGAAAATATCAGAAAGAAAAGGCAGTAATTAAGAATAATGTACCTTGCCTAAATGTTTTCTCTTTAGCACTGAGTCCTGAAGTTTCTCAATAATTTGGCCGTACAGATAGCTACCATTACACAGAGCTTGTCCCAAATATTGTCCAGGTATCGGAAATAGGCATGCCTCCAAGAATTGTTCAGCAGTAACAATCCACTAACTCCCCCAAACCCTACTATGAATCCAAGTGCAATGCTAGTATAAAACCATAGATGTTCATGGAAGTTTGGATATTTTCGTATATTGGTTTTTCCATGTTCGCTATTGCTTTGACGATGTTGAGCAGCTTCATCTCCTGGACAGTTTTTCAGAAGAGGCAGACCACAAAGATCTGAGTTGCCTGCGTATGCAGATGCATCAAAACTCTGGAGCTGGGTACTTGTTGGGATTCTGCCTGATAGGTTGTTGTTCGACAAATTCAAATGACTCAGGAAAGTTAAAGCAGCCAAGCTTGGGGGAATGAGACCCGAAAGATGATTTCTCGACAAGTCTAGAGACTCTAACCCCTTCAGGTCGCCAATTCTTTGTGGGACTCTACCAGTCAAAAAGTTTCTAGATATGTTCTATCCAATCAATCCTAAGAGGCTTGTTATTTCTTTTGGAATCTCTCCTTGTAATTTGTTACTTGAAAGATCGATGACTTTTACTAGTACAAGAATTTTACTATACTCCAGGTTTTTTCCTTTGAAAGGCACCAACAAACTGTCAAAGTAGTTGAAAGTGATAGTAGAGGACCCCGACCCAAAAGTAATACGAAAATCAGGATCACTTTCATATAAACTTTCTGTTTCAGCCATGGCAGTGAAGTTATTAAGGCATTCCGGTATAGGCCCTGTAATACTGTTTTGGGACAGCTCCAAGATTTGAAGATGTTTTAGATGACATAATTGCAATGGAATGCTACCGCTAAATAAGTTTGACTGTAGACGAAGAATTATTAGATGTTGTAGGTTTGTACCTATCCATGCAGGTATTCTCCCAGACAATCTATTTTCTCCCAGGTCCAACAAATATAAGAAAGAGCAGTTCATTAATGAGGTCAGATCTCCATCAAAATTGTTGTGCTGCAAACTGAGAGTTCGAAGAGACATATGAGAACACATTCTTCCAATAGACTTCGTGATTCTGCCAGAGAACTTATTGTTTCCCAAATTTAGAATTCGCAGTTGCGAGAACTTTTCCACACAGTCGGGAAGTTCTCCAAATAACAAATTATATGAAATATCAAGGAATTCAAGTCTCCATTGACCTTCGGATTCATTTTTCTCGCATAAGGATGTCATAGATCCTTGGAACAAGTTATTGGAAAGATTAACCACGGATAAGTTGGAATGAAGCAATGGCAATGGACCATAGAAGTGGTTATAACTCAAATCTATTATAGGAAAGCAGCCAAACAATCTTGAGGAAAACCACTGAGGGGGAATGGTACCAGAAATCTGGTTGTGGGAGAGTTTTAAGAACTCTATTTTGGAAGAAAGGCCCCAAAACCAGTTGGGAATGTTGTCTGAAATTCCTGCCCCATATATATCAAGATATGAAAAATTCCTTTGTGTTCGAAGCCATTGAGGAAAAGCTGGCCCCAGTTTGCAGGTGCCTAGTCCAATGGTATCTAGATGAAACGATGGAACCCAGGATGGGCTGAACTTCACAGATAGTGGGTTAAAAGAAAAGTTCACTCCCTGTAAGTTGGAAAGATTCGACAAATGTACTTCAGTGACAACACCTTCTAAAGAATTTGAAGAAGCATCAAGAACTTGGAGCTTGAAAAGTTGCCCAATATCTTTGGTTAAACTCCCATTCAAACTATTATTGGATAGGTACAACTCTTTCAAAGAATAGAGCTGAGTCAGATCAGTGATCTCTCCACTTAATTTATTGCTTGATAAGTCTAATACTTGCAAATTGTGAAGATTCCCAAAAGCTTTTGGTATAGGACCTTGCAACTCGTTATCACTTAGGTCAAGGTAGACAAGGCTACTGTTATACTTGAACAGCCAAGGGAATACAGAGGAGTCTAGGCGATTGACAGAGAGATCAAGGAATGAAAGTGCTGAATAAGAATTATCACTGGGAAACACAGAAGGAGCCTGCATGGAGAGCTCACAACCACTTAGATACAATCGTTCTAAAAAGGGGAGCACGCTAACCTTATCCGGCCAGTTAACTGCCATGCTAAGGTTCACTTCGTTCATGTCTAAGTATCTCAAAGAGGATAAATTAAGGATCCAATCAAGATTATGCTCATCCATCAAGCCATTCCCACTTAGATCAAGAGAAATCAAGTGGGTGAGATTTCCAAGCTGCCGTGGAATTGTGCCCATTATGCCGGTGTTGGAAAGATTAACATGCTGTAATTTAGTCAGTGAACCAATAAACTCTGGGAGCGGCTCGTTCCAAAAGTAATTGTAACTCAAGTCCAGGTAAGTCAAGTGCTGTAATCCAAGCAACGAAGAGCTTATCTCACCTGAAACAACTTCTGGGATTCCAACAAAAGGATTTGCCGCGAGATCAAGCGTGACAACATGACCTGTTAGATTGCTGCACTCGATTCCTTTCCATTTGCAACAGTCTTCCTGACTGTCCCAAGAATATAGCAAATCGTAATCATCTTCAAGACCTTGTTTGAACTGGAGGAGAGCTTGTCTTTCTTCCTTTATGCATCTGACATCCGACTTGCGTAACATCAAACCGAAGCCAGTAGTAGTCTCCGTACATAGGAAGACAAGCATGAGTAGCCATTGGGCATAACTGCCTCTCATTGTTTGAGGTTCTCTTTGGGACGGTGGTAAGAGATTAAGGCACTGCTTAGTTGTTGAATATGATTATTAATTTGAGTAATAGAGGAAGAACTATAAAAGCGATTCCCCGTGTGAATAAACTTATTGTATCTTTAGTCATAAACTCTATGAAGAACTGGAGCGCTACAAGATAGACATAGACGTGGTGAACTTTGTTAAGACCTTTCCATGCTAGAGGACAGTGATGTCTTTTTCATTTGTTGAAAATAAGTATGATTATGGTGGTCTTTTTGCATGTGGTTTCTGAGATTCTCCGGTAATCAACTTCATCAAACTTAACTTTTTGTTTTTCAAAAGAGGCCTGGAGAAAAGCTTCAAAGAAGACTTGTCTGCTTTGTCGACTTGTCACTCAAAAGCAAGAAGGTCCGCCTTATTCGTCAGGCGGCGAAGATGAAGGTTCAACAAAAGACAGAGTGATGGTCCTTTTCAAACAAGAGTTTTGCCAGTGGGGGAGTAGTCCATCAGTCTTCGAATGAATGTTTCTATAATTGTTCTCTTCCCGGCGGTTTCTGGGAAATCCCCCGTCAACTTCGTTCAGAGCCAAGGTTCAGCCTCCTTTTTTGTCTAAGGAATTTAATTGCTTGAGTGTGAAACAGGGGCTGGACAAAGGCCCCGGAAAAGTCTTGACAGTCAAATTGTTGAGAGTGAAAGGATTTGGAGGGAAGCTTTGGGGAAGAGTGAAACGTTATGGACGGAAGCTTCGGGCTATGTCCATGAAAGGCCTTTTTTCCTTGAGAATTTTTGTGAAGTTTCTTTTTAATAAATAGGACTGCACCCTATTTATTGGGCCTCAAACACAAATAAGAATTATCAATTCAAACTTCGAAACATTTTACAGCAAAGTGCAAAATAAGTTGCAGTTAGAGAAGGCGAATGAAAACGAACTTCTCTTGGATGCCACTCTTGAGTGTGAAAATTTTCATTTGCGACAGTCTCTCCTAAGATGGCAATGAAAAGGAATGAAAACGATGTTAGGAGATTTTTCAACTAATGTGATAATTCCACAACGTCAAATTAATGGTTCAACAAGGGAGAAGCCTCCAGACAAATACCTATCAATAAAACTACACGGCCTGTCAAATCCATGATTAATACATATACAATAGGAAAGAACACTCAAAACATTAACAAAATTCAAAGTACACACAATACTTCTCTTGAAATTTGATGTTAATTTGAAAGGTTGCTGATAATGAAACCACTGAAAGGGCCATAACACAGAGCCTATAACCACCCACACAAACGTAATAATAGGTCCTTTTGAGGATATTAGACACTCTTTATTCCTTGTGTCGTAGTGGCAATAACTCTTGAAGGCATAACTGAGGTAAAAGAAAACTCTTGGCCTGAAAGACAACTGACAAAACCTTATCCGATGCAAAGCTCCCCGTTTTGAGTTTTTGTTTATCCCAATTGGAATCAATGCAAACCTACCAACTTGCATACTATTTGTGTCAGGTAACAAAACAAGGAAGGTTATCCAATATCTAAGTATACATAAGGATGAAAAAAAAACAAGTGGTCAATTTTTTTTGACTTCTACAAACTTTTGATTGTCTATCTTATGAGTTTTGTTAGTCTATCATCTTATTTGATTCTTATTAAGAGTAATGTATCTAATCTATAGGTCAATTTTGTAGAAGTGTTTCTAAAAAGTTCATGTACAGTACTAAGCAAGTATCACGCAAACTTTTTGTATGTTACTTGTAGCATCTTATTCATGCAAGTATCAAAAGAAATTTTTGCCACAATCTCACGTGAGCAAGATTCAAGTGAACTTTATATTTTATCTATAAATCATTCCCACAGGCTTCTCGTTCCATAAAATTTGTCAAATTGAAGTACGAGAAGTGACAAAAGTGGTTCTTAAAATAAAAACACTACATAAAATATAATTAAAAAGGGTATCATGCTATTCATTTCCAATTCCCATCAATTTTTACTTTGGACAAACAGAGCGAACATGTCTAGAAAATTTGTGAGATACCAAACATAGCTCAAACCACGTTAATCAATACGCTTGCTCGAGAAAGAGGCAATAAAATAAATAGAAAAGCCACAAGCATCATACTTCGTGCACTTGGACGTGAAAGGGTGTACAAAACAGTAATAGTTCAATTTGCCAAGCGCTGGAAACACAATTTGTTGCTATAAAATTTGATGCATGATGTGAAAATTAGAAGGAAGAAGTGAAAGTGGACCTTCTAGACTATTAGCACTCAAATCTGTGAACGGATCACGTCGGTAACATTTAATTTGATCGCTAGGAAGTTTAAATACCTGTAATTTAGGAGGCAATTTCGCAAGCCTAGGGATGGTATCGGATTCTTAGCCTGGGAAAGATATCAAGGATGAAATGCTTCTTTGAGTCAGATCCAGTTCAGTAAATGAGCACCCAATTTTCAAGATATTTGCATGTTATCGGTTTTTAAGGAAAGAAAAACTGCAAGACCGACTGAACTGGGTCAATGGAAATGGATATTGTGCTAGGGGTAGTAGTGTAAACGAAATAGGTTTTAATGTTTTGTACAGGGTCTTGCATGGGATGGGCTTGATAGCTTATAAGGCTAGTCGATGCAACTGTCTGCGTATGGTGCGTGGTTGCGGATTTCTTACTAAGAAGGAACCGTTGACACAGCCTAGTTGACAGTGGCCCTAAGTGAAGAGTAAGAGAATTTGGAAACTATGGTTGCTTGTTTTTCTTCCCTTTGAGTGATGAGACCAGTTGCATAAATTTTTTTTGTTTCATTTGGTTCGGTTCCTCTAGAATCTCTTTAATGTTATCGTTGGAACTCTTTAAAAATAAATCGACATATAGAGTGTATTGAATTATGCATTTAGATGAGATTCCATAATGGTTTTTTAGGACAACATGGGTCAGTCATTCTAATGCATTTTGCATACATATATGCTTTTGAAATACAAAATGAAAGGAAGAATTAAGTAAAGTAAGAAATTAACGGTTCCACATACAAAAGATTTAAAATAGCATTACGGAAGATAATAAATCTACAAGCACAAATTATTTTAATGAAAGGGCAATAAGTGAGAATAATATACCTTCACTAAAGCTTTTCTTCTCAGCATCGAGTCTTGAAATTTCTCGACAATCTTGCTTTAAGGATTGCTATTGTTATATAGAACTTATCCCCAATAGTCCAGGCATTGGAAGTAGGCATGCCTCCAAGAATTCTTTAGCAATAACATTCCACAAACTCCCCAAAACCCAACAATGAATCCAATTACGACACTAGAATAAAATTCTAGATGCTTGTAGAAGTTTACATGGTCTTGAGTATTACCTTGTCCATGTTTGCCACCAATTTGAGAACCTTGAGGCATTTCATCTTCTTGACATCTTTTTATAAGAGGCAAACCACAAAGATAAGGATTACCTTCATATGCAGAGGCATTAAAGCTTTAGAGTTGGGTACTTGTTGGGATTCTTCCTGAGAAATTATTGTTTGACAAATTTACATGGTTCAAGAAAGTCAAAGTAGCCAAGCTTTGAGGAATGTCACTGACAAGATAATTTCTTGATAAATCCAAAGACTCCAAAACCTTCATATCACCTATCCTCTTTGGGAGCAGACCTGTCAAAAGGTTTCCTGATAGGTTTAATCCAACCAATCCTAAGAGACTTGTTATCTCTATTGGAACTTCTCCTTTTAATTCATTATTAGAAAGATCTATGACTTTTAGTAGCCCAAGGGTGGTCGAAAACTTGAGCCTTATGTCTTTGAAAATCACTAATATAGTCATAGTACTCAACACTATAGTCATTTGAACAAAAAAAAAAGACCAATCACTTGGTAGCTGTTAGATGAACTTTGTGCTAGTACAATGAATTTATTGAGACATTTTGGTATAAAACCTGTAATTTTATTTTGAGACAAGTCTAAGACTTGAAGAAGTTCTAGATTACATAATTGCAATGGTATGCTACCACTAAATAAATTTGATTGAAGGCTAAGAAACATTATAGGACTTTGGTGTGCCTTTTCAAATACTGGTATTCTCCCTGATAATTTATTTTCTCCCAAATCTAATAGTTGTAAAGTGCATTTCATTATTAGGGTTAGCTTTCCACTAAAGTTGTTCCTCTTCAAATACAATGCGACCATAAATGAATGAGAGCAAATTCTTTCAACAAATTTGGTGATTCTCCCAGAGAAATTATTTTCTTCCAAATTAAGGGCATGCAAGTGCGAAAAATTTGCCAAACACTTAGGAAGTTCTCCAGATAGAAAGTTGCAAGAAAGATCAATTATAAATAAATTATCTAACTCATATTCATTTTTTGGGTAGAAGGACGTAACAGATCCATGGAATAGATTGTTGGAGAGAATAATTGCTAATAACTTAGGTTTTAATTGTGGAGACGGACCACTAATGTTGTTATAACTCAAATCTACCATAAATCCGTCAATAAATCTCAACAACCATTGGAAAGGTATGATACCACTCACCTGGTTATGGGAGAGATTTAAGAATTCTATATTAGAAGAAAGGTCCCAGAACCAATCAAGAATATTGTTTGAAATTCCTAGATCAGACATATCGAGCACTGAAAAGTTTTTTTGTGTATGAAGCCATTGAGGAAAAGCAAGCCCCATCTTGCAAGAGCCCAAGTTAATGGTTTCCAAATGAAAGGGTGGTATCCAAGTTGGACTGAAACTCAAAGAGAAATAATTATAAGACAAGTCCAAATGTCGTAAGGTGGAAAAATTTGACAAATGTGCTTCAGTAAGATCACCTTCTAAAGAATTTAAACCCACATCTAGAACTTTAAGCATGGATAATTTTCCCAAACCTTTGGTTAAATTCCCATTCAACTTATTTTTGGAAAGACGCAATTCCCTCAAGGAAGAAAGTTCTGGTAGATCAGTAATATCTCCACATATTTCATTATTTGTTAAGTCTAATACTTGTAAATTATGAAGATTCCCAAAAACTTTTAGAACATGACCTTGTAGGTTTCTGTAGCTAAGGTCAAGAGAAACAAGTGTACTATTATGTTTGAGCAGCCAAGGGAATATTGAGGAGTTTAGGTGATTGCCCTGGAGATTAAGGGTTGAAAGTGGTGAAGAAGGAATAATATTGAGAAGCGGAGGAAAAATCGGCATGGGAAGCTCACACCACCTAACATTTAATTCATTTATAGCAAGGAGCATGCTAACCTTTTCAAGCCAGTCAACTACTTTGTAGAGGTTTACGTCAGTCATGTCTAAGTGTCTTAAAGAGGACATATGAAGGAGCCAGTCAAGATTGTGCTCCTCCATTAAAGAGTTCCAGCTAAGATCAAGAGAAATTAGGCGTGTGAGATTTCCAAGTTGTTGTGGGATGATACCACTTATTCCGGTGTTGGAGAGATCAAGATATCGTAATTTTGTCAAAGAATCGATGAATTTTGGCAAGGGTTTGTTGCTAAAATTACAGAAACTTAGGTTCAGGTACGTCAAATGTTGCAATCCAAGTAATGAAGAGCTTATCTCACCTTTTAAAGGCTGAGCATAATAACCCCCAAGATCAAGTGCAACAACATGACTTGTTCGGTTATTGCAAGTAATTCCTTCCCATCTGCAACAATCTTCCTGGCTGCTCCAAGAGGACAAAAGATGCCAATCATCCTGAATACCTTGTTTGAATTGGAAGAGTGCTTGTCTTTCCTTCTCTATGCATTTGAACTTTGAATTGTGCACACTCAAACTGAAGCCAATTGTAGTTCCTACGCTTAATAGGTCGAGTATAAGATGCAATTTAGCATAACTGCCTCTCATTGAGACGCTGGTAAGGACTCAACTTCTAGGATTGATATTGCAAGTCAATTATGCGGTTCATTATATACTATTGTTGATCATTTAAAAAATTTGCTTTGCCCACGTTACTAAAGTAGCCTTGGAAACGCATAACAAACCCAACTTGAAATCATAAATGAGAACTTTCTTTGTAACTTCTTTACGTTAGACAACTAATACATGTCCGTATCAAGCAAAAATTATTTCTCTAAGATGAATGTAATAAATCCTTCAATTAGACACAAATGACAACTGAAGCCCTTATGATTCAAATCTATTGTAGAATTACCCATAAATCTTGGGAAACTAAAGAGGTTCACTACTACACTTTGGATGAGGAAAGGTTGTAGATTTTTGAATTCAAATTCACAAAGGCCAAATTTCCAAGAATTATCTTTCTTATTGACCAAGTTACTTAGAATTTGATTTTCCTGCTATAAACAATCATCATATGCATTATAAAACAAATTCAAGATGCTTAAAATACACTTAATTCTTCATCTAAATCTTGTGAAGCCGAGTAGTAGTATTCACAATAACTTTTGAACCAAAAAAAAATTCCTTGCATTGTTAAAATCCATATTTTTAGATTAATTACAAACAAATTATTTCAAATTTTATATAATTACTTTATCCAAAACCAAAATTTTAAGTATCACACTTGTGATTAGCTCGAAAGTAAACATGTGTGGAAGTTTACTTTTCTCATCTTAAAAGTAGTTACTTGGAACGAAATTAACATCCATTGATATTGTTTCCGAAATTAAGGTTGTAGATCTGTTGAAGAGATGATGTCAATACTTCATTACCACTCCTATCAACTCAACTGAGTCTACATGTAACAATTGAGATTACTTTCATTAATAATTCCTAGTTTTAAAGGAGAAGATAAGATTTCTATCTAGTGTGGCAAGCCTATAAATTTAATCCATTTACATCAACACATCTGTTTTACGAATCTCTAGCATTAAAGTTCTTTAATGATCCTTGATATGTTGAATATATATTATTTAAGAAAACATAGTGGGGTGAACCCCAATACATTCCAGTTGGTCGTGACTTCATAAAAAGGTGCAAGAAAAAGGAACCACTTTTCCTTGTTTAAATTTGTTTAATTGGATAGTCGAGAAGTATCAAACGCAATACCCGATTTCCTGCAGGCTGGCCTGTGTTTCTTATTAAATTGATAATAGAATCACCAAATGATTCAACTTTAATAAATGTAGAAGCACTAGAATGACAATGTTGAGTGCACGCAACATTTATTGCTTTTTCTTTTCATAAGAAACCCGTTACTCCACCTTTTTCTGATATAATGCAAAACAACCAAACGTTTGCGCAGATTGGGTTTTTCTACACTGCTGTATAAACTGAGGTTAATGATCAAGATACAAATTAGGAACGGCGATCTCTGGCATTAAATTTGTTAACGGATACCAGAGATGTTGAATCTTAGTTATTTAAGAAAATATGGTGGATAAGCCACCAGTCGTTCGTGACTTCAAAAAGAGGTGTCAAACAAGGATCCACTTTTCCTTATTTAAATTAGTTTAATTGGATAGTGAAGAACTATCAAACGCAATACCTGATTTTGTGCCATATGATACACTCTGGTGGCCTGTTTTCTAATTAAATATCAGCAGAGAACTATCAATTGGTTCATCTTTAACAAGTTTGATCAACCAAACCCTCCAATGACAAGAGGTTTTTGACCAAATTGATAACTCCACCTTCTTCGAAAGGTACCAAGAGCTTTGAGACTACCAATGCTCCACTGACCAAATTGATAACTCCGCCTGTTTTCAAACGAGTTGAACTATTGATATCGTGGATTTAACTCTCATCTTTGCTTTTCTTCAGTCCTAGCAAAGGTTAGTCATCAAGATATGAATCTCCAGTCGTTTGTGACTTCAAAAGGAGGTGCCAAAGAAGGATCCATTTTTTCTCATTTAATTTAGCTTAATTGGATGGTGAAGAACTACCAAACGCAATCCCTAATTTTCTGCAATATGAGACACGGTGGCCTGTTTTCTAATTAAATATCATGAGAGAATTACCAATTGCTTCAACTTTAACAAGTTTGATCAGCATTAAAACGATAGTGTTGGATGCAACTATAATTGCCTTTTCTTTTTATAAGGAACCGCTTACTCCACCTTTGTCAAAGGTAACTAGAGCTTTGAGACCATCTCAACCAACCACCCTCTGATAAAAGGTTTTTGACCAAATTGATAGCGTCACCACTTCTCAAACGATTTTGGTAGACTTAGCTCTCATCTTTGCTTTTCCTCAATGTTAACAAAGGTTAATCATCCAGAAATAAATCACCGATGGCTCTGTTTTAAAGGTCAGAAATTGTAGATGAGCATACAACCATAGATGTTTCCAAACCAAGTGCCAGAGGCAAGAATAACCCAAACCTCGAGAGTATATGTCACGAAAAAAGTTAACAAGAACACAGCCTGCTAAGCAGAGAACCACCAATTACGAATTTCTTCTCCAGCTTTGCAATCAACTGAGGCGTGGACCTCATCAAGTCCCCTAACTTAACCATGACGGCCTTGACGGGGAACTGCATGTGCTCTGCTCGCAACTAGGCAACCTTGCCTTACGAGTCCACCTCAGCATCACCCAATATGATGCCTTACTAATTCTCCCACATTCCATCTCTTGCCTTTTCTTCTATCTTTTGGAGGCAGCATCGCATGATCTCTTATTTTTATCTACACCTTTCACCTGCCTTCCATGAACAGCGTCTTCGCCTTCAAATTATAGTCCTTTTCCTGACCGAGCTCTTCCCCCATTTCCATCTTTCCCCTTTCTGTTCAGCTTCGGTATTGCTTATAGGCTGAATTGGCACGACAAATAGACATGACCGTTTGGGCACAGCCATCGAAGATATTCAAAGTAGTTAGCACGAGGAAGAGTTAAAAAGCCAATTCTTTCTTGATGGCAATAATGGCATCATCATACAATTAGAAAAAAGATCATTCATGACGAGATCTTGGAAATGTAACAAAGGAAATAAACCGACAGTGTGACGGCATAAAACAACTTCAGTCAATCTAGTATCGGAGCTTGTATGGTGCTTTTGGACTTGGACAGGCATCACTTAGGTAAAGCTAAGTTCCATGGAAAGGTACCCGGACGGATCAAGGTGATGAAGAGTACGTTGGATTCTCAGGCCTCAAGTCAAAACATCTGAAGGAAATTTGAGACCTAATGTCCCTCGGGGTCCAAAAAGTTTCCTTAACTTTTAAGATGCCATTCTAATTCCTAAAAATAGATCGCATGATATCAGTTGCAAATTTTAGCCCCTTTTCCTATCCCAAAACAAGGTGAAGAAATACAGCCGATGAAGTATGGAATTTTGCTAATCCAAAATTGTTCTCACTGGAAGCATTAGTGTTGGATGAGACGTAATTATGGGTAACAAGATTCCTGAATGATATCACACAATTGCACTTTCTTAGCAGATGTTTATCATATGGTACAGACTAAAAATGTGAACTGTCCGGACACTTCATGTTCAGTCATCCTCAACATCAAGTACCATCCTCGACTTCCTTCTCATTACAGCACTCTTTGGTGGTACACTAGAAGCCGTTTCATCCTCCCAATCCGCCAATTCATCGTCTACTTGCTGATGTGACGCATGATCTAAATGGTTTTCAGGTGTAACTAACAAATTGTCACTGCCACTCCTCGCTAGAGCATTCTTAGGAGATGCGACAGTAGCCAATTCATTCCCTAAATCCTCCATTTCATCACCCAATTGCTGATCTGACGAATGATCTAAATCGTTCAAAGGTGAAACACCTAGAGGTCTTCCACTGCCATCGCAACCTACTTTGGCTTCTGCACTACCATTCAGGCTGCTGTGGTTCAGAGCAGCATCCACATCGATCCCAGCAGGTTCCAACTTTCTGCGTTGGTCATTAACATCCCTGAAAAGAGGTAAAATATAATGAGTTTCATATTTAAGTTGCAGAGTTAATACAGATTGCTCCTGATACTGAATGTTCTACTGAAACTATTACTTTTGTCACATACACCAAGGCAAACACCTCAATGGAATATTGAGGTTATTCTAAATATAATAAAGTTTATGTGGAGAGGTAGCCAGCTTATTCAAAATGACCAACCCTTATAAACACTAACAGCTTAGTAAAAAATGAAATGCGGATTTCTTTTTGAACTAGAACAGCAGGAAAGAAAAGTAGCTTGTATTAAGAAACAAAAAAACTTAATTTGGCATTATTCCTGGACATCAGTGTTGAAAACTGTGTAAACTTGGGTAAAAGTTAAGAAGGTCAGTAACTGTCTGTTTATCTCCTCCTGAACATTGGTTGAAATTATTCAGAAAACTCAGATTCTAACAGGGATCATGAACCCTACTCTTCAAACATTAGATCACTTTTCAATATGGGCTTTCATGTTAGCTGATGGTCCACTCAATCTGAACTTTTAGATATAAATCGGTTGAAGTTTATCTATGCCTAGGCCACCTAGGGAAGTAAGGGTGACCAGATGCAGCAAACAGACTTTTGGAAAGATGACAATGATGTTACTCTTTCGGCACAAGATAACATATGCGTGTCTTCCAAAGAAGAAAGGGAGCGCTCTTCAGACTTAAGCCAATTTTAGACTTGTCCTTCATCTCCTTGAATTCAAGTATTTTAAACACAGTACATCAACTATGTTGATGAAGAAAACTAATCCACACCAACTATGATCACATCAATTTTAGATTCAGTTTGGATGGTGAATTCAGCAATACAAGCTTGGTTGAGTAAGTCGAACAAGTGGCAAGAAGAAATATAGAGCTTGAGCAAAATACCGTTCCAAAACACCTTCCGTAGCTCTATCCCCAGAATCATTTTGAATTGTCCTGTGTGTCAAGATGCCTTTGACCTTCTCGTTCTTTGACTTTGTAAGAGACCTTTTAGTTTTTTTCCTATTTCCAGAACAGGAATAAATTTTAAATCAATGACAAAACAGAAACTAAAACCAAGTAATAAGCAGGCTTAACACACTGACCATCAATTTGAAAATCATAGTGAGGTAACAAAAACAGATATAACTATCTTACAAACAGTACTACCAAAAAAAAAAAAAAACTCCTCATGGCAGCACAAAATTATTAAAATTATCCCAAGGGTCAAATTATTAAAATTATTCAGGGGGCATATCTAGCGCATAAACAGCACTAATAAAATAAAACAATTTAATTGACATGCCTGATGTTTCAACAAAAAGCAAAGGAAACGTAACAAAATTCCAACCAATGATCAACTTCAATGAAAATGCTTTTATGTGTTACCAGAAGATCCAGCACATTCATAAAATTTAACAACAACCACATTATTGGTATAACATATTAGTATGTCACTTGTGAACTCTGCATGGGGGAATAGAAATTAGATGGAAAAGAAGCATGCATCAGAATATAAAAGCGGTTAATATTAAAGAAATTACATACACATTCAGAAAACATGAACATGATTTTTCTTGGAAAACAATGACACTAAAAGCAGGAAAATTACACAAAAGGTGCAAATCAAGAAGCCCCATGCACAATCTACTGCATTTATTTCTGCTTTTAGTAACAGGACTTGATATTGTCTGTGAGCAAGAATGAAGGATCCTGCTTTTGCAGCTGATATTACCTCTTCATTAATGATAACAATGTTTCATCATCAGAGTTATGTGCTTGGTCTGTAAATGAGTCATTATGGTTCTCATCCCTTAGTTGCATGTTAGCTTCAAAGCTCTTATGTTGAGGAACATCTAAGCCAAGTTCCTTTAGTTTATGAGAAACTTGGAAGGCTGTGAATTTACTATCCGCATCCAATGCTTTTGCAATCATGAAGCTGCATCTCTTATGCTCCTTGAATCTGCGTAGATCAAAACAAAGCCCTTCAAGTATGTATGTATATATATATATATATATAAAATAACAAACTCCAGCATATCTTTATCAGCTTTTTCTATCTGTAAAAGGAGATTTCAGCTAATGTTGTGACCAAAAGATAAGTAACACTCACTTCTCGTATAAAGCTCTAATCATAGCTTCCTGCTCTTCATTAAAGGCCCAAATTCTTTTCCTTGCGTGCCTATAAAAATATAGTAAGAAATGGATGTCATATAGATCTATCCCTAGATCGAAGGGAAAATATACTTTGCATGTTCAAAACTTCTTTAGCATACAAGTACATAAAGAAATATATCACATATAGAAAGTACGAAATTTTTAGGTCTTACAAAGGCCGACTTGACAAACTTCCTTCCATCGCATCTGAGCTCGGAAGATTACTAACATTTTCTGCCGCTTTATCTTCTCCTTCATGCTCACAAACATTTCGCATCTTTTTTCTTGGTGCAACTTTAAGTCCAAGCTGTCTAAGCTTATTTGAAATTTGTACTGGTGAAACCTTACCATCAGGATCTAGAACTTGTGCAATAAGGCGACTGCAATGTCTATCATCTTTGAACCTAAAATGCCCAAAGTTGTCAGCAACAACTTAGTACAAAGAATTTAGAAAATATAGGATGAGAATTAAACGAGACCACTATATGCAATAAAAAAAAATTCCGGAACTCAAGCTACAATAAAAGCTAAAAAATAACCTAATTTAGTTGCCAAAAAAGCAAACAAGCCATCTGAAGTTCTGCATGCTTCAGTTTATATTAGGCATAAATGTGATAAGCTAAGAGCTCTTCTAGAAGGAATCCTTTAGGAACACTTACTTCTCGTAGAGATCCTTAATCTTTGTCTCCATTTCACCATCAAGAAAAAGTCTTCTCTTTCTTCTGGGAACACTTTCAGATTCATGTTCTATTGACTGGCCCCTACAGGAACAGCAAAATTCAACAATGAGTTTTGTATACATAAAAAAGTTTCAGTACAAAATCAATTCCCAGTAATTGTACTTTTAAAACATACCTTACAGAAGTTTCTTTTCTATCAGTACCACTGCCTGCAACAGATGTCAAACCTCTTTCCTCACTGCCAGAATTCCCATCAATACTGTACAAAAAAGAGAGATATAAAAAAATTTCCTTTTCTGATTGCTTTTCAAGAAACAACGCAGAGGAGCTTCAGCAAGTTAGAAGGATGAAAAAAGCGTATTTGAACAAGGAAGCCCACAGCATGAATGTTTAAGATGCAGTAGTTCTGGTAAGGAACAGAAAAATAAAAGCTAAAGGAAAAGATGAAGATTTAAAAATACTCATGCTTGCAGAACAAATCTTACTTCTGAAATCCAAGTTCATGAGAGATCATAACATCAGCTTCATCTTCACCAAGCGCATCTGCTATGCTTCTTGCTTTCCATCCCTTGGCTTGTGATGAACCAGCTTCTCCATTCCCTGGCATATTTTCCCAGCTTCTACTTTCTTTATACAAAGAGCCAAGCTCGCTCACAAGGTATTCAGCATTAATATAATGGCACTCTCTGCGGGTCTTCCAAAAGAGAAGTTCCACAAAAAGAAGGGGTTGACTTTTCATTTTTCTTAGCATCCTTCTGACCAAAGTGGACAAGAAATCAGTTATGTTCGCATATTCTTTTGATGGACACGATTTTTGCTCAACAAGGATGTTATGGAATGTAGAGAGGATTGATAACTGCAAAAACAAGACCACAAAAAAGGCAGATGAGATATGAATACGCAACTTGGACAGTGTTTTCTTAGGGAAATTATGGATGTCCTTGTCGTCATAGCAAAATATCTACTTAGAAATAAGCAAGATTATTTTAATTTTGACGGGTAGGAATCCATGGTTCTACTAATTTGGTTAAGGTTAGTACATAAAAAATTTGAACCTGATAAAGCATTGGAGAGAGCTCCAGGTCATCAGTAATCCTCCGCAGCATGCATATTATGTAGTGATTTGTGCTGGTGGAATTGCTCTTATAAAATTTAAGCAACCAACACAACTTATGAATAATATTGTTGCTTGCAAAAGCAGAAACCATAGTTGAAACATTAAAATCGACTTCAGCAGTTGCATCAAGCTGCTCCTCACCAGAAGAATCACCAGAGGCATTACAGATGTCACTATTAGCAAGATTAGCACTTTTATTATCCATCTGTAGCATACAACCTTTAAGGTTCCCTGATTCTGACACTGATATTTCAGATTTATCGACCTGAGCAGGGGTAAAAAAAATATCTTTCTCATTGGAATTTGCATTTACTGGGCTTCCCCGGGAGATGCTCATATCTGCTGATTGCTCAACATTGGTGGTGCCAATCTCACTCTGAATGATAACATGATCAGCTGTTTGTTTGTTTTCCACTTCCTTCTTGCTGAATGACTTCTTCCTCTTTCTCCTTGATTTTCTAGAAACCTTAATAGTAAAAAGGAGGTTTTAATGGAGATTCTCACAGCAAAGGCCTTCCTAAAATGATAAAATTTGACATTTTTGTAACTGGAGCTAGGTGCAACTAATATTAGACAAACCATGTCCAACTGAAATAGTTGAAAATTAAATAAGCTTAAAGTACACAGAAAAGATCAACTGTTTAAGAAGATACATCATAGATGCTAATTATGGAGTACTTTTTCCTTGAAATAAGAAATGGAAAAAATGCTTGGAAATAGAAAATGTAAAGAAAAAATGGACGCAACATCAGAATGATAGTTTCCAAGGCAAAAGATCCACGCAGAAATTCTAACAGATTATAGAAAAAAATTCTGCAAAGAAAATCTTCTTTCCATAAAAGATTGAAGCTGCACGGGAGATGCATTCTATAGCACTTCATGATGCTGTGCTCAAGGTTAAAAAAAGAATGCAGTGAACTCCTGATCAATTCAAAAGGAACAAAATAAACCAGGAAAATAGAAATAAAATTGTACTAACTAGAAATATAAGTTTAGTAAGGAAGATAATGCACCATCTGTCGGAAAATAGAACAGTATTCAACCAAAATATGACAAAAAAAAAAATCATTTATATGCAGCTCTTAAAAAACTTGATAAGGGTGAGATGTATGTACCAGGAATAGTTGTCATGAACTCAGTGGAACACAAGTACTAGTTTTGAAGTTTTTCAATTTCACAGAAGATATGAAACTAAAGTGCGCAACAACAGAAATATTTGTTGAAGTTGTTGAGATTTTAAACATGTACATGTATCATTCTTTTACACGTAATTAACGAAACAATGAACTAAAGGAATGTGACATATTGGCTTTTTTATTCAAAGAAATTGATTTTGAGTCAGGCCAGATGTCTTTTGGGTTTAGTAGCAACTCAATACCCAATTTGAATTATTTAATTTCACAATGATACAACAATAATACCTAATAAAATCAAAGTAGAAAAAAAAGCTTTTCCATCTACATAAAACCCAAAAAAACATAAAAGAGCATAACACACCCTCAATGTTCCACGTGCTTGAAGGTTCTCCATGAGTCGAACAATTTTATGAATCATCTCTACCAAATCTGCAAGATCACTGACAGAAGAAATAGTTCATAGATATGAAGCCAGTAGATTCAAGAAAGAAGTGGATACATTAGGTAAGTAGCAGCTATATGCGTATGTGCAAGATTACATATTTACCATAGGAAATATTAAAGCTAGAGATGATTATTGTGTGCAAGTGGGATAAATATGTTCATGAAGGCATGTGATTATTGTGTTCTTGGATGATTATGCAGAGGGTTAACTATAAGGAAGTAGAAGTCAAACAACTAAAATAATTAAGCAAAATCTATATCAATGTGGAACTAAGAACTAATATAGACAATGCAATGCAGCATTAACTTTCTGATAGATGGGTAAACTTCTTTATAGAGAAAGATTTCTCAGGAGAACAGGTAGTTGGATTCCACATTCCCCAAAAAAAAAAGAAAAGAAAAGAAAAGAAAACCCCTCACAATCTAGAATTCAAACCGACTAAATTCCCCAAACATAAGAAAGAACAAAATAAATATATTTGTTTTTACAAAATCTAAATGGATTTTCTTTTTCCTTTTAAACATGAACTACAATAATCAAAACCTTGTCGGGGATTATTGGCATTTAAGTACTTGACAAATGACATTAACCAAAGGCTGTCAATCACTTTGCTTGAAGGTGCAAACTGGAAAATAAAAACGAAGAGAAGATGAAAGTGCATCCACCTGACAAAGGATGATAAAGAATGATTTAGAAAGACATCTAAATTCCCTACCAAAAGAAAAAAAAAATTTCGTAGTGATCATCCATCGAAAATACCACATCCTTAAAGAAAGCATTACATTATTTTGCTTGACTGAAATGTTTGAGACTCTCAGAGAATAAAAATAGGACTTAGATAAGCAAACAAAATATTTGGGGATGTAAATGTGAAAAGAAAAAAACCTTTTTGGTTGTTTGTGAGTGTCAAACATTTTGATCAAGTTCAAGAGAAACTGAGTAATCCCTTGATCAGTCTGATCATAAAATAACTTGTAAAGAAGGATGCGTGCTGTATGAGGCTCTTTAGAGTCATCTGGCAATAACTTCAGTACCAAATCTAGCATGCAAATCTGCAAATAGGAAAAACCAGTTAGGAAGGACATTACAAGGCTACTAATCAGAAAAAGTGTTACTAATGGGGGCAGCTTGAGTTTCGTTTGATGAGGATCATAGAAATGATAACTGAAGTTGAAAAGCCCGTTCACTTCATGTGGCATGTAAAGCAATTTCCCAATTAGTAAGTGATAGAAATTTGCTAACTAACATAAAAGATTTCGTCTGCTTAAATATGTATACACAATTAGAAAATTTTACATAGCTCAGTGTCAGTTGCCTTAAAGAATGCATTTGAGATGCTGATTGCAATAGGATGGACTAGACTAGACGGGACATCTCTATGTATCTTAAGTAACAAACCGGATTTGAGTGACACCATTTGTCCTATCTACAAAAAATTTCCCTTGTCCATGCTGTCTCAAAACATACATGATAGATAATTCCATTTCAATATATTCTATCAATGCACTTCAAATCTTCTGAAGAGAAAGTTGTCATACGTGAAATCTTAGTTTGGTTCCTATAGAAAATGTTTCTTCGTTTAACTGCAAGAATCCCGAATTAAATTCAATATGAAAAACAACAATCATTTATGCTAACGTTATATATATATTCTCAAATCAAATTTATTTCCATAGATTCTGCAATCACATACAAATCTCTTAACAGTTGTCACAAAAATAAACTTTATGCCATTTTAAAAATATATCAAGGACAAAAGCCCTTTCTTGTAACAGCAACCATCATCAGAGAAAAGTCTTATGAGGATGCTTCCAGCTACATTATATGGAGCCCTACTGACTGTATGAGCTCTTCAAGTAGGGAGGAAAGATATAGCAGACATATAAGGATTGTCACATGACCACTACATGTCTTCACGTTCAAAACAGGTGCTAAAGCAAGGAAATATTTCTTAATTTGTCATCCAAAGATGAGTAAACTACCGAAGCATATATTTATTGAGGGGGAAAAAAAACAGTATCACGGAGACTCAGAGTTGTAAAAATCACCATGGTTTTCATAAGAGAACCAGCTGCAGAGAGAAACTTATAGTCATGTGTTTCCTTTAACCCATCAAATGCATTACGCCACCTCGAAATTACTAGTTGGAACATTGCTTCGTTCATTGATTCAGTTATTGGTCCACATATATCACCACTAAAACTTGTGCTGTCAGCATCTTTCTCAAGAAAGGCTTTAGAGAAGTCCTTTCCCACATTCTGCTTTTAAACCACAGAAAAAATGGGAAAACATTTAAAAGATATCTAACAAAAAGAATATCAAAATAAAAACTAATCATTGATCAATAAATGTCAAACTATACCCAAAGAAATAAAGTGCTCCCTCCCTTTTCTATAAACAAAGTGTACAATAAGATCGTGGATTCGAAATTCCCTAGATGTAATATTTAACTGATGAATAAAAAAGAACAAAATGCTTCAGATTTTCTTTTCCTGGCCAATCCAAACTGCTTTTTGCCCTTTACATGTAAGAAACTTCGAATGCGTCAGTTTTTAATATTTTATTAGGGCAATGTGTTAATTCTTATCCGATCGTAAGAGAATCCCATTATGCCTAGGAATTTGATAAAAGCGAGAGACATCGATTGAATCTCTAATACTATATTCTTACAAAGCTATTAACAAAATAGTAATAAACAGGATTTCACTAATTCCTTTTCTTGCTTTCACAATTTACCCAACCCATTGATGCACTCAAAGGTCTTGCCATTTTTTTTACACCGTACAAAACAAACCTTCAAACTTAGGACTGGTCCAACCTCTTGTCAATTATCCTATCAAAGGAAATGTAATGTCCACGAGTGGTTAAACATATAGAGATGAAAGTATGCCGTGTCTGATGTCTCACCTCAGAATTCAAGAACTTGTGATATTGAAAGGAGGTGACAAACTGAGCAACCTGAAAGAAAATAATAATATCGCTCTTTTGAATTGCAGGATGTTCCTTTTCAATATCCTCGCGAATTGACTGCATCAAAACTGATAAAAATTTGATTGAATAGCGATGAGTCAGAACATTAAAATTAAACGCTAAAGGAGAAAAAGAATAAATTGAAATAGGCACTGATTTTCCAGAGGACTTGCCATTGTAATCCCCTAATAAAAATTGGCTCACAAAATCATGAAGCAACTCCAAAATTTTTTCCTTTGTTGAAGGTAGCCTTTGGATGTCCCATGCAATCCTTTTAATTGGACCCCGAGGAGTCTTGTTTGGTTTAAGCAGGGTATCTCGAGATGTAGAAGTCGGATGTCCGTTTAATACTGCTTTTGAGCCATCCTATCATAAAAACTACTGTTACTAAACGTCAAATGGCAACCCTTAATAGCGCCAGCAATAATGGAAATTCATACCATCATCAACTGTGTAAATGTCCCAATAAACTGTGAGTGGCGACTCATATTGCATAATCTAGAAAGCCTTCTTTTCTCTTCTTCCTCCTCCATCATGGACTTGAGGCTACCAAGAGAAGATTTATTGTCTTCCTCCATCTGCTGAACTTAACTCATTAGAATTGGACTAGCCACATGCCAATAAGAAAATGTAAAATAGCTTAAGCTAATATCAATCTTCAGATGACGTGAAGCTCATCAAACCGAACCATGGAGAGAAAGAAAATTATCTCCAATTCTATTGCACTGATTGAGCTATAGGCATTCTGGCAAACCATATATGTCTTGAGGGTATGTTAGTATAGTTTCAGCATGTCACATCAAATCTCCTAATCCTTCCCTGCCACGTCTAATTACTTTTCCCTTTTTTGCTCAGATTGACACAGAAATCTATTGTAGTCATAAAGGACCTTGTGAAAAAGAATTGAAAAAAATAAAAAAACAACCTTAAAAACCTTTACATGTGCGTTGGCAATTAACTCTGGCTCTTGACCCATGAATATGTAATGGAAAATCTCCAACAACAGTAAGTTATCCTGATGTAGATAGGCACAAGAACCACCAAGATGCTGAGTTATAACTAAAAACAAGTCCATCACATTCTCATGGAATAGAAGCTCCAGAAATCTATCTCTCAACAGTAAAAATTGACTAGTAGATCCAGCAGCCTTCTGCTGCAATGATATTTCTTGAATAGCTAGAATATTCCGAAATAAAGTTAGCACCAGCTGCACCAATTTCCAGTCATCCTCTGTGAATGTTCCGCTGTCATAAAAAAAATAAATACATAAACAAGACCCATTACACTCTAATCACAAAAAAAAAAAAAAGGGAGAGTTTTAATAGCTAATGACAGAGCACTTGAAATCAATCTCCATATAAGAAGAATCTGGAAGTGAGACTATTGTTAAAAAAGCTCTACAAAGCATGAACACTTGACTTGTCAAGATGCTGCAAAAGATAACATAAAAGGAACTAACAAACATCTTTTAAATAGGCATAAGATATGAAAAACACCAATATTCAAAGATACAAATCACATGGAAAAAGTAAAGATGAAGTTTAGTTTTTAAATACTCAATATGAAAAAGGATAAGAAACAGAAATAAGAATAAAAAAGTACTGTCAGTAAAGCAAGAAAACAAATCAGAACTCGTGTCTCAAGAACCCACAACACTCAGACCAGCTATTGCAATTTGGAAAAGCATACAAGAACTTAGACAAAAGCTATAATTCTGATTATGTCCAATCCTTACAGCTCCAAATTTTCTAGCGGGCTTTCTAGAAGTGAGACTATTGCTACGATAATGTCACTGCACGTAATTGAAGACTTCAAACCCCATAGATATTCTAGCTGTTGTGTAATATTATTTGATGTGGGCTCAATTGGCATACTAAGGAACACCAGAACTTTCACTGCAAAGAAAGAATGGAAAAAAAAAAGAAAAGAAAAAGTCATTACCATTAAATATAATATTACAAAAATTGATCATTTAGAATTCATAAAAAAGATGAAGCAATAAGTAAAACGTACCTGCATTTAGAATCAAGTTAGAATCGTCCTGGCAGTATTGAATAACTGGTATCAGGTCTTTAGATACAATATTCCATCTACAGACTTGTTTGAACACATCCCGAGTTTGTGGATCATCACGCCTCAAAAACCTTAGCAAATCCTTTAAATTATCTGCCAAATAGTAGGAGATAAGAAAATCAAATGGGATAAAACAAACCACAAACCTTTGCATCCCGATCAAATATATCACTCTAGTGTAAGACGAAATTATATCTTGTTTTCATTGTTGAGGAAATGTTGGAAACTATTGCTTAATGTAAACTTCTCAACATCTGAGTAATTAGAACAATTTGAATGCAGCTTACCCAGTTAATTTAACAAAAATTTTGCATATCTGAATAATTACAACAAAAATTCATTTACAGAGAATCAATGGCCTAGACCGAAATTGATAATCAGATTCGAAAAGCAAGAAAACAAACTTTAATGAGCTAAATTCTCAGTTTATGAAATTCAGCAGCTAAAACATCGCGATGATATCGCACGGTACCACTTAACTTCATGAAAAAATATGTATTAAAGGCAAGAGAAAGAAAAATGAAATTACAGTTAATAGTTTTCCTGCACTCTATTTTTTAAGGAACGAAATGGAAATTTCTCCTGATCAAGAACTATTACTAAAGTGTTGGAGAAAAAACACGAATAACAAAATTCACGGCTTTCCATTTTCCCCCAAAAGATTCCGTAATTTCTCGGCAACCAAACGGAGAGTGGTAGAGAAGATGATTGGGACCTACCAAGACAATACTCGCCCTTCAAGTAACCGATCCGATTGCCGTTCTTGTCCTCCTCGGCGATTCCCAGACCCGCACAGATCACCGATAAGCCCTCCGTGTCCATTATCTTTCACCTTTTGTAGGCGTTATAGTTTGAAAATCGGATTGGTTTCAGTGTTACAAGGAGAGAGAGAGAGAGAGAGAGAGAGATGAGGGTTTTGCTATGACAGGAGTTCTGATCCGAAAGATAGAGAGCTGGGCATCCAGTTAGGGCTCTAGTGGCGCCAAATGGGGATGCGAATTTTCCCGCGCTTTCTGAGAGGCTGTGAAGGCTTAGTCTAGGGAGATAATATGCTGTCCCAGCGTCTGCAGAAAGCTCCTATACCCGAATATGTGGCGCCCTTTGATTTCTCTCTTTTTTTCCTTTCTTGTTTTATCCATTAAACGCCGTTGGACCGACCGGAAATGCATTGCGCTGTAATGTTGTCTAAGTGTACTCATTTTTTTAAAATTAACCCATATGTAAGATTTAACGAGGAAACCCTTAACTTAGTGATGTTCTCTAAGCTAAATCTTGACCAATAGTTTTATTGGTTATGAATTCGAATCTCTTCTCTTTTTCAAGTACATGCATATAAAAAGAATAAATAAAAAAAAAGATTTAACATCAAACTTATAAACTCAACATTCTCATCATTTTTGTCAATGTAAGATATTTTTTTATCAATTTATCCTGTCACACATTAAGCCTGTATTTTATTAAGTTCAACCCATTCCAACTTCCACATATCATGTCTTAACTTATTTTTGCTTCATTTAACCTAAATTTTAATATTAATTGATAATACTATTGGGCATTCTCCTTCTTTAAAAGCTAATTTATAAGAAAATTTTTCTAACTAACGTAGGATTCTTTTCAACTTTAGGCCCATGACAAAACCAAATTATAGTCTTCCAAAATTTGTGGTGTAATTGGTAGTTTCTATATCCAATGATTTATAAGTTTTATGACAGTTGAAATTTCAGGAAGTAAACTTGAGCTAAGAATCCAGCTCAATAAAAGCAGGTAGATAAGGAGTTGGTGACCCAACAAAGCCTTAGCCAGCTTGAGATAAAGTAATGAAAGGGAACTTAAATCTACAGCCAGATTTGTGAAAAGCAATGAAAGGGAACTTCGAAACGTATGTAACGCGTCGCATTCATTCCTCTCCCATGTTCACTTCTAAAACCCCCCACTATTGACAACCACGCGTACCTGTTTTCCACAGCATAAACCCCTGACCGCTCTCAATTAAACTAAGGGAAACTTGCCATGCGTATCTTCGATACAACCAAAGCGCCTGCTCTCTCTTTCCTCTCCTCCTCAGTACCTCCGCCACGCCAAATTTGCGGCGATTTCTCCAATACCTCCAAATTCATCACTTAAATCTCTCTTGTGTGACCCTCATTCTATTCCGAGACTCTGAAATCTCTCTCTGCCTCTCTCTCTCCCTCTCTCCCTTGCTCTGTTGCTCTGTGACAATGGCGCAAGTGGTAGCTACGCGATCGATTCAGAGCTCTTTCCTGTGTCCTAGCACTGGATCCGTGCAAGATAGAGTGGAAAAGCTAAAACCTTCAGGTTTTGCTTCCAAGGCGTTGGCACGTGAGGAGAAGAAGAGCAACCGCCTCTTTTATCGGAGGTCTCGCATTGTCGCGAAGAGATCCGCACGTACCGAGCCTGACGTCCTTCCGGTCTCACCGGAGGATGTACCAATTGTACGTCCTAGTCCTTTCCTTTTGTTTAACATTTCCTTTGATTTTGCTTAGTTGTGGAGAAAATGTTGGTAAAATTGGAAGCGTCTTTTCCGAAGCACGTTCTGTGCAAGTGCTTTTAGTGTATTTGAAATCTTTCACGGTGGCTAAAAACAAAAGCATGCAGAAAATCTGGACCTTCTTCTCTTTAACTGGGCAGTTAAGTAGCCATAATGTTTGAGGCTTCGTTTAGATGCTGGGGGCATTAAGACGAAATCAAAGCTTTGTTTTTTTCTTTTACAAGTCCCTTTGGTTGTAACGAAAACGCATTCGGGAGAGAGAGGGCGAAAGAAAGAAACATTGCAAGCTTTTACTTTTATCTATATCTTACCATTCTTCTGTGGTGCTGATCAGAGAGCGGAGCAATTTCAGCATCTGCAAGTTCAACATCTGGTTGACGCACCGCCCACGGCCGTGTGGTCCAAGCCAATAGTTAGACGCAAGACGAAGATCGTGTGCACCATCGGTCCTTCTACAAACACGCGTGAAATGATATGGAAGTTGGCTGAGGCTGGAATGAATGTTGCCCGGCTGAATATGTCTCACGGAGATCACTCGTCTCATCAGAAAGTCATAGATTTGGTTAAGGAATATAATGCCCAAGCCAAGGACAATGTAATTGCAATCATGCTCGACACCAAGGCAAGTGTTTGCTTTCTGTTACTTCGGTAAAGTGAGTTAGGCATTATCTAGATAGAGAAGGGGAAATAGTAAGTTCGCTACTTTGGAATGCATATATACCTGTTAGAGTGCAGAAACATGAATCTGAGAGTGCTTGCATCCATGTTGAATAATTGCACGAGATTAAATCGTATGGCTGGAAATAAGCCAGTAGGTTTAAGCTTTTGGGTCACGGTTGTGTTCCAACATTTTATAAGTTTCTGGGTTGTGGTGTTTGTCTTCCCAACAGTATTTGCATAATTGTGTAGGTTGCAATTGTATTAGTTGAGATTACAGTCATAAGGAAAGGATATACAGAAGAACTTCTCTATTTCTAGAACAAGAACTCATCAAATTTCCATTTGGAACTTTAATGCAACAAGTTATGGAGAGATTTTGAGGTATGCGTTTGACTTGTATGCTTTGAGGATCATGGCATGGCATTATATGTGTATGGGAACTAAGCAGGATGTATGTTGTATGTCATTCATATGGTGTCTAGGTTTAGTCTCTTGTCGTATTTAGGTGAAAATTTGCAGTCGCATAGCAGTGGAGATGCCAACGTGGAAAGGATTTACTCTGTAATTGTCCAAGTCAAGTGGATGTGTCTTGGTTTTTATCGTAGATCAATCTTTATGAATTTCATATCTAATTTATCTTTCTATTTTTTCTCCCCCTGCATTTCTATCAGGGTCCTGAAGTGCGGAGTGGAGACCTGCCACAACCAATCACGTTAGAAAGTGGGCAAGAATTCACTTTTACGATCCGGAGAGGGATTGGCACAGCAGATTGTGTTAGTGTGAACTACGATGATTTTGTTAATGATGTAGAAGTCGGTGACATGCTTCTTGTTGATGGTATGATATATATGTGCTTTCAGTTAAACATGAAAGTCTCTATCACCTTTAACTGTGGTGATAGATTGAAAAGCTTCACTCAGAGGAGATAATACTTTATTATTTCATGGTTGAAGCTTTTCAACCTTTATGACATCTTTGGATGTCATATTATCTTGGTAGAGTGTGATGGTATAATAACAATTTAAATGGCCGTAAAGAAGCCAGGTCCATGAGTACGGACAGATAATTTCCCTTTTGGTTGTGACATTTGCATAGATACGAAGGCAAACATGCATATATAATTACCATGAAGAAAATAGAATGAAATGTGAGACACACACATGCATTCATATTTGCACTTATGCATTTTGTGCTGGCCTTTACGTGATCCATTAGCATATCAAATTCTCAGTACTAAGATCAATTGGTGCATGTATGCATGGTCTAAGACATCCTAAGACGCAATCAGCATGCTTTTCAGAAACTGTATTACGCTGTTTTGTTGATGGAAGAGTGCCATTAACATACCATTAACATAAAATGGGAACATGTTACTTTTCAAGAGATGACTGACTCTCACACTGTTGATGTGCTTGTACATTCTGTCAGTATTGTCCAGTGGGTTCTGGTGGTTAAAGATTTAAAAAAAAACGTGGAAATTATAGCATTCAGGTAGACAAATGATGCTGATGCCATATACCTGACTTTCTCACTTTGTATGAAATTTGAGAACACTTAAGTTCATCGAGAATGGTTATTAGCCTTAGTTTTGTTTCCACCAAAAACTCTACTTGAAGTACTTGTGATGAATTGTCATTACAAGCTTAACTTCTGTGTTTCACAACCTTCACATATAGTAGATTATAACTATAGCTTCCGCTTAGGGCTTAGTGGTCTTTGAACTGCTAGTGTAATTGAAGAGGCAAGCATGCCGACCACTGTACATTAAACAGGAATTTGAAAAGTAACGTGCCTTGTCAAGATATCAGCACTTCTGACTTTTAATCTACTGTGCAGGTGGAATGATGTCATTGATAGTGAAGTCTAAGACAGAAGATTCAGTGAAATGTGAAGTTGTTGATGGAGGAGAGCTTAAGTCAAGACGTCACTTAAATGTTCGAGGAAAAAGTGCAACACTACCCTCCATCACTGGTTAGACACTTGGCTTATAATGTTCTCTTGAAATATCCTAATGATTTGCATTTTCTTCCTTTTCTCTCTCTCTCTCTCTTGCTGTCTTCTCTCTTGAAGGTGAGGAGGTACTGACACAGTTCTATTTTGCAAATGGACATAATGGTCTATGTTACTTGCTGCAGAGAAGGATTGGGATGATATCAAATTTGGAGTGGATAATGGAGTTGACTTTTATGCTGTTTCCTTTGTTAAAGATGCACAAGTAGTTCATGAATTGAAGAATTATCTGCAAAGTAAACATCCAGATACACATATTTTCACTTTTAGAGGCAAAATTTTGGTACTTGCTTGTTAGCTCTGGAGTACCAGTTATAATTTACCTTTTCATTTGCTGTGGCAGGCTGTGGTGCAGATATACATGTCATTGTAAAAATTGAAAGTGCAGACTCTATCCCAAATTTGCATTCCATTATCACCGCTTCTGATGGGGTAATCTTTCTAATCATTGCATTGTATTATTAGTTGCTGTTATATCTTATTGAAATTTGTTGTTTGGACGCTGAATTTCATCATCCTGATTGAGTATTGATATCATTTAATGTTCTTAGTATTTGTCATGCCCTGGTTGCCTGGCTTTTGTACCCTATGAAAAGTAACAAATACTTGTCCTATTTTAGGCAATGGTTGCAAGAGGAGACCTTGGAGCAGAGCTCCCAATTGAAGAGGTTCCACTTCTGCAGGTACTTTACTACAATGAGAGAGGAGATATTATCACATGTTGGTGGCATTTTACAAGGAATTTAAAGACAGCAAGTCAAGATATTCTCTGACATACAGAGTATTGTTAATTCAAAATGCAGGAGGAGATAATCAGAATCTGCCGTAGCATGGGGAAGGCTGTTATTGTGGCGACAAATATGCTGGAAAGCATGATTGTACACCCAACTCCAACCAGAGCAGAGGTATCAGACATTGCCATTGCTGTCCGAGAGGGCGCTGATGCAGTCATGCTCTCTGGTGAAACTGCTCATGGAAAGTAAGTTACTTCTTCTGACCTATTAGTCTGCTTCTTGGATATGACTAAATGAAAATTTTTGTGTGAGCCTGATGCACATTGAGAAACATCTGTCATTGAACCCACCATACGGCAGCACTGGTTTCTATTCTTCTATTCTTGTCATTACTCCACTCCAGAGAGATTTGATGTCCTTTAAAAACAATGCCTTCAGATTCGAATGGTCTTGAAATGTTTGCATATCATATTTTGGTTACTAAAGAAGAATGTCCAGGATGGGGTAACTCAAATTGCAAGACTCAACCGTAACAGTCTACATTTCCTATGAGCCCTTGTAGGATTTAATCATGAGGATTTTTTGTGTAAACTTATAAGCCTTATGGTGATGCAGGTTCCCCTTGAAAGCTGTGAAAGTCATGCATACAGTTGCATTGCGGACTGAAGCTACTCTATCGTCTAGTGAAATGCCATCCAACCTTGGTCAAGCCTTCAAGGTTATTTAACACACAAATTTTCATGTATTTCAATGCTTCATTAAGTCTTACCTTCATTATCACGCATCCTTGTTCCCCCCCTCTCTTCCCGAGATCAATTTGAATGTAAGCTGTGAATACTGACTGAAAGTGTTTTTTCTGTAGAACCACATGAGTGAGATGTTTGCTTACCATGCAACCATGATGTCTAACACTCTTGGAACATCAATTGTTGTCTTCACCAGAACCGGTTTTATGGGTATCCTGCTGAGCCACTATCGACCTTCTGGCACCATATTTGCTTTTACAAATGAGTGAGTTTCTGTCCCCCAATTTAAAATTTATCACCATTCAATGAGGATGCTGTTTGCCTGAGAATTTAAGTTATGGTATTGCATATTATTGGGTCTCAGTCGTGCTGGCATACATTTTGGATTCACTTAATTTTTGCGTGGGTTACTCTTGACAGATTCCTAGCCAAGGAAAACTAAAATTGTATATGTCATTTTTTGTCTGAGTTTGGCTGCGTAAGTGAAAATATAGAACAATAAGCTCATTATTGATTGTTTATCAATTCATGAACGAAGTCTAGTTTCTGTTTGTCGCAGTAACTGAGTTTGGATTGAAAAGGAATGTGAATCCTACCCCATCCCTACATCCCCCTCAAAAAATTAGTAAAAAAGAAAAAATGAAAAGGAAAGTGAATCTTATAATGGGCTGAAACACACAAGTTTGACGACCACGCAGGAAGAGGATACAACAAAGGCTGGCTTTGTATCAAGGAGTGTGTCCCATATACATGCAGTTCTCCGATGATGCTGAAGAGACCTTTGCAAATGCCTTAGCTTCACTAAAGGTAAATTTTTAAGAGGAAAGTTCAATTGCACTCTTGACTTCGGCAGTAGTTAGATATTGTGATCTGCTCAACTAGCTAATTGAAATCATGACGTATGTTGGATTTATTAGTTCAACATGTTCATTTGTCCGTCTTTGAAACCTAACATAGTATCCTCATCATTGGGTTTCTGATGCATCTAACTTTCTGCGTCAGAATTTCACATAGGTAGTTGTAGGATACACACCAACCTTCAAAGACAGGTTCCAGATCACTTGTCCTGCACCAGTTATGGGTTTGCTTTCCATGTATCTGGTATACTTTATGACCAACAGAGATTGGAACTAACGAAATTTGGTAAAAATTTCTAATTTGAAGGCTGACCTCTTTGAAAGATAGTTTAAGGTTGGTCATCTGTAAGTGAACCATCCTTGATCTAGCTTGGAGTTTGGCTGGAAATCAGGGTTTGGTTGGGATCGGAGTTAGTTGAATACTGTTAGCGCATAGTGCTGAGTGGGAATGATCGGTGAATGTCCTTGATCTACTATGATCAAGTTCTGTTTCTCTATGTTGGCTATCTCCATTATGCATGATATACTCTATTGTTTTTCATATGCAGAAGCAAGGGATGTTGAAGGAGGGAGAAGAGGTAGCACTTCTTCAGAGTGGACGACAACCCATCTGGCGATTCCAGTCCACTCACAACATTCAGGTCCGGAAGGTGTAGACGCAAAGTAAGATATAGAGTCAGCTACATTGAGTTACCTGCCCATGCATTGTGATCTTTTCAAACTATCTAAGGTCTCCGACTTATTCTGGGGCTTCCCCCGGCTCGATTAGTGTAATTTTTTTCTTGCAGTGTTATATATGTATTTCAAGCTTCCATCTCCTTGTATTTTTTTTTTTTTAATTTCCTCATAAATTTTAATTCAACAGCTTGCTCTTTCATCTTGGTAAAAACTGACAGAGTTTGGCTTCTTAAAGGATAACTCGATTCGTCTTTGGTCCAGATATTAGTCACAATGTAATCTGAATAGATTGAAACTAGGGGTTGTTTATTTATAGCTTTATAGCAGAACAAGAGTCCCAATTTATTTATTTATTCCTTTGAAACTATCTAATCACATCTACAATACCATGGGATGCATGAGGCACCATATTTCTGTGATTATCTCAGGGTAGGCCACTTGAAAGTAGTAACCTCACACACTCCCCTCGATGAAGGAACTATAACCAGTCCTATCATCGAAATACCTGGACCAGAGCATAACACCTCCATACTTGGGTGATTCCTTCATCACCGGAAGAATTTGAGAAATCAGCACGCTGGGTGGAATATACCCGCTTCCTGCCGCCACTGGAGCTGCCGGCAACCCTAGAAACAGACTGCCAGCATTTATGGATGTAGCCCATCGGTTCCATGAACTTATAAGGTTATTGATGTTACCCACTCTGTACTGGCATGGAGCGTTGTTATAGAACTGAACCCAAACGTGGTCAAAAAGCCCTGTATTTAGAGCGTTGCCTAGAAAAAAGTCTGGAAACGGACATTGTGGAGCTGCACTCAAATACACTGCTCTTCCTGCCTGGCTATATGCCTTCAGGTAACCAGCAAGTTCCCCCCAGTGGTAAGTTGAGCCAAGCTCTATGTCAAAGTCTATGCCGTCTAATATGGCATCGCCCAAGGGGCGTGAAGGTGATTCCCCACCCAGGAAATTGTTCCACAGATAATCAGCTACATTTTCAGCATCCAATGAAGAAGCTAGAGAGTAGCTTCCTAATCCTCCTCCGATGGAGAGCAGTACCTTGACTCCTAGAGCTTGGCAGCTTCTAATCCCGTAGCTAATTATGGTGCACCCATTGGACTCTGGGTTGCAATGACCCGCAAGGTTGATTTCTGGGGTTCGGCCACTGCCAAATTGGTCTAGGAAAGATATGATTACATGAGAATATTTCCCCGTCGCACATGTTTCAGGGAGACTTCCTTCGTAGGCACTTTGGCCCCAGTAGATGGCAATGCCACCGGCGTGAGAGGATCTGATGAGGCTCAGGACTATGAGAGGAAGGAGTAGAGGTGTAGCCAGAGGAATTCTAGCCATTGTTGCTAGTACATCAATAAGAGCAACTTGTGTTTCTTGCTGCAATGTATCGGCGTTGCTCCCTTTTATAGCGTTAACGCTGCCCTTCATTTTCCAAAGTCTGATACGGAAAGCAAATTTCAAGTACATTTTACAGCTTTTATACGTGATTTACAAGTATAATAAGGTTTTATTTTCATTATATCTTGACAAGATCCACAAGAGAAGGGATGCGAAGGATAAAATTTTGGATTAATGAGAATAATAGTTATAAATATTGAAGGTCTAATCCTATTATTCTATCGAAATAATTTCTGAAAAATTGGAGCTTGAATAATTTTTTCTTCTGTTCATAAATGTCAATTCCTTTTCCTTCTCTCTTTTGCGTATAGATTTGTCGGTAAGATTCCGTTCCTGACGTTCCACGGCGATCACCGTAGCGTTCCCTTTTAAACTGTTCCCCCTTTTTTGGAACAGAGTTTACATTTTTCATCTCTTTATCCGTTTCATATTTAATTGCAATATACTTTTAATGTCGTTTTCTCGATATGCATGTCTTAATATCATGGGTAATACAATGCTAGGAAAATAGATTTATACGTGTATGTACACATCAAGAACCTCCAGTATGAATCATGCTTTAGGGAGAGAGCGTGCCGTAAAGTTTAAGGAAAGATTTACTTGTGCAGTAGAAGGGTACCAGCGTCATCGTTGTCGTTCTCATGGGTTCCAACGACTGTTGGACGAGATTCTGTGCATTAGATTTGTTGATTGTTTGGAAAAAGTGACGTCATTTATTTGAAAATAATAGTTGGATTTTAAAGTTTGTGTAGAACAATAGTAAGTTGTTAAGGCAATGACCAAAACATGCTGCACCCTTCACGTTTGGCAGGTTGATTAGACCATGCAAATAAGAAAAACATTAAAAAGGAAGCTTCACAAGTTGTTTGTGTTCTTAATGTTAGGATTGAGAAACTCTTTTAACTTTAACTTTGTAATATTTTACAAATAACTTAATATTTAATTATTAGTATTACTACTTTGGTTCTTCTATATCTTTCTAAAGATTATATAGAATCCTTTTTATATAACTTAATATTTAATTATTAGTATTACTACTTTGGTTCTCCTATATCTTTTTAAAGATTATATAGAATCCTTTTTATATAACTTAATATTTAATTATTAGTATTACTACTTTGGTTCTCCTATATCTTTTTAAAGATTATATAAAATCTTTTTTATATACCTTTTAACTCTCATAGGTTAGTTTTCTAACCAATGTGGGATAAATAGTTAGGACAAACTCTTTTCTTTCCAATTCATGTAGGACATGAACTCCCAAATCATGCCGAACCAATTCTTCTTTTGAGAATTCAAATTGCATTCAACACTTAATCTTAAAAAATATTAAAAAGGAAGCTTCACAAGTTGTTTATGTCCTTAGTGTAATGGACTTAAAAAAAAAAATGGTTCAGCACTCAAGTCTTAAAAATGAACTGAGTTAGCCTTTAACCAGAATCACTCTTATAGAGATAACTTTGTAGAGAATAAGAGAATTCAAGACAAAATAGAGTATTAAAAGTAAGGAGAGTTTATATAACTTATATGACTTGTTTTTCTAAATATATTCTTATTAAGACTAACACTACGATCATAAATATGAAATCATAATAGTAACCTCTGTTAAATATTAGTATCATTACACTTAGGTGTAGAAGAGAAACATCTCCCTTATTAAAGAGAGAGGTTAGTTACTCTCTACTAAATTCAAATACAAAGAATAAATCACATTACAAGAGGAACATGACAGGCAACAATCAACTTGAACAACACGTATGTGTTCTTTTTTTATTTCTTCAATTAAAGATCTGAATTAACAGAGATATCCAACTCAAGATCGATAAAGCTAGATGGCATAAGTCATGAACTTTCCAAAATCGCGGAACTGTATCCTGTCTGATCATCATGATATTTTGACCAAAGCATCACACCACCATACTTCGGCGACTTCTCAATGACAGGCAGAATTTGTGATGTCAGCACGTCGGGGGGAATATACCCACTTCCGGCTGCCGCAGGTGCTGCCGGTAGACCCAAAAATATTCTCGATGCCGGTACTGAGCTTGTCCATCTTTTCCATGAGCTTATTAGGTTACCGCTGTTACCCGAACTATATTGGCATGGCTGATTGTTATAGAATTGAACCCAAACGTAGTCAAAAGAGCCTGTGTTAAGGGCGGTACCAAGAAAGCTATCGGGAAATGGATATTTTAACACTCCAACACTCTCCTGCAGTCTCACGTTGGGCGCGGTGAAAGGTGGGACCAGTCTAGAGGGACCACACCAAGGTAGGCAGGACACAGGGCTGGCTTTGATACCATATTAGAAATTGAATGGCCCATCTAAAACACAGAACTGTGCAATAGTGGGTTGCCAGTGGAAGCTTATAAGGTCAGACTCTCCTGTTGCCTTACTTAATGTGGGACTGGATATTTTAACACTCCAACAATGCCATCCAAAATGGCATCTCCTAATGGACGTGACGATGACTTACCACCCAAGAAATTGTTCCACAAATAATCTGCTACGTTTTTGGCATCCTCAGCAGAAGCTAGAGAGTAGTTTCCGACTCCACCTCCAATGGACAGCAATACCTTTATTCCACGCCTTTGGCAATTTCGAATGCCTTCACTGACTATCGTGCACCCATTGCTCGCTGGGTTGCAGTGACCGGTGAGTTCGATTTCAGGGGTTTGGCCACCTCCAAATTTGGTGAGGAAGGCTATGTTTACATACGAATATCTTCCGGTGGCACAGGTTTCAGTCAGTGTTCCCTCGTTGCCGTTTTGACCCCAGTAGATGGAGATGCCACCGGCGTAGGAGGTTTTGACCAGGGCCAGGAACTAGAGGGGAAGGAGTAGCGGTGCAAGACGACAAAGCCCACGCATTTTTCTTTATGTGAAGCTCTTTTGTGAGTTCGTCTGTTTTGTGCTCTCGTAATCTGAAGGGGAGGCCTCTTTTATAGAATTCAGAGGGGTCTAAAAGTTTGAAAATTGATCAAAAACGCGTTCCATTAAATTACAATATAGTTGTTCTACGCCGGACTGAATCTACTAGCCTGAATCTATATTAAGTTACATATTACATTATATGGTTCCCTTTGTCGCTTCCAATGTGTCTTCTCTTTGTATGTAACGTAGCTATGCTTGTGCTTTTGGTGTTGTCTGATACTTGGTTACATCTCCGTCTCAATGAAGGCTACCTCCCTTTTTCCGTTTTTTGTCTCTCTCGTTACTTCTATTGACGAGCTTCACAAATGATTACTTGTTATCAGTCTAAGAACTTCTAAATTACAAATTACACCAAATTTATGAGAGAGAGTGATCTCTTCACACGTAGTACTAAGAAATAAGTCGATTATTTGCTAACTCAGTAATAAACTAGTAAAACTTGGGATTAAGAGGTCCCAAATATTGGGTACATGAGCTGGGTGTAGGTTAGGCAAGGGTAAGATAATCTAGGGTAAAGTTTGTTATGACAATGAATAAAAGTACCTAAGCTATTTACTTTTATTCGTTAAAAGAAAGCTGTATATAATTTCTTGATGTTGTTATATGTCGTTTTATGTCAAAACAGGAGGCGTTAAGCTCAACAGGGGTGCCACTTATATTTAAACCCAGTAAAGATTACCATAGAAGTAATTGGTCCCCTATGTCTGGGTACATAAATATATTGCATATTCAACGTCCCAGCCCATCATGAAAATGTTTTTCATGCCATGGGATATGGAGATGGGAAGATGGAGTAGGCTGTCGGCTTTGCTTGCTGGGAGCTTAGGAGTGATTTTACTGGTGCAGTTCGTACTCTTAAATGGTTCTGAGAAGATCCCACTTAGGAGAATTACGAGGAACGTCACCAACCCTCTTGGCGTCGAGCTGCGTACTGATGATCCTAACCTGGTGGTGGTGGACAATGGCCTTGTGCAAGTCCCATTCTCGAGACCCACAGGTCATGTAGTGGGAATAAAGTACAAGGGTATCGATAATTTACTTGAGGAACTTAATCCAATAGATGATAGAGGGTAAGTGATTACTCTTGGAGATGTTACCCGGAATGTCTTCAAATTTCGCCCTTCCATTTCCCATGTTATAACGCTTATTATGCTTTGTCTGATATAATCAAACTCGTACAGGTAGCAGCGATCTTTTTAGCAAGTAATTAACTTATCCCAAACTGATTAGAACCCGCATGGGTTTTCTACTCTAGGCTGAATGCATTCATTTCACTAACTTAACATTTCGTGTCTTGAATATATACAGCGTAGCAGGAACAAACTTCACTGTTATAAGCCAAACCACTGACCAAGTAAAGGTCTCGTTTAATCAACAATGGGATGTTTCGTAGAGTGGAGCAATATATCCCGTAAATGTGCATAGAAGATACGTAATGACCTTGCAGGGTATTATTCTTATGCCATTTGTAAGCGCAACGAAGGATATCCTGAGGTAGAGAATAGTCAAGTTAGGATTATTTACAAGCTCCCAAAAGAAAAAAACAAATTTACTACATGGCAATATCGGACGACAAGCAGCGGATCATGCTAACCATAAGCGACTGAGAGAGTGGTCAAGCCCTGGCATACCCAAAGGCTGTTCTATTGAATCCAAGCAACTAAATTCAAACGAGAGGGGATGACAAGTACCAGTACTCGTTGGAGAAACAAGACAACAAGGTTCATGGGTGGGTATCCGCTGACCCAGCTGTAGGATTCTAGATGATAACACCAAACTATGAGGTCCGATCGGCAGGTACCAACAAACAAGACCTCACATCCAACGTTGGCCCGTTCATGGATGTTTATGAGCAATCATTATGCTGGAGAGGGCCAAAATATGATTGCAGATGGAGAGGCACGGAAAAAGGTTTGTGGCCCCGTACTGGTATATCTCAACTCAGGTCCCATTAACGATCCCAACCACTTTGGGAAGATGCTAAAAAACAGATGTCGAGTGAAGTTGGTAGCTGGCCTTACAGCTTGATTCAATTGGAAGACAAGCCTAGTGCCAGTCAACGTGGAACAGTTGCGGGCAAATTAGCAGTCAATGAGCGGTACATCAATCAGGCAAAAACACCGATGGGATCCGCTTATGTGGTTTGGCAGCTCCCAGAGAGGTTGAGTAGTGGGAAAAAGAAATTAAGGGTTATCAATTCTGGACCAAAGCTAACGAGAATGGAGAATTCGAAATTGACAACGTCCGGCCCGGAGACTATGATTTGTATGCATGGTTCTCTGGTGTTGTAGGGGATTACAGAAGCCCTACCATCGTTACTGTTAAACCAGGGCTAAAAGTCCAACTCGGTGACCTTGCATATAAGCCTCCAAGACAAGGTCCAACGCTTTGGGAAATCAGCATCCCCGACCACTCTGCACAGAGTTTTTGGATCCAGATCCATACCCGGCGCTCACTAATCGTTTGTTCAGCAATCTTCCAGAAAAGTTCGGGCAGTACGGATTGTGGGATCGTTATACAGATTTATACCAACATGGGGATCTCATTTTTAACGTTAGTGTTAATGATTATCACAAAGATTGGTTTTTCGCCCACGTTGCTAGGAAAGAAAACGGTGGTGCATATATTGGAACAACATGGCAGATCAAAGTCGATCTTAAAAGTGTTAACTACGGAAATTACACACTCCAGTTGGCCTTAGCATCAGCAAATGCAGTTGTTGCAGGTTCGATTCAACGACCCCAATGCCAAACCCGCTCACTTCTCGGCTGGGGGGATTGGAGAGGATAATGCAATCGCGAGGCATGGCATTCATGGGCAATATTTGTTCTATAACATTGGTGTTCCAAGCAGTCTATTTAATGTGGGAGCCAACACAATCTATCTCAGACAACCAAGATCCCAAACTGAATTCGAAGGAGTTATGTATGACTACCTTCGTCTAGAAGCACCTCCTGAATTTTGTCGCCTATTAGATACACAGTCTGACATATAGCTATGATGTTTGGTTCTAGCAACAAGAAGGATTTATTTGATGTATTGCCAACAATCATCAAGTCTAAATTTTTAGTACAGGAATGAGTTGAAATTTTTTGTTAAAAAAAAAAAAAAGAGGCCGTAGCTCCTCACGACCTAATATTCCATTCTTCTCTTATTTCTCGTAAGAAATATGCTTAATTTATGCGTTATCTCCACCTAATATGGTGGAATATTCCATTCACAGAAGGATTATCCCTTCAACCATAACATCTCGAGGGTTCCAAAACCCAATAATAAAATAAAGACAACCATAATTATCTTGAACTTAAGAATGGTCCCATATAAGAGAGAATGATCCATACCTCATATAAAATCTTAAGACATTAAGTGTAGAAATTTAGATCTTTATAAGCTATTCCTCTAAATATTTATATTTCTATGTGAGATTTAAAAAATCCTCTTTTCTCAAATATGGAATAACACTTCTCATTGTGAATTTTGTCCATAAATAAAAGGGCATAAGAAAGAACCTAAGTTCTTTATGAGAGTGGAACTTATATACCAATAGGGGATTTTCATAGCAGATACAAGCAAAATCAATAATTTGTCCAAGCTAAATAATATGATAGAAGATAAATTTGTATGGATTTCTTTAGCTAGTGGAAGTCATTCAATTCATTTTGCAATTCCCAATCCATCTATAGTATTTTGGCTAGCTATGCAAGATTAGTTAGTGATAAGTGATGTACTTCAGCTCTTTAGAGTATCTAGAGATAAGGTTACTAATTATGCTGCTCATTGTCCAAGGACCATAACATTACAAGGTGTTCATACATTATAACAATATGGGAACATCCAAAGACTATTTTCAACATATGACCATACTATTTATTATAAAATGCAAGAATCAATTGGCTTTTGTACTATGTGAAAGAGTAAAGTTTATAGGCAAGTATTGTTAAATTTCTATCTACTTCACTTATTTGTGTTATCTAAAAAGAAAGGAATGACATAAGTTTTAGATACATTACCAATCCTAAAAATATTAATCTTGAAGGTATTAAGAGGTTTACTAGAGAGATTTTTTATGTAAAGAAGATATGCAAAACAATTGAAATGATATATATTCAACATGTTTGGAGGTTAGATGAGACTATTTTTCCTTCTACAATAATTTCTATTGGATTCCAATTAGGTTTCATTCTCTCTATAAAATTAGTGCCAATGTGTGTATAAAACAATCAAGAAATTAGAAATTTTTTTTCTTCTACCTCTCAATTTTAAGTTTGTGCTCTTTGGCCATCAACTTCTCTATTTTAACTCTAAATATATCAGAAGATCCCATCCCAAATATATTTCTAAGTCTATCTTTTCTAATTCTTTTTTCTAAATTTTGGTTGCAACCGTTAGAATTTGTATACAGTAAGTCCACTGGCAACGCGTTTTTGCTAAGTTATATATTGAGAAGCACCTATCCTATCCTCAACTTTATTCGTTTTTTACTTTTATGCTTTCCACTATCTTATTCAATCCAATTTTTCTATAAGGTGAAGGACCTTTAACATTTCATTAAACTAGTTCCGTAAAAGATACCTAATTTAATTAACTGGAATATATTCGATACGTTGAACTTAATCAATTTTCTTGCAATCTTGATATTGATTTGGTCAACTAGCAAGATTTCCCGCTATATGAATCTTTTCCAAGATCACACTACCAATTAATATTAATCACTTTACTATTACGTACGGACTAAAAGGGCCTATATTAGACGCCTTTTCGTAATGGTTCTTGCAAAGTGTAACCAATCCGTACGGAGGACATGCTTTTTAGTTCAAGGATCTTTCCCCATGACAATTGGGCCGCCCGGCACTTTGCTGCTACAGCATCCTAGTCTTCGAGTCTCTACTAAGGAAAAGTAGATGTCCTCCAACATGCAAGTATAATAAATAATAAGGGATAGCTAGCATGTGGGATTCTGATAGATTTTTTGTGCCAAGAATAATGCCTATTAATTTTGGTGCCAAGTATAATGCCTATTAATTTTTTGTGCCAAGTAAAATGTCTATTCCTAATGACTAGTCCTTTGTACGAGCGGTTTACATTCCATTGAGTAAAGACCATCTGTGCGGCATCATCAATCTTATAAATAGGGAGCAGGCTTCAACTCTTCAGACATGGAGGAGAAAGCTAAAGGAAGTGAGTTCCGGGGAAGTAGACAGGTGTGGTATGGTTCCGGCTTGTTTTCTAGTTTGTGTCTAAAGCTCTAAGATGAGCCGGAACCAATATCACTCTTGTATGCTTCTTTCCATGGCTTTTCCATTTTTGAACCGAAGCTATCAGCAGCAGCTTTTACCTGATCCAAGATTCCTTTTAGCAGAATGCAAGTTTTCTCTGTTTTATTTTACTTTCATATTGTTCTTATTCCTGTTGTAGATTTACCGATGCTTGATTTTAGTGAAGTCAGAGGACCAAAGGACAACGGCAGAGACACCCTTTCATAATATGTATTTCTCTCAAAGAAATAATGAGCTTGGCTTTTATGAGAGACTAAACTGGCCTCCTATAGTTCATCAGTCGTTTTCCTTCAAAGGTTGCTGTTTAAAAAATTAAAAAATTAAGGTTTTTCTTCTCGCTCTTGAAATTACACTCCCTGTATTATGTCCGATCTATCGTTTGGCAGTTGCTTGTACAGAATTTCTACAGCACTCTGAATACTGCTTCCGTAGTCTATCATATACTAAAGCTACTTCCATAGTCCTTAAACAGCTTGCTAACATAAAAGGACAGGTAAAAGGCCCACGTCACAATTGACTAATGGAATGATAAGGACTGACATCGGAGCCTTCACCGTCTAGCAACTGTCGAAGAACAACAGAACCGGTTGAGGAGAATTTGGACATAGGAGCTTTGTAATTTGTTGGTGAAGTTTTAGTTTTAGTTTTTTTTTTTTTCGATGTTCAAGTTTATTGGCAAAGTAATAAAAGAAGTTGAATAGATCCTTTCTTAAGAAAATTAATGACTTGGCTAAAGAAGAGCCAAAACTGCCCAAAAAAATGTCTGCCTCCCGAAAAGGAAAGATAGACACATGGAACAAGGTTATTATCCTTGAACTCCTACGCCGCTTAAACGTCGACGACGACCAATCCACCCTAGGACCAGTCTCATCAAAAGCAGAAGCCTTTTGGAGATGAAACTCTCGGCAACTGTTCCTAGGCTGAGGAACCTTAGCCAGACTCGCAAAATATGACATGTCAGGTATTGCCGGTTCGGGGCCAAGTTAAGGCCGAAGTGAAGGTTAACGGGGGCACGAATTTGAAATGGCCCTGAGCCACCTCCTCAGGCCTGATGCCCTTCGCAGTGATGAGGAGAAGTGAGCAGTAAATGATTCTCTGGCTGGCAATTCCAAGAACTTAAGTCCCAAACAAACTGCTTGTCCAAGGTATCAACCAAAGAAATCACAAGTGGCTTTTCGAAATCTTCACTAAGAAGACCTCAACCATATGTTCTCAAGCACCTTTTAGATGTGAGACGTTCTCTTTTTTGATAAATGCATCTTGGCCTGGCCCTAACGAAGCTTGGAGGGCAGAGTGCATAAGTTGAATGGGAATTTTCATTTCGAGATTCTGTTATGTACAATCATTAGGTAATCAATGCTAATTATCGTGTCTTTATTTGTATGGAGGAACAATAGTATATATGTTAGGAAAAGCAAAGTCGTAACGAATTTCCTCCATTATACTATTTTAATGTTTTGGGAGAGTTAATCTTATAGATAACTGCGACTAGTCCTAGGAGAATAGACCACTTTCTGAGATCATGAGATTTGTCCTTCTGAGTATCTAAGATCGTAATTAGATTGGCTTGATATTTTTTGCTTTGTAAAAAGGTTGTTCACCATCGTTTAGCCTCAGTTGAGACCGTCATCCTGTTCACTTTAAAAAACCAACGTCGAAGTTAATTAGAAGTAATTGAAAGAAATATTAACGCACATGACGACATTTGAGGAGGAGTTATAACTCGGAACAGAGACAAATCATCTTAGTTCTTCAGGATCGTCTCCAACAATAAATAGGCATGCTAATATGAGTCGGTTGTGTGTTTTACTGGAAGCTGGAGTGAAGCTAACAATTAACTATCAAAGTTGGAAACCTGAGTACATTTAAATCATTTCCTCAAATGAGGAAAGCAACGTAACTAAGAAGCTAGGTGGCTATAAAACGGCCAAGTTAGACTGGGAACACGAAGCAAACCAAAAACCCAACATATGAACGCAAGGGAGAAACCGCTGTTGCAAAAGAACAATCCAAAACCGCTGCTTCATACCAAACCTTATTTGCGGACCAATCATCTTAGTACAAGATTGAGGAACTAAATAAGACATTACTGTATCTTAAAACACCCCGGTTATATCCCTACTTTCAATTAATCGCTCTACTTGAGTCATTTCATGCTTACCTCTAGTCTTTCTCATTAATTGCTACTTTTTTAGTTCTTTCCTCAAGTTACAAGTTTGCCAATCAGTCCACCTAAACAAGAAACGAGACTTTAACTAAAAAATATGTAAGGTGGTGAAGGTCCACTTGAAAAATGGCCACATTATGTCCATAAGATGGACATATAACAAAAGAATAAAAAGGAATATTTTAACTGGTCGTCAACCTTGTACGGCTTGGAATTAGCTGCGAGACGAATAAAGGAGTGAGGACTTTTAAATATAATGTGGCAAAACGCTAGTAAAAGGGACTTTTACTAACAATATCTTTTGTATTGAGTATCTCTACTGCCTTTTGTTACTAAATTAGATAACAAATGCCTTAAAAGTTCTTATCCCGTGTTCTTCAAGGATTTGATCGAATAAGTTTTCAAGCAAATGTTTTGTTGAGTCTTAGTTGGAGAATTCCAAACTCTATCTTTTCCTAGATGAATTGTAATGCTGGGGTATGCCCCTAAGCCTTTGTATTACCTTTTATTCTTCGATGAATAAACTCACATATTCATCAAAAAAAAAAAAAAAAAAAAAAAAAGTTTTGAACTACACGTATCAGATAAGTCTATCTTAAAAATTAATTTTAGTTGTGCTTTAAAAAGTCGAATTTGCAGCCGCGGCATCCAGTCCATCATGGCTTTTTACCTTGTTGCCAAGTTAGGACATTCAGAAGTAATCAATCTTATCCTTGTTATGGCACTAACTTTTATGCTTTCCAATCTTCAATCTGATTTATATGTTGGGGCCAGAAGCTTTAACTTTCCATCTGATTAATTTTTCAAAAGATAATTGAGGAAATCAATCGGAATATATTCCATACACTGAACTTGATCAATTTCTTACCTTCCACATTGAATTGGTCAGCTGGCAAGATTACCAAATATATGCATCTTTTCCAATACCATGGGACGCAAGGGGCACCATATTTTTGTGATTATTTCAGGGTAGGCTACTTGAAAGTAGTAACCTCACACACTCCCCTTGATGAAGGAACTATAACCAGTCCTATCATCGAAATACCTAGACCAGAGCACAACACCTCCATACTTGGGTGATCCCTTCATCACCGGAAGGATTTGAGAAATCAGCACGCTGGGTGGGACATACCTGCTTCCTGCCGCCACTGGAGCTGCCGGCAACCCTAGAAACAGACTGCCAGCATTTATGGATGTAGCCCATTGGTCCCATGAACTTATAAGATTATTGATGTTACCTATTCTATACTGGCATGGAGCGTTGTTATAGAACTGAAGCCAAACGTAGTCGAAAAGCCCTGTATTTAGAGCGTTGCCCAGAAAAAAAGTCTGGAAACGGGCATTGAGGAGCTGCACTCAAGTACACTGCTCTTCCTGCCTGGCTATATGCCTTCAGGTAATGAGCAAGTTCCCCCGAGTGGTAAGTCGAGCCAAGCTCTATGACGAAGTCTATGCCGTCTAATATGGCATCGCCTAAGGGGCATGAAGGTGATTCCCCACCTAATAAATTGTTCCATAGATAATAAGCTACATTTTCGGCATCTAATAAAGAAGCTAGAGAGTAGCTTCCGAATCCTCCTTTGATGGAGAGCAGTACCTTGACTCCTAGTGCTTGGCAGCTTCTAATCCCTTAGCTAATTATGGTGTACCCATTGGACGCTGGGTTGCAATGACCCGCAAGGTTGATTTCTGGAGTTCGGCCGTTGCCTAATTGGTCTAGGAAAGATACGATTACATGGGAATATTTTCCTATCCCACATGTTTTTGTTGGAGATCTGTGGTTAATATCCCTAATTATTCTCTACCTAATTCTAGGAAATCATTGTTACATAATGGATAGTATCTATATTTTGGGAAATTAGGTATTGTACAAATAAGAATTATTTTTTTCCTTTCTTATATATAGATGCTTATATTATAAATGGACCTACATTGTTACAAGTCAATGTACACTTTTCTCGTGAATACAGAAACCTTTCCCATGCCTTTTTCTCTTTGGTATTCACTTCCTGTCATGGTATCAAGAGCCTTTGTTTTCTTTCCTTTGGCCTAAAAGCTTCTGCATTTTCCCACCTCTTGCCCTTTTTTTTTCTTTCTTTGTTCTTGCCTAGTTTCTCGAACTTGCAAAACAACGTTAGAAACCTCTGGTGTGGGAATTAGTTTTATGTTTTCTCTCTTAACAAAACAAGAGGAATTGTACCTTTTTTCTTTTCTCCTTACCTTACCATGTCCAACTCAGTTCTCAACTCTAATGTTCTTGTCATTGAAGATTGGAAGGATGAATCCAACCCTTCTTCACCCACCCTGCCACAATGCACTTTGACTGTGTTTAGGCTTGTTCCACCTTTTTTGTGCCTCTGCCACTTATTCTGGGTTTGGCCTCCCCAAGGATTAAGCCTTCTATTGGACCTCATCCGGGTTTTATTATGGGCTGGCTTATCAAGGCTTCAACTCAAATCTAGGTTTTGTTCTATCAGGTTTCGGGGTTCTAGATCCCTACCCACATGGCAACCCATTCAGGTTATGCTATCTCAGCGTCCCTATGGGCCACTCGGAGCCCAGTGACCCCTTTTTCACCAATGCCACTGATGGACTCGAACTCCAGCTAATTACTGAGTTGTTTTCTAATCAATCAAATTATTCATCCTAGGCACAAGATTTTCATCGAGCCTTAGCCAACAAAGAAAATGACTCTTTTATTGACAACACCTTCCCTTGCCCGATGAACGATTACTTAGCTCATTATTGGCGTTGCTTCAATTAGCTTGTTCGAACTTGGATTGGAAACTACTTCACCAAGGAAGTTTTCGCTAGATTGCCATACATTAACGATGCTAAACGGCTATAGGAATATCTCACAGAGATGTATGTTAAATTCAATCATGCAAAACAATTTTTCGTTCTCTAGGAAGAGAGCGAACTGAAGCAAGGCAACCTTTCGATCATCGCTTGCTTCAATTGTCTTTTTGCAATCTGGAATGAAATCAATGCGGTTGAAAAGCCTTTAATCGACTCTGACTCCATGATTCAACAGTACTGAAAAAATCAAGGAGAGTGCCAAAATTACTCGATTTCTTTTAATTTTAAATGATTCTTACCTCTCTTTGCGTTCATATATTCTCACAATGGAACCTGAGCCTTTCCTTCGCCGATTTTCTTTCTAGCTGTCCAGGAGAGAATCAACGCCTTGCTAGCTCAAAATATCTTCGTGTTCGAGACTCTATTATGCTTGCCTTTTGTGAAACTCTTACACAGTGGCACATTGATGTTGCACAAGCCTTAGGTGGCGGCTTTTTCCTTTCTCGCTTAGGGTTTTTGACCCCTAACGAGAATGAGGTTGCTCTTTATAGATCCAACAGTCTAGATGTGCTTACTCGATCTAACGGTCCCCTTTTTTCATTAACCGCACCTACATTAGATGGCTTTCACACTGCCATGTCTACCCCAATTTTTAAGGCATCCAATGGCAAACAAGGTGCCACGTCAGCAACTCGGTCCAATGGTTCTAACTCCTCTCACAGTAATTATAATGAAAAATTTTATCATTGCAAGCACCAATATCATACTCGAGAGAAATGTTGGAAACTTCATGGCAAACCTGCTGACAAAGACTCTAAAGAAAGGGATGCTTTCAGCAATCAAGTTTAGTTTGTGACTACTACTACCTCTCATCAACTCTTTCTTATGCTTAATTTGAGAAGATCATGTCCACCATTAACCAACTTAGTACTTCAGATAAATCTACAAGCTTTGTAGGTACCTCATTTTGTTTCATGAATACTTTTTCAACTAATAATTGGATCATTGATTTAGGTGTCAATGACCACATCGTCTGCAATGACCATTTCTTCACCATTACTCTTCCTCCACCTAACCCTTTCATCTTCATTTGCTTACCTAATGGAACTGTCACTTCCATTACCGAAATTGGAACTTTTTCCCCTAGCCCTTCTCTTACCCTCCATAATGTCCTTTTTGTTCCGATTTTCCAATTTAACCTTATCTTTATTTCCAAAGATGCCTTGATAATTATTGTCAAGTTACTTTTGATTCTGACATTTTTCTTTTTTAGGCTAGTTCTATTAGAACACTAATGGGCTTGGGTAGCGTTCATAACGGCCTTTATCTTAGACTCCCCTTCCTCAACTTTTTGATTCTAAATCTTGTATTCCCTTTCCTCCAAATACCTTTTGTAATGCCAATTTCAATAATAAAAATTTTATTTCTCATCAACGATTAGGTCATAGTGCTTCATTTCCTTATTCCAAATGCCTTATTTATCCCTTGGTCAAACAATCTTGTGTCCCATTCCTTTCCAACCAATCTTAGGCCACCTCTCATTTTTCTCTCCTTCATCTCAATGTATGGGGACCTTACCACATTCCTCATTATGATGGTTCTCGTTTATTTCTTACCATTGTCAATGATTTTTCTCGCAACACTTAGGTTTTCTTAATGGCCTTCAAGACTTAGATTTTGCCTCTTCTCACTCGTTTCTGTCACTTGGTCCAAACTCAATTCTGTACCTCTATCCAATGCCTTCATTTTGATAATGCTCAGGATTTTTTCAATTACGAGTGTTCCTCCTATCTTTCCTCTCATATCATCCTTCATGAAAGTTTTTGCCCCTACACCCCTAGACAAAATAAGGTGGTTAAGCATAAACATTGTCACCTCCTTAAGGTTGCATGTGCCCTCAAATACCAAGCCTCTATTCTTAAATGTTTTTGGGGCGATTGTGTGGTCATTGCCACCTACTTGATCAACATATGCCAACTTGCCTTCTTGGTGGATGGATTCCTTTTGAGCTTCTTTTTGGTAAGCCTCCAAATATTTTTCATCTCTATGTCTTCGGCTACTTATGTTATGCTACTATTGTTGGTCTTTGAACCAAGTTTACCCCCTGGGCTACTCATTGTGTTTTCATGGGATATCCTTCTCTTAGAAAGGTTGTCAGGTCTTGGATCCCTCTACTAGGTGGTTCTTTATTAGCCGCGACTTTACTTTTCATGAGGATACCTTTTCCTTTGTTTCTCAACTCACACAGACTTCTTCGACTTCACCTTCACTTGAACACCCTTTTTTGCCTTATGACAATGTTGCCTCTTTGGCTCTTCTTGTTTCTTTTGAGCCTTTTGGTGTCTTTTCTGTTCCACCATTTCTTAGCTCAGCTCCTTTACTTGATTTGGACCCTCCTCCTCTTGATGTTGCTACCTCTAGATTTTCCTCCATGGAATCTTCTTCTCCGGCACTTGCCTTAGTAGTCCCTCCTACTACAACTTCTGAGGCTACTTTTGATGATTCACTAGCGATTGTTCTTCATCCAACTTTGGTTGCACCTCCTCATCGTTCTAGACGTACCACCCAACCTCCCACATGGACTAAGGGTTATATTTGTTCCAGCACTACTTCTTCTAGTACTCATTACCCTATTGTTGCTTATGTTAGTTTTAATCACTTGTCTTTGACTCATTTTTGTTGCATTAGCCATATTTCTAAAGATCAAGAACCATACTCTTATTCAAAAGCCACTAAGGATCCTATTGGCAACAAGCTATAGAGCCTGAGCTTCATGCCCTTATTGAGAACCTTACTTGGGAACTTGTCCCTTGACTTTCTCATCATAAGCCCATTGGTTGTAAATGGGTTTACAAGATCAAGTATCGAGCTGATGGATTTGTTGAACGTTACAAAGCTTGCCTTGTAGTTAAGGGATTCACCCAGCATCTTAGCTTTGATTTTATGGAAACCTTCTTTTCAATTGCCAAATATGTCACTATTCATTCCTTCATTGCCATTGCTGCCATCCATGATTGGTCTCTTCATAAGATGGATGTCAACAGTGCCTTTCTCTATGATGACTTAGTTGAAGAAATTTACATAGACCTTCCACAAGGATTAAGTAGCTAGGGGGAGGATTAAGTATGTTGCCTTCATAAATCTTTGTATGGTCTCAAACAAGCTTTCGATAAGTGGTATGAAAAATTCACTCCAACTCCCTTCACTGCCCACTTTCGTCAATCTCGATATGATTATGCTTTCTTCACTTGAACACGAGGTAACTCATCTATCTATATATTGATTTATGTGGACGATATCTTGATTATGGGTAACAATAAGACTACTATCTAGGATTTCACGACCTATTTGCATGCAACTTTTCATATCAAAGACTTGGGCAACCTCAAATATTTCCTTGGTATCGAAATAACTCATTTTGAGAAAGACATCTGCTTGAGCCAACGCAAGTTTGTTTTGGAAATTATCTTTAAAGCGAGATTGTTATGATGCAAACCAGTAGTCATTCCAATCAAACAAAATTCAAAGTTAACAAATATTGAGTATGATGTGGGCATATCACCACTGGATGAAGACCTTTTGTTCAAGAATCCCTCAAGTTATCAACGACTTATGGGAAAACTTATTTATCTCATGATGACCAGACACGATATTAGTTATGTAGTGTAGGTTTTAAGTTAGGTCATGACTGATATGAAACAATCCCATATGGAGGTTGCCTTCAAAGTATTGAAGTATTTGAAAGGATGTCTAAGACTAGGATAGTTTTATCTTGATAGTGTGATCTGGAAATGCGAGCCTATTATGATTCTGACTATGCAAATTGCCTGATGACCAAAAGATGCATTATTGGTTACTTTGTAAAATTGAGAGACTTTCTATTGTCTTGGAAGACGGAGAAACGATCAACTGGATCATTGTCCTCGGCTGAGGTTGAGTATCGAGCAATGGCCAAGACCACTTGTGAAGTAGTTTGGATGCGAGTCTTACTTTAAGACCTTGGATTAAGGTTAAAGGGTCCAACTACATTATTTTGTGACAATGATGCAACACTTAAATTAGTAGCCAATCCGATGGTACACGAAAGAACAAAACACATTGAAATTGACTACCACTTCATCCGAGACAAGATTCAAGAGGAAATTATCAAAACTAGAGGGATAAGGATGATAGAACAGCCTGCAGATATCTTCACTAAATTACTATGTCAGAGACAACACATGTATCTATTAAGCAAGCTTATGTCCTAAGCATTTATAGGCCGCTAGCTTGAGGGGGAGTGTTGGAGATCTATGGTTAATATTTCTAATTATTCTCTACCTAATTCCAGGAAATCACTGTTACATAATAGGCAATATCTATATTTTGGGAAATTAGGTATTGTACAAATAGGAATTATTTTGTTTCCTTTTTTACGTACAAATGCTTGTATTATAAATGGACTTACATTGTTATAGGTCAATGTACACTTTTCTCGTGAATACAAAAACCTTTCCCATGTCATTTTCTCTTTGGTATTCACTTCTTGTTAGTTTCAACGAGACTTCCTTCGTAGGCACTTTGGCCCCAGTAGTTGGCAATGCCACCGGCATGAGAGGGTCTGATGAGGCTCACGGCTATGAGGGGAAGGAGTAGAGGTGTAGCCAAAGGAATTCTAGCCATTGTCGCTAGTACATCAAAATAAGAGCAGCCTGTGTATCTTGCTGCAATGTATCGGGGTTGCTCCTTTTTATAGCGTTAACGCTGCCCTTCATTTTCCAAAATCTGATATGGACGCCAAATTTAAAGTACATTTTACAGCTTTTATACGTGATTTATGAGTATAATAAGGTTTTGTTTTCTTTATATCTTAACAAGATCCACAAGAGAAGGGATGCGGAGGATAAATTTTTGGATTAATGAGAATAATAGTTATAAATATTGAAGGTCTAATCCTAATATTCTATCGAAATAATTTCAGAAAAAATGGAGCTTGACTAATTTTTTCTTCTGTTCATAAATGTCAATACCTTTTCCTTTTCTCTTTTGCGTGTGGATTTGTCGGTAGGACTCCGTTCCTGACGTGCCACGGAATTGTTCCCCTTTTTTGGAACAGAGTTTACATTTTTCATCTCTTTATCTATTTCATATTTATTTGCAATATACTTTAAATGTCGTTTTCTCGATTGCATGTCTTCATATCATGGGTAATACATGCTAGGAAAATAGATTTATACGAGTATGTACACATTAAGAACCTCGAATATGAAACATGCTTTAGGGAGAGAGCGTGCCGTAAAGTTTAAGGAGAGATTTACTTGTGCAGTAAAAGAGTACCATTGTTGTAGTTGTCATGGGTCCCAAAGACTGTTGGACGAGTTTCTGTGCATTAGATGTATTGATTGTTTAGAAAAAATGACGTTATTTATTTGAAAGTAATAGCTGGATTTTAAAGTTTGTGTAGAATAATAGTAAGTTATTAAGGCATTTTAAGGGTTCATACCAATAATGTATTACTCCTTGTTCTTTTTACTAAAATTTTAACTATTATAACTTTGATATTTTGATAAAAAAAAAATTGAAAAACTCTCTTAACCTTAACTTTGTAATACTGTAAATAATTTAATACTTAGTTATTAGTATTACGATTTTAGTTCTTCTATAGAATCCTTTTTATAGACTTTTTAACTCCCATATGTTAGTTCTCTAACCAATGTAGGACAAATGGTTCTTTTCTTCTAATGCTTGTGGGACAAGAATTCTTCCTTTCCCAATCTATAGAGGACATGGATTACTAAATCATGTGGAATTCTTTTGAGAATTCAAGTCGCATCCAACACTTACTCCTAAAAAATATTAAAAAGGAAGCTTCACAAGTTGTTTGTGTCCTTAGTCCTAACTTTATTCGTTGTCCAGGCCAGTGTACTATCACTGTTAAATAATATAAACCTTATCCCAAGGGATGTGCAAATATTCGCTGTAATCTACAAATGGGTAGAAAATCACATTTACTTTTGACCAGAAGAGCATGAAAAAGGAACAATCAACTTGAACAACACATGTGTTCTTTTTTATTTCTTCAATTAAAGATCTGAATTAACAGAGATATCCAACTCAAGATCGATAAAGCTAGATGGCATAATTCATACACTTTCCAAAATCGCGGAACTGTATCCTGTCTGATCATCATAATATTTTGACCAAAGCATCACACCACCATACTTCGGCGACTCCTCAATGACAGGAAGAATTTGAGAAGTCAGCACGTCGGGGGGAATATAACCACTTCCGGCTGCCGCAGGTGCTGCCGGTAGACCCAAAAATATTCTCGACGCCGGTACTGAGCTTGTCCAACGTTTCCATGAGCTTATTAGGTTACTGGTGTTACCCGAACTATATTGGCATGGCGGATTGTTATAGAATTGAACCCAAACGTAGTCAAAAGAGCCTGTGTTAAGGGCGGTACCAAGAAAGCTACCGGGAAATGGACACTGAGGAGCTGCGGTTAAGTACACCTTTTTTGCCGGCTTGCTATATGCCTCCAGGTGCCGTGCAAGGTCCTCCCAGTATTTTGTTGACCCAAGCTCTATGTCAAAGTCTATGCCATCCAAAATAGCATCTCCTAATGGACGTGACGATGACTTACCACCCAAGAAATTGTTCCACAAATAATCTGCTACGTTTTTGGCATCCTCAGCAGAAGCTATAGAGTAGTTTCCGACTCCACCTCCAATGGACAGCAACACCTTTATTCCACGGCCTTGGCAATTTCTAATGCCTTCACTGACTATCGTGCACCCATTGCTCGCTGGGTTGCAGTGACCGGCGAGGTTGATTTCGGGGGTTTGGCCACCGCCAAATTTGATGAGGAAGGCTATGTTTACATACGAATATCTTCCGGTGGCACAGGTTTCAGTCAGTGTTCCTTCGTTGCCGTTTTGACCCCAGTAGATGGCGATGCCACCGGCGTAAGTGGTTTTGACCAGGGTCAGAAACAAGAGGGGAAGGAGTAGCTGTGCAAGACGACAAAGCCCACTCATTTTTCTCTATGTGAAGCTTTTTTTGTGAGTTTGTCCGTTTTGTGCTCTCGTAATCTGAATGGGAGGCCTTTTTTATAGAATTCAGAGGGGTCTAAAAGTTTGAAAATGGATCAAAACCGCGTTCCATTTAATTGCAATGTAGTTGTGCTATGCTGGACTGAGTCCAGTAGCCTGAAGCTGACTGGATTTACGCAGGAGTGATTTACTTTGAGAATGTGAAAAGAAAAATCTGTCTACATGGAAATCCAGCTGCAAAACACTTTCGTCAGAAAAAGAGGCCAAGGGCATTACATTTACCCAGTTGACATCGAACACAAGTAGTCGAGTTCAAATCGCTTAATACCAGACAAGGGTTTCCCGAATTGTTACCGAAATCCTACTGTCCTGGGAGATTGATTTCAACGTCTTAGAAATTTTAGGTTTCGTTCTCAGTCCTTACTGGGTTCCCAATATTTCCTCTGACAACAAGAAGAAACAAGAAGAAAGGACACGTTCTACGCTAATAATTCATAATTGCTTGAAGGCCAAGCTTTTGGATCTAGACTTAAGTCGGACACGGTAGCCTTGCTGTCAAACAGATATAACATTATAAACTATAATCCCCCACAATAATGGACACCGCTGAGCTGGCTCTTGCAATAAGTTCTTAAAGTAATCTTTTTCTAATATCTTCTATACTTGTCACTAAATTTGAATTCCCGTTCTCCGTTTCTTCGACAGCACAGCTATGTTAAGTTATACATTAAATTATATAGTTCCTTTTGTCGCTTCCAATTTGTCTTCTATTTGTATGTAACGTAGCTATGCTTGTGCTTTTGGTGTTGTCCGATACTTGATTACATCTCTGTCTCAATGAAGGCTACCTCCCTTTTTCCGTTGTTTGTCTCTCTCATTACTTCTATTGACAAGCTTCACAAATGATTACTTGTTATCAGTCTAAGAACTTCTAAATTACAAATTACACCAAATTTATGAGAGAAAAAAGTGATCTATTCGCACATAATACTAAGATATAAGTTGATTACTTCCTAACTCAGTAATAAGCTAATAAGACCTGGGATTAAGAGGTCCGAAATTTAATATTGGGTGCGTGAATTGGGTGTAGGTTAGGCAAAGGTAAGATATTGTAGGGCAAATTTTGTTATGGCAATGAATAAAATTACCTAGGCTATCTAATTTTTTTCGTCAAAACAAAGCATGTATATAATTTCTTGATGTTGTTATATGTCGTTTTATGTCAAAACAGGAGGCATGAAGCTCAACAGGGGTGCCACCTATATTTAAACCCATTAAAATTATCATAGAAGTATTTGTTCCCCTATGTCTTGGTACATAAATATATTGCGTATTCAACGCCCCGGCCCATCATGAAAATGTTTTTCATGTTAAGGGATATGGAGATGGGAAGACGGAGTAGGCTGTCGGCTTTGCTTGCTGGGAGCTTAAGAGTGATTTTATTGGTGCAGTTCGTACTCTCAAATGGTTCTGAGAAGATCCCACTTAGGAGAATTACGAGGAACGTCACCACCCCTCTTGGCGTCGAGCTGCGTACGGATGATCCTAACCTGGTGGTGGTGGACAATGGCCTTGTGCAAGTCCCATCCTCGAGACCCACAGGTCATGTAGTGGGAATAAAGTACAATGGTATCGATAATTTACTTGAGGAACTTAATCCAATAGATGATAGAGGGTAAGTGATTACTCTTGGAGATGTTTCCCGGAATGTCTTCAAACTTCGCCCTTCCATTTCCCATGTTATAACGCTTATTACACTTTGTTTGATATAATCAAACTCGTCCAGGTAGCAGCGATCTTTTTAGCAAGTAATTAACTTATCCCAACTGATTAGTACCCGCATGGGTTTTCTACTCTAGCTGAATGCATTCATTTCACTAACTTAACATTTCGTGTCTTGATTATATACAGAGTAGCAGGAACAAACTTCACTGTTATAACCCAAACCACTGACCAAGTTAAGGTCTCGTTTAATCCACAATGGGATGTTTCGCAATATACTCCGCAAATGTGCATAGAAGGTACGTAATACGGAGTGGCCTTGCAGGGTGTTATTCTTATGCCATTTGTGAGCGCAACGAAGGATATCCGGAAGTGGAGATTAGTCAAATTAGGAGTGTTTACAAGCTCCAAAAAAAAAGAAACACAAATTTACTACATGGCAATATTGGACGACAAGCAGCGGATCATGCCAACCATAAGCGATCGAGGGTGGTCAAGCGCTGTCATACCCTGAGGCTGTTCTATTGATTAATCCTAGCAATCCTAAATTCAAACGAGAGGTGGATAACAAGTACCAGTACTCGTTGGAGAAACAAGACAACAAGGTTCATGGATGGGTATCCGCTGACCCAGCTGCTGGATTCTAGATGATAACACCAAACAATGAGGTCAGATCGGCAGGTCCCAACAAACAAGACCTCACATCCAACGTTGGGCCGTTCATGGATGTTTATGAGCAATCATTATTCTGGAGAGGGCCAAAATATGATTGCAGATGGAGAGGCACGGAAAAAGGTTTGTCCCCGTACTGGTATATGTCAACTCAGTTCCCATTAACGATCCCAACCACTTTGGAAAGACGCTAAAAAATAGATGTCGAGTGAAGTTGGTAGCTGGCCTTACAGCTTGATTCAATCGGAAGACAAGCCTATTGCCAATCAACGTGGAACAGTTGCGGGCAAATTAGCAGTCAATGAGCGGTACATCAATCAGGCAAAAACGCCGATGGGATCCGCTTATGTGGCTTGGCAGCTCCCAGAGAGGTTGAGTAGTGGGAAAAAGAAAGTAAGGGTTATCAATTCTGGACCAAACTAACGAGAATGGAGAATTCGAAATTGACAACGTCCGGCCCGGAGACTATGATTTGTATGCATTGTTCTCTGGTGTTTTAGGGGATTACAGAAGCCCTACCATCGTTACTGTTAAACCAGGGCTAAAAGTCCAACTCGGTGACCTTGCGTATAAGCCTACAAGACAAGGTCCAACGCTTTGGAAAATTGGCATCCCCGACCGCTCTGCACAGAGTTTTTGATTCCAGATCCATACCCGGCGCTCACAAATCCTTTGTTCAGCAATCTTCAAGAAAAGTTCAGGAAGTACGGATTATGGGATCGTTATACAGATTTATACCAACATGGGGATCTCATTTTTACGTTGGTGTTAATGATTATCACAAGGATTGGGTTTTCGCCCACGTTGCTAGGAAAGAAAACGGTGGTGCGTATTTAGGAACAACATGGCAGATCAAATTCGATCTTAAAAGTGTTAACAACGGAAATTACACACTCCAGTTGGCCTTAGCATCAGCAAATGCAGCTGTGTTGCAGGTTCGATTCAACGACCCCAGCGCCAAACCCGCTCACTTCTCGGCTGGGGGGATTGGAGAGGATAATGCAATCGCGAGGCATGGCATTCATGGGCAATATTTGTTCTATAACATTGGTGTTCCAAGCAGTCTATTTCATATGGGAGCCAACAGAATCTATCTCAGAGAACCAAGATCCCAAACTGAATTCGAAGGAGTTATGTAGAAGCACCTCCTCCAGAATTTTGTCGCCTATTAGATACACAGTCTGACATATAGCTATGATGTTTGGTTCTAGCAACAAGAAGGATTTATTTGATGTATTGCCAACAATCATCAAGTCTAAATTGTTAGTACAGGAATGAGTTGAAATTTTTTTGTTAAAAAAAAAAAAAAAAAAGAGGCCGCAGCTCCTCACGACCTAATATTCCATTCTTCTCTTATTTCTCCTAAGGAATATGCTTAATTTATGCGTTATCTCCACCTAATATGGTGTAATATTCCATTCATAGAAGGATTATCCCTTCAACCGTAACATCTCGAGGGTTCCAAAACCCCATAATAAAATAAGGACAACCATAATTATCTTGAACTTAAGAATGGTCCCATATAAGAGAGAATGATGCATACCTCATATAAAATCTGAAGACATTAAGTGTGGAAATTTAGATCTTTATAAGCTATTCCTCTAAATATTTATATTTCTATGTGAGTTTAAAAAATCCTCTTTTCTCAAATATGGGATAACACTTCTCATTGTGATCTTTGTCCATAAATAAAAGGGCATAAGAAAGAAGCTAAGTTCTTTATGAGAGTGGAACTTTTATACCAATAGGAGATTTTCATAGCACATACAAGAAAAATCAATAATTTGTCCAAGCTAAATAATATGATAGAAGATAAATTTGTATGGACTACTTTAGTTAGTGGAAGTCATTCAATTAGTTTTGCAATTCCCAATCAATTTGTAGTATTTTGGCTAGCAATGTAAGATTGGTTAGTGACAAGGGATATACTTCAGTTCTTTAGAGTATCTAGAGATAAAAGTTACTACTTATGCTGCTCATTGTCCATGGACCATAACATTACAAGGTGTTCATACTTTATAACAATATGGGAACATCTACAAACTATTTTCAACGTATGACTGTACTATTTATTATAAAATGTAAGAATCAATTGGCTTTTTTACTATGTGAAAGAGTAAAGTTTATAGGCAAGTATTATTAAATTTCTATTTACTTCACTTATTTGTGTTATCTAAAAAGAAAGGAATGAAATAAGTTTTAGATACATTACCAATTCTAAGAGTATTAATCTTGAAGGTATTAAGAGGTTTATTAGAGAGATTTTTTATGTAAAGAAGATACCCAAAACAATTGAAATTATATATATTCAACATGTTTGGAGGTTAGATGAGACTATTTTTCCTTATACAATAATTTCTATTAGATTCCAATTAGGTTTCATTCTATCTATAAAATTAGTGCCAATGTGTGTATAAAACAATCAAGAAATTAGAAATTTTTTTTCCTCTACCTCTCAATTTTGAGTATGTGATCTTTGGCCATCAACTTCTCTATTTTAACTCTAAATATATCAGAAGATCCCACCCCAAATATATTTCTAAGTCTATGTTTTCTAATTCTTTTTTCTAAATTTTGGTTGCAACTGTTAGAATTTGTATACAGAAAGTCCACTGGCAATGCGTTTCTGCTAAGTTATATAGTGAGGAGCACCCATCCCATCCTCAACTTTATTCGTTTTTTACTTTTATGCTTTCCACTATCTTATTCAATCCAATTTTTCTATAAGGTGAAAGACCTTTAGCATTTCATTAAACTAGTTCCGTAAAGATACCTAATTTAATTAACTGGAATATATTCAATACGTTGAACTTAATCAATTTTCTCGCAAACTTAATCAATTTTCTCGCAATCTTGATATTGATTTGGTCAACTAGCAAGATTACCCACTATATTAATCTTTTCCAAGATCACACTAACAATTAACATTAATCACACAATTTACTATTTCGTACGGACTAAAAGGGCCTATATTAGATGCCTTTTCGCAATAGTTCTTGCAAAGTGTAACCAATCCGTACGGAGGACATGCTGTTAGTTCGAGGATCTTTCGCCATTAGTTTTGGTGCCAGGTATAATGCCTATTAATTTTTTGTGCCAAGTATAATGTCTATTCCTAATGACTAGTCCTTTGTACGAACGGTTTGCAGTCCATTGAGTAAAGACCATCTGTGCGGCATCATCAATCTTATAAATAGGGAGCAGGCTTCAACTCTTCAGACATGGGAGAGAAAGCTTAAGGAAGTGAGTTCCGGGGAAGTAGACATGGTGTGGTATTGTTTCGGCTTATTTTCTAGTTTGTGTCTAAAGCTCTAAGATGAGCCGGAACCAATATCACTCTTGTATGCTTCTTTCCATGGCTTTTCCATTTTTGAACCGAAGCTGTCAGCAGCAGCTTTTGCTTGATCCAAGATTCCTTTTAGCAGAATGCAAGTTTTCTCTGTTCTATTTTACTTTCATATTGTTCTTATTCTTGTTGTGGATTTACCCATGCTTGATTTTAGTGAAGTCAGAGGACCAAAGGACAGCGGCAGAGACAACCAGAAAATATGAGCTTGGCTTTAATGAGAGACTAAACTGGCTTCCTTTAGTTCATCAGTCGTTTTCCTTCAAAAGTTTCTGTTTAAAAAATTTTAAAATTAAGGTTTTTCTTCTCTCTCTTGAAATTACACTCCCTTTATTATGTTGGATCTATTGCTTTGGCAGTTGCTTGTACAGAATTTCTACAGGACTCTTCATACTGCTTCCGTAGTCTATCATATACTAAAGCTACTTCCATAGTCCTTAAACAGGTTGCTAACATAAAAGGACAGGTAAAATGCCCACGTAACAGTTGACTAGTGGCATGATAAGAACTGACATCGGAGCCTTCACCGTCTAGCAACTGTCGAAGAACAACAGAACCGGTTGAGGAGAAGTTGGACATAGGAGCTTTGTAATTTGTTGGTGAAGTTTTTGTTTTTTTTTTTTGTTTTTTTAATTTCGATGTCCAAATTTATTGGCAAAGTAATAAAAGAAGTAAAAGAAGTATTGGCAAAGTAAGAATAGATCCTTTCTTAAGAAAGTTAATGACTTGGCTAAAGAGCCAAAACTGCCCAAGAAAATGTCTGCCTCCCGAAAAGGAAAGATAGACACATGGCACATGGCACAACCTTAAAATTTCCTTGAACTCCTACGCCGCTTAAACGTCGATGACGACCAATCCACCCTAGGACCAGTCTCATCAAAAGCAGAAGCCTTTTGGAGATGAAACTCTCGGCAACTGTTCTTAGCCAGACACGCAAAATATGACATGTCAGGTATTGCCGGTTCGGGGCTAAGTTAAGGCCGAAGTGAAGGTTAACGGGGACACGAATTTGAAATGGCCCTGAGACACCTCCTCAGGTCTGATGCCCTTCGCAGTGATGAGGAGAAATGAGCAGTAAATGATTCTCTGGCTGGCAATTCCAAGAACTTAAGTCCCAAACAAACTGCTTGTCCAAGGTATCAACCAAAGAAATCACAAGTGGCTTTTCGAAATCTTCACCAAGAAGACCTCAGCCATATGTTCTCAAGCACCTTTTAGATGTGAGACGTTCTCTTTTTTGATAAATGCAATTTAGCCTGGCCCTCACGAAGCTTGGAAGGGCGGAGTGCATAAGTTGAATGGGAATTTTCATTGCGAGATTCTGTTATGTACAATCATTAGGTAATCAATGCTAATTATCGTGTCTTTATTTGGATGGAGGAACAATAGTATATATGTTAGGAAAAGCAAAGTCGTTACGAATTTCCTCTGTTATACTATTTTAAGGTTTTGGGAGAGTTAATCTTATAGATGACAGCGACAAGTCCTAGAAGAATAGATCACTTACTGAGATGAGGAGAACTGTCCTTCTGAGTATCTAAGATTCGTAATTAGATTGATTTGATATTCTTTGCTTTGAAAAAAGGTTGTTCACCATTGTTTAGCCTCAGTTGAGACCTTCATCCTGTTCACTGCAAAAAACTAACGTAGAAGTTAATTGAGAAGTAATTGAACGAAATATTAATGCACATGACGACATTTGAGGAGTAGTTATAACTCGGAACAGAGACAAATCATCTTAGTTCTTCAGAATTGTCTCCAACAGTAAATAGGCTTGCTAATATGAGTCGGTTGTGTGTTTTACTGGAAGCTGGAGTGAAGCTAACAAATAACTATCAAAGTTGGAAACCTGAGTACATTTAAATCATTTCCTCAAATGAGGAAAGCAACGTAACTAAGATGCTAGGTGGCTATAAAACGGCCAAGCTAGACCGGCAACACAAAGTAAACCAAAAACCCAACAACGCAAGGGAGAAACCGCTGTTGCAAAAGAACAATCCAAAACCGCTGCTTCATACAAAACCTTATTTGCGGACCAATCATCTTAGGACAAGATTAAGGAACTAAATGAGATATTACTGTATCTTACAACACCCCGGTTATATCCCTACTTTCCGTTAATGGCTCTACTTGAGTCATTTCATGCTTACCTCTAGTCTTTCTCATGAATTGCTACTTTTTTAGTTCTTTCCTCAAGTTAGAAGTTTGCCAATCCTAAACAAGAAACAAGACTTTAACTAAAAAATATGTAAGGTGGTGAAGGTCCACTTGAAAAATGGCCACATTATGTCCATAAGATGGACATATAACAAAAGAATAAAAAGGAATATTTTAACTGGTCGTCAACCTTGTACGGCTCGGAATTAGCTGCGAGACGAATAAAGGAATGAGGACTTTTAAATATAATGTGGCAAAACGCTAGTAAAAGGGACTTTTACTAACAATATCTTTTGTATTGAGTATCTCTACCGCCTTTTGTTACTAAGTTAGACAAAAAATGCATGAAAAGTTTTTATCCCGTGTTCTTCAAGGATTTGATCGAATAAGTTTTGAACTACACGTATCAGATATGTCTATCTTAAAAATTGATTTTAGTTGTGCTTTAAACAGTCGAATTCGCAGCCGCGGCATCCAGTCCATCATGGCTTTTTACCTTGTTGCCAAGTTAGGACATTCAGAAGTAATCAATCTTATCCTTGTTATGGCACTTACTTTTATGCTTTCCAATCTTCAATCTGATTTATATGTTAGGCCCAGAAGCTTTAACTTTCCATCTGATTAATTTTTCAAAAGATAATTGAGGAAATTAATCGGAATATATTCCATACATTGAACTTAATCAATTTCTGTACACTCCACATTGAATTGCTCAGCTGGCAAGATTACCAAATATATGCGTCTTTTTTCCCAAGATCTTACTAGTAACTAAATATGTATTATGTGTTTATGTGATTGCTATTACAGAACTGACTGAAAATGCCTAACTGTTAACTTTCTTCGTAAAGGTTTAACAGTTCCATACAGCGCTCATCGTATTATTGTTTCAAGGACTTCTCGCAGGATGATTCACTAACCGTATGTAGCAGGCGTGTCTTAACTACTCTACTCAAAGATTAAGTAACCACCATTTGCGACATGCTGCTACAGCATCATAGTTCATGAACAATGACTAAGGAAGAGTAAATAATCGTGCATCATGCATTCAGGTATTACAAAACAATAAAAGGTTGCCAGCTAGTGGGATTCCTATATACCGATCATGAGAAATGTCCCATATGCTAGGGATAATCTTCTTTCCTTATGGGGATTCCTAAATACCGGTCATGAGCAATGTCCCATATGCTAGGGATAATCTTCTTTCCTTATGATTGGTCCTTTGTAATGCGGGGTAAGAGTTAAATGAACAGGAATAGCCGTACGTTATGAAGCCTACATATAGGGGATAAGCCTCAATTCTCCAAACACGAGAAGAAAAGCTCTAAGTAGCGATCTCCTGGGAAGTAGACATGGTGTGGTATTGGTTCGGCTCATCTTCTTATAGCACATCACAAGCTCTAAGACGAGCCGCAACCAATATCACTCTTGTATGCTTCTTTGCCTGGCTTTATCTATCCAGAACTGAGGCCCTAATCACAGCTTTTGCTTTATCCGAGATTGCTCTGTTGTAATACGCAAGTACCCTCTGTCCTATTTTATTTTAATGTTGTTCTTGTCGAGTATACCGATGCTTATTGTGGGTGGAATATAAAGTTCTTGGAGCAATACATGAGAGATTAAAATGGCTCACTCTGGGGTCCCCTTTTATAACAAGAATTTTTTCTCAGAAGTTAGGGCCCATATTAAAATTTTTTGGTTATTCCTTTTATATGTCTCTGAAATTACATTTATATGCTTTATTAAATGGTGCAACGACTTGCAGAACCAACAAGGAACAAGGAGCTTCTTCTGCCTTCTCTGTCAGTTTCGTTTTCCACCAAATCAAAAAAGTTGCTTCAAACACATCGTGGTTTGTTGCAATCCATATTAAATTTTACGTGGTTCGGTGTTTGTGAAGCTAATTTTGTACAGGCAACATCGTGCTTTTATGAACTGAGTCCCTCCAAGGGACAAACTCTGACTGGTGAAATCCTAACACGACGCACTTCAACCATCTTAACTTAGCTTGAAGTTGTTTGACCATCCCTTTAACCTTTTTTGTTTGTACCTTTTATCTGTTTTTTCTTTCCTTAGGATGACAGGTCTCCTTCACAAGGTGAGGGGTTTACGACCATCTTTAAAAGCTGTACTGACCATCCATTTAACATTTTTTAATTTTTTTTGCTTTATTTTTTATTATAGAACTAATCCTACTCGTTCATTTAATGAAAAGTTTGAATTGACAATTGCAGGCATAAGTCCAAGGAATAACAACCCTCAAAAGCTAAAATAAGAAGAATAATGGAGCACGAACTAAAAAGCGACTCAAAAAGACGAGTAGCATAAACTCAAGCTACTGATGCCGGAATGAGGATTATAAGATTGATGCAAAATCTTGTTAGCTTCATTTGAGAAATTTAAAATTTTTCCACGAAACTGTTTGTCTCGGACAAGAACTTTAATGTGCTCAAAAATAGTCTCCTTCCTGCAGGAACTGTCGACTTCTGGCATTTTTTTTTTTTTCTATCTAGCTGCTTATAGATAACTTAACCAGATAAGTTTGACGTACTTACCTACAGGCACTTTACCCTGAAGCAATCAATACCCGTTGCAGCTCTTCTTTCCAATCAAGAGTGCACCTGACAAATCAAAGAGAGTTAAATGGATTCCTTCAAATTCTTCTTGAAAATCTACGCTCTCTAAAGAACAAGTGACTCAAGAATTTCAACACATCTCCATAGAAAAAAAAAAAAGAAAAAAAAAAAGTGGTTTTCGTATTAGATTGGCACATGCTTTGAAAAGCATATCAGCTTTCAGCAAAGCACAGTTGAAGGGCCTTTCTTATGGCATTCCATGTGGAAAGGTATTGAGTTTCTGGAAGAGGTTGATTTCCGAATTACAGTCGTCTTGCCCCAACGGAATGTCAGCCAACTTGGTTTGAATTTGAAAAAGAGATTTTTACCTAGCTTGAGGCCATCTCCATGTACCCAGATGAGCACTAGAATCTTTGGCTTGAATGGGAGCTTGCTGCATCATAGGGAAACCCCACGCCCGTAATGATGACAAGGATGGCCATAATCATGCAATTTTTATGCCTGGAGATAAACTTACCGTACGCAACTGATGTTGAAATTTATAATTTTCTTTAGTCGCTTTTGTCCGTCTTTTTTAACCATCAGATTGGGAAGGAGAGGAGGAAAAAGAATCATCAAAGTAGTTGAAGGTAGGGCTACCATATTTTCGTGTTCATTGTATGAAGTAATTAACAACAAATACGACATTCTAGCCAACGTCATCACTCGATGTTTGAGAAAAATTACAAATTTTCCAAATAATTTCCTTTTTTGTTTCCCGGATTAATAAAAACAATGAATTAACTAAAAAAGAGAGTAACTAGTAGAGGCAACTTCAAGAAGTGATAAGTTTGCGTTGACTACTTCAACTAATAGAAAGTACTCAATTAAATTTTCTTGAAAAGCTATTACTCCTTAAATTTCTAGAGGGGATTGGTATGAAATCATACTATTCAAATTTATAATTCCCTATCAATGTGTAGTATTATGATTAGTTATGCAAGATTAGTTAGCAACAAAACATAGATTTTAGCTCCTTGAAGCATCTAGAAACAACAGTTGCTACATATTTTGCACATCCGATAAGTCTAAAGACCACATCTTCACAAAATATACATATTTTATAACAATATTGGAATGTCCAGAGATTATTCTCAACATAAAACCATCCTATGTACCATAAAATGCAAGAATTAGCTAGCTTCTTCATATGCATAGAAGAAGTTTCAAGACAAGTATTATTAAATTTGTATTTGTCTTATTTATTTATACTATTTAAAAGGAAATGAATGATAAATTTTTTAAGTACATTACTAATTTTGAGAATGTTGCTTTTGAAATTATTAAAAGGATTATTAGAAATAGATTTCTTAATGTAAAAAAGATACATAAAACAACTAAAAAGATGTATATTCAATGTGCCTAGGCTAGATGAAGCTATTTTTGATTTGACGTGATATTTTATGTAATATTACTTCTCATATATATATATATAAAAGAGATTCAATGTTCTAGAGAAACATCCCATCAACTTGTAAAGCGTCACGTTAACAGGAATCTAAAGGTGGAAATTAGTACACATCATCAGAGCATTTTGGAGTGCGAAGTTATTGCGTAACCTGAGCTTGTTTGGGTGTCAATTCAGGAGAGAGCTAGTTTGTCTGTTTTGGTTTGTTTTGAATATTTTTTTTTTACATTAAAAAATTTATGCCAGGTTCAGGCCAGCCTTTATCACGATTAAATAAAAACCATTTTGTACCAAGCGGCATGCCTATATTCGCGTTACCTCACAATGCGCAGAAATTCACGGGTGGTTTGGACCCAGAAAAAAAAAAAAAAGAATCAATTCGTACAAGACATATTTATTTCTTTGTTTATGTGCTGGATTTAACACAGACATCCAACTCAAGATCATTCAAACTGGACAAGGCATATAATTCACACACCCTCAAAAATCATGGAACTATATCCAGTCAGCAGATCATAATATCTCGACCAAAGCATCACACCACCGTACTTGGGCGACTTCTTAACGACAGGAAGAATTTCAGAAGTTAGCACGTCGGGTGGAATATGACCACTTCCGGCTGCCTGAGGAGCTGCCGGGTAGACCCAAGAATATCCTACGAGCCGGTACCAACGTCCTCCATACGTTCCATGAACTTATTAGGTTACTGATGTTACCGGAACTATATCCACATGAAGGATTGTTATAGAATTGAACCCAAACGTAGTCAAAAAGTCCCGTGTTGAGGGCGGTACCAAGAAATTTATCGGGAAATGGACACTGGGGAGCTGCGCTTAGGTACACCTTTCTTCGGGGCCTGCTATTGCCTTCAGGTATCACGCAAGGTCTTGCCAGCAGAGGGTTGAGCCAAGCTTTATGTCGAAGTCTATGCCATCCAATATGGCATCTCCTAATGGACACGAAGATGATTTACCACCCAAGAAATTCTTTTACAAATATCGTGCTACTCTTTTGGCATCCTTAGGGGATGCTAGAGAGTAGTTTCCAACTCCACCTCCAATGGAGAGCATCACCTTGATTCCACGCCTTTGGCAACTTTTAATGCCTTCACTAACTATCGTGCACCCCTTGTTTGCTGGATTGCAGTAACCCCCGAGGTTGATTTCCGGGATTTGGCCGCTGCCAAATATGTTAAGAAAGGCTATATCTTCCTGTGGCACAGGTTTCATTCAGCGTTCCCTCGTTGCCGTTTTGACCCCAGTAGATGGCGATGCCTCCGGCGTGAGAGGATTTGATTAGGGTCAGGAACAAGAAGGGTCGGAGAAGCGCTGCAAGTCCGCAATGCCGACCCATTTTTATGTGTATGTTTGTCTTGCGCTTCCTAAACGCCAAGGCGAGGCTCCTTTTATAGAATTCAGAGCAGTCCCTGAGTTCGAAAATTGATCGATGATGCGTTATTGTTAATTCTAACTGTCACAGAACTCGGTCAAGAAGGCCGAAGCTAACCCAGTTTAAGCAGGAACACTTGACTTACTCTACGAATGTTAAAAGCAAATGTCGACTGAGTGCTTATTAATTAAAATCAATCATTGCCTCGAACCGTAGTGGTCACTTTACCAAAACCTAGATATAATCATTATAAATATTCGGACGGAATATCGTGCTTCCATTAAATGTTCAAGAGATCATCATTGATATCATTCTATAATCCACGATTTTGCATTACCGCCCTTCAAATTTGGTTACATTTCTCTTCCACATTCTGAATTTTCTGATCCACGAATGCTGTTCTTTCCTCCAGTAGGGTTTTTATGCAGTTCACGATAGGACTTTCACTCAGGTTTGAAATATTCAACACCACAAGAGATTACATTAAGAAAAAAAACCCCCGGACTCAAGAGAAATGTAATACAAAATTTAGATTGCTTATTAGCAGTATCATGTAAGAACCACTCAACAACACATAATCCTAAATTAATGTGAGAAAAAGAAAGAAAGAAAGAGAAAAAAGAAAATCAAGGTGGAAGAGAGGAATAGTCAAGTCTCAATACTATAGAAGAATGCAGGTTGAGTAAGGTTAAGCTAATCTTTGGGATACTCCAATCCTAAAAATTTAAGAGTAACTGTAGCCTCTTCTAGTGGGCATCTAAAATCAACTCATTTAAGCATTTGATAGGAAAATTTAAACTGATGGGCTAGTCAACTTCTCTTTGGCTTAGAAGCCCCCAGCCTACCAAGCTAATAGGTTAGGGTTCAATACCTCTTCCTCTTTGGATGTGTAAGTTAAAAGAAAAAACAAAAAGAAAGATACAAGAAAAACTAATGGGCTAATGTGAAATTGGTTTAGCCTAATTAGGTATTAGTCTATGCCATGGGCCAATTTCTTCACGGGAACTAAAATCCTTCTTAGTTGAACTTTCTCCGTTGCATTTTTATAGGTGAGCCTAAGGGTAGAGATAAGAAGACTATCTCCAAGGTCCTTGGAACCCAAAATTAAGGAAAACTGTCTCTATTTTGCCATAAGAAATGGGCATCAATAATGTTCATGTTGCAAAAATGACCTATCACATAAAAACATAAACACATAGATCAAATCATAAACACATAAGAGCTATAAGATTTAGGAGGTTTGAACCAAAACAATATCCTAGGTCTTCTATCACCAACATAACTACTGCTCTTTTCTTCTCTTATTAAGTTTCTTCACGAAAATAGATAAGTGTTGATTACAATATTCGCACACAATTCTTATATAGTTGTTTTTAGCACTCACTGCAACATATTAATTCTCTCTTGGCTAATGACTAATACACAAAGTAGTAATCTTTGGTTGCCACCCTTATGAGACATAATTCTATTTTATGCTTTCTCTTTTGGCCATTTTAGGTTTTCCTATTGTGTTTCTTTTTTATACTAGCACTAAAAAGAGTCCTCATTGGATATTGTTAAGAGTCTTAACTAAATGCTACTAAGAATCCTAATCAATACAAATAAGAATAACTTTTGGAATATTCACTTAATATATATTGAATATATTTACGCCTACTAATTTTCACTCCAATCTTAAAATTTTTTCTCTTTGGAGTAAAATTAGTATAATAACCTTGTACAATAAGTTGACTTACTACATACATGATCTCTAAGCCTTTAATGGTTAAGCAAACTCTCAATGTTGATCCACCATCTTGATTAGTATATTGACTACACCAAAAGACATCTTTTCCCTAACTTCTTAAGCTCTTTCTTTATTACTAGTGAAGGGATACTAAATTGAATAACACATTAATTGCACTAAGAAATATATATATCTCCTAAATCCTCAAGCTCTTCCTTTATCTTTGTCTAATAAAAAGATACCTAGTTAAAGGTACATCATCCTCAAATGGTGTAAAAGAATAAAATCTTTTAGGAATCTTTGCAATCTCATGAACTTCATAGCTTCCATGATCATAGTTATCTCCTAGCTTCCATGAATGGTACTCCTACCATCAATTTTAGCTCATCTAGCTAGCTATGTAGCCAATTGTAAAGATAATTGATAGTACTATTTCTATCAATGGAGGTCCCCTAGATTAAAGTCCATATCTCTTTACAAAGAACTCCTACCATAAACATTCAATCACATTCGCTCCATGTGCAATATTTGACCTTATATATGTCCTCAAGCTATCTATTGTTGATACAACCTGAATGATCTTAAATATTTCCATCTTCTAATAGCTAGAGATGTCAATCGAGAACATGCATGATAGGCATCCAGCCTCCAATAGATGGACTTAGTCTAGTTGAAGGAATCTCACGGATATATTGCATCATTCCCTAATCTTCTATAATAAATTTTTTCATAAGCTTCTTCTACAACTTCTTTAAAAGACTTTATAAGGTTCAACAACTAATTATGCTATTAATATACTTGAGAATTGAATAACATATTTAAGGGAGTCAACTTGAAGTAAACACTAACATTATTGCTTAAGCATTTCACAAATCTATGCATGCTTATGAATTTGCAGAACTTTAGGTATCATTGCCTGAGTAATAAAAGAAATCCATGTGATCTTTTCTCTACATGTACATCATATTCTCCTTTAACTTCAAATTTCATCGGTTAATGTAGTGCAGCATGAACTACCACTAAAACTTGACATCACGTATATCAAAGTTCTTATGATTATTAAGGAGAATGTACCACATAATTCTTTAACTATCCACGTCACATGGTGCATCATTTGATAGTCAATTGCAATTGCTCATAATAAGTACTTGCACTATCATAAAGTTTCCCTTAACATGAGCTTACATTGGGGAATACCTTATGAAATTGAATTGCTTTCCTATGGATGTTCTAATTATAAAGTGATCAAAGATGAAAATAGATCTCACTACTTGTATAATCATTAGGGTAGCAACTGGAGAAGTAACATCTAATTGATTGAGCAATCCCAAGTACCAACTACATAGTAACCTTTGTGCATCTATTAGTTTTTGTTGAATAAATACTAAATTTTTAAGTTTCCATGTCATAAGTAATCTCCTAATCATTATTTTGTTCTATGCCAAAATATCAATTTGGCATTGGGTTGTAATACACCCCAAGTCTCTTAGGTCTCACTAAACCTAAAATTAAGACACCTTTTGTACTAGTGTCAACCAACCAATCTAATCATGTGGAATCCAAAATAGAGAAAAAAATCATCTCTACCTCCTTCACATATGTCATGTCATCTCTTAAAAATGATCAAACAGTCTTTAAGGAATGACTCTATTTTTAAGCTAAATAGTGATTCTCAAACTATCTTATTATCTCGCAATCTTTGCAATTAGAAACCATCACTTGAGACTTTCATTCTCTTACCTTTTGCTTTTGGTGTCATATAATTCTATATCTCTTGTATGTTATTGTCAACTAACAATATAGAAGAAGCATCGAAAGAAAAGAACTCTCATCCTCAAATCCTCATTTAGAGGCGTAATAGCCTTTTGAGATATTAGCCTTTCTTTAGAACCTTGTGCATTGGTCAAATGCATAACTAAGAGATCTCAAATAATTGGAAAATAGTCAAAACAATTTCCTCCTCTATTATTGTCAAAAGACAATAATGAAAGCAATAGATAAAAAACACTTCTTCCATCCCCATTTAGGAATATAATCACCAACCTTGTAAAATATTAAGCTTCCATTGGAATCCTAAATACTAGCCAAATGTATGACCAATAAATCCTAGATACTTAGGACAGCACAAATTAAAACTAGAGCAAATTTGATACAAAGAAGTCTAATAAAATCCAGTAAAGACATCTATAATTCTACTATGGTAACATAATTAGAATTAAATAAATTAAGACAAAAATACTAAGAGCCACACTAGTCTTAATCCTTTTTTGTCCACCTCGATAGCATATTACACCATTATTTTAATGCTAAACCAATTTGAATTTACCATTAACTAGAAACCAAGTCTAAATACTAACAACAATACTCATTAATTTTGGACCTTTTTGAAACTCAGAATCACATTCAAGTATATCACTAAACATTGCTTAAAATGTCTTGCAAGATTATCAAAAAATACCAATGAAAAATCTCATTAGTAGATATATAAGATGTGCTTCACTTTTTGCTTACATGTGTGCCTCAAGCGCCTATGGCACCTCTTATGTGTCAACCCATTTAGGGACCTATTTTCAAATCTACTATCCTCAGCAATTGAAATTGGCCAATTTCTACCCCTAATCAGTCTCTTCTTGACCAATTACTTATCTACACACTTGCATTTCTTCCATCAGCCATTGGTTACCAGGTTTTTGTTGCTACCCATGATGTTTGCAATTTGGCTCAACCTTTTTAGTCTAATACTACTATCAATAACAATAATATGTCCTAGGTTAGGGCCGAAATCCTCTATAGATCATCCTAGAAGCCTTTTCTTGCTCCTCAATACCTCAAGTCAAAGTACATTTGCAAAAAAACCTTCTTGGTCATCCATTTGTGATCAATAGTTTTCTTGTGTTTGAGTTTGACTAACTTGATTTAGTAGCCCAATTTAGATTTGTTTTCTAGGCTTGGGTCTGTGTGGCCTATATTTTATGGGCTTTGGCCTACTTTAGCCCAAAAACTCGACCCATCTTAACTAGACTCGATCTGGGCCATCACTTAGGCTCATTTACTTGGATTCAATTTGATTCGAATCATCCTAAACATCTTTAACTTGATTGACACCCAAATCTGCTTTGCTTAACCTGACGTTGATCTGTAACCCAAGTTTGCATGCACATGCACCTCACACACCAAATACTTTTGTGCTAATTAGGTCTCATTCTAGTTTTTTTTTTTTTTTTTTTTTTTTTTTTTTTTTGGTGAAAGGTCAAATTATATATCACTCATAAAAAATTTACAAGATTGTTCGATTACAAAATATCATCATCTAAGCTCAAATATTGCACTTGGAAAATTCCAAAGCTCTAGTAAAAATTTATTACAATTTGTAAGCTTTACTCCTCTGGTAGATGAAATCTTGCCTCTCACGTCCTTCTTGATTTTAGCAATAATGGTTGAGTTTTCTAGACTTGTATTGCTGAATCTTCTTCTCATTCTAGTTTGCATAACTGGAATTAATGATTAGATGGCGCCAACACATTTGGCCATTGTTTTGTTGATTTTGGCCACCTTTGGCCATTGTTTAGGTTAATGTAGAGCCCAGTTTGTCCTATAAACATGGGTTCACCTAACTTGAGGTCTATCCAACTCTAGCAGTAGTTCTTGGCTATTGTCGGCTTTCGCTAGCCACCATTGCCATTACGTGTCATCCCACATACCATCAAAGTGTAGATTAGGGCATGAGGATTTTATATTTGGCTTTCTTTTCTCCAAAACACTTTTTCTTCACCATGTACAAACAAAAATAAGTTTTGGAAGACCAAGTTCTCTCCAACCAAAAGAAACCCACTTGAAAAATCTTTTTTTTTTTCACATCAAAGAATATATCTTCAAATAAGAAACACTAAGAAGAAATTAGCTGTCTCTTGTTTAATACCAATCTAGTCCTATGTGTTTCATGTGACTGCTCCCAAGCTTTATAACCAAAGCTCCAATGCTAATTGTTGTATCATCTTAAGCTAATCTTATGGTGCAAGGATGTTGTACTAATATTACTCCATAAAGGAAAAATTGTTAGGTTTGGAGGAAGTTAATAAGGGCAAATATGTAAACTATTATGTTCATATTATGTGTAGTTTATAGGTTTTTCCTAGTCCTATCTAGTTAAGATTTCTTTGGTGTTAATATGAAAAAGATCACTATAGGAAAAACCTAAAGATGAGAGCCAAAAGAAATAGTAAAAAGTAGGGTTACACCTTATGAAGGGAATAGCCTAGGCCTCATGAAGGTGGTAACTAAAGAGTACTACTTTATGTAGTAGTCATTGGCCAAGAGAGAATTAAGCATATTGCAATGAGTGCTAAGAATAGTTATATGAGAACTGTGGTGAATTTTGTAATTAGCATCCTTTCTATTTTTATGAAAAAAACTAATAAGAGAAGGGGCTAGTAGCTATGCTGGTGATAGGAGACATAGGACATTGTGTTGGTTCTCTTAAATCTTATGTCTCTTATATGTTTTTGTGTTCATGTGATGTGTCATTTCCACAATAATTCAATCCTTGGAAAATCAAAATATCCTTTACTTTAATGAATGGACAACTCATGAATTTCATTTTTAACCCCATATATGGGTAATAACTTTTTTTGAATAAAATAAAATCAGAAAAAAAAAATCAGGCTATCATGGGCTTGTTATTGTTGGAATTTCGGAATGGTCACATACAAATCAACGGAGTTATTCATTTCGATGCTGCAAAAGTCAAAACAAAACCAATTCCAAAAATTACTTAAAACAAATTGGAGAAATATTTCACGTACACGATAAACCTATCGTGTATATTTTTTTCAGAAGTACATTCGGTCACATTTAATTCGAAATTGAATGTAACATGGCAGGGATTATCATCTTGGCCATACACAGGTATTAGAACGAATTTGTATAGATTTTTTGAAAGTGGGTTTCAAACTAGAAGTGGGTTTTGTTCATAAGATTTTAGCATTTTCTAGAAAACAGGGAAAGGAGATGATTTTCCTGAATAAGTTTTTGTTTTCAAACTAGTCAACCATATGTTGCCCAAGCAAACAAAAAAGAAGAAAGAAAGAAAAAAAAAATGGAAGAACATAAAGTGATGAATGAGAAGGTAAAAAAACACGTGAAAATTATCTAATTGAGGCTTAAAGAACTACATCCGCTACTCATAAAAACGAAAAGTAGACCTTTATTATAGCAAATTGATAGATGGTTCGTTGTAGAATAAAGAGGAGTACATGGAAACAGTAAGGTGGCGTAACATAGGAACGACGAGCACACAAAGAAAGACTAAAGATTTAGTTGTACACGAAACAACACTCCCGAGATCTTTTATTCTAGTAGTGTTTTTGACTCGAGAGCCATACTCCGACGTCAAACTCGGGATTACTTAAAACTTAACAAAACACTGCTCATACGTACTTAACAATTTTAGAACTATACCCAGTCTTGTAATCCCAGTACCTTGACCAAAGCATCACACCCCCATACCTTGGAGACTTCTTAATGACAGGAAGAATTTTAGAAGTGAGCACATTAGGAGGAATGTATCCACTTCCGGCTGCCTGCGGAGCTGCCGGCAGACCCAAGAATATCTTCCCGGACTTTATTGAGGCTGTCCATGTGTGCCATGAACGAATAAGTTTGCCGATGTTACCGGAACTATATTGGCATGGAGCGTTGTTATAGAACTGAACCCAAACGTAGTCAAAGAGACCTGTGTTAAGGGCAGCACCAAGAAATTTGTCAGGGAAGGGGCACTGGGGAGCTGCGCCCAAGTACACCTTTCTTCCTGGCTTGCTATAGCCCTTTAGGGACCGTGCGAGGTCATTCCAATATTTCGTTGAGCCAAGCTCTATGTCGAAGTCTATGCCATCCAAAACGGCATCTCCTAATGGACGTGATGCTGACTTGCCACCCAAGAAGTTATTATACAGATAGCGAGCCACGTTTTGTGCGTCCTGAGTAGAACCTAGAGAGTAGCTTCCGATACCTCCTCCGATGGAGAGCAGCACCTTAATTCCACGCTTTTGGCAATATCTAATGCCGTTGCTGGCAACTTTGCATCCATTGGACGCCGGGTTGCAATGACCGGCGAGGTTGAGTGATGGTGTTCGGCCATTGCCGAATTTGTTGAGGAAGGAAATGATTACATACGAATATCTTCCGGTGGCACAGGTTTGGATTAGCGTTCCCTCGTTGCCGCTTTGACCCCAGTAGATGGCTATGCCACCAGCGTCAGAACTTTGAACTAGGGCCAGGAGGAGGATGGGAAAGAGTAGAGGTATAAGTCTGAGGCAGCTAGCCATACTTGCTAGTCTTTCAATCCAAAAGTGTCTTTGTTTTTCAGGGTGCTTTGTGCTTTCATAAAGGAAAGGGAAGGCTCCTTTTATAGGGTTCTGAGTGCCTCTTGGGCTCGAAAACCTTGAAGAGATGAAGCTTATCAGTGAATTCAACCCTGGGAGCCATACAGTCTCCGTCAAGAGTTGACTAACCATTAAGAATGTTATCGTTACATCAAATTCAGTGAGCAAAACAGCTAGGTTGGAAGCATAAGAAGTTAGTTTGTTTTGGCTTCTATCCCTCGGGCCTTCGATCGTCCCTCTCATGGTCGAAACCAATAACCAAGAGGAAAAAGACTCTTCATGTATGAGATTTTAAATTAATACTACCATTTGCACCCCCAAAATAATGAAAGCAGAAGAATAGATATTACCATGAGTTATTAAATTTTCAAGACCTAATGCAAGCTACATTTGAGAGAAATCTGTCATTGATATTGGAATATTTTTTTAGCAGGTAACTTAGTGCTTATGCTGTTGTTTTCTTTATTGGATGATCCTAAATTGATTTCATATGAGCACTAAGGAGACCTACCCCCGTTTTTCTTGTTATTGTGTGTAGTCTTACTCCGCTATTCTTTCCATTCCAGTTGTCGCACAAATGGCACATTTAGATGGATAATACAATTATCATATTGGTGATCTTGCGTTCAGCGGTCTTGGATTTTCTCCGATCAAATTTATTTCTTTCTATAATTTGTGGGTTATTAATGTCCCACTTTGCATATTGAAGCTACATTTTTTTTTTTTTTTGGTGAAAACGTAAATTATATTAATACATATTGAAGTACAAAAGCACAGGGGCATACCCCAGTATTACAAAAGTCACCATATCTATGAAAAGATGAAAGTTGGAAGCCTCCAAATCTCACTCAAAATAACATTGCATTGAGAAGATTTTATATTTCTAAACAAAGAAGCTTTCCCTCGTACTATCTTCTTTATTTTCGCTAAGAGAATAAGTATATCCATTGTTTTCCCCTGAAAACGTCTTCTATTTCGTTCAGCCCATATACAATAAATACAAGCGAAGAAAGATATCTTGAGAAGTTTGGCAGCTAAATCTCTTCCTTTTATTGCTTTGATCATCCATTGTAGTTCTTCATTCCATCATCCAATGTCATGTCGGATTCCATTCTGAGTAAGAATACTTTTCCAAATCATCCTTGTCCACGCACATTCAAAAAAGAGATGACTTCTATTTTCTAAATGATATTGACAAAAATCACAATATATGTTTACCGAAGGAAGCCATTGTACAATTTCTATTGCTGTAGAAAGTTTGTCCCTACAAATAAGTCATCCAATGAAATTATGTTTGCTAATGCCACCTGTCCAAATTAAATTATACCAATCCACCGTTTCTCCAACTTGCTGAAAATCATTATAAATCTTTTGGCAACAATATGTAGGACTCGAGAGAACAAAGGTAAGTGTGGGCCTTAACTTGAGGAGACGCCGCCAACTCTAAGCCATGGTACCTTTTATGTCAAACTAAATTACTGATGTTCTTTTACACTTTGTATTGTGAATCCATTTACTCAATAATGAGCATTCTGAGAGATTAATAAGATTTCAAAACATACGTCCTAAAAGGACTTTATTCCAAATTTTGAGGTTCAGTAAACCTAATCCCCATTCCTTCTTCGGTGAACAAACAGTTTGCCAAGCTACTTTATGAGGACGATGCATATCTATATTACGATGCTACATTTTATATATCTTTTCCTCTAATTGTTCGTGTTAGATCTCCGGCTATGTTTTACTCTCCTTGAACATAATTGAGTTGCAACCTACAATCCATGCTGAGAATTGGCTTTGAGAAACAATTAGAGAACATGTTTTTGAACGATGTTAAGAATATTGTGACAAAGTTTCACATTACTTAACTATTACTTAGGATTTTCTTTAACCGTAACTGATTATATTACAATATGTAAATGCCCAGAAAAGAGTAATAGAATAGTTTTAAATTGTTAATTCAATGTACAAACATTAATAGCTGGACCTTTGAGATCAGAGTGCACGGAAAATTAATCAACTTATTTCGCGACGAAGCACGAAGTTCTCAATAGTTGCGCCGTGCTCTTATGGGTGGGTCAGCTCCTTTTATTAACATGCTTAACAGCATATTCCCATGCTTAACGGCATATTCCTGACCTTATCCCTTGGATGCTGGGGACTGTACATTTTTTCTATACAAATATATGATATTCCCATGTCCGTGAACAGAATAGTTCAACGATACCAGGGTAAGCAAGCCTTGGTCAAAAATGATATGCAATTGCGACAAAAAAGAAGTCATCCTTGCCTTGGTCTTGTCCTCTAATACGACCAAGGATAGACGACTTCTATAGCCTTTGCCCTCAGGTTGTGACAAAATCTAAATATGAAAAATGAAAGATGCTTGATTGACTACAACCAAATTACAAATAAAATAAAATTAAATGTATGGATTGAGTGCTTACAGATTAAGAATGTTTCAATTCTATTAACAATGGGCAAAGAACAATAGAATTTCTACGTAGTATTTACACAAAACAAATAGGCCAAGAATATACACTAGTTTAAGCTAATAATACTAATGAAATGAAAGAAAACAATACAAACAAAAACACATAAGCCCAATAAAAAACAATATCAATACTTAACAGGTTGGCAGCGTTTTATAAAGCTATTACCGATCAAACTTGCATGTGACCCCATTCAAATTGATGGCTTTGTTCATCTGAATTCTGCATAATTCAAAAGACAATAATTTGGATACTTGCAGTCACGTAAGATTGCCTAGGACGAATGCATGATGGCAGGGATGGCGATTTAAGTGTAGAACTTTGGTCATCCGGTGCAACTTCATCGTACGTTTTCTGAAGAATGACTTTCGCGAAACACTTCACAACAACAGACTTTAATTAAGGGGATAACAATTGTTCAAGCTTCTGTCGACTAGATAGATAACCAGAAAAATAATACAAAATAAAAAACTCACAGATGAATCGAGGCCTTTTTGATCGTTACGTCTTGAGTACTGTATCCCTCAGTCGTTGTCTCAGGCATAGCCGGAATCCCCGGAAAAAGAACTCACCCGGATGGTTCAGAAATGATATATTAATCGATCTGGTTCCGCTTCAACGTGTCTTTCTAAGAAGTGACTTTGAAGGTTCCAGTTTTCTAATAGCTCAGTCGTGAAACGTGTTTGAACAATATCGTAGTTTATGTGAGGTCTATGGACTTGAATTTTAAGGTGACGCCTAAGAATGCTAATTCGTAGCCATTCAAACCTATCCCAGAAAAAGAAAAAATAAAAAAAAAACCATTCTGCCAATTAATATTAAAATGGAAAAGAATGAGAGAGAATGAGTCAATGTGATCAAAAAATTTGAAACTTGGGTTAAAACAATATTAGTTTATCTTCATTCATGCTTATCTGTGGAAAAAAAAAAACCATCGAAAATGACGGAAAAGAATGAAAGAGAAAAGAATTTCGAATCAATCTCCGATTAAAAAATTTAGAACTTGGGATAAGAAAAAAAATTGGTTTATCTGCATTCCTACTTATCCGAGAAATAAGGGACACTATCGAAGATGAGAGAAGAGAATGTCAACATTTGATTAAGAAATACAGAACCTGGGTAAGAAATATCGGTTTATCTTTTACCACTTGCCAAATACATAACTCATAACCTCGTTTCAAAGTTCATTTGAAGCATAGATGGCTGATTTGGAATTAGGATTTGTTTGATAATAAGATTTAAGATAATTTATTTGGTTGCTCTAGATATATGCTGATTTGTTTCATGTGCAACCCGTGCTAGCGTAGTCTGGGTTTATCTGAGTTCACTTTTTGGGACATCAATTTCGCTTAACATACTTTTATCCGATTAATGTCTATTTGAACAATAATGTTAAGCATTTGCATAAATAAAACCACTGTATATACGTCTACAATAAGAATTAAAATGAAATTAAAACTCTAAACGACGGCATTTTTAATCCTTTAGGTGTTATGGTGTGAGTGTCCAATCTCATATTAATAAGGTGTAGAGTTGTATATCTAGTTAAATTGGGTTATTTCTCCCTACTTCATGAGTGGAACTTTGAGGTGGATTTAAGTGTTCCTTACATGCTGTTAGAACCCAAATGTCCCTTGGTACTTTTATATATTTAGATAAGCTAGATTAATGCAAAAAATAATACCACAATATGGATGTCTAATCCTACATTATGGTGAAGAGGTGTGTTATAATGTGGATATCTAGTTTCAAATTACTAACATGTGAAGTTGTGTGTTTGGTTAAAAGTAATTATTGTCTCTTACTTCTGAAGCCAATTTTTAAGATAGATTTGGACATTTCTTATGTTTGGACTTTTAATTGTGGGACAATAATCTTCCATTGATCTTTATATTATTATTATTATTATTATCTTTGTCATGAACTTCTCATGCAATATCGTTTCTATGGACCTGATAGATGAACCATAATGGTCAATTTGGATCGGATAGATGGGCATATGAATATATATGTGTACATATATATATATATATATATATATTATTTTATTTTATTTTATTTTAACTCACGACACAAGAGAGGGGAGGGAGAATCTAGCTCCTGACCTGCTGGACTCAGAGGCCATGGTCTTAGCTTACCACTAAGCCAAGGGGCTCCCTTATGAGCATATGAATATTTGCCTAGTCATAGTAAAGCTCATCCTAAGTAGCATGTGCTCCTTTCGGGGGAGAATATTTTCCTAAGAGTGGCTTCCGGGAAAATGCCCACCTCACTGATCACTTGGGTATTCGAAGGTTTAAGCGGCTGAACAGAGAAAAAGTTAGATTGTCTCTTGATCAGATTCTTGATTACTTTATGTATCAAATCCGAACTATCAAGTAAAGATGGCAATCTATGTTCAGTATGAGGCCTAAAAAGAACAACTTTGGCAGGATGATTTCTTAAACTGATGGCTTACTTTATTATTCATTTTATAGACGATTGAATGAGCTACTTTCAACTGGCAAAGCAACTGATATATTCTTCAGTTCCATCTGTCGCTCTTGGATTGAATCATCGCTTTCCACAAAAGGATGCTACTTTGTAAAACAGATTACAACGGCTATAAATTGAAGGCCCAGCAAGGAACACTTCTAATAGGCAGCTAAAGCGAATTTCTTTTAAGCACTTGAAGCGAATCTGTGTTTCTGAACAACAACGGGATGCTCGAATCTAGAACGATGTGCCAATGTCTAATTGGGTCAACCTAGTCCCCTTGGTTTTTAGGCCTCTGTCCATGTTTACAGTAGGAGATTAAAAATAGCACCCGATTACGATCTTTTACTGAGCTATAATGACCAAGCTAAACGGATGAAGAACCCCAGGGTATTCACGTCTACAAACAAAGATGAGCAGAAACTTTTACTGCCTCTGATCTTTTTCTATGCAATGCTCCTTCGGATTTCCAAAAGTGGACAACCCACGAATGATCCCATTTGTATTGATATGTTTATTTGCTGATCAAAAACTTTAAAGAGTGATTACTCCGAAAATGAACGATGGTAAATGAATGCTGAAATTGGAGGATTGACAATCGGGTATAAAGACGATTTACTGCAAAGTGATAGTTCCGTAAACATATCTCCACCGTCGGTTACTTCCGAGGTGCAGAATGCCAAAACATTGTTGTCCTGTGGGTGGCATTTCGTAGCCATCGATTCCTGTGGGGGTCAAGTGTCTGTTCAACACCTTACAATTTTCCACATGCATGCTCACTGATTTCAGATGGCAAGTCAAGCATACCCGTCAGTCAAGCTGAAAAAAGAGAATTTCCAGGCCACATTCATGCCACACGCCCCTTCAAGGTTGCGTACGTTGAGAAGCAGCTTTGCCAGAGACTGACTTTTTGGTTTGGATTCCACGATCCGATCATCACGCTGTTTTGGAAGATTTTGATTATGTTCTTAGCAATGTTACATCCGGGCCAAAAACAGTTGACGACTTGAGAGCTGTGGATGGCTGCCCACAAGAGCACTGGTTCCCGCACGCTTAAGGCGGCACCATTGTGCAATATTTAATGAAGCATGATCTATAGTCAAGTGATGAAACATCCAGACGAAGAAGATAAGAAATGGACGCTGCCTAATCGTCACAGATTAGGTAGTGAGTTTGACGAGCGGGTAAACAAGACAAGGGTTTTGAATAGAATTGGTTCACGAACTTTTCATAGATAGCCACCACAAAAGGCTTAAGAGTTCTTACAAAACAAAGCTAACATTCAACGGATGCTCATACAAGGCACCGTATGCTGGTATTTAAACACAAAGCAGCACGTCTACGACCATGCTGTGGTTTCAACAAAAGACATGGGTCTTACAGATCACCCACTCCACAGAAGTATTCTACTTCCATGCTACATCCATCGGCGGTAGCCTGCACGTCTGCAGTTGCTGGATTTTCTGCTCAGAATTAATGAGCGAATCTAGGTTGCTGTGAAGGACACAACTATATTCTTCATTCTGACCTACGTACACGGCAACATAATAAAACTCGCCCAATCTCAAATATGTCGGCATTACACCAACCAACCAGCACACAGAAGGAGCACACCGAAGGAAAAGCAAAAAACAACTAAAGCACGACGGTATTGCGAAACACGGAGCTGGTTGTATTTACAATTGGTGAGAGAAAAAAACTGTCAAGAAAGAGTGTGCAAAGCTTTACATACAAAACTAAAAAGAAAAGAAAAAAAAAAGAATGTTGGGACAAAACTATAGGCCCATGGACCAAAACTATACATAGGCCCATGGGCCAAAACTATACATAGGCCTGTTGGTCAAACTCTATCTCTTTAAGGATTTGTATTTTGGTATTGCAATTTCTATTGCAAGAAAGGTGTTGTCTGTTTTAGATGAAGCTAAGGAGGAAGATGATGAAAACAAAGGTTATGAGTGGAACTTCTAGCTTCTTGGTTGGACATGGATGGAAAAGTGTAGCTTTAGATGTTTGTAGAAAAGGTAAAGGCTTAGGGGTTTCAAAAGTGGCCATGTTGTTTGGGAATAAAAACTTAATGCCTTTTAAGGCTATGATGGGAAATTTACAATAAAGGTAGACTTGCTTTTCCACAAACACCCGTGGCTCCAAAAGGATCTACGGAAAACAATGGAAAACCCATTTCTCTATCAAGACCCCCAAGAGCCAAGATAGGCTTAGGCTTTGGGCATTTAATATTAAGTTTTATATTATTATTGAGTTTATTACATAATTAAGTTTTGTTTTATATTTCCTTTAAATAAGATCTAGGATTTGAAATATTCAAAACTGAATTATGTTAGAAGTCATAAACTCAATGGTATTGGCTAAGAGCTAGGCTTATTTAAAGAAATTGTTAGAGAATGGTTTGTGCTTGAAATCTAAGTATTAGTCTCCATTGAAGAGACCATTTAAGGTTTTGGTCTTATAAACTTTTCAATTAATTTTCTATCATTGTAAGGGATTCTGTTTAGAATTGATTTTTAATCTATAATTGTTTTGCCTGTGGTGTTCACTTTGGTTCCAATAGCACACTCTTAATCCTAGGGGTGTGACATTCTTTTCACCAAATTCTCTTGAATTTCCTCAATTATACTATTTTAAGGTTTTGGGACAGTTAATCACATAGATGACAGCGACAAGTCTTAGAAGAAAAGATCACTTTCCGAGAGCAGGAGATTTGTAGAAAGGTTGTTCACCATCGTTTAGCCTCAGTTGAGACCTTCATCCTGTTCACCTTAAAAAACCAACGTCGAAGTTAATTATAAGTAATTGAACGAAATATTAACGCAAATGACGACATTTGAGGAGGAGTTATAACTCGGAACAGAGACAAATCATCTTAGTTCTTCAGAATCGTCTCCAACAATAAATAGGCATGCTAATATGAGTCGGTTGTGTGTTTTACTGGAAGCTGCAGTGAAGCTAACAATTAACTATCAAAGTTGGAAACCTGAGTACATTTAAATCACTCGCAAAACCTGAAAAAGAAAGAAAGCAATATTCACAGGGAACCAAAGCAAATAGCTCCTAAAGCCTCAACTGAGGAAAGCAACGTAACTAAGAAGCTAGGTGGCCATAAAACGGCCAAGCGAGACCGGAAACACAAGGCAAACCAAAAACCCCACATATGAACGCAAGGGAGAAACCTCTGTTGCAAAAGAACAATCCAAAACTGCTGCTTCATACAAAACCTTATTTTGCGGACCAATCATCTTAGTACAAGATTGAGGAACTAAATAGACATTACTGTATCTTAGAAGACACCGGTTACATCCCTGCTTTCCATCAATCGCTCTACTTGAGTCATTTCATGCTTACCTCTAGTCTTTCTCATTAATTGCTACCTTTTTAGTTCTTTCCTCAAGTTACAAATTTACCAATCAGTCCACCTGAACAAGAAACGAGACTTTAACTAAAAAATATGTAAGGTGGTGAAGGTCCACTTGAAAAATGACCACATTATGCCCATAAGATGGACATATAACAAAAGAATAAAAAGGAATATTTTAACTGGTCGTCAACCTTGTACGGCTCGGAATTAGCTGCGAGACGAATAAAGGAATGAGGACTTTAAATATAATGTGGCAAAACGCTAGTAAACGGGACTTTTACCAACAATTTCGTTTGTATTGAGTATCTCTACCGCCTTTTGTTAATAAATTAGACAATAAATGCATTAAAAGTTCTTATCCCGTGTTCTTCAAGGATTTGATCGAATAATTTTTGAACTACACGTATCACATAAGTCCATCCTAAAAATTAATTTTAGTTGTGCTTTAAGCAGTCGAATTCGCAGCCGCGGCATCCAGTCCATCATGGCTTTTTACCTTGTTGCCAAGTTAGGATATTCAGAAGTAATCAATCTTATCCTTAAACTTTATGGCACCAACTTTTATGCCTTCCAATCTTCAATCTGATTTATATGTTAGGCCCAGAAGCTTTAACTTTCCATCTGATTAATTTTTCAAAAGATAATTGAGGAAATTAATCGGCATATATTCCATACATTGAACTTGATCAATTTCTGTGCCCTTCACATTGAATTGGTCAGCTGGCAAGATTACCAAATATATGCATCTCTTCCAAGATCTTACTTGTAATTAAATATGTATTATGTGTTTTTGTGATTGCTATTACAGAACTGACTGAAAATACCTAACTGTCAACTTTCTTCATAAAGGTTTAACAGTTCCATACAGCGCTCATCATACTATTGTTTCAAGGACTTCTCGCTGGATATTTCATTAACCGTATGTAGCAGACATGGTGCTACAGGATCATAGTTCATGAACCATGACTAAGGAAGAGTAAATAATCGTGCATCATGCATTCAGGTATTGTAAAACAATAAAAGGTTGCCAGCTAGTGGGATTCCTAAATACCGGTCATGAGAAATATCCCATATGCTAAGGATAATCTTCTTTCCTTATGATTGGTCCTTTGTAATGCGGGGTATAGAGTTAAATGAACAGGAATAGCCGTACGTTATGAAGCTTATATATAGGGGACAAGCCTCAATTCTCCCAACACAAGAAGAAAAGCTCTAAGAAGTGATCTCCTTGGAAGTAGACATGGTGTGGTATTGGTTCGGCTCATCTTCTAATAGCACATCAAAAGCTCCAAGACGAGCCGCAACCAATATCACTCTTGTATGCTTCTTTGCCTGGCTTTATCTTTCCAGAACTGAGGCTCTGATCAACAGCTTTTGCTTTATCCGAGATTGCTCTCTTGCAGTACGCAAGTACCTTCTGTCCTATTTTATTTTCATGTTGTTCTTGTCGAGTATACCTATGCTTATTGTGGGTGGAATATAAAGTTCTTGCAGCAACACATGAGAGATTAAAATTGTTCACTCTGGGGTCCCCTTTTATAACAAGTGTTTTTTGTTTCTCAGAAGTTAGGTCTCATATTAAAAACTTTTGGTTATTCCTTTTATATGTCTTTGAAATTACATTTATATGCTTTATTGATGGTGCAACGAGATGCAAAACCAACAAAATTAACAACGGTATGCCCATCTACTTTTATAAACTACTTTTTATTAATACAAACTTACATTTCAACCAAAAAAAAAAAAAAAAAAACAAGGATTAAACAGGTACTTAACGAGTCAGTTTCGTTTTCCACCAAATCAAAACGTTGCTCCAAGCACATCCTGCTTAGTTGCAATCCATATTAACTTTTATGTGGTTCGGTGTTTGTGAAGCTAATTTTGCACAAACAACATCGTGCTTTATGAACTGAGTCCCTCCAAGGGACAAACTCTGACCGATGAAATTCTAACAAGACGCCCTTCAACCATCTTAAATTAGCTTGAAGGTGTTTGACCATCCCCTTAACCTTTTTTGTTTGTACCTTTTATATGTTCGTTCTTTTCTTAGGATGACTGGTCTCCTTCAGAAGGTGAGGGGTTTACCAACCATCTTAAGAAGTTGTTCTGACCATTCCTTTAACCTTTTTTAATTTTTTGCTTTATTTTTAATTATGGAACTAAATCCTACTGGTTCATTTAATGAATAGTTTGAATTGAGAATTGCAGGCATTAGTCCAAGGAACAACAACCCTTAACAGCTAAGAAGAATAATGGAGCACGAACTAAAAAATGACTCAAAAAGACTAGGAGCATAAACTCAAGCAACTAATGCTGGAATGAGAATTTTAAGGTTGATGCACAATCTTGTTACCTTCATTTGAGAAATTTAAAATATTTGCATGTAACTATTTGTCTAGGATCAGAACTTTATTGTGCTGAAAATGATCTCCTCCATGCAGGAACTGTCGACTTCTGGCATTTTTTTTTTCTTTCTATCTAGTTGCTTATAGATAACCTAACCAAATAAGTTTGACATAATTACCTACAAGCACTTTACCCTGAAGCAATCAATACCCGTTGCAGCTCTTCTTTCCAATCAAGAGTGCACCTGACAAATCAAAGAGAGTTAAATGGATTCCTTCAAATTCTTCTTGAAAATCTACGCTCTCCAAAGAACAAGTGACTTAAGAATTCCAACACATCTCCATAGAAAAAAGAGAAAAAAGAAAAAGAAAAAATTGGTTTATAATGATGATATATGTCTCTATGTTTTTGTACATTATCGTTTATTAATATCAACTTACATTTCTATCACAAAAAAAGGTAATTTTAGTATTAGATTGGCATATGCTTTGAAAAGAATATTAACTTTCACCAAAGCACACAGTTGGAAGTGCCTTTCTTTTGGCATTCCATGTGCAAAAGTAGTGAGTTTCTGGAAGAGGCTGATTTGCCTTTCTTGCCCCAACAGAATGTCAGCTAACTTGGTTTGAATTTGAACAAGAAATTTTTATCTCGCTTGAGGTCATCTCCATGTACCTAGATGAGCACTAGACACTTTGGCTTGAAAGGGAGCTTGCTGCATCATAGGGTAACCGCACGCCTATAATGATGACAAATATGGCCATAATCATAAATTTTTATGCCTAGAAATAAACTCAGTGTATGCAACTGATGTTGAAATTTATAATTTCGTTAGTCGCTTTTGTCTGTCTTTTATAACCATCAGATTGGGAAGAAGCGAAGGAAGAAGAATCATCAAAGTACTTGAAGTTATGGCTACCATATTTTCTTGTTCATTTTATGAAGTAATTAACAATTAATATGACATTCTAGCCAACGTCATCACTCGATGTTCAAGAAAAATTACAAATTTTCCAAATAATTTCCTTTTTTTTTCCTGGATGAATAAAAGCAATGAATTAATTAAAAAAGAGAGTAACTAGTAAAGGAAACTCCCAGAAGTGATAAGTTTATGTTGACTATTTCAACTAATAGAAAGTTGTTACTCCTTAAATTTCTAAAGTGCATTAGTATGAAATTATATGGTTCAAGTTTGTAATTCTCTATCAATCTATAGCATTATGATTAGCAATGCAAGATTAGTTAGTGACAAATGATAGATTTTAGTTTCTTGAAACATTAGAGATACGGTTGCTACATATGTGGCACATCAGATAAGTTTAGAGCCACATCTTTACAAAGCATTCATACTTTACGACAATATGGAGGTGTCTAAAGATTATTCTTAACACACAATCATCCTATTTACCATAAAATGCAAGAATTAACAAGCATTGTTATTATGCAAAAAGGAAGTTTTAAGATAAGTATTGTTAAATTTGTATTTATCTCATTTGTTTATACTATTTGAAAGGAAATGAAGGATAAAATTTTTAGATATATTACAAATTTTTGAGAATATTACTTTCGAAACTATTAAAAGGATTATTAGAGAGAAATTTTCAATATAAAAAAGATACATAAAATAGCTAAAAATATAGATATTCAATATGCCTAGATGTTAAATGAAGCTAATTTTTCATTTGATGTGGTATTTTATGTAGTATTAACCTAAAAGTATGCTACTAGTCTTATAATTTACAGTTACCTCTCATATATATATATAAGAGATACAATGTTCTAGAGAAACATCCCATCAACTTGTAAAGCATCGCGTTAACTGGAATCTAAAGGTGGAAATTAATACATATCACCAGAGCATTTTGAAGTGCGAAGTTATTGCGTAACCTGAGCTGTTTTGGGTGTCAAATCATCAACGAATTGATGTAACCTGAAAAACAAATCAGGAGAGGGCTAGTTTATCTGTTTTGGTTTGTTTTGAATTTTTTTTTTACATTAAAAAATTTATGCCACGTTCAGGCCGGCCTTTATCACGATTAAATAAAACCCATTTTGTACCAAGCGGCATGCCTATATTCGTGTTACCTCACAATGAGCAGAAAACACGTGTAGTTTGGACCCACAAAAAAAAAAAAAAAGAATCAATTCGATCAACACACATTTATTTCTTTGTTTATGATCTGGATTTAACAGACATCCAACTCAAGATCATTCAAACTGGACAAAGCATAATTCACACATCCTCAAAAAACGTGGAACTATATCCCGTCAGAAGATCATAATATCTTGACCAAAGCATCACACCACCATACATGGGCGACTTCTTAATGACAGGAAGAACTTCAGAAGTTAGCTCGTCCGGTGGAATATACCCACTTCCGGCTGCCTGAGGAGCTGCAGGTAGACCCAAAAATATCCTATGAACCGGTACCGAGGATGTCCATACATTCCATGAACTTATTAGGTTACTGATGTTACCGGAGCTATATCCACATGAAGGATTGTTATAGAATTGAACCCAAACGTAGTCAAAGCGTCCCGTGTTGAGGGCGGTACCAAGAAATTTATCGGGAAATGGACACTGGGGAGCTGCGCTTAGGTACACCTTTCTTCCGGGCCTGCTATATGCCTTCAGGTATCTTGCAAGGTCTTGCCAGTATAGGGTTGAGCCATGCTCTATGTCCAAGTCTACGCCATCCAATATGGCATCTCCTAATGGACGCGACGATGACTTACCACCCAAGAAATTCTTCCACAAATATCGTGCTACTCTTTTGGCATCCTTTGGGGAAGCTAGAGAGTAGTTTCCAACTCCACCTCCAATGGACAGCAGCACCTTGATTCCACGCCCTTGGCAACTTTTAATGCCTTCACTAACCATCGTGCACCCATTGTTTGCTGGATTGCAGTGACCCGCGAGGTTGATTTCCGGGGTTTGGCCGCTGCCAAATATGTAGAGAAAGGCTATGTTTACGTAGGCATATCTTCCGGTGGCACAGGTTTCATTCAGTGTTCCTTCGTTGCCGTTTTGACCCCAGTAGATGGCGATGCCACCGGCGTGAGAGGATTTGATTAGGGTCAGGAACAAGAGGGGTAGGATAAGCTCTGCAACTCCACAATGCCGACCCATTTTTGTATGTATGTTTCTTTTGTGCTCCCTAAATGGCAAGGGGAGGTTCCTTTAATAGAATTCAGAGCAGTCCCGAGTTTGAAAATTGCTCAATAATGCGTTATTGTTAATTCCAACAGTCACAGATCTCGGTCAAGAAGATCGAAGCTGACCCAGTTTAAGCAGGAACGCTTGACTTACTCTATAATGTTAAAAAAGCAAATGTCCACTGGGTGCTTATCAAATTAAAATCAATCACTGCCTTGAACCGTGATGATCACTTTACAAAAAACTTGATTTAATTATTGTCAATTTTCGGATGGAATATCGTGCTTATATTAGATGTTAAGAAGTTCACGATTGATAATCATTCTATAATCCACGATTTTGCATCATCAACCTTCAAATTGTTACATTTCTCTTTCACACTCTGAATTTTCTGATCCACGAATGCTGTTCTTTAATTCAACAGGGGTTTTATTGCAGTCCATGATAAGACTTTCACTCAGGTTTGAAATATTCAACACCACAAAAGATTACATTAAGAAAAAAAAGTCTTACAAACTCGAGAAGAGTAATGCAAAATTTAGACTACTTATTATCAGTGTCATGTAAGAACCACTCAACAACACATATTCCCAAATTAATTTGAGAAAGAGGGGATTTGTTCCCTCTTGATACCGGAGAAAAAGAAAATCAAGGTGTAAGAAAGGAACAGTTAGGTTTCAACACTATAGAAGAATGTAGGTTCGGCAAGGTTAAGCTAGTCTTGGGAAGACAATATTTACATGTATACTATAAGTCACCAATATGGACAAAACGGAACGATCTTAGTCATAGATCTTATATGGGCCGGCTGTTCTTTTTATTATTTTTATTTTTTTAAAAGATTTTTATTATTATATATTGTTCAAGTCTAGCACGCCTTGGTACACAGTATTGTATATTCAATATTATACGACACCAAATGCAAAACGGAAACCAAATATTCCATCCTTAATATATTTCTTGTAGGAAACCTTTACACTTTAATTCTTGAGCTATCTCTACCTAACCTGGTGATCTCTATATTTTAGTCAAAGAATGATTATCCAAAGAAGTCAACTAGATCAATTGAAAGAATATTTCAATCTCATTGACTAGATGGGACACAACTGGCAATTTTGTAAAACATAATAAACTTTTATAAAAAACACAACCATACAATTAGATCCTGCTAAAAAAAAAGATCTTATGAAATAAAAGAGTTATTGTCTTTATCAAATAAGATGGTGTATGGCCTGCAATGTTGATTAAGAAAAGTAATTGTAGCCTCTTCCTTGTCCTCTTGAAAGACCAAGGACATATAGCTTCTAGTGGGCAGCTAAATGAATTCATTTAAGCATTTGATAGGGAAATCCAAACTGATAAGCTAGTCGATTTTTCCTTGGCTTATTAGCCCCCCACTTGCCCAGGCCAACAGGTCGGTTCAACATTCTCCTTCCCACGGTGTGTAAATTAAAAAAAAAAAAAGAAAAACTAATGGGCTAATGTGAAATTAGTTCGGCCTGATCAGGTTTTAGTCTCTGCCATGGGCCAATTTCTTTACGGGAATTAAAATCAGTCTTAACTGGGCATTCTCTGTTGCATTTTTATAGGAGGGCCTTAATGGTGGAGAGAAAAAGACCATACTCCAAGGTCCCCGGAACCCAAAATTAAGGAAAATCATCTTTATTTTGCCATAAGAAATGGGCATGAATCCTGTACAAAGCCCGGAAAATCAAAACACCCTTGACTTTGACGAATGGACAATCCATAAGTATCATTTATTTATGGGTAATTCCTCTAGCTTAGTGGTAAGCCAACCCCTGGTTGACAAGTTCAACCGGTCAGGGCTCAATTCCCCTCCCTTTCTTGTGCTTGATTTATAATATATATAAAAAAATTGAGTATCATTTTAAAACCATATTCGGGTAATGATTTTTTTTTTTTTTTGGAAGAAAATAATATTAGGCTATCGTGCGCTTGTTACTGGTCGAATTTCAGAATGGTCCTGTTCAAGTCGACGCATTGATTCGTTTCGATGGTGGAAGAATCAAAACAAAACCAATTCCAAAATTATTTAAAAGAAATTGGAGAATTATTTCACGTACATGGTAAAACCTGTCTTGTATTTTTTTTTTCTAAAGTACATTCGGTCACATTTAATTCGAAATCGTATGTAACATGGCAGGGATTATCATCTTGGCCATAAACATAGTTACTTGAGAACGATTGTGTATAGATTTTTTTTAGGTGGCTTTCAAACTAAAAGTGGTTTTGTTCATCAGATTTTAGCATTTTCTTGAAAACAGGGAAAGGAGATGATTTTCCAGAACACATTTTTCTTTTCAAACTTGTTAACGGTATGTTACCAAAAAAAAAAAAAAACACGTGAAAATTATCGAATTGAGGCTTAAAGAACTACATCCACTACTCACAAAAGGCGAAAAGTGGACCTTTATTATAGCAAATTGATACATTGCTCGTTATAGTAACACAGGCACGACAAGCATAGAAAGACAACAAAGGTTTCGTAGGACACGAAACAACACTCCCGAGATCCTTTATTTGGTTGGTGTTTTTGACTCGAGAGCCATACAACGACGTCAAACTCAGGGTTACTTAAACTAGACAAAACACTGTTCATACGGACTTAACAATTTTAGTACTATACCCAGTCCTGAGATCCCAGTACCTTGACCAAAGCATCACACCCCCATACCTTGGAGACTTCTTAATGACAGGAAGAATTTTAGAAGTGAGCACATTAGGAGGAATGTATCCACTTCCAGCTGCCTGCGGAGCTGCCGGCAGACCCAAGAATATCTTCCCGGACTTTATTGAGGTTGTCCATGTGTTCCATGAACGAATAAGTTTGCTGATATTACCGGAACTATATTGGCATGGAGCGTTATTATAGAACTGAACCCAAACGTAGTCAAAGAGACCTGTGTTAAGGGCAGCACCAAGAAATTTGTCAGGGAAGGGGCACTGGGGAGCTGCGCCCAAGTAAACTTTTCTTCCTGGCTTGCTATAGCCCTTTAGGAACCGTGCGAGGCCATTCCAATATTTCGTTGAGCCAAGCTCTATGTCGAAGTCTATGCCATCCAGAACGGCATCTCCTAGTGGACGTGATGCTGACTTGCCACCCAAGAAGTTATTATACAGATAGCGAGCCACGTTTTGTGCATCCTTAGTAGAACCTAGCGAGTAGTTACCGACACCTCCTCCGATGGAGAGCAGCACCTTGATTCCACGCTTTTGGCAATACTTAATGCCTTTGCTGGCAACTTTGCATCCATTGGACGCCGGGTTGCAATGACCGGCAAGGTTGAGTGATGGTGTTCGGCCATTGCCAAATTTATTGAGGAAGGAAATGATTACGTACGAATATCTTCCCGTGGCACAGGTTTGGATTAGCGTTCCCTCGCTGCCGCTTTGACCCCAGTAGATGGCGATGCCACCAGCGTCAGAGCTTTGGACTAGGGCTAGGAGGAGGAGGATGGGAAAGAGTAGAGGTATAAGGCGGAGATTGCTAGCCATATTTGCTAGTCTTTCAATCCAAAAGTGTTTTTGTTTTTCACGGTGCTTTGTGCTTTCATAAAGGCAAGGGAAGGCTCCTTTTATAGGGTTCTTAGTGCCTCCTGGGCTCGAAAACTTTGAAGAGGGTGAAGTTTATCAGTGAATCCAACCTGGGGAGCCGCGCAGTCCTAGTCAATAAGCTCACGCAACGTGGGTGAGCTGTACAGTCCCGCTCAAGAAAGGTGAAGCTGAGCGGTTGGCTCAGATTAAGAGGCATTGGTTGACTAACCTTTAAGAACGGGATCGTTACTACAACTTCTCAAGAATTGTCATTGAACATAACAGCTAGGTCGGAAGCATAAGAAGTTAGTTTTTTTCTTTTTTTCTTTTTTGGTTTTTATTCCTCGGGAGTTCGATCGTCTCTCTCGTGGACAAAACCAATAACCAAGAGGAAAAAGGCACTTTATGTATGAGATTTTAAAATTGTACCTCCATTTGCACCCCCAAACTAATAAAAGCGGAAGAACGGGTATTGCCGTATGTTGTTGAACTTTCAAGACCAAATGCAAGCTACATTGAGAGAATTCTTTCATTGATATTGGAATATTTGTTTAGTAGGTATCTTCCTTCTCTATTTGTACGTAACGGAGGGCTTATGCTGTTGTTTTCTTTATTGCATGATTCAAAATTGATATCATATGGGTAATAATGATAGTTACCCTCGTTTTTCTTGTTATTTGTTTGTAATCTTACTCTGCTGCTCTCCATTCCAATTGTTGTACAATGGCACATTAAGATGGCTTTTACAATAGATATTGTAAAATATGTCAACAAACACCTTGTTCAATTGGAGTGGACATTGCTTTACCTCTTCCCTTTACCAAGCTTAAAAAAAAAAAATTATCATAGGATATGTTTGGCCTTATCAATTTTAGTTTATGATGTTAACTTTATATTAAAAATGAAATTATATAGTTTATGAAATTTATGTTTTTATCAATAAATAAGAATCTCAACTATCCAAAATACGGTTTCTTTGGTATGATTTTGTTTTTTGTATTTGTAAATGAAACGTGTTAAATAATGTAAACGAATTTTGTTATAAACGAAAATGAACTATTTACAGCATGAGATAATTACAACTCTAATGAAAACATTAGGATGCTTTTACTTTCAATTTTTAGAGTTTCGTTTTTTATTAGAAGAAATTTGTTATATATACTCTTCACTACTACTACCTAGGTTTATAAGTAAACCATCAAAACTTGAATTTTTATGGCAGACTTACTAAAAAAATCAATTTATCGAGTATTAGAGTTATATCCTAAAATGTATTTCCTTTTTATAGATTAAATAATTTTGTGGCTTATTATCGTCACCTCTACAGATATTTCAACTTCAAAATTCTGTTATTTTTGTAGATAAACTTCAATTTTATTAGCTAAGATATGTTATAAAATTATCATATTGATGATCTTGCCTTCAATGGTCTTCTATTTTCTCTAATAAATTTTTTTATTATTTATAAATATGTGAGTTTATTTATTGAAGAATAGGAGAGTATAAAAACTTAGGAGCATATCCAACATTACAATTTATCTAAGAGAAAATCAAATGTGGAATCCTTTAATTTTTTTTTCTTTCTCTAGAATTTATGGGTAATTTATGTCCCACTTTGCATATTGAAGCTACATTTTATATCTTTTCCTCTGTTGTTCACGTTAGATCTCCGTTAATGTTTTACACTCCTTGAACATAAGTTAGTTGCAACCTACAATCCATGCTGAGATTTGGCTTTGAGGAACAATTAGAGAAGATGTTATGAATGATGTTAAGAACATTATGACAAAGTTTAATATTACTTAACTGTTACTTAAGAATTTCTTTCACCGTAACTGATTAGATTACAATATGCAAATCCCCAGAAAAGAGTAATAGAATAGTTTTAAATTGTTGATTCAATATACGAGCATTGATAGCTGGACCTTTGAGAGCAGAGTCCTCGGAAAAATCGTATCAACTTATTTTGCGGCCAAGTACGAAGTTCCCAATAGTTGCGCCGTACTCTAATGGTTGGGTAGGCTCCTTTTATTAATATGCTTAACAGCATATTTCTAACCTTATCAATAGTAACATCAATACTATTGGATGGCCAATAGTATTGCATGCTCAACGACATATTCCAGACCTTATCCTTTGGATGCTGGCAACTATACATTTTTTCTATCCAAATATGATATTCTCATGTCCTTGTACAGAATAGTTCAATGAAACGATTGGAAGCAGGCCTTGATCAAATGATATGTAATTGCGACGAAAAGAAGTCATCCTGCCCCCGGAATAGTTCAACTATACATTTTTTCTATCCATGACTAGTACGATCATGGATAGATGACTCCTAGCCTTGCACTCGGGTTGTGATAGATCTAAATATGAAAGAAAGATGCTTGATTGATTGCAACGAAAACACAGACAACAAATATTGAATGCACAATTGAGTGCTCACAAGCTGAGAATAGATCAATTCTACTAACAGTTGTCAAAGACTAACAAGGTTTATTTATACGCAGAATTTATATAAAACAAACAGGCATAGAATATGTACTGACTTAAGCTCATAACACTACTGAAATGAAAGCAAACAACATCGGTGTTTGACGGGTTGCTAACGTTTTAGAAAGCTATTACCGCTCAAACTTGCATATGATCCATTTCAAATGGATACATGGAGAATTATTTGGACACGTGCAGTCATGTTAGATTGCCTGGGGCAATACATGATGTCAGGGACGGCGATTAAAGTATAGAACTTAGATCATCCGGCGCAACTTCAGCGTAGGTTTTCTAAAGAATGAAATTTGCGAAACACTACGTGACAATAGACCTTAATCAAGGGGATAATATGCTAAATTTAGACGGAACTAATCTTAGATACTGTCCTTGATTGGCAGTAATAACAATTGTTCTAACTTCTGTCGACACGGCAGAGAACCAGAAAAATAAAGTAAAAATACTAACAGAGGAATCCTGTCCTCATTGATCATTACGTCTTGAGTACTGTATCCCTCACTCGTTGTCCCAGGAGCAGCCGGGATCCTCGTTGTCGACAAGATAGTTCAGAAGTGAGATGATAATGGATCTGGTCTTTTGCTTCGGCTTCACGTGTCTTTCTAAAAAGTGACTTTGAAGCTTCCGATTTTCTAATATCTCAGCCGTCTAACGTGTTTGAATAATAATGTAGTCTATGTGAGGCCTATGGACTTGAATGCTAAGGTGACGGCTAAAAATGCGGATTAGTAGCCCTTCAAACTTATCCGAGAAAAAGAAAAGAACCATTGGAGACGATGGAAGAGAATCACAGAGAAATAATTGCGAACAAATCAATCTTTGATTAAAAAATTCGAAACTGGGGTTAAAAAATAAATTTTTGGTTTATCTCCATTCATACTTATCCGACGAAGAAAAAAGAAACCATCGAGAATGATGAAAGAGAAGAGAGAAGAAAATCACAAATGAATCAATCAGATTAAAAAATTCGGAACTTGGGTTAAAAAAATATTAGTTTACTCTTCGTTCATTCTTATCCGAAGAAAAAAAAAAACATCGAAGATGATGGAAGAGAATGAAAGAGAAAAGAATTGCAAATCAATATCTGATTAAAAAATTCGAAACTAGGGATTAGAAAAAAGATTGGTTTATCTCCATTCATATTTATCGGAGAAGGGAGAAAAAAACTATGGAGGGTGGGAGAAGAGAATGTCAACCGGATTAAAAATTTAAAACTTGAGTAGGAGACGTGGAAGGCATAGGTTCACCTCTCTTCAAAAGGTCACACTGAAGAGAGAAGTTATCCAAACTTATAAAGCATATCACAAATATCTTTTTTTTGTAATATGAGACTTTATTGTCCAATAAAAATATATCAGTTTACCTTTAAACATTTTCCAAATATATAAGTATAATTTGGTTTCAATCTTCATTTGGAATTAGGATTCGTTTGATAATAAAATTTAAGATAATCTATTTGGTTGCTCTACATGTGTGCTGATTTAGTTGATGTGCAACCCGTGCTAACTTAGTCCGGGCGTATCTGGGTTCACTTTTTTGGGAAATCAACTTTATTTAACATACTTTTACCTAATAAATGTCTATTGGAACAATAATGTTAAATATTTGCATAAATAGAACCACCGTATATAGGTATACAATAGGAATTAAAATGAATTACAACTCTCAAAGATGACATTTTTAATCTTTAAGTGTTATGATGTGAATATCTAGTTGTATATTACTAAAATATGGACTTATGTGCATGGTTAAATGTGATTATTTTTCCCATTTTATAAGTGAATTTTCTAGACAAATTTAGGCGTCTTTTTACATGGCATCAAAATCCATGTCTTTCTTAACATCTCTACAAATTTAGATAAATTGTGTTTTATTAAGAAAGTGACGGCAAAATATGGATGTTCAATCCCATATTGTGGTAAGAATGCATGTTATAGTATGAATATTCCATCTCACATACTAAGATGTGAAGTTGTGTGTTTAGTTAAATATAGTTCTTTCTTCCATTTCTTGAGCTGATTTTTGAAGTAGATTTAGGCTTTCTTACATTTGAACTTTTGATGGATCTCACTATTAGTCTTAGTAATAATATTTAATCATTAAAGTAATAATATTTTATTATTATTATTATTATTGCGAACTTATCATGCAGTTCCATTTCTCAATGAAAAGTCTATAGGACCTGACACATTGTGCCAATTAATATTAAGCGGTCCTATGTGAACCATAATGGTCAATCTGGACCTGATAGATAGGCATATGAATATTGCCGAGTCATTCTAGAGCTCATCCCGAAATGGAATAATGCCCCTTTTCTGGGGGAATATCTTCCGAAAAGCAGCTTCCGGAGAAAATACCACCTTACTGATCACTTGGGCGTTCAAGGGATTAAAGGGATGAAAAGAGAAAAAGTTAGGATTGTCTCTTGATCAGATTCTTGATTACTCAATATATCAAATCCGAACTATCTAGTAAAGATGGCAATCTACGTTCAGTGTGAGGCTTGAAGGGAACAAACTACAGCAGGACGATTTCTTAACTGATGGCTTACTTTATTCTTCTTTTATGGACGAACGAATGTGCTACTTTCAACTGGCAAAGCACCTGATATATTCTTCAGTTCCATCTTTCGATCTTGGATTGGACCATCGCTTTCTACAAAAGGATGCTACTTTGTAGAACATAATTAGAACGCTATCAATTGAAGGCCAAGCATGGAAGCTAAAGCGACTTCCTTTTAAGCTCCCGTAGAGAATCAGAATTTCTGAACGACAAGTGGATTGTGGAATCTAGAACGGTGTGCCAGTTTCTAATTGGGTCAACATAGTCCTATTGGTTTTTAGGTCTCTTTACATGTTTACGGTAGGGATTTAGAAGGAGATTAACCGATTAACCCATGTGGGCGTCACGTGTCTGTTCGACACCTTACAATTTTCCACATGCATGCCTGATCTGCAAGTCAAGCGTACCCGTCAATCAAACTAAAAGGAGACAGAATTTCCACACCACGTTCATGCCACGTTACCCTTCGAGTTCGCGTACGTTGAGAAGCAGCTTTGTCAGAGACTGACTCTTTGGTTTGGATTCTACGATCCGATGATCAAACTGTTTTGGAAGATTTTGATAATTTTTTTAGCAATGTTACATCTGGGCAAAAGATGTTGACTACTTGAGCTGTGGATGGCTGTCCACATGAGCACTGATTCCCAAGCGCACAACGCTGTGCCATTGTGCAATATTTGGTGAAGCATCATCTATAGTAAGTGATGAAACATCCAGACGAAGAAGATAAGAAATGGACGCTGCCTAATCGTCACAGATGTTGTCGGATGAAACATCAAAATGGCATATGCTCTTTTGAGGAAGCATAACCTCCAAACGTAGTCTATTTTGCAGATCATCAGATGGCCAATCAACTTACCTCTTGGCATCATGAATAAATGGATGTTCGATTTCCAGCCAACAGAATCACATAAAATATATATATATAGTTAACATAATTTGCGCTACTTTTTGTCAATTCGAACATTTTTCACATCGCCTGTCTTGTTAATTTTGAATAAAGTTAACTTATGTGACAACTTCATCCGTAACTGGATTAAAGATTATGTATATATTCCGAGTGACTTTGGTCTCCTTATGGTTATTATGGTTCCCGTAACTATATGCATATGATCTTCTAGAGTGTGGTTCTTCAAGATCTTTATAAAATAATTATGGTAAATCCATTACTTACAGAAAATCCTGATGATTTAAAAGAGTGTATTTGTGTTCTGTTTATTATAAATTTCTAAAACTTTAAAGCAATGAAGAGTGGTATTCTCTTCATATTTAAACCGAATTTTCATGAATGTTTTAACAATGCAAAATAATATCTCCACACCACTTATTTAATATCGTTCTGTCCCATATCCAATCGCATTGAAGTAAAATGAAAAGCCACATGAAGCCCTAACTTGATCGAATAGACAGAGCTATAAAGTGTACGTTGAGACTAGTACTGACTAAAATACGTGGATCTTATAATACATACGTAGCGAACAAATATATTCATCTATGACTTATTCACTAGATAGTAATCATAATACATGTTACACCCCATGGATAGAGAAAATCCAAACGCTGTGTAACTTATTCATCAGAGCATGCTTTGAGTGAGCAGTGGTTAGACGCTGCCTTTTGTGTCTGAACTATACCGGTTATCGTACTTTTTGTTCCAAAGGATGATCCCTCCATACTTTGGCGAACTCTTAACGGATGGAAGAACCTGAGACTTAAGCACGTCAGCTGGAATAAATCCACCATTTGGGGCAGCAGCGGGAGCCGCTGGTAGCCCTAGGAACACTTGTTTAGCTTGAACCGTGATCCATTGCTTCCAAGTACTTAAAGAGATTGTTCTTCCCGTATTTACATGGAGGGTTGTCGTAGGACTAAACCCAAACGTAATCAAACAGGCCAGTTTTGATAGCGGTATCCAGGTGAGCATCCGGGAAGGGACATTGTGGAGCTGCGGCCAAGTACACCTCTTTTGGCTGGCTGAAACCATTAAGTGACCTAGCGAGTTCATCCCAGTGTGGCCGGAACCGGCCTCGACGTCGAAATCAATGCCATCCAAAACGGCATCAACGAGGGGATGCGAATTGGATTGACCACCTAGGAAGTTATTCCACAGGTAGTTGGCTACATGCTTTGCGTCATCAGCTGGGGATAGAGAGTAGCTTACGGCACTGCCTCCAATAGAAAGGAGGACTTTAATGCCTCGAGCTTGGCAAGCTTTGATATCAGTGCTTACACCGGTGCAACCGTTGGCACTGGGATTACAGTGTCCGGCTAGGTTTAGTGTCGGAGTTTTGCCGCTACCAAATGTGGATAGAAAAGATATGTTCACGTACTGGTAGTTCCACGTTGCGCAAAATTCGGCCAAAGACCCTTCATCAGTGCTTTAGCCCCAATAAATGGCAATGCCAGCCGCTTTGGAGGACTTGCACAAAGACGTGAATAAGAGGGAGAACAGTGTGAAGGATGCTTGTTTATGAGCTGCCACGCTTAGATTCTATAGGTTCTCCTTTGGCTCATGAATGCTGCCTGAGTGCATATTTATAGGTGCGGAGGTCATGTGAGTCCAAACGCTACGGTAGAAAAGTATGACAGACGTGTCTTGCGGGTAACAAATTGTTGATTTTTATCTTCTGTCGAGCAAAATACAAGGGAAAAAAAATCTAATGTTCATGAATTCTAACGGAAAGCTCAGTGAACGATTCAAAAGCCCCATCAATCAGACTAAAGAGCCATCCTAATGGTCCCATCGAAGAAAGTGAGAATTTGCGAGGGAGAGCTTATATAAAAGACTAGGGCTTTTGAAATGTGGATTACATATTTGCCCGTGGCCTATTCCTGAAGAAATTTTTTGCATGTTTGAATGACTTGCTTGTATAATTTCCATAATTTGAAGATATAATTTTAAAAAAAACAAACACTATCTCGGAAAGAACATGCTTATTATCATGGATTCATCAACTTCAGATCGCCGTCCAAAATAAAGAAAAACTTGACCCTAATTAGGTGCAATTCCAAAGCCACAGTTATGTCGAAAAAGCTTATCGTCTGTCACAGTCAACTGATACATATAGACCTTGTACGTGGCGAACAGCCACTGCTAAATCATCATATGAGAAGTCGGAAGTTTGTTAAGACTTCCATCGGATATGCTAGTGGACATAAAGTTTCAAGTCTCTTCCTAAAGTTCCTAATAGCCTGGCTCTTACGACTTTATCCTTTTTATCAACAAAATGGACGGTAACCATTCCCCCCTGCACGTCCTTTGCCGAGGTTGAACCGACAACACATACCGTTGTTCGAAGTAGAAAATTACCAATTGCTTACAAGAACGAGCAATTCTTATCTTAGATTTTAGCACACGACTTGGAACTTTTAGATGATGCTTGACCTTTTAGGTTGTCATTTTATTACTTCATTTGAACCCAATAGTACTCTAGAATGTGACATTCATGTTAGGGAGAAAAGTTTCGCATTGAAAAGATACAATATTGAGATAAAACTTAAACAAAAGAATGATCTTTCTACTTTTGAGTTAGTTTTTGGGATCAATTGTTGGCTTATTTCCAATCTTGTATCAAAGCATAGGTTAATCTATTATAATTCTCATTCAACCTTGAGTTCTTAAAATATGTTAGGTGTGCAGAATATCTATTTCACTAGTCTCATGTTGGAAAAATACAATCCTTAGATAATATTTCAATATAAAAATGTCTCCTATATTCCTAAACTAGCTTTGGGTTGAACTATAAGCCTACTTCAAATATGATATCAAAGTCTATGATGATTAATTACAACTCATGTTTAACTTTGAGCCATACTTCAATATGTTTAGTGTGAAAGAAGTGTTCATTCCACCCTCCTCAATTATGAGCCCAAGATATTCATGATGTGTATAAGAGTGTTGGAGACAAAGGACTAACATTAGAAAATATGATTTTGGTATAGTGTTTAAATATATATATATATTTTTTCAAAAACGTCCTCACAACCTAAGCAGCTTTTGTGTTAGGCAATGGGCCTACCATATATAATTAGAAAAGAAATTACTTTACAAGGACAACTATAACTCTTGTTTTCAATGAAAGGTTAAGAATTAAATATCACTATAAAAGCATTACAAATTGTTCATTTACAAACATCAACATTTAGGCTCAAATATTACATTTGGCAAATTCCAAAGCTCTTGCAAAAACTTAATACAATTTATAGGCTTGACTCCCATAGTAAATGAAATCTCCCCTTTCTTGTCTTTCTTGATTTTAGCAGTAATGGTTTACTTGTCTAAATTTTTTTCACTAAATCTTCTTCTATTTATTTTTCCTCCAAATGTGATACAATACAACATTGAAAGAAAGAATGTTAACAATTGCTTACAAGAATAACTAAAGCTTATCATAGCTTTAGAAGAGTTATTAAAGGTTTTAGACAATGTTTAACCTTTTCAAAAGTTATTCTTTAATTTTTTTTTTATAAGTATATGATTTCTATATCATGGAGGTAACAATACATGATAAGACTAAAGGCATACCCTTGGTTAAGGCCACATACAATATCATGTCAAATAAAAAAGGGTCGCATCTAACCTCCAAGTATGCTAAATATATATAATCTTAGGTGTTTTAGGTATCTTTCTTAAAATGAAAATTTTCTCTCTAATAAGTCTCTAAATAGATTTAAAAGTAACATTTCTAGAGTTGACAATGTCTTTAAAAATTATATCATTCATTTTTTTTCCAAATAGCACAAACAAATGAGATAAATACAAATTTAATAATACTTGCCATGAAACACTTCCCTTTCGCATGGTGAAGAAGTCAATTAATTCTTGCATTTCATGATAAATAGGATGGTTGTATGTTGAGAATAGTCTCTAGATGTTCATGTATTGCTATAATTTATGAAAACCCTATAAAGATATGGTCCCTAAACTTGCTTGAAGTGCAATATAGGGAGCAACTCTTATCTTTATATATTCAAAGGAACTGAAGTCTATCCCTTGTTGCTAACCAATTTTGTATAGCTGGTCATAATATTACAAATTAACATGGAATTGCAAACTTGAACCATACAATTTTATACCAATTCACTTTAGAGCCTTGGGGGTAATTTCTATCCAAGTGTATTTAATTGAGTACTTTTCATCAGTTGAAATGGTCTATATAAGCTTATATTTTATCACATCATTTTGCCTAGACAAATTATTGATATTGCTTATAAGATGTGCCATGAGAATCACTTGTTAGTATGTAAGTTCCATTCTCCTTTCATAATTATTACTTCTAACTTTGCATCCCTAAGTATTCCAAAGTCACGAATAGCTTCCTTTCTAATTTTGCTAGCTATGAGTCCTTATGATAATCAAAAATCATTCTATAGAGATACTAATTTCCTATTACTATCCATTTCTTTCTATTAGCAACCATGGACTTTATCAAGAACAAGCATTTGTACTCTAGAGTCCATTAATATGTGAAACTAGACAAAATCAATTGTTTTTTAAGACTATACAACCTCGCATGGCATGATTCATTATGGACAACATCTTACACCAAGATTATAAAGGGAAAATCGCTTTGTATAGTTGCCAAATTGAGGTTAGTTGTAAAAGCCTGCTCGTGTAATGGGAATACAAATTTTAAGATCTTTCAAAACAAGAATTACAAAATTGCAGCAATTCTCCTAGAGATATGTTTATAGATGGTATGTTCAAAGACACTATTACATAGTCCTTATTTAATATAAAGTTAGCTTAAAGGAAGAAAAATATTAATTACAAATAAGCTTCACCATGACATTGGACATCCACTACATTAACATGGACCTTCACTACAATGGTTTGATTTGAACTATCCTACAATGCCATTTTTATTGTGTGGGCTCTAAGCTTACCCATATTTACAAGGATGTAAAGTAAGATCGGGCTTTGATACCATGCCATTCAAATCTAGATGTTAACTTAAGAGAATGAGTCTTTTGTTAAATATAAACTTTACCATAGGATCCTTCATTAGCAATGTAAGACTAAACATTCATATTGTCAACACATACTAATTGTAATGGTTTTCTCTTCTATCTCCTATGTACTATTTTAAAAATGATAGTATGTTAGAATTATTGATATTTATTTATTTATTTTTATTTCATATGTTACATACATTTGTGGTATACAAAAGCATATTGTTTTCCTAGTACTTGAATATTAAATGTAAATAAATTGTTAAACAGTATATTTTATATTGTACTTGCGAGTTATTGTAGGTTTCCTAAAACCAAGCATTTTGTTTGTATTCTTCTCTCCATAATATCAAATCTAGCATTATCTATTTTGCTTGTAGAGATTACTTCACTCTTGTATTATAAAATCTTATGGCTTTAAAGAAAACTTAGTGTCAATGTTGTTGAAGAAATCGAACATATGAATATTGATGCACATGAACAAATATCCAAGCTGAAGTTATTACTTGAAATCTAGACAAGAGAATCCTTCACCTCATAGCTTCAACAAGGCATGACTTAGCAAAATATTTTTCATTTAAAATATATCATTAATAGATCTTATTGATCCACCACATCAATTATAGTTAGGGTGCTACTCTTAGAATTGCCTTATTGTCTTTTTGGTTAAGTATTTGCTGCATTTGAAAAATGAAAAGTAATTTCTAAAGTTTTATTAGATTATCTTTTCTTTTCTTTTTAAGTAAAGCTGCATAATCCGATTGACCATTTATTAATGAGAGAAGTCAATGACTTACTCAGTTCTATCTTAACACAGAGCCGATATTAAAAATACACAGTTATAATACTCTTTAAGGTTTATTTGAGAAAGGCCGGTGGTTTCTCTTGCACTAGGGGGGATATGTGTAGTGTTAATTGAAATCCTAACACAGCTTGCTCTTTCGTTAAACGAAAAAGGGATAATTAATGAGCTTCACCAATACTCCCCAACCTCATTAAAAGTTCTAGGGTGTAGTTACAATGGAAACTCTATATGATAATGTATGGATTATTCTTGAGAGAAATGTGGATATTATGAAATTTGTTATAAAGACTTATAAACTTGCCTGACTGATGTTTTGCAAAACATTTGTATTACAGAAAAGCAACTTGTGAATTTGAAATGTGGGTACCATGCTTGCGCTTAATACCATTGCAGATTACCATATTAACTTGTATTTGAATAGTAAAAGAGCACAACTCTACTCTTGAATCCTCTCAGCGCTATTTGTTCTACTTAAATCATTTCTTGGTTGTAGCTAGTCTTTCTCATTAATCAAACTCGATAGCTTTTACTGAGGGATAATCTTTGAGGTCTTTGCTTGAGTTAGAAGTACCAACAAATCTCCCTATACAAGAGAAGAAACCACTGCAAAATTCGGAAAAAGGGGGAAATGACAAAAAAAAACTATTGAATAGATAACTAAGCAAATAAATTGTCTTCCTCACATTGGAGAAGTAAGAGCTTTAATTAATAATTATTCTCTTGAGACACTGAATCTTTTAGTGGCAAATTAATAAAGGAATGAGAGTTTCGAATGTATTGTGGGAATATCAAATAAGGAAGTGAGCTCAGCCAGTTGGATGTGTCTAAGGCCATTTGTTCAGTAAATTTAAGAATGCATAGATTGAAAATTTCATCACATTTTCTTCAAGACTTGAAGTTTTGAAACTATGTTAAAGGAACCTAAAATTGATTATCACTTCATCAATGACAAGTCGGCAACATGTGGCCATCCTTCATCCATGTAGTCTACCTTAGGGCTACGTTAGCCCTAAGGTCAGGCAATGCGCATCACCAGCGCCGCACAAAACTTTCCACGTCTTCCATCTTGTGTGATCCTCCACCCAAAGAACGAAGACGTCATCCTGTTATAATTATTGTTCTGAACAGGTAGAGGTTGGCATACCAAGTTTGAGGGACGTGTTAGAATTATTCCCAGTACAAGAAGAAAAAAGAGTCTCCTGCTTTGTGTGTTCCTCTGCCCAGAAAGGAAGATGTGATTGCCAGCTCAAGAAGGAAAGAGCAAAGGAAAGCTAAAGCAATAACACAACGCAATCAAGGATTAAGAAAGGAAACTCTGCACGCACCTAGCACGGGTCACGGCCAGATGCAGGTGATTTCTCCAAGCTTCGCAAAACTTTTATGACGAAAGAAGATTCTTTGAAAAGACAAAGATCGATTTTTTCTTATGCAGTAATTGTTTGAAGATTTCATATTTAATTTTCATTTTCTCTATGTAAATTAGTATTAATGTGCGTATAAAACAATCAAGAAATTCGAGAACGAATTTTCTCCACCCCTCTGTTTTGAGTTTGTACTCTTTTGCCATCAAGTTCTCTATTTTAACTATAAATATATCGAAAGATCCCATCCCAAATATATTTCTAGGTCTATCTTTTGTAATTCTTTTTCTAAATTTGGATGCGATTGTCAGAATTCGTATACAAAAAGTCTACTGGTAATGCATTTCTGCCGTGTTATATGGGAAGAACCAATCCTATCCTCAACTTTATGCCTTACACTTTTAGGATTTCCGATATCTTATTTAATCCAATTTTTTCTACGGAGGTAGGGACATTTAACATTCCATTAAACTAGTTCTGTGAAAGACGCATAATTTAATTAACTAGAATATATTCGATACGTTGAACTTAATCAATTTCCTTGCAATCTTGATATTGATTTGGTCAACTAGCAACATTACCCACTATGTGAATCTTTTCCAATCACACTAACAACTAATTATTAATCACAAAATTTACTATTACGTACGGACTAAAAAGGCCTAAATTAGACTTCTTTTCATAATGGTTCTTACAAAGTGAAAACGATTCGTACGGATGACATGTTAGTTCAAGGATCTTTCGCTATAACCATTGCGCCGCCCGGGACCTTGCTGCTACAGCATCCTAGTCTTCGAGTCACGGACTAAGGAAAAGTAGATGTCCTCCAACATGCAAGTATAATAAATAACAAGGGATAGCTAGCATGTGGGATTCTGATAAATTTTTTGTGCCAAGTATAATGCCTATTCCTAATGTCTAGCCCTTTGTACGAGCGGTTTACAGTCCATTGAGTAAAGACCATCTGTGGCATCAACAATCTTATAAATAAGGAGCGGGCTTCAACTCTTCAGACATGGGGGAGAAAGCTCAAGGAAGTGAGTTCCGGGGAAGTAGACATGGCGTGGTATTGGATCGGCTTATTTTCTAGTTTGTTGTCTAAAGCTCCAAGATAAGCCGAAACCAATATCACTCTTGTATGCTTCTTTCCATGGCTTTTCGATTTTTGAGCCGAAGCTATCAGCAGCAGCTTTTGCCTGATCCAAGATTCCTTTTTGCAGAATGCAAGTTTTCTCTGTCCTATTTTACTTTCATATTGTTCTTATTTTTGTTATGGACTTATCGATGATTTGATTTTAGTGAAGTCAGAGCACCAAATGATAGCGGCGGAGACAACCTTTCGTAGTATGTATTTCTCTCAAAGAAAAGACGAGCTTGGCCTTTATGAGAGATTAAAATGGCTTCCTTTAGTTCATCAGTCGTTCTCCTTCAAAAATTTAAACGTTTGTCACAAGGCCTCCTATCTTAGCGATAAGTGAACATGGGTTATTGACCATTAAGTCGAGGTTTTGACATCGCGTACATGCATCAGTGTGTAAGTCGAAAAAAGAAAGTTTTAAAAACTAAAAGAACTTAGGCTCGTTTTTCTCTCTTGAAATTACCCTCCCCTTATTATGTCCGATATACCTTTGGCGGTTGCTTGTACAGATTTTCTACTGGGCTCTGCATAACGCTTCCTTAGTCTATCATATACTATAGCTACTTCCATAGTCATTAAACAGGTTGATTACATAAAACGACCGGTAAAGGCCCCTATCACAATTGACTAATAGCATGATAATGACTGAAATCGGAGCCTGCACCGCTTAACAGTTGTAAGGCCATATTGTATCACATTTGGAGAAAAAAAAATAGAAGAAGATTCAACAATACAAGTCTAGATAACTCAACCATTATTGCTAAAATCAATAATGATGTGAGAGGAAAGATTTCATCCACCAGAAAAGTCAAGCTTACAAATTATAATAAATTTTTACAAGAGCTTTGGAGTTTGCCAAGTACAATGTTTGAGCTTAGATGATGATATTTTGTAATCGAACAATCTTGTAAACTTTTTTACGGGTGATATATAATTTGACCTTTCACCAAAAAAATACTCGATTGACGGGAAATTGGACATTGGAGTTTGTCATTAGTTGGTAAAGTTTTTGTTGTGTTCTTTTTTTTTTTTTTTGGTGTTCAAGTTTATTGGCAAAGTAATGAAAGAGTTTCAATGGAGCATTTCTTTAGAAAGTTAATGACTTAGCTTAAGATAAGAGAAAACTGCTCAAGAAAAATGTCTGCCTCCCGAAAAGGGAAGATGGGCACATGATGATACATGGTCAGAATCTTAAACTCCTACGCCACTTAAAACGTGGACGATGACCAACCTACTCTAGGACCAATTTCATCAAAAGCAGAAACCTCTGGAGATGAAACTCTTTGCTCTTAGGCCTAGATAAAAAAGAAGCTGAGGAACCTAGCCAGAGATAAGGTTGTTTTCTCGCAAAATATGACGTGTCAGGTATTGCCGGTTGGGGGCCAGGTCAATAAGGCCGAAGGGAAAGGTTAACGCAGGCACAAATTAGATAATGATATTTTATAATCGAACAATCTTGTAAACTTTTTTACGGGTGATATATAATTTGACATTTCACCAAAAAAATACTCGATTGACGGAAAATTGGACATTGGAGTTTGTCATTAGTTGGTAAAGTTTTTGTTGTGTTTTTTTTTTTTTTTTCGGTGTTCAAGTTTATTGGCAAAGTAATGAAAGAGTTTCAATGGAGCATTTCTTTAGAAAGTTAATGACTTAGCTTAAGTTAAGAGAAAACTGCCCAAGAAAAGTGTCTGCCTCCCGAAAAGGGAAGATTGGCACATGATGATACATGGTCAGAATCTTAAACTCCTCCGCCACTTAAAACGTGGACGATGACCAATCTACTCTAGGACCAATTTCATCAAAAGCAGAAACCTCTGGAGATGAAACTCTTTGCTCTTAGGCCTAGATAAAAAAGAAGTTGAGGAACCTAGCCAGAGATAAGGTTGTTTTCTCGCACAATATGACATGTCAGGTATTGCCGGTTGGAGACCAGGTGAGTAAGGCCGAAGGGAAAGGTTAACGCAGGCACAAATTTGAAGTGGCCCGGGGCCACCTCCTCAAGCCTAATGCCCTTCGCAGTGACGAGGAGAAATGAGCACTAACTAGAAGTGACCAAATGATTCTCTGGCTGGCGATTCCGAGGAGACTTAAGTCCTAAGGCAAACTGCTTGTCCAAGGTATCAACAAGAGAAATCACATGTTCTCTTTTGCAATCTTCACCAAGAAGACCTCAACCATATGTTCTCATGCACCTTTTTGATGTGGGACGTTCTCTTTGTGATAAGTGCAACTTGGCCTGGCCCTAACTAACCTTGGAGGACAGAGTGTGTAAGTTGAATAGGAATTTTCGTTACAATATTCTGTGACGAACAATCATTAGGTTAACCAATGCTAAATATCGTGTATTTATTTGTATGGTGGAATAAGAGGATATAAGTTAGGAAAGGCAAATCGTTACCAATTTCCTCAACTATACTATTTTATGTTCTTGGGAGAATTAATCTTATAGATGACAGCGACAACTCCCAGGAGATTTGTAGTTAGACTAGCTTGCTATTCTTTATTGTGAAATGAACTCATAGCCTCCGCTCCTCTTAGTTGCTTACTACTATTTGGGGTTTGCCTATTTACATTGTTTTCATAAACCTAACAAGTGCTTACCTATCCCAAAATGAATAGAAATAAAAAGGTTGTTCACGATCTTCTCTATCCAACTCGGATTTTTTGGTCAATTGACGCCACTTTCCACCACGGTTCTTCCTTGGTTAGGATTGAAAACCACCATGGATTTTGTCGCCAATTACGACAAATGGGAGCGGATCAATGAAAACTTTCTAGGCCATTCATGAAGCCGTGCGTGTGCCTCACTACGTCTATTCAGTTTGGATCAGGTTCAGCTCACTGCATCTAACCCAACCTTCCACCAGGTTCTATCTGATCCGATTTTTCCCAAACTCAAACCAAGTCTATTTACACTCGACCTACTGCTTTTTGATCCAGATTAGTGATTCGACAGCGCCAACACTTTTGGTTTCTCTTTTGCCGCTTCAGCAATTGTCCAACGATAAAACCACCGCCAAAAAATATATCAGGCAACTATGGATCCATATTTGGCCTTCTTTTCCAAAACACTCTTCCTCCATTATGTACAAACAAAAATAAGTTTTGAAAACTTGATTTTCTGTAACCCAAAAGAAATCACTTGAAAATCCGCTGATTTTTTTTTCTTTTTTCCCCACCAAAGGCTTATATTTTAGATGAAAAACTGTCAAAGAAAATAATACATTTCTCTTGTTTAGTGCAATCTAGGTTGAGTTTATTTGTATGATATTCCTAAGCTTGAATCCTAACTTTGATACCAGTTGTTGTAAAAAACAACTCATTGCAATTATAGATTAAACTACAAAGGGCGGGGGGCCTGGCTCAGTGGCATTCTCTGAGCCAAACCCGGACCGGCCATCCCACCGGTCGGGGTTCGAATCCCGTCCCTCCCCCTTCCCCGGGTGCGTGAGTTTATAATAAAATTTAAAAAAAAAAGATTAAACTATAAATATACAAGAGATACAAAATTTAAGATGATTTGAAACAACATAATGTTATATGTCCAGCGTTGCCAAGCTAAAGTGAAATTGGTTCGGCCTGATAAGGTATTAGTCTCTGCCATGAGCCAATTTCTTCCCGGGAAGCAAAATCATTCTTAACTGGGCATTCTCCGTTGCATTTTTACAAGTGGGCCTCAACGAAGGAGACAAAAATACCATCTCCAAGGTCCGCGAAACCCAAAATTAAGGAGAACCATATTTATTTTGTCATAACAAATGGGCATGAATCCTGTTCAATCCCAGAAAAACCAAAACACCCCTTGACTTTGACAACTGTACAACCCACGAAAATCATTTTAACTCCATATCCGGGTAATGATTTCATTTTATTTTGGATGGGGTTTTTAGGAAGATGCGGGGTTGTACGTGGCCGTACGAGCTAATTGGTTTTGTTACTGATCGAACTTCGAAATGGTCCCATTCAAGTCGACGAATTGAATTATTTCGATAGTGCAAGCGTAAAAACAGAACTAATTCCACAAATTATTTAAAAGAAATTCGAAAGAAATTCTAGAAAAATCTCACATACATGCTAAAACCTCTCTTCTTCTTTGTTTTTTTTATTCCAAAGTACGTTCGGTCACATTTGATTCGAAATCATATGTAACATGGCATGCACTATTATCTTCGCCATACACATAGGTACTTAAGAAAGATTTTGTGTAGATCTTTTTAGACTAAAAACTCTGTTTCAAACTAAAAGTGGGTTTTGTTCATCAGATTTTAGCATTCTTTTAGAAAACAGGGAAAGGAGATGATTTTTCGGAATACATTTTTCTTTTCAAACTTGTCAACCATATGTTTCCAAAGCAAATAAAAAGGAAAAATAAAAAATAAAAAAGAAGATAAGAAAAGAAAAACACGTGAAATTATCTAATTGAGGCTTAAAGAACTACATCCACGACTCAAAAATGCAAAAAGTAGGCCTTTATTATTGCAACTTAATACAGGGCTCGTTATAGAATAAAGAGGAGTACATCGAAACAATACGGAACCGTAACATAGGCTCGATGAGCGTAGAAAGACAATAAAGATTTAGTAGTATGTGAAAAAACACTCCCGAGATCTTTTATTTTGGTGGTGTTTTTGACTTGAGAGCCATACTCCGACGTCAAACTCGGGATTCCTTAAACTAGATGAGATGCTTTTCATACGTTCTTGATAATTTTAGAACTGTACCCAGTCCTGTCATCCCAGTACTTTGACCAAAGCATCACACCCCCATACTTCGGTGACTTCTTGATGACAGGGAGAATTTTAGAAGTAAGCACATTAGGAGGAATGTACCCACTTCCGGCTGCCTTCGGAGATGCCGGCAGACCCAAAAATATCTTCCCGGCCTTAATTGAGGTTGTCCATCGTTTCCATGAACGAATAAGTTTGCTGATATTCCCCGAACTATATTGACAAGGAGCATTATTATAGAACTGAACCCAAACGTAGTCAAAGAGACCTGTGTTAAGGGCAGCACCAAGAAATCTGTCAGGGAAGGGGCACTGGGGAGCTGCGCCCAAGTACACCTTTCTTCCTGGCTTGCTATAGCCCTTTAGGAACCGTGCGAGGTCATTCCAATATTTCGTTGAGCCAAGCTCTATGTCGAAGTCTATGCCATCCAAAACGGCATCTCCTAATGGACGTGATGCTGACTTGCCACCCAAGAAGTTATTATACAGATAGCGAGCTACATTTTTCGCATCCTGAGTAGAACCTAGAGAGTAGCTTCCGAGACCTCCTCCGATGGAGAGCAGCACCTTGATTCCACGCTTTTGGCAATATCTAATGCCGTTGCTAGCAACTTTGCATCCATTGGACGCCGGGTTGCAATGACCGGCCAGATTGAGTGATGGTGTTCGGCCATTGCCGAATTTGTTGAGGAAGGAAATGATTACATACGAATATCTTCCAGTGGCACAGGTTTGGATTAGCGTTCCCTCGTTGCTGCCTTGACCCCAGTAGATGGCGATGCCACCAGCGTCAGAGCTTTGGACTAGAGCTAGGAGAAGGAGGATGGGAAAGAGTAGAGGTATAAGTCGGAGACTGCTAGCCATATTTGCTAGTCTTTCAATCCAAAAGTGTCTTTGGTTTTTAGGGTGCTTTGTGCTTTCATAAAGGCAAGGCGAGGCTCCTTTTATAGGGTTTTAAGTGCCTCTTGGGCTCGAAAACTTCGAAGAGGTTGAAGCTTATCAGTGAATCCAACCTGGGGAGCTGCACAGTCCTAGTCAATAAGCTCACCCAACGTGGGTGAGCTGTACGGTCCCCGTCAAGAAGGGTGAAGATGAGCGGTTGACTCAGTTTAAGAGGCATTGGTTGACTAACCTTTAAAATTTTATCGTTACGACAAATTCTCAAGAATTTTCAGTGGGCGTAACAGCTAGGTTGTAAGCATAAGAAGTCAGTTTGTTTTGGTTTCTATCCCTCGGGGGTTCGATCGTCCCTCTCAGGGACGAAACCAATAGCCAAGAGGAAAAAGACACCTTCTGTCTTAGATTATAAAATAATACTACCATTTGCTCCCCCGAAATGATGAAAGCGGAAGAAAAGATATTACCATAAGGAAGTGGGCTTTTACTAGTAACGGATTCGAAGTTTAGATCTCGAGTTATGTTTCACCCTCCTTGAGCATAAGTGAGTTGCGACCTGCAATCCATGCTGAGATTTGGCTTTGAGAAACAATTAGAGAATATATTATGAATGATTATGAGAATATTGTAACAAAGTTTTATATTACTTAATAATTTCCCATATATGAGAAAAGACCCATATTCTTTAGTCAACTTTGAAATAAAAATGGATATTCCAAAAACTATAACCGGAGACTTTTGTTTGATTTTAGTGTATCTTTCCCTGTAACTGATAAGATTACCCCAATATGCAGATGTCCAGAAAAGAATAATGTAATAGTTTCAAATTCTTAGTTCAATATGCGAACATTAATAGGTGGACCTCAGAGATCAGAGCATACGGAAAAATTATATCAACTTATTTCGCTGCGAACCACGAAGTTCCCAATGGTTGCGCCGTACTCTTATGGGTCAGCTCCTTTTATCAACGTATCCAATTGGATCGCCGATAGTATTGCATGTTTAACGGCATAGTCCTGACCTTATCCCTTGGATGCTGGCGACTGTACATTTGTTTAATCCAAATATATGATATTCCCATGTACATGAAACAGAATAGGTCAACGATACGAGTGGAAGCAAGTCTTGATCAAGTTATATGCAATTGCGACAAAAAGAAGTCATCCTGGCCTTTGTGTTTTCCTCTAGCCTTGCACTCGGGTTGCAACTATTTTATAAAGCTATGACGGATCAAAATTGCATGTGATACGATTCAAATTGATGACTTTTATTCATCTGAATTCTGCGTAATCCAGAAGAAAATTATTTGGATGCGAGCAGTCACGTAAGATTGCCTGGGGCGAATACATGATGGCAACGATGGCGATTAAAGTAGAGAAATTTGGTCATCGTGCAACTTCAGCGTACGACACGTTTTCTAAAGAATGACTTTCGCGAAACACTACACGATAACAGACCTTAATCAAGGGGATAATATGCTTAATTTATACGGAACTAATCTGCGATATTATCTGTGATTGGAAGCAATAGAAATTCTTCAAGCTTCTGTCGATAAGGTAGATAACCAGAAAAACAAAATAAAAAACTCAGAGGAATCGAGTCCTTATTGATCAGCATGTCTTGAGTACTGTATCCCTTACTCCTTGTGTCAGGAGCAGGGGGAATCCTCGGAAACAGAACTCACCTGGATAGTTCAGAAATGAAATGTAATAGATCTGGTCATTGGCTTCCGCTTCAGCTCGTCTTTCGAAAAAGCGAGTTTGAAGCTTCCGATTTTCTAATATCTCAGTCGTGTAACGTGTTTGAACAATATCGTTGTTTATGGGAGGTCTGTGGACTTGAATGCTAAGGTGACGCCTAAGAATGCGGATTCGTCGCCATTCAGACTTATCCTAAAAATAAAAAATAAAATAAAATAAACCACGATGGAAGAGAATGAAAGAGAAAATTCTAAGCTCGGGTTAAGAAAAAAAAAAAAAAAAGTAACCATCGAGAATGATGGAAGAGAATGGGAAAAGAATCACAAATGAACCAATCTGAGTAAAAAAAATATTAATTGTTATGTTTGGAGAAAAAGAGTGAGGGGCAAAATAGCCCTTATTTAAAAAATAAAATAAAAATAAAAAATAAAAAAAAAGAACGAAGAAGACTGTAGAGTAAGAGAATATTGTAGCTCTTTCTCTTCGATGAAAGAATACTAGTCTTTTTCCATTAGTAAAGAAGTTGCTCACTGAGTCTGGGACATAAGAAAATCTACTTGAACCACATAATTTCCGATGTTCTTGCTTTGCTTGCTTTTTCTTGCTGTGTGCATGAGTGTTTTTATTTTGCATTTGCTCCAATATTTGCTGCCTTTGAACCAACATGAGTTTATCTTTGTTCTTACTTATCTCGAGAAAAGATAAACATAAAAAAATGATGGACGAGAATAAAAGAGAAAAGAGTTGCAAATCAATATCCAATTAAAAATTTTGAAAATTGGGATAGGAAAAAATATTAATTTATCTCTCTTAGTATTTATCTCAAAAAAAAGTCCACACTCGCCAAACTCAATGTGAAGAAATACTATCTAGGATCTCCTAATCCTATGTTTCATTTTTCAAAACTGCATGAGTTAAAAAACAAAAAACAAAGGTGCGTAAGTTAAAACAATTCCATAAAGAAAGAGGAGAAACTATACATGGCAGATTTGGAATCAAGATTTGTTTGATGATAAGATTTAAGATAATTTATTTGGTTGCTCTAGATATATGCCGATTTTTTTTTGTGGAAAAGTAAATTGTATTAATAAAGTTTATATATGCTGATTTAGTTGATGTGCAACCTGTGCTTGTGTGGTCAGGGCCTATCTGAGTTGACTTTTTAGGAAATCAATTTTCCTTAACATACTTTTATACAATTAATCTCTATTTGAACAATAATGTGAAAGATTTGCATAAATAAAACCACCGAATAGAGATCTACAATAAGAATTAAAATGAAATTACAACTCTAAGAGATGGCATTCTTAATCCTTAGGACTTCTGATCTAGATCTCCGTATCAGTCTTAGGAACAATATTTAATTTTTAAAGTCATAAATCAAGGTAATGGGACAATAATCTGCCATTTAATTATTTATTTTATATTATCTTTGTCGTACGAAGTTCTCATGCAGTTCCGTTTCTCAATGAAACTCTATAGGACCTAACATTCTGCCAATTAATATTAAGTGGTCCTAGGTCAACCAATATGGTGATGCTGGATCCGATAGATGGGCAAATGAATATTGGCTAGTCATTGTAGAGCTCATGCGGGAATGGCATATGCTCCTTTCCCGGGAGAATATCTTCCAAAGAGTAGCTTCCAGAGAAAATACCACCTTACTGATCACTTAGGTGTTCAAGGGTTTAAGCCGATGAAAATAGAAGTTAGGATTGTCTCTTGATCGGATTCTTGATTACTCTATATATCAAAAACGAGCTATAAAGTAAAGATGGCAGTGTTTGTTCAGTATGAGGCTTAAGAGGAACAACAATGGCTGGACGATTTCTTAAACTGATGGCTTACTTTATTCTTCTTTTATCGAGGAATGAATATGCTACTTTCAACTTGCAAAGCAACTGATATGTTCTTCAGTTCCATCTTTCGATCTTGGATTGGATCTTGCTTTCCACAAAAGGATGCTACTTTGTAGAACATATTTACAACGGCTATAAATTGAAGGCCAAGCATGGTAGACTTCCAATAGGCAGCTAAAGCGAATATCTTTTAAGCTACTGTAGTGAGTCTGAATTTCTAAAAGACAACTGGATAGTGGCTAATGCCTAATTGGGTCGACCTAGGACAATGGGCTTGTAGGTCCCTGGGCATGTTTACAATAGGTATTTAGGAGATTAAAAATAGCATCTAATTACGATCTTTTACTTAACTCTAATGACCAAGCTAAACAAAAGATGAACTCCTGGTCCTTCCCACCAAAACAAATATGAGGAGAAATTTTTACTGCCTTTAACTATCACGGGCCAAATAGATTGATTCCTAACTAGCCAACAAGCTTAGGCCTTTTGGCACAACAATTAGGATTATAAAAATTTGGCATCAAAGCCACCCACCATCCCAAGTTTGAACCCCAACATCAGCAAATTTAGGCATGAGTCTTGTTGGGTGTGTGCCATGGTATGAGGGGCTCAAAAAGGCCAAGGAAGGCGTGAGTAAGCTGCCAACAACCAAGGTGCCGCTAGAGAGTAGGCAGCCGAGGCGTTGAATGTGGGGTGTGGTGGAGCTGTCATGGGCCAAATAGATTGATTCCTAGCTAGCCAACAAGCTTAGGCCTTTTGGCACAACAGTTAGGATCATGACATTGACCTTGTTCTATGCAATAGTCCTTCAAATTTCCAAAGGTGGACAACTCATGAATGATCCCATTGAATTTGATATGTTTATTTGCATATGAAAACTTTAAAGAGTGCTGAAAGCACCCGATGGTAAATGAATGCTGAAATTTAATGATTGACAATTAGATATAGAAATGATTTACTGCAAAATGATAGGTATAGATTGAAATGCCATTTTGTTCCATCAAACACTATAACATGTTTCATTGATCTCAAAAAGGGCATCCCTTTAACCACCTCTAAGACAAAATGTCTTTTATCACTTTCTAAAACCATGCTTTTCTAAATCACTTCAATTTACTTTATCTTTGTAAATAAAGTTTAGATTATGAGAGTACACAACTTAGCTTTTTATCTCTAAAAATACAAAAGTTTAACACATTCTAACACAACTAGCAGATTACATACACCCACTCAAACAACATATGATTGAGTATCTTTTTGTGTCATAAGACTTTAAATCACCCAAACTCCTAATTAAATGGATTTGCATAAGAAACCATATAAAATGAAAATTCTTATCTAGGCTTGAGAGCAATTGCAAGAGTTTCATCTCCAAATGGTTTCTACTTTTGATGGGATTGGTTGTAGAATAGATTGGCCATCATTAACATTTAATCTCCAAATTGCACTCAAACAATGGAGATTACCGCAGAGTTTATACTTTGCAGTAGCTGTTGTTTTTAGAAAAATGTTATAATTACTTCTTCTATCTCACTCTTTATTATGCTCTAAGCTTTCTTGAAGAAAAAATTGTTGTAACCATTAGGACCCAAAGCTTTGTAATCACCAATTGTGTTAAAGGTTTTATATATATCTTCTCTTTTAACCTCTGTTGCAACGCTTCTCTTTATTTCTTCTGGAATTTCAATTGGGAATAACTCACTTAATTTTCCCTCAAATGGTTAAAGTTGATTTGTCCTCCCTAGCAAGTTTTGATAGTAACTTAGAATCTTGTTCCTGACCACCTCATGATCTTCAGTAAGTTACTCATCATCTATTTCCATCCTGACAATATGGTTTTTTGCTCTCCTCTACATCATTTACTCATACTAAAACAAGAAGTAGGTTACGTACACCCACTAAAATGACATGTTGTTGACTAATAGTTTTTGTGTCATTCTACCATGCTTCCATGGTCAACGCCCATGGTAGTCCATCTTCTAGCTATGGTGGCTCACACTCTAGGGGGCTACCTTATGGCACGCCCTTAGGTAGCCATTTCCATAAGTCATCCCATCTTTGGTTCAACTTGAGACGTGAGATTGGCTTTGATACTAATTGTTAAGATCTAAGACCATTATGCCAATAGCCCTAAACCTAATAACAAATCAAGGATTATTTAATTTAAATATCATTACCAACCTACAATTGTCATACTATAATAATGACACAATGCAACCTTGGATCAAGAAAGGAAAATCTACATGCATGTGGCACAATTCACGGCCAGATGTGGGTTTATTTCTCCAAGCACCATACAACTTTTTCAAGGAAGGAAAATTCTCTAAAAGGTAGAGTTTCTCACAAACAAAGATTGATTTTTCCTTATGTAGTAATTGTTATTAGATTTCATATTAAGTTTGATTTTCTCTATATAATTTAGTATCAATGCATGCATAAAATTAATCAAAAAATTAGAGAACAAATGTCCTCAACCTGTTTGTTTTGATTTTGTACTCTTGCCCATCAACTTTTCTATTTTACCTCTAGATATATCAAAAAAACTCCTCCCAAATATATTTCTAAATCTATCTTTCGTAATTGTTTTCTATTTTTTAGTTGCAAATGTTAGAATTTATAAACAAATAGTCTACGGATAATGCATTTCTTCCAAATTATATGGTAAGGAGTACCAATCCTATCCTTAACTTTATGCCTTTTACTTTTACGCTTTCTGATTTCTGATTTAATTCAATTTTTCTACAAAAGGAAGGACCTGTAACATTCCATTAAACTTGTTCTGCCAAAGACGCCTAATTTACTTAACTAGAATATTTTCGATACGTTGAACTTAATCAATCTCCTTGCAATCTTGATATTGATTTGGTCAACTAGCAAGATTACCCATTATATGAATGTTTTCCAAGATCACAGTTACAATTAATTATTAACCACGTAATATACTATTACGCACGAACTAAAAAAAGCCTAAATTAGATTTCTTTTCATAGTGGTTCTTGCAAAGCTTAATTAATCCGTACGGAGAACATGCTGTTAGTTCAAGGATCTTCATCTATAACCATTGCGCCACCCGGGGCTTTGCTGCTATAGCATCATAGCCTTGGAGTCACGACGAAGGAAAAGTAGATATCCTCCAACATGCAAGTATAATAAATAGAGAGGGATAGCCAGCTTGTGGGATTCCGATAAATTTTTGGTGCCAATTATAATGCCCATTCCCTATGACTAGTCCCTTGCAACGAGCGGTATACAGTCCATTGAGTAAAGGCCATCTGCGCGGCATTGTCAATCTTATAAATAGGGAGCAGGCTTCAACTCTTCAGACACAGGGGAGAAAGCTCAAGAAAGTGAGATCTGGGGAAGTAGACATGGTGCGGTATTGGTTCGGCTTGTTTTCTAGCTTGTTTTCTAAGGCTCCAAGATGAGCCGGAACCAATATCACTCTTGTATGCTTCTTTCCATGGCTTTTCCGTTTTTGAACCGAAGCTATCAACTGCAGCTTTTGCCTGATCCAAGATTCCTTTTAGCAGAGTGCAAGTTTTCTCTGTCCTATTTTACTTTCATATTGTTCTTATTCTTGTTGTGGAGTTACCCATGCTTGATTTTAGTGAAGTCGGAGCATAAAATGATGGCGGCAAAGACAACCTTTCATAATATGTATTTCTCTCAAAGAAAATACGAGCTTGGCCTTTATGAAAGACTAAACTGGCTTCCTTTAGTTCATCAGTCGTTTTCCTTCAAAAGTTGGTGTTTAAACAATTTAAAAATTAAGGTTTTTCTTCTCTCTCTCAAAATTACACTCACTTTATTATGTCCGATCTATTCCTTTGGCAGTTGCTTGTACAGAATTTCTACTGGACTCTGCATACTGGTTCCTTAGTCTTCCATAGTCATTAAACAGGTTGATAACATAAAAGGACAGGTAAAGGCCCACATCACAATGGACTAACAGCATGCTAATGACTGACATCGGTGCCTTCACAGGCTAACAACTGTACAAGAACAACAGAGTCGATTGAGGAGAAGTTGGACATAGGAGCTTTGTAATTCGCTGGTAAAGTTTTTTCTTTAGTTGTTTCTTTTTTCGATTTTCAAGTTTATTGGCCAAGTAATGAAAGAGGTTGAATAGAACGTTTCTTTAGAAAGTTAATGACTGGCTCCTGGTACAAGATTATAATCCTTAAAACTCATCGTCCACTTAAACGTTGACAATGAGCAATCTACTCTACGACCTATCTCATCAAAAGTAGAAACCATTTGGAGATGAAACTCTTGGCAATTGCTCTTAGGCCTACGTAAAAATGAAGCCGAGGAACCTAGCCAGATATAAGGTTATTTACTCACAAAGTATGATGTGTCAGGCATCGCCGTCCGCGCCAGGTGAGTAAGGCCGAAGTGAAGGTTAACTGAGACACGAATTTGCAATGGCACTGAGCCACCTCCTCAGGCCTAATGCCCTTCGCTGTGATGAGGATAAATGAGCAGTACCTACGAGTGACCAAATGATTCTCTGGCTGGCAATTCCGTGGAGACTCAAGTGCCAAGACAAACTGCTTGTCCAACGTATCAACTAGAGAAATCACCCGCTCGTGAGGGCAGATACTTCAAGGCTGTTTTAGTCAATTTTTCTAACGTTTTGCAATCTTCACCAAGAAGACCTCAACCGTATGTTCTCATGTACCTTTTTGAAGTGGGACGTTCTCTTTGTGATAAATGAAACTTGGCCTGGCCCTAAGAAGGCTTGGAGAACAGAGTGCATAAGTTGAATTGGAATTTTCGTTGCAATATTCTTTTATGTGCTATCATTAGGTTAATCAATGGTAAATATCGTGTATTTATTTGGATGAAGGAATAAGATCGACGTTACCAGTTTCCTCCATTATACTAGCATGTACTTAAAGATGACAGCAACAACTCCCAAGAGAATGGATCACTTCTGAGATCGGGAGATTTTTCGTTCTGAGCACTTATATTTGTATTTAGACTGGCTTGCTATTCTTTGCGGTGTAATGAATTCATAGCCTCCACTCATCTTAGTTGCTCACTGCTTTCTCGGGTTTACTCATTTCTATTGTTTTCATTAACCTAATGAATGCTTACCTATCCCAAAATGAGTAAAAATGAAAAGGCTGGTCGCGATCTTTTACCCTCAGTTGAGAACTTCATTTCTTTTATTTTTTTCTCTTTTTTTTTTTAATTTTTATGTGAACCTGTTTGTTTCCACCCATACCTTCATATGCTCTAGAACGGCCGTTCACTGCAAAAATTAACGTTGAAGTTAATTGAGAAGAAATTGAGAGGAATATTATTGCACGTGACCATATTTGAGGAGTTATAACTTGGAACAGACACAAATCAGCTTAGTTCTTCAGAGTCCTCTCAAACAATAAATAGGTATACAACTATGTGTCGCTTGTGTGTTTTACTGGAAGCTGGAGCAAAGTGAACAAATTAACTATCAAAGTTCGAAACCTAAGTAAATTCAAAACACTCGCAAAACCTGGATACTAGGTTTGAATTTTCTTCAGGAAAAAGGAAAAAAAAAAAATCGGCTATAAGACTTTATTGCGAAAGACTTACAAACTGACGTGGCTGATGAGATGTTAAACCCCGTGTGTCTGACAAAAAGCAACTCATGAATTGGGTTTGCGGGTAGCCCGCTTCCACTGCGGATGACCATATTAACTTCTGATTGAATATGTAACTAAAACTTTGTAGTATCCCCGAACATCGCTCTTGAATGCTCTCCCTATTAAACGCTCCAGTTGAGTCATTTCATTCTTACCCCTAGTGTTTCCCATTGATCATACTGCACGTTTCAATTCCTACTCTTTTAGTTCTTTCCTCAAGTTACAAGTCCACCTAAACAAGAAACAAAACATTTAACTGAAAAATATGTAAGGTGGTGAAGGTCCACTTGAAAAATGACTCCATGACGCTGATGGACATAGGAAAAGAATATAATATTTTAACTTGTCTTCATCCTTGTATGGCTCGGAATCGTAGTTGCGAGAGAATAAAGGAACGAGGACTTTAAATATCATTTGGCAAAACACTAATAAAAGGGACTTTTACTAGCAATTTCATTTGTATTGAGCATCTGTTCCGCCGTACGTTAAATGAATTTGACAACAAATGCCTTAAAAGTTCCTGTCCCATGTTCTTCGAGAACTGATCATATAAGTTTTGAACTACACATCAGAGAAGTCCATCTAATAATTAATTATAGTTGTGCTGTAAACAGTGGAATTCGGAGCCACAGCATCTAGTCCTTCATTGCTTTTTTTCACATCGCTGCCAAGTTAGGACATTCAGGAGTAACCAATCTTATTCTTAACTTTATGGCGCCAAGTTTTATGCTTTCCAATCTTTAATCTGAATTATATGTTAAGGGCAGAAAACTTTAACTTTCCATCTGATTAATTTTTCAAAATAAAATTAAGGACATTAATCAGAATATATTCCATACATTGAACTTGATCGATTTCTGTAAACTCCACATTGATTTGGTCAGCTGGTAAGATTTCTAGATATATGCATCTTTTCCAAGATCTTACTGGTAATTAAACATCTATTATGTGTTTACGTGATTGCTATTACAGAAGTGATTAAAAATACCTAATAGTCAACTTTTTTCGTAGAAGTTTAACAGTTCCATGCATCGCTCATCACATTATTGGTTCAAGGACTTCTTGCTGGATGTCTCATTGATCGTATGTGGCAGGCGTGTCTTAACTACTCTACTCAATGATTAAGTAACCACGCATTACGACATGCTGCTACAGCATCCTAGTTCATGTACCATGACTAAGGAAGAGTAAATAATTCTGCATCACGCATCAGGTATTATAAACAATAAAACGTTGCTAGCTAGTGGGATTCCTAAATACCGGTCATGAGAAATGTTCCATATGCTAAGGATAATCTTATTTCCTTATGATTGGTCCTTTGTAATGCCAGAGTATAGAGTTAAATGAACAGGACTAGCCGTACGTTATGAAGCCTACATATAGGGATTAAGCCTCAATTCTCCCAACACAAGAAGAAAAGCTCTAAGAAGTGATCTCCTGGGAAGTAGACATGGTGTGGTATTGGTTCGGCTCATCTTCTAATAGCACATCACAAGCTCTAAGACGAGCCGCAACCAATATCACTCTTGTATGCTTCTTTGCCTGGCTTTGTCTTTCGATAACTGAGGCCCTAATCAAGAGCGTTTTCTTTATCCAAGATTGCTCTCCTGCAATATGCAACTCGCCCTCCATCCTATTTTATTTTCATGTTGTTCTTGTCCTGTACACCGATACTTCCTGTGGATAGAATTTAAAGTTCTTGCATGCAGCTATCTAACTACAACAGCATCGGCTGTACCTTCCTTGTTAGTTTGCTTTTCCACCAAATCAAACGGTTGCTCCCAAACATACTAGTTTGTTGAAATCCACATTAATTTTTATGTGGTTTGGGGTTAGTGAAGCTAATTTTGGGCAAGAAACATCATACTTTATGAACTGAGTGCCGCCAAGGGACAAACTTTGACGGTTGAAATACTAACAAGATGCACTTGAGCATCCTAAATTAGCTTGAATTTGTTTGACCATCCCTTTAACCTTTTTCATGTCTCCCTTTTATATGTTGTTTCTTTTCTTAGGATGACTGGTCTTCTCTTCAGGAGGTGAGGGGTTTACTAACCATCTCAAGAGGTTGTTCGGCCATCCCTTTAACCAATGCTTTTTTTATCGTTTTACTTTATTTTTTAAATTATATAACTGAATCCCACACGTTTATTTTGAATGAGTAATTTGAATTGAGAATTGTAGGCACAGTTCGAGGGAACATCAACCCTCAAAAACTAAAATAAGAAGCATAATGGAGCACGAACTAACAAAGGACTCAAAAAGACTAGAAGCATAAACTCGAGCTACTAAAGCTAGAATGAGGATCTTCAAGGTTGATGCACAAACTTGTTAGCTTCATTTGAGAAATTTAAAATTTCTGTCTGAAACTATTTGTCTAGGACCACAACTTTAATGTGCTGAAAAATAATCTTCTCCATGCAGGAGCTATCGAATGCAAACATTCTTTTGATATTTGATGTGTATAGTTAACCAAACTAGATAAGTTTCACATAATTACCTAGACGCACTTTTTCTCATAATTATTACCTAACTTTCATAGGTAGTACTTTTACCAACAATGATAACTCTATTTTTATAGAGTTATTTTACCTATTTTTTAGGCAATAAATAATACAATGCTTATGAGAAAATATTTGAACTCTTCTTATTTATTTGAATTTGTCTTGTTTTTGTAGCACAAGGAGGCAAGGAGAAAAGAGATGAATATGGAGAACCTGATGCTTATTGTGTGGCAAAATTGTAATATCAAGATCAAGAGAGTCAAGATGGGCTTGGGCTTTGGATAATTGTTATTGGATTTTCTATTGTTATAGAAAACCCAGTCATGTTAGGAATTCAAGTCTCAATTAATTTAGGAGTTCAAAACCCAATTGTTTTAGGTCTCTAAAACCCAATTGTTTTAGGTCTCTAAAACCTAATTCTACTAGGATAGGAGATAGGTCTAAACCTAAACCCTATTTAAGAGAAGAGAAGAGGCAAAAGAAGAGGGAGGAGGAAATTGAGCACAACTCAAGAAAGAGGCCAAGAATTCAAGGTTTTCTTGAAGAGAAGACAAAAAGGGTGACAGACTTCTTGTTCTTGGATTCAAGATGTCTTCTTTATTTCTTATTACCATTCTTCCTTATTATTTTTTTATGTTTTAGTTTATTTTTGTTAGAGCTACGATGTAACCTAATTATGATGGTATGAATCTTATGATTATTATGTTTTGCAAGATATTTTATTTATGTGAAGTTACATATTACGGAGTTTAATGCTTTTAGGTGATTAGCTACCACTTAGATGACTTGATTTGCATGTTAAAGACCGACAGGAAATAACATGCAATTGCTTCTTGTAATATGTAACCATAGATTAAATATGGATAGACATATACTATATTGTTTGTGTGGCTTTTGGTGTAAACTGGGAATATTCATAGATTCTAATGCATTTGGTTTGTTTCAATTCACATATAGAGATATAGTGAATTAATAAACTAAGTAGGTTTGCTATACCTAGACATAGGATAGTGAATAAATTAGGAAGTTCCGCCATCACATAGATATTATCCCTCCTGCAAGCATAAATAATCAATATTAATACCTAGTAATTATGGTGAAATCATATGCTCTAACATATTTCTTGTATTTAGTTTTCTTAGATTTAGTTAGTTAATCTATCATCTATCAATTTGATTTGCTAGATAAATTTTAGGAGTTATTCGCTGTTAGTAATTAATTGGTTTAGTAATCACCAATCTCTGTGGGACGATATCTTTCTTATCATTATATTACTTGTTTGACATGTTCACTTGCATTTAGATTTCACCGAACAAACAACTATAACTCATTCAGCTAGTTAGCCAATCAACTATTAAAATAAATTATAGTACTCTTACTATCAATGGAGATTTGCAAATGCAACTCCATATCTCACTTCAAAGAAGTCTTCCATAATATGCTGAGAAACGAATGACATATCTATGAAAGTCACCTTCAGGTAAACACAAATATTGTTTCTTAAATATCTCACAAATTCTTACATGCTTATGAATTTGTAAGACTTTAGGCATCACTATCTAAGAACAAATAGAAACCCATAGCAGCTTTCCAAAAAGAATATATCACATCACTTCATAATTGTCCACATATTCATACTATCACAAGTTTTCTTTTAATGTGAGCTCACACTAAAAATTATCTCATAGAATTAAATTGTTCTCTTGTGGAAGTCAATTTTTATTAACATACTTTTATCCAATTAATGTCAATTTGAACATTAATGTTCAACATTTGCATAAATAATCACTCTACGTTTCTTTTTTTTCTTTTTTTTTTCTTTTTGCTTAAATAAAACCACCATACATAGGTCTATAGAGAGAATTAAAATGAAATTACAACTCTAAAGATGGCATTTTTAATCCTTAGGACTTCTAAAATAGATCTCATTATCAGTCTTAGTAATAATATTTAATCTTTAAAGTCATAAATCAAGGTAATAGCATTTTTTATTCTATTATCTTTGCCGTAGGAACTTTTCATGCAATTCTGTTTCTCAACGAAAGTCTGTAGGATCTAATTAAAATTAAGCAAAGCTGGCTCAATCGAGATTAAGAAAACAAATTTGGAGAAATACTAGATCATAGTAGAACACTCTCAAAGAATAATACGCACCAATACAAGCATATAGAAAGTGAAACCAAAAGACATAGGATATGCCCCTGATTTTGGACCTTCTCTAGAATTTGGACTTCACCGATACACAACGATACAAGCACTAGAATTTATACTTCATCTAATTAGGCCAAGCCCAACTAATAAATAATTACGATCAGGCCCATAAAGCCCATAAACAAAAAAATAACTCGACACTAACATTCTGCCACTTAATATTAAGCGGTCCGAGGTGAACCATAATGGTCAATCCGGACACCATAGATGGGCATATGAATATTGCCTAGTCATTCTAGAGCTCATCCCGAAATGTAATATGCCCCTTTTCGGGAAGAATATTTTCCAAAGAGTAGCTTCCGGAAAAAATACCAGCTTACTGATCTCTTGGGCGTGTTCAAGGGTTAAAGCGAATGAAAAGAGAAAAAGTTAGGATTGTCCCTTGATCAGATTCTTGATTACTCTATATATCAAATCCGAACTATCCAGTAAAGACAGCAGTCTATTTTCAGTATGAAGCTTAAAAGGAACAACTTTTGCAGGATGATTTCTTACAGTGATGGCTTACTTTATTCTTCTTTCATGGACGAATGAATGTGCTACTTTCAACTGGCAAAGCACCTGATATATTCTTCAGTTCCTTCTTTCGATCTGGATTGGATCATCGATTTCCACAAAAGGATGCTACTTTATAGAACATATTCACAACGGCTATAAATTGAAGGCCACGCATGGAAGACTTCTAATTGGCAGCGAAAGCGAATTCCTTTTAGCAATTGTAGCGAATCTGAATTTCTGAACGAGAAGTGGATGGTGGAATCTAGAACGATGGGCTAATGCCTAATTGGGTCAACCTAGACCAATTGTCTTTTAGGTCTCTGTGCTATGTTTGCAGCAGGGATTTAGAAGGAAATTAAAAATAGCACCCAGTTACAATCTTTTACTGAGCTCTAATGACCAAGCTAAACGGAAGAACCCGAGGGTCTTCACGGCCAGAAACAAATATGAGCAGAAATTTTTGCTGTCTCCGACCTTAGGATTTTTTTATTACTAAGACTTTACAATTCCTTCAAAAACTGGTTCAATAAGAAAGTGAGAACCTACACTTTTAAGTTCACAATTTTTGGTTTTGCACCCAATGCGAGAGCATTCCAACATGGACAACCCACGAATGATTCCATTGAATTTGACATGTTTATTTGCAGATAAAAAACTTTAAAGAGTGTTTGGTCGGAAAATAGACGATGGTAAATGAATGCCGAAATTGGACAATTGACAGTCAGGTATAACAACGATTAACTGCAAAATGATAGTTCTGTAACATATCTAAACCTCCGGTTACTTCTGAGGCGCAGAATGCCAAAACATCATTGTCTCGTGGTTGGCATTTCGCAGCCATCAATTCTTGTAGTGGTCACTTGTCTGTTCAAAACCTTACAATTTTCCACATGCATGCCTGATTTCAGATGGCAAGTCAAGCATACCCGTCAATCACGCTACAAATAGACAAAATTTCCAGATCATGTTCATGCCACGTTACCCTTCGAGTTTGGGTACCTTAGGAAGCAGCTTGTCATAGACAGACTTTCCGGTTTGGATTCCACGATCCTATCATCACTCTTTTGGAAGATTTTGATAATGTCCTCTGCAATGCCACATCTGGGCAGAAAATGTTGACTGCTTGAGCGGTGGATGGTTGCCCGCAAAAGCACTTATTCCCGAATGCTTAGGGCGGTACTGTTTTACAATATTTAATGAAGCATCATTCATAGTCAGGTGAAGAAACATCCAGACGCAGAAGATAAGAAATGGATGCTGTCTAATCGTCAGAGATGTTGTCAGATGGTCTTGTAAAGCTCACATCAAAATGGCATATGCTCTTCTGAGGAAGCATAAACTCCAACGTCCACAATCTCGCAGATCATTAGATGGCCAATCAACTTATTGGCATCTTGAATAAATGGATGTTCGATTTCCTACCAAAAAAATCACATGATATATTCTCTAAATCCATCTTTGCATCTTCCTCGGACAATTGCCCTTAGGATATTGCTAATTGAACGTACTTACAAAGGTTCAGCATATAGTTCACGTTGACCAGATTGTTAACAAAAGGAAAAATAATCAAAACGAACATCAGAGAAACACAGACCACGAAGAAAGGTAGTTAGCATAATTTGCGCTAATTGTAGTCAATTCTAATATATTTCACATCACCTATCGTACTAATCTTGAATAAAGTTGACTTATGAGACAACTTGATCCGATAGGTAGAATAATTATATTGGTGGGGATACACAAATGGCATTATCCTTGAGTAAAATTTAAACCCTATAATGAGAAATAAAATCTTGGTTAGCTGCATTAATGGCCCATAAAGTCTACACCTGGGAAACGTGAACAAAAAAGTAATTATCCTCTTCACACCGGACCTTTCTCCGCTCACCGGCTTCAACGATGCTTGAAAGCTAGCTTCGGATAGAGCATTACCATAGCTGCTAAACGAGCCGCTAACTGGATTAGCGATTATGCATATATTTCGTAGCTTCACCTTCGGCCTGCATTTGGTTAATCTAAAATTCAAGTAAAAAGCATCACAATACAGCAAGGGAAAAATGACACCAATATATTCTTACATTAGGTGTTAACGATTTTTTTTAAAAGATTTAAACAGTTCAATACAAAAGTTAATTTGAGAATTGAAGAATTATTTTTCTTAATTTAAATTTTACCATATGAGATCACAACGGTAAGTGACATTAATCTCCTTCTTGCTATGGATTCCATAACTATATGTATTATGATCTTCTAGAGTGTGGTTCTCCAAAAAATTTATAAAATAATTACCGTAAATCCATTACTTAAAACAAAAACCTAATGATTTAAAAATTGTATTTGTGTTCTGTTTATTATAAATTTATATTCATTCTCAAAATTTAAGACAATAAGTGTGATATTTTGTCATATTTAAACTGATTCTCATGAATTTTTCAACAATCTGACATAACAAGAGGGATAAAGTGTAAGTAGAGACAAAAATACGTGTATCTTATAATACATACGTAGCGAACACGTACAGCCATCTATGTTTTATTCAAAGGGTACTAATTATAATACATGTTACGGATAGAGAAAATCCAAACGCTGTGTAACTTATTCGCCAGGGCATGCTTTGATTAGGCCGTGGTTAGACGCTGCTCTTTATGGCTGAACTATATCCGTTATCGTACTTTTTGTTCCAAAGCATGACCCCGCCGTACTTGGGGGAGCTCTTGACGGATGGAAGAACCTGAGACTTAAGCACGTCAGCTGGAATAAATCCACCACTTGGAGCAGCCGCGGGTGCCGCTGGTAGCCCTACGAACACTTGTTTAGCTTGAACCGTGATCCATTTCTTCCACGAACTTAAAAGGCTGTCAGCGTTGGTCCCGTACTGACATGGAGGGTTGTTGTAGAACTGAACCCAAACGTAATCAAACAGGCCAGTTTTGATAGCGGTATCCAGGTGAGCATCCGGGAATGGACATTGAGGAGCTGCGGCCAAATACACCTTTTTTTGCTGGCTGAATCCATTAAGTGATCTAGCGAGTTCATCCCAGTGTTGGCCGGAACCGGCCTCGATGTCAAAATCAATGCCATCCAAAACGGCATCACCGAGGGGACGCGAATTGGATTGACCACCTAGGAAGTTGTTCCATAGGTAGTTGGCTACTTGCTTTGCGTCGTCAGCTGAGGAGAGAGAGTAGCTTCCGGCACTGCCTCCAATAGAAAGGAGGACTTTGATGCCTCGAGCTTGGCAAGCTTTGATGCCAGTGCTTAGACCGGTGCAACCGTTGGCACTGGGATTACAGTGTCCGGCTAGGTTTAGTGCCGGGGTTTTGCCGCTACCAAATGTGGATAGGAAAGCTATGTTCACGTACTGGTAGTTCCCCGTTGCGCAAGTTTCGGCCAAAGACCCTTCATCAGTGCTTTGGCCCCAATAAATGGCAATGCCAGCCGCTTGGGAGGACTTGCACAAAGAAATGAATAAGAGGGAGAACAGTATGAAGGATGCTTGTTTATGAGCTGCCATGTTTGGATTCTATAGGCGTGTCTTGCGGGTAACAAATTGTTGATTTTATCTTCTATAGGCTCTCCTTTGGCTCATTAATGCTGCCTGAGTGCACATTTACAGGTGCGGAGGTCATGTGAGTCCAAACGCTACGGTAGAAAAGTATGACAGACGTGTCTTGCGGGTAACAAATTGTTGATTTTATCTTCTATAGGCTCTCCTTTGGCTCATTAATGCTGCCTGAGTGCACATTTATAGGTGCGGAGGTCATGTGAGTCCAAACGCTACGGTAGAAAAGTATGACAGACGTGTCTTGCGGGTAACAAATTGTTGATTTTATCTTCTATAGGCTCTCCTTTGGCTCATTAATGCTGCCTGTTTGGCTGTTGATTTTATCTTCTGTAGACCAGAACGCAAGGAAACAAAGTCTAGTTCACGTATTCTAACGAATAGCACAGCCACCCACTGGTCCCATCAAAGAAGGTGACAGTTTGCGAGAGAGATAATAAAAAAGCAAAGGGTTTTTTGAAATGTGGATTACATACTGCCCATGGCGTATTCTTGAAGAAGTTTTTTTTGCATGTTTGAATGATTTGTTTGTACAACTTCCATAATACGAAGATCTAATTGTGATCTGTAAATCTGCTCTATGAAAAAATGGTTAAGGCAAATAGGAAAGTAAATGCTTATTATCATGTACCAGCCACCTCAAATCGCCGGCCGAAATAGCGGAAAAAATATACCCTAATTAGGTACAATACCAAAGCCACCCATATCCCGAAAAAGCTTATCATCCGTCAGTCAACTGATACGTATAGACCTCGTACGTGGCAAACAGACACTGCTAAATCATCATATGAAAAGTCGGAAGTTTATTAAGCTTCCATCGGAAATGCTAAGAGGACATAAATTTCCAACTCTCTTCTAGAAGATCCGACGACCTTATCCTTTTCATCGCCAAAATAGACGACAACTCTTCCCCCGCCGGGTGGCCCAAGTCCTTCTCCGCGGGTTCAACTAACAACACGCAATTTTAGCACTCGACTTGGAACTTTCAGAAAATGTTTGTCTTTTTAAAAGGTCATCGTTTTATTACTTCATTTGAACCGAAGAGTACTCTAGAATATGTGACTTTAGTATTAGAGACGAAATTTCCATATTGGAAACATAAGATATTGAGATAAAACTTTAATGAAATAATGATTTTTTTTTTCACTTTTGAGTTAGCTCTTAAAATGAATTATTAGCCTATCTCTTATATGGTATCAAAGCATAAGTTAATATATTATAACTCTTATTCAATCTTGAGTCTTTAAAATATATTTGGTATGCAAGGAGCATTCATTCTCCTAGTCTCACATTAAAAAAATACAATCCATAGATAGTGTTTAAACATGAAAAATGTCTCTCATATTCATGAATTGGCTTTGGGTTGGACGTAATAAAATTAAAGATATGCTCAATGTGCATGGAAGTGTTGAATACAAAAGTCTCACATTAAAAAGATGCAATCCTTTGGTAGTGTTTAAGTAGAAAAAAAATATTGTCTAACTCATGAGAAGCTTTTGTACGAAGCTCTGGGCCTACTTCTAAGAATTAAAAAAAATTAATTTTTTTTGCTAAAAGGTAATTAGAACTTTACATGGATAACTATAGCTCTTGTGAAAGGAAGAATGCTACCAAGTGCTTACAAGAACTAAAGCTTACCTTAGACTTTAGAAGAGTAACTAGAGGTTTTAGATAATGCTTAACCTTTCTAAAAGTTATTCCCTTGTTTTTTTATAAGTAAATGGTTTATTTATCTAAGAAATAAATGTATATGATAAAAGTACAAGCATATTCCTAGGTTAAGATCACATATAGTATCACATCAAGTAAAAAATAGACTCATTTTATGTCCAAGCACGCTAAATGCATATAATTTTAATTATTTTGGGCTTTTTCTTTTTTTGATAAATATGTGAGTTCATTTATCGAAGAATAAAAAAGTACAAAAACTTAGAAGAATGCCCTAGCATTACAATTTACCTAAAAGAAATTGAATTTGAAATCCTTCAACTAAGACAAAATTTGTTTGAAAAAGTTTAATGTTTATAAATAGAGATGTTATGTCACGCACTACTTTCTTGATTCTAACTAATAAAATTGGTATTTCAATAATCTTATTTTGAAAACATCTATAATTTTATTCAAACTATGTACAATACTTACATGGTACAAAGAAAAGTTTGAAAAGCTTTGCAACCAAATATTTTTCTTTAGTTGCTTTAATTATTCATTGCAATTCAAAATTTCAACCATTAATGTTCACATGAGTGCCTTGTTGTGTAAGAATACTTCAATAAGTTTATTTAATCCAAGTACTCTAACAAAACAAGTGTGACCTACTTTTCAATTAAGAATCACAAAAATTATAATATAGGTCAATTAGGAGAAGCCATTGAGATACCACTTTTATTATAGGAAGTTTATTCCTACATATGAGACATCTAATAAAGTTATATTTGTTGATTCTACCTGGCCATATCAAGTCATATCATTCAACCTTAATATTAACTTGGTGCAATTCTTTGTCTCTTTATAACAATAAAAAGGTTTGGACATAGTAAATATGGGAATCTATCATAACTTAAAAGGACCTCTCTAACTTTATGCCATATTTTCTTTGATATCAAGATGCATAACAAAAATTCTTTTGTATTTAGCATTACAAAATTAATCTACTCCATGAAAATGAGTTTGGATAATTTATGAGATTCCAAAGTAACCTCCTCAACAAAACCTTATTACATACTTAAAACCTAGTACTCCGAGTCCTCCTTCAGTCTTGGGTGAACAAATGACCTACTAAGCAATCTTGTGAGTTTTATGATCTTCAAAATTACCCACCAATGGAAAGTGTTTAATATTCTTCTTAATCTCAGAAATAGTTTGCTTTGGGATAAAAAACATTTGCATCCAAAAGATACAAATAGAAATAAAAATTGATTTAGTCATTTGTAACCTTATAGCATACTTTAGATGTTTCATTCCTCAACTATCAATTCTTTTTATGATTTTCTTTGTCAAAACCTTACAATTGCAGTAACATTTTCCAACTAGCAATGTTCTAAAAATTTTATCATTCATTTTCTTCCAAATTATACAAACAAATGAGACAAATATATATTTAACAATTCTTGTCTTGAAAATCTTTCCTTTTGCATGGTGAAGAAGCCAATTGATTCTTGCATTCATGATAAATAGGATGATCGTACATTGAATATAGTCTTCAAATATTCTCATATTGCTATAAACTATGAATACTCCATCAAGATGAAGTCCCTAAACCTGCCAGGCACACGACATAGGCAAGGAACTAAAGTATATCCCTTGTTTCTAACAAATTTTGAATAGGTAGCCATAATTTTATAGATTGACAAGGAATTATAAACTTTAACTATACAATTTTATACCACTCTACTTTAGAGCCTTGAAGAGGGATAGCTTTCTAAGTGGATCTACTTAAATACATTCAAGAAGTTGAATTTACCCACATAAGCTTATTTTCTATGACATCACTTTACTTAGACAATAATTAATAGTGTTTATAAGTATGTGCCATGAGAATCTCCATATTTTCTAATTCTATCTTTTGTTATTATTTTTCTAAATTTTGGTTGCAAATGTTAAATTTCGTATACAGAAAACTTACTGTTAATGTGTTCAACCAAGTTATATACCAGGGATTAACAATCCTATCCTCAGCACCATGCCTTTTTAACTTTTATGCTTTCTGATATCTTATTTAATTCAATTTTTCTTCAAGGGGAAGGGCCTTTAACATTCCGTTAAACTGGTTCTACAAAATACGCCTATTTTAATTAACTAGAATATATTCGATACGTTGAACTTAATCAATTTCTTTGGAATCTTAATATTGCAAGATTACCCATTAAATGAATATTTTCCAAGATCACACTAACAATTAATTATTAATCACATAATTTACTATTATGTACGGACTAAAAGGCCTAAAATAGACTTCTTTCATAATGGTTTTTGCAAAGTGTAACCAATCCGTACGGAGACATGTTGTTAGTTCAAGGATCTTTCGCTATAACCGCTGCGCCGCCAGCGGCTTTGCTGCTACAGCATCACTCGAGTCACGCGTAAGGAAAAGTAGGTGTCGTCAACATGCAAGTATAGTAAATAATAAGGGATAGCTAGCTTGTGGGATTCTGGTAAATCTTTTGTGCCAAGCATAATGCCCATTCCTTATGACTAGTACTTTGTAACGCGCGGTATACAGTCCTCGAGTAAAGACCAACTGTGCGGCATCATCAATCTTATAAATAAGGAGCAGGCTTCAACTCTCAGACATGGGGGAGAAAGCTCAAGGAAGTAAGTTCCGGGGAAGTAGACATGGTGTGGTATTGTTTCGGCTTATTTTCTAGTTTGTTGTCTAGAGCTCCAAGATGAGCCGGAACCAATATCACTCTTGTATGCTTCTTTCCAAAGCTTTTCCTTTTCTGAAGCGAAGATATCGCAGCAGCTTCTGCCTGATCCAAGATTCCTTTTAGTAGAATGCAAGTTTTTCTCATGTCCTATTTAACTTTCATATTGTTCTTATTCTTGTTGTAGACTTACAGATGCTTGATTTTAGTGAAGTCAGAGCACCAAATGATAGCAGCAGAGACAACCTTCGATAATATGTATTTCTCTCAAAGAAAACGAGCTTGGCCATTATGAGAGATTAAAATGGCTTCCTTTAGTTCAGCAGTCGTTCTCTTCAAAATTCGGTGTTTAAGAAGGGTACCCAAATGACAAAAAAATTAAGTTTTTCTCCACTCTTGAAACTACAGTCCCCTTTTATGTCCGATCGATTCCTTTGTCAGTAATACAGAAAATCTACCGGACTCTGCATATACTTTCTTATTCTTTCATATGCTGCAGCTACTTCTGTAGTCATTAAACAGGTTGATAACAAAAAAGAACAGGTAGAGGCCCGTATCACAGTTGACTAATAGCATGATAATGACTGACACCGGAGCCTGCACAAACAACTGTACGAAGAACAACAGACTCGATTGACTTGATGTTGGACATTGGGGCTTTGTCATTAGTTGGTGAAGTTTTTTTTTTTTTTAATTAATGTTTAAGTTTATAGGCAAAGTAATGAAAGAGGTTGAATAGAGCCTTTCTTTATAAAGTTAATGACTCAGCTAAAGGGAAGCCAAAACTGCCTAGGAAAATGTCCACCTCCTGAAAAGGGAAGATAGACACATTGTCCCCCCCCCCCACTTAAACGTTGACGATGACCAATCCCATCAAAAGCAGAAACCTTCTGCAGATGAAGCTCTAGGCAATTGCTCTTAGGCCTGAATAAAAAAGAAGCTGAGGAACGTACCCAGAGATAACGTTGTTTACTCACAAATATGACATGTCAGTTATTGCCGTTTCGGGGCCAGGAGAGTAAGGTGGAAGTGAAGGTGAACGGAGGCACGAATTTGAAATGGCCCTGAGCCTCCTCCTCTTTAGGCCCTTCGCAGTGATGAGGAGAAATGAGCAGTAAATACAAGTGACCAAATGATTCTCTGGCTGGCAATTCCCAGGGCACTTGAGTCCCAAGACAAACTGCTTGTCCAAGGTATCAACCAGAGAAATCACGTGCTCTTTGCAAACTTCACCAAGAAGACCTCAACAATATGTTCTCATGCACCTTTTTGAACGTCTCACTCTGTGATAAATGCAACTTGGCCTGGCCCTAACGAAGCTTGGAGGACAGAGTACACAAGTTGAATTGGAATTTTCTGTTGCAATATTCTGTTACGTACAATCATTAGGCTAATCAATGATAAATATCGTGTATTTATTGGGATGGAGGAACAACAAGATATACGTTAGGAAAGGCAAAGTCGTCACCAATTTCCTCCATTATACTATTTTAAGGTTTTGGGAGAGTCAATCTTATAAATGACAACAACTCTCAGGAGAATAGGTCACTTCCGACTCGGAAGATTTCTCCTTCTGAGTATCTAAGATTCGTAAGTATACTGGCTTGCTATTCTTTTCTGTGTAATGAACTCCTAGCCTTCGCTCCTCTTAACTGCTTACTGCTTTCTGGGGTTTGCTTATTTCTATTGTTTGTATTAACCTAATGAGTGCTTGCCTTTCCCAAAATGAACAAAAATAAAAAGGTTGTTCACGATATTTTACCCTCAGATGAGAACTTCATTTTTTATTTTTTATTTTTAACGTGAACTGTTTGTTCCCTCCACAACTTCATATGCTTTAAAACGGTCTGTTCCCTGCAAAAACTAACAACGAAGTTAATTGAGAAGAAATTTAAAGAATATTAATGCACATGACCACATTTGAGAAGGAGTTGTAACTTGGAACAAAGACGAATCAGCTTAGTTCTTCAGAGTCGTCTCAAACAATAAATAGGTATGCTTATATGAGTCGCTTGTGTATTATACTGGAAGATGGAATAAAGCTAAGAAATTAACTATCAAAGTTGGAAACCTGTGTAAATTCAAATCACTCCCAAAACCTGGAGACTAGGTTTGAATTTTTTTTAATGAAAAAAGAATAGAGAGAAAGAAAGGAATCAGTATTTCACGGGGAAGCGAAGCAAACAGCTACTAACCCCTCAACTATGGAAAGCAACATGACTAAGAAGCTAGGTGGCTATAAAACGGCAAAGCTAGACCAGCAACACAAAGAAAGAAAAGTTTTGCAAACAAGGAATGCCAAAATCTACCGGTATAAAAAGGAAAACAGAAAAAAGAAGGGAAAAACAAGGATTAGGCTTTTAACGTTCCCATTGCACGAGGGGCAGGAGGGAACCTTATTTCACCTTAAATTTCCTATTGACCATAATGGATTAATTGTTGTAAAATCCACTTGGGACGTGATAGATTCTATTGCAAAAGACTTCAAACTGATGTGGTTGATTAGTCGTTAAACCACGTGACAGACAAAAGCAACTCATGAATTTGCGTTGCAGGTAGCCCGCTTCTACTGCGAATGACCATATTAACTTCTGATGGAATAATTAAACTTCGTAGTATTCCCGAACATCACTCCGCTCTTGAACGCTCTCGCTATTAACCGCTCTACTTGAGTCATTTCATGCTTATCTCTAGTCTTTCTCATTGATCATACTGGACATTTCAAGTTTACCAATCAGCCCGCATAAACAAGAAACAAAACATTAACTAAAAAATATGTAAGGTGGTGAAGGTCCACTTGGAAAATGACTCCATGACGCTGATGGACATATGAGAAGAAAATAAAAATGAATATTTTAACTGGTCGACATCCTTGGAGGGCTCGGAATCGTAGTTGCGAGAAGAATAAAGGAAACGCCAATAAAAGGGGCTTGTACTAACAATTTCATTTGAATTGAGTATCTCTACCGCCTCTTGTTAATTAAATTAGGCAACAAATGCGTTCAAAGTTCTTATCCCATGTTCTTCAAGAACTAATGGAGTAAGTTTTGAACTACACATATCGGAGAAGTCCATCTTAAAAATTATTTTAGTTGTGCTACAAACAGTGGAATTCGTAGCCACAGCATCTACCTTGGTGCCAACTTAGGACATTCAGTAGTAACCAATCCTATCCTTAACTTTATCGCACCAACTTTTGTGCTTTCCAATCTTCAATATGATTTATATGTTAAGGCCAGAAACCTTAACTTTCCATACGACTAATTTTTCGAAAGACAATTAATGAAATTAATCAGAATATATTCCATACATTGAACTTAATCAATTTCTGTACCCTCTAGATTGATTAGGTCAGCTGGTAAGATTACCAAATATATGCATCTTTTCCAGGATCTTACTAGTAATTAAATATCTATTATGTGTTTATGTGATTGCTATTACAGAACTGACTGAAAATACCTAATTGTCAACTTTTTCCGTTGACGTTTAACAGTTTCATGCAGCGCTGACCATATTATTGGTTCAAGTTCTTCTCCCTGGATGTTTCATTAACCGTACATAGCAGGCGTATCTTAACTACGCTACTCGAAGATTAAGTAACCACGCTTTAAGACATGCTACTACAGAATCCTAGTTCATGAACCATGACTGAGGAAGAGTAAATTATCCTGCATCATGCATTCAGGAATTATAAACAATAAAAGGTTGCTAGCTAGTGGGATTCCTATAAGGTCCCATATGCTAAGGATAATGTTCTTTCCTTATGATTGGTCCTTTGTAATGCGGGGTATAGAGTTAAATGAACAGGACTAGCCGTACGTTATGAAGCCTACATATAGGGGTTAAGACTCAATTCTTCCAACACGAGAGAAAGCTCTAAGAAGTAATCTCCTGGGAAGTAGACATGGTGTGGTATTGGTTCGGCTCATCTTCTAATAGCACATCACAAGCTCTAAGACGAGCCGCAACCAATATCACTCTTGTATGCTTCTTTGTCTGGCTCCGTCTTTCCAGAACTGAGGCCCTAATCAACATCTTTGCCTTACCCGAGAATGCTCTCTTGGAATACGCAAGTCCCCTTTATCCTATTTTATTTTCATGCTGTTCTTGTCAAATATACTGATGCTTCTTGTGTGTAAAATACAAAGTTCTTGCAACAATATACGAGAGACTAAAATGGTTTATTTTGTGTCCCTTTTTATAAACGTGTTTTTTCTCAGAAGTTAGGGCCCATATTAAAATTGCTATTCCTTACAATTATATGCTTAACCTATTATATAGTGTAACGACTTGCAGAACCAATGGAGATAAGGTAGCTACTTCACTACAACTACATCAGCAGTACCTTCCGTGTCATTTTTATTTTTTTAAGATAAGCAGTGGGGTAGGAGATTTTGGTTTCTCAAACTTGGGATTTCTTTGGTTCCAAGCTGCCTTGGGTTCAACTGTGAGCCAAGTCCTCTTGACTCCTCGTACCCAGATGAACACTAGACCCTTTGGTCTGAAGGCAGTTTGCTGCATCATAGACAAACCGCACGCATATAATGATGACAAAGATATCCATGATCATGCAATTTTCATGCCTAGAAAGAAACCCGGCGTATGAAACTGAAGTTGAAACTCATAGTCTTCGTCAGTTGCTTTTGTCGATCTTTCTTAACCATCAGAAGGCTGAGGGAAGAGGAGGAGAAAGAAGAATTATAAAAGTAGTAGAAGTTATGGTTACCATGCCTTCGAGTTCTTTTTTACATGTTGAATTAAACCGAGTTTCAATGTATGAAGTAATTAACAATTAACATGACATTCTAGCTGACACCCTCACTGGATTTTCGATAAATGCTACAAATTCTCCAAATAATTTCACTTTTTTTCTTTTGCTTTGCGGGATGATAAAAAAATGAATTAATTAAAAAGAGTTAGAAAAGGAAGTCAATTACCGGAAAACCCAAACTTGGCCGGAGATGGGAAGAACATGATAATGGAAAAACTGTATCTTCTATTAACAAAATTCCCAATAATTACAAAAGCATTTACTATAAAATATATGCAACTCAAAGAATTGAAAGAATCAAGCAAAACATGCAACAAAGGGAAGAAAATTATGCACAAAATCTGGGTCACTTTTGAGATGGAGATGCTGGCATCTTCAGTGCTAGGGTTTCCTCCCATCGCAGAGTCGAGCGTCATGAGGTCAATGCCAACATTGCATGGGGGCAGAAGCAGACATGGAATATGACTTGGAAGATGACATGACTGGGCAGCATTGGAGAGTGCATGAGCTAGGATAGGAACGAATGCATCAGGCACGTATAGCATGTGTCTCAAACCACCAAGCCCCACTTCTCGCAAGTTGAAGGTGCATCATGAAGTGTGAGCTTGAAATGCAGGAGTTGGAACTGGGTAGAGGCTAGGCTTTTGATGAATATATTGGCCAGCTAATCCACAAAGTAGATAAAGCAAAGATATAGCTTACCACAAGCAAGGTATTCACAAATAAAGTGAAAGTCAATTTCCATATATTTGGTGTGGACATGAAACATTGGGTATTGCTTGCCCATTAAGTATGAGAATGTAGCATGTAAGGTGCGAAGATCCCAAAGAAAGCACTCAATCAGCAATGCACACTATAATGCATTGCTCCAAAAAAAAAAAATGCAACCAAGGAACATGCAAAAGCCATCAACAAAACATTAATCATCATGATTACCTATCCATTGAGGGCATGTAATTGTTTAATTAGGATATATCCTATTCAACTTTTCTTGATTTTAAATAAATAAATTGGATTCTTATTTTTTTTTAAATGATTACTTGCACATCCAACATTAAAGAAGACATGGAGAGTAGTCAACCACATAGCAAATAATACACTTCAAGGCTTACCAATGGATCATGGTAGGACGATGGAGAGACTTGCAGGTAGTATTAACTACATAGGTGATATCATGCCAAAAGAGAGTAAGTTGTTGAAGGGCATTCATAACACTATGGTAGAGAAGAGGATTTGAAAGGAGGTTGCAAATCAAATGGAATGAACAAGTGAACCATATAGTTTTGAAAAGAAAATCTTTTGTGTGATAAATGCGTTAAATGTAAAATAGTTTTTTATATAATTTTTTTGTCCTCATAAAAAAGGGATTTTTGTAAATATAATTTTGAAGTTGACCATATTTAAAGAACAATATATATGTATGTATATTATTCAATATATATCTTGTGCTAATAAAAATTGTGAATAGTCACAGTACAAATAATCAATCTAATGATTATTTTCTAAGACACACCATTCCCACGTTTCATGAATATTTTTAAACTGGATTTTTTTTTTTTGAAAATTTGAAATGATTGGTCTTAAAGTTTGACTGTAATATGCCAATGATTGATATAATTTTTAAATGTGTTATAAAGATTTGTATTGAGCGAACGATTGCTATAAGAATCAAAATTTTAAATTTGTTCGTACATTACTAAGTGCATATCACGTATTACGATTCTAAAAATTGTTTGAATTATTGGCTAGGTATTATGTATCATTTATCGATGTATATATTCTGTGCATAAGCAAAAAACAGAAACGGAAGTAATTTGAACGAAATATTGTTGCATAAGTTTGGAATTGAAGAGGAATACAATTTAATGTCTATGATTGATCTCAAATCTGGTAAATATCGGAAAAATGTAAAATGTATTCGTGGGTCAAACATTAATGCATATGTGAGAATTTAAGAGGACTACAGTTCCATGTCTATATAACTTAGTCCAAATTTAGAATTTTAAATACAAAATGCACCATGTATGAATCTTAGTCTTAAATGTGAAATGCTGAAGTGGTATGCAAAATCAAGAGATGCATATGCGTGATGTTCTGGGCTTATGGCAACACACCGTTTTGTAAAAGACAGGGTGCTAGAATAAAATATTCCCACAGCTCCTACTATTCAAAGAAGGCAGGACAACCTTTTCTCTCTTATGGTTTGAAAAAGAGTTCATTTCTTAGTGCATGTGTTGAAGACAAAATGGAAGGAGATTTTAGAATGAAATCGAAAGATTTGGCAAGTGTGTTTTGCTCATACATGGTAACTGACCGTTTCTCACAAACTAATTTTTCATTTTTGGTCTATAAGAAGCAACCTAGGGTTTAGAGATCAAATATTGAGAAAAAAAACCGTACTACACTATTCATAAGAGAGTTTGTGTGTGCACTAAAATGATATTCTCAATCATTCATACAAGGCAATTTGATTTCTACAAAATAATAGCAATATTGTTTCATTCTATTGTAACTTTCGTACATATTGTTGATTGTGATTGAGAAGCCTTGGTTGAATTCATGTCATACAGTGTTACAAATTTGTATCATTGATTGTATAATTATTAAGTTGTGTGTCATTTAATGGAAATTGTAGTTGTGATTAAGTTTGTGAAGCTTAGAGTATTGGGAATTAAGTCATGTGTGGCTTAATTTGATTGTAGATTAAGCCAGGTGTCGTGTAACTATTTTTGTAATTGTGTTTTGTGAATTGCCTATTGTGTGAAGAAGTGAATTGTAACTATTTCTATTCTGTGAATAAAAATTAAAGGTCTTCCTTATTATTGGTAAGTTGCGGTAAACATAAGTCTAAAAGCATTCTTGAACTATCTTTGTCTAATGTTAAATCTCTAGGTTGTTGTGAGTTATGCAAAATGATGCTAGAACATCATCTAAATTAATTTTACATTAGCTATGGAGACACAATCAAAATGAAAGACTCACCTATAGATTTTTCAAACTATCTCAACATGATAAAATGGGATTAATCCTAGAACATTTGTTTATCTATATTTGTCCTAAGGTAAGAAAAGCTCCCATCCACATAAACCCATTTGTTCTTCCTTGGCACTTGATTTTGAACTTGATGGGCTCCACAATTCATAATTTGAGTCATCCACTAGTTATTCAATTATTAGAGAAGACTCGAGCATGTCTAAAAAGGACAAGTAGAAAGGGCCATAATGGTTTTGGCTCTATTTCGATAAGGAAGCCAAAGCCATTTTTGTTCTTTTTGAAGGTGAGATACGGTGAATTGGAAGTAAACCAAGAGGTGAAAATGTCAAACCCTAGGTAAGCAGTCAGCAAGTTAGTGAGACATCCATCAAACCGTTGCAAAAACTTATAAACAAACTAAAAAAATATAGCACAAAACAAACAAACTTAAACCCAACATGTGTAACTACTATATTGGTCTTACATGAGTTTTTCCTTCCAAAGTTATCTCTAAGAGTGAGAAATAGGATAAGCACATTTGGTAATGCAAAAAAAAAAATGAAGAGCATCTGACATAACTAAAGAGTAGTGAAAGAAAATAAAATCCCAGTAGGATCATTCGTTAAAATCCAATTCCATTGATGAATTATAACAAACCCTAATTTTGTATTTGTAAATTCCCAATGATTTATAAGGATTGATTGTGATCTATATATATAAAATTTTACAAAATCAAAAAAAAAATCTACATTTAATTTCAAAAATCATGGTGAATTCGAATAAAGTTCTAGTGCCAACAATGGTGATAGACTCAGACATATAAGGCACGCAATCATTTATGATTGCAAAGTGGGTCGCAAGTTGGATTAAGGTGCATGTTGACATGGCCTTAAGGATGACCTCGCCCTAAGGTGGACGTGGTGAACACATCAAGATGGCATGGCACCTAACATGATCTTTTCTTTTAACATCCCCCCGTAAGCTAAAAGAGCAACATGAATTGTCAACCTAGACCACAAGAGCTTGAGACAAGTAAAAGATAAACCTTTGGTGAAGATATCAGTAGGTTGATCAATAGAGGAAATGAAGTACATATAGAGTTAACCAAGAGCAAGGCATTCACGAACAAAATGAAAGTCAATCTAAATATGTTTAGTGTGAGCATGAAACACAAGATTAACAATTAAGTACAAGGTTGACAAGTTGTCACCTCAAAAGGTAGGCAGATAACGTGGTAAGGCATGTAAGTCATGAAGAAGATATTCAATTCACATAAGTTCAGTAGTTGTATTGGCCAAGGACTTGTACTTAGCCTTAGTGCTAGGGCAGGCAATGATGTGTTGTTTTCGAGAGCTCAAAAGATCAAATTACAGCCAAGAAAGATACAAATGCCATAAATTGAGTGTTGATCATCATGATCACTAGCCCATCCAGCATCCAAAAAAGCATAAAAGGACATGGAAAGGTTGCGAATGAGAAGAAGGCTAAGGCGAGGAGTGACAATCAAGTAACGAAGAATTTGCTTCACAACTTGCCAATGAGTAGTGGTAGGACAATGCATAAACTGACAAGCAATATTCACTGAGTAGGCAATGTCCAAGGGTATGAAAGTGAGATATTAAAGGGCACCAACAATGCTGCAGTAAAACATTGGATTCGCTAAAGGTTCCTCAAATTGAACAGAGGGGCTCATAAGTGGTGCATGTAATGAAAATAGCCTTATCACGCATCTTGGCTCGATTGAGGATGTCAAGGATGAACTTGACCTAATGGATAAGAAGACCCTTAGGAGTAGGTTGTACCTTAATACCAAGGAAGTAATGAATCGAGCCATGGTCCTTAAGGGCAAATTCATTCTAAAGATGTAATAAAGCAAAGAAAGGAGCCTACGAGGAACCTGTTAATATAATGTCATCAACATAAACAAGTAACACAAAACTATATTGAGGTGTGTACAGAGTAAACAAAGAAGTGTCACCATAGGCATGGCAAAGCTAAGAGAAACTAGGAAGGAACTCAATTGTTGGTACCATGCACAGGGTGCCTATTTGGGATCACAAAAAGAATGATACAGGCAACAAATATGAAATGGGCACGTGGGGTCCACAAAAACCCTTGGGGTTGTTCAATGTATACCTTTTCTGATAAATGACTATGTAAAAAGACATTAGATACATCAAGTTGTCAAATCTACCAACCACAAGAGTAAACAAGTGCAAGAACAACATGAACAGTGACCTACTTCGCAATAGGATGAAATGTCTCAATGAAGTCAATGCCTTCCTTATGACGAAAGTCATTGACCATGAGACTATCCTTATGTCATTCCAAAGAACCATCAAATCAGAGTTTACAACCAATCGGGTAAAGAGTACAAACAATAAACAGCTTCATAACATGACTAAACATCTTGATGAAGTCTAAGCCTTTCTTATGGTGAAAGCCTTTAGTCATGAGATAGGCCTTATATTGCTCTAGAAAATCATCAAACTAAAGTTTAACCTTGTAGACCCATTCATAACTAATTAAGCAAACACTAGAGGGAAGGGGCACTAAGACCCAAGTGCCATTATGAAGTAAGGCGGTGTACTCTACTGTTATGGCCTATGCTAGTGAGGGCACAAACTGCTTAAAAGTATGGGATATCGTAGTGAGGGCAAAGTTCTGGTAGGTGAGAATACACTTGGCACTAGTGCCATCTTTAAAGTAAGTAAGAAGGCAACTAGATAGGTTAGGAGGAGAAGGGGGTGGTGGGGACAAGGGAAAAGCCAAAGAGGACGAGGAAGGCTCTAGTGATGGATGGGAAGGACGGGAAATGACGAGGGGTAAGGGGAATGATTGGGACCAGTAAGGGAATGGTTGTATTCGAGTTAAGGGCATAAGAAATGGTATGGAATAGGAAAACTTCCTCATGAAAGATAGCATTAGTAGTGATGTAATTTCTCTTAGTGTGAAAGCGATAGCAATGGTAGCTACGGTAACTAAGGGGTAATCGAGGAAGATGTAGGGATGGGAATGAGGAGAAAGAAACAAAGGTGAGTAAGATTAAGAGGGGTGTGGAAAAGGATTTGCTAAGGGTAAAGGCTATGAAGCACTACAGTAGGAAGATGATTGATGAGAAAAACAAGTATCTTAAAGGCAAAGTTCCAAAAATGAGGAGGAACAGTAGCTTAGGTGAGGAGAGTGAGACCAATCTTGACAATGTCGTGCTTGCACTCAATAACACCATTTTAGAAAGGAAAGTAAAGGTAGAAGACTCTTTAATGGATACCAAATTGCTAGAGATATGTCTAAAATGAAAAGGATAAGAATTTTGAAGCATTATCACACTGAATAGCCTAAAGTTTGCACTGAAGTTAATTCTCAACAAACTTTTGAAGGATAGTAAAAATGGCAAGAAATTGAGAACATATCTAAAAAATATAAAGCCAAGTAAAACAAGAGAAGTCATCAATGAAACATACATAAAATTTCTTTTTGGAAAGTGACTTAATAGGAAAAAGACTTTATACATCAAAATGAATAAATTAAAAGGGATGCCTAGACCTACACAGGATAGAAAGGTGGGGATAAAGGTGACTCTTAATAGAAGTACACGCCTTATAAAGGGTATACAAAAGGGAGGAGTATAAAATATTGGTAGACTTCAAAAGCTAAATAAGCACAAGAGATGAAGGATGACCTAGATGACGATGCCATAAAAGGAGGGGACTAGTGCAGATAGCCATATGCACACGAGGAAAGACGTCAGATAATGTGACACAATAAAGTCCACAATCAAGTATTTTGTGAAGGATAATCTAGCTCATGAGATAAGAGATGCCTAAAAATAGAAATGGATTGCAAATTTTTTAATGATAGACGAAACAACTAAGATATTATTTAAATGAAAAATAAGGATTTTTAGAGTATTTATGTGAGTGATGGGTAAGGAAACACCAATACTTATGGTGAGTTGTTAAGGGCCAGCATAGGGAGTGGCCCTTGAAAGGACAACAAAGGAGTCTCTAACATGGCAGGAGACCCTGAAGTCAAGATGCCAAGAAGCAACATCTAAAGTGAAAGGAGGAAGGGGTAGGCCATAGTGGGAGAGAGGGGGAGGAAGTTGAGTGTAATGGGCTTATGGTGGGCAAAAGGTTTGTGGGGGATAATTATTAAAATAAGTGATATGTGCCTAAGAAGAGTGGTGGGCTGAGTTTGGGGAATTAGTAATGGAAAGATGGATTAAAATGTTCACAACAATTGGCGATGTGGTGATCGAGCTTGCGGCATAAGTGGCAATAAGACCTATTGTAGTGCTAACCCTAGTTGCCACTATGATTTGGGTCAGGTTTGTTGTAAACTAGGTAAGAGCTTGTCTTGGCTAGGCTAGGCCACATGAGGCATGAGAGGCATAAGCTACCATGAATTGGATCAAACTACAAGGCCCAAGTTAATGTAAGGCGAGTTGGTGTGACCTGGCTAGCCTTGTAAGTGACTTGTCAAGCTCCTCTAGTATATAATGAATGTTGTTGTAGAAAGAAAAGTAGCACCATGATGAGTGAAACGGCCTTCTTGAGCTAGAATTAGCCCATGAAAGGCAGCACAGCTCAGAAAAGACATTTATTGCTACACAGAAACAAATGTGGTAAGGTTGTTGTAATCTTCACCTAGTCTGCAAAAGACTTAAGCCGTGTACACATTATCAAGAACCATTACACCGATGGTGGGGAGCTAGTCAAGAATAGCCTTGATGTCGTGTAGGAATTCCGTCAGCAAAAGCTGCGAGTCACAGTCTAAAGCTACATTCACAGAGAGGAATGGGCAAATGAGAGTGCCATGTATGTGCATTTCATATGCAACCACACCTTTGTTGACAATTGATTATTGGTCAATTAGGTCACCACCATGTTGGTAAAGGTGGCCAAAATCCAACCCAAGGCATCTTGATCATAGACAAGCCACGCTATGTAGGTCGGGTTTGAATTCTTAGACCTATTGGTGGCAAGGAAGGTTTAAGGTGGAGTGCGCTCTCCATCTTCCAGAATCGATAACAATTGATTTGAAATTAGAAAAGGGAGGAGGCGGGTTTTCCAGACAACAAAATTCATGTTGTCAAACCAATCAATGAAGGTGGGAGAAGGCACTGTTGGTAAAGAAAAAGATGCCAGGATTGTGGGAATATCAGGGGTAGAGGGTGTTTCGGAGGTAACAAGAGGAGAATGAGTTGACATAGGGGATTCTAATGGAAGAGCATTGGCTCTAATGATACCAAGAAAGAAAACAAAATTTTGGTAAGATTGTTCATCAAAATCCAATTCCGTTAACGAATTATAACGAACCCTAATTTTGTATTGATAAATTCTCGATGATTTACAAGGATCAATTGTGATCCATATATGCAAAAGTTTACAAAATTAAAAACATAAAATAAATCTACATTTAATTTCAAAAATCACAGAAAATCTGAATGAAGATTCTAGTAGTAGTAATGGCGACAAACTCTAACACATGGGGTGCTTAATTACAAGCAATTGTAGAGTGGGTTGCAAGTCGGATCCAAGTGCATGTTGACATTCCTATGGCTAACATGATAGACACATCAGGATGATGTGGCACCGAACATGTTCTTGCCTTCTAACAAGTAGGAAGAAAACTTTCACCTTATTCCCGCTCTAACACCATGAAGATTTTCATTGAGAAGCAGTGAAAATATGCCGAACACACAAACATTCAAACAAAAGAGCGAAAAAATTGCCCATCGGCAAAGGTTCTAATCGCAATTACCAAATGAAATGTTCCCCGTACACTTAAATACAGTCAAGAATGAGAAGAGGCTGGACCCATGCAATGCTTTTGGCCCACTACAACAAACATAAAGAACACACGGAGGCCGACAAAACTCACATATTTCAACAAATCATAGATACTTCTATCTGCAAATGATTCACGACAGGAAAACTCTACAAAAAAAAATTGTCTGTGAGTAGTAGTTGTTATATTAACAATTTTCAACAAGATTGACATATAAATACATTTCGAAGTTCTTTCGGTAAATTATAGTAGAAATTCCGCAGACACACCTAATCCTAAGAAAAAGATATCCAAAACAAGAATTCCAATCTCAACAACGAATATTTTGAACTAGATTATATCATGAATGACAAATCGTGTGGAAAGAAAACAAGATAAAAAGATCTTAGTAGAGCGGAAAAGATTATTAGAAGAATTCTTCCACTCATACTGAGACAGAAAAAATTAAAAGTAAAAAATATAGACTAATATAATATTGTCATTGTAAGTTGACGCGGTTGTAGAGTTATTTTACGTAATACATGATTCCTCTCCAACCGCCACTATATTGAAAACCGGCCCTCAACTTTCTCTCTTTTCTTTATGCTTCTCTGACAACTTCTGAGATCATGTTAGCAAATAGTCAGAATATGTTCTGTACCCTGAATTACAAGCATATTGGCCAAGATATTGCTAGAAACGGAAAGATGTCATCTCGGATTTGGTCAATCAGTTGGAATCCAAAGATATGCATCATGGCCAAGATCTTTGGAGCATATAAAAATTCTACTCTACAATCTAATGTTGAATAAATTGAAGATACCCATGTCCATATAAAGCTTTAGACTTCGAAATATAATGAATGCGATCAGTACAAGATCTTTGGGCTTGATGATTCATTACGCAAAGAGGGTGCTCGCTGTAATGGTTTGACTTAAGTAGTTACTTAAAATAAGTGCTTGTGGTACTTGGTTTTTGCGCCACGGCGAAATAACTAATCCCCCCTTATGCTGGTTTCGTAAAGAATGTGAGAGAGTGCTAGGGGATTCCGAACGTCCTGGTCATGATGAAATATCCCATAATTACTGATTCCCCCATTATTCTGGTTTTATAAAGAATGCGTTGGAGTGCTAGCGGGATTCTAAACTCTTGGTCATGATGAAATATTCCATATATGCTTATTATATGCTGTTTCCTTATGATTACTCCTTTTGAAAGGAATAGCGATCAACAGTTCAACTACGACGACATAAATCGTTATTGGTCTTATATATAGGGGACAGGTTCGAGCGCTTTCATCACGGAGAACGAGCCGACATAACCAGTTTCCAGAGAAGTAGACACGGCGTGATGTTGGTCCGGCTCGTCTTCAGTGATAGCAACAAGCGCTTAGAGCTGAGCCGGGACCAATATCACTCTTGTATGCCTCTCTCTGCAGATTTTCCTGATTTCTTCTTTCTTTCCTATTTCGTACATGTAGAGCCCTCATCAGCGCGAATGCCAGATGATGATAGCTCAGAAGTCCCTCTCTGAAGTTCCTTTCTACCTTTTGTCATAGTGATTCCGATTGTATGAGCTATTTTAGAGATTCAACATGTTTGGTTTTATAGGTATGGAAAACGAAAGACGATAGCAAGAAAATGTTCTATTTCTCAACTCAAACATGGGTCGTTTCTTCTACAGTTAATTGTTTTCCTCAAAAGCAAATGGGCATAAGGGTAGGGGGGGGGGAAGGGACTTGTTCCTTGCTTCACTGTGCTATCCCGAGGACTTTGCTTCAGGCATTTTATATCCTTAAGGTTAAATTTGTCCAATTTTGGTAACGCTGACCCTATCGCCACATTTGAGCTGGAATAATTCACGAGAAATATCAATACAAGGGGTAAATTCATAGCTACTTACATTTGTGAGTCCTAAATTCAATATTGTTACGAATTCAACCCTCTTTGCTCTGTAATTCAGACATTTGAGTCATCTCTAGAAAGTAAGCTCTAATGCTTTCCTCTAAGCCACTAGTCGATTTATGCTGCCGTTTTTCTACTGCATTTTTTTTTTTTTCTTGATCCATAATCATCGTTTGCAGCTAAATAAAAGGCCAATTATTTCACAAAAGCTAACCCAAATGAAGAAGGTCTGAGTTGGATAAACAATGTTGAATAATTATTCTACAATGCTAAGGAGCCTATTAGGAATTTAGTTTTATCTTTCATCCCTTCACTCATGGACAAAGATTCTCATAGAATGTGATATGCTTGGGGTAAAAGGGCATGTTAAGTCTCACCTAAAAAATACAAAAGCATGTAAAGTAGTTTATAAGAAAATGAATTCTACACTTAATGTCTTGGGATTTTAAGTTGGATATTGGGCCATTCCTTATAACCTCTAACAAACCAAGCATAACAAATCAAGAATATTATAACTATAAGAAAAAATATGCCATATTATTAAAAAGCCCAAAATTCAATTCAAAATCTAACTTGTGAGTTGAAGGGACAATTTTTAGATTTAAATATTGCCCACTAATTTTTTCTTTCTCATATAGGACTTTTGTCCTCAACACTCCTTATAAACCAAGCATACATTGGGCTCAAGTTAAAAGGGGTGGAATAGACACTCCTCTACAATGAATGTATCTAATAGGATCAAAATTGAATAGAAGTTGAAAGGATTAACCTAAATTCTAATATTATATTAGACAAGCTCAAAATCCAACTCATAAATTGGAAAGATAATTTTTACATTTAAGTATTATTTAAGAATCACTTATTTTTCCTATGAGATTCTTGTATACCTAGCTTATGGATTTCTAGGCAATTGGTATGCCTTATAATTCAATTTCAGCTTAAAACACTTCACTGTTGTTGTAAGCATCGTTGATATGATATGGTCATTATAGAAAGTACCGTATTATAATGCAAAAGTACTGTGGGTTTTCTGAGAGGGCCATTCAGGGTGGCTAATGGTCGCCTAGCTTCCGTAGTTGATGAGCTTTTTGTTTATTCTGTACGAAGGGAAACAAAGCTTCCTTAATGCTATCCTTCCAGCTTCTAAACTATAAAGGAACTTTTCCACGTTAGACAACGCATTTAATAATTATTAGCGTACAACAAGCCAAACTTGAAAGCACATACCATCATTGGCGTTAGAGCGTCTGTAACTTAAATTTTCAGAAAGTGCAGGACCTTGTGACCAGTGATGAGCAGAGAATCCAAGTCAGAGGCTAAAACCACTTGGAAAGTAAGTACTATAAAATTGTTGAAGTACATACATGTTTCTAAACAAATTCACTTACGAATCATAAAAATTTCATACGTTTGAGTCATTCATACAACATAACTATCAACGTTCATATCATAAAAGCAAAACCAATTTGTTTTATACTATGAAAATATCTCAAAGGATGAAAGTCCAATGAGTTCTTAAAAAGGAACAACCCCATTGTTCCTGATTTGCAAATCTGAATACCAATGAAAATATTGAAGATTTGATTCAAACTTCAAATAAAGAAACAAGTGCACAGTTCTAAACTTGAAATTGGAACGCAAAAAGAGAGGATGAAAATTTGATGTAAGCTTCAAATAAAAGAAAAATACGTTGTTCTTCATTTGAAAATCAACATGATAAGAATTTAAAAAAACGGTTCAAGAGTTGATGCAAATTATTCTTGTAATAGTTGACTTTGAATTGAGATGAGACGAACTCAAAAAAGAAAAGAAATCGCAATTTCATTATGATCAATGGGATTTTTTTTTCGTTTTCCATTTTTTTGTGAATAAAAAAGATAAATGTAAATTTTTAGAATAAAAAATTTAGTCCATTAATTGTATAAATTTCTAATCCTTTCGTTTGAATGAAAAATTTAAAAATAATTTCAATTATATCTAATATTGTTCAACTTTGTTCTTGGTATGATAACATAACTTTTAATAGTCTAAAATCTGACCAAACTTTGTTTGATAACTTAAACAAGGAAGGCCTATTCTAAAGAATGCTTAGATAGCATGCTCAATCAAGGAGATTCAAATTTAGGATAATTGCTTTACAAGATTTTTTATTAACCCTCCTTACCATTTTGACTACAATTCAAGAATAGTCCATCTTCCTTTCCTATTTCAACAAACTAATAGTCTTACCTTGTATGGTAACTTTTCTACTTGCCTCTTAATTTTCATTAAGGTTGATGATAAATAACTACATGATACTAAAACGCATTCAACCCAATATCAACAATTAAAGACTGAAGCACGAGGATGATTACTGGTTGCAAATTAACTAATTGTGAAGCTAGGATCCTGATTAGGCAACTAATAGTTCTATCTATCCAAGTCTTTAGAAACAATACTTTGAACACCTGACGGCTCCTATATCTGCTAACGTGCGAAGCGGCCAACAATTTGCCATAAAATGGTCAAAAAGATAAAACCTTCACAAATTGTTTCAATTTTTTTTTTATATAAATCATTGATTCGTCGAACTGCTAACTCAATTGTAAATATGTATCTAAAAAATCGATTGGGTACCATTTTTCTTAAGTTACAATCAAGATCCAGATTTTCTGTCGTTATATAAAGCTGAGCTGTGGTCTTTTTTTTTTATTATTCCTTTTTACATCAGATACTTTTTTTTAAACAAGAAGCTGAACGAAGAATACAGAAGAAGTAAAAGCATCCGTTGGAGCAACATAACAAATCAGAAAGAGAAATATGACAGCATGTAGCATCAGTTCGAGTAATATGGATATGATTCTTCGTCCGATCTTATGGGGCTCTTTTTAGTTATTTTATTATGGAAGATCCATGTACGGAAACTTTATGTAGTTTTTGTTAGGTAGTGAAGAAAGAATCAGTTCGCCAATGTCCACTCTTAAAAGCCTGGGAGGAAAGCTGAATCAGTGGCCTCAGGCATCAAGGAAAACCAAAGCTTCCTTTCTAAGCGAAAGGCGGACAAGAATTTTCTAGATTGAATATAGAAGAATGAAGTATATTATCAACACAAGGGGCTGAGATGACAGCACCAACGATAATGGAAGAGGGCCAAAGGCAAACGTGGCCCCAGCATCAGGGTGATGCTGCATGTCATTGTGCCCGCACCTAGCAACTTCTAGTTAAAGATCACGATTGATCTATAAATGCCTAATTAATTAAATCACCAGGGAGTTTTAGAAACATTTTTTTTTTTCAAATCTAGGAGATTAACGATATATAAATAGTGTTACTTAAATACTTTCTAAGTCCAATCAACCTTTCAGAGAGAAAAAGATAGCACCAATAATGCGATCTAATATCCCATAAAATATAGACAAGGTTGAACCGATGTTGCTTTTGCAAAGCTCAACTCTCCAATGGAATTGCTTGGACAAATAATCCTCGTCATCCTATGAGCATGCGCATCATTTTCTAATCCAATCAACTAATCATGTCAAAGTATTCGTGAACGATCTGCTCACTTCCTGGTAAGGGTTGGAAGGAAAAAGGGTAAATAGGAATTAATTACTCCAATTAAAAATGAAATTGAGTATAATTATTTGAGCTTATGGGGATAATTACAGGTATTAACTACTCGGGAAAAAGAGAGAACTGTTGCAACTCCTTCTTTAATGCTGAGCCAATCAAGCAAAGGTCCTCCCACCGTTAAAGGCAGTCAACTTGAAAATATTAACCTAGCAGCCGGAATCTCTTACCAGGAGGCTTTGCCGTAGCGGCCAAAACCCTCCATGGGAGGTAGATCGAGAGCAGTGCCTGAGCTTTTGACAAATGCTTCAGAAGCAGGACCCTTAGATTCTTATGCAGCCTTATCGGGAACAAGAGTCACGCCGTTCCGTACAAAGATGTCTGAGAATTGACTGCTGAGGTGAAAAGGGAGAGATGCCACTGCCACTGACATTCTACAAAGCTGTCTTACTTAAGGTACGGAACGTCCGTACTGTCAGTTTTAACTATAAGTCATACTGTCAATCAACTGCACAGAACAGCGATCTTTCGTTGGATCCTTCCGGGATATTGCTTGTTGTTTTTTCTTTCCTTTTAATTGAGAGAATATTTTCAATATTTAATACCTTTCTCGTCAACTCCCTACACAAAGGCATACAGACCAGTTTCCACTGAAGATGTTGTGAATCTTACTGTTTAAAAGTGTGATCTCCACATGTTCATCTTTCCCCCAAAAAAATCGACATAACTGCACAGTAAGAGTATCACCTCATCTAGAAAATATGAAAGAATATAAGTTTCTCATACTTTAGATGATAATTAATTTTCTATATTATGTTCAACTTTTTGTTTCTCTTTAACTACGGTTTCCAATCTCTAATTCAAACTAAAATGCGGTGATGGAGGACCTCTAGCTTCCCTAGCTAAGCAAATCTCCAAACATAGTGCTTTTTGAAAATTTTTGCAGAATATGGTGATGGGGGGAACCTTTAGCTCTCGCACCTTCCAACACCTTCCAAGAATATGTCCCATGCATTGATCTTGCCCTATTTCTTGAAATCTCATTGTAGATTTGGTCAACGCCTTAGATTCCAGAATATATCGTGCTTATTTTCCAAGATCTTACGAGCAATACTTTCCCTTTATTTTTTAACCATAAGACCTAAAAATCCATATTTCCACTTCAGAAATCTGATGCCAATCAATTATTCGCTTTTACTTCCATAAGTGGTTGAAACTCACGCCTTTTTAGAAAGTGAAGTATCAGTGGACAACAAAAATTAATACCAAAAAGATTGAAATATCCCACCTCAACCTCTTCCCTGTGGTGTAACATTTTGACATATTGTTAATGTGGACGTGACTCCAGAATCCTGCTGGCATAGGGCAAAGAGAGATCTTTCAGAATCATTTCAAACTGGCTAGTTCAATAGTTGCTCTGTGCAGTAATTAATCATCTACAGTAGGTGCATCATCATTGGCTTAGAGATACAAAAGCTATCATCGGCATTCTTTAGGAACATAGTGATGCTGGGATGCTATTCATACTACTGTTCACGTCATGACAATAGAATAATTATTCCTCTGTCATGCAGGTTTTGTATAATAGGATGGCAAGTGGGATCACGAGAATCTTGAACAGTGATAAATTACCTATATGCTCAGGATATGCACGTCCCCAACAGTAGTATCCTTCCGGACGAATCCTTTTCAGTCCTATATATACGGGAAGCTGCCTCCATCGTTCTCATCATAGGACGTGAGAGAGATCAGAAAGCTATGAGGAGTCGTCCTGGGGAAGTAGACAAGGCGTGATATTGGTACGGCTCATCTTCCGCTTTCACATCCAAAGCTCCGAGACGAGCCGAACCAATATCACTCTTGTATGCTTCTTTACGTAGTTTCATTGCTTTTGTGTGCTGAAGTCCGCTGTCAGCCTGCTTATGCTCGCTCATTCAACCTATGGACTCACTCTTTGCATAACTTCTTTACTCCATTTGCTCTTACGGTGATGTTAAACTTACCTGTGTCTGGTCTCAAAGGTTTCATGTTATCAGATCTCTCTCTCTTTCTCTCTTTCTTTTGTTCTAATCATTTTATATACTTTAGAGTCGCTTTCCATAAGATTTAACCTTCCAGAGACGTGCTGTCTTGTTGTAGGGTTTAACTAGTTGGTGATCTATCATGCTGCTATTCACCAGTTATGGCATAGTTTCAGTAATCATCACAAAGGCAAAGCTATGCTAACTGCGGTACCACTCCCCTGTTCAAATCCATTTGACTTTCAAAACGACGATGTGCTTTGTGACGATCCTCCGGATGCATCCCTTGAAGACCAGAAAAGGCCAGTCTTTGTGAGCTTGTTTTGCACTGATGGGTAAATGTTTTCTAGTTTTGCACAATGGTTTTCCTTGATACCAAAATTATCATGTTTGCTGTTTCTGTAAGCGATCCAATGGTCCAGAGCTCAGACTAAGTTGAAATCCAACACACACGTCAGAAGGCTGCTGCGGAGAGTACAGCTGAAAGAAAAAGAAAAACGGATGCATCTCTGTATACTGAGTGCTTCAACATGATGTGTAGACTCGCCTGTACACTGGAAAACCAATGGATCTTTTGGCATATTGACTTCTGAAACATGTTACTTTCTCAAATGAAGATGTCTTCGCAGGTTTCAGTTCTTTCTCAATTACTAGAGCTGTTTTAGTCAAGTCAAACTTTGCCATGTATCAAATGTCTTTGAAGGAGGGAGCTGTTAGGGGTTACTGGGCTTTCTCACTATTAAAACTGAACTCAAAAGATAGGGTTCTCCCTCACATTTATAAATCCAACATCAGCTTCTCTTTGACGCTAGGTGGGAAAACTAAACATGAGCCAAAGATAACACTGGCCCTCACAGCCAAGGTATAAGGTCCATTAAAACTCTATCATTGAGTATTTATTGAAATAAGCGACTACCCGGAGGTCCTATTGTTGCTTATCTTCCATTAACAAAAGCAAAAAGGGTACGTTGATTATGACCATAAAGGTTGGCATACAAAAACAATCCAAATTATTGTGTTTTTGTCAGTTGAGCAGAATCAGCAAATAAAATATTTGGAAAACAAGGATATGCAGCATATTGTCATTTTCTTAGTGACAAAAGTAATAATTTATCAGACTTCAAATGCTACCTTCCCATATTTAGTTCAGCTAAAAGGCACCACAAACAACCAATCTGATAGATTACAACTCAACTTTTGGGTCGAGGCCAGGTGCGAAGGAATAGGGTTCCTTAAGCTTGAGCTTCAATCAACAACAGAAATACTTTGTTTTGCCAGCACTTTTGTAGGAGTAAGGACTTGGTAGTCAGCTAAAGAATCTTCCGCCTCATGTATTTTCTTGTAAGCAGGAGCTCTTAGTATTCCACAATGCATCCCTTGCCTAACCAGAGGATCTGCAAAAGGCTGATAAGTAAAACTTGCAGAATTCCTAATAGACAGAAAAATGTTCATTCTACTGAAGTTGTTCTGTTTCACACATAAAGTGAACAATTCATGATAAACAAAAGCTTGAAAGACAATGTGATCGTGCAAAAGCTTATATGGTTTATGCACGAGCTTTAAATTCTGCAAGCAGAATTTGAACCATGATCAATATGCTCTGGAACTTTAGATGAATATCCAGGAAAGATTTTGGGAGAATCAAATATGAAAATCAGCCGATAATAATAGGAAGCATCAACTAAAACGAACTCAAGGAATAGGAAAATCTGTAAAATTGGATAACAGAGTATCAGATCTACCAACTTACGAGTACTAAAGGTACAAATATCAGGCAAAAATGAAGTTTCACGTAAATGGCAGCCATGAGCAGATACAATCTTCCCATTGATGAGTAATTTAGTGCAGTGCATACAAATGGTAGAACCCGGAGAAAGCTTACCTGTTACCATAAATCTGTTTTCTGACCAATTTTTGGTATCTGAAGTTCTCTCCAACTGCAATCGTGCAAGTGCCAGGGGAGTTCCACTTCCGCCATTCTCAGAAAGAAACCCTATGAAATTAGTATTATTCAGATGATAATCTGCCCGAGTGATCCAGCTTAACAGTCAAAATGGGGGGACATATGAATCCAGCGAATTGTAAACTCAAATTTGTCACCGCCCAGCTTAATGAAGATGTGCCTAGCTCTGCTCACAGCGCCCCCCAGTAATTACCAGGACTGCAAAATACACGTTTACTCGATCATCTATCCTGATTGGGAAATGATAATCATGGAAATGCAGATTCAGGGACCTTGATACAGAGTTTCTGGTATCAGATCGCCACAAGAGTGAGAATTGTGATCATATGAAGGTCAAGGATGACAACCGCAGTCAGCCAAAATCATCCTGGATCTCATGCTCTATGGAGTTTGCAGTTTCTGAATCATTGTTGGTTTTGAGGATCTTTTTCTCTTTGTACTGTCTAAATTGTTGAGAAAAAGGCCTAAGGAAGGTCCAACAAAAAGTGCAAGTGACAAGTACTTCAATTCCAATTAAGTTTCACCAGTAATCACCACATGAGCAAATACCATTCCTGAAATGGTGAAAACGATTGGTATCCCTGACAATTATTTCACGTTCAACTATCTTGGATATAAGCTTGGCTGCAATGTGGCAATCACCGCAAACACGGAGGTTCTTGGTAATTCTGATTTGCATCCCAGGTTCTGTGTTCAGTATGGCAAAGACAATAGCTAACTTCTCACTATGAACTGCTAGATGACACTCCTTATCCTCCTCCTCCACATCATGCAGAGCAGAATCAGTCTCAGGGACATAACCTAATTCTTTCATCTTCCCCACCAATACATCCAACTCTTCATATATCTCCTTGGACTGGGGATGTGATTGGTCACCAGCAAGAAAGGTATAAATATGATGATTGAGCTCAACGTTGCTGATGCCGGGCATTTTCTTAATTCCTCGACTCTTCATTATTGATCTGATAGTTGTTACTTCTTGCCATCTACCAGCCTTGGCATATATATTGGATAACAAGACATAATAACCTGACTGCTCAGGAGCCAGAGCAAAAAGGCGATCAGCAGCTAAAAGTCCAACATTCATGTTTGAGTACACCCGACAGGCACTTAGGAGAGCCCCCCAAACTCTCTCGTTAGGCGCCACTGTCATCTCCATGACAAAACGGTACGCCTCATCTATTTGTCCTGAACGTCCCATTAGGTCTACCATGCAAGCAAAGTGTTCAATCCTAGGAATTATCCTATACTTCTCAGTCATCTGTTTAAAGTAGTATTGACCCTCCTCCAACAGTCCTGCATGACTGCAGGCCGAGATGACAGAAACATAGGCAATCGAATCTGGACTTAGACCTGAGTCTTGCATTTTCGCAAAAAGTGCCACAGCATCACGACCCTTCCCATTAAGACCATATGCAGAGATAATTGAGGTCCATGACACAACATCCCGGAACTTCATTCTGTCAAATACTTCTCTTGCATCTTGTAAGCACCCACACTTAGCATACATGTCAACCAAGGCATTCTCCAATAACAAATTTGGTCCAAGTTTCTTCCTCTCAACATATTCATGTATCCGTCTACCTAGAGACACAGCTGAAAGATCCCCACAGGCAGGAAGAACACTAGCAATAGTGACCTCATCGGGTTCTACCCCACATGCTTCCATCTGTAAATATAAATTGACCGCTTCACTAGGCATTGAATTATTCACATACACAGCCACCATCACATTCCATGAAACCAAGTTCTTTTTTGCCAACTTAATGAACATGTCCTTAACATATAAAACATTACTAGGTGTTGTGTTAGTTACAGCCGGCAAAAGGCTAGCCATTGTACCAGCATCTGGTTTTAGTCCCAACTCCTCCATTTCCTGGCAAACCTCCAATGCATTTTCAAACTGAGCATTTTGCGCATACCCAGCAACTATTGAATTCCAGGAAACAACATCTCTGCTCGGCATCTCATCGAGAACCCGCCGGGCCTCCACTAAACAACCACATTTCCCATACATTGCAACAAGCCCATTGCCGATAAACAAATTCGAATCTAGCTCGACTTTCACAACAGCACCATGAATTTGCAACCCAACCCTCAAATCATTTAACGCCGAACATGCCTTCAACACACAAGGGTATGTATAATTATCAGGCCCATATCCGTGGATAGCCATGGTCTTGTAAACAAGAAGACCATCACGGAACAAATGGTTGTTCACGTAGCTTCTGATCATGACATTAAAGAAAACAACGTTCTTCTCAGGAATTTCATCGAATATTTTGCGAGAGTGACTGGGTTCCCTGTGCATAGCATAAACCCTCATAAGTTTGATGGCTAGGGAAGGATTTGAATGAAGAAGTTGATCGACAATGATTCTGCAGTGGAGCTTTTCCAGGGTTTTGACATCTGGGTATTGATCCAATACGTTGCCACACAACTCCGCAGTAAGAGTTGTGCTTTTGTGGGTTGAGTAGACTACGTTTTGCAGTTTTCTGCCAGTTGAAAGGTGGCGGGAAAGAAAATAGATGAATTTCATGAACGGTTCGATGTTTGAAGAAAATGAGGTTCGCGGAGAGGCAAGCCCGATTTTACAGATTTGTATTCATATGCTTGATATCCGGTGTCCGTCGTCGTCGATGGACGTCATGCCCTTGCTCCATCCCGGGAAGGCCACTCTCCGTCCGAAGATTAAATGGGTTAGACTTCGCATCAAATGAGGTATGCGCCAGACAATGCATGTGAAGATCGTCATAAGGTGTCCGAATAATTAATCTTTTTACACATAAAAAGTAAATGAAGAAGGGTTATAAGCTCATACCTTGTAACCAATTTCCCCATGCAAGAATTTACTGTTGACGAACTGCGTTGTTTCACCTTTTAATCCACTTACTTCGGCTCAAATCTCACGAGGTTTAGGAATGATACAGTTTTCATTTTCTGCGTTAATTTTGTGCATTCGAAGCCTTGAAATACATGGAACAGAGCAATTGAAATACTAGCTTAGTGATACAGCAACTTGATGTTACAGAAACTACAAAGAACATGTGAAATGAATTTTACATTCAAAGAAGAAAAAGAAAAGAGGAGAAAGACTTTGGTTTATAGAGTATATTTAAGTACAATTCTGTGGATATCAACCACTTTTGGTTGAATTTTGAATTTCCAAGAAGGCTTGCCGAGCTACATCCACAAATATTTGGAAGCAAGCTGTTATATTTGTCTTCTAGTATTTTTCACGCATTTTCTGCGAGGAAGTTGAGTGTCAGGTGAGCTTAAAGAGATGCTGCAATGTCATATCGTCAGTCATCCTGAAACAAAGCCTTAGAAACAGAACCGCCTGATTGACTTCCAGAATCTTGGTAGTCTTCCTCATTAATGCTGCTCGCTCGAGAGCACGTACGTTTGATCCCAGTCATAGGAGTCTCGCATACCCTGTCATAGCAGGCACTTCGGCGTTCCTTTCTTTTCGAAAGCTTCCTTTGAGGGCGATCTGATTTTGGTTTCATCATCTTTGGCTGATTTGGAGCCCAAACTCTCTGCAAATCAGGCATCCAACTGGTGAAAGATGCGAACCTCCGAGCTCTCTCTCGGCTCTTCTGGGCTTCCATTAATCTGCGAGAATGCTCCTCTTGCTTAATCCCCAGGGAACTTCCATTCTCTTTCTGTTGTAGCTGAACGGGTCCTGCCTCAGCTGTTCCATAATCTTCACCAATCTCATCTCTCTCTGATTTTTCTCTACAGGATTGGTTGCTATCCTCGCTATTGAATGAAGGATTAGGAGATTTATCCTCATCAGCAAAGAGCAACAAATCCATTTTTGTGTAGATCCGATGAACAACATCTCCCAGGGTGAGACAGTACCTGAAAATTTGGCATCCAAATAATACTTAATCCCTCTGCTTATACTTCCATCCTCAAGTAAAATTTATATTTATAAAACAATGAAAGTAAAAAAAGGACTTTTCAGAACGATCTATAAAACAATTGAGATGGTTTGAGTTTGATTCCTCAACGCAATTAGTAGTACTTCTAGAGTCCACTTCTACAATAATCAAATTCTTGCACTTGCAATTTGTAAATTAAAAGAGTCAATAACAGGACTGGTTTATATCACTACAAGAAAAATGTTTATATCACAAGTACCAAGGTCGACTTATTTCAAACATCATATCAATAATCTAAATCTTGTTATAAAAAATATTCTGCTATGCTGTACTTATTAAAACAAGAAAAACATGATGATAAGCATGTGGACTATCGCAAGAAGAAGCCAGACTCACTCTATATGGTATTCTTAAATATTTCTTGTTTCCTATTTGTTTTGATCAAACTTTTTCAGAAATAGTGGGATGGACTCTATCTCTTCTTAGTAAGAACAATAACACATTTATTTTTAAAAGTCAATAATAAAAATAGAACTAATATCTTACTTAGGAGTATAAAATGACCATGTAACTATTGTCAATAAAAAAGAAGGCACGTTTATTTTTAAAAGTCAGTAATAAAAATAGAACTAATATCTTACTCAGAGTACAAAATGACCATGTAATTATTGTCAATAAAAAAGAAGGATAGTCATTTCAATTAAGTCGACCACATAATCACCCTTATCCAATCGAGGCAGTGATAAAATCATCTTGTCTTGCTCCGGTGGTGGTGCAACTATTTCTTAGCAAGAAAACGGTGACTATGCAGGCACTCTTATCTGGTTCAAATGGTTATTGTCACCAACACTAGGAGTGACCATTGATATCTGTCTCTCAAGAAACATGTTTGTAACACACTGGCAGTGTTGTTTCTTTTCAATAGCATTGATATTCGGTTTCTAATTTCCTACTATAGTTATGCATTAGAATCAAAATCATTATTCGCAGAACAGTTGATTTATCAAATGGTCAACACGTGTACCTCCTTTTTATAATCTTCCCTACATACTTATCGAGGCTCCAATCACCGAAAAAGCCTCCCTCCAAATGGCACTGAATGGCATCTAAAAACAAGCAAATTTGTTTCACAAACTTTTGTTTTATAGACTCTCCAATACTTGCTCCAGCCTCTGATCGCAGTATCTCCATCCGAAGCAATATCTGCATTTCATATCTTGAGCTGATTAAGGAAACAAATGGTTAAGACAAGATGAGCCAGATTGCTCAACTTTATAGATTAATAAAATAAATGGCAGAAGGTGATGCAGAATCAGCATAAGTGAGAAAGGATACTCTTTAACTTTGTCTTTTGAAGCTACTCCAGTACATCCTGGACCAGATGCCTGAAAAGACGGTTCGTTATTTTTGTGCTTTGCGACCAAGTCCTTGGGCTCCCTGAGTAAAAGTTTTGTTAGCTCAGGAACTATCCTACCACAAGCATCATCAGATTTGACCTCAAGAGTTTGACTCCCTGCAGGGGATTCAGTTCCACACTTTTGATATAACCAATATACGGATGACTTCACAAGCCGTTCTGCCAGAGCCCCCAAGTCCACTCCTTCAGACTCAAGGCCTTGTTGGATTTTATTGGGAAGATCACTGAAAAAACCTTCCGAAGTTTCTGAGCGGAAGTCAAGAGCCACTTCATCCTGTATCCTAGAGACCTCAGACAAGATATTTTCTCCAGCTGAGGCAGATGACGAGACTGGCTGTTCACTTTCTTGGTCAGATTTAGTCAATCTATCTTCCATTTCTCTTTGGATATCCTCACAAGGTTTGGATGTTTCCTGTAAAATTAGACTACAACGTGATTTCTTGATCTGCTTCCTCCAACATTTCAGAAATTTCAGCTTCTTTGAGTTATTACATTCCCTCGCAAAGTAAACCTCTTCTAAGTCTTGCTCAGAGCGTTCAAACGCAGACTTGCGGAAGGCACTCCACGTGAGGTCTTCAAATGTACTTGATTTCTTCTTAATCCTTTTCCCTTTAGCAACTTGTGGTGTTCCTGATATAATGGATGGTGAAGGCTCATCCTTAGAATCTTTGACCCATTATAGCAATTCATATCCATGTTGGCTTTACAGATCTTATCCATCTTCGTGCCAAATTGAGCCACATTTGCGCCATCAAAATCACTTAGCATGTTTTGAGGACTAATTCCATCTTCAATAATGAATAGGAGAGCGGAAGAAACTGTAAAAGGCTTAAGAATTCCCATATGCAAATCACTACAGCCATTTGAAACAGATACCAATGACCAGTAGCCTTCCCTGTAAAGAAAACTCAAGAGGATCTGCCAAATGGGTATAGATTTCCTCCTCACAAACTCACACGATTCCATTGCCATCATGTCAAGAACCCTATCCGCAAAAAAATCACTAGAACTTTCTCTCTGGTATTTCGTAGCATCTTCCGTAGATTCACACACAAGGATCGGATAACCCAAATGACCCACAAATTTTCCACATTCACTGTGCCTCTGAACGGCCTTGATATGGAGTTTCACTTTCCCATCACCAAAGAGACCCAGAAAGTTCTTCTGCTCAGAACTACCTGGACATCCGTTTCCCAATGGAACCTTCAAATTGACCATTTCAAGATCACAGACCTTGCATTCCAACGGCTTCTCACGGACATCCAATATCTCAAGACTCAACTGAATGTGAAGTTTCTTATAACTATGATTAAAATCAAAAAACTTGGATGAAATTACAATTTTCGGATAAATCAACCCAAAGGGAACAAGAACAGAGCCAAGAACAATCGAATCGGTCGAGCAAAATCCCCAACCCAAGTTCCTAATCCCACTTAAGAAGAACCCAGATTTCAACTCGGAACCATTAATCTCAACCCCGCGAGCATCACCTTCTAATTCCCACCTAACATCGACCCAACTAAACCTAATATCCCGACTAACGAACGCGTCGTTCACGTTCTCAAAACAGCAATGCAACTTCTCACAAAACAAACCGATATCTTTCAAACACTCGTCCTCAATTTCCACATTCAAGAACTCTGACAAACTCCGGATCGAGCTACAAACCGGCGAAAATAAAACAACTAAATTCGACCCAACAACCGTAGAACCGTTCATATTACACTTCAAAAGCGTACCCATTGTCGAATCCTCGATCACCCGGTCCCACGGGTAGTCGTGTACGAGCTGGCGCATCGACGCGGCCAGGCACGAAGCCCGGGGCAGCGACGGCTGCAAAGAGCTGAACACTCCGTTGGCATAAAAAGAGCCAAGCGTTTCTGAGAGTGAGAGGAGGGTGGTGGAGCTGTCACTGAAAGATAGAGAGAGGGAAGAGATGGGAACAAAAGGTTGCAGCTTGGAGGAGGAGAGAAGAGGGGAGAGAGAAGAGACTAAGAGTTTAAAGGCGAAGAGGGAGGAAGAGAGAGGAGGAAAAGAGAGGAGGATCTTGATGGAGGTGATGAGGGAGGTGAGAAACGGGGCTGGGTCTGAGAGATGGAGGAGTGGGTTTAGGTCGATGAGGAGGACCACGCGCTGGGTTCTGGAGTAGTCTGTGATTGGATCACTTGGGTTCGGCTTCGGATCTGGGTCTAGGTTCCCAGCCATTGAAGGGAACAGGAAGAGAGAGAGAGAGCTAATGTGCGCTGGGAGAGAAACTGTGGGAAAGTTGGGGAGGTCCTCTATGGCTGCTGATAGAACTCATTTGCAGCGGCTGCCGGGTGCTAACGTGCGCCGCAGAGGAGCAGCGAAGAGGAAAAGATTTGGGGGGAAAGCTAACGTCACCGTTTCAGGAGCGGGAGAAAATACGCAGGTGGAGCGGAAGAAGTTTAGGCGGGAAAGCACGACCACCGATAAAACCTTTTTCATTTTGAGGCTTTTCCGGCCTAATTATCTTTCTTTTATCACCCAAACCCCGTAAATAAGTTTCAAATCCTTCATATATTACGAGGAGACACTCTCTATGTTGCTATATTTCAAATTAAGCAAACTATGGATTTGCCATAAATGTCAAATGAGAAATCAAAATTAAAAATGAGAAAAACTGTTTGTATTTGTACTCGAAATGATAAAGAGAATTTGTATGAAAAATTTTACTAAACAAATATCTTATGTTCAAATTTTTTTATTAAAATTAAATATGTTTTTAAATTAATTGATACTTTTCAGTTTAAATTATCAAACAAAATTTGATGAAATTTTGAGTCATTAAAAAAATCATATCTTAATATGAATTGATTCATTTTTTATACCTTATTTACATTTTTTTGTTAATTGTAACTGTTTAAATTTAATTACGACTTTATTTTGGTTTCTTTATCAATTATTTCTTTTTACTTCAATGTGTTTTTCAAAAATTATTTTCCTTTTTTTTTAATCATAATTTGTTTGATTTAAGGTTATACAAAATTCTTAGTCGGAAAGGTTGGCTAAGTAAATGATACAGCAGTTTGTTTCTTCCATTCAAACAACTAAAGCGTTGTAGAGTGAAGTAGTTGATGATGTGTTTAAATTATAGTTATCGGTTCTATTTGAAGATGCTGGCACTTGCCTACATACGTCCACCTCATGCTAAATAAATCAGTGGACCATATATAAGTATGCCATTCAAAGAAGAGAGCAAGAAACATCGAAAAAATGTAACAAATTTTATAGATCTTGTGAAGGCAAAACCAATGCAAAGAAGTCCTTAATTTTGATCAAGTTGTAAAAAGTCACGAGAATGTTAGTTGATTGAATTAAGTATTGTGGTACACTGCTTGATACATGATAGAAGGGTGTTGCAGGTGAAGAAATTGAGCTAATATCAAGTGTAACATTTTGTACTACTTTTTGGATAACCTAATATAAGATACTGTAGTCAAATTTTAGCTAAACCATATTAAATCTCTTGCACTTTGATCTTATTTATTTGTTGTTTTATAATTCCATTATTTGCTAAGCTCTGAAAATAGCATTGATAAAGAAGAAAGAAGAAATAAGAAACAAATGACTTAACACAGACAACAATTGATTATAATTCTATTGTCTACTAAAATATTTGAACTATAATGTTTGTGTTTAAAACAATTAAAAAATTGTTTATATGTATTTTCCTATCTTGACTAAGAAAAAAAGATAACTGTATAAACATATTAATATCTTATTTTTCCGTTTTTGTCTACCCATAAATCCTACAGATTATTCGAAAATCAGCACGATTTTCCCCATTTTATTTTTCTCCAGAAACAAACATAACTAGCAAAATGAAGTAAATTGAACGGGCTTCCACTGGGGTGGAATCGGGGTCCCACCCAACACACAGTCCTCACCGTTGAATAGCCGTGAACACACTACTTGAGATCTGAATGTTCACAGCCCAAAAACTCCCTCAAACACAAACATCGAAGCAGATAATGAAAATCAGCCAATTCGATTCACAGTTGAATGCTTTCCCCATTTCAGATTACAGTCTCCGTTTCAATAAGATTTCCAAACCTTCCCACTATCCTGTCAAAAGTTAAAGGGAAATTGAAAATAAAGATAGACATAAATCGGGAAGAATATGTCCACCATATCTGCCTCTAAATTCTTTGGCATTAGCGCCGGTGATATCTTCTATTCTACGGCAACTCTCCCACATTTCCGGTACTTTTCCGCCTTTTATCCTTCCCTCTTCCCAAAACTCCTTCCACGACCTCACCTCCTCATCCAATCTTCAAGAAAGGCCCTGACTTTGGTTTACTCAAAGTCATCAGAGGAAGCAGAGGAGCTGCCTTCGGTTGGCCCTGAAGACGAGTGGCTAAAGAAGCTTCCTGACAAGAAGAAGCCCCTTTACTCTCACAGCCTGCCCTGTATTGAGGCCTGGCTTAGGAACTTGGGGTTTTACCAGAGCAAAGATGACCGGGCCGTTTGGCTTGTGGAGAAGCCTGAGTGGCACGCCCAGCTCTCACTAGATGTTACTGACCTCTATATAAGGTTGGTTTATCATTTGGCGCATTGATAGTGTGATTCTGTTGCGATTGTTATACACTCTTAAGTGTATCAGATGGTTATAGGTTCAAATATGATTTTGGTCGTGGGTTTTTTGTAATTCTGGTTGGTTGATTGATTTTGTTGTTTGGTTCGGCATGTGGTTTCAAGGTTCAAGGAGTAATGTATAGTCTTGTGAAGGATGATACTTAGACCTTAAAGTGAGGTACTGGAGTAAACATTGAACTATTTAGTTTTTTGTTTTTTTAAAATTTTTTCTTAACATTGTGTTACTGCTGCTAAGGCGTGCGTGTGTTGCTTACCAGATCAGAGGAATCTGTAATCAGTATGTGATCATTGAGATTGTTCTGGCCTTCTTGTCGTCACTTCCTAAGCTATAACTGATTTATATAGCTGGAGCTTTTCCCACTTTTGTTTAATTTAAAAATTCAGCTGGTTGAGTGCCGGTTATACATTTGCTGGGATTCTAATAATCTTAAAACAAGTGCATAAGTGGGCATAATGTTATGTAATCATGAAGTATTTCCGTTAGATCACAATGTGTAGTTGCATTTAATCAGGTTCAGATCAAGGTATCTGAAGATGGGACTATTTTTATGTGACACCAATAATATACGATTTGTTAAAACTTCACAGGTTATCGGGTCAAAAGATATCTTGTAACTTTTGAAGAGTGATGCTAAATGTAGTCATTCAGTTGCAAATTAAATGTGACGAATTAGTATGCTAGCAATGATTATCTATAACAAATGCTGGTATGCATGATATCTCAACAACTTCTTGAGGAGTAGTTAGATTACAGTCATTTCCACTGTCATTTAATTGCCCACCTCTAGCATACCCACTTTCATTTTCATTGCCATCTCTATGACGACGACCTTTGTTTCCACCAACAGAGTTGCTATGAATTGCCTTTTGGTCATCCATCATCAGGCATTATGAATTGAAGTCCTTCATGGTTATTGAACCACTTTGCCATCTTGCCTAACCTCTTGCCTATCTCTCTCACAAATCAAGGAGCTTTATGTCTCTCTCCCTCTTTCTAACTGCATTTATGAACTTTGAGATTATGATGAGGTACCTATATCCATGGCTAGAAAGAGACGAATATGTTGGCCTGTCTTCATACGTTGGTTCCTATGAGTAAGGCAAAAACTAGATTTATTAAGAGGGGTTCTCTGTTGTATTTCCACTGCATTTCTCTTCGTCAATACTTTTTATTTATTTATTATTATATTTTTTTGTGCTCAGTGCTTTTTGTGGTGATTAGCCACTTTAAAATGTCATTTTTCACAATTTTGGTACTCTTTTTTATTCCTGTTTTAATATACTGCATTGGGGTCTAGGTGTTATATGATTATTATCTAATTTCTCTTTCCAAATTTAAGTGCACTGATGTTGGAAGCTTTGAAGGCACAGGCATGGTCGATTTATTTCCTTTGAATTTTGATGTTGATTAACTCTAGAATTTGAAGCGTTTGTAGGCAGCTGGTACCGGAAGATTTGGAGTGAATTGTCTGATATGTTATGATTTTTAAATTAGCAAGTATAGGTGTATCTCTAGTTGAAGGACTGAACGTTAGGCTTTTATTTCTGCATTGGGTGGGAGTCTGAATTTGAGCACAGAACCGTAAGAACCATGGAATTTATTTAAAAGAAAGATATTATGATGTGCCATCTCTGCCGTTGTCTGACATGCCATGTTTTCATACGGACAAAATTACCAACAAGTTGCCTGTAGTTCTAGCCAATTAATGATTTTATTTGCAGTGTTATGTTGAAAACTAAGTGAACTAAGTAAGATTGGATAAAAAGATGGAGTAGATTGCTCAATCTCTGGCAATAATACTTGCATTACAGTTGCAGGTATGTCAAAAACTAAGTTCAGATGAGGAACAGTGTCTCGGTGGTAGCTAATTAATTATACTTGGCACAATTTAAGATTGGAAACTATTTTCTCTCTAAAAAAGAAAAAAGAAATATGTTAAATGAAGTTGGAGTTTGGGAGATATCTCTCATAGTACCACACATGTTGCTTACTAAGTGCAATTATCTGTAATAATTCAGTGGGTTAGTAAGATGAAAGCATCCTCTTGACCCAGTAAGTAGTTGTGCCCTGTCCAGCTTCTTGGCATGGCACTAGTTTGCTGCCTATTATATCTGGGGCCGTGCCATGTGGTTTATTAGATTTATTCTCATTATCAACTTCGAATCTTTTCTAGCTAAAATGTTTTGATTGGATATTATGGGAAGCATCATATGCATGTGAAGTCGCAGATGCCTTTTTGTGTTTTCTGAGGTAATGTAGCACGTGTTTATGTCCTGTTATTGCCATTACTGGACAATCTTACTTTTGGCTGTATAAGACCATTAGTTCCATTACTGAAAATTAAGCTTCTTGACAGTCCGCCAGTAGCTTTGGTCTTCAGTCCTCTTCTACTGTGCCTATGAATTACCTTCTGAAGTCATGACTTCGTTTGTCGCTGGTCCATATACCCAGTGGAGTTTAGACGTTTACTGTTTGAATGGTAGACAACGGAAATGATCTTCGGATAACTGTTCCGGTGAAAATACGCATCAATGAGAATATTGTCTTCTGGAGTTTGTGCTGCTCTCTTTTGACAAAAGTGCTAGCAAGAGACAAGTTGGAATGTAATGAGAATGAGATCGTAAAATATGAATTCTTGCTTCACGAGAGGGCATGAGGAAACAAAAATTTAAAGGAAAAAACATTGTCTGAAATCTAACGTCCCACTGACATTGCATTTATTGTTGACTAGAAGATATAGTTCAAAATTCTCAGATGCATTGACTATTGCATTTATGTGTGTTGTGGTTAGGGGGAAGAGCAGGTTTTAGATTGAGTTATTTTTGGTGTGTTAACTAGCATCGGTTCTTCAACCATATTGTCAAGCCTAGCAATTTGAGATGCTAAATATGTGTAACAATATTACGCTTTTTCAAGATTTTTGGAAAGAAATAGGAGAAACTTTGAAGGTATTCTCTTTTATATTGATTCATACCACTGCCCTCGAACTTGAGAAGTTTGCAATTGATGCAGGTACCTGAAGAGTGGACCGGGGAATCTTGAAAAGGATGTTGAGAGGAGATTTAGTTATGCCCTGAGCAGAGAGGACATTGAGAATGCTGTGCTTGGCGGACCTTAAATACTATGTTCATTGATCTTGGCCATCATATTGTTTAGAGGCTAAATTTGTTGAGTAAGTTCCCGCTAACTCTAGATTTAATGAATTCTATATGGAAGTAGAATCAATAATGGTTTTCAATCTTCTATTTTCTTGTCACCTGGGTATAAAATGAAAATGATGATTCGTATAACCAACTTAATGTTTAATGGAAAATATGGCCATTATCAGCATTGTGAGACGAAGGTGGATACCACCCCAAAACCGAAAAATATTTTTGAATAAGCTTATTCAAATTAAAATGGTGGAGAATGTTGTTCACAGAAGTAGAGCTCTTAAGTTTCCTGAAGATATAGTTAACTATAGTTTTTGCCTTCTTTAGGAAGAAGAAGCATGGCATTCAACATAACTAGATACGTTATACAACCTAGAACAATGGTCTTAATGCTTTTTTGTTTTTCATTAGAACCTCACAGAACCTTATTTCTCTTGGTTCCTATGTAAAACATTTTGTTCTTCCCACTGTTTATCAAGTCTGCTTAATAAATTATAGTTAGGCTCAATGTGGTTCTGTAGACTCAGAACGGGACCAGTACTCCTTCACAAGCTGACCGAATAGCGAATCTTCCTTCTTCATCAAGTTCGCAGGTGCATCATACTCCATTAGTTTTCCTGAAACAGAAATTAAATCATTCAACACTCAAAACAAAACATCTCCTTCACTTTCCATAATACTGTTTTGCTTTTATTGAACATTAAGTTGAGATCTTTCTTGTCCTACGTATTTTGTATCTAATTGGCATGAACCTACCAAACTAGATAAACTACATTACGATCCATCTGCTCATTAAGGTTAGAGAAAAGAAAATGGTAAATCAGAATTCCTTTTTGAGGAACGGGCCTTCATCATCTAGAAGGATTGCCTTTGCACTTTTGATCATAAAGGCTGTTTGGTCAAGTCTAGCAAAAGGAATAGGAATGAAAACCGAGGTAATGGTTCCTAATTGTGGATGAAGAATATAGGAAGACATCACTAACAATGGAGGTTATTCTTAGATAAAGTTTACCCAAAAGAAATTAGCATGGAAGTTACACATACCACCCCCCCCCCCCCCTCCCCCCCCCCCCCCCCCAAAAAAAAAAAAAATGTTGCAAACCAAATGCCTGAATATGAAGGGAGTTACTTAGAAGATAAGTTTAAATAACGGATGGAACTCACCATCACTAATAGCAAGAACCATTGTGCAGTCCATCACGGTTGGTATCCTGTGTGCCACTATGATTACAGTGCAATCTGCAAATTCAGTCCGAATAGTTTTCTGCAGAATCATATCAGTTGCATTATCAATCGATGCAGTCGCTTCATCCAGCACCAATACCCGGCTTCTCCTCAAAAGTACACGCCCCAAGCAGAAAAGTTGACGCTGCCCCACACTCCAATTCGATCCATCTTCTACCACTGAATAACAAGTTTATTGTTACTAAAGGTGACTTTGAACACAAATGACAATTATTGAAACCTCACCTAAGGCATCCAGCCCCTTCCCTTTTTCCTGAAGAGACTCTTCAAGCCGGCACTTTCTGATAACCTAAAAACGGAAATGATCATCACTTCGTGCTTGATTATTTGTTTTCTATACACGTTTTGTGCATACAGGAGAACAAAACAACGAGAAGCGGGAAAGATTCAAAGCATTACCTCCCATATTTCTTCATCAGAGTGTTGAGACAATGGATCCAAATTGTATCTGACGGTCCCATTAAACAGAGTAGGATCTTGAGGTATTATTCCGAAACGTGACCTTAGATCGTGAAGTCCAATCTTAGAGATGTCGATGCCATCAACCACAATCCTCCCTGCTGAAGGCTCCACTAGACGAAACAGAGCACTTATGAGAGTACTTTTCCCACTCCCAGTACGGCCAACAATCCCAATCCTTTGCCTTCCTTCAAAAGTGCAACTTATTCCCCAGAGGACGAGAGGTGTATCAGGCCTGTATCTGACCTGTTCTAAGATCAATTCTATTAGTATGCGAACCTTTTTTTTATTTTTTTATTTTTTTAGTGGTTAAAAGGTTTTTACCATTAAAGCAATCAACATTACCTGCAAATCTTCTATCTCCACTTTACCTGCCGCCGGCCAATCAGTGGTAGGGCGGTTCCCTTCTATTACTTGAGGAGCTTCGCTAGGAATACTCATGTATTGGTGTAGCCTTTCCACAGAAATTATGTTATTTGCTACTTGGCATTGACATTGAATTGAACGAACAATATTAATGTTTAACGAAAGACCATAAGAAAGTGCCATTCCAATGAGTCCTGTTATATGAAAATACCATTTCGGATAGTTAGTAGTTTGATGTCAGCCCTTCCTGCATAGTAAAGCACTGAACAACCATATGCTCACCGGAGGTTAAAGCCCGGGGAGGAAGCAAAACCATGCAAAGTGCTGCAGAGGCAAGAACCACCGCACTGACCATTTCTATGCGTTGGATCAACCACTCGTTGGCTGAAAAATTGTGGAAAAAAGGACTAGCATTATTGTCGGTGAGGTCAAGATTTTTTGCAAAGAATTCGTCTTCCTTCTCAAAAGCTCTTATTGTCATGGCCCCCGCGATGGACTCAGCTAGATGATTTGATATCAAGGACTTGGTTGTGCCATTTATCCACATCAATTCTTTCGCCGAGGCAAAGTAGTATCTCTAGGGAGATGAAAGCCAGTTTCAGCCAAATTAACATATTAAAGGAAGACAAATTCTACAACATTTTCTTTGAAATAAAATGAAAACAAGAAAGCCTTCAAGAGTGTAACAATTGAAACTGTGCCCAAAAATTTAGATGACAAACTTTTTTAGTTATGCATTATTGCTCTTGAGACATGACATGATCACTAATTCTCAAGACCCTTAGGCATTGTTACTGTGTCAAAAACAATTGATGTTGGTGGAGTATGCACTTATATTCCTTTATACTCTACATCAATGTTCTTCGCAGGTTGATGGTATGTGGTTTAGGTGGCAATCTATGCTGCCTAGAACTAAAAGGTTCCAAATTCAATATCCAACTTTCTCTCATTTCCTCATTATCTAAAAATAAAAAATAAAAAATCCTTGGCAAAAACTTGTTAGCCACTTGACACCCCTTTCAAGCCTAATATCCCCTCCCCCAACAATGTAATGAAAGTAAGAGTGGAGCATACAATTCATTAGAATATCAAGTCCTAGGATGTTTAGACATTATTATTATACCAAAAGCAATTATTTTAGTAAATTATATATCATATTCCTTTCTACTCAACAACAATATTATTAGTGGGTTTGGTGGCCCCTTGACACCCCTATTGAACCCAACACAAATAATAAGAAATTTTATAATTGTAATATACTATTACTTTCTATTATTTTAGCAACATATACCCAAGATTGATGGTAACAATTATCTACAATGTAATTGATTTATGCAGCAAATGAAATAGAACTGCTATTACATTACCTGCAATCTAAAGGCCAGATAAATCAGTGGGACAGAGACAAGCAACACCTGCCAAGTGGTAGCGGCTAGTAATACAAGAGTAGAACTAGTAAAGATAGTAGATGTAACGGTAAAGAGAAGACTGTACGGGACATCAAGATCTATGATACTTAAATCAGAGGAGACCTGCACATAGACACAGAAAGCACATAGAAACACTAGTTGTAGGCATTAAACACTTGGGACATGAATATTTCATGATTGATTACTTACCCTACTAAGTATTCTTCCCAAAGGTGTGGAGTCATGGAAGGACATGGGCGCCTGGACGAGGGAGTTTAATAGTTGTGAAAACAAGGATTTTGAAGATTTAAGACCCATGATAACTATTAAAAGAGATCTACATATTAAGAACAGTGTTGAGGCCAATCCGATCAAGGAATAGACTAGGACTAATCGCAATGTGCTAACATGGGGATTATCGACGTTAGCAGCCATCCAAGTATTTTGTAATATTTGACCAATTGCCAATATGAGTTGAGAGATACTGGATAGGGAAAAGTACAAGAACCCTTCATTCTGTTTCAGATATTGTATGTAAGGTTTAAAGCCTTTGCCTCCGGTTTCTCTCTCTTCTTGCTTAATCAATTGGTTAGCTTCATTTGCCTTGACTCGATCCTCTACATGATTCTTCCTTGTTTCTCTGGATGACGCTCCATGCACAAAATTAAAAACTACAGGCCTTTCAGAACCCGCCATCTCCTTATGTGCATTAACAAGGTCTTGAAATTCCTTGCTGGAGGCCAATAACTGATGGTAAGGGCCTTCCTGTAGGACTTTCCCATCTGACATGAACTGTAGATAAGAAAAACTCACGTTTATTCATTTTGCGGTACTAATAGAATGTAACAGTGATATCAACAAATGTGAAGGCTAGATGACTTTTGATTGTTTGTGTCAGTCATAAGTAGCTTGAGAAAAGAAGAGACCATGGTATATCGTTTTTGGTATTTTATGACTAGACATAGAAGTTTGGAGATTTTTACAAAAGATATACTTCTATATTTACATGGTGTCTATGAAATATCTCAAAATTTATAGTAAAATTTTTGAAGGACAACAAAAATTGGAGAGAAGCAAATTCTTTTGTTATTTAGACATTAGAAATGGAAGAGAGTTAATTAACTCTATCATACTAACCATCACAGAATCGAAAGCGGCCAGAAAATCAACTTGATGTGTGACAAGTAAAATTGTCTTTCCAGAAAGAGCTTCCAAAACATATTCCTGTTGCAATTTTAGTAATAGGTTTGAAGTCAAATGAATAGTAACTAAATAATGAAGAGGTGAAATGTGTTAGGAGGACAATTACATTGAATAAGCTCATAGCCGTTTGCGCATCCAAAGCACTAAATGAATCATCCAAGAGAAATATATCACTATTTTGATAAAGAGCACGAGCAAGTTGAACCCGTTGCTTTTGACCGCCGCTTAAATTAACTCCTCTCTCCCCTATTATGGTGAGATCACCAAAAGGAAGCAACTCAAGATTCTTAACCAATGAACACCTTTGTAATGTTTCCTTGTATCTTTCACTATTCATTGTAGACCCAAATAAAATATTCTCTTGTATTGTTCCATTTTGAATCCATGCTATTTGAGAAACGTAAGAAATCTTCCCATAAACGTTTACCTATATTCAATACACCGAACCACAAAGTTAGAATACTAATTCTTTTCCATTATAAGATGGTGATTACATTGACATATTCTAGCACATAAACATGGGACTTGAACCATGGGAACATATAGGATAAGAGATAGTTCTATAAATTTTGGGATATATTTTCTAACTAGAAAAGAAAATAAAAGAATAGCAGCAACTTACAATACCCTGAAGCTTTGGAACTTCTCCAAGAATTGCTGCTAGAAAGGTTGATTTTCCAGACCCAACTCCTCCACATATAGCCACCTTTTCTCCAGGCCTGACTTGTAAATTTATGTCTCTCAAAGTGGCTTTCGACGAATTCTCTTCCCATGAGAATTTTGCCAACTCAATAAAGATGGAGTAGTTCACACTTTCCACGTCCCAGTTGTGCTGGACACGTACATTTGGCAGTTCTGGCGCCTCAAGGAACTTCACAATACGTGCAAATGCAACCTTTGCTTGAATGAACACTGCCAATACCTCAGGAAAGGTTACAATTGGATCTTGAACCAGGCGAAAAGCTGCTACGAAAGTGAAAACATTGTTTACATGTAGAGGAATCCTAAGGAAATAACATGCACCAAAAGTAGTAGAAGAGACCAAGAAAGGAGTTGACCAAAAGAGAATGCATTGATATGCTTTCCATAAGTGCACTGCGGATAACCATTGGAGTTCCACCTTTCTTAGATTTTCAATAACGCTCTTGAAATGGGTTTCCCAAGCATATAGTTTTAAAATCTTCATGTTGAGTAGAGCCTCAGAAGTAGTCTTCAATCTCTCGTCTTGCGCCATCATTAGCTTAGACTGAAACTTATGCTGTAACTTTGCACTTGGAATATTGCAAATCACAATGAGAACTATCACCACCAGTGCAGCAACTGTTGCAAGCCCCACTGCTTGGAAAACAACTCCTAGTGAAATACATAGCTGGAGCATTGTTGCCCAGATCTGGTGGAACCAATATGGAAATTCTCCAATTTTGTGAGCATCTATTGTGACATAGTTTATTATCTCACCTCCAAAGTGTTTTGACCTAGCAGAATTGGATAATCTTAGTTGCTTTTTGTAAATGGCAGCAATTAACGACGATTTTACTTTCAGGCCAATAAGTTTGCTTCGGAAGAACAATTGCCTTTGTGATATGGATTCTATGCTCTTCAAAATGAAAAATGATATTGCCAGTATGTGTCCTTCATATTTGAAACGTTTTTTTCCCTCAGCAACCAATATGAAGGAGTTCAAAAGCAGGGGACCAGCAGACAACGATAAAACCTTTACCAAAGCGAAGCAGCCAGTAATGAAGATTTCTTTCCTATGGCATAAGATTAAAGCCTTTAGGATTGAAGGTTTTGTGCTTTTCTGTTTGTTCAATCTTTCCAAGAACTGCGCATAACAGTTTTTTGCTCTATCTGCTTCGCGCAACTTGGGTATATCTTTATCTTCAAGAGTTCTCTTTCTGCCCGTTCTCAGCAACGGATTTAACCACCAAAATGATGTTCTACTGAGGAATCCAGCTTTGGCAAAAGGAGTAACAAGGTCATCCGAATCACTTTCAACCTTCATTCTTCAGTTCTCTTTTGCTGTTCAAACTCTGCATTGCATGCAAAGATAGAGTTGTAGTGTATTAGAAACATACCCTATTATTTGCTCCACCCAATTATCCCCACAAAATCCCAAACCCCTTCCTTCCTCCCCAAGCCCAAAAAACTAAGGAAAAGAAAGTGCATGTAAGGGATTACGTGAAGATTTCCTTGTCGACAAGACTGTGTTTTGTAGTGTTAGGCAAGATGTCAAGTACAGCTCTGAGCTGCTCAACAAAATTGACATACTCACAAGAGAACTTAACTCTCTGTAGTAAGCCGGGCTTATCTATCATTGCTCTTTCCTAGAAATTTATCCGACTCTGTTGTTTACAGAATTGTAGTCATAGTTTTCTCTGTTGCTTGGGTTGAAGTTGTGTACATTTATTTCACTCGGCAACTGAATTTTTATTTGCTCTATTTTAAGTATTCTCGAATGGAAGCTGAATTGTGCAAAACAGCTGAAAGAAACAAACCATTAGCAAACGCTGAAACACCTTCAGTGAAAGCCCCAAAGTATTGGCCAGCTTGTGAACGAGAACTTGGAAGTTAGTAGTCATGCAAAAATTTCAAGTTTATGACCATGGACTTACCTGAGTAGGCCGAAGACAAGGCCCTCTATCCTTCACTTAGCCGCAACAATATTTGATGCAAATACTTCAAGTGAGAGGATCCAATTCAGCGTTAAGTTGGAGAGCTTATAAATCTGACGAATGCCATCTTTCATTAGCCATGTTTCCTGTGATGTGTAGAGGAGATGAACTAAATAATAACAGGGATGACAATGACAGTGAAAATGAGTAGTAGTACACGGGATAGAGTTTCGATTTATGTGGCCCATGGACCACTAAGCGAAATCAGCAAATAAGAGGGCGTAAAGAAATCGTGGCGCACAGAAGAAAAAGGGAAAGGAGCCTAACAGGTGAAGAACTGATGGGTAACAAACCTGTGAATCCTTTATATCTGGAGTCGTGCAAGGACTCTATAATGACTCGGGTTTGTTGTCTGTTAGGGTTCTCTACCTAATATGTCGAGTTTTTGGATTAGATCTCCAACTTAGAGCAATGTCCTCGCTTTTTCATTGTTAGATTTGAGTTGGATTTCCACCATCTAATACATCTCTTTCCTGAACCGGAGGATAGAGGCTCGGTGTCAAAGTTCCACTACAAAACGTCTCGTTCTTGAAAAGAAGGTTGGAGTTGCATTTACGAGTTCTGTGTTTCGGATTCGTTGAGCCTTGAGATCAAAGTGACATTACGATACAAAAACTGGAAGAAAGTTTGGAAAGTGGACAATTACAGGACTCAATGTAAAGTAGACTGCTATCATGCCTTACGTAACCTTCCACCTCCATTCATACATGAGAATCCAAAACAGTGTGGTGAAAGTATCTTTGCCTTCGAGAGATGACATAACTTCTCGTCTTTGTAACACAAAGTTAGGTTTAAATAAAAAATAAAATAAAATGTAGGCCTTGTTAATAGCAGGTAACACGGTAGCTTATGCACTTGAGACTAAAAATGAAACCAACAAAAAAAAAAGAAAAAGAAAAAGAAATGTAGGTCTCATTTTAGGTTTTAGAAGTATTTTTGCCTTAGAAGAGATGACAAAACTTCTTGTATTTCTTACACTAAGTTGGATTTTTTAAGAACAAAATATGGGTCTCGTTTAGGTCCCTACTGATGGAGGTGTTAAAGTTAACCAAAGACTCCGTACACTAAATCTTGTAGAGAGAGGTCCGCATGCAGCATGTGCAGTTAATGTGTTGTGATATATGTATTATAAACTTTACTATCCTTCAACTTCAGATTTATTTCTTGTATCTGTGTTACCGAGAACTTTATGCAGTAAGTCTGTTATGCGATCTGCACATCCATTTAGGTCCCTCTTCTTTGTGTTACCCTTGCGAAAATACACAAAAATCAACTGCCTTTAACAACTTACATACCTTTGCCTGTAGCTCTTTGGTAATATAGAAATTTCAAGTCCGAAATAGCACTTGTACTTTCTGGCTAATACACCACTGGTTCCTAAGTAGACTCAATACATTTCCTTTCTGTACTCGTTATTTTAAAGGGAAGAGTTGTCAATGGTTTTAGCGAGGAACGTATATCCATAAAAAAAAATTCCCATGTTCTCAAGTGCACCCTAATCGATGTTAAGATTAACAAGCCCCAGTAGCAAGATAAATCTGAAAGGGCCATAAAGATCAACGATGCTTAAATCAGATGAGGCCATCCCTATTTCATATCAATCTCTGAATATGTTTTCTCTAAGATGCTTACCTGACTAAGTAGCCTTCCCTGAGGTTTGAAGTCATAAAAGGCATGTGGCACGAAAAACAGCGACGAAAAGAAAGATTTTCAAGATTGAGTATCCAAAGTAAACATAGAAAGTGAAAAGCAAAACAAGTGTTGATGCAAATCCTCAGTAAACCTGATTGGAAGCATCATGATTAGATCAAGATCTCAACATTAGTAGCCATCCAAAAATTCTGTGATGTTTGACCAATGATGAATATTAGATGATTGAGACTAGCCATTGAAGAGTACAAGAAGCCCTTGTTCTGAGCCTATGTCTGTCAAGGTTAGAATAAAGATCAGCATTTTAGTTTGAACTATTTTTGGTGTGTTAACTTGCATCTATTATTCAACCATATTGTCAAGCCCTAGCAAATTGAGATACTAAAATATGTGTAACCATATCGTGCTCTTTCAATACCTCAAGATAACTAGAAAGATATAGGAGAATCTTGGAAGGTGTTCACTTTCTTTTTGAATACCACCACTATCCTAGACCTTGAGAAATTGCAATTGATGCATGTATCTAAAGAGTGGACCGGTGAATCTTGAAAAGGATGTTGGAAAGGATAATTAGTTGTGCACTAAGCAAATATTGAGAATGCTATGCTTGGCGGAGCTTAACTACATTGTTCATTGATCTTGCCCGTCATATTGTTTATCTGCTAAATTTGTTGAGTAAGTTCCCATTGACTCTTGACTTAATGAGTTCTGGATGGAAGTAAAATTAGTGTTGGGTTTCAATCTTCTGTTTTCTTTCACTTGGGTATAAAATGAAAACGAGGATTCATTTAAAGAACTTAGTGTTTAATTGGGAATATAGCTATTATCAGCTTTTGCTGAGACGTGGGTCAAAGGTGGATACCACCACAATGCATGTATTCCCCGTAGAAGGAAAACCCTTAAAACTGCGAGAAATGTTTCTGACTGAACTTATTCAAATCAAAATGGTGGAGAATGTTGTTCATTGTTGTGGGGCTCTTTTAAGTTTCCAGAAGATATTGCTAACTACAATTGTTGCCTTCTTTAGGAGGAAGGAGCATGGCCTTCAGCACAAATAGATACGCTATACAACCTAGATACATTATACAACACAAACAGATATGTTCCCCACAAAAGCTTATTTCTCGTGGTTCCTATGTAAAACATTTTGTTCTTCCCACTGTTTATCAAGTCTGCTTAAGAAATTATGCTTAGGCTCAATGGGGTTCTGAGGACTCAGAACGGGACCAGTATTCCTTCACAAGCTGCCTGAATAGCGAATCTTCCCTCTTCATCAAGGCCGCAGGAGCATCATACTCCATTAGTTTTCCTGAAACAGAAATGAAATCATTCAGCATTTGGGGAAAAAAATAAAAAATCTCCTTGACTTTCCATAATACTTGTTGGCTTTTGAAAACAATAAGCTGAGATCTTTCTTATCATGCATATTTTGTGTCGAATTGGCATGAACCTACCAAACAAGATGAACTGCATTATGGTACACGTGCTCGTTCATATTTAGATAAAAGAGAACGGTAATTAGAATTCCCTTTTGAGGAATGTGCCTTCTCATGTTGAAGGATTGCCCTTTGCCTTTTCATCATTAAGGCTCTAAAATCAAGTCTAGCGAAAGGAACAGGAAAGAAAACCAAGGTACTAATTCTGTATCCAAGGACGAAGAACATAGGGTGACCACCTAACATCCCTAACAGTGGAAGTTATTCTTACATAAAGGTTACCCAACAGAACCTAGCAAGTGTAACTTACCATCACTAATAGCAAGAACCATTGTGCAGTCCATTACGGTTGGTATCCTGTGTGCCACAGTGATTACAGTGCAATCTGCAAATTCAGTGCGGATAGTTTTCTGCAGAATCATATCAGTTGCATTATCGATTGATGCTGTCGCTTCATCGAGAACCAATACCCGACTTCTCCTCAAAAGTACACGCCCTAAACAGAAAAGTTGACGCTGCCCCACACTCCAATTCGATCCATCTTCTACAACTGAATGACAAGTTTATTGTCATTAGATGTGACTTTGAACACAAATGACAATTATTGAAACCTCACCTAAGGCATCCAGTCCCTTTCCTTTTTCCTGAAGAGTCTCTTGAAGCCGGCACTTTCTGATAACCTAAAAACGAAAATGATCGTCACTTCTTGCTTGATTTACGCACGTTTTGTTCATCAAGTAGAAGACCCTGCAAGTACTTTTAGTGTTACAGCAACCAGAAATGGGAAAGATTCTAAGCATTACCTTCCATATTTCTTCATCAGAGTACAGAGACAACGGATCCAAATTGTATCTGACAGTGCCATTAAATAAAGTAGGATCCTGAGGTATTATTCCGAAACGTGACCTCAGATCATGAAGTCCAATTTTAGAAATGTCGATGCCATCAACCATAATCCTCCCTGCGGTTGGCTCCACCAGACGAAATAAAGCACTTATGAGAGTACTCTTTCCACTCCCTGTACGGCCAACAATACCAATCTTTTGCCCTCCCTCAAAAGTACAACTTATCCCCCAGAGAACGAGAGGCGTATCAGGCCTATATCTGACCTGTTCTAAGGTTAACTCTGTTAGTATGCGAACTTTTTTTCTTTTTCTTTTTTGCTGGGGTTAAAAAGTTTTATCATTAAGCAATCAACATTACCTGCAAATCTTCTATCTCCACTTTACCCACCGCCGGCCAATCAGCGGTAGGGCGGCTCCCTTCTATTACCTGAGGGGCTTCGCTGGGAATATTCATGTATTGCTGTAGCCTTTCCACAGAAATGATGTCATTTGCTGCTTGGCACTGATATTGAATTGAACGAACAAGTCCGCTGTTCAACGAAAGGCCATAAGAAAGTGCCATTCCAATAAATCCTGTTAAATAGGAAATATCATTTCAGATAGTTAGTAGATTGATGTCAGCCCTCCCTACATAGCAAGGCACTAAAAACTATATGCTTACCGAAGGTTAAAGCTCCGGGAGGAAGCAAAACCATGCAAAGCGCTGCAGAGGCAAGAACAGCCGCACTGACCATTTCTATCCGTTGGATCAACCACTCGTTCGCTGAAAAATTGTGGAAAAAGGGACTAGCATTCTTGTCAGTGAGGTCAAGATTTCTTGCGAAGAACATGTCTTCCTTCTCAAAAGCCCTTATCGTCGTGACTCCTGCAATGGACTCAGCTAGATGATTTGCTTCTAAGGACTTGGTTGTACCATTTATCCGCATCAGTTCTTTCGCGGAGGCAAAGTAGTATCTCTAGCGAGATGAAAGTCAACCTCAGTCAAATTAATATATTAAAGGAAAAAGAAATTGTATAACAAGATATTTTTAGTAGTGCAGCAACTAAAATGCTGCCCAAAAAGTCGAAGAACTAAACTTTTAAGTTTGCACTATTGCCCCTGAGACAAGAACCTTCACTTCGGTATTGACAATAACAAGAAATTTCATGATTGATGGTAATATACTGCTGCTAAGGAGTGCAACGACTAAAACACTACCCAAGAAGTTGAAGAAATAAACTTTTAAGTTCTGCATTATTGCCCCTCATACAAGAACCTTCACTTTGGCATTTAGACTAACAAGAACTTTCATTGTTGATGGTAATATACTATTGCTAGTCTATCAACACTATACAGCCAAGGTTGTTGGTAACATATTGTCTACAATGTAATTGATTCATATGGCATATGAAAGAACTGAAAACTAGAGAGAATGTTGTTCAAGAAGAGCCTCATGTAGTCTTACAATATCTGCATTATTGCCCCTCATACAAGAACCTTCACTTGGCATTGACAATAACAAGAACTTTCATTATTGATACTAATATACTATTGCTAGTCTATCAACACTATACAGCCAAGGTTGTTGGTAACATATTGTCCACAACGTAATTGATTCATACGGCATATGAAAGAACTGAAACTAGAGAGAATGTTGTTCAAGAAAGAGCCTCATGTAGTCTTACAATACCTGCAATCTAATGGCAAGATAGATCAGTGGGACAGAGACAAACAACACCTCCCAAGTGGCAGCAGCTAATACCACAAGAGTAGAACCAGTGTATATAGTAGCCGAAACAGCAAAGATAAGGCCAAACGGGACATCAAGATCAGTGATACCCAGATCAGAGGAGACCTACACATAATGTCAGAAACAATAAAGACACACTAGTTTAGCCACTGAAAAATAAAGACATGGAAGTGTCATGTTTGCTTTGCTTACCCTGCTAAATATCCTTCCGAAAGGTGTGGAGTCATGGAAGGACATTGGTGCATGGAAGAGGGAGCTTAATAGTTGTAAAAACAAGGATTCTGAAGATTTAAGACCCATGACAACTGTACAAAGACATCTGCATATTAGGAACGCTGTTGAGGCCAATCCAATCAAGGAATAAACTAGGACCAATCGTAGAGTGCCAACATGGGGATTATCGACTTTAGCGGCCAACCAAATGTTCTGTAATATCTGACCAATGGCAAATATGAGGAGAGAGATACTGGCCATGGAGAAGTACAAAAATCCTTTATTCTGTTTCAGATATTGGCTGTATGGTTTGCAGCCCCTATCTCCTGTTTCTCTCTCTTCTTGCTGAATCAATTGGTTACCTTTGTTTTCCTTTTGATGCTCTTCATAATTGCTCCTTATCTCTCTTAATGATGTTTCGTGTCTCTCTATGGAATTAACAACTGCGGGCCTTTCATTCCCCACCATCTCCTTATGTGCATTAACAAGATCCTGAAATTCCTTGTTTGAAACCAATAACTGATGATAAGGACCTTCTTGTAACACTTTCCCACCTGACATGAACTATAGATAAAACAAAACTCATGATCATTCATTCTATGGAACTAACATAATGTAATAGTAATATCAACAAGAAATTTTGTGCCGGCTAGGTGATCTTTATTGCTTGTGATTAGTTACGAGTAGATCAAGAAGAAAAGAAACCAAAGCAACGAATTCTTTTGTGGGTAAATCAGTGGCTAAAATCATAAACAAGGAGATTTTATGAAAGAATATATATCTCTATGTATATGGGATCTATGAAATATCTCAAAACCATTAGTGAAAGTTTCCAACCAAAACGACATAAATTATAGATAAGCAAGTGATGTTATTAAGATACTAGAAATGTTAGGGAGTCTCTTCAACTCTAGTAAACTTACCAAAATAGTATCAAAAGCAGATAAGAAATCAACTTGGTGGGTTACAAGTAAGACTGTCTTCCCATAAAGTGCTCCAAAAACATATTCCTGTCATAATTTGAAGTTAAGAATCAAACTCAAAATGATAGTAAATAAATAATGGAGAGATAAAAGGTGTTGAAAAAATATGGTTACATTGAATAAGCTCATAGCCGTATGTGCATCCAAGGCACTAAATGGATCATCCAACAAAAATATATCACCATTCTGATAAAGAGCACGAGCAAGTTGAACTCGTTGCTTCTGACCACCACTCAAATTAACTCCTCTTTCCCCTATTATAGTGAGATCACCAAAAGGAAGCAACTCAAGATCTTTAACCAATGAACACCTCTCCAATGTTTCTTTGTATCTTTCATTATCCATCTCAGATCCGAATAAAATATTCTCTTGTATCGTTCCATTTTGAATCCACGCTGTTTGAGAAACATAAGAAATCTTTCCATAGATGTTTATCTGTATATTCAATACATCAAACCACAAAGTTAAATTACTAGATCTTTTTCATTGTAAGATTGTGATTGCATGGACATCATATGGGTGCATAAACATGGGGATTAAGCCATACGAACACATATGATTAGAGACCGTTATGGAAATTCTAGGGTTATATTTTGTAACTAGAAAAGAAAGTAAAAGAATAGTAGCAACTTACAGTTCCCTGAAGCTTTGGAACCTCTCCAAGAATTGCTGCTAGAAGGGTTGATTTTCCAGACCCAACTTCTCCACATATAGCCACCTTTTCCCCAGGCCTAACCTGTAAGTTTATGTCTATCATAGTGGGTTCCGATGAAGTGCCTGCCCACGAAAATTTTGCCAACTCAATATAGATAGAGTGGTTTACATTTTCCATGTTGCAATTCTGTTGAACACGAGCACTCTGTAGTTCTGGCTCCTCAAGAAAATTCACGATACGTGCAAATGAAATCTTTGCTTGAATGAACACTGCCAATATATCAGGAAAAGTTGAAATTGGATCTTGAACAAGGCGAAAAGCAGCTACAAAGGTGAAAACATTGTTTGCATGTAGAGGAACTCCAAGGAAATAACATGCACCAAAAGTAGCAGAAGAGACCAAGAAAGGAGTTGACCAAAAGAGAATGGTTTGATATGCTTTCCTTAACTGCACTGCATATAACCATTTGAGCTCCACCTTTCTTAGATTTTCAATAACACTCTTGAAATGGGTTTCCCAACCATATAGTTTTAAAATCTTCATGTTGAGTAGAGCCTCAGAAGTAGTCTTCAATCTCTCATCTTGAGCCATCACCAACTTAGATTGGAACTCTTGCTGTAACTTGGCAAACGGTATATTGCAAACCACGGAGAGAATTATCACCACCAATGCTGCAATTGTTGCAAGCCCCATTGCTTTGAAAACAACTACTAATGAAATACATGTCTGGAGCATTGTCGCCCAAATTTGGTGGAACCAATAGGGAAATTCTCCAATTCTGTAAGCATCAACAGTGACATAGTTCATTATCTCACCTCCTGAGTGTTTTGACCTAGAAAAATTGGACAATCTCAGTTGCTTTTTATAAGTGGCTGCAATTAGCAATGATCTTACTTTCAAGCCAATAAGTTTGCTTCGAAAGAACAATTGCCTTTGTGATATGGATTCTATGGTCTTCAAAATGAAAAATGATAATGCTAGAACATATCCTTCATTCTTAAAACTTTTTCTTCCCCCAGCAACCAATATGAAGGAGTTCAAAAGCAAGGGACCAGCAGACAATGAAAGAACATTTATCAAAGCCAAGCACCCAGTTATGAAGATTTCTTTCCAATGGCATAAGATTAAAGCCTTTAGGATTGATGGTTCTGCACTTCTCTGCTTATTCAGTCTTTCCAAGAACAACGAATAACAGTTTTCTGCTCGATCAACTTCGCGCAACTTAGGTATATCTGTGTCTTCAAGAGCTTTCTTTCTACCCGTTTTCAACAAAGGATTTAACCACCAAAATGTTGTTCTGCTGAGAAATCCAGCTTTGGCAAAAGGAGTAACAAGGTCGTCCAATTCATTTTCAATCTCCATCATTCCATCATTTTTGCCCTTGAAACTCTGCATTACATACAAAGATGGAGTTGTAACATATTAGAAACAAAACCAATTATTTGTTCCACACAATTATCAACACCCTTAATACAATTATTACCAAAGGCAAGCACCCATTGATGAAGATTTCTTTCCAATGGCATAAGAATAGCGCCTTTAGCATTGATGGATCTATTCTTCTATGCTTATTCAATCTTTCCAGGAATAGCGAATAACAGTTTTCTGTTCGATCAGCTTCACACAACTTGGGTATACTTATGTCTTCAATAGCTTTCTTTTTGCCCATTTTCAGCAATGGATTTAACCACCAAAAAGATGTTCTACTAAGGAATCCAGCTTTGGCGAATGGAGTAACAAGGCCAACCGATTCATTTTCAATCTCCATCTTTACGTTCTTTTTGTTCTTCAAACTCTACATGGCATACAAAGATGGAACTGTAATATATTAATAACATAACCAATTATTTGTTCCACACAATTATCAACCCCCTCCCAAAAAAATGGGAAAAAAAAAAAAACAAGGGCTTGTAAAGGATGACATACATGATTTCCTTGTCGACAAGACTCTGCTTTGTAGTGTTGGCAGTCACGGATCAGAGCTCCTCAACAAAACTGACATAATCACGGAAGAATTGAACACTCTGCAATAAGTGGGGTTCATCTATCATTGCTCTTTCATAGAAATTTCTCTGGCGTCCGTTGTTTACAGAAAAGTAGTAATGGTTTTCTCTGTTGCTTTGGTTCACGTTGTTTACATTTATTTTTTGGGCAACTGAAATTTTTATTTGCTGTACTTTGCAATATTCTCGAAAGGAAGGTGAATTGTCGAGAACAGGTGAAAGAAACAAACCATTAGCAAATGCTGAAACTCCTGCAGTGAAATGAAAGTCCCAGAGTATCTGCCAGCTTGTGGGTGAGTAGACTCGATAGGGGAGGATCTAAGTCAGCGTTAAGTTGGAGGGCTTATAATTCTAAGTAATGCTCTTTCATTAGCTATGTTGCTATCGTATATAAGTGTAGAACTAAAACGTCTCACATAATAATAAAAATAAAGAGGAATGACAGTAACATGAAACTGAAGGGCATACAGGATAAACCGAAATCAGCGATTTAAAGGGAGTAAAAGAAATCCTGGCGAATAGAAGAAAAGAGGAAATACCCTGTATATTTGGACTCCTGCGATGACTATGATGGTTGGGGTTTGTTGTCACTTAGGCTTATCTACCTAATAACTTGAGTTTTTGAACTGGATTCTCTAACTTAAACCAATGTACTGGCGTCTTCGTAAGTGGATTTTAATCTGGATTCCCACCATCTAGTACATCTCTTTCCTGAAATGAAGGATAGGCTCGGTATAAGATTTCCACTGCAAAATGTCTGAAAAGAAGGTTGGAGTTGCGTACAGGAAATGGTTTGAATCCTCGCGACATAGCACGCGTTGGATCGAACTACGTTATAGAGACAGGAAGGCCCGTTCTATTCGGAGAATAAAAAGGTAAACAATAAATAGCATTAAAGAGGAAAAGACAAATCATTAATATCGAGGTTGTCAATAATGCCATTTCTCTCAACTTCGTAACCTCCGATCTCCATCCGATCTGGGTAAGTAGACTGTGAGTGAGTGGTGAAGTGTGCTGTCGACTTTGGGAAGTGCCGCGTTTTATACCGAGAAGAAAAGGTAAACAATAAAGAGCATTAAAGAGGAAAGACTAATCATTAATGTTAAGGTTATCATAATGCGCTGACTTCTCTCATCTTCGTGATCTCCGAATTTGGAAAGTCCCGAATCTCAGCGGAGCTGCACTTGGGGTGATTTGCTGGAAAACTTAACGCTTTGCTTACGTGTGTGAACTTGGTCACGGGCCTGCAGTTTGTTACTCTGAGTCAAAGTACTTAAAAGAATAACTGTACCAACTGGTGCAGTAAGCCTGTGATGCGATCTGCATGTCCATTTACGTTCCTCTAATTTGTGTTATCCCCGTACGAAAATACACAAAAATCACCTGCCCTTAACGATGTAGCTACCTTTGTTTGTAGCTCTTTGGTAATACTAAAATTCCAAGTAGCTTTTAGCACTTGTACTTTCGTGGCTAATGCACCACTAGTTCGTAAGTAGAATCATTATATTTCCTTTAAATGCCACTAATATCTCCCCAAATATTTGGAATGATATAGTAGGTTGTATGAGATAATTTTGTGATAGTTCTCGAATCCTACCATTCTCTTCACTTGAGCTATTCTTTGCAGGTAGGTATACCACGCCCATATAATCTGAAAATGTATAGCAAAACTCTCGGTGATTTTCCACTTTGGATGTTCCATACGCGATATGACATTTCTTCACATTTCTTCAAGAATGTGTTATAGTTGTCACTAAGTAAGTGATGAAAAGATTATAGAACTTTAGAAAAAATAATTTTATATTATTGTTTTCTCATGGAAATAATACGTGTACAAGGGCTATTTAAAATACAAGTTTTCTGACCTATGAAAGGAACATATACTGAAGAATAATAAAATATTTTCCTGTTTATGGAATTGCATCAAATCTACATAATTCACAATATGTTGTGATTTCAATAATCAATTGCCCAATATATTTAGAAAAAATCTTTCGTCTAATCACGAAAGTAATTAGTAAGGAAATTATGGAAAGAATAAACTAATCACAAATAGATAGTCATATCTCTAGCTCCTCCTTAATTTAGTGGCTTTTAAATGTCAAATTATACTAAGTTTGCTTAGCAGATATGTCAAATATGTAGCTCTTATAGTTAAAATAATAATTTTGCAATATATTATAGAAATTCATGTATAAAATAGCAACATGAAAGTAAAAAGAGTTTGAAAACAAAGTGAAGAGCAATGAAAGAGAGCTTTAGAATTTGATGATTTCAAAGTATAATTGGTTGGCCCATTTATAGCTACCAAAAGATGATTTAAATTTCCTTTTAAAACTGCTATGTAATTTGACATTTGTAGTCACTATCTTTTGACCTTTTGTAACCAACTAGACAAATCATTATTTTTCCTTTATTGGTTGATTCTGATTTTAACATCCCCGCAAGCTAATGGGTTAGTACAAACTATAAGCTTATTAAATTGTAAGCTGAAGAGTTTTAAATCTCATGGTGGAAAGGCCTTTAATGAAGATATCCACTACTTGATTGATAGAAGAAATCATATAAATATTTAACTTTTAGGACTTGACTTACTCTTGGATGAAGTACAAATCAATCACAACATGTTTTGTCTTTGCATGAAAGATAGGATTTTGAATAATATACAAAACATACAAGTTATTGCACCAAAGAGACAAAAGGTGAAGTAAAGACACATGAAGATCATGTAGTAATGCTTTTATCCATATTAATTTGGTGGTAGTGTTTGTAAGGCTTTTTAATTCTACTGTTGTGCTAAGCAAGAGTTATTCTTATTCAAAATTAAACTAACTCCCTCTTAATGTATGCAGAATTTAAAAACCAATAAGGAAACCTTGGAAGTTGAATTGTAGAGAACAGGTGAAAGAAAGAAAGAAACCACTAGGAAATGCTTAGACATCTGCAGTGAAATGAAAGCCGAACTTCTAAATGATCAGCTTGTGAGCCAGAACTTCTAAATGAGTCTACTCAGGCAAAAAACTTTTTAAGCTTATGACAAGGGACTAACTTACCTGGGTCGGCCGAAGAACAGGCTCTTTCTTCTTCACTTAGCCGGCATTCATGCAACAATGTGATGCAAATACTCGAACGGGGAGGATCCAATTCAGCGTTAAGTTGAACTAAACCGTCTCACGGGAGAATTGAACACTCTGCAATAAGTGGGGTTCATCTGTCATTTCTCTGCAATGAGTGGGGTTCAAAATACTCTGCAGAGTGTTCAAACACTCTGCAATAATAGCTGTGTTGCCTCTGTTGTTTAGAGAATTATGGTAATAGTTTATTTATTTTACCCGGCAAGTGAAATTTTTGTTTGCCGTCCTTGGAAGCTGAATTGTCCAAAACAGGTGAAAAAAACAAACCTAGGCAAACGCTGAGACACTACAGTGAAATGAAAGCCCCAGCGAATCTGCCAGCTTATGAACGAGAAGTTGTAAGTGAGTAAACTCAAGCAAAAAACTTTTTTGAAGTTTACAAGATGAGTCGACTCAAGGAAAAAAAAATTAAGTTTACAAGAAGGGACTTAGCTACCTGAAAAGGCCGACGAACAGGGTCTTTCTCCTTCACTTAGCCATATGAATCGACTCAAGCAAAAAAAAAAAGAGTTTACAACAAGGGACTTAGGTACCTGGAAAGGCCGAAGAACAGGGTCTTTCTCCTTCACTTAGCCGGCATTTAAGCAACAATATTTGATGCAAGTACTCGAAAGGGAACGGATCCAATTCAGCGATAGGTTGGAGGGCTTATTAATCTAAGCAATGCCATCTTCCATTAGCCGAGTTGCCTGTTGTATATAAAGGAGATGAACTAATAAAGAGAAATGACAATGACAGGAAACTGAAGCGGACCCGAGATAAAGTGAAATCAGCGATTTAGTGGCGTAAAGGAAGTCATGGCGAATAGAAGGAAAGAGGAAGTACCCTGCACATTTTGGAGTCCTGCGATGAACATAATGGTTCGGATTTATTGTCTCTTAGGCTTCTCTACCTAATAACTTGACTTTTTGAACTTGATTCTTTAAGTTAAACAAATGTCCTGGCCTCTTCGTAAGTGGATTTTAAGCTGTACTCCCACCATCTATTATACCTCTTCCCTTAAATGAAGAACAGGCTCGGTATCAGATTTCCACTAAAAAATGTCTCGTCTTGAAAAGAACTGTTTTAAAGAATAGGGAATGGTTTGAACCGACGTCGTGAGACTTAATGCATGGTTCGAAGAAAAAGGCTAACAATAAAGTGCATTAAAGAAGAAAAGACAAATCAGTAACATTAAGGTTTTCCATAATGCCCTGTTTTGTCACGTCTTCGTAATCTCCGATATTCACCCGGTCTGAAGATGGATCCTTTGAGTGAGTGAGTGAGTGGTCCCAGGGGTAAAGTGAACTGTCGAGTTTGGGAAGTGCCTTGTTTTACATGCAGAAGAAAAGGTGAATAATAAAAGAGCATTCTTCAGGATCTCCGATCTACAGCTGGGTATGGAGCACGAGAGTACGTTGCAGTTGTGTGATTGGCTGGAAGACTTCACACTTGGTCACGGGCTTCAGTCGCGGAGCTGAAGTTGCTGACAGCGAGTTAAAGTACTGGAAAGAATAAATATTGGGGTGGTTTAATGTGCAAACGGATATGCAGAAAGTCTATCATGCGATCTGCAATCCCATAGAAATGGCCTGCATTTAACAACGTAGCTACCTTTGTTTGTATCACTTTGCTAATACTAAATTTCCAAGTAGCATTTAGCACCTATAGTTACGTGGCTAATACACCATTAGTTCGTAAGTACAATCATTAACTACAATGTTAGGCCACCATCAGCCTATTGAGACGTGGGTTTGGCTCCTGCAAAATTTATAGACATCCCTGTTGTAGAAAAACCTTTAAAACTCCAGTGAGAATTTTTTTTTTCAGTGAACTTGAAAATCAAAATGGTGGAGAATGCTTTTACTCTAGCAGAGCTCTTTTAAGTTTCTAGAAGATACAGTTAACTTTAATTGTTGTCTTCTTTAGGAAGAAGCTTGGCACGGTCTGAATTTTTTTTTTTTTTTCCCCCTTACTCCACAACGTTAGACATTTTGTTCTTCCCACTGTTTATCTAGTCTGTTGAAGAAATTACGTTAGGCTCAATGGGGTTCTGCAGAATCAGAACGGGACCAGTACTCCTTCACAAGCTGCCCGAACAGCGAATCTTCCCTCTTCATCAAGTTCCCAGGTGTATCATACTCCATTAGTTTTCCTGAAACAGGAATGAAATCATTCAACTTTCGGACAAAAACATCTTCACTTTCCACAATACCAATTGGCGTTTGAATAACAGTAAGCTGGGATCTATCTTATCGTTCATATTTTGTGTCTAATCGGCATGAACAGACCAACAAGATAAACCGCATTATGACACCTTTTAATGTTTAGAGAAAAGAAAATGGTACATCAGAACTCCCTTTCGAGGAACGGGCCTTCATCATCTAGAAAGATTGCCTTTGCACTTTTGCCTTACCAGTGGAAGTTATACATAGCCAGATAAAGGAAACTATATATATATATATATATATTGCAACCCAAATGCATGAATATGGAGCGAGTTCTTTAGATGAGAACTTTAAGAATCGGATGGAACTCACCATCGCTAATGGCAACAACCATACTGCAATCCATCACGGTTGGTATCCTGTGTGCTACTACGATTACTGTGCAATCTGCAAATTCAGTCCGAATAGTTTTCTGCAGAATCACATCAGTTGCATTGTCAATTGACGCAGTCGCTTCATCTAGCACCAGTACTCGGCTTCTCCTCAAAAGTACACGCCCCAAACAGAAAAGTTGACGCTGCCCAACACTCCAATTCGATCCATCTTCTACAACTGAATAACAAGTTGATTGTTACTAAAGGTGACTTCGAACACAAATGACAATTATTGAAAACTCACCTAAGGCATCCAGCCCCTTCCCTTTTTCCTGAAGAGCCTCTTCAAGTCGGCACTTTCTAATAACCTGAGAACAGAAACGATCATCACTTCGTGCTCGATTTTTTTTTTTTTTTATACACGTTTTTTCATCTAGTAGAAGACCCTGCAAGTACTTTTAGTGTTAAAGCAACCAGTAGCGAGAAAGATTCCAAGCATTACCTCCCATATTTCTTCATCGGAGTACTGAGACAACGGATCCAAATTGTACCTGACGGTCCCATTAAATAGAGTAGGATCTTGAGGTATTATTCCGAAACGTGACCTCAGATCGTGAAGTCCAATTTTAGAGATGTCGATGCCATCAACGATAATCCTCCCTGAGGCTGGCTCCACCAGACGAAACAGAGCACTTATGAGAGTACTCTTCCCACTCCCAGTACGACCAACAATACCAATCTTTTGCCCAGCTTCAAAAGTGCAACTTATCCCCAAGAGAACAAGAGGTGTATCAGGTCTATATCTTACCTGTTTTGAGATCAACTCTATTAGTATGCTAACTTTTTTTCTTTTTCTTTTTTGCTGGGGTTAAAAAGTTCTACCATTAAGGCAATCAACATTACCTGCAAATCTTCTATCTCCACTCTACCCACCGCCGGCCAATCAGCGGCAGGGCGGCTCCCTTCTATTACTTGAGGGGCTTCACTTGGAATATTCATGTATTGCTGTAGCCTTTCTACCGAAATAATGTTATTTGCTACTTGGCATTGAAGTTTAATTGAACGAACAAGTCTGTTGTTCAACGAAAGGCCATAAGAAAGTGCCATCCCAATAAGTCCTGTCATATAGGAAATATCATTTCAGATGGTTAGTAGTTTGATGTCAGCCATTCCTACAAAATAAAGTGCTAAACAACCATATGCTCACCGGGGGTAAAAGTCCGGGGAGGAAGCAAAACCATGCAAACTGCTGTGGAGGCAAGAACAGCAGCACATACCATTTCTATCCTTTGGATCAACCACTCGTTTGCTGAAAAATTGTGGAAAAACGGACTAGCATTTTCGTCAGTGAGGTCAAGATTTCTTGCAAAGAACATGTCTTCCTTCTCAAAAGCCCTTATTGTCATGGCTCCTGCAATGGACTCAGCTAGATGATTTGCTTCTAAGGACTTGGTTGTGCCATTTATCCGCATCAGTTCTTTTGAGGAGGCAAAGTAGTATCTCTAAGGAGATGAAAGTCAGCCTCAGCCAAAATAATATATTAAAGGAAAAAAAAAATTCTATAACAAGAAAGCTTTTAGGAGTGCAACAACTAAAACTCTACCCAAAAAGTTCAAAAATTAAACTTTTAAGTTCTGCATTAGTGCCGCAGAGACAAGAACCTTCACTTGGGCATTGACAATAACAAAAACTTTCATGATTGATGGTAATATACTGTTGCTAGTATATCATTTTAGCACCATACAGCCAAGGTTGATGGTAACAAATTACCCCCAATGTAATTTATTCATGTGGCATACGAAACTAGAGAGAATGTTATTCAAGAAAGCACCTCGTGTAATCTTACATTACCTGCAATCTAATGGTGAGATAAATTAATGGGACGGAGACAAACAACTCCTCCCAAGTAGCAGCAGCTAAAACCACAAGAGTAGAAACAGTGTTTATGGTAGATGAAAAGGTCAAGATAAGGCTAAACGGGACATCAAGATCCATGATACTCAGATCAGAGGAGACCTGCACATAGAGACAGAAACAACAAAGAAACACTAGTTTAGCCATTGAGCAATAGGAACATTAAAGTATCATGGTTGCCTTGCTTACCCTACTAAATATCCTACCCAAAGGTGTGGAGTCATGGAAGGACATGGGTGCGCGGAAAAGGGAGCTTAATAGTTGCAAAAACAAGGATTCCGAAGATTTAAGACCCATGACAACTGTACAAAGACATCTGCATATTAAGAATAGCGTTGAGACTGCTCCGATCAAGGAATAAACCAGGACCAATCGTAGTTTGCCAACATGGGGATTGTCGACTTTAGCGGCCATCCAAATGTTTTGCAATATCAAACCAATTGCAAATATGAGGTGAGAGATACTGGCCATGGAGAAGTACAAGAACCCTTTATTTTGTTTAAGATATTGCCTGTAAGGTTTGAAGCTCCTGTCTCCTGTTTCTCTCTCTTCTCGCTGAATCAATTGGTTACCTTCATTTTCTTTTTGATCCTCTTCATAATTCCTCCTTATCTCTCTAGGTGATTTCCTGTGTCCGTCGGTGGAATTAAGAACTACAAGCCTTTCATTGCCCGCCATCTCCTTATGTGCATTAACAAAGTCCTGAAATTCCTTGTTTGACACCAATAACTGATGATAAGGACCTTCTTGTAGTACTTTCCCACCTGACATGAACTGTAGATAAAATAAAATTCATGTTCATTCATTCTATGGAACTAACAAAATGTAATAATAATATCAACTAGAAATTATATGAAGGCTAGGTGACTCTATATAACTTGTGATAAGTAAATTGAGAAAAGAAGAAACCATAGTAACTTATTCTTTGGTGGTAATTTTGTGGCAAGACACAAAAATTAAGAAATTTTATAAAAGAATATATATTTATATGTATATGATATCTATGAAACATTTCAAAACTGTCAACAAAAGTTTTCAACAGAAACAATATAAATTGGAGATAAGTAAGTAATTTTGTTATTAAGACAAAAGAAACACGAGGAGTCCCTTCAACTCTAGTATACTAACCAAAATGGTATCAAAAGCAGGCAAGAAATCAACTTGGTGGGTCACAAGTAAAATTGTCTTCCCAAAAAGCGCTCCAAAAACATATTCCTGTCACAATTTTAGTAAGCTTATGCTCAAAGTCAGGAATCGAACTCCAAATGACAATAAATAGATAATGGAAAGATGGAAGATGTTGGGAAAATATGATTACATTGAATAAGCTCATAGCCGTCTGTGCATCCAAAGCACTGAATGGATCATCTAATAAAAATATATCACCACTATGATAAAGAGCACGAGCAAGTTGAACTCGTTGCTTCTGACCACCACTCAAATTAACTCCTCTTTCCCCTATTATAGTGAGATCACCAAAAGGAAGCAACTCAAGATCTTTAACCAACGAACACCTCTTTAATGTTTCTTTATATCTTTCACTATCCATCTCCGACCCAAATAAAATATTCTCTTGTATTGTCTTATTCTGAATCCATGCTATTTGAGAAACATAGGAAATCTTCCTATGCACATTTATCTGTATATTCAACACATAGGACCACAAAGTTAGAATATTAGATCTTTTCCATTATAAGATTGTGACTGCATAGACATCATATGGGTATATAAGTATGGGTATTGAATTGTAGGAACATATATGATAAGAGACAGTTCTATAAATTATGGGGTTATATTTTGTAACTAGAAAAGAAAAAAAAAAAGTGAAAGAATAGTAGCAACTTACAATTCCTTGAAGCTTTGGAACCTCTCCGAGAATTGCTGCTAGAAGGGTTGATTTTCCAGACCCAACTTCTCCACATATAGCCACCCTTTCCCCTGGCCTAACCCGTAAATTTATGTCTGTTATAGTAGGCTCCATTGAATTGCCTGCCCATGAGAATTTTGCCAACTCAATATAGATAGAGTGGTTCACACTTTCCATGTTGCAATTGTGTTGAACACGGGTCCTCTGCAGTTCTGGCTCCTTAAGGAAATTCACGATACGTGCAAATGAAATCTTTGCCTGAATGAACACTGCCAATACATCAGGAAAAGTTGAAATTGGATCTTGAACAAGGCGAAAAGCGGCTACAAAGGTGAAGACATTGTTTGCATGTAGAGGAACTCCAAGGAAATAACATGCACCAAAAGTAGCGGAAGAGATCAAGAGAGGACTTGACCAGAAAAGAATGCTTTGATATGATTTCCTTAATTGCACCTTGGATAACCATTTGAGCTCCAACTCTCTTAGATTTTCAATAACACTCTTGAAATAGGTTTCCCAACCATGTAGTTTTAGAATCTTCATATTGAGTAGAGCCTCCAAAGTAGTCTTTAATCTCTCATCTTGAGCCACCACCAGCTTAGATTGAAACTTCTGTTGTAACTTGGCAAATGGAATATTGCAAATCACGGTGAGAATTATCACCACCAGTGTTGCAATTGTTGCAAGCCCCATTGCTTTGAAAACAACTCCTAATGAAATACATAGCTGGAGCATTGTTGCCCAAATTTGATGAAACCAATATGGAAATTCTCCAATTCTGTAAGCATCTACAGTAACATAGTTCATTATCTCACCACCTGAGTGTTTGGACCTAGCAGAATTGGATAATCTCAATTGCTTTTTATAAATGGTTGCAACTAGCGATGATCTTACTTTCAGGCCAATAAGTTTACTTCGGAAGAACAATTGCCTTTGTGATATGGATTCTATGCTCTTCAAAATGAAAAATGATACTGCTATTACATATCCTTCGTGCTTGAAACTTTCTTTACCCCTAGCAACCAATATGAAGGAGTTCAGAAGCAGGGGACCAGCAGACAATGAAACAACGTTTACAAAAGCCAGGCACCCAGTGATGATGATTTCTTTCCAGTGGCATAAGATCAAAGCCTTCAGGATTGATGGTTCTGCTCTTCTTTGCTTATTCAATCTTTCCAAGAACAGATAATAACAATTTTTGGCTTGATCAGCTTCACGCAACTTGGGTATATCTGTATCTTCAAGAGCTTTCTTTCTACCCGTTTTCAGCAACGGATTTAGCCACCAAAAATATATTCTACTGAGGAATCCAGCTTTGGCAAACCGAGTAACAAGGCTAGCCGATTCATTTTGTACCTTCATCTTTCTGTTCTCTTTACTTTTCAAACTCTGCAATGCATACAAAGATGGAGTTGTAACCAATCATTTGTTCCACACAATTATCAGCCCCACAAAGCCCCTCCCCCAAGAAAAAAAAAATTAAAGTACATGTAAGGGATTACATACATGATTTCCCTGTCAAGAAGACTCTGCTTTGTAGTGTTAGCCACGATCTCAGACACGGCTAAGAGCTGCTCAACAAAACTGACATACTCACGGGAGAACTGGACACTCTGCAATAAGTGGAGTTCATCTGTCATTGCTCTTTTCTAGAAATTTCTTCGACCTCTGTTGTTTACAGAATTGTGGTAATGATTGTTTCTGTTGCTTTGGTTCACGCTGTTTACATTTATTTTACTCGGCAAATGAAATTTTTATTTGCCGTCCTTTGCTACATTCTCGAATGGAAGATGAATTGTCCAAAACAGGTGAAAGAAGCAAACCATTAGCAAATGCTGAGACACCTACAATGAAATGAAAGCCCAACAGTATCTACCAGCTTTTGAACCAGAATTTGTGAGTGAGTCGACTCATGCAAAAAACTTTAAAGTTTATGACAAGGGACTTACTGACCTGGATAGGCCCACGAACAGCGTCTTTCTCCTTCACTTAGCCGGCATTTACACGACCATATTTGATGCAAATAATCGAAAGGACGTAAAGAAATCCCGGCGGATGGAAGAAAAGAGCGAAGACACCTAACAAATAATATACTTGGACTCGTGCGATGACTATGACTTTCGGGTTTGTTGTTTTGTAGTCTCTGAGGCTTCTCTACCTAATAAATTGAGTTTTTGGATTGGATTCTCTATCTTAAACCAATGTCCTGGCCTCTCCGTAAGTGGACTTTAAGCTGGATTTCCACCATCTAGTACGTCCAGAACCTGCAACCTACGATGAAGGCTCGGTATCAGACTTCCACTACAAAACGTCTCCTCTTGAGTGGCGGATGGAGCTTCCACTCACGTCAAATGACACTAGTCCAGCTGCACTGCCAGACGTACGAGCCAGAGCACGCCAGAGCACGCCTTCGCAACACGACGCGAGGCTTCTGCGGAAAGAACAGGACGACCACGCAACCTGGAACTTCCAAGGTCGCCGTCCTCTCAACGCGGCACCGCTAAACCTACAGGAAACGGATCTGGTAGGCTTGGTTTTGAATATATAAACGACATCTAGCTCTTGAATTTCTATACTTTGTTTCGGATTCGGTGAGCCTTAAGATCAAAACAGACATTATGATTAAAAAAAACGGAAGAATGCACGGAAGGTGGAGAATTACAGAACTTTGTCAGAAGTGGGCTTCTGTAAAGTGCTTTTCCGGGGGATCGATTTTCCAGCTTAAGTAGGATGTTATCCGTCATAGAACCAAGTTTGATATCGGATTTTCCGACCAAAGTTGTTATCAGAAAGTGTCGGAAAGCAGATAACTTGATTAAGACCAAAGGGTTACAAGAGCTTGATTTGAAAAATACTGTCCTGCTTAGACACCCCCGACTTCATTACATCCCACCCTTACCAACCTAAGTTACCAAGGACGAAGCATGGGGTTAACTATCCCCCCATGCACACGTCCATTCGTCGCCCATACTTCTCCCTTCGCACGCCTTCCCTTCCTGACTCAGTCAATTAGGAGAGGTACGTAACAGCTGCTGTCATGTCTCACCTCAGCTTCCACCTCCACTCATGCATGAGAATCCAAAAACAATGTTGTTGAAGTATCTTAGCTTTGGAGAAATGACAGACCTCCTAGTGTTTCTTCCACTGAGGTTCAAATTACTTGAAACAATAAAAATACAGATGTTGATTTATGTACCAATTGATGCACTAAGTCTGTTAGGTCCCTCTTCTTTGTGTTACCCGTGCTAAAATACACATAAATCCCCTGCCGATAACAACTTAGCTCCCTCTCTTTGAAGCTCTTTGGAAGTAGCAAAACTCCAAGCAACACTTAGCACCTGCAGTCACTTGGCTAATACACCACTAGTCCCTTTCTAGAATCAATACATTTCCTTTAGATGCCACTAATATATCCCCCAAATATTTGGAATATTGCACTAGATCGTCCGAGATTATTTTGGAATCCTACCATTCTCTTTTCTCTTGAGCTATCCAACTTGTTCCAGACTTATTCTTTGCACGTACTGATACTTAAACCATAGAATCTAAAATGTATAGCAAAAGTCATGATTCGCTTCCACTTTAGTGATCCCTATGCGATATGAAGAATCTATACATATATCCACTGAGGGAAAGGTAATACTTTTTGTTCTATTGTTCCTTTGAATAATCTATTGATCACCATCCTGGTTTTTATTCTCTCAAATCATTTGTAAACAACAATATTTGTAAGGAATTCAGTCTAAAAGTTAACATCTTTGGAGTAACTTTACATCTTATTTACTGCAGGATTATTCGAGGGTGGTGCGCCTTTGGCATACCTGTCAGCAAAAGAACATTTGAGTAAAACAAATGAAAGATGAGTTTATATCCTTAGAAATTTGTGATTGATTCGGCCGCCAAATTTGTATAATCGAAAGAACCTCCCCTGGTATTCGCCGGAGGCATTCCGATTCTATGGTCCTGAGAGGATCTTCTCTTTGCAATGACCACGTATTGCACTCCAGTCGAGCATTTGGAGCTTTTTGTGTCTTCCTCCGAATTACAACTACCTCTCTTCCCAGTATGTATCTCACCTCTGTTTTGGCATGCCATTATGTTGTGCATATGGAGCACGAATGAGAAGAATTCCCATCGTTTTGGAACATAAGTTAGGTTGGCTTTCTCTTACATAGTGATAATAGAACGCACTCCTAAGAGCTTGAACATCGTACTAAAATAAGTTGGCAAGACATTTTCTGATTTCATCGAATTTTTTATGCCACTCTATGGTGATCAGACATGAGTTAAGATGCTTGTAAAAAAACCAATTGATGTCTGACTTCACTGTGTCAGAAAAATTCCGTTTGCCGCCAGCTGATGGATGTACGCGCTTGTCTAAGAAAGATGAGTAATAATCAACCACTCGGTTCTAATTGTTATCATCCCCTGTTAAACTCCAATAGTCATAATTCCTTCTGTAAACTTGAAACGAAACTGAAGCTAAATTCAGTGAGGGAGTTATTACTACTTCATGTTGAATTTGAGTACAAACTTACAAAAGGTACAAACACCACTACAATAGTTCAATGTGAATGCATAGCTGGGCTCTTCATACTTTTTGCACTTAAGGATCACGTTAACAATTAATGCCATTCATGGAAGTAGTCTTTTTGAGCTTCTCATGAATCGATGGCCTCTCTCGAGTAACGAGGGCTGATATTTGAATATAGCTAGATACATCATGCATGCATCCTAGGACATGGCCGTACATCCTCTTATCATAAATGCGTAACAATGATATTGCAACACAGCATCCTACTTCCTACTTGAACTATTTTTTGTTATTAGTTATTGCTACCAGGCATGAGAAAAAAGGCCTCATAAGAAATTACTTTCCGATTCAATGTGATTCTGCAGACTGAAGATGAGACCAATACTCCTTAACCAGCTGCCCAAACAGTGATCCTCCTCTCTTCATCAAATTCATTGGCTCGTCATACTCCACTATTTTTCCTGAAACAATAATGAAAACATTTCCTTAAAAACACAGAAAAGATAAATTTCTGGGATACGTAACACTTAAGTTGCAAATTAATTCGTCCACATATCTCCATCAGCTTTTCCATTCTTATTTATGCCCCATAGCTTACTAAGAGATATTAACTTCATCTCTTTCCATAACGGACTTGCCAGACATCCAGATGATATTAACACCATCAAAGAAGTGGGCAAACAGCAACATGAACCATCTGCTCTCAGTTTTTCTTTCCTACATAAGCCCGTTTGCTTACTTAAATGGATACTAACTTCATTTCTTTCCACATAAGACCTTGTTAGACATACAGTTGATAAACATCATGGAAAGAGGGGATAAACAGCAACATTACCCGTCTACTCTTTTAAGTCTTTCCGTGTTTATTTATGCATGTTTACTTAAAAGGACTCAGCTCTTTTGATGTAGGACGTGCAAGACATACAGTTGACAAACACCATTAAGAAAGTGTAGAAACGGCTACGTTTGCCTTTTACTTGCTTAAAGGGGCATTAACTTCACCCCTTTCAATGTCATATTAGACAAACACTTAACAAACCCCATCAAATTCAGCTCTTTTGCAAGACATACAGTTGACAAACACCATTAAGAAAGTGGAGAAACGGCTACGTTTGCCTTTTACTTGCCTAAAGGGACATTAACTTCACCTCTTTCAATGTCATGTTACACAAACAGTTAACAAACCCCATCAAAGAAAGTGGAGAAACAGCAAAATGACCCGCCTGCTAGCTGATCCGAAAGTGTCTTCAATTTTATTTTATTTTTAAATCGCTAACTGATGCTAAAAGTCAAAAGTAGGACTGTGTACAGATTCTTCAAGTATACAAAATCTACTGCACTACAATTCAATAATGATTTTTGGTTATTTAAATTAGGATTGTAATTTTTAGAGAATATAGATTTCCGGAAACCAAAACAAAGATGAAGTTGCATGAGACTCACTAAAAGGAATAGTCTCTTGAGGAGGTTTAAAGTAATTGATGTAAACTCACCATCACTAATAGCAAGAACCATTCCGCAATCCATGACTGTCGGTATCCTGTGGGCCACGGTAATCACAGTACAATCAGCAAATTCAGTTCGAATAGTTTTCTGTAGAATCATATCGGTTGCATTATCAATTGATGCAGTTGCTTCATCAAGCACTAATATCCGACTTCTCCTCAAAAGAGCACGCCCCAAACAGAACAACTGTCGTTGCCCTTGGCTCCAATTTGATCCATCTTCCACGACTGAAAAACAAGTTATTGTTATTTTATCTACTTTCTCATTTTGCAAAACAGGTGCTTACTTAGTTATTGGTTATTCAGAACCAACAGTCAGTGTGAACAACATATTAAAATACCAATGCCTCACCTAACGAATCCAAGCCTTGGTTTTTCTCCTTGACAGCCTCATGGAGCTGACACTTCTCAAGAACCTTCAAATGGAAACCATCAATTACTAAATGTTTGCAAGCCATGAAATAGACAACAAAAGAGCCTTTGTTTATTTATTTATTTTTAACAGAAGAACTACTGATTATTAGCGGTGTTGAAGTAACCAGAGATGAAAAAGAAATAGAGAATTACCTCCCATATTTCCTTGTCAGAGTGTTGGGACAGGGGATCTAAGTTGAACCTGACAGTACCATTAAAAAGAGTGGGATCTTGGGGAATTATCCCTAGACGTGACCGCAGATCATGAAGTCCAATTGTGCAAATGTCGATGCCATCTATTACAATCTTCCCACCTGCAGGCTCCACCAGACGAAAAAGAGCACCTATGAGAGTAGTCTTCCCACTGCCGGTTCTGCCCACAATACCTATTTTTTGTCCCCCCTCAAATGTGCAGCTGATCCCACGAAGAACAAGAGGTGCATCGGGCCTATATCTTATCTGTTTTCACATCACTGCTCTTAGACTCTGAGCATTATAAACTTCTTTAATTTTGAGGATTGAAGCAAAAAGGTAATCACCTGCAGATCAAGTATCTCCACCTTCCCCAAAGATGGCCAATTAATTGGAGGCCGGTTCTCTTCTATTATTTCAGGGGCCTCACTTAGTACATGCATGTACTGATTTAGCCTTTCTACGGAAATAATGTAATTTGCTAGAGTGCATTGGTTTTGAATTGAGAAGACAAGGGACATGTTTAGCGAAAGACCATAAGAAAGTGCTAGTCCAATAAATCCTGCAATGAAAGGAGTAATTTGCATTGAGAAAATCTAATTCATATTTTATGCTCCGTAGATTGAAGATAGAAACTAAGGGAAAAGATGCTACTCACCAGAGCTAAAAGTTCCGGGAGGAAGCAGAACCATGCAGAGTGCCGAAGAGGCAAGGACCATTGCACTAAGTACTTCCAATCTTTGGATCAACCATTCATTTGCTGCAAAACTATGGAAGAAAGGACTAGCATTTGTGTCTATTAGGTAGAGACCTTTTGCGAAAAACCGTTCTTCCTCCTCAAAGGCTCTTATAGTCATTGCTCCCGCTATAGACTCAGATAGATGATTTGCTACCAAGGACTTGGTTGTGCCATTGATCCGCATAAGCTCTTTTGCAGTTGAAAAGTAATATCTCTGTCAACAAGTAAGGCTATTGCAATTAGATTCACTACCATATAAAGGTAACTAGTTAATTTCCCCACCAAGAAAAGATGCTTCCATTTCCAAAGCAGGATATGAAGGCTATGAATAGTGTACAGTTCACACTCCAAGATTAACATTAATATCTACACCCAGTTGCTTGTTAGTGAGAAAGAGGTGAGATTAGCTAATCATTTGACGTTTTGGCTTATGCATACCTGTATACATCTATCGCAAATAAAGAAGGCAATGCAAACAAGCAAAACAAGAGAAAGGAGTTTTCAGTAACATAAAGAAATGATTATAAAATACGAATGCTACATAACTCAGGATCTTTAGAATCACTGACGTTTTTATACACCACTCCTACCCCCGCCAGGGCACCTCACATAAGGCAAATTCACATGCACAAAATTTCAACAATTTTTCCCTGAAGGTCACCTTTTACTTTTGGGGGATCCTGACTTTGTCGCATTAATTTGATCTCCTGATTCAACTTTGAATTGTTCCTAATTCAAAAGCAGCTGCAAGCATCTAATTTAAGCATGCATTGTACAAAACTTCACTCCATGTTTCACCTTATTAACAATGCCATGCCACAAGTTGAGGTTTAAAGATTCTTCAGTGTGTTGTTAATAACTACTTCAAGAATGAAGGGAAACTTCAACAATGGGAATTGCTAGTGAATGGCAATTGCAAGGTTTTACCTGTAAGCGAAGTGCCACATAAACCATTGGTATGGAGACAAAAAGGACTTGCCAAGTAACAACAGCCAGTACTCCGAGGTTGGCATAAGTATTAGTCGTAGCCCCAACAGCAAAGATAAAGCTGAAAGGGACATCAAGATCAACAATACTTAGATCAGATGAGACCTGTACAAGAACAAAACAGAAAAACGCAATGTGAGTTTTACTACTAGATGTCAATCTCTGAACATGTTTTCTCTTTGAGATACATACCCGACTAAGTATCCTTCCCAGAGGTGTGGAGTCATAGAAAGACATGGGTGCACGGAAAAGGGAGTTGAGTAGCTGTGAAAACAAAGATTTTGATGACTGAATACCCAAAGTAACTGTAGAAAGTGACCGGCAGAGCAAAATTGGTGTTGATGAAAATCCAATCAGTAAGTAAACCCCAATCAGCCGCAACGTGCTTACATCAGGATTTTCAACATTAGCAGCCATCCAAGAATTCTGTGATATCTGACCAATGACGAATATTAAGTGACTGAGACTGGCTATTGAAAAGTACAAGAAGCCCTTATTCTGATTTAGATATTTTAGATAAGGTTTAAATCCTGTATCTCCAACTTCTTTCTCTTCTTGCTTAATCAATTGGTCGCCCTTCGATCCCTTTTTATGCTTCTCAACGTAAGTCTTCCTGATATCTCTCGTAGATGTTCCATGTTCCTGGGCGGCAGTAACATCTGCAATCCTGTCAGAACCAGCTGTCTCTTTATGTGCATTGACAAGGTCCTGAAATTCTTTGCTTGACTCCAGTAACTCATGGTAAGGAGCTGCTTCTAGGATTTCCCCATCTGACATCAACTGCCAACAGTATCAAACTTGCTTATTACCATTATATTAAATTTATAGGCTTGAATAGCAGTAACATTGACAAAGAACCAGCTCCATAAAAAGAAATGCAAAATCCAATTAGGTATTCCACACTTAGTGCTTAACTTCTCTCACCAGTGAAAACTTACATGATCTGGATAACAAAAAGGTGGGATTAAATCCAATTCTGGTGTACGAACAGATGATAAATTATAACATAAGGACACTCTTCTTTCTGGGCAATAAGAATCAATAAAATAGTTCCATACAGAAGACATTTCCAGGTATTCGGGTGATCCTATACATAGCCCTTGTGACAATTGCACTGGGAAAAACAACTGCACCATGCAATAGTGTATCTACGAGCCTCACCTACCATAATGCATCTCATGACAAGTAATAAGGTAGAAACCTGCAAGGTTGAATTAGTTTGGGCTGGACAACATGATGACCAGAAGGTTACTTAGCCCATTCAATTCTTAAATTCGAAGCCACGGAATTATCAGAAAGAATGCAAAGTCAAATGAAAAATGTGGAGGAAAGTTCCTGAACAGGAAAGAATACTGACCAAAACAGAATGAAACGCAGGCAGAAAATCAACTTGATGGGTTACTAGTAAAACTGTCTTCTCCGAAAGTGCTTCCATAACATATTCCTGCCAAGTTGAATATTAGCTTTCACTAAAGCTAGCTATTGAACAGAGAAGAGATTCCAAGATGTAAGAAAGTAAGATTACATTGAATAAGCTTGTAGCAGTATGCGCATCAACAGCACTAAATGGATCGTCCAAGAGATAAATATCAGCATCCTGATAAAGAGCACGAGCAAGTTGAATTCGCTGCTTTTGTCCACCACTCAAATTAACTCCCCTCTCCCCTATTTCAGTGAGATCACCATAGGGAAGCAATTCAAGGTCTTTTACCAGTGAACACCTCTCAAGTGTTTCTCGGTACCTTTGACTGTCCATGTTGGACCCAAACAGAATGTTCTCCTGTATTGTCCCAGTCTGGATCCACGCATTTTGTGAAACGTAGGCAATCTTCCCATGAACATGAATCTGTAAATTTAAAAAATGATACTAGATTACTCATGAATGGTTCTTGTTGACATTTTATGATGCGTGTTGCAGGGCGTCCAAGAACATGTATATGCTAATTGCTTATACGGTTTAAGTCTTACAAGATACAAGGAACGCAGAGAAACTAGATGAGAGACGACTCTACAAAAGTTGAAAAAGCATTGCAACCATGAGAAGAAAGTGAAAAGGCAGCAGGAACTTACAGTTCCCTGAATATTTGGAACTTCACCAAGAATTGCTGCTAGAAGGGTTGATTTGCCTGAGCCAACTTCCCCACATATAGCCACCTTTTCTCCTGGCCTAACCTCTAGATCTATGTTTCGAATTGTGGGTCTTAATGAGTTCTCATCCCAAGAGAAATTGGCAGACTTGATCAAAATCGCATGGTTTACACTTTCCACGTTGGTCTTCCTCCGGAGATTGGCACTCTGCAGTTCCAGCGCCTCAAGAAATTTCAAGATACGTGCAAATGCAACTTTTGCTTGAATAACCACCCCAATAACATCAGGAATAGACCTGATTGGATCCTGAACAAGACGCAAAGTTGCTACAAAGGTGAAAACATTATTTGCATGCAGAGGAACTTTGAGGAAATAACATGCTCCAAAGGTTGCAGCAGAGACTAAAGCAGGGGATGTCCAAAACAGAAAGCCATTATATGCTTTTCGTAACTGCACTGCTGATAACCATTTGTACTCCACATTCCTCAAATTCTCAATTACATTCTTGAAGTGGTTCTCCCAAGCGTATAATTTCAGCACCTTCATATTGACTAGAGCCTCAGTACTAGCCTTCAGTCTCTCATCCTGTGCAACCATTAGTTTGCTTTGAAACTTATGCTGTAACTTCGCTAGTGGAGTATTACAAAGCACCGTGAGGATAATCACCAAGAGGGCTGCAATCGTTGCTAGCCCCACTGCCCGAAATAGAATGACTAATGCAATACAGAGCTGGAGACTTGTTGTCCAAGTTTGATGGAACCAAAAAGGGAACTCGCCAATCCTATAAGCATCCACTGTAACATAGTTCATTATCTCCCCTCCAGAGTGCGTCAACCTTGCAGCATTGGACAATCTCAGTTGTTTCTTGTAAATTGCAGCCGTGAGCAAAGACCTCACTTTCAAACCGATAAGTCTGCTTCGAAAGTACCACTGCCTTTGTGACATGGACTCTACGGTCTTTGAAATGAAAAGCGATGCTGCTAGTACATAGCCTTCATATTTGAAACTTTCTTTACCCTCAGCAACCAAAATGAATGCGTTTAAAAGTAGAGGGCCAGCGGACACTGTCAGAACCTTCATCAAAGCAAAGAATCCAGACATAAGGATCTCTTTCCATTGGCAAGTAATTATTGTCCTCAGAATTGATGGTTGTGAAGATGGCGCTGCTTGTTTCTGTTTGTTCAGTTGCTCCAAGAACAACATATAACAACTTTCTGCCCGGTCTGCCTCACGCAACTTGGGTATGTCTTCATCTTCCAGGGTTTTTTCTCTTCCCCTTTTCATTAATGGATTCAACCACCAAAGTGAAATTTTACTGAAGAATCCGGCTTTGGCAAATGGAGTGACAGTGCCGACAGAATCACTTTTACTGATGCCATTGGCTTCGCTATTTAAAGGTGTATAAAGGCCACTCTCATTGAAGTTCTCATCACTTGCTTCGTATTTATACCCTTTATAAGTACAGAACAGCAACAATATAGCTCCTGGCAACAACAGGATATCTAACGCTTCCTTAATTGTAACTTCTTTGCTTAAAATGGCACTGAACAGAGACAAAGCACAGACAATTCCAGCAAACAAGAAGGAAAGGATGGACAATAGCCGCAATGGTGCCCTTGGAAGTTTATTTCCCTTGAGGCTCACGGTTAACCCAACCAATAACCATGTGAACCCCTGAACCAATGCCAGTAGACACCAATTAAGAGGTAAAGCAGTCTCTCTTTTCCTCAACTTTTCCTCTAAAATCCAAATGCCCGTGCACAAGTGCGCAAATCCGAGACAGCCATTGACAATTGCAGAAACTAACTGCAAAATTGAGTAGCCTAGAAATCGTGCTGGAATCTGAACTGTTTTTGATTTCTGAATCATAATGAATATGAGCATGACCAAAAGCAAGATATTGAAGCAAATGATTAGTATGTGATTGACGCACGACGAGGGATGACTCAAAAGCTCAAACTCGGAACTGCACGGTTCTCCCCCACTCTCTGTACAACCAGACTCCCCACAGAATATAGTCCATAGGTCCTCCATAATGCGTACCCCTTTGCTGTTTAACCCCTGTATTGCAAACAAGAAGATAGTTATGTTATGCATGTACCAAGCACCTTTTGTCTCAATTCTTTAAACCAGCCAACCCATCGTATGCAGGAAGCAAACTACAATAAAATTTTGGCAAAGAAAAGGGAAAAAAAAAAATACACCCTTATGCCGCCTTATGTTGCTAAATCAGAAAGCTTAGATAACATAAGGAACCCCCATATCACAATGAGAACCAAAATTCTGGTAAGTTTGAAGGATCAAACTCATTAGCTTAGATGAAATACCCAGCTGTCTCCTGCTGAAAATGAGCTACATAGATCTATCTAAGGTAATCTATTTTCAGAATTTCGTGATCCTGAAGGATACTCCAATTATCGTGAAAACATGAAGGTAACATTACGTTCGATGGCATAAAAATTGCAGAAGGGTTACTCCCCAGATTTTAAAAGAAAACAAGCTGAGAAGTTTAAGTAATCCGGGTTATGAGAGGAGTTTAAACACGAATTACTGTGAAAAAATAATGGAGAAAAGATACACTTGTGATAATTCCTGATGGTAAAGAACACACCTTAATCGGTCCAAGAGCAACAGCTTTCTTTCTTTCTTAGCCAGTGATTCATGTAGAGCTTTGGTGCAGACACTCCTCCAAAGGAACTCAATCCAACATTGTCATGGCAAGCTCTATTAATTCAACCAAAACCAGACTTCATTACCAAAATTCTCCACACGGAGTCAATGGAAGACAGCAGAACGTTAAAAAACAATCTCGTAACAGATTAGAAAAATAAACTAAATTCTAGCATGACAAACGAGGAGATCACATGGACATTTTTTAAAACATAAATAGTACATCAAAAAATGATCAAAACAAAAAAGTCGCCGGAAAAAGAGGAAGCATTCAAACTGACTTTGAATAACTGAAGTCGCAACAAGAAAAGAAACTGAACAGTCGCAGGATGGGATAACACATGACGAAGATCTTTCACTCTAAAACCAAATAAACCAACCTACGATTGCACGCAAGTTAACGTTCGTCCTTCAGAGACCCGAGATAGAAAAATGGAGGATTTACCTCTGCCGCTATATTTACCGGCGTGACATGCTTCAGTTCGGCCGTCGACGTGTCTGATAGAGAAGCTCTGACGCGAATATATGATCATATAATGTGGTTTGGCAGGAGTTCGATGTCGTCATGGCTCACGTCTATTGCTATACGGACATACAGTATCCTTTTGTCTTCTCTGCATTTCATGAAAATACGTGGATCATCATGCCCGCTCTGTCTCTTTCGCCAAGCTATGTTCGATGCATTTTTTCTGCTAAATAGTACGGTCTGCATCATTTACTCATTTTCATGTCGCAAAAGTTGCACTTAGATTCCCCTTCTGAATCATTATATTGGATTTTATGGGAGCTTCTGTCGCTGAAAGGGACCCTTTTCACAATTGATAATACAGACTCAGGATCAGAAATTGCCAATTCTCGTCACTCTCATTACAAAACAGGTAGCAACCTCTATATATAAGCCTTTTTTTTTTTTTTGTTTTAACACTTGGTTCATTTAGGGAAGGCTGCTCATCTTGTGGGTGCCAATGTTAATTAGCTCAAGTTGCGTAAATTAGCATTTGAAGTGGACAGCCATGGTAGGCAAACTTCAATCGAACGGTAAGCAATGTACTGATTTCACACTAATCTGCCCAACAATCGCTTTCTAAAGAGACACGGTTTGCAGCGCTGGAGCGCAAGGATCATGTGGCTGCGCAGCCATCCCTCGTGGAAAACAAGAAAAGATACCGCTGCAATTGTTTCACTGCCATTGGATTATTATAAACTTAAAAAACTTATAATTTAATTTAAAAATTAACTTAATAATTAATACTACTCGTTACAGATACCAGACCGGACGACTAACGTAAGTTGAATTGTAACGTTGGACGCTTTTCTTCTGTCCATGAACGTCTTCTCGAGGAGAATTTGGCGTCGTGAATTCATCGTTATCCAGAAAGTCCCGCCAGGACACCATAAGTGGCACCTCTTCAGCCTCTCACCTCACGGCGAATCGCACTTATTCGATGCTCTCTCGTCACATCAGGAATGTGATGAACCCACCATGGCTAAGAACAATCAATAGGTGCCAAACTTCTTCATCAAGATGTGAGACCAAGACAGCTCAAAAACTCTTGGAGGTTTTTGTCTGCTAAACAATCTGACTTTGCAGACTCGAAACATAGTCGTCTGGCGCAAGATTAAAGTAGACAAGACGATATCCCGACTCTTAGCACCATCGAAGGGATGTGTTCAGCATTTCTGACTCCGCCAGAGGGGAAGGCTGAAAGAGGACGGGATACACACCAACTTCTAATTACGAAAATGGCTGATTGGACATTCTTATTATTTTTAAAGACAAGATTGGATCGCACCGTACGAAGAACAGGAAAGAAAGACACTCTGATTTTTTCCGGGGGATTTTGTTCTTTTCCAGTAAAAGCAAGTGACATCAGGATGTCGGTGGTTTGTCAACCCCAGAATATAATAATCCCAGTGGCTAAAAGCAAGAGACATTTCCTGTACTTGATGGAACGTAAAGCAGTTTCATATCATGAAGGTTTTGCAAAGAAGCATATACCTCCTCGGAAGACGAAAGACAATAATTTTATTTCCGATATGCTGTTTCTCAAGCAACTAATATGAACAAACCCAGAAACAAAACACTCATTTACATACTAAAATCAACTAAGCAAAATAGAAAACAAACATTTATATGATTTGGGCAAATGTTCTGACATCTACAGTTTAAGGAATAACTTTTTTTACGAATAAACCATGGTTACAGAGATTACACACTGCACTAGTAATTTATCACCAACAAAGAAGATGGTGTTACAGTAGTTTTTTCTCTCCCTCTTTATACAGTATTCTCACACCGTTTTCTCTTTCTTTTTCTTTTTTTCACATAAGGGCAAAGTGTCCCGTCACTAATTTTGTCCAAATACAAAACACGATATCATATGTTAAGCCCCATAAACGACCATATTTAATGTTTACTTGAGTTGCCACGTCAACTAAAATGGATTCTCCGACCGGCCAAGCTATCTCTGTCAGAGAAGATATATATAGTATTCTGCATGAGATAAATAACTCCGCAATTTGTTTTAAGTGCGGGTTGTTAGCAGTAGTTTTCTAAATCTCAACGAAAAGAACAAGTAGTTTCGTGGGGGCTTGTTTGATAGCTCCCCAAGACAAAAGAATAGAAAAAAAGAAAAAGGTCAATTCTTTTACAGACCATATCAAAAGTTAATCTTCTCCAAACCAAACCAGTTGGCGTTTTCTCGAGTTAGCCTTAAAAGAATCAGCTGGACCCTGTCTTAGATAATGCGCCTTCACTGGCCTAGACAAAAAGCAAATGGCCTGGACATGAAGTGATTCCCAGACACTCTTTGAACGGTAGGAACCCGCAGCTATCGAGCTTTCAACAATGGAGGCACAGCTCGGGAAGTGATTCAAATACCATCCCAAGTGCATCGTTCGTAAAAAGGAAAAAGAAAAAATAGAAGATTGTATTATTATGATTATTAGAATAATTGGATTATAATATCCTATTATAAACATAGGTATTTATAGATGAAAGTTTTTTGTATAAGTATATTAAGTATATAAAGTATAAATGAACCTAGAAAATTAATTGTTTCACTAAGAGAGGCTTTTGAAGAGGCTAGCTGGTTATTTGAAAGAAACTTGGGGAGTTTGATTGTAGAACCCATAAGCTTGTGATGAGTACTTCATAAACTTTATGTAATGAGAGAATTTTATGAAATACCATCCACTTATTAAGAAAAAATTACTAGAAATGATTTAATGTGATATATCCGATCAAGACCCGTGATTTTTGCTCTGCATTGCGGCCTCTAAACCCTGTTACAAGAATCCAAGCCTACCCTAATCTACAAAGACCAACGACAAAACAACAACAGACAATGGAAAAGCAAGAGTCTCAACTTTAACTAGTTTCTTAAGTAATGAAAGGCTAAATTGACCGGCGTTTATGGCCAGAGTCTTACCACGTCGAAAGATCTACAATGGAATCATAGATTTACGTACTCTTATCACGTGAAAAATCTATAATTAGATTCCGAATTACGTACCCTAAACCATGTTACAAGAATCCAAGCCTGCCCCAAAACAACAAAGACCAACGACAAAAAAACAACAACAAAGGATGGGAAAGCTCGGGTCTGATCTTTAACTAGTTTGTTGCGTAATGGAAGGCTAAATTGACCAGCCTTCATGGCCACAAACTTATCACGTGGATCACTCGAGGCGACGTTGAAGGACGTCCATAAATGCCGACGGTCCTCTATTCACATTCCGGCATTTCGAAGTTTGGCCCTACCCTCTCAATCATTTTTGTTTTATAGCCACCCGCAAAAGGTGGTACGGTCGTGCAAACTTTCGAATGTCCTTTTCGCCGGTCCGACTCCGATTGGACATTGGCAAGTAGCCGACTTATTTGACAGTGAACACTGTTGCCGATGTCAGCGAAATCAAACACGTTTCTTCGTTCATCCCGAGGATGAATCTGATCTTTTCCCATCTTAATCTTCCGAGAAAAGTAAGAGTTCCAATTCATAATGTTTATTAATTTGTTCTTTTGGAGAAAACAGGACCGGAGAGAGGGTTGGTGCATATGCGTTTGCCTTGCACGGTGTTTGACTGTTATTTATCTGTACACAGGATGAATGTTTATATAACAAGAAACAAAAACGTTTATTAGTGCCGTAACAAAACTTAAGTTGTATTACTCAGCCGTGTACTCATAACAGATCCAATAATTACGGATCCAAGGGGGGTAAGATACCCTTGTTCTCGTCTGTGATCGGAACGGCTCTCCCGACAGAGTAATAAATGAGAAAAACCTGACGAGCTTTTTTGGCCGTCGAATTAATAAAATACATATGCCAACTTTTGCTTGCAAGTAACAGTAAAAAATGTCATGTTTTGTCTGTATAGAGGATATAATAAGAAAAAAAATTAAAATTTTTTATCCTTTTAAGTAATTTTCTTATCCATAATTCTTATCAAACTCTGTTTAATAACTTAAATCGAAAAGTAATATGCATGAAAACATGCTTAAGTTCAATAAAAAATACGAAGTCTAGAAAATTTAAAGCCAAGATATTTGTTTTAAATTTTTTTACACAAGTTCTCTTTGCTATCTTGATTACATCTCAAGGTGATCTCAAAAAATTGACAAATTAATTAATATAACACAATATATGGGATAAGTGACCAACAATTTATCGTCCTTACCTTTGAAAGCACTGCACCCAGGATCTGTAGGAACAAGTTGGACCGTTCTTTATTGGAGTGGGCCGATCTTGGTCCTCAACACATGAAGCCATCATACACCTAGTGGAGGACCCAGCTAAACTTGAAACTGTTTTTGCCAGGAGAACCAGCACCATAACTGGGCCGTTCATGGTCTTGTACAAGTCTATTCTTTAGTTGAAGTGATGCGAGCTTGTTAGGGAACACCATGAATTACGTATCTAAATCCTCTATTTAAAGGCCAGTGTATGGGCCGGAGTATGGTGGCCCATAGAAACTATCATTAGTGGGAAACATTAAATTAAAGTGCTATTGATTTTAATAATATCTTTAAGATCATAATCTATAATGGACCAGATTTAGCGTATAATTTTTTAAAGAGACATATTAATTGAAGAAGAGCTTTGCACATGTAGGAAATACGAAGAAAACTAAAATGAATAAATTAGGCTCGATTTGTTAAATAAATATCCTCCATAACAACGGAAAAAAAGGAGCAAAAATGGTAGGATTATGTACAGAAATACGAATGGATAATGGAAGAAGTGAGATAAAACAACAGTCAATACAGTGGCCCAAAAAATGCAGAAACCAAAAATTTATTGGGTAACTATCTTCTTTCTTCTTTTTTTTCCCCCTAGATGTCCCTCAAGCAGTCTGCTCTCGTCATAGACTAAGTCTCGGTGCAAAGCTGTCCACCTTTGTTCGGCTGCTTCTATTCATCTTCTTTCCCATATCATATCCAATTAGTAGGGGTAATCCTCTTTGTTAATGCATTACAAACAATGTTTTAGTTTCATTGGCCTCACCCTCCAACCTTTTTCTCCAGGCTTAATTTACATCCCTATGATTTCCAAGGCACACTTACATTATACAACCTAGAACACGGTCTGAATGTTTTTTTCTTTTCCCCTTACCCCACAATGTAACACATTTTGTTCTTCCCATTGTTTAGCAAGTCCGCTGAAGAGATTGTGGTCAGGCTCAATGCAGTTCTGTAGACTCGGAACGGGACCAGTACTCCTTTACAAGCTGCCCAAATAGCGAATCTTCCCTCTTCATCAAGTTCGCAGGTGCATCGTACTCCATTAGTTTTCCTGAAACATGTATGAGATCACTCAACATTCAAACAAAAACATCTCCTTCAGTACCGGTTGGCTTTTGATAAAAAGTAACTGAGATGTTTCTTATGGTGCATATTTTGTGTCTAATCGGCACGACCCTACCAAACAAGAAAAACCACATTATGACACACCTGTTCATTCATGTTTAAAGAAAAGAAAATGGTAAATCAGAATTCCCCTTTTGAGGAAAGGATTGCCTTTGCACTTTTGCCTTAACAATGTAAGTTAGACATAGCCCAAAAAAAAAAGGAAGGCTCCAGGCACGAATAATCTTGCAACCCAAATACCTGAATGTGGGGGGTTACTTAGATGAGAAGTTAAAATAGCGGATGGAACTCACCATCGCTAATGGCAGCAACCATATTGCAATCCATCACGGTTGGTATCCTGTGTGCCACTGTGATTACAGTGCAATCTGCAAATTCAGTCCGGATAGTTTTCTGCAGAATCATATCAGTTGTATCATCCATTGATGCAGTCGCTTCATCCAGCACCAGTACCCGGCTTCTCCTCAAAAGTACACGCCCCAAGCAGAAAAGTTGACGCTGCCCCACACTCCAATTCGATCCATCTTCTACAACTGAATAACAAGTTTATTGTTATTAAAGGTCCCTTTGAACACAAATGACAATTATTGAAACCTCACCTAAGGCATCCAGCCCCTTCCCTTTTTCCTGAAGAGACTCTTCAAGCCGGCACTTTCCAATAACCTGAGAACAGAAACGATCATCACTTCGTGCTCGATTATTTGCTTTTTTTTTTATACACGTTTTGTTCATCCAGTAGAAGACCCTGCAAGTACTTTTAGTGTTAAAGCAACCAGTAGCGAGAAAGATTCCAAGCATTACCTCCCATATTTCTTCATCGGAGTACTCAGACAACGGATCCAAATTGTACCTGACGGTCCCATTAAATAGAGTAGGATCTTGAGGTATTATTCCGAAACGTGACCTCAGATCGTGAAGTCCAATTTTAGAGATGTCGATGCCATCAACCATAATCCTCCCTGCGGCTGGCTCCACCAGACGAAACAGAGCACTTATAAGAGTACTCTTCCCACTCCCAGTACGGCCAACAATACCAATCTTTTGACCTCCTTCAAAAGTGCAACTTATCCCCGAGAGAACGAGGGGTGTATCAGGCCTATATCTGACCTGTATTGAGATCAACTCTGCTAGTATGCTAACCTTTTATCCTTTAATTTTTTGTTGGGGTTAAAAAGTTTTACCATTAAAGCAATCAACATTACCTGCAGATCTTCTATCTCCACTTTACCCGCCGCTGGCCAATCAACGGCAGGGCGGCTCCCTCCTATGTCTTGAGGAGCTTCACTGGGAATATTCATATATTGTTGTAACCTTTCTACAGAAATAATGTTATTTGCCAATTGGCATTGATGTTTAATTGAGCGAACAAGTCCGCTGTTCAACGAAAGGCCATAAGAAAGTGCCATTCCAATAAGCCCTGTTATATAGGAAATATCATTTCAGATAGTTAAATAGTTTGATGTTAGCCATTCCTACAAAATAGAGCACTGAACAACCGTATGCTTACCCGGGGCTAAAGTCCGGGGGGAAAACAAAACCATGCAAAGTGCTGTGGAGGCAAGAACAGCTGCGCTGACCATTTCTATCCTTTGGATCAACCACTCGTTTGCTGAAAAATTGTGAAAAAAAGGACTAGCATTTTTGTCAGTGAGGTCAAGATTTCTTGCAAAGAACATGTCTTCCTTCTCAAAAGCCCTTATTGTCATGGCTCCTGCAATGGACTCAGCTAGATGATTTGCTTGTAAGGACTTGGTTGTACCATTTATCCGCATCAGTTCTTTTGCGGAGGCAAAGTAGTATCTCTAGCAAGATGAAAGTCAACCTCAGCCAAATTAACATATTAAAGGAAATAGAATTCTATAACAAGAAATTTTTAAGAGCACAACAACTAAAATTCTACCCAAATAGTTGAAGATTAAACTTTTAAGTTCAGCATTGTTGTGCCCCTGAGACAAGAACCATTGACAATAACATGAACTTTCATGATTGATGGTAATATATTGTTGCTAGGAGCACAACAACTAAAACACTACCCAAAAAGTTGAAGAATTAAACTTTTAAGTTCTGCATTATTGCTCCTGACACAAGAACCTTCACTTTGGCATTGACAATTACAAGAACTTTCTTGATCGAGGGTAATATACTATTGCTAGTTTATCATTTTAGCACCATACAACCAAGGTTGATGGTAACAGATTGTCTACAATGTAATTGATTCATGTGGCATAGGAAAGAGAACTGAAACTAGAGAGAATGTTATTCAAGAAAGAACCTTATTTAGCCTTATATTACCTGCAATCTAATGGCAAGATAAATTAGTGGGACAAAGACAAACAACACCTTCCAGGTGGCAAAAGCTAATACCACAAGAGTAGAACCAGTGCTCATAGTAGCTATAACAGAAAAGATAAGGCTGAATGGAACATCAAGATCCACGATACTCAAATCAGAGGAGACCTGCACATAGAGACAAAAACAACAAAGAAACACTAGTTTAGCCATTCAATAATAGGGGCATGAAAATATGATGGTTGCCTTACTTACCCTACTAAATATCCTTCCCAAAGGTGTCGAGTCATGAAAAGACATGGGTGCATGGAAGAGGGAGTTTAATAATTGTGAAAACAGGGATTCTGAAGATTTGAGACCCATGACAACTGTACAAAAACATCTGCATATTAAGAATAGTGTTGAGGCCAATCCAACGAAGAAATAACCCAGGACCAATCGCAGCGTGCTAACATGGGGATTATCGACTTTAGCAGCCAACCAAATGTTCTGTAATATCTGACCAATTGCAAATACGAGGTGAGAGATACTGGCCATGAAGAAGTAAAAAAACCCTTTATTTTGTTTCAGATATTGCCTATAAGGTTTGAAGCCCTTGTCTCCTGTTTCTCTCTCTTCTTGCTGAATCAATTGATTACCTTCATTTTCCTTTCGATGCTCTACATAGTTCCTTTTTATCTCTCTGGATAATGTTCCATGTCTATTGGCGGAATTAACAACTATAGGACTTTCATTGCTTGCCATCTCCTTATGTGCATTAACAAGGTCCTGAAATTTCTTGTTTGACACCAATAACTGATGATAAGGACCTTCTTGTAGTACTTTCCCACCTGACATAAACTATAAATAAAACAAAACTCGTGTTCATTATGTGTAACAGAATATAAGAGCAATATCAATAAGAAATTATGTGTAAGTTAGATGACTCTTTATTGCTTGTGATGAGTTATGAGTAGATTGAGAAAAGAAGAAACCACAAAAATTAGTTTAGTCATTGAGTATATACTCTTTTGTGGTAATTTTGTGGCTATACACAAAAAATCAAGAAATTTTATGAAAAAATGTATATCTATATGTACATAGTGTCTATAAAACATCTCAAAATCATTAGATCAATTTTCCAAGTGAAATAAAATAAATTTGAGATAAGCAAGTGATTTTGTTATTGAGATAGAAGAAAACATAGGGAGTCTTTTCAACTCTAGTATACTAACCAAAATGATATCAAAAGCAGGCAGGAAATCAACTTGGTGTGTCACAAGTAAGACTGTCTTCCCAGGAAGCGCTCCAAAAACATATTCCTGTCACATTTTTAGTAAGCTTATGCTTAAAGTCAAGAATCAAATTCCAAATGACAATAAATAAATAGTGGAGAGATGGAAGGTGTTGGAAAAATACAATTACATTGAATAAGCTCATAGCCGTCTGCGCATCTAAAGCACTGAATGGATCATCCAACAGAAATATATCACCATTTTGATAAAGAGCACGAGCAAGTTGAACCCGTTGTTTTTGACCACCACTTAAATTAACTCCTCTCTCCCCTATTATGGTGAGATCACCAAAAGGAAAGAACTCAAGATCCTTAACCAATGAACACCTGTCTAATATTTCTTTGTATCTTTCACCATCCATTTCAGACCCAAATAAAATATTCTCCTGTATTGTCCCATTTTGAATCCATGCTGTTTGAGAAACATAGGAAATCTTTCCATATACGTTTATCTATATATTCAATACATAGGACCACCAAGTTAGAATACTAAATCTTTTTCATCGTAAGATGGTAATTGCACAGACATCATGCGGGTGCATAAACATGGGCATTGAACCGTAGGAACACATATGATAAGAGACAGTTTTGGAAATTTTGGGTTTATATTTTGTAACTACAAAGGAAAGTGAAAGAACTAAAACAACTTACAGTTCCTTGAAGCTTTGGAACCTCTCCAAGAATTGCTGCTAGAATGGTTGATTTTCCGGAGCCAACTTCTCCACATATAGCCACCTTTTCTCCAGGCCTAACCCGTAAAGTTATGTCTCTCACAGTTGGTTCCAATGAACTCTCTTCCCATGAGAATTTTGCCATCTCAATAAAGATGGAGTGGTTCACACTTTCAATGTTGCAATTTTGCTGAACACATGCAGTCGCCAGTTCTTGTGCCTCAAGGAACTTCACAATACGTGCAAATGCAATCTTTGCCTGAATGAACACTGTCAATACATCAGGAAAAGATGAAATTGGATCCTGAACAAGGCGAAAAGCGGCTAGAAAGGTGAAAACATTGTTTGCATGTAGAGGAACTCCGAGGAAATAACATGCACCAAAAGTAGCTAAAGAGACCAAGAAAGGACTTGACCAAAATAGAATACTTTGATATGCCTTCCTTAACTGCACTGCAGATAACCATTTGAGCTCCACCTTTCTTAGATTTTCAATAGCACTCATGAAATGGGTTTCCCAACCATATAGTTTTAAGATCTTCATGTTGAGTAGAGCCTCAGAAGTAGTCTTCAGTCTCTCATCTTGCGCCACCACCAGCATAGATTGAAACTTTTGTAGTAACTTGGCAAATGGAATATTGCAAACCACAGTGAGAATTATCACCACCAGTGCTGCAATTGTTGCAAGCCCCACTGCTTTGAAAACAACTACTAACGAAATGCACAGCTGGAGCATTGATGCCCATATTTGGTGGAACCAATAGGGGAATTCTCCAATTCTATAAGCATCTACAGTGACATAGTTCATTATCTCACCTGCCGAGTGTTTCAACCTAGCAGAATTGGATAATCTCAGTTGCTTTTTATAAGTGGCTGCAACTAATGATGATCTTACTTTCAGGCCAATAAGTCTACTTCGGAAGAACAATTGCCTTTGTGATATAGATTCTACGCTCTTCAAAATGAAAAATGACACTGCTAATATGTATCCTTCGTGCTTGAAACTTTTTTGCCCCCCAGCAACCAATATAAAGGAGTTCAAAAGCAGGGGACCAGCAGACAATGAAAGAACATTTACCAAAGCCAAACACCCGGTGATGATGATTTCTTTCCAATGACATAGGATTAGAGCTTTTAGGACTGATGGATCTTCTCTTCCCTGCTTATTCAATCTTTCCAAGAACAGAGAGTAACAATTTTCTGCTCGATCAGCTTCACGCAACTTGGGTATATCTGTATCTTCTAGAACTTTTTTTCTACCCGTTTTCAGCAACGGATTTAACCACCAAAAAGATGTTCTACTGAGGAGTCCAGCTTTGGCAAATAGAGTAACACGGGCAACCGAATCACTTTGAACATTCATCTTTTGGTTCTCTTTGCCCTTCAGAATCTGCATTGCATTTCACTCAAAGACGAGGTTGCAAATATACTGGAGACATAACCAATTATTAGTTCCACATAGTTATAATCCCCTGCCCGAAAAAAAAACAGGAAAATTCAAGTGAATGTAAAGGATTACATACATGATTTCAGGCCAACGCTTACTACCGGGGCCAGCGGTTCCACACCGAGTCTCTGCCGCCGTTTTACAAGGGACACAAGAACACGATTGTTCTCAGACCCGTCTTCAAAGGGCAGCAATTGATTACGCTGGGCTCCAGCGAGGTCTCCAAGTTCGATTCCCAGAAAACAGATGGGCTCTTTGGAATTGATATTAGGCTAAATCTCCGGATCAGGGCCAAGGTGGCCTAGTTCAAGGTTGGACACTTTAAATCCAAGATCAACCGCGGCTTAGACGTTCCTCTCAAGTCTAATCGGACACCTTCAAGGCTCTGACATATTCACCGAAGAGTTGAACAATCTGCAATAAGTGGGGTTTATCTGTCATTGCTCTTTCCTAAAAAATTTTCCAATGTTTTCTCTGTTGCTTTGGTTCACGTTGTTTACGTAAAATTTTTATTTGCCGGCCATTGCTATATTCTCTAATGGAAGTTGAATTGTAGAGAACAGAAGAAAGAAAGAAAGAAACAAACCACTAGGAAATGCTCAGACATCTGCAGTGACATGAAAGCCCAGAGTGTCTGCCAGCTTGTGAACCAGAATTTCTAAGTGAGTCGACTCATGCAAAAAACTTTTTAAGTTTATGACAAGGGACAGACTTACTTGGATCGGCCGAACAACAGGCTCTTTCTCCATCACTTAGCCGGCATTTAAGCAACAATATTTGATGCAACTACTCGAAAGGGGAGGATCCAATTCAGCGATAGGTTGAAGGGCTTATAAATCTAAGTAATGCAATCTTCCATTAGCCGTGTTGCCTGTTTTATATAAAGGAGATGAACTAACAAAAGAGAAATGACAATGACAGGAAACCGAAGTGGACACCAGAAAAAACGAAATCAGCGATTTAATGGCGTAAAAGAAGTCATGGCGAATGGAAGGAAAGAGGAAGTACCCTGCATATTTTGGACTCCTGCGATGAAAATGATGGTTCGGGTTTGTTGTCTCTTAGGCTTCTCCACCTAATAACTTGGGATTTTGAACTGGATTCTCTAACTTAAACCAGTGTCCTGGCCTCTTCGTAAGTGGATTTTAAGCTGTATTCCCACCACCTATCATAGCTCTTTCCTGAAAAGAAGGACAGGCTCGGTATCAGATTTCCACTACCAAATGTCTTGTCTTTAAAGGAAGAAAAGAACTGTTTTAAAGAATAGGGAATGGTTTGAACCGTCTCAATGCATGGATCGAATGGATGTTAGAGACAGGAAGGCCCGTTCTATATGGAACAAAAAAAGGCAAACAATAAAGTGCATTAAAGAGGAAAAGACAAATCAGCAATATTAAGGTTTTCCATAATCCCCTGTTTTCTCTCATCTTCATAATCTCCGATCCTCACCCGGTCTGAGAATGGAGCCTGTGAGTCAGTAGCGGTCCCATGGGTGAAGTGAGCTGCCGAGTCTGGAAAGTGCCCCGTTTTACATGCAGAAGAAAAGGTGAACAATAAAAGAGCATTAAAGAGGAGAAGTCAAATCATTAATATCAAGGCTGTCCATAATGCTCTGATTTCCCTGATCTTCGGGATCTCCGATCTTCACCTCTGCTGGGTATGGAGCACGAGAGTGAATTGCGGTCCATCGGGTGAAGAGTACGGTCGAATTTGGGAAGTCCCGAGTGTCAGCGGAGCTGCAGTTCGTAATTGGCTGGAAGACTTTACACTTGGTCACGGGCTGCAACTTACAGTTTCCTGAAGCGTTGGAACCTCTCCAGCAATCTTCATTGAGAATTTTGCCAACTCAATAAAGATGGAGTTGTTCATACTTTCCACATTGCAATTCTGCTTAACACGGGCAGTCTCCAGTTCTGGCACCTCAAGGAACTTCACGATACGTGCAAATGCAATCTTTGCCTGAATGAACACTGACAGTACATAGGAAAAGATGAAATTGGATCCTGAACAAGGCTAAAAGTGGCGAGAAGGGTGAAAACTTTGTTTGCATTTAGAGGAACTCGGAGGAAATAACATGTACCAGAAGTAGCGAAAGAGACCAAGAGAATGCTTTGAAATGCCTTCCTTAACTGCACTGCAGATAACCCCCGAGCCAGTGCCAATTGCCACCAATTAAGAGGTATCAGAAACCGGACATGCTTCAGTTCGGGCCTCGCCGTCTTTGACAGAGAGGCTCAGTTACACGGACATGTGGTATCCTTTTTGTCTTCTCTGCATTTCATGAAAATACGAGGATCATCGTGCTCGCTCCGTCTCTTTCGTCAAGCGATTTTTGAGGCATTTTTTCTGGTAAATATTGCGGTCGGCATCATTTACTCATTTTTGTGTCGCAAAAGCTGCACTTTGATCCCCCTTCTGAATAATTTTATTGGATTTTATGGGAGCTTGACGCTTTTCACAATTGATTGTACAGACTCGGTATCAGAAACCGCCAATTCTCGTAGGAACAAGTTGGACTGTGCTTTATCAGAGTGGGCATCCAAGATCTTGATCCTCAACTCATGAAGCCATCGCACACGTTGTGGATGGACACGCGCAAGCCTTCAAGTGGCTCTTGCCAGGAGAACAAGCACTAGAACTGGGCCGTTCATGGTCTTGTAGAAGTCCATTCTTTATGTTAGGGAACACTATGAATTACGTGTCTAACTCCTTTATTTAAAGGCCAATATATGGGCCGGAGAAACTATCATTAGTGGGAAACATTTAGTTAAAGTGCTATTGATTTTAATAAGATCTTTAAGATCATACACTATAATGGACCGGATTTTGCGGATAATCTTTGAAATAATAAACTAAACATGTTTTAAAGGGACAAATATTAATTCAAGAAGGGCTTTGCACATGTTGAAAATACGAGGAAAACTAAAATGAATAAATTAGGCTTGATTTGTTAGATAATTACCCTCCATAACAACGGAAAAAAAGGAGCAAAGATGGTAGGATTATGTAGAGTAGAAATAAGAATGGATAATGGAAGACGTGAGAAAAACGACAGTCAATGCAGTGCCAAAAGCTTCATTGCCTTGGCTAATGGCAACAGGAGCATGGACGGACCAACCCAGAAAACCTAAGACATGGACATCTCATCCTCCGTCTGTGTATTATAATCTTGCCTCAGAATTTAAAAGTACACCATTTTGAATTTAATACCATTCCTTACAATACTGGATCTGCTTCCCGGAATCAGAGCAATTGCTATTCAACCCATCAGAAATTGCTCAAAAATCTGCTGCAAAATCCTCACCTGGCGTGAGGATTGGATAATAGGAGTCAGAATTTCACCAATTCCACAGGGAAATGCAGAGTAGGGGATCGAACACCCGGCTTTCGGGCATGGCTTCACGGTCCCGGATCCCGACTCTCTTTCTGTTCATGTTCGCCGCCTTCTCGTCTATCTACGTTGCTGGCCGGTTAGCTCTCATTAATAATCGCTTCATAATTGTTGTTACTGTTAATTTGTCTTCCGATTGGATGTGCATCTGTTACTGCTTTTCCATTTTGTTTTGGTTCTGTTTCTTAAGTATTTAAAAAACGTTTTTGATTTTTTTTTTCTGGGGTGGTGTGTAGGCTGTGGCAAGATGCGGAAAATCGGGTATATCTGATTAAAGAGCTTGATCGAATAACCGGGAAGGTAGGTATTCTTTGTTGTGCTTGAAGTTTTGTTCTCTGCGGTTGTTATTCTCTTTCGTCTTTCGGTGTCTTAAGCTATGTTTTTGGGCCAAATGGCTCCTTCACATTTGTACATTTGGCTTGGGTTGATAGTTCCTGCAATTTTGGGGAGGGGTTAGTATCATAATCAGGATCTTTCTAGACGATCAGAATGTTAACAGTGAGATTTTGGGCGTGACCCTTATTTGGATACAAGCAAATAACGCATATATATCTGCAAATATTTCATTATCTTGGAAGTAATTAAGCTAACCGGTGCTTTTATTTTCTGTATTTTAGGGGCAGTCTGCCATATCTGTGGATGATACATTGAAAATTATAGCCTGCAGGTAAGATTGCTTTCGTCTCTCACTTGGTTTAGTTTATCATGCTCCAACTATAATTGATAATTCTTTGCTGTCATTGATTCTGCTGGGGATTCCAATCATTGTTTCAAGTTTTTGCCATGTGCCTGATGTTGGACGTTTTGCTTGTTAGGGAACAACATAAGAAGTTATCGGCCCTTGAGATGGAGTTAGCTGCAGCTAGACAGGGGGGTTTTGTTTCAAAGCGCTCTACAGATACTAATTTGTCTAACTCTAAGAAAAGGCCTCTGGTAGTAATAGGAATACTCACAGGTTTTGGCCGCAAAAATAACAGAGATGCAATTCGTAAGGCGTGGATGGGAACTGGTATATTATTTATTTTTTGCAGATTTAATGTTTTATTTGGTCATGTATCAGATGTGTTTGATATCGTCCTATATATTGGACAAGATGGTTGCTGACACATCCAAAGTTCAAAACTAAGAAACCAGGAGTAAGTGCATACTGTTGGCAGATAGATACAGAAGTAACACTCTAATTCAATATTAACAACTGAACTTGCACTGACAATGACAATTTCTTGGAAATATTATGGTATTTAAGATTTTAGCGCAAGAATTTCCTTTAGGAGCCATTAAATAAAGCATCTTTGAAGGACTAAACTACAAGCATGTTTCCAAACAACCAATACTTTAGGCAGAGTTTTGCTAGCTATTCAAGTCTGGTCTACAGAAAGAAGAGTTGTCATCATGTTAATAACGGAATAAAGTAGCTACTTTATTGGAAGCTAATGGACGCGCCCACAGCAGTCTATGAAGAAACATCTAGGGGACCAAACTATCTTTGATCACATAAAAAACACTGGAAGAGCTCCATTCAGCTGCCTAATTTGTGGATTTGATCAGACGTAGTGATTTAGTAGATATGTTCCTTTGCAGCATATAAAGTTGTGACTAATGGATTCTTTACGTCATAGTGTTTCATTGGTGTTTATTGCATCTTATTAGTCAATGGATTCATAGTAGATGCTGTCTGTGTAGATGCATAGAACGTCTTGTTTGGTAAGTGATGGTAGCAGCAGGCTTTTTGAATGTATTATGCAGATCATAGAATATATAGCATTATTATTTATACACCTTTACTGACAGAAAAACTTAAGGAAGAGAATAAATTTAAAGGCAGTGTCCTGGTAAATTGGTGCTTTTACAATTCAGAAGCAGAAGTATCAGAGGATTGTATACAACCAGCATAATTGCTTGGTTGATGTCGCATCCATCAGCACTACATATCTTTCCTCTTCATGGATCCAAAACTTGCAAACTACTAAGTTCACTTTGTGTGTTGTATAAATTTTTGGTTTCTGGAATATTTCTTTCTTTTTCCGAATCACTTTATCCAAGTAAACATTTACTTTTTTAAGATTTAAACCATTGAAGGTTTGAACGGATTTCTTCATCTTTACAGGTACAGCTTTGGAAAAAATGGAGCATGAGAGGGGCATAGTTGTGCGTTTTGTCACTGGAAGAAGGTTTCCTTCTTTTGTTGTCATCTTCTTTTGCTATGTTCCATGCCAAAGAAATATAAGATAGAAGCTAGAGATCCTTATTCTGATGATATTTTCTCTTGCAGTGCAAACCGAGGGGACAATTTGGACAAGAGCATTGACAGTGAAAATAGACAGAATAATGACTTTTTTATTCTTGTAAGTCTTAATTGTAATTATTTCTATATTTTAGAATGCTTACTTTAGTGGCTTCTGTTTTTCTCTAGTAATGAATTTATTTAATTATGTTACCTAAGTACATTATTTTTGGCTGTGATGGTCTGAGATAAGGGATTTATCTTTTCTATTACTGATACTTAAGCCTGCAATGAACATTTTTAAGTCAAAAACTGGACAGAAAACTGGAAATCAGAGTATTATGATAGATAAACAGCATGATTCTAAAGAAACTAGAATATCATGGTTACACAGTACTTGAAGCTTCCAAATACGTTAAAAATTATATTTGGTTGCAACTTGCATGGTCTTCTCAACCTATCCATTTTTTTGGAGACAAAGAACTGGAAGTAGAAACAAGGTCCAAACAACACGAGCTCATTTGTCTGATTATTTTGCCCTTCCTGTTGACAGGACAACCATGTGGAGGCAGATGGGGAGCTTCCAAAGAAGGCTAAATTGTTTTTTGTTCACGCTGCAGAGAAATGGGATGCTGAATTTTACGCTAAAGTCAATGACGATGTGTATGTGAATATTGGTTAGTTTCATCTTTTATTGGGTGGATTAATAGGTATCTTATTTTCATTCTAGGGACTCTCCTCTAGTAGGTTATGACTCTATCACTACACCTATCGTTAAAAAATACCTGTTAAATTTGTGAACAATAGGTTATCTTCTTTTCATTATAGGGACTCTCCTCTAGAAAGACATATCTCTCTCTGTCACTACACCTCTCGTTACAAATACCTGTTAAATGACCTTTTCCAAGTCCAAGTGTGCTCTCATTCAAGTCAGTGAGCAACTGAGCAAGAGATAAAATTTTAATATTTCAATAATGTACAGTGTCAGTGTGCATATACTAGTTTATCATTCCTTTTTTGACATTCTGTTAGGAGAAGTATTCTTTACTTTCAATGTGTGGCATCCTCCTAGTGTTCTCTCTTCTCAGAGGACATATAGGAAAGTTTGGTCTTCCTAGTTGCTACTCGTGATTGCTAATTTTGGACATTTAAGGTTCCTTTCTGATATCTATCGTAATTTTCTGCACAGATGCCTTGGTTGCTACTCTTGCTGCACATTTGGGCAAACCTCGTGTTTATATGGGATGCATGAAATCAGGCGAAGTTTTTTCTGAAGCGTAAGTTTGGCCTTAAAATCTAAAGATGAATCATGTACAAGGTATAAGTTGAATATGAATCTCAAGGTCCCCTGTGGTCCTAAAACTCTTAATTACTGGACCTTTTCAGGAGCCAGAAATGGTATGAACCAGATTGGTGGAAGTTCGGCGATAAGAAAGCGTAAGTCATACTGCAAATTTATTTCATCTTGTTATTCACATGTAAGTAGAAACCCTTGCTGCATTGGATGCTTCCAATATTCATGAGTTTTGTGAATGTCACTTAATTGTTTGAAATATAAACTTTGGTTGAATTTTAGCTAATTTAGTTGCTCTTATGGAACGAGACTGCTTCGAAGTTTTAAGTTTGTCCTCATTCTTTATCAACTATAGGATTTCTTAATCATGTTTTATATATGCCTAATATAAGGGCTTAATCTACTGCTATTCATTCAACAGTGATATGGGTACAATTATGAAATACTTTCTCCTTCATGAAGCCTCATGCTTAATAAAGTCAAAAACTTCCATTCTCAAAGAGAGAATAGAAATTTTTAACGATTTGAGGAACAGTAATTGGCGTGTCCCAACTAGCTTGCCCATGCTGAACATGATCACCGTATTCTTATTTTAAATCAAATTGTTATAGGATATTGGGGAAATTTATAGAAGTTGGTATATATGTCAATTTCTTTTTAAATTCAAGCCCAGTGTGGGACATATTAAATAGTGCGAAGAAAATCACTGCAGCAGGAGCGGGTCTTACTTTATTATTATTATTTTTCTAACATGTTTGTGCACTGAAACTCAAATAAGTTTATTGCATCCAACAGGTATTTTCGCCATGCATCAGGTGAGTTGTACATCATATCGCGGGCTTTGGCTAAATACGTATCAATTAACCGGTCAGATCCTTTTTCTTTTGTTCTGTTGATTTTCTCACCATCTAATGTTGAGCAAGGACTAACTCAAGGTTTATGGAGTGTGCAGATCTATTCTTCGTAGCTATGCCCATGATGATATCACTGTCGGATCCTGGTTTATTGGACTCGACGTGAAACATGTCAATGAAGGAAGGTTTTGCTGCTCATCTTGGTCAGCAGGTATCTATCTCTCTTGTGTATCTTTCTGTTTTGTCGTGAACAGCTGCTTGCAGATAAGTGCTTGATGGCATTTCTTTCTTCTTTCTAGGAGCTATATGTGCTGGTGTTTGATTTAATTCCCTTTAAAGACTGTCAAAGAAATTATGAACCAGACGCAGATGGTGGATTTTCTGGGAAGTGGCATTATGCATCTCAAAATACGTCTGCAGTCTTCTTCATGTGAAGTTTGTGAGGTTTTGACAGAAGGAGCACAGCTCTTAAAATATGTTTCTTGTCCATCAAATGAGAGTTTGAAGATACAATATTGAGATAGAAGAGATGGGAGTGTTGGCTAAAAAGGGTTATTGAACAGGCAACCACAATGGCAAAGATGGACACATTTTTCTGTTGCCCAATGTACCATAGTGCCTACTAACTTCCTTTTTCATATTTTTTTAGGTTATTCTTTCATTCCGGGGGAAAAGTTTGTACTGGAACAGCTGATTCTTTTCCATTTGGAACCTGTAACATGTAGCTCTCCTATATGTTCCTAATGCTTTCAGTTCCGATACCATTTTGTTAGATCCATTTCTCTATTAGGCTGAATTGACAAGTGAATCCAGATTCTTTTTTTTTTCTCTGTTACTGAAGTGCCTCTAACCGATTAATGCACCTTCGATTGACTGTGAGGTTCTCTAGTACCTAAAACAGTAATCACTTCACTTGAGGAAGTGTGATTAGGATGACTGAAGAATATAATCTTGGTCCATGGGAAGAAAAGAGGGCAAAAGGAAAGAAATCTCCTGCTGTTGGACAGAACATGTTCAATTCATTTACATAATTCGTAAAGGAACTCAATTGCATGACAGGATAGATACAATGTAATCAATGCCTAGCAAGGACATAAAATGTACCCAATTGAGCTATTTTTTGACATCATACTATAAAAGCCAATCTAACATTCACTTAGTATAAGCAGCAGAAGCATTCCATGCATTCTCACGATGAATTATTCAGGAAATGAGCTAGTGCCTTGTCTGTGTCGTTGTCGTACATGACTAAGGCTTCGGCAACACCGTTTGATGGAAACCCCATTTCTCGTATAAGTGTGAAAGCGTTGACAAATTCTCGAACCTAAACAAGGAGAGGGAAACACTTTTTCAGGTAATCTACTCGAAAAAAAAAAATTTTAATGCCACGCTACAGCAGCAAACGAAGTATAAGAGAGAAATGATTAATCTAGGCATAAGTGAAATGCCGACAAATGAATGGCATTTGGAGATTGCTTTTGTCCAATTGGGATCCCAACGTGCCATAAACCTATGGCTATGAACTTTGGACAAAATAAGTGGATGATATGAATTCATTTTCAGCAAAATGAAACACCCGAGGTACAAGCTAAAGAAAAACTAATAATGAATTCGGATGGAATACTTATCTTCCTTTACTTTGTTTGCCTCTCCTTACTTACCTTGGTTGGGACCATTATGGTAAATGACCATGAAGTTAAAGCACAATGGATTGCCTCTTGAAGATACAAACTCCAGAGATCATAGCATTGATTTGTTCCCCGTCCCAACCAAAGTTGTAAATAAATATATGCACCCATATGGTTTGGTATTACTACGAAAGTTGATATCAGAAAAGGCTAAAGAGATACCTTTGTTGGATTGTCTCCATAATTTGCAACTGCAAGAGGAACAGCTTCTCGGCTCAGTCCCGAAGAAATATATTTACTTATCACAGGATCTGCAACAGGACCCTGAAATTTGCAGTAAAATCACTTAATCAATCAAGCATCCAAAGCGCAATGTCAATTACAAATCCTATCTAAAGCATAAACACATTTTCTTTGTTTTCTAGGTAATAATCCTCAACAGCAACTTCCTAAAGGACTTTTGCACATGAGTCACGAAGTCAATAATATATGGGATGGTAGTAAACATAAAATTGCTCCTCCAGAAAAACATTCTAGCATCGCTAGACATTCTGCTAAGAGACTATAAAATGCAAACCCCACACACTCGTACAGTATAAAAAGGAATGTCCAAAACTTCCATGGAAAATGAGCCTACCGATTGAGATGTTGACCCCGCAGGTCTAGATGGAAGGTTTTCCAGCCCAAGCCTGCTCCAGTTCTGGCTGTCTTTCTCAGCTTCAGCCAAAATTTTTCTCTCAACTTCGAAATCAAATTGGAAATTGCTCCGGGGAATATCTGCTACTTGTGGCGACAATTGAGGCTACATATAAACGAGTTAAATCTAAGTCATAATTTTTCTTTTCTGTTCTGTTTATGTTCCTTAACTAGAAATCCCCATATTAATTAAAGCAGCCCACATGACCCAACAAATTGCTCTGCAGTGTAGTCCTCTATGACCAAAACATGGAGCCTTTAGAATTGCAAAATACAAACCACGAAAAAGAACCAGAAACCCACTATAAATTGTCAATCCCAAACGAAAGTAGGCAAACTGCAATTTCCACAAGGACTAACAATCATGGATCAAATTCATGGAGTCCAAGTTCCCCAAAAACATGAAGAAGAACCTAAAAGCACCTCTGGTAAGTGTACTACAGAATTGAACGATCGTAGAAAAGATAAATAAGAAGCATGCATATATATGTGCATAGAAGGTAGGGGATTAAGATCTTGATGGTCAATCAGCACTTAAAAGTCAGCTCAAGATAAAAAGAAGACCACATAATAGCAAAATCGTACCGGAGGAGTGATCCGATATTGCGGCTTTATAGTAACCCTTATTCCCAATCCGGCTGCAAAAATAAAAATAAACAAGACAAAATCAAACAAAATGGCAACAAAATAAGATAATCCCAAATTACGAAACGGTAGAAGAAAAAGGATTACAAGAAGGGGAGGTATTGGCGGGGGTGGAGGTGTGGTGGTGGTGGTGGTAGGGAGAAGGGCGATTTGCCGAGGAAGGGCCCCCGGTGGACCCGTGTTGACCAACCCGCGGATAAAGAGGCTGCCCGTACATCGGATGGCTGGACGGCGCCGAGGATGTTGTGGCTGTCCGGTACGTCGGGGCATGTGCGTCGTATGATTGGCCGGATCTGGTCCTGAAATCGTAGTCCATTACCGGAGGGAGGTAAGAAATGAGCTTTCTTCTTCCAAAAGCGAAGGCAGAGAGAAGAGAAAGTAATAGAAAGAAGGAAACGCGTACTTCTACTTGTTAGCCTCGAAAACGTGGGTTATCGTCCTTAAAGCCGCGGGTTAAACCCGCGTGTTTACGTTTTCGGTACATCCTTCTGTCGCATCTAATTACTATTTTTTTCTACTTTTGATTAAAAATCCATGTACAAAATAGAATTCTCTAGAATCAAGCATATAACCGATAATTATTTTAAAAAATAAAGTAAAATAAATGGGAGAATATATTGTTTTCTTGTGATATATTTTAATCAAGTAGACTAATATGTCACGGTTCAAAGAGAACATAAAATACCAAGATAAGAGATGATTTTTAGAAAGATAAGATATAGTAGAAGATATTTTAAGTATCTAGATAGATAAAAATTGTATCAAGATTTCAAAAAGTTAAAGATATAACAAATTTTTTAAATAAAGATAAAAAAGTTAGGGTGAAATAATAAAAAATGGGAGAAGATAAGATATTTATGAATTAAAATTAAGTAACAAGTCATTCCTTAAGAAGCATTTATAGTAAATTTAGATTTTAATTAGTTTATTAGAGCATGTAGAGACTTTGGCACAATTTTAGGCCGCAATTTTCTAACCATTTCAATAAACCAAATTATTTTTTCTAACCATTTCAATCAACAAGAAAAAAAATATATATATATATATATATATACTTCATTTTGCTGCCACAGTACTTCAATACATTCAATGTAATCCTTAAAATTTTTCTTTCATATCGACATGAACAAAAGCAATGAAGAGAGTTTGCTGTCATGAGCAAGAGTAAACAAAAATGGATTAATCCCGAGGCAAGCAGTTGAGAACATCACCATTGATTAACTATGTATATGTACATCGACGTTTACATACAAAAGGAGCTTTGACTGGAGGAGACAACATACAACATAAGCTACATGGGCTACTGAGGCTGAGGCTTAGTCGACTACAGACCAAATATGTGGTCATTTCCGCCAAATATGGCAGCACTGAACTGTCTAGTATTCAAGTCACTTTCCAGAGGAGTGCCAAAGCGATCAAGCCACTGAGTCGGACTTGGGCTGTCACTCTCCTCTACCCACTCTGAGGTCATATCAATGTCCTCAAATTGAATAGGATCGGCTTCCAAAGACTTCGTTCTCATTTGTCTCGCCAACTTTAGATTGTAGTGTATATACACAAGGTCATTCAGTGTTTCTCTATCAATCTTGTTCCGCTTCTCTGAATGGATTTGCTGAAATGTGTTCCAGTGCCTCTCGAAACTGAAACTGCTGCATACTTGACTTAGTATTCTAATGGCAACGCGCTGCAATACCGGTGCAGAGTCGCCATATTGTTCCCACCAAAGCCCTATAATGAAATGGCATCAAGTTTCAGATAGCCGAAGCAAACAGTCATTGGAGAAAGCATATTAGAAAAGCTATCTTGTTTAGTAGAAAGTTCGCCAACTCTACGATCAGTAAGTGCAGACAGACAGTTGCCATTCATCATATACAGGCCATCAAACCATGGAAAAAAGCAAATTCAATATAACATGGAAAATTTCGCGACAACTTTTATCTTTTATTGTCTTCAACAACAATTGCATAAAAGGCATCATAAAGAAACCAAACCACCTTCTGTGTGTTAAATCGGTGACCTGTAACCTCGATGTATGGATCATGGTTGAACAGGTGCAGCAATCAACGAGAAAAAAGTCTCTTACTAACTCAGATGTCTTGTTTTTTCAGCATGATGATCGACACACGAAAAGAACAAAGCAGAGGTTGCCGGGTGTCCCTTCGTTGAGAACATACAAAAGTCTCAATCCAGACATTTTAAGATTAAATAACCTTCTCTTCTTCCTCTTAAAAAGCCAAGTAGGTAGTTTTAGAATTTAGCTATTCTAAATCTTGTGAATGATACTATTTTATTTGTATCTTTAATAAGTAAGGCAATGTTCACACTGTTTATCAACTTGAGTTTTCAATCCAGTTCAGTTTTATGTCTCAGATAAAAAACTATCTCTTTAAGCCTCCAAATTGAGACTTTGAAATACTAGACTTTCCTTAGGATATCACCTATGCTAGGGTATTATGGCAGCTAAGGGGATAACATCAATCATAATGATAGGGACAATGCGCTGTAATGGGCAACGTGTTGTTGCTGTGTACCTTAAGGAAGCAATCAGCCCCTTGCATTTGTCCTTTCCTCTGATATGTTGAAAGACGCAATTTACGAAACATCCCATAGAAGAAAACTAGCTCTTGATTTTCAGAGAGATGTTTTATAGTGCAAATTTCAGTACTTACCAGGTGAAACTGTATCTCTTGCTTCCTTTGCTAGGTTACAAGCAAACATCCCTCTCGCCTTGGTAAAAGTACATATTTGATTGGTGATGTCACGTCTCATATCAGGCATGGGGAGTAATATCTCCAGAACTTTGTAAAGGTCTTCTTTCATCGATGGAACAAATTTCATCTCTGGATTGTACTGGATACTGGGGTTCAAAAATGCGGCTGCTGCATGCAGAGGTGAATGGAGTTGATTCCGCCACTTTCTATCTACTATATCTAAAAATACCTTGCACTTATTTTCATCCATTATGTAGTATGTCCTTATGGATTCCTTGGCCCTGGTCATTAGCTCATAAATAGAACCCACAGCCGGTTTTCCTCCAGATACTTCTCTCAACACTTTCAGAAAAGGCTCAGAGATGGCTACACTCTCTTCCACTGCCCTCCAGAAATCATTATCTTCAACAAAGGCAATACAAGTTATGCTCTGTGGTTTATTTGTATAAGAGGAGTTTGTAGAGTACTCAGAACTACTGAACATAGGCTTCAATCTTGACCTTTGCTTCAACAATGACTGCAGTGAGAGGAAGTTGGATATGGACTTTGTGATACCAGTCTTAATGAGTTCCTGTCCTCCAGTATACTGTTTCATCAAATCAAGCATTGACGCATTGTTGTATATGAACTTTGTTATGGTTTGTGCTTGTAAGATACATCTGTTCACCCAGTCTACCTTTGAAAATTCCTCCAAAATTAAATTCACACATTGAGAGGCACAAGGAGACACAAATATTGTTTTGTAGTTCTGCAGGATGTGGTTTGCGATACCAGTATAATTGAAACTACTATCCATGATAATTTGCACAACATTTTCTGGGCCAAAATCTTGAAGAACCGTATCAAATAAATCAGCAAGGCATTTTGTGTTCTTGAAGTATGAAGATGCATCTACAGATTTGTGAAAAAAGGTCCTGGAAGGTGATGAAACTAGAAAGTTAATCAGAGCTCTTGATTTATTGTCAGTCCATGTGTCTGCAATGACAGTACAACCAGTAGTAGCCCACTCTTTTTCAACGTCTTTTGATTGTAGGCTCACCTCAGACTTGATTCTTTCCAACCATGCAGTCTTCAGCATCTCTGCTGATGGACCTGTAAATCCAGGACCACACTTGGCTATTGCTTCAATCATGAGATGATAGGATGAAGAACGAGCAACACTGAAGTCCAGCTTATTCTCGAAAAAAAACAAAGCAATACTTTTCTCTGCATTTTCTTGGTTGTTCAAAGAGGGTGGAGCCATTGGTGTCACCGCGGGAAAAGCTTTTGAAATTGGAGATATTGCATCCAGAATCGGGGGAGCTTTAAGTCCTAAGATATTGCCAGTAGATCGTGCTTCTGTTGCTTTATGCTTAGTAACACAAGAATTTTCTTTTGTCTCCTTTTGTGCTATTATAGATCTCACCCTGTCAGTAACATCATCTCTCACTTTGGTACACGGATTGACACCTTTACTTGGAAGTCGAGATAGATGATGCTTCAATCTACTGATGCCACCATTCAGAACTCTTTGGCAAAATTTGCATTTTACTTTATTTCCTTCCAATTTCTCAGCATATTCCCAACAAACATCTTTTTCTCGAACCACTGTCAGGATATAATGTATATTAGGTCACACATACATAAGTACTTTCTGTTTTCTCGACATCTTCTATCAAAACATACTAGTCATGGCAGGTCGATACAATTACGCTCATTCAAGATGCTACATCTTTAGCCAAAAAATTAAAATCATATTTGACTCATTAGCATTCTTAATGAGGGGAAAACAGAATGGTATACTTATATGTAAGTGCACAATATAATTGGTGGTGTTATTAATATTTTACCATTACAAATCCTACGTTACCAATAATTCAAGCCATCTATTCACCAACATCTAAACCATCACAGAGAAACTGGACTTACTGAGGATATGGAGGCCGTTCTGTTATCCTGGATATCGACCTACGCAGGGGGAAAACCAAGCTAAACTGAGTACCTGAATAAGCATGCATAAAACATGACATTGTTAAATTTTCAAAGAATTCGAAGAGCCAAAAGGAATAGGGTGCAGCCAAGGTTCCAAGCATCTCTCTACCAATATTATCTTACACAAGAATTCTGATGAAACAGCAATAACAATAAACAATTACTTGTGGGTATGCGTAGCTGCACCTTTTTGAAGATGATAACTAGATAAACAGAAGGGCAGAGGACGCAAGCAAGTCCACCACCATGGAACTGAACATTTAAGTTGAGCGGGAAACTCATAATTAAATTCCAAGCGACTCAATAATGGATGAGTCAACTTTCTGCTTTATGATGTAGCAGAGGAAAAGTAATTTTATGTACTTTCGGGAACACCGAAGCAATAACCAAAGCGAAGTACGATGGGGACATCTGAATGAACCATTTTTGCACATTTAATAAAATTCCCGTAGAGTAGATATTGATGTTTAAACAGCGGGGTCAATTCACATATATGTTCTCTACTACCTGATACAAGCACAGTCGGCAACAAGTTAAGCAAGGTCTAATTAATGGGAACCAGAGGAAAAGAAAAAGAAAAAGAAAAATAAATTGTCAAAATCTCATCCAACTGTCAACTTCCACCATGCATGCAGAAAATCCCATAAGATAGGTTCAAATTCCTTTTTTTAATCGAGGAACAGCAATAAATGACATTTTGTTTAAAAAATCAATAACAATGGAGTTCCTGTGTCAATTTCAGCCCTCAGATAAATTTCATGGCTTGCTACATTCTCATGCCAACTTCAGAAAATTTCCATGTGTAATATTCCAATCTTTATCCTGCCAGACAAATGCATACTTCAAGTTTATATAAACAGCGACAGAGATACAAATAGGCATGCAATATATCCTGGTTCTCATTTCTCTCTATCTCTCATGTAACATCCACATTGTCTTCTACCATAATCTCAACTTCTGTTTGCACTCAATGTGAACGTTTTTCCTTTTCCTCGGTCTCACTTCTTCCCGGCAGAATTTTCCGCCGAAACGAACAGAGAATTTTGCTGAACCTTTTTGCAGCATTGCAGAAAGGAACTTCCGACTTTTCCCTTACTTTCATCTACTTTCTCATTAACCAAGCAGAGAATTGCATTTCCTCGTCCAAATCTAAAACACTACGACTCAAAACGTTTCAAATTTGCAGTGAGCAAAAAGAAGTTATCAAAATATAAAAAAACTCATGAAATCGTGCACTCCGGAGAATTTATGGAAAAGAACCAAAATGATAAAGAGAAATAGCGAGAAGTTTAAGGAGAGCTTACAGAGAGAGATAGAGATTTGGTGGTTCTTCTCGACGGAGAGATAATCGGAGGTAGCTGAAGATTCTGGATCTTTTTAATTTATCGCGATATCTAGGCGTTTTGGGGTTTTCTTGGCGTTGGCCCCTTTGAATTCCTCCTCTTTATCCTCTCTTTTCTCGCCGTGTTCGATCTTCGCATTTCTTTTTAGTTTTTCATTTGTTTACTGGCGATATATCGCGGACTGCTTGTGGACTCTGCCAATCTTCTGTGGACACGTCGATAAGGATATCTGACGGAGACGAGGCTGGTTACGACGACGTTGAGACACGAGTGGGGAATTGAAAAAAATTATGTGCGCTGGAAGCTACTCCCGTTTATCGGAGCCAGGTTTCGATCCTGGGACCTGTGGGTTATGGGCCCACCACGCTTCCGCTGCGCCACTCCGATTTGATGATTATGTTCCTCAAATTAAATATAGAATTATAGTAGCTTAAACCAATCAAGCAAATCACCAAGCTTTGTACCACTTTGATGATCTGTTTTAAGTGAGAAATTTAGGTTGTTGCTCAAGTTAATGAAGATTGAACGAAGCAAAGCAATAGGTCTTCAAAAGAAGATGGCACAGCTATTCCAAGAGTTAAATGATTGAAAAACAAAGACACCTAACTTGGTGTCATCTTTCTTGTGCTCTCCCAATAGAGGAAGAAGAGTTTCTCCATGGCTTTCTTGTGCCAATATTCCACAGTCAATGAATACGACTTCTTGAAAACCACCCGAGAGACCGATGCCGACCCTGATCAAAGAAAGAATAAAGTGTAATAAAAAGGCCCTTATTTCCTCCAACGTCTGCAATTCTGATTCCATTCAAATTTGCTCCTTATACGTCGTCTTTTGTTTTCCAACAACGCGTGGAAGTATGGCTCATAAACAAGGAAAGTAAAAGTTTTTTGCGTGGGTTTCTCACGCAATGAGAATGTCCTTTGCTTGAGGTGGGTACCGTGTAAAGCATATAATGTTTTGCAGGTAAACGTTACGTATATGGCCACGCTTGTTGCCCCATCAACATCTAGATAACGGACGGCAATGTATTATATTGGTGATGGGAGTATAATGGTGGTCCATGCTCAAGTGCCAACAATTTGGTATGAATATTATCATGAAAAGCACGAACAATCACTAAAAAAACAGCAGAAAAAAAGTATATATGCAAGACAAAAGGTTTGTCTATATAGAAAGAAGCACTTGATAAACCCTGATAATCAACCCTCCAGTGGCCCTCATGCTGAGTGCTTTTTGACGTGCAATATCGTGGATTTTTCTTCTTATGCGGTGAAGGTGCCTTTGCCTGAATAAACCAAGGTTCAAAAGGAGAAGGTTACAAGCACTGGCAGTCCTAGTCTAGCTTTTGGTGAAAGAAATACCATGGATTTAGGGACCGTTCCCAGAAGTCAAAACTTTGGCCATTGAATCACTGGCTACTATTTCCCATGCAACTGTCCAATGCCTATGCCTGCATCTTCTCCAGATCAATTAAATAATCCAGGCTCTTACAACAGCAAAATTGAGGAATTCAGGCATTGGCTTATTTAACCTGACTTTTAGCATTGACTAACTACAAGAACGATAGAATAGTGGACAGCCTCCACGATTTGGCATGTTCATTTGCCTACTGTGCTCCCTAGTATCCCCAGGGACAATCGACAAAGTAGAGGCACTTTTCATTCTCAAATCCTCTTCTTTGATGGATTGTCTTTTTCTTATATACTTTTCTCAGTCATAAGACAAGATATCTTAGTCTCTTTTTATTTTCTTAAAAAAAAATTGTAGGTCTTGGATCTTCCATTCAACATCATAACATAGTGCGCCCTAATATTTATCATTTCAGTACAATAACGTGTAGCTTAGTAAATGCCCTCTTGGCATAGATGTCAATTTTTTTTTTTTTGATAATCTAAAATTCTCATCAAGCTTTATATAATGCCAAATAATCGATTGATTCCACAGCCTAATACCCTTCGGAGTTACCCGCTGATAGTAACGGTAGCCACAGATATTGACCAGAAATAGTAACTTACAAGGAAGTACAACAAGAGGTTTCAATAATCTTATTTTGACAATCCGTTGATCAGTCTCTGTCAAAACCTTCAAGGTGAATACGAGAACTTAAACAAGCAAGAGGATGACAGAGATGGAGATTGCACATAAGCACACGTGTTCTTTATATCGAGAGGCCAAAATCGGTCGTCGTTGTCAAGAATACACCATGGGTTGCGTGTAGTAACGCCGCACGCAGAGTTTAGGATTGTCAAGATTGATCGGCATGGTGTTTAGATGCAAAGTCAACGCTGTCCCTGAGAGTTGGTCACCGGCATGTTTGATTTTCTGATTTCTTTATTCCAGACGCATATGCTTTGGCTGGGTGGATACAGTGACAGCAACCTAATTTAAGGGGACAAGTCATTGAATGTATCTTTGGGTTTAAAAACTTCGTCTTTCTTGTTCTTTTTGGTTGTACAATGAAAGACGTCGCAGAAGAGTGTTCATCACAAGTACTTAATTTATCCTCAATGCACTGGAGAAGAAGAACTAAGCCCTAGTTCTTCCAACGTCTTTCTTTGTTTCTGATATATTTTTTCAGAGTGATCGCTTCCACTTCCCATGTATCTTAGTTTATCAGTTACAAAGTACAAGAACGAAGAATAAGAATCCTCTCTGGCAAAATTCTCGGGTTACCAACTGCGTTAGGTATCTTCTAATCTTTGTTTATTCTTCCACCTTGTCTCGCTCTTTCTCTCTTCCACATGCAGCCTCCTGTTCGTTCGCTACAGGTAAAAAAATATCGAGAAAACAGCAACCGCTCTGGCTTCTCAATGATTATTTAATGGCTTTTTTAGTTTTCATTGCATGTGGTGCTGCTTCTTTAAGAAGCAAATACCAGCTCATGCACCATCATTACCATCATCATTGCTAGGTCCCGGTATGGATTTTTCTCTGATCACTTTTCCTGTAAGCTCAAGAATGTGATGACGAACTGTCTTCTATTGCTTCTGAGCTAATACTTGTCAGTTTTCCTTTTTTATTTCCTTCTTCAGGAGATAGCCGAGCCTCTGCACATATGGTAGGAGGCAAGTAGGGATGCTGTTGGAGTATCTTTTGCAAGCTTGGTCTGATCTGGGTGGGTAAGCTTCTGGTCTCTATTTGAATTCCTTCTCTTATTATCTCTCTTTTTGTTTGTGAAAGAAGATGAAAACTTGAAACATAACTGAAGCGAATAGGTATGTTAGGCTCTGTGTAGTCTCTTTCTCAGGGTGTAATCAGTGAAACACCTGAAATGTGAAGTTTAGAACTTTCTCTCTATCCTTTTCTGAAACTTATGTGAGAAACCATACTGTGTTTGTGAAGAAGCTGAGAGCCAGAGTCAATGAAAGACTTAACGAGATTCAAAGTTTCCAACTAAAACTGCTTATTTTTTTAAAATAGAGCATGATCAGAAACCTCCAAAAGTCAATCTTTTAGAAAAATCTGCAATTGGTCTGTTCTAATGAATATCTTATTACCGCCCAATTCTATATGCTTGTTTTGCAGATTCTGATCCATCTTCGTTCAAAATCCAAGTTTGAGGGAGCAAGTTTTGCAGACAGTTTCATTTTAACGGCAAATTTGCTTGATCACTCGACCCTGTAGCTCCGACAGAGAAGATGAGAAGGGAAATTGACCTCCTGTTAATTTTCTTATCAATTTTCTTCATTTTCTCGTGCACGTCCGGCGACCTGGCTGAAGATAAACAAGCATTGCTTGATTTCCTTCAGAATATCTCGCACCCGCCCTTTTTTAATTGGAATCAGAACTCTTCTTTATGCGATAATTGGAGAGGAGTTATCTGTAACAATGATCACTCCAGAGTCATTCAACTCCGATTGCCGGCGGCTGGCTTACAAGGTCCGTTCCCACCAAACACTCTCGGTCGCCTCTCGACACTTCAAGTTATAAGCCTACGATGGAATGCGATATCAGGTCCTTTCCCTTCTGATTTCTCCAAGTTATTAAACTTGACCGACCTTTTTCTTCAATTCAACCAGTTCTACGGCCCGTTGCCTTCGGATTTCTCAATTTGGAAGAATCTTACGGTCATTAATTTATCACACAATAACTTCAATGGAAGTATTCCTCCTTCAATTTCAAATTTGACTCAACTCACAACTTTGGATCTTGCAAACAACTCGCTTTCGGGTGATATTCCTGATCTCCCGAATCCTAGTTTGCAGACGCTAAGTTTAGCCAATAACAGTCTGACTGGACCTGTGCCTAAATCCCTTCAGAGATTCCCACTTTCTGATTTTTCTGGCAACAATCTTACCGTAGAAAACGCTCTTCCTCCAGCTTTTCCGGTTGAACCACCTCATGTTCAACCATCAGCGGGAACTAGAACACTCGGTGAACCAGCAATATTGGGACTCGTAATCTGCGGTTGTGTTCTGGGGTTTGTAGTTATTGCTGTTTTTATGATGCTCTGCCGCCAAAGGGAGCGTGCAAAGGGTATCCCGGTGAAGCAAAAAAAGAAGGAAGTCTCTTTAAAGGGAGTGACTTCCGAGAAGAAAGATAAGGATACGAAGCTTGTCTTCTTTGAGGGAAATAATCTTTCTTTTGACTTGGAAGACTTGTTGGGGGCATCTGCTGAGGTGCTTGGGAAGGGAGCATTTGGGCCAACATACAAGGCGGCTCTGGAGGATGGAAGCACCGTGGTGGTGAAGAGGCTTAAGGAAGTAAGCTTGGGGAAACGAGAGTTTGAGCAGCAAATGGAATTGCTTGGGAATATTAGGCATGAAAATGTTGTTGCATTAAGGGCATATTACTATTCCAAGGACGAGAAGCTTGCGGTTTATGATTACTATGGTCAAGGGAGCGTCTCTGCTATGTTACATGGTATGTCAATCCCTTCTTCTTTTTGATCCCTGATCTATGGCACTAGTAAAACCTTCTCCAAATTGAAATTTTGAAATGGTATGAAGGTTTGGTGCTTACTGATTCATGCTTGTTATTAGTTTTTGTGCGTGCAAGCTAAACCAAAATTCTGGACTTCCTTAGGAAATCCCACTTTCTGAATGCTTTTTCTGGAAGTATCTTGATTAAAGTAGGATTTCATACGAAAACTACGAAGGTTTCAGCAGTCTAGATTACAATATGTTGGTTATGGACATCAGAAATACGAGAAAAGGTAGCATTATACACAGCCATTTCTCAACTCTCTTACCTCAGCGTCCAGTTCTGTCAGGCATTGCAAGCACTTAAAATTTCAGTGAAGTTTGTAGCCGAGGAGTCCACATTAATGGCCTTTATCTCCCAAAATGACCAGCAATGGAATTACATAAAACGTATCCTAAGCCCTTTAACTTTCAAGGATAAGTTTAGTTCCATGGGGAATCATGTGTTTGCCAATGATCATTAACATATACAGACTATATACTGCCTACTCATTTTTCTCTGGCCAGAACAATTACTTTTCTGCACGTACTTCATTTGGTTGCAAAGATGTTAAAGCATCTCTGATAATTAATAGGTAAAAGAGGGGAGGAGGGCCGGATTCCATTGGACTGGGAGACTCGGATCAGAATTGCAATAGGTGCAGCAAGAGGCATTGCTTATATCCACGCACAAGCTGGTGGGAACAAACTTGTCCATGGAAATGTAAAGGCTTCTAACGTGTTCCTCAACTCCAGAAGATATGGTTGCGTATCTGACGCTGGTTTGGTAGCATTGATGAGCCCAATACCCGCACCAACGAGGGCAGCGGGATACCGTGCCCCAGAAGTAACAGACAGCAGTAAAGCAACCCCTGCATCTGATGTCTACAGCTTTGGTGTTCTCTTGCTTGAGCTTCTCACGGGAAAGTCACCCGTAAATTCCACAGGTGGTGGTCATGAGGTTGTTCACTTGGTGAGGTGGGTCAATTCTGTGGTCAGAGAGGAGTGGACAGCGGAAGTGTTTGACGTAGAACTTTTGAGGTATGAAAATATAGAAGAGGAAATGGTAGAAATGTTACAAATAGCCTTGACTTGCGTTGCAAGAATGCCAGAGGAGAGACCTAAGATGGCAGATGTAGCGAAATTGGTGGAAGAAGTCCGTGGAGTGAATACTGGAAATAGACCCTCAAGCGAGATTAGATCTGAAGTCTCAACCCCTACGCCTGTTATGGCAATGGCATCCCCGGCAATGGAGGCATCCTCGGCAGTGGATGCATCCTCGGTTAATCTTTGAGATTCTTTTGTCTTGGTCATTCATAATATGGTATTCTATCTTTTTTCATTTTGGATTTCGGATTCAGGATTAGTTGAGATTGGATTTTGGGCAAATGCCTTTGATTATTGAAGCTGTTTGGTCTCTTAAATTATGTGATGAACTTGGTGGTATGATAAGTTTAGCCACCTTATTTTGCAAAGCTCAAAGTTTGACTCCACATCATTGAGTCATTGCCTCTGTTTCATGTATGTGGAATTTAAGGGTCATTGCTAGCAAACAAAGACCTATTTATTTCCTCTGTGCGCGCATGTGTTGGGATTTCCAAATGCCATTGAACTACCAAAGCTCATGCTAAAGAAGTTCCATTTCATACTTCCTCCAAAATGCCTTCTGTATGCTATGGCTATTTACCATCTTTGTTTTGGCCTCCAAATTGCTGACAACCTTTTTTTGGTTCACTTGATCATATACATTCTAAGAGCTATCTCTTCCTTGATTATTCTAATTAATTTCCTTAAATAGAAACTTCCGATAGTGAATCATATGGGTTATTATGGGCCAACCACTCCAGTTTCTTCAAATACAAGCCAGAAAGGAAAATGACACAAGAGACATGAATTTTAGAATTCTATATACTCAAATTTACTCCATCCACACGTAAAGTACAAAAAAAGCCACAGGAATGTGTTTTGTATAGGAGCTACAACAAGATATTTAGATTCATAAGTAAGAAATATTTCTCAATGGGGCTGGACTTGAGGCTGAGCATAACTCGACAAGACGTACCAAAGAATTTTTCATTTTTACAATAGAGCCAATTGCCGGTGGAGGCTACAAGCACGTGGTGCCAAAAAGCACGTAATGTAACTCATTTTCTCACGATTCTTGTTTTAACTCCCCCTGGAAAACACATAGAGAGGGTTTCAGAATATAACCCAAAAGCAAAGATGTCTAGCTGGAACAACAATATCATTAGCAACAAATTCTTTCGTTACAGATGGAATCACATACCTTCTACCTCCTCAAATTGTACTTCCTTCACCAACTCAGCAGCTGGACGATATTCAAACCTAACAGTTGTCCACAAGAGGATATGCACCAGAATGAGAATTTTTCTGAACTAAGTTCTATTGAAACCCTACCAGGATAATTCATTGATAATAACAATAATAGTAATAAAAAGGACTTAAGATAACAGAACATCTTTTCTTTTTTCAAATTGATAAGCTGACAGCTTTATTAACAAATGATTCTTAGGACAAACATTTCAAGGCAGGCAATTTATCCTCTAGGAAAAAGTAGAGAGAGTCGTAAGAAAGCAGTACTCTTGCAAAGTAAGGATGACCGAGCATTAAGTGTTACATAATTCCTGTATTTCTAGAATCAAACAACTCTTAACCAAAGAACAGATCTGTTATTGTACACATAATAAAATAATATGACATCATTGTTATCCTCCATAAATAAGTAAAAAATCTTTCTTATTGGAAAATTACACAGGTAATCTTCCATTTCAAGTCATGCCTTTACCCTCCATCCTTTTATTATCGAAGGCAAAGGCACCACTGAGTAGGGGGTAATTAGATTCATAAAGTAAAAACTGATCTTGCCATCGAATAGCATCTAGCGAAAGCACTGTAAAAGACATTAGTAGGCAGCATTCAGGAAGACAATTTGCCCACAACCGAATCTTTTGATTCTATCCCAGGTTGTTAGACCATAGGCATGCCAAGGTCTAAGCAAACAAAAAATGAAAACTGAGACTACATTGATCTCTATTGACACTCCGGCTTGGAGTGCGTAGTTAATTTAATGTCTACTGAAAAGTGGAATGCTGCATTCAGAAGGATTAGTTGGAGAGGAAAACTTGTGGACGTGTGACCACAACTTACAAAAATAAGAACCACGAAGGTCCCAACAGATTTGTCTAAGGTTCTTAAACTCAAATGACAACCCCGGAAACATAGCAAAATCAAGCCTCAAATGCTTGATCCAAGTTTTCTGAAGAACATAGCACATTACAATCACATAGATAATGATGATATCTTATTAAAGCAAAACAAAGGTTTATGATCAGCAGTAGAATGAGGGTAAATTTGTTTTTACCTATTTGAGAAAACCACATCAAGGTCACAGCCAGATGCACTCTTAGCAGCTTCAACTAGCACAGTAACAATTTCAGTCTTGCGAGTGCTAGCCATGAGTAAATCGTACTCTTTAGGAATTCCTATTGCAAAGAAATTATCACTTAGTTCACTGAGACACATCTTATCCACAGATGCCAGGTCAATCCTCCGTTTAAGTGCATCAGTATCCGGATCAAAAATGTAAATGGCAAAGTCAGTAATGAGTAAGATACGTCGTTTCATCTTCCCCGAACCAGTGAACTTCAAAACTTTATCAGCAAACAGAACATGCTTGTCACCTGAAGAGATAAAAAAGGCTGTCAAAGTTAGTAATAATATTTTGTTTTTTGGCCCTTTGTCTGAAACGGGATGTGGGGGTTGAAGAGGTGACGCAAAAATATAATCAGACATGTTTAAGGGAATCACATGTTTCTGAAAAGTACATTGAACCCATATATTCTGCTTCTCTAGCCTATTTTCACCGTATCAAAACAAATAGATCAGGTACTGTCGTTGGTTGGGAACAATAGTACTTCAAAGACAGATTTTGGCATAAAAAACAATGGCGCCCCTCAAGTCCATTACTAGCTATGATTTATTCTTATTTTTATTTTTTTAAGGAGCATTATGCAAGGCGACTAATCTATATAAGTGATCAAAAAACGGGTTGTCAAGGATCAGAACAGAAGCAACAAAAAAAAAAAAAAAGAAAGACACAGGCGACTGTACAATTTTTCCTTTCTTTTTTTCTTTGATGAATTTCAACTCCTTGATGACACTCTTTAGACTAAAATCTCCCAATAAATTTTAAGATTATTCTCACTTTTATGCCGAAAGTTTCCAATATATTAATGAAGGATCTCACATTACATTTGAAATCACCAAAAACAATACTAAATGACCGAACCCTTTTTCACTTCTTTACATTTAATCATCCCCAATCTAGTTCACTTTATTGTGACCACATCAACCAGGCGTTAAACTTACATATTGGATTACAGAAGAGACTTGTCCCCGACCAATGTGTATGGAAGTTCAAGCTTTTAAGGGTCGTTCTTTGTTTAGCACAACAGAAGAACAAAAATGTGAACGACCCAAAACAATAAGTGCAATAAAACTTGATCACTAAAATAACATCGTTCAGACAGTACTCCAATCACTTCACAACCCAAAAATAGCAGGCAAGTGGTCTAACAGAAAGCAGCGTCATAATACCACGAAGATCCTCTACCCACAAGCTACTGTTCAGATGCGCAAATTCACATATCTGAGTAAAAGCAAAATTTTACATTTTCGAGGGGCTAAAAACAATTAAAGCAACAGAAAAAAAAACTCGTAGAAGTAATCTAAGTCCAAATTCCTAAATCAATTCAGTCACACAATACTATTCAATCCTTAAATCAAGATTGCAACTAAGCAGATGATCCGAAAATCAGCAAAGATAAAATAATAGTGTTGAAAGAAACCATTCACCAACCAATTCCAACCCAAATTTCCTAGATTCGATCTATTAGATTCAAAGAGAAACCTACTAAATTCGAAATAAGCATAAATTCAGATACGTTCAGGTCTGAGCCACCGGAATACGAACTAAAAAAAAATAACTTTTTTTTTCCTAAACGTAGCAAAATGATCATTAAACCTATGAGACTGCATGTAAAGCAGACCTTGTTTCTGCAAAAGCTTGACCAAGAGGGGGTGGGCAGCCACGTCGACGTAGTCACCTTTGTAGTCCCTGTGGAGTGAGGTTTTTCTGCGGACCTTCATTCCCATGAACGGTTCTTGATCTTCCCTTAAATTGCCATTGGACGGTCTTAATCTCCTTCCAGTTACTTCTTTGCCATCGTCCCCCTCGGCGGCGTCGTACTTGGGCTCTTCCGGTTCTTCAATTTGGACCCGCCTCTGCTGTTGGATCCGCGCCATTGCTCTCGGGCAAGAGAGCAAGTCTGACTCGGCGAGGCCTCGGTGAACTTTGGGAAGAGAGAGAGAGGGGAGGGCGTACTAAAGTGGCTGGGTGCGCAGCATGTGGGGGAAGGTGGGATTCTCTACCGGCAGAGCACGTTAGCTTAAGCCACGCCACGCATTTGACGGCGAGAAAATGATGATGCCAGAGACGTTGGGCTGTCAAATCCAGAGCTAATCATCAATCATACCTCGTTGTTATCCATGCATTTCCATTACTACACTTCCCCCATTACCAACTCAACCGAACCAAAACCAAAACCGAATCCATCGAAACGGCGTCGTCGGCTGAGACGCAGTCTCCACCACTCATTTTCAAGTTTTTCAATTCACGTCTCGTCGGCCAGTTGCATCTTTCGGCGTGAAAAAAGAAAGAGAAGGGCATTTCGTACAGAAAACGCCAGGCGGGACCCACGAGGAGGGAATAGCAAATTGAACCAATCAGAGGGAGAGAGAGGGGTGGAGCGACCGGGCACTTTTGGTAAACAAAGGTCACCACCGCATCGCATTTTCTTCCTCTTTTCCTTTTCCCTTTCCTCGCGAAGAAACCCACACGAAGGAGGATCTCTCTCTCCCTGCTCGTCTCTTTCTCTCTCTCTTCCTTCTCTGTCTCGTGGTCCGATCCTCTTCTCCTTTCTGTATTTATTTGCGCGTAGAGGCTGTTTGGTTTGTGATCTTAGAGATTGACTCCTTGATCTCGTGTCAAATCAGGGGTTTCGCAGATGGCTTCCAAGCGGATCTTGAAGGAGCTCAAGGATTTGCAGAAAGATCCTCCGACTTCTTGCAGCGCCGGTAACTTCTCTTTCACGCCACGTCATCTCCGTTCTTTCCTTTTTTACGTCTTGTTTGCATATCTCATGCCTCCGATCCCCTGATCTCTGTTTATTTCCATATCTGTTTGTATTCCCCTTTTTTGGAAAAACATTTCTCAGGTACCTGCGAGTGGTTGTTCCCTCCTAAGTTTTCGTTGGCATTTTGGTTCTTATTCCAAATTTAATTACGTTATATTTATGTCTATACTTTGTGCTCTGCTGGGGGAAGAACATGAAACCTCAGCAGAGGGCGTTCTGGAATCGTCGCTGAAAGTTGCAAATTATGTGTCTGAAGAGGGGGTTATTATGGTGCATTTATTTCTGTAATTGTAGAATATTCTTTCGCTCAGCGAACGGCAACGGTCGCTGACCTGGCAAGGGGTCGGTTGCGTCTAATCTGTGGATTTCTGGTCTCTATATTTTTAGATTTCATTGATGAGGGAATGCATTTTGGCCATTGGCATTGTTCCGGTCTTTAACGCAGAGATTAGCTCTCTTTATATTTTGGATTCAAGATGTAGCGTGTTCGACGATAAGCATGTCTGGGAGCAAGTTAATGCTCATACTATTCTTCTTCTGCTTTTGGTAACAGGGGGCTCTGATACGTTTTGGAGTTCACATGTCATTCTTATCACAGCTTCAGAGATTATGTATTAACATCTTTGCCTGCTTATAAATTCTTGATTTACATGTAGATTTTGAGTACTGATATGTCTGCCATCATGTGGCTGGGATTCCGGGTGTATTATGAAGGAATATAAGTTTGATCTTATGGCTGGGACAGAATTTGATATTTATTGCAACTGTGCATTTTTAAACAAGATGTTCCGAAGAACAGCAGATATCATTATTTTTGGGAATACTTCTACTGTTTAATAAGATTAGGACTTTGCAGGTGCTCTTGTTATTACCAGGATCTTTATAAGCTAGTTCTCCAATCTCAAAGACGTTCATTTGCAAGACTTTTTCCTTTTCGAAAGTTGGTATTGCCATCCTATGTTTATGGGTGTGTAGTTTTGTATTGATGCCGTTGACTTTTGCCTTTTGACTGGACCAAGTAGTCAATGCAACTATTCTATGGGTTGAAGTGGCCAATCTGGTTCGGTCTTCTTAGTCTGGAAATTTTTTTCAGCCTCAGTTATCTAGTGCTGGTCTATTGCACTAGATTTCTAAGAATTTGCTCGAAGAAATCTTTTGGACTCAAATTTAAAAAACTGACGCAAGCTTCCAACCTATTGTTAATTGGCAATTTTATTCCATGTCTTTCTTCTTCTCTCTGTATATCCATTTGAGTATTCATCTTTAGCAGTAATAAAGCTTACATATCCTCTTGTAAGCAATGTTTATTATTTCTGCCGCAATATCGATCATTTCATTTTACTTTTTTTTTTCTCACACAAGTGATGTCGCAGGTCCTGTTGCGGAAGACATGTTTCATTGGCAAGCAACAATTATGGGTCCTCCAGACAGTCCTTATGCTGGGGGTGTTTTCCTAGTTACGATCCATTTTCCTCCAGACTATCCCTTTAAGCCACCAAAGGTACTTTGTTTCATTGTTATGTTGAAATTGGAAATTCTTCGTGCACTGGAGTTTATTTGTATGCTTAATTAGGTCTCTGATTCTCAGTTCCTTGCAAATCAGATTGGTTACTTCAACTGAATGGGGTTGAAATTAAGTCAAAAATCTATTATGGTGCATACTGGCTGTAGTATTCTCAGTCTTACTGAAATATTACCCACTCTATTCAAAGGCATGGGTCTTAGTTGTGTTTGGGTTTTTGGCTGCCCTACAAGATTTTTGTTGAAACCTTTTATTGTGTCTGTCTTTTTCCCAATTTTCTCCCCTTATAACAAATTTATTTTCTTGGGTAATTGAAACAAAGTGATTTTATGGTTTTGAAACTTGGGTTTGTATATTTAGAAAAATTGAGCAAGCATTCCAGTAATTGTCCTGCAATGTACCTTAATAGCATCATCATCGTTGAATCTGGCAGGTAGCATTCAGAACGAAGGTGTTTCACCCTAATATTAACAGCAATGGAAGCATTTGTCTTGACATCTTGAAGGAGCAGTGGAGCCCTGCCCTAACGATTTCCAAGGTTTTTGTCCTGTAACCTTGAAAGTGACAATTTCATATACCAAAAAAGGGATTCTTCATAGCTATTAGAAATTACTGGTTATTATTATGCAAATTTCCAAGGTTTTTATGCTTATTATGTTACACTGCGTTGAATGTTCATCTCTCACAGGAACTGAATCATTCTTGTAACATGTAGAACCCTTATGCCCGGTTCAATATCCATCTCTCTTATTCTCTTGGTGGATAGCAGAAAGACGATTAATTAATAAATACTACTCACTTATGCATTGGTAGGAGCCTGAAATGGTTTTTGTGAATTATGTTGTCCATGGGAAAGGCTTCTGCGTGCTTTCTTCTCTTCCTAATGAATGCGGTTAATTAGAACATCCTTTTGTGTATAAATCTTAACTTTGCATGCTTAGGCATACTGGTTTGCATTAGAGACATTATTTTGTTATGGTTGTGCAGTTTACCGAGTTGCAAATCATCATTCCAGTTCATAAAATTGTTTGTTCTTTTAATCTTTTAGGTGTTGCTGTCAATCTGCTCGCTGTTGACGGATCCCAATCCCGACGACCCTTTGGTGCCAGAGATTGCTCACATGTATAAGACAGACAGAAACAAATATGAAACAACTGCGCGAAGCTGGACCCAGAAATATGCCATGGGCTGAAAAAACTGTGGTATGTGGGGAAGGAAACTTTTGTTTTAACCTTTTCTGGCATGTCTATCAATGTTTGTTGTCTCGTCTTATTCCTAAATGAACCAAAGAAGAGGTTCATAACATCTCATTCAAAGACGAAAGAACCACATATGTACTTGTCTTGTTGTTTGTATGGATAATTTGACCTTGTGAACAATGGAATGTGTCCCTTTAACTTTGTTCCGCCTAATCCTTCTGAGGACCCGATAATAGTTACAGTTCCCTGCTTTTCTTTGTTGGTGCATTAGGATTTCGCATTTTCTGTCGCTCATCTACCGATTCTTAATGGTGAACGAGAGTTGTTCCACAATATTAGATTCGAAAGACTGTAGATCGGTTGGGTCTGAGGAATGGTCATTCCGGTTTCGTTATTTTTAGTAATTTGGAATGTCTCACTACCACCTTTTGGGACGGAGATATTGCATTCCTTATCTTTGGCAATCTCAGAAAAGGGGAGAGAAGTGCGGGTATGTTCGTAATTAGAACTTAATCATATCTTGCTACGCTGGCAGCTAGTCTGAGGGGCGAGAATTGTGGATGCTTCAAGTCGCAGCTGCTGGATCTCTGATTGAATTTGTCGCCGCTTGACAATAACATCATAACCGAAATTGATACGTCAAATCATCATTCCTTCCGCCTGTTGTAATCAATGCCGTCCAAACCTTTTGAGTTTTGTGTACGTTTAATGAGTCTTCTATTTTGTCGATGACTTTTAGAGCCGAAGGTTCAAATAAAATGTTGACTGAGACCCCGTCGACCCACCGGAAAAAAGAGATTGGCTTAAATATGCGGCTTTTTTATTTTGAAGCCTAAGATGACATTCATGGCCCATGGTTAAAGGAGTCATCTCTGTTTAAATCCATGTTAAAGACGGGGAAACCTGTAATAGTGCCAAGAGATTGGATCTCCTTTAGAGGCCTCTTTTCCTCCCAAATCTCTGGGACTTTGTTTTTCTTCAAGTCCTCGTAACTGGACTCGATCATCTGTTGGCCTGGTGGTCCGACTTTCAGTTCGTTTCTTGGGTCTTGGGTCTCTATAATACTCGAAAATTAGCCGATAGTTCAAACGCATATCCAACCCATCGCTGCTGCATTGGTCGACTGGCAACACAAGTCAGGTAATTTTAGCAAAGAGTGAAAGGAGAAAACAATTATTTTTCTTGCACGTACAACGTAAGAAGAGAGAACTTTCGTCTTACCAAGGATCCATATGGAACTACCATCTTATGAAGGCAAAAACTGAAGTTCATAGAGGACAACACTGATCACATGGAACTACCACCGTGTTCAACCCGCAATTAATCGGTTGTAGTGGTATAAAGATGGAGAGCTCCATATTAAACGTATATGATTAACCTTAAGGTTTCTAGATAAACTTTTGAGTTAACTCATTATTTCAACCGATGGCTACTGAGTCAGATCCTATTTTCTTTAATCTAACGAGAGAAAAAGCGTGGCAGCATGACTAGCAAAACACAAAAAATAGTTCAAGTGTCATTTTCATCGTCAAGGCTCCTCGACAACGAAGCAGCAATCTTGTTGACTGCTTATGCCATTTGAAAAATGATCCTACGTGGGTCTATAATTAAGAGGGTGAGGATGCTGTTGCCTATATCAAGAAACCCTAGTCTAGGCTAACAAGTTGAGTTGCAGGTAATATCTAGCAAATTCAGATAGTTCTTTTGTCAACCACATATTAAATTCTATATGACCTTGTGCTGATCTCGTTGCTGAGTCCTATAATATTATGTTCTTGTATAATGCAAACAAGTAGACAGAAAGAAAGCTATTTTCCTTGCCAGGACTACAGAAGAGAAGGATGCTGTGCATTGCAATGGCAAATCCACCGCCCGCGCATGCACACCTAAAAGATAAACCCACTTGTGTGGGCTGTGTCAAACACATAGACAACACTAATCTGTGTGGCTCCCGTATTCAACTCCTCAAGGATCATGGAACCCCTTGATTAGTCCTGTATCAACTTGTTCTTGAGCCAATGGTTTTTGGGCCTTGATTAGAGGAAGCAGATCTTGTCCACATGGATGCAAAAATTTATCCCAAAGGGAACATCCATGCCATCTATTTATCCTGAATTCCTCAATAAACTCCCCTGAATTAATTCGATTACAGAATTAGCTCGTGGCTCAAGGTCAAGAAGGAAAGGGCTGGGGATTCTAATCATGTGCATGAAAGGGGATTTGATATGTGATTAATTTATTCTAGTTTTTGAAGTTGTACAACTTTCTGACTAATCTTGAAGCACTTAAGGTTCTAAACCAACAATCCTTGAATCGAGTGACATGATATCATTTAGAAATCAAAGGTTTAAAGTATCAAGAAGGTAAAACTAGTACAAAAATTAAATAAAAAAAATCCCCATGACAACGAGGAAAGAAAAAATATAATATGGTCAAGTATAATTTCCACTATTACAAATATTTTTTTTTTTTTTTTTTTTTTTTTTTTTTGGTAACCAAGGTGTCCGGGCCAGCTTGCGCGCACCTCGACTAATCCTTGGGGAAGGCTAGTACAGCAACCCACCGCCATGACCCCCCACTTAAATCACAAATGCTCCCCATGGGGAGTTGAACCTGGGACCTCAAGGATCCCAAGCCCAACCCTTACCAAGTGGACCACCTTGATTACTCTCTTCTTTTACTTTTGTATTCAACCCCAAATGAAGTTACTTCTGCCACAGCTTGTATGCAAAGTAATCACAAAGACTTCATCTTCTTTTCAACTTTTCGTGTTACAAATATGAATGTGACAAACTTAGTGGGTGAAGATAAATGTTCGGACAAGACCCTATGCAAGGAGCATTGGTTGTTGAACTCTTCGTGGCTTACTTTGATTATCAAGCATTATAAAGACTCCTCTCTCTTTTTAAATTTTGGCATACAACCTACGATATTGGCCTCCTCAAATTTAAAATCCTAGCCAAAAGGTTTACATCACTACATGATAGTGACTTTTCTGAGCCAAGCAAAATTATAATATGAAAGTCACTCTGAATTATATCCTAAAGATTCACCACTAGTTGAAGCCAAAACGGAGGAATTTAGAATTTCGTGTCTCACTCATGCCACTTGGTTGCAAATCAAGCATAAAAGCTTAAATCTAAGACGCAAGCTGCAGGCAGTTATACATCATTGAAGTGAAAGGGACTACAAAGGATGGATGCTTCAAGGCTATCTCTATTTCTTCATTCACTTTAAAGTAATTGTGTTTCAAAGGAACGACATATAAATTGACAATACAAAGGCACGATATACTAAGTTTATTTTATTTAAACAGTGATTGTCACAATGAGTGGGTTAATGAGAGTCCGTGAAGGGCCGGGTGAGTTTCAGGGGAAGAAAGGGAAGGGAGAGGGGAAGGGCAAAAAAAAAAAAACCTAGTTTATGAGGAACACGAGCACCCGCTTGCCAATACTTCCTTAGTTGGTCGGCATTCAAAGAAGAAATGCAAAGTCGTGCAGGATGGGCAGCCCCGATACCATGTTACGAACCAAGTAACAGAAAACTATATTTAAGTACAAGCTGAAAGCAGCTGTACATCATTGAAGCAAAAGGGAACATAAGGGATGGACGCCCGAAGCTTCCTCAATCTCTTCATATTTTGACACTACCAAGCTTTAAATTAAGATTAGGCGACTAAGTTTGGTCAACATGTGAAACTTTACTCTCTAGTTGAGGAGTTAATGTAACTCCATTCTCAACTCAAATTTTGAATGCCCTACTCTAATCTTTTCGCGTAGCTTAGGTGACTGATAATTGCTTCAAAGTTTAGAGGACGAGGATTAAGAAGTGGGCCTAGAGCACGATAAATGAGGTCTGTGTCTTCGCATTAATCCTAGCTTAGACAATAATGCTTAGGTTGAACCCGGTTTTGGTTGTAGTTTAGTCAAACGTCAAGCTTTTATTATGGAGTTCTGCGAAAGATATGTACATATCAAAGAAGACACAACCTGCATGTTCACGTGGAACCACCTCCACATATGCTGACAAGGTTACCAACCCTCTCATGGATTCCTTTCCTTGTACATTGAAGATTGCTCACATTTGTGCATCTTCATCAACCCTCCCGGCCTACTACTTTTCTTTCCTTGTACGGAGTTCTGTACATAGACAGAGGTTGGAACGAATGTATATCATCATCGAAATACAACTAAAACAGTTTTACAATTTTTCGTTCTTTCGGGCAATTTCCGGCGAAGTCCTGTCATCTTCTCAGGCGACCAATTCTTTCAGTATACAGTACTCCGTACAGATCACATTTTTTACACTACAGATTTGATAGAACGTCACTGCTTGCACCAAAAGAAGCCCGGAAAGTCATAACTCATAAATGAAGAATAATGCCTGGGAACGCTAAATCTAGTTTAATAGTTCCTCCTTCCCCATAAAAAAACATCGCGCATGAACCTTTTTATGCGACTGCATTAACTATTTATACTTCAAAGGCCAAGGCGACCCATTTCGTTTATATTCAAAATGCATGTAATGCTTTTACTAATTAATTATACCCGAAGAATCTTCAACGGGCTTGATAATTCAGGTTCAAACAGTAGGACAAGACTACCGCAAAGAAGATCGTGCCCACGAGTGGAGCGGGCATGGTCCCTAAACTCAGGTTCGTTTTATTATAAAAATAATAGCTAATTCCAGTTCCACGTAGTTCACTCCTTACAGGTTTGTCTCTACAGAAGAACAAGGCGCCGAGGCTGAAATAGCACAAGCTCAGGTCTTCAACTTGTGCATATTTTTCTGCAGATTTGTATGTGGCGAACTGTCAAGATCTCACTTCATTGGCTGGGAAGTGGTCATTGAGCTGGACTTGTCTGATAAGTACGATTGATTAGTCTTGATTAGTCTTCTAATCATGTTTGGAATCATTGTTAACAACTGATAAGCGTACAAGACGCTGTGACAGCTTAAGCCAGTCAGACTACATGTGAAAGGGTCTTACGCGGTCCGTTCCTTTTTGCAGACAGGATTAGGCCGTTCATTTGTGCCATATTTGGGTTCTGATTAAATGTAGGCAACCTAAGCCACTTTACAGGTGATTGCCATGATCGAATGCGTATTGTCTCGGTTTTTCTCAACATTCATACGGAGTTCTTACTTTTGGAGTTGGCACATATAAATGTCTTATAGTAGATTCTAACAAAAAAGGCATACCTAAAGGCCCTTTCAGCGAAAGGCAATAAAGAAAGTGTTTTTTCTCCAGCAAATCTCTCCAACACCCGCTGTTTGAGGCTTTTCGAATTCAAACCAGTCATCCCAACCAAACCCATTAATCTCCGATCTCCAAAGAAGTTGAGGCTAAAACATATAAAATAATACAGCATGTCTCTAACAGACCCCGCATTTTGAGGCGAAAAAAAAAAAGTGGCATTCTTATCGATCTTACGCCCTCATTTTCAGAGCTTTGTGGATTCCAAACCAATTAGCGAAAAGGTTTTAATGCACAAATCCATTGCCCATACAAGTAACTCTGCATTATTTACCCGATATGCTAAAAATAGCTCCTTTTCCGAATGGGGCCACATCACCCCCACATGAGGAAGGACGTGAACGGCGCCGGTCACCGGTTGTCAGACAATGTAGTACCACTTGGTTGGACCGAATGAACCGATCAGCCTCGGTCACGAAGTCTCGGGACAGAGCCCCTTAGAGGCGAGTTAATGCACCGAGATGCCTTCCCAAAACCATTACCGTTGGATATTCTTAAATATATGGATAAATTATTTTACACTGGACAGATTGGAGACAGACCAAAAGATAATACTCAGAAAGACATTTATCAATGTTTTCAAATACCCTCAACTGCAGCTGGTCTTAAAAAGGTGGCAATACTTTATTCTTTGCACTAAATCTCAGTAAATGCTCGAAGATCACCGGTATCTCATGGTATGACTACGTCCAAATGCTTCTCTCTGAACACCTGAGCCCATGATGATCGCACTTCCTCTCTTGAATTAGTCGTTGTTCAGTATCTCAAACACGAAAGAACACACGAACATGAGCAAAAAGTAACATACGTGCACATCATTCTTTTTTTTCTTTCTTTCTTAATGCACTCGTTTCACTACCACATGAAACCCTACAGGTGGAAGCTTATGATTCGTTCTGCAGTGGAAGTCAGTGAAGTTGAAGCAGTCGACAGATGTTTAAGGAGCAAGCAATAACCATGATTAGTTATTTCTCATTGTTTATGGGATACAGTAAGTGCGTAACATATGTTGCTTCTGCAGAGTGTAAGTCTGATACCAGAGGAAAAAAGGAAAAGCGAAAGGAACAGATACCAGTGTTTTCCGGCATGTTAAAACTGATCTTCGTATATTTCACAGCTCCTTGGTTAAGAATCGCGGGCTTCCAGAGAACCCAGTTTTAAACACCATGAACAATTGCGGAAGAAGCATGTTCCTGCAAAATCTAACTTTTCCGTTTTAGGCAAAGGGCTTAAAATGGAAATGCCAACGCTGGTATCCTCCAAATAATTGATAGATATTTCAACGATGAAAGGGATCAACAAGAGATTTTTCATTTAAAATAATGTATCTTTCCTTCCATTTAGAGTCATAGCGTGGGGGAGAGAGAGAGAGAGTGAAACCAACATCTCTTGCTTCAAAGAGAAGATTGGGCGTAGTTTCTCAAGGAGGATCATATACTACTGTATACTTTTTTTCCTTATTATAATCGATTTAGCTTGTTGCCTTCATAAAAGTCCGAGCTCACAGTCATCGGTGTTCTAGCACATTCGAAGAATACCGCAGTAATAAAGCTTCAAATTCGAGTGCGAGGTGGCTCTTCTTTTTAGAACAGATCTTGCTTACTATTTTATGCTCCAGTGTTTAATACGGGGCTTGCTTCTCAGCCCAAAAACAACAAGATATTTTCTCCCATGTCTTATTTAGAACCTTAAGACAAGCTATTGGTCTGTGTTTATTGTTTTCATCGAAGCTTTCTCCGAATTATGGGGTGGTTTCTAATGAAATTTGGCTTTACCCTGCATGTTGAGCATCAGAATAGTGATGGGTTGATGATTTTAAAGTTAAATATCAGAATGTTTACAGATCCTGAGCTCTAAGAACTAAATTAATTCATTGAAATGACCGATAAGTTGATTCCGTGATTTCTGACATCAGTTATATGCAATGATTCATGTAATTAAAAGCAAATTCGGATATATTCTCAACAACCCACAAATATGGGTGGTTCAATGGAAAGGAAAAAAACAAGAGAAATTACAAAACATTACCAATAGAGGATTCTATTACAGCGAAGAACATGGAATATAATATCTATAATACCTGCAGATTCTTTTCTCCGAACTTTTTGGCACAACATTGTTAAATATAAAATAGTTGTTAAAAGTTTGAAGTAAAATCATGCACAACTAGTTGGTTGGAGCTTGTTTGGCATGCATAGGATTTCCGAATAATACCACCTAATATCCGTAGGCTGATCAGGCTTCGTTAATTTTAAACTGTTGCCTCTATCGTCGTCCCAATAGTTGCTCTCAAACTGTTGCCATTTTTAACTGAACAAATAAAACAAAAATATTTTATGTAAAGGAAGACGATATAGCTGCTTAGGGCTTTCTGTCCATGCATCCATGAATAAAGGGTTCTTTTTTCTTTTTTTGTCTGTTTGCTGTATTTATGGTAACTTTAGTATCTCACAACTAATTAATCATGTTCATTATTACGGTTCCTCTTATATTAAAAAGAAGGAATAAAATAGCAGTAGTCAACATGTGGCCGTTTGGGATTACATCGTGAATGTGACATATAATCAGGACCACATAATATGCAAAATTTCTTTTTTCTTTTCATCTACTTGCTCTACTTGTCTTAATTCTTCATACTGCTAAGATTTAAATACTTTTCTTTTCTTTTTCGCTTCAGGATCATATAATAATAGAGGACTCCACCTAAATCAAAAATTAAAATTAAAGAAAAAAATGATTGCCATGAAGTTTTTTGAGATTCTTATTTTGATGCAGCATATGAGCAGGAGCATGCTATATAATTTATGCAGGTCCGTTGTCTGGTTATCTATTTCCTCCTCTTCCCTTACTACCAATTTGTAAGAAGCATGACGATCCCTATCATTGCTCTTCAATATGGACGGCTTTATGAAAATAAACAAACATAAATATCATTTTGAAGGTTTTTGGGTTATAACTGGACCGCTAAGTTTGTGTTTGCCATCTGCATTGAAGTTTGCTACCTTTCATCACCAAACTCTAAGACCCTTAACATCAATACTTGACCATGTGGGCATGACTAGAACAGTGTTGCAGACAGAGAAGAGAAAGTGCAGTAGAAAAGCAGTATACGATAGGATATGAATGAAGGTTGGCAGCACAGTGATGCTCCAGCTCCAGCTTCTCGTTTACTGTTGAGACACAAGGAGAAAGATCGGCCGGTTTCACTCAAACCGAGAGCATCTAGAGCTCAGGGCTTTGCATAAATTAAAGTATATGGATGATTTTGGGGTGTGACTGCAGAGTAAAGAATCGAGCAAGTATCTTGGACTTGATGCTCATTGACTTATCCCTACAAAGCTTTCAGCAAACCACCAACTATATGTTACAAAAAAACAAGCAGATATTTAGCGATGGAGAAAAGACAGAAGCACCAAAATCGTTCGACCTTTCATTTATATATTCAGCTCGTAGAACACTCGGACGCACACCTCCCGCTGCTTTGTCGAATTTGGTGTACTTCCTGAGCTGTCTTTTGTGGTGTGCTTCACTTGGCCCAATCCCTCGGTGGGCCACCGTCCAAGGAGCTGCCGCAGCGTAATCGTGATTTTACCTCTGCTTAACCATAATGACTCTCTCTCTCTCTCTCTCTCTCTCTCTAGCATGGAAGCTATAAACAACTCTCTCCCTCTCTCTCTCTCACGGATAAACGTTCTGCAGAACCAAACCCCCACGCCTGGAAACAAATAACAAATCATTCTGATAATACCTACCAAGTGGACTATGTACTCAAGCGATTTTGATCCTTAGTTTGACCGTTTTATTGACAACGACAGTTCCTTTTTTACGAGGATTTTTGTCACTAAGCTCTTAGCTTTATTACCCTCTTGTCTCCACACGGGTTTATTAACCGCGGGCTGAGCTTAAACAGAGGCAACTTATCTTTGGTTTTCTCGGAGAGAAACTTGTAAAGATCCTCAAAAGTATCCTAGTTAAAAATGTAGGTACTGTGGTCGTCCCAACAGAATCTGACACATTAAATAGGTACGTCGTTTCTTTTTCTGAGTAGCAGAAGCAAGGATTCATCTTCTCTTTCTTCCAATTCGGGTTGTGGTAGCCCAAGCAATAAAGTACTCAAAATGCAGATGGGAGGTTCACATGAGTCTGAGTTTTCTGCTCCACAAAGCCCCAGAGAAATGTTCTGAGAATTCATCTGAATAACAATATGGTAAAAGACATAATCATGTGAGACCCCCGTCACATAATTAGCTCCATAGCCCTTGCGCTTTTACGTGCAGGCGTGCTAGCATTTTGCTACATATCTCTCCGCGTGAAATCTTTGTATCAGTTCAAACACATATATCTAAATGCATACAGGCGGTATGTAAATCAAAATCCATGGTTTTTCCACATCTACCAAATGTTTACGTAATTGTGATTGCGAGAGCAGAACAACCAATGGAGAATTTACGCATGGCTGGATATATGAACAGAAAAACACTATTTGTTTAGAGCTTTTTCTTGCATTTTAAAACTCAATATGAACAACCCAGTCGGCTTCTTTGTTTGATGCAGCGTCTGAGATTAGCGTTCGATTATTGCAAATTTCAAGCTTATGCATTTATGTATTAACAATGACGCTCAGCCTCCTCCATCACTCTCCCACATACTCAGCTTCTCGAGCTCCTTAAAAAACAACAATTATTTTTAAATCCAAAACAAGGTACCGTGCTGTCTTCGTTGTTGTAAGCAAGAAACCATCGAAGCTCATGTTTTTCCTTTTGGAACTTCCTCAGTTTTTGGACAACAAAAACATGGGATCGCCGATTCTTTTGGAACTTCGTTGTTGCAGTCACGGACCTCGAATCATCGTATCTTCAGAGCTCAGAGATGTATACGAATTACTGTTCAAGCGGCAATGTCTACCGGTATACGATTAACGTACGGCTTGTCTAAGTACCATCATTTCCCACGAGGATCATCATGACACTGTTTGCCATTAAAAGGTAACTAACAATTTCACCGAAGTCGGTGGAATGACCGTTAGGTGTGAGGCAGTAACTTTTACAGATCTCACGCGCCTGTTTAAGCAGTGAATTCACTTGACTTTTTTAATTTATGAACAAAAAAATAGAAGAGGTACATAATTTCATGTAAAAAATGAATATTAAAATACATTTATGTTTGCATGGAAGAATTAAATAAATTTCGTACGCAATACCGTTATGGTCGTTCTTCAAAGCACAAGATAAATAAGCAGTGTAGTTTGATTTTCTCTTCTAATTTTTGACCAATCAGACATGATTAGTTCCACTTAATTTATGTTACTTTATTTTCCGTTGCATGGAACGAGGAGCACGTAAGGCACGGGCTGGCAGAGCGCGTGTAACTGAGGCACCTCCGTTGTGGGAACAAAGAGAACAGAAAATAACCGGGAGACGTACAAAACCGAATTGTAAATGGCGGCGAAATCTAGGCTGCCCGCCACGTTAGTTCTAGCTGTGAAAAGGTAAATATAAAAAGATAAAAAAAAAGGGGAAATCTAATCAAAATTGAAATAACTTTTTTAACCCACTGGGCCAGCAGGATATGAATTATCCGCACATATGGAATACCAAGAGTATCCTTCCATAACAGCGAAAACTACACAATCAACCACCAACTCGCTCAAAGTAATTAGTGGTACCGCTAAGGGAACAAACAGTAATTAAGGTCGGTCAGGCTTTTGATTGGTCAGACACTAATTTGACCGATTATAATTTTGACAGAGCGGGTATCCTGGGCCTCACGTGGCCGGCATCACAGTGTTCAAGAAATGCCATGTGCGGACTCAGCACCGTCGGATACAATTCCATTGGAGATGATCTCTCTTCAGGACCCCACCGTGGAAAACGTGTCACGATCCCGAGCCATCATTGGGATGCGGCGGTCCGCGTAGGGTGTTAAATAGCCTCCCCCGGAATCTTTGGCCCGATCCACCGGCCCTTTGAAAGGACCTACCCCCTGTTATCCATCCTTTTCCTTTTAACCTGAGGGTTAAAAATATATTTTCTCGGAAGACTGGAAAATAATAAAGTAATTGGATTTGAAGATAAATATTTAAATAAAAGGGGTTGGCAATTTCGGCTGTTGGGATCCTATAAAACTCGGATTTCAGTGTTTCGGGTTCCACCGCAACTGAACTTCTTTCTTTGCTTTGCTTTGGTTTTAGCTTCCTTCGCTTTCCCATACATCATCTATCCCACTGCCACTGCTATTACTCTTGTCAACGAAGAAGCATTTCTCGTACACACTTGCTTGTTTGCTTGCTCTCCCTGTTCATCTGGTTTCTGATTTCGGATTCCTTGCTCCAACAAGGAGCGGAGATCTTAGGCGGTGATTTGATTTTCCACATAGCTTTTCCTCAAACGGTGCTTAACAAAGTTCTGGGTTCTTTCTATATAAAAGCTAGGTGAATCAAGTCTCATATTTTCTTGCCTTTTCAGTCTGGTTCAGTCCCCTTTTAGAGCCTATATTGTCTTCTGAGAAGTATTTATTATCTCCTCTGTGAGGCGCCTTGTTTTCCTCCTTGTCAAAGCCTCTTCGTTTTTTCCTCTTGCCTCTGTCCTATGCCTCGAGAAACTCTTGATGCTTTGGAGATTGAAATCCGAGTTTTTGATACTTTTGTTTTGAACTTCACCTTTTTGTAGTCAGCTGTGTCTCTCCCGTCTTCTTCTTCACGGTTTTCTCGCTTTCCTGGACCTGTTTGTTCTCTTTTACCTTCGGAACAATCTGATAGGAGTTAAAGATAAACATGGACCAAGACCCAAGTTTTCTATGCCCGATCAAATATACAGAGCATCGAAGCTCCACTAGAAAGCTCGCAAAGCCGAGAAAGCCACAGGTAGAGCAAAACACGCCGAGGGTCGTACGGATATCCGTGACGGACCCGGACGCCACCGACTCGTCCAGCGACGAGGACGACAGCCTCTCCTTCTTCGGCCGCCGGCGAGTGAAGCGGTACGTGGAAGAGATCAACATCGAGATGAGCTCCAAAACAAGCGTGTTGCCCAACACCAAGAAAAGACCCGCCGGAGAGTCCCTGCCATCTCGCCGACGGCCACAGAAAGCGGTTCCGGCGAACGGTAGGAAGTTCCGGGGAGTACGACAACGGCCGTGGGGCAAGTGGGCGGCCGAGATTCGAGATCCGGCGAGACGTGTGCGGCTGTGGTTGGGTACTTATGACACTGCTGAAGAAGCCGCCATGGTTTATGACAACGCGGCGATAAAGCTCAGAGGCCCCGACGCTTTGACCAACTTTGTCACTCCCCCGAAGGAGAAGCCCGACGCGAATGCAGCCTCGGTTTCGGGTTACGATTCAGGCGAGGAGTCTCACTCTCACTCTCACACTCTCTCTTCCCCAACCTCAGTTCTTCGGTATAGAAGTCATTCTATCGAAGAAGAAGCAGCCCAACCGATAAAACAAGAAAAACAAGACCACCAAGACCACCACATAAAACTGGAGGAAGAACAGGTAGCGGAGCCTGAACAACAGAAACCTGCTGTCGAGAATGTTGTCCGAGAATGTCAAGCTGAGACCAGTATCCCCGATGATTCGAGCGGAGATTATTTACCGGGTGACTTGCCGTGCCTCGATGACATTTTCAATTTCCCAGGCCCGGACACGCAGACACTTTCGGAGTTATTCTCCGGACCGACGATGCTTTTCGACGAGCCGATACCGGCGGATATATTCCAGCAGGACTTCGGCCTCCTGTTCAATGACAACACATTCGACGGCTTCGGATCCATGTCCTCGTCATCGTCGATGATGAACCAAGGAGAAGACTATTTCCAAGACATATTATGTAGTTCAGACCCTCTCGTGGTCCTCTGAGTAACTAGTACTCGCTGCAAGTAGCAGCCTTTTGGGGAAGAGTGTTGTTGCCGCCGTTGGCTTGCCGATTTCTCGGCAGATTTTGTACGGGTTGCAACATAGAATCGGCTAGTTTATTTATTTAATTTAATTTTTTTTTTTTGTTCGTTTTCATCTATCGTGGAACAAGAGCCGTTTGTTCATTCAAAAACATCTCCGTTGGAAGCAATGGCGATGCTAGTGCAGTTTAGCTGTCGTTCTTTGTGAGGCTTGATACGAGTGTATAATTAATTTTGATGCAATAATGGAAACTTACAGTCTTTTCCCAAATATCGATTGCCGGAAATTCTCAGATATTTGCCGAATCTTTTCAACTTGATTTCACCGTCGATTTTTGTTACGCAATAATGAGATTCAATGCACAGTGGCATTCCCTTTGCCTCCACACGAGCAGGCGCAATCAGCGGCCATGGCCGGTCGATGGGGTATGAGTCGTCGATTTCGCTTTTGCTTTTCGCGTCACGAGTGCGGGCTACCTACAAAAGCTTCCTCCCGTTTCCACGGCAGCGGAGAAGTCAAGTTTTATTATAAAGTGTGAACGCGGTTGAAAGGCGTCGCATTCAGATAGGGAAGGGCTTCTGCTCATTAGCCGGCAATCAGCGTCGCTGATGAGTGTGTTATTCCCACGTTGTCAGCCTATTGTGGGGGCCTAAGCCTCATTTTTATGATCCAAAACACACCCACCAGTTGTTTGATTCATAGTTACTTCACAAAGTCAGAAAAACTAGAAAATTCGAAGCCGTTTTAATTGGGTTTGAGATTTTTGAGTTCGTTTTGCACGTACAGAACAGCTTGTACTGGCAGCCATTGGGTTACACATTCTGCTGACAGACTGCGACACGGCTTCCAGTCAAGGGGGCGCCGCTAAACTGGAACAGAGTGGGATTCTAGTGTAATGTGGAAGGTGCTTTTCATGACCAGAAAATAAGGAAAAAAAAGAAAACGAATGTGCTCTTCATGTTATCAAACTTTAAAGTTGTTCCACGCACTTCCCTTTCATATTTTGTTCCAATTTCACAAGAATCTCGAAAATTAGATACCCCCCAAACAAAGTCAATTGCTTATGCTCATTAACTATGGTCAAAACATAGACAGCCGCGTTTCAACTTGCAAAAACTGATATTTTTTCTTCCCTATCTTTTCGGGTCCTATTTAATTCATACACAAATTGGCAAAGAAGACCATGTGTTGTAGAAAGGGAAGGGAAGGGTGAATCGTTTTGTCTTTGGTAAGTTTTTCCTTCCTTCCTAAGGCTTCGGTTGTTGTATTTAAGCAAAATCTCGATCAATAATACTTAACAATCATAATCCCTTTTCTTTAACTCCTTTCCTTTTTTGGGAGGGGAGGACTACCTTTGATGTCATGATGACTTCAAGTGTGTCGATTTTTTTGAAACCTTTTTCATGCGGAAATGGGTGATGAATAATTACGAGGCCTGTATATGCATATTGTCTGTGACAGGAAGGAAAGTATCTACTGCGACCATATGCTCACCATTCTTGCTTGGACACTACTCAAAGAGGCATAGGGAGGACAGGGAAAAGGTCCCATTATCGTGTCTCAAACAAGATAATAATTCCCTTACTTGTGATTTACTATTAAAATACCAATGCTACTCCACGCGCTCTCACATGAAGACACTGAGATTTAAGGAAACTTATAATTATGTCCTACGTAAAGGCCTTTTTTTTTTTTTTTCTTTTGTTTTCTCAATGCTACTGATGCTTCAAGCTTTCAAGTCCAAGACTCTGATAAAAGTTCATGTGGTAAGAGACCAGACTTTCTTATCTTCAAACACTAAAATAAAATATTAAAACGGAAGATCAATCAACAAATCTCTGTCTCTTTGTCCCGTTTCTGGGTCCTGATGCACGAAAATTTGGACTCATTTTGGCCTCCAAATTGCTTCTGCAGCACTCATAAGGACTAGACATCAGTACCAGGGAGTGTGTACATGGGTTGATCATGTGCTTAAAAGTGTCCTTTTCAATCAATGCGCTTAATACCGTATGACAACCATAGCAGGAAGACAACATGCCGTGGCAGGAGAGAAAGTTTGTAAGGTGGGCATGGTGAGACGATAAAGAGCTTGCTCTATATTTCGGTTAGTGATGGAGGGGTCCTTTTATGGTGGCTGCCGGTTGGTAGATTTTCTAGCGCATTGAAACTTGGGCAACATGGTGTGGCTCGGGTGTGACCCATCGGCATGTGAAAATCTGTACCGGTAAGCCGCGTTCGACGCTTGGCTTGTGGAAAATGTGGAACGTGTTCTTTCTACTTCTTCTTCCTCACGCTGGTACCTCCTTTGTGGGGGCACTGGAATTGCTTTACATTGAAAGGACAGAAACTCATGGAATGAATGAAATAGACAGTGTTGACGCTTTTCCACACCTACCCTCCTTTTCCTGTTCCTCACACTCTGCTGAAATTTATTTGAAAAAAAATAACAAAATCAATCTCCTCTATATTTAAAAATGTTATCCAGAAATCCGGTTACTGTTTTGGGATGTTCATTGATACGGTATTCTTTCGTTATTAATTGCATATTCAGCCCCAGTGGAATACAGTGAAATCAGTGAATTTACTGTGGGAAGTAGAATAAATGCCGGCTGACAGAACAGCAATCTGCTGGCACAACTTGTATGTACCCATAGTACCTATCCTAACCACTTTTAGTCTGAGACATAGATTTTCTTTAACATGACAGCGTCTTCAATGTTCAAGAGGGCTTCTTGTGTTTTGGATTAGATTGTCAAGCAAGAAGGACACAGAAGAAGACACACAAAAAAGGCAACTTATACTAACTAAGAACTCTGGTTTTAGTGACATTGATTTGAATGAATGTGTTACAGAAGGTTACTGAATTTGTCATGGTGATACCCACAGGTAAAGGAAAGAAATGGAGTCATGGAATGGCGTAAAGAAATGGAGTCATGGAATGGCGTATGACACTAGGAGCTCCCCGCAGACTTTAAGTGCCATTAGTGTCAAGCTTCTCTAGACAAAAAGGGACCAAACAAATCATGGGATGATGATTGCAGAGCAAAGTTGAGAAGTCTGGAAGTATCTTGTAGTTTAAGTGATTGATTATGCTTATTTTCTGTCTCGCATTCATGATGTTCCTCTTCACGTGAGATACTAATTAATATAGCTCTTTAATTTGCTTTATGCTTGTTTTTTTTTTTTTTTGATGACCCAGGACTCCCCACCACTTGCATGGTGGCTCAAACTAGAGGGCCCAACACTCACCCCAAAGCATGGCTCAAACTGGAGGGCCCAACACTCACCCCAAAGCATTTTGCCAATTTCATGTCAAGAATGCAGCCAACTGGTTTTGAACCCAGGACTCCTACTTTGTAGGGAATCCCACGAACCTTTACCAGTTGAACCACACCCCTGTAGCTGCTTTATGCTCGTTAGAATTTCCACTTCTCTAGATCATCTGCAGTATCGTAAGGGTAGGTGTGATAATTATCTTGCACTGCTCCTGTTTGGCAAGGACAACTTTCCCAGCTACTGAATTACCTTTTGCACCGGTAGGCTCTCCAGTACGGAAGGCTTCTTACAAGTTCAGACTGAGGTGGTTGCCAAATAAGTGCAAACGGTTCCCGTTTCAGCAGCTATGCCAAATACAGAAATTTCTTCTTTCTGTTCAACGAAACCAATTTTACTCTCTTCATAAAATCTAAAATATAAATTAAAAATTAACAAATATGATTTTTTTTTTAATATTTTCGTTTCTGATACATAAATTATTTCTTACTGGGTGATTGCTGACAAGTGTCCGTTTCCCTTTGTATTTTCTTGCTCTTTGAGCTCTGAACAACCTTGTTCTTGAACTCTGTTTGACTTCCTTCTACTATTACTGATGCAAATGCTACAGGGGATTTAACTGTGTCTCCTTTTATGAACAATAGTAAATAAATGTCGACTGTTCTATGAAAGAGAAGAAGAAGAAGAAAAGTTGAGAAGTTCTAAGCCAATCAAGTAAAATTGGATGGTTTCGGTTTAAATTCACCTTGACACGGTCCTTTTGCTTAAGGCGCAGGGAAAGCTAAAACAAGAATGCATGGAAAGACGGAAAAAGTGACAATAAACCAAACAAAAGGGACAAGACAGCACTGGATGTAAATTCAACTCAGGCCGGAAAAAAACAAAATTAGGCGAGCTGAAAGACTAGCTGGCTAGGCAGGCTACTCTTCCTTATTTGTCTCTAAGCCTAAATAAGTTTTAAATTCATCACAAGTTTCATGCAAAAGCCCAAAAGAAGAGGATAATATACTTCACCGCCAAGATGAGGATGAGTCAAATCAATCATCGACTTCCTACTCTTCACGATGATTTGTGTTGTTGGGAAAATTACTTGTTTGAAGCAAGTCGTTTTCCAATGAACGGTAGGAAAAGGAAACCATGGACTACATTTCACTGGAATGAATACTCAGGTATCTTTCAAATAAAAAGGATTGTGAAAACTTCTAGGAATGTTAAAATAATGAGGTAAGAAAACGTGCACGTAGGGTGGTCACAAGCCATGAACCCGAGTTCACATGGACGTGGGCATCTCTCTCTCCCGGCGACTGTCTTAGTCTTTCTTAGTTGCATGGGTTCCCACAAAAGTACGTGCCGAAGCGAGGAGAGGAGCCACTTGTTGACGATCCTGCGGCTAAACGACGGCAAGATGCAGGCTTTACAGGGGGGAGGGTTCAGCTTCGAGAGTGCCAAGTTGCGCAGTCTGCATGTGGGTTGTGGCCTGGCTCTGGCTCTGCTTCTCTCTCTGCCTCGCGTTTGGAACTGTTGAAACGGGAATTAAATGAACAAGGACAACATCTGAGCCACCCTAGCCCTTGTTTTGCACTTCCCTCGGTTCCCATTTTCTACCATTGCTGTCCAAAGCTTTGGTCCCCCCTCCCTCCCCAAACAAAACATGCTTCATACCAATCGATAAGTCTTTGTACGCAGTTCCCCATTCTGTTCCTACTCTACAGCTCTACCTAGGTGCCTTATACATACATGTTGCTTTACCCTTTAAGATTCAAATCTCCTTAAGCGAAGTAACAGAGATTGTCTACACGTGCTATAAGGGCTACTGTTGATAGACCGACCAGAAACGGTAGATACTGGTCTCTGATTATACAAAATGGAGTATAATGGAGGAGACCATTTTCCAGGAAATGTTCCGGCTGGACACACCTGAGGTACGGACCCACCAGAGCCGGCCAGTTTGAAAAGCATCCATATCTGCTCCACGAAATTGTGCATAATTTATGGCAAATATGTTAAGCTTTTTCAGCTGAGTATCTTATCATGGTTGACTAATAAGATCATGGATCTTGATCAGCCCCATGATGGTTTTACTATCCTGGACCGTACACCAGGGTGCAGTTCTTGGTTTTCTTCGGATGTCGGACCATGATCAGGTGGGTGCCCACGTCGGCAGCCGGGGAAGAAAAAAATTGTAAGAGAGCAATCAGGTTGGAAACACGTGAAATGTGTATGGGGACCTCTGCACCCAATTAAAATTTGTCGCTGATGTTGCCGACGTGGCGAATCATGATGCGGGAACAGTCTGAGCCGTGGAAATCATGGACAGATTTTGAATCGATCATTAATCGTGTGTATCCGAGGATGGCAAGGTAGGTCGGCAGGGGCCCGGTGGAATTCTTGATTTCATCTACCGACAAGAGCGGCATGGGCGGGAAAGAAAAAGTCGTCGGTCGTCGGCTTTTCTGAGCAGATGAGAGTTACAGTTCCCTAAAGACCAGTCTACTCCAGTGTTAGCAGTAAATTTCTTTTTAGCTTTCAAATTCGTGTCGAGCATGTCCTTTGTTGCTATTATGGTTTCCAGATCAACCATGTCCCACAACGTTGTTGAGGTCATTCCTTTGCTGTGAAAGCCTCTACCACGTGTATCTGCGTAGAAAGTCATTATGTTTTTCCACCTTCCATGATAACGTTTTGGGTCAGGAGAAATATCAAAGCTCTTTTACCTACGATGAACCCTTTCTTGGATGATTTAATTAGCATTTGGACGTGCAATCAACACGTATTGAAAGAAAAGCATTTTAACACTATCTTTCGGGTCAATTACAATGATTGGTGTGCATTCACTTGCAAATTGCTGGCAAACAATGAAGAAAAAATTGACATGAAAAGACAAGGTTGACTCGGTGATGTATGGAATCCAATTTTTTTTCTTCCCAGCTGACCTAATACCTCGATCAGCTTTACATACTTTACAGCAAACACAAGATCTCCATCATAGTTCAAGGTTATGAAAGGAGTAAAAATGGGGAAAAAAAAGTGTAACAGATCAGAATTCACCTGTTGAGAAGACAGAAAGTTAACTAAGTGATCATTGTGTAAAGTAGATTGAGTAATAATAAAGTTAATAAAAATAGCATAATCCACTTGTTGAGAAGATGGAAAACTAAACAAAGTCTTCACCGTGTAGGGTAGATTGAAGCAAAAAAAATTGATGGTTTGTTATTTTCAAATAATAGTTATTATGCTTGTTGCTTTTAATTAAAATTTTAGTTAGTAGTCATTGTTGTTTATGTTTATAAAAGGTTGTTAATCTATGTAGAGAACTATCTTAGTCAATAAAATTTCATGGAGTTTCTCTCCTAAAGAGATTTATTAGTAAGTTGTGAGGTTTGTTTCTAATGAGGCTTAAGTTTCTATCTTTTCACCACATTTATAAGATATTTTAAGTAACTATATTGGACTTTGATCTAATATTTCAACCTAGGTGACTCATACTTGCTCACAAATATGAGCACGTTATGACCCTAAAAGTAACTGAACTTGTCATGCCAACGGACTTAAGCCTTTTGGCTAGGTAACATTTTGGTATCAAAGAGTTCCCAAAGTTCTCATGATCAAACAAACAATAGCATGAAGATAGACTAGATGATTATGGGAGAGCTATCTTGATTAGTAAAAGTTCTTAGTTTATATGAGATGGAATCTTTCTCCCAAAGAGACTTATTAATGAGTTGTGAAGTAAAATCTCTGCGTAATAAGCTTAGTTTTTATTTTTTTATATTATTTTTTCACTATATTAGAATATGATGCAACACTGCAACCCAAGTAACCCATTATACGAGCGCAAACATGGGCCGTAACATAAAGTTAGAGACAAAGAGAAATGAGTGGTTTCTTCTTGTCTTTCACCTTCTAAAAGATAATCGATTGATGTCTTCCTGCATGACGTTTCTGAGTCGCGCATCCAATGGGAAGTCAAAGAAGGTGCTTGGACAGCTGCAAATTATGAGGATAAATTATGTTCAAGCATCAACTTTTCGGCTTTGCCTCTTATCAAACAGTTAAAAAGTGGTCAAAAAAGGCGTAATTGGAAACAAAACTTTCCAACATTCTGTTCACAAAGTGTTTTGTGGTTACTGAATTGTCAATCTCCAATCCCAGTGGTGTGTTCCAACATGTGGTCGGAGTCTGATGAGCAGTAAGGAAGCAGGCCGCCAAGAGAAGACTTTTTGGGTCCGGATGAATGTGACAGAGTGGCATGGGTGGGAAATGGCAGAGAAAAAATTGTTCAGGTTTTTCCGCAGCTCAGATTCAGATTTGTTTGACAGAAAAATGTGGTGTATGGCCGCTGCCTTGCCCTTTTTTTCCTTTGTTTCGTGATCTTCATCCCCCACCACCCCTCCATCGTTGTTAACGTGGCTTGCAGCTGTATCGCTTCGTCCTCGCGAATTGAGGTCCAGATATTTGTCATGCTATCAAACTCACAGGTTAAATCAAATGAAAGGGTGGGCCTTTGAGTTGAGAAGACTGCTAGCCAAATCAGATTTGCCAACCTCCACTTCAATCCCAGTGTTGACCACTATCCTAAACACTGTTGGTGGGTGAAGGTGTTTTTCTCTTTTAAGAGGGATTTCTCAGACGCATACACAAGTGTCGATTTGGCCTTTACAACCTTCTTAGGAGGGACTGGTTGAGCAAACAATAGGGCGAAGCCCAGTAAAACTGGATCGGACAAAACTTGACTGAAAGAAGGTCCTCGAGACCGAGGCTCAAATTGCTACAACTCCAGAGTCCAGTGCAAAATATGTAGAGGCTTCTTTCCTTCTCCCGGCACACGCCCGACTGAAGATATCACGAGCCAGAAGAGCCCAAAGCGTTCTTCCAAACGTTTTACTGAGTCTGTTAACGCCATTTACACCTCTTCGTGACTGTTACCTCCTGAGAGTTTTGAGTCCAACATGGATGGAGACAATTGATGTGCATGTATGAGCGAAGTACTCTCTCAGGTTTCTATCACCAAATTTAGTTCACAAGACAATCTAAGTCAAGTCACTTACAGAGTGATCACTGGAAGTTGTGTCCAAGGAACCAACTAGTGAATTGCCAAGAAAAGTCGAAGTTCACAAAAAGTTGACAGGAGATGGAACAACATAGAAACCAGAATAGAAAGGATTCACATGCAGATGACCTCAGTCCAAATTCGTAATATACACAACGAATTTAAGAAATCTATTCAAAAAGGGCAAAAACAAGCAAACGGCTATGACATTCTAAAAGAATCCGATTGCTCGAGATCGTCCGAGTCATTTTGCTAAAACCCTTTCTAAGCTTCTAAGAAGTGGCTTATAGACGACAAAGTAAAGCTTTTCAAAATCATAACAGCAAGGCCTCATATCCTTTGACTGACTGCTGTAGAACTCAGATTTTCAACTTAACCCCTGCCTGCCAACACATCCAACTGACTCGAACTACCATTTGATGAAGATTCTTCCGGCCAAGAAGTCTGTCTAATATTTCTGTTTCTATAGAGATTGTTTTCTGGCTTCTGTGAATGCTCTTTGTAAGCTACCTGATGGAGATGCAGCCATGCAAGCATGCTAACTGCTACCAAAGCTGCATTACCCAGTATCCCACCCGTCTGATCCAATTTAAGGAGTCTCTTTGTGAAATCAACACTTGAAATGATAACTCTGATCACTATATTAGACCTGTTCCCTTCATTAGTCCCGAGTTTCTCACCTGATGGACTGTAAGGGGGACCATAAAGGTTTTCAGGTGAAACAAAGTGGCCTGTATCACGTACGTCTCCCACAAATGCTAGAGCTTCTTCAATGACTTTGTACTTCTTACCATGATGTTCAGACAATCTCATGGCAAGAATTATCCTGCTTTGCTCTAGTCGGGCAATCGCAGCATCTCTCTCGGCCCGCTGCTGCATTTGAACAGTCTGCAAAGGATAAGAAACCATGCGTAATCTGTGAGCAGATCCAATTACACAAAATAAGCCCTAGCCGCCATATCTTACTCTTTCCACTATTTGAAAAAGAAAAAATAAATTAAAAAAAAAAACCAAAATAAAACCCCCCGCCCTCCCTAGTAAAAAGTGCCGCTCTTATCAGAAGGCTAGCACCTAGCAAAACTCACGACAACATAGCCCTATCACTTCTAGTTTACTGCGTACGCGTATATAATTTGGCTCTATTTCTGGGTTCAGAACTGTAGTTCCATCCAAATTTTAGATTGCTATTAAAGAATGCCACTGAAGAGTCAACTAAAATCCTCCAAAATGATCTAGGTAGAGGTAAAGGAATGCAAAAGCCATGTCCATCCAACGATTACAAGTTATTTGTGGCAAAACTCCATAACTCCAGTCATCCAACACATGCCGTTCCCCTGTAAACAGTTTGTTATCTGCTCCCTTATTTCTTTCTTGTCCAATTCAAATGCCTAAACACTCTTCCACTTTATGATAGGAATATCACAACCTACGTTGTTGGGCTAAGGCTCTGTTTAGTGGGCTTTTTTTCCAAAAGGACTTCAGCTTCTACCGAGCAGAGGCCACCTGCATCCTGTTTGGTGATGCAGAGGCGCTTCAAGTTTTTGTCAATTTTCTCAAGTGGTTCTGCTATTTAACAAACTTTTGCAGCAGGCCAAAGGCTGCTTGTCATAACAGCTGAGGTTTTCATACTATTATAGAGGTGCAACCCACCGAAACTTGGCATAATTTTTATCCTGTAGTTCCTATCCTTTAATCAAGTGATGCTCACCAAGGGAGACGAGAGGACATCATTCAGGTTCTTTACTTGAGCATTTGAACTATTTATTCTATACAACCTTTGATAACTAAATAACATGAGATAATTCAGCCCCAGTTGACGTGAGACAAAATAATAGCTCACTCAAGTAAAGCATTTCTCTCCTCGGGTTTCCCCCACTTTCTCAATAACACATCATAGAAGATTTGTTTTATTAGTATCTGGAGTTATCTTGACCTTAAGCTTGAGTTTGGTTTTGTAGGCTTTCTATTCTGATAAGATCTTCTTTGTTTATGGCAACCAAGAGAACCAGAACTTTAAGATAGAGTGGTATATTTCTATTCTTTTCCCCAAAATTCTCGTTCCAATCAAACAAAACGCAACCAAAAGACAAGATAACAGTGAACAACCCAAGAAACTCACCCCATGAAATCAAGCTAATTTTCAATTCCCTTGAAAGAGAAGTTCCTTTGCTTTTATCGTTCATCGATGTTCTTGCCAATCAAATGCAGCTCAAACCAAAACACAAACAAGAAACAGAAACACTCTTTTCATTCCTATCTCTTTCCCTATGTCTCCTCATGCAACTATCAACGTGTCTATTTTCCTTAAATCCATTTCTTTGACTACTTAAGCCTACATCAGACAGCATCACTGTCCTAGAACAAACGTTTCCCAACCCAACAAGGCGGTCATCCGAAGACAATTTCCTTTTCCTCTCTGTTTCTCTTTACTTTCTCATAAACGAACGAGAACATAACAACCAAAGTTCATGAAATGCACAAAGAAATTCTAGAGATGCAGTGATGCCAAAAAAATTACGGCTAATTCGCAAGTTTTCAAACCACATCAGATTCGTCATCTCTCGCGCCTTGTGTCTCAATTTACTGCGGAACCAAACATAATCCAACCGAAAACAGAGCAAACAAGAGAGAAGCAAAAGAAATCCCAGAAAATCAAACCAATTATCACTCCATAAAATCAACATAATACTGAACCCATCAGAGCAGCCACTGCGAAATAAAGCAAGACTCACGTGGAAAAACTCAAGCTGGTCCTCGAGGTTCTCGAGCGCGGTGCGAATCGCGTTGAGGCTCTTGGCCTCCTGAATTGCCGAATCGTCGTTGTCGTCTTCGGCCCGGATGTCCTTCACGAAGACAAATCCGGCCATGCCACCCGCCTCAACGGCTTCGTTTTGGTTGCCGGTTTTGTTATCACCATAAGGCTTGTTCTTCTTCTCCGGTGGCCTCCTCAGGGATTTAACAGAGTTGAGGAAATGTGTCCTCGAGATGGAATGGATGGCGTCGCTCAGCTTGTCGTGGAGGTCCCAGATCTTCTCCAGGATCACTTCTATTTCCTCGAGCTCCATGTCCCATTTCATGGAGGGAAAATCGCTGAATTCCTCGATTTCTAGGGTTGAATTTCCCACGGTTTGGGTACCTTGCTTCGATTGCGGTGCTTGTCGCCCACGTGATGACACGTCTGATGGTGCTTTTTCGTCTTTCAAAACCGCAACCAAGAGACGCGGTTCCCGCATCGGTGATTTTGGCGCTATTGGACCTGCTGAATTCCCCAATCGCAAACCCGCGCGTACTAGGCCGCCATTTTCTGGCCCAAAGGGCTAGAGTAGGCTAACATAATTTCCATGGGGTTTTACGAAATTATCAATAAACATATCAAATTATTATATTGCGGAGACTCTGTGGCAACCCCTATCTTTCGTTGAGGCCGCTACACGACTTTGTCTTTAGTATTTTCTGTTCTTGTCTTCGGAATGTATTTATTAAATGTAGGTTAAATAAGAGTTACAAAAAATTAATTTAAATTCTGATATTATATTAAAAATATCTCTTCTCGTGGTCGTCGTCTAAAAAAGATCATGAGCTCAAAGACGTAAAACTTTTATTTGGGAACTGTGGCAAGCAAATGTGCATTCCCCTTTTTTTGGATAGACTAGACAAACCCCTTCTTTTTTCTTTTGATATCTTCGAGCTGAGTAAAATAAAATTTCTAAATTGGATTTGGAAAAAGAATGAATTAAAAATTTCGTATTATACAAAAGAAAAGACAAAACAAAATGAAAAAAAAGAGGAGAAGGGCAAAAGACAATGGAAAACTGGTATAGAATTTGATATAGAAATGACAGAAGTAGCAGAAGCTTGGGAGAATGGTTTTTTTTCTCAATTAATGAGGAGTTTTCTATTAATAATCCAATCCATTTTTAGAAAATATATTCTATTACCTTCATTAATAATAGTTAAAAATCTTGTTCGTATATTATTATTTCAAGTTTCCGAATGGTCCGAGGATTTAAAGGATTGGAATAAATAAATGCATATTATATGCACCTATAATGGCTTTGAGCTCGTGCAGAGCCTTTTATTATATCTCGACGAAAATCTGAGCCTTTTATTATTTAGATTCTTCTTCTTCTTTTTTATCATCATCATTATTATTATTATTATTATTATTATTATTGTTATTATTATTATTATTATATATTATTATTATTATTATTATTATTATTATTATTATTATTATTTGGTAGGCAAAGTCAAAGCGAGCATTATTATGTCTTAGGGAGATTTCTTTGAGTACATCGTCGTTTGCCTTGTAACTTAAAACCAGTAAATATGCTTAGGTCTCGACAGCTTTCCCATCTGGAGATAAGAGTTCGATCAATCTTATGCTGTCCACGACAATGGTCTTGTTGCACAAGTTTGGAAGTATATGGCCTCTTGTAGTAGGAAATGGCCAAACTATCGAAGATTTATCATCTAAAACAAGGACATGCAAATACTCATTAATCTTGTTAGTGTTTATTGAAGGGATAATACAAAATGGTTGAGATATCGTTTTTTGTTGCACATTTTTACTACCTTTTCAAAAGGGATTTATGGTTCTTTGAACCCGATCATTTTGTGATGCTATGCTACCTGGGGCATTTGATCTTCTTCCTCAGCTATATGGACCCTAAATTAACAGGTTTTCAACAAGACATTATGCAAAGAGAAGCGATGGCGAAAATGACTAAAATTTATTCTTGATAATAGTGGAAAACATTTCTTTTTTAAGCTGAAGTAGGGATACATGCATCTGGACCTGAATAATGTAAACTTTTGCTTCTTATTTGACTCAGTACGTATATTCTAAACACCAAATTTATTCTGAAAACACCATGCGCTTGACTTCCTTTAGAGTTAGTATCGAGATTCAAGCGGAATTTCTGAGTCCTTGCCAGTGTCGCCATCATCCTCACCTGATATCTCCTCCAAGGAACGTCCTTTGGTCTCGGACACTAGGAATGTGAAGAAAAACCCTACTAGGTTGGTGGCTGCCAAAATATACATGGCCTTCTTTATCTGCGGTTTGTCACCACTCTGAGTGTAGTTCTGAATCCCAAATGCCGCAACAATTGCCCCGGCCTTCCCTGAAGCTGCGCTTAAAGCATGACATGTCGACCTCACCCTTGTTGGGAACAACTCGGCTGGAAGCACGAAGGTAGTGCTGTTAGGCCCGAAGTTTGCAAAGAAAAACGTTAGCCCGTATAAGACCGCGAAGAGAAAGGCGTTATTTTGCAAGGTGTCATAGTAAATCCCCATGACAAGCGTGAAGATCGCCATCATGAAAAAGCCCATGAGCTGGATGATGAACCGGCCCAGCTTCTCAATGAAGAAGACGGTAAACCAATAACCAGGGAAGGTGCCAACCAATGCGATGACAAACATGGCACGAGAGGTCTCAAAGATTTCTTGGATAGCATTAACGCCTGTTGCAGATTGCGTTAGATGCATTACTGGGAAAATATCCTTCTGGGTCAGGTTTTGGCTATAGAAGGCTATGTCCAGTAAGAACCATGTGGTCGTTGTGCCTAGTAGATGAAGCCCGTGTCGCTGAAGGAATTCATTAGAGAGCAAAGGGTAGCTATTTGCAGCTTTGAATTGGGACAACTTATCCTGTTCAGCTTGTATTTCAAGATCAAGAACCTTAGCCATATCGGTAGCGGCTTGTTTGGCGTTCCCTTCAATTAAGGCTGTGTAGCGACCGGTTTCGGGCATTTTCATTCGCCAGTAGAAGGTCAAGAGCGCCGGAAGGGCCCCTAGCATAAGCACGATACGCCACAAAAAGTCACCCTGTGGTTGCGTGGAAAGTAGGTGATTCTGTATGTTATTATCTGCTCCGTATGCTGGGGCAGGGTACAGCTTGAGGAAGATGTAGGAAAATGTCATGGTAACTAACCCCGCAAATATAATTCCCACACCCTGCATTGCGAAAACCGCAGCAATGAATGTCCCACGAGTTTGTTTGTTCGCGTACTCGGACATGATCGTGGCAGAGAGTGGATAGTCTCCTCCAATGCCAAAGCCTAGCCAGAACCTGAAGAAACAAAGTGTCCCGATTACGGCTGATGTGGTTGAGCCGAAAGACAATCCAGAACATACGGCGCAAAAGACCATGATAACCAGAGTGACGCCATAAACCTTTTTACGGCCTAATTTGTCACCAAGCCAGCCAAAGAATAGTTGTCCCATCAGGGTACCGACAAGCGCAACACCAGTTATAGCATTATTAGTGCCTTGGGGGAGCTTTCCGGGAGCAGGAGGGTTAGTGCTAGGGTCAAAGTAATAAAGGCGACCCAATAGCTTTGAGACTGTTGAGATCACAAACAGGTCGTACGCATCTGTAAAAAACCCCATCCCGGCGATGACAATGGCGGTGACGTGGTACCATTGTGTGCGAGCATTGTCGAGTGCGTCAAGAACAGCTATGGCCATCTTTGTTTCCTGCTTTCTTTGCCGCTTTGTTTGCCTGGTTGCTACTGTGGTTGGCGTCCTCTTATAGTTGCTGGTCTGTTATGGACAAAATAATTAAATGACAAACTTTTTGTAGGTATTGGCGATATGGGCAAGAAATAGACAACGTGATATGGATATTCCTTTTGCATAGACATAGATAAAATAAACTATGCGAATTACACATTGGTTGTAGCGAAAACACAAGAATCAACAGCAAACCATTTGCTAGCGGCAAAGGTTGTAGCGATCTTACTAGGTGGAAGATCAAACTTCACACGGGAACAGTTCATTTTACTACCCTTATCATGAACCATCATGGCAATTCACCTTAATCTAAAGAATTTGTCGACGTGTGGAAACTTTGTCGCATCTCGTAAACTTCTATGCAACTCCCCAGTGAAAATTGAAACTTTGGTTTTGGATAATTTTTGGAGCTAGCGTACATCATCAATGACAGATTATAAAACATTGTGTTTGTCAATACATTATTGGAAGTTATAGGAGATCACAAACTCGTACACTTTCTAGGACATAGTACTAAGTAAACACCTTCAAATATCAAGATTTTTCATGTACAAATGACAAAAAGAAATTATAATGAAACCTTCTAAATCATGTATATAGTTTAATCTCATTTAGTATATGGTTAATATAAGACTTACTATGTCAGACCTTTAAAATTAACCTAACTAAGCTAGGATTTAGTTGTTTGAACGGCGTATAGCTTCTAAAGGTACCTAACCTAAAACTAGTGATTTTATCCAGTATCAAACATCCCTTTTTCAACTTCCATGTGTTGAGAATTCAACATGTTTTTGCGTGATCCTATGTGTTTTTCCAAGCATTATATGTAAGCATGATTTTCTTAGAGACTATATAACTTACTTTTGGCATATATAAGTTACGTGGAGATATGTTGTGGGCCATGCAATCCTAAGTTTTCGATTATTGAAAATTTTGAGTTCTTATAATTGGCCTAGTCATTTCTAGTTACACACATATGTCATGTCTTGTCTTGTCTACTTTACTATTTTGGGTTAAATTCTGAATCCTTAGCTCTCCCATTGTTGGCACGTTGCCCAAGTTTAGTACTACCTAGTCCTTTATCCAAGAAATAACCACTAAATATTGGCCTTGTGATGATTACTACACTTTGTCTACGAATTATCATCCTTTCTTTGTTGTTGAACTTTATCTCATTGCAATTAATTTGTCATTCAAAGTTTTTAGAGTTCCATCTAACTCAATCATAGAGTTGAACATGAAAAATCAAATAATTATCCTTGAAATGATCGCTAAAAGAAAGCTAAATTTTGCAAGAAAAAACAATTCCACTTACAATACCTTATTCAAGGGTTGTAAGAAATTATCATGCTCAAGCATCTTAAGATAATGAGAACATTTAAAGTACCTTACTTTTTGAATTTTCATTTCAAGTGTAATTTATTTTATGTATTTTTGCTTCCACTTAACACGTGATGTGAATAAAAAGGGCAAATGAGTTGAAATTTGAAACAAAAGGACATATTTTAACATGTTAGAATTGAGGCAATTTATTTGATAATGAAGCTATTATTTGCATGCAAAATGTACATTTTCTGTAGTTATTAGCTAAAAATATGGAAGTCTATTGGATTTTCATGAATCTTATAAATGTTGATTGCAGGTTAAGTCTATGGTACTTACTTGTGCATTTTTCCTACATGCCTAGCGTATTTAAAGTAGTGGTTGAAAGAAACATACTTAAAACCAGGTAGTTAGACAAATAGTTTGTACTAGTTGGTAGCTGAAAATATTGAAATTCCCAAACATATTTTGAATCTCATTGCCAAATCAATGCAATCTCGCAAGAAGGGATCCATTGACTCTTCCAAGATTGTATCCTTGATGTAACTAGTGTTCATCATAGGATATATATATAGTTTAATTAATTCTCTTCATGGGTTTCATCTCTTAGTTGTCTTTTTAGTAATTAAATGGATTATATATCTAATTTGTAAATATCTATGACAAGACTAGGGTGTATCCTTAGATTAGGACTACATACAACATCAAGTCAAATAAAAAGTAGCTTCATCTAACCTGTAAACTTATTGAATGTACAAATTTTAAACTGTTTTTACTATCTTCCTTAAATTGACAAATCTAATTGTGATAAACTTGTCAATAGTTTTAAGAGTAATGACTTCTAAACTAACAATGTATTTAAAAATTATGTTGTTCCTTTCCTTCTAAATAGCATAAACACATAAGGTGAAAATGGATTAAAGATGTTTGCTTTGAAACCCTTTCTCTTCATGTGTTGAAGGAGCCAACTAATTCTTGCAACTTATGAAAGATAGAATGGTAGTAAATTGAGGATAATCTCTTAAGTGTTCCCATATATGTGTACTCTCATCTCACATTTGTTAGTCATAGCCTCTTTAGTTTTTTGGTCTTTCCGTGGTATACCCTGATACATTCCGAACCCCATTACCCCTTGCACTGGGTGATCTTCATCCTGATCTACTCTCCCTTGACTTCAACTAGAATTTGCGAATAACGCTATAGAAAGGGCAAAAAGGTGGAAATAACTAACAAATTATTCTATAAGCTATGGGAAAAGGCTTTCACATAGAATCGTACATTGCTCGGATTCCACCATTGCAAGGGAAAGATAAGTAAAAGAAGATGAAAAAAAAAAAAAAACACACTCTCACACTTCGCCAAAGCTTTGGAGGTTCGCAACCGTCAACAGCTCTTATTCTGATTACAAGGCAAGAGACACGTAAAAAGTGGAATTATGCTTAATTATGTGACTTCCACATATGCTTCAGATAGCCTCCGAACGACTTCCTTCCATCCTAGTTACTGAGATTCTAGCGGAGTTTCCCGGTTCATTGCTGGCGCTGCTACAATCTTCACCCGATATCTCCTCCAAGGAACGTCCTTTGGTCTCGGACACTAGGAATGTGAAGAAAAACCCTACTAGGTTGGTGGCTGCCAAAATATACATGGCCTTCTTTATCTGCGGTTTGTCACCACTCTGAGTATAGTTTTGAATCCCAAATGCCGCAACAATTGCCCCGGCCTTCCCTGAAGCCGCGCTTAAAGCATGACATGTCGACCTCACCCTTGTTGGGAACAACTCGGCTGGAAGCACGAAGGTGGTGCTGTTAGGCCCGAAGTTTGCAAAGAAAAATGTTAGCCCGTATAAGACTGCGAAGAGAAAGGCATTATTTTGAAGGGTGTCGTAGTACATCCCCATGACAAGCGTGAAGATCGCCATCATGAAAAAGCCCATGAGCTGGATGATGAACCGACCCAGCTTCTCAATGAAGAAGACGGTAAACCAATAACCAGGGAAGGTGCCCACCAACGCGATGACAAACATGGCACGAGAGGTCTCAAAGATTTCTTGGATAGCATTAACGCCTGTTGCAGATTGCGTTAGATGCATTACTGGGAAAATATCCTTCTGGGTCAGGTTTTGGCTGTAGAAGGCTATGTCCAGTAAGAACCATGTGGTTGTTGTGCCTAGTAGATGAAGCCCGTGTCGCTGAAGGAATTCATTAGAGAGCAAAGGGTAGCTATTTGCTGCTCTGAATTGGGACACCTTTTCCTGTTCGCCTTGGATTTCAAGATCAAGAACGTTGGCCATATCGTTAGCGGCTTGTTTGGAGTTCCCTTTGATTAAGGCTGTATACCGAGCAGTTTCGGGCATTTTCATTCGCCAGTAAAAGGTCAAGAGCGCCGGAAGGGCCCCTAACATCAGCACGATACGCCACAAAAAATCACCCTGCGGTTGAGTGGAAAATAGGTGATTGTACATGTTATTATCTGCTCCGAATGCTGGGGCGGGGTACAGCTTGAGGAAGATGGCGGAAAGTGTCATGGTAACTAGCCCCGCAAATATAATTCCCACTCCCTGCATTGCGAAAACCGCAGCGATGAATGCCCCACGAGTTTGTTTGTTGGCGTATTCAGACATAATGGTGGCAGACAAAGGGTAGTCGCCTCCAATGCCAAAGCCTAGCCAAAACCTGAAGAAACAAAGTGTCCCGATTACGGCTGATGTGGTTGAGCCGAAAGACAATCCAGAACATACGGCACAAAAGACCATGATAACCAGAGTGACGCCATAAACCTTTTTACGGCCTAATTTGTCACCCAGCCAGCCGAAGAATAGTTGTCCCATCAGGGTACCAACAAGAGCAACACCAGTTATAGCATTATTAGCGCTTGTGGGGAGCTTTCCAGGAATACCAGTGGTAGGGTCGAAGTAATAAAGGCGACCAAGCAGTTTTGAGACTGTTGAGATCACAAATAGGTCGTACGCATCCGTAAAAAACCCCATCCCGGCGATGACAATCGCGGTGACGTGGTACCATTGTGTGCGAGCATTGTCGAGTGCGTCGAGAACAGCTATGGCCATCTTTGTTGGCAACTTTTTTTTCCTGGTTGTTGTTGTGGTTTGTGCTCTCTTATTCCCATTTGGATTGGATTTATACTTGCTGATCCGTATGGGACAAAATAATGAAATGAGGGACGTTCTGTAGGCATTGGCGTTATGGACAAGAAATATACAATGCTATACGGAGGATATTCTCTTTGCATAGACATAGGTAAGATCAATTATGTATCAAATAATTTGTTTGCTAATTTCTTGTGTACTACCACACAGAATCAACAACAAACCATTTGCTAGCAGAAAAACTTTATAGGGATCTTACTAGGTGGAAGATCAAACTTCCCACAGAAGCAATTCATTTTACTAGCCTGATCTTGAACTTCCATGACAATTCACCTTAATCTAAAGAATTTGTCCATGCGTGGTAACTTTGTCATTTCCCGTGAACTTCTATACAATTTCCCAATGAAAACCGGAAACTTTAGTTTTATGATCATCAATAAGAGATCATAAAACTTTTTGCATGTAACATTGTGTTTGTCGTATATTATTGAAATTTGTAGAAGATCACGAAGTCCTAAAATACAATACTAAGTTAACAGCTTCGTAATATTTAGAAAGGATATTAATGTATAAGATCAGTGTTATTCTTCAACATTAAATGCTATTCTTTTATAACTTCCTCGTGTTGAGAATTTGACATGTTTTTATGCTTGATCGTAAGGGCATTGCCATGGCCAATTTTCTGGTTGATTGTTTGCTTGGTTGCGGAAGTGGTTCCACTATGATTTACTCGTTCTGTGGGTGAAAAATAAGCGATAATAAGTCGAGAAGAAACGTTTAAAACTAAGTTTGTGGGGGAACCGACAGCAAAATAGAAAATGACTTCGGTGGTTCCGTAGATAAAATTAAGGATGTGTCTTATACAGACATATAGTCAAATTGACCACTTATCTGGTGTGTTGTACGGGCCTCACGTATTGGATAAAGAACTAATAGATAATTTAGGACCAATTAGTCTTTCCGAATAGACTCTTAATTTGGCGGATTTTTTTATACTCTTATTGTGTTAAAATATAGAGATTAAGAGTATGATCAGTCTCTAGCTGTTCACTTTGTTCGTATCATTATTACTCTGGAAGGACGTCAACTTCCATTAGACCAAACATCCTAGAAGGTCGCCATGGGCAAGTAAAAACAAGCTAGCCCTTTTTTATAAGTAAATTTAATATATACATCAAAAGAACTACATAATTGTAAGGGCATTTTCTTTATGTTGATACCATACACAAATACACATAAAATCTGAACATAAACATTAATAACCAAAAATCTATCTCACTCACCAAAACCTAACTAAGGGAGATTTTAGGTAGGCTTAACCCATACTTCATACCTTCCTTCTAAGTATGGCTTGCATGAAATCCTTATAATTCTCGAAAGCTCTTCATTTCTCGCCATTACTCAAATGAGAAGAAAGTGATAACAATCATAGTGGGTGATCGGCTCCACTAGATGACTAGCTGGTCTTTTGCTTGTCTCTTCAATGAATGTCAGTAAGATTTGTTGAGGTATCAAATGAAGCATAAAGGTAATTGTCGGTTTTTTTTTTCTTTCTTTCTTTATGAATAAATATATTGCAAACAAGAAAAACGTGAGAAATACAGGTAATTGTTGAGGTATCAAATGAAGCATAAAGGTAATTGTCGGTTTTTTTTTTCTTTCTTTCTTTATGAATAAATATATTGCAAACAAGAAAAACGTGAGAAATACAATGATCCTAGCCATTGGTTTGAGGAAGAAGATCAAGCATTACATAAAAGTTTTAATTCTTGGTTTTAAAATGAAAGTAATCTCTGCACATAACATGGTTTCCCCCAGGGGAGTATGCTACAGCAGAAACATCTGTTTGACAAGAAAATCCCCCATCCCATGACATCTTAGGAATAAATTATCCTGGCATATATTCCTTAAGGAAATGCTGTAGGCAAGGTAAAATACAAGGTGGTAGATTGTAGTCGTTATCATCCTATGTGCTTGTCATTACATTGATTTTTTTTTTTTTTGTTTTAATGGACATAATTGAAAACAATAGGAGGAACACAAATGGGACAGCTAAGATTCGGCAAAGTAAATAGAGCAAGAAAAAATTATCAAGGCATCCTACACGACTTGAAAAGAAAAGTCTATCAAATTGGAAGGCCTATAGACAAAGCTCCAAGTTGCCTATTTTGAAGTAAAATAAAAAACTTGTGCAATATTAATAATTAAGTGTTGAGTTAATTAAAAAGTATTAGAAGCTAAGCTTAAAAGCATTTTTAAAGACTATAGTTGTAATATTTAAAATTAATTAATGACTAATTTCGTAGATTATTATGTGCATGAATATCATAAGGATTTTGTAAAAAGACTTATATTATTAATGATGATAATTTTTACTGAGATGACTTTACTAGGATGATTACTAAGAGAAGTCATTAGATTGTATTCGATGAATGAAATAGGAGACATAGAAAGCCCTGCTTGAATGTTTGGAGAAATGCAAACATTAATTCCAGACCCGCCATGAGGACCATAGAAAGCCCTAGAAGCCCAAAGGCCAAAACCTAAGGCCCTGTTTGCTTCCACTGTAAACGGAAAGGACTTTCGGGGCTTCCATGTCCTATGGCGGCCCTGACATTGACGGTGCTTCCAGAAGTTTACTTTCGGAGCCAAGAAAAGTCATTTTCCTAGTATCAACAGACGTGGCCTTCCTCAAGTACAGACCGGCACGGTCAGACACGATTCCCTCTCTTTCTTCAAAAGCGGTGTTCTGGGCTGCCCTTTCCCCCTCTCCAAGGAACTCGGTAAATAGTAAGCAATATATACTTTTATTTTTATATTTCAATATAAGCTGAACGTTAAAGCTTTAGGGGGGTGATCACTGTGTTTCCTTATTCTCTTCTGTCCGCTTTTATTTCGGCAATTATTTCTCCCGAAATAGGATTCTAGAAGGTTCTTAAGAGAGGATGGCGGAGTCGGGGCAGAGCCCGAATACCTGGATAAACACAATGGAGCGGCAAGGTTCGGCGGTGCTGGTAGAATCAATGGCGGATGACGGAGGAAGTCCAGGATTGGGTGCGCCGCAGGCACCGCGTTCGGACAACAGGAGTTCAAATGACTCTTTGGGGATTGCAGAGCGGGCTTTCTCGGCCGCCGGCGCCGCCTTTCTCTCCGCTATTATCGTTAACCCTCTCGACGTAGCCAAGGTAATACAACAAATAGACGGAAAGTCAATGTGCCTGTGTGTGTAAATTATTGGTAGGTCGGCTATTGGTTGATTTTATAATTCTTTGGTGAGAAACTATGGGGAATGAAATGAAAAAGAGGCTTCGAGTGATGTACGGATTGGTGTTGTAGTATTGTATTTTATTAGAGGTTGTCTTTGTTTTTCCTTAATGTAGGATTGTGATTGATGGGAGAGCATGCTATGTTCTTCTCATTACTGTTGTGGTTCTAAATTGTGGTCTCTGTGTTGTGTAATTTTGTGTACAAGTGTCATTGTGATGCTCTCACTGCTTTAGTTGAGGGAAATGAGTAACTGGATTTGCTTCTGATGAGCTGCAGTTTTTCTGATGTTATGCTTTTGATTTGCGCTGTTAGCTAAGTTTCGCCCCTTTTATTGTTGAGAACTCGTGGATTTTAAAATCTAAAGCCATGTTCTGCTCTCATGTCTATCAGACAAGGTTGCAGGCGCAGGCTGCAGGGGTTCCTTACTCGCACCCGCTGAGCAATATGGTTAGTCGCATGGCGTATTTTGGACCAAAAATGGTAAGTGTGCTGCACCCTTTTATCCTTTAGTCATTGGAGCTTTTCTGTTTTGCTGGCTAAATTATAAGTTCGACATATTATTGATGCTTCTGTTGATGTTCTAGCTTGCGCGGCTAGAGTTTCTTAGGTAACATATGGATGATTGTGGCATCCCTTGAACAATATTGTTCCATTACAATTAGAAATTGCGATTTAACATTTAAAGCTCTTTTTTTCTTGTGTCTGAGACTTTTATTCTAAGCTTCTTTTGGGATCAGGGGATTATCAGAGTTTGGGGGTCTTAAGGGAAAGAATTAACAGGATGTCAATAGAACCTTCTTTTATTAGTGGTGCATATCTTTTCAAGGTTAAAATTCTTATAGAAAACTTGCTTCTGTGTTGACTGTCTTGCTAGCATTATTGATTTGGTTTTATGATCAACCATCAATCAATTAATTCTTCCCTTGCCATATGTTGGTGCAGATGTTTGCTGATCTAAGATGCTCTCCATCTTGCTCACGTGCTGGAATTCATGGTACTGTGTCCATATGTCCTCCTGATTGTTTTCAATACAAAGGAACACTAGATGTCTTCTACAAAATTATTCGTCAGGTTAGTGAATTTCTCATTACTGGTTATGTAGACAAAAGTGTGTTTTGGGGGGAAAATAGTGGTTTTGCTTCATTTTAGAATGCATTATGATTCGTATCTCTTCTATTGTGATTGTATAGGCACGTCCTGGTCTGATGTAACTGCAGAGTTTAGATGGCATGAGTTTCTTTTGAGTATTTAATATTAGTAGGCGCTAAATATTATTCTCTAATAAGGGAAAACACATCTTAATGGGAGAGTACATTTTGCAGGAAGGAATTGCCAGGTTATGGAGAGGCACGAATGCGGGTCTGGCACTTGCTGTACCAACAGTAATTTCCTAATTTTGTGCACAGCTTTTTTCATTTTCCTTTTTTTTTTTTTTTTTTTTTTTTGTTCCAATTGGGAGGGGGTGGGGTTTGTGTTGCGGTGGTTGGAAGGTAGGATGGAGGATGCTGGAAAATGGTTTTCTGGAATTTTCTGGTGTAGGAAAGTTTGTGTCGAGTATGCTTTATTTGAGATTTACTCATTTTTTCCTTTTTTTCCTCCAACTAGGTGGGAATCTATTTGCCTTGCTATGACATATTCCGAAATTGGTTAGAGGAATTTACTGCACAGTATGCACCGAGTGTGACTCCATATGCCCCCTTCATTGCGGGCTCATTAGCACGCTCTCTGGCCTGTGCAACTTGTTACCCAATTGAACTGGCTAGAACTCGCATGCAGGTAGTTTGACATTGGTATTTTCACTCTGTAGTTTCTTATCTTAGAAGTTGGAAAATGGATAGTGCTTGCGTTGATTTTAATTAATTAATCTTTACACTACTCTAGAGCAAATACCTTGGGTACAGAGTAACTAATTGGTGTCACATTCCTTCGACACATTGAAGTTGTAATTTTGCAATTTTTCATTGGTTTCTTGAATCATGTTGTCTGTGTTTAGTGGAATTTTTTTATGGAGATGTTTAATTATTATTTTGGTGGCTTCTTACTTTTTCTTTGCGCAGGCATTTAAAGTGACCCAAACTGGTGTGAAGCCTCCTGGAGTCTGGAAGACTCTTGTTGGGGCTGTCTCACATGTCAATGGCACTAGTATTCAAAGTAACCGTAAGTTGACTTTTATTTTCATATACTTGGCATGATTGAAATTCTTCTGTGCACGTATGCTTCTTTCCCTGGTATTTTGATTTTATATAATGGCCCAAAGGCCATGTTTATTCTTGGAGATTTTGGAATTTCCTTTAACACTGAACATGTGAGGCATAGGGCTTGCGATCAGCTTAATGTTGGCCATGCACAAAACGCCTTTGTTTCTGGAATTTTTGAATTCTTAAACAAAAATTTCAGATCTAAATTTTCAGTGTCTAGGCTTTAACTTAAAGCTACCTTTGGAAAAGAGAGTTTAGGGACCCTTTGAAATAGCTCTTATTTTGATATATATGCCCTAATAAGTATTGTGGCTGCCTTTTGTGTTACCATACTCTCTTCAGATGGAATTTTTTTTTTTTTTTTTTTTTTTTTTTTTTTTTAGATTCTATAAGCTAGTGACAGCTTGATATGCAATATCCTAATCCCCTCTATAAAAATACCTAATGAACTAGTTATAGCCAAATTATAAAAACTAACAAGAGAGACTGTATGCAGTATGGATCTTTATTTTTGTACTGGGAGGACTGTCCATGATAATTTGTGGTTTCATACATGTTCTGTTGCAATTGATGTGCTCTTTGTTTCCTAGCAGTTCAAGGCTACCGTGTCCTTTGGACAGGCATGGGAGCACAGCTTGCTCGAGATGTTCCGTTCTCTGCAATCTGTTGGTCAACTCTTGAACCAGTAAAGACTTTACTTGTTATGCTTCCTCTACATGCATATCTGGGATCTCTGTATCTTGATTAACAATATCTGGTCCTTATCCATACAGATTAGGAGAAAGCTCCTGGGTCTGGTGGGGGATGAAGCTGATGCACTGAGTATCTTTGGGTCAAACTTTTCTGCTGGATTTGTTGCAGGAAGCCTTGCTGCTGGTGCTACTTGTCCTCTAGATGTTGCAAAAACTCGAAGACAGATTGAGGTTCTCTCTTTTGAATGAAGCTTTATGCTTTTGTTTTATTTGGGGGGATTTATACTTGCGTTACTTTCTGCTAGGATATCTTTCCATATCTTAGGGTTACAGTTTTGACTTCCAATGCTGTTATAGCACAATTTAGAGGTGGGATGGTGTTTTGTGTTCGATTACTACTCATTTGCTTATATAAGTGTCTTTGCCTTTCTTTACCTTTCCTGAAATTTTCAGAAGGATCCAGTCAGGCAATTAAAAATGACTACTCGCCAAACGCTTGTAGAGATTTGGAGGTATAGCACTCTCACTATTCATCACGGATTAATTTTTTATTCTTTATTCTTTATTTTTGGTAGTAAAAAGTTCAGGGAACATGAGGTTAAAAGGGTTCACGTCTATACAGTATTAAGTATTTGCTGTTTTTAAAGTTGCTCTTAGGATTTCTATAGGATACGATTCACCTATCTTTGAATTTGTGGTCAATGCCTACAAAAGGTTGGGAAGACTGTCTTGCACGCGGGAAACATTGTTATAAAGGGCCAAAAGTTTGGGATTTTCACAAGATTTAGGGTAAATGACTCAGAGGTACTCCTTAGATTCCTGTATCGTTATCTTACCAAATGTGACTTTCTTGTATTAGAAGTTAGCTACCAATTAGACGATCACGTACATGACTAACCTGGTTTGTCTCAATATTGCCTTAAACAATTTCTTATGGTGGCTGAGCTTATCGCTTCTGATCCAACTGCTACCCCTAGGATGCCTTCAATATTTCTATATTGGTAGTACTGAGTAGTATATCCTGAATAACTGTTGAATGAAATTTGCTTGGAACAGAGATGGAGGGTTGAAAGGACTTTTTACCGGAGTTGGTCCACGAGTTGGCCGAGCAGGCCCTTCCGTTGGGATTGTGATCTCATTTTATGAAGTTGTGAAATACGTTCTACATCAGCGTTATGCAACTTCATGACGTCGTCGGCATTAGCTCCTTTGTATACAGATTTTGACTTCTTCAAGGTTTGCTTCTCTGGTAAAGGCTGGAAGTTTTGGCGACTTGGAGATTAAGCCACATAACTCGGAAGTATAAATGCTTTTGTTCTGTGGATATTTGCACAGTCTTGATACTTTTTCATAGCTGATGCTCTCCTATAGGCTCTTAAGGACAGATTAGAGCTTCTCACTCCCCCCCAGTTTTGGACTTACAATGTACATTGTTGCTCGGTTTGAGCTGAAATTTTGTGACACTTGGGTTTCCCCCATAATTTTTTTTTTTTTCAAATTTTTCCTGAGATTAATCTCAGTTTGGTTATTGTTATTTTTCTTATTCAGATTTTGAAGGATTCAAATCTGGTCATCGCATGGCCATACAAAAAGAGGAGCAATAATATTTAGCCATTCATTTACAGGAAGATATGAGTAGTTCCTTTCCTTTTTAATTTTGTTTTTATTCTGTATCCATGAGGATTCTTGTGGTTTAGAGTTATGCTTACAAATCAAATACGTTATACGTTATATCGCTCACATTGAAATCAAATAATCACTAAAGATGTTCAGTTTTATATCATTAAGGTATAAATATATATACTTAATTAAATATAAGTATGTTCTTTCATTTCATGAGTTAGCTTTTAAATGTATAATAGCTATGGGTTGGTTTCTCAATAAGGAAAATAAAGGGAGGGGTTCTTAACCATGTTCCAATATGGTTCTCTTTGAATGGTATTTTGCCTGCTTTATCTTGGAAAAAGGACGGATTTCAGGTCTTGAGGGACTAGATTATGAAATATAGTTAAAACAACTGAATAACACATAGAAGGAACCAAGATATTGTCATTTGAGTATAGAATTTGTTACTAACAACAAAATGCAAAATCAATCCAGCATTGCATATCCTTGTATGTTGTGCCACTCGTGATGAATAGGATCTTCCAGGTCGTTCAGTGAGTGGATCAGTGTATGAGATACGTGAGTGCCAAGGCCAGAAGCATCAGCACATATGCTATTCCTTGATCAATTGAGGTACCTGCAAACACAGAGGATGATATGTTGAGAATTTTAGAAAATGGGAACAAGAAAAGCATTAAAAGTATCTATTTGTGAAATATATTCCCACGTTATGTTCGGTTCCCTTAACAGAAAAGAAAGATGAAAATTTAATTTCACTCTTGGTGATCTTTCTTGGCTCATTTATCTGTATTTAATTGCCAAAATTCTTTGAGAATTGGATCCTTGTGTAAGAGATACATAGAAAGAAAAGTTGAAAAGAGAAGATATTTGGAAAGGGAAACACCATTCTGTTTACATAGACAAAATCATTGGATCCCACATATAAAGACGTAACGTAAAGCGATTCTTGTAAAAGTAGCTAAAACTTGTTGGGTTTAAGCATGTTAAGCTTTCAACTTTTTCTCAGGAATCAAACAGAAGACAAGAGACGAAAGAGAAACATACCGTCACTCGTGGGCGCTGGAGCGGGAGATTGCGCCCGAGCCATTTGCAAGATGATGACGAAGATGATGGCTACAATCCCAAATGAAGCCCTTGACACAGCCATTTTCTTTCTCTCTTCCCCTTCTCTGGTTCTTCAAATCTCTGAGCGAGAGGAAGAGAGAAACTTTTCACGTAAAGCAAGAAAGTCGAAGGCCAAGGGTGGTGGTGGCATAAGGAAGACTCCCTATTTATAATGTCAGCTTTGACGAAAATGCGTGGGGCACCTCGCAAGTTTAGGGACCTGGACGCCCATGCGGCCTTCACGTCTTTTTGTGGTTCTAATTTTCATGCAATTTGCCATCTCCTCTTTTTCTAATGGTTTTGTTCATTGCTTATTGCAGTTCCAAGCTGGGCGTTGGTAGGTGCAAACCGTATCTGCTGACATTACCTGTTGCCAGCGTGATTACCCATATATCTTGTCTGAGAGTCATCACGATGATGCTTTTTTCTTAAGAAATCTCTTCTGAATCTCAAATTCATTGATGGCAGTTGACAAAAAGAGAGAGAAATAAAAAAATAAAAGCCCAGAAGGATGTTTCCAGAATGGATTGATAAGGATTAGACATTAATTTAGTCGACTTTAAAAGCAGGAAGACAACTCATTTTCCCAAATTTTATAGGGATCTTCTTTTTCTACTTTTCCACTCAATGTTTTTCCTTTGAATCCCATTTGCTACGTTTAATTTCCCATAACTGTATTGTTCCAGGCATAAACACCATCACATATAGTATTACCTTGATATATGTACAAGCTATCTATGGAGCCAGTTCGTCGGGAAAACTCACTGGCACCTTTTCTTTACATAACATACAAGCACATTGTTATGTCACATCTACATACAAAACATGCGCAACAAGGAGGCCTGGAAGAGAATGGAAAACCAACAAAACACCATTCTAGTGATACATCTTTCATGGAGGGTTTTTAATAGGTAGAATCTTTTGTTAAATTTGTTGCAGGTCATGTCAAGGGAGAAAAAGAGGATCCTCTTTGCTCTTGTAGATCTCAAACAATTGCTTAGAGTAGTGAGTTGCCAATCTTTTGCACAGCTGCACTGCTTTGGGATCATGCTCTTGCAACTCCTTGACAGATTTTTTAATATCACCTTCAGGGTCTCCGCCAGTAAGAAATTCGGCCAAGATAGAGCCCCTGTAAGAAAGAATAGACGTTTTGAAAAATATACACTTTAGGAACCCACCAGAGTCAGTTACTCAATCCAAAATTTTTCAGGAAAGGGAAAAGAGGAAGCAGAAACATGTATTTGCTTTCACTAAAATTTTAACTTAGGCCAGACCGCCAAAGAAAAAAAAAAAAAAAAGACAAAAGGGCACATCATCAACAAAACACAAAGAGAGAGAGAATCATACGTATGATGGATCTGATATAACATCTTTTTTCTTTTGCTCAACATGTAATTACATTTCTATTTTTTGATTATATCCAAAGTAAAAGTCACTCAACGATTACATCTCATCTGACTGTATGTCCTGGATGCTTTCTCTGGAATTCAAAAGTTTATGATAAGAATAATGTCAGCAGTTGAAGTGGTATCCAGTGAGGTGCATAAGATAATTTAGGATATGTTATCTGCCTGATTCACTTGTAAAACTCGTACTTATAAAGCAAGTAACTTGAGGTATGGATGCAAATGCAGGAACGACATATTTTAGATGTGGATGTCTAAAAGAGTCACGTAGAAACCCGAAATATATTAAGAGGTGTCAGAATCAACAAAAACAAAATGCGCAAAGTGATGGAGCAGGCACCTACTGGAGTCAGGCTAAGCTTCAAACTCCTGCTGGGTTAAATTGATGGAAGTTTTGCCTTGGGAAAAAGGCTAGCGGAATTTACTTGGTCTGAAATGTGGCAATTTTTTATCTTTTATTTTTTTGCTTTTTGGTTCGGCCAAAATGTGACAGATTTGAAGCCCAAAAAATTTCTGAAGTAATCCTCTAAAACCAAATGATTACTGGAAGTCGAAGTGGAAGATGGGCAAGAGAAGGACTTTTGCAAGGGCAAGAGTTCAGGATTAGATCCCCATTGCACCAGCTGCAGAAATCTTTGGTCACATTAAAATGCTCTAATGAAGGTAATGGATCCTAAGGATAAGCATGTATGCAAGCGTTATATGACACCAATTAGTTTTTGTAAAAACTATGTCAAATGGCATAATTTCATAAAAGATGAGAGCTTTTAATTCTTAAACCCAAAAAATTCAATATGCTTTGAAGTGCATACTTTGGAGCATCAAACTTGCTAAAACCTCGGTGGTTGGAGAAAAATGCCTCCTTGCTAGATTTTTCTTCGGAGGTTTGCTGCCGATAGAGAGCACACACAGCCTTCATGCACAATTCTGTATCCTTTGCAAATGCTGCAAGCATGTCTGCCTCAAACTCCCATTCTAATTTCTTATCTTTTTTCCGTTGAAGTTTAGATATGATCTCAGCGAAGTCCATATTTTCATCTGATGCATCCTGTGACTCCCTAGAAGCATCATCAGTATCAGAAACATCTGAGCTCTCAACAATAAATCCACCCAAGCTTTCACCCTCACTTTCTGACGAAACCCCATCTGCTTGATCATCTTCAGCATCCTCAATTGCCGGGACTCCTTGATCATATTTAGTTTTACTATCAGGACTTGATGAGTTACTTTTGGCCCCACTTTTTCCTACATGTTTTCTCAACGTCATCAGATGCCACCTTGGAGGAATAGCACTACCCTTAACATTATCCCCAAGAGAAGCAGCAGTCACCAAGCAGTAATTCACATCAGAATGTACTTCATCAGGAGCTTTCTCCTCTAGACGCATCTGCTTGAGTTTTGAGATTGGAACAGTATCATGTTCATCACTCTCAGTGTCACTAGTAACAATATTAGAAGCTCGTTTTCTTTTGCGTGTCAAAGTAAAGAAAAGGTTCTCATTGCTAGCATCCATATCTCCTTCATCATTCTTGTCATGATGTAACTGTTTCAAAGTACTTCCAGAAATTTTCTTCTTTTCACTTTCCACAGATAATGCTGATGTGCAGTCATCTGAGGTACGAACTTTACTGATAATCTCATCGTCAGAGGCAGGCAACTGGAGATGGGTAGTTTGCTCATCATCACTGTCACTGATATAAATGATGCCAAGAGAAGCAGGTCTAGAACTAGCTGGCGTGGGTGGAGCCAACTTTTTGCCAGGGCTCTTCTCTTCTTCATATGACAGATGCTTTCTCACTCGTCTACCATATGCCACGTAGACACCCTTCCTTTTTTCCTTAGTACGAGCATCTTCCCCATATGGCAAGTCATTAAAAGGTGTGCCTACCATAAAAACATCAACACATGTGATGTAACCAAACACAGTCATAGGCTAGATCATCTCATTCAATTAGGCAATGCCATTACATAACTGAACAGGAAATAATTTTTCTTTTTAAAAATAAAAAATAATTAGACTCTAACACCCCCAGCCTGAAAAAGACCAAAGAAGGAAAAAAAAAAAAAAAAGGACAGCGACCAATTTTCCAAGAGTAGCAGCATGCAATAACCTTTGATTGATGCATTGTAGAAGGAATCTTTGTAATGTGGGAAAAGAGTTGCTCTAGTGGCTTCATGACAACTGTCACAATGTATTGCTAAGAGTCAAACGTAAATGATTTCAGTTATGTAAATCAAATCCAACCGATTAAGTGAAGCCTTCTGTAATAACTGTCCAGGTCACATAAAACTTAAGAAGCCACATGTTCTAAGTGATGCTCAACTAATCTAAACAAAATCTCCTGAAGCTTGCATTCAGAAAAGAAACAAATAATAAGGAGGTGCTACAATTTAGTACCTGCTGCTTGCAGATCACCAATTCCCTTGCCAGGGGAATGAATAATAGGAGAGGCAACCTCTGCCAAATTCTTGATTTTAGCAGTGTCCAAGTTGGTTCCATCATGCGATCCATCTCTAGTTCTTACTCCTTCATTTGCTTCCTGCTTCTCACTCACTTCGTCAGAATTAACTTTTTGTAATCCCAACCCAATTTTGGTACCGCCAATCGATGGGCAGTCAGCACACCTGAAAACCAAATTCTCATTTACTGCTAAAACCTGTGACTCCAACTCCTTGAACTTTTCCTTCCAAACCTCAACCTCACTCTCGGCCCTGTTCTTCTCACATTCCAAAATCTTGTTCTCAATCAAAAGCTGGACAAGGCTATCTTCCTCCACATTCTCCTCCTTCCAATCAACAATCTTATCCTTGTCCATTACACTTCCACTACTACTCTTCCTTCCACCCTCAATGCTGTCAATGAACTTCTTAAGTTCATCGTTCTGCCCTTTCAACACCTTAAGTTCATCCTCAATTACAAGCTTGTCAACTTCCAATGCCTTATATTTGGTCTCAAGCAGATTATACTCGTTTTCCTTCCTTTGAATATCCAGTTCCAACTCAACACACCTTGCTTCAGCTTTCTTACTCCTCTCTTCCACTTCGTTGTATTCAGAACCTGCCAAATCCTTCTTGCAAAAATACCCACATGCACATTTTGCCAAATCCTTCTTGCAAATATACCCACATGCACATTTTGAAAATTCTTCATATTCCACTTCTTCCACATCCATCTCCATTTTCACCCTCAGAGCCACCTAAATCAAAAGCAGCCACTCAAAAACCGTTACAATAAAGAAAACAAAAATGAAAAAACCTAGCATTAACTAAAAACCCATACAAGTAGGGAAAGAAAAGAACCAAAATATTATGTTGCAGTAATATCTTTCGATTATAAGAAGAAAAAGGAACAGAAAAGCCCAGGAACATTCTCTCTGCCCTCGGAGAAAATTGATTGGGGTAAAGTATTGTTCTTTCTCCATTCTACAATTTTTTTTTTTTTACTTTTCTCAAATTTCTGACCGAACTCTCTGAAAAACCCCCCGGTCAAAAACAACAAAAAAGAAATTTGCATATCAACTACACCCATTTCAGCCTACTAAACCACTTGCCTAAACTTCTACGGATTCTTTTTTCTACTCCTCCATTACTTGATAGAGGAAACGACCCAAAGCCACAAACTAATAAATCAACAAATAGAGTTAAGAGAGAGCAGAAATCGCAGATACTTACAGTAGAACGTGGATTCAAAGGAGACTTCCTTTCGAAACTTCGCAAGGGAAAGTGTAACCAGCACGAGAATAAAGAAAGAAATGAAGCAGGACTATATGACGTTTACTGCTTGTGCTGATTCCACGTGTCGGTTCCTTGTATCATTCCGAGCACTGTCTGGGAAATAGAAACCTTAGCTCGCTACATGTCGTTCGTAGAAACTTGTCCAACAATCGTTGAGCCAAGGTTTTGCTACAAGTCGTTTCAAGGAAATACTGCAAACGACGTATTGGGATTTTTCTCTAATGGCGAAATGCATTCACCATTTTTAAGTTTTCAAAGGAGACGACGGATTTCTGGTAGGAGAGCAATCTAGTTAGGCTTTCTCACATGGGTCCGGCGATGTTAGTCTGAATCCATTGTTTAAGGAAGGAGAGTTTCTCGATTATTTTTCACTTGTCAGCTTCTTCAGCTCGGTCACTTTCGCGAGTACTTTCCGGGGCAACAAACGGGAGCCAAAGGAATGAAATTTCTCGAGCTTTTTACCCACCATCGCATGCTTTCTCCCAGGCGAGCCCTGGCTCTATCTATGAGCATTGTAGCTCTTAGACAAATGGGGTTCAAACGGTGCTTCAGTACGCACTCGGAGGATGCCGAGCTGAAGGACTTCACGGACTACATTGATTCTCTGAAGAACTACGAGAAATTGGGCGTTCCCAGGGGTGCTGGTACGGACTCGGAGGACGGGTTCGATCTGGGTCGGATGAGAAGGCTCATGGACCGCCTCGGCAACCCTCAGTCTAAGTTCAAGGTTCAAGCATTGTGCCTTTGCTTTTTAATTGGAATTCTCGCCCTGTTTGGTTGCTGAGAAAACTGGGGAACACGAGAAAGAAAATTGCAAAAAAAGTTTCGGACTTTGAATTGTTATGCTGCTATGTTTTTTTTTAAAAAAAAAAAAAAAAATCTATTAGGAAGAAGTAGAATGGTATTTGCAATACAGAACGTTCGATATTCTCTGTTTCAGAGTCCCCGAAACAACATGAGAAAGATCATACAAATTGGTTTGGCATTCTTTGCCTCATATCAATATTTGCACCATAGTACTTGAATTCTGCAAATTTTATCTCATTAGGTTGATGAATCTTAGTATAAGTCAAGTAACTGGTGCAACAGCTATTATAGGCTGTTCACATTGCTGGGACAAAAGGAAAAGGATCAACTGCTGCATTTCTCTCCAGTATTTTACGGGCGGAAGGTTATTCTGTTGGTTGTTACAGCAGGTGTGGCTTGTTGTTTTACTTTCTTCATATATTTCACATAATATCCAAGGCCTTTTTAGTCTGCAGCTTTTTTTATCTTCAATTTTTAGCTATCCATCATTGTCAACTATTTTGATTCTAACAAGAGGCTTCGTTTTCTTACACAGCCCACATCTTCTCACCATCAGGGAACGCATGTCGTTGGGAAGATTTGGTGAGCCAGTGTCAGCGAATACATTAAACAGTCTTTTTGTTCAGATCAAGGAGGTTCTCGACGAGGCATTGAAGCACGAAAATGGGTATTTGAGTCACTTTGAGGTATGACTTCCATATATTGTTGTCTTCTGCCATATGATCGAATGCAGGAATTTCTGCGGCCCAGTGAAAGCATGTATGGTTTATGACATTAATTCAACAAGTTAAGCCGTAATGTTTTTCCTTCATTTCTTTTCCTTTCAAGCTTCTACTCTGTAGCTTTCTGATCAAAGAGGTACAATAATTCAGGTCAAAGTCTTTTGTTTAAGATTTTTTTCTCCACCTTGACAAAATTTGCAATACTTGTTTTTGTTGCCAAGCTGAATTCTTTTCTGAGTGATTGAAAATCATTTTGCACAGAATTTATGTTTAGAAGTTTTTACTCACAAATGAATATTGTTTAGGTTCTCACTGCAATTGCATTCACCTTATTTGCTCAAGAGAATGTTGACATTGCAGTTATTGAGGTAACACATTTCTGTCCAATTGAATTATTCATTCAGCAATTTTTTTTCTTCTTTGTTTTTTTTCTAATTTAATTGCTGGAAAAATTTGGTTTTTCTTTTTGTTATGGTCTTTTTCCCATGGAATTGAAGTTATACCGCCTGCTTTTCATAACCTGATACAAAATTGAAATATTGGGAGTTGTAATACTATTTTATTTCACTCCATGTAACAGGCTGGGTTGGGGGGTGCAAGGGATGCAACCAATATTATATCTAGTTCTGGACTAGCTTTGGCAATCATAACTACGATAGGTGAGGAACATTTGGCTGCACTTGGAGGTTCTTTGGAAGGCATTGCAATGGCTAAGTCAGGAATCATTAAATATGGCCGCCCAGTTAGGTTCTTCTCCCAATGAAATTCTTTTGCAGATCCACATGATCATATAAATAGTAGTCTGATTACATGATTTCCCTTAGATATTGCCTTTCCCAATATGGTTTCCTTCTTTACATGATATGCATATAAGAACTCTGAGGAAATTACACTATGGATCCACCATAATGTTTTTCTTGGTGCAGTATATCTGAAGCATTGTGGCATATCACATCTTTTCTGGTCTTTGTTTCTGTCTTTCTTTATGCTTAAGTTTCCACACATTTGGCACCACATTTCAGTTTATTGTCTATCACAGGAGCTTTTTTACATGTATTTTCCTTTTTGTGCTTTATGGTTACCTGACAAAAAGCTTGAAGACTTTGAATTGGTACAGAGCATATGTGTGGAAACAGAATTGAATATGTGCTGCTGAAAACCCTGTATTTTGCTTTCATTGATGTAACTCCAGCACATTGTTAATTAGACAGACTAGAAGTTTTGTTCTATGTTTTCACTTCTTTGACATCATAAATGTTCAATTGTATCTTGTAGACCCACGAAGTGTGTTATTTGTATTCTTTTCTTTATGGCCATGATGCAACGGTTTGTGATGCAATGTCCTAATCTGGTCTGCTTCCCATGTGTATTTAGTTACAATGTTTTCACTATCTTGACTCTATTAGTTCAACTTAAAATTTTCAGTTGGTGCTGGGTGGGCCATTCCTTCCACATATTGAATGTATACTTCGTGATAAAGCATTGTCAATGGCTTCTGCGGTAGTATCGGCATCTGATGCTGGAAATAGAAGCACCGTGAAAGGTGTTGTCATGCTTGATGGTAGACCTTGTCAAACTTGTGATCTAAGAATACAAGTTGAGAGGGACTTTAAGCTGGTATGCCCTTGAAGCTTCATATTTCCTTCTTCATGTATGATTAATATGCAGTCATGCCATGGCTTTTTTTTTCCTTCTCTTTGAGAGGTGTAAATACGCCAAGTCTTTGGCTATTTTTGTTAAACTTTTGAGAGAGCTTTTTCCTGATTTAAGAAACAAAAACCAGCGCATTCATACAAAAAAAAAAAAAAAAACACTTACAAGAGATTTTAAGAAAATGAACAAAAGTTTTTGTTAGGACATAACTTTGACTATAACTTTACAAAAGGAGAAGAAAAATTATGTTGGGATGAATGCACAACTATCCTAAACGAAGAAAGGGTGGTGGTGCAATCACCGAAAATAATCAAGGTAGTCATACGGTGACCCTGATCAGATAGGGATGACCAGTCATCTTTGTCCAATAAGACAAATGTAGCTCTAGGGTCTTTTTTTCTTGTTAATTTTTTGTGTGCGCTAAATAGGCTTTACTAGATTGCATCTAGTTTTTACTATTTCTTTTTTTAGTAACTCAAAACATTGTCACAGTGATGAAATATTTTTCAAAATATAGACCCTCTCAAAAATTTCTTAACTTTATATCATGTTGTAAAGCTTTTTATGTGAAAACACAAAAAAAAAAAATTACAGAAACTTAACAAACATACCTTCAATATTATGTCATTTGAAACTTTTTGAGGACTTGTAATTATCACATATTCATGCAGTTTGTTGAGCTATTGGACGTGAAACTACGCATGCTTGGAAATCACCAACTACAAAATGCAGCAACTGCCACTTGTGCTGCACTCAGTCTTCGTAGTCAAGGTGAAGATCTTTTCACTGTTCAATAGCTTTGTTTTATTGGGTTTTTAACTTCAAGAAACTTCTGTCTTTATTTATAGAGTTACAAGGTGTATTTGTGTGGTTTGATTCAATTACGATTTTTGTTCATATGTCTGTACTTTCACTATATAGACTTTGATCATTACATTAATTCATTTGATATTAGACTAGATGAATGTGCTATGGCAGAGGATAGCTCATTTATATTCATACCTATCCAAGGTTACTGGTAATCTCAGGTGTTGTCTTCAGCCCGATGGACTTACTGCTTTCCCATAAGTGTTTACTCCTGCACTCTTTTTCTGTAGCTCTCTCTAAATTCAGATTTATTTTAGGAACCAAAACTTTATGGCATTGAGTAATCTTTCATCCTTTCCTCTTAATGCTTTTATGGATACTTCAGGATGGAGAATTTCTGAACCATCTATTAGATCGGGATTAGAAAACACATTCTTGCTGGGAAGAAGTCAGTTTCTAACACGGAGAGAAACTGAGGCATTAGGACTACAAGGAGTGACAGTGTTGCTGGATGGAGGTCTGATTCTCATGCTCTATTTGTTATTTATTCTACTATTCTGAATGAATTGGGTGAGGTTTTAACTTATACACTTGACTGTTGATTTCTGTATCAGTGCTTATTTTTTTTCTTCTTGGTGATGTGCTGAGCATAATGCTCTTAAGGATAACTCTAACTATCTGTTCAATGGACTATAAAGTTGTCGTTTTCCTTTGGACGTTCAAAAAATCTTGTGGGTGCCATCAGGGCGGACTTTCTAAACATGGGATTTTAGTTTTACCACCTGCCGACAATTGGTAACAAAAATCTAATGTTTCCTTTGAATGTTTTCCAGCTCACACCAAAGAATCTGCTAATGCTTTAGTGAACATGATGCGGATAACATTCCCTGAAGTGCCGTTGGCTCTTGTGGTTGCCATGGCAAGTGACAAAGACCATGATGGTTTTGCAAGAGAGTTTCTTTCAGGTATATTCCCTGAAATTTGGTGTGGTTAAAGTGGTCTTATAACTGATGTGTGGAAGGTAGTGGAAGATCATAACTGAATAATTTTTAGGTTATCAGACGTAGTAACTCTTATCCCAACAAAGAGACATAGAGAGAGAATACTTTGCGCTGAAATTTGAGTATCTTCTACATTGGATAATAATTTCAGGTCTAAGACATATTAGGGTAAGTCTTAACAATTTCAGTCAAGTGCTATTAGGGAATAACCCTAATACATTTTATCCTGTATGGTGAGTAGGACTTCTGGTTGTCCATACCTGTCTTCTCATTTTCTGTAGGGCTCAATAGGAACTGAAATGTTTGTTGTCAGTAACTAAACGGAAATAAGGTATATTAGAGAGGCTCAGAGAGGCCTAATTCAGATATTACTATATTTCATCAGGTGGACCGCTAGAAGCTGTCCTTTTGACAGAAACTAGCATTGCCGGTGGGAAATCTCGAACAACTTCAGCTTCTTTATTAAGAGATTGTTGGATCCAAGCTTCCAAAGAATTGGGAATTGGAATTGTTGACAATGGTCTGGAAGAATCCGAAAGAGTTTTGAAGGACAAATTAGCTTGCTCTGTAAGCAAATTGGAAAATGGAACCATATTAGCGGCTGAGAGTTCATTATTGGTTTCGTTGAAGGCTGCAAATCAGATCCTCAGAGAAAGAACAGATAACCAGTCGGGCATTGTTGTAGTGACTGGTTCTTTGCATATCGTTTCACATTTATTAGCTGCTCTCAATAGTTAGGAAGAGACTTGTTGCATTTATTCATGTAAGCAGAAACACAGAAGGCTGCAACCGATTGCATCAGTGGAAATTTGAGAGGTGGAGTTCATTTTGTTTAAAACAGTTTTGCTGCCAATATTTTGGAACAGTTGTATACTATTTCCATGTACCATTAATTGAACAGGCGTCTTTAAGAGACTCTGCATCACTCTTCATGACCTCCTTCAACCTCATACTCCTTTCAGGGCACGCCTTAGCCGGGCTCATATCCAGACCATTTCTCCTTGCTTGTCTTAATCAAGGAGACGGACACGGAATTCTAAATCAAGCTCGTCATTTACTTTCATCGTGAAATTCGAATCCCAAAATGAGACTGTTAGGGGAAGAAAACAGGAAGAACCCGCTAGGATTTGAATCGAGTAGCCTTGGCTAAGAAGTAGGGGTCCCCAGTTTTTGCGAGACATTCTTGCAGGCATGGCGTGGGCCTAAGCGCATAAGCCGTAACTACGTTTCATCTCGCTGGTCATGTCACAGGCAGCACTTGAACAGTGAATTCAAATTTGGCTTGTATAGAGGCCTGACAAAAATGGCATTCAAGAACTTTTCTGAGGTACATTTTTACACAGAAGAGGACTTCCCCACATGGTACATGGGGGGCGGACTTTCATCCTTCTCTCTCTCTTTCTTTTCATTTGGTTTCTTTTTCTCTTCTTTCTCACTCTCTCTCTCTCTCTCTCAAATCACCACGAAAGTACAGATTCATTTGAGAAAGTGGTTCTGCGAGGGGACGGAACGGATGAAAGAGCAGACTCATTTCTTATGCCTCTTTGGTAACAAATGGCCATGGGAAGGGCAACTGCATTATGATTTGCAATTGCCTTTGCTTCTTTTGTAGTAAAATGGCTTTAGGAAAGTTGCATTATGATTATGCTAAAGGAGAAAGAAAAAAGTTGTCTTTGTGATAAGCTACGACAACTTTCTTCCTTTTGCAATATGTTACCACAATATTTCTCAACAGCCAAAAACATATAGTTGTCTCATATAGTTAATGACATAACAAGATATGCTTGTCTTTTCTCTCACTGTTACAAAATTTATTACAAAGATGATATTTTTTTCTTTTTTTAATATTACAATACATATATTCAACTCATGTACATAAGGTGTTGAATTTTAAACTTTATAGTTAGAATTCTAACTAACTCCTACTAAACTAGTTGACTAAACAATACAAAGATGATATTCCACCTTCTATGCAACTCCATAATCATAAATTTAGAAGATGGAGCACATAGCGTCTTAATGATATTTAAAAGGATTATCATTTTGTGAAGGTTTGAAACACCTCTTTATTCAAATAAATCTCATAAAATTACTCACCTCCACTTTGATTAAAAGAAAAAAAGGAGGGGGGAAGAAAGCTAGGACTTTTTATTTTTTATTTTTAGCATAAGAGGGAATTTAAATGAGGGGTGGGAGGAAGGTCTGCACCAAATTTAGCTCCCAACGGCTGAGGGGCAGGGATGGGGACATGACAGCCGAAATGGGCCATAGAAATCTAATAGGCAATGAAGCCCGTAGGACCCACGGCTATTGTGAAGTAGGGCCTCCGACAACCATCCGATCTGATCGTGACCGAGCAATTCCCGAGACCCCCGAAAGTGTCGTCGACCTTACAATCCCCTGGGGCAAAGTGGAGGAGAGATGTGGTGAGAGCAACTGCATGGAAGGTTAAATGCGTGGTAGTAGCAGTAATAATGTTTTGCTCGTATATTTCGTGGGTGGTATTCAATGATGTTTTTCATCTGCCGGGGAAGTGAATGAAGCTGTGGAGGAGGGTCCCGGGGCATTAAGGCTCTATGTTTTTAAATTTTGTCCCACATTCCCCATACCATTTGTGCCATTCATGAGCCACTTTAAATGAGAAAAGAGTTGCAGTGCATCAAAATTTATGTAGCTATGACAAAGTTGCTGAGTGGCTTTCCTAGATCGACCTAAGTTTATCAAAGCTGTGGCTCATAAAGATTATGCGAGACAACTCATAGCTTGTCCTGTCATAATCCAAGCTCTGAAACTTAGCTTCTCTCATGCATGATTAATGAATCTCCTGTATTAAGCTCAAAATCAAGAACAGGGTTCATTTGTACCATAAGAATCGAGAGAGAGAGAGAGAGAGGCAGAGGTTGTTGAGGATGGTAAATGTGAAAATTGATGGGAGAGACTGCTATGGTGGACTTATTAGGAGTAAGTGACGCAGATAAAACCAAAGATGGAAGACTCGCTGCCGCTGAAACGATACGTAAAAGCCAGGCTGAAATTTGCATTAACTCCTCCCTCTCCTTGTCTTTCATGTCAGCCACCCTGCCACTGTGATCCCCACCTCTTTCTAGAGAGAGCGATGGAGAATACAGCTCGAAGATGATAGAAAATTTGTTTTATAGGGGGCATCGTAGGCACGAGATGCCGTATCTGCACATTCAAAGCCAGCACAGTAATGATAAAATATTCAATATAATACGCAACTTGCAGGACCTGCCCTAGAACTCGATGCCATCGCCTTCGTCGGCCGCTTTTACGCCTGCTTTGCTCATTTATTTTCTATTCTCTCCTTGTCTCTCTCTCTCTCTCTCTGTGTCTCTCTCTCATGGACAACTTTACATGTTTATTTTGCCATCCTTAGAAGGAACTAACAAATAGCCCTTCCATGCATAATATCCAGCAGACATGTCTAATAACTTGACTTCGATGTGCTTTGGGCCATAATGGATAGGCTCAAATTTAAGCCATTGTAATTGGTAAGTTGATATCCTTATGGAAGCTTCTTGTATCTGATTTTTACAAAGGAAAAATTAAAGAAAGAAGAACGCCTGTAGGAAGTACGCCATCGACGCCTACAGGCCAGGATTATGGTTTTCTTTAAGACACCAATAATCAGCCAACGCAGAGCATGACAGCCGGCGTAGTTTGCTTAGAGACGCACTTTACATTTCTACATAATTGTGTTCGGAAAGAACATTCTCCGCTAAAGACGTTTTAGCATGAAGATTTCCCCATGTAAAGACTATAGTATTCATTTTGTTTTTTTTTTTTTAAAAAATGAATATGTGAATTTATCATCGAAGAATAAAAGAATATAAAAATTTATAGGCATACCCCAATATTACAATTTATTTAAAAAAAAAATTAAATATGAAATCTTTCAATTGTAACACAATAAAACATTCATTTAAGAAAATTTGATATTCATAAATAGAAATGTTCTTTCACGTACCATTATGAGTTCTTTTTTTCTATAAAGAATCCTTCATTCACTTATTATCCGTCGCCCTGCTGGTGAATGAAGCTTATGATAAACAAAAGTTTTAGCGTTAGAGAAACATTCCATAATTTCATAGCAAGAAGAAGTGAGGTTTTTATCTGCATGAAGTATATAAATACCAATATCGACTGAATTAACGGTTGTGATTCAAAGGGGTGAGGCTTCTGCAAACATGGGGTCCATGCCTGAGCAGCCCATATCTGCTTTGAGGCCGTACCCTCAAGTGATTGTCAGAAAGTGACACTAGAGCATTGGCAACCAGATTCCTTTCCATTGAAGCCTAATGAGTACGACAGGTATCTTTGTCATTTACGAACAATCAAAGCCGCACAAGGAAGCGAAATGAAGGTTGCAAATGGGGAACAAGAAACAAAAAGAAGGAAGAAGCACGTTGAACAGTTTATCTGAAAAGGCGTAGCTTCGTTTTTCCCTTTTTGTGAACCTTCTTTTTATTCGCATCCTGTCTTTTGCCTCGTAACCCCATGAATATAGGTCATGTCCATGCAATTCTCTGAATAAAAAATCATCATATTTCAAAGGATGTGTCACATCCTCAGAATTGTCTGAAGCGCTATGTCGGAGGGTGAACTCGGCCTGGTAACCCCATGAATATAGCACATGTCCATGCAATCCTCCGAATAAAAAATCATCGTATTTCTAAGGATCTGTCACATCCTCAGAATTGTCTGAAGCGCTATGTCGGAGGATGAACTCGGCCGGCTTAAAACAAAACCCAGCGCTTAAAGCAAAATGTGCTTGCAGCATCCCACACATTCTAACTTCGGATGACTGAAATACAGACCTTTAAAGTGGTTTGAATCGCATCCTTGTTCTTTCTGATACATAGCAAGTTTTTGAAATGCCCTAGCTACAGAGCCTGTGTCATTTAGCTCCAAGAGGTCTTGTTCTGAGAACATAGAGGCCACCATTATTTTCATTCTGCAAAGCCCTTGTTTTTTATGTCAATTTGAAGCTACAGACTAGTTAAGTAGATTGATATGCTCAAATTTCATGCAAAAACCTCTCCAAAGGAATTAAAGAAATATGCAAATGGAAAACTTTTGGGATACCATTGATGCGTCCTAGTCGCAAACAGTACTTTTACTGTGTTTGGATTTCTCCCTAAAGAATTGATCCAATACATAAATGGCACGATGGACCACATACCAGATTAAGCGAATCAGGAGATACAGGGTCTTACAATGGTTACGTCTTGCCAAAGGAATACGAGAGTGGAAACTATTAAAGATCCATAGCAACGTTGCAAAATTCTTTAATATTACCCTTGCTTTAAAAAAAAAAAAAAAAAAAAGGAAGAAGAAGAAGAAGAAGAAGGAAAATGTTTCCTTGGCATTCCTTAACACTTCTCTCTCTATATAACCCTTTTCCCTCCCCTCTCTCCATCTCTTTCTCTCTCTCTCAAACGGCTCTTTCGCTTGATTGCTCAAACCTGTCACCGTTTCATGTTTTCATTTTCTTGGGATTCCGCCCTTCGTTTATACTTCCCTGAATCCAGCGAGATTTTCCAGCAGCTAATGGTAAGGAGCCCAAAAATTTCATACAGCGGGCTCCTCCTTCAAAAGGATGGTTGGCGATGTTAGGTCTCTTTCACCTGAGCTTCCTCATTTACGCCTTTTAGCATACTTTTCTTGATCTTGACAATCTCACACCTCAGCTTCTCTATTTGCGTCCTTTTCTCGTTCTCAGTCCCCACTCTTTTATCCCCAAAAGCCCTTCCTCCATATCTCTTAGCGGTTTTCGGGGACACAAGTACAGAAAATGGGTGACAGTTTGTCCGATATTTTTGAAGAACATGAATTTGGAGATACCAACTTGGCCGCAGATGATCTCTTTAGCTTCTTTGAGAGCTTAGAGGGTGTAGTGGAGTTTCCTCCAATTGGTGAAGCAGTGGTTAGCTCAAAAGAAAGTGAAGAAACCGCAAGACTTGTCTCTCCGAAGTCTATATCATCTAGTGCGTTACAGGACTCAGAGGCCGAGCTTGAGACATCACCAAAGAGGAAGAGACCAAAGCTGGGGCGGATCGCACCTTCAGAGGAAGCAAACCCAGAAGGGCAGCAAAGGATATCTCATATCACGGTGGAGCGCAACCGGAGGAAGCAAATGAATGAGCATTTGTCAGTCTTGAGGTCCCTCATGCCTTGCTTCTATGTCAAACGTGTAAGTCACTTATATGTACTCTATTCTTTGCTTCACTTGACTATCAGATTCACCATCTATTAGTTACAAAATTATGCATAACACTCAATCTCGCTAAGATATTATATTCCTTGGGGCTTTGCGCACGATCTTGACTGGCTCTAAACTTCACATGGACTTCGTTAGGCATTCTGTGTATACAACTCCATGAGCAGCTTAGAGGAAGAATTACTTCCAAGTACTAGCAGAAACGATGCTTTGTTTTGATCACTTGTTCCGCAGCAAAAGTTGTTTTCAGAAGAAAAGATAGGCTTAGTGTTACTAAGCCAGCGTTTCTCCCAAAAAAGAGTCTTATTACAAAAATTCAACATATCTTCTCATTGTCGTATAACTCGAACTATGTGATGTTGTCATTCTCACTATATGAACACTGAGCTTATACATGTTCATAGGAGTATTAGAGAGAATCAAGCTTTGATGACGTCAAAAAGGCTTATTTTCATTTCAGAAATTAGCTCATAAGGTGGAGACACATACACTCACATCCACACCGACTTCAACAATCAGATGGAATGAAGTTAAAGTTTATGTAGATTTGTTTTGTCACTCAAAAAGTAGGTAGTCTAAGTAATATCACGTAAATAGCAGTCATATTATTGCTTTTAGGCCATGTATTATCAGTTAGACTCTCTCAAAACGATCAAGAAAGCTTACATTGAACCACGGACATAGTAACTAAGGAACTAAGATCCTTTTTAACTCATCATCGTATCTTTCAAGTTACACTTGTTCTTCACTTGGATATCATCTAGAAGTTGTTAAATTTCTTCTGTTGCGGTTTAGGGAGATCAAGCATCCATAATTGGGGGCGTGGTCGATTACATCAACGAGTTACAGCAAGTTCTACAGGCGCTTGAGGCCAAGAAGCAACGAAAAGTTTACAGCGAAGTCCTAAGCCCTAGGATTGTTTCAAGTCCAAGACCCTTACCACTTAGCCCTAGGAAGCCACCTCTAAGCCCTAGACTAAACTTACCCATTAGCCCAAGAACTCCACAGCCAAGTAGCCCTTACAGACCTCGGTTGCAACAAGGTTACCTCTCCCCCACCATAGCTAGCTCGGTGGAACCATCTCCTTCTTCATCATCTACTTCCTCCATTAATGATAATCTCAATGAGCTCGTCGCAAATTCGAAGTCTCCAATCGCAGATGTGGAAGTGAAGTTTTCGGGTCCAAATCTTGTTTTGAAAACAATATCTCCTCGGATTCCCGGGCAAGTTACCAAAGTAGTTTCCGCACTTGAAGACCTCTCCTTCGAAATCCTCAACGTAAGCATCAACACCATTGAAGACACCGTGCTCAATTCATTCACCATTAAGGTAAAATTCAAGCTAGTAAGCAGTTTCCACCTTTTCTTTTCTTACGTCGCTTTCAGTTTAGAAGATTTATGCTATGATCGTAAGAATCTGTGTTCGTCGCCCGAAAATTATATCAAAAAGTAGACATACCCAAGTTCTGATTTGAGAACACAAAACAAATAGCATATAACCTATTAGAAATAGTCCTCATTCTGCTACCTTTTTTTTTTTCTGGTGCTTATCTCTAGCTGTACGAAGTTGTCTTTGAAACGCAACTGGTATATCTGTCAGTGGCCAGTACCGTTGAAAAATCTAGCTTAGATCCTTGTTTTGGTTTATTTCATTTGCATACGTAGTGGAGATTACTCTCTCCTTATCTTGCCATAAATTTGAAAAGTAGAAGCAGCTAAAAGTCGTAGATCTCTATAGACCCAGAACGGACAATCCTCTAATACAGTGTACGGGGATATTTCGGGCAAGGTAATCCTGAACGGATGTGCAGTGGTTCCACAATCATAATTCAAAACTGACATTGTTGTACTGCATTGGTCTGTTTACTGTTACGACTGTTTACTGTTACGTTTAATGCATGCTTTTTTGGAAACCACGATACGTTGCAGACAGTTATGGTACGTCGCAGCCATTGTCCTTATTAATTTGGTATAAATTTACTGAAGCATCACATTATGACCCTCCTCTGATTTAATTAAATTTATCGCAGCTAATGATTAGTATCTGTTTGCTAATAGATCGGAATTGAATGCCGACTTAGCGCCGAGGAGCTAGCACAGCAAATTCTGCAAACGTTCTGCTAAGTCCGTCGAAGATAGTTTCAGTCTCTACCCTAACAAGATCCCTTTCTCTCTCTTTCTTTCCCTCGGTGGAAGTGTACGAATAAAAGAGAATGTGGGAAGGCATTCACCAACATTCCTATGGACTTCAAATGTCATTTCAATCAGTCATGGCCTGTTTAGCTTCGAATGTCATTTCAATCAGTCATGGCCTGTGTAGCTTCGAATGTCATTTCAATCTATGAATTTAGGTAGTGAAACCATTTGGCATCGAGCACTCTCATATTCTAAGTTGATCTATGAATTTTTTATTACATTCCGAAGTCCTAGTTATTTTCTTTGCCTAATGTCCGTGAAGTAACTTCTAATTCATGCTTACAGCTTTTGCCATTGAAACTACAAAGTGATGGGCAAGAAGGATTATCTGCAATATATTGCTTACTTAATCGACATAGGTTTAGTTCGTGCTTTAGAGTAAAAATCTTTGCAGGTTAATTCATTTAATCAATTCAACAAGGTTCACGAACGAGTTACAGCTTGCCTAAAATAAATGATGAATCAAACTTGAATACAAAAATGAGTTCCATTTTAAACCCTAGTTTGAGTCATACTTGATTAAAAACTAGAAAAGTAAAGTTTCATCATGTTTCCACGTTACTAATAATAGAACCATTGGGCTATTTGTGTACAGTAGAACATAATCATTACTCGCATTTATTGGGTGTCATTTTTTTAATGTTCTTGACACCAACAGGGTTTTCATATGGTTGTTATGCCATAATATTGTGTAATGTTCGTTTAAGACGCAAGCCTAGATGGATTCCTGGTCCTTTTCGAAATAATTTCTCTGGAGCAATATAATAAAATCTGCGGGGCAAGCGTAGATGTCGTGCTTGATCCTTTAGAGAGAGGGAGGAAAAAAAAAAAAGTCCTGAAAAGTCCTGACTTGAAACCAGACAGGAAAAGTCCACACATCTCAGGAAACTTCAACTAAGCAGCCTCTTAAAAATAACTAATTCTGATGAATTTGAAAGGTTTCTTCCGAGTTCTGTCTTCACTGATGTCAGAATAAGTTGAAAAAACAAATCAAAGAGTTCTCTTTATACTTTTCACAAAAAAATTCAATTTTAAACTTCCAACCCGCCAAGCTAACCGTACCAAGTAGACCGGCGATTTCATCTCTTTAATATTCTGCAGTACTAACAGTCTGAAAAGCCTACCAGACAAGTAAAGGTTCCTGTAAGTTCTCGATCTCTAGTAGCTCAACATGAGAAAGTACCCTAAACAAAGTAGCTCTATAAAAAGTTGAGCTCTCAATTGCTCCAAATTCAGTTCCCTAAAAATTATGCACGTTGGCTTCTAGCAATTTATGGTTTTGACATTCTTATTGTCTCTCTAACACGGGATTAGAGTAGGGTCCCCCTATCACTTCTGTTCACCAATTGCACAGCCTTTGATGGCCAATGTATGATTCCACATGCACAGTCTTAACTTAACACATGGTCCTTCTTTTCACCAGGTCTTCGCCTTATCTAATTAGGTTGTACTTACCGGAACCTAAACTGGCGTAGTAGTGGCCAGTACATGGAAGAGCCAGGCAATTGAGATGCTGCAGAATAAAGCAAATAGAATGGACCATTATGGACCATTCAGGACCACGGAAAATCACGCTTGAATGACACTAACAATTACCACGAGGATCCTCTGATTACAGGTCCACACAACAGCGAGAAACTAAAACAAAAAGAATAATGTGCACTTGCAGCATTCATACCATTATTATTCCTTAAATCACTTTATACTCATCAATGATGCAACCCATATGTCCATGCGTCCTGGTCCACTAGTAGGGTACCACTCTATTAACCAGGGTGGGGCTTTGGGCTGCTTACGATTTAATGCGGCTTAAGATTTAATAGCTTTCATGTATCCATACACGTTAGCAGCCTTTTTCCAACTTTTCCATCTTCCCCACATCCCAGATAATTACTATTCTATCAGGAGAACACCAAGAGACCTAGAAGAAAGCAAGACATCAAGGGAGAAAAGTGGGCCAAGCGACTCGTCATCTCTCTATACAACAGTTGAAAGAATATATTTTGAGGGAAGGAAACATGGCGTGTCTGCTGTTTGAAAAGTTGGTGCATTTTGGTTAAAAGAAACAACGAGATACTAAGTTGCGTCAACCAGACCATAGCCGGAAATCTGGTGTCAAACAATCTCACTCTCCTTAATTAGTATAATCCTAATGTTGAAAGTGGATATTATCCTACATTAAAAGTGAAATGATGAATCTATAATCTTATAAGTAATGAAAATTCTCCACTTAATACCTTAAAGTTTTGGGATAGACTTTCGCACTCTAATATGATATTAAAACTAAAATAGACATTTGCTTTATAGTCCCATACACTCCAAAGTTAGGTTTTAATCCAGTTATAATGCTTGTATCAATATGTAAATGAGAGAGAGTATTAAAAGTAAGTATTATTCTACATTAGAAGTGAGAGAATGAACTTATAATATTATAAGTGATGAAAACTTTTTATTTAATATTTTAAAATTTTAAGATTTACTCTCACACTCTAATACTTGGTGTAATCAAGAACTGCCAAATAATACCCTCTTTGGTTTGTCTTTCGAGTTTCCTCGTTACCATAGTTACCAAGGGAGTAAATAAGAGTTATGATCCCAAGAGAATCTTAGCAGAGATTGCACAGTAGTTTTAAATTGAACTGAAACACTCTGCCATGGATAGGTAGTCAATTCCATGGATAAACTTGGACGTTGTTAAAGCTTTGTACTCAAAACAACACGTACCAACAAAACAAAAAGACTGCTCGGTGAGTGTCCTGCACGCTACGGCGTCCTTTTGAGCATGCATGGGCCTAGCCTCGATGTCTTTGGACTATTCCCTCGTTAAGGAACGTGTTATACTTAGCGAAGCCCACTTATTAAATCTACTATTTCAAAATGGGCTCAGGTTGTTTGAGAGCTTACACCAGTTGTTGAAAAAAAAAAAAAAGTAATTACTATAAATCAAAAATATATTATGAATCTTCAAAGTAAACACACTTACTTTCTACTTTCTTCAATTATACATAGAAACAAAATTGTTACAAAAACTACAAGATAAATCACCACCAAGTTCTTCTCCTGGAAGTACATATCAAGCTTTTGGAGCAAGATCAACGACTATTCTGCGTTAAACCCAAAAGAGTACTTCCAAAGAGAACCCTCCCTTCGCTAGCAAAGCGAAATTCCCTTGGGAAGCTGGGAGGAGAACTCCGCACTCAAGTACGTAGGATTTATAAATACAACATGCATGCTGTAGATAAGTTAAAGCTATTCTCACAACTACCTAGGAACATCAACTGTAATTGGCTAGAGGTAGGACAAACATCTAATGACTATATTGGCTTTATTTCTGTCAGCGAAGCATGCTATTAAGGAAAGAATCTGGCGTTGTCAAATGTGAAGTTGGGGTCTGCTTCCTGACCAAAAGGGAAATCCATACCAACCGTTGGAGAAGTTGTTGTCGAAGCTGCAGCTGATATTATCTCATTAAGCTCAGAGTCACAGCCCTGAAAATGCTGGTTCCCCGCGAAGCTGCTCATTCCACTTGGAGACGCGGAGAAATAGTTTGTTCCAGATGTCGCAGGAGACGCAAATGAAGGAGAATAGGTTCCCGCAAAATTGTTGTAGATCAAGGGGGCCTCGCAAATTTGTTTATCCGCACCAGTGTTTGATGTAGAAGGGAAGTGTAATGAAGGAAACGGTTTATCCTGGGTATCTAAGTTATCGGTTTGGACTTTGAGGGTTGTCTGGAAGTTCAAGAGCATATCATGAGATGCCTGCTGATTTTGTGGTGGTTGGAGGTTGTGATGCTGAAGGTCCATGGGGATGTTTTGCTCTTGTTTTTCAGGAGATGTAAGGGGAGGAGTCGTTTGGGAGGCTTGGATGCATGTGTGTCTTCCACGGTATGTGATTTCAAAGATAGTTGGGTCATCATCAGATCGTTGAACTTGCTTTGTAGCCAGACAACCTTGGACATTTCGCTGAGTGCATCTATAGTAGCCTCTGCAAATTGGAACTACGAAGCGTTAAGTGGAAATTTAAGGATAAAATGGATTATGTGTAATGAAGTTTGAGTCACAGCTAGAATCTGATTCTCAACACTGTTTAGAATTGTAGTTCTCCTTCTGATGTATCCAACTTCACTTGGCAATAAGGCAGATAAAGGAAAGCTAAATGTTTTGTGTATATCTCATATCGAAATGCTCTTCGCAATCTTCAAAAGTTTGGTAAGTAATAAAAGCAAGAGCACATAATTCAGGGACCAAACCCAATAGCCTCAGGCTACGGATTTTCTTGGAAGGTCACTTCTTAAAGCCGTGCCGGCATCTATATGTAAATGCTGGTCAATCAACAATACGCAAGAAGACTTAGACAATCAGAAAAGATTAGTTTGACAGCGCTATCTATGTGTTTGTTACATCTAAGTTCATATCAACGACAGTAAAATTGCTCTGGGAAGTACTGTTATAGTTTCAAAGCCATGCATAAAAAACAGCATGTTTTCAGATCTTTCATCGCTTTCCACGAAACTAACTAGGAAACTTCCAACGAAAAAAGGTTTCGGGATCATGTCCTACCTGGGATATTTGGCATTGAGAATGTCTTTTTGTCCGTATTTCCTCCAACTAAAGCCATCATCAAGAGGCCCTTCAAGTCCCACGCCTGGATTAACAATCACTTGTCGTGTCCACCTTGGCAAAACCTTTCTGAAACCAAACAAGAAAACTCAAACATTAACACCTCCTTTTTGCATAGTAAAAATCTCAACTATTGCAGAAATATAATTTTGAAATTACCTTTTTCTAGAGCCATCTCCGTGCTCCTGATCCTTAAAGTCCCGATCAGAATCTTCGCTCCGCGGACTACCAGTCAGAGAAGGTGGCGATTCGGACATTCGTAACACTGCACCTCCCATATGCTGCGGCTCGCCCACTAAGCCGCTCCACTGGAGTATTGAGAGTGACTTTTCATAAGAAGCCAAGATCTTTTGGAGTAAGAATTCGCGGGTCTCAGGCGATGAAGATGGCATGTTAAGATGGCTATGGAGCTGTCTAGCCAGCTCCATCCCTTGGGTCAGCTCACGTATAAGATTCGCTTGCTCCCAATCTCCCATGTTCTCCTTTAAACCGCTAAGAAGGTCGAGGATATTGCAAAACTTTGCGCAAACAAAACCTGGTTGTCCGCTGATTTGATCCAACCTCGATATAACTGCTAGTTTTTGTAAGGGAGAAACATGAGAGATTGGAAAGAAACAACCTATACCAGACAAGAAGCCGATAAGAAGGAGAAAGCTAGAAGGGCATGCAAAGTATACCTAAAATAGGAGTTGGGCTTCGATAATCGAAGCTAAAAAGAGGATGGTTTTCCTTTGACTCCAAATCTGGACATTCACGAAAAGCTTCGGCAAAAGGGTTCCCGTAAAAGGCCAGAAGTATACTCTCCTAGAAACAAAGACAGAAGAACATCGAAGAAGAACACAGTATCGACAAGTTTAACGTGCTTGCGATTATCAGAGAAATGACAAACCTAGGAGACGAGTAAAGAAAGGTGAAAGCGTGAGGAGGGGGGGGACAGTGTGGGTTAGGGCATTTAAGGAAGCCTGACATTGAATCGGAAAGAAGAAACAAAAAAGAAAATTAAAAAAAAGAAAAGAAAAGAAAGAAGAGTAAGTTTGACCGAGAACAGGCGAGTGGATTTTCTAAAGGGAGACCAGTCTTTGGTCATAGGAATTGTATAGTAAGAGGGTCAAAGGATTTGTGGGGCTAGGTGTGGGTCGCCGAGGTCCACCACCGAGAACACAAAAGAAAATGATAATGGGAAAAGAAAGTCAGAGTTTGAGAGCTTGGGGACCGGGAGACCAAGACTCTTCAAACGCTGGTACCGCGTTTCAGTCGCAGAGGCCGCATGACACGCGACTGACGTCGGTTTCAATCCTTTGCCTACGTTAATGAACCCTTTTGGGAACCAAACAGTCCCATTTCTGCCGTGTTCCTATGAATCTTGAATAAATCAATGCACACGGCATGTTTTCTCTTTTTCTCATCATCTTCTTCTGCGAAGTTCCTTGGATTCGAGGGTAATCTTCGCGTCGTGCAACATAACTAGCACCAGTTTTACGATTCAACGTGCTGCTCATGTAAATGTTTAATTCAATTTTTTAAAACGAAAACTAAGCCTACGCGTCAGAGACATAAAAGATAAAAGTTTTGAATTAAATTTTAAGTCGTCTACTATAATATCATATCTCACATTAGCTCTTATTCCTCCTGACTTCTTGTATGATGTCTCTCCTTTAAGATACCCTTTTGGTATGTCAGGAAGTGTTAAAGATTATGAATCTTGTACTGAAGGAAAAAAATCTATAATAAAATTTAAATTAAAAAATTTATTGAATTAACTTTTAGATTGAATTTTATAATTTTTAATACCACAACATGCCTAAAGCATAAACAAAGAAAAGGGTCTCAGTGCTTCCATAATAATAAATAGGTAAAGATTCCAAATGTGGGTGGCAATTTTTTTTAAAAATTTTTTTTTCCCTTTTAATTTTAATTATAGAGCGGTGGACTTCTGTCTCCATATAAATATGGGCAAGGGGGTTATCCTAGTAGTTCTCGCTGCAAGATGTTTGGTTCAGTAAATGCACCAATTCTTTACCTAATTGTCTATGATTCATTCGTCAACAGCTAGAGATTCAGAAAGTCTAACTAGTAATGTAAAATCATTGGTGTCATTAACGATGGAATCAGATGTCAATATAGTATCACGAATTTGTTCTGAACGATGGTATCTAGCATGTTTGTGAAAGAATATATTCATTGTTAAAGGTTAAGCAAGACGAATGGAATTTTCATAGCTTACATATCCCTGACATAAGTATGAAGAGAAGTGTTTATAGTAAAAAAGTGTTGTGTTCGCTTTAAATTTAGTTTCTTTATATGAACGAAATACACATTTCTAAATGTTTGTATTTACGACAAAGTAAAGACGTAATCCAAAATTTAAGTTGGAGCGAGTAGAGATTCAAAACTTGGATAACTTTAAATGTAGATTTGTTCTTTTTGGGTTTTATGCTGGGTTTTGACCTTTTTTTTTTTTTTTGGTGAAATGTCAAATTATATATCACTGTAAAAAAGTTTACAAGATTGTTAGGTTACAAAATATCATCATCTAAGCTCAAACATTGCACTTAACATATTTCAAAACTCTTGTAAAAATTTATTACAATTTGTAAGCTTGACTTTTCTAGTAGATGAAATTTTTTCTCTCACATCCTTCTTGATTTTAGCAATAATGGTTGAATTATCTAGACTTGTATCGTTGAACCTTCTTCTATTCCTTTCTCGGGTTTTGACATTTTTTACATGGTATTGAAACTCAAGATGATTTTATTCAATAAGGAGACCTTTTTGTATGTAGGGAAGTGTTGAAAAATATAATCCAACACCAAAAAAATATGACTTGAAAAATGTTTAATTGTGGAATTGTTCTCTCAATTTTTGAGTTAGACTTGGTGTTTTCTTTACAAGCCTAAATATTACTTAGGAATTCTCTATATAAAGAAGCAAAGTTGTACTATTGAATCAACCTTTAGTGTAGAGAATAATTTTTTCATTTGTAAAAATTTTTATGGAGAACAAAAGCTAAAAAAAATCCGTGAAAAGATGGATATTACTTTTTGTTTCTAGAGAGTCAGAATGGCCAAAAAGAAAAAAGAAAAAGAAGACTTCCCTTTCCATTCTTCAGTTCGTTATGGGTAAAGTTTGATTATGTAAGGCAAGATGAAGATTCTGAAAAATTCATAGGCGAAACATTCAAAAAAACTACAGTTGGACCAGTTCAATGTCAACGATCAGCTGGAAGTTGTGAACGACTCTTTGAAAAAGAGTAATAAACAAGGTTTGAAAAGCAAGCAACTGTAGTATCTCCGAAATGTCGAAATCTACGGAATCACCGAACACAGACTTTTTCTAAAGCCGCAATAGTGGGACTTCTAGGCGTTCCGCGTCTGCGGTAGATCGAAAGCCTTTCATGGGTGGAAAGTGTCAGCACCCATAAAAGCTTTTTTCTCTTGCATCTTCACTCTAATTGGGTTCCAAGAATCAACGTCACTGAGTTCGTAACAACTCCTCCTCCAATGGCTACAAGGCTCATCCTCAGAGTTCTAAAAATAATTTTGCAGAGATATCGATAGAATGAGAAAAAGGTGTCACTAAAGAAATATTAGTGCAACCAAACCCTAAAAAATAGAAAGCACAAAATAGGTGTTGTGAAAAATTATAAATTATATTAGTAAAACTAAAATAAAATACTCATATATTTATTGTTGGAATAAAAGTTTAAAATTGAAAAGATATGATTATTGTATTTGAATATAAAAAATCTCCCATAAAAATTTGATAAATTAACCTTTGGGGCTAGAGTTGGAGTCTATTTTTAATATTATATCAAGAGCAAAGTGGATTTACTATAATTCTTATTCAACCTTGAGTCCTGAAAATTTTTCTAATGTGTGATAAAACCCTATCATATTTCGTTTAATCTTAAATTCTTAAAATATGTTCAGTATAAAAAAAACATCTATTTCATTCTATTTAACCATAAGTCCAAATTATACTCCATGTGTAGAGAAATGTTAGATATGAAAGTTCTACGTTAAAATGTATTCTTCAATTTATAAACTATTTTTTGAATTAAATTTTAAACTTATTTTTAATACTCGTAATTAAATTGAACATGAGAATTTAGCACTGTGTGTGTGTTTTGGGTCCTGGGTCCAATCAGCAAAGATCCCAAATCACAAGGCAATCTATATATTGAATAAGATGGTAAAAGTCCATGCATAAATTGAGGAATAAGCAGAAAATCCAAGAGCAATAAATGTCGTGTCTCGCCCGTATTTAAGTATTAGTCCGCATGGTCTTAGTGTTTGAAGTAAGCGAAAACCAATCAATTTCTTCTTGATGCGACCGTCAGAAAGGGCCAGTGTGACCGGTGGCTTTGCACCAAGAGCCGCTTCATAGCATCTTCGTCCGAACTGTGGAAGGTAGAGCCCACGACGGCAACCAAGTGTGACTTGAGCACCGGAGCAACGCCAATGATACAGGTACCGATTTGGCGAGAACCACTAGTGGAAACCTTCATGGAAAGTTCAAGACATGGCAGCACTCGAGAACCATAGTTGACATCGTGAACCAGTCGATGGTTGCCACACAGGGAGGCCGAGGTGACAGAAAAGGATATGGCTTTTCTAATAATCTAGAAATCATAATCAGACAGTAGAAGAAGGGAGGCGGAAGGGAGAAGGGGAGAGGAAAGTGGTGATGAAGGAGAGAATAAAGCCAAACAGATATTTAATTCAAATTGCAACAAGACATCATTTAATTACTGGTTTAAGGAATCTTTTCTTTTTTAAGGGACTAGTTGATGTTAATTAAGATATAGAGCCGGATTGTTTGAATTCTGCTTCTATACATTACGTCATGGCGCAAGTAGATTATAAATTTGAAGCTGCTTGCTTGGAACATGCATCAACACCAAGCCAAATAGATGGTTGCTCTGCATTTGATAATGCAAATGCATCCAACATATGGAAAGTATGATCATTTGTTCGTTACAATAAGCATCGAAGTTTCGAAGAGATCCTGATTTATATTGAAAAACCTGGTCATCATAGATGGCTGCGCGACTACCACTTTCCTGAGCACGGCTCGTCGGTTTTTAAGTACCAAGATTAATCGGTTACTCGATGATTGTACGAGAAGGAATTACGAATGTTTGACCTCTTTTTTGTCGAAAGAATGTCATTTATTATTGCTAAGCTGGGCAATCAATAATTACCCATAAGCCTTACTTGATCTCTTAATAATGTATCATATTAGTCACATGTCAATAAACTTTTTATTAAAAGAAAATTCAATTGTTTAAGTTAAGATTACTAATTTGTAAATATTAAATTTCAAAAAATAAAAGTGTTATGTAACTCAACTACTTTGTCAAAAGACATAGGTCTAAATACTAATTTTAACTCATTTTATTCAAATATTATATTCAACTTGGGCTTTTATAAGTTTGAGTTTTATAAACTTAAAACAAACTATCACATTTTTATGGTCATGTCTTTGTGGTCTATAGCAACTCACAAGTTTAGATGATTATATTTAGGTAATTTTTCTTAAATAAATATTTTTAAATCCAAACTTGAGATGTAATACTAATTCTGATACCATTTGTTATATACTTTAATTATTATTAATTATTATGTTAAAAAATATAAGTTTAAAATCTAATTTCAATATCATCCCCAAGGCAAAACTTGCTATAGGCTTCCATAAGCCCCTAAATATCTAAGAAGTAAATATGTAAGAAGTAATAATAATGGAAGGAAAAATGGTTGAAGTTTCCTTAGCCTCTAATTTTCGAGTTCTATGGAAGTTCCCATGGCTACCATTGAGCTACGTAATGACTCCGCAACCCACCCCACGAGATGGGTCCCAAAACTGAAGCAATCTTCCTCAGCCAATCAAAACTAACAAACGTGCCACCAATAATATCCACAACTTCCAAAATATCTTACCTGCCGCTTACAACTTGCCACGTAGGAAACTCTGTCATGTCGTTTCTCCGCTCTTATGCCAGCCACGTTAATCACCTTACTGGAGACTGGGACTTCTGCACCTGTTTGCTTTATCCGCCGTTGATTTCTGAGACCCAGAACTTCCACCATTGAATTTTCAGGAGATACACTTGTGTGGACACAATAATTTACGTGTTACAAAGATTCGTACATAAGCTCCGTAATTCTTCAGTTTGGAGATCCTAGAAATCGTGTCTCAACTCGGCAAACAGAATCGGACAGTGCATCATCCAGGTACCTAGATCTTGTTCTGCTCTGGATTTCGTTTTCCTTTACATCTCTGTTTTTCCCTAGGGGAAAGTCTGTAGTGCGTAGGTACTCTGGCTTGGGATCTTGATGCATGTTTTACTGGGAACGTGTAATGATTTTAATGGCTTTACATGCTGCCTTTCGAGGTTCCCCTTGGATCTTCGAAGTGTATCATCACTGGAAAAGAAGGTTGGCCTTCTTGAGATTGTATGTGGAACCACTGGCTATCTGATACGTCTAAGAATGGAGTTTGGGGGTTGCAGACTTGTTCAATCTGTTTCAGACTTCTAACTTGTTCAGTTCAACTTGCTTGGTGCATTTGGATTGCTAGTTTATTTTTTGTAGGATGCTGTAAGCAAGTTTAACGAAGATTTTCAACTTTGATTTGCAACTTTGGTTTGATTTGCCATATATATGTAGAAACAGAGGATTGATGTCCCAAAAATTGATTAGAGTGTTATTTTATAGGAACTAGTGCTTCCAAAATTTGTCTCAGGACTGAATAAACCGGGCATACATGTTTTGTTTGTGATTTCAGGATTGTGCTAGTAAGGAAGGGCTCATTCATCTGTTGAAACTTTACTTCGGCGGCTTGGCATGGGAGTTGTGACTGTTTCCAGCTCAGCTTCTCGAACTCCGCTTGGTTTGAGTGCGAAATTCTCAGCTCAACGCTGTCCTCTGAAGAGACCCTTGGTAGTAGCTTTTAAAGCAGATAAACCAAGTAGCACTGCATTAGTTGCACCACAGAAGCAAATCCCCTTGCCCATAGAGACAAGTAAGGATCAACGGAAGAGAATTGGGAAAGCTAAGAAACCTCTGAGAAGAGTAAAGGCTGTCGTTACAGATGAAGCTTCTCCGAGTACCATGGAAGTGGATTACAATGAAGCCGCTGCCCAACTTGAAAACATATACAAGCGAAGCCCAGCATCTGATACTTCTGAAGTGGAAGATGTAGGTAACATGGTGAGAAGTACCCGGAGAAGGAGGAGGAAGATTAGTGAAGGTGATGAAAAAGCAGAGAAAGGAACCAGCGAGAATGTGATTAGAAATCAAAATAAGAAGGTTAAAAGGCTGAGTCTTGATAAAAGGATTGCATTGAAAAGAAACAAGGAAGGGGAAGTGGCAACTCCAGTAAGGAAGAGGAGAGATATTAAGGATGAAAATGCGAAAATTGATAGGCTTGTAAGGGAATACTCGGCTTCAACTGATTTGGTCAGTTTGGATTGGAAGAGAATGAAGATACCTCCCGTTCTTCCATCTTCTGAACATGTTTGGTTGTTCAAGTTGATGCAGCCAATGAAGGTATAGAAATTTCCCTCTCTGTATTTCAATTTTCACATTATTTTCTGGTCGCTTTTGAAATGATATTGGGGCATCTTTAGCACCTAAGTTATGACTTCTGAAAATTAGGCACTCCTTGAAGTCAAAGAGAATTTGCAAAAAAATTTAAGGAGGGAGCCGATGGAGAGCGAATTAGCTGCTGCAACGAATATGGATGTAGTTCAATTACGAAAACGCTTGGAAGCTGGTCGAGCTGCAAGAAACAAGCTCATTAAGGTAGTATTCGTTTACTTTCCACTCCTTTTGTTGATTAGAATTGTTGCTAATTTTTTCATTACCTAGGTTGGCATTCATATATTGTGTTAAAGTATATTTGAAAGATTACACTAGCTAGTAAGATGTAGATTTTATATGTAATTCAGGCTTGATGATTTCTCCATTTTTTACCTTTGCCAACGAAGAGGGTTGTCTTATCATTTCCATTTAGGCAACATTGTACAGATCTTCTCATCTTCACCTAAGAGACATTCTAGAGGGTATACAATTTACAAAGCAACGAGATAAACCATTCTCAAAGATTGCCTATAAAGAATTGAGATAGATATGCCAGAAATGGGTATCTTTCTAAAAACTCCAAAGCGAATTTGACTTAAATTTGTGATGGTCTAAAGACTCAATCTCTCCTGTTCTGTTCTAGTTTCTCTGTTTTTATGTTTTTTATCGAGAGGGAATTGGATTTTGTTAGACAATATTTGGTTGGAGAACTAGGATTTGACCTTTTTATCTTTTGATCGAGAGTTGAGGCTGCTATATCTTCTGCAGATATTATTTAAGTGAACGAAATAGCCATTGTTTTCAACTCACTTACCAAGAACAGGTTACGTTGAGTGCAGTGCTCTCATAAGGATCTGCTTATTAACACTAAAGCCTGTATGCATTGCAGCACAATCTCCGTCTCGTTTTGTTTGTAATGAACAAGTATTTTCAAGACTTTGCAAATGGCCCAAGATTTCAAGACCTTTGCCAGGCGGGAGTGAAGGGACTTATCACAGCCATTGACCGTTTTGAACCAAAAAGGAAGTTCCGGCTCTCCACTTACAGTCTTTTTTGGATTAGGCATGCCATCATACGCTCCATGACAATCTCAAGCTTTACTCGTGTTCCTTTTGGACTTGAATCGGTATGCTTTCTGCTCCAAAGCTTTCTATTCTTCTTTATGTTAGTGGCAGAATACGGAGTTCTTGTATAAAGTAGTCTGTATGGGATGGGACAATTCATCATTTTAAAGATGATACATTGTTCCATCTAACGCTAAGTCTAGAGACAGTAGAAGTGTCATGGCAAGTGTGCTAAATATGGACCATAAAAACTTTGGTTTTGGCATTTTATTGGTTATATTGTTGCAACTCATATGTTGCATACTTTAAAAGAGTAGCGATGCATGATTTTTCACTAATGTTATGCAGGTTAGAGTAGAAATCCAACGTGCAAAGCTTCAATTGTTGTTTGAACATCATAGATTACCCACGGAGGAAGAGATAATAAAAAGAGTTGGGATCTCCCCTGAGAGGTATCGTGAAGTTAGGAGAGCCTCAAAACCTGTTTACTCTCTGCATTCAAGGCACGCAACCACACAAGAAGAGTACATTAAGGGAATCACTGATGTTGATGGCGTTGGAGATGACAACTGGAGGCAACCTGCTCTTCTCAGGATTGCTATTGATGATGTGGTAACCAGTCCTCCCCAACCTTGCATTTCTTTCTGCATGCCTTTCTGTTGTTTCTGAACAGAAGTCATTTGCTTAAATCTTGCAGATTTAGAATTATAAAAAGTTGAACATCAAAATTTTTTGCAGCTTGATTCCTTAAAGCCCAAGGAAAGCTTGGTAATCAGGCAAAGATACGGGCTCGATGGTAAAGGTGATAGAACACTGGGAGAGATTGCTGGCAACTTAAATATCTCGAGGGAAATGGTTCGAAAGCATGAAGTCAAGGCGCTGTTGAAGCTCAAGCATCCTGCTCGAGTGGAGTATCTTCGCCAACATTTAGCATAAACCAATAGCATCATATACGTTCTTATATGTCTCTCTTTCCCTCTGAATATCTCCTGATTACCAGGACCTGCTGTATACTAGTCGATGTACTATATATACTCTTTCAACAACCCAAGCCTTGCAACACAACCATTGAAAAAAAAAAAGAAAAAAAAAGAGGGAAAAATCTAGATGAGCATAGAAATCCAATACTATGTAATTGAACTTCAAGACTTAGCATTGGAGATAGCCATGTATAAATGATACGTACTGTTTCTCTTCCCATTATGCCAGCTTACTAAAATTACAGAGCGACAAAACAATACAGCTCTTTTCATACCTTTTCCCCTATTGGGTTATCATTTGATTATTAGTTCTTCCCATATGGCCTGTGACCTTGCAGTCTAATTCACCAAGGCTGGAGGTGCATCAATAAGCCGTTCTGATTAGCAATTCAAGTATCATCCCTAGTTCTATCTGGAGTACACAAAGGATTCAGAGTGTTGAGAACTTGAGGTTGGTAAAGCAATTACGCAGAGCGAATCTGAGGCTAGTAAGTAATGCTAGTAGGGTGCAAGTTTCTACCATCAAACATCCATGGATAAACTCCAATGTTAGTGATAACATTTTGCCAAATTGCAGTCCTTGATACCAATATCATATGTGGACTTGGAAGTGGAACTAAAGAACATTCAAGGAAAATTCAACTCATGGATTACGGTAAAAGCTGAATGTTATAATATCTACAACTCATAGCATAGCAGAGCTGTTCGGATAAGGTTTGAGCAGTAACATTGGCAGCACCTAAAAGACAAAGGTACTACTGTTTCTTGGAACCGATGCCTCTCTGCTGTACCATAAAACAGTCATACACCGCAACTTTTAAAGTTGCATTCCTGCATTTAGCTGTATTTGTCTCGCCTGTTCCAGAGACCGGTACAAAAAGTGGGAGCGGAAGCTTTTTTTATTATGATATACCCACGGCAATGGGGGTTTCAGAAAAAATATATTTTTGAAAACCCAAAAAAAAAGAAAAAAAAATAGTTTAAGAAAGTCTTTTTGTAGCAATTGAAAATCAGTGGTCAAAGATTCTGGAATTCTCCTTCTTACGCAATTTTCTTCGGCCGGCAAGCCCTTCCCGGTGTCTCATTATCCAAAATCTCTCTAGTTCTTCTGCATTTCGACCTGGAATCCTGCCCGCTATTAAATCCCACCTGAAGTAATCCCCATGTGTTAGTATTTGATCATCACCAGCCAATGAGCAGTCAGAATATTGAAAAGAAATACATGACTTAGAAAGAAAAGTTTTTAGAAGTCTCTTGATCTTGGCTTCTCTCGTTCAGAGTCTTCTCAACTACAATTCTTACCCTGACTTGATTTAGACTTCAACAGTACCTGCCCCAGCATTGAAGTTACTCATTGGCTTCTTCTAGCTTTAGTGGCCCCTGTCGGGCCGAAGAATGAAATTTGGGATGAACTCTCAATCCCATACCATTATGAGGAGTTACTCCCAATATCAAATTTCGTCTTCCAAGCTTCCCACATGCTAACAAAAGCTATATACTTGCGTTCTCATCCAAGTGCCTGGTCTCCACTTCTTTTAGATGTATATATAACAAAAGCTATATATAATTGCTGATGTCCTTAGAATTTTACTATATTACTATGGAATTTCGAAACCAGTAAAGAAACATTTATATAGATAGCCCAGATAAGCAGGATCCTACACATTAGGTATGGCTGCTGTCCTTCATGCCCTATAGGATACGTAGTCGATACACAAAAGTCATAAGGCATGAGTACTCTCTACTCGAGAAACACAGATGGTTATTGGGTTTATAGTAATGACTAAGATCAGACAGAATCTCAAATCAGGTGCCTGCATCAGAGATTTCAAGCACTACAAAAGGAGGACGAACTAGCTACATTTGGAGCATGACCTTTAATTTCTGTTATTGTAGTAAAAGTAACTGATAATGGTAAATGAGGCATAATTCCAGAGAAGATAGCTTTTCAGCAGAATCAGCTAATAAAGCCTTACATAGGGCGTCCTTTAAGTTACCAAAAGCCACTGTCCACACAATGCTTCTTCCCGTACTTTTATAGTCTGTTTCACGATAGCCCATGTGCGCTGTCGTCTGACAAGAAGAAAAAAGAATTCTTGCCCAGGAAGTGGATCTCGATCCACCATCTAATTCTCTCCAATTTAAGTGGCAAAGAGGCTGATGGAATGGTCAAATCCACTTAACTGAGTTAAGTTAGTGACCATCTTTAGAAGGAAATAAAATAAGTGAAAAATTGATGTTGTCTTCGAGTTACAGGTATATCAGATTGACAATCCTATCACCAGTGTATTGGAATTCCATGGTTAATCCAATATGATTGACATTACCATATATGTTCTGAAACAAATTACAGACAATCTCCTAATTACTATATGTTCCTGCCAGGCCCAAATAGAGAAGGTGGTAGGATTTTAGTAGCTAATGGTGCCTTCAGCAATATGATCATTAACACAAGCATTTGAAATGGCTCTAATGATAGTTTTGTTGTCAGCTTACCTCTCCCCCACGAGTCTATGCATTCTATAGACGAGATCTTCTTCTTGTTCAGTCATGGTTACAGCTTCCCATTCATTACTACAAACCTCTGAACAAACAAATAAACACAAACAAAAAGTTTAATCCAAGAGCAGAAAAAGAGGGTGAATGAGAACAACAAACAAACTCCCACTGTTCTAAGAAAACAGAAAAGCAAGAGGCGAGATTGGGAAGCTGACCCTCAGACTCAAAACTGGCAATTTCGGCCTGTGTCCGGCGACGTCCTCCCATGGCTCCTTCTAGGAGAGAACGAAGAAAGAGGGAGAAAAGATAACAAAGGAAGCTTGAAGAGTGCCTAGGGAAGGTAAGACAATCTTAAAGACTCTGAATTCCGTCCAAATCAAAAGGAATGTATGTTGATAGTACTGCCCAACGAACCAAGCAGATGCGAGCGTGTTGACTTGTAGGCTGCTGTGTCTTCCGCGGCGGTACATATACAGTTGAAAAGACAGTGAGAGGAGGAAAACTGGACATTCAGAATAAAAGCTAAGCTTTTCAAATGTGTTCCAGTTAGTTTAATATAGCATATTACGGTAAGGCTTGTCCGTATCTCTAAAGGAAAATAATACTTGCATGTGAGACGCTATGAAAAGTGGTGCACAAGGGTTATCCTCATCATTACAATCATAACCATCAATCATTTCAAGTCAATGGTTCGATGAGAAAAAATATGTGAAACTGATATTATTGTCTGAAGGTGAAAACCAACGGATCAAAGAGTGGCTAAAAAAAGAAACAAATGTTGTTTTATATGGTTGTATCGTTGTCAGTCCTGCCATAACTTTCCAAACACAAAAAGCCGAATGAACGACAAAACTGCTGCTTATGTCTCTCTCTGTGTCTCTTTTCCTTTTATGTCTGTCTATTTGTTTATTTAGTTTTGTACTGCGACGAACATAAGAAGTTCCCGAATCTACCATCTTCCCGCCTTTGTTCTTCGGGATTTTGCAATGCTTTACCTTAATATCAGAACTATTTAGCATTCAGAAAAGAAGTAATCATCCTGCACTTGCTTTATCGTTGTCAGTCCTGCTGGTCGAACATCTGCTCTAGACACCATCGTCATCATCATTATCATCACCATCATTTAGTTGACTGTGAAGGCACATGCACTGCAACAGTACTTGAAGATTACGACATGACGACATGACCGAGGAGTCCAGCATTCCTGCCTCGGCTATCATAAGTGCCCATCAGTCTACGGCTGTCGGCGAGAAGGGAAGATACCGTAACGATGAACAAGGCCACTTGAGAAGATTGAGAATGTGTAGTATCAGCGGTAACCACACAGAAGTAGAGATTGCTACATCGTCTGTTGTTCTTTCGGATAAGATTTCAAAGATGGAAATCTTATCCAGATTCTGATCAGATGCCTTCTTATAATAACCAGTTTCTGAAGCAAACACGTTCGTGTGAAAACAAATTCATTGACCTCGAACAGATCCATTTCCAGGCAAATACTACAATTTAGGTTGCCTCGTAATCAAGAATCTCCGAATAATTTTTCGTTTTACATAACTATCGTACTCAAATTTCAAGGCGCAGGACTCAGCACTGGACAAAATTCAGAGCGGAAACTTTGATGTAGTATAAATGTATAATGCATGGGATAGAGATTTTGCTTTTGTTTTGGCTTTTCCTTCCTTCTAAGAGAGCTTTATAAGGATGGGACAGTCCATGATAATGGAGTTTAGGTCTAACAAAAGTCTACAAGTTTTAATATTGTGATCTCAATATTAAAATCAGATAAAGGAGAGGGGATTCCATCATAATAAGATTAAATAATAAGCTATTTAAGTTAAAACTCTAATTTCCATATTACAGTTAGCTAATATTAAACTATGTCCATGAACAAGAAGATATTATTTCAAAAATCGAAGCATGATGTCTTGGTTGGATCATACTTTTGCAAACCTGAAAGTATATGCGCTAAATAAGAGGGTAAAAAGGAGGGGAGTAATGATCGAAAGTGACTTGTAATGATTGTTGATGGCGATTGAACAACCTCCCTTCACTAATTACGCACCGTAAATGACATATCTGCATCAGAATTAGGTAAAGCTCAAGAAATGAATGACAACTTTGGTGTTTTCTGGTGGCCTTTTACCATCGACAAAGTACATATCTTTTTTCACTAGTAACAGCAGAGGACTTCAAGTAAAGTAACACCAAGAGAGCTTGGCTTGTAAAAGAGCAACTAAAAAGGGCAGTGAATTACAGTTCAAGCCAAGTAAGAAACGAAAGTGACAGAGATCTTGGGTTGGCCTAAGCATCAGGTAAAGTAGTGCAGAACAGCTTGTGCTGAATCGGACCCTCTTACTGGTGCATTAACTGGGCCAGGCTCACTCTGATATAAAAACACAAACTAGCACTCTGACAGACAGAGGGTTGTGGCCTGGATCTGGATGTCTGATATGAGCTGGGAAACGTCACGAAACCCGATATTAGCTTTGTTTAAAGACACCTTTTATCGCCCCTCGAAGCCATCAAACTGTTGTCAGCATAGACAAACAAAGTTTAACTTTGATGGAGTCATTATCCGACTCCATCTCCCAAAAGCAAAGAAAGAAGACTAGAAAACCAATAGCAGTTTAGTGTGGTACTTGCGAAACAAAAAGATGGTCTCTTCCAACACGGAAGCCTGGTGGTGAAATTTCCACTGCTTTTGTGTTGCAATTTTCTGGCAGCTAGACACCCATTCTCCTTTTTTCTTTTCTGGGATAATGTTAGGAATGATCGATGCTCTTTTGACGCTGCGATGATGCATATCTGTGTGGATATTTAGTAGGATTGGTGCAACATGATCAGTTTCACTTACCAAAGTTGCCTTGTTTGCCCGACACGAAAAACAAAAATCAGAATGGAAGAAAGAGCCCAAGGTATTCTCCAAGCAAGGCTACTAGAATACGCGCTTCACCAAACTGGAAACAGTACATGCGTCCTTGTTTTTTCTGCATTTTTTGCATTATCCTACACGGCACCAACCTGCAATTAGGCTACGGAAGTGCACCAACTTCTATCCATTTGAAAAGCAAGCACTAAGTTGCTCATAATGCTAGGCAGCCTCTCGAAAACTTTTGTCTGCGACAGGAGCATCTTTTGAGCCTAAAGAATTCGATAATGCTCGTGCATCTCATCTCGAATAATGGCTTGCTTCTTGTTAACGATTTTCGCCCACTTTAACTCAGTTTTTAAAACCATTCTACTCTTTGGTTGTTTTGGCTTTGCAACCTGAACTTTCACTATTCATAATTTTGAGACTTGAGTTAGAATCAATTTTGATTTCAGAGCTTCTTTAATCTATCTGCCAGATACATGTTAAGAATGACTATGAATATATGTTAAATCCCTCAAATAAAAAATTATAATTGTTAGAAACATTAAAACCATTCTTTATTGATGGTTCGTAACAAGTACTTCAGCTATACTAGAGTGAATATGAACCATCCTTTTTCAGATCGTGGTCATGAATTATCTATCTCTTTCAACAAGTCACCTATTAAGTTGGTAGTTGCAAGGCACCGTTAGTTTTTCAGTTTTAATCTTGTATTTATTTATTTTTTATAAAAATGTGAGTTTATTTATTTAAGAATAAGAAAATATAAAAGTTTGGGAACATACACTAGCATTACATCTCATCTAAGAAAAAATCAAGTTTAAAATTTAGTTATAATACAACAAAACATTCACTTGAGAGAGTTTAATATTTATAAATACAGATATTTCTACTCATATTAATTTTTTGATTCCAACCAATAAGATTAATATTTCAAGAGCCTTATTCTAGAAATGTCTATGATTTTATTCAAACCATATACAATAGACACATGCTAAAGAAAAAAACTTTATAAAATTTTGCAATTAACTCTTTTTCTTTAGTTGCTTAATCATCAAAATTATTTAAATTTTTTATTACAAGACATAGTCATTTTTGTTATTTGTTTGATGCATAGATTTATTGGAGGTCTCAACCTTAAACAAGATCCAAATTGGTGGCTTGAAATAATTAAATTTTACAATCTTGAATAAAAAAATAGTGAATTCACTACAAGAACTTATTTCTCTTAAAGACATTCAGTTTCATCTAAATTAAAATGAAGGATTTTTTTTTCTATTGAAAAAAAATATATCAGTTTTGTTTGTTATAACTTTCTCATCTTTTACATGTGTTTGTTCTTTGTTGTACCATTACAACACTTTTTCTTTTGTCAAAAGAATTTGAAATTCCTAGCATAATATGAAAAACACAGTTCATTAGAAAAGATAGCATAGAGGAAGCTTTACTTTATCCTATTCAAGGCTAGACTGTGACCAATCACCCGAGAACAAGAATTTTCTGGCATCCACACAGCCATGTTGAAGCCTATTCGAATTTCTCAACATATCTTCTTTCAATTTCAAGTTTTTTGGTGAGTTGATCAGAATGTGAATTGCGGGCGAGTCCAAAGCATACAATCAAGGCGATTCTTTGCTTGATATCCCCAACAAATTGTAGTTGGTGTATATGTTTTCTGTCTGGGAATATGTTCTCTTTGCTCAAACATCATTGGCCTGTAAAGACCACAGAAAATTACTTCTAAGTAAGAAGTTGCCGACTAGATGTATAGCTATATATATTCTGACGACCTATCAAGGAGAGTAAAGGTTGTAACATGATGTTTGCCGCAACCAGAAATACCTTAAAGCCACTGGTCTTTCTGTAATAGATTACATAAAATAGTTGACCACCGAAGCACTAACAAACATGCAGCAATAAAGCATCAGAAATGCAATGTTGGGTTGAGGAAATGGATGGAAGACAGCCAGATGGAGCTGAGACCATGATTGCATAAGATAATTTTGTTCATTAGTAGAAGATTATTTTATTTACCGGGCATCAAAGGACCTCCATTTTTGAATAAAAACATGTTCTGCCTAAGAAAGACTTCCCCTGTACGTGCCCTATCATTTGATTTCTTTTTTTTTTTCTTTTTTTCTTTTTTTAAGACTCACGCACCCGAGGAGGGAGGACGGGGGATTCGAACCCATGATCGGTGGACTGTAGGTCAATGTTTGGCTCAAAGAACGCCATTGAGCCAGGGCCCCGCCCTTTCATACCTATCATTTGATCTCGTTCCTTCGAAACCATGACTGCAACAAACTAACTTTTGGACCTGAATAGGAATAAATCTTGTATACAACAAAGGCATTACAATAAGCTAGAAGGATTCCATTTAATAAGTTCATTTTCCTGTTTTAAGAACTGTTGTTTTGCAAACGATTTATATTGATGTGCCATGGGAACTCTTAGGTGGGGGCACTTCCACAGTTGATGAGATAAATCATTTTGATCAGGGATGAAGGCAGAAAGGGGACTTTCTGTGGACTTTCTATGAATTGCAAAAGGGTAACAAAATAGTGCCGTCTTTTTGGTTGTATTACAGAGGAAACTTTGTTTCTTTTCCCAACACGGAGGCTTGAAAATTGATCTTCAAGAAAATGGGAGCCACCTCATCGACCAAGAGCACTTCGACCGATAACGTATTCTTGCAAATTGTTGGCAAATGCGATGCTCTGGACACCAAAAGGCAAAAATCACTTTGCGTTACAAAATATTACATACCATGTAACAGCAAAGATATTGCTGTCAAGTGGACAGTGGAATCCTGACGGCACCCGCCAGTAAGCAGAGAACCAAAACAGGAAGCAAGTCCCTTTCTATTGATCCTTTAAATCTATGGCAAAACAACTTTTCATGGAGCATTTGTGCTAAACAAATTAAGAGGAAAGCTCCACACACAACAAGTTGTTTACATTCACAATTGTAACAAACATCTGGATAGCACTCGTTCTTTCAATTCTCTACTACTCTCTTTTTAGCGGTCTGCTGATTATTTATATCCCCGGATGATTGTCAAACAATCGACACAGAATTCATAGGTCCTTGTTCAGACGCTCGTTGTTGGGACCATTTCTTTAGCTTGGGACTATCTTCGCAGAGCAAATATGGGAGATAGGTTGCAGCTGGCAGTCGGAGTCTTGGGTACTTCTCTATTTGTTTGTTTTCTCTGCTCCATACCACTAGGAATGACCAGACTTCAGAAAAGATTCACTAATCATATTTTTCCTGGTTTTTGTTTCAGGGAACGCTGCTTCTGTGTTACTTTATGCAACTCCCATGTAAAGTCAGCATGCCATTCTATGAATATTTGATTCTATCTTATTTAAGTCATGTGTGCAATACTTAATCGGTTGAACCATTGACCAAGTTGCTCAAGCCTTTTATATCATGATTGTCTTTCTGTTTCCAGATTAACTTTTTCAAGAGTCATAAAGAACAAAAGCACGGAGGAGTTTTCATGTCTTCCTTATGTCGTTGCATTATTAAACTGTCTCATTTATACCTGGTATGGACTGCCAGTGGTGAGCTACAGGTGGGAAAATTTTCCTCTGATCACCATCAATGGCGTGGGGGTTCTTCTCGAGCTCTCCTTCATTTTGATATTTTTGTGGTTCGCTTCACCCAGAGCGAAGGTAAGTTAAGCTTTTCCGACATATAATTTTGTATGTTATTATTTCCATCCAGGCATGAGTTATGTTTTAATTTCAATATGTAAGCTTCAACAGAGGCTTATGCTAGAAATTTCAATATCTTAATATGTTAGAAATTTTAGAAAAGGGTCCCTATTTAACTTAAAATCTAAGCCCCTGTTAAAGTTGGCTGAGTTGCAGCAAATCGAATAAAAGAAAAATAAAATAAAAAAGTTGAAGTGCAAGAGCCATGGAAAGTTGTCTGTAGGTGTGTGTTTTATTCACAGTTACTCAAAGAATATAAACGTGTTTTTACATTTTATATAACTAACCATTGAAAGCAAGCCACTGATCACAGTTTAAGCTATTTACAAACAATATAAAAATAATTAGGTCTCTACCCATTATAATAAGCAGCCGGCCCATAATATCAACATTAATGATCTTAATGAGCACTATGTGAAGAATTTTTTTATTTCTATGAACTGTTCTTTCAGACTTTCGTATTTTTCATGTTAACTCACAAATGCATGCATCTAACTGGTTGAAGATAGCCTTGATTTACGAAAACCGAATGGATGCAGGTGAAGGTGGCCGCGTTATCGATTGCTGTTATCGTAGGATTCTGCGCCACTGCTATCATCTCAGTTTTTGCTTTCCACGATCACCATCATCGAAAGGAGTTTGTTGGTAGCATAGGGCTCGTGGCCTCTGTAGCAATGTATGCCTCTCCTCTGGTGGCTGTGGTGAGTTATTATTTCTCATTATTTAATGAAAGGGATATGCTAAACAGAAGTAGTCACTTGCTAGTTCAGTAGTAAACTGGTAAGGTTTAAGATTTATTGGTCCTAAGTGCAAAAGTTTAGGTGTGTGCATAAATAAAAAAAAAATTTTAAAAAAAAAAAAAAAGAAGTGGGAAAAATCTATTCAGTTTGTCACATATATACACGCCATTTCATGTTGGGATTTTCTTTGTTCTTATTTATCATACTCTGATGTCATGGTCAGCATATAAATTTATTTGACAGCAAGAATTCTTCGATCGAACATGGAGGGTAGAACTAATGGCAATCGCTCTTGCTTTCTTTCCTCTTGCAGAAACGAGTAATTCTTACCAAGAGCGTGAAATACATGCCGTTCTACTTATCGTTTTTCTCATTCCTTGGGAGTTCACTTTGGTTGGCTTATGGACTGCTAGGCCACGATCTACTTCTTGCGGTTTGTATCATGATTAAGCTCTATTTATGTTGTGAAAAAGATTTCTGTACCCTAAACTCACATATTCTTGGATATTCTAACTCTTTGGCAGGCCCCAAATATAGTTGGTTGTCCTTTAAGCATCTTTCAACTCATACTCTACTTCAAGTACAAGAAAGGCGGGATTATAGAAGAACCAACCAAATCGGACTTGGAACAGAATTATGAGAAACCCAAACAATTGCAGCTTGGGGTTAATGACGGTATTAATGGAAAAAGTTGAAAGAAAAAAAACAACAACAACCACAACTAAGATCTGATTAAGTTCCATTTGCTGTTGTTTCCCATAAATTCCAGTTCAAGATAGTTCTCGCATCAAATGCGAGTATCTTTTCGAACATCCGACTATATTTGTCTTTTATCTAAAGTAATGATTTGTGCTATTCTAAGAGGTTTGTCTATGACAGGGAGAAATTTGTTTCATTAACAACACATTTCAATGATACTGTTAATGGGGCAGCAAAGTGTAGCTAAATCAGTAGAAGGGAGTATTTGTGGTAAAGAACTCATGGAATGGAAAGCATGCTAACTGATGCTAACTGATGACATGAAAAGGAAAAAGGAAATTATAATTTGCATGTCAGCATGTCATGGCTTGAGATCACATGATGTGCTTCAAAAACAGCATTTCACAAGGGAAAAAAGAAATGAAAAAGAGAAAGAAAAAGGAAGAATATCGCACACTTAACTCGTTCATTTTTTGGATTTGGTTTACAAATCCTAGTCAGGTGATTCTTTGCTTGATATCACCAATAAAATGAACTTGGTACATGTATTTCTCCAGCTGGGAACATATTCTGTGTACTCGAATATCACTGGCCTCTAAACACCACAGAAAGTTGCCTCCATATGGCTCAAAAACTTCTAGGTAGTAGATTTTGCAAACCTTGTCCAGAATCTGTGTAGTGTCTGACCGATTGTCTTAATTAACACCTAAATAGACCGCCCTTTAGGTGTTCAAAGGAAATATTCACCATCCAAATATATAATCATTTTGATTCTGACGATTCATAAAGGAAGGCAAAGGTTGTGACAATATGTTTGCAGCACCCAGAAATACTTTAAAGTTTCTGACCATTTCCGCAAATAGATTCATAAAATATAAAGCCATTCAAGTATAAAAGCATACCGCAACAAAGCATCAGATCGCAATGTTAGGTTCAGAACAAAGAATTATGAAGCTTTCTAAGCAAAAGTGAATTGGGCAGAGTCAAAAGGAGCTCAGATCATCATCGTATCGGATAATATTGTCCATTAGAAGAATATATTATATGTTGGGCATCAAAGGACCTCCACTTCCAAAACGAACTTATTCTGCCTACGGAAGACGACTTCAATTTGTGGCCTGTCAATTAATCTCGTTTCTTCAAAACCATGACCACTGCAACCATCTGTTGGACCTGAACTGGATTACATCTTATATGCTTTTCTTCTGTCGTGCTTACAGCAGAAAATATTACAATAAAGTTCTTCTCTTGTTCTAAGAGCTGTTTATGTGTGGATGGAATTTGTATATTCCATAAGAGGTGTCTTCCCAAATCATTTTGTGAAGGAATATTTTCTTACAGATGCTTTCTATTAATGTATAGGGGGGAACATTTATGGTGGGCACACTTCCAAAGTTGATGAGACAATTTTTTTGCACTGTGATGAACATAAGAAAAAGGACTTTCGATCATTTGCAACCGTTAATACGATATTACTATTCCCTATGATAGAACGTGTGAGAAATTGAATTATTGTAAACATTTTGTTTCTTTTCTTAAGAAAAAGGCTTGAGATTACACTCTAGAGATTGCCAAAAAGTCACATGCTTTAATGAAAATGGAAGTTGCATCATCAATAGAGAGAGGTCTTCTCTTAGTAATGTATTTTACCATATATGCTCTGGATAGAAAAAGGTAGTAAACACCTTGGGTATCAAATATTTATTCCTATAATAAGATGTGTGAGAAATTGAATTACCGTAAACATTTTGTTTTTTTTATTAAAGAAAAAAGGCTTGAGAATTAGATTCTAGAGATTCTGAAAGAGTTATATATTTTAATGGAAATGGAAGTGACATCATCAATTGAGAGAGGACTTCTTTTAGTAATGTATTCCAGCACATATGCTTTGGATAACAAACGGTAAAAAGGACATTAAGCATAAAATATTTGTTCCTATGATAGTATGTATAAGAAATTGAATTATCGTAAGCATTTTGTTTTTTGTTCTTAAGAAAAAGGCTTAAGAATTGGGCTCTAGAGAGTCACATGTTTTAATGAAAATGGAAGGCATATCATTACTCAAGAGAGGACTTTTCTTAGTGACGTATTCTAGCACATATGCTCTGGATAGATAAAAGTAGAAAGGATATCAAGTATCAAATATTTATTCCCATGATAATATGTACAAGAAATTGAATTATCCTAAACAATTTTTTCTTAAGAAAAAGGCTTGAGAATTAGACTCTAGAGATTGTCGACATGTTATATGTTTTAATGATAATGGAAGTGACATCAATAATCAAGAGAGGACTTTTCTTAGTAATATATTCTAGCACATATGCCTCGAATAGAAAAGGGTAGAAAGCAACTTGGGTACCAAATATTTGTACTAGGAATTACCAAATTATTAGATGCTATAATAAATAATTTATATTTAACTTAAAATACTAAGGTTTTAAATAAAGATACTCATATAATAAATCAATCTTCTAAACTATTATATTCACTTGTGAGACTTAATATGTCTCTTTGTCCTAAATGTGGGGAAAACATTAGCTTATGGGGAAAAAGTCTACAACAAAACAACAAAAATAAGATTTGAACCTTAATATCATGTTAGAAATTATAGAGAATTAATTATTTATTGAATATGAAACTTTCAAACTTTATGTAGAAGAATTTATTTCTTTACAAATCATTATTTCATGCTATTATATTCTCATGCAGAACTTAATATAGATAACACTATCGTGATGCAATCATATCACACCTAAATTAGATATGTATATTTTTAGGCTTTCATAGATTTGGTTTGAATATTCATAATGATAACACTAGCATTTTAGGGCATCTCTGATATATATTTTTAGACACTGCTATATAGTTACAATTGATTTTTTCGCAATGGATATAAAACACTCATGCTTTAGCACCTGATGCAAGAGCCGATGGTGCAACAGGCAGCACCAACTTGACTTGGGGAGGTGCTGATTTAGTGGCAGTGGCGGAAAAGTTGCTTTGTTACCTATTCCGTTACTAGAAGGTAGGTAGATATATTGATGGCATCAGCTAAATCATTGAAGCGTGAAAGCTGGGAGCAAAACGACTTGTAATGGAGCATTTGTACTAAAAGAATCCATAGGAAAAGCTTCACAAAAGAGCGAAGTGTTTACATCCACAAGCGTAATACAGAGTTGGCAGCACTCTTCAATTCTCCATTATCAACTTGTTAGCTGTCTATCCTTTATTTATATCTAGTGAAGAGTGTCAAACAATCGATAAAAAAATCCATAAGTCCTTGCTCAGACAATTCTTGTCGATACCATTTCTTCATCTTAGGACTCTATCTTTGCTGGCGAACATGAAAGATACATTGCGGCTGGTAGTCGGAGTCTTGGGTATTTCTCTCTTGTTTGTTTTCCATGCTTTTCATCATTATTAATGACCAAGCGTCTGCAAAGATTGGACCACTGATCATATTTTACCTGGTGTTTGCTTCAGGGAACGGTGCTTCTGTGTTACTTTATGTAGCTCCCATGTAAAGTCGGCATGCCATTCTACTACATATTTCTCTCTGTTCTATTGGTCAAATCATCGATCAAGTTAACCAACCTTTTTATTTGTAATTTTCTTTCTGTTTTCAGGTTAACTTTTTGGAGGCTCATAAAGAAGAGAAGCCCGGAGGGGTTTTCATTTGTTCCTTACATCGTTGCACTATTAGACTGTATCATTTATGCTTGGTATTCAACGCCGGTGGTAAGCCAGGGGTGGAAAAATTTTACTGTGCTGACCATAAGTTGCTTGGGGATTCTTCTCCAGTTCTCCTTTGTTTTGATATATTTCTGGTTGGCTTCATCTAGAGGGAAGGCAAGTCTCACATTTCATGTTTAAAACCTAAGCTTTTCCTGTACAAACAAGCTTGATACATCACCATTCCCATTCAGGCATGAAATAAGTGCACTATTATATTTCATGCGTTCTATTAGAAGTTTTTCTCAATTTTAGTTCTTTCATTTGCCGTGTCGAAGTAACTCAAAAGTGCATGCATCTAATAACCTGAAGATGGTATTGATTTATGAACACTGCGAGGGTGCAGATAAAGGTGGCCGTGTCAATGATAGCTGTTATCATAGTATCCTGCGTTACTGCCATCATCTCAGTTTATGCTTTCCACGAGCACCATCGCAGAAAGGAATTTGTTGGCAGTGTAGCTGTAGTAGCATCTGCAGCAATGTACGCCTCTCCGTTGGTGGTTGTGGTGAGTCAATTCTCATTATCATGAAAGGGATCTCATCAGCTATGTAATAAGAAGAGGAAAAAATCCGCACAAGATGTCACATATTCATGTGCCATTTTGTGTTAATTTTTTTTAATGAATACGTAAGTTTATTAATTTAAAAACAAAAAAATACAAGAAACTTATGGACATATTCATTTAAAAAAACTAATGTTAAAATTTTTGAATTATGACACAACAAAATATTGTTTGAAAAAATTTAGTCTTACAATATTATGCTGTCAATGTCAACACATAACTTCATTTGGTAGGGAGAATCATTCGACAGTAGGGAACTTAAGTAAGTTGCTCTTGCTTTCTTTCCCTCTTGCAGAGGCAAGTGATCAGTACGAAGAGCGTGGAATTCATGCCGTTCTACTTTACTCTTTTCTTATTCATCAGCAGTCTCCTTTGGTTGGCATACGGACTTCTGAGCCATGATATATTTGTAGCGGTTCGTAATTATGATTAAGCACTATTTATGTTAGTCAAAAAAAGAGCTTTCTGTCCTGTAAAACTTACATACTCTTGGATATCTAACTCTTTGGCAGGCCCCGAATCTGGTGGGCATCTTTTTTAGCACCCTTCAACTCGTAATCTACTTCAAGTACAGAAAAGGAACAACCATAGAAGATCAGAACAAAGGGGACTTGGAAAAAGATGATGAGAAATCCAAACAGTTGCAGCAGCTGACAGTGAATGACAGTATTAATGGAAAAGTTGAAACAAACAACTAATATCGGATTAAGATTCATTTACTGTTTTATTCCAAAAGATAGAATCCAGAAATTCTAGTTTCAGATGGTTCACGCATCAATGCATGTATATCTCATACGTGCGTATGTAATTTTCTTTTATTTTAAAGTAATGGTTTGTGCTATTCCAAGAGGTTTGTCTGTGACATGCACAACTTTGTTGCAATAAATAATGAATTTCAATGCAATAAAGCTGTAAGAGGGAATTGTCATAAAAAGGGACATTAATGGTCTATTTTGTTGCAAAGATTATGTGCGTATTTTTTTTTTTCATTATTTAGGTAATGCTTACCTTTGGTAGAGCACAGTAGGAAATATTTGGAGAACATCTCGAAAAGCCACTCCCAACAACCAAACGAAATACAAATTTAATAAAGAGTACAACTTTTAATCAATCAAAAGTCATCAAAAACATTTGGCCACAATAAACCAAACCTTTTCTTTGATCCACATGATCCTTTATTAACCTTGGTTGGTTCACTTCCTCAAATTGCCTCCTACAAGTATCCAAAGTCCTTTCATCCATCCAAGGTGATCAAGTAAGTACCAAAAAATAAAGAGAATAAAAACAAGTAAATAATTATCATCTATCCTAATAAATAATTACCAAAAAATAAATAAAAGGTACTTATTGGCCGCTAAACACCATAAAAAGTTACCTCCATATGGATAAAAACCTTCTAGGTAATAGGTTTTGCAAAACTTTGTCCACAATCTCTGCAGTGCATGATCAATTGTGTAAATTGAACAAGGAGGATTGACTCCAACAGCCCAATTATAGGAATGGAAATCGAGAATTGAATTCATCATAGGGTTTATTCCTTTATAAGATATCATGCCGCCACTCAGACTCAAACCGAGATGCTCTAGCACTGCTTCCTAAGAGCAACGTGTCTACTGATTTCAACATAGTGGCTTGTTAGAAATCATAATAACCTATTTTTATTCAACTGTCAAGGTTAAAGGTTAAAGTAATCAATTATTTATTTTAGTTTTCTAGTAAAGACATCATCTTTTAGTTGTTCAAAGCCAATGGTCACCATCCAAATATATAATAATATATGATTATGATGATCATAAAGGAAAGCAAAGGTTGTGACATTATGCTTGCATCAACCAGAAATGATAGAGTTATATAATAGAATTCCATTCAAGAACTAACAAAGCATACCATAATAATGCATCATAAATGCAATGTTGGGTTGAGCACATAGAATTATAAAGATTTCTAAGCAAAAATGAGTGGGAAAACAGTCAAAAGGAGCTAAGATCATGATCTTATCATATAATATTGTTCATTAGGTAAAAAATATATATGTTTTCTATTAGATACCTTTTGTTGCTTAGCAAAAGAATATGTTAATATTAGGCATCAAAGGACCTCCACTTTGGATACCAACTTAAAAACTCCTCCAGTATGTGCCCAATCAATTGATCTCATTCCTTCAAAACAATGACCACTACAATCTTAAGGTGAAGCTTGAATAGAAGGAACTCTTTAACCTTAGACTTAAATTTAACTCTCATTTTAACCTTGTGCTATTAAAATATATTGAATGAGTGAGAAGCATCCATTCTATCATATTCAACCTTGAGCTGAGACATGCTCAATATGAAAGGAGATTTAAAGACAAAACTCTCATATTACCAAGTTATAATCCTTAAATAGTGTTTAAATAATATATATTTCTAATTTATAAATTAGCTTTTGGGTTAGACCTTTAGGATTAATAACAAAAAAGAAATAAAGCACCTAGAGTATCAAATATTCTATACCACAAATTGTTAAATTTTAAAAAATCATAAAGAAGAACTCAAATCTAACTTAACATATCAAGGTTTTAAGTAAATGAATTCTGCTCTTGATAAACTACTTTTCTAGGTTAATGTATTCTCATGTAGGACTTAACACACCTTTTTACCTTAAGCATAGGGGGAACATTAGCTTATGAGATAGAGTTTATAAGCAAAGAAATAGGAGATAGAATTTGAACTCTAATACCATGTTAGAAATCAAAAGGAATGACTTAAATCTAACTTAAAATTATAAGGTTTTAAGTAGAAGAAATTATCTCTTTATTAACTACTTGTACTATTATATTCTTATGTAGGACTTAACACAAATAAGAAGAAAAATGTTATGGTGGGTAATACGATGGCATCCCCCAATCAACAAAGGACAAAAGCTGGAAGCAATTCACTTTCAGTTGTTCCTTTAATTGTTTGTCAAAAGTTCTTGTAATGGAGCACTAGTACTAAAAATCATAGAAAAAGCTCCACAAGCAAACAAAATTGCTTATCTCCACAAGCTTAATACAGACTTGACAGCACCCTCGTGCTTTCAATTTTCTATTACTACCTTTTTTAGCTGTCTACCCATTATTTATATCTCCTGAAGAGTGTCAAACAATCGATATAGAATCTGTACGTCCTTGTTCAGACAATTGTTGACAGTACCATTTTTTCTTCTTAGGACCATCTCTGCAGACGAACATGGGAGATAGATTGCGGCTGGCTTTCGGAGTCCTGGGTACTTTGTTCTTGTTTATTTTCCCTCCTTCCCACCACTATGAATGACCAAGCTTCAGGAAAGATTCACCTACTAATCTTATTTTTCCTGGTGTTTGCTTCAGGGAACGCTGCTTCTGTGTTACTTTTTGCATCTCCCATGTAAGTCAGCATGCCATTCTACTACATATTTCTCTCTATCTTATTCAATTCATGTAAGCAATACTTGATCAGTAAAATCATCTACCAAGTTACTCAACCTTTTCTATTATGATTTTCTTCCTGTTTTCAGATTAACTTTTCGGAGAGTCATAAAGAAGAAAAGCACGGAGGGTTTTTCATTTGTTCCTTACATCGTTGCACTATCTAACTGTCTCCTAGGTAATTGGTATGCAATGCCAGTGGTAAGCTACGGATGGCAAAATTTTTCCCTGGTCACTGTCACTGGTTTAGGGATTCTTCTCGAGGTCTCCTTCCTTTTGATATATCTCCGGTTCGCTCCATCTAGAGCAAAGGAAAGTTTCACTATTCATTTTTGACAACTAGTCTTTTCCTGCATAAACTTGCTATATCACCATATCCATGCAGGCATGAAATGAGTCCACTTTCTATATTTCCCGCGGCCTATTATATGTTTCTCCATCTGCTGTTTTGAAGTGACTGAAAAATGCATGCATGTATTTATTGACTTACGAATATGGGGAGGCTGCAGGTGAAGGTGGCCCTGTCACTGATCGCTGTTCTCATCGGATTCTGCTCTACTGTTACCATCTCAGCTTTTGTGTTCCAAGATCACCATCATCGGAAGGAATTTGTTGGGAGTATAGGGCTAGTGATAGCTGTGGGAATGTACGCCTCTCCATTGTCGGTTGTGGTGAGTCATTATTTCTCATTTTCATGAAAGGTTCTCTGGAGGAATGTAACTGAGAACAGAAGAAGAGTGAAAGATCCATGCAAGATATCACATATACACATACGATTTCATAACTTCATTTATTAGAGAGAATTACGAGAATTGTTCTTGCTTTCTTTCCCTCTTGCAGAAGCAAGTGATCGTTACTAAAAGCGTGGAATTCATGCCGTTCTACCTATCGTTTTTCTCATTCCTCAGCAGTTTACTCTGGTTGGCGTACGGTCTGCTAGGCCATGACATATTTATAGCGGTTCGTATCATGATTAAGCTCTATTTATGTTGTCAAAAAAATAAGAGATTTCCGTCCTGTAAAACTGACATACTCTGGATATCTAACTATTTTGCAGGCCCCGAATCTGATGGGCATCCTTTTAAGCACCCTTCAACTTGTAATCTACTTCAAGTACAGAAAAGGAAGAACCATAGAAGAACAGAACAAAGGGGACTTGGAAAAAGATGATGAGAAGTCCAACCAGTTGCAGCTCGCGGTAAATGACAGTATTAATGGAAAAGTTGAAACAATCAACTAAGATCGGATTAAGTTCCATTTAATATTTTATACCAAAAGATGAATCTAAAAATTACAGTTTCAGACAGTTCATGCATCAAGGCATGTATATTCTCATACATGCGTATGTAATTCTCTTTTATCTTAAGTAATGGATTATCTATTCCAAGAAGTTTGTCTGTGATATGCACAATATATTGTCTATTTATTGTTCCGAAGATTATGTACATATTTTTTCTTTTCATTATCTAGGTTTAGACTGACCTTTGGAGGAGCAGAGTTGGAAATTTTTTTTAAAACATATCGAAAAGCCACTCCCACAACCAAAAGAAATACAAATTTAATATAGAGTACAACTGTTAATGAATCAAAGTCATTAAAAATATTTAATGATCCTCTATTAACCTTGGTTGGTTGACTTCCTCAGCCTCCTAAAAGTAACCAAAGCCCTTTCAACTATCCGAGGTGACAGAGTAAGTATCAAAAATGAACAGATAAAAATAACGAAATAATTAACATCTATTATGGTCTTTTAGACAAATGCAACAATTTTACCAACCATATATGACTTTTTACCCTCGTCAAAATTCACTAGAATTATTTAACCATAATAGACCATTCATAAGAGATTTCATTCACCCTTTCGAGAAGTCAAAGTGATAAAATGGTCGTATCAAGAAAATAAACATACAAATACGTTGCTTTTTTTTTTCTAATAATAAGATATGACCCTTATTTCAGAAAATTGATAAGCTTCATAATCAGGGAACCATAATTTCGATTTCGTTATAAAAATATAATAGGACCATAACTATGCTTTCAATTTTTATTGACATAAGAAATAACTTTTTAATACCGTGATAGGATTCCCTATTTTGAATATCATGGCTTGAGATCACATGATATGCAGCAGAAAACGGCTTGTCGACATGGAAAAAGGAAATGAACAAGAGGAAGAAAAAGGAGTATCACAGCATAAGGGTACCAACTCGTTGCAACAAGTAACTTCTGAAAGGGAAAATGATCGCAAATATCATGGTTGTTTTACTATATATCTGTACTGGATTACTTAGCAGGTTGTATCCCCTGTTTATCCCCCTGCTGTATCCCTGTCTATGCAAAGGCCACCATTAGTTAATATACCCCTGAAAGAGCACTCAAATGGTTCATTGGAGCACTTAAATGATTCTTGTTTGCCAAAAACAAAAAGCCAAGAGCTAATTAGCATCATTATTAGACGCAGAAGAATAAAGGAAACGGTGCTTAGCTTTACATCGAGCTTTCTTTTGAAAAAGAATATATCCTTCGAACCCATTCCGCTTCAATCCAAATGCAATATGCCCCATGATTCACAATCATGCAGTTAGAAGAAAAAAGCACATCAAATATTGAATTTGGAATACAATGTCTCAAGACGTGTGGCCATTATTCAGGAACCTGCAACATGAGCAGAACCAATTATCATCAAGTGAAAGAATCGGTTCTCACACTATCAGAACTGTTGACCACAGAAAGAAGTGCATGATGGTATTTAAAGATCCAACCGGAACCCTTCTAAATATATCAAAGCCCAAGCCTATCCAAGACAGTAAACTCTGAGATTTGCTACAATTAGCTGAAGACTGGAGAAAGAAGAAGCACAAAATATCCCAACCTAAAAAGTGCTTCTACCTAAGAGAAGTAAAAAGACATAACATTATGCTTCACTAGAACATACATGTAACCAAAAAAAAAAAAAAATTGCAAGAGAAAATATGAAGGAAGATAAAACCTCAGAATAAGCTTAAAGGGAGAGTAAGAGAAGAAATGGAACTGTTCAATGAGAGCATGTTACTTTAGAGAAACCAGCTTCCACAATTTTTGTAGAATCATAACAAATATCAGATGGAACAATTGAACTTATATTCGATGTAAGATGTTTCAGAGTTGCATAAATGTCACTACAATGGGGATGGGTTTTATCTTCTACTGAAAACACGTGAACTCGGCTGTCCAGCTCAATCCAACTATACCCGGGAGGCTTTTTCACCGCTAATCCTGTTAATTTCTTCCTCACACTCAGCTTTTCCCCCCATTTTCCTGATGTGGAGTACATGTTAGACAGAATAACATGAGCAGAAATTGAATTAGGATCCAAACTGAACATCTTCTCAGCCACTCTCCCACTCAACTCCATGTCCATCCAGAACCAACACGCATTAAGCAAAGCACCCCAGACAACCCAATCTGCAACAATAGGCATCTCTTTTATGAATTCCTCGGCTTCTCGTAGATGGCCCGACCGACCAAGAAGATTTACCACACATGCGTAGTGTTCTAAATTTGGGGTTACTCCATAACATTTTTGCATTGACTGAAAGATTCTTAAACCTTCATCAACAAAACCAGCACGACCACAGGCAGACAGAACTCCAGTGAAGGTGGCACCATTAGGAACAACTCCTTGCTTTAGCATATCACGGAACACTAGAATTGCTTCAGAACCAACTCCATGATATGCATGTCCATTAATAAGAGCTGTCCAAGATGCCACATTGGCTGAAGAGATGCTACCAAATGATTTTTGAGCATCATGCATGCTCCCGCATTTGGAATACATGTCTACAAGAGATGTTCCAACATAAGGATTGGATTCAAAGGGTGTTTTGATTAGGTGGGCGTGAAGCAATTGTCCTCGTACAAGAGATCCAAGGCATGAGCAGGCGTGAAATAATGCAGAGAATGTTGATCTAGTACGTTCTATTGACAGTCTATGCATGGTCCCATAGAGTTCAAAGGCCTCGTTATGCTGTTGATTTTGAATAAAACCTGATATCATTGAATTCCATGTCACTGGGTTTCTTTCACCCTTGGTTTCTTCGAACAGCTTCAGAGCTTTATCAATTTCTCTGTTCCTAGAGTACACTGAAATCATGGTATTCAAAGAAGTTGTCGTTCTTTGGCCCATTTCCTTGAACAATCTCACCGACTCCTCGACTTTACCGCTTATGGCATAACCTTTAATCATCAAATTATACGAGATTGGATTCTTTTCAATCAGTCTATTGAAAATCAGCCCAGCATCTTCGATCCTACCCATCAATACAAGCCCACCAATTAGCGAATTCGAAGCATTTAGACATGGGTTTACAATCCTGTCATAAACTTTCTTGGCATCATCAATAGCTTCGCAATCAGAATAAAATTCAATCAACGCCCCACCAATCGACTGATCAAATTCAAACCCGTATTTCATCAAAAGCCCATGGACAGACCTACCTTGTATTAGGTTTCCCAATCTCCCACAAGCCCTTATAACGCAATCTAACGTAAACTCGTTAGGCTTCACCTCCTCGCTCCCTCTCATCCGCCTAAACAACTGCAATGCCCTTTCACACCCATCCTCACTCTTCGCATATCCGGAAATCAATGTAGTCCATGCCACAACATCCCGGTCTGGCATCTTGTTAAATACATCCAAAGCGTCACTCATTAAGTTACATCGTACATACCCGACTAGCATCAAACTCCACAATAACTCATTTTCATCACGTAACTCGTCAAACACCCGCTTAGCTCCTTCAACTTCAATACAGTTCGCGTAGAAGTACAACAATGCACTACCCAGAAGCTCAAATCTCTCAAAACCAGATTTCAAGACCAAACAATGAAGCTGTTTTCCCTCATACACCGACTTCGAATGCGCACACGTACTTAGCAGGGTCGAAAAAGCGGTCTCATTGAGTTTCCTATTACTGCGGTGCATTCCCGCCGCAAGTTTTAGAGCTTCATCGTATTTTCCCCACTTGCAGTAACCAGAAAGCATGGTGTTCCATGAGACAACGGTTCGTTCCGGCATCTCGTCAAACAGTTTACGAGCAACGTCTAGCTGACCAATTTTGCAGTGCCGTGTTATGGATATGTTGATGGAAACGATGCTGCTGCAAGGGCCTTCCAGAGGCTGGTAAAGGGTACTGAAGGGATTAAAGCTTTTCCTCCAGCGACTTTGCTTCCAGTTTCCAACAAAGGAAGATTTCAGCAACATTCTGTCTGCTTGTATTTCCGTTGAGAAAGAAAGAAACAGAGGGCCAGAGGGCCAAAACCTAAAACGCCCCGTTCTTACAATTTTCCTCCCTCATTAACTCTAAACTCAAAAGTTCACTAGTTGATTGGTAAATTTGACATCAGGTTCTTCACATGATTGCTCTATTTTATATACTAAATGATCTTTTATCAACAAGGAAGGTGAAAGGTACTTTTCAAATGTCAAAATTAATTGTTTATTTTAGATAGAGAAAAAGGAAGTTCTTAAATAATAAAATTTACAATCATAATTGATGCCAATCTACAGCATATGTCCACAACTTTTCCAATTCAATGCATAAGGGACTTTCAATTGAGAGCATAATTAAGATGAAAATCTCACATTAAGTACACAAATTTTGTAGTTAAACTTATATGAATAAAGTATTCATCTAACTCTTAAACTAATTTTTAAGTTAGATTTTTAGATTTTCTAATATGACATAAAAATTTAAGTTAGAAATTGTTTCATTTCATGTGACTTGTAACAAACGCAATTAATGAGCCAAAAAATCTAAGTCTGTTAACATAATAAGTTTAATTACCTTTAAAACCGTAATAAGTCTAATGTTACTCAATATGTGTGTAAGATGAAAGTCTTGTATCAAATATAAGAATTATTGTGACGAGGTTTAAATAAAGAAAATGTCTTTTTAATTTTCAAGTTAATTTTTTGATTAAGGCTTTTGGTGTTGTATAGAGATAGGGTTCTAATCCCATTCCTTGAGCCTCTCGTTTCCAAAATGTCAATAATTCCTGGAGCGCTTTTGTCTCAAAAAAGTCATGAAGAAGAAGAAGCTCAGCTGCAAGTATTCGGTCATGATCAAGCAGTTTCCTTGAGTTGAGTCTCGTACGGCCACGTATCCTTGTCTTGTATTCAAACTCTGCATAAACAGAACGCCATGCATGAAGCCACGTACCCCTCCACCCAACCTCATCACTTCTCTCTCTCTCTCTCTCTCTGTCTCTCTCTGTGTCTCTCTGTGAATCCTCAAAGCCAAGACCAAGAAAGAGTTAAAGAAGATCCCATAAAGCTAGTACAGGAGAATTCCCTTTTCCTTATCCCCAAAGCTAGTACATAATCAATGCTTATAATACATCATTAACATGGTGAAGCTAGCATCGGCACGAGAAATTCGAATGTACGGGCCCCGGCTGGCCAGAAACCGGTCGGAGTACATAAACGCAGGCCTTTACGTGTTCGCCACCGTTGTGCTTCTCAGTGGGTTTGCGGCTCAGTTCTCCACTGAACCCACGTCTGGTCTTTTTCTTTTGCTTATAGCCTCGGCGCTCATACTTGTGGTTAATGTTCATGACCTTGTAGCGCATCTTGCTGGGATTGATTACCGCTTGCAGTTGATGGGCTACGATCCACAGCTCGCGCTGGTGGAGTTTGCTGTTCCTGTGATTCAGTCTCTGGGATCAGTTCTCTTCTTCTTGGGGATTCTTTTTCTTTTCCTTCAGGTACATCATTAACTTCCTTTTATTTCTCTACTGTATTCTACATAGTTCTTTGCGGGCTAATAGACAAACCAGGCAAATAATTAAGAAAGTGAGAAAGGTATCAGTGGATCCCAAGAAACTTGGAGTCATTCCTAGAATTAATTGTCATTTCAGTTTTAGTATGCTCTAAACATAAGGAATTTCCGCGGTTAGTCATGTTGATGGCTGTCATTTCGTCTGTTTTTCTTTTTAAAAGAGGGTAGATTTCGAAGTTATTATAACATTATAGAAGCATGTTGGAGGAGTTTTCATTCCCATTTCAAAGTTTGAATTTTCCTTGCAGTCAGAATCTAAAAATATGTGCTCTGTAACTTTGACCTTAGGCAAATTGGTATTTGTTTTTCGGATGTTCATATAGTAGCTTCTTCTACAAGTTTCAGTTTGTTGTTTGCTGTGACCAAAAAGTGCAGGAAGAGAAAGGGTATGGTTACTACAAATTGGAGAAGCAAGGAATGAACATGCTCATTGCTGGCTCTGTTTTCTGGATGCTTGGATCGATCCATAACTCATGCCAAATCTACGAGAGAGCTGGTGGGTATTTCCAAATCTTGCAGTACAGTGTCCTTATACCGTTTCTGATCGGAAGCTCGCTGTTCGTGGTGGGTGCAATTCTCAACAGTTGCGAGCAAGCTGGCTCGATCCATCATGGACTAGAGCTACTAGTAAGTTGTGTATTAGTAAAACCTTCAAGTGATTTTGTTCAAGTTATGGATGTAAAGTGCTCTGTTAGTTTTGTCTCTAAAATAAACAACCATATCATCCCAGAAACCATAAAATGTCCCTGAATCATGACTAACATACGAGAAATAAGTACTTTAATTCTTCAAAGTGTCTTTATGCAGAGTATTACTTGGATATGGCTGGGCATATTTGGGAGCCTATTGTTCTTCATTGGGGGATTAGCAAATGTAGTTAAGGTGTTCACGATGCAGCAAGTTGATGGATTAAGGCTCGAGAAACTACGGGGAGGGGCACAAGAACGACTGATCCAAGAAAGGGAAGGCCAACTCCCCCTCATCCATGAAGAGCAGAGAAGAAAGAAAAGGCAAGCCGAGGAAGCAAAGCTGGTACCAGCTCCAACTCCATACAAGGACGTCCTCGTTGGTCAGAGTTAAATGTTTTCTTAGTAGAAACCTTGGCTTGCCTATGCTTATACAGAGGACAGACAATTTCATTTGATTTACATTTGTTTTATGCCTTTATATTTGGCTATACTACCTTCATATATATGTTAAATTTGAAGTGAAGAGTGGAGTAGATAAGTAGTGCAGGATTCAAAGATAATGGCCAAAACCAGGACAAAGGCAGTAAGTTTCTGTATTGTCGTTCTCTTGGCTTGGCCATTAATTTATATATTTATAAAATTAATCATTTCATGCCCTATAACATTATGCTATCATGGGCTATCCTTATGGTTGATCGTATTAAAGAAAGTTAAAAATACCAACAACAAAAAAAACAATAAAATACAAAGTATAACCTTTTGGGTACTTTATATACGTGCTCCAAGAAATGCTTTTTAAATAAATCTATGCGATGAAATGGCCTTTATGTAAAACAACCTTTCATGATGATCGTAATGGGCCGGTACTTATGAGGGCTTAAGTGGATGATGATTTTCAAATAAAATTTGTTTATACTAACATTTAGATTTTAGCCTTTTGGCATAATAGTTAAGACATATAACAAAGGATGTCATATCCAATTTTATGTCATGAGTTTGAACCATGGGGAGAGTTAAATAAATTATGATAGAGTGAAAACTATCATAGAGCGGATTGTTGATGTATTTGCTACAAAGCATGGTGGGATTTTATGGTGTTAGATCATAAGGTCTTTTTAGCATGATAGATAACTCATATGCTGTTTTTAGCATGTGCAAAATAGAAGGACATTTTAACAAGGCCAAAAACAAATATTGAGGTACTTGAGTGTAGCTTACAATTGTAGAATGTAATTGCAAAGTAAATGACCAAAAAGAGACATCAATTTGGGTAAATGTAACGGACATGCCATTTTAGTATCTCCAAAATACTATATAGTCTTACAAAAAAATGAATAAAATGTCCTTTAAATGAAAACTAAAAGTTATGTTGGATTAAAAAACCTAAATGTTGTGTTTTTACAATATATATATAAAGGAATAGAAACAAAAAAGTAAGTACAATAAATGGTTTTTAAGTGCATTAACCAAATGTCATCCTAGTGTGTATGAAATCACATAATGTTTTCACAAGGCCAAACCAAATACAAAGATGCTAAAGCAAACCTTGTAATTGTCAAATGTAATTGCAAACAAAATGACCAAAAAGAAACATCATTTTGGCATAGTGTGAAAGATATGATGTTTTCATAACACCATACAGTCTTATAAAGGAATGAATGAAATATCATTTAAAATGGAAACTCAAATATGTTGGCTTTAAAAAGGTAAATGACACGTTTTTATAGGAAAAAAAAAAACAAAAATTGTCTTGGTTTGACTTCATTCAATTTTGTAAACTAAATTACATTAGTGTTAGCCTTGTAAGGGAATGTATAGTGCAGAATCTAATAAAGGGGTTTTCGTAAATCTATCATTTATATATCTGTTTACAGATGTTGAATTATAAATTTTACTATTGAAATTCTTATTAACTCGCCATTAAATTAATTGTTAATTCTAAAAAGATTGCTCTAAAAAAAAACTTGTTTTATATGAAAGGCCGTAACAGGTTGGATAAAGCCCATAGAAGCCAACCCAAGTTGGCCAACGGCTCGTGTTGCCTCATGGAGTCCCACTGGTCCACTAAAAACTTGCCACATCAGCCGAGATCCGCTTACCTGGCTAAAAAAATAATTAAATTCAGCCCCACATTACGATAATAAATTGAAAGACGAAAATTTCTCCACTTCCCAATCTCTGAAACCCTAGAAAGTCGAAAGCTCTAGCTCTGCGGATTCTCTTTAGGTACTTCGATTTCCTTTTTTTCTTGCTCTCCAATTTGCCATAATTTTCTATGTTGTATGTGGTTCTGCGTTTCCTTACGTAGACTCAGAATGCTTTTCTTTTTGGATCTTCCGGTAGACTTTGGTTCTTGTTGTCCATCTATCTCTTCTTTCCAAAAATCTGTATCCGCGTTGGAGAAAGGACGGAAAATCTGGATTTGGCTCGGTAAAGAGCAGATTTGACCAATATGATATCTGTATTATCATTATCTGGGATAAAATTGAGATAGGGAATCGACTTTATTGTTATCAGAAATATTTCTTGGGTGAAATGTGTTTATATATATGAGCAAGAATTGTTTTTTATTGGGACATAAACTCATTGGTGATGCATGGTTAAAGGATTGTTGCATGGACGTAAACTCTTTATGTATTCAAGTTTGGTTATTGGGAAATTCTCTCAACCGTGTTCGGTTTGTTTTTGGTGGGCCTCAATTCCTTTGGTTGATGCCTATGGTTAGTTTTTTTTGCAATCTGTTGTTACCGCACCTGTTCTTGCTTGATGTTGCTTTTTTCTGCCTCTTTTGCTTCTCCATTAAACTTGTAATTTGTGATTATGTACAAGTAAATTGGAACGAATTTAATAATTTTCCTCACCATGAAGGGTCCAATACAACAGTGTGTTTCCTTTTCAGAATTGCATTCTCTGTATCATAAGTATTTTGATTCAGAGTAGTTCTCTCTATGTAGTAGACTAGAATTGCAATAATATTTCTCGAAACCTCTTCACAAAACTGGTGAAGAACCCATTCATGTGTACATTGAAAACCCTGTTATATGTGGTAATAGTGCTATCATACATTGAGGAATGCATTCTAAGAAAGTCTAATCTTTTAATATCCTAAATGAGAAGTCAATATTTATTAACTCATTTTTTTTTTAAAATGACGTCTCTTTGTCTGCATCACTACTTTTGGAAAATATAGTAAAGATGAAATCTATAGCTGAGAATCTGACCCTTAGGTGGGTTTCTTCGTAGTGATTCTTCAGCCTACACGTTTCTTGTGGTGTTCTTTAAGAGAGTGAGGTTATTGTTCAAATGGCATCTGTATCCAGTCAGCCACAGTTTCGTTACACTCAACCTCCATCCAAGGTGCTCCATTTGCGAAACTTGCCATGGGAGTGTACAGAGGAGGAACTCATTGAACTTGGAAAGCCATTTGGTAAAGTTGTGAACACAAAGTGCAATGTTGGAGCCAACCGAAATCAGGCTTTTATTGAATTTGTGAGTGTTTATTGTGCTTGAGCTTTTAACTCTTTAGATTTTGGTCCTGCTTCTTGTGTAATGCAACAAAGTGTAACTTTCCAGATCTTAATTTCTTCAGGCTGATTTAAATCAAGCTATTGCTATGATATCATATTATGCCTCATCATCAGAGCCAGCTCAAGTGCGTGGCAAAACTGTATATCTACAGTACTCAAATAGGCAAGAAATAGTGAACAACAAAACTACTGCAGATGTCGCTGGAAATGTTCTTCTGGTAACAATAGAAGGTGCAGATGCACGCCTTGTCAGCATTGATGTTTTACACTTGGTAAGCAAATTGCGTGCCTTCCCTTACAGTTGGAGAGGTAAACTTGCTACTATAAGGAAGTATTCACTGAATTATGTTGTAATTAGGTTGTGGTTTGACATGTTATGGAAAGCTTTTGTTTGACATATATGTAAATGGATCAGCAGGCCCATTTCAAGGCAATATCTTCGATGGCAGCTTAATGCATTAGGAGAAAGAGCGCATGTGTGTTTGTCTCCTTTCTCCTTTCCTTAACACTGGCTCTTTCTTCCCTACTCTTCCTCCTCAACTTCCTATCCATACCTTTCTAATAGTACAGGCTTTTATCATTTTCTTTTCTCTTGTACATCCCTCTACCACTATTTTCTGCATGCTCTGTGCGGTGTTTTTTGCTAGTAGCATAGCCACATCCAGCACAAGTCGTATGGAGTTTTGTTGTATTCAACTATTTGATTTTGTAATTCTACGAAAATTTTAGCCATAGCTGTTTTCCATAATTGAGATCTTGGCATAGTAGCTAATGTCTTATAAGACATCAACCTCCATCTCTCGAGGATAGAGTTTCATGGACAGACATTCTCGTTCTATTGGTCTTAGTAATTAGCTAATATTTTTGGGTGAATTATATGGTTTGTATAGCTTTTAAGACTAGCTTGTAGCTGAAGTTGCTAATTTTACAAGACGTTAATATCAATTGATATACCCAACAGCAGTGTATTATTAGCACTTCTCTTTGGTGAGTGATAAAGTTCATCAGAAATTCTTAGTTGGTTCTTTTGTGGCATTTCTTTGGCGGGATACTAAATCTCTGCGTTTATGTATTCTTTTTCCTTTTTTAGCACCTCTCTATTATGCACATGTACAAGTAAAGTGGTGTTCTATGTCTAGTGGCTTGCGTAATTCTTAAAATCTGTCTCTGTTCGTTGATGGTATCTGGAAAAATTTGAACTTATGGGTGCTTTCAGTTTTATGCAATTGATTCTGGGAAGGATTGCCGATTTTTATAAATAGTCCTGAGTTCAGATGACTTATTTTTGTATTTGCTCTAAAATTTGCTTAGTGGTGCAGGTATTTTCAGCCTTTGGGTTTGTGCATAAGATTACTACCTTTGAAAAGACAGCTGGATTCCAGGTCTCTCATGGATTTCCTTTTTCAGTCCTTTTCCCCTGATTCTTCCTGTTTTTGAGTAGGAGTTCATATTTTATGTGATCCTTTTTTCAGGCGCTGGTGCAATTTTCAGATACAGAGACTGCCTCTTCTGCAAAGAATGCCCTAGATGGAAGAAGCATTCCCAGGTGACAGTTCTAGTAATTATTTGACATGGTATTTTGTCCAACTTCTATGGATAGTATGGGTGTTACATGGTGCACATGCATTCAGATTGGTCACTATTGGACTGTTAGACAACATTTGGAGAATAAGCAATATGTCAGATTCCAGATTAGCTTTAAACTTCCATTACTGTACTTGTCTACGACATTTTTCATTGGACACAGAAAGCTTGGATTGCTATGTCCCTCCAATTGGACCATTTATGCAGAAAGTGTGCGAAGTTGGATCATGGTAGATCCTAGCACTTTCATGCGCTCCACCAGCAGGACTTTGTGCTTTATATGTCTCATCAGTTGTCAGCTGTACCTGCATTATGATTTACTGAAATTGTTTTTCCTTGATTTCAGGTATCTTCTTCCTGAGCACATTGGACCATGTGCCCTTAGGATCACATATTCTGCACACACAGATTTGAGTGTGAAATTCCAGAGCCATCGGAGCAGGTACCCCTGCTTCTTGTTATGAGCATAAGAGTCTGTATCTTTGTACTTTTTATTGTTTTGCCTGAGCACGTACTTCCCTTTTCAGGATTATATCTATTTTGTATGCAGTTCTTGCTAGTTTGTTGATTCTTTTTTTCATCCTTATCCTTTGCTGCAACCCCTTTTATCACCTTTGCCACAATCTTATAACTACATTTTCTTTTGATTCAGGGACTATACTAATCCTTACCTTCCTGTTGCTCCATCAGCCATTGACGGAAGTGGTCAGGTAAGGTTTTCGGAAGTGATACTTCCTTTGTTATACAGATTTCCACCATATGACACTCAGGCGATTGTTGGCATTTTATTTATGAGCGAAATATTGATTTTTCTCTTTCACAGAAGAGTCTGCCTATTTCAAATATTACTTTTTAGTACATGTTGATTCCTTAAGATGTTCAAAGGAATTATAATGCACTATAGCATAGAGTCGTGCCAAAATTTTCATGCTTGTAATTCTTAACGGCTTGCTTTGCTTTGTGACCTGAAGATGCTTAAAATGTGCAAATTTATGTGGTTTACTAAATAAATGTATTTTGTCATCATTGCAGCTAACTGTGGGTTTGGATGGGAAAAAACTAGAACCAGAGAGCAACGTTCTTCTTGCATCCATTGAAAACATGCAGTATGCTGTCACCTTGGACGTTTTACACATGGTACTTATAAGCACAATGCAATTATTAAGATCCTCTTGTTCTTGATGCTTTTTTTTTTTTAACATATAGATAAGTCATTTCTCTCTCTCTCTCTCTCTCTCTCTCTCTCTTTCAGCTTTAATCGATTCTGATATTTTGCATTCATGTTTTCATTGTTAGGTGTTTTCTGCTTTTGGACCTGTACAAAAGATTGCCATGTTTGATAAGAATGGGGGCGTACAGGCTCTGATTCAGTACCCTGGTACTATTTATGCCTGATTGTTCTTTTGTTTTTTTGTGCAATTTGTAATTACCTAACAGGAGCAGGAAAAAAATAATAGAAAAAAGATTTCCCCTTATCTGTAGCCTAGTGCTAACCGTTTGCTTTGGCAATTATCTGTAATTGCTGGGCACCGTTTATTAATATTATTATGTTTTCTGTTTCCCGGGAAGTATAATTGGTGCCTATGGTGGTTGCAGATGTTCAGACTGCTATTGTTGCTAAGGAAGCCTTGGAAGGGCACTGCATCTATGATGGAGGGTTTTGCAAGCTCCACATCTCGTATTCACGCCATACTGATCTCAGCATTAAGGTAATGAAACCATGTCCTTCGAGAAGAAGTTAATCCTGTCTTGACTATCATAAGGTGTCCGTTTGAGTTGTGGAAACCACCTCTGGTTAGATCATCTTTTCTTTTTCTCTGGAGAATCATGTGCTGATTGTATAGAAATGCTCTATACTATCTGGCTATTGTAAGAAGGCAAGGAAGCATGCTATATAATTGGATCAATTAATGTGCTGCCACAGTTGGAACTGTTTACTTTTCCATACTTGGATGTTATTTGTTTTTTGCAAAATCAGCATTCTATTTCCTGGCTTCATTATTCTGATGTGCTCTGGGAAATAGAATGTTTGATTTGTCAGTTTAGTTCCTTTCTTTGGTTTTTGCTTGGTCTTATGCACTCGTTTAAAAAAATTGTTTTTTGATGCGTTTTTGCCACTTATAACAGAATGTTAGTCATCGTAGGTTCTGTTTAACCCCTGAAATGTAGTTTAGTGATTAGAGTTTGTTCTTCTTACCTTTACTTCCTTGACTTACATGTGGTTTGCTGTAGATAACAGTTCTACCTGCTGTTGGCACAATAGAAATGTAGTTCTAGCAAAACATTATTCTAAACCTCCAGTCTACTTTTTACTTTTTGGTTCTCTAGATTTCCTGTTTTGAGCATCATAAAAACTGAAATACCCTTACAAGGACAGTTCTACACTTCCAAGGCATGTATCATTTATAATAGTAGCACTGCAGCTGTGTTGCATGCATTTTGGCCTTTGCTAAGATGGTAAAAGCGATGGGGTGGAATATGATTTCAAGGTGTCTAATCTTTTGATTTACCGGGCTTGCATACAGAATTGAACGGTGTTGAGAGAATCCTTTTCACATCTATTGTTGATTTAAACTTGAGAATGTAGCCGTTACATTTGGAGGTTGGCATGTTAATTGCAGGTTAACAATGATCGGAGCAGAGACTATACCATCCCTAATACTCCCATGGTGAACTCCCAGCCCTCGATTCTGGGGCAACAGCCAGTTTCAGCAATGGGTCCCTCAGTTCATTACAATGGGGCTCCTTATACTCCTACGCCAGAGCAGCCTGGGATGCCACAGACTTCCGCTGGGTGGGGCCCAGGTGTTCCACCGATGCCTCAGTCCATGCCCATGCAGATGCATGGTGGTCCGTATGTGCCACCTGGCACAATGGCGCCTCAAGTTTCCCCAGGAATGATGCAGTCGTCAATGCAGGGTGGTATGCCGCAGTCATCGATGATGCCGCCCCCTTATGGATCAGGCCACATGCAATAGCCATAAAGGCCGGAGGCAGATGAAGGTCTGCAAGGCCGCCCACAAGCCCACCCGCGACGCAATATTCTTCTTGGAAGGATCTTGCTTAACTGCTTCATCTTTTGGTTTTTGGTTCGGTTTTCTTGTCCCTTCGGTTGTAATTTCTCTCGGACCAAGGCAAGGCTCAGAATTCACAAGAAAGCCAGTTTCTTTTCTTCTCCTCCCGTTCTTTTTTTATTTTTTCTCTTGAACGAATTATGCAAGTTATGTTTTAGCTACTTTTGGTTCTAATGCTTCATTGTCAACAATTAGTTTGTTCAATATCGAGTCATTTGGTGATCTTTTATTGTTAGACTCCGCAGTGATCTGTGATAGGCCTTGTATCAGAAAAACACTCCAAATTTGGTTGTAATAATGGTGCTAGAAGTCATCAATTACGGATAAAGGTTCAAAGATTTGATATTCCTACGAGTAGCATCAGATAAATCATCAATAGTGCTTTTTCGTGTGGCAAATTTTTATTAAGCGATCTATATATATTTTGTTTCTCTTCACTGTTTTGTACGTGACAAAGTCTTTTATTCATCACCGTGCTGAAGCTGCTTGTCAATTGGCGGTTGCGGGGGGAACCGAAAGAGGAGGTAGTCAAGGCTGATGAATAGGTCCCTTGGCATTCCAACCTTAAGATTTGACTTAAGGCTTGAGCCAACTTCCACCATATGAAAATACTACAAGACTTTAAAACCATCAAACTAATTGCGTCCATTTTGGACGCCAATTATTAAGCCAAACATCAATTGAATGCCTTACGTGATTTTTTATTACCATATTCAAATTTGTTTTCAAGCTAGAAAAATGTTTTAATATGCTTAAGAGATCCTATCTCCCACTTCAATACTCCTCTTAATTCACTAGTTTGGAATCCCCATTTCCCTAAAGAAATTAGGAAATGAACGAGCTATGGTGGATAAACATGCTACAATGGAAAGCTAGAGTCTTTCGAATTTTAGTTGAAAGCACAAACAAAAGAAGACTAACAAGTTGAAAGAATTCAATTGTATTAAATCTTATGAGAAAAATATTTAAGATTTATGTTTATATACTGACTTATACCTATTACTATACAAAGAATCCCATAATATAATCAGTAAATAACTAAAAATCTTAACATAATTAAATAAGTACAATATTTCTATTAGCTCAAGCCTAATATATAATTCACTAACCCAAAAAATTCGCATCTTCCTTCCCTGAACATAGAGCAATGAAAATAGCCGAAGGGTTCACAAAAGAGCCTTTTACCGGAACCGTACGGTCATTACCAAAGCCGGCGCCAATTTCAAGCCCAGAGATAAGGCTCTCTTTCTTTCTCTATCCTTCTGTGACCCAAAAATCTCTGGCTCTCAATCTCTCTCTCTCTCTCCTCTTTTGCAGCGAGGGAGACTGCAGCTGCGACCGGGGATTTCCGAGGAACCCCCGCCATAATGACTACCACCTTGCAAGCGTTTCTTATCTGCAAACCCTCGCTTTCTCTCTCTCCTTCTTCCAAACGTTTCCATCTTCCTCGCTTTTCTTCTTCTTCTTCTTCTCCCTCATTTTTTGCTCTCTCTTTCAACCCCAACTCTCTCTCTACGTTCACTTCCTCTACACTCTATATATCCCGGTTCTCTCCAAGGACTCTGTCGGTTTCTTGCACATTACGTCCCGAAAGTGCGGATTTTGATTCCGAAAGATTGGATTTTTCGGATGCGAATTCGGTTTCGGATTCCAAAGGTTCGAATTTCGAGGATTTTGACAGTGGAAGTTTGAGTGTCGATGGGAATAGTTGTGTTGCCGAAGCTGGAAATCCTCAGGTTGATGAATTGGGAGGTCGGACTGTGGAGATTGAGATGAAGAGTGAGGTCGGGGAGGTGGCTTCGGGGAATGGGGAAGTGAGTAGTGAGGGGAAGAGTGAGAAAGTGGAAGAAAATGATGGAAAGAGTGGGAATTTGAGTGTGATAGCTGATAAAATACCTTTGATGGTGTTCTTGACTGGGTTGTGGATAAGGGTGAAAAAAGCATTTGAGAGAGTCGTGGAGTGGGATTGGTTTGGTTGGTGGCCCTTTTGGAGACAAGAGAAGCTGTTAGAAAGGTTGATTGCGGAAGCGGATGCGAACCCGAAGGACGTGGCGAAGCAGAATGCTGTACTGGCCGAGCTCAACAAGCACAGGTTCGGCGACTCAGTTTTGTGCTCTTTTTACTATGTTCTCTTCTGTCTGGCTACTGGAAAATATCGGAATGGAAACGAGTGGTGGTTCTGACGTTTCTGTCTTTTGATGTTATCTCTTCTGGGAGTGGGAGAATAGTCTAACTACCGCTGCGTGCTTTAGTGCCGTCTGCTGAGCAAGTTTATAGCAAGTGTGGGAGTCAAAATATTCACTTTGTTAGATTTTTAGTCTTTCGCATTCGTTTTCTACTTTGTTGTTAAGAAGATGGAGGAAAAGAGAGAACTTTAAGTCTGTAACACCTTTGCCAGACAGGTGCTCTCTTAAAATGTTACACCACTTAGCAACTAATCATGGGATGAATAGTTTACGAAGGCAGCTGTTGCATTTTTTGAAATATACATGCTCATCGAGCTTACCAAATATCAGGATAATTGAAAAAATTGAGTACCACCTCATATAGAAAATGTTCGAATTTATAATTTTTGAAATTTATTATGATAAACTGGACAGTAAATGGTATACGATTAATGTCAAATTTGCATCCATAGTAAGCATATGGAGCACTTGTAAACCATAAGTATGCTTGGTGAAATGTTAATCTAGTGGAAAGTTAACAAGAACACATGTACGTCTACATTAATTCAACTAAATTTCTGCTTTGTTTAGGGAAATGAAGTAAGACCAGTGTCAGTGCCTGTTCAATGTTATGCTTGAAATACAAGGACATTTGTTTTTTATTTTGTGGCTTTTTTTTTTTTTTGGGTGCAAGGAAGAAATAAGCTACAATCTTTTCTCCACATTTCTCAGTCCAGAATCTGTCATCAAGCGTTTTGAACAAAGGTATCATGCAGTAGACAGTAGAGGAGTTGCAGAGTATCTCCGAGCTCTTGTGGTCACTAATGCTATTGCTGAATATCTTCCAGATGAGGAGACTGGGAAGCCTTCTAGTCTTCCTACCTTGGTAATCAAGGCCATTCTTCTCCCCACTGACTCACCTATGCTGCTTAGTCTTGCGTCCCTTTACCTGATTTTAGTGTTCTTGATCTGCTAGTTTTATTTAATGGCGGTTAATTTGGATTATGTAGTTGCAAGAGTTGAAGCAGCGTGCATCAGATAACTCAGAAGAGCCCTTTCTGAACCCTGGAGTATCTGAGAAGCAGCCATTGCATGTCGTGATGGTGAGTTTTAATACAAAAGGTTTGTGCCAATATTGGCAGTAGGATGTAGTCAAGATTAAGTGGTTTCTTATGCTTCCTGAATAGATACTCATGTACTGTTTCCCCCAAAAATACACATTGATAAGACTGGTGTTTCTTTTAGGTTGAACCAAAAGTGTCAAACAAATCAAGATTGGCGCAAGAGCTTGTTTCAACTATCCTTTTTACTGTGGCTGTTGGATTAATGTGGTATTAAACTTCTGTTCTTCAATTCTATCCCCCTCTCTTCTTATGTAGACATGCACCTTCATGCATGCTCTATGGGGCATGCCCGTATCCCTGAATTCTGCTTGCTCACAGCATATTCATTTTCTTTTAGGTTGATGGGTGCTGCTGCACTTCAAAAGTACATAGGGAGCTTGGGTGGGATAGGAACATCAGGTGTTGGCCCAAGTTCTTCCTATACCCCGAAGGAGTTAAATAGAGATGTTATGCCAGAGAAGGTAGATATTTGGTGTTTCATGCTCTCAGTATTGGCAACCTTTAAAAAAGATGTTGCAGTTCTGTGGAATGGCTGTTTTTTTCCTTCTTTTGAGGCTGTGTAACCCACCCCTGTTTCAGGAGAGGGGTTTGCAAAGTGTTTCCGTAGCAGCCAGTGGATAATATTTTAGACAAAGTCTTTCTTAGTCTTCTACATATTCTTTGGAAGTAACTTTCAAGAAATTTGAGGGTCTCATCTGTTATATGTACTAGACATTAATTCAAAGCATTCTGTATAATCTTCCCTGCTAATTTGTTTTGTTGCAGAATGTTAAAACATTTAAGGATGTTAAAGGTTGTGATGATGCAAAGCAGGAGCTTGAAGAAGTTGTGGAGTATCTAAAAAACCCTTCTAAATTTACTCGCCTTGGGGGGAAGTTGCCAAAGGTTTGATCAAGATATCTTCATTTGTATTACTAATATCTATCTCTGAAGTTGCATATTGTACTTGATGCGTTACGGATATCAAGCCTGCACACTGAAAGGCTTCAGCTGTTCCTTGCTCCGAATGAACAGTAACATGTTATTGTACTTACTTTTTAAGTGTACAATAGCTGACCATTTTATTGGTTAAGCATGTTTTTTCTTCTTTTTATGTGGTAAGAGTATGATACGCTTATGAGATTAAGTGACTTCAACCTTCTCGGTTAGATACTGTAGTCAGTGTCATCTAGATAGGATGTCACCATATTGAGTAATAATTCTTGTTTTTGTGCTTTCAGATTTCATCCCTTTGTAATTGTAATTTTAGTTATCTTTGTTTGGTTATTACTGTTTTTTAAGGCCTGACACATACTTATCTGCAGGGGATTCTTTTAACAGGAGCACCTGGAACTGGAAAAACTCTGCTTGCGAAGGTAAGGTTTTTGTTTCTGTATTCCTGCAAATGGTGCTTTATCCTGTCAAGGTGCTTTTTGTTCCATCTAAAGATGAACTTAGTTGCAATTCTGTTATAATTCTGTATGATCCTTGGAATCTTTTCTGGAAATTGTTTTATACTTCGCAGAGAAATGAAAGCGAAATTTAGGATGCCTTTATAAATAAACAGTGGCTTTAAAACATCTACAGGAGTGGAAATCTCCTTTGGGGAATTAAGGGGGAGGGGGGGGGGGGGATTAGTTGGTTTGTGTTGAGATATAACAGATGGTGTGTTAAAGCTAACATTCTAATTTGATTTCTTCTAAATTAGTAGCTCATCTCTTCTTGTAATGGTATCTGCATCGATCTTATATGCATGGTCCTATGCCGAATCAAGATTATTGATCATTGTTTATGCAGTTGAAGGATAATGTACTGTGCTTTATAATGCTACAAATGTGTCTCTGGTTCGAATGGTTATTTGTCTTTCTTTACTTTATGATGTTGAGATCTCAATCATTGTTAACAATTGGCATTTTACACGGCTTGCATTTGCATATCTGTTCTTTTACATTCAAAAGATGTTTACAATGATATTAATGTTCTTAATTCAATCTAGCGATGTTTTAGAAATTTTCCTGATACCGTTTGCATTCTCTGGACTCTTGAAGGCAATTGCTGGAGAAGCTGGGGTACCTTTTTTCTACAGAGCTGGATCTGAATTTGAGGAGATGTAAGCCACTTTTTACAGTCGAGAAAATTGTAAAATTTAAGATATACTATAGAGTTTTATGTATTTTTAATGGTCTATAATTTATGATACTTGTTTCTTCTTTGGGGATAAGATGCAACAAATGTCTGAATGTGCTATTACTGATGTTCAATGTGGATATATTTAACATAAATTCATACTTACGTATTGTTCCTTATAAAACTACTCAAAATGATGTTTTCTTTTTCTTCACCCATTTTAGAGTCAGTCTCATCATAGCTAGATGTCACGTGAATAAATTGCCAATTCTCACTCTGCCATCTCAAGAGTGGTACTTCTGTTGATTGAAACAATGGCTTCTACCTCATTATGATGAATCATGACAATCTTTTCCATAGACATGCCTTCTTGTCTTCAGTGATTCAAAGAAGATTGTTTTGGATCTCAGTTTCTCCTCCACAAGTGATTGCTGCCCACTAGAGGATTCCTGCCTTTCTTTCTTTTTTTTTTTCCTTTTTTGAATCTTTTTGGTCCGCATCTGTCTCTATATTTAATAGAATCTTGGTTTTTGTAAATTTCTCAGTTGAATTGAAAGGTATTTTTGACTCTCTTCATATTTCTCCGACATTAAAAATTTCCTGTCTAAATACATGTCCCTCATATCAGCACTAAAGGACTGTATATCTTCTTTTCTGCATATCCTTGCAATCCGATATATGAGATATGGGTTCGGCCATGTGTTACATTTGAGTACTCTCATATTGGTCTACTGTCACATGCTCCTAAAGCTTTTCTTATTTAAAAAGTATGCCTTAAATGTGTATGGTAGCTTCAATTTTGTTTTGTAATGTGATTGCTCTGGTTTACGAAGCTTTCACAAGTTAACTCTTTTGGCAATTAAGTGCGCTTTCAAATTTCTTTTGAGATCGGAATAGATTTCGATTGAGGTTGTACTGAATCTAAATCTGTGATGTACTGGTATGAGTACCTTTTTCATAACAATGAAACTATTTATCTGAGTGGTGTCGTCCTGTTTGTATGATTCACTATATATCCTATACTGCTTGGGGTCTTTGAATGGCTTGAGCAGTGGTCTAGATTTTGGATCTTAATTTCATACTGTTTTATGCATATGGTAGGTTTGTTGGTGTTGGTGCCCGGCGTGTAAGATCCTTATTCCAAGCTGCTAAGAAAAAGGTTTGTTTTTCTTTTTTTTTTCCTTTTTCTTTTTTCTTTTGATGTTGACAATGATGTCCATATTCTTGGATGGATATGTGTGTGTTTTTCTTCTTTCTTTTGTGTAATGAAGAAAAGTGGGGAGATGGGGGTGATGATTTTATAGGTGTAACTATATCATGCTATAGAGTAGCAGATGATATGAACATTCAGTATATAAATGGTAGTCAATGACCCTGTGATACAAATAGTGCTTGGAAATTTAACATGCTAAGAACTATAATTACTATGACAAACTGAAACCAACTTAAGTTATGGGAGCAAATATATGTCATCTTGTATGGCACACAGTTCAATCATAGGATTTTGTTGTAAATATATTAATTCCAAGATCAACCTTGTTTTTTGTTGTCAAACACGGAGGTTTAGTATGGCAGTGATAAGTTGTTACCCTGAAAGGCAAATGAATAGATGATGCTTTGGAATTACATGTTTCTGATCATGTCATTGACTTTGTTTCCTTCATAGGCTCCTTGTATAATTTTCATCGATGAAATAGATGCTGTTGGATCCACCAGAAAACAATGGGAAGGCCATACAAAGAAAACATTGCATCAATTGCTTGTTGAGATGGATGGCTTTGAACAGAATGAGGTAGGTCTAGACATCTTGAAGTATGATGAGTTCCTTCCTTCATATCTGAAAAATTATAACATTTTTCTGTAGGGAATAATATTAATGGCTGCAACAAACTTGCCCGATATTCTTGATCCAGCTTTAACAAGGCCTGGTAGATTTGACAGGCATGTAAGTCTTTCATTTATGGACTACCTTGTTATATTTCGGTATTACTTCAGTCTCTGAAAACTTGAGGATTTTTTGGATCAGTTTTTTCTCTGGCTAGATACTAATATATTAGTTTTTTCCCCTTCTGTTGAGATATTTCTGTCCCAGATGTTTGCTTCACATTTGTGGTGTTTATTCACATCACAGTTCCCAAATCTTTTGAAGGGGCGAGGATATCAGCTTTCAATATCTTCCTATCTTGTCTAGTTTAGTTTGTTTCTTGATGTGCAAATTCTCGCCGATTCTCTGGACCTTTTAGACCTGTGACCAGTTAGCTGTCGTTTCTTAGCTAAATAATTCTTGTTGGTTGATCTCCAATTTTCTGTGTTTCTAAGGAGAAAAAATTAACACCACCATTTTTAGATTGTTGTTCCAAACCCAGATGTACGAGGTCGTCAAGAGATATTGGAGCTCTATCTACAGGATAAACCATTGGCTGATGATGTAGATGTTAAAGCAATTGCTCGTGGTACACCAGGATTCAATGGGGCAGGTGAGTTTCCCATCTTTCTACGGTCAAATTTTGATAAAATCCATTGGGTTTTGACTTGATTTCAGTTTATTCTCAAGATTCGTAAAGCCACTAAGTCACTTCTTAGACATTTTCAGCTTTTCAATTTAAATTAGATTTTGTTGAAAAATTCCAAGAGAGCGTGACTCAGATCACTTTCTTACCTTGGGGGATGGTTTCACCACCACACCTTGCCCCTCTTAGTTGTATTTTTCCTTTTTCCTTTTTCTTGAATAGAGTAAATTAATTCTTTATTACATGACACTTGCATCCCATGTGACCAGTATTCAACGGAGAGTATATCATGAGAGAACTTTAGGATTCAATTGTCAGTTTTAGAAATCTGGGGGTAAATTGAAAACATGTGAGAACTTGAATTTGGATTTTCCATTCTATTAGATGAGCACTTCTTTCTTTGAATTCATGAACCAGCTTTTAGCCTCTCATCACCGCGGCCCCCCCCCCACCTCTCCTTCTCATGACATGCTTCAATTGTCCTGCCAGTTGAATTTCCTCACTCTTTTTCTTGTTTATTAGATCTTGCAAACTTGGTTAATATTGCTGCCATCAAAGCTGCTGTTGAAGGTGCAGAAAAGCTAACAGCTTCTCAGCTAGAATTTGCAAAAGACAGGATTGTCATGGGTACAGAACGGAAAACAATGTTCATATCAGAAGATTCAAAGAAGGTAAGCTTATAATCATACGAGGCAATCCAGATTGGGGTTCGAATCTGTGGCTTCTGTGGTTGAAGTTGAATTCTATATGTAGATATTTATGTATGAAATGGTTTTGGATGGAGTATTTGCTCTCTGTGTGTGTGTGTTTGAATCTGCGGCTTCTGTGGTTGAAGTTCAGTTCTATAAATATTCATGTGTGTGTTACTCTGTTAGTAAAAGTGTAAAAAAATAAATCTTCTGCATAAGGAGGGCTCTGAATCTGGAAGAGGAGGGGAGAATGACTTCACTAAGGGTCATCCAGTAGAGCCTTTCTGAGTACATCCTTGGATTTGCTATCTGAAATTTTTGTATGGCCAGTAGTTAAGTGGATCACAATTTTAGAGTGCCCACAACTTAAACACATGTAGCTCGAGGACAGATATATCTTCAGACATCTATATTGCAATTAGGCTGTGCAGATGACAATTAAGAAAATCTAATCATTGTGTGGAAAGAGTGTGGAATGGTGTACGATGAACTGAACAGCTAGGTGGTCTGGGTGGTCAGGATCTTGGACATGCTACCCTGACAATAGGTCTTATCTGGGGGCGTATTTTCTTTGGCCCTTGATGTCAGTTGCAGCAAGCTAAAAAGAAAATTGCATCTTAAGCATTGCAACTCCTACATTTAACATGGAATACTTACTGACGTTCCGTACATTTATTTCAGCTCACAGCATACCATGAGAGTGGCCATGCAATTGTTGCATTCAATACAGAGGGTGCACATCCAATTCACAAGGCAACAATTATGCCACGTGGATCTGCCTTAGGGATGGTCACCCAGCTTCCTTCAAGTGACGAGACATCAATTAGCAAGAAGCAGTTATTAGCCCGTCTTGATGTCTGTATGGGAGGAAGAGTAGCAGAAGAGCTCATCTTTGGTCAGGATCATGTTACAACGGGAGCTAGTAGTGATCTTCACACAGCTACAGAGCTAGCACACTATATGGTATGTAATTTCCATCTCTATGCGGTAAACAAACTTCATTTTCCAGGAATTCGGGGTCATGTCAATGTTATATAGAACATATAAAAGTTCCCTATTGTGAATGTTGTTGAACTTTTATGTTCTATACTGATGTTGTCATCTCCACAGCCAAATTTGATTATAGTTGAACTAGTTAAAGTGGAACCTACCATTGTCAATGTTTTGCTGTTGACCTTTATTTATGTTTTAGACATAAAAATTCTTAGTTTAACCATGTCGTTTTGTGTGCGAAATTTCCCACTTCAGGTTTCAAATTGTGGGATGAGTGATACAATCGGCCCAGTTCACATCAAAGAGCGGCCAAGTTCAGAAATGCAATCACGTATTGATGCGGAAGTATGGTTTTGGAAGCCCAGCTCTTGTCATTTAATAGTAATAATATATGTACCTTTTCTACCTATTAATGTCTTATTGGTTATACAGGTGGTGAAACTCCTAAGAGAAGCATATGATCGTGTAAAAGCCTTGCTTAAGAAGGTTTGTCCATTAGATTCCATGGCTTTTAGATTGCCAGTTTTTTTATGAAATTATAAAATCAGAAAATAGAAACAAAGTAAAGATAACAAAAAAGATGGGAATGGAGAATGGGAGAAGCATTTGAATTTTGTGACTATCATTAAGCCATAATTGCATTATTTGCTTATAAATATCTTTAACAGGGAAATTATTAGAGCCAAAAAGTAAAAGACGACCTCCATCAACCTTGTCCTCTATTGCATGCTGGAAGGTCGAGCAATCAGCTGTAGTGTGACTATTACTGGCTTGAAACTCGCATACAAAAAAGAATATGAAAATATGTTTTCAAGAATATAATGCTACTTGGAAAATATTAAGTGGAATAGAGGTAGTTTTGGGATATGAATTATGTACTTCATTGCCAATGCAAAATGATAGAAAAGGAATACACAGACATGCATTTAATGTTATATGTTATTGGAACTTAAAGTTCCAAACGAGTTCCAATTCAAGGAACATTGTTGGCTAGGATGACGGGTTTTAGAATCCTCAAATGACATGATCTACAAGATCTAGAGGAATGTACCAAAGTTGAGCTTCACTGTAGCCGTGCAAAGTTCTATTTTTCTGCGGATATGACATCATTCAATTGAGCTTAATGAATAGATTTTGAGGAAAGTAACAAGCTTGGTTTGTGTTTTGCATTTTACTGTTTTGGTCTTTAAAATATAGGAACCTTGTTTTTCTTGGACAAGCTAACTTTGGTTTCTACACTTAATCCAGCATGAGAAGGCATTACATGCTCTGTCAAGCGCACTTTTGGAGTATGAAACACTTAATGCTGAAGAAATAAAGCGGATTCTTCTTCCTTACCGCGAAGGGCGGCTGCCTGAGCAACAAGAAGAACAGCAAGAAGAGGCGGACCTCGTATTGGTTTAGGAGTTAAGCCCCTTGTACGCGTCCAAAACTGTAGGGGAGGCTCTGTACAGTATATTTGAAGCACCAGAGATGATTATTTATACAAGTAATTCCCCCTTCCACCTCTCGTCACTAGATTTATCAATGCAAGCAAATTCCCAGTGGCGTATCTGAAGCAACGATCTGGCCTTCAGCTCTTACAAATGAACATTATTATTTCGAGAAGTCCTGTATTTTGAATGTACTTTGATCCCGTTCTGGGTGGAATTTTGAAGGAGAATACATTACATTAATTTGAAAATATAGGCTCTTCTGTTTACTTTTTCGAGTTTTCTGCTCGGGTCTTAGCTTCTTTTTTCATGTATAGCACAAAGAGCGATGAGTTACAATGGCTGAATGGCTGAAATGTCAGGCTGGGTTTCATCTCAAAAAAGTCAACCTTAATTGCAAAGAATAGCCCATTTTTTTATATAGTCAAAGCATTCTACTTGTCTTTCTTACGTGGAAAAATGAAGTTCATTACGTTACATACCTAATTCGATGTGCCCACACTAGGGTCTGTTCATTGTCCACTCAATGTACCTACACTAGGGTCCACGATGTGCCAACACTAGGGTAGGGTCTGTTCATTGTCACGTACCTACACTAGGGTCCACTCATTGTCCACCTCCACATTAGGGGATAAGATTACTAAGTGGGCCCACTACCTACCTTGGATAATAATTGTAAGTTCATCGAGTCGTCGTAATTTAGCTTTGATACTACTTGCTACGTACCTAAATTTCATCTTAAAAAATTAACATTAATTGAGAAGAATAATTTTCTTATATGACCATATCATCATACTTGCCTTTTTTATGTAGAAAAATAAAATCCATTACTGATCCTACTTGCCTTTTTGATGTAGAAAAATAAAATCCATTACTGAAAGTCTCTTCGTACACTAACTAGGAATATGGCTCACGAAGTGAATTTTGAATAACCACGTTATGCCTTCCAGCATGGCTTAATTTAATCCATCCGAAGTCAAATTAGGGAAGTGGTATAAACAAACCAACGAGCCAATTGTAATTGGCGGTAACCTTCCCTAGAGCAGCAGCAGCAGCAGCAAGAACGAGCCCAATGAAAGGGGAAGCAGAATACTTCACAAGTACAGGTGTTGCGGATAAAAATAATGAGCTTAAGCTCAAGACGAAACAACTTGGAACTTTGGTTATGCCATTCCACTAACTGCTGCTTCAGGGTACTGCAGATATCCAAGTGTCCGGCTCGGCTGAGGGTGCGGCGTCGGGCAGCCTAGCGTCGGGCAGCATAGCTCCCATGCCAGGAGTAGACTAGCTAATAAACCCATTGTAACGGCATTGCTTTGTGCTGTAACTCCAGTTGAAAACTTTTCAGCAGAACAAACCCAACCATCTTTACAACAAAATAGCAAGCATTAACAACTACTTTATATGGTACTACCAAACTAGCAATTACATGAGACTTTCTAATTTGGATCAATTTCAACTTTTCGCCAGAATTCCATTAAATGCAAGGAGAAACCAACTACACCAGCATAAAACCAGATATACAAACACCATCTCCTTCCAGCCCATATATACAGCCATAACCGGGTACCCCTACTAGGGACAGCCATGGAGAACAAAGAAGAACCTAGACTCATGTTTTTTCACCACCCTCCCTTTTTTTTAAACCATTTTCATAAGAACAGTCTTAGAAACCCTTACCAAAAAAGCTAAGGTAGTTGACCTACTAAAGACTCGCACCGCAGGATATACTTTTGAAAGGAAGACAACATAGTTAACACGAAGAAGTTCCACATATGTATTGAAGATGGAAGTAGTACTCTTGCCAGTCTGTCTCCTAAGCCTCCGAGATACAAAAGCCTCAGAAGCTTCATCCATGGCGGTCTAACCCTCCACCGCATCCCCAATGCCAACTTTCAGATCCGATCAATGGGCTCAGTTCGATCCTGCACAGCACGACGCACTGATACATCCGCAAGGGATTTGAGATTGCACCTGATCAAGGCCTGGACAAAATAGCATGTCTCATCCTTGGTGTTTCCTTCAGGGACATCTACAACAAACGACTCAATCACCAGAGTCCCTGGTCTACCATCAATGATCTCCGGATGGAGAGAAATGATTGAAGAGTAGTTCTGAAAGAGCCAACCACAGAAAAGGAAGAAGGTGGACAATCTTTAGACTTATCGCATAATGGCACAAGTACCAATAGATGAAGCTTGAAATCAAGACAGAATCTAACTTATCCAATTAAATATGCTTCATAGGTGATACACTCGCAGCTAACTAAACTTATTAATGGAAATAAGTTTAAAAAACTTAGGCAGAGATCCACTTAGTCAGCTGGACCAACTTCTTCCATTTGCAACAGAATATAATATGCACGAATTCAACTTCTGCTGGAAAAAAACATGGCATCTTAGTGTGACAGGATAGTAAGTTAGAAAAATTTCATGGAAATTCCTTAATCAACTCATGATTGCCATAACAATACCAAATTTTAGTCCGAAGATTTTTAAACTAGACCAGATGAGTTAAGTAAAAAACACCGATTATATGCCCCTATTCAATTATAGAAACACAAGAGCTTGATTTACATCAATATGGTCCAAACTTGGACTAGAACTCTCTTCTTTTTGGCAAGAATCAAGAACTCACTTTAAGTGGAATCGAATGAAAGGACATTCTCATCGTGCATAAACAGCTGGGTTAACATTGGGAAAATTAACACAGAAAGTGGACCCAAAATGCTGTAAAACAGAAATTCTGATTACAAGAAAATTCCACTGAATCTAGGCAGAGCCCAAAACAATCAACAAAATGAGACCTAGATAGTATGTTAAGACAAAAATAATCTCTTATTTTCTAATTTGACACAATACGGTTAATAAAGGGGTTAAATTAGAAAAGAAAAAGAAAAAAGGAGATTTCATACCCTAAGTCTATGATCCCCCCCAATTATCCTGATGCTGAGAATATGCTCATCGTCGTCAAGAAGTTCCAATCTTTCTGTACTCGTAGTGGCAGGAAGCCCAGACTTGACATCAACTTCTCTAAGACTCCCAATCTCAAGGTTCCCCTGCGCAACACACCTGCTAATAAACGGCTTGTATTTCTGTGGTTGATCAAATCTCCTCACCAAGGACCAAACCTGGTAAAATAAAGCAAATGTCAGAAACGAAATAAGCACACTCAACAACATCAATCCTCATCTTCAAGTGTCCGCAAAACTAGCATTTCAAGCTCTATACTTTCAACCCACATAACTCATTTCTTTGGCACAAAAATATCGGTACGAATTTCATCTTAATAAATGCTCTTCTTAAGCCATCAAGGTTTCGTGAATTCATTTATTTGTTTACCAAAAGGAACTATACCAAACAAACACCCCAAACTCTGCAAGAGAAAGCAGAACAAACTCGAACGCTCATAAACAGAACTTCATGCATGCTCTTGACGATGACTGCAGATCAATTCAACCAGATATTGTAACAGGTTCAATTGGACTAGGCGTTTCTCATTTCTACATATCTAAGTAATTGAAACTTCAAGACTAAAAAATTTTGGTGTTTTCCATTTAGACATATTTCCCGAGCAACTAAATACAAACTTTAGCAGAATTTTTCAAATCACATTGTCGCACATTACAATAAGTTGGGAAAACCGAAGACCTTTATCCAGTCAATCAAAAACAGAGGGAAGATAGAGTTACAAACGAATTCAAAGCAAGAAAGAAACACGGAAACTATCTCCATTCATAGAATCCGCAAAACAAAAGCTTCAATTTAAGGCCAACATAAACCTTCTCAATTAGTTGAGAAAAAGAAGAAAGAAAAGATAAGAGAAGTGAGATCAGCCCTTTTAAGCAGCTTTTGAGTTCGTCGGCTTATAAGAAGCTCGAATCTTCTTTCTTTGATTTTCACAAAAAAAACCATCAAAATGAAAAGAACGAAATCCAAATGATTGGCCAAACCCGAAAGAACCATCAAAATCAGATAGAAACAGCAAGAAACGCAGTCCGGAAATATCAGAGATCAAGATCCACCAAAATCCAAAACTACGGCCAAACATTAAATGAATTACCTAGAAAACCCCAAAAACGAACTCCAAAAGTCACGAATTCAAAAGCCGATCCTCCAAAATCCTCAAAAAAGTCAACTTCCATGTCAATCCGCCAGTCTAACCACAATCGTACACAAGACACACAGAAAAAGAGACAGAGATACACACACACGAACCTATATCTAAACGCACCAACACGTATGCATACATAGATATGTGTGCATATGCTCGTGCGTGTAGAAAGCGAGGGAGGAGACACAAAGAAAGGGAGAGAGATTACGAGGTGAACAGGAGCTTTGATGTGCTTGACCAGCGCAGAGCTACACTGGTTCTCACCAGGCTGGTGGTGATGGTGCCTCCGAATGTACTCCGACTCCACGTCACTGAATCCGCCATTTCCAATCCCATTGCTATGCCCATTCATCTTGATCACTTCTCAAAAATTATCTAACCTAACTAAAACCAACCAAACCAGACTCTGTCTTAGCTTTCCTCGCTCTCAAAACACCATGAGAAAAGATCAACTCTCTTCAAACGAAGCTAGATGCCGGCGGACGAGGGCCTCCAGCAAGAGCCCTCAAAGAGAACTATACTTCCAATAAAGAAGACTGAAAACGAAGAAGAGTAAGGAGAAGACCAGAGGAGTGTGTATGAAACTCACACCGCCATAGCAGACCTACCTTCAGCCTCCCTATTGTTATCTCAAATATAAAACAAGCAATTGCCAATTACATTTCAGCTCTCTTTTCAATTAAAATATTATTTCTTCAGTATCTCCCTTTTCAAACGCCCTCGGTACCGATCAAAACTACGATCCTGCCACAAATTTGTCTGTTTCCGGTAGTTTGGCTGTTACCCCCAGCTTTTTAACTTTCTTTACCACCCAGTGCAATCCGACGGACGCAGTTGAAATAACGATTTTCATGCTATAATTACCAAAATTCGATGATCTTTACTATGACCGGCCACGTAGGAGGGGCTGCTGCTGGTGTGATGCTGTGTCACGGAGTGGATCATCGTTTTTAGGGGATAACGATAGGATCCAGGTTTGCCGGAGTATTCATTGTTATGCCTTCGCCCAACCAAACCACAGTTCCTAAGAACGCAGTACGGCGGGCCCAGCTTGGCGTCTAGCAAGTACGAATTGTTCTTTTTTCTTAACTTAGCAATTGGACAAACTGCTTTACTTGTATTAGCAAGTTTAGAGTTATAAAAATAATTTTTATGTTTAACATTTTCACGCATGTCCAATATGCTCTAGACTCGAGATTGAATGAAATAGAATAAATATTCTTGCAAACTAAAAATTAGTTTTATAATTCTAAACTAATATGGAGAGATGATCCTACGCTTTCTTTCTCTATCTTTAAAAGAGTGAGTGAAGGTAGGGAAGACAGAAGTTAGTTTGTTCAAGTTAATAAGAGGTAAGGTCTCGCTTATATAGAAAATTTAAAATTTAATAAAAATTGAAACCAATTAATTAAAATTGTAATACCATATTATAAATAGGTCGAAAAAAATAAATGAAATTGTACTATTTGTCTCATGTGAACAAAATTAGATTGGTACTTGTTATTAGTAGTATCTTGTTGGATAGACTTTCGACTATTCATGTCCTAATGCAATGGCCCTATGGTTATTGTTAACAAACTTAACCTCGGGTTCTTTTGCAATACATCTTATTAAAATGTTTAAAGACCTAACTTAAAAGTTAGTAGAAGAATTAGAGGAACATTTATTTATTTAAATTTTATCACAAAAGATTGTATACTTGACGCAAAACTTTTATTCTATATATACGCATTGCACGTTAAATAACATTTAATTCAAAGTAATATAGGATAAAACAAATTTAAATTAAACTTTAATACTATATTAGAATACTTAAATATCTAATTTAAAGTTAGTTAAGAGATTAGAAAAGACTTTTTATTCATTTAAACTTTATTATAAATGATTATGCACTTGACGTAGATTTTTGTTTTGTGTATATATTTTATGATTATAAGATTCAAAATCGTATAGAATTAGCTAGAAAGAAGTTATCTTATCAACATTTCATTTTCTAAAATCAACCCAACGAACTCATTGCCACCCAATTATTTCTGTCACAATTGACAAATGGGTGTCCTTTGAAATTTTAGCGATCGCTTTGAGCATGAAAGATGTTTAAATTGCAGTTTATTGTGAAGTTGACATACAACTAGAACGCTTATATCCCATAATAAACAAATTTAAGGTCCAATAAAACTCGGACTTTACATTGAAATCATTGGGAGAATCTTTTGTTGTCATTGTAGAATGCAGTTGAGCAGGATTTGCAACCAGCCATTAGGTGTAAGCAACGTGGCTTTAGCATCGACGTGTCTTATTACAGAGCATAATTTTAAGTGACTACGTGACCTATATGTCGTGCCAGACTTTCTCAATGTCACTCTCTTACACACTTCTCGAATCTTCTCGTCTTATTAAACCGTGTATTTTATGAGGATTTAATAAAACGCTCATGTGGGTTCCACGCGGTCTTTGACAACAACGTCCCACGCGCCATAAGGAGCGCCCACAACACTCTCCAATCCCTGTCTGCGAGAAATCGTCAACGACAAGTGTAATGGCACGTGGCGTTCACGCCACTGCTTGACCCAGGAAGGCGTGAAAGAGCGAATAAGATTCGGGAGTGCAATAAACGCACTGTAAAGGAGAGTGTAGTACACGCTAACACGAGGAACCGTGCGTGGAAGGTCAGCTGCACGTGGCAGAGATGCAGATGGTCTCCCAAAGCAAAAGGTCAACTCCCAGTATGGGCGTTTTCGTCATCCCACTATTCCCTCTAAGTTTTTATATCAAAAAAATGATATGCCTCGAGGTCTTCCAAAGGGGATATTTTGTTTTCTGAACACTCGTTAGTACCATATTCAGATTGCAAATTTATTCAAAATTTGAGGATTAATAATTAACCTGTGTATTTTTAATTTTGTTTTAAAGATAAATACATGCTTATATACAAATAGTGAGGTCTTCAAAAAAAAAAAAAAATTTGTTACATACTTAAGCATTGCAAGTTTTTTTAAAAAGTACATGGTTACATAAATAACGAGCATTTCAAGTCTTAAAAAAAGTGCTTGCTTACTTGAAGAATGGGTGTTTCAAGTCTTAAAAAGATGTGCATGCTTAGGTACAAATAGTAGGCACAAAAAGTTTTAAAAAGAAGTACGTGCTTGTGTATAAATAATGAGCATCTCAAGTCTTAGATGGAAGTGCTTAAAAGGAAGTGTTTGCTTACCCAAAAAATAATGAGTGATGCAAGTTTTAAAAGGAAGTGCTTGCTATCCTTATAAGTATGAATGTTTCACAACATTATAACATTTTTAACATAAATGGCAATCTCATATTTGGAAACAGTGCATCATAAGAAAAATATGTTGGCCTTTTTTTTTTCTTCTACATATAAATATATTCAGTAAAAGATTTATGTATTATCATTAAAACGGATAAGGACTAAACATAATATCATGGCCACATTTATCTCGCTTTCTATTTTAAACAAGGTCGAATTAATATAAATTTGTTTATGCTAATGTGGTAAAATTGTGTGATTCTTAATGAGGTTAATGTACTTAATGCTATAATTTTGTGTGTTTTGATAGTTATATAGAAACAAAACCTAGAAATCCATCCTAATTCAATTTAGAAAACTCCAAAATAAGTGAATATTTGCATATAAATTGTTAGATTTTCACTAAAGAATCAAAATCTTTAAAAGAGATGAAAACTCAAGTAATATAATCATCTAATATGATAGCTAAATATTAATTCTTTTGTTATTTCACATATGTAACTTACGGGGATTTAACATTTTCAGTCAACGTGACTAAAAGTGAAGGCATGAAGCAAAACTCTCAATCATAGAATTGTAATTCATCAATTTAGTAAAATCAAATCTATCAAGATTCTAAAAGAAGTCGATTTTCACATACGGGCATTGGAAGCATGTATGAAAACAATTCTCATATTTGACAAGGTGAAGCATAAAGGGAGGTTTCAAGAGCAAGTTCAGTGTTGCCTCGAAAGGAGTCTCTATCGGAGGTTTTTGTTGGCCGACAAAGTAACATGACAGCTTGAGTAAAAGAGTCCACACATATCTAAATGCATGGGTGTCTCAAAATTTAGTAGTCAAATTTGAGTAACACCTTAACTATGGGAAAATTAGTACCGTAGGAGGTAGAAAACGAAAGGTCCATATTTGGAATTCTATACTACAAAACAGGTAACAAAAATCATAGGGCTTTGGTCGAAGACTTCCTTCATTTCGCATTCACTTCTCACTTTGCGTAGTAGCCCTAAAAAGAGTTGCCTTCTCTCCCCGACAGTAGGAGATAGAAAACAAAAGGTCCATATTTGGTACTCTTGTCTTGGAGTTCCACTACAAAACAGGTAAGAAAAATCAAAGGCTTTGGTTGACGACTTTCCTTCCTTTCATATTCCCTTCTCCCTTCGTGTAGAAGCCCTCATTAAAGTTGCCCTCTCTTCCCTCATAAAAGGCAAAGCCATGCAGGTCACGCCAAACAGCCATCTACTACGCTAAAGTTTTCAGCCAAATTAGTAGCTGTCAGTACTTCGCCAGACTACGTGAGGTCATCTGCATTAACTTGCATGCACTGGTCACTTACCTGTACACACTGGCCAAGTCTTCGTTTTCATCGATCAAATCCCACTTTCGAAACCCTGTCACGTTATGGAAGTTAATATCTTTGATTTTTTGTCTAATTTCGTCAGCCACGATTTCCCTTATCACCCTCCGCGTAATCTGAACCAGTAATTTACGTTAAATTTAATCTTATTTAATTTTTTCTTTTGGACCTGCTTTGAGTAGATGAAGGGGGTTGCACTGTCCATAAGTTGGGTTCTGCAGAAAAGCATTTTTAAAAGCACAATAATTTCATCCATAACTTGTTGGTTGGATCTCTGTGCTGTCTATTCTTCAGCAGTAAAGAAACCATATGCATGGAATTTGGTACCTTCCATTGGTTTCCAGTATACGCATGGCAAGACACGAGTGTTCCTCCACAAAACTTGTCAATTCAAAGCTTTTCCTACAAACAAGTCAAAACAAGGACAAATGAATTCTCCGAGCTGTTCCGGGTTAACAATGAGATTATGCCAGCGACGAGTGTAACAGAGATTCTTGTATTCCATTTCTATTTATTAGCCAGACAGTAGGTACGATTCTCTGCAAAAGATGAAAGCAATTTTGGCGTACAAAATCAAGCCCATTTACGCTAAGGACTAGATTCGCGATGTTTGTGGCTGAGGCATTCGTCAACTTCCTGAGTTCGCTAGCCTAGTGCTGCAGGGAACCTCTGTGCAATGCAAGTATCTTTAGTTGGGAAGTCGCAAGGGGTTTATGCTAGAATATATCTGACATCAATAAATGGCTATGAATCCGGAGATCAATGTGCTTTAAAAACCCTTTAGTTCAAAAATAGCCATGCCTTGCAGAAGCCGAGTTCTGACAACACACTGCGGAGATTATTCACGTGATGTAAAAAAGATTAGAAAAAGACTATGTTAATTGCCTCTTGCGTCGATTTATTAGCTAGATAAAGCGGTATGAAGGCGATGATCTAGAGATTGAAGCACACAAAGCTAGGTGTGAAAGTAAACCCGTTTAGGTCTGAGATTATTAAATGCAGCAGTCGTCTTTACCGGAGATATTTGCAGATTGCTGACTACTTTACAGCTTGTGGAGCGGTAATAGCCTATTGTTTATTCTTACAAAGAAGGTTTTGCTGAGAACAAGTATCAAAGTTTTGCAAAAGCTGCATATTAAATAGAATGTCACGAGATGCATGCGCAATCAGTCAAAATCACATGCAAAAATGAGTTGCTCTTTTCCATTTCAAGCATCAAACAAAGGACCCCCAAACTAAACAAAAATTGAGATCTAGTGATTTCCAGAGAGATTTAAATGAAGTGGGCCTCATTATTTCTTGACTCGTGTGATTCATTTCTCTTCTCCTGTTTTCTTCACACCTTGCATATGAATTTTGCATATGGAGTAGACTATTTTGGAATAGATGCCTCGTTCCCCAAGAACGTTTCTAAAAATGCAGACTACTAAGAAAGTAATAATTTCAAATTAGAGAGGAGATGCCTCTGGGAAACTTCAGGAAGTTACCCGTTTAAGGAAAGTGAGAGCTCTTGTTCTTGAGATCTGCGGCTATGAATTGGCTAGAGGAGAGGTATGATTCTCTCAAAAAGACGATAAAAAATTCTCAGAAAAAATGGAGCTCCTTTATGCAAGGAATCGCGGTGTACAAAATGAAGCACATCTTTTCCCCTTTAGGTACAAATGATTCGGACACTTGGAAGTTGTATATGAATGTAGCAGCCCCTAAGTGCTGGATGATGCATAAAGTTGGGGAGCTATATGGAGCTGGGACAAAGAGGTCTGACGGATTCAAGCACAAACAAGCATATCTAGTTCATGTCAAGGACGAATAGGGAATTATCTTACAATATCAAAGTCGTTTGTCATGGACAACATGTTTTTGAGAATATAATAGCCTCCTGTCACTCTTAAAAAAGTTAAAGCTCAAAAGATCTTTCTGCGTTTCTATGACAAAAAATAAGCTGTTGTACGCGCAGAGAATCTACACCTTGTGAGTCAAGATTGGTTTTAGTGCTCCATAGCCACACAATGGCTGTTGAATATCCATATCTCAGCATGTGATACGCAGACAATAAAATAATAACAATGATTAGGTAAATCACCCTAAGCAAGCATTACAGAACGCAACGATTATGCAGTAAACAAGTTCACATCCAAAGGGCCTCATTTTGGAGTTCGCAAACGCACTAGCAAATTGATTTGAGTAGGGAATCTGGTATATGCTTCCATTATAAAGATAACAGAGTCTTTTCTCTTCCTTTTTTTCACGACAGCATGGAGCAAATAATCACACCTCTAACCGATGACTGTGGACTCTTTTTTAAAATATAAAGCAGCGATTGATGGAACTCCGTACGCCTATAAAGGTGGGAGAATCAATCGAAGGAATTGTAGAATTTAATAATGGTGAAGGGGCATTTCACTTTTGGAGCAGTCACAAGCACGTAACGCAGTGTCCACCACCCAACATATTTATAAGATTCATAGCCGAGTGAAGTGTCTGCATTTCTCTACACCACTGGTTATGTGCAAAGAGCACTTACAATTTAAAACTAGTTGGGTTTTGTGCATCAACTCAATTTGCACTAACGAAGATTGTGGTTGGGTTGCATTTAACTTAGTAGATTGCTGCAATAGGATTGCTGTTTCTATTACATCGATTTCAGAACGGGTCTGCATAAAGTCATTCTATTCTGCACGCTAGTTATTGCTGACAATGAAGGATTTCCACTGGGGCGCTAAAGTTCTGCGTCATCCCCTCCTCCATTTGTCTCCAAATGGCACCGGACTCTAATACCGAAGCAATGGACAAAAAAGTAGGAGTAGAAAAATGCAAATATCTGTCTTGGGCACCAGTTAGATTAGGGAAATTGTGGAGGCTTTTTGCATTCCATTATATCCAATCAAATGGAAGAGCTTCGTTCTCTCTTCCTTGTTTCCGAGCTAAGGGGCAGGCACAGTGCCGTTGTCACCCTTATCTATGCCCGGTTAAATCTACGGTGAGCGGTGAGATTTGCATTTCTTAAAGTTGCATGGAAGTGAGGACCCTCATACGGTGTATCCAGGATGTAAAGGTAAGTTAACCATGATGAGACGTACGAGTCCTCTTCAACAATCACTGCCGCAAGCCAAGGAACCTTAAATTTTTTAACTTTATAGAAAGAGGAAGACATGCATTGGAAAATGACTTTTCAAAAGCTTTAAACCAGAATCTGTTCTGGGGGGTGCATTGGAATTCGATTGCGAACCTCAGATTCTGGCGACGTTTATGCCAATCTAGACTAAAAGTAATATCATTCAGCTTATCAATTGTGCAGCGACGAGTGCGCAATCTAAAAATAAAAATAAAAATAAAAACACACAGGTCTGTCTACTGTTGGTGTAGCGAAAGAGAATATATCCGAGGAAGGTCCATCTAGTTTTAAAAACACCACATAGATCAACAAAATATTGATAATTTTTTCCTTTTTTTTTCTTTTTCTTTTTCTCTTCCCCCGTGTGTTAGTATGTGTGGACCACGTGTAACTTTTCATCATTTGCGTAAAGAATCATGCATTATGTAAGGTAAAGGGTTGAAGGTTTGCTGTTCTTTTACCTACTGGGTTCTTGTATCGACAAAGAGTGAGACAAACTCTCACCCGATATTCTTGGAGAAATCTACTCCTACTCTCCCCCATTGCACATGGGGAATGGAAAAAGAAAGAGAATAGTACTAAACAAATAGTTAGAATATTACTAGGGTTGCACAAAATCTATCAGTCTTCAAGCTTTGGTAGAAGAGTCACAGTCTTCAAGCTTTGTTCCACTGCATATATGCATTGCCCCATCATTTTCTTCTTCTGAAGCAAATAAATTTGAAGTGGTAAACCATATGCTACAAAAGTTGATCCGCGTTCCTTTACTTGATTCATACATATTAATTTTGATTAAGACATGTCGATGGATAGGTATCCTTTTGGTCAGCAAAACCCTCGGGGTTTCAGACTACACAAACAATGCAAGAATTAAAAGAACAAGAGATGATTACTTTTAGAGATCTTGCTTTTCATGTGCAGCTCAGTCTCACCCCTAATTTGTCTCTTTCAAGATGTGTGAAACACGAAGTTCTGAAGATTGGACAAGTTAGCTGCTTTTCGTCCCCTCTTTTTTGAGCTTGAAAGTATCTAGTCTTGTATCTGCCAGAAATCATGTGAAACTTTTGATTTTTCTTTTGGAATGGGAGAGCATGTGATACTTCACTTTGCTAGTGACTTCTCTAGAGAGCAAAGATACTATATTCTGGAGATGGGTTCGTGACCAAAAATATTTTTCTAATGTTGCTGAGCTAGAAAATTATTACTGACACAATTGTTTAACATGCAAGGGCTTTTGACGTGTTCATTGATTAGATACTTTTTGTCGGAATTTGATAAGTAGAATAGTTTTGTAGAAAGGTAAAGCCTAGGACTCATTGAGAGGTTTTAATTATAACTTGCAAAGAAAGCAAACCCAATTAAAACATAGATCCAAGCGTTTTTTCCCAACTTTAGAATTTGCTGTAGGGACAGCGACATGGATAGAATTCTGTATATTGAGGAAGAAATTTTCATTAAGAGACAGTAATCAGGGTTAGCAAGAAGATATTTTCATGTTCAAGCCCAAATGCTCCCACTGAGAATCCACCAATTTGGCAATTCTCTGTATATCAATACCCAATCATAAACGGGCCACAGGTTAAACATGGTGGAGTGATAGGCCCAACTGATAAGCATCATCGGATTTTTCTTAACGGCAATCTTGATTAAAGCAGAAGATATTTCTGCATGGGAAAAACAATTTAACACTAAGCTACAACATGATTTTAGTTTTCAAACTTCACTTTCTTTTCCCTTCTCGAGGGTGGAAGCTTACATAGATGGCAGTTTCACAAAGCAATAAATAAAGCTGTGAAACTTGACGCATTTTCTGAAGTCCTTAATCTACATATCGACCTTCCTTTGGTCATTGCTCTGTACAAAACCAGTATCCTATTTCCATATCTTAAACGTGGATCGAGGAATGGACCTCCCTGAAGAAGATGGTTTCCTCGATTCAGCTAGTCGTAACAAGAAAGTTAGTACTTCCGAGGGGTCACGCAAAGAGTACGAAGCCTTTGTATCCTTTGGAATGGAAGATACAATGATTGGATACCCTTCTCCTCTACTTCGAATGACCTGCAAGAATTCACACTAACAAGATGAATAAAGCCTTCAGGCTGAATTATACAACTTTCACGAGTTCTTAGTTTCTTTGTGGATGAAGGAAAATTGCATAGTAGTTTGGGATGGTGTAAGAAACCTTGAAGGCATCCTCATCACTTCGATCATCACCAATGTACAATGGAACGACATCGCTAGAGTTGCTGAACCCAGGAATGTCAAGCAAATATTCCAAGGCGTGACCTTTGTTCCATTCTACGGATGGCCGTACTTCCAAAACCTGTACGAATGTTTTTGCGATTAGAAGATGTGGGAAGAACGGAGAAATTCGAGAGTTGAGGTTTCGTCCTACCATTTTCCCCACAGTTGTGTAGAATTCTGGATAGTTTTCAACCACAGACATGATCGTCTCTTCCAACGTGACATAGTCCTGCATTTAAAAAGTAATATTCTTTTTGTGAATATCCCAATTCCGAGAAATGAACAGCAATGGAATATAATGAACAGAAAATACGGATTATTTTACCTCTTCCTGGACGTTTCGAAAATGTACAGAGATGCAGAAACCATTATCCTCTACCCTGGCACCTTGTATGGGCTTCGTTTTTTCCTCTAGGATAGTGAATATCTGTCAGAACACAAGAAATTTCCTATATCAGGTAAATGACCCAGTGACCTAATTCAACGTGAACTTTCTTGTGGATCACTGAGGTGGGAGAGAAGAAATGACTCCATGAAAGTTGGCTAACCTTTTGGATTGCAGGTAAGTATTCCTTGGCGGGTTGAAAAAGAACTTCACTCCCCTACAAGATTGGAATTTCAAGTCACTACTGAGACAATAACAAAGGTAACCTTTACTTTACACCATAAAAAATTAACATTCTAAAAGGCCTTGAATTACATTAATTTATTGTTCCTTTTTCTCATAGTGTTAGCTTCGGAATGATGAATATGTGCAGGAAAAAAGAAAAAGAAAAAAGGAACAGACCTTCTTATCAGGTGCTATGTTATGGTTTCTGCCATCACTGCGCCTGAGGGGCCTCAGCGGGCCTACTATGTCCATCCCATGGCTCCCAGCATAATATACATTGTCCACCTTCACAAATTCTTTCACCTAGACAACAGGGAAAAGGACAAGACTGAGAAACCAATACGAGGTTTAAATACAAGCTTCATAGACTTGCTTGAACCTGGTCACTTGGTTATTACCTTGTCTCTGCTCCTTCCAGTAATTATGGCCGTTGGAAAATTTCTTGCAACTTTACGGACTGCTGCCCGCATCTGCAACCAATATATTTATTTTCACTATACATATCAGGAAATTATCCTTGGGTGTGACAGGGATCTACGTGCAGAATTAAAGAATAATGAGTGTAATTTACCTCGTCAGACATGACAGCACGATCAGGGTCATCTACAATAGGTGAGAGTGTCCCATCGTAGTCCAAAAACACGGCAATCGTCTTTCCCTTTGTGGCTTTCATCATACGATCAAATGAGGCTAAAGCAGAGGGGTGTTTTGCCTGTAATGATATTCAAGTAACAAGAAGTTATACTTAAAGTGAAGGGGTTGCCGTAAACGGTAACAGTATGTTAAACTGCTCAAAACTTATCAAGTATATGCTCGGAATGTCGAGAAAAAGACTTACCATCCAGGAACTATAATTTGAATGGAAAGATAAAGGTTTCTTTCTGCTGGGACGAAGGTAGGGTATGCTCGCGGTTATGAAGCTATATTCTTTATCCCCGTCTACTGTTGTTGTCGCAACAGATTGCAGCTTTTGTTTGCAGGAAGAAGGTGATCTTTGGAATCCCATCGCCTGTTTGAGTAATCAGAACATTTCTTGATCATTTGCTTGTATGAGATATCAACGAAAGAAGTCTAAAATGGAAACACAGAGCATGATATGTCAAGATGTGTTTTTTCGGTTGCCTACCAAGCAGGACAAAAAAGCGGTGGGTATAAGTGTCAGTATACAACGCTTAATGGAACCCATATGGCTTCGGCACTGCATGGCCAAGTGCACACGAAAACAGTCAAGAGGCTGAGTCCGATAGGTCATTGTGCCGAATATATCCAGCCAATCTGATTGAATTTCGGTCTAAATGCCTAACCATGCAACTCAGAATGAGTTTGATAGATACCTGAATCCAATAAAATGCTGGCTGAGCTAGTCACTCTTGTTACTTGCCGATCTTCTGAAAACTGTATGTACCTGAAAGCGGTCCTCCTGCCATTGACACAAAACCTTCAACGTTAAACAAAGGAAACACGTTAAACAGAAGAACTAAAAGGACAACAAAAGGAAACACAAGATGCAGTTTGTTATTGTCAATCATGAGCTTGTGGCAGCTCAGTAGCTCAATAATCTCTATATAATCATGAGACAGCGAACCTTGGTAATGATCCTTAAACCACATGACAAATCTCAAGAGGTTCTGGTTTGAAGCCTGCCTCACACACTCTTTTATAGATATCTTACTCATTATAATAGATCTTGCGGACCCCCCCCCCCCCACCTGTAGGGTAGGTGGTATGCATGTGTACCCATCTGTGTCAAATCAATGAACCTGATGCTTCCACTATCGTGGTTTTTTGTTGTTGTTCTTGTGTGGTTTCTCCGGCTGAAACCATTTTAGTTTCCTCGTTTATAACGATGAACAAAGACCAAAAAGACTCGGTCTGATTTCACGTAAATTTTCAGCCCATCGTTTTGGAATAAAAAAAGGGTTTAAGCCCAGTTGGCAAACCAAACTTGATAGTGCAGTATGCGGACGTAAAATAATCTTTTATCCCTGTCCGTAAACAGATGAAAGTAACATTTCTTACTGCAATTCACATTTAAGTAATCCACATTCACTTTCACGTATGAGTTTCACATCCTATTATTACACGTTAAGAAGAAGAAGAAGAAGAAGAAGGACGAGAAGGTCCTTTTCACCTTTGCAGGCTAAACCACCTTCTAAAGCCACATTCAAGTGGTCAGTTTCAGCGGGCTTCCTTAGGATCGGAAAATCAGGAGAAGGTCATTTTCACAAACGCAACATTTTCTATGCACATATACCAACAAGGAATAAGAAAAAGCAAAGAAGGATTTCGTTTTCCCTATAACATAGATTACTTGACTTGACCTTACCTGGCGCACCGGAAACGTTTTGTCCGAGAAGGGTTTCAATCAGGCTGAATCAGACGACAGTGACACGAGGGGAACGGTTTAAAGCGTCTTTGATTAAACTTTGATGCACAAAGACAGATCGAATGTGTTGGCTCCACTTTAACTACCAACTTTTCCTCAATCCAACTTCTGCTGCCAACGGATTTAGGATTACTGCATCATATAATCTAAGCAGAATCTATCTTTCTCTCTCGCACTCATTTTCGCCTGACTATTTTAAAGGGCACCACTAAGGAGATTATCAACTTTTAAATTGATAGTGGAGGTTCATGGGACTAACAGTACCAAAATTATCAAATGGGCTTGGCCGGTATTCTACTAGTTAACGACAATTGCAAGGTTTCTTCTTTTGTGAAGGGACTAGTCAGCCTGAAATGTTGCAGAAGGATAGGATTTAGAGTTTAACTTGTTTTCCTTAGAGAAGTAAAGAGACATAAGATGCTACTGCATAAACTAGTGAAATAGTTCTTACCTAAATCATGTATTGTCAGGCCATGACCATGACTACATGTGGTAAAGGTACTTTATGGGGCTAGTAAAGCTTTACAGGAACTGGCCACCTAAAGAAGATCCTAAGTCTGTTTGCCTTTCTTTAGATACTGAGGGTGCACTTTGTTCTATGTCCCAGGTTCTTATCAAACCAAATAAAAGTCGCTGCTAGTGAAAATGACTAGACGTACAAGTGTGCAGCTTTTCATATGGGAAAAAGCAAATTTCTCAGGTTGCAAGTATCATGAAGACTAACACTTGGCATAACATGATAGCGAAGATTTCCTGTCAAGACTGAATGTAACAAAACAAGAGTGTTTAACGTGTTAAATTCTTTGTCGTCAAGCAATGATTTTACATGGGAAAAATTCTTTCACTCACCAGTAAAGAAGGACAAAATCTTTTCGCAGGAAAAAGTACTACCTCAAAAAATGATTACCTGCGGACCAAAACCAAAGCAGATGGAAAAAAGAAACCTAAAAAAAAAAAAAAGGGTTCGGATGCATGTCATACACACGTGGAAGTATCTGACAGTCAAAAAGAAAATTACAGCCACTTTGTTATTGCCTCATCTCCGCCCTTGTTTCGTTTCAAAATACAGTTTAGGATACAAACAAAGACTAGAATATGACTTCCCATGAACACCATTTGTAACCTATATTAAACAGAGTTTATTTTTGCCTCTTTCACGGTTTCTGTCACTTCTAACATCTCCCGAAAGCGTCGGGAAAGAGACAGAATGTTGGAAAGAAAGATGGGAGAAAGTGTCAAGAAAATTCTTAGACACGAAGCTAGTGCGCTACTTTCATTTCTCTGGATATGTCGGACCTATCGACAAAACAACCGATGTGAAGCAGCTTTTGACACCGACCAAACGAAAAGCTATCAAAAACCAGTCAAGCCAACTGGGTAGGTTAGAAAGCAAGAGGCTGGTGAACTCACTGCCTCCACGATGCAGTGTACAAAGCCATGATAAATGGAATCCCAGTTGAGCCCTCACATGACTCCAAACAGACAAACACGTGTATCCTACGACGCCACCATGTTTCCTGTCTTTCGCGGAAAGGAAAAAGAAGAACAAAAAGCATAACCTTGACTTTGAATGTGAACATTGAAAATCTACGCAAAAAACATCATATAAAAGAAAATATTAAACTACTGGACAAAAAGGTGCAGAAGATGCAAAAGCTTTTCGGGTCTCGCAAGGTGGACACGTAACAAAACAGTTCTGGGCTAATGGAAAAAGTCACTGCAACCAGACACTAATGTCGGTTGAAGAAACTGCCTGGAAGTCAGGTTTCTTTAATATTCCCTGTAAACTTCCAAAGAATATCTTAAATTTCAACAACTCATTATAATAATCCGCTCTTGGAAGTATTACTTTGCAATGTGAATTAACAATCAGAAAGCGTGACCAATGCCTGTTACTTTTCTCGGGTTAACTATTAACTTAAGCTAATCTCTCGCCTTCTCACCTAATTATGACTTGGAAGTGACTATGAACCAAAGCTAAGTCTGCCTTTACATGATACGTTTCTTGAAATGTTGTCTTTGCCTTCCTTAACAGGGCCACCTCGCTCCAACTTTGTCACCGGTTTTAGAGCCCGTTGATTTAGATTTTATGCTATAATATTCCAACTACTTCACTAATAAAAATAATAATAAAGGCTATGGTAGTTATTAAATCATGAAACAAGCTTTAATCTTTCGACATCTATGACTATGGTCCCAACAAGAAGCAACATGCATCATATACATCGCACCTAGTATATGAACCGCCTTTCCAATTAACCTACAAGACCCACACGTAGCACACATTTATAATTGAATATCTTTAAAACAAAAAATAGCACTCTATATCATCCAAATGAAAGTAATTAACGATTAATATGTTACTTTGTTAGGTCTTACGTGCCGACTTCAGGGTCGTCAGATGAACGCGGGGCAAGATCCCGGAACCCATGGGCTAGATTTTGGTCAACTGGGCCCTGTGGGCCAGTCAACTCGTGGGACCTAACAGGAACACGTGTACGGTCCTTTTCCAGAGACTTCTGTAGCACAGAAGAAAAGACCAAGTAACCGAAAGGCCATGACACAAACGAATAGCGACTGGCGCGCAAGGCGCGTCCCGCCAACGCCATCGGTCCCCAGATTCGGCCCGAGGCTTAGGACCGTTACACGCGCCGAGTGTGGTGTGAGGACGTGAAGGAAGTTCCAACCGCCCTATACGCCTTGGTTGGTACTTATATTAGCCGTAAGAGGTAAAAAATTAAAAAAAAGGAAATTCAACAAAGAGAATGGTTCATGGCGTATGAGGACGAGAGACGTGAACGGAAAGACTTGCCCGCCGTTCCACTCACAGCCCCTAACTGACTAAAACCTCCCTAACTGTTCCCCGGATTTGTCAAACAGCCGTGCATGAATGTGAAAAAAACAAAACAAAACAAGAAGCAAACAAAAACGATCACATAGCGTTGAATGAAGATGAAAGAAACTCACCAAAGCTCTGCGCAAGTTGATATGGCTCCGTGTTCCGACGCCGGCGTGGTTCGAGAGCGAGAAAATGAGCTGGTTGGGCGGAGAAAGGAAGCAGGACGGAGAATGTGAGAGTTCCGGCTATGGAGATAGAGAGAGAGAGAGAGAGAGAGAGAGAGAGAGAGAGAGAGAGAGAGAGGAATGGAGGGAGAGGAAGAAGGAGAGGAAGGGGGGGTTTATTTTATAGAGGGGTTTAGGAATATTGGAAGTTGGCCAGGTGCCTTTACGTGCAGACAGGGACCCATTGTATCAGGGTTTCCTTGTAACGCTTTTTTCTCCATTTCAAATTTGCTGGAACTCCAAACTGAAATTACTAAAACAGGTCTTTCTGGTCTGTCGTATTTTCGTCCTTCCTTTCTGATATTGCACTTTCTTCCCCTGTACTTTACAAAGATACCAAAATCTTTACCCAAATTACACTATCCTCCTCCACTTTGTTTTCCAGCTTCTTTTCTGGACCCACCTGCCTTGTGAATTAAACTACAGTTATGGTAGTTCAACTCATTGTAATTTCCTTGTTGTTGTCACATCACCTAATAACTGTCAAGTAGATCAACGTCTTTTCAACTCAATATATTGTAGTTACGTCTTGAAATTTCGTAAAAATAAGAAATATAATCGACAGTGACGGTCAGAATTATTTATGGCTGAATTTTATACTTTTTTTTTTTTTTTTTTTTTTTTTTTTTTGTAACCAAGGTGTCCGGGCCAGCTTGCGCGCACCTCGACTAATCTTGGGGAAGGCTAGCACAGCAACCCACCGCCATGACCCCCACTTAAATCACAAATGCTCCCCATGGGGAGTTGAATTTTATACCTTATGTTCCTTTCATTATGTAACTAGGGTTATACCTAATATTCTCGTTGAATGTAGATATATTTTTTAATTTAGTTGACAAATTTCTTTTGTATGTTGATGGGTCACAAGGTGAGTCACAGTCCCTTTTTCTCAAACGCATAATAAGTTTTTTAGGTTTTAAAAAAAGTCTTATTTGGTAGCAACCTGGTAGACCATCTACATGATTTGCGGAAAATTGAAGTAACGTCACAAATTCGGAATTGTAAAGTTCAAATCTCGAGTATGAAAAGTTGCATGGCATCTAAAGACGAATTAATGGTCAGCGTGATTGAAGCTTTCCAATTCCTGCGTACAGAAAACTTTGTTTCAGTCCAAATCGACGGTCGCAATGTCCTTGATCATCTCTACTATATGTATGACTTTTCATGTATTTTTCTTTATTTTGTGTTGAAAGATGTTTTGATCAAACAGAAGGGACAAGAAAAGCAACATGGGAAAATTCAATGGTCGGTGCTTCGGCAGAATGAGTGCAAACTAAGATAATCGATACCGTATGAAATTACAATGGTTGCTCAGTCGTTATTCGTGGGGAACCAAATAAAGTAACTGAGGTAAGGAACAGGCAGGCAGCTCCAAGCCTAACTCGAGAATAAATATGAAGCAAATGACCCAAACAGCCCTATAGGTATAACCATGTTATAGGAAGCAAAGATGTTATGTCGGAACAAGGCAGTAGAATCCAATGGTCTCTTCTAGAAGGATAAAGAAAAAAAAAAGGAAAGAAGGCTCCCTGAATTGCCTTGCCCGTGTGTGCCTTGAATATGACCCGGAAGGCGTTTCCCTAGAAGTTTCCTTCCTCGGACTTTAATAAGAAATTTGCGTGGTCTTTGGTGTCAGATCCATATGCAATTCATAAATGTAGAAGCTGTCCCTAGTTAAGATTCATTGACTCATTCCTCTTCTGCATGAATGTCTACGCGAAGTTACGTGGAAACTGACTACAAAACCGCGTAAAAAAACTACTAGAAGATGCACTTCCCAATAAGTTAATAGACTCTACGAACTAGAATTGCCGAAAAGCAAGCCGCTGCAAAAGTTCCACGCCACCACCTTGCCTACGAACTATGGTTCTTTACTATCTTAATATTTGTTCTTCACGGGTGTCGCATGGCTCTTGTAAACGAAGAGATGTCGGGTTAAGGTACATGGGTGTTGTTCATGAATGTGTTTAAAAAATAAACATGCTACTCTTGAAGGTGGGGTGACAAACATCTCGAGTTTTCAGGGGTGAACATGGGCTGACAATGGGTTGAATACCTATATGGAATAGGGAAGAAGCATTCACCTAACCTGTATTGTCTATATAAGAACAGATTCCATAGGACCAACTGTCACGACTAAGAAAATTATTGAGACAAACTGTCACTGTGGAATCTAGACCAGTAGGCCGGTAGAGAAGACTCCGCACCAGGGATCAAACTTCCCACTGATTCATAATGAAAAGAGAAAAGTATCATTAAATAATCAGACTACTCTTCCTTGAAAGAACATATGAGTTTAATAATTAACTAAAGTGTGTCCTTGCGAGGTAAATCAATGGGAAAGTTAGTCAGCTATGTTGAATGCACCCTTTTTTCCCACGCTCGGGGTTACTTTTTTCCTCGTAGTCCAAGAAAAAGGGAGTGACGTTCCTACCAAGCCTCCACTTGGTCGTTGCGTGAGGGGAGGGCGGCAAATTGTCTTACCCGCGACGTTGGACTTTTTCTAAGAAACTTACTAGAATCTGAGACAAATCTCACAGGTCCCATGCTGGCAATGCCGCCCTACATTTTCACGACGTAACAAATCCGTTGATATGTATGGATATTTTAAGATAGTAGAAAAGAAATCATTTTTTGGAAGTTTTATTTATGAATATGTGAGTTTATTCATCGAAGAATAAGAAAATATAAAAATTTATGGACATATCCTAGCATTATAATTCATTCTATTTTCTCTTAAATGAATTTTTTGAAAGTTTTGTTACATAATTCGCACTGTATATATCATATATAAAGATATCTTGTATATGAAAATTGCAAGGCAATACAAAGGAAAATTTACAATCTCTTCCTCTCTTTCTCTTCTGAATTGGCCTCATTTATTAAGCTTTTATCTTGTGATATGGTATAAGAACAAATGTTCTTTCAAACAAAGCTTTTGCAAATTTTTTTTCAGTCTTCACAACCCTATTTTACACAGCTCATTTTGCTCTCCCTATTATGTAAATACTATGTTAGTACTTTGGTGTGGAAGTTAATAATATAAAAACCCTATGAAATATCAAAAGAATGCCAAAATCTATGAGTTTAATCTTGATTGCATCCAAATAGTTGAATCCTATCTTACTTGAGTCCAAGGTTTAGCTTCATCAAGTCAAAGCCAGTCTGACCACACCCAAAGAGGGTTTAGGCCTAGATATGTAGCCCAGCTTACATTTGTATTACTTTTACCTAAGTTAAGAGTCTAAGCCAAATCTATGGGAATCGGGCTAGGAGGCAAATCCATACTTGTTCTCATATCCATTTTCCTTCTCTTTTTCATTTGTGTTGAGGCAATTTTAAGCCAAGAGATCTACAATTTGCCCCATATCCAATGGATAGGAGCTTGATCTTATTGCTCATCCACATGGGCTCAAGATTTTTAGAGAACCTTAATTAAGAAGGACAAAGAAGGCTTCATAAGAAAAAGCTTTTGTAAATGGATTAATTTGTTTTAGAAAAAGACTCAATTCAAAAGTTAGCTCAAGAGTGAAAGAAACACTTTCTTTACTTAAGCTTAATTATAAGAGATTGTATACTTGATGAGTTTGATCTTATTGCTCATCCACATAGGCTTGAGATTTTTGGAGAATGTTAATTATGATAGACAAAGAAGGCTTTGTAAGAAAAAGGTTTTGAAAACATACTAATTTGTTATAAGAAAAAACTGAATCTAGAAGTTAATTTAAAAGTTAGAGAGACATGTCCTTCATTTAGCTTCATCATAAGAGACTGTATACTCAATGTGAAACTTTCGTCTTAATTACATGGGCTTATATACTAAGTGACATTAGACTCAAGGTCACATAAGATGAAACATATTTAACTTAAGCTTTGATATCATATTAGAAGGCCTAAAGAAAAGTTATTTTAAAAGTTAAAAAGACACTTTCTTCATTTAAGCCTCTCCATATAAAATCGCTTATTCAATGTAGGACTTTTGTTTTGCACATAATAAGCTAGGTATTGGAAAAAAGTACAACATGTTTGTTTGTTTTTGGATACCCAATGACCATCTTCTATCCATTAAACCTAGTGGATAACATTAAGAGATGTATGACAAAGTGAACTTAGAAAAGCTTTTCTTGCTCCACCAAATATTTGTCCAAGTAAGCAATGTTAAGTAGATGTATGACAAACTAGACTTAACAAAGATCTTCTTGCTCTGCCAAGCACTATCCTAGGTAAAACTAGGCAAGTAAATGACCTCCTTTCATCCAATTGTCTTGTCAACAATTTGGAATGAACTCAATGTGGTGGAAAACTACCAGAAAGCCTAAATGAGACCTTTTAGTTGTGTGCATGATAAAAATCTCACACTAAAAGCATGAACCCTTATAGCAAAACTTAAATAAAAGAAGCATCCTTTAACTTTTAATCTAACTTTTTGATTGAGCCTTTAGGTCTTTAAATATGGTATTATGGATCAAGTTGAAGCTATTTCATATTGTGTGACCTTAAATTAACTTTTAGGTTAGGACTTTAAGCCTTCTAATGTAATATTGAAACCCAAGTTAAATCTGCTTCAACTTGTATGACTTTAAGCCCAATGTTATTCAGCATACAAGGGTATATGTATAAGATGAAAGTCTCACATCAAGTATATGATTTATTATGGTGAAACTTAAATAAAAGGAGTACACATGTAACTCTATAATTAACTTTTAGGTTAAGCCTTCTAATACCAACAATACCAACATGGGAACAATAAAAAAAGAGCAACATGATTTCAATTAAAGCTAAATAAGGGTTTCTTATCATTTCACAACCCAATACTAGCTGCCTTGTTAACACTAATGCTTGGACAAATGTTCCAACTTTATTTACAATAACCAAGCAGCCATTGATATTAGTGTAAATCTAATTTTTCACAGAAGAACAAAAATACATAAAAGTTGATTGTCACTTTGTTAGAGACAAAAGTACAAGAGGGTATGATGAAGTTTTAAGTTCCTAAAAAGCTAAAGAAACGATGTTGAATTGGGGTTTTCTCAAGCTTAAATTTCTTTTTCATGTTCTTGACTTAACTGATTTACTAAGTGTATTCTTGATTTACCAAGTGTATTAAAATAAGAACAAGCCAACAAATTTATGTGAATGCAGTTAAGTATATAAAGACAATATTCAATAGGATAACAAATCACGTGATGATCAAATTTTTCCTTCAATAAAGTACTAGCAATTAATTGATAAATTGCATCTAATTAAAACAAAATGGAGGGATAGAGAATACACAATCAATTAAGTGCTTAGTCTAATACATCTACGTCACTTTCCCATAGCAAAAATCAGCTAGAGACTCGTCACTAATCAATTTACAACTGATCACATGAATGACATTCCCTAATCCTACAATTTAATTTCTCCTACCTTAGAAATATCTCACAACAAGGCGTTTCCCGTATCTTAAGAACACTGTGGAGACCTCCCAAAACTACCGGGAACAATCTAACAAAAGCCTCAAATCTATCACAAGTCCTTGTTTAACTCAAATATTCTATTACACTCAAATAATAAGTGTTTAACTAAAAGTATAACTATTTTAGTGTACTTGATGATTTACAAAGGATTTAATTGAACATACAAAAAGAATGCTCAAACTGAAAATGAGTATGTAGTTTTTCACCATCAGAATTATTATTCGAACCTTTCTTCCTTGTGTTTGAAGTGCACAGCCGTAAATCGACCTTTCATTGCTAAATAGCTCCAAGGATTTTGATTAAAGCTACCAAACTCACATTAATTTAGAGCACCAACGTTTCACCATTTTTTACAAAACCCATTCTCTACTTGTTATCGAGTAGGGAAGGCTTAACATATCTGTTTCCTTCTTTTGTTCAAGACGACGTCGTAGCCTTAAGTATCAAAACACAGCATTACGCGTCGTCTTGCTTCTAGCTTTTACTCTACTTTTTGGGTTAGTTTTGTTAACTACCATTACAAGTGGCATGGTTTGAGATCTTCTATGAAGAGTAACTATTTCATTGTAACAAGTGATGCATGGTTAAAAAGAGTGACAAATTAATTCGCCGTAATAAGTAATGCATAAAAACTAAAGCAATCCAAAGTTGCATCTAATCAAGCTAAGGAAATCATTTATACCTTATATTTTATACTTTAGTTGCTATCGTCAAAATATCATTAGTATCTTAACATCAAGACCATGGATATCCAAACAACAAAGCAAGAACAAACATTTTCACAGAGGTCCTATGTTATAGACAATGTTTGCACTTACTGAAAAAGCTTGGGATATATGACATAGATAAACATATAGTAAAATCCTCACAGGAAAATGTCATTTTGAGTGAGATTTAGAGGCTTCCAACCTCAATGTTTTCATAGTTGTTGAAAATTGTAATGCTGAGGTATGTCCTTCTACTTTTGTACACTACTTTATATTAATGCAAACTTACATTTCAAAAAAAAAAAAAAAAACCTCCAACTTAAGGGAAAATATTAAAACGTGCAAATATTTTAGGGTAAGATAAAAAAAACCTATATTTAAAAGTCTCAGTTGCGTATCCAAATTCTCTTTTTATATTTTTATATATACACATACATTGTACATGTAAACTGCAAGGCAAAACAAATAAAATTCTCCAACCTCTCATACTTTGTTCTCTCTTCTCTCCTGAATTGGCTCCTTCATCAAGCTTTCAACTTGTGGCAAAACCTTCAAGTTGTAAGTGCAAATGCACGGATTTGGATCATGCACCTCCTAGCTCTTCCTGGACTAGAATATTTGTTTATATTTCTTTTAGAATAAAAGTGTCAAAAGGCCAACTTATTTTCTTAAAACCAGCTTCTAAGAAAGAAGAATGTTTCCGGATATAAGAAATATAAAGTATTATTATATTGACAATGTAAGACAAATATAGATTTCAACGTATCAGCTCATTTTGAGTTTGAGAAAACACTTTCCATGAGGACCTAATTCACAGGTGAAATGATGTTTCACTTGAGACTTATGTTTTGACACAATGTTAAAAGTTTTACTTCTTCATTTAAAATTGACTTGTCAGAAATGAAAACACCTCCAAGTACACACACCAAAATTTCAACTAAAAGGTTAATGCTAATGAGGAAATTGATTTATGCTTAGGAAAAGTGACAAATCAAGCGGTAGCTTTTGTTATTGTTGGAAGTTACACTCAAAATCGGCAGGGGAAAGCATGAAAGGTGTTTTGGAGATGCATTTCAAGTTGGCCATGATGTACTTCAACCACAGAGTCAAAGATATCGCTGATTAAAGTTGGTTTTACCGCCTGTCTTTTTTCTTTCTTGTCATAATCTTGCAAATCTGAACTAGTAAGAAAAAGACCGTGACAGATGGCACTTTGATAGCTTCACCAACACCACTTATTTGGCTGAAGCACGACAGCATGTCAGGAAAAAGAAAAGAACCTTAGAAGCACTGGAGAACGAAGTACCAAACAGCCTTCTAAAATTTGCAGTACAATTCGTGGGCCTAACCCGCACACAGATTGTAAGAATTGGCGCAGACGATATTTCTTCAAGAGTAAGTTAACTCGTACAGTCAACTCTTCCAAGAGACGGCCCTTCGAGGTGGGAACAGGAAAGAAACATTTTTCTGAATAAGGCCGAGCAACCTTGTTTACTTTTTATTTTTGTCTCTACTTAAACCTATACTATACAGCATATCGACAAGGCTTGTGAACTAGGCACTTCTCTTACAGTTGAATACAGGAAACAGGCTATGTATGAAGACAGGTTTGTTGCAGGGCAAAAGACTTGACAATTTGAAACCAGAAAATGAGTCAATCCTTTTGAGTATCAGCTATCTTACATCTCACAGAAACAAGATATACACAAACTTGCACGAAACCGAGAAGGGTGGTAAGCGCCTTCTGATCATGATAGGCCCCAAGAAGTCTGTACCTTCATCTCATCTGCTAAACTGTCTCTGGCTTGCACAAAAGTCCTGATGTTGGTATTCACTATTGTCATGCATGAGCTTTGACGTGAAATTCAGTCATGATATTGTACAGCTGCAGAAATTGAAAAAAAAAAAAAAACTATGGACCAGTTTCGATCCATAAATTGCCAGAGAAGCAATTTCTACAATTGGGGTCAGGATTACAAAATAATCAATCAAAAGGTGTATCGGGCAGTACCCAAATCCTAGTACTTTGTCCTTAGAGCATCATTTACCCATCAGCTTCCTTGACTACTCTGCCGTCCACCACTATCTGTCGTTATCTTTCGTTTCTTTGACATCATTTACGACCATCTCCTTGGCTGTCAGTTGCAGGATTCCCTACCATCTCGTCAACATTTATTCTCGGTGTACTCTGCAACAACTCTTCCTCTATTCCACTGTTCTTCAACGTAGGCTCCCCATTAGCTTCCGTTATAACCTGAAGGAGATCCAAAGGGGTGGCAGCTGGATCCAACTCCCGACAGCTCTTAGGAGCGTTCTTAGCTTCTTGGCCTGTAAGCAAGTGATTTGGGACTTGATGAGAAAAGCGAAACATTTCTTCTTTTGGAATCCTCCTGACTTCCTTGGGGTCCTCGTGTTTATGAAACACTGTTCTAAAACCAGCAATCTTAGTAAGGGGAACAACAGACACACCTTGTTCCACACTAAAGTCATCAAGCACTTCCACCATTTCATATTTATGTATCACGTCATCTGGTGTTTGCTCATCCCAATCTGGGGACCAGTTTCGATAAAGCGCCCAGACTTCTCCCTTTCTAGGATATATGCAAATTACCCCACGGGAGCCTTTTGTCCATGTAACCTTGTGAGAGAAAGAATTTAATGTTTCAGTAGTTTCCTGTTTGCCAATCCTGAAATCTCCACAAGTTTTGGTAAAACCAGAACCAATCCAATCCATGGGGCCTAATTCACGGTTGCTTCTGGAGTTAAGCCAACTGATCCGCATCTTAAATGGATTCAAAGAGATCACCTTGTGAACCCGTGCATAGAAACGAGGCATACCATCATCATCATCATATGCAGCCCAGACCTGGTCATCCTCAAAAGAATTTTCAGTTCTGTCCATGTCAAAATTGTGAAAGTCAGGATCTGGAACGTTGATTGTCATTGGCTCAACAGCCTCCTCCGTATCATCTGCTATTTTGTTAGAGACAGACTTCTTTTTTTGCCTTCTTTTATTGGTGACTTCCGACTCACCATCTTTCCGCAGTCCATATGTGTCACCATTCAACACATGCTGCTGTTTCTTAGTCTCTTTGCCTTTCACCTTGTCTTTTTCTTTGTTCACAGAATTTGCTTCAGTTAATGAACTCCATTCTTTAAGTTTCTTGCGGACTTCACTCCGAGCCTTCTCCATCAGCATATTTTTTGTCTCAAATAATGACATCTCTCTCTCAATGTTGGACTTGTTATACATACCAGATGCAACATGGGTCCTTTCTGTTCCGAAATAACCCTTTGTTGCTTCTCCATTTCCCGTGCCCATGTGATTCGACACATGCCCTCTGTAACTGTTCAAACCATTATCATCTGGTTTTCTCCTCTTGGGGTGTGTCTCTCCTTTACGGGCTGACTGGGTTTCCTCATGCTCTCTCTTTACTTTGTCACTACCCTGCTGTACTAACTTTGCAGCTTGAGCAGCAGCAGAAGCTGATGAAACCTTGCTACCAAAACCAGCTGCTCCGGCAAAAGGATGCCAGTGAATATTTGTGTTACCTGCATCAGTATTATGCGGGTCACTACTTGCAGGACCATGTTTCGAATTGGAATGCTGCTGGCTAGTAGACCAATCGGTGGACTTAAAAACGTTGGGTGGCGGAGGCTTCTCCAAAGCCATAAAGGCCTCATGACAATTTGGGCAAAGCAGAGTGTGATTCAGATAAACCCTGAGGTACTCATAGTGCGTCTTGCATTGATTGCACACAGTCCAAAAAGTATCAGCTTTCAAATGCGGCGGAGGAACTGGCGTTGAGCTCACCCGAGTGTTGCTATGGGTGTTCCTTGCAGTTGAAGCGACATTACTGCTATGATTATGAAAGCCATTTGCCCTGGGTGGCACAGATGGACCACCACTCCGTGTTGAACCCTTCTGCTGAAATCCTTTCAAATTCCTCTTCTGGTTATATACTAATCTCTTAGCTTTATCTGATAACAAACTCCAGGCCTCAGAAACCAATTTAAATGCTCCCTCTGCACCTAAGCTCTTGTTCTTATCTGGATGAAGCGTGAGAGCTAGCTTCCTGTATTGTTTCCTTACTGCCTCATCATCAGCCAAGGGATTGACACCTAGGACACCATACCAATCCACTTCCCCACTTACTTTATTTTCTGCAGAGATATAAATATCAAGCGTTGTCAACATTTGGGAAAGCCCCTCGAGCCCAGGGTACAAATTTTGAGCCTTCAGAGCAAATTTCCTTGCACCAGCATAATTTCTCTCTGTAAACTTTCTCTCGGCAATCTCTTTCGCCCTGACTGCCTCATCTTTATTGCACTCCATACCACTTTCTTCCCAGCTAGCTGTACAACAATTAGCAACTTATATCCGCAAACATCAGATTCTACGACCCTGACACTTTTGGCTTAGATGGTACCTTGAAGAGTTATAATCCTGACCCCAAAATAAATAGACACACATATAAGCAAGGTAATTAAAATCATATTTAAAAATGGCACATCCACATCAAATTTTAAGAAATGATATATGAATCCACAGTCGTAAATACTTCCAAAAAGAACAACAGGATGGATTTTTTTATTTATTATTTTTCATTTCTCATTAAATGAACCTTGAATTATGTGAAATAAATGATTAAAATCAGAAAAGTCTCACTATTTTGAACAGGACAAGCAACAAGAATATTCTCCATAATCTAGTAGATGATTTAGTGACACATATTAGCAATAATGGTTGTTCAAATACATGTTAAATGAAGTTAGTGAATATGCTACAAACTCCCCAACATTAGACAGTTCACCCTATCATTTCTAGACAAATTCCAAGTGCTGGTCACTGGATCTCGAGACTAGAGTTCCAAGCCCATAGCCCTTTAATAACTAGAGTCCTTATCTAAGCCACATATTGTATCTCCAAAAATAAAAAGCAGTTGGACATATTGAGCCAGTGAGGGGCCATTAGACATAGTTACTCTTCTGAAACTCCAAACCATGTAATCTAAACATCTCAGGATGTGATGTCATTTAACGGTTCAAAAATGTTCTTCTGTCAGTACACACACTTGTGCACAATTATACACAGCTAAAACAAACTGAATACAAATCTCATATCCATTGCAGCTTGTAGCATGGACATATATTATAGAGAGAGCTGTACATACGTTTTACTTAGTAGATAATAAGTAGCTTTGACTCCGCTCTATATAGATATTAAATTTTTTAGTTATGCATTAAAAAAGAAAAGAACGCCATCAAAAGTACTGATGCATCAGCACCTAAAAGTTAGAGAAGCAGTCTTATTGTAAGACTTGGAAGAAGATCCTTTATTAGCACTCATAATGCTGCATTCAACCATCGGTTCATTCTCTAGGAAATATAACTTAGGTATAGGTACCATAAGATACAAAATCACCATCTGATAATCCCAAGTACTCCTTCACTCACAAACATAGACTGGGTAATCAATATGCACATTCGCTTACCAGAAGGTCCTACATAAAGAGCATACAAATACCACAGATCTGAAGGTTTAGTAATCATAGATAGATATTGTAGTGTTTCGCACATCTCCCGCCATTTCTAGAGCTGACACCCCTCATGCAGGTACTTATGTAGGGGAAACAGAAAAGCCCTTTTCTATGACAAACGTTTCAAGAATTGTGATTCATTGTGATGACATATAACGAAAAATACATGAGAAAAATGCAAATGATATTAGATTCTATGGAGAATTTTCAATTTTTAAACTAGTCCAAAGTAAATAGAGTCTTGCAATGTTTGCACTTTTAAAACACTATTTACTTCTTGAAAAATTATCAATCCCCTCATCGACCAGAAGAAAAAAAGAAGTGTGTAACGATCGAAAACTATGTTGTCTTTTTCCTTTCATTTTTTTCCCAGCTTCTTATAAAAAGGAATCAATATTTCGCAATTTCCAGAGAACACTTGATTTTTTTCTTTTCTGTTAGCTGTTCAAGTAAATAAATGTATTTGCTTCAATGACTAATAACATTCTATAGAGGTATTCCGTACTTGGATCAACCTAAAAAATTTCAGGCGCCCCCTATCTTATCAGGATTCTTTTTTGTCGTGTCTGAACCATCAAACAAAAGAATTTAATTAATAAAACAATTCTTACATGTAAGATAGGGACATGATAGTCTATTTTCATTTAACAAAATTAGTTTCAGAGCACAATTAACACTGATTTTCATAATTCTTGCTTAAGAACCCAACTAATTCAGCTGACCCTATAGCATTACAATGTCCTTAAATGAAGATAACTGATAATTCGTCAATGATAAGCAACACTGCAAATGAATTCAGCACCCAATCCTCATAACAGCAAAACTTAAACTTGCTGCAACCAACCAACTTTCAATCGAAGGAAAAAGAAAAAATGACCGAATCAAGACAAAAGCGTTTTCAACATGCAACACGTACACATACATCACGAAGCTATCCTTACTGAAAAACGATATTTCGTTCCTTATTCTTCATTATGTTGCGGTTAGATCACAAATCTAAACAAAAATGAAGACTAAAAGCCGGCGCGTTAACTCAGTCCTATAGACTCAATCCACAGCATTACAGTTTTAAAGTGATGAAAATAAGTCAATATCCCCAAAACAACTGAGAATTAGATCAAACAAGAAGTACAAATTCGTTCATACAGAATTATGACCACCATGCAACAACGGCCGCATAATGTAGCAAATCAAGAACCAACTTTTTCATTTCTTTTCGAATAGAACCTTTAAAACACTCCGAAACCCGACGGAAAACTTGCAGAGAGAAAAGAGACCAAAAACACTAAAAAGCATTAGCGTGAGAATTCGCAAATCGAATTCACCAACTTGTACGACTCAAATTTTCAAATTCGGTAAAAAGTTGGCGACGGATCTACAAGTACGAATCAGACTACTCTAACGGTCATATTCCAGTAACACCGTTTGAATTTTCTCATCGTTCAGTACTGTCAGAATGGAACCCTAGATTCTGTGATTTTCCAGGATAGCAGGCGTGTTTATCAGCAAAATTTGGTTTTTCCATAAGAAAATTGGAAAATAGAGAATTAAGTAAATACCCATTTGAAGAAAAACCTCTGGCCTGGAGAAATTTGAATCTGAGAAGACCACCACTATGCAGAGTCACCCATTTGTCAAGGCCTCCTGAGAACATGAGAGGAATTCTCAAATGCCCAAATAACTTTAGAACGTAATAATTATAACATTGAAAAAAAGTAAGTATGGGTTTGGTTAATATTTTTCTTTTTTTTTTTTCGCTAACCCTGATGCACTTTATTTTATATTCAGTTGGAACCTAAATGCTTAACCATGGTTAAATTTAAACTCTAGTTTAAAGTTTGCATTTTGCCAAAGAAAAAAGAAAACTTTTAGTGACAAATTCATTTTTTCATGAATATTTTCATACAATCACACATTTTTTTCTGTAAACACTCACGTAGGGCCCATGAAGATATTTCCAACTATTTCTTCACTAAAAAATTGTGGGTGGTTGTTGTTATATTGATTTTCCATTATGCATTTGTATATCCATATTACAGCTATATCAACTTCTGCATGCACCTAACAACCACCTACCTCTTTCGGTGTAGCAAGTTTTATAATTAATGGAAGTTCTACTAAATACCCCAAAACAATGGTTCTTTGTAATTAATCATCACTCTAATAACTTCCAAAGTCAAAGGGTTGAAGCCACCATGACAGAGCTTTGAGACTTGTTAGTGTCTTAACTCATTGTGTATTAGATTTAGTTTGAGAGTCAACTTGCGTGTTCCTTGAGGCAGCTTGTCGTAGTTCTGCATCACATATTGTATTTAATCTTATGCCATTACAATACCAAGTCAAAACAGACATTGTGTCTCTTGCTTCTTGTAGCAGTTTGCATAGCCATTTGTGAAATCACAAAAGCAGAATCACAGATCAGGTGTTGAGAACAGCATCTTCCTATGAGCAGCAAAGAATTTATATTCTATTCTAGAAAATTGTACAAGTCTACATCATCCACACATGTGGATGGCATATAAGCTTTGTGTGTAACTCAAGACTGCAGGAGATGATAGTTTAATAAAAAGGGGACAGTTGAGATGCTATGATTGAGAAACCTTTTTACACTTTTTCTTGTAGTTTTTGTCTTCGTTGGAAAAACATAGCTTAAATATTGATAAAATATTTGGATAGCTAGACATTTTTGGGAGTTTTGGTTTATAATTTTCATGATCAAAGACTTGATATTCTATTGGATACTCCCACATTAGGTTAAAAGGAGAAGAAAAATGAGCTTATAAATGTGAGAGTAGAACTTTCTTATGAATTAAGTTTTAAGAAAGACTAGAGTAAAGAAGTTTGAACTTACGAAAGCGATTTGTTTTAAATAATATTTGATAGAAGAGTATTAAAAACTGTCATGTGAGTAGACAGAATAAAAAAATGAACTTATAAATATAATGATAAAACTTCTTTATGATCCGGTATTTAAGGAAGGCCGGGCTAATAATTCATTGAGATTTTCTAATGTCGGTCCAACTTTTTGTAGGCAAATCATTACCTTCATGATCCCCACTTGTGAACAGTGCTTCACACGTGTATGTCCGAAGAGATGGTCACATGCAGGTGACCGACCCATTGGGCCAGACAGACGGGTGCCCAACAAAATAGGCATGGCCCAAAGGAAGACTCACCTAAACGTTTCAAAGGTTTGGGACAATTATCTAAAGCATTACTTTGTTCCGTTAATTGCAGTTGTTAATACAATCTTCGAAATGCTATCACTCTATAGAGGAATGAGTGGAATAAGGGAGTTCTACTCATAAAATTTTCTCATTCCAGTTTCAAAAAGGAAAAGAAAAGGAAAACTCACATAAGGCTGAGAATCTTAGTTTTGCTTTGAAGTGAAATGAAGATGCTTAGGATTTCTTCATCCTAAATTTATCCTGGAAGCAGTCTTAGTAATACCAATCTTAGATTAGCGTAGGGTATTTATGGTGTAAGTTTGGTTTTGATGCTGAGATTCTAAACACTTTTAATCCGATGATTAGCTTCATCCAGAAAGGGAGGAATCCAATGTTTAGCCATGTACAAGCTATAATTGTGGTGACATCGTATCGTATACGGGAACTGCTGTAATTGTGGTAAGTGTTTTAGGTGATGCGTGAGATGGAGGTGGGAAAAGTTGAATGAATTTCTTGTTTCATGAGCAATCTGTTTGATGTTCAAATCTCTGCTTCACAATTATTTTCAAGGTCAAATTTTCTCTCCTTTTCCTGTTGGGGTTTCAAACAACTAAATGAAAAGAGCTTTAGCGGGGCTTCCTAGATTCAGCTGAAAAAAGTGTTGACAGATAACATATTAGACCTGAATTATGCCGTGCTCGTGCATTATTTGTTTTGATTTTGTTAGGTCCAGAACTTAATTGAGAGGTGCTTGCATTGCACGTGAATAGAGGTGCAATCATTAACACCATTTGTAAGAAAGGAACCCGGCTTTACTACCTTGGATAAGCTACTATTTCCTGCCTAAGTTCCTCTTTTATCCTTTCCAGCCCTTGTTTCTGTAAAATTGCATCACTGGAGAACTCTTTCGGGGGAGAGGGATGGGAGAGATAATTGATGAGGGATATTAAGGAGTGCAATATGATGGTAACAGTTGCGATACAATAAAGATTTTCTGAGGTTCAAAATCTACTCAAACTCAGGCTTGTACATGATATCTAGCATATTTTGGATTATGTGTCACAGAAATAAATATGACAAGATGTAAAAAACTGTTCATTTTTTCAATGTTCATTAATTGTTGGACATCCGTTTGACCTTAACTCAATCATTTAGATTCATTGAATTGTTCAAATTTTTAGTGAAATTAAATATGTTAATTTCAGAAACCTAAGGTCATTTTTGGTGGCTTCCAAGGCAAGTTTCTTTCTAGTTTGTCCCATGTGATAAACACGCAAAAACACAAACTTTCTTCATAGGAGACACAAACACTTTAATTGAGAGAGGTTTTCAACTCTTTTTATATCTTCTTGATTATTTTCCTCTTCTTCGAATTAATTTTATGGCTTTGTTACATGATTGGCATGGTCTTTGGCAGCTCCCTCCTAAAAAAGACGGGGATGGAGGTTTTTACTTTTTCCTTTTTTTATTGGGGGTTGCCTAAGATTTATTTACTCCTGTTACTTAGCAATGAAAGAAACTATAATAAATGATTATTATGTTATCTTGTTGTTGCTCAGTAAGGAAGTCATGAAATTACAGAGAGTCTAGAAGTCATTCTTAACGTGTTGCATGTAGAAACAAAATACCAGACATGCACTGGACCCAAAACTTTTACATATTTATGGTCATCTTCACCATCCAACAGCCCTCATGTCCAAATTTCGTTATTGTAGGCGACTCTGACAAGTTGGGACCGACGTTTGAGTCGAGTAGATTTGTCTGTGGGCATGGGCGTTTCATTTGTATGCATGCTCTTCTCTTGTGCGGCCGGAACCAAGACCAGGAAGAGAGAAAAAGATAAGAAAAAAAGAGAAAGGAGAAACGCAACAACTTACCTTTACTTCATACAATTCTTGATTTTGGTTTGATTTGTAGGAATTCTACAAAGAATTCTTGAAAAGAAGACAGTGTGGTGACAAATTTCTTGTTCTTTATTTAGGATGTTTTGTTTAATTTCTAACATTGTTTTGGTTTATTATTACATTATGTTTTAATTTTCTTTTGTTATAATGATGATGTAACCTAACTATGACACTATGAATTGTATAAGTTCTATACTTTGCAAGATATTTTATTTATGTGAGTTATATATTATTATGTTTAATATTTTTAAGTGATTAGTTACCATTTGAATGATTTGATGTGTATATTTGAAACTGAAAAAAGATTATATGCAATTGTTTCTTATAATATATAACCATGAATTAAATATAAATAGATATATATCATATTGTTTATGTGATTTTTGATAATAAAATGATCAAAAGATTTATTGTAAACCATGAATGTTTATAGATCATAATACACTTTATTTATTTTAATTTACATAGAAATATAGTGAATTAATAAATGGGGTAGGTTTATTATACCTAGACATAGGATAATAAATAAATTTGAAAGTTCTGTCTTCATGATAGGTATTATCATTCTTGCGTGTATAAACTATGAAAATTCATATATAATAGTTATGGTGAAATAAAATGTGCTAACATATTTTTCAAATTGATTTTTCTTACTTAGATTCAAATTTAATTAGTCTTGAAATTTTGTTTTGGAACTTTTGAATTTTAATTCATTATTAATTATCTTTTGATTTGCTAAATAAATTTTAAGATTAATTCGTTGTTGGTACTTAATTAGTCTAGTATTCACCAATCTTTGGGGGATGATACATTTTTGTATTATTATATTACTTGTTCTACATGTTTACTTGTATTTAAAATTTCACCGAACAACAAACTTGTTTGATGAAATTCTAAATACAAGTGAACACGTTGAACAAGTAATATAATGATAAGAAATATATCATCCTACAGAGATTAGTGATTATTAGACCAATTAATTACTAATGGTAAATAACTCTTAATATTTATCTAGCAAACCAAAATGATAGATAATAGATTAATTTACTAAATTTAAGAAAACTTAATATAATAAATATGTTAGAGCATCTGATTTCACCATAACTACTAAATATGAGTTTTGATTATTTATTATTGTAAGAATGATAAAACTCATGTGACAGTGAAACTTTCAAACTTATTTACTATCTTATGTCTAGGTATAGCAAACCTACTTAGTTCATTAATTCACTATATCTCTAAATGTAAATTGAAACAAACTAAATGCATTAAGATCTATGAATATTCTTAGTTTACATTGAAAGTCACATAAACGATATAGTATGTGTCTATCCATATTTAATTTATGGTTATACATTACAAGAAGCAATTACATATCATCTCCTATTAGTCTCAAATATGCAAATCAAATCATTTAAGTGATAACTAATTACTTAAAAGCATTAAACATAATAACATGTAACTTCACATAAACAAAATATCTTACAAAACATAACAATCATAAGATTTATACTATCATAATTAGGTTACATCGTAGCTCTAACAAAAGTAAACTAAAACATAATGAAATAATAAGGAAGAATAATAATAAGAATTAAATAAGGCATATTGAATCCAAGAACAATAAGTTTGTCACCCTTTTTGTATTATTTTCAAGAAAATCTTGAATTCTTAGCTTTTCTCTTGAGTTGTTGAATTTCCTCCTCTTTTTTTTGCCTATTCTCTTATCTTAAATAGGGTTTAGGTTTAAACCTATCTCCTATTCCAATAGAAGTGGATTTTGGAAACCCAAAACAATAGGGTTTTGAACTTCTAATATGACTAGATTTTCTAATTATTTAGAAATTCCAACAACAATGAAAAATTTAATAATAATCATCTAAAGCCCAAACCCATATTGACTCTCTTGATCTTGATATGACCCTATTTTGCCACCTAATAAGTATCAAGTTCCTATGTTTATCATTTTTCTATGTGCCTCCTTATGACACATAACAAAACAAATTTAGGTAAATAAAGAGAAAATCAAATATTTTCTTACAAGCATTATATTATTTATTGCTTAAATTAGGTAAAATAACTCTATAAAAATAAAGTTGTCATGTCTACATGTGCTTGTGCATGTGGCTGATGATGTTGATGGTTTGTCAATTCAAAGAAAAAAGTAATAACAAAGAAATGACATACCAATTTACCATAACCAGAAATTTCAAATGATTTTTGTCCTTGTTTGGTGTACAATTTTTCTTGGAAGTTCGTGTTGTCTCATGATTTTAGCATAATTTCTACTTTATCATCCTTTATCAAATGTTGCGTTAACTCTAGAGTCGGGATCTTGAGATGCATATGAAACTTGTTTTGCAAATTATTAATAGCATGTTAGTCGAAGGTGAGAACGTCAATAGTGATCACTTAACTAGCCAACATAATAATGAGTCAGTAGAGACTCTAATTCCATAGTCTAAAGTTTAACACTCTTCCTAGGTGAGTTGAGTGCGTGTATTATAATTCTTTTTTTTTAAAAAAAAAAGAATGTCAATACTCTTTCTCTACGATTATTTGCTTGCTGGAAGCTTGCTGCATTGCTCATTGCTTAAGTGTGGTGATTGTACCTGTCATTCCTTCTTGTGCTGTCGGGATCAAGCCAAGATATCTGTCATGTAAAGTAAACGCTGTTTAACAAGGGACATGATGCCATCAATTTCCTCTCACCATCAGAGGTGTTAGAAGTGAGTGTTAAGAGATCAGTACTTGACTTTGCATATAATTCTCATTTGTCGAGTTTGGAAGACTCACAGCTTGAAACTGATGGTCAGACTGGCAAGCCTGAGGAATATTTTTAATCACCAGCTGGATTTCTTGGATGCTTAGCTTCCTAGATCTAACTCCGGAATGGTCAAACTCAGAGTTAGATGTGGCTATCGTTTCTAATTTTCTTCAATTTTTGGCCCCATTGGTGAAGGTTATCGTGCTATTGATTATATATCCCTGTTTAGTTGCACAAATTGGTAGAACATTAACGTATTCTGGAACAAAAAATTATGTTAATCTTAATTTGATCCTGAAAGAGAAGGAGTGCAGTTTCATACGTTTTTTAGGACTCCATGAAAACCCTCTCTTTCTCGCTATGGGCCAATTGTTTTCTGTATGATTATCTTCTCTGTTGCTATTTTGGAATGTATCATCGTCGACCTTTTGTGTTGATCACGAGAATGACGTTATTTGGGAGGTTATGATGGCCAGTATGGAGGGAATGGTTACATTGCAGCATCGCGAGACCCATATTGGAGTGGTCTACCCCTCATGAAATAGTCGTTTTGATCACTTCCTCGATTTATTGCATATTTCAACTTCTATATTTGATCACTTTTTGATCGATGCCATGATCTTTTGCCCTGTTTCAGGTTCAAAGGAATAAAAACGCGTGGCCGCAAGCCAACTCTTCGACATCTGTGATTGTTATGTCAATTACCAGGTTTAAGTGCTTGCCTTGAGCAAATGTATTACTTCTTATAACTCAACGTCGATTTTGGGGCTCAGGGTTCTATTTGTTTAGTCCATGAATAACGACTGATCATGTTTCAAGTGGCTTCACATTCGAATTAAACCTGACAAGCTTAAAACATGTTTCATTTTGTGCAATTCTGTGGCATAACTCGATGCAGGGATGTAAGGGCTGTATTTTTCTCTTCGACTTGAAAACGTCTTAGATAACACGGGAAACATTTTTTTTAACATCTGAAGCGATTTTGTCCTTTAAAGAAGGAAGGATTTCATCGGGAGAAATCTGACTCATAGAGCGCTTTCCCCCAACCACGGGAACAAAATAATGAACGGGAAACCGAGCAGAGACTTACCTTGATAGTACAGCATTTCCGGGGTGAGCAAGAAGACACCAGAAAATAAAGATCTAGCTGTAGGAAAAGCAACTATAAGCAAAAGACGAGAAAGCATCATTTGAAACTAAAAACTACCAAACTGACGCCTCTACAGCCAGCTCGACATACAGATATGTGGACAGGAACTCGAATAAGCAGTTAATAGCAGTCAATGTTCTCAGTACACAAGCAGATGTGGAAATACAACCAATGAATAAACAAATTGCCTCTTTATAGATATACAAGTTCGGCCAATATGCATGCGCAGAATTCAACAACTAAAAACCTAAAATTTCATTGATCTACGCATGCAATAGAAAATTTCTAATCGTTCTGGGAGCTGGCTTCATCTGCTCTGTCGTGGTGAAATTTCACCACAATGCATGTTATGTTGTCCGCACTGCCACGACTAAAAGCGGTCTCTGTTAACTTCTGAGCAGCCGCGTCAGGTTCTACTTCCGTTCGAGCAAGAGACACCGCATCCTGAACATAGAACGTACAAGAGGGATGATGCAAAGAACTTTAATGCTGATAGGAAGAGTGAAAAGTATAAAAGCCATCAAACAATTCTGTTAGCACATTCTAGCGTCTGCTCCAGGCACCCATATTGTTTGGTATTGCAACAATTATCATATGATAGAGCTAACAAGGAATTCTGTTAGCACATTCTAGTCTCTGATCCAGAGACCCGTATTGGTTGGTCTTCGACAGGTATCATATGGTAGAGCTAATACTCGTTCTTGCGTTTCTTACCCTGATTTTCGTAGGGAATCCACAACATGTTGCATCCACATGTCAACCAATTCATTATCTCCGCTTATGGATAAGACCAACAGACTTGAGGCTTTTTTATTTGTTACTTTTACTTTTTTCATGTTCTCCTTTGCCACTGTCCACACCAGGTAATCTGCAACTGGACAGGCCATTCTTTTGAAATTACTATATAGAAAGGCAGGACCACCAGGTCATTCTTTTGAAATTACTATATAAAAAGGCAGGACCACCAAGTCATTCTTTTGAAATTACTATATAAAAAGGCAGGACCACCAGGTGGGTGTCTAATATCCAATGTCTTCATTACCAAAAAACGGCTGACCTTCTACCCATTATCATGCACCTTTGCGTTGTGTGTTGGAAGAGGAAGAAGCTTTGAGAGAGAGAGAGAGAGAGAGAGAGAGAGAGAGAGAGAGATGGCTTACATCATTAGGTACAACATCCCATAGTCCATCACTTGCCAGCACAAGCAATTCTACTTCTTCATCTACCTCTTGATCCTGGAAAAAAAGTATCAGATTAATGATTCAAATTTGATAATCAGCAACAAGAGTACTTATGACTTATGATCCATGGAGCTCTAGAGTTATTTTCTCGGATAACAGCAAGAAGAAAGCTTTCGTATCCTGCACTCACATTTGGAATAGCTAGATAAATTGAGGGTAGCACACCAGCATCAAAAGGAAACAGGTAGTTCAAGAACTAATTTGGTACTAAAATATTCTTTGCTTGTAGTTGATAAAGCTCGTTTAGAAAAATTAACATGATTTTGGTCAGAAAATTTAGTCAAATTCAGAACCGATCAACCAAATTCTACAATTAAGGAGGTTGCAGTCTTTTGCGCACGTCTATTTTCCTTTCAATGTAAGTCAAATTATTTCAAGAATCACCTGAATCTCAGGATCTGCCACAACAAACTGCTTCAACATGCGGTTACCAAATGCACGAGACATAGCTAACACGCCTCCTACCCTCCAAGTACCTAAAAAACCAATCCAACAGTTTATTTTAGCTATTTGGAGTTCTCACTTTTTGTTGACCATTACATGGATAGCACGATGCTAATAAGAGACAAAATAAATGAAGTATGTCTGTGAATACATGGTGGTCCTTCCATTGGAAGTTCTGGATAGCCTGGGAATGTTAGGGGATATCAAAAGAAGAAATCCAGAATACATATGAGCATTGCAGTAACAAATCTCAGGGCATAAATAATACGAAATAGCTGGAACATGTACTTACTGTGCCTGTACTTTCAGTGGCTTAAAGTAGTTCATGCAGATATCTTCGTAATAGTATTACATATTCCAGCGGAATAATGAAATACTTTTAACCCATGATTCAATTTTATTACCACCTCATGGCTTTCTGAGGAAAGACAGTTCAAAAAGAACCATGAGAGCAGCACTGACAGAGTGAAAAATGTCAAAAATTGAATAGCTCTTATAAATTGGATTCCTCTTTACAGACACGTTCCTCGCTGGCCCATAATTAAGAAGAAAAGGTACATTATACGAATGCCCTTGGCTTTTGTTCAAAGTTTATCATGTGCCGAACACCATATGTACCCTGATATGCAACTGAAAAAGATGAGAACAAAACCAAAAGCATAACACCGTGATCATAGTTGGTATATGTTCCTAGATGGGATCCAACTCTCATGTGTGAAAAAAATAAAATAAAATAATAACAACAGAAAAGACTGGAAGATGTCAAAAAACGGTCTGTGGTCCACCAAATGAACGGATAAGTGGACGCTAAAATTTCATTTAACATGCTTTTACTGGACTCCATTGGGGAGAAAAGGCCATCAGAATGTGAGAGAATTACAATGGACAGGCAACTAAATGACATCATCCTGCCTAGTAGTATTGTGATTGAATATAAGTTCGGGAGAGGATGCCATGCGCTTGGGTTGTTGTCTTGTAGATGACTTCTGCATCTGATTTAGACCACACAATCCTTCTATGCTTCTTGATGTGAGTTTCAATGCTTCATTGTCTACACAAAAAACCATGATTTAACCCTCCCATTTATTGCAAGTAAAGACTATTCACATACCTGTACTATGACCTAATCCTCCAAACTTTATTTATGGAGGTTGAACACTGTTTGATCTAGAAATTATTGGCTTACACTACTTCCCCATACCCTCCCTAGGAAAATAGTTTGTAGCACAATACAATGGAGCAGGATCCATATGGATTGTATGCTCAGCCTAGTTCTAACTTGAGAATTGTTTGGGGACGAAAGATAAATATGACAACGCTGTGGTAGGGTTTCACAATATCAAACAAGCCATAACAAGCTGCACTAGCTTACATTAGCAACACCAGCCAGCCAAGGGATAAGATAATTAAACAATAACAAGAGTGATAATTGGAAGTGTAAGTGCAAACTGTATCTACAATAAGCTAATTGAATGATCCTAGAGATCCAGCCACAGAAACTTCCATTTTCAAACGAGTATCTTCTCTGTAAACATTTAAGACGGCACTTTGCCAAATCTCCAATTAGTTTCCAAGTCATACTCAGAGGCCCACAAAACTGTTAACCCATGTCTTGATAGGTCATTCACACGACATACTTTGCCACAAAGAGTCTTTGTCACAGGCACCATACAGTTACTTGATTCAATGAGATAATTACACACATAATCTTACCTGCCCACATTACAACGCCACCAGCACTTTCAATTCTCTTCCGCTCATCACTTCTATTTGGTTTATGGTCTTCCGAAAGAGGGATTGCTGTTAAAAGAGGAAAATCAGCTACCATTAGAAGTTCCATTTGCTGACTAATACTAGATAACAGGAATATATGATAGAAATCATCAGTTTTTCAGCTCTACTAACAACACTGTGCAATTAGATTTTCACAAATATTCACACATTCTCAGTGACGTGGAAAGGGTATTAGATAATGAAGGGTGACGTTTTCCAGACACCCCAGGGAAAGAAAGAAATAACATTTTTAACACCCCCCATGCAATTAGATTTTGACAAATATTCACACATCTTCACTGACATGGAAAGGATATTAGATAATGAAGGTATGTTTTCCAGATATCCCACGGAAAGAAAGAATTTAATGTTTTCTGGATTAACCAACTCCTCCCTCAAGGGTGGGGGAACCAAGTAAAATTCCTTACGTTTCAGGTTAGTAGTCATATCCTTAACTTGAGCTCAACATGTTGATATCGATCATGATTTTATCCAGAACCTTATGTCTAAGTAATGAAAACCTCCAAAACTAATACGAATAAACAATGCAGGTATGACCTTTGCCAGCCTTGGATATTACTGTCCTTGAATCTCCAACGTTAGCAACATATAGACGGTTCCCAACCAATACTGCTGTTGATGCAGTAGAACCATCATCTCGGAACGTATCTCTTTCAGAGTCCAAGAAATCAGCATCAGTCTGTCGATATGTTTCACCTGCAAGCTTATCCGAGTTACCAGATAGAACATCACAAAGCCACATCAAAAGTTGGGAAAAGCATTCCATGACCCCAGATTCCTTGTGAACCGGTGTTGACAAAGGCTGGAAGCCATTTGCTTCAGCCTGTATGCATCAGATGCAGTGCATACAAAAGTAGAGTCAGAGTATTTGTACGTACTAATAGCCAATTTGGTATCAGATATAAATTGTGGATGCTTCATGAGATTTTCAAAGAGATGCTCCTTCAAATACTCAGCTGCGCGAGAACCACCATGCCCTACAAAAGACATCATATTTGTCAGAAGCTTGCACCCTATCACCGACAAAGTAGCTTCAGTACCCAGATGGCAGTTATCATCCATAAGTGAAATGTCAGGAAAGTGGATAATGTGAAAGCACGTCCACACTTGATACTTAATAAGGCAAAACTCTGAGATCTATGACCAAATGTTGGCACGACTCAACAGCTGCAACCATGTAAGATATAAACTTTCCACTTCTTGGATGATCACATTTCAAATTAAACATGTGGTACTCCATTAGCAAGAACTTTTAGAGTTAGCTAAACTTTTATAAGATGCAATTGCTAGGTGCAAAGCATTCAGTAGTGGCCTACCAACCCAAACCCAAGGGTTGCTCCACATGAACAGACATCCTCTGCACAGATAATAATTTCCTAGCGTATCAGTTGAAGATAACATAGCAAAACACTCATATATAGTTGATAATTTGCCTCCTTCGTCATGTGCACGTAGGATCAAATCCAAACAATATAACCACAGCGAAGCAGTTTTTAACATGAAACCATGTAAGATACCTTCTGTATGTATTACACAGAAAATTCCCATAAATGTAAAGTTTCTCTAGGACAAGTGATGTCAGAGAAAATCTAACCGTCAAATATTCCAAACAGACAGACTGTCTGCTCATCAACCTTGGATATCTTGACATCGTAGAAGTCCTCCATAGTTGCCCGTTTTCCTCTAAAACTTGAATACCCACAGCTTAGTTTTCTATCTTCACTGTCAATTACACGAGAGACAATTTTAGCGCAGTTTGATCTAAATAAGATAATTGGTACACTGATAGCATGGAATGCAGCCACTCAGACCAATTTAGTTCATTAATAACTATAGTCCACAATGCATTTGTGTACTTCAAGTTCAGTCAGTCTGAGATAAAAACAAAGATGATTTGAGCAAACAGAAATCAATGTATATGACAAATAAAACATAATACATCTCATTCCTTTTTGAAGAATACAAAGGAAGGTAAAATCAATTAACATCTCATGAAAACAATATTATCTGCTATCCCCTGATTCTTAAAATGATTCTTGATGTTTGCTAATAAATTGATTGTTCCATTGGGATCCTCTGAATTATTCTTCAATTCCTCCCGCCTAAATAGGGTGTGATCTTACAACTTCCAAATAAAATACTTCGAACTTAGCCAAAACCAATATTTTCCTGTTCAACGCTAAAATGTGAAAACTTATTTAAACTAAATGCCAGGATTCATGACAAAAATTGCATTATTTGGTCAAATATAATTGTAAATTAGACAGGTGACATACAGAAAAAGAACAGTCCATAGACTTAGCCTTAACTGGCAATATATGTGCATATGATGGCCCAAAAGAACCGAATGGTTCTATTATAGCTCAGTAAGTACAAGGAACGCTTGAAAGTAATTTGAATTAATTGCATAGAGTCCAAATATGATAAATGAGAAAAAAGCCATATTAACCTTTTCCATCCTCCACTAGCAAATCCACCATTTTCATCCTTCTCAGATAACATATCAGTAATGGGTACCCGTTTTTCTGTAGCACTTGTATCAACCATCATCCTTAAGCTTCTTAAGCTTGTTCTAGACTTGCTAGTCCACAAATGCTTCAAGCCAAGACCAGCATGGAAACTCCTTTGGATATCATCTAACTGCAGTTTGCTTCTGGAAATAACTCCAATGTGCCCAACTCGAACAATCACCTTCCTATGCAACTGTTGCATAATCAACCATCTGAGCTTGGATGCCAGATCTCCTATTTGCTGCCTAATGACATTATAAGAATTATTACATCATACCAAAAGTCCAAAAACTATAATTGAATTTAAAGCGAACATACGCTTTGGTAACATGCAATAATTTGAATACCAGATGTTCTAGTGAGAGCAAATAAATTTATCTTGCGAGTTTCATACACTTAATCGAAGATATAAACTAATTTCTGTATCTACTCCAGAGAAGTAACAGCAAGGCAGCATCAACTGACTAAATAACCAGACTGTCACAAATGTGACATTATATTCCATTTCCACACAATGGACGAACTTAATTAAAAAATTAAAGGTACTACACTCATAGCTTCTTATTTGAGCATAATATCACCAATACAACCAACTATCAAATGAGTCCACAATTTAATATCAAATCTCAATCCATACACTCATGTAAAGATTAAAAAGAAACGTCCAGATTTCCAAATTCAAGGAGAACTGCAATCAAATCAGAGCAAAAGTCCTCCAGAAACAGCTTCTTGGAGTGAAACACTGTGTGGTTAATATCCGGAAACTCACATGCATTTGAACTGAGATAAATTGTGTCCCGTAAAACGGACCTCGCCTAGCACTATTGAGCTCAGTATATCTAAGACCAAAGTAAGAAAGAAGATATGACATTGCGTTTTCCTTTATCTTCTTAGCTATCATTTCCCTTACTTCTCTCAGCAAACAGACAGAAATAGACACAAAGATCGAAGAAATGAAAGAACAAAACCCGTCAACCTTCAAGAAAACCTTGCACTTTTCGAACAGCGAAAAAGAAACGAAGGTTAAAAAACTGGATCGGAATTATACAAGATAGAGCTGAATTAGATTGAACTTCAACGAAAGTATTGGAATTGTGACAGATTTTTCGTACAAAAATCTCAAGGCTCAGCTCCGATAGCAGTCGGATCGGATCGAAATACCGAGTCGAGGTTATCCGGTTCGGTTCGGACAAGTGAGATGATCCGAATCTGATAAGCGCTGAGAATCAGTTACCTATACTTTCTCTACCTAGAAAGTGACAGTAAGAATATCTGAAACCTAGAGAGAGAGAGATTCAGGAGGTGGAGATTTGAGAGAGCGAGATCGCGAAGTGGAGAGAAGAAGAAAAGAAGGCAGAGAGAGATGGGCTTTTGTAGCTTGGCACCGAAGACAGGTCGCAACGTGGCAGTACTCATGCATCCACTTAGGAAAAATTATCAGGACGAATGTCAGAAATTCCTTCTTTCTTCTCTCTCTCTCTCTCTCTCTCTCTCTCTCTCACTCTCTTTTCCAGATCTAGATCTTTCACACTAATTATTTAATTAAAAAAATTTAAAGTTAAACTTCGAATTTTTTTTAATAAAATAAAATAAATTGTTTAAATAACTTTTTAAACTTGAGTTTTTTTCTATTTAATCCTTTAGATATTGAGATATTTGTTCGAATTTAATGATGGAAAAGGACAATCATTTATAACGCTTTTATCTCTTCAGAACAGCAATGAGGTACTGCCAGATATTCCGACTCAAAATTGACTTCTTTCTGAAAACTCTTTTTAAGTATCGTTCTCGTATTGCCCGGCCTGGATTTTTTAGCAACTAAACAAAAATGTCACATCTTCTGCATAAATAATTTCTCTTAGTTGGACGACACTTCGTCACTTTCTCGACGACTTCCCTTCGTAGCACGTCAGTCTAGTGGAACAATTCCCGGTTCAGTGTCATGGGTCCAGAATTACAATATAAAAGACTAATTTAGTTGGTAAAGTTTTTAAAACTCTTATGAAGTAAAGTATCTTTTTAACATGAGACAATATCTTCATATCTAATATCCTCTTCCTTAGAATGTTTCATCTTAAAACATGATATTTTTTCCATCTAAACTCACATTATCCTTGATATGGCCACATACATCCAATATAACTATCATCCCTCTTAACAGTTAAATATGTCATGGATTAACTCTGATACTACTTTGTGATAAACTTAGAATTTTAATCCAAAATATTAGTTTATCAAGTAAAATTTTCTAAACTTTTATAAACTTAAGACATTCTACTTCATATCATTTATCTTAAATATCCTCGTTTTGGGAATGTTCTCTCTTAAAATATGACACTAGATTTGATTGAACGGACAAAAGCCAAGGAGATTTTTTAAAATTACCCGAAACCAAAAAAGCATTTCGCCACAGTCTGATATTACTGACCCTTTTTCTTCTTCTGGACCAAGCAATTAGTAGACTGCTTGTCTAGAAATGGTTACTTCTCGAGGTGAAAATATGGAGACTAGAAAATCAGTGCAATATTAGCTGCAGCAGCACTTACCTCGCCATCTGTTTCGATATTTTCAGACTTCAATGATAGCCTTCGGCCTGGCTACGACTTTAGCGTCCGTCGTTGAAAGTCAAGTTTTTTTAGCATTTTCATGAATATGGGTGGGTAGACCCATATTTTTGGTAATAAGTAGCATGACATGATGGTCCATGTCGGGTGATTATAGAAAAGAGACTTCCTCTCTGAATATTTTTTCTCACATTAAATGTATATTATATTACCAAGTGGAGAGTAGAAAAAAAAAATTCAAGGAGATCAAGTGATACGATGAAATTACTGCATGCAAAACTTATACAATGACGAAAAAGAATTGGGCTGTACTGGGCCTTATTTACAACAAAACTAACACTCTAATAGCCCACAATATCAATAATCTAAATATTATACCTGATTAATAAGAACATATCTCTTAATTTTTGAACTAATTTTTGTATTAAGGATAAACCTTATAATACTTAGTCAAGTTGAAATCTTGATTAAACCGTCCCAGTTGGACGTATCAGGCCCCCATTGTCGTTCAGTTACGATGGCAAATACATTTGGTTACCGACTGCAACTTACCTTCGCAAAACTTGTTCCAGATCAAAAAAGCTGTCTTTTATTGTGTCTTTGCTTCCCGGCTTGAGCTGTCAGGCGAGAGGCCAAAGAAGTCCCATCCAATATACCATACACATGTGTAGAGCTTTCCTTGATATTTATCCTTCCAATTCCTTAATTCACAATTTTGTCAAGGAAAAGGTGAAACTTTTGCAGCAAATCCGATCAGCATATGATGTCCGAGTCTGCAAACTAATGGACCTAGTTGCCCGTTGGAATTCACGGGCTGTCAGTCAACTTTTACGATCAGAGGCGTCACGAGTTAGGGAGTGACGGAAGGGCCGAGGAACGTCCCTCTTTCTCTTTCTAAAATGAAAAAGGTTCCTGAAATTAGATCTCCGTGACAATGGACGTTGGCCAAGCCAACAAGTCAACCGGACAATACGAGGCATTAGTTACTAAAAAAAATGGAAAATGAAATAAGAAATATGTTATATCTCAGTAGTTATCTATATAACTATTGAGTCAAAATGTTATGATTTAGCAAACTCAATTACTCTTGAATATCATCTTTTACGAGACATTTATCAGCCTCCTTTAAAACTTATATGATGTCCAACAACCTACTCAACCATTGAACCAAAAAATCATGACTTATTAATTTGACATACTCAATTACTCTTGAATATCATCTATAATTAAGTCCCTATAAGCCCAATGTGTCACAAGCTCTCATAAGCTTGTAACATTTATTGTTTCATCATCTATGCTTAGATTTTCATATAAACTATCAATTTAGATTAAAAAAATTATATGTCATTACAAGATTAAACAATTATGTGTAACTACTTAATATGTAAAGATTATTTTTTTTAAGAACTAAGATTATATTATGTTTTTATACTTATTTATTTTTTTTGTATAATAATATGTAAATATTAATTTTTTTTTAAGGGTTAAGATTATACTATATTCTTTGGACTTATTAGATGAATCATTATTATGCTAACTTTGTTAGTATTAATTAAAAAAACTTCATTTTCTCTATTTAGGGGAAGAAAGAAAGTGAAGGAGATAACTAAGGAAAATTTGATCCACTTCCAATCATTAAGAAGTGAACGACACGTAAAATACACCCCGGCGTCCCAAAGGCTTACCCGCACGGAAGCCAATCGCAGGGATTCCCGGACAAGACTTCAAATACGCTACAGTAGGCCCAGCACTGACAAAGACTTTCTTGCTGCTTTCCAAAATGCACTGCACCCCCGTGGACTCATCCCTGTCTGTGGACCAAAAGTCCAAAACTTCTCTAAAAGTTTAACCGGTTAATAAAATTATTGCAGACTAGCTCTGAGCCAGTCTTTGCTTCGCCCAATTTCCGCGAACCTTCATTTCCTTCCCCTATATTTCTTTTCTCTTGTATAATATTTTTGAGAAGAAGAATTCTCCTCTTGCATTCTTCACCCCTCGACTTCTTTCTCACAAGTCTTCTTCTTCGGGGGCATTTCGTTAATCTTTATCGTAGTTCTCTCAACTCATCGAGAACTTCCCGGTGATTGTCCTCGAACTTGTCGATTTTCAGTTTTGCTTTTACTTATTTAGTGGGAAGGTCCAACCGTTACGAATTTAAACTTCCGGAAACATAGGGTTCGATTTATTTTGGCTTTCCTTTTTTGTGCATCCGGAATTTGAATAAGAAAGTTTATTCTTTTGAAGTATCTTTCAGGCTTTTTTTGTTGATAATCATCCTTTGATTAAATCTTTGCGGTGGGTGTTTAGGGGGATATCTTCAAATCTGGTCTATTCGTGCGGGAAATATGTTCTCGCTTACTCAAAATTTTCCTTGTAATTTTACCTTTCGGTTTTTTCTTAGTGCATAAGTAATTTTATCATCCATCTGGTTGTTTGTTCCTCTAGGGTCCTGTGTGGAGTATGTGCTTAAAGTCGGCCAATTGGAAATTATCTTATGTTTTTTCCTATCAGGGGTTGTCATCGAGAACTACGTGATGCATGAAGAAGTTTATAGGGTAGATAAATTCTCTCAGACGTTGATTATACATGTGGAATATTGTTCTCACTAAGATGCAGTCATGAGCCACCAGGGAAAGAAATTCGTGAGGTTAGTTTGAGGCTGCTTTTGAATTAATTGCGTTTAGCAATGATATACTTAAGGTGCAATTTCAGCATTATGACAATACTTTCTATGCCTTTTGAAGCAGATAAACTGAAATCTGTTGCTTCAACTTGAAAGCACTTTCTGGAAATTATTGAGTGGATTCTTGCGTTTCCAGCCAAAAAATTTACTCTATTTGGAGGAATAGAGTTTATTTTTGTGTTACACAAACAAAGATACCCCTACTTCTAATCTTTTATGAATCACTTCTGCCACCCTTTATTTTTGCACCTTGGTGTTATAGCTATGGTTAACTCCATCACTTCCAACTATTGCACTTAACTTACCTATTCTCTTTACCATGTATTCTGTACATTCTTCCCAGATTGTCGATATTACTACGTTTTCAACTACCTTATCTGTCACTGCTTCTGTTTCTCAGCTACCGATTGATACTGCTGATGAGACACAAACTTATCATGCACCCATGACCACAACAAAGTTGTGGATCTTATAGTTAGCTTGTTTATTTGATCTGCGCATTGTGGCGTTTTTGGCAATTGAGATCTTCTTCTTTTTCTTTGGGTTTTATCTTCTCACGTTCCACTTAAATTGGGTCTGGAGTCATAAAACTGATCTCTATGACATTCACCATGTTTTGTTCAGGTTTGGGAACTGGAAGTCAGAGAAAAGTACTGAGGGGCAATATTCTAAGAATTATGGGATGCAACCGGGAAAAATCAGAACAGTAATAAATTTGGTTTCAGAGAAATTTCAAAGAGGCTTTGAATCTAGTTCGGAGAGGATAAGGACAATTAAAAAATCATTTAAATCATATTCATTTAATGGTTCTGCCGCCAGGGGAGTGGATTCAAGGAAGAAAATTCTTGACCCACAGGGACCGTTCCTTCAGAAGTGGAATAAGATATTTGTACTCTCATGTGTTATTGCAGTTTCGCTTGACCCCTTATTCTTTTATGTCCCCTTGATTAATGATGACCGAAAGTGCATTGAGTTGGACAAGACGATGGAGACTACAGCAATTATATTGCGCACTTTCACAGACCTATTTTATATTCTTCATATTATTCTTCAATTCCGCACTGGTTTTATTGCTCCCTCTTCTCGCGTATTTGGAAGAGGAGTTCTAGTTGAAGATGCTGGGCCAATAGCAAGGAGGTATATGTCATCGTACTTCCTAATTGACATTCTTGCGGTCCTTCCACTTCCACAGGTGAGGGAAAGTCCTTCTGCAGGTCATTATTTTCATTTCTGCTATATATTTGAGTACAATTTGCAAGGGATGTGTGTGTCCTATATTGTATATTACTCCGTTAGTAAAGTGAGATGAGGATAAATTTGTGTCCAAGCAAGCAAAAGTAAATGTTCATCCTGTACCAAAGGTTTGGGTCATTGTTTTTGTACCCTGATTATCCTTTGAGTACTAATTGCAATTCCACTTGGTGACCACTTGAAATTTTTCTGTACCTCCCTCGTGGATCTTTTGCCTTATGAAATTCTTAAACTAGGTATAACAATCAGTGCATAGTGCATGTTGCCCTTTACTGATTAACCATGTTGTGGTGAGTTGAACATTTACTTTGATAGGCAAATTAAATAGGCTTTTGTCACCATTTTGAGGCATTGCCTTTTCTCTATCTCTGTATAAAGGTCTCATCCAGATTAACATTGTTTTGCATGATTTGAAATTACCTATCGACTCCTAATTTGTTGTGATATGTTTAGGCGTTGATTTTAATTGTCGTTCCAGCATTGAGAGGCTCACAACCGTTGAATACAAAGAACTTGTTGAAATTTGTTGTTTTCTTCCAATACCTGCCAAGGTTTCTTCGAATCTATCCATTGTACAACGAAGTTACCAGGACTTCTGGCATACTCACGCAAACTGCATGGGCAGGAGCTGCATTCAATCTCTTTCTTTACATGCTTGCCAGCCATGTAAGTTAACTAAATGACTTGGTGTTTTCTCTCTTCTCTCTCTCTTTCTCTCTCTATAGTATGCAAGAAAAAAGTATTTGTCATATAAAAATATATTTGCTAAGTAAATCTCATTCTGACTTGATTTGAAATTATTATCTGTTTCCCCTTAAATCTGTCTCTTGCCATAAATGCTGCCTTCGCTCTAAAGCTGTGTATGAACAATCTAGATTTACTTGAATCATTTCCCCTGGACACAAGTCATGGCGTATGGTTGAGTCTTGAGAGGTCAACTGCTGAATTATCTGCACTATTTCTTTTAAGACGTGCAGTATTTACTACGGCAGTTTTTCTGTTAGCTGTTGTGGAAAAGGTTTTGTTTAAGCGTGATGATATGATAGAATCCAAAAAAAGATTTGAGTTGTCTACCATACTAGTTTTGTTCTTGAATACTTAATACCTGCTGGATTGAATCTTTATGTATGAGATGATGATTGGAAACGAGCTTTCATGTTTTTGTGTATTAGAAATGAATATGGTTTTACTACTTGAGTTCAGGATGTTGTGTACTGCAGCTCATATATATGAATGTAAGCATTTGTGCACCAAAGAGTGTCAAGTAAAGTAAAGGAGTTAATATTTTGTAAATAAACGATCTTATGTCAAGATCAATGGAGATACCATTTAACCATTAAGATAGATTTTGACAATGCAGATGTTGTGTTGAAAAGCTTCATATACATCAGTAGTCAATAGGGAGAAATGCCCATATGATAGATAGAGAATGTTAAAAGTAGGTGCCGCCTGTAAGGCTTCAAGTTGGAATCTATAAATTCATATAATAGTATAGTAAATGAAGCTGCCATTGTCTCTCTGTTCCTTATATTTCTGACAGTCAAGTGTTTGCTGTTCTATTAGGTACTTGGAGCCTTTTGGTACTTGTTCTCCATAGAACGAGAAACCACATGCTGGCAGAATGCCTGTGGGAATAATACTACATGCACCGACAGTTTTTTGCTTTGTACTAACAATACCGATGTGAACTCCCATCTGGATACTCTTTGTTCAGTACAGACACCAAATACAACGTTCTTTGATTTTGGAATATTCCTAGACGCTCTTGACTCTGGTGTAGTGGGGTCAACTGATTTTCCACAGAAGCTGTTTTACTGTTTCTGGTGGGGCCTGCAAAATCTGAGGTGTGCTTTTATGACTTCTTTTTTTCTCTACCGAGCTTGTTGTGTCAATGATATCACGTTTGTGAATGTGCATCTCTATAGCGTAAGAAGCTTTTTATGTGTTTATCATATTCAACTTTATCCTTTGCGCATTTTTTGGATATATGCAGAAAGTGTCAGGTAACAGGCTGTGTTTTAGATTTAGGATTTCTTGTGTTCAGGCTAAGATTGTAAGGAGCTTTATAGTGGCTCTTAGGTATTTATTCTTTCTATGCTGAGTAGGTGGGTTTTTCAGCTTACTGCTTGGATGCGAAGGGATAATGATCATAAGTAGGTCTATATTTCATATGAGATGTTTCTCATGCATATGTATATTCTTTTTATGGAGAAAAGAAACAGTTATTCTGATCTGGTTGGAGAGAGCAAGAAAGTGAGGCGGTTTAAGTTGGTGAAGTACAATGGAGGGAGACTGAAATTTATCTGAGTGGAAGTAATAGAAAAGATATCATCATTAACGTATCCTGTACATTGTACTGATTTGCAAAAGGCTATCCTTGTGAGTTAATCTCTTTTATTTTAAGAATGACTGTTGAACCAGACACCAATCAGTTTGGATTAACGTCTATTTGGGTTTGGTTCCTTTCTGCAAGAAGGGTGGGTGGATCTTTTCTTCATGTAGGGTGGGGGGTGAGGTTGGCAAGGCGGAACAAGAATGCCAGATCTGTCTGGGATGATATCTCTCATGAAGAAACTGAACCTTGTCTGTAATTGACCATCAAAATTACTTCTTCCTAATAGGTTTTCCAGGTGTTAATGACACCCGTCAAATCTTAATTCCTTGTTCTTTTGTTCTCACCTCCATGTGTAGAATTATTTATAATGTTAGGTGGTGCATGTTATTGTATCTCATGAAGACTTTTTCTTTTAATTATGATATTTGCATCCTTGGTTTTTTAAAGTTGAGTACGTTGCAATTTATTTCTTAATCATTGTTGATGATCATACTTGCTCTTTTCCCCCCTGTTCTAGGCGAGTTAAACTACTGTTTGATAATTTATTTTCCTTTTTGGCCCGTCTTTTGTTGGAAAGTTACTGTGTTCCATGCTTTCTTGTTCTCCTTAGGTTCTCTGGTGTAAATGAGGCACATTTAGGTTTAGTTCATTTTGTTTGTGATTTCACCCCCTTGTGTAGAGCTGGTCTTATGTGGTGTATCCACTAGCATTCTATTAGCATTTCATGTGGACTTTGTCATGTTGAAATGATATGTGTATCCTCACTGTGTTTTAGGGTAAGCACATTGCTGTTCATTTTTCAAGATATTCTGATAATTTATACTTCTTTTTTTGTTTTTTTTGGCAGTTCTCTTGGCCAAAATCTTAAGACAAGTACCTATGTTTGGGAAATCTGCTTTGCAGTTTTCATTTCAGTTTCTGGCTTGGTATTGTTTTCATTTCTGATTGGGAACATGCAGGTTAGAACAATTTTGATTTACAGCTCTTGGTTGAGTATTTACACTTGTAAGCATTATGATGAGTCCTAAATTTAAATTTGATACTTAATGTCTGCTTTTATAGAACACTGTTATATTCTAAAGGAACTCTACCGCTAAGTTCATGCTTCATGCTTTCAAACATTGTTCATGCATTGTTTGATGTCTAAGAATACTCAGCTTTCACGTTAGCTGCGTTTTTTGGATTCGTGGCCAATCCTGCAGTTCTCTAAAAGATTCCTCAAATCAGCCTCTATCCCCATGCCCCTAGGCCGAAGAAAAATAAATAAAATGATAAAAAAACGAACCGCCTTTTTTCAAGCTGTATACAGGGTCATCATTGATGTGCTTCTACCAGTGTTTGTGTTTTCCATTTATTCAAAGATGCTCTCGATTTGATAGAGAGCCTAGAAACATACTTGCATGAAGGTCTACAGGAGCAGTTTAACCTAATAGGTGTATTTCCCTTTTTGGTTGCTTGAGGCAAAATTTGGTTATGTGAGGGTTATTTGTTCGAGGATAAGGATGATGATTTAATTGTTTTGAGCAGACATACTTGCAATCCACAACAACAAGGTTGGAGGAGATGAGAATCAAGAGGCGAGATGCAGAACAGTGGATGTCACACCGTTTGCTCCCTGACGATCTGAGGGAGCGGATTAGGCGATATGAACAATACAAATGGCAAGAAACTAGAGGTGTTGATGAAGAGAATCTCCTCTGTAATCTTCCCAAAGACCTGAGAAGGGACATTAAGCGCCATCTCTGCTTGGCTCTTCTCATGAGAGTGAGTTCCCACCAATCTCAACCATTTCTTTGTCATCTTTGTGGGAGTAACAATTGCGTTATTGTTCATTTATTTCTTCATTTGCTTCCTTACACTTTCTGCTAAAATTGTACGAAAGCTGGCTGCGCGTTCAAGTTGTTGTACTCTTCAGAATTAGTTGGTTGTGGTATGTCTTTTTGGTTTATTAGGACATTAAATAAGAGCGAGACAGAAAGAAAATTAGATGCAATTTCATCTACCAAAGTGTGTCATTATTAGAGGGATCATCCGTGGGTGGGAACAAAGGTCCTGTCCATTCCTTCATGATCATTATCCGCATTGTAGCATCAATATGACTGGCATGTTTAGCAAGTTTTTGTAATTTCTTCCAGCGGAAGTTTAGAATAATATTAATCACTTGAAAGTTGTTTAGGCTGTTATTGGATAGATAATAGGCTAACCTTGTTATTCGTGAAGTCAAAATGATAGCTATTGCTTTCCTTATGTTAGTTCCTGCTGCCACCTCAGGTTTCAAAAAAATGAACAACTTTTGAAGATCTTTAACAGGTCTAAATTTTGACAATTTGAGACATAAGGACTTATTCAGTTCTTAAATGGATTGACAAATGCTTTATTTGGATTAGACTTTACTGTTATTACCAATCTTGCTGATTGATTTTAATATGGATAACTGTGCACCTCAGTAATGACTAGATCTTGTGTTGATTCTCGTTAATGTTTTTGTATCTATTAAAGGTGCCTATGTTTGAAAAGATGGATGAACAGCTGTTGGATGCAATGTGTGATCTTCTTAAGCCAGTGCTTTACACAGAGAAAAGCTACATCGTTCGGGAAGGAGACCCAGTTGATGAGATGCTCTTCATCATGCGAGGGAAGCTATTGACCATGACAACCAATGGTGGAAGAACTGGCTTCTTCAACTCTGAACAACTAAAGGCTGGTGACTTCTGTGGAGAAGAACTTCTTACTTGGGCTCTGGATCCCCACTCCTCATCCAATCTCCCCATCTCAACAAGAACTGTCCAAGCCCTTACCGAAGTTGAAGCCTTTGCTTTAAAAGCAGATGACTTGAAGTTTGTAGCCTCTCAGTTCCGGCGGCTTCATAGCAAGCAACTTCGCCATACTTTCAGATTTTACTCTCAGCAGTGGAGGACTTGGGCAGCTTGTTTCATCCAGGCAGCGTGGCGCCGCTATAATAAGAAGAAGCTTGAAGAGTCTCTTCGAGCAGAGGAGAATAGGTTGCAAGACGCATTGGCCAAGGCTGGTGGGAGCTCGCCAAGTTTGGGTGCCACCATTTACGCCTCGCGCTTTGCTGCTAATGCGCTTCGTGCGTTGCGCCGTAATACTTCACGGAAGGCCAGGTTGCCAGAGAGGATTCCTCCTATGTTGCTTCAAAAACCAGCAGAGCCTGATTTTACTTCTGAAGAACAATAGTTCTTCCGTTTTATTGTGCTAAGGGTGAAACTACAGTCATTTTTCTTCCTGAGTTACGGAATTGTGGAATTACCTGACGGTCGACAGTCACGTTTATCGGCTTGTATGACAAAACTTTCTTTGTATATTCTGTTGTATATTGAAATGTCCTTTCTTATTATTCTTTTCCTTTCTTTCCCCTTTTTTCCAGTTATTCTGAAGATTTAGTCGAGGTATTGAATATTGAGCAAGAAAAACCAAATATAAATTAGGTTGTCTTTTTTTTTCCCCCCCCCCCCCAATAATTCCTTATCTCTGTAGTGCTTTTAGCTGTGGACAGTGCTCTATCTGAGCATGGAGCTTAAAATCACGGCAATTGGATGTAAAAAGCGCAAGCAGGGTTGCTTTTGCTGGGAGATAATTCGTCAATTAGAAAAGAAGCTGACATTTGTTCTTGGAATAAGGCTAAATAAGTGACCATTAAACTGTACCCAACATCGGGCTTACTTTTGGTGTTTTCATTTGTTTCTTTCTTTTCCACCTTATGTTTTCTCCGCAGCGCCAATGATATACATTTCAATTTCAAGGTTTTTAGTCAATTAGCAAACTACACAACAGTCCTTTTCTCTCTCTCTCTCTTTTTTTTTTGGGTTCTGGTTTAGACTCGTTTCTTAGCATTTCATCTTCATGGGAAGTTGCCAAACTGGTTCTTTTCTGCACTATTTCGCTGGCTGGCTGGATGAAACTGGTGGATGAAAGAGGGTACCAAATGGATCCTCGTGTTCCATATGACTTTCCTCATCTTTACTTTTTAACTGGATGATGAATTTTCAATGGTTGTTAACTAAGACTGGTGGATGGTTGTCCAAAAAGGAAGTCAAAACAAAAGGAAGACTGGAGTGGCGGCTGTTCAAAAGTAGGACCAGTGGGATGCTTTCCCAAACATTAGAAAACAAAAGAGGAAGACTTGAGGGAGACTTGCTCTGGTTATTACTGGTGGCTGCAGAGTCAATCCTGCAACGAAATCAATTTCACCTGCTCTTCTCTGTCTAGATTCGTGTCACTCTCCTTCAGGTTATCAAATTCAATTTTCTGTTTGTAATCTCTAAGGGTAACTCATAGTTAGAGCCATTAATTGTTTGCTCATTAAACATCCATCTAATTCCAGGCATTGTATTCTTTGTCTGACTATTTCCACTCAGTTTGATGTGGGTGATACAGTAAAGTCCTCTGCGTCTTCATATCATCATGTCTCATGCTGCACAGTCCTAAGTTTATACCCTCTAAAAATCATATGAAGCACAGCCTGTGAGGCTGGAACAGATGAAACTGGTGCATTACAATACAAGTCTTTTGTTTCTTCATACCATTATACTTTTGCTGCAAAAGCTAATTTTTCTGCGAGGCTGGAATTAGGAGATATGAAAACTAGCGTTTCTGATCTGCTTCCCACATGTGCAGGAACCTAAACTCAATTCTTTTTTCGTCCACGAGTCGCTTGTCTTGTTATGCCGGCTGTTCCCCACTGCTGAGGTGCTACTGCCAGTGTGACTCCAGTACCTGCTGTGCCCTGATTTGCTTTCTTATTGTTTAGCTTTGGATAAGAGTTAATGCCGGCGTCTGCAAGAGAAGGGATGGGGTAAGCATCTTCTTCCTCTTCTCTCTTTGACCATACTTTGATCTTCCGGACTCGTGGGTTTAGCTACAGGGAGAGGGAGAGTTGGTTCATTTACTTCAGAAAGTGTGATCTTCAATTTATTATAAGGAAGAAAATAAGTCCGAGGACCCCAAATGCAACGCTTTATTCTAAAAGCCTCCCGGTGGAATCTCAAACAAGAGTGAGGCTTCCACCGAGTTGATGGACATGTGTGAACAACCAATCAACGCAGCGATTGGCTTTTTGGCTGATTTGCACCGCTCTATTAGCCTGGCCCTTGGTTTCTTAGATTCTAAGCACCTAAGGTTGAATGATAATCATACATATACAGACATATACATACACCGTGATTCCTTATTTTTTATGTTCTGTTCAGGTACCCAAAGGGGCTCATTGCAGAGTGGGATATGATATTTCTAGTTTCGTCCGTGCTTGCTGTATCAATGGATCCTCTGTTCCTTTATATTCCAGTGATCGACCAAGATAATAAGTGTCTTTTTTTAGATTCGAAATTAAAGAAGGTAGCCATTTGTCTGCGATCAGTGATGGATGCGATTTATGTGGCCAACATATTCTGGGAATATCTTTCTCTCAAGAAAGACGGTGCCGCTTCTAAATACATGCGAGGCCCGGAAGACTCAGATGCTCTTCAAACAAGAAAGAGGGTCTCGCGGTATTTCGTAATTGACATTCTCGCTATCCTTCCAATTCCACAGGTAAGAGCAACTTTTCTGCTTCTACACTGTTTTTCTGTCTGCTTTCAAAATCTGTTTCCTTTCTTGCCTTCAAAGTTTATGCGTCTCCTGGTTTCGTCTTACCTTTGCTTGCTTACTAAATTTATATTACGAAAGCTCTTCAAATTGTTATAATATGGCAAGCATGCATGCTCACACGACAAAAGTCAAGATTATTCACCTTTACCGTGCCTTTACTTGTCCCTTCAACTAGTTTTACCACAGATTAATTCCATGAAACTTAAAAATATTTTTTGGAATACGTAAGAATGACTAAATGAACCGAAAAAGAAAAAGGAAAAAGGAAAAAGAAGAAGATAGAAGTACGGTGGAAAATATCAAGCGCAAGCAAAACAAACAATACTGAGATGAATTCTGGACAATAGCTACGCAGGGAGAAGTGCTCCAACCATAGCCCATCGTAGACCTTTAACAACTTTTACTAGAACATTGATAAACCATAACTTGGTAAGTGATTAATTTGTAAATTGTACTGCATTGAACAATGTTGATTGAGAAGAATATAGGAATATATGAACTTTTTATGGGGCATATTGTTATTTTCACTCATTTGAAATTGAGTTTGCTATGTCACTTTTCATTTCCTTTTTAGGTTTAAAAGGATTTTTGTTGAGTATTAATCACTGAACCATGCAACATGACTTTTGTGATACTTCTATTGCATATATTATCATGATTGTAAAGGCATCTAATGCAAGTATATAACAACTTATCTTAATGGATCTCACATGTTGTTATTGTAATCTATCCCGGTGTTAATTCCAATAGCTTTTTCAATAAAAAATGGCTCAAAACTTTTGGGTTTAAGGAGGTTCTTGGATGCAATTATCCTACTCCAATATGTGCCTAGAGTTCTTCGCATCTACCTATCATGGAGGAAATATAAAGGAACAGATTGCAAACCCTTTTCGATAAAGCTTAAAGCTGGATTCAATTTCTTATTGTATATCCTTGCCAGTTATGTAAGTTCAATTACAAATTTTATGTCAGTTTAATTATTTTTCTAGGTTTGCATAACACAATTGATTTATTTTTGCTTATTCCAATACTTTTTTTGAGTGTAGGTTTTGTATGGAGTTATTTAATTCATCAATCCTAATGAACACATAAATACACATTGCATGTATACTTTGTGTATGAACAATAACTTACGGTTATTGAAATCTTTTAAAACCCATGTACAGATTTAACCTTCATTTATATTCCTTTGCAAGCCATGAGCTTTGCAATGACCGGAGTTGCATGGCATTTTCTGCAATTATCTCAAAAATGCATGCAAGATTATAAGTGTCTTGAGTACCTGAGGTATATGATATGGGATCTTCGGCAACTAGGGACAATTTGGCATTGGAAAAACATGTGCTTGGAATCTTGATTTTGTTTGTGTCCCAACCTTTGGTAGTACATGGATTATTGTTTATTTGCGAAACTCTAGTAATTTATCAGTATTTTTTTCTTTTTTTTTTCCCTCACCTTTTAAAAGAAAGTTATATTTTATCTACCTTCAGTATTGTAGAATAGTCTATTGATGATTTAGAGACTTGTGTTAAATATTGATATAGAGTTATTCTATATTACTAAGATATAAGTTTGTAGAATAGTTTATATGTAAAGAAATATTTTCTTCTCTTTAATTAACTTTTGTAAAATTAAGTTTTTTAATATAGTATCAAAGTTCATTTATCGTTTAGCACTCTTATTGATATGAATATGGTTTGACCCAACGATCATACCGTATAAGTAGTATTGTGGTATTATTCAAGTTAGACCATTATGATAAATGAATGTGTTAAATATTAGTTTAGAGTTGTTTCATATTGTTAAAATATGAACTTAAAAAGTAATTTATAGGTAAAAGAATACCCATTCTCTTTAACTAACTTTTGTGGGAGAATTGAATTTTTTAATAACTTGCTCGTTTTGTAGGTACTGGGTGCCTTTTGGTACTTATTTTCTGTCGAACGCCAGACCACTTGCTGGCATCGAGCACACGCAAGTAAAAATATCACCACAAGTTCTTTTAGATGTCGCAACGATTCCGAGATTTTCAATCTAAATCAAAATACAACTTTAAATATCACAGTTTTAGAGGAATACTGTCCAGTAAAAACAAAAGATAAAGGGCACTTTGATTTTGGAATATTCTTTGAAGCCATTCAATATGGTATTGTAACATCAAGAAACATTCCGCAAAGGATCTTGTACAGTTTTTGGTGGGGCCATCGAAATTTGAGGTTTATTCAGCAATCCCACCTTTGTCTCTATCAGAGCTTGTCATCAATAATTATCTATATCTTGCTCTTATACATTCGGACTCTGTTTTCCATAATGAGTTTTGGTCGTTCTTGTAAGCAAACGGGCTCCACAGTTGTCTCCCCAAAACCCATAGGCTGTAGTGAGATGAGGTCCCGCACTTATAAGGCTGTGATTTTCGAGCTCCCTTACCGGTGTTGGACTAATACTTTCACACTCCCCCTCAGTCCAAGCTCGGTCAACTTTGCCGGCTGGGACTGAACCCCACCCGAGTAAGGAGAATGGCTCCGATACCAGGAAGAAAACTGAGAAAAAGGTAAGAGAGAGAAAAGGATCGTTGCGAAAAGTGTGGTTCTACTATTACAGGAGAGAGAAAATTGTACAAGCTTGCTTTATGCTCTATCTTTACAAGTATATATAGCCGAAATAGATACAAGAGAGAGAATAACTCCGGTAGTGTAAACTCAGTGTTACAGCTTTGGAAACGGTATGGTGCACCGTACCATTATGGAAACAACCAAGCCGTAGCAAGCCTTTATCCTTTTCCCATCTCGGTGAATGTGGCCAACTTTGTGAACCTCCGCTTGACTGAAACTAATTTTCTTCCTTGGTTCACTCAAGTCAAGACCCTTATGGAAACACAGAGGCTTTATGGCTTCTTGACCGGTGAAACAGAGGCACCACCATCCACCATTCTGGATGAAGAATATGAAGATGAGGCTGAAAATCCGGACTACGTAGCTTGAAGGCAGAGTGACTGTCTTGCAAAATCTTGGATTCTCAGTACCCTTTCCGAATAGGTATTGGGACATGTCTTCGAACTAGCAACATCCTGTGAAGTTTGGAATGAACTTTGTAACAGGTATGCTCAAAAAAATAGAGACTAGAGAATACGACCTACTCTCCCAACTTTACCATCTTCGAAGGGGAAGTAAGTCTCTCTCTACCTATTTGAATGAATTTCGCAGTCTAACTAACCAACTGAGCTCAATTGGTAAGCCTTTGTCTGACCAAGGCAAATCGTTCCAACTCTTGGAAGGTTTAGGCTCTGAGTTTGAATCCTTTCGCACCATTATGTTTAAGCCTCCTATTCCTGCCTTTAATGATGTTGTCTCCCAACTCCAAGCATTTGATGCTAGATTGAGTAGGTACAATCCACCACAGCCGAACGACAACCTTGCTTTCATAGCACAGCTCACCAACCGTGGCGGTCGTTCAGGTAGTGGAAGGGGACGAGGTGGTCAAAATACCTTCTCTTCTCAGGGGCGTGGATTCAACCAATCCACTCAGTCCCATCGCAATGGCCCTCGTGGGCCTCCTACTGGCCAGCAGCAGAACCCACAGTTCGGCAACAACCCAAATAATAGGCGTTCACCCATTGTGTGCCAAATCTGCTCCAAAAAGGGTCACAATGCCCTTCAATGCTGACGTCGCTTTGACCATACTTTTCAAACTGAAGATGTTCCTCAGGCGCTTGCAGCGCTGACTTTTGAAGAACCACCAGAAGGGGGCTGGGTTCCAGACAGTGGAGCTACAACACATGTTGTTGATACCGTGGGTGAGTTACAGAATACTAAACCTTACAATGGTTCTGATGGAATTCTTGTAGGTAATGGGCAACAGATAGAAATCACCCATACAGGTGATACCAGCCTAGCAAATGGTTTGCTCCCTCTTAACTCTGTCTTAGTAGCTCCAGACAATACACGAAAACTGCTTTCTATTTCAAAGTTAACAGATGATTATCCATGTCTTGTGATTTTTGATAAACGTCACTTCTATGTAAAGGACTTGAGAACGGGACGAACACTGCTGAAAGGGGTTAGAAGAGGGAACCTCTACCTGCTGCCAAATCCTCCAACTACGGTTTTGTTCCCTACAAGGCAGCAGAGAACTGATTTTAATACTTGGCACCGTCGACTAGGTCACTTTCATGGACAAGCAGTTAAGTTTTTGGCACAACAAGGCAAAATTAATGTTACTTTGATTATGCCTTGGACTTTTGTAACTCTTGCCATATGAGCAAGAGTTGTAAGCTTCCCTTTAGCAAATCTGAAATTGGAACTTCCTCCCCTTTTGAACGGATTCACAGTGATGTATGGGGGCCTTCCCCAGTTAACTCTTGTCAACTTTATAAATATTATGTATTGTTCGTGGATGACTTTTCCCGTTTTACATGGGTGTTTCCTCTTAAGCAAAAGTCAGAAGTGTTTGGTATTTTTCAGGAATTTAAGAAAATGGTTAAAACTCAGTTTGAAGTATCCATCAAAATATTACAATCGGATAATGGTGGAGAATATATGAGTAACGAATTTCTTGCATACCTGAAAAATAATGGTATTTTACATTATCTTTCTTGCCCATATACACCCCAACAAAATGGGGTTGCAGAAAGAAAGCATAGAACCATTGTAGAACTGGCCAGAGCTATGATGATTGAAGCAAGTGTTCCAAAAAAATATTGAGTTGATGCCTTTCTTACAGCTGTGTATCTCATTAATAGGCTTCCAAGTCAGAGTTTGAACAACTCCACGCCATTTGAAGTACTATACAACAAGCCTTGTGATTATAGTTTCCTCAGAGTTTTTGGATGCTCATGTTTTCCTTATTTGAAGCATGGAGCTACAGACAAGTTGTCCCCACGATCCTTCGAATGTGTTTTTTGGGGGTATAGCCCACGACATAAGGGTTACAAGTGCCTCCACCGTGCCTTTGGAAAAGTCTTTGTGTCAAGGCATGTTATCTTTAATGAAAAATCTTTTCCTTTTGCAGCTAATACACAGACAAGACCTTCTTCAGACAGTCTAGACACCACCGTGCAAGCTAGCATGCAGTCCTTCAATGATATCCCTTGGCAGACTAAAGTCACTGCTGATGCATCACATTACTTGAATCCTGAACCAAGTAACGTGGCTTAAGCCATACCACTTGTGGTTCCATGTTGAAAATTTCACTCCTTTTCAACTTTCCACATGTCAACCATCTCTTTCCAATCCAAGTACCATGCTCCCTCCTTTTTCTCCACTCTCCACACGTCAAACAACACTTTCACAGTTCTTGCACATATTCTGTTGAACCCATGCACATACCGATATGTATATGCGTCCTTACGACTTCTTATATCCTATCTCATAAAGTTGTTGCAATTTTTGCAGCTCTCTTGGTCAAAACCTTGAAACAAGTGCCAATGCATGGGAAAACTGCTTCGCAATCTTGATTTCCATCTTGGGGTTGCTGCTGCTTTTGTACTTCATTGAAAATTTGAAGGTTGGTCTTGAGAGTTCTCTTTGATTTTCTGTGTCTTGGTTTATAGAATTTATAAAACTTCATGACATCCATTCACATAACCAATAACTTTATAAATAATCAGTTTCTTATCTATCGATACCATTAATGATAAGAAGATTGCATATTTTGATGTTCAAGTATTTCTTTGATATCTAAATTTATTATCTCTTATCAACTTAATTGTTGAATATAGTCTAAAGTTGTTGCTTGGCAGAATTACATGCAATCAATAACAAGAAGTTCAAAGAGAAGAAAAACCAAAGATTTACATCGAAGGCGGAAGAGCCTCTGGTTCTACAAAAACGAGCTCTATGATGAGGAACACCGGAAGGAAATTATATCGAAGGTGCAAAAGCATATGTCGGAAGAAGATAAACACAACAATCTGCCAGAAATATTCTCTTCTCTTTCCAGAGAGGTTAAGTGTTCTATTTGCTTGCCCCTGCTAAGGAAGGTGAGTTTCTTGCTAAGCTAAGCTAATCTTTCGCTCTTAACAGATAGCTTGTTGGTTAGGTTGCCCCAGCAGCCGTAATTAGATTGTATATCAATATTGTTTATGCAGGTGCAAAAGCCTGAAGGAATAACGGAAAAACATTTGGTGTCGATGATTGAGTATCTGCAACCAGTGAGCTACGATGCGAATATACACATTCTCCGAAAGGGAGAGATAATTGATGCAATGCTCTTCATCATGGAAGGCACTATGTTGACATACTCCGGCGAGGGAAGTGCTCAGTGTATTGAAAACAAACTATTCTTGGGAAAAGAGCTACTAGAATGGATGTCCGACGACTCCACCGAACCCCGCGTGTCCAACCTCCCAATCTCTGAGGTGAACGTCAAAACCATTACAAAAGTTGAAGCCTTTGCTTTAAGGTTCAATGATTTAGAGGCCGTACATAAGAAGCTTAAGCAAGCGGCTTCTGATGCAGACAATGATTTAAGGACGTTTTCAAAGTTTCGCGAAGCAGCTTCTGATGCAGAAGCATCCGCACGAAACTTTGGCCACTGACTGGGTGAAAAGAGGAATGAAAAAGGTTACAAAACGGACAATTTGTGGAGAACTGGCTGTCATGCTCTCAGCACTTCAAGACAACCCCCATATTCAGCAGTTGTTGTCGTTGTTGTTGAAAAGTAATACTTAGTTTTCAGGTCTTATTTAGAGTTTGTAAAAACAAATCTCCACTTGGTGCCTCTGTGGTAGAATTGTTAGTTGTTTGAATTATGAATTATCTGCTGCACTATGCTCTTAGTTCTTCAATAACAATATTGAGGTTGGGTAAATTCGTTGTCACTTGCTATATGAAAATGTTGCGGAAGGACTCCATCACATGAACATATAGACACATAGATAAAAATAAACATACAAGAGACATAAGATTTAGGAGGTTTTGACCAACACAATGTCCTACGTCCCCCGTCACCGGTGCAGCTACCGCCCCTTCTCCTCTTATTAGATTTCTTCATGAGAATACAAAGGTGTTGATTACAATATTCACACATATAGCTCTCACACAGCTATTCTTAATACTCACAGCAACTCACTTGATTTTCTCTTGGCCTGTGGCTACTACACAAAGTAGCACTCTCTAGTTGCCGCCTTCATGAGGCACGGGCTGCCACCCTTATGAGGCGTAACCCTTTCTATTTTAGCCCTTGGGGTTTTCCTATGATCTTCCCCTTTTATACTAGCACTAAAAGGGGAGTCCTAGCTGGATATTGCTAAGAGTCCTAACCGGATACCATTAGGAATCCTAACCGGATACTACTAGGAATCCTAACCGGATACCACTAGGAATTCTAATCAATACAGAGGAGAATAATTCCTAGAATATTCCTATAACATACATGAATATATCTAGGTCTACTAATTTTCACTCCAATCCTAACAGAAAATGAGTGTATAAGACGAGAGTCTCGTAACGAAAGAAAAGGTTTTTAAAGCCAAGTTTAAATGAAGTAAGAATTCACAACTCTTAACTATCTTTTAAGGTGGTGCGATAGCCTACTGATAAAATTAATCCTTATCCTCATTCTTTAGTTCGGAACCGACACGTCAATTTTCTACGGTTCCGAGTAAGACTTAAGAATGGTTGTCCAAACAAAAAGACGACATGGACCGAAGACCGGAGGGACGGCTCTTCAGAAAGTAGGACCAGTGAGTTGCTTTCCCACACAATAAAGAACAAAAGAGGAAGACTTGTGGGAGACTTGCTCTTCGCGGCTGCAGAGTCAATCCTGCAACAAAATCATCTACCCCACTGTTCTCTATCCAGATTCGCGTCACTCTCCTCCATCTTATCAGGTTCAATTTGCTGTTTGTGTAAAATCTAACTGGAGCCATTTACTGTTTGCTCATTTAACATCTATCTAATTCCAGCCATTGTCTTCTTGGTCTGACTATTTCCACTCAGTTTGGTGTGGGTGATACTAAGTTTCTGCCATGGAAAAATCACATGGCGTAAAACCTGGACTTGGAACAGATGAAAACTAGTGTTTCTCTAACCTGTTTTCCGTTTTTCAGGAATCTAAACTCATGCCTTTGTCGCTCTGAAAGCAGTTCGTGGCTGTGGAAGCTGTAGTTATGAGTTACCCTGGGCGCCTGCAAGAGAAAGGGATGAGCTTGGCTTCTTCTTCTTCTTCCTGTTCTCTAACTTATCTGTAAAGGTTGCTTCTTCAATTATTTGTATGTGGGGCTGAAAGGCATATGCGGAATCCTGCAAATATCTTGTTCTTGTTGCTTGTGGTTTTCTCTTTTATAAAGTGACAAGATTGTAACCACTTTTATAAAGTGTCATAGACTGATTGAGAGAAGTTAAAGTGATAAACTAATAATTTACATATTGCATTATTGACTTTATTTTAGTAATTATTTTTTTGTATTTATGGTCTTAATGAATTAAAAGGTCATAACTCTTTTGTCTCAAAAAGAATAAAAACCCTCATGTATAGTTACCTTCAAAGAGTTGAATTAAAAAATAGAAGAGACAACCATAAGTTAAGATAATTTTTTATTCAGATTATCCTTAATTTTAATTTTTTTTCACATTTTTCTTTAAGGGTATTCTCAACAATAATTTTTCATTATATCCCAAATATTTCTAAACAAAAACATAAAAGAACACCTTTGAAATCATTTATACAACAAAAAACTGGTTACAAAAAATTAGGTTAATACATATTCCGATTCCCGACCGATAGCTACACTATTGTGTATAAATAATTACAAAAAATATTTTTAGATAATATGTTTTATATGTATATATATATTTTCATGACATGATCCCTTTTGACTTTAGGGATGATAATACTGAAGAGCAAGTTTTCAACAGGAACGAGGATGATTCAGGAGCAAAAAGAACAAAAACAGAACTTATTCATGATAAAGAGGGTTGGTTACTCCAAAGTTGGAATGTGATGTTTGCAGTATTGTGTGTGTTTGTGACAGTGGATCCATTGTTTTTCGACGTTCCAGTCATCAACGAAGATACCAAGTGCATGTCGTTGGATAAAAGATTGAATATATAGATAAAAAATAAAAGTACAATTATTATCTCAAGTAAATTTAGAAACAAATAGTAAATTTTTGTACATAGCAATACCACTAAAATATTAAAAATATTTAGATTTAATAGATTAGAAAGTTTATGTGTAAGTTATAGAGAGATCCACACCATCACCTACAATTACTTGATCTGGACCTTGATAGGGGATGAGATTGTCCAGGCCCTAGCATCCGTAGCTATGTTCCTTCTTATCAGGCCAACCACGCAACTCATGTGCCGCTCCCCACTCCAACCTCTTATGTGCCAAGTTCTCCACCGGCCCAATTTAATGCTGCCTGATTTCTTGACTAAATTTTAATTTTAATTTTTTTAATTTTTTTAATTATTTTTTAAGTTCTCCACCGGCCTAATCTCCGTACATAGACGAGGCATCTCGTAAGCTTGGACGGACTCAGTTGATTACAGATCATCGGACAATAGCAAAGAGGTACTTGTTCTCTGTCTACTACGTCATCGACGCTTTCGCTGTTCTTCCTGTCCCACAGGTAAGGGACATTTTCTGCTTCAGAGTTGCTTTGCGTACGTTAGTTCATGTTTGACACTGTTAGGAGGATTCTGTCCTGTTAGCATCGCTTAATTCTGTGTGCGCTTCTGGTTTAATGAATAAATAAAAGAATAGACTAACATATATAATAATTTTCTCTGAATCAAATCTATGATCTTTCGCCAGAAATCACAATTTCAATAGTGCTGCTGAGCATGTGTATCTTGTATTACTATGATGTAATACCAAAGTATTTGAAAACATTACTTTAAGAAGGTAAATCTAACATGTGTGCTCTGTCCATATTTTGTATCCAATTATATTTTCACAAATCAAGGGTTTAAGTTTTTTTGAGAAAAGAAAGTTTTTGGAAGTTATAATTATCATCCAATATGTACTAAGAGTTTTTCAAATCTACATATCATGGATGAGTGTTAGAAAGGTTTCTAGTAGACTTGTCAATTGGTGGGTTAAAGTTGGATTTCGCTTATGTCTTTATATATATATATGTATTTTTTTTGATAAAAAATTAAGAATTATATATTATTATAAAAAATTATAAAATTATTTATTATAACATTATTTATATTCAAACACTGCATTTAACAAATTTTAAAATTTTTACAAAAATTTATTACAATTTATAGGTACCGGGTGGCTTTTGGCACTTCGTTTCTGTCCAACGAGACATGGCCTGTGAAAAGGATCCTATCTGCTATTCAATTGTTTTTCACTGTAAGCACCTTTCAAGCTGGGGAGATCAGAAGTTTCTCAAGGATTACTGCTCTGCAGACCCTCCAAATGCAAAGTCTTCTAATTTCGGAATATTCTCTAGTGGGGGAGCTCGCCAAGTTTAGGTGCCACCATTTACGCCTCGCGCTTTGCTGCTAATGCGCTTCGTGCGTTGCGCCGTAATACTTCACGGAAGGCCAGGTTGCCAGAGAGGATTCCTCCTATGTTGCTTCAAAAACCAGCAGAGCCTGATTTTACTCCGAAGAACAATAGTTCTTCCGTTTTATTGTGCTAAGGGTGAAACTACAGTCATTTTTCTTCCTGAGTTAGGGACTTGTGGAATTACCTGACGGTCGGCAGTCACGTTCATCGGCTTGTATGATAAAACTATCTTTGTATATTCTGTTGTATATTGAAATGTCCGTTCTTATTATTCTTTTCATTTCTTTCCCCTTTTTTCCAGTCATTCTGAAGATTTAGTCGAGGTATTAAATATTGACCATGAAAAAACCAAATATAAATTAGGTTGTCTTTTTTTTTTTTTCCTCCCCCAATAATTCCTTATCTCTGTAGTGCTTTTAGCCGTGGACAGTGCTCTATCTGAGCATGAAGCTTAAAGTCACGGCAAGAAGCAGGGTTGCTTTTGCTGGGTGATAATTCGTCAATTAGAAAAGAAGCTGACATTTGTTTTTGTAATAAGGCTAAATAAGTGACCATTAAACTGTACCCAACATCGGGTTTACTTTTGGTGTTTTCATTCGTTTATTTCTTTTTCCACCTTATGTTTTCTTCGCAGCGCCAATGATATACATTTCAACATCAAGGTTTTTAGTCAATTAGCAAATTTCACAACAGTCCTTTTTTCTTTTCTTTTTTTTCTTTCTTTCTGTTTTTCTTTTTTTATTTGTTCTGGTTTAGACTCATTTCTTAGCGTTTCATCTTCATGGGAAGTTGCCAAAATGGTTCTTTTCTGCACTATTTCGCTGGCTGGCTGGCTGGCAGGCTGGCTGGATGAAACTGCTGGATGAAAGAGGGTACCAAATGGATCCTCGTGTTCCGTATGACTTTCCTCATCTTTACTTTTTAACTGAATGATGAATTTTCAATGGTTGTTGAGTAAGACTGGTGGATAGTTGTCCAAAAAGAAAGGCAAAATAGAAGGACCACAGGAGTGGCGGCTGTAGGACCACTGAGATGCTTTCCCAAACATTAGAAAACAAAAGAGGAAGACTTGAGGGAGACTTGCTCTGGTTATTACTGGTGGCTGCAGAGTCAATCCTGCAACGAACTCAATTTCACCTGCTCTTCTGTGTCTAGATTCCTGTCACTCTTCTTCAGGTTATCAAATTCAATTTTCTGTTTGTAATCTCTAAGGGTACTCATATTTAGAGCCATTTATTGTTTGCTCATTAAACATCCATCTAATTCCCGGCATTGTATTCTTTGTCTGACTATTTCCACTCAGTTTGATGTGGGTGATACAGTAAAGTCCTTTGCGTCTTCATATCAGCATGTCTCATGCTGCACAGTCCTAAGTTTATACCCTCTAAAAATCATATGAAGCACAGCCTGTGAGGCTGGAACAGATGAAACTGGTGCATTAAAATACAAGTCTTTTGTTTCTTCATATCATTATACTTTTGCTGCAAAAGCTAATTTTTCTGCGAGGCTGGAATTAGGAGATATGAAAACTAGCGTTTCTGATCTGCTTCCCACATGTGCAGGAACCTAAACTCAATTCTTTTTTGGTCCATGAGTCGCTTGTCTTGTTATGCCGGCTGTTCCCCACTACTGAGGTGCTACTGCCAGTGTGACTCCACTACCTGCTGCGCCCTGATTTGCTCTCTTATTGTTTAGCTTTGTACAAGAGTTAATGCCGGCGTCTGCAAGAGAAATGATGGGGTAAGCATCTTCTTCCTCTTCTCTCTTTGACCATACTTTGATCTTCCGGACTCGTGGGTTCAATTACTTCAGAAAGTGTGATCTTCAATTTATTGTAAGGAACAAAATAAGTCCGAGGATCCCAAATGCAACGCTTTATTCTAAAAGCCTCCCGGTGGAATCTCAAACAAGAGTGACGCTTCCACCGAGTTGATGGACATGTGTGAACAACCAATCAACGCAGCGATTGGCTTTTTGGCTGATTTGCACCGCGCTATGAAATTACACATTTATTAGCATATTAGCCTTGCTCTTGGTTTCTTAGATTCTAAGCACCTAAGGTTGAATGATAATCATACATATACAGACATATACATACACCGTGATTCCTTATTTTTTATGTTCTGTTCAGGCCTTGGTTTAACAGCAACCCAAAGGGGCTCATTGCAAAGTGGGATATGATATTTCTAGTTTCGTCCGTGCTTGCTGTATCAATGGATCCTCTGTTCCTTTATATTCCAGTGATCGACCAAGAAAAGAAGTGTCTTTTTTTAGATTCGAAATTAAAGAAGGTAGCCATTTCTCTGCGATCAGTGATGGATGCGATTTATGTGGCTAACATATTCTGGGAATATCTTTCTCTCAAGAAAGACGGTGCCGCTTCTAAATACAGGCGAGGCCCGGAAGACTCAGATGCTCTTCAAACAAGAAAGAGGGGCTCGCGGTATTTCGTAATTGACATTCTCGCTATCCTTCCAATTCCACAGGTAAGAGCAACTTTTCTGCTTCTACACTGTTTTTCTGTATGCTTTCAAAATCTGTTTCCTTTCTTGCCTTCAAAGTTTAGGCGTCTCCTGGTTTCGTCTTACCTTCGCTTGCTTACTAAATTTATATTACGAAAGCTCTTCAAATTGTTATAATTTGGCAAGCATGCATGCTCAGACGACAAAAATCGAGCTTATTCACCTTTACCGTGCCTTTACTTGTCCCTTCAACTAGTTTACCATAGATTAATTCCATAAAATTGAAAAATATTTTTTGGAATACGTAAGAATGACTAAATGAACCGAAAAAAAGAAAAAGAAAAAGAAGAAGATAGAAGTACGGTGGAAAATATCAAACGCAAGCAAAACAAACAATACTGAGATGAATTCTGGACAATAGCTACGCAGGGAGAGTGCTCCAACCATAGCCCATCGTAGACCTTTAACAACTTTTACTAGAACATTGATAAACCATAACTTGGTAAGTGATTAATTTGTAAATTGTACTGCATTGAACAATGTTGATTGAGAAGAATATAGAAATATATGAACTTTTTATGGGGCATATTGTTATTTTCACTCATTCGAAATTGAGTTTGCTATGTCACTTTCCATTTCCTTTTTAGGTTTAAAAGGATGTTTGTTGAGTATTAATCACTGAATCATGCAACATGACTTTTGTGATACTTGTATTGCATATATTATCATGACTGCAAAGGCATCTAATGCAAGTATATAACAACTTATATTAATGGATCTCACATGTTGTTATTGTAATCTATCCAGGTGTTAATTCCAATAGCTTTTTCAATAAAAAATGGCTCAAAACTTTTGGGTTTAAGGAGGTTCTTGGATGCAATTATCCTACTCCAATATGTGCCTAGAGTTCTTCGCATCTACCTATCATGGAGGAAATATCATGGAATAGATTGCAAACTCTTTTCGATAAAGCTTAAAGCTGGATTCAATTTCTTATTGTATATCCTTACCAGTTATGTAAGTTCAATTACAAATTTTATGTCAGTTTAATTATTTTTCTAGGTTTGCATAACACAATTTATTTATTTTTGCTTATTCCAATACTTTTTTTGAGTGTAGGTTTTGTATGGAGTTATTTAATTCATCAATCCTAATAAACACATAAATACACACCGCATGTATATTTTGTGTATGAACAATAACTTAAGGTTATTGAAATCTTTTAAAATCCATGTACAGATTTAACCTTCATTTATATTCCTTTGTAAGCCATGAGCTTTGCAATGACCGGAGTTGCATGGCATTTTCTGCAATTATCTAAAAAATGCATGTTTTTCCAATTTGTCATTGGAAAAACATGTGCTTGGAATCCCAATTTTGTTTGTGTCCCAACCTTTGGTAGTACATGGATTATTGTTAATTTGCGAAACTCCAGTAATTTATCAATATATTTTTTTTCCCCTCATCTTTTAAAAGAAAGTTGTATTTTCTCTATCTTTAGTATTTGTAGAATAATCTACCAATGATTTAGAAACTTGTGTTAAATATTGATATAGAGTTATTTTATATTACTAAGATATAAGTTTGTAGAGTAATTTATATGTAAAGAAATATTTTCTTTCATTTAATTAACTTTTGTAAAATTGAATTTTTTAATATAGTATTAAAGTTCATTCATTGTTTAGCATCCTTATTGATATGAATATGGTTTGACCCAACAATCAATATCGTATAAGTGGTATTGTAGTATGATCAAGGTTAGACCATTATGATAAAGGAATGTGTTAAATATTAGTGTAGAGTTGTTTTATATTGTTAAAATATGAACTTAAAAAGTAATTTAAAGGTAAAAGAATACCCATTCCCTTTAACTAACTTTTGTGGGAGAATTGAATTTTTTAATAACTTGCTCGTTTTGTAGGTACTGGGTGCCTTTTGGTACTTATTTTCTGTCGAACGCCAGACCACTTGCTGGCACCAAGCAAGTAAAAATATCACCACAAGTTCTTTCAAATGTCGCAAAAGTACTTCAAATATCACAGTTTTAGAAATATACTGTCCAGTAAAAACAAAAGATGCAGGGCACTTTGATTTTGGAATATTTTTTGAAGCCATTCAATCTGGTATCGTAACATCAAGAAATATTCCACAAAGGATCGTGTACAGTTTCTGGTGGGGCCATCGAAATCTGAGGTTTATTCAGCAATCCCACCTTTGTTTCTATCAGAGCTTGTCATCAATAATTATCTATATCTTGCTCTTATACATTCGGACTCTGTTTTCCATAAGGAGTTTTGGTCGTTCTTGCACATATTCTGTTGAACCCATGCACATACCGATATGTATGTACGTCCTTACGACTTCTTATATCCTATCTCATAAAGTTGTTGCAATTTTTGCAGCTCTCTTGGTCAAAACCTTGAAACAAGTGCCAATGCATGGGAAAACTGCTTCGCAATCTTGATTTCCATCTTGGGGTTGCTGCTGCTTTTGTATTTCATTGAAAATTTGAAGGTTGGTCTTGAGAGTTCTCTTTGATTTTCTACGTCTTGGTTTATGGAATTTATAAAACTTCATGACATCCATTCACATAACCAATAACTTTATAAATAATCAGTTTCTTATCTATCGATACCATTAACGATAAGAAAATTACATATTCTGATGTTTAAGTATTTCTTCAATGTTTAAATTTATTCTCTCTTATCAACTTAATTTTTTAATATAGTCTCAACTTTTTGCTTGGCAGAATTACATGCAATCAATAACAAAAGTTCAAAGAAAAGAAAAATCGAAGATTTAAGCCTCTGGTTATTCAAAAGCAAGCACTATGATGAGGAACACCGGAGGGAAATTATATCGAAGGTGCAAAAGCATATGTCGGAAGAAGATAAACACAACAATCTGCCAGAAATATTCTCTTCTCTTTCCGGAGAGGTTAAGTGTTCTATTTGCTTGCCCCTGCTAAGGAAGGTGAGTTTCTTGCTAAGCTAAGCTAATCTTTCGCTCTTAACAGATAGCTTGTTGGTTAGGTTGCCCCAGCAGCTGTGATTAGATCGTATATCAATATTGTTTATGCAGGTGCAAAAGCTTGAAGGAATAACGGAAAAACAGTTGCTGTTGATGATTGAGTATCTGCAACCAGTGAGCTACGATGCGAATATACACATTCTCCGATAGGGAGAGATAATTGATGCAATGCTCTTCATCACGGAAGGCACTATGTTGACATACTCCGGCGAGGGAAGTGCTCAGTGTATTGAAAACAAACTATTCTTGGGAAAAGAGCTACTAGAATGGATGTCCGACGACTCCACCGAACCCCGCGTGTCCAACCTCCCAATCTCTGAGGTGAACGTCAAAACCATTACAAAAGTTGAAGTCTTTGCTCTGATGTTCACTGATTTAAAGGCCGTATACACGAAGCTTAAGCAAGCGGCTTCTAATGCAGACAATGATTTAAAGACATTTTCAAAGTTTCGCGAAGCAGCTTCTGATGCAGAAGCATCCGCATGAAACTTTGGTCACTGACTGGGTGAAAAGAGGAATGAAAAAGGTTACAAAACGGACAATTTGTGGAGAACTGGCTGTCATGCTCTCAGCACTTCAAGGCAACCCCCATATTCAGCAGTTGCCCTCGTTGTTGTTGAAAAGTAATACTTAGTTTTGAGGTCTTATTTAGAGTTTGTAAAAACAAATCTCCACTTGGTGCCTCTGTGGTAGAATTATTAGTTGTTTGAATTCTGAGTTATCTGCTGAACTATGCTCTTAGTTCTTCAATAACAATATTGAGGTTGGGTAAATTCATTATTACTCGATGTATAAAAATGAGTGTATAAGACTGTGTTTTGGATATATGCAGAAAGTGTCAGGTAACAGGCTGTGTTTTAGATTTAGGATTTCTTGTGTTCAGGCTAAGATTGTAAGGAGCTTTATAGTGGCTCTTAGGTATTTATTCTTTCTATGCTGAGTAGGTGGGTTTTTCAGCTTACTGCTTGGATGCGAAGGGATAATGATCATAAGTAGGTCTATATTTCATATGAGATGTTTCTCATGCATATGTATATTCTTTTTATGGAGAAAAGAAACAGTTATTCTGATCTGGTTGGAGAGAGCAAGAAAGTGAGGTGGTTTAAGTTGGTGAAGTACAATGGAGGGAGACTGAAATTTATCTGAGTGGAAGTAATAGAAAAGATATCATCATTAACATATCCTATACATTGTATTGATTTGCAAAAGGCTATCCTTGTGAGTTACTCTCTTTTATTTTAAGAATGACTGTTGAACCAGACACCAATCAGTTTGGATTAACGCCTATTTGGGTTTGGTATCCTTTCTGGAAGAAGGGTGGGTGGATCTTTTCTTCATCTAGGGTGGGGGGTGACGTTGGCAAGGGGGAACAAGAATGCCAGATCTGTCTGGGATGATATCTCTCATGAAGAAACTGAACCTTGTCTGTAATTGACCATCAAAATTACTTCTTCCTAATAGGTTTTCCAGCTGTTATGACACCCGTCAAATCTTAATTCCTTGTTCTTTTGTTCTCACCTCCATGTGTAGAATTGTTTATAATGTTAGGTGGTGCATGTTATTGTATCTCATGAAGACTTTTTCTTTTAATTATGATATTTGCATCCTTGGTTTTTTTAAGTTGAGTACGTTGCAATTTACTTCTTAATAATTGTTGATGATCATACTTGCTCTTTTCCCCCCTGTTCTAGGCGAGTTAAACTACTGTTTGATAATTTATTTTCCTTTTTGGCCCTTTTGTTGGAAAGTTTCTGTGTTCCATGCTTTCTTGTTCTTCTTAGGTTCTCTGGTGTAAATGAGGCACATTTAGGTTTAGTTCATTTTGTTTGTGATTTCACCCCCTTGTGTAGAGCTGGTCTTATGTGGTGTATCCACTAGCATTCTATTAGCATTTCATGTGGACTTTGTCATGTTGAAATGATACGAGTATCCTCACTGTGTTTTAGGGTAAGCACATTGCTGTTCATTTTTCAAGATATTCTGTTAATTTATACTTCTTTTTTTGTTTTTTTGGCAGTTCTCTTGGCCAAAATCTTACGACAAGTACCTATGTTTGGGAAATCTGCTTTGCAGTTTTCATTTCAGTTTCTGGCTTGGTATTATTTTCATTTCTGATTGGGAACATGCAGGTTAGAACAATTTTGATTTACAGCTCTTGGTTGAGTATTTACACTTGTAAGCATTATGATGAGTCCTAAATTTAAATTTGATACTTAATGGCTGCTTTTATAGACCACTGTTATATTCTAAAGGATCTCTACCGCTAAGTTCATGCTTCATGCTTTCAAACATTGTTCATGCATTGTTTGATGTCTAAGAATACTCAGCTTTCACGTTAGCTGCGTTTTTTGGATTCGTGGCCAATCCTGCAGTTCTCTAAAAGATTCGTCAAACCAGCCTCTATCCCCATGCCCCTAGGCTGAAGAAAAATAAATAAAATGATAGAAAAACGAACCGCCTTTTTTCAAGCTGTATACAGGGTCATCATTGATGTGCTTCTACCAGTGTTTGTGTTTTCCATTTATTCAGAGATAGCTCTTGATTTGATAGAGAGCCTAGAAACATACTTGCATGAAGGTCTACAGGAGCAGTTTAACCTAATAGGTGTATTTCCCTTTTTGGTTGCTTGAGGCAAAATTTGGTTATGTGAGGGTTATTTGTTCGAGGATAAGGATGATGATTTCAACTTGTTTTGAACAGACATACTTGCAATCCACAACAACAAGGTTGGAGGAGATGAGAATCAAGAGGCGAGATGCAGAACAGTGGATGTCACACCGTTTGCTCCCTGACGATCTGAGGGAGCGGATTAGGCGATATGAACAATACAAATGGCAAGAAACTAGAGGTGTTGATGAAGAGAATCTCCTCTGTAATCTTCCCAAAGACCTGAGAAGGGACATTAAGCGCCATCTCTGCTTGGCTCTTCTCATGAGAGTGAGTTCCCACCTATCTCAACCATTTCTTTGTCATCTTTGTGGGAGTAAGAATTGCGTTATTGTTCATTTATTTCTTCATTTGCTTCGTCACACTTTCTGCTAAAATTGTACGAAAGCTGGTTGGGCGTTCAAGTTGTTGTACTCTTCAGAATTAGTTGGTTGTGGTATGTCTTTTTGGTTTATTAGGACAATAAATAAGAGCGAGACAGAAAGAAAATTAGATGCAATTTCATCTACCAAAGTGTGTCATTATTAGAGGGATCATCCGTGGGTGGGAACAAAGGTCCTGTCCATTCCTTCATGATCATTATCCGTATTGAAGCATCAATATGACTGCCATGTTTAGCAAGTTTTTGTAATTTCTTCCAGCGGAAGTTTAGAATAATATTAATCACTTGAAAGTTGTTTAGGCTGTTATTGGATAGATAATAGGCTAACCTTGTTATTCGTGAAGTCAAAATGATAGCTATTGCTTTCCTTATGTTAGTTCCTGCTGCCTCCTCAGGTTTCAAAAAAATGAACAACTAGCCTTTTTGAAGATCTTTAACAGGCCTAAATTTTGACAATTTGAGACATAAGGACTTCTTCAGTTCTTAAATGGATTGACAAATGCTTTATTTGGATTAGACTTTACTGTTATTACCAATCTTGCTGATTGATTTTGATATGGACAACTGTGCACCCTCAATAATGACTAGATCTTGTATTGATTCTCGTTAATGTTTTTGTATCTATTAAAGGTGCCAATGTTTGAAAAGATGGATGAACAGCTGTTGGATGCAATGTGTGATCTTCTTAAGCCGGTGCTTTACACAGAGAAAAGCTACATCGTTCGGGAAGGAGACCCAGTTGATGAGATGTTATTCATCATGCGAGGGAAGCTATTGACCATGACAACCAATGGTGGAAGAACGGGCTTCTTTAACTCTGAACAACTAAAGGCTGGTGACTTCTGTGGAGAAGAACTTCTTACTTGGGCTCTGGATCCCCACTCCTCATCCAATCTCCCCATCTCAACAAGAACTGTCCAAGCCCTTACCGAAGTTGAAGCCTTTGCTTTAAAAGCAGATGACTTGAAGTTTGTAGCCTCTCAGTTCCGGCGGCTTCATAGCAAGCAACTTCGCCATACTTTCAGATTTTACTCTCAGCAGTGGAGGACTTGGGCAGCTTGTTTCATCCAGGCAGCGTGGCGCCGCTATAATAAGAAGAAGCTTGAAGAGTCTCTTCGAGCAGAGGAGAATAGGTTGCAAGACGCATTGGCCAAGGCTGGTGGGAGCTCGCCAAGTTTGGGTGCCACCATTTACGCCTCGCGCTTTGCTGCTAATGCGCTTCGTGCGTTGCGCCGTAATACTTCACGGAAGGCCAGGTTGCCAGAGAGGATTCCTCCTATGTTGCTTCAAAAACCAGCAGAGCCTGATTTTACTTCTGAAGAACAATAGTTCTTCCGTTTTATTGTGCTAAGGGTGAAACTAGAGTCATTTTTCTTCCTGAGTTACGGAATTGTGGAATTACCTGACGGTCGACAGTCACGTTTATCGGCTTGTATGACAAAACTTTCTTTGTATATTCTGTTGTATATTGAAATGTCCTTTCTTATTATTCTTTTCCTTTCTTTCCCCTTTTTTCCAGTCATTCTGAAGATTTAGTCGAGCTATTGAATATTGACCATGAAAAAACCAAATATAAATTAGTTTGTCTTTTTTTTTTCCCCCCCCAATAATTCCTTATCTCTGTAGTGCTTTTAGCCGTGGACAGTGCTCTATCTGGGCATGGAGCTTAAAGTCACGGCAATTGGATGTAAAAAGCGCAAGCAAGGTTGCTTTTGCTGGGAGATAATTCGTCAACTAGAAAAGAAGCTGACATTTGTTCTTGGAATAAGGCTAAATAAGTGACCATTAAACTGTACCCAACATCGGGCTTACTTTTGGTGTTTTCATTTGTTTATTTCTTTTCCACCTTATGTTTTCTCCGCAGCGCCAATGATATACATTTCAATGTCAAGGTTTTTAGTCAATTAGCAAACTACACACCAATCCTTTTCTCTCTCTCTTTTTTTTTTTTTTTTTTTGGGGGTTCTGGTTTAGACTCGTTTCTTAGCGTTTCATCTTCATGGGAAGTTGCCAAACTGGTTCTTTTCTGCACTATTTCGCTGGCTGGCTGGATGAAACTGGTGGATGAAAGAGGGTACCAAATGGATCCTCGTGTTCCATATGACTTTCCTCATCTTTACTTTTTAACTGGATGATGAATTTTCAATGGTTGTTGACTAAGACTGGTGGATGGTTGTCCAAAAAGGAAGTCAAAACAGAAGGAAGACTGGAGTGGCGGCTGTTCAAAAGTAGGACCAGTGGGATGCTTTCCCAAACATTAGAAAACAAAAGAGGAAGACTTGAGGGAGACTTGCTCTGGTTATTACTGGTGGCTGCAGAGTCAATCCTGCAACGAACTCAATTTCACCTGCTCTTCTCTGTCTAGATTCCTGTCACTCTTCTTCAGGTTATCAAATTCAATTTTCTGTTTGTAATCTCTAAGGGTACTCATATTTAGAGCCATTTATTGTTTGCTCATTAAACATCCATCTAATTCCAGGCATTGTATTCTTTGTCTGACTATTTCCACTCAGTTTGATGTGGGTGATACAGTAAAGTCCTCTGCGTCTTCATATCATCATGTCTCATGCTGCACAGTCCTAAGTTTATACCCTCTAAAAATCATATGAAGCACAGCCTGTGAGGCTGGAACAGATGAAACTGGTGCATTACAATACAAGTCTTTTGTTTCTTCATACCATTATACTTTTGCTGCAAAAGCTAATTTTTCTGCGAGGCTGGAATTAGGAGATATGAAAACTAGCGTTTCTGATCTGCTTCCCACATGTGCAGGAACCTAAACTCAATTCTTTTTTGGTCCACGAGTCGCTTTTCTTGTTATGCCGGCTGTTCCCCACTGCTGAGGTGCTACTGCCAGTGTGACTCCACTACCTGCTGTGCCCTGATTTGCTCTCTTATTGTTTAGCTTTGGATAAGAGTTAATGCCGGCGTCTGCAAGAGAAGGGATGGGGTAAGCATCTTCTTCCTCTTCTCTCTTTGACCATACTTTGATCTTCCGGACTCGTGGGTTTAGCTACAGGGAGAGGGAGAGTTGGTTCATTTACTTCAGAAAGTGTGATCTTCAATTTATTATAAGGAAGAAAATAAGTCCGAGGACCCCAAATGCAACGCTTTATTCTAAAAGCCTCCCGGTGGAATCTCAAACAAGAGTGAGGCTTCCACCGAGTTGATGGACATGTGTGAACAACCAATCAACGCAGCGATTGGCTTTTTGGCTGATTTGCACCGCTCTATTAGCCTGGCCCTTGGTTTCTTAGATTCTAAGCACCTAAGGTTGAATGATAATCATACATATACAGACATATACATACACCGTGATTCCTTATTTTTTATGTTCTGTTCAGGCCTTGGTTTAACAGCAACCCAAAGGGGCTCATTGCAAAGTGGGATATGATATTTCTAGTTTCGTCCGTGCTTGCTGTATCAATGGATCCTCTGTTCCTTTATATTCCAGTGATCGACCAACATAATAAGTGTCTTTTTTTAGATTCGAAATTAAAGAAGGTAGCCATTTGTCTGCGATCAGCGATGGATGCGATTTATGTGGCTAACATATTCTGGGAATATCTTTCTCTCAAGAAAGACGGTGCCGCTTCTAAACTCAAGCGAGGCCCGGAAGACTCAGATGCTCTTCAAACAGGAAACAGGGTCTCGCGGTATCTCGTAATTGACATTCTCGCTATCCTTCCAATTCCACAGGTAGAGCAACTTTTCTGCTTCTACACTGTTTTTCTGTATGCTTTCAAAATCTGTTTCCTTTCTTGCCTTCAAAGTTTATGCGTCTCCTGGTTTCGTCTTACCTTTGCTTGCTTACTAAATTTATATTACGAAAGCTCTTCAAATTGTTATAATTTGGCAAACATGCATGCTCACACGACAAAAATCAAGATTATTCACCTTCACCGTGCCTTTACTTGTCCCTTCAACTAGTTTTACCACAGATTAATTCCATGAAACTTAAAAATATGTTTTGGAATACGTAAGAATGACTAAATGAACCGAAAAAAGAAAAAGAAAAAGAAGAAGATAGAAGTACGGTGGAAAATATCAACGCAAGCAAAACAAACAATACTGAGATGAATTATGGACAACAGCTACGCAGGGAGAAGTGCTCCAACCATAGCCCATCGTAGACCTTTCACAACTTTTACTAGAACATTGATAAACCATAACTTGGTAAGTGATTAATTTGTAAATTGTACTGCATTGAACAATGTTGATTGAGAAGAATATAGGAATATATGAACTTTTTATGTGGCATATTGTTATTTTCACTCATTTGAAATTCAGTTTGCTATGTCACTTCCCATTTCCTTTTTAGGTTTAAAAGGATGTTTGTTGAGTATTAATCACTGAACCATGCAACATGACTTTTGTGATACTTCTATTGCATATATTATCATGACTGCAAAGGCATCTAATGCAAGTATTTAACAACTTATATTAATGGATCTCACATGCTGTTATTGTAATCTATCCAGGTGTTAATTCCAATAGCTTTTTCAATAAAAAAAGGCTCAAAACTTTTGGGTTTAAGGAGGTTCTTGGATGCAATTATCCTACTCCAATATGTGCCTAGAGTTCTTCGCATCTACCTATCATGGAGGAAACATCAAGAAATAGATTGCAAACCCTTTTCGATAAAGCTTAAAGCTGGATTCAATTTCTTATTGTATATCCTTGCCAGTTATGTAAGTTCAATTACAAATTTTATGTCAGTTTAATTATTTTTCTAGGTTTGCATAACACAATTGATTTATTTTTGCTTATTCCAATACTTTTTTTGAGTGTAGGTTTTGTATGGAGTTATTTAATTCATCAATCCTAATGAACACATAAATACACATTGCATGTATACTTTGTGTATGAACAATAACTTACGGTTATTGAAATCTTTTAGAACCCATGTACAGATTTAACCTTCATTTATATTCCTTTGTAAGCCATGAGCCTTGCAATGACCGGAGTTGCATGGCATTTTCTGTAATTATCTCAAAAAGGCATGCAAGATTATAAGTGTCTTGTACCTAAGGTATATGATATGGGATCTTCGGCAACTGGGGACAATTTGTCATTGGAAAAACATGTGCTTGGAATCCTGATTTTGTTTGTGTCCTAACCTTTGGTAGTACATGGATTATTGTTTATTTGTGAAACTCTAGTAATTTATTAGTATTTTTTTTCCTCTCACCTTTTAAAAAAAAGTTATATTTTCTCTACCTTCAGTATTTGTAAAATAGTCTACTGATGATTTAGAGACTTGTGCTAAATATTGATATAGAGTTATTCTATATTACTAAGATATAAGTTTGTAGAATAGTTTATATGTAAAGAAATATTTTCTTTCCTTTAATTAACTTTTGTAAAATTAATTTTTTTAATATAGTATCAAAGTTCATTCATTGTTTAGCACCCTTATTGATATGAATATGGTTTGACCCAACAATTATATCGTATAAGCAGTATTATGGTATTATCCAAATTAGACCATTATGATAAAGGAATGTGTTAAATATTAGTGTAGAGTTGTTTCATATTGTTAAAATATGAACTTAAAAAGTAATTTATAGGTAGAAGAATACTCATTCTCTTTAACTAACTTTTGTGGGAGAATTGAATTTTTTAATAACTTGCTCGTTTTGTAGGTACTGGGTGCCTTTTGGTACTTATTTTCTGTCGAACGCCAGACCACTTGCTGGCACCGAGCACACGCAAGTGAAAATATCATCACAAGTTCTTTTAGATGTCGCAACGATTCCGAGATTTTCAATCCAAATGGAAGTACAACTTCAAATATCAGAGTTTTAAAGAAATACTGTCCAGTAAAAACAAAAGATGCAGGGGTCTTTGATTTTGGAATATTCTTTGAAGCCATTCAATCTGGTATCGTAACATCAAGAAACATTCCGCAAAGGATCTTGTATAGTTTCTGGTGGGGCCATCGAAATCTGAGGTTTATTCAGCAATCCCACCTTTGTCTCTATCAGAGCTTGTCATCAATAATTATCTATATCTTGCTCTTATACATTCCGACTCTGTTTTCCATAAGGAGTTTCGGTCGTTCTTGCACATATTCTGTTGAACCCATGCACATACCGATATGTAAGTACGTCCTTACGACTTCTTATATCCTATCTCATAAAGTTGTTGCAATTTTTGCAGCTCTCTTGGTCAAAACCTTGAAACAAGTGCCAATGCATGGGAAAACTGCTTCGCAATCTTGATTTCCATCTTGGGGTTGCTGCTGCTTTTGTATTTCATTGAAAATTTGAAGGTCGGTCTTGAGAGTTCTCTTTGATTTTCTGTGTCTTGGTTTATAGAATTTATAAAACTTCATGACATCCATTCACATAACCAATAACTTTATAAATAATCAGTTTCTTATCTATCGATACCATTAATGATAAGAAGATTGCATATTTTGAGGTTCAAGTATTTCTTTGATATCTAACTTTATTATCTCTTATCTACTTAATTTTTGAATATAGTCTTAACTTGTTGCTTGACAGAATTACATGCAATCAATAACAAAAAGTTCAAAGAAAAGAAAAATCAAAGATTTAAGCCTCTGGTTATACAAAAACGAGCTCTATGATGAGGAACACCGGAAGGAAATTATATCGAAGGTGCAAAGGCATATGTCGGAAGAAGATAAACACGACAATCTGCCAGAAATATTCTCTTCTCTTCCCCGAGAGGTTAAATATTCTATTAACTCGCCCCTGCTAACGAAGGTGAGTTTCTTGCTAAGCTAAGCTAATCTTTCGCTCTTAACAGACAGCTTGTTGGTTAGGTTGCCCCAGCAGCTGTGATTAGATCGTATATCAATATTGTTTATGCAGGTGCAAAACGTTGAAGGAATAACGGAAAAACAGTTGCTGTTGATGATTGAGTATCTGCAACCAGTGAGCTACGATGCGAATATACACATTCTCCGAAAGGGAGAGATAATTGATGCAATGCTCTTCATCACGGAAGGCACTATGTTGACATACTCCGGCGAGGGAAGTGCTCAGTGTATTGAAAACAAACTATTCTTGGGAAAAGAGCTACTAGAATGGATGTCCGACGACTCCACCGAACCCCGCGTGTCCAACCTCCCAATCTCTGAGGTGAACGTCAAAACCATTACAAAAGTTGAAGCATTTGCTCTGATGTTCACTGATTTAAAGGCCGTATACACGAAGCTTAAGCAAGCGGCTTCTAATGCAGACAATGATTTAAAGACATTTTCAAAGTTTCGCGAAGCAGCTTCTGATGCAGAAGCATCCGCATGAAACTTTGGTCACTGACTGGGTGAAAAGAGGAATGAAAAAGGTTACAAAACGGACAATTTGTGGAGAACTGGCTGTCATGCTCTCAGCACTTCAAGGCAACCCCCATATTCAGCAGTTGCCCTCGTTGTTGTTGAAAAGTAATACTTAGTTTTGAGGTCTTATTTAGAGTTTGTAAAAACAAATCTCCACTTGGTGCCTCTGTGGTAGAATTATTAGTTGTTTGAATTCTGAGTTATCTGCTGAACTATGCTCTTAGTTCTTCAATAACAATATTGAGGTTGGGTAAATTCATTATTACTCGATGTATAAAAATGAGTGTATAAGACGAGATGATGAAAGAAAAGGTTTTTAAAGCAAAGTTTAAATTTAGTAAGAGTTCACAACTCTTAACTATCTTTTAAAGTGGTGCGATAGCCTACTAATAAAATTAATCCTTATCCTCATTCTTTAGTTCGGAACCGACACGTCAATTTTCTACGGTTCCGAGTAAGACTTACGAATGGTTGTCCAAACAAAAAGACCACATAGACCGAAGACCGGAGGGACGGCTCTTCAGAAAGTAGGACCAGTGAGTTGCTTTCCCACACAATAAAGAACAAAAGAGGAAGACTTGTGGGAGACTTGCTCTTCGCGGCTGCAGAGTCAATCCTGCAACAAAATCATCTACCCCACTGTTCTCTATCCAGATTCGCGTCACTCTCCTCCATCTTATCAGGTTCAATTTGCTGTTTGTGTAAAATCTAACTGGAGCCATTTACTGTTTGCTCATTTAACATCTATCTAATTCCAGCCATTGTCTTCTTGGTCTGACTATTTCCACTCAGTTTGGTGTGGGTGATACTAAGTTTCTGCCATGGAAAAATCACATGGCTTAAAACCTGGACTTGGAACAGATGAAAACTAGTGTTTCTCTAACCTGTTTTCCGTTTTTCAGGAATCTAAACTCATGCGTTTGTCGCTCTGAAAGCAGTTCGTGGCTGTGGAAGCTGTAGTTATGAGTTACCCTGGGCGCCTGCAAGAGAAAGGGATGAGCTTGGCTTCTTCTTCTTCTTCCTGTTCTCTAACTTATCTGTAAAGGTTGCTTCTTCAATTATTTGTATGTGGGGCTGAAAGGCATATGCGGAATCCTGCAAATATCTTGTTCTTGTTGCTTGTGGTTTTCTCTTTTATAAAGTGACAAGATTGTAACCACTTTTATAAAGTGACATAGACTGATTGAGAGGAGTTAAAGTGATAAACTAATAATTTACATATTGCATTATTGACTTTATTTTAGTAATTTCTTTTTGTATTTATGGTCTTAATAAATTAAAAGGTCATGACTCTTTTGTCTCAAAAAGAATAAAAACTCTCATGTATAGTTACCTTCAAAGAGTTGAATTAAAAAATAGAAAAAGCAACCATAAGTTAAGATAATTTTTTATTCAGATTATCCTTATTTTTAATTTTTTTTTCACATTTTTCTTTAAGGGTATTCTCAACAATAATTTTTCATTATATCCCAAATATTTCTAAACAAAAACATAAAAGAACACCTTTGAAATCATTTATACAACAAAAAACTGGTTACAAAAAATCAAGTTAATATATATTCCGATTCCCAACCCATGGCTACACTATTGTGTATAAATGATTAAAAAAAATATTTCTAGATAATATGTTTTATATGTATATATATATTTTCATGACAGGATCCTTTATGACTTCAGGGATGATGATATTGAAGAGCAAGTTTCCAACAACAACGAGGATGATTCAGGAGCAAAAAGAACAAAAACAGAACTTATTCATGATGAAGAGGGTCGGTTGCTCCGAAGTTGGAATGTGATGTTTGCAGTATCGTGTATCGTGTGTGTTTGTGACAATGGACCCATTGTTTTTCTACGTTCCAGTCATCAACGAAGATACCAAGTGCATGTCGTTGGATAAAAGATTGAATATTTGGATAAAAAATAAAAGTACAATTATTATCTCGAGTAAATTGTGAAACATATAATAAATTTTTGTATATAGCGGTACCACTAAAATATTAAAAATATTTAGATTTAATAGATTAGAAAGTTTATCTGTGAGTTACAGGGAGATCTACATCACCTATAATTACTTGATTTGGACCTTGACAGGGGATGAGATTGTCCAGGCCCATAGCATCCATAGCTATGTTCCTTCTTATCAGGCCAACCACACAACTCATGTGCCGCTCTCCACTCCAACCTCTTATGTGCGAAGTTCTCCACCGGCTCAATCTAATGCTGCCTGATTTCCTGACTAAATTTTAATTTTAGTTTTTTTAATTTTTTTTCAAGTTCTCCACCGGCCCAATCTCCGTACATAGACGAGGCCTCTCGTAAGCTTGGACGGACTCAGTTGATTACAGATCATCGGACAATAGCAAAGAGGTACTTGTTCTCTGTCTACTACGTCATCGACGCTTTCGCTGTTCTTCCTGTCCCACAGGTAAGGGACATTTTCTGCTTCAGAGTTGCTTTGCGTACGTTAGTTCATGTTTGACACTGTTAGGAGGATTCTGTCCTGTTAGCATCGCTTAATTCTGTGTGCGCTTCTGGTTTAATGAATAAATAAAAGAATAGACTAACATATACAATAATCTTCTCTGAATCAAATCTACCATCTTTTGCCAGAAATCACAATTTCAATAGTCATGTTGAGCACATATATCTTGTATTACTATGATGTAATACCAAAGCATTCGAGGACATTACTTTAAGAAGATAAATCTAACACGTGTGTTCTGTCCATATTTTGTATCCAATTATATTTTCTACAAATCAAGGGTTCAAGTTTTTTTGAGAAAAGAAAGTTTTTGGAAGTTATAATTATCATCCAATATGTACTAAGAGTTTTTCAAATCTACATATCATGGATGAGTGTTAGAAAGGTTTCTAGTAGACTTGTCAATTGGTGGGTTAAAGTTGGATTTCGCTTATGTCTTTATATATATATATGTATTTTTTTGATAAAAAATTAAGAATTATATATTATTATAAAAAATTACAAAATTATTATTTATAACATCATTTATACTCAAACACTGCATTTAACAAATTTTAATAAATGTAAATTTTAAAATTTTTACAAAAATTTTATGAGTCATGGCTTTTGGCACTTCGTTTCTGTCCAACGAGACATGGCCTGTGAAAAGGATCCTATCTGCTATTCAATTGTTTTTCACTGTAAGCACCTTTCAAGCTGGGGAGATCAGAAGTTTCTCAAGGATTACTGCTCTGCAGACCCTCCAAATGCAAAGTCTTCTAATTTCGGAATATTCTCTAGTGGGGGAGCTCGCCAAGTTTAGGTGCCACCATTTACGCCTCGCGCTTTGCTGCTAATGCGCTTCGTGCGTTGCGCCGTAATACTTCACGGAAGGCCAGGTTGCCAGAGAGGATTCCTCCTATGTTGCTTCAAAAACCAGCAGAGCCTGATTTTACTCCGAAGAACAATAGTTCTTCCGTTTTATTGTGCTAAGGGTGAAACTACAGTCATTTTTCTTCCTGAGTTAGGGACTTGTGGAATTACCTGACGGTCGGCAGTCACGTTCATCGGCTTGTCTGATAAAACTATCTTTGTATATTCTGTTGTATATTGAAATGTCCGTTCTTATTATTCTTTTCATTTCTTTCCCCTTTTTTCCAGTCATTCTGAAGATTTAGTCGAGGTATTAAATATTGACCATGAAAAAACCAAATATAAATTAGGTTGTCTTTTTTTTTTTCCCCAATAATTCCTTATCTCTGTAGTGCTTTTAGCCGTGGACAGTGCTCTATCTGAGCATGGAGCTTAAAGTCACGGCAATTGGACTGTACCCAACATCGGGCTTACTTTTGGTGTTTTCGTTTGTTTATTTCTTTTCCACCTTATGTTTTCTTCGCAGCGCCAATGATATACATTTCAATGTCAAGGTGTTTTAGTCAATTAGCAAACTACACAACAGTCCTTTTTTCTCTCTTTTCCGCACTATTTCGCTGGCTGGCAGGCTGGCTGGATGAAAGAGGGTACCAATTGGATTCTCGTGTTCCATATGACTTTCCTCTTCTGTACTTTGTAACTGGATGATGAATTTTCAATGGTTGTAGAGTCCGACTTGAGGATGGTTGTCCAAAAAGGAAGGCAAAACAGGCGGAAGACTGGAGTGGCGGCTGTCCAAAAGTAGGACCACTGAGATGCTTTTCCAAAACATCAATAAACAAAAGAGGAAGACTTGAGGGATACTTGCTCTGGTTATTACTGGCGGCTGCAGAGTCAATCCTGCAACGAAATCAATTTCATCTTCTCTTCTCTGTCTAGATTCCTGTCTCTCTCCTGCAGGTTATCAAGTTCAATCCGCTGTTTATGTAGTCTCTAAGGCTACTCATATTTAGAGCCATTTATTGTTTGCTTATTAAACATCCAACATCGGGTTTACTTTTGGTGTTTTCATTTGTCTATTTCTTTTTCCATCTTATGTTTTCTTCGCAGTGCCAATGATATACATTGCAATATCAAGGTTTTTACTCAATTGGCAGATTGCACAACGCCGCCCGCCCCCCCGCCACCCCCTCCCCCACTTGTTTTTTGTTTAATGTTTTGCTTTAGACTCATTTCTTAGCATTTCGTCTTTCTGGGAAGTTGCCAAACTGATTCTTCTCAACTATTTCGGTGGCTGGCTGGCTGCCTGGATGAAACAGGGTACCAAATGGATTCTAGTGTTCCATATGACTCTCCTCATTCTTTACTTAGCAAGTGGATGGCGAATCTTCAATGGTTGATGAGAAAGACTAGACGATGGTCGAACAGAGGCAAAATAGAAGGAAGACTGGAGTGGCGGCTACCCAAAAGTAGGACCAGTAAAACAAAAGAGGAAGACTTGAAGGAGACTTGCTCTGGTTATATAACTGCCGACTGCACGGCCAATCCTTCAACGAAATCAATTTCACGTACTCTTCTCTGTCTAGATTCGTGTCACTCTCTCCTTCAGGTATCACGTTCAATTCGCTGTTTATGTAATCTCTAAGGGTACTCATATTTAGAGCCATTTATTGTTTGCTCATTAAACATCCATCTAATTCCGGGCATTGTATTCTTTGTCTGACTATTTCCACTCAGTTTGATGTGGGTGATACGGTAAAGTCCTTTGCGTCTTCATATCATCATGTCTTATGCTGTACAGTTCTAAGTTTATACCCTCTAAAAATCATATGAAGCACAGCCTATGAGGCTGGAACAGATGAAAACTGGTGCATTACAAAGTCTTTTGCTTCTTCATGTCATTGTACTTTTGCTGCAAAAGCTAATTTTTCTGCGAATGCTTAGGATATATGAAAACTAGCGTTTCTGATCTGTTTCCCACATGTGCAGGAACCTAAACTCAATTCTTTTTCCGTCCACAAGCCGGCTGTTACCCACTACTGAGGTGCTACTGCCAATGTGACTTCACTCCCTGCTGTGCCCTGATTTGCTCTCTTATTGTTCAGCTTTAGATAAGAGTTAATACCGGCGTCTGCAAGAGAAATGATGTGGTTAGCATCTTCTTCCTCTTCTCTCTTTGACCATACTTTCATCTTCCGGACTTTGTGGGTTCAATTACTTCAAAAAGTGTGATATTCAATTTATTCTGCCCTTTCGCTATGGAAATTACACATTTATTAGCTCTTGGTTTCTTGGATTCTAAGCAACCAAGGCTGAATAATAATTATATATATTCAGGCTGATTCTTTATTTTTTATGTTCTATTCAGGCCTTTGTTTGACAGCAACCCAAAGGGGCTCACTGCAAAGTGGGATATGATATTTCTAGTTTCGTGCGTGTTTGCTGTATCAATGGATCCTCTGTTCCTTTATATTCCAGTGATCGACCAAGACAAGAAGTGTCTTTGGTTAGATGGGAGATTAAAGAAGGTAGCCATTTGTCTGCGATCAGTGACGGATGCGATTTATGTGGCGAATATATTCTGGCAATATCTTTGTCTCGAGAAAGACGGTGGCGCTTCTAAACACAGGCGAGACCCGGAAGACTCAGATGCTCTTCAAACAGGAAACAGGGTCTCGCGGTATCTCGTAATTGACATTCTCGCTATCCTTCCAATTCCACAGGTAAGAGCAACTTTTCTGCTTCTATACTGTTTTTCTGTATGCTTTCAAAATCTGTTTCCTTTCTTGCCTTCAAAGTTTATGCGTCTCCTGGTTTCGTCTTACCTTTGCTTGCTTACTAAATTTATATTACGAAAGCTCTTCAAATTGTTATAATTTGGCAAGCATGCATGCTCAGACGACAAAAATCAAGATTATTCACCTTCACCGTGCCTTTACTTGTCTCTTCAACTAGTTTTACCACAGATTAATTCCATGAAACTTAAAAATATGTTTTGGAATACGTAAGAATGACTAAATGAACAAAAAAAGAAAAAAAGAAAAAAAGAAGAAGAAGATAGAAGTACGGTGGAAAATATCAAACACAATCAAAACAAACAATACTGAGATGAATTCTGGACAATAGCTACGCAGGGAGAAGTGCTCCGACCATAGCGCATCGTAGACCTTTAACAACTTTTACTAGAACATTGATAAACCATAACTTGGTAAGTGATTAATCTGTAAATTGTACTGCATTGAACAATGTTGATTGAGAAGAATATAGGAATATATGAACTTTTTTTGGGGCATATTGTTATTTTCACTCATTTGAAATTGAGTTTGCTATGTCACTTTCCATTTCCTTTTTAGGTTTAAAAGCAAGTTTGTTGAGTATTAATCACTGAACCGTGCAACATGACTTTTGTGATACTTCTATTGCATATATTATTATGACTGCAAAGGCATCTAATGTAAGTATATAACAAGTTATATTAATGGATCTCACATGTTGTTATTGTAATTTACCCAGGTGTTAATTCCAATAGCTTTTTCAATAAAAAAGGGCTCAAAACTTTTGGGTTTAAGGAGGTTCTTGGATGCAGTTATCCTACTCCAATATGTGCCTAGAGTTCTTCGCATCTACCTATCATGGAGGAAATATCAAGGAACAGATTGCAAACCCTTTTCGATAAAGCTTAAAGCTGGATTCAATTTCTTATTGTATATCCTTGCCAGTTATGTAAGTTCAATTACAAATTTTATGTCAATTTAATTATTTTTCTAGGTTTGCATAACACAATTGATTTATTTTTGCTTATTCCAATACTTTTTTTGAGTGTAGGTTTTGTATGGAGTTATTTAATTCATCAATCCTAAGGAATACATAAATACACATTGCATGTATATTTTGTGTATGAACAATAACCTACGGTTATTGAAATCTTTTAAAACCCATGTACAAATTTAACCTTCATTTATATTCCTTTGTAAGCCATGAGCTTTGCAATGACCGGAGTTGCATGGCATTTTCTGCAATTATCTAAAAAATGCATGCAAGATTATAAGTATCTTGAGTACCTAAGGTATATGATATGGGATCTTCGACAACTGGGGACAATTTGTCATTGGAAAAACATGTGCTTGGAATCCCGATTTTGTTTGTGTCCCAACCTTTGGTAGTACATGGATTATTGTTTATTTGTAAAACTCTAGTAATTTATCAATATTTTCTTTTCTTTTCTTTTCCCTTATCTTTTAAAAGAAAGTTGTATTTTCTCTACCTTCAGTATTTGTAGAATAGTCTATTGATGATTTAGAGACTTGTGTTAAATATTGATATAGAGTTATTCTATATTACTAAGATATAAGTTTATAGAATAGTTTATATGTAAAGAAATATTTTCTTTCCTTTAATTAACTTTTATAAAATTGAGTTTTTTAATATAATATCAAAGTTCATTAATCGTTTAGCACCCTTATTGTTATGAATATGGTTTGACCCAACAATCATATCATATAAGTAGTATTGTGGTATGATCCAAGTTAGACCATTATCATAAAGGTATGTGTTAAATATTAGTATAGAGTTATTTCATATTGTTAAAATATGAACTTAAAAAGTAATTTATAGGTAAAAGAATACCCATTCCCTTTAACTAACTTTTGTGGGGGAATTGAATTTTTTAATAACTTGCTCGTTTTGTAGGTACTGGGTGCCTTTTGGTACTTATTTTCTGTCGAACGCCAGACCACTTGCTGGCACCAAGCAAGTAAAAATATCACCACAAGTTCTTTTAAATGTCGCAACAGTATTTCAAATATCGCAGTTTTCAACAGTACTTCAATTTTAAGGGAATACTGTCCAGTAAAAGTAAAAGATACAGGGCACTTTGATTTTGGAATATTCTTTGAAGCCATTCAATCTGGTATCGTAACATCATCAAACATTATGCAAAGGATCGTGTACAGTTTCTGGTGGGGCCATCGAAATCTGAGGTTTATTCAGCAATCCCACCTTTGTTTCTATCAGAGCTTGTCATCAATAATTATCTATATCTTGCTCTTATACATTCGGACTCTGTTTTCCATAAGGAGTTTTGGTCGTTCTTGCACATATTCTGTTGAACCCATGCGCATACCGATATGTATGCATGTACGTCCTTACGACTTCTTATATCCTATCTCATAAAGTTGCTGCCATTTTTGCAGCTCTCTTGGTCAAAACCTTGAAACAAGTACTAGTTTGTGGGAAAACTGCTTCGCAATCTTGATTTCCATCTTGGGGTTGCTGCTGCTTTTGTATTTCATTGAAAATTTGAAGGTTGGTCTTCGAGAGTTCTCTTTGATTTTTTGCTTCTTGGTTTATAGAACTTATAAAACTTCGTGAAATCCATTCACATAACCAATAACTTTATAAATAATCAGTTTCTTATCTATGGATACCATTAACAATAAGAAAATGGCATATTCTGATGTTTAAGTATTTCTTCGATGTTTAAATTTATTCTCTCTCCTCAACTTAATTTTTTAATATAGTCTCAACTTGTTGCTTGGCAGAATTACATGCAATCAATAACAAAAAGTTCAAAGAAAAGAAAAATCGAAGATTTAAGCCTCTGGTTATTCAAAAGCGAGCACTATGATGAGGAACACCGGAGGGAAATTATATCGAAGGTGCAAAAGCATATGTCGGAAGAAGATAAACACAACAATCTGCCAGAAATATTCTCTTCTCTTTCCGGAGAGGTTAAGTGTTCTATTTGCTTGCCCCTGCTAAGGAAGGTGAGTTTCTTGCTAAGCTAAGCTAATCTTTCGCTCTTAACAGACAGCTTGTTGGTTAGGTTGCCCCAGCAGCTGTAATTAGATTGTATATCAATATTGTCTATGCAGGTGCAAAAGCTTGAAGGAATAACGGAAAAACAGTTGCTGTTTATGATTGAGTATCTGCAACCAGTGAGCTACGATGCGAATACACACATTCTCCGAAAGGGAGAGATAATTGATGCAATGCTCTTCATCACGCAAGGCACTATGTTGACATACTCCGGCGAGGGAAGTGCTCAGTGTATTGAAAACAAACTGTTCTTGGGAAAAGAGCTACTAGAATGGATGTCCGACGACTCCACCGAACCCCGCGTGTCCAACCTCCCAATCTCTGAGGTGAATGTCAAAACCATTACAAAAGTTGAAGCCTTTGCTCTAATGTTCACTGATTTGAAGGCCGTACTCACGAAGCTTAAGCAAGCCGCTTCTAATGCAGACAATGATTTAAGGACATTTGCAAAGTTTCGCGAATTAGCTTCTGATGCAGAAGCATCCGCATGAAACTTTGGCCAGTGACTGGATGAAAAGATGAATGAAAAAGGTTACAAAACGAATAATACTTAGTTTTGAGGTCTTATTTGGAGTTTGTAAAAACAAATCTCCACCTGGTGCCTCTGTGATAGAATTTGTTAGTTGTTTGAATTCTGAAATATCTTCTGAACTATGCTCTTAGTTCTTCAATTTGTATAAATTCATTGTCACCCGATATATGATATATGAAAGTGAATGTATAAGATGAAAGTTTCATAATAAAAGAAAAGCATTTTAAAACAAAGTTTAAATAAAGTAAGATTTCACTAACTCCTAACTATCTTTTAAGTTGGTACGATAGCCTACTAATAAAATTAATCCTCGTGTAGCATGTGATTATCCTCATTCCTTAGTTAGGAATTGACACGTGAATTTTCTACGGTTCCGAGTAAGACTTAAGAATGGTTGTCCAAACAAAAAGACGACATGGACCGAAGACCGGAGGGACGGCTGTTCAAAAAGTAGGATCAGTGAGTTGCTTTCCCACACAATAAAGAACAAAATAGGAAGACTTGTGGGAGACTTGCTCTGGTTTTAACTCGCGGCTGCAGAGTCAATCCTGCAACAAAATCAATCTCCCCCACTGTTCTCTATCCAGATTCGCGTCACTCTCCTCCAGCTTATCAGGTTCAATTTGCTGTTTGTGTAGAATCTAACTGGAACCATTTACTGTTTGCTCATTTAACATCTATCTAATTCCAGGCATTCTCTTCTTGGTCTGATTATTTCCACTCAGTTTGGTGTGGGTGATACTAAGTTTCTGCCCAGGAAAAATCACATGGCACAAAGCCTGGACTTGGAACAGATGAAAACTGGTGTTTCTCTAACCTGTTTTCCATTTTTCAGGAATCTAAAGTTTGCCGCTCTGAAAGCTGTTCGTGGCTGTGGAAGCTTTAGTTATGAGTTACCCTGTCCGCCTGCAAGAGAAAGGGATGAGGTTAGCTTCTTCTTCTTCTTCTTCTTCCTCCTGTTCTCTAACCCATCTGTATAGTTGCTTCCTCAATTATTTGTATGTGGGGCTGAAAGGCACTAGTGGAATCTTGCAAATATCCTCTTGCTGATTATTACTAATATTTTTTTTTGGGTTTTCTCTTTTATAAAGTGATGAACTGAGTGAGAATTTATATAATGCACAAAGTTAAAGTGATAAACTAATAATTTACGTCTTACATTATTGACTTTATTTTAGTAACTTCCTTTTGTACTGATGGTTTTAATGAGTTAAAAGGCCATGACTCTTCTGTTTCAAAAAGAATAAAAACCTTCATGTGTAGTTATGTTTAAATAGTTGAATTAAAAAATAGAAGAGACAGCTATAAGTAAATATAATTTTTTATTTAGATTATCCTTAATTTTTAATTTTTTCTTCTTCACTTTCTTTATTTTCTTCACATTTTTCTTTGAGGACATTCTCAACAATAATTTTTCATTACATCCCAAATATTTCTAGATAAAAACATAAAAGAACGCCTTTGAAATCATTTATACAACAAAAAGCTGGTTACAAAAGTCAAGTTAATACATATTCCGATTCCCAGCCCCATGGCTACACTATTGTGTATAAATGATTACAAAAAATATTTCTAGATAATATGTTTGATATGTATATATATATTTTCATGACATGATTCCTTTTGACTTCAGGGATGATGATATTGAAGGGCAAGTTTCCAACAGCAACGAGGATGATTCAGGAGCGAAAAGAACAAAAGCAGAACTTATTCATGATAAAGAGGGTCGGTTGCTCCGAAGTTGGAATGTGATGTTTGCAGTGTCGTGTGTGTTTGCAGTGATAGTGGACCCGTTGTTTTTCTACGTTCCAGTCATCAACGAAGATACCAAGTGCATGTCCTTGGATAAAAGATTGAACATCGTAGCTATTACTTTGAGATCTCTCACAGATGCAATTTATCTTCTGAACATCATTTTGCAATTTCTTTGTCCGTACATAGATGAGGCCTCCCGTAAGCTTGGACGGACTCAGTTGGTTACAGATCATGGGACAATAGCAAAGAGGTACTTGTTCTCCGGCTACTTCTTCATCGACGCTCTCGCTGTTCTTCCTGTACCACAAGTAAGCGACATTTTCTGCTTCGGAGTTGCTTTGCATACGTTAGTTCATGTTTGACACTGTTAGGAGGATTCTGTCCTGTTAGCATCGCTTCATTTTGCGTGTGCTTCTAGTTTAATGAATAAATCAAAGAATAAACTAACATAGACAGGACATAATATTCTTCTCTCTTTTTATTGTGAATCAAATCTATGATCTTTTGTCACAAATCACAATTTCAATAGCCTACTAAGCACGTGTATCTTGTATTACTCTAATGTAATACCAAAGCATTTGAGGACATTATTTTAAGAAGGCAAATCTAACATGCATGATCTGTCCAGATTTTGTATCCAATTATATTTTCACAAATCGAGGGTTCAAGTTTTTTTGAGGGAAGGAAGTTCCTCAACGCTATAGTTATCATCCAATATGTACCAAGAGTTCTTCGAATCTACATATCATGGATGAATCTTACAAAGGCTTCCAGTAGACTTGCCAATTGGTGGGTTAAAGCTGGATTCAGCTTATGTCTCTACATTCTTGCCAGTCATGTAAGTTCATTTTCCAACATATCAAGTTCATTTTGAATAATCAGACATTTTATTACTTATATTAATTTGCTTTATATATGTAAAGAAGAAGAAGAAGAAGAAGAAGAAGAAGAAGAAGAAGTATATTAAAGTTACTTATGTGCAGAACTTGCCGATCTTTATTTGACTTCTGGTGGTGTAGGTACTGGGTGGCTTTTGGTACTTCGTTTCTATCCAACGAGAGACGGCTTGCTGGCATATGGCCTGTGAAAAGGATCCTATCTGCTATTCAATTGTTTTTCACTGTAAGCACCTTTCAAGCTGGGGAGATCAGAAGTTTCTCAAGGATTACTGCTCTGCAGACCCTCCAAATGCAACGTCTTTTAATTTCGGAATATTCTCTCTAGCCATTGGATCTGGTATCTTGGAGACCAGAGACTTTCCACGAAAGGTTGCCTTCTGTTTCTGGTGGGGGCTAAGAAATTTGAGGTTCGCAGATCTTACTAGTCGTTTCACGTTGAGTATTTTTAATGGTAACTTCTTTATATTTTTTTTTATTTGTAATTTGAGTATATTGACTGATACATTTTAGTTCCTCCAATTTGACAGTTCTTTGGGTCAAAATCTTGAAACAAGTACATATTTTTGGGAAAACTGCTTTGCAGTTTCTATTTCTGTCTCTGGCTTGCTACTGTTTCTATTGTTCATTGGAAATATGCAGGTTAGTGCTCAACCTCTTTTAAAATTTCAACTATACTTGATTATATAGTTTGTGTTTGAGAAAGATGGACTTCGATATACATGTAGAATTATATGACAGGCTTTTGTTAGGCATGAGACTATTCCTTTAAAAGATGAACTTTGGAGACTTTTTGTACCAATTATCATATAAGCTTTTAGCTTCTTTTGACGATTTTTTTTTCAGTAAAAAGGATAAGAGGAAGCAGCTAGAAGTTGATACCTTTTTTACTTGATCAGCTTTATGGCAGTAATTCATCTGTTGAACACCAAAAACAGGGGCTTGAACGGCCTCATTCTATATGAGTGGAGAGGAAAAGGCCTAAATAGCCTTGATGCAAGTAGGATTGAGTCATTAATTTAACCAGGTCTTGAAGGCATAGTGATAAGAAAGTAACAGATTTGGATAATGGATGTGGCTCATGTATTCCCCAGGCATTGCTAGTGATATTGGATGGACTGACCTCCTAATCATCAAAGTTATAGAAGCAAACTTTAATGTACTGTCAAAACCAATAACAATGTCCCACGAGTAAGCAACTTGATGCAACATTTAAAACAACTTTTTTATCTAATGGTTGTAGAAGCTCTCTGTTTTACTAAACGGTTGTTTTTTTTTTGGTTCCTTTCATGTAATCTTGGTACCATCCTTTAATTTTTGGATCGCTAAAAAAATTCGTCTAATGAAACCCTTGCAAGATTTTGGGATATAGGGGTTTTCAATAAAATATAGACACACAAAATGATTCATTTATAATCTTGTGTTGTTTGATGACTTTTTTTAAAAAAAGTTACCTCATTTTCATGTCATCAATAAACTTGATACTTCTTCAATCTATATGATTTCTTGACATGGACTTTCATTTGCATAACTAAAAGTATGAAGTTCGTTTTATTTATTTATTTATTTAATTTCCCCATTTTCTCCACTCCTCTTGTCCAATTCTTTTCCTAGTATAGTTGCTAATTATAGTTGAATCTTTCTTAACAAATATTATACTAACTTCTATGAGGTTATGACATGAACTATCAAAACAACTTCACCCTTCTATGATGGAAAACATACCCGAAGTTTATTCTTTTTTGTTTCTCTTGTTTCGTGTAATAACTTTTGTTGTTGAAAATTTTTATAGAATGTTTTTATGGACCTATTTCATGCTAAAAGTCTCATATACATATTTTTGATAAATCAACAAACTTAATGATTTAATAGCTTTGATGACTAACATTTCTATTTTATCATTATTATTTGTTATAAAGGAGGTAACTATTTATTCAAATCTCATACTGTTTGTTAAATAGTTAAGTACTTATTCCATATTAATATGAAATATAAAAATAAATTGTAACTATTCATAATTTTTGATGCTTTAAATTTGTTATGCAATAGACATACTTACAGATGGCAACTGAAAGATCAGAAGAAATCATACAGAACATGAGAGTTAAAGAACGAGAAGTAGAGTTATGGATATTTAGAAATCAACTTCCAAGTAATATAAAAGGAGAAATCATGGCCATTATTCAACGCATGTTGAAAGAAAAGAAGGATGTTGATGTACCCAATTTGCTCTCTCATCTTCCTACAAAACTTGGAAGGAAGATTAAGCATCATATTTGCTTACCTCTATTAAAGGAAGTGAGTTCCCTCATCCTGCCTTTATTATTATTACTTTTTCCTTCTTTCCTTTTGAACGGAGATAAAAGGCATAATTATCGTTACTTCAATTGAAAATTTTATTCTATTTCTTTGGAAGCATTGTGAAAGTAGAAAAAGAAAATACTTGGAATGGTATAGAAATGGACAGGCATTATGGTTTTTAACATTAGGGAATTTGGTTGACGTCCAAGGTGCAGCAGCTGAGTCTAGTATTGTTCTTAACGATTATCACAGTATTTTGGCTTAAAGGATTTGATTATTTATTTAAAAAGTTATTTTCAAACGGTTGATCTTCGTTGTTAAAGGAGATTGGCCAATACTAAGTTGTTTTAGTTCTCGAAAATAAATTTCTATCCCTACCTCGATACTTTTATAGCTGTAGTAATTTTTGTAATCTTAAGTGTACTTTTAAAGCCTTTTGCTTTTGTATTTTAATTTTTATCAATATAATTTACTACTTCACCCAAAAAATAAAAAATAAAAAAATATGTTAAGGCCTGTCAAGGCCTCAGTCGAATTGGCTTGCTTCTCATTGTTCTTCTGCATCGTTTACGTACCAGGTGCCGCAGCTTGAAGGAAAAGATGACCAACTCTTGCAATTAATATGCCAGAATCTGAAGCCAGTGTCCTACAAGGAGCACAGCTACATTATACTGGAGGGAGAACCACTTGATACGATGCTCTTCATCACGCAAGGCATTTTATGGAATTTCGCGACAGGTAAGGGTGAGGGAGGAGCTAAGTGTATTGAAAGAGGATATTTCTATGGTGAAGAACTTCTAGACTGGGGGTTCAAAAACTCCGCGATTCCCAAGCTATCAGAGCTTCCAATCTCTTCCAAAACTGCGAAAACCCATACAAAAGTTGAAGCCTTTGCTTTAATGGCCAACGACTTAAGGGCCATTCTTTCCAAGCGTGCTGAAACAGCTTCTGCTGTAAAAGAAAATGTGCAAGAAGCTGTCCGGCGCTTGAATGGAAAGAAGAATGGGAAGTCTCTCGCGTTGGTTGAGAAGAAGAAGAAGGTTGAATTGTCTCCCTTGTTGCATGGGGGGGACAGAAGCTAGTTTTCATGCTCTCGGCCCTTCAAGACCTCCAAAAAAATCAATCACTGCTCTAAGATTGTTGTTAAGATGCAATAGTTTGTATTAGAGGCCTTCTCATTGAGATGTGTATCAAAATATCCGCTGGTTTTCCGGTGACGGACTTGTTAATTATCTTCTTTTATGGGAGTTCAATGAAGAAAAACATATCAAGGTGGTACTTCATAGTGCTTGAACCAGAGACTCTGAAGAAAGAAGAGGTATTTTTAGTTTTTAATTTAAATATTATAAATAATCCTTTAGAGTAAGATTTTCGTTTCCTGAAATCCTGATGCTTCGTGCAGGGTGTTTCAAAGTTTTAGAAGACAACTTTCAAGGAAAAATTGTTGAAATAAAAGTTAATCAAAGTAGAAATACATATATTGCTATATTTGAACATAGAACTTAAGGTGGCAAGTGGATGTAAATAATGTTAGAAATGTGATGAGGCTGTCGTGCACCAGAAGCAAGAACATCCCAGAAAATTAGAGATACATGGCATGGCAGAGGAAAGAAGCTTCAATATTGGCATAAGAGACAAGTTTGTTGTGTATAGAATGCTTGAAGTGATGTGGGAGTTGTAGACAATCTTTTATTACAACTATAGTCATGGTTGGAGTCCATAGTGTTTATTATTTTGTTAGTTTAAATACCAAAGCTATGTACTGGTATCTGCAACAATGTTGCTCTTAAGTTTGAAGTTCTATAAGACCCCTTGTAAGCTCTTGCTTTGCTCTAGTAAACTCCGCGATTCCCAAACTATCAGAGCTTCCAATCTCTTCCAAAACTGCGAAAACCCATACAAAAGTCGAAGCCTTTGCTTTAATGGCCAACGACTTAAGGACCCAAGCGTGCTGAAGCTGTGGAAGTAAATGCGCAAAAAGCTGTCGGGGGCTTCAATGCAAAGAGGAATGAGAAGGGTCTCCAGTTGGTTGAGGTGAAGGAGAAAATTGAGATGTTTCCCTTGTTGGGTGGAGGGAACAGAAGCTAGTTTTCATGCTGCCGGCGCTTCAACACCTCCAAAAGAACCAAGCACTGACCCTCATGACTCTTACTGAAATACAATAGTTTGTTTTAGAGGCCTTTTCATTGAGATGTGAATCAAATATCTGCTGGTTTTCCAGTGACAGACTTGTTAGTTGTTTGTGTTCTAAATTATGACAGTTGGTTGAGTTAAGATTCATTGAACACATGTTGTGATCGGGAGTGATGATAGCGGATTTTGCCGTTGGTATCCCCACTTGGTGACACGACTAGGCATTTCCCAAGCGTAAAGCCTCTGTTCTTTGTTGAGATTTTTTTGGTGGATTTCTTCTTCTTTTATGGGAATTCAATGAAGAAAAAACCTATCGACACGATACTTCCCAATGTTTGAACCAGAGATTTTGAAGAAACAAGGGTTAACTTTAGTTTTTCCTTTAAGTATTGTAATTGATCCTTCGTAATGAGATTTTTGTCTTTTGAAATCCTAACATTTAATGTAGGGAGTGTCAAAGTCTTGGTATTACTCGATAGTTACCTACTGAATTCCTTTAAAGACAACTATCAAGGAAAAAGTGTTGAAATACATGTTAATCAAAGTACTATTTAGAAATGTGGAATTTTCATTTTTTTTTTCTTTTCCTTGAGTATTGCGTTTTGTAGTTCTTTTCCCTATGTATATAATGCTCTATTTAAACATATAATAAACGTACAGCAAGTGGATGTAAATAATGTATTTGTGATAATGTTTACTTGCAAATAATTTGTTAATAAGGAGAGATACTAATATGTGTTCTTATAATAAGGCAAATATTGAAATTAGTGAAGATTATGTTGACTCAAGAAAGGGTTTTCTTGTTGTATTTTCATGTATTTATTTCTCTTCTACCTTTTATTTCATTAGAGTCCAGACGATACGTATTGCAAATATCAAGGTTTTAGTCAATTAGAAAAATTGAACAGCTGGCATGTTCTTTTTAATACACTTCTAATTATTTGATCCTGATGCGAAGTTATCAAATTGATTCTTTTCTGGACTATCTCCTTGGTTGACTTGACTTTGGAAAGAATACTAAGTTACACTGGCTTACTGACAAGGACTTAAGAACGGGTTTTCAGTATAATAAATGAATAAAAGGACGTCCTGAGATACGACTGTTCAAATCAAAAGAAGTAAAAAAGGAGTCGTGGAAAGTTTGTAGAAAGACAAAAAGAGGGGGAAAAAACAAAAAGGAAGACTGGAAGGGAAACTTGTTCTTGCTCATTACGAGCAGCGAAAGAGGCAATCGCGCAACCAGGTCAATTTCTGCGGTTCTTCTACGATTAGATCCCCGTCACTCTCCCCGAGTTTACTAGGTCCAACTTAGAGCCGTTTACTATTCCTCTTATACTTCCAAACTACAGAACTGTTTTTCTAATCACTTATGCCCATTAAAGTCCTTTACCTGAATATTTCCACGCGGCTTCGTATGGGCGAATATTACAAAGTCCTTTGCTTCTTCATATTATCATGTCTTACGCTGCAGAGTCTTGAGTTTCTTCCCTGGAGAAATCATACGAAAACTGGTGTTTCTCAAATCTGTTTTCCATTTTTCAGGAATTTTAACTCATGCTTTTATCCTTCTAAAAGTAGTTCGTGAGCTTGAACGTTGTATCGTTTTTAGCTTTAGTTATGAGTAATCCTGGGCGTCTGCAAGAGAAAGGGATGTGGTTAGCTTCTTCTTCTTCTTCCTGTGTTCTCGCTTATCAATCTAGTTGCTTGCTCATTTATTATTTTTTTCCCTTTTATTTTGGGGTTCAAGGCCCGACTTAGAAGGAAGAAAACAAGTCCAAGGATCCCAAATGCAACCCTTTATTTTAAACGCCTCCCGGTGGAATCTCAAACAAGAGTGAGACTTCCACCGAGTTGATCGACATGTGTGAACAACCAATCAACGCAGTGATTGACTTTTTGGCTGATTTGCAGCGCGCTATGGAAATTACACATATATTAGCATATTAGCCTGGCTCTTGGTTTCTTAGATTCTAAGCACCTAAGGCTGAATGATAACCATATATATACAGACATATAGATACACCCTGATTCCTTATCTTTTATGTTCTGTTCAGGCCTTGGTTTAACAGTAACCCAAAAGGGCTCATTGCAAAGTGGGAAATAATATTTCTAGTTTCGTGCGTGTTTGCTGTATCAGTGGATCCTCTGTTCCTTTATATTCCAGTGATCGACCAAGACAACAAGTGTCTTTCGTTAGATGCGAGATTAAAGAAGGTAGCCATTTGTCTGCGATCAGTGACGGATGCGATTTATGTGGCGAATATATTCTGGCAATATCTTTGTCTCGAGAAAGACGGTGCCGCTTCTAAACGAGGGCGAGGACCGGAAGACTCAGATGCTCTTCAAACAGGAAAGAAGGGCTCGCGGTATTTCGTAATTGACATTCTCGCTATCCTTCCCCTTCCACTTCCACAGTTAAGAGCAACTTTTCTGCCTCTACAGTATTTTTCTGTGTGCTTTCAAAATCTCTTTCCTTTCATGCATGCATGCATGCGTGTACTTAACTTCCTAATTAGCTTAGACGACAAAAATCAAAATTATTCACCTTCACCGTGCCTTTTCTTGTCTCTTCAAGCAGTTTTACCTCAGATTATTTCCATGTCGCTTAAAAATATTTTCTGGAATAGGTAAGAATGACTAAATGATGAAAAAAAGGATAGAAGTACGGCGGAAAATATCAAACACAAGCAAAAGAAACAATAATGAGATGAATTCCTGGAAAATAGCTACACAGGGAGAAGTGCTCCAACCATAGCCCATCATAGACCTTTAACAACTTTTACTAGAACATTGATAAACCATAATTTGGTAAGTAATTAATTTGTAACTTGTACTGCATTGAGCAAAGTTGCTTGAGAAGAATATAGGAAAATATGAATTTTTTATGGGGCATATTGTTATTTTCACTCATTTGAAATTGAGTTTGCTATGTCACTTTCCATTTTCTTTTTAGGTTTAAAAAAGGATGTTTGTTGAGTATTAACCACTGAACCATGCAACATGACTTTTGTGACACTTCTATTGCATACATTATCATGACTACAAAGGCATCTAATGCAAGTATAAAACAACTTATATTAATGAATCTCACATGTTGTCATTGTAATTTATCCAGGTGTTAATTCCAATAGTTTTTTCAGTAGAAAAAGACTCATACCTTTTTTGTATGAGGAGGCTCTTGGATGCAATTATCTTACTCCAATATGTGCCTAGAGTTTTTTGCATCTACCTATCATGGAGGAAATATCAAAGAGCGGACTGCAAACCCCTTCCAATAAAGCTTAAAGCTACATTAAATTTCTTCCTATATATCATTGCCAGTATGTAAGTTTGATTACAAATTTTATGTTAGCTTAATTATCTTCTTAGGTTTCAAAACACAGTTTATTTATTTTTGCTTATTCCAATGGTTTTTTTGTGTGTAGGTTTTGTACGGAGTTATTTGATTCATCAATCCTGATGAACACATAATAAATACGTATTGCACGTATACATTATGTATGACCAATAACTTACGGTTATTGAAATCTTTTTAAACCCATGTACGGTTTTAACATTCATTTATATTCCTTGGTAAGCCATTAGCTTTGCAATGATTGGAGTCACATGGCATTTTCTGCAATTATCTTAAAAATGCGTGCAAGATTATAAGTGTCTTGGATACTTGAGGTATATGATATGGAATCTTTGGCAATTGGGGACAATTTGTTATTGGAAAAACATGCGAGATCCATTTGTGTAGAATTAGTAAATTATCAATATTTTTTTTCTTTTTTTCCCCACCTTTTAGAAGAAAGTAGTATTTTCTCTACATTCAATATTTGTAGAATAATCTATTGATGATTGAGAGACTTGTACTAAATATTAATATAAAGTTGTCCTATGTTACTAACATATAAGTTTGTAGAGTAGTTTATATGTAAAAAAATATTTTTTCCCTTGAGTTAATTTTCGTGGAATTAAGTTTTCTAATATAATATTAAAGTCAAGTTATCTCTTAGCACCCTTATAGATATGAGTATGCTTTAACCTAACTATCATACCATATAAGTGATATTGTGGTATGGTCCAAGTTGGATCATTATGGTGTGAGTATGTGTTAAATATTGGTATAAAATTGTCTCACATTAATAAGATATGAACTTCAAAAATAGTTTATAGGCAAGGAAATACCCTATCCCTTTTAGCTAAATTTTGTGGAAGAATGGAATTTTTTAATAGTTTTTTCGTTTTGTAGGTACTGGGTGCCTTTTGGTAATTTTCTATTGAACGCGAGACCACTTGCTGGCACAGAGCACATGCAAGTCAAAATATCACCGCAAGTTCTTTTAGATGTGGCCGCAGTACTCCAAATGACACAATTATAAAGGATTACTGTCCAGTAAAAACGAAAGATACGACACATTTTGATTTTGGAATATTCTTTGAAGCCATTCAATCTGGTATCGTAACATCAAGAAATGTTCCGCAAAGGATCTTGTACAGTTTCTGGTGGGGCCACAGAAATCTGAGGTTTGCACTCTGACATTTCGTATTCAGCAATCCCACCATTGTTTCTATCAGAGCTTGTCATCAATAATTACTCTAACTTGCTCTTATACATTCCGACTCTGTTTTCCGTAAGGAGTTTTTGGTCGTTCTTGCACTTGTTTTCCTGGACCCATGCCTATAACGACATGTATGTATGTACTTATGACTTCTTATATCCTATCTCATAAAGTTGCCGCAATTTTTGCAGCTCTCTTGGTCAAAACCTTGTAACAAGTTCCAATGAATGGGAAAACTGCTTTGCAATCTTGATTTCCATCCTGGGGTTGCTGCTGCTTTTGTACTTCATTGAAAATTTGAAGGTTGGTCTTCAGAGTTCTCCTTGATTTTTTGCGTCTTGGTTTATAAAACTTATAAACCTTCGTGAAATCCATTCACATAACCAATAGCTTTATAAATAATCAGTTTCCTATCTATTGATAGCATTAATGATAAGAAGATTGCATACTCTCATGTTTAAGTATTACTCCAATGATTTAAGTTATTATCTCTTATCAACTTAGTTTTTGAATATAGTCTCAACTTGTTGCTTGGCAGAATTACATGCAATCAATAACAAAAAGTTCAAAGAAAAGAGAAATCGAAGATTTAAGTTTGTGGTTATTCAAAAGTGGGCACTATGATGAGAAACACCGGAAGGAAATTATATCGAATGTGCAAGAGCATATATCGAAAGGACATAAAGACAACAATGTGCCAAAAATATTCTCTTCTCTTTCCCGAGAGGTTAAGTGTTCTATTTGCTTGCCTCTGGTAAGGAAGGTGAGTTTCTTGCTAAGCTAAGCTAATCTTTCACTCTCAACAGATAGCTTGTTGGTTAGGTTGCCCCAGCAGCTGTGATTAGATTGTATATCACTATTGTTTATGCAGGTGCAAAAGCTTGAAGGAATAACCAAACAACAGTTGCTGTTGATGAGCGAGTATCTTCAACCAGTGAGCTACGATGCGAAAATACACATTCTCCGAAGCGGAGAGATAATTTATGCAATGCTCTTCATGACGCAAGGCACTATGTTGACATGCCCGGGCGAGGGAAGTGCTCAGTGTATTGAAAACAAACTATTCTTGGGAAAAGAACTTCTAGAATGGATGTCCGATGGCTCCATCGAACCCCGGGTGTCCAACCTCCCAATCTCTGAGAAGAACGTCAAAACCATTACAAACGTTGAAGCCTTTGCTCTAATGTTCAATGATTTAAAGGCCGTATTTACGAAGCATAGCCATGCAGCGTCTGATGCAGACAATGATTTACAGACGTTATTTCTGAAGCTTCGTGAGGCAGCTTCTGATGCAGAAGCATCCGCATGAAACTTTGGCCAGTGACTGGATGAAAAGAGGAATGAAAAAGGTTAGAAAACGGATAATTTGTGGAGAACTGGCTGTCATGCTCTCAACGCTTCAAGAAAACCCCCATATTCAGCAGTTTCTCTTGTTGTTGTCGAAAAGTAATACTTAGTTTTGAGGTCTTATTTAGAGTTTGTAAAAACAAATCTTTACTTGCTGCCTCTGTCATAGAATTGTTAATTGTTTGAATTCTGAATTATCTGCTGAACTATTCTCTTCGTTCTTCAATAATTACACCGAGGTTGGGTGGCCCATCTACAAACATGCGGTCTTGAATTCATTGTCACTTGGTGTAATATACAAGATAAGATCTAAAAGAAAAAGAAAAAGTTATTAAAGTAAAATTTAAATAAAATAAAAATTCACCAACTCTTAACTGTCTTTTGAGTTGGTACGATAGCCTTCTAATAAAATTAATCCTCGTGTCGCATGTGGTTATCCTCACTCTTCAGTTCGGAATTGACAGGTGAATTTTCTACTGTTCCGAATAAGACTTAATGAAGGTGGTCGGAACAAAAATGTAAAATAGACGGACGACCGGAGGGACGGCTGTTCAAAAAGTAGGACCAGTGAATTGCTTTCCCACACATTAAAGGACGAAAGGGGAAGACTTGAAGGAGACTGGCTCTGGTTATAACTCGCGGCTGAAGAGTCAATCCTGCAACAAATCAATCTCCAGATTCGCGTCACTCTCCCCCGGCTTAGCAGGTTCAATTCGCTGTTTATGTAAATCTAACTAGAACCATTTACCGTTTGCTTGTTTAACATCTATCTAATTACAGGCATTGTCTTCTTGGTCTGACTATTTCCACTCAGTTTGGTGTGGGTGATACTTCTAAGTCCTTTGCTTCTTCATAATATCGTGTCTTATTCTAAAGTCCTAAGTTTCTGCACAGGAAAAATTACATGGCGCGAAGCCTGTGAGGCTGGACTTGGAACAGATGAAAACTGGTATTTCTCTAACCTGGTTTCCATTTTTCAGGAATCCACACTCTGGAAGTAGTTCGTGGCTGTGGAAGCTTTAGCTATGAGTTACTCTGTGCGCCTGCAAGAGAAAGGGATGAGGTTACCTTCTTCTTCTTCTTCCTGTTCTCTGACTTATCTGTGTATTTGCTTCCTCAATTATTTGTATGTGGGGCTGAAAGGCACTTGCGGAATCTTGAAAATATCTTGTTGCTTATTTATTTATTTTTTTGGTTTTCTCCTTCATAAATTGAGGAGATTGTAACCACTTTTATAATGTGATATAGACTAACTGAGAATTTATATAAGGAGTGGGAAATGACTTTTGCATTAACCACTTTTGCATTATTGACTTTGTTTTAGTCATTTCTTTTCGTACTTATGGTTTTAATAAGTTAGAAGGCCATGAGTCTTCTGTCCCTGAAAGAATGAAAACCCTCATTTGTAGTTACGTTCAAAGAGTTGAATTAAAAAATAGAGAAGCTAGAAGTTAAGATAATTTTTTATTCTGATTATCTTTAATTTTTAATTTTTTCCCTTTTTAATTTTTAATTTTTTAATTTTCACATTTTCTTTAAGGACATTCTCAAAAATAATTTTTCATTACATCCCAAATATTCTAGATAAAAACATAAAAGAACACCTTTGAAATCATTTATACAACAAAAAATCAAGTTAATACATATTCCGATTCCGGCCCATGGCTACAGTATTGTGTACAAATGATTACAAAAAAATGTTTCTATTCATAATATGTTTCCTTTTGATCTCAGGGATGATGACACTGAAGGGCAAGTTTCCAAATCCAACAAGGATGATTCAGGAGCCAAAAAAACAAAAACAGAACTTGCTCATGATAAAGCGGGTCGGTTGCTCCGAAGTTGGAATGTGATGTTTGCAGTATCGTGCGTGTCTGCAGTGATAGTGGACCCGTTGTTCTTCTACGTTCCAGTCATCAACGAAGATACCAAATGCATGTCCTTGGATAAATAATTGAACATCGTAGCTATTACTTTGAGATCTCTCACAGATGCAATTTATCTTCTGAACATCATTTTACAATTTCGTTGTCCGTACATAGACGAGGCCTCTCATAAGCTTGGACGGATTCAGTTGGTTACAGATCATCGGACAATAGCAAAGGGGTACTTGTTCTCCGGCTATTTCTTCATCGACGCTCTCGCTGCTCTTCCTGTCCACAGGTAAGAGACATTTTCTGCTTCTGAGTTGCTTTGCGTACGTTAGTTCATGTTTAACACTGTTTGGAGATTCTGTCCTGTTAGCATCGCTTAATTTTGTGTGTGCTTCTGGTTTAATGAATAAATAAAAGAATAGACTAGCATATACAGGGTATAATATTCTTCTCTCTTTTTATTGTGAATCAAATCTATGATCTTCTGCCATAGATTGCAATTTCAATAGCTCCGCTAGGCAAGTGTATCTTGTATTAGTCTGATGTAATCCCAAAGCATTTCATGACATTACTCGGTAAATCTAACATGTATGCTCTGTCCAGATTTTGTATCCAATTATATTTTCACAAATTGAGGGTTCAAGTTTTTTCGAGGGAAGGAAAATTCTGGACGCTATAGTTATCATCCAATATGTACCAAAAGTTCCTCGAATCTATCTATCGTGGATGAACCTTACAAGGGCTTCCGGTAGGCTTGCCAACTGGTGGGTTAAAGCTGGATTCAGCTTATGTCTCTACATTCTTGCCAGTCATGTAAGTTTCGTTTTCAATATCAAGTTCATTTTACGTAACCAGACATTTTATTACTTAGCTTAATTTGCGTTACATATATAAAAAAGAAAAAGAAGAAGAAGTATATTAAAGTTACTTCTGTGCAGAATTTGCTGATCTTTATTTGACTTCTAATGGTGTAGGTACTGGGTGGCTTTTGGTACTTCGTTTCTATCAAACGAGAGATGGCTTGCTGGCACATGGCCTGTGAAAAGGATCCTACCTGCTATTCAATTGTTTTTTACTGTAAGCACCCCTCAAGCGGGGGAGGTCAGAAGTTTCTCAAGGATTACTGCTCTGTAGACCCTCCAAATGGAACGCACTTTAATTTCGGAATATTGTCCCGAGCCATTGAATCTGGGATCCTGGAGACCAAAGACTTTCCACGAAAGGTTGCCTACTGTTTCTGGTGGGGGCTAAGAAATTTGAGGTTCGCACATCTTACAACTTGTCGTTTCACGTTGAGTATTTGTAAGGTAACTTTCTTTATATTTTTTTTTTTGTAATTTGAGTATATTGACTGATAAATATTAGTTCCTCCAATTTGACAGTTCTTTGGGTCAAAACCTCGAAACAAGTACATATTTTTTGGAAAACTGCCTCGCAATTTCTATTTCTGTCTTTGGCTTGCTACTCTTTCTATTGTTCATTGGAAATATGCAGGTTAGTGCTCAACCTCCTTTTAAAATTTCAACTATACTTGATTATATAACTTGTTTTTAAGAAAGATGTACTTCAATATACATGTAGAAGTATATGACATGCTTTTGTTATGCATGTCACCTTTTGTTACACATGTCATTTTCATGTCATTAATTAACCTGATACTTCTTCAATTTATATGATTTCTTAACATAGACTTTCATTCACATAACTAAAAGTATGAAGTGTTTTCTTTTCCTTTTTTTGTTAATTTCCTCATCTTCTTCGCTCCTCTTGTCCAATTCTTTTCCTAGTATAAATGCTAAAGTTGCTTCAACTATAGTTGAATCTTTCTTAACAAATAGCATACGAACTTCTATGAGGTTAAGACATGAACTATCAAAACAACTTCAACCTTCTATGATACAAAACATACCCGAAGTTCCTTTTTTTTTGTTTCCCCTGTTTCATGTAATAACTTAGTCGTTTTGGTCTTATCATAGTTATAAGAGTTGAAATTTTTTATAGAATGTTTATATGGACTTGTTTCATGCTAAAAGTCTCATATACATATTTTTGGAAAATGAAAAAACTTAATCATCTTACTGTTTTGACAACTAACATTTCTATTTATTGTTACTTTTAGTTATTAAAAGGTTAACTATTTATTCAAATCTCATATTATTTTTTAAATGGTTAAATACTTATTTTCTCATTAATATGAGATATAAAAATAAATTGTAACTATTCATAAAATTTGATGCTTTAAACTTAAATTTTTTTATGCAACACACATATTTACAGATGGCAATTGAAAAATCAGAAGAAATCATACAAAATATGAGAATTAAAGAACGAGAAGTTGAGTTATGGATACTTAGAAATCAACTTCCAAATAGTATAAAAGGAGAGATCATGTCCATTATTCACCACATGTTGAAAGAAAAGAAGGATGTTGATGTATGTAATTTGCTCTCTCATCTTCCCACGGAACTTGGAAGGAAGATTAAGCATCTTATTTGCTTGCCCCAACTAAAGAAAGTAAGTTCCCTCTTCTCCCTTTTTTAATTATTTTTTCTTCTTTCTTTTGGAATGGAGATAAAAGGCATAATTATCATTACTTTAATTGAAAATTTTATTTATATTTCTTTGGAAGCATTGTGAAAATACCAAAAAAAAAAAAAAAATTGGTATGGTATAGAAATGGACAGCATTATGGTTTTAACATTTAGGGGATCGGGCTGACGCCCATGGTGAAGCAGCCGAGTCTAGTATTGTTCTTAATGCTTAATCACAGTATTTTGGCTTAAAGAATTTGATTATTTATTTAAACAGTTCTTTTCAAACAGATGATCTCCATCGTTAAACGAGATTGGCCATTACTAAGTTGTTTTAATTCTCGAAAAAAAATTTCTGCTAAGGCCTCAGTCGAATTGGCTTGCCAGGTGCCTCAGCTTGAAGGAAAAGATGACCATCTCTTGGAGTTGATATGCCAGAGTCTGAAGCCAGTGTGCTATAACGAGCACAGCTACGTTATCCGGGAGGGAGAACCGCTTGATGCGATGCTCTTCGTCACGCAAGGCATTTTGTGGAGTTTCGCGAGAGGTGAAAGTAAGAGACCCGCCAAGTGTATTGGAAGAGAAAATTTCTATGGAGAAGAACTTCTAGACTGGGGGTTCGAGCACTCCGCGGTACCCAGCCTATCAGAGCTTCCAATCTCTTCCAAAACCGCGAAAACCCATACAAAAGTTGAAGCCTTTGCTTTAATGGCCAACGACTTATGTGCTATTGTATACAAGCGTGCTAAAGCTGTGGAAACAGATGTGCATAAGGCTGTCCGGATCTTCAATGCAAAGAGGATGGGAAGGCTCTGCAGTTGGTTGAGGAGAACGAGAAAATTGACATGTTTCCCTTATTGGGTGGGGGGAACAGAAGCTTGTTTTCATACTCTCAGTTCTTCAAGACCTCCAGAAAAATCAAGCACTGTCCTCATACTGTTGTTAAAATGTAGTAGTTTGTGTTAGAAGCCTTTTAGTTGATATGTGTATCACAATATCCGCTGGTTTTCCAGTGATAGAGATGTTAATTATCTTGTTTTGTGGGAATTCGTTGAAGTAAAAACACATCAAGGTGATACTTCCTAGTGCTTGACCTAGAGATTCTGAAGACAGAAGGATTATTTTAGTTTTCCCTTTAAATATTGTAATTGATCCTTTAGAGTGAGATTTTTGTTTCCTAAAATCCTGATGCTTAATGCGGGGGAGTGTCAAAGTCTTTGTGTTGCTCGATAGTTACCCACTGAATTCCTTTAAAAGACAACTATCAAGAAAAAAGTGTTGAAATAAATGTTAATCAAAGTACTATACAAAATTTTTGATTTTTTTTTTTTGGGTGAAAATGTAAGTATGTATTAACAAAATATAGTGTACAAAAGCATAAAAGCATATATTATAATTACAAGAATTATGAAAATATAAAGGTTGGAAGTCTCCAAATCTCACTCAAAATGACATATTCCTGTGAAGATTTTATATTTTGAAACAAAAAAATTCTCCCTCATACAATTTTCCTTACTTTAGCTAGCATGATTGAAATGTTTACTATTTTGCTTTGAAATCGTTTTATATTACGTTCTAACCCATATACAATAAATGCAAGCTAAAAAAAATAACTTAAGAAGTTTGGCAACCAAATCATTTTCTTTAGTTGCTCTGATCATCCAACGTTTGTATGCATAATGCAATTCTTTGGTTGCATTTTGTAGTTCTTTTACCTATATGTGTAATGCTCTATTTGAACATTGAATTAATGTACGGCAAGTGGGTGTAAATAATGCGTTCATGATAGTGTTTACTTGCAAACAATTTGTTAACAAGAAGAGAGACAAATATGTATTCTTATAATAAGGCAAACATTAAAATGAGTGAAGGTTATGTTGACTCAAGAAAGGGTTTCCTTCTTGTGTTTTCAAGTGTTTATTTTTGTTCAACCTTTTATTTCTTTAGAGTGCAGGCAATACGTATTGCAAATATCAAGGTTTTAGTCAATTAGCAAATTGCACAAGTGCAACGTTTTTTAATACATTTGTAATGATTTGATAATGCAAATAGCAAGGTTTTAATCAATTAGCAAATTGCACAAGTGCCATGTTTTTAAATATATTTTGTGATTATTCGATCCTGCTGCGAAGTTACAAAATTGGTTCTTTTCTGGAATATCTCCTTGGTTGACTTGACTTTGTAAACAATACTTAGTTTTCATTTGTTTGCTGACAAGGACTTGAGGATGGTTTCCAGTACAATAAATGAATAAAGGGAAGTCCTGAGATACGGCTGTTCAAAAGAAGTAAAACAGGGTTTGTGGAAAGCTTGAAGAAAGACAAAAAGAGGAGGGGGAGAAAAAAAAAAAAGAAAAAAAAAAGGAAGACTGGAAAGGAAACTTACTCATGCCGCAGCAAAAGAGACAATCCCGCGACCAAGTCGATTTCTGCGGGTCTTCAACGATTAGATCCCCATCACTCTCCTCGAGTTTACTAGGTCCAACTTAGAGCCGTTTACTATTCCTCTTATTATATGCCCATTAATGTCCTTTGTCTGAATATTTCCACGCGGCTTCGTCTGGGTAAATATTATAAAGTCCTTTGCTTCTTCATTTTTTTTTTTTTTTTTTTTTTTTGGTAACCAAGGTGTCCGTGGAGAAATCATACGAAACTGGTGTTTCTTAAATCTTTTTTCCATTTTTCAGGAATTTTAACTCATGCTTTTATCCTTCTAAAAGTAGTTCGTGAGCTTGGACGTTGTATCGTTGTTAGGCTTGAGTTATGAGTTACCCTGGGCGTCTGCAAGAGAAAGGGAAAAGGTTAGCTTCTTCTGCTTCTTCCTATGTTCTCGCTTATCATTCTAGTTGCTTCCTCATTGATATAGTTATTACTATTGTAAAACTTTCTCGAAGGATTCTTGTGTGTGGCTGAAAGGCACTACTACAGTATTTGTTGCTTATAGGGCGTCCTTATATCATCAAAGTTTTCTTTCCTTCGTTCTTTTCATGTAAATAGTAGTGCGATTTTAACTACTTTTAACAAGTTGTAGACATAACTGAGAATTTATATAGTGCATGAAGTTAAAGTGATAAATTAATAATCTGCATCTTGCACTACTGTTTTTTGTTTTTTTCTCTAATAACTTCTTTTCGTGCTTAAGCCATGTCTCTTCTGTCTCGTCTAGTTCATTGTCCAAGCCCACTTAACTACATGAAACTGCACCTCTCTTGAGGACTAATCAAAACAAAACCATCTTTTTCTTCTGAACGAGTTGGTTTTCTTTTTATTCGAGAAAAGTGTTTGATGCTCACTTTTTAGGCACTAATAACATATAGGACGTCAGATTTCTTTTTTCTTTTTTCTGTTTTGAACTCAGCGTAGAAACGAACACTTTAAAAGCATTTACGGAGTCAAAACTTTGAAATATCATGTTCATCAATCTTATACCAAAAGATATTCCCTCTCGCGGCACCGCTGTAAAGCTATCCTTCTAGGCCTGGGGTTGAGAGTTTGGCCTGTTGGTGGCCACCAATGGTTGACAGGCTCATGCGTAGATATGGTGTACGGTTTCCAAAAATCTGGGGTCATAGATCTGGTGCCCCTAAACAAAACTTGGAAACTTTAATCGAAACGAAAGCGCGAAGGGAGAGAAAAGCTTGTGTCCAACGACGAGATATTGAAGATCATGGCAGTTGGCGTGTCGTTGACTACAAAAATGGAGGGATTGAGAGAGAGAGCAAGCACAGAAATAGGAAGACAGAGGGCAAGAGAGATCCGTATATAGTTCTTTTTCTTTTTTTTATTAAAAAAAATTATTTTGGCCAGCTAGGTAAGCAACTTGTCCTTTTTCAATGCAGCATACTGTGCAAATATGCCAAATAATTTCACACACTATTCTAGATAAAGAATAAAAAACAAATTGTAGAGTGGAAGTTCCACATGGTCCTACTATTGCATGATTTGAGGGGACAAAATAAAGAAAGAAAAAGAAAATCAATTAACTTGATTGTTTGCTTGTTATGCTGTATTCAGGGATAAGGATATTGAAGGTCAAGTTACCACCAATGGGGATGATTTTGGACATAAAAGAACAAAAATAGAAAGGATTCTTCACCCAGAGGGATGGTTACTTCGAAGTTGGAATATCTTGTTTGCTGCGTCGTGTGTGTTTGCAGTGGTGGTGGACCCCTTGTTCTTCTACGTTCCTGTCATTAATGGAGGAGCCAAGTGCATGTCGTTAGATAAAAGACTGAACGTCATAACTATTTCCTTGAGATCTCTCACTGATTTCATTTACCTCTTGAACATTGTTTTGCAATTTATTTGTCCGTACATAGACGAGGCCTCTCGTAAGCTTGGACGGACAAAGATAGTCACAGATCCTCGGCAGATAGCAAAGCGGTACTTTTTCTCAGGCAACTTCATAATTGACATTCTAGCTGTTCTTCCCGTCCCACAGGTAAAGGAGACTTGCTTCTGTTATGGTTTGCGTACATCAGTTCAATTATAGTTAATTGGGACTCAAGTTGCATTTTTATTGTAGCTTATAAACTTATACCTCATGAGCATCAAATTATAATTTTTTTAGGGAACAGACTTGAATCCAATAATATTGAAATCTCCGTAGAAAGCCACATAATCCAATAAAATTTCCCCTAATGGAAGAGACCTGAATTTATCTACTCATGTAACCTTACACATATACTCTATACAGGTTTTGTTTCCAATTATGTTTTCAAAAATCAAAAGTAAAAATTTTTTGGACGAAAGGAAATTGCTCGATGCTGTAATTTTCCTCCAATATATACCAAGAGTTCTTCGAATCTACATCACATGGATGAATCTTACGAAGACATCCAACAGACTTGCTACTTGGGGGCTTAAAGCTGGATTCAACTTGTTGCTTTATATTCTCGCCAGTCATGTAAGTTGGGTTATCTATATCATATTTATTTTACATCATCATAAATATGTATTGTTTATTTCAATTCTTATTTATTAAGTGTTGCGTTTTTATCGAGATTTCTTTATATTTGTTCATAAATGTCATGTTTCAAATGAATTGACCTTGATGACCCATAAGCATGTGACTTCTGGTCTTATAGGTTCTGGGTGCCTTTTGGTACTTATTTTCTATCCAGCGAGAGACAGCTTGCTGGCATATAACCTGCAAAAAGAATGGTGGATGTGCTTCATCAAATTTTAACTGCAATCCCCCCTTCAGCGGAACTAATCGTACACTTCTAAAGGATTATTGCTCTGCAGAAACATCCGACGGAAGGGGCTTTGATTTTGGAATGTTCTCTGAAGCCCTCAAATCTAATACCTTGGAGTCCAGAGACTTTCCAAGAAAGATAGCCTACTGTTTCTGGTGGGGTCTAAGAAATTTGAGGTTCGTACTTGTTACAGTCTTTCACGATTCGCTTTGAGCTATTTGATTATGGTTTTTATTGCTATATTATTTTTTATTTAAATATTTGAATAGTTAACAAATAACACTTTATTCACAGAATACTATATCAACCTATGGTGGTTTGATTCAAACTCATACTTGCTATTTGGTTTTATTTGAACTACTCCTCACTTTTTGCCAAACAATTCTTGCTATTAGAGCATCTAATATCTTTTGTCAAAAGGAATCTTGGTTCTCCTTTTACATTAGTAGAATTTCATGCAAAGAACATAAAATGATTGACAATTGTAAAATATCAACTATCACTTTTTGTGTATTTTTTAAATTGTATGGCATATCTTTTCTTGTAAGTTGTTGCCTTATAGCAGATCTTTAAGATTTGATCATCTATCCTATCTCACAACTTATTGTAGCATTTGTGGAAGTTGATTCTTGCAATATAATTAAAATGTCAAATCGTTCAATAAATAAATTATATTAGTAAACATTTCCTTGATGTGAATGTAGTTCTTAAGAGTAAAATGCCTCAAGGAATTTTATTTTTATAAAATATTATACACGAATTTGTTAGATAGGCTTAAGAGTACTTGTTGGCTATTCCTTTATAAGACAATATCATATTATTATGAACGTTTCATAACTGAAAAAAAAGAGAGCAAGTATAACTGAAAGAGAAAACATTAAATAAAAAGGAATTAAAGAAAAAAATATCTTGGACGAAATGTTGTAGAGAACAACATTGCAAAGAGCGGACAACAAATCCAAGATAATTTTTTTATCAAAAGAAAATCATCTATTGATAAGTTGACTATGCATTATAGTGTTAAAAGATGATAGGTTTATGAGGATTATAAGTTTCTTTATTACTTTATCTTCATTTTTTTTAGTATCTCTGTACTAGTTGTTTGTGTTTTAATAGATATGGCAATCCCTGGCAAAATGCATGTCATACAAGTATATTGAGATCTATAAATTTTACTCGTTGGCTATTTACAATTCTAATTTAATTTCACCTTAAAGTGAATTATGACCAAGTAAATTGCTCTCATTGTTTAGATGAAAGTCTTTGTTTATTTTTTCTTGCTTCAAGCTTGTGACCTTTATTTTAATTCCTAAAGTTGAGCATGCATAGAACTCTAGCCTTAACTAATAATTTCACACATAAATGATATTTTCTTTTTTATTTTGAGGATATTGCCTCATACATGACAGTTCTTCCAATTTTTTGCAGTTCTTTGGGTCAAAACCTTCAAACAAGCACGTATTTTTGGGAAAATTGCTTTGCAGTTACTATTTCAATTTTTGGCTTGTTACTCTTTTTGTTGTTCGTCGGAAATATACAAGTTAGTACTTAATACCCTCTAAAGCTTCAATCACTTTATTATTTAATTATGTGATTGAGTAAGATGATTTTAAAAGGTGAACTTGAGAGGTATTTTCTAGCAATTATCGTAGCCTTTTTTTGGGTGATATTATTAGTAAAAAGGTTAAGAAGGAACAACTAGAAGTTAACACCTTCTTTACTTAGACATCTCTATAAGAATAGTCCATGTATTGAATACCAAGCAAAAAGGGTTTGAACAACCTCGAATAGTTCATGTATTGAATACCAAACAAAAGGGCTTGAGCAACCTCTTTGTATAGTAGTGGAGAAGCAGGGATTCAGCAGTTTTGATGTACAAATGTGGATTTAAATGCTTCTTTTAGGATTGAGTCATAGTTTGAACAAGTCCTATTGACTCATACAAATAAGAAACTAACCAACATGGATAATAGTTATAAGTCATGTGCCTCTTATGCATTAGTGAAATCATTCATATTACTTCTTTGGAATTAAATTTTATGGGAGTAAACTTTAGTATTATGTCCAACTGATAGTAACGTCCTACTAGGGAGCATCATATTTCAACATTTTAAGAAAGATTTTCTTTTAATTATTGCAATATGCTCTTTATAGTACTAATTTTTTTTATGTGATTATTAAACTTCTTATAATTTTTTTGATGACCAAAAAATTTCATCTACCAAAGCTCATTTAAGATTTTCTGATCAAACGGTTTAAAATTTAAAATATAGATAAAATCATTTATTATATCAACATAGCCCTTACTTTCACATATAATAATGTATGATTAGATAATTATTTTTCAAGGACTTAGCTTGTTTTAATACCACGTAATTAATATATTCAATACTACTTTTAACTATATGGTTACTTACCATGGACTTTTATTCATACAACTAAATTGTGAAATGTGTTTCCTTTTTAAATGATACTTTGGATTTTTTTTCTCAATTTTCTTTAATGCTCTCTTATATTTTGTTTTCTTATTATATATATATATATATTATGTTTTCTTTAAACATAAATGAATATTTCTTCAAAAATACTGTATTGATTCTAAGATGCTAAATCATGAACTAGCAAAACTAGTTCAATCTTCTATACTAAAAACATATAAAAAAAATTATTTTATTTTATTTTTGTATTACTTAATGTAACTTCTATTGCTTTTGGTTTAGCAAAGGTTAATGGGAGAGGAAAATCTATCTGGACTTGCTTTATGTCTAAGTATAGTGATTTTTAAATAAAAAACTAATAATAAATTTAATTATTTAATAAAGTGATAGCTAATATTTAAGTTCTAGTTATTAGTTATTCTTTTAAGTATTTAAATATTTTTAAAAATAATTTTAATTTTTTATAATATTTAATGATTAAAGCTTGACATGTGTAGACATATTTCCAATTGGCCACTCAAAGGTCAGAAGAAATTGTACAACGCATGAGAGTCAAAGAACGAGAAATAGAGTTATGGATGTTGAGAAACCAACTTCCTAGTAACTTAAAACAGGAGATCATGCCTATTGTTCAATGCCACTTGGAAGAAACAAAAGATGTTGATGTGAGTAATTTGCTCTCTCATCTTCCTATAGAACTTGGACGAAAGATTAAGCGCCACATCTGCTTGCCATTGATAAAGAAAGTGAGTTATTTCTTCTCATCTCTCTTTCCTTTTCTTTTTTTTTTTTTTGTCTTTTTCTTTTTTTAATTCGTTATTCTTCCTTTTGGATGCAGTCAAAGGGCAAAGTTATCATGATTTTCGTTAAAACCTTTATTTATGTTTCTCTGAAACGATTGAGCAAAGCTAGACATAGAAATTAAAACTACTTGGAATAGTATATAAATGGGCATGTAACGTGGGATTTAACATTAAATAAATTGGATTGATGTCCAGGGTTCAGCAGTGGGTTTTGTTATTGTTCTAAGTGATTAGTGGTGTTTGCACTCATAGAGTTTCTTCTTTTACCATGTAATCTTGGCCAAATTTGATTATTTGTTTTAACTGTTCTTTACAAAATGCTGATCCGTTGTTAAAGTAGCTTGGCCATTACTAAGTTTGTTTTAGTTCTTTATACAATCAATTTCCACACGACCTTATTGAAATTGGCTTGCTTCTCACGATTTTTGTGGATTGTTTGGGTGCCAGGTGCCGCAGCTTGAAAGGAAAGATGAGCAACTCTTGCAATTGATATGCGAGTATCTGAAGCCAGTGTACTACAACGAGCGAAGCTACATTGTTCGGGAGGGAGAACCACTTGACGCGATGCTCTTCATCACGCAAGGAATTGTATGGAATTTCGCGACTGGTAATGGTGTGAGACACGCTAAGTATATCGAAGGAGGAAATTTCTATGGAGAAGAACTTCTAGACTGGGGGTTCAAAGACTCTGCCACACCCAACTTATCGGAGCTGCCAATCTCTTCCAGAACTGCGAAAACCCATACAAAAGTAGAAGCCTTTGCTCTAATGGCCAACGACCTAAGGACTATTATTTCGAAGCGTGCTGAAGTAACCTTTACTGTAAAAGAAACTGTGGTAAAGGCTGTCCGGCGCTTTCATGAAAAGAAGAATGAGAGTCCTATCCAGTTCGTTAAAAAGAAGGAGAAAATTGAAGTATCTCCCTTGTTGCTTGAAGGGAACAGAAGCACCGGGAGCATGAAAACTAACTTTCGGTATTTCAAGACCTCCAACAGAAGATAATGCCTACTGCCTCTAGAGTCCTTGCATAGCTATGGGCTGTCAGCTTGCTCCTTCGAGCTCAAGACCCGTTACCACCCCCGCACAGTTGGACATGAAAGAAAAAGAACTCGTATTTTATAATCAATGCTTTTAGAAGGAATTTGGTTATTGCTTTGAGATAAAGAATTCTATAGTTGATTGTTTTAAATCTAAATAAAGTTAGTTATTGCATTTTGTCTTATAGCTTGTATAGATTGTGTTTAGTTTTTAGTGATATCTATATCTCTTACAATGTTAAGAAAATTGTTTCTAAAAGATCTTTATTTAAGGAATAATTTTACATATTGTGACACAAAAGCCTTGACCACAACTTTAGAGGGAAAGTAAAAAGATTGATTAGGTAACATCTTGCCTACTTTTGAAGATGATCTAGAGACCTATGTAAATTGTTGTAGAAGCAAAAATGGCCAAGATAAAGAAAATGTTTGGAGTTCATAATTCTAACCTATTGATAGTCATACACACTAATATCAATTGCCCTTATCAAACAAGGTTGTGTGGAAAATCTTATTTTATCACATTCATTGACAATTTTTTCGCGATGGTTATATGTACCTAATTAAGGAAAAGTTTGAATCCCTTGAGAAATTCTGAGTCTTTAGGACTAAAGTTGAGAAACAAGTAGAAAAGAACACCAAAATTGTTAGATTTGAATGGTATTATGGTTAGACATGGCGATTTTGGACAACTTAAAGGATTGCTTGTCCAATACTTGTTGGACTTTAGAATAATTGGTTAATACAATAATCCTAAGAGTCGTAAATAAAAAGGTATAGCTAAAAAGTGTAATTGCACTCTTATAAATATGATGAAAAGTATGGTTATTGGGATTAATTTACCAGTTTCTTATGAGAAGAAGTTTTAAAAATAGCACTTTATATCCTCAACCAAATTCCTACCAAAGTTATTCATCTAACTCTTTTTGAGTTATGAATTAGACATATACCAAGCTCTAACTACCTTAAAGTATGTGAATGTCTTGTAGAAGTCAAGTTATACAATCTGACATTGAACAAGTTGGAATTGAAGACTATTCTATGTTATTTTTTAATTTACCTAGAACATTTCAAGGGATATCATTTTTACAATCCCAATGAAGGCCCTAGAATTGTAGAATTATAGACAACAAAGTTTTTAGAACTTGATATAACATAAAGATAAAGTTGCTCTCGAATCATACAAAATAGTGAGGAGGCTAATGCAACTGTTTCATTTATTTGCCTACATAGAGGAATGTAGAGCCTACTGTACCAGAGCCAAGATCTACTGAAGTAGTTGGACCAATTATTGATATAGCTCTGGCTAAGATTCTACCAGTCCAAGATGTTGATGTACTCAATTTGCTCTCCCATCTTCCTACAAAACTTGAAAGGAAGATTAAGCATCATATTTGCTTACCCCTATTAAAGAAAGTGAGTTCCCTCTTCTTGCCTTTTTTAAATTATTTTTTCTTCTTTTTTTTTTTGGATGGAAATAAACGTCATAATTATCGTTACTTCAATTATTTATATATTTTTTTGGAAGCATTGTGAGAGTAGAAAAAGAAAATACTTGGAATAGTATAAAAATGGATAGGCATTATGGTTTTTAACATTAGGGGAATTGGGTTGACGTCCAAGGTGTAGCAGCTGAGTTTAGTATTATTAAACTCAGTCGAATTGGTTTGCTTCTGATTATTCCTCTGCGTCGTTTGCGAGCCAGGTGCCGCAGCTTGAAGGAAAAGATGATTACCTCTTGCAGTTGATATGCCAGAGTCTGAAGCCAGTGTGCTACCACGAGCACGGCTACATCATCCGGGAAGGAGAACCACTTGATGCGATGCTCTTCATCACGCAAGACATATTATGGAATTTCACGACAGGTAAGGGTGAGAGAGGAGCAAAGCGTTTTGAAAAAGGAACTTTCTTTGGAGAAGAACTTCTAGATTGGGGGTTCGAGGACTTCGTGGTACCCTGCCAGTGGAAGTAAATGTGCAAAAAGCTGTCCGTGGCTCCAATGCAAAGAGGAATGAGAAGGCTCTCCAGTTGGTTGAGGAGAAGGTGAAAATTGGGATGTTTCCCTTGGTAGGTGGAGGGAACAGAAGCTAGTTTTCATGCTGCTGGCGCTTCAAGATCTCCAAAAGAACCAAGCACTGACCCTCAAGACTGTTATTGAAACACAATAGTTTGTGTTAGAGGCCATTTCATTGAGATGTGAATCAAATATCCGCTGGTTTTCTAGTGACAGACTTGTTAGTTGTTTGGGTTCTAAATTATAATGGTTGATTGAGTTAAGATTCGTTGAACACATGCTGTGATTGGGAGTGGCCATAGCGGATTTCGCTAACCCTGCTAGCCATTTCCCAAAAGCGTAAAGCCTCTGTTGTTTGTTGAGATTTGTTCGGTTGATTTCTTCTTCTTTTATGGCAATTCAATGAAGAAAAAACCTATCGAGGCTATACTTCTTAGTGCTTGAACCAGAGATTCTGAAAAAAGAAGGGTTACTTTTAGTTTTTCCTTTAAATATTGTAATTGATCCTTCAGAGTGATATTTTCGTTTCCCGTAATCCTAACACTTAATGCGGGGGAGTGTCAAAGTCTTTGTGTTGCTCGATAGTTACCTACTAAATTCCTTTAAAAGACAACTACCAAGGAAAAAGTGTTGAAATAATTGTTAATCAAAGTACTATTAAGAAATGTGGAATTTTCAGGGTGTTTTTTTTTTTTTTTGGGGCAGCGTTTGTAGTTCTTTTACCTTTATCTATAATGCTCTATTTGAACATAAAATTAATGTAGGGCAAGTGGACGTAAATGATGCTTTCATGATAGTATATAACTTGCAAAATAATTCGTTAACAAGAAGAAAGATTGATATGTATTCTAATAATAAGGCGAATATTAAAATGAGTAAAGATTATGTTGACTCAAGAAAGGGTTTCCTTATTGTGTTTTGATCTATTCATTTTTCTTCTATGTTTTATTCTGTTAGAGTCTAGACGATAGGTATTGCAACTATTAAGGTTTTAGTCAATTAGCAAATTGCACAAGTGCCACATTTTTTAATACATTTGTAATGATTGGATATTGCAAATATCAAGGTTTTAATCAATTAGCCAGTCGCACAAGTACCATGTTTTTTAATACATTTGTGATTATTTGATCCTGCTGCGAAGTTACCAAATTGATTCTTTTCTGGACTATCTCCTTGGTTGACTTGACTTTGTAAACAATACTAGGTTTTCATTGGTTTGCTGACAAAGACTTGAGGATGGTTCGGAGATACAGCTGTTCAAAAGAAGTAAAAAAGGATTTGTGGAAAACTTGTAGAAAGACTAAAAAAAAAAGGAAGACTGGAGGGGAAACTTGCTCTTGCCGCAGCGAAAGAGGCAATCCCGAAACCTAGCCAATTTCTGCGGGTCAATCTTAAAGCCGTTTACTATTCCTCTTATTATATTTCCAAACTACAGAACTGTTTTTCTAATCACTGATGCTCATTAAAGTCCTTTGAATGTTTCCACGCGGCTTCGTATGGGTGAATATTATAATTATAAAGTCCTGTGCTTCTTCATATTATCATGTCTTACGCTGCAGAGTCTTAAGTTTCTTCCCTGAAGAAATCATACGAAAACTGGTGTTTCTCAAATCTTTTTTTTCCATTTTTCAGGAATTTTAACTCATGCTTTTATCCTTCTAAAAGTAGTTCGTGAGCTTGGACGCTGTATGGTTGTTAAGCTTTAGTTGTGAGGTACCCTGGGCGATTGCAAGAGAAAGGGATGAGGTCAGCTTATTCTTCTTCTTTTTCTTTTTCTTGCTCTTCTTATTCTTCCTGTGTTCTCGCTTATCAATTTGGTTGCTTCCTCATTGATATGGTTGTTACTATTGTAAACCTTTCACGAAGGATTCTGGATGCAAGTTTTCTTACTGCCAAAGCAAACAATTTATGAAATAGAGAAAAAGATTAGGAATTTTTTATGGGCAGGAAGTACAGATATACAACGTTCTCACAAAATTGCTTGGCAAATAGTGTGCTCACCAAAGAAGGAAGGGGGATTGGGATTGCCGAACCTTAAACTTTGGAATAAAGTTCTTTTAGGACGTATGCTTTGGACTCTCATAAATCATCCAGATGGATCATTATGGAGTAAGTGGATACATAGTACTAAATGTAAAAGAAATTCAGTAATGTAGATTCAAATCAAAGGCTCAATGGTTTGGAGTTGGAGAGGTCTTCTCAAGTTAAGGCCCATGCTCACCTCAATTCTCTCCAACCCTGCCTACTGCTGCAAAACTACTTATCAAGACCTACAACCTGTAAATGAAAAAGTAGATTGGTATGATTTAATTTGGACTGGTGGAATTTGCAGGCATAACTTTATTGGATGGCTAGTCTGCCATGATCGACTTTCTACAGCAGAGAGAATGATACAATGGCTTCCTACAATTAACCAATTCTGTGATTTTTGTCAGGCTCAAGTAGAAAACAGGAGTCATCTCTTTTTTGAATGCCCTTACACAATGTTGATTTGGAGAAATATCCTTGCTCAAAATGGAATTCGACGTCACATCAGAGGATGGAATGAAGAATTAAATTGGATGATTAAAGCATCTAAAGGTAAAGATCTGGCTGCAAAACTTCTTAAAATATCTTTTCTAGCTTGTATTTATGTCATTTGGGCAGAAAGAAATAGTAGAAGATTTCAAAATAAATTAGTTGACTTTCCAATCTTGTTGGCTAAAGTAAGAAAAATTGTGCGAGGAAGAGCTTCTCTGCTTTACAATATCAAACCCTCACAAGGTAATGTATGCTTGAGTGAGCTCTGGAGGCTCCCAACCTCTATTTTCTCTTACTCTTAGTTTACTTTTGAAAATTGTTGTAATACTGGGGTATGCCCCTGTGCCTTTGTATATTAATTTCTATTAATGCAACTTACATTAAAAACCAAAAAAAAAGGATTCTTATGTGTGGCTGAAAGGCACTACTGCGGTATTTGTTGCTTACAGGGCCTACTTATATCATCGAAGTTTTCTTTCCTTCTTTCTTTTCATGTAAATAGTAATGAGATTTTAACTACTTTTAACGACTTGAAGAGCAACTGGGAATTTACATAGTGCATGAAGTTAAAGTGATAAACTAATAATCTGCATCTTGCACTACGTTTTTTTTTCTTTAATAACTTCTTTTCGTGCCTAAGCCATGTCTCTTCTGTCCCTGTCTAGTTCATTGTCCAAGCCCACTGAACTACTCCATGACACTGCATCTCTCTTGGAGACTGATCGAAACAAAACCATCTTTTTCTTCTGAACGAGTTAGTTTTCTTTTTATTCGAGAGAAGTGTTTGATGCTCACCTTTTAGGCACTGATAACATATAGGACGTCAGATTTCTTTTTTCTTTTTTGAACTCGGCGTAGAAACGAACACTTTTTGAAGCATTTACTGAGTCAAAACTTTGAAATATCATGTTCATCAATCTTACACCAAAAGATATTCCCACTCGCGGCACCGCTGCAAGCTATCCTTCTATGCCTGGGGTTGAGAGTTTGGGCTATTGGTGGCCACCAATGGTTGACAGACGCATGCGTAGATATGGCGAAGGCTTTCTAAAATTCTGGGTCATAGTTCTGGTGCCCCTATACAAAACATGGAAACTTTAACCAAAACGAAAGGGCTAAGGGAGAGAAAAGCTTATGTCGAAAGACAAGATATTGAAGGTGATGTCTGTTAGCGGCTCGTTGACTGCAAAAAGGAGGGAGTGAAAGAGAGAGCAAGGGAGAGACAGAAATAGGAAGAGAGAGGGCAAGAGAGATGCGTACATAGTTCTTTTTTTAAAAAAAGAAAAAAATTATTTTGGCCAGCTAAGAACAGTGTTTCTTTAACTAGGTAAGTAACTTGTCCTTTTTCAATGCAACATGCAGTGCAAATATGCCAAATAATTTCTCACATTATTCTACATAAAGAATAAAAAATAAATTGTAGAGTGGAAGTTCCTTATGGTCCTACTATTGCATGAGCTGAGGGAACCAAAAAATAAAATAAAATCAATTAACTTGATTGTTTGCTTGTTATGTTGTACTCAGGTATCAGGATATGGAAGGTCAAGTTACATTCAATGGAGATGATTTGGGACTAAAAAGAACAAAGATAGGAAGGATTATTGACCCAGAAGGGTGGTTACTTCGAAGTTGGAATATCTTGTTTGCAGCGTCGTGTGTGTTTGCAGTGGCAGTGGACCCCTTGTTCTTTTACGTTCCTGTCGTCCATGAAGCCGACAAGTGCCTGTCGTTAGATAAAACACTGAACGTCGTAACTATTTCCTTGCGATCTGTCACTGATTTCATTTACGTCTTGAACATCGTTTTACAATTTCTTTGTCCGTACATAGATGAGACCTCTCGTAAGCTTGGAAGGACAAAGGTAGTCACTGATCCTCGGCGGATAGCAAAGCGGTACTTTTTCTCAGGCAACTTCATAATTGACATTCTAGCTGTTCTTCCCGTCCCACAGGTAAGAAAGACCTTCTGTTTCTAAACTGTTTTGCGTTCAAGTTTAGAACTACAAGGAGAATCTATTCTGCTAGGATCTCTTCATTTTATATGTTCTTCCGGTTTAATAGCAAAATGTTTACCCCTCAAAACCGTCTTATGCCCTCCATATAATGATTAATCGAATTTCATGTAAACTTATGGTTACCAATTTTTTATTTATTTTTTATTTTTTTTCAAAAAGAAGTTCGATATGGTTATAAGCTTTTTGTTGAGCAGAAGGAGACATAAAGGATCAAAGCAAATAGTGCTGAAATAGTGGTAAAAGTGTTTAAAGAAAATAATTAAAAAGCTCGAGATGTATAGAGGATGATAAAAGGAAATATGGGTATCTAGTTTGGAAAGAAGTCATCTACTCATGTAACTGACACATACTCTATCTAGGTTTTATTTCCAACGATATTTTCAGAGATCAAAAGTTCAAAGTTTTTGGACGAAAGGAAGTTGCTCAACGCTGTAGTTTTCTTCCAATATGTTCCAAGAGTTCTTCGAATCTACAGCACATGGATGAGTCTTACAAAGGCATCCAACAGACTTGCTAGTTGGTGGGTTAAAGCTGGGTTCAACTTGTTGCTCTATATTCTTGCCAGTCATGTAAGTTGGGTTATCTACATCGTATTTATCTTACATTATCATAAATATTTATTTCTTGTTTCAATTCTTATTTATTAAGTATTTGGTTTTTATCGAGATTTCGTTACATTTGTTTATAAATTTCATGTTTCAAATGAATTGACCTTGATGAGTCATAAAGCATGCATTGCCTGATGCGTTATACATATTTATATGTGATTGCGACTCATAGTTATAGAAAATTCAACCTTGGAAAGGCGAACGAAAGCATTTGGGATCTTGCTAATTTAAAATCCGTTCGTAACCACTTCCTTTTCAAGAAGTACCAAAATTTGGGACAGTATAATAGAATTCCTTTTTAATGTAAAGTCAAAGAGTACATGAAGTGATACTTTAAGCGAACAAGCCTTTGGAGGTCTCTTTTTTTTTCTTTTCCAATTTCATTAAACTCGCTCAAAAGAAAAAGAAAAAAAATCAAAGAATTGACTCCAATGGAACCAATGCCACTATAGTTGTCCGAAGTTCTTCTTGTACAAAGTCTGATTAACATATGTTCAATTGGCTCGCATGGAATAAATTTGTAGGCAACCTATGAGCAAATGTGATGTAATAATGAGGTCCAAATGTTGCAGGGACATATATTTTTTAATGAATATGTGAGTTTATCCATTTGAGAACAAGAAAATATAAAGGCTTAGGGGCATTGTTGGCTACATATTTGTATTGTATTATATAAAAAAACAAATAAATCTTCTGTCACAGCAGGCTTTCAAAGTGCTATTACACGTACATAGACTACCGTTGGTTCCCATTAGAGCTGCAATAAACCACAAAAAGGAAATGGAAGTACATAAACAAAAAGTTCAGGATGTAGTATGGCTAATCTATGAACAGTTACAGCTTGATCCACCAGTAGAGGACGGCCGTGCATTCCATAGTTTAGGGAAGTTCCTAAAATCACTTAATACTACGTTCGCTTGTGGTGTTTGTGTGTGTTGTAGGAAGTAGCATTCTCTTTTGTGCAGAATTTACTGACCTCTATGTGACTTCCGGTCGTATAGGTAGTGGGTGCCTTTTGGTACCTATTTTCTATCCAACGAGAGACGGCTTGCTGGCACCAAGCCTGCGACAGTAACGGTGGATGTGATTCAATAGTTTTTAACTGCAATCACCCCTTGAGCGGAATAGATTCTAAATTTCTGAAGGATTACTGCTCTGTTGGAACATCCGACAGAATGGGCTTTGATTTTGGAATGTTCTCTGAAGCCCTTCGATCTAAAACCTTGGAGTCCAGAGACTTTCCTGGAAAGATTGCCTACTGTTTCTGGTGGGGCCTAAGAAATTTGAGGTTCGTACTTGTGGCACTCTTCCTCAATTCTCTTTGAGCTATTTGATTATGGTTTTTACTATATTATTATTTATTTAAATATTTGAATAGTTAACAAATAACACTTTATTCACAGAATACTATATTAAACTACGGCAGTTTATTCAAACTTAGATTGCTATTTGGTGTTATATTAAATCACTCCTCACTTTTGCCAAACACTTCATGTTATTATAGCATCTAATCTCTTTTGTCAAAAAGAATCTCCTTTCTTCTTGCATATTAGTTGAATTCCATGCAAAGAACATAAAACGACTGACAATTGTAAAATATCAGCTGCACTTTGTGTATTTTTTAAATTGTGCAGCATATTTTTTCTTGTAAGTTGTTTCCTTATAACTAAATCTTTAAGAGATTATAGGTTTATGAAGATTAAATAAGTTTCTTTATTAGTTTATCTTCACTTTTTTTTTTCTAATGTCTTTTCTAGCTGTTTGTGCTTTAATAGAGATGGTAATCCCCATCAAAGTGCTTGTCATACAAGTATATAGACATGTATAAATTTTACTCATTGGCTACTTACAACTATACCTTAAAGGGAATTATGATCAAGTAAATTGTTCTCATTGTTTAGATGAAAGTCTCCGTTTACTTTTTCTTTCCTCAAGCTTGTCACTTTATTTCCATTTCTAAAGTTGAGCCTACATCGGACTTTAGCAATTAGTAATAATTTTACATGTAAATGATATTTTCTTTTTTTACTTTGAGGATATTGCCTCATACATGACATTTCTTCCAATTGTTTGCAGTTCTTTGGGTCAAAACCTTCAAACAAGCACATATTTTTGGGAAAACTTGTTTGCAATTGCTATTTCAATTTTTGGCTTGTTACTCTTTTTGTTGTTCATTGGAAATATGCAGGTTAGTACTTAATACCCTCTAAAGCTTTAAGTACTTTATTATTTAATTATGTGTTTAAGCAAGATGATTTTATCTAACATGTATATATAGAAGTCTATGACATGACTTTATTATGCATGAGATCATTCATTTAAAAGGTGAACTTGAGAGGTATTTTCCAGCAATTATCAATTTTTTTGGGTGATATTCTTAGTAAAATGCTTAAGAAGGAACAACTAGAAGTTAACACCTTCTTTACTTAGACACATCTATAAGAATAGTTCGTGTATTGAACACCAAACAAAAGGGCTTGAACAAAGGCTTCAATAGTTTTGGTGTGCAAATGTGGATTGTAAATGCTCCTTTTAGGATTGAGTCATAGTTTGAACAAGTCCTATTGACTCACTCAAATAAGAAACTAACCAACATGGATAATAGTTATAAGTCATGAGCCTCTTATGCATTAGTGAAATCAATCATATTGCTTCTTTGGAATTATATTTTATGTGTGTGAACTTTAGTATTATGTCCACATTGATAGTAATGTCCTACTAGTGGGCATCACATTTCCACATTTAAAGAAGGATTTTCTTTTAATTATTGCAATATGCTCTTTATAGTACCTTTTTTTTATGTAATTATTAAACCTTTTTTAATTGTTTTGATGACCAAAAAGTTTCATCTACCAAAGCTCATTTAAGATTTTTCTGATCAAAGGGTTTAAAAGTTAAAAATATAGATAAAATCATTCACGATGTCAACGTAGCCATTCCTTTCACAGCTAATAATGTGCTATTTGATGCCACATGAAATTTAATATTTCTTTAAACTATATTATTACTCAACAGGGACTTTCAATCATATAATAAAATTGTGAAATGTGTCTCCTTTTTAAACAATCCTTTGGATTTATTTTCCCAATTTTCTTTAATCCTTTCTTACATTTTATTTTCCTATTATATATTATATTTTCTTTAAACACAGATGAATATTTCTTCAAAAATGCCGTACGAATTCTAAGATGCCAAGTCGTGAACTAGAAAAAACAAGTTAAATCTTCCATACTAAAGATATATCAATTTTTTTATTAGGTAATGTAATTTCTATTGTCTTTGGTTTAGAAAAGATTAATAGGAGAGAAAAATCCCTATCTAGACTTGATTTATGTCAAAGTATAGTGTGTCTATTTAAAAGAAAAACAAATAGTAGACTTAATTATTCAATAATTTAATGGCTAACATTTCAATTACTGTTATTATTAGTTATAAAAGGGTTAGTTATTTCTTTTAGAATTTAAATAATTTTTAATTGGTTCTATATTAGTTTCTTTTTACTACAAGATTTAAAAATAAGTTGTAATTTTCTATAATATTTAATGATTAAAACTTGGAATTGACAGACATATCTTCAATTGGCCACTCAAAGATCAGAAGAAATTGTACAAAATATGAGAGTCAAAGAACGAGAAATAGAGTTATGGATATCGAGAACCCAACTTCCGTGTAATATAAAACATGAGATCATGCCCATTGTCCAACACATGTTAGAAGAAGAGAAAGATGTTGATGTGCGTAATTTGCTCTCTTATCTTCCTATACAACTTGGAAGGAAGATTAAGCATCATATCTGCTTGCCCTTAATAAAGAAAGTGAGTTCTCTCTTCTCACCTCTCTTCCCTGTTTCCTTTTTTTTTTTTAATTCTTTATTCTACCTTTTTGGATGAACCAAAAAGCACAATTATCATCAATTTCATTAAAACCTTTGAAAAAATTAAAAAAAAAAGTTAAACATAGAAGTTAAAACTACTTGGAACAATATGTAAATGGGATAGGTGACACGGGTTTTAACATTAAAGAAATGGAATTGATTCCAGGGTTCAGCAGTGGATTGTTCTCAATGATTAAGTAGTGTTTCACTTGTAGAACTTGTTTTACCATGTAATCTTGGCCTGAAGAGTTGCATGGATGGTGTTAGTTGATGATATACCTTTGAAATTACAAGCCAAATAGCATAATTCACAGATACATGAACATCAAATTGTATGAATGGAGACATAAAATTTGATAATAAGTTGGCTATTGCTATATCAAAACTCAATGAGCTTCCCTTCGGCAACACACAGAAAGCATGCTACGTGTAAAAGTAGGCTTTACCTAACGGCCCGTGGACATGGACATATGATGTAGTCGATAACTAGTTTAGCAGCCACATTAATCTTGCATGAACTCCAATCACTTTGATTTATATATCCAACATCATTCACTATTTTGTTCAACTATCATGTAATAATTCGGTTATGTTTGATCAAAATATCTAATTAAAATGAATATAAACCTGTGAAGCAGCTCAAATGTAGTGTTTGATCTCTGTAAATCAATTATCCAAAGCAAGTAAAGTAAGAAAAAAAGATTTTTTTTTTTTTTTTGGTGAAAAAAAAAGTTTGCATTAATAAAATTTAAAGTATAGAAATATAAGGGCATATCCTAGCATTATAAAAGTTATTAAAGTTATAAATTAAAATTATCTCCACAAATACAAATCTAATAGTCCTAGTAGAATATGAATCCTTTGAATTCAACTCATAATAAAAGGGTTTTATCTCAAGTCATCTACTGCTTAATTGAAAAAAGTTAATTATTTGTTTTAACTGCTCTTTACAAAATGCTGATCTTCGTTGTTAAAGTAGCTTAGCATTTCTCAGTTTGTTTTAGTTATATACAATCAATTTCCGCACGGCCTTATTGGAATTGGCTTGCTTCTCACGATTTTTCTGGATTGTTTGGGTGCCAGGTGCCGCAGCTTGAAAGGAAAGATGAGCAAATCTTGCAATTGATATGCGAGTATCTGAAGCCAGTGTACTACAACGAGCGAAGCTACATTGTTCGGGAAGGAGAACCACTTGATGCGATGCTCTTCATCACGCAAGGAATTGTATGGAATTTCGCGACTGGTAATGGTGTGAGACACGCTAAGTATATTGAAGGAGGAAATTTCTATGGAGAAGAACTTCTAGACTGGGGGTTCAAAGACTTCACCATACCCAGGCTATCAGAGCTGCCAATCTCTTCCAAAACTGCAAAAACCCATACAAAGGTTGAAGCCTTTGCCCTAATGGCCAACGACCTAAGGACTATTGTTTTGAAGCGTGCTGAAGTAACCTCTGCTATAAAGGAAACTGTGGTAAAAGCTGTCCGGCGCTTTAATGAAAAGAAGAATGAGAATTCTATCCAGCTAGTTGAGAAGAAGGAGAAAATTGAAGTTTCTCCCTTGTTGCTTGAAGGGAACAGAGGATAATGCCAACTGCCTCTTGGGTCTTTGTAAGTATTAAGAGTTAATTACATCTACTTTTTGATGTTTAATTTTGAACAATTGAAACCCGGGTGTGGGTAAGCTATATTTATTTTCAAACAAGAACAGAGGTTTTCAAATTCTATGGATGGTGAGAAGAATTATAATATGACTTCAAATAAAAAAGTCTGATAAAGTTTCAATGCATGATAAATATATAAGCTTTTAACTATTTTGGACTACTTTTGACACAATAAAATCTATCTCAAATAAAAAATGATCATCTCATAATGAAGCTTGATATAAAAGGTTCTGGTATAAAGTTGGAAAGGCTTTTTAAACTAAGGCTCACTCTTACCTTGGTTCTTTAGAGATCTACCTATTATTGCAAAGAAATTTACAAGAACTTTTAGCCAATTAATGAAAATGTAGATTGGTATGATATAATTTGGACTTGTGACATCAACAAATATTATTTTATTAGATGACTAGTTAGTCAATATAGAATTTTTATAATAAAAGAAATTGTACAATAGTTTCTTTTAGTTAATTTATATTGTGATTTCTGTTAATCTTAAATAGAAAACAAAAATATTTTTTTTCTTAATGTACATAAATAAGAATGATTTGAAAGGCTATTCTTACCTAGAATAGAATTTGATATTATATTAAAGGATAGAATAAAAAATTATAATTGATGATCAAAACAACTAAAGGAAAAAAAATTGATTGTAGAGCTTGTTAAGATATCTTTTTTAGTTTACATTTATTGTATATGAGTTGAACATAATAAAAGATGATTTTAGAACAAAACAATTAATATCATAATTATGTTGGCAAAAGCATGGAAAATTGTGTGGAAGAGATTTTTTATTTTGAAATATAAAATCCTTTTAAAAAAATGTCATTTTAAGTAAAAATTAGAGGCTTTTGAATTTTATTTTTTCATAACTTTCATAATTCTTGTAATGCTAGGATATACCTTTATGTTTTTATACTTTAATTTTTATTATTGCAAACTTATCTTTCTCAAAAAAAAAAAAAATGATCATCTCAATTACCTCTGTTGTAAGAGCAAGCAAGCATAATATTTTCTAGATTAAGTAATAGCAAGATTTTGTGACAAAAAAGGGTTGTTGATAACTTTTTCTTTCTTTCTTTTTGGTTAAGTAATGAAAGATGTGGGGAAACTGGGTGTGGAACTTAGGAAACAACATGAACAACCAACTGAATTATATGCCTGTCAAAAAAGTGAGTTTTAAGTAATACTCGATATTGAGGTTGTTTTTTGTGTTTCATTTCTTTGTTTCTTTTTTACCTTTTTAATTTCCTGCTTACAGCGTAATTGATATACACTGCAACAATAGTCAAATAGCAAATTGCATAAGTACCTTTTTCTGCATGATCTCGTTGGCTTACTTGACTTTAAAATGATACTGGATTTTCATCCGCTATTGAGGAAGACTTGAGGATGGTTATCTATCTAGATAAACAAAAGGAAAACTTGAGGGATGATTGTTAAGAGAAAAAATAAAAAGAACTTAGAGATGTATTAAAAACTTCATTTTCTTTTTAAAACTAATTTTTAAGGAGATAAACATAGTTCTTATTTTAAAAAGGACTCTATAAGCAATATTTAGCATTAAAATTACAAGCTTCATGAGTAATTCCAAAGGAAAAAAGCTTACACATGACCATAAAAACTTGATAAGATCTTATTCACCTAAATAATAGATTTTAAGAATATATTAAAAAACTTATTTGTTCTTTAAAATAAATTTATGAAAAAGTATACATGTTTTTTAGTTTAAATATAATTTTATGACAAATCACAAATAATATTGAATATTTTAACACGATAACTATCCAAAGAAAATGACAGAAAAGGAAGACTCTAGGGAAGACTTGCTCTTGTTTATTACCTGCAACTATATAGGTCAATCATGCAAGAAAGTTAATTTCCACCTTTTCTATAATCAGATTCCAGTCACTTTCCTCGAGATTCCGTTGTTTAAATAATCTCTGCGGGGACAAATACCTAGAACCACTCGCTAATTGTTCTCTCCATATTTCCTAAACATCCGAAGATTTTCTTTTAGACCCTTATAACCACAAAACATCTATTTATTTATTTTTTGATGAATGTGTGAGTTTATTCATTGAAGAGTAAAGAAGTACATAAGCTTAGGTGCATACCTCAGCATTACAATTCATCTAGGAGAATATAGAATTTGAAATTCTCCAACTATGACACAACAAAACATTTGTTTGAGATAGTTTAATTTTCCTAAATAAAGAAGCACCAAATAACTATTTAATACGGTGGCATTGTCTTTGTATGTTCTAGCCTATCTATTTAATTCCTTCCTCATTGGTATGTTTGTTACTACTGTAAAAGTAAATTCTGCACGTATGGCTAAAGGGCACCACTGCGGGATCTTGAAAATTTCTTATCGCCTTTGCAGTTTGACCCCACTTGTCATCAAGGTTTTCTTTCTTGTAAATAATAAGGACATTTTTGTTAAAAGTGAATATTGTCCTACATCAAATTAGAGCAAAGAATATAGACCCTTAATCTTATAAATGTTGAGATTTTTCCACCTAATATTTCAAGGTTTTAAAATAGATTCTTATATTCTAATTTCATATTAGAGCAAAGAATGAGCTTATGCTTTGTAATTTCTTATGCCTTGAAGTTGGACTTTAGTCCACGTGTAATGTTTATGTCATTGCACATGAGGAAGAATATTAAAAGTGTGTGTTATTTTCACATTTGAAGCATGAAAATGAACCATTGAGCTTATAATTAATGAAAGTTTTCTACCTAATACTTTAAGATTTTGGAATGAACCCTTACATTTTAATATAGTATCAAAGTCAATGATAAGCCTTCGCTTTATAAACCCTCATATCCCAAAGTTAGACTTCTCTCCACATATAGTACTTATGCCAACATACATGTGAGGAAAAATATTAAAGTTAGGTATTATCCTTATATGTTATTAGAGCCAACGATAAGCCTCAACTTTATAAACCCCTATACCCCAAAGTTGGACTTCTTTCCACATGTAGTGTGAATGGAAGCGTTAAAAATGGGTATTGTCTCACATCAAAAGTGAGAAGATAGGCTTTTGTTTTTATAAGTTTTGAGGTTTTCTCATCTAATGCATTAAAATTTTAAGATAGACCCTCATATTCTAATAATTTTAACCACTTTTTAACAAGTTGTAATCTAATTAAGAATTTATCTCATCCACAAAGTCAAAGTGATAAACTAATAATTTGCATATTGCATTATTGTTTTTGTTTTAACAACTTCTTTTCATGCTTATGGTTTCAATAATTGAAAAGCTATGTCTCTTTTGTTATGGTCCAATTCACTAGCTAGGTGTGCTAGACTATTTCACAATGTTGCACCTCTCTAAACTCATGAACAACATCATTTGCTTTGTTAGGATTGTCAGACTCCATCATTAGGCTAAAAGCTTAAGTTGATAGTCATTAGCTTATTATCTTAATACTTTCATATAGGTCATGCTAACCATTTAGGCTTGGGTACTTGGACTAACTAACGAGGCCCTCTCTACACCAAGTCCATTTAGATCCCTCTCTCTGTAGTTAACTCTACGCAACATAGAGTCCCACATTGAGTAGTGGATGGGCATAAAGTTTTGCACTTGATTTCACCTTAGGTGCCATAGGTTAGGCAGTTAGTTTAGGACTCAAACCTATAACCTAACTTTGATACCAATTCTTACCTACAAAGGGAGGGCTTTAAGTGGACCTAGTGCGGACAGGGCCTCTTTGGTTGGCTTGAGTATCCAAGCTTAAGTAGTTAGCACAACTTGTATATAAGTGTTAAGATAATAAGGTAATGTCTTGGTTATTAGCTTAAGCTTTTGGTATAGTTGTAGCATCTAACAAATCTAACATGCTTCATCATGGAGTAGAAAAAGTCTATTACACTTTCACTCATACTAGTAGGTTGGAGCCACAACTACTAGCCAACAAATGCATTTTGTTCTTTATGGCTTGTGTTTGGCAACAAAGATTGCTTTAATATCCACTAATGTCTAGTTTTGTTGAATGACATCAGTTTGTTTTGGACACCCTTTGTAATGTTGTGCATTGATTGCTTCTAGTTTTTCAATGAATGGTAAGAGTGAAGTTGAAATATAAATATCTTCTACGAAGTTGGTAATTTTATAAATAAAAAAAAATACTAAATTGCAGGGGTTCTCAATACTTCTTTAGCTTGATATTGGTGTTCCAAAAGAACAAGTGAGACGAAAGACATGTTTTGAAATAAGACGATCAAAAATGGAATCCACAAGAGATCAAAGTTAAGTTAGATATTGGGGCTCGTTTTTCAATTGTGGGTACAAAGACCTGTTTTAAAAACATTAGAACGAGAGTCCATTTTAAACGTTACACACAAAATCATTTCAGAATATTGAGCACTAAAACTTATCTTGTAACTCTGAACCTTGAAAATCCATTTTGAAACTACAAGCTTGATAGTTATTTCAAAATTTTAGGCACAATAATTTATTGAATTTGCTTGATTTACACAAGCCTCCAACTCGAGGAGTGTTAAATATTGACATTATTCCTAATTAAGCTTATGTATTTTTTTTGTTTGCATTGCTTGTTTTCATTTTATTAATGTTATGAACTTAAACTCAGTATATATTTTGAGCTCATTTACTTTATGTTAAGAAGGTATAGGAACCCTATTATTTTATAGCATCTGTTAATAAAATTTGAAACATCCTCAGCTTGCAAGCACTCAATCCGTGCATTCAATCTTAGTTCTGCTTCAGTGGCATTCAATCAAACATTTTTTGTTTTATTCTATTAATTTTATCAAAATCCATTGACGCTGTTGAATGACAATGGTTCGCTCCTGATGCCTTGTACGAAAGAGATTTGCGGGCTCATCGATAGAAAGGCATGCCATAGACACCATTGTAATTCCTTGAGCTTTTGGTAGTGGTTCAAAAACACCTTCGAAAGGTCCAACAAATACGGTTCACTATCATACTGACAAGGGACAGAAAGAAATTATATTCATACCTAACAAATGAGTTATTAATCTTCCTTAAATAGGTACAAGGCGTATGCAAAATGGGTCATGCATGTTTCTAGACGTCTGTGCCCCCGTTCCCCCTCCCACTGCCTATTCCCCCAGAATCCTTGGACGCCATTGTATTTTTCGCTTGGATTTAGTGCTACACTTGTTTATGCACGAAGCTTTTGTTGTACCAAGCTTAGGTTGGCATCAGTTGCCTTCCGATTGGCTTGTCTGCGGAACTTGGTTCTCGAGGAGCCAAAGTTCGAAATCCGACGCTCGGCACGTTGATTCCAGGAGGTTATTGCGTCCTTTCGAGACAAAAGCCAAAAAAGTGATAAAATAAAAGGCTTAAAATGAGAGTATTAAGCAATGCGATTAGGTGGAGGTGCCATAGATAATTGAATGCCTGTGCCTGTGACCTTGGTCTTGTTTCCTTATATTATCCTATCACGTGGACAGTGGCTGAGTTTCTTATTAAGCCCAACGCATATAGGCAAATTTCGAACGTTTTCTGGAGTAGTTTTTAGAAGCTTGAAAGCTCTCTTCGGCCATTAGGAGAGTAGGTTGAAACGTCCTTTGGCTGAGGATGGTTGCAAGTTCGCCAAGTTTAGATGTCACCGTTCAGGCCTCAAACTTTGTCGCTTGCACACGAAGTGCGTCAAAGCGTAGGGGTGCATGGAATGGATGGGTGCCAAAAAGACCAAAAGCCGATTTTGTGTTGAACCGAGATAATGGCCAAATATACGTGAATCCTGGCAAAATTGTCACAAGATGTGAGCAAAGAGAGCATAAGAGTTTGAGAATTCTCTGTATTGCTTACTTGAATATGAATGTACAATATAGTGGTCCTTTTATAGGAGAATGACAGTCCATGCTAGGAAAGAATATAAGTAATAATAACATGAATATTCCTACCATATAAGTAACTTCCCTAATAAGCCTACATTACATGGTAAGTATCTCAACCTATACAAAGAAAGAATAATACAATATACGACGATATCTCCAACACTCCCCCTCAAGCTGGTGGTTTAGGTGGCTTGTAAACATCAAACACACCTACCTTATTCAATAGGTACGTATGTTGCCTTTGACATAAGGCTTTGGTGAAGATATCTGCAGGTTGTTCCATTGTTCGTATTTCTTTGGTCTTGATAATTCCTTCTTGAATTTTGTCTCTTGTGAAATGACAATCGACTTCAATGTGTTTTGTTCTTTCGTGGACCATAGGGTTCACAGCTAATTTAAGAGCTGCATTGTTGTCACAGAATAAGAGTGTGAGACTTTTTATGTGAATACCAAGATCTCGAAGAAGTCCTCTCAACCAAATAACTTCGCTAGTCTTAGCTATGGCTTGATATTCATATTCGGCATATGAAAGCGACACGGTGGACTGTTTCTTCATCTTCCAGGAGAGCAATGAGTTTCCTAGTTTAATACAATAACCAGTGGTCGATCGTCTACTCATGGGACATGTAGCATAGTCTGTGTCACAATATGTTATCATTTGCATGTTGCAATTTCTTGATAAAAGGATTCCTAAGCCTAGACATCCCTTCAAGTAGTTGATGACTTTCAGAGCAGCATTCATGTGAGACAACTTCGGTTCATGCATGAACTGACTAAGTATCTGGACAGCATAACAAATATCAGGCCTTGTCATGGTGATGTAGATGAGTTTCCCAACGAGTCTCTGATAGCTAGAAATGTCCTTTAGTGGAGGATCTTCATCTAAAGGCGAAACTCCCACATCATACTCGGGTGTTGTAAGGCTCAAGTTTTGTTCAAAAGGAATGACTGCGGGCTTGCATCCAGAGAGACTAGCGTTAGACATGATTTCCAAAACAAACTTGCGCTGACTGAGACAAATGCCTTGAGGAGAACGAGCGATTTCAATCCTCAAATAATATTTGGGAGGTCCCAAATCTTTAATACAGAACGTATAGTGTAGATACTGTTTGAAATTTTTAACAGTTGTGGGGTGACTTTCCATGATTAAAATATCATCCACATATATTAAAAGATAAATTAAGGAAGAACCATGACGCCAAGTGAATAATGAATAATCACAGGCGAGACTGACGAAAGTTAACAGAGAGAAGAGCATAAGTGAATTTTGCATACCATTGATGAGAGACTTGTTTAAGGCCATAAAAGGATTTACGAAGACGACATACCCGAGACTCCCCTGCCTGCGTAATCCCGGAGGAAGGTCCATGTAGATTTCTTCGTCAAGGTCACCATGAAGAAAGGGATTGTGGACATCCATCTAATGAAGGGGCCAATCACAGAGGGCAATAATGGCAAGGAAGGAGTGAACAATGCCTTCTTTGGCCATAGAAGAGAAAGTATCTTGGTAATCGAAACCCTCTTTCTGAGTGTAACCTTAGCCACCAAGCGAGCCTTATAGCGTTCAATGGAACCATCAGCCCAGTGTTTGACCTTATATACCCATTTGTAACTAATGGAGCAACGATGAGAAGGACAAGAAACTACATCCCTAGTACGGTTGTCAGCAAGAGCAAGAAGTTCATCTTCCATAGCTTGTTGCCATTTGGGGTCACGAGCAACCTCATGATAAGAAGAAGGTTCAGTCTCCGCAAAAACCTGACTGATGAAACATAAATGGTTGGGAGAAAGCAGAGCCAAGCTTACATAAGAGGAAATAGGGATACTGAGAGCCAAGAGGAGTCACACCAAAACAGACATAGTCATGGGTCCAGATCGGGGTTGAGTGGCACGTCTAGAGCGGCGAGGAGCCATAGGAGGGGGTGTATGGTGGGGAGAGGGTGGAGCAACAGGGGTGAAGGAGGTGGCCACATGAGGGGCAATATAAGGAGCAATGGCCAGGGAATCATTAGGAGCATGCGATGAGGTAGTGGGTAATGGCTGAGGCAGGGGTTCCAAGACCAAGGAGGAGGGAGGAGTGGGAGTAGGTGAGGCAGGAGGTAAAGAGAGAGGGGTAGGGTCAGGAACAACAGTTGGGGCTGAGGGAGGTGGAGGAGGGGAGACGGGAGCAGGCAAGTTAAGAACCAGCAGGGGCAGAGGCGACCCCATCTCATCCTCAAAAAATAGTGGCCAGGACCTGTCGGGAAACTCAACAGAGACATTAGAAGATGACTGAGACTGAAAAGGGAAAACATCCTCATGAAAAATCACATTGCAACTGATAAAGAATCGATTAGCGGCGGGGTCGTAGACACAGTACCCTTTCTGCAAATGAGGGTAACCCATGAAGATGCAGCGAGTAGCACGAGGACTCAGCTTATCCCGAGGACCAACGGTGTTTGCAAAACAAAGGCAACCAAAAACCCAGAGGTGGGAGGTCTCCGGAGTTTTCCCAACAAGTAACTCAAAAGGGGTTTGCCACAAGGAACTTGAGATGGCATGCGATTAATCAGGTAAGCAGCAGTGATCACACAATCACCCCAAAAAATGTGAAGGATGGAGGCTTGGTACATAAGGGCCCGAGCAACCTCCAGAAGGTGACAATGTTTGTGTTCAACAATGCCATTTTGTTGAGGGGTATAGGTGCAAGAACTTTCATATAAAATGCCGCAAGAAGTGAAGAAGGAAGAGTAATGAGAGTTAAAAAAATCACGGGCATTATCAGTGCGAATGCGCTGAACGGAGGTGTGAAATTGGGTGTGAATGAGGGTAAAGAAATGAGAGAGATGGGAGAGGACTTGGGACTTGGATTGCATGAGGAAAACCCAAGTGTTGCGAGAGAAGTCATCGACAAGGGTGAGAAAGAAACGAGAACCATCACGGTGGGGTGTGTGGTAAGGGCCCCAGATGTTGAGGTGGATAAGAGAAAAAATAGGAGAGGCACGGAAGAACTAGAAGGAAAGGGTTGGCGAGGTTGTTTCGCTAAAGGACAAATGGGGCAAGCAGATTGGGGAAAGGAAGCACTATGACCTAAACGTTGGTGCAAAAGAGAATTATTATTAATGTTTGCATTACAAAAGGTGCCCTTAGGAAGGAAGTACATTTGGAAAAATAAAAAGTTGTGGGGCAGGAAGACCAAAAATAAAGCCCTTGAGAAATGCTACCCAAGCCCATTGATTTGCCAGTCGAACGGGCCTGAAAAAAACATGAATGAGAAGTCATGACAACATGGCAATCATTTTGTGCGCAAGTTTGAGAAACAGAGATAAGATTAAAGTGAAATTTGGGAACAAATAAGACATTTTTTAGGGTGATGGTAAGGCTGAGTGTGACATCACCAATGTGAGTGACAGAAGTGATGTTCCCATTGGAAAGACGGACAAATGAGGAAAGGGAAAAATTATGAATTTTGGAAAATAATTTTTTTGTCACTGGCACTTGAATCAATAATTCATGCATGAGGAGAAATCGAGTTCATGAAGCAAAAAGAAGTACCTGAAAAACTGGCAATTTTAGCAACCTCCAGAGAGAGCGTGTTGCCAATCCAAGCGCAAATGAGTTGCGCGCACTTACGCCATTGACGCAACAGTCGGGCGTCGCTCGGAAGGGGAACGGAGCCGTCAAGGAATCCGTCCTTGTCTTTGGTGATGAGCACTCACCGAAAATCGCGAGACCAAACGGTGTAATTGGTGGCGCCGAGCAAAGGATGCGTGAGAAGACGTCGGGCCGTCAAAGGCAGCCGTGGGTGAGGAGTGTGGGGAGGCATCCTCGAGGATGGGGACATCAGGATCAGTGGAATGTGTGGCCATGGAAAAAAAAAAGGTGGAAAGAAAAAAAAAAAAGGTGAGGACAAGGGAGCCCGAAAAAAAAAAAAAAGAGCGGAAGCAAAAAAAATCAAGAAAAGAAGGCTCTTGATACCATGTCACAAGATGTGAGCAAAGAGAGCATAAGAGTTTGAGAATTCTCTGTATTGCTTACTTGAATATGAATGTACAATATAATGGTTCTTTTATAGGAAAAGGACGGTCCACGCTAGGAAAGAATATAAGTAATTATAACATGAATATTCCTACCATATAAGTAACTTCCCTGATAAGCCTCCATTACATGGTAAGTATCTCAACCTATACAAAGAAAGAATAATGCAGTATACGATGGTATCTCCAACAAAAACCATGGGGGTCACTATGTCAAGACGTACGAGATGAGGCTACAGAAAAATGGCTTTAAATAAAAAATGAGGTATGAAATAAAAATACAGAGTAAAACATGAGCAAGAATGTAAAGAGAGAAATACAAAACAAATTGAGTCCATTTGTAAAGAAACTAAAATAAAGGATTTAGTTGTAAAGTTTTTTAAACTTTTTTTCTTAACATATATTTATTGTATATGATAATTGTAGGCTTTTCAAAAATACAATTGTTAAACTTAATTTTTTATTTGATGAATTCTATATGTAAAGATATACTTTTAAATTTTATATTATCTTATTTTTAGATGAATAAATTAGCATATTTATTTAAAAAAATTAAGTCCACTTAGTATTGGGGTCTTACCTTTTAAAAGAATGATATAAAAGAATGGTAAAAAATTTAAACAAATCCCAACTGAATCAAGGAAAGAGGACCTTGTTTATCTAAAATAAAGTAACTTTTTGGGTGCTTCCGTGGATAGTCCATATGATCTGACACTAAGTTGGGAAAAATGGAGTGTGGCTATGTACCCACGAGGTCACTTGTCGTATGCAATAAGATCGGGGTTTTTGTCAGGAGCGTCTCAAACTTGGGGTTCTTATTTATTTTGATCTTATACTTTATTTTGCTTTCCCTTCGAGACTTCTCACGTGCTATTGCAAGATCGAGGTTTTTGTCAGCAATTTCATTTTTTTATCGTACTATTTTTATGGGGGACAGAGTTTGAGATGAATTAAATTTTCATCGGTTACCGGGAAAGACTATAAAGAGTGAAGAAAAACTTTGAGGGAAAGATTTTAGATCGGCATGAGTTCAAGATGAATTAAATTTTCATCGGCTACCGGGAAAGACCATAAAGATTAAAGAAAGACTTTCAGGGATAGATTTTAGTCAGCCGTTGGCACTGGTTATTAATACCGAGAGTTCTGCTGTTCATCAATTAATCTGCATTTACACACCCGTACAATCCTCTCAGAAAGCCAGTCTTTGCTCTGTCCAAATCCCAGTCTTGTTTGCTCTTATAGCAATTACTCAACAACCAGGATAGCTTCTTATTCCTTTCATTGCTTTTCTGGTCTGAATACTACCGTTGAATTTCGCTTGAGAAATTCTGATAACTTTACGCTGCTTAGATTTACGAAATGTTTTTGCTTCTATACCAAAAGAGTTCACTGGTTTTTTGTTTCATATTTTTAGGAATTTTGGTACCAGTTGAAGTTCGTGGGGTTCTGAAGGTTGATTTCTTCATTTTGACATTGCATCATGACTGCTGGAGAACCTGCGCCAGAGCGTTGGAAGAGGTTATCATGTTTATATCTGCTCTCTTCTTCTTCTTCTCCTTCTTCTCCGCTAACAAGCCTATATAGCTGCTCCTAAATTTGAAATCTAATATTAGGGGGAAACGTTATTAACGGATTTAAATGAAGTGGACTCATGAATATTTTAAAAAGATAAAGCTGTTTTGTTTTCATCTTCTTTCTTTTTCTTTTTGGTGTTTTGGGATGGGGTGGGGTTCAAGGATGGTCTAGATCCGACTAAAAATGAAGAAAATAAGTCCGAGAAGCCCGAATGCGGCCTTCTCTTTTAAATAGTGGCATTAGCCTCCGGTGATGTGAAATTAGAGCACATTTTAACTGGATCTTGGTTTTGCTATGTTCTGAGCACGTAAGACTTTAGAATAATCACACACACACACACACATAGATTAACCCCGATTCTTGATTTTCATACTCCGTTCGGGCTTTGGTTTTGCAGCATATTTAACCCAAAGCAGCACAAAAGGTGGGATGTTATGTTTTTAGCTTCGTGCGTGTTTGCGGTATCAGTGGACCCTCTGTTCCTCTTTATTCCTGTCATCAACGAAGATAAGAAGTGTCTTTGGTTAGATAGGAGATTAAAGATTGTGGCCATTTGTCTGCGGTCAATCACGGATACGATTTATGTTGCGAATATCATCTTTCAATGTTACGGTCTTTACGGCAAAGGTAGGGCTGCTCGTCAACGTGAACAACACGACAACGCCTTAGATGATCAGCAAAGAGCTAAAAGGCACTTGTGGTCGCATTTGGTAGTTGATATTCTCGCTATCCTTCCACTTCCACAGGTATGGGCAGCTAATTCTACTTCTATACTGTGTTTGGGTATGCCTTTCGAGTTTTAACTAGAAAGAGGATTCTTTCCAGTTTCCTCTCTTCTCGAATCGACAACATGTGAAAATTAGTTTTTTCAAATTAATTCGTTTTTATTACCAAATTAATTTGTAACTTATACTGCATTGAGACGTCGAGAAGAATATAACAAAACATATGAGCATTCTCAAGTCATTTTCTTAGTTTTTTTCACTCATTTGAAATTGAGTATACTATGTCAGTTTTCATTTCTTTTATAAAAGGGATGAAGAATTAGTTTTTAATTAATAATCACTTGTTCATGCAACATGAATTTTGTGACATTTCTACCATATATCATAATAGTTGCAAAGGCAAGTAATGCAAATATAAAACAACTCACATCAATGAATCTTACATGTTGTCATTATAATTTATGCAGGTGTTAATTCCAATAATTTTTACAATAGCAAAGGGCTTGAACCTTTTTAGTGTAAGGAGGCTCTTGGATGCAGTTGTCTTACTCCAATATGCACCTAGAGTTCTTTGCATCTACCTCTCATGGAGGAAACTTCAAGGATTAGACTACAAACCTGTTCCAATAAGGGTTAAAGCTGCATTTAATTTCTTCCTTTATATCCTTGCTAGTTATGTAAGTTTTAAGTATCTTTCTAGCTTTCAAAGCATGTATTTTATTTATTTTTGCTTATTGCAACACTTTTTATGAGTACAAGCTTTTTATGGAATTGTTTGATTCATCAATCTTGACAAACAAATGAGTACGCATTGCATGGATACCTTATGCCTATGCATAACAATAACTTACGGTTATTGAAATCTTTAAAACTCATGTATAGAATAACCTTCATATATATTCCTTTGTAAGCCATTAGCTTTGCAATTACTGGAGTTATATAGCATTTTGTGTAATTATCTCAAAAATACATGAAAGACTATTAGTGTGTATTGACTTAAGGTATATGATATGGGATCCTTAGCAGCTAGGGACAACTTGTTATTGGAAAAACATAAGCTTTCAAATAACAAATTTCCTTGAGAAGGTATCTGGGAATCCCGATCTGTTTGTGCCCCAATCAATAGTGGTACATGGACTACTGTTTCTGTGCAGAACTACTGTGCTTTAGCTTTGTATCTTTTCTTTATTTTTTCCCACTTTTTAAAAGAAAGTAGTATTTTCTCTGCCTTCATATCTGCAGAATAATCTACTGATGATTGAGAGACTTGCTTGTGTTGTAGGTACTGGGTGCCTTCTGGTACTTATTATCTATCGAACGTGAGACCACTTGCTGGCACAAAGCATGCAAAAGACATATTGAATGCACCTCAAGTTCTTTTAAGTGTGGTCGCAGTTCTGAAGATTACACATTTGTAAATGATTATTGTCCAGTAAAAACAGAAAACACAACGTTCTTTGATTTTGGAATATTCTTTGAAGCCATTCAATCTGGTATCGTAACATCCAGAAACATTCCGCAAAGGATCTTGTACAGTTTCTGGTGGGGCCACCGAAATCTGAGGTTTGCACTCTGACTTTTCAGATTAAGCAATCCCTCCATTGTTTCTATCAGAGCTTGTCATCAGTAACTATTAATACCCCGCTCTTATAAATTCCGACTCCGTTTTTCATAAGTAGTTCTGGTTGTTCTTGCTCATTTTGTTGCAGCTCTCTTGGTCAAAACCTTAAAACAAGTACCAATGTATGGGAAAACTGCTTCGCCATCTTGATTTCAATCTTGGGGATGCTGCTGCTTTTGTATTTCATTGAAAATTTGAAGGTTGGTGTTAAGAATTTTCTTTGATCTTTGTCGCCTTGGTTTATATAACTATCTATGTAAACATAAGCTAATGTTTCTAAATGCACAAAATCACATACCTTGCACTCTGAATCACTGAGACATTGCTGAAAGTATTGCTAGAGGTTAGATTATGCAATTTATGATATCTCTCATTTGTTCTACCATGTTGAACTTTTGTAAATTCTAATGACACCATTAAAATAATAAAAAGACTGCATATTTTGATGTTAAAACATTGATTGAGTGATGAAATTTATCGTCTCTTATCACCTTAATCATTTGAATATATTAACTTGTTTATTGGTTTTATATAAGCTAAACTCGTTGCTTGGCAGAACTACATGCAATGGATAAACAAAAGTTCGAAGAACATTACTAAAATCAGAGAAATTAAAGATCTAGAATCGTGGATATCCAAAATCGGACAACGTTGTAAGGGAAAACGGAAGAAGATTATCTCCAAGGTGCGACGACGTATACTAGAAGAAAACAAAGACATTAATATGCCGAATCTATTCTCCTGTCTTCCGCCGCCGATAAGGCGGAAAATTCAACATTGTGTTTGCTTGCCTCTGCTGATGAAGGTGAGTTTCTTCCTCTATTTGCTTTCTTTCTCCCTCCTTTCGGACAAAAGATGAAAATTGAAATATAAAAGCTTGAAAATATGTAGAATAATTGGGAAATGGACAGGGAAAGTGATTCTTAACGGCATAGAATCAAGTTGATCTTTAACAATTATTGAGTCAGTAAATACTTTGGATGATTAATCCTAGAGTAACATTTTTGTTGGCTCTCCCTCCATTGAGGGGGCTTGTTGGTTTTCGGAGTTTGTTCTGAAAATGTGATGAGAAGTAGGATGAAGTCAGGTGGATTATATTGTCGGTTTCGTTGCCCGAGCCACCGCGGTTATTGTTGTTTCCGCGCCGGAGTGACTGCCATTCTTGTGTATATCAATTTTGTTTAATGAATTTTGTTCATCCAAGAAATTTAGGTGCCCATGCTGGCTAGAAGAAGCGAAGAAGATTTGAAGTTGATAAGCGAACACCTGCAACCAGTGCTCTACCAAAAGAACATGCACATTTTCCGAAAGGGAGATGTAATCGATGTAATGCTCTTCATTACCAGCGGCAGTATCTTGACAGACATGGGTGCAGGCAGTGCTCATCATATTGAAAAAGATCAATTCTTGGGAGAAGAGCTTCTAGGTTGGATGAACAACTGCTCCTCCTCGCCCTGCGTGTCCAAACTCCCAATCTCTAATAAGAACGTTAAAACCATTACAAAAGTTGAAGCCTTTGCTCTATCGTTCTGCGATTTAAAGGCCGTTTTTCCAAATCTTAGCCAAGCAGCTTCTGATGCAGGAGCATCCGAATGAAACTTTCGCCAGTGACTGGATGAAAGGAAGAATGAAAAGGGCTACAAAACGGATAATGTGTCATGCACTCAGCGCTTCAAGACAACCACCATATTCAGCAGTTGCTCTCTTTTTGTTAAAAAGGAATAGTTTGTTTGGAGGTCTTTTTCTGGAGTTTGTAAAAAAATCCAGAATTGTTAGTTGTCTTAATTCTGAATGGGAAAGTTAAGAATTAGGATTGTTATTTGCAACATGAAGCAGTGACACTGTTTTTGGAATATAACATCACCAAGACAAAGGTGGACCTACGGATCCTCAAATCCAACAGCTAACTCAAGGAAAAAAAAAATTAGAGACCTAAAATAAAAGAAACCAAGCCAATCAGTTGATTAACCCCAAAACCGAATTTTAATAGCTAATTACATGGAGAGGTTATACTCATCTACTCACATCGATGACCATCTCATCTATCTCACATATATCAATTTGCTCCAATGAGCTGTGGAGCGAAATTTCCCTGAGAACGCCACCATCACCACCACCAACAACCAAAACCTGTAAAGTTAGTCTCAATGACACTGAGCACCACAACAATAATGAAGAGGGAAAATCAGAAAGAAAATTCAGGCAGAGTACAAGATGCCCACTCCGTCTTCACACTGGTAAACAATATAATAGTAACATGAGTGAAAGAAAACAGAAGGACAGAGTTTAATCTTTCGCTTTTCAATTAAACATAGTCTGATCATTCTTTTTTCAATAGAGAAACCAACTAATTATGAAAAAAAAAGAATAATTAACCACAAAAATAGTGGCTGAAGATGTCGCACCAAAGCTTTTATATCATATTCCACTAAACCACATGTTCTTCATGACAGAATTATAGTTGGACAAATTGTGGAAGATTTCATTTTTCACTTCCTCTGCATAGAATCTGAAACGGTGTTTCTAACCAATCTTGGTCATAAACCAACGAAATGGCCACAAATCAATTCAATGAAATACACCCGTGCAAATTTTAAGTGGCGCAAATAACTATAATCGTAGAGACAGATCATTGAAATGCCAACAAACTTTGGAGTCATATATTATGTAGCCTGCTCCCCAATCATCATAGTGCCACCATATTCTCTTTCATAAGCCACAAAATGTAGGCTGCGTTTCAAACTTTGCATGTTACAATCACATAAACGCACTAAAGGCAGAACCTCATTCATAGATCAAGGGCTAAATTAGATTCACTCACGCAAAATGTAGAAAATATAAATCACCAAGACAAAGTGATGATAAAATTAACTAGTTGGAGTTGTTCCACCCTACTCATTATCTCACTATGTCAATTATAACAAAGGATATTGTTTCCAATATGAATTGACAGAGTAACTTAAATTCATTTGACAAAATTTTAAAGTTCCATTCCATCTCTTCAAAAGGAGTCTTCACTATTTACTATTGCTCCAATTTTAAAGGAAATCTATAATCAAATGGAGGAATAGGAGATCCAATCATCTATACTATCAGTGCCTCCTTTTAAAGTTCCATGAAGCATATGGATTACAACATTACATTCTTAAGTTTTTAGGAGCCAAAAGTACAAACTTCAACTATCATAAATTCTAAATTCTCTATCTTTTTCTTACTAATGATTTACTTCTCTTAGCCATAAAGTAAAGTAAAGACTAGTAGCATCAAGTATAACTAGCATAATTGTTTGAACAGTAGTATAAAATGCATCAATACATGGTAACCATAGAAATCCATTTCTTCAATCAGAAAATGCACAAAAACTCTAAACTGACAGAAAAATTTATCAACAGCGGGGACTTCAAAACCATGATTTATTTTTCGCAATGAATGGTAAGCGTGAAGTTGAAATATAAATATCTTCTATCAAGTTGGTAATTAATAAAAGATTAAAAAAAAATACTAAATTGCAGTAGTTCTCAGTACTCATTTACTCCGACATTGGTGTTTCATAAGAACAAGTGAGAGGAAAGACGTGTTTTGAAGTAAGACGATAAAAATCCGCGAGATATCAAAGACAAGTTAGATACAGGGTATTGTTTTTCAATTGTGGCTACAAAGACCTGTTTTTTAGAGACACAGATTCATCTCAGAACGTTGAGCACCAGAACTTATCCTGTAACACTTGGCCTTAAAAATCCATTTTGAAATGACAAGCGTGATAGTTATTTTGAAGTTGCGGACTTGAGAACCCATCTCCGGTAGCTTTTGCGCCATTTGCCAGTTGATATTTCGTGGCCTCTGATTCTACAGGCTGCTTCTAAGCTTGCCATTTCTAGGCTACGTTCAGCCTCATTTTCGGGTTGCTTTGGGGCCCCAAGGTCTCTCCCGACCTAGTTAGCCTCTTTTAGACAGGGCCTACGTCTTTCTCTGCACCTACTTACAACGAACCATGCCTCTTCTTGGCTATCCCTCCCTGTAGCGTTTGTGTTTCCTAGCATAGATGCTCCGAATTGTGTTGAAACATTTAAGTTGCGCATCACACTAATAATTCATAACAATGCATAATATAGATTAAGGCACACACAATAACACATAAGTTAGAGTGGTTTGGCCAAGTGACTTATGTTGATTGTCATCAATAAATCTACCTATCTTTTTTCTTTTTTATTAATAAAATTATTAGAAGTATGAGTATTATTTTTCACTTTTTAAATTTGAATGCTTTTTATTAGATTCTTGACTACTTACATAACTTTAACATTGACTTTCTGTGTAATTTAAGAGTTTTGCAAATCTCTCACATCATCTCTTTATGCATCAAGTTGCTATATCATGCTAAGTCATAAAAGGCTTTGAGCTGCAAGGCTTCTAGCCTCTAAGCCTCTTTTCAAAGTTTATAGAATATATTTCATGTCACCCTTCTTTATAAGTTTTCTTACTGAAGGCTTTTTTTTTCCTCTCTCTCTCTCTACACGATAGACAATTATAGCACACTCGCACGATTCTGCAAAATTCTAAAATCGCTTAGCACATATCCACTCACTACGCGTGGGTCATAGGGGTGCAAGGACAAGTTAGTTTGTAGAGTCTATTTCATGTCACCCCCTCTTTATAAGTTCTGTCTAGAGACTTTTTTTTTCTTTGTTCTCTCTAGACGATAGACAAGTATAGCACACCTGCACGATTCTACATATTTTAAAATCGTTTAGCAGATATCCACTCACTACGCGTCGGTCATAGAGGTGCAAGGACAAGTTTGTTCTTACAATTATTACAAATATCCAACAGATGGACTTTGTCTTTTGTGTTCAGGCCGTGCCTCTGACAGCATTTCGCCGTGTGTTGTCTCGCCATTTGTACCTTTTCGACTTATATCTGGATCTTCTGCGGGTTATGGGTAGGGTATCGTATGTAAAGGCTGGAGGAGAAAGTGTTGGGTATTGGAATAGGTTGGAAGAGGAACAAAGATATGGAAGAAAATTGGTAAAATGAGGAGGTAAGGTTGGTTGAGGCAAAACGTCAAACACGTGGTGGGCAGAAAATTTAAGAGTGAAAAAAAAATCAGCCTTTAATGAAGAACAAAATTCACCCTTCTATACAACCCACCAAGATTACAAAGGATCACAATGAATTAAACTCAAGAGAGTTGCAATCTCTTGAATATACAAGCACAAGCAACACAATTAACAACACTTTGAGAGGAAAGAAAAACTCACAATCTTGAGCAACAATGGGAACTACTTGGAACTGCCGTTCCTAGGAGAACTCTTGCTGGAGGACTCCGTTCACTCTCTTGCTTCACTTGCTTCTCACTTCGTTCTACATCTCCTCCAAGTGCTCCATGGTATTTATAGCTCCATAAGGTCGGTGCTTCCTTTGTTGAGAGAGCTTGATGTTGGAGATATTTTCTAGAGAAGATTCTAGCCGTTTCAAGGAGGGAGAGCTCTCTAGAATTTTCTGGTTTTCTCTGCACATTTCCATCATCGGGGAAGAAGAAGGGAGAAGGGAGAAGAGAGAGGAAGTCATGGGCTCCTTGCCCTTTGGGCTTTCCTTCTTATTTGGGCTGATTAAGTTTAAACCCAACAGAAAGGTGGAGGAGAAAAGGACGGGACGTGACTGACCCAGTAAGTGCGTACGTGAAAAACACGAGCAAAAAATGTACCCACACGTCACTAAGCTGTTCGCATTCCTCAGACTGAACGGCAGACAAGCGGCACGATGCGTAATAATTGAGTAAAGCGAGGAAAGGACGTCGGGGGAGTGATTTACGTTCTCTCATGAATCGGCGACAGCAGGTGAGTAGATGGGAACAATGCAAATGGCAAGAAACCAGAGGTGTTGACGGTGGGAACAGCGACAGAATCTTAAAGATGGCTGAGATGGGACATTAAGCTTCACAATCAGAGTCATTTATATTGGCCAGTACTCTATGCAGTTGTTGATTGCGCTACATCACTTCTGGCTTGTCAGAACTCTAAATAAGCGTGGAAAGGAGAGGCTTAGTCTCTTTATGAGAAATCTGTGTAAAGTACTTTTGAGTTATTTGGTGGTTTGGAAGTCAACTTCCTTATTTATTAGAAAGATTTGAGAGTTAAGAACATCAAAATTGTACCAGGATTCCTAGATTTTGGGCCATTTTAGACTTTTAGACATGGGAAGTGGGGTTGATGTACAAGAGAGACGTACACAATTGTACCGGGATTCTATTTTTTAGTAATCATTCTATAAATACGAAGAGAAGCCCCTATATACTCTCCAACAAGGCAAACCTTGAAATACGTAAACTTTAAAGCAAGATTCGAGAGATCTCTCCAAATAATAAAACAAAAAAAAAAGGAAAAGAAAAAACAAAAAAGACATCTGAGAAGTCATTGGCCAAAAAGGATGAAAATAAACAACCAAAAGATAAAAAGCCTTGTCCTGTCATGCTGGCTGTTTCCCTACACTGGAAGAGATGCTACTCCGAATGTGACTTCCCTCCTAGCCGTGCATTGATTTGCGCCCTCTTGAGTAAGCTTAGCTGGTTCCATGGCTCTGTTGGCGTCTGCAACAGAAAGGATGAGGTGAGCATCTTGTTCTTCTATCTTGAGTATGCGTTGATCTTCCGGAGTAGTGGGTTTAGCTACGGGGAAGGGAGAGTGTTGAAGCTCAAGTGGGCCCAAAAATTTACACACAAAATGGTGGAGGACAAAAATACAAGAATTTTATTTATACAAAAAATGAATTTTTCACAAGGCCAACGACAAGGCACTTACCTCACTTTTGCTTAACACTTTACAAGCACCTTTCTTTAGACACTTTTTGGACACACTTTGCCACTCTTGGACACCTCACTTACACACACTTCACTCACACTTCTTGGTTGCACGTAATGGGATGGAACCCCCCTTTTTACAGAGTTCCTAACCGACTTCATAAGTCGGTTTCACCAATTTTTTATTTCCTCTTAACTTTCTAGACAATTCTATCACTAACCTTTTTTATTTTTTTTTCAGCCGTACTTTTGGACCATTCTTCTCCTTTCTTTCGGTGGGAGTTTTCTACCATTCTCTAGTTGATACTAGAGAATTCTTCATGTGGGCCGCAGCGTTGATTTTCTTCATTTCTCCCCCTCAACGCTGACTTTCTTCAAGAGCTTTCTACTCAACATTCCCAAGCTCTTCCTATGCTTGCCGAAATTAACTGATTCTAATCCCTTAGTGAAAATGTATGCTACTTGCTCCTTTGTCTTAATTGGTTGTAGCGAGACTTCTCCATGCAGAACCTTTTCTCTAATAAAGTGATAATGTACTTCTACGTGCTTAGTTCTTGCATGAAATACGGGATTTTCGGCTAACTTTATTGCTGAAAGATTGTCACAAAATATTTGTGTTGGCTTATCTGTTTGCTGCTCCAAGTCTTCCAACAATTGTACTAACCAGGTACTTTCTTGTGCTGCCATTGCTGTTGCCCTGTATTCTGCTTCCGTTGTTGATAGGGAAACTGTAGGTTGTCGCTTGCTGCACCAAGATATTACTCCAGATCCAAGACTGAAAGAGTATCCTGTAGTTGATCTCCGTGTCGTCTTGTCTCCAGCATAGTCAGCATCACAGAAGCCAACTAAGTTGTTTTTCCTTTTTGTGTACAGGATCCCATAGTCTGCAGTTCCCTTTACGTATTGTAGTATTCTTCTAACTGCATTTAGGTGCGGTTGCCTTGGACTTTGCATAAATCGACTTACTAGACCCACTGCGAATGAAATATTTGGTCGGGTCATAGTAAGATAAATTAAACTTCCTACCAATTGTCGGTACATGGTAGGATCTTCTAACACTTCTCCTTCTCCTGCAGATAGACTGATCTTGGCTTCGACCAGAGTGGATGCGGGCTTGCATTCCGTCATGCCATACTTCTGCAACAATTCCTTAGTATACTTTTGTTGACATAAAAACAATCCAATCTCTACTTTATCAAGCTCGAGTCCAAGGAAATGCTTTAGCTCTCTAAGTTCCTTCATTTGAAATCTAACAGACAAGTTTTCCTTTGTCTGTTGATTTCCCTCATCATCATCTCCAGTTATGATAAGATCATCTACATAGACAAGAATAATAGAGATCTTACCATTATATTTCTTTACAAAGAGACTTGTGTCCGCAGGTGTCACTGAATATCCACTCTGGATGAGGAATTCTCCTATTTTCCCATACCATGCTCGTGGTGCCTGCTTTAAGCCGTATAGAGCTTTCTTCAACTTGCAAACGTACTGTGGTTGGCCTTCAAATCCTTTTGGCTGCTCCATGTATATTTCTCGATCTATTTCTCCATGGAAGAATGCATTTTTGACATCCATTTGCCATAATTTCCAGTCGTTTCTAGCTGCTAGAGCTATCAAGGTTCGTACTGTAGTGATCTTCGCGACTGGACTGAATGTTTCTTCATAGTCCATCCCGTACTGTTGTGAGAATCCACGAGCCACTAACCGAGCCTTGTATCTTTCTACTGTTCCATCTGCACGTTTCTTAATCTTATAAACCCATTTGCAAGAAATAGGTTTTACCTTGTTTGGTTTCGGAACGAGCTCCCATGTCTGGTTTTGTTTTAGAGCGTCAATCTCTTCCTCCATTGCCTTTCGCCACCTTTCATCTTTGCAGGCTTCTTCATAAGAGATTGGCTCAGAGTCTTCCTCTACTGCTAGATTAGCATCAAGGTACTTTGGATTAGGACGCCTCGCCCTGGTAGACCTTCGTAGTTCTTTTCTTGGTTCTTCTTCAAGTTCCTCCATTTGACTTGGGCGATCTTCTTCTTGCACTCTTATTTGACGAACACCTGTTTTCCACGGACTTGATGATCTCTTGGAGGATGGGCTAGAACGAGACTCTTCATCTTCACTGTGCTGAGACTCTCCATCTTCATCTTGTTGGGATTCTTCGTGATCCTCATCGTTCATCCTTTCCTTCATCATCTTTTCAAGGTTGTTGGAGTCTGGCAGCGTTATTCTTTCATATGACCACCAAGAAGATGCTTCATCAAACACCACGTTTCGTGATGTGTAACACCGATTGGTGTTTGGGTCACAGCACTTCCATCCTTTTCTTTCATCATCATAGCCCACGAATATGCAGCAAATCGCCTTTTTATCGAACTTGCTGCGTAAATGGTTAGGCACAAATACATAACAAACACAACCAAAAACACGGAAGTAACTTACAGTCGGTCGACTGTTCCTCAACTTTTCATATGGTGATACGAACCCAAGCCTTGGTTGTGGTAGACGATTAATAACGTGAGCTGCAGTTTTCATGCCTTCAGCCCAAAACCTTCCTGGTACATTCTTGGCATGTATCATACTCCTACATGTTTCGGCAAGATGTCGATTTTTCCTTTCTGCCACCCCATTTTGTTGTGGGGTATTTGCACACGTCAGCTGCCGACGAATTCCATGCTTCTTTAAATATTGATAAAATTCTTCTGACGTGTATTCTCCTCCATTGTCAGTGTGTAGGCACTTGATCTTGTAGCCCAGCTCTTTTTCTATCTTCTCCTTAAATTCAATAAATTTGGAGAGTACTTCAGATTTTTCTTTCATAAAGTACACCCATACATACCTTGAGAAGTCGTCAATAAAAGTCACCATATACTGCATGCCTTTAACCGATGCTTGCTTGATTTTTCCAAATACATCGGAATGGACAAGCTCCAATGGTTGTTTAGCTTGATACTTGGACTCGGTATACGGTAGTTGTTGCGCTTTGCCGAACTGACATCCAGAACAAACTGTGTCTGCTCGTACTTCCAACTGAGGGAGTCCATTCAACATCGACTTCTCCATCATTATCTTCAACCTGCTATACCCGACATGTGCTAGTCGAGCATGCCATAGATCTGCAGTTTCACTTTTTCTTGTCTTTTCTACGTAAGCTGTTTCTGCAGTCATTACGTAGATAGAGTCTACCTTTTTCCCTTTCATAATCGGCTCATCCAAAATTTTTATCTGTCGACATACTACAACATCTTCTGGGCTGAATACTACATAATTTCCAGATTTAGCAATCTGAGACACAGATAGTAAATTCTTCTTCATACCTGGGACAAGGTAGACATTTTCAAGCTGGGCTTGTTTCGAGCTGAAGCGTGGTATGCACATTCCTTTTCCCATATGCGTAATGGGAAGCTTTGTGTTGTTCGCTGTCACCACCACCTTCTTACCTTTGTATTCTTCCACGCTTTGGAGCTTTTCTCTGCAACCTGTCATATGGTTTGCACATCCAGAATCCATGATCCAATCTTGATCATAGTCTACAGTAGCGAAGTTTGATGTGCAAGCCTTTGCTGGTTCAATTGTTGAGCACGATGCTCCAACATTCCAACCTTCCTCCTCGTCGCCTCCTTCATTTGTGGCTGACGTTGCTGAATTACTTTGAGTTGGCTTGTTCTTCCTGAACCAGCAATCTCGTGCAAGATGTCCCTTTTTGCCACAGTTGTAGCATTCCCCTGTTCGTCGATTGCTATCACGTTGCTGAGGAGAATTATTCTGAGCTGGGCCTCGTGAAGCTCCCCCTTGCTGAGTACTTCTTCTCTGTTGGTGAGTGTTGGGAGAATTTTGCTTCTGTGTCCTTCCACTTGGTCTTCCTTTCCGAGTGAGAAGTGCCTCTTCTATCTCCTTTGGTGAAGCACTCGTCTCTGGCTTGCTTAGAGCTTCCTGATTTGCCAACAGATTTTCCAATTCTACGAGTGATGGTTGAGTAGACCATCCTCTTATGGCTATCATAAGCCCTTGGTATTCGGGTTTCAAACCCCTTATAATGATCCGTCTTAATCGTGCTTCACTTATCGCCGATTCTTTATCAAGTTGGGATATTTCGTCACATAGATACTTTTAACTTTAGTAAAGTATTGACTAATCGTCATGGATCCTTGGCTAATTGATGCAAGCTCATTTTCCAACTTTTGAAGCCTAGCTTCATTTGTTTTGGAAAATAGCTTTGCCAAGGTATCCCATGCTTCTTTTGGAGTCTCGGCATTTTTAATACGCTCCAAAAGCTCTTTATCAATAGTAATTTTTAAAGCATAAAGAGCCTTACCAGCCTTGACATCCCATTTCTTCTTTTCTTTTTCTTCCTTTGGTGGAGTAGCCTCACTCCCATCTGTGACGTCCCATAGATCTTGGCCTTGTAGATATGACTTCATGCATGTGCTCCAATAATCATAGTTGTAGTTGTTGAGTTTCTCCAGTCCTCCAGTTGTACTTGCAAAGTCCGCCATTATGATTGGTGTTGTGCTTCTTTGCTCCTTCACACCAAGAAGCTTAGTCCCGGACTAATCGGCTTCACAGCAACTTGCTGTTCACAATGGACAATCTTGACTTCGCTCCGACAGAGTAACGGCTTATTCCTGTTACTCAATATTTCTGCAAAACTTCAACCCCTTCTCAACCTGGGGCTCCGATACCACTTGTTGAAGCTCAAGTGGGCCCAAAAATTTACACACAAAATGGTGGAGGACAAAAATACAAGAATTTTATTTATACAAAAAATGAATTTTTCACAAGGCCAACGACAAGGCACTTACCTCACTTTTGCTTAACACTTTACAAGCACCTTTCTTTAGACACTTTTTGGACACACTTTGCCACTCTTGGACACCTCACTTACACACACTTCACTCACACTTCTTGGTTGCACGTAATGGGATGGAACCCCCCTTTTTATAGAGTTCCTAACCGACTTCATAAGTCGGTTTCACCAATTTTTTATTTCCTCTTAACTTTCTAGACAATTCTATCACTAACCTTTTTTATTTTTTTTTCAGCCGTACTTTTGGACCATTCTTCTCCTTTCTTTCGGTGGGAGTTTTCTACCATTCTCTAGTTGATACTAGAGAATTCTTCATGTGGGCCGCAGCGTTGATTTTCTTCAAAGAGATGGTTGAATTACTTCAGAAAGTGTTATCTTCAATTTATTCTGCCCTCTTGATGGTTTAAAACTACATATACTTGAAAAACGAGAAAGCAGTTGTCTTTCTGGGCCTGACTTAAGAGGAAGAAAACAAGTCCAAGGAACCCCAATGGAAGCCCTTCATTTTAAATACTGGCATGAATATCCCGGTGGAATCTCAAAGAAGAGTTGTTCCACGGAGATCGATATGTGTGAACAACCAACCAACGCAGCGATTGAGTTTTTAGCGTATTTGCACCGCGCTATGGAAATTACACATTTATTTGCATATTAGCCTGTCTCTTTTTCTAAAAATAAATTTATATATTATTTTTGAATATTTACATCTCACACGCTCTAACTCACGCATTTAAACGTTATTCACGGATTTAAATGAAGTGGACTCATGAATATTTTAGAAAGATAAAGCTGTCTTTTTTTTTTTTTTCCTCTTCTTCCTTTCTCTTTTCTTTCCCTTATTTTTATTTTGTGGGTAGGGGGGGTGGGTGGGTGTGGAGAGGAAGGGGTTGGTTCTGGGGTGGGGGTGGGGTTCTAGCATGGTCTAGATCCGACTAAAACGGAAGAAAATAAGTCGGAGAAGCCCAAACGTAGCCTTCTATTTAATATAATACTGGCAGTAGCCTCCGTTGGAACGTCAAAAGGATTAAGACTATTTGCACCGTGTTATGTGAGCATTTAAACTGGATCTTGGTTTGCTATGTTCTAAGCACGTAAGGCTTTAGAATAATCACACCTTCACATAGAGAACCCTGATTCTTGATTTTCATGCTCTGCTTTCGCATTGGTTTTGCAGCGTATTTGACCCAGACCAGAACATAACGTGGGATGTGCTGTTTTTAGCTTCGTGCGTGTTTGCGGTATCAGTGGACCCTCTGTTCCTTTTTATTCCTGTTATCGACGAAGGTAACAAGTGTCTTTCGTTAGATGGGAGATTAAAGATTGTGGCCATTTGTCTGAGGTCAATCACGGATACGATTTATGTTGCGGATATCATCCTTCAATGTTATCGTCTTTGGAGGGCTGCTTGTAAACATGAAGGATCCGACAACGCCTTAAAGGATCAGGAAAGCGCAAAATGGCAGTTGTGGTCGCATCTAGTAGTTGACATTCTCGCTATCCTTCCACTTCCACGGGTAAAGCCAACTAATTCTGCTTCTATACTGTTTTTGCTTCAGCAAAAAGGAAAATGGCACTTGTGGTCGCATTTGGTAGTTGATTTTCGAGTTACCAAATTAATTTGTAACTTATACTACAGTGAGAAAAATTGCTCAAGAAGAATATAAGAAAACATATGATATGAACCTTCTAAAGTCATATTCTTAGTTTTTTTTTCACTTATTTGAAGTTGAGTCTGCTATGACAATTTCCATTTCGTTTACATAGGGGATGAAGAATTATTTTTTAGTTAATAATCACTTGCCATGCAACATGAATTTTGTAACATTTTTGTCAATATCATAACAGTCACAAAGGCACCTAATACAAATATATAACAACTTACATCAATGATTATGTGTTGTTGCTATAATTTATGCAGGTGTTAATTCCAATAACTTTTTTCATAGCAAAGGATTCAAACCTTTTCAATGTAAGGAGGTTCTTGGATGCAGTTGTCCTACTCCAATATGTGCCTAGAGTTCTATGCATCTACCTCTCATGGAAGAAACTTCAAGATACAGACTACAAACTTGTTCCAATGAAGGTTAAAGCGGCATTCAATTTCTTCCTTTATATCCTTGCTAGTTATGTAAGTTTAATTCTCTTTCTAGCTTTCAGAACATGTATTTTATTTATTTTTACTCATTACATTACTTTTTATGAGTGCAAGATTTCTATGAAGTTGTTTGATTCATCAATCTTGATGAACACAAAAGTATGCATTGCATGGATACTTTATGTCTATGCATATCAATAACTTATGGTTATTGAAATCTCTTAAAACTCATAGATAGAATAACCTTTATTTATATTCCTTTGTAAGCCATTAGCTTTGCAATTACCAGACTATTAGTGTTCGTTGAGTACTCGAGGTATATGATATGGATCCTCATAGTAGCTGGGGAAAACTTGTTATTGGAAAAACATAAGCTTGCAGATAAAAAATTTCCTTGAGAAGGGTATATGGGAATACCGATATGTTTGTGCACCAACCAATAGTGGTACACAGACCACCGTTTTTGTGTAGAACTCCCATGCTTTAGCTTTATCACTATATTTTCTTCTTCTTTTTTCCCACCTTTTAAAAGAAAGTAGTATTTTCTCTTATTCATATCTGCAGAATAATCTGCCAACGATTGAAAGACCTGCTTGTATTGTAGGTACTGGGTGCTTTCTGGTACTTATTTTCTATCGAACGTGAGACCACTTGCTGGCACAGAGCATGCAAAAGTCATAGCGAATGCAGCACAAGTTCTTTTAAGTGTAGTCGCAGTTCTGGAAATTACACATTTGTAAAGGATTACTGCCCTGTAAAAGTAGAGAATACAACGTTCTTTGATTTTGGAATATTCTCTGAAGCCATTCAATCTGGTATCGTAACATCCACAAATATTCCACAAAGGATCTTATACAGTTTCTGGTGGGGCCACCGAAATTTGAGGTTTGTGCTGGTTACAATTTGACATTTCAGATTAAGCTATTCCCCCATTTTTTCTATCAGAGGTTGTCGTCAATAATTTTCTATATCTTGCTCTTATGAATTCTGACTCTGTTTTTCATAAGTAGTTTTGGTCGTTCTTGCACATATTTTGCTGCAGCTCTCTTGGTCAAAACCTTAAAACAAGTACCAATGTATGGGAAAACTGCTTCGCGATCTTGATTTCAATCTTGGGGATGCTGCTGCTTTTGTATTTCATTGAAAATTTGAAGGTTGGTGCTGAGAATTTTCTTTGATCTTTAGCGTCTTGGTTTACGCAATTACCTCGGTGAACATAAGCTAATTTTTCTAAATGTACAAAAGCACATACCGGGCACTCATTGAGTTATTGAGACTTTTTTAGAAGTATTGTTAGAGTTTAGATTATGCAATTCATGATATATTTCATTTGTTCTACCATGTTGAAGTTTTGTAACTCCTAAAAAATTCATGAAATCCATTCACAAATCCAGTTTGACTGGTAATTTAACGCTAATCAGTTTCTTATCTACAAATATCATTAAAATAATAACAAGATTGCATATTATGATGAAAGTTAATCTTTTGAATACTGTAACTTGTTTATTAATTATAAATGAGCTAAACTTGTTGCTTAGCAGAACTACATGCAATGGATAACCAAAAGTTCAAAGAAGATGACTAAAATCAGCGAAAACGAAGATTTAAAATCGTGGATATCCAAAATCGAGCTATGTTGTAAGGGCAATCGGACGAAGATTATATACAAGGTGCAACGACGAATATTGGAAGAAAATAAAGACATTACGATGCCGAATCTATTCTCTTGTCTTCCGCCGGAGATAATGCCGAAGATTCACCATTGTGTTTGCTTGCCCCTGCTGAAGAAGGTGAGTTTTTCTTTCTACTTGCTTTCTTTCTCCTTCCTTTTGGGTGAAAGAAGAAAATTAAAATACAAAAGTTCGAAAATATGTAGAATAATTTGGAAATGGATAGGAAAGTGATTCTTAACGGTGGTATATAGAGTCAAATTGAACTTCAACAATTATTAGGTCGCTAAATATTTTGATGATTAATATTTTAGTAACATTTTTGGTTGTCTCTTTCTCCATTAAGGGGGTTTGTTGGTTCTTGGAAATTGTTCTGAAAGTGTGATGAGAATAGACGATGTAATCAGGTGGATTTTATTGTCGGTTTGGTTGCCCGAGCCACCGCGGTTATGGTTGTTTCGGCGCCCGAGTGGCTGCCCCCTTCTTGTGGACATCAATTTTGTTTAATGAATTTTATTCATTGGAGAAATGTAGGTGCAAGTGCTTCAGGGAAAAAGCGACAAAGATTTAAAGTTGTTGAGTGAACGCATGCAACCAGTGCTCTACAAAAAGAACACGTACATTTTCCGGAAGGGAGATGTAATTGATGTAATGCTCTTCATTACTGACGGCAGCATCCTGACAGACACGGGTGAAGGAAGTGTTCAGCATATTGAAAAAGATCAATTCTTGGGAGAAGAGCTTCTAGAATGGATGTTCAACTGCTCCTCCTCGCCTTGCGTGTCCAAACTCGCAATCTCTAATAAGAACGTTAAAACCATTGCAAAAGTTGAAGGTTTTGCTCTAATGGTCTGCAATTTAAAGGCAGTATTTCCGAAGCTTAGCCAAGCAGTTTCTGATGCAGGAGCATCCGCATGAAACTTTCGCCAATGACTGGATGAAAAGAAGAATGAAAAGGGCTACAAAAGAGATAATTTGAAGAGAACAGGCTCTAATGTTCTCAGTGCTACAAGGCAGCCACCATATCCAGTAGTTGCTCTCTTTTTTGTTGAAAAGTAACAGTTTGCTTGAAGGTCTTATCTAGAGTTCGTAAAAAAATCTCCACTCGTGCTCCCGTGATAGAATTGTTAGTTTTTTGAATTCCGGATGGAAAAGTTTAGAATTAGGATTACTATTTGCTAAGCTGTGCTTTTAGTTCTTCAATAGTTTGCATTTTGGACGGTTGCTACTATCCAAGAACAAATTGCGCCAGCAATTCCTTCTTAATCTAGATTGAACGATATCTAGAGATATCTAGAGATATATGGAGAAAGATATTTAGAGATATCTGGACAACAATATCTTTCTTGTGAGATGTAAGTCATTGATGCGATGCTTTTCATCACGCAAACAATAGTTGCATTTCCCACATTGTTTGGCTGCTCAAGCAACCCTTTTATGGTTCCCTCATGACCTTTTACTTTGGTTGGATATTCAACATACAACTATTATAGTCCAAAAGTAATTAAACCTTGGATTTGTTATATTTGGTTTTAGAGCCAAGCACACATCCTAAATTTGAATCTAATTCCACAACTACGAATGAGATAATGACATCAAACAACACCAATAAGGGCACTGACCTAGTCATAGTCAACTACTAATTTAAATTTCGAAATATCCAACTGAATCAGAATAGCAAATTCACCACAGACAACTACATCGGTCCAAAGTGCTTGGGAAATAAACAGAACTGATTTTCAGTAATTCTCTACCATGTTCCACATGAACAGAGCAGAAAACGCAATAAGCTGACATCAAATCACAATATTTACCGCTAAGGTTGGAACATGAAGTAGGAGATAAATGAGAAATATCAATACATTGGATATGTTGGGACACTAGCCCAGGCATAGTGCACAAATCCCTTGAATATTTTTCAGCAAACAGAGATCATATATTATGCTATTATGCAACCCTGAGACGCACTTAGTAGCTTTTAGAGAAGATTCAAATTACTCTTCACTAAAGAAAGTTCTACAAAAACCTGGAAAATTCTAAAGAAGGTCCTAATAAACCTAGAAAACTCTTATAAATTAGGAGATGTTTCAATAGAGAATTCTAGAACTTAATTTAAGGCCATAGGATTAAATGAATCCTAACTATTCATTTGTACCCTTAACTCCTATAAATAGGTGTGGTTCCTTTTTATGGACTTACAGTATGTAGATGCAGTCATAAGTCTTATACTCTCTTTGTGTGCAATATAAATCTCTTTCTATAAAGTCTTTCTCGTTTTTCTTTTTACCTTTCTTTTCCTTTATCTCGTGAGCCTGCACGAAATCTTAGAATTATCTGACTTCGTGACAGCCGGGCCGTAATGCCGTGATGCTCTGGCTGCAGTCTCAAATGGCTTCTTCAAAAGCTCCCAAGCAGGACCTATTCATGAAACAAGGGACCCCGTGTATGAGATTTGGTTAATGTTAAACCTGATGAGTAACAAATTTTCGAACAAGAATAATAATAATAATAATAAAGAGACAACGAGAAGAGGAAAGGGAAATCAGGGCAACATGTATCTTTGAAACAAACTGTACGGCGTATCTCAGATTTCAACAAGCCTCCCTTTCTTCAAGGTACTTGGTACACAAAAATATAAATAATTGAATTATATTCCGCCTTGGAAACTAATCTGCAGCAGCAGCATTCCATACTAAACATGTGCACTGAACCATAAGAAATTAAAGATTACAACATACCCACAGGATCTGATGAATTAACTATGATAGCATCGTACTTCTCTCTGGGTGAATGCCGAAGAAAATCAGCTGCTCACAAAATGAGAAAAACAGCAATTCAGGTGCACAGCCTTATGCCCAAACAAACTAAAGAAACTAAAGAAACAAGAGAAAAAGAGAAGAAACAACGACACTGTTTTGGAACATAACATCACCAATATGAAGGTAAACCCGGGGATCCTCAAATCCTACAGCTAACTCAGGGTAAAACTTTTTAGGGACCTAGAATAAAAGAAACCAAGCCAATCAGTTGATTAACCAAAACACCGAATTCTAATAGCTAATCAAATTGAGAGGTTAGACTCATCTACTCACATCGATGACCATCTCATCTACTCACATACATCAATTTGCTCCAATGAGCCGTGGCGCGAAATTTCGCTAAGAACGCCACCATCACCACCACCAACAACCAAAACCTATAAAGTTAGTCTTAATGACACTGAGCACCACAGCAATAATGAAGAGGGAAAACCAGAAAGAAAATTCAGGCAGAGTACAAGATGCCCACTCCGTCTTCACACTGGTAGACAATATAATAGTAACATCAGTGAAAGAAAACAGAAGTACAGAGTTTAATCTTTCGCTTTTCAATTAAGCATAGTCTGATCATTCCTTTCTCAATAGAGAAACCGACTAATTATGAAAAACAAAGAATAATTAACCATAAAAGTAGTGGCTGAAGATGTCGCACCAAAGCTTTTATATCATATTCCACTAAACCACATGTTCTTCGTGATAGAATTATAGTTGGACAAATTATGGAAGATTTCATTTTTCACTTCCTCTGCATAGAATCTAAAATGGTGTTTCTCATTAATCTTGGTCATAGACCAACGGAATGGGCATAAATCAAATCAATGAAATACACATTGTCCAAATTTTAAGTGGCACAAAGAACTATCATAGTAAAGGCAAATCATTGAAAATGCCAACAAACTTGGGAGTCATATATTATGCAGCCCTGCTCCTCAATCCTCATAGTGCCATCATGTTCTCTTTCATAAGTTGGAGTACTCAAAATGTAGGCTGAGTTTCAAACTTTGCATGTTAAAATCACATAAACACACTAGAGGCAGAACCTCATTTATAGATCAAGGGCTAAATTAGATTCACTCATGCAAAATATAAAAAATATAAATCACCAAGACAAAGTGAAGATAAAATCAACTAGCTGAAGTTGCTCCACCCTACTCATAGTCTCACTCTTTCAATTATGACAAAGGATATTATTTCTAGGATGAATTGATAGAATAACTTAAATTCATTTAACAAAATTTTAAAGTCCCATTCCATCTCTTCAAAAGAGTCTTTATTATTTATTATTACTCCAATTTCAAAGGAAATCTATAATCAAATGGAGGAGTAGGAGATCCAATCATCTATATTATCAGTACTTCTTAAAGTTCCGTAAAGCGTATGGATTACAAATGTTACATTCTTACATTTATAGGAGTTGCAAGTACAGACCTCAACTATCACAATCTCTGAATTCTCTACCTTTTCTTGCTACCGATTTACTTCTTTTAGCAGCCTGACAGCATTTTACCCTGTGTCTCTTCTGTTCAGGCCGTGCCTCTGACAGCATTTCACCCTGTGTTGTCTCGCCAATTGTACCTTTTCGATTTATATCTCGATCTTCTGCGGGTTATAAGTATGGTACCGTATGTACAGGCTGGAGGAGAAAGGAGAGGGAGACAAGGACGGGACGTGACTGACCCAGTAAGTGCGTACGTGAAAAATAGGACGAAAGAACTCGACAAGATGACAAAAGAACTGAGTCTGAGGCTGTAACAAAAGAACACGCGCAAAAATTGTACCCACACGTGACTAAGCTGTTCGCGTTCCTCAGACGGAATGGCAGACAAGCGGCATACGATGTGTAATAATTGAGTAAAGCGACGAAAGGACGTTGCGGGAGTGATTTGGTCTTTCACGAATTTAATGTTATTCCCACAAGAAGATCGTCGCCGAGTCTAATGAGGCCCGTACGAATGGACTTTTTTAAGGGCAAACATACTAGCAATCCACAACTAGTGGAGAGGGGAGATGAGAATCGGCGAGAGCAGGTGAGTAGATGTGAAAATCGCAAATGGCGAGAAACAAGAGGTGTTGACGAGGGAATAGCGACGGAAGGTTCAAAATGGCTGAGATGGGACATTAAGCTTCGCAATCAGAGTCATTTCTATTGGCCAGTACTCTTTGCAGTTATTTGATTACGCCACATCACTTTGGCTTGTCAGGATTCTAAATAAGCGTGAAAAGGAGAGGCTTAGTCTCTTTATGAGAAATCTGTGGAAAGTACTCTTTTGAGTTATTGGGGGTAAAACGTGAACTTTCTTATTTCTTAGGAAGATTTGAGAGCTAAGAACATCAAAATTTGGGAGCCATTTTCATGTTCTTGGAACAGAGTGAGAACTTTACTGATTTTGGGGCATATTTAGACTTTTATATATGGGAAGTGGGGTTGACGGGCAAGAGGGACATAGACAATCGTACCGGGGTTGATGGGCAAGAGGGACATAGACAATAGTACCAGGATTCCATTTAATAGTAATCATTCTTTAAATACGAAGAGAAGCCGGTATATATACTCTCTGGAACAAGGTAAACCTTGAAATACGTGAACTCTAAAGCAAGACTCAAGGGATCTCTCTAAATAATAATAATAATAATAATAAACAGCTGAGAGGTGATTGTCCAAAAAGGATAAAAAGATATATACAACCAAAAGCTGTTTCCCTACACTGAAGAGCTGCTACTCCCAATGTGGCTTCACCCCTAGCCGCGCACTGTTTTGCTCTCTCTTGAGTTAGCATAGCGGGTTCCATGGCTCTGTCGGCGTCTGCAAGAGAAAGGATGAGGTTAGCATCTTGTTCTTCTTCTATCTTGAGTATACGTTGATCTTCCGCACTAGTGGGTTTAGCTACGGGGAGAGGGAGAGATGGTTGAATTACTTCAGAAAGTGTTATCTTCAATTCATTCTGCCCTCTTGATGGTTTAAAACTATATGTACTTGAAAAACGAGAAAGCAGTTGTCTTTCTAGGCCCGACCTACGAGGAAGAAAACAAGTCCAAGGAACCCTAATGTAAACCCTTCATTTTAAATACTGGCATGAGTTTGCCGGTGGAATCTCAAAGAAGAGTTGTTCCACCGACATCGATATGTGTGAATAACCAATCAACACAGCGACTGGCTTATGGCGAATTTGCACCGCGCTATGGAAATTACACGTTTATTAGCACATTAGCCTGGCTCTTGGTTTCTTATATTCTAAGCACCTAAGGCTGAATGATATAATCATATAAATACAGACATATAAATACACCCTGATTTGATTCCTTATTTTTTATGTTTTGCTCAGGAGGTGGAGTTGGTTTGACGGCAGCTTTCACCCAGAGCGGCTCATTGCAAAGTGGGATACGTTGTTTCTAGTTTCGTGCGCGTTTGCTGTGTCTGTGGATCCTCTGTTCCTTTATATCCCAGTGATCGAAGAAAATGAGAAAAAGAACAAGTGTATTGGGTTAGATAGCACATTAAAGATCGTAGCCATTTGTTTGCGATCCGTGACGGATGCGATTTATGTTGCGAATATGTTCTTGCAATATCTTTGTCTCACGAAAGTCGGCTCTGGTACTGGACACGGCCGAGCGGAGGAAGATTCAAGTGTTCCTCCAACAGGAGAGAGAGGCGAAAGCCTATGGGGTCGCTACTGTAACTGGATAACCAGCACCAGAAACTGTCCTTACCTGGGGCATTTCGTGATTGACATTCTCGCTATCCTTCCACTTCCACAGGTAAGAACAACTTTTGTGCTTCTACACCGTTTTCCTGTACGCTTTCAAGTCTAACAACAAAGAGGATTTCTATCCTGTTTCCTTTCTTTCCTTCAAAGTTTATGCTTCTCCCGGTTTAGTCTTACTTTTGCTTGCTTACTAACTCTATATTACCAAAGCTCTTCAAGTTGTTATAATTTGGCAAGCATGCACGCATGCGTGTGCTTAACTTTATAATTAGCTTAGACGACAAAAATCAAGACTATTCACCTTCACGGCGCATTTTCTTGTCTCTCCGACTAGTTTTTCCACAGGGAAAAAAAAAATAGAAGTATAGTGGAAAATAACAAACAAAAGCAAAACAAACAACACTAAGATGAATTCCTGGACAACAGCTACGCAGGGAGAAGTGCTCCAATCATAGACCCATCATTGACCTTTAACAACTTTTACTAGAACATTGATAAGCCATAACTTGGTAAATGGGTCCTTTTATCAAATTAATTTGTAACTTGTACTGCGTTGAGCAAAGTTGCTTGAGAAGAATATAGGAAAATATGAACTTTTTATGTCGAATATTGTTAATTTTCACTTATTTGAAATTGAGTTTGGTATCTCACTTTTCATTACTTTTTTAAATTTAAAAGAATGTTTGTTGAGTATTAATCACTAAATGATGTAACATGACTTTTGTGATAGTTCTATTGCATATAGTATCACAACTGCAAAGGCACCTCATGCAAGTATATAATAATTTATATTAATGGATCTCACATGTTGTTATTGTAATCTATTTAGGTGTTAATTCCAATAGTTTTTTCAATAGAAAAGGGCTCAAACCTTTTGCATATAAGGAGGCTCTTGAATGCAGTTATCCTACTCCAATATGTGCCTAGAGTTCTTCGTATCTACCTATCATGGAGAAAATATCAAAGAACGGACCACAAACCAGTTTCGATAAAGCTTAAAGCTGCATTCAATTTCTTCCTTTATATCCTTGCAAGTTATGTAAGTTTGATTACAAATTTCATGTTAGTTTAATTATCTTTCTAGGCTTCAAAACACAGTTTAATTATCTTTCTAGGTTTCAAAACACAGTTTATTTATTTTTGCTTATTCCAATTGTTGGACTGGTATGCAGAGTACTAAACTGAAACTCACGGTAGGAAGTTGGTTTGGTCGTTTATTAAATAATTACTTGCTTATCTGTGGTATTTTCCTTAACAGTAACAAACAACGAAACTAAAACAGCAAACAAATAAGATCAGAACACAAGAGATTTAACGTGGTTCGGCCAAACTTTTGCCTACATCCACGGGACAAGCAGGAGAGAACTTTATTAAGCTGTCCAAAGAGCAGTACAGAAGGTTACACATGATATCAGCTCAGTTTCTTCATCTACAACATCCTTCTAACATGTATCAAGGAGTGTATCACAACACTCAGCTCAATCTACTAACCTTCTACTAACTTTCCCACAGTTGGATCAGAATTGATGACTTCTCTGCGCTGGTTCTGCATTCACAGAATCTGCAGAATTTTTCTCTCTTGGTTCTTCACGTTTTCAGTTACTTCCTTATCCTTCTCTTTGAATCACATACATATATGCAATCTACCGACATGTCTAGCATGTGCTGGAAAACATACAAGCAAGTGGCAGCAACTCCAAACAGCACCGGTAACACTAATGTTGACAAATCAGCAGCTGTTTCACCTTGCACCGCTTCAGCTGTTTGAATAAAAAAAAAAAAAAAAAGCTGCTGCATCACCTCCGTCGCTAGTCATTAGGATAAAGAAAGTCTGTGCAACTTGGTCAACCAAATTATGAGTCAAAAAATCCCAACACCAATGCTTTTTTTGAGCGTAGGCTTTCCCTGGAGTTAGTTGATTCATCAATCCTGATGAAAACATAAATATGCATTGCATGTATACTTTATGTCCATGCATAACGATAACTTATGGCTATTGAAATCTTTTAAAACCCATGTGTAGATTTAACCTTCGTTTATATTCCTTCGTAAGCCATTAGCTTTGCAATGACCCGAGTACATGGCATTTTCTGCAATTATATCAAAGTTGCGTGCAAGAGTACAAGTGTCTTGAGTACCAGAGTTATATGATATGGTATCCTCGGCAGCTGGGGTACTTGTTATAAAAACATAAGCTTGGAATCCCGATCTGATTGTGTCCCAACAACAGGTGGTACATGGACTTACCGTTTCTGTGCAGAACCCAGTGCTTTATCAGTATTTTTTCTAGTATTTTCTTTGCCTTTAGTATTTGCAGAAAAATCTACGGATAATTGAAAGACTTGCTTGTGTTGTAGGTACTGGGTGCCTTTTGGTACTTATTTTCTATCGACGTAGAGATCACTTGCTGGCACAGAGCATACAAAAGTAAAAATATCACCCCAAGTTCCTTTAGGTGTGGTCGCAGTTATGGAAATTACACAGTTTTAAAGAATTACTGTCCCGAAAAGACAGAAGATACAACGTCCTTTAATTGTGGAATATTCTTTGAAGCCATTCAATCTGGTATTGTAAAATCCACTGATATTCCGCAAAGGATCTTGTTCAGTTTCTGGTGGGGCCACCGAAATCTAAGGTTTGCACTAGCCAGACTCTACATTTCAGATTCAGCAGTCCCACCATTGTTTCTATCAGATCTTGTCATCAATAATTATCTATATCTTGCTCTTATAAATTCCGACACTGTCTTTCATAAGAAATTTTGGTCGTTCTTGTACATATTTTGTTGAATCCATGCACATAGCTGGATGTATGTATGTCTGTATGACTTATATTCCTATATCATTAAGTTGCTAAAAGTTTTGCAGCTCTCTTGGTCAAAACCTTAAAACAAGTACCAGAGTCTGGGAAAACTGCTTCGCAATCTTGATTTCAGTCATGGGGTTGCTGCTGCTTTTGTATTTCATTGAAAATGTGAAGGTTGGTGTTGAGAATTTTCTTTGATCTTTAGCGTCTTGGTTTATATAACTATGACAGAGAACCTAAGCTAATAGTCATCTCTTATCACCTTAATCTTTAGCGTTGCATATTCTGATGTTAAAATATTGATTCAGTGATGAAATTTATCGTCTCTTATCGCCTTAATCTTTTGAATATAGTAACTTGTTTATTGGACTTAAATAACCTAAACTTGTTGCTTCGCAGAATTATATGCATTGGATAAGTAGAAGTTCGAAGAAGGGTGCTAAAATCAGAGAAATCAAAGATTTAGATACGTGGACATCCAAAATCGGGCCAAGGAAGGTAAAACGGAAGAAGATTATATCCAAGTTGCAACAAAAAATGTTTGAAGAAAATAAAGACATTAATATGCCGAATCCATTCTCTTGTCTTCCGCCGCTGATAAAGCAGAACATTCAACATTGTGTTTGCTTGCCCTTGCTAGGAAAGGTGAGTTTCTTCTTCTACTTGCTTTCTTTCTCCTTTCTTTTGGATGAAAAATGAAAATTAAAATGCAGAAGTTTGAAAATATGTAAAATAATTTGGAAATATGGATAGACAAAGTGATTCTTGACGGTATAGAATCTAGTTGATCTTTGACAATTATTGAGTCGCTAAATATTTTGATGATTTATCTTTTGAGTTACATTTTTGTTGGCTCTCCCTCCATTGAGGGGGCTCGTTGGTTCTTGGTGTTTATTCTGAAAATGTGATGAGAAGTAGCTGAGGTAGTCAGGTGGGTTTTATTATCCGTTTGGTTATAGTTGTTTCAGAGCCCGAGTGGCTGCCCTTCTTGTGTATTATCAATTTTGTTTAATGAATTTTATTCATTGGAGAAATGTAGGTGCAAGTGCTTCAGGGAAAAAGCGACAATGATTTAAAGTTGTTGAGTGAACGCATGCAACCAGTGCTCTACAAACAGAACACGTACATTTTCCGGAAGGGAGATGTAATTGATGTAATGCTCTTCATTACTGACGGCAGTATCCTGACAGACACGGGTGAAGGAAGTGTTCAGCATATTGAAAAAGATCAATTCTTGGGAGAAGAGCTTCTAGAATGGATGTTCAACTGCTCCTCCTCGCCCTGCGTGTCCAAACTGGCAATCTCTAATAAGAACGTTAAAACCATTGCAAAAGTTGAAGGTTTTGCTCTAATGGTCTGCGATTTAAAGGACGTATTTCCAGAGCTTAGCCAAGCGGCTTCTGATGCAGGAGCATCCGTATGAAACTTTGACCAGTGACTGGATGAAAAGAAGAATGAAAAGGGCTACAAAAATGGATAATTTGAAGAGAACAGGTTGTCATGCTCTCAGCACTTCAATAAAACCACCATATTCAGCAGTTGCTCTCGTTTTTGTTAAAAATGAATAGTTTGTTTGAAGGTCTCATCTGGAGTTTGAAAAAAAATCTCCACTGGTGCTCCCGTGATCGAATTGTTACTTGTTTGAATTCTGAAAAGTTTAGAATTAAGATTGTTGTATGCCGAACTATGCTTTTAGTTCTTAATGTAGATGGAATGATAGCTAGAGATATCTGGAAAACCATATCTTTCTTGTGAGCTGAGGGCGCAACTGTTGCAGTCCAAAAAATAATTGAACCTACTAAACCAACCAGTCTAAGCTTTTTGGTTTAACAGTTGGGTTTGTAATATTTGGTATCAGGCCAAGCCACAAGTCCCACGTTTGAATCACAGTTCACAACTAGGAATTAGATAATGAGATCTAGCAATCAATAAGGGCTCTGAATTAATCATAGTCAACTGCTAATTTAAATTTCGAAATGTCCAACTGAATCAGAATAACAAATTCAGCACTGACAACTGCATCGGTGAAAAGTCCAAAGTGTGTGGGCAATAAACAGAACTGATTTTCAGTAATTCTCTACCATGTTCAACATGTACATAGCAGAAAAGGCAATAAGGTGACTTCAATTCACAATATTTACCACTAAGGTTGGAACAAGAAGTAGAAGATAAATGAGGATTATCAATACCTTGGATATGTTGGGACACTAGCCCAGGCATAGTGCGCAAACCCCTTGAATATTCCCCGGCAAACAGAAATCATATCTTGAATAAGATGCGTATGGGGATCATATCTTGAATAAAACGCCTATGGAGTCACATGTTTTGAATAGATACAAAATTTTGAAAATATGTAGAATAATTTGGAAATGGATAGAGAAGTGACTCGTAACAGTATAGAATTAACCTATCTCTAATATCAATAAACTTTCAAGACTCCAGTTGACCTACTAAAACCTTAAAGTGGTAGTAGGGGGAAGCCCCTTGACTTATAAGGCACAGTAGCCTGGTTTCTTGCACTAATGCGGGACAAAGGGGTTTGCTTTTAACAGAATCAAGTTGATCTTTAACAATTATTGAGTCACAAAATATTTTGATGATTAATCTTTGAGTAGCAATTTTGTTGGCTCTCCCTCCATTGAAGGGGCTCGTTGGTTCTTGGAGCTTGTTCTGAAAATGTCATGAGAAGTAGATGAGGTAGTCAGGTGGGTTTTATTGTCCGTTTGGTTACCCGAGCCACCGTGCTTATAGTTGTTTCAAAGCCCGAGTGGCTGCGCTTTTTGTGTATATCAACTTTGTGTAATGAATTTTATTCATATGAGAAATGTAGGTGCAAGTGTTGTAGGAAAGAAGCGACAAAGATTTAAAGTTGTTGAGCAAACTGTCATATTTTAAGTTGAAACACTCTAAGAGAGAAAATATCCAAGAAAGAGAATATAGAGAATATTGTCTCATATTAGAAAGGTAAGTAAGAGGTCTTAGGTTTATAAAGGTCTAAGTAACTCCATTTAATATACTAGTTTTTTGGATTAGAATTCCAAACTTGTAACAAAGTGGTATTATAGCTAAGTCATGACTTATTTCCAATGCCAAGTACCAAGTGCCTTGCCTACTCACATGTCAAAAGGAATGACAGTCATGTTGGATGTACATGGCCACATGAGGGTAACGTGGATTTGGGTGGAGGAGAATGTCGTGTTTTAGGATAGAACACTAAAAAAGAAAGGATACCCAAGAGAGGAAATATAAAGGATATTGTTCCATGTTGAAAAAGTAAGTAAAAAATCTTGAGTTTATAAAGATTTAGATAACTCCACCTATCATGGGTTAGAATTTCAAGCTCGTGATAGAACGCCAGCAACCATTGCTCTACGAAAAGAACACGTACATTTTCCAAAAGGACGATGTAACTGATGTAATGCTCTTCATAACCGACGGCAGTATCTTGACAGACACGGGTGAAGGAAGTGTTCGGCATATTGAAAAAGATTAATTCTTGGGAGAAGAGCTTCTAAAGTGGATGTTCAACTGCTTCTCCTTCCCCTGCGTGTCCAAACTCCCAATCTCTAATAAGAACGTCAAAACCATTGCAAAAGTTTGAAGCTTTTGCTCTAACGTTCTACGATTTAAAGGACGTATCTCCAAGGCTTACCCAAGCAGCTTCTGATGCAGGAGCATCCACATGAAACTTTGGCCACCTACTGGAAGAAAAGAAGAACGAAGAAGGTTACAAAACATATAATTTATAGAGAACTAGCTGTCATGCTCTCAACGCTTCAAGACAATCCCGATGTCCGGCAGTTGCTTTTCGATGTTGTGGCCAAGCAGTAGTTGTTAGCTTATTTTATAAGCTCATGTAATGTGGGCTTTATCAATGAGCATAAACAATTTTCTTATGAAGGTATGTTAATGTAATAAATATTGATCCAGTTAATTAGACAAATTTTGACCTTGATTGCGAGTATGGTGCTAGCCAATGTGGGCCTTAGTGCACCTTATAGAATTGTGATGTGTCAGGACTATTTGGTTAGCACGTTTTATGTTATATCGACTAAGTCCCCCTTCTAGCTTATAATATGTGCATTGGGATCCGTATATGGAATCAAGCTTATGGTAAGGGCATAACGGTCATTTCACGATGATTTGTTATTATGCTTATTTAACGAAACGGAATAACCATTTATTCATATCACGTATCCGTTCGTTAAAGAGGCACCTGTTCACTATTTTCTCTCTACCGTTTAGCGATTTTGATCTTCTGATTCCATTGCGGAGTTCCGGCTTCTCATCGGCTAGCACGCTTAAGCAATAGAGGGTAAGATCTTAGCCAAGATCCTACTAAAAATGCAGCCATTTTCAGGTACACTATTCTTGTTTTGTTTTTTTCTATTTTTAACCCATTCTCAACCTATAACTGATGTTAGATTCTGGTTCAGTCTTGTTTGAGACAAATTTATTCTAACAATTAGTATCAGAGCCATGTCAACATCAATTTGGATTGAAAAATGGGTTCAAAAACGAGTTTTTGGAATTACATTATTTGTTTTTAGATTAAAAAATTGAATTTTTGAAACCTATTTAGATCGGAATTTCAAGTTCCGATTTAGTCTAATCCAGTGGCTCTTTTTCAAATCTGACACCGGATCTGTAATCCTCGGACTCTCAAGAGTCCGGTGGTGTGCATTTTGTTCACCGTCGGTGGCGTTTCCAACCGAGTTGGATCCGACCCGAGAAGACCTAATCGGGTTTTCCGGCGAGACGGTGCCGAATCGGAAAATTGTTGGCCGTCAAAGGTTCAAAGGAGAACAACGATTCCGTGTGTACCGAGTTCGGCCAGAAAACCTGCTGGACGGTGGTCGAACCGGCCATATCGGACAAATATCGGCTGAACCGGCCGATACGGCCGATACAGGCCGAAACCGGCCGAAACCGGCCGAAACCGGTCCGGTCTGGTTGACTCGGACCGGCAGCACTTTTGACCGGCGCGTGTAGGCGCGTGCAGGCTCCGTTTGGACTCAAATTTTTGCCGTAATCTTCCTTTTTTGATGAAGATTGATGTGGTATGATCTATGTTGCGTTTTATTGATTGTATATTGCAATTTTGTCAATCTTGTTTGATATTTGTAATATTTTATTGTTTTTATGCAATAAATTTATATGTGTGATGTGCAATTTTGTTTCACACATGTGTATGGTGATTTTGTTATATGCATTTTGTTTTAGCATAAGTTATACCATATTGATATGCATGTTATTTATATGATGCACATATTTTGAATAAATAGTATGTTTTTATGCAACACTTGATTGTTATTTTTGTGTAATTCAATGACGAATGTCCCTCGTCAATTTAAGATTTGAATTACATATTTTGAAGTGAGTAATATTTTTTATTTAAGTCCGCGGTACAAGTGATTTTCATGATTTAGTTAGGTTGTGACTACCACAGTGGCACAACTTGATTGAATTATGGGATTTCAATTTTGTGCTGAAGTTGGATCTCTTCAATTTTAGTGTATGGTTATACTCCCACAGGAGGTGACTATGTATTGGAATTTGGAGAGTAACGTAGTTTGTATGTGTGAGTTTCGCTGATCTAAGTAGTCTATACACCTACAGGTGGTGGACTATGAGGGTGTGGTATTGGCTCATGACTACTACTATGTTGAGAGTGTTACAATAATGTGTCATTCATTCGGCCCACAGGTGTTTGAATGATTATGTAAGCTTTCATTTGGTTTACTCACAAGATGCTAATTTTTTGCATCATTTTTATCAGTCACCTTTTCTATAAACAATGCTCAAGTCACTATTGAGGTTCTTACTAGTGCGAATTACAAGAAGTGGAAGGAAGATATCTTATTTGCTGTGGAAGCAGCAGAGATTGAAAGTGCTCTCAAGATGGATAAGCCTGCTGATTTGACTCCAGAGAGTATTGAGGAGCAAAAGCTTCATTATGCTAAATGGGAAAGATGTAACAGGTTTTGTCTTCTGACTATAAGGAGGACCATCCAGGAACACCTTAAGTGTGATTTTCCTGAGGAGTGCACAGCTAAAGAGTTTTTTTAGGCAGTTTCACAGCGCAATAGAGTGTCTTCTCATGCTGAGATAAGTTCACTGATGCAAGCTCTTTTTTGTATGAGGTATAATGGAACTGAGAATATCATGGATTATATTATGATGATGGTTTAGTATCATATGAGGCTTAAGGCTTTGGGTATGGTGTTTTCAAAGTAGAGTATTGTCCATCAAGCTTTAATTAGTTTTCTTGCTGATTATACCATTATCAAGACATCCTATAATAACAGTTTGCAGGATTGGACTGTTGATGACCTGATTGAGAAGCTTATAGCTGAAAATAATAAATTGAAGACTGAAAAGTCTCATTCAGCTTTGTTTTCTCATGCTTCAAGTTCTGGTAAAGGAAAGAGGCCTTTGAATCAGCCTCAGAGGGAGCCTAAAGTTACTCAGCCTAGTAATAGGGAACCAGGGTCTTCTAGCAACAGATTGGCAGTGAACATGAAAAATATTCAATGTTTATTCTGCAAGAAGATGGGACATATAAGGAAAGACTGCCGTAGGTTTAAGAAATGGTTAGCTAAGCGTCAGGGTAAAGGTACAAGTTCTATGATTAATGTTTGTGAATCTAATTTATCTGAGGTATCATCTAGCTTTTGGTGGCTAGATTGTGGAGTAACTAATCATGTTGCTTTTACTATTCAGGGGTTCATAAACAGAAGGAAGCCAAACCTTGATGAGAAGTACCTCTATGTTGGAAACAATCAGAAAGTAGAAGTGGAGTTTGTTGGAGATGTCATCCTTCTTATGGATAGTGGTTTTAGGATGATTTTGAGTAGAACTTTTTATGTACCGTCGTTTAGGTGGAATTTGGTTTCACTTTCTGTACTTGACAGTTGTGGATATGTGTTTGAATTTAAGAATATAGTTGTGACAATATTTTATAATGCAAATTTGATTGGAAATTGTGTTCTATCGAATGGCTTATCCAGATTGGTTTTATCTCCACATGAGATTTATGTTGCTTCTACTGTTGATAAAAGTGTTTCCAAAATGCCTTTTGTTAAGGACTTGTCTTACACTTTGTGGCACAAGAGACTTGGCCATATATCTAGAGATAGAGTGGACAGGTTAATTAGAACCAATATTTTACCTGCTCTTAATGATTATCTGGAGATTTGTGTAGACTGTTGTAGAGGTAAGCTGACCAAGATAAAGAAGAAACAGGCAGCTCATAATTCTGAGTTGTTAGAAGTGATTCACACTGACATCAGTGGTCCTTATCGAGTAACTTTGTGTGGTAATGCTTATTTCATTACGTTTATTGATGATTTCTCTCGTTTTGGGTATGTTTACCTGATTAAGGAAAAATCTGAATCACTTGAGAAATTCAAAGTGTTCAAAACTGAGGTTGAAAAGCAGTCAGGGAAAAGCATAAAGATTGTTAGATCTGATTGGGGTGGAGAATTTTATGGCAGACATGGTGATGTAGGCCAGATTATGGGTCCATTTGCTCAATATTTACAAAATTCTGGGATAGTTGGACAGTTTACTATGCCTGAAAGCCCCGAACAGAACGGTGTATCTGAGAGGTGAAACCGTACCCTCATGAAAATGGTTCGATGTATGATGAGTAGAACAAATCTACCTCTTTTTCTATGGGGGAGAAGCTTTGAAGACTGCTATGTATGTTCTTAACCGTGTTCCTACTAAAGTTGTGCCATTAACTCTTTTTGAATTGTTTAAGGGACGTAAACCTAGCCTGAATCATCTTAAGGTTTGGGGTTGCCCTGCAGAAGTCCGATTGTATAATCCAACCTTAGGCAAGTTGGATTCAAGAACTGTCAGATGTTATTTTGTATCTTATCCAGATAATTATAAAGGGTATCGTTTTTATAACCCAACTGGAGGTGCTAGAATTATTGATTCATTAACAGCTAAGTTTCTGGAACTTGATGTTGTAGAAAGTGGTACTAGTTCTCAAGTTATAGAAAATAGTTGTGATGTTGATATGAGTATACGGTTTCCTCTATCTATTCAGTTAGATGCAGTTGTGCAGGAACCTGCTGTTGGTGCTACTTCTGTAGAGGTTCCACTTGTTCAGAATCAGGATATGGAAATTCCTTCACTTAAGAGGTCAAACAGGGAGAAAAAACCTGTTGTTCATCCTGATTATCTGGTTTATCTTGGAGAGCATGACTATGACATTGGTGTTGTTGAGGATCCAGTGACTTATACTCAAGCTGTTTCTAGCCTTCAGTCTGATTTTTGGAAAGATGCCATGCGAGATGAGAAGCAGTCTATGAAGCACAATCATGTTTGGGATCTAGTAGAGTTGCCTAAGAAATACAAGCCCATTAGTTGTAAGTGAGTGTTCAAGACTAAGAAAGATTCCAAATGAAAGATAGAAAGGTTTAAGGCCATATTAGTCGCCAAGGGATTCACTCAAAGAGATGGAATTGATTATAATGAGACATTCTTACCAGTTTCATCTAATGATTCTTTTAGGGTGATAATGGCTTTAGTAGCACATTTTGATATAGAATTGCTACAGATGGATATCAAGACAGCTTTTCTGAATGGAGATCTTGATGAAGAGGTCTATATGCTTCAACCAGAGGGTTTTGCAGAAGGTAATTCTGATGAACTTGTTTGTAGACTTAAGAAGTCGATTTATGGTCTTAAACAAGCTTCTAGACAGTGGTATTTGAAGTTTGATACTTATATTACATCTTTAGGTTTTGTTGAAAACCTTGTTGATCGTTGCATATATACCAAAATCAGTGGGAGTACGCCTATTTTCTTGATCCTTTATGTGGATGATATCTTGCTTGCATGCAATGACAAGGCGTTACTTCAAGAGACTAAAAGACTTTTGTCTTTAGAGTTTGATATGAAGGACCTTGGTGAAGCATCTTTTGTCCTTGGTATTGAGATCTTTAGAGATCGTTCATGCCGTATTTTGGGTCTTTCTCAGAGGACGTATATTGATCGTGTGTTAGCCAGATTTAATATGCAAGATTGTAAACCTGGTACAGTTCCTGTTCTTAAAGGTGAAAAGTTACATTTGAATCAATGTCCTAAGACTGATACTGAGAAAGAATTGATGAAAAATGTACCATATGCTTCAGCAGTTGGCAGTTTTATGTATGTACAAGTTTGTACAAGACCTGATATTGCCTTTGCTACAGGACTTCTTGGCAGATTTCAGTCTAACCCAGGTCATGATCATTGAGTTGCTGCTAAGAAGGTTATGAGGTACTTGAAAAGGACAAGAGATTATATGCCCACATACAGACATGTAGACAACTTACAGTTAGTGGGTTATTCAGATTCAGATTTCACAGGTTGTTCTGATGATTTGAAGTCTACATCTGGTTATGTCTTCATGATGGTTGGTGGTGTAGTTTCATGGAGAAGTTCTAAGCAGACTATGATTACATCTTCCACTATGCATGCAGAGTTTATAGCTTGTTATGGAGCTTCCATACAAGCTGTATGGATGAAGAACCTCATAAGACAGATGATCTCACCTGATTTCATTGATAGGCCGATTCCGTTGTACTGTGACAATAGTCCAGCAGTGTTATTTATTAATAACAACAAAAGTATTAAAGAGGCCAAGCACATTGAGATCAAGTATTTGACTATTAAGGAGTAAGTTAAGAATGGTGACATCACAGTAGATCTTATTGGCACAGAAGCTATGTTAGCTGACCCACTCACTAAAGGACTTACTCCTAGTGTTTGATAGACATGTTGTAAACATGGGTTTAGTAGCGTCTTTGGATGCTTTTGTTTAGTGGGGGCTATTATTGTATTTTATCTACTACTTTTGTAAAACAATATTTATGATATTTTGTTATGTAATAAACTTTGTTTTACTCATATTGCCTGTTATATGTTGATTTCATAGATTATGAGAATGTTTATATAAGAAAGGTATTAAAGACTTAAGGGAGGTGCAACCTTAAGCATTTGGCTGGGGCATTTATTGATAGGCCATATTTTGATGTCTTATAGCACTTAAATTTATACTTGAGTATTACAAACAAGACATATAGGTTCATTAAAACCTTAATATTGTTCTCCGATGACTGTATGTCAATGACTGTGTATGTCGATTTTTGGGAGAACTGGGACTGACAAGAAAAGTAACACATAAGGTTATTTACCTAGTGTTATTTGTTTGCCACACTACCATATTAAATCCATGTTAGTAGAGTGGATAGCCCTTATGACTATGGTTGGTGCTGTGTCTTTAGTTGGCATAGTTACTGCTATGATTTGAGGGTTTTGAAGCTTTATGGGACCGGATTTGCAATGAGGAACTGTCGTTGGACCGATGTAAAATCTTTTTGAAATTATTTTCATATATAACTTATATTAGTATTATATTTGTTTTATGAACATTGATATGCCCAAATGGGAGATTGTTAGCTTATTTTATAAGCTCATGTAATGTGAGCTTTATCAATGAGCATAAACAATTTTCTTATGAAGGTATGTTAATGTAATAAATATTGGTCCAGTTAATTAGACAGATTTTGACCTTGATTGTGAGTATGGTGCTAGCCAGTGTGGGCCTTAGTGCACCTTATAGAACTGTGATGTGTCAGGACTATTTGGTTAGCACGTTTTATGTTATATCGGCTAAGTCCCCCCTCTAGCTTATAATATGTACATTGGGATCCGTATATGGAATCAAGCTTATGGTAAGGGCGTAACGGTCATTTCACGATGATTTGTTATTATGCTTATTTAACGAAACGGAATAACCATTTATTCATATCACGTATCCGTTCGTTAAAGAGGCACCTGTTCACTATTTTCTCTCTACCGTTTAGCGATTTTTTATCTTCTGATTCCATTGTGGAGTTCCAACTTCTCATCGGCTAGCACGCTTAAGCAATAGAGGGTAAGATCTTAGCCAAGATCCTACTAAAAATGCAGCCATTTTCAGGTACACTATTCTCGTTTTGTTTTTTTTTATTTTTAACCCATTCTCAACCTATAATTGATGTTAGATTCTGGTTCAATCTTGTTTGAGACAAATTTATTCTAACAGTAGTTAGTTTTGAGGTCTTATCTAGAGTTTGTAAAAAAACCTCCACTGGTGCTTCCGTGACAGAATTGCTAGTTGTTTGAATTCTGGATGGGGAAGTTTAGAATTAGGATTAGTAATTTGCTGAACTATGCTTTTAGTTCTCCAATAAATTGCGTTTTGGACGGTTTGCCACTTTCCAAGAACGAATTGCGTTGGCGACTTCTTCTTAATCTAGATTGAACGACACCTAGAGATATCTGAAGACCGACATCTTTCTTGTGGAGTCATCGATGCGATGCTCTTCGTCACGCAAACAATCTTTTCATTTCCCACATTGTTTAGCTTCTCGACTAACCCTTTATCTCCGGCTCTATTTCTTTCACAAAAAATTTACAACGGCATAGATTCTCATAGCTTTCTTGCTTTGGTTAGATATTTAACTTGCAACTATTACGGTCTAAAACTAATTAAACCCACCATATGCTAATAAGTTCAAATGTTTTGATTTAGTAATTGGGTTTGTTATATTTGATATCATAGCCAAGCCACAATTCTAAGCTCAAATCTCTGTTAATTACGCCTAGGTGAAATTTCGTGAAGTATGCCTCGAGTAAGCCTGTAAGGCCTGAAATTGAAGTAGACCTGTTTGGCAGTAACGTGAAGCCAAAGAATGGCAAAACAGTGAGAAAGAAGCAGCCGCACGAATGTAGACACACTGCACAAAGCCATGACGCTCAAAAGCTCTGCTTTAAGAGATCAAAGAGTAGGTGAGCGGCTACAGCGACAATAGGGAAAAACAAGAAGCAACTTGCCCAAAGTCCATTCTTCTGTAACAAGGGCACGTTTTTAAAATGTGTTTCAATATGTTAATATATTAGTATGTTACATCTATTTGATATTGAGAAATTCCTTTTATCTTATTAGTCAATTAATTATAAAGGAAGAAGTGTATATTTTAACATGATATTAAAGCTAAAATTAGATATCTCATTATTGGTTAATTAGGTTTTCATAAAAAGTATATCATACATTTACGAATGTGTTAAGTATTTCATTTGTTATTAAAAAGTTTAAAGTTAAGCTTGTAATTAGAGAGTTTCTTTTAATATTTAAACATTAGCAAAATGTCATATTTTTCCAATGTGAAATTTTTGTTCTCAATACTTTCATACATATTAAAATACTTTAAACTTAATATTAAACATGGTAGAATAAATGCTTTTCTACAAAGCATACTTAAAAAGTTCAAAATTGAAGGTGTTAAAATGGATTAACTTGTACTTTGATATTATATAAAAAAAATTAAAAGTCTAATACAAAAACTAACTTATAAGTTGAGATAAATCTTTTATTTTTATATATTATTAATTTATTATACTTTTTCTTTGCAGGAGTCACTTCCATTTTTACAAATTAATTTTAAGAGATTAAGTAGGTAAATAATTTTTTTTTTAAAAAAAAAGAGGAATTCTAACACATATCTTTAATTCATTTTCACTGTGATCAACCAGTTGACATTTTCATCAAATGTTTATTTTTTACGCACTTTTGCACTCTTCGCTTCAAATTTATAGTTCATTCTATGCCTGCAACTTGTAGAGACATGTTAAAAAAGAGGAATCCATGCGCCTAGAAGTGCATGTAGCACATGCACATGACATGGCAACCCTAGCAACCCACAAAGTGACCTGCAACCCAAGAGTAAACCATGTGGCAACCCAACTCCGCGTTGGTCTCTCCCGCAAAACCTTAGTTGCCGCCGATTGAAAATCCTGGCTAGATCTTCAATGAATCTTTGTAATTACATGAGTTTTCCTATGCTAATTCAATTGTAATCACTATATGTACAGTTTGTGAATTGTTCTATAGAATTCATGCATTGATTTGTAAATTAATCGAGAAAATTTTCAATAAGATTAAACAACTTTCTCTTTCCATTGTTCTTCCTCTTCCTTGTGTTTTTTTTTTTTTATTTGGTGAAAGGTCAAGAATTATATATCACCATAAAATAATTACAAATGATTCAATTACAACATCATCATTTAGGCTTAAACATTACATTTAGCAAATTTCAAAGCTCTTGCAAAAACTTATTACAATTTATAGGTTTTACTCTTTTAGTAAATGAAATCTTTCCCCTCATATTCTTCTTGATTTTAGTAATAATGGTCGAACTTTCTAAACTTTTATTACTAGATCTTTTTTGATTTCTTTCCCTCCAAATGTGATACAATATAGCCTTGAAAGATACACTAAATAGGGTCGCTACAAAACTCTTACTTTTGACAACCTTAATCATTTAACATATTTCAACTTTTCAATGTTCAATTCTTTGAGTTAAGCTATTCATACCTAACATAATCATCCATACGTAATTTGTGAACCTACATTTAAAAAATAAATGTTCTTGTGATTCTTCTCCTTGTTGGTAAAGGTTGCATTGTAAGTCCATGAAGCTATTCCATATAGCCACACAATTTGTTATGGATAATTTGTCTTCCAAAATGATCCAACTAATAAAATTATGCTTTGATACTCCTTCTTTCCATATTAGTCTTGTCTATTCAATATCTTCTCTACTCTCTCTTAGTGCTACATAACTTTTGGCAATAGTGTACTTTGAGTCTATCATTAGTTGTGTGAGTTCACTTCTTATTTATTAAATATTCCTCCAACTTCAAGCCAGTGATCCTTTCATCTCAACTTCTAATATATTCATTCCCTTCAAATTTTATGTTATTATCCATCTAACCCATAAAGAGTTTGAGTTATTATGCACAAGATACCATAAACATTTTCCAATTGCTACCTTATCCACATATGAATGTCTATCAAACCCAGACCTTCAAAAATTTTAGGCCAACAAACTTCTTTTCATATCACTTTTGTTGTACATCGTCCATTAGATTTACCTACCCAAAGGAAGATTCTAATCATTTTTTTAATTTCATAAAGTGTTTGTTTTTGTAGTAAAAAAATTTGCAACCAATATGAAAAACACAAAAAACACTTCCTTGTGTTTTTCATTAACCCTAGGATTTCGACAACCCAATTCTTCCTTTTCTTTCTTTCAATAATAATGAGTGTATTAAATTTTAAAGAAATAAAGGAATCCAACCTTTAACTTGAATAGGCCATTCTCCATCAAATTGAATAGAATTCCACATTTTTTGGAATTGAAACTCATCCTTTTTAGGTCCACAAATTGCATCATCTTTGTCATGCTGACTAAATCCCATTATTGAGATGCTACTGCCAATATGACTTGACTCCTAGCTTTGCACTAAAACTACAAGCATGATAATTTTATTTTTTTTTTGGTTGGTGAAAATGTAAGAATGCATTAATAAAAAATAGTATACAAAAGTACAAAGACATACCCTAGAATTATAAGATTTACAAAAATATAGAGATTGAAAGCATCCAAATCTCACTCAGAATGACATTTCCTTGTAAAGATTTTATATTTTGAAATAAAGAAGCTCTCACTCATATAATTTTCCTTACTTTAGCCAACATGATTAAAATGTCAACTATTTTGCTATGAAATCGTCTTCTATTGCATTCTATCCATATACAATAAATGCAAGCCAAAAATGATAACTTAAGAAGTTTAGCAGTTAAATTCTTTCCTTTAGTTGCTCTGATCATTTATTGTAATTATTCATTCCATTCTCCAATATTACATCAAATTCCATTCTGAGCAAGGATAGTTTTCAAACCATCATTGTCCATGGACATTTAAAAAAAAAAAAGATAATTCATGTTTTCAACACAGGACTGACAAAAATCATAGTATAAGTTAACTAAAGTGAGCTATCATACTATTTCGTCTACTATAGAAAGTTGATCTTAACACACCAGTCATCCAATTAAGTTATATTTGTTGATGCCATTAGTCCAAATGAGATTGTACCAATCCACTTTTTCATTTACTAATCAAAGGTGCTAATAAATTTTTTTACAACAATAGATAGATCTATTAAGAATCGAGATAAGTGTAGGCCTTAATTTAAGAAAACTTATTTAACTCCATGCCATGGAACCTTTTATATCAAGCTAAATTACTGAAGTTCTTTTACATTTTATATTATGGATCTATTTACTCCATGGAAAAGCATCTAGAAGATTTATAAGGTTTCAGAGTATACATCCCAAAAAGACTTTATTCTAAAGTTTAAGATTCTGTATATGTATTATAAGCATGATAATTATTTTGAAATTACAAGCACAATAATTTATTTTGAAATGGCTTGATTTATTCTAAACTCATTTATTTTTATAAATACTATACAAAAACTATATTATTCTTTGGCAACTATTAATAGAATTGAAGTATTCTTAACCTTCAGACACTCAATTCATACATTCAATCTTAGCTGCTTTTGTTTTGGTTATATTCTTATCCAACAATTTTCATTCTTTTATGAATATGTGAGTTTATTGATCAAAGGATAAGAGAATATAAATTTTTAAGGACATACCCAACATTATAATTTATCTATAAAAAAATCGAGTTTGAAATACTCTAGTTATAACACAACAAAATATTTACTTGAGAGGATTTAATATTTAAATAGATATACTCTCCTACATACTATTTTTCTAATTCTAGCCAATAAAATTAATATCTTAACAACCTTATTTTAAAAATAGATATTTTATTCAAACCATATACAATAGTCACGTGCTAAGAAAGAAAGTTTAAGGAACTTTATGGTCAAATCTTTTCCTTTAGTGGCTTTAATTATCTATTACAATTTGGAGTTTCAATCATAGATGATCCTATGAAGGCCTTGTTATATAAGAATATTTTTTCAAATTTGTCTAATCCTAGTACATTGACAAAACAGGTGAGACTTGCTTTCTATTTGAGAACCACAAAAATTATAATATAGGTCAATATAGGTTAATATAGGTCAATATAGGGAAGCCATTGAGATATCATTTCTGTAGTAAGAAGTTTGTCCCTACATATGAGCAACCCAATAAAGTTTTATTTGTTGATTCCACCTAACTATATCAAGTCATACCATACAATCTCAACATTAATGTGACACAATTCTTTGTATGTCTCTTTACAATAATAAGAAGGTTTAGAAAGTGTAGATGTGAGAATCTATCATAACTTGAGAAGACTTTTCTAGCTTCATATCATATTTCTTTTAATGTCAAGATTCATAACTAATGTTCTCCTACATTTAATACTACGAATTCATCTACTTTATAAGGATAAATTTGGATAATTGATGAGATTCTATAATGACCATCTCAATAGAACCTCATTCTATGCTTTAAGGTCTAAGAGTTCAAGTCCTCCTTCCCTTTTAGATGAGCAAACAACTTGCCAAATAATCTTGTCACTTTTATTCTCTATCCATCAATTCTCCCATGATTTTTTTTGTCTAAACTTTACTTAAACAATCTTTATTTTAGCCTATTAATTTTATCAAAGTCCATCGACGTTGTTGAATGACAAAAGTTCGCTCGTGATGGCTTGTACAAAAGAGATCAGCGAGCTCACTGATAGAAAAACATGCCATAGCAACCAGATGGGTCAACAATGGGTTTCATTTTTCTTGAGCTTTCTGTAGTGTTTCAAAAACACCTTCGAAAGGTCCAACAAATATGGTTCAATGTCATACTGACAAGGGACAGAAAGAGATTAAGTATTCTTATAGCCGGGACGCTGGCAACGAAGTCCTTGCAAACCCAACGAGTTATTAATCTTCCTTAAATAGGTGTAACGCGTATGCAAAATGGATCATTCACGTTTCTGGATGTTTGTGCCCCTCAATTCCTCCCCACCCCCCACACAAACATTCCAGGGGGCCTATTTCTGCGTTTTGAGACTAAAGCCAAAAACAGTGATAAAATAAAAGGCTTAAAAGGAGAGTATAAATTAACGCGGTTGATAGAGGTACCATAGATAATTGAATGCCTGCACCTGTGATCGTGGCTTTGCTTCCTTATTTTATCATATAACGTGGACACTAGTTGAGTTTCTTATCGAGCCCAACGCAGATATGCTTTCCCATAGGAGCATCACAAGTGTTGAGGCTACTCTTTCGTAGAATTCTCCGATTGGTTAAAACTTCCAAACTAACTTGACCTAGAGGAGCTGTTTCGAGTTCATATTTTGCTTCACTGCTCCAAGTTTTCTAATTAAGTCTGAGCACTAGGAATGGCTTTGCTTTGCTCGAGGACTGGGAGGACGGATCTTCCAGGGCAAATTTCGAACGTTTTCTGGGGTAGTTTTTAGAAGCTTTGAAGGCTTTTTTCGGGCATAGGAGAGTAGGTTGCAAGGTCCATTGGCTGAGGATGGTTGCAAGTTTGCCAAGTTTTTATCACCGTTTAGGCCTAAAAACTTTGTCGCTGGCACACGAAGTGCGTTAAAGCGCAGGGATGCAGGGAGTGGAAGGGTGCCAGAGAGACCTGCAGAGCCGATTTTGTGTTGAACAGAGATAACGCCCAGATACTCCTGAATCCTGGGAAAACCATGCTGTCACTGTTTCAAGAAATACAAGATGAGGCTGCAGAAATGGCTTTAAAAAAAAAGTAGAGATATGAAATAAAAAGTACGGAGAAAAACATGAGCAAGAATGTGAAGAGAGAAATATAAAAGAAATTGAGTCCACTTGGTGTTGGGATCTTACCTTTTAAAAGAATGATCTAAAAGAATAATAGAAAATTTAAACAAAGCCCAATTGAATCAAGGAAAGAGGACTTGTTTAACTAAATAAAGTAACTTTTTCTTTTTGTGGCCCGAAGGTGCTTTCGAGGATGGCCGACATGATCGAGTTCTAAGTTGGAAAAATGAGGTGTGGTTAGGTACCCACGTGGTTTGCGTGTCGCATGCAATGATAAGATTGGGGCTTTTGTCTTGAGCTTGTTCTTATTTATTTGGATCTTATAATTTATTTTGCTTTCCCTCCAAGACTTTCTCACGTGCTGTTGCAAGGGCGAGGTTTTGTTCAGCAATTGCATTTTTCTATCTTACTATTTTCATGGGGGATCCACAATTTGAGCTGATCAACTTTGACTTGAGATGATTTAAATTTTCAGTGGCTACCGTGAAAGACCAAAAAGATTAAAAAAAGACTTTGACGGATAGATTTTTCAGATGAGCATGAGTTTGAGATGAATTAAATTTTCGTCAGATACCGGGAAAGACCATAAAGACTAAAGAAAGACTGAGAGATAGATTTCAGTCAGCCGTTCGCACTAGTTAATAACTATTTATAGAGTACCAAGAGTTCTATTGTTCATCAGTTAATCAGCATCTACAGACTCATACTATCCTCCCAGAAAGCCACTTCTTGGTCTGTCCAAATCCCAATCTTGTTTGCTCTTATAACAATTGGTAAACAACCAGGACAGCTTCTAATTCCTTCCATTGCTTTTCTGGTCTGAATACTACTGTTGAATTTCGCTTTAGAAATTCTAATAACTATGCTGCATAGTTTTACGAAATGTTTTTGCTTCTATGCTAAAAAGGTTCACGTGTTTTTCTGTTCATATTTTTAGGAATTTTGGCGCCAGTTGGAGTTCGTGGGGTCTAATTGCTCTGAAGGTTGATTCTTGATCTTGACATTGCATCATGAATTACGGGGAACCTGTGCTAAAGCGTTTGAGGAGGTTATTATGTTTATCTGTTGCCTCTTCTTCTTCTTCTTCTTCTTCTTCTTCTTCTTCTTCTTCTTCTTCTTCTTCTTCTTCTTCTTCTTCTTCTTCTTCTCTCTTTCTTCCTATCTGCTAAAAAGCCTATATAGCTGCTCCTAAATTGATATCTAATATTAGGGGGAAACGTTATTCACGGGTTTAAATGAAGTGGACTCGTGAATATTTTAGAAAGATAAAGCTGTTTTTTCTTTTTTTTTTTTCTTTTCTTCCTTTCTCTTTTCTTTCCCTTTTTTTTTTTTTGTTTTTTTTGTTGGGGTTGGGGGAAGGAGAGGAAGGGGTTGGTTCTGGGGTGGGGGTGGGGTTCTAGCATGGTCTAGATCCGACTAAAAAGGAAGAAAGAAAATAAGTCAGAGAAGCCCAAACGCAGCCTTCTATTTAAAATAATACTGGCACTAGCCTCCCGTGGAACGTCAAAAGGATTAAGACTACTGTCAACAATTTGCACCGTGTTATGTGAAATTAGAGCGCATTTAAACTGGATCTTGGTTTGCTATGTTCTAAGCACGTAAGACTTTACAATAATCACACATACACAGGGAGAACCCTGATTCTTGATTTTCATGCTCTGCTCTGGCATTGGTTTTGCAGCATATTTGACCCAGACCAGAACATAACGTGGGATGTGCTGTTTTTAGCTTCGTGCGTGTTTGCGGTATCAGTGGATCCTCTGTTCCTTTTTATTCCAGTTATCGACGAAGATAACAAGTGTCTTTCGTTGGATGGGGGATTAAAGATTGTGGCCATCTGTCTGAGGTCAATCACAGATACGATTTATGTTGCGGATATCATCCTTCAATGTTATCGTCTTTGGAGGGCTGCTCGTAAAGATGAAGGATACGACAACGCCTTAAAGGATCAGGAAAGCGCAAAGTCGCAGTTGTGGTCGCATCTAGTAGTTGACATTCTAGCTATCCTTCCACTTCCACATGTAAAGGCACTAATTCTGCTTCTATACTGTTTTTGTTTCAGCAAAAAGGAAAATGGCACTTGTAGTCGAATTTGGTAGTTGATTTTCGAGTTACCAAATTAATTTGTAACTTATATTACAGTGAGAAAAATTACTCGAGAAGAATATAAGAAGACATATAAACCTTCTCAAGTCATATTCTTAGTTTTTTTTTTTTTTTTTTTTTTACTCATTTGAAATTGAGTCTGCTATGACAATTTTTATTTCTTTTACATAGGGGATGAAGAATTATTTTTTACTTAATAATCACTTGCTCATGCAACATGAATTTTGTGACATTTTTGCCAATATTATAAAAGTTACAAAGGCACCTAATGTAAATATATAACAACTTATATTAATGGATCTTATGCGTTATTGTTGTAATCTATGCAAGTGTTAATTCCAATAATTTTTTCTATAGTAAAAGGTTCAAACCTTTTCAATGTAAGGAGGTTCTTGGATGCAGTTGTCCTACTCCAATATGCGCCTACTCTAATATACGCCTAGAGTTCTATGCATCTACCTCTCATGGAAGAAACTTCAAGATACGGACTACAAACTTGTTCCGATGAGGGTTAAAGCTGCATTCAATTTCTTTCTTTATATCATTGCTAGTTATGTAAGTTTAATTATCTTTCTAGCTTTCAAAAGATGTAGTTTATTTATTTTTGCTCATTAGATTACCTTTTATGAGTGCCGGAATTTTATGGAGTTGTTTGATTCATCAATCTTGATGAACACAAAAGTATGCATTGCATGGATACTTTGTCTATGCATAACGATAACTTACGGTTATTAAAATCTCTTAAAATTTATGGATAGAATAACCTTCATTTATATTCCTTTGTAAGCCATTAGCTTTGTAATTACCGAACTATTAGTATGCATTGAGTACTTGAGCTATATGATATGGGATCCTCACAGTAGTTGGGGAAAACTTGTTATTGGAAAAACATAAGCTTGCAGATAAAAAATTTCCTTAAGAGGGGTATATAGGAGTACCGATCTGTTTGTGTACCAGCCAATAGTAGTACACAGACCACCGTTTCTATGCAGAACTCCCATGCTTTAGCTTTATTGGTATATTTTGTTCTTCTTTTTTCCTACCTTATAAAAGAAAGTAGTATTTTCTCTTCTTCATATCTGCATAATAATTCACCAATGATTGAAAGACCTGCTTGTCTTGTAGGTACTGGGTGCTTTTTGGTACTTATTTTCTATCGAACGCGAGACCACTTGTTGGCACAGACCATGCAAAAGTCATACCGAATGCACCAAAAGTTCTTTTAAGTGTAGTCGCAGTTCTGGAAATTATACATTTGTAAACGATTACTGCCCCGTAAAAACAGAGAATACAACGTTCTTTGATTTTGGAATATTCTCTGAAGCCATCCAATCTGGTATCGTAACATCCACAAGTATTCCACAAAGGGTCTTATACAGTTTCTGGTGGGGCCACCGAAATTTGAGGTTTGTGCTGGTTACAATTTGACACTTCAGATTATGCTATCCCACCATTTTTTCTATCATAGCTTGTCGTCAATAATTATCTATATCTTGCTCCTATGAATTCTGGCTATGTTTTTCACAAGTAGTTTTGGTCGCTCTTGCACATATTTTGCTGCAGCTCTCTTGGTCAAAACCTTAAAACAAGTACCAATGTATGGGAAAACTGCTTCGCGATCTTGATTTCAATCTTGGGGATGCAGCTGCTTTTGTATTTCATTGAAAATTTGAAGGTTGGTGTTGAGAATTTTCTTTGATCTTTAGCGTCTTGGTTTATGCAATAACCTCAGTGAACATAAGCTAATTTTTCTAAATACACACAAGCACATACCGGGCACTCGCTGAGTTACTGAGACATTTTTAAAAGTACCGTTAGAGTTTAGAATATGCAATTTATGGTATATCTCATTTGTTCTACCATGTTGAAGTTTTGTAACTCCTAAAAAATTCATGAAATTCATTCACAAATCCAGTTTGACTAGTCATTTAATGCTATTCAGTTTCTTATCTACTGATACCATTAAAATAATAATCTTTGGAAATTATCATCTATTATCACCTTACTCTTTTGAATGCAGTAACTTGTTTATTGGTTTTAAATGAGCTAAACTTGTTGCTTAGCAGAACTACATGCAATGGATAACCAAAAGTTCAAAGAAGAAGACTAAAATCAGCGAAAACAAAGATTTAGAATTGTGGATATTAAAAATCGAGCAATGTTGCGAAGGCAATCGGACGAAGATTATATACAAGGTGCAACGACGAATATTGGAAGAAAATAAAGACATTACGATGCCGAATCTATTCTCTTGTCTTCCGCGGGAGATAATGCCGAAGATTCATCACTGTGTTTGCTTGCCCCTGCTGAAGAAGGTGAGTTTCTTCTTCTACTTGCTTTCTTTCTCCTTCCTTTTGGATGAAAGTTTGAAAATATGTAGAATAAGTTGGAAATGGATAGGAAAGTGATTCTTAATGGTATAGAGTCAAATTGAACTTCAACAATTATTAGGTCGCTAAATATTTTGACTATTAATTTTTGAGTAACATTTTTGGTTTCTTCCTCCATTTGAGGGGGCTTGTTGCTTCTGGGAAATTGTTCTGAAAATGTGATGAGAATAGACGATGTAATCAGGTGGATTTTATTGTCGGTTTGGTTGCCCGAGCCACCGCGGTTGTGGTTGTTTCGGCGCCCGAGTGGCTGCCTTTCTTGTGGACATCAATTTTGTTTAATGAATTTTATTCATCCGAGAAATGTAGGTGCCAATGCTTCAGGAAAGGGGGGAAAAAGAGTTGTTGTTGCTCAGCAAACATTTGCAACCAGCGATTTACAAGAGGAACATGCCCATTTTCCTAAAGGGAGATGTAATTAGTGTAATGCTCTTCATTACCAGCGGCAGTATCTTGACAGACATGGGTGAAGGCAGTGATCAGCATATTGAAAAAGATAAATTCTTGGGAGAAGAGCTTCTAGATTGGATGTCCAACTGCTCCTCCTCGCCCTGCGTGTCCAAACTCCCAATCTCTAATAAGAACGTCAAAACCATTACAAAAGTTGAAGCCTTTGCTCTATCATTCAGCGATTTACAGGCCGTATTTCCAGAGCTTAGCCAAGCAGCTTCTGATGCAGGAGCATCCGCATGAAACTTTCGCCAGTGCCTGGATGAAAAGAAGAATGAAAAGGGCTACAAAACGGATAATTTGTCATGCACTCAGCGCTTCAAGACAATCATCATATTCAGCAGTTGCTCTCGTTTTTGTTGAAAAGGAATAGTTTGTTTGGAGGTCTTTTTCTGGACTTTGTAAAAAAAATCCAGAATTGTTAGTTGTCTGAATTCTCAATGGGAAAGTTAAGAATTAGGATTGTTATTTGCAACATGAAGCAGTGACACTGTTTTTGGAACATACCATCACCAACATAAAGGTGGACCCGCGGATCCTCAAATCCAACAGCCAACCCAGGGGAAAAAAAAAATTTAGAGACCTAAAATAAAAGAAACCACGCCAATTTGTTGATTAAACCCAAACCCGAATTTTAATAGCTAATTACATGAAGAGGTTGTACTCATCTACTCACATCGATGACCATCTTATCTATCTCACATATATCAATTTGCTCCAATGAGCTGTGGCATGAAATTTCCCTAAGAACGCCACCATCACCACCACCAACAACCAAAACCTGTTAAGTTAGTCTTAATGACACTGAGCACCACAGCAATAATGAAGAGAGAAAACTAGAAAGAAAATTTAGGCAGAGTACAAGATGCCCACCCCATCTTCACACTTGTAGACAATATAATAGTAACATCAGTGAAAGAAAACAGAATTACAAAGTTTAATCTTTCGCTTTTCAATTAAGCATAGCCTGATCATTCCTTTTTCAATAAAGAAACCAACTAATTATGACTAACAAAGAATAATTAACCATAAAAATAGTGGCTGAAGATGTCTCACCAAAGCTTTTATATTATTTTCCACTAAACCGCATGATCTTCATGACAAAATTATAGTTGGACAAATTATGGAAGATTTCATTTTTCACTTCCTCTACATAGAATCCTATAACTATATTTCTAACCAATCTTGGTTATAGACCAACAAAATGGCCACAAGTCAAATCAATGAGATACACCTTGTCCAAATTTTAAGTGGCACGAAGAACTATCATAATAGAGGCAGATCATTGAAAATGCCAACAAACTTGAGAGTCATGTCTTATGCAGCCCTCTCCTCAATCATTATAGTGCCACCATATTCTCTCTCATAAGCCGGAGTAGTTAAAATGTAGGTTGAGTTTCAAACTTTGCATGTTACAATCACATAAGCGCAACACAAATAGAGGCAAAACCTCATTCATAGATCAATGGCTAAATTAGATTCACTCACGCAAAATGTTGAAAATATAAATCACCAAAACAAAGTGAAGACAAAATTAACTAGTTGGAGTTACTCCACCTTATTCATAATATCACTCTGTCAATTATAACAAAGAATATTTTTTCTAGTATGAATTGACAGAGTAACTTAAATTCATTTGACAAAATTTTAGAGTTCCATTCCATCTCTTTAAAAAGAGTCTTCACTATTTACTATTGCTCCAATTTCAAAAGAAATCCATAATCAAATGGAGGAGTAAGAGATCTAATCATCTATGTTATTAGTGCTTCCTCTTAAAGTTTCATGACGCATATGGATAACAATGTTACATTCTTAAATTTACAGAACTAAAAGTACAAACTTCAACTATTATAAACTCTAGATTCTCTATCTTTTTCTTACTAATGATTTACTTCTCTTAGCCATAAAATAAAGTTAAGACTAGCAACATCAAGTATAACTAGCATAATTGTTTGACCAGTAGTATAAAATGCATTAATACATAATAACCATAGAAATCCATTTCTTCAAATCAGAAAACGCACAAAAACTCTAAATTGACAGAAAAATTTATCAACAGCAGGGACTTCAAAACCATGATCTATTTTTCTCAATGAAGAGTAACCGTGAATTTGAAATATAAATATCTTCTATCAAGTTGGTAATTAATAAAAGGTTCAAAAAAATACTATATTGCAGTAGTTCTCAGTACTCATTTACTCCGATATTGGTGTTTCGTAAGAACAAGTGAAGGAAAGACATGTTTTGAAATAAGACGATAAAAAATGAAGTCCGCGAGATATGTTAGATACAGGGGATTGTTTTTCAATTGTGGCTACAAAGACCTGTTTTTTAGACACAAAGATTCATTTCAGAACATTGAGCACCAGAACTTATCCTGTTAACACTAGGCCTTAAAAATCCATTTTGAGATGACAAGTGTGATATAGTTATTTTGAAGTTGCGGACTTGATAACCCATCTCCGCTAGCTTTTGGCGCCATTTACCACGTGATATTTCATGGCCTCTGATTCTTCAGGCTGCTTCTAAGCCTGCCATTTTTAGGCTACGTTCGGCCTCATTTTCGGGCTGCTTTGGGGCCTCGAGGTCTCTCCCGACCCAATTAGCCTTTTTTAGACAGGGTCGACGTCTTTCTCCGCACCTACTTACAATGAACCGTGTCTCTTCTTGGCTATCCCTCCTCGAAGCATTTGTGTTTCCTACCAGGAATGCTGCCGATGGACTGTGTCTCTTCTGTTCAGGCCGTGCCTCCGACAGGATTTCGCCCTATGTTGTCTCGCCATTTGTACCCTTTCGATTTATATCTCGATCTTCAGCGGGTGAGTTTGGTGCCGTATGTACAGGCTGGAGGAGAAAGGTCAGCGAGGGAAGGACGGGACCCGAGTGACACAGTAAGTGCGTACATGAAGAATAGGACGATAGAACTGGACAAGATAACAAAAGAACTGGGCCCGACGCTGTAGCAAAAGAACACGCGCAAAAAATGTACCCACACGTGACTAAGCTGTTCGCTTTCCTCAGACGGAACGGCAGACAAGCGGCATGGTGCGTAATAATTGAGTAAAGCGACGAAAGGACGTTGCGGGAGTGATTTACGGTCTTTCACGAATTTAATGTTATTCCCACAATAAGATCGTCGCCGAGGCTAAACGAGGCCCGTACGAATGGACTTTTTTTAGGGCAAACATACTAGCAATCCACAACTAGTGGAGAGGGGAGATGAGAATCGGCGAGAGCAGGTGAGAAGATGTGAACAATGCAAATGGCGAGAAACAAGAGGTGTTGACGAGGGGAATAGCGACGGAATCTTCAAAATGGCTGAGATGGGACATTAAGCTTCGCAATCACAGTCATTTCTAGGCCAGTACTCTTTGCAGTTGCTTGATTGCGCTACATCACTTCTGGCTTGTCAGAACTCTAAATGAGCGTGAAGAAGAGAGGCTTAGTCTCTTCATGAGAGATCTGTGGAAAGTACTCTCTGAGTTATTGGTGGTCGAACGTCAACTTTCTTATTTATTAGGAAGATTTGAGAGTTAAGAACATCAAAATTTGGGTGCCATTTTTATGTTCTTGGAACAGAGGGAGAACTCTACAGATTTTGGGCATATTTAGACTTCTAGACATGGGAACTGGGTTGATGTAAAAGAGGGACATAGACAATTGTACCAGGATTCCATTTATTAGGAATCATCCTTTAAATACGAAGAGAGGCAGCTATATACTCTCGAACAAGGCAGACCTTGAAATACGTGAACTTTAAAGCAAGACTCAAGGATCTCTCCCAAATAATAATAAATAAATAAAAGCATCTGAGAGGAGATTATCCAAAAAGGTTGAAAGCATATAAACAACCCAAAGACAAAAAGCTATGCCCTGTTATGCTCGCTGTTTCCCTACATTGGAAGAGATGCAACTACCAATGTGACTTTACTCCTAGCGGTGCACTGATTTGCTTTCCCTTGAGATCGCATAGCTGGTTCCATGGCTCTGTCGGCGTCTGCAAGAGAAAGGATGAGGTTAGCATCTTGTTCTTCTTCTATCTTGAGTATACTTTGATCTTCCGGATTAGTGAGTTTAGCTAAGGGGAGAGGGAGAGATAGTTGAATTACTTCAGAAAGTGTTATCTTCAATTTATTCTGCCCTCTTGATGGTTTAAAACTATATATACTTGAAAAAAGAGAAAGCAGTTGTCTTTCTAGACCCGAATTAAGAGGAAGAAAACAATTCCAAGGAACCCGAATGTAAACCCTTGATTTTACTACTGGCATGAGTCTCCCGGTGGAATCTCAAAGAAGAGTTGTTCCACCAAGATCGATATGTCTGAACAACCAATCAATGCAGCGATTGACTATTTGGCGAATTTACACCGCGCTATGGAAATTACACGTTTATTAGCATATTAGCCTGGCTCTTGGTTTCGTAGATTCTAAGCACCTAAGGCTGAATGATATAATCATATAAATACAGACATATACATAGACCCTGATTCCTTATTTTTTATGTTCTGTTCGGGCCTTGGTTTTTCAGCAAACCAGGGGGGCTCATTGGAAAGTGGGATATGTTGTTTCTAGTTTCATGCGCGTTTGCTGTATCCGTGGATCCTCTGTTCCTTTATATTCCAGTGATCGAAGAAGATGAGAAAAAGAACAAGTGTATTGGGTTAGACAGCACATTAAAGATTGTAGCCATTTGTTTGCGATCGGTGACGGATGCGATTTATGTTGCGAATATGTTCTTGCAATATCTTTGCCTTAAGAAAGTCGGCGCCGGTACTGAACAAGGGCGAGCTGAGGAAGATTCAGCTGCTCGTCAAACAGGAGAGGTAGCCGAAAGCCTATGGGGTCGCTGCTGTAACTGGATAACCAGCTCCGGAAACCATCTTTACTTGGGGTATTTCGTGATTGACATTCTCGCTATCCTTCCACTTCCACAGGTAAGATCAACTTTTCTGCTTCTACACCGTTTTTCTATATGCTTTCAGGTTTAACTACAAAGGGGATTTCTATCCTGTTTCCTTTCTTTCCTTCAAAGTTTATGCTTCTCCCGGTTTAGTCTTTTGCTTACGTAATAACTCTATATTACCAAAACTCTTCAAGTTGTTATAATTTGGCCAGCATGCATGGATGCGTGTACTTAACTTCCTAATTCGCTTAGACGACAAAAATCAAGACTATTCACCTTCACCCTGCATTTTCTTGTCTCTCCGACTAGTTTTCCACAGGAAAAAAGAAAAATAGAAGTACAGTGGAAAATAACAAACAAAAGCAAAGCAAACAACACTGAGATGAATTCCTGGACAACAGCTACGCAGGGAGAAGTCCTCCAACCATAGACCCATCATTGACCTTTAACAACTTTTACTAGAACATTGATAAACCATAACTTGGTAAGGTCCTTTTATCAAATCAATTTGTAACTTGTACTGCATTGAGCAAAGTTGCTTGAGAAGAATATAGCAAAATATGAACTTTTTATGTCGAATATTGTTATTTTTCACTTTCCATTACTTTTTTAGGTTTAAAAGAATGTTTGTTGAGTATTAGTCACTGACCAATGCAACATGACTTTTTCGATACTTCTAATGCATATAGTATCACAACCACAAAGGCACCTAATGCAAGTATATAACAATTTATATTAATGTATCTTACATGTTGTCTTTGTAATATATTCAGGTGTTAATTCCAATAGTTTTTTCAATAGAAAATGGCTCAAACCTTTTGCGTATAAGGAGGCTCTTGAATGCAGTTATCCTACTCCAATATGTGCCTAGAGTTCTTCGCATCTACCTATCATGGAGAAAATGCCAAAGAACAGACTGCAATCCCATTTCGATAAAGCTTAAAGCTGCGTTCAATTTCTTCCTTTATATCCTTGCTAGTTATGTAAGTTTGATTGCAAATTTCATGTTAGTTTAATTTTCTTTCTAGGTTTCAAAACACTATTTATTTATTTTTGCTTATTCCAATGCTTTTTTTGAGTATAGGTTTTCCATGGAGTTATTTGATTCATCAATTCTGATGAAAAACATAAGTATGCATTGCATGTATACTTTATGTCCATGCATAACAATAACTTACGGCTATTGAAATCTTTTAAAACCCATGTATAGATTTAACCTTCATTATTCTTTCGTTAGCCATTAGCTTTGCAATGACTGGAGTTACATGGCATTTTCTGCAATTATCTCAAAGTTGCATGCAAAAGTACTAGTGTCTTGAGTACCAGAGGTATATGATATGGGATCCTAGGCAGCTGGGGATAACTTGTTATTGCAAAAACATAAGCTTGGAATCCCGATCTGATTCTGTCACAACCACAGGTGGTACATGGACTCACCGTTTCTGTACAGAACTCCAGTGCTTTTTTAGTATTTTTTCTTCTCTTTTCTCCCACCTTTTAAAAGAAAGTAGTACTCTCTCTGCCTTTAGTATTTGCAGAAAAATGTACCGATAATTGAGAGACTTGCTTGTGTTGTAGGTACTGGGTGCCTTTTGGTACTTATTTTCTATCGAACTCGAGACCACTTGCTGGCACAAAGCATACCAAAATAAAAATATGACCACAAGTTCTTTTAGGTGTGGTCGCAGTTATGGAAATTATAGAGTTTTAAAGGATTATTGTCCTGAAAAGACAGAAAATACAACGTCCTTTGATTTTGGAATATTCTTTGAAGCCATTCAATCTGGTATTGTAAAATCCACTGATATTCCGCAAAGGATCTTGTTCAGTTTCTGGTGGGGCCACCGAAATATAAGGTTTGCACTGGTCAGACTCTGACATTTCAGATTCAACAATCCCACCATTGTTTCTATCAGAGCTTGTCATCAATAATTATCTATATCTTGCTCTTATAAATTCCGACAGTCTTTCACAAGAAGTTTTGGTCGTTCTTGCTCATATTTTGTTGAACCCATGCACATACCTAGATGTATGTATGTCCGTATGACTTCTTATATTCCTACCTCATAAAGTTGCTAAACTTTTTGCAGCTCTCTTGGTCAAAACCTTAAAACAAGTACCAGAGTCTGGGAAAACTGCTTCGCAATCTTGATTTCAGTCCTGGGGTTGCTGCTGCTTTTGTATTTCATTGAAAATCTGAAGGTAGGTGCTGAGAATTTTCTTTGATCTTTAGCGTCTTGGTTTATATAACTCTCTATGTTTCTAAATGCCCAAAAAAAGCACATACCTGGCACTCGCTGAGTCACAGAGAAATTGCTGAAAGTATTGTCAGAGGTTAGAGTATGCAATTTATGATATCTCCTATTTGTTCTACCATGTTGAACTTTTGTAGATTCTAATAATACCATTAAAATGATAAGAAGACTACATATTTTGATGTTAAAATATTTGATTCAGTGATGAAATTTGTCATCTCGTATCACCTTAATCTTTTGAATATAGTAACTTGTTTATTAGTTTTAAATAAGCTAAACTTGTTGCTTGGCAGAACTACATGCAATGGATAAACAAAAGTTCGAAGAACATTACAAAAACCAGAGAAATCAAAGATTTAGAATGGTGGATATCCAAAACCAAGCAGATTTGTAAGAAAAAACCGAAGAAGATTATATCCAAGGTGCGACGACGAGTATTAGAAGAAAATAAAGACATTGATATGCCGAATCTATTCTCTTGTCTTCCGCTGCAGTTAAAGAAGGACATTCAACATCTTGTTTGCTCACCTCTGCTAGAGAAGGTGAGTTTCTTCTTCTACTTGCTTTCTTTCTCCTTCCTTTTGGATGAAAGATGAAAATTAAAATGCAAAAGTTTGAAAATATATAGAATAATTTGGAAATGAATAGGGAAAGTGATTCTTAACGGTGTAAAATCAAGTTATCTTTAACAGTTATTGAGTCACAAAATATTTTGATGATTAATCCTTAGAGTAACATTTTTGTTGGCTCTCCCTCCATTGAGGGGGCTTGTTGGTTCTTGGAGTTTGCTCTGAAAATGTGATGAGAAGTAGATGAAGTAGTCAGGTGGGTTTTATTGTCCGTTTGGTTGCCCGAGCCACCGTGGTTATGGTTGTAGCGGCTGCCCTTCTTGCGTATATCAATTTTGTTTAATGAATTTTATTCATCCGAGAAATGCAGATGCAAGTGCTTCAGGGAAAAAGCGACAAATATTTAAAGTTGTTGAGTGCACGCATGCAACCAGTGCTCTACAAAAAGAGCACGTACATTTTCCGAAAGGGAGATGTAATTGATGTAATGCTTGTCATTACCGACGGCAGTATCTTGACAGACACGGTTGAAGGAAGTGTTGAACATATTAAAAAATTTGAATTCGTGGGAGAAAAGCTTCTGGAATGGATGTCCAGCTGCTCCGCCTCGCCCTGTGTGTCCAAACTTCCAATCTCTGATAAGAACGTCAAAGCCATTACAAGAGTTGAAGCCTTTGCTCTAACGTTCCGCGATATAGAGGCCGTATTTCCAGAGTGTTAGAAACGTAGGCCCATGAGAAAACCAAGCACTTGGCAATCTCAGAGGGGCCCGCGCCTACTAATAAGGCGCAAAGGATCGCACCACGGTATCGATGTGGGACGGATACTTCCAACACTCCCCCGCAGTCACATATCGGTACGGTGAGAGGTGGGGGCCATCTCCGTACACACGGCAGTGCGTGGGCTAGCTCTGATACCATGTTAGAAACGTAGGCCCATGAGAAAACCAAGAACTTGGCAATCTCAGAGGGGCCCGCGCCTACTAATAAGGCGCAAAGGATCACACCACGGTACCGATGTGGGACGGATACTTCCAACACAGAGCTTAGCCAAGCAGCTTATGATGCAGGAGCATCCGCATAAACTTTCGCCAGTGACTGGATGAAAGAAGAATGAAAAAGATTACAAAACGGATAATTTCTAGAGAACTGGCTGTCATGCTCTCAGCGCTTCAAGACAAGCCCCATGTTCGGCTGTTGCTTTCGATGTTTTTGAAAAGTAGTAGTTAGTTTTGAGGTCTTATTTGGAGTTTGTAAAACAATTTCCACTGGTGCTCCCGTGATAGAAATTGCTAGTTGTTTGAATTTTGGATGGGAAAGTTTAGAATTAGGATTGTTATTTGCTGAACTGTGCTTTTAGTTCTTCAATAAATTGCGTTTTGGGCGGTTGCCACTTTCCAAGAACGAATTCCGTCGGCGATTCCTTCTTAGTCTAGATTGAACGACACCTAGAGATATCTATAGACCGACACCTTTCTTGTGGAGTCATCGATGCGATGCTTTTCGTCACACAGACAATCTTTTCATTTTCCACATTGTTTAGCTTCTCGAGTAACCCCTTTACCTTCGGCTCTATTTCTTTCACAAAAGATTTACGAAAGCATAGATTCTCATAGCTTTCTTAGTTTGGTTGGATATTCAATCTGCAACTGTTACGGTTCAAAACTAATTGAACCCATCATATGCTAACAAAATTAAATATTTTGATTTAGCAATTGAGATTTTTACAGGCCAAGTCACAGTCCCAAGTTCAAATCTTAGTTGAGTGTACCCTTTAAATTTTGGTGAAAGTATACCTAGAATAAGCCTAGTAGGGCCCAAGCTGACAGTGAGGCATAAAGGGGAGCGGCCATATATGTTGACTAAAATATATGGAATCACTTTGTAGTATATTATTAAGACATTGGATTGGAAGCATGGTAAAAAATAATGGTCTAAATATAATTGAAGCCATTATGTCAATAAGTTTAGGCTTTTTGATTTAATAGTTGGATTTGTTATAACAACTCGTTTCATAAAGCTTTAGTAGCGTTCTCATCCAAAATGTCCTTTGTATCATAGACCGCATCCTTCAGCTCGTCATGCCAGTTTTTCACTTTAGGTTTTGTAACTCGTGAATCCTCGGCGTCTTCGGGCACGGCATTGTGAGTCGACGACGTTGCCTTCTAATTCTCTTGAGTTCATTGGAGAGTCGAAAGAAGTCAATGAAGAGGGGAGATGCCATTTTTTCCAAGTACACTTGAAGCAAGAGAGACACAAATATGGTTGCAGACTCAGCCAATAGGTTTTCTTAAAACTTCTCAAAATTCTTTTTTCTTTTACATTGTTGAAACGCTTATTCTGTCTTTTTCATATTTGAAATGCTCCTTAAAGATATGATTTTTGTTTTACAGATTCTACATAACATTGTTTTTCTTTAACGTAACCGGGACGAGAATGTTTAAAACGGCTATCACGTAGCTTTGCTGTCAGCCTTTTCTCTTCAAATTAACTATTCCACAAGAACCACTTATAGGTGTCGTTGTTAGAATTAATTTCCTTTTGATACTTTATCTGTTAAATACAACCTTTCTCAAAGGGCACGTACAGTCAACTACAATACTGTAGCTCGAAAAGATTGCTTAAAGCACCAAAATGCCTAGACAAGCCATTCTCCATCAGCGATAGAAATTTGTTTTAGGAAGAGAAGACAATTGTACCAGCAAAACGAAAAAGAAAAAGATTTCAAAAGAAAATAATCGACATTCTCATTCTATTGGCTAAAATAAAAAAAAATTATATAAGAAAGAGTTTCTTTGTTTCAAAATGTAAAATCTTCACAAAAAAATATTATTTTGAATGAGATTTAAGGACTTCTAACCTTAATTTTTTCATAGTTATTGAAATTTGTAATGTTGGAGTATGTCTCTTTATTTTTATATACTACTTTTTATTAATGCAAACTTATATTTAAAAAAAAAAAAAAGAACAAGTGTACCAGGTTTGATGTACAAGAGGGACATAGAAAATTGTACCAAGATTCTATTTACTATAGTAATCATTCTTTAAATACAATGAGAAGCCGCTATATACTCTCGAACAAGGCAAACCTTGAAATACGTGAACTTTAAAGCAAGACTCGAGGTATCTCTCCAAAGAAAAACATCTGAGAGGTGATCGTCCAAAAAGGATGAAAGGATATATAAAGAACCCAAAGATAAAAAGCCATGCCCTGTCATGCTCGCTGTTTCCCTACACTCGAAGAGATGCTACCACCAATGTAACTCAACTCGTAGCGGTGCACTGATTTGCTATCCCTTGAGTTAGCTTAGCTAGTTCCTTGGCTCTGTCGGCGTCTGCAAGAGAAAGGATGAGGTTAGCATCTTGTTCTTCTTCTACTCTTGAGTATACGTTGATCTTCCGGATTAGTGGGTTTGGCTACGGGGAGAGGGAGTGATGGTTGAATTACTTCAGAAAGTGTTATCTTCAATTTATTCTGCCCTCTTGATGGTTTAAAACTATATGTACTTGAAAAACGAGAAAGCAGTTGTCTTTCTAGACCCGACTTAAGAGGAAGAAAACAAGTCCAAGGGAGCCCTAATGGAAACCCTTCATTTTAAATACTGGCATGACTCTCCCGGTGGAACTCAAAGAAGAGTTGTTCCACCGAGATCCATATGTTTGAACAACCAATCAACACAGCGACTGACTTTTTGGTGAATTTGCACCGCGCTATGGAAATTACACGTTTATTAGCGTATTAGCCTGGCTCTTGGTTTCTCAGATTCTAAGCACCTAAGGCTGAACGATATAATCATATAAATACAGAAATATACATACACCCTGATTCCTTATTTTTTTTATGTTCTGTTCAGGAGTTGGTTTGACGGCAACTTCCACCCAGAGCGGCTCATTGCAAATTGGTATATGTTGTTTCTAGTTTCGTGCGCGTTTGCTGTATCTGTGGATCCTCTGCTCCTTTATACTCCGGTGATCAAAGAAGATAAGGAAAAGAACAAGTGTATTGGGTTAGATAGCACATTAAAGATCGTAGCTATTTGTTTGCGATCAGTGACGGATGCGATTAATGCTGCGAATATGTTCTTGCAATATCTTTGTCTTAAAATAGTCGGCGCCGGTACTGGACGCGGCCGAGCGGAGGAAGATTCAGATGCTCGTCAAACAGGAGAGAGAGGCGAAAGCCTTTGGGGTCGCTACTGTAACTGGATAACCAGCACCAGAAACCGTCTTTACTTGGGGCATTTCGTGATTGACATTCTCGCTATCCTTCCACTTCTACCGGTAAGAACAACTTTTCTGCTTCTACACCGCTTTCTGTATGCTTTCAAGTTTAACTACAGAGAGGATTTCTATCCTGTTCCATTTCTTTCCTTCAAAGTTTATGCTTCTCCCGATTTAGTCTTGCTTTTGCTTAATAACTTTATATTGCCAAAGCTCTTCAAGTTGTTATAATTTGGCGAGCATGCATGCATGCGTGTACTTAACATCCTAATTAGCTTAGACTACAAAAAGCAAGACTATTCACCGTCACCGTGCATTTTCTTGACTCTCCGACTAGTTGATGCAATGCTTTTCATCACGCAAGGCACTATGTTGACATAGTCGGGTGAGGGAAGTGCTCATTAAATTGAAAACAAACTATTCTTGGGAAAAGAGCTACTAGAATGGATGTCCGACGGCTCCACCGAACCCCGCGTGTCCAACCTGCCAATCTCTGAGAAGAACGTCAAAACCATGACAAAAGTTGAAGCCTTTGATCTAATGTTCAATGATTTAAAGGCCATATTTACGAAGCATAGCCAAGCAACTTCTGATGCAGACAATGATTTAATGACCTTATGTTACGGTATTAAGAGTTATTGGGCCTGCCACCCCAACAACGAGTTATCCTTTTGATTCAGCAGTAGGTCAGTTAACACCTTACGAAACTTTGGCCAGTGACTAGATGAAAAGAGGAATGAAAGAGGTGAACTGGCTGTCGGGCTCTCAGCGCTTCATGACAACCCCATATTCAGCATCTGCCCTCGTTGTTGTTGAAAAGTATTAGTTAGTCTTGAGATCTTATCTAGAGTTTGTAAAAAAAAGTCCCCACTTGGTGCCCCCGTGATAGAGTTGTTAGTTGTTTGCATTCTGAATTATCTGATGAACTTGCTCTTAGTTATTCAATAACTACATTGAGGTTGGGTAAATCCATTGTTGCTTGGTATATGAAAGTAGGCGTATAAGATGAAATTCCCGTAATGAAAGAAAAAGTTTTTAGAACAAAGTTTAAATGAAGGCGAGAGTTCCCCAACTCTTAACTATCTTTTAAGTTGGTACGATAGCCTTCTAATAAAATTAATCCTCTTGTCGCATGTGGTTGTCCTGACTCTTTAGTTCGGCATTGACACCTGAATTTTCTACGGTTCCGAGTAAGACTAAGTATGGTTGTCAAAACAAAAAGAGAAAATCTGAAGACGGGAGGTGGGACGACTGTTCAAAAAGTAGGAACGACAAAACCTGAAGACGGGAGGATGGGCGACTGTTCAAAAAGTAGGACCAGTGAGTTGCTTTACCACACATTAAAGAGCAAAAGAGGAAGACTTGAAGGAGACTTGCTCTGGATATAACCCGCGGCTGCAGGTTCAATCCTGCAACAAAATCAACTCCCCCACTCTTCTCTATCCAGATTCGCGTCACTCTGCTCCAGCATATTGAGGTTCAATTTTCTGTTTATGTAAAATCTAACTAGAACAATTTACTGTTTTCTCATTCAACATCTATCTAATTCCGGGAATTGTCCTCTTGGTCCAATTATTTCCACTCAGTTTGGTGTGGGTGATACTAAGTTTGTGTTGAACCGAGATAACACCCAAATACTCCTGAATCCTGAGAAAACCATGCTGTCACTGTTTCAAGAAATACAAGATGAGGCTACAGAAAAATGGCTTTAAAAAAAAGTAGAGATATGAAATAAAAAGTACGGAGAAAAACATGAGCAAGAATGTGAAGAGAGAAATATAAAAGAAATTGAGTCCACTTGGTGTTGGGATCTTACCTTTTAAAGAATGGTCTAAAAGAATGATAGAAAATTTAAACAAAGCCCAGTTGAATTGAGGAAAGAAGACTTGTTTATCTAAATAAAGTAACTTTTTCTTTTTGTGGCCCGGAGGTGCTTTCGGGGATGCCCGACATGATCGAGTTCTAAGTTGGAAAAATGAGGTGTGGTTAGGTACCCACGTGGTTTGCTAGTCGCATGCAATGATAAGATTGGGGCTTTTGTCTTGAGCTTGTTCTTATTTATTTGGATCTTATACTTTATTCTGCTTTCCCTCCAAGACTTTCTCACGTGCTGTTGCAAGGGCGAGGTTTTGTTCAGCAATTGTATTTGTCTACCTTACTATTCTCATGGGGGTCCACAATTTGAGCTGATCAACTTTGACTTGAGATTAATTAAATTTTCATTGGCTACCGTGAAAGACCTAAAACACTTAAAAAAAGACTTTGACGGATAGATTTTTCAGATGAGCATGAGTTCGAGATGAATTAAATTTTCATCAACTACCGGGAAAGACTATAAAGACTAAAGAAAGACTTTGAGAGGTAGATTTTAGTTAGCCGTTCGCACTAGTTAATAACTATTTATAGAGTACCAAGAGTTCTATTGTTCATCAGTTAATCTGCATCTACACACTCATACTATCCTCCCAGAAAGCCACTCTTTGGTCTGTCCAAATCCCAGTCTTGTTTGCTCTTATAACAATTGCTAAACAACCAGGACAGCTTCTAATTCCTTCCATTGCTTTTCTGGTCTGAATACTACTGTTGAATTTCGCTTTAGAAATTCTAATAACTTTATGCTGCATAGTTTTGCGAAATGTTTTTGCGTCTATCCCAAAAAGGTTCACTTGTTTTTTTGTTCATACTTTTAGGAATTTTGGCACCAGTCGAAGTTCGTGGGGTCTAATTGCTCTGAAGGTTGATTCTTGATTTTGACATTGCATCATGAATTCCGGGGAACCTGCGCTAAAGCGTTGGAGGAGGTTATTATGTTTATCTGTTGCCTCTTCTTTTTCTTCTTCTCTTCTCTTCTCTTCTCTTCTCTTCTCTTTCCTTCTATCTGCTAAAAAGCCTATATAGCTGCTCCTAAATTGATACCTAATATTAGGGGGAAACGTTATTCACGGGTTTAAATGAAGTGGACTCATGAATATTTTAGAAAGATAAAGCTGTTTTTTTTTTTTCCTCTTCTTCCTTTCTCTTTTCTTCCTCCTTTTTTTCTTTTTTTTGCGGGGAAGGGGTTGGTTCTGGGGTGGGGGTGGGGTTCTAGCATGGTCTAGATCCGACTAAAAAGGAAGAAAATGAGTCCGAGAAGCCCAAACTCAGCCTTCTATTTAACAAAATACTGGCATTAGCCTCGGTGGAACGTCAAAAGGATTAAGACTACTGTCAACAATTTGCACCGTGTTATGTGAAATTAGGGCGCATTTAAACTGGATCTTGGTTTGCTATGTTCTAAGCACGTAAGGCTTTAGAATAATCACACATACACATAGAGAACCCTGATTCTTGATTTTCATGCTTTGCTCTGACATTGGTTTTGCAGCGTATTTGACCCAGACCAGTCTATAACGTGGGATGTGATGTTTTTAGCTTCGTGCGTGTTTGCGGTATCAGTGGACCCTCTGTTCCTTTTTATTCCCGTTATCAACGAAGATAAGAAGTGTCTTTGGTTAGATGGGAGATTAGAGATTGTGGCCATTTTTCTGCGGTCAATAACGGATACGATTTATGTTGCGAATATCATCTTCCAATTTTATCGTCTTTACGGGGAAGGCATGGCTAGTCGTAGACGTGAAGGATTCGAGAACGCTGAGGATCAGAAAAGCGCAAAATGGCACTTGTGGTCGCATTTGGTAGTCGATGTTCTCGCTATCCTTCCACTTCCACAGGTAAAGGGCAACTAATTCCGCTTCTATACTGGTTTTGCTCGCCAAAGAGGAAAATGCACTTGTGGTCGCTTTTGATAGTTGATTTTCGAGTTTACCAAATTAATTTGTAACTTATACTACATTGAGAAAAATTGCCGGAGAAGAATATAAGAAAACATATGAGTCGTATTCTTAGTTGTTCTTTTTCACTCATTTGATATTGAGTCTGGTATGTCAAGTTTCCATTTCTTTTGTATAGAAGATGAAGAATTATTTTTTAATCAATAATCACTTGCTCATGAAACATGAATTTTGTGACATTTCTGCCATATATCATAAAAGTTGCAATGGCACCTAATGCAAATATATAACTTATATTGATGGATCTTACATCTTATCATTGTAATCTATCAAGGTAATAATTCCAATGATTTTTTCAATAAAAAAGGGCTCAAGCCTTTTAAGTTTAAGGAGGTTCTTGAAAGCAGTTGTTTTACTCTAATATGTGCCCAGAGTTCTTCGCATCTACCTTTCATGGAGGAAACTTCAAGGAACGGATTACAGACCTGTTCCGATGAAGGTTAAAGCTGCATTCAATTTCTTCATTTATATCCTTGCTAGTTATGTAAGTTGAATTATCTTTCTAGCTTTCAAAACGCATAATTTATTTATTTTTGCTCATCACAACACTTTTTATGAGTGCATGCTTTTTATGGATTTGTTTAATTCGTCATTCTTGATGAACATAAAAGTATGCATTGCATAGATACTTATGTCTATGCATAGATAACTTATGGTTAATGAGATCTTTTAAAACTCATGTATAGAATAACTTCATTTATATTCCTCTACAAGCCATTAGCTTTGCAATTACCATAGTTATATAGCATTTTGTGCAAGTACTTAAAAATGCATGGAAGATTATCAATGAGTATTGAGTACCTGAGGTATATGATATGGGATCATCATGGTAGCCGGGGAAAACCTATTACTGGAAAAACATAAGCTTGCATATAAAAAAATTTCTTGAGAAAAGTGTGGGAATCCCAACCTGTTTGTGTCTCAACCAATAGTGGTACACGAACCACCGTTTCGGTGCAGAAGTCCCGTGCTTCAGCTTTATCAGTATCTTTTCTTCTTCTTTTTTCCTTCCTTTTAAAAGAGAGTAGTATTTTCTCTGTCTTCATATTTGCAAAATAATCTACCGACAATTGAGGGACTTTGCTTGTGTTGTAGGTACTGGGTGCCTTCTGGTACTTATTATCTATCGAACGTCAGACCACTTGCTGGCACGAAGCATGCAAAAAACATACTGAACGCACCTCAAGTTCTTTCAAGTGTGGTCACAGTTCTAAAGATTACACATTTGTAAAGGATTATTGTCCTGTGAAAACAGAAAAGACAACGTTCTTTGATTTTGGAATATTCTTTGAAGCCATTCAGTCTGGTATCGTAACATCCAGAAATATTCCGCAAAGGATCTTGTACAGTCTGTGGTGGGGCCACCGAAATTTGAGGTTTGCTCTGCTTAGACTCCTTGACATTTCAGATTAAGCAATCCCACCATTGTTTGTATCAGAGATTGTCATCAATAATTATCTATACCTTGCTCTTTTAAATTCCGACTCTGTTTTTCATAAGTAGTTCTGGTCGTTCTTGCAAATATTTTGTTGCAGCTCTCTTGGTCAAAACCTTAAAACAAGTACCAACGTATGGGAAAACTGCTTCGCAATCTTGATTTCAATCTTGGGGATGCTGCTGTTGTTGTTTTTCATTGAAAATTTGAAGGTTGGTGTTGAGAATTTTAAGTCTTGGTTTATATAGCTATCTCTGTGAACATAAGCTAATGTTTCTAAATCCACAAAAGCATATACTGAGCACTCACTGAGTATTTCTTTTGGTGTTTATATAATCTTGACCTTTCATCAAAAAATGTTTTGTTAAGAGGTTAGATTATGCAATTTATGATATCTCTCATTTGTTCAACCATGTTGAACCCTTGTAACTTCTAAGAAATTCATGAAATCTATTTACAAATCCAATTTGACTAATAATTTAGTACTAATCAGTTTCTTGCTTGCTGGTACCATTAAAATAATGAGAAGATTGCATATTCTGATGTTAAAATATCGATTCAGCGATGAAAGTTATCATCTCTTATCACCTTATTCTTTTTAATATCGTAACTTGTTTGTTGGTTTCAAATAAGCTACACTTGTTGCTTGGCAGAACTACATGCAATGGATAACCAAAAGTTCGAAGAAGAGGACTAAAATCAGCGAGAACGATGATTTAAAATCGTGGATATCCAAAATCGAGCTATGTTGTAAGGGAAATCCGAAGAAGATTATATCCAAGGTACAACGACGAATGTTAGAAGAAAATAATGACGTTACTATGCCAAATCTATTCTCTTGTCTTCCGCCAGAGATAATGCAGAAGATTCGCCATTGTGTTTGCCTGCCCCTGCTAAAGAAGGTGAGTTTCTTCTTCTACTTGCTTTCTTTCTCCTTCCTTTTGGATGAAAGATGAAAATTACAATACAAAGTTTGAAAACATTAGAATAATTTGGAAGTGGGTAGGGAAATTGATTCTTAACGGTATAGAATCACGCTGATCTTTAACAATTACTGAGTCGCTAAGTATTTTGATGATCAATCTTTGAGTAACGTTTTTGGTTGGCTTTTCCTCCATTGAGGGGGCTTGTTGGTTTTTGGAGTTTTTTTCTGAAAATGTGATGAGAAGTAGATGATGTAGTCAGGTAGACATTATTGCCGTTTGGTCGCCCAAGCCACCGTGGTTTCTTAGTTGTTTCAGCGTCCCATGGCTGCCCTTCTTGTGGATGTCAATTTTGTTTAATGAATTTTATTCATCCGAGAAATGTAGGTGCCAATGCTTCGTGAATGGGAGGAAAGAGAGTTGTTGTTGCTTAGCAAACGTCTGAAACCAGCGGTTTACAAGAGGAACATGCCCATTTTCCTAAAGGGAGACGTAATTCGGGTAATGCTCTTTATTACCAACGGCCGTATCTTGACAGACACGGGTGAAGGAAGTGCTCAGCATATTGAAGAAGTTCAATTCTTGGGAGAAGAGCTTCTAGAATGGATGTCCTCCGGCTCCCCCGTGCCCCGCGAGTCCAACCTCCCAATCTCTGATAAGAAAGTCAAAGCCATTACAAGAGTTGAAGCCTTTGCTCTAACGTTCCACGATTTAGAGGCCGTATTTCCAGAGCTTAGCCAAACAGCTTCTGATGCAGGAGCATCCGCATAAACTTTCGCCAGTGACTGGATGAAAGAAGAATGAAAAAGAAAATTTCCACTGGTGCTCCCGTGATAGAATTGCTAGTTGTTTGAATTGCGTCGGCGATTCCTTCTTAGTCTAGATTGAACGGTATCTAGAGATATGTGGAGAACAATATCTTTCTTGTGATGCTCTTCGTCACGTAAACAATCTTTTCATTTACCACATTGTTTAGCTTCTGAGTAACCTCTTTATCTTTGGCTCTATTTCTTTCACAAAAATTTACAAAAGCATAGATTCTCATAGCTTTCTTACCTTGGTTGGATATTCAACCTGCAACTGTTACGGCTCAAAACTAATTGAACCCATCATATGCTAACAAGTTTAAATCTTTTGACCTAGCAATTGAGTTTTTTATTTTTGATATTAGGGCTAAGCCATAGGTCCCAAGTTCAAATCTTAGTGGAGTATTGCTAGGGTGAAATTTTGGTGAAGTATACCTAGAGTGTTGACTAGAATATACTGCTGGAATCACCTTATAGTACACAAGCATGGTCCAAATGTAATTAAAACCACTATGTCAACAGGTTTAGGCTTTTTGGTATAGTAGCTGGATTTGTACAACAACTCCTTTCATAAAGCTTCAGTAGCGTTCTCATCCAAAATGTCCTTTGTATCATAGACCGCATCTTTCAGCTCATCATGCCAGTTTTTCACTTTAGGTTTTGTAACTCGTGAATCCTCGGCGTCTTCGGGCACAGCATTGTGTGTCAACAACGCTGCCCTCAAATTCTCTTGATTTCATCGGAGAGTCGAGAGAAGTCAATGAAGAGGGGAGATGCCATTTTTTCGAAGTCACTTGAAGCAAGGGAGAGACAAATATGGTTGCAGACTCAGCCAATAGGTTGTCTTAAAACTTTTCAAAATTCTTTGTTCTTTTATATTGTGAAACGCTTGTTCTCTATCTTTTTCATATTTGAAATGCTCCTTAAACATATGATTTTTGTTTTACAGATTCTACATAACATTGTTTTTCTTTAACGTAACTAGGACGAGAATGTTAAAAACGGCTATCACGTAGCTTTACTGTCAGCCTTTTTTCTTCAAATTAACTATTCCACAAGAACCACTTACAGGAATCGTTGTTAGAATTAATTTCCTTTCGACACTTTTATCTGTTGACCACAACCTTTCTCAGAGAGCACGTACAGTCAACTACAAGACTGGAGCTCGAAAAGATGGCTTAAAGCACCAAAATGCTTAGACAAGGCATTCTCCATCGGCACTGGCAATAGCTTCCAAAAAGAAATTTGTTTTACGGAGTCTCCACTTATGACATAGCCATCAACTATCATGACATAAAAAATATCTGAGAAATGATGAATATCTGCTGAAGACATGGGAAATCCAGACACAGTTCCTCGGGCAACGATCGTATTCAGATGTTTTAAAAACAGATGGGAGAAATAATAGGTGGGGACTTTTATTTCTTACATTTCACTGAAAAACAGATAATCGAATTAAAGACTTACAGCCACAGTATTTCGAAGAAATTCAGCACCCATAAAAGATAATGCGTACAGTGCTATCACATTTTATAGAAGTAGCGTTCTAAAACTTAGTTATTGGAAGTGATTATACGACAGTAGGATTAAAATCCTCCCTAAAACCTTTAACAGAGCTCCTCATCTACCCTTGTGCAATAACTACCCGGCGTCTAATTTCCCAAAAGAGTGAAACCAGGACTGCCCATGGTAAGCTATAAAACGCAGATTCCTTGTGCCGGGTTTGAAGAATCTCGAAGCAAGCTCACCTCCCTCTTCAGAAAAGATGGCAAGGCAAAGGCAGCCGAATGCATCTGCCACAAAAAGTAATGTTATTTAGTTTCAAGTCACAGTGTTTGTGTATGTCAGCGATATGAATGCACTTTTTTTTTTCTTTTCTTTTCTTTTTCACCCAAAGCTCCAACAAAGATTTCGTTCACGACCAAACCTACATTTTTAGCTTTGCGAGTGTAACATGAAAGGCTAGTATTTGCTTTATAGTAATATATAATGGAACAGAAATCAGTTCTTCACCCAAGACCACATCACATTGCTGATCAACACAGAAGAGTATGTTGCAGCATATGCCGTCTAGCAGAAACCAATACAGATTTTGATAATACTGACAGTAATAATATTAATATCAATAATAAACAGATTCTCACCTCTGAGTTGTAGAACCTTAATTCTCTTTTATGCTGGAGAGCTCCCTCTAGTTTTTCAATAGGATTGACAGGATTTTTAAAATCAACAGGTGGCCCCTCAGTTGAGCATATAAGAAATCCAATCACACCACTGCATGACACAGAAGCATTCCACAACTAGAAATGAGATAATGAGATCTAACAACATCAACAAGGGCACTGACTTAATCATAGTCAGCTACTAATTTAAATTTCGAAATGTCCAACTGAATCAGAATAACAAATTCAACACAGACAACTACATCGATATTCAACGAGAACAGACACAAAAGGCGAGAGTACTTGGGCAATAAGCAGCACTCATTTTCAGTAATTCTCTACCAGTTTCAACATGTACAGAGCAGAAAAAGTAATAAGCTGACAGTAAATCACAAAATTTACCATTAAGGTTGGAACATGAAGTAGGAGAAAAATAAGGATTATCAATACCTTGGATATGTTGGGACACTAGCCCAGGCATAGTGCACAGACCCCTTGAATATTTCACGGCAAACAGAGATCATATCTTGAATAAGATGCGTATGGAGCCACATGCTTTCTGCCATGTTACAGAGGACACCGCCTGGCCGTAATGCTCTGGCTGCGGTCTCAAAAAATGGCTTCTCTACAAGCTCCTGAGCGGGACCTAATACAGAAAAAAGGAACCCCGTGTATGAGATTTTGGTTAATGTTAAACCTGATGAGTAACAAATTTCCAAAGAAAAAAAATTAATAATAATAAAGAGACAAAGAAAAGGAGGAAAGGGAAATCAGAGCATTTAGTATTTTTGAAACAATCTGGGCTGCGTATCTCAGATTTCAAACAAGCCTCCCTTTCTTTAAGGTATTTGGTACACAAACAAATAAACAATTAAATTGTATTTCCACCTTGGAAACTAATCTACAGCAGCATTCCATAATAAACATGTGGACTGAATCATTAGAAATTAAAGATTACAACATACCCACAGGATCTGATGAATCAACTATGATAGCATCATACTTCTCTCTGGATGAATGCCGAAGATAATCAGCAGCTTACAAAATGAGAAAAACAGCAATTCAGGTGCACAGCCTTATGCCCAAACAAACTGAAGAAACCAAAGAAAAAGAGAAGAAACAACGACACTGTTTTGGAACATACCATCACCAACATGAAGGTGAACCCGGGGATCCTCAAATCCTACAGCTAACTCAGGGAAGAACTTTTTAGAGACCTAGAATAAAAGAAACCAAGCCAATCAGTTGATTAACCCCAAAACCAAACTTTAATAGCTAATCACATGGAGAGGTTATACTCATCTACTCACATCAATGACCATTTCATCTATCTCACATATATCAATTTGCTCCACAGAGCTATGGCGTGAAATCTCCCTCAGAACGCCACCATCACCACCACCAACAACCAAAACCTGTAAAGTTAATTTTACTGACACTAAGCATCACAGCAATAATGAAAAGGGGAAAACCAAAAAGAAAACTCAGGCAGAGGACAAGATGCCCAATCTGCCTTCACACTGATGGATAATATAATGGTAATATCAGTAAAATGAAACAGAAGTACAGAGTTTAATCTTTCCCTTTTCAATTGAGCAACCAACAAATTATGAAAAACAAAGAGTAATTAATCATAAAACTAGGGGCTGAAGATGTCGCACCAAAGCTTTTATATCATATTCCACTAAACCACGTGTTCTTCATGACAGTATTATAGTTGGACAAATTATGGAAGATTTGATTTACCACTTCCTCTGCATAGAATCTAGAACTGTATTTCTAACCAATCTTGGTCATAGACCAACGGAATGGCCACAAATCAATTCAATGAAATACACCCGTCCAAATTTTAAGTGCGGCAAAGAACTATCATTGTAGAGACAGATCATTAAAAATGCCAACAAACTTGGGAGTCATATATTATGCAGCTCTGGTCCTTAATCCTCACAGTGCCACCATACTCTCTTTCACAGCCCGGAGTACTCAAAATGTAGGCTGAGTTTCAAACTTTGCATGTTATAATTACATAAACACAACACAACTAGGGGCAGAACCTCATTCATAGATCAAGGGCTAAACTAGATTCACTCACGCAAAATGTAGAAAATATAAATCACCAATACAAAGTGAAGACAAAATTAACTAGCTGGAGTTGCTCACCCAATCCATAATCTCACTCTATGAACCATGACAAAGGAAATTGTTTCTAGTATGAATGACAGAGTAACATAAACTCATTTAATAAAACTTTGGAGTTCCATTCCATCTCTTCAAAAGGAGACTTTACTATATACTTTAGCTCAAATTTAAAGGAAATCTATAATCAAATGGTGGAGTAGCAGATCCAATCATCTATGTTATCAGTGCTTCCTCTTAAAAGTTCCAAGAAGCACTATGGATTACAATATTACATTCTTAAACTTACAGGAACTAGAAGTACAAACTTCAACTATCATAAACTGTAAATTCTCTATCTTTTTCTTACTAATGATTTTACTTCTCTTAGCCATAAAATAAAGTTAAGACCAGCAGCATCAAGTATAATTATCATAATTGTTTAACCAGTGGTTTAAAATGCATCAACACATAGCCACCATAGAAATCCATTTCTTCAAAACTATGATTTTCAGATGAAATTACAGCTTTGGGGGATGGAATTGAGCAAAGAGGAAGGTGAGCAATCATCTCCTGGTATGCACATTCATCTCGCTCTGTCAACTGAACAATGCCATCCAGTACAAGCACCTTTCCATATGTTGAGGACTGCAAACAAAAGAATTTACATTTACCAACTGACAAGAAAAAATGTTAAAGAAAGCAAAGCAGAATTGAACGAAGTAAAGCAACTCTGCAAGGTAAGAATGCCAAACCTCAAACACCAGGACCTCTTGGAACTCAGATTTTCCCTTATACAAAACCTTTTCCACTTCTAGAGAATGTGCTTCTCCTAAATATGATGAAAAGATGCATATCACAATCATAATAAATAAATGGATTGCGTAGTTTCAAATTCTATTTCCATTGGCTACAACAACAAGAAAACTTCCGTTAAAATGCTTATTTACAAAGGGAAGAAATAGTTTTGTCCGTAAGAAAACAATATCAATTTCAATGGATGTCAGGTGCTACAAGAGATGTATAAAAGTAATACCTACCAGGCCACATGGGATTGTTAAAGTAAACCCTTTTGTCAGATTTCCCTGTATAGAAAGACAAGAAACGAGCTGAGTCATATGAATATGTTTAGCCCAACTAATGTGCCTACAAAAGGCAAGACATTATGTACAACAAGCATTAAAGAAAACTTGGGAAAATCATTGATAATGACCAGAGCATTGAGTTTCTGAAAACCACCCAGAAACAACAGTAGAATGGCATTTTGCCTCAAGTTCAGGGATTGAAGCCCTAGCCTTTAAGCAACACGACGGGATAACCTTCTCTGAGCCATTCCCATTATTCGCCTTCCCATCCATAGTCTTCTGGCATTCCAAACCTCTTCCTGCGCCGGAATCCATAAATTATCTTTTTCTTCTCCAGCTCCAGCCTCTAAGTAGCAAAACACATCCAGAATAGTTAAGTTCCACAATAAACATTGAAGTTACAGTTAATCGTTCCATACACATACAGATGGACAATGGAAACTATAGCCCTTGAAACATAAACAACTGAGTTAAAACTTAAAAATAAAATAAAATCAAAAACAAAAACAAAGAAATCAGAGTGAACTATAGAGACGAGAAAAGGGCATGAGAAGAATACCAGGCAAACTCTCAAATTTACACTCCAAGGCAAAACAGACACAATTTATAATCCACCCATCACCGACATGGAAATTATTCCTTAAGAAGATGGAAGTTGGAAAGAAATCTATACTGAATAAGGAAATATATAGCTTCTGGTCGAAAATTAACTGCTAAAAACTTTACCATAAATTATTTCAACTTGATACACAGTTTGCTTTAAAATATGCCATTACGAACAAAATTAACCAATATACTTTCCCAAAACTTGTCCTTATTTCACCAAATAAAGACAAATGATCCTTACCGTATAAGAAATCCCCGATGAATTTTCGCGGCTTCTACTCTTCTTGGGCCCTAAATAATTTATGAAAAGAGAAACGGAATAAATAAATTAAAAAAAAAAAAAAAACAGAAGTTTCGTTTCTTTTAGTTTCCAATATTTCCTTTGCCAGGGAAGGAATCTACTTTGCGCAGAAAGAATGAACACAAAATTATTTTCCGTCAAATGCTGAAAAGAAAAGAGGTAAACTCTATGACAACACGTATCGACCAATAAAACAAAATTCTGCACCGAAAGAATCAAACTTAAGAATTTCGATCTCAAATTCCATTCGCCTAATGCATTAAACTAGGACAAGAAAATCTGAAAATCCGTTTGGTTTCCTACTGACGGGAGAGAAAATTAATAACGAGTAATATCTGGCATCTCCTATAATACCAAACAACTATTTTGAACAATTCTGCGTAAAACAAGCGGCACCGAATGCAAAAATTGAACCTTCCCACAAAATTTTCCAGCTAACCAAACAGAGTCGCAGGGGTTTAAGAAGAAAGGTCCAATTAAAAATACCCACAGGCTACAATACAACCACTGTCTCGCCAAATTCGGATACAACGTAAAAAAGAAAACATAAAAAGAAAAAGAAAAAAAAAGATCAAATAGAAAAAAGCATTCTCGGAGGCTGAACTCAAAATCAAAGTGAGCAGAGATAAAGAGCATATAACATTTAGATAAGGAGAGAGAGAGAGAGAGAGAGAGAGATGGATATACAGGTAGAGATCTCTTGCCTGGCGTTAATGGCAGCGATATTGTATTGCTCTACAGACTGTGCTGCCTCTTCCCTAATAGTCCTTTGATTTCTCTTTTCTAAAAGCACCTTTAGGACGGAAAGAGCGAGCGGGAAAGGGATACAGGGGGTCTGCTTCTCCGTCTCACTCTCGTCTCAATCTATGAAGGTTTGTGTTTGGTTGGACGGAAATGGCGTTGCAGAAAGCCAATTTATACACAAAGATTGACAGTCTTTTGTTTATGCTTTTTTGAACTCCCCAATATATTGCATTTGTTTATTCATCATGCCATGTAACTCATGGCTTTTTCAAGAGCCCTTCATTTCGGGTTTGGGACTTGAGACTGGAGCCCCAAATAAAAGTCAAGTTCCCAAGATCAGGCGCACCGTTTTTTTTTTTTTTCTGACTTTCTACATCACAGATCTTAAGAGTTTGGTGGTTCAAATAATAGAATTTTGGACACCATAATAATAATATTACATCAATATCGACAAAAATTTAACTAAGTTAAAAGTTATTATTGCTTAGAACTAAAAATCTTAGGTTCGACACCTAACTGTGTAAATCTGACACTAAATATGTGAATTTGAGTTCGTGTATTAAAAAATAAAAGATTTCTTGAGTTATAAATCTTTGTAAGGTTGTTTTCGCACTTGATCTATAGTTATTTGTTTAGATTAAGAGTAAAAATAAATAAATAATATCATATCATATCAATTACTTTTCTTTTTTTATTTTCCATATATTCTCTCAATGTAAAACTTAAATATAATCAATATACCAATAGCCTCTAAATTTTAGGTTTGATAATCCATATTCCTAAATTAGTTTATTAGCACAATGATAAATTAGTTGAGTTTAAAATTTTTTGATTTTAAGTTACTAATCATATATTCTCAAGTGTCAAATCTAAGACATTTAGATTCTAAATATGATCTATTTTTAATTAAGTTAGATACTTGTCAATTTTAAACCCTATTTTACCTATAAAAAAAAACTTAAATGTTTAAATTTATATAGGTTTATCTTTACACTATTATACTATCGTTTGAATGGAATCTTCTCCTTGTAAATTTGATGCGCCATAGAGAGAATCTCACTTACGTGTTACATGCCTCTGCCTTGTCCGCGCTATGCACCTTTACTCTTATTCTAAGGATATCTGCTCGTACATGTGACGTTCATATTTGCCGCATATTCTAAGAACTCCTATATGCATTGCGTAATTCGCCTTTTTTTTACTACATGGGACCGTGTTTGTCCATATTGTGTTTGATCTCTAGTTATAAAAAGGATTAATTTCTTAAACAATCTTGCGGTCAAACCATAAGATAACACATGACATATGACTATGTTACCTAACCCAAAGAACTTAAGTGTTTTAGGTTTTGGACTATCATGCTTTATAAACTATTCATTATTGTCATATTTTTCAATATAGGTCTCGAATTTTTTGATCAGTTTATTAAAAGTAGCCTTTGTTCAATATTGTATACTTAAATTTCGATTGATTGTTTGTGTCCTTTGCTCCTTAAAAACGTTGTCAATCTAACATTAAATGTTTTTGAGAAAGTCAGATATATATTTTTTATAAAAGAAAATGTATATTTCTGTAAGGGTTTAAGCAATCGATTGTATCCAAAATGAAATTTTCCTATTTGTCAAATCCTAGACTATATGTAGGGTTGAATGTATTGGGTGCTTATCTTGTAAAGTGTATTAGTTTTTTTTCTTTTAATGCAAGGTGTATTAGTTGGATTATCAAAATAATATGAAAATTTTTATGTATACAAACTATTAAATAATAGTATTAGAATATGAGGGTTCATCCCACACTTCCAATATGGGACAATACTCATATTTAATACTAGTTTCACTTGCATGGTTACATAAGCATTATAAGTGGACTAAAATTCAATTTGGGGATATGGATATTATAAAGCAGAGACTTAAACTTAGCTTCAATATCATATTAAAATATGAGAACCCATTTTAAAATTTTAAAACGTTATGTGAAAAAAACTCATCACTTATAAATTTAAAGGCTCATATTCACGCCTTTAATACCGCTTTTAATATGAGACAATATCTATCTTTAACAAAAATAATAAAATTTTTATATGAAATTATTTTATTTATCTTTTTGACAAGTTGTATGAAATGTTTTAAATAATATCATTTATTGTAATAAAAATTAAATAAATAAAATGTTCATTTAACTTTTAAACTAACTTTTAAATTATACTAAATAATCAACTCTCATGAGATTTAATTTTATAAGCTAAATCCAATTCCTACAATATGATTGCATCTACAACAATATACAACGTGCAACCCACTTTTGGCATGATGCCCATCGTCAACAACGACATGGCCCTTGAATTGACATCCAAAAATATTAGGCCACTTTATGTTCCCCACAATCTGTCACATTATCCAATAATATTTCACACGAACGATAAGGGAGGAAGGTCGATGCCTTCTTTTCCTGAATCTCTGATTTTGCACTTGACACATTTGACTTATAATTGATGATTATCCATTCACTGGGAACTTTTAACATCATGTCATCATCATAACAATCGCGTTGATAGAAAGTTTAATGGTAATTGCTTGATTAGCATGCTCCTGTTACCTCATTACATTAATTAGTTGTGTGTCTCCGTTTTCTTATGGGCAAAGTCTTTTCGAAGTGGCTTCATCTTGGCTGGCCCCATAATCCTTTAAAGCCGAGAACGTGGCTCTTTTTCAATCACTGGTTCAAGCATAATAACGTAAGCATGCAAGACTTCATGAACTTTTTATTACCAAGTAAAAAGCAAGGCACACTGTCCAGATGACCCCTACTGAAAATAAACCAAAAACAAACACTTTCCACGTCGAACCAAGGGATAAAGTACATGTTCATATTAGAAAACACTTGGAGAAAGGTTATTGGCTTGTTGGAGGAAAAGCGGCCATTATTATCTCGTTCCTCACCTACCCATAAACGAAGATCTCTTTTTTACCATTTCTCCACCTCCTAAAAGAGGATTTTTCTTACGGTGGGGAGGAGAGATGAAACGGTAGTTTAACTTTCACAACAACCGCCCTCTTGAGGTTAGGAAATCTCCATCTCGATGGTGGCGGTAGGTGTTGATTTTGCGACGCTGCCATGCTTTCTGGGTTATTTTTTCAAGATCTTCAACAACGGATTAGCCACGTTATTCCCGAAAAGGTCTTGGTCATCTGGGTTTGCTGGTCCAATCAAGCATGAAATCACGCCCCGTGGGACAACAGAATAGCCTGGATTATAATAAGAAAAAGAAGAGGAAACAAAGTTGGCACGTATCTTTTTGATACAAACGTGACCCATGACAGAATCCAGAAAAGGGCTGAATTGATTGGCAAAGCTAAAGCATAGTCTTTTTCTTTTATAGAGAGTCTGATCATCAAACAAGCCATCATTGCAGAAAAGAAAAAGCATTCCGTCTCTAAGTATGTCTGGAACAAAACAGAGTGGACGGAGAGAGGATCAGAAAAGTTGATAGCACAAAATAGTAAAAGCATTATTCGCATGCAGATCTGCATCTTAACAGTTCAATAAAATCAAAAGGAATGGCTGGAAACAATCTAGGAGAGTGCACTTTATGCCTTTGTGATCGTGCCTCTATCCTGTTCATTTACGGGACACGTGGACCACATTTTAGACCCTATCATTATTTCCTCTTCAACTCTTTTTCGGTGTCTCGGATTTTTTTTTTCCTGAGGACAATTATTCAATTTCTCCTATCTCTCCATTAATATTACGTATATACACTTCTTTCATGTGGTACTATTTATTACAATTTCAACAGTAGAAACTATTAAGCGATTTCTGTCTTATGGAATTCACGTTTCTTATCACGAGAAAGAATGGCTGCAATACTCTTTTTTCTTGCATGTAAAAGCTGTAACGATAAGTTTTTGATATTATACATCAATAATTATTAAAGGTGGATGTTGTCTTGTATTAAAAATGTTAGGATAGACCATTAATTTTATTAGTAATATGATTTTTTACTTAGTATTTTAAAATTTTAGAATGGACCATAATTAGTATTAAAGTTATGGTTGAACTTTTATTTATAATGCACGTGAGAAGAAGTGTAAAAAGTAAATATTGTACTATATTAAAAATGAGAGAATAGATTATTAACTTTGTAAATGATAATCTTTTTTTTCTTAATGTCTTAAAATTTTAGAGTGGATCCTTAAACTTTAATATTAATATTTAATAAAATTATAACGTCTCTTATGGTTAACTTGATGAAAATTTCAAACATGTGGACTTGGATTAATGACGGAGTCGAGAAGAAGTTGACAGATTGAAGTTCTTCAAAGAATGAGAACGTGGTGGCTGAAAGAAGTATCATGTAGATTGCGCGGAGTGCAAAAGTCGCCTAGGCTGACTTTGAAGAGCGTCTGAACTCCAAAACTTATCGTTCTCCGGCTATAGACTAAAGAATTGAAGAAATGTGAAGGCATTACAAGTTACGTACACTTTTCAAAAAGTTAGGGAACTCAATTCCATGCCGTGGTTGGCCCTTAGAACAAGATGCTAGAAGTTGCAAATAATATTATCCTTTGGAATGTGAATCTCCATGGCCCTAAGCTTGAAAACAGAGAGGCGACGGATGGGACATCATCTGAGAAAGGTCTTTGCACTATTTGCCGTGAGGGTTGTTTTTCAAACACGACCCATAGGATCGGCAAACACGTTAGCTGGAAAATGTGGGATTCTATTGGAATATGAAAAAGTTGGAATATTTTAATTTATACTATTTTGTTTTACTTTCCTTTTTAGTAACATCACTGCTTTCTATTGAAGAAAATCAGCTTTATGAGCTTGTAAAATATTCAAGAAAGTCTAGGAACCTGCGAATCAAATTGGTATAGAAGTCTTTGAATAAACTAAATTAGATGAGAGGCTGAAGGAAAGAAGAAAAAAGACAAAAGCAAAGTTAGGCAAGTGTCAATAACTTGTTAGCTTATCATTGAATTAACGGGGTTTGTGACCATGAAGTCTGACGTTCAACATAAGAGTGTATGAGTTGGGTACCTTGTGGCCATTCTTGATAGGATTAGCTCCTATTTCTTTTCCATTTGCCTAAGTATATAGATCCGTCGGAAGTTAAAGGCTGAGGAAAAAAGAACCAATTAAAAATTTACCATCTGGGTTGCCTAGTGAATTCTCATAAGTTGCATGTGTTACATCGACACAATGGTATAAATATAAAAGAAGACAAAGATACAGTGATGTAAATATAATAAGAATTAAAGTATTTACACGATTGAATAACATCCAAAGCTAATATGAACACGCTTACCATACCAACGGAGGAAAATGCTTACTGTATAGAAAAACCCTGGACATGAAGTCGCATAAATCCATGGCGGCCCTCCGCAGTGCTCATGCAAAGTCACCTGGCCGCTGCAACCACATTACGCACAGGGAATTTTCTGGTCATGGCATCAGGAAAAAGAAGATTATCGTTCTGATTTTCGTTTGAACTTTAGATCACTGCTCCAGGCTGCAGATTAAATTCCCGCTGCTAGAAAAAGTTGAAAAGATAATGGCGAATCCGCTTTATTCCGTGTTCTCTAAACTATTAGTCTAGGAGACGTGTCCCGGGTTGTCTGGATAAGTCGTCATCTTCCAGATTCCTCCAGGCATTCGTTTATCTAAGAAAAAGGAGGTAGGTCTAGTCTGAGATCGAATGAAAATAAGTTATTGAGATCCATTATCCATCAGGGAATCGCTGAAAGGAAAACATAGTGAATCGCCGGTCTGTTTCCTTCTGTCTCCAACTTTTAGAGCTCCTTGCGTGTAAGAGAAAGCCTCTATATCCCACAAAAAGAAGATACTTTCCTCGTTGTGTCTAAGAAGGAGAGATGGGATCCCCCTTTCTTTTCTATCCCATCTTCTCTCCCTCTGTCTCTCTGTAGCTGGTGCTCTTTTGTAGGACTATCACATCCAGATGCGAAGTTTCCTGGGAACCAACTGGCATCCATCCTTCTGGATATTAGGGTGGTGTCTTCTTTCCATGGCTCAAATCCAGTATGCTAGTGGTTTCTTTCTTACTAGGTACTCTATCTTTAAGAAAGTGAACTAAGAAACCACCGTTTCCATCAACCTTTCTATCGGGCTTAACGTCAAGCTAAGAAACTGTCGAGCTAGCTCAATTCTTAGGTCAAAAAGAGCGACGCACTGTAACTCTCCCTTCAACCTTCCCTCCCAACTCGGTCTCCGTGCAACAGGTTTCGTAAATATTAAACAAATCGTAGTCGCAAACAGAAAAGATGGCTCGGACCCTCGCAATCTGCTAAAAGCCAACTTAACGTCAAGCTAGGTCTAGTTGCTTCGTTCCAAGAGACCTAGGTTCAGAGTATGGACGAATATAAGACATAGGGCTACTTTTACTTCCTTAAAGATGCCATTCACATTACACCATGAAAAGCGTAGACTTTACCAGACGCTTTCCAGAGTCGATATAATTTCTCCATCGGGCACTTGCAGCTTATAGCTGCTAAGCAGTGAACCCGACATATGCTTTCGAGGGAATGCAGGCCTAAAGTAGCCAAAAGACAAGGAAAACAATTAAAGAAGAAAAGTTTGAGCTTATTGAAACAGAGAATGTGCTTCGCTTACTCGCAAACACAACAGGAAAGCAATGACACTAAGCTTCACGAACAAGCTGAGCCCATCACATCACGACAGTCTAAAAGACGTAGCTTTCTAGAACACAAGAAACTAGTTTTTAGCGTGAATATTCAGCCTTATATTGTTTAGATATGAGTTCAAATTTTTGGCCGTATATATAAATTTCTCTCTTTAATTTTTAAATCAACTTTTAAAATAGAATAAGATTCTTTTTGTTATCAAGTCAAGTTTTCAACTCAGTTGATAATATATTGTTTAATCTCTTAATCTTAAGTTCAACACCCAAAAATACATAATTCAAATAAAATGAAATGAAGTCAAATTTCCCCTCATCACTCATATAGATATAATAATCTTATATTCAAGTTAAACGCAATGATAGAACTAAATTATCCTTTTAACATCCATATAAATATGACAATCTTATATTCAAATTAGACTATTGTAATGAATGAACATTTATCATTGTGGCCATCCAATCCTCTCTTCTTTTTCTTTTTTTTTTCCTTTTAGATGAATGGAAGGCAAGAGCGCGGTCGGTAGCTTTACCCTGTTGCTAAGATATAATTGGAATTCTTGGTTATATATAAGTTTATCCTCACAAAAAGACAATAGCCACACTGAACAAATAAAAAGAACAAAAAATGATCCCATTTCATAAAGCTTGTAACATCACGGAAACAAATTTCAAGAACGTAGTATGGTTAAAACATCACGACAAATCAATTATTTGCGTTAAACGACACACCATGTTTCCATAATAGCTCTTGAGGCTGCCATCCGAAAGTTCCCCCCCGCATTGTCTACATCCTCGCTCAGTTCCCGTATTGATCAAGCTTTCATGCATGCCCATTTGGCTTTTTCAAAGGATAACCTCCATGCTTGCCAGAAGAGTGAAAACTATAGACGACGATAATACTACTAGCAGAGGGAACCAGCGCGCTTCCTTAGATCGACTACTATGACACTGATGTTGTCTCTGCTGCCCCGAGACATTGCTAACTCGGCTAACACCGCGGCTGCCTGAGCAGCACGACTTTCATCCTCAACCTCAAGGAAATTCCTCTTCATCCGTCCATTAAGACATCTCTTCACAACCTGGCATGCAACTTCATTTGAGACAACATCCCATAACCCATCACAGGCCAGTATCAGGAATTCATCCTTATCAGTTCGCCTGGTCAATCTGACCTCCGGTTTGGATATAACATAGGGTCTTAGGAAATGATCACCTGCGTCCAAAGTTCAAAAGCTAGTAAAGATGACGATCATAGTGATATTTCATAAATTAAATTAGCGACCTGGAGACAACTTGACACCATATATGTTTACATGCCCAGTAAAAACAAAGGAGTTTTAACTCACATATTCATCAAAAAAAAAAAAAAAAAAAAAAACAAAGGAGTTCAAAAAGTGGAAGACCCAAGGTCACAACTTCAAATCACTTCATTCTCTTTACAAAAAGATGGCCTAAAATGAAAAAAATAGAAGACTGAAGTCATCACCCATTAACATTAAGTGCTTAGAACTGTAACCAGTACCAGCAACGGATAGGATCTTTTATGTTTTTGCCAAACATTTTTAGATATAAGTTTTTTTAAACAATTGTTTTATTAATTGAAAACGATGTCTAGATAAATCTGACGATTAACTGGATAATTAGTAAAAGGTGACTCTAAATTTTAATGTTTAGAGGACGCATAAATACGTTAAGTAGATAAATTATAAATATTATTATCTCAGTAAAAAATCCAACATTGGTTATTTATTCGGTGAAATTACGTTATATGAATAATCCTAATGAACTTCAATCTTCCCTTCAACTAACCCTTTTTGGGTATATCACATATGTGATTAACCCCTTCTTAAACGTGATAATCAATTTTAAATGTCTTCCATCCTTTAAAACCACGATAACCATTTTCCTACATAAAACTAGGATTTTGAGGAGTCGGAAGCACACTTAACCACCTGTATTCTGTTACACAAAATAGCAAATCCCTTTAGTTTGGACACAGCATTTAGGAGGTAAATACATACCTAAAGATCTAGAAGTGGCAAGAACTCCAAGAACACGTTGTCCATTCCAGTCAATGACCTTTCCACCTGCGGCTTCAATTCTACTCAACTCATCTGGTCTGTCAGGCTGTGGGCAGAAAAATGACACTAGTAAGATTTAGACGTTGCTGACAAAAACTCAATTCTCCAACTTGAGGATCTGTATCATGACCCGTAATGAAGCTAGAGGATGCAAATAAAAGGAACTCTGAATATGGACGATATAAAAACCCATATCCTCCCCCTAGCTCCAGTATCAAGATCATAAGCCAAAACTTACAAACAAAATAGTGTGAGAAAAAATGTGGAGACTACATGCCATCACCGAAAGCTTCACTCATGTGATCATCCGCCTTAAAGTACATCTTTCCCGTCAAATGTAGCCGCATGCCACCACGAAACAGTTTTTCTAAAAAAGGTTGAAGGGGGAATTTAAAAAACGCCTCCAATGGGGAAAGAAGGATAGTGCACGGCAAAAGTTGATCACCACGAAATTTCCTCCGAAGGCCCAAAATGACCCTATCTTGGGCTTTTTTATGATTAGATTCGAAAGTGGTCTTGAAATAATCTCATTCGTAAAATTCACTAAGAAATCTACCTTCTTGTTTAACTTCAGTAACGGACTGTTATAACTATGTCCCATTGAAGCTCGGAAAGGCCTTCGAATGATCTATATTACTAGACTCCCTTTAAATAACCCAACAACAACAAAAACAATGACACGTATTACGTAAATTAAAAACTTTATTCCTGATCACTAATCGTGAGAATTTGGGTAATAACCGAATCTTATTCACAATTAGTTCTTGTTTGGGCATCTTCCTCTCTCGATCTGTCTATCAGCTCTCGGAATATAAACAACAGAAACATTTATACGCGGATCAAGATCCTGAAAAATTCTCAACATATACTACCGACATACGCATGCATAATCTACGCTCAAAGAACAAAGAAATAGGTAGAGATGTTTTTCTTGTCTTACAAATGAATCTAAAGGAAAAGTATATCAAAGCCCGTTACCTTGTGATCGTTAGACAAGGCCAAAGCCACACCACCCCTACACAACACCGCCCGACAGTCCCCACAGTTGGCCACCACCACCTCCTCCTCCCCAACTACCGCCACAACCGCCGTGGTACCCACTGTTCTCCCCACCCCACTCCCCTTCAGCTCCTCGTCCATTTTATCAAAGCACACCTCCATCACTCTCTCCCAATACTCCACCCCCTCGTCACTCTCCCCACCCCGACCTCCCACCTCGACCTCCTCCACCAAAACCCCATGCAACCTCTCCCCACAAGCCCTCGCCACGTTCGGCCCTCCATGCCCATCGTACACCCCAAAGAAATCATAAACCTTGTTGTTTATCTTTTTCATGAAACCTACTTCGACTCTCACTGCGTCTTCCATCTCTCTCCTCCTCCCTATCACCGAAACCGAGCCGCACGCAGTTAAAATCTCCGAACTATCTCGCTCGCACGACAAAACCACGTCTTTCTCGGAAGACGAGGACAAAGACGCCGATATCTCCTTCGTGTCCTCGTTTAATTCCTTCTCTCCCTCCCCCCCTTGAGTCTTCGCTCGACAGGTATACTTCAGTCGCCTGACCTTCAGCCTCTTCCGGCGACTGCCCTTGGTTCCAGTCACCGTGATTTGGCTCATATCGTCGGCATCCAACGTCAGTCTCCGTAGATTCACTGCCATCGGTAACTCGGACTTCACCTTCCTTCTCATTTGGGCGGAACCCTGAAACCAAAACTCCTTTTTCAGGGACTATTATATACAGAACTATGGAATCTCGGCCGTTAGTTTTCGTAGCCGGTTAGATCCTGGACAGATGGGCTTCGGTGGACCACTGGCTTGGATTTTTCAGACAGAACGTGGACGGTGAGAATGAATCTTATAGGACACGTGGAGAATCGATCTCGTGGTTAGTGATTTGGTTCCGTGAAAAAAGATTTAGAGTTGGTCGTGGGCCCCAAGGGAGGTGGGTGTCTCGAAAGGACGCATACGTGGCGTCTCGGTCTGTTGAGTGCCGCTTTTACTTTATGGTGGTCTGGTCTTTCCCTCTGACAATGAATGTTCGACCGACGGCACACGTCGTGGTGGGAAGGCGGACGCGTGTCACGTAAAGCGAGGTCGCGTGCGGGACTTGCACCTCGTACCTTGTGTCACTGCTGGTATCTCGTGTCCGGGTCTGATTTGTTTTGTTTTTATTTGATAATTCGAGTCCATACTATACGAAAAAATCAACAGCTATGATTGGGTCAACCGTGCAGGAGGTGACCCACCTGGGAAGGCTGGAGCTTTCTTTTTGCAGAGCCTGCAGAAAGTACTGTTGATTCAGAACCTTAGGATGCTTTTTCTAGACACGTGGAGGAGAGATTGGGATTGATTTAGCCGATCGGATTGGTAAAGGTAGGTCCATTGCATAGAGTGTGCCGGGCTGGCTTGTTCATGGTTGAAGGAGGGTGACTCTTTTACGGAAAAGGAGTGAATTATTATATATGGGTGGCAGCAAAATGTTGTCATTTCAATTTAAACTAATCACTAAAACGTGATTAGATCCGGATTTAACAGCGGTATGTGGTAGTTTAATGGCCTTAACAGTAACTTATGAGTATTTTAGTTTAGGAACTCCAAAATTTGGGTCTTGTTGAGTAAGGTTCTGAGAAACTTCAAAAGTAGGAAAATATTCTTACAATATTAGCTATTATCACAGAATGGGACCAAAAAAGAAGCCAACCAAAATATAATTTGTGCTGTTGAACTTTTTTTATGACATATCAAGAAAATTCAGAAGCTTGTGAATGGTGATGTCCAATAATGATTGTCCAATACTCACCCTCCTAAAGATAACCCTTAGTTTTCTAAACATATTTTAGTCTTTTCTTTTCTAAAAACCTTACTAATTTATATTATCAATTTTTCTTTGTAGGTAAATAAACCAAGAATCTTAGCATTGTACACTAATGGCTTTGTCACTCAACTTTTGATATGGGTTCAACTAAGTTTTATTTTTTTAAATGTATTGTTTGAAACTTTATTAGACCAATTTCTTATGTAAATCTCAAGTAAAATTTTTCTTTTCAACATGGCTTTTTACCTTTTTCATAACTTTCTTTAGGATTCAAGATCTAGAGTATTATTCAAAATTTTACCAAATCAACTATTCATATTTGAATCAATGCATCTCTCTAAAGTTAAACAACCAAACAAATAGAAAATTTTTTAAAGGCATTAGTAAAAGGAATGGAGAGAATGCTTATTCCTTTTGTTGTGGTAGTGCATTTAACATTTTACTTACACACCCAAGTGTCTAAGGAGTGAGGTCAACAAAATTTTTTACATATGTAATTCATCATCAATCTTAACTTATTAGATGGTTTTAAGTTTTTCTTGAAAAGTCAAAGAGATTTATTTATTTTTATTAAAACGGCTACACAAGTTTTAAAGAATTACTAACTCACTCATTAAATTTTGAAACGTTATCCAATAACTTATTTATTTATTTTTAATATATTTTAATCATGCTAAGCAACAAATCCTCACTAAATCATGACATGCTTAGAGAACGCACAAATGTGCCACGTCAATGATGGGGAAAGAGAGAGAGAGAGAGAGAGAGAGAGAGAGAGATTCGTATGAGAAGAATGAGGACGAGGACCACCATTTCTTCCAATAGCAATAGTATATCTTTCTTTTCAGACTCTTTCTAAAGTGTTTTTGGACCAATGTGTTAATGACGTGATAGTACAACATGATTGAATAATTTGGGCGCATGTCTGCTTTTCATTGGGTATATATGGCTCGATAAAGACTTTCCCTTTACACCATTGGCACTCCAGCAAATGATGAATGAAAGGGAATAACTTGATAATTTTTCATGTACTAACAACCAATTTAATAACTTCAAAGTGTTAGGGAATGATTTGGCAAGATAACTTTTCTTTTAAGAAAGGGAAGAATTCCAACTGAGATTGTCTTAATTGAGGAAAAAATTGAGAAGGGGTTGCTTCCTATCAGCGATGGGCATAACTATTACCGAAAGTGTAAATGATAGCCAGAGAGAAGATAGAGCAATGTAGTGACACACAGTAAGGGTAAATCAGCTAAAATGAAGAAAAGAGGGAGTTAACTACAGTCTACGAAGTGTATTCTTGGTGACATTTCGTAAAACTACCTATAACAAGCTATATGCTCACAGTAACATCCCACCGGCGCAGGTGCATCCTTTTGTGCTACAGACATTCCAGTGCCGAAACATTACCACATTCTTATTCATGAACATTCTTCTGAAACAAGACAAGGTAAACATCGCAGTACGGGAGGGAGAAGTGAAGGATAGTAGAGAAAAAGGCTTCTAAAAGTAGTGAGGTAACATCGAATAGCAGGCAATCTGAGGCGTTGGAGAAAACGCACCTATTGTTAGTAAATCAAAACATAAAATGAAGATCAGAATTCACTGTTGCACAAGGAATCGCAAATATGAACTTTACAGCTATACGGACTACATAAAGCAGGTACAAGTATGTGATGAAAAAGCTGAAAGAATGAAATGAAAGATATACGTGCCAACTTAGGATTAGCTATAGCTGGTAGTCATATGTCCAGAATCTTTTCCATTTCTAGGCTCTGCAGGCCGCTATTCATCTACCCAGGAGACAGCTTTTGAAGAGCCCCAGTGGGAAGTGTCCCAATCTCATATCGAACACCAAATTAGGAAGATTAGAATCCGGAAAAGAAGCACATTAAGCTGTCTGACGAGCACAGAATCCTCGTGGAGAACATTTTGCCATTATTTCTCCAATTTAAGGATATCACCAGTAATCATTGCATGAACAGTTCCCATCTTTATAATGGTGAAACCGGTTTGAGTCTCTCCCACTATTTCCCTACCTGTAGCCACTGAAATATGTTTGATTGCAGCATGACATTCTCCGCAAATCCGAAGATTCTTAAATACTCTAATCGGTTTTGATTTGGTTGTGCTTATAAGACCAAATGCCACGGCTATTTTCTCGCTGTGCTGAAACAAATACTGCTCCTTCAGTTCATCCTCCACATCATGAAGAACAAAATCTGTATCAGGGACATATCCCAAACCCTTTATTTTCAAAGCCAAATGGTTCAGTTCATCATAAATCTCACGTGCGAGGGGGTGTGAAGTATCCCCGACATGGAACTTGTGCATCGAATTTTCAACCTCTATCCAGCTACAACCAGCCTCTTTGTTCAAGTTTCTCTCTTTCATGCTTTTTCTGATTATTGCCGCATCTTCCAATTGACCTGAGGAAGCATACAAGTTTGACAGTAAGATATATGCTGATGGATCGTGAGGGTCTTGCTCAATAATCATCTTTGCTGCGTGTTTCCCAAGCTCTTTATTTCCATGAACTCGACAAGCAGCAAGAAATGTACGCCAGACAAGTGTATCAGCATTGAAAGGCATTGCGTTAATAAATTCAAAGGCTTCCAGCAGGGATCCTGATCTGCCCAACAAATCAACCATACATGCATAATGCTCCATTTTAGGAACGATCCCATGTTCTTTGTACATTGCATTGAAGTGTTTCCAGCCCTCAGAAACCAGCCCCACATGGCTACAAGCTGATAAGACAGAAATATAGGTGATCTCATTTGGTCTAACACCAATCTCAAGCATTTTGTGAAACATTTCAATAGCTCTAGAGGCAAATCCATGTTTTGCAAAACCAGTAATCATAGAAGTCCAAGATATAACATTCCGATCACCCATATCATCAAAAACTTGCAAAGCAGCTTCTATGTTTCCGCACCTAGAATACATAGAGATCAAAGCATTAGAAATGCATTGGTTTGACTCAAACCCTGATTTCAATACACTCGCATGAATTTGCTCACCCTTTCCAATCGCACCAATACTTGCAGCTCCGCTCAGAAGACTAGCATATGTGAAGGCACTAGCCCCAATTCCTGCATCTTCAATTTCATGAAAAAGTTCAAAGGCTTCATTGGAATTCAGATTTTTGGCATAACCATCAACGATTGCATTGTAAGAAACCAAATTCCTGTCAAAGAGCATATCAAAAGCTTTGCGGGCATCTTCCATCATGCCAGATCGTGCATACATGCTAATTAGAGAATTTCCCACACAATTAACAGATGCGAGACCTAGTTTCACCGCGTGGGCATAAACTTGCTCACCCATACGTGGATCAGAAAGATTTGCAGATGCCTTAAGGACACTAGAGAAAGTGAAATGGTTTGGCATAACATGAGCCTCAATCATTTCGCAAAAGAGTTTGAGAGCTTCCATATCAAGCCCTCCACTTTGCACATATCCAGTGATAATTGCTGTCCAAGACATGACGTTAGGATATATCATCCGATTGAACACTTTCCTTGCATCGTCCACTGCTCCTATTGCTGCACACTTTGAATATACGTCCACCAAACAACAACCAATACAAGCATCTAAAGCCAATCCCATATGGATAGCCCAAGAATGTAATTGTTGCCCAAGCGATAACAGTTTTAACTCCGCACAAGCTGATAAAACTGCACTTACTGTAAACCGATCCGGAACATAACCACTCAAAATCATATCTAAAAACAAATCTATGGCCTCTCTTGAGTATCCCAATTGCATAAATCTAGTTATCATCAAAGTCCAACTAACTGCATTTTTCTCCGGCATTTTCTCAAACACCTTATACGCTAAATCGACATCACCGCTACCCTTTACAAACATATCAATCAATGCACACCCAACACACAAATCAGACTCAAAATATCCGCTTTTTATGACAAACGAAAAGATGATCTTTCCGATTGAAATGTTGTCCGCATTTGAACATGCCCGAATCACAGCCGCGAGGCAATACTCATTTGGGTTAAAACCGCTATCAAGCATTTCAAGGAATGTCCCAATGGCTTCAACTTCCATATCATTATTTGCAAAACATGAGACCATTGCACTCCAAGAAACCAAGTTTCTCTTATCTCCCATACCATCAAATATGGCTTTTGCTTCCTCCCAATCCCCACACTTAGAGTACAAGCTGATAAGAGAGTTGAGAACGACTGAGTCGGGATCAATTTGGGACTGAGTCAATCGGGCATGAACGAGTTTTCCGAGTCCGAAATTCCGAGACCTGATGCAGGACTTGAGGAGAAGGGAGTAGGAGGTGAGGTCTGGGTGGGTACCCTTTTGAGCCACGACATCGAGGGTGGAGATTGCTTTGCGAAGGTGGCCCGCATTGAGAAGGCCGATCAGTCGGTGGTTAAGTTGGTCAGAGTTTGGTTTTGGAGGGGATGACGATGGTAGAAAGCTTTGGCGGGAAGAGTTTGAGGGTTTCAAAGGGAGTGAGGGCAGTTTTGAGGGAGACGCAAGAGAGAGGCTCAGCATGTTTCCTGGAGTAGATGATGCTTGCCACCATCTTTTGGGATATGTAGATGGAAAAATATCAAAATTTGTAATAAAAAAATCTTTTGTAATATTGATAACACATCTTTCAGACTTCCATTGAGATTCGGTTGATTTTCGTAAAGTTGAGAAAAATATCAGTTATAATTGTCGATAAAGATTGATTATATAAATAATCTCTTAATATATTATCAGCTATAATAGTTCTAACCTCTCTTACTATCGAACCCAGACCTCCACAGTTTTTAGGGGCCAGTAAACCTTTTCTGGGCTGCAAGCTTGGAAGACTGTAGAGACCTTCGACGAGACTCCCATGATTACGAAAATTCATGGAAACCCACTAACTATGGTGAAATGAAGGTCCGATCATTAGGAGCATTGAGGTTGGCCTCTAGCTCAGTGGGCCTAGGAGGCCCAAGAGGTTTATTGATTTCATGAAAATAGAAATAACAATCAACATTATCAATTTCTTCCATAGAAATAGAAGATAAAGCCATGGCATAAATCATGTGATATATGGTTTAGATGTTGGGTCTTCTCAAGGACCTAAAGGTTAAAATGAAGAAATTTATAGTTTTATTTCATGACAATAAGATTATATTGTTTTAAAAGATAACGAGGTTAAAGAATTCGAATAAAGGACCTTAAAATTAAAAGTTAATATTCCGCTATCACAAAATTGCTATGCATATCATTACACATTACTATTTGGTTACCGTTTTTCCACGTTGATCTACTTAACTTGAGTGACATATAGTGGGCTTTAAACCGATTTTCATTTTATTTCATTATTATACCCCCAAGGAAGACAAATTTTTTATTAGGTGTGTTTAATACACCAACCCCCTAACCCGCCCCCAATAGAAAGCGAGTGCGCTGCTCATGACCGACTAACACTCATTAATCTTTATTTGGAACTTGAGAAAACGAAAGAGGAAATCCTTTTAGGGTTTGATTATTTTCTTTTACAAGTTGAATAAGGATTCTCATCCTTTAAAGGCTTTTTTTTTTTGTGTGTGTGTGTGTGTGTGCAACTTTGTCTATAGAAAAGGTAAGATTTGTGCATACTTCAATGGAATGAATTTGTAGTGAATCCTTACTATTTGGCTATAATCAATTGATCATTCAAATAAATAATCAAATTATCCTTTGATTTCTTGTCTCGATTTCATATAAATATGTTTCTCTCTCATGTCCTCAAAGTAAATTTTAGAACAAATTATGCTAAAATAAAATGACTTCTAGAAGTAACCAATACTAGGGACAATGATGAAATAGATGATAAAACCATAATAATGAAATTTAGGGCAAATTGAACTTTCAAAACATGTAGATGTATCTTTATAGAGTACCACATAAATATTGAGATATTATTTATAATACTCTCAACTTTTTCTAGCACCATAGACTAAATTGACATGTCTTTAGGTTAATTTGACGTACTAACTTTAAAAATCAAAGTTTTCCTACTCAATCCAAAATTGAAATGTACATTTGTAAGCAAAATCATGATAACAAAGGAAAAATCATCAACTATAGCACATGTTATTTTCTTTCAAAATAAGGATCCAAAATCGTATGGCCGACCTTTCAAATGTAGATATGATTGGAATAAAACAACCACTTGTTATTGAGAAGAGTGCTCAGTAGGTTGTCTTCAACTTTAAAAGTTAAAATTTATGAACTATAACTAACATTATCTCAAAATGACAAAGATTGATCCAATCAATTAAGCAAGATTCACAAAGATGTCTATTGGAGGAAGAAAGCTAAATATAGATATATAACATGTAATCAAAAACTAATGTTAACCATGCATAAATTACAAGTATTTTGGACTTCAAATATATGTGATAAAACCAATGGGCCCCATATTGAAATAACAATTGACTTGAATTTAAAATCAAGCTAATTCACTTGATTCAACTGATTGAATTGATGAATGAGTTTGACTCAAATTCCTTACATCATATGTTAGAAAAGGTTTTGGAGGTATTTGTAAGTGTCCAACATCTCTTCCAAACATTTGGACAACTTCTTTCATTGAAGGGTGATCACTAGGCGTCATTTGAATACACCATAAAGCAATTGTGATCATCTTCTTAAACATTTTGTTATCCTCTTCTGCAACATCATCCATTTCTACATTTTTTTCACCATATAACTGGTCATAAACCCAAGTAGGAAAGTAAATTTAGCTTGAACTGTTTGCAAATGCATTTAGGTTCTTTCTTTTACCAGACATTTCCATCAACAACATTCCAAAACTATAAACATAAGCTTTATATGAGATACCTCTAATATTTTTGTAAAATAACTCAGGAGCCATATATCCTAATGTCCCTCTTACAACAGTCAAAGAAACAATACTATCATTTACTGCATATAATTTTGCTAGGCCAAAGTCAGAAACCTTAGGGTTAAGATTTTCGTCTAGAAGAATATTATATGGCTTGATATCAAAATGTAAAATTTGCATCTCACACCCTTGATGTAGATATTCAATTCCACGAGCCACTCCTAATGCCATATCAAAAATCTTGTCATAGCTGAAAAGGGTATTTAATTTTGGTGAAAATATGTATGTATTTAGGGAACCATTGGGCATAAACTCATATACAAGAGCTTGGTTCAATCCTTCAACATAAAAGCCAATTAGTTGCACCACATTAACATGGTGAATCCTTCCAATAGTTGCAACTTCATTTATAAAGTCTTGCCCATTAGCTTTGGACTTATCTAACACTTTTATAGCCATAAACGACTACTTCGAAGTGTTCCTTTAAATACAGTACCAAAACCTCCTTCACCTAATTTGTCCTTAAAACCTTTAGTTATATTCTTAATATATGAGTAAGAGTATCTTATTGGTAGGAAGTTATTGTGATTACGTAAAAATTTTTCAATAACATCATACGCAGACAAATGCCTTCTATACCATTTATATATAAGAATGCAACCACAAATGGAGCCCCAAGTACCATTTTTGCTGCTTGGTGGTACAGTCCTACTGAAAAACATCATCAACATAAAGTATAAGAGGCTATATATCGTTGCATTGCTATCACTTTTTTTTTTCCCCTTTGTAATGTAGTTATAGCTCAACAAATTTCGTTCTAGATCGTAGTGATTAACCACAAAATATGTTATTATTTTTGTATAAATTGCGTTGATATTCTCATATTGGTAGTTTTTTAATTGATATTTTATAGTCTAAAGAATGATATGCCAAAAAGGAAAATAAAATTAAAATTATAGCTTCTTACCAGAAACCACCGTAAGTAACAGCTGCAGTACGTTTCCAACAGTCAGGGCTGCAAATGAAGAAAACAATTGATCAGAATAAATTGCATAAATAACTCTTACTAGGGCCCATACTTAAAAGACCAATTAAAATTCAGCAATATAAACCTCTAGACTTTGTACTTTTGGGCTTTAAATTGGGCTGAGGTTACTTCGAAAAACTTTAGTGAAGTTGTAGAATAGAGTTGATGGGAAGATAGTTTCTAAAGAAATTTGTACTTTTGACTTCCTCATGATTTTCAAAAATCTAAATGGAACCTAAAATTTTGTGATCAACAACCCAAGGATGATTGATTTAACTCCATATCATCATGTCATTCTAACTATTGTGTGTATAACTTTTGAGATTGAAACCTTACCTCTGCCATGTAGATTATGGTAGTTATCTATTCCTGATCAAAGAAAAAACAAATGTGAGTGTTTGGAAACTAAAAATACATACTCCACATTTCTTTTCAAATGTAAAATCTTTTGCCGTAACATCAGTAATTTTTCATCTGGCTTTTACGTTGAAAACATTTTTGTAGTTCACATTACACGGAATGATTTGTTCATTGAGAAAAGGATTGAAAAGTTAATCCACAATCAAAAGAATGATGATTGTTCTTACCCGCTTTCCACACCTGTAGTTTCCTTGTAATGTCTGCAATATCAAAAAATAAATCCATAAATTATTTGGAAAGGGTGAGTTGCTGATTTCAAAAGTCTATGGCACCACATGAAATTGCATAAACAGCTTTCCGTATGCGCCATGTTTGGCATCGGAGTCTGCTGAGTTCGTGTCTATGCCTTTTAGGTTATAAAAAGTAATTAATATGTTGGTTTGCATTGAATGGCCTTTATTATCTCGGAAAAAATAAAGCACGGAAGGGAAACTCTTTCACCAAGGCTGATTCATTGAGAAATTTGATCTTTTTGTCTTTGTTTCTGAGGTACGAACAAAGCCTAAAAAGTTTGAGATTAACCAATGTCCAAGCATGCGATTATTCCCCTATTTGTGTCGTCATGAAGCACAACTCATCCAATTCTATCCGAGTGTGACATGCTATCATATGTCCTTTGAACAACCATTTTGAGACAAAAAAAGCCTTACCTTGCACTTTCCAGTAGAGTGCCCCAAGGCATCCTGATTTGACAAAAAATAGATCAACCTGAGAGTTTAAAAAGTCAAGTCATTATACTGCTAAAAGAAATATTATATATGCTAGTATGTCATATTACATAGTTATGATATGTAGTATGTGCTAAGAAGCTTCGTCTAAAAGAAGTTTAAGTTGAAGCTAAAAGAAAGAATCCATGGGATATGGATGATCTTGATCTAAATCAGGCATAAGAGGACAAAGAAATAGAAAAATATTATGAGAATTCGGGCCATTGTCATTCTTTACTTCCCAACTTTAATTTCAAAATATGTGCACCAATCATGAGAATTCGGGTCTTCGAGGACCTTGAGTCCAGCAGGAAAGAGTGTTCCTCTTGCCATTGAGAGAGAGAGGATGATGCAGGAGGGTAAACCTTTCTCAATCCCCAGATCTAGTTGGAAACCTTAAAAGGGAAAGCACTTTCCGAGATGGCTGAAGCAGATGGCCAACAAGAAAGGCCTCCTTAAAAGGACAAGACACAAAATTTTAAGAAAAAGAAAACAGAGCATTGACTGGCAGTTTCGTAGAAGACTCGCTAGCGAGACCCAAGTCTGCAATTACGTTCCCTAACACTTGAATGACCACGCGGGTGTTATTTTCACTGTGAATTAAGAAGATAGCGATGGTTTATCGTCGAATGACATTTACGAAACTGGAAAAATAGTCCATACCAAACATAAAAACAAATCAAATCTAGAACATTTAAAACCACTTAAAACGTTAAACCACATAATCATGTTAAGAATCGCCTATTAGTTTTTACAATTGTTTTCAATTTGTATACTACGTAGGGAATAACACATTATCAATGTTTAAACTTTTTTCTAAAACTATCATTAGAAACTAGAGTAAAATTATACAAATTATTTTCAATTTTTTATTTCACTAGATCAAAAATTAATAATTTCAATAACTGATAATCTTTGAAAGAAGTTTATCCAAACGATTTAACAAAAAAAATAAAAATATTTATGGCGATCTAAGGGCGCTACTTTGCTGGGGGCAATGGCCATATAGTATGTTATTTGTGAAGTTTAGTAGTCACCATCACCACACAGGTCCATGAAAAGTTAATCTACTTACTCTTGAAAAATGAGAGTAGTCACCACCATCACACAGGTGCAGGAGAAGTTCCTTTGAAATTTACTTGTTCTAAAATAGTGTGAGTAGTCACCATCATCACACAGGTCCACGGAAAGTTCTCCCTAAATTTACTTGCTATTGAAAGTGAGAGTAGTCCATCACCACATAGGTCCATAGGAAGTTCTCTCGAAATTTACTTTCTCTTGAAAGTGAGAGTAGTTAACATCATTATACAGGTCTACGAAATTTCCCTCGAAATTTACTTACTCTTAAAAAAAGTGAGATGTCTCTATTTATAAAGCTTAAACGAGGCACTTGAGAGGCTGAGAAACCTTCCACAACAAAATAGAGATGGATGTTTGCTTAGAAATGGTGATCTTTCTCCTCTTCTTGTTTGTGGCTTTTATGAGCGGCCTTGGGGAAGGCCAAAATGGGTGCCATGATTCATAATGTGGAGCCCATGCCATCCAATTTAATAGCTAGCTAGACTATTGTGGGTACCATGGTTTCCATCTTTTCTGTACGAAAACAAATGATATGGTGCTTGAGCTGCTGATTTCAGTAAAGTTCTTTGTCAAAGATATTGACTACACTTCTCAGGTAATAAAATTTTGGGATCCATATCAGTGTTTGCTAAGGCAACTTTGAGGGGTCAATTTATCTTCCTCACCTTTTTTGTACAATAAAGATGGAGATGAAGATGAAGGTTTCTTAGCAAACTTTACCATTCTCAAATGTCTCGTAAGAGAAATCAAGAAAAACTATACGAATCATTGTCTTAGCGGTCCTTGCTATGAATTATATCACATTAACTCTAATAATCAAGTTGATGAAAGCATTTTATCTTGTATAAAGATGTATACTGTTCAATCAATTCCAATGAAAATAATGGAAGGGTTTGTTTTCACATCATTTCCATAATTTTGAGTGAGACATGTTGACAAGAAAATTCTAGAATTGAAGTTGTTCAGAGATAGGCCTACAGGTGGCAACCATGTCCACGTGGCTGCCACATCATCAGCATTGCAGAGACTGAGTATAGCACATGTATGCTCCCTCAGCTTATTTTTCGGCCTCAGTCTGCAGAACCTACTCTGCTCCCAGCACCATTCATGGGCCAGCGGGCAACCACATTAGGGTTAAGTTTGAATTGTCTATAAAAGCAACAGTTTATGTACATTTATCTTCACCATGGGAATTACTTCTCCTATTTGTTTGTAATCGAGTTTTCTCTATAATAAAAGAGTTTTCTCCTCCATTTATGTGTCTTCTTATTTCTATTTACATGGTATCAAAGAGCCTAGGTTCTAATTCTTGAGTTTCTTTCATCTTTTTCCTTCAAATCCTCAGAAAATGCTTCCACTCAACCTATACCTGCCTTTTCCGGTCTTTTCTACCACTTTCCAGGCCTTTTAAGCTTCTTTAACGCTGGAACAGAGAAAGTCTTTACCTTTTCTTTGCATTTTTCGGCTCACCAATCAACCCAGCGAGGAAGACGACCTAAATGACGTCATCCCCTCATTTATCCCAAAACGACATTGCTTGCCTCCCAATGCAGTGATGCTCCTCATTGCTACGATGTCGTTTTACTCTACAACGCAATCGATGTCATGTCCTCCAACGACACCGTTTCACTTTCAAAACATGAACGACACCATTTTCTGTAATCTCTACAATGACAACTTTGCCCTCTAACGCGAATGCCATCGTTTTGGTCCATCTTAGCCCATCACTGAACAACGCTGTTTTTGCCTCACATCGCAGATGACGCATTTGACTCGATGGCCGATCTCATTGCTAGCAACCCCACCGGCCAAACGCTGTATGTACCACCTCACCGCAACAAATGAAGCGGGTTCACTCTTGGAAACATCTTCAGGCAAAACCCTTTTCATACACTGTCTCCATTGCCGCAACCTTAGTCTGATTCACAGTTGCGGGTCAAAACCAAACTCGAACCTTCGGACCCCCTCTATCTTCACATCGGAGACACCCATTCGGTTGCTGTGGTGACAGTGAAGCTCGCTGGCCACTCCAATTACGTGGTTTGGAGCGAAACCATGAAAATCGCCCTCTCCATAAAAAAACAAACTGGTTTTTGTTAATGCGTCATACCCGAAGCTAGAACCCGACTCTCTAACTTAACACCTCTGGGACCGATGCAACGATCGTTCTCAACTCCATTTTAGCAAAACTGCACGACGACCTCATCTACACCTGAGAAGCGGCCAAAATGTGGTCCGAGCTCCACACCCACTATTCTCAGGTCGACTTGTCTAGGGTTTATGACCTAATTGGGAACTTTGGGCAATTCGGTAAGAGGGGGAGCTTGTTGCCACCTATTTCGACCGTCTACGGCAACTCTGGGATGAGTACGCCTTAATTATGGAGTTGATTACGTCGGAGATGATGACATACCGGCCGTGGAAGAAAACATGAAGACCGGCTGAACTTTTATCAATTTTTGAACGGCCTAGATGATGGCTATTCGGCAATCTTAGAGCAGATTCTACTCATGTAGCCCCATCTGGATGTTATTCAGAACTATTCCATCATCAGTAAGGCCGAGTATCACCGGAATGCTACGGGGAAGATCACCAGCGAATTCAGTTTTGTTGTGGCAAAACACTCGGGCGACGCAATAGGTCCCTCAGTAAGTCAGCACTTTATTACAGCAGACTGAGATATGGGGACAGGCTCCTGTGTACCACAGCTTGAGGTGCACAACAAGCCATTCTTTAAAAAATTTGGCCAAAATGACATGTCGTTTTCAACTCGCCAAAACGACAGGTCGTTTAGGACCGCTCCAAAAGACACGTCGTTTTCCCTTAAAGTTGGGCAAAACGACAAGTCGTTTTGGGGAAGGCAGCAAAATGAAAGATGTGATTTTTGTAGAAAAAAAGGGCCATTGGAAGAAGGAATGCTACCGCCTGACAGGTCCTCAATGTGAATATTGCAAAGTTTATGGTCACGAGCGCAAGGAATGCTACAAACTCAACGAATTCCCGCCGGGACATAAGCACTACAAAGGGGAAGCTCAGGCTAATCTAGTAGCTAATGATTCTAATCATGTCTTCATCACCAAGACTGATTATCAGCGCTTCATTCGATTCTTGCACGATGATTATAATGCCCAAGCACATCTGGCAGGTGCGACTACATTCCTTTCCACATGTTGAATTATTGACTTTGGTATTGGTGATAATATTACTGCTAATATTCAATGCTTAGATTCCATTGTTCCATGTGCATCTAGATTTAGGAAAGTTAAATTTCCTAATGGTGATAATGCCCTCATTACCCACACTGAACACACCTACATATCTAAACAACTGAAATTGAACAATGTCTTATACTCACCAGATTTTAAATTCAATTTTTTGTCCACATTTAAACTTTGTCATGAAAATAATTGTCACATCATACTATATGTTGACTTTTGTGTATTTCAGGACCTTTTGACGAGTGAAGTCAAAGGACTCGGTAGAATGTGAAATGGGCTTTATTTCTTTGTAGCATGTCCTGGAAAAAATGATGTCGCATTATATTTTGGGCCTCGCCCATCTTTTGTAAACACGTTGTCAATGTGTGACTTTTCAAACTCCCAACTTTGGCATTGTAGGCTTGGACATATGTCCCAAGCAAAATTTTAATTTTTAAATGAATTTAAATCTTGCAAAAATATTTTGTCTAACCCTTGTATGATTTGCCCTCTTGCAAAACAAATCAGAAATCCTTTTCCCACGCGTGACCATGCAACACAATGGATTTTTGACTTGATCCATGTTTATGTTTGGGGACTTTATCGTCTCCCCAACCATGATGGATCACAATATTTTGTCACACTTGTTGATGACTTCTTGCGAGGAACATGGACGTTCCTCATGAAAGTCAAGAGTAAGACCATTTTTTGATTAGAAGAATATTCTTCTAATCATGGTAAAAAACCAATTTAGTCTCGAAGTTAGACGAATTAGATTTGATAATGCCTTTGATTTTTTCAACTCTCACACAAAACAACTTTTTTCATCTTGAGGCATTATCCATGAGAGTTCATGTGTTCACACGCATCAACAGAACATGGTGGTTGAACACAAACATTGGCACCTCTTTCATGCCTGATAAGTTCTGGGGTGAATGCATCCTCACTGCTACCTACTTCATGAATAAGATGCCATCTTCTGTTTTGCAAGGAGTTATACCTTTTGAAAAATTGTTTGGAAAACCACCAAAGCTTTCACATCTTAGAGTTTTTGGTTGCATGTGCCATGCTACCACTATGGGGCCCCAAGATAAGTTTGCCCTACAAGCAATCCCCAGCATCTTCATTGGATATGTTCACGGTTAAAAAGGTTATCGGTTGTACAGTGCCGAAAGTCAAAAATTCTTTATGAGTCGGGATGTAAAATTTTATGAGGACATTTTTCCTTTCTCTCAGATAGGGCCCAAATCGCAACTATCATGTTAGGTCCTTTGGCTTAGCATAATCTTGAGGTTTCTGAACCACCACATCCAGAACCCCTTCTTGAGCCAACATATCCTATACATGACTCCTCACCTTCCTTTCCAGCTCCACCATCTACTCACACACTCATTCCACTACCACTATCTGTTGACTCCTATGAAGTCTTCTTCGACGATGACCTTCCCTCCCTGGCAAATGAACCACCTTCCCTTCCAGCTCCACCAGCACCTCAACAGTCCATTAGGGAAACTTGACCCCCACTGTGGTTGACTGATTATGTTTGCCCTACCATTCACTTTACTGAGCATGAATCCTATACCAATCTACTATCTTCCTATCTTTCCTATGATCATCTCCTCCCTTCTACCCAACACTTCATTACCTCCATCTCCGCCGATACTAAGCCTCTCTATCACCATGAGGCCGTTGGCAATCCTAGATGGCAAGATGCCATGGTGCAGGAAATTTAAAGCATTAGAAGCAAATGACACTTGGGACATCTTGGAATTACCACTTGGGAGAAAGCCCATTGGGTGTAAGTGGGTCTATAAGATCAAGTATTAGGCCGATGGGATAGTAGAACGGTACAAGGCCCGTTTCATGGCTAAAGGCTATAGTTAGAAGGAAGGAGTAGACTATCATGAGATATTTGCCCTAGTCGTCAAGCACATCACCATTAGATGTGCTTTTTCACTCGTAGCACAGAATCATTGGGACATCCATCAGATAAGTGTTACCAATGCATTTCTGCAGGGAGATCTCCATGAAGACATATACATGCGGCTTCCACCTAGGGACCCCAATGAGCACAGTAAGAAAGTTTGCAAATTGAAGAAATCCTTATATGGCTTAAAACAGGTTGCTTGGCAATAATATGCCAAGTTCACTGACGCTCTTTTGGCAGCAAGATATCAGGATTCTCTGCATGACACATCCCTCTTCGTGCAATGATGAGGTAATTCTATAATACTTCTTCTCATTTATGTCGATGACATCCTCATTACTAGCTGAGACCTTGACGGGATTTATGAGTTTAATGAGCATTTTCATTCAGTTTTTCACATCAAGGACTTGGGAGATCTCAAGTATTACCTTGGAATTGAGGTCCTGAAGGATGATCAAGGTCTTCAATTGAGTCAGCACATGTACATCCTAGAATTGATTGATGAGCTTGGGCTTAGGGGGGCCAAACCGGTCGACAATCCCATGAACACTAATCTCTCATTGACAACACCACAGTATGATTAGGGTGTGCTGATTCCTCGTGATGATGATCCCCTCTTAGAAGATCCTTTGAAATATCAACAACTTATAAGGAAGTTAAACTATCTCAATGTCACAAGACCAGACATCTCATATGCAGTTCACTACTTAGCTCAATTCATGCACTCTCCGAAGAAGTCACATTGGGAAGTTGCGATTTGAGTAATCAGATACTTGAAAAGCTACCTTGGCACAAGACTATTCATCCCCGCCACATGGGGATATCAGATGCGAGCTTACTGCAATTCATATTATGCCACGTGTAAAGTTGGTAGAAAATCAATCACTGGTTTTTGTGTCATGCTTGGGGACGCCTTGATTTCTTGGAAGAGTAAGAAACAAGTAGTCGTTTCTCTATCTTCCATTAAGGCAGAGTATCGAGCCATGGCACTTACCTCTTGTGAGATTATTTGGTTGTTAGGGCTCCTTGGAAATATGGGAATTGATGTTCCCCGTCTGGTCACCTTGTATTATGACAACAAGGCTTCCATGGAGTTAGCAGCCAACCTTATGGTTCACCAAAGAACCAAACACATTGATGTAGGTTGTCATTTTATTCAGGAAAAGATTCAATGAGGACTTATCAAGACTAATCATGTGGGAACCAAGGATCAGCCAACCGACATCTTGACCAAGGCCCTCGGGGCAAATCAGCATCATCATCTCCTTTGCAAGCTAAATGTCATAAACACATATCAACCTTCAGCTTAAGGGGGCATGTTCGCAGATGAGCCTACAGGCGGCAGCCACATGGCTACCACGTCATCGACATTGCAGAGACTGAACAGAGCACGCGTCTGCTCCTTTAATCTGTTGTTCGGCCTCAATATGCAAAACCTACTCTATTCCCAACACTACTCATGGACCAGCAAGCAACCACATTAGGGTTTAGTTTGAATTGTCTATAAAAGTAACAATTTATGTACATTCATCTTCACCATGGGAATTACTTCTCCCATTTGTTTGTAATCAAGTTTTCTCTATAATAGAAGAGTTTTCTCCTCCATTTACAAGGCAAGAAATGCAGATGGAAGAAGAATAACACTGAATCAGAAACAGAATGCTTCCAAGGGGACGCTAAAGGTATTGCCTTCTATCCAATTCTTCACAGTTTTCTTGCCAACATTTATTACTTTGGTCAAGCTTATCACGTAGATGCTCCTCTGCGATGGAGGATTTCCTGCCCCATTGATTTATTCATTTAGGTAAAGAAAAGATGAAAAACATAGGACTTACTATTTCCAGTTTTCTTTTTCTTTAAAGAATTTCATTTCAGTGGCTCGAATGATAAAATTTCATTGCAAGCATGAATCTTTCGATCAACTTCTGGGCAGTATTTGATTAAGATGAATGAGTGATTAAGGGAAGCTTACGTAGTTAGCTAATTTAAAAACTAAAACAGGACAGTTATGATGGCATTGGCCAGAGATAACTTCGTTAGGTTCGATAAGAGAAGAACATCATTTTAGAAAATTAATCAGGCATCTGTTGGTAAAGAATTTTATTAGGCCATGTAGCTCTTTCCCCAAGAGGACTTCCACGAATGTTTAGAGACCTAGTAGAAGAAATTTTTTCACAATGATGGCATATAAATGGTAAATTGAGGAAAGATCTTTATGTAGCCCTTGATCCATATCATCTCATCTTTGCTTCAATTTTTCTATTTTCAAAATAAAGAATTGTGATTGTGTTTATAACATAGCTATTAGTAGCAATTCTCAACCATTCTTTATTCTACCATTTTTTACAGATGCATTGTCAAAGTGGGTGACTACTAGTGAGTTATGTTTGCAAATTTGGAATTTTCATTTGTATGGTGATAGAAGTTATTGACTCGTAGATGGTCAACATGCAGGTGTAATTTTTAGTGTGTTTCTATTACTTCTAGCAACCTTTGCTCTCTACAATGCTTATAGCCGTGGTGAAACAGAAAGAGAAAATCAAGTAAAAATTGAATTTTTTTAGAGGATTATAGAAATTTTAAGCCCACAAGATACTCATATGTTGACATCAAGAGGATCACGAATCAACTCACTCAAAAGTTAGGCCAAGGAGCCTATGGAACAGTGGTTAAAGGAAAACTTTCCAATGAAGTCCATGTTGCTATAAAGATTCTAAATACTTCCAAGGGAAATGGAGAAGAATTCATAAATGAAGTAGGAACAATGGGTAAGATCCACTATATTAATGTGGTTCACTTAGTTGGCTTTTGTGCTAATGGATTTAGACGAGCTTTAGTTTTTGAATTTTTACCAAATGGCTCCTTTTTCAAGTTTATATCTTTAGTAAGCATTAAGGACAATAGCCTTAGTTGGGACAAGTTGCAAGATATTGCTTTTGGTGTAGCAAAAGGAATTGAGTATCTTCACCAAGGATGTGATCAACGAATCCTTCATTTTGATATCAAACCTCATAACATTTTGCTAGACAAGAATTTCAATCCAAAAATATCTGATTTTGGTCTTTCCAAATTGTGTTCCAAGGATCAAAGTATAGTATTTATGACTATAGTTAAGGGAACCATTGGTTACATTGCACCTGAAGTGTTTTCTAGAAACTTTGGAAATGTGTCTTACAAATAAGATGTGTATAGCTTTGGAATGTTGTTGCTTGAAATAGTTGGTGGAAGGAAAAATATTGATGATATGTTAGAGAACACTAATCAAGTTTATTTTCTTGAGTGGATCTATAATTTCTTAGAACAAAGAGAAGACTTATGAATATTTATCGATGATGATGGAGATGCTAAAATTGCTAAGAAACTAACAATTGTAGGGCTTTGGTGCATCCAATGGCACCCAGTAGATCATCCTTCTATGAAAATTGTGATTCAAATGTTGGAAGGAGAAGGAGATAAGTTAACCATGCCTTCTAATCCTTTTTCCTCTACAAGCCTTTTAAAAGCCAATGTAAGAGCTCTAAATCATGGGTTAGAGGTCATCTCGAAATCAGATTAAATATATGAAAACTTGGGGCTACAACATCAATGCATAAATCCATCACCTTGTACTTCAAAGAATTTATTGTATTGTAGTTAGTGTAAGGAATTCTCTATTTTCTTGTTTTAGCCTATAAGCAACTTATTTTTAGCTTCTTTTTGTTTCCTCTCTTGTCTTTCCTTTTTCATTGTCTCTTTCAGTTTTTCACAATCAAACAATGGATCGTAATATCATATATTTATTTTTGGTGGGAGATAGGTATTATTGCATGTGAATTCTCATGCTTGGTTTGCCTTTCTCGAAAAGGAGATTTTGAGGACAAAAGTCACACATAAATAAAAAGGTCATTCATCAATGTTTAAATATTAAAAAAATGTTGTTTCAATTCATAAGCTAACTTTTACATTGGACTTTAAGCTTTCTAATATGCTATCAAAATCCAAATTGATCCATTACAATCCCCATTCAACTAAGTTTTCAAAATACTCAATGTATGAGAAATATCAATTCTACGATATTCAACCTTAAACCCAATGTAAGTTTTGTAAGTGAAAAATTATTAAGATTGAAAGTCCAATATCAGAAAAATACAATCCTTGAGTAATTTTTAAATATAAAAGAATATCTCTTTAACTCATGACCTAACTTTTATATTAAACTTTAGACTTTCTTATTGAATTTGTACATTTGGCATTGTTAAGGGCCAGTAATGAAAAGAATATCTATGCTCTATAAATCATACACCATGGATTTCTAGTTAAGTATATGTTCATATGATATATCCTATTTATATAATTACTTGATCTCAATCATACATTACGGAAACATAAAAAGTTGTGTTCAAGTAAGTTTCGAGGAAGGCTCATCTTGAAAAATTTCATCAACTTACTTAAATTCAAATTTGAGGCCAACTTCATCATCAGAAACCTCCATTAATGCAAATTTCAATTTGGGGTTCAAAAGGGTACTGAGTTTCTAATTATGTTACTTAATAGATTAAAAAGGACCAAAAAAAATAAAAAAATAATGATCTTCAAGAAGGATGGATGTATATTGATGGACTACATAGATTGATTACTTTTAAGTCTTATATAGTTTCCAAATAAATGTAAACTTTACTTGGTATGAAAAGGAAAGAAGTATTGCCATAACTCTTTTTGTCTTTTAAGTCCATGGTGTGATCAACATATCTTGGATTCACTTCAAGTCAATGGTGATTAAGGCACATCATTGTCCTAAGTTTGGTTTTTCTTGAAATATCGCTTCCTAGCAAGTTGCTAAGTAAACGTAAAGTTTGCTTCATATAAGAAGGAAAAAAGTCATGCCATAACTTCTTTGTCTTTTAAGTTCATGACTTGATTAAGTTTACTCAAATTGACTTTTGAGTGCATGAGAAAAAGTCCTAGCATAATTCTTTTGACTTTTAAGTGTATGGTGTGATTAGCACGTCTCATATTGATTCCATGTCAATGGTGATTAAGACACCATTGTCCTAGGTTATACAAGTTTGGTTATTTCTCAGAATATCATTTTCTTACCAAGTTGCAAAATAAACATGAACCTTGCTTAGTATGAAAAGGAAAGAAGTCCTATCATAACTTTTTTGGGTCCATGGCATGATCTACATGCTTAGATGGACTCCAAGTCAATGGTGATCAAGGCACATATTATCCTAGTTCATGCCAGTTTGGCTTTTTTTTTTTTCTTTTTTTTTTTTTTCCTAACAAGTTGCCAAATAAACATGAACATTGCTTAATGTGCAAACAAAAGAAACAATTCCATATGTCCCTAAGCTTATGTACTTTTTTATTCTTCGATGAATAAACTCACACATTCATAAAAAAAAAAAAAAAAAAGAAACAATGCCATAACTTTGTTGACTTTTGAGTCCATGGTGTGATCAACATCTCTTAAATTGACTCCAAGTCAATGGTGATCAAGGCTCTTTATTGTCACAACATTTAGACAATATACGTAAGGTAAAAAATCTAATGTAAGACTAATGTTTGTATAAAAAAGAAAAAAAAAAGAAATTTGATTCTAATACAATCCTAAAAAAAATTTGTAACTTTATGTTACATCAATTAGTATGAATGGTTTAAGAAGATATAATGAGTCAAAGAAAAGAAGCAAATGAGAAAAACCCTTACATTTTATAAGTCCAACACAATATTAAGTGGTCCTTCAAGTATCATGAAACGTCTATGGGAACGGCTTAAAGCAATTTGATAAGACAAAGAAAATAAGTAACTAAGAAAAATCTTTCTATATTGCACACTAAAGACATAATTAAGATTCTTATCTCAAGAAAATCAATGGCACTCTTATATTTAGACTTTTCAATGTGCAAAGATGTTGGATCCTATAGCAACCTAAGAGGGGGGGTGAATTAGGTTTCTCTTTATGAATTCACTTCTAATTTATGTTTAATCACTTTTTGCAATCAAATAAAGCATTCAAAGATAATTAAACACAAGAGAGACAAGACACAAGTTTACACGGTGGTATTCACCTACTTCCACCCTCTTCTCCTTCAACACAACCGGTTGAAGTCCACTTTACTACAAAGCTAGGAGAAACTTTCTCCTACACTTTCCAACTCCTTCTCAAGGAGTCAAATAATCCTTACACCAAGGATCACAATTACAATGTGTGTCTCAACACACATCAACAAGTCAAGGTTTATCAAGCTTATTACAAATTTCGAGCTAAGCTTCTGTAAAAAATGCAATACAAGTTCAGAAACTTCAAACAACTGTTAGAGGCTCAATACAGAGTAAATGGACAAAAGCCCTAAATTCGTTCAAACCCTAGCATAGTCTACTTGCAGAAAATCAACTTCAATAATAGAGTATATAAAGCACAAATTGATTCTCTAGTAAGCAAGTAATGAGCTTAGAAATTAGTCACCCAATGAAGATCAAAATCGTAGGTTTGGATAAGCTAGGATGAGTAGTATGAGATGCTTCACAACTTGCTTTCTTTGCTTATGATTTTCGGACTTCTTGCAATGGTGAAGACAAACTTGCTTAAATACCTTTAAAGCAACTAACATCTCACTTCAAAGAGCCGTTCTGACACTTCTGAGCACCATCAAATCCTTTTCCCGTTGGAGCTCCTTATTTCCTTCTTCTCTATCCATTTTTGAGCTTAAGAGAGACAGAATGTCGTGGAAGAGGTTCTGCCTTCGTTTATTTCAAAACCCCATCCAAAACGGTGCAGTTTTGGTCTCAACTTAAAACTCTATAATTCGGGTTCTGTGGAGCAAGTTTCGGGTCTCACTCAAATCTTCTTCAATTCTCTCCAATCTTGAATCAATTCTTTGTGGGTCCTTCATAGATTGATAGAGCATCATTTTCCTTACAAAAGCCCTTTGAAATCGTCTTTAAAAACCCTCTAATATGCTTCCAATTTCACTTTTGATCAGTTAGGGCAAAAACTCGATGAGCTTCACCATTTCTTCAAATTGATCCTCTTTGACCAGTGGGTCTTTGATTTCTCTTCACAAAAATCTTCTCATCTTTATTAGGTTTCCAACGAGCTATCATGCTCCTTGATCGGAGGTGAAATGGGCGGCCAAATCTACCGGCGAAGTCATAGCATCATCGCGGGTCGAATTCTGGGTCGCAGGTCGCGCATTCTGGACTGGGTCGCGCACTGGGTCACGTTTTGGGCCTTGGTCACATTCTCTGGACTGGGTCACACCTCTCTGGATTGGGTCAAACTTTCTTGGATTGGGTCGGACTTTGGACTAGGTCAGACTTTGGACTGGGCTCATACTAACCCAATTTCCTGCATACAATTTCAGCATTAATTTTCTTTTAAAACCCATAAATAATCAAATATTAATTATAATATTTTCATATTATAATTCTATTTAATTATCAATATATTCCAACAAAATGTTATAATATTATCAAATTATAATATCTATTTTTCTTCATCATCAAAATGTTTATATATTCTAATATCATTAAAATATATTCCAACAAAAGACTTTATGGTCAGCATTCAAATAAGAAAAGGAATGTAAAACACCATAGTAATGATAACCTTTGCATTAAAGTAGAAAATTTGAGTAGTAAAGAATATTATTATGGAACTTAATGCATAATAGGAATGATTGAGTGAGAATTTGGAGAAATGGATCATATAGCATCAACAAACGATTGGCTCTTACCATGACTAGCTTTAGCAAGTCAAAGATAAGAAGTAGGCAAGAAAAAACCTTATGTTTTGCAAGTCCAACACGGTATTATGTTGTCCTTTAAGTATCATGAAACATCCATTGATGGGAATGATCGAAAGGAATTTGATAAGACAAAGAAAACAAGTAACTAAAAAAAGTCTTTCTATATTGCACATCAAAGACATAATTAAGATTCATATCTTAAGAAAACCAATGGCATTCTTATATTAAGACTTTTCAATGTGCAAAGACTTTATGGTCAACATCCAAATGAGAAAGGGAACATGAGACACCATAGTAGCAATAACCTTTGCATTCAAGCAGAAAATTTGAGTAGCAAAGACTATTATTATTGACCTTAATGTACCATAAAAATGATTGAACAGGAATTTCGAGAAATGGGCCATATAGCATCAACAAACAATTAGCTCTTGCCATGACTAGTTTTAGCAAGTCAAGGATAAAAACCAAGCAAGAAAAACCTTTATATTTTGCAAGTCCAACATGGTATCAAGTGATCTTTCAAGTATCGTGAAATGTTTGCTGATAGGAAAGGTTGAAAGGAATTTGATAAGACAAAGAAAACAAGCAACTAAGAAAAGTCTTTTTATATTGCACATCAAAGATGTAATTAAGATTCCTATCTCAAGAAAACTAATGGTACTCTCATATTAAGACTTTTCAATGTGCAAAGACTTTATGGTCAACATTCAAACTAGAGAGGGAATGTAAGACACCATAGTAACGGTAACCTTTGCATTCATATAGAAAATTTGAGTAGCAAAGAATATTATTATTAACCTTGATGCACCATAGGAATGATCAAATGGGAATTTGGAGAAATGACCCATATAGCATCAAACGAATGATGGCTCTTGCCATGACCAATTTTAGCAATTCAAGGATAAGAAGCAAGCAAGAAAAACCTTTATATTTTGCAAGTCCAACACAGTATCAAGTGATCTTTCAAGTATCGTGAAATGTTCATTGATAGGAAAGGTTGAAAGGAATTTGATAAGACTAAGAAAACAAGCAACTAAGAAAAGTCTTTCTATATTGCACATCAAAGACGTAATTAAGATTCTTATCTTAAGAAAACCAATGGTACTATCATATTAAGACTTTTCAATGTGCAAAGACTTTATGGTCAACATTCAAACTAGAGAGGGAATGTGAGACACCATAGTAACGGTAACCTTTGCATTCATATAGAAAATTTGAGTAGCAAAGAATATTATTATTGACGTTAGTGTACTATAGGAATGATTAAGTGGGAATTTGGAGAAATGACCCATATAGCATCAAACGAATTATGGCTCTTGCCATGACTAGTTTTAACAATTCAATGATAAGAAGGAAGCAAGAAAAACCTTTATATTTTGCAAGTCCAACAAGGTATCAAGTGATTTTTCAAGTATCGTGAAATGTTCATTGATAGGAAAGGTTTAAAGGAATTTGATAAGACTAAGAAAACAAGCAACTAAGAAAAGTCTTTCTATATTGCATATCAAAGACGTAATTAAGATTCCTATCTCAAGAAAACCAATGGTACTATCATATTAAGATTTTTCAATGTGCAAAGACTTTATGGTCAACATTCAAACTAGAGAAGGAATGTGAGACACTATAGTAACGGTAACCTTTGCATTCATATAGAAAATTTAAGTAGCAAATAATATTATTATTAACCTTAATGCACCATAGGAATGATCAAATGAGAATTTGGAGAAATGACCCACATAGCATCAAACGAATTATGGCTCTTGCCATGACTAGTTTTAGCAATTCAAGGATAAGAAGCAAGCAAGAAAAACCTTTATATTTTGCAAGTCCAACACAATATTAGGTGATCTTTCAAGTATCGTGAAATGTTCGTTGATAGGAAAGGTTGAAAAGAATTTGATAAGACAAAGAAAACAAGCAACTAAGAAAAGTCTTTTTATATTGCATATTAGAGAAATAATGGAGATTCTTATCTCAAGAAAATCTATGGTGCTTTCATATTAAGACTATTCAATGTACAAAGACATTGCGGTCAACATTCAAACAAGAGAGGAAGCAATAACAATAATATATTCAAGGAGAAAAGAATTAGTATGCTCCTTAATGCACCATAGGGATAGTTGATGTGGGGTTTGGAAAAATGGGCCATGTAACATCCAAGCTAGGCCATTCACAAGCCTAATTTGCATAGAAGAGCAAATTTGGCATTCCGGTAGAGCCTATAAAATTTTCTTAGGCTGGTAGTCGGATAGATTGGGCAAGCATTATTAGTCGGCTTCGGCGGACGTTGACTCATACCATTACTAGTTTTGGATAGGACTCTATGGTGGGCATCAATGTTGTGGGCATCAATGTTGTGGGCTTTAGGGCAGTTGCGAAACTGAATTCAGGAATTGGGTCGCGTCTCCTGGCTGGCAATTGCAAGCATATGGTGGGCAACAATGTTGTGGGCTTAGAGCTGTATGAGACTGAAGTAAGCATGTGGTGGGCAACAATGTCGTGGGCTTTAGATCTGTGTGAGACTGAATTCAGTAATTGGGTGGCGCCTCCTAGCCAGCGATTGCAGGCATAAGCTGCCTAGTCCCTCCGGAGCAAATGTTGATGGCTTAGCGTAAGCCTTTAGGAATTCCTGGGCATAGCAAATTAAGTTGAGCGTTGAGGTCTCTAAGTTAGATTTTTAAGTCACTATTTAACTGAATTAAAAAAATTGCGATTAATCAAAACAGAGTACCTTTTTTCTCTGTATAATCGAACTATACAGGTTTAACTGTTTGCCTAACATTTTCGATGCTGAGAAAGGCCGGCTCATTGGTCTTTCATATCGGAGAACTATACGGCTCATTGCCTAATATTTTGGTATTTTCCAAAACCCAAGGACATAAACCGTCTTTTAAGTATTTTGGTCAGGCTTCCGGCGTCCGTGCACACAAATGATTCACTGTTCCTGCAGTATGGATCGACTGGGAGAAACTCCTAAACACAGCGACAACACATCCCTTTTGCTTCTGTGAAACCCATCCAGGCAAAAGGTCCCTTTCCTTGTTCGTATTCAGAACTCAGAGTTCATTTATTTGTTTATTTATTCTGAGAAGGGAAGCTATCAGATAAGCACTACAAAACTAAGATCCAGCAATTATCTTACATTCCCTAGAGAAAATACAAACACTAAAATTTATTATTTCATTTCTTCTTTTTGAAATATGAAACCCCGACCGTCAGAAGTACACCCGCCCACTTTAAAACGAGATCAGATCACAAAAAAAAAAAAAAAAAAAGAAATCGGAGCAGCGACCGCTTCGCTCCCAATCGCCGTATCGAGTTGGCTCGGGCCCCCGGGGTCCGCCGACCTCGCCGGTCGTTTTACTAGCACCACAGACTAAATTGACATGTCTTTGGGTTAATTTGACTTACTAACTTTAAGTATCAAAGTTTTCTTGCTTAATTAAAAATCGAAATGCCACATGTTATTAGGAAGAATGCTCAACAAGTTATCTTCAACTTTTAAAAGTTGAAGTTTATGAATTGTAACCACAATTACCTCAAAATGACAAAGATTGATTCAATCAATTAAGCAACATTCACAAAGATGGTCATTGGAGAAAGAAAACTAGATATAGATATGTGACATGTAAATAACAAACTAATGTTTACAATGCCTAAAATAACAAGCATTTTGGACTTAAAATATACATAATAAAAGAAATGACCCCATATTGAAATAACAATTGGCTTGAATTTAAAATCAAGTTGATCCACTGCATTCATATGATTGAATTGATGAATGAGTTTTATTCAAATTCCACCTAGCATCTGCTAGGAAAGGTTTAGGAGGTATTTGTAGTTGTTCAACATCTCCTTCAAACATTTGGACAACTTCTTTCATTGAAGGGCGGTCACTAGGCTTCATTTGAATACACCATAAAGCAATTGTTATCATTTTCCTAAATATTTTTTTATCCTCTTCCACGTCATCTTCCATTTCTATGTCTTTTCCAACATATAAGTGGTCGTAAACCCAAGTTGGGAAGTAAATTTGGCTTGAATGGTCTGCAAATGCATTCAAGTTTTTTCTTTTACCTGCCATTTCCATTAACAACATTCCAAAACTATAAACATCAGCTTTGTATGAAACACCTCCAATATTTTTGTAAAATAACTCTGGAGCCATATATCCTAATGTCCCTCTTGCAGCAGTCAAAGAAACAGTAATATCATTTATTGCATACAATTTTGCTAGGCCAAAGTCAGAAACCTTAGGGTTAAGATTTTCATCAAGAAGAATATTGTGTGGCTTGATGTCAAAATGTAAAATTTGCATCTCACACCCTTGATGTAGATATTCAATTCCACGAGCCACTCCTAATGCTATATCAAAAATCTTGTCATAGCTTAAAAGGGTATTTACTTCTTGTGAAAATATATATGTATTTAGGGAACCATTGGGCATGAACTCATAGACAAGAGCTTGCTTCAATCCTTCAACAGAAAAACCAATTAGTTGCACCACATTAACATGGTGAATCCTTCCAATAGTTGCAACTTCACTTATAAAGTCTTGCCCATTGGCTTTGGACTTATCTAATACTTTTACAGCCACAAGGCAACCACTTCGAAGTGTTCCTTTAAATACGGTACCATAACCTCCTTCACCCAGTTTGTCCTTAAAACCTTTAGTTATTTTTTTAATATCTGAGTAAGAGTATCTTATTGGCATGAGGTTATTGTGGCTATGTAAAAATTCTTCAATGACATCATATGCAGACAAATGCCTTCTATACCATTTATATATCAAGAATGCAACCACAAATGGAGCCCCAAGTACCGTTTTTGTCGCTTGGAGGGATAGTCCTACTGAAACATCATCAACATAGAGTGTAAGAGAATATATATCCTCGCAATGCTGTCAGATTTTTTTTTTTCCTTTCTAATGTAGTTACAGCTTAACAAATTTCCTTTTAGATCCTGGTGATTAACCACAATACAGATTATTTTTTTCATATAAACTTTCATTGGTATTCTCATATTGGTAATGTGTTTAATTGATGTTTTACAGTTTAAAGAATAATATGCGAAAAAGGAAAAAAAAATATTGTAGCTTCTTACCATGAACCATGGCTAGAAGCAGCTGCAGTCCGACTCCAACAACTAGGGCAGCTATGAAGAAAAGAATTAATCAAAATAAATTGCATAAGTATCTCTCACTAGGGTCCATACTTAAAACCAATTAAAAGCAGCAATATAAACCTTTAAACTTTGTATGTTTGGGCTTTAAATTGGGTTGAGCTTAATTCGACAAACATGAGCTAAGTTGTAGCAATGAATGACTTATAATTAAAGATTGTAAACACAAACTTGAGCCGCGCTGTAAAATAAAGTTGATGAGAAGATAATTTCTAAAGAAATTTATACTTTTGACTTCCTCATGATTTCCAAAATCTAAATGGAACCTAAAATGTTGTGATCAACAACCTAAGGACAATTGATTTAACTCCGTATCATTATTTCATTCTAACTACCGTGCGTATAACTATTGATATTGAAACCTTACCTGTGCCATTTAGTCGCAGCTCATTGATTCCTGATCAAGGAAAAACTAATGTTGAGTGTTTGGAAACTTAAAATACATACTCAACATATCTTTTCACATGTAAAATCCTTCAACGTAACATCAGTAATTTTTCATCTTGCTTTTACGTTGGAACCATTTTTGTAGCTCACTTAATTACAAGGAATGATTTGTTCATTGAGAAAAAGGATTAAAAGGTCAATCCACAATCAAAAGACTGGTGATGGTTCTTACCCGCTTTCCACACCTGTAGTTTCCTCGTAATGTCTGCAGTATCAAAAAATATATCCATAAATTATTTGGACAAAGTGAGTGTGTAATTTCAAAGGTCTATGGCCAAATGAAATTGTATAAACAGCTTTCCGTATACGCCATGTTTGGTATTAGATTCTGTTGAGTTCGAGTTTATGCCTTCTGAAAGGGGTTCAGATAACCTCTGGGGCTAACGTTTAACGTAGTTTATAAAGCAATTAATGTGTTTGCTTACATTGAATGGTCTTTATTATCTCGGAAAGAATAAAGCACGGAAGGGGAACTCCTTCGTCAAGGCTGATTTATTAAGAGAATTGGTTTTTTTAGCTTTTGTGTATTTTACCCATTGTTTCTGTGGTACTAACAAAGCCTAAAAATTTGAGATTAGTCAATGTCCAAGCATGCGAATATCCCCCTATTTGTGTCATCATCAAGCACAATTCATCCAATTTTATCTCATTGTGACATTCAATCATATATTGTTCGAACAAACATTTTGAGACAAAAAACCTTACCTGCCACTTTCGTATAAAGTGTGGTACTGAATCCTGATTTGACAAAGAAAAGATCTGCATCAGAGTTAGAAAAGTCAAGCATTTTGCAGTCAAGTCATTATACTACTAAAAAGAATATTATATACCTCACTAAGTCATATTACCTAGTTATGGCATATAGTATGCACAATAAGAGGAGAAAAATGAGAAAAGAAATAAAATCTTCAATTTGTAAAGTATCTATCTAGAAACTGAAAAAGTTTGCCCACTTCTTTTTTCCCTGCCCCCACCTCCTTTTAGCATCCTTTACTTACCATCCTTGTAACCGTGCCTTTGGCACCAATCATGAGCATTCGGGTCCTCGAGGGCGCAATCGTCACCAATGGTGAAATTTTTACAAAGTGCTTTGACCCATGAGAGCTTAAAACCTTGCGCCACTTGATCGTAGAAGTCCGTACACGTACTTGGGAAATCTCCTCGCCACGGTCTCCATGATATTTGCTCCACTTGGCACAATTCCTCCAGATCCTTTAAAGTCGGAGCCCGAAGAAGATACTGATACATCTTGGGATTGGATGCAGAGGAGTTGGAGAAATAAACTCCATTATCGAAGCAAGCAGACGTATCCCAATAACCTCCAGAAATCGCTGGCTTTTCGCAATTCACCAGAACCACAGGAACCCCAAAGGGCCAAAGGTAGTCGTACCCAAGCACATAAGGTGCGTCAGGAAGCCCGTAGGGGTAGTAGAGATTCCCAATCCAGGGATCATAATGAGGACAAGAGACAACTACGTTCGATGGATAACCTACGGTGTACGAATCATTCAAAGTGAAATTGGGTTGGACTAGAGAATACGCAGAGATGAAGGAGCCATTCCTCTCCTGAATACTTGACTCTACCACTCGGATTGTGTATTCAGTGTAATTGATTTCCAGGACGTAGTACTTTCTAGAGTGTAAGTACAACACTGAATGGTTATTCTCACATGTCAGATTATACCTTTGATTGCCGCAGTCCTCTGGATCGCTTTCTAACCGAAACGGATAACTTATGTTACGGATGTTGCCGCAGGAAGAAGGAGCACAGTGATGACGACTATCGTCGGCACTGGAAAATTCAAGGACTAGGCCAAGAACAGCAATTAGGACCTTAAGTCCAGCAGAGAAGAGTATTCCTCTTGCCATTGAAAGGGAGAGGATGATGAGAGGTGGTAAAGCTTCCGCAATCTACAGCTATAGTTGGAAACCTTGATGACAAGAAAAGGAGAGGGCAATTTCCGAGATGGCTCAAGTAGATGGCCAAAGAGAAAGGCCTCGTTAAAAGGACAAGACAGAAAACAGGGCATTGACTCGCAGTTTCGTAGAAGACTCGCTAGCACAGACCCAAAGCAATCGTAGAAGACTCGCTACTCTGCCGGGGGCAATGGTCACAGAAAGCAAGTGCGTTATTTGAGAAGTTGATGGCAACAAACCTTTGCCCCCAGCGTCACCATCACCGTACAGGTCCACAAAGAAGTTCCCTCGAAATTTACTCTCTTGAAAAGTGAGAGGAGTCACCATCGCTACACAGGTCTATGGGAAGTTTCCTCGAAATTTACTTGCTTGAGAGGTCTTCGTTAATAAAGCTTAGACAAGACAGTTGAGAGGCTGAGAAAACTTCTACCCAGATGGATGTTTGCTTAGAAATGGTGATCTTACACCTCTTCTTGTTTGTGGCTTTCATGACAAGCCTTGGGGAAGGCCAAAATGGGTGCGATGATTCACGGTGTGGAGTCCATGGTCCAGCCGTACGATTTCCCTTCCGGCTTAACAGCCAACCAGACTACTGTGGGTACCCTGGTCTTCAGTTGTCCTGTACGGGAACAAATGATACAGTGCTCGAGCTGCCAATTTCAGTAAAGCTCTTCGTCAAAGATATTAACTACACTTCCCAGGTAATTCAATTATATGATCCAGATCGGTGTTTGCCAAAGCTGCTTCAAGGGCTCAATTTATCTTCCACGCCTTTTCTATACAACACAGATGAAGATTTCTCAGATAACTATACCGTTCTCAGATGTCCCGCAAGAGAAACCAACGATGACCGTATGATCCCTTGTCTTGATGGTCTTGGCTATCAATTTTATGCCATCAACTCTAACTATTTCGTCGATAAGGACATTTTATCTTGTAGAAAGATGTATACTCTTCGATCAATTCCATATGGAATAGTGGAAAGCGTTGATTTCATATCAAGTCCAGATTCTAGTGTACTTGAATTGAAGTGGTCCAAACCACACTGCGGACTCTGTGAATCAAAAGGCAAGCAATGCAAATGGAAGAAGAATAGAACTGGATCAAAAACAGAATGCTTCCCGGCAGACGCTAAAGGTATTATCTCCTATCCAATTCTTCACAGTTTTCAAGTCAAACATTTATTGCTATAGTCAAGCTTAACATGTAAATGCTCCTTTGCAATGGCGGATTTCCTGCCCCGTTGGTTCACTCATTTAAGAAAAGAAAAGATGAAAAACTAAGACTTTGCATTTTCGGTTTCTCTTTTTATTTCAGTAATTTCATTTCAATGGCTGGACTGATAAAGTTTCATTGCAAGAACAAATTTTTCGATCAACCTCTAGGCAGTGCTTAATTTAGATTAATGAGTGATTAAGGGAAGCTTCCGTAGTCAGCTTATCTAAAAACCAAAACTTGACAGTTACATGGCGTTGGCTAGATGTAACTCCTTTAGTTTTGATTAGAGAGGGACATCATTCTAAAAGATTAACCGGGTATATGCGGGTAAAGGATTTTATTAGGCCATGAAGCTCTTTCCCTAAAGGATTTCCACTAATGTTTGGAGATCTAGCAAAGGATAATTTATTACGACGGTGGCATACCAATGGTAAGCTAAGCAAAGATCATTAAGTAGCACATTTAGACCTCTTCAAAGCCTTGAACTTGGACTCGAGCCCTCAATCAATATCATCTCGTCTTTGTTCTGATTTCTCTATTTTCATAACAAAGAATTATGATTGTGTTTATAACTTACTATTAGTAGCAAAATTGTAACCAATTCTCAACTATTCTTTATTCTGTCATTTTTAACAGATGCATCATCGAAGTTGGTGACTATTGGTGAGTTATCTTTGGCCATTTGAAATATTAGTTTGTTTGGTGATGGAAGTTATTAACTCATAAATGTTCAACATGCAGGTATAATTTTTAGTGTATTTCTATTACTTCTAGCAACCTTTGCTCTTTATTGTGTTTATAGCCGTGGCAAAACAAAAAGAGAAAATCAAGCAAAAATTGAAAAGTTTTTAGAGGATTATAGAAATTTTAAGCCCATAAGATTCTCATATGCTAACATCAAAAGGATTACGAATCAATTCATTGAAAAGTTAGGCCAAGGAGCCTATGGCACAGTGTTTAAAGGAAAGCTTTCTAATGAAGTCCATGTTGCTGTAAAGATTCTAAATACTTCCAAGGGAAATGGAGAAGAATTCATAAATGAAGTAGGAACAATGGGTAAGATCCACCATATTAATGTGGTTTGCTTGGTTGGTTTTTGTGCTGATGGATTTAGGCGAGCTTTAGTTTATGAATTTTTACCAAATGGTTCCCTATTTGAGTTTTTATCTTCAACGAACATTAAACACAATCTCCTTGGTTGGGACAAGTTGCAAGATATTGCTTTTGGTGTAGCAAAAGGAATTGAATATCTTCACCAAGGATGTGATCAACGAATCCTTCATTTTGATATCAAACCTCCTAACATTTTGTTAGACCATAATTTTAATCCAAAAATATCTGATTTTTCTCTTTCCAAATTGTGCTAAAAAGATCAAAGTCTAGTATCTATAACTATAGTCAAGGGAACCATTGGTTACATTGCACCTGAAGTGTTTTCTAGAAACTTTGGAAATGTGTCTTATAAATCAGATGTGTATAGCTTTGGAATGTTATTGCTTGAGATAGTTAGTGGAAGGAAAAATATAAATGATATGTCAGAGAACACTAACCAAGTTTATTTTCCTAAATGGATTTACAATTTCTTAGAACAAAGAGAAGACTTACGAATCTTTGTTGATGATGATGGAGAAGCTAAAATTGCAAAGAAACTTGCAATTGTGGGGCTTTGGTGCATCCAATGGTACCCTATGGATCGTCCTTCTATGAAAATTGTGATTCAAATGTTGGAAGGAGAAGGAGATAAGTTAACTATGCCTTCTAATCCCTTTTCCTCTACAAGCCTTTCAAAGGTCAATGTAAGAGCCTTAAATCATGACTTATAGGTCATCCCAGAATCAAATTAAGTGTATGAAAGCTTGGTGTTGCAATACCAATGCACAAATCATCTATCTTGTACCTAAAAGAACTTATTGATCTTATAGTTAATGTAAGGAGTTCTCCCTTTTCTTGTTTTAGCCTATGAGCAATTTCTGTTTTTTTGGTTGTCCTTTTGTTTCCTCTCTTTTCTTTCCCTTTCAGTTGTTTTTTTTTAATGATAAAAAATTGGGTTGTAATATCAATTTTTTTTTTGGTAAGAGATAGGCATTGCCACATGTGAATTCCCGTGCATGGTTTGGATTTCACTAGAACAAAAGTCACATATACAAAAAGAAATATGATTATTAGATAATGTTTAAATGTAAAAAATGCTATTTCAAATTCATTAGTTAGTTTTATATTGGACTTCAAGATTCTTAATATGATATTAAAGTCTAAGTTAATCTATTACAACTACCATTCAACCTTAAGTTTTCAAAATATACTTAGTATATGAGAAATATCAATTCTATTTCATTCAACCTTGAGCTCAATATATGTTTGGTGAGTGAAACAGTGTTAAGAATAAAAGTTCAACATAAAAAAAATGATTTATGAGTAATTTTTAAATATTAAAATATCTCCTTAGCTCATTACCTAACTTTTAATTTAAGTTTTGTACTTTTTTTATAAGGTTTATACCTTTGGCATTGTTGATGGCTTATTGCAAAATGAATATCTATGCTCTATAAATCATACACCTTGGATGTGTAGCTAAGCATATGTTTATATGCTATATCCTAGTTGTATGATTACTTGATCTTAATCATACATTGTGGATGACTTCAACAACGAAGGGAACTTAATAAGTTGTGTTCAAGTAAGTTTCAAAGAAGGCTCATCTTGAATAATGTCATTAGCATCCTTAATTCAAATTTGAGGCCAACTTCATAGACTGAATGTCATTATTACAAGCCTTCACTAATGCTAACTTTTTAGGGTTCTACTTTTTCCAAAAAGGGTTTTGGATTTCTAATTATATTACTTAATAGATTGAAAAATACAAAAATAAAATAAAATAAAATAAAATTCCAGAAATGATGATCTTTAAGAAGGATAAACCTATTTTAATGGACTACATAGATCAATTTCTTGTAAGCCATACCCCATTGCCAAATAAACATAAACTTTGCTTCATGTGAAAAGGCAAAAAGTACTACCATAACTCTTTTGAGTCCATTGCGTTATTGGCACATCTTTGAATGACTTGAGGTCAATGGCAATTAAGTCTCGTCATTGTTATATTTCACGTCAATTTAGCTTTTTTGTGAAATATCCTTTCCTACCAAGTTGCCAAATAAATGTAAACTTTGAGTTCATTGCACCATTGGCAAATCTTGGAATGACTATAACTCAATGGTGATTGAGGCCCATCATTTGTCATAGTTCATTTTAGTTTGTCTTTTTCTTGAAATATTACTTCTTATCAAGTAGTCAAATAAATGTAAACTTTGCTCCACATGAAAAGGTAAAAAAGTCCTATCAAATCTCTTTTGAATTCATGGTGTGTGCAACATGTCTAGGATTGACTCCAAGTCAATGGTGATTGAGGCACATCATTGTCTAATTTCATGCCAATTTGGCTTTTTCTTGAAATATCATCTCTTACCAAATTGTCAAATAAATATAAAGTTTGCCTCTAGTGAAAAGACAATAAGTCCTCGCATAACTTTTTAAATTTTGAGTCTACGGAGTGATTCAGGCATTGACTCCAAGTCAATGGTAATTAAGGCACATCATTGTCCTAGTTCATGCCAATTTGGCTTTTTCTTGAAATATCGTCTCTTACCAAATTGTCAAATAAATGTAAACTTTGCTTCTAGTAAAAAGACAAGAAATCCTAGCATAACTTTTTGAATTTTGAGTCTATGGTGTGGTCATCACATGACTCTAAGTCAATGGTGATTGAGGCACATCATTGTACTAGTTCATTCCAATTGCACTTTTTCTTGAAATATCGTCTCTTACCAAATTGTCAAATAAATGTAAACTTTGCTTTTAGTGAAAAGATAAGAAGTCCTAGCATAACTTTTTGAATTTTGAGTCTATGGTGTGGTCATCACGTCGGGCATTGACTCCAAGTCAATGGTGATTGAGGCATATCATTGTCCTAGTTCATTCCAATTTGGCTTTTTCTTGAAATATCATCTCTTACCAAATTGTCAAATAAATGTAAACTTTGTTTCTAGTGAAAAGACAAGAAGTCCTAGCATAACTTTTTGAATTTTGAGTCTATTGTGTGGTCATCACGTCGGGCATTGACTCAGGTCAATGGTGATTGAGGCACATCATTGTCCTAGTTTATTCCAATTGCGCTTTTTCTTGAAATATCATTTCTTACCAAATTGTCAAATAAATGTAAACTTTGCTTCTAGTGAAAATACAAGAAGTCTTGGCATAATTTTTTGAATTTTAAGTCTATGGTGTGATCCACACGTCAAGCATTGACTCTAAGTCAATGGTGATTAAGGCACATCATTGTCCTAGTTCATGTCAATTTTGCTTTTTCTTTCAATGTCACCTCTACCAAATTGTCAAATAAATGTAAACTTCACTTCATGTGAAAAGAAAAAAAGTCCTCACATAACTTTTTGAATTTTGAGTCCATAGTGTGATTAGCACAGTTTGGGATTGACTCTAAGTCAATGGTGATTAAGGCACATCATTGTCATAGTTTAGGCCAATTTGGCTTTTTCTTGAAATATCACACCCTAACAAATTGCCAAATAAATATAAACTTTGTTTTGTGTGAAAAGAAAAGAAGTCTTGGCATAACTTTTTTGAATTTTGAGTCCATGGTGTGATCAGCACGCCTTGAAATGACTCCAAGTCAATGGTGATTAAGTCCCATCATTGTCCTAATTTATGTCAATTTGGCTTTTTCTTGAAATATCACCTCCTACCAAATTGTCAAATAAATGTAAATTTTGTTTCATGTGAAAGGGAAAGAAGTCCTAGCATACATTTTTAAATTTTGAGTCCATGGTGAGATTAGTTGGATTTTTCTTCAAATACTGCATCCTAACAAATTGCTAAATAAATGTAAATTTTCTTTTTGTGTGAAAAGAAAAGAAATCTTTGCATAAATTTTTGAATTTTGGGTCCATGCTGTGATCAGCACGTCTTGGAATGACTCCAAGTCAATGGTGATTAAGTTCCATTATTGTCCTAATTCATGTCAATTTAACTTTTTCTTGAAATATCACTTCCTACCAAATTGCCAAATAAGTGCAAACTTTTTTTCATGTGAAAGGGAAAGAAGTCCTAGCATAAATTTTTGAATTGTGACTCCATGGTGTGATCAACACGTCTGGAATTGACTCCAAGTCAATGGTGATTAAGGCACATCATTGTCCTAATTCATACTAATTTGGTTTTTTCTTGAAATATTGCCTCCTACCAAATGGTCAAGTAAATGTAAATTAAGGCACATCATTGTCCTAATTCATGCTAATTTCTCTTTTTATTGTAATATCACCTTCTACTAAATTACCAAGTAAACGTAAACTCTGCCTTATGTGGAAAGGAAGGAAGTCCTACGTAACTTTTTTTGAGTTCATGGTGTGATTAGCATGTTTGGGATTGACTCCAAGCCAATGATGATTAATGCTCATTATTGTTGTAGCTCAACATTTAGAATAGAGAAAAAGGTAAAAAAAAATAAAAAATTAATGTAAGATTAATGTTTGTATAAAAGTGGAAAATTAAAAGAGAAATTTGAGTCTAATGTGATCTTCAAAGTATTTGTAGCTTTATAAAATATCTATTAGTATGAATAGTTTAAGGAATTTAACAAGTCAAAGAAAAGAAGCAAGTAAGAAAAACTCTTATATTTTGCATGTCCAACGCGGTTTTAGGTGGTCCTTTGAGTATTATCAAACGTCTACTAATGGGATTGATGGGAATGGTTGAAAGGAATTTGATAAGACATGGAAAAGAAGTAGTTGAAGTCCCTCTATGTTGCAAGATTAAAGACATCAAGTGATATTTATAGCTAAAGAAATTCTATAGCACTATCATATTCAGACCATTCAACGTGCCACTTTATGGTCAACGTTCAAACGAGAGAGGAAGCAGTAACAATAATCTTTGTGTTCAAGTAGACAATCTAAGGAGAGAAAAGAATATTAGTATGGTCCTTAATGCACCGTGGAAATAGTCGATGGGGAATTTGGAAAAATGGGCCATGTAACGTTCAAGCTAGGCCATTTATAAGTGTAATCTGCATAGAAGAACAATTTCGGCATTCAAGTTCAGGTTGTAAAATTTTCTTGGGCCGATACTCAAATAGAATTTTTTTAATTTATTTATTTTTTAATATTACAACACACACATGCTCAATTTAAGCGTGTAGAATGTCAAATCTTAAATTTTGTAATTAAATTTTTTATTAATTTATTACTGAATTAGCTAACTAAGTGACAAATACTTAGATTGAGCAAGCTTTACTATTAGGTTTCAGCAAGCATTATTAGTGGGCTTCAGCGGATGTTGGCTCTTGCCGTGACTAGTTTTAGATAGGACAATGTTGTGGGCTTTAGAGCAGTTGTGAGACTGAATTCAGGAACTGGGTAGCGTCTCCTAGCTGGCAATTGCAAGCATATGGTGGGCAACAATGTTGTGGTTTAGAGCTTTGTGCGACTGAATTAAGCATATGGAAGCCAACAATGTCGTGGGCTTTAGAGCTTTGTGAGACTGAATTCAGGAATTGGGTGGCGCCTCCTAGCCGGCGATTGCAAGCATAAGATGCCTAGTCCCTCCAAAGCCAATGTTGATGGCTTAGCGTAAGCCTTTAGGAATTCCTGGGTATAGCAAAGTAAGTTGAGCGTTGAGGTCTCAAGTTAAATTTTTAAGTCACTATTTAACTGAACCAAAAAACATTGCGATTAATCAAAACAGGAGACCTTTTTTCTCCATACAATCGAACTATACAGGTTCAAATCGCCAAAAAAGGAAGTAAAAAAAATCTCTGAAATCGGAGCAGCGACCTTTTCGCTCCCAATCGCCGTACCGAGTAGCCTCAGGCCCCCGGGGTCCACCGATCTCGCCGGCCTTGTTATTCACGAAGACGCCACCTTCCCCGTCGTTTTCATCTTCTGGATGACCTTCCTTTTCTTTGCTTTCGAGATCTTTTTCGGTAGACTCTGCTCGTGGCTTATCAGACTTCTCTTCCACAGGATATGACTGCTGAGTCACGGAGCAGATGAGTCGGCTCACTGATTTCGACCGGGAGAGAGTTACCAGGCCGGATCGAGCGTGGGAGATGCTTGAGAATAGACGGGGAAGATTGCTCGCCGCCATTGAACAGAGAAAGATAGAGACATAAACCCTCAGAAGTAGAAGGACGCTGAGGCTACGTATTGAAGCTGTCCACAAGTTAACGGCGTCGTGTTGCTGGCAAAATCTGCAACGTGGATTATTGATGGGCCTTGCTTTTGTCCAATCCGATCACAAGATGGGGCCTTCACTAAAAAATTTTGGTGAGGCATCATCGTAACATTCCACAGCAAAAACAATAATTACAATATCAATTACACAGAAGATCCTATTACACAGCCTTTGAGATGTCTCGGTGGAACCATTCATTGTTCTAAGCAGAAGAGTTGGCACCTTCGGTTGGAACGGAAGAGTTCGTAAATTCTGAAGGCATGCCACGAATTCGGATCCACCCGGAGGTGAAGATTTACTCTTAAAAAGAAAAAACGAGGAGAATAGCAATTATATCGGCGGTCATGGAAGAGAAGCCTCATTTTGTGAGGGTCTAATTGACCACCAAATCTACATTTTTACTTTAATAACCTTTTTCTTTTCCCAAAAATGATGAGATATAACCCACGACGTTCAATTTCGAATTAATATATGTTTTCTTTCTGTTAAATATGATCGGATAGATAGTAATTACTTTGTTGCATATGTTAACTTAAAGGGGGAGACAAAAGGATAAAAGTGTTAATAAAAGTGTTCCAGTCATTCCTTTTCTTTTAACCGCGGATTGCAACGACATCCAACGAATCCGAGATCCAACTAACGTGTGTTACTCTAGCAATAATCAATGGTCTATGATTTTATGCAAAACCAATACTTATACGATTGGACCGAAACGCTTTAAAGCTTGATAATGGGTCCAAAGAAGCCCCTAAAAGGTAATACAAGTATTATAATTTTGCCTTGTCGTGCTGGGCTTCCTTTAAGCAACTCTTTGATAATAAAGATTCTGAGGCAACAAGCAAGCGCAAGAGGAGAGAGAAAGGAGGCGAAGAAGAAGAAGAAGAAGAAGAAGAAGACGATAATGGGTGGAGAAGTTCAGGCCTTAAAGAGAATTCCTCGCATTAAATTCCCCCATAGACACCCAAAATCAGCTTCAGGTTTTCTCTCTCAATTTTTCCTCCCAATCTCTTTTCCTTTCCAAGCATTTTCTTTGCTTCTTTGTCTTTTGTCGTTGATTGATTTTTGCATGAATTTCGTGTGCATATGGTGATGATTGATTCTTATATCTCCTACTTACATGAAAGTAATTTCTGGTTGGTCAAACAAATTGTTCGTTTTATTTTATTTTATGCCATTCTTTTTTCTTTATTTTCATCTTCCTTGCAACATCAACTATTACCAGTGCAAGGACACCAATAAGTTGAGATATACACCATTGCTATTTTCGTTTTCCATGTCTCCAAATTTCATAAACGTAATAATAATTGGGCAAATTGCACTGCGTACGAGAAAAACATTTCTCCAAAATTGCACAACACAGATTTCTCTTTTACTCCAAGAGAGATCTCACTCAAAATTGACTTATAAACAGATTTCTCTTTTACCCCACATACAGCACGACTTATAGAAAGACCCTTTTTTTTCCCCAACAACATTGTAAAAGAAATCTATTAGCTCTAACTCTTGATATTTTCTATTAGAAAGGATTTCAATAATATAAAGATATATCTCTTAAGATAGAGACATAATTGAGAAAGAAAAATAACTGTAAGTCACAAAAGAGATTGCTTGATAAACTATTTCCTAATTGTAAAACCTTGACACAAACAACAAGAATTAGTCCAATTGTTAAAGTTAGATTAACAAAGATGATAATTGGATAAAGAATGATAGGACCATGCCTTCTCCACATAAACTTATTAGTTACATATTGATAGAATTTGAAGATTTGTAATTATGTAACAACAAGAGTTATCATAAATCAACCAATAGTTTCTACATACTTTTGTACTTCAAATAAAGATGAGGAATTAATTACAATATATTATGATATGAATTAACTTGCATTTACAATTAAGTCAAATGACTTGATTCATTTGATTGAATTGATGAACAAGTTGAATTCAAATTTCCACTGACATCTATTAAGAAGGGTTTAGGAGGCATTTGTAAGCATTCAACATCTTCTTTAAACATTTGTATAACTTTATTCATTGAGGGGCGATCACTAGGCTTCATTTGAATGCACCACAAAGCAATTATAATCATCTTTTGAACTATTTTATTTTCCTCTCCTGTAGCTTCTTCAATTTCTATATTTTTTCCATCATGTAGTCGGTCATAAGCCCAAGTGGGAAAGTAAATTTGGCTTGAACAATTTGCATATGCATTCAAGTTCTTTCTTTTACCAGCCATTTCCATCAACAACATTCCAAAACTATAAACATCAACTTTGTATGAAACACCTCCAATATTTTTATAAAACAACTCAGGAGCCATATATCCTAGTGTCCCTCCATTCACTCATCTAACAGTGTAAAATTTAAAGCGAAAAGCCAAAAAGACTTGGCATTTCCAATTTGTGCCTTAAATTAAACAACATCTTTCCAGTGGATGAATAATAGAGTTTCGTTGCAACATGAATTAGGCAATCAACTTATCCTTGCCAATCTTCGATGCAGATGAACGACTGATCAGGGTAAGCTTCCGTAGTAAGCTAATTTAAAAACCAAAACATGACACTTTTGAATGGCATCGGCAAAAAAATAACTCCTCTAGTTTCGACCAGAAAGGGGCATCATTCTTTAAAAGTAACCAAGCATGTGCTGGTAAAGAATCTTATTAGGCTATCTAGCTTTTTCCCCTCGAGGACTTTCTCCAACTGTCGTCGTTGGACGCCAGGCAAGAGGTAACTTCCTCACAATGATGCCATAAAAATGCAATACCGATAAATCATTGCATAACTCAATTAATTCAATCCTTTAATACATACCATCGGGACTTGGTTCTGATTTCTCTATTTGAAAAAATGAAATTGTATAGGTGGGCTTTTGACTAAGTTATTAGTAAAGAATTCTTACCAATTATATATTTTTTCATATATATAACAAAAGGCTAATTATGTAAGTTTTTATCAGGTGTATCAACAAAGTTAAAGTTGGTGACTACTGGTAAGTTGTCTTTGACCATTTGAAATTCTCATTAGTAGGGTGACAGATTCCTAACTTAAAAATGTTTTACATACAGGTCTAATCTTTAGTGTATTTCTTTTGGTTTTAGCAGTCTTTACTCTCTATCGTATTTATAGCCGTGGTAAAATTGAAAGAGAAAACCAAGCAAAGATTGAAAAGTTTTTAGAGGATTATAGAAATTTTAAGCCTACAAGATACTCATATGTTGACATTAAAAGGATTACAAATCAATTCATTGAAAAGTTAGGCCAAGGAGCTTATGGGACAGTGTTTAAAGGAAAGCTTTCCAATGAAGTTCATGTTGCTGTGAAGATTCTAAACATATCCAAGGGAAATGGAGATGAATTCATAAATGAAATAGGAACAATGGGTAAGATCCATCATGTTAATGTGGTTCGCTTGGTTGGTTTTTGTGCTGATGGATTTAGGCGAGCTTTAGTCTATGAATTTTTACCAAATGGTTCCTTATTCAAGTTCATATCTTTAGCAAACATTAAGAAAAATCTACTTGGTTGGGACAAGTTGCAAGATATTGCTTTTGGTGTAGCAAAAGGAATTGAATATCTTCACCAAGGATGTGATCAACGAATCCTTCATTTTGATATCAAACCTCATAACATTTTGCTAGATGAGAATTTCAATCCAAAAATATCTGATTTTGGTCTTTCCAAATTGTGTTCCAAGGATCAAAGTATAGTATCTATGACTACAGTCAAGGGAACCATTGGTTACATTGCACCTGAAGTGTTTTCTAGAAACTTTAGGAATGTGTCTTACAAATCAGATGTGTATAGCTTTGGAATGTTGTTGCTTGAAATAGTTGGTGGAAGGAAAAATATTGATGATATGTCAGAGAACACTAATCAAGTTTATTTTCCTGAATGGATCTATAACTTCTTAGAACAAAGAGAAGACTTACAAATCTTTATCGATGATGATGGAGATGCTAAAATTGCAAAGAAACTAGCAATTGTAGGGCTTTGGTGCATCCAATGGTACCCGATAGATCGTCCTTCTATGAAAGTTGTGATTCAAATGTTGGAAGGAGAAGGAGATAAGTTAACCATGCCTCCAAATCCCTTTTCCTCTACAAGCATTTCAAAGGTCAATGCAAGAGCTCTAAATCATGAGTTAAAGGTCATCCCAAAATCAGATTGAGTATTTGAAAACTTAGAGCTACAACACCAATGCACAAATCAACTATCTTGTACTTGAAAGAATTTATTGTGTTGTAATTAGTGCAAGGACTTCTCTCTTTTCTTGTTTTAGCCTATGAGCAACTTATTTTTGCTCTCTTTTTGTTTCCTTTCTTGTCTTTCCTTTTTTGTTGTCTATTTCAATTTTTCATGATTTAACAATTGGATTCTAATATCATATATTTGTTTTTGGTGAGAAATAGGTATTATTGCATGTGAATTGCCTTTCTCCAAAAGGAAATTTTGAGGACAAAAGTCACATATAAAAAAAATGGTCATTCACTAATGCTTAAATATAAAGAAATATTATTTCAATTCATAAGCTAACTTTTTATATTGGACTTTAAGCTTTCTAAGATGCTATCAAAATCCAAATTGATCCATTACAATCCCCATTCAACTGAGTTTTCAAAATATGCTCAATGTATGAGAAATGTCAATTCTATCATATTCAACCTTAAACCCAATTTAAGTTTGGTAAGCGAAAAAGTATTAAGATTAAAAGTCCAATATAAGAAAAATTCAATGCTTGATTAATTTTTAAATCCAAAAAAATATCTCCTTAACTCATAACCTAACTTTTATGTTAAACTTTGGACTTTCTTATCAAAATTTGCACATTTAGCATAGTTAATGGCTAGTCATGAAAAGAATATCTATACTTTATAAATCATACACCATGGGTTTCTAGTTATGTATATATTCATATGATATATCCTAACTATGTAATTACTTGATCTCAATCATACATTACAAAAACTTAAAAAGTTATGTTCAAATAAGTTTAAAGGAAGTCTCATCTTGAATAATTTCATTAGCTTACTTAAATTCAAATTTGAGGCCAACTTCATCATCACAAGCCTCCATTAATGCTAACTTCAATTTAGGGCTCAAAAGGGTACTGAGTTTTTAATTATATTAATTAATAGATTAAAAAGCACATAAAAAGAAAAAAAAATGAAGAAACAATGATCTTCAAGGATGGATGTATATTGATGGATTACATAGATTGATTTCTTGTGAGCCCTACCTAGTTGCCAAATAAATGTGAACTTTGTTTAGTATGAAAAGGAAAGAAAAACTACCATAGCTCTTTTGTCTTTTGAGTCCATGGTGTGTTTAGCATATCTTGGATTCACTTCAAGTCAATAGTAATTAAGGCACATCATTGTCCTAAGTTTGGTTTTTCTTGAAATACCACTTCCTAACAAATTGCTAAGTAAACCTAAAGTTTGCTTCATATGAAAAGGAAAGAAGTCCTGCCATAACTTCTTTGTCTTTTAAGTCCATGGCTTGATTAAATTAAGTTAAATTTACTACAAGTTAATGGTGACTAAGGCAAATCATTGTCCTAATTAATGCTAGTTTGTCTTTTTCTTGAAATATTGCTTCCTATTAGGTTGCCAAATAAACATAAAGCTTGCATCATGAGAAGAAGTCCTAGCATAATTCTTTTAATTTTTGAGTGCATGGCATGATTAGCACGTCTTATATTAATTTCATGTCACTGGTGATTAAGGCACATCATTGTCCTGGGTCATGCAAGTTTGTTTGTTTGTTGAAATATCATTTTCTTACCAAGTTGCCAAATAAACATGAACCTTGCTTACTATGAAAAGGAAAGAAGTCCTATCATAAATCTTCTAGGTCCATGGCATGATTTACATGTCTCAAATGGACTCCAACTCAATGGTGATCAAGGCACATCATTATCCTAGTTCATGCTAGTTTGGCTTTTTCTTGAAATATTTTTTTCCTAACAAGTTGCCAAAAAACATGAACTTTGCTTAGTGTGACAAGGAAAAGAGCCATGCCAAAACTCTATTGACTTTTGAGTCCATGGCGTGATCAACATGTCTCAAATTGACTCCAAGTCAATGGTGATCAAGGCTTTTTATTGTTGCAACATTTAGACAATGGAAGAAAGGTAAAAAAAAAAATTAGTGTAAGATAATGTTTGTATAAAGTAGGGAAAAGAAAAAGAAAGAAATTTGATCCTAATGCGATCCTAAAAAATATTTGTAATTTTATGTTACATCTATTTATATGAATGATTTAAAAAGATTTAATGAGTAAAAAAAAAAGAAGCAAGTAAGAAAAACCCTTATATTTTACAAGTCCAACACAGTATTAGGTGGTCCTTCAAGTATCATGAAATATCCATTGATAGGAATGGTTGAAAAGAATTTTCTAAGACAAAAGAAAACAAGCAACTAAGAAAAGTCTTTCTCTATTGCACATCAAAGATGTAATAATGATTCCTACCTTATGAAAACCAATGGCATTATCATATTGAGACTTTTCAATGTGCAAAGACTTTACGGTCAACATTCAAACAAGAGAGGGAACATGAGACACCATAGTGACGGTAACCTTTGCATTCAAATAGAAAATTTGAATAGTAAAGAATAGTATTATGACCTCAATGCACTATAGGAATGATCAAGTGGGAATTTGGAGAAATGGGTCATATAGCATCAATGAATGATTGGCTCTTGCCGTGACTAGTTGTAGCAAGTCAAGTATAAGAAGCGAGCAAGAAAAATCCTTATATTTTACAAGTCCAACACGGTATTAGATGGTCCTTTGAGTATCATGAAACATCCATTGATGAGAATGGTTGAAAGGAATTTGATAAGACAAAAGAAAACAAGCAACTAAGAAAAGTCTTTCTTTATTGCACATCAAAGACGTAATAATGATTCCTACCTCATGAAAACCAATGGCACTATCATATTGAGACTTTTCAATATGCAAATACTTCATGGTCAACATTCAAACAAGATAGGGAACATGAGACACCATAGTGATGGTAACCTTTGCATTCAAATAGAAAATTTGAATAGTAAAGAATAGTATTATTGACCTTAATGCACCATAGGAATGATCAAGTAGGAATTTGGAGAAATGGGCCATATAGCATCAACAAATGATGGCTTTTGTCATGACTAGATCTTACAATTCAAGGATAAGAAGCGAGCAAGAAAAATCCTTATATTTTGCAAGTCCAACACGGTATTAGGTGGTCCTTCGAGTATCACAAAACATCCATTGATAGGAATGGTTGAAAGGGACTTGATAAGACAAAAAAAAGAAGTAACCAAAAAAAGATTTTCTATATTGCATATTAGAGGCATAATTGGGATTTTTATCTCAAGAAAATCTATGATGCTTTCTTATTAAGACTATTCAATGTACAAAGACACTATGGTCAATATTCAAACAAGAGAGGAAGCAATAACAATAATATTTATATTCAAGTAGTAAATTCAAGGAGAAAAGAATTAGTATGGTCCTTAATGCACCATGGGGATAGTTGATGTGGGGTTTGGAAAAATGGGCCATGTAACATCCAAGCTAGGCCATTCACAAGCCTAATCCGCATAGAAGAGCAATATCGGCATTCCGGTATAGGCTGTAAAATCTTCTTGGGCTGGTAATCGGATAGATTGGGCAAGCGTTATTAGTGGGCCTCAGTGGTCGTTGACTCCTACCGTGACTATTTTGGATAGGACTCTATGGTGGGCAACAATGTTGTGGGCTTAACAGCAGCTGTGTGACTGAATTCAGGAACTGGTGTCGTCTCCCAGCTGGCAATTGCGAGCATATGGTGGGCAACAATATCGTGGGCCTTCGAGCTGTGTGAGACTGAATTCAGGACTTGGGTGGCGCCTCCTAGCTAGCTATCGAACGCATAAGCTGCCTAGTCCCCCCAAAGTCAATGTTGATGGCTTAGCGTGAGCCTTTAGGAATTCGTGGGCATAGCAAATTAAGTTGAGCGTTGAGGTCTCAAGTTAGATTTTTAAGCAACTATTTAACTGAATGAGAAAACATTGCGATTAATCAAAGCAGAGGACCCTTTTTTCTCCATATAATCGAACTAGACGGGTTTTAACTGTTTGCCTAACATTTTGGTTGCTGAGAAAAGCCGGCTCATTGGTCTTTCATATCGGAGAACTATACGGCTCATTGCCTAATCCCCAGGACACCAAAAAAGCGTCTTTAAACATTTTGTTCAGGCTTCCGGCATCCGTGTACACAGATAATCTATTGTTTCTTCAGTATGGATGGACTGGGAGAAACTCCCAAACACCGCGACAATACGTCTCTTTTGCTTCTGTGAAGCTCATCCAGGCAAAAGGTCTCTTTCCATGTTCCTATTCAGAACTCAAGAGTTCATTTATTTGTTTATTTATTCTGAGAAAAGCTATCAGATAAGCACAACAAAACCAAGATCCAACAATTATCTTACATTCCCTAGAGAAAATACAAAGACTACAATTTATTATTTAATTTCTTACCTGTGAAATATGAAACTCCGATCGTCAGAAGCACACTCGACCAATTTAAAACAATATCAGATCGCTAAAACCAATAAAATAAAAAATAAAAAAAAGATCTCAGAAATCGGAGCAGCGACCGTTTCGCTCCCAATCGCCGTATCGAGTGGGCTCAGGCCCCCGTGGCCCACCGACCTCACCGGTCGCTTTATTCACGAAGACGCCGTCTGCCTTCTCGTTTTCATCTCCTGGTTGACCTTCCTTTTCTTTGCTTTCGAGATCTTTTTCGGTAGCCTCTGCTCGTAGCTTGTCAGAGTTCTCTTCCAGAGGATATGGCTGCTGAGTCACGGAGCAGATGAGTCGGCTCACTGATTTCGACCGGGAGAGAGTAACCAGGTCGGATCGAACATGAGAGATGGTTGAGAATAGACGGGGAAGATTGCTCGCCGCCATTGAACAGAGTGAGAGAGAGAAATAAACTCTCGCAGGTAGAGGGAGGTTGAAGCTACTTACTGAAGCTGTCCACGAGATAACGGCGTCGTGTTGCTGGCAAAATCTGCAACGTGGACTATTTGATGGGCCCTGCTTTTGTCCAATCCGATAACAAGATCGGGCCTTCACAAAAAAGAAACGAGGAGAATAGCAATTATATCGGCGGTCATGAAAGAGAAGCCTCATTTTGTGGGGGTCTAATTGACCACCAAATTCTACATTTTTACTTTTTTTTTAATCTTTATTTTTCCCTAAGAATGATGAGATATAATCTACAACGTTAAATTTAGAATTAATATATGTTTTCTTTCTGTTAAATATGATCGGATGGCTAGTAATTACTTTTGTTGCGTATGTTAACTAAAGGGGGAGACAAAAGGATAAAAGTGTTAATAAAAGTGTTTTGGACATCAAACAAATCCGAGAGCCAACGAACCTGCGTTAGTCTAGCAATAATTAGAGGTCTATGATTTTATCTACGATTGGACCGAAACGCTTAAAAGGTTGATAACAAGTATTATAATTTTGCCTTGTCGTATTGGGGCTTCCTTTAAGCAAGTCTCTGATAATAAAGATTCTGAGGCACCAAGCAAGCGCAAGAGGAGAGAGAGAGAGAGAGCAGGCGAAGAAGACGATAATGGGTGGCGAAGTTCAGGCCTTGAAGGGAATTCCTCGCATTAAATTCCCCCATAGACACCCAAAATCAGCTTCAGGTTTTTTCTCTCTCAATTTTTCCTTCCAATCTCTTTTCTTTTCCAAGCATTTTCTTTGCTTCCTCTGTCTTCTGTCGTTGATTGATTTTTGCATGAATTTCGTGTGCATATGGTGATGATTGATTCTTATATTTCGCACCACATACAGTACCACTTATAGCGTTAACCTAGTAAAATTAACCTACTGATTTTTTACAGTAAATTCTAGCACCTATGTGTTCTAAACAATCCTCAAATAATATGAGTTTTACAAAGGATTACTTAAAGCAGAAAAGCTCCAAACCAAATTTCTAGGGTTTTAGTGAACAGAAACCTGAGATTCAATTTACTGCAATCTGGCCACAATAAAGTTCAAAATTACAAAAAAAAAAAAAAAAAAAAAAACAAACGCAATAGTACTAATCTGAGCCTTAGAACAAAAACCCCCAAACTTTCAATTTAAGATTCGATTTCGGTATCCATACTTACATGTGTGATTCTAACGGATTTGTGTACAAATTATAATAATTAGCGTTGAACTCCTTTGTAATGACAAATACAACAACTTTTACCAATTAGAACTCGAGAAGCACAAATCTTTTTGAGCACCGAAGACCAAGAAGTTTACTACTCGTGTAAGAAAAACTACTATGAGCTCGTTGTCACCTTTCTCAAAAACCCGTCGAGAATTTAAACTGCAAAAGTATCCATTCTGCAGCTTCAGATCAGGGAATCGGCTTTTATGAAGAGGATCGGCAGCTTCGCCCTTGTCTCAGCTCCATTTTTTCATACGGGTCGACATGTTTCAAAATAGACAAGGTTGTGTCAAGTTTGTCCTGTAAATCGATCCTCCTTCAAAACTTGTCGCATAGATTAGTAGAACGATTGTCCCTTCACGCAGAACAATGTCGTGTAGCTTCAATTTATCACCCGTCTCATCTAACACGACGTCGTGTTGCTCTCCATGCTAATCATTCCTGCATTTCGAACACCGTTTTCGTTCATGAGCTCAAACGCGCAGATTAACTCTTTTTTATCTATTTTTAAAAAGCCGTTGTTTTCACGCACTGCTTTAGATAATGAAAAACGCATTTTGCGTATCACGTCGTTTTTAAGATAAAGCATTAGACAAGCGGACACCCATGACATCTTTAGTGCGGTTATGTAAAGTGTATACTTATTTTATCCAAACCATATAGGCATATGCATTGCATTACATATTAGATAATTTTCAACACGAGGTATGAGTGCATTAAAAATGCACAAGTAAGGGGAATTGATTACATTATAATATCATGTGTACAAAATTACAATTTCTAATGCCAATATTCCTTGTTCTTTGTTGCATGGTTTCTAAAAATACATAAACATATTTTTCCTATAGTTGTTATCATTTTCTTTCATTAACAAAACTACAAAAATGAAAGACCCTTCTTTTCTCAACAACATTGTACAAGAAACCTATTAGCTCTAACTCTTGATATTTTCTATTAGAAAGGATTCTAAGAATATGAAGATATATCTCTTAAGATATAGATATAATTGAAAAAGAAAAATAATTGTAAGTTACAAAAGAGATTGCTTGATAAATTATTTCCTACTTTTAGAACCTTGACACAAACATCAAGGATTAATCCAATTGTTAAAGCTAGATTGATAAAGACAATAATTGGATAAAGAAGAATAGCACCGTGCCTTCCCAACATAAACTCATTGATTATATATACATAGAATTTGAAGATTTGAAATTATGTAATAGTAGGATTTATCATAAATCAGCCCCTATACTTTGGTACTTCAAATAAAGATAAAGAATTAATTACAATGTATTAGGATATGAATTAACTTGCATCTACAATCAAGTTGAGTGACTCGATTCATCTAACTGAATTGATTAACAAGTTGAATCCAAATTTCCATTAACATCTGTTAAAAAGGGTCTGGGAGGCATTTGTAAGCATTCACCATCTTCTTCAAACATTTGTATAACTTTGTTCATTGAGGGGCGATCACTAGGCTTCATTTGAATGCACCACAAAGCAATTATAATCATCTTTTGAACTATTTTATTTTCCTCTTTTGTAGCACCTTCAATTTCTATGTTTTTTCCATCATGTAGTCGGTCATAAGCCCAAGTGGGAAAGTAAATTTGGCTTAAACAATTTGCATATGCATTCAAGTTCTTTCTTTTACCAGCCATTTCCATCAACAACATTCCAAAACTATAAACATCAGCTTTATATGAAATACCTCCAATATTTTTATAAAATAACTCGGGTGCCATATATCCCAATGTCCCTCTTGCAGCAGTTAAAGAAATAACACTATCATTTACCAAAGAAAATTTTGCAAGGCCAAAGTCAGAAACCTTGGGTGTAAACTTCTCATCAAGAAGAATATTGTGAGGCTTGATATCAAAATGTAAAATTTGCATCTCACATCCTCGATGTAAATATTCAATCCCATGAGCCACTCCTACTGCTATATGAAACATCTTATCATAACTCAAAGGGGTACTTACTTGTGAAAATATGTATTTATTTAAGGAGCCATTGGGCATGAACTCATACACCAAAGCTTGCTTTGACCCTTCAACACAAAAACCAATTAGTTGCACTATATTAGTATGATGAATCCTTCCAATAGTTGCAACTTCACTCATAAAATCTTGTCCATTAGCCTTGGAATTACATAACATCTTTACAGCGACAAGGCAACCACTTTGAAGTGTTCCTTTAAATACAGAGCCATATCCTCCTTCACCCAATTTGTCCTTAAAACTTTTGGTCATCTTCTTGATATCTGAGTATGAGTATCTTATTGGCATGAGATTATTGTTCCTCACTAAAAATTCTTCAATAACATCATACTCAGACAAATGTCTCTTCCACCATTTATATGTCAAGAATGCCATCACAAAGGGAGCTCCAAGTATAGTTTTTACTGTTTGGTGGTATAATAGTACTGAAAAAAATCACCAATATAGATTGTAAGAGAATACATAGTTGTATAGCTGTTCAATTTTTTTTTAACTATACTTACAGCTCAATAACCTTAGATACTGGTGATTAACCACACTACTTTCTTTTTGGTTAAATACCTTTAATATTTCCATATTGGCTGTATGTTTAATTCATGTTTTATAGTGTAAACAATAATCCGCTAAATAGCAGAAAATTACTATAGAAGGGACCTACCGTAAAGCAAGGTGGCGAATGTAAGTACTCGAATTCCACCAGCTGCAATGAATATGAAAAGGTGAATTGATTTAAAAAATTGCTTAAATAATTTTCACCTGGGGTCACACTCAAAAAGAAATAAAAGCGATAATGTAAAACTTCTGGACCATATATTTGATCTTTAAATTGGATTATGCTCAATTCTGCGAACTTGAGCAAAGCTGTACTAGTAGATGACTTATTTACTAATTGAAGCTGAGAAGCACTGTTTCAGTTAGGTTATAATTCAATTGATGTGAAAATATGCATAGAATCTAACTCTTTCTAGCTATCTTATCAAGGAACGACGGAAGGCAAAGTCTTATTCAAGACGGGAAGAAAATTTCTCAAGGGGTTAATATTTTTCATTTCCTCGTTGCTGCCAAATCTAAATGAAACCTAAAATTTTAAGATCAATCATCTGCCAAGCACATGGTCATCCTTTACTTGAGTAATCATCAAGGGCAACTGATTTAATTCTATATCATTATGACATTCGACAATATCATGCAAATAAGCTTCTGAGATCGAAACCTTACCTTTGCCATAGTAGTCAAATGCATCTTCTCTTACTCCTATTTTGACAAAGAAAACAAGAATGTTAGTGTTGGGTAACTTAAAATTGGACTCAACACTTCTTTAAAATTTAATATATAGTACTTGTTGTATTATCCATGTAAACACTAATGTTTCAGGTGAATTTAGCATTAGTTAGCTTAACAAGATTTCAGTTAGGTTTCAATGTAGAATTGAACTTCAAGGTCCATAGTTTGCAACTCATCTGATGTCCATTGGTGGTAAAGTTATTCGTAAAAGAAATAAGGATTACTTGTTTGCTCAAGCAACCTACTCATCTTTCATGGGACACTAAAGTTTGACAAGCTTGTAATGGAGGCTCTATTATCAAGGTTTCAGTTAGGTTATAATAGAATTACCTGCTCACATGTATGGAATAGTAACTCTTTTTGGCTACCTTATCAAAGCAAAAATAGGAGAAGATAGAGAAAAATTTGAATTCAAGATAAGAAGTTGATTTATTAAGACACTTATATTTTTCATTTTCTCATTGCTTCCAAATCCAAATGAAGCCTCAAATATTTTTCATTTATGAAATTTAAAACTTGTTGTTTTTCATTTTAATCAATAGATCAATCACTTTTCAAGCACCTGGTTGTCTTCAACTTGCATTATCAAAAAGGACAATTAACACAATTATATATTGCCGTTCCATACTAAACTATCGTGCAAATAACTCTTGAGATTGAAACCTCACCTGTCTCATGTATCTCATATTTTGATTCTTATTGCACTTTTTTGACAAAGCGAACAATACCATCCGCGTTTGGAAACTTAGCATTAAAATTCAGCATTTCCGTTAAAGTTGAAAGTTTTGTACCTTTATGCTGATTACTTAAACACTAACGTTAGAAGCCTAGGCTTTAAATTGGCTGAGCTCGATCCAATGAGCTTGAGGTTAGTTGTAGCAGTAAACGAATTATTTGTTTATTGATGCTGGCAAGCATAGTCAACCATTTCCCAAGACATATTTATACTTAGCTTAGCTCATCGCCAGGATGATTGATACAATTCCGTCTCATTGGATCACTTTGTTTCATCCTAGAAATTAAATTTGGAGATTGGAACCTCACCTTCACCATACAGCTGATAAAGTCGTCCTTTTGAATCTGTAGTGACAAAGAAAAAAATGTTGTCAATATTTGGAAACTTAACATTTCTATTAATGTTTTAAAATATTTTCATGTAACTTCACTAATTTTTCATCGTGTCTTCATGTTAGAACTATTTTCCTTGTTCAGATTACAAGGAATGATTTCTTTATTGAAAAAAAAAAGATGAAAAAAATGATTACGATCAAAATAGAGGTAATGGTTCTTACCAATGATCAAATATACTATTGTAGCCAGAAATTCTGCAACAATAAAAAGAAGTTATTCACAGATTATTTGGTATATTGACTTGATTAATTTCTAAAGTCTAGAAAGTAACGAAAGGTGAGATATGAATTATTTGGTATGATGAGCAACGAACAAAGCCTAAAAAGTTTGAGATTAACCAATACCAGAGCAAGCGGTTACTCTCCTATTTGTTTCGTTATCGTGCACAACTCATTCAGTTTTATCTCACTGGATCATTCTATCATACATCTTCAAACAACTTTCTGAGACCAAAGAACCTTGCCTGTGAATTTCGTAAGTAGTCTCGAAAGGAACCCTGCTTCTTTAACAAAGAAAAGAATAACGTCAGATTCTGGAAAGTTGGAATGAAAACTAGAGTTTCTACACTGCTAATCAACAAGTAATATACAACAGTCTGTCATAACATTGTTTTAGTGTTTGGTAAGCACCAAGAGGCTTCGTCTAAATGAAGCTCCCGTGCAAGCCAAAAGTTCAAGAATCCATGGGATACAGATGGTGTTGGCCAAAATCAGGCACAAAAGGAGAAAGAAATGCTCAAAAAAGGAAAATAATGCACAACAGATAAGATATCATAGAAACTGAAATTGGTGCCGTCGTTTTTCTTGGATTCTTCACTCACCACGTCTTCGATGGCTGGACTCACCACCTCTTAGATGGCTGCACCAGTGAGTGAAATTCGCCCCATCGAGGATGCAAAGGCCTGTGTCTGTGTAGTTATCACACATTCCTTGGACCCATGAAAGCTTAAAACCATAGCCCAATTGATAGTAAACGTTTGCACACGTATTTGGGTAATGATCTGGCGACGATGTTGGCAGTATTTTCTCTACTTGGCACAAATCCTCCAAATCCTCTGCATACGGGTCCAGAAGAACATATCTATACCCCTGGGAAGCGGACAAAGAAGAGTTGGAAGAAGAAACTCCGTTACTAGAGCAAGTAGACATGTCCAAATAATGTGGAGAAATGGCTGGCTTTTCGCAGTTCAAGAAAACCATTGTGCTTCTAAACATAAGTCTATTGGGGAAGATATCATCCACGCTGTAATCAAAATCGCTACAAGAGACATATGCGTGACTATAATCTAGGACGTATGGATCCCCGGAGGTGAAATTCCACGAGTCTAGAGAATGGGCAGAGATGAAGGAGCCGTTATTTTCCTGAATACCCGAATCCACAACTCGGATCGTGTAGTCAGTGTAGTTGATTTCCTGGACGTTGTACTTCCCAGAATATAAGTACAACACTGTCTGATTATTCTCACATGCCAGATTGTATTTTTGATTGCCGCAGTTCTCTGGATCAGTCTCCAGCCGAAACGGATAGCTTATGTTACTGATGTTGCCGCAGAAAGAAGGACAGTGATCATGAGTAGCGTTGGCACTGCGAGCCTGATGGACTAGGACAAGAACAACAATTAGGGCCGTCAGTCCCCCGTGGAAGAACAGTTCGGCTGCCATTGGGAAATAGAGAAGATCTTGTGAGAAGGATATAGCTTCCGCGATCCCCAGCTACAGCTGGAAACCTTGATGACCAGAAAAAGAGAGAAAAAGCTTTCCGAGAGGGCGCAAGATTCAGACTTAGTAGATGAAAAAGAAAAAAATTGGAAAATCCTCGTTTTAGAGGACAAGAAGAAGAAAAAGAAAACAGGGCGGGGGAGCGCTGACTCCCGTTTCGCAGAAGACTCACTGGTGGAGACTCAAGTGTATAATTCCGTTTTCTTAATTAACTTGAAGCCATGATTTCCATCTTTAAGTAAGGTATAGTTTGTCATTTTGAAAATATAAAAATGTTATTTATCATAATAAAAAGAGAATGTTATATACCAAAAAAAAAAGAAAACTGTACATGAGGTCTATCTCAAACAAATAGTTTATCATGAAGCGAGAAAACAATAAAACTTAATGGTATTTTTGTAAGAATAAGGACGCGGCACGTCTCTTGGTGCGAAGTTTCTGAGTCAATAGACCATTACTTGCTCCCACGCGAAGGACGCACCCCTAGCCATGACTTGGTGCCGAGTCTTCATGTCGATAGCCCATTTTTCACGCCCACGCTGAGGATGCATGGCCTGGTCAATACGCGTTCTTGGGACTTGATTCTTCAATAATGGTTGCCTCAATTTCTCCATGCCCAGTCAATACGGCGAGTAGACGCGAATATTCTGATAACTGATTACTTTACCTCTGGGTTTAAAATTCTCCATGACCTTTTCTCCAGTCAACTAGCAAGTTAAGACTTGTCACACCATCCATGTCGCTGAACATAGGCTTAGGAACAGATGGCATAATTAATTCCGTTAAGCACAAACGATCAGAGCAGCTGAGCTTTCCCTCGTGGAATTATCACGTCGAGCAGCTGCCATACTCAACAGGCTCTTGCCATTATACATTTCCTTCTTCTTACATTGTTTCAATGATCATTTTTGGTGATGTTTTTATATAATCTTTAGTTAGTCGGTTTTCTCACCCTTCACGCCACTTAATGAAGGGATGGACTAAATAATATAGTTATATTCAGAAACACTTGTTATTTTTCCTGCTTTCTTCTATTGTTATAGTAATCCATAAAATGCGAGGTTGTAAATCTTCTTCTAGTATAATTGATATTCAAAAATATATATAACCACATCAAAGTTTATATTTTTGTGTCTTCAGAAAATAATTTTTAAAGTACATTTAGCGAAAAAAATTCAAAACCAGATTTTTTTTTTTAACTTTATTTGATCTCATTTAAAAATAGAATAAGTTTCAAGAATATTATAGTATATTTCACAAGGAGTATACCTTCTATGATGTGATGGGGGACCAACGATGTTCAGTCATCACCACCGAAAGGTCCAAGTCCACACGAGAAGTTCACCCGAATTTACTAGTCCCGTGATTAAAGTAAAGAGGTAATCATCGCAGAAGCCAAAGTTCATAAATCCATCGTACAAGAGATATTAGAAAGGCTGAGAAACCTTCCAGACCAGTACAGAGATGGATCTTTGCCTAAAACCTTCAATCTTACTCTTCTTCGTGTTTATGGCTGTCATCATAGACCTTGGAGAATGCCAAAATGAGTGTAATGAATCCCGGTGTGGAGCCCACGGTCCACCCGTACGGTTTCCCTTCCGACTCAACAGCCAACCAGACCGCTGTGGGTATCCTAAATTTCATCTATCATGCACTGAAAAAAATGATACGGTGCTCGAGCTGCCGATTTCAGTAAAGCTCTTTGTCAGAGAGATTAACTACGCTTCTCAGGTTATTCAATTGTATGATCCACATCATTGTTTTCTAAGGCAGTTTCAGGCACTCGATCTATCTTCCACGCCTTTTCTGTTCAATGAAGAATTCTACAACTATGACTTCCATAACGCTGCCTTGTTCAATTGTTCCCCAAGAAAAGTAGACTATCTCGATATCATCACTTGTCTCAGCGGCCCAGGCTATCAAGTTTATGTCGCGTACTCTTTTGGCTCAGTCGGCAGAGAATTGCTATCTTGTACAAAGATGTGTAGTCTTCGATCAATTCCAGATGATATCGTGTCCTTCAATGAGAAAATTCTCGAAATGAAGTGGTCCAGACCAGATTGCGGACGCTGTGAAGTAAAAGGCAAGAAATGCAGACGGAAGAATAATAGCACTCATTCAGAAACTGAGTGCTTTCCAAGAGATAAAGGTATTGTCTTCTATCCAGTTCTTCACGGTTCTTAAGCTAACATGTGCATATTAAGTCGAGATAAGCATATACCTTATCCTCTGCAACAGCGGATTTTCCTGCCCCGCTGATTCACTCATCTAACAGTGTAAAATTTAAAGCGAAAAGCCAGAAAGACTTGGCATTTCCAATGGCCTTAAATTAAACAACATCTTTCCAGTGGATGAATAATAGAGTTTCGTTGCAACATGAATTAGGCAATCAACTTCTCCTTGTCAATCTTCGATGCAGATGAATGACTGATCAGGGTAAGCTTCCGTAGTAAGCTAATTTAAAAACCAAAACATGACACATTTGAATGGCATCAGCCAAAAAATAACTCCTCTATTTTCGACCAGAAAGGGGCATCATTCTTTAAAAGTAACTAGGCATGTGCTGGTAAAATCTTATTAGGCTATCTAGCTTTTTCCCCTCGAGGACTTTCTCCAACTGTCGTCGTTGGACGCCAGGCAAGAGGTAACTTCCTGACAATGATGCCATAAAAATGCAATACCGATAAATCATTGCATAACTCAATTAATTCAATCCTTTAATACATACCATCAGGACTTGGTTCTGATTTCTCTATTTGAAAAAATGAAATTGTATAGGTGGGCTTTTGACTAAGTTATTAGTAAAGAATTCTTACCAATTATATATTTTTCATATATATAACAAAAGGCTAATTATGTAAGGTTTTATCAGGTGTATCAACACAGTTAAAGTTGGTGACTACTGGTAAGTTGTCTTTGACCATTTGAAATTCTCATTAGTAGGGTGATAGATTCCTAACTTAAAAATGTTTTACATACAGGTATAATCTTAAGTGTATTTCTTTTAGTTCTAGCAGTCTTTGCTCTCTATCGTATTTATAGCCGTGGTAAAATTGAAAAAGAAAACCAAGCAAAGATTGAAAAGTTTTTAGAGGATTATAGAAATTTTAAGCCTACAAGATACTCATATGTTGACATTAAAAGGATTACAAATCAATTCATTGAAAAGTTAGGCCAAGGAGCTTATGGGACGGTGTTTAAAGGAAAGCTTTCCAATGAAGTTCATGTTGCTGTGAAGATTCTAAACATATCCAAGGGAAATGGAGATGAATTCATAAATGAAGTAGGAACAATGGGTAAGATCCATCATGTTAATGTGGTTCGCTTGGTTGGTTTTTGTGCTGATGGATTTAGGCGAGCTTTAGTCTATGAATTTTTACCAAATGGTTCCTTATTCAAGTTCATATCTTTAGCAAACATTAAGAAAAATCTACTTGGTTGGGACAAGTTGCAAGATATTGCTTTTGGTGTAGCAAAAGGAATTGAATATCTTCACCAAGGATGTGATCAACGAATCCTTCATTTTGATATCAAACCTCATAACATTTTGCTAGATGAGAATTTCAATCCAAAAATATCTGATTTTGGTCTTTCCAAATTGTGTTCCAAGGATCAAAGTATAGTATCTATGACTACAGTCAAGGGAACCATTGGTTACATTGCACCTGAAGTGTTTTCTAGAAACTTTGGAAATGTGTCTTACAAATCAGATGTGTATAGCTTTGGAATGTTGTTGCTTGAAATAGTTGGTGGAAGGAAAAATATTGATGATATGTCAGAGAACACTAATCAAGTTTATTTTCCTGAATGGATCTATAACTTCTTAGAACAAAGAGAAGACTTACGACTCTTTATTGATGATGATGGAGATGCTAAAATTGCAAAGAAACTAGCAATTGTAGGGCTTTGGTGCATCCAATGGCACCCGATAGATCGTCCTTCTATGAAAGTTGTGATTCAAATGTTGGAAGGAGAAGGAGATAAGTTAACCATGCCTCCAAATCCCTTTTCCTCTACAAGCGTTTCAAAGGTCAATGCAAGAGCTCTAAATCATGAGTTAGAGGTCATCCCAAAATCAGATTAAGTATTTGAAAACTTGGAGCTACAACACCAATGCACAAATCAACTATCTTGTACTTGAAAGAATTTATTGTGCTGTAATTAGTGCAAGGACTTCTCTCTTTTCTTGTTTTAGCCTATGAACAACTTATTTTTGCTCTCTTTTTGTTTCCTCTCTTGTCTTTCCTTTTTTGTTGTCTATTTCAATTTTTCATGATTTAACAATTGGATTCTAATATCATATATTTGTTTTTGGTGAGAAATAGGTATTATTGCATGTGAATTGCCTTTCTCCAAAAGGAAATTTTAAGGACAAAAGTCACATATAAAAAAAAATATGGTCATTCACTAATGCTTAAATATAAAGAAATATTATTTCAATTCATAAGCTAACTTTTATATTGGACTTTAAGCTTTCTAAGATGCTATCAAAATCCAAATTGATCCATTACAATCCCCATTCAACTGAGTTTTCAAAATATGCTAAATGTATGAGAAATATCAATTCTATCATATTCAACCTTAAACCCAATTTAAGTTTGGTAAGCGAAAAAGTATTAAGATTAAAAGTCCAATATAAGAAAAATACAATCCTTGATTAATTTTTAAATTCAAAAAAATATCTCCTTAACTCATAACCTAACTTTTATGTTAAACTTTGGACTTTCTTATCAAAATTTGCAAATTTAGCATAGTTAATGGCTAGTCATGAAAAGAATATCTATGCTTTATAAATCATACACCATGGATTTCTAGTTATGTATATATTCATATGATATATCCTAACTATGTAATTACTTGATCTCAATCATACATTACAAAAACTTAAAAAGTTATGTTCAAATAAGTTTAAAGGAAGTCTCATCTTGAATAATTTCATTAGCTTACTTAAATTCAAATTTGAGGCCAACTTCATCATCACAAGCCTCCATTAATGCTAACTTCAATTTAGGGCTCAAAAGGGTACTGAGTTTTTAATTATATTAATTAATAGATTAAAAAGCACATAAAAAGAAAAAAAAATGAAGAAACAATGATCTTCAAGGATGGATGTATATTGATGGATTACATAGATTGATTTCTTGTGAGCCCTACCTAGTTGCCAAATAAATGTGAACTTTGTTTAGTATGAAAAGGAAAGAAAAACTACCATAGCTCTTTTGTCTTTTGAGTCCATGGTGTGTTTAGCATATCTTGGATTCACTTCAAGTCAATAGTAATTAAGGCACATCATTGTCCTAAGTTTGGTTTTTCTTGAAATACCACTTCCTAACAAATTGCTAAGTAAACCTAAAGTTTGCTTCATATGAAAAGGAAAGAAGTCCTGCCATAACTTCTTTGTCTTTTAAGTCCATGGCTTGATTAAATTAAGTTAAATTTACTACAAGTTAATGGTGACTAAGGCAAATCATTGTCCTAATTAATGCTAGTTTGTCTTTTTCTTGAAATATTGCTTCCTATTAGGTTGCCAAATAAACATAAAGCTTGCATCATGAGAAGAAGTCCTAGCATAATTCTTTTAATTTTTGAGTGCATGGCATGATTAGCACGTCTTATATTAATTTCATGTCACTGGTGATTAAGGCACATCATTGTCCTGGGTCATGCAAGTTTGTTTGTTTGTTGAAATATCATTTTCTTACCAAGTTGCCAAATAAACATGAACCTTGCTTACTATGAAAAGGAAAGAAGTCCTATCATAAATCTTCTAGGTCCATGGCATGATTTACATGTCTCAAATGGACTCCAACTCAATGGTGATCAAGGCACATCATTATCCTAGTTCATGCTAGTTTGGCTTTTTCTTGAAATATTTTTTTCCTAACAAGTTGCCAAAAAACATGAACTTTGCTTAGTGTGACAAGGAAAAGAGCCATGCCAAAACTCTATTGACTTTTGAGTCCATGGCGTGATCAACATGTCTCAAATTGACTCCAAGTCAATGGTGATCAAGGCTTTTTATTGTTGCAACATTTAGACAATGGAAGAAAGGTAAAAAAAAAAATTAGTGTAAGATAATGTTTGTATAAAGTAGGGAAAAGAAAAAGAAAGAAATTTGATCCTAATGCGATCCTAAAAAATATTTGTAATTTTATGTTACATCTATTTATATGAATGATTTAAAAAGATTTAATGAGTAAAAAAAAAAGAAGCAAGTAAGAAAAACCCTTATATTTTACAAGTCCAACACAGTATTAGGTGGTCCTTCAAGTATCATGAAATATCCATTGATAGGAATGGTTGAAAAGAATTTTCTAAGACAAAAGAAAACAAGCAACTAAGAAAAGTCTTTCTCTATTGCACATCAAAGATGTAATAATGATTCCTACCTTATGAAAACCAATGGCATTATCATATTGAGACTTTTCAATGTGCAAAGACTTTACGGTCAACATTCAAACAAGAGAGGGAACATGAGACACCATAGTGACGGTAACCTTTGCATTCAAATAGAAAATTTGAATAGTAAAGAATAGTATTATGACCTCAATGCACTATAGGAATGATCAAGTGGGAATTTGGAGAAATGGGTCATATAGCATCAATGAATGATTGGCTCTTGCCGTGACTAGTTGTAGCAAGTCAAGTATAAGAAGCGAGCAAGAAAAATCCTTATATTTTACAAGTCCAACACGGTATTAGATGGTCCTTTGAGTATCATGAAACATCCATTGATGAGAATGGTTGAAAGGAATTTGATAAGACAAAAGAAAACAAGCAACTAAGAAAAGTCTTTCTTTATTGCACATCAAAGACGTAATAATGATTCCTACCTCATGAAAACCAATGGCACTATCATATTGAGACTTTTCAATATGCAAATACTTCATGGTCAACATTCAAACAAGATAGGGAACATGAGACACCATAGTGATGGTAACCTTTGCATTCAAATAGAAAATTTGAATAGTAAAGAATAGTATTATTGACCTTAATGCACCATAGGAATGATCAAGTAGGAATTTGGAGAAATGGGCCATATAGCATCAACAAATGATGGCTTTTGTCATGACTAGATCTTACAATTCAAGGATAAGAAGCGAGCAAGAAAAATCCTTATATTTTGCAAGTCCAACACGGTATTAGGTGGTCCTTCGAGTATCACAAAACATCCATTGATAGGAATGGTTGAAAGGGACTTGATAAGACAAAAAAAAGAAGTAACCAAAAAAAGATTTTCTATATTGCATATTAGAGGCATAATTGGGATTTTTATCTCAAGAAAATCTATGATGCTTTCTTATTAAGACTATTCAATGTACAAAGACACTATGGTCAATATTCAAACAAGAGAGGAAGCAATAACAATAATATTTATATTCAAGTAGTAAATTCAAGGAGAAAAGAATTAGTATGGTCCTTAATGCACCATGGGGATAGTTGATGTGGGGTTTGGAAAAATGGGCCATGTAACATCCAAGCTAGGCCATTCACAAGCCTAATCCGCATAGAAGAGCAATATCGGCATTCCGGTATAGGCTGTAAAATCTTCTTGGGCTGGTAATCGGATAGATTGGGCAAGCGTTATTAGTGGGCCTCAGTGGTCGTTGACTCCTACCGTGACTATTTTGGATAGGACTCTATGGTGGGCAACAATGTTGTGGGCTTAACAGCAGCTGTGTGACTGAATTCAGGAACTGGTGTCGTCTCCCAGCTGGCAATTGCGAGCATATGGTGGGCAACAATATCGTGGGCCTTCGAGCTGTGTGAGACTGAATTCAGGACTTGGGTGGCGCCTCCTAGCTAGCTATCGAACGCATAAGCTGCCTAGTCCCCCCAAAGTCAATGTTGATGGCTTAGCGTGAGCCTTTAGGAATTCGTGGGCATAGCAAATTAAGTTGAGCGTTGAGGTCTCAAGTTAGATTTTTAAGCAACTATTTAACTGAATGAGAAAACATTGCGATTAATCAAAGCAGAGGACCCTTTTTTCTCCATATAATCGAACTAGACGGGTTTTAACTGTTTGCCTAACATTTTGGTTGCTGAGAAAAGCCGGCTCATTGGTCTTTCATATCGGAGAACTATACGGCTCATTGCCTAATCCCCAGGACACCAAAAAAGCGTCTTTAAACATTTTGTTCAGGCTTCCGGCATCCGTGTACACAGATAATCTATTGTTTCTTCAGTATGGATGGACTGGGAGAAACTCCCAAACACCGCGACAATACGTCTCTTTTGCTTCTGTGAAGCTCATCCAGGCAAAAGGTCTCTTTCCATGTTCCTATTCAGAACTCAAGAGTTCATTTATTTGTTTATTTATTCTGAGAAAAGCTATCAGATAAGCACAACAAAACCAAGATCCAACAATTATCTTACATTCCCTAGAGAAAATACAAAGACTACAATTTATTATTTAATTTCTTACCTGTGAAATATGAAACTCCGATCGTCAGAAGCACACTCGCCTAATTTAAAACGATATCGGATCGCTAAAACCAATAAAATAAAAAATAAAAAAAGATCTCAGAAATCGGAGCAGCGACCGTTTCGCTCCCAATCGCCGTATCGAGTGGGCTCAGGGCCCCGGGGTCCACCGACCTCGCCGGTCGCTTTATTCACGAAGACGCCGTCTTCCTTGTCGTTTTTATCTTCTGGATGACCATCCTTTTCTTTACCTTCGAGATCTTTTTCGGTAGCCTCTGCTCGTGGCTTATCAGAGTTCTCTTCCACAGGATATGGCTGCGGAGTCACGGCGCAGATGAGTCGGCTCACTGATTTCGACCGGGAGAGAGTTACCAGGTCGGATCGAGCGTGGGAGACGGTTGAGAATAGACGGGGGTAGATTGCTCGCCGCCATTGAACAGAATGAGAGAGAGAAATTAACTCCCGAAAGTAGAGGGAGGTTGAAGTTACCTACTGAAGCTGTCCACAAGATAACGGCGTCGTGTTGCTGGCAAAATCCGCAACGTGGACTATTGATGGGCCTTGCTTTTGTCCAATCCGATAACAAGACCGGGCCTTCCCTAAAAAATTTTGGTGAGGCATCATCGTAACATTCCACAGCAATAAAAAGAAAAAACGAGGAGAATAGCAATTATATCGGCGGTCATGAAAGAGAAGCCTCATTTTGTGAGGGTCTAGTTGACCACCAAATTCTACATTTTTACCTTTTTAATCTTTCTTTTTTTTCCTAAAAATGATGTGATATAATCCACAACGTTCAATTTCGAATTAATATATGTTTTCTTTCTGTTAAATATAATCGGATGGCTAGTAATTACTTTGCTGCATATGTTAACTAAAAGGGGAGACAAAAGGATAAAATAGTTAATAGAAGTGTTTTAGTCATTCTTTTTCTTTTAACCAAGGGTTGCATCGACATCAAACAAATCCGAGAGCCAACGAACCTGTGTTAGTCAAGCTATAATTAAAGGTCTATGATTTTATCTACGATTGGACCGAAACGCTTTAAAGCTTGATAACAAGTATTATAATTTTGCCTTGTCGTGTTGGGTTTCCTTTAAGCAAGTCTCCGATAATAAAGATTCTGAGGCAACAAGCGAGCGCAACAGGAGAGAGAGAGAGGAGGCGAAGAAGAAGAAAAAGAAGACGATAATGGGTGGAGAAGAGAATTCCGCGCATTAAATTCCCCCATTAACACCCAAAATCAGCTTCAGGTTTTCTCTCTCTCAATTTTTTCCTTCCAATCTCTTTTCTTTTCCAAGCATTTTCTTTGCTTCTTCTGTCGTTGATTGATTTTTGCATGAATTTCGTGTGCATATGGTGATGATTGATTCTTATATCTCCTACTTATATGAAAGCAATTTTTGGTTGGTCAAACAAATTGTTCGTTTCATTTTATCTTATGCCATTTTTTTTTCTTTTTTTTCATCTTCCTTGCAACATCAACTATTACCAGTACAAGGACACCAATAAGTTGAGATATACACCATCGCTATTTTCGTTTTCCATGTCTCCAAATTTCATGAAGGTAATAATAATTGGGCAAATTACACTATTTTGGAGAAAAACATTTCTCCAAAATTATACAAACACAGATTTCTCTTTACACCAAGAGAGACTTCACTCAAAGCTGACTTACAAACAGTACACTCGCACCATATACAGTACCACTTATAGCGTTAACCCAGTAAAATTAACTTATTGATTTTTCACAGTAAATTCTAGCACTTATGTGTTCTAAACAATCCTCAAATAATATAACTTTTACAAAGGATTCTTTAAAGCAGAAAAGCTCCAAACCAAATTTCTAGGGTTTTAGTGAACAAAAACCCCATATTCAATTTACTGCACTCTGGCCACAATAAAGTTCAAAATTACAAAAAAAAAAAAAAAAAAATACAAACGCAATAGTACTAATCTGAGCCTTAGAACAAAATCCCCCCAAACTTTCAACTTAAGATTCGATTTCGGTATCCATACTTACATGTGTGATTCTAACGGATTTGTGTACAAATTATAATAATAAGCGTTGAATTCCTTTGTAATGACAAATACAACGACTTTTGCCAATTAGAACTCGAGAAGCACAAATCTTTTTGAGCACCGAAGACCAAGAAGTTTACTACTTGTGTAAGAAAAAATACTATGAGCTCGTTGTCACCTTTCTCAAAAACCCGTTGAGAATTTAAACTGCAAAAGTATCTATTCTGCAGCTTCAGATCAGGGAATCGGCTTTTATGAAGAGGATCGGCAACTTCGCCCTTGTCTCAGCTCCATTTTTTCATACGGGTCGACATGTTTCAAAATAGCCAAGGTTGTGTCAATTTTATCCTGTAAATCGATCCTTCTTCAAAACTTGTCGCATAGATTAGTAGAACGATTGTCCCTTCACGCAGAACAATGTCGTGTAGCTTCAGTTTATCATCCGTCTCATCTAATACGACGTCGTGTTGCTCTGCATGCTAATCATTCCTGCATTTCGAACGCCGTTTTCGTTCATGAGCTCAAACGCGCAGATTAACTCTTTTTTATCTATTTTTAAAAAGCCGTTGTTTTCACGCACTGCTTTAGATAATGAAAAACGCATTTTGCGTATCACGTCGTTTTTAAGATAAAGCATTAGACACGCGGACACCCATGACATCTTTAGTGCGGTGATGTAAAGTGTATACTTATTTTATCCAAACCATATAGGCATATGCATTGCATTACATATTACATAATTTTCAACACGAGGTATGAGTGCATTAAAAATGCACAAGTATGGGGAATTGATTACATTATAATATCATGTGTACAAAATTACAATTTCTAATGCCAATATTCCTTGTTCTTTGTTGCATGGTTTCTAAAAATACATAAACATATTTTTCATGTAGTTGTTATCATTTTCTTTCATTAACAAAACTACAAAAATGAAAGACCCTTCTTTTCTCAACAACATTGTAGAAGAAAGCTATTAGCTCTAACTCTTGATATTTTCTATTAGAAAGGATTCTAAGAATATGAAGATATATCTCTTAAGATATAGATATAATTGAGAAAGAAAAATAATTGTAAGTTACAAAAGAGATTGCTTGATAAATTATTTCCTACTATTAGAACCTTGACACAAACATCAGGGATTAATCCAATTGTTAAAGCTAGATTGACAAAGACGATAATTGGATAAAGAAGAATAGCACCATGCCTTCCCAACATAAACTCATTGATTATATATACATAGAACTTGAAGATTAGAAATTATGTAATAGTAGGATTTATCATAAATCAGCCCTTATACTTTGGTACTTCAAATAAAGATAAGGAATTAATTACAATGTATTAGGATATAAATTAACTTGCATCTACAATCAAGTTGAGTGACTCGATTCATCTAACTGAATTGATGAACAAGTTGAATCCAAATTTCCATTAACATCTGTTAAGAACGGTCTGGGAGGCATTTGTAAGCATTCAACATCTTCTTCAAACATTTGTATAACTTTGTTCATTGAGGGGCGATCACTAGGCTTCATTTGAATGCACCACAAAGCAATTATAATCATCTTTTGAACTATTTTATTTTCCTCTTTTGTAGCACCTTCAATTTCTATGTCTTTTCCATCATGTAGCCGGTCATAAGCCCAAGTGGGAAAGTAAATTTGGCTTGAACAATTTGCATATGCATTCAAGTTCTTTCTTTTACCAGCCATTTCCATCAACAACATTCCAAAACTATAAACATCAGCTTTATATGAAATGCCTCCAATATTTTTATAAAATAACTCAGGAGCCATGTATCCCAATGTCCCTCTTGCTGCAGTTAAAGAAATAACACTATCATTTACCAAAGAAAATTTTGCTAAGCCAAAGTCAGAAACCTTGGGTGTAAACTTCTCATCAAGAAGAATATTGTGAGGCTTTATATCAAAATGTAAAATTTGCATCTCACATCCTCGATGTAAATATTCAATCCCATGAGCCACTCCTAGTGCTATATGAAACATCTTATCATAACTCAAAGGGGTACTTACTTGTGAAAATATGTATTTATTTAAGGAGCCATTGGGCATGAACTCATACACCAAAGCTTGCTTTGACCCTTCAACACAAAAACCAATTAGTTGCACTATATTAGTATGATGAATCCTTCCAATAGTTGCAACTTCGCTCATAAAATCTTGCCCGTTAGCCTTGGAATTACATAACATCTTTACAGCTACAAGGCAACCACTTTGAAGTGTTCCTTTAAATACAGAGCTATATCCTCCTTCACCCAATTTGTCTTTAAAACTTTTGGTCATCTTTTTGATATCTGAGTATGAGTATCTTATTGGCATAAGATTATTGTTCCTCATTAAAAATTCTTCAATAACATCATACTCTGACAAATGTCTCTTCCACCATTTATATGTCAAGAAGGCCATCACAAAGGGAGCTCCAAGAATAGTTTTCACTGTTTGGTGGTATAAAAGTACTGAAAAAAATCACCAATATAGATTGTAAGAGAATACATAGCTGTATTGCTGTTCAATTTTTTTTTTAAGTATAGTTACAGCTCAATAACCTTAGATACTAGTGATTAACCACGCTACTTTTTTTTTGGTTAAATATCTTTAATATTTCCATATTGGCCGTATGTTTAATTAATGTTTTATAGTGTAAAGAATATTCCGCTAAATAGCAGAAAAATTACTATAGAAGGAACCTACCGTAAAGCAAGGTCGCGATTGTAAGTACTCGAATTCCACCAGCTGCAAGGAATATGAAAAAGTGAATTGATTTTAAAAATTGCTTAAATAATTTTCACCTGGGGTCACACTCAAAAAGAAATAAAAACGATAATGTAAAACTTCTAGACCATATATTTTATCTTTAAATTTGATTATGCTCGATTCTACGAACTTGAGCAAGGCTGTAGTAGTAGATGACTTATTTACTAATTGAAGCTGAGAAGCAATGTTTCAATTAGGTTATAATTCAATTGATGTGAAAATATGTATAGAATCTAACTCTTTCTAGCTATCTTATCAAGGAACGACGGAAGGCAAAGTCTTACTCAAGACGGGAAGAAAATTTCTGAAGGAGTTTATATTTTTCATTTCCTCATTGCTGCCAAAATCTAAATGAAACCTAAAATTTTGAGATCAACCATCTGCCAAGCACATGGTCATCCTTTACTTGAGTAATCATCAAGAGCAACTGGTTTAATTCTATATCATTATGCCATTCTACAATATCATGCAAATAAGCTTTTGAGATCGAAACCTTACCTCTGCCATACTTGTCAAATACATATTCTCTTACTCCTATTTTGACAAAGAAAACAATAATGTTAGTGTTGGGTAACTTAAAATTGGACTCAACATTTCTTTAAAATTTAATATATAGTACTTGGTGTATTATCCATGTAAACATTAATGTTTCAGTGAATCGAACATTAGTTAGCTTAACAAGATTTCAGTTACGTTTTAATGAGGAATTGAACTCCACTGATGTCCATAGTTTGCAACTCATCTAATGTCCATTGGTGGTGAAGTTATTCGTAAAAGAATTAAGGATTACTTGTTTGCTTAGGCAACCTACTTGTCTTTCATGGGACACTAAAGATAATGTGGGCTCTGCTATCAAGGTTTTAGTTAGGTTATAATAGAATTTACATGGTCACATGTATGGAATAGTAACTATTTCTCGCTATCTTATCAAAGCAAAAATAGGGGAAGATAGAGAAAATTTTGAATTCAAGATAAGAAGTTGATTTATTAAGACATTTGTATTTTTCATTTTATCATTGCTTCCAAATCCAAACGAAGCCTCAAATATTTTTCATTTATCAAATTTAAAACTTTTTTTTCATTGTAATCAATAGGTCAATCACTTTTCAAGCACTGATTGTCTACAACTTGCATTGTCAAAAAGGACAATTAACACAATTATATATCGTCATTCCATACTAAACTATACCGTCCGCGTTTGGAAACTTAGCATTAAAATTCACATTTCCTTTAAAGTTGAAAGTTTTGTACCGTTGTGCTGATTACTTAAACACTAACGTTAGAAGTCTAGGCTTTAAATTGGGCTGAGCTCGATCCAATGAGCTTGAGGTTAGTTGTTGCAGTTAACGAATTATTTGTTTATTGATGCTCGCAAACATGGTCAGCCATTTCCCAAGACATAGTTGTACTCAGCTTAGCTCATCGCCCCAGGATGATTGATACAATTCCATATCATTGAATCACTCTGTTTCATCCTAGAAATAACATTTTGAGATTGGAACCTCACCTCTATCATACAGCCGATAAAGTCGTCCTTCTGAATCTGTAGTGACAACGAAAAAAATGTTGTCAATATTTGGAAACTTGACATTTCTATTAATGTTTTAAAATATTTTCATGTAACTTCAGTAATTTTTCATCATGTCTTCATATTAGAACTATTTTCCTTGTTCAGATTACAAGGAATGGTTTCTTTATTGAAAACAAAAGGATGAAAAAAATGATTACGATAAAAAGAGAGGTAGTGGTTCTTACCATAGATACTACTTAATGGTGGCCCCAGAAATTCTGCAACAATAAAAATAAATGATTCACAAATTATTTGGTATATTGACTTGATTAATTGCAAAAGTCTAGAAAGTAACGAAAAGTGAGATATGAATTATTTGTTTCATTATCGTGCACAACTCATTCAATTTCTATCTCACTGGCTCATTCTATCATACATCTTCAAACAACTTTCTGAGATCAAAAAACCTTACCTATGAATTTCGTAAGTAGTCTCGAAATAAATCCTGCTTCTTTAGCAAAGAAAAGAATAACGTCAGATTCTGGAAAGTTGGAATGAAAACTAGAGTTTCTATACTGCTAATCAACAAGTAATATACAACAGTCTGTCATAACATTTTTATAGTATTTGGTAAGCACCAAGAGGCTTTGTCTAAAAGAAGCTCACGTGCAAGCTAAAAGTTCAAGAATCCATGAGATATAGATGGTGTTGGTCAAAATGAGGCACAAGAAGAGAAAGAAATATCATAGAAACTGAAATTGTTGCCGTCGTTTTTCTCGCATTCTTCGCTCACCACGTCTTAGACGGTTGCACCGGTCGGTGAAATTCGGCCCATCAAGGATGCAAGGCTTTGGGCCCGTGTAGTTATCACACATTCCTTGGCCCCATGAAAGCTTAAAACCATAGCCCAGTTGATAGCAAACGTTTACACTCGTATTTAGGTAAAGATCTGGTGACGATGTTGGCAGTATTTTCTCTACTCGGCACAAATCCTCCAAATCCTCTAGAGACGGCTCCGTAAGAACATATCTATAACCCTGGGAAGCGGACAAAGAAGGGTTGGAAGAAGAAACTCCATTACTAGAGCAAGTAGACATGTCCACATAATGCGGAGAATTCGCCGGCTTTTCGCAGTTCAAGAAAACCATTGTAGGTCCAGAGATCAAGCTATCAGGGAAGAACTCCCACATTTCGTAATAAGAACCACTACAATTGACAACTACATCACCATAATATAGGGAGTATGGATCCCCCTCGCTGAAATTACTCCAGTCTAGAGAATGGCCAGATATGAAGGAGCCGCTATTGTTCTGAAGACCAGAAGAATCCACAACTCGGATTGTGTAGTCAGTGTAGTTGATTTCCTGGACGTTGTACTTTCCAGAATATAAGTACAACACTGTCTGATTATTCTCACATGCCAGATTGTATTTTTGATTGCCGCAGTTCTCTGGATCAGTCTCCAGTCGAAACGGATAGCTTATGTTACTGATGTTGCCGCAGAAAGAAGGAGGACAGTGATCATGAGTAGCGTTGGCACTGCGAGCCTGATGGAATAGGACAAGAACAACAATTAGGGCCGTCAGTCCCCCGTGGAAGAACACCTCGGCTGCCATTGGGAAATAGAGAAGAACTTGAGAGAAGGATATAGCTTCCGCGGTCCCCAGCTACAGCTGGGAAACCTTGATGACCAGAAAAGAAAGAAAAAGCTTTCCGAGATGGCGCAAGATTCAGACTTAGTAGATGAAGAAGAAAAAATTTGGAAAATCCTCGTTTTAGAGGACAAGAAGAAAAAGAAAACAGGGCGGGGGAGCGCTGACTCCCGTTTCGGAGAAGACTCACCGGTGGAGACTCAAGTATATAATTCTGTTTTCTTAATTAACTTGAAACCATGATTTCCATCTTTAAGTAAGGTATAGTTTGTCATTTTGAAAATATAAAAAGTGTTATTTATCGTAATAAAAAGAGAATGTTATATACCCAAAAAAAAAAAAAAAACTGTATATGAGGCCTATCTGAAACAAATATTTTATCATGAAGCGAGAAAACAATAAAACTTATGGTATTTTTGGCCTCTTGGTGCGAAGTTTCTGAGTCAATAGACCATTACTTGCTCCCACGTGAAGGACGCACCCCTCGTCATGACTTGGTGCCGAGTCTTCATGTTAATTAGCCCATTTTTCACGCCCACACTGAGGATGCATGCCCTGGTCAATACGCTTCGTGGGACTTGATTCTTCAATAATGGTTGCCTCAATTTCTCCATGCCCTGCTCAATACGGCGAGTACACGCGAATCTTCTGATAACTGATTACTTTACCTCTGGGTTTAAAATTCTCAAAGTTAATATTTTGGCGTCTTCAGAAAATAATTTTTTAAAGTATATTTAGCGAAAAAAATTCAAAACCAGATTTTCTTCAACTTTATTTGATCTCATTTAAAAATAGAATAAGTTTCCAGAATATCATAGTATATTTTACAAGGAGTTTACCTTCTATGATGTGATGGGAGGACCAACGATGTTCAGTCATCACCACCGACAGGTCCAAGTCCACACGAGAAGTTCACCCGAAATTTACTAGTCCCTTGATTGAAGTAAAGAGGTGCTCATCGCAGAAGCCAAAGTTCATAAATCCATCGTACAAGAGATATTAGAAAGGCTGAGAAACCTTCCAGACCAGTACAGAGATGGATCTTCTCCTCAAACCTTCAATCTTACTCCTCTTCGTGTTTATGGCGGTCATCATAGACCTTGGAGAATGCCAAAATGAGTGTAATGAATCCCGGTGTGGAGCCCATGGTCCACCCGTACGGTTTCCCTTCCGACTCAACAGCCAACCAGACCGCTGTGGGTATCCTGGATTTCATCTATCATGCACTGAAACAAATGATACGGTGCTCGAGCTGCCGATTTCAGTAAAGCTCTTTGTCAAAGAGATTAACTACGCATCTCAGGTTATTCAATTGTATGATCCACATCATTGTTTTCTAAGGCAGTTTCGGGCACTCGCTCTATCTTCCACGCATTTTCGATTCTACAACTATGTCTCCGATAACTTTGCCTTGTTCAATTGTTCCCCAAGAAAAGTAGACTATCTCGATATCATCACTTGTCTCAGCGGCCCAGGCTATCAAGTTTATGTCGCCTACTCTGGTGCCGTAGTCAACACAAAATTGCTATCTTGTAAAAAGATGTGTAGTCTTCTATCAATTCCAGATGATATCGTGTCCTTCAATGAGAAAATTCTGGAAATGAAGTGGTCCAGACCAGATTGCGGACGCTGTGAAGTAAAAGGCAAGAAATGCAGATGGAAGAATAATAGCGCTCATTCAGAAACTGAGTGCTTCGCCAGAGATAAAGGTAATGTCTTCTATCCAGTTCTTCACGGTTCTTAAGCTAACATGTATATATTAGGTCAAGGTAAGCATACACCCTATCCTCTGCAACAGTGGATTTTCCTGCCCCGCTGATTCACTCATCTAACAGTGTAAAATTTAAAGCGAAAAGCCAAAAAGACTTGGCATTTCCAATTTGTGCCTTAAATTAAACAACATCTTTCCAGTGGATGAATAATAGAGTTTCGTTGCAACATGAATTAGGCAATCAACTTATCCTTGCCAATCTTCGATGCAGATGAACGACTGATCAGGGTAAGCTTCCGTAGTAAGCTAATTTAAAAACCAAAACATGACACTTTTGAATGGCATCGGCAAAAAAATAACTCCTCTAGTTTCGACCAGAAAGGGGCATCATTCTTTAAAAGTAACCAGGCATGTGCTGGTAAAGAATCTTATTAGGCTATCTAGCTTTTTCCCCTCGAGGACTTTCTCCAACTGTCGTCGTTGGACGCCAGGCAAGAGGTAACTTCCTCACAATGATGCCATAAAAATGCAATACCGATAAATCATTGCATAACTCAACTAATTCAATCCTTTAATACATACCATCGGGACTTGGTTCTGATTTCTCTATTTGAAAAAATGAAATTGTATAGGTGGGCTTTTGACTAAGTTATTAGTAAAGAATTCTTACCAATTATATATTTTTTCATATATATAACAAAAGGCTAATTATGTAAGTTTTTATCAGGTGTATCAACAAAGTTAAAGTTGGTGACTACTGGTAAGTTGTCTTTGACCATTTGAAATTCTCATTAGTAGGGTGACAGATTCCTAACTTAAAAATGTTTTACATACAGGTCTAATCTTTAGTGTATTTCTTTTGGTTTTAGCAGTCTTTACTCTCTATCGTATTTATAGCCGTGGTAAAATTGAAAGAGAAAACCAAGCAAAGATTGAAAAGTTTTTAGAGGATTATAGAAATTTTAAGCCTACAAGATACTCATATGTTGACATTAAAAGGATTACAAATCAATTCATTGAAAAGTTAGGCCAAGGAGCTTATGGGACAGTGTTTAAAGGAAAGCTTTCCAATGAAGTTCATGTTGCTGTGAAGATTCTAAACATATCCAAGGGAAATGGAGATGAATTCATAAATGAAATAGGAACAATGGGTAAGATCCATCATGTTAATGTGGTTCGCTTGGTTGGTTTTTGTGCTGATGGATTTAGGCGAGCTTTAGTCTATGAATTTTTACCAAATGGTTCCTTATTCAAGTTCATATCTTTAGCAAACATTAAGAAAAATCTACTTGGTTGGGACAAGTTGCAAGATATTGCTTTTGGTGTAGCAAAAGGAATTGAATATCTTCACCAAGGATGTGATCAACGAATCCTTCATTTTGATATCAAACCTCATAACATTTTGCTAGATGAGAATTTCAATCCAAAAATATCTGATTTTGGTCTTTCCAAATTGTGTTCCAAGGATCAAAGTATAGTATCTATGACTACAGTCAAGGGAACCATTGGTTACATTGCACCTGAAGTGTTTTCTAGAAACTTTAGGAATGTGTCTTACAAATCAGATGTGTATAGCTTTGGAATGTTGTTGCTTGAAATAGTTGGTGGAAGGAAAAATATTGATGATATGTCAGAGAACACTAATCAAGTTTATTTTCCTGAATGGATCTATAACTTCTTAGAACAAAGAGAAGACTTACAAATCTTTATCGATGATGATGGAGATGCTAAAATTGCAAAGAAACTAGCAATTGTAGGGCTTTGGTGCATCCAATGGTACCCGATAGATCGTCCTTCTATGAAAGTTGTGATTCAAATGTTGGAAGGAGAAGGAGATAAGTTAACCATGCCTCCAAATCCCTTTTCCTCTACAAGCATTTCAAAGGTCAATGCAAGAGCTCTAAATCATGAGTTAAAGGTCATCCCAAAATCAGATTGAGTATTTGAAAACTTAGAGCTACAACACCAATGCACAAATCAACTATCTTGTACTTGAAAGAATTTATTGTGTTGTAATTAGTGCAAGGACTTCTCTCTTTTCTTGTTTTAGCCTATGAGCAACTTATTTTTGCTCTCTTTTTGTTTCCTTTCTTGTCTTTCCTTTTTTGTTGTCTATTTCAATTTTTCATGATTTAACAATTGGATTCTAATATCATATATTTGTTTTTGGTGAGAAATAGGTATTATTGCATGTGAATTGCCTTTCTCCAAAAGGAAATTTTGAGGACAAAAGTCACATATAAAAAAAATGGTCATTCACTAATGCTTAAATATAAAGAAATATTATTTCAATTCATAAGCTAACTTTTTATATTGGACTTTAAGCTTTCTAAGATGCTATCAAAATCCAAATTGATCCATTACAATCCCCATTCAACTGAGTTTTCAAAATATGCTCAATGTATGAGAAATGTCAATTCTATCATATTCAACCTTAAACCCAATTTAAGTTTGGTAAGCGAAAAAGTATTAAGATTAAAAGTCCAATATAAGAAAAATTCAATGCTTGATTAATTTTTAAATCCAAAAAAATATCTCCTTAACTCATAACCTAACTTTTATGTTAAACTTTGGACTTTCTTATCAAAATTTGCACATTTAGCATAGTTAATGGCTAGTCATGAAAAGAATATCTATACTTTATAAATCATACACCATGGGTTTCTAGTTATGTATATATTCATATGATATATCCTAACTATGTAATTACTTGATCTCAATCATACATTACAAAAACTTAAAAAGTTATGTTCAAATAAGTTTAAAGGAAGTCTCATCTTGAATAATTTCATTAGCTTACTTAAATTCAAATTTGAGGCCAACTTCATCATCACAAGCCTCCATTAATGCTAACTTCAATTTAGGGCTCAAAAGGGTACTGAGTTTTTAATTATATTAATTAATAGATTAAAAAGCACATAAAAAGAAAAAAAAATGAAGAAACAATGATCTTCAAGGATGGATGTATATTGATGGATTACATAGATTGATTTCTTGTGAGCCCTACCTAGTTGCCAAATAAATGTGAACTTTGTTTAGTATGAAAAGGAAAGAAAAACTACCATAGCTCTTTTGTCTTTTGAGTCCATGGTGTGTTTAGCATATCTTGGATTCACTTCAAGTCAATAGTAATTAAGGCACATCATTGTCCTAAGTTTGGTTTTTCTTGAAATACCACTTCCTAACAAATTGCTAAGTAAACCTAAAGTTTGCTTCATATGAAAAGGAAAGAAGTCCTGCCATAACTTCTTTGTCTTTTAAGTCCATGGCTTGATTAAATTAAGTTAAATTTACTACAAGTTAATGGTGACTAAGGCAAATCATTGTCCTAATTAATGCTAGTTTGTCTTTTTCTTGAAATATTGCTTCCTATTAGGTTGCCAAATAAACATAAAGCTTGCATCATGAGAAGAAGTCCTAGCATAATTCTTTTAATTTTTGAGTGCATGGCATGATTAGCACGTCTTATATTAATTTCATGTCACTGGTGATTAAGGCACATCATTGTCCTGGGTCATGCAAGTTTGTTTGTTTGTTGAAATATCATTTTCTTACCAAGTTGCCAAATAAACATGAACCTTGCTTACTATGAAAAGGAAAGAAGTCCTATCATAAATCTTCTAGGTCCATGGCATGATTTACATGTCTCAAATGGACTCCAACTCAATGGTGATCAAGGCACATCATTATCCTAGTTCATGCTAGTTTGGCTTTTTCTTGAAATATTTTTTTCCTAACAAGTTGCCAAAAAACATGAACTTTGCTTAGTGTGACAAGGAAAAGAGCCATGCCAAAACTCTATTGACTTTTGAGTCCATGGCGTGATCAACATGTCTCAAATTGACTCCAAGTCAATGGTGATCAAGGCTTTTTATTGTTGCAACATTTAGACAATGGAAGAAAGGTAAAAAAAAAAATTAGTGTAAGATAATGTTTGTATAAAGTAGGGAAAAGAAAAAGAAAGAAATTTGATCCTAATGCGATCCTAAAAAATATTTGTAATTTTATGTTACATCTATTTATATGAATGATTTAAAAAGATTTAATGAGTAAAAAAAAAAGAAGCAAGTAAGAAAAACCCTTATATTTTACAAGTCCAACACAGTATTAGGTGGTCCTTCAAGTATCATGAAATATCCATTGATAGGAATGGTTGAAAAGAATTTTCTAAGACAAAAGAAAACAAGCAACTAAGAAAAGTCTTTCTCTATTGCACATCAAAGATGTAATAATGATTCCTACCTTATGAAAACCAATGGCATTATCATATTGAGACTTTTCAATGTGCAAAGACTTTACGGTCAACATTCAAACAAGAGAGGGAACATGAGACACCATAGTGACGGTAACCTTTGCATTCAAATAGAAAATTTGAATAGTAAAGAATAGTATTATGACCTCAATGCACTATAGGAATGATCAAGTGGGAATTTGGAGAAATGGGTCATATAGCATCAATGAATGATTGGCTCTTGCCGTGACTAGTTGTAGCAAGTCAAGTATAAGAAGCGAGCAAGAAAAATCCTTATATTTTACAAGTCCAACACGGTATTAGATGGTCCTTTGAGTATCATGAAACATCCATTGATGAGAATGGTTGAAAGGAATTTGATAAGACAAAAGAAAACAAGCAACTAAGAAAAGTCTTTCTTTATTGCACATCAAAGACGTAATAATGATTCCTACCTCATGAAAACCAATGGCACTATCATATTGAGACTTTTCAATATGCAAATACTTCATGGTCAACATTCAAACAAGATAGGGAACATGAGACACCATAGTGATGGTAACCTTTGCATTCAAATAGAAAATTTGAATAGTAAAGAATAGTATTATTGACCTTAATGCACCATAGGAATGATCAAGTAGGAATTTGGAGAAATGGGCCATATAGCATCAACAAATGATGGCTTTTGTCATGACTAGATCTTACAATTCAAGGATAAGAAGCGAGCAAGAAAAATCCTTATATTTTGCAAGTCCAACACGGTATTAGGTGGTCCTTCGAGTATCACAAAACATCCATTGATAGGAATGGTTGAAAGGGACTTGATAAGACAAAAAAAAGAAGTAACCAAAAAAAGATTTTCTATATTGCATATTAGAGGCATAATTGGGATTTTTATCTCAAGAAAATCTATGATGCTTTCTTATTAAGACTATTCAATGTACAAAGACACTATGGTCAATATTCAAACAAGAGAGGAAGCAATAACAATAATATTTATATTCAAGTAGTAAATTCAAGGAGAAAAGAATTAGTATGGTCCTTAATGCACCATGGGGATAGTTGATGTGGGGTTTGGAAAAATGGGCCATGTAACATCCAAGCTAGGCCATTCACAAGCCTAATCCGCATAGAAGAGCAATATCGGCATTCCGGTATAGGCTGTAAAATCTTCTTGGGCTGGTAATCGGATAGATTGGGCAAGCGTTATTAGTGGGCCTCAGTGGTCGTTGACTCCTACCGTGACTATTTTTGGATAGGACTCTATGGTGGGCAACAATGTTGTGGGCTTAACAGCAGCTGTGTGACTGAATTCAGGAACTGGTGTCGTCTCCCAGCTGGCAATTGCGAGCATATGGTGGGCAACAATATCGTGGGCCTTCGAGCTGTGTGAGACTGAATTCAGGACTTGGGTGGCGCCTCCTAGCTAGCTATCGAACGCATAAGCTGCCTAGTCCCCCCAAAGTCAATGTTGATGGCTTAGCGTGAGCCTTTAGGAATTCGTGGGCATAGCAAATTAAGTTGAGCGTTGAGGTCTCAAGTTAGATTTTTAAGCAACTATTTAACTGAATGAGAAAACATTGCGATTAATCAAAGCAGAGGACCCTTTTTTCTCCATATAATCGAACTAGACGGGTTTTAACTGTTTGCCTAACATTTTGGTTGCTGAGAAAAGCCGGCTCATTGGTCTTTCATATCGGAGAACTATACGGCTCATTGCCTAATCCCCAGGACACCAAAAAAGCGTCTTTAAACATTTTGTTCAGGCTTCCGGCATCCGTGTACACAGATAATCTATTGTTTCTTCAGTATGGATGGACTGGGAGAAACTCCCAAACACCGCGACAATACGTCTCTTTTGCTTCTGTGAAGCTCATCCAGGCAAAAGGTCTCTTTCCATGTTCCTATTCAGAACTCAAGAGTTCATTTATTTGTTTATTTATTCTGAGAAAAGCTATCAGATAAGCACAACAAAACCAAGATCCAACAATTATCTTACATTCCCTAGAGAAAATACAAAGACTACAATTTATTATTTAATTTCTTACCTGTGAAATATGAAACTCCGATCGTCAGAAGCACACTCGCCTAATTTAAAACGATATCGGATCGCTAAAACCAATAAAATAAAAAATAAAAAAAGATCTCAGAAATCGGAGCAGCGACCGTTTCGCTCCCAATCGCCGTATCGAGTGGGCTCAGGGCCCCGGGGTCCACCGACCTCGCCGGTCGCTTTATTCACGAAGACGCCGTCTTCCTTGTCGTTTTTATCTTCTGGATGACCATCCTTTTCTTTACCTTCGAGATCTTTTTCGGTAGCCTCTGCTCGTGGCTTATCAGAGTTCTCTTCCACAGGATATGGCTGCGGAGTCACGGAGCAGATGAGTCGGCTCACTGATTTCGACCGGGAGAGAGTTACCAGGTCGGATCGAGCGTGGGAGACGGTTGAGAATAGACGGGGGTAGATTGCTCGCCGCCATTGAACAGAATGAGAGAGAGAAATTAACTCCCGAAAGTAGAGGGAGGTTGAAGTTACCTACTGAAGCTGTCCACAAGATAACGGCGTCGTGTTGCTGGTAAAATCCGCAACGTGGACTATTGATGGGCCTTGCTTTTGTCCAATCCGATAACAAGACCGGGCCTTCCCTAAAAAATTTTGGTGAGGCATCATCGTAACATTCCACAGCAATAAAAAGAAAAAACGAGGAGAATAGCAATTATATCGGCGGTCATGAAAGAGAAGCCTCATTTTGTGGGGGTCTAGTTGACCACCAAATTCTACATTTTTACCTTTTTAATCTTTCTTTTTTTTCCTAAAAATGATGTGATATAATCCACAACGTTCAATTTCGAATTAATATATGTTTTCTTTCTGTTAAATATAATCGGATGGCTAGTAATTACTTTGCTGCATATGTTAACTAAAAGGGGAGACAAAAGGATAAAATAGTTAATAGAAGTGTTTTAGTCATTCTTTTTCTTTTAACCAAGGGTTGCATCGACATCAAACAAATCCGAGAGCCAACGAACCTGTGTTAGTCAAGCTATAATTAAAGGTCTATGATTTTATCTACGATTGGACCGAAACGCTTTAAAGCTTGATAACAAGTATTATAATTTTGCCTTGTCGTGTTGGGTTTCCTTTAAGCAAGTCTCCGATAATAAAGATTCTGAGGCAACAAGCGAGCGCAACAGGAGAGAGAGAGAGGAGGCGAAGAAGAAGAAAAAGAAGACGATAATGGGTGGAGAAGAGAATTCCGCGCATTAAATTCCCCCATTAACACCCAAAATCAGCTTCAGGTTTTCTCTCTCTCAATTTTTCCTCCCAATCTCTTTTCTTTTCCAAACATTTTCTTTGCTTCACTTATATGAAAGTAATTTCTGGTTGGTCAAACAAATTGTTCATTTTATTTTATCTTATGCATTTTTTTTTCTTTTTTTTTTCATCTTCCTTGCAACATCAACTATTACCAATGCAGGGACACCAATAAGTTAGGTATACACTGTTGCTTTTTTCGTTTTCCATGTCCCCAACTTTCATGAAAGTGATAATAATAGGGAACATTGCACTATTTTGGAGAAAAAAATTTCTTTAAAATTGTACAACACAAATTTCTTTTTTACACCAAGAGAGATCTCATTCAAAACTTGACTTGCAAACAGCACACTCTGTACCGCATACAGCACCACTTATAGAGTTAACTTAGTAAAATTAAGCTACTGATTTTTCATAATAAATTCTGGCACCTATGTGTTCTAAACAACCCTCCAATAATATGAGTTTTACAAAGGATCCATTCCTGCATTTCGAACTCGGTTTTCGTCCATGAGCTTAAACGCAGAGATTAACTCTTTTTTTTTTAATCTATTTTTCAACAGCCGTCGTTTTCACGTACGGCTTTAGATAATGAAAAACGCGTTTTGTGTATCACGTCGTTTTTAAGATAAAACGTTAAACACGCGTACACCCATGGCATCTTTAGCGCGGTGATGTAAAGTGTATACTTATTTTATCCAAACCATATAGGCATATGCATTGCATTACATGTTAGATAATTTTCAATAATTACACGAGGTATGGGCGCATTAAAAATGCACAACTATGGGGAGTTGGTCACATTATAATATTATGTGTACGAAATTACAATATCTTATGCCAATATTCCTTGTTATTTATTGCACGTTTTCTAAATATACATAAACATATTTTTCATTTATTTGTTATCATTTTTTTCATTAACAAAACTACAAAATGAAAGACCTCTTTTTTTCCCAACAACATTTTAAAAGAAACCTATTAGCTCTAACTCTTGATATTTTCTATTAGAAAGGATTCCAAGAGTATAAAGATATATCTCTTAAGATATAGATATAATTGAGAAAGAAAAATAATTATAAGTTACAAAAGAGATTGCTTGATAAATTATTTACTACTTGTAAAACCTTGACACAAACAACAAGAATCAGTCCAATTGTTAAAGTTAGATTAATAAAGATGTAATTGGATAAAGAAGGATATCACCATGCCTTCCCAACATAAACTCATTAGTTACATATAGATAGAATTTGAAGATTCAAAATTATGTAACAGCAAGAGTTATCATAAATCAACCAATAGTTTCTACATACTTTTGTACTTCAAATAAAGATGAGGAATTAATTACAATGTACTAAGTTATGAATTAACTTGCATCTATAATCAAGTAGAGTGACTTGATTCATTTGATTGAATTAATGAATTCAAGTTTCCACTAACATCTGTTAAGAAGGGTTTGGAAGGCATTTGTAAGCATTTAACATCTTCTTCAAACATATGTATAACTTTGTTCATTGAAGGGCGATCACTAGGCTTCATTTGAATGTACCACAAAACAATTATAATCATCTTTTGAACTATTTTATTTTCCTCTTTTGTAGCACCTTCAATTTCTACGTTTTTTCCATCATGTAGTTGGTCATAAGCCCAAGTGGGAAAGTAAATTTGGCTTGAACAATTTGCATATGCATTCAAGTTCTTTCTTTTACTGGCCATTCAAAACTATAAACATCAGCTTTGTATGAAATACCTTCAATATTTTTATAAAATAACTCAGGAGCCATATATCCCAATGTCCCTCTTGCAGCAGTTAAAGAAATAACACTATCATTTACCAAAGAAAATTTTGCTAGGCCAAAGTCAGAAACCTTGGGTGTAAACTTCTCATCAAGAAGAATATTGTGAAGCTTTATATCAAAATGTAAAATTTGCACATCACATCCTTGATGTAAATATTCAATCCCATGAGCCACTCCTAGTGCTATATGAAACATCTTATCATAACTCAAAGGAGTACTTACTTGTGAAATAAGTATTTATTTAAGAAGCCATTGGGCATGAACTCATACACCAAAGCTTGTTTTGACCCTTCAAACACAAAAACCAATTAGTTGCACTATATTAGTATGATGAATCCTTCCAATAGTTGCAACTTCGCTCATAAAATCTTGCCCGTTAGCCTTGGAATTACATAACATCTTTACAACTACAAGGCAACCACTTTGAAGTGTTCCTTTAAATACAAAGCCATATCCTCCTTCACCCAATTTGTCTTTAAAACTTTTGGTCCTCTTCTTGATATCCGAGTATGAGTATCTTATTGGCATGAGATTATTGTTCCTCACTAAAAAATTTTCAATAACATCATACTCTGACAAATGTCTCTTCCACCATTTATATGTCAAGAAGGCCATCACAAAGGGAGCTCCAAGAATAGTTTTCACTGTTTGGTGGTATAATAGTACTGAAAAAAATCACCAATATAGATTGTAAAAGAATACATAGTTGTATTGCTGTTCAATTTTTTTTAAAGTATAGTTACAGCTCAATAACCTTAGATACTAGTGATTAACCACACTACTTTTTTTTTTGGTTAAATATCTTTAATATTTCCATATTGGCCGTATGTTTAATTCATGTTTTATAATATAAAGAATAATCCGCTAAATAGCAGAAAAATTACGATAGAAGGAACCTACCGTAAAGCAAGGTCGCGAATGTAAGTACTCGAATTCCACCAGCTGCAAGGAATATAAAAAAGTGAATTGATTTAAAAAATTGCTTAAATAATTTTCACCTAGGATCACACTCAAAAAGAAATAAATCAATAATGTAAAACTTCTACACCATATATTTGATCTTTAAATTGGATTATGCTCGATTCTGCGAGCTTGAGCTAAAGACTAGCAGTAGATGACTTATTTACTAATTGAAGCTCAAAAGCACTCTTTCAATTAGGTTATAATTCAATTGATATGAAAATATGCACAAAATCTAACCCTTTCTAGCTATCTTATCAAGGAATAACAATGGAAGGCAAAGTCTTATTCAAGACGGGAAGAAAATTTCTCAAAGGGTTTATATTTCTCATTTCCTCGTTGCTGCCAAAATCTAAACAAAACCTAAAATTTTAAGATCAACCATCTGCCAAGCACATGGTCATCCTTTACTTGAGTAATCATCAAGAGCAACTGATTTAATTCTATATCATTATGCCATTCTACAACATCATGCAAATAAGCTTCTGAGATCGAAACCTTACCTTTGCCATAGTTGTCAAATGCCTTTTCTATTACTCCTATTTTGATAGAGAAAACAATAATGTTAGTGTTGGTTAACTCAAAATTGGACTCAACACTTCTTTAAAATTTAATATATAGTACTTGGTGTATTATCCATTTTAGACACTAATGTTTCAGTGAATTGAACATTAGTTAGCTTAACAAGATTTTAGTTAGGTTTTAATGAAGAATTGAACTCCACTAATGTCCATAGTTTGCAACTCATCTGATGTCCATTGGTGGTAAAGTTATTCATAAAAGAATTAAGGATTACTTGTTTGCTCAAGCAACCTACTTGTCTTTCATGGGACACTAAAGATAATGGAGGCTCTGCTCTCAAGGTTTCAATTAGGTTATAATAGAATTTACATACTCACATGTATGGAATAGTAACTCCTTCTCACTATCTTATCAAAGCAAAAATAGGAAAAGATAGAGAAAAATTAGAATTCAAGATAAGAAGTTGATTTATTAAGACATTTGTATTTTTTATTTTGTAATTGCTTCCAAATCCAAACGAAGCCTCAAATATTTTTCATTTATCAAATTTAAAACTTGGTTTTTTTTTTTCATTTTAATCAATAGATGAATCACTTTCCAAGCACCCGTTGTCTTCAACTTGCATTGTCAAAAAGGACAATTAACACAATTATATATTGTCGTTCCATACTAAACTATCATGCAAATAACTCTTGAGATTGAAAACTCACCTGTCTCATGCATCTCATATTCTGATTCTTATTGTGCCTTTTTGACAGAAGGAACAATACCATCCGCATTTGGAAACTTAGCGTCAAAATTCAGCATTTTCTTTAAAGTTGAAAGTTTTGTACCGTTGTGCTGATTACTTAAACACTACGTTAGAAGTCTAGGCTTTAAATTGGGCTGAGCTCGATCCAATGAGCTTGAGCTTAGTTGTTGCAGTTAACGAATTATTTGTTTATTGATGCTCGCAAGCATGGTCAACCATTTCCCAAGACATAGTTATACTCAGCTTAGCTCATCGCCCTGGATGATTGATACAATTCCGTATCATTGGATCACTCTGTTTTATCCTAGAAATAACATTTTGAGATTGGAACCTCACCTTCATCATACAGCTGATAAAGTCGTCCTTTTGAATCTGTAGTGACAAAGAAAAAAATGCTGTCAATATTTGGAAACTTGACATTTCTATTAATGTTTTAAAATATTTTCATGTAACTTCAGTAATTTTTCATCATGTCTTCATGTTAGAACTATTTTCTTTGCTCAGATTACAAGGAATGACTTCTTTACTGAAAAAAAAAGGATGAAAAAAATGATTACGATCAAAAGAGAGGTAGTGGTTCTTACCATAGATTATAGCTCCTAATGCCATCAGAAATTCTGCAACAATAAAAATAAATGATTCACAAATTATTTGGTATATTGACTTGATTAATTGTAAAAGTCTAGAAAGTAATGAAAAGTGAGATATGAATTATTTGTTTCATTCAATTTCTATCTCACTGGCTCGTTCTATCATACATCTTCAAACAACTTTCCGAGACCAAAAATCTTACCTACGAATTTCGTAAGTAGTCCCCAAAGGAATCCTGCTTTACCAAAGAAAAGAATAACATCAGATTCTGGAAAGTTTGGAATGAAAACTAGAGTTTCTATACTGCTAATCAACAAGTAATATACAACAGGCTGTCATAACATTGTTATAGTATTTGGTAAGAAACCAAGAGGCTTCCTCTAAAAGAAGCTCACGTGCAAGCTAAAAGTTCAAGAATCCATGGGATATTGATGGTGTGGGTCAAAATCAGGCACAAGGAGAGAAGGAAATGCTTAAAAAAGGAAAATAATGCTCAACAGATAAGATATCCTAGAAACTGAAATTGTTGCCGTCGTTTTTCTCGCATTCTTCACTCACCACGTCTTAGACGGTTGCACCAGTCAGTGAAATTCGCCCCATCGAGGTTGCCAGATCCCGTGTAGTCATCCGAGATTCCTTGGACCCATGAAAGCTTAAAACCATAGCCCAGTTGATAGTAAACGTTTGCACACGTATTTGGGTAATGATCTGGTGACGATGTTGGCAGTATTTTCTCTACTCGGCACGAGTCCTCCAAATCCTCTGGAGACGGGTCCGTAAGAACATATCTATAACCCTGGGAAGCGGACAAAGAAGGGTTGGAAGAAGAAACTCCATTACTAGAGCAGGTAGACATGTCCACATAATGCGGAGAATTCGCCGGCTTTTCGCAGTTCAAGAAAACCATTGTAGGTCCAGAGATCGAGCTACCAGAGAAGAGGTCCGACATGGGGTAAAGAGAACCATCACAACTGACATATACACGACTGTCATCTAGGGAGTATGGATCAGCGCCAATGAAATTAACCGAGTCTAGAGAATGGGCAGAGATGAAGGAGCCGTTATTGCTCTGAATACCAGAATCTACAACTCGGATTGTGTAGTCATTGTAGTTGATTTCCTGTACGTTGTACTTTCCAGAATATAAGTACAACACTGTCTGATTATTCTCACATGCCAGATTGTATTTTTGATTGCCGCAGTTCTCTGGATCAGTCTCCAGCCGAAACGGATAGCTTATGTTACTGATGTTGCCGCAGAAAGAAGGACAGTGATCATGAGTAGCGTTGGCACTGCGAGCCTGATGGACTAGGACAAGAACAACAATTAGGGCCGTCAGTCCCCCGTGGAAGAACACTTCGGCTGCCATTGGGAAATAGAGAAGATCTCGAGAGAAGGATATAGCTTCCGCGATCCCCAGCTACAGCTGGAAACCTTGATGACCAGAAAAAGAGAGAAAGCTTTCCGAGATGGCGCAAGATCTAAAAAAAGATAACCATTTTCCTACATAAAAATTTTAATGTTTAGAGGACACATAAATATGTTAAGTAGATAAATTATAAATATTATTATCTCAGTAATAAATCCAACATTAGTTTATTTATTTGGTGAAATTACGTTATATGAATAATCCTGATGAACTTCAATCTTCCCTTCAACTAACCCTTTTTGGGTATATCACATATGTGATTAACCCCTTCTTGAACCATGATAACCAATTTTATAAGTCTTTCATCCTTTAAAACCATGATAACCATTTTCCTACATAAAACTAGGATTTTGAGGAGTCGGAAGCACACTTAACCACCTGTATTCTGTTACACAAAATAGCAAATCCCTTTAGTTTGGACACAGCATTTAGGAGCTAAATACATACCTAAAGATCTAGAAGTGGCAAGAACTCCAAGAACACGTTGTCCATTCCAGTCAATGACCTTTCCACCTGCGGCTTCAATTCTACTCAACTCATCTGGTCTGTCAGGCTGTGGGCAGAAAAATGACACTAGTAAGATTTAGGCGTTGCTGACAAAAACTCAATTCCCCAACTTGAGGATCTGTATCATGACCCGTAATGAAGCTAGAGTATGCAAATAAAAGGAACTCTGAATATGGACGATATACAAACCCATATCCTCCCCCTAGCTCCAGTATCAAGATCATAAGCCAAAACTTACAAACAAAATAGTGTGAGAAAAAATGTGGAGACTACATGCCATCACCGAAAGCTTCACTCATGTGATCATCCGCCTTAAAGTACATCTTTCCCGTCAAATGTAGCCGCATGCCACCACGAAACAGTTTTTCTAAAAAAGGTTGAAGGGGGAATTTAAAAAACGCCTCCAATGGGGAAAGAAGGATAGTGCACGGCAAAAGTTGATCACCACGAAATTTCCTCCGAAGGCCCAAAATGACCCTATCTTGGGCTTTTTTATGATTAGATTCGAAAGTGGTCTTGAAATAATCTCATTCGTAAAATTCAATAAGAAATCTACCTTCTTGTTTAACTTCAGTAACGGACTGTTATAACTATGTCCCATTGAAGCTCGGAAAAGCCTTCGAATGATCTGTATTATTAGACTCCCTTTAAATAACCCAACAACAACAAAAACAATGACACGTATTACGTAAATTAAAAACTTTATTCCTGATTACTAATCGTGAGAATTTGGGTAATAACCGAATCTTATTCACTATTAGTTCTTGTTTGGGCATCTTCCTCTCTCGATCTGTCTATCAGCTCTCGGAATATAAACAACAGAAACATTTATACGCGGATCAAGATCCTTAAAAATTCTCAACATATACTACCGACATACGCATGCATAATCTACGCTCAAAGAACAAAGAAATAGGTAGGGACGTTTTTCTTGTCTTACAAATGAATCTAAGGAAAAAAAAGTGTATCAAGCCCGTTACCTTGTGATCGTTAGACAAGGCCAAAGCGACACCACCCCTACACAACACCGCCCGACAGTCCCCACAGTTGGCCACCACCACCTCCTCCTCCCCAACTACCGCCACAACCGCCGTGGTACCCACTGTTCTCCCCACCCCACTCCCCTTCAGCTCCTCGTCCATTTTATCAAAGCACGCCTCCATCACTCTCTCCCAATACTCCACCCCCTCGACACTCTCCCCACCGCAACCTCCCACCTCGACCTCCTCCACCAAAACCCCATGCAACCTCTCCCCACAAGCCCTCGCCACGTTCGGTCCTCCATGCCCATCGTACACCCCAAAGAAATCATAAACCTTATTGTTTATCTTTTTCATGCACCCTACTTCAACTCTCACTGCGTCTTCCATCTCCCTCCTCCTCCCTATCACCGAAACCGAGCCGCACGCAGTTAAAATCTCCGAACTATCTCTCTCGCACGACAAAACCACGTCTTTCTCGGAAGACGAGGACAAAGACACCGATATCTCCTTCGTGTCCTCGTTTAATTCCTTCTCTCCCTCCCCCCCTTGAGTCTTCGCTCGACAGGTATACTTCAGTCGCCTGACCTTCAGCCTCTTCCGGTGACTGCCCTTGGTTCCAGTCACCGTGATTTGGCTCATATCGTCGGCATCCAACGTCAGTCTCCGTAGATTCACTGCCATCGGTAACTCGGACTTCACCTTCCTTCTCATTTGGGCGGAACCCTGAAACCAAAACTCATTTTTCAAGGACTATTATATACAGAACTATGGAATCTCGGCCGTTAGTTTTAGTAGCCGGTTAGATCCTGGACAGATGGGCTTCGGTGGACCACTGGCTTGGATTTTTCAGACAGAACGTGGACGGTGAGAATGAATCTTATAGGACACGTGGAGAATCGATCTCGTGGTTAGTGATTTGGTTCCGTGAAAAAAGATTTAGAGTTGGTCGTGGGCCCCAGGGGAGGTGGGTGTCTCGAAAGGACGCATACGTGGCGTCTCGGTCTGTTGAGTGCCGCTTTTACTTTATGGTGGTCTGGTCTTTCCCTCTGACAGTGAATGTGCGACCGACGGCACACGTCGTGGTGGGAAGGCGGACGCGTGTCACGTAAAGCGAGGTCGCGTGCGGGACTTGCACCTCGTACCTTGTGTCACTGCTGGTATCTCGTGTCCGGGTCTGATTTGTTTTGTTTTTATTTGATAATTCGAGTCCATACTATACGAAAAAATCAACAGCTATGATTGGGTCAACTGTGCAGGAGGTGACCCACCTGGGAAGGCTGGAGCTTTCTTTTTGCAGAGCCTGCAGAAAGTACTGTTGATTCAGAACCTTAGGATGCTTTTTCTAGACACGTGGAGGAGAGATTGGGATTGATTTAGCCGATCGGATTGGTAAAGGTTGGTCCATTGCACACCCACACAAGCCTCCAAAAGGAAGAGTGTGCCGGGCTGGCTTGTTCACGGTTGAAGGAGGGTGACTCTTTTACGGAAAAGGAGTGAATTATTATATATGGATGGCAGCAAAATGTTGTCATTTCAATTTAAACTAATCACTAAAACGTGATTAGATCCGGATTTAACAGCGGTATGTGGTAGTTTAATGGCCTTAACAGTAACTTATGAGTATTTTAGTTTAGGAACTCCAAAATTTGGGTCTTGTTGAGTAAGGTTCTGAGAAACTTCAAAAGTAGGAAAATATTCTTACAATATTAGCTATTATCACAGAATGGGACCAAAAAAGAAGCCAACCAAAAGGAAATTCACTTATAGAAGCAAGTTATTATGCATAGCTTTACTGTTTTAGGACAAAAAAATGTTCTCAAAATATAATTTGTGCTGTTAAACTTTTTTTATGACCTATCAAGAAAATTCAGAAGCTTGTGAATGGTGATGTCCAATAATGATTGTCCAATACTCACCATCCTAAAGATAACCCTTAGTTTTCTAAACAAATTTTAGTCTTTTCTTTTCTAAAAACCTGACTAATTCATTGTACACTAATAGTTTTGTCACTCAACTTTTGCTATGGGTTCAACTAAGCTTTATTTTTTTAAATGTATTGTTTGAAACTTTATTAGATCATTTTCTTAAGTAAATCTCACGTAAAACTTTTCTTTTTAACATGGCTTTTTACCTTTTTTATAACTTTCTTTAGGATTCAAGATCTAGAGTATTATTCAAAATTTTACCAAATCAACTATTCAGATTTGAATCAATGTGTTTCTCAAAAGTTAAACAGCTAAACAAATAGAAAAGTTTTTAAAGGCATTAGTAAAAGGAATGGTGAGAATGCTTATTCCTTTTATTGTGGTAGTGCATTTAAAATTTTACTTACACACCCAAGTGTCTAAGGAGTAAGGTCAACAAGATTTTTTACATATGTGATTCAGCATCAATCTTAACTTATTAGATGGTTTTAAGTTTTTCTTGAAAAGTCAAAGAGATTTATTTATTTTTATTAAAACGGCTACATAAGGTTTAAAGAATTACTAACTCACTCATTAAATTTTGAAACGTTATCCAATAGCTTATTTATTTATTTTTAATCTATTTTAATCATGCTAAGCAACAAATCCTCACTAAATCATGACATGCTTAGAGAAAGCACAAATGTGCCACGTACCTGATGGGGAAAAAAAGAGATTCGTAAGAGAGAGAGAGAGAGAGAGATTCGTAAGAGAAGAATGAGGACGAGGACCACCATTTCTTCCAATAGTATATCTTTCTTTTCAGACTCTTTCTAAAGTGTTTTTGGACCAATGTGTTAATGACGTGATAGAACAACATGATTGAATAATTTGGGCGCATGTCTGCTTTTCATTGGTTATATATGGCTCGATGAAGACTTTCCCTTTACACCATTGGCACTCCAGCAAAAGATGAATGAAAGGGAATAACTTGATAATTTTTCATGTACTAACAACCAATTTAATAACTTCAAAGTGTTAGGGAATGATTGGCAAGATAACTTTTCTTTTAAGAAAGGGAAGAATTCCAACTGAGATTGTCTTAATTGAGGAAAAAATTGAGAAGGGGTTGCTTCCTATCAGCGATAGGCATAAGACCCCACGAAGTGAAACTATTATCGAAAGTGTAAATGATAGCCAGAGAGAAGATAGAGCAATGTAGTGACACACTCAGTAAGGGTAAATCAGCTAAAATGAAGAAAAGAGGGAGTTAACTACAGTCTACAACGTGTACTCTTGGTGACATTTCGTAAAACTACCTATAACAAGCTATATGCTCACAGTAACATCCCACTGGCGCAGGTGCATCCTTTTGTGCTACAGACATTCCAGTGCCGAAACATTACCACATTCTTAGTCATGAATATTCTTCTGAAACAAGAAAAGGTAAACATCGCAGTACGGGAGGGAGAAGTGAAGGATTGTAGAGAAAAAGGCTTCTAAAAGTCGTAAGGGAACATCGAATAGCAGGGAATATGAGGCGTTGGAGAAAACGCATGTATTGGAATCGCAAACATGAACTTTACAGCTATACGGACTACATATAGCAGGTACAGGTATGTGATAAAAAAGCTGAAAGAATGAAATGAAAGATATACATGCCAACTTAGGATTAACTATAGCTGGTAGTCATATGTCCAGCATCTTTTCCATTTCTAGGCTCTCCAGGCCGCTATTCATCTACCCAGGAGACAGCTTTTGAAGAGTCCCAGTGGGAAGTGTCCCAATCTCATATCGAACACCACATTAGGAAGATTAGAATCCGGAAAAGAAGTACATTAAGCTGTCTGACGAGCACAGAATCCTTGTGGAGAACATTTTGCCATTATTTCTCCAATTTAAGGACATTACCAGTACTCATTACATGAACAGTTCCCATCCTTAAAATGGTGGAACCGGTTTGAGTCTCTTACCACTATTTCCCTACCTGTGGCCACTGAAATATGTTTGATTGCAGCATGACAATCTCCGCAAATCCGAAGATTCTTAAATACTCTAATCGGTTTTGATTTGGTTGTGCTTATAAGACCAAATGCCACGGCTATTTTCTCGCTGTGCTGAAACAAATACTGCTCCTTCAGTTCGTCCTCCACATCATGAAGAACAAAATCTGTATCAGGGACATATCCCAAACCCTTTATTTTCAAAGCCAAATGGTTCAGTTCATCATAAATCTCACGTGCGAGGGGGTGTGAAGTATCCCCGACATGGAACTTGTGCATCGAATTTTCAACCTCTATCCAGCTACAACCAGCCTCTTTGTTCAAGTTTCTCTCTTTCATGCTTTTTCTGATTATTGCCGCATCTTCCAATTGACCTGAGGAAGCATACAAGTTTGACAGTAAGATATATGCTGATGGATCGTGAGGGTCTTGCTCGATAATCATCTTTGCTGCGTGTTTCCCAAGCTCTTTATTTCCATGAACTCGACAAGCAGCAAGAAATGTACGCCAGACAAGTGTGTCAGCATTGAAAGGCATTGCGTTAATAAATTCAAAGGCTTCCAGAAGGGATCCTGATCTGCCCAACAAATCAACCACACATGCGTAATGCTCCATTTTAGGAACGATCCTATGTTCTTTGTACATTGCATTGAAGTGTTTCCAGCCCTCAGAAACCAGCCCCACATGGCTACAAGCTGATAAGACAGAAATATAGGTGATCTCATTTGGTCTAACACCAATCTCAAGCATTTTGTGAAACATTTCAATAGCTCTAGAGGCAAATCCATGTTTTGCAAAACCAGTAATCATAGAAGTCCAAGATATAACATTCCGATCACCCATATCATCAAAAACTTGCAAAGCAGCTTCTATGTTTCCGCACCTAGAATACATAGAGATCAAAGCATTAGAAATGCATTGGTTTGACTCAAACCCTGATTTCAATACACTCGCATGAATTTGCTCACCCTTTCCAATCGCACCAATACTTGCAGCTCCGCTCAGAAGACTAGCATATGTGAAGGCACTAGCCCCAATTCCTGCATCTTCAATTTCATGAAAAAGTTCAAAGGCTTCATTGGAATTCAGATTTTTGGCATAACCATCAACGATTGCATTGTAAGAAACCAAATTCCTGTCAAAGAGCATATCAAAAGCTTTGCGGGCATCTTCCATCATGCCAGATCGTGCATACATGCTAATTAGAGAATTTCCCACACAATTAACAGATGCGAGACCTAGTTTCAGCGCGTGGGCATAAACTTGCTCACCCATACGTGGATCAGAAAGATTTGCAGATGCCTTAAGGACACTAGAGAAAGTGAAATGGTTTGGCATAACATGAGCCTCAATCATTTCGCAAAAGAGTTTGAGAGCTTCCATATCAAGCCCTCCACTTTGCACATATCCAGTGATAATTGCTGTCCAAGACATGACGTTAGGATATATCATCCGATTGAACACTTTCCTTGCATCGTCCACTGCTCCTATTGCTGCACACTTTGAATATACGTCCACCAAACAACAACCAATACAAGCATCTAAAGCCAATCCCATATGGATAGCCCAAGAATGTAATTGTTGCCCAAGCGATAACAGTTTTAACTCCGCACAAGCTGATAAAACTGCACTTACTGTAAACCGATCCGGAACATAACCACTCAAAATCATATCTAAAAACAAATCTATGGCCTCTCTTGAGTATCCCAATTGCATAAATCTAGTTATCATCAAAGTCCAACTAACTGCATTTTTCTCCGGCATTTTCTCAAACACCTTATACGCTAAATCGACATCACCGCTACCCTTTACAAACATATCAATCAATGCACACCCAACACACAAATCAGACTCAAAATATCCGCTTTTTATGACAAACGAAAAGATGATCTTTCCGATTGAAATGTTGTCCGCATTTGAACATGCCCGAATCACAGCCGCGAGGCAATACTCATTTGGGTTAAAACCGCTATCAAGCATTTCAAGGAATGTCCCAATGGCTTCAACTTCCATATCATTATTTGCAAAACATGAGACCATTGCACTCCAAGAAACCAAGTTTCTCTTATCTCCCATACCATCAAATATGGCTTTTGCTTCCTCCCAATCCCCACACTTAGAGTACAAGCTGATAAGAGAGTTGAGAACGACTGAGTCGGGATCAATTTGGGACTGAGTCAATCGGGCATGAACGAGTTTTCCGAGTCCGAAATTCCGAGACCTGATGCAGGACTTGAGGAGAAGGGAGTAGGAGGTGAGGTCTGGGTGGGTACCCTTTTGAGCCACGACATCGAGGGTGGAGATTGCTTTGCGAAGGTGGCCCGCATTGAGAAGGCCGATCAGTCGGTGGTTAAGTTGGTCAGAGTTTGGTTTTGGAGGGGATGACGATGGTAGAAAGCTTTGGCGGGAAGAGTTTGAGGGTTTCAAAGGGAGTGAGGGCAGTTTTGAGGGAGACGCAAGAGAGAGGCTCAGCATGTTTCCTGGAGTAGATGATGCTTGCCACCATCTTTTGGGATATGTAGATGGAAAAATATCAAAATTTGTAATAAAAAAATCTTTTGTAATATTGATAACACATCTTTCAGACTTCCATTGAGATTCGGTTGATTTTCGTAAAGTTGAGAAAAATATCAGTTATAATTGTCGATAAAGATTGATTATATAAATAATCTCTTAATATATTATCAGCTATAATAGTTCTAACCTCTCTTACTATCGAACCCAGACCTCCACAGTTTTTAGGGGCCAGTAAACCTTTTCTGGGCTGCAAGCTTGGAAGACTGTAGAGACCTTCGACGAGACTCCCATGATTACGAAAATTCATGGAAACCCACTAACTATGGTGAAATGAAGGTCCGATCATTAGGAGCATTGAGGTTGGCCTCTAGCTCAGTGGGCCTAGGAGGCCCAAGAGGTTTATTGATTTCATGAAAATAGAAATAACAATCAACATTATCAATTTCTTCCATAGAAATAGAAGATAAAGCCATGGCATAAATCATGTGACATATGGTTTAGATGTTGGGTCTTCTCAAGGACCTAAAGGTTAAAATGAAGAAATTTATAGTTTTATTTCATGACAATAAGATTATATTATTTTAAAAGATAATGAGGTTAAAGAATTCGAATAAAAGACCCTAAAATTAAAAGAATATTCCGCAATAACAAAATTGCTATGCATATAATTACACATTACTATTTGGTTACTGTTTTTCCACGTTGATCTACTTAACTTGAGCAACATATATTGGGGTTTAAACCGATTTTCATTTTATTTCATTATGATACCCCCAAGGAAGGCACAATTTTTATTAGGTGTGTGTAATACACCAACCCCTGAACCCGCCCCCAATAGAAAGCGAGTGCACTGCTCATGACCGACTAACACTCATTAATCTTTATTTGGAACTTGAGAAAACGAAAGAGGAAATCCTTTTAGGCTTTGATTATTTTCTTTTACAAGTTGAATAAGGATTCTTATCCTTTAAAGGCTTTTTTTTTTTTTTGTGTGTGTGTGTGTGTGTGCAAATTTGTCTATAGAAAAGGTAAGATTTGTGCATACTTCAATGGAATGAATTTGTAGCAAATTCTTACTATTTGGCTATAATCAATTGATCATTCGAATAAATAATCAAGTTATCCTTTGATTTGTTGTCTCGATTTCATATAAATATGTTTATCTCTCATGTCCTCAAAGTAAATTTTAGAACAAATTATGCTTAAATAAAATGACTTCTAGAAGTAACCAATACTAGGGACAATGATGAAATAGACGATAAAACTGCAATAATGAAATTCAGGGCAAATTGAACTTTCAAAACATTTAGATATATCTTTATAGAGTACCACATAAATATTGAGATATTATTTATAATACTCTTAACTTTTTCTAGCACCATAGACTAAATTGACATGTTTTTGGGTTAATTTGACGTACTAACTTTAAAAATCAAAGTTTTCCTACTCAATCCATAACTGAAATGTACATTTGTAAGCAAAATCATGATAGCAAAGGAAAACTCATCAACTATAGCACATGCTATTTTCTATCAAAATAAGGATCCAAAACCGTATGGGTCACCTTTCAAATGTACATATGATTAGAATAAAACAACCACTTGTTATTAAGAAGAGTGCTCAATAGGTTGTCTTCAACTTTAAAAGTTAAAATTTATGAATTATAACTAACATTATCTCAAAATGACAAAGATTGATCCAATCAATTAAGCAAGATTCACAAAGATGTCTATTGGAGGAAGAAAACTAAATATAGATATGTAACATGTAATCAAAAACTAATGTTAACCATGCATAAATTACAAGTATTTTGGACTTCAAATATACGTGATAAAACCAATGGTCCCCCATATTGAAATAACAATTGACTTGAATTTAAAATCAAGCTGATTCACTTGATTCAACTGATTGAATTGATGAATGAGTTTGACTCAAATTCCTTACATCATCTGTTAGAAAAGGTTTTAGAGGTATTTGTAAGTGTCCAACATCTTTTCCAAACATTTGGACAACTTCTTTCATTGAGGGGCGATCACTAGGCTTCATTTGAATACACCATAAAGCAATTGTGATCATCTTTTTAAACATTTTGTTATCCTCTTCAGCAACATCTTCCATTTCTACATTTTTTTCACCATATAACTGGTCATAAACCCAAGTAGGAAAGTAAATTTGGCTTGAATTGTTTGCAAATGCATTTAGGTTCTTTCTTTTACCAGACATTTCCATCAACAACATTCCAAAACTATAAACATCTGCTTTGTATGAGATACCTCCAATATTTTTGTAAAATAACTCAGGAGCCATATATCCCAATGTCCCTCTTACAGCAGTTAAAGAAACAATACTATCATTTACTGCATATAATTTTGCTAGGCCAAAGTCAGAAATCTTGGGGTTAAGATTTTCGTCTAGAAGAATATTGTGTGGCTTGATATCAAAATGTAAAATTTGCATCTCACACCCTTGATGTAGATATTCAATTCCACGAGCCACTCCTAATGCTATATCAAAAATCTTGTCATAGCTTAAAAGGGTATTTACTTCTGGTGAAAATATGTATGTATTTAAGGAACCATTGGGCATAAACTCATATACAAGAGCTTGCTTCAATCCTTCAACACAAAAGCCAATTAGCTGCACCACATTAACATGGTGAATCCTTCCAATAGTTGCAACTTCATTTATAAAGTCTTGCCCATTAGCTTTGGACGTATCTAATACTTTTATAGCCACAACACGACCACTTCGAAGTGTTCCTTTAAATACAGTACCAAAACCTCCTTCACCCAATTTGTCCTTAAAACCTTTAGTAATATTCTTAATATCTGAATAAGAGTATCTTACTGGTAGGAGGTTATTGTGATTATGTAAAAATTCTTCAATGACATCATATGCAGACAAATGCCTTTTGTACCATTTATATATCAAGAATGCAACCACAAATGGAGCCCCAAGTACCATTTTTGCTGCTTGGTGGTATAGTCCTACTGAAGAACATCAACAACATAGAGTGTAAGAGACTATATATCGTTGCATTGCTATCACTTTTTTTTTTTTTCCTTTGTAATGTAGTTATAGCTCTAACACATTTCGTTCTAGATCGTAGTGATTAACCACAAAATATTTTATTATTTTTGTATAAATTGCATTGATATTCTCATATTGGTAGTTTGTTAAATTGATGTTTTGTAGTCTAAAGAATAATATGCCAAAAAGGAAAATAAAATTAAAATTGTAACTTCTTACCAGAAACCACGGTAAGTAACAGCTGCAGTACTATTCCAACAGTTAGGGCTGCAATGAAGAAAACAATTGATCAGAATAAATTGCATAAATAACTCTCACTAGGGCCTATGCTTAAAAAACCAATTAAAATTCAGCAATATAAACCTCTAGACTTTGTACTTTTGGGCTTTAAATTGGACTGAGGTTACTTCGACAAACTTTAGTGAAGTTGTAGAATAAAGTTGATGGGAAGATAATTTCTAAAGAAATTTATACTTTTGACTTCCTCATGATTTTAAAAAATCTATATGGAACCTAAAATTTTGTGATCAACAACCCAAGGATGATTGATTTAACTCCATATCATCATGTCATTCTAACTATCGTGTATATAACTTTTGAGATTGAAACCTTACCTCTGCCATTTAGATTATTGTAGCTATCTATTCCTGATCAAAGAAAAAACAAATGTGAGTGTTTGGAAACTAAAAATACATAATCAACATTTCTTTTCAAACGTAAAATCTTTTACCGTAACATCAATAATTTTTCATCTGGCTTTTTACGTTGAAAACATTTTTGTAGTTCACATTACATGGAATGATTTGTTCATTGAGAAAAAGGATTAAAAAGTTAATCCACAATCAAAAGAATGATGATGGTTCTTACCCACTTTCCACACCTGTAGTTTCCTTGTAATCTCTGCAATATCAAAAAATAAATCCATAAATTATTTGGAACGGGTGAGTTACTGATTTCAAAAGTCTATGGCACCAAATGAAATTGCATAAATAGCTTTCCGTATGCGCCATGTTTGGCATCGGAGTCTGTTGAGTTCGTGTCTACGCCTTTTAGGTTATAAAGTAATTAATACGTTGGTTTGCATTGAATGGCCTTTATTATCTCGGAAAAAATAAAGCAGAAGGGAAACTCTTTCACCAAGGCTGATTCATTGAGAAATTTGATATTTTTGTCTTTGTTTCTGGGGTACGAACAAAGCCTAAAAAGTTTGAGATTAACCAATGTCCAAGCATGCGATTATTCCCCTATTTGTGTCATCATCAAGCACAACTCATCCAATTCTATCTCAATGTGACATGTTATCATATATCCTTCGAACAACCATTTTGAGACAAAAAAAGCCTTACCTTGCACTATCCAGTAGAGTGCCCAAGGGGATCCTGATTTGACAAAAAAACGATCAACGTGAGAGTTTAAAAAGTCAAGTCATTACACTGCTAAAAGAAATATTATATATGCCAATATGTCATATTACATAGTTATGTTATTTAGTATGCGCCAAAAAGCTTTGTTTAAAAGAAGTTTAGGTTGAAGCTAAAAGAAAGAATCCATGGGATATGGGATGATCTTGATCTAAATCAGGCATAAGAGGACAAAGAAATGGAAAAATATTATGAGAATTCGGGCCATTCTCATTCTATACTTACGACCTTCCTTTTCAAAATGTTGGCACCAATCGTGAGATTTCGGGCCTTCGAGGAAGCAATTGCCGGCAAGTAAGAAATTATTACAACGTGCTTGGGCCCATGAGAGCTTAAAACCTTGAGCCAGTTGATCGTAGAATTCCGTACACGTACTTGGTAAATGTCCTCGCCCCCATCTCCATGATATTTGCTCCACTTGGCACAAATCCTCCAGATCTTCTAAAGTCGGATGCACAAGAAGATACTGATGTATCTTGGGATGGGATGCAGAAGAGTTGGAGAAATAAACTCCACTATCGAAGCAAGTAGACGCATCCCAATAGCCCTGAGAAGTCGCAGGCTTTTCGCAATTCACCAAAACCACAACAAACTGAAACGAAAAGGTTTCGTACAGATTTCCAATCCAGTAAGAAGAATAACTACAAGAGATTTTTACGCTAGGTGGATAACCCAGGATGTATGGATCCTCCGAGCAGTATGGATCCTCCCAGGTGTATGGATCCACCCAGGAGAAATTAGATTGGTCTAAAGAATACGGAGAGATGAAGGTGCCATTCCTCTCCTGAATACTTGACTCTACAACTCGGATTGTGTAGTCAGTGTAATTGATTTCCTGTACGTAGTACTTTCTAGAATATAAGTACAACACTGAATGGTTATTCTCGCATACCAGATTATACCTTTGATCCCCGCAGTCCACTGGATCGCTCTCTAACCGAAACGGATCGCTTATGTTACGGATGTTGCCGCAGGAAGAAGAAGCACAGTGATGACGACTATCATCGGCACTGGAAGCTTCACGGAGTAGGGCAAGAACAGAAATTAGGACCTTGAGTCCAGCAGGAAAGAGTGTTCCTCTTGCCATTGAGAGAGAGAGAGAGAGAGAGGATGATGCGAGAGGGTAAAGCTTCCGCAATCCCCAGCTCTAGTTGGAAACCTTAAAAGAGAGCACTTTCCGAGATGGCTGAAGCAGATGGCCAACAAGAAGGCCTCCTTAAAAGGACAAGACACAAAATTTTAAGAAAAAGAAAACAGAGCATTGACTCGCAGTTTCGTAGAAGACTCGCTAGCGACACCGAAGTCTGCAATTATGTTCCCAAACACTTGTGATGACCACGCGGGTATTATTTTCACCGTGAATTAAGAAGATAGCGAAGGTTTATCGTCGAAGGAGATATACGAAAATTTCCCTCATAATCAATCTTCAAAATAAATATAAAGTAATTCACCCGCATATGGTCAAACCACATAATCATGTTAAGAATCGCCTATTAGTTTTTACAATTGTTTTCAATTTGTATACTAGGTAGGGAATAACACATTATCAATGTTTAAACTTTTTCCTAAAACTATGATTAGAAACTAGAGAAAAATTATACGAATTATTTTCAATTTTTTATTTCACTAGATCAAAAATTAAAAATTTCAATAACTGATAATCTTTGAAAGAAGTTTATCCAAACGATTTTACAAATAAAAATTATTTATGGCGATCTAGGGGCGCTACTTTGCTGGGGGCAATGGCCACAAGTAGCTTGTTATTTGTGAAGTTGAGCAGTCACCATCACCACAGAGGTCCATGAAAAGTTTCCTCGAAATCTACTTACTCTTGAAAAATGAGAGTAATCACCATCATCACACAGGTCCAGGAGAAGTTCCCTCAAAATTTACTTCCATCACCACACAAGGTCCATAGGAAGTTCTCTCGAAATTTACTTACTCTTGAAAAGTAAGAGCAGTTACTATCACCATGCACGTCCACGAAATTTCCCTTGAAATTTACTCACTCTTAAAAAGTGAGAGGTCTTTGTTGATAAAGCTTAGACGAGACACTTGAGAGGCTGAGAAACCTTCCACATTAGAACAGAGATGGATGTTTGCTTAGAAATAGTGATCTTTCTCCTTTTCTTGTTTGTGGCTTTCATGAGCGGCCTTGGGGAAGGCCGAAATGGGTGCCATGATTCACAGTGTGGAGCCCATGCCGTCCGATTTCCCTTCCGACTTAACAGCCAGCGAGACTACTGTGGGTACCCTGGTTTCCATCTCTCCTGTACAGAAACAAATGATACGGTGCTCGAGCTGCCGATTTCAGTAAAGTTCTTTGTCAAAGATATTGACTACACTTCTCAGGTAATTCAATTACAAGATCCAGATCGGTGTTTGCTAAGGCAGCTTCGAGGGGTCAATTTATCTTCCTCACCTTTTTTGTACAATAAAGATGGAGATGAAGAAGAAGTTTTCTTAGCAAACTTTACCATTCTCAAATGTCCCGTAAGAGAAATCAAGAAAAACTATACGAACCGTTGTCTTAGCGGTCCTGGCTATGAATTATATCACTTCAACTCTAACAGTCCCGTCGATGAGTACATTTTATCTTGTCACAAAGGGAGAAAAAGAGCATGGAAAAGAGGACCTTGATTGATTGATTTACAATGTACAAGAGACGTCCCTTTATAGTGTAGGAACTTACAAGTATGGGAATGAACAAATAAACAAACAAATAATTCTCCTTCCAATTATACAAATAATTCCTTAATTTGACTTCGATATATGAAAAGTATAATCCCTCAATATAAGGAAACATAAGCATGTATCTCCAACACTCTCCCTCAAGCTGGCGGCTTTGGTGGCTTGTAGACATCAAATACGCCTAGCTTGTTTAACAGATACGTGTGTTGTCTGTGACAAAGAGCCTCGGTGAAGATGTTGGTTGGCTGCTCCATAGTCTGAATTTCTTTTGTCTTGATAATTCATTCTTGAATCTTATCTCTTGTAAAATGACAATCTACTTCAATATGTTTTGTCTATTCATGAACCATTGGATTTGCAGCGAGTTTAAGAGCGGCATCATTATCACAAAATAGAAGAGTAGGACGTTTGACGTAAACTCCTAGATCCCGAAGAAGACCTCTCAACCAGAGGACTTCACATGTGGTCTTAGCCATGGCGCGATATTCAGATTCGGCAGATGACAAGGAAACATTTGATTGTTTCTTTGTCTTCCAAGATAGCAATGAATTTCCAAACTTTACACAGAATCTTGTTGTCGATCTTCTACTCATAGGGCAAGTGGCATAGTCTGTGTCGCAATAAGCTGTCATTTCCATGTTGTAGTTTCTAGATAAAAGAATTCCCAAACCTGGACATCCCTTTAAGTATTTTACTACCTTCAAGGCCACATTCATGTGGGACTGTTTTAGATCGTGCATGAATTGACTGAGAATCTGGACTGCATAACAAATATCAGGTCTCGTCATGGTGAGATAAATAAATTTCCAACCAAACGTTTGTAAATTGAAGGATCCTTGAGTGGGGGGTCCTCATCTAGAGGTGACATTCCCACATCATACTCAGGAGTGGTGAGATTCAAATTTTGCTCAAATGGAATGATGGCAAGCTTGCATCCTGATAAACCAGCCTTAGAGATAATCTCCAAAATGAACTTTCGCTGGTTGAGGCAGATCCCTTTATCTGAACGAGCAATCTCAATGCCGAGGTAATACTTAGGAGGTCCCAAATCCTTTATGCGAAAAGTAGAGTGTAGGAATTTCTTGAAACGACCAATAGAAAGGAGGTTATTGCCCATGATTAAGATATCATCAACATAGATCAATAAGTAGATAGAGGAGCCCCCTTTGCGCCATGTGAATAAAGCATAGTCATGCTGAGATTGACAGAAATTGGCAGAGAGGAGAGCATAAGTGAACTTTGTATACCATTGTCGAGAAGCTTGCTTAAGACCATATAGAGATTTACGAAGACGACAAACCCTAGACTCCCCCTGTCTGCGTAATCCCGGGGGAAGGTCCATGTAAATCTCTTCATCCAGATCACCATGAAGGAAAGCATTATGGACATCCATCTGATGGAGAGACTAGTCTCGAAAGGCAGCAACAGCAAGAAAAGAACGCATGGTACCCTCCTTACAACAGGAGAGAAGGTGTCCTGATAGTCAAAACCTTTCTGTTGGGTGTAACCTTTGTCCACTAGACGAGCCTTGTACCGTTCAATGGTCCCAGCTCGATATTTGATCTTATAAACCCATTTGCAGCCAATGGGTCGTCGATGAGAAGGTCGAGAAATAACATCCCAAGTGTTATTATCAGCAAGAGCACGAAGTTCATCCGCCATCGCAGCTTGCCATTTTGGATCTGTAGTAGCCTCATGATAAGAGGTGGGCTCCACTTCGGCAGAGATGCGACTGATGCAACAGAAATGATCGGGTGAGAGACGGTCAAAGCCAGTGTATAAGGAAATAGGGTAACGAGTGCTGGTCCTTGGGACGGAGGAACAAATGTAATCCTTCGTCTAAGTAAGGGGGCGAGTAGAACGGCCAGAACGGCGTGGTACTGCAATAGGAAACAAGGCCGGAAGAGAAACAGTAGGAGGTGGCTGATAGGGAATGATAGCTAGTGAATCATCAAGAGCAGGGACAGGGGTAGGAGAAGAGGGCACATGACACAAGTCTGACGGGGAGGCAGGATCATATAGTGGTGGTGTTGCAGGTAAGACTGGGGGAACACTCGGAGCAAGAGGCCCAATCAGAGGCAATAAATGGGGTTGTTCATCATCAGAATCAAATAAGAAAGGCCGAGGTCCGAGAGGAGACTCGGAGGGGCCATCCGATGACAACTGGAAGGGAAAAGTATCTTCATGAAAGACCACATCCCGACTGATAAAGAACCGATCAGTAGAGGGATCATAAACACGGTACCCTTTCTGTAACGAGGGATAGCCTATAAAAATGCAGCGGGTGGCGCGAGGGCCCAACTTGTCCCGATGTCCAACATTGGTAGCATAGCATAGACAGCCAAAGACACGAAGATGACCAGTGTCTGGTGGTTTTCCAAATAAAAGGGCAAAAGGAGTCTGTCCATCAAGCACACGGGACGGCATGCGATTAATGAGGTAAGCTGCAGTGATCACACAATCGCCCCAAAAATGGTTGGGAATGGAGGCTTGGTATTTGAGGGCTCTAGCAACTTTAAGAAGATGGCGGTGTTTACGTTCGACAACCCCGTTTTGTTGGGGGGTATAAGTGTAGGAGCTCTCATGTAAAATACCATGAGAGTGGAAGAAGGAAGAATAAGAGTGATTAAAAAAATCACGGGCATTGTTCGTGCGAACATGTTGAATAGAAGTGTGGAATTGGGTTTGGATGAGGGTAAAGAAATGAGTGAGATGGGTCAAGACTTGGGATTTGGATTGCATGAGGAAAATCCAAGTACCCCGAGAGAAATCATCAATAAGGATAAGGAAGAAACGAGAACCATCACGATGGGGGGGTGTGATAGGGTCCCCAGATGTCCAAATGGATAAGGGAAAAATGTGAGGTGGCACAGGAAGTGCTAGAGGGAAAAGAAGTGCAAGATTGTTTGGCGAGGGGACAAATGGAACATTTGGGAGATGGGTAGGAGGCACTATGACCTAAGCGTTGGTGAAGCAGAGAAATATTATTATTATTAAAATTCGCATTACAAAAAGTGCCCTTAGATGGGGAAATTCAACTGGAAAAATCAAAATTTTTTGGAAAAGAAACTCAAAAATAAAGGCATTGATGAACACTACCCAAGCCCATCAGTTTGCTAGTTGAACGGGCCTGAAAGAGACAAATAGTGGAATCGAGAATGAGTCGACAATTATTATGAGAGCAAAGCTTGGAAGCAGATATGAGATTAAATTGGAACTCGGGGACGTAAAGGACATTTTTGAGGGTGAGATGAGCACTAAGAATAACATCACCAATGGCGGATACGGAAGTAAGGTTACCGTTGGGAAGATGAACGAACATGGATAAGGTATTGGGGTAAATTTTGGAAAAATAATTTTGGTTGCAAATTATGTGATCACTAGCACCTGAATCAATAATCCATGCAGTCGATGTAAGTGGGCTTGAAAAACAAAAGGAAGTACTTGCAAGGGATTAGGCCCATCAGAGGAGGTGATGGCATTTGAGAAAGCCTTCGAATCAATTTGATCATGATCAGAAGGCTTGCCATGCAATTTCCAACAACAATCTTTAGTATGGTTGCGCCGTTTACAATAATCACAAAACAAATTATTTGGACAGTTGGATCAGCCGCGTGATGCAATCGGAGCGTCAGATCGGCATGAATTGAAGGAAGAGCGCGCACCGTTGGATTGCTTGACTGCGGGTGCAATGGTCACGCATAGGGGGCTGTCGGATAGAGGCGCGAGGTCAATCGAACGAGAGCCATTCGATCTAGGGTTTTCATCTGGACCGTCTGTGCTAAACAAGGGGTAGCGCGAAATGGTCTCAGAAGCGCCAAAGGCCGAATTTGCAAGAGAGCCGCTTCTCCCACGAGAGGTGAGAGCTCTCTAGGAATCGGTCGCGCGACAGGCCAAAATCACGGAGTCGCCAACGCGAAGATACTCCGATGAGGCCAATCGTTGGTTTTCTTCCTGGACGGCCAAATGATAGAGACGACGCAACGGCGGCAGAGGCTCCATCTCTAGAACTTGAGATCGGAAAACACCGTAAGTTTCATTTAGGCTTAAAAGAAACCTAATAAGCTGATTTTGTTCCTTTATCTTTTGATATTGTCGCAAGGTCGAGTCAGGACCTTCAAGGGGTTTTTCAGCTTGATCGCGTTTGTTGCAAAGAGTAGCGAAGCGATTGAAGAGGACGGCGACAGAAAGGTTCCCTTGTCACAAATTGGCCAGAGATTGGTCGATTTGGAATAATCGGACATGATCCGTGTGGCCATACATCTCCCGAATGCTATCCCAGAGAATCTAGGCATCTTCGGTGGGAAGGAGGCCTGCGGCGACGTCCGGTGAAAGGGCATTCCCAATCCACGTCTAAACGAGCTGAGAACATTTTCGCCATTGGCAAACAAGGTGAGAGGCGGACGGGAGGGGCACTGTGCCGTCGAGAAAATCGTCCTTGTCCTTTGTGACGAAGGCACGACGGAATTCACGTGCCCAAACGGAATAATGGTCGGAGCCGATGAGGAAGTGAGGGATGAGACAGAGTTCGGGGCCATCAGAGACGGCGGTGAAAAGTGGATCACTTGTTCAGGGCGATCGCCAGCGGCAGCGGAATAAGGAAACACGAAGGGAAATGGGTAGGGATTGCTACCCAAACTCGCAAAATATGACCCAGTGGGTTGACCCAGATTTGGAGGAGAAACCGGAGGGATTTAGCCCGGTCAAGTGGGGACCTGGGTCGTGGAAGACGGGTCAGGCCCAGGTGGTAGGGAGGGTGAGAAAGAGGTTGGGTAGGGTTGCAGCCTAGTAGTGGATTGGGTTTGGTAAGGCCCAAATCCCGGAGGGAGATAATAGAGGGGCCAGTAGGGCCAGGGAGTAGGTGGCAGAGAGGAGCCCAGACTAGTGGGGTCCAAGGCCATGGAGACGGAAGGCCCAGATGAGGGGGGGATTATAGTGACCGGCAAAGCAGCCAAACTTGAATCAAAGGGGTTTGGCTCGGGAGAAGGAGGAGCATAAGTGATGTCCTCGATGAGGGGTTCATCTGGAGTTGCAACGATAGGCTTGGTGGACTTGGGCATGGTGATGGTAAGAAAAAAAAGGTCAAGTGTTTGGTTTTTTGTTTAGTGTTGGTAAGAGTTGATTACTGATTTCCACACCGGAGGTTCTAATGCTGTGATGCAGGTTAGCAACATGCAGCATGAGAGAAAAAAACAGAAATCAGAAAGAGGAAAGTGCGGAAGTGAGAGAAGTAGGAAAGATGGCTCTTGATACCATGTCATAAAGGGAGAAAAAGAGCATGGAAAAGAGAACCTTGATTGATTGATTTACAATGTATAAGAGACGTCCCTTTATAGTGTAGGAACTTACAAGTATGGGAATGAACAAATAAATAAACAAATAATTCTCCTACCAATTATACAGATAATTCCTTAATTTGACTTCGATATATGGAAAGTATAATCCCTCAATATAAGGAAATATAAGCACGTATCTCCAACATATCTTGTACAAAGATGTATACTCTTCGATCAATTCCAACGAAAATAGTGGACGAGTTTGTTTTCACATCATTTCCAGAATTTTGAGAAAGACATGTTTCAAGAAAATTCTAGAATTGAAGTGGTCCAGCCCACACTGCGGACTCTGTGAAACAAAAGGCAAGAAATGCAGATGGAAGAAGAATAGCACTGAATCAAAAACAGAATGCTTCCAGAGAGACGCTAAAGGTATTACCTTCTATTCAATTCTTCACGGTTTTCTTGCCAACATTATTGCTTTGGTCAAGCTTATCATGTAGATGCTCCTTTGCGATGGCGGATTTCCTGCCCTGCTGATTCACTCTTTAGGTAAAGAAAAGATGAAAAACCAAGGACTTACCATTTCCGGTTTCTTTTTTTTCTCAAAGAATTTCATTTCAGTGGCTCGAATGATAAAATTTCATTACAGGCATGAACTTTTCGATCAACTTCTGGGCAATATTTGATTAAGATGAATGAATGATTAAGGGAAGCTTACGTAGTTAGCTAATTTAAAAAGTAAAACAGGCCAGTTATGATGGCGTTGGCCGCAGATAACTTCGTTAGGTTCGATCAGAGAGGAACATCATTCTAGAAAATTAATCAGGCATGAGTTGGTAAAGAATTTTATTAGGCCATGTAGCTCTTTCCCCAAGAGGACTTCCATGAATGTTTGGAGACCTAGTAGAAGATAATTTTCTTACAATCATGGCATATAAATGGTAAATTGAGGAAAGATCTTTGCGTAGCCCTTGATCCATATCGTCTCATCTTTGCTCTGATTTTTCTATTTTCAAAATAAAGAATTGAGATTGTGTTTATAACATAGCTATTAGTAGCAATTCTCAACCATTCTTTATTCTCTCATCTTTTACAAATGCATTGTTAAAGTGGGTGATTACTGGTGAGTTATGTCTGCAAATTTGGAATTTTCATTTGTATGGTGATAAAAGTTATTGACTTGTAGATGGTCAACATGTAGGTGTAATTTTTAGTGTGTTTCTATTACTTCTAGTAACCTTTGCTCTCTACTATGCTTATAGCCGTGGCAAAACAGAAGGAGAAAATCAAACAAAAATTGTAATTTTTTTAGAGGATTATAGAAATTTTAAGCCCACAAGATACTCATATGTTGACATCAAGAGGATTATGAATCAATTCGCTCAAAAGTTAGGCCAAGGAGCCTATGGAACAATGTTTAAAGGAAAACTTTCCAATAAAGTCCATGTTGCTGTAAAGATTCTAACTACTTCCAAGGGAAATGGAGAAGAATTTATAAATGAAGAAGGAACAATGGGTAAGATCCACCATATTAATGTGGTTCGCTTAGTTGGCTTTTGTGGTGATGGATTTAGACGAGCTTTAGTTTATGAATTTTTACCAAATGGCTCCCTTTTCAAGTTCATATCTTTAGCAAGCATTAAGGACAATCACCTTAGTTGGGACAAGTTGCAAGATATTGCTTTTGGTGTAGCAAAAGGAATTGAATATCTTCACCAAGGATGTGATCAACGAATCCTTCATTTTGATATCAAACCTTATAACATTTTGCTAGACTAGAATTTCAATCCAAAAATATCTGATTTTAGTCTTTTCAAATTGTGTTCCAAGGATCAAAGTATAGTATCTATGACTACAGTTAAGGGAACCATTGGTTACATTGCACCTGAAGTGTTTTCTAGAAACTTTGGAAATGTGTCTTACAAATCAGATGTGTATAGCTTTGGAATATTGTTGCTTGAAATAGTTGGTGAAAGGAAAAACATTGATGATATGTTAGAGAACACTAATCAAGTTTATTTTCCTGAATAGATCTACAATTTCTTAGAACAAAGAGAAGATTTACGAATCTTTATTGATAATGATGAAGATGCTAAAATTGCAAAGAAACTTGCAATTGTGGGACTTTGGTGCATCCAATGGTACCCTATGGATCGTCTTTCTATGAAAATTGTGATTCAAATGTTGGAAGAAGAAGGAGAAAAGTTAACTATGCCTCCTAATCCCTTTTCCTCTATAGGTCTTTCAAAGGTCAATGTAAGAGCCTTAAATCATGACTTAGAGGTCATCCCAGAATCAGATTAAGTTTATGAAAGCTTGGTGTTGCAATACTAATGCACAAATCATCTATCTTGCACTTAAAGGAACTTATTGATCTTATAGTTAATGTAGGGAGCTCTCCTTTTTCTTGTTTTAGCCTACGAGCAATTTCTATTTTTTGGTTGTCCTTTTGTTTCCTCTCTTTTCTTTCCCTTTTAGTTGTTTTTTTTTTTTCGTTTTAAATGATAAAAAAATTGGGTTGTAATATCAAATTTCTTTTTGGTAAGAGATAGGCATTGCCACATGTGAATTCCCATGCATGGTTTGGATTTCACTAGAACAAAAATCACATATACAAAAAAAATATGGTTATTAGATAATGTTTAAATGTAAAAAATGCTATTTCAAATTCATTAGTTAGTTTTTATATTGGACTTCAAGATTTTTAATATGATATTAAAGTATAAGTTAATCTATTACAACTGCCATTCAACCTTAAGTTTTCAAAATATACTTAGTGTATGAGAAATATCAATTCTATTTCATTCAACCTTGAGCTTAATATATGTTTGGTGAGTGAAAGAGTGTTAAGAATAAAAGTTTAACATATAAAAAAAAAATGATTCATGAGTAATTTTTAAATATAAAAAAATATCTTAGCTCATTACCTAACTTTTGATTTAAGTTTTGTACTTTTTTATAAGGTTTATACCTTTGGCATAGTTGATGGCCTATCGCAAAATGAATATCTATGCTCTATCAATCATACACCTTGGATGTGTAGCTAAGCATATGTTTATATGCTATATCCTAGTTGTATGATTACTTGATCTTAATCATACATTGTGGATGACTTCAACGACGATGGGAACTTAAAAAGTTGTGTTCAAGTAAGTTTCAAAGAAGGCTCATCTTGAATAATGTCATTATCATCCTTAATTCAAATCTGAGGCCAACTTCATAGACCGAATGTCATTATTACAAGCCTCCACTAATGCTAACTTTTTAGGGTTCTACTTTTTCCAAAAGGGGTTTTGGATTTCTAATTATATTACTTAATAGATTGAAAAATACAAAAAAAAAATCCAAAAATGATGATCTTTAAGAAGGATAAACCTATTTTAATGGACTACATAGATCAATTTCTTGTAAGCCATAACCCATTGCCAAATAAACATAAACTTTGCTTCATGTGAAAAGGCAAAAAGTACTGCCATAACTCTTTTGAGTCCATTGTGTTATTGGCACATCTTTGAATGACTTGAGGTCAATGGCAATTAAGTCTCATCATTGTTATATTTCACGTCAATTTAGCTTTTTCGTGAAATATCCTTTCCTACCAAGTTGCCAAATAAATGTAAACTTTGAGTTCATTGCACCATTGGCACATCTTGGAATGACTACAACTCAATGGTGATTGAGGCCCATCATTTGTCATAGTTCATTTTAGTTTGGCTTTTTCTTGAAATATTACTTCTTATCAAGTAGTCAAATAAATGTAAACTTTGCTCCACATGAAAAGGTAAAAAAGTCCTATCAAATCTCTTTTGAATTCGTGGTGTGTGCAACATGTCTAGGATTGACTCCAAGTCAATGGTGATTGAGGCACATCATTGTCCTATTTCATGCCAATTTGGCTTTTTCTTGAAATATCATCTCTTATCAAATTGTCAAGTAAATATGAAGTTTGCCTCTAGTGAAAAGACAAGAAGTCCAAGCATAACTTTTTAAATTTTGAGTCTACGGAGTGATTAGCACGTCAAGCATTAACTCCAAGTGAATGGTAATTAAGGCACATCATTGTCCTAGTTCATGCCAATTTGGCTTTTTCTTGAAATATCGTTTCTTGCCAAATTGTCAAATAAATGTAAACTTTGCTTCTAGTGAAAAGACAAGAAGTCCTAGCATAACTTTTTGAATTTTAAGTCTATGGTATGGTCATCACGTCGGGCATTGACTCCAAGTCAATGGTGATTGAGGCACATCATTATCCTAGTTCATGGGCTTTTTCTTGAAATATCGTCTCTTATAAATGTAAACTTTGCTTCTAGTGAAAAGATAAGAAGTCCTAGCATAACTTTTTGAATTTTGAGTCTATGGTGTGGTCATCACGTCGGGCATTGACTCCAAGTCAATGGTGATTGAGGCATATCATTGTCCTAGTTCATTCCAATTTGGCTTTTTCTTGAAATATCATCTCTTACCAAATTGTCAAATAAATGTAAACTTTGCTTCTAGTGAAAAGACAAGAAGTCCTAGCATAACTTTTTGAATTTTGAGTCTATGGTGTGGTCATCACGTCGGGCATTGACTTCAAGTCAATGGTGATTGAGGCACATCATTGTCCTAGTTCATTCCAATTTGACTTTTTCTTGAAATATCATTTCTTACCAAATTGTCAAATAAATGTAAACTTTGCTTCTAGTGAAAATACAAGAAGTCTTGTCATAATTTTTTGAATTTTAAGTCGATGGTGTGATCCACACGTCAAGCATTGACTCCAAGTCAATGGTGATTAAGGCACATCATTGTCTTAGTTCATGTCAATTTGGCTTTTTCTTTCAATGTCACCTCTACCAAATTGTCAAATAAATGTAAACTTCACTTCATGTGAAAAGAAAAGAAATCCTCGCATAACTTTTTGAATTTTGAGTCCATAGTGTGATTAGCACAGTTTGGGATTGACTCCAAGTCAATGGTGATTAAGGCACATCATTGTCATAGTTTAGGCCAATTTGGCTTTTTCTTGAAATATCACTCCTTAACAAATTGCCAAATAAATATAAACTTTGTTTTGTGTGAAAAGAAAAGAAGTCTTGGCATAACTTTTTTGAATTTTGAGTCCATGGTGTGATCAGCACTCCTTGAAATGACTCCAAGTCAATGGTGATTAAGTCCCATCATTGTCCTAATTCATCTCAATTTGGCTTTTTCTTGAAATATCACCTCCTACCAAATTGTTAAATAAATGTAAATTTTGTTTCATGTGAAAGGGAAAGAAGTCCTAGCATAACTTTTTAAATTTTGAGTCCATGGTGTGATTAGTTGGATTTTTCTTCAAATATCGCATCCTAACAAATTGCCAAATAAATGTAAATTTTCTTTTTGTGTGAAAGGAAAAGAAATCTTTGCATAACTTTTTGAATTTTGGGTCCATGGTGTGATCAGCACGTCTTGGAATGACTCCAAGTCAATGGTGATTAAGTTCCACTATTGTCCTAATTCATGTCAATTTAACTTTTTCTTGAAATATCACTTCTTACCGAATTGCCAAATAAGTGCAAACTTTTTTTTCATGTGAAAGGGAAAGAAGTCCTAGCATAAATTTTTGAATTGTGACTCCACGGTGTGATCAGCACGTCTAGAATTGACTCCAAGTCAATGGTGATCGAAATTTATTCTCTTGAAAAGTGAGAGGAGTCACCATCGCTACACAGGTCTATGGGAAGTTTCCTCGAAATTTACTTGCTTGAGAGGTCTTCGTTAATAAAGCTTAGACAAGACAGTTGAGAGGCTGAGAAAACTTCTACCCAGATGGATGTTTGCTTAGAAATGGTGATCTTACACCTCTTCTTGTTTGTGCCTTTCATGACAAGCCTTGGGGAAGGCCAAAATGGGTGCGATGATTCACGGTGTGGAGTCCATGGTCCAGCCGTACGATTTCCCTTCCGGCTTAACAGCCAACCAGACTACTGTGGGTACCCTGGTCTTCAGTTGTCCTGTACGGGAACAAATGATACAGTGCTCGAGCTGCCAATTTCAGTAAAGCTCTTCGTCAAAGATATTAACTACACTTCCCAGGTAATTCAATTATATGATCCAGATCGGTGTTTGCCAAAGCTGCTTCAAGGGCTCAATTTATCTTCCTCGCCTTTTCTATACAACACAGATGAAGATTTCTTAGATAACTATACCGTTCTCAGATGTCCCGCAAGAGAAACCGACGATGACCGTATGATCCCTTGTCTTGGTGGTCTTGGCTATCAATTTTATGCCATCTACTCTAACAATTTCGTCGATAAGTACATGTTATCTTGTAGAAAGATGTATACTCTTCGATCAATTCCATATGGAATAGTGGAAAGCTTTGATTCCATATCAAGTCCAGATTCTAGTGTAAGCCGTGTTGATTACCAAATTCTTGAATTGAAGTGGTCCAAACCACACTGCGGACTCTGTGAATCAAAAGGCAAGCAATGCAAATGGAAGAAGAATAGAACTGGATCAAAAACAGAATGCTTCCCGGCAGACGCTAAAGGTATTATCTCCTATCCAATTCTTCACAGTTTTCAAGTCAAACATTTATTGCTATAGTCAAGCTTAACATGTAAATGCTCCTTTGCAATGGCGGATTTCCTGCCCCGTTGGTTCACTCATCTAAGAAAAGAAAAGATGAAAAACTAAGACTTTGCATTTTCGGTTTCTCTCTTTATTTCAGAAATTTCATTTCAATGGCTGGAATGATAAAGTTTCATTGCAAGCACAAATTTTTCGATCAACCTCTAGGCAGTGCTTAATTTAGATTAATGAGTGATTAAGGGAAGCTTCCGTAGTCAGCTTATCTAAAAACCAAAACTTGACAGTTACATGGCGTTGGCCAGATGTAACTCCTTTAGTTTTGATTAGAGAGGGACATCATTCTAAAAAATTAACCGGGTATATGCGGGTAAAGGATTTTATTAGGCCATGAAGCTCTTTCCCTAAAGGATTTCCAGTGATGTTTGGAGATCTAGCAAAGGATAATTTATTACGACGGTGGCATACCAATGGTAAGCTAAGCAAAGATCATTAAGTAGCACATTTAGACCTCTTCAAAGCCTTGAACTTGGACTCGAGCCCTCAATCAATATCATCTCGTCTTTGTTCTGATTTCTCTATTTTCATAATAAAGAATTATGATTGTGTTTATAACTTACTATTCGTAGCAAAATAGTAACAAATTCTCAACTATTCTTTATTCTGTCATTTTTAACAGATGCATCGTCGAAGTTGGTGACTACTGGTAAGTTATCTTTGGCCATTTGGAATATTAGTTTGTTTGGTGATGGAAGTTATTGACTCATAAATGTTTAACATGCAGGTATAATCTTTGGTGTATTTCTATTACTTCTAGCAACCTTTGCTTTCTATTGTGTTTATAGCCGTGGCAAAACAAAAAGAGAAAATCAAGCAAAAATTGAAAAGTTTTTAGAGGATTATAGAAATTTTAAGCCCACAAGATTCTCATATGCTGACATCAAAAGGATTACGAATCAATTCATTGAAAAGTTAGGCCAAGGAGCCTATGGCACAGTGTTTAAAGGAAAGCTTTCTAATGAAGTCCATGTTGCTGTAAAGATTCTAAATACTTCCAAGGGAAATGGAGAAGAATTCATAAATGAAGTAGGAACAATGGGTAAGATCCACCATATTAATGTGGTTCGCTTGGTTGGTTTTTGTGCTGATGGATTTAGGCGAGCTTTGGTTTATGAATTTTTACCAAATGGTTCCTTATTTGAGTTTTTATCTTCAACGAACATTAAACACAATCTCCTTGGTTGGGACAAGTTGCAAGATATTGCTTTTAGTGTAGCAAAAGGAATTGAATATCTTCACCAAGGATGTGATCAACGAATCCTTCATTTTGATATCAAACCTACTAACATTTTGTTAGACTATAATTTCAATCCAAAAATATCTGATTTTGGTCTTTCCAAATTGTGCTCAAAAGATCAAAGTCTAGTATCTATAACTACAGTCAAGGGAACCATTGGTTACATTGCACCTGAAGTGTTTTCTAGAAACTTTGGAAATGTGTCTTATAAATCAGATGTGTATAGCTTTGGAATGTTATTGCTTGAAATAGTTGGTGGAAGGAAAAATATCAATGATATGTCAGAGAACACTAACCAAGTTTATTTTCCTGAATGGATTTACAATTTCTTAGAACAAAGAGAAGACTTACGAATCTTTGTTGATGATGATGGAGAAGCTAAAATTGCAAAGAAACTTGCAATTGTGGGGCTTTGGTGCATCCAATGGTACCCTATGGATCGTCCTTCTATGAAAATTGTGATTCAAATGTTGGAAGGAGAAGGAGATAAGTTAACTATGCCTCCTAATCCCTTTTCCTCTACAGGCCTTTCAAAGGTCAATGTAAGAGCCTTAAATCATGACTTAGAGGTCATCCCAGAATCAGATTAAGTGTATGAAAGCTTGGTGTTGCAATACCAATGGTGATTGAGGCACATCATTGTTCTAGTTCATTCCAATTTGGCTTTTTCTTGAAATATCATTTCTTACCAAATTGTCAAATAAATGTAAACTTTGCTTCTAGTGAAAATACAAAAAGTCTTGGCATAATTTTTTGAATTTTAAGTCTATGGTGTGATCCACACGTCAAGCATTGACTCTAAGTCAATGGTGATTAAGGCACATCATTGTCCTAGTTCATTTCAATTTGGCTTTTTCTTTCAATGTCACCTCTACCAAATTGTCAAATAAATGTAAACTTCATTTCATGTGAAGAGAAAAGAAGTCCTCGCATAACTTTTTGAATTTTGAGTCCATAGTGTGATTAGCATAGTTTGGGATTGACTCTAAGTCAATGGTGATTAAGGCACATCATTGTCCTAATTCATACTAATTTGGTTTTTTCTTAAAATATTGCCTCCTACCAAATGGTTAAGTAAATGTAAACGATGATTCGTGTGAAAAGGAAGGAAATCTTAGCATAACTTTTTGAATTTTGAGTTCATGGTGTGATTAGCACGTTTGGGATTGACTCCAAGTCAATGGTGATTAAGGCACATCATTGTCCTAATTCATGCTAATTTCTCTTTTTATTGTAATATCACCTTCTACCAAATTACCAAGTAAACATAAACTCTGACTCATGTGAAAAGGAAGGAAGTCCTGCGTAACTTTTTTTGAGTTCATGGTGTGATTAGCATGTTTGGGATTGACTCCAAGCCAATGATGATTAATGCTCATTATTGTTGTAGCTCAACATTTAGAATAGAGAAAAAGGTAAAAAAAAAAATTAATGTAAGATTAATGTTTGTATAAAAGTGGAAAATTAACAGAGAAATTTGAGTCTAATGTGATCTTCAAAGTATTTGTAGCTTTATAAGATATCTATTAGTACGAATAGTTTAAGGAATTTAACAAGTCAAAGAAAAGAAGCAAGTAAGAAAAACTCTTATATTTTGCATGTCCAACGCGGTTTTAGGTGGTCCTTTGAGTATTATCAAACATCTACTGATGGGATTGATGGGAATGGTTGAAAGAAATTTGATAAGACATAGAAAAGAAGTAGTTAAAGTTCCTCTGTATTGCAAGATTAAAGACATCAAGTGATATTTATAGCTAAAGAAATTCTATAGCACTATCATATTCAGACCATTCAACGTGAACACTTTATGGTCAACGTTCAAACGAGCGAGGAAGCAGTAACAATAATCTTTGTGTTCAAGTGGACAATCTAAGGAGAGAAAAGAATATTAGTATGGGCCTCAATGCACCGTGGAAATAGTCGATGGGGAATTTGGAAAAATGGGCCATGTAACGCTCAAGCTAGGCCATTTATAAGTGTAATCTACATAGAAGAATAATTTCGGCATTCAGGTTCAAGTTGTAAAATTTTCTTGGGCCCATACTCAAATAGAATTTTTTTAATTTAAAAAAAATCTTTTTAATATTACAACACACACGTGCTCAATTTAAGCGTGTAGAATGTCAAATCTTAAATTTTTCAATTAAATTTTTTATTAATTTATTACTGAACCATCTAAGTAAGTGACAAATGCTTAGATTGAGCAAGCTTTACTATTAGGTTTCAGCAAGCATTATTAGTGGGCTTCAACGGATGTTGGCTCTTGCCGTGACTAGTTTTAGATAGGACTCTATGGTAGGCAACAATGTTGTGGGCTTTAGAGCTTGCGAGACTGAATTCAGGAACTGGGTAGCGTCTCCTAGCTGGCAATTGCAAGCATATGGTGGGCAACAATGTTGTGGTTTAGAGCTTTGTGCGACTAAATTAAGCATATGGAAGGCAACAATGTCGTGGGCTTTAGAGCTTTGTGAGACTGAATTCAGGAATTGAGTGGCGCCTCCTAGCCGGCGATTGCCAGCATAAGATGCCTAGTCCCTCCAAAGCCAATGTTGATGGCTTAGCGTAAGCCTTTAGGAATTCCTGGGCATCGCAAAGTAAGTTGAGCGTTGAGGTCTCAAGTTAAATTTTTAAGTCACTATTTAACTGAACTAAAAAACATTGCGATTAATCAAAACAGGAGACCTTTTTTCTCCATACAATCGAACTATACAGGTTCAAATCGCCAAAAAAGGAAGTAAAAAAATCTCAGAAATCGGAGCAGCGACCGTTACGCTCCCAATCGCCGTACCAAGTAGGCTTAGGCCCCCGGGGTCCACCGATCTCGCCGGCCTTTTTATTCACGAAGACGCCACCTTCCCCGTCGTTTTCATCTTCTGGATGACCTTCCTTTTCTTTGCTTTCGAGATCTTTTTCGGTAGCCTCTGCTCGTGGCTTATCAGACTTCTCTTCCACAGGATATGACTGCTGAGTCACGGAGCAGATGAGTCGGCTCACTGATTTCGACCAGAAGAGAGTTACCAGGTCGGATCGAGCGTGGGAGATGCTTGAGAATAGACGGGGAAGATTGCTCGCCGCCATTGAACAGAGAAAGAGACATAAACCCTCAGAAGTAGGAGGAGGTTGAGGCCACGTATAGAAGCTGTCCACAAGTTAACGGCGTCGTGTTGCTGGCAAAATCTGCAACGTGGATTATTGATGGGGCCTTCACTAAAAAATTTTGGTGAGGCATCATCGTAACATTCCACAGCAATAACAATAATTACGATATCAATTACACACAAGATCCTATTAGACAGCCTTTGAGATGTCTCGGTGGAACCATTCATTGTTCTAAGCAGAAGAGTTGGCACCTTCGGTTGGAACGGAAGAGTTCGGAAATTCTGAAGGCATGCCACGAATTCGGATCCACCATACCACCAGGAGGTGAAGATTTACTCTTAAAAAGAAAAAACGAGGAGAATAGCAATTATATCGGCGGTCATGGAAGAGAAGCCTCATTTGGTGAGGGTCTAATTGACCACCAAATCTACATGTTTACTGTTTTAACCATTTTCTTTTCCTAAAATGATGGGATATAACCCACAACACTCAATTTCGAATTAATGTATGTTTTCTTTCTGTTAAATATGATCGGATGGATAGTAATTACTTTGTTGCATATGTTAACTAAAAGGGGGAGACAGAAGGATAAAATAGTTAATAAAAGTGTTCCAGTCATTCCTTTTCTTTTAACCGCGGATTGCAACGACATCTAACGTATCCGAGAGCCAACCAACGTGTGTTACTCTAGCAATAATCAATGGTCTATGATTTTATGCGAAAACAATACTTATACGATTGGACCGAAGCGCTTTGAAGCTTGATAATGGGAGCTCCAAAGACGCCCCTAAAAGGTAATACAAGTATTATAATTTTGCCTTGTCGTATTGGGCTTCCTTTAAGCAAGTCTCTGATAATAAAGATTCTGAGGTAACAAGCAAGCGCAAGAGGAGAAAGAGAGAGGAGGCGAAGAAGAAGAAGAAGAAGAAGACGATAATGGGTGGAGAAGATAAGGCCTTTGAATAGAATTCTGCGCATTAAATTCCCCGACACCCAAAATCAGCTTCAGGTTTTCTCTCTCTCAATTTTTCCTCCCAATCTCTTTTCTTTTCCAAACATTTTCTTTGCTTCACTTATATGAAAGTAATTTCTGGTTGGTCAAACAAATTGTTGGTTTTATTTTATCTTATGCCTTTTTTTTTCTTTTTTAATTTTAATTTTAATTTTAATTTTATTTTTATTTTTTATTTTTATCTTCCTTGCAGCATCAACTATTACAATGCAAGGACACCAATAAGTTGAGATATACACTGTTGCTATTTTCGTTTTCCATGTCTCCAAATTTCATGAAGATAATAATAATTGGGCAAATTGCACTACTTTGGAGAAAAACATTTCTCCAAAATTATACAACATAGATTTATCTTTTACACCAAGAGAGATCTCCCTCAAAGTTGACTTACAAACAACAAACTAGCACCGCCTACAGTACCACTTATAGAGTTAACTCAGTAAAATTAAGCTACCGATTTTTCACATTAAATTCTAGCACCTATGTATTTTAAACAACTCTCAAATAATATGAATTTTACAAAGGATTCCTTAATGCAGAAAAGCCCCAAACCAAATTTCCAGGGGTTTAGTGAACAGTAACCCGAGATTCAATTTACTGCAATCGGGCCACAATAAATTTCAAAATTACAAACAAACAAAAAAAAAAATGCAAACGCAATAGTTCTAATCTGAGCCTTAGAACAAAAACCCCCAAACTTTCAACTTAGGATTCGATTTCTGTATACAAATATACATGTGTGATTCTAACGGATTTGTGTACAAATCATAATAATAGTAGCGTTGAGCTCGTCTGTAACGACAAATACAACAACTTTTACCAATTAGAACTCGAGAAGCACAAATCTTTTTGAGCACCGAAGACCAAGAAGTTTACTACTTGTGTAAGAAAAACTACTATGAGCTCGTTGTCACCTTTCTCAAAAACCCGTCGAGAATTTAAACTGCAAAAGTATCCATTCTGCAGCTTCAGATCAGGGAATCGGCCTTTATGAAGAGGATCGGCAGCTTCGCCCTTGTCTCAGCTCCATTTTTTCATACGGGTCCACATGTTTCAAAATAGCCAAGGTTGTGTCAATTTTGTCCTGTAAAGCGATCCTTCTTCAAAACTTGTCGCATAGATTAGTAGAACAATGACCCTTCACGCAGAACAATGTCGTGTAGCTTCAGTTTATCACCCGTCTCACCTAATACGACGTCGTGTTACTCTGCGTGCTAATCATTCCTGCATTTCGAACACGGTTTTCGTCCATGAGCTTAAACGCAGAGATTAAGTCTTTTTTCTTTTTTCTTTTTTTTATCTACTTTTCAACGGCCGTTGTTTTCACGCACAGCTTTAGATAATGAAAAACGCGTTTTGTGTATTACGTCGTTTTTAAGATAAAACGTTAAACACGCGGACACCCATGGCATCTTTAGTGCGGTGATGTAAAGTGTATACTTATTTTATCCAAACCATATAGGCATATGCATTGCATTATATATTAGATAATTTTCAATAATTACACGAGGTATGGGCGCATTGAAAATGCACAACTATGGGAGTTGGTCACATTATAATATCTTACGCCAATATTCCTTGTTATTTGTTGCACGTTTTCTAAATATACATAAACATATTTTTAATTTATTTGTTATCATTTTTTTCATTAACAAAACTACAAAATGAAAGACCCCTTTTTTTCCCAACAACATTTTAAAAGAAACCTATTAGCTCTAACTCTTGATATTTTCTATTAGAAAGGATTCCAAGAATATTAAGATATATCTCTTAAGATATAGATATAATTGAGAAAGAAAAATAATTGTAAGTTATAAAAGAGATTGCTTCATAAATTATTTCCTACTTGTAAAACCTTGACACAAACAACAAGAATTAGTCCAATTGTTAAAGCTAGATTAATAAAGATGATAATTGGATAAAGAAGGATAGCACCATGTCTTCCCAACATAAACTCATTAGTTACATATAGATAGAATTTGAAGATTCGAAATTATGTAACAACAAGAGTTATCATAAATCAACCAATAGTTTCTACATACCTTTGTACTTCAAATAAAGATAAGGAATTAATTACAATGTACTAAGTTATGAATTAACTTGCATCTATAATCAAGTAGAGTGACTTGATTCATTTGATTGAATTGATGAAGAAGTTGAATTCAAGTTTCCACGAACATCTGTTAAGAAGGGTTTGGGGGGCATTTGTAAGCATTCAACATCTTCTTCAAACATTTGTATAACTTTGTTCATTGAGGGGCGATCACTAGGCTTCATTTGAATGCACCACAAAGCAATTATAATCATCTTTTGAACTATTTTATTTTCCTCTTTTGTAGCAGCTTTAATTTCTATGTTTTTCCCATCATGTAGCCGGTCATAAGCCCAAGTGGGAAAGTAAATTTGGCTTGAATAGTTTGCATATGCATTCAAGTTCTTTCTTTTACCGGCCATTTCCATCAACAACATTCCAAAACTATAAACATTAGCTTTATATGAAATACCTCCAATATTTTTATAAAATAACTCAGGAGCCATATATCCCAATGTCCCTCTTGCAGCAGTTAAAGAAATAACACTATCATTTACCAAAGAAAATTTTGCTAGGCCAAAGTCAGAAACCTTGGGTGTAAACTTCTCATCAAGAAGAATATTGTGAGGCTTTATATCAAAATGTAAAATTTGCATCTCACATCCTTGATGTAAATATTCAATCCCATGAGCCACTCCTAGTGCTATATGAAACATCTTATCATAACTCAAAGGGGTACTTGTGAAAATACGTGTTTATTTAAAGAGCCATTGGGCATGAACTCATACACCAAAGCTTGTTTTGACCCTTCAACACAAAAACCAATTAGTTGCACTATATTAGTATGATGAATCCTTCCAATAGTTGCAACTTCGCTCATAAAATCTTGCCCGTTAGCCTTGGAATTACATAACATCTTTACATCTACAAGGCAACCACTTTGAAGTGTTCCTTTAAATACAGAGCCATATCCTCCTTCACCCAATTTGTCTTTAAAACTTTTGGTCATCTTCTTGATATCTGAATATGAGTATCTTATTGGCATGAGATTATTGTTCCTCACTAAAAATTCTTCAATAACATTATACTCTGACAAATGTCTCTTCCACCATTTATATGTCAAGAATGCCATCACAAAGGGAGCTCCAAGAATAGTTTTTACTATTTGGTGGTATAATAGAACTGAAAAAAATCACCAATATAGATTGTAAGAGAATACATAGTTGTATTGCTGTTCAATTTTTTTTTTAAGTATACTTACGGCTTAATAACCTTAGATACTAGTGATTAACCACACTACTTTTTTTTGGTTAAATATCTTTAATATTTCCATATTGGCCGTATGTTTAATTCATGTTTTATAGTGTAAAGAATAATCCGCTAAATAGCAGAAAAATTACTATAGAAAGAACCTACCGTAAAGTAAGGTCGCGAATGTAAGTTCTCGAATTCCACCAGCTGCAAGGAATATAAAAAAGTGAATTGATTTAAAAAAATTGCTTAAATAATTTTCACCTGGGATCACACTCAAAAAGAAATAAAATCGATAATGTAAAACTTCTAGACCATGTATTTGATCTTTAAATTGGATTATGCACGATTCTGCGAGCTTGAGCTAAGGTCTAGCAATAGATGACTTATTTACTAATTGAAGCTCAGAAGCACTATTTCAATTAGGTTATAATTCAATAGATGTGAAAATATGCACAAAATCTAACTCTTTCTAGCTATCTTATCAAGGAATAACGATGGAAGGCAAAGTCTTATTCAAGACGGGAAGAAAATTTCTCAAGAGGTTTATATTTTTCATTTCCTCGTTGCTGCCAAAATCTAAACGAAACCTAAAATTTTAAGATCAACCATCTGCCAAGCACATGTTCATCCTTTACTTGAGTAATCATCAAGAGCAACTGATTTAATTATATATCATTATGCCATTCTACAATATCATGCAAATAAGCTTATGAGATCGAAACCTTACCTTTGCCATGGTTGTCAAATGTGTTTTCTGTTACTCCTATTTTGACAAAGAAAACAATAATGTTAGTGTTGGTTAACATAAAATTGGACTCAACACTTCTTTAAAATTTAATATATAGTACTTGCTGTATTATCCATTTAGACACTAATGTTTCAGTGAATTGAACATTAGTTAGCTTAACAAGACTTCAGTGAGGTTTTAATGAAGAATTGAACTCCACTGATGTACATAGTTTGCAACTCATATGATGTCCATTGGGTTATTCATAAAAGAATTAAAAGGCGGGGGCCTTGGCTCAGTGGCGCTCTCTGAGCCAAACCTTGACCGACCGTCCAACCGGTCATGGGTTCGAATCCCCCGTCCCCCGTCCCCCCTAAAACCTATCAAGGTTTCAATTAGGTTATAACAGAATTTACATACTCACATGTAAGGAATAGTAACTCTTTCTCACTATCTTATCAAAGCAAAAATAGGAAAAGATAGAGAAAATTTTGAATTCAAGATAAGAAGTTGATTTATTAAGAAATTTGTATTTTTTATTTTGTCATTGCTTCCAAATCCAAAGGAAGCCTTAAATATTTTTCATTTATCAAATTTAAAATTTGTTTTTTTTTCATTTTAATCAATAGATGAATGACTTTTCAAGCACCTGTTGTCTTCACTAACGTTAGAGTTGAAAGTTTTGTGCTGATTACTTAAACACTAACGTTAGAAGTCTAGGCTTTAAATTGGGCTGAGCTCGATCCAATGAGCTTGAGGTTTGTTGTTGCAGTTAACGAATTATTTGTTTATTGATGCTCGCAAGCATGGTCAACCATTTCCCAAGACATAGTTGTACTCAGCTTAGCTCATCGCCCAGGATGATTGCTACAATTCCATATCATTGAATCACTCTGTTTCATCCTAGAAATAACATTTTGAGATTGGAACCTCACCTTTATCATACAGCCGATAAAGTCGTCCTCCTGACTCTGTAGTGACAACGAAAAAAATGTTGTCAATATTTGGAAACTTGACATTTCTATTAATGTTTTAAAATATTTTCATGTAACTTCAGTAATTTTTCATCATGTATTCATATTAGAGCTATTTTCCTTGTTCAGATTATAAGGAGTGGTTTCTTTATTGAAAAAAAAAAAGGATGAAAAAAATGATTACGATCAAAAGAGAGGTAGTGGTTCTTACCATAGATTACAGCTCCTAGTGCAAGCAGAAATTCTGCAACAATAAAAATAAATGATTCACAAATTATTTGGTATATTGACTTGATTAATTGTAAAAAGTCTAGAAAGTAATGAAAAGTGAGATATGAATTATTTGTTTCATTCAATTTCTATCTCACTGGCTCGTTCTATCATACATCTTCAAACAACTTTCCGAGACCAAAAATCTTACCTACGAATTTCGTAAGTAGTCCCCAAAGGAATCCTGCTTTACCAAAGAAAAGAATAACATCAGATTCTGGAAAGTTTGGAATGAAAACTAGAGTTTTTATACTGCTAATCAACAAGTAATATACAACAGGCTGTCATAACATTGTTATAGTATTTGGTAAGCACCAAGAGGCTTCCTCTAAAAGAAGCTCACGTGCAAGCTAAAAGTTCAAGAATCCATGGTATATAGATGGTGTGGGTCAAAATCAGGCACAAAAGGAGAAAGAAACGCTTAAAAAAGGAAAATAATGCTCAACAGAAAAGATATCATTGAAACTGAAATTGTTGCCGTCGTTTTTCTCGCATTCTTCACTCACCACGTGTTAGACGGTTGCACCGGTCAGTGAAATTCGCCCCATCGAGGGTGCAAAGGCTTGGGCCCGTGTAGTTGTCACACATTACTTGGACCCATGAAAGCTTAAAGTCATAGCCCAGTTGATACTAAACTTTTGCACACGTATTTGGATATTGATCTGGTGACGATGTTGGCAGTATTTTCTCTACTCGGCACGAGTCCTCCAAATCCTCTTGAGACGGGTCCCTAAGAACATATCTATTGTTGTGTAGTCTGTAGCTCTCCCACATCGGTTCAGGGTGGCCGAGTTAACGGCCATATAAGTGGGGTACTCTCACTTCCTATTAGATCCTTTTTGGGGGTGCTGAGGCCTTCTTAACATGGTATCGGAGCCGATGGTTTAGGCCCGGACTGATGTGGTCTCTTCTATCTCTCGCTTGGCTTTCCTCCGGGAGGGGGCATGTTGTGTAGTCTGTAGCTCTCCCGCTCTCCCACATCGGTTCAGGGTGGCCGAGTTCAAGAAAACCATTGTATGTTCAGAGATCAAGCTATCAGAGAAGAGGTTCCACATCATGTAAGAAGAGCCACTACAATTGACAAATACACCACCATAATCTAGGGAGTATGGATCCCCGGTGCTGAAATTCCGCGAGCCTAGAGAATGGGCAGAGATGAAGGAGCCGGTATTGCTCTGAATACCAGAATCTACAGCTCGGATTGTGTAGTCATTGTAGTTGATTTCCTGGACTTTGTACTTTCCAGAATATAAGTACAACACTGTCTGATTATTCTCACATGTCAGGTTGTATTTTTGATTGCCGCAGTTCTCTGGATCGGATTTTTGATTGCCGCAGTTCTCTGGATCGGTGTCCAGCCGAAACGGATAGCTTATGTTACTGATGTCACCGCAGAAAGAAGGAGGACAGTGATCATGAGTAGCGTTGGCACTGCGAGCCTGATGGACTAGGACAAGAAAAACAATTAGGGCCGTCAGTCCCCCGTGGAAGAACACTTCTGCTGCCATTGGGAAATAGAGAAGATCTTGAGAGAAGGATATAGCTTCCGCGATCCCCAGCTACAGCTGGGAAACCTTGCTGACCAGAAAAAGAGAGAAAAAGCTTTCCGAGATGGCGCAAGATTCAGACTTAGTAGATGAAGAAGAAAAAATTTGGAAAATCCTCGTTTTAGAGGACAAGAAGAAGAAAAAGAAAACAGGGCGGGGGAGCGCTGACTCCCGTTTCGGAGAAGACTCACTGGTGGAGACTCAAGTATATAATTCTGTTTTCTTAATTAACTTGAAACCATGATTTCCATCTTTAAGTAAGGTATAGTTTGTCATTTTGAAAATATAAAAAGTGTTATTTATCATAATAAAAAGAGAATGTGATATACCAAAAAATAAAAAAATAAATATATGAGGCCTATCTGAAACAAATATTTTATCATGGAGCGAGAAAACAATAAAACTAATGGTATTTTTGTAAGAAGAAGGACGCGCCACGCCTCTTGGTGCGAAGTTTCTGAGTCAATAGGCCATTACTTGCTCCCACGCGAAGGACGCACCCCTAGTCATTGCTTGGTGCCGAGTCTTCACGCCCACGTTGAGGATGCATGCCCTGGTCAATACGCGTTCGTGGGACTTGATTCTTCAATAATGGTTGCCTCAATTTCTCCATGCCCTGGTCAATACGCGTTCGTGGGACTTGATTCTTCAATAATGGTTGCCTCAATTTCTCTATGAAGTGATGGGGGACCAACGATGTTCAGTCATCACCACCGCAAGGTCCAAGTCTACACGAGAAGTTCACCCGAAATTTACTAGTCCCGTGATTGAAGTAAAGAGGTAATCATCGCAGAAGCCAAAGTTCATAAATCCGTCGAACAAGAGATATTAAAAAGGCTGAGAAACCTTCCGGACCAGTACAGAGATGGATCTTTGCCTAAAACCTTCAATCTTACCCTTCTTCGTGTTTATGGCTGTCATCATAGACCTTGGAGAATGCCACAATGAGTGTAATGAATCCCGGTGTGGAGCCCATGGTCCACCCGTACGGTTTCCCTTCCGACTCAACAGCCAACCAGACCGCTGTGGGTATCCTGGATTTCATCTATCATGCACTGAAACAAATGATACGGTGCTCGAGCTGCCGATTTCAGTAAAGCTCTTTGTCAAAGAGATTAACTACACATCTCAGGTTATTCAATTATATGATCCACATGATTGTTTTCTAAGGCAGTTTCGGGCACTCGATCTATCTTCCACGCATTTTCGATTCAATCAAGAATTCTACAACAATGGCTTCCAAAACTCTGGCTTGTTCAATTGTTCCCCAAGAAAAGTGGACTATCTCAAGATCATCACTTGTTTCAGTGGCCCAGGCTATCAAGTTTATGTCGCGGACATTGATCTCTTAGTCAACACAGAATTGCTGTCTTGTACAAAGATGTGTAGTCTTCGATCAATTCCAGATGATATCGTGTCCTCCAATGAGAAAAATCTCGAAATGAAGTGGTCCAGACCAGATTGCGGACTCTGTGAAGTAAAAGGCAAGAAATGCAGATGGAAGAATAATAGCACTCAGTCAGAAACTGAGTGCTTCCCCAGAGATGCAGGTATTGTCTTCTATCCAGTTCTTCACGGTTCTCAAGCTAACATGTATATATTAGGTCAAGATAAGCATATAACTTATCCTCTGCAACAGCGGATTTTCCAGCCCCGCTGATTCATTCATCTAACAGCGTAAAATTTAAAGGGAGAAGCCAGAGAGACTCGGCATTTCCAATTTGTGCCTTAAATTAAACAACATCTTTCCAGTGGATGAATAATAGAGTTTCGTTGCAACATGAATTAGGCAATCAACTTCTCCTTGTCAATCTTCGATGTAGATGAATGACTGATCAGGGTAAGCTTCCGTAGTAAGCTAATTTAAAAACCAAAACATGGCACTTTTGAATGGCATCGGCAAAAAAATAACTCCTCTAGTTTCGACCAGAAAAGGGCATCATTCTTTAAAAGTAACCAGACGTGTGCTGGTAAAGAATCTTATTAGGCTATCTAGCTTTTTCCCCTCGAGGACTTTCTCCAACTGTCGTCGTTGGACGCCAGGCAAGAGGTAACTTCCTCACAATGATGCCATAAAAATGCAATACCGATAAATCATTGCATAACTCAATTAATTCAATCCTTTAATCATACCATCAGGACTTGGTTCTGATTTCTCTATTTGAAAAAATGAAATTGTATAGGTGGGATTTTGACTAAGTTATTAGTAAAGAATTCTTACCAACTATATATTTTTTCATATATATAACAAAAGGCTAATTATGTAAGTTTTTATCAGGTGTATCAACAAAGTTAAAGTTGGTGACTATTGGTAAGTTGTCTTTGACCATTTGAAATTCTCATTAGTAGGGTGACAAATTCCTAACTTAAAAATGTTTTATATACAGGTCTAATCTTAAGTGTATTTGTTTTAGTTTTAGCAATCTTTGCTCTCTATCATATTTATAGCCATGGTAAAATTGAAAAAGAAAACCAAGCAAAGATTGAAAAGTTTTTAGAGGATTATAGAAATTTTAAGCCTACAAGATACTCATATGTTGACATTAAAAGGATTACAAATCAATTCATTGAAAAGTTAGGCCAAGGAGCTTATGGGACAGTGTTTAAAGGAAAGCTTTCCAATGAAGTTCATGTTGCTGTGAAGATTCTAAACATATCCAAGGGAAATGGAGATGAATTCATAAATGAAGTAGGAACAATGGGTAAGATCCATCATGTTAATGTGGTTCGCTTGGTTGGTTTTTGTGCTGATGGATTTAGGCGAGCTTTAGTCTATGAATTTTTACCAAATGGTTCCTTATTCAAGTTCATATCTTTAGCAAACATTAAGAAAAATCTACTTGGTTAGGACAAGTTGCAAGATATTGCTTTTGGTGTAGCAAAAGGAATTGAATATCTTCACCAAGGATGTGATCAACGAATCCTTCATTTTGATATCAAACCTCATAACATTTTGCTAGATGAGAATTTCAATCCAAAAATATCTGATTTTGGTCTTTCCAAATTGTGTTCCAAGGATCAAAGTATAGTATCTTTGACTACAGTCAAGGGAACCATTGGTTACATTATACCTGAAGTGTTTTCTAGAAACTTTGGGAATGTGTCTTATAAATCAGATGTGTATAGCTTTGGAATGTTGTTGCTTGAAATAGTTGGTGAAGGAAAAATATTGATGATATGTCAGAAAACACTAATCAAGTTTATTTTCCTGAATGGATCTATAACTTCTTAGAACAAAGAGAAGACTTACGAATCTTTATCGATGATGATGGAGATGCTAAAATTGCAAAGAAACTAACAATTGTAAGGCTTTAGTGCATCCAATGGCACCCGATAGATCGTCCTTCTATGAAAGTTGTGATTCAAATGTTGGAAGGAGAAGGAGATAAGTTAACCATGCCTCCAAATCCCTTTTCCTCTACAAGCGTTTCAAAGGTCAATGCAAGAGCTCTAAATCATTAGTTAGAGGTCATCCCAGAATCAGATTAAGTATTTGAAAACTTGGAGCTACAACACCAATGCACAAATCAACTATCTTGTACTTGAAAGAATTTATTGTGCTGTAATTAATGCAAGGACTTCTCTCTTTTCTTGTTTTAGCCTATAAGCAACTTATTTTTGCTCTCTTTTTGTTTCCTCTCTTGTCTTTCCTTTTTTGTTGTCTATTTCAATTTTTCATGATTTAACAATTGGATTCTACTATCATATATTTGTTTTTGGTGAGAAATAGGTGTTATTGCATGTGAATTGCCCTTCTCCAAAAGGAAATTTTGAGGACAAAAGTCACATATAAAAAAAAATGGTCATTCACTAATGCTTAAATATAAAGAAATATTATTTCAATTCATAAGCTAACTTTTATATTGGACTTTAAGCTTTCTAAGGTGCTATCAAAATCCAAATTGATCCATTACAATCCCCATTCAACTGAGTTTTCAAAATATGCTTAATGTATGAGAAATATCAGTTCTACCATATTCAACCTTAAACCTAATTTAAGTTTGGTAAGCGAAAAAGTATTAAGATTAAAAGTCCAATATAAGAAAAATACAATCCTTGATTAATTTTTAAATTCAAAAAAATATCTCCTTAGCTCATAACCTAACTTTTATTTTAAACTTTGGACTTTCTTATCAAAATTTGCACATTTAGCATAGTTAATGGCTAGTCATGAAAAGAATATCTATACTTTATAAATCATACACCATGGATTTCTAGTTATGTATATATTCATATGATATCCTAAGTAATTACTTGATCTCAATCATACATTACAAAAACTTAAAAAGTTGTGTTCAAATAAGTTTCAAGGAAGGCTCATCTTGAATAATTTCATTAGCTTACTTAAATTCAAATTTGAGGCCAACTTCATCATAAACCTCCACTAATGCTAACTTCAATTTAGGGCTTAAAAGGGTACTGAGTTTCTAATTATATTAATTAATAGATTAAAAAGCACAAAAAAAATGAAGAAACAATGATCTACAAGGATGGATGTATATTGATGGATTACATAGATTGATTTCTTGTGAGCCCTACCTAGTTGCCAAATAAATGTGAACTTTGCTTGGTATGAAAAGGAAAGAAATACTACCATAGCTCTTTTGTCTTTTGAGTCCATGGTGTGTTTAGCATATCTTGGATTCACTTCAAGTCAATGGTAATTAAGGCACATCATTGTCCTAAGTTTGGTTTTTCTTGAAATACCACTTCCTAACAAGTTGCTAAGTAAACCTAAAGTTTGCTTCATATGAAAAGGAAAGAAGTCCTACCATAACTTTTTTGTCTTTTAAGTCCATGGCTTGATTAAGTTGAGTTAAATTGACTACAAGTTAATGGTGACTAAGGCAAATCATTGTCCTAATTAATGGTAGTTTGTCTTTTTCTTGAAATATTGTTTCTTATTAGGTTGCCTAATAAACATGAAGCTTGCTTTATCAGAAAAAGTCCTAGCATAATTCTTTTGATTTTTGAGTGCATGGCATGATTAGCACATCTCATATTGATTTCATGTCAATGATGATTAAGGCACATCATTGTCCTAGGTCATGCAAGTTTGTATGTTTGTTGAAATATCATTTTCTTACCAACTTGCCATATAAACATGAAGCTTGCTTATTGTGAAAAGGAAAGAAGTCCTATCATAACTCTTCTAGGTCCATGGCATGATTTACAAGTCTTAAATGGACTCCAAGTCAATGGTGATCAAGGCACATCATTATCCTAGTTCATGCTAGTTGCCAAAAAAACGTGAACTTTGCTTAGTGTGACAAGGAAAGGAGCCATGCCATAACTTTATTGGCTTTTTAGTCCATGGCATGATTAACATGTCTCAAACTAACTCCAAGTCAATGGTGATCAAGGCTCTTTATTGTTGCAACATTTAGACAATGGAAGAAAGGTAAAAACAATTAATGTAAGACTAATGTTTGTATAAAGTAGGGAAAAAAAAAAGAAAGAAAGAAATTTGATCCTAATGCAATCCTTAAAAATATTTGTAACTTTATGTTACATCTATTGATATGAATGATTTAAAAAGATTTAATGAGTCAAAAAAAGAAGCAAGTAAGAAAAACCCTTATATTTTGTAAGTCCAATATAGTATTATGTGGTCCTTTAAGTATCATGAAATATTCATTAATAGGAATGATTGAAATGAATTTGATAAGGTAGAGAAAACAAGAAACTAAGAATAGTCTTTTTATATTGCATATCAAAGATATAATTAAAATTCCTATTTCAAGAAAACCAATGGCACTCTCATATTAAGACTTTTCAATGTGCAAAGACTTTATGTTCAACATTTAAACAAGAGAGGGAACATGAGACACCATAGTAGCGATAACCTTTGCATTCAAGTAGAAAATTTGAATAGCAAAGAATATTATTATTGACCTTAATGCACCACAAAAATTATTGAGTAGGAATTTGGAGAAATGGGCCATATAGCATCAAGGAACGATTGGCTCTTTCCATGACTAGTTGTAACTAGTCAAGGATAAGAAGCAAGCAAGAAAAATCCTTATATTTCACAAGTCCAACACGGTATCGGGTGGTCCTTCAAGTATCATGAAATATCCATTGATAGGAATGGTTGAAAGGAATTTGATAAGATAAAGAAAACAAGCGACTAAGAAAAGTCTTTCTCTATTGCACATCAAAGACGTAATAATGATTCCTACCTCATGAAAACCAATGGCACTCTCATATTAAGACTTTTCAATGTGCAAAGACTTTATGGTCAACATTCAAACAAGAGAGGGAACATGAGACACCATAGTAGCGATAACCTTTGCATTCAAGTAGAAAATTTGAGTAGCAAAGAATATTATTATTGACCTTAATGCACCACAAAAATTATTGAGTAGGAATTTGGAGAAATGGGCCATATAGCATCAAGGAACAATTGGCTCTTTCCATGACTAGTTGTAGCAAGTCAAGGATAAGAAGCAAGCAAAAAAAATCCTTATATTTTACAAGTCCAACACGGTATCAAGTGGTCCTTCAAGTATCATGAAATATACATTGATAGAAATGGTTGAAAGGAATTTGATAAGACAGAGAAAACAAACAACTAAGAATAGTCTTTCAATATTGCACATCAAAGACATAATTAAGATTCCAGAAAACCAATGGCACTCTCATATTAAGACTTTTCAATGTGCAAAGACTTTATGGTTAACATTCAAACAAGAGGGGGAAACATGAGACACCATAATGACGATAACCTTTGCATTCATGTAAGAAATTTAAGTAGCAAAAAATATTAGTATTGACCTCAATGCACCATAGGAATGATTGAATGGGAATTTGGAGAAATGTGCCATATAGCATCAACGAACGATTGGATCTTGCCATGACTAGTTTTAACAAGTCAAAGATAAGAAGCATGTAAGAAAAAACCCTTATATTTTACAAGTACAACATGGTATTAAGTGATCCTTCAAGTATCATGAAACGTCCATTGATGGGATTGATTGAAATGAATTTGATAAGGTAGAGAAAACAAGCAACTAAGAATAGTCTTTCTATATTGCACATCAAAGACATAATTAAGATTCCTATATCAAGAAAACCAATGGCACTCTAATATTAAGACTTTTCAATGTGCAAAGACTTTATGTTTAACATTTAAACAAGAGAGGGAACATGAGACACCATAATGACGGTAACCTTTGCATTCACGTAGAAAATTTAAGTAGCAAAGAATATTATTATTGACCTTAATACACCACAAAAATGATTGAGTAGGAATTTGGAGAAATGGGCCATATAGCATCAAGGAACGATTGGCTCTTTCTATGACTAGTTGTAGCAAGTCAAGGATAAGAAGCAAGCAAGAAAAATCCTTATATTTTACAAGTCCAACACGGTATCAGGTGGTCCTTCAAGTATCATGAAATATCCATTGATAGGAATGGTTGAAAGGAATTTGATAAGACAAAAGAAAACAAGCAACTAAGAAAAGTCTTTCTCTATTGCACATCAAAGACATAATAATGATTCCTACCTCATGAAAACCAATGGCACTCTCATATTAAGATTTTTCAATGTACAAAGACTTTATGTTCAACATTTAAATAAGGGAGGGAACATGAACACCATAGTAATGGTAACCTTTGCATTCAAATAGAAAATTTGAATAGTAAAGAATAGTATTATTAACCTTAATGCACTATAGGAATGATCAAGTGGGAATTTGGAGAAATGGGCCATATAGCATCAACAAACGATGGCTCTTGCCATGACTAGTTCTTGCAATTCAAGGATAAGAAGCGAGCAAGAAAAATCCTTATATTTTGCAAGTCTAACACGATATTAGGTGGTCCTTTGAGTATCATGAAACATCCATTGATAGGAATGGTTGAAAGGGATTTGATAAGACAAAGAAAAGAAGAAACGAAAAAAAGATTTTCTATATTGCATATTAGAGACATAATTGAGATTTTTATCTTAAGAAAATCTATGATGCTTTCATATAAAGACTATTCATTTAATGCACCACAGGAAAGATCAAATGGGAATTTGGAGAAATGGGCCACATAGCATCAACGAATGATTAACTCTTGCCATGACTACTTTTAGCAAGTCAAGGATAAAAAGCAAGCAAGAAAAACCTTTATATTTTGCAAGTCCAAAAGGGTATTAGGTGGTCCTTCAAGTATCATGAAATGTCCATTGATAGGAATGGTTGAAAGGAATTTGATAAGATAAAGAAAACAAGTAACTAAGAAAAGTCTTTCTCTATTGCACATCAAAGACGTAATAAAGATTCCTATCTCAAAAAAACCAATAACACTCTCATATTAAGACTTTTCAATGTGCAAAGACTTTATGTTTAACATTCAAATAAAAGAGGGAACATGATACACCATAGTAATGGTAACCTTTGCATTCAAGTAAAAAATTTAAATAGTAAAGAATATTATTATTGACTTTAATGCACCACAAGAAAGATCAAGTGGGGATTTGGAGAAATGGGCCACATAGCATCAATGAATGATTGACTCTTGCCATGACTACTTTTAGCAAGTCAAGGATAAAAAGCAAGCAAGAAAACCCTTAAATTTTGCAAGTCCGACATGGTATTAGGTGGTCCTTCAAGTATCATGAAATGTCCATTAATAGGAATGGTTGAAAGGAATTTAATAAGATAAAGAAAACAAGCAACTAAGAAAAGTCTTTCTCTATTGCACATCAAAGACGTAATAAAGATTCATATCTCAAGAAAACCAATGACACTCTCATATTAAGACTTTTCAATTAGCAAAGACTTTATGGTCAACATTAAAAAAATAAATAAAAGGAACCTAAGACACCATTGTAACAATAACCTTTGCATTCAAGTAGACAATTTAAGTAGCAAATAATACTACTATTGACCTTAATGCACCACAAGAAAGATCAAGTGGGAATTTGGAGAAATGGGCCACATAGCATCAATGAATAATTGACTCTTACCATGACTACCTTTAACAAGTCAAGGATAAGAAGGAAGCAAGAAAAACCATTATATTTTGAAAGTCCAATACGGTATTAAGTGGTCCTTCAAGTATCATGAAATGTCCATTGATAGGAATGGTTAAAAGGAATTTGATAAGATAAAGAAAACAAACAACTAAGACAAGTCTTTACCTATTGCACATTAAAGACGTAATAAAGATTCATATCTCAAGAAAACCAATGACGCTCTCATATTAAGACTTTTTAATGTGCAAAGACTTTATGTTTAACATTCAAATAAGAGAGGGAAAGTGATACACCATAGTAATGGTAACCTTTACATTCAACTAGAAAATTTGAGTAGTAAAGAATATTATTATTGACTTTAATACACCACAGGATAGATCAAGTGGGAATTTGGAGAAATGGGCCACATAGCATCAACAGACAATTGGCTCTTGCCATGACTAGTTGTAACTAGTCAAGGATAAGAAGCAAGCAAGAAAAATCCTTATATTTTGCAAGTCCAACATGACATCAGGTGGTCCTTCAAGTATCATGAAATATACATTGATAGGAATGGTTGAAAGGAATTTGATAAGATAAAGAAAACAAGCAACTAAGAAAAGTCTTTCTTTATTGCACATCAAAGACATAATAATGATTTCTACCTCATGAAAACCAATGGCACTCTCATATTAAGACTTTTCAATGTGCAAAGACTTTATGGTCAACATTCAAACAAGAGAGGGAATATGAGACACCATAGTGACGATAACCTTTGCATTCATGTAGAAAATTTAAGTAACAAAGAATATTATTATTGACCTCAATGCACCATAGGAATGATTGAGTGGGAATTTGGAAAAATATGCCATATAGCATTAACGAATGATTGGATCTTGTCATGACTAGTTTTAACAAGTCAAAGATAAGAAGCATGTAAGAAAAAACCCTTATATTTTGCAAGTACAACATGGTATTAAGTGATCATTCAAGTATCACAAAGCGTCCATTGATGGGAGTGGTTGAAAGGGATTTAATAAGACAAAGAAAAGAAGCAACCAAAAAAAGATTTTCTATATTGCATATTAGAGACATAATTGAGATTTTTATCTCAAGAAAACCTATGATGCTTTCATATTAAGACTATTCAGTGTAGAAAGACATTATGGTCAACATTCAAACAAGAGAGGAAGCAATAACAATAATATTTATATTCAAGGAGAAAAGAATTAGTATGGTCCTTAATGCACCATAGGGATAGTTGATGTTGGGTTTGGAAAAATGGGCCATGTAACATCCAAGCTAGGCCATTCACAAGCCTAATCTGCATAGAAGAGCAGTATCGACATTCCGGTAGAGGCTGTAAAATCTTCTTGGGCTGGTAGTCGGATAGATTGGGCAAGCGTTGTTAGTGGGCAGCGGATGTCGACTCTTACCGTGACTAGTTTTGGATAGGACTCAATGATGGGCATCAATGTTATGGCTTTAGAGCAGCTGTGAGACTGAATTCAGGAACTGCGTGGCGTCTCATAGCTGGCAATTGCAAGCATATGGTGGGCAACAATGTCGTGGGCCTTAGAGCAGTGTGAGACTGAATTCAGGAATGGGGTGGCTCCTCCTAGCCAGCGATTGCAACCATGAGCTGCCTGGCCCCTCCGAAACCATGAGCAGTGTTGATGGCTTGGCGTGAGCCTTTAGGAATTCGTGGGCATAGCAAATTAAGTTGAACGTTGAGGTCTCAAGTTAAATTTTTAAGTCACTATTGTCTCCATATAATCGAACAGAGGACCTTTTTTCTCCATATAATCGAACTATACAGGTTTAACTGTTTGCCTAACATTTTCGCTGCTGAGAAAGGCCGGCTCATTGGTCTTTCATATCGGAGAAATAAAGGGCTCATTGCCTAGTATTTTCCGGCGTTCGTGTACACAAATGATCTACTGTGCGACAACACATCTCTTTTGCTTCTGTGAAGCCCATCCAGGCAAAAGGTCTCTTTCCATGTTCCTATTCAGAACTCAGTGTTCATTTATTTGTTTATTTATTCTGAGAAGGGAAGCTATCAGATAAGCACCACAAAACCGAGATCCAACAATTATCTTACATTCCCTAGAGAAAACACAAACACTACAATTTATTATTTCATTTCTTATCTTTGAAATATGAAACCCCGATCGTCAGAAGCACACTCACCCAATTTAGAACGATATCAGATCGCTAAAACCAATAAAATAAAAAATAAAAAAAAGATCTCAGAAATCGGAGCAGCGACCATTTCGCTCCCAATCGCCAAATCGAGTGGGCTCAAGCCCCCGGGGTCCACCGACCTCGCCGTTCGCTTTATTCACGAAGACGCCGTCTGCCTCCTCGTTTCCATCTTCTGGATGACCTTCCTTTTCTTTGCTTTCGAGATCCTTTTCGGTAGCCTCTGCTCGTGGCTTATCAGAGTTCTCTTCCAGAGGATATGACTGCTGAGTCAGGGAGCAGATGAGTCGGCTCACTGATTTCGACCGGGAGAGAGTAACCAGGTCGGATCGAACATGAGAGATGGTTGAGAATAGACGGGGAAGATTGCTCGCCGCCATTGAACAGAGCGAGAGAGAGAAATAAACGCTCGAAAGTAGTAGAGGGAGGTTGAAGTCACGTATTGAAGCTGTCCACGAGATAACGGCGTCGTGTTGCTGGCAAAATCTGCAACGTGGACTATTTGATGGGCCTTCCTTTTGTCCAATCCGATAACAAGATCGGGCCTTCACTAAAAATAAAAAACGAGGGAGAATAGCAATTATATCAGCGGTCATAAAAGAGAAGCCTCATTTTGTGGGGGTCTAGTTGACCGTCAAATTCTACATTTTTACTTTTTTTTTATCTTTATTTTTCCCTAAGAATGATGAGATATAATCTACAATGTTAAATTTAGAATTAATATATGTTTTCTTTCTCTTAAATATAATCGGATGGCTAGTAATTACTTTGTTGCATATGTTAGCTAAAAGGGGGAGACAAAAGGATAAAATAGTTAATAAAAGTGTTTTAATCATTCTTTTTCTTTTAACCGCGGGTTGCATCGACATCAAACAAATCCGAGAGCCAACGAACCTGCATTAGTCTAGCAATAATTAAAGGCCTATGATTTTATCTACGATCTGACCGAAACGCTCTAAAGCTTGATAACAAGTATTATAACTTTGCCTTGTTGTATTGGGCTTCCTTGAAGCAAGACTCTGATAATAAATATTCTGAGGCAACAAGCGAGCGCAAGAGGAGAGAGAGAGAGGAGGCGAAGAAGAAGAAGAAAAAGAAGACGATAATGGGTGGAGGAGTTCAGGCCTTGAAGAGAATTCCGCGCATTAAATTCCCCCATTAACACCCAAAATCAGCTTCAGGTTTTCTCTCTCTCAATTTTTCCTCCCAATCTCTTTTCTTTTCCAAAAATTTTCTTTGCTTCACTTATATGAAAGTAATTTCTGGTTGACCAAACAAATTGTTCGTTTTATTTTATTTTATGCCTTTTTTTTTTGTCTCTTTTTTCATCTTCCTTGCAACATCAACTATTACCAGTGTAGGGACACCAATAAGTTAGGTATACACCACTGCTTTTTTCGTTTTCTATGTCTCCAAATTTCATGAAGGTAATAATAATTGGGCAAATTGTACTATTTTAGAGAAAAAAAAATTCTTTAAAATTTTACAACACAGATTTCTCTTTTACACCAAGAGAGATCTCATTCAAAACTTGACTTGTAAACAGCGCACCGCATACAGCACCACTTATAGAGTTAACTTAGTAAAATTAAGCTACTGATTTTTCATAATAAATTCTGGCACCTATGTGTTCTAAACAACCCTCCAATAATATGAGTTTTACAAAGGATTCATTCCTGCATTTCGAACACGGTTTTCGTCCATGAGCTTAAACGCAGAGATTAAGTATTTTTTCTTTTTTCTTTTTTTTTTTATCTATTTTTCAACAGCAGTTGTTTTCACGCACGGCTTTAGATAATGAAAAACGAGTTTTGTGTATCACGTCGTTTTTAAGATAAAACGTTAAACACGCGAACACCCATGGCATCTTTAGTGCGGTGATGTAAGTGTATACTTATTTTATCCAAACCATATAGGCATATGCATTTTTTTTTTTTTTTTTTTTTAAAAAAATTTTTTTTATTATAAACTCACACACCCGGGGGAAGGGGAGGGACGGGATTCGAACCCCTGACCGGTGGGACGGCCGGTCAGGATTAGGCTCAGAGAACGCCACTGAGCCAGGGCCCCCGCCCCTATATAGGCATATGCATTGCATTACATGTTAGAAAATTTTCAATAATTACACGAGGTGTGGGCGCATTAAAAATGCACAACTATGGGGAGTTGGTCACATTATAATATTATGTGTACGAAATTACAATATCTTATGCCAATATTCCTTGTTATTTGTTGCACGTTTTCTAAATATACATAAACATATTTTTCATGTATTTGTTATCATTTTTTTCATTAACAAAACTACAAAATGAAAGACCCCTTTTTTTCCCAGCAACATTTTAAAAGAAACCTATTAGCTCTCTCTCTTGATATTTTCTATTAGAAAGGATTCCAAGAATATAAAGATATATCTCTTAAGATATAGATATAATTGAGAAAGAAAAATAATTGTAAGTTAAAAAAGAGATTGCTTCATAAATTAGTTCCTACTTGTAAAACCTTGACACAAACAACAAGAATTAGTCCAATTGTTAAAGCTAGATTAATAAAGATGATAATTGGATAAAGAAGGATAGCACCATGTCTTCCCAACATAAAATCATTAGTTACATATAGATAGAATTTGAAGATTCAAAATTACGTAACAACAAGAGTTATCATAAATCAACCAATAGTTTCTACATACTTTTGTACTTCAAATAAAAATGAGGAATTAATTACAATGTACTAAGTTATGAATTAACTTACATCTATAATCAAGTAGAATGACTTGATTCATTTGATTCATTTGATTGAATTGATGAAGAACCTGAATTCAAGTTTCCACTAACATCTGTTAAGAAGGGTTTGGGAGGCATTTGTAAGCATTCAACATCTTCAAACATCTGTATAACTTTGTTCATTGAGGGGCGATCACTAGGCTTCATTTGAATGCACCACAAAGCAATTATAATCATCTTTTGAACTATTTTAGTTTCCTCTTCTGTAGCACCTTCAATTTCTATGTTTTCTCCATCATGTAGCCGGTCATAAGCCCAAGTGGGAAAGTAAATTTGGCTTGAACAACTTGCATACGCATTCAAGTTCTTTCTTTTACCGGCCATTTCCATCAACAACATTCCAAAACTATAAACATCAGCTTTATATGAAATACCTCCAATATTTTTATAAAATAACTCAGGAGCCATATATCCTAATGTCCCTCTTGCAACAGTTAAAGAAATAACACTATCATTTACCAAAGAAAATTTTGCTAGGCCAAAGTCAGAAACTTTGGGTGTAAACTTCTCATCAAGAAGAATATTGTGAGGCTTTATATCAAAATGTAAAATTTGCATCTCACATCCTCGATGTAAATATTCAATCCCATGAGCCACTCCTAGTGCTATATGAAACATCTTATCATAACTTAAAGGGGTACTTACTTGTGAAAATACATGTTTATTTAAAGAGCCATTGGGCATGAACTCATACACCAAAGCCTGTTTTGACCCTTCAACACAAAAACTAATTAGTTGCACTATATTAGTATGATGAATCCTTCCAATAGTTGCAACTTCGCTCATAAAATCTTGCCCATTAGCCTTGGAATTACATAACATCTTTACAGCTACAAGGCAACCACTTTGAAGTGTTCCTTTAAATACAAAGCCATATCCTCCTTCACCCAATTTGTCTTTAAAACTTTTGGTCATCTTCTTAATATCTGAGTATGAGTATCTTATTGGCATGAGATTATTGTTCCTGACAAATGTCTCTTCCACCATTTATATGTCAAGAATGCCATCACAAAGGGAGCTCCAAGAATAGTTACTACTGTTTGGTGGTACAATAGTACTGAAAAAAATCACCAATATAGATTGTGAGAGAATACATAGTTGTATTGCTGTTCAATTTTTTTTTTTTTAAGTATACTTACAGCTCAATAACCTTAGATACTAGTGATTAACCACACTACTTTTTTTTGGTTAAAAATCTTTAATATTTCCATATTGGCCGTATGTTTAATTCATGTTTTATAGTGTAAAGAATAATCCGCTAAATAGCAAAAAAATTACTATAGAAGGAACCTACCGTAAAGCAAGGTCACGAATGTAAGTACTCGAATTCCACCAGCTGCAAGGAATATAAAAAAGTGAATTGATTTAAAAAATTGCTTAAATACTTTTCACCTGGGATCACACTCAAAAAGAAATAAAGTTGATAATGTAAAACTTCTAGACCATATATTTGATCTTTAAATTGGATTATGCTCGATTCTGCGAGCTTGAGCTAAGGTCTAGCAATAAATGACTTATTTACTAATTGAAGCTCAGAAGCACTGTTTCATTTAGGTTATAATTCAATTGATGTGAAAATATGCACAAAATCTAGCTCTTTCTAGCTATCTTATCAAGGAATAACGATGGAAGGCAAAGTCTTATTCAAGACGGGAAGAAAATTTCTCAAGGGGTTTATATTTTTCATTTCCTCAATGCTGCCAAAATCTAAATGAAACCTAAAATTTTAATATCAACCATCTGCCAAGCACATGGTCATCCTTTACTTGAGTAATCATCAAGAGCAACTTACTTAATTCTATATCATTATGCCATTCTACAATATCATGCAAATAAGCTTTTGAGATCGAAACCTTACCTTTGCCATAGATGTAAAATGCATATTCTGTTACTCCTATTTTGAAAGAGAAAACAATAATGTTAGTGTTGGGTAACTAAAAATTGGACTCAACACTTCTTTAAAATTTAATATATAGTACTTGGTGTATTATCCATTTAGACACTAACGTTTCAGTGAATTGAACATTAGTTAGCTTAACAAGATTTCAGTTAGGTTTTAATGAAGAATTGAACTCCATTGATGTCCATAGTTTGCAACTCATTTGATGTCCATTGGTGGTGAAGTTATTCATAAAAGAATTAAGGATTACTTGTTTGCTCATGCAACCTACTTGTCTTTCATGGGACACAAAAGATAATGGAAGCACTGCTATCAAGGTTTCAATTAGGTTATTACAGAATTTACATACTCACATGTATGGAATAATAACTCTTTCTCATTATCTTATCAAAGCGAAAATAGGGGAAGATAGAGAAAAATTTGAATTCAAGATAAGAAGTTGATTTATTAAGACATTTGTATTTTTTATTTTGTCATTGCTTCCAAATCCAAACGAAGCCTCAAATATTTTTCATTTATCAAATTTAAAACTTGTTTTTTTTTTAATTTTAATTAATAGATGAATCACTTTTCAAGCACTTGTTGTCTTCAACTTGCATTGTCGAAAAGGACAATTAACACGATTATATATTGTCGTTCCATACTAAACTATCATGCAAATAACTCTTGAGATTGAAACCTCACCTGTCTTAGGCATCTCATATTCTGATTCTTATTGTGCTTTTTTGACAGAGGGAACAATACCATCCGCATTTGGAAACTTAGCATTAAAATTCATCATTTCCTTTAAAGTTGAAAGTTTTGTACCATTGTGCTGATTACTTAAACACTAACGTTAGAAGTCTAGGCTTTAAATTGGGCTGAGCTCGATCCAATGAGCTTGAGCTAGTTGTAGCAGTAAACGAATTATTTGTTTATTGATGCTCGCAAGCATGGTCAACCATTTCCCAAGACATAGTTATACAATTCCGTATCCATGGATCACTCTTTCATCCTAGAAATAACATTTTGAGGAACCTCACCTGTATCATACAGCGGATAAGGTCGTCCTTCTGATTCTGTAGTGACAAAGAAAAAAATGTTGTCAATATTTGGAAACTTGACATTTCTATTTATGTTTTAAAATATTTTCATGTGACTTCAGTAATTTTTCATCTGTCTTCATATTAGAACTATTTTCCTTGTTCAGATTACAAGGAATGGTTTCTTTATTGAAAAAAAAAAGGATGAAAAAAATGATTACGATCAAAAGAGAGGTAGTGGTTCTTACCACCGATCATATATACTAGTGTCCACGAAAATTCTGCAACAATAAAAATAAATGATTCACAAATTATTTGGTATATTGACTTAATTAATTGCGAAAATCTAGAAAGTAACGAAAAGTGAGATATGAATTATTTGTTTCATTATCGTGCACAACTCATTCAATTTCTATCTCACTCCTCATTCTATCATACATCTTCAAACAACTTTCCGAGACCAAAAATCTTACTTGCGAATTTCAGAAGTAGTCCCCAGAGGAATCCTGATTTACCAAAGAAAAGAATAGCATCAGATTCTGGAAAGTTGGAATGAAAACTGGAGTTTTATACATAGAAAGGAGAAAGAAATGCTTAAAAAAGGAAAATAATGCTCAACAGATAAGATATCATAGAAACTGAAATTGTTGCCGTCGTTTTTCTCGCATTGTTCACTCACCACGTCTTACACGGTTGCACCGGTCAGTGAAATTCGCCCCATCGAGGGTGCAAGTGCTTCCGCCCGTGTAGTTATCACACATTCCTTGGACCCATGAAAGCTTAAAGCCATAGCCCAGTTGATAGTAAACGTTTGCACACGTATTTGGGTAATGATCTTGTGGCGATGCTGGTATTATTTGCTCTACTCGGCACGAGTCCTCCAAATCCTCTTGAGACGGGTCCGTAAGAACATATCTATACCCCTGGGAAGTGGACAAAGAAGAGTTGGAAGGAGAAACTCCATTACTAGAGCAAGTAGACATGTCCACATAATGCGGAGAATTCGCCGGCTTTTCGCAGTTCAAGAAAACCATTGTAAGTCCAGAGATCAAGCTATCAGGGAAGAGCTCCCACATGAAGTAAAGAGAACCACTACAATTGACATCTACAACATTATAATAATCTAGCAAGTATGGATCCCACCCAATACTGAAATTAACCGAGTCTAGAGAATGGGCAGAGATGAAGGAGCCGGTATTGCTCTGAATACCAGAATCTACAACTCGGATTGTGTAGTCATTGTAGTTGATTTCCTGGACGTTGTACTTTCCAGAATATAAGTACAACACTGTCTGATTATTCTCACATGTCAGGTTGTATTTTTGATTGCCGCAGTTCTCTGGATCGGTGTCCAGCCGAAACGGATAGCTTATGTTACTGATGTCACCGCAGAAAGAAGGAGGACAGTGATCATGAGTAGCGTTGGCACTGCGAGCCTGATGGACTAGGACAAGAAAAACAATTAGGGCCGTCAGTCCCCTGTGGAAGAACACTTCTGCTGCCATTGGGAAATAGAGAAGATCTTGAGAGAAGGATATAGCTTCCGCGATCCCCAGCTACAGCTGGGAAACCTTGCTGACCAGAGAAAGAGAGAAAAAGCTTTCCGAGATGGCGCAAGATTCAGACTTAGTAGATGAAGAAGAAAAAATTTGGAAAATCCTTGTTTTAGAGGACAAGAAGAAGAAAAAGAAAACAGGGCGGGGGAGCGCTGACTCCCGTTTCGGAGAAGACTCACTGGTGGAGACTCAAGTATATAATTCTGTTTTCTTAATTAACTTGAAACCATGATTTCCATCTTTAAGTAAGGTATAGTTTGTCATTTTGAAAATATAAAAAGTGTTATTTATCATAATAAAAAGAGAATGTGATATAACAAAAAATAAAAAAAATAAAAAAAATAAAAACTGTATATGAGGCCTATCTGAAACAAATATTTTATCATGGAGCGAGAAAACAATAAAACTAATGGTATTTTTGTAAGAAGGACGCGGCACGCCTCTTGCTGCGAAGTTTCTGAGTCAATAGACCATTACTCGCTCCCACACGAAGGACGCACCCCTAGTCATGACTTGTTGCCGAGTATTCATGTCAATTTCACGCCCATCAGGCTCTACCCATCATTGATCGAGCCACATATCACAACTTCTTCTACCCATCCCGTATATTGACGCTTATCTTACACACTACTGTCCACACGTCCCAAAACTTTTAAAAAAGAGAATCCTTTTAAGATTTCAAGGGCTCCATGAACATGTGCTGGTTTCAAAAGTGTTCAGCTTTGCTTTAATTAGTCAATAGAAGACTTCATCATTTCACCTTGGTGGGCAACACACCAACAACTTTTTACTGACACAAAGTTGTCGTTGTCTTGATCCTTATCCTTCCAGTGCATTCAGCAGATTCGCTTTAGCAATACTGTCGAAAGAATAGTGGTCGTCGTCTTCAGGGTCTCCGTGTGACTCCTCTGGTGGTGGGACGTCTTTTGGAAACCATTCATAGATTTCTTCTTAGAGTATCTTCCTGATGCTCTTCTGAAGCAAAGCTATTTCCATCGTATTTCATAAACTTATAGTTTCCAACTGAAAATATATCCTTATTATGGGCAGCAGATGAATTGGCCATTATGTTGATATCCTGCTAAGAAAATTAGACAAAGTATTGTCAGGCCTTTTATATGTTCAAAGTTAGGCTTAAAATTTCTACTGACTACTTTATATCTAAAATTAGACCACTTATTCTGATCTCTTTTAGATTCTTATTTTATTTTGTTAAAGTATGTTACTATAGCATGACTAGAAAAAGATTTAGATATATTCAAAGATAAATTTTTAACTTTATTATATCCATAAAACTTATATCAACCAGAAGGTTAGATATTTAGAAAAGTTACAGAATTTTATTCACACCATGGTGAAATACCTCTACATTTCCTTCTTCTTACATTGTTTCAATGATCATTTTTGGTGATGTTTTTATTCCATCTTTAGTTAGTCGGTTTTCTCAACCTTCACGCCACTCGATAAAGGGATGGACCAAATAAAATAATTATATTCAAAAATACTTGTTATTTTTCTTACTTCTTCTATTGTCATAGTAATCCATAAAATGCGAGGTTGTAAATCTTCTTCTATTATAATTGATATTCAAATATATATATATATATATATATATATATATATAACCACATTAAAGTTTATATTTTGGCGTCTTCAGAAAATAATTTTTATAGCATATTTAGCGAAAAAAATTCAAAAATTATTTTTTGAATTTGTTGACTGCTTATGTTGACATCTAAATTGTATCACAAGCATTACCTTTTTGCCACGTTTCATCTGAAATAGAACACCTGAGAAAGGGCAATAGAAGAAAGTACTCCATCAGGCTCTACCCATCATTGATCGAGCCACATATCACAACTTCTTCTACCCATCCCATATATTGACGCTTATCTTACACACTACTGTCCACACATCCCGAAACTTTTAAAAAAAGAGAATCCTTTTAAGATTTCAAGGGCTCCATGAACATGTGCTGGTTTCAAAAGTGTTCAGCTTTGCTTTAATTAGTCAATAGAAGACTTCATCATTTCACCTTGGTGGGCAACACACCAACAACTTTTTACTGACACAAAGTTGTCGTTGTCTTGATCCTTATCCTTCCAGTGCATTCAGCAGATTCGCTTTAGCAATACTGTCGAAAGAATAGTGGTCGTCGTCTTCAGGGTCTCCGTGTGACTCCTCTGGTGGTGGGACGTCTTTTGGAAACCATTCATAGATTTCTTCTTAGAGTATCTTCCTGATGCTCTTCTGAAGCAAAGCTATTTCCATCGTATTTCATAAACTTATAGTTTCCAACTGATAATATATCCTTATTATGGGCAGCAGATGAATTGGCCATTATGTTGATATCCTGCTAAGAAAATTAGACAAAGTATTGTCAGGGCCTTTTATATGTTCAAAGTTAGGCTTAAAATTTCTACTACTACTTTATATCTAAAATTAGACCACTTATTCTGATCTCTTTTAGATCCTTATTTTATTTTGTTAAAGTATGTTACTATAGCATGACTAGAAAAAGATTTAGATATATTCAAAGATAAATTTTTAACTTTATTATATCCATAAAACTTATATCAACCAGAAGGTTAGATATTTAGAAAAGTTACAGAATTTTATTCACACCATGGTGAAATACCTTTACATTTCCTTCTTCTTACATTGTTTCAATGATCATTTTTGGTGATGTTTTTATTCCATCTTTAGTTAGTCGGTTTTCTCAACCTTCACGCCACTCGATGAAGGGATGGACCAAATAAAATAATTATATTCAAAAATACTTGTTATTTTTCTTACTTTCTTCTATTGTCATAGTAATCCATAAAATGCGAGGTTGTAAATCTTCTTCTAGTATAATTGATATTCAAATATATATATATATATAACCACATTAAAGTTTATATTTTGGCGTCTTCAGAAAATAATTTTTATAGCATATTTAGCGAAAAAAATTCAAAAATTATTTTTTGAATTTGTTGACTGCTTATGTTGACATCTAAATTGTATCACAAGCATTACCTTTTTGCCACGTTTCATCTGAAATAGAACACCTGAGAAAGGGCAATAGAAGAAAGTACTCCATCAGGCTCTACCCATCATTGATCGAGCCACATATCACAACTTCTTCTACCCATCCCATATATTGACTCCATCAGGCTCTACCCATCATTGATCAAGCCACATATCACAACTTCTTCTACCCATCCCATATATTGACGCTTATCTTACACACTACTGTCCACACGTCCCGAAACTTTTAAAAAAGAGAATCCTTTTAAGATTTCAAGGGCTCCATGAACATGTGCTGGTTTCAAAAGTGTTCAGCTTTGCTTTAATTAGTCAATAGAAGACTTCATCATTTCACCTTGGTGGGCAACACACCAACAACTTTTTACTGACACAAAGTTGTCGTTGTCTTGATCCTTATCCTTCCAGTGCATTCAGCATATTCGCTTCAGCAATACTGTCGAAAGAATAGTGGTCGTCGTCTTCAGGGTCTCCATGTGACTCCTCTGGTGGTGGGACGTCTTTTGGAAACCATTCATAGATTTCTTCTTAGAGTATCTTCCTGATGCTCTCTGAAGCAAAGCTATTTCCATCGTATTTCATAAACTTATAGTTTCCAACTGATAATATATCCTTATTATGGGCAGCAGATGAATTGGCCATTATGTTAATATCCTGCTAAGAAAATTAGACAAAGTATTGTCAGGGCCTTTTATATGTTCAAAGTTAGGCTTAAAATTTCTACTACTACTTTATATCTAAAATTAGACCACTTATTCTGATCTCTTTTATATTCTTCTTTATTTTGTTAAAGTATGTTACTATAGCATGACTAGAAAAAGATTTAGATATATTCAAAGATAAATTTTTAATTTTATTATATCCATAAAACTTATATCAACCAGAAGGTTAGATATTTAGAAAAGTTACAAGATTTTATTCACACCATGGTGAAATACCTCTACATTTCCTTCTTCTTATATTGTTTCAATGATCATTTTTGGTGATGTTTTTATTCAATCTTTAGTTAGTCGGTTTTCTCAACCTTCACGTCACTCGATGAAGGGATGGACCAAATAAAATAATTATATTCAAAAACACTTGTTATTTTTCTTACTTTCTTCTATTGTCATAGTAATCCATAAAATGTGAGGTTGTAAATCTTCTTCTAGTATAATTGATATTCAAAAATATATATATATAACCACATTAAAGTTTATATTTTGGCGTCTTCAGAAAATATTTTTTATAGCATATTTAATGAAAAAAATTCAAAAATTATTTTTTGAGTTTGTTAACTGCTTATGTTGACATCTAAATTGTATCACAAGCATTACCTTTTTGCCACGTTTCATCTGAAATAGAACACCTGAGAAAGGGCAATAGAAGAAAGTACTCCATCAGGCTCTACCCATCATTGATCGAGCCACATATCACAACTTCTTCTACCCATCCCATATATTGACGCTTATCTTACACACTACTGTCCACACGTCCCAAAACTTTTAAAAAAGAGAATCCTTTTAAGATTTCAAGGGCTCCATGAACATGTGCTGGTTTCAAAAGTGTTCAGCTTTGCTTTAATTAGTCAATAGAAGACTTCATCATTTCACCTTGGTGGGCAACACACCAACAACTTTTTACTGACACAAAGTTGTCGTTGTCTTGATCCTTATCCTTCCAGTGCATTCAGCAGATTCGCTTCAGCAATACTGTCGACAGAATAGTGGTCGTCGTCTGCAGGGTCTCCGTGTGACTCCTCTGGTGGTGGGACGTCTTTTGGAAACCATTCATAGATTTCTTCTTAAAGTATCTTCCTGATGCTCTCCTGAAGCTAAGCTATTTCCATCGTATTTCATAAACTTATAGTTTCCAACTGATAATATATCCTTATTATGGGCAGCAGATGAATTGGCCATTATGTTAATATCCTGCTAAGAAAATTAGACAAAGTATTATTAGGGCCTTTTATATGTTTAAAGTTAGGCTTAAAATTTCTACTGACTACTTTATATCTAAAATTAGACCACAGAATATCTCTTTTAGATCCTTTTTTTATTTTGTTAAAGTATGTTACTATAGCATGACTAGAAAAAGATTTAGATATATTCAAAGATAAATTTTTAACTTTATTATATCCATAAAACTTATATCAACCAGAATGTTAGATATTTAGAAAAGTTACAGGATTTTATTCACACCATGATGAAATACCTCTACATTTCCTTCTTCTTACATTGTTTCAATGATCATTTTTGGTGATGTTTTTATTCAATCTTTAGTTAGTCGGTTTTCTCAACCTTCACGCCACTTGATGAAGGGATGGACCAAATAATATAGTTATATTCAAAAACACTTGTTATTTTTTCTACTTTCTTCTATTGTTATAGTAATCCATAAAATGCGAGGTTGTAAATCTTCTTCTAGTATAATTGATATTCAAAAATATATATATAACCACATTAAAGTTTACATTTTGGCGTCTTCAGAAAATAATATTAGTTGTTTGATCTTTAAATACAATAATTAGGTATTATTTATCGTTCTTGAAGTCTTCAAATGTAAAAAATAAAGACATAGCAGCTAGTGAGCATTTGAAAGGGTCCAATAAGTGTTTAGATGTTCAGACATAAGTAAATTTTCTTGACAAAACCGTGTTCTCTCTCTCTCTTTTTTTATTCATTTGATGTCTGAGCTCCTTGAATATTTACGCTTGATTTTCTACTCTGATTTTGGGAGGAAAAGAAAAGCTTAAAACCGAGAAGCTCAAACTTACGGCAAATTGTTGTTGGTTTCCTTCACTTTTGCTTGTCTTCTTTTTTTTTTTTGTTTTTTTTTTTTTAACCTTTTTGAAGAAGTTGAGAGAGCCTGCGCCACCCCGTATTTGTCTTTCCGTCAGTGAACCTGAACGGTGTCAATCATTTTTCCCTCCCATATTGTTATTTTCACGTGCTTCGCTGGACCCATTCGAACTCGGGCAGAGTTACCTGCCCGTTGCCACTAACTCAGTCAGGTTTACTTTTTCTCTTTCTTTCACTGCTCGAGGCCACTTTTTAACTTTCCCTCGAAGAATTAAAACCTCTCTCTTTCACGCTTCCCAAGAGTCAGTCACGGAGCCTCTAACAAATCAATTCAATTTTTCATTCCCAAGAAAAGTAAAAAAAGGGAACAAATATAAAAGAGGCATGGTTAGTTTAATATAGTAAGAAAAGGGAAAACTAATAAAAGAACACAAGTATGTTCTCCCACGTGACAGTGAAACCTTTCCTGATTTGTTCTTCAAAATTATTTTTCACACAGTTTACGAAGTGACGTCTCCAGCTTCTTATCATGATTGCAATGGGTGTTGCTAAATGTTATGTTAATTTAGTATAAAAACAAAAAAATTGTGTATAAAAATACGAAAAATGGTCTGCATGTTAAAGGGGGAAGCTTGGTAAAGTAAAAGCGAGTCCCGGGGAGAAAATTTTTAATCTCCAGCTTGCTTCAATGAGTATGCCCTTCGGAACCCGTAGAGGGTGTTTTTCAAAGTCGGAGCAGGCCAACCAGTCTCAGTAGACTTTCATGATTTTGGGTCCATGGCGGATACCCCTAACTTTTAGACTTTGTCAAATGCGCTAATCGTTTAGGATGCCTAGTATTTGCTCCATGTAGAGTCCCATAAATTCAAGACGGATCACAGATTTGTATTAAAAAAATTACTAAGCTTGACCCATGCAAATCTAGGTACTTGTAGTGAATGTAAACCTACTAAAAAAGAGTTGTACTACTTGTGCGAAGACTTATTATAGTCAATTTTTTTAAAAAAAATGTAAATTTATATTAATAAAAATTAGTATACAATAAAGTATGAAAATACTGTAAAATTACAAAAATTATAAAATTATTAAAAGATGAAAATTAGAAGCTTCTAACTCACTCAAAGTAATATTTTTTTAAAATATTATATTTGGAAAAAAAGCTTTTCTTCCCATAATTTTTTTTTTTTTTTACTTTGGCCAATAAAATCATTATAGTCAATTTAGGATAATAGGAATGATAAAGATATTTATAAAGATAAATGAAAACACTGTTTGGTTTTTAAATATCATGATACATAATTTATCTTATTTTTCGTGAGGTCTCAATAAAATAACAAATAGAACTTAAATAGCTAATAGTTGCTTTGAGTAAAGATTTTAGACATTAACAAATGTGCCGATTGTTGTGCTATATCTCAATTTTAAAACTAGGATAATCACAGGTCAAGTCCACTCATGTACTTTCCCTTCAATAACAACAAAGATTCGGCCAACCGTTGGATTTAACGGGTGACATTCAGAGGCCGACAGAAGTCTTTAGAGTCAATTCGGTGCAGCAAGAACGAGAAAAATGTATTCCAGCTGTTTCCATAATTTACTGTCTTATCCTCGAGTAGTCCGAAAAATAAGAAAGACAAAGACTAAACGACTAGTGGTGAATCTTGAGGGACTCTTAAGCGTTCTGAATGTTTGGCATTATGAAATGAGCTAACTATTGTCTCTGCTAGTTATTTGCTCTTTAGTTATAGAGCTCATGTTTGATCTTATCCCATAAGATCTAAGATTCATATACATTTCCTCCATTAGATGAATGTAAACTTTAAAAATTCATTAGCTTGATCACTCCCTAATTTTTAGAGTATATTTAGTGAAAAAAATTCAAAACCAGATTCTTTTAATTTTATTTGATCACATTTAAAAATAGAATAAGTTGCAAGAATATTATAGTATATTTCACAAGGAGTATACCTTCTATGATGTGATGGGGGACCAAAGATGTTCTGTGGTCACCACCGCAAGGTCCAAGTCCACACGAGAAGTTCAGCCGAATTTACTAGTCCCGTGATTAAAGTAAAGAGGTAATCATCGCAGAAGCCAAAGTTCATAAATCCATCGTACAAGAGATATTAGAAGGCTGAGAAACCTTCCAGACCAGTACAGAGATGGATCTTTGCCTAAAACCTTCAATCCTACTCTTCTTCGTGTTTATGGCTGTCATCATAGACCTTGGAGAATGCCAAAATGAGTGTAATGAATCCCGGTGTGGAGCCCATGGTCCACCCGTACGGTTTCCCTTCCGACTCAACAGCCAACCAGACCGCTGTGGGTATCCTGGATTTCATCTATCATGCACTGAAACAAATGATACGGTGCTCGAGCTGCCGATTTCAGTAAAGCTCTTCGTCAAAGAGATTAACTACACATCTCAGGTTATTCAATTATATGATCCACATCATTGTTTTCTAAGGCAGTTTCGGGCACTCGATCTATCTTCCACGCATTTTCGATTCAATCAAGAATTCTACAACTATGGCTTCGATAACTTTGCCTTGTTCAATTGTTCCCCAAGAAAAGTGGACTATCCCCATATCATCACTTGTCTCAGTGGCCCAGGCTATCAAGTTTATGCGAACACTGGCTCAGTCATCACAGAATTGCTGTCTTGTACAAAGATGTGTAGTCTTCGATCAATTCCAGGTGATATCGTGTCCTTCAATGAGAAAATTCTGGAAATGAAGTGGTCCAGACCAGATTGCGGACGCTGTGAAGTAAAAGGCAAGAAATGCAGATGGAAGAATAATAGCACTCATTCAGAAACTGAGTGCTTCCCCAGAGATAAAGGTATTGTCTTCTATCCAGTTCTTCACGGTTCTTAAGCTAACATGTATATATTAGGTCAAGATAAGCATATACCTTATCCTCTGCAACAGCGGATTTTCCCGCCCCGCTGATTCACTCTTCTAACAGTGTAAAATTTAAAGCGAAAAGCCAGAGAGACTTGGCATTTCCAATTTGTGCCTTAAATTAAACAACATCTTTCCAGTGGATGAATAATAGAGTTTCGTTGCAACATGAATTAGGCAATCAACTTCTCCTTGTCAATGTTCGATGCAGATGAATGACTGATCAGGGTAAGCTTCCGTTGTAAGCTAATTTAAAAACCAAAACATGACACTTTTGAATGGCATCGGCAAAAAATAACTCCTCTAGTTTCGACCAGAAAGGGGCATCATTCTTTAAAAGTAACCAGGCATGTGCTGGTAAAGAATCATGTTAGGCTATCTAGCTTTTTTCCCCTCGAGGACTTTCTCCAACTGTCGTCGTTGGACGTCAGGCAAGAGGTAACTTCCTCACAATGATGCCATAAAAATGCAATACCGATAAATCATTGCTTAACTCAATTAATTCAATCTTTTAATACATACCATCGGACTTGGTTCTGATTTCTCTATTTGAAAAAATGAAATTTTATAGGTGGGCTTTTGACTAAGTTATTAGTAAAGAATTCTTAACAATTATATATTTTTTCATATATATAACAAAAGGCTAATTATGTAAGTTTTTATCAGGTGAGTCAACAAGGTTGGTGACTACTAGTAAGTTGTCTTTGACCATTTGAAATTCTCATTAGTAGGGTGACAGATTCTTAACTTAAAAATGTTTTACATACAGGTCTAATCTTAAGTGTTTTTCTTTTAGTTCTAGCAGTCTCTGCTCTCTATCGTATTTATAGCCGTGGTAAAATTGAAAGAGAAAACCAAGCAAAGATTGAAAAGTTTTTAGAGGATTATAGAAATTTTAAGCCTACAAGATACTCATATGCTGACATTAAAAGGATTACTAATCAATTCATTGAAAAGTTAGGCCAAGGAGCTTATGGGACAATGTTTAAAGGAAAGCTCTCCAATGAAGTTCATGTTGCTGTGAAGATTCTAAATGTATCCAAGGGAAATGGATATGAATTCATAAATGAAGTAGGAACAATGGGTAAGATTCATCATGTTAATGTGGTTCGCTTGGTTGGTTTTTGTGCTGATGGATTTAGGCGAGCTTTAGTCTATGAATTTTTACCAAATGGTTCCTTATTCAAGTTCATATCTTTAGCAAACATTAAGAAAAATCTACTTGGTTGGGACAAGTTGCAAGATATTGCTTTTGGTGTAGCAAAAGGAATTGAATATCTTCACCAAGGATATGATCAACGAATCCTTCATTTTGATATCAAACCTCATAATATTTTGCTAGATGAGAATTTTAATCCTAAAATATCTGATTTTGCTCTTTCCAAATTATGTTCCAAGGATCAAAGTATAGTATCTATGACTACAGTCAAGGGAACCATTGGTTACATTGCACCTGAAGTGTTTTCCAGAAACTTTGGGAATGTGTCTTACAAATCAGATGTGTATAGCTTTGGAATGTTGTTGCTTGAAATAGTTGGTGGAAGGAAAAATATTGATGATATGTCAGAGAGCACTAATCAAGTTTATTTTCCTGAATGGATCTATCACTTCTTAGAACAAAGAGAAGACTTATGAATCTTTATCAATGATGATGGAGATGCTAAAATTGCAAAGAAACTAGCAATTGTAAGGCTTTGGTGCATCCAATGGCACCCAATAGATCGTCCTTCTATGAAAGCTGTGATTCAAATGTTGGAAGGAGAAGAAGATAAGTTAACCATGCCTCCAAATCCCTTTTCCTCTACAAGCATTTCAAAGGTCAATGCAGGAGCTCTAAACCATGAGTAAGAGACCATCCCAGAATCAGATTAAGTGTATGAAAACTCAAACTACAACACCAATACACAAATCAACTATCTTGTACTTAAAAGAATTTATTGTGTTGTAGTTAGTGCAAGGACTTCTCTCTTTTCTTGTTTTAGCCTATGAGCAACTTATTTTTTACTCTCTTTTTGTTTCCTCTCTTGTCTTTCCTTTTTTGTTGTCTATTTCAATTTTTCACAATTTAATAGTTGGATTCTAATATCATATATTTGTTTTTGGTGAGAGATAGGTATTATTGCATATGATTTCCTTTCTTTAAAAGGAAATTTTGAAGACAAAAGTCACATATAAAAAAACAATATACGCTTTCACTAATGTTTAAATATAAAAAAAAAATATTATTTCAATTCATAAGCTAACTTTTATATTGGACTTTAAACTTTTTAAGATGTTATCAAAATCCAAATTGATCCATTACAATCCCCATTCAGCTAAGTTTTCAAAGTATACTCAATGTATGAGAAATATCAATTCTACCATACTCAACCTTAAACCTAATGTAAGTTTGATAAGCGAAAAAGTATTAAGATTGAAAGTCCAATATAAGAAAAATAAAATCCTCGATTAATTTTTAAATATAAAAAAATTTCTCCTCAACTCATAACCTAACTTTATGTTAAAGTTTGGATTTTCTTATCAAAATTTGCACATTTGGCATAGTTGATGGCTAGTCATGAAAAGAATATCTATGCTTTATAAATCATACACCTTGGGTTTCTGGTTAAGTATATATTCATATGATATATCCTAATTATGTAATCACTTGATCAATCATACATTACGAAAACTTAAAAAGTTATGTTCAAAGAAGTTTCAAGGAAGGCTCAACTTAAATAATTTCATTAGCTTACTTAAATTCAAATTTGAAGCCAACTTCATCATCATAAACCTCCACTAATGCTAATTTCAATTTAGGGTTCAAAAAGGTATTGAGTTTCTAATTATATTACTTAATAGATTAAAAAACACAAAAAAAATGAAGAAACAACGATCTTCAAGGATGGATGTATATTGATGGATTACATAGATCAATTTCTTGTGAGCCTTACCTAGTTGCCAAATAAATGTGAACATTGCTTAGTATAAAAAGGAAAGAAATACTACCATAGCTCTTTTCTCTTTTGAGTCCATGGTGTGTTTAGCATATCTTGGATTCACTTCAAGTCAATGGTGATTAAGGCACATCATTGTCCTAAGTTTGGTTTTTCTTGAAATACGGCTTCCTAACAAGTTGTTAAGTAAACCTAAAGTTTGCTTCATATGAGAAGGAAATAAGTCTTGCCATAACTTCTTTGTCTTTTAAGTCCATGGCTTGATTAGATTGACTACAAGTTAATGATGACTAAGGCAAATCATTGTCCAAATTAATGCTAGAATTTCTTTTTCTTAAAATATTGCTTCTTATTAGGTTACCAAATAAACATGAAGCTTGCTTCATGAGAAAAAGTCCTAGCATAATTCTTTTGATTTTTGAGTGCATGGTGTGATTAGCATATCTCATATTAATTCCATGTCAATGGTGAATAAGACACATCCTTGTCCTAGGTCATTCAAGTTTGTCTGTTTGTTGAAATATCGTTTTCTTACCAAGTTGCCAAACAAACATGAACCTTGCTTAGTGTGAAAAGTAAAGAAGTCCTATCATAGTGGTTTTGGGTCCATGGCGTGATCTACATGTTTCAAATGGACTCTAAGTCGATGGTGATCAAGGCACATCATTATCATAGTTCATGCTAGTTTGACTTTTTCTTGAAATATTTTTTTCCAAACAAGTTGCCAAATAAACATGAATTTTGCCTAATGTGACAAGGAAATGAGTCATGCCACATCATTATCCATGGCATGATTAACATGTCTCAAATTGACTCCAAGTCAATGGAGATCAAGGATCCTTATTGTCGCAACATTTAGGCAATAGAAGAAAGGTAAAAAAAATTAGAGTAAGACTACTGTTTGTATAAAGTAGGGGAAATTTGATCCTAATGTGATTTTCAAAAACATTTGTAACTTTATGTTACATCTACTGGTATGAATGATTTAAAAAGATTTAATGAGTCAAAGATAATAAGCAAGCAAGAAAAAACCTTATATTTTACAAGTCTAACATGATATTAAGTGGCCCTTTAAGTATCATGAAACGTCCACTAATAGGAATGGTTGAAACAAATTTGATAAGTTACAGAAAACAAGCAACTAAGAATAGTCTTTCTATATTACACATCAAAGACATAATTAAGATTCTTATCTCAAGAAAACTAATGGCACTTTCATATTAAGACTTTTCAATGTGCAAAGACTTTATGGCCAACATTCAAACAAGAGAGAGAACGTGAAACAGCATAGTGACGATAACCTTTGCATTCAAGTAGAAAAATTTGAGAACAAAGAATATTATTATTGACCTTATTGCACTATAGGAATAATTGAGTGAGAATTTGGACAAATGGGCCATATAGCATCAACGACCAATTGGATCTTGCCATGACTGGTTTTAACGAGTCAAAGATAATAAGCAGGCAAGAAAAACCCCTTATATTTTATAGGTCCAACACAGTATTAAGTGGTCCTTCAAATATCATGAAATGTCCATTAATGGGAATGGTTGAAAGGAATTTGATAAAATACATAAAACAAGCAACTAAGAATAGTCTTTCTATATTACACATTAAAGACATAATTAAGATTCCTATTTCAAGAAAGCCAAGATAACGAAAACAAGAGAGGAAGCAATAACAATAATATTTATATTCAAGTAGAAAATTCAAGGAGAAAAGAATTAGTATGGTTTTTAATGCACCATAGGGATAGTCGATGTGGGGTTTGGAAAAATGTGCCATGCAACACCCAAAGCTCGGCCATTTACAAGCCTAATCTGCATAGAAGAGCAAATTCAGCATTCCGGTAAAGGCTGTAAAATGTTCTTAGGCTGGTAATCGGATAGATTGGGCAAGCATTATTAGTGGGCATCGGCGGACGTTGACTCATACCATGACTAGTTTTGGATAGGACTCTATGGTGGGCATCAATGTTGTGGGCATTAGAGCAGTTGTGAAACTGAATTCAGGAACTGGGTGGCGTCTCCTAGCTGGCAAGTGCAAGCATATGGTGGGCCACAATGTCATGGGCTCTAGAGCTGTGGGAGACTGAATTCAGGACTTGGGTGGCGCCTCCTAGCTAGCGATTGCAAGCATAAGCTGCCTATTCCCTCCAAAGCCAATGCTGATGGCTTAGCGTGAGCCTGTAGGAATTCCTGGGCGTCGCAAATTAAGTTGAGCCTTGAGGTCTCAAGTCAGATTTTTAAGTCGCCATTTAACTGAATTTAAAAACATTGCAATTAATCAGGGCAAAGTACCCTCTTTTCTGCTTAGCCCCTTTTCTCCGTATAATCGAACTATACGGGTTTAACCGTTCACCTGCCATTTTGCTTCCTATTGGAGAACAGAGAAGCTTCGGCTCATTGGTTTTTCATATTCAATGGCTGTCCTAGTTTTAATTGAGGCTATTTCTTTGTTATGATGAACTGAATTAATTTTTTCAGGCCATTTTCAATTTAAATTTATTTAGACAATCTTCATTACAACAGCAATTTATGTTTTACTCACAGCCGTCCCTACAGAACACCAAATTTCTCCACATCATATCCGATAAAACCTCCATTTTTTATCTCCCACTTTATTCACGAAGAACCAAATTTTTACATATAACCATATATCTCCATTTACCAACAGGTGATACATTCAAACTGAAATTCTCTTACTGTTCGTTAGTATTTCCCTGAGGCTTTGCCACATCCGTGTACACACAAATGATCTCCGAGCTGTTCCTTTACTATCGATGGACTAGGAGAAACTCCATAACACCACGATAGTACCTATCAATTGCTTCGGCGAAGCCCATCCAAGCAAAGGGTCTCTCCTCTCGTTCCTATTCAGAACCTTTCGTTTCCTCTCAGAGTTCATTTATTTTGAGAAGGAAAGCACAACAAAACCAAGATCCAACAATTATCTTACATTCCCTAGAGAAAACACAAACACTACAATTTATTATTTCATTTTTTCTCTTTGAAATTTGAAACCCCGATCGTCAGAAGCACACTCGCCCAATTTAAAACGATATCAAATCGCCAAAAAGGGAAATAAAAAAGATCTCAGAAATCGGAGCAGCGACCGTTTCGCTCCCAATCGCCGTATCGAGTGGGCTCAGGCCCCCGGGGCCCACCGACCTCGCCGGTCGCTTTATTCACGAAGACGCCGTCTGCCTCCTCGTTTTCATCTTCTGGATGACCTTCCTTTTCTTTGCTTTCGAGATCTTTTTCGGTAGCCTCTGCTCGTGGCTTATCAGAGTTCTCTTCCAGAGGATATGACTGCTGAGTCACGGAGCAGATGAGTCGGCTCACTGATTTCGACCGGGAGAGAGTAACCAGGTCGGATCGAACATGAGAGATGGTTGAGAATAGACGGGGAAGATTGCTCGCCGCCATTAAACAGAGTGAGAGAGAGAAATAAACTCTCGAGAGCAGAGGGAGGTTGAAGTTACTTACTGAAGCTGTCCACGAGATAACGGCGTCGTGTTGCTGGCAAAATCTGCAACGTGGACTAGTTGACCACCAAATTCTACATTTTTACTTCTTTTTTTTTTGTCTTTATTTTTCCCTAAGAATGATGAGATATAATCTACAACGTTAAATTTAGAATTAATATATGTTTTCTTTCTGTTAAATATGATCGGATGGTTAGTAATTACTTTTGTTGCATATGTTAACTAAAAGGGGGAGACAAAAGGATAAAAGTGTTAATAAAAGTGTTTTAGTCATTCTTTTTCTTTTAACCGCGGGTTGCATCGACATCAAGCAAATCCGAGAGCCAACCAACGCTTCCAATCTATTTTCTTTCCAATTCAAGCCTAAAGAACTAGATTGTGAAGAGGATTCTTCTCCTGAGATGGATTGAATCGGGAACAGAGCTTGACGGATCAGTCTTTCTTGTAGTCTAGCAATAATTAAAGGTCTATGATTTTATCTACGATTGGACCTAAACGCTTTAAAGGTTGATAACAAGTATTATAATTTTGCCTTGTCGTATTGGGCTTCCTTTAAGAAAGTCTCTGATAATAAAGATTCTGAGGCAACAAGCGAGCGCAAGAGGAGAGAGAGAGAGAGAGAGAGAGGAGGTGAAGAAGAAGAAAAAGAAGACGATAATGTGTGGAGGAGTTCAGGCCTTGAAGAGAATTCCGAGCATTAAATTCCCCCATTAACACCCAAAATCAACTTCAGGTTTTCTCTCTCTCAATTTTTCCTCCCAATCTCTTTTCTTTTCCAAACATTTTCTTTGCTTCACTTATATGAAAGTAATTTATGGTTGGTCAAACAAATTGTTCGTTTTATTTTATCTTATGCCTTTTTTTTTTTTTTTTTTTTCATCTTCCTTGCAACATCAACTATTACGAGTGTAGGGACACCAATAAGTTTGGTATACACGTTGCTTTTTTCGTTTTCCATGTCTCCAAATTTCATGGAAGGTAATAATAATTAGGGAAATTGCACTATTTTAGAGAATTTTTTTTTAAAAAAAATTGTACAACACAGACTTCTCTTTTACACCAAGAGAGATCTCATTCAAAACCTGACTTACAAACAGCACACTCGCACCACATACAGCACCACTTATAGAGTTAACTTAGTAAAATTAAGCTATTGATTTTTCATAATAAATTCTGGCACCTATGTGTTCTAAACAACCCTCAAATAATATGAGTTTTACAAAGGATTATTCCTGCATTTCGAACACGGTTTTCGTCCATGAGCTTAAACGCAGAGATTAACACTTTTTTTTTTTTGTATCTATTTTTCAACAGCCGCTGTTTTCACGCACGGCTTTAGATAATGAAAAACGCGTTTTGGTCGTTTTTAAGATAAAACGTTAAACACGCGGACACCCATGGCATCTTTAGTGCGGTGCTGTAAAGTGTATACTTATTTTATCCAAACCATATAGGCATATGCATTGCATTAAATATTAGATAATTTTCAATAATTACACGAGGTATGGGCGCATTGAAAATGCACAACTATGGGGAGTTGGTCACATTATAATATTATGTGTACGAAATTACAATATCTTATGCCAATATTCCTTGTTATTTGTTGCACGTTTTCTAAATATACATAAACATATTTTTCATTTATTTGTTATCATTTTTTTCATTAACAAAACTACAAAATGAAAGACCCCTTTTTTTCCCAACAACATTTTAAAAGAAACCTATTAGCTCTAACTCTTGATATTTTCTATTAGAAAGGATTCCAAGAATATAAATATAAAGATATATCTCTTAAGATATAGATATAATTGAGAAAGAAAAATAATTGTAAGTTATAAAAGAGATTGCTTCATAAATTATTTCCTACTTGTAAAACCTTGACACAAACAACAAGAATTAGTCTAATTGTTAAAGCTAGATTAATAAAGATGATAATTGGAGAAAGAAGGATAGCACCATGCCTTCCCAACATAAACTCATTAGTTACATATAGATAGAATTTGAAGATTCTAAATTATGTAACAGCAAGAGTTATCATAAATCAACCAATAGTTTCTACATACTTTTGTACTTCAAATAAAGATGAGGAATTAATTACAATGTACTAAGTTATGAATTAACTTGCATTTATAATCAAGTAAAGTGACTTGATTCATTTGATTGAATTGATGAAGAAGTTGAATTCAAGTTTCCACTAACATCTGTTAAGAAGGGTTTGGGAGGCATTTGTAAGTATTCAGCATCTTCTTCAAACATCTGTATAACTTTGTTCATCGAACGGCGATCACTAGGCTTCATTTGAATGCACCACAAAGCAATTATAATCATCTTTTGAACTATTTTATTTTCCTCTTTTGTAGCACCTTCAATTGCTATGTTTTTTCCATCATGTAGCCGATCATAAGCCCAAGTGGGAAAGTAAATTTGGCTTGAACAGTTTGCATATGCATTCAAGCTCTTTCTTTTACCAGCCATTTCCATCAACAACATTCCGAAACTATAAACATCAGCTTTATATGAAATACCTCCAATATTTTTATAAAATAACTCAGGAGCCATATATCCTAATGTCCCTCTTGCAGCAGTTAAAGAAATAACACTATCATTTACCAAAGAAAACTTTGCTAGGCCAAAGTCAGAAACCTTGGGTGTAAACTTCTCATCAAGAAGAATATTGTGAAGCTTTATATCAAAATGTAAAATTTGCATCTTACAACCTCGATGTAAATATTCAATCCTATGAGCCACTCCTAGTGCTATATGAAACATCTTATCATAACTCAAAGAGGTACTTACTTGTGAAAATACGTGTTTATTTAAGGAGCCATTGGGCATGAACTCATACACCAAAGCTTGTTTTGACCCTTCAACGCAAAAACCAATTAGTTGCACTATATTAGCATGATGAATCCTTCCAATAGTTGCAACTTCGCTCATAAAATCTTGCCCATTAGCCTTGGAATTACATAACATCTTTACAACTACAAGGCAACCACTTTGAAGTGTTCCTTTAAATACATAGCCATATCCTCCTTCACCCAATTTGTCTTTAAAACTTTTGGTCATCTTCTTGATATCTGAGTATGAGTATCTTATTGGCATGAGATTATTGTTCCTCACTAAAAATTCTTCAATAACATCATACTCCGACAAATGTCTCTTCCACCATTTATATGTTAAGAATCCCATCACAAAGGGAGCTCCAAGAATAGTTTTTACTGTTTGGTGGTATAATAGTACTGAAAAAATCACCAATATAGATTGTAAGAGAATACATAGTTGTATTGCCGTTCAATTTTTTTTTAAAGTATACTTACAGCTCAATAACCTTAGATACTAGTGATTAACCACACTACTTTTTTTTTTGGTTAAATATCTTTAATATTTCCATATTGGCTGTATGTTTAATTCATGTTTTATAGTGTAAAGAATAATCCGCTAAATAGCAGAAAAATTACTACAGAAGGAACCTACCATAAAGTAAAGTCACGAATGTAAGTACTCGAATTCCACTAGCTGCAAGGAATATAAAAAAGTGAATTGATTTAAAAAAAAATTGCTTAAATAATTTTCACCTGGGATCACACTCAAAAAGAAATAAAATCGATAATGTAAAACTTCTAGAACATATATTTAATCTTTAAATTGGATTATGCTCGATTCTGCGAGCTTAAGCTAAGGTCTAGCAATAGATGACTTATTTACTAATTGAAGTTCAGAAGCACTGTTTCAATTAGGTTATAATTCAATTGATGTGAAAATATGCACAAAATCTAACTCTTTCTAGCTATCTTATCAAGGAATAACGATGGAAGGCAAAGTCTTATTCGAGACGGGAAGAAAATTTCTCAAGGGGTTTATATTTTTCATTTCCTCGTTGCTGCCAAAATCTAAACGAAACCTAAAATTTTAAGATCAACCATCAAGAGCAACTGATTTAATTCTATATCATTATGCCATTCTACAATATCATGCAAATAAGCTTCTGAGATCGAAACCTTACCTTTGCCATAGTTGTCAAATGCATATTCTGTTACTCCTATTTTGATAGAGAAAACAATAATGTTAGTGTTGAGAAACTTAAAATTGGACTCACTTCTTTAAAATTTAATATATAGTACTTGGTGTATTATCCATTTAGACACTAATGTTTCAGTGAATTGAACATTAGTTAGCTTAACAAGATTTCAATTATGTTTTAATGAAGAATTGAACTCCACTGATGTCTATAGTTTGTAACTCATATGATGTCCATTTTTGGTGAAGTTATTCATAAAAGAATTAAGGATTACTTGTTTGCTCAAGCAACCTACTCGTCTTTCATGGGAAACTAAAGATAATATAGGCTCTGCTATCAAGGTTTCAATTAGGTTATAACAAAATTTACATACTCACATGTATGGAATAGTAACTCTTTCTCACTATCTTATCAAAGCAAAAATAAGGGAAGATAGAGAAAAATTTGAATTCAAGATAAGAAGTTAATTTATTAAGACATTTGCATTTTTTATTTTGTCATTGCTTCCAAATCCAAACGAAGCCTCAAATATTTTTCATTTGTCAAATTTAAAACTTTTTTTTTTCATTTTAATCAATAGACGAATCACTTTTCAAGTACCTGTTGTCTTCAACTTGCATTGTCAAAAAGGACAAGTAACACAATTATATATTGTCGTTCCATACTAAACTATCATGCAAATAACTCTTGAGATTGAAACCTCACTTGTCTCATGCATCTCATATTCTGATTCTTATTGTGCTTTTTTGACATAGGGAACAATACCATCCGCATTTGGAAACTTAGCATTAAAATTCAGCATTTCCTTTAAAGTTGAAAGTTTTGTACCGTTGTGCTGATTACTTAAACACTAACATTAGAAGTCTAGGCTTTAAATTGGGCTGAGCTCGATCCAATGAGCTTGAGCTAGTTGTAGCAGCAAACAAATTATTTGTTTATTGATGCTTGCAAGCATAGTCAACCATTTCCCAAGACATAGTTATACTCAGCTTGGCTCATCGCCCAGGATGATTGATACAATTCCGTATCCATGGATCACTCTGTTTCATCCTAGAAATAACAATTTGAGATTGGAACCTCACTTATGAGAAAAACGCCGTATAAAGTTTTCTACTTTGATTGAACCTATGAGGAAATACTAAAACACCAACAATGTATTCGAATCACAAGTGAAATAATCAAATCACAATCAACACAAAAGAATTTCTACATGGAAAAACTCCTCCAATGTGAAGAATAAAAAACCACGGGACCGATCACGGAGTCCACCCCAATCTCCACTATATAAATCGTTAGGTTACAACCCAATCAAGTTCTTAACGATAGCAACAGGACTAAGATTTACTGATTCAACAATAATAGAATCATCAATTAATAGTGAAGAACAAGTTGTAAACAACAACTTAACCAAGAAAAGTTGGAGAAATATCACCCAGATTTTCAACCACAATCTGCTGACTTCAAAAGCTCCAAACGGCGATCCAACCGTTCAAAATGAAGAACACCCAATCCCAAACCCGCTGACAAAAAATCAGCTCAATCGGACCACGGATCGACCTTGATTAGAGGTTTGATCAACTGCTGCGCAGGGCCTTTAATTCCTGCGAAATTCTGCTCTTTTCTTTTATCTCTCTTTTCTCTTTTGACGGCCACTCACTCTTCTCTCTAAGGAAAAAATCCTATATTTTTCTTTTTAAACCTTAGGGCCACATTACCCTAATTGGACCCAATAATAAGTCCCCGAATATGGGCTGGACCAACCCAACACTCACCCTCTATCATACGGCCAATAAAGTCGTCCTTTTGAATCTGTAGTGACAGAGAAAAAAATGTTGTCAATATTTGGAAACTTGACATTTCTATTCATGAATTAAAATATTTTCATGTAACTTCAGTAATTTTTCATCATGTATTCATATTAGAACTATTTTCCTTGTTCAGATTACAAGGAATGGTTTCTTTATTGAAAAAAAAAATGATGAAAAAAATGATTACGATCAAAAGAGAGGTAGTGGTTCTTACCATAGATTATCTCAAATAGTGTCCCCAGAAATTCTGCAACAATAAAAATAAATGATTTACAGATTATTTGGTATATTGACTTGATTAATTTCAAAAATCTAGAAAGTAAGGAAAAGTGAGATATGAATTATTTGTTTCATTATCGTGCACAACTCAATTTCTATCTCACTCCTCATTCTATCATACATCTTCAAACAACTTTCCGAGACCAAAAATCTTACTCGCGAATTTCAAAAGTAGTCCCCCAAGGAATCCTGATTTACCAAAGAAAAGAATAGCATCAGATTCTGGAAAGTTGGAATGAAAACTGGAGTTTTATACATAGAAAGGAGAAAGAAAGGCTTAAAAAAGGAAAATAATGCTCAACAGATAAGATATCCCAGAAACTGAAATTGTTGCCGTCGTTTTTCTCGCATTCTTCACTCACCAAGTCTTAGACGGTTGCACCGGTCAGTGAAATTCGCCCCATCGAGGATGCGAGGGCTTGGGCCCCTGTAGTTATCACACATTCCTTGGACCCATGAAAGCTTAAAGCCATAGCCCAGTTGATAGTAAACGTTTGCACACGTATTTGGGTAATGATCTGGTGACGATGTTGGCAGCATTTTCTCTACCCGGCACGAGTCCTCCAAATCCTCTTGAGACGGGTCCGTAAGAACATATCTATAACCCTGGGAAACGGACAAAGAAGGATTGGAAGAAGAAACTCCATTACTAGAGCAAGTAGACATGTCCACATAATGCGGAGAATTCGCCGGCTTTTCGCAGTTCAAGAAAACCATTCTAGGTCCAGAGATCAAACTATCAGAGAAGAGCTCCCTCGTGGAGTAATAAGAACCACTACAATTGACAGCTACATCACTATAATAATCTAGGGAGTATGGATCCGCCAAGACGAAATTACTGGAGTCCAGAGAATGGCCAGATTTGAAGGGGCCGTTATTGTTCTGAAGACCAGAAGAATCCACAACTCGGATTGTGTAGTCAGTGTAGTTGATTTCCTGGACGTTGTACTTTCCAGAATATAAGTACAACACTGTCTGATTATTCTCACATGCCAGATTGTATTTTTGATTCCCGCAGTTCTCTGGATCAGTCTCCAGCCTAAACGGATAGCTTATGTTGCTGATGTTGCCGCAGAAAGAAGGAGGACAGTGATCATGAGTAGCGTTGGCACTGCGAGCCTGATGGACTAGGACAAGAACAACAATTAGGGCCGTCAGTCCCCCGTCGAAGAACACTCTTGCTGCCATTGGGAAATAGAGAAGATCTTGAGAGAAGGATATAGCTTCCGCGATCCCCAGCTACAGCTGGGAAACCTTGATGACCAGAAAAAGAGAGAAAAAGCTTTCCGAGATGGCGCAAGATTCAGACTTAGTAGATGAAGAAGAAAAAATTTGGAAACTCCTCGTTTTAGAGTACAAGAAGAAGAAAAAGAAAACAGGGCGGGGGAGCGCTGACTCCCGTTTCGGAGAAGACTCACTGGTGGAGACTCAAGTATATAATTCTGTTTTCTTAATTAACTTGAAACCATGATTTCCATCTTTAAGTAAGGTATAGTTTGTCGTTTTGAAAATATAAAAAGTGTTATTTATCATAATAAAAAGAGAATGTCATATACCAAAAAAAACAAAAACAATAAAACTAATGGTATTTTTGTAAGAAGGACGACGCGGCACGCCTCTTGGTGCGAAGTTTCCGAGTCAATAGGCCATTACTTGCTCCCACGCGAAGGACGCACCCCTAGTCATTGCTTGGTGCCGAGTCTTCACGCCCATGCTGATGATGCATGCCCTGGTCAATACGCGTTCGTGGGACTTGATTCTTCATTAATGGTTGCCTCAATCTCTCCATGCCCTGGTCCATACGCGTTCGTGGGACTTGATTCTTCATTAATGGTTGCCTCAATTTCTCCATGCCCAGTCAGTATGGCGAGTAGACGCAAATACTCTGTTAACTGATTACTTTACCTCTTGGTTTAAAATTCTCCATGACCTTTTCTCCAGTCAACTAGCAAGTTAAGACTTGTCACACCATCCATGTTGCTGAACATAGGCTTAGGAACAGATGGCATAATTAATTCCGTTAAGCACAAACGATCAGAGCAGCTGAGCTTTCCCCCGTGGAATTATCACGTCGAGCAGCTGCCATCCTCTACAGGCTCTTGCCATTATACATTTCCTTCTTCTTACATTGTTTCAATGATCATTTTTGGTGATGTTTTTATTCAATCTTTAGTTAGTCGGTTTTCTCACCCTTCACGCCACTTACTGAAGGGATGAACCAAATAATATAAGTATATTCAGAAACACTTGTTATTTTTCCTACTTTCTTCTATTGTTATAGTAATCCATAAAATGCGAAGTTGTAAATTTTCTTCTAGTATAATTGATATTCAAAAATATATAACCACATCTAAGTTTATATTTTGGGGTCTTCAGAAAATAATTTTTAAAGTATATTTAGCCAAAAAAAATTCAAAACCAGATTTTTTTCAACTTTATTTGATCTCATTTAAAAATAGAATAAGTTTCCAGAATATCATAGTATATTTTACAAGGAGTTTACCTTCTATGATGTGATGGGGGGACCAACGATGCTCAGTCATCACCACCGACAGGTCCAAGTCCACACGAGAAGTTCACCCGAAATTTACTAGGTTCATAAATCCATCGTACATGAGATATTAGAAAGGCTGAGAAACCTTGCACACCAGTACAGAGATGGATCTTTGCTTAAAATCTTCAATCTTACACTTGTTCTTGTTTATGGCTGTCGTCATAGACCTTGGAGAAGGCCAAAATGAGTGTGATGAAGCCCGGTGTGGAGCCGATGGTCCAGCCGTTCGATTTCCCTTCCGACTCAACAGCCAACCAGAGCGCTGTGGGTATCCTGGATTTCATCTATCATGCACTGATACAAATGATACGGTGCTCGAGCTGCCGATTTCAGTGAAGCTCTTTGTCAAAGAGATTAACTACACATCTCAGGCGATTCAATTATATGATCCACATGATTGTTTTCCAAGGCAGTTTCTGGCACTCAATCTATCTGCCACGCATTTTCTGTTCAGTGAAGATGAAGAATACAACCTTCCTGACTTTACATTGTTCAATTGTTCCCCAAGAAAAGAAGTATCCTTTGGCGATTTCTCCTATTGTCTCAGTGGCCCACGCTATGAAGTTTATGTCAGGTACCCTGATAGCCCAGTCGACACGACATTGCTATCTTGTACAAAGATGTGTACTCTTCGATCAATTCCGTATAATACCCCGCTCTACAATATGAAAATTCTCGGATTGAAGTGGTCCAGACCAGATTGCGGACGCTGTGAAGTAAAAGGCAAGAAATGCAGATGGAAGAATAATAGCACTCATTCAGAAACTGAGTGCTTCCCCAGAGATGCAGGTATTGTCTTCTATCCAGTTCTTCACGGTTCTTAAGCTAACATGTATATATTAGTATACAGCGGATTTTCCTGCCCCGCTGATTCACTCATCTAACAGTGTAAAATTTAAAGCGAAAAGCCAGAAAGACTTGGCATTTCCAATTTGTGCCTTAAATTAAACAACATCTTTCCAGTGGATGAATAATAGAGTTTCGTTGCAACATGAATTAGGCAATCAACTTCTCCTTGTCAATCTTCGATGCAGATGAATGACTGATCAGGGTAAGCTTCCGTAGTAAGCTAATTTAAAAACCAAAACATGACACTTTTGAATGGCATCGGCAAAAAAATAACTCCTCTAGTTTCGACCAGAAAGGGGCATCATTCTTTAAAAGTAACCAGGCATGTGCTGGTAAAGAATCTTATTAGGCTATCTAGCTTTTTCCCCTAGGACTTTCTCCAACTGTCGTCGTTGGACGCCAGGCAAGAGGCAACTTCCTTCCTCACAATGATGCCATAAAAATGCAATACCGATAAATCATTGCATAACTCAATTAATTCAATCCTTTAATACATACCATTGGGACTTGGTTCTGATTTCTCTATTTGAAAAAATGAAATTGTATAGGTGGGCTTTTGACTAAGTTATTAGTAAAGAATTCTTACCAATTATATATTTTTTCATATATATAACTAAAGGCTAATTATGTAAGTTTTTATCAGGTGTATCAACAAAGTTAAAGTTGGTGACTACTGGTAAGTTGTCTTTAACCATTTGAAATTCTCATTAGTAGGGTGACTGATTCCTAACTTAAAAATGTTTTACATACAGGTGTAATCTTAAGTGTATTTCTTTTAGTTCTAGCAGTCTTTGCTCTTTATCGTATTTATAGCCATGGTAAAATTGAAAGAGAAAACCAAGCAAAGATTGAAAAGTTTTTAGAAGATTATAGAAATTTTAAGCCTACAAGATACTCATATGTTGACATTAAAAGGATTACAAATCAATTCATTGAAAAGTTAGGCCAAGGAGCTTATGGGACAGTGTTTAAAGGAAAGCTTTCCAATGAAGTTCATGTTGCTGTGAAGATTCTAAACATATCCAAGGGGAATGGAGATGAATTCATAAATGAAGTAGGAACAATGGGTAAGATCCATCATGTTAATGTGGTTCACTTGGTTGGTTTTGTGCTGATGGATTTAGGCGAGCTTTAGTCTATGAATTTTTACCAAATGGTTCCTTATTCAAGTTCATATCTTTAGCAAACATTAAGAAAAATCTACTTGGTTGGGACAAGTTGCAAGATATTGCTTTTGGTGTAGCAAAAGGAATTGAATATCTTCACCAAGGATGTGATCAACGAATCCTTCATTTTGATATCAAACCTCATAACATTTTGCTAGATGAGAATTTCAATCAAAAAATATCTAATTTTGGTCTTTCCAAATTGTGTTCCAAGGATCAAAGTATAATATCTATGACTATAGTCAAGGGAACCATTGGTTACATTGCACCTGAAGTGTTTTCTAGAAACTTTGGGAATGTATCTTACAAATCAGATGTGTATAGCTTTGGAATGTTGTTGCTTGAAATAGTTGGTGGAAGGAAAAATATTGATGATATGTCAGAGAACACTAATCAAGTTTATTTTCCTGAACGGATCTATAACTTCTTAGAACAAAAAGAAGACTTACGAATCTTTATCGATGATGATGGAGATGCTAAAATTGTAAAGAAACTAGCAATTGTAGGGCTTTGGTGCATCCAATGGCACCCGATAGTTCGTCCTTCTATGAAAGTTGTGATTCAAATGTTGGAAGGAGAAGAAGATAAGTTAACCATGCCTCCAAATCCCTTTTCCTCTACAAGCATTTCAAAGGTCAACGCAAGAGCTCTAAATCATGAGTTAGAGGTTATCCCAGAATCAGATTAAGTATTTGAAAACTTGGAGCTATAACACCAATGTGTAAATCAACTATCTTGTACTTGAAAGAATTTATTGTGTTGTAATTAGTGCAAGGACTTCTCTCTTTTCTTGTTTTAGCCTATGAGCAACTTATTTTTGCTCTCTTTTTGTTTCCTCTCTTGTCTTTCCTTTTTTGTTGTCTATTTCAATTTTTCATGATTTAACAATTGGATTCTAATATCATATATTTGTTTTTGGTGAGAAATAGGTATTATTGCATGTGAATTGCCTTTCTCCAAAAGGAAATTTTGAGGACAAAAGTCACATATAAAAAAAAATATGGTCATTCACTAATGCTTAAATATAAAGAAATATTATTTAAATTCATAAGCTAACTCTTATATTGGACTTTAAGCTTTCTAAGATGTTATCAAAATCCAAATTGATCCATTACAATCCCCATTCAATTGAGTTTTCAAAATATGCTCAATATATGAGAAATATCAATTCTACCATATTCAACCTTAAACCCAATTTAAGTTTGGTAAGCGAAAAAGTATTAAGATTAAAAGTTCAATATAAGAAAAATACAATCCTTGATTAATTTTTAAATCCCAAAAAAATATCTCCTTAACTCATAACCTAACTTTTATTTAAACTTTGGACTTTCTTATCAAAATTCTCACATTTGGCATAGTTAATGGCTAGTCATGAAAAGAATATCTATACCTTATGAATCATACACCATGGATTTCTAGTTATGTATATATTCATATGATATATCCTAACCATGTAATTACTTGATCTCAATCATACATTACAAAAACTTAAAAAGTTATGTTCAAATAAGTTTAAAGGAAGTCTTATCTTGAATAATTTCATTAGCTTACTTAAATTCAAATTTAAGGCCAACTTCATCATCACAAACCTCCACTAATGCTAACTTCAATTTAGGGCTTAAAAGGGTACTGAGTTTCTAATTATATTAATTAATAGATTAAAAAGCACATAAAAAGAAAAAAAAAATGAAGAAACAATGATCTTCAAGGATGGATGTATATTGATGGATTACATAGATTGATTTCTTGTGAGCCCTACCTAGTTGCCAAATAAATGTGAACTTTGTTTAATATGAAAAGGAAAGAAATACTACCATAGCTCTTTTGTCTTTTAAGTCCATGATGTGTTTAGCATATCTTGGATTCACTTCAAGTCAATGGTAATTAAGGCCCATCATTGTCCTAAGTTTGGTTTTTCTTGAAATACCGCTTCCTAACAAGTTGCTAAGTAAACCAAAAGTTTGCTTCATATGAAAAGGAAAGAAGTCCTGCCATAACTTCTTTGTCTTTTAAGTCCATGGCTTGATTAAGTTGAGTTAAATTTACTACAAGTTAATGGCGACTAAGGCAAATCATTGTCCTAATTAATGATAGTTTGTCTTTTTCTTGAAATATTGCTTCATATTAGGTTGCCAAATAAACATGAAGCTTGCTTCATGAGAAGAAGTCCTAGCATAATTCTTTTGATTTTTAAGTGCATGGCATGATTAGCACGTCTTATATTGATTTCTTGTCAATAGTGATTAAGGCACATCATTGTCCTAGGTCATGCAAGTTTGTTTGTTTGTTGAAATATCATTTTCTTACCAAGTTGCCAAATAAACATGAATCTTTCTTACTATGAAAAAGAAAGAAGTCTTATCATAAATCTTCTAGGTCCATGGCATGATTTACATGTCTCAAATCGACTCCAAGTCAATGGGGGATCAAGGCACATCATTATCCTAGTTCATGCTAGTTTGGCTTTTTCTTGAAATATTTTTTTCCTAACAAGTTGCCAAAAAAGCATGAACTTTGCTTAGCGTGACAAGGAAATGAGCCATGCCATAACTTTATTGACTTTTGAGTCCATGGCGTGATCAACATTTCTCAAATTAACTCCAAGTCAATGGTGATCAAGGCTTTTTATTGTTGCAACATTTAGACAATGGAAGAAAGGTAAAAGAAAAAAAGAATTAGTGTAAGACTAATGTTTGTATAAAGTAGGGAAAAGAAAAAGAAAGAAATTTAATCCTAATGCGATCCTCAAAAATATTTGTAACTTTATGTTACATCTATTTATATAAATGATTTAAAAAGATTTAATGAGTAAAAAAAAAAAAGAAGTAAGTAAGAAAAACCCTTATATTTTGCAAGTCCAACACAGTATTAGGTGGTCTTACAAATATCATGAAATATTCATTGATGAGAATGGTTAAAAGGAATTTGAGAAGGTAGAGAAAACAAGCAACTAAGCAAAGTCTTTCTACATTGTACATCAAAGACATAATTAAGATTCCTATCTCAAGAAAACCAATGGCACTATCATATTAAGATTTTTCAATGTGCAAAGATTGTGTGGTTAGCATTGAAACAAGAAAGGGAACGTGAGACACCATAGCAATGATAACCTTTGCATTCAAGTAGAAAAATTCGAGTAGCAAAGAATATTATTATTGACCTTAATGCACCACATGAATGATTGAGTAGGAATTTGGAGAAATGGGTCATATAGCATCAATGAACGATTGGCTCTTGCCATGACTAATTGTAGCAAGTCACGTATAAGAAGCAAGCAAGAAAAATCCTTATATTTTGCAAGTCAAACATGGTATTAGGTGGTCCTTCAAGTATTATGAAATATCCATTGATAGGAATGGTTGAAAGGAATTTAATAAGACAGAGAAAACAAGCAACTAAGAATAGTCTTTCTATATTGCACATCAAAGACATAATTAAGATTCCTATCTCAAGAAAACCAATGACACTCTCATATTGAGATTTTTCAATGTGCAAAGACTTCATGGTCAACACTCAAACAATAGAGGGAACATGAGACACTATAATGACAGTAACCTTTGCATTCAAATAGAAAAAATAGTAAAGAATAGTTTTATTGACCTCAATGCACCATAGGAATGATCAAGTGGGAATTTGGAGAAATGGGCCATATAGCATCAACAAATGATGGCTATTGCCATGGCTAGATCTTGCAACTCAAGGATAAGAAACGAGCAAGAAAAATCCTTATATTTTGCAAGTCCAACATGATATTAGGTGGTCCTTCAAGTATCATGAAATATCCATTGACAGGAATGGTTGAAAGGAATTTAATAAGACAAAAGAAAACAAGCAATTAAGAAAAGTCTTTCTGTATTGCACATCAAAGACATAATAATGATTCCTACCTCATGAAAACCAATGGCACCATCATATTAAGACTTTTCAATGTGCAAAGACTTCATGGTCAACATTCAAAAAAGAAAGGGAACGTGAGACACCATAGTGATGGTAACCTTTGCATTCAAATAGAAAATTTAAATAGTAAAGAATAGTATTATTGACCTCAATGCACCATAGGAATGATCAAGTGGGAATTTGGAGAAATGGGCCATATAGCATCAACAAATGCTGGCTCTTGCCATGACTAAATCTTGCAACTCAAGGATAAGAAGTGAGCAAGAAAAATCCTTGTATTTTACAAGTCCAACACGGTATTAGGTGGTCCTTCAAGTATCATGAAATATCCATTGATAGGAATGGTTGAAAGGAATTTGATAAAACAAAAGAAAACAATCAACTAAGAAAAGTCTTTATGTATTGCACATCAAAGACATAATAATGATTCCTACCTCATGAAGACCAATGGCACTATCATATTGAGACTTTTCAATGTGCAAAGACTTCATGGTCAACATTCAAACAAGAGAGGGAACGTGAGACACCATAATGACCGTAACCTTTGCATTCAAATAGAAAATTTGAATGGTAAAAAATAGTATTATTGACCTCAATGCACCATAGGAATGATCAAGTGGGAATTTGGAGATATTGGCCATATAGCATCAACAAATGATGGCTTTTGCCATGACTAGATCTTGCAACTCAAGGATAAGAAGCGAGCAAGAAAAATCCTTGTATTTTGCAAGTCCAACACGATATTAGGTGGTCCTTCAAGTATCATGAAATATCCATTGATAGGATTGGTTGAAAGGAATTTGATAAGACAAAAGAAAACAAGCAACTAAGAAAAGTCTTTTTGTATTGCACATCAAAAACATAATAATGATTCCTACCTCATGAAAACCAATGGCACTATCATATTGAGACTTTTTAATGTGCAAAGACTTCATGGTCAACATTCAAAAAAGAGAGGGAACGTGAGACACCATAGTGACAGTAACCTTTGCATTCAAATAGAAAATTTGAATAGTAACGAATAGTATTATTAACCTCAATGCACCATAGGAATGACCAAGTGGGAATTTGGAGAAATGGGCCATATAGTATCAACAAACAATTGCTCTTGCCATGACTAGATCTTGCAACTCAAGGATAAGAAGCAAGCAAGAAAAATCCTTATATTTTGCAAGTCCAACACGGTATTAGGTGGTCCTTCAAGTATCATGAAATATCCATTGATAGGAATGGTTGAAAAGAATTTGATAAAACAAAAGAAAACAAGCAACTAAGAAAAGTCTTTCTGTATTGCACATCAAAGACGTAATAATGATTCCTACCTTATGAAAACCAATGTCACTATCATATTGAGACTTTTCAATGTGCAAAGACTTCATGGTCAACATTCAAACAATAGAAGGAACGTGAGACACCATAATGACGGTAACCTTTGCATTCAAATAGAAAATTTAAATAGTAAAGAATAGTATTATTGACCTCAATGCACCATAGGAATGATCAAGTGGGAATTTGGAGAAATGGGCCATATAGTATCAACAAATGATGGCTTTTGCCATGACTAGATCCTGCAACTCAAGGATAAGAAGCGAGCAAGAAAAATCCTTATATTTTGCAAGTCCAACGAGGTATTAGGTGGTCCTTCAAGTATCATGAAATATCCATTGATAGGAATGGTTAAAAGGATTTGATAAGACAAAAGAAAACAAGCAACTACGAAAAGTCTTTCTATATTGCACATCAAAAACATAATAATGATTCCTACCTCATGAAAACCAATGGCACTATTATATTGAGACTTTTGAATGTGCAAAGACTTCATGGTCAACATTCAAATAAGAGAGGGAACGTGAGACACCATAGTGACAGTAACCTTTGCATTCAAATAGAAAATTTAAATAGTAAAGAATAATATTATTGACCTCAATGCACCATAGGAATGATCAAGTGGGAATTTGGAGAAATGGGCCATATAGCATCAACAAATGATGGCTTTTGCCATGACTAGATCTTGCAACTCAAGGATAAGAAACGAGCAAGAAAAATCCTTATATTTTGCAAGTCCAACACGGTATTAGGTGGTCCTTCAAGTATCATGAAATATCCATTGATAGGAATGGTTAAAAGGAATTTGATAAGACAAAAGAAAACAAGCAACTAAGAAAAGTCTTTCTTTATTACACATTAAAGACATAATAATGATTCCTACCTCATGAAAACCAATGACACTATCATATTGAGACTTTTGAATGTGCAAAGACTTCATGGTCAACATTAAAAAAAGAGAGGGAACGTGAGACACCATAGTGATGGTAACCTTTGCATTCAAATAGAAAATTTGAATAGTAAAGAATAGTATTATTGACCTCAATGCACCATAAGAATGATTAAGTGGGAATTTGGAGAAATGGGCCATATAACATCAACAAACGATGGCTCTTGCCATGACCAATTCTTGCAATTCAAGGATAAGAAGCAAGCAAGAAAAATCCTTATATTTTGCAGGTCCAACACAGTATTAGATGGTCCTTTGAGTATCATGAAACATCCATTGATGGGAATGGTTGAAAGGGATTTGATAAGACAAAGAAAAGAAGCAACCCAAAAAAGATTTTCTATATTGCATATTAGAGACATAATTGAGATTTTTATCTCAAGAAAATCTATGATGCTTTCATATTAAGACTATTCAATGTACAAAGACACTATGGTCAATACTCAAACAAGAGAGGAAGCAATAACAATAATATTTATATTCAAGTAGAAAATTCAAGGAGAAAAGAATTAGTATGCTCCTAAATGCACCATAGGGATAGTTGACGTGGGGTTTGGAAAAATGGGCCATGTAACATCCAAGCTAGGCCATTCACAAGCCTAATCCGCATAGAAGAGCAATATCGGCATTCCGGTAGAGGCTGTAAAATCTTCTTGGGCTGGTAATCGGATAGATTGGGCAAGCATTATTAGTGGGCTTCAGTGGTCGTTGACTCCTACCTTGACTAGTTTTGTATAGGACTCTATGGTGGGCAACAATGTTGTGGGCTTAACAGCAGCTGTGTGACTGAATTCAGGAACTGGGTGTCGTCTCCCAGCTGGCAATTGCGAGCATATGGTGGGCAACACAATGTCGTGGGCCTTCGAGCTGTGTGAGACTGAATTCAGGACTTGGGTGGCGCCTCCTAGCTAGCGCGAGCCTTTAGGAATTCGTGGGCATAGCAAATTAAGTTGAGCGTTGAGTTCTCAAGTTAGATTTTTAAGTCACTATTTAACTGAATGAGAAAACATTGCGATTAATCAAAGCAGAGGACCCTTTTTTCTCCATATAAGCGAACTAGACAGGTTTAACTGTTTGCCTAACATTTTGGTCGCTGAGAAAGGCCGGCTTATTGGTCTTTCATATCGGAGAACCATATGGTTCCTTGCCTAATATTTTGATATTTTCCAAAACCCAAGGACACAAAAACCGTCTTTTAAGTATTTTTTCAGGCCTCTGGCGTCCGTGTACACAAATGATCTACTGTTCCTTCAGTATGGATGGACTGGGAGAAACTCCTAAACACCGCGACAACACATCCCTTTTGCTTCTGTGAAGCCCCATCCGGGCAAAAGGTCTCTTTCCATGTTCCTATTCAGAACTCAAGAGTTCATTTATTTGTTTATTTATTCTGAGAAGGGAAGCTATCAGATAAGCACAACAAAACCAAGATCCAATAATTATATTACATTCCCTAGAGAAAGCACAAACACTACAATTTATTATTTCATTTTTTCTCTTTGAAATTTGAAATCCCGATCGTCAGAAGCACACTCGCCCAATTTAAAACGATATCAAATCGCCAAAAAGGGAAGTAAAAAAGATCTCAGAAATCGGAGCAGCGACCGTTTCGCTCCCAATCGCCGTATCGAGTGGGCTCAGGCCCCCGGGGTCCACCGACCTCGCCGGTCGCTTTATTCACGAAGACGCCGTCTTCCTCCTCGTTTTCATCTTCTGGATGACCTTCCTTTTCTTTACCTTCGAGATCTTTTTCGGTAGCCTCTGCTCGTGGCTTATCAGAGTTCTCTTCCAGAGGATATGGCCGCTGTGTCACGGAGCAGATCATTCGGCTCACTGATTTCGACCGGGAGAGAGTTACCAGGTCGGATCGAGCGTGGTAGATGGTTGAGAGTAGACGGGGGAGATTGCTCGCCGCCATTGAACAGAGTGAGAGAGAGAAATAAACGCTCGAAAGTAGAGGGAGGTTGAAGTCACGTATCGAAGCTGTCAACAACATAACGGCGTCGTGTTGCTGGCAAAATCTGCAACGTGGACTATTGATGGGCCTTGCTTTTGTCCAATCCGATCACAAGATCGGGCCTTCACTAAAAAATTTTGGTGAGGCATCATCGGAACATTCCACAGTAATAACAATAATTACAAGATCCCATTACACGGCCTTTGAGATGTCTCGGTGGACCCACTCTTTCCCATCGGAACCATTCACTGTCCTAAGGAGAAGACTTGGTACCTTCCGTTGGAACGGAAGAGTTCGTAAATTCTGAAAGCATGCCACGAATTCGGATCCGCCGTACCACCAAGAGGTGAAGATTTACTCTTAAAAAGAAAAGCAAGGAATATAGCAATTATATAAGGGTCATCATGGAAGAGAAGCCTCAGTTTGTGAGGGTCTAGTTGACCACCAAAATCTACGTTTTTACTGTTTTAACCTTTTTCTTTTCCTAAAAATGATGGGATATAACCCACAACATTCAATTTCGAATTAATGAATGTTTTCTTTCTGTTAAATATGATCGGATGGATAGTAATTACTTTGTTGGGCATGTTAACTAAAAGGGGGAGACAAAAGGATACAATAGTTAACAAACGTGTTCCAGTCATTCCTTTTCTTTTAACCGCGGATTGCATCGACATCCAACAAATCCAAGAGCCAACCAACGTGTGTTACTCTAGCAATAATCAACGGTCTATGATTTTATGCAAAAGCAATACTTGTACGATTGGGTCGAAACGCTTCGAAGCTTGATAACGGGAGCTCCAAAGACGCCCCTAAAAGGTAATACAAGTATTATAATTTTGCCTTGTGCTGGGCTTCCTTTAAGCAACTCTCTGATAATAAAGATTCTGAGGCAACAAGCAAGCGCAAGAGGAGACAGAGAGAGGAGGCGAAGAAGAAGAAGAGGACGATAATGGGTGGAGAAGTTCAGGCCTTGAAGAGAATTCCTCGCGTTAAATTCCCCCATAAACACCCAAAATCAACTTCAAGTTTTCTCTCTCTCAATTTTTCCTCCAATCTCTTTTCTTTTCCAAGCATTTTCTTTGCTTCTTTGTCTTTTGTCGTTGATTGATTTTTGCATGAATTTCGTGTGCATATGGTGATGATTGATTCTTATATCTCCTACTTATATGAAAGTAATTTCTGGTTGGTCAAACAAATTGTTCGTTTTATTTTATCTTATGCCATTCTTTTTTCTTTATTTTCATCTTCCTTGCAACATTAACTATTACCGGTGCAAGGACACCAATAAGTTGAGATATACACCGTTGCTATTTTCGTTTTCCATGTCTCCAAATTTCATAAACGTAATAATAATTGGGCAAATTGCACTACTTACGAGAAAAACATTTCTCCAAAATTGCACAACACAAATTTCTCTTTTACTCCAAGAGAGATCTCACTCAAAATTGACTTATAAACATATTTCTCTTTTACCCCACATACAACACGACTTATAGAAAGACCCCCTTTTTCCCCCAACAACATTGTAAAAGAAACCTATTAGCTCTAACTCTTGATATTTTCTATTAGAAAGGATTTCAATAATATAAAGATATATCTCTTAAGATAGAGACATAATTGAAAAAGAAAAATAATTGTAAGTTACAAAAGAGATTGCTTGATAAATTATTTCCTAAATGTAAAACCTTGACACAAACAACAAGAATTAGTCCAATTGTTAAAGTTAGATTAACAAAGACGATAATTGGATAAAGAATGATAGGACCATGCCTTCTCCACATAAACTTATTAGTTACCTACAGATAGAATTTGAAGATTCGAAATTATGTAACAACAAGAGTTATCATAAATCAACCAATAGTTTCTACATACTTTTGGACTTCAAATAAAGATGAGGAATTAATTACAATGTACTAAGTTATGAATTAACTTGCATCTATAATCAAGTAGAGTGACTTGATTCATTTGATTGAATTGATGAAGAAGTTGAATTCAAGTTTCCACTAACATCTGTTAAGAAGGGTTTAGGAGGCATTTGTAAGCATTTGGCATCTTCTTCAAACATCTGTATAACTTTGTCCATTGAGGGGCGATCACTAGGCTTCATTTGAATGCACCACAAAGCAATTATAATCATCTTTTGAACTATTATATTTTCCTCTTCTGTAGCACCTTCAATTTTTATGTTTTTTCCACCATGTAGCTGGTCATAAGCCCATGTGGGAAAATAAATTTGGCTTGAACAATTAGCAAATGCATTCAAGTTCTTTCTTTTACCGGCCATTTCCATCAACAACATTCCAAAACTATAAACATCAGCTTTGTACGAAACACCTCCAATATTTTTATAAAATAACTCAGGAGCCATATATCCCAATGTCCCCCTTGCAGCAGTTAAAGAAATAACACTATTATTTTCCAAAGATAATTTTGCTAGGCCAAAGTCAGAAACCTTAGGAGTAAACTTTTCATCAAGAAGAATATTGTGAGGCTTGATATCAAAATGTAAAATTTGCATCTCACAACCTCGATGTAAATATTCAATCCCCCGAGCCACTCCTAGTGCTATATCAAATATCTTATCATAGCTCAAAAGGGTAATTTCTTGTGAAAAGATGTATTTATTTAAAGAGCCATTGGACATGAACTCATACACTAGAGCTTGCTTTGACCCTTCAACACAAAAACCAATTAGTTGCACTATATTAGTGTGATGAATCCTTCCAATTGTTGCAACTTCACTCATAAAATCTTGTCCCTTAGCCTTGGATTGACATAACATCTTTACAGCTACAAGATGACCACTTTGAAGTGTTCCTTTAAATACTGTGCCATATCCTCCCTCACCCAATTTGTGTTTAAAACTTTCAGTCATCTTCTTAATATCTGAGTAAGAGTATCTTATTGGCATAAAATTATTATTCCTCTCTAGAAATTCCTCAATAACATCATATGCTGACAAATGCCTCTTCATCCATTTATATGTCAAGAATGCCATCACCAATGGACCTCCAAGAATAGTTTTTACTGTTTGGTGGTATAGTACTACTGGAAAAAAAAAAATCACCAATATAGATTGTAAGAGAACACATATGGTTTTGTTGCTATTCAATTTTTTTTATTAAGTATACTTACAGCTCAATAAACTTAGATACTGGTCATTAACCACACGACTTTTTCTTTTTACTTTTTCTAAATATCATTAATATCTCGGTATGGGCCGTATGTTTAATTCATGTTTTCTAGTGTAAAGAATAATGAGCTAAATAGCAGAGAAATTACTATAGAAGGAACCTACCGTAAAGCAAGGTAGTGAATGTTAGTGCTCGAATTCCACCAGCTGCAAGGAATCGGAAAAAGTGAATTGATTAAAAAAATTGCTTAAATATCTTTCACCTCGGGTCACACTCAAAAAGAAATAAAAGCAATAATGTAAAACTTCTAGACCATATATTTGATCTTTAGATTGGATTGTGCTCGATTCAACGAACTTGAGCTAAGCTGTAGCAGTAGATGACTTATTTATTAATTGAAGGTCAGAAACACTGTTTCAATTGGGTTATGATTCAATTAATGTGAAAATATGAACAAAATCTAACATTTTCTAGCTATCTTATCAAGGAAGGCAAAATCTTATTCAAGACGGGAAGAAAATTTCTCAAGGGTTTATATTTTTCATTTCTCGTTGCTTCCAAAATCTAAACGAAACCTAAAATTTTGAGATCAACCATCTACCAAGCACATGGTCATCCTTCATTTGAGTAATCATCAAGGGCAATTGATTTAATTCTATATTATTATGGCATTCTTCAATATCATGCAAATAAGCTTCTGAGATCGAAACCTTACCTCTGCCATAATTTACAAATGCTTCTTCTCTTCCTCCTATTTTGACAAAGAAAACAAATATGTTAGTGTTGGATAACTTAGAATTGGACTCAACATTTTTTTAAAGTTTAAAACATATTACTTGTTGTATTATCCATGTAAATGCTAATGTTTCAGTAAAGAGAACATTAGTTAGGTTAACAAGGTTTTAAATAGGTTTTAATGTAGAATTGAACTCCGCTTAGGTCCATAGTTTGCAACTCACCTGATGTCTATTGGTGGTGAAGTTATTCGTAAAAGAATTAAGGATTACTTGTTTGCTCAGGAAACCTACGTGTCTTTCATGGGATACTATAGTTAGACAAACCCATAATGAAGGCTCTGTTACCAAGGTTCCAGTTAGGTTATAATAGAATTTATCTACTCACATATATGGAATAGTAACTCTTTTGGCTATCTTATCAAAGCAAAAATAGGGGAAGATAGAAAAAATTAAATCAAGATAAGAAGTTGATTTATTAAGACATTTATATTTTTCATTTTCTCATTGCTTCCAAGCACCTAGTTGTCTTAAACTTGTATTGTCAAGAAGGACAATTACTACGATTATATATTGCTATCATTGTAAACTATTGTGCAAATAACTTTTTGAGCTTGAACCCTCACCTGTCTTATGCATCTCCTATTCTAATTCTTATTGGGTTGCTTTGACAGAGGGAAAAAACAACATCCGTGTTTGGAAACTTAGAATTAAAATTCAGTATTTTCTGTAAAGTTGAAAATTTAGTATTTTTTTGTACTGTTTGTGTAAACAATAAAGTTAGAAGTCTAGGTCTTAAATTGGGCCGAGCTCTGTCCAATGAGCTTGAGCTTAGTTGTAGCGGTAAATGAATTATTTGTTTATTGATGCTTGTAAGCATAGCTTAGTTCGGTTTTGACAGGATTGATGCGCCTACACGCATAGTATACTAAACCTTGTCTAGTTATCTACCAAGCAAACAATCTGGGAAGTCAAGTCTTGCTCAAGATGAAAATTGCTTTCTTAAGAAATTTATATTCTTCATTTTCTCTTGCTTTCGAAATCTAAACCAAACCTAAACTTTTGAAATCAACCATTTCCCAAGACATAGTTGTACTCTACTTAGCTCATCACCAAGGATGATCAATACAATTCCGAATTATTGGATCACTCCATTTCATCCTAGAAATAACCTTTTGAGATTGGAACCTCACCTCTAAGATATAGCCCATGAAGTAGTCCTCTTGTATCTGTAGTGACAAAGAAAGAAAAATGATGTCAGTGTTTCAAAACTTGACATTTCTATTAATGTTAAAAATATTTTCATGTAACTTCAATAATTTTTAATCATGTCTTCATGTTGGAACCATTTTCATTGTTCAGATTACAAGGAATAGTTTGTTTTTGATAAAAAAAAAAAAAGGATGAAAACAATAATTGCGATCAAAAGAGAGATAATGATTCTTACTGTAGATCGTCCATATCAATGAGTAAATAAAATCTGCAATAATACAAATAAATAATTCACAAATTATTCAGTATATTGACTCGATTAATTTCAAAGGTCTATAAAGTAACGAAAAGTGAAATACGAATTATTTGGTATGGTGAGACACGAACAAAGCCTAAAAAATTTGGAATTAACCAATTCCACTATTTGTTTCATAATGGGGCACAACTCATTCAATTTTATCTCACTGTGTCATTTTATCATACATCTTCGAACTACTTTCCGAGACCAAAAACCTTACCTTTGAATTTCGTAAGGAATCCTGTTTTGACAAAGAAAAGAATAACATCAGATTCTGGAAAGTTGGAATGAAAACTCAGTCTTTATCCTCCCGATCAACAAGTACTATACAACAGTATGTCATTACATTACTCACCACGTCTTTGATGGTTGCACCAGTCAGTGAAATATGCCCCAACGAGGACGCAAAGGGCTTGGTCTTTGGAGTTTTCACACACTCCTTGGGCCCAGGAAAGCTTAAAACCATAGCTCAGTTGATAGTAAACGTTTGAACACGAAATTGGGTCATGATCTGGCAACTGCGCCGTCAGAATTTGCTCTACTTGGCACAAATCCCCCAAATCGTCTGGAGACGGGTCCGTAAGAACATATCTGTACTCCTGGGTAGCGGACAAAGAAGAGTTGGAAGAAGAAACTCCGTTGCTAGAGCAAGTAGACATGTCCAAATAATGTGGAGAAATGGCTGGCTTTTCGCAGTTCAAGAAAACCATTGTGCTTCTAAACAGAAGTCTATTGGGGAAGATATCATCCACGCTGTAGTAAGAATCATTACAAAAGACATATACAGGACTGTAATCTAGGGAGTATGGATCACCCCTACTGAAATTAACCGAGTCTAGAGAATGGGCAGAGATGAAGGAGCCGTTATTTTCCTGAATACCCGAATCCACAACTCGGATCGTGTAGTCAGTGTAGTTGATTTCCTGGACGTTGTACTTCCCAGAATATAAGTACAATACTGTCTGATTATTCTCACATGCCAGATTGTATTTTTGATTGCCGCAGTTCTCTGGATCAGTCTCTAGCCGAAACGGATAGCTTATGTTACTGATGTTGCCGCAGAAAGAAGGAGGACAGTGATCATGAGTAGCATTGGCACTGCGAGCCTGATGGACTAGGACAAAAACAACAATTAGGGCTGTCAGTCCCCCGTGGAAGAACACTTCGGCTGCCATTGGGAAATAGAGAAGATCTTGAGAGAAGGATATAGCTTCCGCGATCCCCAGCTACAGCTGGGAAACCTTGATGACGAGAAAAAGAGAGAAAAAGCTTTCCGAGATGGCGCAAGATTCAGACTTAGTAGATTCAGAAGAAAAAATTTGGAAAATCCTCGTTTTAGAGGACAAGAAGAAAAAGAAAACAGGGCGGGGGAGCGCTGACTCCCGTTTCGGAGAAGACTCACCGGTGGAAGTATATAATTCTGTTTCCTTAATTAACTTGAAACCATGATTTCCATCTTTAAGTAAGGTATAGTTTGTCATTTTGAAAATATAAGAAGTGTTATTTATCACACTAAAAAGAGAATGTTATAAACCAAAAAAAAAAAAAAAAACTGTATATGAGGCCTATCTGAAACAAATATTTTATCATGGAGTGAGAAAACAATAAAACTAATGGTATTTTTGTAAGAAGAAGGACGCGGCACGCCTCTCGGTGCGAAGTTTCTGAGTCAATATACCATTACTTGCTCCCACGCGAAGGACGCACCCCTAGTCATTGCTTGGTGCCGAGTCTTCACGCCCACGCTGAGGATGCATGCCCTGGTCAATACGCGTTCGTGGGACTTGATCCTTCAATAATGGTTGCCTCAATTTCTCCATGCCCAGTCAATACGGCGAGTAGACGCGAATATTCTGCTAACTGATTACTTTACCTCTGGGTTTAAAATTCTTCATGACCTTTTCTCCAGTCAACTAGCAAGTTAAGACTTGTCACACCATCCCTGTTGCTGAACATAGGCTTAGGAACAGATGGCATAATTAATTCCGTTAAGCACAAACGATCAGAGCAGCTGAGCTTTCCCTCGTGGAATTATCACGTCGAGCAGCTGCCATCCTCAACAGGCTCTTGCCATTATGACATTTCGTTCTTCTTACATTGTTTCAATGATCATTTTTGGTGATTTTTTTATCAATCTTTAGTTAGTCGGTTTTCTCACCATTCTCGCCACTTGATGAAGGGATAGACCAAATAATATAATTATATTCAAAAACACTCGTTATTTTTCCTACTTTCTTCTATTGTTATAGTAATCCATAAAATGCGAGGTTGTAAATCTTCTTTTAGTATAATTGATATTCAAAAATATATATAACCACATCAAAGTTTATATTTTGGCGTCTTCAGAAAATACTTTTTACAGTATATTTAGTGAAAAAAAATTCAAAACCAGATTTTTTCAATTTTATTTTATCTCATTTAAAAATAGAATAAGTTTCAAGAATATTATAGTATATTTCACAAGGAGTATACCTTCTATGATGTGATGGGGGACCAACGATGTTCTGTCGTCACCACCGCAAGGTCCAAGTCCACACGAGAAGTTCAGCCGAATTTACTAGTCCCGTGATTAAAGTAAAGAGGTAATCATCGCAGAAACCAAAGTTCATAAATCCATCGTGCAAGAGATATTAGAAAGGCTGAGAAACCTTCCAGACCAGTACAGAGATGGATCTTTGCCTAAAACCTTCAATCTTACTCTTCTTCGTGTTTATGGCTGTCATCATAGACCTTGGAGAATGCCAAAATGAGTGTAATGAATCCCGGTGTGGAGCCCATGGTCCACCCGTACGGTTTCCCTTCCGACTCAACAGCCAACCAGACCGCTGTGGGTATCCTGGATTTCATCTATCATGCACTGAAACAAATGATACGGTGCTCGAGCTGCCGATTTCCGTAAAGCTCTTTGTCAAAGAGATTAATTACACATCTCAGGTTATTCAATTATATGATCCACATCATTGTTTTCTAAGGCAGTTTCGGGCACTCGATCTATCTTCCACGCCTTTTCTGTTCAATGAAGAATTCTACAACTATGATTTCTATAACGCTGCCTTGTTCAATTGTTCCCCAAGAAAAGTAGACTATCTCGATATCATCACTTGTCTCAGCGGCCCAGGCTATCAAGTTTATGTCGCGTACTCTTTTCACCCAGTCGGCACAAGATTGCTATCTTGTACAAAGATGTGTAGTCTTCGATCAATTCCAGATGATATCGTGTCCTTCAATGAGAAAATTCTCGAAATGAAGTGGTCCAGACCAGATTGCGGACGCTGTGAAGTAAAAGGCAAGAAATGCAGATGGAAGAATAATAGCACTCATTCAGAAACTGAGTGCTTCCCCAGAGATAAAGGTATTGTCTTCTATCCAGTTCTTCACGGTTCTTAAGCTAACATGTGCATATTAAGTCAAGATAAGCATATACCTTATCCTCTGCAACAGCGGATTTTCCTGCCCCGCTGATTCACTCATCTAACAGTGTAAAATTTAAAGCGAAAAGCCAGAAAGACTTGGCATTTCCAATTTGTGCCTTAAATAAACAACATCTTTCCAGTAAATGAATAATAGAGTTTCGTTGCAACATGAATTAGGCAATCAACTTCTCCTTGTCAATGTTCGATGCAGATGAATGACTGATCAGGGTAAGCTTCCGTAGTAAGCTAATTTAAAAACCAAAACATGACACTTTTGAATGGCATCGGCAAAAAAATAACTCCTCTAGTTTCGACCAGAAAGGGGCATCATTCTTTAAAAGTAACCAGGCATGTGCTGGTAAAGAATCTTATTAGGCTATCTAGCTTTTTCCCCTCGAGGACTTTCACCAACTGTCGTTGTTGGACGCCAGGCAAGAGGTAACTTCCTCACAATGATGCCATAAAATTGCAATACCGATAAATCATTGCATAGCTCAATTAATTCAATCCTTTAATACATACCATCAGGACTTGGTTCTGATTTCTCTATTTGAAAAAATGAAATTGTATAGGTGGGCTTTTGACTAAGTTATTAGTAAAGAATTCTTACCAATTATATATTTTTTCATATATATAACAAAAGGCTAATTATGTAAGTTTTTATCAGGTGTATCAACAAAGTTAAAGTTGGTGACTACTGGTAAGTTGTCTTTGACCATTTGAAATTCTCATTAGTAGGGTGACTGATTCCTAACTTAAAAATGTTTTACATACAGGTATAATCTTAAGTGTATTTCTTTTAGTTCTAGCAGTCTCTGTTCTCTATCGTATTTATAGCTGTGGTAAAATTGAAAAAGAAAACCAAGCAAAGATTGAAAAGTTTTTAGAGGATTATAGAAATTTTAAGCCTACAAGATACTCATATGTTGACATTAAAAGGATTACAAATCAATTCATTGAAAAGTTAGGCCAAGGAGCTTATGGGACAGTGTTTAAAGGAAAGCTTTCCAATGAAGTTCATGTTGCTGTGAAGATTCTAAACATATCCAAGGGAAATGGAGATGAATTCATAAATGAAGTAGGAACAATGGGTAAGATCCATCATGTTAATGTGGTTCGCTTGGTTGGTTTTTGTGCTGATGGATTTAAGCGAGCTTTAGTCTATGAATTTTTACCAAATGGTTCCTTATTCAAGTTCATATCTTTAGCAAACATTAAGAAAAATCTACTTGGTTGGGACAAGTTGCAAGATATTGCTTTTGGTGTAGCAAAAGGAATTGAATATCTTCACCAAGGATGTGATCAACAAATCCTTCATTTTGATATCAAACCTCATAACATTTTGCTAGACCAAAATTTCAATCCAAAAATATCTGATTTTGGTCTTTCCAAATTATGCTCTAAAGACCAAAGTATAGTATCTATGACTACAATCAAGGGAACCATTGGTTACATTGCACCTGAAGTGTTTTCTAGAAACTTTGGGAATGTGTCTTACAAATCAGACGTGTATAGCTTTGGAATGTTGTTGCTTGAAATAGTTGGTGGAAGGAAAAATATTGATGATATGTCAGAGAACACTAACCAAGTTTATTTTCCTGAATGGATCTATAACTTCTTAGAACAAAGAGAAGACTTACGAATCTTTATTGATGATGATGGAGATGCTAAAATTGGAAAGAAACTAGCAATTGTAGGGCTTTGGTGCATCCAATGGCACCCAATAGATCGTCCCTCTATGAAAGTTGTGATTCAAATGTTGGAAGGAGAAGGAGATAAGTTAACCATGCCTCCAAATCCCTTTTCCTCTACAAGCGTTTCAAAGGTCAATGCAAAAGCTCTAAATCATGAGTTAGAGGTCATCCCAAAATTAGATTAAGTATTTGAAAACTTGGAGCTACAACACCAATGCACAAATCATCTATCTTGTACTTGAAAGAATTTATTGTGTTGTAATTAGTGCAAGGACTTCTCTCTTTTCTTGTTTTAGCCTATGAGCAACTTTTTTTTGCTCTCTTTTTGTTTCCTCTCTTATCTTTCCTTTTTTGTTGTCTATTTCAGTTTTTCATGATTTAACAATTGGATTCTAATATCATATATTTGTTTTTGGTGAGAAATAGGTATTATTGCATGTGAATTGCCTTTCTCCAAAAGGAAATTTTAAGGACAAGAGTCACATATAAAAAAAATATGGTCATTCACTAATGCTTAAATATAAAGAAATATTATTTCAATTCATAAGCTAACTTTTATATTGGACTTTAAGCTTTCTAAGATGCTATCAAAATCCAAATTGATCCATTACAATCCCCATTCAACTGAGTTTTCAAAATATGCTCAATGTATGAGAAATATCAATTCTATCATATTCAACCTTAAACCCAATTTAAGTTTGGTAAGCGAAAAAGTATTAAGATTAAAAGTCCAATATAAGAAAAATTCAATGCTTGATTAATTTTTAAATCCAAAAAAATATCTCCTCAACTCATAACCTAACTTTTATGTTAAACTTTGGACTTTCTTATCAAAATTCTCACATTTGGCATAGTTAATGGCTAGTCATGAAAAGAATACCTATACTTTATAAATCATACACCATGGATTTCTAGTTATGTATATATTCATATGATATATCCTAACTATGTAATTACTTGATCTTAATCATACATTACAAAAACTTAAAAAGTTATGTTCAAATAAGTTTAAAGGATGTCTCATCTTGAATAATTTCATTAGCTTACTTAAATTCAAATTTGAGGCCAACTTCATCATCACAAACCTCCACTAATGCTAACTTCAATTTAAGGCTCAAAAGGGTATTGAGTTTCTAATTATATTAATTAATAGATTAAAAAGCACATAAAAAGAAAAAAAATGAAGAAACAATGATCTTCAAGGATGGATGTATATTGATGGATTACATAGATTGATTTCTTGTGAGCCCTACCTAGTTGCCAAATAAATGTGAACTTTGTTTAGTATGAAAAGGAAAGAAATACTACCATAGCTCTTTTGTCTTTTGAGTCCATGGTGTGTTTAGCATATCTTGGATTCACTTCAAGTCAATGGTAATTAAGGCACATGATTGTCCTAAGTTTGGTTTTTCTTGAAATACCGCTTCCAAACAAATTGCTAAGTAAACCTAAAGTTTGCTTCATATGAAAAGGAAAGAAGTCCTGCCACAATTTTATTGTCTTTTAAGTCCATGGCTTGATTAAGTTAAGTTAAATTTACTACAAGTTAATGGCGACTAAGGCAAATCATTGTCCTAATTAATGCTAGTTTGTCTTTTTCTTCAAATATTGCTTCCTATTATGTTGCCAAATAAACATAAAGCTTGCTTCATGAGAAGAAGTCCTAGCATAATTCTTTTAATTTTTGAGTGCATGGCATGATTAGCACGTCTTATATTGATTTCATGTCAATGGTGATTAAGGCACATCATTGTCCTAGGTCATGCAAGTTTGTTTGTTTGTTAAAATATCATTTTCTTACCAAGTTGCCAAATAAACATGAACCTCGCTTACTATGAAAAAGAAAGAAGTCCTATCATAAATCTTCTAGGTCCATGGCATGATTTACATGTCTCAAATGAACTCCAAGTCAATGGTGATCAAGGCACATCATTATCCTAGTTCATATTAGTTTGGCTTTTTCTTGAAATATTTTTTTCCTAACAAGTTACCAAAAAAACATGAACTTTGCTTAGTGTGACAAGGAAAGGAGCCATGCCATAACTTAATTGACTTTTGAGTCCATGGCATGAACAACATGTCTCAAATTGACTCCAAGTCAATGGTGATCAAGGCTTTTTATTGTTGCAACATTTAGACAATGGAAGAAAGGTAAAAAAAAATTAGTGTAAGACTAACGTTTGTATAAAGTAGGGAAAAGAAAAAGAAAGAAATTTGATCCTAATGTGATCCTCAAAAATATTTGTAACTTTATGTTACATCTATTGATATGAATGATTTAAAAAGATTTAATGAGTTAAAAAAAAATAAAAAAGCAAGTAAGAAAAACCCTTATATTTTGCAAGTCGAACACAATATTAGGTGGTCCTTCAAGTATCATGAAATATTCATTGATGGGAATGGTTGAAAGGAATTTGATAAGGTAGAGAAAACATGCAACTAAGCAAAGTCTTTCTATATTGTACATCAAAGACATAATTAAGATTCTTATCTCAAGAAAACCAATGACACTATCATATTAAGACTTTTCAATGTGCAAAGATTGTATGGTTAGCATTCAAACAATAAAAGGAACGTGAGACACCATAGCAATGATAACCTTTGCATTCAAGTAGAAAAATTCGAGTAGCAAACGATATTATTATTGACCTTAATGCACCACATGAATGATTGAATAGGAATTTGGAGAAATGGGTCAAATAGCATCAATGAACAATTGGCTCTTGCCATGACTAGTTGTAGCAAGTCAAGTATAAGAAGCAAGCAAGAAAAATCCTTATATTTTGCAAGTCAAATATGGTATTAGGTGGTCCTTCAAGTATCATGAAATATCTATTGATAGGAATGGTTGAAAGGAATTTAATAAGATAGAGAAAACAAGCAACTACGAATAGTCTTTCTATATTGCACATCAAAGACATAATTAAGATTCCTATCTCAAGAAAACTAATGGCACTCTCATATTGAGACTTTTCAATGTGCAAAGACTTCATGATCAACATTCAAACAATAGAGGGAACGTGAGACACTATAATGACAGTAACCTTTGCATTCAAATAGAAAAAATAGTAAAGAATAGTTTTATTGACCTCAATGCACCATAGGAATGATCAAGTGGGAATTTGGAGAAATGGGCCATATAGCATCAACAAATGATGGCTATTGCCATGGCTAGATCTTGCAACTCAAGGATAAGAAACGAGCAAGAAAAATCCTTATATTTTGCAAGTCCAACACGATATTAGGTGGTCCTTCAAGTATCATGAAATATCCATTGACAGGAATGGTTGAAAGGAATTTAATAAGACAAAAGAAAACAAGCAACTAAGAAAAGTCTTTTTGTATTGCACATCAAAGACATAATAATGATTCCTACCTCATGAAAACCAATGGCACCATCATATTAAGACTTTTCAATGTGCAAAGACTTCATGGTCAACATTCAAAAAAGAAAGGGAACGTGAGACACCATAGTGATGGTAACCTTTGCATTCAAATAGAAAATTTAAATAGTAAAGAATAGTATTATTGACCTCAATGCACCATAGGAATGATCAAGTGGGAATTTGGAGATATTGGCCATATAGCATCAACAAATGATGGCTTTTGCCATGACTAGATCTTGCAACTCAAGGATAAGAAGCGAGCAAGAAAAATCCTTGTATTTTGCAAGTCCAACACGATATTAGGTGGTCCTTCAAGTATCATGAAATATCCATTGATAGGATTGGTTGAAAGGAATTTGATAAGACAAAAGAAAACAAGCAACTAAGAAAAGTCTTTTTGTATTGCACATCAAAAACATAATAATGATTCCTACCTCATGAAAACCAATGGCACTATCATATTGAGACTTTTTAATGTGCAAAGACTTCATGGTCAACATTCAAAAAAGAGAGGGAACGTGAGACACCATAGTGACAGTAACCTTTGCATTCAAATAGAAAATTTGAATAGTAACGAATAGTATTATTAACCTCAATGCACCATAGGAATGACCAAGTGGGAATTTGGAGAAATGGGCCATATAGTATCAACAAACAATTGCTCTTGCCATGACTAGATCTTGCAACTCAAGGATAAGAAGCAAGCAAGAAAAATCCTTATATTTTGCAAGTCCAACACGGTATTAGGTGGTCCTTCAAGTATCATGAAATATCCATTGATAGGATTGGTTGAAAGGAATTTGATAAGACAAAAGAAAACAAGCAACTAAGAAAAGTCTTTTTGTATTGCACATCAAAAACATAATAATGATTCCTACCTCATGAAAACCAATGGCACTATCATATTGAGACTTTTTAATGTGCAAAGACTTCATGGTCAACATTCAAAAAAGAGAGGGAACGTGAGACACCATAGTGACAGTAACCTTTGCATTCAAATAGAAAATTTGAATAGTAACGAATAGTATTATTAACCTCAATGCACCATAGGAATGACCAAGTGGGAATTTGGAGAAATGGGCCATATAGTATCAACAAACAATTGCTCTTGCCATGACTAGATCTTGCAACTCAAGGATAAGAAGCAAGCAAGAAAAATCCTTATATTTTGCAAGTCCAACACGGTATTAGGTGGTCCTTCAAGTATCATGAAATATCCATTGATAGGAATGGTTGAAAAGAATTTGATAAAACAAAAGAAAACAAGCAACTAAGAAAAGTCTTTCTGTATTGCACATCAAAGACGTAATAATGATTCCTACCTTATGAAAACCAATGTCACTATCATATTGAGACTTTTCAATGTGCAAAGACTTCATGGTCAACATTCAAACAATAGAAGGAACGTGAGACACCATAATGACGGTAACCTTTGCATTCAAATAGAAAATTTAAATAGTAAAGAATAGTATTATTGACCTCAATGCACCATAGGAATGATCAAGTGGGAATTTGGAGAAATGGGCCATATAGTATCAACAAATGATGGCTTTTGCCATGACTAGATCCTGCAACTCAAGGATAAGAAGCGAGCAAGAAAAATCCTTATATTTTGCAAGTCCAACGAGGTATTAGGTGGTCCTTCAAGTATCATGAAATATCCATTGATAGGAATGGTTAAAAGGATTTGATAAGACAAAAGAAAACAAGCAACTACGAAAAGTCTTTCTATATTGCACATCAAAAACATAATAATGATTCCTACCTCATGAAAACCAATGGCACTATTATATTGAGACTTTTGAATGTGCAAAGACTTCATGGTCAACATTCAAATAAGAGAGGGAACGTGAGACACCATAGTGACAGTAACCTTTGCATTCAAATAGAAAATTTAAATAGTAAAGAATAGTATTATTGACCTCAATGCACCATAGGAATGATCAAGTGGGAATTTGGAGAAATGGGCCATATAACATCAACAAATGATGGCTTTTGCCATGACCAATTCTTGCAACTCAAGGATAAGAAACGAGCAAGAAAAATCCTTATATTTTGCAAGTCCAACACGGTATTAGGTGGTCCTTCAAGTATCATGAAATATCCATTGATAGGAATGGTTAAAAGGAATTTGATAAGACAAAAGAAAACAAGCAACTAAGAAAAGTCTTTCTTTATTACACATTAAAGACATAATAATGATTCCTACCTCATGAAAACCAATGACACTATCATATTGAGACTTTTGAATGTGCAAAGACTTCATGGTCAACATTAAAAAAAGAGAGGGAACGTGAGACACCATAGTGATGGTAACCTTTGCATTCAAATAGAAAATTTGAATAGTAAAGAATAGTATTATTGACCTCAATGCACCATAAGAATGATTAAGTGGGAATTTGGAGAAATGGGCCATATAACATCAACAAACGATGGCTCTTGCCATGACCAATTCTTGCAATTCAAGGATAAGAAGCAAGCAAGAAAAATCCTTATATTTTGCAGGTCCAACACAGTATTAGATGGTCCTTTGAGTATCATGAAACATCCATTGATGGGAATGGTTGAAAGGGATTTGATAAGACAAAGAAAAGAAGCAACCCAAAAAAGATTTTCTATATTGCATATTAGAGACATAATTGAGATTTTTATCTCAAGAAAATCTATGATGCTTTCATATTAAGACTATTCAATGTACAAAGACACTATGGTCAATACTCAAACAAGAGAGGAAGCAATAACAATAATATTTATATTCAAGTAGAAAATTCAAGGAGAAAAGAATTAGTATGCTCCTTAATGCACCATAGGGATAGTTGACGTGGGGTTTGGAAAAATGGGCCATGTAACATCCAAGCTAGGCCATTCACAAGCCTAATCCGCATAGAAGAGCAATATCGGCATTCCGGTAGAGGCTGTAAAATCTTCTTGGGCTGGTAATCGGATAGATTGGGCAAGCATTATTAGTGGGCTTCAGTGGTCGTTGACTCCTACCTTGACTAGTTTTGTATAGGACTCTATGGTGGGCAACAATGTTGTGGGCTTAACAGCAGCTGTGTGACTGAATTCAGGAACTGGGTGTCGTCTCCCAGCTGGCAATTGCGAGCATATGGTGGGCAACACAATGTCGTGGGCCTTCGAGCTGTGTGAGACTGAATTCAGGACTTGGGTGGCGCCTCCTAGCTAGCGCGAGCCTTTAGGAATTCGTGGGCATAGCAAATTAAGTTGAGCGTTGAGTTCTCAAGTTAGATTTTTAAGTCACTATTTAACTGAATGAGAAAACATTGCGATTAATCAAAGCAGAGGACCCTTTTTTCTCCATATAAGCGAACTAGACAGGTTTAACTGTTTGCCTAACATTTTGGTCGCTGAGAAAGGCCGGCTTATTGGTCTTTCATATCGGAGAACCATATGGTTCCTTGCCTAATATTTTGATATTTTCCAAAACCCAAGGACACAAAAACCGTCTTTTAAGTATTTTTTCAGGCCTCTGGCGTCCGTGTACACAAATGATCTACTGTTCCTTCAGTATGGATGGACTGGGAGAAACTCCTAAACACCGCGACAACACATCCCTTTTGCTTCTGTGAAGCCCCATCCGGGCAAAAGGTCTCTTTCCATGTTCCTATTCAGAACTCAAGAGTTCATTTATTTGTTTATTTATTCTGAGAAGGGAAGCTATCAGATAAGCACAACAAAACCAAGATCCAATAATTATATTACATTCCCTAGAGAAAGCACAAACACTACAATTTATTATTTCATTTTTTCTCTTTGAAATTTGAAATCCCGATCGTCAGAAGCACACTCGCCCAATTTAAAACGATATCAAATCGCCAAAAAGGGAAGTAAAAAAGATCTCAGAAATCGGAGCAGCGACCGTTTCGCTCCCAATCGCCGTATCGAGTGGGCTCAGGCCCCCGGGGTCCACCGACCTCGCCGGTCGCTTTATTCACGAAGACGCCGTCTTCCTCCTCGTTTTCATCTTCTGGATGACCTTCCTTTTCTTTACCTTCGAGATCTTTTTCGGTAGCCTCTGCTCGTGGCTTATCAGAGTTCTCTTCCAGAGGATATGGCCGCTGTGTCACGGAGCAGATCATTCGGCTCACTGATTTCGACCGGGAGAGAGTTACCAGGTCGGATCGAGCGTGGTAGATGGTTGAGAGTAGACGGGGGAGATTGCTCGCCGCCATTGAACAGAGTGAGAGAGAGAAATAAACGCTCGAAAGTAGAGGGAGGTTGAAGTCACGTATCGAAGCTGTCAACAACATAACGGCGTCGTGTTGCTGGCAAAATCTGCAACGTGGACTATTGATGGGCCTTGCTTTTGTCCAATCCGATCACAAGATCGGGCCTTCACTAAAAAATTTTGGTGAGGCATCATCGGAACATTCCACAGTAATAACAATAATTACAAGATCCCATTACACGGCCTTTGAGATGTCTCGGTGGACCCACTCTTTCCCATCGGAACCATTCACTGTCCTAAGGAGAAGACTTGGTACCTTCCGTTGGAACGGAAGAGTTCGTAAATTCTGAAAGCATGCCACGAATTCGGATCCGCCGTACCACCAAGAGGTGAAGATTTACTCTTAAAAAGAAAAGCAAGGAATATAGCAATTATATAAGGGTCATCATGGAAGAGAAGCCTCAGTTTGTGAGGGTCTAGTTGACCACCAAAATCTACGTTTTTACTGTTTTAACCTTTTTCTTTTCCTAAAAATGATGGGATATAACCCACAACATTCAATTTCGAATTAATGAATGTTTTCTTTCTGTTAAATATGATCGGATGGATAGTAATTACTTTGTTGGGCATGTTAACTAAAAGGGGGAGACAAAAGGATACAATAGTTAACAAACGTGTTCCAGTCATTCCTTTTCTTTTAACCGCGGATTGCATCGACATCCAACAAATCCAAGAGCCAACCAACGTGTGTTACTCTAGCAATAATCAACGGTCTATGATTTTATGCAAAAGCAATACTTGTACGATTGGGTCGAAACGCTTCGAAGCTTGATAACGGGAGCTCCAAAGACGCCCCTAAAAGGTAATACAAGTATTATAATTTTGCCTTGTGCTGGGCTTCCTTTAAGCAACTCTCTGATAATAAAGATTCTGAGGCAACAAGCAAGCGCAAGAGGAGACAGAGAGAGGAGGCGAAGAAGAAGAAGAGGACGATAATGGGTGGAGAAGTTCAGGCCTTGAAGAGAATTCCTCGCGTTAAATTCCCCCATAAACACCCAAAATCAACTTCAAGTTTTCTCTCTCTCAATTTTTCCTCCAATCTCTTTTCTTTTCCAAGCATTTTCTTTGCTTCTTTGTCTTTTGTCGTTGATTGATTTTTGCATGAATTTCGTGTGCATATGGTGATGATTGATTCTTATATCTCCTACTTATATGAAAGTAATTTCTGGTTGGTCAAACAAATTGTTCGTTTTATTTTATCTTATGCCATTCTTTTTTCTTTATTTTCATCTTCCTTGCAACATTAACTATTACCGGTGCAAGGACACCAATAAGTTGAGATATACACCGTTGCTATTTTCGTTTTCCATGTCTCCAAATTTCATAAACGTAATAATAATTGGGCAAATTGCACTACTTACGAGAAAAACATTTCTCCAAAATTGCACAACACAAATTTCTCTTTTACTCCAAGAGAGATCTCACTCAAAATTGACTTATAAACATATTTCTCTTTTACCCCACATACAACACGACTTATAGAAAGACCCCCTTTTTCCCCCAACAACATTGTAAAAGAAACCTATTAGCTCTAACTCTTGATATTTTCTATTAGAAAGGATTTCAATAATATAAAGATATATCTCTTAAGATAGAGACATAATTGAAAAAGAAAAATAATTGTAAGTTACAAAAGAGATTGCTTGATAAATTATTTCCTAAATGTAAAACCTTGACACAAACAACAAGAATTAGTCCAATTGTTAAAGTTAGATTAACAAAGACGATAATTGGATAAAGAATGATAGGACCATGCCTTCTCCACATAAACTTATTAGTTACCTACAGATAGAATTTGAAGATTCGAAATTATGTAACAACAAGAGTTATCATAAATCAACCAATAGTTTCTACATACTTTTGGACTTCAAATAAAGATGAGGAATTAATTACAATGTACTAAGTTATGAATTAACTTGCATCTATAATCAAGTAGAGTGACTTGATTCATTTGATTGAATTGATGAAGAAGTTGAATTCAAGTTTCCACTAACATCTGTTAAGAAGGGTTTAGGAGGCATTTGTAAGCATTTGGCATCTTCTTCAAACATCTGTATAACTTTGTCCATTGAGGGGCGATCACTAGGCTTCATTTGAATGCACCACAAAGCAATTATAATCATCTTTTGAACTATTATATTTTCCTCTTCTGTAGCACCTTCAATTTTTATGTTTTTTCCACCATGTAGCTGGTCATAAGCCCATGTGGGAAAATAAATTTGGCTTGAACAATTAGCAAATGCATTCAAGTTCTTTCTTTTACCGGCCATTTCCATCAACAACATTCCAAAACTATAAACATCAGCTTTGTACGAAACACCTCCAATATTTTTATAAAATAACTCAGGAGCCATATATCCCAATGTCCCCCTTGCAGCAGTTAAAGAAATAACACTATTATTTTCCAAAGATAATTTTGCTAGGCCAAAGTCAGAAACCTTAGGAGTAAACTTTTCATCAAGAAGAATATTGTGAGGCTTGATATCAAAATGTAAAATTTGCATCTCACAACCTCGATGTAAATATTCAATCCCCCGAGCCACTCCTAGTGCTATATCAAATATCTTATCATAGCTCAAAAGGGTAATTTCTTGTGAAAAGATGTATTTATTTAAAGAGCCATTGGACATGAACTCATACACTAGAGCTTGCTTTGACCCTTCAACACAAAAACCAATTAGTTGCACTATATTAGTGTGATGAATCCTTCCAATTGTTGCAACTTCACTCATAAAATCTTGTCCCTTAGCCTTGGATTGACATAACATCTTTACAGCTACAAGATGACCACTTTGAAGTGTTCCTTTAAATACTGTGCCATATCCTCCCTCACCCAATTTGTGTTTAAAACTTTCAGTCATCTTCTTAATATCTGAGTAAGAGTATCTTATTGGCATAAAATTATTATTCCTCTCTAGAAATTCCTCAATAACATCATATGCTGACAAATGCCTCTTCATCCATTTATATGTCAAGAATGCCATCACCAATGGACCTCCAAGAATAGTTTTTACTGTTTGGTGGTATAGTACTACTGGAAAAAAAAAAATCACCAATATAGATTGTAAGAGAACACATATGGTTTTGTTGCTATTCAATTTTTTTTATTAAGTATACTTACAGCTCAATAAACTTAGATACTGGTCATTAACCACACGACTTTTTCTTTTTACTTTTTCTAAATATCATTAATATCTCGGTATGGGCCGTATGTTTAATTCATGTTTTCTAGTGTAAAGAATAATGAGCTAAATAGCAGAGAAATTACTATAGAAGGAACCTACCGTAAAGCAAGGTAGTGAATGTTAGTGCTCGAATTCCACCAGCTGCAAGGAATCGGAAAAAGTGAATTGATTAAAAAAATTGCTTAAATATCTTTCACCTCGGGTCACACTCAAAAAGAAATAAAAGCAATAATGTAAAACTTCTAGACCATATATTTGATCTTTAGATTGGATTGTGCTCGATTCAACGAACTTGAGCTAAGCTGTAGCAGTAGATGACTTATTTATTAATTGAAGGTCAGAAACACTGTTTCAATTGGGTTATGATTCAATTAATGTGAAAATATGAACAAAATCTAACATTTTCTAGCTATCTTATCAAGGAAGGCAAAATCTTATTCAAGACGGGAAGAAAATTTCTCAAGGGTTTATATTTTTCATTTCTCGTTGCTTCCAAAATCTAAACGAAACCTAAAATTTTGAGATCAACCATCTACCAAGCACATGGTCATCCTTCATTTGAGTAATCATCAAGGGCAATTGATTTAATTCTATATTATTATGGCATTCTTCAATATCATGCAAATAAGCTTCTGAGATCGAAACCTTACCTCTGCCATAATTTACAAATGCTTCTTCTCTTCCTCCTATTTTGACAAAGAAAACAAATATGTTAGTGTTGGATAACTTAGAATTGGACTCAACATTTTTTTAAAGTTTAAAACATATTACTTGTTGTATTATCCATGTAAATGCTAATGTTTCAGTAAAGAGAACATTAGTTAGGTTAACAAGGTTTTAAATAGGTTTTAATGTAGAATTGAACTCCGCTTAGGTCCATAGTTTGCAACTCACCTGATGTCTATTGGTGGTGAAGTTATTCGTAAAAGAATTAAGGATTACTTGTTTGCTCAGGAAACCTACGTGTCTTTCATGGGATACTATAGTTAGACAAACCCATAATGAAGGCTCTGTTACCAAGGTTCCAGTTAGGTTATAATAGAATTTATCTACTCACATATATGGAATAGTAACTCTTTTGGCTATCTTATCAAAGCAAAAATAGGGGAAGATAGAAAAAATTAAATCAAGATAAGAAGTTGATTTATTAAGACATTTATATTTTTCATTTTCTCATTGCTTCCAAGCACCTAGTTGTCTTAAACTTGTATTGTCAAGAAGGACAATTACTACGATTATATATTGCTATCATTGTAAACTATTGTGCAAATAACTTTTTGAGCTTGAACCCTCACCTGTCTTATGCATCTCCTATTCTAATTCTTATTGGGTTGCTTTGACAGAGGGAAAAAACAACATCCGTGTTTGGAAACTTAGAATTAAAATTCAGTATTTTCTGTAAAGTTGAAAATTTAGTATTTTTTTGTACTGTTTGTGTAAACAATAAAGTTAGAAGTCTAGGTCTTAAATTGGGCCGAGCTCTGTCCAATGAGCTTGAGCTTAGTTGTAGCGGTAAATGAATTATTTGTTTATTGATGCTTGTAAGCATAGCTTAGTTCGGTTTTGACAGGATTGATGCGCCTACACGCATAGTATACTAAACCTTGTCTAGTTATCTACCAAGCAAACAATCTGGGAAGTCAAGTCTTGCTCAAGATGAAAATTGCTTTCTTAAGAAATTTATATTCTTCATTTTCTCTTGCTTTCGAAATCTAAACCAAACCTAAACTTTTGAAATCAACCATTTCCCAAGACATAGTTGTACTCTACTTAGCTCATCACCAAGGATGATCAATACAATTCCGAATTATTGGATCACTCCATTTCATCCTAGAAATAACCTTTTGAGATTGGAACCTCACCTCTAAGATATAGCCCATGAAGTAGTCCTCTTGTATCTGTAGTGACAAAGAAAGAAAAATGATGTCAGTGTTTCAAAACTTGACATTTCTATTAATGTTAAAAATATTTTCATGTAACTTCAATAATTTTTAATCATGTCTTCATGTTGGAACCATTTTCATTGTTCAGATTACAAGGAATAGTTTGTTTTTGATAAAAAAAAAAAAAGGATGAAAACAATAATTGCGATCAAAAGAGAGATAATGATTCTTACTGTAGATCGTCCCTATCAATGAGTAAATAAAATCTGCAATAATACAAATAAATAATTCACAAATTATTCAGTATATTGACTCGATTAATTTCAAAGGTCTATAAAGTAACGAAAAGTGAAATACGAATTATTTGGTATGGTGAGACACGAACAAAGCCTAAAAAATTTGGAATTAACCAATTCCACTATTTGTTTCATAATGGGGCACAACTCATTCAATTTTATCTCACTGTGTCATTTTATCATACATCTTCGAACTACTTTCCGAGACCAAAAACCTTACCTTTGAATTTCGTAAGGAATCCTGTTTTGACAAAGAAAAGAATAACATCAGATTCTGGAAAGTTGGAATGAAAACTCAGTCTTTATCCTCCCGATCAACAAGTACTATACAACAGTATGTCATTACATTACTCACCACGTCTTTGATGGTTGCACCAGTCAGTGAAATATGCCCCAACGAGGACGCAAAGGGCTTGGTCTTTGGAGTTTTCACACACTCCTTGGGCCCAGGAAAGCTTAAAACCATAGCTCAGTTGATAGTAAACGTTTGAACACGAAATTGGGTCATGATCTGGCAACTGCGCCGTCAGAATTTGCTCTACTTGGCACAAATCCCCCAAATCGTCTGGAGACGGGTCCGTAAGAACATATCTGTACTCCTGGGTAGCGGACAAAGAAGAGTTGGAAGAAGAAACTCCGTTGCTAGAGCAAGTAGACATGTCCAAATAATGTGGAGAAATGGCTGGCTTTTCGCAGTTCAAGAAAACCATTGTGCTTCTAAACAGAAGTCTATTGGGGAAGATATCATCCACGCTGTAGTAAGAATCATTACAAAAGACATATACAGGACTGTAATCTAGGGAGTATGGATCACCCCTACTGAAATTAACCGAGTCTAGAGAATGGGCAGAGATGAAGGAGCCGTTATTTTCCTGAATACCCGAATCCACAACTCGGATCGTGTAGTCAGTGTAGTTGATTTCCTGGACGTTGTACTTCCCAGAATATAAGTACAATACTGTCTGATTATTCTCACATGCCAGATTGTATTTTTGATTGCCGCAGTTCTCTGGATCAGTCTCTAGCCGAAACGGATAGCTTATGTTACTGATGTTGCCGCAGAAAGAAGGAGGACAGTGATCATGAGTAGCATTGGCACTGCGAGCCTGATGGACTAGGACAAAAACAACAATTAGGGCTGTCAGTCCCCCGTGGAAGAACACTTCGGCTGCCATTGGGAAATAGAGAAGATCTTGAGAGAAGGATATAGCTTCCGCGATCCCCAGCTACAGCTGGGAAACCTTGATGACGAGAAAAAGAGAGAAAAAGCTTTCCGAGATGGCGCAAGATTCAGACTTAGTAGATTCAGAAGAAAAAATTTGGAAAATCCTCGTTTTAGAGGACAAGAAGAAAAAGAAAACAGGGCGGGGGAGCGCTGACTCCCGTTTCGGAGAAGACTCACCGGTGGAAGTATATAATTCTGTTTCCTTAATTAACTTGAAACCATGATTTCCATCTTTAAGTAAGGTATAGTTTGTCATTTTGAAAATATAAGAAGTGTTATTTATCACACTAAAAAGAGAATGTTATAAACCAAAAAAAAAAAAAAAAACTGTATATGAGGCCTATCTGAAACAAATATTTTATCATGGAGTGAGAAAACAATAAAACTAATGGTATTTTTGTAAGAAGAAGGACGCGGCACGCCTCTCGGTGCGAAGTTTCTGAGTCAATATACCATTACTTGCTCCCACGCGAAGGACGCACCCCTAGTCATTGCTTGGTGCCGAGTCTTCACGCCCACGCTGAGGATGCATGCCCTGGTCAATACGCGTTCGTGGGACTTGATCCTTCAATAATGGTTGCCTCAATTTCTCCATGCCCAGTCAATACGGCGAGTAGACGCGAATATTCTGCTAACTGATTACTTTACCTCTGGGTTTAAAATTCTTCATGACCTTTTCTCCAGTCAACTAGCAAGTTAAGACTTGTCACACCATCCCTGTTGCTGAACATAGGCTTAGGAACAGATGGCATAATTAATTCCGTTAAGCACAAACGATCAGAGCAGCTGAGCTTTCCCTCGTGGAATTATCACGTCGAGCAGCTGCCATCCTCAACAGGCTCTTGCCATTATGACATTTCGTTCTTCTTACATTGTTTCAATGATCATTTTTGGTGATTTTTTTATCAATCTTTAGTTAGTCGGTTTTCTCACCATTCTCGCCACTTGATGAAGGGATAGACCAAATAATATAATTATATTCAAAAACACTCGTTATTTTTCCTACTTTCTTCTATTGTTATAGTAATCCATAAAATGCGAGGTTGTAAATCTTCTTTTAGTATAATTGATATTCAAAAATATATATAACCACATCAAAGTTTATATTTTGGCGTCTTCAGAAAATACTTTTTACAGTATATTTAGTGAAAAAAAATTCAAAACCAGATTTTTTCAATTTTATTTTATCTCATTTAAAAATAGAATAAGTTTCAAGAATATTATAGTATATTTCACAAGGAGTATACCTTCTATGATGTGATGGGGGACCAACGATGTTCTGTCGTCACCACCGCAAGGTCCAAGTCCACACGAGAAGTTCAGCCGAATTTACTAGTCCCGTGATTAAAGTAAAGAGGTAATCATCGCAGAAACCAAAGTTCATAAATCCATCGTGCAAGAGATATTAGAAAGGCTGAGAAACCTTCCAGACCAGTACAGAGATGGATCTTTGCCTAAAACCTTCAATCTTACTCTTCTTCGTGTTTATGGCTGTCATCATAGACCTTGGAGAATGCCAAAATGAGTGTAATGAATCCCGGTGTGGAGCCCATGGTCCACCCGTACGGTTTCCCTTCCGACTCAACAGCCAACCAGACCGCTGTGGGTATCCTGGATTTCATCTATCATGCACTGAAACAAATGATACGGTGCTCGAGCTGCCGATTTCCGTAAAGCTCTTTGTCAAAGAGATTAATTACACATCTCAGGTTATTCAATTATATGATCCACATCATTGTTTTCTAAGGCAGTTTCGGGCACTCGATCTATCTTCCACGCCTTTTCTGTTCAATGAAGAATTCTACAACTATGATTTCTATAACGCTGCCTTGTTCAATTGTTCCCCAAGAAAAGTAGACTATCTCGATATCATCACTTGTCTCAGCGGCCCAGGCTATCAAGTTTATGTCGCGTACTCTTTTCACCCAGTCGGCACAAGATTGCTATCTTGTACAAAGATGTGTAGTCTTCGATCAATTCCAGATGATATCGTGTCCTTCAATGAGAAAATTCTCGAAATGAAGTGGTCCAGACCAGATTGCGGACGCTGTGAAGTAAAAGGCAAGAAATGCAGATGGAAGAATAATAGCACTCATTCAGAAACTGAGTGCTTCCCCAGAGATAAAGGTATTGTCTTCTATCCAGTTCTTCACGGTTCTTAAGCTAACATGTGCATATTAAGTCAAGATAAGCATATACCTTATCCTCTGCAACAGCGGATTTTCCTGCCCCGCTGATTCACTCATCTAACAGTGTAAAATTTAAAGCGAAAAGCCAGAAAGACTTGGCATTTCCAATTTGTGCCTTAAATAAACAACATCTTTCCAGTAAATGAATAATAGAGTTTCGTTGCAACATGAATTAGGCAATCAACTTCTCCTTGTCAATGTTCGATGCAGATGAATGACTGATCAGGGTAAGCTTCCGTAGTAAGCTAATTTAAAAACCAAAACATGACACTTTTGAATGGCATCGGCAAAAAAATAACTCCTCTAGTTTCGACCAGAAAGGGGCATCATTCTTTAAAAGTAACCAGGCATGTGCTGGTAAAGAATCTTATTAGGCTATCTAGCTTTTTCCCCTCGAGGACTTTCACCAACTGTCGTTGTTGGACGCCAGGCAAGAGGTAACTTCCTCACAATGATGCCATAAAATTGCAATACCGATAAATCATTGCATAGCTCAATTAATTCAATCCTTTAATACATACCATCAGGACTTGGTTCTGATTTCTCTATTTGAAAAAATGAAATTGTATAGGTGGGCTTTTGACTAAGTTATTAGTAAAGAATTCTTACCAATTATATATTTTTTCATATATATAACAAAAGGCTAATTATGTAAGTTTTTATCAGGTGTATCAACAAAGTTAAAGTTGGTGACTACTGGTAAGTTGTCTTTGACCATTTGAAATTCTCATTAGTAGGGTGACTGATTCCTAACTTAAAAATGTTTTACATACAGGTATAATCTTAAGTGTATTTCTTTTAGTTCTAGCAGTCTCTGTTCTCTATCGTATTTATAGCTGTGGTAAAATTGAAAAAGAAAACCAAGCAAAGATTGAAAAGTTTTTAGAGGATTATAGAAATTTTAAGCCTACAAGATACTCATATGTTGACATTAAAAGGATTACAAATCAATTCATTGAAAAGTTAGGCCAAGGAGCTTATGGGACAGTGTTTAAAGGAAAGCTTTCCAATGAAGTTCATGTTGCTGTGAAGATTCTAAACATATCCAAGGGAAATGGAGATGAATTCATAAATGAAGTAGGAACAATGGGTAAGATCCATCATGTTAATGTGGTTCGCTTGGTTGGTTTTTGTGCTGATGGATTTAAGCGAGCTTTAGTCTATGAATTTTTACCAAATGGTTCCTTATTCAAGTTCATATCTTTAGCAAACATTAAGAAAAATCTACTTGGTTGGGACAAGTTGCAAGATATTGCTTTTGGTGTAGCAAAAGGAATTGAATATCTTCACCAAGGATGTGATCAACAAATCCTTCATTTTGATATCAAACCTCATAACATTTTGCTAGACCAAAATTTCAATCCAAAAATATCTGATTTTGGTCTTTCCAAATTATGCTCTAAAGACCAAAGTATAGTATCTATGACTACAATCAAGGGAACCATTGGTTACATTGCACCTGAAGTGTTTTCTAGAAACTTTGGGAATGTGTCTTACAAATCAGACGTGTATAGCTTTGGAATGTTGTTGCTTGAAATAGTTGGTGGAAGGAAAAATATTGATGATATGTCAGAGAACACTAACCAAGTTTATTTTCCTGAATGGATCTATAACTTCTTAGAACAAAGAGAAGACTTACGAATCTTTATTGATGATGATGGAGATGCTAAAATTGGAAAGAAACTAGCAATTGTAGGGCTTTGGTGCATCCAATGGCACCCAATAGATCGTCCCTCTATGAAAGTTGTGATTCAAATGTTGGAAGGAGAAGGAGATAAGTTAACCATGCCTCCAAATCCCTTTTCCTCTACAAGCGTTTCAAAGGTCAATGCAAAAGCTCTAAATCATGAGTTAGAGGTCATCCCAAAATTAGATTAAGTATTTGAAAACTTGGAGCTACAACACCAATGCACAAATCATCTATCTTGTACTTGAAAGAATTTATTGTGTTGTAATTAGTGCAAGGACTTCTCTCTTTTCTTGTTTTAGCCTATGAGCAACTTTTTTTTGCTCTCTTTTTGTTTCCTCTCTTATCTTTCCTTTTTTGTTGTCTATTTCAGTTTTTCATGATTTAACAATTGGATTCTAATATCATATATTTGTTTTTGGTGAGAAATAGGTATTATTGCATGTGAATTGCCTTTCTCCAAAAGGAAATTTTAAGGACAAGAGTCACATATAAAAAAAATATGGTCATTCACTAATGCTTAAATATAAAGAAATATTATTTCAATTCATAAGCTAACTTTTATATTGGACTTTAAGCTTTCTAAGATGCTATCAAAATCCAAATTGATCCATTACAATCCCCATTCAACTGAGTTTTCAAAATATGCTCAATGTATGAGAAATATCAATTCTATCATATTCAACCTTAAACCCAATTTAAGTTTGGTAAGCGAAAAAGTATTAAGATTAAAAGTCCAATATAAGAAAAATTCAATGCTTGATTAATTTTTAAATCCAAAAAAATATCTCCTCAACTCATAACCTAACTTTTATGTTAAACTTTGGACTTTCTTATCAAAATTCTCACATTTGGCATAGTTAATGGCTAGTCATGAAAAGAATACCTATACTTTATAAATCATACACCATGGATTTCTAGTTATGTATATATTCATATGATATATCCTAACTATGTAATTACTTGATCTTAATCATACATTACAAAAACTTAAAAAGTTATGTTCAAATAAGTTTAAAGGATGTCTCATCTTGAATAATTTCATTAGCTTACTTAAATTCAAATTTGAGGCCAACTTCATCATCACAAACCTCCACTAATGCTAACTTCAATTTAAGGCTCAAAAGGGTATTGAGTTTCTAATTATATTAATTAATAGATTAAAAAGCACATAAAAAGAAAAAAAATGAAGAAACAATGATCTTCAAGGATGGATGTATATTGATGGATTACATAGATTGATTTCTTGTGAGCCCTACCTAGTTGCCAAATAAATGTGAACTTTGTTTAGTATGAAAAGGAAAGAAATACTACCATAGCTCTTTTGTCTTTTGAGTCCATGGTGTGTTTAGCATATCTTGGATTCACTTCAAGTCAATGGTAATTAAGGCACATGATTGTCCTAAGTTTGGTTTTTCTTGAAATACCGCTTCCAAACAAATTGCTAAGTAAACCTAAAGTTTGCTTCATATGAAAAGGAAAGAAGTCCTGCCACAATTTTATTGTCTTTTAAGTCCATGGCTTGATTAAGTTAAGTTAAATTTACTACAAGTTAATGGCGACTAAGGCAAATCATTGTCCTAATTAATGCTAGTTTGTCTTTTTCTTCAAATATTGCTTCCTATTATGTTGCCAAATAAACATAAAGCTTGCTTCATGAGAAGAAGTCCTAGCATAATTCTTTTAATTTTTGAGTGCATGGCATGATTAGCACGTCTTATATTGATTTCATGTCAATGGTGATTAAGGCACATCATTGTCCTAGGTCATGCAAGTTTGTTTGTTTGTTAAAATATCATTTTCTTACCAAGTTGCCAAATAAACATGAACCTCGCTTACTATGAAAAAGAAAGAAGTCCTATCATAAATCTTCTAGGTCCATGGCATGATTTACATGTCTCAAATGAACTCCAAGTCAATGGTGATCAAGGCACATCATTATCCTAGTTCATATTAGTTTGGCTTTTTCTTGAAATATTTTTTTCCTAACAAGTTACCAAAAAAACATGAACTTTGCTTAGTGTGACAAGGAAAGGAGCCATGCCATAACTTAATTGACTTTTGAGTCCATGGCATGAACAACATGTCTCAAATTGACTCCAAGTCAATGGTGATCAAGGCTTTTTATTGTTGCAACATTTAGACAATGGAAGAAAGGTAAAAAAAAATTAGTGTAAGACTAACGTTTGTATAAAGTAGGGAAAAGAAAAAGAAAGAAATTTGATCCTAATGTGATCCTCAAAAATATTTGTAACTTTATGTTACATCTATTGATATGAATGATTTAAAAAGATTTAATGAGTTAAAAAAAAATAAAAAAGCAAGTAAGAAAAACCCTTATATTTTGCAAGTCGAACACAATATTAGGTGGTCCTTCAAGTATCATGAAATATTCATTGATGGGAATGGTTGAAAGGAATTTGATAAGGTAGAGAAAACATGCAACTAAGCAAAGTCTTTCTATATTGTACATCAAAGACATAATTAAGATTCTTATCTCAAGAAAACCAATGACACTATCATATTAAGACTTTTCAATGTGCAAAGATTGTATGGTTAGCATTCAAACAATAAAAGGAACGTGAGACACCATAGCAATGATAACCTTTGCATTCAAGTAGAAAAATTCGAGTAGCAAACGATATTATTATTGACCTTAATGCACCACATGAATGATTGAATAGGAATTTGGAGAAATGGGTCAAATAGCATCAATGAACAATTGGCTCTTGCCATGACTAGTTGTAGCAAGTCAAGTATAAGAAGCAAGCAAGAAAAATCCTTATATTTTGCAAGTCAAATATGGTATTAGGTGGTCCTTCAAGTATCATGAAATATCTATTGATAGGAATGGTTGAAAGGAATTTAATAAGATAGAGAAAACAAGCAACTACGAATAGTCTTTCTATATTGCACATCAAAGACATAATTAAGATTCCTATCTCAAGAAAACTAATGGCACTCTCATATTGAGACTTTTCAATGTGCAAAGACTTCATGATCAACATTCAAACAATAGAGGGAACGTGAGACACTATAATGACAGTAACCTTTGCATTCAAATAGAAAAAATAGTAAAGAATAGTTTTATTGACCTCAATGCACCATAGGAATGATCAAGTGGGAATTTGGAGAAATGGGCCATATAGCATCAACAAATGATGGCTATTGCCATGGCTAGATCTTGCAACTCAAGGATAAGAAACGAGCAAGAAAAATCCTTATATTTTGCAAGTCCAACACGATATTAGGTGGTCCTTCAAGTATCATGAAATATCCATTGACAGGAATGGTTGAAAGGAATTTAATAAGACAAAAGAAAACAAGCAACTAAGAAAAGTCTTTTTGTATTGCACATCAAAGACATAATAATGATTCCTACCTCATGAAAACCAATGGCACCATCATATTAAGACTTTTCAATGTGCAAAGACTTCATGGTCAACATTCAAAAAAGAAAGGGAACGTGAGACACCATAGTGATGGTAACCTTTGCATTCAAATAGAAAATTTAAATAGTAAAGAATAGTATTATTGACCTCAATGCACCATAGGAATGATCAAGTGGGAATTTGGAGAAATGGGCCATATAGCATCAACAAATGCTGGCTCTTGCCATGACTAAATCTTGCAACTCAAGGATAAGAAGTGAGCAAGAAAAATCCTTGTATTTTACAAGTCCAACACGGTATTAGGTGGTCCTTCAAGTATCATGAAATATCCATTGATAGGAATGGTTGAAAGGAATTTGATAAAACAAAAGAAAACAATCAACTAAGAAAAGTCTTTATGTATTGCACATCAAAGACATAATAATGATTCCTACCTCATGAAGACCAATGGCACTATCATATTGAGACTTTTCAATGTGCAAAGACTTCATGGTCAACATTCAAACAAGAGAGGGAACGTGAGACACCATAATGACCGTAACCTTTGCATTCAAATAGAAAATTTGAATGGTAAAAAATAGTATTATTGACCTCAATGCACCATAGGAATGATCAAGTGGGAATTTGGAGATATTGGCCATATAGCATCAACAAATGATGGCTTTTGCCATGACTAGATCTTGCAACTCAAGGATAAGAAGCGAGCAAGAAAAATCCTTGTATTTTGCAAGTCCAACACGATATTAGGTGGTCCTTCAAGTATCATGAAATATCCATTGATAGGATTGGTTGAAAGGAATTTGATAAGACAAAAGAAAACAAGCAACTAAGAAAAGTCTTTTTGTATTGCACATCAAAAACATAATAATGATTCCTACCTCATGAAAACCAATGGCACTATCATATTGAGACTTTTTAATGTGCAAAGACTTCATGGTCAACATTCAAAAAAGAGAGGGAACGTGAGACACCATAGTGACAGTAACCTTTGCATTCAAATAGAAAATTTGAATAGTAACGAATAGTATTATTAACCTCAATGCACCATAGGAATGACCAAGTGGGAATTTGGAGAAATGGGCCATATAGTATCAACAAACAATTGCTCTTGCCATGACTAGATCTTGCAACTCAAGGATAAGAAGCAAGCAAGAAAAATCCTTATATTTTGCAAGTCCAACACGGTATTAGGTGGTCCTTCAAGTATCATGAAATATCCATTGATAGGAATGGTTGAAAAGAATTTGATAAAACAAAAGAAAACAAGCAACTAAGAAAAGTCTTTCTGTATTGCACATCAAAGACGTAATAATGATTCCTACCTTATGAAAACCAATGTCACTATCATATTGAGACTTTTCAATGTGCAAAGACTTCATGGTCAACATTCAAACAATAGAAGGAACGTGAGACACCATAATGACGGTAACCTTTGCATTCAAATAGAAAATTTAAATAGTAAAGAATAGTATTATTGACCTCAATGCACCATAGGAATGATCAAGTGGGAATTTGGAGAAATGGGCCATATAGTATCAACAAATGATGGCTTTTGCCATGACTAGATCCTGCAACTCAAGGATAAGAAGCGAGCAAGAAAAATCCTTATATTTTGCAAGTCCAACGAGGTATTAGGTGGTCCTTCAAGTATCATGAAATATCCATTGATAGGAATGGTTAAAAGGATTTGATAAGACAAAAGAAAACAAGCAACTACGAAAAGTCTTTCTATATTGCACATCAAAAACATAATAATGATTCCTACCTCATGAAAACCAATGGCACTATTATATTGAGACTTTTGAATGTGCAAAGACTTCATGGTCAACATTCAAATAAGAGAGGGAACGTGAGACACCATAGTGACAGTAACCTTTGCATTCAAATAGAAAATTTAAATAGTAAAGAATAATATTATTGACCTCAATGCACCATAGGAATGATCAAGTGGGAATTTGGAGAAATGGGCCATATAGCATCAACAAATGATGGCTTTTGCCATGACTAGATCTTGCAACTCAAGGATAAGAAACGAGCAAGAAAAATCCTTATATTTTGCAAGTCCAACACGGTATTAGGTGGTCCTTCAAGTATCATGAAATATCCATTGATAGGAATGGTTAAAAGGAATTTGATAAGACAAAAGAAAACAAGCAACTAAGAAAAGTCTTTCTTTATTACACATTAAAGACATAATAATGATTCCTACCTCATGAAAACCAATGACACTATCATATTGAGACTTTTGAATGTGCAAAGACTTCATGGTCAACATTAAAAAAAGAGAGGGAACGTGAGACACCATAGTGATGGTAACCTTTGCATTCAAATAGAAAATTTGAATAGTAAAGAATAGTATTATTGACCTCAATGCACCATAAGAATGATTAAGTGGGAATTTGGAGAAATGGGCCATATAACATCAACAAACGATGGCTCTTGCCATGACCAATTCTTGCAATTCAAGGATAAGAAGCAAGCAAGAAAAATCCTTATATTTTGCAGGTCCAACACAGTATTAGATGGTCCTTTGAGTATCATGAAACATCCATTGATGGGAATGGTTGAAAGGGATTTGATAAGACAAAGAAAAGAAGCAACCCAAAAAAGATTTTCTATATTGCATATTAGAGACATAATTGAGATTTTTATCTCAAGAAAATCTATGATGCTTTCATATTAAGACTATTCAATGTACAAAGACACTATGGTCAATACTCAAACAAGAGAGGAAGCAATAACAATAATATTTATATTCAAGTAGAAAATTCAAGGAGAAAAGAATTAGTATGCTCCTTAATGCACCATAGGGATAGTTGACGTGGGGTTTGGAAAAATGGGCCATGTAACATCCAAGCTAGGCCATTCACAAGCCTAATCCGCATAGAAGAGCAATATCGGCATTCCGGTAGAGGCTGTAAAATCTTCTTGGGCTGGTAATCGGATAGATTGGGCAAGCATTATTAGTGGGCTTCAGTGGTCGTTGACTCCTACCTTGACTAGTTTTGTATAGGACTCTATGGTGGGCAACAATGTTGTGGGCTTAACAGCAGCTGTGTGACTGAATTCAGGAACTGGGTGTCGTCTCCCAGCTGGCAATTGCGAGCATATGGTGGGCAACACAATGTCGTGGGCCTTCGAGCTGTGTGAGACTGAATTCAGGACTTGGGTGGCGCCTCCTAGCTAGCGCGAGCCTTTAGGAATTCGTGGGCATAGCAAATTAAGTTGAGCGTTGAGTTCTCAAGTTAGATTTTTAAGTCACTATTTAACTGAATGAGAAAACATTGCGATTAATCAAAGCAGAGGACCCTTTTTTCTCCATATAAGCGAACTAGACAGGTTTAACTGTTTGCCTAACATTTTGGTCGCTGAGAAAGGCCGGCTTATTGGTCTTTCATATCGGAGAACCATATGGTTCCTTGCCTAATATTTTGATATTTTCCAAAACCCAAGGACACAAAAACCGTCTTTTAAGTATTTTTTCAGGCCTCTGGCGTCCGTGTACACAAATGATCTACTGTTCCTTCAGTATGGATGGACTGGGAGAAACTCCTAAACACCGCGACAACACATCCCTTTTGCTTCTGTGAAGCCCCATCCGGGCAAAAGGTCTCTTTCCATGTTCCTATTCAGAACTCAAGAGTTCATTTATTTGTTTATTTATTCTGAGAAGGGAAGCTATCAGATAAGCACAACAAAACCAAGATCCAATAATTATATTACATTCCCTAGAGAAAGCACAAACACTACAATTTATTATTTCATTTTTTCTCTTTGAAATTTGAAATCCCGATCGTCAGAAGCACACTCGCCCAATTTAAAACGATATCAAATCGCCAAAAAGGGAAGTAAAAAAGATCTCAGAAATCGGAGCAGCGACCGTTTCGCTCCCAATCGCCGTATCGAGTGGGCTCAGGCCCCCGGGGTCCACCGACCTCGCCGGTCGCTTTATTCACGAAGACGCCGTCTTCCTCCTCGTTTTCATCTTCTGGATGACCTTCCTTTTCTTTACCTTCGAGATCTTTTTCGGTAGCCTCTGCTCGTGGCTTATCAGAGTTCTCTTCCAGAGGATATGGCCGCTGTGTCACGGAGCAGATCATTCGGCTCACTGATTTCGACCGGGAGAGAGTTACCAGGTCGGATCGAGCGTGGTAGATGGTTGAGAGTAGACGGGGGAGATTGCTCGCCGCCATTGAACAGAGTGAGAGAGAGAAATAAACGCTCGAAAGTAGAGGGAGGTTGAAGTCACGTATCGAAGCTGTCAACAACATAACGGCGTCGTGTTGCTGGCAAAATCTGCAACGTGGACTATTGATGGGCCTTGCTTTTGTCCAATCCGATCACAAGATCGGGCCTTCACTAAAAAATTTTGGTGAGGCATCATCGGAACATTCCACAGTAATAACAATAATTACAAGATCCCATTACACGGCCTTTGAGATGTCTCGGTGGACCCACTCTTTCCCATCGGAACCATTCACTGTCCTAAGGAGAAGACTTGGTACCTTCCGTTGGAACGGAAGAGTTCGTAAATTCTGAAAGCATGCCACGAATTCGGATCCGCCGTACCACCAAGAGGTGAAGATTTACTCTTAAAAAGAAAAGCAAGGAATATAGCAATTATATAAGGGTCATCATGGAAGAGAAGCCTCAGTTTGTGAGGGTCTAGTTGACCACCAAAATCTACGTTTTTACTGTTTTAACCTTTTTCTTTTCCTAAAAATGATGGGATATAACCCACAACATTCAATTTCGAATTAATGAATGTTTTCTTTCTGTTAAATATGATCGGATGGATAGTAATTACTTTGTTGGGCATGTTAACTAAAAGGGGGAGACAAAAGGATACAATAGTTAACAAACGTGTTCCAGTCATTCCTTTTCTTTTAACCGCGGATTGCATCGACATCCAACAAATCCAAGAGCCAACCAACGTGTGTTACTCTAGCAATAATCAACGGTCTATGATTTTATGCAAAAGCAATACTTGTACGATTGGGTCGAAACGCTTCGAAGCTTGATAACGGGAGCTCCAAAGACGCCCCTAAAAGGTAATACAAGTATTATAATTTTGCCTTGTGCTGGGCTTCCTTTAAGCAACTCTCTGATAATAAAGATTCTGAGGCAACAAGCAAGCGCAAGAGGAGACAGAGAGAGGAGGCGAAGAAGAAGAAGAGGACGATAATGGGTGGAGAAGTTCAGGCCTTGAAGAGAATTCCTCGCGTTAAATTCCCCCATAAACACCCAAAATCAACTTCAAGTTTTCTCTCTCTCAATTTTTCCTCCAATCTCTTTTCTTTTCCAAGCATTTTCTTTGCTTCTTTGTCTTTTGTCGTTGATTGATTTTTGCATGAATTTCGTGTGCATATGGTGATGATTGATTCTTATATCTCCTACTTATATGAAAGTAATTTCTGGTTGGTCAAACAAATTGTTCGTTTTATTTTATCTTATGCCATTCTTTTTTCTTTATTTTCATCTTCCTTGCAACATTAACTATTACCGGTGCAAGGACACCAATAAGTTGAGATATACACCGTTGCTATTTTCGTTTTCCATGTCTCCAAATTTCATAAACGTAATAATAATTGGGCAAATTGCACTACTTACGAGAAAAACATTTCTCCAAAATTGCACAACACAAATTTCTCTTTTACTCCAAGAGAGATCTCACTCAAAATTGACTTATAAACATATTTCTCTTTTACTCTATATACAGCACGACTTATAGAGTTAACTCAATAAAATTAAGCTACCAATTTTTTCACAATAAATTCTAGCACCTTTGCGCTCTAAACAACCCTTAAATAATACGAATTTTACAAAGGATTCCTTAAAGCATAAAAGCCCTAAATCAAATTTCTAGGTTTTTAGTGAATAGAAACCCGAGATTCAATTTACTGCAATTTGGCCACAATAAAGTTCAAAATTACAACCAAAAAAGAAAAAAAGAAAAAAGTTACAAGCGCAATAGTACTGATATGAGCCTTAGAACAAAAATCCCGAAACTTTCAACTTAGGATTCGATTTTGGTATCCATACCTACATGCGTGATTCTAACGGATTTGTGTACAAATCATAATAATAAGCGTTGAACTCCTTTGTAATGACAAATACAACAACTTTTACCAATTAGAACTCAAGAAGCACAAATCTTTTTGAGCACCGAAGACGAAGAAGTTTACTACTTGTGTAAGAAAAACTACTATGAGCTCGTTGTCACCTTTCTCAAAAACCCGTCGAGAATTTAAACTACAAAAGTATCCGTTCTGCAGCTTCAGATCAAGGAATCGGCTTTTATGCAGAGGATCGGCAGCTTCGCCCTTGTCTCAGCTCCATTTTTTCATGCGGGTCGACATGTTTCAAAATAGCCAATGGTGTGTCAATTTTGTTTTGTAAATCGATCCTTCTTCAAAACTTGTCGCATACATAAGTAGAACGATGTCCCTTCACGCAGAATAATGTCGTGTAGTTTCAGTTTATCACCCGTTTCACCTAATACGACGTCGTGTTGCTCTGCCTGCTAATCGTTCCTCAAACACGGTTTTCGTCCATGAGCTCAAACGCGCAGATTAACTCTTTTTTATCTATTGCAGGGCTTTAGATAATAAAAAACGCATTTTGCGTATCACGTCATTTTTAAGATAAAACGTTAAACACGCGGACACCCATGGCATCTTTAGTGCGGTGCTGTAAAGTGTATTTTATCCAAACCATATAGGCATATGCATTGCATTACATGTTAGATAATTTTCAATAATTACACGAGGTATGCGTGCATTAAAAATGCGCAACTATGGGGAGCTGGTTACAGTATAATATCATGTGTAAAAAATACAATTTCTCATGCCAATATTCCTTGTTCTTTGTTTCACGTTTTCTAAAAATACATAAACATATTTTTCATGTAGTTGTTATCATTTTTTTTTTTCACTATCAAAACTACAAAAGTCAAAGACCTTTTTTTTTCCCAACAACATTGTAAAAGAAACCTATTCCTACTTGTAAAACCTTGACACAAACAACAAGAATTAGTCCAATTGTTAAAGCTAGATTAACAAAGACAATAATTGGATAAAGAAGGAAAGCACCATGCCTTCTCAACATAAACTTATTAGTTACATGTAGATAGAATTTGAAGATTCGAAATTATGTAACATTAGGAGTTATCACAAATCAACCAATAATTTCTACATACTTTTGTACTTCAAATAAAGATGAGGAATTAATTACAATGTACTAAGTTATGAATTAACTTACATCTATAATCAAGTAGAGTGACTTGATTCATTTGGTTGAATTGATGAAGTCGTTGTATTCAAGTTTCCACTAACATCTATTAAGAATGGTTTGGGAGGCATTTGTAAGCATTCCGCATTTTCTTCAAACATTTGTATAACTTTGTCCATTGAAGGGCGATTACTAGGCTTCATTTGAATGCACCACAAAGCAATTATAATCATCTTTTGAACCATTTTATTTTCCTCTTTTGTAGCACCTTCAATTTCTATGTTTTTTCCACCATGTAGCCAGTCATAGGCCCAAGTGGGAAAATAAATTTGGCTTGAATAATTTACAAATGCATTCAAGTTCTTTCTTTTACAAGCCATTTCCATAAACAACATTCCAAAACTATAAACATTAGCTTTGTACGAAACACCTCTAATATTTTTATAAAATAACTTAAGAGTCATATATCCGAATGTCCCTCTTGCAGCAGTTAAAGAAATAACACTAAGGGAGAAATGATTAAAGATAGGGAAAAAATGTATCCATGTTTTACAATCTCAGGGTGGCCAGGTGGGGGGGGGGGGGGAAGTTAATTAGCATTTTGCAGCAGAAACACTAGGTTGAGAAAGAGAGAGAAGGGGAGAGAGAGAGAGAGATACAAAGTGAGAACGTGCAAAGAAAAAACAAATTATATAGAAGGAGAAGGGTTGACCTTTGTTGTTGCAAGAGATGAGGATTTCCACACAGCATTAGCACCCATTTTCTTCGTTGGGAGTTACCTTTCAACCATCTCCATAAATGAGCCCAGAGGGAAAAAAGAACTAATTTTTTCAGCAAAGCTGACCGCCTCAGCCTCCTGAACTGATTCAATGTTTGGTCCACATGCGACCACAGGAAATTTCCAGTTGGTTTGGGGGATGAAAATGTGCTACCCGACATGGACTTGGGACAGCGCCTGGTGAAACTCAATCAACCCACGCACTTTTCTAAACAGGCTAGGCATAAACTACAGAAAGGATAGCGAACGTTATCTCAGGTGCCTATCTTCTTCAGTTGGTCCAGAAAATATAGCAATTCTTGTTCTCCAATATGGGACTCACAGGTGCGGTGCTGGTATTTTTTAATATGAGACGGTAGGAGATTGCGTCCGTAAGGTAAGCGTTTTTAATCTCGCTGGTCCAGGGCCTGAAGAATAACTCTAAAATATGAAAATTCAGCCAAAGCTAGCCCAAGCAAGAAGTAAAACCATCTTAAAGTGCGGAGAAGGTTGGCCTAATCAAGTACCACTCGCAAGATGCTTGTGACAAAAGTCCAACATAGGTATGTTGTAGAGTACTTTATACACCTACAGCTGAGTAAACTAAGAAATGCACAGAGTGCTCACAGGCTATGCTTCCGCAGCACCGTGTTTCTTGGTTCATTGGAATGGAAAGTGGCTTCTTGTGAAACACACTGCTTGGCTTGATAAAAACTTGTTTACCAAGGTTTGCACCACAAAGAGAAACGTTAACTTCAACGTTTTTGGAAGGAACACCAAGCATGATCAGAGATTTGGAGGATACAACTGAGTGTTAAAACAAAGTTGGAGAGACCGATTCCAATGAGAGGCCGAAGAAGAATATTCTTTATTTCACTAGCTTGGGATTATAATGTTAATGTCCCCATATATATAAATATGGAAGGTAAACATTAAAAAAAGCAATAAAAAATATTATAACTGTAATCTTCCCATTTTTAATTGTTCCTATTACCGATGATATCTTTGTATCTTATACGTATCTCCAACACTTAACCGAAACTCTAATACTAATTCCTCGGAAGGGGGTTCCTTGATGCAGATAACCAAGGTTCTCTTATCTCCCATACCATCAATTATGGCTTTTGCTTCCTTCCAATCCCCACACTTAGAGTACAAGCTGATAAGAGAGTTGAGAATGACTGAGTCGGGATCAATTTGGGATTGAGTCAATTGGGCATGTACGAGTTTTCCGAGTTCGAAATTCCGAGACCTGAAGCAGGACTTGAGGAGAGGGGAGTAGGAGGTGAGGTCTGGGTGGGTACCCTTTTGAGCCACGACATCAAGGGTGGAGATTGCTTTGCGAAGGTGGCCCGCATTGAGAAGGCCGATCAGTCGGTGGTTAAGTTGGTCAGAGTTTGGTTTCGGAGGGGATGATGATGGTAGAAAGCTCCGGCGGGAAGAGTTTCAGGGTTTCAAAGTGAGTAAGGGCAGTTTTGAGGGAGACGCAAGAGAGAGGCTCAGCATGTTTCGTGGAGTAGATGATGCTTGCCACCATCTTTTGGGATATGTAGATGGAAAAATATCAAAATTTGTAATACAAAAATCTTTTGTAATATTGATAAAACATCTTTCAGACTTCCATTGAGATTCGGTTGATTTTCGTAAAATTGAGAAAAATATCAGTTATAATTGTCAATAAAGATCGATTTTATAAATAATGTCTTAATATATTATCAGCTATAATAGTTCTAACCTCTCTTACTATCGAGCCCAGACCTCCACAGTTTTTAGGGGCCAGTGAAGCTTTTCTGGGCTGCAAGTTTGGAAGACTGTAGAGACCTTCGATGAGACTCTCATGGTTACCAAAATTCATGGAAACCCACTAACTATCGTGAAATGAAGGTCCGATCATTTGGCGCATGGAGGTTGCCCGCTAGCTCAGTGGGCCTCCTTTGCCCAAGAGTTTCATTGATATCATTAAAATAAAACTAACAACCAACATTATCAACATCTTCCGTCAAAATAGAAGATTAAGCCATGACATAAATCATGTGTGATATGGTTTAGATGTTGGCTCTTCTCAAGAACCTAAAGGTTAAAATGAACAAATATATATATTTTTTTTCGTGACAACAAAATTATATTGTTTTAAAAGATAATAAGGTGAAAGAATTCAAATAAAAGATCTTAAAATTAAAAGTTAATATTCTGTTATAACAAAATTGCTATACATATTGTTACAAATTTAATATATAATGAGTGAACACATTACAATTTGGTTACCATCTTTCCACGTTGATCTACTTAACTTGAGCAGCATATGTTGAGCTTTAAATTGATTGTCATTTTATCCCTAAGGAAATAGAAAAGAAGACTATACCCCGAGGAAGGCACAATTTTGATTAGGTGTGTGTAATACACCAAACAGCGAACCCGCCTCCAATAGAAAGCCAGTGCATTGCTCATGACCGACCAGCTTTATTTGGAACTTGAGAAAACGAAAGAGGAAACCCTTCTAAGGGTTTGATAATTTTCTTTTACAAGTTGAATAAGGATTCTTATCCTTTAAAGGTTTTTTTTTTCCACAAATTTGTCTATAGAAAAGGTAAGATTTGTGCATACTTCAATGAAATGAATTTGTAGCAAATTCTTACTATTTGGTTCTACTCAATTGATCTTTCAATTAAATAATCAAGTTATCCTTTGATTGCTTATCTCGATTTCATACAAATATGCTTCCATCTCATGTCCTCAAAGTAAATTTTAGAACAAATTGTGCTAAAATAAAATGACTCTTGAAGTAACCAATACTAGGGGACAGTGATGAGGTAGTCTAGCCCCCAAGATCCATCACTTGTTTTGTTTCTTGGATTCTTGATTAAACATTTTGCATCAAGTTCATGTACTATTTCCAATATATTTTGGAGATCACTCTATATTTGGACTACGAGTATATGATAATAATAATTGTTGTAGTATCCCATTTATTTTTTGATTATAATTACAGTAGGTGCCTTCCTTAGATGGATTTTTCAATACATGTATTTACAATTATACATCAACAATGAAAAATTCAAGTTAGTAATTCAAAAATTTCTTTAGCCTCAATTTTGGTCTTCTAACACCTTTTATCATCAAATATTTTTTACGGTCCTTTTGCATTAATAATTTCAAATCTGGAACTTCAAGGTACATTGAGCTCTCAAAACATGCAATGTGTCTTTAAAAGTATCACATAAATATTGAGATATTATTCATAATATTTTACATCTTTTCCAGCACCATAGACTAAATTGACATGTCTTTGGGTTAATTTGACATGCAAACTTTAAAAACAAAATTTTCCTGCTTCATTCAAAATTGAAATGGGCCATTTGTAAGCAAAATCTTTATGACAATGGAAAAATTATCAACTATAGCACTTGATATTTTCTATCAAAATAAGGATCCAAAAACATACTGGGTGACCTTTCAAATATAGATATGAGCAAAATAAAACAACCACATGTTTTTAAGAAGAGTGCTCAATAGGTTATCTTCGACTTTAAGAGTTCAAATTTATGAACGGTAACCACCATTACCTTAAAATGACAAAGATTGTTCCAATCAATCAAGCAAGATTTACAAAGATTTCCATTAAAGGAAGGAAACTAGATATAGATATGTAATGCTAAATAAAAAACTATCATTAATCATGCATAAATTTCAAGTACTTTTGGACTTCAAATATACATGATAAAACCAACGGCCCCTCATATTAAAATAACATTTGACTTAAATTTAAAATCAAGCCGATTCACTTGATTCATTTGATTGAATTGTTGAATGCGCTTGACTTAAATTTCTTGTAGCATCAGTTAAGAAAGGTTTAGGAGGTATTTTTAAGTGTTAACATCTCCTCCAAACATTTGGACAACTTCTTTCATTGAAGGGTGATCACTAGGTTTCATTTGAATACACCATAAAGCAATTGTGATCATTTTCTTAAATATTTTCTTATCCTCTTCTATACCATATTCTATTTCTATATTTTTTTCAATGTATAATTGGTCATAAACCTAAGTAGGAAAGTAAATTTGGCTTGAATGCTCGGCATATGCATTTAAATTCTTTCTTTTACCAGCCATTTCCATTAACAACATTCCGAAACTATAAACATCAGCTTTGTACGAGACACCTCCAATGTTTTTGTAAAATAAATCAGGAGCCATATATCCCAATGTCCCTCTTATGGTGGTTAAAGAAACAATACTATCATTTACTGCATACAATTTTGCTAGACCAAAGTCAGAAATCTTAGGATTAAGATTTTTGTCAAGAAGAATGTTATGTGGCTTGATATCAAAATGTAAAATCTGCATCTCGCACCTTTCATGTAGATATTCAATTCCATATGCCACTCCTAATGCTATATCAAAAATCTTTTCATAGCTTAAAAGGTTATTTACATCAGGTGAAAATATGTATGTATTTAGGGAACCATTGGGCATGAACTCATATACAAGAGTTTGCTTTAATCCTTCAGCGCAAAAGCCAATTAGTTGCACCACATTAACATGGTGAATCCTTCCAGTTGTTGCAACTTCATTTATAAAATCTTGCCCAGTAGCTTTGGATTTATCTAACACTTTTATAGCCACAAGGTGACCACTTCGAAGTGTTCCTTTAAATACAGTACCAAAACCTCCTTCACCCAATTTGTCCTTAAAACCTTTAGTTATTTTCTTAATATTTGAGTAAGAGTACCTTACTGGCATGAGGTTGTTGTGGCTACATAAAAATTCTTCAATGACATCATATGCAGACAAATGTCTTCTATACCATTTATATATCAAGAATGCAACCACAAATGGAGCCCCTAGTACCGCTTTTGGCGCTTGGATATAAAGTCCTACTGAAGAATATCGTCAAGATAGAGTGTAAGAGAATATATATCGTTGCATTGCCATCACATTTTTTTTTTCTTTTTAATGTAGTTACAACTTAACAAATTTCCTTCTAGATCCTAGTGATTAACCTAACACATGTTATTTTTCTTCGTATAAATTTCATCGATATTCTTATATTGGTATTGTGTTTAATTGATTTTTTATAGTCTGAAGAATAACATGCCGAGAAAGGGAAAAAAAATAATGTTGTAGCTTCTTACCGGAAACAATGGTCACTAACAGCTGCAGTCCGATTCCAACGGCCAGTTCAGCTATGAAGATAATAATTGATCAAAATAAATCGCACAAATAACTCTCAGCAATGTCCACACTTAAAAACTAATTATAAGCGGCAATATAAACCTCTAGACTTTGTATTTTGGTCTTCAAGTTGTTTTGAGCTTAATTCGACAAACATGAGCTAAGCTGAAGTAGTGAATGACTTATAAGTGAGGATTGCAAACACAAACTTGAGCTAAGCTGTAGAATACAATTGATGGGAAGATAATTTCCAATGAAATTTAAACTTTTGACCTCCACATGATTTTCAAAATCTAAATGGAACCTAAGATTATCAACAACATAAGGACAATTGATTTAACTTTGTATCATAATGTCATTCTAACTATCCTGTGTATAACTTATTGAGCTTGAAACCTTACCTGTGCCATTTAGCTTAAGGTGGCCAATTAACTCCCAATCTATTCCTGATCAAAGAAAAACAAACGTGAGTGTTCCGAAACTAAAAATACTTACTCAACATTTCTTTTCAAATACAAAATCTTTTAACGTAACATCGTAATTTCCCATCTTGCTTTACGTGGGAACCACATCATACAATGAGTGATTTGTTCATTGGGAAAAAGGATTAAAAAGTTAATCCATAATCAAAAAAGTGGTTATGGTTCTTACCGGGTTTCCACACCTGTAGTTTCCTTGTAATGTCTGCAATCAAAAAATAAATTCATAAATTATTTGGAACGGGTGAATTAGTATTTCAAAAGTCTATGGCTGCCGGAGTTCGTAGCTTAGAGGCTAAGGTCTAAGCCTCCCCACGCCCAATAAATCCTCTCACCACATTCCTCATTAAAAAAAAAAAAAAAAAAAACAAGAAAGTCTATGGCCAAATGAAATGGCATAAATAGCTTTCCGTTTGCGCATGTTATATATATAGATAATCTTTGGGGCTGACGTTTCAGTTAGTTTATAAAGTAATTAATTTACTGGTTTGCATTGAATGGCCTTTATTATCTAGGAAAAAATAAAGCACGGAAGGCAAACTCTTTTGTCAAGGCTGATCTATTAAGATATTTGACCTTTTTGGCTTTTGTGCATTTTCCCCATTGTTTCTGAGGTACGAACAAAGCCTAAAAAATTTGAGATTAACCAATGTCCAAGCGTGCGATTATTCCCCTATTTATGTTATCATCAAGCACAACTCATCCAATTCTATCTCTCCGTGATATTCTATCATGTATCCTTCGAACAACCATTTTGAGACAAAAAACCTTACCTTGCACTTTCAAATAGAGTCTCGGAGGCAATTCTGATATGACAAAGAAAAGATCAACATGAGAATTTGAAAAGTCAAGTCTTTATCTTGCAGTCAAGTCATTATACTGCTAAAAAGAATATCATATACGCTACTATGTCATATTACATAGTTTTAGTATTTAGTATGCTCCAACAAGCTTGGTCTAAGAGAAGTTTACGTTGAAGCTAGAAGTTTAAGAATCCATGGGATATGGATGTTCTTGATCTAAATTAGGCATAATAAGAGGACAAAGAAATGGGAAAAGAAATAAAATCTTCAATTTGTAAGCTATCTACTAGGAAACTGAAAAGTTTTGCCCACTTATTTTTTATTTTTTATTTGTTTTAGCATTCTGTACTTACCAACTCGGTAGTCCATTCTTTGGCACCAATCATGAGTATTCGGGTCCTCGAGGACGCACTAGTCCCTAACAGTGGAAATTTTACAAACTGCTTGGACCCATGAGAGCTTAAAACCTTGCGCCACTTGATCGTAGAAGTCCGTACACGTACTTGGGAAATGTCCTCGCCACGGTCTCCATGATATTTGCTCCACTTGGCACAATTCCTCCAGATCCTCTAAAGTCGGATCCAAAATAAGATACCGATACCTCTTGAAATCGGAGGAAGAAGAGTTGGAGAAAAAAGCTCCATTACCGAAGCAAGTAGACGCATCCCAATAACCTGGAGAAATCGCTGGCTTTTTGCAATTCACCAAAACGACATGCCTATTAAACCAGGCGATAGGGTAGAAATCCTCAGGCCAGTAAAAAACAGAAGCACAGGAGACAAATAAGTTGTATGGATAACTTAGGGTGTATGGGTCCTTAGAAGTGAAATTGGGTTGGACTAAGGAATACGGAGAGATGAAGGAGCCATGCCTCTCCTGAATACTTGACTCCACCACTCGGATTGTGTAGTCAGTGTAATTGATTTCCAGTACGTAGTACTTTCTAGGATGTAAGTACAACACTGAATGGTTATTCTCACATGTCAGATTATACCTTTGATCGCCGCAGTCCTCTGGATCGCTTTCTAACCGAAACGGATAGCTTATGTTACGGATGTTGCCGCAGGAAGAAGAAGCACAGTGATGAAGACTATCGTCGGCACTGGAAGCTTCACGGACTAGGGCAAGAACAGCGATTAGGACCTTGAGTCCAGCAGGGAAGAGTATTCCTCTTGCCATTGAGAGAGAGAGAGAGAGAGAGAGAGAGAGTGATGAGAGAGGGCTAAAGCTTCCACAATCCACAGATATAGCTGAAAACCTTGATGACATGGAAAAGAGAGGGCACTTTCCGAGATGGCTCAACTAGATGGCCAAAAACAAAGGCCTCCTTAAAATTTCAAGGAAAAGAAAACATGGCATTGACTCGCAGTTTTGTAGAAGACTCCCTAGCAGAGACCCAAGGCAATCGTAGATAGCAAGTACTCCGCTGGGCCCAATGGTCATAGATAGCAAGTACTTTATTTGAGAAGTTAATGACAAGAACCCATTGCCCTCAGTAGAGTAGTCACCATCATCACACAGATCCACAAAGAAGTACTCACGAAATTTACTTGCTCTTGAAAGTGAGAGGTCTTCGTTGATAAAGCAAAACCCATGTGTCTAAGCTTACACGGGACAATTAAGAGGCTGAGAAACCTTCCACCAGAACAGAGATGGATGTTTGCTTTAAAATGGTGATCTTACCCCTCTTCTTTCTTATGGCTTTCATGGTCGGCCTTGGGGGAGGTCAAAATGGGTGCCATGATTCACAGTGTGGAGCCCATGGTCCAGCCGTCCGATTTCCCTTCCGACTTAACAGCCAGCCAGACTACTGTGGGTACCCTGGTTTTCATCTATCCTGTACGGAAACAAATCATACGGTGCTCGAGCTGCCAATTTCAGTAAAGCTATTAACTACACTTCTCAGGTAATTCAATTATATGATCCAGATCGGTGTTTGCCAAAGCTGCTTCAAGGGCTCAGTTTATCTTCCTCGCTTTTTCTGTTCAACACAAAAGAAGATGAAGATTTCTTATATAACTATACCGTTCTCAGATGTCCCGAAAGAGAAACCAACGATGCCCGTATGATCCCTTGTCTTGGTGGTCTTGTCTATCAAGTTTATGCCTTCCACTCTTTCCATGCCGTCGGTGAGGATATTTTATCTTGTACAAAGATGTATACTTTTAGATCAATTCCAGAGGAAATAGTGAGCGGCGTTGATTACCAAGATCTTGAATTGAAGTGGTCCGGACCACCCTGCGGACTCTGTAAATCAAAAGGCAAGAAATGCAAATGGAAGAAGAATAGCACTGAACTAGAAACAGAATGCTTCCCGGCAGACGCTAAAGGTACTGCCTTCTATCCAATTCTTTACGGTTTTCAAGCCAACATTTATTGCTTTGGTCAAACTTAACATGTAAATGCCCCTCTGCAATTGCGGATTTCCTGCCCCGCTGATTCACTGATTTAAGAAAAGAAAAGATGAAAAACATAGACTTAGCATTTCTGGTTTCTCTTTTTATTTAAAGAATTTCATTTCTGTAGCTCGAATGATACAGTTTCATTGCAAGCATGAATTTTTCGATCAACCTCTAGGCAATGTTTGATTAAGAAGAATGAGTGATTAAGGGAAGTTTCTGTAGTCAGCTAATTCAAAAATCGAAACTGGAAAGTTACAATGGCATTGGCCAGATATAACTCCATTAGTTTCGATCAGAGAGGGACATCATTCTAGAAAATTAACCGGGTATGTGCGGGTAAAGGATTTTATTAGGCCATGTAGCTCATTCCCTAGAGGACTTCCATGAATGTTTGGAGATCTAGCAAAGGATAATTTCTTACAATGGGGGCATACAAATGCTAGGCTAAGCAAAGATCACTACGTAGCACATTTAGACCTCTTCAAAGCCTTGAACTTGGACTCAAGCCCTCGATCAATATCATCTCTTTTTTGTTTTGATTTCTTTATTTTAGAATAAAGAACTATGATTATGTTTATAACTTAGCTATTAGTAACAAATTCTCAACTAGTCTTCATTTTGTCATTTTTAATAGATGCATTGTCAAAGTTGGTGACTACTAGTGAGTTATCTTTGGTTATTTGAAATATTCATTTGTTTGGTGATAGAAGTTATTGACTTATCTTTAGTGTGTTTCTTGTACTTCTGGCAACCTTTGCTCTCTATTGTGTTTATAGCTGTGGCAAAATAGAAAGAGAAAATCAAGAAAAAATTGAAAAGTTTTTAGAGGATTATAGAAATTTTAAATCCACAAGATACTCATATGCTGACATCAAGAGGATTACGAATCAATTTGTTGAAAAGTTAGGCCAAGGAGCTTATGAAACAGTTTTTAAAGGAAAGCTTTCCAATGAAATCCATGTTGCTATAAAAATTCTAAATACTTCCAAAGGAAATGGAGAAGAATTCATAAATGAAGTAGGAACAATGGGTAAGATCCACCATATTAATGTGGTTCACTTGGTTGGTTTTTGTGCTGATGGATTTAGACGAGCTTTAGTCTATGAATTTTTACCAAATGGTTCCCTCTTTAAGTTCATATCTTTAGCAAACATTAAGCACAATCCCCTTGGTTGGGACAAGTTGCAAGATATCGCTTTTGGTGTAGCAAAAGGAATTGAATATCTTCACCAAGGATGTGATCAACGAATTCTTCATTTTGATATTAAACCTCAAAACGTTTTGTTAGACCAAAATTTCAATCCAAAAATATCGGATTTTGGTCTTTCCAAATTGTGTTCCAAAGATCAAAGTCTAGTATCTATGACTACTATCAAGGGAACCATTGGTTACATTGCACCTGAAGTGTTTTCTAGAAACTTTGGAAATGTGTCTTATAAATCAGATGTGTATAGCTTTGGAATGTTGTTGCTTGAAATAGTTGGTGGAAGGAAAAATATCAATGATATGTCAGAGAACACTAACCAAGTTTATTTTCTTGAATGGATTTACAATTTCTTAAAACAAAGAGAAGACTTACGAATCTTTATTGATGATGATGGAGATGCTAAAATTGCAAAGAAACTTGCAATTGTGGGGCTTTGGTGCATCCAATGGTACCCAATAGATCGTCCTTCCATGAAAATCATGATCCAAATGTTGGAAGGAGAAGGAGATAAGTTGACCATGCCTCCTAATCCTTTTTCCTCTACAAGCCTTTCCAAAGTCAATGTAAGAGCTCTAAGTCATGAGTTGGCGGCCATCCTAAAATTAGAATAAGTATATGAAAACTTGAGGTTGCAATACCAATGCATAAATCAATTATCTTGTACTTAAAATAATTTATTGATTTAGAATAAGTGTATGAAAACTTGAGGTTGCAATACCAATGCATAAATCAATTATCTTGTACTTAAAATAATTTATTAATCTTCTTGTTAATGAATAGAGTCCTCTCTTTTGTTGCTTTAGCCTATAAGCAACTTGTTTAGCTTTCTTTTTGTTTTCTCTCTTTTCTTTCTTTTCAGTTGTCTCCATAATTTTTTAACAATCAAAAAATTTTTAAGTTCTAATATCATATTTATTTCTAGCAAGAGATAGGCAATATTGCATGTGAATACCCATGTAGGTTTTGCATTTCTATGAAAAGGAAGTTTTGAAGATGAAAGTCACATAAAAAAATTACTATCATTGGATAATATTTAAATGTAAAAAATATTGTTCTAATTTATACTTGTATATTGGATTCTAATCCTTTTAATATGGTGTTGAGCCCAAGTTGATCAATTTCAATTCTCATTCAACTTTGAGTTTCAAATATGCTTAATGTATGAGAATATCAATGGTTCCCTTGATACTTAAACAAGTTGAAAAGAAGAAAATACACAACTTAAACATCCCGTTTAGTTGCAAAATGCTCATGGTTGAAAAATCTCTCCTTGGAAGCCAAGACCTTGAACGTGAGCTCTTGATACTAGTTGTTAATTGGGGTTTCAATGAGCATTAATCAACACACATACACTAACACAAGTATGTAGAGTGGTTCGGGCCTAAAAAGGTATCCTATTTCCACTTTAGGGGTAGCTCTTCTCTTATCTTCGGTGGCTTACAAGGAAGCATAAGTTTCTCTATTACAAAGCTCACACACAACAGCTCACTCTCACTCCTATATCACACGTGCACATTAGCACACACCCACACGGTGTATTAACTAAAGAGAGGTCTGGTCATTCCACTTAATGCATAGTAAAATGACCACAATGTCCATATGTTGCATTATACATTACAAACTTACCAGCATGGATGTAATGAGTGTGTTGAACTTGCTCTCTATATGAGATGGTTGTCCGCTCCAAAGCTTGGTTATGACACTCCTATCTTAACCGATCTAATCCCTTGCTTAACTAATCTAATCCCTCACTTAAATAAAAATTAAAAAGTAAATTAAAAAACCAAGTTTCTCTTATCTCCTATTCCATCAAATAAGGCTTTTGCTTCCTCCCAAACCCCACACCTTGAGAACAAGTTGATGAGAGTTGAGCATGAGTGAGTTGGGATCAATTTGGGATTGAGTCAATCGGGCATGAACGAGTTTTTCAAGTTCAAAATTTTGAGACCAGATTTAGGACTAGAGGAAAAAGGGAGCTGAAGTTGAGGTCTGGATGGGAACCCTTTTAAGTCATGACATCAAGTGGAGATTGCTTTGTGAAGGTGGCCCACATTGAAGAGGCCGATATGATGTGGTTAAGTGGATTAGAGTTTTGTTTTAGTGGTGATGATGATGGTAGAAAGCTCTGGGGTGAAGAGTTTAAGGTTTGCAAGGTGAGCTAGGGTAGTTCTAAGGGAGACGCAAGAAAGGCTCCACGTTTCCTAAGGCAAACAATGCTTGCCAACATCCTTTGGGATATGTACATGGAAAAATATCAAAATTTGTTAAAAAAAAAAATCTTTTTTAATGTTGATGATACATCTCTTAGACTTTCATTGAGATTCTATTGATTTTCGTAATATTGATAAAAATATTAGTTATATTTTTCAAAGAATTAACTAATAAAATTAATCACTTAATACATGTAAGGGATGGATAGTCTAGACCTCCCTAGTGTTGGGGGCCATGAAATCTTTTTTTGGGCTGTAATTTTGGGAGGCTATAGAGCCCTTCTTAGAGACTTCCATCATTATGTAAATTCATGACAACCCACTAACTATCATGTAATGAAGGTCCAATCTTTTGGAGCATGGAGGTTGGGCCGCAGTCTCCGTGGGGCTCCATGGTCCAAGAAAGGGCTTGTTTGGTCGAGTTTGGGAAGATATTTTCTCAAATTAGTTTACGAGCTAGAAGGAGGAAATAGTTCATAAATAAGGGGTTTTTCAAATATTTTATGATAAAATATCTCGAACTTTCCAAATTTTGAAGCTCCTTATTAAATAGATTCCCAAATATTTTCTTTCCACCTCTATCCAGCTGCAAGCTGCCTCTTTTCTCCGGATTCCTCTCATTTATTCCTTTTAAGTATTCCCACATTTTTCCATTCAATTGTCATCAATGATTTTTTTTTTCTCAATAAATTTACCTCTTTATTTTTTGGTTTATCCATTACATACCTAACATAGTAAGATCATCTGATGCCGAAACATGTGGATTCTTGCTCAAGACTCATCTTTACAAAATTCTTCATAAGCGTTTTACTACCATACACTCGACAGTCAGACAAGCACCTCGACATAAAAAGGCATCCATCTATCAAACTCAGAGGCTTCCAAAGGGGATCCTTATCGGGTCAATAAATCAAACTTGCCAGCAAATGTTTCTTAGAATAACCACTGCCCTCAAAAATCCGTCCCACGCGGCTTGCACAGAAAATACAGATGGCTGTAGGCTCTAAGCCAAATCTATGCGATTAAGCCTCATGTCCCATAGCGAGAAAATCCTTAAACCGAATATTATGTAGTGGTGGGAGGTTAAATGAAGCAATATGCTTTTTAATTTTGTAAGAACAAGGTTCTTATGCATATCATTAAAAACCTGGTATATCATGAGCAGATACATTATTATTCATTATCACCCGATTAGGAAAAGAAGGAATAAGGGACTATCAAGTCTAATTATGTCCGTGCTATCACAAAATATGAAGAAGAGAACAAGAAAGCCAACAAATGTGGGAATCAAAATTGTACTGAATTTGCAATATAAGACTATATAGTTACACGCCATATATAAAGGCTTAGGATTTACTTACAAGGAAATTACTATACAAGAAAATATCTAATCACATCAGTCAAGGAAACTATTTGGTAACGTACTATGAATGCAATTCTTCTATTAACACGTAAACACAAAAGCAAATAGCATAAAAAACTTCACTGTAACTTTTGATAATTGGCACGATGTGTCGAAACTATTTCAATTCTCATATAGGAACCCGTAAGCAAGCAAATCTTTCTTGTTTGAAAAGTCATTCAACACTCATGATTCAAATATTTTTGTTACAAAGAATTTTTTACGATCCTTTTGCATTAGTAATCTCATAATGCCTCTATGAAGTACCACATAAATGTTGAGATATTATTCATACTATTCTAAATCTTTACTAGCACCACATATTGAATTGACATGTTTTTGGGTTAATTTGACATACTAACTTTAAGTATCAAAGTTTTCTTGCTTAATTAAAAATCGAAATGCCTATTATTAAGATAAATTTTTATGAACCACATGTTATTAAAAAGAATGTTCAACAAGTTATCTTCAACTTTTAGAAGTTAAAGTTTATGAATTGTAACAGCCATTACCTCAAAATGACAAAGATTGATCCAATCAATCAAGCAACATTCACAAAGATGGCCATTGGAGAAATAAAATTAGATATAGATATGTGACATGTAAATCAAAAACTAATGTTTACCACGTATAAATAACAAGCATTTTGGACTTAAAATATACATGATAAAAGAAATGGCCACCATATTAGAATAACAATTGGCTTGAACTTAAAATCAAGCTGATTCGCTTGATTCATCTAATTGAATTGATGAATGAGTTTGATTCAAATTCCATGTAACATCCGTCAAGAAAGGTTTGGGAGGTATTTGTAGCTGTTCAACATCTCCTTCAAACATTTGGACAACTTCTTTCATTGAAGGGCGGTCACTAGGCTTCATTTGAATACACCATAAAGCAATTGTGATAATTTTCTTAAATGTTTTCTTATCCTCTTCTACATCATCTTCCATTTCTATGCTTTTTCCAACATATAAGTGGTCATAAACCCAAGTTGGGAAGTAAATTTGGCTTGAATGGTCTGCAAATGCATTTAGGTTCTTTCTTTTACCAGCCATTTCCATCAACAACATTCCAAAACTATAAACATCAGCTTTGTTTGAAAAACCTCCAATATTTTTGTAAAATAACTCTGGAACCATATATCCTAGTGTCCCTCTTGCAGCAGTCAAAGAAACAGTACTATCATTTATTGCATACAATTTTGCTAGGCCAAAGTCAGAGACCTTGGGATTAAGATTTCCATCAAGAAGAACATTGTGTGGCTTGATGTCAAAATGTAAAATTTGCATCTCACACCCTTGATGTAGATATTCAATTCCACGAGCCACTCCTAATGCTATATCAAAAATCTTGTCATAGCTTAAAAGGGTATTTACTTTTGGGGAAAATATGTATGTGTTTAGGGAACCATTGGGCATGAACTCATATACAAGAGCTTGCTTCAATCCTTCAACACAAAAACCAATTAGCTGCACCACATTAACATGGTAAATCCTTCCAATAGTTGCAACTTCACTTATAAAGTCTTGCCCATTAGCTTTGGACTTATCTAACACTTTTACAGCCACAACTTGGCCATTTCGAAGTGTTCCTTTAAATACAGTACCGAAACTTCCTTCACCTAATTTATCCTTAAAACCTTTAGTTATCTTCTTAATATCTGAGTAAGAATATCTTACTGGCATGAGGTTATTGTGGTTATGTAAAAATTCTTCAATGACATCATACGCAGATAAATGCCTTCTATACCATTTATAGATCAAGAACCCAACCACAAATGGAGCCCCAAGTACCATTTTTGCCACTTGGTGGTATGCTCCTACTGAAGAACATCATCAACACAGAGTGTAAGAGAATACATATCCTCGCATTACTATCATTTTTTTTTTCTTTTTAATGTTGTTACAACTCAACAAATTTTCTTCTAGATCCTAGTGATTAACCACAATACATTTTTTTTTTTTTTTGTATAAACTTCATTGGTATTTTCATATTGGTAGTGCATTTAATTGATGTTTTACAGTTTGAAAAATAATATGCTAAAAAGGAAAAAAAATTATTGTTGTAGCTTCTTACCATAAATCATGGTTAGAAGCAGCTGCAGTCCGACTCCAATAGCCAAGAAAGCTATGAAAAAAAGACTTGATCAGAATATGTTACGTAAATAACTCTCACTAGCGTCCATACTTAAAAACCAATTAAAAGCAGCAATACAAACCTCTAAACTTTGTATATTTTTAGATTATTATAGACCACCATAGAGTTAAGTGAATGTATTACACAATGTATTTCATACTTCCATTTTTAAGTTTTTATATGACAGATTAATATGTATGATGTTTTATCTTTTATAAGGATTAATTTACACTTTGTCCTTTACACTTATCCAATGTATGATTATTATGCCGAACCTGTTGTTATTAATAACATTTGTCATAATAACGTCTCTATTTTTTTAAAAACATAATAAATTTAAAGAAAAAAAAAAGAACAAACTTTGTATGTTTAGGCTTTAAATTGGGTTAAGCTTAATTTGACAAATTCGAGGTAGGTTGTAGCAGCGAGTGACTTATAACTAAAGATTGTAAACGCAAATTTGAGCTACGTTGTTAATACAATTGATGGGAAGATAATTTCTAAAGAAATTTATACTTTATCTTTTTCAAAATCTAAATGGAACCTAACATTTTGTAATCAACAACCTAAGGACAATTGATTTAACTCCATATCATTACGGCATTCTAGATATCGTGTGTAAAATTTTTGAGATTGAAACTTTACCTGTGTCATTTAGCTTAGGATGGTTATATAGCAGTTGATCTATTCCTGATCAAAGAAAACAAACGTGAGTGTTTGGAAACTAAAAATAAATACTCAACATTTCTTTTCAAATGTAAAAATCTTTTAACATAACAGCAGTAATTTGTCATCTTGCTTTTACGTGGGAACCTTTTTTGTTGCTCATATTACAAGGAGTGATTTGTTCATTGAGAAAAAGGATTAAAAAGTTAATCCAGAATCAAAAGAGTTGTAATGGTTCTTACCCGCTTTCCACACCTGTAGTTTCCTTGTAATGTCTGCAACATCAAAAAATAAATCCATAAATATTTGGAACGGGTGACTTAGTAATTTCAAAAGTCTATGTCCAAATGAAGTTGCATAAACAGCTTTCTGTTTGCGCCATGCTTGGTATTAGATTCTGTAGAGTTCAAGTCCATGCTTTCTGAAAGGGGTTTTGATAACCTGGGCCAACGTTTTAGTTTATAAAGTAATTAATGCGTTGCATTTAATTGCCTTTATTACCTCCGAAAGGATATTGCATGGAGGGGAAAATTTTTCGCTAAGGCTGATTTATTAAGAAATTCGGCTTTTTTGCTTTGTGCATTTTCCATTTTTTCTGAGGTACAAAAAAAGCCTAAAAAGTTTAAGATTAACCAATTTACAAACATGCGATTGTTCCCCCATTTAGTGTGATCATCAAGCACAACTCTTCCAATTCTATTTCACTGCGACATTCTATCACATATCCTTCGAACAACTATTAGAGAAAAAAATCCTTACCTTCCATTTTCCAATAGAGTCCCGGAATGGATCCTGATTTGACAAAGAAAAGATCAACATGAGAGTTTGAAAAGTCAAGTTTTTATTTTGCGGTCAAGTCATTGCACTGCTAAAAAAAATTATACAAACCAGTATCTCATATTACATAATTTCTGTATTTAGTATGCACCAAGAAGCTTCCTCTAAGATTAATTTAGGTTGAATCTAAAAGTTCAACCTAATTCATGGGATGTTCTTGATCTAAATCAGGCATAATAAGAGGACAAAGAAATCAGAAAAGGAATAAAATCTTCAATTTGTAAGGTGTCTAGTTAGAAACTGAATTTTTGCCTCTTTTTTGGGGCATTGTTTACTTACTATATCCAGATTCATAACTTTGGCACAAGTCTTGAAATTTATGGCTATCGAGGTTGCATTCACCAACTCCGAAATTAGGACAAAGTACTCGGGCCCATGAGAGCTTAAAACCTTGCGCCACTTGATCGTAGAAATCCTTGCACGTACTTCCAAAATCTCGTCCCCAGGATCCGAATGATATGTGCTCCACCTGGCACAAGTCCTCCAGATTCTCTAAAGCCGGATTCAGAAGAAGATACCAATACCTCCTGAAATCGGAGGAAGAAGAGTTGGAGAAATAAGCTCCATTACCGAAGCAAGTAGAGATATCCCAATAATCTCCAGAAATTGGAGGCTTTTCGCAATTCACCAAAACCACACTAAACTCAAAGTTGTTGAAGAAATTCCCAATTCCAATCCCGCCAGAATAATTATCACAAGAGACCCATACGTCTCGATAACGCAGGGTGTATGGATCCCTCGAAGTGAAATTAGATTGGACCAGAGAATACGGAGAGATGAAGGAGCCATTTCTCTCCTGAATACTGGAAGCTTCACGGACTAGGGCAAAAACAGCAATTAGGACCTTGAGTCCAGTAGAGAAGAGTGTTCCTCTTGCCATTGAGAGAGAGAGAAGGGTAAAGCTTCCGCAATCCACAGATATGGCTGGAAACCGTTAGTACAAGACAAAATTTTAAGAAAAAGAAAAAGAAAACAGGGCACTGACTGGAAAAAGAAACCTTCATAGAAGACTCACTACTCCAGACCCAAGTATATAATTCTGTTCCACATACGTGTGATGACCCCCGGTCTATAAATTTTCACCATGAATTAGAAGACAGCCAGGGTTCGGTAATGGAGATTTACAAAAGTGTTAAACTAGTCCATGCCAAATATAAAAACGAATCAAATTTGGAACATTTAAAACCACTTAAAACGTTAGAAAAACTAAAACCAATCGTCAAAATAAATATAGAGTAATTTCTGGTGGCTTATGGTCAAACCACATAATCATGTTAAGAATCGTCTATTAGTTTTTACAATTGTATTTGAATTTGTACACCACTTAGGGAACAACATTTTGTCAATGTAATGCTTGTACATTTGATTGTCTCTAAACGTTTAAACTTGTTTGAATGTGTTTCAAGAAAAATAAATTTTGAAAACTCTCTTTTGAAACTAGAAAAAAATTATATGAATTTTTTTGAATTTTTTTATTTCTGTCGATCAAAAATTAATACTTGCAAGAATTGACACGATTTAACGACAAAAATTAATTGATGGCAATCTAGGGGCTACGACAAAAATAGATAGTATGTATGTTATTTGAGAAGATGGCAAGAAACCATTTCCCCCAATAGAGTAGTCACCATCACCACACAGGTTTATGAGAATCTCCCTCCAAATTTACTTGCTCTTGAAAAGTGAGAGGTCTTCCTTGATAAAGGTTAGACAAGACACCTGAGAGGCTAAGAAACCTTCCAGACCAAAACGTAGATGGATGCCTACTTAGAAATGATGATCTTACACCTCTTGTTCTTCGGGGCTTTCATGATCGGCCTTGGGGAAGGCCAAAATGGGTGCCATGATTCGCAGTGTGGAGCCCATGGTCCAGTCGTACGATTTCCCTTCCGACTTAACAGCCAGCCACACTACTGTGGGTACCGCGGTTTCCATCTCTCCTGTACGGAAACAAATGATACGGTGCTCAAGCTGCCGATTTCAGTAAAGCTCTTCGTCAAAGATATTAACTACACTTCTCAGGTCATTCAATTACATGATCCAGATCGGTGTTTGCCATGGCTGCTTCGAGGGCTCGATTTAGCTTCTTCGCCTTTTCTATACGACGAAGATGAAGATAAATTTTTCTTTGATAACTATACCGTTCTCAAATGTCCCGCAAGAGAAACGAGGGATTCTTACGGTATGATCCCTTGTCTGAGTGGTCCTGGCTATCAATTTTATGCCTTCCAGTCTATCCAGGACGTCGATGAGGACATTTTATCTTGTACAAAGATGTATACTCTTCGATCAATTCCACGTAACATAGCACGCGGCGTTGATTTCAGATCAATTCCAGATTCTAGAGTGAGCCACGCTGATTACCAAATTCTTGAATTGAAGTGGTATAAGCCACACTGTGGACTCTGTGAATCAAAAGGCAAGAAATGCAAAAGGAAGAAGAATAGCACTGGATCAGAAACAGAATGCTTCCCGGAAGACGCTAAAGGTATTGTCTTCTATGCAACTGTTCACGGTTTTCAAACCAAACATTTATTGCTTTGGTCAAGCTTAACATGTAAATGCTTCTCCGCAATGGCGGATTTCCCGCCCCGCTGATTCACTCGTTTAAGAAAAGAAAAGATAAAAAACATAGGACTTAGCATTCTGGTTTCTCTTTTTATTTAAAGAATTTCATTTCAGTGGCTCAAATGATAAAGTTTCATTGCAAGCATGAATTTTTCGATCAAATTCTAGGCAGTGTTTGATTAAGATGAATAAGTGATTAAGGGAAGCTTCTGTAGTTAGTGAATCTAAAAACCAAAATAGGGTAGGTACGATGGCATTGGCTAGAGATAACTCCATTACAGAAGATAATGAAGCTCATTTGCTAGAGGACTTCCACGAATGTTTGGAGACCTGGCAGAAGATAATTTTCTTACAATGATGGCATACAAATGGTAAGCTAAGGAAAGATCATTGCGTAGCACATTTAGACTTCGATGTCTTGAACTTAGAGTCAAGCCCACGACAAATATCATCTCGTCTTTGTTCTGATTTCTCCATTTTTAGAATAAGAAATTATGATTTTTTTTTTTAACTTAGCTATTAGTAACAAATTCTCAACCATTATTTATTGTTTCATTTTTAATAGATGCATCGTCAAAGTTTGTGACTATTGGTGAGTTATCTTTGACCATTTGGAATGTTCATTTGTCTTGTGATAGAACTTATTGACTCGCAAATGTTCAACATGCAGGTGTAATCTTAAGTGTGTTTCTTTTACTTCTAGCAACCTTTGTTCTTTATTATGTTTATAGCCGTGGCAAAACAAAAAGAGAAAATCAAGCAAAAATTGAAAAGTTTTTGAAGGATTATAGAAATTTTAAGCCCACAAGATACTCATATGCTGAAATCAAGAGGATTACGAATCAATTCCTTGAGAAGTTAGGCCAAGGAGCCTATGGAACAGTTTTTAAAGGAAAGCTTTCTGATGAAATCCATGTTGCAGTCAAAATTCTAAATACTTCCAAAGGAAATGGAGAAGAGTTCATAAATGAAGTAGGAATAATGGGTAAGATTCACCATATTAATGTGGTTCGCTTGGTTGGTTTTTGTGCTGACGGATTTAGACGAGCTTTGGTCTATGAATTTTTACCAAATGGTTCCTTATTCAAGTTCATATCTTCAGCAAGCATTAAGCACAATCTCCTTGGTTGGGACAAGTTGCAAGATATTGCTCTTGGTGTAGCAAAAGGAATAGAATATCTTCACCAAGGATGTGATCAACGAATTCTTCATTTTGATATTAAACCTCATAACATTTTGCTAGACCAAAGTTTCAATCCAAAAATATCAGATTTTGGTCTTTCCAAATTGTGTTCCAAAGATCAAAGTCTAATATCTATGACTACTATCAAAGGAACCATTGGTTACATTGCACCTGAAGTATTTTCTAGAAGCTTTGGAAATGTGTCTTATAAATTAGATGTGTATAGCTTTGGAATGTTGTTGCTTGAAATAGTTGGTGGAAGGAAAAGTACCGATGATATGTCAGAGGATAATAACCAAGTTTATTTTCCTGAATGGATTTACAATTTTTTAGAACAAAGAGAAGACTTACGAATCTTTATTGATGATAATGGAGATGCTAAAATTGCAAAGAAACTTGCAATTGTGGGGCTTTGGTGCATCCAATGGTACCCAATAGATCGTCCTTCTATGAAAATTGTGATTCAAATGTTGGAAGGAGAAGGAGATGAGTTAACTATGCCTCCTAATCCCTTTTCCTCTACAAGCAATTCAAAAGCCAATGCAAAAGCTCTAAATCATGAGTTGGAGGTCATCCCAGAATTAGAATAAGTGTATGAAAACATAAAGTTGCATCACCAATGCATAGATCAATTATCTTGTACTTAGAAGAATTTATTGATCTTCTCGTTAATGAATGGACTTCTCTCTTTTCTTGCTTTAGCCTATGAGTAACTTGTTTAGCTTTCTTTTTGTTTTCTCTCTTTTCTTTCTTTTTAGTTGTCTCCTTCAGTTTTTAACAATCAAACAATTTTTGGGTTGTAATATCATATTTGTTTTTGGTAAGAGATAGGTGATATTGCATGTGAATTCCCATGCGACGTTTTGCATTTCTCCAAAAGAAAATTTTTAAAGATAAAAGTCATATAAAAAAATTAATATCATTAGATAATGTTTAAATGTAAAAAATATTGTTCTAATTTATACTTTTATATTGGACTTTAATATTTTTAATATGGTATTGAGCTCAAGTTGATTCATTTCAATTCTTATTCAACTTTGAGTTTTAACTACGCTCAATGTATGAGAAATATCAATTCTATCATGTTCAACCTTAAGTCTAATATATGTTTGATAAGTAAAAAAATTATTAAGAATAAAAGTCCAACATAAAGGAATTTAAAAAAAGATCCTTGGACAATTTTTAAATATACAAAAAAATTCATCAATTTATAACTTAACTTTTGGGTTAAATTTAAGACTTTCTTATAAGATTTGCACCTTTAGCATAATTTATGGCTAGTCACATGAAAAATATCCATGCTTTATAAATCATACACCATGGATTTAAAGTTAAGTATATGTTTATATGCTATATCCTTATTGTATGATTCCTTGATCTTAATCATACATTGTCGATGACTTTGACAATTGTGGAAACTTAAAAAGTTGTGTTGGAGTAAGTTTGAAGGAAGGCCATCTTGAATAATTCCATTAGTATGCTTATATCAAATTTAAGGCCAACTTCATAGATCAAATGCCATCATCACAAACCTTTACTAATGCTAATTTCAAATAGTGTTCTATTTGTTTCCAAAAAGGTTATTAGGTTGCTAATTATATCACTCAATAGATCAAAAAGTACTAAAAAATCAAGAAATAATGACCTTCAAATAGGACAGACCTATACTAATGGACTACATGGATCAATTTTTTATAGCCTTACCTAGTTGCCAAATAAATATGAACTTTGCTTGGTATGAAAAGGAAATAAGCCATATCATAACTCTATTCAGTCCATGGTGTGATCAACATATCTTGGATTGACCCCAAGTCAATGATGAATAAGGCTCATTATTGTCAAAGCTCAACATTTAGACGAGACAAAAAGGTAGAAAAAATTAATGTAAGTCTAATGTTTGTATAAAACTAGAAAATTAAAAGACAAATTTGATTCTAATGTGGTCCTCGAAGTACTTGTAGCTTTATAAAACATCTATTAGTATGAATGGCTTGAGAAAATTTAACATGTCAAAGAGAATAAGCAATTAAGAAAAATCTTTATATTTTACAAGTCTAACACGATATTAAGTGGTCCTTTGAGTATCATGAAATGTCTACTGATGGGATTGATAGGAGTACTTGAAAGAGATTTAATAAGATAAAAAAAAACAATTAAGAAATGTATTTTATATTTCAAAGAAGTAGAGATTTAATAAGATAAAAAAAACAATTAAGAAACAATTAAGAAACAATTAAGAAATGTATTTTATATTTCAAAATTTTGATAAGTCAAAGCGAAGAAGCAATTAAGAAAAAATCTAATATTTTACAAGTTCTACATGGTATTAAGAGATCCTTTGAGTATCATTTAATGTTTATTGATGGGGTTGATAGGGAGCCGTTGAAAGGGATTTGATAAGATTAAAAATGAAAAATTAAGAAATGTCTTTTTATATTATAAATCAAAGACATAATTGAGATTCCTATCTTAAGAAAATCTATGGCCACCTCATCTTAAGACTATTCAATTTGCAAAGACTTTATGGACAATATTTAAACAAGAGAGGAAACACAGTATTAGGTTGTCCTTTGAGTATCATGAAACATCAATTGATGGGATTGATGGGAGTCATTGAAAAGGACTAATATATGTATAGACGTATAAAATTAAAAGAAAAAATTGATTCTAATGTGGTCTACAAAGTACTTGTAGCTTTATGAAACATCAATTAATATGAATAGTTTGAAAAAATTTAACAAGTCAAAGAAAAGAAAGAACTAAGAAAAAACTTTATATTTTACAAGTCCAACATGGTATTCGGTGGTCCTTTGAATATCTTGAAATCTCTATTTATGGGATTAATGCGAGTGGTTGAAGGGAATTTAATAAGATTTAAGGGGAAAAAAAACTAAGAAATGTCCCTTTATATCATAAATCAACATTGTAATTAATATTTATGTCTTTAGAAAATCTATTGCCCTTTCATCTAAAGACTATTCAATTTACAAAGACCTTTTGGACAACATTCAAACAAGAGAGGAAATGCAATATTGGATAGTCTTTCAAGTATCATGAAACATCTATTAATAGGATTGATAGGAGTGGTTAAGGGGCACTAATTTGTATAGAAGTAGAAAATTAAAAAGAAATTTGATTCTAATGTTGTCATCAAAGTACTTGTAACTTTATGAAACATCTATTAATATGAATGGCTCTAGAAAATTTAACAAGTCAAATAGAAGAAGCAACTAAGAAAAACCTTTATATTTTAAAAGTCCAAAATAGTATTACATGGTCTTTTGAGTGTCATAAAATGTCCATTAATGGGATTAATGAAAGTAGTTGAAGGGGATTTGATAAGACAAAAAAAAAAAAAAAAAACTAAGAATTTTTTTTTTATATTACAAATCAAAGATATAATTGAGATTCCTATCTTAAGAAAATATTTGGTCCTTTCATCTTAAGACTATTCAATTTGCAAAGACTTTATGAACAACATTCAAACAAGAGAGGAAACTCAATATTGGATGGTCCTTCGAGTATCATGAAACATCCATTGATGGGATTGATATGAGTGGTTGAAAGGGACAGATGTTTTTATAAAAGTAGAAAATTAAAAGAAAATTTGATTCTTATATAATTTCCAAAGTACTTGTAACTTTATGAAACATCTATTAGTATGGATGGTTTGAGAAATTTAACAAGTCAAAGAAAAGAAGCAACTAAGAAAGATTTATATATTTTACAAGTCCAACACAATATTAGCTGGTCCTTTAAGTATCATTTAATGTCTATTGATGGGATTGATGGGAGTGATTGAAGGGGATTTGATAAGATAAATCAATAAACATTAAATATATAAATCTTTCTTAGTTGAGATTTCTATCTTAAACAACTAAGAAATGTCTTTTTTATTACAAATCAAAGGCATAATTGAGATTCCTATCTTAAGAAAATCTATGTCCATCACATATTAAGACTATTCAATTTGCAAAGACTTTATGGACAACATTTAAACAAGAGAGGAAACATAACTTTAGGTGGTTCCTTGAGTATCATGAAATGTCCATCAATGGGATTGATAAGAATGGTTAAAGGGAACTAATGTTTGTATAAAAGTAGAAAATTAAAAAAGTTTCAAGTGTGGTCTTCAAAGTACTTGTAGCTTTATGAAATATCTAAGAGTATGCCAAGTTTGAGAAAATTTAACAAGTCAAATAGAAGAAGCAACTAAGAAAAAACTATATATTTTACAAGTCCAACACGGTATTAGGTGGTCCTTTGAGTATCATTTAATGTTTATTGATGGCATTGATGGGAGTGATTGAAAGGGATTTGATAAGATAAAAAAAAAAAAGGAAAAAAAGAAACAACTAGGAAATGTCTTTTTTTATTACAAATCAAAGACATAATTGAGATTCCTATCTTACAAAAATCTATGTTTATCACATCTTAAGACTCTTCAATTTGTAAAGACTTTATGGACAACATTTAAACAAGAGGGGAGACATAACATTAAGTGGTTCTTTGAGTATCATGAAACGTCCATCAATGGGATTGATAGAAATGGTTGAAGGGGACTAATGTTTGTATAGAAGTAGAAAATTAAAAGAGTTTCTAATGTGGTCCTTAAAGTACTTGTATGTTTCTAAAAAAACTATTAGTATAAATGGTTCAAGAAAATTTAACAAGTCAAAGAGAAAAAGCAACTAAGAAAAACCTTTATATTTTACAAGTCCAACATGGTATTAGGTGGTCCTTTGAGTATCATTTACTGTCTATTGATGGGATTGATGAGAGTGGTTGAAGAGGATTAAATAAGATTAAAAAAAAAAAGAAATAACTAAGAAATGTCTTATCTTTATGATAAATCAAATACATAATTGAGAATCCTATCTTAAATAAATCTATGTTTATCATATCTTAAGACTATTCAATTTGTAAAGAATTTATGGACAACATTCAAACAAGAAGGGAAACATAACATTAGGCGATTCTTTGAGTATGTGAAACGTCCATCAAAGGGATTGATAAGAATGGTTAAAAGGGACTAATGTTTGTATAAAAGTAGAAAATTAAAAGAGTTTCTAATGTGGTCCTCAAAGTACTTGTAGCTTTATGAAATATCTATTAGTATGACAAGTTTGAGAAAATTTAATAAGTCAAAGAGAATAAGCAACTAAGAAAAACCTTTATATTTTACAAGTCTAACACGGTATTAAGTGGTCCTTTGACTATCATTTACTGTCTATTAAAGGGAATGATGAGAGTGGTTGAAGAGGATTAAATAAGATAAAAATAAAAAAAACTAAGAAATATCTTTTTTTTATGATAAATCAAAGACATAATTGAGATTCCTATCTTAAAAAAATCTATATCTATCACATCTTAAGACTATTCAATTCGTAAAGACTTTATGGACAACATTTAAACAAGAGAGGAAACATAACATTAGGTGGTTCTTTGAGTATCATGAAATGTCCATTAATGGGATTGATAGGAATGGTTGAAGGGGACTGATGTTTGTATAAAAGTAAAAAATTAAAAGAGTTTCTAATGTGGTGCTCAAAGTACTTGTATGTTTCTAAAACATCTGTTAGTATAAATAGCTTAAGAAAATTTAACAAGTTAAAGAGAAGAAGCAACTAAGAAAAACCTTTATATTTTACAAGTCTAACACGGTATTAGGTGGTCCTTTGAGTATCATTTACTGTCTATTGATGGGAATGATGAGAGTGGTTGAAGCGGATTAAATAATATTAAAAAAAAAAAAAGAAATAACTAAGAAATGTCTTTTCTTTATTATAAATCATAGACATAATTGACATTCCTATCTTAAAAAAATCTATGTCTATCACATCTTAAGACTATTTAATTTGTAAAGACTTTATGGACAACATTCAAACAAGAGGGGAAACAAAACATTAGGTGATTCTTAGAGTATGATGAAACGCCCATCAACGGGATTGATGGGAATGGTTAAAGAGGACTAATGTTTGTATAAAAGTAGAAAATTAAAAGAGTTTCTAATGTGGTCCTCAAAGTACTTGTAGCTTTATGAAATATCTATTAGTATGGCAAGTTTGAGAAAATTTAACAAGTCAAAGAGAAGAAGCAACTAAGAAAAACCTATATATTTTACAAGTCCAACACGATATTAAGTGGTCCTTTGAGTATTATTTAATGTTTATTAATGGGATTGATGGGAGTGGTTGAAGGGGATTTGATAAGATAAAAAAGAAAAAAGAAAAAAAGAAACAACTAGGAAATGTCTTTTTTTTTTTTTATTACAAATCAAAGACATAATTGAGATTCCTATCTTAAAAGAATCTATGTCTATCACATCTTAAGACTATTCAATTTGTAAAGACTTTATGGACAACATTTAAACAAGAGAGGAAACATATCATTAGGTGGTTCCTTGGGTATCATGAAACGCCCATCAATGGGATTGATAGGAATGGTTGAAGGGGACTAATGTTTGTATAAAAGTAGAAAATTAAAAGAGTTTCTAATGTGTTCCTCAAAGTACTTGTATGTTTCTAAAACATCTGTTAGTATAAATGGTTCAAGAAAATTTAACAAGTCAAAGAGAAAAAGCAACTAAGAAAAACTTTTATATTTTACAAGTCCAACATGGTATTAGGTGATCCTTTGAGTATCATTTAATGTTTATTGATGGGATTGATTGGGGTGGTTGAAGGGGATTGGATAAGATAAAAAAAAAACAACTAGGAAATGTCTTTTTTTATTACAAATCAAAGACATAATTGAGATTCCTATCTTAAAAAAATCTATCTGTATCACATCTTAAGACTTTTCAATTTATAAAGACTTTATGGACAACATTTAAACAAGAGAGGAAACATAACATTAGGTGGTTCTTTGAGTATCATGAAATGTCCATCAATGGGATTGATAGGAATGGTTGAAGGGGACTAATGTTTGTATAAAAGTAGAAAATTAAAAGAGTTTCTAATGTGGTCCTCAAAGTACTTGTATGTTTCTAAAACATCTGTTAGTATAAATGGTTCAAGAAAATTTAACAAGTCAAAAAGAAGAAACAACTAAGAAAAACGTTTATATTTTACAAGTCTAACACGATATTAGGTGGTCCTTTGAGTATCATTTAATGTTTATTAATGGGATTAATGGGAGTGATTGAAGGGGATTTGATAAGATTAAAAAAAAAAGGAAAAAAAGAAACAACTAGGAAATGTCTCTTTTTTTTATTACAAATCAAAGACATAATTGAGATTCCTATCTTAAAAAAATCTATCTGTATCACATCTTAAGACTATTCAATTTATAAAGACTTTATGGACAACATTTAAACAAGAGAGGAAACATAACATTAGGTGGTTCTTTGAGTATCATGAAATGTCCATCAATGGGATTGATAGGAATGGTTGAAGGGGACTAATGTTTGTATAAAAGTAGAAAATTAAAAGAGTTTCTAATGTGGTCCTCAAAGTACTTGTATGTTTCTAAAACATCTGTTAGTATAAATGGTTCAAGAAAATTTAACAAGTCAAAAAGAAGAAACAACTAAGAAAAACGTTTATATTTTACAAGTCTAACACGATATTAAGTGGTCCTTTGAGTATCATTTAATGTTTATTAATGGTATTAATGGGAGTGATTGAAGGGGATTTGATAAGATTAAAAAAAAAAGGAAAAAAAGAAACAACTAGGAAATGTCTCTTTTTTTTATTTCAAATCAAAGACATAATTGAGATTCCTATCTTAAAAAAATCTATCTGTATCACATCTTAAGACTATTCAATTTATAAAGACTTTATGGACAACATTTAAACAAGAGAGGAAACATAACATTAGGTGGTTCTTTGAGTATCATGAAATGTCCATCAATGGGATTGATAGGAATGGTTGAAGGGGACTAATGTTTGTATAAAAGTAGAAAATTAAAAGAGTTTCTAATGTGGTCCTCAAAGTACTTGTATGTTTCTAAAACATCTGTTAGTATAAATGGTTCAAGAAAATTTAACAAGTCAAAAAGAAGAAACAACTAAGAAAAACGTTTATATTTTACAAGTCTAACACGATATTAGGTGGTCCTTTGAGTATCATTTAATGTTTATTAATGGGATTAATGGGAGTGATTGAAGGGGATTTGATAAGATAAAAAAAAAAAAGGAAAAAAAGAAACAACTAGGAAATGTCTCTTTTTTTTTATTTCAAATCAAAGACATAATTGAGATTCCTATCTTAAAAAAATCTATGTCTATCACATCTTAAGACTATTAAATTTGTAAAGACTTTATGGACAATATTTAAATAAGAGAGGAAACTAACATTATGTGGTTCTTTGAGTATCATGAAACGTCCATCAATGGGATTGATAGGAATGGTTGAAGGGGACTAATGTTTGTATAAAAGTAGAAAATTAAAAGAGTTTCTAATGTGGTCCTCAAAGTACTTGTATGTTTCTAAAACATTTGTTAGTATAAATGGTTAAAGAAAATTTAACAAAGTCAAAGAAAAGAAGCAACTAAGATAAACCTTTATATTTTACAAGTCCAACACAGTATTAGGTGGTCCTTTTAGTATCATTTACTATCTATTGATGAGAATGATGAGAGTGGTTGAAGAGGATTAAATAAGATTAAAAAAAGAAATAACTAAGAAATGTCTTTTCTTTATGATAAATCAAAGACATAATTGAGATTCCTCTCTTAAGAAAATCTATGTCTATCACATCTTAAGACTATTGAATTTGTAAAGACTTTGTGGACAACATTCAAACAAGAGGGGAAACATAACATTAGGTGATTCTTTGAGTATGATGAAACGTCCATCAACGAGATTGATAGGAATGGTTAAAGGGGACTAATGTTTGTATAAACATAGAAAATTAAAAGAGTTCCTAATGTGGTCCTCAAAGTACTTGTAGCTTTATGAAATATCTATTAGTATGACAAGTTTAAGAAAATTTAACAAGTCAAATAAAAGAAGCAACTAAGAAAAACCTATATATTTTACAAGTCCAACACGATATTAGGTGGTCCTTTGAGAATCATTTATTGTTTATTGATGGGATTGATGGTAGTGGTTGAAGGGGATTTGATAAGATAAAAAAAAAGGAAAAAAAGAAACAACTAGGAAATGTCTTTTTTTTATTACAAATCAAAGACATAATTGAGATTCCTATCTTAAAAAAATCTATGTCTATCACATCTTAATACTATTCAATTTGTAAAGACTTTATGGACAACATTTAAACAAGAGAGGAAACATAACATTAGGTGGTTCTTTGAGTATCATGAAATGTCCATCAATGGGATTGATAGGAATGGTTGAAGGGGACTAATGTTTGTATAAAAGTAGAAAATTAAAAGAGTTTCTAATATGGTCCTCAAAGTACTTGTATGTTTCTAAAACATCTATTAGTATAAATGGTTCAAGAAAATTTAACAAGTCAAAGAAGAAGCAACTAAGAAAAACGTTTATATTTTAAAAGTCCAACACGGTATTAGGTGGTCCTTTAAGTATCATTTAATGTTTATTAATGGGATTGATAGGAGTGATTGAAGGGGATTTGATAAGATTAAAAAAAAAAGAAACAACTAGGAAATGTCTTTTTTTTTATTACAAATGAAAGACACAATTGAGATTCCTATCTTAAAAAAATCTATGTCTATCACATCTTAAGACTATTAAATTTGTAAAGACTTTATGGACAATATTTAAACAAAAGAGGAAACATAACATTATGTGGTTCTATGAGTATCATGAAACATCCTTCAATGGGACTGATAGGAATGGTTGAAGGGGACTAATGTTTGTATAAAAGTAGAAAATTAAAAGAGTTTCTAATGTGGTCCTCAAAGTACTTGTATGTTTCTAAAACATTTGTTAGTATAAATGGTTCAAGAAAAGTTAACAAGTCAAAGAGAAGAAGCAACTAAGAAAAACCTTTATATTTTACAAGTCCAACACGGTATTAGGTGGTGCTTTGAGTATCATTTAATGTTTATTGATGGGATTGATGGGAATGGTTGAAGGGGATTTGATAAGAAATAAAAAAATAAAAAGGAAAAAAAGAAACAACTAGGAAATGTCTTTTTTTATTACAAATCAAAGACATAATTGAGATTCCTATCTTTAAAAAATCTATGTCTATCACATCTTAAGACTATTCAATTTGTAAAGACTTTATGGACAACATTCAAACAAGAAGGGAAACACAACATTAGGTGATTTGTTCGGTGAATTTTATATGCAAGTGAACATGTCGAACAAGTAATATAATGATAAGAAAGATATCGTCCCACAGAGATTGATGATTACTAGACCAACTAATTACCAACGGTGAATAACTCCTAAAATTTATCTAGCAAACCAAATTGATAGATGATAGATTAACTAACTAAGTCTAAGAAAACTAAATACAAGAAATATGTTAGAGCATCCGATTTCACCATAATTACTAGGTATTAATATTGATTATTTATGCTTGCAAGAGAGACAATATCTATGTGATGGCGGAACTTCCTAATTTATTTACTATCCTATGTCTAGGTATAGCAAACCTACTTAGTTCATTAATTCACTATATCTCTATATGTGAATTGAAACAAACCAAATGCATTAGGATCTATGAACATTCTCAGTTTACATCGAAAGCCACACAAATAATATGGTATATGTCTATCCATATTTAATCTATGGTTGCATATTACAAGAAGCAACTGCATGCTATTTCCTGTCGGTCTCTAACATGCAAATCAAGTCATCTAAGTGATAGTTAATCACCTAAAAGCATTAAACTCCATAATATGTAACTTCACATAAATAAAATATCTTGCAAAACATAATAATCATAAGATTCATACCATCATAATTAGGTTACATCGTAGCTCTAACAAAAATAAACTAAAATATAAAGAAATAATGAGGAAGAATGATAATAAGAAATAAAGAATGCATCTTGAATCTAAGAACAAGAAGTCTGTCACCCTTTTTGTCTTCTCTTCAAGAAAACCTTGAATTCTTGGCCTCTTTCTTGAGTTATGCTCAATGTCCTCCTCCCCCTTTCTTTTGCCTCTTCTCTTCTCTTAAATAAGGTTTAGTTTTAGACCTACCTCCTATCCTAATAGAATTGGGTTTTAGAGATCTAAAACAATTGGGTTTTGAACTTCTAAATTTATTAGGATTTGAATTCCTAACATGACTGGGTTTTCTAAATAAATAGAAAACCCAATAACAATAGAAAATCTAATAACAATTATCCAAAGCCCAAGCCCATCTTGACTCTCTCGATCTTCATATTACGATTTTGCCACACAATAAGCATCAGGTTCTCCATGTTCATTCCTTTTCTCCTTGCCTCCTTGTGCTACATAAACAAGATAAATTTAGGTAAATAAAAAGGAATTCAAATATTTTCTCATAAGCATTGCATTGCTTATTACCTAAAAATAGGTCAAATAACTCTATAAAAATAGAGTTATCTTGATTCTTTAAGTATGATGAAACGTCCATCAACGGGATTGATGGGAATGGTTGAAGGGGACTCATGTTGTTCGGTGAAATTCTATATGCAAGTGAACATGTCGAACAAGTAATATAATGATAAGAAAGATATCGTCCCACAGAGATTGGTGATTACTAGACCAATTAATTACTAACAGTGAACAACTCCTAGAATTTATCTAGCAAATCAAATTGATAGATGATAAATTAACTAACTAAATCTAAGAAAACTAACTACAAGAAATATGTTAGAGCATATGATTTCACCATAATTACTAGGTATTAATATTGATTATTTATGCTTGCAAGAGGGATAATATCTATGTGATGGAGGAATCTCCTAATTTATTTACTATCCTATGTCTAGGTATAGCAAACCTACTTAGTTCATTAACTCATTATATCTCTATATGTGAATTGAAACAAGCCAAATGCATTAGGATCTATGAACATTCCCAGTTTACACCGAAAGCCACACAAACAATATAGTATATTTCTATCCATATTTAATCTATGGTTGCATATTACAAGAAGCAACTGCATGCTATTTCCTGTCGGTCTCTAACATGCAAATCAAGTCATCTAAGTGGTAGCTAATCACCTAAAAGCATTAAACTCTGTAATATGTAACTTCACATAAACAAAATATCTTGCAAAACATAATAATCATAAGATTCATACCATCATAATTAGGTTACATCGTAGCTCTAACAAAAATAAACTAAAACATAAAGAAATAATGAGGAAGAATAGTAATAAGAAATAAAGAAGGCATCTTGAATCCAAGAACAAGAAGTCTGTCACCCTTTTTGTCTTCTCTTCAAGAAAACCTTGAATTCTTGGCCTTTCTCTTGAGTTGTGCTCAATTTCCTCCTCCTCTTCTCTTAAATAGGGTTTAGGTTTAAACCTATCTCCTATCCTAGTAGAACTGGGATTTAGAGACCTAAAACAATTGGGTTTTGAACTCCTAATTTAATTAGGCTTTGAACTCCTAATATGATTAGGTTTTCTAATTATTTGGAAAACCCAATAATAATAAAATCTAATAACAATCATCCAAAGCCTAAGTCCATCTTGACTCTCTTGATCTTGATATTACGATTTTGCCACACAATAAGCATCAGGTTCTTCATGTTCATCCCTTTTCTCCTTGCCCCCTTGTGCTACATAAACAAGATAAATTTAAGTAAATAAAGAGGAGTTCAAATGTTTTCTCACAATTATTAAAGTTATTTATTGCCTAAAATAGGTAAAATAACTCTATAAAAATAGAGTTATCACATGTTTGTATAAAAGTAGAAAATTAAAAGAGTTTCTAATGTGGTCCTCAAAGTACTTGTAGCTTTATGAAATATCTATTAGTATGACAAGTTTGAGAAAATTTAACAAGTTAAAGAGAAGAAGCAACTAAGAAAAACCTATATATTTTATAAGTCTAACACGACATTAGGTGGTCCTTTGAGTATCATTTAATGTTTATTGATGGGATTGATGGGAGTGGTCGAAGGGGATTTGATAAGATAAAAAGAAAAAAGAAAAAAAGAAACAACTAGGAAATGTCTTTTTTTATTACAAATCAAAGACATAATTGAGATTCCTATCTTAAAAAAATCTATGTCTATCACATCTTAAGACTATTCAATTTGTAAAGACTTTATGGACAACATTTAAATAAGAGAGGAAACATAACATTAAGTGGTTCTTTGAGTATCATGAAACGTCCATCAATGGGATTGATAGGAATGGTTAAAGGGGACTAATGTTTGTATAAAAGTAGAAAATTAAAAGAATTTCTAATGTGGTCCGCAAAGTTTTTGTAGCTTTATGAAAGATCTATTAATATGAATGGTTTAAGAAAATTTAACAAGTCAAAGAGAAGAAGCAACTAAGAAAAACCTTTATATTTTACAAGTCCAACACGATATTAGGTGGTCCATTGAGTATCATGAAATATCTATTAATGGGATTGATGGGAGTAGTTGAAGGGGATTTGATAAGACAAAAAATGAAACAATTAAGAAATGTCTTTTTATATTACATATCAAAGATGTAATTAAGATTCCTAGCTTAAGAAAATCTTTTGCTATCTCATCTTAAGACTATTCAATTTGCAAAAACTTTCTAAACAACATTCAAACAAGAGAGGAAACACAATATTTGGTGGTCCTTCAAGTATCGTGAAACATCTATCAATGGGATTGGTGGGAGTGGTTGAAAAAGACTAATGTTCATATAAAAGTAGAAAATTAAAAGAGAAATTTGATTCTAATGTGATATTTAATGTACTTGTACCTTTATGAAATGTCTATTAGCATAAATGATCCAAGAAAATTTAATAAGTCAAAGAAAAGAAACAACTAAGAAAAACCTTTATATTTTACAAGTCCAACACAGTATTAGGTGGTCTTTTGAGTATCAGAAGATGTCTATTGATGGGATTGATAAGAGTGGTTAAAGTGGATTTGATATGATAACAAAAGAAACAACTAAGAAATGTCTTTTTATATTACAACTCAAAGATGTAATTGACATTCTTATCTTAAGAAAATCTTTGGCCCTTTTATCTTAAGACTATTCAATTTCCATAGACTTTATAAACAACATTCAAAGAAGAGAGGAAGTGTAATATTATGTGGTCCTTCAAGTATCATGAAACATCTGTTGATGGGAGTGGTTGAAAGGGATTAATATTTTATAAAGGTAGAAAAGTGAAAGAAAATTTAATTCTGATGTGCTTTTCAAAGTATGTGTAACTTTATGAAACATCTATTAGTATTAATGGTTCAAGAAATTTAACAAGTCAAAGAAAAGAAACAACTAAGGAAAACCCTTATATTTTAAAGGTCTAACATTGTATGTATCATGAAATGTCTATTAGTGAGATTGATGGAAGTGGTTGAAGGAAATTTGATAAGATGAAAAAATCAAAAGAAATAAGGAATGTCTTTTTATATGACAAATCAAAGATGTGATTGAGATTCCTATCCTAAGATGATCTATGCCCTCTCATATTAAAACTATTCAATGTGTAAAGGCTTTATGGATAACATTCAAATGAGGTAACACAGTATTGGGTGGTCTTTCAAGTATCATGAAACATCCATCGATGAGATTGATAAGAGTGGTTGAAGAGGATTTAATAAGATGGAAAAAGATTTTTTATATTGAAGACCAAAAACCCCAATTGTGATGCCTATCTCAAGAAAATCTATGCCTTCTCATATTAAGACTATTCAATATGTAAAAACTTATGGTAAACATTTAAACAAGAGAGGAAATGTGGTATTAGATGGTCCTTTCATTATCATCAAACGTCCATTGATGAGATTGATAAGATTGGTTGAAGTGGATTAGATAAGATAAGAAAAGAAGCAACTAAAAAAAGTCTTTTTATAATGCAAATTAAAGACTTAATTGAGATACCTATATCAAGCAAATTTATGGCTATATCATATTATGATTGTTCAATATACCAAGACTTTATGGTCAACATTTAAATAAGATGAGAAGTATAATATTAGGTGATCCTTTGAATATCATGAAACATCTATTGATGCAATTGATGGAAGTGGTTGGAGGAGATTTGATAAAACAAAAAGAAAGAAGCAATGAAGAAAAGTCTTTTTATATTGCAAATCAAATTCTTTTATTATTATTATTATTTTATTATTTTATTATTTTTATTTTTTACCTATGAATCTTACGACATTTTTACCTAATGACTTAATGGCATGCTCCAAGATGCTCAAGTTCAGTAAAAAATATAGTCAACAGGATTTCAGGTTTGTCTTAAAACATACTTAAGTTTAATAAAAAATGAAGTAAAGAGAATTTGAATTTTGAATACTTACTTTACAAGATTTTCACCAGAAACTTTTCTTACTATCTTGACTTCGTCTTAGGAGGCCTTTGCTTATGCTTTTTCTCCATGTAATCGAACCATACGGGTTTAAATGTTTGCCTACCATTTTGCTTGTTATTCGAGAACAGAGAAAGGTCGACTCATTGGTCTTTGTATTCAATGGCCTTGATACACAAAGAAATAAACCCTGACTATCAACGCTGTGATTTCTAATTTTCGACAACTATTAATACAATGATTTACGAATATGCCTTCTCACAGCTGTCCCAACGGAACACCAAAATTCTGCACATTTGGTCATGTCCTTGAAAACCTAAATTCCTTATCTCTCACTTTATTCATGAAGAACCAAAAAATCCTCACCCAAAAATATATTTAACCGCGTCTCTATTTATCAGTAAATTTATACATTCAAACTGAAATCCTCTTACCGTTGGTTCTCTTTTTGATAACCGACGCATCCTCATTTTCAACGACGTAGAGGGAGAATTCTAAGAGAGGCTACGGCTGTAGCTCTATTCAAATAAGTTTCCACGAGTGTTGTCTTGAATGGTTTAATAATTATGCCAAATTTGAAGGAAAAGCTAAATGTCGTGATCAGAAACCTCCACTAGAAGCTCCATCGGCGCATTTATTTTATATAGCTTTCAAATTGTTTGGCCCATCAATATCAAAACCCACCGATCTCGCCGGTCCCCTTGTTCAAGAGAACGCCGTCTTCTTCGTCGTTTTCATCTTCTGGATGACCTTCCTTGTCTTTGCCTTCCAGATCTTTTTCGGCACCCTGCGTGTCGCCATCGAACAAAGAAAGAGATAAAATAAGCCCTCAAAAGTAAAGGGAGGTTGAGGTATTGAAGCAGTCCACAAGTGAACAGTGTCGCCCCCCGCAAAATATGCAACACGGACGACTCAAAGGTTGTTAATCCCCTAGGCGTGTGAACCACTGATGGGCCTAGCTTTTGTCCAATCCAGCAACCATAATGGGCCTTAACTTAACCTGGCCCAAAAAAAGAGTACCCGAAGGAAAATTAGAAAATAATTGCTAGTACCCGAATATCTCCACAAAGAATAGCAAGGTTAGCTTGTTTCAATTTTCCAGGGTTTCCAATAACAGCATCTTAAAAATCCAAGAGCCAACCAACGTGTGTTAGTCTAGCATAATCCAAAGTTTATGATTTTATTCAAATATAAATATCTGAATAAATACAAGTATTATATGAGGAAAGTATAGTTCCAATGTATAATAACTTCAACAATCCTAACGAGCAACTTTCCTAATGGAAGCACCTGCCGTTTAGGCACACCTGATGGATGAGACACGTTTTTGACAAATAAAAACATGTTTTGGGCCGTCATGACATTTCCATATATCTCGCTGAACCCAGGTTTGTCTAGGTTTTGGGCTCAAATACACTTGGGGATCCCACGTAGACCCACATCTGGGGGATCAGACTTACGCTTTGAAGCTCATGCATCCCCGACGACTTTCCTGTTTTGAAGAGCTCTCGGAAAGCATTTGGGTCCAGCCCATCTCTACCAGCGCACATCAGTTACATGAAAGGCTGGTTACACTCTTCTTGAATATGATGTCTTCTCTACCGGAGAAATCACATGATTTCAAGATGTTACGTCCTGTAATCTTATTATTAGTGTTTTTAAAGTCTATGACTATCTGCACGGCATTATTTTATATGTTAGGATGATTTATATGTTTATTAGGATAAGAAAAATAATATCATTTATTCTTGTGTTAATTATTTCTTGTTGAAGTTCCATGTCAGCATTTTCATTTCAAATATGCAACTTTCAGGGGCATTGACCTTTCAATATATACAAATGCATATTTATAAAATACCATATTTACATTGCGAGTTATTTATATTATTTCAAATCAATTCCAACACCTTAGATTGAGTTGATGTGTTGTCGGAATGATATGACATATTGAGTTTAAACATTGAACTTTTCTTAATTAACTTGAAATAATTATTTTTTTAGTAAATATATCTGTATTTGTTAGAGTTAATGGAAACTCAAGAAGAGAAGATTAAATTGAATTTTCAAGTTCTTTTTATCTTCTTTTGTTTCTAAGTAGTTTTGTGGCTTCTTCAATTAATAATGGGCGTGTGCTTGGTTGATTTGAGTTCAATAAAGATATAGCACATAAATAAATGCAGTAAGTAAGTAGAAAGAGGGATTCGAGCACAATTTTACATAAATACTTAGGAAATCTGGTCTAAGAATGCTCGGCACCTATACCCACTTTGCTCAACCATCGAAATTAATTTGCAATAAAAAATTGAACTAATTGAGTAATTCTCCTTAAGCATTTCTACAAATTCATTCATTGAAAAGTCATCAGTAAGCTTCATTTGAGTACTCCATAATGTCGACTACAATCCTCTTCTAAATTATTTCCTTTCTTCCTTTATGACATTTTTTTTTTCTACATGTATTTTTTTTTTCATGCAATTGGTCATAAATCCAGGTGAGAAAGTTAATTTGACTTGAATGATCAAGTGATTCCATTATTTTTTCTATTAGCTACTTCCATCAACAATATTTTGAAATTATAAACATTAACTTTGTATAAGACAACTCTAGTGTTTTTTTAGAATAACTCAAGAGTCATGTCTCCCAATATTCCTTTTTCACTAGTTAAATATCCAAAGTCAAATCTAAGGCCCAAGATGAGCATAAGCATGATTATTATTGAAGTTGCTTTCCATTCTTGCATTTTCTCATAACATCTTGTATGTTAAAATCACCTTGTCACTTCACAAGCATAAGAATGAATGTCCCACCTATACATATTTATTCATGTAATTGAGGCACTTGCAAAAGAGCAGAAGATGGAGTAAAAATTTTGATTCAAGAAAAATCTTGTTTGACTTGAATGATCAAGTGATTCCATTATTTTTTCTACTAGCTACTTCCATCAACAATATTTTGAAATTGCAAACATTAACTTTGTATGAGACATCTCTAATGTTTTTTTTAGAATAACTCAAGAGTCATGTATCCCAATGTTCCTTTTCCACTAGTTAAATATCCAAAGTCAAATCTAAGGCCCAAGATGAGCATAAGCATAATTATTATTGAAGTTGCTTTCCATTCTTGCATTTTCTCATAACATCTTGCACGTTAAATTCACCTTGTCACTTCACAAGCATAAGAATGAATGTCCCACTTATACATATTTATTCATGTAATTGAGGCACTTGCAAAAGAGTAGAAAATGGAGTAAAAATGTTGATTCAAGAAAAATCTTGATTTGCCTTGAATGATCCAAGTGATTCCATTATTTTTTCTACTAGCTACTTCCATCAACAATATTTTGAAATTGTAAACATTAACTTTGTATGAGACATCTCTAGTGTTTTTTTTAGAATAACTCAAGAGTTATGTATCCCTATGTTCCTTTTCCACTAGTTAAATATCCAAAGTCAAATCTAAGGCCCAAGATGAGCATAAGCATAATTATTATTGAAGTTGCTTTCCATTCTTGCATTTTCTCATAACATCTTGTACGTTAAATTCACCTTGTCACTTCAAAAGCATAAGAATGAATGTCCCACCTATACATATTTATTCATGTAATTGAGGCACTTGCAAAAAAGCAAAAGATGGAGTAAAAAGTTTGATTCAAGAAAAATCGGTTGAAGTTACAAGAAACTTTTCCCTCAAAATTTTCAAGGCATAATGCATATTTAATATGTCTCTTTTTTCAGTATTTCTATCCATAATTGATGTAACAATTAAGTTTCTCTCAAAAAAATCCAAACTGTTCAGTTTTATTTTATCTTGTGTCATTTTTTTTTCTTTCTTTTTCATCTTCCTTGCAACATTAACTATTGCCAGTGCAAGGACACCAATAAATTGAGATATGCACCTGTGCTATTTTCTTTTTCCATGACTACAAATTTTATGAAGGTAATAATCATCGGAGTTTGTAAATGCTGGAAGTTTTTACTTCTCCTTTATGTCATATGAGGATCGTATAGTTCCAATGTGTAATAACCTCAACAATTCTGACGAGCAACTTTACTAATGGAAGCGTCTGAAAATTATGCACACCTGATGGAAGCAACACAAGTTTTTTAAAAGTACAAACATGTTTTGGTTCGTCATGAAATTTTTGTTTTTTTTATATAGATCGAGTTGATGTGTTGTTGGAATGATATGACATACTGAATTTAAACATTAAACTCTTCTTAATTAACTTCAAATAATAATTATTTACTAAACAAACCCGTATTTTTTAGACTTAATGGCAACTCAAGAAGAGAAGATTAAATTTATTTTTTAAGTTCTTTTTATCTCTTTTTGTTTCTAATTAGTTTTGTGGCTTCTTTAATTGATTCTTATAGTTTGCAGATAATGGATAATGGGCGTGCACTTGGTTGCTTTGAGTTAAATAAAAATATAGCACGGAAACAAATGCAGTAAGTATTGAGGGAGGTGGATCCAAACACAATTTTACATAATTGATTAGCCGGTTCGGTCCAAAAATGTTTGGCACATACACCCACTTTCTTTAACCATCCAGTTGAGGACAACTTGCACTATTATGGAGAAAAACGTTTCACCGAAATTGTACAACACAGATACCTCTTTACACCAAAAGAAATTTCCTTCAAAACTGACTTACAGTGTACTCGCACCATAAACAACATTGCTTATAGATTTAAGCCAGTAAAGTTAATCTACTAATTTTCCATAATAAATTCTAGCACGTATGTGTCTTAAACAGAAGAAATCAGAGTCTATTAAGTTGTTCAACATGGCAGTGCTAGACTTGAGTTTGTAACTTTTGGTAGTTTGGTTTGATGGAAAAATTGAAAAAGAAAATAATGTCTATAACAAAAGATATAAAGGACATAATATTAGAGCATAAATAAAAAATGAGAGAAATAGAATAAGTAAAAACCACTTTAAACAAACAGATATGAAGCAAATACCAGTGACATCAAGTGTTTAAAAACTATCATTGCAAGGCCAAATTATCCTGCTACATTTCTACACAAAACACGACGTATTTGTGGAGTGGTAGACTGTAGTCCAAATTTTTATCACTTTCTTATTTATATGCTATCCTATATAAATTTTATATTATTATGATGTTGGGCAGTGGCACGATGATTTGGGCGGTGTGGTTTAGTTGGCTAACATGATGATTTGGGCGGCTGATGTGCAGAAGTTTGTGGAATGCAAGTTGACTAGTCGGTGAACTCTTGTCTGGATGTGTTGGGAGGATTACACTGTGCGTTGGGGTGATTTAGCTTTTTTTTTTTTTTTTTTTTGTAAAAATGTAAGTGTGCATTAATAAAAAGTAGTATACAAAAGTATAGGGGCATACTACAAAATTACAAGAATTATGAAAATATAGAAGTTGAAAGCCTTCAAATCTCACTCAAAATGACATTTTCTTGTAAGGATTATATATTTTGAAACAGAGAAGCTCTCCCTCATACAATTTTCCTTACTTTAGCTAGCATGATTGGAATGTCTACTATTTTGCTTTAAAATTGTTTTCTATTACGTTCTGTCCATATACAATAAATGCAAGCTAAAAAAGATAACTTAAGAAGTTTGACAGCTAAATCATTTCCTTTAATTGCTCTAATCATTCATTGCAATTTTTCATTCCATCATCCAATATCACGTTTAATTTCATTTTGAGCAATGATAGTTTTCCAAACTCTCATTGTACATGGACATTTTAAAAAAAAAGATGATTCCTGTTTTCAACATGGACTAACAAAAATCAAAATATAAGTTAATTGAAGGCTTCTCTTTTGTAGGCCAAATAAATAACTTTAACACTATTCCTCAAACTTAATAGGATAAGGTTGAGTTTAGATTTTTCAAATGCTGAGTTGGGAGGATTTTACTTAAATTCTTGATTGCTTGAGACAGAGGGGCCAAAGATAGTTCCTTATCCTCCCAAGTAATTTTTTACCATTACTGTAGTTTTTTTAAGTTGTTAGTGATCTTGTGATCTTCTTGTTATGATGTTGCCTTAATAGAGTGTTTACGTCTACTTTTCTATTAACGTTTCTACAAAGAATGACTACCCTGTTATTAGAAACAACCCTCAAATAATATGAATTTTACAAAGGATTCCTTAAAGCAGAAAAGCCCTAGACCAATCGGACCACAGTAATGCTCAAATGACAAGAACCCCAAACTATCTTTCAACTTAGGATTTCGATTTCGGTATACAAACCAAAATGTGTAATTCTAACGCATTTGTGAAACAAATCATAATAATTATAGCTGAAGATCGTTTGTAACAACAAATACAACAACTTTAAATAGTTAGAAGTCAAGAAGCACAAATCTTGTTGAGCACCGAAGACCAAGAAATTTACTTGTGTAAGAAAAAAAATACTATAAGCACGTTGCAACCTTTCTCACAAACCCGTTGAGGATATAAACAGCAAAAGTAGCCATTCTGCAGCTTCAGATCAGTGAATCGACTTTTATGTAGAGGATCGGCAGCTTCGCCCTTCTCTCACCTCTATTTCTTCATTTGGGTCGGCATGTTTCAAAATAGCAAGGGGTGTGTCAATTCTGGCTTGTAAATCGATCTTTCTTCAAAACTATGTCGCATAGATTAGTTACTTCCCTTCACGCAGAATGATGTCGTGTAATTTTAGTTTATCACCCATTTCACATAATATGATGTCGTTTTGCTTTGCATGCCAATGCTTCCTACATTTGCTCAAACACACCAATTAACTCTTATCTCTTTCAGAAGCTGTTGGTTCACCCACGGCTTCTTAATTTTTTTTTTTTTTTCAACATTACAATGCATGCATTCAATTTACACATATAAGATGTCAAACTTCAAATCTTATTGTTAGAGTTCTTAGTAAGTTACTATTAAACTTAGTTGGCTAAGTGACTTCACCCATAACTTTATATCATTTTAAAGATAATATATTAAACATGCAAATACATGTGCTGTCTTTAGTGCAATGATATAAAGTATATACTTATTTTATTCAAACCATGTAGCATATGCATGCATTTCATATGAGATAATTTTCAATAATTTTGCATTAAAATGCACAAATGTCAAAAGTAGGTTACATTATAATATCATGTGCACAAAATTGTAATTTCGCATGCCAGTATTCCCTTTTCTCTGTTACACTTTTTCTAAAAATACAAAAACATAATTTTCATGTATTTGTTATTATTTTTCCATCATCAAAACTAAAAAATGAAAGTTCCTTTTTTTTCCCAACAATATTGCAAAAGAAACCTATTAGCTCTAGCTCTTGATAGTTTCTATTAGAAAGGATTGTAAGAAAATAAAGATATATCTCTTAAGATATAGATATATAATTGAGAAGGAAAAATAACTGTAGGTTATAAAAGTGAGTGCCTGATAAATTATTTCCTACTTTTGAAATGTTGACTCAAAGATGATTATTGGATAAAGAAGAATAGCACCATGCCTTTTCAAGCTAGAATAAACTCATTAACTATATATGAATAGATAGAGTTTGAAGATTCAAAATTATGTAACATAGGAGTTATCATAAATCAAATAATTCCTATGTTTTACATACTTCTATACTTCAAATAAAGATGAAAAACTAGTTACAATGTACTAAAATATTAATAAACTTGCATCTATAGACAAGTCGATTGACTTCATTCATTTGATTGAATTGATGAACAAGTTGAGTCTAAATTTGCACTCACATCTGTTAAAAAGGGTTTGGGAGGCATTTGTAAGCATTTAACATCTTCTTCAAACATTTTTATAACTTTGTCCATTGAGGGGCGATCATTAGGCTTCATTTGAATGCACCACAAAGCAATTATAGTCATCTTGTGAACTATTTCATTTTCCTCTTTTGTAGCACCATCCATTTTTATGTTTTTCCCATTGTGTAGTTGGTCATAAGCCCAAGTGGGAAAGTAAATTTGACTTGAATAGTTTGCAAATGCATTCAAGTTCTTTCTTTTACCAGCCATTTCCATCAATAACATTCCAAAACTATAAACATCAGCTTTGTATGAGACACCTCCAATATTTTTATAAAATAATTCAGGAGCCAAATATCCTAATGTCCTTCTTGCAGCAGTTAAAGAAATAACACTATCATTTATTGGAGGGAGTTTTGCTAGACCAAAGTCAGAAACCTTTGGGGTAAACTTCTCATCAAGAAGAATATTATGAGGCTTGATATCAAAATGTAAAATTTGCATCTCGCAACCTTGATGTAAATATTCAATCCCACGAGCCACTCCTAGTGCTATATCATACATCTTATCATAGCTCAAAAGGGTACTTGCGAAAATATGTAGTTATTTAAGGAGCCATTGGGCATAAACTCATACACAAGAGCTTGCTTTGATCCTTCAACGCAAAAACCAATTAGCTGCACTATATTAGTATGATGAATTCTTCCAATGGTTGCAACTTTGCTTATAAAATCTTGTCCGTTAGCCTTGGACTTGCATAACATCTTTTTAGCTACAAGATGACCACTCTGAAGTGTTCCTTTAAATATAGTGCCATATCCACCTTCACCTAGTTTGTCCTTAAAACATTTGGTCATCTTCTTAAGATTTGAGTAAGAGTATCTTATTGGCATGAAATTATTGTTCATTATTAAAAATTCTTCAATAACACCATATGCTGATAAATGCCTTTTCCACCATTTATATGTCAAGAATGCCATCACAAATGGAGCTCCAAGAATATTTTTTACTATTTGGAGGTATATACCTACTGAAAAAATCACCAATATAGATTGTAAGAGAACAAAGAGTCGTATTTTTGCTTCTTCTTCTTTTAAGTATACTTAAAGCTCAAGAAACATAGATTCTGGTGATTAAACACAATCCTTGTTCCTTTTTTTATTTTTTTTTGGTTAAATATCATTAATATTTTCGTAATTTTTAATTCATTTCTTTATTAGTGTAAAGAAAAATCCTCGAAATAGCAGAAAATTACTATAGAAGCATCATACCGTAAAGCATGGCCGTGAATGTCAGTACTGCAATTCCACCAGCTGCAAGAAATATGAAAAAGTGAATTGCTTAAAAACATTTCTTAAATAACTTTCAGATGGGGTCACGCTTAAAAAGGAAATAAAAGCAATAATGTAAACTTCTAGACCCTATGTTTAAATCTTTAAATTGGATTGAGCTCGATTCAAAGGAAGCTAAGCTGTAGCAGTAGGTGAATTTTTTACTAATTAAAGATTAGAAACAGGGAATTTGGTTATAACATAGTTGATGTGAAAACATGCATAGAATCTAACCCTTTCTGGGTATGTAATCAAGGAACGACGAGGAAAGGCAAAGTCTTATTTAAAACGGGAAGAAAATTTCTCAAGGGATTTATATTTTTCATTTCCTTATTGTTTCCAAAATCTAAATGAAACTAAAATTTTTGAGATTAACCATCTGCCAAGCACATAGTCATCCTTTAGGTGAGTAATCATCAAGGAGAAGTGATTTTATTCTATATCATTCTACACAATAATGCAAATAATTTTCTGAGACTGAAACATCACCTTTGCCATAGGCATAAAATGCCGAACGTCTTTCTCCTATTTTGACAAAGAAAGCAATAATGTTAGTGTTGGGGAATTTAGAATTGAACTTGACATTCTTTAAAGTTGAAAATATAGTACTTGTTGTATTGTTCATGTAAACACTAATGTTTTATTTAATTTAACATTAGTTAGGCTAACAAGATTTCAGTTATGTTTTAATTTAGAATTAAACTCGACATGGAAAAATATAGTTTGCAACTCACCTAATGTCCATTGCTGGTGGAGTTATTTGTAAAAGAATTAGGGATTACTTGTTTGCTGAGGCAGTTTCTTTCATGGGACACTATAGTTCGACAAATTTGTGATGTATAATTGAAATCACATACTAATTGAGGCTCGTTAACAAGGTTTCAATTTGGTTACAACATAATTGATATGCATACATATACGGAATAGTAACTTCTTCTGGCTATCTAATCAATGCAAAAGCCGGGAAAGGCTAAGAAAAATCCTAATTCATGATAGGAGATTGAGTTTTGAAGAAACTTATATTTTTTCATTTTCTCATTGCCTCCAAGTACAAACAAAGCCTCAAATATTAGATCAATCATTTTCCAAGCACCTGGTTGTCATCAACTTGTATTATCACCAGTGACAATTGATTCAATTCTAGATCATCGTACTGTCCTACCCCATCAAGCAAATAGCTTTTTGAGATTGTTGCCTCACCTGTGTCATACATCTCATGTTTTAATTCTTATTGTGCCGTTTTGACAGAGGAAACAATAACATCCATGTTTTGAAACTTTTTGGAATTAAAATTCAGCATTTGCTTTAAAGTTGAAAGTTTTGTACTTTCTTATTATTCGCGTAAATACTAACGTTATAACTCTAGGCTTTGAATTAGGATGAGCTTGAGCTCAGTTGTAGCTGTGGATGAATTATTTGTCTATTAATGCTTGCAAGCATAGTTTAGTTATTTTTTAATAGGATTGACGCGCCTATGCGCATAGTATACTAAATCTTGTCTTGTTATCTATCAAGGAAACAATTTGGGAAGAAAAGTCTTATTCAAGATGAAAACTACTTTTGCATTTTCTCATTGCATTCGAACTCTAAACCAAACCTGAACTTTTGAAATCAACTTTTTCCCAAGACATAGTTATACTCTACTTGGCGCATCGCCGATGATGATCATTGGATCATTCTGATTCATCCTAGAAATAACCTTCTGAGATTGGAACCTTACCTGCGCTAAATAGCCAACGAAATTGTCCTCTTGTATCTGTTGTGACAGAAAGAAAATGACGTCAATGTTTGGGAACTTGACATTTATATGAATGTTAAAAATATTTTCGTGCAACTTCAGTAATTTTTCATCATGTCTTCATGTTGGATCTATTTTCATAGTTCAGTTTACAAGGAATAATTTTTTTATTGATAAATAGGATGAAAAAAATAATTACGATTAAAAGAGGTGGAGTGGTACTTACCAACGGTCCTCCATACCAGTTCGTTCATAAAGTCTGCAATAACAAAAATAAATAATTCACGGATTATTCGGTATAGGGACTTGATTAATTTCAAAAGCCTAGAAAAGCAACGAAAAGTGAGATACGAACAAAGCCTAAAATGTTTGAGATTACACAACAGAGAGCAGCGGTTAATCCCCTGTTTGTTTCATCACTGGGCACAACTCATTCATTTCTATCTTACTGCGTCGTTCTATCATGCATCTTCAAACAACTCTCTGAGACCAAAAACCTTACCCGTGAATTTCTGACGTAGTCTCCAAAGGAATCCCGCTTTGACAAAGAAAAGAATAACATCAGATTCTGGAAAATTGGAATGAAAACTCGAGTTTTTATACTGCTAATCCAGATGGTGTTGGTTCAAATCAGGCACAAGAGGAGAAAGAAATGCTCAAAAAAGGAAAATAATGCTCAACATATAAGATATCATAGAAACTGAAATTGTTGCTGTCGTTTTTCTCGCATTCTTTACTCACCTTGTCTTTGATGGTTGCACCAGTCAGTGAAATTCGCCTTATCGAAGATGCAAAGGCTTTGGTCCGTGTAGTTATCACAGATTCCTTGGACCCATGAAAGCTTAAAACCATAGCCCAGTTGATAGTAAACGTTTGAACACGAAATTGGGTAAGGATCTGGCGACGATGTCGGCAGTATTTGCTCTACTTGGCACAAATCCTCCAAATCCTCTACAGACGGTTCCAGAAGAACATATCTATACCCCTGGGAAGCGGACAAAGAAGAAGAGTTGGAAGATGAAACTCCATTACTAGAGCAAGTAGATATGTCCAAATAATGTGGAGAAATTGCTGGCTTTTCGCAGTTCAAGAAAACCATTCTGGGTCCAATGATCGTGCTACTGGGGAAGACAGAATCCACGCTGTAATAATAACCATTACAAGGGACATATACGTTTCCATAAACTAGGGAGTATGGATCCCCCATGCTGAAATTCTCCCAGTCTAGAGAATGGCCAGAGATGAAGGAGCCGTTGTTGTTCTGAATACCAGAAGAATCTACAACTCGGATTGTGTAGTCAGTGTAGTTGATTTCCTGGACGTTGTACTTTCCAGAATATAAGTACAACACTGTCTGATTATTCTCACATGACAGATTGTATTTTTGATAGCCGCAGTTCTCTGGATCGGTCTCCAACCGAAACGGATAGCTAATGTTACTGATGTTGCCGCAGAAGGAAGAAGGACAGTGATCATGAGTATCATCGGCCCTGCAAGCCTGACGGACTAGGACAAGAACAACAATTAGGGCCGTCAGTCCTCCGCGGAAGAACACTTCTGTTGCCATTGGGAATGAGAGAAAATCTTGGGAGAAGGGATGGAAACCTTGATAACCAGAAAAAGGTTTCCGAGACGGCACGAGAGTCAAAGAGTTAGTAGAAAAATAAAAAAAGAAAGTAAAAAATCATCTTCCTAAAGGACAAGAAGAAAGATAAAACAGGGCGGCCGCTGACTCTCTGATATCTATCCCACCCAAATATTATAGTTGGTCATTGATCTAAAATATTCATCAATTTTAATTCTTTTAGTCGTTTGATTTACATTATTTTCATTAGTAGGACCTTCTATGAGTTAGTGCCTCTCTTTCTTCCTAAGCACTTTTTAGAATGAACATGTTAAAATTTAGTTCCACACTAAAAGTGAAATTTTCTTTTTTAAGCTTTATGTGAGTTAGTGCCTCTTCCTCCTCATGAGTTTTTAAGAGAATACCACGCAATCCAGTTAATATCTTTTTAAGTCAAACATCTATCATGGAGAGAGAAAATAATAAAACTTATGGTATTGTTCTAAGAAGAAATATGAGGCACGTCTTGAGTTTTCTACTCAACGGACAATTACATGCTCCTATGGCCTGCTGCCACGCTGAGGACGCAGCCTTAGTCAATAAAGGGGATTAAAAGAGGCAAAGAGTGCAAAGAAAGATTAAGATAACAATAAATGGATTGTGACCAAGAAAGATGTAATGGCCCATTACATAACGACAACTATGGCATGATGAGCCTGTCCTTTGAGGGAGTAAATAGACTTTGACTATACTTTATTTTGCATGTATTTTATAAACCATCATCGATAAATACAATTAAAAGGATTTTTTATAGGAACATGTCCTTGCGCCGAAAGCCATTCTTGACCACGCACCATTCTTGACTATACTTTATTTTGCATATATTTTATAAGCCACGGTTAATAAATACAATTAAAAAACGAATTTTGATGGGAACATGTTCTCGAGGCCAGAGCCATTCTTGATTATGCACCTTAGTGACATTCCGATGGGTCTCATAAACACGTGAACTCATCCCGGTTCCAAGCTTCCATGATTGTGTCGCCTTTTTACTTAGGTCTCGTTTAGCAAATGGACCAGACTTTCATTTCTTCTTCTGAGCAGAAAAAGTAGAAGTTGTTGCAGTCTGGGAGAGGCTTGAGCCCCTGAACAACTAATTGGTAGACTTCTGTTGAAGGTTCAAAATAAAACCGCCGCACTCCAATCTTTTTTTCTCGCCGTACTTTAGAAGGTAACGCGACAACGTCCATGTTATTATATTCTATCCTGGTTTGAAAATCTCCAAAGACTAGCATGGTTAAAAGTAGGCCGGCTAGAAAAACAAACCGGAAGATGTAAGTATTCAGGTTACCGATCCGGGCTTCATGTGGTGCGCAGTCTATAGGCACAAAATCAAAGCCAGATTTTTTTTTTCCATTTTTTATTTGGTCTCATTTAAAAATAGAATACAGTTTCAAGAATATTTTAATATATTTTAATATATCTTCTATCACGTGATTGGGGGGCCAATACGGTAGAAGTCATCATCACCACCCCATCCAAGTCAACGCGAGAACCCCTCGCGAAATTTACTAGTCTCTTGATTAAAGTTCATACGTCTACCGTAGAAGAGATCTTTAAGAGACTGAGAAACCTTCCACACCTGTACAGAGATGGATCTTTGCTTAAAAAGCGTAATCTTACGCTTGTTCTTGTTTATGGCTGTCGTCATAGACCTCGGAGAAGGCCAAAATGAGTGTGATGAAGCCCGGTGTGGAGCCGATGGTCCAGCCGTACGATTTCCCTTCCGACTCAACAGCCAACCAGAGCGCTGTGGGTATCCTGGATTTGATCTATCATGCACTGATACAAATGATACGGTGCTTGAGCTGCCGATTTCAGTAAAGCTCTTTGTCAAAGAGATAAACTACAAATCTCAGGCGATTCAATTATATGATCCACATGATTGTTTTCCAAGGCAGTTTCTGGCACTCGATCTATCTGCCACGCATTTTCTGTTCAATGAAGATGAAGAACACCTTTTTAACTATACCTTCTTCAATTGTTCCCCAAGAGAAGAATCCTATCTCTATATCCCTTGTTTAAGTGGCCCAGGCTATCAAGTTTATGTCAGGCCCTCTCCTCGCTCAGTCGACACGGAATTGCTATCTTGTACAAAGATGTGTACTCTTCGATTATTTCCGCATATTACCCGGCTCCACAATGAGAAAATTCTCGGATTGAAGTGGTCCAGACCAGATTGCGGACGTTGTGAGGTAAAGGGCAAGAAATGCAGATGGAAGAATATTAGCACTGACTCAGAAACTGAATGCTTCGCCAGAGATGCAGGTATTGTCTTCTATCCAGTTCTTCACGGTTCTCAAGCAAACATGTATATATTGGGTCCGGATAAGTATATACATGCTCCTCTGCGACAGAGGATTTTCCTGCCCGCTGATTCACTCATCTAAGGATATCAAAAGAAAAATGAAAAACCAACAAGACTAGGCATTTCCAGTTTGTCTTAATTCATGGTTGCACCATGAATTAGTCAATCAAATTCTTGTCAATGTTTGATACAGATGAATGACTGATCAGGCTAAGCTTCCTTAGTAAGCTAATATAAAAACCAAAATAGGACACTTTTAATAGCATGGACGAAAAATAACTCCTCTAATCAGAGAGGGGCATTATTCTTGAAAAGTAACTAGGTTTGTGCTGGTAAAGAATTTTATTAGGCCATGTAGCTTTTCCGTTAGAGGACTTTCTCCACCGTTGTTTGGACACCATGCGGGAGGTAATTGCACAGAATGATGGCAAACAAATGGTAATTACGGATAAATCATTGCATAACACAATTAGACCTCTTTGAAGCCTACAACGTGGTCAACCTCTTAATACATATCATCTGGACTTGGTTCTGGTTTCTCTTTCTGGAAAAATAGAACTATATAGTAGGCTTTTGACTAATACAAGTTGCTCGTATGCTGAACTTGGTCATTTTTGTTATGCATATAACAAAAGACTAATTATGTTAAATTTTTAACAGGTGTATAATCAAAGTTGCTGACTACGGGTGAGTTATTTTTAACCATTTGAAATTTTCATTAGTAGGGTGATGGATTCCTAACTTAAAAATGTTTTACATATAGGTGTAATATTAAGCATCTTTCTTCTAGTTGCAACCTTTGCTATCTACCGTGTTTATAACCGTGGTAAAATAGAAAGAGAAAATCGAGCAAAAATTGAAAAGTTTTTAGAGGATTATAAAAATTTTAAGCCTACAAGGTACTCATATGTTGACATCAAAAGGATCACAAATCAATTTATTGAAAAGTTAGGCCAAGGAGCATATGGAACAGTGTTTAAAGGAAAGCTTTCCAATGAAGTTCATGTTGCTGTGAAGATACTAAATACTTCCAAGGGAGATGGAGAAGAATTCATAAATGAAGTAGGAATAATGGGTAAGATCCACCATATTAATGTGGTTTGCTTGGTTGGCTTTTGTGCTGATGGATTTAAACGAGCTTTAGTTTATGAATTTTTCCCAAATGATTCCCTAAACAATTTTATGTCTTCAACAAACATTAAGAATAATCTCATTTCTTGGAACAAGTTGCAAGATATTGCTATTGCTATAGCGAAAGGAATTGAATATCTTCACCAAGGATGTGACCAACGAATCCTTCATTTTGACATCAAACCTTATAACATTTTGTTAGATGAGAATTTCAATCCAAAAATTTCTGATTTTGGCCTTTCCAAATTGTGTTCCAAGGATCAAAGCATAGTATCTATAACTACAGTCAAAGGAACTATTGGTTATATTGTACCTGAAGTGTTCTCTAGAAACTTTGAAATGTATCATATAAATCAGACATATATAGTTTTGGAATGTTGTTACTTGAAATAATGGGTGGAAGAAAAATTATTGATGATATGGCAGAAAATACCAACCAAGTTTACTTTCCTGAATGGATCTACAATTCTTTAGAACAAAAAGAAGACTTACAAATCCTTATTGATGATGAAGGAGACACTGAAATTGCAAAGAAACTTGCAATTGTGGGGCTTTGGTGTATTCAATGGTATCCACTAGATCATCCTTCAATGAAAATTGTGATTCAAATGTTAGTAGGAGGAGACAAATTAACCATGCCTCCTAATCCCTTTTCCTCTACAAGCCTTTCAAAAGTCAATGTAAAAGCTCTAAATCAAAAGTTAGAGGTCATCCTAGAATCATAGTAAGTGGGTGAGAACTTGGGACTAGTTAATGTAGGGACTCCACTTTTTTCTTGTTTTAGCCTATGAGCAACTTTTTTTCAGTTGTCCTTTTGCTCCCACTTTTTTCTTTTCTTTTTAGTTCTCTTTTAGTTTTTAATGATCAATTAGTTAAGTTGTTATTTTTAGTTGTCCTTTTGCTCCCACTTTTTTCTTTCCTTTTTAGTTCTCTTTTAGTTTTTAATGATCAATTAGTTAAGTTGTTATATTATACTTGTTTTTGGTAAGAGATAGACATTACAACATGTGAATTACGGTGCATGGCATGCGTCGGTACTCTAGTGCATTTCTCCAAAAGGAAATTTCTTGTTATCTGCACCCTTGGCATGGTTGGTGGCCAATCGTAAAAAGAACATGCCTTATAGATTGTATTTGAATGCATTTATGGTTGAAAATATGTTCATATATTATATCATGGACTGTACGATCACTTAATCTCAATCATACATCGTGGAATGACTTATCAATATGGAAACTTCAAAAGCTATGTTCAGGTAAGTTTCAAGGAAAGCTCATCTTGAATAATTCCATTCAAAATGAAGCCAACTTCATACACCGAATACCGTCATAAAAAACCTCCACTATTGCTAACTTTCATTTGGAAGCTATCTTTGTTTCCTAAAAGGATGCTATTTCTAATTATATCACTTAATAGATTAAAACTATAAATAAAATTAAAAGAAAAAAGAAAAACATGCATCGATGACCTCTGAGAAGGATTGATCTCTACTAATGGACTACATAGATCAACTTCTTGTGAACACAAGTTACCAAATAATTGTGAACTTTGCTTAGTATGAAAAAGAAACAAACCTTGCCATAACTCTTGAGTTCATGGCTTGATCAGCATGTCTCAAATTGACCCCACGTCAAAGGTAATTTGGCACATTATTTCCCTAATTCATTTCTATTTGGATTTTTCTTGAACTATCACATGTTTTTAACAGATCTAATATTCGGTTATTGAATCAGTTTTAATGTGCCTGGCACATTATCCAAAGTACATGCCGATATCACCTTCTAACTACTCAAACACGGAAAGATTCTGTGTTCGACATACAACCAAGAAAAAGAAACGTAAGACACCAACCACTAAGAATGATCAAAAGGAATTTAATAGGAAAAAAAGAGTACAACAATGAAAAATCATTATATTTTGTAGATCCAAGTGTTTTCAATATTTCTATCTACAGATAATCTAAAAATCTTGTCAACTCATATACAAATTACTTAATACATATAGATTTTATATTAAGAGAAAACCAATACTATTGTGATCTCTATAGTATCATAAAACATTTATTCTTAAAAATGGTTAAAAAGGATTTGACAGGAGAAAGAAAAAGAAATAGTTACAAAATATATTTATATTGTATTGAGTCGTTGGTGTTATTGAGATTTTTATCTTCAAATAATCCACGTCAGTATCACATTCTAATTACTCAACATATAAAGAATTTTTATTTAAAATTTAAACAAAGGAAGAGATTTATGGGCACTAGAGTAACAGTTAAGTTTGCATGCTAGTAGAAATTTGAAAAGAAAAATAACATTAACATGGTCCTAAAATCATCATGAAAATGCACGACTAAGGAAATTCCTTTTATTTTTACAAGTCCAAAACGTTATTAGCATTTGTATATATCAGTCATTCAAAGTCCATGTCAATCCTAGATACGAACTACTAAGTGTATCAAGCTCAAAAAGAGAAGATTAAATTGAATTTTTAAGTTCTTTTTTTTTTATCTCTTTTTGTTTCAAAGTTAGTTTTGTGGCTTCTTTAATTAATTCTTATAGCTTGGAGATAATTAATAATCGCTGTGTTCTTGGTTTTTTTGAGTTAAATAAAAATATAGCACATAAAACAATTGCAGTAAGACAACAAATTCTAACACCTACGTGTTCTAAACAACCCTCAAACAATATGAATTTTAAAAAGGACGTCTACATCCTCGTTTATCGTGGGACAACAGTTACTCGACGATCACGTGGAATCCCGGGCTTCCACCGGCTCCAGCTGCTTTAATGTTAATTGTTGCATGCTGCCGCCCCTCCTCTCCAAATTCCTCCTCCATCACGGTCATATCATAGTGGCGGCCATAAGCCCTAGAAGGGCTTAAGGCCTATTTTTTTTCTTCCTTTTTTTTTTTTTGAGCCCTTTGAACTCTTTGGTAAGATGGCTCATGTTGGGCTTATAGGTAGTGTGGCCTGTTCAAGGCTTATGTAGTTCGGCCATTCAGCCAATGTATTTCAACCTTAAATGGGCTTTTGGTAAAGCTCTAAACTCGGTTTGGGCATTGAACTAATAAGTTTTTGTGGCCTCATGTTTTAAAGGTACTTGCCCATTTTATTATTAACGTATTTTTAGAATGCTGCCCCTTAGTTAAGGGAAAAGAAAAAACAAAAACCAAATTTCTATGTTTTAGTGAATAGTAACCCTATATTCAATCTCCTGCAATCGGAAGAAATAATGCTCAAAATTACCAAAAAAAAAAAAAAAAACGTAACTGTACTCTAATGAGCCTTAAAACAAAAATCCCCAAAACTACTTTTCAACTTAGGATTTCGATTTGGGTATTCAAACCCTACATGTGTGTTTCCAACTCATTTATGTACACAAATCACTATAATAGTAGCGTAAGCTTGTTTGTAACAACAACTACAACAACTTTAACCAATTATAACTCGAGAAGCACAAATCTTGTTGAGCGCCGGAGACCAAGAAGTTTGCTACTAAGGTATAAAACCGGCATCAAACATTTGGAGGAATGTCCCAATGGATTCAATTGCCATATCATTATTTACAAAACATGAAAACATTGCACTCCAAGAGCCATGATCCTTCAGGCAGTTAGGTTCGAACTCGCTCTCTATACGAGATGGTTATCCGCTCCAAAGCCTCGTTACAACAGTCCCATCTTAGCCGATCTAATCCCTCGCTTAACCGATCTGATCCCTCGCTTAAGTAAAAATTAAAATGTAAATTAAAAAACCAAGTTTCTCTTATCTCCCATTACATCAAATAAGGCTTTTGCTTCCTCCCAAACCCCACGCCGTGAGAACAAGCCGATCAGAGAGTTGAGAATGACTGAGTCGGGATCAGTTTGGGACTGAGTCAATCGGGCATGAACGAGTTTTCCGAGTTCGAAATTCCGAGACTAGATGTAGGACTAGAGGAAAAGGGAGCCAGAGTTGAGGTCTGGATGGGCACCCTTTTGAGTCATGACATCAGGTGGAGATTGCTTTGTGAAGGTGGCTCACATTGAGGAGACCGATCAGACGGTGGTTGTGGATCAGAGTTTGGTTTTGGAGGTGATGTTGATGGTAGAAAGCTTTGGGGGGAAGAGTTTGAGGTTTTCACGGTGAGCAAGGGCAGTTCTAAGGGAGATGCAAGAGAGAGGCTCCGCATGTTTCCTGGAGCAGATAATGCTTGCCAACATCCTTTGGGATATGTACATGGAAAAATATCAAAATTTGTTAAAAAAACAAAATTCTTTTGTAACGTTGATGATACATCTCTCAGACTTTCATTGAGATTCTGTTGATTGTCGTAATATTGATAGAAATATAGTTTATATTTTTCAAAGAATTAACTAATAAATTTAATCACTTAAAACATATAGGGGATGGATAGTCTAGACCTCCCCAGTGTTGGGGGGCCATGAAACCTTTTCTGGGCTGTAATTTTGGGAGGCTGTGGAGCCCTTCTTAGAAACTTACATCATTACGAAAATTCATGAAAACCCACTAACTATCGTGTAATGAAGGTCCGATCTTTGGGAGTGGAGCATGGAGGTTGGGCCACTATTTCCGTGGGGGCTCCATGGTCCAAGAAAGAGCTTGTTTGGTCGAGCCGTGGAAGATATTTTCTCAAATTAGTTTACAAGCAAGGAGGAAGCAGTTCATAAATAAGGGGTTTTCAATTATTTTATGGTAAATTATCTCGAACTTTCCAAATTTTGAAGCTCCTTATTAAATAGATTCCCAAATATTTTCTTTCCACCTCTATCCAGCTACAAGCTGCCTCTTTTCTCCGGTTTCCTCTCATTTATTCTTTTTCAGTATTCCCACGTTTTTCCATTTGATCCGAGGGTGCATACAATTGTCATCAATGATTTTTTTTTTTCTCAATAAATTTGCCTCTTTATTTTTTGGTTTATCCATTACATACCTAACAGAGTAAGATCATCTGATGTCGAAACATGTGGATTGTTGATCAAGACTCATCTTTGCAAAATTCTTCCAAAGCTTTTTACTACCTTACACTCGACAGCCAGACAAGCACCTCGACATTAAGAGGCATCGATCTATCAAATTCAGAGGCTTCCAAAAGGGATCCTTATTGGGTCAATAAATCAAACTTGCCTGCAAATGTTTCTTAGAATAATCACTGCCCTCATAAATCCGTCCCACGCGGCTTGCACAGAAAATACACACGGCTGTAGGCTCTAAGGCAATTCTATGCGATTAAGCCTCATGTCCCATAGCGAGATATTCCTCAAACCGAATACTATGTAATGTTGGGAGGTTAAAATGAAGCAATATGCTTTTTAATTTTGTAAGAACAAGGTTCTTATGCATATCATTAAAAACCTGTTATATCATCATGAGCAGACACCTTATTATTGATTGTCATCCGATTAGGAAAATATGGAATAAGGGACTATCAAGTCTATATATGTCCGTGCTATCACAAAATATGAAGAAGAGAGCAAGAAAGCCAACAAATGTGGGAATCAAAATTGTATTGAATTTGCAATATAAGACTATACAGTTACACGCCATATATAGAGGCTTAGGATTTACTTACAAGGAAATTACTATACAAGAAAATATCTAATCACATCAGTCAAGGAAACTATTTGGTAACGTACTATGAGGGCAATTCTTCTAATAACACGTACACACAAAAGCAAATAGCACGAAGTGTCGAAACTATTTCGATTCTCATATAGGAACTTGTAAGCAAAAAAATCTTTCTTTTTTCAAAAGTCATTCAACACTCATCATAAAATCTTTTTGTTATAAAGAATTTTTTACGATCCTCTTGCATGAGTAATCTCAAAATGTAGATGTCTTTATGAAGTACCACATAAATGTTGAAGTATTATTCATACTACTTTAAATCTTTACTAGCACCATAGACTAAATTGACATGTCTTTGGGTTAATTTGACATACTAACTTTAAGTATCAAGTTTTCTTGCTTAATTAAAAATCGAAATGCCACATGTTATTAAGAAGAATGCTCAACAAGTTATCTTCAACTTTTAAAAGTTGAAGTTTATGAATTCTAACCACCATTACCTCAAAATGATAAAGATTGATCCAATCAATTAAGCAACATTCACAAAGATGGCCATTGGAGAAAGAAAACTAGATATAGATATGTGACATGTAAATCACAAACTAATGTTTACAATGTTGTGGTTTAGAGCTTTGTGAGACTGAATTAAGCATATGGAAGGCAACAATGTCGTGAGCTTTAGAGCTTTGTGAGACTGAATTCAGGAATTGGGTGGCGCCTCCTAGCCGGCGATTGCAAGCATAAGATGCCTAGTCCCTCCAAAGCCAATGTTGATGGCTTAAAGTAAGCCTTTAGGAATTCCTGGGCATAGCAAAGTAAGTTGAGCGTTGAGGTCTCAAAGTTAAATTTTTAAGTCACTATTTAACTGAACTAAAAAAAATTGCGATTAATCAAAACAGGAGACCTTTTTTCTCCATATAATCGAATTATACAGGTTTAACTGTTTGCCCAACATTCTCGCTGCTGAGAAAGGCCGGCTCCTTGGTCTTTCATATCGGAGAAATATAGGGCTCATTGCCTAATATTTTTGTGTTTTGGTGTTGCAATACCAATGCACAAATCATCTATCTTGTACTTAAAAGAACTTATTGATCTTATAGTTAATGTAGGGAGCTCTCTTTTTTCTTGTTTTAGCCTACGAGCAATTTCTGTTTTTTGGTTGTCCTTTTGTTTCCTCTCTTTTCTTTCCCTTTTAGTTGTTTTTTGTTTTTGTTTTTAATGATAAAAAAACTGGGTTGTAATATCAAATTTTTTTTTTGGTTAGAGATAGGCATTGCCATATGTGAATTCTTGTGCATGGTTTGGAATTCACCAGAACAAAAGTCACATATTCAAAAAAAAAATAGGATTTTTAGATAATGTTTAAATGTAAAAAATTCTATTTCAAATTCATTAGTTAGTTTTTATATTGGACTGCAAGATTTTTAATATGATATTAAAATCTAAGTTAATCTATTACAACTGCCATTCAACCTTAAGTTTTCAAAATATACTCAGTGTATGAGAAATATCAATTCTATTTCATTCAATCTTGAGCTCAATATATGTTTGGTGAGTGAAAAAGTGTTAAGAATAAAAGTTTAACATAAAAAAAAATGATTCATGAGTAATTTTTAAATATAAAAAAATATCTCCTTAGCTCATTACCTAACTTTTGATTTAAGTTTTGTACTTTTTTATAAGGTTTATACCTTTGGCATAGTTGATGGCCTATCGCAAAATGAATATCTATGCTCTATCAATCATACACCTTGGATGTGTAGCTAAGCATATGTTTATATGCTATATCCTAGTTGTATGATTACTTGATCTTAATCATACATTGTGGATGGCTTAAACAACGATGGGAACTTAAAAAGTTGTGTTCAAGTAAGTTTCAAAGAAGGCTCATCTTGAATAATGTCATTAGCATCCTTAATTCAAATCTGAGGTCAACTTCATAGACCAAATGTCATTATTACAAGCCTCCACTAATGCTAACTTTTTAGGGTTCTACTTTTTCCAAAAGGGGTTTTGGATTTCTAATTATATTACTTAATAGATTGAAAAATAAAAATAAAAAAATTCCAGAAATGATGATCTTTAAGAAGGATAAACCTATTTTTATGGACTACATAGATCAATTTCTTGTAAGGCATACCCCATTGCCAAATAAAAATAAACTTTGCTTCGTGTGAAAAGGCAAAAAGTATTGCCATAACTCTTTTTGAGTCCATTGCGTTATTGGCACATCTTTGAATGACTTGAGGTCAATGGCAATTAAGTCTCATCATTGTTATATTTCACGTCAATTTAGCTTTTTCGTGAAATATCCTCTCCTAGCAAGTTGCCAAATAAATATAAACTTTGAGTTCATTGCACCATTGGCACATCTTGGAATGACTACAACTCAATGGTGATTGAGGCCCATCATTTGTCATAGTTCATTTTAGTTTGGCTTTTTCTTGAAATATTACTTATTATCAAGTAGTCAAATAAATGTAAACTTTGCTCCACATGAAAAGGTAAAAAAGTCCTATCAAATCTCTTTTGAATTCATGGTGTGTGCAACATGTCTAGGATTGACTCCAAGTCAATGGTGATTGAGGCACATCATTGTCCTAGTTCATGCCAATTTGGCTTTTTCTTGAAATATCATCTCTTACCAAATTGTCAAATAAATATAAAGTTTGCCCCTAGTGAAAAGACAAGAAGTCATAGCATAACTTTTTAAATTTTAAGTCTACGGAGTGATCAACATGTCAGGCATTGACTCCAAGTCAATGGTAATTAAGGCACATCATTGTGTAAATCTTTGCCTGCTAGGCAAGAGGGCAGTAGTTCATGCCAATTTGGCATTTTCTTGAAATGTCGTCTTTTACCAAATTGTCAAATAAATGTAAACTTTGTTTCTAGTGAAAAGACAAGAAATCCTAGCATAACTTTTTGAATTTTGAGTCTATGGTGTGGTCATCATGTCGGGCATTGACTCCAAGTCAATGGTGATTGAGGCACATCATTGTCCTAGTTCATTCCAATTTGGCTTTTTCTTGAAATATCGTCTTTTACCAAATTGTCAAATAAATGTAAACTTTGCTTCTAGTGAAAAGACAAGAAGTCCTAGCATAACTTTTTGAATTTTAAGTCTATGGTGTGGTCATCACGTTGGGCATCAACTCCAAGTCAATGTTGATTGAGGCACATCATTGTCCTAGTTCATTCCAATTTGGCTTTTTCTTGAAATATCATTTCTTACCAAATTGTCAAATAAATGTAAACTTTGCTTCTAGTGAAAATACAAGAAGTCGGCATAATTTTTTGAATTTTAAGTCTATGGTGTGATCCACATGTCAAGCATTGACTCCAAGTCAATGGTGATTAAGGCACATCATTGTCCTAGTTCATGTCAATTTGGCTTTTTCTTTCAATGTCACCTTTACCAAATTGTCAAATAAATGTAAACTTCACTTCATGTGAAAAGAAAAGAAGTCCTCGCATAACTTTTTGAATTTTGAGTCCATAGTGTGATTAGCACAGTTTGGGATTGACTCCAAGTTAATGGTGATTAAGGCACATCATTGTCATAGTTTAGGCCAATTTGGTTTTTTCTTGAAATATCACACCCTAACAAATAGCCAAATAAGTATAAAGTTTGTTTTATGTGAAAAAAAAAGAAGAAGTCTTGGCATAAATTTTTTGAATTTTGAATCCATGGCGTGATTAGCATGCCTTGAAATGACTCCAAGTCAATGGTGATTAAGTACCATCATTGTCCTAATTCATGTCAATTTGGCTTTTTCTTGAAATATCACCTCCTACCAAATTGTCAAATAAATGTAAATTTTGTTTCATGTGAAAGGGAAAGAAGTCCTAACATAACTTTTTAAATTTTGAGTCCATGGTATGATTAGTTGGATTTTTCTTCAAATATCGCATCCTAACAAATTGCCAAATAAATGTAAATTTTCTTTTTGTGTGAAAAGAAAAGAAATCTTTGCATAACTTTTTGAATTTTGGGTTCATGGTGTGATCAACACGTCTTGGAATGACTCCAAGTCAATGGTGATTAAGTTCTATTATTGTCCTAATTCATGTCAATTTAACTTTGTCTTGAAATATCACTTCCTACCAAATTACCAAATAAGTGCAAACTTTTTTTCATGTGAAAGGGAAAGAAGTCCTAGCATAAATTTTTGAATTGTGACTCCATGGTGTGATCAGCACGTCTAGAATTGACTCCAAGTCAATGGTGATTAAGGCACATCATTGTCTTAATTCATACTAATTTGGTTTTTTCTTGAAATATTGCCTCTTACCAAATGGTCAAGTAAATGTAAACGATGATTCGTGTGAAAAGGAAGGAAATCTTAGCATAACTTTTTGAATTTTGAGTTTATGGTGTGATTAGCACGTTTGGGATTGACTCCAAGTCAATGGTAATTAAGGCACATCATTGTCCTAATTCATGCTATTTTCTCTTTTTATTGTAATATCACCTTCTACCAAATTACCAAGTAAATGTAAACTCTACCTCATGTGAAAAGAAAGGAAGTCCTACGTAACTTTTTTTAAGTTCATGGTGTGATTAGCATGTTTGGGATTGACTCCAAGCCAATGATGATTAATGCTCATTATTGTTGTAGCTTAACATTTAGAATAGAGAAAAAGGTAAAAAAAAAAAAATTAATATAAGATTAATGTTTGTATAAAAGTGGAAAATTAAAAGAGAAATTTGAGTCTAATGTGATCTTCAAAGTGTTTGTAGCTTTATAAAATATCTATTAGTATGAATAGAATTTAACAAGTCAAAGAAAAGAAGCAAGTAAGAAAAACTCTTATATTTTGCATGTCCAACTTGGTTTTAGGTGGTCCTTTGAGTATTATCAAACGTCTATTGAAGGGATTGATGGGAATGGTTGAAAGGAATTTGATAAGACATGGAAAAGAAGTAGTTAAAGTCCCTTTATATTGCAAGATTAAAGACATCAAGTGATATTTATGGCTAAAGAAATTCTATAGCACTATCATATTCAGACCATTCAACGTGCACACTTTGTGGTCAACGTTCAAAGAGAGAGGAAGCAGTAACAATAATCTTTGTGTTCAAGTAGACAATCTAAGGAGAGAAAAGAATATTAGTATGGTCCTCAATGCACCGTGGAAATAGTCGACGGGGAATTTGGAAAAATGAGCCATGTAACACTCAAGCTAGGCCATTTATAAGTGTAATCTGCATAGAAGAACAATTTCGGCATTCAGGTTTAGGTTGTAAAATTTTCTTGGGCCCATACTCAAATAGAATTTTTTTAATTTTAAAAAAATCTTTTTAATATTACAACACACACGTGCTCAATTTAAGCGTGTAGAATGTCAAATCTTAAATTTTGCAATTAAATTTTTATTAATTTATTACTGAATTAACTAAGTAAGTGACAAATACTTGGATTGAGCAAGCTTTACTATTAGGTTTCAGCAAGCATTATTAGTGGGCTTCAGCGGATGTTGGCTCTTGCCGTGACTAGTTCTAGATAGGACTCTATGGTAGGCAACAATGTTGTGGGCTTTAGAGCAGTTGTGAGACTGAATTCAGGAACTCGGTAGCGTCTCCTAGCTAGCAATTGCAAGCATATGGTGGGCAACAATGTTGTGGTTTAGAGCTTTGTGCGACTGAATTAAGCATATGGAAGGCAACAGTGTCGTGGGCTTTAGAGCTTTGTGAGACTGAATTCAGGAATTGGGTGGCGCCTCCAAGCCGGCGATTGCAAGCATAAGATGCCTAGTCCCTCCAACGCCAGTGTTGTTCCTGGGCATAGCAAAGTAAGTTGAGCGTTGAGGTCTCAAGTTAAATTTTTAAGTCACTGTTTAACCGAACTAAAAAACATTGCGATTAATCAAAACAGGAGACTTTTTTTCTCTATACAATCGAACTATACAGGTTTAACTGTTTGCCCAACATTTTCGCTGCTGAGAAAGGTCGGCTCCTTGGTCTTTCATATCGGAGAAATATAGGGCTCATTGCCTAATATTTTTTGTGTTTTCCAAAACCCAAGGACACAGAAACCGTCTTTTAAGTATATTGTTCAGGCTTCGGGCGTGCGTGTACACAAATGATCTACCGTTCCTTCAGTATGGATCGACTGAGAGAAACTCCTAAACACCGCGACAACACATCCTTTTGCTTCTGTGAAGCCCAAAAGGTCTCTTTGTTCCTATTCAGAACTCAGAGTTCATTTATTTGTTTATTTATTCTGAGAAGGAAAGCTATCAGATAAGCACAACAAAACCAAGATCCAACAATTATCTTACATTCCCTAGAGAAAACACAAACACTACAATTTATAATTCATTTCTTCTTCTTCTTCTCTTTGAAATTTGAAACCCCGATCGTCAGAAGCATACTCGCCCAATTTAAAACGATATCAAATCGCCAAAAAAGGAAGTAAAAAAAATCTCAGAAATCGGAGCAGCGACCGTTTCGTTCCCAATCGCCGTATCGAGTGGGCTCAGGCCCCCGGGGTCCACCGACCTCGCCGGTCGCTTTATTCACGAAGACGCCGTCTTCCTCTTCGTTTTCATCTTCTGGATGACCTTCCTTTTCTTTGCTTTCGAGATCTTTTTCGATAGCCTCTGCTCGTGGCTTATCAGACTTCTCTTCCACAGGATATGACTGCTGAGTCTCGGAGTAGATGAGTCGGCTCACTGATTTCGACCGGGAGAGAGTTACCAGGTCGGATCGAGCGTGGGAGATGCTTGAGAATAGACGGGGAAGATTGCACGCCGCCATTGAACAGAGAAAGATAGAGAAGAAGACGCCCCTAAAAGGTAATACAAGTATTATAATTTTGCCTTGTCGTATTGGGCTTCCTTTAAGCAAGTCTCTGATAATAAAGATTCTGAGGCACCAAGCAAGCGCAAGAGGAGAGAGAGAGAGGAGGCGAAGAAGAAGAAGAAGAAGAAGAAGACGATAATGGGTGGAGAAGTTAAGGCCTTGAATAGAATTCTGCGCATTAAATTCCCCCAAAGACTCCCAAAATCTGCTTCAGGTTTTCTCTCTCTCAATTTTTCCTCCCAATCTCTTTTCTTTTCCAAACATTTTCTTTGCTTCACTTATATGAAAGTAATTTCTTGTTGGTCAAACAAATTGTTGGTCTTATTTTATCTTATTTCTTTTATTTTTTATTTTTTTATTTATTTTTTATTTTTATCTTCCTTGCAACATCAACTATTACAGTGCAAGAACACCAATAAGTTGAGATATACACCGTTGCTATTTTCGTTTTCCATGTCTCCAAATTTCATGAAGATAATAATAATTGGACAAATTGCACTGTTTTGGAGAAAAACATTTCTTCAAAATTATACAACACAGATTTCTCTTTTACACCAAGAGAGATCTCACTCAAAACTGACTTATAAACAGCATACTAGCACCCACCTACAGTACCACATATAAATTTAACTCAGTAAAATTAAGCTATCGATTTTTCACTATAAATTCTAGCACCTATGTGTTCTAAACAACCCTCAAATAATATGAAATTTACAAAGGATTCCTTAAAGTAGAAAAGCCCCAAACCAAATTTCTAGGGTTTTAGTGAACAATAACCCCAAATTCAATTTACTGCAATCTGGCCACAATAAAGTTCAAAATTACACACAAAAAAAAAAAATACAAACGCAATAGTACTAATCTGAACCTTAGAACGAAAACCCCCAAACATTCAACTTAGGATTCGATTTCGGTATACAAATATACATGTGTGATTCTAACGGATTTGTGTACAAATAATAATAATAATAATAATAGCGTTGAACTCGTTTGTAACGATAAATACAAAAACTTTAACCAAGTAGAACTCGAGAAGCACAAATCACTTTGAGCACAAGACCAAGAAGCTCAAACGCACAGATTAACTCTTTTTTATCTATTTTTCAAAAGCCGTTGTTTTCACGCACGGCTTTAGAGAATGAAAAACGCATTTTGCGTATCACATCGTTCTCAAGATAAAACATTAAACACGCGGACACCCATGGCATCTTTAGTGCAGTGATGTAAAGTGTATACTTATTTTATCCAAACCATGTAGGCATATGCATTGCATTACATGTTAGATAATTTTCAATAATTACATGATGTATGGGTGCACTAAAAATGCACAACTATGGGTAGTTAGTTACATTATAATATCATTTGTACAAAATTACAATTTCTCATGTCAATATTCGTTGTTCTTTGTTGCATCTAAAAATACATAAACATATTTTTCATTTAGTTGTTATCATTTTTTTTCATTAACAAAACTACAAAAATGAAAGACCCTTTTGTTTTTACCAACAACATTGTAAAAGAAACTTATTAGCTCTAACTCTTGATATTTTCTATTAGAAAGGGTTCAAAGAATATAAAGATATATCTCTTAAGATATAGATATAATTGAAAAAGAAAAATAATTGTAAGTTACAAAAGAGATTGCTTAATAAATTATTTCCTACTTTTAAAACCTCAACACAAACATTAAGGATTAATCCAATTGTTAAAGCTAGATTAACAAAGAATATAATTGAATAAAGAAGAATAGCACCATGCCTTCCCAACTAAACTCATTGATTATACATACATAGAATTTGAAGATTCGAGATTATGTAATAATAGGATTTATCATAAATCAACCTTTATTTTCTACATACTTGTGTACTTCAAATAAAGGCAAGGAATTAATTACAATGTATTATGATATGAATTAACTTGCATCTACAATCAAGTCAAGTGACTCGATTCATCTGATTGAATTGATGAACAAGTTGAATTCAAATTTCCATTAACATATGTTAAGAAGGGTTTCGGAGGCATTTGTAAGCATTCAACATCTTCTTCAAACATTTGTATAACTTTGTTCATTGAAGGGCGATCACTAGGCTTCATTTGAATGCACCATAAAGCAATTATAATCATCTTTTGAACTATTTTATTTTCCTCTTCTGTAGCACCTTCAATTTCTATGTTTTTTCCATCATGTAGTTGGTCATAAGCCCAAGTGGGAAAGTAAATTTGGCTTGAACAGTTTGCATATGCATTCAAATTTTTTCTTTTACCAGCCATTTCCATCAACAACATTCCAAAACTATAAACATCAGCTTTGTATGAAATACCTCCAATATTTTTATAAAATAACTCAGGAGCCATATATCCCAATGTCCCTCTTGCAGCAGTTAAAGAAATAACACTATCATTTACCAAAGAAAATTTTGCTAAGCCAAAGTCAGAAACTTTGGGAGTAAACTTCTCATCAAGAAGAATATTGTGAGGCTTGATATCAAAATGTAAAATTTGCATCTCACAACCTCGATGTAGATATTCAATTCCATGAGACACTCCTAGTGCTATATGAAATATCTTATCATAGCTCAAAGGGGTACTTACTTGTGAAAATATGTATTTATTTAAAGAGCCATTAGGCATGAACTCATACACCAAGGCTTGCTTTGACCCTTCAACACAAAAACCAATTAGTTGCACTATATTAGTATGATGAATCCTTCCAATAGTCGCAACTTCGCTCATAAAATCTTGCCCATTAGCCTTGGAATTACATAACATCTTTACAGCTACAAGGCAACCACTTTGAAGTGTTCCTTTAAATACAGAGCCATATCCTCCTTCACCCAATTTGTCCTTAAAACTTTTGGTCATCTTCTTAATATCTAAGTATGAGTATCTTATTGGCATGAGGTTATTGTTTCTCACTAAAAATTCTTCAATAACATCATACTCTGACAAATGTCTCTTCCACCATTTATATGTCAAGAATGCCATCACAAAAGGAGCTCCAAGAATAATTTTTACTGTTTAGAAGGATAATAGTACTGAAAAAAAATTCACCAACATAGATTGTAAGAGAGCACATAGCTGTATTGTTGTTCAATCTTTTTTTTTTTTTTTTAAATATACTTACAGCTGAATAACCTACGTACTGGAGATTAACCACACTACTTTTTTTTGTTAAATATCATTAATATTTCCCTATTGGCTGTATGTTTAATTCATGTTTTATAGTGTAAACAATAATCCGCTAAATAGCAGAAAATTACTATAGAAGGAACCTACCGTAAAGCAAGGTCACGAATGTTAGTATTCCAATTCCACCAGCTGCAAGGAATATGAAAAAGTGAATCGAATTAAAAAAATTGCTTAAATAATTTTCACCCGGGGTCACACTCAAAAGATATAAAAGCGATAATGTTAAACTTCTAGACCATATATTTGATCTTTAAGTTGGATTATGCTCGATTCTGCGAACTTGAGCTAAGGTGTAGCAGTAGATGACTTATTTACTAATTGAAGCTCAGAAGCACTGTTTCAATTAGGTTATAACTCAATTGATGTGAAAATATGCATAGAATCTAACTCTTTCTAGCTATCTTATGAAGGAACGAGGAAGGCAAAGTCTTATTCAAGACGGGAAGAAAATTTCTCAAGGGGTTTATATTTTTCATTTCCTTGTTGCTGCCAAAATCTAAACGAAACCTAAAATTTTGAGATCAACCATCTGCCAAGCACATGGTCATCCTTTACTTGAGTAATCAAGAGCAACTGATTTAATTCTACATCATTATGCCATTATACAATATCATGCAAATAAGCTTTTGAGATCGAAACCTGACCTCTGCCATAGGTATCGAATGGCGCTTCTTCAACTCCTATTTTGACAAAGAAAACAATAATGTTAGTGTTGGGTAACTTAAAATTGGACTCGACACTTCTTTAAAATTTAAAATATAGTACTTGGTGTATTATCCATGTAAACACTAATGTTTCAGTGAATTCAACATTAGTTAGTTTAACAAGATTCTAGTTAGGTTTCAATGTAGAATTGAACTTCATTGATGTCCATAGTTTGCAACTCACTTGATGTCCATTGGTGGTGAAGTAATTCGTAAAAGAATTAAGGATTACTTGTTTGCTCGGGCAACCTACTTGTTTCATGGGACACTAAAGTTTGACAAGTTTGTAATGGAGGCTCTATTATCAAGGTTTCAGTTAGGTTATAACAGAATTTACCTGCTCACATGTATGGAATAGTAACTCTTTTTTGGCTATCTTATCAAAGCAAAAATATGGGAAGATAGAGAAAAACTTGAATTCAAGATAAGAAGTTGATTTATGAAGACATTTATATTTATCATTTTCTCATTGCTTCCAAATCCAGACGTAGCCTCAAATATTTTTCATTTATCAAATTTAAAACTTGTTGTTTTTCATTTCAATCAATAGATCAATCACCTTCCAAGCACCTGGTTGTCTTCAAGTTTCATTGTCAAGAAGGACAATTAATACAATATATATCGCCATTCCATTCTAAACTATCATGCAAATAACTTTTCAGATTGAAACCTCACCTGTCTCATGCATCTCATATTCTGATTCTTATTGTGTTTTTTTGACAGAGGGAACAATACCATCCGCGTTTGGAAACTTAGAATTAAAATTCAGCATTTCCTTTAAAGTTGAAAGTTTTGTACCTTTGTACTGATTACTTAAAACACCAACGTTAGAAGTCTAGTCTTTAAATTGGGCTGAGCTCGATCCAATGAGCTTCAGGTTATTTGTAGCAGTAAACGAATTATTTGTTTATTGATGCTCGCAAGCATGGTCAACCCAAGACATAGTTTTACTCAGCTTAGCTCATCGCCCTGGATGATTGATACAATTCCGTATCATTGGATCACTCTTTTTCATCCTAGAAATAACATTTTGAGATTGGAACCTCACCTCCATAATACAGCTGATAAAGTCGTCCTTTTGAATCTGTAGTGACAAAGAAAAAAATGTTGTCAATATTTGGAAACTTGACATTTCTATTAATGTTTTAAAATATTTTCATGTAACATCAGTAATTTTTCATCATGTCTTCATGTTAGAACTATTTTCCTTGTTCAGATTACAAGGAATGATTTCTTTATTGAAAAAAAAAGATGAAAAAAGTGATTGCGATCAAAATAGAGGTAGTGGTTCTTACCACCGATCATATATACCAGTACCCCCAGAAATTCTGCAACAATAAAAAGAAGTGATTCACAGATTATTTGGTATATTGACTTGATTAATTTCAAAAGTCTAGAAAGTAACGAAAAGTGAGATATGAATTATTTGGTATGATGAGCTACGAACAAAGCCTAAAAAGTTTGAGATTAACCAATACCAGAGCAAGCGGTTAATCTCCCATTTGTTTCGTTATCGTGCACAACTCATTCAATTTCTATCTCACTGGCTCATTCTATCATACATCTTCAAACAACTTTCTGAGACCAAAGAACCTTACCTGTGAATTTCGTAAGTAGTCTCGAGAGTTGTCTCGAAAGGAATCCTGCTTCGACAAAGAAAAGAATAACATCAGATTCTGGAAAGTTGGAATGAAAACTAGAGTTTTTATACCGATAATCAACAAGTAATATACAACAGTTTGTCATAACATTGTTATAGTATTAGGTAAGCACCAAGAGGCTTTGTCTAAAAGAAGCTCACGTGCAAGCTAAAAGTTCAAGAATCCATGGGATATAGACGGTGTTGGTCAAAATCAGGCACAAGGAGAGAAAGAAATTATCAAAAAAGGAAAATAATGCGCAACAGATAAGATATCATAGAAACTGAAATCGTTGCCGTCGTTTTTCTCGCATTCTTCGCTCACCACGTCTTCGATGGTTGCAGCGGTCAGGGAAATTCGCCCCATCGAGGATGCAAGGGCTTAGGTCCGGGGAGTTATCACAGAATCCTTGGACCCATGAAAGCTTAAAACCATAGCCCAGTCCATAGTAAACGTTTGCACACGTATTTGGGTAATGATCTGGCGACGATGTTGGCAGTATTTTCTCTACTTGGCACAAATCCTCCAAATCCTCTGCAGACGGGTCCAGAAGAACATATCTATACGCCAGGGAAGCGGACAAAGAAGAGTTGGAAGAAGAAACTCCATTACTAGAGCAAGTAGACATGTCCACATAATGCGGAGAATTCGCCGGCTTTTCGCAGTTCAAGAAAACCATTGTAGGTCCAGAGATCAAGCTATCAGAGAAGAGGTCCGACACGGGGTAAAAAGAATCTTCACAACTGACATATACACCACGATAATCTGGGGAGTATGGATCCTCCAAGGTGAAAATACTCCAGTCTAGAGAATTGGCAGAGATGAAGGAGCCGTTATTGCTCCGAACACCAGAATCTACAACGCGGATCGTGTAGTCAGTGTAGTTGATTTCCTGGACGTTGTACTTTCCAGAATATAAGTACAACACTGTCTGATTATTCTCACATGACAGATTGTATTTTTGATTGCCGCAGTTCTCTGGATCAGTCTCCAGCCGAAACGGATAGCTTATGTTACTGATGTTGCCGCAGAAAGAGGGAGGACAGTCATCATGAGTAGCGTTGGCACTGCGAGCCTGATGGACTAGGACAAGAACAACAATTAGGGCCGTCAGTCCCCCGTGGAAGAACACTTCTGCTGCCATTGGGAAATAGAGAAGATCTTGAGAGAAGGATATAGCTTCAGCGGTCCCCAGCTACAGCTGGAACCCTTGATGATCAGAATAAGAGAGGAAAAGCTTTCCGAGATGGCGCAAGATTCAGACTTAGTAGATGAAGAAGAAAAAATTTGGAAAATCCTCGTTTTAGAGGACAAGAAGAAGAAAAAGAAAACAGAGCAGGGGGCGCTGACTCGGGTTTCGGAGAAGACTTACCAGTGGAGACTCAAGTTTACAATTCTGTTTTCTTAATTAACTTGAAACCATGATTTCCATCTGTAAGTCAGGTATAGTTTGTCATTTTGAAAATATAGAAAGTGTTATTTATCACAATAAGAAGATAATGTTATATACCAAAAAATAAAAAAATAAAAAAATAAAAACTGTATATGAGGCCTATCTGAAACAAATATTGTACCATGGAGCGAGAAAACAATAAAACTAATGGTATTTTTGTAAGAAGGACGCGGGACGCCTCTTGGTGCGAAGTTTCTGAGTCAATAGACCATTACTCGCTCCCACGCGAAGGACGCACCGCTAGTCATGACTTGTTGCCGAGTATTCATGTCAATAGCCCCTTTTTCACGCCCATCAGGCTCTACCTATCATTGATCGAGCCACATATCACAACTTCTTCTACCCATCCCGTATATTGACGCTTATCTTACACACTACTGTCCACACGTCCCGAAACTTTTAAAAAAGAGAATCCTTTTAAGATTTCAAGGGCTCCATGAACATGTGCTGGTTTCAAAAGTGTTCAGCTTTGCTTTAATTAGTCAATGGAAGACTTCATCATTTCACCTTGGTGAGCAACACACCAACAACTTTTTACTGACACAAAGTTGTCGTTGTCTTGATCCTTATCCTTCCAGAGCATTCAGCATATTCGCTTCAGCAATACTGTCGAAAGAATAGTGGTCGTCGTCTTCAGGGTCTCCGTGTGACTCCTCTGGTGGTGGGACGTCTTTTGGAAACCATTCATAGATTTCTTCTCTCATATCTTCCTGATGCTCTTATGAAGCAAAGCTATTTCCATCATATTTAATAAAGCAAAGCTATTTCCATCATATTTAATAAACTTATATTTTCCAACTGATAATATATCCTTATTATGGGCAGCAGATGAACTGGCCATTATGTCAATATCCTACTAAGACAATCAGACAAAGTATTATCAGGCCCTTTTATATGTTCAAAGTTAGGCTTAAAATTTCTACGGACTACTTTGTATCTAAAATTAGACCACTTATTCTGATTTCTTTTAGATTCTTCTTTTATTTTGTTAAAGTGTGTTATTATAGCCTGACTAGAAAAAGATTTAGATATTTTCAAAGATAAATCTTTAACTTTATTACATCCAGAAAACTTATATCAACCAGAAGGTTAGATATTTAGAAAAGTTACAAGATTTTATTCACACCATGATGAAATTGAGGCAAATAATATAATTATATTAAAAAACACTTGTTATTTTTCCTACTTTCTTCTATTGTTATAGTAATCCATAAAATGCGAGGTTGTAAATCTTCTTCTAGTATAATTGTTACTGAGGATGCATGCCCTGGTCAATACGCGTTCGTGGGACATGATTCTTCAATAATGGTTGCCTCAATTTCTCCATGCCGTGGTCAATACGCTTTCGTGGGACTTGATTCTTCAATAATGGCTGACTCAATTTCTCCATGCCCTGGTCAATACGCGTTCGTGGGACTTGATTCTTCAATAATGGTTGCCTCAATTTCTCCATGCCCAGTCAATACGGCGAGTAGACGCGAATATTCTGATAACTGATTACTTTACCTCTGGGTTTAAAATTCTCCATGACCTTTTCTCCAGTCAACTAGCAAGTTAAGACTTGTCACACCATCCATGTTGCTGAACATAGGCTTAGGAACAGATGGCATAATTAATTCCGTTAAGCACAAACGATCAGAGCAGCTGAGCTTTCCCCCGTGGAATTATCACGTCGAGCAGCTGCCATCCTCAACAGGCTCTTGCCATTATACATTTCCTTCTTCTTACATTGTTTCAATGATCATTTTTGGTGATGTTTTTATTCAATCTTTAGTTAGTCGGTTTTCTCACCCTTCACGCCACTTAATGAAGGGATGGACTAAATAATATAGTTATATTCAGAAACACTTGTTATTTTTCCTACTTTCTTCTATTGTCATGATAATCCATAAAATGCGAGGTTATAAATCTTCTTCTAATATAATTGATATTCAAAAATATATATAACCACATCAAAGTTTATATATTTTAGCGTCTTCAGAAAATAATTTTTAGAGTATATTTAGTGAAAAAAATTCAAAACCAGATTTTTTTAATTTTATTTGATCTCATTTAAAAATAGAATAAGTTTCAAGAATATTATAGTATATTTCACAAGGATTATACCTTCCATGATGTGATGGGGGACCAACGATGTTCAGTCATCACCACCGCAAGGTCCAAGTCCACTCGAGAAGTTCACCCGAAATTTACTAGTCCCGTGATTAAAGTAAAGAGGTAATCATCGCAGAAACCAAAGTTCATAAATCCATCGTACAAGAGATATTAGAAAGGCTGAGAAACCTTCCAGACCAGTACAGAGACGGATCTTTGCCTAAAACCTTCAATCTTACTCTTCTTCGTGTTTATGGCTGTCATCATAGACCTTGGAGAATGCCAAAATGAGTGTAATGTATCCCGGTGTGGAGCCCATGGTCCACCCGTTCGATTTCCCTTCCGACTCAACAGCCAACCAGAGCGCTGTGGCTATCCTGGATTTCATCTATCGTGCACTGAAACAAATGATACGGTGCTCGAGCTGCCGATTTCCGTAAAGCTCTTTGTCAAAGAGATTAATTACACATCTCAGGTTATTCAATTATATGATCCACATCATTGTTTTCTAAGGCAGTTCCGGGCACTCGATCTATCTTCCACGCATTTTCGATTCAATCAAGAATTCTACAACTATGGCTTCGATAACTTTGCCTTGTTCAATTGTTCCCCAAGCAAAGTGGACTATCCCTATATCATCACTTGTCTCAGTGGCCCAGGCTATCAAGTTTATGTCGCGTACTCTCTTATCTCAGTCCGCACAGAATTGGTATCTTGTACAAAGATGTGTAGTCTTCGATCAATTCCAGATGATATCGTGTCCTTCAATGAGAAAATTCTCGAAATGAAGTGGTCCAGACCAGATTGCGGACGCTGTGAAGTAAAAGGCAAGAAATGCAGATGGAAGAATAATAGCACTCATTCAGAAACTGAGTGCTTCCCCAGAGATAAAGGTAATGTCTTCTATCCAGTTCTTCACGGTTCTTAAGCTAACATGTATATATTAGGTCAAGATAAGCATATACCTTATCCTCTGCAACAGCGGATTTTCCTGCCCCGCTGATTCACTTATCTAACAGTGTAAAATTAAAAGCGAAAAGCCAGAAAGACTTGGCATTTCCAATTTGTGCCTTAAATTAAACAACATCTTTCCAGTGGATGAATAATAGAGTTTCGTTGCAACATGAATTAGGCAATCAACTTCTCCTTGTCAATGTTCGATGCAGATGAATGACTGATCAGGGTAAGCTTCCGTAGGAAGCTAATTTAAAAACCAAAACATGACACTTTTGAATGGCATCGGCAAAAAATAACTCCTCTAGTTTCGACCAGAAAGGGGCATCATTCTTTAAAAGTAACCAGGGATGTGCTGGTAAAGAATCTTATTAGGCTATCTAGCTTTTTCCCCTCGAGGACTTTCTCCAACTGTCGTCGTTGGACGTCAGGCAAGAGGTAACTTCCTCACAATGATGCCATAAAAATGCAATACCGATAACTCAATTAATTCAATCTTTTAATACATACCATCGGGACTTGGTTCTGATTTCTCTATTTGAAAAAATGAAATTGTATAGGTGGGCTTTTGACTAAGTTATTAGTAAAGAATTCTTAACAATTATATATTTTTTCATATATATAACAAAAGGCTAATTATGTAAGTTTTTATCAGGTGCGTCAACAAAGCTAAAGTTGGTGACTACTGGTAAGTTGTCTTTGACCATTTGAAATTCTCATTAGTATGGTGATAGATTCCTAACGTAAAAATGTTTTGCATACAGGTCTAATCTTAAGCATATTTCTTTTAGTTCTAGCAGTCTCTGCTTTCTATCATATTTATAGCCGTGGTAAAATTGAAAGAGAAAACCAAGCAAAGATTGAAAAGTTTTTAGAGGATTATCGAAATTTTAAGCCTACAAGATACTCATATGCTGACATTAAAAGGATTACTAATCAATTCATTGAAAAGTTAGGCCAAGGGGCTTATGGTACAGTGTTTAAAGGAAAGCTCTCCAATGAAGTTCATGTTGCTGTGAAGATTCTAAACGTATCCAAGGGAAATGGAGATGAATTCATAAATGAAGTAGGAACAATGGGTAAGATCCATCATGTTAATGTGGTTCGCTTGGTTGGTTTTTGTGCTGATGGATTTAGGCGAGCCTTAGTCTATGAATTTTTACCAAATGGTTCCTTATTCAAGTTCATATCTTTAGCAAACATTAAGAAAAATCTACTTGGTTGGGACAAGTTGCAAGATATTGCTTTTGGTGTAGCAAAAGGAATTGAATATCTTCACCAAGGATGTGATCAACGAATCCTTCATTTTGATATCAAACCTCATAATATTTTGTTAGATGAGAATTTCAATCCAAAAATATCTGATTTTGGTCTTTCCAAATTGTGTTCCAAGGATCAAAGTATAGTATCTATGACTACAGTCAAAGGAACCATTGGTTACATTGCACCTGAAGTGTTTTCTAGAAACTTTGGAAATGTGTCTTACAAATCAGATGTGTATAGCTTTGGAATGTTGTTGCTTGAAATAGTTGGTGGAAGGAAAAATATTGATGATATGTCAGAGAATACTAATCAAGTTTATTTTCCTGAATGGATCTATAATTTCTTAGAACAAAGAGAAGACCTTCGAATCTTTATCGATGATGATGGAGATGCTAAAATTGCAAAGAAACTAGCAATTGTAGGGCTTTGGTGCATCCAATGGCACCCGATAGATCGTCCTTCTATGAAAGTTGTGATTCAAATGTTGGAAGGAGAAGGAGATAAGTTAACCATGCCTCCAAATCCCTTTTCCTCTACAAGCATTTCAAAGGTCAACGCAAGAGCTCTAAATCATGAGTTAGAGGTCATCCCAGAATCAAATTAAGTATTTGAAAACTTGGAGCTACAACACCAATGCACAAATCAACTATCTTGTACTTGAAAGAAATTATTGTGTTGTAATTAGTGCAAGGACTTCTTTCTTTTCTTGTTTTAGCCTATGAGCAACTTATTTTTGCTCTCTTTTTGTTTCCTCTCTTGTCTTTCCTTTTTTGTTGTCTATTTCAATTTTTCATGATTTAACAATTGGATTCTAATATCATATATTTGTTTTTGGTGAGAAATAGGTATTATTGCATGTGAATTGCCTTTCTCTAAAAGGAAATTTTGAGGACAAAAGTGACATATAAAAAAATATGGTCATTCACTAATGTTTAAAAATAAAGAAATATTATTTCAATTCATAAGCTAACTTTTATATTGGACTTCAAGCTTTCTAAGATGATATCAAAATCCAAATTGATCTATTACAATCCCCATTCAACTGAGTTTTCAAAATATGCTTAATCTATGAGAAATATCAACTCTACCATATTCAACCTTAAACCCAATTTAAGTTTGGTAAGCAAAAAAGTATTAAGATTAAAAGTCCAATATAAGAAAAATTCAATCCTTGATTAATTTTTAAATCCAAAAAAATATCTCCTTAACTTATAACCTAACTTTTATGTTAAATTTTGGACTTTCTTATCAAAATTTGCACATTTAGCATAGTTAATGGCTAGTCATGAAAAGAATATCTATACTTTAAAAATCATACACCATGGATTTCTAGTTATGTATATATTCATATGATATATCCTAACTATGTAATTACTTGATCTCAATCATACATTACAAAAAATTAAAAAGTTATGTTCAAATAAGTTTAAAGGAAGTCTCATCTTGAATAATTTCATTAGCTTACTTAAATTCAAATTTGAGGCCAACTTCATCATCACAAACCTCCACTAATGATAACTTCAATTTAGGGCTCAAAAGGGTATTGAGTTTCTAATTATATTAATTAATAGATTAAAAAGCACAAAAAAAGAAAAAAAAATGAAGAAACAATGATCATCAAGGATGGATGTATATTGATGGATTACATAGATTGATTTCTTGTGAGCCCTACCTAGTTGCCAAATAAATGTGAACTTTGCATAATATGAAAAGGAAAGAAATACTACCATAGCTCTTTTGTCTTTTGAGTCCATGGTGTGTTGAGCATATCTGGGATTCACTTCAAGTCAATGGTGATTAAGGCACATCATTGTCCTAGGTCATGCAAGTTTGTCTGTTTGTTGAAATATCATTTTCTTACCAAGTTGCCAAATAAACATAAACCTTGCTTACTATGAAAAGGAAAGAAGTCCTATCATAAATCTTCTAGGTCCATGGCATGATTTACATGTCTCAAATGGACTCCAAGTCAATGGTGATCAAGGCACATCATTATCCTAGTTCATGCTAGTTTGGCTTTTTCTTGAAATATTTTTTTCCTAACAAGTTGCCAAAAAAACATAAACTTTGCTTAGTGTGACAAGGAAAGGAGCCATGCCAAAACTCTATTGACTTTTGAGTCCATAGCATGATCAACATGTCTCAAATTGACTCCAAGTCAATGGTGATCAAGGCTCTTTATTGTTGCAGCATTTAGACAATGGAAGAAAGGTAAAAAAAAAATTAGTGTAAGACTAATGTTTGTATAAAGTAGGGAAAAGAAAAAGAAAGAAATTTGATCTTAATGCGATCCTCAAAAATATTTGTAAGTTTATGTTACATCTATTGATATGAATGATTTAAAAAGATTTAATGAGTAAAAAAAAAAAGAAGCAAGTAAGAAAAGCCCTTATATTTTGCAAGTCCAGCACAGTATTAGGTGGTCCTTCAAGTATCATGAAATATTCATTGATGGGAATGGTTGAAAGGAATTTGATAAGGTAGAAAAAACAAGCAACTAAGCAAAGTCTTTCTATATTGTACATCAAAGACATAATTAAGATTCCTATCTCAAGAAAACCAATGGCATTATCATATTAAGACCTTTCAATGTGCAGAGATTGTATGGTTAGTATTAAACAAGAAAGGGAACGTGAGACATCATAGCAATGATAACCTTTGCATTCAAGTAGAAAACTTTGAATAGCAAAGAATATTATTATTGACCTTAATGCACCACAAGAATGATTAAGTAGGAATTTGGAGAAATGGGTCATATAGCATCAATGAATGATTGGCTCTTGCCATGACTAGTTGAGCAAGTCAAGTATAAGAAGCAAGTAAGAAAAATCCTTATATTTTGCAAGTCAAACATGGTATCAAGTGGTTCCTCAAGTATTATGAAATATCGATTGATAGGAATGGTTGAAAGGAATTTGACAAAACTGAGAAAACAAGCAACTAAGAATAGTCTTTCTATATTGCACATTAAAGACATAATTAAGATTCTTATCTCAAGAAAACCAATGACACTCTCATATTGAGACTTTTCAATGTGCAAAGACTTCATGGTCATCATTCAAACAAGAAAAGGAACATGAGACACCATAGTGACAATAACCTTTGCGTTCAGGTAAAAAATTTGAGTAGCAAAGAATATTATTATTAACCTCAATGCACCATAGGAATGATTGAGTCGGAATTTGTAGAAATGTGCCATATAGCATCAATGAACAATTGGATCTTGCCATGACTAGTTTTAACAAGTCAAAGATAAGAAGCATGCAAGAAAAAACCCTTATATTTTGCAAGCACAACGTGGTATTAAGTAATTCTTCAAGTATCATGAAACGTCTATTGATGGGAATGATTGAAAGGAATTTGATAAGGTAGAGAAAACAAGCAACTAAGAATAGTATTTCCATATTACGTATTAAAGACGTAATTAAGATTCATATCTTAAGAAAACCAATGGCACTCTCATATTAAGGCTTTTCAATATGCAAAGACTTTATGTTTAACATTCAAACAATAAAGGGAACATGAGACACCATAGTACAAATAACCTTTACATTCAAGTAGAAAATTTGAGTAGCAAAGAATATTATTATTGACCTTAATGCACCACAGGAATGATTAAGTAGGAATTTGGAGAAATGGGCCATATAGCATCAAGGAACGATTGGCTCTTTCCATGACTAGTTGTAGAGAGTCAAGAATAAGAAGCAAGCAAGAAAAATCCTTATATTTTGCAAGTCCAACACGGTATTAGGTAGTCCTTCAAGTATCATGAAATATCCATTGATAGGAATGGTCGAAAGGAATTTGATAAGACAAAAGAAAACAAGTAACTAAGAAAAGTCTTTTTCTATTGCACATCAAAGATGTGATAATGATTCTTACCTCATGAAAACCAATGACACTATCATATTGAGACTTTTCAATGTGCAAAGACTTCATAGTCAACATTCAAACAAGAAAGGGAATGTGAGACACCATAGTGACAATAACCTTTGCATTCAAATAGAAATTTGAATAGTAAAGAATAGTATTATTGACCTCAATGCACTATAAGAATGATCAAGTGGGAATTTGGAGAAATGGGCCATAGCATCAACAAACGATGGTGGGCAACAATCTTGTGGGCTTCACAGCGGCTGTGAAACTGAATTCAGGAACTGGGTGTCGTCTCCAGCTGGCAATTGCGAGCATATGGTGGGCAACAATGTCGTGGGCCTTCGAGCTGTGTGAGACTGAATTCAGGACTTGGGTGGCGCCTCCTAGCTAGCTATTGCACGCATAAGCTGCCTAGTCCCCCCAAACTCAATGTTGATGGCTCAGCGTGAGCCTTTAGGAATTCGTGGGCATAGCAAATTACGTTGAGCATTGAGGTCTCAAGTTAGATTTTTAAGTCACTATTTAACTGAATGAGAAAACATTGTGATTAATCAAAGCAGAGGATCCTTTTTTCTCCATATAATCGAACTAGACGGGTTTAACTGTTTGCCTAACATTTTGCTTGCTGAGAAAGGCCGGCTCATTGGTCTTTCATATCGGAGAACTATATGGCTCATTGCCTAATATTTTGGTATTTTCCAAAACCCAAGGACACAAAAACTGTCTTTTAAGTATTTTGTACACAAATGATCTACTGTTCCTTCAGCATGGATGGACTGGGAGAAACTCCTAAACACCGCGACAACACATCCCTTTTGCTTCTGTGAAGCCCCATCCGGGCAAAAGGTCTCTTTCCATGTTCCTATTCAGAACTCAGAGTTCATTTATTTGTTTATTTATTCTGAGAAGGGAAGCTATCAGATAAGCACAACAAAACCAAGATCCAACATTTATCTTACATTCCCTAGAGAAAACACAAACACTACAATTTATTATTTCATTTTTTCTCTTTGAAATTTGAAACCCCGATCGTCAGAAGCACACTCGCCCAATTTAAAACGATATCAAATCGCCAAAAAGGGAAATAAAAAAGATCTCAGAAATCGGAGCAGCGACCGTTTCGCTCCCAATCGCCGTATCGAGTGGGCTCAGGCCCCCGGGGTCCACCGACCTCGCCGGTCGCTTTATTCACGAAGACGCCGTCTTCCTCCTCGTTTTCATCTTCTGGATGACCTTCCTTTTCTTTACCTTCGAGATCTTTTTCGGTAGCCTCTGCTCGTGGCTTATCAGAGTTCTCTTCCACAGGATATGGCTGCTGAGTCACGGAGCAGATGAGTCGGCTCACTGATTTCGACCGGGAGAGAGTTACCAGGTCGGATCGAGCGTGGGAGACGGTTGAGAATAGACGGGGGAGATTGCTCGCCGCCATTGAACAGAATGAGAGAGAGAAATAAACTCTCGAAAGTAGAGGGAGGTTGAAGTCACCTATTGAAGCTGTCCACAAGATAACGGCGTCGTGTTGCTGGCAAAATCCGTAACGTGGACTATTGATGGGCCTTGCTTTTGTCCAATCCGATAACAAGACCGGGCCTTCCCTACAAAATTTTGGTGAGGCATCATCGTAACATTCCACAGCAATAAAAAGAAAAAAGGAGGAGAGTAGCGATTATAACGGCGGTCATGAAAGAAAAGCCTCATCTTGTGGCGGGTCTAGTTGACCACCAAATTCTACATTTTTACTTTTTTTATCTTCTTTTTTTTTTTTCCTAAAAATGATGAAATATAATCCACAACGCTCAATTTCGAATTGATATATGTTTTCTTTGTGTTAAATGTGATCGGATGGATAGTAATTACCTTGTTACATATGTTAACTAAAAGGAGGAGACAAAAGGATAAAATAGTTAATAAAAGTGTTTTAGTCATTCTTTTTCTTGTAACCGCGGGTTGCATCGACATCAAACAAATCCGAGAGCCGACGAACCTGTGTTAGTCTAGCAATAATTAAAGGCCTATGATTTTACCTACGATTGGACCGAAACGCTTTAAAGCTTGATAACAAGTAATATAATTTTGCCTTGTCGTGTTTGGTTTCCTTTAAGCAAGTCTCTGATAATAAAGATTCTGGGGCAACAAGCAAGCGCAAGAGGAGAGAAAGAGAGGAGGCGAAGAAGAAGAAGAAGACGATAATGGGTGGAGAAGTTCGGGCCTTGAAGAGAATTCCTCGCATTAAATTCCCCCATAGACACCCAAAATCAGCTTCAGGTTTTCTCTCTCTCAATTTTTCCTTTCAATCTCTTTTCTTTTCCAAGCATTTTCTTTGCTTCTTCTGTCTTTTGTCGTTGATTGATTTTTGCATGAATTTCGTGTGCATATGGTGATGATTGATTATTATATCTCCTACTTATATGAAAGTAATTTCTGGTTGGTCAAACAAATTGTTCGTTTTATTTTATCTTATGCCATTTTTTTTTCTTTTTTTCCATCTTCCTTGCAACATCAACTATTACCAGTGCAAGGACACCAATAAGTTGAGATATGCACCATTGCTATTTTCGTTTTCCATGTCTCCAAATTTCATGAAGGTAATAATAATTGGGCAAATTGCACTATTTTGGAGAAAAACATTTCTCCAAAATTATACAACACAGATTTCTCTTTTATACCAAGAGAGATCTCCCTCAAAACTGACTTACAAACAACACACTAGCACCACCTACAATAAAGTTAACTCAGTAAAATTAAGCTACCGATTTTTCACAATAAATTCTAGCACCTATGTGTTCTAAACAACCCTCAAATAATATGAATTTTACAAAGGATTCCTTAAAGCAGAAAAGTCCCAAACAAAATTTCTAAGGTTTAAGTGAACAATAACCCCAGATTCAATTTACTGCAATTTGGCCACAATAAAGTTCAAAATTACAAATAAATAAATAAACAAATTTAATAGTACTAATCTGAGCCTTAGAACAAAAACCCCCAAACTTTCAACTTAGGATTCGATTTCGGTATACAAATATACATGTGTGATTCTAATGGATCTGTGTACAAATCATAATAATAATAGCGTTGAGCTCGTCTGTAACGACAAATACAACAACTTTAACCAATTAGAACTCGAGAAGCACAAATCTTTTTGAGCACCGAAGACCAAGAAGTTTTCTACTTGTGTAAGAAAAACTACTATGAGCTCGTTGTCACCTTTCTCAAAAACCCGTCGAGAATTTAAACTGCAAAAGTATCCATTCTGCAGCTTCAGATCAGAGAATCGGCTTTTATGAAGAGGATCGGCAGCTTCCCCCTTGTCTCAGCTCCATTATTTTATACGGGTCGACATGTTTCAAAATAGCCAAGGTTGTGTCAATTTTGTCCTGTAAATCGATCCTTCTTCAAAACTTGTCGCATAGATTAGTAGAACAATGTCCCTTCACGCAGGACAATGTCGTGTAGCTTCAGTTTATCACCCGTCTCATCTAATACGACGTCGTGTTGCTATGCATGCTAATCATCCCTGCATTTCGAACACCGTTTTCGTTCATGAGCTCAAACGCGCAGATTAACTCTTTCTTATCTATTTTTAAAAAGCCGTTGTTTTCACGCACTGCTTTAGATAATGAAAAACGCATTTTGCGTATCACGTCGTTTTTAAGATAAAGCATTAGACACGCGGACACCCATGGCATCTTTAGTGCGGTGATGTAAAGTGTATACTTATTTTATCCAAACCATATAGGCATATGTATTGCATTACATATTAGATAATTTTCAACACGAGGTATGAGTGCATTAAAAATGCACAAGTATGGGGAATTGATTACATTATAATATCATGTGTACAAAATTACAATTTCTAATGCCAATATTCCTTGTTCTTTGTTGCATGGTTTCTAAAAATACATAAACATATTTTTCATGTAGTTGTTATCATTTTCTTTCATTAACAAAACTACAAAAATGAAAGACCCTTCTTTTCTCAACAACATTGTAGAAGAAACCTATTAGCTCTAACTCTTGATATTTTCTATTCGAAAGGATTCTAAGAATATGAAAATATATCTCTTAAGATATAGATATAATTGAGAAAGAAAAATAATTGTAAGTTACAAAAGAGATTGCTTGATAAATTATTTCCTACTTTTAGAACCTTGACACAAACATCAAGGATTAATCCAATTGTTAAAGCTAGATTGACAAAGATGATAATTGGATAAAGAAGAATAGCACCATGCCTTCCCAACATAAACTCATTGATTATATATACATAGAATTTGAAGATTTGAAATTATGTAATAGTAGGATTTATCATAAATCAACCCCTATACTTTTGTACTTCAAATAAAGATAAGGAATTAATTACAATGTATTAGGATATGAATTAACTTGCATCTACAATCAAGTTGAGTGACTCGATTCATCTAACTGAATTGATGAACAAGTTGAACCTAAATTTCCATTAACATCTGTTAAGAAGGGTCTGGGAGGCATTTGTAAGCATTCAACATCTTCTTCAAACATTTGTATAACTTTGTTCATTGAGGGGCGATCACTAGGCTTCATTTGAATGCACCACAAAGCAATTATAATCATCTTTTGAGCTATTTTATTTTCCTCTTTTGTAGCACCTTCAATTTCTATGTCTTTTCCATCATGTAGCCGGTCATAAGCCCAAGTGGGAAAGTAAATTTGGCTTGAACAATTTGCATATGCATTCAAGTTCTTTCTTTTACCAGCCATTTCCATCAACAACATTCCAAAACTATAAACATCAGCTTTATATGAAATACCTCCAATATTTTTATAAAATAACTCAGGAGCCATATATCCCAATGTACCTCTTGCAGCAGTTAAAGAAATAACATTATCATTTACCAAAGAAAATTTTGCTAAGCCAAAGTCAGAAACCTTGGGTGTAAACTTCTCATCAAGAAGAATATTGTGAGGCTTGATATCAAAATGTAAAATTTGCATTTCACATCCTCGATGTAAATATTCAATCCCATAAGCCACTCCTAGTGCTATATGAAACATCTTATCATAACTCAAAGGGTTACTTACTTGTGAAAATATGTATTTATTTAAGGAGCCATTGGGCATGAACTCATACACCAAGGCTTGCTTTGACCCTTCAACACAAAAACCAATTAGTTGCACTATATTAGTATGATGAATCCTTCCAATAGTTGCAACTTCGCTTATAAAATCTTGCCCGTTAGCCTTGGAATTACATAACATCTTTACAGCTACAAGGCAACCACTTTGAAGTGTTCCTTTAAATACAGAGCCATATCCTCCTTCACCCAATTTGTCTTTAAAACTTTTGGTCATCTTTTTGATATCTGAGTATGAGTATCTTATTGGCATAAGATTATTGTTCCTCACTAAAAATTCTTCAATAACATCATACTCTGACAAATGTCTCTTCCACCATTTATATGTCAAGAATGCCATCACAAAGGGAGCTCCAAGAATAGTTTTCACTGTTTGGTGGTATAAAAGTACTGAAAAAAATCACCAATATAGATTGTAAGAGAATACATAGTTGTATTGCTGTTTAATTTTTTTTTAAGTATACTTACAGCTCAATAACCTTAGATACTAGTGATTAACCACGCTACTTTTTTTTTGGTTAAATATCTTTAATATTTCCATATTGGCCGTATGTTTAATTCATGTTTTATAGTGTAAAGAATAATCCGCTAAATAGCAGAAAAATTACTATAGAAGGAACCTACCGTAAAGCAAGGTGGCGAATGTAAGTACTCGAATTCCACCAGCTGCAAGGAATATGAAAAAGTGAATTGATTTAAAAATTTGCTAAAATAATTTTCACCTGGGGTCACACTTAAAAAGAAATAAAAACAATAATGTAAAACTTCTAGACCATATATTTGATCTTTAAATTTGATTATGCTCGATTCTGCGAACTTGAGCAAGGCTGTAGTAGTAGAAGACTTATTTACTAATTGAAGCTGAGAAGCAACGTTTCAATTAGGTTATAATTCAATTGATGTGAAAATATGTATAGAATCTAACTCTTTCTAGCTATCTTATCAAGGAACGACAGAAGGCAAAGTCTTACTCATGATGGGAAGAAAATTTCTCAAGGGGTTTATATTTTTCATTTCCTCATTGCTGCCAAAATCTAAATGAAACCTAAAATTTTGAGATCAACCATCTGCCAAGCACATGGTCATCCTTTACTTGAGTAATCATCAAGAGCAACTGGTTTAATTCTATATCATTATGCCATTCTACAATATCATGCAAATAAGCTTCTGAGATCGAAACCTTACCTCTGCCATACTTGTCAAATGCATATTCTCTTACTCCTATTTTGACAAAGAAAACAATAATGTTAGTGTTGGGTAACTTAAAATTGGACTCAACACTTCTTTAAAATTTAATATATAGTACTTGGTATATTATCCATGTAAACACTAATGTTTCAGTGGATCGAACATTAGTTAGCTTAACAAGATTTCAGTTACGTTTTAATGAAGAATTGAACTCCACTGATGTCCATAGTTTGCAACTCATCTAATGTCCATTGGTGGTGAAGTTATTCGTAAAAGAATTAAGGATTACTTGTTTGCTTAGGCAACCTACTTGTCTTTCATGGGACACTAAAGATAATGTGGGCTCTACTATCAAGGTTTTAGTTAGGTTATAATAGAATTTACATGGTCACATGTATGGAATAGTAACTCTTTCGCTATCTTATCAAAGCAAAAATAGGGGAAGATAGAGAAAATTTTGAATTCAAGATAAGAAGTTGATTGATTAAGACATTTGTATTTTTCATTTTCTCATTGCTTCCAAATCCAAACGAAGCCTCAAATATTTTTCATTTATCAAATTTAAAACTTTTATTTCATTGTAATCAATAGATCAATCATTTTTCAAGCACTGATTGTCTACAACTTGCATTGTCAAAAAGGACAATTAACACAATTATATATCGTCATTCCATACTAAACTATACCATCCGCGTTTGGAAACTTAGCATTAAAATTCACATTTCCTTTAAAGTTGAAAGTTTTGTACCGTTGTGCTGATTACTTAAACACTAACGTTAGAAATCTAGGCTTTAAATTGGGCTGAGCTCGATCCAATGAGCTTGAGGTTAGTTGTTGCAGTTAACGAATTATTTGTTTATTGATGCTCGCAAGCATGGTCAATCATTTCCCAAGACATAGTTGTACTCAGCTTAGCTCATCGCCCAGGATGATTGATACAATTCCATATCATTGAATCACTCTGTTTCATCCTAGAAATAACATTTTGAGATTGGAACCTCACCTCTATCATACAGCCGATAAAGTGTCCTTCTGAATCTGTAGTGACAACGAAAAAAATGTTGTCAATATTTGGAAACTTGACATTTCTATTAATGTTTTAAAATATTTTCATGTAACTTCAGTAATTTTTCATCATGTCTTCATGTCAGAACTATTTTCTTTGCTCAGATTACAAGGAATGATTTCTTTACTGAAAAAATAAAAGATGAAAAAAATGATTACGATCAAAATAGAGGTAGTGGTTCTTACCATAGATACTAACTACTAGTGGCCCCAGAAATTCTGCAACAATAAAAATAAATGATTCACAAATTATTTGGTATATTGACTTGATTAATTGCAAAAGTCTAGAAAGTAACGAAAAGTGAGATATGAATTATTTGTTTCATTATCGTGCACAACTCATTCAATTTCTATCTCACTGGCTCATTCTATCATACATCTTCAAACAACTTTCTGAGATCAAAAAGCCTTACCTATGAATTTCGTAAGTAGTCTCGAAAGTAGTCTCGAAATAAATCCTGCTTCGACAAAGAAAAGAATAACATTAGATTCTGGAAAGTTGGAATGAAAACTAGAGTTTTTATACCAATGATTTGCCTTAGTTAAGCACCCAGAGGCTTTGTGTAAAAGAAGCTCACGTGCAAGCTAAAAGTTCAAGAACCCATGGGATATAGACGGTGTTGGTCAAAATCAGGCACAAGAAGAGAAAGAAATGATCAAAAAAGGAAAATAATGCTCAACAGATAAGATATCATAGAAACTGAAATTGTTGCTGTCGTTTTTCTCGCATTCTTCACTCACCACGTGTTAGACGGTTGCACCGGTCAGTGAAATTCGCCCCATCGAGGATGCAAAGGCCTGTGTCTGTGTAGTTATCACACATTCCTTGGACCCATGAAAGCTTAAAACCATAGCCCAGTTGATAGTAAACGTTTGCACACGTATTTGGGTAATGATCTGGTGACGATGTTAGCAGTATTTTCTCTACTCGGCACAAGTCCTCCAAATCCTCTCGAGACGGGTCCGTAAGAACATATCTATACCCCTGGGAAGAGGACAAAGAAGAGTTGGAAGAAGAAACTCCATTACTAGAGCAAGTAGACATGTCCAAATAATGTGGAGAAATCGCTGGCTTTTCGCAGTTCAAGAAAACCATTGTGGGTCCAGAGACCAAGCTACTGGGGAAGAAATCATCCACGCCGTAATAAGAACCACTACAAGAGATATATACACCACTATAATCTAGGGAGAATGGACCCCCCCCAATTGAAATTAACCCTGTCTAGAGAATGGGCAGAGATAAAGGAGCCGTTATTGCTCTGAATACCAGAATCTACAACGCGGATCGTGTAGTCAGTGTAGTTGATTTCTTGTACGTTGTACTTTCCAGAATGTAAGTACAACACTGTCTGATTATTCTCACATGCCAGATTGTATTTTTGATTGCCGCAGTTCTCTGGATCAGTCTCCAGCCGAAACGGATAGCTTATGTTACTGATGTTGCCGCAGAAAGAAGGAGGACAGTGATCATGAGTATCGTTGGCACTGCAAACCTGACGGACTAGGACAAGAACAACAATTAGGGCCGTCAGTCCTCCGTGGAAGAACACTTCTGCTGCCATTTGGGAAATAGAGAAGATCTTGAGAGAAGGATATAGCTTCCGCGATCCCCAGCTACAGCTGGGAAACCTTGATGACTAGAAAAAGAGAGAAAAAGCTTTCCGAGATGGCGAAGAAGAAAAAATTTGGAAAATCCTCGTTTTAGAGGACAAGAAGAAGAAAAAGAAAACAGGGCGGGGAAGCGCTGACTCCCGTTTCGGAGAAGACTCACCGGTGGAGACTCAAGTATATAATTCTGTTTTCTTTAACATAATAAAAAGAGAATGTTATATACCTAAAACAAAACAAAAAAAAAAAAACTGTATATGTGGACTATCTCAAACAAATATTTTATCATGATTTAAAACAATAAAACTTAATAGTATTTTTGTAAGAATAAGGACGCGGCACGTCTCTTGGTGCGAAGTTTCTGAGTCAATAGACCATTACTTGCTCCCACGCGAAGGACGCACCCCTAGTCATGACTTGTGCCGAGTTTTCATGTCAATAACCCATTTTTCACGCCCACGCTGTGGATGCATGCCCACGTCAATACGCATTCGTGGGACTTGATTCTTGAGTAATTGTTACCCCAGTTTCTCCATGCCCAGTCAATACGACGAGTACACGAGAATATTCTGATAATTAACTACTTTATCTCTGGGTTTAAAATTCTCCGTGACCTTTTTTCAGTCAACTCACAAGTTAGACTTGTTACACCATCCATGTTGCAGAACATAGGCTTAGGACCAGATGGCATAATTAATTCTGTTAAGCACAAACGATCAGAGCATAGGCTTAGTATAATTGATATTCAAAAATATATAACTACATCAAAGTTTATATTTTGGCCTCTTCAGAAAATAATTTAAAAAGTATATTTAGCCAAAAAAATTCAAAACCAGATTTTTTTAACTTTATTTGATCTCATTGAAAAATAGAATAAGTTTCAAGAATATTATAGTATATTTTACAAGGAGTTTACCTTCTATGATGTGATGGGGGGACCAACGATGTTCAGTCATCACCACCGAAAGGTCCAAGTCCACACGAGAAGTTCACCCGAAATTTACTAGTCCCTTGATTGAAGTGAAGAGGTAATCATCGCAGAAGCCAAAGTTCAGAAATCCATCGTACAAGAGATATTAAAAAGGCTGAGAAACCTTCCAGACCGGCACAGAGATGGATCTTTGCCTAAAACCTTCAATCTTACTCTTCTTCGTGTTTATTTCTGTCATCATAGACCTTGGAGAATGCCAAAATGAGTGTAATGAATCCCGGTGTGGAGCCCATGGTCCACCCGTACGGTTTCCCTTCCGACTCAAAAGCCAACCAGACCGCTGTGGGTATCCTGGATTTCATCTATCATGCACTGAAACAAATGATACGGTTCTCGAGCTGCCGATTTCAGTAAAGCTCTTTGTCAAAGAGATTAACTACACATCTCAGGTCATTCAATTATATGATCCACATCATTGTTTTCTAAGGCAGCTTCGGGCACTCGATCTATCTTCCACGCATTTTCGGTTCAATCAAGAATTCTACAACTTTGCCTTCCATGACTATGACATGTTCAATTGTTCCCCAAGAAAAGTAGACTATCTCAATATCATCACTTGTCTCAGTGGTCCAGGCTATCAAGTTTATATCGCGTACTCTGGTGGCTCAGTCGACACAAAATTGCTATCTTGTACAAAGATGTGTAGTCTTCGATCAATTCCAGATGATATCGTGTCCTCCAATGAGAAAATTGTCGAAATGAAGTCGTCCAGACCAGATTGCGGACTCTGTGAAGTAAAAGGCAAGAAATGCAGATGGAAGAATAATAGCACTCAGTCAGAAACTGAGTGCTTCCCCAGAGATGCAGGTATTGTCTTCTATCCAGTTCTTCACGGTTCTCAAGCGAACATGTATATATTAGGTCAAGATAAGCATATACCTTATCCTCTGCAACAGCGGATTTTCCAGCCCCGCTGATTCATTCATCTAACAGCGTAAAATTTAAAGCGAGAAGCCAGAGAGACTCGGCATTTGCAATTTGTGCCTTAAATTAAACATCTTTCCAGTGGATGAATAATAGAGTTTCGTTGCAACATGAATTAGGCAATCAACTTCTCCTTGTCAATGTTCGATGCAGATGAATGACTGATCAGGGTAAGCTTCCGTAGTAAGCTAATTTAAAAACCAAAACATAACACTTTTGAATGGCATCGGCAAAAAATAACTCCTCTAGTTTCGACCAGAAAGGGGCATCATTCTTTAAAAGTAACCAGGCATGTGCTGGTAAAGAATCTTATTAGGCTATCTAGCTTTTTCTCCTCGAGGACTTTCTCCAACTGTCGTCGTTGGACGCCAGGCAAGAGGTAACTTCCTCACAATGATGCCATAAGACAGGTATGAAAAGACTTAAGGGATGTGCAACCTTAAGCATTTGGCTGGGGCATTTATTGATAAGCCATATTTTGATGTCTTGTAGCACTTAAATTTATACTCGAGTATTACAAACAAGACATAATGGTTCATTCGAACCTTCTATAGTTCTCCGATGACTGTATGTCAATAACTGTGTATGTTGATTTTAGGGAGAACTGGGACTGACAATAAAGATAACACATAAGGTTATTTACCTAGTGTTATTTGTTTGCCACACTACCATACTTAATCCATGTCAGTAGAGTGGATAGCCCTTATGACTATGGATAATGCTGTGTCTTTTAATTGGCATAGTTAATGCTATGATTTGAGGGTTTTGAAGCTTTATGGGACCGGATTTGCAATGAGGAACTGTTGTTGGACCAATATAAAACCTTTTCAAAATTATTTTTATATATAACTTATATAAGTATAATATTTGTTTTTGCACATTGATATGCCCAAGTGGGAGATTGTTAGCTTATTTTGTAAGCTCATGTAATATTTGTTCACGCACAGTGCATGTACTGTTTACAGACATTGTTCAGAGTATCCGTTTAAAAGAGAAACATTATTCTCGTTTATGCTACCCGAATAGAGTGAACACTTCCCGACCACATTTTGTTGATCTGATTCCGTTTCTGAGCTCCAGCTTCTCATCGGCTAGCACAATTAAGTCATAGAGGGTAAGATCTTAGCCAAGATCCTTCTATAAAGATGCAGTCACCTTCAGGTACATTTTCTCGTTTTGTTTATTTTATTTCAACTCATTATTTCAATAACTACTGGGATGGATGAGCAGTATCCCCTAGGAGTAACAAAGGAGCATGGGGATTTTCTGAGCTTTCAAGCAAAAAATAATAAATGATGGCTTACAACCTTGTTCAGGACTTTTTCGCTACATCGATTGATGGGGCTTCATCTGCAGTCGCTAAGTCTTCTGTGATTCAAGTGTTGCATCACAAGGACGAGGGGAAAGGCCAAAAGATCATGGCTTGAGAAGAGAGAAAATGCGAGACAGCAAAATGATACCATGGAGCAAAGAGGACCGTGTATCCAATAAGGAACAATATGATTCATGAACGATCTACAAAGTTAAGGGTAAATAGAAGTTGGAGGAAGTAGTATTCAGGGAAAATGTAAAAGAGCTTCAGGCTTGGATGGTTCTCTTGTAAGCAATGAGGAATGACGATGGCATAGTGAGTAGTGTGGGGCTTAGATTATATAACATGTGGATGCTGCTGACAAAAAGGGAGGGGTGAACACATAGAGGTTGTACAAAATAGAAATTTCTAGTGGATTCATTGAAGTTTTGATCTTACTTAAGTTATATAAATCTGTGGCAGAAAAAAAAAAAAGAACAAGAAAAAGAGCCTATAATGGAGTAGAAAAAGCAACAAGCTGATAATAATGGAAGCAACGGGACCTTATCACTTGAGTCGATCTAGTGAGGTGTTACTCAAATTGTACTTTACGGCTCTTGGAGAATAAATAATTTCAGATAACTTTGACTGCCTCTGGTTTAGTGCATGTGGTATAGTATGTCACTTACTATGATGCGGAAGTAGTGGAATTGAGTCCTGCACTTATCAACATCTAGCTTTTGTAATGCCAAGTTAGTCCTGCTGCAAATAGGGGATGATGTGGCAAAAAGAGGGATAAGACTTTTGAGTTAGTTCTGTATGTATTTGGAAAAAATAAGGCATTAGGATGGACAATGTGCATGCACATGTATTGTGGTATACATGATCAGGATATGGGACTGAAAATTCATGTAAGAGCTTTCTGCAAAAATCCATGAAAGAGGGGACCCCATGCGCTTTTCTCCTTTGTAGTTTTGGTATGTTGCAAAAAACGTTGTAGGAGCTCAAGTCACTTAACTTTCAGTTTAGGAAGTGTTTTAAACTGGCTCCATAGATGCTGATAACTGATTTATTCGATAGATTTCAAAGAGAATGGGTCAATTATTACTAAGATTTTCTTGCCCGAGAAAGAAAAGTAATTGTTCATTGTGTGGGGCTTTAAGCGGTGATTTGAAACTTTTTCTACTATTACTTGATGCATATCAGTAATCCCAGTTTGGAAACTCCTTGGTCATTTTTTCTCATTTCATTGTCTTTTTCGTGTCTCGCCCTTTGTTCACATGCCAAGGAGTAGCCAACCACAAACCCAACCAAGTGTTAAAGCATGTCCATGCACATCTTTCTCTTTTGAGTGTACTTATTGAATCATTGTTGTACTTACTTGCATCAAACTTAAGTATAGGTTTTCTTTGTAGCTCAGACAGTTTTTTATTTACCCAGCACCTGTAAGATATTGATTTAAAGGGCCCTAACTTTCCACAAACAGTTTCTGCATCTCAAGCTCAACAAGGATCAACAAAGAGGGACACTCGCATAATTTCCATATCGAGGTCAGATGTTCCAGCAGCACTTGGAAACAATGCTATGGGAGGGAAAGCTTCTCTTCAGCCAAACGAACACCAGTCTCAAAAAAGGAGATAGAGGCAATACTGGTAAGCATAAATATGATATGCAGTGACCAAGAAATTATCTGCAGAGTTGGGTTATGATATTTGGCAGTTGGGATAGATTAGAATTGATGCTGACCTGTAAACCTTAGAATTCTTCATAAAGGTGTTCCACTCAAAAAGGGGGAGAAAAGGAGGGGGAAGGGATAATTTGCTCAGAGTTCCCTTGAGATTCGTGATAGAAGGAAAATGCGATAGAGATAAGATGCTGCTCTATACCAGTAAGACACTTGAGTTACGGAAAGTGGTGTTTAGCATTATGAAGCCTCCTGGCTAGTAACTCTTTCAATTGATATTTCACTGATTTCTGTTATCCTCCTATTACCTTTTGCAGTTGGGCGGAAGCCTCTGATCTGGTGGAGAATTGCTAGTGAACTTTAAGTCATTTTGAATGACGAAAGTTGCTGATGCCTCTCCTTAGATTCCTCTATCATTGCTAGATCTACCTTAAGATTGACCTGCTTTAGAGGTTTTGAAGTCAGAACTTCCATTTTTAACTCTCTAACCTTTGCCTCCTTCCTTTCAGCAACGACCTGAGCCTTTCATAGATTCGTGTGTAGCAACTCCAAGTTTGTGGCCTCTTTGGAGGCATGATTTTGCATCTTCAGTAATAGATCTTTTATCTCTACAACATCTTCTTTCCTTTGATCAAATATGTTGATCGAAGCTATGAAACTTTCTATTATCAAGCCTAATCTACTAATCAAAGGGTAGTTTCCAAGGCCGAAATCACTTTGATACCAATTGTTACTAGTATGATTTCAAACAACTAGATTCATTGACCAAAAGACTTCTTACAAAGGATAGAGTGGGGCTTAAATGAGAACACCTAAACCAATAGTAGGATAAATGGGATCTTTTGTCTTTTGTAATTGCTGTAATGTTGGTAATGTAATGGTAGTTGCAAACAGTATTTTATATTTTAGGAAAGGTTCAAATTTTAGGGGAAATGCTACCCAAATTTCATTTACTCTATGTTGTTCTAGTGTTGGTATCATTGATTCTCTAGCAATTTGTTTATAAAAAAGTAAGATTGTGCATACTTAAATAGAATGGATTTGCAGCAAATTCTTACTATTTGGTTGTAATCAATTGATCATTTGAGTAAATAGTCAAGTTATCCTTTAATTTCTTGTCTCGATTTCATATAAATATGTTTCTATGTCATGTCCTCAAAGTAGATTTAGAGCAAATCATGCTCAAATAAAATGACTTCTAGAAGTAACCAATACTAGGAGATAGTGATGAGCTAGTCTAGCCCCTAGACCTATCACTCAGTTCCATATCTCGGATTCTTGATCAACCATACTCCATCAGGTTCTTGTCCTATTCCAATATATTTTGGAGATCACTTATATATTTGGACTATGAGTATATGGTCGTATCCCATTTATTTTTTTATTGTAATTGTAGTAAATGCCTTCCTTTGATTTTTTTATAGTTGTACATCAACAATGTAAAATTCAAGCTAGTAATACAAAAATTTACTTTAGCCTTAATTTTGGTCTTTTGACACCTTTTGTCATCACATATTTTTTACAATCCTTTTGCGTTAATAATCTCAAACATGGAACTTCAACGAGCTTTCAAAACATGCAACGTGTCTTTATAAAGTACCACATAAATATTGAGATGATATTCACAATACTCAAAATCTTTTCTAGCACTATATACTAAATGGACGCGTCTTTGGGTTAATTTGACGTGAAAACTTCAGAAATCAAAGTTTTCCTGCTTCATTTGAAACTGAAATGTCCATTTGTAAGCAAAATCTTAATGACAATAGAAAAATGATTGACTATAGAACCTGATAATTACTATCAAAACAAGGATCCAAAAACATATGGGTGACCTTTCAAATATAGATACAATCAGAATAAAACAACCATATGTTATTAAGAAGAGTGTTCAATGTGTTATCTTTTAACTTTTAAATGTTAAAGTTTATGAATTGTAACCATCATATAGATACAATCAGAATACAATGACAAAGATTGGTCCAATCAATTAAGCATGATTCACAAAGATGGCCATTAGAGAAAGAAAATTAGATATAAACATTTAACATGTAAATCAAAAACTAATGTTTACCATTCACATATCATAAGTATTTTGGACTTCAAATATATGTGATAAAACCAATGGGCCCCTATATTGAAACAACAACTAACTTGAATTTAAAAGTAGGTTGATTCACTTGATTCAATTGATTGAATTGATGAATGAGTTTGATTCAAGTTCCTCGTAGCATCTGTTAGAAAGGTTTTGGAGGTGTATGTAAGTGTTCAACATCTCTTTCAAACATTTGGACAACTTCCTTCATTGAAGGGCGATCACTAGGCTTCATTTGAATGCACCATAATGCAATTGTAATCATTTTCTTAAATAATTTCTTATCCATTTCCATGGAATCTTCCATTTCTATGTCTTTTCCATCATATAATTGGTCATATACCCAAGTAGGAAAGTAAATTTGGCTTGAATGGTTTGCATATGCATTTAAGTTCTTTTTTTTACCAACCATTTCCATTAACATTCCAAAACTATAAACATCAGCTTTGTATGAAATACCTCCACTGTTTTTGTAAAATAACTCAGGAGCCATATATCCCAATTTCCTCTTGCAGCAGTCAACGAAACAATACTATCATTTACTACAGATAATTTTGCTAGGCCATAGTCAGAAACCTTAAGGTTAAGAATCTCGTCAAGAAGAATATTATATGGCTTGATATCAAAATGTAAAATCTGCATCTCACACCCTTGATGTAGATATTCAATTCCATGAGCCACTCCTAATGCTATATCAAAAATCTTGTCATAACCTAAAAGAATATTTAATTCCGGTGAAAATATGTATGTATTTAAGGAACCACCAGGTATGAACTCATATACAAGAGCTTGCTTCAATCCTTCAACACAAAAACCAATTAATTGCACCACATTACCATGGTGAATCCTTCCAATAGTTGTAACTTCACTTATAAAGTCTTCCCCATTAGCTTTGGACTTATCTAACACTTTTATAGCCACAAGGCAACCATTCTAAAGTGTTCCTCTAAATACAGTACCAAAACTTCCTTCACCCAATTTATCCTTAAAACCTTTAGTTATATTTTTAATATCTGAGTAAGAGTATCTTATTGGCATGAGGTTATTGTGGTTACCTAAAAATTCTTTAATGACATCATACGTAGACAAATGCCTTCTATACCATTTATATATCAAGAATACAACCACAAATGGAGCCCCCAATACCATTTTTGGCGCTGGGATGTATAGTCCTACTGAAGAACATCATCAAGATAATGGAAGGGTAGTTTCCAATCTCTTTTCTTTTCCAAGCATTTTCTTTGCTTCTTCTATCTTCTGTCATTGATTGATTTTTGCATGAATTTCGTGTGCATATGGTGATGATTGACTCTTATATCTCCTACTTATATGAATGTAATTTCTGGTTGGTCAAACAAATTGTTCTTTTTATTTTATCTTATGCCATTTTTTTTTCTTTTTTTCATCTTCCTTGCAACATCAACTATTACCAGTGCAAGGACACCAATAAGTTGAGATATACACGTTGCTATTTTTGTTTTCCATGTCTCCAAATTTCATGAAGGTAATAATAATTGGGCAAATTGCACTATTTTGGAGAAAAACATTTCTCCAAAATTATACAACACAGATTTCTCTTTTACACCAAGAGAGATCTCCCTCAAAACTGACTTACAAACAACACAGCAGCACCACCTACAGTACCACTTATAGAGTTAACTCAGTAAAATTAAGCTACCGATTTTTCACAATAAATTCTAGCACCTATGTATTTTAAACAACCCTCAAATAATATGAATTTTACAAAGGATTCCTTAATGCAGAAAAGCCCCAAACCAAATTTCCAGGGTTTTAGTGAACAGTAACCCGAGATTCAATTTACTGCAATCGGGCCACAATAAATTTCAAAATTACAAACAAACAAAAAAAAAATGCAAACGCAATAGTTCTAATCTGAGCCTTAGAACAAAAACCCCCAAAACTTTCAACTTAGGACTCGATTTCTGTATACAAATATACATGTGTAATTCTAACGGATTTGTGTACAAATCATAATAATAATAGCGTTGAGCTCGTCTGTAACGACAAATACAACAACTTTAACCAATTAGAACTCGAGAAGCACAAATCTTTTTGAGCACCGAAGACCAAGAAGTTTACTACTTGTGTAAGAAAAACTACTATGAGCTCTTTGTCACCTTTCTCAAAAATCCGTCGAGAATTTAAACTGCAAAAGTATCCATTCTGCAGCTTCAGATCAGGGAATCAGCTTTTATGAAGAGGATCGGCAGCTTCGCCCTTGTCTCAGCTCCATTTTTTCATACGGGTCGACATGTTTCAAAATAGCCAAGGTTGTGTCAATTTTGTCCTGCAAATCGATCCTTCTTCAAAACTTGTCGCATAGATTAGTAGAACAATGTCCTGTAGCTTCAGTTTATCACCCGTCTCACCTAATACGACGTCGTGTTGCTCTGCGTGCTAATCATTCCTGCATTTCGAACACGGTTTTCGCCCATGAGCTTAAACGCAGAGATTAAGTCTTTTTTCTTTTTTCTTTTTTCTTTTTTTATCTAGTTTTCAACAGCCGTTGTTTTCACGCACGGCTTTAGATAATGAAAAACGCGTTTTGTGTATTACGTCGTTTTTAAGATAAAACGTTAAACACGCGGACACCCATGGCATCTCTAGTGCGGTGATGTAAAGTGTATACTTATTTTATCCAAACCATATAGGCATATGCATTGCATTACATATTAGATAACTTTCAATAATTACACAAGGTATGGGCGCATTGAAAATGCAAAACTATGGGGAGTTGGTCACATTATAATATTATGTGTACGAAATTCCAATATCTTATGCCAATATTCCTTGTTATTTGTTGCACGTTTTCTAAATATACATAAACATATTTTTCATTTATTTGTTATCATTTTTTTCATTAACAAAACTACAAAATGAAAGACCCCTTTTGTTCCCAACAACATTTTAAAAGAAACCTATTAGCTCTAACTCTTGATATTTTCTATTAGAAAGGATTCCAAGAATATAAAGATATATCTCTTAAGATATAGATATAATTGAGAAAGAAAAATAATTGTAAGTTATAAAAGAGATTGCTTCATAAATTATTTCCTACTTGTAAAACCTTGACACAAACAACAAGAATTAGTCCAATTGTTAAAGCTAGATTAATAAAGATGATAATTGGATAAAGAAGGATAGCACCATGTCTTCCCAACATAAACTCATTAGTTACATATAGATAGAATTTGAAGATTTGAAATTATGTAACAGCAAGAGTTATCATCAATCAACCAATAGTTTCTACATACTTTTGTACTTCAAATAAAGATGAGGAATTAATTACAATGTACTAAGTTATGAATTAACTTGCATCTATAATCAAGTAGAGTGACTTGATTCATTTGATTGAATTGATGAAGAAGTTGAATTCAAGTTTCCACAAACATCTGTTAAGAAGGGTTTGGGAGGCATTTGTAAGCATTCAGCATCTTCTTCAAACATTTGTATAACTTTGTTCATTGAGGGGCGATCACTAGGCTTCATTTGAATGCACCACAAAGCAATTGTAATCATCTTTTGAACTATTTTATTTTCCTCTTTTGTAGCACCTTCAATTTCTATGTTTTTTCCATCATGTAGCCGGTCATAAGCCCAAGTGGGAAAGTAAATTTGGCTTGAACAATTTGCATATTCATTCAAGTTCTTTCTTTTACCGGCCATTTCCATCAACAACATTCCAAAACTATAAACATCAGCTTTATATGAAATACCTCCAATATTTTTATAAAATAACTCAGGAGCCATATATCCTAATGTCCCTTTTGCAGCAGTTAAAGAAATAACACTATCATTTACCAAAGAAAATTTTGCTAGGCCAAAGTCAGAAACCTTGGGTGTAAACTTCTCATCAAGAAGAATATTGTGAGGCTTTATATCAAAATGTAAAATTTGCATCTCACATCCTCGATGTAAATATTCAATCCCATGAGCCACTCCTAGTGCTATATGAAACATCTTATCATAACTCAAAGGGGTACTTACTTGTGAAAATACGTGTTTATTTAAGGAGCCATTGGGCATGAACTCATACACCAAAGCTTGTTTTGACCCTTCAACACAAAAACCAATTAGTTGCACTATATTAGTATGATGAATCCTTCCAATAGTTGCAACTTCGCTCATAAAATCTTGCCCATTAGCCTTGGAATTATATAACATCTTTACAGCTACAAGGCAACCACTTTGAAGTGTTCCTTTAAATACAGAGCCATATCCTCCTTCACCCAATTTGTCTTTAAAACTTTTGGTCATTTTCTTGATATCTGAGTATGAGTATCTTATTGGCATGAGATTATTGTTCCTCACTAAAAATTCTTCAATAACATCATACTCTGACAAATGTCTCTTCCACCATTTATATGTCAAGAATGCCATCACAAAGGGAGCTCCAAGAATAGTTTTTACTGTTTGGTGGTATAATAGTACTGAAAAAAATCACCAATATAGATTGTAAGAGAATACATAGTTGTATTGCTGTTCAGTTTTTTTTTAAGTATACTTACGGCTCAATAACCTTAGATACTAGTGATTAACCACACTACTTTTTTTTTGGTTAAATATCTTTAATATTTCCATATTGGCCGTATGTTTAATTCTTGTTTTATAGTGTACAGAATAATCCGCTAAACAGCAGAAAAATTACTATAGAAGGATCCTACCGTAAAGCAAGGTCGCGAATGTAAGTACTCGAATTCCACCAGCTGCAAGGAATATAAAAAAAGTGAATTGATTTAAAAAATTGCTTAAATAATTTTCACCTGGGATCACACTCAGAAAGAAATAAAATCGATAATGTAAAACTTCTAGACCATATATTTGATCTTTAAATTGGATTATGCTCGATTCTGCGAGCTTGAGCTAAGGTCTAGCAGTAGATGACTTATTTACTAATTGAAGCTCAGAAGCACTGTTTCAATTAGGTTATAATTCAATTGATGTGAAAATATGCACAAAATCTAACCCTTTCTAGCTATCTTATCAAGGAATAACGATGGAAGGCAAAGTCTTATTCAAGACGGAAAGAAAATTTCTCAAGGGGTTTATATTTTTCATTTCCTCGTTGCTGCCAAAACCTAAACGAAACCTAAAATTTTAAGATCAACCATCTGCCAAGCACATGGTCATCCTTTACTTGAGTAATCATCAAGAGCAACTGATTTAATTCTATATCATTATGCCATTCTACAATATCATGCAAATAAGCTTCTGAGATCGAAACCTTACCTTTGCCATTGTTGTCAAATGCGTCTTCTGTTACTCCTATTTTGACAGAGAAAACAATAATGTTAGTGTTGGTTAACATAAAATTGGACTCAACACTTCTTTAAAATTTAATATAGAGTACTTGGTGTATTATCCATTTAGACACTAATGTTTCAATGAATTGAAAATTAGTTGGCTTAACAAGATTTCAGTTAGGTTTTAATGAAGAATTGAACTCCACTGATGTCCATAGTTTGCAACTCATCTGATGTCCATTGGTGGTGAAGTTGTTCATAAAAGAATTAAGGATTACTTGTTTGCTCAGGCAACCTACTTGTCTTTCATGGGACACTAAAGATAATGGAGGCTTTGCTATCAAGGTTTCAATTAGGTTATAACAGAATTTACATACTCACATGTATGGAATAGTAACTCTTTCTCACTATCTTATCAAAGCAAAAATAGGAAAAGATAGAGAAAAATTTGAATTCAAGATAAGAAGTTGATTTATTAAGAAATTTTTATTTTTTATTTTGTCATTGCTTCCAAATCCAAACAAAGCCTCAAATATTTTTCATTTATCAAATTTAAAACTTGTTTTTTTTTCATTTTAATCAAAAGATGAATCACTTTTCAAGCACCTGTTGTCTTCAACTTGCATTGTCAAAAAGGACAATTAACAAAATTATATATTGTCTTTCCATACTAAACTATCATGCAAATAACTCTTGAGATTGAAAACTCACCTGTCTCATGCATCTCATATCTGATTCTTATTGTGCTTTTTTGACAGAGGGAACAATACCATCCGCATTTGGAAACTTAGCATTAAAATTCAGCATTTCCTTTAAAGTTGAAAGTTTTGTACCGTTGTGCTGATTACTTAAACACTAACGTTAGAAGTCTAGGCTTTAAATTGGGCTGAGCTCGATCCAATGAGCTTGAGGTTAGTTGTTGCAGTTAACGAATTATTTGTTTATTGATGCTCGCAAGCATGGTCAACCATTTCCCAAGACATAGTTGTACTCAGCTTAGCTCATCGCCCAGGATGATTGATACAATTCCATATCATTGAATCACTCTGTTTCATCCTAGAAATAACATTTTGAGATTGGAACCTCACCTCTATCATACAGCCGATAAAGTCGTCCTCCTGACTCTGTAGTGACAACGAAAAAAATGTTGTCAATATTTGGAAACTTGACATTTCTATTAATGTTTTAAAATATTTTCATGTAACTTCAGTAATTTTTCATCATGTATTCATATTAGAACTATTTTCCTTGTTCAGATTATAAGGAATGATTTCTTTATTGGAAAAAAAAAAAGAAGAAAAAAATGATTACAATCAAAAGAGAGGTAGTGGTTCTTACCATAGATTACAGCTCCTAGTGCAAGCAGAAATTCTGCAACAATAAAAATAAATGATTCACAAATTATTTGGTATATTGACTTGATTAATTGTAAAAGTCTAGAAAGTAATGAAAAGTGAGATATGAATTATTTGTTTCATTTAATTCTATCTCACTGGCTCATTCTATCATACTCCTTCGAACAACTTTCTGAGACCAAAAATCTTACCTACGAATTTTATAAGTAGTCCCCAAAGGAATCCTGCTTTACCAAAGAAAAGAATAACATCAGATTCTGGAAAGTTTGGAATGAAAACTAGTTTTTATACCGCTAATCAGCAAGTAATATACAACAGTCTGTAATGACATTGTTTTAGTATTTGGTAAGCACCAAGAGGCTTCCCCTAAAAGAAGCTCACGTGCAAGCTAAAAGTTCAAGAATCCATGGGATATTGATGGTGTGGGTCAAAATCAGGCACAGAAGGAGAAAGAAATGCTTAAAAAGGGAAAATAATGCTCGACAGAAAAGATATCATAGAAACTGAAATTGTTGCCGTCGATTTTCTCGCACTCTTCACTCATCACCTCTTCGACGGTTGCACCAGTCAGTGAAATTCGCCCCATCGAGGTTGCCAGATTCCCTGTAGTTATCCGAGATTCCTTGGAACCATAAAAGCTTAAAACCATAGCGCAGTTGATAGTAAACGTTTGCACACGTATTTGGGTAATGATCTGGTGACGATGTTGGCAGTATTTTCTCTACTCGGCACGAGTCCTCCAAATCCTCTGGAGACGGGTCCGTAAGAACATATCTATAACCCTGGGAAGCGGACAAAGAAGGGTTGGAAGAAGAAACTCCATTACTAGAGCAGGTAGACATGTCCACATAATGCGGAGAATTCGCCGGCTTTTCGCAGTTCAAGAAAACCATTGTAGGTCCAGGGATCAAGCTATCAGAAAAGAGGTCCGACATGGGGTAAACAGAACCATCACAACTGACATATGGACCAAGATAACCTAGGGAGTATGGATCCCCGTCGCTGAAATTCCTCCAGTCTAGAGAATGGCCAGATATGAAGGAGTCGTTATTGTTCTGAAGACCAGAAGAATCCACAAGTCGGATTGTGTAGTCAGTGTAGTTGATTTCCTGGACGTTGTACTTTCCAGAATATAAGTACAACACTGTCTGATTATTCTTACATGCCAGATTGTATTTTTGATTGCCGCAGTTCTCTGGATCAGTCTCCAGCCGAAACGGATAGCTTATGTTACTGATGTTGCCGCAGAAAGAAGGAGGACAGTGATCATGAGTAGCGTTGGCACTGCGAGCCTGATGGACTACGACAAGAACAACAATTAGGGCCGTCAGTCCCCCGTGGAAGAACACTTCGGCTGCCATTGGGAAATTAGAGAAGATCTTGAGAGAAGGATATAGCTTCCGCGATCCCCAGCTACAGCTGGGAAACCTTGATGACCAGAAAAGGATAGAAAGAGCTTTCCGAGATGGCGCAAGATTCAGACTTAGTAGATGAAGAAGAAAAAATTTGGAAAATCCTCGTTTTAGAGGAGAAGAAGAAGAAAAAGAAAACAGGGCGGGGGAGCGCTGACTCCCGTTTCGGAGAAGACTCACCGGTGGAGACTCAAGTATATAATTCTGTTTTCTTAATTAACTTGAAACCATGATTTCCATCTTTAAGTAAGGTATAGTTTGTCATTTTGAAAATATAAAAAGTGTTATTTATCGTAATAAAAAGAGAATGTTATATACCCAAAAAAAAAAAAAAAACTGTATACGAGGCCTATCTGAAACAAATATTTTATCATGAAGCGAGAAAACAATAAAACTTATGGTATTTTTGGCCTCTTGGTGCGAAGTTTCTGAGTCAATAGACCATTACTTGCTCCCACGTGAAGGACGCACCCCTCGTCATGACTTGGTGCCAAGTGTTCATGTCAATTAGCCCATTTTTCACGCCCTCACTGAGGATGCATGCCCTGGTCAATACGCTTCGTGGGACTTGATTCTTCAATAATGGTTGCCTCAATTTCTCCATGCCCTGCTCAATATGGCGAGTACACGCGAATCTTCTGATAACTGATTACTTTACCTCTGGGTTTAAAATTCTCAAAGTTAATATTTTGGCGTCTTCAGAAAATAATTTTTAAAGTATATTTAGCGAAAAAAAAATTCAAAATCAGATTTTTTTCAACTTTATTTGATCTCATTTAAAAATAGAATAAGTTTCCAGAATATCATAGTATATTTTACAAGGAGTTTACCTTCTATGATGTGATGGGAGGACCAACGATGTTCAGTCATCACCACCGAAAGGTCCAAGTCCACACGAGAAGTTCACCCGAAATTTACTAGTCCCTTGATTGAAGTAAAGAGGTAATCATAGCAGAAGCCAAAGAGCAAGAAAAATCCTTATATTTTGCAAGTCCAACATGGTATTAGGTGGTCCTTCAAGTATCATGAGATATCCATTGATAGTAATGGTTGAAAGGAATTTGATAAGACAAAAGAAAACAAGCAACTAATAAAGTCTTTTTGTATTGCACATCAAAGACGTAATAATGATTCCTACCTCATGAAAACTAATGGCACTATCATATTAAGACTTTTCAATGTGCAAAGACTTCATGGTCAACATTCAAACAAGAGAGGGAACGTACGACACCATAGTGACGGTAATCTTGGCATTCAAATAGAAAATTTGAATAGTAAAGAATAGTATTATTAACCTCAATGCACCATCGGAATAATCAAGTGGGAGTTTGGAGAAATAGGCCATATAGCATTAACAAATGATGGCTCTTGCCATGACTAGATCATGCAACTCAAGGATAAGAAGTGAGCAAGAAAAATCCTTATATTTTGCAAGTCCAACACGGTATTAGGTGGTCCTTCAAGTATCATGAGATATCCATTGATAGCAATGGTTGAAATGAATTTGATAAGACAAAAGAAAACAAGTAACTAAGAAAAGTCTTTCTATATTGTACATCAAAGACATAATTAAGATTCCTATCTGAAGAAAACCAATGGCACTATCATATTAAGACTTTTTAATGTACAAAGATTGTGTGGTTAGCATTCAAACAAGAAAGGGAATGTGAGACACCATAGCAATGGTAACCTTTGCATTCAAATAGAAAATTTAAATATTAAAGAATAGTATTATTGACCTCAATGCACCATAGGAATGATCAAATGAGAATTTGGAGAAATGGGCCATATAGCATCAACAAACAATGGCTCTTGCCATGACAAGATCTTACAACTCAAGGATAAGAAGCGAGCAAGAAAAATCCTTATATTTTGCAAGTCCAACACGGTATTAGGTGGTCCTTCAAGTATCATGAAATATCCATTGATAGGAATGGCTGAAAGGAATTTGATAAGACAAAAGAAAACAAGCAACTAAGAAAAGTCTTTCTGTATTACACATCAAAGACGTAATAATATTCCTACCTCATGAAAACTAATGGCACTATCATATTAAGACTTTTCAATGTGCAAAGATTTTATAGTCAACATTCAAATAAGAGAGGGAACGTGAGACACCATAGTGACGTTAACCTTTGCATTCAAATAAAAAATTTAAATAGTAAAGAATAGTATTATTGACCTCAATGCACCATAGGAATGATCAAGTGGGAATTTGGAGAATGGGCCATATAGCATCAACAAACGATGGCTCTTGCCATGACTAGATCTTGCAACTCAAGGACAAAAAGTGAGCAAGAAAAATCCTTATATTTTGCAAGTCCAACACGGTATTAGGTGGTCCTTCAAGTATCATGAAATATCCATTGATAGGAATGGTTGAAAAGAATTTGATAAGACAAAAAAAAAACAAGCAACTAAGAAAAGTCTTTCTGTATTATACATCAAAGACGTAATAATGATTCCTATCTCATGAAAACCAATGGCATTATCATATTGAAACTTTTCAATGTGTAGAGACTTCATGTTCAACATTCAAACAAGAGAGGGAACGTGAGACACCATAGTGACAGTAACCTTTGCATTCAAATAGAAAAGTTAAATAGTAAAAAATAGTATTATTGACCTCAATGCACCATAGGAATGATCAAGTGAGAATTTGGAGAAATAGGCCATATAGCATCAACAAACGATGGCTTTTGCCATGACTAGATCTTGCAATTCAAGGATAAGAAGCAAGCAAGAAAAATCCTTATATTTTGCAAGTCCAACACGGTATTAAGTGGTCCTTCAAGTATCATGAAACATCCATTGATGGGAATGGTTGAAAGGGACTTGATAAGACAAAGAAAAGAAGCAACCAAAAAAAGATTTTCTATATTGCATATTAGAGACATAATTGAGATTTTTATCTCAAGAAAATCTATGATGCTTTCATATTAAGACTATTCAATGTACAAACACATTATGGTCAACATTCAAACAAGAGAGGAAGCAATAACAATAATATTTATATTCAAGTAGAAAATTCAAGGAGAAAAGAATTAGTATGGTCCTTAATGCACCATAGGGATAGTTGATGTGGGGTTTGGAAAAATGGGCCATGTAACATCCAAGCTAGGCCATTCATAAGTCTAATCCGCATAGAAGAGCAATATCGGCATTCCGGTAAAGGCTGTAAAATCTTCTTGGGCTGGTAATCGGATAGATTGGGCAAGCGTTATTAGTGGGCTTCAGTGGTCGTTGACTCCTACCGTGACTAGTTTTGGATAGGACTCTATGGTGGGCAACAATGTTGTGGGCTTAACAGCAGCTGTGAGACTGAATTCAGGAACTGGGTGTCGTCTCCCAGCTGGCAATTGCGAGCATATGGTGGGCAACAATGTCGTGGGCCTTCGAGCTGTGTGAGACTGAATTCAGGACTTGGGTGGCGCCTCCTAGCTAGCTATTGCACGCATAAGCTGCCTAGTCCCCCCAAAGTCAATGTTGACGGCTTAGCGTGAGCCTTTAGGAATTCGTGGGCATAGCAAATTAAGTTGAGCGTTGAGGTCTCAAGTTAGATTTTTAAGTCACTATTTATTTTTTTTTTAATGAAATAAAGACTGCACTCTTATCATTTATATTAATAGCACAGGTAAATTAAGGTGTGAAACAAACTTAAGTCACTATTTAACTGAATGAGAAAACATTGCGATTAATCAAAGCAGAGGACCCTTTTTTCCATCTAATCGAACTAACGGGTTTAACTGTTTGCCTAACATTTTGGTTGCTGAGAAAGGCCGGCTCATTGGTCTTTCATATCGGAGAACTATACGGCTCATTGCCTAATATTTTGGTATTTTCCAAAACCGGAGGACACAAAAACCGTCTTTTAAGTATTTTGTTCAGGCTTCTGGCGTCCTTGTACACACATGACCTATTGTTCCTTCAGTATGGATGAACTGGGAGAAACTCCTAAACACCGCGACAACACATCCCTTTTGCTTCTGTGAAGCCCCATCCGGGCAAAAGGTCTCTTTCCATGTTCCTATTTAGAACTCAGAGTTCATTTATTTGTTTATTTATTCTGAGAAGGGAAGCTATCAGATAAGCACAACAAAACCAAGATCCAACAATTATCTTACATTCCCTAGAGAAAACACAAACACTACAATTTATTATTTCATTTTTTCTCTTTGAAATTTGAAACCCCGATCGTCAGAAGCACACTCGCCCACTTTAAAACGATATCAAATCGCCAAAAAGGGAAATAAAAAAGATCTCAGAAAACGGAGCAGCGACCGTTTCGCTCCCAATCGCCGTATCGAGTGGGCTCAGGCCCCCGGGGCCCACTGACCTCGCCGGTCGCTTTATTCACGAAGACGCCGTCTTCCTCCTCGTTTTCATCTTCTGGATGACCATCCTTTTCTTTACCTTCGAGATCTTTGTCGGTAGCCTCTGCTCGTGGCTTATCAGAGTTCTCTTCCACAGGATATGGCTGCTGAGACACGGAGCAGATGAGTCGGCTCACTGATTTCGACCGGGAGAGAGTTACCAGGTCGGATCGAGCGTGGGAGACGGTTGAGAATAGACGGGGGGAGATTGCTCGCCGCCATTGAACAGAATGAGAGAGAGAAATTAACTCTCGAAAGTAGAGGGAGGTTGAAGTTACCTACTGAAGCTGTCCACAAGATAACGGCGTCGTGTTGCTGGCAAAATCCGCAACGTGGACTATTGATGGCCCTTGCTTTTGTCCAATCCGATAACATTCCACAGCAATAAAAAGAAAAAACGAGGAGAATAGCAATTATATCGGCGGTCATGAAAGAGAAGCCTCATTTTGTGGGGGTCTAGTTGACCACCAAATTCTACATTTTTACTTTTTTTTAATCTTTATTTTTCCCTAAGAATGATGAGATATAATCTACAACGTTAAATTTAATACGACGTCGTGTTGCTCTGCATGCTAATCATTTCGAACACCGTTTTCGTTCATGAGCTCAAACGCGCAGATTAACTCTTTTTTTATCTATTTTTAAAAAGCCATTGTTTTCACGCACTGCTTTAGATAATGAATAACGCATTTTGCGTATCACGTCGTTTTTAAGATAAAGCATTAGACACGCGGACACCCATGACATCTTTAGTGCGGTGATGTAAAGTGTATACTTATTTTATCCAAACCATATAGGCATATGCATTGCATTACATATTAGATAATTTTCAACACGAGGTATGAGTGCATTAAAAATGCACAAGTATGGGGAATTGATTACATTATAATATCATGTGTACAAAATTACAATTTCTAATGCCAATATTCCTTGTTCTTTGTTGCATGGTTTCTAAAAATACATAAGCATATTTTTCATGTAGTTGTTATCATTTTCTGTCATTAACAAAACTACAAAAATGAAAGACCCTTCTTTTCTCAACAACATTGTAGAAGAAACCTATTAGCTCTAACTCTTGATATTTTCTATTAGAAAGGATTCTAAGAATATGAAGATATATCTCTTAAGATATAGATATAATTGAGAAAGAAAAATAATTGTAAGTTACAAAAGAGATTGCTTGATAAATTATTTCCTACTTTTAGAACCTTGACACAAACATCAAGGATTAATCCAATTGTTAAAGCTAGATTGACAAAGACAATAATTGGATAAAGAAGGATAGAACCGTGCCTTCCCAACATAAACTCATTGATTATATATACATAGAATTTGAAGATTCGAAATTATGTAATGGTAGGAAATATCATAAATCAGCCCTTATACTTTGGTACTTCAAATAAAGATAAGGAATTAATTACAATGTATTAGGATATGAATTAACTTGCATCTACAATCAAGTTGAGTGACTCGATTCATCTAACTGAATTGATGAACAGGTTGAATCCAAATTTCCATTAACATTTGCTAAGAAGGGTCTGGGAGGCATTTGTAAGCATTCAACATCTTCTTCAAACATTTGTATAACTTTGTTCATTGAGGGGCAATCACTAGGCTTCATTTGAATGCACCACAAAGCAATTATAATCATCTTTTGAACTATTTTATTTTCCTCTTTTGTAGCTTCTTCAATTTCTATGTCTTTTCCATCATGTAGCCGGTCATAAGCCCCAGTGGGAAAGTAAATTTGGCTTGAACAATTTGCATATGCATTCAAGTTCTTTCTTTTACCAGCCATTTCCATCAACAACATTCCAAAACTATAAACATCAGCTTTATATGAAATACCTCCAATATTTTTATAAAATAACTCAGGAGCCATATATCCCAATGTCCCTCTTGCAGCAGTTAAAGAAATAACACTATCATTTACCAAAGAAAATTTTGCTAAGCCAAAGTCAGAAACCTTGGGAGTAAACTTCTCATCGAGAAGAATATTGTGAGGCTTGATATCAAAATGTAAAATTTGCATCTCACATCCTCGATGTAAATATTCAATCCCATGAGCCACTCCTAGTGCTATATGAAACATCTTATCATAACTCAAAGGGGTACTTACTTGTGAAAATATGTATTTATTTAAGGAGCCATTAGGCATGAACTCATACACCAAAGCTTGCTTTGACCCTTCAACACAAAAACCAATTAGTTGCACTATATTAGTATGATGAATCCTTCCAATAGTTGCAACTTCGCTCATAAAATCTTGCCCGTTAGCCTTGGAATTACATAACATCTTTACAGCTACAAGGCAACCACTTTGAAGTGTTCCTTTAAGTACAGAGCCATATCCTCCTTCACCCAATTTGTCTTTAAAACTTTTGGTCATTTTTTTGATATCTGAGTATAAGTATCTTATTGGCATAAGATTATTGTTCCTCACTAAAAATTCTTCAATAACATCATACTCTGACAAATGTCTCTTCCACCATTTATATGTCAAGAATGCCATCACAAAGGGAGCTCCAAGAATAGTTTTCACTGTTTGGTGGTATAAAAGTACTGAAAAAAATCACCAATATAGATTGTAAGAGAATACATAGCTGTATTGCTGTTCAATTTTTTTTTTAAGTATGCTTACAGCTCAATAACCTTAGATACTAGTGATTAACCAGGCTACTTTTTTTTTTGGTTAAATATCTTTAATATTTCCATATTGGCCGTATGTTTAATTCATGTTTTATAGTGTAAAGAATATTCCGCTAGATAGCAGAAAAATTACTATAGAAGGAACCTACCGTAAAGCAAGGTCGCGAATGTAAGTACTCGAATTCCACCAGCTGCAAGGAATATGAAAAAGTGAATTGATTTAAAAAATTGCTTAAATAATTTTCACCTGGGGTCACACTCAAAAAGAAATAAAAACGATAATGTAAAACTTCTAGACCATATATTTGATCTTTAAATTTGATTATGCTCGATTCTGCGAACTTGAGCAAGGCTGTAGTAGTAGATGACTTATTTACCAATTGAAGCTGAGAAGCAATGTTTCAATTAGGTTATAATTCAATTGATGTGAAAATATGTATAGAATCTAACTCTTTCTAGCTATCTTATCAAGGAACGACGGAAGGCAAAGTCTTACTCAAGACGGGAAGAAAATTTCTCAAGGGGTTTACATTTTTCATTTCCTCATTGCTGCCAAAATCTAAATGAAACCTAAAATTTTGAGATCAACCATCTGCCAAGCACATGGTCATCCTTTACTTGAGTAATCATCAAGAGCAACTGGTTTAATTCTATATAATTATGCCATTCTACAATATCATGCAAATAAGCTTCTGAGATCGAAACCTTACCTCTGCCATACTTGTCAAATGCATATTCTCTTACTCCTATTTTGACAAAGAAAACAATAATGTTAGTGTTGGGTAACTTAAAATTGGACTCAACATTTCTTTAAAATTTAATATATAGTACTTGGTGTATTATCCATGTAAACATTAATGTTTCAATGAATCGAACATTAGTTAGCTTAACAAGATTTCAGTTACGTTTTAATGAGGAATTGAACTCCACTGATGTCCATAGTTTGCAACTCATCTAATGTCCATTGGTGGTGAAGTTATTCGTAAAAGAATTAAGGAATACTTGTTTGCTTAGGCAACCTACTTGTCTTTCATGGGACACTAAAGATAATGTGGGCTCTGCTATCAAGGTTTTAGTTAGGTTATAATAGAATTTACATGGTCACATGTATGGAATAGTAACTATTTCTCGCTATCTTATCAAAGCAAAAATAGGGGAAGATAGAGAAAATTTTGAATTCAAGATAAGAAGTTGATTTATTAAGACATTTGTATTTTTCATTTTATCATTGCTTCCAAATCCAAACGAAGCCTCAAATATTTTTCATTTATCAAATTTAAAACTTTTTTTACATTGTAATCAATAGATCAATCACTTTTCAAGCACTGATTGTCTTCAACTTGCATTGTCAAAAAGGACAATTAACACAATTATATATCGTCATTCCATACTAAACTATACCATCCGCGTTTGGAAACTTAGCATTAAAATTCACATTTCCTTTAAAGTTGAAAGTTTTGTACCGTTGTGCTGATTACTTAAACACTAACGTTAGAAGTCTAGGCTTTAAATTGGGCTGAGCTCGATCCAATGAGCTTGAGGTTAGTTGTTGCAGTTAACGAATTATTTGTTTATTGATGCTCGCAAGCATGGTCAGCCATTTCCCAAGACATAGTTGTTCTCAGCTTAGCTCATCGCCCCAGGATGATTGATACAATTCCATATAATTGAATCACTCTGTTTCATCCTAGAAATAACATTTTGAGATTGGAACCTCACCTCTATCATACAGCCGATAAAGTCGTCCTTCTGAATCTGTAGTGACAACGAAAAAAATGTTGTCAATATTTGGAAACTTGACATTTCTATTAATGTTTTAAAATATTTTCATGTAACTTCAGTAATTTTTCATCATGTCTTCATGTTAGAACTATTTTCTTTGTTCAGATTACAAGGAATGATTTCTTTATTGAAAAAAAAAAAAAGATGAAAAAAATGATTACGATCAAAATAGAGGTAGTGGTTCTTACCATAGATTACAGCTCCTAGTGCAAGCAGAAATTCTGCAACAATAAAAATAAATGATTCACAAATTATTTGGTATATTGACTTGATTAATTGTAAAAGTCTAGAAAGTAATGAAAAGTGAGATATGAATTATTTGTTTCATTTAATTCTATCTCACTGGCTCATTCTATCATACTCCTTCGAACAACTTTCTGAGACCAAAAATCTTACCTACGAATTTTATAAGTAGTCCCCAAAGGAATCCTGCTTTACCAAAGAAAAGAATAACATCAGATTCTGGAAAGTTTGGAATGAAAACTAGTTTTTATACCGCTAATCAGCAAGTAATATACAACAGTCTGTAATGACATTGTTTTAGTATTTGGTAAGCACCAAGAGGCTTCCCCTAAAAGAAGCTCACGTGCAAGCTAAAAGTTCAAGAATCCATGGGATATAGATGGTGTGGGTCAAAATCAGGCACAAAAGGAGAAAGAAATGCTTAAAAAAGGAAAATAATGCTCAACAGAAAAGATATCATTGAAACTGAAATTGTTGCCGTCGTTTTTCTCGCATTCTTCACTCACCACGTGTTAGATGGTTGCACCGGTCAGTGAAATTCGCCCCATCGAGGGTGCAAAGGCTTGGGCCCGTGTAGTTGTCACACATTACTTGGACCCATGAAAGCTTAAAGCCATAGCCCAGTTGATAGTAAACTTTTGCACACGTATTTGGGTAATGATCTGGTGACGATGTTGGCAGTATTTTCTCTACTCGGCACGAGTCCTCCAAATCCTCTTGAGACGGGTCCCTAAGAACATATCTATAACCCTGGGAAGCGGACAAAGAGGGGCTGGAAGAAGAAACTCCATTACTAGAGCAGGTAGACATGTCCACATAATGCGGAGAATTCGCCGGCTTTTCGCAGTTCAAGAAAACCATTGTATGTTCAGAGATCAAGCTATCAGAGAAAAGGTTCCACATCATGTAAGAAGAGCCACTACAATTGACAAATACACCACTATAATAATATAGGGAGTATGGATCCCCCATGCTGAAATTAACCCAGTCTAGAGAATGGGCAGAGATGAAGGAGCCGTTATTTTCCTGAATACCCGAATCCACAACTCGGATCGTGTAGTCAGTGTAGTTGATTTCTTTTACGTTGTACTTTCCAGAATGTAAGTACAACACTGTCTGATTATTCTCACATGCCAGATTGTATTTTTGATTGCCGCAGTTCTCTGGATCAGTCTCGAGCCGAAACGGATAGCTTATGTTACTGATGTTGCCGCAGAAAGAAGGAGGACAGTGATCATGAGTAGCGTTGGTACTGCGAGCCTGATGGACTAGGACAAGAACAACAATTAGGGCCGTCAGTCCTCCGTGGAAGAACACTTCTACTGCCATTGGGAAATAGAGAAGATCTTGAGAGAAGGATATAGCTTCCGCGATCCCCAGCTACAGCTGGGAAACCTTGATGACCAGAAAAAGAGAGAAAAAGCTTTCCGAGATGGCGCAAGATTCAGACTTAGTAGATGAAGAAGAAAAAATTTGGAAAATCCTCGCTTTAGAGGACAAGAAGAAAAAGAAAACAGGGCGGGGGAGCGCTGACTCCCGTTTCGGAGAAGACTCACCGGTGGAGACTCAAGTATATAATTCTGTTTCCTTAATTAACTTGAAACAATGATTTCCATCTTTAAGTAAGGTATAGTTTGTCATTTTGAAAATATAGGAAGTGCTATTTATCACACTAAAAAGAGAATGTTATAAACCAAAAAAAAAAAAAAACTGTATATGAGGCCTATCTGAAACAAATATTTTATCATGGAGCGAGAAACAATAAAACTAATGGTATTTTTGTAAGAAGAAGGACGCGGCACGCCTCTTGGTGCGAAGTTTCTGAGTCAATATACCATTACTTGCTCCCACGCGAAGGACGCACCCCTAGTCATTGCTTGGTGCCGAGTCTTCACGCCCACGCTGAGGATGCATGCCCTGGTCAATACGCGTTCGTCGGACTTGATTCTTCAATAATGGTTGCCTCAATTTCTCCATGCCCTGGTCAATACGCGTTCGTGGGACTTGATTCTTCAATAATGGTTGCCTCAATTTCTCCATGCCCTGGTCAATACGCGTTCGTGGGACTTTACTCTTCAATAATGGTTGCCTCAATTTCTCTATGATGTGATGGGGGACCAACGATGTTCAGTCATCACCACCGCAAGGTCCAAGTCTACACGAGAAGTTCACCCGAAATTTACTAGTCCCGTGATTGAAGTAAAGAGGTAATCATCGCAGAAGCCAAAGTTCATAAATCCGTCAAACAAGAGATATTAAAAAGGCTGAGAAACCTTCCAGACCAGTACAGAGATGGATCTTTGCCTAAAACCTTCAATCTTTCTCTTCTTCGTGTTTATGGCTGTCATCATAGACCTTGGAGAATGCCAAAATGAGTGTAATGAATCCCGGTGTGGAGCCCATGGTCCACCCGTACGGTTTCCCTTCCGACTCAACAGCCAACCAGACCGCTGTGGGTATCCTGGATTTCATCTATCATGCACTGAAACAAATGATACGGTGCTCGAGCTGCCGATTTCAGTAAAGCTCTTTGTCAAAGAGATTAACTACACATCTCAGGTTATTCAATTATATGATCCACATGATTGTTTTCTAAGGCAGTTTCGGGCACTCGATCTATCTTCCACGCATTTTCGATTCAATCAAGAATTCTACAACAATGGCTTCCAAAACTCTGGCTTGTTCAATTGTTCCCCAAGAGAAGTGGACTATCTCAAAATCATCACTTGTTTCAGTGGCCCAGGCTATCAAGTTTATGTCGCGGGCACTCGTCTCCCAGTCAACACAGAATTGCTGTCTTGTACAAAGATGTGTAGTCTTCGATCAATTCCAGATGATATCGTGTCCTCCAATGAGAAAATTCTCGAAATGAAGTGGTCCAGACCAGATTGCGGACTCTGTGAAGTAAAAGGCAAGAAGTGCAGATGGAAGAATAATAGCACTCAGTCAGAAACTGAGTGCTTCCCCAGAGATGCAGGTATTGTCTTCTATCCAGTTCTTCACGGTTCTCAAGCTAACATGTATATATTAGGTCAAGATAAGCATATACCTTATCCTCTGCAACAGCGGATTTTCCAGCCCCGCTGATTCATTCATCTAACAGCGTAAAATTTAAAGCGAGAAGCCAGAGAGACTCGGCATTTCCAATTTGTGCCTTAAATTAAACATCATCTTTCCAGTGGATGAATAATAGAGTTTCGTTGCAACATGAATTAGCCAATCAACTTCTCCTCGTCAATCTTCGATGTAGATGAATGACTGATCAGGGTAAGCTTCCGTAGTAAGCTAATTTAAAAACCAAAACATGACACTTTTGAATGGCATCGGCAAAAAAATAACTCCTCTAGTTTCGACCAGAAAGGGGCATCATTCTTTAAAAGTAACCAGGCATGTGCTGGTAAAGAATCTTATTAGGCTATCTAGCTTTTTCTCCTCGAGGACTTTCTCCAACTGTCGTCGTTGGACGCCAGGCAAGAGGTAACTTCCTCACAATGATGCCATAAAAATGCAATACCGATAAATCATTGCATAACTCAATTAATTCAATCCTTTAATACATACCATCGGGACTTGGTTCTGATTTCTCTATTTGAAAAAATGAAATTGTATAGGTGGGATTTTGACTAAGTTATTAGTACAGAATTCTTACCAACTATATATTTTTTCATATATATAACAAAAGGCTAATTATGTAAGTTTTTATCAGGTACATCAACAAAGTTAGTGACTACTAAATTGGTGACTACTGGTAAGTTGTCTTTGACCATTTGAAATTCTCATTAGTAGGGTGACAGATTCCTAACTTAAAAATGTTTTACATACAGGTCTAATCTTAAGTGTATTTCTTTTAGTTTTAGTAGTCTTTGCTCTCTATCGTATTTATAGCCATGGTAAAATTAAAAGAGAAAACCAAGCAAAGATTGAAAAGTTTTTAGAGGATTATAGAAATTTTAAGCCTACAAGATACTCATATGTTGACATTAAAAGGATTACAAATCAATTCATTGAAAAGTTAGGCCAAGGAGCTTATGGGACAGTGTTTAAAGGAAAGCTTTCCAATGAAGTTCATGTTGCTGTGAAGATTCTAAACATATCCAAGGGAAATGGAGATGAATTCATAAATGAAGTAGGAACAATGGGTAAGATCCATCATGTTAATGTGGTTCGCTTGGTTGGTTTTTGTGCTGATGGATTTAGGCGAGCTTTAGTCTATGAATTTTTACCAAATGGTTCCTTATTCAAGTTCATATCTTTAGCAAACATTAAGAAAAATCTACTTGGTTGGGACAAGTTGCAAAATATCGCTTTTGGTGTAGCAAAAGGAATTGAATATCTTCACCAAGGATGTGATCAACGAATCCTTCATTTTGATATCAAACCTCATAACATTTTGCTAGATGAGAATTTCAATCCAAAAATATCTGATTTTGGTCTTTCCAAATTGTGTTCCAAGGATCAAAGTATAGTATCTATGACTACAGTCAAGGGAACCATTGGTTACATTGCACCTGAAGTGTTTTCTAGAAACTTTGGGAATGTGTCTTATAAATCAGATGTGTATAGCTTTGGAATGTTGTTGCTTGAAATAGTTGGTGGAAGGAAAAATATTGATGATATGTCAGAGAACACTAATCAAGTTTATTTTCCTGAATGGATCTATAACTTCTTAGAACAAAGAGAAGACTTACGAATCTTTATCGATGATGATGGAGATGCTAAAATTGCAAAGAAACTAGCAATTGTAGGGCTTTGGTGCATCCAATGGCACCCGATAGATCGTCCTTCTATGAAAGTTGTGATTCAAATGTTGGAAGGAGAAGGAGATAAGTTAACCATGCCTCCAAATCCCTTTTCCTCTACAAGCATTTCAAAGGTCAATGCAAGAGCTCTAAATCATGAGTTAGAGGTGATCCCAGAATCAGATTAAGTATTTGAAAACTTGGAGCTACAACACCAATGCATAAATCAACTATCTTGTACTTGAAAGAATTTATTGTGTTGTAATTAGTGCAAGGGCTTCTCTTTTTTCTTGTTTTAGCCTATGAGCAACTTATTTTTGCTCTCTTTTTGTTTCCTCTCTTGTCTTTCCTTTTTTGTTGTCTATTTCAATGTTTCATGATTTAACAATTGGATTCTAATATCATATATTTGTTTTTGGTGAGAAATAAGTGTTATTGCATGTGAATTGCCTTTTTCCAAAAGGAAATTTTGAGGATAAAAGTCACATATAAAAAAAATATGGTCATTCACTAATGCTTAAATATAAAGAAATATTATTTCAATTCATAAGCTAACTTTTATATTGGACATTAAGCTTTCTAAGATGCTATCAAAATCCAAATCGATCCATTACAATCCCCATTCAACTGAGTTTTCAAAATATGCTTAATGTATGAGAAATATCAATTCTACCATATTCAACCTTAAACCCAATTTAAGTTTGGTAAGCGAAAAAGAATTAAGATTAAAAGTCCAATATAAGAAAAATAAAATCCTTGATTAATTTTTAAATTCAAAAAAATATCTCCTTAACTCATAACCTAACTTTTATGTTAAACTTTGGACTTTCTTGTCAAAATTTGCACATTTAGCATAGCAAATAGCTAGTCATGAAAAGAATATCTATACTTTATAAATCATACACCATGGATTTCTAGTTATATATATTCATATGATATATCCTAACTATGTAATTACTTGATCTCAATCATACATTACAAAAACTTAAAAAGTTGTGTTCAAATAAGTTTCAAGGAAGGCTCATCTTGAATAATTTCATTAGCTTACTTAAATTGAAATTTAAGGCCAACTTCATCATAAACCTCCACTAATGCTAACTTCAATTTAGGGCTCAAAAGGGTACTGAGTTTCTAATTATATTAATTAATAGATTAAAAAGCACCAAAAAAATGAAGAAACAATGATCTGCAAGGATGGATGTATATTGATGGATTACATAGATTGATTTCTTGTAAGCCCTACCTAGTTGCCAAATAAATGTGAACTTTGCTTGGTATGAAAAGGAAAGAAATACTACCATAGCTCTTTTGTCTTTTGAGTCCATGGTGTGTTTAGTATATCTTGGATTCACTTCAAGTCAATGGTAATTAAGGCACATCATTGTCCTAAGTTTGGTTTTTCTTGAAATACCACTTCCTAACAAGTTGCTAAGTAAACCTAAAGTTTGCTTCATATGAAAAGGAAAGAAGTCCTACTATAACTTCTTTGTCTTTTAAGTCCATGGCTTGATTAAGTTGAGTTAAATTTACTACAAGTTAATGGTGACTAAGGCAAATCATTGTCCTAATTAATGCTAGTTTGTCTTTTTCTTGAAATATTGCTTCTTATTAGGTTGCCTAATAAACATGAAGCTTGCTTCATCAGAAAAAGTCCTAGCATAATTCTTTTGATTTTTGAGTGCATGGCATGATTAGCACATCTCATATTGATTTCATGTCAATGGTGATTAAGGCACATCATTGTCCTAGGTCATGCAAGTTTGTATGTTTGTTGAAATATCATTTTCTTACCAACTTGCCAGATAAACATAAAGCTTGCTTATTGTGAAAGGGAAATAAGTCCTATCATAACTCTTCTAAGTCCATGGCATGATTTACAAGTCTCAAATGGACTCCAAGTCAATGGTGATTAAGACACATCATTGTCCTAGTTCATGCTAGTTTGGTTTTTTCTTGAAATATTTTTTTCCTAACAAGTTGTCAAAAAAAACATGAACTTTGCTTAGTGTGACAAGGAAAGGAGCCATGCCATAACTTTATTGACTTTTGAGTCCATGGCGTGATTAACATGTCTCAAACAACTCCAAGTCAATGGTGATCAAGGCTCTTTATTGTTGCAACATTTAGACAATGGAAGAAAGGTAAAAATAATTAATGTAAGACTAATGTTTGTATAAAGTAAGGGAAAAAAAAAAAGAAAGAAAGAAATTTGATCCTAATGCAATCCTTAAAAATATTTGTAACTTTATGTTACATCTATTGATATGAATGATTTAAAAAGATTTAATGAGTCAAAAAAAGAAGCAAGTAAGAAAAACCCTTATATTTTGTAAGTCCAATACAATATTAGGTGGTCCTTCAAGTATCATGAAATATTCATTAATGAGAATGATTGAAATGAATTTGATAAGGTAGAGAAAACAAGCAACTAAGAATAGTCTTTCTATATTGCACATCAAAGATATAATTAAGATTCCTATTTCAAGAAAACCAATGGCACTCTCATATTAAGACTTTTCAATGTGCAAAGACTTTATGTTCAACATTTAAACAAAAGAGGGAACATGAGACACCATAGTAATGATAACCTTTGCATTCAAGTAGAAAATTTGAATAACAAAGAATATTATTATTGACCTTAATGCACCACAAAAATTATTGAGTAGGAATTTGGAGAAATGGGCCATATAGCATCAAGGAACGATTGGCTCTTTCCATGACTAGTTGTAGCAAGTCAAGGATAAGTAGCAAGCAAGAAAAATCCTTATATTTCACAAGTCCAACACAGTATCGGGTGGTCCTTCAAGTATCATGAAATATCCATTGATAGGAATGGTTGAAAGGAATTTGATAAGATAAAGAAAACAAGCAACAAAGAAAAGTCTTTCTCTATTGCACATCAAAGACGTAATAATGATTCCTACCTCATGAAAACCAATGGCATTCTCAATTAAGACTTTTCAATATGCAAAGACTTTATGGTCAACATTCAAACAAGAAAGGGAACATGAGACACCATAGTAACGATAACCTTTGCATTCAAGTAGAAAATTTGAGTAGCAAAGAATATTATTATTAACCTTAATACACCACAAAAATGATTGAGTAGGAATTTGGCGAAATGGGCCATATAGCATCAAGGAACGATTGGTTCTTTCCATGACTAGTTGTAGCAAGTCAAGGATAAGAAGCAAGCAAGAAAAATCCTTATATTTTACAAGTCCAACACGATATCAGGTGATCCTTCAAGTATCATGAAATATCCATTGATAGGAATGGTTGAAAGGAATTTGATAAGACAGAGAAAACAAACAACTAAGAATAGTATTTCTATATTGCATATCAAAGACATAATTAAGATTCCTATCTCAAGAAAACCAATGGCACTCTCATATTAATACTTTTCAATGTGCAAAGACTTTATGGTTAACATTCAAACAAGAGGGGGAAACATGAGACACCATAGTGACGATAACCTTTGCATTCATGTAAGAAATTTGAGTAGCAAAAAATATTATTATTGACCTCAATGCACCATAGGAATGATTGAGTAGGAATTTGGAGAAATGTGCGATATAGCATCAACGAACGATTGGATCTTGCCATGACTAATTTTAACAAGTCAAAGATAAAAAGCATGTAAGAAAAAACCCTTATATTTTACAAGTACAACATGTATTAAGTGATCTTTCAAGTATCATGAAACGTCCATTGATGGGAATGATTGAAATGAATTTGATAAGGTAGAGAAAACAAGCAACTAAGAATAGTCTTTCTATATTGCACATCAAAGACATAATTAAGATTCCTATATCAAGAAAACCAATGGCACTCTAATATTAAGACTTTTCAATGTGCAAAGACTTTATGTTCAACATTTAAACAAGAAAGGGAACATGAGACACCATAATAGCAGTAACCTTTGCATTCAAGTAGAAAATTTAAGTAGCAAAGAATATTATTATTGACCTTAATGCACCACAAAAATGATTGAGTAGGAATTTGGAGAAATGGGTCATATAGTATCAAGGAACAATTGGCTCTTTCCATGACTAGTTGTAGCAAGTCAAGGATAAGAAGCAAGCAAGAAAAATCCTTATATTTTACAAGTCCAACACGGTATCAGGTGGTCCTTCAAGCATCATGAAATATCCATTGATAGGAATGGTTGAAAGGAATTTGATAAGACAAAAGAAAACAAGCAACTAAGAAAAGTCTTTCTCTATTGCACATCAAAGACATAATAATGATTCCTACCTCATGAAAACCAATGGCACTATCATATTAAGACTTTTCAATGTACAAAGACTTTATGTTCAACATTTAAACAAGGGAGGGAACATAAACACCATAGTAATGGTATTCAAATAGAAAATTTGAATAGTAAAGAATAGTATTATTAACCTTAATGCACCATAGGAATGATCAAGTGGGAATTTGGAGAAATGGGCCATATAGCATCAACAAACGATGGCTCTTGCCATGACTAGTTCTTGCTATTCAAGGATAAGAAGCGAGCAAGAAAAATCCTTATATTTTGCAAGTCTAACACGGTATTAGGTGGTCATTTGAGTATTATGAAACATCCATTGATAGGAATGGTTGAAAGGGATTTGATAAGACAAAGAAAAGAAACAACGAAAAAAAGATTTTCTATATTGCATATTAGAGACATAATTGAGATTTTATCTTAAGAAAATCTATGATGCTTTCATATTAAGACTATTCATTTAATGCACCACAGGAAAGATCAAGTGGGAATTTGGAGAAATGGGCCACATAGCATCAATGAATGATTGACTCTTGCCATGACTACTTTTAGCAAGTCAAGGATAAAAAGCAAGCAAGAAAAACCTTTATATTTTGCAAGTCCAACAAGGTATTAGGTGGTCCTTCAAGTATCATGAAATGTCCATTGATAGGAATGGTTGAAAGGAATTTGATAAGATAAAGAAAACAAGCAACTAAGAAAAGTCTTTCTCTATTGCACATCAAAGACGTAATAAATATTCCTATCTCAAAAAAACTAATAACACTCTCATATTAAGACTTTTCAATGTGCAAAGACTTTATGTTTAACATTCAAATAAGAGAGGGAACATGATACACCATAGTAATGGTAACCTTTGCATTCAAGTAAAAAATTTAAATAGTAAAGAATATTATTATTGACTTTAATGCACCACAAGAAAGATCAAGTGGGTATTTGGAGAAATGGGCCACATAGCATCAATGAATGATTGACTCTTGCCATGATTACTTTTAGCAAGTCAAGGATAAAAAGCAAGCAAGAAAACCCTTAAATTTTGCAAGTCCGACATGGTATTAGGTGGTCCTTCAAGTATCATGAAATGTCCATTAATAGGAATGATTGAAAGGAATTTGATAAGATAAAGAAAACAAGCAACTCAAGAAAACGTAATAAAGACGTAATAAAGATTCATATCTTTAATTACCAAAGACTTTATGGTCAACATTAAAAAAAAATAAAAGGAACCTGAGACACCATTGTAACAATAACCTTTGCATTCAAGTAGACAATTTAAGTAGCAAATAATATTACTATTGACCTTAATGCACTACTAGAAAGATCAAGTGGGAATTTGGAGAAATGGGCCACATAGCATCAATGAACAATTGACTCTTACCATGACTACCTTTAACAAGTCAAGGATAAGAAGGAAGCAAGAAAAACCATTATATTTTGAAAGTCCAATACGGTATTAAATGGTCCTTCAAGTATCATGAAATGTCCATTGATAGGAATGGTTGAAAGGAATTTGATAAGATGAAGAAAACAAACAACTAAGACAAGTCTTTATCTATTGCACATCAAAGATGTAATAAAGATTCATATCTCAAGAAAACCAATGACACTTTCATATTAAGACTTTTTAATGTGCAAAGACTTTATGTTTAACATTCAAATAAGAGAAGGAAAGTGATACACCATAGTAATGGTAACCTTTACATTCAACTAGAAAATTTGAGTAGTAAAGAATATTATTATTGACTTTAATGCACCATAGGATAGATCAAGTGGGAATTTGGAGAAATGGGCCACATAGCATCAACAAACAATTGGCTCTTGCCATGACTAGTTGTAGCTAGTCAAGGATAAAAAGCAAGCAAGAACAATCATTATATTTTGCAAGTCCAACACAGTATCGGGTGGTCCTTCAAGTATCATGAAATATCCATTGATAGAAATGATTGAAAGGAATTTGATAAGATAAAGAAAACAAGCAACTAAGAAAAGTCTTTCTTTATTGCACATCAAAGACATAATAATGATTCCTACCTCATGAAAACCAATGGCACTCTCATATTAAGACTTTTCAATGTGCAAAGACTTTATGGTCAACATTCAAACAAAAGAGGGAATGTGAGACACCATAGTGACGATAACCTTTGCATTCATGTAGAAAATTTAAGTAGCAAAGAATATTATTATTGACCTCAATGCACCATAGGAATGATTGAGTGGGAATTTGGAAAAATATGCCATACAGCATTAACGAATGATTGGATCTTGCCATGACTAGTTTTAACAAGTCAAAGATAAGAAGCATGTAAGAAAAAACCCTTATATTTTGCAAGTACAACATGGTATTAAGTGATCCTTCAAGTATTATAAAGCGTCCATTGATAGGAGTGGTTGAAAGGGATTTAATAAGACAAAGAAAAGAAGCAACCAAAAAAAGATTTTCTATATTGCATATTAGAGACATAATTGAGATTTTTATCTCAAGAAAACCTATGATGCTTTCATATTAAGACTATTCAGTGTACAAAGACATTATGGTCAACATTCAAACAAGAGAGGAAGCAATAACAATAATATTTATATTCAAGGAGAAAAGAATTAGTATGGTCCTTAATGCACCGTAGGGATAGTTGATATGGGGTTTGGAAAAATGGGCCATGTAACATCCAAGCTAGGCCATTCACAAGCCTCATCTGCATAGAAGAGCAATATCGACATTCCGGTAGAGGCTGTAAAATCTTATTGGGCTGGTAGTCGGATAGATTGGGCAAGCGTTGTTAGTGGGCAGCGGATGTCGACTCTTACCGTGACTAGTTTTGGATAGGACTCAATGATGGGCATCAATGTTATGGCTTTAGAGCAGCTGTGAGACTGAATTCAGGAACTGCGTGGCGTCTCATAGCTGGCAATTGCAAGCATATGGTGGGCAACAATGTCGTGGGCCTTAGAGCAGTGTGAGACTGAATTCAGGAATGGGGTGGCTCCTCCTAGCCAGCGATTGCAACCATAAGCTGCCTGGCCCCTCCGAAACCAATGTTGATGGCTTGGCGTGAGCCTTTAGGAATTCGTGGGCATAGCAAATTAAGTTGAACGTTGAGGTCTCAAGTTAAATTTTTAAGTCACTATTTAACTGAACTAAAAAACATTGCGATTAATCAAAACAGAGGACCTTTTTTTTTTCCATATAATCGAACTATACAGGTTTAACTGTTTGCCTAACATTTTCGCTGCTGAGAAAGGCCGGCTCATTGGTCTTTCATATCGGAGAAATATAGGGCTCATTGCCTAATATCTTCCGGCGTCCGTGTACACAAATGATCTACTGTGCGACAACACATCTCTTTTGCTTCTGTGAAGCCCATCCAGGCAAAAGGTCTCTTTCCATGTTCCTATTCAGAACTCAGTGTTCATTTATTTGTTTATTTATTCTGAGAAGGGAAGCTATCAGATAAGCACCACAAAACCGAGATCCAACAATTATCTTACATTCCCTAGAGAAAACAGAAACACTACAATTTATTATTTCATTTCTTCTCTTTGAAATTTGAAACCCCGATCGTCAGAAGCACACTCGCCCAATTTAAAACGATATCAAATCGCCAAAAATGGAAATAAAAAAGATCTCAGAAATCGGAGCAGCGACCGTTTCGCTCCCAATCGCCGTATCGAGTGGGCTCAGGCCCCCGGGGTCCACCGACCTCGCCGGTCGCTTTATTCACGAAGACGCCGTCTTCCTCCTCGTTTTCATCTTCTGGATGACCTTCCTTTTCTTTACCTTCGAGATCTTTTTCGGTAGCCTCTGCTCGTGGCTTATCAGAGTTCTCTTCCAGAGGATATGGCCGCTGTGTCACGGAGCAGATAATTCGGCTCACTGATTTCGACCGGGAGAGAGTTACCAGGTCGGATCGAGCGTGGTAGATGGTTGAGAGTAGACGGGGCAGATTGCTCGCCGCCATTGAGCAGAGTGAGAGAGAGAAACAAACTCTCGAAAGTAGAGGGAGGTTTAAGTCACGTATGGAAGCTGTCAACAAGATAACGGCGTCGTGTTGCTGGCAAAATCTGCAACGTGGACTATTGATGGGCCTTGCTTTTGTCCAATCCGACAACAAGATCGGGCCTTCACTAAAAAATTTTGGTGAGGCATCATCGTAACATTCCACAGTAATAACAATAATTACAAGATCCTATTACACGGCCTTTGAGATGTCTCGGTGGACCCACTCTTTCCCATCGGAACCATTCACTGTCCTAAGGAGAAGATTTGGTACCTTCAGTTAGAACGGAAGAGTTCGTAAATTCTGAAAGCATGCCACGAATTCGGATCCGCCGTACCACCAAGAGGTGAAGTTTTACTGTTAAAAAGAAAAACAAGGAATATAGCAATTATATAGGTGCTCATCATGGAAGAGAAGCCTCAGTTTGTGAGGGTCTAGTTGACCACCAAAATCTACATTTTTACTTTTTTAACCTTTTTATTTTCCTAAAAATGATGGGATATAACCCACAACATTCAATTTCGAATTAATGTATGTTTTCTTTCTGTTAAATATGATCGGATGGATAGTAATTACTTTGTTGCGCATGTCAACTAAAAGGGAGAGACAAAAGGATAAAATAGTTAAATAAAGTGTTCCAGTCATTCCTTTTCTTTTAAACCGATCCTTCTTCAAAACTTGTCGCATACATAAGAAGAACGATGTTCCTTCACGCAGAATAATGTCGTGTAGCTTCAGTTTATCACCCGTTTCACCTAATACGACGTCGTGTTGCTCTGCTCGCTAATCGTTCCTCAAACACAGTTTTCGTCCATGAGCTCAAACGCGCAGATTAACTCTTTTTTTTTTCTTTTTTTTTTTTAGATAATAAAAAACGCATTTTGCGTATCACGTTATTTTTAAGATAAAACGTTAAACACGCGGACACCCATGGCATCTTTAGTGCGGTGCTGTAAAGTGTATACTTATTTTATCCAAACCATATAGGCATATGCATTGCATTACATATTAGATAATTTTCAATAATTACACGAGGTATGGGCGCATTGAAAATGCACAACTATGGGGAGTTGGTCACATTATAATATTATGCGTACGAAATTACAATATCTTATGCCAATATTCCTTGTTATTTGTTGCACGTTTTCTAAATATACATAAACATATTTTTCATTTATTTGTTATCATTTTTTTCATTAACAAAACTACAAAATGAAAGACCCCTTTTTTTCCCAACAACATTTTAAGAGAAACCTATTTGCTCTAACTCTTGATATTTTCTATTAGAAAGGATTCCAAGAATATAAAGATATATCTCTTAAGATATAGATATAATTGAGAAAGAAAAATAATTGTAAGTTACAAAAGAGATTGCTTCATAAATTATTTCCTACTTGTAAAACCTTGACACAAACAACAAGAATTAGTCCAATTGTTAAAGCTAGATTAATAAAGATGATAATTGGATAAAGAAGGATAGCACCATGTCTTCCCAACATAAACTCATTAGTTACATATAGAGAGAATTTGAAGTTTTGAAATTATATAACAGCAAGAGTTATCATAAATCAACCAATAGTTTCTACATACTTTTGTACTTCAAATAAAGATGAGGAGTTAATTACAATGTACCAAGTTATGAATTAACTTGCATCTATAATCAAGTAGAGTGACTTGATTCATTTGATTGAATTGATGAAGAAGTTGAATTCAAGTTTCCACTAACATCTGTTAAGAAGGGTTTGGGAGGCATTTGTAAGCATTCAGCATCTTCTTCAAACATTTGTATAACTTTGTTCATTGAGGGGCGATCACTAGGCTTCATTTGAATGCACCATAAAGCAATTATAATCATCTTTTGAACTATTTTATTTTCCTCTTTTGTAGCACCTTCAATTTCTATGTTTTTTCCATCATGTAGCCGATCATAAGCCCAAGTGGGAAAGTAAATTTGGCTTGAACAGTTTGCATATGCATTCAAGTTCTTTCTTTTACCGGCTATTTCCATCAACAACATTCCAAAACTATAAACGTCAGCTTTGTATGAAATACCTCCAATATTTTTATAAAATAACTCAGGAGCCATATATCTTAATGTCCCTCTTGCAGCAGTTAAAGAAATAACACTATCATTTACCAAAGAAAATTTTGCTAGACCAAAGTCAGAAACCTTGGGTGTAAACTTCTCATCAAGAAGAATATTGTAAGGCTTTATATCAAAATGTAAAATTTGCATCTCACATCCTCGATGTAAATATTCAATCCCATGAGTCACTCCTAGTGCTATATGAAACATCTTATCATAACTCAAAGGGGTACTTACTTGTGAAAATACGTGTTTATTTAAGGAGCCATTGGGCATGAACTCATACACCAAAGCTTGTTTTGACCCTTCAACACAAAAACCAATTAGTTGCACTATATTAGTATGATGAATCTTTCCAATAGTTGCAACTTCGCTCATAAAATCTTGCCCATTAGCCTTGGAATTACATAACATCTTTACAGCTACAAGGCAACCACTTTGAAGTGTTCCTTTAAATACAGAGCCATATCCTCCTTCACCCAATTTGTCTTTAAAACTTTTGGTCATCTTCTTGATATCTGAGTATGAGTATCTTATTGGCATGAGATTATTGTCCCTCACTAAAAATTCTTCAATAACATCATACTCTGACAAATGTCTCTTCCACCATTTATATGTCAAGAATGCCATCACAAAGGGAGCTCCAAGAATAGTTTTTACTATTTGGTGGTATAATAGTACTGACAAAAAACACCAATATAGATTGTAAGAGAATACATAGTTGTATTGCTGTTCAATTTTTTTTTTTTTTTAAGTATACTTACAGCTCAATAACCTTAGATACTAGTGATTAACCACACTACTTTTTTTTTGGTTAAATATCTTTAATATTTCCATATTGGCCGTATGTTTAATTCATGTTTTATAGTGTAAAGAATAATCTGCTAAATAGTAGAAAAATTACTATAGAAGGAACCTACCGTAAAGCAAGGTCGCGAATCTAAGTACTCGAATTCCACCAGCTGCAAGGAATATAAAAAAGTGAATTGATTTAAAAAATTGCTTAAATAATTTTCAACTGGGCTCACACTCAAAAAGAAATAAAATCGATAATGTAAAACTTCTAGACCATATATTTGATCTTTAAATTGGATTATGCTCGATTCTGCGAGCTTGAGCTAAGGTCTAGCAGTAGATGACTTATTTACTAATTGAAGCTCAGAAGCACTGTTTCAATTAGGTTATAATTCAATTGATGTGAAAATATGCACAAAATCTAACTCTTTCTAGCTATCTTATCAAGGAATTACGACGGAAGGCAAAGTCTTATACAAGACGGGAAGGAAATTTCTCAAGGGGTTTATATTTTTCATTTCCTCGTTGCTGCCAAAATCTAAACGAAACCTAAAATTTTAAGATCAACCATCTGCCAAGCACATGGTCATCCTTTACTTGAGTAATCATCAAGAGCAGCTGATTTAACTCTATATCATTATGCCATTCTACAATATCATGCAAATAAGCTTCTGAGATCAAAACCTTACCTTTGCCACAGTAGACAAATGCAATTTCTCTTACTCCTATTTTGACAAAGAAAACAATAATGTTAGTGTTGGGTAACTTAAAATTGGACTCAACACTTCTTTAAAATTTAATATATAGTACTTGGTGTATTATCCACTTAGACACTAATGTTTTAGTGAATTGAACATTAGTTAGCGTAACAATATTTCAGTTAGGTTTTAATGAAGAATTGAACTCCTCTGATGTCCATTGGTGGTGAAGTTATTCATAAAAGAATTAAGGATTACTTGTTTGCTCAAGCAACCTACTTGTCTTTCATGGGACACTAAAGATAATGGAGGCTCTGCTATCAAGGTTTCAATTAGGTTATAACAGAATATACATACTCACATGTATGGAATAGTAACTCTTTCTCACTATCTTATCAAAGCAAAAATAGGGGAAGATAGAGAAAAATTTGAATTCAAGATAAGAAGTTGATTTATTAAGACATTTGTATTTTTCATTTTGTCATTGCTTCCAAATCCAAACAAAGCCTCAAATATTTTTCATTTATCAAATTTAAAACTTGTTTTTTTTTTTCATTTTAATCAATAGATGAATCACTTTTCAAGCACATGTTGTCTTCAACTTGCATTGTCAAAAAGGACAATTGACACAATTATATATTGTCGTTCCATACTAAACTATCATGCAAATAACTCTTGAAATTGAAACCTCACCTATCTCATGCATCTCATATTCTGATTCTTATTGTGCTTTTTTGACAGAGGGAACAATACCATCCGCATTTGGAAACTTAGCATTAAAATTCAGCGTTTCCTTTAAAGTTGAAAGTTTTGTACCGTTGTGCTGATTACTTAAATACTAACGTTAGAAGTCTAGGCTTTAAATTGGGCTGAGCTCGATCCAATGAGCTTGAGCTTAGTTGTTGCAGTTAACGAATTATTTGTTTATTGATGCTCGCAAGCATGGTCAACCATTTCCCAGGACATAGTTATACTCAGCTTAGCTCATCGCCATGGATGATTGATACAATTCCGTATCATTGGATCACTCTGTTTTATCCTAGAAATAACATTTTGAGATTGGAACCTCACCTTCATCATGCAGCTGATAAAGTTGTCCTTTTGAATCTGTAGTGACAGAGAAAAAAATGTTGCCAATATTTGGAAACTTGACATTTCTATTAAAGTTTTAAAATATTTTCATGTAACTTCAGTAATTTTTCATCATGTATTCATATTAGAACTATTTTCCTTGTTCAGATTATAAGGAATGGTTTCTTTATTGAAAAAAAAAAGGATTAAAAAATAATTACGATCAAAAGAGAGGTAGTGGTTCTTACCATAGATTACAGCTCCTAGTGCAAGCAGAAATTCTGCAACAATAAAAATAAATGATTCACAAATTATTTGGTATATTGACTTGATTAATTGTAAAAGTCTAGAAAGTAATGAAAAGTGAGATATGAATTATTTGTTTCATTCAATTTCTATCTCACTTGCTCGTTCTATCATACATCTTCAAACAACTTTCCGAGACCAAAAATCTTACCGACGAATTTCGTAAGTGGTCCCCAAAGGAATCCTGCTTTACCAAAGAAAAGAATAACATCAGATTCTGGAAAGTTTGGAATGAAAACTAGTTTTTATACCGCTAATCAGCAAGTAATATACAACAGGCTGTCATAACATTGTTATAGTATTTGGTAAGCACCAAGAGGCTTCCTCTAAAAGAAGCTCACGTGCAAGCTAAAAGTTCAAGAATCCATGGGATATCGACGGTGTTGGTCAAAATCAGGCACAAGAAGAGAAAGAAATGATCAAAAAAGGAAAATAATGCTCAACAGATAAGATATCATAGAAACTGAAATTGTTGCCGTCGTTTTTCTCGCATTCTTCACTCACCACGTGTTAGACGCTTGCACCGGTCAGAGAAATTCGCCCCATCGAGGATGCAATGGCCTCGGTATGTGTAGTGATCACACATTACTTGGACCCATGAAAGCTCAAAACCATAGCCCAGTTGATAGTAAACGTTTGCACACGTATTTGGGTAATGATCTGGTGACGATGTTGGAAGTATTTTCTCTACTCGGCACGAGTCCTCCAAATCCTGTAGAGACGGGTCCGTAAGAACATATCTATAACCCTGGGAAGCGGACAAAGAAGGGTTGGATGAAGAAACTCCATTACTAGAGCAGGTAGACATGTCCACATAATGCGGAGAATTCGCCGGCTTTTCGCAGTTCAAGAAAACCATTGAAGAGATCAAGCTATCAGGGAAGAGCTCCCACATGTCGTAATAAGAACCACTACAATTGACATATACACCCCTATAATCTAGCGAGTATGGATCCCCGGTGCTGAAATTCCGCGAGTCTAGAGAATGGGCAGAGACGAAGGAGCCGTTATTTTCCCGAATACCAGAATCTACAACTCGGATTGCGTAGTCATTGTAGTTGATTTCCTGTACGTTGTACTTTCCAGAATATAAGTACAACACTGTCTGATTATTCTCACATGCCAGATTGTATTTTTGATTGCCGCAGTTCTCTGGATCAGTCTCCAGCCGAAACGGATAGCTTATGTTACTGATGTTGCCGCAGAAAGAAGGAGGACAGTGATCATGAGTAGCGTTGGCACTGCGAGCCTGATGGACTAGGACAAGAACAACAATTAGGGCCATCAGTCCTCCGTGGAAGAACACTTCTGTTGCCATTGGGAAATAGAGAAAATCTTGAGAGAAGGATATAGCTTCCGCGATCCCCAGCTACAGCCGGAAACCTTGATGACCAGAAAAAGAGAGAGAAGCTTTCCGAGATGGCGCAAGATTCAGACTTAGTAGATGAAGAAGAAAAAATTTGGAAAATCCTCGTTTTAGAGGACAAGAAGAAAAAGAAAACAGGGCGGGGGAGCGCTGACTCCCGTTTCGGAGAAGACTCACCGGTGGAGACTCAAGTATATAATTCTGTTTTCTTAATTAACTTGAAACCATGATTTCCATAGTTTGTCATTTTGAAAATATAAAAAGTGTTAATTATCATAATAAAAAGAGAATGTTATATACCAACAAAAATATATATATTTTATCATGGAGCGAGAAAACAATAAAACTTGTGGTATTTTTGTAAGAAGGAGGACGCGGCACGTCTCTTGGTGCGAAATTTCTGAGTCAATAGACCGTTACTTGCTCCCACGTGAAGGACGCACCCCTCGTCATGACTTGGTGCCGAGTCTTCATGTCGATTAGCCCATTTTTCACGCCCACACTGAGGATGCATGCCCTGGTCAATACGCTTCGCGGGACTTGATTCTTCAATAATGGTTGCCTCAATTTCTCCATGCCCTGGTCAATACGGCGAGTGCACGCGAATATTCTGATAATTAATTACTTTACCTCTGGGTTTAAAATTCTGCATGACCTTTTCTTCAGTCAACTAGAAAGTGAGACTTGTCACACCATCCATGTTGATGAACATAGGCTTGGGACCAGATGGCATAATTAATTCCGTTAAGCACACACGATCAGAGCAGCTAAGCTTTCCCCAGTGGAATTCACACGTCGAGCAGCCGCTATCGTCAACAGGCTCTTGCCATTATGACATTTCCTTCTTCTTACGTTGTTTCAATGATCATTTTTGGTGATGTTTTTATCAATCTTTAGTTAGTCGGTTTTCTCACCCTTCACGCCACTTGACGAAGGGATGGACCAAATAATATAATTATGTTCAGAAACACTTGTTATTTTTCCTACTTTCTTCTATTGTTATAGTAATCCATAAAATGCGAGGTTGTAAATCTTTTTCTAGTATAATTGATATTCAAAAATATATATAACCACATCAAAGTTTATGATGAGAAAAACGACGTATAAAGTTTCCCACTTTGATTGAATCTATGAGAATATACTAAAACACCAATAATGTATTCGAATCACAAGTAAAATAATCAAATCACAATCAACACAAAAGAATTTCTACGTAGAAAACTCCTCCAATGTGAAGGATAAAAACTACGGGACCGATCACGGAGTCCACCCCAATCTCCATTATATAAATCGTTAGGTTACAACCCAATCAAATCAAGTCCTTAACAATAGCAACAGGACTAAGATTTACTAATTCAACAATAATAGAATCACCAATAAATAGTAAAGAACAAGTTGTAAACAACAACTTAACTAAGAAAAGTTAGAGAAATATTACTAGATCTTTGACCAAGATCTGGTGGCTTCAAGAGCTCTAAATGACGATCCAACCGTTCACAGTAAAGAACACCCAATCCCGAACCTGCTGACAAAAAATCAGCTCAATTGGACCACGGATCGACCTTGATCGAACGTTTGATCAACTGATGCGCATGGCCTCTAATTCCTACGAAATTCTACTCTTTTCTTTTCTCTCTCCCTTTTTTCTTTGACGGCCACTCACCTCTTCTCTAAAGAAAAAAATCCTAAATTTTTCTTTTTAAACCTTAGGGCCACATTACCTTAATTGGACCCAATAATAAGTCCTCGAATATGGGCTGGACCAACCCAACAGTTTATATTTTGGCATCTTCAGAAAATTATATTTTAAGTATAGTTAGCGAAAAAAATACAAAACCAGATTTTTTTAAACTTTATTTGATCTTATTTAAAAATAGAATAAGTTTCAAGAATATTATATAGTATATTTCACAAGGAGTATACCTTCTATGATGTGATGGGGGACCAACGATGTTCAGTCATCACCACCGGCAAGGTCCAAGTCCACACAAGAAGTTCTCCCGAAATTTTCAAGTCCCCTGATTAAAGTAAAGAGGCAATCGTTGCGGAAGCCAAAATTCATAAAATCCATCGTACAAGAGATATTAAAGAGGCTGAGAAACCTTCCAGACCAGTACAGATATGGAGCTGTCCCCAAAACTTTCAATCTTACGCTTGTTCTTGTTTATGGCTGTCGTCATAGACCATGGAGAAGGCGAAAATGAGTGTGACGAAGCCCGGTGTGGAGCCGATGGTCCAGCCGTACGATTTCCCTTCCGACTCAACGGCCAACCAGTCCGCTGTGGGTATCCTGGATTTCATCTATCATGCACTGCGACAAATGATACGGTGCTCGAGCTGCCGATTTCAGTAAAGTTCTTTGTCAAAGAGATTAATTACACATCTCAGGTGATTCAATTATATGATCCACATGATTGTTTTCCAAGGCAGTTTCTGGCACTCAATCTATCTGCCACGCATTTTCTGCTCAATGAAGATGAAGAATACATTTCTGACTATGCCATCCTCAATTGTTCCCCAAGAGAAGTATTAGATTTGAATACAGTCTCTTGTCTTAGAGGCCCAGGCTATCAAGTTTATCTCACCTCCTCTGCTTACTCAGTCGACACGAAACTTCTATCTTGTACAAAGATGTATACCCTTCGATCAATGCCATTTTCACCCGTGTATGGCGATGAGAAAATTCTCGAATTGAAGTGGTACAGACCAGATTGCGGTCGCTGTGAAGTAAAAGGCAAGAAATGCAGATGGAAGAATAATAGCACTGATTCAGAGACTGAATGCTTCCCCAGAGATGCAGGTATTGTCTTCTATCCAGTTCTCCACGGTTCTCAAGCTAACATGTATATTTTAGGTAAAGATTAGCATATACATCCTCCTCTGCAACAGCGGATTTTCCTGCCCCGCTGATTAACTCATCTAAGAGTATAAAATTCAAAATGAAAAACCAGTAAGACTTGGCATTCCCAATCTGTGTCTTAAATTAAACATCTTTCCAGTGGATGAATAATAGAGTTTCGTTGCAACATGAATTAGGCAATCAACTTCTCCTTGTCAATGTTCGATGCAGATGAATGACTGATCAGGGTAAGCTTACGTAGTAAGCTAATTTAAAAACCAAAACATGACACTTTTGAATGGCATCGGCAAAAAATAACTCCTCTAGTTTCGACCAGAAAGGGGCATCATTCTTTAAAGGTAACCAGGCATGTGCTGGTAAAGAATCTTATTAGGCTATCTAGCTTTTTCCCCTCGAGGACTTTCTCCAACTGTCGTCGTTGAACGTTAGGCAAGAGGTAACTTCCTCACAATGATGCCATAAAAATGCAATACCGATAAATCATTGCATAACTCAATTAATTCAATCTTTTAATACATACCATCGGGACTTGGTTCTGATTTCTCTATTTGAAAAAATGAAATTTTATAGGTGGGCTTTTGACTAAGTTATTAGTGAAGAATTCTTAACAATTATATATATTTTTCATATATATAACAAAAGGCTAATTATGTAAGTTTTTATCAGGTGCGTCAACAAAGTTGGTGAATACTAAGTTGGTGACAACTGGTAAGTTGTCTTTGACCATTTGAAATTCTCATTAGTAGGGTTATAGATTCCTAACTTAAAAATGTTTTACATACAGGTCTAATCTTAAGTGTATTTATTTTAGTTCTAGCAGTCTCTGCTATCTATCGTATTTATAGCCGTGGTAAAATTGAAAGAGAAAACCAAGCAAAGATTGAAAAGTTTTTAGAGGATTATAGAAATTTTAAGCCTACAAGATACTCATATGCTGACATAAAAAGGATAACAAATCAATTCATTGAAAAGTTAGGCTAAGGAGCTTATGGGACAGTGTTTAAAGGAAAGCTTTCCAATGAAGTTTATGTTGCTGTGAAGATTCTAAACATGTCCAAGGGAAATGGAGAAGAATTCATAAATGAAGTAGGAACAATGGGTAAGATCCACCACGTTAATGTGGTTCGCTTGGTTGGTTTTTGTGCTGATGGATTTAGGCGAGCTTTAGTCTATGAATTTTTACCAAATGGTTCCCTATTCAAGCTCATATCTTTAGCAAACATTAAGAACAATCTACTTGGTTGGGACAAGTTGCAAGATATTGCTTTTGGTGTAGCAAAAGGAATTGAATATCTTCACCAAGGATGTGATCAACGAATCCTTCATTTTGATATCAAACCTCATAACATTTTGCTAGATGAGAATTTCAATCCAAAAATATCTTATTTTGGTCTTTCCAAGTTGTGTTCCAAGGATCAAAGTATAGTATCTATGACTACGGTCAAGGGAACTATTGGTTACATTGCACCTGAAGTGTTTTCTAGAAACTTTGGGAATGTGTCTTACAAATCAGATGTGTATAGCTTTGGAATGTTGTTGCTTGAAATAGTTGGTGGAAGGAAAAATATTGATGATATGTCAGAGAGGACTAATCAAGTTTATTTTCCTGAATGGATCTATCACTTCTTAGAACAAAGAGAAGACTTACGAATCTTTATCGATGATGATGGAGATGCTAAAATTGCAAAGAAACTAGCAATTGTAGGGCTTTGGTGCATCCAATGGCACCCGATAGATCGTCCTTCTATGAAAGTTGTGATTCAAATGTTGGAAGGAGAAGGAGATAAGTTAACCATGCCTCCAAATCCCTTTTCCTCTACAAGCATTTCAAAGGTCAATGCAAGAGCTCTAAATCATGAGTTAGAGGTCATCCCAGAATCAAATTAAGTATTTGAAAACTTAGAGCTACAACACCAATGCACAAATCAACTATCTTGTACTTGAAAGAATTTATTGTCCTATAATTAGCGCAAGGACTTCTCTCTTTTCTTGTTTTAGCCTATAAGCAACTTATTTTTGCTCTCTTTTTGTTTCCTCTCTTCTCTTTCCTTTTTTGTTGTCTATTTCAATTTTTCATGATTTAACAATTGGATTCTAATATCATATATTTGTTTTTGGTTAGAAATAGGTATTATTGCATGTGAACTGCCTTTCTCCAAAAGGAAATTTTGAGGACAAAAGTCACATATAAAAAAAATATGGTCATTCACCAATGCTTAAATATAAAGAAATATTATTTCAATTCATAAGCTAACTTTTATATTGGACTTTAAGCTTTCTAAGATGCTATCAAAATCCAAATTGATCCATTACAATCCTCATTCAACTGAGTTTTCAAAATATGTTCAATGTATGAGAAATATCAATTCTACCATATTCAACCTTAAACCCAATTTAAGTTTGGTAAGCGAAAAAGTATTAAGATTAAAAGTCCAATATAAGAAAAATTCAATCTTTGATTAATTTTTAAATCCAAAAAAATATCTCCTTAACTCATAACCTAACTTTTATGTTAACCTTGGACTTTCTTATCAAAATTTGGACATTTAGCATAGTTAATGGCTAGTCATGAAAAGAATATCTATACTTTATAAATCATACACCATGGATCTCTAGTTATGTATATATTCATATGATATATCCTAACTATGTAATTACTTGATCTCAATCATACATTACAAAACTTAAAAAGTTATATTCAAATAAGTTTAAAGGAAGTCTCATCTTGAATAATTTCATTAGCTTACTTAAATTGAAATTTGAGGCCAACTTCATCATCACAAACCTCCACTAGTGCTAACTTCAGTTTAGGGCTCAAAAGGGTACTGAGTTTCTAATTATATTAATTAATATATTAAAAAGCACATAAAAAGAAAAAAAAATGAAGAAACAATGATCTTCAAGGATGGATGTATATTGATGGATTACATAGATTGATTTCTTGTGAGCCCTACGTAGTTGCCAAATAAATGTGAACTTTGTTTAGTATGAAAAGGAAAGAAATACTACCATAGCTCTTTTGTCTTTTGAGTCCATGGTGCGTTTAGCATATCTTGGATTCACTTCAAGTCAATGCTAATTAAGGCACATCATTGTCCTAAGTTTGGTTTTTCTTGAAATACCACTTCTAACATGTTGCTAAGTAAACCTAAAGTTTGCTTCATATGAAAAGGAAAGAAGTCCTACCATAACTTCTTTGTCTTTTAAGTCCATGGCTTGATTAAGTTGAGTTAAATTTACTACAAGTTAATGGTGACTAAGGCAAATCATTGTCTTAATTAATGCTAGTTTGTCTTTTTCTTAAAATATTGCTTCCTATTAGGTTGCCAAATAAACATGAAGCTTGCTTCATGAGAAGAAGTCCTAGCATAATTCTCTTGATTTTTGAGTGCATGGCATGATTAGCACGTCTTATATTGATTTCATGTCAATGGTGATTAGCACATCATTGTCCTAGGTCATGCAAGTTTGTTTGTTTGTTGAAATATTATTTCTTACCAAGTTGCCAAATAAACATGAACCTTGCTTACTATGAAAAGGCAAGAACTCCTATCATAAATCTTCTAGGTCCATGGCATGATTTACATGTCTCAAATGGACTCCAAGTCAATGGTGATCAAGGCACATCATTATCCTAGTTCATGCTAGTTTGGCTTTTTCTTAAAATATTTTTTTCCTAACAAGTTGCCAAAAAAACATGAACTTTGCTTAGTGTGACAAGGAAAAGAGCCATGCCAAAACTCTATTGACTTTTGAGTCCATGGCGTGATCAACATGTCTTAAATTGACTCCAAGTCAATGGTGATCAAGGCTTTTTATTGTTGCAACATTTAGACAATGGAAGAAAGGTGAAAAAAAAAATTAGTGTAAGATAATGTTTGTATAAAGTAGGGAAAAGAAAAAGAAAGAAATTTGATCCTAATGCGATCCTCAAAAATATTTGTAACTTTATGTTACATCTATTTATATGAATGATTTAAAAAGATTTAATGAGTCAAAAAAAAAAAGAAACAAGTAAGAAAAAACCTTATATTTTGCAAGTCCAACACAGTATTAGGTGGTCCTTCAAGTATCATGAAATATTCATTGATGAGAATGGTTAAAAGGAATTTGATAAGGTAGAGAAAACAAGCAACTAAGCAAAGTCTTTCTATATTGTACATCAAAGACATAATTAAGATTCCTATCTTAAGAAAACCAATGGCACTATCATATTAAGACTTTTTCAATGTGCAAAGATTGTGTGGTTAGCATTCAAACAAGAAAGGGAACGTGAGACATCATAGCAATGATAACCTTTGCATTCAAGTAGAAAAATTCGAATAGCAAAGAATATTATTATTAACCTTAATGCACCACATGAATGACTGAGTAGGAATTTGGAGAAATGGGTCATATAGCATCAATGAACGATTGGCTCTTGCCATGACTAGTTGTAGCAAGTAAAGTATAAGAAGCAAGTAAGAAAAATCCTTATATTTTGCAAGTCAAACATGGTATTAGGTGGTCCTTCAAGTATCATGAAATATCCATTGATAGGAATGGTTGAAAGGAATTTAATAAGACAGAGAAAACAAGCAACTAAGAATAGTCTTTCTATATTGCACATCAAAGACATAATTAATATTCCTATATCAAGAAAACCAATGGCACTCTTATATTAAGACTTTTCAATGTACAAAGACTTCATGGTCAACATTCAAACATGAGAGGGAATGTGAGACACCATAATGACAGTAACCTTTGCATTCAAATAGAAAATTTGAATAGTAAAGAATAGTATTATTGACCTCAATGCACCACAGGAATGATCAAGTGGAAATTTGGAGAAATGGCCCATATAGCATCAACAAATGATGGCTCTTGCCATGACTAGATCTTGCAATTCAAGGATAAGAAGCGAGCAAGAAAAATCCTTATATTTTGCAAGTCCAACACGGTATTAGATGGTCTTTCGAGTATCATGAAATATCCATTGATAAGAATGGTTGAAAGAAACTTGATAAAACAACAGAAAACAAGCAACTAAGAAAAGCCTTTCTCTATTGCACATCAAAGACGTAATAATGATTCTTATCTCATGAAAATCAATGGCACTATCATATTGAGACTTTTCAATGTGCAAAGACTTCATGGTCAACATTCAAACAAGAGAGGGAACATGAGACACCATAGTGACAGTAACCTATGCATTCAAATACAAAATTTGAATAGTAAAGAATAGTATTATTAACCTCAATGAACCATAGGAATGATTAAGTGGGAATTTGGAGAAATGGGTCATATAACATCAACAAACAAAAGCTCTTGCCATGACTAGATCTTGCAATTCAAGGATAAGAAGCGAGTAAGAAAAATCCTTATATTTTGCAAGTCCAACACGGTATTAGATGGTCCTTCAAGTATCATGAAATATTCATTGATAGGAATGGTTGAAAGAAATTTGATAAAACAAAAGAAAACAAGCAACTAAGAAAAGTCTTTCTCTATTGCACATCAAAGACGTAATAATGATTCCTACCTTATGAAAATCTATGATGCTTTCATATTGAGACTTTTCAATGTGCAAAGACTTCATGGTCAACATTCAAACAAGAGAGGGAACATGAGACACCATAGTGACGGTAACCTTTGCATTCAAATAGAAAATTTGAATAGTAAAGAATAGTATTATTGACCTCAATGCACCATAGGAATGATCAAGTGGGAATTTGAAGAAATGGGCCATATAGCATTAACAAACAATGGCTCTTGCCATGACTAGATCTTGCAATTCAAGGATAAGAAGTAAGCAAGAAAAATCCTTATATTTTGCAAGTCCAACACGGTATTAGACGGTCCTTCAAGTATCATAAAACATCTATTGATGGGAATGGTTGAAAGGAATTTGATAAGACAAAGAAAAGAAGCAACCAAAAAAAGATTTTCTATATTGCATATTAGAGACATAATTGAGATTTTTATCTCAAGAAAATCTATGATGCTTTCATATTAAGACTATTCAATGTACAAAGACATTATGATCAACATTCAAACAATAATGATTCCTATCTCATGAAAACCAATGGCACTATCATATTGAAACTTTTCAATGTTCAGAGACTTCATGGTCAACATTCAAACAAGAGAGGGAACGTGAGACACCATAGTGACAGTAACCTTTGCATTCAAATAGAAAATTTAAATAGTAAAGAATAGTATTATTGACCTCAATGCACCATAGGAATGATCAAGTGGGAATTTGGAGAAATAGGCCATATAGTATCAACAAACGATGGCTTTTGCCATGACTAGATCTTGCAATTCAAGGATAAGAAGCAAGCAAGAAAAATCCTTATATTTTGCAAGTCCAACACGGTATTAGGTGGTCCTTCAAGTATCATGAAACATCCATTGATGGGAATGGTTGAAAGGGACTTGATAAGACAAAGAAAAGAAGCAACCAAAAAAAGATTTTCTATATTGCATATTAGAGACATAATTGAGATTTTTATCTCAAGAAAATCTATGATGCTTTCATATTAAGACTATTCAATGTACAAAGACATTATGATCAACATTCAAACAATAATGATTCCTATCTCATGAAAACCAATGGCACTATCATATTGAAACTTTTCAATGTTCAGAGACTTCATGGTCAACATTCAAACAAGAGAGGGAACGTGAGACACCATAGTGACAGTAACCTTTGCATTCAAATAGAAAATTTAAATAGTAAAGAATAGTATTATTGACCTCAATGCACCATAGGAATGATCAAGTGGGAATTTGGAGAAATAGGCCATATAGTATCAACAAACGATGGCTTTTGCCATGACTAGATCTTGCAATTCAAGGATAAGAAGCAAGCAAGAAAAATCCTTATATTTTGCAAGTCCAACACGGTATTAGGTGGTCCTTCAAGTATCATGAAACATCCATTGATGGGAATGGTTGAAAGGGACTTGATAAGACAAAGAAAAGAAGCAACCAAAAAAAGATTTTCTATATTGCATATTAGAGACATAATTGAGATTTTTATCTCAAGAAAATCTATGATGCTTTCATATTAAGACTATTCAATGTACAAAGACATTATGATCAACATTCAAACAATAATGATTCCTATCTCATGAAAACCAATGGCACTATCATATTGAAACTTTTCAATGTTCAGAGACTTCATGGTCAACATTCAAACAAGAGAGGGAACGTGAGACACCATAGTGACAGTAACCTTTGCATTCAAATAGAAAATTTAAATAGTAAAGAATAGTATTATTGACCTCAATGCACCATAGGAATGATCAAGTGGGAATTTGGAGAAATAGGCCATATAGTATCAACAAACGATGGCTTTTGCCATGACTAGATCTTGCAATTCAAGGATAAGAAGCAAGCAAGAAAAATCCTTATATTTTGCAAGTCCAACACGGTATTAGGTGGTCCTTCAAGTATCATGAAACATCCATTGATGGGAATGGTTGAAAGGGACTTGATAAGACAAAGAAAAGAAGCAACCAAAAAAAGATTTTCTATATTGCATATTAGAGACATAATTGAGATTTTTATCTCAAGAAAATCTATGATGCTTTCATATTAAGACTATTCAATGTACAAAGACATTATGATCAACATTCAAACAAGAGAGGAAGCAATAACAATAATATTTATATTCAAGTAGAAAATTCAAGGAGAAAAGAATTAGTATGGTCCTTAATGCACCATAGGGATAGTTGACGTGGGGTTTGGAAAAATGGGCCATGTAACATCCAAGCTAGGCCATTCACAAGCCTAATCCGCATAGAAGAGCAATATCGGCATTCCGGTAGAGGCTGTAAAATCTTCTTGAGCTGGTAATCGGATAGATTGGGTAAGCGTTATTAGTGGGCTTCAGTGGTCGTTGAGTCCTACCGTGACTAGTTTTGGATAGGACTCTATGGTGGGCAACAATGTTGTGGGCTTAACAGCAGCTGTGCGACTGAATTCAGGAACTCGGTGTCGTCTCCCAGCTGGCAATTGTTAGCATATGGTGGGCAACAATGTCGTGGGCCTTCGAGCTGTGTGAGACTGAATTCAGGACTTGGGTGGCGCCTCCTAGCTAGCTATTGCACGCATAAGCTGCCTAGTCCCCCCAAAGTCAATGTTGATGGCTTAGCGTGAGCCTTTAGGAATTCGTGGGCATAGCAAATTAAGTTGAGCGTTGAGGTCTCAAGTTAGATTTTTAAGCAACTATTTAACTGAATGAGAAAACATTGCGATTAATCAAAGCAGAGGACCCTTTTTTCTCCATATAATCGAACTAGACGGGTTTAACTGTTTGCCTAACATTTTGGTTGCTGAGAAAGGCCGGCTCATTGGTCTTTCACATCGGAGAACTATATGGCTCATTGCCTAATATTTTGGTATTTTCCAAAACTCAAGGACACAAAAACCGTCTTTTAAGTATTTTGTTCAGGCTTCTGGCGTCCGTGTACACAAATGATCTACTGTTCCTTCAGTATGGATGGACTGGGAGAAACTCCTAAACACCGCGACAACACATCCCTTTTGCTTCTGTGAAGCCCAAAAGGTCTCTTTCCATGCTCCTATTCAGAACTCAGAGTTCATTTATTTGTTTATTTATTCTGAGAAGGGAAGCTATCAGATAAGCACAACAAAACCAAGATCCAACAATTATCTTAGATTCCCTATAGAAAACACAAACACTACAATTTATTATTTCATTTTTTCTCTTTGAAATTTGAAACCCCGATCGTCAGAAGTACCCTCGCCCAATTTAAAACGATATCAAATCGCCAAAAAGGAAAATAAAAAAGATCTCAGAAATCGGAGCAGCGACCGTTTCGCTCCCAATCGCCGTATCGAGTGGGCTCAGGCCCCCGGGGTCCACCGACCTCGCCGGTCGCTTTATTCACGAAGACGCCGTCTTCCTTCTCGTTTTCATCTTCTGGATGACCTTCCTTTTCTTTGCTTTCGAGATCTTTTTCGGTAGCCTCTGCTCGCGGCTGATCAGAGTTCTCTTTCAGAGGAAATGGCTGCTGAGTCACGGAGCAGATGAGTCGGCTCACTGATTTCGACCGGGAGAGAATTACCAGGTCGGATCGAGCGTGGGAGATGGTTGAGAATAGACGGGGGAGATTGCTCGCCGCCATTGAACAGAGCGAGAGAGAGAAATAAACGCTCGAAAGTAGTAGAGGGAGGTTGAAGTCACGTATAGAAGCTGTCCACGAGATAACGGCGTCGTGTTGCTGGCAAAATCTGCAACGTGGACTATTTGATGGGCCTTGCTTTTGTCCAATCCGATAACAAGATCGGGCCTTCACTAAAAATAAAAATAAAAAAAGAGGAGAAGAGCAATTATATCAGCGGTCATAAAAGAGAAGCCTCATTTTGTGGGGGTCTAGTTGACCGCCAAATTCTACATTTTTACTTTTTTTTTTTATCTTTATTTTTCCCTAAGAATGATGAGATATAATCTACAACGTTAAATTTAGAATTAATATATGTTTTCTTTCTGTTAAATATGATCGGATGGCTAGTAATTACTTTTGTTGCATATGTTAACTAAAAGGGGGAGACAAAAGGATAAAAGCGTTAATAAAAGTGTTTTAGTCATTCTTTTTCTTTTAACCGCGGGTTGCGTCGACATCAAACAAATCCGAGAGCCAACCAACCCGTGTTAGTCTAGCAATAATTAAAGGTCTATGATTTTATCTACGATTGGACCGAAACGCTCTAAAGCTTGATAACAAGTATTATAATTTTGCCTTGTCGTATTGGGCTTCCTTTAAGCAGCAGGTCTCTGTTAATAAAGATTCCGAGGCAACAAGCAAGCGCAAGAGGAGAGAGAGAGAGAGGAGGCGAAGAAGAAGAAGAAGAAGACGATAATGGGTGGAGAAATTCAGGCCTTGAAGAGAATTCCTCGCATTAAATTCCCCCATAGACACCCAAAATCAGCTTCAGGTTTTCTCTCTCTCAATTTTTTCTTCCAATCTCTTTTCTTTTCCAAACATTTTCTTTGCTTATTTTGTCTTCTGTCGTCGATTGATTTATTGCATGAATTTCATGTGCATATTGTCGCGATTGATTAGTATATCTCCTACTTATATGAAAGTAATTTTTCATTGGTCAAACAGAATACTGGGTGATTCTGTAATTATCTTATTCAGATTGGCTAGTTTATGGTTCATTTCTATGTTCAATAGCTACTGGGATGGATGAGCAGTATCCCCTAGGAGTAACAAAGGAGCATGGGGATGTTCTGAGCTTTTAAGCAAAAAATAATAAATGATGGCTTACAGCCTTGTTCAGGACTTTTGCGCTACATCGATTGATGCGGCTTCATCTGTAGTCGCTAAGTCTTCTGTGATTCAAGTGTTGCATCACAAGGACGAGGGGAAGGGCCAAAAGATCATGGCTTGAGAAGAGAGAAAATGCGAGACAGCAAAATGATACCATGGAGCAGAGAGGACCGTGTATCCAATACGGAACAATATGATTCATGAACGATCTACAAAGTTAAGAGTAAATAGAAGTTGGAGGAAGTAGTATTCAGGAAAAATGTAAAAGAGCTTCAGGCTTGGATTGTTCTCTTGTAAGCAATGAGGAATGACGATGGCATAGTGAGTAGTGTGGGGCTTAGATTATATACATGTGGATGCTGCTGACAAAAAGGGAGGGGTGAACACATAGAGGTTGTATAAAATAGAAATTTCTAGTGGATTCATTGAAGTTTTGATCTTACTTAAGTTATATAAATCTGTGGCAGAAAAAAAAAAAAGAAGAAGAAAAAGAGCCTATAATGGAGTAGAAAAAGCAACAAGCTGATAACAATGGAAGCAACGGGACCTTATCACTTGCGTCGATCTAGTGAGGTGTTACTCAAATTGTACTCTATGGCTCTTGGAGAATAAATAGTTTCAGATAACTTTGACTGCCTCTGGTGTAGTGCATGTGGTATAGTATGTCACTTACTATGATGCGGAAGCAGTGGAATTGAGTCCTGCACTTATCAACATCTAGCTTTTGTAATGCCAAGTTAGTCCTGATGCAAATAGGGGATGATGTGGCAAAAAGAGGGATAAGACTTTTGAGTTAGTTGTGTATGTATTTGGAAAAAATAAGGCATTAGGATGGGCAATGTGCATGCACATGTATTGTGGTATACATGATCAGGATATGGGACTGAAAATTCAGGTAAGAGCTTTCTGCAAAAATCCATGAAAGAGGGGACCCCATGCTCTTTTTCTCCTTTGTAGTTTTGGTATGTTGCAAAAAACGTTGTAGGAGCTCAAGTCACTTAACTTTCAGTTTAGGAAGTGTTTTAAACTGGCTCCATAGATGCTGATAACTGATTTATTCAATAGATTTCAAAGCGAATGGATCAATTATTACTAAGATTTTCTTGCCCGAGAAAGAAAAGTAATTGTTCATTGTGTGGGGCTTTAAGCGGTGATTTGAAACTTTTTCTACTATTACTTGATGCATATCAGTAATCCCAGTTTGGAATCTCCTTGGTCATTTTTTCTCATTTCATTGTCTTTTTCGTGTTTCGCCCTTTGTTCACATGCCAAGGAGTAGCCAACCACAAACCCAACCAAGTGTTAAAGCATGTCCATGCACATCTTTCTCTTTTGAGTTTACTTATTGAATCATTGTTGTACTTGCATCAAACTTAAGTATAGGTTTTCTTTGTAGCTCAAACAGTTTTTTATTTACCCAGCACCTGTAAGATATTGATTTAGAGAGCCCTAACTTTCCACAAACAGTTTCTGCATCTCAAGCTCAACAAGGATCAACAAATAGGGACACTCGCATAATTTCCATATCAAGGTCAGATGTTCCAGCAGCACCTGGAAACAGTGCTGTGGGAGGGAAAGCTTCTCTTCAGCCAAAACGAACACCAGTCTCAGAAAAAGAGATAGAGGCAATACTGGTAAGCATAAATATGATATGCAGTGACCAAGAAATTATCTGCAGGGTTGGGTTATGATATTTGGCAGTTGGGATAGATTAGAATTGATGCTGACCTGTAAACCTTATGTTTCACGGAAAAAAAGGAAGGGGGGGGTGGGGGTGTGTGAGAGGGGAGATAATTTGTTCAGAATTCCCTTGAGATTCGTGATAGAAGGAAAATGTGATAGAAATAATATGCTGCTGTATACCTTTAAGACGCTTGAGCTACGGAAAGTGGTGTTTAGCATTATGAAGGCTCCTGGCCAGTAACTCTTTCAATTGATATTTCGCTGATTTGTGTTATCCTCCTATCTCCTTTTGCAGTTGGGCGGAAGCTTCTGATCTGGTGGAGAATTAGTACCATGAAGTGGTAATGTGATCAAGACCTTGACCTGCTGTTTACCATTTTTCTAAATGTTCAATCTGTAAGTTCTCTCGTCGTATTATGCGAGTAAGCAAGTTAGGGTTTGAAGTAGTTTTAAGGGAAGGAGAATACTACCTGCTTGCTGGAAAATAAAGTCTTTTGTTTTAGTGCAAGTGCCTTGGTTGCTTTTTGTTTGGTGCGTCTTCAACTCTCAGCGGATTTTAGTGTGATAAATTGTGGACGGATTTTGCATCACAATAACGGACTTACACGGTTTTGCCGTGGTCACTCATTAAACCATTCAGACTTTCATATGTATTCACTGCCCATCTTCCATGAACGCGGCCGACTGAGTAAAACAGTTGCACAGGCGTTATGGCCATTTGCTTCTCCGATGCCAAAAGCCCACGGAAACCCCTCCCCCTTAACTCTCCGATGAGATTCTTTAAAAGGTTGACTGATAGTGAGCATGTTCTGTCAATGACATCGTTGGTTTACAACCATGTCATAGAATTCTCGATGGATAGGAAGTTCTACATTTTTTATCCTTTGCCCTGTGACTCTCTGAATCAAAACCAAGGCATGATTTTAATGTTTGTTGTCGTAATGTACTTCCATTTGTTGATGATAGTGCAGACATGGAGATCGAACTACGAAAGAAAGTATCAATTCAGAAAATATCTTAACTACTATAAATTCAAGCATGCTTGCCAACCTCGAAACCCCCTTCCCATACGATATAAAAAATTTCCAATATACTAGTAAACAATAAACTTAGAAACCCAACTGTACATTATTCCTTAATAACACATGAGCCAACCTTTTCAAATAAGCCGGAAATAAAACCTATAAACATTATTAATGAAGGAATTTAACGCTATAACCAGCCGAATTCAAGCTACTGCTTGCTTCTGCAAAATCATACGACGAAAGCCAACTCCTCCCCCTCGGAATAGAACATCGCTTGTTTGCTGTCCTTGAGAAAGATCAATGCATCAATGATTTCTCTGCATTCTCTTTTCTTTCGACAACTGTGTAGGAAAGCAAGTTGTAGGTCGCCTATGTCATAACTGTGTGTTTGCTGCTGTCCTGGTGCCTCTTGGTAAGATCATGTTGCCTTTTAATAAGATTTTCAGGGATCTCAGGCTTTACAGCAAGGTCTTTTTCTTCTCTTACAAGAAATTTGTCAACCTGTGCAGCGGTTTGCCTGCCTTCAGATATTGCCCATACCACCAAGGACTGACCACGCCGGCAATCCCCAGCCGCGAAGACCCCATCCACGTTTGTTGAGAATCGACCATACTCCGCCTTGAAGTTTGATCGACCGTCCTGTTCCACTCCCAACTTCTCTGCTACTAACTGGAAAGCAAAGAGCACAACAACCAGTGAGTAACACACTTTAACAAACAATGTCAATCAAGTTTTAAATGTAGACCAAGATAATCTGGGACGCAATTTAGTTTGTTAAAACTTTTTCTAATTAATAATCAAAAACGCATCATTTCAAACAGTCTAAATCAACATTTGATTATTTCGAAAGAAACTGACCGACTCAGGACCAAGGAAACCCATGGCCAGGAGGACAAGGTCAGCCTCAATGATCTCCTCAGAGCCCTCAACTTCCTTAAACTGAAACTTCCCACTAGCATCCTTCTCCCAGCGGACACGTACAACTTCTAGTCCTTTGAGTGTGCCGTTCTCGTCTCCTATGAACCGCTTGGTTAAAACCTCATAAGATCTTGGGTCTTTACCAAATTTGACGCCAGCTTCCTGATGCCCATAGTCAACGCGAAATATACGAGGCCACTGCAATCAACATGTAAGAGGAGCAAATTACATGCACATCCACATGCACAACTAACAATCTCATGCAAATTCTGTATGTGCACATTAAAGAAAGAGATGGTTGAGGAAACATAGTATGGAATAACAGACCCCTCAGCCAAATTTAATTATCATAAGCAAAGAAGAAATGAGCAGATCTCAGTTAACAATCCTATCACAGGAAAACTGGAAAACAGAGGAATAATGCTCAATATTGACATGTACAACGTAGGAAACATGGGGAAGAACGAAAATCAAAACCTGTGGCCAAGGGTTTCCCGGTGCCCTAGTTTGGGGTGGTTGGGGAAGAAGCTCCAAATTTGTGATGCTACTACAGCCATGCCTGATAGACGTCCCGATGCAGTCTGTGCCAGTGTCACCTCCACCAATGACCACTACTTTCTTACCCTTGGCAGAAATGTAATTACCATCACGAAGATTGCTATCAAGCAAGCTTTTAGTGTTGGCGTGAAGAAACTCCATAGCAAAATGGACTCCTGATAGCTCCCGTCCTGGTACAGGAAGGTCCCTGCACCAAAAAGTACCAGCAACTATGAACATGCTCCACAGCAAGTTATCTAAGTAAGCAACATTGGTTGCAGATTGTGCAACATCCAAGGACAAATCAATGAATTTGTATCTCTCTGCCTCCTATGAATTACCTTGGTTTTGTGGCTCCTACAGCCAAAACTACAGCATCATTCTCCTCTCGGAGTCTATCAAGGGAGTACAAAGGATCAGTTCCAACATTTGCACTAACCACAAAATTGACACCTTCTTGGGCCATAAGGTTCACCCTCCGTTGAACTACATCCACTTTGTCAGTCTTCATGTTTGGAACACCATACATCATAAGCCCTCCAATTCTGTCGGCACGCTCATAAACTGTCACTGTGTGCCCCATTCTGTTTAGCTGATCAGCAGCAGCCAGTCCAGCTGGTCCACTTCCAACAATAGCTACTCTTTTCCTGCAACCATATACATTCAATACATTCACGATAAAATGAGCGTCACCAACAATTTAATCAAGGGAAACCATATCAAGAGCACCAATTAAGGTAAACCATAACCAAGAATAAAGGAGACTAGAAAACAGAATAAAACTCTTCCCAGAATCTTAGAAGGCATACCCCGATCTCTTGAGTGGAGGTCGTGGTACCATCCATCCCTCTTCAAATGCCTTGTCTATGATTGCACACTCAATACTCTTGATAGATACAGGATTCTCAATAATGCCCAGTACGCAAGAACCTTCACAAGGTGCAGGACAAACACGGCCAGTGAACTCAGGGAAGTTATTTGTCTCAAGGAGACGGTCTAATGCTTCACGCCACCTATTTTGGTACACCAACTCATTAAACTCGGGTATTTTGTTTCCAAGAGGACATCCGGAATTTTCCTGCAAATTCAAAATGGAGATTCCAATGAGCAAAAACTCATTTGGATATTCAAGTATAAAACATATTTACAAATATCTCACAAAGCGAAATCAAAGAATAATTCTTACCTGATGGCAGAAAGGAGTACCACAGTCCATACAACGTGCAGACTGAGTCTTTAAAAGTGGGCCAGGTTTTGATTCTTCCATAACTTCCATCCAATCATTCATCCGAACATTAGGATCCCTGTATTGGACACCTTCACGCTCATAAGAAATGAAACCTCGATGTTTAACAGCATCAGTAACCTGAGTAGGCCTCTTCAATAAATTAACCTCTTCTACCTTCTGTAAATATCAAAAATTCACATCAGGTCAACAAATTGTGCGAACACCAAACAGGTTCACCAGTAACCAAGCATGAAGGTACCCCCAATACCCCAAACCTCCACAGCACCCCGCATGTAGGGAAGAGAAGTGGAATTAGACTGTACGGTTTGGAAGTGGTAAAAGTTTTTGCAGTACACGCATCAATGATGAATTTCTCGGCGAACTAGAACATAAAACCAACTGAAGAAGACAGGACAGATTGAAAACTAAACCGGGGAAGAAAATTCAAAATAAGGTGATCTTGACATCAATATGAACTTTATGTGCAGGTCTCTCTTTTTTGTTCTGGGAGGGGAAGGCCCATTGTATTCCCGTGTTAATACTAATGTCAATTACAATCAAAAGACACTTACCTGATTGGATTTCTCATTTGAAGATGCAGCTGCTAATTTCTTTAGCTCTTCAAAGGCATCTTTCTCCATTGGCTCGGCCTCATCTGCCTCTCCTTGTTCCTCAGTGTCCTTGTTGGAATGTTCCCCAACTGCCTTGGAGGATCCCTCAAGTTTCAAGTTTGCAAGGACCCGTTTGTACTCCCTAGGGAACACCTTGATGAATTTAGGCAGAAGATTCTCAAAGCTAGCAAGTACTTCTTTTGCTAGCTGGCTGTTTGTATATCGCTGATGTTGCTGAATCATCGTTCTTAAAGTCATGATATCCTCTTCTTCCTCGACTTTATCAAGATCTACAAGTTCTGGATTGCAACGAGATTGGAATTTTCCATCCACATCAAGTACATAAGCAACACCACCACTCATACCTGCAGCAAAATTCCTACCAGTTTTTCCAAGCACAACAACAGTCCCACCAGTCATATACTCGCATCCATGATCACCAACACCTTCCACAACTGCCTTAGCCCCAGAATTCCGTACACAGAATCTTTCTGCTGCCATCCCATTGAAGTATGCCTCCCCACTTGTTGCCCCATAGAGAGCCACATTACCAATCACAATGTTCTCTTTTGGATCAAACTTGCTATCCTTTGGAGGATAGACTACAATCTTGCCACCTGACAATCCTTTACCAACATAGTCATTGCTGTCACCTTCAAGCTCAAGCATGATTCCAGGGCAGAGGAATGCTCCAAGGCTCTGACCTGCACTTCCACTGAACTTGATATGGATGGTATCTGCTGGAAGCCCTGCCATCTGATAGCGCTTGGTCACTTCATGGCTGAGCATCGTTCCAACAGCACGGTTCACATTGCAGATTGGTGTTTCAATGTACACAGGAAGCTTCTTTTCTAATGCAGCTTTGGACAGTGGGATAAGTTGTTGGTCTAACGCCATGTCCAAACCATGGTCCTGTTTCTGGACACAGTACTGTGCAGCTTCAGGCCGAAGTTCAGCAGCAGGTCTAAGTAATAGGGATAGATCAATATTTTCCAGCTTCTCATTGTTTTTAGTCACTTCTTTGTCCACTTCAAGCATATCTGAACGGCCAATCATCTCCTTTACAGTTCGAAATCCAATCTCTGACATAATTTGCCTCATTTCTTCTGCTACCATGAAGAAAAAGTTAATAACATGCTCTGGTTCCCCAGCAAACTTCTCTCTAAGCACTGGATCTTGAGTAGCAATGCCAACAGGACAGGTGTTTTTGTGGCACTTTCGCATCATGATGCAACCAAGAGTTATAAGAGGTGCTGTGCTGAAACCAAATTCTTCTGCGCCAAGAAGGGCAGCAATGGCCACATCTCTTCCTGTTTTCAGTTGGCCATCCGTCTGGAGAACTGTTCGACCTCTCAGGTCATTAGCAACCAGTGTCTGATGTGTCTCTGCCAAACCAAGCTCCCATGGGAGCCCAGCATTCTTGATTCCAGTCCATCTAGAGGCCCCTGTACCTCCATCATGACCCGAGATCAAAACATGGTCAGCATGACCCTTGACGACTCCACTAGCAACTACCCCCACGCCAGCTTCAGATACCAACTTCACACTGATACGAGCCGCAGGGTTGGAGTTCTATAGAACAAATAAAATAAAAAAAAATTGGTCAATCGCTAGTCAAATCTCCATTTCCCCATAGAAAGCATAGTCGTTCATAACTCTAACCAAAAGGAGAGAAACTAAACCCCCCCTGCCAAAATAAAAAATAAAAAGAAAGGCATTTATACAAACCTTAAGATCATGAATTAATTGAGCAAGATCTTCAATTGAATATATATCATGATGTGGAGGCGGACTAATAAGACCCACACCAGCAGTTGAGTTCCTGGTTACTGCAATTTCTCCTACTACTTTATGGCCTGGAAGCTCACCTCCCTCACCAGGCTTGGCCCCCTAAGCAACGGTGAAAACAGCAGTTAACAACAAGTCAATTGCAGAGGAATAAAAGATTCAGTTTATACTTAATCTCACCAAATGTCAAATGTAGCTATCAACTAAAGTGCAAAGGCACCCGAAGGTGCTTTGCAGACACAGCATCATCTGCCATGAACATAGATCCATAAACAAGAGGAACCCAAGTTCCAATAGGATATAGGACCAAAAACAAGTATGCAGACATTCAAAGACAACTAAAAGAAGTCCGCATACAAAATATTAAAAACATACCTGAGCCATTTTTATCTGTAATTCATCTGCATTTGTGAGGTAATAACTTGAAACTCCAAATCTTCCACTCGCAACCTGTTTAATTGCACTTCTTTTTGGGTTCATTGAACCATCTGGAAGAGGCTCCATACGAGATGGTTGCTCACCTCCCTCACCTTCAGCAGAAGTCAAAATAATAATCAGTGATTTGACAATGTGACCTATAAGCAACAGTTAACCTTAATATAAACTGAATTAGGTGGAAAAACAACCCCTCAACCGCACAAATAAGCTGTTCTTTTTCTGAGCTAATATGCAAGAAATTCTTACATTTAACTACACAGAACGTGCCTAGAGATTCTCAGTTAAAGGTATAGCCAGGAGGAAGCTTATAGAGGAAGAAATGCAAACCTGTATTTGACTTTCCACCAATTTTATTCATAGCAATAGCCAGTGTTGTGTGTGCCTCCAAAGATATCGATCCATAACTCATGGCCCCAGTACAGAACCGCTTGACAATCTCACTGGCAGGTTCAACTTCATCCAGTGGAACTTTTGCCTCTGCCTCCTTAAATTTCAATAGGCCCCGCAAATTACAGGCTTTATTTAATTGATGAATAAGCTTGGAGTATTCTTTGTAGGCAGCAACACTGTTAGTTCGAGCAGCCTCCTGAAGCTTGGCTATAGCAAGGGGATCGTTCAAATGAATCTCACCGCCTTTCCTCCAATGATAATCGCCTGGGTTTGGCAGTGCTGCAGCTTCTGCACTTCCAGGGGGAAAAGCCCGAGAGGGAAATGCCAACTCATGTAGATGAAGAGCATCATGAGCAAGCATCTCAAATGTTGCGCCCTCAACTCTACTTGGAGTTCCTGCAAAGCACCTTTCTATCACTTCTGAAGACAGACCTAGAGCTTCAAAAATCTGAGCACCCTTGTAAGAGGCCAAAGTTGATATCCCCATCTTCGCAAGAACCTTCATCATTCCATAATTGCTTGCTTTGAAGTACTTTTTGACCAGCTCTTCCTTGGAGTGGAATTCACCACTTGATTTTGGTGGGACCTTTCCATCAACTTGCAATCTCCAAATGGCTTCTACAGCCAAGTATGGACATATGGCATCTGCACCAAACCCAACCAATGTACAGAAATGGTGCACCTCACGTGGCTCAGCAGTTTCAACTATCAACCCAACTTGGGTGCGCTCAAGATTTTTAACAAGATCTTGATGGACTGCACCAACAGCCAAGAGGGAGCTTACCGCAACACGCTTCGATGAGAAAGCTACATATTGAAAAGATGGACATTATATTAAATTGTTTCCCATTCCATTCACTGCAATAAAATGCACTCACAAAAGAAAAAAGAGATACGATACCTCTATCAGAAAGCACAAGTAAGGTATAACCCTCCTTAATTGCAGCATGTGCCTCAGCACAGATCCTATCCAAGGTCTCCTCCAATCCCTTCCTACCTCGGTCTTTAGAATAAGTTATGTCCAGAACTTTGCTTCGCCAACCTCTATAATTCATCTTTTTTATGGCTTCTGTTTCTTCAATGGATAAAAGAGGACCTTTCAGTGAAAGACGATGACATTGTTCTTCAGTGGTTTCTGTCAGGTCACCCTCTGGGCCAATCATACATTCCATTGATGTGACTATCTTCTCCCGAATAGGATCAATTGGAGGGTTAGTCACCTGGGCAAACATTTGCTTGAAGTACTCAAACGTAAGCTTTTCTCTGTTAGACATTACAGCCAAGGGAGTGTCATTTCCCATAGAACCAAGGGCCTCAACACCGTCTTTTGCCATTGGAAGTAATAACATCTCCAAGGATTCAATAGTGTAACTGCATAGGGAAGGCAGATATTAAATATACATCCTGTAAAATGTAGAAAAAAGAAAAACACAAAAGTAACAGCAAATGCAATAGAGAGATTCTCATACCCAAAAGCTTTCAATGGAGCCAACAAACCATGAACGCCCATGTTTTCCATGTTGTCATCATCACTAGATGCCTGAAGTTAGAAAATATAGAGGCCAAAGTGAGAATTCCCCTTAAAAGGAAAATCAAAGAGAACAGTGATTTCATACTTACCGGAATCACTCCTGCAAGGGGAGACGGGACCCTTTCAGACTCATGAACAGAGTTAACTATATCCTTGAGTTCAATTTTTTGCCGTTTAAGCCACTCTCCATAAGGCCTTGCCAGTGAGTACTGCTGCTTTAAGGCTTCATCATCGACCACAGTATGATTATCAAAATCAACCAAAAGCATCATGCCAGGGTTCAGTCTTCCTTTCCTATACACATCTTCAGGTGGAATGTCTACCACACCAACCTCACTGGCCATGATAACTCGTCCACTGTGGGTGATGTAGAAGCGACCAGGACGCAGCCCATTACGATCCAATGTTGCTCCCAGATAGTGGCCATCAGTAACTGCATATGATTTTTGGCAGATATGAAATTAATTTATCAAATGGAAGATACAGAAAATCTTGAGTGAAAATGATAGAATTATTACATGATATAAGAGCCGGCCCATCCCATGGCTCCATCAAAGCAGAGAAGTATTCATAAAGTGCCTTTCGATGAGGATCCATATTCTTGTCATTTTGCCATGCTTCAGGAATCATCATCATAATAGCTTCAGGAAGACTTCGACCAGCTCGGACCAGAAGCTCAAGAACACCATCAAAAGCTCCTGTTAGAGGAAAAATCATATACATTTCAGCCAGAATATGATAAGTTAATGTACAACCTTCACTAAGAATATCTGGACATTATGCAAAATCCAACTTGACCTGAATCAGATGAACTGGCATCCACAATGGGTAGAAGCTTCTTTAACTCATCCTTTGAGAGACCAAGCTCATTACACTTCAATAGACCCTCACGTGCTTTCATCCTGAGTAAAATGTAAACTGTGTAAGCGTATATGTTTCCCTTGTTGATATGGGATGCTTTGACAAGACCATGTCCGTCAGTCAGCCAAAAAATTTACTTTTCATCCTTCCCGACATTCTTAAAGTTTTTCAAACGGATAAATCCTCAAGAAAGATGGTTGACAAGTAAGGTTGTGGGGAGACAGTTGCACCAAGGTGGTGGTGTCCTAAACAAATTTGACCTGTTTAGCAAGTGCAATCTCAAAGATTCTGTATTTACTCCAGGCCAATAGTGAGTTGAAAATGATGGTTGTCCTTATGAAACAGCATAAACTAACTTTAAAGACAACAAAAACAATATAACTAACACTTAAGGCTGGAAATCTGGCCTATGTTCCAGATGTCACTGGCCTTGCTCAAAACTGATAGCCAAATAATGTGAACCAACCATATAAATATGGACTTTATCTATCATACACAATTCTTAATAAGTAAACACATTGATATCTATGTTCCAGATGTCACTGGCCTTGCTCAAAACTGATAGCCAAATAATGTGAACCAACCATATAAATATGGACTTTATCTATCATACACAATTCTTAATAAGTAAACACATTGATATAAAAAGTGGTTTTCTTATTTATCTTAAAGAGAAAAATTATTGGCTCATTCCATAACATTACAACCATTACATGGTTAGTGTGAGCAAAGCATGGCAAATGTCCGGTGTTGTGAGTTGTAGCCCCACCAATTGAGCCATAAAGAAGCATTATTCACAGGAAATGAGGAAATAATATAAGTCAAGGTCTGCACATACTATAACACTACAATTAACTGATTTAACACAGCACGTACTGCTATTGGTCAAACACTTGGGAAATGGAATCACACTATTAACTTGGGAATGCAGAAGATAACACACCAGTTCACATTGCCTCTAAGTGTGTTGATTTCCCCATTGTGGCCTAAGACACGCATAGGTTGAGCACGATCCCAGCTGGGAAATGTATTTGTTGAGAATCTTGAGTGTATCTGTATCAAAAATCAAGAAACCAAGACTGTCATTGGCAATCCCACCTACTACATTCAAGTATGAGAAACTGATGTGGAAACAGCACGTGAAGTTCTGCATTGGGCACTTATATTGTTGTGGTGATACTAGTTCCTGGAAAACCTAAGCTAGTTTAACCATCGAAATTTCCTCCCACCACTCAATTGAAATTATCATCCCCCAACAACTGATCGTATAGAGTGCTGTACCAAAGTTTCTGCAAATAGGATTATCTTGAGAATGAAGCTTTCTTACCAACTCACCAATGCATCTAATCCAGCATCCAAATCAAACAGTAATCAAGGGAGTGGAAGAACTTAAGAGATCATTCAAACCTCAAATGCCTCAGAAGTCATTCCTCAACCTTGCATCTCTTCAGTTACCGGTTGTTCCCATGCTGTTTGTTGGAGTATAGAGTTAGTGGAGAGAGAAGAAAGGTAATGGATAATATATTTACCAGGGCCATGTAGCTCGTAAACCTTTCATTGCCAATATCCGCATAATAGTAATCCTTCAACTGGTTTGGCTTTAACTGACCTTTGTAAACAACCGTCCTGCACAATTCAAGTAAAGGAATGACAAATGCGTAAGGGTAAAGAATCTTGCTGATATTATACCTAGTGCCTACATCAGATAACGTGGCTCTCATAACAGCTCACCTTGAGGAAAGAGAACAGATATAGAAGTCCTTAGCCCCACCATATTCAAGGTTCAGTGCTGCTCTAATGGCAATCATTGAAAACCTCCTCAGGATGTACATCTGCACAGCGAGCAACAGGACAATGCTTTCTGAACTTTCCAACAGAGTAAAACACAAAAATCAAGTCCGTTGTTTTCAGCCGCTTAAGAGTCCCGTGATTTGTTTTGACAATTTTTTTAACCTGTAAGTTAGTTCCTAGTAGGAAACCATGCTTTTTCTCCAAAAGATTTAATGGTACAAAACTATCTTTGCTATCAAGTAAACTCTATGCTAACGATATAACAAAAGAATTATGCCTTCCAATTTTCATCCTCAGTAACAATATCAAGAATCAAATCCTACCTGCTGCTCCAAATCAACTTGTGACCGAGAAGTAGGTGTAAGGAATACTTGCTCAATCACAGGTTCAGTCTGCAAGGCAGACATGCCCAAGCCTGTGTTATCTGTAGGTACAGGTCGCCACCCAAGAACAGTATGCCCAAGAGACTCCGCAGCCTTCAAACATGACAAAAGGTTTCCTCATCAACGCCACCCCAGAGGATAAAAACATAGGAGAATCAAGTGTAAAACAGAGACACTGAACTACCCAAAGTGATATGTAGGCAGTTATGTAGCAGAACCACTTCCATTAAAGCAATAATGGAATCGATTGAGAAGCTGGTAGTATAGAAGAAACATGCGTAGGTACAAGGTCCATATTCTGATATATATGTACATGATACCCAAAGCCATGAGATCAATCTCCTCTTAGAGAGATAAGAAGAAGATCACTAAAGTATAATGCTTTGTTCCACACTGAATGAAAAGGGATTTCAACAGTTGAAGTATCAACAGAAAACAGCTGACAAATGTTCTCTAACCAAGTATGTTTTAGCCGGACTTTGTCATGCAGCTAAGAAGTATCACTTCACGAATAGAGAGTGCGGTAGACTTCAAGATGATATTATACAAGAGTCCAAAAGAGTTGCATATAATCTATAGCACTCCATCACGAGAATTGGTGGAAACAGACAAGAACCCTTGGACAATCCCTAAACTAGAACAAAGACAAACAGAGCAAAATTTTTAGCCTTCAAAATACCTTTGTGAATACATTTTTGGATTCTTTCCTTCGACTCTCCGATTTGGGCAAAAAGAACATGCCAACAGCATATTCCCCTGATGGTGGAAGCTCAAACCCCAGATCCTTAGCCACCTGAGAAATGGCAAGCCAACAACAACGAATGCCAAGTTTTATACCACAACTACAAACAGGAGTTCAACTAAGAGTAGAAAATGTAGAAGAAAGCTGAAGCCAATTAATGCAGAAAAGTTTCAACCGGATTGTTTTTCCTTAAAGAAAAAAGAAAGTCATTTGCACTTTCGGCCAGATACAAAAACGCTTCCAGAAATTCCAAAAAAAAAAAGATGAAGGAAAAGGCCGAGGGAGAAAAATAAATTTCATTTTATTTTCTAGAAGATCTGCCAAAACAAACAGAAACCAACAGAGTTAAAAACAAGAAGCGAACTCCCAGAACGCAAACTGTTCCCGCTTCCCATTAATCAAACAATGCATATTGAGAAAAAGTTAATTCGACGATAGCCTAAATTGGAAAGGAAAAAAACGATTATACAACTAATCATACCTCCTTGTAGAATTCGTGAGGAAGAGCAACAAGAATTCCCGCCCCATCACCAGTGTTGGCTTCACAACCACAAGCACCTCTGTGTGACATACGTACCAGCATCTCCACAGCATCCGTAACCTACAAAAGAATCAACAACGATAACACCCTCCTCGCAACACATACAAACACCCGCAAATCCAACGATATCCAAATACCCGACGAACACATCAACACATCCTTAAGACGTACGCGTATATGCATGCACAGAAAGATGGCAAAAACACCCACAAATAAAAATTCAAAAAAACCCAATCAGGCAATGCAAATTCCGAATACATACACGAAACCACACATACGGACGTAGATAGATTTATACGAATATATACGCACAAAAATATCACAAATAAAACTGATTACTAAAGTCACAACAGGGTAAAATTCAAAGACCAGGAAAGAAAATAAATAACATACTCACTCACATCCTTGTGTAATAGAAATAATATTCTTACCGTCTTTCGGCTACTTTCGCCGGATAATTCTGCGACGAACCCAACCCCACACGAATCCTTATCAAACGACGGGTCGTAGAGCCCGAGCGGCTTGTCCGGCACAGCAGAGAGAGACGAGCGGACCGCTACCCTGAGCTTCGGCGACTTACCCGGCCCGTCCGACCTCCAAAACTGGACCCTTTCCGAGCCGGAAGGCCGCAATCGAGTCCCCAAAAACCTTTTGTCTATAACATTCACCGATTTCTTTGCCCCAACGGAGCACCGGGCATTAAAACGGGTTCCCAGAGCCCGAGGAGCCGCATTGAGCTTCGGTTCCGGGTTCGAGGGCTTGTTAAGCGCAGGCAGAACACAGGACGAACCGGTACGAAGCTGAAGAAGGGAACTCGAGCTCGCAAACATTTTCGTGATTACACCAACAATCCAACGACAACAAGTTTGAAACTATTTAAGCTCTCGAGTATCTGACCCGGATAGAGAATTAACCCAGACTCCAAAACAAAAACAAAAATTAATTACAACGCACAGAGTCTGTTCCAGCAAACACGAACAGTGAGGAGAGAAGTGCGAGATTTAAACTACTTGTATCTTCGATTTTTTAGGTGACAATTTACAGATCTAAAGCGCTCCACTTCGTCTTCATCGGTTCAGGGTATCCCCTTCTGGCTGCGATTTTCAAAATGAAATGAAAACGGAAGGATTTGGATTAAACAGAATCACCGTTGTTTATTCCAAAGAGAAAATGATAATTAGAAGTATTCTCGTGAAGAATAAACCCACGAGACTCCGATTGTCACGTGCCACAGATTCTGAGGTTGAAGATAGAGCCAAACCCAAACCGAATCAACCAACTACCGGCTTCCCCGGGAAACAACCAGAAAAGAAGAGACGGAGTGGGCGCAGAGAGACAGGGAGGGAGAGGTAGGCAGGCTATCTTTGGGCTCTCCTCTCAGGGACACAGATGTGGTTTTATAGAGAAGCAGAAGTCGAAAGAGGGTGGGGACCACAGGCCCCATACGGCTCACAATTACCCTTTTACCCACAGGCCCCACCTAGCGACGGATATAATTTTTCACGACATGACAGATCGAAATTGGCCAGGACGCCACGTGTGAGTTTTACCTATGCGGCACGCGACAGCCGCTCGTGGAGGGCCCCACTTCTGGGGCTTCCAAGAGGGATTAGATTTATTTTAAATTCAAAGCCTCATAAAACACCCCGTCTTTTGCTCTTTTTATTTTTTGGGGAGAACCGCCTACGTATTTTGTTCGTAGTATTAGGCATGTCTCCCATACCTCGTTGGCTCGGTTCCGAACCTCCCCGTCAGGCCCATAGTAAACTCCGCAGTTACCGAATCTCGTTAAGTCACCGTTATCCCAAAATCTTTAATAATTTGAATTCTTTTATAATATTTTTTATTTATTTATGCACATACATAAATTCACCCACAAGTATTGACCATAAAGTTTAAGGTTTACCGTGAGATGACGCCATTTTTGGTGCGAGGGCATATGGGTAAAAGGGAGGGGAGGGTTGGGTGGGCAGTTGACCACGTGGCCTGACGCTACCGGTGACGAAAAATTTGGCAGAAACGTATGAGCAATATTATCAAATACGTAATATGCGGCTAATAGTAAAAGTTATTGTGCTGGCCGCCGATTTATGCGGCCAGCGGAAAAGCGAAGTTGTGAACATTTTTTTAACATTTTTATCAAATAAGCTACGATTAATTGCCTTAAATGAGTTCATTATTGCCAATGCAGGAAATTTAAAAAGATTACATAATCACGCCTGATGTATTGCCGCCAACAGATTTTATGTGGCGCAGGGTCAGATTCTTATCTCCTGACAGATTACCTTCCTTTTTAAGCTCGAATAAGTTAATTTTGTTTCCATATCTTTGGTTTTTATACAAAATAGATTGGTCAGGTTGTGACTGTTACCTAAGGTAACTGCTTCCCATAAAATGAGATTTTTTAGCTGAGTGTGACTGAAAAACGAAATAATATTTGGTTGGTAAATTTGTAGCCGACGTTCGATCACCCACCCCAATGTCCCAATCCGCCACCCACCCTATCAGACCTACCTCGTGGCAAACCTGGGAATGGTCAGGGCACTTTCTGTAAAGAAAGTTTATAAGGACTCCTTATTATCAAAATGTCGGGAAGTACGGAGCCTCCCTTTCGTCGCTACTGGGGATCTGCTTCCCTCGAGATGGTTTTTTTTTTTTTGAATTTTTGAATTTTTCGTTAATATATAACACATATTTTAAGGAAGCTTTACGAAGAACAATGTTTCGAAGGAGCAGCCACCAACGCCCACTGTTTTGTTAGTTGGGGGAAGGAAAATGTAAAAAATGGCGGTAGGTAGAGAAACGGGGTGGAATTACCAGTCACCCACGATTTGTCAAGGGATTGGAAAATGATGCCTTTAGTCGAAGGTTTCTTGGCAGTTTACCACCAGAATGTTTTGGCGGAAAACACTGCTCTAATTTGTACGTTTCCATCGATAAGAAAGGTGCTCGCTTTGGGAAGAAAATAATTGGTTTGGCTTATGATCAGAGGTTGAAAAGAAGTTTGATATTAGGAGCGTAGAAACAAAAAAGTCGGGCCTGGGTTGTTTGGTTGTTTGGATTTTCCCGTAAAACAAACACATCGGATAGACACGAGAGGAACCCACGTGTCTTGTGTAGTGAAAGCGAGTTTGTTGTGAAGAGAATCCCAAGCTAGTCGTATGTTGTTGCGTTGCTTGACTTTTTGTTGCAAAATCCCAATAATTCAAGTTGATCGGTCAAGCGTAGTACAATGACTCTGATGTTAGCCCTGACGTGGACGACCGTCTTGCTTACCAGCACTTAAAACTACTTAAAACTTCTTAATCCTAGGTTTCCACACTCAACTATTACTGCCCCATTCAATCTAATAATATGCGGTGACAAGTCAGATTACGATCATTGCCAATCAAGAACCTTGTTGAATAATCAAATCCAAGTTTTAGTTTAACATAGGTTTAGGTGGGTACAAGTCAGATTAACATTGACACAAACAAAAACTGAAAAGAAAACGAGATGCCAAGTGCCTCCCCAGAGATTAAAGAGCCAAACACGATTTCCTACGGCAACAATATCTTGTTTTTTTTTTTTCCTTTGCCAGCTCGGATATAGATAAGGATTAAGCTCTTGAATATCTGAAAAATAGATAAAGACGTCAAACAAATTGATAGAGGGACAAACCTGATCCAAAGAATCCCCCATCATGGTCGATAGAGCCAAACAATATCCTGTTCGTGCGAACGAAAGGTTTAAGATCAGTAGTCCATCAATTCCTTCATCCTAAAAGGAAACTTCTTTATTATCTAGTCGAGCTTGAGCTTGTTGCCAAGCAAATTATCAAAATCTATTTTCAAAGACAGCCACTTTAAGCTTCTTTTTACTTTTTCTGGACATATACTATGCAGCAGTCGTTGGTTGGTGCAACCTAATAATTAAATATCTCGAGCTAAATTGTAAAAATATTATAAGATCATTGTTATATGACTGTAAGGTGCTGAGTAGGCGTGGTGGGTGGCTTGGCTGCTAAATAACCAGGGTCAGAGAAGGAAAAAAAAAAAAAAAAAATGTAGCAAATGGCCCCAAAGGGACGTGGACAAACAAGTACGTATCAGTAATTGACAGCTATACTAACGGGACAGAGACCTTGGAGTTGTGTCCCAAATTGACATAGAAATTTGATTCAACGTTTCCCCTGCCCTTTATTGAAGAGGCACCCAAGCCGTTAAAGTGTTCCACCTCCCTCCGCTGCACGACTGCCCTGACAGTAGCTTAAACTGTTTACCAGCAACTCCGGTAGGCTGATGAAGCACGACCATCCTGATAATAACATTATCTCAACATCGTTTACGAGAAGTTTGTGACGTGATATTATTAATATTTAATAAGCCCAAAAGTCTAGCACAAGTAACGACTTTGAAAACCGTGGTCTTAGCCAATAAAGCAAGCGCTATTTCGTTGATCGTAGTTTTACTTTATACAGAATCGACAGCGCCAACAGGGACGTTAATGTAGACTTACGGTGGAGAAAGTTTCAACCTGATTGATATTCACGGTGACCGGTGGAAGAAGAAGAATATCAAAAGCTACTCCAATTCTCCCACGAGAACAATGAGTGAGTATTCTGGCTCTGCATCTGAATCGCGGCACCAGAGCTAAAGCGATTCCCAATGCTGACTTCCACTGCCTTTCCAGCATAAAGGACTCAGCTGCTCAGAGAACAGGGACAACAACCTCAGTAGCCTTTTACTGTGTATTAAAATATAGAACCCATGAAGCTTGCGCACTTAAAGCGAATCCCTCGCAAATCACGAGCCGAAGCACCTTTTTCTGAGCGAAACAGAGGTAAAGTTAAAAAATAAAAATAGAAATCTTTAGGGGCCCTCTTCAAGTTGAAGTGACTAGTAAAGAATGATTACACGGAATGCTTCTGTTCAAGGTCCACACGTGGTTCTACTGTTTATAATCAATATTTTCAAGGGTCCATTCTGCCACCTACTCCCCGCCCCAATAATGTCTTGAAATCTCTGGCACTTGCAGTGGAAGGTGCCATTGGCAAATTAAGGATGTGGTTGACCCATTATTTAGATTTAACCATGGGGGCCCTTCAGAATCTACTTTTACAGCCTGTTGTGTTTGACGCAAGTCAGGAGATCTGATTCCTGTTGCAGTAGATTTTCCCGTGCCTGTAATCTTTGGTCTGATTTGATGATAGTGAGTTACAGTGTGCATATCTTGGTCAAAGGAGAAAGAGGCAATAATTGAATGTATAATCCCTTAAAGTTAGTCTCAGAAGAGGCAGCAATATATGTGCATGATACTACTTCCACGTTTTGTTCACGAGGCAATGTCTTGTTAGCTTCTATGCTTCACATGGCTACCAAAGATCTCCTCCTAAACAAAACAAACAAGGATTTTGCGTGGTATCTTTTTTTGGTTCTATACTCAATCAGCTCTCATCAGATATCTATTGGCTATGTTTATGTTCTGCAGATATATTCCCTGATGGCGAGAATAGATTAAAGTAAAATGTAGATGCCCCATTAAAGTAAAATGTGTAAGTGGGGTTCTTACTTGCGTGACTAACAAGTAGTTTTAACTCAATAAGTGGTGGAATTTCGAATTTCCTCAGAAAACAAGTACTTAGACTAGGTGGAGCATCATTATCATAAAAACCCTTTTCTCTGTTCAAGCGAACTAGAACTATTCTTTGAACCCATGTCGGTGGGTTATAATATAGGCATAAGAATATTCTAATCCTATTATTTTTATCCTTTTTTTATTCCTGTTTCGATATTATCTGCACATGACTGCTTTATTCCACTGCTATAATTAAGATTTCTTCCCAATACTTCCCCGAATATAATTCTTGGTTTTTCAAATCTTATTGAAGTGAAAAAAAGAAAAGAAAAAAAGGAAGAAAGCATCCCGAGGCCAACTGGTCTAGAACGCGTCCAAAACTGATTGCAGGCGACAATGATGTCTCACCTAGTTTATTTGGCTCAAATGAACTATATCTTTCATAAGCTCTAAAAAAAGATGAAGGTGCATGTACAAGACCCTTTCTTTTTTCCCCGACCAGAGAAAAATCATTGATGGCTATCGTCAACCTAATTAATGATAAGTTATATGAAGTGATTGTAGAACCCCACAGAAATCAAATAAACGAGGCTGCTGGGGAGCTTCTTCTGTATGTTTCTCAACTGAATCTACATCGCTGTATACTCGGCCATTATTTCTTTTTCTTCAATTTCGAAGTATTAAAAGGATACGTCTGTTGATTGTTCTTCATCTCGGTGACTTCATGTTTATACTTCTTTAATAGATTCTCATGATCAAATACCCATCTTTCGACCAAGCATTTGATTCTTTTTTTTTTTTTTTTTGGCGTCTTGTAGCTGGATGTTGACGTTCAAGGAGATTAGGGAATCTGTCACCGGTCTTGCATAACTCTCTTGGAAAGCATTATTCAGAGAAGTATTGGATCATCCGTTTGCTGCGAAGGGAACTTCAGACTCACCAAAAGATGGGAAAAGAGAAAGTTAAAAGAACATGCTTATCAAATGTATTCTCAAGCCACTAAGAAAGATGCACGTTAAACGCTTTCTTCTGGTTTTCGTCTCACGATGATAGCTTCTACTCACCAACCATGAAGGGTACTTTTGCTTCCTGAGCAAGGGGATATAATAATAGAAACTAAAAAATAAAGAGAATCTTGCCCATCTTTTCATCTCCATTTTAAAACCATATGGAATCCAAGAATTCACTCTCTTTTATGGTTTGGGGTAATGAAGAATCATTTTACCACGCCGAACCTGGTTAAGGTTTCGCTCAGGAACATAATGCGTCCGAACCACAACTTAGGTTTTGGCTCCACCAATCTTTCATCGAATAAACAAAAAGGCAGAAAAAAAGTTGGTTCTTGAGAACTCCGCATTTCTTTATTCATGTCATCATATTCAAGGAGCAATCACAGCAAGAAGGAAGCTGGAGGGACTTTAATAATGCAATTGACCTAGCTTAAATAAATACAAAACCAATATTTTTTAGTCACTGAGCTCAATACATCATAGAGACAAGGGAAAGTAGTACTATTAAAAGGAAGATAGTGCCTAAGCTGTCATAGTTTAGGCCGCAAACAGTATACTGCATTAGAATATGTCTAATGTTGTGCTGTGGGCTGCTTCTAGGGGGTCACCGTATGCAGCGAAATGCAAGTAATGGATTGAATAAAAAAGTACTCAAGCTCTCAATAACAAAGTCTTTTTGTTGCAGCCGTAGCATGTCCACTTGCTGCGTATACGCAACGGCGAGATGAAAAAAAAACATAGTTACTTCGTTGTCGTTTAGCTCTCCTGTTACAGCTACAATTTTCTAAGTCTTGGATCTCGGGTATGAACTGTAAGCATTTGCATTGAAAATTCCGGGACCTGAAACTTCAATCTGCAGTAAATACATAAAGGATGTCTCTAGCAAGGCTTTGAAGATTCAGTTTCGATTTTCTCAAATAAACAATGTTCTTAGCTGAATCTAAGCAATAAAAGGTGATCTTGAAGAGATTGCACTGACAAGTTTTCATCTTTATGTCTCAAGTCTGAAGTCCCTGTAATGAATAGGACAATGGCTGTACAGCCACCAAAGAAGAGATTCTAGTGACTTGGAGACCTTCACTTCAAGACCAACCCACTTTCCATTATGGGTGTTCCTGTGGTTCTTCCTAAATCTAACTCAAGGAACAGAAGTCAAGGTGAATTCTAGGCCTACCCCAGAACATGGTTTTGCTTCCTCTTTCAAGGCCTCAGTTCAAATAAAAAAGTAGGGTAAGCTACGTTTTCCCCTGGACGAAACCTTCACCACAAAAAACGAATACATCTGGCATTGCAGTGAGGCATGATGACTCTGTTTTCCCTTAAAAAATTTGACAACATGCATATGAAAACTAGTAAAAAATTGTATGCGGCCTCTCGAAGCTGCTTTAGAAATCGAGCGGCGACATAAAAGAACTTGACATCTCGTTGCTTGTCTGGGTGGTGGCGATCATGATCATGTTGCATGGCGTCATAAAGTCACTGGTCGGTAAAGTAAAGGCTTAGATATTCACAATTACACATGAGCATGTTCGTCACCTTTTTCTAAATAAAGATAGCAAAAGAAAATTGAATTCTGTAGGTGATTTTGCCAAAACAACGGACAGGAACCTAGATATTGGCCGTTTAATTAGTTGAAGAGTTGATACTCCTTCGGAGACCGGAAGGCCAGATGCAAAAGAGACGTCCGCTGTAGTGTCAGCAACCTTCCGGACTTCACGCGCTAACGAAAACTTCGAAAGGTACGCTCCCAAAAAAAAAAAAAAAACTAAAAGTAAAAAAAACTTGTTTGGTTGAGATATGTCATTTGTGCAATTAGCATACGTTTTCTTCGTCTCTCTTTTGGCTATTTTCCTACGACCAAACATGCCCTTCTTTTTTACCCATGTTTGATCTTCTTCCATGTTGCTCTGCGTTTTTAGGCAACTTTTTGGCAGGAGATCTAGTGCGAGTGGGTCTTGTATTTTATCTGGAGAAAGTCAACGGCGGCAATGCTTTACCCAACAAAAGTTGAACTTCTAGATTTGGACTTTCGAAAGGGAAAGATCATTTTATCGTTGTTTCTAAGATACGTGCGGGCAAAGAATTTCGTACTATTTTATAGTTAATTGATTGATGAACTCTCTACACCTTTGACCCTTAAAAAAAAAAGACTATATAAACAATTTTCACCTATTGATATATGTCACTATTTAAATAAATTAATCCCTAAGTAACCAATAGATTTAGATTTTTTGACATAACGAATATGAATCATGATAATTTAATGTCAAAGTTAACCATCATCCCAAGTTTAAACCTTGGTACGAGCAAGTCTCAATGTATGTACTATAGGATGGTGAGGGACTCTAAAGGCAAGGGGTCCTGAGGGGTTGTTAGTAGTTGAAGTTGTAGGAACATTGGAAGCAAAGTGTAATAGAGTTATCACAATCCAAATAAAAGTGTTTTATGATTAACTAATAAGTATAGGTTCTTTAACATGATAGTTAGAAATCATAACAATATAAATACAAGAATTCTTATTGACAGACCCTTGTGAATCAATAATGCAACTTAGATTGATGGGCCTTTCTTATATAATATTTCAAACATTATTATTCAACTAGATCACCAAATTTAGGAATCAAATGGGCTTATACATAGACCCAATGGCATTAACTACAAACAAATAAACAATTCAGATGCCCCATTAGACTTTAAGATGCTTCGTGGCAAAAAACAAAATAAGTTATACCAAATCATCGATGTAAAAATGGTTCTAGGTAATCTGATGAAGAATTCAGCCTCCGTTTCCTGTATCAGACAAAAAAAAAAAAAAAAAAAAAAAAAAACAAGAGACATCAACCGTAATAATTCATGAGGTTTCTTTAGCACAATAGGCCTCCACTGTTATCCGAGGGACAAGTAGGGGGGAGTTTTAGTTATGCCTTGTCCTTGTTTTGCTCTTAGTTTCATGTATGTGTATTCCCACCCAACTTTAAAGGCAGCCAAAAAATCATGGACAGTGAGATGCATTAAAAGCCTAAGAAGCGAGGAAATAATTGGTGCCTAATCGACTAAAGCCTGGGGACCTGATCCTGGTGCGTGAGCTGCTTTACCTTTTCTTTATTTCGATAAAAAATAAAAAATTGTTTAATACTGTTACCACGAGATTTTATGAAATTCTGAAAATATATGTGTGTGTGTGTGAAAGAAGGAAAAGGAAAATCAACCCCTGCATATTTTCAAAAGTAGAATAGATGAATATTAATAATGATGACGAGGTCCTGCGGTGCTTTGTTGGCCAGACACCTCGTCTTCCAAGTAGTTTCTTTCTTCCTTTACTATCATTTCACATCTGATATAGATATAAATGAAAAAATCTTGTCATAAAATAAGATGCTTGAAATGAATTTAGATAAAAAAAAATATAATCCTTAAATTAACTTTTAATTTTATTCCGCCTTATGTCATCTAGAGCTCAATATTGTTTGGTGTGCAAAAAAAAAAATAAAAAAATTGCAAAACAGAAGTTTCACACTAGAAGAGAAAAGTTCTAAAATAAAGTTTAATAAAATAATTACTCTCCAACCTTGAGTTGAATCTTTAGCATTGCACTTCCATGACATTATGTTATGTGTCTCAACCCATTCTACTAAAAGACTAGAGGCTAAGAGTTATTCTTAAACATATTATTTGAATATTATTCCTAATTTTGGTCTCACAAGCTCAAGTATTTTACAAGCTTTTATAAGCCCATAACAAACAATCATGCTTTGACCCTTTTCACTAGTCGTTGTGTAAGAGATAAGAGTAACTCTAATATCATTTGTTTTATGCATGTTCTATACCTTAACATAGGTCCAAGCTTTGATATCACTTCGCCCAAAAACCCATATCTAAAAGCTAACCTCAATACATCTTATTTGAATATCATCTCTAATTTATATCCTATAAACACAAGCATACTACACCCCGAGCCGGTAACAACTAAAAAAAGAACTGGATGCTTACGACAGAAAATAAGGAGAACGAAATCATTGCATAAATGAGAGCAATACAAGGACAAGGCATAACTAGAACCTCCACCCTGCTGTTGTTTGTTTTGGGTCTCAAAAATGGGCGTGGAGACCCAGAGCTGGGGTGGTTGGATTTATATAGCCTGCATCAGAATCGTTCGTGTTCGATATTAAATTTGGAACGAGGGCAAGTGGAATGCAGAATAGTTGCATGAAATCCACTTTAGTCATTGGGGATTGGGTTGTACATTCCTTGCACACAAAAGCAAGGTAGTGGACGTTTGTTACCGGCTTTTATGGTTCCTTCGCTCCTTTTCGGCTCATATTTTGCCTCAACGATGCCACTTTGGTCACTGACTGGTGGGCTGTCCATCTCCATGCATTCAACGTCAAGCAAGAGGGCTTGCATTATCTTGCAGTTCATATGCCTCACAAGGGTAACAATTTGACGATTGATTTTGGGTAGGTTGTACATTCTGTGCGTCAAAAAAGCAGTGGACAGTTTTGGATCGAATCTTACCTTTTTATTTTCTGTCTGCTTTTAGTTGAATCGAAGCCGTCAACCAGACAGGTTCTCGTGTCTCAGAAGCTTTACATTGACTTGAGAGAAGGGTGAATTGAAGAAAGTCATGATTAAGGACAAAACAAAGGATACTGCCAAACAACTAATAAAGGGTGATTCGAGGATCCTATGCCTAAGATCACAAAAGATTTTGTCTAAGCTCGTCAATTGTACTTTGCAGAACAGGATTTAGGGGGTTGTATATGGCAATTCCTTTTTAAGGTGGGATAGTTCGTGGCAAATTATTTTTTGCTTGTAGATTTGATTGCCTTTGCCATAAAGAATATCCATTTACATTTCCAGATATTACATAGATTTAAAGAAGAATCGGGTGGGCTAAGTAAAGTAGGAAAAAAGGAGGAAAATTTATATATGCGAAACTAAAAGAAAAAAAATTATTTTGGAAGGTATAATTACACAATACCTTATCTAATGTAGGCTATTTCAGATACATATTCTACTGCTTTCACGCACAAGGGCAAGAGATCTCATTTGATAACAATTTAAAAGGTGAAGGCCTTGTTTGGTAATGACCTTCAGTTTATCTTTTATCTCGTTTTATTAATAAATAATTCAAACGCAAATAAGGTTTTAGTTTTTTTAACAGACTCCAATAGCAATATTTCAAGAAACGCTTGCTTGCTTTTCAAGGTATAGTAGCTGATTCGTTATTCATAAATAAGATAAATTTTGTAGTCTCCTAACACCCAAAGGTTGATTGCCCAACTACCTAATCGCCATAACATATCAAGAATGTTGTTTAGTTTTTTATTTACTCATTTTATGATGATAATATAATCATTTGGTTGAAACAATCAAATGATATTTTTTAGTTTTGAAGGGTATTTTAAGCTGCAAAATATGATATTTTAAAAATATATATATAAATTAATATTTCATCAAAACTAGATTAAAACATACTTCAAAACCGCTGTCATGTCCATCAATTTTCTCTTCTCCAAACTGTACATGGTCTTCAGAAATGGCCAATAGGCATTGTGCAACATTTTTTATTTTGTTCTAGAAGGGAAAAAGCCAATATGGACCGTGGGCATTCCTCAAAGAAGGAATCCTGACAGGCAATAAGGGAAGGCGGCTATGGCAGAAGCTGAGACGGAGCATCAAGTGTAAGGTTCATTTAATGGGGGAAAAGTTAGCATTGGACAAACCATTTAACGTTTATTTATTAGTGACTGTCATGCTTTCTTTCTTACTGATCTTAGAGCATCCATTTTAGAGCATTAAAGGCAGCTGCCATCCCGTGACTCCAAAGACTTCCTTCGAATGTAGACAGACACTCGGGCCTTTGCCATGATGGGGACGGCCGTGGTCAAAAGTAGAGCTTTTCTTGCAATTGGGTGAAGCCCGCTTTAGTAATGATCAAAGAGTTGGCACTAGGTTCCCTTTTGAAAGAAAATCTTAGAGAATCCCCTGCACGTTTAAAGTTTTGTTTTTGATGCAAGAGCAGCTTCATTGTCGTTTCCAAACGCACACCTTCCTGGAAAATCGACAATTTTCTAACACGGTTTGACTACAAAACTGGTTCATCTGGTTAAAAGGAACCGAATTCCAAGATCCTGTTCATGCACCAGGGCCACCAAGTTGTCCTTACTCCATTTTAGTCTGTTTCGTGTGTCCTGCGGTTGACCCAAGTGTTAGATAGTGGTAGGTTGATAGTCTGCAGTCAATGGACCAACCACGCACCTACACAGGGGTAGCTGAAAAGCATTGAATAATGATGATGAACCTCGTGCTTACCAGTTCCATTAGATTATAGAAATCACCAGGAGGGCATTAAATTATTTCCACCAACCGAATAAACTTGGCCTTTTAGCTTATTTAACAAGAAGTTTGCCGTGTGTAGTTTAACTATCGACTGTTTTTAAACTCTACTGATTTGCCTGACCCACGTCTCCTTGGTCGATTCTGTATGTTTCCACGAAACAAGAAATATTGGAAAAGGTAGATCTTGAAGGCTTCTGGATGGTGGATTATCCATCATTGTGATGGTTGTGTGTCACCTAATGCTTCGATTTTGCTCCCACCAAACCATGGCGTTCAGTTTATGTGTTGTTTGCAGGAAAGTGGGGTTTCTGAAAGCTTTGATTAATCAAGTAAAGTGGCTAATGCTCTGATAGTGCGTTTAGAATTGAATTCTGGACAAAAGTGGATCTCGTTTGTCTTCACATGAAGCTTTCCGAACACAAAGCATCTCTTGCTTACGACTATGTGATGGCTTCTGGATATGCATGTGTTGCACCACACGACCGGTGGCTACCTTTTTGGAAGTTAACAGGCTTCTCACGTTTGTAGATACACGAGTCATTCTATTCCGAGTTACAGGTGGACTATGCTTTCAACTTCCTCTCTGAGTAACCACTTTACTTTCCGTTCCACGATCGACATCCATTCGATGTACAGGCACGACAATCAATGCAGCACAGACAAGGATTGGATTTGTCGGGACGAGTGGAAGGTGATATTTATGAAAGTTCCATCACCTTGCAGTTTAAGATATTTATGAAAGTTCCATCACCTTGCAGTTTAAGTTTTGGTAGATAAACTCCACATTTTTTTGGGTGGTAGATGGCAAAATTGAGGTTGTTGAGTATGGGTATCACATGCTTCTTGGTGTTAAAGTTTAATCCGTAGCTGATCATTGTTTGGTTGTTGGGACCTCACAAAGAGATGTCTGATCGCTTTCACTTTTTTATTTTTGAGTTATAATTGTTATGTTTAACTTTATTTTAACATACCCGAAACAAAAATTAATTCCAACCACATCTATTATCAGAATATGAAATATCCAAATAGAAGTAACTCCTAACTTAGGATTAATAAACTTACAATGAATTATAATGATCGAATATGTTCTATTTATAAAGAGTTCTATGTAGATTCAAAAATTAAATTCAAAATTTTATATTTGAATTCAACAAACTTTTAAAAACTGAATTTAAATTTTTTTATTTGAATTCAAAACTAAATTCAAAATCAAACCTAAGGCAGACTGGCAAACACATGGCACTTCACGTGTTGTAATTGTACTGTCCATATTTCATATTTCATTAAAAAAAAATATTTTTATTTGTACTCCGTTGCCATTTATGAAAAATTTCTCCACAGAGAATGGATGGTCTTCAGACATAGAACAGGCTTGGCCTTTCAGACATTCCTTGGGCTGGAAAACGTTGGAGAGACTACTTTGGACTGGAAAATGGATGTTAATGGCAAGCCTGCTATTCGGACTCTCCTTCGGTCGAATGGCATTGGGCATGATGAGCGTCTAGAGAAAGACCAGGTAATAAACTTCAACAAAAAAGAATGCAAAGGATCATATTAATCATCTTTTCCAGTCAAAAGAGTGAAGCAGAACAAAAGATATCATAGGAATTGGAGTTACAATAACAAGGCCAACAAAAAAGGACCAGCACAAAAAAACCTGTTCTGCCGATTCAAATATCAACAGAGGCAAAAAAAAAAAAAAAAATTGCATCAAAAAATTTGAAGTCTCTCCAATAATCAAATCGTTTGAATTTCATCATTTAGAGCTCTGTGTCACATAAACGCATCATCAATTCAGAAACCATTCTCCGAGCAAAAGGGATGTAGCTCAAGCTGTACCTGAAGTAATTCATCAACAGTACGTTAAATGGCCAAATATTAATAATTCCAAATGCATAACTAGGTCTCTTCAGAGTTTGAAGTTGAGAAAACAAAGTAAGGACCTTGATATAGGTAATTGGTAAAAGAGCATATTAATGTAAGCACTGGCAACTGAAGTGCCTTAAAAAAGAACCAAGGTAGAGAGGTGACAAACTCACCACACAAGGGCACAGAACTCAATTATGATTACGATTATTGTCAAAATCTCGTTATGGATCTGCAAGATGAAAGAAACAATAATGCTTTTATGAAAGTAACAATAATGCCAATCTGGTTTTCCCACTTCAGACCTTGAAACTTCTTTCGTAGGGTGTAGCAGCGAGACAGAAATCCCGTTAGAATAGAGTATGTCTCAAACAAACATTGGCAGTCTGAGACTTCTACAAATCTTTTGCAGTATCAAAATGAATTTGAGAAAAGAAAAAAGGGAAAGAGAAATATTGATACATGATCAAAATATCTGCTGTACACAGAAAAAGGGACTTAGCCAAGTGATGGAATGCGATGAGGACATTAATGAAAATAAAATACCGGTTTCACTTTTCATGAGTCTGCTCCGGTGCTTAGGCTTTTCAGAATTTTAGCCTTTTTCCAGTGTTCTAACAGATCTTAAAAATTCAAATATATCGAGGTTCCATTTAATATCCAATCAAATTGAGACTGCTGATAAATAGGACATACCTTCAAGGAAAATTGTCAGGGCAACGTAAGAAATTATGGGCCAAGTATGAGAAATCATTCAAGTAAAACTACACCAATCATCTATCCTCCCAGAGATTCAATCCCTGATCCATCAACTGGCCTGCAGATTTTAATTGACTTCCTACCACTAGATCTTTGCAGGATGAAGATAGCAAACTTACCCAGAGAGCACAAATGAGAGCAATAACGACACATCCAAGGTAAATAGCAGTTGCATAGACACGGGTGGAGTCAAACATCATCCTCATTTGTTGCCCAGCTCCAATGAGGAAGACTGTGCTGCCAAACAGTAGCACAAGTTTGGAATCAGAAATTCTCTGAAGAAAGGAATAGAAAAGAAAAGAAAAACACTTTAAGTGAATCAGAGATAACTGCAGAACTGCTCTTGCGATGCATGCCAGGATGGCAAATTGTTACAAATATATACTGGTAAGTTGAAGTTCATCCCTATTGTAATAACAATACATTGGAGGTTCCATATATTGTACAGTTGCTTGTAGCTCTCATTTGATACCAGAGAAAGCATATCCGGACTTCTAGACTAACGCAAACATGCCCTGAAAGCTTGATAATTTTAGTAACCAGAAACCAAGGCCTACCTCAGGGCAAGAAAAAGGGTGCTAAAACTGAATTGATAATCCTAGGGCAAGGAAATAGCAGTCCTGTTCTGTCCAAACAAAAAATGAAAAAAAAAATGAAAAAAAAAATGAAAAAAGGAGGCCGACTATAGGGCAATGCCATTTTTTGCCGTTGGGACAGGAGGTGGACTGACAGTGTGAAGTAAATGACAAATATAAGCCAAAATGAAACCTTAAGTCTTTTATTTTGCCCAAATATACAGTGTTAAAAACTCATTGCTTGAGTCTGATGCCAATTAACCTACCTTCCAACTGCCAACACATTGCCAAAGGTGAAGAGTACAGCAAATTTGATGGGTTGGGCAAAAACAATCAATGACTGCAAAAGAAGTAGAGCAATAAGAAAATGCTGCAAGTATTTCAAAAGTCACAACCTTTTCTTGTCATTCAGTACTGGACTCTCAGTTTTTTTTTTTGTATCCATCTAGAGGATCAAAACAAAAAAAATTTCTTATTTTAGAAACACGAATGTCCCCAAAGATATGAAACATAATTACTCTCCTCAACAGAGCTTGATATTTCTCGCGATGATGGAAAACCAAAGTTAAATAGTTACGACAAGCAGTATCATCTTGCATAGTCAAGGCAGAGAGGCATAAAAGTTAGCTATGACTTTCATGTTGTAATAGATATTTCTCTCTATAACTGACCAAGTATGGGAATGCATTTCTTCTTCCTTTTGGCAACTGTAGAATTTATCTTGCCTGGTTAGAAGTATTTAAAACCCCAGAAACTGAACAAAACGAGCTGCCACTGCAGTCTACTGTTCTCTGCTTCATTTTTCCCCTCCGACTGGGCATTTCCAAGGATGCTAAATGGATTTTCCCAAACATATAAAAATGCAAGACAACAGTATTGTTATACTCCCATATATTTGTGTAATACTGACTTTGGAATGCAACTTTTTATTACCATGAACTAGACAACGAAAAAAAGGAATGGGTTCAATGCTAGATACAAGGTAACACAAAAGGCAATAGATGAAGACCCATGAAAGTTCTGGCAGACTTGAAAGTCTGCCTCGGGCAGTCTGGGTTGACAGACCAAGCAAGTATGCAGATGTCCTGGATGGCACAAGTGCTGGCCATCTAGAGGGTGGAGGGAAGTACTCAATCTTCATATGGCAGGCTAATGAGGTCTGTCCCATCACTTCAAAACTGAAGCTCATTGCCTGCATTCAGCTTATTCCTAAACAACTGGATTAACTGTTACGGTGCTTACTGAGGCAAAGGATTTGTTAATGCCATCCTATTCACAAGATATGAGAAATAAAAATACAAACTCAGTCTCAGCTGCTTCAGGGACCTGAGAAACAGGTTGAACACGGAGCCGTAGCTAAGCTCCCTCTCTTAGAGGCAAGAGCAAGAAAGAAGAGATCTAGGATCAATACCATGTGACACTAAGGCGACACTAAAGCAATACTATGGTTGATTACCAATACGGAAGGAATGTGACAATGGTCAGTCCTTTAGAGAAGATGACACACATAACATTAAGTCAAAGACATTGCTTTTACAAACACAAAGTAACATAATGGCCTATATATAACATGTCATTATTTTAAACTCATTGTATAGGCTCAAATTTCTAAATTCAAAAACACAATAACAGTTGTTTTCAATAAGTTGAAGTCCTGAGATTGTGCTGGTTGAGCTATAGCTAGCTTCTAAGTCAAAAATGAAAAAGAATCACAAGGCCTCGGGTGGTCAAGAATGAGCCTCCCATTCAGAAGATTTGTATGTTACTAGCAATTATTAACACCGATCACCGTTAGGCTACAAAGGTGACCTCGCCGTTAGTGTAAGTACCAGTTTTAGTGACTGATAAACTAACATTGCACAACTTCTGTCCCCACTTTATATGGTTCCCTTCGGCAGGCATATCATAATAACTTATTGAATAGTTTATAACCTAAGATCGACGGGTTTGTTGCTCGCAAAAGCAAGAAAATTCAATAAAGCCTTAATCGCAACTACTTCTAAAAAAAATAACCTGCAACATTTCAGAATCCAATACGTATTACACATAGCTGGAAGAACAAACTTATCCAGATAACCCATGGCAACTGTAAACACGAAATTGCAGAATTCACACATTTATTGGATCCAACGTTCTATCAAAAACAGAAAAAAAGAAGACAAAGAAAAAGTGAGCGAACACTTATACCAGGAACATACAAAGCAGACCAGCGACCAAACACGCGGCGAACCCATAAATTCTCTGCACAGAACAAAACCCAAGAACTAGTGAACTTTCAGCAAAACCAAAACGCTTGAAATAAGAAGTGTAAATTACGCAGTACCTGCATAGGAGATAGAGAAAAAAAGCCATCTGATTCGTCATCCGTGATGACCGCTCCTCCATCTTCATCGCCTCCCAACATTGACTCCTTAAGCTTCCACATTATCGCAAAATGAAGTTTTTTACCAGCTATTCAATCGCTTCAGAGAGTGATCAAAATGACAAAGAGCGCAGGAGATCAGCGCAGCGGACAGGCACTTGGCTGCTGCGCCCACGGACTATACTTTTGCACTTCAAAATGCAGAATCTGATTTACAAATGGTCGTAAAAATTGCCGCGATTCGAGAACGTAAACCTTTTCTGCGGCCAATTCAGTCCCCTACAGACCCGGTCTATACAGGATCCCGCGGGAGAATGAAACGAAGAAAACCGCTGGAGCAGTTCGCGAGTTAGAAAAATGGACTCTCGGCCCACGATCCGGCCCACGCTCCCTTTGATCTGGGCTCCTCTTCTCGAGAAACTACGAGATTTTAAATGTATAAAATAGCCGTTCCAATCTAATCTAAACACGCTGGGTCATTTCACGGTTTTAGTAATACACGTGGCGCATACATATAAGCGGAAAAACATATGGCTTGCCTCTTCTTCTTCTTCTTCTTCCAAAGCACAGAGAGGAGGAAGAAACCCTAAGTGCAAGTGGATTGAAGCGAAGAGAGAAGGAGAAGATGTCGTCGACGTTACTGGAAGTAACGCGGGCGGCGCACGAGGAGGTGGAGAGGCTAGAGAGGCTTATAGTGAAGGACCTGCAGAACGAGCCTCCAAGCAACAGGGAACGCCTCTTCCAGAGCCACCGTGTCCGGAACATGATAGACACCATCATCTCCACTACCGACAAGCTTGTACTCATTCTTCCATCCCTTTCGCGCTTTCACTATTTTATTTCCGAGTCCAAAAACTGATTTTCGAATGTAATTGTGGACGATTCCAGGTTGAGATTTACGAAGATAAAGATAATTCCAGGAAGGATGAGATAGCGGCTCTCGGAGGCCAAACTGCCACCGGAACCAATGTGTTTAGTGCGTTCTATGATAGATTGAAAGAGGTAATTGTTCACTAATTTTTTTATTCGTGGCTGAGGTTAAGAATTTTCTTACTGGTTTTAGTGATATTTTGAGGAAAAGATGTAAATTATTTGCATGCATGTAATTGTATAAAGCTGTATGTTCATTTTGGAGTTACTGTAAGGAGTTAAGGGCGCATTACGAACCTCGTGTTTGCAGTGCATTAGTGGTTAAGATTTTCAATGTTTACAATTTATGCAGATTCGTGAATACCATAGAAGGCATCCAGCTGCGCGTGTTGTTGATGCTACTGATGAGTACGAGACACTACTTAAAGAGGAACCACAAATTGAATTCAGTGGAGAGGTCTGTCTTTCTTTTTCTCTCTGGGAAAAATTATTAAACCAAATTTCTAATTCTAATGGAGACATTGTTGGCTTGTAATGACTGCAACCAATGCATTTCCACTTCTGTTTTCCATTTCTTAAAAGTTTATTCTTGGATTCGAACATGATACCACAGATATGAGACACAGTGCTAGCCAGAGAAGTGTTTTGGTAAACGATGCAACTTGTGCGAGCTAGTTCAGTTCAACTCACGCCTAATTTGGGCTCTGGACAAGCACAGATTAGGTTTATTGTAGCTCTAATTAAATTATGATTGGTCTAGGCCAACTCCTACAAGTCCTGAACTCTTTCCCTAGCTTTCGGCCTGTAGTTGTGTTAATGCTGTTGTTGTTCATTTTAGATTCTTTCATGCATTTTCTGTTAAAAAATTCTTCTTGGTTTACAAATTGAAATCTACTAGTAGGAAACAAATATAACTAGCATTCATTATTATATCAGCCGTCTCATTCCAAAATTTGTTGTTAGATGGTGTTCTACTCGCAGTCTGCCTAGCTTAATCGTAATCACTGGCCTCTCCTGCATGGCATTGGTGTTAGGCTTGCTTATTGTTTCTGTTTCCTTTTCTCAATAAGAGGCACGTTGAAATATGTGGGTATAATTTGAATAATAGCATGAATTTTTCTTGTTTCCATTTTGGATGGTATCTATTCAATTCAGGTTGGATTGTTCTAATTTGGTACACATTGTGGTTTTCAGTTTTCAATTTAATTCTTGAGTTTTTAATTTTTCAGGAAGCTTTTGGGCGTTACCTTGATATGCACGAATTATTCAATCAGTATATTAATTCAAAATTTGGAGACCCTTCTACTGAGTACTCTGCTTACCTTGATGATTTTTCACAACCACACAAGATTCCCCGCAAACTGAAGCTTACAAGGTAAACTACTATTTTATTATATTGATATCACATAGTGCTTTGTCATCCCTCAGAAATAAATGGGAATTCTTGTTGGGCGTGTTTGCACACAAGGGCTTTAAGTTCATTTTGAGGCAGCCTTAGGAGATCTGGTTATGGAAGATACAGGAATAGAAATGAATTGCTTTGAACCATCTTTGCTGGTGTAGGGATCTGGGCTAGGGGACCTAATTGCATTGCACTGAATGGTGTTGTTTGCAGCCAAAAGGCTGTTACCAGAGACGACAGATTCCAAATTGGGCAATGGGAAAAAGCAGGGTGCTCGAGAATGCTAACTTCTGGTTTGAAATATCTTTGATAGGATAATGAGGAAGGGGGAGGGGAGGGGAGGGCCCCTAGCAAGTGACAGACTGAATCTTAAACTTTTCAGAGAGATGGTGCATAGTGGCATCAAATGTGACAGTAGAATGCCGAGTAAGGATCCTGGGGCAGTTTAGAGTTGCAGATTGTGGAATAGAGAGGAAAAGGGGAAAACGCGAGGGGTTGGCGGGGCTGCGCGGGGTTGGTTGGTAGTGAAGTTGTGGGAGATCGTAGGACCCAGTTTGCTGCAGCAGGGCCTTTCAAGGATGGTTTTGAGAATTTTGGATGAAACACCTGTTCTAGATGGAGATAGAGGGGAGTGATTGCTATTTCTCACTTGGGGGTGGGAAAGATAGTTATGCTACAGACATAGATAAATCTGTTTATCTGCATATCTGTTTTACAAGATTTGATTCACATCTTTGAAGCTAATGATGTGCACTTTGAATTTTTTTTTTTTGCAATCTTATCTTTTGCAGTCAATACCGGGAATATATGGAGAATCTGCTGGAGTATCTGATATATGTTTTTCAGCGAACAGAGCCTTTGCAGGACCTTGATAGAATATTCTCAAAGGTATTCACACTTTGATAGATGCAACAGTAAGATGCAGTCTTAAAGTGTTAATTTAGGCAAACCTTACTCAACTAGTAATCTACTAACATTAGGCACCTAGTACTTACGCGGAACTATTTTGTATGAAAGTGATCTACTAATACTAATATAAATGGCATTGCTTGCTGCCATAAACAAGAGGCGGCCAGTAACTTCGCGCCTTCTGTTCTCAGGGTTGCATGACTTATATCTGCTCATCTCAAGTCATTTTTTAATAGTATTCTTTGGCTGTGGCAATTAAGTCTGTGGTGGTTGGAAGACTTATATCATGATACATATATCACTATCGACTGGATTTTTAAATTGTTTAAAGTGATTTTTGAATTTCAACTTTTGAGTTACTTTTCTATATTTGTGTGATGGGCTGTTGTACATTCATTCCTATGTTGTGTGAGAAAGATTCTACCATAATAGATGTAGGACCTTTTCTCTTAGATTTGGAGCCTCCTGTATGTGTTGCTTTTTTCACACAAATAATATAGGATAGGTCTCTCGTAGGTTGTGAATGAATTTGAAGAGCAATGGGCAAGTGGAAAGGTACAAGGATGGGAGGATGAGGTTCAAGAAAATGGACATGTTCCTGCTCAGCATACTGTAATTGATCTTGACTATTATGGCTCTGTTGAAGAGCTGATTGAAGTGGGACCTGAAAAGTTGAAGGAGGTAGGGGTTCTTTGCACTTATGTCATAATTTTCAGCAACTCTCTTGTCACTTCCTAACTTGTAGGCGTCAGGTCTTTGTTCCATGATATACATTTTGCTCTAAAGATCCAAATTTTATAATCTATCAGTGTGATTTCAGCACTTTAAGTTGTGTTGTTTTTTACAAGTTTTAATTTGTGTGTCCTTTAAGAAGTCCAGTACATGCTTCCAACTGTCTGTTTTAACTCTGTTTTCATTGATTGTTCTCTGTTTTGTTGCGTGGCAGGCACTGGCTGCATTAGGACTAAAGACTGGTGGTACTGTTCAGCAGCGTGCTGAAAGGCTTTTCCTGACAAAGGTAACTGTAGCCTTGCTTTTAACCATAGTAACAGATAGAAGGTATAAGTTAGAGTGATTTAAATCATGATTTATGTTCTGTCCGTGATTTATTTTCTAATTAATTTTCTAATAAAGTAACCTGTTCTTTATGTTGTTTTTGCATTTCACTCTGCTTACTGAAATTAAGAGTGATTACTACTTAATTTGGATCTGCTGATTAGGGAGAAAACTTGCTCTTTCTCTTTAGGTTACTCGTGATGGGAAATATGCTTTAAATTGGAATATGCAACATTTGTGTGTTAGAACTACTAGATATCCAGTAATTTTATGCTTTTTCTGATAGGAAAGATATTGAATGAAATTGCCTAGTGCGTTAGGATGACTGCTTCCTCATGCCATGATGTGAGAGAGTCTTGAAAGTTAAAAAAATAATGTTCATGCTCACATAATTTGTTAGTGGTCATAGATGCTATCTCATTTACATGTTCTGATTTCTTCTTCACGCAGATTATTCTTTGGTTGTATATCTTTAGCTCACTTTCTTCTGGAGGCTTATGGTTTCATTTGCTTTCATTTCTTTTATGCAGCACACACCTCTTGAGAAGTTGGATAAGAAACATTTTGCCAAAGGTGCACGTGCTTCAGAAAAAAATCGTGCTGCCGCAGCTCCCGAGCTAGATCACACCGCAAAAGAAATAGCCCTAATGGAAGCCAAAATGAAGAAAATGTGTGAATTATTGGAGGAGGTTAGCCTATGTTCTTTAGTTACCTGTTGTTACCTGATGTTTGAGTCCTAGTGTGACATGTTTTTTCTTGTTTGGATGGATGAGTGCACAGGTTTAGAATCTTGTACGTGTCTGAGTATTTTGTACATACATCTTCTGAAAACTCATATGTTAATTTCCTGTAACTATGTACAGACAATTGCACGGACAAAAGACAATATTGTGAAGAAGCAAGCTTTGACATATGAGGAAATTGAAGCAGAACGAGAGGAGGTGAGCAAATGGACATTTATTCCAATTTTTCTTTTCAAGACACAAGCTCACATACTTATTTTAGTAGAACTTTGTTAAGTGTCTATCCCATGGTGTGTTGTATGTATACTGCAACAAGTTTAGCTGATGGAAAGTATGCCAAACAAGTCTCGGCATCCATTACGGTGACAAGTTTTACAGGCAGGTGGGGCAGCAGTGTCTCTTAACCAAAATTGGTTATATATCATTGAATTAGTCCACATGTTTGGCCCAACAAAAGTTTGAGTTTGGCATGAAATGCCTCAAAGTAGCGTGAAGACTTGAATTTCAAATTCATTATGGTGTAAAAGGTTCCTCTCAGCACTTAATTGGCTAGTGGTGAAAACACATATGCTACCTAGGACTTTGGAAACTCTGCAGAAGATAAGTTTCCTCTGTTTCCAGAAGGAACCACCAAATCCAACCCCCCTTCCCCCTTTTCTTTCTTTTCTTTTCATTTTCCTAATTAAATATTTAGGAGCTGTAATATACCTTTTTGGATTTTTTTTTTAAAAAGAAACCGATAACGTTTCTACCTTCTTTTGAGTTATGCATGAAGATCTAATTCGTTTAATGCAAAAGTTGCTAACTCAGTTATTAATTCTTTAGAATGCTATGTAACACAATTTTTTAGGACTTGAATCTTCTGTTTGTCCCTGTTTCCATGACAAGTGTTCATTTGGATTTGATCATTCATGCAGGAAGAAACACAAGCTGATACTGAAAGTGATGATGAAGAGCAGCAGATTTATAATCCCCTTAAGTTACCAATGGGTTGGGATGGAAAGCCCATACCATATTGGCTATATAAGCTACACGGTCTCGGTCAGGTACTTTTCCCCTTTTAGTTGTAGGCGCCCTATGATATATTTGTTTGGTTCTCTTAATTAAATTCAAGGTGTTGCATTTGTATTTCCCATTCCAATTGTTTCATATGTATAGTTCAAATGATCTTTATTTTCTGATGTCTTCTATTTTACCTCAAATCAACTGGGAAATTATGTATTGGATTTGGGTCGGCTGGAGAAGGCTGGGAAAATAAGAGATTAGCTCTGCTTTTTAACTGACATCAGGGTGCATATGTTGACAAATAATATGATCCATTTCTGAAAAATTGCAGTTCCTCTAATTCAGGAATCAGTGCTACTAGGGTAGACATCTCTTGTGGGGTTCTCTATGGCTAACAAGATTCCTGTTTTCTTTTGTTGGCAATGATATCAGGAATTTAAGTGCGAGATATGTGGGAACTACAGTTACTGGGGCCGAAGGGCTTTTGAACGGCATTTCAAGGAGTGGCGCCATCAGCATGGAATGCGCTGCCTTGGTATTCCCAACACCAAGAACTTCAACGAAATCACATCTATTGAGGTATGCTTCACAGGGTTTTTTGTGGAATGAATCCTTTTCTCTTGTCAGTTATTAGCATTTAGTTCACCTGCTCGAGAAGTTCTTCCAAATGTTATGTTCTCATAAGGGTACGTGTGTTGATATGGTTAGATCTTTATGGAACCACAGAAAAAAGGCAAATCCTAAAGAAGATATGACATGTAGATTCAATTTCGTTTTTCAAACAAACTTTAGTGGATTGCTAATAAAAATTTTGACTTATGGGCTGCCTTTTAGGTAAATGTGAGGAAAGTTGGTTCTTCCAACCAAGGAAAAAAGTGAAAAGCGATAGCTTTTAATTTTAGTCCGAAAAGAAAATGATGGAAACAGCACATAAGGCCTTCTAGAATTTTTTTTTCAGTAAATTGAACTTCTTCACAATTACACATTTGGTGTCTTTCTCTTTTTGGTACTGCATCTACTACTTTTCAACCATAGCGAGAATGATTGGGCGAACAAGACCCTGCTGAGACAAGGATCACAGCCAGACTAGTGTTCCTTCTTTTTGTCTTGATACTCATTTCTTGTATTTAATCATTTCTATGCAGGAGGCAAAAGACCTGTGGAAGAAAATACAAGAAAGGCAAGGAGTGAACAAGTGGCGCCCAGATCTTGAAGAAGAATATGAAGACAGAGAAGGTAATATATATAACAAGAAGACATACACTGATCTGCAGCGCCAAGGATTGATTTGAGAACGGCAGTTAGACACAAATTTTCATGTATTTTGTGTGTCTGTGCGTAAAATACTCGTATCTTGGAATTGTACTGCCGCAAGTTTCATCAAGATGCCCCTTCTATCTGGTGAGGTTTATTCTTTTCCGGTGTCTGATAGTGGTTTTACTGAGCACACAGCCTTTCTCCCTGCATTCTCTAAGCCCTGTAAACTGGGGAGTCTTTACCTTAGCATTTCTCATTTCTTGAAGAAAAAATTAGAATACAATTTTTATCTATTTCCTTTTATATTATTTTGAGCTCTTGTTGATGAAACTTAGATATGCTGACAAAGCGTCGCAGCCTAAAATGGCGAGTTATAAGTGAGTAAATATATATTTAAGAAACTGTGGATCATTATCACCTAAAAATAGAAATTCCTATCGAAGCACCGGGGTATCTCTGGTGACCCGAGGTGTCGTCAAAGGCTTTCAGGAAAAGGTGATACAATGCCAAAATTTCAAAAAAGAAGATAATTATTGGGGTCATCAAATGGAAGGATTTATAACATTTGAAGGACTCCGATGATCGGATTAAGGTAGAAAATTCTAGGAGATGAAGACAACTGGGGAGAAAAGTGGTAGCTTTCAATAATTTTTTTTTTCTTTTTTCCTCTATTAACATTGAGAAGAGAGCATTTAATTACAGATTAATACAATCAAACGAAATCAGACATCCCTTTAAAGCTACACTGCTGCAAGAGATTCTACGTGCTGCTTTCATCAACACAGGACCTTGTAAATAGCAGGGCTGACCCATTGACACTGCGAAGAACTAGCAGCCTAGAGTCTACATATGTTCCACATACAAGCTTTGAAAGATCAAACATTTCGGGGGGGATTTGGGTCCGAACCTCCTGAACTATTTTGCCTGCAATACCAACATCTTGGCTCAACGGATCCCCGAGATTCATTGTCACCTCTATGTCACCTGAACCAAGTTTCACCACCGGAAGGCTTGATGGTAACTCCTTAAAAGGAATTGCTTTCTTCCATTTTCTACCTGATAATTTCTTGGCAAGAGCATCATGAGTATTTGATGGACCTAAAGTGAAGCTTCCTGTGGTCTTTTCTTCCTTAAGATACAGTCGTCTTCCAGATGTTAATCTGAATAAAGAATCTATTTGCAACTTTCCATTTATACCAGCCTTGTCGTGGGGCCAATCCCTACGGATCATGACTGTGAATCCGATGTCTGAAGTGAAAGACAGGTTGGTGTTTAAGTTTGACACTCTTGACACAGTCAAGTTCACATCTCCGATAAGGACTCTAGTAGCGGGCTGGCGAAGTGTTAACCCTATGTGCCTCCCCGTACAGTACAATAAGCGCCATTTTCCCGGCAGCAACTCCAGCCAATTCTGCACGCTCAGAAGAGTAGCATAAGCTCCAACAAGCTAGACCTCAGACTAAATGTTACTGTAGAAGTAATACAATAGCCCTTTCCCAATAATATGGACTGCCCATTTCAAGGGGAACACCAGAATGGTCCAAATATAAAATTATAATTTTACTTCATTACTCCTACTAACCTTGTACATATGGCTAATCTAATACATTATATTGGAATGATTTGAGTGTTCAGACTAGGAACCAAATTGAACCAACCAAGTCTTAAGCACGCATTCTTCACCAAGGGTTGCAATATTAAGATAAAGAGCTGCACTGAACTAGCCCTGTGCATGTATGTGGATTGGTGGATATGTCTGCATGTAAAGGATGCCGATAATTACCTTTGGCTTTGAGTGGGGATTCAGCATTTCCATTAACTCGATGAAGTGTGCAAGCCTAGTACGCTGAAATATTAAAGATAAGAAGTTCAGTGCAACTTCCACATTCTCAAACTCATGCAATTATAAAATTCACATTTTTGCTTGCCAAATATTCAGTAGCCTGAAGTGTGAAAATTGTGCACGAACTACAAATGGAACACAGAATGCATACAAACTGAATATGCTTATAGTACTAAATGTATAGATAGGAGACTCTTGAAAAAATGGGACTTGAAGAGACTGCGATAATCTAATTTACTTCAACTTTAAGAAAACCAAACAAACAACTCCTTTCAAAAATTGCTCATCTTCTGAGACCAACCAAGATTATATCTTAGTAATGCAGCTTTATATGGACATATTGCACAAAAGAGATGCCACTAGAACTTTTACAAGCTCAACTTTTCTAGTGATTTTAAGAGGACATCTTTTAGTTTCAAATATTTAAAATCCATTGCTAGAAAAAATTGGGATGTTTGTGATGTTTTCAATAGTGGATTTTCTATCTCAATTTGAATTATTTCTAGTGAAACATCACACCGTAAAATATTCTCTATGGTATCCACATTTCAAAGAAATAAAAAAACTTGGGGATTCACTTTAGAAAACTGTCCAAAAAAATTTCTGTAAAGTATCGAGCATTACAAAAAAGAAAAACAAAATTCTAAATATGATTATTTCGAGAAAGAAAAATTATATTTGAAATTGACTTCTCACCTTTTCTAAAAACGTTACAAAATTAAAAAAATGCCAAAAGAAAAAAACCATGCAATTATCTTCAGTGGAGGAGAAAAGTAAATTCATAACCATTCATCTTGTTATAATTTTCATCATACTTGGTAATGGCCATACTATTATGCTATATTGTCATCCAAAGTGATTTTAGTGTCATATTTATCTCTTTTTTATTTACATTTTTAAATACTTTTACAAGTAGTAATCAATCTGTATATTTAAAAACTTGACACTTTGTCCTTCAAAATGTTGTTGTAAAGGTACGTAATACTTTCTTTCCTGCAAAGGATTTTCGTTTTAAAAAGTATTTTATGGATTAAATACCTTAATAAAAATATTTTCATTTCTGTCTTTGAAGATTATACTTTTCAAAACAATTAACATAGTTATTGTTATCGTTGAACAGTAGTAGCATACTAAGGTTGGTGCAACAAAAAGATTGAAAATCAGTAGCAGTTAGAGGCAAACTTGACTAAAAGAACTCTACGAAACTCTATCTAGAATATTCAAAGAAGGAACTCTACAATTCAAAATATGATTCAGTGAAACGATTTCTGTGCAACAAACAAATAATACAATACCGAACCCTTAAGTATGGAGGAATGAGAAGAGAATAGAATTAGGAAATTCGGTTCAGAAGTCGCCATAACCTGAGGTTGGCCATAAATGTATTCCTCTGTAATTCGTACTGCAGTAGAACCAAGACCCCACCTAATGATGTCCATAGATGGGACTACCCTCCATCTTGGACCACAGAGAAATGGGTGTCGAAGAGCATCTAAACAACTGCAAGCCAGTGCAGAAGGACTGTCTCAGATGGCATTATATGTCCCATTAAGATGACATGTCTAAGCAAACGTCTTTTGAAAGGCACATGATAGCACAACCAGTCTGTTTACTTTAGATTTTCATGTATCTTATTTTTGTAGCAGAGGTAACTAGATGCACCAATTCAAAAAGCAAACCCTACGCATGCCTTCCAGCAGATAGCAGGCAATATCTTAGTGTATATTTCTATTCACTCCTTCATAGAATATGTAGTTAAGTTAATATTACATGCTTCTGTGCTTAGAAGCTTTACACACTTCTCTGCTTCCCATTTTAAAGAGGTTTCTGTTCAAACAAAGTTATCTGAACTCGTCCATTTAGGCAGAAAACAATATACCTGCTGAATAGATCATAATTGCAAATTGTTTGCTTTTAATCTAATTGCTTATGCAGCTGAAAACACCCAGACATATGGCTCAATTCGTTCATCATAAGTGCAGATATCTACACTTCATCTTATGATGTAACATGCACCTCGTGATTGGCCAATTTTTGATGAAGAAAACACGATATTTACCTTATTCTTTTGGAAGGTTTGGTTGCAAGCAATAAGGACAAAAGGTTCCAACCTGCACCCCAACTTCTATCAAGTATCTACAAGAAATATAACAAATCAGAATAATATCTTCATATGTAGAAGGAAAAGGAACACTGAAAATAAAATAGATTTGCATCAAAGAAACAAATACTTACTTGGAGCCAAGTATTTCCAAATGAGGAATTCCTACCAAGGACTTTTAGGAGAAACTCACGCAAGCATGAAGGATCATTGCCCTGAAATTTAAGCACAGCATGTGATCCAAAAGTACCCTTTTCTAGTTCAACCGACCTTAAAGTTAAAACAACTGGCGTTGCATAAGAAACAATACAAAATTTGACAGAGAACTATCTGTGGAATTGGTCAACTAACATGCTCTTTGTACGAGTTGGGTTTCAAACATAAACACGGTAGAATTAGCTCCACATAACTTTTCCCATGATCCACAAGTTCCCTCCAGAACTACATGAACATAAGGCCTGAACTTAATCAAGAAAATCTTGCATGTTATACCTTTGTAAGAAAGGATTTGAACTTTGTAAAAATTTGAGGATCCATGAGTTCCCGAAGCAGCATTTTTGCCATCATGAACCCAACACATCTTGCATCATGCATAAGAAAAAAAAAACATCAAGAAGATCTTATGGGGACATGAAACATATTTTACATCTCCACAGCATACCTCATATCAAATGCAATCATCATTTGCCTCCTATCCAAGTTATTGTCCTGAGCACTGCAATTTGGACCTTTCTCAAAGAAGTCAGCTGCATTTCCTAGTATTCCTACCTGACGACAGAAGAATTGAAATGGTTAGGACATAAATGGAAGGATGCTAAACTAGCTAATTCTTAATGAAGCAAGACCAGAATGCAATGTCTCATGAATTAAATAAATCCCTCAAAATCTGCAAGCTCATTTCATCATCAACTACCATCAACCCCTTCAGAATGCAGTCACTCAATGACTGCCCATTCCAGTATATGTTTGAAACAGTTGAACACTCCTGCAGTCTCTGGACAAACTACCATCAAATGAATCCATAAAAAAGCTATAAACTTCCGTGATAGAACTCCAGCATTAAAGAAGTGTCGAAGATTCGTTCTTCATGTATATGTGCTGGCCCCTGCTACACATCTGGTGAGAATGCACAAGTAATTCACACTCTTGGTAATCCCCTAATCCATAGATATTTTGAATAAAATCGGAATGCAAATGAAAAAAAATCTTATAATCTGGCATTATACATGAAAGTATTGTGCTTACTTTAATATGTCTATCCACTGGGCTTATGTGCACATTCTCCAGCCTTAACTCTGTATGTGCAAGTCCATGGCTGTGCAGGTAATTTACCTGTAATTTATAAACAGCAGAAACGTAATCAATCCTCCAATTCACAAATTTAAGTACTATGAATTAAAAACTACAGCAAGAAAACGTACTCCAATCAAAAGATCCCTCATCAATATTCGAATAAGGCGCAACTGCCGACTAACTGCAGGCCCTCCAATTGTGTCGTCTCCCACCCTCTTGACAGACTCTTCATCTAATGCAAGAGTAGCTTCTAGGGTTGGAAGCCAATCTGATTGTTGAAGCCAATGTCTCAAGGAGAAACTACCATGATACTGCAGTAAAAGTTACAGTAAAGGAAAATTAAATTAAATTAAGTCTCAATTTTTCATCTTATCACTGAATCTTCATTTTGTAGTCAGAAACCTTGATGAATTAATGAATATTGAAAAGGGACCACAAAAATAATAATTGAAAAACTGGCAGAGGACAATCTCTCCAAAACACGCAGCGTAGCATGGCTTGTTCTGTGGGAACAAACATTCAACACTGAAGATGATCATGTTAGGAAGTCGCAGTATAAGAATCTATCTAATATAGGAAAGAACTTACCCCATGGACCAGCGTAAATGAACAACGACCACTACTTGTAGGTGAAGAAATATAACCATGGACTTGCATTGAGTAAGAATGGTACATAACTCTACGATGCGCTAACTTCTTCAATACCTAAAGAGATTCGGAAGGGTAGAAGTAGTTATATCAGTAAGAAACTTTCAGGATAAAGTAGAATCCCCGATAGTTAACAAACCTGTATTGCTCTTTTTCCTCTGCGTTGAGCTTGGGCACTGGTGAGCCGTCGAAGCACAACTCTACTGTTATACAGAGGGCTGCAATTCCACGATATTAAGTGCTGAGATCATATATAATAGCAATAGGACATCACTAAAGAGGAACTGACCTTTTGCTATCATTTACTATCGCTTCGAAAATCACCTCGTCAGCCTACAGCAAAGGTCGATCACTTTCGAGCATTAATCTCATAGCAACCCAATAAAACCCAGTACCACAAACAAATGAAATTTTTTTAGCAAGGGAGTCCAGACAAACGAATAACACATTAAAATTTCATACCCGCCCACCGAGGCCGATGCTAACGGAATCACGAATCTTGAAATCAGATATCTTGAACCTTGTAACATGCTCCAATTCTTCCTCTGTGGAACCCAATAGAGCAGTCGAAGCATTTTCTTCTGATTCCCTGGAAGATAGAGCTTTTGTTGCCCAGGAACACCGAACACCCAAAAACTGCCTCTGATTTAGGTAAGAGAGTTTCCCCGTTAAACGAATGGGACTACTTCCGATCAGTCTTGTCGACAAATTTCCACTAAAACCCAATGCGTCAACATTTTCCACAGTCGGACCCCACCCAATTCCGCATAGCGCCATTTATCAGAGCTGTGAACATAAGAAAATCAAATCAACAGCAGCGATCGTGTAAAGTTTCTGTAATTCTTCATTCGAGCCTATTATAAAAATAAAATATATTAATGAAAATAACACGCCTTGCGCTTCGCTTCGCCTTGTCTTGTTTCCAAAAGCGGGGATGAAAGTACTGTTTAAGCGAGCTGAATCAACTTTTCGGCTTGTTTAAGACGCACACAACCTAAGGAAAAGAAAAGTTTTGGCACGCTTTCCACTCTTTCCGTCACTTTTCTCGGCAAACGAACAGACCATTATGTTCCATTGGGTGACCCGAGCAACTTCAAAATCCACCCAATCCAACACAAAATTCCAAACAGGCCGTTATCTCCATTCGTTTGCTCGGAAATGAGGATAGGAACTAACAAGACAAAAATAGAAAGACTCGTATCTACGAATGAAATTACTGAAAAAATCTTCAGGTTCCCGCTGCTTCAGTTCCAAGCTAACCGAAACTCCGACAGATATAGGCCGACGTTTTGGATTAGACTGACGCAAAATGGAGGAACAAATATACGTAACATACTCGAAAGAATTGGTTTAACGTATTCCGACGCAGCTAAGCCGCGTTGAGGAATCTAGAAAGCTTGATTATAGTAACATATATTTCTCTGCTCATTTCGTGCCTTTTTCTTTTCTGGTTAACCAATCAGATAAAAACGGAAAGATCGAAAGACAAAATTCTTGAACTTACCCGGAAAACGAATAGAGATCGGAGGCCAAGACAATCAAGCAACGAGAGTGCAAGAGGAAGAGAGGGAAGTATCTGCTAGAAATAGCAGCGTGGGAAGTAAGGGAAACATGTGAAAGCTCGTGGAAGAGGATGGTGGAAACGTTCTGCCACGGACTAAACCCATGTCGACGCCCGCCTTCAAATATCTGGTTCCCATGGGACGAGAAGTTCCCCTCAAGTGGGGCTCCGCCGGTACCGTGCAGTGATCGCTCGGGTTGTGACATGTCAGCTTGTTGGATTCCGCAGATTCCGTATCCGGAACTCTACCTGGCTTTCCGAGTGCTCCCAGGATTTCAATTAGAAAGTCAAGTTTGGATCCTTTTCCTTCTAATTCCAAGAGATGCCGTAATTATGCGGTTGTTCTGGTACGGTTTGTCATAATATGCCGTAATACAAAGTTCTTCTCGCCACTGGTGAGATAAAATCTACCCTTAATACACTTCAAATATATTATATGAACGGATAATTCTAACTCTAGGTCAGCATGGGTGAGAACAAAATAATGACCTATCTCCTAACTATGATACCATAATAGAATATTATAAGCCTAACATTTCTAAGGATCAATTGCTAAGACTAATCCAAATTTGTCCATTACTATATAAGGATGAGCACTTAAAAAGTTAGCTTAATGGAAAGTTTTTACTCACGATGTGTGTTAAATTAGGTCCATTTAACTCCCCAAAAGATATCTCAGAAGAGTATGGAATCACCAATTAATAAGACCAAAGACTAGACATTCAAATTCGATATGAGATACTAATAATTTCTAACATGCCCCATCTTCACATGGGATGAACCACAACAGTTTGTGGAGAAGGCCCGAATGAGAGGCAACCCGAAGGTCTGACCCAAATGAACCTGGCACTAATTCCCAATAATGTGGACAACACTCACCTCTAATAAATAACAAAATATATAGTTATTGTCAAGTTTGGCAGAAAATTATGATCAAAAGAAAACAAAATTACAAAAGCGCTTGCAGGATGGCCCAAAGTGCCTTGGGCCCTTCTCGACTCAGTGCCCAGCGAGCCCTGAGTCCAATTGACATCGAGCCTATCACCTCCAGAGGTCCAATGGCTAAAGGAGACATGATGGTCCCGACCCATCCACGCCTTGAAATAGGGTTATAAATACACATACTAAAGTAGATATACATACTGGGTGGCTTGCGAAGTTACTTTTCGTCCATGCCTTTGGAGAAGCGAAGGCAAGGCTTGCTGTATTATTGGGCACCCCCACTGTCTTCCTGCTTTTTTCAATGCGATGCTTTTCGAAAGTAAAAATTTAAGGTAACTGGATTGCTTAAGGTAGGTGGATCCCACCTAATAGGTCCCTTGTGGCCCGTCGATCCGCTCTGTCTCTTCCCGACTCTTAACCAACGTCGCGCCTTCTCATTGGATACATGACGCGCTCCATCGAAAAAAATGTTAATGCTCCAAGAATACTCCGTCATAAAATGAAATCAGCAAGGGTAATTTAGTCACTGTGGTGCAAATTATCAGCAAGTCCTCTCGGAGTCTCTTAAACAAAACCAAAAAGCCTGGCACCTCTTTTCCTCTCTTCAAACATCACTCGCGCTTCCACATATATCCCTAGTTCTCTCCCTTGGTGGCTCTCTCGTAATTTACATTCATTTCGATCTCAATCTCACACACGCATCGATCCCCTGCGATCTGTTATCTCCGGTGACTCTCCATTCGCATATTCCGCCGCCACTACTGTTCGGTTTTCTGGCCGTGCCTGCCGTTCAACCCGCGAAAGTTTCCCAATTAGGGTGTGGTTTGCTGAGCAGGCTTACGACTGGGGCTCTAACTATGGCTTCGTTTCTGACGGTTGTGCGAGGAATTTGAGGCTAGGGTTTCGATTTTCGATCTGAGCGCCGAATTTGTTTGCGGATTCTAAACTAGGGTTTCTTCGGCTTTGGTTCGGGAGGTTGCAATTAGGGTTTGAGGGCATTGCAGTGATGCCGAGGAGTTCGAGGCACAAATCGAGCAAACACAGCTCCAGGGAAGCGAGGGAGTATTCCGACTCGGAGAAAGAATCGAGCTTAAAGGATCGGAAGGGCAAGGAGGAGAGTGGCGCTGGAACTAGGGTTTCGAAGGAAAGCGAGAAGCGGAAGGTTGATTCCTCAAAGGAAGCCAAGGACCAGCACGGGGCTGGAAATGGGAACCATACTGAAGAACACGGCTCGTCTAAGCGAAGGAGAGATCGGGCCGGTGATGGAGTCAGTGATCGGTGGAATGGAGGTGAAGAAGACCGGGCTGAGGTGTCAAAGAAGTCGAAGGAGTTGAAGGCTTCTGGCGAGTTGAAGAGTAGTAGCAGCAGTCGGAGGAGAGAGGAGGGTGGTGGAGTGCATGTTGATGGTGAAGAGGGAAAGAAGAGTAGCGGTAAGCATCGAGAGTCGGGTCGTAAGGACGGGAAGGAAGGTGGCATTGACAGAGAGAAGAAAAGTAAAGAAGGGAAAAGTGAGAAGTTGGTCATTGATGGCGATGAACAGCGCGAGATGAAGAAGGTCGTCGAAAATACTGGTAAGGTAACTGGTTGGTCTGTTGGTTAATAAGAAATTTCTGTACACTGTAACTACATTTTTTGTCTAAGCCGATCATTGGTAGGTTGACGGAATAGCAGTAGAACTGGAAATTGAGGTTGTTTGGGTGCTGATCTCTAGTAACAAAATCACAAAATTGTCGCGCGGGGTGTTGGGGGGGGGGGGGGGGGGGGGCGGCGGGGGGAGTTTTTGTGTTTTCCAGTGCGTGACTTAGACGTTCCCTAAGTATTTCTGAGATCATTTGTCAAATGCAGCTAGTTTTCTTATTTTTCAAAGAATTGATGAATTCCCCGGCATAGATAGTACTCATAGGTTTTTTGCGTTTCAGTGCTAAAATTATTCATATTTTTTCTTATTGAGTTTAACTTTGGTGGAATGCCATTATAGTTGTCATTTCTTTCTTAAGTTGATATATTTGATTCAAAGTGGAGAAAATTGGAAGGCTAACTGCACATTGAAAGCTCAATACCATTGGGAAGCACCTAGTGTGTTATGCAGGTTGATTATGACAGAACTTCAAACTGACGGCTGAACAAAACTATATTCAGTCAATAATCGGAAGCTATCATTTTGGTGAATATTTACAGGAACTCTATGGCTATATTTTTAGTCTATTCGTCATTTTTTTGTGAATGGATTTATATTTACTTGCAAGAATGAGTAATGTAGGGGATAGGATGGTTCATGCTTTGTTGGAAAAGATGAAGAATTGAATTGATAGTAAAAAGAAATGATACTGGAATATTGTTGAAAGCTTGATTAGGTTGTTAAAAATGTTTGATTTGTAGAATTTGCTGGACTGATTCACTTACTTACCCCTGTAATCAAGCTATTCATCTCCTGGTTATACCAAGAAAACCGCTCACGTATCTTGTTCTTTCACTTGACCTTTTCAATCTGAAACAATAAATTAGCATTCAACTAGTTAATTATACATAGCAATTAGGGAATAACTTTACCGAGTGTTAGAGATTGCTTTGCATCTGTGCTCTATTAGGTACCTATGTAATGTCAGAGGATGTTTAAGGTCTATAATCCATCATACTAGCTGGCAGAGCTGTTTTGCTAGTTTACTTCGTGTAATTGTTTGATTGAGTACTATGCCTGATACAACGTTAGAGTTTTTCCTTCTTTTTTTTTTAATCAAATAAGGTGTTCTTGTTTTCTAGTGTTAAAATCTGTGAAGGGGTAATGAAAGTGGTATAAGTGTGGAGAAAATAATGGTACTTTGATCTCGAGCCTGTCAGGATCTTTTCCCCATTGCACATGAGACGTGGAAAGAATGTTAGATGAGGAAAAAAAAAAGACTCTAAAACTAATTTTCCTCTTTCATTTTTCGTTTTGTCTTTTTACCTGAAGCGTGACAGGATTCAATCTTTTGTTCTTTTCTTCAATGTTCTCTCTAATATCCTTCATAAGGTATGAATCAAACAGAGCAATAGAGTTTACTGTTTTTTTTTTTTTTTTGTGGACTTATCAAGATTTACTAGAATAAAAGAAGAATGGTGTAAAGTTTATTTTTGTTCAATATTCATTTTATTCAAACATACTTTAATTCCATTTTTGTGGGATGGAATTGATGAATCATTTATTCTATTCGTTCTATCTAGGTTAAATTCTTTGCTGTCCTGGCTAATCATGCCTTCTCTCTCATCTCCACCCACGTTCTTTTCGACTTTCTCTGTTCTCTTTGGATTTTACAAGAAATCAGAAGAAGGAGCTGCATAATGCAACATTACTTTTGGGTTGCTCACCAAAAAATCCTTTTAGTTGATGAGGAATGCAAATAATTTAAAGAATCTTCTGCTAGTGACATATTAAGTTAAGGTCTTCATTTTGAGCTGACCTGAAGTTCATATGTAAGCTCAAATTGGAGTGCTGCTAAAGATATTTATTTTGCAAAGTCTAATTTGGTTGTGGAATCTACTGCACTTAAAGTGATAACAGCCTTGTTAGAATTGATGACTATCTATTTTGGCTAAGTGTCAACATGTGGCTATTTTGTGTGGTGAAGAGTTTGTAGTATACTTGGCAGGGCAGCGCCACAACCAGCAGGCATTATTATTAATTGAACGCTGATTTAGGTATAAGGTCATCTCACCAGATATCTATTAGTCTGGGTGAACAATCTCTGCGTTGGAACAGAGGAACTTGTTTAGGCGGGAATGAGACTTCTCAAAATGATGCTGCCACACGAAAAATTTAAGAGTATATTTAAATATACTTGATATTGCAGTTTTAATATTTTTTAGTTACCACCAGTATCTTTCATACAGATGTTTGTACCCTTCAGCACTTATTTGGGATAATATGGATGGTTGTAGTTCTATTTGAGATGCTGGGCAGGGCATATTTTTGGAGTTTGAAATTTATCTGTTTGTCTGCCTCTGTCTGTAGCTGGTATCCATCCAGTTTATCTGTTTGTCTGCCTCTGTCTGTAGCTGGTATCCATCCAGTTTATCTGTTTGTCTGCCTCTGTCTGTAGCTGTATCCATCCAGTTTATCTGTTTGTCTGCCTCTGTCTGTAGCTGTATCCATCCAATTTCTTTGTTTGTCTGTCAGTGAAAACAAGTGTGATTTTTTGTACTGCTTTATATTGTTTAGCCATGCATGTTAAAGACACTAAGCAGTAGTAATTTTGAGTTTCCTTTTGAAACTTGGAAGTAACTGTTGCCTTTCAAGTATAGTGTCGTACATTTCTTGGGGAATTTGGATATGGAGAAAAGTAGATATTCTAGCCTTGTGTCAACTTGTGATTGTGAAGTTAGGTCTTGCCTTTTCTGTTATTCTAGTCGTCTCTTTTCTCTTTGGTGTTTGTTACTTCGTTGTAAGTTAGGTTTTTCCTTTTTCGCTCTTGGTAAATGTAGAAGCTGCTTACTGACGACATCTCTTTTTATTCTTCTGAAACATTATTTTATAACTCGTGTTTGTGTCTGATGCCCATCTAATTTATGTGTACCAAGGGCAGGGCTGAAGCAATCCTGCCCTTTCAACATGGCGGGTTTTCTATTGCATGGTCTTTGTGGCATTCCTTTACTGCAAAGAGCATGCTTCAAGAACTAGAATTTGATCACATATACATTATCGTTGTTATGCCTTAAGCATATTGTCTGGTATCAAAAAGCAGTTTCTATAAACTTGTTTGATGGACGTCATAGTCAGTTGTTAATCATAGAATTATGCTTCCTTTCTGTTTCCTTATGAAGATATAAGGTTTGATGATGGAAATATTACCATTTGTGACTTTGAAGCGTCTGGTAGTCTGATGGAGTTTGAACAGTTGTTAAGTCTGTGGGGGGTAATGAAGTGGTCATTTTTGCACTTGAATGTTGAAATGGTCTTGTGCACAAAATAAATTAGAGCCTATAGACAGTTTGCCAAAGATCATTATTGAAGCTCATTAGAGCTTGAAAACTGATGACTGCTACTCTTAAAAATGTATAACCTCTAAACCATCTGGACTAAAATTTTGGATGTAAAATTGTAGTGTAAAGATATTGGCAAATGGAGTTATTGCCTAGACATAGTTATTCTTTTTTATTTGTTGGTTGAAGTTGAGGAGTTATAACAAGTCACTTGTGCTATTTCATAACTGAAGATTATAAATCTTTGATTTAGAGGCAATGGTTTTAGAATAAAATTATTCATATATAATCTGTGTTGTTGATGGAAACATTCTTGATTGATGAAATTCTTCTCTAAGAATAATATTTCCTCTTCCTTCAACTCTTTGCATCGTCTGAAATTGGGTATTGATTTGACTTGTGACCTACTCCCTGCTTCTTTCAGTTTTCTTTCCCTTCTCGTGTTAGAAGGTTACACATTTATTAAACAAGATGGAAAAATTGTATGTAGTGATGTATTATAAATATATATATTGTCTTAGATTTTTTATTCGAACTCCAGTTAACATCTACATCTCTGCCTTGCTGCAGATTTTATTGCCCAGGATGAGTTGCGAAGTCCTGACCCAGAAAACCAGCTTGAAAGACGAATGAGGAAAAGAAGAGATGGTTCTGGTGATTGGGAAAAGAATCAGGATGGTATTGGAGATGTTAATGATAGACGCTTATTGTCTAGGGAGGATATTGGGAAGGATGTAAGACAAAAGGATGAAAAGCGCAAGGATGATAGATCAAAAGACAAACATCGTGAAGACATAGATAGAGATAACAAGCACCGTGATGACAAGCAAAATGATGAGCGCATTGCAAAAGATCATATGAGCATCAGATCAGATGATAAGCGTGCACGGGATGAAAAAGATTCTTCTGAAATACGACAAAAGAGAACCAAGATTCAAGATGGTGATCGCAGTCGAGATCGTGAGCGTGATAGGGATCGTGATGTGGAGGCTAGCCGAGATCGTGATCGCTGTCATGATCGTGACCGTGAACGTGATGGGGACCGGGGGCGTGATCATAGCCATGACCGTGATCGTGACCGAGAACGGGATTGGGATTGGGACCATGACCGTGATCGTGACCGTGACCGAGATCGGGATCATGACCGTGGCAGGGATCGATTTCGCGATCGTGACCGTGGACGTGATAATGATCACGAGTATGAGCGTGATCATGACCATGACCGAGATCTCGAACGTGATGGTGATCGTCATCATGATGATGATGGGTCACATCTTAATGGCCGAAGTTCCAGATACAAAGATGGCAAGGGAAAGAAAAGATCTCCAGTTGAGCGTGATGATTCTGATGATAATAAAACTAGAGCGGTCAAATCTCACTATCCTGAATCTGAAAAGAAATCTTTCAGTGGTGGCAAAGTGGACTCAGATGCTGATAGGGGTAGATCTCAATCTCGGCAAGCTCATTTAGATGCTCCTACTAGCAGCAGCAGGCGGAGAACTTCCCCCAGCTCCAGTTCCCATGCGGGCATTGATGATTACAGGTACTTTATTTTATTTCTACTCAATTCAGTTGTTAACCTGATTAAAATTGGAGTATTTGACTACGTGATTGCCTTTGGAAATGTCTTTGCTTGGATATCATCGACATTGATTTTCTAAGTTTGTTTGTCTCCTTGTTTATCAATTTTTGGGTTGTGATAAAAAAACGTTTTGTTTTGGTTTCTTAAAACTGACTTTGGGTAGCGTGCCCAGCCATGCAGCTCATTCTTTGGTTTTTTGGTAATGTTGGAACTGCTGATTTTTCCTGGCAAGTATTGATTCATTGTGCTAGCAAGCAAACTATCTTTAGTTTTCTGTTGTTAAGACTATTTTGATTATGGGTTCCAGTTTTTTGTTTGTTCTATAATTGATTAGTGTTATGTTGATGAAAGATGAGAATCTAGCACTACATGTATTACTTTTATAACCAACTTTTTGTGTTTTCTCGATCTGTAATGGAGACGTTATAATGCGATACATTCTTGCACCAATGTCTAACAGAAGGAACTTATAGAAGCATTCCCTCGTTCCAAATGTGCTTATCTTTTACAACTGCCCACCAAACGTGCAGGATTAAATTCAGAAGCTGGACGAATACAATAGAATCAGTAGACCTGCATTAGATGATGACTTTTTTACCATGGGAATCTTTCTGTTTTCCTATCTGAAACAAATTTTGGGAACTTGAATACTTATGCAATATTTTGAAGGTTAATGATGATTTTATTTGTATAAAAGATATGATGGGAACCATATATTCTTGTCAAGCATATGCATAATTAGTTTAGTAACTATATTTTTATTCTTCCATTATAGGCACTTAAATCTGGATGATTTGAAGTACAGGGATAAGTCTGAACAGAGGTCCAAAGCAATTTCTTCCAAAGATGTAAATCCTTTATCAGGAGTGTCAGAGAAGGGTGCTAAGTACAGATCCGTGGAGAAAACTGCCAAAATGGATGATGGCCATTTAGGGGAACTGTCAGCTGAAAGGTCTTCAAGTTCCAAGGCTTCACCAAGGGGCATGGTGGAAAGATCTCCTTCATCAACAAGTATTGAACGTAGGTATACAAATAGAACTGGTGTTAGGCGAAGCCTTGATATTGAAGAAACAGGCCGGAGGAGCAGTGCATCTATTGATGCTAGAGATTTCTCTACTACTGAGGATAGGTTGTATCGGGAGTTTGTGCAAGAAAAGCCTTTATTGGATGACTCCCAGGCAGATTCAGCTTATTATAGTAGAAATAGCCAGAGCGGTGCATCTTCTTTGATTCCTCCACCTGCTTTTAGGGGTGGAGTGGACAGCCCTACATTGGTGGGTTCATTGGAAGAAGATGGTAGACTTAACTCCACTCCCCGTTATAAGAGGGGTGGTGATGGTGGTTTGGGAAGAGGACATGGAAATGCTTGGAGGGGTGTCCCAAATTGGTCTTCATCAGTGCCAAATGGTTTCATTCCTTTCCAGCATGGACCTCCTCATGGAGGTTTTCAGGCGATGATTCCACAGTTTACATCTCAGTCTCTGTTTGGTGTTAGACCAGCTGTGGAAATTAACCACTCAGGGATTCATTATCACATTCCCGAGGCTGACAGGTTCTCCGGTCACTTGCGCCCAGTTGGCTGGCAGAATATGATGGATGGTTCAGGTCCTCCTCACTTGCATGGATGGGATGGAAGTAATGGTTCAGGTCCTTCTCACATGTATGGGGGACCTGAGTGGGACCAGAAGAGACATTCAATGAGCGGTAGAGGATGGGAATCCGCTGCTGACTTGTGGAAAGGACAGGATACTGATATGAAAAGGGAGTTGCCTTCCCCATCCCGCAAGGATGATTATGTAGACTTGCCCCCTGCAGATGATTCTTTGGCTATGAAGGCAGGTCAGAGGTCACATCATGAAGATAACTATCATGAGGTCCAGGCAAAAAACACTGAAATAGGTTCCACTGGCACATCTCCAGTGAAAGAAGCTTCTGACTCTCTGCCTAAACCCGCACATGAGGCAGCTAATCACGCTAAATCATCAATTGATGATGTTGCTTATCTCAGCCGTTTCTATCTTTCGAAGCTTGATATTTCAACAGAACTTGCACATCCGGAGTTGTATCATCAGTGTATAAGTTTACTGGATATTGAACAAAGCACAACTAAGGATGAAGGCATCTCTATGGATGTACTTTTGGAGGTAGAGAATCCTGACAGAACTGCTGCTTGGTTTGGGAACTTCTATTCTTATTTATTAACTGTTGCATCAACCTTTTGCAATGTGACAGGATGCGGGAAGAGCCAGCCTGAAGCCTTTCAATTGGTCTCTGAGCCATTCACTTTTTCCTGCCACAAAGGATTCTGTATTTCAGGTAGATCCTATGGCCAACAAATATTGTGAAAAAGATTAACTCATTTAAACTTTGCTCTTATGCATTTTTAGTGGTCCCTCTCATAATTGTTAGTCTTTAGCAGCACATGTTTGACAGTTAGGAGTTAGTGGTGGGATGCATGCTCTTAATCCAGGTGTCATTAAAGCCTTTTTATAACCAATGCTTGCTTCTGTGTTTGGCAAAAACTCATTTTTGCTGTCACTATTAGACCAACTGTGGTCTACAAAAGTTGTACTGTGTGGGCAATATTGATTAATTTATTTAAGTTTTGGGAATAATACTTTTAACTTTAATCGTAAGTTTAAATGTATAAGTATTGATTATAGATTCCAGTTGTTTGACAAGTTGCTTTCTGGCTTGCAGAGAGCCTTGGACCTGTACAAGAAGCAGAGGGTGGATGTTGTAGGATTGCAATCGGCTGCTAGACGAACAATAGACATTATTTCACCATTAAACCGGGTGACAGTGGAAGAGCCAGCCCCCATCTGCAATACGGAGGAGGTAGAGGAGCCAACCCCGACTGTGAATGCTGAAATGCCAAGTGAACCCATGTCAACTACGGATCAGAAGAACGTGGAAGCTTTGTCGGTTGCTGTCATTCAGGAAAATATGGAGGACCCAGTTTCCACTGTCTCGCAGGAGACAGAGAGTCAAGTTTTTGCCCAAAGTCAGGAAGTGGTGCTAGGTTATGTTGGGGAGGACCCAGGAGAGCTTGTGCCAGTTTCCAGCCGGGAGAAGGATCAGATGGTGTCAGAAGAGGTTAATGTGGAGGTCGCAGATGGGGAATGTCTTTCAACAGGTGGTAATGAATCACAGACGGTGGCCAAGGTCTCCATGGATGGAGAAATGTACGAGCCTGGCAAGTCGAATTGCGATAACTCTACGTATTATACAGAGGAAAGGCTTTCTGGTGATGCTATTAATGGTCCTAAATTTTTTCCGGGTGGTTCTCCCAGGACTTGTGAGGCTTTCATGCCTGGGTCAAATGAGTCTGAGTCGGTAATTTTAAGTCGGATACATCATTCTCCTGAAAGTACACATTGAGACAATTTCTATAACTCTGTTTTCGTTATCGCAATTTTGGTTTAAGGTAATTTTGCTCTTCATATTTTTGTTGCTTCTCTTCAGTACGGAAATGAAAAGGAAATGTCCTCTTTGGGTCAACCGACGAGGGGCTTAGGCCCCAGATCATTTTGTTCCTTTTCCTTTCTTATTTCTGAAAGCAGGTTGCATCTCCGCTGGATTTTTATGCTCATTGGTCCTCCATTGCCGCCCATCCTTGAGAAGACCAGGTATCTGCAATCTCCTTAGTTCACTTGTCTTTTTCTGTTTTTCTGGGAATTTAGGTTGACGGGGGGAATATTTTTCACTCGTTCACATCTGCATTTACCTTTTGAAGACAATAATTCATATTTGTGTTCTGTTTTATGAGTTTTAGTTTTTTTTTTTTTTTTTTTTTAATCTATGAATTTTAGGTTGATAGAGAGGTTAATATTAATTTTACGTTGATATGGAAGCTAATATTAACTTACGCACACGCTAATCTACATGCGGGCACACGCTTGCGCTCGCATACTTATCTACGTGTTTACCTACAGACCCACCTATGCAAGTAATAAGGAAACGCCAGCGACCTGCTTGTGCTGTCCATCGCTGGCTTTCGGCTCAGCATTTCGGTGGGCTCGCTTATGACCAGGAACCGTGGTGCCTGGTCGTGCCTCATTTACGGCACAACCTATTCCACGTCTCTCCTCTTTGGAGTTGCGACGTGGCAATCCTGGCACTTTCCTTCAGTAGACCTAATATAACCAGTAATTAAGTCCGTAAAAGGAAAGTATATGGGTATTCGATTACCGTGGGGGCATCTTAATTTTCTCTCGGTGGATTGCTGAAAACAAAGATGAAACATAAGCGGTACTGGAATATCCATGAAGCAATCTCCATAATTAGTTTTTTCATGGAAAAATGAAACATTTGACCTTATAATTGTTTTGTTGTTATCGACGTCGAGGATACCAGATTTCGTAGATAAACTTTTCAAGTAGCCGAAAAAATGTCGAGCAACCTTTTAATTTTTTGGTTCCTGGTCTGGACACAACATTATTATGCACCGTCATTTCTATAGGCTCACATTTCCTGTTTGGATTTTCTCCAAATTTTGGTTTAAAGTCAACCTTGCTTCACTTACTGTCAATTTGGTTGATGAATCCGGTGGACGTCATCTCGATCTCTCTTTAGCTGCTACTTCCCACCTGGTTGCCACCTAATCACAGACGACCAACGAGGCAGGGGAAGAGACGATAAAACTGAAAGGTAGACGTAGAAGAAGAAGAAAAAAAAACGGAGAGAACTGTAATAGACAACCTTAATATCCGTAAATCTCTACAAAACATTTAAGCATGACCAGGGAAAGCAGTGAAATCTTCCAAACAAGGGAGGCGAGTCCGTGTTCTTGCTAAAATGGAAGTGCAGACTGGACAACTCAAGTCAACCGAACATATCCGGATCTTGAATTCTCCGAGTTCCAGACTACATGGGTTTAGTCAAAAGTCTCAACTTCTAGACAACTTGACTTGGTTCATTTGTCAGTATTTCAGAGAAGATATCAATCAGCCTTTCCTGGACAAAATTATTCCAACGAAGCTGTTGTAGAAAATGACGTAAAATTATATTTTAAATTCGGGTTCTTGGAAGTATTAAACTGCCAGCTTCTCCTCCACAGCACGGCTCTAAACTAGAATGCGCATGCTATCCCCGGAGCTCGTCTTTGATTGAATGGTGGTTGAAAATGACTGTAGATTTTTTCTTTTTAATTTTTTTCCTTGTGTTTTACGTTTAGTTCATAAGTTGACAAATTACCATTAAATCTAGAGGGATCTTGTTTTTTCTTTTTCATGAATATTGGTGGGGTTTAAGATTGAAAAGTTAATTCTTACTAATTAATAAAAAAATACAAACGTATATTAAAAAATAATAATCAGAATTTATGTATGTGTCAATAAAGATCCATGAATTTAGTATTTAGAACTTCTACGACAGATTGCAAAGCATGTCTTAGATTCTGTTAAATATTCTTCTAAGGTTAGATATCTCTAATTCATCATCCTAATATTTAGTATAGTTGTGAAATTAAATGTTTATTGTTAATAAAATTATGTTAAGTTTACAAAATCACAAAATGGGAAAATAGAAAGGCTGGGCTAGAAAAGGTAAAATGATAGAAAAAGGAAACCTGAAATAAAATAAAAGGCATTGAATTCAGCCTTTCTTCGGATGGAAAGCTTTCCATGAGTACGTGTTTAGATTTTGCTTTCCGTGTGGAAAGAGTATCTTATACAGATATGGATGTTACTAGTATCGACAAAGATGTAAGAGCCAAGAAACGGAAGACTCTTCAGACCGAACTCCTGTCTCAAAATGCATGTGACTTTTGAAAGGCAAATTTCCGGAAACCCATTTCTTCACAAGGTGTTTTACTCTCCCTTCACCTCTAAATTTACATGTTTTTGCTATCATCGAATTCTCTTCCTCTTGATATCGTCTTTGTGCTTGACGTTTGTTTGCTGTCTCGGATTCAGAATCCGCTTCTGTGGGTGTATGAATATTCTGGTTTGTTCTGAGATGCTTGTGTTTCTGCAGTTCAACCTGAGAGTTTTGTCAGTTTCTACTTCACCTGCTGGGATGATTGACAAACCAATTCGATTGCGAGCTTATTTTGTTTGAATTATATGACAGGATTTGACGTGGGTGTCTTAATTCTGTTTGTCTTTCAGTTTCTTCTCAAAGAGTCTTATTCTATCGGGGGACATGATCTTCCTCCCGTTAACACTTTCTGGAATTCGATTTAGATTTTTGGTTCGTAGAATGAAGTAAAGTAATGGTTTGTTTGTCCTTTTCACCTTGTCTTTATCTTTTTTGGTTTTCAATGCTCATGGAGCTTTGAAGCAAGCTTTGGGAACTTGCTTCACGATACCAAGTGGCGTACTGGAGAAATTTTGGTTCTTTTTTGAACCCTAGTAACACCACATCATCCAATGAGTTGTTCTCTTTGTTGATAAAGTAGGGTTAGCCAAGGCATGATGTTTGTTGTTAGTCTATACATCAGGGTCAGTTTTGTGGTCTATTTATCACATAACCTTGAAATTGTTGTTGGCATATTAAATGTTTAACGACAAAACTCAATCAGCTGTTAAATGTTTCCACAATTTTAGTGTGATCTGAAGCATGTCTATATCTATTTCTATGAAAAGGCTTTACCGAATTGAGCTTAGTTGCAGACAAATATGTTCAGCATTGTGTTTTCAAATGCCCCGAATTTTGGAGTAGAGGAAACGACTTAGCGGGTATGGATCCCTCCAAGAGGTTCTAACTTTTCCACTTCAGAAACGCATCAGAGGTTGCTTACATAATGGATGCAGCAGAAGCAAAAGCAGCAAGGCAGCATGCAGCTAATATCTCCTTTGTCCAGGCAGACATTAGGAGAGCTCCGAAGTCCTCTTTCTCCCCATCATCTTCCTCGAAGTCAGAGTCTGATGGTGTAACTGGTAATGCTGCAAATGGAACTGGTCATTCCTCCCCAACTCACAGACCTGACAAACCATACTCTGAACCTCAAAGCAACATTAAGTGGTGGTTGAACCTGCAACCGCGGTTTGGGCACCACAAGGATTTTACATATGAACAGCTAAATGCCTTGGAGACTGAGCTTGAAGTTTTGAGTTTTGGATTTGTTAATAAAACTGCAAAAATTGGTGAGGATCTCCAACCTGAGCAAAAGGTTTGCGATCGAGACTTTGTGCAAAACAATAATTACCCTTTTGTGGATAGACCTTGGAATGTTTCTTCTACTTGTAAAAATAATGAGCACGATGCTGGCGTGCAAGAATTGAAGGCCACGCTTGGTAAGGATTCACAGAAAACTTCTGATGAAAAGGACTTCGGAGAGTTCTTAAGCTTTGATGATAAATTCATGGGCTTGGATTCTTTCAACTGCTGGGTGCCAGAACAAGGCAAGAGGCTTTCTTCTGATCTGGGATCCAGTTGGGTGGCATCTGACAAGGCAGAGCCTTGGTGGCGCTCTACTGGTCAAGATGAGTTGGCTTCCTTGGTTGCTCAGAAGTCACTCGAACATATTGAGAATTGTGATCTTCCCCGCCCACTGGCCAAGCATTTTGGGAAGGGGTCATCTGCTTGTACAGGGTGTTATGAACATGATGAGACTTTTGCTTTATCTATGGATAAGATGGTTGATAAGGGATTCCCCAATGTGAAGAAGTATAACTGGGAAAGCCCCAGTACAGATTACTCACTTCAAAATTCGGACCAGCCTTTCAGGTAATGCTTCAGATTTTTGCTTTACAGTTCTTCTATATTTTCACAATCAACAGCACCATCATCAGTACTTCATTAAGGGAGTGCTTCGTGCTTCATGAAGCTATCAATTGCATTCTACTACATGGCTGAGCATGTGAAACAATCTATTATCGGTACCTAACCAAATAAAAACTTCTCCTCCACATCATTTATGGTACAATTTATTCTCTCTCTCTTTCTTTTCGTTTGGGTAACTGTGGTAGAATATGCTTATGTTGTGTCTATTATTTTATTAGAAAATAATCAGCGATAAACCAGCCAAGAACTAAGTTGTTTTAAGAAGTGTTTTCCTTGAATTCACATTTATGATTTCTTATCACTATACAGAAGGATCTAAATTCATTAAAAAAGTCCTGATTGGTACAAAGGTCCACCATTTTGCCCATGTAGATGCCATGTAAGAATCTCCGAAGGAAATATGGAGGAATTCATTTATTTGATCTAGAAAAAAACTTATTATGATTTGACATAAACCTTCTCTTTGCATGTTCACACTGCCAGAGAGATAAGAGTAATTGATTTGGTTCTTGGCTTGTTGTAAAAGAAACTTGTTGTTTAATTATTAACCTCTTATAACAATAAGAGATTACTGCTAGACAATAGAAATCGAAATCAAAGAATTTAAGCCTTAAATTTTGATGATATTTCATTTTGATCCATTTACATTGTTTTTATGGCACATTTGTTCAAGATTAATGATTGCACAACTGGTATTAAGTTCTCACATATAGCCCAAATTTGTCCTTATTAAGGAATCCCCATAGTTTGTCACTTAGAAAAACTTGTGTATGCATTTCTTGATACTCACGGTGCACCCCCACATATGGGGGTCCCTTCTGACATATTATTCAACTCTCCGTCTTTTTCCTCCAATCCAGATCTAATAGAGGGGGGAATTATACTCAGTATATGATTGCTGAGCACTTTAATTTTTGTTTCTTGCCTTTGATGGTGGAAATCCTTTTCCTTCTTTCTTTTCATTTTGCATCACTGGGATTTGATTCGCAGAAACTGCCCCTAGTTGCAATGGCTTTTAAGAGTGGGAGTGTCTGAATGTTACAATCTATGCCCTTCATGTGCACTTACTTTTCTAATCGATCTTTTTTTTTTTTTATTATTATTATTACTATTTTTAAATCTGCATCCTATGCCTTTTACTATCTCAATGATCTTCGTTTACTGTCTATACGGCACAACCTTCTGGGCACCGTACTTGGTCTTCCTTAGCATCTTATTGTGTTTGTGACTTATTCTAAAAAGTTTGAAGTTATGGAGGAGAAAACTGATTGCTGCAACAGAATTTGCATGATTGATTTCTGTGTACTGTGACAAAGTGCGCAAATTTTGAAGGAATTGTTGACTTGTCTTGGTAATTCAGTTATACACTTTATAATCTAAAATTGATGGACAGATATTTCTGGTAGATGAAAAAAAAATTACCAAGTGTCTCGGCAAGTATATATCCTTTACTCCATAGCATTCTGGACTCTTGGAAAACGTTAATAAACTCATCTACTACTCTTTTCCTAAATATTTGCAAACTTTTGGAAGTTATGTCCTTCCTACCCGCTTCTCTCTTTCTAGTTATATCTCAAAGATTCCAGTATTGTGCCTGTTGTTTGATTTTAAACGTTAATGTCATTGCCATCCATATTATCTTGCTGTCTTGGAGCGGCAATTCTATTACTTTACCCCATACTGATAAAAATTTCATGTCCTATTAAGTTCAATTTATTGAAGGCCAACGCTACATATATTTTGCAGCAGCCACAGTACTGGTAATAGCACAACCAAGGATGAGGTAGATGATGATCCTAGCAAGACTAAGTTGTTGGAGGCACTATGTCATTCTCAAACACGAGCAAGGAAAGCTGAGAAGGCAGCAGAGCAAGCCTATGCTGATAAGGAGCACATTATCACACTATTTTTAAGACAGGCATCACAGCTCTTTGCTTATAAGCAGTGGTTCCAACTTCTGCAGCTGGAGAATCTCTGCCTCCAGATTAAGAACAAAAATCAATCTGGTCTTTTCCCTATTGCTTTACCTTGGGTTCCATGCAGACGCAGGCAAAGGAAGAAGGCTGGAAGGAGAAAGCGTGGTAAACGGAGGAGTGAAGTTAGGAAGTGTGCAGTTGCTTTTGCGGTGGGGCTGGGTCTTGCCAGTGCTGGTTTGCTCCTTGGTTGGACCATGGGGTGGTTGTTTCCATCTCTTTGAATTTTACCTTGGGTTGGGTGTCAATTACACTCCTGTGCACTGTAAATGCCCGGGGATGTCATTGAATTTGCTTTTCGATATGGTCATTGACTTGTTTGGGGATGCATTGAAATATTTACAGCTACTGTAAGTATGCATGCACCTGTTTTCATTTGCTTCATGTGTAAGTTTTAAGCACATAATTTGTACAGAATCTGTGACTAGTTGTAAATATGAGTATAATTTGGTAAAACATAATATGATTAGATTATGTGGAACAGGAGGTCATGCGCATTTTGTTGTTATTATTATCATTCAGCTGGTTGATTCTAGCCCAAAGGCAAGCCTTGTGGTTGGCTACTCCCTTTTTTTTTTTTCACCTTTTTCATAAATAATTGAATCCTTTTGGGTTTTTCCGGAGGCATGCTCCTGTTTCATATAACCGAAGTTATCAATTTGTCCATGATCTCTCTTTCACTACTTTTTACCTGTGGCCATGTCTAGTTAAAACATCAAATCTAGATTAAAGGCAATTTCATCTTGTTCATAACCTCATTTTACATCAACAAGGGCTTTATGACTATGTAGGTTGCCTGATTATGGATTCAATAAAGCTTGACCTAAGCTTAAGAAGCCCACTCCAAGCTTTATTGATAGATTGAAAGTCAAGTTTGTGGACAGAATCCTTTGGACGACTTAGAAAGTTGTGAGACTGCAAATAGTGTGTACGGCCGCCTTATTGTCTCAAAACCTAACACAACATGTCGTGAAAGCCAACTAGCTGGAGTCGCCATGTTTGATTGCAAAACAATCCTCATTAAACTTATCTGCCAGCGAAGCCCCCTTTCTCATCTTCATTTCTTCATAATCCTATACCTCCTCCTTTCTTCAAACCCCTAAAGTTCAACTGGAATATAATAGTAATACACAGATCAGATACATCTTCTGTAAAGCTTGATTCCACGCGGTTAAGGAACTCGTTGAACTCCATTTTCATTCCAAAATCAAAGAGTAGAATGCTCGCAACCCTCAAGCGATAAGCCTTCCCCTAATAGACTTGTTCGCTTTCATAGATCAAGACAGTTGTAATATTTTATGGATAATGTTTTTCACAACATCGTCATGGTCGTGACAGACAGCCGCCCCGCTGTTTGTGTCGTCATGTGGAAGAAACAGCGTTTCTCATGCGGGTGGAGTGAGTGGAAGATGAATTTATCCCCCTCCCCCCGCTTTAGATCTTTGCCATCCACCACGTGATCGGCGTGGAAATGGAATCATAAAAATGTGGTCATAGCCACTCAACGATGACACAACGGGCACCGTCCTTTTGGGGTCCCAATTGGAGAGAATCCCAAGTCGATTGTTCCCTTTTCTCTCATGCGTTCAAACACAGCAGTTCACCGGAACAAAATCTTCACTTTTGGGTGAAAACTGCTCCCAAGTGCGGTCCTCTCATGAGATGCCCGTCAATCTTCTCCGACGTGGACTTTCAAGACAGAGGTGGACTGAGCCATCTTTATCGGGTCCCCACCACCACCATAATTGGTTTAGGTGGGAGGTGCAAACAATACCTTGACCACATCCAGGAACAGGACAACCCGAACCGACCACAACACGGCTTTAACCACTTCTTATCTGCCACGTCCGTGCAACATTGAAACGCCGATCAATCTGAAGCCCTTGTCTTCCTGTCTGTAATTTTAACGTTAACTACATGATTTCGGTTCAAATATTAGAATAAACTGTCCAGTGGCCTTTAACTCCAAGTAAAAGATTGAAAAGAAGTAGATTGGGAACGTAGTCAAAGCTTTCAAAAAGCGATCTGACGCCGAAAGGAAAATTCAAACCTTGGGGCACCAATATTCAAACCCTTGAAGTAGTCCCGTTGAAAGTTAACACTGCAACCAGCCCTTGATTTATACTATTAAAAAGGAAGCTTCATTTAGCTGAAAGGTTGAAACTGGGAAGTCCGGAGTCAATTATGAACTACACGTTGAATGAGGTATTTAGATATTAGTCCCTCAAAACAAGATATGCTTTCGTTTTCTTGCCTAAATATGCTTCGGAAGGGTCTTCTCAATTCTGCACGGCCATTTTTGACTTAATCAGCTGGAGCATCTCGATGGTGCCACGTGTTCCCCGCCAACCCTTTAAATCGCACGTACCCAAGCCCTCTGGTCTCTCTCTTCTCTCCTGTCTGAGGCTCTAAAATCAGAAAAAGAAACCACAGCTAAGACAAAGCTAGGCCGGCCTCCATTTGTTCGCTCCAGCTCCCTGTGTCTCACGAGCATAACGATGCCGTTTTGCAACGTTGGGACGCAGCAAGCCGGCGAAGACACGAAGCTCGGAAACAATGGAAGTAGAATCTTTTACAGAACGTACGGTCATGGACCCACGAAGGTCCTCCTCATCATAGGTAGACTATTCAATTCGATTCTCTTTTTGGTTTTGATGATTTTCTTCTACGTTTTGGTTCTCGAAATGGGTTTTGTTGAATGTTTCTGGATCGCCGGGGACTCCATTTTAACCCGCTTGTTTGGCTCAGATCGCATTTTCGCTTCGGAATCTATTGTTTTGAATCATTAGAGTTGTTGGGTGTTGAATTTTTCTGGGTTGGTGTTGTTTCGGTGACGGTCAGGATTGGCGGGGACGCACCAGTCGTGGGTCCCGCAGATCAAGGCGCTTGCAGGGACCGATACGCCCAATGACGATACAGAGAGGCCCGGCGATTGGAGTGCCGATGACAAAGAGAGAGGCGGTGGTATCCAGATATGCGCGTTTGATAACCGTGGAATGGGCAGCAGCATCGTACCGACCAAAAAATCCGAGTACACGTGAGTCTCTGTTTTATCTTCATGCAATTCCAACCTGATTTTATTTATTTCGTATTCTCTCTGGGTTCTTTAGTAAGCTTTCCATTTGAATTTCATTCGGTGTAGGTACGTGGAAATCCTTGTATTTTCTTCATTTCTTACAGTTCAATCTTTTCCAATCTCCAAACTGATTCTTTTTAAGATCGTGTCTCTTTTATCTAAGGGTTGGTTTTTGGATCAAATTTGCCATGTGATGCGCGTTTGTTTTGTGTTCGCTCCTGTTTTGATTCATGTAAATATTTTACTTAATTTGTACACACCCAATTTAGCGGGTGCCTTTTAATGAGCACATACGGAGGTGTCTGTCTTTTAATGAGCACTCACGCAGGTGTCTTTTTATGAGTTTACAAACCCACATTACATTTTTTCTTTTTATAACATACGTACACTCGAGGGTACATTGTTCTTTTTGCTCTATCTTTTTGTTTAAACTCTACTCTTGAATCATTATTTCCATCATATCTGCAATTGGAGAAACAAGAGCCTATCCTCAAGTGAGCCAACTAAAACTACGAGCTTAGTTGGGGTGAGTTTTTTAATATCAAGGATTTGTAGTCAAATAGGGACGATGAATACCTTTTCTTTTCTTCTTTCTTTTGATTACTAGAGTGCCTCAGTAAGAAAGGAACTCTTTTATTTCGGTTAGCTATTCAAAACATGAACTAAATTTCTATGTCTGGCTTGTCATTCTTGGGTGCAGAACAAAGATAATGTCAAAGGATGCAATTGATTTGTTGGATCATTTGGGCTGGTCAAAGGCCCATGTGTTCGGACATTCCATGGGTGAGTATTTGACCCCGAGTTTGCCGTTTGAGTTGGACTAGGTTTAACTCAGGAAAGTTTCCTTCCCTTAGAGGTTTCCAAATTTAGGTTACTAAAATCTCGATGGTTATGCGGCAATGCCGGAGATAAAATATTGAATTTTGATGTAGTTTGGAGTAATTGAACAACTGAATTTCAACTTTAAGATTCTCTAAATTGTTTATCGCAAGACCAACAAGAATCCCGACAAAGGGTTGATTTTCTTAATGCTTTGATTCCCTGTACTGGATTTATACCGCAAAACGATCTATTTTCTGAATCGACATTTTTTGGGATTGTTTATATGTTCTGCCAAAACAGGAGCTATGATAGCTTGCAAGATGGCAGCCATGGTGCCTGAAAGGATTCTGTCGTTGGCTTTACTTAACGTAACTGGTGGAGGTTTCGAATGTTTCCCAAAGGTATTCAACATCTTTTGGCACCATTCTGCTAGAGAACATAAATACCATGTCCTTATTCAACACCTTATTCTTGCAAATGAACTTATCTCTTGAAAGGATAGGTCATTATTATTTTTTATTTTTTTTATTTTTCCTCTTGCAGTTTGATCGACAAACATTATCAATTGCATTCCGTTTCTTACGGGCCAGAACTCCCGAGCAACGTGCAGATGTTGACTTGGACACCCACTACTCAAGGGTAAAAGATGGTCTTACTTTTTCTTAGTCTGCTATATGTTATATTCTGGATATTTTTTACTGGTGTAGAAGCCTGATTTATCTGGAACAGTTGCTACAATAGGATACCAGCAGCTTGTCAAAAATAAATTCAACTTAGGCATGGTGAAACCAAATTCTTTCTCTGCTTGAGAATAATAATTGCAGAAAAACTTAAACGGCCCCGCTTGGTTATTAGATTATTCTGAGGATCTGAGTGATCAGATTTCTTTGTTGTCATTGTTGATGGTGTTCTTGGGGCTTAAGAGAAAAGGAAGACATTAGGTTATTAGGGTAAACTAAGTAAGATAATGACTTTTGTATTGAGTTATTCTTGTATTTCCAAATTATGAAACATATGGAGTGAGGTCCATTCCAGTCAGATGCATTTGCCAACTGCGGCCAAGCAAATTGTTATTCTACTAACTGTTCTATATTAGAAGTCCTCGGCTATAACATGAATCTTTAAGATTAACTTGAAAACAGTCTTGGTATGCATTTTACATTTACTAGGGTGTCATTTACATTTATGAATTTAAACCGGAAAAACGATTTCTTTCTTAGCTAACTCATGCAAATTCACTTTCTATGTGTCTCACAGGAGTATCTTGAGGAATATGTTGGACCCAACACAAGAAGATCAATCCTATATCAAGTAAGAAAATGTTAAAGCTAACAATTGGACTGTCCTTTGTTTGCTAATTCTACTGATAAGTAAAAATTAGATGATTAAAAAAAGAAAATTGCAGTAGGATGATGGAAATTTGCTTTCAGTGGATTGGTTGATTTCGAATAAATGTATTAGCTGATTGCCTACCAAAATTTGTTTTAGCCATAACAAATCTTCCGGTTCCAGTCTGAGACATTTTATTGAAGACTATTCTTCCTTTATTTTTCCAAAGCTCTGTTTGTTGATAACTAGAAATGTGTTGGGTCATGTCTCTAAATGATGGTCACAAATTAGCGTTATACAACTTACAAGTTGCCTCTTAATGACTTGACTTTACCCATTATCTTAGCTGTTTGCAACATCACCATTTAAGTGCGGAGTTCAAACATACCTGTGTAATCTGGGTCTGTCACCTCCAGACAGGACTGTCTTTTTACAGTAACTCAGCCTTGATCTTTGACCCGTGTGCTGCAGGAATATGTAAAATCTATATCAGAAACTGGAATGCAATCTAACTATGGTTTTGAGGGTCAACTTAATGCATGCTGGACACATAAGATGACACGATCAGAACTTGAAGTAATCCGCTCTGCTGGATTTCTTGTTTCAGTCATCCATGGCAGGTACGCAGGCATATTTTTGTATGAATTATTCACATTCTCCTAATCACTTTCCTTTGTGTTTAGGCACGTTGGTTATTTCTTTACGTGTTATAAAAAGAATGTTATTTACACTAGCAATGAGCAGATCAAGCTCTAAAGTTTAACTGAGATGGACCTCAGAATATCTAAGTTTAGCTTCCTTGATACTAAAGACCATTCTCTAAATTGCAGGCATGATATAATTGCTCAATTATATTACGCAAGGAGAATGGTGGAGAAGCTGCAGCCTATTGCTAGGTTGGTAGAACTTCATGGAGCTCATCTAGTTAGCCATGAGAGGACCGAAGAGGTATATTCTTCATCTGTAGTGTATTTGATCATGATAAGGCCGGTCTGGGATTATGGAATGGTGAATTCTAGGTCAATAGTACTTCAGAAATCTGTAGAACTGAAATTCTACTTCTCATACTTGATCTGACTGTTTACTTGACGAGAAAAATGGAACCCAATTAACTAACTTTTCCCCCGAAATTGCAGGTCAATCAATCACTGTCTGATTTGATCGAGGCATCAGAAGCAAAAACGAAACCTAGTGCTTGGACAAATGTGCCAAAGAAAAGCCCTGGTAAGTCTTGGAAACTGAATTTAAGAGCCTCTCCCTGCCTCTCTCTCCCCTTTCCTTCCACTAGGTTGACATCGTGACCTTTAGCTGTAGTTCTGGATTAATTAGTCAGCAGTCACAGGAGTACAATTTCCAAGCCACATAAACATGGTCCCACAAGTGTGAGAAATATTTAACTGGAAATACAACCACTAATACCAAGGATAAATGAACTGGAAATATACTCAATGACCAGAGTTGCTGCTCGTTGCAGTACCATAACTGTTCAGTCATAGTACCTTGAGGGTGTAACGAAGCTGGATATTAGCCCCACACTTCATGAAGTTCGCCCGATTGGACTTGTTTAATTTTCCCTAAACGACAAATTTTTAATGAATCTAACTATTTAGAAAACTATGCTATGCCAATAAACCTAGAATAATCAAAACTCAAATTGGCGATAATCGCTATATCACAGCCACCACAGGATCTACCTTCTGATTTTTCATCTTGTATTGATTTGTACTACTTTTCTCGACAGGGTGGATAAGGAGCAGGATGGCATTAATGAGAATAAACACCGAGGGTGGAAGCAATACCACTCTTGTGTTTCATCATTTGCTATCGAAACTGCATCTTTGTGTGTTGGTTTTCTTTGGTCTCTTTGTTCTGATATTCGAGTATTCACGGAAGGCTATACGGAGTTTAAAACCAGTCAGAGTGGGAACTTCCCCTGCAATAGAGAACAGTTAACGGTCCATGTCTTATTACTGGTAATCCTCTGCTCCGAGCGTCTCTACTCTCTCTTTCTCTTAGTGTCTAATCCGTTCAAGAGAATAAACGAGAAATGCTCAACATGTTTTTGGTTCTCTTGCAGGGTTTCTTTTATTTGTAACCCTCCCGTTACACCATACCAATTAAACGATGTGATGAATACACTGGATTCTTAACAAGAAGAGAGAAGCCCCTGTATTCGGCAATATAGGTTGTCAAAGCTGTTGGAGGCGCTAACGGTGGGAGATTGGAAAAACCAGGATTTTAGGAGATCCTTCTCCCCGCGCCAGCGGATGATGATCATGCTAACAAATCCTTTGTATCTACAACAAACTCTGTATTCCCAACACCATTTAAGTTTCATTTGAAAAGGGAAAGCTTTTACTAATTCTTTTGGTTTCGAATCTTTCCGTTTCTTGAGATGCAGAACAGAAAAAGTCTTGCGATCTCTACATTAAAGCGTAACTCCCCTCAACATCCTTTAACCAGTTAATGGAACCTAAACAGCAAGCAGAAGTACCCTATCTAGACTACTTTAGTTCTAAGTAACAAAATCTATTCAAGAAAGAGAAAGTAGGCATCAGGCTCCGCCAGAGAGTACTGGAACCTAGTGGCGTAATCAATCCGCTTATCTTATGGTGTATCAAACTAAAAAGAATCAAAGAACAGTAGGTAAGCAAAGAAAGACTAAAGCGACGTCAAATGATGGTTCATGCTGTATAGCACTAGCACAACACTCATCTACAGAGGATACTTGATATTCTAATTAACAAAAACTTTAACACAGAGAGAGAGAGAGAGAGAGAGAGAGAGAGAGAGAACGTGCCTGGCACTTCTTCCTGAGCGATAGACTTTTCTCAAGGATGTAATCGTTCTCTGCTCGAGAATCTGGTCAGAGAAACGAAGGCAAGAAATGTAATTTCAGAGAGAGAGAGCGAGATGGAGAGAGAGAGAAGGAGAGAATCTGCCTTTGGTGCCAACTAATATCCAGTCTAAGCTTTAAGAGGGAAGCCATGTATATGGCACCATCGCCCACCGATTATCCCAAATATGCCGTTGGAATATACCAATATGCCACGCGTCAATTCAGGCCCAGCAAGTAACGTCCTTTTTCTCATGTTTTTTAAAGCTTCATCGAAACCACGACGTTTTTGGGTCAAGCTGAAGCAACAACGACACGGGGGCCCAGATCAGAGGTCCAAGCCCTCTTTTATTTTTCTTTTTCATTTTTTTTTGGTGGGAAACGACATTGATAACTATTCAACGGAGACAATCAAATCCCCATGTTGCGACGACGCCGTTTGGTTGATCTAGAACCCCTTTAGTCTCTTGCCCTAAAACCCTAATTCTTCAGGCGCGCAATAGTTTGTCGTTTACATCCTTTACAGAGAGTTGAGGCCATGGCTGCCACAGTTGCTGAGGCGTCAGGCCTCCAATCCCAATGGGAGTTCAGCTGGTACTCTCCCTCCCTTTCTTGTCTGAATTCTTGTTCTGATTAGGTTTTGATTTTTTCACGTTGTGAGGACGAAAGAACTATCTTTTCAGTGTTTTCTTCAATTTATGTTCTTGAAGTAGGGATATTGGCTGCCAAACATTATGGATACGATTCACATTATTCATGCGTGGGTGGATTTAGCATGCTACGAACTGGTAGTCTGATAGGAGTTGTATGTTTCTGTGTGTGGCTTTTTTGGAAATATCTACGTTTCCAGTCGAGTTATTCATCCTGAAAGAGTCAATTTTTGAAAATGCGTTTGTGTGAACATCCTGCACCACCACCACTCTCTCTCCCCTTCTGTCCCACAGGGTGAGCTATAAGATTTTGAAGATAAATAGATAATCGCATTTGTCCCGTGGTAGATACTAATCCTGAAAACTGCGGGATTCTGTGCCATTAGAGTTACTTAATGAATACTGAAAACTTCAGGGAATATTTTTCTGAAAATGGGGGATTTTGGATTCATTTGTGTATAATCAGAAGATCTTGCTTCTGTAAAATGATGGTATGATTCATTTATTCTGTCTTGGAGGATTTCTTTCCCCGAAATTAATTGCAACATGGAATATTATCTGCAGTGACTTGGAAGTAGACTATGAGTCCGAGGAGAATGCTTCCATGGTCTATGCAGCATTAGCTGTTGATAAGGAGGTGATCTTTTATGACGCTCATACCATTGTTTTTTAATTTTCTTTGGGACAAAACTAGGTTCTAAGACAATTCATTTCTGATTGCAGTTGCAGCCAGACAAAGTGAAAAGGCAGATGTCAGTGTCAAACGGAAAGCTTATAGTGTAAGCTTCCTTTAATAGTTATCAGCTGAAATCATCTTCATTGGAGAGTTAATTCGAGTATTAATATATGACTAATTAATAGTAGTTTGTGTTGAGGACGAGTTTTGCTGCTATTCTTTGTTGCACTGTAGTGTACTGATTAATTTTGCAAGAAATCTACAGCAAAGAACAGAGAATTTTGATGTTATAAGAATATCAGGTTTCAAAAAACATGTCACTTGAAAAAGCTGGGTCAACTTCAATGTGGCTGGCTGTGTTGGCTGTCTGCTATATTCGTTGTTATTTTGATCTATAAAATCCCTATGTTTGCGTTCCTCACTTCCACTCTTTCTGGTACAGACACTTTGAGGCGGTTGAGGCTAGATTTCTACGTGCATCATTTAGTGCTTTTGTGGACGTCCTTACACTAGCCACAAAAACAATTGAAGAATTTGGACAAGGAATGGAATTGTGACATCATTGATCAACTAGCATATTTGTATGTTTCCTGTCAAATTGATTAATATTTGGCGTTTGTGATGTCTTCTTAAACCTTGGGCCGTGGCTATGACTCTTCAGTTATAATCTGAAATGCTCATGTGATGTAAGATGTAGTTGTCATTGTTCTAGTTCTAATTGATATCAGCTGTTGAAGGTTTTCTGATAAGCATGAATTAACTGTAACGCATACAATTTGAATAGTATCAAAGCAGAGAGAGAACAGAGAAAAGGCATAGTTTGAGATCTAACGAATGCCGGAGGTAACCGGATCAGAGTTTATTTGAACACTACGGAAAATGCATTTTGCTTGATTTTTTACGCTCTTTGCCCGCGGTAACTTTCTGAGATGGCACCCTTTAATGGCATTGCTCCGCATGATTGTAGAATCTGCTGTTACTTTTCTTACTTGGTGACAATGTCCTGCTTGATTGAGACATAGAAAGAAAAGCATGTGATCATGAAGTAATATACACTTCTTGCGATCTACAATGACATGTGAAAAACAATTAAAAATCCTGACGTGAAAAGTTTGGGGAAGAGTACAAAAGAAAATAAGACAAGTAATTATTAATGTGGCAAAAATAAAAATATATGCTTGATCAAGTAGTGTCTATCAATGAGGACTTTGGTGCTTGGGGGACTCCCCTTAGCTCAATGGTAATTGGATAGGGACTCCCATTGGCGAATTCATCTAGTTAGGGGTTCAAATCCCCTCTCTTTCTGTGTATGTGAGTTGAAATTAAAGAAAAAAAAATAAGAAATTGGTTTACATGTCAAGATCAACAAGAACATAGAGTTGGATCTAATAACAATTAGAACAAATATGACCAATTTACTAAGAGATATAAGCCTAATGTCATATTACATTCATTTGTTTTGAATAACATCTCATGAGAGTATTCAATCACATGAGATTATTCAATCACCTTTTAAGGTCGAAAAGAAAAACTCAAATCTCTTTGTCATTTAATGCAAGAATAAATCTATAAAAGATAAACATTAAACAAAGCAGTTCCCATAACGTTGTACATTAAGAAAAAAAATAAGAAATTAGTTTACATGTCAAGATCAATGAGAACATAAAGTTGGATCTAATAACAATTTGAACAAATATGACCAATTTACTAAGAGATATAAGCCTAATGGCATATTACATTCATTTGTTTTGAATAACATTCTATGAGATTATTCAATCACCTTTCAAGGTGGGAAAGAAAAACTCAAATCTCTTTGTCATTTAATGCAAGAATAAATCTAGCAAAGATGAACTTTAAACAAAGCAATTCCCATAACGTTGTACATTTTCAGTGACGAAGAAAAGGCATACATAATATTGCTTAAGTACATTACTGCAAGGTAACTAAGAATGGTACATATCATATTATATTTTTGAAGGTTTCCAAAAGGAAAAGGAAGAAACAATAGAAAATACTTTACGTACAAATCTACCACTTAGAGAGGGAAAAAGTACAAAGATGTATCATAACAGAAGGCAAAACTGCAGACAAAACTCTTAAGGATCCTAACCCTCCTCTCATGGCTTCTTTCTCAGTTCACTGTATTCCATTTCTTCAGTATTCATCCAAGTATGTGTATAGCATTTCATCTTTCTTCGACTTGCGTCGGCTAAGCAAGGCTTTCAGGAGACGTTTACTTTTGCTGGGGTACTGTTCACCCTCTTTGCCATTTTCTCTTTCGGCAGGTAAGCGCATGGAAGCTGATTTCCGAGGCTCTGAAGGGTACTGATACAAGCATAAAAAATTCAACTTTTTAGTTACAATGAAAGTGGGGATATAACTTTCTTATTTTTCCCTTCTTTTTCTGAGGGAGGGAAGATTGAATTATGGAAAAGAGCCTACATTTCAAAACATGAGTGATAGAAAACAAATACTCACCCGTCTTCTCGAATTAAGATTGGGAGTGGTTGGCCGACTTGAGTTTGGTGTAGTTTGTCGGATTGAGTTTGGGGTCACCGGTCTATTTGAAAGAGATCCAGATCGTAGAAGTGGAAACCGGTGTGGTGAAACTGTTCTCTTATCTGATTTGCAGGCAAACATCATTAATAGAACAACACTAGAAGACACATACATAGAAGTGAGCTCATATTTGATGGAAAAGAAGTGCATAACGAGATATATAAAAGTTATGGTTCAACAATCATAATACCTAATTCTTTTTTGGGCATGGTGGAAGTAAAGGAAAACACTGCAGATCGTTGGGCAATTCGTGGAGAAGGTGAGGGGGACCTGCCTCTACTGCATGAAACATAACTCCGATTATCATTATCCTCACAACAAGATAAGCAAAGGTTACAAGATTTATGCTTTAAAAGAAGTAACAGTGCCACAAACCTGACTGTAGATGATGGGGTTTCTCTAATTGTAGCTCGAACAGCTTTCAAAATCAATTATATTATGTTAGTCTTGCCCATGGTATATAATGTTAAAGAAAACAGAAGATAGAGCATGCTACCATTCCTAAACTGATGCCAGTCATCTTCATCATCTAGGCTGCAACCCTTGGTATGATTGGCACCATGCATGGTCTCCCCAGCTGAAATTAATTCAAATGATAGTAAGCATCCAGATTCCATTGTTTCTAAAATTCTAAAGAACTAATGAGAGATGGGAAAACACAAAATATGAAGAGAAATTTCATAGAAAATAGCAAAAAAGAAAAAGGAAGGAGAAGTATATATTTGCCTGGCAAGATGTACCGCTTATGGTACTTTGGAGTATTTATCACCAGTGACTGTTGGGAAAGGCCCTCGTGATCAATATACTCTTGGCACGTCCGCATTCTCTAACATGACACAAGGTAATGACAGAAGTGAATACTATGTGCATTTTGCCTTCGTTAGAAGCATATGTAGTGACACATATTTGCGTATAGTATCCAAATATGATGCTAAACAGCCCATTTGTTTAAACAACACATTATCCAGACAAACTTCAAGTTTCTATGGCTGAGTAATACAAAAAGATAGGCTTGGTAGGTGATATTAAATTTAGGTGACGCGTTGGACCATTTGCAATCGGGTTTAAAACTCACTATGAGTAGGCTGACACTCAAAATGGAATACAAAAGGCTTTTTAAACACTAAGTATTATCTTTTACCACGTAAGAGTGCAGAACTATTCCTACACCTATAGCAAGAAGCAACTACTTGACAATCTAAGCCAACCTGGGGTCCTAGTGTTATTTATAAACCTTTCAGCCCCAGTCACCTACCACAACTTGATCTTGCCCTCGATAGCTTTGGAAATGGTCATTTCAGACGATGAAATCTTGTATTTGTTTCGGTTCTTTGCTTGTGACTATATTTTTAAGTCTTATGATATCATATTTTGCACATCGAAGCATGTCATTTTCCAATTATTAGGCTTCTAATCCAGAGACACAAAATTAGTAGGATACCAACGCAATTTCTTAAAGCAGTTATTTAGCTAGAACATCAAGGCAGATTTTCTTTTTCTTACGATATGCTACTCCGCTTAACGTGGTGCAGGTGCCCCTTGACCAATAATTTCCCTCAATGACTGAAGAAAGATAGAAAACATGAATCTCCCTAAGGAAACAACTTTTCTTTGCTAAATACAAGATTTTACCAAAACTAAAGTGTTGTTTGAGCTGTTTCAGTCCTTACTTTTTTTTAACCATATTTGTCACTTATATGATTGAGTTCAGGCTTCCTAAAGCAGATACCACCTTTCTACTAAGGGTTGGCTGAGGTAGGCACCACAAGAAGAGAACCAATTCACAAAATCCTCGTTAAATTCCAATATGCTATTATCATCTACTAGAACCCCACAAATTCAGTTGTCAGTTAACAATAGAAATTAAATTCATCATCCCAAGCACGTCCAATAAGGTCTAAACAAGGGTTGTCATACAGAGCTTTCACTGATTAGAGAAACAACCAAAACTCACCTGTTCAATGCAAGATATACTAAGCTCTGTTCCAGAAACTTCATCAACCTTCTCATCCAACAGATCATTAACCTTGTACGTAACAGAACCCAAATGGTCCACAGTATTTACAAGAGCTTTAATGGCGTAATCTTTTAATGTTTCAACCACTCTGCACACAGGGGAGGATGGTTTGTCTCAGAGAAGGTGCAAAAGGGAAAAAAGAACAATTGAAAGGAATGCCAATTGTAGACACCAGCAGTACAAGATCAGATTGACTCACATCTGCTTTTGATCATCATTGGTATATGATAGTTCGAAATACTCAGCTGCGGAATATAACTGCCTTCTCAGATTTTTCAGATCCTGTATAACCATGTGCTATAAGAAGACAGATTCGCAAAAAGGAATTTTAAGAAGCATGATCTTATGAAGTTTAAATTTCAGGGCAGGGTTCAAAGGATACTGCAAATTCATTTCCCAACATACCAAAGAAGTACACCAAAATGCAATATTTGAAGTTAAAAGAAGATCAATAAACTATAGAAAAGAAGCAGGAGTACCTTCAAACTATCAGAGAAAAGCAAGCTCTGCTGCATGGAAATCTCATCGAAATTAGATGCTTCTTGAGGAACAGGCAGTGTAGAAGATGCAGTCATTGTCCCCGTGAAAGAGAAATTGGAAACCAAAGCTCCTTATCTTGCAAACACCAATAAATACCGGCCCAGCATCTGAGTACCAAAAACCGATAACAATTACAGGGAAAGCAAGAGCTAAAAAAAGAAACTGATCCAATTTTAAACTTCAACGAATTGTCGTTTCTTAGTCTTGAAATAACAAAACTGTTTTCTTCTAAGAGCTCAACTCAGAATAGCATTCCAAATTTAGCAAGCCCCCAATGAAATCAATGATTACAGCAGAAAATATGGCAATGTAGGGTACAGTGAGAGAGATTATAGCCACGAAAAAAAAAAAAAAGAAGAGAGAGAACCCTTTCAACCCCAAAAATAATCGATAATACAGCAACAAAAAAATAAACCCCGTAAAAGAGGATCACGCCCGGGGGACAAAGGGCGTGTTGGGGGCTTTCGACTTACTGTCAATATAACACCAAAAGGATGTATTTTAATGAAATATTTCTCTGTATCAGCGATAATAGAAGAGAGTCCAACAGCGTAAAACAGGTAGTGGTTGGCCACACCTCTGCAACTCTCCCAGACAGGAAAATCAACAGAGTTATAAACTAAGCCCAGATATTCCATACCATCGCAAAAAGCGCATTTTGTCTGAATCTTCACCAATACTCTCGTTATACTAAAATTAAAAAGAAACCAACATAAAGTACATGACAACCAATCTTAAAAACATCAAAAGCTGTAAAATTTCAAAACCCTCTTTTACGTTGGTGAAACAAGGGAGTAGAAAAGAACATCCTACGAAAAAAGAAATTTGAGCCTAACAAGCGATGCCTATTGCTTTCTTGAGTCAATATCTGTTCCTTTCTCATACTTGCCCAACAATCAACCAGAGGAAACAAAGCGATAACCAAAATGAGTAAGCGAAAGTAAAGAGACTGACCTGTTGTCTTTTACACCAAACTTCCTCCTGCAGCTGCGTCTCAGACCATAACGCTAAACCCACTTGGAGTTCAAAACTTCAAAATCGACTTCAAACTTCAAGGGACGAGCGTGAAACCAAATGGTGAGGAAATCCAAAAAACTAGCGGCACAGAAATAGGCCAGCTTTCGACAGTGACCAATGTGGTTTGGACTTTGCTACAAGATTTGAACTTAACCAACAGAAAACGACAACTTCAAATTGTTCCCATATGATATGAGGAGCAGAAAATGCTGAGGCACAGAGAGAGAGCTGAAGCGGGGAGGGGACAGGCACGAAGGTGAGCACGTCGGTACAGGCAGGGGAATCCGGAGCACTTTGATTTTTAAGAGAGCAAAAGTCCGCTCCTTTTGGGGGCAAAACCTGGTCTCTCTTCCAGACTTACTTCTCTCATCATTGCCTTTAGGTGGGTCCTTCAGTCCTTTTTTCTAGGCCCCTATATCCTATATCCTGTGAGTTGAGACTCAAGCGTTTGCCCCTTCAACCCCTCATCCTTCCATTGAGTCTTTGATGTAAATATTTTCTTTGCATCTGTTTTAGTATTTTATTATTATCTTTACTTAATAACGTCATAATTATGGTAAAGTATAGTTAAGATGATAATAAAAGATTTTATAAAACAAGTATTCTAAATTCGAATTTCTGAATAGTATTTTTATTGATAAAGGTTTGGGTTATCAAAGGAAAAATTATATTTTCCAAATATAGAAACTAATGAATTAAGTCAAAAAAATCATTGCTAAAGAAAGAGTATCAATAATCAATAACCCATTTCAAATAGTAATTTGACCCACTGCTTTTCAAAGAACAGGTGACAGACTTTTAATCACCATAGATGATTATGATCACCATGTAAATAATTAATTATTGCTAATTATACGTGGGGCGTGCTATTATTAAATAAGAGAAGGAATTTGGTTAGATATATAGAATGCCACATTTGGGATGCTACCAAACCATATGATCGATTCATGTGCTTAGTTCTATTGTCAAATCCTTTTCGTTCCTCAACAACTCTGCTTTATCGGGTCCCATCTTTCTTCTTTTCCACTCATTACGGGGAAGCCAATGGATTGGTTTTCGCCGTCTGATTTCCCGCAAGACTTATTGGTGTTGCTAGGCCCACGCGCACCATATGCAAGTTGGACACCGAGTCACTGACTGACACTCCTAATCCCTTCAAAGCCAAGCAAGGCTGATCTGACGTAGACGCCGCGTTCTTAAACTCCAAACCACGCGCACACGCGCCGGTCCGGGACCGTAAACAACATACCAAAACGGAGCGAAGAGGGAAGAAAAACGCCGGTCCGAAGGAGACACGAAGTAGAAAGTGGAATCCACGTTCGCTGAAGAAGGTTAAGAAATCAACAATGTCGGCGAAAGACGTGAACCTGGAGTCACTTACCATAAAATAAAGGGAAGAAACGTACTCATTGATTGGTCGTGCAGCAGACTCCATGATTGGATTGGAATTCTAGGTCTCTATGCACTCCCACTACTCATAACGCACATGCAACGCCTCTGAATTTTTCTCCCAAAAAGCTTTTCTCTTTTTTTCTTTACTTTTTTTACAAATTTTATTAATACCATCCATATAATAACCATATCTAGAATAATAAAAGACATGATATAATATTAACCCTTAAAAAAATAATTACTTATATTTAAGTAACCACACATAAGCAAATTAAAATTATGAAATACAATGTACAGTACATTCGCTTAACTCTATAACTTATAATTACTTAATTTTAGATAATTATTAACATAAATATCTAAACACAAACGAGTGATGTGCCAAACTGGTCCAAAAAGCCTTTTGGGACTAACAAATACAGTTCTTATTCTGCATGAGAACAAATAGTTTTGACCTAGGTAATTCTAACTGTAAAGAGAAAGATGAATAACTCTCCGTAGTCCTGATCTTATCATGGTTACTTTTACTTTTTGTAGGAAAAAATGGGGGAATGTTGCAGCTTTTTGAACCCACGACTTGCAGCCACAAAGTCAAATTAGTTGAGTTTTACGATGACAATCCCAGGCGAGATTGACGGGAGTTAGCTGGGTACCATGGAAGAAGATGGGTGTGAAAGGTCATGATTAAATTTTTTTATCTAATTTTATACCTCTTGCATTGGGTTGTAGACCCGCCTACCCAAGTTAGGCTCTATCTCCATTTGGGCCAACTGAGACACAAAAGTAAATTGAGCCTACAACTCAAAATAGGCCATAACTTGGGTAGGCGGGTCTAAAATCAGAGAAGATGTAAAAGACCAATCAGCTCAACAATTAGATTAGGGGCGGGGGCCCTGGCTCAGTGGCGTTCTCTGAGCACCGGCCGTCCCACCGGTCAGGGGTTCGAATCCCGTCCCTCCCCTTCCCCGGGTGTGTGAGTTTATAATAAAAAAAATTTTAAAAAAAAAAAAAAAAAAACTCAACAATTAGATTAAAAATTGTTATCCAATTTTAGAGCTAGCTTTTACAATTAGATTCTTGAGTTGATTGGTCTGTCCTCTACCAGCCCCTGAATCAAGATAGGCACACATCTGCAATGGACTCACCAAGTGGCTGATTTAAGACTCACTAAGACCGCCAACACCCCATTTCAAAGCCCACCAATAATCAGAAAAGACACATAAACTCTCGGCCATTTGGTGATTGCTGACTGGGCTTCATCAGATGCCATGTTTTTAACCAATTTGACTTCTTCCTGGTTTTGAAATTCTGTGTTAATACTTTGATAGAGAGAACTTTGGGTTGCCTAGAATTTCAAAACCAAGAGGGTGTCAACTGTAAAGATTTAATCAGTTTCTAACGAGACAAAAAATCTGAAACTTAGCATAGTTAAATCTAAAACACAAAACAAACATTATAAAAATATAATTAAAAATAAATAAATAAAACATACAATTCTTCTTATTTGTTATGAAGATTCATAAATGCAGAATATGATCTTCAAGTTAAGTGTATGTCCTCTATTACCACTCATAGTATATTGGCATGATGAGGCTACCAAAAGGGATAAAACTTATCAAAGTGATTCACTCCACAAAACCTAATATGTATGATACTTTATATATTGTGAGCTAGATGACCGAAACTACCCCAATTCTTAGATGCTATCAAAAGGCAACTCACCACAATAGTATTTGATGCTCATCACAATACTATTTGGCAAGTCACGACCTTACACCAACTAGTTTATATTCTAATTCTTAAGAACCTGTATGCCTCATTTTATTAGACCAATCTTAAATCCGTTAATATAAACCCATTAACAAACCCACATCAATAAGTCCAACAAAAATTAGGCTAACATCAACATCTCAAACCAAGATGGAACGAATCAAAGCAAGCACTCCGAACTCTATAAATATGACTGCCTTGTGAAAAATTGAAGAATACTGTGTTGCAAAGACGTTATATGGAATTTGCTTTGGATCTCCATTTTCAAGATTGTCCACCCAAAATATCTGTTTACATTCTTTAGTAAGAAGACAAGCTACTGCCGGGATTCTGGTCTCAATCATCGAAGAGCTTATAACCCACTTCATTTTAAGAAAGGTTAAGGGACAACAATCACCTTTGGGATGGCATCATAATTCAAATTGACTGTCTTTCACCCATATGACTTTGAACCCAATAATTTTACAAGAGAAAAAATATTTGTAGAATAAAAATTTCACATTAAAAAATCAAATCACATTTAAATAAAAGAATAACTATCTAACTTATCTTAGTTTGTCAAAGGTAAAATTATTTCTTTGAATAAAAGGCTAACATATCAACAAGTTGTGTCAAGACAACTTTAATGGGTATTTTTTCCTTTTTTACATTACTCTAAAGATGTACTTCCGTCTAAGCTGGATCTACAACACATCTTTTTGAGGTTTTGCATGGAATTGGAAAATAACATTACCACAAGAACAAGCACTTTTCTCTAATTACATATTACAATCAATTCTATCCTTCCGTTTCTCTCGCCGCCTTTCGTATTTCAGAATCTGCAACTAAGAATAGTTGGGAAAAGTGAACCCAAAAACGGAAAAAGATATGAATGATGAAGATGGTAAGTGAACTTATGTACATGGGTATCATAATTAATTAATTTGTTATACCAATTTATTGTCTCCGCCTCAATAATCGTGCTGTAACGTCCTCTCAATTTATTATCTTCTCCATGCATGTGTGTGCTGGTTTTTCGATAAATATGTATATCAACACTATGCATGGATGCCTACATACATAAGTAGATCAATTTCACGGATGAGTTAAACCAAGATTTTGTACACATTTCTTGGACATGTCATGGATTAATTGTGGGTTTAATTTCTAAAAGAAGTATGGCGATTTCTTACAATTGTACTACAACAACTTTGAGTTGGTCATGTGGGTTTTTGTTTCTAAAAACAAAAAATTGAAAGATATGACATTTTCCTGTTATTGCATCATGGACATCGCATAGTATACAGTGCATGTGTGTGAATACAACCCAAGAACATAGTGCATCATTAATTAAGATTCCAGGTACAAAACCCCCGTGTGATTGGTAATCGTACAGTAATTAATGTCCCATTACCAGGATCCATCCTAAACGTAACCCCCAAAAAGACGTGTGCACGTACTTCAATTCTTCTCCCTCCCCATTTATACCTTGTCTTTTTTATTCATTTCCTGTCCTACTCTCTCTGTCTCTATCTTTCACATGGATTCCAGCCGATTAAACGTTTCACAGATTGAGAACCCACAGGACTTTGACTGGAACGCTGTAGAATATGCTGACAAGTAAGATACTCTATGTCTCAGTAGCGTGGTTTTTGTTTTTATGTTTAATTTCCCGTAGAATGTATATCTTCTACCCACCTTACGCTTTCCAGAGTTGCGTGGGAAGAATCGAGAAAATGTTAGTGTCTCACAAGGAAAGAAACCATTTTTAACTCTTTTTCCTCTTGATCTTTGAAAGAGAGGAAAAGAAAACATTGTTTTGTTTGTGTATTTTACTTAAAAATGCATTTTTTCTCTCTTGGGTTCTTTCTGCAGATTACTAGAACTTCCACCACTGGACAAATTCTTCGACTTCGACCCGCTTCCGTTTCTGCATAACACCAAGCAGCTAGCTCTTACTGAGTTCCAAGACTTCGAAGACCTTAATCCCCACTTTTTCGGAGCAGATTATAAGCTTCCCTTTCCTTACGAAGATGTGGTGGTCGACCAAAAGCCTCTAAACTCTACGACAGATTATGTTGATCATTATGACAATCTTGTAAGTGACTTAAGTGCATCTTCAATAGTAGTTCAGGGAGAATATGCAAGTTCAAGCCAGAGTGAAGAGGAAAAAAGAAGCAGTGGTAGAAAGAAGTCGGTTGTGTTAGAGCTAGATGAGATCCGGAAGCACTTTAGCCTGCCAATAATCAAAGCAGCAAAGGAGATGAATGTGGGATTGACAGTGTTAAAGAGGAGGTGCAGAGAACTTAATATCACGCGTTGGCCCCATAGGAAAATCAAGAGCTTGAAGTCCCTCATTAACAATGTCAAGGTATGTGCATGATGGACACGTTTTTCTTTTTTTGTCTTGACAGGGGAAGCAATGGTTCCTATGTGCTTATTAATGCTCATATTTGACTTACTCTGTCAACAAGAAAGTTGATATGGAATTCAACTTTACTCTCTGATATGGCTCAAGGGCCGGGCTATCACTCCATTTTACTTTCTTCAATTGGATTAGCACTAGATAAAGTCCGCGGCTAAAGAAAAATTGTGGTGCGTTGCGTGATTTTGTCAGACAAAGACATTGTATATTGCGTTCTTACTCTTTGTCAAAGCATTCAAGTACATTTCAATGTCATGTGCATAGAGACTCTTGACTTTATAATTCTTTGGTTAACTTCGTTAGTTGCAAAATTGGTGTACTGACATTAATTTTTCTCGAGTTACGCGGAAAAAGAACATGTAAAAATTGTATTCTACTTTCTCAGAGATGTTCCTTCTGTATCGTCAGAAAACACTGCAGGTGGAATAAACTTTAAGACCGTGGGTGGGGAGTAACAGCTGGTTCTTGGTTAACGTTGTCTTTTCAATCTTTCTCGATAAGCTAAATTAGTCCTCAATTCTTTGTTGAAACGTAGGAATTGGGTTTGACAAAGGATGTGGTGATGCTGGAAGAGCACAAGAGGCGTCTAGAGAAAGTGCCTGATATGGAGCTGACAGAGAAAACCAAGAAGCTGAGGCAGGCCTGCTTCAAAGCCAAATACAAGAAGCGGAGGTCTCTGACTATTCAAACTTAGCTTCCTTGTCTTACATATTTTAGGGGAAAAGTGGGAGGCTTTCTTATCTAGATTAGCACACATTCCATGGTGGAAATGAATACGGCACTATGAAGCTTTTTGGACGTTGAATATAAGGATATGTTTCTTGCTTATTTTGTTGGATGATGTTGATGTTTGTCTAAACCTTAAGTTATGCTTTTCATGAACGCCACGCATTTAGTCAAGGAAAACTCCCACGCTAAAGTCCTCGATAGACGCTCTTCTGTGTTCTGGAATCCGCAGTAAGAAACCAGGCTCCCTTGTCGACTGGTCAATCCCACGTCAAGTGGAGGCTTTAATAGCACTTGTTTTTCAGTTCAACACTCACACGGAATCCTAAAGGTATATCTGATAAGCATAAATATGATAACGGTTGGCCAAACTGTGACTTAGAATCATATAAAGGAGGAAAGAACCATTTGGATAAGTCATCTGTTAGGATCAATTTACTGGCTACTGAAAATCAAACCAACTAACAGCTCTTTAAGAATTTTACATCAACAAGCAGTTCAATTTGAAAGCAATCGATAATTTGTGTAGAATAATGCTTTTGGTGCACCATTACATAAAGCAAAATGTACAGATAAAGTAGACATATTATTGATACTCTATGCAAGATTTTGAAGAGAAAGTAGAGCACCATATGTCAATGGCTGCTTTCAACAATCAGGCGCCCGTCTTTTCCAGTCGTTCTTGCTTCCGTCTCCAAGGGACCACCTGCTTAAGGCTCTCATAAATGCTTGCCTGCAGTTTTGTTATATTATTAAGTATATGATTAGATGGTGGACACAACAACGATAAGACAAATCAAAGTCCTTACACATCACAATTCCAAGTGAATGATGAGTTTGTTCTTTCTTTTTCCGGAGGGTCAAAAGTTTCCTTATCTACAGTAACTTTTAGGACCATATGGGATGATAATCTATTAGGCAAGTTTTTCTTTGGCCAAACTGGTTCTACATAATGAAGCAGTCTATAGACCTATATAGAATTCCCCTCTTTAATTGTACCTCTCTACTTGTTCCGCGGTACACTAACCATCCTCTTTCATCTCACGTAACCAGTGAGACTATATTTATGGCGAATTTACCGCACTGTGGACTAAAAACAACTTGCACTACTAATTCAACTGTTTCTTACGTGTGTGTCGGGAAAGAAAAAGGAAAAGAATTGTTTGAGAAAAAGAAAAGCCCCACTTTATTGATTTTCAGAACGATCTGGGATCATCAAAGAGGGAGGCATGTGATCATAAAGTTGGAAACCTAAAGTGTTTGGCTTGACCAAGTTTGAAGTTTGGCAATTCTAAGTTTTTGAAATCATGACTCCTTATCATGCATTTTGTTTGATTAAATGTGAAAGAAACATGGAATTGAATGGTTGATTGAGAAACCTCTGGTTCATCACTCACCAAGAACTGTGATCTTGTGTGAGAAAGGTTCAAAAGGCTCCGTCTCCTCCTGACCCTTGTGATCTTCACCGTCGTATCTCCGCCACCGCTATCATCGACAACCGAAGAAGAGAGGTCGAAACTGCCATCAAGATTAACCTTATTCTTCCTGAAACTCCCCCACCTCAAGGACGTAGAGAGCAACCCTCTCTCCCTAGCCACTTTCTTCTCTAGACCGCCACCGTCTGAGCTTGAAAAGTAAAACCTGTGAGATACGGAGGAACCCACGTAAGGCCCGTCCAAGACAGTCGTAGGGGAGGGCAGGTTGGCAGCTTTACCCTCACATAACAACCTCGGAGGCAGTTCCAAGGTTCTTGCAGCACTCTTGGGCTTGAATTCTGCGGCGGCACTCCGCCTCGGCTTGCCCGGTGCTTCCTCCCAGTGAAAAGGAACCGAAGCTTTGCTTCCGCACGGAGGCGTCACCATTCCCGGAGACTCATATCGCTTGTTCGGAAGCGAGAACAAAGACAGCTTTGGAGTGGCGCTTGGGTCGTTCTCTGGACAAGACCCCATTTCCAATTCTTCTTCTACCCCTTTCAAGCCGCTCAATATTTCTCCAAAAACTCAAAGACCCGTTCCCCCAGCGAAGAAAAACACGCAGACCCAGTTGATAATTCGGTCACTGTGGTGGGTTTCGGTGAGTATTTATAAAGACAGGGTACCTCTGTAACTTCTGGGATAGAAAGAGACAGGCATAGAAAGAGAGGGGCTGGGCCGGTGTTGAATGTGAATTGTGAGGGTCACAGCAAACAACGCTCCAGGCGCTTCTTCTTCACGAGAAATTGCCATTTCTTTTTTACTATAGTGTCTCCGTAACGAAAATGGCACTGGGTCCCGCACGAGAGATCCGTCTGCTAATTGGCCGATAACGACCATCAACGGTCATTTCTCAGTTTCTCCATTTGAAAAGTCGTACCTCCTTAGAATTTCTGCATTAAGATGAAATAAATAAATAAATAAATAAGGAAGCGTGTGAAAATGAACGTAACGTCTGGGCAAGTTGATGCTGCCGATGAACTTGAGACTGTGACCTGCTCATTACCAACCACATGCGGACAAGTACCAGATTAGATCCTGTTGTTGAATCAAAGGTTGTACGTATCTGGATATGGATTATGATTAACATAAGAAAAACAAAATTAACCATAACTCTACGGTGAAATTGACATCTGAACATAAAATCAACCAAAAAAAGAAAAAAAATCTGATTTTCTTAGTTCTTTGCCTTTCATCTTGTCATGCAAATGTTGTACTCGAGATAGGGACTGAAACTTCCACTAGTCCCTCCCACGGGGCTCTCGTGCTTGCCAGCACTTGAAGAAAAGAGATGGCATAAAGCTTTCAAGTGCGTAAGCCTCCTTTCGTGGGTTTTTTGGGCTACCCTTTTTTTAAAGTTAGGTATGTTTTTGGGTCGAAGCAAATGCCCTTCCACCGTTAGAGGACAAGAAATGCATAAATTCTGGGTGCCCTCTTACTAATTAGCATCGCATCATAACAGGGACGTACTCCTACCTCTGTAACAGTGTATGTTTGTTTCAGACCCCGATTACTACGGTGTAACCAACGATGCGTCTACTTTAAGCTTTAGTAAACCAACATGCAAATATTTCTGGGTTGTTTAGGTTCGGTCTTTAATATTTTCTGGTATGTCTTAGACGTGTTCTGGCTACTATTCAAAGAAGACCCACGGTACTCCTCTTACCCTCCAGTGAAGGAAAGAAGATGACGACAAAATCCATCTCAGACTAGCCTATCAATTGTGTACCCGCTGAGGTCTCTTTTGACAAACCCTCTGCTTGATATTATTTAAGCTCCCGTACTCAACTTAAATTATGGGAGTTCAACACAATCTTTTACTTGCATGCTAAGATTTTTATAAAATATGTTTCATGTGAATGAGGCTGTCAGAGATAGTGTGACAAAATTTTACGTTATCTAAATATTGTAAAAAAGTTTCTAGAAAATGAAAATATGTGTTTGGTCAAGCCGACATTTGGAGGTCAAACCGAAAGGCGACTAGTCTGTAAAGAGAACCGTGAGGCACCCACTACAATGATCGGCTAATGACAATCGAAGAAAGTACATTAATTGAAAAACAACAAAGTGCTTGATGATATTAACAACTCTTCTTGGTTCAGAAACAAGGAGCTGGTTTCAATTCTTCCATGGTCACGGGCTGCAGATAGAAAATTGTTTTCAGAAACACCAACATGGCGCACAGGAAGAAGAGGAGATGGCAATCATTAAAAGCGACGAAGACTAGTGAGCCCACTTCTGCCATTCTATTCACTTCCGAGCTTTCAAGTGCAAGTCCAATGCCCTGTTTTTCTTCCCTGCATTTATTTCTGATCCAAACACGAGTGGCCATCAATGGCAGTTCGGAACCACTCCATTTTTCATGGTTTACTACTAGAGAAAAAACAAAGATAAGCACGACCATAATTGTCTGTACCAGGTAAACGGACTACTTCATTACACTCGTGGAAGAATTGGATCCACCCGTTTGTCGGTTTCTTTCTTTCTTTTTTCTGAATCTCAAAGGGCTCGTGAAGATTGAAAGCTCAACATCCACTGATGTGAAGTGCCACCGTATGTTACCTTTCTATATCATAAGTGTGGCAAGAATCTGAACCTCGTCCAGTCCCACATTTTCCAGCTAAACGAACGCAGCTCTTCAACAAGGCCTACGTTTAGCACGTACTACTACTAAACGTCGGAGTATTGAAGTTACAAATGCAGAAATAGAAAACACACCTACCGAACTTGGTATTTGGGAGCACATGTGTGATGAGATAATAATAATCACCCACAATAGCAAAACGCCAAAACCTAAAGAAATAAAGAAGACGTATTCTTTTGTATAAAATTCTGGGCAGGAATACTTTCCGATGTAATGTCCATCGCCGCATGAATAATTGCACTTAAAAGCACTTTAATAAAGGGGAATGCGACCAAAAGCAAAAACATAGAGCTGCCATTCTCCGGCGGCCAACCGAAGCACGGTTGATGGCAAACCGATGTTCCTTTTAAGACTAGGCAGTGCTAGCAAAACTGTGATTATTGGTTATGCTTAATCAATTGGGATTGGGAAAGTGGGAAGTTAATTTCTTGACAATCTCCATTTTGGGCGAGTATTCGGATGATAGTCTTAAGGCAATGGTTAGATGTCTCTGTTTGCAAATGATTGAGACCCAATTGCAGGGGGAATGAACACTTTGTCACTAAAAGTCCATTATTTATATGTCAATTCACTGATGTTAAGCCTCAGTCGAGTTCGGAAGGCAAACAGGAGTGAACACAAGATCCCAAAAATGTCCCAGAACGAATGCATCGTCAAGTTTGTGAAGCTTTTTTTTTTTTTTTTTTTAATATATATATATATATATTTTTTTTTTATATTACAATATACACATTCAACACAAACACAAGGTGTCTGAATCCCAAATCTCATAATTAAAATCTCTAGTAACTCATTATTAAACTAATTAGTTAAATGACAAGTTTACGAAAGATTGATAACTATTCTGCTGTATTGATGAGTTTGTTATTTACTAACGATATGCTTCAAATAAGTTCTACTGACAGAGTATGAGATCAAGATCTGTATTACAGCATTAAGATCATTTTTATTTTTATTTTCCCTGTAAAGAGTTATCTATAGATATAAGCAGAAACATTTTGCAGACCATCTAACCCATAATTGTACCTTTTCAGTTCCTCCTCAAATGAATCATCCCCTCACAAGCTAGAGTTCCCTCAAGATCTCCAATAACTCGAGACATTCGAACTTCGAGACCCCTCTGGACTTCCTGAAAGAGAGTTCTAACACTGTCAGCAAAGCACTTCATGTCAGAGCTAGAAATGTTGCTTAGTACTTCGGCGATGGCAACAAGTCCAGAAGCAATCTTTGGTTGAAGTTCCATCAATTTCTGCCCTGATGCAACAATATATCTCTGCAGCTGAAACGTTTCCTCAAGGAAGTGCTCCAGTGCCTTAGTTTCTCCCCTTGTCCTGCCTGTACTGGAACCTCCAAGATTCACGTTTAGATCATTCTCATGCTGAAAAAAATTAAACAACAAGAACCAATAAATGTCAAACCGCCCAAAGAGGCTGCCAATCAGACTATCAAATAGTGGAAGAGGGCTAAGTTCAATTAACATCTCTGAGCTTCTAATTGAAGTAAAACTGCAGCACTGATATTTAGCTTTTCAATATTTCATACAGATGGTTAAATTTTGCATATATCAAGTATTGAAAGCACTAGAATTGATCTTTTAGTCAATCAATCCAAACTTACCATCCGTTTGCAAAGGTCGTCGGCTTTCGCTTGAAGGGACTGGTACCTCCCAACTTGTTTATTCAGCGAAGACATTAACAAAACGAAGCTGTTTATCCCAAATTGCCCATTATTATTGCTTTCCGCGTCCTTGAAACTTTCTTGCTTTCCTGTCAATCTCTCCAGCATAAAAAGTTGCTGCTTTAGCCTTTTGATCTTGTAAGAAACTCCCAGAGCATGAAGATCCATTCTCCATGGAGAATTGCTTGTCTCACTTGAGGGCTTTTCAGAAGTATCAACGTCCTCTGGACTATTTCTCCCATCTTGGGCAGGACCCTCGTTGTGAATGTTCTTATCATATTCTAGTTCTTTTACATGAGATTGGGGCACTAAAACTATGTCTTTGGACAGGCTAAAGGGCGGAGTTTCTTCTTCTCCGTGAGAATCTTCCCCTTGATACCTATCCACCAAATTCGTTGTCATCGTCTCTAGTTCTCTCTCGCATGTTTTTCCCTTAAAGGTCTTGCCTTCAGAACAAATGATATCATAGGTGGTTGCCGGAATACGAGGAGATGAACTCAAGTTGGTCTTCTGGCTATTCTGGGACATCAATTGTGAGGCTAGTTGCTCTTTTAAGAAAGCTAATTCTTCCTCTCTTTCCAGTAGCAAGGCTTCCAACTTCGTATTGTAAAGTCTGAGCTGTGAAATATCATCATTCAGTCCCTCAACCTGCAACTCCAGCCGCTTTGATTCTAGTTCCATGCTCAGCAACTGCCAGCGGAGTGCTTCCAATTTCTCATCTTTGACTCTCATTTGTTCTGCAAAAGCATCGAGTTCTAAGTGATGCCTCCGCTGAATCAAAGTTGCATACTTTGTTTCTGAATGTACCCAGCCTTCCAGTCGCTTGACATCAGATGTGATAGCTTCAAAATCCACAACGAAACATCATCAAGAAAGGAAGTTTTAGAACATATACATGATCTAAAACTTAAGCATTATGATTGAATTTTGACAAGGAGACATACAGCTACAGGAAGAGTTAGATCATAAATATGTTAAATCAAAAGCAAAATGGGGACTTTGTTCTTACGCAATTCCTCATTTCCTTCTAGTGGATAGTGATCGGAGAGTGAAGAAAGAAATTCTGGCTCCCTCCTGTCCTTTTTAAGACCAAGATGCCCATACTCCAAAACAGGATCAGTCGCCAGTGATATCATCTTTCCAGTGTGTGACGACCCCGTTGAACTAGAATGCAACCCTCTTGCCCCTGTGTGGACATTCGGTTTGGAATTCACATGGTTAGCCAACAAACTCCTCAGTGAATGTCTCTCGTGTCTAGACTCTGACACTGCCCTCCACCTTTCCGTCTCTAATTCAGCTTGTTTTCTCTTGGCCTTTGATAATTTGACCTCCTTTAAAAGCATTTGCTTCTCTGCTGCATCCAGCTTAGACTTCCTTAGCATTGCTGATAGAATTTTGTCTTTCTGTTCCAAATCCTTATGCATCTTTCCCATTTCTATCGACAGTTTTTGAGCCATCATGACTGCTTCTTCTTTTTGCCCTAAGACTGCATCAAGTTCTTGTTTTAAAGCTTCAACTTGCCTGAGTGTGCGGCTCATCTCAGCTTCAAGCTGCCGTTGGTTTGATACAACTTCAATGAAGGCCGTTTTATGCTTCCGAAGCTCAGAAGAGTGCTCTTGGGCTTCATGCTTTGCAGCTTCTCTCAATTCTTCCACAACATTTTCGGCCCCTTTCAGCACCTGTTCTAACTCTCTGTTCTTCTGCTTCTCCCCCTCCAATTCATTATCCTTAGACTGCACCACAATCTCCATTTCCTTCAACTTGTCATTCAATTCGGAAATAACTTCGTCCTTCTTTTTCTCCAGAACCCTCAATTCATTCATAAGAGCCCCGATATGCTGCCGTAGCTGCTTCCTCTCCGTCAGCCTGCTCTGCTCTTGTGCAGCAAAGATACACACGACTTTCTCATTGGCCTTTGCGTCTTCATGTCTAATTCTTTTCAACTCTTCGATCTCCCTTTCTGCAGTTTCGAGTTTGCGGAGAAGGTCACACTTTGCCTCGTCTGTTCCGTCTCTCTGTACCTTCCACACAAGCAACCCCAGGAGCTGAGCACTTTCTTGAAGAATTTTGTCACATACTTTGGACCATCTTTTATCTTCCACTTCAGGTTTCGCCAAGATATGGAGGGCAAAGAATGCACAAGAAACACCAAAACACATTGGATACAAGCTATCGCTCTTCTTTTCAGATTCAACCGGATACAAACCGTAGATTTGCTTCTCATCCATCATTCAGGAACTTCGTGCTCTTTCCTGCAAAGAGAATCAAGAGTTAGAATGCACTTGAGAAAACCGAAACTCCTAATCTTCAATATCAAAGCTTACAGAATCCGCAGTTATCAATTGAACAGAAGAATCCATAGATGAAGAGCTGAAAAATGGCAAAACTATAGTACTCAACCCAATTATGGTTGCAGAGAAAATATAGTGTACTTAATCCAATACTAAAGCACACAAGACTTACAGAATCAACAGGTTTAAGGCTCCTTGAACTCGAAAAAACCAGGAAGCAGAGCTACTTGGGGTCCAAACTGTAGCTTAGAAGGAACAGTGTCTTATGGAGATCCCGAGGCATAAGCCACACGCAACTTCATGACATTTTGCAAGATGTGTTTGCAAGATGTGTTGCTGAGACTGTCAACTCTAAACGGCTAATCAATGCCGGAAGCGTGGGTTGCCACGTGTGGAACCCGCAGATTCAGTTAGAAGTGCTGCACAGTAGCAGAACGGAAGAAAAACAATGAATATTGTTTCGTGGCTTTCAGTGTAAGCCTGACCCTGTTATACCCACTTGCGCTTCTTTTCTCTACCTACTTTTCTCTTCCTTTGTGCTCTCTTAGCCCCGTTCATCACCATTTCTGGAAGCAAGAGCACTAGATTCCTGGCTGTTTGTCCCCCTTTAAGCAAATGAAAAAAAGGTCGAAGAAAGAATATAAAGTATATCACGATTCAAGAATTCCCAGAAAATTAATCTTCCAGAGTGGCTTGCCTCTGACCTGTATTAAACTATCTGCATCTATACTTCCACTAGAGCACAGAAGCATAAATGGAATACGTATTTTATTTCTGATTTTTGTTTTTCTTGAAGACACAATGAAAAGCTAATTGGCAAGTTTGATTGTTCCTCCTGCAATAGTCTAGAAAGTCAAATCATTTTCATGAGTTGACATCAAAAGATCACCTTTAATCCAAAGGACCCTCGATGGCTCAACCTGGACCGCATCATTAGTGCAATTTTACAATTGCACCACTTGTAACCCGTGAGTAGATAGTTTCTTCTACATGGGTTTTCCAAATCACCAAACAGGAACCAGGAAAGACATGACCTTTTTCACCTAATTGCATCCAGTAAAACATGAAAGGACATAAAATAAGCTCATTATACCTGCGTAAAGTCTCCCGTGATGAGCATTTTGTGCGAAGAATGTGAGGAAGCATTGGAGAATATCACTGTCACCTCACAACCCCCATTATGATGCCACCTAAGAGACTGGAGCTTCATGGTCCTGAAACATTGACTTCTCTCCAATGGCTTCCTTGGCGCAGACCTGTAAAGTAGGAACTTGTTCAAGAAAGAGTCTACACGAAATAGCTTTGTTGAAAATAGTTTCATAAAACCAATTATGCAAAAGGCAATTGGGCACCCACATTTCGCTTTCTATATTCCTAGATCCGCCCTCGGAATCAGGACGTAATCATCATGATTATATCCAAATCAAATTTGCCCTTGAAAGACTCGCACGGTAAGAGAATGAATTAGGTACACACTCTACTGTAAAGAAACTCGTGGTGACAGTCCACCTTCCCTCTGCCCCTCCGTACACTACTTGAAAAGAAGAGAGCAAGAACCAGGGTCACCATCAAGCAAGAAGCTTGGTTGTTACAGCCCATGTTCTCCACACCGACTGATCTTAAATTTCGGATTTCGGGAATCCTTGTGGGTGCCACATGAATTAGCCATTCTTGTTTCCAGTTGTCTGATCATGGGATTTTGGTGAAAATTATCCTTTATCTTTTGGATATAATATCATCCAGCCATTTAGACGTATAATAACAACAATATATTCATATGTGATTACTTAGTATATGCTTTTTTAATGCAAAAATAAATAAATAAATAAAAGTTGGTGCAATTGATTGCTCTTTACGCCAGGTGGTTGGTTGTCACTTTCTTGAAAATGGTAGGTACGGATGCTTCCTTTATCCCACTATCCACTCTTTTTCTAGTCTTTTAATTACCTTAGTTGCTCCTACTTGGGGCAGTTAATTTTTTTTCTCTTTTTCATTTATGTCGAATTTACAATTTCTGTATATAGATCTTGTTTTATAGTAGATGAATCTGAACTATAAAATTTACTACCCAAAGAATTTAAATATAATGTCATGCAGTAAGTTCAAGGATTGAATAAATTTTTTTTTTTAAGCTTCTTGTCAGTAATCTTATTTTTTAATATAGGACCTTCATTTTATGCATATTTTTTATATATCAAGTATTATTAGATTCAACTTTTAAAACTAATATTGTTATACTAAATATTATAATTATATATGTAATAAAAAATGAAAACCATGTGGAGTAAATTTATTCTATTATTAAATCTAATATATTGTGTATTTTCTAACCAATAATGAAGTTTATAGTATAATGCATTTTACTTTTTTACTTTAATTTTGACTTTCATTTGAACTGATTAGATTCTGTAGTAGGTGTATTTGTTGTAGATTGAGTGCTTCCATGCTTATTTCTTGTATATTCCCTCTTGGTCTATCCTTGATAGCAATTTTTTGAATTCCTAGTCTGGTTTGAGAAGTAACTTGGGTTTTGAAACTAGATTAGAAGATTTAAAATTTCAACCAAAAAGTTAGCTTAATTTCTGTATGTATTTCTTTAATTGATCTGCTTTATATGAGTAGTGGGTGGTGAGATCTTAAGTGAGATTACGAGTTTAAGAATCACGGATTTAGTTTTAACAGAAGCTTGAGAACTTTGGCAGAATAATTGATCCCCGCATAGGTATCTTGTTACGCAAATGACTCCAAAGGAGGCCAAGTCGACCGCTATTTAAAAGGAAACATAAAGAATGTGCTCCTTTTACCGAAGCTTCCAGGTTGGGCTACAATTATCGCCTTTGATATTTGCTGCTGTAGAACGCATTAATATGACACAGCTTCTGTCGGTGAAAAAGACCGAAGAGATATCGACAAAAAGCTGAAGAGTTTTTCTGAAAGTTGTCCTTACAAAAGCATTTTCTACATTGTGGTGACAACGAGAACCATTCACCCTGATAAGGCCGATGTGGTCCCTTGAATTGATTCGAACAATAACTTTATTTCAGGTTAAGGGAAGGTCTTTCGATGGCGTTTTCGACAAGACAGTGCTGCAACCGTGTGCACGTCTTCTACCTCGGGATCCAAACCTCTTTCTTGTTTACAGCTACACTGAAGTTGCTTTCATAGACCATCTCTTTTGCATGTTCTGCGTGAGTTATTTTCCACCTCATGTTGCATGGGGAATTCTTGATCCTTCTGCGGAAAGGAATCAGGTGCCTTCTATTTTTTCAGCTACACTCCCTCTCTTACACTCTCATTAACTATAATTTATGATTAAATTAACATGTGATCAATCAACTCATTAGGATCCTTGATCAATGAGTCCACTTAGTCAGGTGTTCGAATTCCCTCTTCTTTTTGGTGCATGTGAGTTGTTAAATTAAAAAAAAAAAAAGAATCAACTAATATGCTTGAGATACATGTGCAACATTTTCTTTTATGCGTGAATCAAAATCTTATATACACGCTTGCTCAAAGAATACAATATATGCCTTAGATATCAAAGGGTTTACAAAGCTAAATAGCCCAAGACCCAATAAACATTTAAAGGCAAGCAACTGAATATTTAACAATAACATATTAAATAATGGTTGTCGTACATATGATATCTCAATAACATGTTTATCTTATATATTTAGATTTATGGTTATCTTAATGATTAATTTTAAAGATGAATTTGAATCTTTTCTAACAACTACAATACAACATAAACAGAATTTGTATTCTTCAACTGTATGTTGATCAACAATATTAGGGACCAACAGTTAAAATAACGTATTGGGGCCTGACCGCGGCCCAGATAGTTGGGTCCATGGCCCAGTCGTAATTGTGGCCATAAAGAGTCCATTATCTAGCACTTTCCGAAATGACAATATTTAGGCTCGATCATAAATGGTTACGTGGCAGTATTCTGCTGCTGACCATGAATGACTCCAGTGCACGCTCCCACAACGAACATGGCCCATGACTAACTTGCGCCTGTGGTTCAGCCTCCCCAACTATAAGTAACTTCCTCTCCCTCGTGTTTCTCAAATTCTCTACGTCTTCTTCGATCCGAACCTCATTTTCATTCCAAACCTTGCAAACCCCGACAGTACCAATTCGACCCACACACTCTCCACTAAGCCTTAGTTCTTCCCACCACCTTCCAATTCCAAATTTCTAGGGTTTCGATAAGCTCGCCAATGGTTGTAGGCAACATGGAGGACCTACCTCTCCCAGCGCTCTTCGAACAAGCCCGGAAGATCCATTCAGCGGCCACGGAGTCCGGCACTGATCAGGTATGCATGTCCGCTTTTTTAATTTCTATAATACGGGTCTGGTTGATTTGATTGTGGGAAAATTGGAAATTTAGGAGCTCGTGAGTGAGGGTTGCGAAGCTCTGCGGAAGTGCGAGGACATGGTAAGCAAGCTCGGGTTGTTCTCGGCGAACGAGACAAAGGACGATATCAGCACCACGAATCTTAAATACATCCTGGTAATTTTTGGCTGCGTTGTGTAATTTGAAAAATACTCCTTTCCTCAATTTCACGGACTTCACTGGATTTTTTTTAATGGTATGTTTGCTTGTTGGAAAGAATCGTTGAGAAAGAAACTAGCTCTACGGTTGTTTGGTGAGAGAATGTGAGGAGAATTTATCAAAAGGAACAGGGAGTTGTGTCATATTTATCAGTCCTCTCGTGCTTGCAATGGGGGCATGAGGGGATGAAAGATTTAGATTGACTTGATATTCCATCAGAAGGAATTGTTAATGAAACCGTTGAGGAAGTCGAGTTTCTTGTTTAAGGAAACAAGAGGATAGAATTAAAGAAAATAACGAAAGTGATTACATATATGACGCGAGGCCCTCCAAATGAGCTAGTGATTAAAATGTTTGTTTGGTGAATCGTCTCAAATTTAGGGGAAAAAACAGATACAAGGAAGGTACCTTTGTTTTGTTTTCGTGTTTTAATAACTCCCTTTTATTTTCTTCTGCGACTAGCCATAGTGTACTGAAGCTGGATTTCTTCTTTGAGCTTGGAAGACTATTGTGCCCTTTTCTTTCTGTCTTTGGGTGAAAAAGAAAAAAAGGAGACGAAGAGGGGGGTGATGGGAAGATTTTATAATTGAGAAACTACTTCTATGGGTTTAATTTGCACTCAGAAGAAAATTTAGAAGCTCTTCAGCACATTATTCATGGGTATTTCTTTTTAGATTTTGTAATTGAGAAACCACTTCTGTGGGCTTAATTTGCACTCAGAAGAAAATTTAGAAGATCTTCAGCACATTATTCATGGATGTTGTTAGCTGAGATTGCTTATTGGCAAACTTAAATAGTTCTCATGAGTGTGGATCCGTTATATTCTTGGCAGATCTAATGGATCTTGTCCACAGGTACCATTTTATCTTGCTGAGTTGACTGAAAAAGTTACACAAGGTGATAGGATAGACATTGTTAAGGCTTCTCAGGCAAAGTTGAAGGTAAATATGCCACAAACCTAAAGAATAGATTGAAGCCCTGTTAAGTAAAAGTTTTTTTTATGTTGCTGTTTACACTTATTGAGAGGGTGGCATTTCCAGGAATTTATATCATTCTGTGAGGCAATGGAACTTGTGCCTGAAGAGGAATTAGAAGCATCCACACAAGGGGGTCCAAATCTTCCTGCTGATCGGAGGGCTCGCAAGGTAGTTTTAAGTTCTATTTCAACCATAGGAAGCATGAACTACAAAGTCATGACTTGAAGTTCAATAACCATGTGTTTAAGCTGTTGAATCTTTAACAATTTATATGGTGTGTAAGTTACATGGGCAGTATATGCTGATGTTCTTCTTGTGACTGTGTTTAGATTGCTCGATTCAAGCGCCACAGAGCTGCAGAAGCGAAGTTGCTGGAAATAAAGGAACGGAAGGAGCGACGTGGGCGTTCCAGTAGGGCAGCTGCCTTATCCACTCCTGTGGAGGCAGGAGAAGAAGATGTGCTAGATGATGATGGAGAGGAAGAAAGAGAGGTTAGCTGATTGGTCATTTCATTTGTAAAAGCCCTTGCCGCATATATTCCTCTCTTATATATTGCTTCTCATTGTGAATCTTTGACATACCTAGAATAAATGGAATTTATGGGACGTTGACTCTAGAGTACTTTCTTTTAATTGGAGATTTATCAAGTCTTCATCTTCCTGACCTGAGAAATTAGAGATCAAGAGACACAGAATTTTTTATTCATTCCAGTTGGTAGTAGAAGGTTCTACTTGTCAGTTTAAAGTGACAGATGGATTTACAGGTGCCCTTTGGAAGTTTGCTAAATTAGAATCTTGTTCAATGATTGCCACCTTATGCCTTATTGGTTCTTTCTATTTGCATAAAATTGTAGTTGCACTTTTCCTAATTTTCTTCTGTAGTCTGACTTTGTTACTGGTGCAGTCAATAGGATCTCAAGGTTTTTTAAACATAGATTTGGTGATTCATTCTTTCAATGAATTTTAGCATTTGAATTGTGTACAATGATTATGCCTAAGTCTTTAAGATTGCAATTGGCTGATAATGAGTACAAGTTATATATTTAGAAGAAATGTGATTTTGATCATGCAAATGTGATATAAAATATATTTTTCCCTGTTAAAATCGGGGATATACACATATTTTTTGGTTTACTTCGTTTCAAATGAAGATTTAAAAAAAAAAAAAATCATGTATATAATATTTTTTTTTTTTTTTATGATAAATAATATGTTTTTCAATCTATGAACCAATTATTCTTGTGCATTATGTTAAATTTCAATTACATAGTTTTTCTTTCTTCGGATCTTTGAAGCTATTGAAGTTTGGCTGAAGTCATTCTATTCTTCCTGTGCAGGCTTGGATTACTGCAATCTCTTTGGCAATCTGCAAGGTTGGTTTTGTGTCTTCCATATAATCAACTAGGGTCAAATTTCCCTTTTAGATTACCTTATTAAATCTCTCTGTCATGTGATACTTTCAGGCTTTTGATCTGCTGGAAATGCTGAAGAAGGAGGAAGAGATGCTCTCTGCTGTAAAAGAGAAACAATCAAAGGTAATGAGGCTTACCTAGACTGTAAGTTTTTGTTGGGTGGAATGTATTCGTGCATATATAATATTTTTTTCCTCTTTTATTATTTAAAGTTTTTTTTAAGGTGTAGTAGGTCAATTCAACTTTATTCAATTTATATTTACACAGACGATTGCTGTACTGTATAGTTTGTTTATCTTTGTCTGTAAAACATTTCTGCCATGAACTACATGTAATTCAGGAAGGGGAGGAGTTCTCTCGAGAGGTTCTTGATGATCGCATCAGTAAGAAAAAAGCTTGGCATATTGATGCTGTGGCTCAAGCACGGTATACTAAGCCTGCACAGCCTATCACATGTGCTACATTTGCACAAGATGTTCTAGAAGGGAGAGCGACGGTTTCACAGGCACATGACCACAAACACCAGCCGATGTTATTTGGACCAGCAAGTCTTGTGGGTGGAAGCATAACGAGTGAGAGGGAAATGATGGCAGCTCAGGTTTTCCAACCTTCTTACAGGTAGATATATCTCTCTCAATAGGTGAAAGATTAATCTACGAGGAAATGGGAGACTGATTTCTCGTAGGACTTGTTCTTTGCTTCTGTTTTATTGGGGAGGGTGGGAATGAGTTCTGAGGGCTATTCTCATTCTGCTTGAAGTAACACCAAACTGAATTTTTTTTTTTTTTTTTTTGAAGGTTGCCAACCATGAGTATAGAGGAGGCCGGTCTAAAAGAGATGAACATGATGAACAAGTTTCAAGAGCGGAATGCAAAACTTATGGAGGAAGCCAATTCCGCGTGGTACAAAGACAATCAGAAGCCGAGGCCAGGTGAGGATGACGAGGAAGATGATGATGCTGCCCAGGACAAGGCAAGAGCTTGGGATGACTGGAAGGATGATAATCCACGGGGTGCTGGCAATAGAAAGCTAACCCCATGTGGGTAGATTTGTTCGGGTGGTCATCCGTTACGTATCTTTTCAAAGCTAATTAATACTGGTTTTATGAACACTTTTCAATTTTTTGTTGCTGTTAGATATTGGAAGTAGAAATTTTGTATCGGGAGTGGTCTTTGTTATTTTATGGTGTCTGGATTTATTATGTACGATATTCCAATGATAAGCAAAATAGAAGTATCCTAACTCATGCAAGTTTTTCGTTGTTACGAGTAGCTTTGCTGATACAACGAAGTTAAAAGAGCTATTGAATGCATTATTGAGGAATTAATGTGCTTATGGAAAGAGACTGCGGGTTTCACATGCACTGATAGCATTTGTTACGAACTCCCGGAGCAATTCTAGCCCACAAACAGCCGACGCTGTTAACGGCAGGTGCCCAAACTCGGCGTTGACATGTCTAGAATAGGATCTGTAACGGCTAATTCCAGAAGATCGAAGTCCAACGAGCTTGGATATACACTCCTTCCCCAAAACACAAATTCTGCGCCACCTCTTTGTTTGGAAAGAGAGAAGAAAATCCGTCAAAATCAGTCTCAATACATGATCCTCATGCGCTGAGACTTACAAGTGGAGAGAATATAGCTAAAAGACTCTAAAAGTGGCAGGAGAAGAAATATTTAGACCCATCTTTTACGCAGCATAATACCTAATTAAACCTAAAGGTTGACTGGTATAGGAACAAAAGAGAAGCTCAACCCAGCTTTGTTATCATCCATGGAACGTCGCCTCTAGAAGAGAACGCCATTTCCACCGGGAAATCGGTTTGGCGATCACTTTTTCAGGTTGTTAACAAGCCTTCTGAGGATATCATAGTGCATGGTAAATCTATCAAACAAGGTTAACCTCAAAAGAAAAATAAAGAGAAAACAGCCTTACAGATTAAATGAGAAGGTTGCTGTAACTGAACTTGAGCTATATTATTTGTCATGAGATCGTACAAGGATTTCACAGAAACGAAAAAAAAGAAGAAAATGAACCACGAAAAGTTACCAACAGAAGCAATCAACAAGAATTGCTTGTAAATTGTCATCATAAAGCCCTATTCAATCTCTTTGTAATGAGATCGAGCTCTCATCAATGTAACCCTAGTTCAACCTGCAATACACTTGAATCCCCGGCAAACCCACAGCCATATCAGAAACAAAATCGTGCACACAAACAAGTCCAGGGACAACACAACCCACATATGTTTCTTCCATGTCTGTTTTGCCTTTTGCCGATCACTTAGGAAGCTCTTTTGCAACGGAAAATCTCTATACACCCCGTCACTAACATCATACACATCCACCTTATTCTCCAAAATACCATCCCTAGCATCCCCAGTTTCCTCCCCAATCACCCTCTTCTTCTTCTTCAAGAATTGACCACCGTTCGGGCCGGGCAAGAGCGGTAACATCGCCGTTTTGGTTCCTTTCACCGAGTCCAAACTCGGATTCCGACTGCTCTGGGAATCGAGCCCTGGAGAGGGATTCGCCAAGGTCAAATCCAACGTCAGTGCTTCGCGAAAAATAGGATCGATTTGCTCTTGCAGGCAATAAGAGCTAAGATCATCCAAACCCTTTAAAGCTCCGCCTTCGATAATCTCCTCGAAAGAGCATTTTATGCGGTTCAGGAACCAAATTCCCTCCGACTGAAGCAAATCCTCATCGAATATTGCGAAATAGACAAAGGGAACTTGGATTAAAAACGAGTAGGTTTTCTTCCTGACGGTATGAGAGAACACGGAGTGGAAAGGTGGCGCTTTCTCAATGCATTGTTGAGCCAAGCGTTCGAGATCAGGGTCTCGGGTGAAATTTGCGAGAATCGTGTTCCCTTTGGCAACGCAGGCATGGAGGACTAAGTACGGATTGGAAATCATTTGATGGTTGTCAAAGGGACGCAAATCAAGCTCTGATTATGGGTCTGAGTTGAACGAAAGAGTAGACTTTGGGAAAGAAAATGAATTGGGGAAAGCTCGCATTGCAAATCTGAGCTTCTTCCTCTCCTTCTCGCTGGGATTTCTCCTAATCAAGAATTTCGCGACAGAAGCCCAATTCAACATAAGCAAAAAGCTTGAATCTTTCTCTCCTCCTTTCTCCCCTGGTTTAACAGAAGGCTTCGGGATTGGGAGGAATCGAGAGGAGAGCTCGATTCATTGGAACGAATAAGAAACAGGTATAGAAGCAAAGGCCGAGTGCTTAATTTGGAATTGTCCTCGCAAATTACCGGAAATACCCTGAAGTGCTATCACGTCAGGCAGTCTATTTTTTATAGGGAATTGCCAGGCTATACTCATTGGGTGTCCTTAAAGAAAGTCAAATAGGTACCCTCTTCTGGGGCCAACAAAATGCTGCCACGTGGGAGAATCATGGTGGATTCAATTAGAGGCAATCATTAGATGTGCCTCCCTTGGTTAGAACGCTTTACACCATCAGCATGGATGGGCCGTAGAAGAATCTTTTTCTTTTGTTGTTAATTTAGTTACCAAGATTGTCGTGATAATCGACCGTTATATCAAAAATTTTAAAGTTAATTGTTGAAAGTGGGTATTATCCCACATTAAAAGTAAGAAAATAAATAATTGATCTTATAAGTATTTAGGCTTTCTCATTTAATGCATTAAAATTTTGAGATAAATTTTTATATTTTGTATATGATAATAAACTTTTATGTTTTAAAGTTGATTTTTTTTTTTACACTTAACTTAATATCTTAAGATTTTGAAATAAGTTCTAATATTTTAATATTAATGACTATTTGTGAGTTATTTTATTTAAATATTATTACAAAATTTGAATCCCCATGAGCCTAAGGCTACCACAATTAAGGTTTCAACCCTATGATTGTAATAATCACTAAGCTTACACTTCTTACAATCTCATTTCCCAACTATGATGGCTTCACTCTAGTGACTGTCCACCTTCTACAACACCCTTGGATGGTCATTTTTACATGTACATTCATAGTTTCAACTTAGGACATAAAGCTAGTTCTAATACTATTTGTCTAATCCTTAAATTTAATGTTAAAACCCTTAAAGTTAATGAATATAACGTCATTATCAATTTGAATCTCATAAGCCCAAGGGCACCTCGGATAGCAACCAGAAAATAGAGGATAAGAACAGTTTACACGAATTCTTTTATTTTTTTTTTATTTTTTTTAGAAAAAGTCCTTAGAAGGAAAAGATATACACCATTTAGGTTTAGATACTTGGTCTCTCGGGGAACTGATGAAGAAGAGGAGATCACTTCTCGAGGAGTGGACGAGTATGGCTAACAGGCTGGTCCTGTTGCCGACAGGAGTTCTCAAAATACTTTCTGGAGGCATCCATTTTTCTCGGAAAAGATTTTGAGATCCTACACTTACTGTCAATGTGGATCTGAGCGATCGTAATCGTGAATCTCATTGGCACAGTGAGAGTGGGTGAGGGAGCTTTTCCTTTCGATCTCATCCAAGCTGCTGATCCGGAGGGATGACCCCCCGCTGGACTTTTTGCATTTGGTATTCAATGTGACAAGACGGCTGCGGACAACTCGGCCTAACACTGCCAAAGAGAAGCCATTCCATCCAACTTGCATGTGGGACATGGCAGCTACCATACTCTGGTAGTGTCCCACATCATGGGTCCTGTGAATGCAGTTTTTGCTTCTTTGGAATCAGATTGTCCAAATTTCTAATGCAAAACAGGTCGAAGCATTAATCCTCTGATTAAAAGGAAAAGCAGAGCAGGCGTACGATTAGAGGCATTTGAAAGATCCATCAAACCAACAAACAGCGACCCATAAACCATAAAGCCTGCATCTTTTTATTTTTATCACAGATCTTCTCATTGTAGAAGGAATCCAGAATATGGTAGCCTTTCTTGTACTATATAGAAGAATTGGGGTAATTTTAGTACAAGTCAGAGCCTCTCAAGGAAACGAACGAACAAAATTTATAGTGAAAATTCACTCCCCCATCCAAATGGAAGAAAAAAAAATGTTTTGCACCTGTAGTTAAACTAATATGACATACAACAGGTCCCATCAAAGAGCGAAACAGGGAAAAGTTCGGCCTTCGACGTGTCTCCTTTCTTTCATCTCTTTTCACCTCAGTTGACATAAGGTGGATCAATGAAGGCCCATTCAAAAACTTGCTCGTATTGAAGGGCAGCATTTTCCCATGTGCTGTCCCTCTGCATGCCTCTTTTCATCAATTCCTCCCAAGAAGATTTATGCTCTCTATATGTAAGAATGGCATTTTTCAAAGCCTGCAAATAACCAACCAGCCATGATAAGAAATGTTGTGAGTGAAAAACCACGACGAAAATCAGACACTAACTATATACGACAAGCAATCCACAAGTTAGTAATATGCAGGAAGTTTCACTTTTGGAACGAGCAAGCAGTTTAAGACAGTCATTGATTTGAACTTTTTTTGAAAAATAAAAAATAAAAATAATTAGTTTATATTTTGGGATATTGAGAGGAAGCGTGAATTAACGAATTAACTTACCGCCAACATACTCTCTTGTGTTAGTGGAGAAAAAGCCCACCTGCCAATACATTCCATGACAGGGTCAATTTAGGTCATAAAGAAACTAATTATTGTTCATATTCATTAAAATCATAATGAGATTCTGAGGTCATTATTCATATTCATTACAGTCTTAATGAGATTCTGAGAAATTGAATAATATGAAAGTCATAGCAATTTATGGCAAACTAAAGCATTGCCCGCAATAATGTGACATTTGCACTCTTAAGTGAAAAAAATTCCCAAATAAAGCAAAGAGATGAAAAGCAAAATTGCAAATGAGACAGTAAATAGTATAATCATAAATAAGGCTTATCACAGAAGTCAACTAATGCTATGCCCTAAAGCATAATTTAAAGTTCGATTGCATAAAGTAGCATTTATGCTAACCTGCAGCGCAAATCACAAGGATTATCCCATTTCTTGCAATCAAAACAAATTCTCAAAGAGGTGGATTGTAAGTCTCAGTAGGCAAAACACTCTTGCAAAAATACTGCTTTTTGTGTCTTTAATTCTCATCAAATACATGTTACTGGAAAACGATATCTACTGTTAAATTCTGAGCAACACCTACACCATGTTTGCAAGACTCGTAGATGTTATCGTTGTACAGAAGGTTTTTTCTTTTGTTCTCTAAAAGAAGATCATTATTTTTACGATTATCGTTCCACAACTAATTGAATAATTGTTTGTCTAGAGTAAACAAGAGGAATTTTCCAAAAGTGCCTAGCTTCAGGGATGCAGATCTACAAGTCGAGTTTAAACACAGGTTCAAGGGTCTGTGACCTGGTGGTATTGGTGTCAAAACATGAAGTTGAAGTTTGAGTTCGACATACTATATAACATAACCAATGCCTAATTTTCTCATTTTGAAAGAAAATTCATTCACACCAAGAGCTCAAGGAGGACAACCTACCCTGTTCCTTCACCATTGCCTTCCTGAGCAAATGGATTGAAATTCTTTACAGTATCCTGAGACACAGGTGAATAAGAAGCATTTTACATGAGAATAAGATAAATAATGAAGACCTGATTTCAACTTCTCAGGAGTTTAAACTTACTCTCAGTCCCCCGGTGTCATGAACTACTGGCACAGTTCCATATCTCATAGCGTACAATTGATTTAGCCCGCAGGGCTCAAATCTTGAGGGCATCAATAGTATGTCACACCTGGTTATCACAGAACAACAGTAAGTTGGTGCCATCAATTTTTGTAAGAACATGTAACCATGAGACACAAATTCAGAAATACCCTGCAGTTATCTTATGAGAAATTGGAACATTAAATCCAACCCAACCCCGAAATTTGTCCTTATAAGTTGATTCTGCTGCTCTCATCCAGTCCTCATACAGCGGATCCCCAGAGCCAAGCATAACCTGAAAACATGTATACTCTTCATTAGAAACCTGGATTTAAATGATCATACTAGAGGGCTTGAACACTTGACACTATCTGATACCTACACAATAGTGCCTGTCTACTAAGGTCAGGTTTCCGGGAGTACTGAATCTAAGCTAATGCTAATCAGACAAACTCGTTGATCCATCTTATGGAAAAGTGCTTCAGCTTCGATATTTTCATTACAACAGAAAGCCAGTTAATACTTGGGACAATGTAATGGAGGAGTCACAGCAACCGTTAGAAGGATCATTAGACAAACTCTTTACTGAGAATATCACTTACAAATTGTACATCATCTTCCATAATTTCTGGAATTGCCAACCTGATCAAGTCGATGCCTTTCTGGTAATCTAGCCTCCCAATAAATCCAATCTATAAAGTTAACAAAAATCAATCAGCCGAGGGATCCAAGCCTGTGAGTTAAAAGACAATAACATCTTACCATGGGACAATCCGGCCTAATAGGCAGACCCAATTCTTTCTGCAGAGCAGTCTTGCATTGAACCTGCAAGTTGCAACCAATTATGGTAAGAAAACCACGTGTTTGTGTAACACCCAATTGTAAAGCACAACTAGCCACCTTGTCACAAAGATTTTCCACAGAATAACTGCAAGCAATATGCTCATCTGAAGATGGGTCCCATTCAGCAACATCAATTCCATTTGTGATCCCTGATTATTAAAAAACAATAATTTATTGAAAAAGTTAGGCTTGAGATTAAATAATTTTGATAAAACATCACTCCCTTCTTTCAGTATTTATTTTTATTAGTTGAGACAAATACATTTATATCAGGCAGAAAACTGGGCATTATACAGCACAATGATGAAATTCGACAATCCCTTTGACAGACATTGAGACTGATGCGGTCAAAAGAAGAGTCACTTTTTGCCTTGAGTAATGTGGCATTGAATCATAAAATTGAGCCATGGAAGTTGCTAAATAATGCAAAAAAATGCTTTAACGTGGTAACTACGCCGGATTCGCCATTTGCAAAGCGTAAAGCACCAAGGGAATCAGAAAACAAAAGAACAACACTATAGCACATCCAAGTCAAACCCAAAGCCAAAAATTCTTCCAAACGTTGTTAGCAGAAAAATAAATTCAACATCCCTGCATTCTGAAATTTGTTATGGTAAGATTAAATAAAAATTAGCGTTGTACAGTGGGAAATAACTAAACTTCAACACAAAAGAAATTTGTACAAGTCTCAAGAACAACACAGTAGGAAAAAGAAGGACATTATAAGAAAAGGGTAATAAGTTGCATGGGTCTCAACCAGCTTGTTTAATACATATATGTAATATCAACATAACATAGAGTTATTCTATATTACTAACTACTTGAAAAAAGGGTCAAACACCAGTTGCATAAATGCTTAGCAATTCAAAAGTTTTAACTGTGGAAAAGATATCTAATAGAAAGATACTAGATCACATTATTCAATCCACTTGAAAGAGTTGATATTTATGTGAGATTTTGTATGCTTTAGAAAGGGACTCTTGACTGTGGATTGGAACACAGCATCGAAATTTAAAATCAATATGAACACTAAACATTCTTGACCATGGGACCAAATCTTAGAATATACATTGCATTTAGAAGTTTTGCTCAAGTAGTGTTAATTTCTAGTCCGTAAAATAAAAGTCAGAGCAGGTGTTACTCTGCTGAAATTGATTAAAAACTGAAAATGATACTGAAGCTATGAAACTTATTCAAGCTTGTGATTACGACTGTACATAAAGAAAAATTAATAATAATAATAATTAAAAAAAAGCTCCACACATCCACAACCAGCGTAATACTCTCCTAATCATGTGTCATCTCTTCCAAAGGGGTATTTAAAATTGTATACTTTAAAATAAGTAGCTCAAACACACCATTAAGAACACTCTTTCGACTGCTTAATAGCTCGTGTAGACCATATCCACCTTCAGTTGTTGTTATTTCCCAGGAATAACCCTGCAATTAGAAGAATTTTAACAGGTAACATTACAAGGCATTTGTCTAAAAGAAACACTGTCACTATGTAAGCATCATCAGACCATAACTCGTCCAAATGTTATTTTAATCATAAACTTCCATAACTAGAAGTTCAAAACTAGGTCACAAATTACTGATCACTACATTAATTTCAGATACTTTCACGTAATTAGATGCTTCACAATTAGAAGTATAACCTGGCTAACTGTAAGTAATCGGTCAGCTGTCACAACTGCACCCTTCAGAAGATTAACGGCTTGACCTGTGTCAAGTGCATGTTTCCTTGCCCATGTTGGAAATACCCACTCCACGGCTCCATACCATTCTTCAGGTAGTCCCAAATTGTTATATGTTGTTGCTGGTTCCACTCCCTTGCACATGCAGGACATTAACTTAGATTAGTGTTGATTTTAAAAGCCATGAAGATATTTACAAGAAGCTATTGTTAACAATTGTTTAACAGTAATGATTGAGTAACTTATCACCTCTTTAGAGAGCACGCATTTCACACAGGAACCCTCAAGCATGGAAATGTTTTTATGTAACAATATTTCTCTGCAGTTTTGGAGGGCAAAAATATGATTCCACGTTATAATTTCTCTACCTAACATATAAGACTCCAGTATTTCATGGGTGTTCCAAACACAGAAGCATCTTTCATGCATCCAGACCAGCCTCATCTTTTAATGGTCCTTCAAAATAAGTTTAACTTTAGAAGCTTATTTTCAATAGTGATACTAAGGCCTGACAATTTCTTCGTAAAAGAAATTATAAGTAAACCCATATTGTACACCCCTTTTTTTTGGTTTGGGGGGGGGGGGCGGCGCGCAGCGCAGGGGGGAGTACCAGATTGGGGGGAAAAAGAAAACTACAGAAAATGTTTTGCTACGTTGTTTCAGTACTCTTGCATTTTCAGCTGTCATTCTGTAAGGAACTTTCAATTTCTTTTGAAAATTTAAATGCAAAATTAGGTAAACAGATGAAACGTAAGCCATTGAACGTCTGAATGTTTTCTTGAAAAACAATAGAATCAATCAAGAAAAGAGAATATACCTGATGTGAAAGATTATGAATTACAAGGATACTACGAGCATCTTTATAAACCCCATAAGGACGATACTTCGCTGCCAAAAGTCTGTATCACAATATTTAACCATTAATCACTTATCAACCTTCTTAACTTTACGAAAGAAAAACTGAGTAATATAACAGAGTAAGATCAGACTTGAATGAAGCATAATCTTCAAAAATAAGCATAACAACAACAAGTCCCAAACCATCTGCAACATGCTAGGTGATCATTACTAAACAAAGGTCCTAATAAGATTGCCTCTATCTTTAACAGATTTCCATTTTGTCATTCCTTTCCAAATCAACAATAAAGCAAAGAAATGGTCACACAAAACCACATGCTGATCACCACCTCCTCCCATATTAGTAAGCGAATGGATTTTTCAGATGAATCTATCACCTTTTTCTTATAGGTGAGAGTCCACCAGATACCAAATAAAACTAGAACAGAGAGAGTGGAAAAAAGGAAACAATGAGATAAATAAAGTGGCAGGTAAATAAAGAGCAGAATCTGAATCTTGGAGAACACTACAGCCTTATAGAAAGAAACGTAATAAGAAATGGAGAAAAAAATAGACATCCAGAGAATGAACACAATCTACCCAACATACGCAGCAATTGGTAATGATCACTTACACTGGCACAAGGCTTGCATGCCAGTCATTAACAAGAAACAGACATTTCTCTCCATATGTGAACCCTCCCAATGGAAGAACTAATGGAGCTTCACATGCTGCATGGCAAAGTAAAGTGAACCGAAACTGTAAACCAATAAGAAAAAACTGTCATTATTTGTAAGGAAAAGAGCATTGATAGGGAAGCACTGAACCCCATCAGTTGTAATAACTATAATAAGGGTACCTAACACCTCTGGTGATTTGATGGTGTTCTTCAAGATCCCCTGAGATTTTAATTTTTCGATACCACCCTTTGAAGTATTTGATTGTTCTAATCAAATCCATTCTTCATTTGTGTGAATTATTGACTAAAAACACCATGTCATGGGGACAATAACTTCAAGTTCTTTTTAACATGATTTTGTTATTGCTAAAAGAAGTCCCTAATGTTGAATATGGGGGGAAAAGAAGTAGAGGCTAATGAAAACTATGTACCTTTAACAAACAGCAAAACTGCCAACATTCAAAATACGAGGTGGCTCTAAAATGGAAACTTAGGAAACGACCGTTTAATTTCTAATCTAAAACAACTGGCCACAAGTATCATAATCTCATGCCTTCCACCAGTAGTCACACACCGAGGACTACTTCAGCTGTTAAAAGCAGAGTAGTACTTGGACCCTCTACCTCAGTTTACCATCTTCGCCAGTCCTTCCTTAACATTCTCCTTAGGCCACAACCAATCAAAATATAAACGTGACCTGCCCACCCAGCAACTCCACTAGGGTTATCATATAACTGATCAATAAATCACATGCATGAGGGACCTAATAATTAGAAAAACAAAAGTATTGCAAGTGCTGTAGACATTTTTAAACCCGAGGATCTTGATAGAACACCTTCAAAATGTACCAGTGCATTTTGTACTAACAAAAAAGATACCTGATTATCACCAAAAGCACCAAAATTATCTCCATATGGGTTTCCAGGTCTATGGTATGATGGATGGTCAACAAATACCTAGAAAGATAAAGGGAAGATCTCTTCAATATCATAGAGCTACTCCATTGACAATCAAATAAAAAGTTACTCTCTGACATAAATATAACATAAAATAAGTAGTAGAAAATCCAGATTGTATAAATAAGAAGCATATAGAATTTCCTACCCAGTCAACACCACCTCTGTACTCATGGAAGAAGCCAACTTCTTGCTCACCTCCAAAACAATATATTTTAGCACGGGAATCTAAATCAACGGCTCTTGCAAAATTCTTATCCGCAGGAGTACCATTCAGATATCTAGGGGAGACAACCATAACACGGTGTCCACGAGCTGCTAATGATATAGGCAAAGAACCACAAACATCTCCTAAACCACCTGTCTTTGAATATGGTGCTGCTTCTGAAGTAACAAAAACAATATTGTAGGTTACTTTTGTCTGGGCTTTCTCTTGTCCTTCTATGTCCTGAGCTACTTGCACGCTATCTCTAATTACTCTTGGCTGGGCTTCCTCTTCTCCTTCTCTGTTCTCAGCTTCTACGGTGCTAGTTCTAGTTGTATCTTTCAAAGAGTTGTTCACCTCGCCGACTTCAACTTTGCCTGCAATACAAGAATAAGATATTTGTAACAGCTCTTAGACATAGTGATAATGATTGTGTTGAAAGTCGAAGAATTTATGATGTTGGATTTATTTGGGAAAGAAATTCTATAATGAATGCTATTTGTGTAATGTCATGCAAAATTGCAAATGTATAGGCGAATCTCAGAACAAATCACTGTCAGAAGCTAAGTGATAGAGGAAGATAAGGCATTACGTTACTAAGATACAAATGAAAGAAGGAAAACCTTTTAAATCTAAGATTGCTTATTACAGTTATGGCAACATAGAAGATTAACTGGGATGCATCTTCACAGTGAAAGAATTTTACAAGTTCATCAATTGTTTGAAAACTTTCGCATGACAAAATGATGGCAAAGGAAAAATACAATTTCAGAAGGATATCCGCTCAAATATCTGGAAGAGTGGCATCCAAACGAGAGGGAGGCATAAACTTTTGAATCTGACACGGAGACAGATTTTTTGTTAATGGCATTGAGTTGAAGACCTCATTGATTATCAAATGCAGTTACTTCACAGGTCCACATAGACGTGGGCCCAGAAGAAAAGACAGATTGCGTTCAATTAAAACCTCAGATTCAGATAGCATATTGCCCAACTGTCGAATCAAAAGCATATTGCGGTCCCCGTATCTGCGTTTGTACAGAAGTTTCTGTCAAGATCCATCAACCGAAAACTCCCATATCTTTTTCTGCATATGGCTGTGATCATCTCGAAGGGCTAAACGTATGCATGCAACAGAATCAACTAAGTCCAAATTGTTAACGGCAAATTCAAACCAGTAGATCATTTACAGATTGCGTTCCCCCAGGTTGCTCATTGGGTTGGATCACGTAAATTTTTGCTGGCAGCCGTATTGAAGACAAAACGAGGGAGAGGGACGAGAAGAGAGAAGGGGATGGTAAGCTGCTTTAAGTTAGTCACTTCAACTAATAAATGCCATGATTGAATTAGATTCTTACGGGTAAAAATCTCAAATATAACACTTTGAAAAAGGAAGACTGAGGAAGTAAAAGTCAACTCCTCTGTAATTGAAACTTTGCATGAATCTGCAATAAAGCACACGATCTCAAAGATAACAGTTTGAAAAAGGAAGGAGGAGGAAGAAGAAGAAATAGTCAAATCCCCTAATTGACCTCTTTTTTTAAACGCTAAACAATTATAAATAGTAATATAACAAAAAGCACTCCGACAAAAAATTATAAAGCAGTTCCGCGTTAGAAAAAGGCGGCACGGAAGAATCATCCAACAGTCATCAGAACAGCTTTCGAATACTACAAGCTGATAAACTTACCAACAATCGTTAACAAACTCGAATTCCAAAATGCAAAACGAAGCTAAACGTAAATCGACCATGAAAAGATCCATACCTGATTGAGGAATCAAGTTAAATCCAATGACAGAGCCGGAGCTATCCCTCTCGGCGCCCAAAAAGAGACCCTTCTCCTCCTTTTCGTCCTCAACGGCAAAAGACCTATCCTGCGAACCACCCTGCCCAGTACCCGAAACCGAGGCACTGAGCTTCAAGCACTCGCTTCCACTCTTCCTCCACAGAGAAGCAAAACCGACTTCCCTGATCACTCTGAATTTGTTACAATTTGCAAGTACCGCCCCTGAGTGCGATGACGATTTGCATGAGAGAAATTGAGTGGTCGTATGGAGAGACTCCATGAGAGAAGAATAAGATAGAACATCCAATGTAGGACGCTAGCGATCGTGAATTAAAGTAGAAAAAGCTGAGAAAATCTAGAAAAAGAGTGGTGGTGGTGTGTGAAGCACGACAAAAAAAGGCAAAAAGAGGAAGGTCACACATTTGAGATTTTAGAGGACGAGACGGTGACCCTGTGATGTGATGTAACCAGATCCAAGGAAAGCGCGAGACCCCAGAATAGATCCTCACTCTCCTCCGAAAACGGTCATAAAGATTTCGCCGCGCTATCACAGAGGTCTACAGGTATGGTCACTATGACGTGTCGCGATCATGACGGAGTACTGCCCTGCATACGAGGGAATGCGGTTCGTACTGGCGCTTTTTTCTAACCGGCCACGCTAATTCAGCCGTCAGGATAAAATAAAGAAGGTCGGTAGCGAGCCACTTGGACCGTTCAAGAAACGAAAAGAAAAGGTGCGAGATAAGTCTCAATTAATTAATTCTTAATCACTAAATAATATCAGGATGATATTGAAAATTTTCAAAATGTGGAACCAGGAAGTACATACAATCAACCACACGGCCACAATAAAGTGGTGTTCATGACATCAACCAGATAAATAAGTAAGAATTAACGACAATGTATTCACAAAACAGAGTCTTTTCTCAAACACGGTCAAACAAAATCATGTCTCCAGGGATGTCCGGCGAGTGGCCAATCATCCGAGCCGTTGAGATTGGGGCTGTAACCCAAGGACCGGCGGGTCTGGGAGCGGAGGCTGCTGGGTTTGGGGCTTGGGCTCCTTGGGGCATGGTAGGCTATTGTTCCACCACCTGAACTCGAGGAGTCAAAGCCCGATTCAGCAACGGAGGTTCTTCTTGTTGACGGGTTCCATAGAGGTGCGACTGGGCCGTGCTGTCTGATCGCGCTTTGACTCCGCACCTTGGCCTTTGCAGATTTTGTCGGGGCCATGTAACTAGGGACGTTGTTGGAGATTGGTTGCCGCTGCTTTAGGTATAGGCCGGAATCGAGCGAGTCCAGGGTGAGACCCGCGTGCGGCACGACGTCCATTTCTACCGTTTTCTCAGACATGTCATCGGTGGTGGTGGTGGTGGTGGCGGTGGTAGTGGTAGGGAGCATCGTGTAGGGGGCTTCACGTTGTCCCGCGTGACGGGCTTGATGTGGTTGCGATGACATCCACCTCTCCAGCCAATTCCATCCCCATTGGCCTTTGTCATGCTCACTCGGATATGGCCCAACATCCTTGTCGGTGGGATCGGATGGAAACAGTGGTCGCTGCTGTTGCTGTCGGTGCAGAAAAAGAGTTAGGAAAATGTAGGCAGGACCTTGTGTCGTACTTGCTGAGCTTAACAATACGTGACTAACCTGGTAGCTGTAAGCATAAGCAAGAGCTCTCTCCCTTTTCATTACAGCGTCGTGTTTCTTTGAGGCATTTTCCTTAATTTTCTCTGAAGTTTGACGCCGGTTATCCCAAGTATCCGTTTCATACCTTCTCAATGGACTCCTTGTCTTTTGCTCATCTTCCTCGAGGCCTCTTAGTTCTTCTTCATCTACTCTCTTCTGAAGCTGATGACGCGCCAACTGGAGTCTACGTGCGCGTACTCTTGCCTGTACACGAACAAGCGCTTGCATGCAACGCATCGTCATCTGTGCTTGCTTGCGTACGTTATGACCCCTCACTAGTGCTTGCAGCCTCACCAATCCCTTCAAAGCTCGCAGCGCCCGTCGAGCCTGCAAATTCGAACACACAATTGTCAGTGAAATGCTATGCCCAGGTTTTCGTAGGTCTGCAGAAGTAGGATAGCAAAGAAAATGCGCCATAGACAAGCACATTGCACAATGCACTCAGCATTGACAAGGACTATTAGACTTGGTGCGAAGATAATCAACACTGCAATATTGGGTGGAGTCCGAGATTAGATGGGTCAGTAATGGATGTGCAACGCATGCCAAAATTTATTGACCCTCCATAAATGGCCCCCATTGTCTGCTTCTTATTCAATTCCTGCCAACCTTATAGACCGAAGAATCCACATTCATCGAGGCTTTGTTAACTTGAAGAATCGAGTACTAAAAGCCATAAAACTCTTTCAGCGTGTAAAAGAAGTGGAAAGGATATTACTAGGTAGCCCCTGTAGTGTGATTGTATGAGGGTTGCAGCCCTTTCTTCCCTGGAGTGGCGTCCATAACCGGCCAAACGAACTACTTTTGCCGCTGCTTGAGCTGCCGCAACTGCAGCTTCTGCCGCTGCAGCGGTCGCCACCGCAACAGCAATGGCATGGTTTCTGTCTTCGGCGGCGGGAGTCGACGCTGTGCTCTCCTCGTTTGTGATATCCACCGAGCTTTCGGCAGGAAAATGTTCAAATGACACCACCTCTGGAGCATCGTGCAGCCGTTTCTGCGCATTATCCTGAAAATAATGTTCTCCTATCATCATCACTCGGCGAATAAACTTCTAGAATTAGACTCATTACAGGCTAGCAATTCTAAAACATCCAAGAACATAAAACGACAAATTTGGAATTAGAAACTGTAGCAAATTGCTGATGTCACTTGGTCCATAACGATGAAGAAGACAAGAAAGTTTTTGGGATGATAGAGATCGAAAATAACATGCACATGTTGATCTGTGATGCCTTAGGTGGCACGACAGTTATATGCGATGACCCTTGCTCTCTGGTCATGTTGTTTGTGGACCATATGCGTCGCTTTTAACATTGCAAAATCGCCACATAGTACAAGGCCGGTGTAATCTCCCTGCAGAAAATAATACTACCATAGTACTGATCACCATATGAATGACCATGATGATTAATGTTGATATTTAACTATAGCACATCTGCATTTTTATAAATCCGACCAAATCTTTGGAATCTGCGGCTCTCTTGTTCAAACTCGAAAGCAAATCTTTGTTTGATTGGATTCATTCGTTACATGTATCATATATTTTTGAATTTGCATTTACAATACTTTTATGGAAAGTGCATCAGGTAATTTATGACGTACAAATATGATAGTGAAAAACCATCGGTTTTTGTAATTATGCGCATGGAAAGAATTAGGTGCACCTTGAAAATAAAACTTAACAAGAAAACAAACATTTGAAAGAACAGTCTGTTTGGACCACCCGAATCAATTATTATAACATTACCTGCTTCTCCGGCAAGTCCTTGTGAGATTTTTTGAAAACTTTCTTCACGGACGAGATCCAGCTACTTCCTTTCTTTCCCATATCCGGCCGACAGATTGGACTCTGATCTCGGCTATCGTGTTAACAGAACAACCATGTCAGAACTAGAAAACATTAGTTTCAGAAGTCTAAAGACCAGGGTCTGAGCAAGTTAGGTATAACCAAAACATGTGAAAATTTTCAAGACTCTAAACCCACTGACCATATCCGGGAGACACAAGGGAAAAGAAAAAGTGAAAAATAAGCATGTACTCTGCATTACAGGACTATGATACAGAGAATCTCGAGCATCTAAACCTGTTCTTAAACACCTGCAGAGCTAGAAAACCAGAAAGACAGAGGAAAAAATAGTAGCTTTATCCCAGACTGCCAATTGATGGAGAATAAGAAAAGCCCATAGAGAATGACAGAGCTTGAGCTCCCAGAAAAGAGAAAAGAAAACTGTATTACCCAATTTATTGAAATGAGGAAACGTGAAAGAAAGAGGAATCAGCTGTCCAAAATCCTTCATGGCATATCATGTCATATTCATCTTCAGGATGAGCAAGTTAAAGAAGTGATCACACGCACACAGAGAGAAGAGAGACAAAGAAGTAATACATACACGAGTGGGTGAAGATCGTTGTAATGATTTCGATCACTTGGCTTGAGTTTTCATGTCTTCTCCTTTTCATTTTACATGCACATCTCAAAAGAAGCTTCTGGTTTTGACAACTCTTAGCGAGAAAGTAAAGCTCATATAGAAGAGTACAGAGAATTACTGAGAGAGAGAGAGAGAGAGAGAGAGAGAGAGAGAGAGAGGGAGGGAGGGAGGAGGTGTGAGACTCGTAACTGCAACCCCGCGCGACCGCCGAAGGTATTTATCATGTTCACGGGGAGTGATGCCGTAATACGATAATACGGGTTGGGGTTGTCGAATCAGGTTATGACACGTCACCCAACACACTCTTGCTTTCTTTGAGAATAATCTACGAGAATGGCAAATTACTTGAATTTAAAGGGAAATACTTCTTTGACATGACGGTATTTTTTATAGCCTTGATCATCACAATTCAATTAATGATTGGATGTTTATGAAAATATACTTTGAATCTTGTCATTAATGAAGTTTTCTGATTCAAAAAGTTAAGATTTAAAATTTAAACGCTTATCTTTCCCTCCCTATTTGATGTAAGAAAACAGATTTTTCACCAAGTTGTGCATGCAATCAAGAACTAACCCAGAAGAGAGGAAGTGTTGGTAACCAAAAGAAGTATAAGCATGAACTAGATCACAAGAAGCTCATGTTGATGGTCCCTTTACCTGTCTTTTTTTTGGTTTAAATAACATCAACAAGGAACAAAGTTCTTTTTTTTTTTTAAATATTAGTTTCATTAACAGGGGTTCCTCATAATGGAAAGGAGGTAATCTCCTTTCAAATGTATGAATCATGGCACGGAACAAATTTAACATTATACATGTCGGCCCCTCTTTTTGTCTTCAGTTAGGTCCATATGTTATGAGCAGTCTCGCCATCACTGTAGTAATCACCATAGTGGCGCACCCATGTCCAATAAAAGCAAGACCCTACTGGTCTCCCAACCTACCAAGAAACTGTCATTGTTGCAAAACCCTGTCAATGCCAATGATAGAATGTTAAAGTAGATGTTAAATTTGTTAAAAGTGATTAGTTGAAGCCAATTGTGTTGGTCAACATAGTAAAAGGCTTAAAGGCTGAAGAACTGAACAGTCTGAAGAATTAGAGATTTCAGGAACTTATTACATGGCCTGTTCATGAAGTCGGCAGGGGGAAAAAGCAGAACCAAAAGGCAGGTCATGAGAGCCTTTTCCATCCATATTTTCACCCTTTTCTCCTTGGTGGTTGAGCTTTTGCTGGGGATGTGGGATAATGTATAGGTGCCAATTTGCAGGGAACTTGCCTGCTTCGTGGAGCCTACTTTGTCAAAATGGCGAATATGTTCATCCCGTTACTCATTACCATCTAATGCTCAAATCATCAAAATGTATTGGCCTAACCCGAAATAGCGACTGTAGCTAGCAGATCTCCCGTGCCCATTAAATTTGGACAAGCTGTGGTTTTACTTCTTTGTTTTCATCGCTGGAGGGGGTGGGTGAGAAAATGGAGGCACTAGTAAACGTAGGTTCGTAGCTAATTAGTGTCAGTTTGGTTCTTTTTGGTTTCTCTGAATTCTTACGTCTATTTCAAAGGACTAGAACTTAATCCGATATGGCTACATCGCATAAATACGTTATTGCTTGATGAGCTGTGTAGCTTTTTGCGCCACCCACATTTATCATACCCCATTTAACCTCCACGTACAGTTGCAACTTAAAAAAGTTGAAAATGGAAGAGGTTGGCTAGGTTACTTGGTCTTTTGCTTGCATTTAAAGAGACACCGAAGCAAGATAAAGGGAAGCATTAGGAAGGAGGGGGGTCTTAGTTGTGAGCCTCCTTTTGATGGGTGTAACTTTGTTTGGTGAAAAGGCCCTTTCGCTGTATTGATATTTTCTGTGCACCGCTTTATGGTGCGGTCTAGCTTTAAGTGATCGGAGCCAGATTGCAGACATGAAGACAGCAATGGGGACAATTGCTTGTTCCATGCATAACAGAGATCCATGCACAAAATGCTTGGAGCTGTCCTCACCAACTCTAGGCCATGATCCATCCACAGTTCATTTGTCAGAGAAAAAGAAAAAAATACTTGCAGATCTCTGGCGCATGTCATTCTGAAGTTTTCTGCATATATTCTGATGATAACATGACCCATATGATTATCACAGAAAAGGTCATTTTGTTAATATAGGGATGGAAGAAACATAACCTCTGAGATTACCAAAAGTTGGAATGATATTTGCCACTGCAACCAAACTTGCAATCATTTTAACGAAGGTCTATGAAGATCTGTTGAGAAATGTAAACCATAAGCAACATTTGTAACTATCAGCTAACCTACAATGGCATTATAGAATGTGTTCAGCCACCTAAAACGAGATATCTCAACCACTTCAGTAATCATGAAACATTAGCATTCCTTTACATCTTGTTAAGGTTTGGTACAACCAATCTAATAGCGCAGTGTTCTTTTACATTCTAAAAAACAACTAGGGTTACCTAGGAGAACTACAGCCTGATAACACTAACTAATTTGCTTTATATTTTATTACCTTTGACCATGTCTATTTCCACTAATACATAATGTCACCAGTTTTTTAGGCAGTGTATGGTTGTTATCCAAAGCCCGAACCCTAAGAAGGCAAAGAGCAATTAATTTCCCAATTTCGAGATGTTAAATAAATCAAACACCGTTATCACAGTGTAGGAAAGGCTTGCTCACCAAGCTAAACCCCTCGACATTCCACCTTTGTGGGTGGTTCACACGAAGACCCCACGGCATTATAGCATCTTCAATTGTGGCAGCAACACGAGCTATGTAAAACAATACTTAGTATATTTATTTTCTCTTAGTTGTTCTTAAAGATGTTATCTTTATTAAAAAATAGATTAAAAAAATACAGAAGTCTTTTTTCTTTACAAAAGGATCCATAAACAAAAATTCAAACAACATAAGAATTATCATATATTTTTTATGCTTTTTATTTCAATCATACGTGTAACTCATCATTATTATAATCTTCTTATGCATTGTTATGGGTTTAAAGGGGACTATAGTACACTTAAGCTTATGATGGCCAGGGTTGTGAACGATATTCAAATAAAATGATTTTATAGTTAGTCAACATGTTTAAGATTTTTGACCTATGGTTGTAAATGTTAGTAAATGGTAGCAAGTAACTAATGTCTTAAGTTCGAACCTCAAAATGGACAATCTACAAAAAGGCTACATAGAAAAATCTTATTTAAAATAAGTGTGAGCTTATAAGGCTTGGGTTATATACTTAAATAAAATGATATGCCTAGGTTTTTTGACCTAATGCTAGGGATTGTAACATAATTCAATAACAATGAGCTCATAAATAGTTTGACATATGCACGGTTATGCATTGTTGGTTGAATACTAAATTTTCAACTAACATTTAGAAAGAAGTATTAGGGATATTCATTATTTCGGAATAAAAAATATTTTTTTATCAAATATTAAACAGACAAATAAATAAAGAGAATAGTTGAATATATATGCTGTTAACGAATAAAGTTGTAAACTGAAAAGAGCATGTCTTAAAAGATATTCTGATAATATTTTTTTTTTCTCTTTTCTCATTAATGTTATCTGGAATTACTATTTAAATTAAGATATTATGATTATGATAATTTTCAAATAATTCTAAGCTTAATGATATTTCATAAACTCGAAAGGTCGCGGTGGTTTTGCAGCGGAGAGCGGAATACAAGCAAGATTTAACTTACACAGAGAAAGGGGGAGTAGGGGAGAAGCTCAACCATGTTTCAACCCAATAACCAGGTCAGTACTGTTTTCCGAACTTCTTGATTCCTCTGTTCTGTTTGGTTGCTGAGAAAATGCGAGAAAACGAGACAAAGAAATTGGAACGTCGTAACCACTGTCTGTATTTGCTGGTAACCGGACGGTTTCAAATTTTGTTTATTATTGAGTTTCTTTTCTTTGCAACTTCTCGCGGCACGCAAATGGACCATTAGGGTCTTAACTGCGTTCCCCTGTTATCTTCTTTTTAGTTATTTAAAGCTTTGTTTTCCAAGGAAGCAAAGAAGCTTTGATTTTAGTTCCCCCCTCTTTATCTACCCTCTTTCTGGGGTGAAAATTTTGTTCTGGATAGGTTTGAAATGCCTCAAGTCATTTAGAACTTGGTGTGAAATGGCGCTTAGTTTTGTAATGGTGCTGAAAGTGGCCGTTGAGGGGAGAGTTCTGAAAGGGTGGGTAAATTTTTTTAAAACTAAGTGGGTTATAAGCAGTCTGAGTGCGTGGTGGAGAGATGTCTCTGCGTGGACGACTTTGGATAGAAAGAATTAGAAGGCTTTCATTATAAGAATATGAGTTATTAACGACATTAGAGAGAAAGAATTAGAAGGTTTTCATTATAGAAATATATAAATGGAACAGCTCGTTTCCTTATAGCAGTAGCTTCCGTCTGATTTGGGTTAGATATAGATTACAGAATTATCATTTTGGACTTGGATATTTACATCTAGCAGTTTGTTTTTGAAGCTCTTGTAATGGCTTAAAGGGTTTAATTGGTTTCTAAGTATTTTGTGTGCAGCAGGCAAGCACATTATGTACTTCACTGGAGTGAGATAGAAGAATAGTCTTTGAGTTCTATCTTATGTGAGCCGGAATTATGCATTCATTCTATGGTGGCGATGCTTTTGGAACTTGGAAGTTTTTGCTGGTTAACACCAATGGCTAGCTTCATAGCGTTTGTGGAATAAGTTTTCATTTAAAAATTAGAAGTTATTGCTGGTTAATTTTAGGGAAAATTGTTTCTATTCCACAGAATGAGAGGCTGTAAGGTGGCTTTATCCTTGCCCATCTCATGTAAGGGCTGGAGAGCCACTCCCAAAAGGAGGTTAGCTGGTTGCTTTCATCACCACCCACCTTTGCTGGTTGTGTTCGACCCCCCGCAACTAGGGGTAATGGGGTTAACCTCATCTCTGTGAGGCGGAAGGTGATATGAGATGAATATCAACCATTTTCTTTTTAACATTTTTGCATAATTGCTAATGTGGCAAGCTGACATATATTTGGCATACACATATCAGATTTCATTGGTTTAATGAGGATAATAAGATGAAAGGACAAGTTTTTCTTTAAAGAATATAAGAAAAATCTGATCAAAGATCTAATTATTACTGAGTAAATCTTAGGACCTTAATTTGGAAAACTAGAAATTTAAGTCTTTATTTTTCATATAGGCAAAACTCATTCACATTTGAGACAGATTCTCTAATTCTAAACCAGGTGAATTTCTTTGGCATTGACAAGATAAGTTAATTTGACAGCCTATTGTTGCAGTTAATCTAGATCGTGATATAATGTCAAGTTCGTTCCCTAGTCTGTAGGAACTTGTCTAGTGAGAGGGTTTTGGTAGGAAATTTTCGTTCAAGGAATAGGATAAAGTGCTCTAAGTTAGGATGAGTCTACGTGTCTCTATTCCTCTTTCTGCTTAAAATAGTCCTTGTAAAATACGTGCGTTTGCAAGTTATGAAAATTGCAATGTTGTGAAGTTCAAGATTTTCACCATTTTTGTGGAAGTTTAATGATGGTCCAGTGCCAAAAAGATATTAAGCTTACTCTTGGAGCCTAAAGCTTATTATTCGGCATGCTGTGTCAGTATGTATGTACTTCTGCTAATGCCAATTTCTGATTAGATATTATTGAGGCCAGAGAATTGAATATCATAAGATATGGTCTCTCCTTTAGATGCCTTAAAATTCTCGTAGAATTTCGTAGAAGCTTTATGGATACTGGGCCAGTGCTTTATGGGTTTTCCTTGAAGGCAAGCTTTTTCCATCTTTAGTCTTTATGCTTTCAAAGAATGTCTTCAAATATTCAATGAGTTCTCTGTTTTGAAGCTGACATTTCAAAAGGCAACATCTATCAACAATTCCTCAACTCCAATGCAACTTGATAAAAATGATACCAGTATAGTTGTGAGGGATGAAATGCAAGATGAAGGATTTGCACATGCAGAAACCATCGTATGCCATTCTAAGGTGAGGCTGCTATTGTAAAGTTGCTTTAAAATGGTGGTTTTTTATGTCTTGCAATGAAACTAACGGGTCTTCAATTCTATTGAACTTTTCAAGCCAATTAGTCATGACGAAGATGCAAAATTTTCAATCTGGTTCTTACCATGGTATCTATTGTGATCCTTGGACTATATTGAGATTAGGGTCGCATGTTCAACCTGTATGGATGCATGAGTGTCTATTCACCTATCAAAAAAATAGACAAGTAGTCCATGTTGTATATTTCACCTTGAATGGGTTCGCTTTGAGAGGTGGTAATGATTAATGAGATAATTTTTTCTGTTAACCAATGTCTGCAGAAATTTGAGGATGATTTACGTGCACTGGGCATGAAAATAAAAGAGCATGAGGACAACATTAAACTTCTGAAGACTCAAAAAGACAAGTTAGACGACTCCATTATTGATTTGCAAGGTACACTTGTTTTGTTATTTCCGGTAGATTCACTGTCAGCATGGAGAATCCATTTTAAGCAATTGAATGAATCCTGGTTACAGCAGCAGATGATGAGTTTTTATGGACAAAATTTATGTTTGTCCTCATCACTGATATAATTATAACTATAATGGTAAACATAACTAGCTTTTTGTCGGATTTTTCCCTTCAAAAATTCTATGATCAAGCAGTCTCACAGGGTGTTGTTGCTACTTGTCAAAGAAGATACTCTAGCAACCACCTCTAATTCTTAACACACCGTGTAGGCTTACCTGGACTGAAAATTTCCTCAAGAACTTTCGGGAAGTTATAAACTCAATAATGAAAGCACATAAATATGGTCAATGTAGTTCACATCATTTTAGTTTGAAATTTCCAAGTAATTCAAGGATTTTTACTCTTTTTTTAATAGTTTATTTTCTTACAAGTTTCTTCTCATTTAATTCAGTCAGGCTTCGTTCTTCAAGCAATCCTCAGATTAAACTTGAGAATGACTCTGAACTTCAAACTGAGGAGCAAACAATTCAACAGATTCTACGGTATGAAAAATCTGCCGCTGGTGTTTTGTGCCAGTTGAAAACACGGTACAGTACTCAGGCTTCCCTTCTTCCCTTGACCAAGGATGTGGTCGGTATTGTTGCTCTTCTTGCAAAAGTAGATGATGATAATCTTAGCAGGTTGGTATCAGTTTGCATTTAATTTTCTGTGTCTTTCCTCGGTTTTTGGTGTTCTGCATGGTCATGATCCCATCATGATATGCATTTGATCATTATGGTTCTATCTTCACCCAAAACATTGCAAGAAATGACTAATTAAATAGGAGGTTCAAATGAATGAGATTGCCTGCTTGCTTACCTTGTTAGGAATGGGTTACTTTACTGAAGAACATACTGACTGTTAAGTCCTGCACTTTTGCTAGACGTAATGGCTTTTAACTTATTTGGAATGCAGGCTTTTTGCGGAGTACTTAGGAGTGGAGAACATGCTGGCAGTTGTATGTAAGACTTATGAAGGCGTCAAAGCTCTAGAAACATATGAGAAGGATGGCTGCATAAACAATAGTTCTGGTCTTCACGGGCTTGGGGCTTCCATTGGGAGAGCTTTGGATGGCCGGTTTCTTGTTATTTGTCTTGAAAATTTAATGCATGATCTCATGTGCTGTTCTCCTTTTTTTCTCTAACAATCTTGATTGGTTTTTCTTAAATTCTAAAATTTTTTCTCTCTCTGCAGACCATATGTGGGTGGTTTTGTGGCTGATGATCCACAAAGAAGGCTTGATATTATAAAACCAAGATTACCAAATGGGGAGTGTCCACCTGGGTTTCTTGGGTTTGCTGTGAATATGATCAATGTGGACAGCACAAACTTGCTTTGTGTCACAGCCAGCGGGCATGGCCTCAGGGAAACACTCTTCTATAATCTCTTCTCTCGTCTACAAGTATATAGAACGAGGGCCGAAATGCTATGTGCTCTTCCTTGTATAAGTGATGGAGCCCTTTCATTAGATGGAGGGATGATTAGGAGTACTGGCGTCTTTTCCCTGGGGAATTGGTAAGAAGCTCTGCTGTCACAAGTGAAATGTACATTTGTTACCATTTGTTCCATTATTACACTCTTCTTCTTTAAAAATTATTGTTCCAGTTAGCAAGGTGTTTACGCAAATGCCTCTACAAATAAGATTCTTCTCTTTAGCCTGGTGAAATTTCAATGAAATTAACAATTTCTTGGTCAGATGCTTGACCTGTAGGCTCTCTCTGGTGTTGCAAGAGTCAAATCACGATGGTGAGAGACATTGTGGTTTTCATGTTTCTTGTTCAGCCACCGGTTTATGAATTGTGAAGGCCTAAACTCTCGATTTTACACAATTTGAAGAAGAATTCTTGTTATACTTTATAGTATTAAGGCCTAGCAATATTTAATATGTTTGAACTTCATTATCTTATTAGGGTTTATGAATTACTATATATTATGGACAATTGTAAACTGAAAGATATTTTAAACCTTGTGGACGTGAAGGTCGTTGGTTCATCGGTAGGGATTTCCTATGCTGCTACCTTAGTTTTGCAATGTCTCTGATGTTAGGGAACATGTAGCTGTGAAATTTCCGAAGCCTTTGGGGACACCATCGCTACGTGAAAACTGCGTTGAAGCTGACAGGCAGGTCAAGGAGATGAAATGGAGGACAGAAAAGATGCTGGAAGATATGAAGAGAGAACAAGCGTCATTGCACGCTGCCAAGTTCAATTTTGAGAAAAAGAGGCAAGAGTTTATCGACTTCCTTTCTGAAAGCTCAACATATGCAAATCAGGTAGTTGCCCTAAACTGTTAGTATATCAGAATGATTTAAAGCTTGCTTATGGAAGTAACTAAATTCCTTTTTACTTTCAATCAGATAGACACCAACGAGAGGATAAAGATTTAGATTCATTGACAGATGTGAAAAATGGGGTCTGAGTTTCTCATTTAAGTCATGAAGTGTCGAATTAATTTGGCCTTTGTGAAAAATGTGTCAATGATTCCTGGACTTTTTAGGTCTGACATCATTTCTCCCAAACGATATTAGATTGGAAAAAAATTCCTCTTGTAGTGTAGTGCCAATTAAAATCTGGACGCCTTACTGATGGGCAATAGTTTGTCAATAATGCTGTTATGACTACAAAAGTTTGCCAAATGTCCTGTATCATTCTATATTTATGGAATGATTTCTAAATTGTAGACGTAATGTAAGTGCAGTATCAAATTCAAGGCGGCAGCAGATAGAGGAGATGGAGGAGCTATTAGAGGCACTTTTTGTTAACTCTGACAAAGATCCATGCCGCATTTCTGGTTGAGGAACCAGGAATAATGTGATGGGCATGAAAAGGGATTTTTTTCCTAACTCCGGCGAGGATTTGCTCCTTCAGCTGCTGACTCTGCAGATCTTGAGTAGAAATCTCTACTTAATAGATTCATGGGTAAACTGTGACCTTGGTCGAACTTTTTGCAAAAAATCTGTCGACCATCACCTTGTTTTCACTTCTTTTGGTAAATGGGCGCATCATGTTCGCCTTCTTGTGTAATTCTGTAGTTTAACGTATTAAAGGTCGTAAATTTTGTACAATATCTTGGGGCATCTAATTCTTTTTGCAGTAATATTAAAGAGTATTCACAGTATTGTTGCTTCCTGATAATGACTATGGGAAATCCCATGCACTATCGTCATGTAGATCAGAGTGATGTTTTTTCCATACAAGCATTAAAACAGAACCGATTGAATGGCTGAGGAAAAGAGAAGAAGAAACTGGCTTGTAAATTAGGATGCACAACACAATTAACAAACATAAGCTATGTTGGACAAAACGTAAAACTGGGTCATCTGTGAATTTTGGAACAACCTGCAGATTTTTGTACTATTTTTTTATAAAATTTAACATAGTATTAGAACCAACAATAAAAATAGGCAAGTCCAAAAGTTATGCAAACTGCCGCATGTAAAAATGGTTTGGGGTGAACTATTGTTGTTGTGGCATGTTAAAATAGACTATGTGAAGATGTTTTACGTTGCTGAGGAATTAAGTGAAAATTTAACTTTGATCTTTGATCGTTTTACTCCTTGACAAAGGTCTCCATGGGAAATAATAAAAAAATTCATTCCAATATTGGATCTTTGCAAAAATCAGTAAAATATGATGCTCCAAATTTTTTGTGAATGAAGGCAAATTTAGATGCTTTGAACAAAGAATGAGCAAATAATCAAATCATGTATTTTCACAATGAAAGAAGAAACCTAAAAACAGGGGGCAAAGATTATCGAACACTTAATATTGGATCTTTGCAAAAATCAGTAAAATATGATGCTCCAAATTTTTTGTGAATGAAGGCAAATTTAGATGCTTTGAACAAAGAATGAGCAAATAATCAAATCATGTATTTTCACAATGAAAGAAGAAACCTAAAAACAGGGGGCAAAGATTATCGAACACTTAGGGCGAAACGGTGCGTTCTAAAGGTGGTTTATTGCTTCGTGTGTGGAGAGCTGTGCGCAGGCACTGGTACGCTTCAGGCCTTCCACTGCGAATTCCGTCATAGTATGCCTCTCTCTCTTTCTCTCTCCGACTGTTTAGTTGCCAAGAAATTTCATGTACATCAACATTTTCGAGTTTGAAAGTTCTTTATTTCCTTCACTACCCAAGAGTCGAAATTTGATTGCTCCTCTTCTCGTTTTCATCCACTTTCTCATCATCCAAACGGGGATTTAGGATTTACGACTCAAGTTTCTTTGTATCGTTGATTTTTATCTTGTTACTTCTGCATGCGGCACTGTCTGCAATAAAGCCTTAAGCTTTGGAGGGACAACCTCACAAAATTGGATTTTGACTAGCTCCGGGTTTGCTGTGCTTCACTTGTGCATCACTTAGGGTTTATCTGGTTAAGTACCCGAAATACTATACCTGTTGAATTGTAACCATTATACGAATTGGAAATGAATGGATCAATTATAATCGTTTGTCACCGCTCGTTGCCTCTTGAATTATTACTAATGATTCTGCTTTTATTCCAATTCTTTGAGATGTCAACTGTTATGTGCTGTGTCACTGAACTTTATATTTTATATTTGGTTATCGTTCCGCCAATGCTTAATGTAACATGGCTGATGCAGTTTGGTAAACAGACAATCTTTGCATTCAGTTTCATTAATCTACTGCGGTTTGTGAACGAAACCGATACAATCAGGGTCTACATGCATTTTTTGTGTTGTGGTTTAGGGGGTTCCTAGTTTTGTTAGAGAAGATAGAGAGAACGCTCGACTAAGGGAGTAGACTCTTCCAGGTAAACTGTTTTATTTTTTTGAAAGGTAAAAATTTGAATACCTAGGTTATCTCCGTTTCAGTCAGTACAATCAGAGATCAATTTATGAGCTAGAAATGAGATCAAATTTTACTTTATAGTTTTTGCTACCTTGTAATTTGATTCGATTTCTTCACTTAATCTTCTATATTGGCTTATGATCGCAAATATATAAGGTAGTTCCTTGTCCGCAGGCTTTCATACCTATTTGGAACCCGAACAATTTGTAATAATATGGTATATGAAAATATTTTACATGGATTTTATCAGTATTGTGCACTCAATGCCTTGCATTTCTGGTGCTTTCTCTTTCAAGCCTTAAATATCTAAAAATGCAATAGTGCATTGTAACACAGATCCTCGTTTTCCTCTGTTTCAACTCTCAAATGGAACCACTTTTGGGTCTCTGATCCATTTACAGTTACCTCCTGCTGCTCCTGCTCTCTTTTTGTATTTGGTCACGTGGCCTTGCTGCTGGCTTTTCTTTGTATCCTCTCGGTTTTCTATCCTTTTGTTGCCTGTATATGTTTCTTATTGATGTTTAAAAGGAACTGCATTAGATGGTAACTACAGGATATTTTAGCATTCATGCAAAGAAAAGTGGGGAAAAGGTCTATTATTAGATGTTTGTTGCTCGGGCTTTCAACTCTTGCTTAAACAAGTTCATGTAGTTCATCTCAATTTTATGCTTCTTTGACATGCTGGGTTGCTGCTAGTCTTGCTCTGAACAGTGCTGATATCTTGTTTGAGTCTGGTTACTACTTTGTGCTCATGTAACCTTAATGCAATCCAGGAAGAGGCTCCTGAAATGCTGGAGAAAGTTAAACTAATCCTATTGGACACTGAAACGAGGGCAGGAGTAAAATTAATAGTATTGAATATTGAACCATGGAGTGGAGAAGTAAAATTAATCCTGTTGACTATTGAACCAGGGGGAAAGGATGAGTTCGATTCTGTTATCATTACCTTTGTTTTCTCCCCTACACAATAAGATTTCTTTTCTGATTATTCTTGATGTTTTCTTCATTGTTATTCCCTTGAAAGATTGTTATGGATAACACTTACTAATGAATATGCTTTGTACATCTTGATCCATGGCCTTGCAGAGAACGTGGGGGAGTGAGTTGATGGCAGGCAAAGCTGCAAAATCTGTAGTAAAGGCAATTGGGGAATACCAATACCCGTGGCAAGAAAAGTTAGCAAAATACAAGAATGAGCTATCCAAGGGTGTATGGGGTTCCTGGGAACTAGGGGCTTGGAAGCCTCTCGGCATAAGTGCTCGTCGCAGGGCTAGACTCCGCAAGGAGGTGCTCCTTGCAGAGCAAGATTGGCCATATGATCCGGAGAGGAAAGAGATGAGAACCAAGAGGAAAGGGCACAAATGTGACAGGATTGCTGCAGAGAAACGAGAAAACACTGCCAAGTTGATGCAGAAAATGCCAAAAATGTTGCTTGATTACAAGAAGCGCAAGTGGGAGAAGAAGATGAAGGAAGAAGACAAGGGCAAGTGAATGATTTCCTCTCGATCTTCCCTCCTTTTGTTACATGTTGCTTTGAGTTAAGGTCTTTCCTTTTGACAGCTTAGTGGACCGAGCTTAATTTGCATGACCACTAGGTTGTTTTGGTGTACGTACTTGGATAATTTCTTGTGCATTAGAGTGCACGGTAAGTTTTCTCCATTCATCTGATCAGCTACTTCAATTTGTTATTTGGTCTAGAAATTTGAACTTTCAGAAGCTACATCTTTTCTCAGTTTTACTCGAGTAAATAAAATCCAGAGGCATCTGCTAAACCAATGCTTGGTTGGGTATGCTTTAGAAGTGCAAACTTATCATCGATCCACTCTTTCCCGAATAGGAATGGGTAATGTAATTAAACCAATCCTGAGTTTCTCATAGCAGCCTGCTGTTTTGGTGGTGAAAGAACAAAACTTGATGACCCAACTTATTGATAAACCAATAAACCGTAGTTTAACTCCCATATGTCATTTCAATAATAAATTATTTTCTGACACTTAATTTTTTTTGGTATTACTTGAAAATGAAAATAGTTTAGAATTTCGCGGGCTCGATCTTTTATCACTCGAAATATGATACAGAAAAGCACTTGAAAGTTTAAAAGACACGGACGGGGTATATCTCGTCGCGTCAGCGCTTCCGTTTTTGACTGATTTAGGGAACTCCACTCGTGTGGCGCGAAACTTAAAGACCCTTTGGTTCTGCTGTCAACGTTGTGCACGAGGTGTTGGGTCCACAGGTCCCACCATTCCTCGTCCCAGACGCCAGAAATACTGAAAGGTGTTTCAACTGGTGAGTTTGACTTGGCGACTTCTGGCATTCATTCCGGCAGCAGTTTGGTCGGGAGGAAGGCTGTCAAAGCGAACAATGTCGTACAACTAGTGTGACGGATGTTCTATACGAACTCCAACGAGTTGTGTAAAGAGGCATCGGTATTGAGCTGTCCACTGTGAGTAAAACTGACCTGACCAGACCCTTTTGAGTTGAGTGTAATGCTCTGGTTGTGAAGAGTCGTGGTTCTGTGATGGAAAACGTAACGCCAGCATGAAAGGCAAGAGACGCGTCCATTTCCAGAGGCGTTGAATTTTCGTTTTTCGTGTTTGCATTAAGAAGCTTGGTTCGAGAAAAATGAACACATCTGGTCAGGATCGAAGGTGCAGGAGAAGAGGAACACCAGACTGGAGGTGTAGCGAGATAGCAATAGACGGTAGAACTTTATGTGAAAAACACTATCTTTATAGCCAGAAGCGTAGAATGGTAAAGCCTGCTTGTGAAAATGGTCGTTGCGAAAAGAGAAAAACGAAACGACAAAGGGTGAAAGAATATTTGAAAAATGACCATACGGGGCTTGGAGGTGGACTTCAAGGGAGTTTTGGTGGTGGGAATGGTAACGGTGCGAATATTGGGAAGGAGATAGCGCGGCTTTTTGTTGAGGTCAGTGATGGAAATGGTGGTCTGGGTCTGAATAGTGAAAGCACGCAGCTTTTGACTTGTGGCGATGATCCAGTAATTGGTGAGGCTGCCCGGGGAGATGGTGGTCGAGTCCCTGGTGGCGGCGGTGGACGAGTTCAAGGTGCGAACGGTGAAGCTATCATTGGAACTCGTGGTCCGGGCCTTGATGGCGAAGCAATTCAGCTGGGGGGCTCTGAAGACACTTTCAAAGATCGTGGTGGGTTTCCTGCAGACCAAGAAGTTCACCTGGACGGGTTTGGTAGAACTGAATTCGAAATTGATGGCATAATTCTTAGTGGTCGTGAAGAAACTCAAAATTCATACGTTGAGAATATGAATGGAAATGATGCTCTTAAGGGTCTTGACGATGGTAAAGCTGTTCAGGCTTGGAACACCGGAATTGCTCCTGTAAACAGTGCGGCGGTCCCTGATGGCCAAGTAATTCAGGTGGGTGGGTTTATGGAGAATGTTTTCAGTGAAGATGCTCTGGGTTTCACGGGCGAAGGATTTCAAGGCTTCTTCACTAAGGTCAACGGTGAAAACGTTGTTGATAAAAAAAGTGAACCCCTTTTGGGTGAAGCTACCGTTGGTAACTGTACCTTGAGTTTTGGTGATGGGGGCATCCAGTTCGGGTGCGGGGAAGTTGCCCTTGCAAATCTTAATGGTAAAGGAGTCCACGGTCTTCCCAATTGTAATGTGCGTGGAAATGGAGGCGAAACTCTCGGCGTTGAAGCAATTCAAGGTGGACGCGTTGAAATTGGAGGTGGAAATGGTGACGGAATGGAGGTACTGGGGTTGAAAAGAAAGCGTGGTCGGCCAAAGGGATCGGGATCAAAAAATAAGAAGAAGATTCTTGCTGCTGAAGCTGGTGAAAGTATTGAAAGGTTGAGGGAAGTTTCTTCTGAAAATGGAGTCAGAGAAGAGGTTGCTAGGTCCAAGGGAAAGCGGGGTAGGCCCAAGGGTTCAAAGAATAAAAAACCAAGTATTGAAATGGAGACAAGCCATGGAAAGCCTGGTGACAATGAGGGTGGAAATAGCAGTGCTCAAGGGACCGTTTGTCCTACAGCCTTGGACAATGACAAGCAAAGTCTTGTGGGCAGCAAAGATATTGAAGGTGGGAATGGGATAGTTGGGTCAAAAAGAAAGCGTGGTCGACCAAGGGGTTCAAAGAATAAGAATCATGCAGGTCAAGCAAATCAGGGAATGCCAGGAGAAATTGGGATTGAGTTTAGCCGCCGGAAGCGTGGTCGACCGAAGGGTTCAAAGAATAAGAAAAAGGATCAAGGAGTGCCCGGCGTTACTAGTGATGGGCAAACCAAGAAGCGTGGTCGACCAAAGGGTTCAAAAAATAAGAACAAGCTGGCCGGTCCAAAAAATGATGAAGTAGCTGCCGGAACTGTGGTTCTTACCGATGGCCGTTATAAATCTGTTTGGCCAACGGAATTGGAGAATGACAGGCAAGCTTTTACTGATAGTAAAGGAGGAAATGAGATTGTCAGGCCAAAGAGTAAGCGTGGTCGACCAAAGGGTTCAAGGAACAAGCAGAAAACTCTTGCCGGTGAAGAAAATAGGGGAATGCCATGCCAACTCATGGGCAGAAATGATGGTAGTGGTGTTGAGCCAAGGCAGTCTGAGAACGAGAAGCCTACTCCTGTAAGTGAAGATAAGGGGATGCTGCTGGAAGCCATGGGAGTTAATGGGAGTGCAAATAAGGTTATCCAACCAAAAGATAAGCCGGAGGGTTCGAACAGTGAGGAGCCATCTCTTCCCACAAAAGGAGAGAGCCGCTGTGAGGAAGTTGCAGATAAAAAAGGTGGTGGTGTTAACGAAACAAAGAAGAACCAAGGTCCACCCAGAGGCTCAAAACATAAGGGAGCTTTTCTTGCTGGCGAAGCTTTGAATAAGAAAGCAGCGCCGATGCACCATGATCGTGCATTTCTTTCCAAGTTTGTTCCGGTTGAGCAAATGAGGTTTTCTGGTGAAATAGAGAAGGAATCCAGTGGCTTAGAATCTGAATCGCAAAAAGTCTGGAAAAGGAGTAGAGTGGGGCCCGGGAAGTTTGACAACCAACCGAGTAACTTCGATGACATTAGGCGTGGAAGATCAGCTTCAATTGGGTTAAAAGATTCAGGATTATCGGTGAGTTGCTTCGCACTATCTCTTTTCTTTCTGGCCGTCATTTATTTTAATCTGGAGTTCACAATGGTTAAAAAATTACTAGAAGCAAGAGCATTATGGATATTACCAGCAAATTGAGTGGCTATGGGAGAACAATCACCGCCAGATTATTTTGAGTTCTCATGCCAGGACTTTTCTGGTAACTTGGCATTCATTATATTTTTAATCGGATGTACGGATTAGTCAGGCTTGTAGCCGAGTTTTGAAGTTGTGCCTTTGTTTGCTGAGGGCTCTCCTTATCTGGAAACTAAAGAATATTAATATATGTTCTAAATATAGATACTGTAGTTATGGACATAATTCAAAATCTCTATGGACAAAAATCCGGTGTCATCCTTTTTCCGCCTCCTTCAATGGAAGAGGAGAATGCTGCATTTTAGCAACTTCGCAAAATTATGTTGTGGTAAACCAGGTTCTTTGAAATAATTGGAGGCAGCAAGCAAATCTAAATATGACTTGAATTTAGTCCATGATGTTCGCAAAACATGAAATTGAATGTCTCTGGTGCTCATTTCCAAGGTGGGAATGGTTTACAAGTGGAGATGTTTTGGCTGCTCACATGGTCTTTGTAGTGAAGTTCTGCAATCTGAGCCCACTGACTCTGAAAGCAAGCAATTTGTGTAGTGGTACCGTTTTAGCAATTTTACTTTTTCAGTACTCCTATTAGGCAGGATATTCTACCCTCAGTGCACGTGAAACAAGCTGATTTTAAATGTGAGACAAGTGTAAATGACAGAAATAAGATATTTTGCATCATTGACTGATCTATCCAATTCTTTGTCGTATGAGTCTTTTTACCCCCACCCCCTCGCCCTGCCCCCTTCTCTTCTTGTGGTGCAATATTGCATTTTTTTAAAAAGCCCTGACAGAATGCTGTCCCTGTTATGCCCTATTCTGTTGCCTCGTTATTGTTCTGATGGAATTAGCATTAAATAGTTTAACATAAACATTTTCAACTGCATGCCAATCTAATTATGTTTTTGTGTAGGGTGCTGCTAGCAAGAAGAGACGGAGGAATTCAACATGCCATCATTGCCGGAGAAACGATAGAACCAGTTTTGTTACTTGTTCAAATTGCATAAAGAGACGCTATTGCTACAAGTGCCTTGCAAAGTGGTAATAATAAGAACTCACACAGAGCTCTTTTAATACCCTTAGCCTTTTGAGTTCAGTGTCTGCATTAAGAGTAATAAATAAGATTTCAACTTCTTATGATGTGTTTCAATGTGCATAGGAGTTGATTTTTGAAAACTGTGGACATTGTGTGTGAACCTCCATTATATTTCTTTTCTCATCTGTTTTGTTGATTTAACATGGTTCTTATCCATAGGTTCTGATAGTACTGTAAATAAATGAAATAGGTACCCAGAGAAAACTAGGGAAGATATGAAGATTGCATGTCCATTTTGTCGCCGTACTTGCAGTTGCAGTATATGCCTCAAGGAGGATTTAAATGTGATGCTCTGTACCTTTCAGATCCTTCTTGTTTTCCTCTTTCTTTCTTCTTTTCTGTCTCAATTTGCTTTGGTTCAACATGTCACCTTTTATATTCTAAAGAAGTATTGGTTTTGGCAGATTCAACATGAACAAGAGGATATGGACATCAACGTCAAATTGCAAAAGTTGCTTTACTTGCTGTATAAAACTCTGCCTCTCCTCAGGCAGATTCAACAAGAGCAGAGCTCTGAATTAGAGGTGGAAACCAGATTACGTGGTATTGCACTTTTGATATGATAACCACGGAGTAAATTTAGTGACCAGCCTTTTTTAACTCAGAGTGCCTGAAAATGGATTTCTTCTTCTCATTCATAGGTGTCATGATTGTTGAAGAGGATATTTCGAGATCTATACTTGACGACGATGATAGAGTATATTGGTAACATCTTATTTTCCCTGCTGGAACTGAAATGTCTGTTATTGATGAATTCAAACTTGTGGTACCTCTATTTCATACTTTTCTGTCTTCATGAAGTTGATTACGTCTCTCTGTTCTGGCATTTGTAATTTTATCCATAATAGTTAATTATTATTTCATTACCCATCACAATGATTAAGATAACTTTCAGTTTTAGCTCTGAATCTTCATTTAAATGCACTGGAACTTCTACATATGTGATTATGTTCACAATGGTACAAGTTTGTAATTGCAAGCTCGTGGTTGTTCAACAGTGACAATTGCAATACATCAATTGTTAATTTCCACAGAAGCTGCGCCAATCTTGATTGTTCTTATGATCTCTGTCTCACTTGTTGCCGAGAACTAAGGACAGGGTTGCAATGTGGAAGTGATGGTCAGACTGCAAATGGGAAGGCATGTGATTGGGAGAGCCATGTTGCCCTTCCTGTGAACGAGGGCATAACTGATATGTCATGTAACTTTCCTGATTGGAAAGCAGAGGCCGATGGCACGATTTCTTGCCCTCCCAAAGTGAGAGGAGGTTGTGGTAGGGAGATGCTTTCACTGAGACGCATTTTTGAAGCTAATTGGATCGAAAATTTGATTAAGAGTGCAGAGGACCTTGCTTTCAAGTATCAGCCACCAGACAATGATTTTTCTCAAGGATGTTCTTTGTGTCATTCTATGAACATCGCAGAAAGTGCTAGAGGAGATTCTGAAGTAAGGCGGGCAGCTTATAGAGAAAGAAGTCTTGATAACTTTCTCTATTGCCCAAATGCTCTTCACTTAGGAGACAATGAGTTTAAACATTTTCAAATGCACTGGACGCAAGGTGAACCTGTCATAGTTAGAAATGTCCTAGAAAAGACTTCTGGTCTTAGTTGGGAACCAATGGTCATGTACAGGGCTTTTGTTGGGGCAAAACAAATACTAAAAGAGGAGGTAGCCAGGTTTAAAGCCATCGATTGTTTAGATTGGCGTGAGGTATTCGTTTCCTCTCCATGTTGAAATTTTATTTCATGATTATTGAAGTGCTCATATTTCTCTCCACAACAACAACTCTCTTGTATGACACCACTTGGTGCATTTCTTGAGTGGTAATATGATTCTTCGATTTGTCATTGTGGTGCGTTCATTTCAAGTTTCTAACTTCTCTGATGGATGTCCTACATAGATGATCGATTACGATCCAGTAACATTTATGTCATCCATAGGCCATCGTTCATCGTCCATAATATTTTCTGTATCACTTGTGAATGGAATATTTTTGTCTCCCCATTTAAGCTTAATGTTACATCTATTTCAATGTTATGCAACAAAAAAGGCTCTGCTGCAATACCTAGTTTCTGTCTACCAGTAATTATCATGAGCTGTGGGTTTGAGAGTCAAATCTTGTTCTGATTCAGTGGGAACTCTCAAACTTGGGAGCGTATTATCATGCAGTACTATCTGTGCATCCTCTCAGGCTGGGTGGCTAATGGAAAAGGTCACCAAGCGAAGTTACCGGACTTCTTTGTTGAGAGTGCCCTCCAATTTGGAGTTTCACCCAGCTGGGCTAGGCTCCCTTGGGTTGAGTATACTTTGTCCCCTTTTGGTTAATAATTTTGAATTCTATCCAAAGTTCATTCTGAACAATCAGTCACCCGTGATTGCATGATACTCTGGACAATTTCAGTCGTTCTTTCTGTGTTTTCCCTAAAGGAAAATTATAGGTTTAAACGTACATTTATTTAATTGATGTCGAGCTTGGGGCAAAATTTAGGATCAAATGATCAAATTATTGTCATATCCTCCAATTCTGACCATTCTAACTGCTGCACTGAAACACTTAGCATGCACAAAGGATGGTTTTTTTGAGTTGAAACGAGGGAGGCCACTTTAAGCTTTGGGTAGTTGACTCACTTTTGTGATGCATTTGAAAGTTGATTGAGAAGCTACTTGGCAATTGTATATATTACCTTAAAAGAGTTAGGTAAAAAAAATTCCTGTTTCTCTCTCTCTCTCTCTCTCACTCTTTTATTTTTATTTATTTATTTATTTATTATTTTTTATTTTTATTTTTTTGAACTTTAACCAGATCTTCTCAGTATGACTACAGTATGGTATACCTTACTATCTTTTGGTCTGTCAACCCATAGCTTTTGCAAAAATGAGAAAAAGATAGAATTCCTTTAGATTTCTGGTTAATGAGATGAAGAATGGAGGTATTCAGCATCTAACGTGTAAGAAATTTTATGTAGCATGTTGCACATATTTTTCTGGCAAGACCCTGTGAATGCATTACCTGCTACTGTCGGATGCTGTTCTCTCACATTTTTTTTCCTTCTGCTGAAAATATATTTTCTTGCGAACTTAAGCTGTGAACTTTTTCACCTCTATTGTTCCTGCAGGTTGAGATTAGTATCTTTCAGTTCTTCAAGGGCTACCTACAGGGCCGTAGTTATGCAAATGGGTGGCCAATGATGTTGAAGCTGAAGGATTGGCCACCGTCAAACTCTTTTGAGGAGTGTCTGCCAAGACATGGTGCTGAATTTGTTACCATGCTTCCCTTCAGTGACTATAACAATCCCAGATCTGGTCTTCTGAATCTAGCCACAAAGCTTCCTGTTGCTTTGAAGCCAGACCTGGGACCCAAAACATACATTGCTTATGGATTTTTGGAAGAGCTTGGTAGGGGTGATTCTGTGACAAAACTACACTGTGACATTTCTGATGCGGTATGCAAGGATTTCAGCTATTTGGGCTGAGTTGTAATGTTGACAGATTGTTGTTTCTTTGCTTCCTGACCTCTACATCACCTTGTTAATATGCTCTTTGCCTTCTTCACCTTTGGTTAGTCATGAATAGGCATGTGGTGACAAGTTTCATTTTGAGAAGCTAGTCGTGGCTTTTAGTTTCTTAGTGTTTGAAATTGTCTTTGCTTACTCTATTGTCGTTTTCTCAATTAGGCCATTTAGGGAAATAGTAAATTGGTTTCTGTTGCATATAAACACTCGAGGGGCTTGTGATATGATCTACGTTTTACATCCAGTCCACTATTACCTTCATATAACCTTTTCCATACCTTCATATAATTGTCGACAAGCACTCATTTGCATCTTTTTCTTTATGCTTTTTATTTTTATTCTTTAAGCTTGCTCTTCATTATTGTTCATCACTTCTAGTTTTTTAATCTGCCAGAGGTTGAAATCATATTTTTCCTAGGATGTTATTCATTTTTCCAAGATGATTCTAAGAACATGATTCTATGGGAAACTTTTCTGGTTAATAATTGTCGGCCATCTGGACACAAAATTGGCATAGTGCTGAGCTGCTAAAAGTACCCATACGTGCTTTCGAGATGTCAATTTGTCTTGCTTCTACTTCAACTCCTAACAATTTTCTTTCTTATTTAGGTTAATGTACTGACTCACACAAATGAAGTAATGATTCCTCCAGACCAACAAAATGTCATAGAAAAGTTAAGAAAAAAATATGAAGCTGAAGATTTCCAAGAGCTTTGTGGTGGGACTCATAAGTTGCCAAAGACATGTAGAAGAAAGCCACCAAATAGATATTGCAAAGATAAAAGCATGGTGCGTAAATATCCTACAAAAGCAGATTTTACTGAGATTGACTCTTCCTTGCTGGAAAGGCTACTTAATCTCCATTATTTGCAGCCTCCTGAAATCACAGCTGAAGTAAAGTCTGTCTGTGGGGAAGATTCTTCAGGTGCAACAGTTTCAGGCAATGTAATTAAAAACTCAGAGTCAACCCAGTTAGATGCAGATTCAGCTAGAGACTCCCTTCAAAACAGTGATATCTCGGGTGTTGCACATGGAGGTGCTATTTGGGACATTTTCCGCCGGCAGGATGTACCCGTGTTAACTGAGTACCTACAGAAGCATCAGAAAGAATTCTGCCAGATCAATAATCTGCCTATGAATTCTGTAAGCATTGTTCCCCAACAAAGTTGGCTAAATTATTTTCACTTGTTTGGAGTTTTAATGTATTCACTTGCACTTGGTTCAGGTTATTCATCCTATTCACGACCAAACCTTCTATCTAAATGAGAAGCATAAAAAGCAGCTGAAGGAAGAGTTCGGTAAATACTTTTGCATTGCCAAATAATTTAATTGCCATATGCATAAGGACTCACTATTTTATCATCATGAATCATAATCAGGTGTTGAGCCATGGACATTTGATCAACACCTTGGTGAGGCTGTGTTCATTCCTGCAGGATGTCCTCACCAAGTGAGGAATAGACAGGTGATTTCCTTTCAAATCAGTTGTCCTCAGCTAGCCTTTTAGCAGGATTAGGAAATCTGATTTCCTCTTTCCTTTCCTGATTGATGCTAATATCCTCACCCTAAAAAACAGATATAGAAACAAAAATATGTGACAGGGTATTGTATTGAGTCTTTTTTGGTTACCCAGTTCTGCTGAAGTAGCCATTTGGCCTGAGGACGTTCGGAAGAAACCTTGACGTATGTACTGTTGTCTATCTCTGTTGGTTATGAGAATGACAGACTAACCAAAATTGTAATGACAACAAGAAATTTATGGAGTCTTGGTAGCTATTTAAGACTGTTCAAATACTTAAAAAGTTTTTAACTTAATTATGTACCATATCAAGTTTAACACTTTCTCATCTTCCCTTCCAGTCATGCATCAAAGTGGCTCTTGACTTTGTTTCGCCTGAGAACGTTCAAGAATGCACACGCTTAACTGAGGAGTTCCGCCGGTTACCAAAATACCACAGATCTAAGGAAGATAAATTGGAGGTACGTGTAATTTCAATCGTTCTTGTGGCAACTCCGTACTTGGCTTTCGCATTCCTTGTAGTGCCATTTTTTTTAAACCAATAATTTACGTAGATGGCATGGCTATGTGATTTTATGAATTTCCTTTTTCACATGCCTAGCTTTAGTGTCAAAGGTGGTTATGAACCCCTATCCAATGAAACAATATCTTCTAATTTTTCATCTAGTATTCCATGGGTGAAAAATGCTGCCAGCAGGTTAATGGGTAAATTACTTGTTCTGGTTTGGCACATGCTACACTTAGTGTCACACATACGAGGCCACTGCTTCTTGTATTTCTTGACCCTTCTGACGCTCTGGCGATATCTTTCTTCCCAGGTGAAGAAAATGGCTACGTACGCTGTTTGTGCTGCTGTAAATGAAGCTAGAAGTCTGATGTCAAAAGTTGTGTAAGTCCTCTTGTCCTCATTACATTCCACTGAGACATCTTACTCTTATAAGGCCATGTATTACTTGATGTAAGCAAACTTGGTAAATTTCTTTCTAAGTACATTCCTCTTGATGAAACTTTTAGGCTAGCTCAGTGATTACTTTTGGATTACTTTTGGCGCTCATCAATTTATCTTGTATGCTGGAATCCTTAAGCATTAGGTTCACTTCTTTTGGAGGGAAATTTTTAGGGGACCCAAGTTGAGTTTCGCTGGTTTAATGTTTCTATTTGGCTACCTCATATAAAAGATTTACCAAGAAATTCAGAGTGATGATCCTAAATTTGAAAGGAAAAATTGAGTGTTTATATAGTAATTTACTTTTCTTAATAAGATTTAAGAAATAAAGATTAGGCAAAGTTCTGGGAATGTCTTGAACAAGAGAAACAAGAAAGAGATTAGAAAGCATATAACTAAGTGAGCAAGGTAAGATTTCAATGTTAATGGAATATTATCATAGGTGATGCCAACTTATTCCTATTCTCCTGACCCTTTAATGCGTACATGCCATTTCTTAGCTTCTGACGGTTGTCAGTGATCTTGCAGTTCATCAAATGACAAGAAAGCTAAGGAGCAATCTTTTTAATCGAGGTCTCCTGCTTGTAAAGAAGAAAAGACAACGCAGAAACTAAATTTCTGTTCAGTCTCTTTCTTGGAGACGTTGTTTAGAACAGTTGGCGGCCATTAGCGATGTTTTGCTTATTCAAAACCTTTGACTGCTAATTTTAGTCCCAAAGATTACAGGGTCTACATCGTAATTTACTCTGCACTGTACAGACTGAACTTCGTGCATATCGTACTGAATTTGCAGGTTAACTTTCAATGCTGCGTATGCTTAGATATCAGAGCACGCTTTCAAGAAGATGACACAGATTCTGAAAAGTCCAAGAAAAAATCTCCACGATTTTTAGGCTTCCGCAGCCTATTGAAGATGGATGTATCAGCGTTGTGGACCAAGATTTGGCTTCTAACACAAGTCGCTAAGAACGATACAAAATAAAATCTACTCTCAGAATAGGGGATAATGCAATAAATTCAAGAATGGGTCCCATACTATAAAGCGTTGTCGTTTGTATGATAGTTAGCCTAAAATGGTAGATATTCTTGAGCCCTCGTGCCTCGTCTTCGTTCAGATATTCTCTGCTTTCTTACAATATCTGTATTCTTGATCCTTCCTCTAATCCCTTTGTATCTACAAAATTCTCCTACCATGCATGATAATCCCAAATTCTGAGGCAAACCCATTTCGATTGGCCTCTGATTCTCTCCCAGCCACTGCTAAAAATATCTCATTTTGAACCCTCTATGAACCCCGGAATTCTTATTCTGCCAGCCTAAGGTTTCCCTCCACTTTCGTTCCCTTTCCCAGGAAAAGAGAATTCCAACACCCTCATGGCTGCCGCGCTCAGACTTAAATATGCTAATGAAACGGCGTCGGTCACTCTCTCCCAGTTCCGGTACTTTGTGTTCAGTTACATGCACGCCGGCCGCTCGCCGAGCTCTCACTGTGCACACCGGACCAAGTGGGACGACCTCTACATGAACACCCCCTATCACTTCGCTTCCTTCAAACCTGTGTCTTTACGAGGCGAGTTCGTTGAGAAGGGTACCCAGTTCCCTGAGAGTTGTCGGAGAGACACTCAGAGTTGCGGTTTTGATAAGAATTGGAGGGAAATGTTGAGCGGTAGGTGTACCACTATGTTGAGCTCCGATGGAGACCCACCGGAGGTGTGGTCCGGGGATGGAATTGTGATAAGGACGGGTAATTCGACCTTGCACGTGGTTCGTGGGGGCGGTGGTGGTGCAGGCACTGGCTCAGGCGGTGGTGGCTTCGGGTCGAATTCAAAGGACGGACGCTGGGGAGGGTCCAACATGGGGAATACTTTTCCGACACCGAAGGAGATTTGTACGGGGCTTGACAAGTATGTAATTGGGCAGGAGAGGGCCAAGAAGGTGAATTGCGTTTACATTTAGTTGGTTTTACATGGCTTTTGATAGTTTCGCTGGAGGTAGTGCATTTACTCTATGTCTTAGTTTCTGCTAGTAAATACCGTTTGATGACTTTGGACTTGAAGATTATGCTTTTATTTTCGGGTCTATGTGGTCAAAATTAAGAGGTTGGATTTATGTCTTTGCGACAAGTTATGGTGTCTTCCACTCTCAGCTGCATGATTCTGTTGTGCATAGAAATATATATTTGGTGTGTGTACATAAGAAGGATGACTCTGAAACGTGTGTGATGAGTCGCATATGTCTATATTTTGATCAATAGTCTTCCTTAATGCGTAATGTTTTTGGAAGTTCCTTTTTTAACAGTTCTCCTAATTGTATTGCTTGGCTACAGGTGCTTTCTGTCTCTGTATACAACCATTATAAGAGGATATATTACGACTCTCTTCAAAAGTGGTTAGTATTATGCCTCCAGTGTATAACTTGTCTGAATCTGTATCCTTTTATTTTTCTACATACCTTCCTTGTGCTTCTGCTTATGGTTTCTATCCACACTGGCAATTGTTAAATTCCACACATGCTTTGATGGAGTTGGTGTATGCTGTGTCTGGAATGGGTAATCATGTATGCCACATTTGCATCTATTGAATTGCTATGGAATTTGGTATTGTTCTCACGGCCTTATTGAACTGTTGGAATTGATTGATTGACATCCCCTTATGAGAGTGCTGCGTGAAGCCCTTTGGATTATGAGGCTAATTGTTGGTGTGGGCAATCTTGTGCTTGCCTTTTGCTGGTTGCTACAATTAATGATGGTTATTAGGTTAGATTGATATATCTAACATGCTACTACTATCTGGAAAGTTAGGCCAGCAGGAGATTCAAGTGACAAGAACACAGATGTAACGGATGATGAAAGAGTAGAACTCGAGAAAAGTAATATTCTTCTAATGGGGCCTACAGGATCAGGTAACTTAGCATAATCCTTCTGATTAAGGGCTTTGAAATCTATTTTTCTTTTTATGTTTTTGCTTTCCTTAGGAATGTCAATCTTTATCAAAGTTTTTGACCTAAAAAATAGCAAAAGGTCAGTTCATGTTGATACCACTCTACTTATTCTCCTTAAATGCTATTTCAAGGACAGGGAAGACATTACTTGCCAAAACCTTGGCTCGGCTTGTGAATGTTCCCTTTGTCATTGCAGATGCAACCACACTAACTCAGGCAAGTTAATGATTCTTTGTTGTTTCATAACCGAGGATCAAAAACATCAATCTGTTCTTTGTTGAGAATTTAGCAAGCATAAATTAGTTTGCTTTTGGGAAGAGTGCATTGGTGATCAATGAAATTTTGGAAAACTATGGACCCAAAGTCACCATGGTTTGCTACTTTCCCCACTAAATTTAGAGAAATTTAGAAACAAACCAACCCCAACACTGCCACACAAACCACTTCCCCCAACAAAAAGGAAAAAAAAACCACACTGACACTCCAAAAACATTCCATCCAAACTTGAAACTTAGAAATGAATATAAATGTATGCATGTGATTTACACATGTCGAGGGGCCATTTTTTGATTCGGAGGCATCCTGGATCTTATTTAATGGTCAGGATGTATCAGAGGGTTAAAATTTGTTTAGAAACACTAGCTTGCTACTATTCTTTTCTCTTGTACAGATGCATATCTTAGCTATAAAACAGCGTTTATTCAAGTCACACATGTAGTTGTGTATTCATGTTTCATTTTAGTTAATGGTTAGTGATTTGATTTCTTGGTTTGAAGTGTAGTTGCTGTTTATTATAAATACTTGATTTTGGTTTGGCAATGACTTCATGATTCTGTTTGCAGGCAGGATATGTAGGGGAAGATGTGGAGTCTATATTATACAAACTCCTTACGGTAATTCAGACAAGCCTATCCTAATAATGAGCATCATAAATTTTGTGAAGCACTAATATATTCTGAAAGTCAAAACTTCCTTCAGTGGCATATTGGATTGTGTATTTTTTTTTTTTCAGTTACCATCTTGGTTATATGACTTATTTTGCTACCCTCTTTCTGTCCTTTGCCTTTGGATTGTGTTTTCAAGCTGAACATGTAACGTTTTATTATTTTTTGCTTTTTAGATTCTGATGAGAGTAGAAATGCAGTTTTCTTTATGAGCCAGAGGCAGGGGTTTACAGTCGCAGAGAGAAGTTTAGATGTTTTCTGTAGGCAATCATGTCAAGGCAATCAAGGATTGCAATATTTGGTTTGTAACTGAGATATATCCAAAATTAAAACTACTACTTGATAGGTCACTAGTTTATAGGCTGCAGATCATTCCTTATTCACTAATATGAGTTATGGAGTTGTAAGGTGCTTTCAGCCCTGGATCTGTCAAAACTTTTGGTATTGGACAAACGAATTTGGAATCAGTATTTCAACGGTAAAACTCCTTGTGTATTGGTAAAATATGCTTAGTATTATCTGAGTGCTTACCAATGTATACTTTTCTTTCGCTGCCCTGTTCAAGTTTTCTAACCTCCTTTGTACCTAAGCTTCTACTCAGTTGTTACAATGTCCTTGCTTTAGGCAAACAAATATTCTAACCGTGTCATCCTCGAGAGCAACTTCTGTCTCCCTATTTTTTTCTCGAGTGGGCAGACATTGCTGCAGAAATTTATGCTTGTGTTCAGAGAAAAAACAAGGGTGATTCAATTGGAACTTACGAGCAAATATATATATATATATATATATTTAAAATAAAAAAAATAAAAAATAAAAATTTCCTAGCTTATAGTATCTTCCTGAGTATTACACTTCTTATCAATTGCATCAGTTGGAGGTGTAAGAAATGTATTCTGTTTCGCCTTAATATAAGCATGGGCCTTATTTGGTGGATTAATGATTGTAGGTTTTTAACTTGTGCGTTTGTATTCCAGGTTGCTGACTATAATGTGGCAGCTGCCCAGCAGGGCATTGTTTACATTGATGAAGTTGACAAGATTACCAAAAAGGTTCCGTCACTTTTTTACACTCAATTCTCATCCTTCCGCGCGCCTAAACCCCCCAGCCCCCCACCCCAACAAACACAAAAAGTCTTGTGAAAAGACTTTGGTTTTTAATACTTTCTATATCTTCCCCTTCTCCATGTTGCAGGCTGAGAGCCTTAACATCAGTAGAGATGTATCTGGGGAGGGTGTTCAGCAGGCATTATTAAAGATGCTGGAAGGAACAGTAAGTGCACCTTTTATCTAAATTGATAATGAAGATTAATTAATGGTTCGTTGTTAGTTACTATTGGACATGATGGAGATGGTATGTCACTGTCGAGGCAGCTTCAGAAGCTTTTTGCGTAATAATAAGATCCTTGTTCATGGATGAACACATTAACTACAAGAAATATTAAACTTTTGTTAGTGGAATGGTTGTTTGCTTCCTTACAGTCTGATCTATGGACTTCCATCTGTTTTAGGTTGTTAATGTACCTGAGAGGGGAGCAAGAAAGCACCCTAGAGGTGAAAATATACAGGTATGTGCATTGTGGTATTCTTTTCACAAGTCAGGAAGAAAAAACAGTTTTTAATTTTATGTGCTGTTATTGTATCTTCTCAGATTGATACGAAAGACATTCTTTTCATCTGTGGAGGTGCCTTTAATGACTTGGAGAAAACGATCTCCGAAAGGTTGGCCCATATGTAGATAAGGTTTTGTGGTATTAGTTGTATGGCTTCCTTTTTTCTTTTAAAAGAAAAAAAAGTTGAAAGTGTCTTCAATTCCAGGCGCCAAGATTCTTCTATTGGTTTTGGTGCTCCTGTTCGTGCCAACATGAGGACTGGTAGTGTTACAGATGCTGCCGTTGCATCATCTTTATTGGAGACTGTAAGTGCATGCCTATCCTCAATGAGGAACTGCTAATGGCTTCCTTTTGTTAATCAAATTATTTCTTAACAAGAAACATTAGTTCACTACTTAATACTTTACAGCAGCTTTAGGTTGTTGCATTCTAATGCCAATTTTCTTCTTGGCAGGTTGAAAGTAGTGATCTCATTTCATATGGGTTAATACCTGAATTTGTTGGACGGTTTCCCATTCTCGTCAGCTTGTCAGCACTAACTGAGAACCAGCTTGTGCAGGTGATATGTCGTACCATGTTTTTCTTGCTCTGAAGAATTTTGTGTGAAAATGAGATTCACACAACTATTCAGATTAAAATTTGACTAATTGGGGCATATTTTTTAACATTTCTGTTGGTTATTTATTTATTTGGATGCATTTTATTGCACTTCTTTAAATGCCACCATGCCAATCTATTTAAAGCTTTTTATTCGGTATAAGGAATTCAACTCATGGCAATATTGTTTTGTAGGTCCTTACAGAGCCAAAAAATGCCCTTGGGAAACAATACAGAAAGATGTTCCAGATGAATGGTGTAAGTTTTTAATCCGTGGTCACTATCTCTTATTAGATTATTAACTCTAGCCATTCTGTTGAAACGTTGATTTCTTGTATAACGCTTGCAGAACTACTACTAATTCTGTTTCCAAATTGTCATAGGGTCACAGGTCTATAGATTCTTACCACATAGTGTTATATATTCATATGAAATTCACTTTTCCCAGGTCAAGCTGCACTTAACAGAACATGCCTTAAGATTAATTGCAAGAAAAGCAATATCTAAGAACACTGGTGCTCGGGGCTTACGAGCACTATTGGAGAACATATTGATGGATGCCATGTATGAGGTACATGAAATATCTGCCAAGTTTTTCTCACTTTTATGGCTATGAATCATATTTGCTTCATCAAACATTTGGAATTGCCACTGTCAGATGGGCACCTTAGTTGTTGAATCTTTTGCAGATTCCAGATGTTAGAACAGGCGATGATATAATTGATGCAGTAGTAGTTGATGAAGAAGCTGTCGGATCTGCAGGACGTGGGAGTGGAGCTAAGATCCTTTATGGCAAGGGTGCATTGGATCGTTATCTTTCACAACAAAAGGTAAAGGATTTAGGGGTGCATAATTACAGGTCAGGATGCATCTTAGCCAAGGTGGCCTTGCACATGAATTCTTAGTCTCTAATGGTCTGATTTGGCCTTGCAGACCACCACAGAGCGGGCCGAGGGAGAACCTGAGGTGGAACTAGAAGCTCGTATTGTTGCCAGCATGTGACCTGTGGTGAAATTCATTTTGTACTCTAGTACTTTGTACATATTAAGCTATGCATTTGTTTAAGAAACATATAATTGGGTCATTATATAATCTGCAGTGCTCGAGTTCCCAGTGGAGCAATGACCTCCATCAATATGAACAGAAACCCTTCCTGTTTTCGTTCCTTATCTTATGTGGGTTTCTGGAATAAGAACAGAATCATCATAGATTTATCACTATGCGATTGCTTGGCCTATTTGTCAAAGGTGATGCCTTATGGATACAGAATATTACAGGTGCCCCTGAAATTCTGGTGAAGCTATTAAATTTTCCCTAATCGTGGATTAGAAGTTAAGATTCCAGGTAGCAATTATTCATGCATCGCCATAGTGGCCACAATTAGGCACAAAAATTGTGCGTCGCCGCCCCCATCTACGTGGCAGATTAGATGAGGTTTAGCTATGGTGAATCAAAGAATATAGATTTTAACTTTCCACCTCTCCAAACAGAATCATCCTTGACTTCATGTTCAATCAAAGTGCAATGCACAGTGAAGAAAATTGTTATTTCTTGGTGCTGAATATTGAGGATGATTTAAGTTGCATAATCAAGCCTTTTTTGGTGGGATCTTATGATTACAAACTGGGATTGCATAAATGCTACTCCACGTGCGCCACAGAAAAAGTTGTGAGTAGAACCCTAAAGAGTTCTCATCATTTCTGCCATCTGCACAAAATTTAATAAATACAAAGAAATAATAGAAGCTATACTTTATTGTCTTCCTACAACATCGAAGACCATTCTGGCGTCATCCATGCCTCTGGTTGTGCCTGTACCTTAGTAATTATTGCCATCCATCTTTTCTATTCTTTTTTTCTTATGCTGAGGGTGACAGGCAAAGACAGATGGGGATGATCCATCGTAATCCTTAGGGCTTTCAAACTGCCTTCACCGAAGAAGAAGGGTAAAGAGCACGGTTAGAACCCTACAGATTTACAGACTGTTAGGTTTTCATTAAGTAAAAAAGGGTAAGTAATTTTTGAATTTCCTGATTGTAATTTGAACAAGGTTGAATATGAAAAATGGCTTCTTTGGTAAGTCTAGAGAGCCAAAAGGGACTTTGGTCCTTTTTTCGCTTAAAGATGAATTTCATTCTTTTTACGCAACCGTGGAGACAAGAATTATTTTTTATTTTTTATTTTTATTTTTATTTTTTGTATCTCTTCTCACTCACTCTACTCATTTTTACTTAAAATTCTGCACAAACCAGAAATAGAATGGGAATTCGCATATATCCGAGTTCCCCTCGAATTTGGAAAAAAAAAAAAAAAACTAATCTTTTTTTTTTTTTAAAGAAAAAAAAGGCCAACAAAGAAAGAAAGGAACCCCTTCTTTCACAGCGAGAGAGAGAGAGAGAGAGGGCGCTGTCTGGGTTCCGCAGAATCCATCCACTGAGTCCATTCCATTCCATTCGTCTACGTTCCAATTCGCGATATTTTTCTCTTTCCCTTCTTCTTCTTCTTCTTCTTCTTCTTCCACTGAATTCCCTGAACTTTCTTTAATAAAACATAGGGAAGGGAGGAGAAGGGAAGCAAGGGAAAGAAAGAAAAGGAAAAGAAAAGAAAAGAAAAGAAAAGAAAAGAAAAGAGCGAGAGGGGAAACGGAGGGAAGAGGAGTTAGTGATTTCATTTGAATCCGTCTTGGGATTCTGGGTCTTATTTCGTTTGTTGGGTAGCGGGTGTTTCTGGCCTGTGGTTTTGGTAGATGAGAATGGATATGGACACCATAGAGTGCGTCTCAGTCTCCGATTTGGACGAGGATGAGATCCACCACCATCAGCAACAACAACAGCAACAGCACCATGGTCTCCATCCACATCCTCACCACCACTCCGAGTTCTCGTCCTCCAAGCCTCGGAATGGCAACAACGTCAATGGGGTTAACGTTGTGGGTCCCACGGCGATCGCACCTGCCACCAGCGTCCACGAGTTGCTGGAATGCCCCGTCTGCACCAATTCCATGTACCCACCAATTCATCAGGTCTCTTGTCTTCTTATGCTTCTTTCTTCGGAGAAGGAAACGCTTTAATTGTTCTGAAGTTTTGTTGTTTTTTGAATGTGTTCTATGCATATGAGCCTGTGTTATGGTTGTTGGAAATCAATTTTCTGGGACCTTTTTATGTGATTTGATAGGGATCTGGGTTGGCATCTAGCGAATTTGGAGAGTTTCAAAGAAATTGATAGGCATTAATTGTCGTTTTCCTGAGTCTGCGTGTTTTGGGGATGGGGAATGGGTTTGGGTGGATTTCTGGATCTGGGACTTCCATCAATCAATGGAATGGAGAATTCCTCTTCTGCCACATGTAGAACTTCTGTGGATAAATCACTTAGAACTTAAGGAGGGTCAAGGTTGTGATACAGATCATGGGCACCAATTAAATTGTGAAGTATGGCATATGTATCTTTAATAATCATCTCTATGAAGCAGTACTGCTGGTGAAGTAGTGTGGTCAACATATTTTCTCATTCTGATCTCTCCGTGTTTTTCTTTTTTGGAACACTTTGACTCTATAGCTTGTTTTGCCTGGTTCGGTGGAACTACTGAACTTTTTTCACCCTCTGTGATTTCTTTTACCCTTTCTATTGAGATACAACTATGTTGATTCCATGATCAAAAGAGGACCAGTTTTTCCCTCAAAGTTGTCTCCTGTAAAATGCTCATGATTCTGTTGGGGAATATACTGGCTGATATGTTCCTGAGAAAAAGAGGAAGACAATTATCTAAAACTAAATGTTTAATAAAATGTAGATTTTTGAGTGTTTCATTGCTTATAGGTCTTAAAGGGAACTCCTTTTTTCAAAAGTAACAAAATATGTTTTGTGCAGTGCCACAATGGACACACACTGTGTTCTACCTGCAAAACGAGGGTACACAACAGGTGCCCTACTTGTAGACAAGAGCTTGGAGATATTAGGTGTTTAGCGTTGGAGAAGGTGGCTGAGTCACTTGAACTTCCCTGCAAGTATTACTCCTTGGGATGCCCAGAAATATTCCCGTACTACAGTAAGCTTAAGCATGAGTCAATTTGTAATTTCAGACCATATAATTGTCCATATGCCGGATCCGAGTGCTCTGTTGTTGGGGATATCCCTTTCCTGGTTGCCCATCTGAGAGATGATCACAAGGTGGACATGCACACAGGATGTACATTCAACCATCGCTATGTGAAGTCTAATCCCCGAGAAGTGGAGAATGCCACTTGGATGCTCACAGTAAGTAATTGCATTAAATACTTTGGTTGGATTTTGCATTGGAAGCAACATGCGATGCATCTATAACTGGAGTTCAATGTTGATTTGAACCGATTTTTTATATCTTAACAGATTGCTATGGACCTATATCCCATACTATAGAGGCGCATATTGTTTTGGCTATGTTATCTAGTCAGATGTTAACACATAGAAACAAACACACAAATGCACATGCATTTCAGCATGGTCTCAGAACATCCTCAAAAGGTGCAGAAATGATGGTAAGGTATTTAGGGTAACATTGAGACATCCCTAGAACTCAAGAACTAATCGAAGCAATTAGTAATTGCTCGGGGATGAATTAGAATCCAAAACATAGTTTAGGACCACAGTATATTGTTGAAGAAAGGGAAATCAGATGGATGTTCTGGCTGTTTCTATTTAGACCATTCATGGAATTATATAATCTGTATCATCTTTTTGGTGTTAATCACATCACATTACATGGTAAAGTTTACACAACTGTTTATCAAATTGACTGGATGGACCAAAGAATTAGTGATAATGGGAATTCTTTTATGAAATATTTGCTGAGATGAAGGGGTGTATGCTGTTGACCACCAAATCCACGTGACTGTAAGCAGCTGAAGATGTCACTGGATAACAGTGGCACCTACAGTTGTTTTGTTTTGACAAACAATTCTTTATAACTAAATTAACAGGAAACTTGAACGATACTGATCTGCGGGGGCTGTGGCCCTAGCAATTTGTAAATTACATTTGGTTTGTAGGGGGGGTAAAAAAAAAAAAAAAAGATGCCGCTTCAATATGCCTCTGACACTGGGTTGGCTTGTCCTATTTGTCAGGTCTTCCATTGTTTTGGTCAATACTTTTGCCTTCACTTCGAAGCCTTCCAGCTTGGCATGGCCCCTGTGTACATGGCATTCCTCCGTTTCATGGGTGATGAGAATGAAGCTCGGAACTATAGTTATAGTCTTGAAGTTGGGGCAAATGGCAGGAAACTCACATGGGAGGGTACCCCAAGGAGTATCCGAGATAGTCACCGGAAGGTCAGGGATAGCCATGATGGTCTCATTATCCAACGAAACATGGCTCTCTTCTTCTCTGGTGGGGATAGAAAGGAATTGAAACTGAGAGTTACTGGGAGGATTTGGAAGGAACAACAAAATCCAGATGCTGGGGTGTGCATACCAAACCTCTGTAGCTGACATGACTTTTGAAGGCATCTTCAATGTTATGTTTGGGACGTGTGTGTGTTTGTGTGCATGTTGTAACAGAATCGATTTTTTCTACTATGTTATAATGCATGAAAGTATTTTTTTCGTTTTCTCTTTTTGAATACTTCTGGAAGTACCTGCTTGCAATTGTATAACATAACCGACTGCCTTCAGAATCTAAGAGTCAAAGATTAGAAGTTGTAGCTTCTGTCTTTTATGTGGATGCAGACATACAAGGTAGTAGGGGTTGTGTCCTGCTTGTCATTTAGTGCGTTTACATGACGCCATAGATGGACCAGGTAGATGAGAAGCAATCGATGAATGCTGTAAAGACGATGTCTAATGTGTTCCTAACCATTAATAAGCCTGCTGATGATTGATACTAGGATGTCAACTTATATAATTCATAACATTCTAATTTTGATTGATATATAGATTGTTATTCGCGTAATACGTCCCTCAAGATTCTCAAAACTAATAATCTGAAGTTTGATCTCTCGAACACTCAATATTGCGTTGTCTTATCACAACAAAACTACTAAATTCTTCATTTTGTCTTTGGGTTTTGTAGCATCCTTGGAATTTTTCTGCATTAGTTAGATCGTTGTCTGGCTATGCAATTGAGGCTTCAGTAGATTTTTGTCGAACCAACGTAGTAATTTTTGAATTACTTTCAATTTTATTGTACTTGATTGACAAAATCCCCAGCTGTAATTGCATTTAAAAGAAAATGCTGTAATTCCATCTATTACCACCAGCAGGTGTAACTTTGACAGATAAGATAAGCAATTATTTTTAGTTATTACTCAAAAGATATCAGCCGTAATGATTATACCGGTTACAATTATCTTTCTTAACAACTGGAATTTATAATTGACAGTCTTTAGCTACCCCACACCTAATGGAAGAGAACTCGTCGGTTGTTGCACCAAGCTGGTAGAGTTCGTGGGAAACCTTATGACCGAAGACTGAGGGGGAGCAACCATTCCAGTTCAGCCAAAACTGGTGACCGATGATGAATCGGGTGCTTGGTCAACTTACAGGAAAGCCTTTAGGATTCAATAGAAAAGGATCTGTTGTTCTTAATTCGTTCAGATGTTAAAACAGGTAAGTTTGCCCTTTTCCACTAAAGGGAAGCTGGACAAGAGAAGTAGGATCTAAATCTTAAGTTGTCAGTTGAAGATGATTAGCGTAGAAACCCATCCAAAAACCAGTTAACAATGGATGGAAAAAGGGAAACACCTCATCATATACAAAGCAGGGCTCCACACTTTCATCATGATTGTAGTTGATGATGAAACTTCACCATTTATAAAGTGTGACCCTTACACAACCTTTTTGGAACAACTACATCTTCAATGGTTACATGTAAAAACAAACACATTTAAAACACCCAGAGGCGTGCTTACTCTCTTGGACAACAGAGAATTGCTTCAAAGCTTCCATAACTTTAATGCATTGATTTCCCTTGATAATGCATTTTGAAAGAACAGTAAAATTCATTCTTCTAAATAAGAGAGACAATGGCTTGGATTTCTTTCCAAGCAGAATGGAGAACAAAATTCTTTAAGAGTCATCTCTCATTGCATAAGTAAAATGAATCCCAGGAAACATGTATCATATCGATTTCAATATGCTTAGCTCACAAGGCAAGAGTCACACAATCAGTGCATACAAAATTGGAATAATATCCACTACAAGCATTCCAATTTTTGAAAGAGCTTACAGCCAAAAAGTGAGAATTTCAAAGGATTTTGAAATCATACAGCATTGATCGCCTAATTAGTACAAAACCCAATTGTCACATCTGTTAATCAGGTCACTGCAGCAACAAAAACTAGCATTGTACCCCAAGTGATAGGATTTTCATGAATTAGATCTCGCTTAATGGTTGTAGGTAGCTTGACATATTTATTATGAGGGAGAAGTTGCATTGCCCACAGCGGCAAACAGGACAAGAATTATCCATCGCATACTGCATTTTACAACGTCTCTCACATCCTTGAATTTGTTGAAGCTGAGGACTAACTCTTGCTGTGGATGACCGAATGCTTGATCTCCCGAGAGCACACACTTTGGTCCTATTTTACATTGATCCCTCCACTAAATGAACCAAATCAACTCTATGTACTCGAGTACAAAAGAGATGGCCCGAAGTCATCCATATCCTGAGTTGATTCTCTGCACAAAGGGTTCATTTGGTAGAAGGGATAAATGTAAACAGGATGAAAGATACAGTTTCCGGGAGATCAAACATTTCAGTCATCCAAAGCACGAGTTAATCCTCAGCTATAAAGAATTTATGCATGAAAAAGAGCTCATGTATAAGAGGCGCTGTGAAGCTTGCATACAATTTATAATTTCCCCCCATTCTACAGTTGTGAGCAATGCAACTTCTTCCTTCATAATAGATGTGCCAAACTAACCACAACCATACCGCCAGAACTAACTCATGACCATCCAAATCACCTTTCAGTAATGGAATCTGCAGCTGTCCAGCTCCTTGACTTGACGAACAGAATAGGTGACCGGTGTTGTCATTTCAATGGTGCGTGGACATGAAGCACACGATCAATCGAGAGTCCACAGACGTACCAATGGTAGCCAAAATCCTTCCTTTCCTTACAACAGGCTCCGCGAATGAACTGGATCGGCTTCAAGGTAGGTACTAGTGCCTATTGAGGGCAATAGTAAGCAACGATTCGCCAAACGGGAAACGCATTTGATGACGATGTCAGAATTCCAAAGGGAAGAACGGCAAAAGCAGGATCCAAAGCATTTCGGAAGAAAGCTTCAGAAGGAATGTTTTGGTGCTATGTCTCTAATGGGGATTCAAGGGTGTGGTCTACGAGCAGGGGTGCTCTACAGTGTGGGTTAGGTGGGTGCATTGCTATGAACAAGGTAGAATAAGTTGGGGACGGGTGTTTATAGGCAGGAGTTACCTTGCATCCGAGGCAAAGCCATTATTCTCCACCTTTTTTCCATTGATATCAACGTCTCTGTTCTTTGTGGGAGGTGCATGAACCATGCTGCAGAAAGCGGGACCCATTGCCAAGTTGCAGCCAGCAAAAAGCTTCGACTTTGGCATCGTTTTCGAGCCCTTCAAGATCAACTGGTGCCGCTGGTTTGTCTTTATCCTTCCTAGAGTCCCAAAAGTTGGAGAAGAGTCAAAAGATTCTCGTCCAAGGACAATAAAGAAGAAAAAAGACAAGTCAAAAAGTGAAGACTAGTTAGAGCTAATAACACTTTAGAGTTAAAACAAAATTTACTGAGCTGTAACACGTGATCCTCTGTCCTTTTGTCGTCACCTTCAAGCACGGTGAAGCTCAAAGAGGCCACTCCTCCAGCTCGCTTTCACACCACCACTTTCGGCGAAGAATCAGTACCCGCGACGCAAGTTATATTAATCAATAAATGGGAAAGCAACATCATTCATAAACATTTGTTGAGAAAACAAATTAATCATCTAGAGCCGTTGTGAATCCTGTGGTGCTTGATTCGACATTATCCAGTTTAATGATTAAACTGCAGAAAGCCATGATTAGTTACCGTGATGTCAAATTGGAGTTTGAAATAACAAATAATACAAACACTTGTTGGATCTGTAAGAGAGTTGTGTATTCTTGCATAATATTCTAATGGCTTGTTTTTATTTTTCTGTTCATTTTTGTTCTAAAAAAGTGAAAATCTCTTCGTGATCCCATAATCATTTTTAAGAGTCACCACTTATAAGGTCAAGTTTATATTCTTTTCTTTTGACATAATTTCCTCTCTGCATCCTCCATTAATCCGTTAAGGATGTTTTTCTCCATTGTAAACCCCTCCGACCAACCTGCAGGTCGCAAATTCCGCGCCGCGGTCATTGGCTGCGGACCTGCTGTCTTCTCCGCGGCAAAGGCACTGGCAGCCGGGGGTGGGACACTTCTCTTCAAGCGCAGCCCTCCCTCGGTCGCCAATCCCTGTGGCGGGCTATCATGCTCTGCATGGTCAGCGAGTTCGATAAACAGAGCTGGAAGTTACTGAGCCGAAAACAGAGTCGGAAGTTGTGAAGTCGAAACTGCTGCGAAGATTAGGAGATAGCAGAATGTCTCCATTCTGCTCAGAACGTGCAAGACGACTCCATGAAGCAAAAGTGAAGACTGAAGAGTGAGCAGTGAATTTCGTGTCCAGCAAATAAGGTCCATAACATATCTGTCTGTTAGTTGAGTCATGTATCTGTCAGCTAAAAGAGTCATCAGATAACTACGTTCTAAGTCGGGAAAATGGGGCGAATGGGTGCTAACATGGAGGTTTGAGTCTAGCACTACACATATATGTGTCAGGTAAAGGGGAGGACAGCAAGTTATTGAGTTCAATCCATGTCCCTAAACTGTTTTCTCCGCAAGAAAACAGTCTTTCCTGGGAAGAAGAAGCATATTGATCCATTTTTATACAGAGATCTGCCAGTCCAAAGGCTTGTCACTCGGTCTTACTCCGAAGTATACAACAGTTCGACACCCCTTTCCACCACCCGCATGTTGATCATCTCCTCCTCCAATCTACCGGTGGACTTCGGCAAGCCCTCAAGCCCCACAAATTAATCTCCATGCTCTGCCGCTAAGCTCTGGATTCCTCCCTACACTTCCGCGCGGAGTACCCCGCTGCCAACCTCATCTCGGCCCTTGTCACAATCGAAGAGGTCCCAACTGCTTCTCCCAACACCCCCACGTAGTGCACCACGCGTCTAACAACACAAGCCGCACAGTGAAGGTGGGCATCATGATCGGCGCCAATGAGCGAGTCGCCGAGTCCATCAACACCGGACCTACGCCTGCGCCATCACGTTTCAGAAGAGGGTCAAACTGCCATAGGAGAAACCGGGAGGCCGAGAATAGTAGCACATTTAGGTCTTTGGATCAGTTGCAGAGGGTGTTGTATGAGAGGACGCCGGCAGGGAGGCTCGGTGGAGCAAGAACAGTACATATGAGAGTTAAGTTATTTGCATCAAGGCTGGTATGGAATCCGGTCGAGGGTATGATTTGGTGAAAGATTAGTGGGAAGGTAGTCCGGAGAGGCTAGACTTGTCTTCTCTGGTAAGAGGAGAATAAATATACACTCTTTTTTCCTCTTGCTAATTAGATGGAAAATTCAAAGCTAATTCATGAACGCATCACAGCCCATCAAACTATCTAAAAGCTTCTTCCTGAGGAAATACAAAGCCATGAATTGCCTCCCAAGTTGAAAGAATGAATATAAGTTATGAAAGCAAGTATTCAATAAGAGAATTCCTTAAGGGCTAAACAATGAGCTTCTTTTCTGAAATAAATTCCTTCTTCAAAGGAAGTTTGAAAAAAGAAACAATATATATATAATCAAACACGAAAAAGAATCATCCAGTGTATGTGGCCAGGGTACTTTACAGACCTCCCATACCATCACATACTTCACAAAGAGCGGGGCACTTGAAAAGGGTTACAAACTTTTGTGTGGGTCAAAAAACTGTTGAACTGGAGTAGCATGCCTATGGCTGGCTGCATTATGCACTTATTTGCAATGAAATTCAAAAGGATTATCAAATCAGTGACTCATTTACTTGCAAATAAACGAGTTCTGATGCTTATTTTTGCAGTCAAATGTAAACCCCATAAGAAAAAAAAGGGCTCGGCTGACAGGATCACAGCTTCAACTTATAGCATCTGCTGTACATCCTGATGGGAGTCCTTTTCCAAATTGCAGCCAAAGAGGACGTAAGGTTTTAGAAGACTGGTGCACCTAATTTCGTAGAATATTCAACAACAAACTTCCCAGACTCCCAGGGTTCAAAGGCCACATTTAAGCAGAAAACAACTCTTATCATAACTTCAGTACATCAGCATCAAAATTAAGTTTAATAAAGTGTTGTACAAATCCACAGGTAGTGTCAATTTCAAACTTGAAAAAGAAAATACACCAACACTATGAAAGAAATAAAGCATCATGATCCAGAAAACACGAATTATATATAAATTAGTTCAAGTAGCAGATGGCATTGGGTTCACATTTCAAAAGAGTTTCAATGAGGAAAAGGAACAGAAAGACGACCATTTTCCCGTCAAGTCATCGTCAATAATTTGCACATTCAAGCGGTTACTACTCAGTTTGCACCACAACTTTTTGCCTCTATACCAACTAAACCCATACCTCTAGTGACTGTTTCGTCAGTCGATTCCCCAACATCATCAACCGGAGCAATTTAACCGGAGCTCCCTTCTTGGCTAGCTTTCCCTTCTTCATTAGTATAAGTAGCCTCAACAACGTTTCCACTGGCCTCAGCAGACTCTGCCTCAGTTTGCTCGGTCGTTGCAGACTCTGCATCACCGTCCTTATTTCCAAAGTACTTGGATGGAAGTAAAGAGGACATGGCAGCTCTTGAACTTTTTTTGGCTGCTTCAGCTGCTTCGATTGCCTTAGCCTTAGCTTCAGCCTTCTGCCTTTCCTTTTCTTCCATAAGCTTTCCCAATTCCTCCTCTCTTTCTTCCTTTCTTAACTCCCCTCTCACAAACTCCTGCAACTTCTCATTGAACTCAACCCCATCGTCATCTAACATTGTATCAACCACATTAAGAACCTCATCCAACTTCCCCACCTCACTCAACGCCTTCATTGTAAACTCATAGCTCGCAACATCCAACTTCAGTTTCTTCACCATTATATCGAAAAATGACTTTGCATCATTGACCTTTCCCACCTTCACCAACCCATCAATCAGCCTATTATAAACCGCCAAGTTTGGCCTCAGCCCCGACTCAACCATCTTCCTGAAATACCCAGCTGCATCATCAGCCCTATCCTCCTTAAAACAAGTATCCATCAACAAAACATATGTAAACTCATCCGGATTCACTCCCTTCTCACGCATCTCCCCAGACATCTCCTCCGCCTCACCCAACATTCCATTGTTACACAAGTGTTCGATCAAATTATTGAACGACAAAGTATCCGGACTGCACCTATACTCTCCCATCTTCCTGAAAACCTCAATGGCGTCTCTAAACCTTCCTTGCGCGCAATATCCATCAACCATCACATTAAAACTCCCCAAATTCACCGCCAACCGCCTCGGCGGGTTGTGTTCTCCAATCATCCTATCAAACAGCCTTAACGCCTCATCGAATTTACCATTCTTGCTCAAAGCATCCAACACCGAATTGTACGCTACGGCATTCATCTTCACCTTCGAAGTAGCCCCCACCGCCTCTTCGTAACACTCCATGGCCTCCTTCTCCATTCCCCTCATGAAATACCCCTTCATCAACCCACCATACACCACCCCATCCTCCACAAACCCTCCCACCTTCTCCTTCAACTCTTCGAAAAGCTTGAAAATTCCATCTGAATCCCCACTCCTCGCACATCCAGTCATCAAATAATGGTACACAATGGGGTCCGGGACGAACCCTTTGCTCCCAAAAACTTCCTCTTTCAGCTCCATGGCTTTGGCAAGCTTTCCATTATCCACCAGTCCTTTGATGAGAATCCGGTAAGTCGTCGGCGAGGGGTTGATGGGTGCGTCGTTGATGAACTGGCGGTAGTTCTCCATGGCTGTATCAGGCCTCCGACAATCTAGATAGGTCTGAAAAATAAGATTGTATGTGATGATATTGGGGGCAATACCAGCCTGCGTGATGAAGCGATGGAGGTTGAGGAGGTCGGCGTACTTGGACTGGCGGAGAAGGGCGTTCAGGACGGAGTTGACAGTGAAGATGGTGGGACGGCAATTGGAATAGACCGAATGTCGCGTGAAGAGAGCGGCCTCCTCGAGGTCATTCTCACGGATCAGCTTGAGAATGCGGTTGTGGAGATTGAGGCGGTTGCCGGAGAGGGCCGCTACGGGCTCCGGCATTTTTGGGGAGTTGGGGTTTGGTGGAATTTGAGAAGCTTGGGGTTTGGCTGGTGTCTGTTGTTGGAAGCGGTTGAGGGAGGAGAGAGGGGGTTCGATGCGGAGACGGCGCTTGCGACGGCGGCGTTCAGCAGCGGCTTCTTCAGGGGTGGCGAAGGACAGGGAGCGGCGGAGCGAAATAAAGGAGCCCGCCGCTGGCGGTGGATAGTGGTGGGGTTTGGCTAAGGTTTTGAGGTGAGTGAGGAAGGTGTGTTTGGAGAGTGCCATCTTTGGGCGGACTCTGGACCCTGCGTGCGAAATGAGGGTTTTGGTGGAGGTTTAGGGTTTAAAGAGAGGCGTGGGCTACAATTTTCTCACGACGTGTCGTCCTTCTATTGGGTAGTATATCAAAAATTAACTGGAATTATAGTTGATGATGCTCAAGGAATCTAAGTTGAGAGAGAATCTTCATGATTTTTTTTTAAGAAAGTATTTATTCTTTTGTTTGAAAGTAATTAGTCGAATTATAATTACAAAGAAGCCTAAACTTTATACTTGATGAGATTTTCTAACTTGGCCCTTATATTTAATTATATTTTCTTTGTCACAGAATAATAGAGTTTATATATCTAAAAATCTGTATTTTCCCTTTAATGATCTCAATCTAATGGGTTATAATAACTTAACTAACTTTCTCTAATGTTGTCTCTCCGGCCTGACGGAATGCTGAAGCCCAATTGATATGAGGCCGACAGTCATGGAAGAGACAAACAGGCCTTCTGTTATTTACGAGGAGTCTAACCAGTAAAACGAGCCCAACTAGAGAAGGGAAGAGCCAGTTTTTCTCGTACCGGATTCTGGTTCATTTTGCTGGTCGGCTAAACACCACACAAGTAAGTCCCAGCTGCAACCATATATTTCAGGCTATCTCTGAAGATAAGTCGTGGATATGCCAATTGCAAAATGGAAAATGAACCAGTTGCTGAATGGGACTTGTGCGATATACCGAGGTTGGACTTCTTCTTCTGCTCTCTTCCTCTCTTTAAATTTTCCAGATTTCATTGAAGAAGACAGCCGCCATTAAAGCATGAATCTTGTTGGTCCTGACACATCATGTACTCCAGGTACATTATCCTTATCTGGTCCTTGAGAAATTAGTTTTTGACGTTGTCTTCCTGAACGAGCCAACAGACAAGTTGGGGGTGTTGGCCATTTTCAAATTGTATGTATGTGCTCATCGCAAGTCCTTATCCAAGTTCATTTCACAGATGAAAAATCGGAAGAAGGATAAGGACAGGTTGTTACCCTATCCTCTGCAACGATTCCCACTATGTTTAAGAGCTAGAATTAACAAGCAAGCAATGAAGATTGCTTCTGAGATCGGCTTCCATGGAGTTAATGCCAAAGCCCCGGTTTCAGAGCAGGAGAATCCCATTTTTAAGTCCTTTTTTTAATATTTTTTTTTCTGTCTGTAATTCATGAATCCGACACCAAATCTTATCATTTAAGTCAATGTTATTTGTTTGTTTCCCGGGAAAGGATAGTGGGACCTGAGGAAAGTGACAGAATGTCCGTGGAAAACGTTTTCGAAGCCTCAAGAATGGGTAGGTTAATTAGACTCCAAACAAATTCAGAGAGATCAATGCAGGAAGTCAAATCTGACCTCACACATAAATACAACGATTTTAAAACAAGTTCTCCTACACAAACGATCCTGGACCTATCAAGCAACTTTCAGGAAAATTTCCCGCTTGTCCTTTCTTCCTTGGAACAGCGAGATTTGATCTAATTATGCAATCGTAAAGGTCAAAAAAGAGACTGGATACGCAATGCACGTCACGATTAGAAGTCTATTAGGCGATGAGCTGGGTTTTTCAGATGGTTGGGGTCCATTTCCCAGTTCCTTAAGCAAAGTTTCTCTTAAATCTGTACTGTTCTTTTCAAATTAAATGATTAAGGCTTTCTTACATCACATTTCATCATGCTTAATAACTTGACATTTATAGTTTTACCATGAACCATATTTTTTGACATTAAGAATGATAAATACTAGTATGAAAAATGTTATGCATTTAATTGTAAATTATGGTTAAAGGACTTGAGGAAGCCCATATTAATATGTCTTATCTATTAGGTATGCAAGTGTCATTTCAATTATTTAATTAACTTTTAGGTGAGACCTTTAGACTTTTTAATATAGGATTGGAGGAACCTATCTACTTCGTCAGCCTTAAGTCTAATGTCACTTTAAGGCAAAAGTATGTATAAAACAAAAGTCTAATATTTTATGGAATTCCTTATAATAAAACTTGAAATAAAGGAAATATTCTTTTAGCTCTTCAAATATCTTTTAAACTGAGTCACTAGGCCTTCTAACACATTCTAAATAAGCAATTTTCTTAGTAGAATGATTTTTTTATAATGCTTTTTATCCTCTACTCACGCAGAAACCCAACACTTTGTTCAGAATAAAAGCATCAAATAATCCCCTGCTCCCCACTCCTCTCCTTATAATGTCAGCTCTACGTACCAAATAAATAATGATTCGTTAGGCAATCATATTGCACAAAGCTGAACAAATAATACATTAAATTAACATGTTATTAGAGGTGCTTTATTAATAACCCTATCTTTCTAAATCATTGTACTTAGTGTTCAATACTCATGGGATTACACGTGAGGAAGCATTGGCTTATATTTTATTAATAATTTTAAACTAAACAAAAGGTTCTCTGCGTTCCCCAACGACAGTTCTGGTTGGATCGGTATGTTTTAGGCAAAAAGTAGCAGCCGAAGGAGGGAGATTTTAGATCTTCCTGGGACAAAAGATACTAACCAGCTTGTTTCTGGGGCAGTTTGCATGTGTGGTAGCTTTTCTCTAGCTTACTTTTTGCGACCTCATCAGTTGATAATAACAAAATAAGCTTGACAACCCAGCAAATGTCGAAGAGTTTGGAGTGCATTATGCTCTTAGTCTGCAATTTAATATGGGAATGGGAAGAAGGGACGAAGATGGTTCCTGATATGAGCTGGAAATTTGGAGCTTTGAACCGTAAATTAATGGAGGCATCCTTTTTTCCCTGAACAACCAGGCTGCCGGGACTGTTCTCAAAATGAAAATGAAAGTGTTGAATTCACGTGTTTCCTGCCTCCAGAAGTCAATGAATTAGGCCTTACGCATGGCCAGAACAAGATGTTTATTCGAGGAGAAAATCAATCTGCCCAATAGATTGACTTTGTTATTTAAAACTCCATTTAAATCTACTACGCTTTGTGGTTACGATTATCACAAAGGTGATGACACAGCATCCTTCCCTATTCTCTAATTTTCTTCTTGTTTTTAACGATCGACTAGCATTGAGTTGGGAACTTACAATATAGCCAACAGATAGAGCACTTCTTTTTTCAAGATAAAAGTGTGCATCCTACTGTTAAGATTTGCTGTATCTTAAACCAATAACGTAGAGGTGCCTGTCAACAATGTCAACCAATAAATCCCTGTTATCCATACTTTTAAGCTCAGTGGAAGTAGTTTTCACGTGATTTAGTCTAATCTATCCTTCATAGAAAAAGAAGCTTTGCTTTGTCGACTGATTTTACAAACGTTTTCCAAAAGGATGGTCGTAGAATTGGGAAAGTTGAAGGAGAAAAACAAAAAAGAAAACAAGTGCAAGAAGATTACCACCACAAATTAAGTAGTGAAAGCTCATACAATGAAAAACGGACATTGAAGGTTTTCTCCTGATGCTGTTTACTCTTCATGCATGACATAAAGATATGGGCGTTAACTGCGGAAATGAAGACCCATGTCCCATCACCAAGAAATCAAGTGTTAGAAAATCTTTGGTCAAGCTCCAACTTTGATAAAGCCGTCATCAATATCGAACAGGTTCTGTCCCCACGACAGCTACTGCATATGACTTACAAGCCAAGAGACAACAATTCCATTTTGTCTCGTATCTGGGTCCTTCTGGATGTCTCCACACACTGATTATACTTCCCTTTCTGTTTTTTCTTCTCCCGTTTCGGTCTCGTTCCGAAGAACCTACGCATCCTTTTACGGTTTCTCAGAAAAAGTAAATCTTGGACAGTAGATTTCGACAGATGGTGGAAAAAGTAAAGCGGGAAGAAGAAAGCTGATAGCATGGATCGCGATCAGCATCTGTCATTTCCCCTTGATTTCCACCATCTTCTGTCGCCAAAAGAATGCGATAGTGCGGGCCACGGAGTTACGTAGTACGACCCTCGAACCAGGATCAGCTATTCCGAAAGCATCTTTACCTGAAAATGAGAGGCTGCTTTAAATATTTTGTGGTTGCCGCTAAAAGTCTGCCCTGCACTGGCATATTCTCCGGTCTGTGCGCAAAAGTTCCACGTGAAATGGCGCCTCCTGCGTCACACGAGATTTGTTTAAATCACAGCAATATAGAATTGCTTGAACGGGGACGATACATCGTTTTCCCAGACGTCACGTTGCATTTGCTCTGTTCTTTCTCGATGCTCTCCGCATGGAGTTGACCTAGGAAGAGCGGATGGAGAAGAGGACCAAAGATTCCGTGCCGATCTGTTAGGTCCGGAGGAAGAAGGAGACGCCACGAGAGGCAGCCCCGCGTGCTGCAGAGGTGTTCGTGTTAAGAGTCTGCGGGTTTAACGTTAGGTTGGACGCCTGACTTGGCCCCAAAGTGTTAAAAAACATGATTTGACGGTGGGAACTAAAGAAAGAGTGTTGCTTGGTACAGTAGTTATTGGCTAAGAGAGAATTAAGTGTGTTGCTGTTAATTGTTAAGAATAATTATGTGAGAATTGTATGTGAATCTCGTAATCAACATTTTTTTTATTTTTATAAAAAAATTTAGTAAAAGAAAAAGCAATTTGATGGCTACACCAATGATGGAAAACTAAAGACATTATATTGATTGAACTTCCTAAATTTTGTACTTTTTGTATATTTATAGTTTAATTTATGTGTTTGTGTGTTCATGTGATGAATCGTTTCTACAACATATAACAATAGTGGTGCTGTTACTGTATTTTGGATCGACCATAAAGCATCAAGAACTCTCTTTTTTTGTTTGATAAAATGATGAACATGGACATCACGATGAACCTAAGATGGAGCCGTCCACAGTCCCTGTTCACAACACTGTCCTCCTTTTTGAAGCGGAATGGAAAATGAACTATTTGCTGAATGGGACTTTAAATTTTCCAGATTTCATTGAAGAAGATAGCCATCATTAAAGCATGAGTCTTGGCCCTGACCCATCATGTAAAAGCAGTAAAAGCATTGCTATTTCACATCAAGAAGAAGCGGCCAACTCAATTGATGAAAAGTCAAAGAAATCTTCACAAGACAACAAAATCCAGCAGTGAAATACAAAAGTCCAAGAAATCTTCACAAGACAACAAATCAAGGAATTAAATAAGCCTAGAACCTATAACCTACACTATGGCACACTGATCAAGAGCAAGGACTCCAGATTCTTCTTTTCAGTTGTATAAATCACATGTACATGCATACTTTCATTTTGCCTTTTGCCATTACTATTGAAAGAACACGGTTTCTTGCATCTTTCTCACCTTTCCTTTACTTTCATTTTGGTATCAGAGCCTTCCAAACCGCTGTTCTTCGTCAACCATACCAATTACTCTGCTCTCATGGCTGACAAACCAATCTATCCCTACCCAAACACCGTTAATGTTGCAAATTTCGTCACCATTAAACTCACGGAAACCAACTATCTACCGTGGGTTACTCAAATGAAATCCTTGGTGAGAACTCAAAAGCTTATGGGCTTTTTAACTGGAGAGATCACCAAGCCATCCCGTGTAACTGTTACAAACGGGAAGGAGGAATAAAATCCAGCTTATGAGGCATGGATTCAGAGTGATGATTTGGTGAAATCATGGCTTATTAGCACGCTGTCCGAACCGGTTTTAGGACTTGTGTTTGAACTTGACACAGCTGCTGAAATTTGGGATGTTCTTGCAACCCAATTTGCTCAGAAAAATGAGGCTTGTGAATATGACCTTCTCTCTCAACTAAATCACCTGAGGAAAGGTAGCAAGCCTCTATCTACCTACTTAAGTGAATTTACTACCATATTAAACCAACTTAGCTCTATCGGCAAACCTTTGTCCGATTCTGGTAAAATCTTTAACCTTTTTGAAGGACTCGGAACTGAATATGAGTCTCTTCGAGCAGCAATGTTTCGTCCCCCAATGCCCCCCTATGCAGATGTTGTTTCCCAAGTGCAGGCATTCGATACACGTCTCGTGCGCATCAATCCCAGGCCAAATGAAAACTCTGTCTTTGTAGCACAGAAAAATTCAGGCCGTGGAGGAGGCCGAACCCAAGGTCGTGGAGGACGAGGTGGCCAACAATTTTCGTCCCAAGGACGAGGCTTTCAATCGGCTGCTCAAAATGGCCGGACTACTCATAAAAAACTCTAAGGTAATCTTGATCACAGGCCCACTCACCAGCAAAATACCACCAAGCCTCCTGTTACTTGTCAGATTTGCTCTAAACGTGGCCATACAGCATTGCAATGCTTTAAACGATTTGATCATAGCTACCAATTGGAGGAAGTACCTACAGCTCTTGCTGCATTACATGTTGATAACCAAGGTGGAGATGATGGATGGGTGGCTGACTCAGGAGCCACTTCTCATGTAGTTGACAATGTTGGTAAGCTTAAGAAATTCTCTCCCTACACTGGTAGTGATACTATTATGGTTGGTAATGGAACTTGTGTTCCGATCACTCATACAGGGGAGACTTCTCTTAATAATGGTGAAATACCTCTTAAATCTGTGCTTGTGGTACCAGATATTAAAAAGGATCTTCTTTCTATTTCAAAACTTACTGCTAGTTTTCCTTGTAAAGTTGAGTTTGATGGGAAGCATGTTCTTATAAAGGATTTGCAGAGCAACAAAATCCTAGCAAGGGGACTTAAGCGTGGAAGTTTGTACTTGCTGCCCTCGAATAGTCCGTCCATCTTCTTCTCAACAAGGCAGCAATCCGCCACTTGGAATGTGTGGCATGCAAGATTGGGACATGCAAATTCAGAATTAGTCAATCTTTTGAAACAAAAGCAGAAGATCATTGTACATGGAACTGCCAGCTCACTGTGCTCATCTTGTTGTCTTGGAAAGAGCACAAAGCTTCCTTTTATTCTATCGCAAAATCGTTCCGGTGTACCTTTAGAAAGAATTCACTCGGATATTTGGGGTCCAGTCCCTATTTTATCATGCCAGAATTTTAAATATTATGTTATTTTTGTGGATGATTTTACCAGATTTGTGTGGTTTTATCATTTACGTAAGAAGTCAGATTTATTTGAAGTCTTTGTTACTTTTCGTACAATGGTTGAAAAGCAGCTTGGTTATTCAATCAAAATTCTTCAATCAGATAATGGAGGAGAATACACCAGTAATCAACTCTCTGACTATCTTGCTGAAAATGGTATTATTCAACAATTTTCTTGTCCTTATACACCTCAGCAAAATGGTTTAGCTGAGCGGAAGCATAGGCATATCACTGAACTTGGTCGTACAATGTTACTTCATGCTGGTGTTCCAAAGCAATATTGGGTCGAAGCCTTCACCACTGCAGTGTTTCTCATCAATAGGCTGCCAACAGCAAGTTTGGCAAATAAAACGCCTTTTGAGTTGCTTCATCATCGTGAGCCAGATTATTCAATTCTCAGGACTTTTGGTTGTGCATGTTATCCACACTTAAAAGAATTGGCGCATGACAAGTTATCTCAACGCTCGCTTCAATGTGTATTCTTGGGTTACAGCAGTCGGCATAAGGGATACAGGTGTTTCTATCCAGCTTACAGGAAAGTCTTTCTTTCGCGGCATGTGATCTTTGATGAATCACTTTTTCCATTTCGTATTTCACTGCCCAATGACCATCTTATCCCTGCCTCACAACCTGATATGTCTTATTCTCCTATAACCCAAACAACTCCTACTTCCAGTTGGCCTACTTCCCTACCTCACAATCCATCTCCTAATAGTGTCAGTCCCATCATTGAAAATAATGATAGCTCACCACCATGTGACCGTCAAAGGTATTCTCACGAAATCTCACATTTTTTACCTCAATTATCTCCACCTTCACATGACTCTCAACCACACCCACAAGAGGTCGAGCTACATCCTTTTCAAGCTGTGGGGCCGGCTACTAATAATGATGAACGAATTTCTTCATCTTCCTCTTTGGTATGTGAACCCTCTGTTCCTTTTTCATCCTTACCAAACACACCAGAACATGACCTTCAGGAACCTTTGCCTATTGTGAACAACCAACTCATCCCAGCCACAAATTCATCTACAACACCGGTGCGAACACATCATATGGTTACTCGAAGTCAATCTGGAATTATAAAGCCAAATCCAAAGTACCTATTGGTTGCCGAGCACATTGTTCCTCCTCCTCCCAAATCAGTTAAAGAAGCCTTACGACATTCGGGATGGAAACAAGCTATGGATGATGAGATGCGAGCTTTGTTTCGAAATCAAACTTGGACATTAGTTCCACGACCATCTTCTAGAAAAGTTGTGGGATGCCGATGGGTCTTTCGTGCAAAGCTAACTCCAACAGGCGCTGTTGATCGTTTAAAAGCTCGATTGGTTGCCCGTGGATATAATCAAACAGCAGGGGTTGATTTTTTGGAGACGTTTTCTCCTGCCATTCGTAATACCACCATTCGCGTGGTTCTTTCCATTGCATTAGTGCGGAATTGGCCGTTAATGCAGTTTGATATTAACAATGCATTTTTACATGGACCTCTTACGGAACAAGTTCTCATGGAACAACCACCTGAGTATGTAAATCCTACCTTTCTCGATCATGTATGTTGCCTTCGAAGAGCTCTTTATGGCTTAAAACAAGCCCCACGAGCTTGGTATGATCGTTTTAGCCTCTTCTTACTTGATTATGGCTTCATTTGTTCACCGCATGATCCATCCATGTTCCTTTATTATTCTGGAGATGTTGCTATTTGGGTGCTGCTCTACGTAGATGACTTAATTGTCACAGGAAGTTCCACCAAATCTATTCAATCTTTTATTTCAGAGTTGAGTTCTGAATTTCCGATGAAGCATCTTGGTGAGCTCCATTTCTTTTTAGGAGTAGAGGTACATAAAACCTCAGACGGCCTTATTCTAAGTCAGAGGCAATATGCATCTGATTTGCTTTCCCGTGCTAGCATGAGCTCTTGCAAGTCAATAGCCACTCCACTTGCAACCAAATCTCCTTCACTTCGAAATGGATCAGATTTATGCTCTTGTGAAGACATTGTTGTCTTGTGAAGATTTCTTGGACTTTTGTATTTCACTGCTAGATTTTGTTGTCTTGTGAAGATTTCTTTGACTTTTCATCAATTGAGTTGGCCGCTTCTTCTTGATGTGAAATAGCAATGCTTTTACTGCTTTTACTCCCCCGCAAACTGAGCGTTACAGGAAGTGTGATGCCAAGTTTGGATCGTATTGATTGAAAAGGAGAGCGTGGAAGGGGCTTGGTGAATATATCAGCAAGCTGAGAGGCAGAGGGAACATATTTAGTAACAAGTGAACCGAGTGCCACCTTTTCACGTACAAAGTGATAGTCTATTGCAATATGTTTGGTTTTCCCATGAAAAATTGGCTTGGTGGTGAGACGCAAGGTTGATAAATTATCACAATACAATAAGGTGGGTCTTGGTTGTGGAACATTTAAGTCGCGCAAGAGAGCACAGAGCCATGTTGCTTCTGCTGCTGCGGAGGCTAAGGATCTATACTCTGACTCAGCTGACGAACGGGAGACGGTTGCCTGACGTTTGGAGCTCCATGAAATGCAATTAGATCCTAAAAAAAACAATACCCAGAAGTGGAGCGTCGAGTATTAATACAACCTGCCCAATCTGCATCACTGAAACCATACAAGTCAAGGGTGCTACGAGAATGCAAGCGAAGACCATAGTTTGTAGTTCCATGGACATATCGTAACACCCGCTTAAGATTCTGATAGTCTAGAAGAGAGGGATTATGCATGGCTTGGCACAATCTGTTGACAGAAAATTGAAGGTCTGGTCGTGTTAAGGTCAAGTATTGTAAAGCTCCTACTAAGCTTCGAAAGGTGGAAGGTTGAGAGCATAAATCTGATCCATTTCGAAGTGAAGGAGATTTGGTTGCAAGTGGAGTGGCTATGGACTTGCAAGAGCTCATGCTAGCACGGGAAAGCAAATCAGATGCATATTGCCTCTGACTTAGAATAAGGCCGTCTGAGGTTTTATGTACCTCTACTCCTAAAAAGAAATGGAGCTCACCAAGATGCTTCATCGGAAATTCAGAACTCAACTCTGAAATAAAAGATTGAATAGATTTGGTGGAACTTCCTGTGACAATTAAGTCATCTACGTAGAGCAGCACCCAAATAGCAACATCTCCAGAATAATAAAGGAACAGGGATGGATCATGCGGTGAACAAATGAAGCCATAATCAAGTAAGAAGAGGCTAAAACGATCATACCAAGCTCGTGGGGCTTGTTTTAAGCCATAAAGAGCTCTTCGAAGGCAACATACATGATCGGGAAAGGTAGGATTTACATACCCAGGTGGTTGTTCCATGAGAACTTGTTCCGTAAGAGGTCCATGTAAAAATGCATTGTTAATATCAAACTGCATTAACGGCCAATTCCGCACTAATGCAATGGAAAGAACCACGCGAATGGTGGTATTATGAATGGCAGGAGAAAACGTCTCCAAAAAATCAACCCCTGCTGTTTGATTATATCCACGGGCAACCAATCGAGCTTTTAAACGATCAACAGCGCCTGTTGGAGTTAGCTTTGCACGAAAGACCCATCGGCATCCCACAACTTTTCTAGAAGATGGTCGTGGAACTAATGTCCAAGTTTGATTTCGAAACAAAGCTCGCATCTCATCATCCATAGCTTGTTTCCATCCCGAATGTCGTAAGGCTTCTTTAACTGATTTGGGAGGAGGAGGAACAATGTGCTCGGCAACCAATAGGTACTTTGGATTTGGCTTTATAATTCCAGATTGACTTCGAGTAACCATATGATGTGTTCGCACCGGTGTTGTAGATGAATTTGTGGCTGAGATGAGTTGGTTGTTCACAATAGGCAAAGGTTCCTGAAGGTCATGTTCTGGTGTGTTTGGTAAGGATGAAAAAGGAACAGAGGGTTCACATACCAAAGAGGAAGATGAAGAAATTCGTTCATCATTATTAGTAGCCGGCCCCACAGCTTGAAAAGGATGTAGCTCGACCTCTTGTGGGTGTGGTTGAGAGTCATGTGAAGGTGGAGATAATTGAGGTAAAAAATGTGAGATTTCGTGAGAATACCTTTGACGGTCACATGGTGGTGAGCTATCATTATTTTCAATGATGGGACTGACACTATTAGGAGATGGATTGTGAGGTAGGGAAGTAGGCCAACTGGAAGTAGGAGTTGTTTGGGTTATAGGAGAATAAGACATATCAGGTTGTGAGGCAGGGATAAGATGGTCATTGGGCAGTGAAATACGAAATGGAAAAAGTGATTCATCAAAGATCACATGCCGCGAAAGAAAGACTTTCCTGTAAGCTGGATAGAAACACCTGTATCCCTTATGCCGACTGCTGTAACCCAAGAATACACATTGAAGCGAGCGTTGAGATAACTTGTCATGCGCTAATTCTTTTAAGTGTGGATAACATGCACAACCAAAAGTCCTGAGAATTGAATAATCTGGCTCACGATGATGAAGCAACTCAAAAGGCGTTTTATTTGCCAAACTTGCTGTTGGCAGCCTATTGATGAGAAACACTGCAGTGGTGAAGGCTTCGACCCAATATTGCTTTGGAACACCAGCATGAAGTAACATTGTACGACCAAGTTCAGTGATATGCCTATGCTTCCGCTCAGCTAAACCATTTTGCTGAGGTGTATAAGGACAAGAAAATTGTTGAATAATACCATTTTCAGCAAGATAGTCAGAGAGTTGATTACTGGTGTATTCTCCTCCATTATCTGATTGAAGAATTTTGATTGAATAACCAAGCTGCTTTTCAACCATTGTACGAAAAGTAACAAAGACTTCAAATAAATCTGACTTCTTACGTAAATGATAAAACCACACAAATCTGGTAAAATCATCCACAAAAATAACATAATATTTAAAATTCTGGCATGATAAAATAGGGACTGGACCCCAAATATCCGAGTGAATTCTTTCTAAAGGTACACCGGAACGATTTTGCGATAGAATAAAAGGAAGCTTTGTGCTCTTTCCAAGACAACAAGATGAGCACAGTGAGCTGGCAGTTCCATGTACAATGATCTTCTGCTTTCGTTTCAAAAGATTGACTAATTCTGAATTTGCATGTCCCAATCTTGCATGCCACACATCCCAAGTGGCGGATTGCTGCCTTGTTGAGAAGAAGATGGACGGACTATTCGAGGGCAGCAAGTACAAACTTCCACGCTTAAGTCCCCGTGCTAGGATTTTGTTGCTCTGCAAATCCTTTATAAGAACATGCTTCCCATCAAACTCAACTTTACAAGGAAAACTAGCAGTAAGTTTTGAAATAGAAAGAAGATCCTTTTTAATATCTGGTACCACAAGCACAGATTTAAGAGGTATTTCACCATTATTAAGAGAAGTCTCCCCTGTATGAGTGATTGGAACACAAGTTCCATTACCAACCATAATAGTATCACTACCAGTGTAGGGAGAGAATTTCTTAAGCTTACCAACATTGTCAACTACATGAGAAGTGGCTCCTGAGTCAGCCACCCATCCATCATCTCCACCTTGGTTATCAACATGTAATGCAGCAAGAGTTGTAGGTACTTCCTCCAATTGGTAGCTATGATCAAATCGTTTAAAGCATTGCAATGCTGTATGGCCACGTTTAGAGCAAATCTGACAAGTAACAGGAGGCTTGGTGGTATTTTGCTGGTGAGTGGGCCTGTGATCAAGATTACCTGAGAGTTTTTTATGAGTAGTCCGGCCATTTTGAGCAGCCGATTGAAAGCCTCGTCCTTGGGACGAAAATTGTTGGCCACCTCGTCCTCCACGACCTTGGGTTCGGCCTCCTCCACGGCCTGAATTTTTCTGTGCTACAAAGACAGAGTTTTCATTTGGCCTGGGATTGATGCGCACGAGACGTGTATCGAATGCCTGCACTTGGGAAACAACATCTGCATTGGGGGGCATTGGGGGACGAAACATTGCTGCTCGAAGAGACTCATATTCAGTTCCGAGTCCTTCAAAAAGGACTTTTGCGGAATGGAAAATGAACTATTTGCTGAATGGGACTTTAAATTTTCCAGATTTCATTGAAGAAGATAGCCGTCATTAAAGCATGAGTCTTGGCCCTGACCCATCATGTACTTCAGGTACATCAGCCTTATCTAGTCCTTGAGAAATTCGTTTTTAACGTTGTCTTCCTGAATGAGCCAACAGACAAGTGGGGTGTCGGCTATTTTCAAATTATACGTATGTGCTCATCGCAAGTCCTTGTCCAATTTCATTTCACAGATGAAAAATCGGAAGCAGGATAAGGACAGGTTGGTACCACATCCTCTGCAACGATTCCCACGATATTTAAGAGCTAAAATTAACAAGCAAGCAATGAAGATAGCTTTAAGATCGGCTTCCATGGAGTTAATGCCAAAGCTCCGGTTTCAAAGCAAGAGAATCCCGTTTTAATTCCTTTTTTTTTTTTGTCTGTAATCCAATACCAAATATGTAACTATCACGTTCAAGTTGTGGGTAATTTATAGGATTTTTTAGTTATATTCGGTTTGGGTTTCCTTCGTACTAATATAAAAAGAAAAACTATAAGAAAATCTAGTTATAGGATTGGAGAGATTAGTATAAGAGATAAAAAAAACATAGGTTTTTTATACATACTATAATATTCTTCATTATAGTGAAAAATTACTATTTATCAGAGGATATAGAGATTATATCTAACCTTATAATTTTTGTATATTGTTTTTTTTTTATTAATATTCTCTTTATATGTGTGGCGAGATGACAAGAGATTCTATGACTTTTAGATTCTTCGGTTCATTTTTAACATGACTGTAGGAAAGTGACCGAATGTCCGTGGAAAACGTTTTCAAAGGCTTACGAACGGGTTGCTAATTACTAATTGAAATACGTAAACGTCCTACAGATCGACTCCAAGCAAATTCAGAGAAAGGGGAGTCAAATCTGACCTCATATATGATAATTAAATACAATGACTTTAGAATAAGTTCATACACAAACGATCGGGCAACTTTTCGGCAAAATTTCCCGCTTGTCTGTTCTTCCAGGGAACAGCGAGAATTGATTTAATTATGCAAGCGGAAAGGACGACGAAGAGACTGGAGATGCATTGCACGTGACGATTACGAGTCCGTTAGGCGATGAGCTGGAATGATGAATATCAATATGAAAAATGTTATGCATTTAATTGTAAATTATAGTTAAAGAACTTGAGAAAGCCTATGATAATATATTCTATCTATTTCATGAATAGAATAAAAGTTTTATACCAAGCATGCAATTACTTATAACGAAGTTCAAATGAAAAATTATTTCTTCCACTTTTAAATTAAGTTTTTAAGACTTTTAATATGATATATGAGCCTAAGTTGAACCTGATCCACTCTATTGATGTTGAGCCAAATATTGCTAGCATACAAAGTCTCATGTTGCATAAAATCTTTTATAGTAAAGTTTTAAATGAAAGAAACATCTCTTTAACTCTTTAACTTTTCAATTAATTTTTAAATTTGACATTTAGACCTTCTAACACATTCTAAATAAACAATTTTCTTGGTTAGGTTTCTCCAAAAGTTAACGAAGAAATAAGAGGAGCGGAATGACTTTCGTGTAATAACTTTCATGTGACAACTTTATCCTATCCTGATGTGGAAACCCAATACTTCGTTTAAAGTAATAAATCAAGTAATCTCCTGCTCCCCACTTCTTTCCTTATAATATCAGCTTTACGTACCAAATAAATAATGGTTCGGTAGGTATGGGATTAGATAACATATTCTTTTGTGTTTTTCGAGTAATCCCTCCTCTCAATCATTGTACATAAAGCTCAACAAATAATACACTAAACTAACCCTCTTTCTCTAGATCATTGTGCTTAATGCTCGATTCTCATTGGGTTACACGTGGGGAAGCATTGGCTCGTATTTTTTTAAGTATTTCAAACTAAGCAAAAGGTTCTTTCTGCGTCACAACGACAGTGCTGGTTAGGTCCGTATATTTTAGGGAAAAAGTAGCGAGATTTCAGATCTTCCTACGACAAAAGGTACTAATCAGCTTGCTTCTGGTGTAGTTTCTAATTGAGGCAGCTCTTCTCTAGCTTACACGTTGTCACCTCGTCACTTGGTAATAACAAGATAGGCTTAACAACGCAGCAAGTGTCGGAGACTTTGGAGTGCAGTATGGTCTTAGTCTGCAATTTAATATAGAAATGAGCTGGAAATTTGGAGCAACTGGGCTACCGGGAATCTCTCAAAATGAAAATGAAAATGAAAATGAAAGTGTTGAATTCACGTGTTTCCTGCCTCCAAAAGTCAATGAATTAGGCCTTATGCATGGCCAGAACCAGACGTTTATTCGAGGGAAATATGAATCTACTTAGTAGATTGACTTTGTTATTAACAAAGCCAGTAAAATCCACTACGCTTTGTCGATGTAATTATCAGAAACAAAGTCGATGACACAGCATCCTTCTCTTTTCTTTCTTTTTAACTTCCTTGCTTGCGATGATTTCTGACCTTTCGGTTTGGTTCTCTAATTTTCTTCTTCTTTTTAACAATCGACGAGCGTTGAGTTTGGAAGTTATATTATAGCCAACAGATAAGAGCACTCAAAGATTTTGTGTCTCATTCTTAAAGATTTGCTCTTGTCTTGAACCAATAACGTCAGAAGGGCCTGTCAGCAGTGTCAACCAATGAATCACGCTTGTCAAAACTTTTAAGCTTAATGGAAGTAGTTTTCACTTGAAAAATAGTCTAATCTATCCGTCATAGCAAAAGAAGCTTTGCTTTATCGTACTGATTTTTATAACGTTTTCCAAAAGGATGATCGCAGAACTGGGAAAGTTGAAGGAGAAAAACAAAAAGGAATTCAGGTGCAAAAAGATAGTCCACCACCAATTAAGTAGTGAAAGCGTATACCCTGAAATTTAAGTCTTTTTTTTTTTATAGTGAAATTCAAAATATTGAATGTTATCTACTGATGCTGTTTACTCTTCGTGCATGACTTAAACATATGGGCCTTAACGGCAGAAAGGAAGACCCATGTCCCATCATCCAGAAATCGGATGTTAGAAAATGTTTGGTGAAGCTCCAACTTTGATAGAGCTGTCATCAATATCGAACAGGTTCTGTCCCCACGACAGCTACTGAATATGACTTGCAGAGCAAGAGACAACGAGCAATTCAATTCCTTGTTGTCTCTTCATCTGGATCCTTCTGGATATCTCCATACACTGATTATACTTTTTGTTCTTTTCTCCCGTTTTGGACCCGTACCGAAGAACCTACGCATTCTTTTACTGATTCTGTGAACATGTAAATCTTGGATCGTACATTGCAACAGGAGCGGAAAAAGTGAAAAAAGAGAAAGATAGCATATGGAACCCGATTCGGCATGTCATTTCCCCCTGATTTCCACCAACTTTTGTCGCCGAAAGCGTGCGATGGGGCGGGCCACGGAGTTACGTAATACGACCCTCGAACAAGGGGCTGCTATTCCGATAGCGTCTTTACCTGAAAATAAGAGGCTGCTTTAAATATTTTGTGGCTGCCACTAAAAGTCGGCCCTGCACTGGCATATTCTCCCGCACTGTGTAGAAAAGTTTCCTGTGAAATGGCTTCTTCTGCGTCACCTCGAGATTTGCTTAAATCACAGCAATATGGAATGTTTCTACGGGGACGATACATCTTTTCTCATACCTTACGTAGCTTGTTGTCACGGGCTTGTAAGGGTGGGGGGGATCTGAGAGAGTCATTTTGTGAGCTAATTACTGGAGAGAATCTTTTTAATAAAAAAATTATAAAATATATATTTAATGAGAAAAAAATATAAAAAAAATTAATAAGAAGAAACTATAAAATAGGTATAATATTATGTTAGTTTAAATTTTTTTAATTTGTTTCTTTTAAGTATGTGCATTTTTATAGTTGTTTGTTTGATTCATATATGTGGTTGATGTCCCTTATTAAATTTCTCCAACAAATGGTATTAGAATTGCTAACAAGTGGTTTCATAATTAACCTATGACTCATGTTCAATGCCCATGCTAAGCACTTAGAGGTGGGCAGGAAGAAGCACTCAACTTTTAGGGTATGACAATTATGTCGGCAGTACGTGGTCACATTAGAGTATTTTAGAACAAAACACTTCAAAAGAAGGAATATAAAGAATATTATCTTACATTATAAAGGTAGGTGGGAGGTAGTGATTTATAAAAAGTTTAGTAACTTAACCTAATAAGCTAATTCTTTGGGTTAAAATTTCACGTTGTGCTATGATCTTTTTCAATGTTCTGTCTGCAGTTGATTTAGGAAGAGTGGACGGAGAAGAGGACCAAAGATTCCATGCCGCTCCGCTAGGTCCGGAGGAAGAAGGGAAGCAGCCGCACGTGCTGCAATGGTGTACGTGTTAGAGTCTGCGTCTTCAACGTCAGGTTGGACGCCTAACTCAGCCCCTAAGAAAGTGGACATGGGGACCCCTAGCGATCTCCACGTGAGGGAACCTGTCAGTGTTCCTTTCCATGAGATTTCCCTTTTGTTTTGGACGATCTTTCTTCTAATTTAATAATCTAATTTAAAGTGACCTTTTCTTGATTTAGTGAAGAGCCAAAGGGTCCTTAACTGGCCGGAAGTTGTCAACAGCAAGCCAATAATCATATTGCATGGGAGATAATTTGTGGGTCTTTTTTCTCTCCTTGCCCCACATGACCCTTTCGTTTTTTTGCTTATATTTTACCAAGAAAGCTATTAAAAGAAGACGACAAAACAGGGATTATTAAATTGAATTTGGCAGACATTTTTGCCAGGATTTCCACCCATACTGTACACTTCCCAAAGGGTTATTGAAGGCCTGGAAATTCGACTTACATTTCTTATCGTATTTTTCTCCGTAGACTACAGAACATTGATCGCAGAGAGTATACAAGGGACCCGTGTATAACGGGGAAGCAACACCTCACGTGTCGAATGTATCTCTGATCATCGTCACGGGCGTCCCAAAATGAACAGCTGAGTGTTGGTCGTGGATCCCACTTCGATCTTACAACATAAGTGGCGCTGTTACTGTACTTTGGATCGATCATAAGCATCTAGAACTCTCATTTTTAGTGGAAACATGAACATGGACATCACGATGAACTTAAGATGGGACAGTCCACAGACACTGTTCAGCGTACACTGCCTTCTTTTTTGAAGCACCGACGAATAAAGAGAGCAACCACACGTCGGGAATCATGCATCCAGCTTTTCACCTGATTATGACATGGGATTGATGGCCGTAGCCCACTGCCCAGTGAGCCAATGACTTCCAAAGTCCTGGCCTTCGTCACTTTGGTAGGTAAGCTTTAAAGGCGTTTCCCCGAGCTTTCGTTGCTAATGGGTAACAACTGCCGCTTGTTTCCTACTTTTTTCTCTCGCTCGTGTTGTCTGCAACAAAAATGTCTTAGTCTCCAACTTTTTTAAAAAAAAAAAAAAAAAAACAGGGGCGGTACCCTGACAAATTTTATTAATACCAACAAGGCTGGACGTAATAAACCATAACTCGGATAAATACAAAGAATATGGTATATTCCTAATCTTCAGAAAATAACAAGTCATTTACATATTAAAACGCTACACGTAATTAAAAATAAACTCAAAATACATTGGGCAGCACGTTAGCGATAATCTGTCTTACAGGTAAATGCCAAGAGAGAGAAGAAGAGCAGACGACAATGAGATTGCTTGTATTCTCCTTTTTCCCTAGAAAACAAGCAGAAAACGGGCAGGAAAAAATTGTTAGTTTGTGCAGGCTTAAACTCGGCCGTACTCCTTGATTCGTCCCAAAGCTTTGTTTATTGACAATTAAGGAAGAGTGTCGGAGTTGTTTACTTGATGTAACTAGATACGTCAGCTCCGAACCCACTTGCGGAGTTTGTTGGCTAGCTTATCTGTGTACACATATTTAAACATGTACAAGAAACGTGCAGAGCTGACATACGTCCCAAATGCAGCCTCTATTTTTTTTTTTTTTTCTCAGGGGAAAATATCTGCCCTTGGCGACGAATATTTTCTATTTTTACCATCTTTGATTCGGACTCTAGGTTGTCCTTTGATGAGCAATCCATGAAATATATGTTTGTAATCAATTAAGAAATGGAAAGATGCAGACTTTCGACCGGTCAATCCAACGTAATGTCTTTTGTTTTTCTCTTCTGGTTGAATCTGATAGCTCCATAGGCTTGTCTAACGTAAAAGATGGAGACTTCAATGGCAGAAATCAAGAGCTTTGTGACATAGGAAGAGAGAGTGAGTTGATTAGAAAAGTAAAACAAACTTAGTGCTTTGACATTGTCAAAGAATGGCATCAATGGTGGAGAAAAACCAAAGATGGGGCTGGTGTCACAACGCTGTCATTTGTCATGGATGTCAAAGCATACACCCACCTCCTCCTCCTCCTCCTCCTCCTCCTCCTCCTCTCCATTGTTTTAATATATAGCACGGACTTTCAAGCGATATTTTCCGTTGTCACGTTCGGGAGAAAAGAAAAAAGGATCAAAAACAGGAGAAGTAAAATCAATGTCGCCAATCTAATGGAACTGTTACTAATGGATTTGTACAATAGAACATTAATTACAAAAGTGAGGACAATTTAAAAGCAAGCTTTAACGTGTCCCAGATCGTAATCAATGTGCTAGGTGACGACGCTGCGAGGAGATCCCATATAGAGGGTACAGAGACGAAGTGGGGTCAAAAGCGCTCCCCTCTCTCTTTGCGCGCACCTAGACTAATCCTGCCATGACCCCACTTAAATCACAAAGGTTCCTACGGGGAGTTGAACTGGGAACTCAAGGATCTCAAGCCCAACTCTTACCAAGTGGACCAACTGTGGGTGAGTCCTCTTCTCTTTCTATATATCTTTTCAAAACGCGGTCCGAGTTATCAGCATAGGGTGAACTTAAAGCCGTATTATAGCGGGAAGCTGGAGAAATCTTCTCTTTGTCAATTTGAGAACCAAGATTGTAGATACAAACAAAAGAAGAGAGTCTGGATACTAAAGGTGTCTAAGCCAAGCTCACCTGTCCGACCGACGTTCACGCTTGAAGGTAATCTGTCTCTGCCTCTCTCAGACATGCACATACGAGGCTGCATAGATAATCTTTTGAGGTGTCCTCCATTCTGCTTGGATTCTTTTCTTTTTCCGAGTCATTCATGTGGTTGATGGAATTGGGGTGGATTCTTTTTTCTACTTTCTTTTTGTTCATCCGGGTTTCCTTCAATTTTCCTTGTGGCTTTTGAGGATGGAGAAGACGAAGGGAAAACTTGGATTCTTCTGTTGATCTTGAGTCCGGAATTAGTAAAGCTTTAAAGATCTTTTCGACCATTGTAATTTCACTCTGTGCAGATACATCTCTGGGTTTCAATATAGCATCAGAAGTCACTATTAAAAATCTTTCTCCATTTTTTCTATGAATATATATGGTGATGACAGATTTCCAACGTCGGCACCTGATGTTAATTTCGAATATGTGATCAAGCAATTTCTTGCTTCGTTTTCATCCATCAAGAAATACTTTTTAACAAATGATTCTTTTTGGTTTATCACCTGCTCCTCAGAAGTCATTTTTCAAACGGGGTTGTGAAGGAGTTATATCAATCAAGCTTTCAGCTGTATTTCATTTGTTTGTTTCTGTATAAACTGGGGAAAGCAGTGAAGATGGAAATCTTGAAATCTTTCTTATCTTGTATGTACATAATCATTGTTTTCGTCGTAAAACATAATGATAATATTTCCAGGATTATGTCAAGAACAAATGATAATATTTCTGTGTTTTTACTTGTAGCATGAATTATTGCAATTTTTGATACCCACAAAATTTAAAGAGTCTCGTTTCAGAAATTAGTATTCAATCTATTTCTTATATACATCGTTCGTGCATACATATACAGATCTTTATTCGTACATGCGGGGGTGTAATTGCATTTATGCACACATCCACGTGGGACTGAGCAACAATAATGTCAACTGCCACTTGCATTTCATATTAAATGGAATAATTACAATAATGGGGGTGGAAATACAGAACATGTTTAAGCAGATGTGACCGCCCCTGATCGATCAGTTTTATCTTTGATATTTTTCTTACATGGTTTTGGAATTGATCAGGGGAGGCCAGATCTGCTTACAAATGTTTTTTGCTGGTTTGAGAGGCTTAATTACTTTAGGAAATCCTTGGGTTCTTTTGAGATGTTCTGAAATTTCCAAGAAGCCTTTGTGTATATCATATTAATGCCAGAAACAACTGTCCAGGATATGGGTTTTGCCTACTCCCCCCGTGGATTAGTGGTTGAACTTGAGAGCACGCGTTTAGTTGTTTCCTGGTTTTCTTCATTTCATTAGGCTATGAATTGTGTCCATTCTTGGTTCAGCGGGTCTTTGATATAATTTATAATTTGTGCCTTTTTCTCACCTCCTACCTAATTTGAAGTTGAAAAAGAGAAAGCTAGGAGTGTCCAAAGAGCAACAATCATGTCAGCTGTGAGTTGCATTTCATATTGAACAGAATAATTACATTAACGTGGTGGACATAGAGAAACTATCCAAAAAGCTAGACCTACCTCAAGTACTTGAACCCCTAGGACTAGTGAAATATATTTTAGCAGATGTGATCTCCCTTTATCAGTTTTATTTGTTTCTTTGATATTTCTCTAATATATTTTTGCACTAGATCAGGGGAGGTCAGATCTGCTTACAAATGCTTTTCTGGTTTTAAGTGTTTAATTACTGGAAACTCCTGGCCATGACATGGTTTTTGCCAAGTCCCACATGGATGGGTGGTTGAAGTTGAGGACATGTGGTTTGTTGTTTTCTGGTTTTCTTCAGTACATTAGGCCATAAACGGTGTCCACTCTTGGTTCAGTAGGCCTTTAATATAGTTATAATTTGTGCCTTTTTCTCACCCCCTACAAAATTAAACGTTGACAGAAAAAAACTGGAGGTGTCTAAAGAACAAGAGCAGGTCGCCTCTCTCTAGTTGTGTATTTTTCATAAATATTTTTTGGAGCTGTTCTGTCTCTTTTTATGCATTTGATTCAAAGTATATGGAATGAAAGAGAGTTGTGTTCAATTCAAATTAGTCGTTTAAGAAGCAAGATTAACAGATATGTGATATATCTTATAGCATCTATAGGGTCAAGTGCCATATGATGCAGTGAAAATAGCTTAAATTTTGGATAAAGTTCCCCTTGTGTGGTGAAGCTGATATATCAGATAGGCCATGGAAGTAAAGTTTTGTTCTCCATTTGATTCAATAATCTATTCCTTGAATCATATGTGTAGGTGATGTCCTGTAATCAACTTCTAATCTGTCACTGCTATTGTTGGCATTATAGTCATCGTTACTTTAATGTTCACATCATCTCATAATCTAAACCACTCAATAAATGGCCTTCAATATGGCATTGCCACTGGAGTTACAACCACCTGATGAACTTGCCCTAGTATTATTCTTCTCTGTACGTCTCTCTCACCATTGATTTGCAAGTTATTGATCTGTCTGACACAGTTATTTTCTCTTAGGCATGGCTTACTGGTCCAACTTAATCTATATGTGCACTGATCATGAATGAATTGAGTGTTTTGTTGTAATTGTCTACAATTCTTTACTGCAGTTTACAAATGTTGCTCTATGAATTTATTGCACCAAATCCAGTAGAGTCTCTACCCTTTTGTTTTTTTCCCTAAACTGCCTCGTCCTTGGGAGCTCTTAACAGTCATTCATTCCGTTCAAACATTATTAACCTTTCTGATTTCCAGATGCGAAAGTGATACTGATCTTAATAGGTACTTCTCCATTCGTCATTTAAGAATGGGATCGCAGTAATGTTATTCATCTTGAATATGCGTATTATTTCATGAGGATGAATCACTGAAGATGTCTGCAATAGAACCTGACAAAGCAGGGGCCTTCATTCATCCGTTGATTTATGTTTTTTTTTTTTTTTGGCCAGATTGGGATGGATGTGTGTACTCATTTTTCTGGAAATGGTTACTGCGGTTGTTTGATTTTAGTTACTGGTGCTAGATGAAGTCATAAGGATCTAGTTGCAATAATTGGATAAAAAAGGGCCTTTACAATCTTACAGTGTATCAAGATGTAAGGCCTTATTAGACATTGAATGTTGAGGTAGCCAGTAACATAGTTGATAACTAACATCAGAAACAGTATGGTGCTTGAAGCTTCTAAAGCACACTTTTTTCTCGGGCAAAACCACACGTTTCTGTTAAGATTCTGTGCCATTATTGTCATAGGAGGTGACAAACTACATAAGCTAATATGAAACAGTATGGTACTTGATTCTGTGTCATTATGGTCTCAGCACAGATCTCAAAAAAATGACTGATACGATCTCAGTTCACTTTTATGTATGTTTATGTCTCGTCATAACTTGTTTTGGTGTTGGCAGGTGGGCTTTCCTAGTGGCGTCATTGGCAAGGTCCTGTGGAATTTTTCCAGGTGCTAGAAAGTGAACTATACTAGTGTGTTTAATGGGCTGCAGTTGCTCAAAGAAAGCTAAAACACTAGGGTATGAGGATCCTGTTGTTCTTTCTGCCGAAACACCTTGTGAGTATAGCCTCTTGGCCCTAGTATACTCTTGCAACTTGCTTTTGCATCTGCACAACTTCAGCGACAAACTATCCTAGTTATTGTTTCTGATAAATTGTGTTTCAAAATTTGGCATCAGACATTAAGCTTGGGGCACCTTATGTTTTGTGGTTCAGTGGGGAGAGCATCGGGCATTTGTCCTAATAGTGGCAGGTTCCTTTAATTAGTAACTGATCTATGTACTACGGGCATTTGTCATTCTGCCTGTGTTTACAAATTTCATGTAGTGTTAATTAGCTCTGATAATCGATGCAATTAAAGGGCACTATTCTGTAGTTTTGCTGAAAGTCTGTGTAATTGAAATTCTCAAATCCAGTGTAATTAAAACAATGCTAAAAATAAGAATCTCTACAAAGTACAAAAGAAGCATTCAATTTATTTATGGTGCGGTTATCTTAGGAAGAGTATGGTACTCCTCATATAGTTTCAGCTTGAAGAAGTTCTGCCAGGTTCAACCCATCGAGCATGTTTGCTAAAGATACAATGTACCCCTTGACTCCTTGCTGTCATGGTTTGCGTATCATCCAGATTTTGTAGTTTGATTTTTGGATTTGTTTCTCTCTTTGCAGTCACTGTCAATGAAGTAAGCGCCTTGTATGAGCTTTTTAAGAAATTGAGCAGCTCAATAATTGATGATGGGCGCATTCACAAGGTGAGTTTTCTAGGCTTGTGAGCTTCAATTTAAGCTATAGCGTTGGCTATTGGTAGAATCCAATTTTTGTTATGTACATAACATTATGGGTCCGTCAAACTCTCTACCAATTACTCTGATGATTTTTATTTTTTGGTTTGTAAAAAGTAATCAGTTTTAAGCTTTCTTGTCAGCAGGAAGAATTCCAGTTTGCACTCTTTAGGAACAGAAATAAGAGAAATCTCTTTGCGGACAGGGTATGTAGAAATGCTCGCTTCTTATCTCTTGTTTAGTGATTGTTTGATTTCATCCCTGTGACGGAGATTCAAACTACTACAAATGCTGTAGGAGTGACAATCTGTGCTGAATTATTTATAGGTAACACAGCACCGTTTGATAGATTTTGCCTTTGTAAGTAGGCAGCAATTGCTGATGGTTCTTCACCTTTTCTACCTTTGCAAAATATGAGGAGATCAACCTTTTTTGGAAAAAATAGAATGTGAAATTTTGCTGCTGTTTTGTTCCTATCTCCTTTCTAAGCAGATCAACTTGGTTTTTTCTTGTAGATTTTTGATTTATTTGATGTGAAGCGCAATGGGGTTATCGATTTTGGAGAGTTCGTTCGATCATTGGGTGTCTTTCATCCAAATGCACCTGTAGAACAAAAAATCGCATGTAGGTCTGATTTTTCCTTGAAACATTTAGATTCATGTTCTCAATTTGAAATTTCTTCCGTAAGTTGAGAAGCTATTGCTCGGTAAATTTTCTTTTTCATAAGAAAATAATTCAGAGATTCTACTAAGCATATGATCATCTGCTAAAATGATGTAATCTTTTTCCAGTTGCTTTTAAGCTATATGATCTGAGGCAAACAGGGAGCATCGAGAGAGAGGAGGTCCGTATCCTAAGTTCCTTTCTGTCCCATCACATATAAACTCTGCAGATACAAGTTTCTGTTTTTACTTTAGCTCATTTGCGGGGATTAGTAAAATTTATATTATGATTGGAAGGGTGTGATCGAATTAATTTGATCTATTGCGTATTTGTGTAACGTATGTTAGTGTACTTATATATTTAGCTTTAGTCTCTGGCCTTTGGTCAGTACTCTTTCCTGTTGAATAGCATTGGTCAAGGAATGTGGTAATGAAAATTTGATCGTAGAGCTGTTTCTGAATCGGCCCTGAGTAACCTAAGCTTACGATGTTTTACCATCATCTGACAGTTGAAGGAGATGGTGTTGGCACTTCTTCATGAATCAGACTTGATACTTTCAGAAGAATTCATTGAAGCAATCGTTGATAAGGTGCAGAATACTTCCTTTCTCTTTGGTTTTTTTCAGCTCGTTCTTAGTAAATATCCTTAAAGTTCTTGTTTATTGTCATAGACATTCCGCGAAGCAGATGCAAAAGGTGATGGAAGAATTGATGAAGAAGAGTGGAAGGAATTTGTCTGCAAGAATCCATCTCTGATAAAGAACATGACATTGCCATATTTAAAGTGAGTTCTTCATGGTCTTTCTGATTTTTGGTCCTCAGAGCTTGGGATTCTCTTGTTTTGACTAACCAGTATAGATTCTTAGTTTTATTTTATAAGTTATGTATACAACTTGTTAGCCGAGGTAGTTCATTGACATTTCAGTTGTTTCCTTATCTTCCAGGGATATAACCCTAGCATTTCCAAGCTTTGTGCTGAGTTCTGAAGTTGAAGATTCAGAAATATAAGACCATAATTCCACTATAAGGGTGTGAAAGGATCTCATGTCCCAAGATATTGAAACATTCGGAATTACCTTTGTCTACAGTGGAGCTCCGGCTTTGGAACGTCACCATCTCCAACCAGGGTCCAAGAAGAAGAAGAAGAGCTTGCAGCCCCAACTGGTGGAAGAGTTTGCAATTCCTTCCTTGAAGGACAGCGAAGCTGCACTTTCTCTTTGCCATCGTCCAATACTTAACTTGTCCTTGACATGCAGGGACTTCCTACCTGCAAACTGCGTATAGGTTTCTTGTCTGTAGATCCTTGATTTCTGCCTTTCCTGAATTTTGCCCCTGGAAATTTTGCAAATAGTTGCCTTCTTGTGTAGTGGAGAGATACAACGTTGTTTTGTACTAGGACTTTTAAATGTATTTGGTAGCCTTATTGCCTTTATGAACCACAACATTCATGGGTGCTTGCACTCTTAAATATATTTGGTAGGTGAACATGTATTTTTGACCCATTTGCCTTTACTTGTTGCTTTTATGAACAATAATATTCATAGTTAGTCTAGAAATTAGGTAAATCTCAAAGCTTTTTGGGAGAGGAGTGTGATGAAATTCTTTTAAAAATGGTTTATGCTATCATGATATTTAACTCTAATTAGCTAATAATGGTGATAGAGACAACTCTAAATTAGTATTAAGAAAATGCAATAATCCAAAATAGAATATTGCAATTGATAGCAATAAAGACAACTTTTAAATAAACTAAATTAAAGTTCCTAAACTTTTATAAACGGTAGTGTTCAAAACCTAGTCAAATTGCTATCCAAACTTCAAGAAAATCATAACACCCAGTTGCTCATTTCAGATAAAGATTAAAATTAAAGGATTACGTGGAATTTCTGTAAAGATGATGTGAGAATACCGAACGTTTCTTCCCTCACCAGCCCACGCGTGGCATTACTAAATGATTGAAGATCCATGCGTAGAACTCGAAGTCTCCAGATGTGCGCAACCTATTATCCCTAGGAGTGTCCAAAAGCCGTGGCAGCACCTCATTGGTCCTGGAAAAAATAAATCACGGGACGTCCCAATCCACCGCCATATCAGGAAGCAGCATCTGTTTGACTTTATCCGTAACACGTCACCGAAGGCCGGTGAATCAGCACCGCCACCGGCCCCTTTTGTCTTGTTGTTACGGTTTCTGACACTTTCCTGTTCCATTAAGGGCATAGACCTTTGCCCCGACAAACAGACCAACTTGGTTGGAAAACAGCCATGGGTTAAGTTGTTCCGTCGGATGTAAATCAGCGGTAAATCTTGGAACTTCTGATGCTTACACGTGTAAATAAATATCCTATTTTCACATCAACTCTAACATCCTGCGGATAAGTATAAAACAGCTTTTAAAAACAGTTACTTCTTGGTCATTACATCTCAGGTTCGCTGCAAAGACCAACAAAAGCCCACAGGATAGATCTCTCTCTCTCTCTCTCTTCTCCCCTATCTCTGTCCGAAACTACGATTCTTGGAATCGGATTCATATTCGAATTCCACTTCCTCAACCGATCCCTGCTTCGAGGAATCCAAAATCTCGATAACGTATCTCTTTCTTCGCTTTCATGGACCATCGTTTTCAGCTCTTTCGAAGGTTTTTATTCCAATCAATTTGTCGTTTTTGGAAATTGAAGGAAAAACGTGACTAAGAGATTTCTTGGTTAAGTTTACAATAATGTTGCTGCGTTATTTTCTTTGTTGGGATTCTTAGCGAGAAAGGTTTTGGTTCGTTGCAGGTTCAAATTCTCTGATCCGATCCTGCGGATAATTTCCGTGAGCTTTGTCATAAAGATGATTCGGGGATTTTCTTAGCAGGTTCGAATCTTTGAATGTACAAAAGAAATAATGGATATAATTCTGTGATTAGTGTTCTAGCAGTGATTAGTGAGAAAACTGTAGAAAATGTGGATATTTCGTTCGTTTCATGCTGTTACCATTTAGTTGCCAGGAGCTTGTAACTCTTACGCTTAGATATTTTCTGTACAATTGAATGTCAGAAGCTCAAGCCAAGCTAAGCTATCACTCTCAGTTAAGTTGACCATTTCTGTGTTGTCGGATTTAGTAAAGAATCTTGGCCTTCATTATTGATCAATTGAATGGCTTTAATCATGTTAAAAATTTGTGTTTGTGGGCTCCAATCAATTCATGGTGGAACTTTATTTAGGTGACTGCTTGTGATGGTTTATGGTTGGTTTTGAATGGTTAGTTTATTATTCATTAGGTTTCACATTCTGTTTCAGTTTGATCAACACTTGTTAGTGCATTGGTAATGCAATCAGTTGACGAGGACCATCAGAAGCAAACGAAGCAGAATCTCAAGCGTTCCAGATCGTCTCAATTCGACATGCCTGTGACGGATTCAAACATTGCCCCAGCTCTTGAGAATTGTACCCTTTTCCCGGTTGAAGAGATTGTGCAGCACCCTTTGCCTGGTTATGCTGCACCTACTTCAATCAGTTTCAGTCCTGATGATAGCATATTAACTTATTTGTTTAGTCCAGATCATACACTAAATAGAAAGGTTTTTTCATTTAATCTCAAGACTGGCAAACAAGAATTGATTTTTAGTCCCCCAGATGGTGGGCTCGATGAGAGTAATATATCACCGGAAGAGAAGTTGAGGAGGGAAAGACTGAGGGAGCGCGGGTTGGGAGTGACCCGATATGAATGGATGAAGATGGGCTCAAAAAAGAAAGCAATTATGGTGCCTTTGCCAGCTGGGGTTTGTTCTGTTATCCTTTCTACTAATAATGAATCTTACTACTGTCTATAATTTTGTATCAGTGTGTTAGGAATACTCTACATATGTGCTATGAATTTACTAGCAGTGTGTATTGAAATAATCTGTTTTCTATTGATGAGTTGATGTTCCCCCTATGGACAGATTTATTTCCAGGAGTTTTCTTGTTCGAAACCGGAGCTCAAGCTTCCAAGTGCATCGTGTTCGCCTATTATTGATCCGCACATATCTCCAGATGGCACAATGCTCGCATACGTTAGAGATTGGGAGTTGCATGTTCTCAATCTCCTGTGCAATCAGTCAATACAGTTGACTCATGGTGCCAATGGAAGCACCTTGGTATGTGAACTTTAGGGTTGGATCTTTTCGATATCTTTGATATTTGAAGCTATTAAACAGTTTTACTTTTTCCTGCAAAGTATATGAAAGTTTTACATCCATACTTCTATATTTGGTCTACAACTGATCCATCTAATTTAGTCTGCTGATTAAATTTCTGAATTTTTGGGATCACCATTTTAAAGGTGGATAATTGAAGCCATTTCTTGTGTATGCAGTAAATTCTTTGTGAATGCAATAGGTTGGATAATGAAGGTTTCCCTTCAGTTTGTGGTAGATGCAATAAATTTCTGGTCTATTAGCATTCTGTTAATTTTTTCTTCCTAAATATGACAGTGTGTTCTTGTGTATTTGCAGACTCATGGCCTTGCTGAATATATAGCTCAGGTAAGGGAATTTCATTTGATCTTCATTCCATACTAAGTCGTATAAAGAGTTAGGAAACTGTTTTGATTCGTTTTTCTAAGTTATGAGTGTTCAGGTGAACTGTATTGCTTTCCGCAGCAAAAAGCTGATTCAAACACATCCAGATGATGCATTATTCGCTTCTCTATTCACATTGTTGGACTTCGGTTTTATTTCTAATGTTAATGATTGCAGGAGGAGATGGATCGGAAGAATGGGTATTGGTGGTCATTAGATGGCAAATATATTGCATTCACACTAGTTGATTCTTCTGAGATACCACTTTTCAGAATTATGCACCAAGGTAAAAGCTCAGTAGGTTCGGAGGCACAGGAAGACCATGCTTATCCTTTTGCTGGAGCTTCAAATGTTAAAGTTCACCTTGGGGTAGTTTCTGTGGCTGGTGGTCCTATCACTTGGATGGATCTTGTCTGTGGAGGAACATATCAAGCAAACAATGAGGAGGAATATTTGGCTAGAGTGCAGTGGATGCATGCAAATATTCTCATAGCTCAGGTTTTGAATAGATCTCACACAAAACTAAAGATCCTTAAGTTTGATATTAAAACAGGACAGAAGAAAATCATATTAGTGGAAGAGCAAGGTGCATGGGTTAATTTACATGACTGTTTCACACCTCTAGACAAAGGAGTCACCAGATTTTCTGGGGGATTCATCTGGGCAAGTGAAAAAACAGGATTTAGACATCTTTATCTGCATGACGCAAGTGGGACTTGCTTAGGACCTATTACCGAAGGCGATTGGATGGTTGAGCAAATTGCAGGTGTAAATGAGGCTGCAGGGCTTGTGTATTTCACCGGGACTTTAGCTGGACCCCTGGAATCTAACCTTTACTGTGCTAAACTATTTACAGACGGTAACAAACCCTTGGAACCCCCAGTGAGACTGACTCATAACAAAGGAAAACATGTGGTTGTGCTTGATCATCATATGCGTACTTTTGTTGATGTCCATGATTGTCTTGACTCTCCCCCCAGGATTTTTATTCGCTCATTGGAAGATGGAAGCTTAATCGCACCTCTGTATGAGCAGCCATTTACCATTCCAAGATTCAAAAGACTTCAACTTGAGCCTCCAGAGATTGTTGAAATACAGGCAAATGATGGGACTACATTGTATGGGGCTTTATATAAGCCTGATGAAACACGATTTGGACCTCCACCCTACAAAACCATGATCAGCGTATATGGTGGTCCATGTGTACAGCTTGTTTGCGATTCTTGGATGAATACAGTTGACATGAGAGCACAGTACCTTCGAAGCCAAGGCATCTTAGTTTGGAAGGTTAGTATTTTCTGCATATATATCTTAGTTGTTGCCTGGATCTTCGTTTGCCAAACTTTTAGAAGGAGTGAAAGTAGATTAGGTAAATAGGGAGAAGGAAAACTGAGTATGGCTTTAAAACTAAACAATTTTAGTTGATATGGGGTTCATAGTTTTGCCCTCGATTAGTTTGGATAAATGCTTAAGTTGACCAGAATTGAGTAACTGATAATCTAAGTCTTTAAAATTAGACAACCCCTTGGATGTAGTAAGTGATGTATATCTGGTAGATTCAGATAGGTGCTTGCGTAGGTGACAAATTCTTATTCCCATGTATTAGGATGTTAAGACATGGCTAAATCATGACAGCTTAGTTCCAGATATGTTCTGTTGTTAGATGGGGCTTATGGTAACGTGTTAGAGACAGGCAATACATTTATTAGATGTATTGACAAAACAACTGATGCTTTGAAGTGTCAAATATATACCTTATCCATGCCACTTATTTGAAATTTGAGTGTGTCATTATTCTGATTCTTTACTATTTACAGTTAGATAATAAGGGGACTGCAAGACGTGGACTTCAGTTTGAAGGGTCTCTAAAACACAAGGCAGGTCAGATTGATGCTGATGATCAACTGACAGGTGCTGAATGGCTTGTGAAAAATGGGCTAGCTAAACCTGGCCATATTGGGGTGTATGGATGGAGCTACGGTGGATTCCTCTCAGCTATGACGTTGGTCAGGTTTCCGGACATGTTCCGGTGTGCCGTATCCGGTGCCCCTGTAACAGCCTGGGACGGATACGACACATTTTACACCGAAAAGTACATGGGATTGCCTTCCGAGAACCCCTCCGGTTATGAGAACGGCTCCGTGATGCACCATGTTCACAAGATGAAAGGGAGGTTGCTCCTTGTGCATGGGATGATTGATGAAAATGTACACTTCAGGCACACCGCCAGGCTTGTGAATGCACTTGTCACGGCTGGAAAGCCTTACGAGCTCTTAATTTTCCCGGACGAACGTCATATGCCGCGCCGGCATCGGGACCGAGTTTACATGGAGGAGAGGATTTGGGACTTCATAGAGAGGAATCTCTGAAGATAATAATTTCTTTTTTCGTATCTTCATAAAAGGGCTTTTTTTTTTTTCAAAGGAAAGAAACCTTTATTTTCTTGTCCTAGGATTTGAGTTTGATTTCCACTTGCAGCTTTTGTAAAGTATGGCACAGCTTCTTAGGCATATTCAAGTCGTTGTCAATAAGCCATATGGTGGAATTTGGGTATTAAAGCCCCACATAATGAAATATTAGGAGCCAATATTCTCATGACTAATTGTTTGCACTACAAAATTTGGGTATTAAAGCCCCACTTGGGACTTTTTGTTTTCTCCTTCAGAACTTAGAATAGTATATAGATTCGTGCAGGCCAGCAGCAGGCTGCCATGGCTAAAATCCACAAATTTGAATATTCAAAAGGTTACACCAGAAAGTCGAAATCTAAAGCATTAAATGTTGGGTGGAAAGAGCTAAAAAATAATTGAATACTAGCACGAAAAGAATCCCACAAGAGGAAACAAAAAAATTGAGGGCTATAGCATCACGTGACTCAACCGTGAGGTCAGGGATGAGACCAGCTTGCTTATTTGGCGTCGGGGATGACGTGGCGAGCATTCATTGTTCCTTCCACGTTGTCGTCCCATATTAGACTTTGCTTAGCGACCAAGTTTAAGGGAGATTTGACTTCGCCATTCCCTCCACGTTGGTTCTTAACGTCCGTTTACGAGGCACGAAAGATTCTCGTCTACCGCACGTCACAGCATAACCCCAAAGGACACCTGCCAGTGACGTGTACGGCACCGCTTGAATTCGTTACTCGTGTCACTTTTTTGTTTTTTATATAAAAAATGTACTAGAACCATCTAATCGGTTGTCGGTGTAATTTTTTATAAAAGTAAAATAGTTTTCAGATAATCACAAGACATGGTTTTACGTGACAAATTAGGAAATTTCTCCGCAACCGAGTCTATCCCCAGCGTTAACGCCGTGTACAATGCAAACGCCGGTAAATTACGCAAGCGTGGAATTGGATTGGTATTCGTAACAAATCGGAACAAAATGTTAATGAAATAGCAAATGAGTCATCGGGTCCTTCCATAAAAGTAAATCCCTTCCATGCGTACTGTTAAGCTCTCATTTCTCTCTCCAGCACTTTCTCTCTCTCTCAGAGCAGGATTCTGTCGGGAAAAAGTGCGAGGAAATTTCGGAATCTTGGAAAACTTGGAAAAAATGAAATGGAGAAAACGCGGAGGAAAAAAGTGCCGATAATTGCTTTTGATTTCTCTGTTCCTAGCCGTCGTACCTGAATTTCCTCTTCGATTTTCGCTTCTCCAGGTATTTTTCCGGCTTCGTTTTCTGTAAGATTTAGTTGTCGATGTGTACTTTTTGGATGGCGAAAATGTTTAGGAAAAGAGTTGAGCTGAGAGTTAGTAGGGCGAAATCTGCTTTTCTTTTTCTTTTCTGTTTTTAGGCGCATGAATTTAGATTTAGCATTTATTTTCCGCTTGTTTGAACTTGTCTACTAATTTTTTTTACCTTAATTAGAAATATTGTCTGCGCTTCCAGACATCTGGTGAGCAAGATTATTTGATGTTAGAAGATGAGTTTACTTTCTTTTCGGAAATGCAAAGCCATGAAGAAGATCAAGATGAATATTATTCGATTTTAGTTCTTTTGGTTTCCAGCAAATTCTTTGAAATCAAAGAATGAATTTTAGAGTTAAGTCTCAAATCAATGAATTTTAGAGTTAAGTCTCAAATCTTTATGATTTACTACGATTTTGTCTTTCTAAATATCTTTTCCTGTTTCTCTGGTGCGTAGGTTCTTTCTTGAATCTGATTGCAATTTGTGGTGGTTGGTGCGGATTTCATTTGGAATCCGTACCCGCCGGGAGGGTTTGCAAGTTCTCAACGGTACCACGGATGACACAAGCCCTAATTTGGTGTAAGAGAGAAAGAAAACCGCGGAACATAGAATTAATTTTCATGAAGGAAGATGTCGAGGATGTGAGACAACTTCCAATTTGACTGAACGAATCTTTGGATCTTTAGGGTACTAATTTGGTTCTGATCAGACTTAGGATGAGGAAATTTGTATTACATGCATGGGAATTTGATTCTTAGGTCCTAGAGGTTTCTTTTTCCTGACCTTGACTGATTTTGGTGTAGTGGCACCCAGAAAGGGAGAAAAACAGAAGAAGATGCTAAAGCTTTAATGTGATTCACATCTGAGAAGTGTATTTGACTCTGTTGGATAAGCAATGTCGATTGCTAGTGTAGCACTTAGTCCAGTGTTGGAAAGGTCTCTAAGTTTACCGGGTACTTCCACTGACTGGTATGGCCCAAGCCAAAGTGAGGCGATCTTGATTTTTCTCACTGTTTCTGGGTCTCTAATTCCCATGCGTATTCTGGAGTCTGATTCAATTGCGTCAGTGAAGCTGAGAATCCAGATCCACAAAGGATTTTTTGTGAAGAAGCAGAAACTTGTTTTTGAAGGAAGAGAATTGTCTCGAAATAATACTTGTGTCCGAGACTATGGGTTAAGTGATGGGAATGTATTGCATTTACTGCTAAAACTCTCAGATCTGCAAGCTATTACTGTTAGGACTCAGTGTGGGAAGGAGTATGAGTTCCATATTGAGAGGAATAGAAACGTGGGTTATGTGAAGCAGCAGATTGCGAAGAAAGGGAAAGGATTACTTGATCTCAAGGATCAAGAACTGACGTGCAATGGTGAAGAGCTTGAAGATCAGAGATTGATTAATGACATCTGCAAAGATAATAATGTTGTGATTCACTTGCTGTTTAGGAAGCCTGCCAAACTAAGAGCTAAACCTGTTGAGAAATATATTGAATTGTCTATTGAAGCACCAAGTCTTGATGATAAGGAGTCTGGCGTAGGAGAACACCAGCCAGGACCACTATCTGCAGGACATCAGGTCTTAGAGAAGAAGCCACTGCAAAAAGAAATTCTTTTGGAACCTCTAGTTGTTAATGCTAAGGTTCTTCTGCCACTGACAATTAGGAAGCTTATTAACTCTACTATTGATGGGTTGGAGGGAGGCAAAGAGCCAATTCAGTCTTCAGAGGGATCAGGAGGAGCTTATTTCATGCAGGATTCATCTGGTATGAAATATGTCTCTGTTTTTAAACCAATTGACGAGGAGCCAATGGCTGTTAATAATCCTCGGGGGCTACCCTTGTCACTTGATGGTGAAGGCTTGAAGAAGGGGATACGTGTAGGAGAAGGTGCAGTGAGAGAAGTTGCAGCATACATTTTGGATCATCCAAGGAGTGGGCCTCGCTCACTTTATGATGAGGAGAAAGGCTTCGCTGGGGTCCCCCCCACAGTCATGGTCACGTGCTTGCATAGAGGATTCAATCATCCAGAAGGTTATGAATGTGCTTCCAAGAATGTTAAGATTGGGTCACTGCAAATGTTTGTGAAGAATGATGGGAGTTGTGAGGATATTGGTCCTCGTGCTTTTCCAGTGAATGAGGTACACAAGATCTCAGTGCTGGACGTAAGGTTGGCTAATGCAGATAGGCATGCTGGGAATATATTGATTAGCAGAGATGATGAAGATGGTCAGATTGTGCTTATTCCCATTGATCATGGCTACTGCTTGCCCGAGACTGTAAGTGCTTTTCTGTTCTTCTGTTGAATTACTGAATATCACGGATATTAATTTGTGTTATCTTGTCCGAAGCGTGATTGGTTGCCTAACCAATTTTGTAACTAGTGTCAGCTGATTTTCATGGAACTAATTTACCTGCTATGCTGTTCTGAGATTCTTTCTTTTGATTGCTCAATTGACTCTAATTTATCAAGTGATGTGCATGTCAGAAGTCAATATGTGTTACGTATGATATACTTGGGAATCCTGAGCAATGTCTGTTACACTTCTATGAGGCTGGTTGTTTCATTTTCCGCAGAAAGAGATTGTTAAAACTAGAGAATAACTTCAATGCATGGCCACATGATGTGCTTATTGTGTTTCTGTGCCATTGCATGATATCAAGTATTCCAACATTACTATGATATACTTTCTTTGTAGAACTCTCCTTATTACCATGGAACTTCCATGATATTAGGCTTTCCATGGGAATTGCATTATATCCATATTTTTCCTAGTTCACCACATTCTCGTCTCCAGAACATGTTCAGTAACATGTTAGCTTTTCCTTTTTCTTGCTGCGACACATGGGAATTGACTGTTGAACCATTCTACGGTGGCATACAAAGTATCTGTTTCTGGATTTCCAGTGTTCAGCCTCGATTTCCACTATTTCCTCTCATTTTCGTTTCTTCTCACTGCAGTTTGAAGATTGCACATTTGACTGGCTCAACTGGCCTCAAGCTCAAGAACCTTTTTCCAATGACGTAGTTGAATACATTAGATCGCTAGATGCCGAACAGGATATTGAACTTCTGAAGTTCCATGGATGGGATGTGCCGCCTAAGTGTGCCCGCACTCTTCGCATTTCCACCATGCTTCTGAAAAAGGGTGCAGAAAGAGGACTTACTCCCTTTGCCATTGGAAGCATCATGTGCAGACCAACCCTAAAGAGGAAATCTGTGATTGAGCAGATTGTTCAAGAAGCACAAGAAGCAGCACTCCCGGGTACAAGCGACGCTGCATTTCTTGAATCTGTGTCAGTGATAATGGATCGTCACCTCGATGACCTCGTTACTACACAGTGAACGTTTAGTCATGTCATATATGTGCATATCTCGCTGTGCATGTATGTGTATGATGAACGATAGCGCTCCACTCTATGTTTTCTTGGACTGCCCATTTCATGTACCTTTGCCTTGTTACTGAACCTACCTCTCCAACTTATTCTGTTCATATCTAGAAGACCCACTCGGCATAACTGCTCCTTTGTTTCCCTGTCTTTATCCCGTTAACCCGAAAATATCTTCAGACATTGACCAAAATGAATTTACACTGGGTGTCTTATCTCGATAGTACAGTTCTTATGTAGAAATATCAGAATGCAAATACATATTTTTTCTTTTGTGGATGTTCTCTTTGTTCAGTGTTCCCAATTTCCTTTTCCTTTGTTTGGAATATTGGGTTTTTTGGTTATGGCATGTTTTAGGTTTGAGTTTCTTTCCATTTGATGAAGGACTTAATTTAGCAAACTTAGAAGCAACGTGGGGATTTTCCCACGACATGATTAAAGCTCAGAGGAAGGAAAAAGTCATCTTGCACATGATTTCGTTTTTCACATGGAAGTTCCCTACATAACAGCGAGCACGAAATCCAGTATTTGACACAAAAAGCACAGAATCCTTCAAATTGCAATGTAAGAAGTAGCACAGGGACCTGTCTTCCGGACTTTGCTTGCAAGATCATATAAGAGGGAACAAGTCTTTAGGATCTCGGCTTTTGTAATGATGTTTTGGAGGAATAGGCTGGTTTGAGGGGCAACTCGCCGTTGAGGCGTCTTGAAAAGCAACATGATAGGGCATAAAAGTTGTTGTCATTATCATCATCATTATTATTATTGTTTTCTGTACCAGCTACCCCAAACCGCGTAGGATATTGACCTGATAGATTCCCCCAAAAACGTTAGATAGTCCCTTGATTGCGCAAGCAGACTCTGAACAGAAGTGGTCCTTACTCCTTCCGACTCCTCCCGATCAACGCTTCACCTCCAACATAGCTGTGGTCCTTGCTTGCTAACGACACCAGTTGTACTCTTACAATCGGCGGACTAAAAGATGTCTATGACTGATGATCTTTTCCACTGATAAAGCTTTTGGACAAATTGGCAAAGGCTTCCTGATGCTAGATTAGCAGACTCCCCAGCAGTTACGGAAGAATTCCCAGTAACGCTTTAATGGGCAACAGCAGCCAAAGTGTGTGTGTTTCAACACAAATCATTAGTTCCTTCGACTACGAAGCTATAACTTTTCTGCAAAAAAGGTGTTCGGGGAAGTTAGCAATGGTTGGGAGAAAGTGAACACGAGTGCTTTCGAAGCAAAATCATGCGTATCCAGATGCTGAATCAAAGTTGAGTAGAGCCGTATGAGAATTCGGTGTTCGTTGACACAAAATGGATATTGGTTTCAGAATCATTTGCAGCTTGACTTAACATGGCCATCCCACCAAGGCAGTAGGTGCCCCTTTACTCCTTTACCGACTTGGCTACTCCTGCCTAACTCCAATCAAAAGTACACAGGACTATAGTAGTAGTTGCACCGTAAAATTTAATACTGACTAGTTGCATCTTGAAACTTAGGTCAGTGACGTCCTGGGTAAAGAAGGGTGGACTTAAATTTCTAATTATTGTATCAAATTGAAACTAAATTTCCCGAGTACGACTGCATCCACTTACCTACTTCATCCTACCCAAATTCAATTATAATTTACTGCTCTCACAACCGGAGGCAAGACCGATAACTTTGCTGAAAGGCTCAAGTAGAAGACCATATTTTAGGCTGGTTCTAATAAAAATTTATTGGTCATCAAACTTGTGGGCTAAATTCAATGCAACGTGACTTGGCTTTTATGACCACGACTGGTGATGAGGAGCAGTTCTTAGTCTACACTTAGGATTTAATTTTCCAACGTCCACCGACACCATTAAAAGAAAGTAGATGTCAGCCTCACAATTTGAAAAGCGAGGCCGCCCCAAAATCACACTAAATTTCACTACTGCCCTTGTGCCATTGCTTTCCCTTTCTTATTTTGAGGACGTCCACTTTCCACTACGGCGATATGGACATGCTTAAACGACCATGAAAAAGATGGGAACTACTAGAAGATAAGCCATTCATTAATTATTTTACCTCTATTACATCTTGAGTTAAATAAACAAATTAACAAGGAAAACAATAGCAGTTACGGAGTAATTGACGCAATCGAGGTAAAAAAATAGAAGCAGAAACCTATATAATTTATCCATGCTCGGGTTTAGATCGACTCCTTGTCGTTTAATCTTGTACATGGTATACTTGGGGGTAGGTTACTTCATAAACCCTCTACGAATGCCACCCCAGTAGAGGGTAACCACGAAGAGCCATAAATGAACTGAGCAACCGTGAACCTGCTTGCCTCCACCTTCGAGGTGATGACTCGGAAACCCTTCCAATTGACGCGTTGCGCAACTGCAGCTCCGGGACCTTTGTTCATATATTCACCATAATAAAGTGTATCCAAAGCAAAATCCCCGTTCCACTCCAGCCAACCTCGTGGGCTTATGTGATCCTCCATGAAGGACTCCATGTACACAACCCTGGAGTAAAGCTTCCATGGGCGGCCTAGATATGTTGGGAAGCTTCCTTGGGAAGCCTTGAGTTCTGAGCTGGGGAGGATTTGGCAATTGTGGATGGAAATACCTGTGTTTTGGTTAGGGTCCTTTCGATTTTGGGCAGTGATGGTGTTCTTCTGGGAGGCCATGGGTTTGCGAGCAAAGATGTTGCAGTTCTGAAACACCACCGCTGCATTGCCAAAGATGAAGTCCACGGTGCCGTAGACGTCACATTCACGGAAGAATTGCCGATTGGAGTGAACGTAGAGAGTGTCTTGGTACCCCGTGACGTCGCAACGATAGACCACGGCCTGGTCCGCCCCAACTCGGAGCGCCACCGCTTGGTGCCTGCCGGGTCCCGCCGAATTCTCAAACGACATGTCCCGGGCGATGAAACCTGCTCCGGTCGCCGCTGCATGCAGAGTCGGACACAAAGTTAATTAAGAACAACTTATACTAAAGCAAGATCCGTAGCTTTGTGGATAAGCGAACGATAATCTACGTAATAATATGTCTCTCACGAGGTACATGACCCACCGTCCAATAACACGATTCCCTGTCTTTAGATAGTGACCCCCAGAACAGAACCACGTCTGGGACAACGCTGTCCATTTACGTTTATAACCAACACTAAGTGATTTGATGTGCGTCGGACACTTTTTAGTTGTACACTGAAACCGAGAACCTTCAGTTCTGATTAACCCAAGAATATACCGAAATTTGACTCCAACAGTTATTTTCATGGGTGTGTGCGTGTTAAAGATAAAAAATAAAATTTTTTGACGATCATGCAACGATGGGAGTGAAAAAGCGTCGGTAGGAACGAGGTAGCATGCAAGTATAAGAGGACAGGGATGACCCATACACTCTACGGACAGAACAGAAGAATTTACAGACCAAGACTTGACAACACAAGCTGAAATCTCGCAGACAATCAAGTTAAATGGCAACTCACCAAAGGTTGCGGTGTGGAATGTCGTCATCTTATCGGATACACTTTTGGAGCCTGTTATCACTGTTTTTCCCTTCCCATCTCCTATAAACATCAGCTTCTTCTTCTTCCTTCCGACCTTCAAATTCTCCTCCTCATACCTGCAATTTTTGTCATTAACAGGATGATAATAATATTGGAATAGAAACTAGGAACGTTGCCATGAACAAGGATTGAATGACAATTCAGTAAAAATGGTCATTATCGGGGGTGTTTTTGTAAGCCGATACACGCGTCCCTAATTATGATCATTCACATGCGTAAACTTTTTAAGATTTTGGAGGGGATGTCAAAGAGTCAATCTCCACCCAAAGAGAAAGACAAAAAGTTTGTAGAATTTTTCCTGTAATTATTACTGGAGATCACCGTCTTTTCCATTTTGACGTGAAGTGTGAAAAGTTGGAAAGGGTATTGGTCCAGGGAAAAGAAGAACGGAGTAGCGAATTTACCTTCCTGCTCTTACGTAAATGATGGTTCGCCGGTCGCTGTTCTCGGGCGCATCCTTTATCGCCTCCGCAATCGTCTTGTACGTGCCATTTTCCCCATCTTTCGAGACCACTATATCGGCCTGTATCGACGATGGAGGCATGTCCAGCAATTCCCTCTCTCTCCTGTGCAACCATTTCGGCAAACCTCCGGCATTCTCCTCCGGAACATTGGATTCCATTAACCGACGCCGGTTCTGTATCGGAACTCCGGAGAAGTCGCTGGGAGTGCTCCCCGAGAATATCGCCAGGCAGTTGCTAACGAGCTCCGCCAGGTCCTTCTGCGTCTCGTTTATTTGTTTTTTCACCTCCCCGCCCACGTTCTCGAAGCCCTCCTTACAGGTGTCCTGGTTCGTGAGCGCGGCGCTCAGCCATGTCAGGACGTCGTTCGAGAGAGTGGAGATGCCGGATTGCTGGTCGGCCACGGAGAGCAGCGCCCGGGAGAAAGCGTCGATGGAGTCCGCCAGGAGCTCTAAGCAGTCGTCGAAGGCGGACCGCTCCAGTGGCTCCATCTGGATATAGGAGATCACGGAGGTGCTGTACAGCGCCTTGCTCAGGTGCTGCAGCGTCATGTTGAACGAAATGTGGACGAGGTCGCTCTCCGACGCCGTCAGCGACCCCGGAAAGTTCAACAGCGAGTCCACACACAGGCTCGGGTACAGAGTCTTGCTACAGGTTCGGGATATAGCTTGTGTCGGCTTCCGATGGATGAGCGAATCCGATTGATCCGAGTCCCGCTTCCGTACCCCGATCAGGACCCCCGCCGACACGGCGGAGGCCACTAGCAGCGTGATGGACAGGATGACAAGGAGAACCACCTTGCGCTTCCTTTTTGACTGTGGGGTAGCTGAGGGGGCGACTTCTGGTTGGGTGAGGTGGTGTCTGGATTGTCCCACCACGGGGTCGGAAAATCTAAGCTTACCGTATTCCATAGTTACTCCGATTCTAGAGAAGCGTTGCTAAACGCACCCGCAGAAAAAGAGTTGATTGGGTATTCTGCCTGTGAAGGCGGGGGGAGTGTGTGAATATATATGAGGTGGCCAAGCGAGAGAAAAGGAGGTTGGTGCGACGTCGACGTCTAAGGAGACGATGAGCTGGCGGCTACTTCCAAAGGTAGCCACTGTTCCCTGATGCGCTTGAAGGGGCCTGTGTGTCAAAGTAAGCGACCTTGTGCAAGTGCTAGATTCTCTTAGCAATTAAGCTATTCCTAAGCTTTTTGGGTTGGTGCACTCTCGATCTAAATATTCCCATTCAAAGAAACCTCGCTCAAGCTCTTGCAGAATGTTTTCCTTCTTTAAACTATTCTCGTATTTATATTGATACATTGAGATGATTCCAATAGCACAAAAATGATGTTTACAAGATTTAGTTGCTTTTAACTAATAGTTATTGTTGAAAATACGCATGTATATTGCATTTGTAGGGTATCATATTGAATGTATTTAGGAAATTAGTTTGTATATTGTTGAAGGCTGTCCCACATTAATGATACATCAATCCTGAATGTTGAGTTCTTCAATTTTATTAGTAGTAATATCTTTATTTTTTACAAAGCGTTTTGAAGAGATATGTTCGCTTCTTATATAATACTAATTATAGTCAAATAATATATGTAAGTACTAACTTGTTATGCTTGGGATTAAGTTGACATTCCTCTAGCTCTATACACCTATTTTTCTCACCTTTTCTCTTTCCCTTTTTTGTGATTTGATGATTTTCTTTATGCTCCCGTGAGAGCTTTTCCTACGAAAGGGAAGTTCGTATAACATAGGAAAATCAAGTGTCAAAAGAAATTAAAAAGGTGCAAAAGTTAAAGAACTCAGAAGAGGGAAGACAACGCTGCTGCAAGTAAACTTAATTGGAACAACGGAGAAGGAAAAGTCAGTAGAGTTCTTGCTGGCTCGGCACCCCGGGCCACGGAACGACGGTGGTCTCGTCACCCATGTGCATATACCAGGGACCATAGATGTGGACTAAGGAAAACTGCTGGCAATTTTTAGTACGGGAAAGTCGAACATAGAAAGTGGTAAAAGAATAGTACTGAAATAGACGATAAAGTCTTCGTTGTATCAAAAGGCCTATGGGCCACGAAGACGTGGCTGATGTTTCTTGCAATCTACCTTTTTTAAGTGTTTCAAGAAACGGGTAGTATAATCTCCCAGCTCTGGTATGGGTAACTTTTGTTTTGGTCTAGAAAATCAGTCCATGGGGACTAGAAAATTGGAAAAAAATACAAGCCACATATGAAGTCGGAATCACTTTTAAGATTACTCTCTCTTTGAATGGTTCCATATAAAAACTGACTTCCTCGCCCCCAAATAGTGAGAAAACTAGGGACTTGTGGTCTACATTGCCAAGGAGAAGGTGAGTTCAAAGGGACAATATTTGTTTAAGATCGGTACAAGACCAAGACTTCTTCTGTTTTGTCACCATGCAGAGCTGTCCAACATTGAAAAATGTCATGCCGTTGCATGTCAGAGCAAGTACCCCTTGAACAACATGATGTCATTCACCGGTCCATGCCCCAAATCATGAATTTTGGTACCTAGTTTCTCACCCAAGCATTAAAAAAAGAAGTCTAGGTGTTTTGTACAGCCTATTGTTTCCTACAGTCTACTGTGTAAGACAGGTAAATCCCCGGAACTCTGCCCCTTGAGTTTCCCTTGACTTGAAAACTGTCTGGTTTATGCCAAAATATGAGTAGTATGATATATTGAGCCGCATTAGAAGTAAAATACAAGTGTGCTCTTTTTACCTTTCACTATTTCCATTACTAAATAAAAGCTTCTTCTGCACGTTAGTCTTAATTTCTACCAGAAATACAAGCAATATACCCAATGACCCATCATCATCTCCATGGACAGGCCCCTTGATGGTTTAAATTAGTGGGTTGCAAGGATTGTCAATGTCAAAGGCATAAGTGACAATACTAATACTGTACACAGAAATGCTCACCATTCGAAGAGAACCCTTGATACAGTTCTTGTTCATTATCAAAATTGCAATAAGGAAGTAGTAGATTATAAGTAATAGGGGAAGGAAGCTACTCAGAAATTTCTTCTCAATCATTAGAAAGTTGAATGGATAACAAAGCACTGACATTACTGCTTGGCTTGTCGGCAACAAACCAGAGACTTTCACTATCTTAGTATGGAAATAAGAAAACAGTACCCCGTGGTGTTTAGAAAAATCACAGTTACCATTCTTGTAGATCAGCAAGCTAAGCTCACGTTCCAGCACACTGATTGGTTACTAAGTAAACAGACGCTCAGAGGGAGCCATATGTTTGCTTTCTCATCTGACAAAGAAGGAAGGCGATCAATTTGCAGAGAATCTAATTTGGTTCAGTCTACGGATAATGCCATCCACTAGTTCTTTGACAGGCAACTTTTACTGTCCGGCCTGTCGAATTTAAGTGTCCCACAAATTGACCAATACTAACTACGGGCTTTTCTGGCAGTCGAAAATGAGTGTAATATAAGGATGAAGTGTACGGAACCCCTGCGACTTTGACTCCTCAGATTATGTTTCGTTAAGGTTTGATTGGTTATTTTGTAATGATATCCCTTACTATTCCAATATGGTTTCAATCAAATTTCTTCTTTCCCTTTTTGTGCCTGAAATATCTATAATAGAATCAAAAAGTAATTAGTTCAATTGGAAATATGACTTATTTGAGTTTTAAGTTTGATACTAAATATATAAATAAGTGTATGTGTGTTGTAAAAAAAAAAAAAACTATATCTAATATAATTCCTTTGATTTGTATGTCTCTGAAAATATTTCACCCATCATGTTAAACAAAAGAATTTGTATACATTTATAAATTCTTCAAGATATATGAGACTAAATGTAATATTCTAAATTTTTCACTTGAGTCATATGTTATATTTCAATTAGTAGACCATACGAAGACTTTGTAGTATTCTTTAATCAATTATGACACATAACGGATAAGATTAAAAGAATTTAAATATATTATCATTATCATATACTAATGGTGTTGGATTTTGTTCTTTTCCTCTTATTAAAAGGGAAAATACTTGATAAAGAAATATCTTAAGAAGACCCAGATTAAGACTGAGGTTATGGACAGAATCATTAAGCACAAACATAGTGGCTTCTCGTACCATTTGGTTATCTGCTATTAGTCATTGGGGAATTTCTTTATTGGGTTTCTATTTTAATAAACAGGTATAATGGCTTTTCTCTTTTTTTGAGCTGATTGGAAGTGGGTGCTTGACCAAATGATAATGCAGGGGATGAAGAGGGGCCACAGATTACGAATGAATGGCCAAGGTAAAAAGGAAATTAATAAGCATGTGACCAGTTTGATAATGGTAGGGGACATAAGGCCAAAATTGCTAACCAATCACATGATCTGTTGTATTTTTGCATCAAATGTCTGCAATAAACCCTTATACTGTTAGAGGATGATTTGGCTTTCAATTATGAAGACAGCGGGCTAAAACTCGCCTACTACTTACATGATTAGATGTGGAAATCGTCCTTTCAAGATGCAAGATTCCATGATCTAGAATGCATTAAAAACATCATCTTATCTGATTAGAGCAATTGCAGGCCAAACAAAGTGAACCCTGATCTATTTCTGGCAAACTGTCCTAAATATGGTTGCGGATGTAGTAATAATTATGATTTAGAACCTCAGCGGTTCCAAAAGTGGCGGGTTTACATAGATTGTATACTTTCTTTTTTGTCAGCTTCTTCACAAAACTTTGAGAAGATTCATTACCATCTAGAGCTTTTATGGAGGATTTTTCAGGGACGCTCTATGAAGCTATATTCTATTCCCATGCCACATCCGATTATGCTTCCGGCCACTTTTGTGCTGGCTATTATAGTACAAAGCAGCTTCTGGATTGATACACTACCGACACAGGAACAGACAGCGAGAAGCTAGATCCAAGGCTTCAGTGGCCACGCCCATGCCATGTCTTCTTCTACCCCTTTCCTAGCTTTGCCATCTTTCTATCGTGTAGTGGATCTGACTGTGAAGACTTACGCAACAAGCTTTTTTACAATATGCATCTACGCAGATTATAAATCTTGCATGCTTGAAATACGATAAGATTTAATAGTTCCGGTGGTAGACCTAGACTAGTTTGATTTCTCAGTTGTTGCGATCAAAAGGTGGGACAAACGTGGATCAGTAGAACTTATTGAATACGCACCATCTTACAAAAGTTGGGGCCTTTTTGTCTCTTTCATCAATGGTGATAATCTAAGCTTCACTTTTTTTTTTTTTTTTTTTTTTTTTTTAAATAGGGGCGGTACCCTGACAAATTTTATTAATACCAACAAGGCTGGGCGTAATAACCATACCTCGGATAAGTACAAAGGATAGGGTATATTCCTAATCCTCAGAAAACAACAAGTCACTTACATATTAAAACGCCACACGTAATTAAAGATAAACTCAAAATACATTGGGCAGCACATTCGTTTAACCCTATGGTGGTCTATAGTTACCTAGGCCTAATTAATCTTTGACATAAACATTTAAACATGAATGTGGCAATGAGCCAATATGATCAAAAATTGTCATATTTTGAATGGCGTGACCATGATTGGCGAGACGGTTTGCTACCATATTTCCCTCACGATGCACATGACATATAAGTGCATGTAAAGGAATCATAGTCAAACATTGACGTATGACATATTCCAATTTCCATGGAGTTCTCCATTTGTTGAGCATGCATTGAATTAAATAGAAGGAATCAGATTCAATAACATGAGGTACTTGATTCCGTGCATGACATATTTTAAGGCCCTCTAACATTGTATATGCTTCTGCCTCTGCACTACTGCCTGGATATAACTTGGTGGAAAAGGCCATGATGAGATCTCCGTTATGATCTCTTAGGATTCCCCCTCCAGCATTATTCCCCCTGATGCTTGATCCGTCTGTATTCAACTTGTATTGTCCCATAGAAGGAGGTTGCCAGTGAACCCAAATTCCTCGACGCAATGGAATATAAATCATAGGAACTTTTAGCACAACTAATGATATTTGATCTAGGAAACTTACTTGAACCTTGACTTGGATTAGAGTTGATAGTTGGAGCATCCAATGTGTAACCTGTTTATTAATTTTAAATAACGACATACACTCACCATTATGTTTTGCTGAATTCCTAGCCAACCAAATTTCTCGTGCAATAACGCCTCCCAAACTGGCTACTAGTGCTCTTCTTTGATTATGCCATGATGCCTCTGAATACCAAGAAGAGACAAAGTTAGATATAGAAGTAAAACGAACAGGTACCTGAAGTGCGTCGCCAAATCTCCGCCAAAGCTGTTGGGCCAGTTTACTATGCATAAAGACATGATCCACAGTCTCTTGTTCGCCCTTGTTACAACAGTAACACTTAGATGCCAATTGGACTCCTCTTTTTTGCATATTACATTCCACAGGAATGCCATGATGTATTAATTTCCACATAAACAATCCAATATTAGGAGGAACTACTTTGTTCCACAAAAACTTTGCCCAATGCACTTTTTCTTTTTTAACTCTCCGATCATGATACACCAGTGAAGCTGAAAATTCACCCGAGGCACTCAAATCACAAACAAGTCTATCTGGCTCTTGATTAACAAAGATTTTATTGGCCTGCTCTTGTTGCTCACCAGACAGATGTTCCTGAATAAAATCTGGATTTTGAAGGGCTTCTCTAACCATTATATCTTGTTGTGGGCATGAAGGATACCAAAGAGGTTGTCCAAGCCAATTATCCTTCCAAAAGTAACATTTACCCTCCCCAATAATCCATTTACCATGCTTGACTGAATATTCCAACCAAGGTAAGATCATCTTCCATGTATGAGAATGTGCATTCTTTTTGCCTTGTCTAAGTGCTTTCATTGGGTATCCATATTTGGCTCGCATAACTGAAGCCCACAATGATTGTCCCTGAACGAAACGCCATGCAAATTTTGTTTGAAGGGCCTGCATTGTTTGCTCTAAATTTCGAACTCCTAGACCACCTTCTTCCAAAGGCATGCATATATTCTGCCATTTAATCCAATGGCTTCCATGACCATCTCCTTTACTCCACATGAATTTGGCTAGTATGCTGTTAATACTTTGTATAACCGTCTTAGGCACTTTCGTCATGGAAATGGTATGTATCAGCATAGAGGAGAGAACACTTTTGATCAATGTCAATTTGCCTCCCTGTGATAAGAATTTTGTTTTCCAGTTTTTCACTTTGTTAGCTATAGCATCCACCATCTCATCAAAGTAATGAATGCGACTCCGTCCTTTGAATAATGGAGTACCTAAGTATTTAACTGGCAGGTTTGCAAAAGAGAATCCTGTTATTTGCTTGATAAGTTCTTTCTTTGATGGTTCTAACTTGTTTGAAACTATAACCCTTGTTTTCTCTACATTAACCTTTTGTCCACTATATGCTTCATATTCTTGCAACAAATTCTTGAGATATTCAAGAGAACGTTGGTTTCCTTCCATAAAAATTATCATATCATCGGCATATAATAAATGGGAAACTCCTCCAAAATTATTATCTCCTTTAAATCTTCCAATGAATGGCGTCATATTCATCAAATGATTGAGTTTTCTACTGAAGGCATCTTGGGCCAAGATAAAAATGCTAGGTGATAAGGGATCCCCTTGACGAAGACCTCGTGTGGACTTGAAGAAGCCATGTTGTGCTCCTTGTACCAAAAGTGTAAACCAATTGTTGGACATACACCTAAATATCATATCACTCCATCGGTTAGAAAATCCAAACCTCTCCAATACCTTAAGTATGAATCCCCACTCCATACGATCATAGGCTTTTTCCATATCCACCTTGATCATCATGTTGACTATTGCTTTGCGATCCAATTCATTCACCATCTCTTGTGCTATTGCAACATTTTCATGAATAGCTCGCCCTTGTACAAAGCCAGATTGTTCTTTAGAGATCACCAAAGGCAGTAAGCATACCAACCTATCATTCAAAATCTTGGCAATTATCTTATAAGTAAAATTGCACAAACTGATAGGCCTGAGGTCTTTGAAACTCTGAGGGTTTTTCTTTTTCGGTATCAAAACGATTAGCGTGGAAGTAATGCATTTAGGCATGGGGTTGCCACCAAAGAAATCTTGTACCACTGCTATTATATCCTCTTTCATAATCTCAGCATTTGCTTGATAAAAATGTCCATTGAATCCATCGGGTCCTGGGGCACTATCAGGATCTAATCCTTTAATGGCCATCAAAATCTCTTCCCATTGTGGCTCCTTACATAACTCATCATTATGTTCAACATTTATTAGCGATGGAATGTATTCAAGTAGATCACTTTGTATTCTTTTCTCTTGGGGGAATCTAAGTGGATGAATGAGAGGTGTGTTATTATCTGCAGTGAGGATCTGAGAATAATAGTCAACTGCAAGTGGACCTAATATATCAGGATTCGAAGAATAAGTACCATCATGTAACTTAAAGTTCCACTTTGTTTGATAGTTTCTTTCTTTGATGCAGGCATGAAAGTATGTAGTGTTTCTATCCCCTTCCTTTAACCATTTTACTCTTGCCTTATCCCTTAGGGTTCCTTCCTCCTGTGTGATTAAATCATTCAATTGTTCCTGAACCCTTTTGTATTCTGCATGTTTCACCTCTGACCAACCGTTCTGAATTTCTTTATCAAGTCGACAGATGCTCTCTTCCAAATTGATTCTTTGTTGTTGTTTTTCCTTCCTTGTTTCCTTGCTCCACTCCTTTAATTTCCTCTTCACATGTTTCAAGCGACCATATAACCTATGCCATGGGGTATCTGCTTGAAATATGTGCCACTCATTTTCCATAGTCTCCTTAAAGAATTGCTCTTGAATCCACTGTCTTTGAAACTTGAAGCTTCCATAATACTTTCTTTCTTCAGACAATGATAAAACCAAAAGACAATGATCAGATTGTATCCGTGGAAGGTGGCACACTCGTATTTGCGGAAAGTATGAAAGTGCTTCCAAATTATTGAGAACCCTATCAAGTCGTATCCAAGTGCGTCGTTGGCTCACTTCATTACTACACCATGTGTATGGTTCTCCTTCATATCCTGCATCCAACAGCCCAGCGTCGGAAATAAATTCTTGAAACTCTTCCATTGCCTTTCTAGAGTAGGGTCTACCCCCTTTCTTTTCTGATTGATCTATAATGGTATTGAAATCTCCCCCAATTATCCATGGTTTGTTTCCAATGTCCAACTCTAATAATGAGTTCCATAGTGACAGTCGTACATCGCACTCATAACTCGCATAAATCACAGTGAAAATGAATGAAAAATCTGTCGTCTTGATATTCAAAGTGATGTGTTGAGTATGTATTGCAATGGTCTCAGCTGTTACTTGATCTTTCCATAAAATCCATATGTGCTTGTTTTCTGACTCAAAGTGCTTGAAATGGGGAAACTGAAGTTTGATTGCTATATTCCTTAAATGTTTGGTTTTCTTTTTTGGTTCTAATAAAGCTAAGAACTCTATTTTATTCTCTTGAACTACTCGCTTCAAGTAGTTTGTTTTTTGGGGACCACCCGTCCCTCTAATGTTCCATATTAATGTCTTCATAATTAAATGGCACAGGGGGAACACATTTTGGCAGGGTATGTACATATCCTGCTGCACTATTAATTTTGATGGATGTAGAGCTACATGGATTATGCTTATTCCTTGCACCAACAATTTGCTCAACAGATGTGAAGGGTGTTGCGAATGATTTCTTGAACATACTTGCCAGATTTTGAACTGCAATGTTCCTATCTCCTTGTGTCATGTCTTCTTTTAGTTTATGTTTACCCACTTCAACCCCAAATTGCTTAGGATCTTGCTCACCACCCCGTATCAACATAGCATTTTGTCCATGCTCATCCAAAATCACAACAAAACCCCGTATAGGTAACGTTAATCTCTTGTCAGGCTTTATCCTATTTTCTGTAACCACCATTAACTCCTTGTCAAGTGTTCTTGGGGATTCTACTGTATATTGGATTAGTTGTTGTGTAGTAGAATGACACCTTATAATCGATTCTTGTAGTTCTTCTACAGAAATAATGTCTGATTTGTCCTCTACTATGCGATCAAGTATAGTAAAAGAGTTGGTAACTTTAGTAGGTTGATAAACAACCATTGTACTATGGTTTGTTCCATGCAACTCTGATATATTTCGACATTGTTCCATAGTATCTTTAGAGATATGTTCTTTTCTAACATATTTCATTATTGTTGGTTTCTTGCTCTTAGTAACAACTCTCTTACTAGGCAGCTTCCCAACCTCAATATTTTTAGTATTATCAGCCAATGCCTCATTTCCTGTGTCTATAGCAGTGTTAATGGAAGACACTATTTGTATCGGTTCTTCAAAAATTGTTTCCTTACCATTATTATTATTGCCTCTTTTCTTTTTTGGTTGGTCAACATATTTTGAGTTCTTGTGTATATTCCTCATGCTCATGTTGGCCTTGTTTTCCTTTCTTCTAGCTATAGCCCACTGTCGGCAGCTAGTTAGTCCATGATCTTCTTTGTTACAAAATGTGCAATGTCCATCTTTCGATTCATAAACAATCTCTTGCCAAAGAGTACCTTCCATTTTTTTTCCATTTTCGATCTCAATCAAAATCTTTTCAGGAAGTGGCTGGGAAGAGTCCATCTCTACACAAATCCTAGGTGCAATAGGATGCTTTAGCTTCTTAGTTCTTTTGTCAGAACATAAGTACTTTCCAAGGGCATTTCCAATAGCCACTAGTATTGATGGGTTTTGACATGGAAGTGGAAGGTAAGGTAGGGTAAGCCATATTGCCACCATATTACTTTCTTTGGTGGTACTATACGTATTTTCCCATCTAAATAGTATGTACCTGTATTTATCAAAATACCTCCCATCCCGGGACCAGGCCGATTGAAAGTCCTCCCTGGATTGTAAATGAATGCTCAAACTCTTACTATCCAGCAGACCCACAACTGCAGAGTTTCTCAACCCCCATTTAGTATTCACAAAATTCACAATCTAAGCTTCACTTTACCTCTGCTGTAAGTTGCCTCTTTATTCCCACCTGCTTTCTTCTTCTTCTCCTCCTTTTTCTTCCTACCCCCAACCCACCACAACCTGTGGGTTTCAAGTGATGGGACTAAGCAACCGATCCTATTGTAACATGGAACTTTAATTTTCTTGTCCCTTCTCTCCGTATTTCACTGCTGATTCTTATTCAGATGGGTTTTGTTGGGAAAGAAAAGTGAAAGAGGGAAGCTTCGGTTAGGCTTGCTCCCATAATGACTTTTCCTCCTCTTTGTCTGCCAAAGACAACCGCCCTGGCATGTTGATGGTTCGACAATGCTAGTTCTAGGTACAGCCGTATGTATTACGTCGCACGCAGGCATGCTTCAAACGATGAAATTGATTGTTCGATTTGATAGTGTGAAGACGATGAGTGAAGAATGATGGACCAAGATTTTTCTACGGAGAAAATGTCTCTTTCTGCTACATAACCTGCTTGATTGTTATGATTTTGACTTTATTACTTTTTTAATCGCAAACATTATTTGATTTTTGTCAAGTTTACTATTAGAAGGAAATGGAAAAGTAAGGGGCAAAGTAAAGGCATCAGCTTGGTCTTTGTTGCTCGTCCAAGGAGCCATTCGTTTGATTCTGGCGTCTTCCAATTATTGCTGCATAATTTGATCCAGGCCTCCTATTCGCAAGAGGTCCTTAACCAAGCATCACCATCACCATCACAAAGATCCCGGAAGATCACGTCGAGAAAAATTAATTACCTTACCATCACATTAATTCGAAAGGACAGTGGATTGAAAAGTGGCTCAGCAGGTCCCTTTTCCTTCTCTCGCCAAACAAGGATCAACAAGTAATCCCTCGTTATGACAGCTCCAAGGACAGAAACAAAACATGGCAACATCAAGCGAACACTGGGTCATTCTTGAACCCAGTTTTTCAAACCTTGCTTTAAAGAATCATTCCGGAGACGAAAATAGATAGAAAAAGACCAACACGACCTGGCGTGCTTTCCCACTATGCTTGCAGAGCTATGTGTATTATCTTGAAAATAGAGCCGAGGAGAACTTCTATGCGATTGTTCTCGTAATCAGCACCAGCCGGACATTCCAACAAGTTTATCTATGTCATTATCATCTGCTGGCAAAAGTGCTTTTCACTGTTTGGCCTCATCGGCCCGACGCCTGTCTCAATTCAGAGCACTATGCGTCGAAGGAAGCCAACTGCATGTTCTTGTTTTCTACTGCTTATTGTTTATGCCTTTTAAGGTTTCAACCTTAATGAGTCTGAGGTTTGTGGAAACTGATGAATCAATGCAATATGGACATCAAACTAACCAAGCATCTTGTATTAAATACAGAAAATTCTGGCGGAATTCAATTTGCTAATGGAACGATCGTATGAGTTTTCATCTCTTAATTTGATTGGACACTCCATCTTCCGCCTTGACATATCCCTACAAAAAGTAGCTCACAAGGTTTTGTCGAGATGGATCAATGTCGACGTTTAATTTATTTTCTTTTCTCTCCATTTATTGGGGTAGGGTATCATCGAGAAGGGTTAAACAGATAAGGCAGAAATTAAACCATGTCAAGCGCATAACCAATCGCATGCAAGTTTAGATACAAAACAATGACTTAATCAGAGAAAAGGGCATCAATATGTAGACCTTGAACAACTTGCCACAAGGAGCATTGTTATTGGCTCCAACCCTCTCGCTTTTAAATAATAGTAAGCTAACTAGTCTTTCATACTCTTGTCTATTGTTAGAATAATTTAGTGGCCATCGATATCTGTCTATCAAATGTCTGTGAGAGAGAGAGAGAGAGAGAGAGAGAGAGAGAGAGAGAGATCACATGAACACAGGATACAGTGTCGGGTGATCGAACTACTTTTTGAAAACGGAGCCATCATCATGTATCACTCGGTTGAGAAACCTTATCTTTTATTGATGAAGCTCCCTAGTTGGTTCTGTAGACATGCATGTTTGCGGTAACACAAATTTCTTAGTACAACTTTTGTAAACGAGAGACGAAATTTACTAGTTTCTTAATATAGATTTTGATTTGGAGTTAAAAGTTAAGTGGCAAAACTGTTAACTCAATGGAAAAAAAAAAAAAAAAAAGAAGGATCGTCGCCACCTAGTCACCTCAATCAAACTTCCTAGGAGCTCTTGAAGCCATTGTTGTGTATCAATTGTGTATATAATCGATTTATATGCATTTGTAAGGATTTGAGTTCAATGTAATAGAAACAGAGCCAAACATGGCGTCTTCCTTTAGTGAACCAGATAATGTCACCGCTGCCAAAATCAACTCTACCACTGGCCAACCCAAATCTACTGCTTCCGACCCGCCTGTTCTCAACCCCACTTCAGCTTATGCTAATTCGTCTGCAAAGTCCCCATCAACACTGCACCTAGTCCCATCCTTGGTGTTCGATTGTAAGGTTCCAATTACACAGTCTAGAAGACCATAATATTACCATTTGTCTGAACAAGTCATCTATTACCTATTGTAGAAGGCACAAACCCCTGTCACCGTACACAGAGAGGCCGACGGAACAACTCGAATCATCCCAAATCCTGCCTATAAGCAGTGGCCTGCGTGAGACCAAATGACACTTGCTTGGATTCTTAGCACATAGTCTGATGCTCTGGTTCGAAAGTGGCCAAACATTCAACTTCTGAGCGGTATGGGCTACTCTGGATGCTGGTTTTGCAAACCAATCGACTGCACGAGCTGGTTCCCTAATGATGAAACTCCAAAATCTGAAGAAAGGAGCAGCAACGGTTACTAACCGATTTCCTTATTAATCACCGCCTCAACCCTACTGTAATATCCTACCACTACTGCCAGCAGCCCTCTTTGAAGTACCTTGGTATTCATATTTTACAACCCCCCATCATATTGTGGACAATAGCTTCATGCTCTTATCCCCTACACTAGCCCTGGTAAGTTATTGTAGGATATAGTGCATGCTTCCAATTACTCATATAAGTACACTTACCATTGAAAATGCTACGTTATATAAAGTTTTAGTTGTCCCAAATATTTTGAAAAAATTATTATCTGTCTCTAAATTGGCCTAGAGTATAAAAATCATTCAATCAGCATCACAACCAACTCAAACATTTATACTGCAGAAATTGTGTGAATAATACCTCTAAAAAGTACCAACAATGTAGTGTGCGATTTTTGCTCAAGAACTTGGCTCAAATCAACTCAAATCAAAGAATAAAGAGTATTTTCATTTTTTTGCACGTTTGAGACAACTTTCTACCCTCTTTTTTATTCTTATATTTTTCTGCAATGCTGCACACTTAAACATCAACACAGAAATCTTTTTTTGCCCATTGTTTGTACCGTTCTGGTCTGTCTGAAAGGGCTATCTACCAACGTCACTCTCCTCTCTTTTTCAATTCAAAATTCAAAGCATTTTGCTTTTGGTCTGGGTCGAGTCAACCCAATAAAAAATGGGTTTGGGTCCATAAAAATCAGCCCAGAGCATTCTTGTTTCTAGCACATTTACGTTGCAGTTTAGCCCACTTAACTAAGGAGTGAATAAACTTATTCCCATAATGTTAATACAGGCATTCTTATAACATCCTCACACTGGAGCATCACCCATCTGGGAGTGTCGTCGCCTAGTCACCTCAATCAGGCTTCCCAAGAGCCAATTTCTTGAAGTTATTGTTGTGTATTAATTATATATATACACAATTTATATCTATATGTAAAAATTGAGTTCAATGTAATAGAAAAAGAGCCGATTTCTTCACTTCCTTGTCCTTTCTTTTTGTTACTACAATGCACCTTAGAATAAAGAGTCACTCAGTTGATTGCAGGGAAAATAAGGGAACCCAAAAAGTTTGAATGACAATGTGATTTTGGAAAAGGACAGCCCTTTCGGCTTTTTGTCTTTGTTTTTACAACATATGATAAAAGCAAATTGCTACATATAATTGTTCGTGCTTCCTAGGATTTTCCGCAGAGGACAGGACTCCAAATAAAAGTGAATTCAGCAATTTTTGTCGCTTATTATTCATGTAAAACAGGAAAAGGAAAAAAAGAAAAAAAAGAAAGAAAAAAAAGAGAGAATCAACCATTCACAAACAACTTGGGCCTGTTTGGAGGCCTGTTTGGGCCTTCAACGCTTGATTGTTAAACAAGTCCAAATTAGGAAAAGCATAAATGTTTGTGGGAGTGGAGGTGCGGGGAATCGAACCCCGTGCCTCTCGCATGCGAAGCGAGCGCTCTACCATATGAGCTACACCCCCGTGGATGATGTTTTGATTCTCATTTATAATGTTATCTTTCTTTCCCGTATTTCAGATCTCGAACTTAAAATCATAAGTAGTTTGATCAACTCATTTTATCCAATCCGACAACTCATCTTGTCATCTAAAATTTGTAATTTTTTATCTCCTTGATTGATGAAATTTTCACATTGTTCAAAATTAAGAACTTTAATAGATGATATTGCAGCTTTTGAAACCAAATGATTAATTAATTACGCAGTACATTTTAAGGAACTGAAATGTAGCTTACACATGGTGAAGTTGACCCGTAACCTCTACTATAAAGTCCTTATCTCCTGTTTCACGTCTCCAGATGAATGGAGACAGTCCATCCCTCTGTGACGTGCATTAAATTTTTATATCTCACATGCTCAGGTACTTCCAACGTTAAATTAATCACATTTTTTAATGACCATTACAGCTTTGACTCGTTATAAAAATGTAACTAGTGTATTTAATAAGCGATATTTGAATATTCGTTCTCTCCAATTGCCTGACGGCAAAGACACGGGCTGAACAAGAACCAGGAACAAGAAGCATCATTTTTTCAGATATTGATGTAAAATCTGTGGCGCCAAGTGACAAGTCCTATGAATTTGGAACCACAAACTCGACCACAGTTTTAATTCATCCAAGTCATATTGCAGAGGACTTCCAACATACCAATTCCACCGCCATAGTCAAAAGTCAAAAGTCAAAGCTTTCAACTGGGTGTATAAAAGTCGTATGGGGTGACGATTTTCTCGAGGCCTTTTGAGTCTAAAAGGATCCGCGAGTTTGGTGGGGAGGAGAAGCGAAGATGGGTGATGGAGAAGGATCCACCGGGGAGCAGCCGCTAAGTCCGGGAGCCCGGTTGTTTCATGCACCGAGCGTCAACTGTTATATCGTCGCCATCATGGGGTGCAAGACCAAAATCAATCCTGCCGTTGTCAAGGCCGGATTAGAGCAGACTCTGCTTAAGCATCCTCGGTTCTCCAGCAAGCTGGTAAGAAGAGTTTCCCAGACTGTTTCTGTTATTGACTTCCTTGCCATTTCCTTCTGTTTAAAACACCATGTTCCATCGGCATACCCTAAAAAGCTATGTCTATTTAAAAAGCATATGGTTTGAACCAATAGAGATTGAAAACTGCAATTGGAGTGCGACTAAAACAAGAGCCTCTTTCTCTTTTTCTCTTTTTCTTTTGGTGGGTGGAATGGAGATGGAGAAGCAAAGAAAGAAAAGCAGACGAGGTAAGGCACCCAAAAATAGGATATTGCTGTATTCAATCCCCTCCCTACATCTCACCATCTGTCTAATACACGGAAGATTTCGCCCGAACTCGTGCTCCTACTAGTCTCTAACACGTGCCCATTTATGCTTTTATTGAGTCAATGTGTACCTTTTGTAGCTTATAGACTCCGTCCATCTTGATGCATGAGGACTTCCTGTATTTAGAAATGCCAGAGAAAACATATCCCATTTGCTGTCTACACAAAACCGAGATGGCTTACTTTTAGTTGGCATTTCCTGATCAATAGAAATTCATTCGTCTGGGGGGCTCAGAAAACATGCTTGTCCCTCCTTACAATTTTGGTTGCTACTTCTGCTCTATCTAATTCTTAACATTTCGTTCTGGATGTCTCTAATGCAAAGGTTGGTGATGGCAATGTGTACGGGAAGAGGAGATGGTGTCGGACTGAAGTAAACATACAAGATCATGTCATCATCCCGGATTTGGACCCAAACGTAGAGTGTCCAGACCAATTCGTTGAAGATTACATATCAAATTTTACTACAACCCCTTTGGACCTTTCCAAGCCTTTATGGGAACTCCACCTCCTCAACATTAAAACCTCAGATGCAGAGGCTGTCGGGGTTTTCAGGATCCACCACTCAATGGGTGATGGTGCATCCCTCGTTTCTCTTCTCCTTGCCTGCACACGGAAAACCTTGGACCCGGCAGCTTTACCCACCGTTCCAGATAAAAAGAGAGCAGGTTCAGCTATTTCAGGCGGGTTTTGGTGGCTCTTCTTGGCAATTTGGTTTGCGTTAAGGTTGATTTGGAACACTTTCGTGGACCTCTTGCTGTTTGTGGCAACCATTCTATTTTTGAAAGATACGGAAACACCAGTCAAAGGAGCACCGGGAGTTGAGCTGAATACCAAAAGGTTTGTGCATCGGACGGTCAGCTTGGAAGACATAAAGCTTATCAAGAATGCACTAAACACGGTACGCCGGTTGATAAAACTCAATTTTCTCCGTTCATTTCATTCAATAATGCACTTGCGTCTGGCATGTTCTATCTCCTGTCTGGAATGTTGAAAGGGACCACAAAAAAATTTTGGCCACATTTCTACATGGAAGAATCAGAATCAGGAATCCGTCTTCCTTGTTAGGCAGCTGGACAGACTGGACCATTGATGTTCAGCTACTCGTCACGGCTCTCGAGTAGAGATGGCACTTGTCTAACATATCGACAGACAACTCTCTACTTTTTTGTGAACCTACAATGAGTTTTTCTGAAAGGAACCACTTGCGTGCACGATGAAGCACAACAAATTTGTGTTCAACCGTGTTTTCTACGCAAGTGCTGGCCTGTTCTGGGTGATTTGGGAGGTACCTGCTATGGAGAGTGATTGACTCAGTCCAAGTAGTACCGAGACAACCCCATCTCTTTCCGAGTTACGTCCAATGTCTACTAGAAGCCATTCTGTCACAACATTGCTTCCTGCAACATCCTTCGGTTGTATACATAATGTTTCTGCATTTTCTTTGCTCGTAATTGACGTTGGTTCTTTTTCTTCCTTAATTTACCAGACCATAAACGATGTTGTCGTGGGCTTAACCCAAGCTGGCCTCTCGCGATATCTCAACCGCAGATACGGTGAGCTTCCACCGGTCACTTTCTTCACTGTTCTCATGTAGCAGAATTCCTCGTTGATTTACTCAATAAGATTTATCATCTTCTATTAGACTTAATGATAACTTAATGATAATTAAGAAATACCTAACAGTCCCCCAAAGGATTAGCTCTAAAATTGGTTTAGTTGCTGACCTGAAGAACGATCGCCCTGCAGGTGATGATGAAAAAGATGCCGGAGCAAAGCAGGGGAAAAGTAATATTCCAAGAAGCATCCGGCTAAGGGCAGCCATTCTCGTCAATCTAAGGCCAACTGCAGGAATCCAGGTAAATCACATGGCATGCATTCTCAAGAATATAACAAAGAGTACGCTCCAAGGCTATTGAAAACTTCATTACCATCATCTTTGTCGGTTAAACAGGACTTGGCTGATATGATGGCCAAGGGATCCAAGACCAGGTGGGGAAATCTAATCGGGTACATCCTCCTACCCTTTACGTTGGCTTTACAAGACGACCCCTTAGATTATGTTCGGCAGGCAAAGGCCATCGTTGATAGAAAAAAGCTTTCGCTTGAAGCTATATGCACATACGTCAGTGCTCAGTTAGTACTTAGAACTTTTGGAGTTAAGGTATGCATAATCTTTCTATACTTTCTCAAGTTTGGTAATAGGATTTGTTAACTAGCCATGTAATGAACAATGGTTACAATGGACATCATCAGGTTGCTGCTGCGATCGTTCATAGGGTTCTCTCCAACACTACCATGTCCCTTTCCAACCTGATTGGTCCGGTTGAAGAAATCAGCTTTTATGGCCATCCAATGGCTTACCTTGCTCCAAGTGTGTATGGGCACCCACAAGTAAGTCGTCCACAATGGAACATTCTTGACTTATATAACGAATTATCAGTAATTTCCCCATTATCAATAATTTTGCTAATTACTTTTATAGGCACTTACGTTGCATTTCCAAAGCTACGTTGATAAGATGACCATTGCACTGGCGGTCGATCCAACGGTGATCCCTGATCCCCACCGACTCTGCGATGATCTAGAGGAATCGCTCAAACTCATGAAGAACACTGCCGTAACAAAGGGACTTCTCAAAGATGCTGTCTGAGGACAGAATCTATTTTTTGACTCAAAAGTAATTTGCCTTCTTTATGAGGGAGGAAAAAGAAGAATGTAATGTAATTGTTTTTCTTAATATTATTTTATTAAATTTATTCATCTAACTTTTTTTAAAAATTCTTAATTTCAAACTTAAAATCAAGCGGTAAGCTTTTATTGACATTTACGTAATTAGCTTATGATTTAATTGTGGTTATAAATTAAAAATCCAAGTAAGAGTGGGTTTTCGGCAACATAGGTTTCTGGAAGTTTCGAAAAGCCTTTTCAACTATGTTTATATGTTCACCCTAAACCCCTTGTCACGTGACAAGGCACAAACAGGGTTAATTCAGTAGGTTGTGCTCTTTACGGTCATACCAATGGCAATAATCTCCGACTACCAGGAAGACCAAGACAAGGCTAAGCCATCGGCGTCGACGGCGACGACGCCTACGACGCGGTCGTTTAGCGCGAGCTTGGATCCGTCGAGGCCAGTAGAGTTTTTAGAGAAGGTCTTCGACTTTCTTGGAGAGGAGAGTAACTTTCTGGAGAGGAGCACGGCGGCGGAGGAGATCGAAGCGGCGGTGAGGGAGGCGAAGGAGAAGACGAGGAAGCGGAAGAAGGCGGAGGACGAGGCAAAGGAGAAATTGGCCGTAGAGTTGGGGAAGAAGAAGGAGAAGGAGAAGGAGAAGGAGAAGGTGGACGAGATGGAGGTGGATAAAACGGATGAGGGCAAGACTGGTGTGAGAGGTACTGCTAGGTTTTTTCAATCTTAATCTCTGTGCTCGTTTTCTCCCCCAGAATATTTTTTGCATTGTTTTGCTTGGCTGATTAGAAAACTGCGGTAAAGAAAAGAAAGAGGCGACTTTTTTTTTTTTTTTTTTTTTCGGTTGTTGGGGTGGGGGGTGAAGTGGGGAATGCGGAGATTCAAATTAAATCAAACTTGCTTGGATTGTTTTCTAAGTTTATTGCTGTTGAAATATGCGATCTTTTGTTGCTTGGAAAAACTAGTGAGAGGGAAATAGGACAGTGAATTGTTGAAAGGCCTAAACTTTTTATTGGGATTTCGTTTCTGGGTTTTTTGGTAATGCCGACGTCGTAGTTGTATTTTAGTGATTGAAAATTTTGAGGGAAACTGGAAGGTTTCTTGTTGACATTATGTTGGAAAACATAGGGACGAGAGGAGGAGAAAGAAATGTCGAATGGGAACGCCTAATTCCACCCCTACCCGTCTGTATTCGCGCCCCTTCCCTACTCTACATCAAAAAAGACTTTGCCTCTGATATTTACATTATGATTTGCTCGGACGCTGGAGAAACTCAGAAATGTGCTAGAGGGGAGAAAAGCTGAATTTTGTGACTTGGCACTGAAACCATATATAAATAAACAAGAAGGGAGGGGGAACCTGTGTTCATGAATAATTCCTACCCTATTTAAGTTAAAAAAAAAAAAAAAAACTTAAAGAGATTGTTTTACTCTGCTAAGTACATTTCACAAGTTGAGGCAATTGTCTCAATTATGATTGTTACGGGCATTTGTCTTCTAATTGGATATGTTCTCGTTGTTTATAGTATAGATTGTGCCTCGACGCACAAATGTTGCAGAATAAATTCTTTCTGAGTTATTGAAACTGTTATTATCTTTGGAAAGTCTGGTGGTGATTCAATACTTTCCTTGCACGATTAAATATAATTCTTGCCCTAAGATTGAACTGCATCTATCCTTCCATCTTTCATAATAAGTCTGCAGCCATCATCTAGGATACATTGTCAGCTTGAGACTTGAGTTGAGACAGAGAACTGTTAGATCGATTGTTTCAAAAAAGAAAAAGAGACCCAACGATTGATTTGGTTGCCTGAAGCTTAGTGGCCTTTAATGCTAATTGCAGACTATCCTTGATGAATGACCATGCTATATTTGTTCATCCAACTCTTTTCAAATGTGTATTTGATTTTTGGAATGTCTGTGGCAGCCCCAAACAGTGGCAATGGCCTTGATCTGGACAAGTACTCATGGACTCAGACATTACAAGAGGTCACTTTAAATGTTCCAGTGCCTACTGGTACTAAGTCAAGGTTTGTTGTATGTGAAATAAAGAAGAATCATCTCAAAGTTGGACTCAAGGGCCAGCCTCCAATAATCGATGTAAGTCTGCTTGGAGGTTTGCCTTTTCATTTGTGAAAAAAAATTCACGCCTATGTCCTGTTTCTTTCTTTGTGATATGCTGCATTCAAATTGTTTCCCCTTTGCTCACGTACTTAAAATACTTGCAGGGGGAGCTTTATCGTCCCATCAAGCCTGATGATTGTTATTGGAGCATAGGTATGCTATCCTATAACTACCAGCATGAGCTTGTTGGACGTTTTATTTTATTTTGTCCACTCAAAAACTGTTGTGGGGGCTAGAAAGTAATGGAACTTATTAATAATCTGCAATTAATTTGACGAATAAGTGGTGAAGTAATAATATCTGTTCTGCACATGTGTTTATGTGTGAGCAAATGTGTGCATGCATGTGGGTGTTGTTTGAAGCGGGTTCAGCTTCCAATATTGTTGCCAATAGTTTATCAAGGAATATGAATAAAGTTTCTACATGTCGTATCATATTTACCAATAAATTTCATTTTTACAGAGGATCAAAGTGCAATCTCTATTCTTTTGACCAAGCATGACCAAATGGAGTGGTGGAAATCTGTGGTGAAAGGTGATCCTGAAATCGACACTCAAAAGGTTGAACCTGAGTCCAGCAAACTATCTGACCTGGATCCAGAGACACGGCAGACTGTTGAGAAGATGATGGTAAATGATTGATTATTTATTACCCACTAAGCCTCTCAGCTGTCATCTCCATGTGTGTTTTTTGTGTCTGATTGTGTTTCATTGGTCCTTTTTCTCGTTGGTCCTTTTGTTTACCCATTAGTGTCATGGTCATTTTTACACTGCGTGCATATGTTTGGGCTCAGATTTTTAGAACCGTGATTTCTAAAAGGGGTTTTATATGTAGTTGAATTATGTTTTTACTTCTAACCTCAAAATAGAACTCATTCCAAAAGAGCTCTATCATTCATTGTTAAATATGACTGATTCATTTAAACAATTAAATTTCTCAAATCTGGATTTTGAAATTCTGGTTCGACCAAGGATATTTAAAGGTTTGCGGGGTTGGGTCACCAACATTTGGTGAGAGGCATGTTCCAGAGGAGTCTAGATAGCCGCATGTTTCCCCTCTTTTTATATCAATTTTCTGAATTTCTTCCCCATCCCCACCACTTCAAAGAGAGAAGAGAAGGTAGGCATGCTTTGCGGGAGAGAGTGGGGAAGGGGGGTGCCGTTTACCTGCCCCGGCTGATTGGAGGGGTTAATGTATATATAAACTCTCTTTGTTACATGCAGTGTGCAAGATTTATGAGCGAGAGCAACTACAGCTAGAGAGAGCATATGTAAATATATATCTTGTGTTCCTGGTGCCCCTGAATTGGGGTGTCACAACGTGCTCTTGCTCCGACTCTCCGTTGCTCTTCGATTGTGGAAAGTTCTGTTTGCTGTATGTGTTGGGCTTTTAACACATGGTTTATGATCCTTGTGCTTTTCGTGCAGTTTGATCAGAGGCAGAAGACGATGGGCCTCCCAACGAGCGATGAGATGCAGAAACAGGAGATTCTGAAGAAATTCATGGCTGAGGTAAATACTTAAAAGCTCTTGATTGTTGAATCCCCCTCAAGTAAATCATTTCTAATGCTATGATAATTCATATCCTCTTTCCTGCAGCATCCGGAGATGGACTTTTCAAGGGCAAAGATGGGATAAGGAGACTGTTTCAATTGAATGATGCTTTTAGGCCTTACCCGTGACATAGTTTGGCTTTTCTATTTACTTACATGTTGGTGGAATTTTGGGCGGGTTTTTGTATGCGTGCCAGTCATTGCTGAACTTTGTTCATATGAGTTGTCGTATAAGTGACAGACTACTTAGTACTTCACAAGATGGAATTTAGCTTGTTCTAGTCTCTGCTGGTGGTTATTTTGCAAATATTCTCTTAGTGTGTACATTATGTGTTGTGCCTTTTGGTATCTGTCAAACTAACCCTGGAGTTTGTAAATTCGACGGCCTTTAATGATCAAAGTTGAAGAAACCATATCAAAGTAAGCGGTGCGAGTACTGCTTTAACAAAAAGGTCGATAACGTTTGACCGTTCTGGGTGTCTGGCGTGATTTGCCATTAAGGCCGTCGTTAGCAACAAGTGAGTGTCCTATTTGGACCATAGGAAAAAACGAATAGGAACCAGTTATCCTAAGAGAGATATCTAAGGAGAAAGGATCATTACGGATGTTTCAGTCTGGGCGTATGAAAACTCGGCTGGGTCCACTGTTTTGACCAATCGGACTTGGGCCAAGTTGAGGCTTAGCCATAAGTCACGAAGCCCAAGGTCTGGTCTGAGCTCAGGTCAGTGTTTCCAGTTGCCGATACGTTTGGCCCTATGTGAAATGCTCATTGAGAGTATCTGAAGGATCGAGGAAGGAAAAAGGAGAGGGGTTAGAAAGAGGAAGCAAGCCTTAGATATTTACTCAACCAAGGAAAGCGTGGAGGCAATGGCATGAAGAGGGAAATGGGGGACAGAGATGAGGGTGGGTCGGGGATGCAAGGACGATGCAGATGGAGATGGATTAATTGTAAGAGATTTTTCTGTACGGTGGATCTCCTCCTCTCCATGTGAGTGCCTCAAATTTGACAGAGATCTTTTTCCATTAAGCATTAAAGGAGAGTACTTCCCTCACTACAGAATAAGGGGAAAAGGGTTCAAAATTTGGAGACCAAAGCTGAAATAGTTAGGTTTAATTTTGTCTTTTACGCTCAAACATCAAGGTATCTTTAACAACATGTTGGGTTCTGATTTTCTTCCATCTCCTTCGTTTTTGTTTTATAAAGATCATATATGCTTAGACATGCGCCAGAGTTAGGTACAAAAAGAGGGTCACCAAATAAATATTGCAGGCATCTAATCTGGGGACTTTTCATGTCCACTAACAGCAGTGTTATCATTGACAACATTTCCAGTTTGTCATGGAAGATACGCCAGCTAAAATCCGTCTCGTTTTGCGGCACTGCAGCTGGTGTCTCCTAAGTAGGAATCCCAGGGACAGGAGTGCACAAAGGGACAATCTCTGAAAGCGATAAGAAATGCATCTTTCGATTGAGTCTCTTCATAATGCGATCAGTATACGTACACCACACGTGCCTGCAAATGAGGAGCTGGTCACTCTGCAAGCCGTTTTCCACAAAAAGGCAGTGGGCTCAGATGGGGTTGTCCTGTTCTGGGGCAGGTCCATTTAAGCCCAAGCGTAGAGAATGACTGCCAGCTTCCATCAGCTGATTCTGGAGTGTACTGGGTACTTTAATCTCGGGAGAGGGACTTAACAGAGTCCTTGTGAAGAAGGAAGACGACTTTTATGAGCCTTCCACACCAGCGTCCTGCAGGGCCGCTGCTGTCCATCGATGGTGCTGCTTTCAGAGCCTTCCTGTTGCCGTCCATCATCATAAATTGATTCTGCACTGTGGAATTTTTCGGTGCATGGCACCCTCAAGAGCAGGGTTTTTGATATGATAGGTTTATTTATAAAATTCAGAACATACGGCACTGCTCGGCTGATCTGCATCGTAAACGCCATTTAAGATGGCGATCTATTGCTCAGTCTTTCTCTTACACCAAGCAGAAACTAACAAAAGTTCAACAAAAAAAAGAAAAATGAAAAAAGATAAGCTATGAAATATGACGATTACTATGCAGTATATTTAGGGGAGGACCGTGATGACCCAATTCTTGTTTGTTATGCCATGTCTTCTTCGGATTTCGTCAGATAGGAAGGCTTCAATTCATGTCAATTGATGTCAATTTAGCCGCACTTAAATGATTGAAAAAGACAAAGAGTTTCCACTTTTATTGTTTACTTTTACACCATAAGTTTTCTCCACAAAACATTAAGAGTTTAATCCTATAAAGACAAATCTAATTCTTGACTTAAATTGGATGCCCTGTTCACCCAAAAAAAATAATGTTTTTTTAATAAAAGAAAATGATCTGCTCTTTCTTAGGGGATCCTTTTTTCTGGTGCCTTACAACAATGATCTTTCAGTCCTGGAAAAGAAGCAAAGTGGCCAATCTATCATCCCACCACGAGGCTGCATAGTGACAAGAATTTTCAGAAAAGACTTCCTTTTTGGGCAATTAGGAAACTGTAGGCCTGAAGAAGTAAAGTGGGGAACGAATATAGCATTATTGAGCTTCTACCCAATTATATAATAGTTCTGACAATTGCGGGTCGCATTCACCAACTTGTTTCTGACCTATATCTTGCAGGAACCTTTTCTGGTACGGGTTAGAACCATGAACTGTTGAAATATGACTAGCCAACCGATGATGGAGAAGTTTGGATTAGGAGCTTTTGTACTGCTAAAGCAATTCTATATTCTCTTCGAGAACTTGAAGCAATAATCACGATCATTAGGTTGACAATAGGACGAACAACTAGGTGGCCATCATTAAAGTCTTCTCGTTGTCTCAGGATCATGCTGCGCATATTCTGAGATGTTTCTTTCCGGTCATGGGATTGCAACATGTACATGAGGTTGCACGATAGGTGAATTAACCACTAAGGTCATGTTTTATTGGCCTAACTCTTTATAGGTTTTCCTGAAAGATCCATTTTTTGTTTCCGGTCAAGTTTCCTAAAGAAGTTCGATAAGGCAGTGCAAGTGGCGTGCTTTAGGGTGTTTTTTCAAGGCCGGCACTTCTTCCTTTTCGGGCTCTCTCAGTGGAGTTCCTTAACTTCACTTGGTTGCCATATTCAATTCTGTGACAATCAAACAAAGAAAAGAAACCCGAAAAACAACAAAACCCTCTTTACCAAATCCGAAAAACGACGAATCGTATGAAAATGACAGATTCTTTAACCCTTTTTACTAAATCGCTGTAAGAAGATGAACGCAGATAATTCTTACTGAAATTGCTGCAGAATGACCTACGCCAGCTCTGTGTACAGAAACCCTTGCGTACCTGAACATGAGAACTTGTGTCACCTGTTGGCCTCCAGTCCTCGAAGAACTAAACCCAAGCTCTTCAAAAGGGCATGCTTCAAGTTACACCATTCCTTCACTTCCTGTGGATAACTTGGAAGAAGAGTAAAAGGCAATTATGTGGAGCCTCACCATCTTCATGCATGGGTTCCCAGAATTATTCCACAGCGTAATTCATATATTAAGACAAAGTACGCGTGATTGTTCCCTATGCACATAATCCAAGAGAAGAAAAAAAAATCTATCACGGCTGTTGCTCAAACAACTATTATCTTACACGGGTCCTGTTGTAAAGGATGTTGTACATGGATGCAATTTATAATCCATTATTCAGACCTAGGATTCAAGGCATGTTCAGAGAAAGCTCCTCTTTCTCTAGATAAGATGCCCATCAAGTCTTCGCTATACAAATCTCCCCCCAAATAAAATATTTTAGCAAGAATAAAGGAAACAAAAGAACTAACAAATAATTGTTGAATTTGGGGAACCCGAACCCTATGGAATCCAATAGGGAGAAATATGTGAGCAAGGAAAACTATTACTTTATCTGCCAACTTGAACATCAATGTATTATGGAATCTTTCATGTCAGGACCTAACATGAAATATCAGGGCATCAACTTGATACAAGCACTAACCAACAATTATTTGTTCATGTGAGACAAAGTTATTTAAGGCCCAAGATGCAGCTTATGAAAATTGTTAACTTTGAAACTACAGGCTATACCTACAAGAAGGCCCCTTTATAGAGTGGGATCCCAAAAGGAGACCATTCTTTTCCTTTCCTTTCCTTTCCTTTCTTTCTCAAGTTTTTCGTGGCACTATAAGTTAATAATAGGTGAATTACACTTTCCGTGATAATATAAAAAGAAATCTGTCACCTTCAGAAAAGCCCAAATGTCAAAACTAATGTCACATGGTATATCTTATCTCGCGCATGGCCTGGTGCATAGGACAACATGTCACATTAAGATCTTGGCTAATGACTCGCCCAAACAAAATCTTAAATAGCATTCATATTCTAAATTTACCTACTCGTATTATTAGGCATTGAAAATCCAAACTTTGTCCACGTTATCAGCAACATGCCAAGGTGGGTGCTTATTGGGACGTGGCTTGCCACTTGTTACTGTAGTTTAGCATCTGCAAAGTACAAGTAGTGCCCGCCTGCAATGGACCAACCCCGGTTATGTCCACGTCGAAGTAAAGCCCCTGGCTCTCGAGATTGCGAAGTGCTTGGTTTATCTGTAGTGCTCGTACTGCAAAATCATTTTAAGCAGTGTACTACCTGTAAATAGAACAACGACCCTGTAGAACTTGGAGAAACGATGGTGCTCGACCTCGCTCTGCAATTGGGACGGTATTTTCCAGCATCTGTTCAGTGATGAAGGTTTCCAGTGTGAGGAGATGAACTTCAAGTTTCAATCCATACCATATTTGAATCAACATGTTTCAATCATTGAAGAATTGATATTTTGGCATCTATCACTACTTTTCTAAGGAAACTTGCCGATGAACAATTGAAAATCGTCGTCAAATGAGAATGCTTGCTTCAGAGAGTACGTCTTATAAGTAGGTGCCAAATGCAAAATTGCCATACAAGTTACAGGTTTTTTTTTTTTTAGTGGCTTGGGTATGTAGTATTACGTAAGTCCTCATATGCGACAGTGACCAGCTGTTTCAGACAGTGGGTCAAAAAAATATATCATTTGCCCTTGGATGAGCATCATCAGATACTTACTGCTTGCAACCATCGTGGTCATCTGATCATTGAAGATACGTGTTAATATTTTGTGAATTTTAGGAAGCTCCTCGAGCTTTGATGACCTGGAAGGGGCAGGATGGAAAGCATCCATGGCATAAAATAAACGAATGAATCCAGTACAACTAGAGGAGGAAACCCAAAGGGTTTCGTTGAAAGCGGCGCTGCAGGTCCCGCGCCAGTAGGACTTTTTCCCGAGAAAATTTTCTTTGTGCTGGAAAACGACTGAACAAAAAACAATAGCCACTCGTGCTGTTGCTGTCTTCCTTAGCGTGAAAAGCAATATTCTGAGTTACCGAGGGGCTGATTATTTTCCTGGAAAAATATTGTCACTGTCTATTTCACCCAAATTATTCCTCTTTTCTTTTTTGTTTTCTAAAAGAAGCATGGACCAAAGAAATTCTTTGTATTTATGTATAATTCAGCCAATGAATGTTGTCGAAGTATGGCAGGTCTTGTCAGCTCCCTTTGTTTCTCCACTAGCCCACTGGCAGTTCATTGAACAATGATTCTGAAATTTCTCCCGAAATTGATCTTGTGGCGCGATGTGACATTCTTGATTGAAAGAAGGAAAACCCAACATCAAAACTGCTTACCGGCGGATGCAAAACTGCTTAAATGGTTGCGAAGATTGTCCGTCGCAAAACTCAAACATCAAGATACAGCTTTCCTTTCCAGGTTGTGTTTTTATATCGAAAAGTAAATTCCCACTTCAAACTTTCTCGCATGACAAACAAGGCTTTCATCCTATAGAAGAGGTTTTCATTGGCATCCTTTCAAAGGAGGGTTGATTAGACTTAGAACCTAATTTTAATATAGCCCACAGAAATTTGCAGCAAAATTATATCATATGGGAGACAAGACTGATCGCTCACTTGTTAATCGGGTGAGTTGTTTTCATCTGGAGTTTTTCTTAAATTAGCTTGATTGGTCTTCAAGTAGAAGAGAAGTAGCATCTAAAAAAGTCCCACAACAGTTTTCTTGAGCCAAAAAGTCCTTAAAACGAACTACATAAGCTCCAACTAGTCTTTTCACTAAATAGGACAAGGATTTCTCTAGTTCTGCACAAGTTTGGTTTGGAATTTGGTTCTGAGATAAGGGTACGGATTTAGAAGAAGAGAGTAACCTTTACAGTTGGCTTTTGTTAAAAAAAATGACAGTTTTGGTGATTCAGTTACCATTCAAAGACCATGTATGGAAGTAAAAGCAAGTGCTGCCTGCTTTTTGCTGGCCATGATTACAGTGACTAAAAGAGCTGGAATCTTGATTATGATATGCATACGTAAAGTACACATCAAATTTATTCCCAGGTTGGATTAAAACTTGATTTTTATGGCGGCAACAATGGGGCTGAATTTTACTGTTTTACCTGACTAGGACAAGAGTGGCACTTACTTTTGTCACTGTCAACCGTTTGAACACCCACTTTAAGACCTTCGTCCTCACATATCATTTCAAATTTCCATCCAAAAGAATCCAAAAAGTGCCCTCGAGTTTGGGCCATATACGGGGGTGCAGGAGGGACCCATCTACCAAAGCAATTCCAATTACAATTCGTCTTAAAAGACAAAGCACTATCAGACAACCCTCTCCAGCTATCTTTTTTTTGTTTTTTTTTTTCGTCTGAAACCCATCTCTTTCTCCTTGTTTTGTTTTGTTCTTCCTGTTTCCTTCTTCACTATGCTTCTAGTCGATCCTTCTCGAGGCCACGAAAAAGAATCCTTCAAACTCAAGTGGTAATAGGAGTAACGATAAAATTTAGAATAAATAAGTAATATTAATTGAATCAATCATGTCAACAAACTTAATATAATGGAACCAACAATCAAAAAGATAAACCTGTGATGAATTTAATTACTTAGACCGACCAAGTGTAATAATCTCATTTGTCAAAACCATTCATCATAATGGGTAATAGGAATAATGATAAAATTTAGAATAAATAAGTAATATTAATTGAATCAATCATGTCAACAAACTTAATATAATGGAACCAACATTCAAAAGGATAAACTTGTGACGAATTTAATTATCTTAGGATCGACAAAGTGTAATAATCTCATTTGTCAAAACCATTCACCACAAGTGGGAATAGGAGTAATGATAAAATTTAGAATAAATAATTAATATTAATTGAATCAATCATGTCAACAAAATAAATATAATCAAACCAACAATGAAGGGCTAAACGAATTTAATTACCTTCAAATTGTGAAAAAGGGATTGACGTGATTGATATCCATACAAGGCCTCAAAAGAGTCATCTTAAGTGAAATGTGGTAGGTAAGGGCAATGCTTACAGGGCAATCAAGGATGTAACGATAAAGTGTAATAATCTCATTTGTCAAAATCATTTACCACGAGTGGGAATAGGAGTAGTGATAAAATTTAGAATAAATAAGTAATATTAATTGACTCAATGAGTGTGTAGGCACTATAGCAATCCAGCTCACCGATGAGCTTATGTCAACAAACTTAATATAATCGAACCAACTGAAAAGACTAAATATGTTGATATGACGAATTTAATTTCTTTAGAACCCATAAAGTGTAATAATCTCATTTGTCAAAACCATTCACACAAGTGGGAATAGGAGTAATGATAAAATTTAGAATAAATAAGTAATATTAATTGAATCAATCATGTCAACAAACTTAATATAATTGGCTAAACCTGCTGATATGATGAATTTAATTACCTTAGGACCGAAAGTGTAATAATCTCATTTGTCAAAACCATTCACCACAGATCGCTTGAGCACTCTTCTAGGAAGCTCGAAAGTACAATACCACGGCCCTTTTGGCAGGCATTATTCGCAGAACATACACTGATCCTAATCATTTAACTCGGAACCTAAGTTAAAAAGACTAAGTGGGTTGGCAAGAGAATTTTTTTTTCTTGTAAGAAAAGTAAATGCGGGACACACAAAACCATTTTGATGCTCGCAAAGTAGTGACCAGATTCACTTCATCTCCTCCATTCACAATCGTTGTACTTATTCTTGAAAAGTCAGCTTAGTGCAAAACTTGGTTCTCAAGTTCGAGAACACAACAGAGTTTGGTGGGCACCCCTTGCCGTTTTGCTTTTATTGCCACAACTAATATGCTTGTATATGATACCCTACAAACAGTGAGGAAACACTTCTAATGATTCACGTATTTCTCATTTCTGGCCAAAAGGAGTTAAAACCACTATGCCGACCCACGTATGTGGAGCATGGACTTATGATTTCTAGTAATAATTGGCGGAGCTAAAGACAATCTCTTTTTCGTTCTCTGTCTGCTAAGTTCCACTTCAGAGATTGGCCTCCAAGTGTAGAATCCTAAATGCGCCAAACGAAGGTGAGTAGTGGGGGATGGGTATCTTTCCCATTGACATGGACGCAGGAGATGAACTTTGTGTGTACCTTTAAGTGTTTTACACAGATTCTCGAGAGCTTCCCTTTTACATTTTCTTTTTTTTCCAAATGTGGGAATTTTAAGGTTTGTGTGTACCTATTGTGAGCCATACTTCCCAAGGCTCAAAAAGAAAAGCGGAGGCATATACTCTACACTTTCTTTTTCAAGGCTCTGGTTTGAAATTCTGTGCCTTTTTCGCCTACTTTACAGCCCAACTCCATATTCGTTTTACACATTTTCTTCGAGACTTGAAAGCTATTTGACCTCTGTAACAATTAGACAATACGTCTGATAAGAAATCCATAGTGGTTTTTCACATCCATCAAAGCACCAAGAAAAAAAGAAACTTCTGAGATAAACCATCAGTGCCTGGTCCATTGACACAGAAAGTAACAGATTCCATTTTTCAGCTAATCTGCGTGCTGATGAGAAGGAAAAAGAAGGAATACAAACAAGAGATTGACACATACATGAAGTTTGCAGAAGTGTCTCTTTTTCTACAGTTTTCTCCCTCCAGTTCTGCAGAACTGACAGGAGGAAAAGAGGAACCAAAGTGGACTTACTGCAATGTGAAAATGTAAAATGTTTTAAGGGAATCAGAATGGAAACCCTCCTCGCACTTACCGCTTACCAGAGGTTTACTTTCAAGCTGCCGACTTTTCATGTCATTTCGTGGAACATGACTTATTCTCTGCTTTATGCTTTGAGTTTCACAAAGGGACAAAAGTTAGGTTGACATAAAAAAATTGTTTTCTTATAACCCAAATTGCAATGTGGAGGAACAGGCCTCACCACATCGGAAAGGGAATTTGAATAATTTGATCAAATTGGGAGACAGAATCTATCTTCCTTTCCTCCTTTTACAGCTAATACTAAGATTTTCTGATTTTTTTTTTTTCCTTCTGGCTTTTGTTCTTTCCAATGAGAAAATAAATCGATGAGCCGCCTACTATGTTCACAGCTAGTGTGATCAGACAAAAGTTAGGACCCAGGCTTCAAACCCATTATAATATATCAAAGTTATATCGTTATCAATCCTTAACAAGCTTTTTGGTACAAAACCAGCTAGCTCTTATCGAGATATCTATGGATTAACAAACACAACTTAATCTGTAAACATGCTCTTTTGAGTCTACCCATGAAATTTGATAAGGCCTTTGAATAAGACATCCTTTGTTTTTTCGCTAAATTTGTAGTACCTAGTTGGCAAACCATGATCATTAGGGCTATATTTAAAAGAGACCATAGCACCCACTTTCCTTGTTCTTTTTTATCTCCTATTCGTTTTAGCAGGTGGTCAGAGCACAAAAGAGCTGTCATCAAAGTCTAGAAATATACCAATATTGCACTTGGAAAGTGGAAGAATCACTTCTGACGTTTCTGGTATTATTCCACAGTCCACTAAGTTGGAGCACAGGAGTAACATCAGAACCACTTCCTTTCAGCTGTATTGAGTCTGCTTAACCTTTTTCACAATCACAAGTTATTCTGATCACGCAAAACACGTTCAAAATGACAGCAGATTATACAATCATTGGGAAATTCTGCCACATCAAGGACTTCTTCCTACATCTTAAACTAATTTCTAAGTCGAAGTTATTCTGAGACAATAACATTAACAGTTACAACGACAATTATAATAATGAAAACAAAGTGAAAAATAACCTTAACATGTTATGTCAGAGTCTTATTTGGAGGCTTTGTGGAGATGTTAATCTCCTTGATAATGAAATTAAACTGGAGATAAGGTGACCCAAGGCCCGATCAATGTCTACCTTCTAGAGACGACAAGGAGGCCATTGAAGTCAAGGGTCATGCATGTTCATATGGTGGCTAGTGGTTCTCTTGCCGTCTTGCTCTTCTTAATTTGCATTGATAAGGAAGATTTTTGTCCTTTTTTATAATCTTTCAACATGTTATAATATCATCCTTGATTAACCTAACTGACGTTAATTGACGTAGAGAGAAACACTATTGTATTCCATGCGAACCAAATTCAAATATTAATAATTCTATGAACAGCCTGTGACAGTGGACACTACCTCAGGAAGTCTTTATCATCTTCAGCAGAGATTAAACAAAGGGTTATGCTCAAAACTGTGATCATGGAACTCTGATGGTGGATAGGCTTTCTTTCACCCTAATTCTTCTGGCCATTAATTAAAGGTCGGGTTAGGGGAGAAAAAACCTAAAACAATTACTAGTTTTGCCGGGTGGGCAATCTCGTGATAGTCTATCTGACACATTATCAAAATAGAGCTGATTCTTAAATGACATATTTAATTCTTTTTCTTTTATTGTTTTTCCTTTCATGCTTCCTTCCCCACTCCTTACCCAAAACCCAAATAAATAAATAAATATACAAAAATCCCATCCATGAGAAGAGATTATACGAAAATAATAATAATAATAATAATTGATATTGAATGTAGAAGATTATAGAATGCTTAATAGTTTAATCTAAAAGTTAATTTAAGATTTATACATACCATTGCACCTCAAATGACCTTAGGGTCAAGATTACATGAAATGAAACAAATTTAACTTAAATTTCATAATAAAATATTATAATACCCAATTTAAAAATAAGCTCAAAAGTTAAAAGGATAGTAAATATTTTTATTATATAAAATTGACGAAAGCTAAATCTTTACCACAAGCTAACCTCACCTCTCAATAAAGACGATCATCTAATAGCTTGGTGCTCAAATTGGACTCAAGATTTGAGAGGGAGGTTTAAGCCATACAAGGTCAACTAAAACAGAGGTTGGGTTCTAGTAGTTGGCATGATCTAACTCTGAAGCAGCAATGTTTGACTAGCATCGCCGATTTGCATTTGTTTTTGTCCAGAAAGATTGGAGCATGTTACCACTGACCCTAATATATTATTTCCATATATGAGATAGCCAAGGAAGTCTAAGATTCATATACACAAGTGTATATATTTAATGTTGGATTCCATTTATAAAGAAGAAGCCATTTTATATTCCAATAGAAAAATCTAATCTAAGAGGGCGACCCTCGTGCCTGGAGCAGCGATGGGGTTGTATCATGGACCTACTCTTTACTGATGACTGATCATTACTGTCCAGACCTCAAACATGTCCACAGATATTGGCTTGGTGCAGTTCACCTATTGCAATTTGTAATATAATAATACAAAAAGATAACAGATGTGAAAAAAAATTTCACAAGTGTGACATTTAGGAAAAAAGAAAGAAGAAAGAAGAAAAAAAAAAAAAAAGCATGATGAGAGACATTGGAGTGGGACAGGGCAATGTAAAAATGATTATGTCTTTTTCCTTGCTTTGTCCTGACTCTAATTTCTCGCATCATCTCTCTTTTAAAGAAAAATTGAAATCCAGCCTAATTACCACCCATTTATTATATATATGAATCTCTGTCCTCATTTAGTCTAAGTGAAAGCCAACAATTGAACAGACCAACCTCTTTTGGCAGCTCTGGTTACTGTCCCTGCTTCTGTCACTCTGTTTTTGCTCTGCTTTTCTTTGGGGAAGCTACCGTCTTTCTGTATAAGAGCTCTGGTTGTTTTGAAGCTTGAAGTTTTGGAGAAATGTATGCAGAAACTGGGATTTTGTGCTCTTACTTCCAGAATTTCTCTCCGGAAGTTCAACAACTCGAGGAGTACTGTAAAACCCAGAAGTCTAATGCTTCAGTGGTACTTTCTCTCTACTCTTCTGCCTCTCTCTCTATTTTGGCTTCCAACGGTTTGTGGATTGGGTTGGTCTGCATTTATTTGATTGGTTTTGAGCTGGGTCTGAGCCAATTTTGCGAGAAATTTCGGTTGTCTTTCTTTGTCTGTGTACTTCAAGTTGTGGTTTCCGTTCGTTCTCTGAATTTTCCGCTGTTTGGATGATGAAAAATGGGATCAAGGAAAATGGAGAGTTTTTGTTTCACTGAATTCAGAAATTCTATTTTCAAATTCAATCTTCACCGTTCAGATTTCGGAATTTTGATCATTTTCTTTGTTTAGTCTAAGTTTGGTTCCCGAGAAAGCAAGGGAAAATGAAGAAAAAGTACTATTGTTTATAGAAGTGCGGCAGCCTTATGTTTTATGCTGTTGGGCCTTCCATAAAAGCGATAGATTTTTCTTTCTAATCTTACCATAATTTTCTCAGAACATAAATAGAAACAAGCTACAGTTTGCTTTACATGCCGGATCTGGAAAAGGATGCGAAAAGGAAAGTGGAAAGAAAAATAAATAAGCACCGTTTCTCAATCATAGTTCCGTGTAATATACTCTTCCTCCTTTTTTCTTCAATTCCTGGTGTGAACTCTTTTGCTGGGTTCGGTGCTTTTAGCAGGCATTTACTAAGTTGAGTAATTCATTCTTTTCACATCCTCTTTCTTTTCCTTTTTTTTTTTTTCTTTCTCGCGTTGCGACTTGGCGTTGGAAATAAGTGGGGGAAAAGAAAAGGCTAAGCTTTACTGGATTATAATCAATGGTTTTGGTGTGAACTAAGTTCTAGAAAAAGTAGGAAAAGAAAATTGCCCTGGAAAAGTCGTACAAGATCTTTGCTTTTGCTAAAAGTGGATGCTTTATACTGAGAATATGTTTCTTCTCAGTGGCTTGGTGGTTTGGCCATTGAAAGAAGATGAAGATTTGAGAGGCAGATTACTAGCTTTCTTACGCGGTAAAGTCCTTGTTAAGATTTGAACTTTGGTTGCAGGTAGGAAAAGTCCTTTTGATTTTTGTCTTTTAAGAAAATGCTGATTTGTTTCTAAATTTGTTCGCGTCAAGAGATTTTGAAACAGAAATGGAAGGCTTTTCTAAATCTTTGTTTTTTATTCTTTTATTCCTTTTGATGGAATTGGGATGCCCGTGACCTAATTCTGTTTTTTGAGGTAGAATTAAGGGAAAATCACTGATAATTTACTCCCTTAGATACCAAGATCATTGGCCAATCCACTTGCTCAATTTCAAGCCATGCGAGTCAACTAAAGCCTGAGTTGTCTCTCTGAAATGATGATGTCTCTATTCTTGCTTTTTTCTTGGGGGACATAATATGTTCTTGACTCAATTTTGTAACCGCTGACCGTCCAAATCAAAGTCTGCAGACTGATTGACAAATACCTTGAAAAATCCTGATTATTCTCGCCTAAGTCTGTTGTTAGATGGAAAAAATTTGCAAAAAAAGGTTGAATTTGTGATAAATTCCGGACTTTGGAAATGGTTTAATGGTCTAGTGTAGCATTTTAGTCGATGGTCATTACTTGATCTTTCAATCTGAGATTAGTGTCATCAGTGAGGTCTCTGAATCAACAGTTTTTTCTTGTCTTCTTCATGCTATATGCTAATTTCTTTTTCCTATCTGTAATATAGGGCAACTTGCTTCAGACTTTTAACATATCAGAATATGACCTGGGAGGAGAAGGGGATCTATTCAAAGCTCCAGAACCCATCATTGAGGAACCAGTTGTGAGCCTTGATCCCATGAGCGAAGCTATCTCAATGATATCCTGTGGGGAAAATGTCATCTCCACCCAAGGACTCAAGGCTGCAGACATTGAGTCACTCCAGAGTGAGCCGTTCTTGAGTGAGGTTTTCTATGAGTGCAGGAAGGAGCTCCTGGAAAAGGCAGCAATAGAAGCACCTCTTCTTGAAGACCTTGGCATCAAGACTTCTCTTTCAAGGACTGTTGAAAACCAAATTCAAGAAAACAAACCACTTACTGATGTACCATTCCAGAAAAGCGTCAGCTCTGGATGTTTAAGCTCAATGGAGTGGATTCATGGAACTGTGAAACCAAATTTCCCGGATTTTACTGGGTTGGATTTTGGTGCAGTCTATGGGATGCGGAGAGCATATAGTGAAGGAGACATTAAGGTCAGACTTAATTCTCATTGTTTCCTGACATATGCTTTGTATATGCAGCCTTTTTAATGGCTTTGAGGTGAAAGAGGACCTGTCTCTCCGGGGAGATGGGATTCTAGAAAGAGGCTATGCATGGATTAGTGAAAAGTGATAATAATTAAGTAATTGAAGGCGGAACAGAGGAAAACATGACATGACTCTGAAATATGGAAAGGATTAAACTTTTTCCATAGAGTTAAACGTGTTCAAGTAGATTTGGAAATCACCTAGTTGGGTTTAAGGTTTAGTTAAGATGACTGTTTAAGTATATTTCTGATGAAATCCCACTGTTATATCATTAATAATTTAAGGTAGTCATAAGTTGCAGTTTTCAGATGCCGTCTTAGGACTCATCTTGTAGAACTCTCAGGCTTATGATAAATCCAGGGATTCTATTTACTATAATTTTCCTTCCGGTTTAGAGTTTTTTTTCTAGGCTCTAGATATTCAATTACTGGCAACTAAACACAAAGCATTCTATGGGGGTGGATCATTGATTCTTGAGTTTTTCATGACAGGCTCTTGGTAGTCATGTGGGCCGCGCCCATTCACCCTCTGACCGTCCGTTGATTATCAACAACTGCACTATTGAAGAGCGCCGAGAAAAGCTCTCCAGATACAGGACTAAGAAGACAAAAAGGAACTTCGGCCGGAAAATCAAGGTAATATGGCAGTTATTGTCGTTTATATGCCATTGATATATTTTCACAAAATAGCTCAAAGGGAATTACTATTTGTACAATCCGGAATTACAACACATAACCTTGCATCTTGTCGAACTATTGGCATCACCAATAGGGTATTCCTCCTTTGAATTTCAGTGTCAGTAAAAGGCAACTCTTTTGAATAATACCTTAGAAAATTTATGACCTTTCACACAAAGGCAGCCACAGATATACCCCCTTCTGACTCCCAGGGACCTCAGGAAGTTATTTAACAAGTTGATCTACACCTTTGATGATTGCTGGTCACCTTAAAAAGCTTTTGCTTTGCTTTGCTACAAGCATGGGTGACGGGAGCCCACAAAAGAACTACAATCCTAGAGTTAAACAATCTTTTCCGGTAGTTTGTATGCCTAGAACACGGCCCTGAAGCAGATTCCTTGAACTCATGATTTGTTTTTATTTCAGTATGCCTGCAGGAAGGCTCTTGCTGACAATCAACCAAGGATTCGTGGAAGGTTTGCAAAGACAGAAGAATCCGACGCGAAGAGGCAGTAAATGTAACTAATTCAGAACGAGGAAGCGTAGAGAAGAAGCTAGATTCAATGAAGCAGTGAAAGAGAGAATGTAAGCCTGGAAAATAGAGTTGAACTCAATGGGAAGTATGAATAGTTATCGGACAATAAACCCAACCCCTCCGTAGCTTGATCTCTTTATTTGTAGTAATTGCTGCTGTGTAGACTGAAGTGGAGGAGTGGGAGTTGTACATAAGGCTTGCTAATAAAGGAGAAGTAAAAGATGTACTTGTTCATATAAATGTCATGTGGTGGCAATTCCCGTCTTCCATGTATCAGTCTTTCCGATTAACAAATGTTATGATGAGTTACAGTGTAGCTCGCACCCCACAATCATCCCTATCAGCTTTCTAAACTAAATTTCTCTACCTCTTGTTTTTCTTTTTCATCAATTATACACTGGGTTGAGGAGGAAGAGAAAACCCAGCACAAATAAAACTCACATTTCATGTTGGCAGCCGAGTATATTAAGAATCGTTTTGAGTTATTTTATACTACCTAATCCATATTTAAATTTTTCTTTAAAGTAAAATATGTTTCATTTTTACAAATTAATTTTAAGGAGAAAATAAACTAAAGTGTAACAATCTAATGCATTTTCCTTTTACGAGCATGTTGGTTTCAATTGTACATTAAAGGGATATAATTTTTACATTTAAATATTACTAACTGGTTGTGATTCTTACATAAATCCTCGGAAAAGATTACCCAATTATTTTGCTTTCTTTGTCAAAGCCACCTCAAAGAGTTATGTGACTTTTCTCGCCCGGTGGGGGTTATCTGGTTCGTTCAATCTTCAGTTCAATCATTCATTCACTGTTCCTGGGACCTAGGCCATGGATGTAGATTGTTGGGTAAACATGACTACAAAGACATGTCCTCCAACATTTCACACCAAAGAGTATCCTCAGCTACGTGCCATTCTTTGAGGTATGGTGGGGAACTCGTTGATTGCACAAAATTGGGCGGCGTGCTGCCGGGGAAGCAGACATGATTAGGAACACACTCGGTAGAAATCGACTTGAGAGTCAAAAAAACAACCGATGAAGAAGCAACACCAGGAACCCAGGAGACAGGACTTGGACCATCCAACTGGCCAGCTTAGGCCTTTTGTCTCTTTATTGGGTTTCTTTTCGCAATGCTCTAGTGTCTGAGGCTTAGAGCTAGATTACATAGGTCCTTCAGGCTTACATCCAACAGGACCAAAGTCCTCGGGGCTTCCTCCACTTCATATCTTAATCATAGGCCTATGTCTTTGCGGCTTACACATTTTCGAGCACCAGTCCAGTTCAAGCAAACCATGATTCTACCATATCCCAGGATCCAATCACATCAATTTCATCTTTGCTTACACTCGTCCTTTGTAAGGCGAGTACTATAATAAATTACAAATTATTTACAGCTTATTATGGAGTTCTATGTATATGAAGTGATTATCACATTTTACAAATTAGTTTTAAGGAAGAAATGAAAGGTTTACTGAGAGGGAGATGGACATAAGAAGAAAGTGTGGTTCTTGGGGCGATTTCTTGGACCTTTCAGACATTGCGATTTGTTAAAAGTTTTGGAACGATGCCGGTGCAAGAGAGCCTTCCCACGTGGCCAAGTTGACCAGTGTCTGCTTGAGATGGGCTAAGCAACAAGAAAACTGTTGGGGGAGGTTTGAAAGGGGACGCAATCGAGGTAAACTTGATAACTAATTTACACTCCAATACATTATAGACACCTGAGACCGTTTGACTCAAAACATAACCCATCACAAACCAAATACATCTCAATACAAAAATAGAGTTGCTCTTGATGCGGAATGTGGGAGCCATGTAGACACGTGGCCAAGTGAGCATAGGATATTTTCCAAAGCCAATTTTCTTAATTTACACCATTATTCAAAGGTGGTTGGAAGAACTTTCCTTCAGAAGATGGGCTCCGACGCTCCCCCTTTAGGGGCCTGACCTTGTCCTCAAGGTCTAACTATGAAAACCTTAGCTTTTGAGGCCTAAGTATGTGAGCCACAACTTTTCCCTTTTGAACTATCTCATAATTGTTAACTTAGGCCTATATGACTCCACAAAAGATGTCTCAAGGGGAATGTGGAACCACTCATTAATAAAGCTACAGAATCAAGCATCCACTTCCGGTGTGGGACAAGGGGACAATTCCCAATGTGGCCCCTCTCCATGTAAGATGAATTCATCAAGTCCATGGAGAAGGCCATAATATCTTAGGGCTATCTTCAAATCCCTTCTCAATGCTACCAAAACTTTTCTATATTATTGTAGCTTGGATAGACATGTTTCCCGATCTCAAATTAAGTTCCTCTTCTTCTTCTATCATGATTTTGTTTGATGCAATTATGGGTCTTTAAAATCCTCCTTTGAATTTCTCTCGGTACTAGAAATTATTACATTAAGCTGTCTAGGTTAAAACAAATAAAAATTATGGTTGGTTAGGTTTAAGAGTATCATGCATAATTTTATAGACTATTGATTAAGGTTGGGAAGTTAACAAAAGAGTAGTAAATTGGTTTCTTTATTAGGAGGTCTTAAGGTACATATTTTATTGGACATACAAGTTAGTAATCTATATAAAGTGACCAAAAATCCCATAGGATCAACCCTAGTTGCTCTAACCAAGTTATACCAAATACAATCTCAATTCCTTACCTATTAAGTATGAAAAGTTCCATTGTAAATGGAGCACTTTGTAGGGAAATTTTTTTACCTTGTTGCCTACCCCTTCATGCTTCAATCTATTTCCATTAGCTATTGATATTTTCATTCAATCATCAACCATAATCTATAGACCCAATTTTCTGGCAATGTTCATGCCCTAAAAAAATTTGTAATTGCTCCTAGTATCAATAAGGAACCTAACTCCAAGGTTCTTATCTTCAACCTTTTCCAACACTTGTAGTTTAAGGTGTATATAACCCATACATAGTGTTAAGTGAGGAGTTACTTCTTGCTTCCACTCTTCCTCCAACTATGTATTTTCTTCTAAATTTATCAACTCCATTATAAATAGCCTTTTACATTTGTGGCCTGATGTGAACTTCTTGTCACAATGAAAACAAAGCTCTTTAATTTGCATTTCATTAATCTCCTTCGTGGTGAACTTTCTAACATGTGTCAAGGATGTAAGTCAATTTGGTTTGGAATTGTTACTCTCAATTAACTATGGGGTCTTCTTAGCCCCTATAGCTTAGCCCTCTTACCCAAATTGGCCTCAACTTTGTGAAGTCCTACTAATCCCATTGCCACTAAGAGGGTGGTTGGATTACTAGCTTGTATGTCTAATAAAATATACACCTTAAGATCTCCTAAAAAAGAAACCAATTTGTTACTCCTTTGTTAACTTTCTAACCTTAATCAATAGTTTATAAAATTATGCATGATACTCTTGAACCTAGCTAGCCATAATTTCTATCTATTTTAACCTAGACAACTCAATGTAAAAATTATGATATCCAATAAGGCCATAAGTATCAATAAGCCCTTTAGTGAAACCATTCGAAGTAACGATTTATTTTCTTAATTTTTCTTAAAAACTCGGGACTAAATCAATGCATCCTCATCTAAGTACCAATAAACTAACTCAACTTTCTCATCTTTCAAAATTTTATAATAATTTAAAAATTGATTCATCCTATAAATCTAACTTATAGGATCCTTTCCACCAACATATTTCATAAACTCAAACTTGCTTATTTTTGGCTTGTTCCCATCAACATTATCCCCTCATTCCTTGCTCCCTTAGAGGATCTAGAGTTTGACCTTTCCCCTCTACCATTCTTAGATTGATCCACCTTATCATTAAGTCTTAATATCCACTTGCTTCATTTGTTCTAACTTGGCCCCAGAGCTTAAACTTCCTCTTGGCTAGGTGTCTTCACCATTCTTATTCATATCAAATTTACTTGCATTAATATTAAATTGTTAAGTGCTTCAACCGTTTTGTTAGAAGACCTAAGTCTAAAGATAATCTCACCATATTTCATTTGAATTTCATCCCAACTTAGGCTTTTATAAATCCAAGCTTGCCACAAGCCCCATAGGCTTGTAATAAACCTCCATGTTTCAAAAACAACACCCTAACAGCCCATTCTTGGCAGCTCACACTCTAGGTAGCTACACTTCGGCCTAACCCATGTAGCTCTTTTCTTAATAGCCTTTTTCATAGGTCGCTCTCTTGTTGTTCAAACTTAGGATATAGGGTTGGCTCTAATATCGAATTGGAATGAGCCTTGGTATGTGAATCTGTTATTGGCTCTAGAGGACAAAGTACCCCATCACGTCCAAGTCAAAGCTCATTCTTACATCTTCTTTGGCCACCTACAACTAAGAATTGGCCAAAATTTATTAGAAAAAATTAAGAAAGCCTCCAGTCCAAAAAACAAGCTTAATAGCAAAATACTCAAAGCTAAAAAGGTCCCAATCCAAAACATCCAAGCCATACACTATTCCACCAACACATCCAAAGCAGCAAAACTTTGTAATAATACACATCCATCGTAATTTATAAAGAAGCACAACAAGCTCACTCCCAACACGGCAATCACACGCCCACAAATTAACTACCATAAGCAACCATCGACTTGCATCATTTAAACAAAGAACAAACTCACGGTCATCCGATTAGAAATCTACGTACCTAGTCTCTTTTGAAGGGAATTCGAACTTTCAGGGACGCTCCCCCACTGGTGATTGCAAACTACTCTCAAAAAGCTCTCGTCCTCTGCGTTGATTTCCCTTTACTGATTCCAAAGCCTGCTACAGGCTGCTTGGTTTTACAATTATCTCCCTAACCTTTTCTCGTGAGTGTCTCCACGGCACTAAATTTGGGCAACCATGGCCAAACACAGTTTACTGATTGTCAATTATTCACCTTACTACGGCCAAGCGGCTTTGCAAAACGTGAGCTGACTGCCTTTCCCTCTCTTTTCCGGGTCCATGTACCTTTCGCTGATTAATACCTGCATCTTTATGAACAATCCTTCGGATCCCCAATACCAGCTAGAAAGTTGGCTTTTCGGGAGGTCGTAAATTGAAAGGAAAAGCCTTCCTAGGAGGGTTGCAACATAAAGGTCCAACTGCAATGACAAAATACAAAGTGGTACACGGGTCTACGGGTATTTTTTGACGGCAAAGAGTCATGCTTAAACCCACCCTTTCTTTGCTCAGGACCACCCAGGCCCTTTCTCTAAGAATGTAATACCAACTTGACGTAAACGACTATGCACGTTACAAATATAAAACACCGAGAGTCTTCGTGGTTCTGAGGATCCTAGACGCCACTCCAATTTATAACATTATCATGCCATATTCCTTCCCCATAATCTGAGCTCCTCAAGCTCGCAGCTGCCCCACTTTCCTTTTCTTCTTCTTTTTAATAATCATTTGGGTCAAGAAAATAAAAATTGCACACACCAAATTCATAACAATACTAGGAGGTCATCACAACAAAGATCGTAATGATGGATGGATTTATATACTCTTTTGCTCGAAGGTCTCACGCCAACAATGTTCAATCTCGATCTATTTCTGGATCAAAAACTCCCTCAATACAATCTGCCAAATCCGCCTGGGCGAATTATCACTCAGAAAAAGAAGTGAAAACAATGCCTTAAAACTGTAGATACTCGACTAAGAGTCCCTGGATTCATCCAACGCCTCTATCTCTTCCCACTTCCGATGACTAACAGTCACCGCAGTCCTGTTTTGTCCCGCTGTTGGACATATCTACCATATACAAACCCTTCTACAAACCTGTCTGAAAGTCCGGACAAAACCTCTTCTTAGTGAAATTTTTTGTTGATTACCATGGCATATTCGTTACATAACCCAGCAACAAAACCATCTACCAAAAAGCTGCAACAATATAATCTACCAAAAAGCTATCCACCTAAAGACAGGGTACAAAAATCCAAAAGTGACCATGCTCTTGCCCTACAGTTTCAGCCGGCCTTCCACGTTTAACCCGAGCTTACTTACTAGGACGATTCTTTCTCTAAAGGGTTCTTGAAATATCATACCTTCAAACTCTGTAATTTTGATTGTACTGCCAATTGGTGCGGTTGCAGGTCATCTTCTTCGGTCGAAATACCCGAAAGCCATGCCTGGTGGAAGTTTCGAGGGGTCTGTAAATTGCTTTTGTTGACGACCATACCTCCATCACCATCGTCTTTCAGATCCAACCCGTTGTACATGTTCCGGAACACCCTCACAAGAGAGGAAAAGGAAAGCTTAAAACCTCCCAAGTAAAATGTGCCGCTTTACTATTGTTTCCATGGGCGCTCACCAGAATTGCAAGTGCCTATCACCAATCAAAAGCATAGTCCGTCAATTTCGGCCATAGAAAAACAATTCAAACCACCGTGCCATTAACACTGTTCCCGACAGATCGCCATCATGTATGCAGGCTGACAAGATATCATACAAAATAAACCACCAAAGCTACATGTTTCCACGTGACCGGTGCTCCGACAAGCCACCCGGTTTAAATCTTACCAGCGCATACCAGTACTCAGAATATTAGAAGACAAAGAGCCCAAACTTGTCATTTTGGTTCGTACGTCTTTGACCAAAACCACGAAGAATCCTCCGGTAATTTGCTCCTCCCGGACCGGAAATGTTAAAGAAACAAATCGGAAAAGCTATCAAATTTTACCTTTCCATTACAAATAGAGGACAAAGTCTCTGATTTGGATCTCAGGTCTGCCTCTTCAGTGTATCCAAATCCCACCATGTATCATCCCAAACTACCAGTAACACTGCGAAGCTTACACCGGGCTGATTTCACAGATCCAGGATCTGATGCACCCAAAAAAGTTCAAAACCCAAGTCGACAAAATCCCACAAGACCAACGTTGAATTAAGTTTACTCGGCTCACATAAGCGAAACCCAAAAAATGGAAGAAGAATATTAATTACCCCCCCAAAAAAAAAGAACGTACCAACGTTGTCATACTGTCGCTGATTTCCGACCAGTTGACGCAGACATATTGTTGCTTCCTAAAATACCCCTCCAAGAAATGGTGGGAAAAACCACGACTTCCATTGGTGACGCCTATAGTTCAAAACCACAAACGCCAGCTTCAATCCGACCCATTGCATTTTACAGGCGAAGGTACGCCGCCGTCTGGCTGTTCCATTTGCAGAGACTCCTTTGCTTCAACCATGAACAACGGCGACGTATTTTGAAGCAGACCCATTACCAATCCCATCATCTTTGCAAGTCCGCCCAAGAGGCCAAGGACTACACCTACCCAAACAAGTGACGAATAATCAATCTCGTAAAAGTAACTCCGCTGCTCATCGTCCTACCAAATCCGAAATTGCAGGGCTCCAAATTAAACAAGGCCCTGACAAAATAGCGTACAGAGAGGTGAATGAACGCCGGTTTTAGAATTATAACTCTGCAGGATCCTCTGAGCTGACATAAAACAAGCAAAACGGAGAAAATGGGATCATTTGGCATCGTATGTTATGGTCCCAAGTTTCTTGGAACTAAGCTGTTGCATTGCGAAGACTTTTTTCCCAGTTTGCGAAAACATGAACCGTTGTCTAAAAGCAAAATAAGAAATAAAAACCCAGCCCACCTAGCTCCACCAGCCATGAAATCTTCCCTGACGACCTTAGAGAAAGAAGAAATTGCGCTCCGAACACGCAAGGCGCATGTTAGACTCCACCCCGACCTCGTCTCTTCTTACACACATTATAGTACTTACACTTTTGCAAGATAACGTTCTGTCTGTCTCTCTCTCTCTCTCTTCGACTCTGTCACCCTCTCTCTCTCTCTCTCTCTCACTCATTCTCTGAAAATTTCCCAAAAATTTTAAAAAGGAAGTCCAAACCAGTTTTTATTATTTCCTTTTTTTCTCTGATTACGCATTACAATTGTATAGGACTGTTTCATATATTATACTCTCTCTCTCTTTCCTTCTCTCTCTCTACTCTGCAAGTAGTTAGAGAAAGCGCGAGTAGATCCATATCCTCACAGAGACCGTCGATTTGATATTTTCGATCGGTTGCTCTGACATTCTCTTTGTGGGTTCGCTGTTTCTCTTGCAAATTCTCTTCTTTTTGTTTATGCGTAGGCTTTCAGACCCTACTGTCTGCAATTGCTCTGTTTCTGGCTAAATTAGGGTTTATGGGTCTATTCGGGATTGGGGATTTGACGTGAAATTCAGGGGTTTCGGAGCCTCCCAATCCGAATTCGGTATCGTGGGTATTTGACGTCTTTCCTCCTGAGACACCATGATAATCAAGCGGAATTTAAAATCCCAAATGCCGTGTTTGAAACGGAGCAAACTCGGCGACTCGGCGGGTGAGGACGATGACAACTCTGCTGTGACTCGGAAGAAGAGGAAGACTAACAACAATAATGGGTATTACCCTGTCGATCTTCTACGCGAAGTCGCCGCCGGCATAATACCCGTGAGCTTCCCAGGGATTCTCAGCTCCGAGAAGGGCTTCGTTGCCTCATGGTGCACTGAATTGTCGTGCACCCCGGGCGAGGTCGAGTCCAAAACGAAAGGTCGTGAATTGACGAAGGTGAAGCCAAAGAGTGATCGTGCGGTTGCGGCCGTGGAGGTTCCGCGGCCACCGCTGGTCAGAACGTCTCGGGGCCGAGTCCAGGTACTTCCTTCTCGGTTTAACGATTCGGTTATTGAGAATTGGAGGAAAGACAGCAAAACTAGCTTACGTGATTCTAGACTTGATGAGGATAACGAATGCAAAAAAGATAAATTTAGCTTTAGAACACCGAAAACCAGTTCAAAAAAATATCGAAACGACGAGAAAAACGGGTTGAAGTGTAGGAAATATGCGACATTGTGTGAAGAAGAAGACAGGGAGGGAGAAGGATATCTCGGGTTTAAGGATTTCAATAATGTTAGGAAGTATTCTAGCTCGCGGAGTACACTGACATCGGCAAACGAGCAGTTGGTTGAAGACGAGAAGTGTCCAGTTGAGGAAATTGAAGAACAGGTTGAGTTTTTGGGAAATGCTGAGAGAAAAGATGGGTTATATGGGCCAGAAGACTTCTATTCGGGTGACATAGTGTGGGCAAAGCCGGGAAAGAAGGAACCATATTGGCCTGCCATTGTGATTGATCCACTGAGACAAGCGCCTGAATTGGTTTTGAGGTCTTGTATAGCTGATGCAGCTTGCGTGATGTTTTTCGGTTACTCTGGAAACGAGAATCAAAGGGTATGACTTGGTTTCTTTATAGAGCTCGTTTGTTGTATTTATGAACTTGTGTTGTTACTGTGTTTAGGAGAATGTGGGGCATTTAATAAGATACTTTGGACGATCTTGATCAGGATTATGCGTGGGTCAAGCGGGGGATGATTTTTCCATTTACGGATTATATAGAAAGGTGTGTTACTGTTCTATCTTTTGAACTGTGTCATTTAGAATGACCTTTGGGCTTACGAGGGAATTTGCATTGTCTAGGTTCCAGGAGCAGCCTGAATTAGATGGCTGTAACCCATGTGAATTTCAGATGGCAACAGAGGAAGCTCTTCTGGCAGAAAATGGGTTTACGGAGAAGTTGATGACAGATATAAACATTGCGGCTGGTAACACAACTTGTGATGAATCTATTCAGCTCAGGGGGATCCAAGAAGCTACTGGTTCAAACCAGGATCCATACTGTAACTATGCCAACCAGGCAAGTTGCCTTCCAGTATTTCTTTTGTTTTCTTTTCTCTGATCTTTTTATTCTTATGGAACTGCTTGGAGTTGTTTAAGAATCATCGGGAGAATATATGATTGAGGTTAAAATGTTTGCAGAACTTAGTTTTCTGTTGGAATTTATCTAGTTGTCTGGATTACACATACTGCTATGCTTCTTTGAGAATGTAGAGGATGAAAGAAAATAAGTCACAAGTTATTTTAAAAAAAAAAGGTTTGGAGAGTGAAGCTCTGGTCAATGAAGTCACTTCGTCTCAATTAATGCAATTTTCTTAGAAAGCCTACAAAAGTTGACCTTTTGTGCAAGTATCATTTCGTTTTCCTTCCTTCTGTTTTCTCTGCAACAAAATTGGAGAATTGGCTCTTTTTTCTAATAACTCTAAAGCAAAAATTTTCCTTTGCAAACCTTATAAATCATCAAACTTGTTCCTCTATGCAGGATGAATTTGGAAAGAAGAAAGACTCATGGCCCTGTGAAAGCTGTGGTGTGAGCCTTCCTTTCAAAATGACAAAGAAAATGGCTACTCCTGGGGGACATATTTTATGTAAAGCATGTGCCAGGGTTCGTATTATGTGTATTGTCCTTTCGTTCTTCTTATAGAAGGTTTTCAAAGGAATAATGTAGTTGCAGTTTTTTTGTGCCTATATTGTTCAGTTTCACAGTTACATGCATTACATTGCAGTTAACAAGATCAAAACATCATTGTGGCATATGCAAGAAAGTTAGGAATCATTCAGACAGTGGAAGTTGGGTGAGGCAAACTAGTAGCTATTAAAGAGTAGTGAATGTTTTTTCCCTGCATGAAGATAACAATTATATTATCCAACGTTTTCTGTTTGGACATTCTGTCTTAATAGGTGCGCTGTGATGGCTGTAAAGTGTGGGTGCACGCAGAGTGCGACAAAATTTCCAGCAATCTTTTTAAGGTCTATCTGTTAAACTTTATATCCGACATTAATGTACGTTCTACCTGTCTAACGAGACAGTTAAAGACATTTTGGACTTCCCTGACTCTAATTTATTTGTGCTTTATAGAATCTAGGGGGTACCGATTATTACTGCCCAACCTGCAAAGCAAAGTTCGACTTTGAATTATCAGACTCAGAAAAGCCACAACCAAAAGTCAAGTAAGTCCCCCTTTCTTTTCTCTTAACTTTCTTTAGTCTCTGAACCTCAATTGAGTTAGTAATACTGGTCTTCATGTTTGCCTTTTCAAATATTGGAGTGGGAATTGCCATAGTTGCAATTGGATGGTGATGGTAACGACTGTCTAACAACAGCAGCAGCATTGTTATTCCTTTTTTTTTTTTTTTTTTGGTTGTCATTCTCGTAATGTTGTATGTCTAATAAATATAGATCTTTTTGTCACAGATTGAACCAAAATAATAATGGTCAATTGGTGCTGCCTAACAAGGTTACTGTGTTCTGCAATAGAGTGGAAGGCGTATATTTTCCAAGTCTGCACTTGTAAGCATAAATATCTTCACAAGTTCATGGACTTACAAGTATTCTTTTTAATAGTAGTTTTCATGTATATTTTGGTATGGTTGAATTCGCTATCTCTACTCAAGTTTTCTTTGTTGAAGAGTTATGGAATTAGGTAATAAAATCAATGACTTTCCATTTGTACTTGCTCAAGTTTTTTCTGGAAGGATATCTAATCTAGTAATCATTTTTGTGGGCTCCTTAATCTAAAATTCTTGTGAGTTCTATATTCTGTACAAAGTTTCCCTTCTCTTCAATCTCTTCACCCCGGTTAGCCTAATCCTCAATTCTATGGTCTATTACAAACATGCTAAACTTATGTGCTGTGGAAATGAGAGGCAATAAAAGGAAGCATAGACATTAATTTTCTGCGTTCACACTAAAGATTAATTTGTTGGAGTCAAATTACACCCAGATCACAGGATGAATAATGGTTCTATGATTCTTGGATTATCTAAAAATATTAATGCTCCCAAGTGGCAAATATATTGAAACACAATTATTCTGTACTAGTGATAATGCTTGTCTTCAATTATCTAATGTTCCTATAAAATGGAAACAATCATAACTACATGAGCTCTGAAATTTCATCTGAACCACTAGTTTATCTGCAGAGTTTAAGAATTCTGTATTTTTAGTTTTTGTCCTTGTCTAGTTCTAGTTTAAAAACACAATTTAAGGCTCTTTTTATATTTTATGCTAACATGTGAAGATTGTTTCTTGAAAGCTAGTTTTTTCTTCTGTTTCAGAGTTGTCTGCAACTGCCGATTCTGTGGGACAGAGAAGCAAGCACTTAGTGACTGGGTAAAGCATACGGGTTCAAAATTTAAAAATTGGAGGACTAGTGTGAAGGTGAAAGGTTCTATGCTGCCTCTGGAACAATGGGTTTGTATTATGATTATTTTCATTTCTTTTTAATATCAAAAACATCCTGCTCCATTTATATCTTGACACGTTTGTATAGACTCCTTTTGTGAGTATAGTGCACTGCTTGTTGGATTGATATCAGGGTGCTATCTGCATGGGAATACTACCATGTAATGAGTATGAAGAACGGATTTCTCTATCATCTGTTGCAAAGTCTAGACCATTGTTTTAGCTTGCTATTCACTTTACTCTATTTACAATCTTCAATATCATCTATTATACAAAAAAGCATCTGTTCTGATCCTTTGAATAGTTTAAATTTCTCTGTTGGCAAAATCCCTGAAGAATTGAGTTATACAGGGGTACAGCATACGATATTTATGTGATACCATTATATAGTCTTAGCAAGTGGTTATTACTGAAGTCCAGTTACAAAATATGGAAATATTACACATTGCCAACCAGATGCATCTCTTTTGGCGTCACAGTTTATACAGGCATCCTTTTGTGCTGTATCTTATATATTCTTTTCTACTCTGCTCAATGTCCTCTATACACGTCTGGAGTTTACTTTTTGTTATCTCTGTCTGTCCGTGCATGCTACCAACTTGTTGCTCTTTATTGTTTCCTATAAGAGGTTTTATGCTGAACGGGTAGTTTTCAAGATTAAGACATGGCTCTAGATTTTAGGGTTGGACCTTCGTGTATAATTCACTTTGCTTCTGCTGTTTTCACTGTATTGTGCCAATTCTGTCTTTTTAGTTATAAGAACCATACCTGTATGCACTTTCCCTTGTTACCATTATCTACTTCTTTTGAGTTTATCACTTCTTGTATATTTAGATATCTAAGGCTTCCCATTCAACTTGCAGATGCTGCAGTTAGCAGATTATCATGAAAATGCTCTTATTTCTGTGAGAGCTCCTAAAAAGCCTTCCATAAAAGAACGAAAGCAGAAACTGCTTACTTTTTTGCAAGGTATATGTTTCTCCAAGCGTAGGATTTCAGACTTTGATGGGTGCACAATCTGAAATCCATCATCGATGAGTGTAATGACTGCATTCTTGTTTTTTCTTTAACAGAGAAGTATGAACCTGTTTGTGCTAAGTGGACAACGGAGCGATGCGCTGTATGTCGATGGGTTGAAGATTGGGACTATAACAAAATCATTATCTGCAACAGGTATGCGCAATATGTATCTTGGGAGGGCCCTGAGGGAAGGGGAGGAGGAGGGGTTGGGGGGGGGGGGGGGGGTGTTGAGGTGGCAGGGTGGTTGGACAGTTAATCATCAAATGACACTGATTCAGGATAGACTCTTAAATGCACCTGAAACACCTAAGTAGTTACACATAATGTCCTTACATGAATCTCATTATTGCTTCTTTTTGTGTCTTTTGTTCAGATGTCAAATAGCTGTTCATCAAGAATGCTATGGAGCGAGAAATGTCCGTGATTTTACTTCATGGGTTTGCAAAGCATGTGAAACACCTGAAATCAAGAGGGAATGCTGCCTTTGTCCTGTGAAAGGCATGTTCAATTTTGATAGGGTTGAATTTCATGAGTTTTGAGTCCGTCATCTTTGGCACTTTAGGTTCTTTCAATTAGTTTGACATTAGAATGGATCAGATTTTTTCACAAAAATGCCTGTTATCTGGTACTGTTCCATGAAATCATCTACACATGAATTGCCGCTTCTTTCTTTCTGTTTTATTTGAGTTAGCTGGTTAATAATGTGGGTGTAGCTTAAAAAATGACGTCCCAGATATGGTGGCAGTTTTTCTCCCATAAAGATGGGTTTTTAACTGCTGGGCTGAGATTCTTTGGTCATTTCCATGACAAAGAAGTTCTGTAATTATGTACAGATTATCCATTAAGCTTTCGTTATATCTGATATCTGAATTCTGAATTTTATTTTGGTTGTACTTCTTTTGCCCTCAGGAGGTGCTTTAAAGCCTACTGATGTTGACACGTTGTGGGTTCATGTCACGTGTGCTTGGTTTCGACCTGAAGTTTCTTTTGCCAGTGATGAGAAGATGGAGCCAGCTCTTGGGATCTTAAGTATACCATCCAATTCATTCGTGAAGGTTGAAAATCCGTCCTACCAGTGGCTGCTTTATAGTCTTTGCAACTTAACTCCCCTATCCACTTATGGCTCTCATTATTTAAATGGATATGAAAATTAAAATTTGAATATGATTCTGTGGCATTTGTATGTTCCTTATTAACTACTGTGCTAATCTAACTTTTGTATCTTCCATTGGGAAATGAAAAAAATGGTTTTTTCTTCTCATAATTGAAAATATTGATGAATGATCACTATCATCAAGGTAGTCATTTTTTTTTTCACCTATGTAAATTGTTTGGAGTGGCTCCCGTACTAGAAATGATTGGAGTCCTGTTTAATGAATATCTGCTGATCTAATGAGTTGATTGGTCCTGGTATTCAAGGCTTTGATTAAGTCAATCTAAAGTGTATCTTGTTTACATGAAATTCAGATTTGTGTCATTTGCAAGCAAATCCATGGCTCATGTACACAGTGTTGCAAGTGTTCCACTTATTTCCACGCCATGTGTGCGTCAAGGGCAGGGTATCGCATGGAGGTATAATTACAGTGACTATTTCTTGAAACAATTTGTATAAAAACATATAGGAAACTCTGTGTGAATATTTTTATAATACGCTTTTCTTGAGTGACATAATTATGGAAGTTTAGTATACCTGTAATGCGTTTTCTGCATATTTTATGTTTTCAATCTCCTTTTTTATGAATCTCTGTTACGATCTGCTCATAATGAAATGTACAGTTATGAGCATGATTTTTATGTGCTTCTTTTGGTCATTGTCCTTGTGCATTTCCTTGTGGTACGATTTGTGTTTCTTTCTTATTGAAAGCTATCTTGGTGAGTTATAATGCTAAAGTTTGGAGCCATTATATGGAAATGGCTAGAAACAGTTGCCAAGAAAATATGTTAAAATGGAATCAAAATCTCATGCAGAAAGAATGTTGAAATCACATGAAAACGCCTTTTCTAACGTGAGAATGATTATGCGCATGCCTGAAGTTTGGGTACAATTTTGGAAGTAGGCATCATCAGCCCTGGCATAGAGCAGTACGGACATCCCCTAGTGCTACTCAAACCAGCAGGCTACAAGATAAATTTTCTTTGTGTTCAACTTTAGCCAAACCAGTCTTTCTCTTTTTCCCTTTTTCCCTTCTACACTTTGAGTTCATTCTCATCTTGGTTTGGATGACACTTGATAACGTAAGTTCCTATTGGATTAGATCCTTTGACCACCCAGCTGACGTGTGATTGCATTTTTCCTTTGTAATTTTCAGTTGCACTGCTTGGAGAAAAATGGTAGACAGAGCACTAAGATGGTTTCGTATTGTGCCTATCACCGGTATTAAGTCATTGGATTCTTTTATTCTTTCATATTTTCTCTATGACGTGTTTTGATCCCAACACTTTCTACAGTGAGCTCAGCGGATTTCGCTCACCTGATATCTTGCTTTACAATCAATTATACTGGTGCTGTTTACAACATCATCCTTGGTTTTTATGGTTTCATCTTCTCTGCAGGGCACCAAATCCAGATACTGTTTTGATTGTACAAACTCCTCTTGGAGTGTTTTCTGCCAAAAGCCTTCTACAAAATAGGAAGAAGGCTGGGTCAAGGTTAATTTCTTCTAACAGAAGAAAGATTGAAGAGATACCAACAGAAGAAACTACAGAGCTGGAGCCACTCTCAGCTGCTCGGTGTCGAATCTTTAAAAGATTGAACAATAATAAGAAGGTACATTAAATTGAAGTAATGGATCTTGATGTCCAATTTGTAGGAGGATTTCATTGTTAGGGCGTCTTTGAAGCAGGAAGTGAGTACCCTTGGAGTAGCATCCTGCGTTAGAAAGAATCTTAAATTTGTTGGTGGGCTAATTGATGATTAATGGAACAAGCCTGCAGCCGCTTATTAAATGGCAAACTTGTATAGCATAAAGTGGATGAGTTTAATACTTAGCTGGTCAGACTTATTCAATTTCTGGCTTGTGAAAGAAGTTTACTTTTGGTTGTTCTGAATGCATTATCTATTTAGATTTGTGATTTTGACAAGTTTTATAATCTCTCATTCTTTTTTCGTTCGTTGTAATGCTCATTAGAGAGCAGAAGATGAAGCTGTTGGCCACCGAATCATGGGTCATTGTCACCATCCTTTAGGAGTAATACAAAGTTTGAATGCCTTCAGAGTAATTTTCTTTGTCTTCCCTGGATTAGACGTGAACTTTCATCTTAACTTCCTTTTGGTTTTGGGTTCCGTAGGAATCGATTAGAAGATAACATGCCTGTATTTATTTTTGACAGGTAGTAGAGAAGCCTAAAACCTTTTCTTCTTTCCGGGAACGGCTCTACCACCTGCAGGTAAATTCTCACCTTTACTGTTCAGTAGTAAACTACTTTCCATTTTGGGTTTCTAATAAATTTTCGGCACTCATATTTGATTGCAGAGGACTGAAAACGATAGAGTTTGCTTTGGTAGATCTGGTATACATGGATGGGGGCTTTTTGCACGCAGAAACATTCAAGAAGGAGATATGGTATGTTGGTTAGGGCTAAAGTAAAAATCTGGTAGCGATGCTCTTTTTCTTTTTCTATTTTCTCCCCTAAGATTTCCTTCATCAGCCCACTTGTAGGCGGACATAACTTGCCTAAAGTGCTTCTTACCGTATGATTACCTGCCTACAAAGCCCAAACTGCCGTAGTTTACCTTGCATCTTCCACCTTGTTGCTTTTTGTTTGTTCCCTTTTCTTGTTTCGGGCCCAAAGAATTCTGCAACGTGCTGAGTTTTCCTCTTGAATTTAAAACTTAATTTAATTATATGTGCTTGTTTGAAGGTTCTCGAATATCGCGGTGAACAAGTTAGACGGAGTATTGCAGATATGAGAGAGGCACGCTACAGAGCAGAAGGCAAAGACTGCTATGTGAGTTGTTGTGAAAACTTTCCTTCTGCTGTTTCCCTTTTATGCTTGCGCTAAAACTACTGATGTATTATCTTGCAGCTTTTCAAGATCAGTGAAGAGGTGGTGGTGGATGCCACAGATAAGGGAAATATAGCACGCCTAATCAACCACTCGGTGAGTTGTGTTTGACGTGAACAAAAACTGATGGCTGCCTTCTATGATCTGATACAATTTATAAAAATGATTTCAAATTCGTCTTTAACCTAATTCTTCACTTAATAATCCAATTATTGGCTCTATTTATTCTCATTGTGATGTCCTCCATCCAGTGTATGCCCAATTGCTATGCGAGAATCATGAGTGTGGGTGATGACGAGAGCCGGATTGTACTTATTGCGAAGACTAATGTGTCTGCTGGTGACGAGCTAACGTAAACTCTCTCTCTCTCTCTCTCTCTCTCTCTCTCTCTCTCTCTCTGTCTCTTCGTCTCACTTCTTTTTCTGGAGCACAACGTATTCTTGTTGGTTGCTTGCAGGTATGATTACTTGTTTGATCCTGATGAGCCTGACGAGTTTAAAGTTCCTTGTTTATGTAAAGCTCCGAACTGCCGGAAATTCATGAATTAGGAAACACACAAGATAGCCATTGTTTCTCCGCAAGGAACACTAACCCATCCCCCTCTCTTGTGGGATCTTACAGTTATACTAAATCTGTAATTGAGAAGAAGAAAAGAAAAAGGAAAAAAAGAAAAAAGAAAAGGTGTAATGTTTTTTTTCTTTCTTTTATTTTCCTTATTTTTAGGTCATTTTCTTTTGACAACATTTAAGGCTTAATAAAAGCTTTGATCTGCCAGCCTTTTGGGTTTGGGCTTTTGTGTAAATCTTTGACTCATTTCATTCTTCTAATCAAGTTCTAACCCATTGATTCGGTAGTTTGGAGTTGCCTTCTATGCCCAATGCCGAATACTTCTTTCTTGGATAATGCATATAACTTCTCTTTTCAATAGTCAGATAAAGAAGAATTATAAGCTTCAAAGCAGAGTCTTTCCCATGATGATGGTTGAGGAAGCAGAAAACAACCACTATGAATATGAAAGTTTGCGCTTTTAAATGAAAATAAGTATTAATCAGCATCGAAGCAAGAACAAAGGAACAAAAAGTTTAATATAAAAGAAGAGATATACCAGTGTCTACCAAGGTTTCGTGTGAGAGGGTTTCCTTTCTACATATGAAACTGGAGGATAAGATTGATAGCTCCGCAGGTTTGTTTAATCTTTACAAAATTGGCCTAGAGTGACATTTTTATGTAGGAATGCAAAGCATGCACTGGAGGAATTCAATGGAGAGAGAGATTTAGACATGTAATGATGACAAGCCATTAATATTGAATCCTTTGTTTGTATTTCATTTTAAGTACGGACAATCTTTTTTGCAGGGGGAACTTCTCAGCCTTCCTACCCAGTTTGTCCAAGTAGTACACTATTTTTTTCAGGGTTTCAATGATCTCTTCACTCTCGTATCCGAACTCTCTCTCTTGGATATTCAGAATTCTCTTGAGTAGCTCCAATAAATCAGCATCATCCTTCCCAATCTTGCCTGAATGCACACCAAACAGTCAAGAGCCTCCCCTGCCATACAAAACAGAAAACAACAGATAGGACATGGATTAGACTCGAGGAAGTAAAAAAATTTCCAATGGTTTCTAAAACTATTCAGCCTCCACAAGATGATGTTATATGCAGCAGTGGTTAATAAGTAATGACGACCACATCCAAGATAAATGAGAGGAAACTAGAGAAAATAGGAAACTTTTGACCATGAGTAAGAAGTAACAAAACAAGCTTACCAACAGGAAGAGAATCTTTTCCAAATGCCTTTTCACGGATCCGCAAAACCTCCAGGGCAAGCTGCTCAGCTTCTTCATTCCGTTTTAGTTGGTACAGAGTAACAGCAAGATCCAACATTGGGAAGGTGATGGATTGATCATCAGGCCCGACTGTCTTTCTCATTATTCCCAAACTAGTGCGAAGCAAGTGTTCAGCCTCCACAAAATTCTTTGAGCGTGAATAGGAGGTTGCAAGATTCTGAAGGTGTGTAACTGAGCTCGGATGGTCTTTGCCTCTATGTTTCTCATTAATCAACAAGCATTCCTGTAACACTTCTCGACCCTCTTTTCCCCTGAGAGCAATGGGACAGAAGTGTAAGGAAAAGAAAACTAGCCAGGGAGAAAGCTCACAAAAAGTGCAAAAATGAATTATTAGGTAAAAAATTTCTATTTTTGCAAAAGCTTCAGGTTGTTATGGTGAAGCTACCATTTAGTAAAGAAAACTGAGCAGACAAATATACAATGGAGATTATCAGGTGTCAAGATTAGACGTCTAATCCAAACTTGTGATAGAAACGAAAAGCAAAGGGAAATTTTGCTCATTAGACTCAAAAGAGCAATTACTGCCTTAAGCATGACTTGTTCCTAAATTTGATGTCAACCCAAACTCACAGATTCAGATTAAATCATTAGGCATCCAGTGATATTTATAGTTCACGCCAGAGTCTAGGCATTCATGACCCATCAAACAGCACTACCCATAGTGAGAAATAGTATATTGCACGAGATAAATAGTCAAGGTACATTTTCGTCCTATAATATTTATGATTTAGAGAAGTACATTTTAATTTTAATTCCTATTTTAATCCCAAGATATATACTTTACCTTCCCACAAAATGAAGTAACTCTGCCAACTCTATCCTCATCTTCTCCATTATGTCATCATCATCAGCTAAATAATTTGAGTCCTTGATAACTTGAAGAGCATTTCTATATAACTGAATGGCTTCATCAGAGTTTCCTGCACAAAATTTGCAAAAGAATCAATATGTTTCGAGAACCAGACTGCTTTGCAAAACAGAATACACAATTTGATAACCTAGAGAGCTACTAATAGAAGGCCCAAAAATTCCACATATTTTCAGACGAATTTGCCCATCAAAAAGACCTTGTGCAAATGTAGGACTCTCGTCATCCAGGAATAAACTCAATCACTTTCTAATCTTGACAATGAACCATGTTCAAAATGTTCTTCCTTTATTGTGGACATTTCTGGACCAGTGCTGACGAGTGTTTATGATGAACATATGATGCATGAGGTCAGAAAGGCACCAACGCTAAATAAAGAATCGGCAACACTTTTCATCAAACTGATGAAACCCATAGCCATTCCAACTCTTCCATCATTTCCTCCATACACTTATTATACAAGGTTACAATTCTACAAAAGTACGATAGAGGATAGATGTGAATATTCAATCTACGAGAGAGAGAGAGTAAAACGTTACCTGTTGCACACTTAACATGAGCCAGCGAACTCATAGCCATTCCAACTCTTCCATCATTTTCTCCATACAACTTCTTATACAAGGTTAAAATTCTACAAAAGCACAATAGAAGATAATGTGAATAATCAATCTAAGATCAGTTTGGTCCAGGCAATGCGCAAGCAATTCATATGCATATAAATACACAAAACATGCACAATGCAACACGCGCATACAAACATATACATTCATAATTACAAATTAACCTAACAAAATGAGATTCTGCATCAGCTGCCCTTCCTTCTTTGAGTAAGAGATTGCCAAGACCAAATAAAGCTACAATCAAATCCTCACTTTCAGCACCTCTGCTTAATTCCAAAATTGAAATCGCATGATTGTAGGTTTCTACTGCTTTTGTGGTTCTGCCAATGCTTCCAAGTACCTTTGCCATCCCCAACAAGGGGGTAATAAGAAAAGTACTATTTTTTCCTGGAAAAAATTAGGACAACCATTCAGTTTTGAATTGGGCCTTTCGTTAAAGTTTAGATAAAAGCAAAAGCACTAACAGAACCTAAAAGAACAAAATAATGGGCTCAACATGGAAATTTATCAAACCCTAACCATCACAATCTTCAAATAAACTACTCCTGCAGCTCTAATTTTCACTTAAGCACCTAATCGGCCCAATAAACTTCCTCTTCTCTAAAACATTTCTTACAGAAATGGAGGTCTTCAAGTCATTACATAAATCTTAACACGTGATTAACTAAAATGACAATGAATAACGTAGAGGTCCTAACCATGTTAAAGCTAACTGAAAGTGTTATTTTGAATTTGATACTTATTTGAGCTGTTGTAGCTCAGTACTGCCAAGAAGGGAGAGAAAGAGGGGAGGTGTGGGGCGGGGCGTTGTGATGGGGATGGGGAGTATTTTCCTGGTTATAGAAATTGAACTAAAAAAGGAAATAAAAGATGTCAGTAGAATTTAGCATTGTTTTTTGTTGGAGTAGCAAATAAAAGATACATAAACTGTTTTACAATTCTAGTGACTTAAGCAGTAAATCATGTGGGCATCTAGGATATTGATTGAAAAGTCTGACAATGCTAACTCAAACTAGCTAACAATAAAGTCAATAACTCGGACCAGCCAACTACTTTTGGTGAAGTAAAATAACTACATAAACAATTAGGTGCCAATTACCATATCTGACTTCTAGAATACCAATAGACCTCCTGTATGCAAGCAAGGAGTTCTCAAACTTCCCCAGAGCTGAATACAGACTTCCCATATGCACAAGCACAACATCCACAAGTGGTTCATTGTCCTCTAGACTGCCAACAACCTCATTCAACTGCCATCAATTAAAATGCACCCAAGAAAAGAAAAGGTTTTAGAAAGGAAAATGTAAGAAATAAATAAGTTATTAAAAACCATTTGCATTGAACACAATCTAGGACTAGAGAAATGAAAAACGAAAAGGTGGTTAAAAAGCTTAACTGCACTGCTAACAATTCCAACACAAATAACATTGCATTTCTGGTTTACTCACCAAGCATGAAGACACACATGTTTTTCAGGATCAAAAATCACAATTTGGATGTTCAAACAAGACAAACATGTGCCAACACGTGCTTGTGAAGGACATGCCATTTGGCTATGATGATCATTAATCATGCCCATTTATACCGACCAACTTTATAAAGGAAGTCAGCAACCAGCATAGAAAGAGAGGGAGAGGGGGAAAATCACAAAGTATCAGAGTGATGATAAAAGGCTTCAAGGAGAAGAATTTACCATAACAAGCACAGAACTGACAAACTTTAAATCTCCAACAGCTGCATAACCAAGGGCAATGACGTCAAGAAGAGCAGCTTCTTCTATGCCTTTATTACCTGCTTTCATCTGTTCTTTCACTACTTCATAATTTGCTCTAAGTAGGTCTATGGCATCCGCTTTGTTCCCCAGCATAATCAGCCTTTTGACTTCATCAAATAACTCTTGTAACGGTTGCTCAAAGCTTCTCACGTCATCCCATGGATAACTTGTCTAGTCAAAATAAATTTTAGAGCTGTTAATAACAGATATCTGTGAGTGGTGATTCTATTATGAAACTACACGTCTCTCATTGCCTTCAACTAGATCTTATTTGTCAGATCAAATTCCAACACTGTTTCCGAAGATTTCACACATCAATACTTCAGCTGTCATGAACGTAACGTGTAGTGAATTTGCAATGATCTTAGAAGGGAAACAGTAGGAATTACTTGGGTTATCCCACCTCTGAAAAGCTGCTTGCAGCAGGAACTCCAGCTGTAGCGTGATTTTCTTGGCTTGAAACATCTGCGACCAATGAGTCAGCTGATGCAAAAGTTCTCAACACGTGGCGAGGAGCAACAGCGCTCAGGGGTATCATGTAAAGCTTGACGCTACATTTCTGATTTCGCAAGGAAACTGAGAAGAACGCTGTTGCTTTCCGTAAATTTTCCAAGTGCATGTGTGAACACACTTGGATGATCCTAAAATGTTCAAGTAAAACGACAAAGAAGATGAAGCGAAGGTTGTGGCAAAGTCCAAAAACCAACCATATATTTAGTAATAAAAAAGGACACCTTTTTAGAAAAATCATCGTTTTCTTCCATGTAAAACGAAAACCCAATATTTCACTGTCCAAAGGGATTAATCTGGGCAGTGAGAAAGCAACTTTAAGGGATCTCCTTAAGCGCTTCACAGGAACTCCTCAAATGAAGATGTCTCCACCGTTGAGTTAAGAAACTTTCACTTTCCTCTTCATTCACACGCAGTTAATTTTCCATTCGACCAGTTTAGACTACCAAAAGTCCAGTAGTGTAGCCAGCAGAAGCAAGATTCAATTCAAGAAAATCTTAAATATAGGCATAAAGCTAGCAAGAGCAAAACGCAATAGAACAGGTCACGAAAAAACTTCAAAAACAAACGCAAAAGACTAAGCTCTGAATTACTAACAGTTATAAGAAACATAACATGGAGAAACCCAACCAGAGGGTATAAACTTCAAGAAACCCACATGGTAACATTGAAGAGAGAGAGAGAGAGAGAGAGAGAGAGAGAGAGAGAGAGTACCGATGACTGTTCACTGCAGGGGAGAGAGAGAGAAGTGAAGCTGCCATTGAAGAGGTTTGCAGAGCCGCGAAAGCTGGCGATGACTAACAAGATGACACCAATGCTAAACGAATGCGGTAACGAGCTGGGCCTTAGTGTTACTAATGGCCCACCAAATCCAACTCTAATTCTGCTTCAACTAGGGAAATGTTGGGCATTCTTGGCCCAAAACGACATCGTCTTGACTGACCCCCTTCAACTTCTAATTGGTATCATTTTCACGTTTTAAATGAATATTGCTAAATTTATAAGGGTTTAGATTTTAAAATAATGGCTAGCTTTGAAAACCAATTTCCAGGTTTCCTCCAGGTTAGTACATTCCACCAGTTTGCGAGCAATTTCCAAGTTAAGTCCAACCTCGAGAAATTAGGACCAATCCATCTGATGCCGTTCCTTTTTCTTTTCTTTTTTTCTCTCTTTTTTTTAATTATAGAGAATAGGTAAAATGGGAATTCAAGAGATTTATTAAAAGAGAGGAAACCTCTCAAGTGGTAGAGCCCCGGATGCCATTGGCCTAAAGCTTCATCCAAATTCCGACTGGTTAATGAAATGGTGTAAAATGTTCAGAAAAAGCCAGTTAGTTCAACTTTTTCAAATCTCTTGAATCCACACTTAATACTTGATATCAGATTCGCTTTCAACAAAAAATAAAAAATAAAATCAGAGAACCAACTTTATTCTTTGCCACCAGGATACCCTTTGTCATGACCAGACAGAAATCAACAGCCAACCGAGGGTACAAAGCCTCTCAAACTTCAAATACGAAGCTTGATAACCGCATTAGTTAATTACAAACTTGGTCAAAACTCTCATCCTAGAATACAATGGGGCAAGGGAAATTACAAAAGGTAAAGAGAAGACAACTGTTTATTTACCCCTGATCTTCACTGTAAGAGTCCACTGAACCTTCCCTTCTGGCAGAGGGATAGACTTCGGCAATCGCAGCGGCAATTCAAACTCACCAAACTTTGTCAAAGGAGAAGGTAGATGCAGGTTTTCAGGCGAAATTCGAACACAGAGCTGCCTTTCCACCTGAAATGGGACACAAAATATCACTAGGATGAATAAAAACCAGAGGTTGAACTATTAGACTTGGAAACACAAAATAGCTGTCTCCAAGCTTCATCTCAGAAAATTATAATTAGTTCCCTCCACTCCATTCCAGTAGTTGGATTAAATCATTTATCAAAAATATGGAACAAAAACCATACCTCGGCTATGATCTCATCCTTTGTTACTGGTGAAAGCAATTCTATAGGTTCATCTTCTGTGGCACGCGAGCGAAATTTCTCAGCATTGATTAACCTCCGCAACACCTGCAAAATCTTATACATCTAAGACAACCTGGATCTCGATATAATGCAATCAACATTAATTCCTGTATGGAGTCCTTCACTATGCACTTAAATGGCATAATGGCACTGACACGAAGACACGTGATCAAAATTACACAGTTTAGAAATATTGCTTAAACTAGTGGTGGAAGAGAATCTGCACCTCTGCTGATGTTGCACTGTAGAAAGTGCAACACATATAAACAGAAGAAGAAGAAACAAGAAAGGGTGCACACACACAAAGATTATATCCTTCTGAAAATTGGAATCCAAACCCCAAACTTACTTTGTAATCTTTTGTATAGAAGGTATTTATGTATTCACGCGTTTACATAGTCCCAAAGACATACTATAGCAGGATAAAGGAGAAATTAGGTGTCCGTTGGCTGCCATCCTACCTTGGTTTCTCACCTTGAAGGGCAACTTAAAAGGACAAACATATATTAACTTCAGGAATTGCTCTATTAAGAAAGCACATTGTGAGAATCTAGTCTGAATGACTTTTATGCTTTTCTTTTTTTAACTCATCACATCTGTTAAATCTTCGAAAGACTCATATCACACTGCTAGGATAATTCTAAAAAAATTAGAAACAAAAGAAAGAAAATATATTCATCAATCCTCAACTGTGAAAGCAAAAGGGTTATAAAATAGAAAATAAAATTACTGTGCCAAATAGCAATAGAAACACTGAAAGGTGCAAACCAGCTTAGAATTATCTAGACGTCTTGCTGCCTTCTCATAGTCCTTCATTATGTCTTCCTTGGACTCTTTTACTTCTTCGACCTCCTCTTCTTCCTCCTCAGGTTGGTAGATCTGATGCGAATAGATTATGAACAATCAACAATTTGTTACATAGCATAAGAAAAGCATGGTTGTCTCGACGTTTGGGAAGAGCCTTTCCTAAAATCTGAATTCATATAAATAGACTTGGCAAGCAGCATCGGCAAACAAATCGTTCCAACAATCAGTTCATCCCTCTCTAAAATTATAAGGGCAGGAAAGTTATGACCACATGCAGTAGAGACAAAAATGAAATAGATCATGTCATATGCATCAAAGAAAATATGTCCCTTTAAGGTTCCAAGAGCACACCTACTAGCACTAACAAGTTATCTAATAAGTTGTATCAGCACTACCAACAGGCTGCACAAGTGCAAGAACTTTTTTCCCCGACCACAGATTCACAAATTTTACACATGCGCATTTTTTGTCTCCATGACATACCCACTATAAAACATAATCTACTGATGAGGTCTGTGGAACAGAAAAGAACCTTGCGCTGTTCTCTGATGAGAAATGCATATTTCTCAATATTTGGGACTGCCAGCAACTTGGGCATAAGGTGATTGCGGAAATACCCTGGAGCAACCTTAACCGTCTCGCCAGCTTTACCAAGATTCTTCATGCTCTAAATTCATCAAAACAAACCAACAGTGCGTAAAACGCAGTGAACATACAACATGACAATGACAGGCGAGAGTCTTCTCGTATTCCCCGACTTACCGTGGTTAGAATGACTTCCAACTTCCTATATCTAAGTCCTTGACAAGCAAATTGCAGGGGATTCACCAAGCTGTCGGAGCTCCGGAGGCTAGTGTCTGTAATAATCTTCCCAAGAGCTTTTTTGCCATATTGCATATAAGCCATCTTAAGATTTTATCTAAAAATCCCCTTTACAAAACACAAGAGCCAAAGATCATAATCACGAATCACAAATAGCATGAGAGGAAGTTTCTTAGCAAGAATTTCAAACCTAATACAATCTATCGGAAATGAAAACCCTTTCCCACACACTATGAACATTTGAGAAAAAAAAATCTCCAAAAAAGTTTTGAAAAAAATGCGAATATTTATCCATAGTTATTAGAATGGAGATTGTGTTTTATTGAGAACCTAACAGATGCTTATTTTACAAAAAAAATTGCGAGCACAGATAAATATGAAAAATGAAAATGAGAAAGAAAGTACCGACGATCACGACGGCGAGAGCTATTCCGGCGGCGACGAAGGGGTAAGAAAGAGAGAGTGAGGTTGAGGCTGGTGGCTAGGGTTTTGTGTGAGTGTTTCAGACAGGAAGAAGAGACTGCTGGGTTTAGGTGACTAAATGCCTGAAATGCCCCAGGCATTATTTTTAAAAAACGTTTGACCCTATGCTAGGATCTTAAATTTAAATAACCAAAAGTCTTGTTTGCAACCTAATTTGGTTGATGGAACATTAATATTGAAGGATAGTTTTTGTTAGCTCCAGACACCTTTTTATGACTTTTTGAGTTATTTCAAATCATTTACATGACTAAATTCTAACTTCAAAAATTAACTTAATAAGAGTAGTTAAATTATCTTACATGATTAGAAATTCTTATGCATTTTGGATATAAGAGAAATTTATAACATTCTTCTTCACCCAAATTTACATCTCCTTTTACATAGTTAAGGCCAATACCCACACCATCATGAGTATAGCTATGGCAAGTCACTAGGTCAAGTTACAATTTGATTTTAATACCCTCATTTGTTTCTTACATGCTAAAATCTCTCATTTGTCTTTCTGACATAGGAGAGAAATCCGCGACATAAAGTTTTGGTACTACCCTTCTAAAGAAAGTAACCTTTAAGTTCTCTATCATTTTCACAATATTTGAAATCTTTTTTGTCACTAGATGTAATTGTGAAAGTTTTCAAAATTGTAAACTAGTCTAAACAAATTTTGTTTCACAAGAGCCAGACACTTGATAAGCACAAATCATTTCTGAACTGGCATATAGCCCTCCATCAACCTTAGTTACCCATAACCCTAAACGCACTTTCTGCTTTCTAAATTTACACCGTTTGCTTAAAGGACTCGATGAACACAAGTGAAGATTTAGACCGGAGAAAATAATCTGTTATTGAAATCACAGGTTATTTTGGAATTGACAGATTATCTTTTTACTTTCCTGTTCGCCATGCGTGAATCACGGAACGAACAAGAAAAGACATTATCGATCAATCAGTCTACGTCAATCAGACAACAAGGATCAACAACCAGTATCAACTTTGTCCGAGGATCGCTGTTCCCTGGATTCATTGTCTAACTTGTTCAATACGGACAGGGACCTTAGAACAAAAACGAATTAAAATAAGGGGGAACTGACAAAGGAAGTACTTCAATCTGTATAAGCATCCTGCAACTGATTACTTCTTACCACATTTCAGCCCCATTCTCTCGAACAACTGATTACTTCTTAAGACGTTTTGGTAAACAAATATCTGGATTTTAGAGCTGGAGTTTGATGAGGAACACAAGGGCATTACAGGCAAATGCGAAACAACTACATTATGTTCCCTATGGAGAGATGTGTATGGTCTATCTCATCCCTTCTGCAGGAAAATTGGAACTTGCAGCAAAACTTTTAGGTGCCACATTTACAGCGGAATGTTCCTTTCAGCTATGAACATTCAGACTCCTAGAAATGAACCCAAATAGAAGATATACAAACCATGCTGCTACGGAACAAAACGATCCCTCTGCTCTAGGACATCTGACAAATCATATAATGATTACCTAAATCGCAGTCCCTAAATAGCAAGCTTTCAGTATGCATGCTGCTCACGATTTAAGGGCCATCCTCTTGAGCTGAAAAAGAGAAAACAGGTGTTATCGTCGTTGAGTTCGTAACGGGACCAGACAATCCAAGAATTGGGCATGCACGTAAACAACAACATTCTTTTCTCCCGGTTTTTGTGTGTATGAGACAAGAGAGACTTACTGCTCAAAATAAATCCCTGGAGCAAGCTCTGAGCTCTCTCAGCCTGCTCTGGAGTACCAGATATCTGAATGATCTTTTGCGTTATCTCTGGTCTATCGTCTACCAGGGTTACATTGGCTCCTGACAACTGTTCCCATAAGAAAAAGCATTAGAAAGTATTCGAATTGGTCCCAGCTAAACCCGAAATATAAAGATAGATAAATGAGTAAAAAGCCGCTCAGACTAACCTCACTTATTTGCGCTAGCTTGTTCTTTGATTTCATTACAAGCTTGGGAATTGCATGCTCCGGTATTACAACTTCAAGTGTACTCCTAGTGACAAGTGGTACAGCGATTCTAACAGAAAAAATGAACCAACAAGATCAGCAGAGAGAGAATGATTTGCTAGCACGCCCAAATGCAAAGAAGCAGAAGATGAGGGACAATGTGAATAAGCCTTCGCATAAAAATATGAAATAGAAGAATGTAGCTGAAGCTCACTACCTACTCAAGCCACCCAAAACATCTTCCCGCCGGTGATTTTCATTCTGCTTTGGCACTTCAGTGTCCTAGAAAACAATGTTTAAGGTATTAGAACATCAATTCGAAAGCTCATGCAAATGGAAAACGCCAGCAACCAATTCCAAATCAAAGCAGGCAAATCCATTGAGGAGAAGCAGTAGAAAGTTGACGTAAAAATTATATTTTCCAGAGAAACTTTCACAACTAAAATCAAGATTGGGGTTGAAAGCTGGAAATTGCATCTAACCAGATGACTGATCAAAGAAATGAGGTTAGACAACCTAAAAATTGCAGTAATGGTAGCGACTTTAGAAAAAAAGTACAGAGAGAAGCTAATACGGGCAGAAGAGGTAGTGGGGAGAGAGAAAGAGAGAGAGAGAGAATGTGACTCCATCATGGAGAGAAGTTACCCTCAGTGGCTGAGGTGTCACGACAGTTTGCACATTCTGATAGGTTGCAGTAGGAGCATCTCCAATATGAGCTTCACGAACTTGAGTTATGTTATTATTAGAAGATGCCTCCAGCCCTATACTACTGCCTGCAGGGCCTGGTGCAGAAACAGCAGGAGGTGTCATATCCTTTTGAAAGAACTCCCTATACAAGTGACTCCGCAGTCTTGATGTCACCTCAACAAGCGCATCTCGAGCCACTTTTATCTCTCCTACGATCTGTAGGTCATACAAAGAAGCCAATTCAGAATACAATGCAATCTAGTATCCGTATCTAGATCAAAACCATTTATCCCCATCTTCTAACAGTCCATTATCATAGTGGGAAAGCTATAGACAAACCCACTTATTAGGAGCTACCGTGCCTAAAGCCAGCACGAGGCTGTTGCAAGAATTGAGAATTCCCTTCATTCTAAAGTCCAGTCTGCAATTTACTTATATAACAGAGAACTTAAGCCATCTAACAAACCTCAGATACTTGAGCAAATAAGTACAATTACAAACCTGTACAAGCTCGTCAGCCCCAGATACACAAAGAGGAATTTCTTCTCTGGGCAAGATTTGAATGTTTGCACCAGTTAATCTCCTCATCTCTGACAATGATCCATCTCTTCCCTCTAAACATCGAATATCACTAGATGGTACAAGCAACCTAGTAGTTACAATGTTGTCTTTATCTGGAACAAGATCAATAATGCGGGTTTGGATATGTAACAAAGCCTCCTGGGCTGGAAACAGCTCGTCATCAGGACCCTAAGTACAGAAACATGCCAAATGTTGGTTATGATCATGAAAGCAAAAATATCATCTTAGAAAGCAAGCAACAGCAATAAATCTGAACGTCTTTACCAATTAGATATTACAAGATGTTTAAACATGTTCAAAAAGCTTGATCACAGCACTCATTTGACAGATAGGGTAAAACTAAAAGAGTATCATCACTTGCAAGAGATGCAGTAGAGGTGATTATCGACCTCTGTAGGCTTTAGTATAATTTACGCCACAGTACTTCATAAAAGTAGAGAAATGGTTAGTACCTCCTCTGAAGAAATTATTATAATCTGCTCATCTGAACCAACCACAGGATCAGTAACCTTAACATCCACACCAATTTCATTCCGAAGCAATTCTAAGATTCCATCTGCCTCTCCAATAACTGAATCCACTCTATCACTTGGGCAAAGCATTCGAAAAACAAGGTCCTCACCATAAAAAGGCTGTCCATTGTCAACCATGGATGCAGTCCCAGGTTCGATTGTAAAACCAGATGAACGTGAGGCATAGTTGTTGCTTCTCATATTATTGGCAGATACTCTTGATCCAAATGCAGCGCCATCCATGGATGACCTGCGTGCTGTGCTGTTTCCATGGGGAATATAATCATCATCAGGAGTAAAAAACCTTTCTGGTGAATGTATACGTCCATGGAAATGGCTGCGGTCACGATGCTGACTCTCCCTCAAGCGTGATGAAATGATAGCAATAGCACTCTTTACATCATTCGGTTCACCTACAACCTGGAGGAAAACAGCAAAATCAGATTCAAATTCAAGTCCTCAGAAAGTATTTTAGGCTACACAGCTCCGCAGGGCCATTTTAGATGACTTAAAAAGCCCTTGATAGACAGCACAGATGAACAAAAGCAATCAAGAGAAAGTTCTCATTTTGGTCATGAACATTAATAGCTCTATTATTTAGTACTTGATAAAGGTAGAAAGAAACTTCAGCATATTCCAGGCAGAGAGTAGGAACATCAAACAAAAGCAGATATGCTGAACTAATACACAAGCATGACATTGGAGACATCAACATCAAGCATTATGCTCAAGATCTGGAGTCTGGAGGACATAAAACATAAATGATTGCTTCTTGGAGCATCCGCACAAAATGTCTAGAATATTGACCACCAAACATGAGGCGAGGAAGATGATAATTTTTACAAACAATTCTGGAAGTATAAACGGTAATTCAAATGTTCAAGGGACTAACTGCGCTCAAATAACAAGATCATCATAGACTGTAGCTTACACATTGTACATTACATGAACTTCAACCAGATACTCTAAAATCAGACAAAACTGAGATCTGATCCCTTTATTTCTGCGTTTCCTACTCTCTAGAACAATGTGGGTTCACATGCCACATAGGTTAGTTGTGTTGAAATCTTTACAGCACAACCTGCCAATGATTGTGCAACAATTATCTTTGTAAAATGCAAGATTGTATGACAATCATGTCAGTCTTCATTAGCATTCTGAAACTACTAAAACTAGTTCTCCATGACCAAACTCCACTGCCACTCTTAATCTAACCACAGACTAGCCCAAACATGAGCACAGTTAATACGCCAACTACCAGAAAATTTCAATAACCTGTCACTACATTATTAATATGCCAATGATTTGTTCATTTAGTCTTACAGAAAGGCAATGGTCATAACCAATTGAGGTTATTCTCAGCATTCAATGGGCAATCCAAATTTGGCTTTCTGGCACCCATATCTCCGGCGACTTTCAGTCCAACCAAGGTAAACCCATCTGGGCTAAATATAGTTGCAACAAGATGTAGCTTCCAAAATGCCACATAATGCGGTCGCTGCACCATTAGGCTCCCAAATGATTTGGGTTGTTTCGTTCGGTTCTTGTACGCAGAAAGGCAATAATTATACTCAAATCATGAAAGTCATTCTTAGTAAAGTTCACCCCTCCAACTTAATAAAAGTCTAACGGTCAAAACCCAAAAGAAACTCGTTTTCTTTTTTTTTTCTTTTTTTTTTTTCAACATGCAATGGCAGGTTTTGTTGGTTTAAACCTGAACAATCTCCTCCGACATGGAAACGCAACGGGGCAGAGTATGATCTCTAGGCAGAATCCTAATCTGGGTCCTCGTCTCAACCCTCATTTGCTCAATAATCTTCCCTCCTTTCCCCAACAAACACCCCACGTGCATTCTCGACACCACCAACCTCGTCGTCACCTTATCCCTTCCACCACCCACCACTCCGTAACCGTCGTCTCCACTGCCCCCTCCGGATCCGCCAGCGAACTCGTCGTTGCTTTCGAGAATGCGTTCATGGATGAGGAGCAGGGCCTCCTGGGCCGGAGAGAAGGTCGGCATTCGGCCGTCCGGATCCCGGCGGCGCGTGTCAGAGATCTCGATCACGCGCTCGTCATCACCGGCGACAAGCTCATGCACGTTGATCCAAGCACCGGTGTGCTGCCGGATCGACTTGATGATGCTTCCGGACTTCCCTATCACTCCCCCGGCCTTCGCGTCATGGCAGAGGATCCGATACGTCGTCGTCACAGTCAAGGACGGGTCCGCCTGCGGCTTCGGCGCTCGACCCGACCCACCACGATGTCGGTGGTGCGGTGCCGGGTTCGACGCAGCGTAGTGGTGGTTGTACCTAGGCCTCGTCCTAGCCACCGTGTCCGAATCATAGTCCTGGTGGTCATAGTAGTAGTTCCTCTTCGATCTCGACCTCTCCATCTCAAAATCCAAAAAGCTAAGGTGTTCGACGCTCAAACCTCTCTCAGAATCCAATCCCACACATTCTCACCCACAAAGCTAGGGTCTCTTGCTCCGGATTTCTTAGCTAGGGTTTTCCATTCCTGTACTCTCTGTTCTCCAGTTCCTTGTTCCTCCTCCTCTCTCCTCCTGTCCGATTTTCACGGGTAAAAACTGGCAACAAAATTCAAATTTCAAACTCCAAAAACCCTAGAACACGAAATCTGAGAGCCAGAGAGTTGCAGAGTGTGCCGTCGGATTTTGAACTGCAGAGGAATTTTAAGCAGCTCCAGTGTGGTCACTTTACTGTCTGCCTTGTGATGCAACAGTTTTATATGTACACACACCATCGCATGCTTTTTGGGAAATGGGATAACAAAAACGACATCGTCTTGTGCCGCGTTTGTTTCCCACTCCAAATGGTCGAGTGAATAAAATCCGGTCACTTTATTGCTGTCGCAGGAGAGCTTTTTTCACTTTTCACTGGTCCACCTCCGCATTTTTACCGCGTCCCGACGCGTTTTTCCATGCACCGCTTTCAAAACAATATCGTGCCTTTTCCGGATGCTTTGAGTGCCAGAAAATCCAAAACAAATACTTGCTCTGCGGTTTTGGTAGATTCTCTAGAGATGGATAAACTATTCAATTTGGAGTTAAATTTTCTAAATTAACAAAGTCTTCAATATCATTTTCGGTGAATGGAGTTTTTTTCCAAGTGTCTCGTAATCAATGACTTCCGCCAAACCCTTGCAGCAGCAGCAGCATCTGGTCAAGTTTGTTTTTTACAGCGACGACTTTAGGAGGGAAAAGACGCAAAAAGGCAAAAAGATTATGGAACGAATCGACTGGTCAGGACACTGACTTGGGCCAAGGCCCCTTCATACACGCTTAACGAGTCTCGAGAAAAAACTACTTTTTTCTCTTAGAAGAACAATCAAACTTTGCTTCTCCAGTTATACCAAACGTCTTTACCAAATATGATGACTGCAAATTACGTATTAATTTTTCAATATTTGAAAGACCGGGGTTAATGGTAAATTTCAGAGGACTTTTTATTGCAGTTTTCCTTACGCAATGTCTTTTTCTATTTGCCCACGTTACTTGTTTCATACATTTTAGAACACGTACAACGTGTTCATTACTCTCCCAGTCAACTAAGAATCCAGCGTAATCATTACTCAAATGTTTCGGGCCCAACTCCATGGACTTGGGTCGAGAACCCGGGCCCAACCCGTGATGGTGTTGTCGGGGTTTACCCAAGTATTCGGTCCCGTTCTCGCCCCGGACAGAGCAAACTCGGAGACAAGGCAGGGATAACGCAGAGAGCACTCATGGCGATTTCCACACAGCTCTTCAGTCTTTCTTCGGCTTCACCTGTGATTTTCCCTCTCTCGCGAACTTTTTTTTTTTTTTTGTTTCTCGAGAAATCTTATTGAACATAGACTTAAAAGTTAGTGACAGGAAGATCGAAATCTTTTTTAGGAATCAATTTCTTTGGTTGCACCATATTTACACCGTAGAATTTCACTGAATTTTCTGGAAATGCAGAGGATAGAGATAAGAGCTGGGAATCCACGGGGAGTGAGCTGTTCCGTTCCCGCTCAGGTTAATATCTAATTCCAAGTTTCCATGCCAGTTTTTTATTGCGGAAGTTAGAGTATTTTTTTATTCCCTGTGTAAATCGTTGGCAGGTAACTTCCCTAATGCAAAAGGACAGTCGGGGACGGCGGGTGTGGCGACGTAGGAAATTGGTACCGAGAAAATCCCACATTTTTTTGCCATATTATCCATAGATGTCTTGGTTAAATCATTTACTTTCGGTATATTTATTGCAACTGTACATATTAAAAGAAGATCTTGGAAAAGAGAAGGCGACTCTAGAATTTGTTGCGGAGTAAATGATATTCATGTTTTAATTTTATCATCGTTCTTCACTTTCCTCTCTATCAGTTTGGTGTATGAATAATGTGACTACGCTAGAAATAGTATCTATTTTGTAGTGACATTCAGTGTCAGATTAGAGGTAATGATTCGTCCATGCTAGAATCAAGGGTAGTGTCGATTTTTTTTAAGGGGAGTAGAATTTGCAGTTGGAAGGTAGAATCAACCAAAAAGAATGGTGATTTAGAGGTGAAACGGATTTATGGTGTAACTAAGATGTGAGTATGAGATAAAAACCTTCTCTTGCTCCTGCTTAGTGTATGGTCCACACATTTTATTGCAGAATGCAATTCATGCCACTCACCTCCTCATCATAACATTTTTGAGAGTTTTTGGGTGGCGTAGAGTATGGAGTGCTCACGTCTTCTCAAATGGGTGGATAGGTCTGTCAGCATACATGCTGGACAGAGCAAGATGGAAAATTTTCAGCTTCAACATAAGTTAAGGAAATGGAAGTTCTGTGTGGAATTTATGGCAAAGTCTTGAGTATGGATGCTGCTCTTGTGGACTTCTAACACCTCATCAGAGACCTTTTCCCTCTGCTAATTTAACTGAATTGACTAACTTTGGTCTTGGAACAAAGCATCTGATCTCATATCTTTTTCCACTGAAATGGAATTGGCCAACCCTGGTACCCAAATTAAAAAAGGTTTTGCATCTTCTGTTCAACCTCGATGTGTCAACTATTTAAAACCAAGCAAGATACAGCGCAATCAGTTTCCCACTGTTTGTATGTTTATCTGTTTGACAAATAAGTTATAATACTTTCCCGGTGCTATGCATTGTTGTTGATCTGTTCATGAACAAAACTTGCATGAATCTCCATGAGAATGCCATGCTTAGAAGGACTGTTCCTTGTTTCAGACAAAGAAGGATGACATGTTGCGCTGCCAAGTGGAGCGGGTTCCTTTCCTTGAGGAGCAGGTGAGGAAGATACAGGAAACAGGAAAAGTGATGAGCATGGACATTGAAAGATTGTTGCTATCAGAGGACAACCGGTATGATTTTGTGAATGATGTAGCTGCCGAGGCCATAGATTATGTTGAGAACAACCGAGATGAGTATGGAGGTAAGAAAAAAGCCATACTTCAGGTGCTCAGTAACCGTATCAACGATATTGGGTTCTACCGACCAGAAGCGTACGAGGAATTTGACCCCTACAGGCCCGGACCGGAGTACATGAAAGAAGAATTTACATAGGCTCATGTCTCTGGAATTTTCTTGGAGACTGTATTCTTATCTTTCCTAGAACCTCTTATTCTCTTCGACTGTTGTATATGCATCATGAGGTTGCATTTGGAGTGCATTCTGAGAATATGGGCACCTTCCTTTTGTCAATGCGTGTATGGAGGGTGTTGCCAGCAAGCTCCATGAGAAGTGCTACAGAGACCTCCACTCAATTATTATTACTATTGTCAATCAAAATGGCGCACGAAGCTACAGAAGCTCCACGAAATGAAACAAAATAAAAATAAAATAAAAAAGTTTTATTTGGCATTGAGAAAGTATAGGGTTTTCGTTCAAGTTCATCTATCATGTTTTTTATTGAAATTTTCAGTTAATAATCTTTGTTTTAGACCAAATATCAACTTCTGCAAATGAAATATGGTGGAAGTGAGAACTTGGGGGCAAAGAATTTGACTTTTGGAGCAAATTTTTTCTGTTGTTTGCTTTTACAAAATATAATGAACAAAACAGAAGTTAATTTTCAATAATTAGTAATTTCCTCCCTTTATCAACTAACATTTGAGCAATTTACCAAATAGATTGGTATTAGATAATAGCATTTTTTAAAATTTCTTTTTAATACTAGAAGTTAAGTATTTAATTCACACACAAGCAGTGGCGTATGTCAAAGGCCTTCAGTATCAGGAGTGACCGGGAATCGAGTCGTATCTGACGTGTCAAAATCTGAAGGGGCTGTTGTGGAATCCAATCCGTTAAATCGGTTAGAGGCCTTGCTTCGCTCTCTTATCCTCACTAGACTACTGGATCTCCACCACTTCCGAGTCCGCAGTTGTTCCAAACAGCTCTGAACCATCGAACAGAGTTTGATTCAAACTCTGTCAATGGCACTGCTAAGCCCACAGTTGCAGAAATTCCTACTGACAAAGCTCCACCGCAGCAGCTCCAGCCCGAAGACAATCAAGAAATCTACTTGTTCCACTAAGACAAGAAGCCGATGCTGCTCGGCGATTGCAATCGATGCGCCTTCGTCATTGACAGGTGTAGCCGGTGTCCGTTGGGGGTCGGCAACCCGCCAGGGTCCCCGGGAGGAGATGGAAGATGCTGTCGTTGTCCGCTCTGATGGCCTCGATGGGTTCTCATTTGCTGCAGTGTTTGATGGGCATGGGGGGTTGTCGTCAGTCAAGTTCCTCAGGTTAGCAAGTAATTTTTATTTTTATTTTAATTTAATACAGTTTTAAGAGGAGGAAAAGAGAACGTGTATGTTTTCCTTGTGCGTATGTTACTGCTTAGACTTACCATTCAATACAGCGGAAGCACTTATGTTGGTAGGCATCGTGGTTACCATGCTTGGTTTATTTTTCCTGCTTCTGTCAATTGCATAGCATGCAGGGCGCTTCTTAGATTGGATTGTTCCGGAAATTTATGTGCTCGTTCGACTCGCGGTTTCCATTACAATCTAAGCCTTGCATTTAGGACTGAAATTTTTAATTGAATTTGCAGAATTTTCTTTTCACCTTTTCCCTGCGTTATAAACTTGATCCTTCTTGTGTATATTAGGAAGGCTTCTTTTTTTTTTCCCCGCAAATTACATCCCAGTACCTCAAATATTGGGTATGATATGTTACTGATTGCAGAAATTCGTTTACTGAACCGAGAAAGTTATAGAACAAGTGAATCATTTTAGGCATCTCTTTTTGGATGACCAAAATATGTTTTGGTAAAAATAATTTAAGTGACTGCTCATAATCTTGACCATATTCTTGATTTCCTAACTTAATTGCACTTTTGCGGTTCAAAATTATTTATGAGTCTAAATATTGTCACCATAGTTGTGCTCACTTGAACAGCACATGATATGGATGAAGGGAAACAATCCATCTTGTCCTGTATAAGTCTTGAAGTTGCTCCAATCCCGTTATGCGATATTTACTGAGAAAAATGTGTCTTCATTTTTTGTGTTCAGCTGTATTTTAACCCTTGGTCCTTCCTTATCCTTGCTGTATTATAAAGAATGCTTTGGGAAGTTATTTGGAACTGTTAATTGTTATTTAAGCTTTCTTTGCAAGATCCTGTCTAATCTTATGTACTAACAACAGGGATGAGCTTTATAAAGAGTGTGTTGCAGCTTTACAAGGTGGCTTGCTTTTGAGTGGAAATGATTTCACAACCATTAAGGAAGCATTAGAGGAGGCTTTTGCAAAAGCTGATGCAAAGTTGTTAAATTGGTATGTACACATATGTTTCAAGCAAAAATCTGTCTTGCTTTGCGTAGCACATGCAAGTCGTAGTCTCAATGTAATTTTAGACTCTTCATTACTGCATTTGAAGGTTTAGATGGTGTTTCATTTTGTTCAAGGCTTGAAATCTCTGGGGAGGAAGATGAATCAGGATCAACGGCAACCGTTATGTTCACTGGAAATGATATGCTGTTTATTTCACATGTTGGTGACTCATGTGTGGTATGTGTCTAATTCTAGCTTTCCTTTTTGTTTGGATGTCAATTAGAGAATTTTTGCTATTGGAGCCCACGGTCCTCATGGTTATTTTGCAACTTTTTGCTTAGAGAAATTTATTTGTTGTTTTTTCAGCTACTGTTGGTTTGGATGTCAAATAGATATAAGTAGAGGGGAAAGGAAATACAACTGAAAAGAAAAAAGAATTAATATGGTTGACTATGGGAGAAGCTGCTGACTCCAAGAACTTTTTCTGCTCTAGATATCAGGAACTATTAGATTCAGTCAATGAAGTTAGAGATTTGAAAATTTATATATTTTTCATATTTTATTGCTGACTTTTTGATGCAGGTCCTCTCTCGTTCTGGAAAAGCAGAAGTATTAACCAACCCTCATCGACCTTATGGAAGTAACAAGGCCTCTCTCCAAGAAATCAAAAGAGTTAGAGATGCAGGTGGATGGGTGTGTTTTCCTATTCATTTTCTTCTGCTTAATTATGTAATGAAACTGCTATTACATGCGAAATCTATTTTCCTTAATAAACCAATTTGGCCGATGTTTCTAATTGGCATCTTTTCATCTCTGATTTGGCTGTTGCCCAAGAATTTGAGGCGAAAAATACTGTTCTCTGCAACATTGTTTAACTTTGGGATAAGGAACAGACCAATAATATAAGCTAAAGATTTATGTGGCTTCTATAGATCTCGGGTTGCCAGATAGCAAGTTGGAGTATGTGAGTTGTTAGAGACATTAGTGTTCTCTTTATTCCATACATTATGAAACATCACCTGAAATTCATGTTTGGAGATCCTTGGTTATGATGCGATTGTCAGATTTTACTTGGCTTTTACTGTTTTGACACTTCCTCAATTTAGGCCTTATATCTGTGAATTAATATTTTATTATCACAACTCATATTTTTCTTTGGAGCTCATTTCTACCTATACTTAGTCTCCTATGGCAAGTTTTCTTATCTGTCTACAGATAGTTAATGGTAGGATTTGTGGAGACATTGCTGTAGCTCGTGCTTTTGGTGACATGCGGTTCAAGACAAAGAAGAATGAGTTCTGTCTTTCTGCTCCCTTTCTTTCGATCTTAACTTGTACACATGATGCTTTCTTGCTTTAAATATTTGACCAAACACTACATGCCTTTCCTGATGGTCTTCTTTGTTTTTACTATGAAAAGGATGCTAAGGAAAGGAGTAGCGGAAGGGAGGTGGGCTGAAAAATTTGTTTCTCGGTAAGTGATCTCATATATTTCTGGGTTTGCGTTTTCTCTCGCTATATTGGACCTGCCTATTTTAACTATTGCTATTTTTTGTTATATGTCTGTAGTGAATCTCACCCTTCTCATGAAATTAACCATTATTTAGCCATATCAGATGATCTGGTCAAATTACACCCAAAATTGAATCGGTTGTCAACTCTCGAATGAACTATATAGCCATTCTTAGCCATAAAGTCTATGTATTAGATCATCATTGAGCGCTGCGAATGCTTGAATCTGTAACTGAGGACTTCCATTTCAATAGTTGAGATCCAATGTATGAACCTTTTTAGGAATGGATGGATGAGAACATCCATACTTTTCCTATCACCAGACTTTTCTAAGTGATTCGCTATTTTTTTCTTGGGTCTGAATATATGATTGGAAATTCCAAAAATTTGGTTGATGCAATTGGGTTGTGCCTGAAACTCTCTTGTGAATTCTGCAATGTACGAAGACTGCTTACTATCTCATGAGGTGTAACTTCTCTAGATGCCCAAAATACTAGAGACATCTTTTATGTATTGTAATTATTGATTCAGTCCTACAGACTTTGAAAGATTACTTTGACAGTTAAGACATTTATTTTTTACCAGACTAGAATTCTATGCAGACTTGGCTGTTGCATCTCCAGATATTTAAAACATTTATTTTGTACCAGTGTACAATTCAATGCAGACTTGGTTGTTGCGTCTCCAGATATTTTTCAAGTAGCTCTTGGGCCAGATGTGGAGTTTGTACTTTTAGCATCTGATGGCTTATGGGATTACATGAAGAGGTCTGTTGGTCTATTAGGCTTTCTGTTAAAAGAGTCTGCAATCGTCTAAATTAATTTCCTTTGTGTGACAAAATTGAGAGAGGAATATCTTTTATCATTTTGGCTATTGTTTTCAGCTCAGATGCAATTACGTATGTTAGAAATCAACTTCGCCAGACTGGAGATGTACAGGTCTGTGCCACACCTTGCGTTGATATAGGTTCCATAAAAGTTTCAAACCTAAAAACTCTGTTTACATTTATCTTTTGTGTTTTCCTGTCTATTTTAATCATGGGCAGTGCTTACGTTTCTTTTGTTCTGATTTCAGCTTGCTTGTGAAGCACTTGCACAAACAGTTCTGGTAATGAACTAAATGGACAACTTATTTTATTTCAGCCATATGGTCTTTGTGTATAATTTGGCAGTTCTAGTGACCTAAAACCGCATGTGCTCTGCAGGACGGAGGATCACAAGACAATGTCAGCATTGTCATTGCTGATTTAGGGTATGTTTCTATTTGTTCATATACGACCTCAAAATTTTCCTGGTGAAGCCAAGTTGAGCTGACTAAATAAATCTGATTCAGCCTCTGAAAAGAGCTGCTTGGAATGCCAATAACATCAAGAATTAAAAGTAGATTCTTTTCCAACTGGCAGTTTAATTGTCCAAACTCTGGAGATCATACTGCTTTGTTTCTCTCTTCTTAATTATTTAGATGTGAAACTTTTTACATCTTCTCTAACTCTGCTTTGCTTCTGACTTTTGCATAGGCGGACAGATTGGCAAAGTTTGCCACAGCAGCAACAAAATTTCGCATTAGAATTGGGGCAAGCTTTTGCTACTATTGCCGTCGTTTCTCTTGGGATTTGGATGTCTTCTTTGCTATCTTTGTAAACTACAACCATGAACAGTGTATATAAATCGACATAGAATTTCCACAGTTCCTGTATGTATGACGTAACTGTACATGTCTGAACACCTTAATAATTCCAGTTTAGGAAGCTTAGAACAACAACAACAAAAAGAGGAAGAAGTTGAAGGATAATATATTTTTGCCAATGTATGATGTATTAAAACTTGCATTCTGCAATAAATAGATAAATAAATTCTCTGTTTAAGCATTTAGATGTCACTATAAAGAATAATCAAAACTTTTCCTACAATCGGTAGGAAGGTCACCCAACTTTTCAGTGGCCCGTAAAAGAAGGCCAAAGGGAAAAGCGCATATACCAAGGCACGCGTATCTAAATCAGTTAGGAGACTAGATATAGATATTCTTTGACCTTGGTAGGATAAAGTTAATCAGTTCAAAGAAAGTTACTTAGATATTTGGTTTAAAGGTTTCTACCATGCCTGCCATGATCCGCCACAGTGAAAACAAGAAGTGGGCGTCTAAGCAATTGGTTCCAATGGACATGTAAAGATAAAGTCTGAATCCATCCTCGAAAAGAAGTTAATGCTTAAAGCCACTAGTAAAACTTGTCCAGCCAATGGATTTCAGCGTTGAAAAAGACCAAAAATCCTAGAATGTGGTTCCTGGAAAGAGCCATTGGGAAGCCTTTTACCTACTCTTGGTGTACATATCTTCAACTTTTGACCGTGAATTTTGGAATATGAAATAGTAATTGGTCTTGAAAAGTGGGTGCAACTATCTTGCCAAAATATTATTTTATTCATTGGGCCCCCCACCTCCATTACCTTATGGGCACCTTTAATGTGCATCTCTAATTTTGAGTAAAGAATTGAAAGTAGATAGTGCTTAAGGATGTATGTTTGGATGATGCTACTGAAAGTCCAAATTTATAGAAGTAGATGGGTAGTCAGGAATGAAATCATTGGCTCTTCTGGTTTTTAGCTTTTGTTAGTCTACACAAGTTCACCCTTTCAAAGCAGCACCCCCCTCGAAATGAATAAAAAAAGAAGAAGAAAAGAAATGGGAAATGATATGAATATCCTGTTCTTGCTTTCAATTATGATGATAGGCTTATCAGCTTAAGAGCAGAAGATTGTAATTCTTAAAGATAACTTAACCTGGAAGATCTTTTGTTACTTTAGAAATATCATCATCCTTTGATCAGCATGGCCTTCTACTTGCCATTTTACTGAATTCACTGTTAAGTCGGCAAGTAAACTTCTTAAATTATCTTCTTCTTTTTTTCTCTTTTTTTTTTTCACTTTTGCAGAGTATTTATATTGAAAGTAAAAGATTTCTATTTCTTCTATTCTGTTTGTTTATTTGCTTATATATTGTAAGATACTGTAATCTTATTTAATTTAAACATTTGGCATTACAGCAATAATAGAAACTTTATTCATACATCATTTCCAGGATAAACTATTGTCTCAGAACGGCATACTCTGGAGACAACTGATACACTAGGAGAGATCATATATTGTAAGGCCCTTAAACTACACACCCACAACTAAGGTTATATAATATCATTCTTGAAGAAACTCGTTTGGAATGCTACATATTACGTTCCAGCATACATGATCAAAACCCTCAGATAAACAGTGTCGATATTTAGGGGCCAGAAGGCAGTTAGAGGTTCCTTCCACCACCATTGCCTGGTCTCCTTCTAGGATCGTGCCTCGGATTGGCTCCTGCATCGTCATAATCCAGCACCAAGTCGTGCCCTGCGAGCTTCCTCAACTTCATACGGTTACCATCCTAAACAAGGGAAATCACCTTTTGTAAGCGAAGAACTTTAATGAAATGCATCTCTCTGCATAACGAGATTTTCCTAACACGTAGGGAATCCATTGGCCTATGCAATGGCTGCATACTTCTAAGTAATAAAATTCTCAAAATGGTAGGTTACCTTGTAAAGTGAGTGATAGGGCTTGGGGCCATCCTTGAAGCCTTCAACTATGCCTACATGGAGCGGTGGAGTTTTTAGTTATTAAACCAGTAGAATATCTAGGAAAGAGTAGAAGTAAACATTGAGAAACTTTTTCACCTGAAAAGGGAATGAGGAGTACGAGGAGAAGTAGAAGAACAGTGTTGATTTTTAGAGCCATGGCTGATCTCCTTGCTAAGTGTTCGATGGTAAGAAAGTGACCTATGGCTTTGGCAGGGAAGGTTGGGGGAGGGAGGGGGTCTGCTTTTATGCTTACTCAGTGGTAGAAAATGTGCCATGAGAGCTGTTTCCATGGTGCAACCCACCTAATAGCAGCAGAATGATGATGAGATGCATTAAACTTTAGCCACCACTTTAAAGTCAACTACACTATTATACATTCTGCATAAAAAAATAAAAAAGAATTTGTATGCATGTGGACACTGCAAAGAAATTCCTTGCATGGCTCAAAATCTAGCCACTTTCAGCTTGCTTTTTGGGTGTACATTTCCTTTTTATTAGTCAATCTGCATTTCTTTTCTCCACGCATAAACATGTGCCATAGGTTCAACTCATCTTATGCATTTGGGCACTATAGTTTCTCCATTTGTCTAAAGATAAATAAGTTTTGGTTGGAACTTCAGACGCCCATTGTTTTAGTAAAGCTTATGAAAATGATTGCTTGTAAATCAAAGCATGACCTGATATGAATGTGGCATGCAAAGCCATTAACTTTGTCTGTGATATAAACACTTCCTGCTGCTTGAAAGATAAAAAAATATATATATCTTCACATTATATTCACAGTGGTAATCACGAACATCTTCTGAAGAAATCCGTGGTACCAAACACCACTACGGCGTGTAATGCTTTTGGTCCTCATATTTCGGCTTTCTCACTGTCCAAGTCAATAGATGGAGACAGATATAGAGAGTGGGCTCTGTATGAAATCAAATTGAATTAGGAGGGTTGAATGTTGGGGGCCATTAGTGGGAGCACTGGCAAGAGGGAGACAACTCAATATTTTGAACCCGCAACACACTAATTTAATTATAATCAATAAACCCCAAAAAAGGAGAAGAACTAAGACTAATCATCCTCCTTGAGACCATATGATGGTCATGATGATGTTTACAGGTGTGATTGACTACTTAGCATATTAAAACTCCGTTTTTGGCAACGGTCTAGGTTGTCGGGAAATAGATGAAGTCCGTTTCACATGTGCAAGCCCATTGGTTCGCACACAACCGGGGCACTCCTATTATGGTTGGCAAATGAAAATTAGTACGCAAAATCTGAAAAATAGAGTTTGTCTGCCTGTCACATTTCTAGGCTACTGAGCAACAGTAAAATGTAATGATTTTTTGCAGGATCACAACGGAATATCTTGTTGTATACTTGGTTGTTTTGTTTTGTTTTGTTTTTTCAAAGAGGAGAGAGGATTCGAACTCCTAACTGGATAGAGTTGCCAATTAGGGGTCCTAATTCAGTTACCATTAGATCAAAGGAGTCCTCAAAAAGAACTATGCCAAGTGTTGTACAGTTTGGTATAATTGTGTAGTCAAGTGATGTCCCACGTTTTAAGAATGTATATCTTGAAGAACTATGTCAACTCGCCCTCAGCATTGCCAGCTACACAGTCTGTTCCAAATGCCCGAGCAGTACCTTGAAGTCACTACAAGAATGCACAAAGTGGTAGGTTCTGTTAAGATAGGATTCTTGCTGTAAATGAATCTAAATCCCACTGGCCGATCATTTATTTTTTGGGTTTTTCCCAAGCATTTTAAGGACAGATACATGGAGAAATCTGCATCACAGAGAGTGATGGAGGGCACCCGAGCCAGTAAGAGAACAAAAACAGGATAAACTTTATGACCACTTCTGGTCTGCAAGGTATGGAAGGTGGGAGTCATATCACAAAGGTCCACCGGCACTTTCTCTGTACTACCTCAAAAGTAAAAGCCTACCTTATCTTCCCTAGAACATAATGAGCACAACCTTCCCTAGAACATAATGAGCACAACTGTTGACCCTCCCCGGTAATGCCGATGCTGCATGTGCTGTGAATGTTTGCAACGTGTTCAAATAGCTTTCAACGGGGAAAGATTTTCGGAATCACCGACTTGATTTCGTTGCCAGATGTTACAAGCGACAACGAGAGGCTGCAGGTTCTTTCCCTTTGCCACATCATTGTGTTTCCCGGAGATTCAGGCTGCCCTTCCCACCCAGTTTGGTTTATATTCACATTTAATGACTCCTTTTTGCTTTGTCTTTAGCATTGCTTTTCTTATGGTTGCCCTGGAGAGAGGCTGTCCATTTCTTAAGTGCACTTAAAAGTCGGCAGCAAATATGAAGAAGTAAATGTCGCACAAGAGGTTCAGAAGATGAGTAGAAGGTCGTTTTGGCTGATGAATTCGGCAAGTAAGCACCTAGATTGTCTTCTCTAAGGCACGGGTTTGATGATAGCCTGGTTTGGTCCCTTCTTGCTCAATAAGTCCAGCAATTTCGAGGGGAAGGATCTAGTATCCAATATTCATAACTTGCACTAATTTCTAACTCAATCATTGCAGTTCATTAAAGAAAAAGATACACGAAGTACAACAAGATCAAAAGAACAAGAAATGCAGAACTAGAAGAATAAAAGGATATCTCCAAATTCACAAAAATGCATCGTCTCAATAACATCACTTGATAGGTAACAACTGAGGCAATAAAACAAATACACTGCCTCTCCAAAATGTAACACCCCAAATCCTTAGCCCTTTAAATGTCATCACAATTCGTGACATTTCAGTAAGAATATGATTACACATTCCAAAGCAAAACAAAAAACTATACTTCAGAAAAGATAGAAACAAGGGAGAACCAATGATTTTGATGAATGCATGGTATAAGACATTTGACCTGAGAAACTTACTAAGACCGACAAAATGGAAAAACGAATAAATGCAATGCAGGATGAAATCCCGTGGTATGTGGGAGAATCCCGGGGGAACGTGGGTGGATGCCCACCACATTTACCAAGTATAGGGAAAGTTATGAAAATGATGAAATGCAGGTCGACCATGATGGACGTTTGATGAACAGATGAAGACACTAGTTAACAGAAAGAATGAGAATGTGCTGAGGAAGGAGAAATTACGACTGAAGATCTTCTGTAGGATGGGGAAATGATGAATGAAGATCTTCTGTAGGAAGGCGAAATGAGGAATCAAAATCTGCCGAAGGAGAAATTCTGGAAAATAGCATCTGAGTTGTGTTGAAATGTGTATGACACCATAAACAAGTCTCTCCTTTAGTCCATTCAACACCTGTAACCATCTGCGAGATTAAACTGCCACTGGGTTTGAATGGGACTATTCAAGAAGGATCTCAGCAAACAGCCAATGATTTAGCAACTTGAGTTGTGCCTATTTTCCTCGTGCTTAACTCCACCTCTGCCACTGAACCCCTCCATGAGCCCTAGCATTTTTCTCTGATGGTTTATGAAGGCCTCCACCCATTTCAGGGAAGCCGTCACTGCCCACTTTCTCCAGACAAGCCAGAACCGCCAAATGGTGGCCAATGCATTAGTTAGCAACAACTTTCGGTGATGATGCAAGAGTTAGTGACAACTTGATGACCAACAACACTGTTGTCCTCTAAATGCTGATGACTCGACATATGCAATCCCGGACTGCAACTCAACACACCCAAATGCATGCAGGGACCTCTAAAATAAAGTTAAAGTGCACCAGGTGATGGTAGGATCAAACAGAAATGGCACGACTAATAGCCAATTTGGCCCATTCAGCGGATTCTTTAATCAAATGGTCATCTGAGGACAAGCATTCATTTAAAAAGTCTTTGCTTGACAGAGACTGCTGTATCAAAGAACCTGCATTACTTCCAAGTGTATCCGCTAGATCTCCAAGGACTCCAACAGCAGTTTTCATCACCACATCATCCCTAAGCATAGAAAAAAATAACAAAAATTAAATAAATAAAATATTTATGTATATATGTATGTATATTTCAGCAGATAAAACATCAAAGAAACATTCGACACAAGAATAAAGTAAAATCAGAATCTTCTATGAAGAACTCACATGTCTTTCTCCATATATATACTGTCCAAGAACTGGAGGATATGAGGTGCATATGGAATCAACAGCTGGGTCTTAGGAGAATTCTTGAAGCCTTGGAAGATCCCAGAATATGCCTCCAAGATTCCATTTCTTAAAGAATTAGTGTACTCCATCATATCATCATCAGCACCCGATGTGTGAGCAGACAACTCTGCTGCACTCTGCAGCATGGGCATGGCATACATTAAGTATTTTTCGAAATTCTCTCCAATAGCCAGTGCTATATCCCCAAAAGAAGAGAATATGGGAGGCTTAACAGAACGGTGCAACTGACTGCTTGATAAATTCTTAAGGAGCTGTGTCATTATCCCATCGCAGTAGGGAAGAATCTTATCCTCCAATGCCCTGCATATGTCCCCCACAACGCCAACTGTCACAGCACACACTTGGTACTCCCCAAAATTTTGAAGACCCACTTCCAAATACTTGTAAAACTCCGGCATATATTTTGCAAATTCTGGGCCTGCAGCATAGGCAAGGGCTCCAATGGCAAGCATGGCCTCTTCATGTGCAGTGGCACTTTTACAAGCAAAAACCCTCAGGAATAGACCCATTATCTGATCCGCATACTGCATAAAGACATATTTAGTTGGCTCAGATGACCCCAGCTTCTGAACAATGACCTGCAGACAACCACAAAGAAGGCCCTGTACTTCACTCTGTTTCTCTCTCTCATCAGATGAGAGCTTCTGCCCCTCAAGAGTCTTATGAAGCTCCATCATGATGACTGGAACCAGTTGCAACACCATGGGAGCTGTTTCATCAGTAGAACACCTCACCACTTCATTCAATGTTTCATATGCAGCTGTCCTCAATCGAGATTCCCCTGCATCTTCTCTGTGTGAAACAGTGAGAAGGGCCTGAACAATTTCCTGGAAAAAAGGCGTTAGAGGAGATGATTGGGTCCCCTCCTCGTAACCCTGTGCGAGAAAGTAGAGAGCACCACAGGCCTTCTCAGCAACATTTGGAACATCCTTCATGCTATGAAGCAGAACTGTAATGATCTGTTGGCAATTTGCTTGTGTAATTATTGGTGCGTCTATACTTGAGCCATGAACAAATTCAAAGATTCGCCCAAGGGTCCATGCTGTAGTGTCCTTCACATGGTTACTGGGGTCTTTTGTTAAAGCACTAAGCATGAATGATAAAGCAACATTGACAATAGGCGTTAACTTGTTGGGTGAAGGACCCTCCAAAATTGAACCAAAAGCATACGTGGCTGCTTCCCGTTGCCTCCAATCAGGTTTTGTTATGTTCTCTTCAATAAATGGCATAACAAGTGAGACGATGTCATCTCCCACAGTCCGTGCAACCAAGCCAAGACAAGTGCCCCCAGCCATTGCAATGTTCCAAGCCCCTTCATCCTGATCCTGATCCTCCTCTTGCTTCAGGAGAGTCTCTAACAGCAGTGGGACAAGGGCAGGGAGAGCCTGCTTGATAAAAAAGAAACATGGAATTGAAGAGTCACCAGCAAAATCATCCCCATAATCTTCCAATATATCTATCTCCTCGTCACAAATTGAACTCCAGAACTCAATGGCTTGAAGCGCAACAGGCTCCTCATCTTCCTTCACTGCCTTTGCAGTAATGTTAAAAATGTCCTGGATATAAGGAGCTAATTTCTCATAATACGTTGATGAAATGGAGACCAGACACTCAAAAGCTGCCAGCCGTATCTTCACTTCAGTGGACAGCGTGGCCTCACAAACAACTCTCATGATATAATCTCGTTCCATATCATTGTTAAAATTAGCTTGAGCAAAACCTATTGCATTGTATAGTGCTCGAGTAGCAGCAAGCCTAACATCGTCATTCCCTTCAGATGCATTCATTCCCTGAACTACAGCTGTAAGTATTTTGTTCACTTGATCTTGATCCACGAAATTAGGAGAGACTTCCTCACATAGATATCCAAGAGTCTCCAAAGTCGCTTGCTTAACATTAGGTGGTAGCTGGTGAATATTTGACAAAAGCGATCCTATCAATTCAGGCCACTGTTTCTGAGGCAACTCAATACCTGCAATCTTTGCAATAACTTGAGATGCAGTTGACCGAGCCTCAAGTACAGAAGCAGAGAGAGTCTGTAACAAGCCTGTCTTGATCTGGGACTTTACATTAGAATCCAGTGACAACCACCTTTGAACAAGCTCAAACTTTCTACTTTGCTCCTTCGCATCCAGGGCATTCTTAAGTATCAAACCTGCTAATTTACGGCTCTCAACAGGCTTATCATCATTGACTAGCTCCCCAGACAGGGACAGAAAAAAACTTGGAAGGTTTTGCTCCTGAAACTGTTTTAAACTGTCTTCAGCATGCTTCCGCACCGTTCCATCTATCGATTGTGCATTTAGAAGAATCTGGGTAACTTCCATTGCCATTTTCTGAGCATATAAAATATATACTAATTAATGTTAATCATATGAGCCTCCCAAAAAACCCAAAAAGTTCACATCCATGGTATGAACAATGAGTAAGGGGGTGGTTAGAGCATCATAAAACCAACAAAAAGAATTTCAAAAAGAGAAAGAAAAAGGAAATGAGGAGATATCTCAGTTCCTTCACATAAAAAGTAATGCAAAACTGATCCAACTGAACAAACACAGTTACTTTGCCAGTTTACTTGGATGTGAAGCTTTGACATGGAATTTCTTTTCTTCTTGTCATTTTTCAGTAACCGATGAGAGTTCAACATTTCAGGTGGACGCCAGAAAATGTTACATTGAATGAATCGGGAAGAAGCTTGAGGCATAAAGAAAATCCCAAAATGGAAAGGCCAGCCTCTACTGTGGACTCTCAAAATCATCATCAGAATAAAAAAAAAATCTGAAAATAGTGCAAAACTCAATGGATAATTGTAACCTTGAGTAAATCAGGTGAACTAACTAATTACGGCAAGAAAGTTCAGCATAAAGAAAGTGTAAATAAGTCGAACGTAATTAAAAAGTCAGAAACCTAAGGTCAGTCCGAAAACAGAAAATTAAGCACTCAGAATCTCGACCCATTAAGCTACTAAATCAATCAACCTGTAACACGCTTCCACGCAAAAAACACTAAGAAACCTACATTAGCCCTTCCAACTGACTCTGTACCATACGCTCCAGACCCCTAACACTTCAGAACTATAACGCGTAAGTGTGAAATTTTAAGAACTCATAGATCCAATCAGATTAACAACAAAAACGCGTAAAATTCGACCAAATTCAATGTCAATCGCGAATACATGGGCTGCGATAGCCACAAAAAACAATACATCAATGAAAATCAACCACTTCACGGAAATTGAATAATCAGACCAATAAATCCAATCAAAGATCCGCAAAAAGTCGAGATTGAATACCTTACAACTGTACAGAAATTTCATTGCCACTAACGAAATTGCGGTTTTTAAAGACAACAAAATTACCTGCCACCTCACGAAATTGAGGGAGATAGTACGATCACCGATCGGAAAGAGCAGACCCGCGCTCCGAAACCCTAAAAAGAGGGAAGCACCGAGGAAGGGAGGAAGGGGGAGAAGGAGAGAGAGAGTGAGAAAAAGAGATATTGAAAAATAAGGACTTCAATTATACCTTTTTTGCTCGGGTCTTTATAGGAGTACCTTGTCTTGTGGGAACCTGGTATGATTGATAGCCCTCCAGAAACAGATCGGAACCGTTGGTTCTTTTCTGAACCTCGTTCCGATAATTGCTCTCCCATTAGATGTGAGTTGTCCTGTGGGATCCACAAATAATTGTGTAGATCACAGCCGACAAGAAGTGTTAAATAACCGGGGAAAAACTTATTCGACGTACAGGATTGTTCATCACGATAAGGGACCAGCTAGCACCGACGTCGTTCATCTTAAATCGCATTTTATGATTAAGATTCGTCATAACACTAAAAAGAATGGATGAGATCTCTCAAGTCCCCATTCTATCTCTAATTAAAAAATAAGTAAAAAATCATTCATATATGTTCGCAGAATTTACCTAATAAGCATCTTTATTAGCTTATGGAAACATGTTGGTTGATAATATACAAGAATAATTAAATTTGTCACGTCAATAGGTTTAAATATTTTAGGTCAATAGTTAAGATTATTACAATTAATGTCGTAAATAAGTATTACTATCAACTTATGAAAAATAAAAACCTAATAGCTTACATGAGTAATTAAATTTGCCATGCCAATAGGTCTACATATTTTTGTTTGGTTGGGTTTGTTACGTAATATTTACATTATTTGAAAAAAAATGGAAAATGTATAACACAAAAGTAGCGTGTATCTTATAAAACTGTTAATATTTATTATAACTCCCTTTACTTGTTTTTATCTTGGTGGCTGTAAGTGGCGTAAGACTACAAGTATTAAGGAGAAAAGTTTATCTAAATAGTGGTCACTCGTACAATGACTATGAGGTAATAAAATATATTAAGAAAGCTTTTAGAACTTTGAAGACTAGATGAAAATAAGGCATTATCCATCGCAATTAAAATTATATATATTTTTTACGTTTTACTTGTGTGAAAAATAATAGTTATATGAAAAGAAAAAGTGTTAAAACTTTTATTTTAAAAAAGAAAAAGGGTATAAGTAAGGGAAGCTCCTCATCCTTCCCAAGCAAAATCCGAGCGTGGCAGAGAGAGGGTCCTATGAAATATTCAAAGGGTTAAAAAAAAAAAGAAAAAGTTTTGCCAACCAAGTGTTGTCTATTAAACAAATCACATTCTCCCACGTTACTCCATAAAATTACATAAAATCTAAGCCAATTATTAAAAAAAAAGAAATTCAAAACTTGAATTTATTTCCATTGACGAAAAAAAATTGATTGATAATCAAATCAATAAATTATAATAAAATTATGAACTTAATTTTAGTTACACTTTATCACTTATACTCTGCCATGTCAAGTTATAAGGGTGCTAGTATGCCATATCAACCCATAAAATCACATCGAATTAACACCAACCACAACACAAATTATGAGACATATTTCATAAATCATAGAGATATCTTATAGATTGTCTTATAATTATATTAACATTGTCATGTTTTAACAATCAGTTTGAGTTTATGAATTGTAATAAAAAAATTATAAAAGAAAAAAAATGGTCGTTAAAGAAATAAAGGGGTTGACTTCTTCTTCAATTTAATTTCCATCAATCGTGAAGACCACTCTATTTTGACCGAAACGACTTAAAAGGGGGAAACCAAGGGTCAGGATCGTCCCAGCATAAAACTCGCATTCTCATTGGCTGATGGATCAAATATTGAATCCCATTGGTCCATGTTCATCATCGATGACAAAGCACACAAAACCCAACTTTCACGGAAACATTCTATATAAACCATTCCGTTGGCTGAGGAAATACTACGCACTGAGAAACACAAATCTGGAACCTTGGACGAAAGGTTGGAGATCCTCGCGATGGGCGTTGCATTAAGATCTCGCACTCGTTTGATCGTTCTAGGCATTGTTTTCTTCGGTGAGTGTTTGTTTTGCACTTCTCTATGATACTCTCTGTTTAGCAAGTTTTTTTCATCATTGAACTTATGTTTGGCTACTGAGAAAGTAGTTGAAAGCGAAACCAAGTAAGGTTCAAAAGATAATAACTTCTGATTCGTTGTTGATTCATATTTTGTTAAAATTTGAGGCTTTTATCTTTTGTTTCTGGAAACCACGTGAAGCGAATATCATATCTAATCTTTCAGCATTGGATGTTTCTGTATTGCTTCTATGGAGTTTGATACTTGTTATATTTTCTTGGTTATGGAAAAGAAACCCAATATCCTTGTAATTTTGGTTTTGGAAGTGCTGACTTCACATAGAAAAATCGACAGAGGGTCCCTTTGTTTTGCGAGGTCTTTTTAAAGTGGTTGACTACAAAAATCCTTGTTTGCCACTGGTCTACATTCATGCGGCAAGGAATGGGATTATGCTAGTATTGTCTGTCTATGGTCGTCTGTTTTGTCCAGAGACCATCTTACGACAAAATTGAAAATTGCTTTCATGTGTTAAAACCCAGTATTCGTGTCGAACCACTACCAACGCGACAAAGGTATCTTTGGGATTTTTTGGTTTGTAATACTCATTGTAGTTTGTAGAATAAATAGGAATGCGGGTGGCATTTGAATTATCTGGAGAGGTTGTTGGTCTGTATAGAATCTCTCTTGTTTTAGAGGCTGAGGATGCTTAATTGAGGGTTCTTTAATTCAATTAGATGATTTCTAACCTTATTTTGCACCCATCGGTTCTGTCATCTAGTTTTCCAATGTCACTAGAAATGTAGTTAATACATTTGTTGATGTTGCAGGAAGTTTATTTGCATTTTCTATTGCAAAAGAGGAAGCAACCAAGTTGGGAACGGTAATTGGGATTGACCTTGGCACGACTTATTCTTGTGTTGGGGTTTATAAGAATGGACATGTTGAAATCATAGCCAATGACCAAGGCAACCGTATCACCCCTTCATGGGTTGGATTCACCGATGGTGAGAGATTGATTGGTGAGGCCGCTAAGAATCAGGCAGCTGTCAATCCCGAAAGGACCATCTTTGACGTCAAAAGACTTATTGGAAGAAAGTAATCATTCTCTCTTTCTCCATCTCTTGCCTACATATATGCGTGTGAGGATTTTCGAGGTTCTAACCTGTGCTTTCTGTAGGTTTGATGACAAGGAGGTACAGAAGGATATGAAACTTGTTCCATACAAGATTGTGAACAAGGATGGAAAACCTTATATACAGGTCAAGATCAAGGATGGGGAGACGAAGGTCTTTAGTCCTGAGGAGATCAGCGCTATGATTCTGACAAAGATGAAGGAGACAGCTGAGGCATTCCTTGGGAAGAAAATTAAGGATGCCGTTGTGACAGTCCCTGGTAAACTGAAACCTAATGTTTGAAATTTAAACATCACTATGATCTGGAAAGCATGCTACGATATTATGTGCTTGATGATGGACTAATACAATGTATTGAACTCTACAGCTTACTTCAATGATGCCCAGAGACAGGCAACAAAGGATGCTGGTGTTATTGCTGGACTGAATGTTGCAAGAATTATAAATGAGCCAACTGCGGCAGCCATTGCCTATGGTCTAGACAAAAAGGGTGGCGAGAAGAACATCCTTGTCTTTGACCTTGGTGGTGGGACATTTGATGTCAGTATCCTGACTATTGACAATGGTGTTTTTGAGGTTCTTTCCACAAATGGAGACACTCATTTAGGAGGTAAGTACTCTTCGCTGTATTGCATGCTGTGCTGTGGATTTCAAGTGCACAGGGTGGAGAATAATTTAGTCTGGCAAAGGATTAGAGGTTTGATCTTCATTTATTTCCATCACAGGTGAGGATTTTGATCAGAGAATCATGGAGTATTTCATCAAATTGATCAAGAAGAAGCATGGAAAGGACATTAGCAAGGACAATAGGGCACTTGGGAAGCTAAGGAGAGAATGTGAGCGTGCCAAGAGAGCCTTGAGTAGCCAGCATCAGGTCCGTGTGGAAATTGAATCTCTCTTCGATGGTGTCGATTTCTCTGAACCACTTACCAGAGCACGATTCGAAGAGTTGAACAACGATTTGTTCAGAAAGACCATGGGACCTGTTAAGAAGGCAATGCAAGATGCTGGGTTGGAGAAGAACCAGATCGAGGAAATTGTCCTTGTTGGTGGAAGCACCAGGATTCCAAAGGTCCAACAGCTTCTTAAGGAATATTTTGATGGTAAGGAGCCAAACAAGGGTGTGAACCCTGATGAGGCTGTAGCTTATGGTGCTGCCGTACAAGGAGGCATTTTGAGTGGAGAGGGTGGTGATGAAACCAAAGGTACTTCAACTTTTAATAACATGTCATATGATAAGTCACAATCAATACTTAAAAATAATATACTAGTAGAGGTATACTGACAACTGTTCCTATTGAATTGTATTTAGATATCCTTCTCTTGGATGTTGCACCACTTACTCTTGGTATCGAAACCGTTGGTGGAGTGATGACCAAATTAATTCCCAGGAACACTGTAATTCCATCCAAGAAATCTCAGGTTTTCACCACTTACCAGGATCAGCAGACGACAGTCAGTATCCAGGTACTTTTCAAATGAATTCTTATTTGGCTTCATGAATGGGGAGAGATCATCTCTCACTAATAATCTTGAAAGTCATTACGCGGACTGGCTTTTATGAGTGGGATTTAATCAACTGCTGTGCGTCTATTCTGATTCCAACTTGGTCCTTTCCAACAGGTTTTTGAAGGGGAAAGGAGTCTCACAAAAGACTGCAGACTGCTCGGGAAATTTGACTTGAGTGGAATTCCTCCAGCTCCAAGGTTTTTTCCCATAACTCTTCTCGACCTGATTCCGTTCTTTCAAATCCATGTGCTTCAAATTTACTATAATTGACCTTCTTTTTTTTCTCATTGAGCAGAGGAACACCACAGATTGAAGTCACATTTGAGGTTGATGCTAATGGTATTCTAAACGTCAAAGCTGAAGATAAGGCTTCAGGGCGTTCCGAGAAGATCACAATCACCAATGACAAAGGTCGGCTGAGCCAGGAGGAAATTGACAGGATGGTTCGGGAGGCTGAGGAGTTTGCTGAGGAAGACAAGAAGGTGAAGGAGAGGATTGATGCCCGAAACAGCCTGGAGACATACATTTACAACATGAAGAACCAAGTAAATGACAAGGACAAGCTTGCGGACAAGTTAGAGTCTGATGAGAAGGAGAAGATTGAGACAGCAGTCAAAGACGCCCTTGAGTGGTTGGATGACAATCAGAATGCGGAGAAGGAGGATTATGAGGAGAGGCTGAAGGAGGTGGAGGCTATTTGCAACCCCATTATAACCGCTGTCTATCAGAGGTCCGGTGGAGCCCCTGGCGGTGAATCAGATGACGCAGAAGATGATTCCCACGACGAACTCTAATCCTTCCTTTCAGCGTAGAGAATTGAAAAGTAGGATAAGCGAGGTCTTTTTCTAATGCACTTCTTTTCCAGTGTTTTGTCTAGTGAGGCTAAAGAGAACGGAGTGAGGGAGAGGTTACCACCCTGCCCTTTTCTCTATTCGATTTTTGAGGTCTTTACATGTATAGAGAAATACTATCCTAGAAGATGCATATTTTATTTCTCATTATAGGGAAAATAACACAATTAATTTCTTATCAATCGAAGCATACGCAGTTGGTTTCTCAACATTTTACTTGCACAGGTACAGCCGTTTGATTCCCTGTTTTATTTCCAAGTTGCATGCAAAACCAAATACCCAGTTGAATTCAAGAGAAGGAAAGCATATGCAAGCTCTTTGCCCCCTTGAATTCAATCTTCGTATGTTTCTCGGTACAACCGGGAGAATACAAAAAGGAAAAGATTAAAGAACGAAATGGAAAAGGTAGAGGGGCTAGGTAGAAAGAACTTGATCACTATATTATCTGGAAGATATAGCAAGTGTAAGGGTTATACATTAGCATATACATCCACAGCAATTTGCGAAGAACAAATTTAGCAGGAAGAAATCCTAAGACTAGTAAGCTGTCAGTCAATCTGCTTCCCTGCAAAATGCATCCAAGGCCAGTTTGCCTCACACAGATCAGCAGGGGAGTTGCCATCGTTGTCCTTTATATCAATCTCTGCATTTTGATTGACAAGATATTCGGCAATTGCTTCTCTTTCACAAACAGCAGCATAATGCAACGGGGTTTGGCCATCATTATCCTTCCGACACAAAAGAGACAATTTTAGCAACAAAAAGAAGGCTGAAAAATCATAGAAACAACATACATGAAAGAATCTTAAATAGTACCTAAGAAATGCCAAAAGAAGACCATTAAAGGTTCCTCTACTTCAGAAGACAGGAATGAACTAAAAGCAAGAAGGCAGTCGAAAATGCTAACAGACAATATGTAACATAATTTTTCATAGCTTGATCTTCGCCCAGGTTAAAATTGTTGAGGGAAGTGTGGTTTAGATCTTAGGTCTGTCTTGCCAAGTAAAAGAATATTTAGGATTTAGAATTTCGAATTACCTTTGCATTTACATCGGCATTCATGCCAGTAAGCAATTCAGTAACCTTAAGGTGGCCACGATCTACAGCCCAGTGCAATGGAGTCCGACCCTCACTATCTGCAATCAATTTAATTAACTCATTTAGACACCAGTAAATTTTTACGATACTCAGATGCATATAGAGGTTGAACTGAACAAACTCTGGGTAGAAGAGATCTTAATACAAATCAAGAAGAGAAATGACACATGCATTAATTGTCGACAAAACTTTTAAAAATATGCAACACCACAAATCAAGCTTCTGAATTAAGCGACTGTACATCATCAAGGGTCTTAAAAACAATCTTACTAATATCCTAACACGCTCTTATGCCAGGTGTTGAAGCAGGATTCCAAAACCTAAGGATATCTCAAGAGATAAAGTTCAAATATGAAAAGAAAGAAAAAACAATGGAAAGAAGAGAGAAAATTGAACCTATGCATGTAAATCAACAAGTGGAAACTATGCCAAGAATAACTAATCCAAGTCAAATACAACCGGAAAAAGTACAGTGCAGCTGAAAAATCAGTCAAGTTGAAGGCTGGGTGTTGACCGGCTAGAAAAGTCTGTCAAGTTAAAGCACGTGTTTTAGCTAGACAATGTTTAGGTGAACTCCAGTCTGTCCTCTAAACCGTTTAAGCTAGTCAGTGAGTCCAATCTTACTAGCAATTTTATATCAATTTCTATCCATCAATAAAGCAGATGTATCACTATCAGATGCGAGAAAGGTTTATTTATTTATTTAATTATTTGTGAACTACGTCTACCTTAATTGTTTAAAACAATGATATAATCAACCCTAATGTTGCCCAAGCATTGGCTTCTTAAGCAATCAAGCCCGAAAGCATTCATTAAAATAAGCCACCTTCTCAAGAGCTTAATTTCCCAAATAAATCTATGAAGAAATTGTAAAGCCTCTAGGATCTCAACAGCCATCACAATCCAACAATGACACCCATTTAATATTGAGGAATTGTGTATATTCAAAAACTGAAAGCAGCTAGACAAGACTAACCCCTCAGATTTACTGAAACTCCGTTTTTGATGCACTTAAGCAAATTATCCACTTCTCCTTCCCTAGCATAGGCGTGAACAGCATCCATTTTCCTGAAAAGTAAAACAAGAAGCATTTTATCTCCACCAAAAGAAAGAAAGAAGAAATGCTTTTGACATTGTTATCAATTATCCCCTTAAACAAATCACATGTCCTGTCGTTATTACTAAGGAACACATGGTAAAATTTAAAAGTTATCCAGAAACTTAATTTCTTATGATACTAAAAGCAGGTATTGCATAGCTTAAAGAGGAACCCATGTATCTAATAGATACGTCATGTTTACTCATTACACATCCACATAATTAGCATTCAAAAACCTAGCTTATTGTTCATTAAACTACTAAATATTTCCTTTATTAGCTAGAAAGGCACTCTCAAGACATTTATCATTTGCTAAACAATAGCAACTGAATGACTTTGCATATGCTCAATCTCCAACTCCTACGTCAGTGACAACTCAAACTAAAAGAGGCAAAGCTTTTCCATCAGCTGTCATAGTCCCAAATTAATGTGATGTCTAACCTCTAATGATCCTCAAACAATAAAAATTTCAGTCAGTTAGAACCTTCAACCTTAGGCCAAAAGGCAAGCTTAGCAATCTTAGAACCACTACAGTTCTATTGACAGGTTGATGTTGTGAAGATAGCCTATCTCCTCAGAAGACCAACAAAAAATTACTAAGGCCCTGTCCCCGCACCAAGGGGTTACAACCAGACAAGTTATCAACCACCAGCCCTTAATAAATGACAATCCAACACATTCTGAAGAGCATGAAATGAGAGAATCAAAACCTAGCTTTCTTTCAGTGGTGCTTTCTACTGTTCAGGCTAGGAGAAAACAAAGATCATGGGCCAAAGAGAGTGTAGCTGGAATTAGGCCAATTATTCTGGCATCTTCTTGCACAGAAACCACCCACTTAATATGCCAATTTCCTTTTCGCCCACTCATCAATCATCTTTATAAATCTCTTGCAGCAGGCCAAGCAATAATGCAAAAAGAGAATGCGAAATACAACAGAACCTTTGACAGGAGCTTTGTTGATCTTTAACTCATAGGATCTGAGAAAAGACCACCAAGAACAAGCCTTTATGATCACTCTTCCAGGACATCAGTTGTCCAATTATACAACCATAGAGAAAACAAACTCCAGGCCCCCCAATCATGGAAAGAACTAAACAACCCCAACTAGTTGCTAGGGTCTTGCCATGGGTGGACACACACTCTACATCTACGCTGACACACAATCACTTTAAGGCACATGAAACTACCTTCTTGATGGAACTAATGAAGGGCTTAAACAGTAACACTAAATCTTGTGCATAAGAAGTTCCAAGAACCTTACAACTCATTTCAGATTCTTCCTCATGGACAAAGGTGCTGAAAACTGGTCCCATAGGCCCTTTGGCATCTGCACTTGATGCATCAGCCTTTCCACCTCTGCTCTTCTACTTATACATGAGTCAAAAAAACCAGGAATGCTTAGCGAAACAAAAAAGGACCATCAAATGGGGGGGAGAATATGTTCAGGAACCATCAAGAAACAACAATGCGGGAAAAAATATAGACTCACCAGAGTTGCACCATCTAACCAAGAAGGATAGAGCTCTGTAACTATGTCAATGTACTTCTGCATAGCTTCTTCTGTTGGCATAGCACCCAATTTCTGCCATGCTTGCCTACCAGACAAAAGTCCAGGGAAAATATTTCACATGCCTGGCCAGGAAATCTTAAAGTAGGAAACATATTTCAGGTGCCTATTCAGTTTTCCTCCATATTGAAACATTTTGTTTACACCAATTCATGGATGGAATTGAGGTATAATAGTGTGGAATTGTAAATACAAACAGCAAAAATATTTTGCAATCACCGCATCTCATGCTGTGCTTCTAATCTGGCAATGATTATACATACATCAAAATTACAATGTGCTTTTCTAATTCATCAAAAATCTGCCACCTTACACCGTCTTTATTAACTCTGTTGCTTGACATTGACTAACAATACTCACACGCAAACTCAGGATACGCAATTCTCCATTCATGCCACTGTGTTAAGTTAAATAGCGCACAACCTTCCATCCCACATTCCGTCAAGCACACTCCTAAACTACATTACCCCATACCACCAAGCCCAAATAATGCCATTCCACATGAAACCCACAGGACCCACTAATCAAATAAATAAACCCAAATTACTCACACAACAACGAGGTACAAATAACAACGCAAAAACCAAAATTACCCATTCCTAATTACCAAGCTACTGCGATCATTTTACATCCCACTAACCCACAACCCAAACAAACAAGCAAACAAAAAACACCCATATAACCAATAAAACCGCAAAGATAGACGGACAACAAAGTACCACTTGGCTCGAGCCGTGATCTTTAAAGCCGAGGGCTGCGGCGCGCTGCACGGACCCTCCGTAGCGATCTTGTAAAGTCCATAGAGCCTCAGCTGCACGTCACTCGATACCTTATCGGAAAGCCGATCAGCCGCCGCTGCCGCCACGAACGTTGTGGCCGCGCTGAAGGTCTCGTCCAGCTCCGTGCATTCCACTCCTTCCCAATCATCGTCGTCGTCGTCATCGGTGTCGACATCGCTGACAGGAACGCTGTCATTTCTGACGCTACCGTGCTCCGCAACGACCGAGTCGGTCTCATGGGCGAATCCCCGGTTCGATTCGTCCGAGATTTCAGGCTTGGGAGCGGCGCGAGTGATGGAGAGATTGTCTTCCTTGAATGAGAGAACTACAGAGATCAACTTGGCAAGAAGGAACGAGAAAATGAGACCCAGAAGTATGGATTGCACTAGCTGTTGCCAGTCACCCATGGTTGTACGGTCAATCCGGTGAAACCAAGACCTTACAGGATCTCTCCACTCTTAGGAACAGGGCATCGACGAGGGCGATAAACCCTAGAAAATCGAAGGATTTAATCTACGAAACAAGAATCATTTTGGTCGCGAGACTTTATAGAATCGCTTTGGGAATCTTGCGCCAACGGAACGCACCGTATTTAAAATGCATTTTAGAGGGAGGACGGCTGGCTGTGGTTGTTTCAGATGATTTCCATCGTTTTCGCTTAATTTAATCCTGAGTTTTCGCTTTCCCATACATCATTCATCTAAAAACTAGTTCGTAAATAAATCATACAAACTGTAGATATAGTTATTACATCGTAGATGTCTAGTCTTACATTGTTAAAGTACGTATAATACATGTTTGCTAATATATAGTTATTTTTAGATGAATTTAACTTAATATTCTGAAACACGTTATAATTTGCGGAATGATAGGAGTTAACATTATCCTAGGAAGATAAAACCTAGAAAATAGGCTAGTTTCTTTCTACCAAACAAAGCCTTCCAATGCTGTACCATCCTAACATTTGTTGTCTATGCCTAGAAAGCTTCCATAGGAATGTTCTTCCCAGCAATTCCTGCTGCCGTCAGTATTTGCACCTTCCATAGCCTGTTTGAAAACAAACGGCACATCCGTGATTCACCCAAAAAGAGGAACGTAAAACAAGAAAATGGCTTCATACATACTTGGATCCACATCGGTGATGGCTCCAGTTTGATCAAAGTCGCAGTCATTCTCGTCCCTTCCTGTTGTTTGGTAGTACGCATTCATGGCATAAGCCGCATGGGCACGAATTGTATTGGGCAAAAAGCAAGCCCCTCCTTGTTGGATCGGCCCACAGTTGTTTCCCAGCCCACAAACATAATCAATGTTCCTCTGGAGAGCGTCTGGGTCGGCCCCTGTTTTGGGCAGACACCATTGTTTTCCCTTAGCCGCCGGGGCTGGCGGGGATGGGCTTGATTCTGTGCCTGGCGTTGTGGGAATGGATGAGCTAGCCTGCCAGAGCCAAGTCGATAAACCAATCAAGCATAAGCATTACAAGGATTAACAAACATGTGTTAGGGTGATTGTCGGCTGCGGCTGCTACCGTGGGCTTTAGGATCCCGACATCGTACACGGGGGTCATGTCAGGCCGAAACAATCCAAAGTTCCTCTCGCTTGTCGGACCGGGCTTCAGATCTTCATTGAATAGAGCGAAAATGTACGTCTCGAATGTCCGATTGGGCATAAGAGGTGTACCGTTACCGGAATTCACATGCCGGAGTAGGTTTCCGTTGTAATCGGCGGCACTGTCTGGGCTGACACCAACTTGGGACGAATCTCCCTGGGAAGGCCAGCCGGTTTCTGCTATGACAATCTCAACGTCGTCGAAACCTAGCATTTTCATGGCGGAGTAAACTGCATCCAGTTGTGCATCCAACATGTTAGTGTAAACAAGCTTGGTGTTGTCATCAACAACTCCTGAATTGGGTCTAAAGAGTGCGTAATCCAGGGAGTCTGCCGAGCTGCCAAAAAATGGATACGGGTTTACCATGAAAGGTGCATTGGTGGCTCTAAGGAACGGTCAACATTGGTTTGAGCAGATGGATGTCATAGCCTTGTCTGAATTTGCCCGTGGATGGTGGGCTTGAGGATGATAAAATGCCCAGTGAGTGGGGAGTAGAGACCTTAATTCGTTGGTCCAAAGAGGCTGCGACAAGTGCTGTGTGAAGGGTCTGCATGGCCGGGACAAGGCTTCCAATTATCAACTTACTGGCCGTAGATAACACTTCGTTGCCCATTAAAATACGTACGAGATTGGTGGCAGGCGTATAAGGTTCCACATTAGTTTTCACCCACTGCTGGGCAAAACTTAGCTTGGTAAGGTCGGGGATTTGGTCATTGGGAACCGTGATCGTGACTTCGATTCCAGTTTGAGCGAAGGCTTGCAATATTCCTGGATTCGCGTCAAACAGCCTGACGCGGCTGATAGTGGTTGATTCCACAATGAAATTTGCAACTTGGGCCGGCGGAGGAAGGTTGTCCGCCACCGTGCCATAATTCACCCCGATTGTCCCTCGCACTCCTGAACAACAAAACGGTGACACGTTTAGACTTTACTACGGTTTATAGATTAAGAGACATTAAAGGAAAGCCTAACATCCACCGCACAAACTATATTTCCAGTTCATTGATACTCATAATCCATTCTACTCCTCCAAGGTGAGATTATAGTCAATGACTGAACATTCTGTCAACTGTGACAACTTACCAACTTGCTCCAGTCCATGAACAAAAGAATTATAAGCCCTTCTTATATGTAAATAATTCACGTATAGAAGATAATAGGTAGGTAGTCTATGGACCAAACTTTTCGAGTATAGGCTGAATTAACTTATCTATTTTTAACATACCTTGGAAGATAGTTGATACCAGAAGAAGCAAAATTTTGCCGACCATTGAAGCAAATAGGACGCGGTTTGGCTTGTCCATGCCAGACCTTCGGAGACGAGGATGATGAATGGTGCAACAGAGGCAGCCATTGCTGAAGAAGTAACCTTGAGATGCTTTACTTGATGATTAGGGAAGTTTTTGGTGCTAATGGTCTAATTTCTTTCTTTCTTCTAGTAGATCTTTTATTGTTTGTGCTGGCTTTAGGTGGTCGCTTGAATTTCAGCTTTGCCTTTGAATCTCTTCTGTCACACTCTTTCTGCTGTCTGGGAGGACGTTATGACATCAATTTGAATAAAGTGAAGTTTCTTAATTTTTCTCCACTATCAATACAAAACGTGCTGGCCGGACTGAACCAGATCTTGCTTTAGTTGGAGTGTTGGAGGGTAAGGAGAATAATCCTTTCTTGGAATTGTGGGGAAGGAAATGGAATATAAAGATCCTCTAAAGCCCTACTCTAATTTCTTAGCATTTACTTATATTGTGAACCATGGGAAGAGACTTGAAGGCCTGATATTTGGTCGAGAAGTACTTGGGACTTTTTGGTCGAGGTCTGATATATGGGTGGGTGAATTTAAGTGCGTTAAAAAAAGAAAAGAAAAAAGGGGCATGTTTGAAAGTGTTGGTCAAAGCTATCGGCCTCCGTTTTCAAATTCTAGGAACGTTCCCTCGTGATCTCTTACAGCCAACACCTTGCCTTCTCCAATAAGTATCAGTCCATATCCCAGCAGAAAGCATCTGAAGTTGCCTCCTCATAAAGTGACGACGCTAGGAGACATGGTTCTGTCCTCTGGTGATTTTTTGAGCCGCTGAAGGACTCGAGCCACATATATCAGGAGTTTCAGCGTCTAACATTATTCCGTTGTCACGGTCCAAATCCTAATCTGACAAGGCAAGACAATTGGTTTTCTCAATAACTTCGTCTTTTGACTAGCAGGCCAAAAAGTTTTTGTCATGGCTGACAATCTTGAGTTTACCTTCTAGTTTCAACGACAAGGTGCTAAACCAGAATTTAAGAGCTACGAGGTAAGTGTCTGCAAACTTGTCTAGCAGGACAAAGTACATCTTCGTCGCATCTACGTCAGCGGTCTGCCAACATTGAACATCTTTGACGGGGGAATTTTTGTTAGTTGTCTTACTACAACCATTTTAGCTGAATTATATGGACAAAGCATTTTATGAGTTTGTCATTTAAATGACCAAGAAAGAAGTATGTATCACAGCGTAAAGGCTTTATTATGCAAGTTTTGGTCTCTGCTACAATGCCAGTAGTTGCATACAAAAGTTATGGTTCCGTTGCTCACCCAGGAATTCGTTATGTAACACGCCGAGGCCAGTAAGAACAGTAGAGCATGCTTTCACCGTTGCATCTTTTACGTTGTCAAGCCATTTTGGTTTGCATAAAAAGCCAGTTCCTTTTTTACAGTGTACGTTGTCCAAATAGAAACAACAGAACACCCGTGAACGCTAAATCTTAGGGCCTGCTGGACTGATGGTCCTTCCCTGTTCGACAGGCACGACATGCACTAGATATTGTACCACCTGACATGGGAGTCGATGGTCAGAGATGATCTTGCCAACTGGCTGTTGTGGCGGAGCTTCTCCCACGTCTCTTCTCACTGGGCCTGGGCAATTGAACATGATGCCTTCAAGTGGGGTTGCTGTGGAGATCCGCCTACTTGACATCCAAGCAAGACTGTGCTTGAGGTAGCAATATCCGTATACCTGAGCGAGAGTCCTTTCAGACAAGGAGGAACCTTAGATGCTCAGGAAGATTGATACTGAAGTGAAGGTCATGAACACCGGATCGGTTATTATGGCAGACTTCACTGCTCGCGGAGAAGGTTTGGCGGTGACTTGCAGCAGTGACTGTGTTGTTTCATTAAGAAAGCTAAACACTTGTTGGCCTTAGAATTGAAGTTTTGTTTGTGCTTCTCAGAGCAAAAACATGGTGAAGGTTGGCAAGAGGAGCTGCGGTTAACTTGTGTTGACACTCAGATCGCTAACGCAGGAAGACAAGGAGAATGCAGTTTTGGAGACCACAAAAACTGGTGCGCTTGGTCCATTCTCTGATACCGTAGAAGTGAAATAAAATGATATAACTAGCAGCCTATTTTTACATTGTAACGTTTACTGATGCTGATGGAAGTAGCTTCAGTTTAAAAGTATATCACGAAAAGAAAGGTGTGATGTAGCTTCGTTTCGGTTCTAGTCATGGCTATGAATAAAACAAGATTTCTTTTTTTTTTTCTCTTCTACAAAGGACAGCCAACGAGACGTGTAAAAGCCTTGCAAGCTTAAACCTGCACTCATCAGCCCAACCACCCCCACCCCCCCCCCCCCCACCCCCAACAAGCAGTGATCCTAGTCATGGTTAACTTTAAGAATGAAACATATCATAAAGTGGAAGTCTCTCTCTCCTCCATCTCGGTTATAGAAACTGAAGTTTCGGGAAGTGGGGTTAAAGCATTGACTGAAACTCATTGGAATATACAGAATACGACGGAGAAGTTGCACCATCTGTATTTCGTTTAAACTTTCTAGCTTAGATCAACTACAACAAACTGAACTTTACTCCTAGCAAATCCTATCCCGAAACAAGTGTTAGTCAGTCAAACACCAAAGTTATTATATACGTTAGAACGGTGGTTGTAACATTCTATACAGATATTTTTACCAAAGTGGGAAACATTTCAAACAAGAACTCTAGCTAGAAAACAAGCCACATCTTGTTGTGCCTCGAAAACATGAAAGAAGAAACATAGGGAAGATCTGCTTCTTTTTTTCCTCCAGTCCTAGTATTCACTCTTGAAACCCTTAAGTCGTTCTTGATCATCCACAAGCTCTACCAGCGCTGCTTAAATATTTGTAATCATTAGGATTGCTACTTGAATAGTTCCCTGGCTACTTAAATATTTGTAATCATTAGGATTTGTTGCTTGAATGGTTCCCTGGTAAAGAAATTAAGATAGAAAATAACATAAGATATATGGTTTTTACTGGTTACTACTCCAAAAACATCAAGGAAAAAAGGAAAACGAAATCAAGATCATATACCTAAAAGGAAACTGTCCCCTTGGATAGCTGCTGGCTGCACTAGAATCATCTGACTAGTACTTGCTTGTTTGGCTACCAAGAAAAGAAAAAGAACTTATCTGAAGTAGAGTGAGTAAAGGTTTCGTAGCCAAGAAAGGTGCGAAGAACCAAGAGGCCCAAACTTCCACTTCTAACATTGCTTGCTCAGATGAGCATCCCAGAAACAGGAGCATCAGCATCATGGCCATCAGCATGTGCAACTGCACTTGGAATACTCATTTGAGCAAGAAACGTTACAAAGAGGATTCCATAGTTCTCTTTATCCATCACCAACAAAGAGAAAACAACGAGAACCCTTGACTCAGGGTTTTACTCCAAGCAGCAACATCTATAAATAGATGCGGGAGCCAATGCAAATGACCAAAATGCCAAATGGAAAATGGCATACAAAGGATTATACTAGCTCCTTGGTTTTTTGCCCTTGGGTAGGGTTATAAATGGTAATCCGAACCTGTTGTATTGATTGGGAGGGTCGGTGGAGGGTGTGGCAACAAGATAGACAGATCAAAGCGTACCCAACCGAGGGAATTGTAGGTGTTGATAGAATGGCAGCTAAAGATGGTAGGGGAGCCAACCACCAAAAGAAATGGCGACTATTCTAAACGAAGAAAGATGTGTTCCATCAGGAACTTTTCATTACTGAAGAAACGCAATAATCTTTTCAGGACGCCATCGTAGCCGTTCAAATTGAATTAATTCTCTTTTCCATCATTCAACTGTGACCCCCACCAACCACAGCCAGACCAAGATCAGCCCGGAACTAAAACATCTTCCACCACCTGGTCGTGTCGGCATTGTGTTAGTGGCCTAAGTTGATTAATCTGCCGTCTAATTATTGGTTTGCGTCAGCTATTAGGGTCCACGGGGCAAAACTCCACGGGTTTTAATAAGAAACAGTATCAAACCATGTTGCAGTGGGGTTTGAATTTAAAACCACACCGAAAGTACAACTTTCTTTGATATGGAGTTTCTTAAGAATTTCTAAGTTACTGTTTTGCTGTAAAGAGATTTGGACGGGCGGGTCTAGTTATAGGTTTCTTTGGCCTCTTGTAAGAAAGGACAACGCTAATCCTATAAAGGGTTGTTTTACTATTGGAAAAGTGGTCTAGAATTCAGACAAAAAGTTATCAATGCTTGTTGTTAGACCATCGCAAAAATGGGCATGAGTTTCATCTGATGATGATTAAAATTTGCAATTTGTCAAAGTTAATGGGTCCAAGTGGCTGGTCCGTTTAATGGATTACTGGCCAATTGGGCATAAAAAGGTGTGTTCTCCATTATTAAACCTTTACTTAGTGAGATAGCAATCCCTTTAAGGCAATGATTTTGCAATCCCATGACAGTTGGTATCTTAGGAGTCTCAAACTCACAATTTTGACTGTGTTTAACAGAAATCCACTACTCACCCATGGCGATCAAGATAGTTCCAAAAGCTTTACTAGTTTTAAGTTTAATTCTCGTAAGAAGTACCCTTTATCTCATGTATATGTTAGTTGTATCTAAAAAAGATCTCTTCTAATTTTGACATCATTCTTATAAGAGCTAGATTTTTGTTTAGCATCTAGAAAAACTCAATCCGTAAACATTAGACAATAATGTAAGAATTGACTTGTAAGATGAGGACATATGTTTAATTTTAAAGATGATTTTTAATACAAAATTAGATATATTGAGACACTCAGCTCCATAACATTTTCAATGCATCCCCTTATAGTTAATGTGAACCCTAAGTTTCATTCGAAAGATAGTACATCCTCTTTCAGGTAGAAGAGTATTACCCTTTGAACTTAGGCTTTAATATTATATTAAGAAAACTCATTTTCCTCCTTAAAAGAGAGCTTGTAAGGAGTGAACATATTTTTCCTATTAAATATGATTTTTAATTATAATTTAGGTACTTACACTGGGTGGATAGGTAAAAACAAACAACATTTGTTACAACTATAAAATTTGTTGTTCCTTTTGAATGAGATCTCAAGATCATTCATTAATATATCTCATAGTTTTTTTCTTATTAAGCTTTTGGTTAACATACTGTTAGGGATTATCATATCATGATTCAACGTAATCCATGTCAGTGGTACCATTAGATAAATATGTCATTCTAAAAAGTTCAACCAAGTAGACAATCTAAATTCAAATACGAATATATCTACATATAACAAGTATAACATGACAATATATTGGCAATGAATGTGAGAATATACTTCGTACATGCCCCACCAAATTCATAATGAGTGCCTTACAACACGAACTTTCGTTACTAGGTTAAAATGTATATTTCATTCCTCAAAACTTGCTTGTAAGAGAGAGAAGAACATATATACATAAATTAATGCATGCTTTTTTTTACATAAACTCATTTCAACGCACATCATTCACATATTTACCGTAATCTTTTCATTTACCCACCCCATCTTTTTACTATATGTACATCTATATGGTTTACATGTTCCTAAAGATTGGTTAGCACAATACAAGTAATGGAATTCAGTAATGTATAATAGAATACTTATAAACAAAATATTGTAAATAAGTACATTTATTATGAATTTTTTATAGAATTCATAATTATTCCAACCTATGTGTGAATTATCTATTAATATTTAGCTTTCTTTTTATAAAGGAATAAAATTTATGCTTAGTTGACAGATAAGATATTTGGTATAATAGATGGTTGGGGAATGAAACATATTAGCTATGCAGGAAAGTTACAGTTGGTAAGATCAATCCTGATTTCCACACATACATTTCGGATGCAAGTTTTCTTATTACCAAAGCAAACAATTTATGAGATTGAGAAAAAGATCATGAACTTTCTTTGGGCAGGTAGTGCAGATATACGACGCTCTCACAAAGTAGTGTGGCAAATAATTTGTTCATCTAATAAGGAATGAGGATTGGGATTACCAAATCTTAAACTTTGGAATAAAGTCATTTTGGGACTTATGCTTTGGAACCTTATAAATCTTCCAGATGCTTCTCTATGGAGTAAATGGATCCACAGCACCAAATGTAAAAGAACTTCAGTAATGTAGCTTGATATCAAAGGTTCCATGACATAGAATTGGAGAGGTCTTTTTAAATTAAGGCCTGCATTTACCTTGATTCTTAATCGATCTACCTATTGCTGCAAAGAAATTTATCAACACCTTCGACCAGTAAATGAAAAAGTGGATTGATGTAATCTCATTTGGACTGGTGGCATCAACAAACATAATTTCATTAGATGGCTAGTGTGTCAAGATCGACTTTTTACAGCAGAAGAAATGGTACGATGACTTCATTCAATTAACTTATATTGTGATTTTTGTCAATCCTATGTTGAAAATAGGAATCATCTTTTTTTTAAATGTCCATGGACAATGAGGGTTTGGAAAATTATCCTTGCTCAAAATGGAATTAGACATGATATTGGTGGATGGAATGAAGAATTGCAATGGATGATCAGAGCAACTAAAGGAAAGGATTTGACTACCAAACTTCTTAAGTTATTTTTTTTAGCTTGCATTTATTGTATATGGGTAGAACGTAATAGAAGACAATTTCAAAGCAAAAGAGTAGATATTCCAATCATGCTAGCTAAAGTAAGGAAAATTGTACGAGGGAGAGCTTATTTGTTTAAAAATATTAAATCCTCATAGGAAAATGTCATTTTGAGTGAGGTTTGGAGGCTTTCAACTTCTATATTTTCGTAATTCGTGTAATTTTAGGGTATACCTCTATGCTTTTGTACATTACTTCTTATAAATGCACACTTACATTTCCACCAGAAAAAATAAAATTTATGCTTAGTAGATATTTGATATTAAAAGTCTTAGTGATCTAGTTTATTTTGGCGGTGTAAAAATGTGAAAAGAAGAAGGTAAAAAGTGTTTGTGCTTTACTTAACTTGTCACATTAGGTCAAAAATGTGAAAATAATATACTTATCACAATGACAAGCATGTAACTACCTTTTTTTTTTTTTTTTTTTTTAAAGTACTCATCTATTTCCCCTTAATAATGATAATTATATGTGTCGTAATAGTACTTAGCAAATCTATCCCATACATAAAATTCTGGTTTACTTAATAGGAAATTAACTTGTCGCATTTGAAGGTCTTAGAGACACATCATCACTATTGCTCAATAAAACCCATGAGAAAAAATATCTTCCTAGAAAATGTCTAAATAAATGGTTAGATTAATGTAAATCAACAACTTGATTGATTAAGATATGACAATGTTTGGAAGAAAAGCGCACCGCCGATTTCCTTTCGGCAAAGGTGTTAATGCATTTATCAGATTTAGACGGTGGGTTTTAGTTCACATCAGTCCGACCAGTGCCGGAAAGTACGTGACGATCGCCGACCACGAAAAGACAAAGACGGAGAGAAAATAAAAACTTGTAAAGGTGTTAATGCATTTATCAGATTTAGACGGTGGGTTTTAGATCACATCAATCCGACCAGTGCCGGAAAGTACGTGACGATCGCCGACCACGAAAAGACAAAGATGGAGAGAAAATAAAAACTTTTAAAAAGAGACGCGAGAAGCTGCGCATCCGGGGAATCGAACCCCGGTCAGTACCGTGGGAGGGTACTATGATACCACTACACTAGATGCGCTTGTCTGTAGAAACAAGCAAATTTTACATACTAAACCATATCATGCACTCCAAGCCCATTGATATCTTTTAATCATTCAGGGACATCGTGGAAATTGTCACGATCATGGCGTCACTTCACACACCACGGTGCACGTAGCCCACCAAGCTCTCAGTGGGAGATGAACGGATGAAATAAGAGAAGCAAAGTAAATAAAAGGAGATGCGATATGAACCGCGTATAGTGTTCATCCAGGCTTGTATTTAATATTTGAACGGGTACCCACTATAATGTTGGATAGGAAATAGCAGCTAATATCCTTGCACTGAAGAAAAAAGGGACAAAAATCAGACTGCACATGGTCACCGGCAACCTAGCTCAGCCCTTCCTTCAGCACTGATTGTTGTATTTGTACAAAGCTTTTGAAGATCAATGTAGCCGATAATGGTGTCCTCAAAATCTACATCTTCCAACTGAGCTTCATTGAAGGTAGACCCTGACAATACAGTGTTCTTAAAGATAGCTCCTTTGAGATTCGCTTTCCCGAAATTAACACGATCCAGAACTGCATTTGAGAAATCTACACCTGCATTCAGTGGAGCCTAGTATTAGCACACATAAATTCAGAACCATGGCTTGTACAGCTAGAGGGACATCGGGGTTTCTGCTGCAAATGCTACTAGGCTTGTTTCTTTATATATTGAAGATTACAGTTTCAAGGATTGAAGTGTGTTCTTGTATTTGCTTAACAAAAAGGGGATACAATTGTTTGTGAATGGCAGTCAGTTGATAGAGACCTTCATAGAAGTCATAACAACTCCACATTCGATTTGCAGTTCATCTATTGGTTTCCGCTTTTATGGGCCAGGGTGTCAGAAAAAGTCCCATTGTTCTAAACTCATCACGTGAAACAAGGAAACCACATCTTCAGGGCCCCATGATGTGCACTAAATCTCACTTATACGGGCATAAGGGATGACAGAAGCTTTACTGATGTTGTATAGTAGGCTCGATGAACCTCCAATGGACCAACAAAAAGTTGAAAGAATAGAAAAGGGGATTGCAGTAGTATATAATCTACAGAGACAACATGTCAAATATCCTTTGCTGAGTGATTGCGACGGGAAGCCATGTGAACAATGAACAAGTGGATAGCTTTTATAAACACTACTAAAAGTATGAGACAGGAAATTACCCTTAAAGCTAGCTCCAACAGCATAAGCCTTTGACATCACCACTTCTGACATGTCTGCACCATCAAACTTTGCATCTGACATTAGGGCTGCAGCTAGAGACTTCCCCTTTAGGTTGGATTTGTCATTTGTGTAATCACAGAATCGAAGATCAATTGGTTTATCATAAACACCATTGGCCTGACCTATTGTGTTACCAACAAATGCTTTCTCACACCGATTAGGCTCTGTTGACAATGGAGGTAGTCTCTGCATGGCATACACATAACACAGCTGTTCATGTCCTTTACAAGTAAACTTTGTACTCTTCCATGAGATTAGAGTCAGTAGTTTTAAAGGTAATTATTACTTACAAAGTCTTTTTTTTTCCCTTCTAAGGATGAATATTTAGTCTACCTTTTAATGAAAAAGAACATTCATTCAAAACACCGAGAAGCAAACAGAAAAATGAAAAAATAGTCTTAATCACGCCATAGCAAGTCTATAAAACGAAGAGAATGTTTATTAATAGGTTTAAGAAATTTTTTTAGTGTTCTAATTTGATTTTTTCAGACATAACATCAAGTTAAGAAGTATATTTCATGGAGTCTATACCTGAGACTATCTTTTGTGCAGTTCGCTAGGTAAGCTTCAAAATGCCATGTGTTTAAAAATAATAGTTAACAAGTTTCTGAGAAATCACAAAGCACGGCCAAGTGTAAAAGCTAACCTCTTGCTAAAAGATATAAACCTATAAAGGTGGTCACATGCCAACCTAAGCTAGTTAGGGTAGCCATTGGACCACTCGTTTCTTTATTTTTCTCTTGAATGTTTCTATTATAATAAGTTGATCTCCATACCTGAAAAAGTTAGTGAATACTTTCTCAAAAACTATATAAAGTGTAAATGAATTTCTCTAGAAATGAATGAAAAAGTTTCTGAAAAGTATGCTCAGTTTTGCTTTCTAGAAAGATGTTTTGTATTTGAAAAGGTACTTTCTTAGTTAAATGTTTTGAAACAAATTCAATATCTTTTTTTGTGAAGTTCTTTTTCCTTCTCTAGAGTTTTCACAATAAATATTTCCTCCCACTAAGTGGGCTTTGTTGACAATGGAGGCACTCATTGCATCCCAAACACAACACATTTTTCCATGTGCTTTGCAAGTAAAATTATGATTCTTCCATGAAATTAAGATCATTAGCCTTTATGCTAGTTGCTATAATAATTTCTTCTTAATAATGATTAACTTCTACGTTTTATGTCTAAGAAAGAGAAGGTTGTCCATCTACAAAACACAGAGACCAAAAATCCAAAAAAGAATATAGTTAAGATCACAGAAGGCCATCTCCCTTTCTATTTCTTAGTTAAGATCTCTAGTACTAATAACTTATCACTAAAAAAGTTTAAACACCTACTTGTTCAAAATATTATTCTAAGAAGGTACGAATTAAAAAAAAAAATTTCCAGAAAGGAGGTGTGTGTTTTCCCTTTTAAGAAGTGTTTTCTGTTTTGTGTTTTGTACTTCGAGAAGTAAGTTATTTATGAACTATTCTTTTAAAAAAATATATGTTTTTTATTATTAAAAAAATACTATTTAAAGGCATTATCAAACATTACTGGTGGAACAATAGCTTGTCCCTGATCATGCACATGATATGCATATTCTTCAGCATCCATCTCATAGTTGGTTCCGTGGATCCAAAAAAACAGAAACCAAGTAACTAGAATAGCAAGAGACTATTTGCCTGTTAAGATCTTAAAATAAATATACATCGAAAGTAGTGAAAAGTGTCTCCATTTTAATTCCTTTTCCATAAAAGAGTACCTACTCTGGAGGATATGATTGGTTATGGGATTCTTAGAATATTAACACATTCTACATGTGCATTTTTCTAAGTCTTGAGAATCACGTTACATTCTCTAATATAATCCCCCTTTCCAGCATCAAAACTTTCCCCTCCTCTATAAGAATAAGGTAGAGGGTAAGATCGTGCGTTCATAATCCAATGAGTGGATGTCCCATTAATTTAAAAATGAGAATGTAATCTTCTCTACTTACTTTCTACCATGCTAAGATTCCAGTGCTAAACATCCCATCTAAAAATACAGAATTTCCTTCTTAAATCTATGCACTCAAAAGATTGAATAGCTTTAAAAGGAAATAAAATAAAAAGGGTTGTTTTATACAACGACCAAATAGTCATGAGTGAGGACCAGGTGGGCTTACACAAAAATTCATGCAAGAAAAGGAATTATAATGGAAAGAAGCCTCATCATCCTCACAATCTCAAGTGTAGATTCTCAATTTGAGAACCATTGTCCAAGTTAAAGGCATATATCGCTTAAGCATGTATTAGGTATCCGTGGTAGATATCAATACACGTACAGGAAAACAGATAAAAAGCAACATTTTTTTATAATGACAGAATCAAATATGGGTAAAAAATTTGATTAGAAGTGTGTTCCTAACCTGGTTTGCAGCAATTACAGGTGAGGCAGCAGTCACAGCCCAAACAGCAAGAACACCACAAGCTACACCTCTAAGTTCCTTAAACTGAAGTACGTTTCCCCTGGATTCAGAACCATCCCTAGCTTTCCAAGGCGAACCAGAAAACATTGGCACATATCAGCTTGACAATCTCAGACGTCGCTTAGTGGGTACCAACAGAATCAAGCTAATATAAAATGGGTGTTGCAAATAAGTTCTTAATGAAAATGGGTATATGCTTTTCTTGATTCATTACTCATTTCCGTGAGTTTGATTCGCATTTCAAATGTTCAATCCTTGACAAGAAGAAAATGAAAAAGAGAAAGAGAAGGAGCAACGAGGCAATCATACCCGAGCAACTGATTCTGACAAATGAGCGGAGTTCTGGGGTTGGGAGATCATGGCGTTTCGGGAAGCTGCTTCGAGTGGAAAAATCACTTCGTGAAAGTGGGATTGAAAGGTGCGCCATTTCTCTATCCGTCTAGGAAAGTTTGGAAAGGGCCTAGTGACTTATCCGTCGATGGTTCAGGAAGGTACATCCGTTTGCCCTACGTGGCACGACACGCAAGACCATGGAAGTGTTTGGACACAAAGACCTGAACCATGTCAAACTCTATCTCTCCAAGTTGTTGAATCCCATGTTTGGAAGATTCTTGTCGTAAGAAGTCATATGCTGTATAGCAATCTTGGAAATCACCCAACAAACAGTTAAGTTTATTATTTATTTATCCAAACTACTGCTGCATTAAAAAAAGATGGCAGCCCAATACAGGTGCTGCGCCAATCTTCCACGACAAATCAGATAGGCCTTTTGTACAAAAATTGGTAGATTAAAGTTCTTTCTTTTGGGCCTCAAACGATGAGTTTTCATTACTCTAGTTTTTCTGACGTTGCAGCCCATATTTCCTGCTATGCTTGTGTGATCTTAGCGCAATTTGCGACGACTTTGATTCATTGTTGTGATGACTTATTGGCCCTTCTTCCACATCTTTATTAAACGGGTCATATCCTTCTCGATTTGGGATCCAATGGATAAAGACTTCTGCCAAGAAATGAGGACTGCATGTGCTTTCTGTTGCAGCAGACAAGTCTCCTGATCAAAGAGTACTAAATATTACCTAACAAAGAGTACTTTTTTTTTTTTTTTTTTTTTTTTTTTTTTTTTTTTTTTTTTTTTTTTTTTTTGAGAAACAGGGGCGGTACCTGACAAATTTTATTAATACCAACAAGGCTGGGCGTAATAACTATACCTCGGATAAGACAATGCTGTTAATATGCTTCTTTCTTTGTTTGGGATTTGCATTCAGATCCCAAACAAAGCTACCTCAGGCAGTTGAGAACTCGTCCTTCTTGTCCTGCCTTATCCATGTGGACAAAATTTCATGAATGTCACTGTGCGGAGCTATGCATATTCGGGAAAGAAAAGAGCACTTTTCTATAATGACACTTAATCCAATGCTATGGTCCAATGAGAGGAGGTAAACTAGGCTTACAGCCAAGCCTAAGCCACTAATATTTGTCCCATACAAACTAATCATACTTTTTGTTGTTATTGTCTCCTAATTGCGCTACCCTAGTGCTTCTAATGTTCCATTATTTTGCTCTTTTCCCGTGACCTGCTTGCTTATGCTTTTGCTTTTAACACAATCTTCATGTCCTTGTGACTAGATTCACTTCCTTAATGCGCCACCAGTACTTTGTCAAGTGTCAAGTCTAGCCTAGTATTAAACACCTAAATCCATTTTGTCAGTAGTGAGTATACCCAAATTGTCGTGCCATTGGCTAGGAGAACTTGGACTAAAGTGATCAGAGGCCGATCTTGAGAGGCTGAGAGCAAGTTTAGCCTGACTTGTTTCCGTTTGTGATTCTGAAGTTGTCCCAAAAACTGTGGGACAAATTATTTCCATATCCGCGATTGACATCCAGGATCAGATTTGATTTGACACCTTAGTGACACTTGCCATTCAGGTGGGTCTTTTACTAGTCCCTGCAACCTGTTCCTACGCTATGGTTAGAGGGTGGGCTATTATGAGAAGTGCAGGGAATTTCCATCTTATTTACATTCAATGTTCTTAGACAAAAGTAGGGGAATCCAATGTGCCATTGAAGAGATCCCAGTGAGAAAGATACCATCATCCAACAGACAAGCAGTACGAAAGCATAAAGCACATTATTGTGTCTTCTTTACCTTTATTACCTTTTCATCATTTTGCTACAAGTATAAAGAAGTAAAATAGAATAGCTGTATTTACAGTAGGAAACTAGAGTTACAATATGCTAAACTCGAAAAGCAATAACATCGAGCTTATAAATATCAATGGTTACTAGCCTAATCCAAAATGAAGTTAGACTAAAAACTGGAGGGGATTGACATCTGCAAGTTCTGTCAGCAGAACAAAAAGAAGCAATCACTAATGCAGCGGTGAAGAAGTTAAAGAGTAGACTTGTCCTTGGTGAGCAAACACAAAACATTGCTGTCAAAACTCTAGGCTAAGAAAATGAATCGGTTTTGTGGAAAATGGCCAGCCACGCCCTCCCACCTCAAACCCGGTTATGATTGACCTTATCATGACATGGTTTGAAACTGGCAGACAAATACTGCAATCATTCAAGGCAGCCTAGCGATTATCGTGGCCAAGTTCCCCATCACTTTTTTGCCAAATAAACTCCAGCCCCCACCCATTTTAAAGAAAGGCTGAAAATGGGCACAAAGGCCCCACCGAAACCAGCATTATCCGCAGACAACATCTCAAATTACGCTATCCTAACACATGACTTCACGCCTCTTGCTGGCTGGCCCGGCAAACAGAACCTCTAATAATTAACAAATCAGGTTGCAAGTATCCAGATGAGTTAATCTCGGCCACTACCTGATCCAAGTTGGATTACCGTACAACCATGGAGCTGGTGCTGCCTGTCACAAACCAGATCCGCTGTAACACCCGATATATGAGAAGGGCACTCTAGACAAACCCAATACGTGGCTGCAAATGTTCAATGCAGAGTCTGTTCTGGTGGGTGATGCTGCCAAATGAAAGCTCACTTGTCCGCTTTCCCAACATCAGATTTGCAGCATGTGGTAGTCAAACCACAGCTATCATAACCAGGGTTTAGTGACTTCATGTCTGAAATAACGTGTTGCCAACCCAAGGTATCGTGATCTGATTCATCTGAAACCCTTTGCCAAAGCCACTAATATTTCAAAGATGTACTGGTAACCCATAATTGTGGAATGACTTTATCCGTCCATCCCAGCCTGCAGTCACGATAACCAGACCCCAAACATGAGAATTGGATGTGTTCTGGCAAGATGTCTTCAAAAACTTGTATTGAGATTTATGGATTGGAGATGGCTTCATAATTGGGTTTGAAGTAGGAAGCTTCTCCTCTGGCCAAGTTGCAGATCCCTTAGGAAAAGACTCTAGGAGGAATTCCTGGCTCAGAGAAAATCGAGCAGGTGAAGAAGCAAGAGGCAGAGTTTCCGCAGAATTCTCAGCCAAGGCTTGAAAGTTCCTTCTGCTTGCTAAGTTCTCATGCTTCAAACCACACCAAGGTATTGCAACAGATGCATTGATGGAGAAGCGTTCACAAGACCTAACAATTTTAGCTTGGGGAATGGCAGTGTCTTCTTGACTACTGCAGTTCCATAAGTAAACATTAGAATCCTCACAAGCAGAAACAATGTGTTTCCCATCTGAGGTGAAGGACGCAGATATAAGGCTTCCTGTCTTACGAACACCTAGAGAGAGACGAAAGGGAAAATTTAGAAACTAAGCCTTCATTAGAAACATCAATAATCACAATGCTATTTAGGTTTCCAAACATGAAACTGGTCATAAAGAGAAGCTATCTTTCAAAGTTCAATCCGCAGAAGAAAGATGAAAATAAGCAGATACCCTTGTATTTGCCAATCACATTAGCCCCGTGAAGGATTCTGACTTGTGAATCAGCACAGGTGACCATTATTTTGCTGGCGTCTTGAGGAAAAAACTGGATCAAAACAAACTACAATAAGGGACAACTGCAGCTCTCACGCGAAAAGGGAAACAATTTGAATAAACATAACCTGGAAAAGAAGCAAACATAAGTAATAACCACCTGGAAGCCCGTAATTCTTTGGCAGGGGGATTTTCTTTTATTGTGCACGCATACTTGATCATCCAATTGCAAGTGACTATCTGATAAAACAAACAGCACCTTTTTGTTAATTTGAACTGACACTCCAGATTTTACCCAATGAAAGAGTCACTCTACAATATAATCACAAGGCCAATGTCAGAGATAGCATTTTCCATGGAAGACGATGATCCCAAACAAATCATGATGCGAATCGACTTATCACGATTCGCATCAAATCATCTCAGAAGAAGATTTCTAAAACAAGCCACAAGAACTCAAAACAAACATATCTGAATCTCTGTCCTTAAACTATCTCAATCGTAATACTCCACATGCATAAAATTCAGGCCAAGACTTAATTTTGATAGTTAAAAGAATCAGCATAGATTCTTCTCAAGCAGCTTAGTTGACCTAAGCTTCCATCATAACTCTCCCAAAGTTTCCAAGTGACAATGTTATCAGAATCGAATATATCCACACTTTTGAGAAAATATCTGGGCCACTTTGTTAAGAGTATTCCACATGCAAGCTTAGCAGAATACTTTCTTCTATTCCATCTACTGCAACGATTACATAACATTATCATCTGAAAGATCTGAAAACAGATCTAATTTCTATGGTTGGAAACTCCGCATCTTACCATAACACACAATTTTCTACTAGCCTTAAACAAACTTCTTCTAGAACTGAAACGATTGAGTATCATTACAGATTAGAAAGCCAGCACAAGCAAACGGAATTATCATACAACTTGCAATTTCCTATAAACAATTGCTTTCAAATACACAGCTGCAGCTCATCTACAAAGGAAGCAATGCAAAGGATGACAGAGTTGCAAGTGCTTATCAATTAGCATACCTGAGACACTGTAAAAGCGGCAAATGCCAGTCATAGAGCCAACAACACTTCCCTGTAACATAATGAAAGAGATTCCAAAAATAACATTAGTTACTATTAATCACCTTTCTATAATGTACAGGAACAAGAAAATCAACAAACCTGTCCATCAGGGCAATAACACACTGCAGTGACAATTTCTCTTATATCAGTCCAATCAACAACTTGACAACCAGAAATTGCCCAAATGCGAACTTTTCCATCTATTGAACCACTGATGAAATAATCATCATCAACGGGGTTAAACTGAACGCATGTCACTGCATCACATCATAAAATAATATAAAGAACTTTCTACAAAAAAAGAAAGAAAGAAAACAAAAGATGTATGGCTTAAATATGCAAATCCCGTGATAATACCAGGATACTGCCCTAACATATATTAAATTCTGCAGAATTCCTTAGCTTAACTAAATAGATTATAGGAGAAAACAACGAGATAACGCACCATAATTACTATGTGGAAACACTTTGAGGCAATGCTCAGATCCCACTTGCCACAGACGAACAGTTTTGTCAATTGATGAAGACAGCAGGTACTGCAGCATAACAGACATCACATTTCACTTTCATCAACAGATTGATTTAATTTTTTCTGAAAAAATGAAAAAGAAAAAAAGATGAACTAGCTTTCAAAAGATCACTTACATTATTCTTTGACCATGAGAGATCCAAGATCTCGTCACTGTGGCCATGGAACTCATGCAATGGTTTCTCTAATAACCGGAAGACTTTAGGGGGGAAAATGACACATGCTGAATCTGAGGTGTTGTTCCTCGGACTCTTCAACCTTCCAATTTTCTCTTTGTCCACAAAGAGAGGTTTTAATTCAGATAGATGATTTACAGTGAAATATATACACGAAGGATCTATTACAGGAATGTCAATTTCATTAGATCTCTCATCCTCCACCACCTGCCAGCAGCGGACAATCCCATCCTGACCAGCACTTGCAAGATACTGCCCGTCAGGACTAAATTTCATGGTTAAAATTGAACCCTCATGCGCTTGGATATCTTGCCCCATGTAAAGAGCTGATAGTTCTTTCAACTGCTTCCTGCATGGGCGGACCTTCACTCTCTTAAGCCTGTTAAATGGAATTGTGTCGTTGTCATCAGGTCTTAGTTGATCAGCATCCTCTTGACTATCAACAACACATGCCATGGAACGTAATCTACTCAGCCAACCCTTCTTAGTTCTCTTCATTGATCCGAGCACATTTTTTGTCTCCTCAGCTTCCCTCTCTATCAGTTGTTGAAATGAAATGGATGACATAGAAGTATTCTCCGACTCTTCAGCCCTTACTGACTGACCCAAAGCTACTTCTCCACCACAATTCTCTTCTCGGCACACAACGTGCTCCCTTGGACTACACTGTCTGGAGGAATTTGTATCATCTTTAGACTGGCAACTCAATGAAGACCGACTTGAACAAAACTCACCTCGGAAACCTGAGGTGCTCAACGCAGCCCCACTATTTTCACTAATTCTATCAACCACTTCTTCCGTTCCATCACTACATATATCTCCAGAATTCTTACTTCCAGTGCGATCCAAACTCAATCCCATCCGACCCAAAAACTCACTCCGACGCTCTTTAATACTTCTTGGGCTCCGAATCCATATATCATAGCTACAACTAACCTCAGATGCCTCAACACTGTCGGAACTAGCATCTGAGATCGATGCTATATCCTCTTGAGCGTCGAAAAAACGATATTCTTCGTCTTCGCTCAAGCTACCCATTATTCTTTGGAGTTCAAGCCATGAAGACCCACCTCAAGAAGCCAACATTTGAAGCCCTAGGCAATGTGCCAAATCCAAAATTCCCTACAAACAAGCAATCCCTCGAAAAACTTAAAAAAATGGAAAAACAAAAACACAAAAATCCAGAATTAGTTGAACGGATATATTATATTAAATCAACCAACAATGGTAACAAAAGCAACGGAACAAACACCAAGAGATCCAACATGGATCCCAATCCACACCCATTGAACCTGGTCTCCCACAGGCAACACCCAAAAGAAAATGTAAATGAAAAATAAAAAATTCATTTGAACCCAGAATTTTGCAGCAAATTAAGGATCCCATACGCGTCACAGCACACAGAGAACAAAACTCATTGATGAAATTTGAAGATCCTACGACTACGCTTGAAATGAATCCCAGAACACGTGTAAATACGAAAAGAATTAGAACACTATCCACAAACAAATAAGAATGTGACGTTCCCAGTGAAAATATAAAATTTTGCTTACATGGGCTCCTTCCTACGAGATATCTTTGAAGCTGAGGAGGGCAGAGATCGAAGCATCCATGGAAATTTGGAGCTTTTTGGCTTCTCTCTCTCTCTCTCTCTCTCTCTCTCTGTGTCTCTCTCTAGGAGGAAGCAAAGAAGCACTGCGGAGAGACAATAAACAGCAAATAAAAATGTGCTACCGGTAAATGATGTCTTAATTACTAATAAATAACTAAAAGAGTTAGGGGTAAAACAGTAAAGAAGAACCCAGTCCTCGGTAGACATCAATGAATGGCTCGAGAAACGAGACTAGAATGTGTTCCATTTCTCCTCTCTTCTTGTCTCCCCCATTACTTACCAAAACCAATGTTCCTGTACCATCCTTAAACACCACATTTTCTTCTTTATTTATCTATTTATTTATTAAATTTTGAGACTATTACTGAACTGTCAGGGCAACCATTATATAATTATCATCTTAATCTCATTATTTTCATATTTTCTCCCTTAAAGGAATCGTGTAATTATTGCTCCTACCCTCACAATTCTTGCAACTTCTTTACAATTCAAAATGAAGAAGATAAGGGAAATTTTTTTACTCCAAATTTGTTCTACCAGCAATAAAATAAAAGATCCTCTAAAGCTTTATAAATAGTAAATATTGAAAGTTGGTGACTGAATAATGGACTGGTCAATGGTCAGAGAGGACCCCTACGTTGTTTTTATACAAATTCGATGACATGTGGATGATCAATGTCAATTTGTCACCCGTTTTCCTAGCTCATGCTACACCCGGCAGGGCATGGCCCTTTTTGCTTTTGTTCACCTATTTATTTATATATATTTATATTCCTAATCTCATAAATTTGGCCCTACCCATTTTTAGATATACCCACCAAACCAGAAACTGCAATAGGAAAATAGTTTTTCAATTTTTTTATTTTTTATTTTTAAATCTATGTTCATGCAGTATTAACTAGGGGAGGATGCAACTTTGTTGAAACTGCCGACCGATATGGTATGGTAATCATCACAGAACATAATAATGACATTACTATTGAATTACTAGATATTAGTTTACCTCCGTTAGGTTTGTGTCTCCATTTAGGCTATAAACACCATGAAAAGTCAAAAGGGAAAAGAGTTAATTGTTCCCAGTAAACCGGCAATTAACTTTAGTTGCTTGATTAATAACTCAATGGCAATCATTATTCCCCTTGTAATTCAGGCAACTTTATTATACTTTTAGAGATTGGTCTTTGTCTTAACATGCAAGAGAGCAAGCTTTAGGTTCCGATGTAAAGGCTGTCCACAGCATTTTTATGCACGTCGATGGCTGCCAAAAAGGTAAGAAAGCAAGACCATCGGGGGGACGAATCGATGACCCTTTAGTCGTAAAAAGAGGAGCCTAGCTTATATACAGCTTCTGCTACATCTTTGTCAACTTTTTTTTACCACTTTTGTGTGATTGTGAGGTGCTCAAGTCGTATTCAATACCAAACAAGCAGACAATGTGGTTTATGCATTGGAGCTAGACCGGAATATGGATACTGACTTTCATCTTTGTCGGTAACTAAGCTTTCCCATAATTGCATTTAATCACAAAGTATCCGCCTGCAATAATTCAACTCTAGAAGGAAATGGGTCATTCGTTCTTTAGCGCAGGAGATTATGATAACAGGACTTAGGATTAGGAAGTCTTAAGTTTGACATCGGACAGTTCATAAGTTAGTTGTGCGCTTAAGATAAAATTAAAAAAAAAGTTATCGTTCATAATGACATAAGGATGAGAAGAAGTTACGTAGATTTGTCTTTGCAAACGTCATGCATGAGGAAACTTGCCTGATGCCTCTACATGAAGCAAAATCTTGATAAAAATAGCAAAATAAAAGCTTATTTCAAAACATACCGAGAGCTGTGCAAGCATGCGAAGGGAGAGTTTGTAATTTAAGTCTTGGTACAAGTTGGTGTTTCCTATTCTCGTCACATGGTCAAACACAGGATTCCCATGTGGATGTACTGTCCATTGTTAATTCAGGCTCTGGTGCAATAAAATCAGCAAAAATTAGGGCACCAACAATCAGAAGAAAGGTTATACAGCGATTTACAAATAAAAAAAGAAAGAAAGAAAGAATTAGAAGTAAGGAAGAAGAAGAAGAAGAAGAAGGGAAATAGGTAGTTTAGCTAACAGCAAAAACATTGAAGGAAAGTTCTAGATTCTAAGTTGTTCCATAATGGGTATATGGCTTTCTTAAATTAAGCAACTTTCCTTCTATGGTTTGACAGCCAAAGAAATCAACGAATTGACCTTCGGTTATATTTTTAATCCTATTTTACTTCTGTGTGTATAGTTTATCCTTGCTGTTTGCATACTATCTAAGCAACAAATCATTCTTGGAAAAACCGAGGTGGTTTTGTAATTGGTGAAGCCAAACCAAATTTTTTTAACAGTTGACTCATATTTTCATTATTGTATTCTTGCATTCCGGGAGCATAATCCACAGTTTTGATACACCAGGTCCAAACAGTCCCTTGTTTTTTCAACCATTTCACTCTAATCCCGATGAACCCTAGCATTTCTTTTGGTGCTTCATCCACCAGGTTTTATTGAGTGGGATAGAAAGGATGAATCTGTTCTTCGTTTAGAAGGGAGGGTCCATCTCATCTGGCCAAAACCCTGTCTCTCTCACAAACATCTGGCTCACGAATGGGTTGCACATGATCGGAAGTTGACACAGATTACATAATAGTAGGGGGGTCAAACTATGAAAATCTGCAATTATTCGTTTCTTCATTGATACTTAACAAAAGATTTCTTCTTTGTTGCGTTCTTGCCGACATCTGATGAATCTCTTGGCTAGTAGTTGATTCTATAAGGCCACAAATCATTGGGAAATGATGCATTTATAAAATGATTTTAAACTCTTCCATACCAACCACTCTCTTTGGTGTAGAGGAAATCAAAACTTGTGTGGAAATGGGATCATCCTAAATTATTTGCATTTCCAAGACAACTAATATCTGGATTCATTGCATGTTTACAGACGTGTTGGTTTGCAAACCATAATAATTCCACCCATTTCAACTCTTCTTTAGACAATTAGAAAATGAGCAGAATCTGATAGGATTGGAAATGCAGGAACGTTCCTTGAAGCATTGAACCTGTTAAGAAATACACAAAGAGTTCACATGCAGTATTGAATAAAGGGCGCAAATAGTTGATTCCTCTTTACTTCTCTTTTCGTTTGCTTTGTTGGTTGCTTCAATTAGTTGCAGCGACGATAGGTAAGATTATGCAGAAGCACGTCTATCTGTGTTAGCTCAGAGTAGGCCTACTATAGCCATTGAAACTTGGTTTTAGATAAAGGGAACGGAAAACATACAAGCCATCAAAGGATGAGTCGTGTCAATATCATGGCATGGCCAATCAATATTTCTCAGATTATCCATATCTATCTAGTGCTGTTCAGCTGTGAGATGCAAATAATTAATGATATTGAAACAATACGACAAACTTGGTACTTATATCACGATGTGACCTGCTGCTCCTGGTTGAAACGTAGCCTTCTTTACGTCTGAGCAACTCTTAATTTTTTTGATTCCTCGATTTCCTGTTATGCAGCAGGAACTCCTACAGATCTGGATTCTGTAAGTGATTGAATGCTTCGAGTTTTGGACAACATAACAGTGGTATTATTCTTTTCATGTGAAGAACTGCTTTCTCTATTGTAATCAACATTAAGAGGATTAACGAATACCACAAAGAAAAGGGTTAGTGACTTATTTCTGCACCGCCGCTTTGAAAGACACTGTTCATCGAGTTGACTTCTTGAATAAATAAATAAAGTGTGGGGTAGGAGATCCATCAACGTCTACTTTTTATAGTGTTGAAGAATTTTCGAACGCCAATATGGTGCAAGAACCGAAGATAACAGGCTTATCTTAGTGGCTTTGAAGCGATGACAAAGGAATGAAGCCAAAACCATATGTCGGATATCTCGAGAGAGATGATGGTGATTCTGATATTGCGATGATAGGCCTCACCGGCCAAAGTACTACGGTACAGGCAATATGTTTGAAAACAGTGTCTCGTTAAAGGCTAGGGAGGTGAAGACTGTTTTCCGCCGGACAAGATTAGCTTGTGGGTGTGGGATTCCAAGGATGCATCTATCCAAACTAACGAAAACATCTTTTACTTACAAAGTTATCTGTTAAAGGCTTATCTCAAAACTTTAAAGCATTAAATAGAATAATTTAATTACTTATAAACTCAAAAGTTTATCTTCATAATTTAACGTGAGACAATACTTATTTTTAACACTTCTTTCATTTGTATATTGATATAAGCATTGCAAGTAAATTAAAGCTTATTCAAATAACATGCTGATACAATACCCATCTTTAACAGACATTAAGCAACGTTAATCAAAAACAACATTCGGGACCATGCATGGAGAGTGAGCGAACAAGATAAAGTCCTATTAACGCCTCTGGCAACAGATCCTTGGGAATCGAGGAGGAAGATCTCTGGTACAAAAAACGACCAACTAGATGGGCCATGTAACACCCGCAGACAAGAAACTGCAAAACAGAGGAGTTGAAAGTTGGAATAGACGACAAGAACGTGCTGATGGGTTGTGTCTGATGTAGGGTTTTGTACCGGGCTAAGTTGGTACTTATTTTCGAAAGAATAGGGTGGTCCAGGAGGAGTGTGTATTACCTCTTTTTGGGTGATCGATCGCTAGTGATCATAAGGAAAAGGAAGGGGGTTGGGGGTTGGGGGTTGGGGGCTGGGGCCTGGGTTGGGACGGGTCTGACAGATTCTTTTCCACAAGTTGCTAAACTCTGTACTGGTGATACAATAAGTTGTACAGTGTTAACCACCAGTATCTTTCTATGTTATGTTTAGTGGTTGCAAGTCACATGCACTGGGTATGTACTTGGAGCTTGAAATGGGCCTGCTTCTATGATTAAGGAGTTGCTGTACTAGGGGTAAAATAAGTTATACAGTGTTAACCACCATTATCCTTTTATGTTATGTTTAGTGGTTGCAAGTCACATGCACTGGGTATGTATTTGGAGCTTGAAATGGGCCTGCACCTATGATTAAGGTAAAGAAAAATGATAATTTAAAAAAAAAAAAAATGATCCGCTTAGTAGCGAACTTTTCCGGGGTTCTGAACCCGACGTGAATCGAACACGCAACCTTCTGATCTGGAGTCAGACGCGCTACCATTGCGCCACGGATCCGGTGTTGCTATGTTATGTTTACATAGCTTAATGACGTTTACTACAGGCTTCTCGTCAATCATTTTAATTTTATTTATTCTTAGTAATTCATTTTCACCCCTAGGGTCATTGTACTTAAACAATTTGCTTCGAAATGCTCTTTGTCTATGGACTTGGGACATGCTTGCTATCTTTGATTTCCGTAGTCATCATTCAACTTTTTGGGTTTATTCTTGCTTTTGGTTATGCATGCAAAATTTGGACCATCATGTTAGGTGTTGCTGCTCTCCTTTTCCTCTTTATTCTCTTTTCTTCTAACTTCCAGCAATTAATAATTGAAAGACACATCTTTTCAGGAATATAACGATAGCGAAGTAAAGCACAAGAGACCCGCGGCCACGAGGCATCTCCCCTGACCTTTTTTCCTTGGTTGATTGAATGAATTAGTCCCCTTTATCCAGATTATTATAAAATGAGTGTGAGGCCCCCTAAAATTTTTTATCAGCAATTCTTACTATAACTTCAATTTTATATAACGTCCCTTGCAAATTTATAGGATTTGATGGAGGGGTTTATGGAAAGATTATATTGTATAAGAGTTTCCGTCAGTATTAACATAAGATCACTTCATTCATCACTTGCAATATGTTAAGATAAGAATGAGATCAGAAGTGTGGCCCAAGAATTCTTGGAAATTTGCAGTTAAATGAAATAATGAATTGTGGGTCAAATACAAGCAATCGGGAGAAGTTGGGAAGACAATGCCTCTGTAAGTGGTCAAGTGCTTTCAATTTACTCAGCGTGGGGGGATCTGTAACAAGGGAGAAAAGGTTAGACAAATTGCTTTCAATTAACTCAGTGTGGGGGGGATCTGTAACAAGGGAGAAAAGGTTAGACAAAGTGCTCAGTTGGGTATTCATGTTCATATCCGTTGTAATCGTAGTACAGTCTCTCTCCCTTTCGTATATCTCTGTTTGCAATCAGTAAAACACGACATTCACAATTTACATCATATCTCACACACTTGAGATTCTGCTTCTTTTTGCCATCCCTGCAACAAAGATCAGTCTCCTTCATTAGATAGCATCCTACATACCCCATTTTTCTGTCAAAAAAATTGTCTAGAACTTATAACAGAAGTACGATAGCTAAGTGACTGATTGTAGACCATATGCACTACGCTGTATTAGCTTAACACACGCAACAACTGAGATGAGTTCTGGGGATGGGGAGGGGCAGAGGAAGATCATGGATTTGATTTAGCCCGTATGCGTTTACTTGAGCCAATTATCTTCTTTACTCACTTGAAGAAAGGCCACTGTAGAGCTACCAAAATAGCCAAGTTTCTATATGCACTGCCACTAATGATTCGCCTATACATATTGACATGACTATAGCCAACCCATCCGCTATTATATTTGACTATGACATGCAGTAAATCACCCTTCATTTTGACGAAGACAAAAATCTGCTAAGATTGTCGTAATCATCCAATGGGTACAATCTTACGAGAAGCAACGAATCCAGATTGTCTCTAATCAACTCGAAGAGTTCTGTAGAGCTTATTATTTGATAGCTAATTTTGAAGGGAAGGAAAAAAAATCGAGATTCAAGATGAAGGATGAGCTTACAATGTGTGATTGTTGATGCCATTGATGAAGCGGGCAATGTTACTACGCTTGTCAGGACAAATGACAAGGCTCTTTGAAGGATGGGCAGCAGAAAGCAGCGTCATCATGCTATCTCCATCATCGTTTTCACGATTGTGTAAGTAATCAACATCTCCAACATATTCTGTAATTATTGTTAAATCCTTTATAGACCTATCTGCCTCAACAGTGAACCTGTTCAATCAGACAAAAGATTGCCACCCAATTGAGTTACAATCAAGTTTAGGCACAAAAAAGAAAAGACTTAGTTATCTATTCTTACCCTTCTCGACGATCAAAAACAACCATTAGAGGTGGCCATTCTCCTCTCTCCATCATGCTCTTGCACAAATTCAAGGTTTCAGTATCCTCTTTTGACAAGACCTGAAATGCAGTAATGAAAAGATAGTATCAGATATCGAACAAGTTTCTGAATATTTGATCTCAAGAAACACAGTAGTAAAATCCAAGAACCGCAAGAAACTTCATATAAATAGAGGTATGCTTTTGCATTTGCAAAATGCTGAAGTCAGCTCCTATGCACAATAGGCAATAGTACCCTATCATAAAGGGCCCAATGATCCAAAAGAGTTAGCATATCTCCTATAGCCAACCATCAATATGAGCACCATATAATCTTTAAATGAACAATGCAAAAGGTTTCACACTAGAGAATCCTTAGAATGACTATCTTGCAGGGCATTGAACCAATTTGATAATAGGCATAGAGCACTATTTTTCAATATACATATTAAATAGTGTGGAATTATTGTTTCACGTCAATTGAGATCTCTTTTTAAATATAAAAAAAATTACCATCTCTCCTTGTTTTAAAATTTTAACATAAGTAAGTTTATAACTTGATATGAGATCCTATATTTAAGTCTATGCCTAAGTCTAGAGCCATGCTTATGCAATACCATGTATAATTGTACCAAAATCTAAAATTTTTGTGGTGAAATGGCATGTTAAATGAGGTAAAATTACTGTTTCATATTATTGAGAAGTCTATTCAAAGCCTAATTGGAAAAAAGAAAAAAAAGAATAAAGATTTATAACAATACCTGCATACCTCCGCGCTCAAGGACTGCACGATTAGCTGACAGTGGAGCCATGCCAGGTATGTACGTGAGCTCATTGCTAAATTCTGTCCCAGTGGCTGTCAATGCCGTTGCAAGTGACGCCATTTGCTCTAATTTCCTTGAAGGATCCTCACTAGGGTTGAACGGTAACAACCTCCTCTTCTTTTTCGAAATCACTAAGGTACTAGCCCGCTTCCGCTTCTTTCGATAGTCTGAAAAAAGGGGAATATTAACAGAATAATCCACATTTGCTCCCAAGATCCTTATTAGACAGACAGCAAGCGAATTTTACAAAGAAAAATGGACTTCAAAATTCACTTGCCTTGAGTAAATTTCTCGGTTAGCTCTGAAGATCTTTGAATGCGAAAGAAATCAATAATCTTGGTTTGAACAAGGGGGAAGGCTGCATATTATCATAGACAAACCCAATTGAGATGCGAAACTTGAGACATTACAGTGCAAAGAAATTAGAGACTGTGAGCCCTCAAATTTGTCCGACTGTACTACAATAAGACCAAAAATTGAGATTAGCACTATAATGGACTTTGAATGATCTAAGCTTATGAGATTTATAACATTGTTTACTTATAATGGTGTACAATTTTTCAATGAAATTATGATATATGGTGTTTGGATACATTCAGTCTAAAAACTAGAATTAATGTGATCATGTTATGTTAACTACTTACGGCATTTTCTTTTGAATTTAAAGCTTTTCTGTTTTTCACCTAAACTAATTATTTATCAATATCACACATCTCTACTAAAAACCCAATGCTTACTGGTACATGGATGTAAACTATGCACTTCTTTCAATCCACTCTTCCATAAATAAAGATAGATTAGGAATCCCATGAGACTATCATAGATACACGGAATTCAAGCCCTTGTCGCGCTATAACCTCTTAGTGAACTCTCTGGGAATTCTTTTCTGAAGTGAACCCATAAAGTGGCATTATGAGACATCAATCAACGTAGAAACTTCTGTAAATCTAGTATTATATATGCTGATTTAGTTAAATTCCACTCTCATTTCTAACTCAACACTACCAAACAGAAGAATCAAATCCAAATAACCTATAAAGCGACAATGCGATCCTCAAGATATTGATGCCCAAAAGAAAAACAATCATAACCAATAAGTAATTAATGCACGGGACTAGAAAAGTGCACATAAACGCACAAATTAACCACCACCATTTCCTGCATTAGTCAATGGGAACAAAGATGCACCCCATCAATACACACTAGAAACCCACAAATCAAATCATCCAAATGCGCGCCGAATGAAGTTAACGAAAACACAGTGTTTACTAATCAAAGGAAAATGAAATGTTAAAAATAATAGATCCAGAAACCATCAATTAGACCAGAGCATATCATTGCTCAGTCAAATATCAAATATCTCAAACACAATAAAAAACATATAATCATCTGAATCCATATTGTAAAACTCAACCAAACTGCGCATCATCAACAACAAAAGAAAAACCAAATCAAAACCCATAAACGTACACTTCAATCTTTTCTCTTGCTTGGAGCAAGTGGGACAGAACCACGACCCCTTCGGCACCGAAACCAAGATCGGCCTGACGCAAAATATATGATACCCTTTGTCGCACTTGTCACATAGAAGCAGCTTGGCCGCGAAGTGGCCGGACCCGCATTCCTCGCAGCAAACGTCGTCCTCATCCTCCTCAATAGGAGGTCCCGAGAGCGGCTTCGGAGCTCGAGTTCTCCGCCTCAGTACCATTGTCGCTTGTGTGGACGCCATTGCAAGAGACACCAAACAAGAGAAACTAGGAATTTATGTGCAGATGAAAACACTGAATCGCTTTCGCGCGCCATTTTGGTTTCGCGGGAAGTTGGTTTTTTTGGCGCCACTGTTTTAAGTTATGGGTGGGGCCTTATTTGTTCATGGGTTGGCTCAGGTCCATCTTTTGATGGGCCTGTTTTGGGCTTGCTTTTCCGAATGATTTAGAATGTACAAAGGCGACGTAATAACTATCTCAACTCGACTTAATAAAACTATAACCTGAACGTGGGTTTAATTGTGTGTTATAATGAGTAGAACTAGAACACAGCATCCTCATTTGTTTGCCATGGATCCCATAAACCAAGAACGTCTCCAAATCCACATGGTTTCTTCCACCGACTCGCCCGAGTTCACTCGTCTCACCCAGTCTCTGACTCGCTCGTCAATCGTCGCACTCGACGCCGAGTGGAAACCCATCCGCACTCCTCAATCGCATTTCCCCACCGTGTCCCTCCTCCAACTCGCCTGCCAACTCGGTCCCAGGCTCATCGCCGACTCGGGCGAGTCTTCCGAGTCGGAGACTTTCCTTCTCGACTTGATTTCAATCCCTCTGTCATCAATCTGGGAATTGCTCAGAGATGTTCTCGTTTCACCTGATATATTGAAACTAGGTTTCAGATTTAAGCAGGATTTGGTTTACTTGTCCTCCACTTTCTGTGCGCAAGGCTGTGATCCTGGGTTTGACAGAGTAATTGCTCAACTTTTCTCTGCTTGGTTTCCGAGAAAAGTGTAGAAATTATGCCAATTAATCGGGTTTTAGTTGGGTTTTTCGTTTTCTTTTCTGGTACCCGATCCCACCATCTCAATATTTTTTTTTCTTTTAGATGAGGTTTCCGTATAATGTGCAACATGAACTATCAAGAATTCAGATTGACATGCATTTAATTAATTCTCACTTATTAATCACGGTTAAACATTTAATTTCTGAAGAGCTTAAGAGAGATTATGTTGACCATCATTGAGCGTTATTCCCAAACATTTCTGTTGGTAAATGCTGACATATTATTAGTTGCTGCATTTTGTTGCAATGTCCTAGTGAATTGTTGAAGGTTGAGCTTGTTTTGCCGAAGGTTTCCTTGTCTGTTTTATGAGACGAAATCCTTAAACCTTATGTTATGTAACATGAGAAGTGTGGAAATATGGTTGATGACTTGTTTTGGTTAACCAAGCAAAAAAATTGTTCAATTGGAAAGATAGAGGGCAAATTTCTTGGAATATGCTAAAAGTATCTGGGGGTTTTTCTTCGTTTATTTATTTATCTTTTTCTGAGTGTGTTTTTTGTGGAGGTGGGGGGTTGTTGGTGGTGTGTGTGGCTTGGTTTGACGGTTGGGTGGTTTGTGAGGAAGAGGTTGTAATGAGTTTCTGTATACTGCGAGGAAGGCTTCGTGTTAGTATTTTGAGCTGAATGACCACTTTCATACCAACCATACTAATGTTTTATCGATGATTGGAAAATAGGTTGAGCCCTTTTTGGATATTACAAGTGTATGTAATCAATTGCAACATAAGCAACATGGAAGGAAGGCATCGAAGCAAATTAAGAGTTTGGCAACCATCTGTGAAGAAGTGTTGGGCTATTCTCTTTCAAAGGTTTGGCTCTTGGATTATGTAACTTTTTTGCTTGATTCCCAAGATAGGAGTCTCTTCTCACTTGTTGCTTGTTATTTCATGATCCGTTGCTTTGTTCTTGAGGTATATGCAATTGTGTGCCAACTAAAAATAAAAATTCATATGATCTGCTTCTTCAATGAAATCAACAATGCAATTTCTTTTTTATTAAAAGTACCTATAGCCATTGTCCACAAGATATTACTTGTAAAACCAAAAAACAGTGCTGAATTAATAACAAAATTTTATTTAGTTGTCACCATTCTTGTTGTTTGAATTCTATTTATAGTTCATATCCGACACCTCCAAACAAAAAAGAAATATCTTGAATGTTACATATTCGATCTTTAAAGCTTTTAGTTGAAGTGACTCTGATGTTGTCGTTGATTCTGAAGAGAAATCCCAACTCACACACATTGGAGGGCAACCACAACGTGGGATTTAGATCCGAGTATGCAAGCTTCATGCCTCTGATAACATGTTAAATAAAAAGAAAATTAACATTCATCTGCATGCCTGCATTTGATTAATTTAAAAGTCTTACAATTCTCTAGGGGCATGCTTTTCCACTATCTACACACTGCATTTGACCGTACACTTTGACTAAAAAAGAGTTGGATGGAAATTACTGCTTTTGAGAATGTATTTCTATGAATTTTAAGTTTTGAAAATTTTATGTTACTCTTTATCCTTTCTCAACGAATTACTAGAGATCTATGGTGTATGCTAGCCTTCTGGTTATTGCATCACAATATTCAGCTATGTTCTAATTTCATACTTGTGATTATCATTGTGTACAAAAATTTAATTTTGTATGAAAACAATTTGCATCGAAATTGGGATATTTACTTGGGCTTCTGTTGTAAGGCATTGCTTCCGCACCTGTCCAAGCTAAACAAGGAAATGTTTTTCTTCCTGGGGATCTCAGTCCCCATTGTGGTTTTGGATTGAAGTTCAATTACTATAAGTTGTTAATTTAACTTATATCTCCTTTAGGAACTTCAATGTAGTGATTGGTCACATCGTCCTCTTACAGAAGAGCAGAAAATATATGCAGCAATGGATGCACACTGTTTGCTTGAAATATTCAATATCTTTCAGGCAAAGGTTGTAAAAGAAGGTATGTTGTACGTTTAAGTCTTGTTTGCTAAAAATGTTATAGAATTATGTGCAAAGGATATCTGGGAGAAATTAACATGTCTTTCAGTGTTTGATGTCTTTGGTTTTTTGTACTTCTGTAGATATATTTTTCTCTATGAATAGCCTTATGGTTTGTGACTACTGCTAAGTTGTCTTGCTCGTAATTTCTAAGATGTTGAAAGTGCAAATTTTTCTACACAACTGCATGCTGGAAAGTGTGTTTGCAGTCTTTAGGAGTTTCATTTAATGTCCCAGTATTTTAGTTGTTCTTGGGAACAAGGGACTGGAATACATCTGAAAGAGCAGATTCATTCTGGCACTGCTTTGAGTGGTCATCAAACAACTAACCTGAATTTCCATGAATCTGTAAGAACTAAGATTGATGTCCTGCCAAGTGAGTGTTTCATATTGGACAGTGATACCGCAGTTTAGCTGCATCCATGGCCATCCAAAATAGTTATGTGGATATCTTCACTTGAAAGACTGGAATAGTCAGTCTCAAAAGCTTCAATATCCAAATCTAATTTTGTCAACAGCAGATACCTGGAAAAATAGATGAACAATCAAAGTCCCTCAGCATTTTCCTGTTTGACTAACTAAACATTGGTTTATTTGTCTACAAGTATCTGAATGACGGATTACTCATAGAACTTTGTGCTTTGACTTTTTCATCGTATTTCAAGTATTGATGGCTATATAAAGATGTATAATACATCTTGCAGCAATTGGTTTCATCTCACTCACTCATTGCATTTCTAAATTATCACGCATAACAAAATTGCTGTTTCTCCTTTACATCTTGGCTCATGAATTTGTTGGGCATTAGTATGGTCAGATCAAATACAATCATGAACAAAGAATATAAGTATTCTCTTAATTCATGGAGATTTCATTTCATCAAATTCCAGGCCCCTCTTGACATTCCTTTTCCTCCTCTCATCTTACTCCATGCAATTGAGCAACATCCATTTTCTTATGGAAGCTTCTTGGGCCTATTGCAGTGACTCATTTTCACAATATCACCAAACCAGTTACCCCAAATGTAAATCTTGGGTTGAAAGAGGTTCTTGAAAAGCATGATATGAGCAGTAAAATTTTGAGGATCAAATCTTGTGAAGCTTTAGATATGGTTCGGGCTATAGCAACTGATTTTTTACAAAGAACAGCCACAGCAAAGGGAATACTTTCACGGTCATCTTGCCGAAGTAGTATGCCCATGGATGAATCTCTCTTGATAGTTGTAAAAAAGTATGGGGAAAGGATTTTATTGAAAGACTCAGACAAAAAGCCAAAGATCAGAAAAAAGAAAGGGAGAAGACACTCATCAGCAGTTGTCATTCGTAAGGAAAAGCAGTTAGAAGATTTTGATGATTGGCAAGGCCCTGCACCGTGGGATTTGTCCCTGGGGGGTGATGGATGCCCAAAATTTCTATGCGATGTGATGGTAAGCACTTTATCTCATCCGTTTATGAGGTACTTCTCTCAAAGCTAAATGGTTTTAGGTTTTTACTCTTTACAACATGGTTAAAACTTATTGACCAGAAAAGAAAAAGAAATGGAAAAGCACTTACCAATGGCAGATTCCCACACTTAGTAGCTGAGCGACTAAAGATCGAACCCTTTCTTATCAACCTGTAATCTTTTTCTCTTTCTCCTTTTTCTTTTCTCTATGTCCAATAATATTGAAACGAAAACTTTTAGATTCACTGACTTCATGTGATAGCATTTAAATGATCGTTTTGTTTTTGCAAGCATATGCCTAATCTGAAATTTATCAGGTTGAAGGTTTGGCCAAACATTTACGTTGTGTTGGGATAGATGCTGCAATTCCATATTCAAAAAAGCCTGAATCCAGGTATTCTTCATATGATCGATTTGACTGGATAATATTATTCTTATTTTTAATTGTTCACTGTAGATTAACTTTATCCATTTCTTATGCAAACTCATTGTCTTCTATTTTAACTGTGGTCAGGCAGTTAATAGATCAAGCAGTCAAAGAAAAGAGAGTGCTCTTGACACGAGATGCTAAGCTGCTAAGATATGGGTATCTGATAAAAAACCAAATTTATAGGGTGAAGAGTCTTCTCAAAAATGAACAGCTACTTGAGGTAAGTATTTATGGTTAAAAAGGGGGGTTGGTTGATTTTTGTAACATTTGTGGTTTGTGAATGGGGAAACTACTTCACGATTATCAACCATAAAAATCTTAAAAAATCATAAAACCATGCAAGTGATAGATATGGCAGGGAAACAATTGTTAGGACAAAACAACAATGTCAAATTCTTGTCACCCTTATCTTGGCAGTAGTTTAAATATCTATTATTGATATTAGTTACAATGACAATCCATTCATTATCATGCTTATGTTAAGGTAAAGACATGATGCTTGATATCTTAGCCGAAATCTAGAACTCTAAAAGAATTTGTCAGAATCGGGGAACTAAATAGGACAAAGATGGCCATCGGCTAAACCAGTAATGTAATGTCTTTAATTGGACCTTTATTTACGAACGTGTGGCCCCAAATTTGTTGGAGAGATAAGTGGAGAATTAATGATGATCCACGGAGATGAAATATTTGAAATGAAATCTGGATTAGAGATCTGGTTTTAGCGTGTCCTAGCGATGATGGTGAGTTTGCATTGTTAGGTGTAAGGTTGTGGGTTTGCTAATTGATGGGATGTTAATGGTGAAGTCTGATAAGAACGCCCTCGTGGCTTATGGATGCCTTTATGTTTTGTCAATTGAAGTAAGTAAATAGTGTTGTCGGGGCTAATGAAGAATAATTGCAGGTCATCCAAACTTTCGAGTTGAAAATCAGTGAGGATCAGCTGATGTCAAGGTGCACCAAATGTAATGGGAGGTTCATCCAAAAGCCTCTAAGCACTGAAGAGGCTGTTGAAGCTGCAAAAGGTTTTCAAAGAATTCCCAACTGCTTGTTTGACAAGAACCTAGAGTTTTGGCAGTGCATGGAGTGTCACCAACTTTATTGGGAGGTACTGTCATCCTATCCAATTCTCCTCTTGCGAGTTTTGTGCACTTGTCAGAGCTTCTGATAAGATGTATGGTTTTGATAGCCGACTTCCTTAACTTGAGTTTGATGATGTACACACTAATGTTACAGGGAACCCAATACCATAATGCAGTCCAGAAGTTCATTGATGTATGCAAGTTGAACGAGTAATCAGAAGTTGACATTCATTATGCTTTAAGATGCCACTTTATGCCCCTCATGTTACAGTAGAGGTCCTTTTCAGTTTATGTATAAATTTACTCGTTTCATGCGTTTTAAGTAATGTAATTTTTTGTCATCCATATCTAGCAGACGATCACGACATGCCCCCACTTCGTTTTGGTGATGCAGTGCATAAAGATGGCTGAACCATTCTTTATATGGGGAAAAGCTGTCCACCAACAGTTAGATAGATTATTAAATGTTACAGTATGGGCGTGACACTTGTCTTATAATGAAATTTAATTCTAACCCTTTGTTTCCTAATCATTCTTTATTTAGTTGCCCCATCTCAGTTTCACTCACTACAAGTAGTCATGCTTGTTATGCCCCATTTGTGCATATATCTCACATACGCAATCCCAGTTGCGTGACAGATTGCCTAATGCCCCACAGCAAAAGTCAGATTGATCTCAGAATCTGAACAGCAGCATTACTGAGATGTATTACAATATTATAGGGGACAAAAGAGCCTAGGAATTTTCTGATTAGTTAAGAAGGGAATGTTTTGTGGGTATAACTAATTTAACACTCAAATAGGATGGATTTGCAACCACCATGTCCTCTGCATGAATAGGTTAACTTTTCTCTTTTCCAGTGGGAAAATTTGAATTTGTTGGACGCATGCCTTGACCCGTTGGGTTAGCTGTCCTCTTTATAAAAATCAATACCATTACTTTTAAGACGGGTCATCAAAGCACCAACCTGCAATGTGATTGGTCTGGGAAATTATATTAACGAATGACAGAGGAGATGTTAGGCGAGCATAATAGAGATAGAGGCGGAGGGAGGGAGGGAGGACCCACAAGTAAATTCTTCTGAGTGGGATGGGGTCCACACTAGTTGGACCGTCCTACCATGTCTCTTTCCTGCCAAAAGATCGTGTAATAAGATCTCGAAGAGGAATGCCTTCCCGGAGTGAGCCCAAGGGAATGTGAACTCTTGTCTCCTTTTGAAAAGGAAAGGAAATTTCCTCCTGTGAAGAATATATGGGTGGTTGGTTTGGTTTAGTTTTGTTGGTTGGTTGGTTGGTTCTTCTTTTATGAAGTGTTACCATCAAATGAGGAACAGTAATGTCATTTAAGAACAGCCAAAGTGAATATGTAATTCGCAGGTATCAAAGGAATTGGCTCTTCTCTATGATGGGTTTTGTTTTGTTTTGGTTTTTGCTTAGGAATTGGTGCTAAAGAAAACAGGGGAGGAGGAGGATATGGCAGAGATGGATGGACTCGTGCAAGGTGACAGAGGAATTTGCTGAGGCCGTGGGACGAGAAAAGCACAGAAATATTCCTCTGTTTGTTTCTCGAGTATCTTAGTAGCCCCATACAGGGGTGGGTCCCGTGATGTGAACCCACTGCTCTCCCCAGTCAAATCACCCTTCACTCTATTATTTAAGCAACGCCCCTACTCTATCAAATCACACTCTACTCACCCATCTGTTGCGCTTGATGTTATATTCTCATGTTTTCTGTATGCACCTCCTCTTCAATTATTGATATTGCTTGTCCCATCTGTCCTTTTTATTTTTTATTTTTATATATATTTCAAAAAAATTGAATTGTGATTTTGCTGTATGAAATTATACGTAAAAATGTTTTACGTACAATGAAGGATATTTAAATGACAGGAGGCATGGGGTTACGTCACTCTCCGGACAAATGACGCAAACCCGACACGGACTTCGAGACCCCTAATGAGGGAGGGAGTCGGTGACCTGTGACGCACCAGCGACTCTGAACTGCTTCAGCACGTGAAGCACTCAGGTAGATCCAATCATCAAATCATCAGACGGCTCTGATAGATTCGCAAGCGTGGCTTACTCTGTACCTATTTTGGGACGTAAGATATTCCCAAATCTCACTCCCCCGGGCCACGTTTCACCCTCTCATTGGATCCTCCTAAGCGAAAACAAGAAATTGTTTTTGACGTCACTTTTGGGTGATAGAAAGGAGAGGCAGTACTAGACTGACGAAGAGAGTGTGATAGGGTACGGTTGCGTAGTATTGTGATTTAGGAATGATGTTGGCTTGTCTTTGGAGACGGCTACAATACTTTTCCCGCCGGGGAATCCCTGTAGCGACGAGTCGCCCGGGGACATTTTCCTTGCTGCCAAACTACCGTCCACAGTGCGGTATGGAAGCCGTCGCTTTCATGGTTATATTTTGAACGTTGTAATCTCCCTCTTTCTCTCCGGTGCTTCCACTTTCTTCGTGATGTGGGTCCTTCTGCATTCATTCTGATTTTGGGATTAGACACTTTTCTTTTCCGGACAATCAATACGAGAAGTTCTAATCCCATGTGTGACGCTGAGACTGTTTTGGGAGGGTCCTTTCTGGGAAGTTAATGGGGTCTGTCTGAGATCAGTTAGTCGAATTCCATAATCATGGAGAGGGACTTTCCGACCAGTTCTCTGTTTTTGATTGAGTTCACAGTGCCGAGAACACGAAAGAGATGAAAAACATTCGCTTTTACTTTTTTATGCGTGTCCCGTGAAGAACTTGGTAAGCCTAGTGGCCACACAAGGCCTTATTGAATCCCAGAACCGACATACAAGACTTTCTCTATCTCTGTCTCTCTCTCTTTCTCTTTCGTGCAAAGAAAATTTGGTATAAAAAGATTGAAAAGAAATAGAAAGAGCAAGAATCGTGTCTCGATTCCTCATTCCCTGGTCAGAAAAGAACCCACTAAAGTCGTTTTTCATTTGCACAAGGTCACCCGCAAAGAATAAGATTGACCAACTTATAATGAAAAAAAATATATGAGGGTGACTTTTTTCACTTCATGCGTCTATAAACATATGGAAAACTGGGAGGTTTCCAGCTCAAGAATTTTAAGCTTTTTCTTTGAAACATCATGAAGATCTGTGGAGGTGATTAATAATATATTTAAAGACTTAGAGCAAGTCCTTTGGCTTCAGGAGATGATCCACCCCGTTTCAGACTTTGGTATATATTAATCTGAGATTATCCGCACCTATTCAAACCTGTTCCCTGAAAAACAAACGAGTGCAACGTAATGGAGGATGATTACGAAGGTGTGAGAATGACGAAACTAGCCTCTCTCTCTATCTCACACACAGACACACACTCTCTCTCACGGATATAGTTGGCCAACACATGGAACCCCCCACATATACCGTCTCTAGTGTTCCATCCTTGCTTTAAGACTATCAGCTTGAAAAGCGGGTGATTTTCATCTCCTGGAAGACCATAGCTTTTTCCCTTCTTTTTTCTTCCTTGTAATCCATGGATACAGCTCAGTGGCCACAGGTAAAGAGGCTTTTTTCAAAATTTTCCTGTATGAAATTATGAATTCTCTTCTGGGCTAGGGGGCTTTCAAGGCCAACAAAAGAATATTTTGGTATGGGTGTTGAAATTTTTTCTGTCTGATTACTTGTTTTAAAAGTTAGCCTTTGCTTTCCCCTGAGATGATGTTGTTCAGTTCAGCTCCCCACTAAAACTTGAATCTCTATTGCTGTCTTTTAAGATCTTTCATTTTGTTCTTGACAGTACTGCACTTTTCTCTTTCTTTTTTCAACCATCTGATAAAGCGCCCAGAAAAGTTAATATAATTTGTTTTTATTGTTGGTGTAATCCTCAAAGTGTAAAGCAGCTTCCTCGTTTCCTTTGTCTTGTTTGTTTCCTTCTACTTTCTTTCTCTTTCTTTGTCTTTAAATTCTTTTTCCAGTGGCAAATACTTTTGTTTTGATCAACTTATGGCCTTTTCCTGTCGCTTCCCTTCTTTTTCTTTTTTTGTTTTTTCCGATTTCAGGGAATTGGAGTGGTTAAAGCCATGGAGGGTTCAAGGCCTATGAGGGCAAGACCTCAAAAGGATCAAGCTTTGAACTGTCCAAGGTGCAATTCAACTAATACCAAGTTTTGTTACTACAACAACTACAGTCTCTCTCAGCCGAGATATTTCTGCAAGACTTGCAGAAGGTACTGGACTGAAGGCGGCTCTTTAAGAAATGTTCCAGTTGGAGGAGGTTCCAGGAAGAACAAGAGATCGACTCCGTCGTCAACTCCACCACCTGCTTCTTCGTCAAAGAAGCTTACTGATCTGACCCCGCCAAGTTTCCCTCACTCTGCTTCTCAGAACCCTAAGATCCATCAAGGCCAAGATCTTAACCTAGCTTACCCACCTGCTGAGGACTACAATAACATGTCTAATTATGTCGAAGTTCCCGGTATTGACAACAAAAGCCACCATCAAAACCCTAGCTCTTCCTCTACTTCATCTCAACTCTCAGCCATGGAACTGCTCAAGACTGGGATCACTTCAAGAGGTTTGAGCTCTTTCATGCCGATGCCAGTGTCCGATTCGACCACAATTTATTCAACTGGTTTTCCAATGCAAGAATTCAAGCCCACACTTAACTTCTCTCTTGAGGGGTTTGAAGGTGGGTATGGAAGTAGTCTCCAAGGCGTGCAAGAGACTGGTGCAAGGCTCTTGTTTCCTATGGAGGATTTAAAACAGGTCCCTACTTCGAGCGAATTCGAGCAGAATAGAGGGCAGGGAGACTCCACTGGCTACTGGAATGGAATGTTAGGAGGAGGATCATGGTAAATAAGCCTGGGAAGAGAAATGGATGAACGAGAAGATGGGGTTTTGGCTTGTTTTTCTTCCTCTTGGTGGGTGATTTGGTTTGAGTTGATCAAAACTAACAGAATAGAGTACATGGGTTTCTTTCTTTCTTTCGTTCATTTTTATTTTTATTTTTCTGGCTTTTTTTATTTTTATTTTTTTGGGTTTTCCATCCTTTCTCCCGTATTTTTCTATTTCCTCTGTACTTCTTCTGCCTTTGTCCTTCTGCGCACTATGATCAATGTGGATGTTTGAAGCTTTATTTTAGGTTGGCTTCAAAAGGGTGTCAAACTGTCAAGGGAAGCTGAGTAAGGATAGAAACAAAGAGGCCAACGACATCCCTTTTAGCGCTTCATTCGGAAGAGAAAAAACCTGACTCCTAGTTCTTGGCCATGCACCACGGGTCCTCGTTCCTGTCTTTCTTCTACCCCCGCAAGGATTCAGTGTAACTTGTTCTTAATGATCTTGCTTCAAACTAATAATGTTCCTTTGTGTTAATTAGCAAGAGCTAGTAAGATATAATTCTAGACCGTGTACGGAATTTGTTGAAGAAGACTTATTTCAACTTTGTCCACTTTTAGTTACGTTGGGATTTGTGGCTTGATTACTGCTAATTATATATGAATAATTTATCTCCTCCAACTTGAGAGTGGGGTTGGAATGATGACTGTCAATCCTTTACAGCAAAAGTTTCCCTCTTTCCCTTTTCTCTTTTTCTCTTTTTGCTTGCCAACAGGTCAGAGTTGTCAGGCCCTTTATCAGCACTATCTGGGTCGTAGAGATTCTTCCACCCATTAAAGCAGCTTCACGAAGCGCAAAGGATGGGAAGAATTCTCAGAATGACTAGGTATGACACATGAACCATTTGTTCACATCCCCATCTCTCTTCTATAAAACCCTGTCAGGAAAAAGGAAGAAAGACAAGAACGTGCTCTTCCATTTCACTATAGAGATCCAATTATGCAAGCTTTATGTAAAAGCATCAAGTAAACTGACCCGAGTAAACTCGAAAACCACCCTTTTCTTCAAAAACTCTTATCGAAACACTAACCCAACAGTGCCTCCTCCCCTAGAGTCGAAGGTTCATTAATTTTCTGTCTTCTCAGTTCCCATGAATTATCATGACTCTCTCTACATGTCCCGTGTTCTCTTTCCTTGTCTCCATTAAAGACATAGAAGTCTTTGGAACTCCACCGGCAGGCCTCTTTCTTGGCTTTACTGTGGGTCCCGCAGACATTCCTCCAGGCAAGCGTGCCATGGAATAATCTCCTCCACTCCGCAAATCCTCCGGAGAAATAGACCCTCCATTTTCTTTTTTATATATTGATTTTGTAGTGCGTCTAGTTTCATTCATTGTCGTTGTTTTTTTGTCTGAGGGGAGCGGCCGTAGGGTTAGGGCAGTGGTTGATGGATGGGGGGGCACCCCCTGATCATGGAGGTCCTTTTCTTTCCAATCTCAGTTATCTACTCCATTATTCTCGTCTTTGAATCTTCTTCTTTGCTCTTTCAACTTTGTCAATGAGATTAAAACCTTCACTAAACTTCATCACCTAGTGTCGGCAACAAGTAGGGGTCAACAATTGCGGTTCATGGCCATGGGGATTGAGGCCTCTAGAAGTGTACGTAGATTATACACAGGCTTCTACTCCGTAAAGCTTCCATTAGGTTCCCGTATGGACTTCTAGAATTATTTCTTGCATGCAATGTGTTTGCGTTCAGGGAATTTTTCTGCATATGGTTAGATTAATTGTTTTCTTTCGCTCGAGTTTCTGAAAGGAACAGCGTACCTTATTTTCTGGATTAAATTAGTCAGTTTTTAGTGAATCTACCAAACAAGGTCGCATTGTCGTCTACGTGACGGCTTCTTGGAAGATTTTGGAAGAAATTTAGTGTGAATAATTCTTGCTGGCATGCACGGTCGACAAGAAAGTCAAAGCCAATCGAGAACGAAGAAGAAAAAGCACCATGCGCAATTGAAGATCAAATTACATAATGATAAGGCAATAATTAGGTCACCAATATGTTTCAATTCAATCAATAGCGAGTGTTTTCTTTCACATTTACAAACTCGGAAGATGGAAATTACTATAAGCCAAATTCTCGGTCACCCCCCATTTTTGGTTTGCAATATTTTCTCCTTAGTATTTCTGTCGCTACCAAACAATGTGAGGTGGGGCAGATTTCATTTTCATTCTGGTCATTCTCTTCTTTCACTTTGTGTTGCAATAACTCTTTGTTCGGTATAATCCAATGACGCTAACGATAGTTTTTGTTGTGGTGTGAATGTATGGTCTTACATAAACAAATATCCTTGTAAAAAGTGTTGTTCTAAGTTTTAAGTTTAAACCCATGTTCTAAGGCATGGGCATTTTAAGTTTCACGTGGAAAGTATAGAAAATTAAATATAATACCTCCACATAATGCCTAAATGATTTAAGTTACATATAGATCATTATTTTTAAAATTTAACATGATATTAGAATTTAGTTTCTTTCTCAATACTATTATAGATTTAGATAAAACATATTCATGCAAAAAGTAACATCATGATATAGATATTCAAACTCACATCTTAATAAAGAAGCATGTTGTTCTAGTTAAGAAATTTATTAAAGATTTAATTTTAATCTTTTACCCATTTGTTTGTAAACAAAAATTCTCGTGAAAGCATTGTCTTATACTTAGGGTGAAAGGGCATATTAAGTTCCATATAAAAAATGAAAAAAATTAAAATATAATTTATAAAGAAATGAGTACTCCACTTAATGTCTTAGAATTTAAAAACTATTCTAATCATCAATGGGTTTTCTAGGGTTTCCGCTTAGGACGCAGGTAGAAGGGTTAAAGGTTTTGACGAACCAGTTATGACAATACCATTATCACGGGATAAAAAATTTATTTTCTGGGTAGTTCGTGATTAAACCATTCTTACAGATATGAGGTTAGAACTGCTGGATGGAGGAGAACTGAGTCTATCCACGAAGGTTCTGGCAAATTTTCCTTGTCTGGATTTTGTGATCCTTGCATCGAGTGCAAATCACGTTCTGGATCCTATGTTTTCTTTTCCCCCAGTGAAAGTTCTCTGGCCTAATTACTGTCTATAAGCTGCTTTCCTTAACTTGGTTTTTCCATTACGATGGAGAATCCGAGCAAATCAACATCACCTTCCTCTGATTTGTTACACCTGCTCGAATTGTTCTTCTAAGAGGGTACCTGAAGGAGGATTTATTATGATGTAGCAACATAATAAATATTTTGTTTAATCTCGAAGGTCTTTTGAGGACAGGTACAGGTGGGAGAGGATGGAAGTGAGAACCATGGGAGTTTCGTCATGCCATGATTATGGTTATCGATCAACAATGGACGAGATATTTCACTTTCTCGCGTAATACGTGTAGCAAAACGATCTTCAGGCAGGAATAAGAGATGGTCATGGGGGAAAAGCCCCAGTGGTTCAAGCCCGCTGTGTTTGGATTTTGTTTGATTAAACCGAAAGCTGCCTTCCTGTTTTCGTGTAACGTTTAAACGGCATACTACCATGATGTCTTTCCTCGAGCGATCATTAGTTGACAGACGAGGGGGAGGTCACAGGTTTGTCGAGATGGGCACCATGCTATAAGAACAAGTTCCATACTCGTCGGCTTTTAGCCGTTATGTTCTAGGTGGGATCGGGTTGTGTCTATTTTCAGGAAGCGTCTGCGGATCTCCCACGAGGTCTGTCCTTTTTAACAGAAAAAGAGAGAGTGAATCAATGCTTCCAAAAGCGATAGTCATGATTCGGACATGCATGGCCGATGCAAAGACCATTCCTGACCAAGAATCCGATGCCGTTCTAGGGTCGCCAGCTAACCCTGAGAGGGTTCCTTTTGGCCACCACCCACCGTGAGTTGTCCTCGTCCGAAATGAAAGGTTCACCTGAAGATGGTGAAAAAACGAGCTCCAAGCAGACGAGTCCAGTTAACTGGTGGGGCCAAGAAGGAGGACCGAGTCAATGGGGGTTGGGAGCGCCTTCAAGTCGGCCATGGGCCACGTTAACAGTAAGGAAAACGATGTTTCGCTACTAAAGAGGATCAAAGGTCTTGTCTTTGTTTAATCTGAGTAACTAGAATGTCTGCAGTTAGGTTGGTGGGTTCAGAACAAACAGGTACGAGATTTCTTTGGGACCAAGCTCTCGTATTCAGCTCTAATAATTGTCCGATACACTCGTGGTTCGAGGAAGTTGCGTGTCTTGAAGAATTGGAGTATTCAGAATGAAACCAGTAACTCCTACTCGTACAACGAGGAGTACCTGGAAGGGGCTGATTAATCTGTGTCCTTTGGAAATTCGCATTTGAAGTTCCTGACGTAATACGCTTTCGTTCTAAGCATATATAGCCTCGTCCTTTTACATCATATTCCTATAGTCCACTGCACGGCCCCGGCCACAGCCAAAATGCCTACTCAATGTCTGGAACCCATCACTTATCCACCACCACTTGCTTCTACCACCATTCCTAACAAACCCAATAGTGGATCTTTTCAGTGTGTCAGACCAATCAATCAATCCATGCACATTTCTCGGCGGACAGTGCGAATCCAATTATCAGTACCCCACGAATTCGTAGATTCAAGCATTTATGCCTCAATTCTTGAAACTTGTAAATGTCCAGGTTTTGGAAAACAGATGCATGCCCACGCTATTAAATCCGGCTTTCATGGACATGAATTTATTGAAACGAAGTTGCTCCAGATGTATCGGAGATGCGGCTGTTTGGAACATGCTAATTTGTTGTTTGATACAATGCCGCTTAGAAACTTATATTCTTGGACGGCCGTACTCAGTGTCCATGTGGATCAGGGGTTGTTTGAGGAAGCTCTTTTGCTCTATCAAGAATTACAATTAGTAAATGTACGGATGGAGTTTTTCGTGTTCCCGGTTGTCCTTAAGATTTGCAGTGGTCTTGGGATGGTAGAACTTGGAAAGCAGTTACATGCCATTGCGGTGAAGAATGAGTTTGCTTCAAATATATATGTGGGGAACGCTCTGATAGATATGTATGGAAAATGCAAAACTTTAGATAGTGCTAAGAAGGTTTTGACAACGATGCCCAAGAAGGATTGTGTTTCGTGGAATTCTATTGTCACGGCTTGCGTCGCCAATGGAATGGTTTACGAGGCATTGGAGTTTCTGGACGGAATGTCTACGGACAATTCGATGCCAAACATTGTTTCTTGGAGTGCAGTTATTGGAGGGTTTTCGCAGAATGGTTATGATGTAGAAGCCATTGAGCTGCTTTATCAAATGCAAGCTGCAGGATTTGAACCAAATGCACGAACCCTAGCAAGCGTTCTTCCTGCTTGTGCTAGACTAGGAAATCTAAGCCTTGGTAAGGAACTGCATGGCTATATACAAAGACATGGGCTTCTACCTAACCCATTTGTTGTGAATGGACTAGTTGACATTTATAGGAGGTGTGGTGAAATGGGGAGGGCTTTCAAGATATTTTCAGAGTTTTCTGTGAAAAATACTGTCTCATACAACACAATCATCGTTGGGTATTTTGAGAATGGTGATATCTCCAAGGCCAAGGAGCTGTTTGATGAGATGGAAATAGCTGGCATTGAAAAGGATATAATTTCATGGAACTCGATGATTTCTGGATATACGGACAGCTTCATGTTCGATGAAGCTTTAAGCATGTTTCGACACTTACTAATGGAAGGATTTGAACCTGATTCTTTTACTCTGGGAAGCGCTCTCAGTGCATGTGCTAATATGGCTTCTCTGAGACAAGGGAAGGAGGTACATTCTCTTGCCATTGTTCGAGGTCTGCAATATAATACCTTTGTCGGTGGAGCTTTAGTAGAAATGTACTGTAAATGCCAAGACTTAACAGCGGCTCAAGTGGCTTTTAATGAAGTAAGTGAAAGGGAAACAGCGACTTGGAATGCTTTAATCTCTGGCTATGCATACTGCAACAAGAAAGACCATATTGAATATATAATCCAAAAGATGAAAGAAGATGGTTTTGAGCCAAATGTGCATACATGGAACAGTATTATTGCCGGTCTTGTGGACAATGACCATTATGATTTGGCCATGAAATTGTTCAATGAAATGCAATCTTCTCATTTAAGACCTGACATATACACAGTAGGAATTATTTTGCCGGCGTGCTCGAGGTTGGCCACGATTGAGCGAGGTAAGCAGGTTCATGCATATTCAATTAGACATCGGTATGACTCAGACACCTATATTGGAGCGGCACTTTTGGACATGTATGCAAAATGTGGAAGTATAAAGCAAGCATCGCTGGCTTATAAAACGATCAGGGACCCTAATTTGGTTTCCCATAATGCCATGCTGACAGCATATGCCATGCATGGACATGGAGAGGAAGGAATTGCATTGTTCCGTAAAATGCTTGAAGATGGATTTAGACCAGACCATGTGACTTTTCTGTCAGTTCTTTCTTCATGTGTTCATGCCGGGTCACTCGAAACAGGTCATGAGTTCTTTGATATGATGAGATATTATGAGGTGAAACCCACACTCAAACATTATACCTGTATGGTTGATCTCTTAAGTCGTGCAGGCCGGCTAAATGAAGCATACGAACTTATTCAAAGAATTCCCATGGAACCTGATTCAGTGATGTGGAGTACTTTGCTCGGAGGATGTGTGCTTTGTGGTAATGTTGCATTAGGAGAAATCGCAGCAGATCGGCTCATGGAGTTGGAACCGCATAATTCTGCGAACTATGTTCTGTTAGCAAATTTGTATGCATATGCAGGGAAATGGGATGATCTAGCTAAAGTAAGACAGATAATGAGAGGTAGAGGAATGCAGAAGAGCCCTGGATGCAGTTGGATTGAAGATAAGAATGAGGTTCATGCTTTTCTTGCAAATGACAGATCACACAAGCAAGCAGAAGAGATATATTCTACATTGAATAGTTTGATTCTTCACATGAAAAACGGGTTTACAACTTCTGTTTGAACGTCAAAGATTTGGTGCTGTATGTTATATTGTACAATATACCAGTGAAGTTTCTCGGGATAACTTTCTAAAAAATTCTTCGCTGATAAGTCTTGGACCCAATGGTAAGTAAGTTACAGATAGAGAAGAAAAAGAGAAATGGCTAGAATTGGGGCCACTTCTCCTTGTCTCCTCTAGTCGATGGAAGGAAATCCCACTGGGAGTATGTACTTTGTTCAAAGCAACATTCCTGCATCAAGATTCAATACAAGTCGAGTGACTCAAGCACCCTGCGAGCCTGAATGTGCAATGCCGTCAATCTTTCCTTGGTGTCAAGTGTTGAGCCAAATTGACTGGCTGCCCATATCAACGAGGCAGATTTTTCTCCTAGAAGTCGCCTTATGTCCTCATGTATCGCTGCCAAGGGAGGCCTTTCTCTACCATTCACATGCCCTATGAGTAGCAATAAGAATTCACCGCATTTCAACCTAATCACAGGAAAAAGACATCTCTTACCTCTGTGTGTTCAGTTAGCATACCACAACCAGACGAAAAGTATAAAAGGAGGAGGGGAGGAATTGTGATATTGAAATTCTAAGCACTACCGTATCATGTACTACTCATATTTCATGTAAAACTTAAAAAAAGTTGGTTTAACATTGAAAATATAGATTGTAAAGAAATGATACAAGCGCCAACTCCTTGCATCCTTTCCTGTGGAATTGGATCTTATAAGTGATTTCAGAAGCCCAATTATAAATTTGACTAAATCTTTCTCAAATAGCAGCATAGGTGTTACTAACCCTTTCCTCAGGTGATGACATGTCAGACACATTCACTAGTTTTTAGTGATAACAGTTCCCTCCTAAGACAGCTAACCTAATAAAATCAACAAGTCTTTCAGACAAGAGGAAGGAAGACAAATATTTACTTTGTGGATTAATGCATGGTTAAGATAAGTCAGATGCTCCAGTTGAAATGGAGCTGCATTACATTTAACAGCAGGGGTTAATGTTAGATGAAATTCAACAAATCTCTATACCTTAGATTCTCGTCCACTTGTTTGTCTATTATGAGCTTTGCAACTTCCTCAATCCCATTGCATGCCTCAAAATCCTGGCAAATAAGGAACAAAGTGCACACATTTTAAAACAATCGTATGAGAAACTTCAGCATACACAAAAGTGGACTTCTGCTCTTGTTAGTAAGGTGGCCTTGTTCGGCCGGAATTTAACACCAATATTCTACAAACTCATCTTCTCGCTCTCTTAAGCATAGATGAGCGGTTATTAAAGCAATGCAAAATAGATAAAAGTAACAAAATTCTGATTACACCTTGGTAAACGGAACAGAGATCTACGAAGAGAAGGTACTTTTAGCTATCATCAGAAATCAGCTAAAAAGATCACTATTTGGCCAACGGATTTAAAAATAGAATTACAAAAGGTCTGATCCATAGGTAATGGACAGCTAAATAAGAATAAAAATACCATTTGATTGGGTGATGAATCCAACATCATTGATACCAAGGCATCTAAGCATGCACCTTGCTCGAGAACTCCAGGTGTGGATAATATGCTCATTAAAACCTGCATTAACAGAAAACCAGTTATACGTCTGAATCCATAAGGTGGCAGAATCCATTATTTTGAGCAACAAATAAACAAGGAAAGAAGAGAATTTTTCTCGAGCAGATTGGATGCAGGGCATTATTTATTTGTATTAAGATCAACACGATGAGTTTTCAGGCTATCCTGCATTTATTATCTCCAAAAAACTTAAATAGCTATGTCATTCTTGACATAGCAATTTTTCTCTATATCTGACAGTAGATACCACACATCAGGCAAATGCTAATTTACAGAGCAACAAGCTAAACAATATGATAATAGAATATCGTTTTATGTTCTAAACAGAAGATACCTGAATTGCCTTATGCTGATGGGCCAGAGCTGTGCTTTCTCTATGAAGCAGACAGCAACCTTCGAGGACCCGAAGAGCGAGCGCGACTTCTGCATCGGTCGAAGGACTGGTTATCTTCAAAGGCTCTACGCCAAATATATGACTCAAATTTTCCACTCTCGCATCTTCCGGCTCTTTCAGTGAATGTTGAAACAGCGCCGGCACCACTATTAGATCGCAAACCCAAAGACAAAGAAGACAACAAATCAAAATACGGAACTGATCGGCCACAAAAAATTGAATGAGAACCTTAAAAACAAGAAGAAGGAAGAAATACACTTGCATTTTCAGCGACCCAATCTAATTAGATGGCACTACGTGATTCAAACTTCATATCCCCGAAAAAAATAAAGACGTCGTCGTTTGGAACTAGAGTTAGAAAGAAGCTTCAATTCATCAATCCTAACTAGAGGAGGCAATGTAATTCAAACTTAGAATCCCTAATTTTTGTTACACGCAGTTAGTCAACAAACATGATCCCGTCGTCGTTTTAAGATCGAGTTCTAAGCTATTGAACAAGGAACCTTGGAGCTCCGGGAGCGACTGGGTCTGGCAGAAGAGCTGGATGGTGAAGTCGGACTCCGCGACCGATCGGAGGAACTTGAGGAGGCTGCGGAGGCCGTGGACTCGGAGGAACGAGAACTCTGCACGGACATCTCGAAGACCCGTTTTCAGCGCCAGCGTGACCTCCCGGTAAACTCTCTGCCGGCTCAATGAGTTCACCAGTTCCTGCACCGCTGTCGCTGCCGTCGAATGCTCCGCCTCCGACTCCGGCGAAGCCTTAGTCGCTGTCACTCCCTCCGCCCACAGGGCCTTCTTCAAGTACATGTCTCCCTCACCCTCCCTTTCTCTCTCGATCGAAATCGCTGTCTCTTATGTGGACTGCGGTAGTTTAAAACGTCGCGTTTCAGGGACGTTAGCAACAAACGACGCCGTTTCATGTTCTCCATTTAGTTCTTTTGGTTATTTTTTAATATAATTGCACAAAAGAAGATTCTATTAATTTATCACTGAATTAATAAATAATAGACAGAAAAAGGTTTCTGGGCTTTGTTAACATATTTTATTATAAGCATAGGATTTATGCTTTGAAAACACAGAAAGTAGACATGGAAACAACCACATTCATCAAGAGGACGTTTGAAAACGCAAAAAGTCCACAGGAAAAGCAGCTCCACTGGCAAAGACGCTTTCAACCAAATCACGTCCTCCATTGTTAGAAGCCTTCCACACTCCCAATCTGACGTGATTTTCTGCGTTTCCTTCTCCAGAAAGATATACCTAACTTCCCTTTCAAACAACTATAGAGAATGGGGTTCACCCTGAACAATGCCACAATTTCATTAACATGGAGATTACGTAATCAGATTACAAATTCCCAGACAAAAGCACATTTGCAAGAATGAACAATGAGAAACAATGACGAATTTGGTAGTGGGGGAGAACATCCTGTACAAGATGAACTTATGGAAACCAAAGAGGGTTACATCAACACAGGAATGAATAGGACTAGGACCCTAATGTTTGCTACCAGTTCTCCTTGACAATCCTGGACTTCTCGAGTATGAACTTTCCTTCCTTGTACTTCTGCGATGACTCATAAGCTCGTTCATACTTCCACCCCAACACCTCACGGCAATCAGCACAGTAAATGTCAGCAACGGTGTGGAGACCAGTCATGAGATGTCTGTCCTCTTTTGGTCCTACCATGATGTTCATTGCGTGGGAGAACAGAAAAGCTCGGCCATGTCTTCCCTAATATAACACAATCACGGAAAACAATGTTGGACGCAAAATCTGCCCAAAACTTATCATCAAAAACCAACACTGACTTCAAAACAACCAGTCAAGAACAAGACAAACAGCCTTGAAAACAACAACATCAATCAGCAAAAAGAAAAAATGAAAAAAATGAATTATTTCTTGGATGATTTGCGATCACGGGGCGATTACTTGGTTATCTCCAAGAATGTTTGGGTATAACAACCTGTTTATGCCATGGATTGTAGTAAGTACAGCTAAAGTTGCAGTGTTCCTATTCTTCTTGTTTTGGTTGGTGAAGGGCTGAGCTGCTCCTTCTGGTGACGGAATGTACTCTGTGCCGGAGCCGAAAAATTCTCTCAATGTTAATTAAACCTACAAGATGGAAATCAGTTCCTTCTCTGTTCCTTTTCTTTTGTTCTTTTCATCCTTTATTTGGGTCTTAATTCAACATAGATCCTTAGGGTTAAATTCCTCAATCAAGGCGTGGTTTCTTGTTTTCCCTTTTGGGTGAAACAGAGAATTGGTATATATAATTTGAGAGTTCCATTCAAGGGTCCCTCAAAATTTTCCAAGAACAATCTTCTAATCTTGAATCTCTAATTTGCGAGTTCCATCTAAGAATTCGGCATAATAAAACAGAGATATGCGGGATATCATGAAAAAGAACGATACGCCGACGATCAAGGAGACGCACCTGAAAAGCCTTGGAAATTATATCATCGTGAAGCGAAACTTGGTTCCCACAATTACCGCAGCTGTACAATCGGGGCCCTATAAATTCCGCCATCAATCAACAATTCAGCTCCAGGTACCAATCTGCCACCCAAAAAGCCGAGAAACAGAGAACAAAAATAAAAAACGTGAACAGGAAGCTTAAAAAGCTGGAACCCAATTTACAGTACAGCTCTGTGAGAAACCCCATGGATGAAGAAGAAGGAAAGCTAATCTCTTTACCTACAACAAGCTCAGTGATGACCCAAAAGTCTACAAAGAAGGATAAGAACAACGGGCCGTGTTGGCGTGCAAGATTATACCAGAGTGGTTTACAAGGTTAGTGAACGATTCCTCATAATATATTGAGTTTTAAGAAAGAAATGGGTCTGATGGAGACAGGATCTTATTAAAAGTAATCAACAAGGACACTGGAAAATTCAATTTTGCAATTCTTGGAAATATGATAAAAGTGGAAAAGAACCCATTGAAAAGGAAAAGTTAAAATTTCGAGATAAAATCTAATACAGAAGCGGCGAAGGAGAACGCATCCTCTGAATGAATATGATAGTGTCCAAGGGATAAGAACCTGAGCTGGAGAATCAAATATTTAATAATGGATTCTTCTTTGCTTACAGCGTGAGAATTAGAACTTGTTCTATTTAACTACCAGTTAACCAAGACAACAAAGTAATTAAGACACGACATAGATGCAAAACAATTTCTCGATCCTTCTTTTCTTTCAGTGCTAACCTGACCACCTTGACTTAGACTGATTGCGGTCGGCTGCCCCAGGATTTGGACACTCGACGGTGCTCTGCAATGTTTTGGGCTTAGTGATGACTTAGTTGAGGGACTAAGACTCACGAGCGCACCTACCGCCGCTTTGACGCGTCGACTTCGAACACTGTGACTTTTTCTGTAACGGCGACTGAGAAACTAAAAGTTTTCTTCCTGAGCTCGCGGTAATAATTGTTTTCATTTCTCCAGATTAAAGGTTCTGCATTCAACCTGCAGAACTCTGTGGGCAGGCAACAGTAAGAAAACCATGGGCATGTCGAAGGAAAACAAGGGAGAATCCCATTGAGTAGCATGCGGACAAAGGTCCTACTCTAGATATAAATGTTTTTATTTTATTTTATTTTGAAACTGATTTACTTTTTATATGATATTAACCTTAGATTTATCTATTTCAACTCTTTAAGTTGAACCTTTTGAACGACCATCTGAAGGCTCATTTGGGTCATCATCGATGGAAGCAGGTTCATGATATTAAACACCAAAGCCAGAGTCAGATCAAGGACAAACTTTCAACCCACATGTGAAGGGATTGAATTTGTTCAACCCACCTTTGCTGATTTGAATCTTCATCAAATCTCCAGAATAGTCAAGCACCACAAGTGTCTTGTCTCTGAAAGACTTCAACCAAGTAAAAGGCTGTGAGTATTGCTCACGTTGTTAATTTCCAGTACCATGGAAAATTCCAAGACGTTCGAGTAAAGGTATATCACGTGCTGCTGCCTACTTTGCTTCACAAATCTATGTGACAAGAAAACTGCTTTTCTTTTGATTTGGTGACTGGGAAAGAGGAGAAAAAAGAAAAGCCTTCAGATTTTTTGAGAGACTATGTTTTAGGAAGGACGTGGGAAGTTCTGTTCCAATCCCCAGTTCCCAGAGCAAGTTCTGTCATCTCCTTACCAGTTTGTTCAGTCCTGAGGAAATGAAATACTATTCTTATTATTTGATCTTGCGTTCCAAATTTCAAATACAAGCATATTGGAGCACATCTTAAGAGCAGCATATGGGTGGCTAACTTGCTTACAATAAATCCCGGACAAGGAAAACAAGGGCCTTCCTAATGATGGAATTATTACTGATCTTGGATAATAAGAGTGGGTTCATTGATATTCCTTGGCAAGCTTCGCTCTCTCGATTATGAACTTCCCTTCCTTGAACTTCTGTGTTATCTCAGAAGCTCGTATGTATTTCCAGCCCAGAATCTCACCACAGTTGCTGCAATAGATGTCAGCAATAGTGAACAGACCGGTAATAAGCTTCCTGTCCTCATTTTGTCCCACGATGATGTTCATTGCATGAGCAAACAGGTAAGCTGGCCCAGATTTTCCCTGCACGAATTAATGGAACAAAAAAAAAAAAAAAGAACTGTTGGGGACATACCAATATTGCTTAGAGATATGGATAACATGCATGGAGAAATGAAGCCACAAATTTTGAAGAGAACGTGGTGTGGGCAAAGCAGCTGTCCAAATAAATCTTCAACAGAAAATCACTTAGATTACTATATTTTCTTTCCCTATATCTTCAGAGTCTGGTTCCTGATCCCAGATCCGAGGACCAAATTTTTGTACTTCAATCTATACGTTTCAGGTAGTGACTAGAATCAATCATATACGCATTAGAGAGAAAACCAATTTCTGCAGCTGAACACAGGTGGTGTTGAGTTCTGCCATCGATCTCAGAACTTTTGACCGGAGGATCAGCGTTCAAAGTACAAGATGAAAAGAAAACCCTGACCCAAGGTACAAGTTTGAGGTACTTGGATCGGGTTTGATCAAAGGTAAAGTTCAGAGAGTTGACTAACAACAAACTTGGAAAATGAACGAAACTTTCAGAAAAAACAAGGGTAGTTGATGAAAGATTAATCCAAACGCCAATAAGTAAATAGACTGGTCTTTTGTTAATGAATTATTTGATTGACTAAGATCTTTATCTTTCTTCCCTACATTTGTTTCTTAGTACAACAGTAGCTACTGTTTTATTTCCATCAAAGAAGATTTCCCTTGGAGAACGGACACTCTGATTAAATACTGATTTCTAAACATAATTAATAAAAAAAGATGAACCAAAATGTTACCAAGAAAGTTTTAGCAGAATGAGCTGAAATTTACAATATACTGTTTGGAAAGAAGCTCAGAGCGAAGGGCGAGCGGATTTTGACAGTTCCTGCAGCTGTAGAGTGGCAGACCAGTGAAGCTCGCCATCGGTCCGAAACCTCAAAACAAAACTAGAAGAAACTTTAAAAAAAAAAGTTGAAAGCCTATAACGATGAATTAAAATCTTCGAACTTGAAGGACGATCCTGATCTCTGCTCTGAGAGTGAGGAACTACAACTTGGGGTGCTAAATATAAGAAGGGCAAGATCAGAGCAACTATTTCCAAAGCGTGAGGGCACAAATATTCTGAAGAGGAACAGTCTTGCGCGTGGGAAGAAAAAAGAGGTCGAAAAAGATAAGGTTCGGTGGGGTGGGGACAGAAAAAGAAGACAACATAAGAGCCTGCTTGTATCTCAATCCACGTCCCAAAACCACTATGTTCAGCAGTAGGTTCACAAAGTGTACTTTTCCTAAGATAGCTTGCAGGCCAAGGCATTCCCTCTGGTCGTATCATCTCCAGATTGACATCTTTTCGTATGGAATATTTGGAAATGACCCACTAGAGACTGGTAGGTAGTAGAAGGTTACAACTTTCAACAAGTGGCAATCTTTTTCTCTCGTGACAAACCAACAAAGTCTAGCAAATGCACCAAGGGAGAAATTGATGGTGCTAAAACCCTTTTGATTGATTCAATCAAATTTATTATTTATTTCTTGTGTGAATAATGCTGGAGCATACACAAAGAGCAAAAAGTAAGTTTTTTTAAAACTGATTTACCTTTTATATGATACTGACCTGAGATTTAAGTATTTCAACTCTTTAACTTGAACCTTTCGAACGATCATCTCAGAATGTTTCTGAACCATCATCTCAAGGCTCATTTGGGTCACCATCCATGGAAGCAGGTTCATGATATCAAACACCAAAGCCAGAATCAGATCAAGGACAATCAGATTAAGAGTGGCTCATTGATATTCCATGGCAATCTTCGCTCTCTCCATTACAAATTTCCCTTCCTTGAACTTCTGCCCTATCTCAGAAGCTCGTATGTATTTCCAGCCCAGTGTCTCACCACAGTTGCTGCAATAGATGTCAGAAATAGTGAACACACCAGTTAAAAGCTTCCTTTCCTCATTTTGTCCCACGATGATGTTCATCGCATGAGAGAACAGATAAGCTGGCCCCGATTTTGCCTGCATGAATTAACGGAACAAAAAAAGAAATGTAACCACAAATTTTGAAGAGAGCGTGGTGCCGGCAAAGCAGCTGTCCAAATAAATCTTTTTCCTGTATCTTCAAAGTCTGGTTCCTGATCCCAGATCCGAGTGCCAATTGTTTGTACTTAAATCTAAACGTTTGAGGTGGTGACTAGAATCAATCGAATATGCATTAGAGAGAAAATATACGTTACTGTTCACCTTAAAATTTTTGGAAAGCAGGTCGCTGCGTATGGCAAGAGGATTTCGACAATTTCTGCAGCTGAAAACAGGACTGGCGTTGAATTCTGCCATCGAATTCTGAACTTTTGACTGGAGGATCAGCGTTCAAAGTACAAGATGAAAAGAAAACCCTGACCCAAAGTGCAAGTTTGAGGTATTGGGATCGGGTTTGATCAAAGGTAAATTTAGATCGTTGAATAACAACGAGCTTGGAAAATAAACGGAGCTTTCAGACAAAAAAGATGGGTAGTTGGTGAAAGACTAGTCCAAACGCCAATAATTACATTATTTGATTGACTAAGGTCTCTCTCATGCTTACCTACCGTTTGCTTCGTAGTACAACAATCCATAGTTTTCATCAAAGAAGAGTTCCCTTGGAGAACGGGCACTCTGTGATTAAATACTGACTTCTTTGACCATAACTAATAAAAAAAGATGAACCAAAATGTAAAGAAGCCAAGAGCGGATTTTGACAGTTCCTGCGGTTTTAGAGTGACTGACCAGTGAAGCTCGCCCTCGGTCGGAAACCTCAGAGCAAAACTTGAAGAAACTTCATTAAAAGTTGAAAGCCTATGACGATGAATTAAAATCCTCGTACTTGAAGGTCGATCCCGATTTCTGCTCTGAGGGTGAGGAACTCCGACTTGGGGTGCGAACCATAAGAAGTGCAAGGTCAGGACAACTATTCCCAAAACGGGACGGCACAAGAGGAAAGGGTCTTGGGCGTGGGAAGTGAAAAGAGGTCGAAAAAGATAAGGTTTGGGGGTAAGGAAAAGAGGACAACATAAGAGTCTGCTTGTATCTCAATCCATGTCCTAAAGCCACTTTGTTCAGGAGTAGGCCAAAGCATTCCCTGGTCAGGCCAAGGAATATTTGGAAATGACCCACTACAGACTGTTCACGACCCAGATAAGCAGAAGGTTACAACTTTCTACAGTGGCAATTTTTTTTCCTCGTGACAAACAAATAAAGTCTAGCAAATGCACCAATGTAGAAATTTACGGTGCTAAAACCCTTTTGATCGATTCAATCAAATTTATTATTTATTTTTTGAGTGAATAAGGCTGGAGCATACACAAAGGGCAAACAATATGCAGGACTATTTTCTATAAACACCATTTATCTAATATAACACTGTTCTCGAGCGTTTGAAAGAAAGAAAGGATGTATAGATGTATTTTAAAAAGTTTTCGTATTTCTTAAGATACAACGTCTCTTGATCTTAAATTGCCAGTTTTGGAGTGAAATTGAAGAACTTTACCTAACAAGACACTTGAGAGAAAATACGACGCTGAATTGCTCGCGCAGCTCCGCACTTTGAAGCCTACCCCTTTTCTGATCCTGTCCGTAAAAATCACGTCATTTCTCTCCCTTTCCTCTCTTTCTCTAAGGGTTTCTCTTTCTCTCTCTATAATATGGCGGACGGTTACTGGAGGTACAGCGATTCCCGGCAGCCTCAGTCTCAATCGATCTCCCAGATTGTCGGGAAACGCTCTCGCTCCGACTACGGTACGAGCTAGTTGCCTCGGATTTGCTTTTTCTGGTTCTTGTACTGCTGTGTTATGAAATTAGGGTTTTTGATGAATTCTATTTGCTCTGTTTCTTTCCGACAAACTGGAAGAAACAGAAGGGGGGATAAAACAGGTAAAACGGGATTAAGTGAAGTTTCTACTCTCGAACGTTAGATTTATGCAGAGAAATAGAGTTTTTAGTTGAAGAAAAACCATTGGGGGTTGATAATACCGGAAATCTGTTATAAGAAAATTCTTATCTTCATTTTCGAAGCAACTAAGCGGAGGTCAAGATTCTTGCTGAAATGGGTTTCTCTTATTACTTCAGATTTCGTCGTTTTTAGACATACTTCGTAGGTTTTCTTTGGTATTCACTTTTTTCAAGTATCACTGTCTGAGCTGTTTGATATCTGAAGTTACTGTATTGCCTGGCCTTTTTTCGAAATCATTGTTCGGAATTAATCCTGCGTACGATAATGGATGATTAAGTACTAGATCTAATTTCAGTATGATAATGGATGATTAAGTACTATACCTTTTAAGGCTCAAATGATTAATATGCTACGATTTGATGGATTCTTATTGATACAGAGATAGATTGATCCTGTTAATGTTAGAAATCCATCATGGGGTGAAGGACCACGACTTTGTGTGCATTTTGGGTATGTGGGGTATCTGTTGACTACCGTTGACTGGTATATCATCTTGATGGTTCATTACAAATCAATACTGGCCTTTATATTATTGATTTGCTCCTTTCTTTTTGCCAGTAAGGAGTAATAGAATTTACTTGGAAGAATGTTGTTATCTTGATCTCAAATTGGTATAAAGCAAGATTGCAAGAAGCTGTTAATATTATGCGGCTTATGTTCTGGATCACATGATTTGAGTGTTTGGGATTCAAAGTCATTGTATATCAAGTTAAAAGCATTTTGACTGGTACCCAGGACATGTACGCAGATCTTCTTGTCTATTACATGTCATTTGGAGAATAGATTAGAATGCATACTCCGTGCATTCTTGTTGGATTAGCTTTTCCCTGCAAATGTATTGCTTGTAATTTCTCCTAGTAACTTGGTTAGTTGGATGGCTTCAAGGATATTTGGTTCTTATGGTCGAAATCTTATCTAATGCCGTTTTCATGGGAAGCCATTTTTAGACTGGTTGGTGCCTTTCCAACATAAATTAGTCCGGGGAAGGATCATGTCTTGGTGACATCGACAAGAGAAATAAGGACAAAATAGGAACCTACTTGAGTGAACGTGATAGTTGATCTTGTATTTTGGGGAGTCATGAAAGAATAAGGTGCCATTTTGTCTTGTCAACTTCTAGAAGTAGGCTGTTACACTGTGCCACATTGCTATTACCTCTACATGTAAGTAATTCCATTTCAGGTCATAGATGTACCTTTTATACCGGGGGCTCCCTCTGGCCTATTTGTAATTCTGTTACCATTCAAGAGAACAAAAGGATAATAGAGAAAGGGACGAAGGTTCTACTCAGTTTTTGTAGAGGATGGGTAACCTTAGATGTGCTCTTCTATGAACTGCATTTATATTAGCTGAGATATTTAATAGTCCTGCCACTTAGCTCTTTTTTTTTTTTTTTTCTTTCTCAATTATTATAGAGAAGTAAAAAGGTATTAGGCATAAGGGCTGTAAGATTCCCCTTTTAGGCTGAGGAATAGAAAGATGTACTAGAACCTAAACAATAGGGAATTTCTTTAGCAAGGGTTTATAACATTTATGTGATGTGTAGAAAGAATTTAATTAATTAGAGTTTATTTCCATACACATTTGTTATCTGCGTATGAGATGTTATTCCAGCCCTCTGGTTTTGTGACCAAAATCATGGCTTTGTTTCTTATTTTTAAAATTTCATCTTTACCTAAAAATTTGGGTTTCTGCATAGTTGGTGATATCATTGTCACTTAGCACTTGCTAGATTTCATCATGGATGATGTGGTAGTCTTTGGCAGTTGTGGTGATCGGATTATTTGAGAGATCAACAAATCTTATTCGGATATTCATAATGGTTACGAATAAGCACTAGGACTTGTCTCTACCAGTTTGATTTCCACACAAAGTTATGTGCTCTTCTTCTGCCTTTAGAGTCATATATCATAGCATGTTGCTCCTTTTCTCTTATATTTTGTCTCATTTGATGAGAGTATGTGCTTGATCTTGAAGATGTCCCTAGTGGTCTTTGGCAGTTGTGGTGATCAGATTATTTGAGAGATCAACAAATCTTTATTAGGATATTCATAATGGTTACGAATAAGCACTAGGACTTGTCTCTACCAGTTTGATTTCCACACAAAGTTATGTGCTCTTCTTCTGCCTTTAGAGTCATATATCATGGCGTGTTGCTCCCTTTCTCTTATATTTTGCCTTATTTAATGAGAGTATGTGCTTGATCTTGAAGATGTCCCTAGTGGTCTTTGGCAGTTGTGGTGATCAGATTATTTGAGAGATCAACAAATCTTTATTAGGATATTCATAATGGTTACGAATAAGCACTAGGACTTGTCTCTACCAGTTTGATTTCCACACAAAGTTATGTGCTCTTCTTCTGCCTTTAGAGTCATATATCATGGCATGTTGCTCCCTTTCTCTTATATTTTGTCTCATTTAATGAGAGTATGTGCTTGATCTTGAAGATGTCCCTAGTGGTCATGAGCTGCCCAGTTATTATGCTCGTGATGATGATAGAGGAACAATTCGTGGAATTAGAGATACTGACTCCATTGGAGCATCTTATGATCGTTACCTTCGCAGTGCGGTACTGAGTTGTTTTCGATCTTTTTGTTTGTCAGATGCAACCTTTTCACTTGAGTTTAATTGTTTTTTAGGGTCTAATGTTACATTGTAAAATTACAGCAAGTCTCATCTTATGGTGGGGGACAGTCTGCTAGATCTATTAGCACGGGAATCTCAAGTCGTACCGTTGAAGATCCACGTATTTTGAGTATCCAAAGTGTGGACCCAGGTACAACTGTGAAGGACAGGACCTTGGGTTATGGAGGTGGAAGGCCTGAGGTTCCCCTTCCTCCCGATGCCTCCAGTACACTGTTTGTGGAGGGCTTGCCTTCCAACTGTACACGACGAGAAGTGGCTCGTATCCTTCCATAGTGTTCCATTTCTTTAGTATTGCTTGTTTTTGCTTTTATCTTTGTTGCATTTTGTAGTTTTACATTCCTAGTCTTGTTCCTTCACTTGCTGTTTTAGATATCTTTCGCCCTTTTGTTGGCTACAAGGAAGTGAGACTCGTAAGCAAAGAATCAAGACATGTAAGTTTATTTCTTTAAAGTGCATAACAGTATTTAATGCATTGATGGATTCACTGATGATTGATCTATTCAGCCTGGGGGAGATCCATTGGTACTCTGTTTTGTTGATTTTGTAAGCCCAGCCCATGCTGCCACTGCCATGGATGCCCTGCAAGGTGAGCTTGTGTTACCTGTTAATTTATAAAAGCTTTAGCATCATGCATCTGTGCGAGTTAGTTATGTTGCTTATCTCTGCTGTCTTTTTGTTGTGCCATAAGTGGAGAGGTTAACTATTCCCCTTGAATGCTGTCTGTTTTAGCTTTTCTACCACAATGGGTTGGCGACTTTCCATTAAGAGTATGCGGGAACTGAAACTTGTGTGTTGTTTTAGGGAGGCGGGGGGCGGGGGGCGGGGACAGTGTTTGCGTTTGTGACTACTAACCATATAATTTGGCATGTTGTTAGAAGATACGTATCGGGGTGGGCTGGAACTAAGAGTTCATTGCTATTAGGAAGTTAAAAGCAACAGTGCGAATTAAATCTTTGAATTTATTGAATGATAAAAGAGTGAAATGTCAATTTTCAATATCACACATTGTTTCTTGTATGTGCGGGGAAAAGGAATGTACTTCTATAGGATGCGTAAGTATTAATGGGAAAAACATAGAGCGCATTTTGCTACCTGAAAGCCAAGGCTTCTAAAAGTTTGCCACATCTTAAAAGAATCTCGTAAATCTTCGTTTGGGGGCCTCCATATCTCAAATGATGCTGAAAAATCAACTTTGGAGGGTTTATAAGTTCTCTTCCCATATGAAAATGACATGATTTCTGGACCATTCCTTAACGACATTTGACAAGGTCAATTTTACTGCTGATGCCCATATATTTTATACTGCAGTGTTGCTTTTCCGCTGTGTCAGGTTTGTACTTAACATTACGAGTGTTGAACTTGCTGTGTTCTTGGGTTCAACTCTCCAGTCAAGTTTAAAATTAGACATTGGTCCTGCTTTTTATTTGCATTATTTTAAGCTTAACTAGGCCAATGAGCTGCCTAGACCGGTTAAGGGGCCTGATCTAGTGACATGGCTGCTGGCTAACTGCGCTAAGAACCTCAAATAATGATGCCATAAATAGTTCATGTTTTGGCTCATCCTCATCTGCGATAGACCAAGTGAAGCCTTGGAGTAACTAAGGTAGAAAAAAAAGAGGCAAAATACCCCCTGCAGTTTCATTACTTGTGTAAGCTTGAGACTGGAGGCGTGAGGAGTGAGCTTTATCTCGGGAAGGTGGCAGACTTTCTTTCCATATCCTCAGGGGGTGCCCTTGACAGTGAGGATATGAGTGTTGGATCTGCATCTGGGGCTTTTGGGCGCTATGGAAAGTGATTGACTGTTTGTCAGGTTTATTTCGAGTTTTCTATGTGTTTAAGTTGAGGCTTATTTCATGTGTCTGCTGATGCGCCAATTAACCGATCAAAATGTGGCTAGAATGTTCAGCGTGAAGTAGTCAAGCTCGATTTTGCAGGTTATAAATTCGATGAGCATGACCGTGACTCGGTCAGTCTAAGGTTGCAATTTGCTCGCTATCCTGGTGCGAGGTCAGGTGGCGGGCATCGTGGCAAGCGTTGAACTGTGCAGTTTTTGGCAGGTGATTAGCGCTATATTCCGCCCATTCGACTGCTTATATTCTTGACGTTAGGTGCCGACTAAGAAAACTTCATTGTAAAACGACGTATCACACTAAATCGTGGCGCGACACTTCTCTGTAGGATTCGCGCAAACTGGGGAGGTTACGATAATGAGGGCGATACAACAGCGTTGCGGTTTCACGAATTACGAGCGCTTTTTAGGAACAACTTGGAAGTTTGTGGTTTATATTTAATTCAACGGCGCTTGCTAGAGATTGGGAGTGTGCTTTTCTTTTAGAGCATTGTTAACTATATCTGCCTTTAGTTACTCTGGATTCTTTTGCCCCGCACTTGAATGAATTCTGCTATATTTATCCTCTTGCTTAGAGATTGTGTAAACTTGTACTTTACCTGCCTTTTTGGCTCATCCTGCTTTCAAGATACGTCTCTAGTAAGTAGGTAGCATAAACTCTTGACTCCTGAGATAAGGTTTTCTCGGATTCTATCCTAGAATCTCTTGTTTTTGGGTCTTAGCAGCAAAATATGATGCTGCCTTTTTGTTTGCCTTTTTTTTTTTAGATAGGAGATGTTAGGAACATGCATTTGCCATTAACGAAAAGCTCAAGCCGCTTATCTCGTGTTTGCAACAAGAAAGTCGTCACTGTATTGGTGTTGTTATGCCATGATAAATTGTGATGTTGACGAGGCCTAAACTATTTTTTCGAGTTCCACTTATCTTGGTACGAACTACAGGTCAATTTGACGTTGGCATGCGCATGTAGCGTCACATCGCGTTAGTTCTCACGTTTTAGTTCTGTAGGCTGTATGTTGTTTTCATCTTCGTCGCATGGGGGATGATGTTTCTTTGGTATGTTCCCTGCAACGGTATCTATTGATTCCTGGAATGCATAATAATGCATTTGTATGGTGAAAATTTCCGCCAAAGGAGCGTCGGGCAAACCTTGTTGCTCATCGTCTTGCTGAGCTTCTTCTTTCTGGGGTTTCTGAAGACCACTCTTGAGCCTTCAAGCACTGAAACCTGTGTCCCAGGACTGCATGGTGCATTTGTGCTATTAGGACCTTCTTGCAATGTAAAGAGTTAATGACTTACAGGTGGGCTCTGAATTGAATAATTATGCAGCTTATTGGTTAGGGATGTTATTACCTTGAACATTTGTAACTTAGCTTTTTAGGAGAGGCTTCCTGGGGCTTGATAAAATTGTGGTCTGACGAATGTGCAGTGCCTGGGATTGTGATGTGGAGTTTTGTGTTTCACACATTGTTTGGTAGTGGATGGTGTGGCCGTTCGTGGCTAAGGCTCGCTTTTACCTTACAAGCATGCAGTAGAAATGTGGCTTTCGTTCCACTGATGTGAGCAAAAAACTATACTAAATACCTGTCATCATTAAATGCAGATTGGAAAGAAAAGTTTTGGTTTATGATTTTTGTTTTCTCATATTGGCAATCACCACCCCCTTAAAATTTGATAAATATGAACTTTTGAGTGGATCAGTGTGGAGTTGGTAATGGACAACTGGAAACATGCTCAAATACTTTATTAGGCACAATATGCTATAATTCTAAGCAATCGTAATCCTAAAGAAATAATGAGTGTCTCTTCGTTGGGATACTTGGGCCCCTTGGTAGGCCAAGGTGGCTTGGAATCTCTTAATTGAGGTTTGATGCGTTGTCACCTCTTCTGGATTTAAATAAAGAAGCTTCTCAGCCACTCTAGTTCTCCTACTTATCTCTGATATTTCTGTTCATCTACTTAAAAATATTTCTAAGCATAGTGTCATGAGTTTGACCTTCATGGAAGGATGTCAATTGTATTACAAGGTAATTAACTGGCATCATCTGCTGAAACTGATTTTACCATAATCTTTTTGGCACTTCCGAATGATCACTCTCTAGTCTTGTCATTTCTCTTTAATAAACACTGGCGGATGGTATTGAAGACTGACTTTGAAATTTTCAGGCATATCCTTTTCAGGGATAACCCCTTTTATATATATATCTAAGATCTTTTGAGACATTTAAGTTGGAAATTTGCTTGAATTTGTACCATTTTATAAGCTTGCCTCTTATTAGAAATTATAAAGAATGATTCATATTTAACTTAAAATTTCAAGTATTAAGTAGAAGAACATATTTTTTTATAAATTATTTTTGAGTGTTAATATTTATTTTATGAGATTTGACATGCCTCTTTTGCCTTAAGCATGAGACAAAACTTTCCATAAAAGATCTTTGTTTATAAGTAAATGAGTGAAAAATAAAATTTGAATTTTTATTGTACCTCCTATCAATGTGGGACAATAACTTCACAATGGTTATTTTAACATATCGTTCCATTGTAATGATTCAACCCCAAGCTCCATACAACATTATTTTTGTATGAATTCTAAACTTGTTGATATTTACATGAGTGTTAAAGAGAGAACTTAAACTTTAATATCATATAATAAAATATAAAAATAGATTCATGCGTAACTTAATATTTTAAGGTATTAAGTGAAAATTTTATTTATTTATGAACTACTGTTTAGGTGTTTAATATTTTTCATGTGATCCACTCAAAAGTTTGGGGTAACATTTCTTACAAAAATATTTCATTGACATGATGTATCATTCTCCAATTACAGAACCGAACCCCACTCTCCTTTTATACGTGATCTCAGTCAAGGCAGAATAAGCAGAGTAGGTGAAGCCATTAAATGAGTGGGCTCAGTCGGTGGCTTGTGGCTGCTTCTTCTCTTCTTTGGGCGGAACCTAGAGAGCGTGTACTTTTTCTTCGAACAACGAGGCTGGCACGTTGAGCTAATGGTCATGATTTGAGTCTCCTCCCTTTCTGATGTGTTTATAAATAAATAATAATAAAACAAAACCAGCTTATATGAAATTCGGTTCACCCCTATTGCCCAAAGCTGCATTGCCAGCATCACATCCAGGAGATCAACGAGGCAAATAAAGCCACGTCAGCTCCATGCCACGTCAACTGACGAATCAGCAACAATTGCATGTGGCAAGCTCGCGTCACTTACACCACGTCAGCCCCAAGGGACGTTTCTTCTTCGCTTGCACAGGAGCTTCCATTCGGAACAAAGCGCGGAGAGGCGCCGCGCTCGCAAGTCTCGCTACCGACGGAGAATCGCGTACGCCTTCCTCATTGAGCTGCTCCACATCATCGTCCACGGTCGTCTTTACCGGCCAGCCAGAGAAGAAAAGCTCCAAGTCGTCGTCTCCAAAATCAACCCATCCAATCGCGCCACACAATCAGAAAGCTTCTCCAAAAATCAACTCCTCCAATCTCAAGTCAAGAAAGGAAAGCTTCCCCGTAGCTTTCAATCCCGACGGCTTAGAGCATAAATTTCCTTCGTCTGTCTGAGTTCTTTGGTCATCAATTCCATATTTGGCGTGAATTTGATGAACGACAGCATGCTATTAGAAGGGAATTCCATGTTTTTAGAACTGGAACCTCAAACTTCTGATCGCGTGAAAGTTACTACCATGTCGGTTATCAATTTAAAATATTAACAGATTTTAAAATGTGGAGGAATTTATGACCTTACAAGTTGACCTCATCGGAGATGGCAACGTCTGAGCTGTTTTTTTGTTTCCGTCGTATACCTACTGATCCCGTGACGACCGATCCGGGCCCTGTGTCACAGTCGAAATCTTGACTCCTAAGTTTACTTTTGACCCTTTGTCCTTACTTAAAGCTGGCGTATGAATGATTGATTTCAAATCTAGCGTTTGTCTTTCCCGAGAGCATCGTTTCCGGGGGGTGCAACTTCATCTTTTGGACGTCCTTGTTCGCAGCAGAGAAAAAGTATATAAAAGCAAAACTAAATACCCTTTCCCAAAGTGTTTCGAGTTGGACGAAAGTAGGTCTGCAAATCCAAAAAGCAAGGTTGGAATTTAAAATTATTGCTCTGCAGAAAGTTGGATACAACAGTGTGCCGCATTTCTTCCCGCAATGGCTTCTAGAAGTGGTAGGGATGGTAGAACCTTATCTCTGAGATGATTCAGCTATAGCGGCTGTGAAAGCGAAAGGCGTCGTGCGGCGTCGCCCTGGTCGTGTCATGAGCTGGAGGAATTAGTGGAAGCTGCAGGGCTCTGTTATGGATACCTATGAGAACAGGAGGTGGTGGGAAAATGATGTAATGATAATCTTTCTGACGGAAGGCATGGGTTTTTCCATATCTTAATCGTTTTCGTCGTATTCTTCACCACTTTCTCGCGTGGACTGAAGTCGTGGCTGGATTCTCAGGACACGCAGAGCCTTCTGCTTTTTTGAATGGACCTGTCACTGCAAGGTCACAAAGTTCAGAAGGTAGATCAGATGGTTTAATCGTATTGAATGGCGTGCCAACGGTCATAAGAAATATAGTAGAGCAAGTTGGAATGTGGGGGAGAATGGAGACGATCCCATGGCTGGGTGCTTTTGAACGAAGGCTCGACCGCACATGCGGATTTCAGATTTCTTAGTCGCTTTGATGCACGCTTAGCTGGCCCTTTCCTCTTTGACAGGTACTTCCTTGCCTTTTTTTCAGGAATCTTTGTAGATATCTCTATTTGACTCGGACTCCGCAACTGAAGTAGCATCCCAGCGCAAGATATCTCTGAATCTCCGTCTTGGATTCTAACTTCTCAAGGTCCTTAAATTTGAATCTCATTCTTGGATTCCAACTTCCCAAGATTCTTAACTTTGAATCTTTGTCTCTTTATATTGACCTCTTCAAGCTCCTTCTCCATTGATATTGACCTCTTGTGGATTTCTGTTTGCAACTTTGCTGTGCAGTATTGGAGAGGAGAATCAGTTTTGAGACGTAACAATGGTTGAGGTGTTTCAAGTGGAGGGGGAAGATTCCTCGGATGATAAAGAGGAGTGTGTTATAAAACAAGTGGATTTGACAGTGCCAAAGACCGACGATCCCACCATGCCGGTGGTCACATTCAGGATGTGGGTTCTGGGTCTTATTTCATGCGTCTTGTTGTCGTTTGTGAACCAGTTCTTCTGGTATAGGAAACAGCCATTGTCAATCAGCTCGATATCTGCACAGATTGCTGTGGTACCCATTGGGCACTTTATGGCCAGGGTTCTGCCAAAGCGTGTCTTCTTTGAGGGCACATGGTTTGCATTCAGTATGAATCCAGGGCCCTTTAACATGAAGGAACACGTTTTGATAACCATCTTTGCAAATTCGGGTGCCGGATCGGTTTATGCTACTCATGTTTTATCTGCAGTTAAACTCTATTATAAGCGGGCCCTTACCTTTCTTCCAGCCTTGATTGTTATGCTTACAACTCAGGTTCTCTTCAATTCCCTTCTTTTGGTTTTTGTTTGTTTATTGTTGAACCTTCAAAAGTTAGATGAAGGCTTTTTTGATTATGTGATGATTATACATGCTGAATTCTGAAAGGTATAGTGTATCTGATGTTTTATGCTTTCTGGGGCATTAGAATTCGTGCAATAATGAAAGTTGAAGCGTTATGGGAAATCACCTCGGACGAAGAATTGAAAACAAAACTTCCGAAGAATGAATCTGGGAATTAACAGAGTAATGTCAGGGGGAGTAATCCATTGTCATTTCATTGTTATCGTGGAGCCAAAAGGGAGATAATCTCTAATCTCTTAGATAATTAATATGAAAAAAAGAGAGTAAAACTTGGATCCTTTGGGACTGATAATTTTTTTCCTATGATCTTATAATACAATTTTTTTACATAACGTTAGTTTTTATTACACTTTCTCAACCTGATGGTCAAAATGCAATATTATTAGAAAACCTAAAAGTTCAACTTTAAATTTACTTCACCTCAAAATTGTACCTATTAAATGTGAGACTCAGTCTCTAATATCTTCTATTGTACATGCTGAGAAGTAATGTTCTGAATTTAAAGTAAGGCATAACTTAAGACTTTAATATCATGTTAAAGGGCTTGAAAGTCCACTTTAAAAATTAATTTATGAGTTAGAAGAGTTTTTATTTAATCTAAATGTGTATCTTCTATGGTTTGTGACTCATGGTTTCCATCAAATATTAATTTAAATTGTTTATTTGTAAATCCTTCACATCTTTAACAGCTGGTAACTCATAGAAAATGTGGTCTCCTGCATGAGTATTCTCCTCTTAGCTTATGGATTTTAGAATCGGATTACTTACAAGCAGTGTTTGACTGTGTCGTTTTCATTTTCAATTGTGTAGGCGTTGGGTTTTGGTTGGGCGGGACTCTTTCGAAAATATCTAGTTGAACCAGGGGAAATGTGGTGGCCCTCTAACTTGGTTCAGGTCGCATTATTTAGGTAATTTTTCCTTTGCAATATTCGACATTTAAGTTGTTAGAATCGTGTTTGACTAAGTATTTACCATCACAGGGCTCTTCACGAGAAGGAAAAAAGACCAAAAGGTGGCACTACACGTACTCAATTCTTCATGCTGGTCTTGATCAGTAGCTTTGCTTACTACGTCTTACCTGGCTATCTTTTCATCATGTTGACTTCTTTCTCTTGGGTCTGTTGGATCGCTCCCAAGTCCATTTTAGTCCAACAACTGGGTTCCGGCTTAGAGGGCATAGGAATCGGTTCTTTTGGGATTGATTGGAGTACAATTTCCTCTTACCTTGGGAGTCCTCTTGCGAGTCCATGGTTTGCCACTGCAAACACTGCTGTTGGATTCATCCTCGTGATGTATGTGATGACACCCCTTAGTTACTGGTTCAACTTCTACAACGCCAAGACTTTCCCAATATACTCTAACTCTCTCTTCACATCAAATGGTTCGGAGTATGACATTTTGAGCATCATCAACTCAAAATTTCATCTTGATCGCGGTGCTTATTCAAACATGGGGCCTGTACATCTCAGCACATTCTTTGCCATGACTTATGGTGTTGGATTTGCTACACTTACTGCTACAATTGTGCATGTTCTGCTATTCAGTGGAAGGTAACATTCCATGAAAATTTTCCAATTTTGCCAGGGGATTCGTAAAATACATAGGCATGGTATTGTTCTAAGTTCTAGCTAGAATTTCTTGGGAACTTAAATTTTCCTATCATCTACCTGATGTAGTGACGTATGGAAGCAAACGAAAGGTGCCTTCAGTGGGAATAGCGACAAAGATATACATACCAGGCTTATGAAGGTTTACAAAGCCGTTCCCATGTGGTGGTTTCTTGTCATCCTTGTCGCGAACATTGCTCTCATAATCTTTGCTTGCGAGCATTACAAAGAGTCACTTCAATTGCCTTGGTGGGGTGTACTTCTAGCTTGTGCCATTGCCGTATTCTTCACTCTTCCAATCGGTATTATCTCTGCCACTACAAATCAGGTATATGTACATGAAATTGTAGAATTTAAACCCTTTGCTTTTTTCATTTTCATTGCCTTGGCTTTTGCTTCTCGTTGAGTGGAAGTTTTGCTTAAACTTGTCACTTGTTCATCTCTTGCTCGTAAATCAGACGCCTGGTTTGAACATCATAACAGAATACATCATTGGGTACATGTACCCGGAGCGCCCTGTTGCTAACATGTGCTTCAAGGTGTATGGATACATCAGCATGACTCAAGCTCTAACTTTTGTGGCAGACTTTAAGCTTGGCCACTACATGAAGATTCCCCCAAGGTCAATGTTCATGGCGCAGGTTAGTTTTGTTTGGCTCCAAATTCATTTATAAGATCATATTTCAGCACCTAAATATTCAAAAACCAAAGTCATGACGTTGCAGGTGGTTGGAACTATCGTTTCAGTGGTTGTATACACAGCAACCGCATGGTGGCTAATGGCAACCATCCCACACCTTTGTGACACCTCCATGCTACCACATGACAGCCCCTGGACTTGCCCAATGGATCGAGTCTTCTTTGATGCATCTGTCATCTGGGGACTTGTTGGACCCCGAAGAATCTTTGGAAACCTTGGTGAATACGGCAATGTGAATTGGTTCTTTCTCGGTGGAGCCATTGCTCCTCTCTTAGTCTGGCTTGCACACAAGGCATTCCCACGCCAAAATTGGATTCGCAAGATTCACATGCCTGTTTTGTTGGGTGCTACGTCAATGATGCCACCTGCTAGTGCCGTGAATTTTACCAGCTGGATCTTAATAGGATTTCTCTCCGGCTTTGTGATCTTTAGGTATCGGCCAGAATGGTGGAAGCGCTACAATTATGTCCTTTCCGGTGGCCTTGATGCCGGAACTGCTTTCATGACGTTGCTATTGTTTGCTGCCTTGGGATCCACAGGACTTGACTGGTGGGGAAACAACGTGGAAGGGTGCCCCTTAGCTTCTTGCCCAACTGCAAAAGGCATTATTGTTGACGGTTGCCCAATTATCTCTTAAGAGTGGATATTTCACCTATATTTCAGGTTCTATGGAACCATTCTATTTTTATGCTTGTAAATGGGTTTTAACGATGCTTAGCAATGTCCCTAGTCAATGATTTCAAAATGAAGTCCTTATATGCTGACATATATAAAACAAAGGCAAGATCATTTTTCAACAACATAAAGTGAAAGACAACATTCATGACAAAAGGAAAGACATCTTGTGATCTTCCAAGATATCCCGTTTATCTCCAGCATCATTTTGGTGCAAGTTCATACATTTTATGCTTTTGTCTGTTAGGTTCCTAGTAGATAGTTGACTACATGTTCTTTACCCAAAGCTTAAGTTTTCCTCATTTGTACCATACAACAAACTTGACATCAAAAGGAAGTAGTGTGATAATTATAGGAAAAGAACCCCATTAATTCTAACAGTCTCCCTTAGAGGGGTTTTCCACAAAGGAAGTAGTGTGATAATTATAGGAAAAGAACCCCATTAATTCTAACAGTCTCCCTTAGAGGGGTTTTCCACAAAGGAAGTAGTATGATAATTACAGGAAAAGAACCTCATTAATTCTAACAATCTCCCTTAATGGGGTTTTCCACAAACCTAAGCATCTCTTTAAATTTTTCATGCAAACTCCTTGATTAGCTCTTTGTAGAAATACCTACATATTGTTCTTTAGTTAAACAATACTTTAGTGTAACCTCTCCTAATTCAACATGTTATATGATGTAATGAACTCTAATTGCAATATATTAGTTCAAGAATGGTGACTTGAGTTTTTTTGTGACAATGGTTGACTTGTTATCACTTAGAATAATGATTGCCTTAGTATGCCTTAACCCAAGATTTATAAAAAGCCTTCTTAGCCACACATTTTGACAAGTAGAGGTTAAGGCATCAATATATTTTGCCTCAACTATGGACAAGGATATTGAGGACAATTTCTTAAAAGACAATGTAAAAGCTCTTGACTCGTAGTGAAAACAAAACCACTTGTACTCTTAGAGTTCCTAGAGTGTCTAGTCCACACACTATCACTATACCCTACCAATTTAAATTCCTTAATTTGACTATACAATAAACCAAATTTGACAATTCTTTGGAAGTATATGTGCTTTAGCTTTTCAAAATAAACTTGGCTTGGTTGGTGCATGTAACATGAGGCTTATTGAAATGATGTCACCCAGATGAGTGGAGGTGACATATAACAAACTCACTATGAGACTTCTATATGCTATAGCATTTTTTTTCTCCTAACCCATCTTTGACTATAACTTTCTCTCTAACCACCAATAGTGGATATTGGTTTGCAATTAATCATTTAAACTTGGATAGCAAGTTTTTGATAAACTTTGTCTAGGAAAGCAAGTTCAAGGGTAATACATAATAGTTGTAGTCCTTTCTCATTGATATTGTTAGTTAGGAAGCATGATGGATCTTGGAGATTTGTGTAGGCTATCAGGCTTTGAATGAGCTTATACTTAAGAACAAGTTTATAATATTAGTGATTGATGAGTCGTTGGATAAGCTTTACAAAATGGTTTGGTTTTCTAAGCTAGATTTGAGTTTGAGACACCATTAGAAGTAGGTGTTCCAACCTAATATTCTAAGTCAGCTTTATGAACTCAATACGGCTAGTATGAGTTTTTAATCATATCATTTGGGTTGACTAACACACTAGAGACATTCCAAGTCCTTATGAATTTCATTTTTAGACTATATTTGAGGATGTATGTGCTTATTTTTTTTAACCACATCTTGGTTTATAGTCTTAATTTAGAGAGCCATGTGCTACATATTTGAATAATATTGTTGCTTTTAAGGGACTATTGGTTATTTGTAAAAAAATGTAAATGTGCTTTCATGAAGAAGAGAATTAAGTACTTAGAGCATGTCATTTCAAGTAATGGTGTTAAGGCATATTCAAAGAAAATTAAGTATATACTAACTTGGTCCTTAGTATCCACAATTAAGGATTCTAGGTCCTTATGAGCTATTATAAGAAGTTTTTTAAATATTATAAATAGATGAGTAAGCTTTTACGGTATATGTTAGGAAATGAAAATTTTTAGTGAATAAAGGAAACCCTTTAGGCCTTTGAAAGTTTAAAGTAGGCTATAAGCTTTATGCTTGTTCTTGTGACAACAAATCTTGGGAAAAATTTTGGGAAACCTTTCATACTAAAGACAAATGCGGGCTCCTAGAAAATAGGCATAGTATTAATACAAGAAGGGATGTTGAATGTTTAGTTTAGTAAGGAACTTGTGTGGAAACTTTTAGGACTCTTCATATATGAAACAAAGTTATTAGTTATTATGATGACAAATGAAAGTCATATTTGTTAAGCAATTACTTTATAGTGCATATTGATCATAATAACATCAAATATTTGTTTAAACAACAATGGCTATCTTGGCATAACACAAGTAGCTTACCAAGGTGTTAGGGTTTGACTATAAGATTCAATACAAACATGAGATTGAGAATCAAGTTGTAGATGCACTCTCAAGGTTGTTAAGGAAAGTAGAGAATATAGGGCTAGAAGCCAAAGTTGTACTATAGCCCAAATGAAACCATAAGATATTGCAAAGTTACGAAGGAGACCCCCACATTTAAGCCATAGTAGAGGAGTTGGTGATTGACCCTTTGTCATGAGGCATATAAATGATTTAGAAGGTTTTAACGGTTGCAAACCTAAAGAGTTTTGATTTTCAAAATATATCTTCTCCTTATCCTTAGGAGATGTTATGACATTAGCATAAACCAAAGAAATGATCTACTTTATTTGCATAGCTTCTAGTAAGTCATCACTCTGTGCGTCTTTGAACATTTTCAATTTTTTTCTTAAATTCATATTGCTTGGTGGGCTTCCTAACAACCTTAGCAATATGAACTAAATTATTTTTAGATGATTGATCAACATTCCTTGCTTATATCCCTAATGGAATCTTTAACAAAATTTCTTCCTCCATTATAGCTTCTAATACTCAACATCCTACATGTCCTTAGTGAGCTTGCTTGCCTGACCTTTTGTAGCCAACTAAACATCCAAAGATGCCAAAAATATATGGCTTGCAACTTAACTAATCTCTTGTATTCTATGTTGTAAAAGATTAACAATTTTCCTGATATTGACAACAATGTAAGCCTTGCTTATATTTTGCACTCAAGTGCTCCTTGCTTTGCAACTTTAATTTCTTAGTTGAAACTCTTTGTAGCATTTCCAAAGCTTTTAAAATGATCAATGTTTAGCTATTATAGCTTTTTAAAGATATATATATATATATATATATAGTCCAAATATGGAAAGCACAATTCGAGATAGTAACTTAGCTAGTGGAACCTATGAGGTACCACTAATCACCTCCTTTACCATCTCATTATTGAGAAAAATTTATAAATAGTGCCAATCAACTCTATCAACCACATTGTAGCCATGAAATATCTACCCAAATTAATTAGCAAACAATAAACATACTCAATCAAAAACCTAACTGTAATGTACATGTTCATTTCTATTTATACAAAGAAAGAATCAATATGTCATTATTAACTATATTAAATTAGTAATTATATTAAGAACTTCAATTAATAGAAATCAACAATTCAAACTTTGGAAATGGTAGATAGAGGGAAAGGGAGGGAGGGAGAGAGAGAGATTGGCCTAATGCCGAAGTTAATGAGTTCCCATTTCTGTATGTTTCTCAAGAAATAAGTAAAGCTTTAACCGAGATAAACTAGTTGACTCGGCAAAACGAGAATCAAAGAGCAATTTCAAGAAAATGGACTCACTTTAGTTTCAAATAACCATTCACCGCTCATTTCTTTTGGCATTTTTTGGTGTTTTCCGTTTGATCTTAGTGAAAAGTCCATGTTGGAAGCCAAATGCACCCGACACAGAGTGACCAAAGTATCCCTCAATTTCCACCACACGGTGGAAATCTAACGTGCTAGTTGAGGGATTATGATGCTCTAGCGGAGTACCTTATGTTTTCTTTGAGCTTTCTTTTGCAGCAAAACCAAAAAGCTTTTCTTCTCTTTCAACGACAAATCCTCCTTTTTTATTCTTTTTTTTTTCCAATTGTGTATGAATCCAAGTTCAAGTAGCATTAATTGTTCTATGTAATAATGTAATCTAAGACTCTAATGTGTAAGGATAACCAAATTTCATTATCAATAATGCTAAGTTAGAGGCAAGGTAAGGAAAATTGTGAGACAAATGTCAATATCGACGTAAATGAAAACTGTACATATGAAAAGCAAAGAATAATTAATCATACAACTAGTGGCTGAAGATGTAGCACCAAAGCCTTTGTATCATATTCTAGTAAACCACATGGAAGATTTTCACATACCATTTCCTTTGCATAGAATCTAGATTTATATTTCTAACCAGTCCTGGCCAAAGACCAAAGGAATGGTCACAAATCAATTCAATGAAATACACCATGTCCAAATTTCAAGTAGGTCAATACGTATCACTATAAAGACAGATAATCGGAAATACCAATTTGGGAGAATCCTCACAGTGTCACCATATTCTCTTTCATAGCCCAAAGTACTCAATGTAGGTAGCGTTTCAAAGTTTGCATCTTACCATCACACAAACACAACGCAACTAGATGCAGAACCTTAGTCATAGATCAAGGGCTAAGCTAGATTCACTAACACAAAATGTAGAAAATATAAATCACCAAGACAAAGTGAGGACAGAATTTTTGATCAACCTAGTTCATTGTCATGACTATGCCTATCTATTTTTAAGAAAGACTAGTTAGACTTAGGTAATCATGAGTCACCCTAAAGTTAAGTGTATGCGTTGCTCGATATATTCATGATTTTTTAGTATGTTTAATTTTGACTTGTAGATTTTAAGCCAACTTAGTGAATGCTAAGCTTACATCATGTCCTTTGTACTTATATGATGTTTGGTTGGTATGTTCAATTTCAATGTTATTAATAAAGTAGTCAGAATATTATCCCTATTTATTAAAAAAAAAGTGAGGACAAAATTAACTAGATAGAGTTGCTCATCCTACTCATAATCTCACTCTATCAACTATGACAAGATATTGTTTTTAGTATGAGTTGACAAAGTAACAAAAATTCATGTAACAAATTTTACAGTTTCATTCCATCTCTTCGAAAGGAAACTTTATTGTTTACTTTCACTCCAATTTCAAAGGAAAACCGTGATCAAATAGTGGAGTAGCAGACCCAGTGATTTATATTATTAATACTTCATTTTGAAGTTTCAAGAAGCGGTATGGATTACAATATTACATTCTTAAATTTACATAATTATTGTGAACTGTAAATTCTCTATCCTTTTCTTACTAATGATTTACTTCTCTTAGCCATAAAATAAAGTTAAGACTAGCAGCACTAAGTATAATTATTATAATTATTTGACCAGTAGTTTAAAACGCATCGATACTTAGTAACTATAGAGGTCCATTTTGTCAATAAGAAAATGCATAAAAAGTCTATACTAACAGAAAAATTTATCAACAGCAGGGACTTCAAAACTATGATTTCGGATAAAATTACAGCTTTTGGAGATGGAATTGAGCAAAGAGGAAGGTGAACAATCATCTCCTGGTATGCACATCCATCTCTCTCTCTCAACTGAACAATGCCATCCAGTACAAGCACCTTCCCATATGTTTGAGACACAAACACCAGGACCTCTTGGAACTCAGATTTTCCTTTATACAAAACCTTTTCCACTTCTAGGGAATGTGCTTCTCCAGGTCACATTGGGTTGTTAAAATAAACTTCTTTGTTAGCTTTTCCAGAGCATTAAGTTCCTGAAAACCACCTAGAAACAACAGTAGAATGGCGTTTCGCCTCAAGCTCAGGGATTGAAGCCCTGGCCTTTAAGCAACATGACGAGATAACCTTCTCTGAGCCATTCCCATTACTCACCTTCCCATCCATAGTCGTCTGCCAGCGCTATGGCTTGTCTTCTGTGCCGTTTTCTAGAAAGTCAATCAATTGTTCAAGTTAATCTGTGTATACAGACAAAACACAACCAAAAAGGCAATACTTATCTCGTTGTGGGCTTATCTTATTGTTCTCCTTTTCCGTTTAATGACAACTTCAGTTGTTTTTTTCCTTTTAATGAACCTGACACTTAAAGTCAGTACCCACGTTTCCCGGCCAATACTTTATCCGCTTCCATAATTAGATCCGCAATCGCAGGCGGTTGAATCTCGCCCATTTCTTATGCACTATACATTTTCTGCCTCCGCGATAAGACCTGCATTCGCGGTGGGCTAAATCTAGTTCGCGCTTGCGCGCCATAACTGAACCCCCTAGTCTTTCTGTTGGCGGTGTTTTTTTAACCTACAAACCTTCTGCTGTAACATACGGGAAATTGTGCAGACGTAGTTTTTAACCATCTCGATGTTCTAATCACAATAAACAAGAAGAATCCACAACGGTGGTTTGAATGCTGATGCATCTCCATTTTTTTTTTCCTTTGCGTTCAGACCCGTAAGCAACAACAGTATAACGCAACCATCGCCAACTCCGGTACTCGATAGCCGTAGCGACCGCAGTTCTCGCTTCCGCATGAAGAGGATGACTAACATATTATTTAGAAGACGAAGAAAAAAAAAGATAAAAAGAAGGTGCAATCGTAGATATTTTTCAGAAGTTCTCGAAGTCTTCTGAGATTTAAAAACAAGCGCAATGAATGTCAAAAGTTGGGCAAGTTGTATAATGACCAAAGACATGCTCCACTACTATTTACAGTAATCCAATGTCAACAGTCCTTATATTTAATAACATGTGTGCTGGCGACAGCAGGGATTTGGAAGATTACGTCCACCAACCCTCAAGCGGCCTAGAAGGTTGTAGAGAGGATTTTCCTTAGCCTTGTTGTCACCAGCAGCTAAACTATTGATATGAATGACCTTGACCAAGCTTGCATTGACGAGAAAAAAGAGAGCCTGGCTTCTTCCTGAGAAGAATTCAGAGTTCATGTTGACGCACAGCAGCCTGTAAATTCGGTGTTTGAGCAAATCCAAAGGTTTTAGCACTATCAGTAGGAACGGTGTCGTAGTAATATAGCCGGCTTCACGTTCAAAGGGTGTCACCATCGCTGACTCCTAAGAAATAGTTTGCGACGGAGACAACTTCCAAGGTTACTCCTTGTTCTCCTCCACATAATCTAAGTTTTGGTTGAAAAGATAAATCGGAATATTTATAAAAGATATTTGAATCTGCAAACGAATCGGAGCAAACTGTATGAGTGTGACCAAAATTGTCGAAAATCTACTGTATTGTCCCACGTTAAACTCAAGAGCTTTACTATATTACAAGTGTATTTGTAGGGCGTCCGAAACTAGGCTGGTCTCTCCCTTATTTTACAAGAGGTGGACCTATACGATTCCCACCCCATCATCAGAATTCAACTCTTCTGTTTGGTACATGGAATTCATCCCCCTTCAGTCATCTATCATATCAAGATGCAGATCGATTTGCTGCTATTTTATTCTTCATGAAAGCAGGCGTAACGTCAAAGTTGATTTATTCCGTTGCTCTTATTTTCCTTTTCTGGTCTTTCCGAGAAAATAAGAATTGCAACAGCAAGAAGTGTCTAGCATCTAGCATCGTTGACTGAGAAGAAAGAGAGAATGGAGATGGCATTTTCTGTCCACCTTTCTGGCCACCCGAAACTTGAACCAGGCAGTCGGCTGCTCGTGTTTGTGGTGATCATTTTGATATCCATTTCCACGGAGTGTGTCCGGTCGTGGATGACTTTTATCTCCTCGTTTTCCCCCAAAATGCTTCGAGCTTATGGACAAGCAAATGACCTATTGTAAAGAAAACATATACGACAAGTCTTCTGTATCTCAGTCCGGAGCTTCAATCATGATCAGAATGCAACAGCTAGAAGTCGAGCGCAGTCAATCCCACTTATAGAAGCAAAGTGATGCAAGGAAACTTGGAATCGTTGCCAGCAAACCTCTCATTTACGATAGAATGAAATCAGGTAGAAGGAGAGACAACAGAGTGATGCAGGTAAGGTTTTCAGATTTTTTTTTTCCCCAAGATATTATGACAACAAGAAACGATGAACAGTGGAAGCTTTATGCATAACCAGCATATTTTTAAGAAGAAAAACTAGTTTCAGAAAGAGGAGCAGCACCGATGCGTATAATCGTCGTTTTCTCTGTACGGACGGCATGTTTCGAGGAAGAAAGGAAATGAAGTGGTAACAACAAAAGACATGATGATCCAAGTTAAGATTGAAAAGAATTCTAAACTGGGACTCATATGAACTCAGAAATACGGATTCACCAAGTACCGTACTTATACGCTGACTTTAGCCTGAAAAATGGCTCCCAAAATCACAATCACGAGTAAAGGAAGCCATTTTCTCAAGCTGGAGAATCTCTCTTCCTGCAAACACGAGGACAAGATTTTCTTTCTGCAATCATTTTTTGTTTATACGTATCAACAAATCTGAAAGGAGAAACTGCAAATCAAATAAGGTAGGGAGTCTAGAGGTACCCTGATCCAGCACACGCCATTTTAAAAGGAGGAGCATGCAAGAAGCATACAAGAGTGATATTGGTCCGGCTCATATCAGGTCTTCCGAGACGAGCCAGACCAATATCACGCCATGTCTACTTCTCCAGAAATAGCTTCGTAGAGCTTCCTTCTACAGCCACCTTCAACGATGGAAGAGGGGGAGCTTCTCGCCCTGTTGCTAGCCATAACGAAACTATGAGATTGTGCTGGCTTCAATGCCTAGAAGAGTCGAACCATCCTCCTATTTATAGGGGTTTCAGTCTCATAACAAGGACTAAACAACATTATCATAATAAAGCTCTGTGAATCACACCGGCAGTCCCTTCCATTGTTTATGAAAACTCTAAGTTGGAAGACTGATTCTTGCATGTGAAGTAGTGTGAATTGCTATTCTCACCACCAATGGTGGAAGGATGCACATGTCGGTTAGCAGTAATCAGCTCGGTAGAAAAAAAAAAAAAAAAAGTTACCACCGAGCCAAATTAAACATAGTAACATCATGTCTTATCTTTTAGACTGTTACATATGCAACTTAATCAAGGTGAATACCATCTGGTGGAAATCCGTTAGATAATTTGCTTGAGAGATCGGAAAAGAGTACTATATTGGCATCGGTTCGAGTTGACACTGTGATATTCCTAGTGATCTACTTTTTCCTACTGCTAAATCATACATGGATATATTGGAAGCGGGACACAGTGACAATGCTATTAGGCTTCCTTCCTTCTTAAAACTTAGCTCGTAAGGGATATTTACCATTATACTTATAAACCCAATATTTTTCTCTTCTCCATCAGATGTAGGACTCTTCTTAACAATCTTCCTCACCACACATTAGACCCTTTTACATATCAAACCCTAATTTGTTTTTCGCTCAACCTTCCCTAAACTCTAATACCAATTAATAGTGTTACTGGGTCTCTCATTCCTTAAAAGTTAACTCATATGAAACATTTATCCTTACACTTATAAACCCTATATTCTCCTCTTCTCTACCCAAAGCTTTTTTCAACACATAAGAGTATATTCTAGCTACATCTCCGAAAATGGGAAAATGGTTGAGGAAGAAAAATAGATGTCCCCCACGGGATAAAAACCCCATATGATACGCTTCTAAAATATGCTTTAATCTCTAGATTTCTCATATACATGGTACTGGCCATAATTTACAGGAACAGCAATAACCATGGAAACTCTTATTTTGACTTCACCATGAGGATTAGCCACTTCCCCAAAAATGCTGCAGCTGTCGTAACTCACTGTTGCAAATTTGTTAGTTCTATTTACAACAACGTTATCTACAAAGAATGAGACCACATAGAATAAACAACATGGTTATCTACAAATTATTGTGTATGTATTGGCTCAGGCCTCACATGCAGTGTTGTGTGTTCGAGAAAAATGTCGGTCTGATGCACCTAAAGCTGATGGCATATGCTTCTATTCTCGCTTGCACTAATCCTTAATGAGACGAGGGCCAACTACTTATCTCACTTCTTGCTGCTCTTGCTCCATTCTGGCCGAAAGGGATGGCCACAACCTTTTTCCAATATAAAACGCATAGGAAATCTGATCCATAGGATAAAAGAATCTTCTGTTACCTCCCACAGATTTTCATAGGTCCTTCTTTTCTTTCTTTATTTCCCATAATAAAACAGAACAGTTGACTCTATTAAATAACAAATTCTGTATATGAATGAAAAGATTCCCTGTCTTTTGATTACCTATTTTATTGTTGCTTAAGGTAGCAGATTTCTTGGTGAGGTAAATTAAGGTTCTTGGATATGCATCCCCCACGTGTACTATCACAGGCCTCATCATGTTACTACAAGTTGGGAGTTCCCTTCGTAAGAGAAAAGGCCGAAACCATTAGGGGCCTTGTTTAGGGCACGACTACCGTGTCCACCACCACTCGTTCTTGGCATGGGTTCCAAGTTGAGCTATCAGCAGGTACGTGGCTGCTGCTGTACCTCTTAACTTGGTGAAATTACACGGCTTTAAGCATTTTGTCATTAACGGTAAGAGTTTAATTCCAAGTTAAACCAGGATAGATTCTCATACTGGGGGGAGACTGGCTTCATTCGCAATTCTTAGTGTCCAGCAAAAGTTAGTTTAACCGTATCAAAACTAGAAGGGTCATGAGCTTTTCATCCAAGGGAAAGTGAAACTTGTTTACGTTGGTGTGAAAGTTGTCCCCATCAAGTTGTCTTCTCGTTAACATGTTCATCGATATATTTTGTTTAACGAGAGGAGGATATTACTATCTTCGATAACAATCCCATCCGCCAACGTAAATCCAAAGCCACAGTTGTTCCTTCTTACTATGATCCAACCAGCACCTCCCTCTTTTGTCCAGGAATCTACGCTAAACACCTCCACGGTAAAAATGTAGATTCTGTTTCTCCTCTAGAACGCTCGCTTTATTCTCAGGAATTCATACGAAAGATGATGCTATCTTGAGACGGGAGGGGGCAGAACTGAAAGTCCATTTAGCTTAGCGAGACCGTCCTCTGTTGAGAGCCAAATTAAAGCTGCACTTGCACCGTTTGTTATCTCTGTAAGACCACTGGTTAAGCACAATCTAGTTACTTGAGTGTGAATAAGTTACAGCATGGTGTTAAGAAGCCTCTCTTTACAGTCTTAGTATTCAAGAGATCTCAAGTTCAACGTACCAAAATTCTTTATCCCCTTTGCTTATTAAAAAGGGAAAGTGTACAGCACCGATCTATATGGATGAATGCAACGCTGGGAGGGATAAATGTCTGGAACTGTAACTGCTGTTTAAGGGCTGTTATTGATGATACTGACATTAAGATAAAACTACTCTAGATTAACATGTTGGGCCCGTGATTTTAAAGTTTTGGCACCAAAGCCTTCTCCTGAGCAAATCGTTTCCATTGGTAGCTCTTGTTTCTTCCAAAAAATGAGGACTTATCCCGACTTCCATTGGAGTCATGGTTCCAAGCTCTTATCGGCACAGTAAGGGGAATTTACAGTTTCTTTAAAGGCATTGATGTGCAGACCGGGTCGGAGGGCACATGGCATGGCAACTAGTGAAAAAAATACTCTTCGTAATATACTACAAGCTTCATTCACCTTGGTCGAGATGGTTTTGTGAGTTTTTTATTCTTTTCATGAGAAAAAACTTATCCACCCAACTCACCAAATGGATATGGTAACTCGTTAACATCCAAGGAACCATAAAATATTTTGAATGACCTTTCCATTTAGATAAAGACAAGTTATAAGCTATCCCAGGGGTGTGGTTCAACTGGCAAAAGCTCGTGTGGGATTCCCTACAAAGTAGGGGTCCTGGGTTCAAAACCAGTTGGCTGTATTCTTGACATGAAATGGACAAAATGCTTTGGGGTGAGTGTTGGGCCCTCCAGTTTGAGCCACCATGCAAGTGGTGAGGGTTCTGGGTCATCAAAAAAAAAAAAAAAAGACAAGTTATAAGCTGTTTTTTTATTCATTTATTATACTTAATCCAAAGCTTTTTTTTAAACTATAAATGGGTTATATCTTTAATGAGTTCACTTGATTACCTTTATCATAAGTTATTTTAAAAATCATTGATGCATTTCATAAAAATTTCTATCATTTGATTACTAAATTTTAGAGAAGCTTACTTTATACAATTTTTTAAATCTTAACTTTTACTTTGAAATAAGATAATTTAGATTTTATATTATTTATATATATTAAATATTATCATGATATTTATAATTCACCAAATCAATGTTAGCCTATATGATAAAACTATATTCATTTACTAAAACAAACCCGTAAAATTAAAACATGAAAACAAAAGTAAAAGGGTCTCTATGCTTCGAAGATTGGGTCTGGCCTAGTTGAACTTGCCTCGGACACGGGCTCCAAATCAACCCATAATTAAGAAAGCGTTGGTTCACGGCCCCAAATGATGTCTCTGTGTTTCTCTGTGGGTCTCTCTCGCTCTCACTCTCATGTTGTCATTCTTGAACTGTGAATGCGTTGTGTGTTTTGAGGTCTAGGGGTCGAGATCTGTGCAGGAAGACAAAGCCAGCGGACAGACACGAAACAGTATAATTAGGGACGATGGAAGAGGGAAGCGTGCGGAAAGTGCTTTACGAGACACGATATCACGCTTCGAGGCCCTACACTCCCAATTACCCTCCTCAACAGGTCCCATTCTTCATTTTCCATCGTTTTCTTTGTCTTTGCATTTGAATCTGATTTGTCTTATTTACTTTATCTAAGTTGTTTGAATTTTTTGTTTTGTGAATTTTAACTCTGAATTCAGGCCAATGACGGTGAGAGGGGGAGCTTCCTTTCGGTGTTTTCGGCACAAGGTACGTTGATTTTTTAAGTCTTTTTTAATTTTTCGGTTATTCAGTTGTTTTACTGGTGCATCTTTGAGTGAGAATCGTTTACAGCGAATTTTTTACTATTTCATCAAGTTGAAGAAACAATTTTTTGTGTGTAATGCATAGTTACGTGCTTAGTTGATCGCATGGTATTGGCTTTTTGGCCTTTTTAGTGATTAGGATATACTTTAATAGTTTATGGGGCTTTGTCGAATTTGTTTCTGGGTGGCTTAGTTATGAACTCGAGACAACGATTCTGTATAGTAGCAAGTTCTTTCAATCGTAGAATATTTGCAAAGTCTTTGAGATACTTACAAGATTGCTAGAAATTGGGTATAAAGGTTGTTGTTAATAGCTATGTAGCCAAAATGTATGGTTTCAAAATAGGGGGATGTTAGTAGTACAAGCATTTTAATTATTTTCTAACAGTTCAAGCCTGATGTTTTTTATCACGTTTGTAGATGAGTAATAAGATGAAAACTGTGGATGGGTAACTTCCATCGTTTGCAAGTTTTTGCTATACCTTAAGATAGTGAGATTCATCAATATAGATTTGCTAAAATACCTAGAGAAGTGTTCAAGTCATGCTTGGATCTTGTGCTCTAGTTTTTTGAAGGCAGGATTCAAACGGTGAAGTTGATTGTCCAAGTTATGTCTTACAGCAAGATGCATTTGTGTTGATAGACGATCATAATTACTACATAAAGAAACTTTATTTTTCTTTACTATGTTTTCCAAGTTCTCCCTTAAATCAGTCCAGTCAGCAGCCTTGTCTACTTTATGATTCTTTCTCTTAATACCTTGAAGGTGTTAGTCAACTTAGAGAGAAATGGAGGGATTACAAGCAACCAAAAAAACTGAAAAGATTAGTATCCTTGTTTATCTCCCCAAGTGGTGAACGTGTGGCTATTGCTGCTGGAAATCAGATAACAATTTTGCGGAAGGATGAAGACTACAAAGAGCCAAGTGGAACTTTTACCAGTAAGGTCCATTTATTTCTGTTCATTACGTCTTGGTTTCAGTATCACATTGTATCATAATCTAAATGCTTTAATAAGAGAAATTTTTCTCAGTTTACTTGTCAGTGCAACAATTTTCAAGTGCACCAAAGAGGCTAGCCTTGAAATGGCAGTACCAATGATGTATAACTATGAGATGTATTATATAAATTCATGTTCATTTATATGTTTAGTGGTGCCTATCTGGATTTGACTTGACTAAGAGATTTTGAAGCCGTAATTCCTATTAATGTCAGCATGTAGTAGGTATGAAAAATCCAAGTTATGCTTAAGAAGATGTAATACAATGCTTAGACTTTTGCTTCCTAGCTCTGAACTTTTGTCATGAGTATTCAGCCAAAAACCTGTGGTTCTTTCTCATGTACAATGAAAACATAGATACCTTATGTGCAACATGGGGATCTAAATGTCCTGTAGAGATCTTAATTTAATGGAGTACCCATGTTGATCTACTCTTTCAAAATTCTGAAAGTTGCCCACAATTTGAAAATAGGAATAACCAAATAAAAATTAGAAAAAAGAAATTCTGCAGAGTAAGGGAGTGGGGAAATTGATTGATCTGGATATTTTGTTGTTTTTCATGGATTAAAAACTTAAACGTTTCTTGGGTTTGTTTGCAAGTGCATTTATTTTTTGGCTGTTCTATCTCACTTTGTGCAATGTGTCAGGTGGAACCCATGCTACATTCACTTCGGGAACTTGGTCTGAGTGTCATGATATTCTTGGTGTTGCTGATGATAATGGTGTGCTGTATTTCATCAAAGCAAATGGGGAAGAGATAACAAGAATTGCAAGGAGGAATTTGAAAATCTCTATGCCAATTGTAGGCCTGATTGCACAGGGTGATTCTGATGAACAGAGATCTTGCTTGTAAGTGTTGTTTTTACTGTCTGCAGCCTCTGCTTGAAATTTTCCAAAGAGCAGTTTCTTGTCAACATTGAGTTTGGTTGGAGGTTCTGGTTTTGTTGTTTGACCAGTCTTGAAGTTTATGCAACTTGGCATCTGTTAAGTTAATGGAAATGTTTCCAGGTGCCGCTTCACTATTGTTACATCAGATGGTTCCTTTCAGCATATTGAGATCAGTCAGGAGCCAAGTGCCTCTGCCTCCGCCTCCTCTGCACTCACCTCAGATAATGGCTTAACCCTGAAGAGGGAGTGTAATAGCAACGTCTTCTGCTTTGACCATAATCCAGAACTTGATTTGCTAGTTGTTGTTGGTGGTTCTAACACTACCTCACTGGCCTCGAGTGGGGACTCTGGTATGTTCATGTCCAATTTTTGATACAATTATCCTACAGTGAAGATTCTATGAAGTTTTAGGTCACCATCTGACTTATTAAGTTTCTTGTTTATTTACATGCAACAATTAGATTGAAACCCTCATACAAGCATTAAAGATAGAACTGGAGAGAAAAGTAATTGCACATTTTTCTGCATGGTAAAATATGTAGATGATAAGATGACAGTTGTTCGTTGCTTTAAATGGTGTGGAAAACCTTTTACCTTCCATTCTTCTTTCACTTGTCCTGACCAATATGTATGGTCCATATTAAGAAAACTAAGGATCAATGTTCTTGGTTTGGGGCCACTCAACCAGTAAGAATTGCAACCTCTGTCTACAAAATTTGTTTGGATTCTAGCATGAATCTTTATTACTTTCTTGGAATATGAAGACTTCATCACAGAAAAAGGTCAGTGATTAAGCGTTTAATCTCTGCTTTTGTATTTTATTTCCAGGATCCTGTAAGATTTCTGTTTGGCGTAGAAGTAAAATCTTGGATCTAGAGCTGTTGTTCTCTACAAAGTTTGAGGGCTTGTATTTTAGACCAAAAGGTTATGTAGGCCAACTGGCATCTCCAAAGGTGGTAATCTCACCTCAAGTGAATTTTGTCGCTACACTAGATGTTAGAGGACGCTTGCACATTTTCAAGCTGGATAAAGAATGCTTTTCACTTTCAAGTTTTGCTTGCAGTTTGCCAAATGGAGGCGAAAACTTTGTAAGCAATGTTGTGGACTTTACTTGGTGGTCTGACCATATCATTGCTTTTGCCAACAGGAGTGGCATTGTCACCTTGCTTGATGTTATAAGTGGTTCAAATGTTCAGCAGGATGACACAGATTATTCCATGCCTGTATTAGATAGAGTACAGAAGTTTCCAGGGCACATTTTTCTTCTGGAGAGTATATTATCTAAGGAGAGATACAGTGCATTGAATTCCGAGAAAGCAGATGACATGCATCATGTGGAACTGATTACCGAAGATAGTTTTAATCAATTTGATATTTCAAGATTGCAATGGAGTTTGATATCATTTTCTGAGAGATCTGTACTGGAAATGTACAATATTTTAATCAACAAGCAAAAGTATCAGGCTGCCTTGGACTTTGCCAGTTGTCATGGGCTGGATAAAGATGAAGTTTTAAAGTCGCAGTGGTTGAATTCTGGCCAAGGCAAATATGAAATAAATATGTTTTTGTCTAAAATTAAGGATCAAGTATTCATTGTTTCTGAATGCTTAGATAAAGTTGGGCCAACAGAAGATGCTGTGAGGGCTTTACTTGCATACGGGTTGCGCCTAACTGACCAATATAGGTTTTCAGAATCAGAACATCATGAAAATGGTCAAGTTTGGAATTTCCGCATCTCTAGGCTTCAGTTACTGCAATTTAATGACAGGCTGGAAACCTACCTTGGGATAAACATGGGCAGGTATAATGCTCTTTAGAATTTACATTTATTCTTCTTTGCTGAAATGACACTTTGGAAGTATTGTAAGCATACTCCTAGGAGAAAAGAAAAAAAGAAAAGAGATGAGAATTGTTTAACCAAATATTGTTTGTTATAAAGTTCTTTCCTTTTATTTAAGTCCTTAATTGAAGTCGCTCTTGAGTTTCTTATAGGATATTTAAGAGTAAAATTGCCACGTAGTTTTAATCAAATGATTGTTGTGATATATTTTGAATCACTCTGATATAATGACTCCATACACTGTATATGTATGCACATGTGGGGAAAGCTTCCCCAAAGATATGGAAGACTAGGATATGTTTATTACGTGAATTTCTTATATCCAATTCCTACACCATTTTCATGAGCATTCATTCTTATGCTGCTCATCCAACATTCTTATCAATTCATAAATTCTTTGCCTTAGGATTTAATACTTTTCAAACTATTGCAACATCTGAATCTAGAGCAATACAGAAGGATGTGAGCTTGTTTAAAATGACAACAGGGATCAGACATGATATCAGGTTCCTGGAGTTTAGGATTATTAAACCAGCTGCCAAAATTGCTTTGATTTAGTCTGTGACTATTATGAAGGATTTCATTTATATCATACTCTTCACTACCTTGGGAGAACCTTTTGTGCTGCATAAAGAAAATAATTTGTTAAATTTTGAAATAATGTTCAGTGCTATTCTTTTTTTCCCTTCGATTTGTATTTATATTTTCTGATTGTTTCTACTGACTCACAGTTTAATGACATAGTGTTATGCAGGTTTTCTGTGCAGGAGTACAGAGAATTTCGTGTAATGCCCATTAAAGAAGCTGCTGTTAGACTCGCTGGAAGTGGCAAAATTGGGGCTTTAAACCTCATATTCAAGCGTCATCCTTATTCACTGAATCCTTACATGTTGGAGATTTTAGCTGCTATTCCAGAAACAGTTCCTGTGCAAACATATGTGCAGCTACTTCCCGGAAGCTCTCCTCCCACCAGTATTGCTGTGAGGGAGGAAGATTGGGTTGAATGTGACAAGATGGTAAGCTATATAAATGGATTGCCTGGAAATCATGAGATTGATATACAGCTCCGAACAGAACCCATGGTCAAGCGGTGCCTTGGATCTGTTTGGCCATCTACCACTGAACTTTCGCAATGGTATAAGATCAGAGCTAGAGATATTGACAGTTTCACTGGGCAACTGGATAATTCTCTCTGCTTACTTGACTTTGCTTATAACAGAGGTATTAGTGAGTTGCAGCGGTTCCTTGATGATCTCTTGTACTTGCACCAACTTATATATTCAGATGAAGGTGATGGTGAATTCAACATCAATATGAGTCTCGTTGAGTGGGAACAATTAACTGATTATGATAAATTCAGAATGATGCTTAAAGGGGTTAAGGAGGAAAATGTGGTCAAACAATTACATGATAAAGCAATTCCATTTATGCTTAATAGGTTTAAGAATGTGGCATCAATTTCCTTAGAACAGGTGCCCGGTCGACGGCTTTATGGAGACGAGAGTCACAATGAATCGTTTCTTGTTAGATGGATGAAGGAAATGGCTTCGGAGAATAAATTGGACATTTGCTTGATGGTAATTGAAGAGGGGTGCAAAGACATGCTAGTTCAGGAAGGTTGGAGAGAGTTCCTGAGTAATGGTTTTTTCAGGGATGAAGTTGAAGCTGTGGATTCTGCGCTGCAGTGCGTATATATGTGCACAGAAACAGATAGGTGGAATACCATGGCAGCCATACTTTCAAAGCTTCCACAACTACAAGGTGATTCATGCTTTATAAGCTTTAAAATATTCATGGTAAATGACATCATAATATCTGTTAGAATTTCTGATTTGGATGGTTAAACTTCATGTTCCATGTAGTCCTGTGTCCTCATTGGACTGGTAAACCAAAGACCTAATGAAACCCTGTAAAAAAAATTTAGAGCTGCTTGAATTTAGAATGCTCATAGATCAAAGCCAGTTATGAAATCCTTGATCTTCATCTCTACAAAAAGACATCTACAACTCTTTAAAGAATTACCTTGGACTCCTGATCACTTAGCCTTCAAGAACGATATAGGATTGATCTAAGTCTGATATTGCACTTGATCCTCACACGTGAAACCATTAATTTTCCAGAATTGAAAATTACTCTTCTAAGGACAGCAATTCGACTATTGTTCCTAGGCTGCATCATTGGAAGCCAAATATAACTGCTTCAACTTAGTCCGTATGTCTTGTCTTTTCTGCAGTATGACTTCTTTTTCTTCCCTAAACTGTAATAAACTTTTTGACTCTCGCTAAAATGTGTACAATTAAATATATTCTTACTAATGCAGATGCTTATTATCATATCTTCTTTGGGAAACTATATTCTACAGCTGCTTGATTTGCTGCATCCGGAATAACATTTTTTTCACTTGTCTCTTTGATTTCGGCTTTAAAAGTTGGGTTGATTTACTTGGCCATCTTGACATTCTTAGTTCATACTTTTTTCACTTTCTGTTGGTAATTAGGTAGGAGCATTTCATTCACATATATTGTAGTGCCCGGCAGATTGAGTCATTGTGCAATTTTCAGTGTTTGAATGAGCATGTCATCTTCCAGTGCTTTGTTCGTGTGTCAGCTCACATGTACTGCTAAGTAGGGATAAGCCATATGTTAGGAATCCAGTATGCAATCGTGCTGCAGCATGCGATCAGAATTGAGGGTACTAGAAAGCATTTACAAATTAAAATAGTGGAAGGGTATTAAGGGTAATCTGGTGGTAGATACCGGATGGGAATTTGGCTTCCTCAGTGGAATAAATCTGTAATTGCAGACTAAAAGATACTTGCATGTGCTTGTGAACCATGCTTTTCTATGACAAGATTGTTATGGTAATCCTTTTGAGATAATTGAAATATTTGGGCTGTACAGATACTGGAGCGCATGTAGAGGGCCTTAAGAGAAGACTCAAACTGGCAGAAGGACATGTTGAAGCAGGCAGGCTTTTGGCGTTTTACCAGGTTCTTTTTCTTTTTTACACAGAGCGCCTTTGTGCTTTGATGACTTATCATGGCATTAAACAGTGTATTCTTCTCCAAGTAACAAAAATTAAGGGAAGAAAAATTTTGCTTAGAAATTAAGTTTTTGGAGGTTCCACACATTTCTTTTTGGTAACCAATGTGAGCAAATTACTTTCTTGTTTATTAGGAAACATGTGTAAGCATTATGGATTACGAAACTTTTGGCTGGCCTAAATAAGCATAAGCTTAGGATATGGAATTCTTGATGAGGTGCCAAAAGGAAGATTAAACTGTCAATATAGATAGTGCATTGCTTCATTCTTTTTATAGTTATTGCTATTCTTTTTCATTTGACTGCTTTTGAGAATTAACCAGATTTTAATGATTCATGTTTGTCTACAGGTCCCAAAGCCAATGAATTTTTTCCTAGAGGCTCATTCAGATGGAAAAGGTGTTAAACAGATTCTTCGCCTGATACTTTCAAAATTTGTGCGTCGACAGCCTGGTCGTTCTGATAACGATTGGGCAAATATGTGGCATGATATGCAGTGTTTGAGAGAGAAGGCATTTCCTTTTCTGGATCTGGAATATATGTTGATGGAGTTCTGCAGGGGACTGCTGAAGGCTGGGAAATTTTCTCTTGCAAGGAATTATTTAAAGGGTACAAGTTCAGTTGCTTTGGCGCCAGAGAAGGTGCAAAATCTTGTTATTCAAGCTGCAAGGGAATACTTTTTCTCAGCTTCAAGTCTTTCTTGTCCTGAAGTAAGTATACTGAAAGCCTATGCTCTTGTTCAATTAAGAATAAAGCCACGTGTATGGAAAGGATTGTTTTCTGATCAATTAGGGTATCAAAAAGCGGATTCATTCATTAAACCTATTAATAGCTAGGTACTTGATATTCTTCCCTTTTATTGCCCATGTGCCTTTTCAAAATGCATTGATCAGATCAAACATGATGCGGACTATTTGACATGATATCAACATTGAGGTGCATTGTAGATATTATAATAACTTACAAATTCAAACAGATTTAATGTTAGATTTCCAATGCAAGTGCCATTAACATCGAGAGGCACATGAATTTGGTGCTTGCTAGGCGGGGTAAATATTTGTAACTCAAGCTAATGTTTTAGAACTATTTATCTTTTTGTTGTAACTGTAACTACCTGAACATTTTCCATCAACTATTATGGTCCAGTTTGGCTGGCAAACAAGCTCAAGGGTCTTGGTTGGATGTGATTACAAAAATTCAAACCTAGAATTTTTAAAATCACTTGGTTTATTATTATTATTATTATTTTATGTATCTTGTTGTTTCAGTATATATGTCTCTTTCCTATGTGAGATAATTAGATCATAAGCAAGTTCAACATTTTTGCTTTTCATCAATACATACTCAAAGCCAAGTCAAGAACTTATTTTGGTTGCTCAACCAGAATGAGCGAGAATGAGTTGGTGTGCCTATCCAAGAGTTTGCCATTAATCTTCATCTACAGATAATGCTTGATTTTGTCCTAGTTCATGATGGAAAAAGATTTCCATAATATTGGTAATCAAAATCACTGATTGCCTTGTTGAAACTTTTTCAGATCTGGAAGGCTAGGGAATGTCTGAATTTATATCCAAGCAGCGGAATTGTTAAAGCAGAGGCAGACATTATTGATGCACTTACGGTTAAACTTCCAAACCTTGGCGTTACTCTTCTACCCATGCAATTCAGACAGATAAAAGACCCAATGGAGATTATTAAAATGGCAATCACAAGTCAAACTGGTGCTTATTTGCATGTTGATGAGCTCATTGAGGTTGCAAAACTTCTTCAATTAAGCTCCCCAGAAGATATATCAGCTGTTGAGGAAGCTATTGCTAGAGAAGCTGCAGTTGCAGGTGATCTCCAATTAGCATTTGATCTCTGCCTTGTTTTGGCTAAAAAAGGGCATGGTGTCATCTGGGACTTATGTGCTGCAATAGCTAGGGGTCCTTCCCTTGAAGACATGGATATAAGTTCTCGAAAGCATCTACTAGGTTTTGCTTTGAGCCATTGTGATGAGGAATCCATAGGTGAACTGCTCCATGCATGGAAAGATCTAGACATGCAAGGCCAATGTGAGACATTAATGATGTGGACAGGGACTAATTCTCCCAATTTTTCGGTTCAAGGTCACTCATTTGCTTCATTTCCAGTCCAAGAAGTTCAATTTGATAGCGTAAAAGATGTACTATCTGCTGTTGCTAAAAGCATGCCCATCGGTAATGATTGGGAATCTGGTCTGAGAGACAACGGAAAATTTTTGTCTTTTGCTGCTCTACAACTTCCGTGGTTACTTGAATTAAGTAGGAAAGAAGAAAATGGCAAGAAATTGATTCCTGGTGTGATTTCTGGAAAGCAGTATGTTAGTATAAGAATGCAGGCTGTGGTGACTATCCTGTCCTGGTTGGCAAGAAATGGTTTTGCCCCTAGAGATGATCTGATTGCATCTCTAGCAAAATCAATTGTTGAGCCTCCTGCTAGTGAAGAGGAAGACATAATGGGTTGCACCTTTCTCTTGAATCTTGTGGATGCTTTTACTGGGGTTGAAGTTATAGAAGAGCAGTTGAGAACAAGGAAAGATTACCAAGAAATTTCTAGCATAATGAATGTGGGAATGATGTATAGTTTATTACACAACTCTGGCCTTGAGTCTGTGGGGCCTGGGAAGAGGAGGGAGCTGCTATTCAGGAAATTCAAAGAAAAACACACGCCACCAAATTCTGGTATTAACAAACTTGATTGCTTTTCTTTTAAACTGCACACAATCTTCTCTGTTTACATTGTTCTTTAATGTTAAAGGAACTGCGAACTGAAGCAACTTCCTCTAAATTGAATGACAGTAGAAAATGTTCACTTTTTTCCTTCATCTTTTCAGAGTTCAGCTTCTTTTCTATGTACTGACGTTATTCCCTGGTGCTTGTGTTCTTTCCTTACCTTCAGATGAGGTAGAAAAGATCGATAAAGTTCAGTCCACATTTTGGAGAGAATGGAAATTGAAATTAGAAGAAGAAAAGCGCATAGCAGATCATTCTAGAGCACTGGTGAAAATAATTCCTGGGGTTGAAACCCAACGCTTTTTGTCTGGGGACATCCAATACATTAAGTTTGTCATCACCTCCTTGATTGAATCAGTAAAGCTGGTGAAGAAGCACATTTTAAGAGATGTACTGAAAATAGCCGATACGTATGGCTTGAGTCGTACTGAGGTATATGGGTGTGGATGTTTATCTCTTAAAAAGTAGTATGATAGAAGACAAATCCATGCCCACTGAGCCTATTAAATCTAACGTCTCCCTCCTTTTCCTTGCAGGTGTTACTGCAGTGCTTAAGTTCTCTCCTTGTTTCTGAGGTTTGGACAAATGATGATATTATGGCTGAAATTGATGCATTCAAGGGGGAAATAATTGATCATGCTGTTGAAACTATCAAAACTATTTCCTTGATTGTGTACCCTGCAATTGATGGTTGTAATAAGTTGAGGCTTGCTTACATGTACAGCCTGCTCTCCGAATGTTACCTGCAGTTGGAAAAAACCAGAGATTCATTATCTAATATAGAAGCAGACCAAACAATTATGACCAGTCTTGGCCTTGTGCATTTCTACAAGCTCATTGCGCAAGAATGCAGAAGAGTTTCCTTTATCAAGGACTTGAACTTTAAAAATATTGCTGGATTAGGTGGTTTGAACTTGGAGTCTTTCAGCACTGAAGTCTACACACACATCGATGAAAGTAGCCTGGAAGCACTAGCAAAAATGGTAGAGGCCCTTGTTAGTATATATTCTGATCCAGTGCCTAAGGGTATCATATCGTGGCAAGATGTCTACAAACATCATATCCTGAGTTTTTTAACCACTTTAGAGGTTAGAGCTACTGCTGATTCTAAAATTGAAAAGCTTGAAAACATTCAGGGCTTTGTGAGTCAGCTTGAGCAGAGCTACGATTTCTGCAGAAAATATATCAAATTCGTTGCTCCTTCTGATGCTCTGGAGATTATGAAATGGTACTTCAGATCAATCATCCCGATTTATGGTGCCTATGGGAATCAGCCAGATAACTCAGAATGGCAGGATTGCCTCATCGTCCTTTTGAACTTTTGGATTAGATTGACTGATGAAATGAAGGATTTTATATCCCAAGAGACTTCAGGAGTAAATATTATGTTCAATTCGGAATGCATCATAAGTTGTTTAAAGGTTTTCCTGAGGTTGGTGATGGAGGACATTGTATCGCCTAGTCAGGGTTGGGGCACCATAACTAGCTATGTTAAATATGGCTTAATTGGTGATTTAGATGCTGATATTTTCATTTTCTGCAAAGCTATGGTTTTCTCTGGTTGTGGATTTGGAGCCATAGCAGAGGTGTTTTCTGCATGCATATCACTCCTGCCGAGCAGTAAAGCCACAGCCAGTGACACTGAATGTGATAATCTTCCCCAGTTGTATTTGAATATTTTGGAACCCATCTTACAAGATTTGGTCAATGAATCCCACGAACATCAGAATTTGTTTCATCTATTATCTTCTCTCAGTAAACTAGAAGCTAATTTGAAGGACTTGAACAGGGCCAGGTGTGCAGTTTGGGGAAGGATGGCCAAGTTTTCTGATGATCTGCGGCTTCCAAGTTCAGTTCGTGTTTATGCTCTAGAGCTTATGCAATTCATTGCAGGTCAAAGTTTCAAGGGTTTCTCTCCTGGGGTAGAATCCAGTCTTTTACCGTGGGAAGGGTGGGATGGATTGCAATCTACAGCTAAGAATGCTGAGGATTTTACTAATCTGGGGTTGGCAGATCATAAGGATACGTCTAGCAGGTTTACAAGTACTTTGGTTGCCCTCAAATCGTCTCAACTCGCAGCAACCATCTCACCTGGCGTAGAAATCACCCCTGATGATCTTGTGGATCTGGACACTACAGTTTCCTGCTTCTTGAAGTTATGTGGATCTGCTTCTTCAGGTTCTCATATCGATGCCTTGCTTTCCATTTTGGGGGAGTGGGAGGGGCTTTTCTTAATTGGTAAAGATGAGGAAGCATCTGAAGAAGCCACTGTTGTGGGTAATGACTGGGGCGAGGACAGTTGGGATGAGGGATGGGAAAGCTTGCAGGAAGTAGAACCTCCTAAGAAGGAAATGATAAACAGGTCCTCATCCATTCACCCTTTACATGCCTGTTGGATGGAGGCTTTCAAGAAACTAATAATGCTGTCCAAGCTAAGAGATTTGCTGACTCTGGTTGACCAGTCCTTGTCAAAACCTAATGGATTATTGCTCAGTGATGACGATGCCAAGAGCTTGTGCCAGATTCTATTAGGAGTAGATTGTTTTGTGGCTTTAAAGTTGGTGCTTTTATTGCCTTATGAAGCATTATGGGCACAGTGCTTGGATGCAGTTGAGGAAAAACTGAAACAGGGAGGCATATCAGAATCGGTTGGCAGAGACCAAGAGCTCTTAATGCTTGTATTATCTTCAGGGATCACCCCCACTATCTCCACCAGCTCTTCCTATGATACCATCTTCTCGTATCTCTGCTATATGGTTGGAAATTTATCTCGCCAATGTCAAGAAGCCCAGTTATCAAGGCTTAGCAATGAGCGGGACAACTCATTTCTTTTTAGAAAAATTATTTTCCCTGGTTTCATATCAGAGCTTGTGATAGCGGGTCAGCAGATCCTTGCAGGGTTTCTTGTAGCAAAATATATGCACACAAATGCATCACTCAGTTTTATTAACATAGCCGAGAGCGGTCTTCGCACATATTTGGATAGGCAGCTCAAGTTATTAGAGAGCGAAGACTTAGCTCTTGAGGACACCGGAGAAACATTGAAGCATACCGTGTCCAGTTTAAGCGGCAAGTTGAGAAGCCTGATCCAATCTGCGTTGTCGTTGCTCTCTAGTAGAGTTGGATGAGAATTGATCTTTCTTTTCTTTCCCCCATTTTCTTACGGCGGTGCAAATTAATTAGGAGTAGCAGTATAAACAGTTATTTAAATACTTGAGTTGTGTAAAGGGGAAGACAGATGGTGGGGGTAAAAGGGTTGGTTTAGTTGGACGACTGCATAGGGTCTGAAATAATAAGGTAGTCACCCCCACCATCCACCTGTATATTGTTTTGTGAATCTTGCCACGGGCAATTCTGATTTGAATTGGTTGCTGAAACTAGTGGCTATAATACTATAATTATACTTTCTTGAACTAGCCCATAAGAATTTGGACATATAATTTTGGTCGACATGTGATCATAAATCCACTGGAAGTAACCCCGTTTTGCTTCAAGTCTGATAGACGACGTTTATATTTCTATATTTAGTAAATTCAGACTCGTCAGAAGGTTTTAAGCCGGAAGGTACGGCTAGCTTCTCGTGACAGTGATTTAACACGTGTCCTTACAGCGGAGCTCCACGACGGAAGTGAACAGGAAACTGCTCTAACCACGAAAGAATATCTAAAAGCCTCCCCGTTCGACGCATTCCGACACGATCTGAATTTATTGAATGATGCGTTAAAGGTGGGGTCTGCATTGGATATGGAGAGTTTACCAGTGGAAATCTGGTGTAAGATCTTCTGTTTCTTGGATTACCAGAACCTTGCAACGGCTCAACAAGGTCGGTGATTGCTAATTTCACTGTCTCAGTTCCAATTCTCTTCATTTCCCACCGATGTCTTGTTTTTTGTTCCTTGGTGCTGAATTCTGATAATTTTGGATGAATCTCTGAACTGGGTGCTTGAGAATTCAGCTCTAGTTGTGCATTTTTCGTCTTTCCCAAATCGGGAAGTTATATTTTGTCAGGAGGATTGTTGGGTTGTCATAAGAGATGTAGCTGGGTTGTCGAATTCACATTGAGTTCTTTTTCTCTTTCGTAGTATCTTTCTTTTATCTTTAATGGAAATCGCTAATTGTCAATGAGATGTGTGATACATCATCTATTACCCTGCAAACGTATGATCACTGTAGATCGGAATATGAGAGCTCTTGCTTCTTTTTCACAATGACCAGGCGGATTGGGGAGGAAAAAGTCAAACCCGGTTGTGAAGCCAGATCCCAGATACAGGAATTTGGCCGGTTCCATATGCAGCTTTTCAGTTCTCATGAATGACTGTTTTTGAATCTAAGTGAAAAACAGTTTCTTGATTTCCACAAAAATAAAAACAGAAAAAGGAAGAAAGGACCTTCGTTTTTCTGGTTTATGTAGTCAAAGAGACTTCCTGCTTATAGATTATTTACTGTCCCGAAGCCAATCTTTCAAGTTTGGGGCTAAATTTGACTTTGACAGTAGTAATGCCTATGATTTCCAACTACGTTGCTTAGTCTTTAATCCACTATTGGAATAGTATTGGACAGTAAGCACGTAATTGCGCTAGTGCAGACTAGACAACCTAGTTAGGAGAGCCATGTAACCCATTACTACGTCATATTGCTTTGACTAATGTACATAAACGTTAGGCAGTGCTTGTTTAACAGACAAGCTTTGAGTTCCCCTTGATTCACTGTGTGTTCTACCATATTAAATCTATTATGAAGTGGGAATTTGCTTTTCTATAGTTTGCAGGCGGTGGAAGGTCTTGGCCTCAGACAACAATCTGTGGTCTAACCTATTCAGGGAGAGATGGGGAGAAGATCATGCCATGTTCTATGCCCCTGTTGATTCAAAATCATGGAAAGATGTGTATGAGGTTCAAGATCGTTGTCATCGATTTGGATTGTAAGTTATTAGTCCTGTTTTAGTTTGATTAAACTTCTTGCCAATTCATCATCTTCCTCCTCATTCTCTTCCTTCCCTTTTCGATATGCATGGTTGCTCTCCTGCTTTCTTCCCTCCACTTCCTCACATGCATTTGCATTGGAAAAGTTGGAGTTGACATAGCTGTTTTTGCATTTCCTGTAATGACATGAAAGAGCTTCAAAAGTTGAAGCTCTAGAACACAGACTAGAAATTGTTCATTCTACAAGACGTCAAAATTCTGAGCTATATTATACTTTGCATGATAATAAATTGCCTTATCACTTGTCAAATTCTCATGGACAAAAGTGCTCATATTCGTATTAATATTTTCAAAGGTATATCTACCGAAACCCAACCAGCAACTATACCTTGGCTGTGCAATAAGCAGATTCATTTTAAAACAGAAAGCAGGCATCATTTTTGATACTTGAGTTGCAGTAATACGAAAAGTGAAAAGAAAGAAATTACTATAACATGATTATGCAGGCTCCATTTTGGACATTCTCGTATAATATTGCTTGTTTATGCTGCCAGGGGCCTGAAGATAATAAGAGAAGGTGGTGACTATTATCTTGTTCACCAAGGTGAAATTCAACGCTATCTGGGTTCCAGGAGACAAAGGAAAGGAAAGAGTAGTTGCTCTCTGAATACAAAAAGAGAGTTCAATGACGAAAGATCACAAGAAGAGGAATCCTCTAGAGGGATCTTAGACAACATTCTTTTCTTTATTGGTGATCTGGAAGTTGCCTCCACGGATGCAAAACGTGTTCGGGAGTCATAAATGGATTTGAAGCCATCAATTCGCAGTACTGTAAAATTTCTGTATGTATCTATTACCCTGTAACCTAGTCATTATGGCTTGAATAATCGGATTGAAGGATATGGTCGGCTTGGAGGTGATGGGGAATTCATACCTTATTCATTGTCAAAGAACATTTTACATGTGAAGGTTCAAATGTTACACGCCCCTTTCTTTTTTCTGTTTAAATGTAGGAGATAATGCTGTAAGCTTTTATCATTTGTGATATTAACACGTCTTATTGTTGACTGATGCCAATTTCTTTGCCCTAATCAGTTCCCTGGGCATTCAGATGATTATACTCGTGTAACCACCAACATTTCATTGTGAATCCCTGAAAAAGAAGAGGAGCTGTCAGTATCTGGAGTTTCCTTTGCCTCTAGATAGGGCTTATCCTGTCCACTCTTCTTGTTTGAACGTTTGCAAACAAAATGCAAGGAAATCAGCATTTGTTTCTCATTTAAATCATTTGGATGGATCCTTCTGGCCCTTTTCCTAATCTCAACGTTGTATGTTCCCTGGAAGCCATCTTATTATTGCATAATAAAGTCCAGCATTCTTAAGCATTGAACTGATATTTGAGTTTACGATATGATTTTGCCAATTAGAAGCTCGTTAAGGATTCACTTGACACTCCGGGAATCCAAGACCCCATTTTAATACCTCTCTTCTGCTTTAAAAAAAATGTTGCAAAACTATGCAAAAGCTATTGAAAAGCTTGTGTTATCAAATTACATCCACCTACATATTGTTCAAGGAAAAAATCAATTCATGAGCGTAACTAACATATTGAGAGCACATCTTTTTCCCCAGAAGAGTAATTGAAGAAATATCTAATGCACTACCACATTGTTTTAATGATAGCCAAAAAGCAATTACAAAAAGATTAACCAACCCTTCAGCTTGCCTCTATCTTCATTTGCTGGGCAAGACCATCTTCTATCTTTACTTGTACGATACAGCCTTCGCTATTCAAATGAATACACCCTGAATCAAATAATATTCGGAATGAACCTGTTGATCATTTCGACCTTCCAAAAATTCCTAATAGTCTTGTCAGCTAACATCAATTAGATGTTTAATGGCTCTGCCTCGGTATCCTTCTCCTTGAATGTTGACCAATCTGCTGTCTCTGCAGAAAAATAAAACCATAGTAAACAAGAAGCACCAAAACAGCATGAACAAAGGGGTTCGGATGATTCAGGTGCATACATTCGGGGTTGGATAAGAATTCAGGTCAATTGTAACATAGGGACTAAAGTTCCACAACTAGAACCTTAGTGAAACCTATATCAAGTATAGTGCAATTCAATTCTAAAGCTGAATATAAATAGTTAAAATACAGTTCAAGGCACGTACTTGGCTTGTCTGTTATCATCATGAGCCGCCTCTGCAAAACACAGGCCACAAAGAGGAAAATTGAGCACATGCCAAACATAACAGTGATCGGGAACGCATCAACCTTCAAAAAAAACCCAAAAAACTAGTTAGTCACACCAAAAATCTCAAATTAAAGCAATTTATTTAAGGTGTAACAGGAATGCCGCCTACATTGTACAACACAATGCACACAAAAATATTGAGAGGAATACGGAAGAAGTTCATGATGGTGCTCCTAGCCTCCTCAGGAATGTACTGGGACCTCATTTTCATAATTGATGGCCAGAATATCCCCACACAAGCCTCAAAAGCACAGAAGCCAAGAAGTTGAACACAACCTGTAAATGAGATGCCTGAACCTTTCACCTTGGAAGGTGTTATCAAGAACTGTACCAAATTAATAAGTTAGAGGAAATCGGAAGGATATAAGACAACATCAAATAAAAAATGTAACACAAAAAGGGAAAAAAAAAAAAAAAAAAGCCCCACATACAGTGGTAATAATGGGAAGGAGAAGCGAAGCAGCAGAGACTGTAAAAACAATCTGCATGTAGCTCTCAACCCTTGGTGATGAGCGGGCCATCAAGCGAGAAGCAAGGGAGCTGCCCAACATCGAAGCCAACATAAACGTTGCAAAGATGAAACCATGAGGAATCTCCTCATTGTTTGGGCTCAAAGCTGGAGTCCAGAGAAACACAAAGGTGTACATTGAACCTTCAAACAAAGACTGTATGGCACCAAGCAACGCAATTTTCTCATCTGAACGACAACAAAGGTAATATAAGATAAGATCGCAAACATGATGAAGCACAACAAAGACAACGATTTTAAGGAAACACATAAATATATGGTGAGGTTGGCAAAAGAACATACAAGATGAAGAAAGCAAAATTGGCTTGCCAAATGCCACAAAGAAGAACTCCTTGGAGAAAATTAAAAGTTGTAATAGATTTGCTGAGGATCAACTCTTGTAATTCCCAACATCTTGATCCAAAAGAAAGTGTACATCTCACAAAAAGTATTATGAGATATATACACAAGGTTAACAACACCAAACAACAATAGGAAGCTAATTGCCCTACGGACCAACACAGTTGACACATTACAGGACCATCTCAAATCATGTTTAAGGATCAGAATGATTAATGAAATAGCAGACATCGCTTGGGAATCACCAGAAGATGAGTCCATCCTAATGCATGTACTTAGGAATGTGATGTCGAAGGTCAATGTTGAAGTACCCACACAGGTGCAAGATTATACAAGACAATGAAATAAACTTAGGTTGGAATTGGACTCTACCAGAAGCAATGGCCACAGCTGCACCCCTGAATTGGGTAAGTAAGTCCTTGCTCTCAGAAGCATCTCCATAATTCTCCGTCCATGATGATAAAATAACGGCCATACCAATGGCAAGAAAGCAGGAAGCAGCATCAAAGGGTGCTACAGGGCCAAGAGCCAAGGTATCGACAAGTAAATTACCAAACAACCCAGCAACAATGGCAACAAGGCCATTGCCAAGAAATATTGCTTTTGAGAATGTGATTGACAACCACTGTTGCTCAAAGCCCCTCTGCACAGATTACAGGACAACACAACTATCATTTATTGACGTGATAAACTATAGGAGATATGACAACATAAAAATGTTATGCACAAACCTAAGAACAAAAGAAGTTAATCAAAGTTCAAAGGGCAGACAAGGTTGATAAGTGAGGAAACCGTTCCAAGCTCAACTACAGAGATAGAGAAGTTTTATAGTACCAAAATTTTATATCAAAACATGTTTTTGTACTGTTCCAGCTAATTACTAGTCTGTTGATCAGCCATAAGACCAGAGGCTTCAGTTACGTCTGTCATCCTTTAGATTACTTATTGCCTTCAAGAATAAAGAGACTAAGATGACCAAACGGCACTAGTTATCAGTGTCTAAACGTCCCCCCACAGCCTACCTGGAAGAATATTTATATTAATTCCTCTTCCTATGTAAACTCTTCAGTTAGTTAATAATCACAAAGGTAATGAAAGTTAAAACAACGATCACTCACCTTGTTATGTTCTGCTACAAGCCAAGACTCAAAAGCTGAGAATAGGAGAGAAGTAGCGATACCTCCCAAAATACGGCCCAACATCAAAACCTTGTATTGTGGAGAATGCTTTGTAATGCAGCTCAGTATGTAAGCTATGCAGTATGTCACACAGGCCCTCTTTCGACCCCTGCATCCAGTACATCAAGGAAAAACATAGTTGGATACAAATCCAATCAGCATGCTACGCAAAGTCACAAGTTCCAAAATATCTCACTGTTTGTCGGCCAGAGATCCAACAATTGTCCCAAACAACATGGAGGACCCAAATCCAGCAATGAAAAGCTGTCCAATCTCTCCTTTCCCAAAGCCATACTGACTATAAAGATAGTAGACATAAGGACCCTGCAACCAATCTCCGGCTATTGCCAAACATAAAGAGCATATGTTAAGAGAAAGAGTTAAAGGTATCACTGTTTCAACATAAACATCTTTTTGCAGCAAGATAGATGTTTAAACTTATAGTTGTGGTCTCTGCCGTTATAAATATAAGATGCAGGCTCAAAAGTTTCTAAGAATCGTGTATACCTACAGAACTTAACTAGATCCAAGACAATGTCAATCACTAATCACAACGTAGACCTCTGAACAGAAAACAGGCAAATGAACATAAATAACAAAAGAAACGGGGGATGTGACGTTCGAAAAAATTTAGATATTCTAAATGATTCGCTACTACCTTTTTTTTTTTCTTTTGGTTGGTCCTCAGAAATGAAAAGATCAAAAAATGGAACGCAGTACTTTTCCAAACCTCAATTTTGGAATAACCCTTTCTATTACACTCTATATACGACAAATCTACGTACTTCACGAATGAAATCCCGATCCACTGGTACATCAACCAGTTTAATAAGTCCCTTCTTCCCGCATTTATTTTTCAAGCCCTTTTGGTTTCAAGCGCAATCAAAGCACTCCCAAAATGCTCATTGAACAGAACCCAAACTAACAAAAACAAAAGTAACGCAATCATATCCAGAAAACAAAACAAGATCCCAGAAAAGGAAAAGCAATTTTCATTCCCAAGATATCAGATCAGATCTAAATTCACCAAATGTTGAGAGTTCTGAAATAGATCCAAGGTGGTACTGCATTTGTAAGTGTTGGTTTAGTATTGTGGGCTGGGTGGGAGACAATATAGTAGCGTACCCATCATGAGAGAGTATACGAGAAGGTAATTGTTCTTGAAGGAATTGAAAGTAGATGAAGTGTTGATTCGGTCCTTGCTCGTTTTGCTCAGCTCCAGCGCTGCCACCACCGCTCCCAGTCCCCCAAACACCAAATAGTAGAAAATCTCCATTTTCAGCCCTCACTTTTTCTTCGATGGGTTCTGCCCAGATCACTTCCAGGCAACGAAACAATAGACCGAAGTCAGTAAGATGCTTTCAGAGAGCTCAAGCCATTACTATATATACACGCTTTTATCTTGCTTCAGTCGGATCTTTCGCTTTACGGAAAACCTTTCAGGCTGTTAGTTTGGCCCCATTAAAAAATTGATTAAGCTGAGCTCCCACAGTCCCTGCCATAAGCTCCCCACGTCCGTGCTTGATTGATTGAACGGATAACAGAAGAGACAAATTAGCAGTCTACATAACTGACGGTGAGATGTGTGGGATTGCAGTAACGAAGAGGAAGTAGTGTAGCAGACGATAAAAGCTCGAACAACGCGGTTTCCATTCACTGGATTCCAATTCAGCTTTTTGTCGTGCCACGTGGCTAGATCTGGGTCTCGTTGATATAAATACGCGGTCCTTGGTGTCGGTTGCTGGAAGGCGAGTACGAAATTCCTAAAATAGCACCTCTTGGATCTCCTCCCTGATGGGCCCACTTTTCAAGATCACACAGAAAGAACGGACCCTATGAATCGCTTGAAAGTCGTGGATTGAACGTGGATTGACCAGCTCAGGAAGGCGTAGAGTCTATGGGCTTTGGCTGGTAGAGGAAGAATTCTTCATAACATGTACAAAATTCTACAGGGGTTTGGCTGGTGATTTAATGGCTTTGGTGGTAGGTGGCGTAAATGGGGATGGTATAAAGGCATGGAAGTGTCGGCAGAAATGCTCGACATGATCACTTTGCTAGCGGAATTTGGATTTAGATGGTCACTTCGGTGGAGCTTGGCCATAGTTTTTCATTCATCTTTGACTGGAGCTGAAAGGAACACCCTTTTTCCCCGTACCGCATCCAGCGCAGAGAGTTATGGTCTTTGTGGGAATTCAACAGGCATGTGCTGGTTAGGCTTTTTGGTCTGAATAATTGCATGGCTGATGTTGACACCGAAGAAGGGTTGCCTTTGCTTAATTGCGACGATGCCGGCATTTCAGCTTCTTTGATGGGGAGTTGGTTTACTGCCAATCACGAAACAAAGGTCCTTCAGTTTCTACACATGGTGGGGTTTGGACCGTCGGCCTCATCTTTTTTTCTTTGTCCTCGGCAAGAAGGACGTTTCGTTATCCTACCCTTTTCCCTGCTGTGAGAAGGCCCAAAGACCTGTGCGGAGGACCACAATTTCATATCGGAACTTGAAATTTATGAGATGACCGAAGGCACTACCAAGAGTAGGGCTGGCGGCTTAATTTGAAAAACTCTTCTTTTATTGTATTTAACTTTTTACTTTAGAGATCTTATTTTTCTATCGTGCACAAACTCTCTCATATTCCAAGTACCAATAAGCTTGAGATCATGGATTGAGACAACATGTTCAATTAACTTGTTCCACACCAAGAAAATAAGAAAATGATTAAACATTTTTAACCTTTAAAGCATACTAGTACTTCCAACCTTTAGGTTAATCTTTTGGAAAATGAGCTCAATCTATTACAGTAATATTAGAGCCAATCCAATCTACCCGTCTTATGATAGGTCCCGATGCAACCCGGGCCATGACAAACATATTATGGATTCAATTAGGAGGTTGTGCAACATGTTTAGCATACTTGTCCGACATTGAGAATATAATTGTATTTGTAGCCTTAAAAGTGGGTTGGTATTTCTACCTTTCATATTAGTTTTTTCAAAAAAAAGTTAACTTAAACTCAATATGTTAAAAAGTTTAAAAACTTAACTTAAAAACTAAATCAAGAATTAAGTGATTATAAATTTTATCTTTCGATGTAAAATTGTGTCTAGAACACCATTGCCCTTGAATTAACTATTGTTTCTTTGAACTATGCTTTCACATCTTATGACTTTAAAGGGATTATCAAAAGTCATGCCTTTGATAATGGTTTCTTGTACAGTTGCAACACATGAATATGAGAGAACTAAGGGAAGTGACACTTGAGCAGAACTTTACTTTTAACCTTCATGCAAATAAAGTGCAGACGAAGATATCGAAGGACAATTGTAGCCAGCTCGGATGAAATGTCATTTGAACCCCTGCAAGAAAACGGTGACTGGTTGAACTATATCCTATAGATACACACCCTCTAAAATATCCACCACAAACTCAGATTCTCTCGGAACTAAATATCCAAAATGTAGACCCAGTCACCTTCCTCAAAGCCCATAAAATTTATCAACATAACCGAAGCAGAACATCAGAAGTAGTTCAAATGATCCCGTTACAAACAATTAGAAACTTGAAAGATTGAAACCCAAGCTGCTTGAAGCTTTCAGGAATGGCCTACATGACTTCGGTTGCCCTACGCTCATCTTCACCTTTACAACTTAATATCTATTCCTTACTGCCAACATTTTCTTCAGAAAATAGGCATGATCGTAGTCCCTGCTACCTCCGATCCACAAGGAAAAGATTGTCATCAAAGACTGCACCGAGGGGCCTGATAATTAGAAATGCGGCCACTAAGCCTGCAAAATCACCAGGTACATCTGTCCTATGCTAGATTTTGATGTCAGTAAGGATATCCACTGCTTGTCCATGGCATTTGAAGGCTGAATGAACAGGGAAATAGCTTAATAAGGTGTTTTCATATGTATGTATATGTATATATCTCCTGCTTTGACCCTGATTGTTATTGTTTTCTTTCCTTCTCTTGGAGGGTTTAGCTGAAGAAGATTGGAAAATCAAGAGAGAATATCTGCTACAGAAAAAGGTATTGTCCCATGTCTCCCTCTAAGACGAAAACACGCATACACTGAGGCCAATTTTGTGACTGTTGATTTTGTTCCTCAAACAGCAACTGTCACAAAATTAATGCCCAGTGGAGTAAACTCGATATCACACTCCCCCGCTTGCTTAACCAAAGTCTAACGTTACATTAAGTATCATCCAGTGATTTTAGAGGACAAACAGGTCATCAGAACTGCTTGAAAAATAGAGCAAGAATATAATATCTATATTGAGATCATTGATTATGAAGCGAGGAATATATAATCATGTCTCTTCTATTCGAAAGAGAGAAACAAAACCTGAATCTTTCAGGAAAAAGTTGGAAACAGATACCTACCATCATGGTTGAATGAAACGTAAGCATCAGGCCAGACTGAAACTTTGGTGGAATGTAGTGATGCTTACTGGAATGCTAGATGGATATTCAACATGTGTTTCTGTTTTTCAGGTGAGGAGTGTGGAGGTAAAGGAAGCTCTACGCCTTCAGAAAGAGAACAACTTTGTGATTCTTGACGTTCGGCCTGAAGCAGAATATAAAGAGGTAAACCGCTTACAGAGGACCGATTTTACTTAATACCGAGAAACACTTGACGAAAACTATGGACCGATCTTTAAAAGGCCTTACCCTTCAGAAATAACTAGTACTTGCTGCTAGTTAAGGAAACTTAGTGGATTCTCTGGCTCCAGGGTATTTATGATCAGGAGTTTTACTGATCAAGTTACGTTCCCTTGTAAAACGACTGAAGTAGTACCTCCTAGAAAAGGGTAGAGAACATTTGAGCCTGTTATATTTATCAGAAACGCATTCTTCATTTATTACTCGTTCAATACTAGCAAAAACGGGCGAAAATAGATGCTACGGTAATGTTTTTTCTGTATGCTTTTGTATCATTAAGATGGTTTTGCATGCAGGCTCATCCACCAGGTGCTATTAATGTGCAAATATATAGGCTTATAAAGGAGTGGACAGCATGGGATATCGCCAGACGTGCTGCATTTGCATTTTTTGGCATCTTCTCTGGTACAGAAGAGAATCCAGAATTCCTTCAAAGTATGGCACGTTCACCTAGCGATGCTTACTGTAGTTGCCTTGAGCTTAGACTACCTTATGTTTTAGAAGTGACTGAAGGTTGTCATATGCCAACAGGTGTGGAGTCAAAAATCAATAAAAACGCAAAGATAATAGTAGCCTGCTCATCTGGGGGTACGATGAAACCATCCCAAAATCTCCCTGAAGGTCAACAATCAAGGTGATTCCAATCCTTTGGTTCTCAGTTATTCTCTCTTCTTCTCTCTTGAGACTGACTTCAGTCCACCTTATTATCACTTGCCCATCAAAATATTATCACTTGTCCATCAAAATATGTTAGAAAAGTTCCAGCTACATTGGAATGATGACTTATCAAAATAACCCAAGTATAGCTCAGAGATTAATGGTCTATAGGTTACATCCGTTCACAAATGAAGCTGACTAGTAGTCTTTCTTGTCTTTCAGTCAAAATAGAGAGATGCAAGTCTAGACAAGTTGTTGTTTTCTTATGGATATCAAGCTTAACAAAGAAGTAATTGTGATGTGGCATTCAGATTTGGAGAGAAAAGATTACTCATAGGCCTAGAGAAACTAGTATAGGTAGGGAATGAATCTACGTACTGGGAAAGACACCAGATGTTGCTAATCGACTAGACCAAGTATTCAGGTCAACCCCACCTAAGCAATCTCACTGTTTACCTCTGCTACTTCATGCAGGTCACTTATAGCAGCCTACCTGCTTGTCCTCAACGGTTATACCAATGTCTTCCACTTAGAAGGGGGCCTTTACACATGGTTCAAAGAGGGATTGCCGGCAGATTCAGAAGAGTGAAGAATCAATTGTTTCCAAAGTTACCCAAGTTTTGCCCCAAATGAGGTTGTCAACGAACTCTCATCGTGAATCTGCTTTTCTCCTAAATGAATCATCTTTGCATGAAGACTGAGGTGTAATCATACTGTGAATGGAAGTCTAGTAGGGAATCCGAATGTATATGTCCGATAATAACAGAAAATTACTATGGAACTGTGCTTAATTTTTCTCTGGGATGGAGAGCTCTCACCAAATCAATAACCAGGCACAGGCAACCTAGCCTTCAAGCTTAATTAATAATGAACCCCGTTTGTGTGATTTGCTTTTATTTCCCGTTCCCTTGCTTTAATTCTGTAGTAGGGGGCATACACGGAGAAACCCAATACTAAAATTGGACGAGACTTCCACAAATCAATCATAAATTGGTTGATAATCAAGAGTTTCAGGTGGGTTACGCCTCCATTGTTTTCTATTATGAGTAAATTGAGTACCACAGTTTCTCTAGCATTAAAAGACGACGTGATTTCACTTCAAGCTCATCTCAATACGAAAAAACTGAGATTTTAAGCTCTCTTTTTAATATAAGCAGTCAACACTGCTTGAGCAGCACGAAAGACTAGTGGCAAAAGATGCCAATATAATGGTATTTGAACTCTTGACGCCCACCAAAGCACGGCCTTGAACTCATTCCTCTCGACTGTACCAAATCTGATACGTTTGTCTTTACTTCTCCAATGTAATGAATATGCGTCAATGCTTGGTGTAATTATTTAAAAAGACTGGTTAACAATGTCTCCAACCACTAAACTAGATTCAGCACACCAATTCAACCACATACCCCAAATTCATCAATTAAGGCTTTGTCTCATCGGGCCGGGGATCTGCACCATTCGATGGTATCAATACAGCATCACCGATTAAAATGGCGAAAATTCTGATGCATGCTCAGCCGTGTATCCATTTCCTGTTGGCTTCTGGTAAATTTTGGAACAATTATAAAGCAATACAAGCAATAATGCAATTGAAAGTGTGAAGAAAACTGATATAGATCCCGAACAGAATCACCAAGACAAGCAGTATAGGGAAGATGATTTACAAGCATTGTTTCCGACAGCAAAAGGAAATATCAAATATTTGGCCAGAGGGGTCGACCGTCACATCCCAAACAAGTTAAGAAAGCAGAAAGAAAAGAACATGCACAGTAATCATTAGATCCCTATGGGAAAACCAGTCACATTAAAAAAAAAGATACAAAATAAAATGCAACAAAAACGAAATAGAAAAGATGCTAAATGGTTCCAGACAAAACAGAACTTTGCTGCAATAGTAAGTCACGATGGCTGATTTAAGATGATTGTTAATAAACGGTGTCATAACAGCAACCACAGATCTTCACTCCCCAGCATGGTCCATGTACATAATTTGCAACAATGTCGTATGAAAGCTGTCACTCAGCAATAGTGCCAAGCCATCCTAGCCCTTCAGAGAAACAAGAGTTTCTGGCTACCAAAATGAAAACTTTACAAGGCGGAGTGAGGCTATTGGTCTTCCTTTTCCCATTCAACTGGGACCAAATGCTGATACCATGTACGATAAGTAATCAGGAACTTTCCTCCTGAAGCCTGTATATAGTTATTTCCTGCTGCTTAAAGTACCGTCTGTCCTCTTCATCAACTAGAACAAGATTCAAATAATACTTCACGCTGAATTTGTTGTTGATGTTTCGATATGTAGGTGTGAGTTCATAAGGGCTAAGGAAAAGTCTGATTGGGATTGATTCACCTGTACGATTGAATACAAGATCATAAGCCACCATGGGGATGGGCAATCAAATCAAATAACTTTCTTTGGTAAACGCATAAACTAGTCAATTATTCCATAAGAGCTTCAGTTAACTTTGACCTGATGATTCCAGGTAAGAAGAAGAAGAAGAAAAGTGTCCGCTACAGATATATCTGTTTTCTTTCTCGGAATCTTGGATGTGAAGAGAAACAGCAGAATTTTGAGAATACCTCTAACTGGAGCACCATCCATCAGCTCGAATTTAGCAAGTGTCTCTGTCTCAACATGGGTATTAGCCCCTGATCCAGTTGATTCTCGCCGCCTGATCTCCAGATCCATATTTTTTAACTTGATTCTTACAAGAAGAAAATATATCTTCCCAATAATAACATCTTTCAGATGATACCTGTATATTTTCAAACACCAATAAGCAATGACAAACACGGTCCCTTATGATGTGCTACACAAAGCAACTAAATTTGTTCTGCACTCCTGACAGCATTAACTAAACAGGCAAAAATGTGCAACTAGACCCAGCCTATACAACCTGATTTAGCCAGATCTAACTACATTCAGGTCAGGCAATCTTTAATTCAACTGAACAATCCCAATTGTAGTACACGTTTAACATACTTGCTTTTGTTATACTCAAACTCAATGTGTAGGCAATCCTCAATTCCAACTTCCATCTGCATAGACCATGAAAATTATGAGAAAATCCCCCAATGACATCGTTTGTTAGACATCGCACGGAACAAATGAACATAAACCCAAGATGACATACAATCAAATGGGTACGCTAGATTCTGCAATCAGTATCTTAAAGACCCAATTTGTTAAGGAATACTTCTTACATAAAATAAAACAAGAAACATTACTCAGGATCCTTACATGACAAGTTGAGACGACAGCAAAGGCAGAAATGGTTCCCAAACAACTCATATATTACTACACTCACCTTGATGCTATTGTTGATTGGCGGTGGTGGGGAATAGTTGCGAACCTGATGCAAAAAAGAGGCATCAATATAAACAAGAACAAAGTGCTAGAGGAATAAAAGTTCTAAAAGACCAGAAAACTTTTCTATCCACTGTAAAACTAAATCTAACACTCCACTGGAACTAATGAAAGGTGACCAACAAACACTGTAGACGATGTATCATTTAGAGCAAACACCACAGGAACAAGAAAAGAATTGTGAGGTTACTTTCTAAATTTAAATTACATGATCACCATCACCGGGGAAATTATCAAACTTTTGCTATTAAAAAGAGAGAGAGAGAGAGAGAGAGAGAGAGAGAGAGAGAGATAAGGCATTCCTCATTGAAAACTAGCTTCCAAGTTACAATTAGATACAAAATTTAAGAAGATAAGAACAGTTATGCAGAACCTCAGGTGGTGCGTATTGCAAAATACAAACAGAAAATTAAATATCTCAAACAACGTAAACTAATCACTAGTCACTGATACAGAGAAACAGAAAGGGTGAGAGAGAGAGAGAGTGTACCACAAAATCTTGGTATTCCACTATGCTACCAGCATAACCACGACTGATTGTGACTTTCAGGACATACCTAGAAAGAGGATATTCCAGAATATCATAAGTTGTCAATGGTAACCGAAAAGGTAGTTAGATTATGATAATGATTTGATAAAGAATAACCAAAAAGGTGTTTAGATTTGGCAGAGTCAAAAGTATGGAAATGAAAAGCACAATTCTTTGTCCCTAAAAATTGAAATACTTAAATACACCACATAAGTCAAAAGCACGCAGTGTCCCAAAAAAATATTTGAAGTTCTTAGCGTTAACTAATTATCAGCATAACATATTATCTAATAAAGTTTACTTTAATATTCTTTCCTTAAGCAGCAACATTTAAAGACCCTACTATTTTTAATTTCAGGAAACTCCATAAGCAACCAGCAATACACAAAAAGGCTGGAAAGAGACCTGAAATAGCTAAGAATCTGCATCTCACGGATGTTCTAAGATATACTAGAATTCAATTGCAGGAATATGAGGACAGAACGGATTTAAAAGTTATTATCCACATGGAATCTATGTTAAAAAGCATCATTCATATCTTCTGATAAACGTCTAAACGCACAATAAAAGAGATGCTGCTGTATTTGATTATATCTTAAGAAAGGGGTGGTGGGAGGGGTTATATTCCTAATCCAACATTATCCACAGTTTAACAATTTAGCATAGAGCAGGTAACTATATGTACAACCAAATGTAAATGATGCACAGATAATTAACATATTACTCAACATCTCTAAGTACATATATCATCTTTATAGCAACAGGTGGTCAATTGTAAATGCCAAATCCAGGAAGGAGATACTAACGAAAATTATGAATACAATGGCCAGCAATGAAAGCCTACAGTATAGTGAATAGCTTACCTAAGCCTCACATTCACCCCATTGTATGACTCATATGGCATTTCAACTGTAGAAAATTCAAATGGGTATGTTTTCTTCTCATATATATCTCCAGGAACATCAAGCTCACGAACTACAAACAAAAGCATTAAAATTCAATTCAATTCACAATGATACCGCTGCACATTTTCAAATCTTCGAATAATAATTGAAGGCAATAAAAAAAACGATTGCAGAATAAAAGTTATTTTGTGCGTCTATTGGTGGGAGATCTAATTATTTAAAAACAAAAGACAAATTACAAAAAAGAAACAGATAGCTTACAGTCAACCTAAGGACAAGGAAGCTTATGTATACTCACCAAGGGAAGTAAAGTCATAGAAGTTGCCTCTGTCAAAGTACATCTCTGAAAGGAATTGGAGATCCATTAAAATACAGAAAGGGGACTAGTCCTTAAAAGACTATCCAACAGCAATGGAGCAAGTTAGCCATAAAGGGAAACAAAAGAATGATAAAATCAAAATATGAATAAGTTTATAGGATAGATGCTTTCCTTACATGCCCGTGAACAGAATATTTTGGAGTTAAAACCATATATAGATAGAGAAGAATTCCTCATAGGAAGCAATGCAAAAGCAACAGAAGAACAATAAAATGCTATTAAAGAATTCCTCAAAGCAAGCAGTGTAAAAGCAATAGAAGAACAATCAGGGCATTTAACATTCTGATTTTTGTCCATATTATTTTCAAGTGCTTAGAATTTATGACAGTCACCTAGACTTAAACCCATAGAACAGCACCACGAGATACATAAGAAGAACCAACTGGAAGACAAAATGTCAAAAGCAGCAATCACTAAGATAATATACATGCCAGTATTCTGTATCACATGCATATTGTATAGTATCAGTAGGTACACTAGGTAACTTTATAGACACTGTACAACTCAACCAATTCTAGTCCAGATTCGCCAAAAATATGAACCATAATATTTGCACAAAGGTGAGAAAGTTAAAGATTAGCATAGTGGCCTTGCTTATCAAAAATCCTTTGGCCGTTGAACTTTTAAAATTTAAATATTACTTAGAAGTAATAATTCCATAACTACCAGGATTAGAAAGGAAAATCGCATCCCACATTCTCCAAAACCTATCCTTTCAAAAATCATGATCAATTTACCACATTGAAACCTAGTGGCAAAAACGCACCTATCTGGCCAAGGAGCTCAACTTTCACTCCATTGTGATCAACCTTCTTCCCTTGAAATGGTTCTATTGATATCTGAAAATAAGCTCATAAGATCAGGTATAACTCTATTGACCAGAAATTGAAATTACAAAATACTCTCAAGTAAGGCATTTAAGGGTCTAGAATTCATAACCAAATCCTAATCCAAAAAAAATCTATCACTCAATTACCTTCCCGGCAATATTTTCTTGACTTTGGAACAGTGGAACCAAGACCGTGTGGCCATTTTCCTTCTTAACGGGTACCTACACAAGCACATAGAAAACAGGAAGAGAAGCGCATCGTAAGACAATAACCAAACCATTTTTCCATCAATTTCAACTTCAGTGGAAATTATGTTGAGCATAATTACTATGCTATTCGCACAGACATTAAAGCTCCCGCCCAAACAAATAAAAACCCCAAGGAAAAAAGAAAAATGGGTATGGATACCAAGTTGGCAATCCTCAGATAGTATCTTCCCGAGTCAAACTCCCACCAAGCAGCAGAGAATGTGTTATTGAGAGGTGAATCATTACATAGAAAGGAAAAGTAAGTCTTTAAAATTTACATCATAAACATTATTGTTGCATTCTCCACAGCGTAAAAAGTGAGAGTTGCAAAAATTCCACGTGTCATCATTACCACTCACTATATGGCATTTCAGACCTTACATCAATACGGAGAATAAATCAGTTGTTAAATACACAGACTTGTTTGAAGCATAAAGAGACTACACTTTTCAATCCAGTTTTTTCTCTCATCCTTAAATGAAGTCAAGCACTGAAAATGGAATAGAATACACTATGAAATTTCACAAATTACCTGCTTGCGACTTTTTCCATCGGAGAATGTGATTGAAATGTTGCATGCGGGCTTGAAAGCTCCCATTAAGTAATTCTGGGATGAATAAAATAGTAAAAACCTTTTTACGTTAATGGTATCAGTGAAAAAATAAAACAAAAATGACAATCATTGGATCTCTCTTAAGCAGGTCGTGCAAACTTACCATGTTTACAATTGGATTCAAATCTTAAGGCCTCACGCTCCGATCCTGAAAATTTCAGTGTGGATTTTAAGCTAATAATCACAGAAACTACAATACATACATTTCCAGAATCACCAAGTACCAATCTAAAACCCGTGCCTTTAAAAGCTTTAACAGGCAAAAAAGAAACCCTAAAACTAATGACACTTCAATAGGCTCAAAAGCAATGCCTGCCCGTCTCTCTGCGTGTCTATGCACACAGCAAAAATTCAGAGTGTCAGAACTAAATTAGACTATCAAATTAAGCTGAAAATCCATGATACGTTGCTGAGTCACAAAAAAACAACAAACGAGATCCTAGATATATAAAATCTATGCCTTGTGTGCTTATCTGCAAATGCGTTGACGCACCCAAATCTACTACAGATTCAATGAAAATCTATAAGATATGAAACCCGTATTCTTCAAATCCATCGCACACATTAACAAAGCAAGTTCTGAATCACATTCCTTTACTCTTTCTGTACACCTAGTACTAGATATCCAATCAATCATGAACCTACGGAGGGAGGGGGAAAACCAAATTCGGACCAAATAAAGTGCAAAAACGAGCTGAATTGAGGATCAATCAGCATTCGAATGATAAGTAAGTCAGATTCAGGGTCAGAGATTAAGAGACATATTGCATACCTTCAGAGTATGGGTACCTAGAAATTAGGTTCCGGAGCGAGCCCTAGACTGGAAATTTGCGAATTTTTGCCGTACGGAGATCGAAACCTGTTGATCGATGTGAATTTGACAATTCAAGAAATGAAGACGAAGAACGACAAACGCTGCGAGGACCGGTCCTCAACGCAATTCGACAACTAAGGTCGTTTTGCACCTGAGAAGCACGTGATATAACAACACTGTGTATGGCCCAATTATGTGTGTTTTTTTTTTCCCATAAGCAGGCCGGACCTGTTCTTGATAGACTCCTTTGGAGTCGAATTGACAAACCCAACCTGAACAACCACTTGATTCAAGTTGGCATTAACTTATTAGCCGGGATCATAATACTCTTTAATTCTAATGGGACTATATCTTAGAAACTTGCATTAATCATTCATCTCATAATAAAGATTTAAATATCTCTCTATTGGCATCTATTACTTTCATAAGTCTTCAACATAAAATATTATCATATAATAATTTTAATTTAAGCCTGTGACAAATAATATCAAAATCAACTTAATATTTAATAAGTTCAGGCTTAGAAAAGGCTAATAGGAAAAATAGAGGGAAAATATGACCTAATGGTTAGGGCTAATAGGAAAAATAGAGGAAAAATATGACCTAATGGTTAGTGCCCTAGGCCCAACATCCAAAAGAGGTTTTATTTTATTTTATTTTATTTTTTATCCTCATGCACGCCAAGGGGGAGGGAGATTCGAACCCCTAGAAGACATTTTTTTTTTATATAAAAAAATTTATTTATAAACGCACGCACCCGGGGAAGGGGAGGGACGGGATTCAAATCCACGACCAGTGGAACGGCCGGTCAGGATTTGGCTCAGAGAATGCCACTAAGCCAGGGCCCCACCCAACCCCTAGAAGACATTAGCACAATGGATTTAGTTCTTAATAATATAAGAAAATGTAAGGTTTAAACAAACCCATCCCTGTTAACCACGCTTCATTTTGTTGAATTTTCTGGAAATCTAGAAGGGAAATTTCCTACAATCTTGCAGGCCTATAGACTACAAAAGGAACATCCAATGCTTTGAAGAGTATATCACATTGCAAAACTTGTATACTGATGAAATAATTGTGTACAAATTAAGACATTTAATTTTTACATCTGTTCATCCAAGGAAGAAGGAGAAGAAGACTAGGTTTTTTTCAACGTCGTCGTCAACGTTCCCCCTTTCACCGAAGTAAGCCTAACCGTCCTCCGAACAAAACTAGGCTTGGACGTCCAGTCTTGCACCGTCCTTATCGGCGGCCGAACTCCAATCCCCCGACTCTTTCCTTCTACTCCCCATCTTCAAGAGCCCATACAGTTTCCGAAACTCCCTTACCGTGTGAACACTTTCGCGGCAAAACACGCCTGCGGGTTCGGTCGTGTCGTCCGCAGTGTGGCCCGACCGGCTCGCGCTCAATCTCGGCATGGCCTGGCCCCTGGCCCTCGCGTCATTGGTTTGCAGAGCGGAGATGACCGATTTCAGGGCCCGACTCGGGGAATTCCGGTTCGATATCATGATCTCGCCGATTTCGGCGTGGCTCAGGCTCGCCCCATTTTGAAAAATCTCCTCCAGCTGAGGGAACAGCTTGTGCTCCTTGACACCTAGGTAACTGCTCGCCAAGCTCTTGAACGCGGAGAAATCACAAGCGGGGAACTCTATGTGAACGTCGATTCTTCCGGGCCTCATCACCGCTTCGTCGACCTGATTCTTGTTGTTCATCGTGAACACCATCACGCGCTCGTCGCCGCAGCATGATACAATCCCGTCCATGAAATTCAACATCCCTGACAGGCTCACGGCTGTAGATTTCTCGGCGAGAATCCGATCAAGATCCTCGATCATGATCAAAGACTTAGAGTTGGTCTGCAACAAAAGCGTCTTCAAATCAGAGTCGTCAAAGACCTTGGACATGTCAATTTGGTACACGTCGTAATCCAAGAGCCTTGCCATAGCCGCGATGAAGCTAGTTTTCCCGGTACCGGATGGGCCGTGCAGGAGATAACTTCGTTTCCAAACGCGGCCTAACCGGTGATAGTACTGCTTGGACTTGAGGAAATGCTCGAGATCGGAGCGGACCTTGTTCTTCAAATCGGCGTCTATCACCACCGTGTCAAAGCTCGCCGGGTGATCAAACGGAACCGATCTCCACCGTCCATTTCCCCGCTCCAAATTCAGATACAGCCTGAGTTCCTTCTTCCGCTGTTCAATCTCGTCCGAGACCGAGAGTATGTGCTGCAGGTACTGCCTCAGAACTCTACGCTTGTCGTTTTTCCTCACCCTTAGAACATACGATCTACTGGCACCATCTCTCTCTAATTCGTTCGTCCACGACACTCTGGCGCTCAAAAACGTGTCGTAGACAGCTTGGTCGGCGTCGTAGTGGAGAAAGATATCGTTGGGCTTGGGACCTGAAAACAGGTTCAGGTTCGTGAGATCTGAATCATCCAGGGAGGCCAGGGAGTTCAGGTAGATGAAAATATTACGGTAGAGCTGGTTTTCTTGGTAGTTCTCGTTGTACTGAGGGACTTTGTAAGTCTGGTATACATGAAACCGGTCTGCAAAAGATCGCCACCATTTAACAAAAATGTGAATTATGGATGTCTTGGACAGAAGCCTGAAGATGACAAGAAGAGAAACGATGGCGAAGAAGAAACCCAAAAACATGTTAAGGCTAGAGAACCAGCGAAACAAGACTACTGGGTGTGTGAGTTTAAAGATTTGGTAAGCCAAAGGAGAAGTCCTTTTGGGTATGAATTTGGATGGGATGGGAGAAAGAAAGGGAGGAGGAAAGGTAGCTGCGTGGTGGAGAATGAAAATTGGAGCATGAGCAAATGACTGGTTTTAACAGAGGAGGAGGAGGCTTTCGATGCCGGCTCGATCCGGTGAGTTTAATGGGTCAAAAAGCCGCTAGGAGAGAACGAGAGAAGGGGATTTGGTCATTTTTTGCTTGGCTGTGAATGGTATGACTTACGAGGACGGGCCACGCAAGTGGTTGGGTATTGAAAAGGAGTTCTTGTGGGTAAGTTTTTCAATTATCTTGACCATAAGGCGGTTTTCATCGTCACGGGAATTATGATCAACTTTTTGTCCCCTCCTTCATTCCTAGCCTTTCTCTATGTAGAATAGTTCCTAGTTTCATGCTCTTCTTTTCGATTTTCAGTTCCTGTACACATTTGACGTTGAAAAGAACCACGTTTGCTTTTAGACGTTGAATGGTATCCAGGACTTTTCTTTTCCTCTTACATATTTTAAGTGATCAGCGCCACCATGCAAGGGTTCTAGCTGCTTATGTTTTTAATTAATTGCCTCCCTCCCACCAGTTCCAGGATAACGATAAACTAGTGTTCAACTGCTTATGGTTTTGTTTGCAGGATTATAGACAAAAATTGACAATGGAGCAGCTCGTTAAAATGTGGTAATCTACCAAATCGAAGTCTTACGACCACTAACTCCGGATCTCAAACGTTTGCGGCTTTACCCTAGGGGAAACATGTAGAATTGAATGTAAGTTTGAAAGCATCAAAGTAAAAGTAATCACTGGCATCAAAGTAAACCAAGCTTTTGAAGTTTTGACGATGTCCTTTTGTCCACACTCCCAGCAGTAGTCCATTCAAGGTCCGCCCAACTTTTAAAGCTCATGAGACCAGTATGCATTCCTTGACATTTCAGTTGCCAAAGCTGAAGTCTGTGGTGTAAACCTTGGTGGAATGTTTCAATGACGGCTGGTATCATCTTGTAATATTCCTACCAGATGGTTTAGGGAACTCGTGGTCTCTGATAAAGTTATCGGAAGAAACAGATAGGACGGTGTTGTCTCGAGCCTGGCTGTGGTCAGAAATATACTATTGTCAAGCATCAAGATACGCCTCTGGTTGCTGTGATATGGAAATCTATTGACAACTATTTGATTTGGAGAATCATAATGTATGGTTTGTAGAATCATATAGAGCCGATATTTGCTAATTGAAATCATTTCATCCGAGCTGCTTTTCCTGATTGCGTGTACTGCAAAAGTTGTACAAAGGAATTGGGCAACCCAGGAATCCGTCAACTTGTACAGTAAAAGAATGCGACACCCACGGGAAAAGGGTTTGTGAGGTGCCTTTCTTTAATGGTTGGACCTGCCTACTTTTAAGGAAGAATGGCTTTCACACGTCCCTTCACTCGAAACCCAACCACACCCATTCTCTTGCCAGCTATTTCCAGAGGGTCGTAATCATTTGTAGCGGTTGCTGCTGGCTCACCAAATGAAACAGGCACGTCTTGAAAAGGCCAGTGGAACCAGACCCATTCCACAAAAAGTTTGGAATGAGACAGGTAAGATGAACAGGAGTTGGTGTTGGAAAAACTACACAAAACAACTGAAAAATGCAGTACATAAAAGAGAACCACTGGGTGTTATTTGTGTTCCCAAGAGCATTCCGGAACATGTAGCATGGAATTGCACTGCAAATCCAACGCCATGGCGTGCAAGAAATGGTAAAGAGTTATAATTCTTTGACTCCAAGGGCGTAGCAAACCATTGTCTGATCTGCTTGTAAAGCAGAGGGGGTTGAGTGCCCCCTTCATTTGTTGACTAGCGTATTGAAATTGCGTGGTCCAAGCCCTTAAGAAAGTTTGGCCACCTCCTGCCCCACCTCAAACCTACCCGCGGGTGTTGGTTTGCCATCAAACATTTGAATAAATGCTTAAGGAAGTCAATAACAGAGGAATGACTTACTAATCAGGTTGAAATAGACTTTGGGTAACTATATGTTTATTTTATACTCCACGTAAACTGACGGACATCTTGACGTTTTTTATTTGTCTTTGCCTAAAAGCTTAAGAAAGTAGAACTTTCTACCAAAGAGATAAACAGTTTTTGAAATTCTTTGATATATTTTTAAAACTGCACATTAACATTTTTCTTGCAATGCTCCAGCTCAAATGTTCAGTTACAAAAAAAATTTGAGAAATATACTGGAGAACAAAAAAAGGCTGAAAATATATGAAAAAGATAACCAGTACAACCCTTATAGCATAAGAACTACATTAACCATAAACATTGTAAACACAAGCAATTGAAAACGTCCTGAAATGCGTGTTTCTCCTGTTTTTGATGGCTTGTGCTTTAGTTAGAATCCACTAAGTCAGGTCCTGCATCAAACTTAATGGGCATGACAGCAATCATATAAACTTGCCAGTTCATATACGTATAAAAGATTCTAAAGAAAGGCCTAGCATTAATCTACCTCTTCCTTGTCAGGAATGTATGCATGTTCTGGGCATTTGCCATACTCTTTCTGTTCAACATATCGCCTCCTCCTAAAAACTCGGCGCATGAATGTATATACTGTGGTAAAGTATAAAGTAGAATCTAGTCATTTGGTCAAATATTCTGACCTTATGCATCCGTCGTTTTCCAACCATATCAAAACTTCATGAAGTAAGCTTTTAGTCTCATTCATGAAAGCAAGGTATATACCTGTATGACATGTATATTCCTAAATTCCATCAACTATTTTAATGTCCTTTATGAATAAATATCAACGACTTTTTGCTTGAATTATTGGTTTTAATTGCCATCCCTGAATGCTATACATATTGTTTAGTTTGGGTGCGTGCATAAAAATAAAAAATAAAAAATAAAAAAAGTATTGACGCATCTGCATTACTAAGTATCTGGTCAAATTGCCTTAACATTTTTCTTGCATTAATTCAGCTTCTTCTTCCCAAAACCTTCAGAACCTCTCTGTGCTTACCCATTGTCCAATAAGATAACCTGGAATTCTCGTTGCTATTTGCGGGCATGGAAAAAGGAACCTTAGACACTACCGATGCACGATCGCATCCACTACCTAGCAACTACATAATTGCACTACGGGCAGAATCCTGGATAGACCACCGAGCTTTCAACGACATGCAATGAATGATACAGGCAGCATTCTATTGGCGGTCCCCGTGCGTCCCGTGCACCAAATGTGCTCAACCACCTCTTCCAATGTCAGACCCTTCAAGCTCCCCCACATACTCTAGCTTGCCATGTTCTCGTGATTGTACCTCAAGTTCTGGAAATTAAAGACGCTCAACCAAGTTGAGCTTCTGCATCGGTAGTGTCCAGAGTTCCTACTTCCTTAGCCTGCAAGGAGACAAGAAGTTGCAGAGGTTTTGTGATGGGACTTATAGTGAGGGTGAAGATGGCAGAGGTTAAGGAGAGAGAGTTCGTGAAGCAAATGCAAATTCGATGTTCATAATGTTATTGCTATAGAAGAAGCAACAAAAGAATCCGGTTAAAGGTGCATGAAAGAGTTGATAGACTGACATTGGCAAACCCCGTTTCTTGTGTACAGGATTTCAATTGCAAGGTAGGTAAATCTCTGAGTTCAGATGTACTAAAAATTGCATGACTGACCAAGATAAAATGACAGTTTTAAAGGAAGGGCAACTTAAAACTCTTGACCGCCTCTGGTTTTTATTTTTTCCTACTGAATTGTAATTAAATTTATACGTACTCAATAAACTAAAACAAAAACTTTATGAAAAATTCAAATAAGCCAAAAATCATGGACTAATATAGTAACTTTTCTTTTAAAAAGACGAACTTAAGTGAGCATCAAAGAACCAATATAGAAACTGAATCATTCTTAACGACTCACACTTCTTTGATGTGAATACAAGCGTCAGTCAAAACGAGAAACCAGTATTTAACGAATCACATTTAATTGTAAAAGTCGTATAGAAAGAATGAGGAGAGACTGAAAGCAGAAGCAAAGTATTATAATTTATATATCAAAGCATAGAATTTCACAGGCATACAAAACTACAATAGCCCACCAACAAATTTCATGTATATGGCGAATTCCCTGTGCCTAACAAAGTTACTGACGATCAAATTTGCTTCAACGGCCGTGGTTTCAATGTCAAAATCTCACGGGTCCTGGGCATCTGATTGAATGTTCAAGATTTGAGAAACTACAAGCTTAGAGAGTTCATTTATTGCGGCTTGAACCTGATAATCACCTGTGTCCGGATTCCTCGACCACCCTGCTGATTGTGACAGTAATCCTGTGTATTCACTGGCGGCTACCTTTGTCTTTCTTGATGTGGCAAGGACTTTCTCCAAATCTGATTGAGACAATGGCCTCGGTGCCTGAAGCATAACCATATAACAAAAGTAGGTACCATGCAAAACAGAACTCTATAAAAACAAGCTAAATTGAATGCTTGTCTTGGGAAATCTATACATAACCTATTAAGTCGTCTTATTACTGATGTTATGTGAACGACTTAAAGTTCTTCATACTCCATGCAAATTATACTTTTCCAAAATATATAACCAATGAAACAGTCAAGAGAAGAGTCACTTGATGTCCTTCATTTAACATCATGTGCGACAAAAGGTTCTCCAGTTCCTTAAATGGGACTGTTAACCCCACAACACTCGGTACTGAAAAGCAGTCAAGGATGAATCAAAAAAGGAAGCCATGCAACAACAGAGTAGAATTGGGTTTACCATCCATAAAGAAGTCCCTCGATTTAAATATGTATATTGAACCGATAAAAGAGATTGAGCAACGACAAGAGCAGCAGCTAAAAGATTCTTATGGATTTCAAATGGCATTATGTGTCAAAATATTGTCACTAGGTTCTGCAATACCGAACAGACAAAAAAATAAGAGCACTCACAGAATATCTTATCACATCCTCTTCTTCATCTGGTAGGGACGATCTTCTCCCCTTATTTTCTTCATCTGGTAGGGACGATCTTCTCCCCTTCTTTTCTTCATCTAGTAGGTCCCTAATAGGTAGATATGCTGCCTTCTTACAGAGTTCAAGAAGATCTGAACCTGTGTAACCTTCACACAAGCCAGCTATGTAATCATAGTCAATGTTGTCTTCGACCCTTTCACCCTTCAAAATCACCTTCAGTATCTGAGCCCTCTCCCTGCGATCAGGAACCCCAATCTCAAATGCCTGAGGCAGACGACGGAGTATTGCTTCATCAAGTTCTGATGGACGATTAGTAGCGGCAAGAACCATCACTTGAGCATTTTCTACAAGGAAAAAAACAAACAAAAAAAAAGCCAACTAAAACATCTGACCAAACTGTTTTAGCCTAAGAAATCTATGTAAAACTCGTTTTTAGTAAGCAGCCTACAAATGACCAACATTAGACTCGATTCCTCACAGAAAAACAAAAGAGAGCTGCTGTTTACAGCACACAAACTTACGATCTGTGGTGAATCCATCCCATAAAGCCATGAACTCAGTCTTCATATTTGTTAATGCTTCATGATCTGTATTCCGACGCTGTCCCAAGAAACTATCAACCTCATCAATGAATATGATAGCTGGCTGGAGTTTATAAGCCAAGCTAAACACAGCGGCCACTGCAAATAATGTTTGTAATGTTAACCATTGACAAAATTAAAGCCCTCCACCTGGGGGAAGGTACAACTAAGGTCTACTTTATCTAAGCACAACTAAGCAACGAGAAAACTCAAGACATAAATAATCTCATTTGTCTTTTTAAAAAAAAAAACGAGAATCAGTACATTTTCACACTAGGGAAAACGGGACTGAAGGAAATGGAGTTTCATCATAAAGAAGCTGCCTTCCTAATCAATAATTTCTTTCAGCTTCTTTTTTCCTCCATTTCCACATAAACATGATTGCTCTCTATTCACTAGATACATGCTTGTCAATATATTCTCCTATGAAAAAGATAAAATGGTCAAGAAGAAAAAACTTTATTGTTTTTTCACACTACTAGTCATGTAGATTGTTTAGAAGGCTCATATAAAAAATAATACTGAAGCTGGCAATTCATAGCCATGAAATATAATCCACTTAGTTTTTACATTGTGCAAGACAAGTTGTCAAAGAAAATACTGAAGCGGGAATTCAAACCTATGAAATACAATCCACCTGTTAGTTATTCATTGTGCAGGACACCTTGTTAAAATCACGAAACAGAATTTGCAAAAAGAACATAAATAGCAATTCGTAGCAATAAGTTAGAATGAAGTGAAAATCTAGTATATTAGAACTGGTAATTCCAAAGATATCCAACCTCTCAATTTAAATAAACTAAAACAAACAGCCAACCATCTGACTGGCTTATAGTATTCAGCCTAATTAACCCAATAGATCAGGCAATCCATGCGTTCTTAGCTGACCCTATCTCACTTCAATTCCCAAAGGTCAAACTAAAATTGACTAACTAGATATAATGAGGCCAAGCATTAGAGAGCAAACAATTTGGAAGGCCACATTAAATGAATTATTTATGTTTAGAAAGGGCATGAAGATAAACCCTGAAAATCCAAGAGGCAATGTATAATTCCAATCTTCACTCACCAAGCTTTTGTGCATCACCAAACCATTTGCTCATCAGATTCGATATCCTCACATTTATGAAAACAGCTCCAGACTCTTTTGCAATGGCTTTGGCAAGCATAGTCTTTCCAGTACCAGGAGGTCCATATAGCAAGACCCCTTTCTGTGGACCAAGAAGCTTCCCGTGGGAGAAAAGACCAGGCCTCCGTAGTGGGAGTATCACCAGTTCAAATAAAGCTTGCTTGATACTTTCTAGGCCCCCAATAGAGTCAAATTCCACATCAATATGATCAGGATTTATAACATCGCAGGCTATGACATCCTGTGAACGAAGAGAAACATAAGTCAAGCAAGGAAACAATGATTATTCTACCCGTTGTATATAAACCCTGAGAGTTTTATTCTAATAATCAATCTTCTGAAGAATTTGACATAGATGCATAACTAAAAACAGTTTGCTATGTCAATTACTATATACCGCTACACGTATAGGGTATATGTCCTGAACCCTACAGAGTAGTCAAATAAGGAGGTGTTCAGCACTATAGGGCAGAGTCCTTTATACTATTTCGTAAAGACGCGTCACCACGATCGTAGCAATTAGAGAAACTGCAACCTGCCGTTGGTTTCAGCAGGGCGCAGATTGTATTAAAGCTATTTCATTCCATACTTCATCGTGCTCCTCTAGGCACTCCCCTAAGAAAGAAAGTCGTTCAAGCAGAACAAGGAGGAAAATCCTATTTTCTATACTTCTCTCTACCACAAAGAACAGCTTCGTTTCTACCAAGCCTGCGCATAAACAACGGTCGCCATCAAACGGAACATTTTCTTCTAAAAAATATAGGAACCACAGTAACGTTGTTCTCCATCGTAGTACCGATGGAACCACTCTATTACCCAGCAGTCAAAATAGAAACAGAGAAAAATGCGCCCTTGGGAATCATAAACCCAAAGAAAAATATCCAAACAGAAGACCAAACGACGCGTGAAAAAGAAGCGTGTTGCTGGAACGAGCTATGCACCTCATAAGGATTAGTCTGGATGAGGGGGCGGCCTAAGCGCTTCGCGATCTCCTTCTTATGCTCGAGCGCCTTTTTGGAGGACTCCCGGTTTGGGTCGAGGTGTCGGAGCCCCGCGAACAGCACCAAGCAACTCAGGGCCGCACTTGCGGCGTACAGCACCAGCTCTTGCAGGAACTTCGTCTCCGACGAGCCTCCCATTATTCTTTCCTTTGCTCTCTACGTTATCCGCGAGAAACTATCGGTTTAGGGTTCCTAGAATCTCAGAGAAAACGCACTCGCTTGGGGACGACGAAATGCAGCTTATGGATTTCTGAAAGTTTCTTGTCTAGAAATTTCATTGTTGGGCTTCCATATGGGCCACCACCCGTCGAATGCGGCTTCAGGCCCAAATCAAAATTCATGGGTTTGGGATAAGGATTCAATTTTTAACACCTAGAGAAACGTGACGAAAAAGTCAGAACACACTATTAGTATTAAAAATTCAGCTTCCTTTGTGGCTAAGGCAGCATGATTTTGACAAAAAAACAAAAAGAAAACAAAAGCCTATAATTCTTGTATTTAAACCCTTTTTTTATATAATAAGAATACGATATAGAGCTATTGTCATATATTATTAAATAATTTTATTGAGAATTTCGGTTTATTTTTATTTATAAATAAAAATGTTCATAAAAAAATGTTATTCCAATACAAGAAAGGTATTAAATTTCACATAAAAAATACTTTTATAAAACGTAGCTTCTAACATAACCAGTGATGTGATTGAATGTCTTGTTGGGATTTATAATAATTGATGAAGACAAAAGTGTCATTTTACCTTCTATGATATATTTAGAATTAATATAGATAATGAGAGTAATATTATAATCTAATCTTTTGTACCGGTGACAAGAGAATTGTGGTAAAGAGTGTTGCTTGCAGCATGCTGCTGCTAAACAAAGGTGCTACCCAAAGAAAAGATAAAAAAAACATCAAGTTAAGAGTGTGACAACAACATTATGTATGAAATTTGTATTTCTCAATAATATCTCAACGAAAATAGGAAAGGGCTAATAACTACACCGATGACAATTGACAAGGATAAAATTGTTTAATCCACCTTGCATCTTACGTATCATGTATATTTTATACTTTATCTACGAGTTTATGAGTTTATAAGTATGTAATGCAACGCTTTAGGATACGATTATGTGCTAAAAGTCTTACAAAGTAGCCCAATATGGGCCCTAGAGATCTTTCCCCACCCAAAAATGGGATTAAACTAGGTAATGAGATGGGGCGTTGTTGAACGCGCTATACCTGGTACTGGGATTCGAGGAGGAGGATCAGCAATTATTGCATTTTGGCATTGGATCACAGATGGAAGATCCCAGTTCGGAGCAACCGGTTGTTTTTGGTTTTGCTTTGCAATCGACCAATTAGCGATGCGCTTTTTGCGAACGTTGACCCTCGGCGGCTTTAGAGAAGTTGCTTTTGTATGATGACATGCTGAGTTCCTCCTTTCGACCAAAAATTTGATGAGCAGCACCCAACTGCTTCCATTCTCGACCACTTCCAAGTCTCGTCATTCCTACCTAGAGAGGATTGTCAACGAGGAGGACCTGCCTTACAAGCCAAACACCTGTTCAAACGCACTTGAGCGGTGGATGGAAAGTTGGTTATTGTACTACACACTTGGGGTCATCGTAATGAACTTCTTTGCAGTACAATGAAGGGTCTTCTGCCTAATTCTATAATGTATTTTGTACTAAAGAGACTTGTAAACACAGGATCATGATGAAATCTTGCTCTAATGGACTGCACGGCTTAGCAAGGCTAGAACTCTATCGGTCCAAAAAGGCTTGTTGATCCCTGCAATTGCTTCTTGTTTAATTTGATATGTGGAGATGGATTGTGGATTCTCCCTTCATCAATCCTTGCTTTCGCCAATATTCGTCCTCCCATCTGCATAAGCTTCTTTCCGTCTGACTTGAATCTCTTAGGGAGAGAGGAAATAAATGGTAGCCAATCTCAACCAAAGCTTACTGGGGGCGCAATCTCTTAGACTAATCCCGGGATGATAAAAGCTTCCTGTTACTCTATATTTGTAACAATGCTCCATCTTCAATAAAGCGAGCTGCATATGCGTTGGGCTTCACCGGGGGCATTGACCCATGGGTGCAGTTCCGACCCAGTTGAAAATTCCAGGGTTTGGGATAAGGATTGAAAACAAATGATAAAAAATTGAACTTCGTCTTCTTGCTAAGTAAAAGAATGTACAAGACAGCGAAAATGCGTAGCTAGTTGGTCACCTCCACTCTATGCGATAGGAGTTGCTTACGTTCCAAGGCATGTCTGAGCCAACACCTCTAAAGTAACCCAACATGAATCTGATTACATCATCCCTGAAAAGATAGATTTAGGAACCGCAGTTCTTCGTTCCAAAAATGGAATTGAAACTAAATGATCCCTTTGGTGCGTTGATTAAACGCGCTATGCACGTACCAGGTTGCCGCCTGGCAAGGATTTGACATGAAGGGTCAGCGTTTATTGCGTTTCGGGATTGGATCGCATATTGGACAGCTCCGGTTCGGAGAACCACGGCTTTTGTTGGCCCCACCGGGAAGCTGCTTCCTCCTCTCTTTCTATGGCGATCAAGGACACAGGGATACAAATCTCGCAGTGCGCTTTGTGCGAATGTTGACCCCTGAAGAACTTCAAAGAAGTTCCTCGTGTTCCCTGCTTGATGCTCCATCAAGTCCCACGTTTGGATAGGAATTTATTTAGGAACAGCCAGCCAACTGAACTTCGTTCTCAACCACTCCAAAGCTTCTCACTCCCACCCAGATCTCTATCTCTCTCTTTTTCTCTCTTTCAGAGGTGGGTCAACGACATGAACCTGCCCTCCTAGCCGGACATGTGTGCAAACGCAATCGAGCAGTAACTGGAAAGTTTTTTATTGTACTACACAAGTCTGGTCCTGTATGTACTTCCTTGCAGTACATTGAAGGGTCTTCTCCGGCTAATGCAGTAATGGATTCTAATCAGGACTTAAGAAGAGACTTATAAATTCGGGATCTTCTTGCAGCAAATGGGTATCATGTAATCTTGCCCTAAGTTGATTCTCGGCTGAACTCAGGATCTCGGGATCTGTGAGGTTTTCCCATTTCTCGGTGTCCCACTTTTAACGCCTCTCTGTCGTTCGATTAGAAGACCCAATTGGCTTCTCTTACTTTCGCTTTGTCTTGGTAAGGTTATTGTAAGTCAACGCTTAGTTACCCGCCCAGCCCGTCTTGGCATGTGGCCTTCTTTGCGTGCATAGGTTGAAGAAGGTGACAAAAAACCTCATTTCTCTTTTCTGGTTCTGCAGATAAATCTTGCCCAATAACGGAGTAAATTCCAGAGAAATAGTCCTGAGGTTATATAAACTTTCCAAAGTTCGGACATCTTTCTACTTGAGCAAAGAAGAATAGGAAGAACTCCGAGGTAAGATCATCGTGCATATGCAGTTGTTCACGTAATTTTTTCAACTACGTCATGCCATTAAGCCTTTTCTCATTAAGTGAGGATTATGGAATTATGAACTCTATATTATCATTATCATATTGGAGTAGGTGGAAGATTTTGGTCTTCGAATGGGAAGCGTTAAGGCAGAAGAATTGAATGAGATTGAGAATTCTGAAAGCCAGAACAGGGAAGAGATTCGAGAATCGGAGGAGGACCTGAAGAGGATTGCACCATGGAAGAGACAGTTAACAATTCGAGGACTTGTAGCGAGCTTAGCTATTGGGATCATTTACAGTGTGATCGTGATGAAGCTGAACCTCACAACTGGGCTAGTCCCCAACCTCAATGTCTCAGCTGCTCTCCTCGCCTTTGTATTCATCAGGACCTGGACTTCTCTGCTTGAGAAGGCTGGAATTGTATCAACTCCATTCACTCGACAGGAGAATACTATAATTCAGACCTGTGCAGTTGCATGTTATAGCATTGCTGTTGGAGGTTGGAGATTCTGATATTTCTTCTGTCTTTGTAGTCCAGAAGGATTTTACTTCTGATAATTCATATGTTTTGCAAGATAGCATTGCATTTTTTTTTTTAAATCAAGTTATTGCATTGCAGGTGGTTTTGGTTCTTATCTATTGGGTTTGAATAGGAAGACCTATGAGCAAGCAGGGATTGATACAGAGGGGAATAGACCTGGGAGCACCAAGGAGCCTGGGATTGGTTGGATGACTGGTTTCCTCTTGGTAACCAGCTTCGTTGGGCTATTGGCACTGGTTCCTCTCAGAAAGGTGATGCTTGTGTCTTCTATATCATTTTTCATTACTGGTCTAAGTTTGCGTTTTCAGGTTTAGTTAATCATTCAAGGTTGTGATGTCCTCCAAGTCTAGTTAACTCTACTGGTCATGATAGTCTCAATTTCTGGCAAGTTTGTTTCATTATCTTTTCTCTGGGACACTGAAAGGTTTTAATGAGACAGTTTCTATTCTTCTACAGATCATGATAATAGACTACAAATTAACTTATCCAAGTGGAACTGCTACTGCTGTTCTTATCAACGGGTTCCATACTCGTAAAGGAGACAAGATGGCTAAGTACGCGTGTATTTTTGTAATTTATTTCCTTACAGATTAAATCACAAGGAATCTAAGTATGCAACAACTCAAACAACTTTCAACCCTACTTGCAGGAAGCAGGTTCATGGATTCATGAAGTTCTTTTCACTTAGTTTTGTCTGGGCCTTCTTTCAATGGTTTTATTCCGGCGGAGACCAATGTGGATTTAGTCAGTTTCCTACATTTGGACTGAAAGCTTGGAAAAACTCGTGCGTTCTTTACATCTTCTTTGTGCATTTTGTAGCGCTTATTCCGAGTGTCATCTTTACATTGTCATCGAATTAACAGAATTGAATTTGCAGGTTCTACTTCGATTTTAGTATGACTTACATTGGAGCTGGAATGATCTGCTCCCATCTCGTGAACTTGTCTTTGCTTCTTGGTGCTGTGCTCTCTTGGGGGGTAATGTGGCCGCTGATAAGGGGACTCAAGGGGGATTGGTACCCTGAAACTTTATCAGAAAGCAGTATGAAGAGCCTTAATGGTTACAAGGTCGGAAGTCTTGACTCTTATTACATTTCTTAAGCAGAATGGATTTAAGTATGAAAGATCTAGTTTTATAGTTTCATGAATTCTGCAGGTTTTTATTTCCATTGCACTGATCCTTGGAGATGGGCTCTACAATTTTCTCAAGATTCTGTATTTCACCGCTACAAACATCCATGCCAGAGCCAACAAGAACCTTAAAACATGTAAGTACTCAATACGCGGTGTCTTCTGGCGTGCCTATGCACTGCCGTGAGCACAGCCGATTTAACCTCAAACTTACAGTCTAGAGCTAACAAGAAGATGAAATCATCCCATAAAAACGAAACTTTGGAAGTCCAGAAAACTAACTTGTTTAAGGGGTAGCGTGCTGCAATTTTGTGAGTAGTGAACCACGGGGACACCAAGGAAGATGTGATATTCCAATTTCAGCAAGCCTTTATATTTTTTTCTTTTCTTTTCTATAACCTTACTTAAGTAATTTGCTTTTACTACTGCAGCGTCGAATAACCAGAATCAGCCTCTTGATGATCAGCGACGAAATGAGGTATTCCTAAGAGAGAACATTCCTATATGGTTGGCATGTACAGGGTACATACTCTTCTCTGTTGTATCCGCCATTATAATTCCACTCATGTTCCCAGAATTGAAGTGGTATTTCGTAGTCTTTGCCTATGTTCTTGCACCCTCTCTTAGCTTCTGCAATGCCTATGGTGCGGGTTTAACGGACATGAATATGGCATATAACTATGGCAAAGTTGCTCTTTTTGTGCTTGCTGCCTTGAGTGGAAAAGAGAATGGGGTAGTTGCTGGACTTGTTGGCTGTGGTCTGATTAAATCCATAGTCTCCATCTCCTCTGATTTGATGCACGACTTCAAGACGGGTCATCTCACTTTAACTTCCCCTCGATCAATGCTCGTAAGCCAGGCTATCGGGACAGCTATAGGCTGTGTGGTAGCTCCTCTCACATTCTTTCTTTTCTACAAGGCTTTTGATGTTGGGAACCCAGATGGCGAATACAAAGCCCCCTATGCCATCATTTACCGGAACATGGCAATTCTAGGTGTGGAAGGCTTCTCTGCGCTACCCCATCATTGCTTACAACTCTGTTATGGGTTTTTTGCTTTTGCTGTAGCAGCCAACTTGCTGAGGGATGTTCTCCCCAAAAAAGTTAGTAAATGGATCCCACTTCCAATGGCTATGGCTGTGCCTTTCCTTGTTGGTGCTTACTTTGCAATTGACATGTGTGTGGGGAGTTTGATTGTGTTTGCATGGCACAAGATAAATGGCAACCAGGCCAGTTTGTTGATTCCTGCGGTTGCTTCTGGTTTGATATGTGGAGATGGATTATGGATTCTCCCTTCATCAATCCTTGCCTTGGCCAAAGTTCGTCCTCCCATCTGCATGAGCTTCTTTCCATCCAAGTAGAATTTCTTTGTGAGAGGAGATAAATGGTAGGGAATTTCAACTAGTATAGGAACGATAGAAGCTTCCTTTTCCAATATATGTGTAATAATGCATCATCTTTACTAGGGTGAGCGATGAGTTTACACGAGCAGGAAGCTTTGGTCATTGTAAACAAATAAGCTTTGTTCTAATATGAAAAAGTTACCAATTTAAGCTGCTAACTAGTGTGGTTGATCGAAAGCAAGACTTCTGCATCTTGCTTTTAAAGTTATCTAGCTGACTGCAACGATTTTTTTTTTTTTTTTGGTCTTTCTCTGCATTTAATTCCTATGAAGCCACCTCCTTACCTTTTTCTATGATATTAAAGAAAGGAAAATATACGATGATCATATAAAGATTACATGATGTCAACATAGTGTTAAGTAAAACATTTGAGTTTCTCTTAACTTAAACACTTCGCTCAAATTTTTCAAAGCTTGATCAATAACATAAAAACATGCAAGCCTATTGACTAAAACAATTTCAAAGATAATATTCTTTGATGTTGTACTACAAAAATACATTTTACAATCCATTTATATTTTACAATTACCACTATTGGATCACTGTCACGGTTAGAGTCATCCTCATAATACCATCTTCATGAATCTCATACGATTATAATACTCTTATTATCAAGTCAAACTATAAAAGTTATTATGATCATTGTTGTGACTATTTCATGCTTCCTAATCTCTATAATTTTTTAATCAAATCATTCAAGCACTACGGACTATCAATTTAAGTTACAGGAGATTCCAAGAATATCTCTCCAAGAGGCAACTAGGTATAGAATTTGTTACTCCACAGTGAAAAAGGTTTATAGTGAGGGAATTCACATATGATTTTTAGATGAGCTAGTTGGGCAATGGAAGACCTTTCCAACTAAGAATCAAGATGCTGTTCGTAAGCGACCAACTCCAGCAGTAATAAGATATTCTCCCTTTGATGATGTGATGGTACGAAAAGTGTGGCATAGACTGTTCAAAGCAAGGAAGACGTGATTCTTCATCTTTTTCAAATTTAGTGGCACAAAACTTTCCAAGAGCGAGTTTTCCACGGCAGCTGTTGAGCAAATCCAAAAGCCAAAGAACCACATTCTTTGCGTAATCCATTTATAGAAAAGTATATTCATGATTGCCGACGTGCCGACCCCAGAAACGTGATGGCTCCTCGCGGTGTTTAGGAGTTAAATATGTGTTTACTTAAGATATTAAAAGCCAAAACAGGCCCTTTCGTAGAATAAACATGGTCTCGTGCGAACAAAATGATGATCCACTTCAAAAGTAGCAAGTGCTCCACTTCTTGTGACATATCAGTAATGGTGGCTCTTCACTTTTCGGTCACCACTGTCACTAAATGAAACTGTAGCTCGAACAAAGATATGAGTTTTGCATTTAATTATCGTTTACGCTATCAGTGCAGAAGTAGTATGTTAAGGATGTTATTCCATATCAAAAGAAAGAAAAATATATAATTATAACCTTATTAATAATACATGAATACTTCTTATTATATGTGTGTTTCTTGTTCCTTCTTCCCGAGTCAACTGCCATATGTATGTCAACCCTCCTGTCCTTGTTGAGGCCTAGATTTCGCCATTGGAAGTGTGCCTCATTGACGATGATCATCAATGCGGATAACATTTTACAGTGGTCCAGCGACTCCCACCGCAGGCAGACAATGCCTCAAAGTTTGCGAATTCCAGTAGATAAAGCCACTGCAACATCTACTGGCAAAACTTGAATGCAGGCAGCGATGGTCCCAATCTACGAGAATCTATCTCAGTGCGAACAGGAACCTCCACTTGAACTCTCACCAACCCAATAAATAAGAGAAAAACCAGATGAGCTTCGACGGATTCGCAACGTTTGGTACTGACGTGACTCCTGTGCATACCTTGCAGACACGACAGAATTGTCAACGCCTTGATTATGTCTGCCATCACCGCAATGAAGAGTGGAACCTTGAGCTTGAGCTTTGCAACCTTAAGCTGGGACGGAACTTTTATTTCAAAGGTTCTATAATCCAGGTTCAAACTCGCTATGACAGCACCGCGAGTTCATTTAAATTCCACTCATTTTATCCGTTCACTTTACTCTCTGAAATCACTTGTTAGTTTTAATTAATCGCATATTTTACGTCCAAATACTGAAGCTTTGTCGTTGAATTGATGTCCCTGCGCAGTTGAAAGCGCCATCTGTAGAGAAACCAAGAATCCCTTTCAAGGGTGATGGGTTTAGGAACCAAGCCCCACCCAACCCAATTCCATTTCTGTTATTGGACCATTAACAGGCAGAACAATCCAATCGAAGCAGGGCTCTGCGACATGATCAGTGTAGTGGAGGCCCAACTGGCAGAATATCTTCAACGTTGTGATATTCTGCACTGGGCATTGGCCACTCAAGAGCGAACAATTTTCCGACCCAGTTTCAGTCCACAACACACTTTATCCACTTCTCGTGCACGAATGAGGGAAATAATTTAAGTGCCCCTTATTGTTTCAAGTCAAAAAGGGAAAGTTAGGAAAAGGTACTTGAACTATGATCATTCTCTCCGAATATCCCGATTAGGTGCCCCTTATTGTTTCAAGTCAAAAAGGGAAAGTTAGGAAAAGGTACTTGAACTATGATTACTCTCTCTGAATATCCCGATTAGATCATCTTTTTTTGAGTTTCAAATTAATCCGCCGAGTTAAACAATCACAAGGGAATCCAAATTTCGTTGAGAATTATAGTTATGGTAAAAACCAACACAAAGATTTAGATGTAGAATAAAATTATTTATAAAAGGATGTCACCGGAGATAAGTGTACATATTTAGGAATATATGTTTCCTACTTAGCCTTATTTTTTTCATATTACGTAGGTTATTTGGGAAACTATCATTATGTATAGAAATTTTTTATTCTCTTTATTTTGTGTACAATTTCTTTTATAGTCGTGGGGCTTATAAAGTGGAAGTCTATTCCTAACTTTGATATTATATTAAAATGTGAGGGTCCATCCTAAAACCTTAAGACATTAAATAACAAATTTTTATCATTTATAAGACCATAGACTCATCATTTTACTTATAATGTGGGACAACATCCACTTTCAATAGTGACAGAAAGTTGACATTTTGAATGAGCATAATGATTTTGTAAATATTTGGATCAACCAACTTCTTACAAAAGTAATTCACTTCTATTCTAAAAATTACTCTTCTATATACAGGACTATGAATATAAATACAATTAAGAAAACTTAGGAAGGTAAGTAATCTAAAGAGACAAGTAAGTCAAATGCAATACAATTATAAAAACTTTAAAAAAGTAGATGCCAGTTGATACCTTTTCTTAACAGTTTCCCACTGTGCTTACAAGCCGTTAATTTCAACACTCTCCCTCGGCTTCGCCGTCTATAGAAGTTCAAGACCCCAGCCTGGAGAAGAGATATATTACCGAATCTAAAAAGGACTCTTTTGTTCACTAGCCCTCTGTTGGCCGAAGGAAATTTTGTAAAGGGATGTGACATTTGCTTAAATATGGGCGTAACAGTGGATGTTGCTTCTGCTGCAACAAGGAAAGATGTAAAGGGTAATATGGCCTTATTGGTTAGATAGGAAGCTCTTATAAAGGGTGGGCCCGAGTAAGGATAAAAATTTATGAATCTAAGGTAAATTAACTCACATATCATAAAGAAATATGATTTCTACATATTTTAACATGGAATAAAATTCTTTATCAGAATATGTCTCTCAAATTCTATTGTCTTTTCATTTCTTTAATGAGTTATGTCAACCTAATTTCGAAAAAAATATAAAGTAAGAGGCAAAACCGAAATTCATTAAATATAAATTTTGTAATTACATAATATATTAATATATTAAATATAAAAGATGTTAATTTGTAAAGTATTAAAATAATATATCCGTGTTATATGATCTCCAACCATGGGGTGCATGAAAAATGATATGATCCTTTAAAACGTGGCGCAGGAAATAGTGAATTTAATCATTAAAATGTGACGCATGCGATGATGATACATCAATAGATCAGGGAACAAAATACCGACTGCGGAGCCATCAAATCTAGGGGCCAAAAGTACATCTTGGAACAGGGACACACCTTCTAGTCAAACTAGTACAAACATACGAAACGTGCCCAGTGAGACGCAATTGCCCTTCGCCTCTTTTCTATCCATGGCTGCACTCAGGCTGGATACCTACCTACTCTGGGCTAAGTAATTATGTAATTGCGTTAAACATGAAGGGCATTTTGGCGTTATGCGGATGAGCGGACTATAAAGGCCTGGGTCAGCTGGACGGGCTTCGGCGATAGCAAGGAGGGACTACGACGATCTATTGGAGCGTTCTTTCTGGTTGGTGAGAAAGATGGCGTACCTTTTGTGACCTCAATTCGTTTTCTGTTTTCTGATCGTATATACAAACTTGTATGCATGAGGTTGCAGTTGTTTCTGCGGGAAATTAAATGGGTTTTGTTAAATTTGTTTGTTGGGATTTTTGTGATTGGCATTCGTTTTTTGAATGGTTCTTCTAGATCCGTTCCACCTTTAAAGCTTCGCTTCGTAGATATTTGTGGGTTTTTGAGTTTTGGTGCTGTTGTTGCTGGTATCAGGGAAAAATGGCTTCAGATCGGAAGGTTCACGTTTTTGAAGAAGTGTCAAAGCACAACAGTTCCAAAGATTGTTGGCTTATTATTTCTGGGAAGGTCAGATTCCTCTCTGTCTAAATTTCTGGATTCGTTTCTGTCTAAGTTTCTGGGAAGGACTGTTGGTCTTTTTGATGTAAAATGTTCATTTTCTGGATTCGTTTCTGGCTATGTATTTGTTTGAGTGGAGTGAGGAAATTGAAAGAGAGCATCATTTTGAGTTCTTTTGGGAGTTGGAAGATCTGTAGAAACTGTAAAAACAGTTGTCTAGGGCTTGGTTGTAAGAGAGTATTTTCTTTTATCCGCTCATATATTAAGAAAACATGGGTAACTTATCAGTTTAGCTTTGCATATATATCTACGCACTTTTATGGGATAACGTTAATAATAACGACTAAGGAAGAGAAAGGATCCTTTTCTGTAGTCACTTCAAAGTTAAGCTGCTTGGTTTCTGAGAAACATGTTGGAAAATGAATGAAGTTGACAAATTAGTAAAATCTTTGAAGAGAATTGATCCCTTTCTTTGGTCACTTCAAAGTTAAGCTGCTTGGTTTCCGAGAAACATGTTGGAAGATGAAATGAAGTTGACAAAATAGTAAAATCTTCAAAGAGAATTGATCATTTTCTTTGGTCACTTCAAAGTTAAGCTGCTTGGTTCCTGAGAGACATGTTGGAAACAGAATAAAGTTGACAAATTAGTAAAATCGTCAAACCTCTGTTATTTTGCACATACTTTATAACATATATTGACCATCTTTTGCCTCATTATGCATTCCTCTCATTGCCTGATTCTTGGTGCCTTTGGTCTTTTTCATATGTGGGAGAAATCTAAACAGCCACACTTTGCCTAGTTACGAATTTGCTAGTTCATTGTGTTTTTCCAGATCCTTCAAATTGGGATAGAATTCTCATAAACCGACCTACTGTATCCACAAGTTTCATTCTTGATGGCCAAGCACTAAATTTTGCCTTTTCCTCTTTTTTCTGGGTGCTGCATAGATGAACTAGTTTGTTTAATTCTGCCTTATGTGCAAAGTGGTTACGCATAGTCTGTAGTTGACAGCTTTTAGTTGATCTATCTATGATCAACTGCTATCAAGTCCGATCTTAAGCTAGTACAATATTGCTAAGACTATGTCAATGGCTAGTGCACGTGCTGCTTAGGGACCAAAAGGAGGAAAATCAAGCCGCATGCTCATGAGTTGTCTCTGCTCACTGGGATGTAGCACTTACTAGAGCAGTTTACAATATGGAGAAAATCTGCATATGGAGTGCATCTACCCGTCTATCCTACCCACCTTCAAGTTCGATAGTATCAGAATGGTGCTTTCATCTTATAAAGTTTGTAAATAGGTGCCTTGTATATAAAAAGATCCACTATGGGGTTTTCCTCTCATGTAGATACTATTACATTGTTTATAATATTGTGAGTCTTTGCTTCATTGATTTAAGAAGTAAAACAAACAACGATCTGCGATGATTCCACCTGGCTCTCTAGGGAAGACCTATTGACAATGAAATCGATCTATGTTGAAAGCGCAGAATTTTTTATCTCATTCTTTATTGTGTCGTGAAGTTTATCCTATTGACCAAAGTGTTAAACTTCAATTTTAGGTGTATGATGTAACCCCATTCATGGAGGATCATCCCGGAGGTGATGAAGTCCTTTTATCTGCAACAGGTAAGGCTAATGTATTATTGCCTTCTCATTGAAGATAAGAACTGGTTCCTCAATGAAGAACACACTAAAGATGAATTTGTCTGAAATGTTTTAGGGAAGGATGCAACAAATGATTTCGAGGATGTGGGCCACAGCGACTCTGCCAGAGACATGATGGCAAAATACTACATTGGGGAGATCGATGCATCGACTGTTCCAGCGAAACGGCACTATATTCCACCCCATCAAGCTCCTTACAATCCCGATAAGACCCCGGAGTTTGTCATTAAGATTTTACAGTTTCTCGTTCCTCTGTTGATCTTGGGTTTGGCCCTTGCCGTCGACACTTCACCAAGAAAGAGTAGTTTGTCTGTCATTGTTTACAAAGTGCGTTTGTCTACGTCTTGAGCAATTGAAGAGACAGCTGCTTCTTGTGTTTTAGTTTGTCTGTGATGTGTGTCTGTGTTAGCGTTAAGCTGTAATTCATCGAAGTAGGCTCTCAAGTCTTTGCGTCGCGGTTATGTTACCGATATATGAACTACGTTGATCATTTTGGATAATAAACCAGAACGGTTGCTATTTTCAGTCTTACCGCAATTCTCTGGGTTTCTCAATGGCTGCGATTGAATATCATTTGAGTTGTGTTACATATTCTGTTAAGACGAAAGCCGTGGGATCTTTTCCAATCCCGAGCTCAGACGGCTTTTTATAATGAAATCGGATCGTGGCAGCCATGATAGAATCATTGTTTAGCTTTTCGAGGGGTGGGGGGGAAGATCGGATCTCAGAACTTGATTTTTCTGACTAAAATGGTTTGCCGCCCAATGACAAAGCAAAGTTTAAGTTTTCACTGTAATAATAACAAAAAAGAAAAGGAAGAGCTAGTGACAGGGAAGGCAAATCTGCTTTCATACAGGATCAACGTTATGTTCCTCTGCCAGCGTGAAAGGGTAAAGAATATTATGTCATTCGGCTGATTTAACATCAACATTAGAAATATAGAGACCTCGACTGGATCCCTCCAACGATGATGCATTTACTAAATATTGTACGTCTTCTTCCACGTATACATTGGACCGAAAGTGTTTCTTCTTCATGGCGGCAAGCGCTACTTTTCTGACTGCAGATTTTGAGAGGTACCAACCTCTGGAATGGGTTTGACTGCACGTGCACACGGGGACAAGAGATCGGACGGCGTATGCAGTAAACAGATAAACAAATGAATATTTGCCGCCTGCCTTGACCAATAGGAGATGTTGGCGTGTGTTCCGTTTTTGATTTTGTCTACTCGGAGATGTAACGAATTCCAAACTGTCTTGTCCACAATTCCAAACTAGTGTAAGATATTGTTCCACGTCCGAAACCATTTCTTGTCTAAGATAGTGCTTGTGTTGTTTCAACGGGGCGAAAAATCAAAACAAATTCCAAACGTTTTACAAGCAGACTGGCATCTTTTCACCCGCTAGACTACCTAGGCTGTAGTCTATAGTCTCGACCAAGTTTAAGGAAAAAGTAATCGTATTCCGGGGATCACATTATCAAACTCTTAAAAACTGTAATCTAGTACGGTACAATGATTGATAATACAGGCCCCCACTTGCCTGCCTCCCCGCCTACCTAATGTGATACTTCTTAGGAGACTCCTGTGACTGAGAAAAAGTGGTGCATACAATGTCATACATCCAAATAATTCATCTATTAAATTTCTTCCACAATCAAGTAAATGAAGGCTTGGAAATGAGCAATATGGCTTTTCCCCTAGCACAATCTATGGCACCTAGGGGGTGCTTCTTTCATGCAAAGCCTAAGAATGTCTCCGATGCCCCAACACAACCCAGATTCTAGAAAGAATCGCAGCCAAATGAATGAGTGGAAGAATTGGGCAGCCATCAGAAGGGTGTCTCTATCTTGTTGTGGAGATTCACCACCAAGTTGTGCGCATCATCTAGGAGTTTCCACACATCAAGATGCCCCGCCATGCTGTTACATTCCCTCAAAATCTCATCCATGCTGCTATACCTCTCAATAATTAACTTCCTCCTCTGCAAAACAGAGGCTGCAATTGCATAAAGCAATAAATCATCTGTTGGTGGGGCTCGCGGCCTTATCCTGCCCCAGGCAGACTTACCAATTCCAGCCCTTAAAGCTGCCTGATCTGCCCACATAACCTCCCAGAGGCAAATGGTCTGTTCAAATGTTAGTTCCCTTCTAAATAGTACCACCACCATTCTATAAACAAAAAAGCAATCCTCAGCCTGGAGCTTTTCCAAGTGCCTGTAAAGATGAGAGTCCTTGCACTTGATAATCTTCGAAACAGTGTTGAGCTGACTTCGGATTCCCACCTCATCAAGCCTAAAATTATGCCGAGCCTTCCTCATGAAACCCACAAAACACCAGAATGCCTCATGATCCTCTGTGATTACTGCAGTTATGGGAGAAAGTAGATCACTCATGCCCTGACAGTAGCCAATTTCTGGATCGTAGAGTGCATATGCTTCTAGAATGGCAACCAGTCTGGCGGCATGGAAAATCCTGGCTGGCTCTAGGTGATCATAATCCTTTAGCCCCACAGCCTCTGCTGAACGGCGTGCCCTACCCTCAGAGACTGCAGCTTGTGTCGGCGAGTAAGGCATCCATTCTGAATTGGCACGTACAGCATCAAGGCGGATGATCCGTTGCCATGAGGCAAAATCTTCAGTATTTCGGAGTTTTGATGACACTTCTGTCCTTGAGGGAGAGGGAGAAGAATCCTCCTTGCAAGTCATGCCAGGATCATTCTCTTCAGTTTCTCCCATTGAAGGAAAAGTCTGACTCACTTCAGGTTCTCCAGAGGAGTCCGAGTCCGAAGAGTCAGTGTCTAGCATAGAGGCATCAGCATTTGAGACTCGCCTTGCACTGTCACTCCCTTCCAACAATGCACCAGAGTCGTTGCCAGAGTATTCAGCATCTGGGCTTCTTTCTTCACTAGAAAGGGACTCCCTGGCACTAACCACATCTTCAGAGCTAGGAGAATCTGTTGTATCTTGAGTGAGACTCCCACTGTACCCATCACAGCTGATTCTACCAATTTCGTTCAAATTAAAGCCCTCGTTGCTGTATTTTAAAAGTCGCCGGCACTGTCTGCGAAGTTTCTCATATTCCTTTCTGCATCCAAAGATTGGCACAAAATCAGAGTGAATGTTAGAAGTCTAGGGAGAAGAATATAAGAGGTTAAAATCATCAGGTAGGACAAACCAACACTCAATTTATCCATGGCACTAATATATTTTGATTGGAGTTATCAATTGAGCTTCTAAATCAACAGATGGGGTACATACCTTTTCTGAGTTCTTATATTATCTCTTTCTTCGTTTGTGCTGTTTAAGTCATACCTGTTGAAGTAGAGAATTTCAGCCAACATATCCATGCAATTTTTAGTTATGAAGGCAACAAATATAGACAATGGGGAATCAGCACACCACACCCAAATACATGCAGCCATGGAATAAGACAGACAAATTATGTTAGGTGACGCATAGTATAGTGGAAGGAACAAAATGTTCAAGGAGATGTTTCCTTACACCACTGATTTTGGGTACTCAGCCGTTGTTATGAAAAGAATAATAGAAGCCGGAAATTTTTGACTGAACTTTAACTCACTGGAATTTGATCATTTTTCTGCAGCAGCATGGATTGCAATACCAATTGATATTGCAATAGCATGATGATACAAATATTTACTGCAATTGTTCATCGAATCCCAAGTTTTTGATTCATGAGTGTTCACTCAAGCAAATCCTATTTCCCTAAGAGGACTTTCAAGCCAGAAACTAATCTCTACTGACAATATAAAATCAAGCTCTCTTGCACTACAGTCGCAACCTCTGTTTTCAGAAGGATTGAACCATACCTAGTATCATTAGAGCATACAAGTATCAGCTTAAATGAAGGCATGAGAAGACTAAAACAGCCTTAAAACTAGCAAAAACCATAATTCCAGATAACAGGAACCAACATCAACAGATATTGCTCGGTACCGATGAACAGTGCCACTGCTACAATGCTGTGAAGAAACAAATTATGACTTTCTCCTGGATCAATTTCAAAGGGAGGCCTTCAAAATTTCCTATGTCTAGCAATGGCATATACACAACTCAGCTAAAAACAATAGGCTGTGTATCCACAAACCAAGAACTAGACCTTAACTGATTGAACATACAGCCATAATGGACTTAAATACAAACTGACGAATCCAACTTCCAAAGCAACTTCAGAAACCCAATTACCTAAGACGAGGAACCAAATAGACTTTGAACCATTCGCCTTCACAAACGTCCCCCGGAACCTCCACCCCAAAAAGAAAGAAAGAAAGAAAGAGAAAAAAAAAAAAAAAAAAAAACCCACCACACCACCAAACAAGAAAAAATAAACAAAAAAGAACCAAGAAAAACGAAATGGAGTTTGTATTTTAGTCTCCAGTATCCCCATTGCTCCAAATCAGGCACCTTTTAGTGATTAAAAAAAGATGAAAGCACATAGATTCATACAGATTCCAGCAGCAGCATGCACAAAGAAGGTCAAAATTTATCCATCAGTCAGTTCAATAATCATCTTCACCCAGGGTGGGCCATCCAAATTCTCCCAACATACGTCCAGAACAAAGATTAAAGCCCAGACTATGGGAACTACATTTGGTGATGCTTAGTAATCAGATTATATGAAGGTTCATCACATCTTACTGGAGAGTAACAACAGTAGGAAATCTTTATCTTTTACATACTAACATCCACAAAAATAAGGAGAGTTTGGCCATACTTACACTCCAAGGAGGAAGGGCCAAACTTCTGCCCTAATACTTGGGTCAACACCCTGCATCAGAAATTAGCTAAATTAGTAATCCCACAATAGTAACATAGGAATATTATACACCAAAAATTCCATATATTCTGGTAGAGTAAATTTATAGGATAAACAAGAAGAATGGTCACTTACTCCACTTCGAACTTTTTTCAAAAACTTAACTCCACCATCACGAAGCTTCCCATCTGGTGTAAATAAACTTCTCCATTGCTGAGGTGAAAGGGCATGTTTTCTTTTCCTCCGTGACCATGGAGACTTAAGATGACCCCTGAAAATGAAAGAATGACAATAATCAATATTGAAGCAAACGCAAACAACACAATGTTAATAGGAACACAAAAGTAGCCAGTAATCACAAAGAATTAAAAATGATGGTTCTACTAATCATGTGTCAAAATGAGAGGAAAGAAAGCAACAGGGGAGCATAATGGAGATAAGTTCTCAAAGGAAAAGTAATTAGTTTGACTTTGAGGTAAAAATATTGTGGCAATTTATCAGAAAAAGATGATCAATATTTGATCCTTTCAAGAAGTTTTGGGGAAGATTACGAAAATATACCATGGAGCAAATTGTGCCACATCAAATGCCATAATCCCAGTGCTAGAGTCCAACTTCAACAAATAAAGCACTTATGGGAAAAATGGGGAAATAAATATTTTGCTCGTTCATTGTGAGCTCAAAGTACAAATTATTTCCATAAAATTAACAGCTTACAGAAGCTCCAACAAGAATAGCCCAAACCAAGCATACTACACACATTTTCTTTTTTTAAAATAATACACAACCACACGAAATCAGTGTTGAACCTGAGACCAAGAGGTCTCAAGCAACACCCGTTCCCAAGTAAGCCTGGTGTTTGTCGACCAAATATACCGTATACACGATCAATCGCTAGACTGTGGCTTTTTTATTTTTATTTAAAAAAAAAAACTCAAGAAATCCTCAAATCCTAACAACTTAGCAGATTTACACCAATTATATTTTCATTTCAAAGATTAAGACCACATAATACAAACATCTTCAAAGCTGGATCTTTTCTTGGAAATACATGGGAGACACACAACAACCAGTCAGGAAAACCTGCAGTTCGTACAGATCCCAAAAAGTTGACAATCACATTCATTCCAAATCTTTTAAACTTTTCGATTCAGAACACAAAAAATATCAAATGCAATATATATGCCACTTCAGTGCTTCAACTTGGACGCACAAAGTGAAAAACATATGAAAGTTCATTTTCGTCGAACAAAAAAATTAATAGATATTATCTCCAATACAGCAAAATCACTAAGTAACACCCTTACCAGCAAATCGATTTGACAAAATCCAAATCATCTGATTTGCAAACCAAGAAGAAAGACCAAAAACCTGAATTTTTTTATAAAAGAGCGTAAGCTTAAACAGGAACGAAGCGCGACTGAACAGAGTGATCTGGATGGGGAATTTCACTGAAAAAAGGAACCAGAGAGAGAGAGAAAAAAAAAAAGCTAAAGCAAGTAGATTGAGCTCACGATATGTACTGAAAACTTGATTTCGAGCAGTCGCATATCGAGATCTAAACCGAACAGTGAGCTTTACAGAAATCTAAGCTGAATCAAAGAAATCACAGAAACTGAGAGCTAGAAAGGAAACTTAGAGAAGCGAGAGACAGATAGAGACTCACCGATCAGAGGAAGAACAAGAAGCCGGTGAGGAAGAAGCAACGACGAACAGAACCGAACGCAAATGAATCCACGACGAAGAAGGGGAGGAATTCGACTTCGAATTCGAATTCGAAGACGACGACGACGAAGTGTGACTTCGTCTCAGAGCTTTCATCTATTTGAACACTTAAAATCTCTACTTTCTTGCTTTCTCAAATTTCATCTAATCTAGGGTTTCGCTGCTATACTTAAGTATCCTTCAGAGTGAAAAAATATTCTCTTTTTTTGACTAGGCATTTACCTACGCGCAGTGATTACTATTGCGGCGACGAAAGCCACCCCCGCCAGCGCCGTGAAAATCACCGCAGCATCCCTCCCCGCCACCCGCGCCACCATCCCGACGCCGCCGCCGCCGCTGCCGCCGCCGGAATTGGTGGGAGTCTTGTTGTTGGTGGAGGGGAACATAGACGAAGCAGGATTTCAAAATCACCAAGATGCTCTCCCTTCTCCTTCTCCTTCTCCTGCAATTTTGAGGTTTTCAGAGACAACTTAAAGTAGATCAAAATGCTTTCGGTTCAGCTTTGGCTTTTGCTTTGTGTTTCTTCTTATAGAAGCCTTTTCCTTTTCTCTTGTCTCTCTCTTCCTCCCTATAGTCTAGAAGGCAAAGACCGTCCCTCCCTACAACCTACTAGTGGCTTTGAGAACTCTCCAAACGACGTCGTGGCCACCTTTCCACTCTCGGCTTAGTCAATGCTCCTGGATGGTAATCCACTCAAGTATCATCATGAGATCACTGCATCTTAATGCAATCATTCTTTATTCTTAAAAGAATATTAACTGCTTTAACCACAAATGAAATACTTTCTGTAATAATACCCAGTTGCCTCTAAGTCAGAAGGATTCACGAGGTGTCAAAATCATCAGTCATAAATTAACAGCGGGGTTAAAATCAATGTTGGGTCAAGCAAGGTTTTAAGAATCAAGGTTTTGATGAGGAAACTACTGTTTGGAACATAAGAAAATTGGTGCGCTGTCCTTCCCACCTAACGGTGGCCATAATCTTGAATTCTTCATCCTCAGTACTGATGTCATAGAAGACTTTCTATCTCTCTAGTGGGAGCACGCCAAAGCCCGTCAATTTCTCATTGACTAGTTCCTTGTTATCTGTTTCTTTCTTCATTATGATGCTGATACGGTTACTTGAAGTTACCCTTTTCTTGATCATGAATTATAAAGTGATTTTTGGTGGGTATGGTTGGTTTTGCTGTTCCTGTTTTGTAGGCAGTCATCGCCTGACCGAGAGCCATTCAAAACGCTATCCAAAACAGTGAAAATCTGCATATTCAGAGAAGCAAAGAGGAAGCTCCAGCTGCAGTGCAGTCAAGTAATTACTGCTCCGTAAGATCTCCGTCGTCTGGAAAGCATTTTCCTGTGGGTTGGTTTTTGCAAATTAAAAACTGGTCAACTTCAGTCAAATTTGGCTGATTTAAGAATCCCACATGGTTTCGCACGACGTGTTCAATTGCAGTCAAAAGGTGCCCAAACTGATCCAAAGAAAATAAAACAACTTAGTTTAGTAAAGATAAAAGGAGTCGGTGGTCGAGTCGTTGTCTGTGGCGTTGTGGCCATGGATAAAGGGCGGTGTAGCTGGTGGATCAATCTTGACGACTTGGGTAAGACAAAGTAACAACAATTTGGTTAAATATTTTATCTGGGGTTTTGAGATTTGATGCCTTTTGGAAAAGAAAATGGCATCGCGATCAAATAATGAGTCAACAAAATTAGGTGCAGCGTCTCTGGACGTGAAAAAGAAAAGTGGATGAGTAAAGAAAAAGAAAGGAAGAGAGAAGAAAAAGAAAGGGGAGTGAAATATTCACATGGGGCAAAAGTAAAGACAAATGGCATGAACATAAGGCTGTTGGGTAGGTGACTTTCCGTTTACTTTAATCCAATGAAATGATTAACCATGGCAACGAATCCTGTATAATCATCCACAGAAGCTGTAAGGTTTTGATGAACAGCAGAAAGTTAAACTCAAGAACCACCTCAGTTAAGGTGCTTTTTTCTGCTGTGTTCTCAAGAAATGTCCTGTGTTCTATTTTACTGCATAAAATTGTGGCAAAGGTCTGCTGGTTGTCTTCTGTTCTGCACAGAGTGTGGGGGCAACCTCCGAAAGCCAAAAAAACAAAAATGTCTTTTGCCGCAAGAGGGGACTCAGTGACTATCAAAGAACAAAGATAACAAGAGTTGCAAGCCGTGGTCGTTGCAGAGACCTTTAGTATGACATGCGAAGATATTATCTTTGAAGGACCGACATGATGGTGGCCCCTTGCACACTACATGGCCAACATTTCAAACCTTTTGCATCCTACCACAATGATGAAAGGTATTCAACGCGATTAATGCGGCCCAAAGCGGGGCTCTTTCTACAAAGGTACAGTAAACAATGACAACACACTAGGAGTGCCTTACAATTCATGCGCCTCAAGGACTGCTGGGTGATTCCAGGCTCTATAAGGATCATTTAACTAAGTGGAAAGCATGCTATCAGAGCTGATCATTAACTAGCCTTAAAGGGCTGTATTTGCTTTCTTAACCAACTTACAGGCGCCGTCTGGGGATGCTCATGGATGCTCATGGATGCGTTAAAATCACTTACTACAGCTTTGGGGGCGATTATGTCAGAGCGAATCAGAAACATGTACTGTCATCAGTTTTTTAAAATGCATATAGTGTTCTTAATAAAAGATTTTGTACTTTCTAGTTGCAAAACGCCGGCACTGATCAGAGATCTATGTCAGGTAGCACAGCCACCAAGCAAGGATGAACTTTTACTGTATTCTATGTCAGATATTTATAGTAGACTTCTTTTTTCTGTTCCTTTGATCTGCACTTAAAAACTCTCAGGCTGAACAGAGGAGAAGCACGAAGCACACATTTGGTTTATCCCATTCGACAGAAGAAATAGACTTACGACCATTGTTCACTTGATTTGCTGATGAAACACTTGCTTTACCATTTGGTTTCGCTTAGAAAATCGATGATCTTGTCGCATATAATAGATCCAATATCATGGTTTTACAAAAGGTAGCCATTTCAAGACACCATTTTCTTTGTAACCGTGCATGAAAATTGGCTCCACTGTTTTACAATGAATACAAGGAAGAGATAATTTAGAAAATATTCTTTTCTTCTTGGGGCAAGCTGACATTGCTTAACAGATACGGGATATAGCTTCTAAAGTTCAGGAACCCAAGTCAACCTACTTAGCACGGAAAAGGAAAGAGACAAAAACCATAATTGAGCTAGTGGATCAAGGTCGTCCAATCTCCCAAATTGTGCAGAAAGACAGGCATTGAAAATTGTAGGATGATGCTTCTTGAATGAAAAAAGAAAGGCATTTATAGAGTACGGTCTTATTCAAAGTCTATGAAAAAGGGAGAAGAGAGAATCGATGAGCTTGGCCCCATCAGGTCTATGTCTAAAGAAGCTTACTGCTCATTTTGTGAGGAAATCTATTGTAGAGCCCAGACAGCAGCCGGTCAAGACAACAGATACGAGCCTCTATTATATGGAAGTACTGAAAACAGCCGGGTAAGCGTAAATAAGACGTGGGCAGAATCCTATTCAACTCACGAACAAGTTACCATCAGGACCTGCCTTGGATGAGGTAATCTGGGAACTACTATCTCTTGTTTAGCAAAATGCCAAGGTGAATCAATTTCTAATGGTTGAACGGGAAGAAATATACACCCCAAAAGTGTACTCAAAGATGAGGGCAGCCTGTCAGCATTTTGCTTTGCAAGTTCACAAGAATGGATTAAGTAACGAAGTTTGCTAGTATCCTGTCACGGGCCACAGTATCTACGTGTGACATCGATTTTTTGAGAGGCCAAATGCTCTTGGAGATTACAATTGTTATAAAACAGCATGTCAAAAAAGTCAGGGTTTACATCTTTCAGATACTTCAATAGAGAAGGCACGTTTCAAGGGATGGGAGAGGAGTGAAGAAGATACGAAACTAACACCATGACAGTTTATAAGTCTAAACGGAGTCTAAATTTTCCTCCCTAGAACCACCTCTACGGCCAAGAGACTAAACCAACTGACAAGGAGCTCCAGGAATCAACCCTGTCGACGAGAGGGGTTATAATGGGTTGGTAACTCGTCATCTTAATGCAAAAGAAACAGGAAGTAACCTACGTCGTTTCACTTTTGGACCCTAGCATCTGACCCTGTAATCAAGACAAATTGCTTCTGTGACCGGGGATAACTATCAACAACTGTAGTGATTCCATTCACAATCTATGACAAAGGAAGGCCAAAATGCTAGGAATATTGACACTCTATAGCAACTATAACAGAGTAAGGGAATCTCGCTGAAAAAGCTAAAAACTGATGGAGAGCAGTTTAGATGTGTCAAAAGGATAGATCTCCCAAATGTCCAGAATGATGACAGGTTGTGTGGTAGTAAGAGAAGTCAACGGATAACAAAGGAAAATAAACTCACATCCAGGGTTAGAAGAAATGGTATAGGCAATAAATTAATGTTTGCTGATGCCGCAGATAGCTCAACCAGCGACAATAGAGTTCTAAGCTGATAAAAAAAATAGAAAAAAGAGTTAACATTTGAAGACCAAGTTTTCTAGTTAAACCATAAACCATAATCAAGATACTAGAAAATACAGCTGGTGAAAATTCATAACGGAAAAATATGGCTTGGCCAGTCCTATTAACATATTTTAGGAGGGGAATCCCCTGGCTTAGTGGTAAGCCAGCCCCTTGACCAGCGAGTCTGGTCGGGGTTCGAATCTCCCCTCCCCCTCCCCTGTGTGCATGTGTTAAAAAAGAAAAGAAAAAAAGTCTTATTTTTCCACTGCTATGTTGCATTTGAACCAATGACAATAGAGTGAACAAAAACGTTATTATTTAAGGAATTAAGAAGGAAGAAAGATAACTAATAGCAAATCAATTATGAAACAGATATTACCCAAACACTTCTCTTATTGCCATGATAGAAAAACCTCACAAGTTGTTAACATAGACCAGAAATCCAGCACTCTAGAGTATTTCTGAAACAACATAACATGCTAATTTACGGTGAGGCCATTAGACAGATTTGAACGTTTCAAACTTCTAGAGATTTGAAGCTGCACCCTTGTCCAAAAACCAAGCCAACTCCACTTCAGGTGAAACCAGTTGAACAGGCAGCTTATCAGAATTTTGACTGTTTCCTAATGCTGTTTGCACTGCTCCAGCTTTACCAGCGCCAGCCACCACAAGGGCAATATATGCAGATGAGTTGATTACTGGAAGGGTAAAAGTGATTCTCTCAGGAGGTGGTTTTGGTGAGTCCTTAATGAAGGTGACCCATTTCTCACTCTCTTTGAGCAGAGGATGTCCTGGGAATAGAGAGGCCACGTGTCCATCTGGACCCATACCCAGCAGCATGAGATCAAACTGGGGGAATCCACTAGCTGCTGATAAAGCTACCACATTGCTCTTGACCAAATGTTTGAGACCGGTTTCATAATCATCAGCAGCACCCTCAGCTGACAGTGCATCATTGATGGCATAAACATTACCAGGGAGGATTGGTATCTGTCACGGAAAAAGTTTAAAACAGTTTTAAACTGACTGATGACTATCTAGTACCCATGGATGAAATGTGCCAGCAAATCAAATAACATGGGGCTGCCTTGCTATGATCCATGCTGGGAATATGCTTCAGTATTCATCAAGGATAACCATTGAGAATGAGAATATAAAGATCTTCAGAAAATGCATAAGACATCTTTTATCATTCAACAAGACCCAAATCTTAGCTCTTTACCATGAATCTAAACAGATCATAGTTTTACATAAGAAAATGACAACCAAGCTATGCTCTGCAATTTTTGCCCCATCTCTCACTCTCCCAAGCCCATATTCTCTTTTGGTCTCAACTATTGTCCTTGCTATACCATGAACTCCTACAAAGGCATACCAAATTGGCCCAGCTTTTATCCTTCGATCCATAATTTCACAGTTCCAATGCAATTAACAAATCTTTGAATACCCAAGTCAAGTATTCAGAACAAGGCATTAAGGTATCACAGACAACAGCATAAACCGAATGCACAATTCTCCAAGCAACTCTTCGAACATAAAAATGGAAAAGAAGTTCCAACATTCATACCTTAGAAAGAAACCCATCATAAGCAAGCTTATAGTTACTGTCTTCGTGATCCTTTGGCACTACTCTTTCATCCACCCAGAGAACATGCCATTTCGACCACTCAATTGAATCAATGTACGGGGGTTCCAATAGTTTCCTGAAATTTCAAAATCAAGATGTTACCAAATGCATTACATCAACCAGTCCATACCACTATCTTTTTCTTTCCCTCCGTTTGGCTACTAATAAATATTGTCAAAGGAAAAAGTGATCTTTCCATTTGTGAGGTCAGCATTTCCAGAAATTGAACAGCAAATACCCATCTCAACCCAGTAAAACCATTGGATACAAACTGCGATATGAAAAGCTTTGTGTTATCTCATTTGTTCCAAAACCATGATGCAGTCTCTTCCTTCCCCCAATCTTCTGTTTTCCATCATACTGACCATATAAAACATACCCAGAAGCAAAAGCAGCTTATTGAACCGAGGGATAAGGCACATGAAGTTCATACAATATTTTCTTTTTTGTTTTTAATTCCGAATTTCACATTTTCTTTTTCATTTCCTTACAGTTCCCTATCATCAACTATAAGAGGGAACATAGAAAAGTAAATCAAGATCAAAGTAAAACCACAAAAGAGATCCAAAGAGACGATCTTTGTTTGTTTACCTGAGGGACTTGATGAGAGACCCGCCGGACAAAACCACGCTGAAAGCCCCTCTCTCTTTGGAGAACTTGTGAGACAGATCGGCCGTGTATTTTGCCAGAGACACCGCTAGATCCTCTTCCGCATCAAACACCTCTACCTTCTTCTTATCCCCACTCTTACCAGCCGTCGTCGTCGCCATTGAAGCTTTCACTCGACAACCCAACTTCCTCTCCTCCACCAAAGACACACCTTTTAGTCGGAAAGCTCTTCGGGCGTGAAGAAATGGTAGAAATGACTTCTGTGGAGCAACCAGGGGCGTGATTATTGGGGGAGTAATACGCACAGACGAGGAGAGCGCGCGGAGACTAGTGGGTGCGATGGCCATACACGCACGTTGTTCTGCTCATATAGCACAGGGGTTGGGTGGTAAAGACTTGGGAGACTGACCAAATTGCTTTATGACATGAGATTTTGGGTTTTGGGCTACTTGTCTTCACCATCGATCGTGGGCGGCAATTTTGAGGGACGCGTGGGTTGTCATAAATCTGTCTCTTTATGCATCGCCATCCTCCTGGCCTTTATTAACACATCGTACCTTATGGATATGTTGTCCATTTCTTTCCCCATCACATCCTTTAGTGGATCGTTCTGATTTGGATAATATCAAAAACGACTCCAGCTTTTTGACGTGGGATTTTCCTTGCCGTTCTTCTTTCATTCTTTGATTAGACATCGAGTTGATCCAGGATAACTTGTTGATACCCCTTGTTTCCAAATTGTTGACAAAAAGAATGCTCAACAAATACTCGCAAGTTCTCATCTCCCTTACAAACTACTAGTCAATATATGAAGATGATAGACATAGATGACAGATGGACATATTACAAAGCATTTATACCACAATTTGTGATGAGTTGGGAAAGACCACAACCCACGCTTATTCGTTAATTACATTAATTGATTACCAAGTGTTTCTTGAGCACAAGTGGCTCGAGAACCTTTCAAACTATAGCACAAGATAAAGACGGTGATAAACATATAGATTAAACCACAAAGCTACAGCTTTGAAGCCGCCTCCTTGTCCAAAAACCAAGTCAATTTTCCTTCAGGTGAGACCATTTGAACAGGCAGCGGATCAGGAATGTGTACAACTCCTAATGCGTTATGCACTGCTTCAGCTTGAGCGGCTCCAGTCACCACAAGGGCAATATTTGCAGACGAGTTGATCACAGGAAAAGTGAAAGTAATTCTCTGCGGAGGTGGTTTTGGGGAGTCCTTGATGAAGGTGACCCATCTCTTGTTCTCTTTGAGGAGAGGATGCCCTGGGAACAGAGAAGCCACATGTCCATCTGGACCCATTCCTAGAAGCATGAGATCAAACTTTGGAAACCCACTAGCTGCTGATGAAGCCAATACTTTAGAGTCGACCAAATTTTTCAGAGTAGTCTCATAATCATCTGCTGCCTTCTCAGCTGATACTTCATCATTGATGGCATAAACATTATCTAGGGGTATTTGTACCTGCCCCAGAAGAAAGTTCAACAGGTTTGAATCAACTAGAGAGTATCAAAACTGGAGTGGCCATGGACAGCATAATCTGAATACGCAATTCTGCATAATAAAAGATTAAATACTAAGGACAATCATACCTTGGAAAGAAACCCATCATAAGCAAGTTTGTAGTTACTGTCCTTGTGATCCTTGGGCACCACTCGTTCATCTAACCAAAAGACATGCCATTTCGACCATTCGATCGTTTCAATGTACGGGGCATCCACTAGTTTCCTGAAATCCAAAATCAATGACATTGTGTTCGTTATGTCATCAAGTAGAGACCACTATTGATCTCTTACCCTCCTGTTAGATTCTTGCAAAACCATGCAGAGGAAAAAAGATGTAATTTTCACTACCGAATCAGCGCCATTCACCAAATGGAACCTCCGAAACTCACCTCAACATAGTCCATCCCTTGGATGAAACTTAGAAGATGGAGAATTTTCACGTCTTCCCCACCAGCAAACCATCAAAAACACACATAAGAAATAAAACCAGCTTGCCTATATACACAAACTATAGACGATTCTAGTTCTGAACAGACCTCCATTTTCCTTCCATTTTTTTGTAGTTTCCCGTCAACCAAACATACCCTTCAGTGTCAATCTATAAATCAAAGCCAAAACAAGAAGAAAAGACAGAAGACCACAAAAAAAGAACTTCTTACCTGAGGGAGTCGATGAGAGTCCCACCAGACAAGACGATAGTGAAAGCTCCTCTCTCCTTGCAGAACTTACTAGACACATCAGCGATGTACTTAGCAAGATGCACAGCAAGCTCCTCCTCCGTATCAAACACCTCCACCTTCTTCTTGGCCTTCCCCGCCATCGAGAACTTCAATCCAAAACAATTCCCCAGCTTTTCTTCTTGAGGAGAGCCACACAATTTACTCTAAAAGCAAAGCTGTGGAGTGGTGTTGCCCACCTGACTCTTATAGCAGGGGGGTGTACAGACTCTCGGCCCCAGAGCATGATTTTTTTTGACCGGTGGGGTTTCAGAGTACACATTCTCGAGAATCTGACCATGGCCATCATCATGTTTTTGAATCAAGATTTTACATAGTATGTATGTATGTATGTATATCCTTCACTTCTTTCGTCTGTCACATTTTGTCGTGGGACATCCCACGTCCGGATCACATGGAAGAATATGACACAAAATCCTTATAACATGTGAATTTATTATTCATTGTTCTTGCTTCTTGACACAAAGTATTATTCTGCAATAACCAACAATATTATATGCAAGAACTTACGATGCAAGTCGTCTTCTTGGGGCGTCAATTACACGTTTCCCTCTCGCCGGCTTGTAGATGAAGTGATACTTGGAGTACCCTTAATCGTGTTTATCCACCTTAATGATCCAAGGAAGATAGGAAAAGAAAGGAACTAGAAAAGATTCGGGTCCATTCTACTTTTTAATAGCGTATAGCTTTAATATCAACTTTGCATCTAATCCGTGCTTTAAACCTTTTTTTAATTTTTTTTTTAGTATGAGATTACGATGAATAAGATTAAAATCATAGTTGCATATCCAAATGTCTTACATGTTACCGTTGCATCCTAAAGATACAAATATTAAAACAAACTAGAATTTGGCCAAATGTACCGTGCGTAAAAGGTTTAGGTTTGCTCATTCTTAAGGGTTTCATTGAGAAAAATGATTATTAAAGCTTATAAAAGCATATTACAATAAAATACCACCTCTCACCTAACAAAAACCCAAATAAGTATCTTTTGTATGAAAAGAGCTTCTTAAGTGTTTCATTTGTTTAGGGTAAATTGATATATTGAAATATAGTATATTATTAATATATTAATTTTTATTAATAAATATTTTAAAAAAGAAAGATAATTTCTTAATATGTTATCATAATTCATGCTTAAAAAACAACTTACAAAATTTAAAGGCTAAATAAATAACTTTAGCATATTTTATTTTTAAGTAATAATTAACTTTTTAACATATACTATAACCAATATGCATGCTATATGGTATTATTAAATGTAAATAATATTTTAACTCATAAGTTATTTAAGTGTGAGATGTGAGTGAAGAAAATGGAAACCATTATTAATTCTCCAAGGATCTCATATACTTCCCCTGAATCTTTGGGAGCTCCCTTTTATAGTTGACTAACACGTGGCACGTATAGGGAGATCCTACACCAAAGTAGGAGTAATAATGTCCTATCCCTATGACGGAGTGACACAACCTATTAAACAAACAAACAAACCAATCAATCCACCCAACGAACTTCATAAACCTGCAACCAAACGCCAGGTATAGCCAACAAAACCCTAATACATCTATCGCACATATAAGCAGCCTTACGGCCGTAAACCCCGTCTTGAGAGAGGCAGAGAGAGCGAGAGCAAGATGCAGATCTTCGTGAAAACCCTTACCGGCAAGACCATCACCCTCGAGGTCGAGTCCAGCGACACCATCGACAATGTCAAGGCCAAAATTCAGGACAAGGAGGGTAAGATACTTTTTCATTATATTTTTGAAGGATGTGATCTCAACGAATTAGTTGGTTATGGATTCTTGATATCTAAAGGCTGTGATTCGACGGGTTCTTAAACACTCAGGTATTCCACCGGACCAGCAGAGGCTGATCTTCGCTGGGAAGCAGCTCGAGGATGGCCGAACTCTCGCGGACTACAACATCCAGAAAGGTTGGTTCTTTAAATCTTACACTCCGTATGTTTGCCAAGAAACATAGGAAAGTGGAAACTAAACGGTTCTTTGCTTAATTTATGTGGCGTTCAAGAGCGATAAATTTCGAGGCTTTATCCGTGTTGATAGATTTTATATATTATAATTCGCGATAAAACCAAACTTAATCGAGGAACGAGAGGACGAGAGAGTGGAAATGTATTCCAATATATTTCAAATTAGGATTCTCTCTCTGTTTGCCACCTAACTCAGTTAACCTAGTGAAGTTATGGAGCTAATCGTATCTGGGTAAACATTCCATTGGGAAGGATTAGTGGGGAGGGTTCCTTTCTGTTTGCTATTTGTGGTTCTGGTAATTTTAAATTTTACTCTTAAGGCAGGAATTGTTTGGATGCTGTTGAAACGTTGTTAATTGAATCTATAATTTTTTCCTGCGTTTAAAGAAAGGAAAATGGCAAGTTTGTCGACTGCGCCAGATGTAGAGGGGAAGAATGAATTATTTTTTTTGTTCTCGGGTAGGGATAGCTGGGGGGAACAAAGTAGTAATATATGGTGTAACATTGTGGAATTTGCAATCTCTGCCTTTTTAACGTCCTAGAAAACATAATGATGAAGTGGATTGCAAAGAGCTAAGTTCTCCCAACTACTTGGGGAAAATGATTAATGACTAGACTCCTAAAGATTAATGTACCAGAGCTCCTTTTTTCTTCTTAAACAAGAAAAGTTGTCAACCAAATGTTTTAGTTTTTAATTTAGCTATTTTAACTGAAAGTAAATGTGCTTTTGCAGAATCAACTCTTCACCTTGTTCTGAGGCTTCGTGGTGGAATTATTGAGCCGTCTCTTATGGCATTGGCCAGGAAATACAATCAGGACAAAATGATATGCCGCAAGTACGTTTGCCTTTGGTGCTTATTATGATAACAACGCATGATTGAGCTTTATATTTGTGTAATCGTCATTCTTAGGGCTTCCTTTTAATTGGACACTTAGAACAGTTTTTACTCGTAGCATTTCACAATCATAAATGAATCTTGGATGATTGTGATGATTTTTTGGCTTAAGCCTTGACGGATGATAACATATTTCAGATAGACATCTCAATTCAATATTTTTTACTTGTTTGGTTCAAATAGAGGGTCACTTTATTATGTAAGTTGTATGCATCAAACTGAATCGTTGCATTAAGTAGAATTTGCAAAATGATGATGTCGGTTCTTGGTAGAGCGGACTATTCTGGTATATGTTATATGGCAACCTGCTAGTGCTTCTTGCTAATGTCGACAAGATGTCATTTACATGTTCATCTTTGAGATCCCAATGTACAGTTTGACCTTTCCCTCATGTAGATGTTTGTGTATTGTACCATTGAGGTTCATTATGGTCGCTATTGGTACTCTTGCTATACCTTCCTTAGTACTATAGCTTCTAGTTTCCACCTAGTTTTTCCTTTCATAGATGTCTTGATCAATGTTTCTATGTCGTGTCAAATCCCAGAAAAGTTCATAATTTTCTTTTAATAAGAGTCATGTTATGACTTGCACAAGTTTCTTTGAAACTCTTGGTCTCCTACATTCGCTAATCCTTTTGCTTAACATTGAAATCCATTCTACAGATGTTACGCACGCTTGCATCCACGTGCCGTTAACTGCAGGAAAAAGAAGTGTGGACACAGCAACCAGGTAGATATCTTGCTCTACTCTCTTGTCATAGCTATCGTTTTATTATTCGAATATTTTTCCTTGCCCTCGTCGTTTGTAAATTGAGACACTGTAACTATGTTTTACGTGAACTGCAGCTGAGGCCAAAGAAGAAGATCAAGTAGACTGCTGATTGTGAGGAAGTAGTGCTATCCGTTATTTGTCACTGGAGTTTCTATCTGAATCATGCTAGTGTCAAAAAGTTTCTTTGTAGACCTATAGAGATCGGACATGTAGCTTTGAGGTTTTGAGATCATTGCAACATTACTTTTCTTTAATATGCTGTTGAAATATTTTTCGGGTGATGAACATGCCTGGAAATGAGGTTTTTGTTTCTGGTATGTTGAAATCAAACAAACCTACTACGTTTAGTAAAATCGCGTGTTGTTTTGGGGTTACCTCGCCTGGAAATGTCCTTGAAAACGTTCAGTTGCCTCGGATAGCCTAAAGGAAGGCTTTTAGATATCAGTACCCGTCTATTTGATGTTTGCTAATTTCAACATGTGACAAATGTTAAAAAGCAAGTTTGACATTCGTTAGAGGAGGCCATTGGGCGTCCGATTATCCGTGTATGTGTCGGCAGGCCCGTTTTCTTGAGCTGTCTGTCGATAGATGCGAGCATGCGAATCGAGGTTGGCAATGCAAGCTATGCGTGATGAGCCCTGGGCTATTGCTTGGATGCACGAGCCTGCCTAGCCATCTCATGCTGATCTGGGAGCGGCATCGCCGAGAGATAGGCCTGCCGTAGACTGGGCTATTGTTTTGAGGAGTTTTAGGAAGGAAGGAGGGAGAAGTTTTATCTACCTCATTTATTTGGACGTGTTAAGTGAAGGGTAGAAGGGAGTACGTAAGCAAACGAGAGAAAAAACAAAAAGTTGAGAACCATTGGTCGTTAAAATAGTATGACAGAATGTTTGTGTTTTTTTCAAATAAAGGAAATATTTTGTAGAATATGCAAGCATCATCTACAGTAATGTGCTTAGACGCTCCTTTCTATGTGAGAAAAAGAAAGCATAAAGCTTACGATAGGTCTTGCATTTGGATTGACATGATTGCAGATATTTACTTGGCTGGGTTCCATTTAGTTTATCCAATTGTAATCAAACTAAAGCTTTATTTCCATCCACCTCTTTAGTTCGAAGAAGCCTTGTCTCCAAACCAGAACAACCGGAAAAGAGAAGACAGAAGGGACAGGAAAAAGGTTTCCGTCAAAACACATCGCCATCTTACCCATGATTCATGTGGAGGCCCATTACGGAAGAGCTGGAGCCTACGTGCTTAGGGACATGTATTCTTGAAAACGAAGACCAAATTGGCTTCTATCTACCTAAACCAGTTCCCCTCGATTTCTTCTCTCTGTTCTATAGGCAAATTAAAAAGGAAAAATCCTTAAAAAACGAGTCTCAGAAGGTCTCAAAAATGATTCCTCAGCCATTGAAACGAGAATAGTTCTGGGGAGGTGGGTTGGTGGATGGTCACTCACATCCACGTGGGGATGGGCCACACCCACCATCCGCCGACGTCCTAAAAACCAACATTTGATTATCTCTTCGAACTTATTTAGGTATTGTTTCATTGTCAATACCAGGAGAGTCTTTCCTTTTATTTGCCACTCGACTGACAAGGCTTATCTATTAAGAAAACAATAAAATCTATAAGTAGATGGTCATGATATTAGAGATGGTATATTCAAGCTAGAATCTTTCGAGTTTGGTGCATTCTGATTTCCAATCAGATCATCGTTTAGGTACGCTGGATAAAGACATTACATTAGTTTTTTCTTTATTCACACTCCATTTTCAAGGCATACAACCGTAATGATATAATTATCAATGCCCTTCTCTCCATGGAAAAGTTCTTTTCGTCTTTCTCACGTAAGAATTGGTTCCACTGATCAAATCCAATGCATTAAAGAATGCATTACTCGTGTGAGACGACAGATTATTGTTGCAAGATTATTAAATTGCTTTTTTGTTTACTGTTACACGAAGAAAACTTCCAACTTGCTGCGCATGATGCTTGAGTTTCTTAGTTGTAATGCCAGAGAATTTTGACGACTGTGGGGAACAACACTACAAAGAACATGTCACGAGACACTACAAGACGAAGCCCACCTCTTTTATTTCTTCTAGCTAGCCTGTTTTCTACTGCTTTCACAAACTCTGCCTTCTTTTTCTTCTCTCTCTCTATAAATCAGCGTCTCTGCGCAAAACCAAGCTTCCTGTCAGTGCCTTTTCTGCTCCATCCAACAATGGATTCACACTATACATTGAAGTTTGCTCTTCTCCTCTCATGCTTCCTCATTATCCTCGACTTTTCTTGTGTTCCCGTCCATGCCCTTAACATCGGTGTTCAGGCTGCAGATTCCTCTGCCACTGTGGTGGGTTCTTGTTCCTCATTTTCTTTCGCACTTTATCTTTATCCACCGTTTCTTTTTAATCTTCTGTTTTCATTCTTATCCTCTCGTGCATCAAAATGGTTTCATGTCCCTGGGCTCTGTTATGTGTTTGTAGAGTAAAGATTGCAGTAGAAAATGCGAGTCAGAATTCTGTTCAGGTACCCTAGAAATGCCTTTATGGGTATTAATAGCTTATAAGAGATTTCTCTTTTTCATTTTGTTTTGAGGTTTAGTTGATTATCATTCAGTTCTTTAACAAGTTAACCAAGTTCTTATGATTTTTCTCTCGGCTTTTGTTTTCTCCATCTGGAGTAATAGTCCCTCCATTTTTAAGATATGGTAAGTACTGTGGGCTGTTGTACAGTGGATGCCCTGGGGAGAAGCCCTGTGATGGCCTTGACGCTTGTTGCATGAGGCACGATGCTTGTGTGCAGGCCAAAAACAGTGAGTTCGATTGATAGATTTCTGTACTTATTTTTGAATTCTCACTCTTCATTACGGCACTCTTGGTTATACCGTAGGAAAGTGAATGGCTAAAGCGAAGGCATCGGCAATTTGGTTTTTCATGCTGAAAACATTATATGAAATCATCTTATTGTATAAATATTTGGCTCTTGTAGGTACGGGGAAGGATTGAGATAGGTACAGATGTTATATAAAGGCTTATGGTCGAACTTTGGGGTATAAATATTTTTACATTGTTGGTTGCGGTAGTAAAAGATCAGTCAAAGAGAAAAAGATAAAGAAGAAAAGATCGGAGATGCAGTGTTGGAATAGAAACACCCTTCATTAAGTAATCAATAACGTGACTGATGGGCAGGTTATATTTTCTTCAAATGTATGACGTTGTTTGTATGAAAAACTCTCATTCCTTAATGGTAGTGATCTTTGATTCTTAATGATAGAATCTTTTCTACGATATCACGCATGAAACTTGAAATTTCATCTCATAATGGTTTCTTGAAGGGTCTTAGAATGTCATGTATCGCTCACAATTCATTGTGCTATTGTTTGTGTATAAAAGGATGACTTACTCCCTCTTAATAATCTAATTTTAAGAAGGAAATAAACTTTCAAAAACATTTTGAATCTTTTTTTCAGTTTGTTCGTGTTGGTGAGTGTGCCCATTTGAGGGTTGAATTGATAAGTGGAAATGATGTTGCGGTGCAGATGACTATCTGAGCCAAGAGTGCAGCCAAGCCTTACTCAACTGCATGAATAGCTACAAACAATCGGGAGCCCCCACGTTTAAGGGGAACACTTGCCAAGCTGATGAGGTGATTAATGTTGTTACCACTGTTATGGAAGCTGCTTTACTTGCTGGAAGATATCTTCACAGGCCTTGATGTTTCGTTTCTCGAAAGGAAGAAACCAGGAACTTCATTTTTCTGTTTTTCCTCCTCTCTTTTACTTTTTCAGAAGTTAGAAAAAAAAATCAATCACCCGCTTATTTCACCGGGGGCCAAAAGCTTTTTTTTTTTTTTTTTTTTTTTTTTTTCAGGTGCCTAAATAACCTTTTCATTCCAATTTATTCATGCTCCAAATACTTGCCTGCAAGTAGCAGGGCTGAAAATAAATGAAGACCTTGAAATGTTAGAACGATCAGAGTGCTGGAATAGAAAATCTTGTGTTTTGAGCAGATTTACCCCCGAAATTCCCTGCCATTCAGGCGTCAATTGCTACGCGTTGTAGATCCTTGTGAATTTTAGTAGACTAGCCTAGGTTGGAAAAACACCATCACATCCATACAAGCACAGCTAGAAGAGTTCTGGATTAATGTGGTGATTGCTGGTGAGTGGAAAAAGATACGGCTTGCTTAAGAACCTGGACTGGTCATCAAAATGGCTTTTTCAATGCGCATGTTATGTTTCCTCAGATACTTGAAAACACGTCCGGGGAAGGTGAAACTGTTAGCCTATATCGTAGTCCAGGCAAATAAATCCTGCAGAAAGTTTTTACATGAATGAGGTAGATAGGCAGGCATGTCAGCCACTTAATTCTCTCAGCAAAACTTTATGATTCTTCACTTGCTATTCAGTTGAGCGTTTACACTATGATAATGACTTACGAAGGAGACAAAGAAGCTTTTCGTCAGCTTGTTGGAACCATCTGTTCCTTGACATGTTACTTCCACACGTTGTGATGAAAACAGAAAACTTTTACATGCCCTCTATGATAGGCAATGTACAGCTTCTCTAAATTGTCGCACATACAAACATCATACCCTCTACGACAATCTCTGCCGACATTTTCTTTTCCATGACCCATCCAAATCTCATCTGCAGATCGAGAGTGAAACAGATGCAAACTCAATAAAGTCATTCTCCCAGCATTGCAGTTTTTGGTTTTAAGAACTAAAATAGAATTAAATGGCATGTCCCACCTCGTCTGAAAAATATTCTGGATCATCCTCTGGGGAGATTCACGGGCTGCGTTTTCCAACTGTAGCAACTCATTTGAACTAAGACGCCAGCCAAGAGCACCCAAATTTTCCTTTGCTTGTTTTACAGTCTTAACTCCAGGTATTGGAATGGTACCGTTGCAAATACACCAGTTTATGGCAACCTGCCAAAAAATCCTCTTACATAAGGTGAAATAAGAATCCCACTTCTTAATGAATTAGCGTCTGGAAAAATGGATTTTGCAGGCAGGCCCAAGAATAATCAGGCATTGGACTAATGGAAATCTGCAAACAATAATGATGAGTTTAGTCATTCTGTACTCCAAAACATGGAAGACAAAATGACCTAGGACTTTATGCGTTGATAAAATATTTAGGGAACACGGAAAAGTTAAGCTATGAGGTAAAAGGCTTAGGCATTAATATTTAGTTAAACAAGCAGTTGCCTGATTTTAACTTCTTACTATTATATTTTTGGCACATGCATCAGATGGATTTGACCTGCCTGCAGATTTTTTCAGAAAGCATGATTGCAGATCTCATAAAGCATTGATCCCTCAATATTGTCACAAGCCATGATCAGCAGAAATAGGTTGAAGCAAGATTAAGGCCCTCTATGAGACACAGGAATCCATGATTTGAAACAGCATAAAAAGATGAAAAGACATGCTTCAAAAGGAGATCTACATTCTCGTAGAAAGGAACAGCAGAAATGGATCACTGCTGTAATAGGGAAGCCAGTAACTATCAATCGCCAGCACAAGAAATAACTAAAGGAAGAAGAATACATTATTAGTGACACCAAGCATTTTGTCCTTATCTTTTTCTCCACTGAGGCCAGAACTTCCCTGTATATATCTAATTTTGAAGGAAGAGGGGTCGGGAGATAAGTTACAGCATATCTAAAAGTTTTAACATTAACTGGTTACCTGGAAATGTAGTATATCATTACTTCATCAATAGAGAGATCAGTGTTTGCTAAATATCATTTTAAGATGCTTAATTTCCAGAAAAGCTGTGGGTTTAGAACAAATCATGCTTTTTGAAGTTCACTTATCATGAAAGATATATCACATCAAACACCTTAGCAGTATATTCATGTGATTTCATGGACTACTAAATTATGTCTGGTTGCTGATAGATATATAGCAGTTGTAAAGAAGAAGCAAAAATGATTACTTGGGGCACAGTTTTACGCCTCCTTTCAGCAATTTCTCTGAGTGTACTCAACAAAGGCTCCAATCCTGGAAGAATTTGTCTGAAAAGCAAGGCCCTAAAAAAGAAAAGATCACCCATGTGAACGCCTTCATGTGTTATGTATACAATACATAATTCGCGCCATTTCTATAATATGGAGACAGCATAAGAATAATCCTATTTACCGTGGCCCACGTGGAAGTTTGGTGGGTGTGTATTTCCCTGTAAGCATTCCAAGGCCTAATGGACTATAAGCAATCAAGCGGATGCCCAGAGAATCACAAATATTCTTGATCTCCAACTGATCTTGCCCCATGCTTAACAAGGAAAATTGAACCTGAAATTGGAGAGCTCTAGACCATAAGGCAACAATTTCAGTGCACAACCATCCAAGACGTATCAACCATAAGCACTGCAAGTCCAGCATAACCACTACTATTGGTGTGGTAATATACTTTGAAATGCTTTTGTAGAACATAAAAGGCGTTTCTATGTTGTTCTGGATCTAACAGAGGTTTTCTGTACGTTGAGTGACACATGATAGAGATACACCAGAAACCCTGTTGACTAGGATAGGACCAATAAAGAAGCTAGGCCAACATGTCCTGCAAAAAGATGCTAGCTTTGATATATATGTGGAAAGATGTACCTGAGCTGAGCATAGAGGGACGCCCCGGGCTTTCAGGTAATCATGTATCTTTAAAAGCTGCTTTGGTCCATAGTTGCTAACCCCAACTGCTTGAACCAAACCCTGCACGATAACATATCTCAAGTATAACAATATGTATACTGACCTTGTGAGTTTACTTTGGTGGGTTGAGTTTGTCCCACAAATCAAATTAATTTACTATTCAAACCATTTCAATCAAACGGATCAAGTAACTAGGGGAAAACCCCAAGAAATGAGTTGGGACAAAAAAAAAAAACTAGAGGAAAGTTGTATGTGTTAAAGGTTCGAAGGCATTGAAATTATCTGGTTCCTGCAAGTACCCAAATGTGCTAGACATGGTTGGAACCCCAAGCCCCACACATCTTCCCCACCACCCGGATGAGAAGAAGGAAGGTTTCTGCATTATCTGTCTAAATCGAGATAGCTTCATTTTGTGCATTATAGGAAACCCATAGTATTCATGGTCATAGTTCGTAAGGAGGATTATACTATAATGCTTGTGCTCTGGAGTGCTTGAACATTCTCATATGAATGAAGAGCTATATCGAATCAAATTTTTTGGTCAAAATGGCAAAACAAAAGGGCATATTGTTGACTAAAGTAGTTTCCATTTCCATATTAACAGTAACCTTCTCGTACATTGCCACTAAACCATCCCAAAGAGCTAACTCCTGCAGAGGAGCATAATTTGCAGTTGACCAGTGCAACTGCCCTATTCCAAGTTGTTCAATCTGCATTCGTTCTAGAGAGGCCCTGGAAAAAAAAATTGTTCTTCATCAAACCTTATTATCACAAGTCGATAGGAACAACAATTTTCGAGTTCTATAGAATTCTCTGGAGGGAAGGTGTCAATCAATAGGTCCTACTAGGGTGAATGTGACATCGTTTAAGTCGAGTTGAAGACAAAAAGCTAAAAGGATACACTAAATAAACAAGAAAACAGCAAAATGTAGTATTACTTGCAAGCGCTCACAAACTGCCCTGGTGTTAGGCGCCATGGATACGCCGCAAACTTGGTGGCAATCACAATGTCATCCTGTACCCGCTTTTTCCCTGGAGTACATTTATTGAAACACGGAAAAAATTAGAATTTGGATGGCATTAAAGCTAAACCAAATGCTCCCACCTAAGCCTGATTCTGAAATAAGAATGATTGTTCATTTCAAAGAGTACCGGAAACACATCCTTTTTCAAACATTGATTATTCCAGCTTAATTTGTAAAAATCTCTTCCACCTTGTTTTCAAAGATTAGGCTATTGTGACAAGCAATATGGCTCGAATTCTATCTCAATCAATGATTAACTACATGTCAAACTTCATCACTGGCACACACATTGCCAGTAATGACCGCCTGTAAACTAATTGAAGTTCAATGTCCTTAATCACTTGGTGACTAAATATGGAGTAAATGGAACTAGGAAAAGCAAACACTGACCTTGAAATTCCCGGATGAACTTCCCAAGAAGCTTTTCACTCTGCCCATTTAACCTCCCTGTTCCATAAGAATCAGCCGTATCGAAGAGATAGATCCCGTTCTCCACAGCTAGATTGAAAGTCTGTTGAAGCTCAGAGTCCATCGATTCCTGGTAGCCCCATAGCAGCTGGTTTCCCCATGCCCAAGTTCCAAACCCCATTGGAGACACGCTGAGTGGGCCTATCTTCACCTGCCAGCACCATTGAAACCTTATGCCCCTTTAATTCAAAGGCATAAAATATACAAGCACACGACACACAGAAACTAAAAGAAACGTTTAAGGATCATATACCTTTTCCCATGGCCAATAGGCAGGGACTTTGAAGGGCTTAAAGGCCGATGCGGGAAGGGAAATTTCACTCAGAGGACTAAAGGGACTTAAGAAAGCCATTTCCTATGTCTTCCCTGTTACTAGCGGGAGTTTGCGACGAGAGCTGAAAAAGCTTCTGGGCTGTTTTGAGTGAAACCCTTCAAAGGATAGGATATATGTCAGAACAGATTACTTGACACCCGGAAACCTCGTTGTTTCGAAGAGAATGAAATACCATGAGTTAATCTAATTCTGATGGAGGTTGCCCAACCAAATCTTTTATTCAGGTTGTTCAAGTAAAGCCCAGACTTCAATGGGTGAAGAGTGGATGGTGCCTTTTGGGCTTGATTTTGTTTTGCAAGTTACTGATAACCAAATCCCATATAAAGTACAAAGCCCAGAACAAACAGGAAAAGTCCCAAAAGAGGTAAGAAGAAGGAATTGTGAAAAAAGAGAAAACTGACAGCTGTGGGATTTGAACCCACGCCCTTTCGGACCAGAGCCTAAATCTGGCGCCTTAGACCACTCGGCCAAACTGTCGTTGTGGTGGTGATCGGAGCATTTATTAATAAGAATTAATATCCCTGCCCAGCCTTACCGTGCAATATGAGTTAATCGTCGCTCCGGTTACAGATGTTCTCTCTTTTACAATGCTTTGCTTTTCCTGTTCTCTTTTTGTTACTTTGGTGCAGGCCATGATTATAAGCAGACCGGATGTAAACTTCGACGCCGACTTGAAGATTTCCCATGGAGGTGCCCGAGTGAGTCACTTTAAGTAAGCATCACTGCGTAAGAACACATTTTCCTTTGGCGAAGGGTGATGCTCTGTGTCTCTATGTGTAGCTGTACTAGATTAAACCATTGAAGTTTTATTAAGTTGATTTGATTTTTTTGATTCTATGTGTTTTAGTTTGTGGTTTTTTGTTTCTGCTTATGTCATGAGAATGTATGTGAGAAGGAATTGAATCTCGAATCCTCCGTGAAGTAAAAGAGAATGTATTTGGTGACTTGAACCTTAAGTATTAGACTTTGATTGCAACACCCTGCAAGTTGATACTTGTGAAAAGAAAATTATTTTTTATATGTGATCTCACTTTTAAGTTCTCAAGCATTGGGTTCAATGTTACGTTTTTCTTCTGCACAGTAAACCTGCTTCAAAATTGAACATTTTGATCAAAACTGGAGACAGAAAGCTGACAATAGAATATACCCCAGAACCACAACCTTGAAGACAACTTAGACGCACGAGCAGATACTGAATATGGAGCTGAAAGAGAATTTAGGGCAAAAAGATTTATCTCATTGCAAAGATGTTTTCAACTTTCGATCTTCATGCTCATCCCCCATCCGCACCCGAACATATCCAAATGAAACATGTTTTTTTTCCTCCTAAATTTTACAGGCTTTGCTATTTGAATTCAATTTGTGTTAAGCAAACGGAATCTAGAAGACTTCTTAAAGAGTTGCCTGAGTAATACATTGGTTTAGGGGTATAATTCCATGGGAGATCATGATATGTGACCACATGTGGAGAGATCCCGTTGAAACGTTGGAAGATTTAAGTGCTCTAGAGGCTGTTTTGTGAACTTGGAAGCATGGGAATGAATGGCATGTTATGGTTTTTCAAATTATGATAACTTGGTGACGGGACCTCACAGATTTGGCTTGTAGGTTGCAATATATGTCTTGCATCTTCTTGTCTTGAAAACGACAAAGAAGTTAGAATCGAGACTATATTTCGCATAATCAGACAATCTATTGCTTTATTATTTCAAGCAATATCTCACACCCTCTATGTATTGATCCTTATCAGAATCAAACTACCTACTGTTCATGGTTTGCACAATACAAGGACGCACTCACAGAGGCATACCTGCCTGAAAAAGCTTCACTACTCTTAAGTTCCCTAAGTTACATTTGATCTTCTAGGCCAAATGAAAGGAAGAATTTAAATCTACCTTTGGTTAAGCTGCTGAAAATTCTAGATGGGTTTCGGCCGTCCACTCCCCTCTATTCCTTATGAGCATCCATCTGGAATGAGGAATTGGTCGTGAAATCGGCATCCAACCAAAGTAAGTAAGGTTCGTTGCTCAGGTCCAAGAATTGAACCAGTATGAACTGCTACATGATTGATCAAGCAGACCACCCGAATCATAGCTTGGCCATGTTTCAAGGGATGATAAGGGACCATGACCATGTTCGGAAATGTCTGAAGGTACGAGTGCTTCCTCCCCAAAGTTGCCACCGCCGTTGTTGTCTTCATATGGGCACATTACTCCACCGTGTTCCACTTCCTTCTCCAAACAACTAGGCTTTGCATCTATCTCACTATTAGTATTCACATTATCTGATCCACCAGCTCTAACGTTTCCTTCCAAATCCTTGCTATTCCAACTCCCGTCATCTGTTTTTTTCAGCTGATCTCCTAGATTCTGCAACTGTTTGAAAATAAAACTAGATGATTACGAGTTGGCTTTTGTAGGCAAATATTTTCTCTTAACTACTTGGCAGTTACATTTCAGATTAGAGTGTAAGAATGATACCTGCCCGAGCAAAGATTGCCTCTCTTTCTCTAGGGACTCAAATCGGGATGCTAGATGAGCATAATCATCCTTGAGTGTTCTGTACTGTCGCTCTAGCTGTTTTGACTTCCATCTAGCCCTTCTGTTCTGAAACCATATGGCAACCTGGCGAGGCTGCAGCCCAAGCTCTCCTGCTAGTTGCACCTTCTTCCTAGGCTCAAGCCTCGTTTCCGATTCAAAAATGGACTCTAGTGACTTGATTTGTTCGTCACTAAACCTTCTCTTGTTCTTGATTTTGTTCTTCCTCTTTCTTGGAGTAAGGGGGGGCTCTGGGCCGATGAAGGTTTCGTATTTTCCTCCTGGTACCGCTGGAGTATATGCATACTCTTTTCCTTCCATCGTTAGGCTTCACTATCCTCACCGGAAGTCATACTATCAAATTCTTTCAGGTAAGAATCACTCCCTTTCCCCCTAGATGAATATGCTTTGGAACTCTGCTAACGAGGATGTGCTTTAGGATATATAGTTGGCCATGAAGAAAGTATCTTTGGATTACCCCAACCAGTTAAGAAGGGATTTCGTATGGAATTTTCCTTCTTATGTCCTGTGGACGTTTCTGTGGCTTTCCCTTTCTATGTACAGACTACAATCCGCGTACCATAATGCGCACGTCCCATCACAACGGTATAATGGTACCGAAGAATCTATACACCTGTCATCTTTACAAGCTAACAATTCGGCGTGTTTTTAACTTCATGGGCAGGTGATAGGGATAAATTAAAAGATGAAGCTAGCGTTCAAGCTTCTTCATTGACCTTTTCTCTTCCATGGTATTCTTTTAGTTCTGCCTTTTCTGGGAGTCCGAGTGTTTAAGATGATTATGCAACTATGGGGATGTAACTTTTATCCTTAGGCAGAGTTATTGCTTTTGGAATAGCATGTGAATTTCTTAATGTCTGGTTTCTCAGAAAACAGTAATATAAGAAGAACAACATAAAGGAAACTGAGATGAAGAAAAAAAGGAGAATCCCACATGACATTCATTTTGGGGTCTTTGTTGATCGAACAAGTTAAAAAGAACACCACCCCTTGTTAACATATTTTCTTCACTGCAGAAACTTTGCAGGGGGCAAGTGGGTGGAAGCGCATTATTTTCAATCAGAATTGGATCACTTTGTTAAAGTAAATGTAAACTCTCAAATTGTTCTTGTCAACCTTTTTTGATTTTTTGTTGTCTGGATGCGTGGGATGGATAGTTTGCTGCTCTGCTGTCATGCTTGGCTTAGCTTGCAAAGGGACTTATCCATGTCGGCCTGCGTGGAAGACATGGTTTAATGAACTTACTTTTGAATTTTCATGCACTTTCTGGTGGATAAGTTCTTTGAAAAAGCTTCGACTTAGTCATTAACACTCAGTTAATTACAGAAATTCTTCAAGATCAACTTTTGTAGGCTGTGATTCCTGAATCTATGTTTGTTGTCGTCTTTCATGGGTACCGGCATCAGCACCTTGGCAGCCAGCATTGAGAATGTTTCATGCAAAGTTCTAGAAGATGCTGAAAGATAGCAACTCCTATTCCCTTTAAGTCCATTGGAGAGTAACAGTAATTGAGCTGCTGTTCTTGTTTTACTTCTCTGGCCAAAGAATCTGGCATTCTCTTTTTGGTTCAACATTGATCTTTATCAATTCGAAGGGACAAAATGATAAACGAGATAGAGACTCCAACGTGAATTCTAAGCCCAAGATGAGTATCAGTTAAGTCGCCTAATGCAGACAAATAACAACTGATTTTCGACGGATCACGGCCAAAATGGAAAGCAAGAATAGCTCATCATAACAAGGACCATTTGACATCAAGCTTCCTTTGTGGGGTAGCATGGCCGCGTGTTCTTACCTTATCGACTCCGTTGACGTAGGTCTAGCTCCGCCGATTTCCGTTCCCACTTTAGTGTCCACCATAGCTGTATAGTTCGGCCCGTCCCTTTCGTAGTTGGTGAGGCGTCATGTCAATGAGAACCGGGGTCAGTCAATAAGCTTCTGGTACTTCGTATCAGGCCTGCCTTGCACGCCACGGGAGGCCTTATGGTCGTCAATTAGGCAACAAAGCGAAAGCCGCGTGGTCCTGATTTACAGAACAGAAACACCAAGCATTCCCTAGAACGCGTTTTCTAGCTAATCAACATGACCGAAAAAAGTAGCATCCTTTTTCTGATGTGTGAAGAGTTGCTTCTTGTTTGTCAAAACTTGTAGAAATTGTTGGAGGTTCCTTACCAACCGTTGTTGTTCTCGTTCAAAGGGAAAAAGAGATCCATGATAAGATGTAATAATATCAAGTGGGTCATTTTGGGTTATCTTTTATTGATTCCTTGTAAGTGGGATCAACAAGATGATGTGAATCTGACCATAGCAAAATCTAGAAGGCATGAGTGTGTGAACAGAAGGATTTAGTTTCCTCGACTAAACTCCTGGGCGGGGGCCCTGGCTCAGTGGCGTTCTCTGAGCCTAACCCTTTCGAATCCCGTCCCTCCCCTTCCCCCGGGTGTGTGAGTTTATAATAAAATAAAATAATAATAAAAAAAACTCCTGGGCGTCGGAAGTTCCGCTTGCTAGGGACCAGAGCATTCATGGTTTTGACAACTCCTTTCCAACAAGAACGTGGTTGTCGTTTATAAGTAATAAGGCAATTAAAACAAGAAGCCAAAACCGGTACATAGAAAAGTATGGGAATTGAATGCTCGACTGCTTTCGTAAAGCAAAATGCTTTTCCTTGACTGCCAAAAACTACCCACACGTTCATTCCAGAACTCCCAAAACTCGTCTCTGAACTCTCAATTGTGTCAATGGCTACGTTTTGCCAGAAAATGCGTGTGAAGGGAAGCCATGGTTACCTTTTCTTCAAACCCAACTGCACCTGAAAATGACCCTCGCATGTGTCCTAGACGGCCATGATAACCTTTTCTTGACGTTTGGGTAATGTTTGAATGACCCAAGAATCCTGATTGACTTCAATCATCAAACATGTTGTTCCATTATTCGGTAACGCGTCATTGGTTACTTTGCGTGATTGGTGTCTGTCAGACATTTGTGCCAATTGCCAGCAATTGTCAGGATATGCTTTCCGCCGAACTTTATACAACGAGTTGGCTAGTCCTTTAATCATGTGGATCAAGGATGTGACATTAGTCCTCAGTTTTGGGCTGGTTATTAGCCATGGCGGAATATCTAAAAGTGGGCTTCAGAGTCTGAGCAAGAGCGATGGGCTCCAGCTTCTGAATTGGGTCCTTTTGTGCGTTAATAATTTGGGCTACAGCCGACCAAGTTTTGGTAGTTCCTATGTTCCACTTTCTAGAGCCTCACCTCTCCTTTCTTAAAGAACGACGGAAAGCAGACTTGTTCCGTCTTACGCTTGAGCTGTACGCGCGAACTTTTTTTCATACAGTCCGTCATTTGCATGAACCTCGTGACCCTCCTCACCAACTTAGAAAATTTTATTAATACTTATTTGAGTTCATAGTTTTTATTAGTTTTTTGATGTATGGATGATTGGATTTAAACTTGTCAAATTTTATAAAGAATGAAGTATCATGATGTGTGGTATCTATTTACATTACTAAGACATAGGACTATGGAGCTATTTATAAAATAATGAATATTATTAATTTTTAACTTAGACTTTGAGGTTAGATAATTAATTTTTTAAAATTATATTAAAGCCTAAACTTCTCACTTGACACGCATGGATCAGGCTAGGGGTGTCCCCTTGTCCTATTGGCAAAAGCGTCAAGCACTTCTAGCCTGCCCATCCAATAGGATTTGAGACACTTCCTCCCATGTTGTGTATGAGTTATAATAAAAAATAATAAAATTTTTAATTAATAACACATGGATAAGGCTAAGTTCGTAAAGTATTATGATCATCTAACGTGTTAAGGTGTGTGATATTTGTCCCATATTGATAAGACATGCGTCTATGGAACTATTTATAAGATAATAAGCACCACCAACTTTAAAATTAATCTTTAGATCAGATAATGGACCTTTTAAGAGGAAAGATATTAAATAAAACAAAAAAAAATGTAATTCTAGTAAGAAGGATGAATCTATTGAAACATATTAATCAAATTATATATTTGTTAGTTATGGAAACAAAGAATAGATTTGGAACAAAAACATTGTAAAAGTTTATTAGTGGGGATTCATCGTGGGAAGGTATTCCAAACAAACAAATCCTGTTCATTCCTTTATCATCGTGATAGAAGGAATAACCATGAAAAGCTGTGCCGAAAGTTATCTCCTTAATCATATGGTTTCATGGTCAGATCTTGTTCACTTGACCATGATCAAATGACTGTAATTAGCTAACTCGCTTAATGTTGAGTACCGCCAGTGAAAAAGAGGGTTGGATTTGAGTAAGAGATGTCATTAATAAGTTTAAAAATCAGCAATAATTACAGAAAACAAACTTTTATGTCATCCAACAACTTTCTCAAATTAAGGGTTGGACGAAAGGATTCATTTTCTCTTTTTGTTAATCATATTTTACTGCTTCCTGTACCCTTTTCAAAAGAAATAAAAGGAAAAAAAAATTTGTCGGCTTCCCCTTACTTTTTCTCTCCTAAAGATTGGTTGATGATGGAAGCATGATTAATCCGACCAATCATAAAACCAGTCTCTCCCATCCATTTTCTGTACTTTATGGATTGGAGTATAGGAGATCGTGATCATAATGATCCAAATCGAAGAGCAGAAGTTGACTGGATTGTATATGTGTGAGTGCAGTTTGTGCATAGAAATTATGAGAGAGAGAGAGAGAGAGACGCACACAAAAGCTAGCCCAACCCAACCCCACATGCTGGGTTGCGGAAATGACCACGAACCCCGACCCCCCATGCACCCCCTCTCCCTGTACATCTCCTTTTATCTTTCACCGCGACCGACATGATTATATTCATCGTCATATTTGCATTATCACGTAATTCCATATGTCATTTCGTTCGCAAAAGAAGATATGCACTGTCGGAGGGTAGAATAACCAGTAACAGAAGTCCAGAAAGATGCTAGCAAAGAGATCGAAGAAGGATGACTCAGGACTTACAGGAAGCTTCCTCTCTTGAGGGGAGTGTCGTCTGGTCCAAGGCGGAGTCACCGGCTCGTTTTCTTTCAGTTCCTTTCCATATCTATCAGAAGACAACTCAGTAAGATATGTGACAGTGTCCTCGGACCAGGCTTCATTCCCCTCAATTGTTGCTTCCGTCTTCGTAAGTTCAATCGTTTTCGCTCCCTGAGATTTCCATTTTCGACTCCTTTGCATGATCAGCAGGTGGGTTGTGTCTTAACTCTCTCTTTTCCCTATCATTTTCGATTCTAATAAGTTCTCTGGTTTCATGGGTTTGTTTGGTTGTGGAAATTGATTTGGGTAATTGGTAGCAGATTGTCGTAACGACAAAAGGCTTTGACTGTTTTGCTTGCTCTGAGAGGAAGACAGATTTTTCATCATTGCTTTTGTTATCCAACTCTTGCAATCATGGCTGCGTTTCCTTCAGCCCCTCCAACCCTTTTAGATCCATCAGTGATTAGATTCTATCCACGGCGCCTTCAATTTCTGTATCTGTTTCCTTCTTCTATAACTTATAGGGTTTAGTTTCAATATCCTTCATATCTTCGTTCTTTTTTTCTAGGGTTCAATAGTGGGCTACGAAGCGCCTTTCATCCCCTAGAGAAAGTCTCTTGAAAGGGAAGAAAAGCTTACTTAATTAGCAAAGAACAATCACTTTAGTCATCAGATTAAGTTTCCTTCTATTTATCAAACTAAATAATAATTTGCATTGGTTGCTAGTGGAGTTGATGCATATGCAGGGCAGCATGGTACACCTCCTTAGCTTTACCAAAGCTTTCTAATATATATTAGACTGATTTTGCTGATATTTTTAGTGGAAGACCAAGGCTAGAAGGAACTGCAACAGGCATTTCCATCTCAGAGAATGGGCAAATATTCTGTAGAACTGATTCTATTTTATTGTGTGTCTGTCTGTCTCTTTATAAAGGAGGTATCTTTCAGCCATCTTTTGGAAATCTTTCTCAACTTTTCTAAATCTCATTTAACCATATTCTGGATGCCATCCCTGCATGTAATATCTAGAGCTAAGGCCTCGTTTTTCAATAGGTTTATTGCCACTTCAACTAGCAATACATATGCCTATTCTACTTGTTAGATTAAACTTTTTTTTTTCTCCCTCTTTTCGTACGTCTTTTATTCGATATATTGCTGTAAGTTCTGTCCTGTTCTTCTCTCAGCCAAGTAACGTATGCACTTCTCAGATCAGTATATGCACCACACATTTAATTAAGGAATAGAATAACCTCTTCTTTCAACTAACGAACAAGAATATCTTCTCCAATGGCTTGAGAACGAAGTTGTCTTATTTAAAAATAGGAATTGGAAAGACACCCATTTAAGATTATAAGAAAGACAAGTTGTATGTCTTCGAGAACATATCTCTTGTATCCGAGAAGAGAATACCAGTGCCATGATAGAGTTCAGGCTGCCTAACAACATTTTCGTTCCTGGTTTCCTTGTTCTCTTGTTACTATATCTTTTGTTGTAGATTTAGCAGGTCGCTTCTTTGTCAAATCGATCATAGTTCTTCCACACTCTTCAATTGGATTGCAAACATGACGTCTCACTGAAATTACAAGCCATCTTTCTCTTTAACATTCTACTGTTTTGCTTTTGCATGAGTTCGTAAGTCTAAAGTTAACTCCTTTCCGGTGCTCCTCCTTTAGTAAAAAAGTAGTCGTTGCTTCCACCCCGACCCAAAGTGAAAGATGAAACGGCAACTTTATATTCAGGAAGAATGATACTTATCTGTAGCTCTTGTATTCTCTCTCTCTTTCTGTGGTTTAACTATGCTACCTACCGCAAGAACGCATTAGTCCTCATTTACTTCTTTTGTGCATCTACTTCTCCATCAGATTACGGTACTTCTTATGTAAGTTAAGATCTTATTGCATGATAATGTCCCGATAGGACAAAAGCATGACAAGGTAGTTTCTTTACAATCAATTTATGAGCTTCGGAAATAGCATTAAAGCGTCTTAAACCTTTTTGCTTTTGAGTGGATTCAGTGAAACTAAAAGAATTTCAAAGAGAGAGAGGAAAGGAAAGGACAGTTTTGAGTGTAAAGAAGCTAAGATCCAGCACTGCATCCTTTTTTCAGCGCTTACTATAATGTAACTAGCAGCTTTGGTTTGAGCATGCGGAACTGATTTGAAGCACTTCTCCAAGTTCTAAATACTCAGAAGAAAGAAGAAAAGGTACAATAGAATACGTAAGATAAACAGAAGGATATGGGTCACTGAAGAAAACCAGAGGATAGACATAAGATATACTTATAAGTATACAAGATTCACGTAGAACAATAATCTTTATGCATATTTCTTTCGTTGTTGAGTTGTAAGAGAAACCATCGGGCTTGTCATAATTTCTCTTTTAAAGATTTATGTCTGAGGTTCTTTAATTCATTTGGGATTTGTCATAACAAGAAATCTACTTCTTTATTTATTTTTTTAACTCACGCATGAAGTGTCTAATTTAGGATCAAAAAATCCAAACAGTACTTATCAAAAAATCTACTCATTTAGGATTGTAAAACAAGACAATTGTTTTGTATGACAACAATCTACGCAAAATGCCATAATAATTGTCAGCAAGATCCAAGAGCATTCTTAATGATATGGGCTAAAACCGATGCACGCCCACACTTTTTTATTTTTTAACTTTTTTGTCCTGGGTAGTTTATATGCTCAAAGTTACCATAGGGCACCACTGGACCAGACCTTTCGGGTAAAAAATGAAGCATTTCATATATTTGTTGTCACTAGTGGGATGCAGGTGTGCAGTGCTCAAAGACAAAGGAAAAGAAGGGATCTTTTAGTGCTTTAGGCGGTACAGAAAGTTATCGCTCGAGATGTGGGTTTTATATTCTGTCAAGGCGATGACAGAACATTGTATCTTGGTGTACTTTAATTTCCACGCTTTCCACTTGGCACGCGAAGAAGATTAGAACTAGAGAGCAACATCCGCAATGTTGCTGTCTAAACTGTCGTTGTTGCAAAAGAAATCTGTTGGTATTTTGGGTCTGGTCACTTGTACTAATGCAAGCTCAAGCCAGCAATTGTCAGGCTTCAATGTTATCGGATCAAGCTTGTGAAGCCTGAAGTTTCTTTGATCAGCACCCTCAACCTCATTAGACTGATGCTCAGTTTTACCAATATATAGATCAGCGGCTGAGGACCATAGACAAAAAAGAAGGTTTCTTTGTTAGCTATTTGTACTTTGCATGAAAACAACACAGAAAAACCAAGGATTTTTTAATGGGTCATCATAATGAATTAGATTGAAGGATCAGCCATATGATGATGTGCTTCGAATAAAGAATAGGTGTGTCTAATTTCTTGTTAGAAAATTTTATTTTTATTCAGAAGTCTACTTAAAAATATAAAAATCTTTGATAATATAAAACTTAAGTCAACTTTATTTTCTAAAAACAACATGTTGCATAATATTTGAAAAGAGTGAAGCAGATCAAAGTACAACCAAAATACCTGAGTTACGGAGCTCCTCCTTGTACAAGGGATTACATGCCCACAGGATTCACCCTTCCTTATTACAGCCATTAGCTTGTATTACATAAATCTATTGGCTAGGAATTATAACCAATTTGACTAGAGCATGTTTTGGAGTGAGCTGTTATTCTCTAGTTTTAGCCATCAAGCAAAACTTAGTAGGAGTTATGGATTATCTTCTTTTTTTTTGAAAAAAAAAGAATTATGACCAACTTCATTTTCTTTCCATAAATAAAAAAATCAGCCAAGAACCAACCAACAATGCAAGACAATCCATGTAAGCTGTCTTCCAACTCAACTCCGCCAGCACTAGTAATGACAAATTTGGAATTATAACACCACCAGAAAAAGAATCTGATTTTGCTTAGTTAATAGACACGACCAAGAATATATGGGTGTCGACTCTTAATATATTATTGTAAGAATATTAAAACCGACACCTTTACAACCGAGTTATTCCTATAAATTATAGAAAAAACTTAATAAGCTACATTTCTTAATTTAATCCTAATAAACCAATCCACTTTATGTTCAAGAATCATCATCACATCGTCACCTTTTAACACTAATCTACTGAATTTTCAAGGCAGGATTGTTATTAAACAGGCATACACCTGTCATCTCTGTCGTTGATTTAAGATAAAAGCAATGGTCAAATGCCTATGCGAGATATACAAATAGGAATGTCTATTATTAAAACCCTGTATAAGATATGACTAAAGTTCCTAGCAATTAGTCCAATGTATGTCCAAGAAAATTCCTTAACCGTAAAAAACCGAAATCAGAGGAGCCATCTCATTACACCACAATTCTCTCCTATCTCTGTCTCCCTGTCTCAAGATCTATATCCTTGTATACCTTGTAAGCACCAGCCTGGTTTTTCCCGCCGGTTGGGAAGAGGGGAGAGAGATTGATCGTTAAGACACTCTCTTTCCGTCCCCTCCGACCACCACCAATGCCATACTTTCACCCTGTTACAAAAATTCCACGCGTATTCCCGCGTTCTCGCCGCCACTGCCGCCGCCGTCGCCTTCATCTCCATTTTATATTTTCTCCGCCTTCTTGGGATTATCAAACGTTCTTATTGTAGCAGACTAGAGGCAGCGATATTAAAAGAGCAAGGGGGGAGAGAGAGAGAGAGAGAGAGAGAGAGAAAGAGAAAGAGAGAGGGAGAGATCCATGATCTCCTTTCTCCCGGTGCCTCTCCTCGATTCCACCTTGGACTACACCATCCTTTCCTTCGCAGCAGTGCTCCTTCTTCTCTCCCTCTTGTCCCTCTGCTTCATATTCTACCTCCGATTCAAGTCACGTACCCTTCACCATTTACAAGACTTCAACGTTCTTTGGTCCGTCCGCTTCATCCTTGTTTTCCTCATCATCTTCTGGGCGCTCAACGAGCTCCTCCGTATATCCTTCTTTCGCCACCACATAATCATCTCTCTCTTTTCCACCGTAACAGAATCCAACCAGGCCAACCTCTGCAAAATCCAAGCGATCCTTTCATTAGGGTTCTTCGAGCCTGCTTTCTTGGTAACCCTACTTTTTATCGTTAACACTTCGATCAAGAAGAAAACCCCGAATGACATCTGGGCAATCCCTTTTGTTATCACTACATGTTTGCCCGTCTTACTCTTCCAAACAATCTTCGTGTTTTTTCCGGCTTCGGAGATAGGGTTGCCTGCCGTTTTCACAAGAAGCTATCTAATTTCCGAGAATGCTTTTGGTAGCCAACTCTTTTGTGTGTACCCTCTGTTGAGTACAATTGTATTTGGTGCTTTTGCCATTGGGTATTGCCTGTGCTTCTTGTTTTCTTGTTGGAAAGCGGTGGCCGTAGTGATAAACAAGGGCCTGAGGGTTCGAATCTACGGGCTGAGTTTGACGGTTTTGATATCGCTGCCTGTGCAAATCTTGTGTCTTGGCCTTTCCGTGTTGTGGAAACCTGAAGAGCCTGCACATGATGCTATGGTATTCATTGTGTTTGTCAGTACATCTTTATGTGCTGCGGTGGGAGAGGGTATATTGGTGATAAGACCAATCGCAGACTCGTTGGCTGCAGGAAAAGACTTTTGCCGGTGGACTCCCGTTGGTCGATCACCGCAGCAGGAGGGAGGCCAGGGCCCGGAAGGACGTGGATTTGTCTAGGACATGACAGGGACAATGAGGGAGGGCACAGTGGGGACTACAACGACATCGCACGGATTGGACTTGAGGTTGTTCCTTTTCTTCTGGGGTGTCTTGTCCCTCAGAAAATTGCATCAAAAGGAAAAGACTTTTCATAAGAAATGAGGGATATGCAAAACCTTATCCCAGAGTTGTTCCTCTTCTTGATTTGCTTTGAATTTCCGTCATGCTAGTGTAATTGGTGATTAAGAAATCAGTAATAACTAGCATATATATATATATATTTGGTTTATTGTCGACTGTTATCCTGCTCTAGTTACCTCTTTAGGAGGGAAACAGTTGAGCATAACTAGTAGATCATTCATATGCATCTCGGGGGAAAAAAGAGTGCCACTGGCCATGAAATCAACTTTGTTTTGGAATATAGTACAAGAACTTCAAATTTTCATGCTTAATTAGGGGCCTACCAGTACCACAAAAATGTATGGACAACGCTAAAATTGTGCAAAAATGACTGGTCACGGCCTGTTCACCGAAAAATTTTACTGGGGCTGAAAAGATGGGGAAAATTGTGAGCTACACTGTTGTTAATTCAACTGGTAACGATTTTCCATGTCTATCTTTCATCCTTTTTACGTTTAAGAAATGAAAATACACGGAAATGAATGGAGGAAAAAGTAGTAGGAATATTTTAGAATGTCTCCTTCTAACCAAAACCGTAAATAGAGATAACATCATTATGGCGTGTGAAGATACCCTAAAATGAAAATGTTACATTTTTTCCTTTTGACGCAAATACCCAAACTCATATATCCAAATGTTAAGTCTAAAACCTGAAATGTTACATATTTCAATCTCAAAAACATGCATTACCACATCCACTAGAAGCTATGTTTGTTTTCGGGTTAGATTTGTTTTGTGCGATGGTACAACTGGTAATCCAGCAATACATATAAGCCTGAATATCGTCTTCTTTTGGGTTGTCATCTGCTCTTACACATCAAGATAATGAAGATAAGTAGTAGTTAATTTCAAGTTCAGCCACATATGATGTATCACCGGCGGGAAAAACAATGCTACTGATGATAAAATAAATATGTTATCCGACCTTCATGCTTGGGAACGTGTCAATACCATTCAACGGGTTCACAACGCTAACATTTTAACAATAGTTTGTGCAGGAGTCATTTTTCAGGAGGCAAAGGTCAGTCATGGCCGACTAACCCAGCTCTTTAGCCGTGAATAAGGTAGGATTATTTTTTCTGCGGTAAATAACAGCTATTTTAATTTTGAAGCTAGAAAATACTCACTCCAATCATTGAGAGACGCAGCTATTTGAAAGACATACATATTTTTCATGTATCAAAGATAAAAAATTGCTCGTTTACTTGGACTTAGTATTAACGGTAGGTAGGCTGCTGGCATAAGCGCGATTTGTGCCGCCATTAGACCTACTGGATGCATAGTTGTGAGATCGAAAAGATTCATGGAGTATTAAATGTGATAAAATATGCTTCTCTTGTCATGGGTTTTTTTTTTCCTTTTTGTCTCTTTGGTTGTTTGAGTGACCTTCTTCCACTTTTCCTACGTTGTCCCGGCAACCTCTGTAGCTGCTAAGGACCTACTGTGTTATGGCCAGGGTTTGCCTCGTGAAATTGTTCGTTTCCTCTCGTATGTTCATGACTCAATGACCAACAACGTCTGCGATCGAAATAAACCTAGAATGTCAAAGAAAGCAGTGTTGTGGGCTTGGAGCTTCTTATGGGACTGATGTTTATGGACCAAAAAGCTCAATGTTGTAGTGTAAAACTTCACATATTCGCCGGGCCGACCCAAAACATTATTGTTAAGTGCATAAAGTACCCTGAATGCAAGCAATTCACAGGTGCTTAGCCAAAAATCCTCCTAGGCTGTTGTAAAAGGCCGGCATATACAGCACGTTATTAGTTTAAATAACCTGGGAAAAAAGGAGTCCCCGCTTTGCTCCTTACTACAAGTTCACTAGGTGCTTTTGTCTGCTAAAGACGAAGTCATGACGCAAAAGTAAAAAAAAAAAAAAGGCTTTGGCCAGAAGGTACTGGTTTATATAGGACCCAGTCGGGCCAAACAGTGATAAAGTTAACAGCTGATCAATGTCCAAGGGTTCTTAGGAAAAGAGACATAGGCAATATAGTTCTACGTAATAAAAATAACTCATTAAGACAAGTGGATGAAAATTTATATGAGTAAGTATAAAGATGCTATTCAACTGAAAAAGCGTCATTAATATGAAGTTTGTTGTGTACTTTATAAATTTAAATGACCTCTTTCAATAGAAGGTCCCTCAGTGAAAATGTGACTTTTGGTCTCTATCATAGTACCAGAGCCGATCCCTTGGTATGATCTAATTCAATCTAAAAAATGGCTAATCACTTATTTGATAAAAGACAAAACTTGAACTATAGAAACAGGTTAGACTAAAGAAATCTTGTTATATTTTTTATAATCTTAAACAACGCTTCATTTCAAAACACTTATTAGGAAAGAGGTGAGTTTGGACATCTATTTTGGCAAGTTTTGAAATCTGCTGTCAAATGATTGACAATCATTAGAAGCAAAGGACAAATACAAACAAATATTTTCAGTATGCAGAGACAATGGAGTGTAGCATCCATTAATACAGCGTGGACTGAATAATAAGATTGTCTAAAAAATGGAGGATCTGGAAACATGGAAGTCTGACATCCACTAGCACATCACGGAAAATAAACAAAATATAAAGAAAGAGATGGACATCTTGCTTTCGGCAAAGAGGCTAAGAAAAGCAACTTATTGCTCTTGACTTTAGCATTACTTTGTTCCAAAGCGAAACCCCCCGCCCATTCACAGTTCTTCGCCGATATTCATGCCCTTTATTCCTTTGATCATGCGATATGGATCTCTTTCTCTTCAAGTTAACACGTACAATGTCTATAATATTTGGCAGACAGTGGCATCGTGGAGATCAAGATTGCTTGCATAAAATAATTATATTTTAAGCCAAAAAAAGAAAAAGTTTGGCCAGTTATTCGAGTAATAATTTCAGGGGTAATGGGCAAAAGGTTGCTAAGAATAATGGGTTGCCCTTAAAAGAGTTTTGGAAGTGACAATTCATCTTTAAAAAAGTTTTTTGGGAGTCATAAATCATTTCGAGAAAGGTTTTTAGGTCTACATTGATGGAGATGGAATAACCTTCGAAAGAGCATCTGAGGGTGACAAAGTATTCTCCAAATAATTTTGCGGAGAGCTAATTATTCCAAACCAATGATAGAAGTGGCTTGCTTTTTCTAAAGCTACAAATACAGTAACTGGCCACTCTTTTCTCCTCGACCAGCTGCTTTTTCCTAAAGTTTGTTTATATGTCAAAAAGCTAATCATTTATTTTAATGAGCATTGTTTTCTGATTTGGTTACCTATATGATCTTCCTCCCTGTGGCGGGTAAGACCGTGCTCAAGTACCACGGTGGGTGGGATATTACTGGTTAAGTGAACACTAGTTAAGGACGAGGACCCACTTAAACCCAAGTTAATCACTTCCCTCACAATTAGGTAAAACGTTCAAATCAAAATAGACGGTACCACGGATAGGGTGCGATTTAGTTGGGCCTTTAAGTAATAGTTTCTCTAACATAAGTTATTTTATATGAAGTGTGCATAAGATGAAAGTTTCACATTGTTGCAAAAACAACTCATCACATAAACATATAAACAATAGATCATACTATAAACATACAAAAGACATAATATTCAGGAGGTTTGGTCTAATATAATGTTTTATATCCTCTATTACAAGTACAACTACCAATTACTTTTCCTCTTTCCCAATTTTTTTTTAAAAAAAAACAAAAATATTGATTATAATATCTACTCATAATTCTTATATAACTATTCTTACTACTCATTGCAACACACTTGATTTTCTCCTAACTAGTGGTTGCTACACAAAGCAAGGCTCTTTGGTTGCTACACTCATATGGCTTAACCCTATTTTATGTACTCTTTTTAACCCTATTAGGTTTTTCTACTGTTTTCCATTTTTATACTAATACCAAAGGAAATTTTAATCGAATATGACTGATAATACATATTAATACATAGGAAAATAACTTGTAAAATATTCATATAATACATATAGAATATATCTAGACCTATTAAATTTCACTTCAATCATAACACATACAAATATGCAATCTCTTATAGTAAAATTTAAATAAAAGAAGTGTTCCTCTACTTTTTGACCTAATTTTTGAGTTGAAAACCTTCTAACATGAAAGAAAAGAAAAGAAAAAAAGAAGAAGCCAAGTTTGAACTATTATGAAGGAAAAGAGATCAGATTTTGAATATGCCATCAAGCTCAAACATCTTCTCCTTCTGATTTTTTCTTCGTATCCTCTATAGAGGTCAATTGTGCTAAAACTTCCCTTTCAATGGTATCATTTTGCTGTTGATAATGACGACGCACCAAACACTGACGAGGAAAAGACGAAGAGCGAGAAAGAGAAACGAAATTGGTCGTACTCATTCCAAATTTTCTTGACATAATGTTAACGAGAAAAAGATGCACTAAGACAAATTAACAAACACGTTTAAAAATGCTTAAGAAAACAAAATTTTCATCCAAAGTTCTTGCTTTCTACTATTTAAAACTCAGCGAAGTCTTAAAAGTTAGGCCACCTAAGAAGAAGATAAGCTGGTAGAAAATGATATAAAGAGCTTGAGATGACATCTTTTGTCATGTATAAAGAGAACTGTTGGACTCTTTCCTCTTCTTTCCGGCAGAACTTGAAATAATTCTATCCATGCGGAGTTCATCAGCAGCAGCAATTGAATATCATAATCTCTAACCTCGGATTCTTCATAACCCACGCAAGATCTACTATTCGTGAAGCTTCTACATTAATCAGGCGACGGGAATATGTTCTCTCTTTTAAGAATCAGCCGTGGAACCAGAATATGTCCTTTTTATGGCTATTATTTTTGTTGTTTTGTGTAGAATAATTATTGAAAACTATAAAGTTTAATCCAAAAGTTAATTTGAGGCTTTATTTATTTAAATTTAACTATATGTTTCTCCCTCTAGTATACGACTAGGCCTCCAACAGCAATACAAAATTCATCTTTTGATTCAAACAAAAAAAAAATATTTTTACTGCCTTATGATAGTTAGAGATTTGCAAAATCTATAATCTTTTGTAATATTTCTAAATAAGTAGTACTAATGTTATAATACAATCTAAAGCGTTTAACTTAAAATTAATAATTATCAGAATTTGATCATTTTTAATATTTATTAATCTCAAAAATTGTAAAGAAACGGTCAAAATAGCTATCTGAACACAAAATTAGCAGCAAAATAAGGCACGAGATGCGGTGTTAGATGTAAACCCGTGTGGGACACATGCCAAAGGTCAAGGTTAATTGCGGTATTCCGGGCATTTACAAAAATACGTGGAAAACTGGGGAGCGGTTGTGATGTCACTCCGGCGTAATGGCGACGTGACGGAGATCTACTATTGGCCGTTCCTTCGTGTAGAGCAGCGTGGCCCCCTCTCTGTCCGCCGGTTTTGCTGACGTGCGTGCCCACATGTCCGCCGCTCACCAAGAAAAACAAGAACCGGAAGTGCTTCCGTCAAGTGGTGCCTAACCCGCCGGGAGCAGTAGAATTCCGCGGCCCTTCTTGCGAGTTTTAGTCGTGTTTATACAATTATACATTAAAGAACGTTTGCAAACACCATCATTTTACACGTTTACAACGTTGTAAAATTAACCATTCCGATTAAGGAATTATAATATCTTTGATTATAAGAGTGCTTACTATTCGTATCCATCCTACTGAGGAGGTAATTAACACGGTCGTAGGTAACTGTCAATTCTCTCTATCTCTTTCTCTCTCTTTTTTTTTTTTTTTTTTACTTTTCTAGTCTGCAATATCCGGTAGGATATGGCTCTCTAAGCTGAGTAAAGGGTGTGTTTGGATAGAGAGAAAATGGAATATTGTCGTGTCAGATCTTCCTTTATCCTGATTATGCTTTTACCATCTTTGTTAAGCTGAACGAGAAAGTCAACCGGGGTGGAATTCATGGACTTTCTAGAAATGGCGTTAAAGCCAGCCCTACACGGCGTAAACTACATTTCCGAGTTCCAGCTGTAATCTGAAGCTTTACGGATCCCTTCTTAGACGGCAATCATAATAAGACCTGCCCCAGTAATGACTATTTCAGCCCTACAACTACTCCTGAAGATTATCAAAAGCTTTGTGTACAGACTAAGCAAACCCCAGAAAGTTCGTCGCCACCCAGATGGAGCTATATATATGCCTTACCTGCATCTGCCAAAAACCTCCATCTTCTTTCATTCTTTGTTGTGCATATGTGGGTTGTGTTTGAGTTACATATATCATGAGCAATATTCCGAGATCTTTAACAGATTCCTCCCTCACCCTCTTTAACCTTGCCATCTCTGCGTCTGATCCCTGGCCTTTCTCCCTTCTTCTGTTGTAACTTTCCTGGTGAAACCGAGGGCGACCGGTTTGTTTTGTACAAAGTAGGGTTTTTAGGTTTCTGGGTGTTCCTGCAAAATGGGGATTGTTGGAGACAAACACCATCTGAACTTCCACATCCATATTCCGCATCTTCATTTTCACCACCACCAACACGAGAAGAAGGAACTGAAAGACATCCCCAAGGGGTGTCTGGCGATCCTGGTGGGGCAAGGGGAGGAGCAACAGAGGTTCGTTATCCCTGTGATCTACATCAACCATCCACTCTTCATGCAGCTGTTGAAGGAAGCCGAGGAAGAGTACGGATTTGATCAGAAGGGGCCTATCACCATCCCTTGCCACGTGGAGGAGTTTCGCACCGTCCAGGGCATGATTGATAAGGACAAGTCACTACTCCACCACCATCACCCCCACCACCACCACCACAACCACAACCACCACCATCATCATGTCTGGTGCTTTAGGGCTTAATTTGATGGTGTTCATGTATTTTTTTCCCCCCATTTTCTGGTTCTTATTCCTTTTGTATCTGGGGAAGATCTTTAGAATGCCATATTGGTGTAGATAATGATTACTAAACGTTGAATCTCCATTTTCTTGTTTTTAAATACTTCGGAGTCCTGAAGAAAAAGAAATCACCGTTCAAGTTTCTATTTTATTCCTCAAGTTTCCCTGCCAGTGGTGTGAACACATGAAAGCATAAAGTGCTTGCATCTGACGGAATTAAACGTGTGGAACACGGTTGGGACCTGCAAGGGGGCAAGGGGTTCGCTTAGGGCCACTGAAATTAATGGCGTGTGGTGACCTAAACAGCTTCAAGGATAAGAAAGAGGTCCCTTCTACAAAATTAATATCGTTTGTCTGTTGCATTTGGTCCCTTGTGGTGCAGCCAATTTAGTTGGCCGATGTAGAAAACTATCTGGGTTAGGTGTGCGGGTGTGGAAGAAGAGGTCTGAAGCAGGAGGGTCCTACAGCCATTCCCACTTGTCTTCTTCAGCAGGGCTAGATTTTTAGATGGGTTTCCCCAAGAAAACATGGATCGCTCGTCTTCTGTTAGAATAATTCCGAAATCAAAGTAAACGGAAAGCTATTAAAACAATATCTGAAACCAGTTCACAACCTGGAAGTATGCTGGCGGTTGATACTCATACGAGGAGGGTTTGACAAATAATGCCTATTCACAGCTAATGACGTGAAGAAGAAGAAGAAGAAGAAGAAGAAGCACCGAAATTTGGACATTTGTAGGCCAAGGAAGTGCTCATTTCCTGAGAAAGTGCATATTTTGATAAACAATTGAAGCGTGAGCCAGGGCTTTGCCCCCGTTGGGGTTCTGAACGTGATTGCCTTGACTGAACAATCTTTTATAGTATTTCATTCGGCGTAGAATGCACGTGATTATTTACATCACAACAAGAAGCATTTCTACAACTTGCCCTCTTTAGGGGCTTTTGTTTCTTCTTCTTTCATATTCAAAGCGTGAAGACAGTAGCTTTTTTCTATTTCCAATTAAGCTGCTGCGGTGAGGCCAGTGAGCCTCAATCAAATTCATGGGATCTTCGCGGTTTTCACCCCCGGCTCTTGATCCATCACGGGATCCATAACTGAGGAGATGGGCTCAGATTTTTGAATTCAATAGAACGGAGATGAGTATAGAGTTCATTATGAAGGTATAAGTGGATATTGCTAATCTTTTATGGCCACAAGAATCTCAACAGTTGATAGTTGTGTGAATATAATTCTACAAAAGATTGCTACAACTACCTCGCTCTTGCTGATAAACAGAACACTCTTGACAGAAACACCGCTCAAACTCAACCTGCCTGGGCATTCATCTTTACACAGTTTTTCTTTAGTGGGGGTGAAAGAATAAAAAAAGAAAAAAAGAACAATTTCTATGAAACCTTTTCTGGAAGCTCCTTTTGTTGTACATGCTATTAGTGTCTTGTATTGGAACTTCGAATCGTCACACCATGTAAAAATTTAGTGTACCCAAGGAAGCTGAGCTTTCCATCGGTGCCTCTGATCCAATCCTTGAGCAGAGTGTAAGCTTGAGGACCCAGATTCAATTCCTACAGTGATTATTGATCAGATTCTGGGGATGGAAGTAAGATGATGATATTCATTTGCTTAACAACTTGGAATCCCGTACCTGTGCCAATTCAATGACTGAGATGACCCGGTTTCCTTCCTGTTCAAAATACTGAAAAGCCGTACCTGCAATATTCTCCCATCCTTCAAGAGCCTCAAGCTGATACGTACTGATTGCCGCAGCACAAAACTCCTCAAAGTCCATTCTTTTGTGAGCGAGCGGTTCCATCTTAAATTGATGATGCAAAAATATTAGCATAGAGTATTACAGTAAAAATATCAATTGACAGAACAAAAGAAGAAAATATAGCAGTTTTTGGTGTTGATCAACAGAAAATGCAAAAAGTAAAAGAGAGTGCTTTCAAGGAACTAGGCTGGAATCACACTTTTCCCCATGTTATCTAATGTTAAATTTGTTCTTTAGAGTCCAATTTACAAACATCAAGATGTCTCATCTTACCATATTTAAAATGTCAGGAACCCTTGACTCCCTCATGGCATCAGTGGCATTTCTCATGAGAGCCTGCAATTCTCTTCATAGTAAATTACAATGTCATGATGAAATCAAATTAAGGAAAAACATAAATAAATGATACTGCATAAGTGAACCCTGAATCGATTAATCAGATAGCTACGTTACACTGAGTTACTTAATAACACAATCTTATCTTCAAAAGGCAACCTAGATGTTATAAAGGAACGGAAACATAAGGACGAACAAACTAACCGCCCTAAAATTATGGAGGGAGACACATCCATCTTTTGGTTCCAAGAGACTAAACTGGGCTCTGAGGTATATAAGTTCATCTTCTGTTAAAGCTTTTGAGAGAGCCTGCATTTATTATGACAAACATGAGCAAAAAAGAAATATCTTAGGTAGAACAAGTACAAAGAAAACATAAAATGTCTTCCGTCAAGTGAAATGCTGTCTTTCACAAGCAATGGGCCATATGCGCCACATGCCACTTGCGGGGTGGGGGGGCACACAATTTGGGTCCCTTTTACTTCTTTTTTTTTCCCCCCCCCATAAACAATTTTCTTACTATAACATAGTAGACAATGACCTTTAATGCGGCACGCTTGAAAGGAGTTGCACGAACATATGACTTGACTAACTTATAGATCAAAAGATCTAAAGGAACTGCATGGTTGTCATCACGTAGCCAGGGGTGAGCTGCAAACACAGAGGATCATTTTCTATTGCTAAGAAATTTATATGCATGAATCATAACAAAAATTTGTAAAAATTAGAAACTAGCGAGACAGCAAGAGAACATGTGAAATTTCTAAACAGTGATAGTAAATTAAAGACACAATAAATCACAGCTATCTTACTTAGAGCTTGAGCAGCAGTCATTCTTTTCCGGTGGTCCTTGTTCAGAAGTCTTCTAACAAAATCTTTAGCCTCTGGCGAAACCAAAGGCCAGGGTAAATCATCAAAATTTGGATTTGTCCTTAGCACAGAGCGAAAGATTCCTGATTCAGTACGTGCATAGAAAGGTCGGCTTCCACATAATAATATGTATGTTATCACGCCAATACTCCATAAATCTGCTTCAAGACTGTAAGATTTATGAAGAACTTCAGGTGCTACGTAGTATGCACTGCCAACAATATCATTAAGACGTTGCTCTGCACATGCACAAGTAGTAGAAACTGTGAAACTGATGTCACCACGAACACAAGGCAAACAATTATTAAAAGATCCTAGGGATGAAACTGGCATTTTAAAGGAGTATTGGAAGCTAAGACAGTTAAAAACAATCTTGACAGAACCATATCCTATGCCCCAAATTTCTTTTTGGTTCAATACAATCATATAAGGGCCAAAATCAGATGTACATACACAACTTAGACTATATTTGATCAACAAGCAAACAAAAGGTTAAAAAATATTTTCCTCAATTCTTCGAGTTCTGACTTCAGGAAAACTCGCAAATCTCACACTAACCATTTTCTGCAGGATGAATTTTCCCTCAAATCTCATACTGCGTTCTAACAAAATTATGCATCACAAGAAAGTTTTTTGTTCCTTGGGTAAGTAATCACCAAATGGAATTAATTCCATTTGTCCGCATAGGTTTCTTGCAAAACCACATGATTAGATGAAAAGTTATGAAAATCAATTTTCCTTTTCTTTCCACTTTTCTTGAGAATTGTTTTACAGCATAACTTTCTTTAGTAACCAAAAGCAGCATTAAGGCACAAGATGCTTAAAAGCAAAATTGAACAACCAGTTGTTGGGACCTAAACAAAGTATTGAACCATGACAAGATATTCAAATTGCTCCAATCAAAGGCTCCACTGCACAAGGACATTACCACCATATGGCTACTTAGCTTATAATTTCCCCTAAAGGCCACCATATAAAATCATCAATGCCCACATTAGGAATAGTATTATATCTTTGAGAGGATAATTCCCAAGGACAGATATCAAATAAGAAGTCCAAGGACCAATTTTAAACCCATCTTGTCATTTCTAGCATATAGAGAGAGAGAAAGAAAAAGAATTTCCATACAGCTGACAAAGATCCATAATGGTAGTTTAACCTTGCTACCAGTTAAAGAACTGTTAATGCGTGGGAGAGGCACCATCCCCATGGTTACTTTGTCTAGAACTCCATAATGTAAGGACAATGCAAACCACATGAGGCCATCACAAGAGGCAATTGAGGAAAGCCATTGACCAATATTGTGATCATAAGTACACAGAACACATTGTACTCGTGAATGGTTTAAATAACCAAAATCGAGAATAATTTCAGTGTACCCAGAGGAAGTAAAATGCCAAAATTAAGCTGACTTTCAACAACTTCACTTAATTGGTCACATCATCCTATTGAGAAATGGTAATTGTTTGTGTGTTTTGTGCTTTATTTAAAGTCTAATTGTTAACTGTTCTTCACCGCCCTAATTGAAGACCTGCAAAGGTTGACCAAGAGGCATAGAAGCCAGATGACATCTGTGGCAGCTTGAGCCACTTATTTAACCATCAAAGTGCTAATACATCATGGTAAAGATACAAAAAGCAGAGATGGTTAAAAAGACGAATACTTTGGAAACATAGTATTTGTTACTATAAGTCATTCATCTATCCAAGCTATAGTAAAAGGTTGACCAACTGTTACCTGGCCTAATAAAATCAGATAGACCAAAGTCGATAACCTTCATTGGAGCATCCTCATCTCGTGTGAGAAAAAGAAAATTCTGGGAAGTAGTCAGCACGTACAGAGTTAGTAAATGGAATCTGGAACAATAACAAAAAATGTAAAAGAAAAAAGGAAGATCCCCCGGCCAGAGGAGAAAAGGGGGGAAGGGGGGAAGGGCGGGTTTGGTTTTTGGGTGGAGCAATATGCATGTGGATGGACACGGCCAACTCAATCCAGCTGAAAGAGAAGAAGTAAATTGGAGAAGGGTTACTCGTTAGCAATGCATTACCTCTGGCTTCAGATCACGATGCACAACACCTTGAAGATGACAATAGGCGACAACATTCAAAATTTGAACAACAATTTTTTTAGCATCTTCTTCAGCGTATCTTCCACCTCTATACATTGAAGGACCGTAGCAATTCATGAGGAATATCATCAAACTAAAAATATGGAGAATAAAACAAACGCCAGACTAAAATTCACTATAGTTTTTTAGTACAAAGGAATTAAAATCATCCATCTTCACCTTGACAGAATTCGGTCCAGTAGTTCTCCACCTTCACATAATCTGAAAAGAAAAGAATTCCTAAATCCTTCAGAACAATCAAATGTCAACAGTAGAAACACTATCGGTACACTAAATCTGAAAGGAAAAAGAAAAACTAAATCCTTCAGAACAATCAAAATGTCAACAGCAGAAAAACCATGACTAGACTTATTAATTTTATGATAAAGTTAATAGCCCATGTGGCCTCTAGAATTTTCCTCACACAATCAATCTCACAATTGCCATTAAGGGATAGATCTCAACGAGTATATACATACTCCATAACTATGTAGACATTGTTGGTATCTTCGAATGCATCATGAAATTTGACCAGATTGTTATGCCCCGCTAACCCTTTTAGTATCTTGACTTCCCTCCGAACATCCTCAATTGCTATTGCTGTTGTCATCTGCCAAATAACAATCTGTTAACTAATGAAGTCCAGGAAAACCTCAAGGCATTGAACTCTATAAATTAATTAATTTTTGTGAATTAGTAAAATGAGATTGGAATTTTGTCTCTAGCTTACAACAACACAATTATGGAAATAGTAGGAAATTTTATTAAAAGAGAAGAGCTACTGAGAAGTACTATCAGACTCAAGATTACTCTACAAAGATACACTCTGCTAAAGAGCAAGAGAAAGCAGCAACCACCCCCAGCTCAGGAAGTAGAAACTGATCAATAACTTCTTTTTGGCTTATATGTATCTTTTTTCCCATCAGAATTTAGAACCTAGAACTTAAGCCTGCCTTATAATTGAAGAGTGACTCAATGAAGAAACTTAAATCAGAGTATCTTTTGCACATAACATTCCATAAAGAATAAAATGCTAACATCAGAAAGCAGAAAACAGGTAATAGCCACGAATATCTATGTAATGTTAAACCCACATTCATTACAGAGACCATTGATGCTCATATTTTTATAAGACCATTAAATCAAAGCTGAGCTCCTAACTGCCTGTTTCCAAGACTCTTAACTCATAACTTATATCAAAGATCATCTGATCTTGTCATCAGTCTATGAAGTGGCACTCTGTTCACTGCTTTCTGAGTTTGACCAAAATTAAAGGATTGATGCGCTTGCAATACTAATGGAGAAGGAGATGAAGTTTTTAACAATCAGCCCATTTTTTTCATACTTGTTGCTAGGTCCAACAGCATCAATTCATCCTCAGTGCATCCCATGTGCTGCCTGAAAAAAACATCCTTTGGTTATATGTACATCTTTCACATCACTCAATCTGGTATGTGGATCAAACAATCTTCTGAACGCATCCAAACACCACGCCAACTCTTCCTCGAGAAAATGGTGCAGCAACTGCAGCTAAAAAGTGGCTGCGTCTGTCATACTACCGAATCACATTGGCTTTACACCCTGTGAAAAGCATAAGTTGTCGTCCAAATAGTTCAAGTGTTTTTGCACTGTGAATCCTTTCCCTATGATGATTCCTACAACATACGCGCTCATTTATAAAGTCAATCCCACAAATTTCTGCCTTTGAATGCCCCAGAGTACTTCGGAACAACCAGTCTATATTAGCAGTTTCAACAAAACAATCAAGGATAGCTACGCACCTGAGTCCCCCAATAGCATTCTTTTGGATGAGGCCCGATAATCTTACAAATTCCGACTTTTTTCGTAAAACCCGTTTTGGGATTGAAACATCACCTAAAGATTTAATCAAATTTAACCGAGAATTTATATCCACCTACTCAGCCATGGACCATGTACGTCCATGGCCGCTTGCTTAACAAGCTGTATCACTTCAATTTTCATGTGTTTTGCCTCGTCTCCAAATTTCAAATCCCATCACAACCCAGTCTGAGTTTCCGAATTCCATTTTACAACCCAGCTCGTGTGAATAAGAATGAACAGAATCTAAGCAATCGTCCACTTCCCTAAACTCGAGGGAAATTTAACATAAACAAGCTTAAATTATCAACTTACTAAGAACCACTTCAACAAAAGCACAGTAAAACTATTCAAACACATACCCACACGCACCTTAGCTTTGCATACGATTTTCACAGCCACAGCTTGACCTTTAAGCTCTCCTTTCTTGCCCTTTGCCCAACAAGTATGACCAAAATGCCCTCGACCGACTTCTTTCCCGAGCTCGAACCTTGCTCCAAAGTTCTTCCCGTACCCGAAGCTCTTATCGAGTCCTCTCTCTCTGTCCCCCTCCCCTTCTTCCTCTGGTATCGGCGTCGGACCCTCCGGTGCCCTCTCCGGACCTCTGCGCCGGAGGATCGCTGACATTATCGGCTTCGCCGGAGAGGGAGGGGGCAGTGGCCACCGGAACTTCCTACCCGGAGTCCTTCCCGGGGTCCTCGCCGGCGACGGCGCCACTCCAGCAGGGAGTGGACTCGGGAAGGGGCTGGCAGAGAAAGAGTGCAACGGCGTGGCCTTTCCGGAACGGGAATCACCGGCGCCGGAGCTGGAAACCGGCAAAGACCCCGGTGCCTCCGTGCCGGGGTCGCCGAAGGCCTTGGTCCCGTTTGTGTGGACCACGGAGACATTCTTGCTGCAGCAATGCCCCATCGGGGGTTTCACAGTTTTAGAGCCTTGACCGGTGGAAGTCTGAGGATCGGACGGCTGAGACGCTTGTAAGCCGGTTTAGAAGCCCCCACCGGCGGAAGAGACAGAGAGCGGTCTAAAATATTGAAAATGATGACGTTTTATATAGCTTTTGAAAATTGGCAAGCTAAAGCTAACGTGACGGTCAACAGTGGGCATTTGTTGAGTAAGTCTGTTGGTTGGACTATGATAATAGCCTGCCTCCGCCTATTATATAATCGCATTTACCTTTATGAGAGTCTTCAAATCTGGCCCGTTAATCATGGGGAATCAGAAGGAGTACAGTTATGATCTTAAGTCAGATATTAAATTTTGTTTCAGTACTTGTACTATTGTACAATATTGAAAGAAATCATATGCTCAGAAAAATAATTTAGACTATAGAAATTTGTTTTCATCAAGTCACTTTTAAGTTATTGTCTTCAATACTGTGATTTTAAGGTGTTGTACATTCTTAAATAGTTTTATATGATTGTCGTTTTCAAAAAGTGCTAAAAAATACTCATTTTGTCTTTCTTAATTATGTCATTAATACAGGCAAGTTATAGTCTTTTCTCCCACTTTAACAAGATTCCTCAATTTGTTCAATTATTGTATGTTACAATAAACAATGTATATTAACAAGTGTTTAGATCGATTGAAATTATATATTGTTTGGAATCAAGAGATATCAAGTGCATGTATATATATATATATATAAACATATACAATATATTCATACGAGAGATATTAAAAAAAAAAGAAAATATCTTGGTCAAATTAGTTTTTTAAATTCAATGATATGCTCTTGCTGGTCAAAATACGTAAACGGAAAAAGAATCGGTATCCAAGATGCCTTATTTTAACAATTTTGGTGCCGCCGGTCCACAAAATTGTCTTCCGGAGCCAACGAGAGAGCGATGACGGCGTCGTCATCATGCAATAATTCTTTAGATTATGGAAACCTCGTGGTTATGATAAGGGCTGTGAGGCTAAATCGTCACAGCCTGTTCCGTGCAAGGATGAATACTACTTTTGTGCATCGAATGGTCAACTTCCTCCGTCCAAAACCGCGTTTTTTTTCTCCTCTCCATGCAGTCTGGACCGGCAAGAAGTTCTATGCACATAACTTGTTTACTTTTCTTGTAGCGACCGGCTGTTGATCTTTAAGACTCCATAGAGACAGATAGGCGGTTGAGCTTTAAGAATCGCCTTGTGGCCCTTCATTGACAGTATCGCCTTCAGTTTTTATTCTTTCTCTTGTTCTCTTGTTTATTTTGCCACCGGGAATAAGGTCGCTGTGGTCATCTTCGTCGGTCATCATTTGTTAGCAGAATGAAGTTGGTGACTTGGTATGAATGGCAAGGGAAGGCTATGACCAGAAAGCGTGTTCTCATCTCAATTGCCAACCCAACTTCAAATGAAAAAGGACTTAAAAAATGCAACGCCGGCGTAGAACGAAGGCTTGCCGGTTGGTGTAGTTGTTCTGTTCTTTGACTGCGTTCAGCGAGTATTTAAATAAAGCAGTGGGATGACGAATTGACTGTGGAAAGCTAAGTTCATGCTGGTTCCTGAGCTTGTTATGCTTCATGTTGAATCATTAACGCAAAGGAAAGCTTTAATGACGAGCAGTAATGGCGGCTGAAGTTCCAAAACTTATTGCTAGCCAAAAAAGTTATATAGGACAGGTGGTTTTGTCATTCTACAGCAGCCGATAGTTATTGTATTAAAGCCATTTTCGTGGAATACGGCTCTGAAACGTCAGACATTGATAATCTTGACCAGGAAAAGGAGCAAAGCAATGAATTGGTGTTATAATAGAAGATGATTCCTTAGACTGGTCAGACTCTAGATCAAAAGATAATCGTCAGAGACGCCAATGATACTACTTGTTTATAATAACTGTAGTCGTCAAGTTCCTGACCAAACATTGAGATGGGTACAATTAAAAGGATTAGAAGAGCAGGGTTGTACAAACGCATGGAACTTGTTAATCCTCCCCACGCAAGATCCACCAAGATTATGACATCTTTCGGCGGCATTGGGAACGTGTTGATGGGAGCTCGGGAACAAACTCTCTTTGGGATTTTGTTTATGGGTTCCAAGTTTTGTGCTATTATTTGTCTCAATCGCGGACTTCTTAAAGCCCTTTCGACAAACACGTAAGACACCGGAAACAGAGAAAAGCCCAACAAACAGGGACAACGAACCGGCCCAACGATTGCAGTCCTTTTCCCCTTTGCCTTGTAACGTGCTATTATGCGGGCTCATAAGAGGGCTTTAATAATTAATTGTATTTCTGGAAGGATATCATCTCAATGTAATGCTTTGATAACAGTATATCTTCCTCCAAAATATTAGAGGAGTTGCCTGGATGCCTAGTTTGTAATGCGAACAAACCAATTGCACATCAAAACAAATCCATTAAGAAATTCAAATATTATATAGTTCAATCCTATTTATCTAGCTCAATTGGATCTAAAGTCATAAGCAAATGTATATCTTATTTAGCTTAATTATATCCAGAGTTCTAAGCAAATTCATCATGGTATCAAGTTAACCTAGACTCTTATATAATCATATATTGTAGTCAATTCTCTTTGAAAAAATTTGAAATAGATTTTTTTTTTTTTCAGTTTTTAGGATCTTGTTGTTTCTTATTGTTTAGCGAATTCTAACCATCGTTTTTTCAACTCAAATCACCATTTTTATGTACATATTTGTTAATATTTAACAATAAATTTATTATTATTAAGAAATATAATATGATAGTCAGGCTTTCCTAAACAATCTATAAGCTCTCATTAATTCAAGTTCATGTATTTTCATTTAATATAATATTTCTTATATTAATAATTTGATAATTTAACTTTCATAATAAAGAGACTTATTAAGACGTGACTAATAAGATTCATATTACTAAAAAATAGCTTCCTGTTTATATTATAACGGACTACACTTCTTAACAATATTTGTCCATTCTAAAATGGGTTAAGGAAGAAATTGTTAAATAAAAGAAAAAGCTGTTCCTTTGGGAAACGGATAAACATTCTTAAATCAAGAACAGAGAAATATCAAAAAAGAAAGAAAGAGCAGTGGCGGGCCACGGAGGTGAGATGCACGCGAAGCCAGAACGCGTGAGTGTGTCACCTCCAGATGATCAAGTTGCCCTATAAAAGCCGGGAGGCTGGACGGTGGTCGAAATTTTCTCTCGCCCAATTACTTCTCTGTCACTCTCTCACGTCGGACTCTCACTAATTTCACTACGCCCTTCCAAAACCCCCAATCTCCGCCATCCTATAATCCCCACCGTCCTCCCGTCCATTTCTTTTTGGGTTTTGGTTCGAGCCCATCCGTCGTAGATTTCTCCACTGCTTGGGTTTCTTGCGGGTCGTCTCGAGACCTAGGGTTTTCTTTGTCTGTAGGAGAGGGAGGGAGAGAGTGAGTTGGAGCAGTCACGGAGAGTTTGATTCGAATGGAGGCCTCGGCCGCAGTCGCCGCCTCCCCTGCCGCACGTGGTGGCTCTGTGCCGATCCCGCAGCAGCCGCCGTCGGCCTCAGCGTCGAGCCGCAAGGAGTGGCGCGCCGTGTCGGAGCATCGGAATGCTGGGGATGAGGTAGTGGTTTCCTTGAAACGCTTGTGTCCCATTGGGCTTGTTTGGGTTCCGGGAAAATGTGGGGAAAATGAACCAATACTTAAGTAGGGATTTAGGGTTTTAGACACTAGTATTGGGGATTAGATAAAGTTACAGTCTTCTCTTTCTATTCTTCACACTCATTCAGTTTCTCAACAGTCCACCTGAAGATTAGGATCAGGGTTTGTGGATCATTTTATGGCTATTGTAGCACGTGCGGTTCGATAGACGTTTATATTTCTTTCTTTTGGCTTCCTTTGCAACCGAAAATGGGATAAGTTGGATGATTTTGTGCACTTGTGAAAGGAAAAAGAAGTGGACATTAACTTAAAAAGAATAAATCTCCGCGTTTCTGCTCTCATGAAGAAGAAGAGCATGATTTTCCAATTTCAGCTTTTACTGCCTAATCTTGTTGCTTGACTACGAATATCTCTACATTCTGAGTGTGGTGATCTTGTTTTAACGTAAATTTGAGAGGACCATTTTTCCTTTTAGTGCCTAAATCATGGAAACTTTTAAAAATTGAAGATTTGATATCATCTTCTTAAAAGAAATGTTTTTGAAGCAAATGGGGCATCGTCTTTAGTTGGGACTTTTGTTGGAAATGTTCTACCACAGATTAGGGTGTCAGAAACTAGAAGAGTTTTGGGAAACGTGTTCTTGAATTAGTTAAGGGAAAGTAAACAAATGAACAATATCGTGTTTGCTTTGTGGTTCAGAGAACCTTGTGTCACTGTGCTTGAAAGGCAATATTATGCTGTTTTGATTTACTGGAGTTGGGTTTTTCCTAACTCCTTGAACAAACAACTCTGTATTGATTTATATTGAAGTTTCAGTTGATACATTGATGATGGAGGTAATGGAAGGAGAACTATTGAAGTCACTCTTCATTCAAATTCAGGAAAGTAAAGGGAAAGATATAGAGAAAATGTCTTCCAGTTTTTACGGGATCAGAAATAATGGAATAGTCTGAGATTTGGATTCTGTTTTCCTGTTTTCTACAACATTTCAAGTAGTTAAATCAGTTTTGAGGAGTGTGTAATGAGATAAGAATTTGAAGTTCATGATTTTTTCTTTGTTTATAATTAGTTTTTGACTGATTCACAGGAGTTGGATAGATCGAAGTTAGGGCATTCGGATGAGAGAACTATATATGAGGTAAGGATTCTGATGTTGGAAATACCTTGTGATCTTGAGGAGTTATTTAAAATGAAGAGGATTTGCTGTTCTATCAAGGTACAGCAGGGAAGAGAACCACTTGATGTCGACTTCTGTTCCATCACAGTGGATGGTAGCTTAGACAAAGACCTTTTGCCACAGAGGCTTCATAATGTTTCTAGACAAAGAGAGGAGTTACAGCGAACAGAGATTGAACTTAGAGCTCAAATAATTGCAAGATCTGAGATAATGGGAATGCAAAGCAACTTTGACGCTCAGATCAAAGAGCATGTTAATGCTGCTGCCAAGTTTCAGGTTGGCTTTCTAAATTGGGTTTGTGTTATGAGAAGTTTATAATAGTATCCCACAAGGGGGTGAAACTTGAGAAAGTGAATTTTTCTTTGTTCAGGTGGCTCTAGCAAATTGCATTAGCAATTTTGAATTAACTAATTCATGTCATCTTTCCCTGTGATTTATGAAAAAGCTTGCTTGACAGTTTTTTCCTGTGAATTCATATGTGGACTGTGAGCTTTAAAGAAATCTATTCTTTTAAGATTATGTGTTGATTATAGGCCTTGATCTTTGGGAGCATGTTCCTGAATAAGATACTAATGGACAATAATTCTATTGCTGTTATAAATTTGGGTCTATTGGGTAGGAGCAAGTGCAGGAAAGGGAACAGACCATCCGTGAATTGGAGAGAAAGATGGAAGAGAAAGACAGGGAGCTCCATGCAATTAAATTGGACAATGAAATGGTTTGTCAAGTGTTTGCTTCTTTTCATGTGTTCTATACTCCTTTGGATCCTGGTGTTATAAAAAGTTCTCAAGTTACTTTCTCTTCTGTTGACTTGGCAGGCCTGGGCGAAAGAGGACCTGCTAAGAGAGCAAAATAAAGAATTAGCGTCCTTCAGGTGTGAATTATATGCCTGTATCATTTGCTCTAGGCCTTTTTCTTAAAGTTTGAGAATGCATGCCTATTTGTGTGTTTTATAACTTTAGTCCTTTTCTCTTGACAAATATTGCAGAAGAGAACGTGATCATTCTGAAGCTGAGAGAGCCCAGCATATTAAACAGATACATGATCTTCAAGAACATATTCAAGATAAAGAGAGACAGCTTATTGATTTGCAGGAACAGGTCTGTATATTTGCTTTTATGGTGTATTTCTTGTCATATTGGAGTGGTTAAAACATAAAGTTCTCTGATACATTCTAACTGCTTCATATTTGTTGGATAAAGTTCTGTTTTCTTGTTCAAAGTTTGTAACTATAGAAGGGTGTTATTATTTGCCAAGTGTTAAGTTGAAGCAATATATTATTTTCTGGTTCTATTTTCTCCTTTTTTTCTCTTTTATACTTCTGAAGCTTTATCACATACTTGGCATTGCTTTGGAGTTTCATTGCCTGACAATGATCTAATCTTACAGCATAGGGTTGCTCAAGAAACCATTCTTTATAAAGATGAACAATTGAGGGAAGCCCAAGCCTGGATTGCACGCGTTCAGGAGATGGATGTCTTGCAATCAAACACTAACCATTCTTTACAAGCTGAATTGCGAGAACGTACTGAACAGTATAACCAACTGTGGCTTGGTTGTCAAAGACAGGTTAGCCTGCTTTTGGACTCCATTTTCCAGTTCTAGAGTGCACTGAACTGTTTAAACCTGCCTTTGGATTATCAAAGACTGGTTGTCTCACACGTGGATGCACATGAATCATCCATCAAAGCTTAACTGTACATTATTGTATCTTTTTCTTGTTCGATTTATATTGAATATCTGTGGTTGACCTTTTAAATTTTCATTAATCTGTACATTTTTAGTCATATCTAGGTCAGCTTTTGTTGACTAATGCATGCTGCAGTTGATGAAATACAATGTTATTCAATTTTTGGTTAGTGTAGTTAGTTCATGTCTATGATGTTATACTGATTGCAACTGTTGTTTTTGCTTGGCTTTTGGGTTTTTGGTGTTAGTTCGCAGAGATGGAAAGAGTTCATCTGCATGCAGTACAGCAGCTCCAACTTGAGCTGGCTGATGTGCGAGAAAGGAATGGAGCCTACAATGATGAGTCACGTTTACCCAGAACAAATTCAAAGGATGTATCTCAGTTTGGACAGAGTAACGGAAACCAACTAGATGGTAGTAGAGGTGGTGCATCAGGTGGAAATTCCGTGGACCTTCCAAATGGGAGCTCAGATAATGTTTCATCTTTTGCATCAAGCGACAATGCGTCATCCCTGGTAAGTTGCACTGTTTGGATCGTCAATACAGCCTGCCAATATGACGAAGTGGTGCCTTTTCCCCTTTATCTTTTTCTGCATCTGCTTTGCTATGTTTTATGGGTAAAGCCAGGGGACAAGCAAACAGGGTAACTTGGGTAGCTTTTTTGTGAAATATCAGTAGATGGTGTAGCCTGGATAAAATAGGTAGATAACAAGAAAGAAAGAACTAAGCTCTAAAATTACAAAGGCCTAAGATTTCCAAGAAAGACACTGGATGGTATCTCTGTTGATCTTCATCCAATGAGTAAGTGATTTCGAAAATAATCTCTATGTAAAATTGGGTAGCTTTTTTCCATTGTAGGTCCTAGCATTTCACTTCCTCCATATAGTTCACAAAACCAAGTTATAGCATACTTAATGGTGCTCCTTCAGTGTCTATTTTGATGATTTCTTCAACATCCCAAATCTCCTATGATATAAGCATATTTCTAGAAATCCCAAGTTAAGAATACTTGAATAGTTTGAGTACATACCTATCATTATGGATTTGGCTGACGACAACTATCCATTTTTAACCTTTTCAAGTGATAGCTTCTTTGTGTTTTTCTTGAACTTCTATTCTAATTACTCTCACGTGGTGATAGACAAAAATCATTGCTTTTTTGCAATTAATGACAGTGCCTCATGTTGCCTGATGTTTGTTGGGTTGGTAACTCTGCATGAGTTTGGCGGGTTAAACAATTAGAGAATTTAAAAAATGTCAAGTTCTATCTATTTTGTATCATTCCTATTGAAATAGCATTCGTTATGATTATTAGATAGTTTGGCATTCTGGTATCCACTTCAAAAGAAACTTGTCTAGAACTAACTATAAGTTGTAGGAGTCGGTTGATATGAAGTGGATCCTGAGCAGTTAAGTAGGTTTAATTGCTGAAATAACGGAAGGGCACTTGTTTATGAGGCAATTCCTGTTGTACAGTTATTTTGTTATGAAAAAAGTTAATGTTTTCACCCTTGATAAATGTATGTTGTCTAAAATTGTTGCATGGAAGAAATAATGTATTGTTTTACATATTTAGTTGTGATTACTTTTTAGATGTTATTATACGGTGACAATAACAGGAACCACATGATAATGGTAATGACTTTTATGCAGTTGTTGCGTATTATTATTTGATTTACGTGTTTAATGTTGAGGGAAAATCAAATGTGTTTCTAGTTTGTTTTGTATCTACTTCCAGTTTTGTGCAAAATCAGAAGGCAGATGTTAATAAAAATGGAATAGTTGAGGCAGTGGTGGCCGGGTGGCATTATATCTATCTATTTACAATTTCTTTGATGCTTTCAAATGAAAACTATACTTAGATATTGTTGCTGCCATCTGGGCAGGTGAACTTTAGAATTGATAAAGATAGGAGGAGGGATTACCTATAGGGAGTGTGGGTTGGGGGCCCAGAGAACGAAGCTTTAGATTGAGTAGTCTTAGATTGGGTCGGGTGGGAGGGGTGGGGGGGGGGGGTGTGGAGGGTGACATTAATGTCGATATTCAAATTTTGTGTGGTTGGGATGGATGTAAGGGTGGTTTATTTTGTTGTTGTAAATGCAATTTGAAGTGTATATCATCATGGAGATGTTTAGTTTTTCAATGACCTCGTTGCATCAGGAAGCATATTTTTGAATGTTCAGCCAATTGAATATAACATATAGGTAGGTCAGTGGTTATTTGTTTTTCAAAATGTAGATACTTTGTTTTTCAATGACTTGATTGCTTCAGAAAGCATATTTTTAAATGTTCACCCAATAGAATATGTTATATTGGTGGGTCAATGGGTATGTGTGTGGAAAATTGTTGTGAACCAGGTTATGGCTCTATTTAGTGATGAGTTTTCGTGGTCACAAATGAAATACTAACTTAAAAGATGTCACAGCATTTGAAATACCTCTGTGTTTATGTTCAGAATGACCATGTTCCTGGGGTACCAATGGCTCCAACATCTTTGCTTGGAATGCCGACCTACCTTCCACCTGGGCAAATGACTGCTTTGCATCCATATGTTATGCACCAACAAGGGGTTCCCCATTCTGTGCCATCACATGGTGGACATTTTCATTCTATACCAGCAATGGGTTCCCTCCAACAGTGGCAGAACCAGCAGGTTCTAACAAATGAAAGCATCTTTTCTGTTCTTTTAGTTTTATATTGGTATTATTCTCGTTATCTGAAATTTGTTCTTCATTATTTTTTGGTTTAGGCTGTATCAGAGGGAACTCAGATATCTTCACAGAATGAAATTCAACCAACCCAAGCTGATCAAAGTCTACAAAGATCAGATGGAAACTACAACAATGAAATTTCTGTTAATGGGCAGGCCCTTCATCAAGGCTATCTGGATGTTCATATGAGCCAAGGGGGAAAGACTGAGTCTGGAATCTCAGCATCAACAGGGGAAGCACAGGTGTTGTGAATGAAGTTAATGTTCTGATTTGTAATACTCTGTTGCTATGTTCTGTGCCACATCCATGAGAACCACGACTAATTCTGTTTCAGGTTCATGAGTCAATTGATGACGGTTACCTGGTTCCCTCCCAACCTGAGCAGAGCCTGCAACAAATTTCTTCCCAATTTCGTGATGCCTTAAGATTGGATACTCTTGACCAAAATAGTGAAAACAAGGTTTGTCATTCATGTTCTGCATATTGTTTTATTGTGCATTGAGCCTGGTTACTCTATACAGCAGGTAAGTATGGCTGTAACTTAGCTTCCGTTTATGTGAACTTCTGTAGGAGTCAAATGTTTTGACTTCAAATGATTGTGAGCTCGAGGGTGAAGTTTCAACAGCAGAACAATCAAGTTCTGTTGCCAACCCTTCAGCATCGGATGGCTCAATCCAATCTGTGAATCTCGGTGAAACCACAGTAAACAGTGCTACTGGTGTCCTTAGGAAAGATTTCAAGTTCTGCTTGTCCGAATCATTTGTCTCAACTCGGCCAGATAATACGCTGCCAGTAGGAAAGATTTCAGAGCCTGCTCTCCTTGAGGAAAGATCACTCTTGGCTTGTGTAGTTCGCACAATTCCTGCTGGTGGTCGGATTCGGATTAGTTCAACGGTTAGTTTATGTAATAATGTTAGGCCATTGTAATATGCAAATGCTATTTTTTTACTTGTAGTTGGTTGAGTTGATAATATTTGTTACCTGTGCTGTTGGGTGCAGCTACCAAATAGGCTGGGCAAGATGCTAGCACCTCTGCACTGGCATGATTACAAGAAAAAGTATGGAAAACTTGAGGAATTTGTGGTTGGTCATCCTGAAGTAAGTTTATTGGAATTTCTGCATGTGTGTGCATGAACGCACACACTTGCATATTTGTTTCTGTTTACTTGTTGCTCTTGATATATGATCTAACCTGAGGCTTGAAATGTGATATCAGCTGTTTGTGGTTGAGGGTGATTATATTCAGCTTCGTGAAGGAGCACAAGAAATGATAGCAGCTGAAGCAGCTCTTGCCAAAGTTGCAGCTGCAGCAGCTGCAGCACCATCTTCTTACTCCTCATTTGTGCCTTCTATGGCTGTTACTCCGGTGGCACAAACTCATCGGCTGAAAAAGTTTCCATCCGTCGAGTCAAAAAATATGCTGACTGATAAGACAACTTTGAAAGAGTACGCAGTCATCTCTCCCTCATCCTCAACTGATGAGCCACCGCAGTTCTCTACGATGCAGAATCAGCAACCAAATGGTGTTGGTTTTGGTCTTTCCAGAGGTGTCTCAAATATAAAACTTTTAAGTAAATCAAAAGATCCTCGGGAAGTGAATGGCCCCGAAAGCAGGTCTATGCAATCTGCTTTTGTTGGAAATGGATCAAATCTTAATAGAACAAGTTTGAGCAGTACCCAAAGCATTGGCTCCACTAATGGGAGAGCTAACTTAAATTTTGTTGGAAAACAGCAGGGCAGGTATAGCTAAAAAGGATCTAGCAGGCTAAAACACATCAGTTTTGTACCTGGAGACATGGTTATTGAATTATTAAGCTAATCATCATACATTGGCAGGGTGGCCGGTGCTTCATTTGCTTCCAGAAGATGATAAGTACACTTTTCATTGGTAAGTAAATTTGAAAGACATTTGCGTGATACTATTTTTCGATAATCATTTTGAATTTTTACATTTTCTGTTCTTCCAAATGTTGTGATTTTGGAACAACGGGGAATGATGTATATCACTGAAAGTACTGCGATTCCTGATTCATCGACGATGTGATCTTATAATTAGCTACTTCAGTGCCTGCTTGTATTGCATTTGAGGTTAGAACGGGAAAGAGGAGCAAATAGGTGCAAGACATTTTGTCTGCAATAATCTAGATGTTGAATAATTATTGGATGCTATGACTGTCTTTGAAGTTCGTATGCATTATTGTGGCATGTAAATGAACTTGAATATCATAAGCCATATCGCTATCCTTGTTCCAAATTTTGTCACATCAGCTTTGTCCGATCCGAAAATTGTATTGTCCTGTTTTCTTTCTACAAATTATTCTATTCTTCTGTAGTGTTTGACCAACTTTTGTCTTGTCGACAGGAGACGTGGGAATGTGGATAATCTCATGACCAGGACTATGCGCCAATCTGGAGGTCTGGGGATATGTGGGGTGGATGATTACTAGGTTTGGATGTAACAGGTTCACGCTGACTGAATCGTCAGCTTGCCTATTGGAATTTTTATTTCTTTCTTCTTTTTTCGGTTTTGATTTATCTTCCTTTGCGTAGCATTGTGGGAATTACAATGTGTTTGTGAGTGTTTATCTTTCTAAAAACTAAATTCTCTGCCCCCCGGCAATGATATTCATGCACAAAATTGCGCCTGTGCATTTTATAGCTCATACTCAATGGCTCAACTTCTACCTTGCTTTCCTGCAAGATCCTTTACGTGATTTCTATGGACAACTTCATTGTCCATTCACGTGAGGGTGACATCAACGATAGAAATGTGAGAAACCGCTTAGTAACATGACATTTTAATCTAGTATCATTTGTATACACTGTAAATATATACAGTGCAACCACAAGAAAAAAAAAGGTGGGTATGTATGTTTTGTTCTTAAACTATTGAGTCAAAAGATCTAAACCTATTATGTAAATATATTTTGACCTAGATCTATCATGTAAATATATATATGCAACCACAAGAAAAAGAAAGATGGGTGTGTTTTGTCTTTAAACTATGAAGTCAAAAAAAAAAAAATTTAGTTACTTCTATTATCATTTGTTATGTTCTTGAATTGATGAGCAAAAACACCTAATTTTGTTTACAAGTTTAAAAACATTTTATTTAGATTGTAACAGAGTACCTTTTGAATTTGCTTATTCTGATGTTAGTAAGTTCAGTAGTTTTTTTTATTTTTTTATTCTAGTGTTGAGTGCTGCTTCATTTTTTCTCAACCAAAAATTCACCCGAGAAACAAAAAGTTAATGGACCCCGCCAGGTGCTGCTCTGTTCTCAACGAGACATACTGTCCAAGAAACCACTCTAGCCAAGGCAAACTAATTAAACTAATTACCACCTCCAGGACAAAGGCTTTTTTCCGAGTACGGCGTCGTTTAGCTGACTGTGAAATTCTTGCTTTGTCGTTTTGATCACAACCAACGTAAGTCAAGGGCTTTGGGAATCAGAGATCAGACTGTAGTAGTGAGACTGTGGGAGAAGACGGAGAAAGAAGAGGAAGATGGGTTATGTTCTCAGAGTGAGATTGGCCTCGTTTTTCGCAGGTGCTGCTGTGGCTTCATCTCTCGGGATTTACATTCTTCACCGGGATTACAAGGTCGCCCATGAGGCAATTTCCGAACAGGTACTGGGATGCAATCCACGGTCAAAAAATCACTTTTCTTTGGGGCTTCTTGTTATCTTTTGCTATATGAATGAAAACGTGGATTTACAGCTCGATTTGATTTTGGATTTTAGAATATTTTTGCAATATTCTTTTTTTTCTTCGTAAATCCCATTTCGTGGAGATGGATATTGAAATATACGAAGGAATTTAGGGGTCAGGGATAGTAGGTTAACTGATCAGAAATTGGCAAATAATTGTATGCCATGCTTGAAATGTTTTTATTTGTAAAGTTCCTTCATTATGTTGATCACTAGAATGCGTTGTTGTGAAGCAAGCTTTATGGTCTAGAGATGTGGGTCATGAATTGAGAGTTACATATAAACATCACGAATTGCCTCCAAATAGGCTTTGCTAGTTTATTTGATTTTTTTTTTCCCCCTTGAAAATGGAAGTAACTGGGAGATGGTGAGTCATAACTAAGGGCAATAGCTTCGAGTCTAAATGGCCTTTTTTCTTTTTCCCTTTTCCTTTTCCTTTTTCTTTTCTTTTATTTCTATTCCTTCTTTTCCTTTATTTTAGCGTATATGAGTGATAAGCCATGAGATAAGTTAGTCTTGTTTAGAGGAGTTGGTGGTTTATAACTTTTAGGACGTCTATGAAATTGGTACAATGGTACTCAATTAGCCAATGGCATTAGGGTTTGGACATGGGGTAGCTTGGGGGTGCATTTTTCTTTGTCCAAGTGAAGGAAAAAAAGCGTGCTGGGTGAACAGGATGAATTTGGAGTTTGCCACACGTAGGTTGGAAGCCAATCAAAATTATGGAGTGCTGTCTAAAAGTTTTCGCTCTTTCAATTTCTCGATTGTCCTTCTGATTTGATGGGCTGAGTAGATAATCTTAACTCTCTGAACTTAAACTGTTTTAGTTTGGTCTAGCCCTCCTCTTTATAGTATGTTACCTGTTTAGGACTATCTCTTCAATTTATGGCAAGTTCAGTTCTTGCTTCTGTTCTTCCAGCAATATTTTGAGCTGTTTCCTTGCCCAATTAGGAGCGTTATTTACAGATATAATTTTGCTTCTTATGCTTTGTCAAATTTGACATTAAGATAAGTCCTTTGGGATGCCTTTTGGAGGTTAACTTCTCTGTTTCTCTCTCGTAGGTTTGTTTCTAATCTATTTTCCTCCTATTGTCCTTTGTTCCTTACTTGTACATGCACACCATGAGCCATATATGCTGGCATTGAGCAAAGGCATAAAATGACATTCCAAATTCAAATTGGGCGTTAATTTGATTATGCAATTGGCAACTTGGCGACTAAGAAAAGTACCCAGATGAGTTGGCAAAGCATGCATACATTGAGGCACCCATGATTGAATCACTTCTACATATGTAAAATGGGAGTAAATTACTGAAGAAACACTTGAATATGTTTAAAATTTTGTCAAATTATGTTAGCCTTCGAATAAATTTTGTAATCCTTGTAGTAAAGTTGTACTTGCTCTCTATAGAAAGAAAAGATTTCTATCACCCAGGTAAAGAAAACTTTCATTTTCATTGTGCACTAGAGTTTATGCCTTGCTTGTTGACATGACCTAATGCATGATCGTACCATTTTCAGTGATAACGGTTTATTGTGTTCCAACAATGAACTTTATGATCATTGTGTAGGCATTTAATGGATGGCCCAGAGAAAATACACGGGTGCTCTTTTATTCTTTCCTGTTCTCTGAGAAGACATAAATGTGGTTTTCAATCATGAATCTCCCTCTTTCTCATGCTCTCCAGGTGAAAGGCCTCACTGAGTCACTGGATAGACGGATTTCAGCCCTGGAAAAGTTGAAAGAAAATGAAACTTCAGAAAATACAGTGACAACAGATTAGTGCTTTGAGGCACTCTTTTGATGTTTGTGGCTTCAAGTATGATTTTTCTTGATATTCAAATGGTTCCCCTTTACCCCTGACTCTCCCTTCCTTTCGGGAAGAATAACAACTTGTCTTTGCGGCATATACTCAGTATGTTGGTGAAAATTTCGATTGGATTTGAACTTTAATGTTCTCCCCATTTAAATTGTGTTTTGGATAGCTTTTGTAATCTGTAGGTATCTGCAAGAGTGATGCGTTGCCCTTATGAGTTTTTCTCTCTGGTTGGGCAATTGTTTAGGGATAATGAAATTGCAATTTAAAGTTAACTGCGGCATGTGGAGCAGGCCATTCCTGGGAATGGTTATGTATGGTTGTAAAAAATTGTTGACAACATGATATTTTGAATCCATAAATAATCTTTATATATGCTACAGCTTATGTTAATGTCGCTTCTGAAAAATGTAGTGGGCCGTCTAAATGCTACGTAATGCACAGTCTGTGTATGCAGCAATTCTGTCACTTGGATCTGGAATGTACAAGATATCTACAAATAGGAGCTATTCTGTACTCTATTGCCTGCTCTGCTGGTAAAATGGTAGGATAGAGCTTCATAGCTGATTATAGGAAATTTTTATTCGCATTCTTGAGGAGCCTTATTAGCATGTGTGTGTAAGGGAGGAGGCATGACCACATAGGAAATGAAAGTATTGCTGCAGGTTCTGGTGCCTATTGAGCAAATTTGCCCTTGTAGGCTCATTGCATGATTGTTTGGTCTTAATAATATCTGGATGGCGGAAACTTTGTATGGAGATGTGCGAGCTTGTGTCGTCTGTAAATTATATGGGGGCCTCATTGATTTTGAAGAATAAAAGAAATAACCAAGCACTAATTTGAGATATGTTCACTCTGCTTTCTAGTGTTTGGCAAGTTGTAAAAGATTTTCCCTTCACATCAAGAAGCATTCCCAGAGGATGAAAATCCTATAAGAACTGAATACGATGTAAGGGGGTAATAATCGTCCTCTCCTAGGTCCAAGACACGCTTAAGCTCAATGGGGGTAATAATCGGAGCCTGCTTCACGAAGACTTTAAAGATGATATGATAAACGGATAAGGTTATGAAGGAATCGTCATTTTACCTTCTTGATTGGAAATGTAGAAACTTTCAAGTAAAATATGATAGCACTACAGGATCAAATTATGATAAACAAACACTTCGCACAAAAGCCTTTCAATGGGCATTAGTTCGAATATTGGAAATCCTTTCAATACCTTCGAGAATATTGAACGGATGGAACTTTGACTATTCGCAGAAGGCCTATTGTCTAGAAGATAAACAAACACTTCGCACAAAAGCCTTTCAATGGGCATTAGTTCCATTCTCGATATGACAAATGGGACAGAAGGCCTATTGAAAGGAAACCCACAAGTCTTCCAAATGGAACTGAACTGGATCTACCACCTTTGACTATTCACAGAAGGCCTGTTGTCTGGAAGATTGTCCTCTTTTCAAGTGTTGCCGTGCATGGTTCTGGCTGGACAGTGTTTGGCTTTCGTCGTATTACAGGTAAGCCAGTTCAGTGCTTTTATCACTGCATGTTGAGTTGACCAACCCGAAATGTAGTTGATGCTTTGCCCGAGTGAGAAATGGCAGCAGATCTAAAGAAATAGTTTTCATCTTCTCCTTCATAAGCACCTTGTTCAGTTAAGAGTAAGAGTTGTTTAAGATCTCTTGGTCTCACATTCGACATTAGGTGAATGAGTTGTATATAAAAATAAATTAAAAGAAGCAAAGAGCCAATCCATCGTCTTCCTATATCTCTGTCACACAAAGCCAAAAAAGGCCAGTGATTTTGCCGCAAATATTCGGTGTACTCGGTAGTTTCATGCTTAAATTTAGCAGAGAGAACGCCAGCTTTGGATTATCATGGCTTCAGAAAATAATCGAACTATATAATCAATCCTGAGAAGTTCTAACAATATTTCGAGCAATCTATGAAAAATACCAGTTACTTTCCCCCAGTGTGACATTTAATTGTCTTTCCTTCAAAAGCAATGATTCTTTCGTCGTCAGACTATTACTTCGATCTCTACTGGGATTAGATATTATCTATTAATAACCAGTATACTAGGTTTCTTTTCGAAGCAAAGGGTAAAGCCATTTACTTGGAAAGCAGGACCACGACCCAGCAAAAGAGAAAATGGGAAAGATGATGGAGGTTAACCTTTCCGTCCTCAGGTCCTACTGCTTTGAACAGATTCCTCTATACATCATACCTAAAAGGAAGTTCGATAGATACAATTCACAATTTAAAATGTTTCCCGTGACAGGAGCCTATTGCTTATGATTCCCAAAGTTACTATTTTGACAGGTAGACATTTTGAGGACTGTGTTCCTGGTATCCTAGAGAATAGAATTAGACCATGACAAGTGAGAGGATAAGGAAGAAAAGCAAGCTGCTACTCCTTTTGACAATAGAATATGCCTTGGAAATGTTTGAAAGACCCTTTTCCTTGCTGAAATACACTTTTGTTTCCTATTATTCTAGGTAATTTAAAAGTTACCTAGTTTGCAACTTCTTAAGCTATCTTTGAGGACCAAAAGGATGCTGATTGGGAACCGGAGTTCATTGGCTTGTTTTCATGAGCTATTCAATTGATTATCGGGACTGGACCGCATTGTTCTGTGGCCATTTACGAACAGAAGGAAAACCAACCCCTACTCTTCACTGTACAAGGAGAAGAATGACCAACCAATTAGAGTTGCTAATTTCATTTGGACTAAGCCCATTTTGTTTGGACAATGCCAAAAGTCTCCTAAACCCACAAGTGAAGGTCATGTGGAGCTCCTAAACCAGTACAAAGAAAAAGTTCCTGAACAAAAAAGCAGATACCCTCCCTCCTGTAGTGGATCCCCCTTCAAATGACACGTTTTGATTAAACAAAAGTGAACACAAGGAGACGACAAGGCAAGAACAGCAACAGGGAGGAGAAGCAGATGACACGAAGACATACTCTGAATAAACAAAAGGGAAAAAAGGAGACGACAATGCAAGAACAGCAGAACGAAGGAGAAGCAGACGAACACGAAAAAGCCAAAAGAAAAACCGTATTAAAAGGGCGATTCGGTTGTGATATAGAACCCCTATTCCCAAAGTCGAGATCCTTCTTTTAAAGATGATTCACTGGTACCCAAAATCTAATCATGCAAAGAAAAAACACACCCCTTTGACCTCTGAAAAAAAAAAAAGAAACAAAAGAAACAATAAATGTGGTACTAGGGTTGTGTTTCCTTGGCGGTGGTAGCCTGGCATTCACTCGGCACCCATACCAAGCGGTCCGTGCCGTCCTTGTTCCTTCCCCGGGAACATGTCATTCCCCTCACTCTCTCTACATACACCAACGAATGATAAAACCTTTTTGGTACGAACCCATCTTGGGCATTGATACATTCACACTTTTAATAATGCTTCTTACTTCCATCCATTAGTCCACGGAAAATTGGAACTTTAAAAAGTGGATTTCTCAAAAGTCATTGATAAACACGACAACCCAGCAAGAACCAAAGTGAAAAGACTTAAAGTGGAGCCCGGGGGGGTAATGTATGGGTCGCGTAGAGAAAGGAGAAGAAGTAACGGGCGCTCGCATGCCGACGTGAAAAGTGAAACGGCCGGATTGTCGACGTTCAGAGGTGGGCCCGTTCTTACCCTCTCCGTTTTTACTGTGAACGTTACCTGAGGAGGAGAAGAAGAAGAAGAAGAAGAAAAAGTGGAGTAAAAGTCGCGGTTGGAAATTGAAGCTTGTAACAGCAAGGCAAATGGAAAAGGTTTACACAAACAGAAGGATAAGGTTTGGGGACTGATTTGTTTTCTTGCTGGTGATGGCGACACCCCATTTGCCTCTCCAGCTGTCTCACCCACCTACCATTTTCGGCCCTCTCATCAATGCTCTTTTCTCTCGTCCACACATCCCTCGATCTTCCTTGGAAACTACTTACTTCAAACACTTCTCTCCCTTCCCTCTTTCATTGTGTCTTCTGTCTCTCTCTCTCTCTCTCTCTCTCTCTCTCTCTCTCTCTATCTCTCGATCACGGCCCGAGTAGTATTATATCTAACTACTTTGTCCTAACTTAGAAAATCAATTATCAACGACCGCATTGTCTTCCAATGAGATCCAAGCAGCCACCATCTTAGAGGCATGTCTCATCCTTGGACCATTTTATTTTTGCCTTTCCCACGCAACTCCAATCAAATTGTCATAGCATTATAAGTTTTCCAGAACTTCCCCCATTGTCATTAACAGTCCCACCTCATGTCTTGTCAGTTTCTCATCCTAATTTTCCCCGTCCAAAACCCACCCACGCGCCCCGACACGGCATTCATTGTACTTCTCCGAACACGCCGCCCTTCGATTGGTTCGTGGCCCCGACGAGTTCGGAGAGAGAGTGGTTTTGTGCTTACAATCTTCGAGACAATTAGTTAACGCATCACGTCTCCGACCCCACTGTGGGTACACCTTTCGAGGCACGGAAGGTATTCAGGCGCTTAGAACGTGAAACGTCCCGTTTTGACGGCTTTTACTTTCACTTCTTTGAGTCTTGCAATTGAGTGCCCCAAGAAGTAAAACTCCCCTTCCTCGTTCAAAAGGTACACGAATATCAAGGCTAGAGATCATACTGAACAAGCAAAAGGTTTGACAGAAAAATGCTTTAAATAATAGCCCGGATGTTTATCATTACATTGTACAATATATAAATATTGTAGATTAAAAGATAAGTGGAACTCATATATTCTACTGTATTCATTGTTAATTCCAATCATATTGCCTGTGGATTCATTTTCAACTATTATGCTTGGTGGACTTGTATATTGATGTTCGTATAATAAAACCTATTAAAATGGATCTATGGATAACTTGCATCCCCATAAAGTATGCCAATAATAAATAAGAAATCAATGCATTTGATGACATCAAGTTACATTCACTAATCATAAGTAGAAAAATCCTTGAACAAGTCACTTATGTTAAGAGCATTAACCATGCAACCATCTTTAATTGGTATGTCAAGTTTATTAATCAACTCGTTGTTACGAGTTTACCAACATCCTTAGTTTTGTCTAGAGAGAAAATACTAGTATTCATTTTTCTATGCACTCAAGCCTCAAAGCTAAACGTGATATAAAATGCAACTTTGAATTTCTCCACAATTATTTAATTATTATCTATGATCTTTGAGATTTGTAGAGACATATAGATACTAGAAGTATGAAGTATCATTCATACTTAATAGACATGATTTTGCTATGAGAATTACTTTAAAATGATTGGCCCACTAGCTAAGAAAGATGAAGGAATAATCATTTAAAGTCACTTTCGTAATGATCAATTCCCACAAGTCTCCAAAAAATGATTGGTTATTTTTAAAAAGTCTTGTAAGATCGTTTATCGTTATAACAGTATTGTACGGAATAACAATCAAATAGATAAAAGTTTTTGCATAACGATAAAAGTTTGAATAACAACTAATCATTACAAAGTCTAAAAGTAGTTGAATATTCTCAAATTGTATGCCGTTATAGTAGTACAAAATGATAGTTATATGATAGTTATATAATAGAATATGATAAATTTTTTGTTGACGAACAATCATTATGAAATATGTAAAAGTCTTATGATTATTGTCTAAACAGTTGATTGGATAAAGATTTATATGTAACTAAATATGATAGATTATTATGAAATTTCTAAAGGAAATTAAATGTTCTTAAAATGTATTTTTGATGATTGTCTATCATTGTAATAATACCAAAGGATACTCCAACAACCAAGAAAGTTTTTAACTAATACGATAATTGAAAAGGAATTCTTTTGTAACAATTCAATAATCTTTCCAATTGCTTCTTTAAACCATGTTTTCCGATAATTCCTTCCTTTGGCAAAAAGGTAAGACAGAAAATTGTAAACAATAAATTTAAGATGAAGAGTAACGCTTCAATCTTAATGGTGCGGGTCTTAGGAGCAGGAGCAGGAGTAGGAGCGCGAGGAACGTGAACTCCTGTGGCCCTTCGACGTCAAGTAAGGTAACGGTTACAGAAAAGAGTGTGGGGTGCCCTAAAACCGAAGTCATTTCCCAATATGATAATGCCCGCCTGGGTTCCGGTACGGGGCTTTAGTTTTGCATGCAGAAAACGATAGATGCCATAATAATGAAGACAGAGAAAGAGAGGAAGAAGAGTCACTTTTCGTAGTTTGTCCACTAGCTAGGCATGGTGCGAATGTTGGAGGCATGGAAGCAAAGCAAAGGCCGAGAAGGGCGGCAACCCATTACTCCACTATAAATTCTCGCGTCAACCCCACAACTTCACACTACACAAAACTTACACCGCCGGGGGAGAGAGAGATTTGTATTAAAGAGAAGATAGAGAGAGGGGCGTAAGGGATGGGTCCTGTTGTGGCGTGTTAGATATTAAAGCTCTTCGGTTGAGAGAACTCTGGTGAGCTTTTCTATTTGGGGAAAGTGGTTGTATTACCGTCACTGTGAGCAGGCTTTGACGTTTTAGACAGGGAAGCAAAAATAAAGTAGCGGCGAGTTCCAAAGTAGGGCGCGAAGCTGCAAGGCATCGGGGCACTTACCAACTCGGAGAGTATGGCTCATCATGATAATGATGAAAATCACCACCGTCAATTCCCATCATGTGAGAGTTGGGTTGGTGATGGTGACGGTGATGGGCCCACATGTAGCAGCAGCCCTATATATAATGATGCATACGATGTTATTTCCGGTGGTTCTGGTGCCGCTGAGACCAGAGCTGGTACAGTTGTAAGAGCAGTGCAGCCTTTTGACATTTCCTCCACTACGCCTCCTCAGACTGCCTCCAAGTCCCCAGGTTTGTGTTTCCTTTCTTTTCAAGTTTGTGCAAAGCGAGGCTTTACCTCCTAGTAAATATCAACTGGGGAGAGAGAGAGAGAGAGAGAGAGAGAGGGAGAGACAAGAGTAAAGGTGGTTTTGTCCAAACCATGAGTCTGAGCATGCGTTTTTGGTGGTGTTTGTAGCAGGAAGGATGGCAACATCTTTGGGGTTTCCCTTTACAACTGCACAGTGGAAAGAGCTTGAAAGACAAGCTATGGTTTACAAGTACATGATGGCTTCTGTTCCTGTTCCTCCTGAGCTGCTCACTCCCACTGCCAGGCCTTCCTCAGACCCGGTTGCCTCCCACTCTTCCTGTAACGACCCTTCTCTTTTTGACTTTTGTTCTTCGTTCTCTGCTTTCTTTTAACTGATCTGACGCAGGTTTAACTCTCCCTCCCTCTCCCTCTCCCTCTCCACATAAGGCTTTCCTTTCAAGAGTTCACATATCTTTCAAATGGGGTCTTTTGTGTATGTTCGATGTCAGCTTGCTCAGTGTGTTGTTGTTGTTATTAAAGTTTGTGCCTTTGTCATACGCCTGCAGTGGGTAGTAGTGTGTTGAACCTGAGGCTGTCAAGCAGCACCGATCCAGAGCCAGGAAGGTGCAAGAGAACGGATGGAAAGAAATGGAGATGCTCTCGAGATGTAGCGCCTGACCACAAGTACTGTGAGCGCCACTTGCACAGAGGTCGTCCCCGTTCAAGAAAGCCTGTGGAAGGTCATGGCCCCAGCGACAACATCAAGAGGTCCCGCCGTGAAGATTTTCAGGCTATTCCCAATGCCCCTGTGTCTGTGGCTATTCCGAACCCCGCATTCAGTAACTCTGGCTTTTCATCTCAGTTTCTTGGATCTGCTACCGGTCAGCTGTACCAGCAGCCTACTGTTTCCGCTCAATCACACAAGGAGCCAAGGTGTGTATAAATTTTCTTTTGAAGGTTCTAATAGCACCTACCCTTTATGTCTGGTTTGTTGGCACGAATTATTCGGGGAAAGAGAAGGGGAGAGAGTTTTAAGATTTTGGTAAGTAGTTTTTTGGCTTATAATGGGGGAAAACTTAAGCTGTCGAAGCTAAACAGTTGTGGAAGTCTTGGTATGTTTTATCTTCTTGCTTTCTAGGAGTTGAGAATATTAAACAAATGGAAGTGAGATCTTCAGTCTTCCTGTAATTTACAACTTGCATTTTCAGAAGGCAAGCAAGAGCTAAAAAATATGAAACCTCTTTGTTGGATAATGTTATGGTGGAAATCCTAGATGGGGGTATTCCTGGGTCCTGATCTGTTGTATTTGCATTTTGAAGGTGCTTGGACTGGAGGTTGAAAGGAGAACCTGTTCCCGTGGCTACAACTGGTCAGCAATGGCAATCTCTGATGCAAAATAAGATGGAATTCAGCTACCCGTCATACTCCAACGCGGAATCCTCCGTCTTCAAACAAAGTTACTTCGAGGATTCCCAGAATCTGAATTCATATTCATACTTAAGCCCCTTCGAAGATCCACAGAATAAAGACTTCTCTTTGCTCCTCAACAGCGATATGGTCTCTAAACAAGAGCCAAATGCGGGAACCACCAGGGCCTTCATTGACGCATGGTCTGAGGAAAACATAGCCAACTCTAGCAACATCTGCTCTGTCTCCTCTGATGGGCTCTCCCCTTCTTCACTTACTCTATCAATGGGTGGCAGCAACTCCATTGATGAAGAAATGGGTCACATCCACATGGGCTTAGGCCAAATTGAAAGTGATGGAAACAATGGAAACGGTAACAAGTCCCATCTCTCGAGCTGGCTCACCCCTACTTCAGTTGCTTCCGCACCAGGTGGGCCATTGGCGGAGGTACTAATGCCAAGCACTGCAGCATCAGACCCGTCATTTACCATCGCAGGGAACAGGGATTCGAGTAGTTCTCCGGCGATCATGGCCTTGTCGCCCTCTGGAGTTCTTCAGAAAACGTTTACTTCATTCTCTGATAGTAGTGATAATAGCAGCCCAGCTCTTGGGAATTCCGGGGGCAATCCTGAGATCTCCTTGCCATGGTTAAATTAGAGCAAGCGAATTGGGAACATGGTCTTTCCTGTATCAACATGATGAATAATAGTTGTTGTCCTCTTACTTTACTATGTCCTTGATGGGTTCCTGTTACTTCACTGTGATCTTTAGTTTGGATAATTACTCCTGCATCTGGAACACTTTTTTTTATGGGATATCCACTTTTTCTTGTGATATCAAATGCAAAAATATGTTTGGAACTGTGGTTTGTGTGAATCTGTTGACATTGATAGAGACATGTGTACGATTTACCTAGCCTATCGCTGTGGTTATAGCTTCAAGTGATGCGTTTATCCTTTCATTAAATTCCCCGGGTTCTCAGTTATCCCTTCCTTACCTAAGCATGTGGGAGTTGTATTATTGTCGGAGAAAAAATATCTTACTTTGACCCTATCTCTTTCTCCTGGTCTTTTCTCATGGAACCGAACTATATGCCTAAACAGAAGATAGCATCATAGCACCGCAGAAGCGGTTTTGTCTCTTACGGCCTAGCTTGTAAGAGCATGTGGTAACACAACTGATGATGTCAATCCCTATATAAACCTATTACAGAATTCCGGAGCCATAGCGGTGGTTCTTTGCACTTTTAACGCCTCTGAGGTGCCTGTTATTCTTATCCAATTCGGTAGCCATACGGCAAAGGCATCAATAAGATAATGCTAACCAGCCTAATAATGGCCAAGCGAGTACAGAATGAAATTCATCCATTGGTTCAGTCTCCGGCAGCAGATAAGTTTGGTACATACGAGGGTTCAAATTATTGGCTGCAGAGAGGGGCAACCGCCTTAAGTAACAAATTCCCTCTGGTACAACAACAGCCATAGTTCTCCGCTTCCAGATTACTGTGCAACATGTGGAGTTGCGCTACGTGTAGGGAGGAGCTTCTGTTTTGCAGGGCTAAGGCCCGAACTTTTTTTGAATGGCAGGCTGGGCTTAGCATGGCTTGCGAACTCGTGGGTAAATAAAACGAATACATTTTTAATTTCAAATTCACGTCGGACAAAAATGCAATCGCGTTTAGAATTTGAATCAGGAGAGAGCACACGATAGGCATTTAATAGCTTGCAGTTAGTTACAAGTTTAAATTTAAATGGTGTAATGAAAGGAGGCAAACAGTCTTACGAGTCTTCTTGTTGGAGTGGTAGCCCCTTGGGCTTTCTGCCGGATCGCTCGGCTGTTTCTGCTCCGGGAGCGGATGGCGTCATTGCATCCGATGCCTTGGTCTCTCTTCTCTGCGGTTCTATACTTCCTCTTCATCAGGTTGGCCTTTTCGCTCTCTTCTTGTTTTGTAATTCAAAAATGATAAGAATCCACATTGAATGAGTATGAATGCAATAAAGGACTTCACTACTGGAAGAGGTTATGTCGGACAACCTACATCTTTTCTCATACAATTTCCTTTTGGTATCGACTGCTGCCCTGATCTGTTCTCTCTTGCGTTGCCGTTGTTTGCGTTCAGGTAAGTTCAAAGCGTCACTTTTTTTCTTCTTACTCCACTTACAGGGAACTATGAAGAAGAGCGAAACGGGCGAGATTAAACGAATGAATGAAGTTTTCAAACGTTCCCCCTCACTTTTGTACTCGTTCCTGTGTTGGACAATTTACAGACACCGGTATTCAACTAACCGCAAGCTCACAACCTGGTTCGCCAACTACGTAGACAAATGTCTCCTATGGGAGCTACGTCATCGGCGACTTGGCTCGGGGCGGCGACTCCGTCGAACCTCTCCGAGCATTCTCGTCCATGCGAAAGCTCTCTCTCAGACCCGATCGTTCCACTTTTCCCACCGACACCAAATCCTTCTCTGCCTTGTTCGATCGTCGGGAAACAAGCCCACCGGCAAGCTTTGGTCATCATTCACATGTACTCCGGGTGTGGCGAGTTGAGAGTGGTCTCTTGGACATCCCTGATCACCGGCTATGTTCAAAACGACAATGTCCTGGAGGTTTTATCGCTTTATAGTAGTTGGTTGAGAGAGTGAGGTAGGGGGTGATGGGAAAGGTTTTATGTATCTAGTTGCCTGGTCTCCGTTCTTTCAGCCTGTCTTGTGTATCTGCGAAGGGACGCACGGAGGGGATTCCGGTTTTGTAGTGAAGAGGGGCCTTGAAGGGGACCTGGGTGTTTGCGATACTTTGATAGATGCGTATGCCAATTGCAGCAAGCTGGGTGTATCTAGGAAGGTGTTTGATGGAATGGCCGAGAAGGATACAGTTTCTTCGAAGCCAATGATTGGAATGTATGCACAAAATTGAATGTCGGCAGAGGCTTTGGACCTTTTCAGTGGAATGTTAACTAATGGTGATCGCAGCTACAATGCACGGACTTTATCGGCTGTGTTGTTGGCCTGTGAAAATTCGGGGGCTTTACAAATGGGAAAATGTATACATGATCAGGTACCTTCCATTAGGATAGAAACAATTACTTTAATTAAATCATTATTGCTAGCTCTGCAAATTTTGGTCCTTAGCCACTCTGTTCTGAATATGACACGGTTTGATCGTTACAGATAAGCAATTCTTTGCCTAGCACAATTTTTCATTGTGGTGATCTCTATTAAGTAAGAACTGTTTTGGTAATCATGATGCTCACTTTACTGTTATCCTTATGATTTGGTGGTAAGGCTCTCTGTCAAGCTGATTCCAGATCATTTACTTGCCAGGGGAGTCCTCTTTTCTGCCTGTGATGTTCCACAACCTAGGCATTCTGTCATACTTTTCTCCTGTATCTCTTGAATTGTTTCCTTTCTTCTATCCCCAAATTCCACAACTTTCACTCCATTGTTTCGTTCTTTATTCACAGAAGTTTGAAGCTAATTTAATGACATGTTTGCGATACGATGCTTATTTAAAGGTATTGGTTTTTCATTTGTGTTAATTGCTCTCTCTCTCTCTCTCTCTCTCTCTCTCTCTCTCGGTTACTAATCAATACTAGCCCCCCATTAGTAACTAAATTTTGTAAGTTTGGGTATATTATGCACAAGTTGTCTTCTCACTAATTGCAGTATTTGTCTTTGGTTAATTTTGTGATTTCAATTTAGTGTTGGCCCTGCTAACATGCTAACAGTTGCTGTTTTTGTTGCTTAGGCTCGGAATGCTTCTCCTCAGCTCTAGTAATAATGTTGGATGGGCCCTCTTCCATTGTTCTGCGGGTAGGAGAATAGAAAGAGTCTTCGAAGTTGGACCTTTTATGGTGCTTTCAAGTTCTATTGGATAGATACTAATGCAACTACATACAGGTATCTATAGTTGTTGGAATATTATTTAGAAGATTTACTTACCCTTTTCCACCAATCTACGTTCTTAAAATAATTGATGATTTAATGTAGTGACAAAGTGAGTTAATTGTAATTTTCTAAGCACTAGTTTTGAGATTGAAATTTGACTTTATGATTTACCTTCTAGTTTTGTTACTATTTTATGTGTTTGAACTTATTTATTGAGAAAGAGTCTTTGTATATTAATTGAACGGTTAAGTTCGTGATTTTCTATTTCATTTACTTTTAGGATAACTGATGATTTAGCAAAACTCATTATTATTATACTCTTAATCAATTTTGTTGAAAGTTGTGCCTTTTTTTTTTGTGCTTCCATTGTGTGCTTCTACATTATTCATTTGCCAGTTATGTGCTCGAGTATCACTTCAGTCCAGTAACTTGCTAGTGCAGGGATTCTGTACTTAATCCAGCACAAAACTAATGGTAGATTTCTGGCATCTTTAATTCAAGATTTCATGTTACTAGCATTCAAGCCGTATGAGTCTTCATTCTTAGAAAAATGCTCTCACGCCTTTTAACATTTCCTCACATTTTGTGGTGTTTTCTTACCTTATTTAGTAATTCTACTATGCATACACTCTATTTTGTTTCTGTTCTTGTGAATCAATTTCATGCAATAATTGAAGGACATACTGCTCTATGAAAGAAATTTGGTGATTACAGCTTTTTCCGACTTTGCTTTTAACTCACTATAAATTCATTTGGTTTATTGTCAAATGCTGCAAGTTGGTCAATTTCTAGCCTCTCATTGTCAAATCTATTGTAGTTTTGACAATCTTTGCCACTCTGTTTTATTGCTATTTACTATTGTTCTCTGTATATTTGCAAGCTGGTTGGTGATCTACTTTGTTCTACCCTCTCCAAAACACAAGGTTTGATCCCAATTCTCACATTTTTCTGTTGTACAACCAACTTCCTGATACTTTAACGTTAGACTTGTGATTAACAGAAGAATCATGAAATGTTCGAACCATTTATTGAGGAGGATGTCCCACTTGATGAATACTGCCAGTCCATGGGAGAGGAGGGCACGTGGGCTGGATATATGGAATTGCAAACAGCCTCCCTTGTTTTGCATTGAACATATCTACCCACAGGGTTAGACCTTTTTCTTCCTTTGCATTTATTATGAGAACTTATCTATATGAATATCATGGTTGGATTTGTATCCTTTTATTTTTCTACCCTATAAGATTACGCGCTTGATAGTTAAATTTAGACAGGCCTGTGTATAGTTGCAATATATCCTTCTTAGCTCAATTCAGTGAACAATTCCTCTTATTAAAGGTGGTTGGTGTTTTGATACTGAAATATGATGTATATATGACTTTTCAGATCTTATCATGATGAAGAACATTATAATAGTGTGCAGATAAAAGAAGACCCCTGTAATGGGCCAGCTAAGCCAATCATTATCAAGGTTTATGTTTAATTTTTTTTCTCCTTTTCATTTACCTATTGTTACTACAATGAGAGTCTATAAATGAGGGTGAGCATTTACCGTTAGGTAATATTCTCATAAGCCATAGTTTTTGAAAGGCGGATGCTGATATTTCACCAATAGCTCATCAACCAAAAGCTGCAGCCACATGGTCTAAAGGAGGAACTGGTGAAGATGTTATCCACGCTGGGTCCATCAAAATGGTAATGGGAGGAATTGGATGTCAAAGTGCTGAAAAGTCGAAAAGGTAATACTGGCCTGCCTTATTTTATCCTTTTTCTTCTCCTGTAAAATTGCTATTCCTCTTGGTGCAATTTTGCCTTTTGGTTTTGCTATTCTTATTTAAAATTTCTGAGGATGTCTAGGTGTTGGCAGAGATGGAAACTCTGACAAACGTTAAAAAGAACCATTTGGATTTAAAAGAACTGACCTTTTTTCATGATTAGGTTACCTTATTTCTATGTCGAAATTGTCCCAAGGGTGTTTATCAAACAATTTAGGTTGCATATAAATCATTTGATGGTTATGGTTTGAAAGGATATCATATATATAAAGTACAACTTCGTGTTACCTTTTCTCTTATGGAAATACCGTGTCATTGTTTTTACTTTTCCATGTTTGAATTTTCAGCTTTTGGATGAATGTGTTTGTGCATTATTTGGATCTAAAGAATGTAAGGGTCTTTTTGGTGATGAAGTAGATATCAATTATGTAGAAGTGGACCTCGAGTTACATATTTTGTTGTTTTCTATGGGACTATCTTATTGGTTCTTCATTTTCCTATGATTGTCTTGCTATAGTATCCTATGATCTTTTTCGTAGAAGTTACCAATTATTTTGGCAGCATAAGGATAAAGAATGTCATCAGCCACATCTTCCGAACTAGATGGCATAGAATTTACAATAAGTGAAGCCAATGCATCGATGAAGGATGGTTAGCTTATTCTTTTCCTTACTTGTGAATAAGTTTCCTAAACATATCTTGCATGCATTTATGCATCTACACATGCATACATATATTAATACTTGCATACATATGCTTAAATGTATACATGCATACATACATCCACACATATATATTTACTTGCATCCATACTTCTACACACATAAATAGTTGCATACATGCTAACATACATATACGCATTTATGCATACATTCATACATATTGGCATACATGCATACAGATTTGCATACTTGCGTACATATTCACATATTTGCATACACCCATACACACATACACACATACACACATATACACATCCATGCATACACACATACACACATATACACATCCATTCATACATATTTGCATACTTGCATACATATTCACATATTTGTATACACGCATCCATGCATACATGCATACACACATACACGCATCCATGCATACATATTTGCATACTTGCATACATATTCACATATTTGCATACATGCATCCATGCATATTCACATACTCGCATACTCGTATACATGCATCCACACATACTCGCATACACGCATACACGCATACACGCATACACGCATCCACGCATCCACGCATCCACGCATACACGCATCCACGCATCCACGCATCCACACATCCACGCATTCACGCATCCAAGCATCCACGCATACACACATCCATGCATACACATACGCATACATGCATCCAAGCATACATGCATACATACTCATATACATGCGTACGTATACACATATGAATACACACATGCATACATATTTGCATCCACGCATCTACACACATATTCACATCTACAGGTGCATATTCGCATACACGCATACATAATGGCATACACATACATATTGTTATACATTCATACATGCATATATATTTGCATACATGCATCCATGCATACATGCATACATGCATCCACGAATCCACGCATCCACTCATACATGCATACATGCATCCACGAATCCACGCATCCACTCATACATGCATACCCACATCCTTGCATACACGTATACACGCATACATGCATACACATCCATGGATATACATACGCATACACGCATCCAAGCATACATGCATACATACTCATATACATGCATCCATATACAAATATGAATACACACATGCATACATATTTGCATCTATGCATGCATATTCGCATCCACACATCTACGCATACATATTCACATCTATGAATGCATCTACGCATCTACGCATGCATATTTGCATACAAGCATATATACATGCAATATGCATGTATGTTTACATGCATTTTTGCCTTCATACATGCATACATACATACATATATGCATACATACATAGACAAATGCATATATATATAATAGAAAATCCTCTTGTAATTTGTCTAATGGGAATATGCTCTTTTGTTGTCTTAATTATAATAATTTTGTTGTAGTTTTTTGTCAAAATTTTTAGCTTTGAGACAGGTGCGCTTATCCATTATCTAAGATCCAAATGAACTAAGGATGCTTTTGATAATCTTGGTATTTGTGGTTTTGGAGGATATTATGTGCATTAAGGTAGACCTAAATTGCTGTTTTTAATTATATTATTTTGTTGTTTTCTGTATTTATTTTTTGCTTATGGGAATATATTCATGTTGTTCTTTTTACTCTTATCCTCATGTTATAGTTTTGTATGTTGAAATTTCCTACTTCTAGATAAAAGCCTTCATACATTATTTTGATTTAAAGGAACTAATGATCATTTTCATTGTTAGATTACTCAATTTTTATGTTTAGATTTTGTCCCAGGGGTGTTGATCTAACAATTTGGAGACATCAGGGACATCGAGTTAGACCTCAATAATTGTTTTCTTTTCTATGAGAAGGTCTTGTTCTTGTTCCTTTTACTCTAGCTGTCATCTTATATTTTTATGTGTTGAAATTTGTTACTTGAATAACCCTTCCCTCAATGAGGCATTTTTTAGAGAGATGGACACGAATCTTTCAAATGGCATCAGAGCAAGTCATTCTTTTGGATGTTCCAACTTAATCTCACAAATGAGCTAGTTCTTCACGGGCAAAAAATTGAGCTTGGATTGTTAGAGAATATTGGACAAGTATCTTTTCAATGATGAGGTAGATATCAAGTACCTAGAAGGACTTCAAGTTACATTTTTTGTTGTTTTTTATAGGACTACTCTTTTGTTATTTGTTTTCCTATAATATCTTTTGTTGATAAAGTTACCCATTTCTTTTGGCAGCACAAAGATAAGGAATGTTTCTTCAACCTTATCTTGTGAACTAGATGACACAAGGCTTTCTTGAAGTGAAGCCAATACATCTATCAAGGATGGTTAGTTTATTCTCTATTCTAAATTAGTTTCCTAAATGAATATTGCATATGAACGTGCATCTATACATTCAACATGCATACATATACACATACATGCATGCAAACAAACATATATGCATACATGCATACATCCATACATACTTGCATTCATACATGCATATATACTTGCATTTGTACATTTGTACTTCCATGTGTACATACATAGTTGCATACATGCATACATATTGGCATACACACATACATATTGGCATAGATTCATACATGTTGGCATACATGCATACATATTCACATATTTGCATACACGCATCCATGTATATACGCATACACGCATACACGCATCCATGCATACACGGATACACACATCCATGCATCCACACATCAACACATACATGCATCCATGCATCCACGCATCCACGCATCCACGCATACACGCATCCACGCATACACGCATACACGCATACAGGCATCCACGCATACACGCATACACGCATCCACGCATCCATGCATACGCGCATCCACGCATCCATGCATACACGCATACGCGCATCCACGCATACCCGCATACACGCATACAGGCATCCACGCATACACGGATACACACATCCATGCATCCACACATCAACACATACATGCATCCATGCATCCACGCATCCACGCATCCACGCATCCACGCATACACGCATCCATGCATACACGCATACACGCATACACGCATACAGGCATCCACGCATACACGCATTCACGCATCCATGCATACGCGCATCCACGCATCCACGCATACCCGCATACACGCATACAGGCATCCACGCATACACGCATACACGCATCCACGCATACACGCATACGCATCCACGCATCACGCGCATCCACGCATACACGTACACGCATCCGTGCATACACGCATACATGCATACACCTATACAAGCATACACGCATATAAGCATACACACATACACGCATACACGCATACACGCATACATGTATACACGCATACACGCATACACGCATACACGCATACACGTATACATGCATACTCACATCCATGCATACATGCATACTTGCATACCCACATATACGCATACCCACATACACGCATCCACGCATACACGCATCCACGCATCTACACATACACGCATACACGCATACACGCATCCAGGCATACACATACATATCCAAGCGTACATGCATACATACTAATAAACATGCATACATATACACATATGAATACACACATGCATACATATTCGCATCCACGCATCTATGCATACATATTCGCATCCACGCATCTATGCATACATATTTGCATCTACGCATGCATATTCACATCCACACATCTATGCATGCTTATTCGCATCTACGCATCCCTGAATGCATATTTGCATACAAGCATATATGCATGCACGTTTACATGCATACATACATACATACATGCATTTATGACTTCATGCATGCATACATACATAGACAAATGCATATATATATAATAGAGAATCCTCTTATAATTTTTCTAATGGGAATATGCTCTTTTGTTGTCTTAATTATAATAATTTTGTTGTAGTTTTTTGTCAAAATTTTTAGCTTCAAGACAAGTGTGCTTATCCATTATCTAAGATCCAAATGAACTAAGGATGCTTTTGATAATCTTGGTATTTGTGGTTTTGGAGGATATTATGTGCATTAAGGTAGACCTAAATTGCTGTTTTTAATTATATTATTTTATTGTTTTCTGTATTTATTTTTTGCTTATGGGAATATATTCATGTTGTTCTTTTTACTCTTATCCTCATGTTATAGTTTTGTATGTTGAAATTTCCTACTTCTAGATAAAAAAGCCTTCATACATTATTTTGATTTAAAGGAACTAATGATCATTTTCATTGTTAGATTACTCAATTTCTATGTTTAGATTTTGTCCCTAGGGGTGTTGATCTAACAATTTGGAGACATCAGGTACATCGAGTTAGACCTCAATAATTTTTTTCTTTTCTATGAGAAGGTCTTGTTCTTGTTCCTTTTACTCTAGCTGTCATCTTATACTTTTATGTGTTGAAATTTGTTACTTGAATAACCCTTCCCTCAATGAGGCATTTTTTTAGAGAGATGGACACGAATCTTTCAAATGGCATCAGAGCAAGTCATTCTTTTGGATGTTCCAACTTAATCTCACAAATGAGCTAGTTCTTCACGGGCAAAAAATTGAGCTTGGATTGTTAGAGAATATTGGACAAGTATCTTTTCAATGATGAGGTAGATATCAAGTACCTAGAAGGACTTCAAGTTACATTTTTTGTTGTTTTTTATAGGACTACCCTTTTGTTATTTGTTTTCCTATAATATCTTTTGTTGATAAAGTTACCCATTTCTTTTGGCAGCACAAAAATAAGCAATGTTTCTTCAACCTTATCTTGTGAACTAGATGACACAAGGCTTACTTGAAGTGAAGCCAATACATCTATCAAGGATGGTTAGTTTATTCTCTATTCTAAATTAGTTTCCTAAATGAGTATTGCATATGAACGTGCATCTATACATTCAACATGCATACATATACACATACATGCATGCAAACAAACATATATGCATACATGCATACATCCATACATACTTGCATTCATACATGCATATATACTTGCATTTGTACATTTGTACTTCCATGTGTACATACATAGTTGCATACATGCATACATATTGGCATAGATTCATACATGTTGGCATACATGCATAGATATTCACATATTTGCATACACGCATCCACGCATCCACGCATACGCGCATCCACGCATCCACGCATACACGCATATGCGCATCCACGCATCCACGCATATGCGCATCCACGCATACGCGCATCCACGCATCCACGCATACACGCATACGCGCATCCACGCATATGCGATCCACGCATACGCGCATCCACGCATCCACGCATACACGCATATGCGCATCCACGCATCCACGCATATGCGCATCCACGCATACGCGCATCCACGCATCCACGCATACACGCATATGCGCATCCACGCATATGCGCATCCACGCATACACGCATACATGCATACAGGCATCCACGCATACACGCATCCGTGCATACACGCATACATGCATACACCTATACAAGCATACACGCATATAAGCATACACGCATACACGCATACACGCATACTCACATCCATGCATACATGCATACATGCATACTTGCATACCCACATACACGCATACCCATATACACACATCCACGCATCCACGCATCTACACATACACGCATACACGCATCTAGGCATACATGCATACACGCATCCATGCATACACATACATATCCAAGCGTACATGCATACATACTAATAAACATGCATGCATATACACATATGAATACACACATGCATACATATTCGCATCTACGCATCTATGCATACATATTCTCATTCACGCATCTATGCATACATATTTGCATCTACGCATGCATATTCACATCCACACATCTATGCATGCTTATTCGCATCTACACATCCACGAATGCATATTTGCATACAAGCATATATGCATGCACGTTTACATGCATACATACATGCATTTATGACTTCATGCATGCATACATACATAGACAAATGCATATATATATAATAGAGAATCCTCTTCTAATTTTTCTAATGGGAATATGCTCTTTTGTTGTCTTAATTATAATAATTTTGTTGTAGTTTTTTGTCAAAATTTTTAGCTTCAAGACAGGTGCGCTTATCCATTATCTAAGATCCAAATGAACTAAGGATGCTTTTGATAATCTTGGTATTTGTGGTTTTGGAGGATATTATGTGCATTAAGGTAAACCTCAACTACTGTTTTTAATTATATCATTTTGTTGTTTTATTTATTTATTTATTGTTTATGGGAATATATTCATGTTGTTCTTTTTACTCTTATCCTCATGTTATAGTTTTGTATGTTGAAATTTCCTACTTCTAGATGAAAGCCTTCACACATTATTTTGATTTAAAGAAACTAATGATCATTTTCATGGTTAAATTACTCAATTTCTATGTTTAGATTTTGTCCCAGGAGTGTTGATCTAACAATTTGGATATATCAGGTACATCGAGTTAGACCTCAATAATTTTTTTCTTTTCTATGAGAAGGTCTTGTTCTTGTTCCTTTTACTCTAGTTGTCATCTTATTACTTTTATGTGTTGAAATTTGTTACTTGAATAACCCCTCCCTTAATGAGTCATTTTTCAGAGAGATGGACACGAATCTTTCAAATGGTATTAGAGCAAGTCATTCTTTTGTATGTTCCAACTTAATCTCACAAATGAGCTAGTTCTTCGTGGGCAAAAAATTGAGCTTGGATTGTTAGAGAATATGATATCTTTTGTTGATAAAGTTACCCATTTCTTTTGGCAGCACAAGGATAAGGAATGTTTCTTCAACCTTATTTTGCGAACTAGATGGCACAAAGTTTACTTGAAGTGAAGCCAATGCATCTATCAAGGATGGTTAGTTTATTCTCTATTCTAAATTAGTTTCCTAAATGAGTATTGCATATGAACGTACATTTACACATTCAAATATGCATACATACACACATACATGCAAACATCCTTTCATGCATACATGCATATATACTTGCATTTTGTACATACATAGTTGCATACACGCATACATAGTGGCATACATTCATACATATTGGCATACATGCATACATATTTGCATACTTACATACATATTCACATATTTACATACACGCATACACGCATCCTTGCATACACGCATACACGCATCCGTGCATAAATGCATACATACTCATATACATGCATACTTATACACATATGAATACACACATAAATGCATATATATTTACATACATGCATAACATGCATCCATGCATGAATATACATGTGCACACCTACATGTACATGTACATGCATACATATACACATCGACACATGTATTTGCATCCACGCATTGACAATACATATTTGCATCCACGCATCGACACATACATATTTGCATCCACGCATCAACATACATATTCGCATCCACGCATCCTCACATCTATATATACACATACATATGTACATATGTGCATACATACACAAATGGATCCATATATAAACAAAATAGAATACAACATTAGCCATCTTGGTTCATTGCCTCAACCTTGCTTAGTTGTTTTCATAAAAGATCAATTACACATAAGTAATTGTAGTCTACAATAGGGTTAAGCATATGTGCTACCCAATGTATTTTATGTTTTAATTTGTTTTTTTTTGTGACAACTTGATATGTAGGCGTTCTGTCATTTTCTAAAGGATTCTACTTTTTGTACTTATTTGAGGTATGGTTATTACGCCAAGCCTTGTTATTAATAAAATTTATCAGGTACTGTCCCTGTTTCTCCAAAAAAAAAAAAAAAAATCAATCTAAATGAATGCCTTTATGTTAAGATGTTTCAGCTTAGTTGGAACTAAGCAGCTTGGGACTTTGGTCATAGGTTCAAGACACCAAAACCTCCATCTCGATTGCCTTGTTAAAAATAAAAAGAAATTGTGTTTAGCTTCGACAATGCCTTGGCAGCGGGGCCAAAATATAAGTTTATTGATTTCATTCATGTGTTGCGAAGGCCACATTTATAACGAGGGTGACATCTAGAATCCTGTCCACTCAAACGGTTATAAAGTTGCGGACATGAAAACTCCTTATTTAGAGCCCTTAATATGAGTTACATGTGAATGGAATATCAATTTGCAAACAGAAAATGATGCTGCGGTCTACAGATTTCCAAACACAATCGAAGCTTGTTGGTCACGGTAAGCAAGAGTTTCACGTTACATGATGAAACTAATCAAGCAAGATTCATGGTGCAAGTCTCACGGGAAAAAAAAGCGACTCTCAATGGAGTCCCTGCATTGCACTTCTCGGTTATGACATTGTTTTTGTCGTGACAAAATTCAGACTATTGATGAATAATTTCGCAGTTTTGAAGCTAAGGATATTCTTGTTATTTAGGCTTTTTTCTTTCACTTATAATTCTTAAGGCGAGCAGGAAGATGCGTACTAAGTTGGTGGTTTCATTTGTGCAATTTTCTAAGCACTACTCTCATTCCCTTCTCAACTTCAACGAGAGATTCTTAGCTTCTCGGTGGGGGAGAACAACTACATCCTGTCAACACCTGCATGCTTCTCACTTTTGTTGAATAAAGGTGCACACAATTTCATGGAAAGAATCTCTGTGAAACACTGTTAACCATATAGTTTAAAACTAGCCCCTCCACCACCGCAATAAATCAACAATACAATATGCAAACAATGTATCTGATCTGCTTTTGAGATCATTGAATGTAACACCGCCTATGGAAAGGGCTTTAGGGAATTGACTTAAGCCTATGTAGGGTGTTTGAGGCCCTGAGTTTGTAGGTTTCTCTTTTTCTACGGCTTGCTTTCTATCAAGGAATCTTAGATACATATAATTTTTAGGTGATGTGTAAATATAAAAAATATCATTTTAACTTATAAGTTACTTTTTAAGTTAAAATTTGAGTTTTTTAATATAATATTAAAAATTAAATTAAATTATTTTAATTCTTATTCAACTTTAAACTTTTAAATACTTAGTATGCAGTAAAAAACATCCATTTCACTATATTCAACATTGAACATAAAATGTACTTAGATACAAAATATTTACCTACAGCAGAATAATGCAAAGCACATTAGTTTGGTGTTGCGGAGGCCAACATCGATGACTCGATTGTCCGTAAAAGGACTAATGAAATTGTTTGAAGAGCTCCTTTATTGACTAAAGTTATGCACATTCCTACTTAACTTGTTCTCTTACATTCTCGCTCTATTGATTTCCCGTCCTCACTTTAAAGTAGAAAGTTCCTACGGCTTGAAATCTTCATTGCATTGAAGCATAAGCATATGTTCATTTACAGAATTTGATTACTTTAAGAACCTCCTTGGATCATTGGTTGTAGGGGAGACATTCATCCCCACGGCATCTGCTTCATTTCATGATGGCCACCATGAATGTTCTTGTACCTCGGAGCATTGCCAAGAACACCGCATGGATCAGGAGCTGGGAATGACAGGCGTTTTCTGGCTGACCCTGTCTGTTCTCTTTCTGGGGTTGAAGGCCTCTGCCTTGGTGCACTTAGTGACCGAAACCGAGCCATGGCAGATGCAGTGGCAGTCATGTAGTTTGGCCCTGCATCGGTTCCACTCACTCCGGTTCCGTGGTTGTAAGGAGATCCAGGGCAAGGCATTGGATGGTCCCTTTCTTCTCTCAAACATCGAGGACTGGCCGAGTGCACTTGGAAATGCCTTGTTTTATACGGGGATGTTGTGATTGGTGAATGGAAGGGTGGATTCCTTTGGGTTCGATGGTCAGGAGAGGCTACAGAAGATGAACTGCGTCGGTGTGGTTGGTAGCAGTGATGTTGATTATATGATCTCTGTGAACTAACGGTTGAGTAGGAGTAAGGTCTATAGGTGTCGACCTCAACTGTTTTTATATGGTCTCTTTGATCACATGAAACTCTGCCTCTGCTTTCCCTTTGCTTCCTCGTTAACCATTGATCAAGCAGCTTCGGCGTCTCCAGCTCTTCCTCCCTCGCAGTTGTGTCCCTACCAGTTCTCCACATCTTTGATGCAGTCATGCGGAAACATGTAGCAATAAGCTGACTGGTAAAAGTACGAAGACTAGAATATAAGAAAGTCAAAGGAAAACTAAAGCAAAACCTGGTGAGAGAAGGCATGAGCCAGGGCGTTGTCCCTTTCCAAGCTAGCTTCCTTTGCTTTCTGCAACATGGCTTGAATTTCCTCTATTGTTTGCGGATGGCCATCCCAACGGATACAATCATCAGTATTGCTACTTTCATCTCTAGACTGCATAGAGAAGAACCAAATCAAAAGATAGCAGCTAAAACTCAGCACAAGAGATCTTGAACAAATTTCTTAGTACCATCGAATTCATTTCAGCAAAATGTGATACCCATAAGCCATCCGGTTCGCTAATGGACGAGCCCACGATTCCTTGGTTGGAAAGCCTCTTTTTACGCTGCCCACATACCCGAGCTTGGACTCGAACCAGAGCCTGGATGCATCTAAGAGTCGTCTTGGCTCGCTTTCGAACGTTGTAGCCTCTTACTAAGGCCTGCAGCTGTACTATCCCCTTAAGTGCCCGAAGAGCTCTCCTTGCCTTCATAACCACTACCACTTGTCAGTCAAAATACTTTTTCTTATAACGGTATTGCATTTTTTGAAAATAAGAAACAAACTAGATTTCTTACAGACCAGATAGCCTCTGAATGCAGTCTGAATGATAATAGCAGCATAGTGTTCTCTGCCAAAAATCGGAGACCTGGTGAGCCGAACAACCTCTGCAGCTGCTCTGGCTGTTGCTACTACCGCCTGAGCGGCCGCTGCCGTTGCCATGGCTGCTGCAATGGCTTGTCCTCGCTCAGCGTCAGCAGTACCAGCAACAGGGCGGGTTGCCACAGTCCCAGAACCTCCGGTTGCTTTCGTATCAGCTGTGGTGGTTATGGTCCTTGCTTCACAGTGTTGGACACTCGTTTCCTGACTTAAAGACTTCCGGAAAATCCATCTTCTCTTCCCTCTCTTCTGCAGCAAATCAGGAAAAACACTTTACATCCATAATGCATAATCATTCTGGTTAGTTTAAGTGGAAGTACGGTTATGGGGGTACATCATTCCCAGAGTATTAGCGAGAGATACTTTTCCCGATGAAGCTAATATCTGAAGCAACATTGGTATGCTTTTGAAGTGAAGTATCATTGCAAAATTATGTGTAGTGTGCAAAACCTCGAGGGAAACTAAACGTTTGTACCTTTTCTTCTTCCTCCTGTTCATTTTCTTCTCTCCTTCTGCTGCTTCTCTTCTCATTCTCCTTAGAAGGAGACCTGAAAGCCCTTATAACAACAGTCAACCACGAGCTCCCCCCAATCTTCCCCATCGAAACTGTTCACCAAGTAAACTCTTACTGCATCTAAGTCAAAAGCAACTTGTAACAAAAACTCTGTGTGAGTGGTTGGGGTCTTCAAATGCTGAAGGCAAAGAGATATATGAATTGGGGGGAAAAGAACAAACGTCCCCAAGTTGGTCTTGCTAGTCCATGTATGTGGGGGAACAGACCCTCCATTATATAAGACAAATCATTAACATTTACAGCATATAATGCTAAAGCAGTCGAGTGTTTTCTGTGGCACGGGCAAACACTGTCCGGGGTTCTGTGTCAGACTGTAAGAGAAACCACGAAAGGGAGTAATCTCGAGACTGATGAAAGCAGGGGCAGAAGAGAAGGGGTGCTTTTGAAGCTTTTGTTCTTTTATGTTTCAGTAAAAACAAGTAGGGATTTCTCATTGCTTCACGCTCACCTAACCTTAGCGCTAGGCGATGATGCTGTCTTGGGGAACTGGATTTGTGAGGAAGAGAGATCCTGCCATAGAAAAGAAGCACGTAAATTTCGGTATTATTCAAGTACTCCATGGCAGTGTGGGAAGTGTCCTTGTGAAGTGCCCCATTGGATTGGACTGTTGGAAGGAATTCTCAATTGGAGGAAAGATTTGCTTCCAGTTACCACTCCTTGTATTGCATATGATCTTATCCTTGAAAGATACTGGTTGTGGATCCGGTGGACCAGTCAAATACTATATAGGATTCTCTGCCTCTCCTTACTGTCGTTCCTTTTTTGGATACTTTTGGCAGGTTTCACGTGCTTAACTCTTGGGCTGTCAGGTAATATATTATAAACGTGATATTGTCACCTGCATTCACCATGTGAATCAAGCTTTTGGAGCTCCGAGTGCTTTTAATGTCCGTCTTGTTTTCTTTCTTCTCCTTTAATGCTGGACGATATAGTGCATTTTGTCATTGCACGAAACGATCAAAGTGCTACTCCCGCAGACAATCTTTTATTAAGTCCTGCTGTCTATTTAAAGTTTTTAGGACCTACCTAGTTCGAAGCCTGATTCGAATCCACAAAGCTTCAGACGAAGGAGGACTCTCCCTGGGCGCTGCACGTCCAACCTTTTGGATCATGAAGGGTCGTCCTTGCTCTGAGGAGACAAATTAGGCTTTCACGTCCCAAATTTTTATTCGCAGTTGAAAGTTTATCTTGATACAAAGAATACTAAAAATATTTAGTGTGGTTCGCCTTTAAAAATGCTTGAAATTTTGAAAGAAACAAACAGCAAACAAGCAGTATCAAATTTGAATAGGATTTTAGTGAACAAGTTATGTGCAACAACCTTCTTTTTAGTAGTCTCCCTCTTACTAAATGTGTTCCATGCGAGAGACTATTTATAGGTCAAAAGCACATTTAAGGAGTATTTGTCATGATTGATGACTTTGATGTCATATGAGATATTCATTTATGTTGTCTTCTGCACATTTTCCTGTCCTTAGTGTTGAAAATATTTCTGATAATGACTTGTTTAAAGTGATTAGATGTTAAGTTGAATTTTAATATTATGTTAGAAAAATCTAATCTTCCTTGAAACTCATTTTTAGAGGAGTATGTTTTTTAAAAAAATAAATAAAAAGCATATACTGTTGTCCTTAATAAAAATAGTCTAATCACATTATAATTTCTATCAACTTTCCTCTTTGTTGGACTACTTGTGTTTATTTTTTTCTTTGGAATTGCAAATCAGCTATAAGCACCTGTGCTCGTACGAGAACATGAAATAGTTGGTCGAAGAGACAAGGGGGGGAGGTTGCAACTTATCAACTTGGTACAAAATTAGGGATTTTTTGAAAATAAAGGAAATCACAAGGGTCAAACTACAAAATCGCCTTTCTTCCTTGATACGACGCATGGCATAGACCCTTCCCGAAAGAATGAGAAGCTTGCGAATAGGAAAACATCAATCTTAGTGGTGACGATTAATGGGTCCAGAACTTTCACTCCAACGTTCAAGAGCCCTCTCCAATCTTCTCTAGACTATCTATATATCTCCAGTTCTCCTCCTTTATCTAACCATCCCAATTCAGTATCCTTCGCAGAAACAAAGAAGCCCTCCTCTGTCCAGCATTGCTTCTAAATCTTTCTCTGTTTTTCTTTCTGTGCTTAGCTTAGTAACACCATGGCTTCAATGTTAACTTGCTCATCATCACCTTTGGTGTCACCCCACAAAGCCAGGACTTCAATTAAAGCCGGCCCTGTTCCCTGCTCGGCTACTTTCCCTTCAAAGACTTTTGGCACAACTAGGTCGTCAAGGCTGTCTTTGGTGAGAGCTCAGGCTGCTGGAGAACACAAAGACACGTCCGTGGATGTGCAAGTCAATCAGGGCAACCAAGGTACCTCGATAGAGTCCAGGCCTAGAAGGTCGGCCGTTGATGTTTCACCATTTGGTAAGTCTGATGTCTGCCATGTTATCTTATGTGTGCGCTGGGTCCCATTGACAGTAACTTAGTTGGTAAATCGACGCATCAATTTTGCTTCTTTGGGATGGCTTTATCTCTGACCAATTCAGATTAGTATTTCAGTCAAAATGACAATCGGATGATAGTTGGCCGTAATTAACATTCTCTATACGAAAGTAATGTGAGTAATTCACTGATAATAACAAGGTTAAGAAAGAGATGATGATAGTCAAATTAACAGCAGAAGTAATAAAGTGGTGGAGTGCTGGCAAGGTAAAGTTCATGTATACTATACAAAGATGAGGGAGGAAATGATAAAAACATAACTTGGGAATATCTAATGACTATGGTCATAAGAAAAGCCTAAAGAGTAAAGAGGCACACCCTACGTGATATTGCATCATGTGTTTTGTTACACACTTGGCTCTAGGAGTTGCTTTTCCTGCAAAAAAGAAAAAGAAATTTCGAATAAAATGAAAAGGAGAATGGAAGCTGATTTGTGGAGAAGCAGAAAAGACAGCCAAAAAGGAAAAGCAAGGAAAAGAAAAAGTTAGCTTGTCTGATGATCATGACAGACCAATTATTCTTCTGTCATTGAAAACCCAACTCATTATAAGGTTGCACCATGCGAGGGGGGGACACTTTTTCAGTTCTGTCTCCTATGTGGTGTGATATTCTATAAGCAAGTTATCCAGGAGATGGTAAAAAAAGGAAGAGGAGACATGATTTCCAGGCGAATATAGTTTTTGTTGTTCTCATATATGTGCTTAGCGCAAGTAGCAAATCATTAGCATCTTCACATCCAGAGCAAAAATTAGATTATACTCAACTTAAATGTTCTACAATTAGCCCAAAAAACTAAATATGTGGCAATTGTTTCACAGGCTTATTGGACCCGTTGTCCCCGATGAGGACTATGCGCCAGATGCTGGACACAATGGACCGTCTCTTCGAGGACGCCATGACATTCCCCGGCAGGAGCCGGTCGGCTGGGGAAGTACGTGCGCCTTGGGACATCAAAGAAGAGGAGCATGAGATCAAGATGAGGTTTGACATGCCTGGACTTGCCAAGGAAGATGTTAAGGTCGCTGTGGAGGACGATGTGCTTGTTATTAAAGGAGAGCATAAGAAAGAGGAAAGTGGGGATGACTCCTGGCAGCGTAGGAGCTTCAGTTCCTACGACACTCGTCTTAAGCTTCCTGATAACTGCGATAAGGATAAGATCAAGGCAGAGCTTAAGAACGGTGTCCTCTTTATTTCTATTCCTAAGACCAAAGTGGAACGCAAGGTCATTGACGTTGCGATTCAGTGAAAGCATTACGAGTCTATATGATGTTGCCTCTAGTTAAATTCGTGGGTTTTCTGCTTTCCTTTTTGAGTGTTGCCTTTTGTTTTTCCCTTTTTCTTACTACCCTGTAATGGTGTACCTCTAAATGTATATATAAAGACGGATATAATATTTCTCGTATTCATGACTAAATTCTTCTTGGAATCGTCAAACTTTCTCTACCAGAGAGAACGTAATTGACATGACTGGCAATTTTGGATATCTATGAGAATTGACAGTCTACAGAAATCTTGGGGGGGCAGAGGAACTGTTCTGTTAGAAAGTCTATTCCACCAACCCTTTTAGTTTGTAAGTGTTTTAATCGCTTGGGAACACAGCCCTGCATGCGCTGGTAAGCAAGTTTGGGAACTCTGAAATGTGAAAAGTTCTTCAACTGCTGGTAAGAAGGTCTATTCCACCAAAATTTCCGGGACTATTTCCAGCTCGCGACGTTCCAGCCCTGTGTCCTGTTTCTCTGTTACGGTATCTCTTATCCGATAAACGCGCTAAATGGGTAACGATATGTTGAAAATGAGTGTTATCCCACACCTAGTTGAAAGTGAAAGGATGAGTTTATACTCTTTTAAGTAATGAGAATTTTTTATTTAATATCTTAAAGTTGTAAGATGGGTTATATTCTCTAATACAATTAGACGTTGAAAAGTTGGAAAATGGTCAGACGGATCTATCAGAACCCCTTCTAGTCCAGTTCAGGCGATATCAACGGTTCTTACGGCTGCAAGTTTCATTATCATGGTCAAGCAATTTTGTACGGAAGCGTAAAAGTATCTTCAGCACTTTGGAAGAAACGTGTACAGCCCACTGGAGTGGCTGATACTTTCTCTGTTCCAAATCTAAGTGTTGAGTTTTGTGCATGACAGGTTTTCCATGGACTAAGGCTACCACCTACGTTAGGAAGGGGGACAAGAAGGGATGTGGCACTATTAAGGATTTGAAAACACCATCTCCGAAACAGAGCAGGCCCTAGCATAGTCACCTGATGACCGCCAGAGCTTCTTCTGTGGGTCATGCGAGATGGGATTGTCTTTGAAAACCCATACCGGAGTTGTTAATTAATTACCAAGTTGATAGAAAATTGCAAATATCATCAGTTAACTAGCGTTCTAAGTAGAACACGTCGAGGATGAAGCTGTAACTTCATTTTTCGTCACCTAACAGTTCTTTATTTTAGTCCAAGGCGAGAAGATGGGCATTGCAACCACTTTGTAGGAGGATTTCTAGTTAATTATCAACCCGTCTCTCGTGGAAAACTAAACATAAGCCTAATAACACCACCGAGATCATGACAAGCCAACCCCTATTTCTAATACAAGGTTTAACAGATAAAAAACACATCGAGCCAAAAGCTGATAAGAAGAACTGTTGATTCCCGTGTATTATGACAATAACCATCCATCAGCCATGGCTGTCTTTTTCTGTTTCCGGGTTTCCCTTTCGGCGATGGACATGGTAAGGAAAATACTAGAACATATAACAGCTACACTGCAACTTTACTCGCATCCTTCCGGGATGGATTCTAGCTTCGGCGTCCAATTTGTCGAGTGATCCATGGATTTGCATGCTTGTTTCTCGATCCCGGACAGAACGTCTTGCACTGATATCTGCTTTGCCAGTAAATCTTGCAGCTGTTGTCTTGTTATAACAATCTTAATCCTCTTTACAGCACTGGGTTTTTCGCCGTCAGGTGTGGATGAAACATCTGCAGGGCTAGCAGTACAAACAGAACTCTTGGAAGGAAGCAAGTAGTAGATTTTACCTATCTTCAACTCGTAGTTCGGTGGGAGATGGTCCGTAGCTTCCCTGGATAAACCGATAGCCGAGCCGGAGAAGTTCTCCAAGATATCCTTGACAATCATTGGCCTGCTGAACTCTAAAACCTTCCCATCCATCTTGACAATCTGTAAAACTCTTCCATGCTCTGCGGCAACATCCACGACCCGAAGTCCGGTTCTGGGTTTGGAGAGAGCAAAGCAATTGCCCATTTTGCTTCAGACAAGAAAAGAGCTCTAAAGAGTCGAGATGGTGTTAAACAACTAAAGAGGCATATTGAACACAGAGTCTAAAACTAGGAAGCTTTTGTGTTTTAATGGTCTGAACACAGAGTCTAAAACTAGGAAGCTTTTGTGTTTTAATGGTCTGGAAGCAAAGGCAGAAGGGCATACATATATATATTAAGGCTATGCGTAGGAAGATGGGTTTGTTTCGGGCAGAGTGGAGCAGTAGAAAACTACCTTTCTGTGAAAAAAACGAGTAGTGTGAATTTGAAGTCAAAGGAAAGAGGCAGTAAGATTTAAATTGTGAAAAGCAAGGAAAGGAAAGAACATTTTCAACACGCATGCAAGACAGGTCGGTTAGTGGAAGGTGGCGCATTCCCATATCTCATCTACACTGATCTTAACCTCTATTTATGTAACTAGCAGCCCACTATTGTGTTTGTCACACGGTCCACTTTTTTGCTGTAAACAAACGCCATGGCTGCACAAGTGGCCTCCCATACGGGTTAGGCGCCACTTTAGACTAAACTAAAGTCTCTCAGTATGGGGCAGGAGCCTAGGAATATCCAGGTGAACAGATGAAGGGTGTAAAAGATCGGTTCATTTTGTACTGGTCTATAAAATATCATGCTTATAACCGTCCCTTCTTAATTTATTATTCATGTTTTCTAGTTACATCATCCTTATGTTGTTGGTGATGTCAAAGAACCATAAACTTTTAAAGTTTAATCGTTCCTTCTTGAGAACGAAGGGGTAGAAAAATAGGATAAGCTTGTTGTGGGGCTTAATCAATTAGAAATTGGCTCACTGGTCCATTCCTCAAAACTATTCCGATAAGAATAGATGGCGCAGTAGAAGGATATGATTGATTGGGTTTGCAGGATAAGGTCATGCTGAGGTGCAGTTGACGCATAATGGTTTAGGTCGCAGTGGGAGATGGTTTAGATTTTCAGGTTCTGCTTGCCGGTTAACAGTGCCTCCTGTACCCGGATATCTGTCAATGCCAATTGGACTCCAGTAGATGGATATAAAAGACAAGACACTAAAGACGAAATAGCATCAGGAATAAGAATTCCATCGTCTTTCTTTCTAACCACATCAGTATAGTTTTGCCATAGAGCGGCTAGGCTAATTCAAATTGGCATATACATTGTAAAGAAACGACTAATATGAACTGCATAAAGCATAAAGCAAAGACGACTAAACAACATGCCTACGTTTTTGCAAAATTCAAACACTGTGTCCCATCTGCGTTAAATACACAAAAGAATTACAGAAGTTCTTGTTGCTGACCCACTAAAGCTTCACCGAAAGACCGCAAAATCTACTTGTTTAAGTGCTCGTAGGTTTGGGGGTGTCTCCACTTCCATAATCTCGTTATGACACCCGGGGAAAAGAAGGGGAAAATCACAAGACAAAGATTTTCTCCCACAAAAAGAGTGCACATGTAAGTATTATTCTATTGGCTCGTTGACTTGCCAAGTGTGTTTAGTCCAACACATCCAAATCCAACGTACCTAACCCTAATTCTAGACCTGGCAGGAGGCTTAGTAGTGATTTTTTTGATCAGCCGACGAAGAATATCCTTTGAGTTCCCAAATTCCACAAATCTCCAACGGCTTGAGCTTCACTTAACATCACACAACTGTAAAATCATTACTGGTTAGGTTGCAGATTTGCACAGTTTTAGGTGACAAAGTCAACTGTATCTTCGTCTTCCATGTGGTGAACGAGGACCACTAGCTCTGCTGGCCGGTTAGAGGAGAATTAGTCCCCGGAACCACAACTTGAGGGCCTGTGGGAATTGAGGAAGGCCAAGCTATTCAGTCCCTTTCGCTGGAAAAGATACAGTTACCATGTGGGGTGTACTTGTGGGATCAAAACAACCAGTTTTTTGGTCTTGTTTAGAGCAATCAATTCAGTCCTGTTCTCTCATAAATCCATGGATAACACCGTTGAATCTGCTTCGTTTCTCTGTTATTTAAGATTATAAGAATACACCGCTTAGGTTAAACATTGTTTTAATGTTTGCTTCATTATTAGTTAGAATATCCGAACTTTGATATATGCTCCAAATCACGTTCGAATTTGTTGATACCAAAAGACAGAAAAATGACAACGCCAATTTTTTAGACGAAAACCATCTTCAATTTTCTAGTTTTACTTAATACTTGACATAGTTTGAAAACTCTTGACAAATTATAAATCTAAATGATGATTGTGTGCATAATATAGTCTTCAAATCCTAATTCAACTTGTTATTATCTAGTAAAACCCTGGTCAAATTGTCGCTGCGCCCACCCTGCAAGTGGGACACCTGTGTTTGCGAAAAGGCTTAGTGGAGTGGCCGTCATCACCATGAGCCCCCATCCAGAGGGATTTGCCTCCCCATCGCGGCTCCACAGGTTCATGAATCATAACAGTTCGTCCAGTGGATTCCATGGCCACAGCTTGATAATGATTGAATTTTTTTGCACCTTTCTCGATCACTTTCTATCTTTTTTGGGTCAACAAAATAACCTTCCAGTTCCCTTCCTAAAGAGCAGTATCCGCTGCACGATTTCGCTCACTTTTTCCTCTTTTTCTCTTATGTCGGCCTCCAGAAAGCTTTAGGGTTGGTTTATAATGGGTTGTTAGATGGAGGCTAGGAAAAGCCTTACCCTCCTCGGCTTGAAGAACAAGGAAACTCTTGTATGCGTTTATGATGACGACAACTAGGAAGTAGTGTTTTCTTCGCTTTATCGTCCTGGGAAAACACCCGAAGAAAAGATAAAGGAGAAGCAGATTAGTTTCGTGAGTGAGAATACCTCCAGTTATGAGCTTAGGAAACTATCGACCTCGCCAAGTTACGAGAAGATGCTATCAGGGAAATTGTTAGAAAGATTAAGTACCAAAGATGGATTACTAAAAGTTATATTATGAGATAATATTGATACTTGAATATGCATCAATGATTATGCTATAATACCATGAATAACTTGAGAAAACAGAAAAAACTCGGGGCAAATTCCTCAAATTATATTCAAAGAAAGAAATTGAAGTTAGTAGAAAGATAGAGTTTCTAATAAGGTTGCATAAAAAAAGATAAAATTTGAAAGTGGAGCCTTCTTCTCTAATAAGATGATTTTTTTCATTATATCAAATCTTCAATTGAGAAAGGATTTAACTAGATTATCGTCATATACCAAAATCTAAGAGATTTTTAATGTAGAAATGGTGAAATGTTCTTAGCTTTGTGCATTTGTCTTTTATCCACAAAATATAAAATAGAGGATTACAAGTTCTTATTGGTTTAGACTTCATCAAAGTTAAAGAAAATGAATAGCTTGAAAGTTGACATGGTTCTGGTGAGTCTTTTACCCTACCATGGCACCAAACTAGTTCCAACACATCTTAAGTGCCTGTATTATTAACAATGAAAATCTCTATTGCCAAAGGACTGATGCAAAGCCGCAACACTATGATTTGCATCTACATTTGCCATTTCCCCTTTGTAAGGCCCTTGGTTTTTATCACTATTATAGGACAATTGGTTCGTGGAACTATCACAAGACAATTGGTTTGCAGAACAATTTGTATTTCCACAAATAATAAAGGGAAGTACACAAGTAATGAGTTGGTTCAATTTTTATGTGAAAATGAAATGATACAATAATTTCCTTGTTCATATACTCCACAATAGAACAGAATTGTAGAAAGAAAGTATTTACATATTATGAAGCTTGGATGTTCTATGGTCGTATCTCTATAATTGAGACATCTATATCTATCTCATTAACAAAGAAAGGAAAGGATGCAAGCAACTAAGAAGGTTTTCGACTGAAAGTCTTGTTTGAATGAATGCCTGTAGATTTGCCTAATTGAGAACTCCACATACACTACTAGACACTGTGCTACTTTACCCCAATTTTTTCACATATTTTTCATGTCACAACCTTCCAAACACACGTTGCCTATTACTAAAAACTGTGACCAGCTCATTTCCTCTTCCTCACTTAAAGTCTACCCATCCTCCAACTCGCACTCAGAACATGACAACACATAGCCAACTTGGGATTTATAAACCCAATTTCCACTATTTATTGATCTCAACCCTCATAATTCCACAAGTGCCAACTTCCTTTTGTAAGGCCTTAGAGCATCCAAGGTGGTTCTTTGCCATGTAAATGCATATGCATGCTCTACACAATAAATCAACCCGGACATCAATGCTATGACATCCTAAGATAAATATGGTAGGTTAGAAATGGGTTTTTAAGCCCAACTTAACTATGGATAACTCTCTTGATAAAAAAAATGTGAAATTTGTCGGCAAAGGCTTTCACCAAGAATTAGGAGTTGATTTTTTAGAAATTTGTTTCCTATCATACAAGAACCATTGAAAATGCATTGTCCACATTATGTTGCTATATTGCCTAACCTTGAATGCATGGTTCTTTGCCATGTAAATGCATATGCATGCTCTACACAATAAATCAACCCGGACATCAATGTTATGACATCCTAAGATAAATATGGTAGGTTAGAAATGGGTTTTTAAGCCCAACTTAACTATGGATAGCTCTCTTGATAAAAAAAATGTGAAATTTGTCGGCAAAGGCTTTCACCAAGAATTAGGAGTTGATTTTTTAGAAATTTGTTTCCTATCATACAAGAACCATTGAAAATGCATTGTCCACATTATGTTGCTATATTGCCTAACCTTGAATGCATACAAGGATGATTGTCCACATTATGTTGCTATATTGCCTAACCTTGAATGCATACAAGGATGAGAATAACTCTAATTGTTGTAACTTTTAAGAAGCCAATCTATATGATCTAGCTTTTAGGTTTTCCATGATTCTCATTTTCGAGATTATGTATACACTCTCCATCATGCTTTATATGAGCTCAAACAGTCTTTGTGAGCTTGGTTCAATAGGCCATCCACCTTTCTTCTTGACCTAGGCTTTCTTTACTTACCATTTGATCCATCTTTATTTGTATATGATCATGAAGGTATTGAACTTTGCTTGCTTTTGTATGTTGATGACTTAATTGTCATAAAGAATTCTTTATATCACATAGATAGCTTCATTCACCAACTTAGATCTAACTTTGCTGTCAGGATTCTTGGATAACTTTATTTTTTTAATTAGCATTCAAGTTTCTCATGATTTGGAAGGTTTCACTCTCACACACCAACACTATGACTTTGACATTCTTTATCGAGCTACAATGATTTATTGTCATTCTTTTTTCCATTTTGATACGTATTAAATGTAATGTCATCTAACAAGGTGGAAGTCGTTTTCTTAGCCTACACTTTTTAAAAGTCTTCTAGGTGCTTTATAATATATAACTCTTACATAGCTAGATTTGAGCTTCTTTGTTAATAAGCTTTGCTAGAAAATGCCATTCCATGGCATTATTAGATTTGGTCTTTGCATTCATTGAAACATTGGAAGAGGTTGATTAGGTTGGTTATACTAAGACATGTCACTCCATCATTAGCTTTTGCATGTTTTTGGATACAAATCTTGTTTCATGAATGGAAAAACATCAAGCTACCATTTCACACTCATTTATATAGGTATAATATTGCACTTTTATTACTAGCATTTCCAAAATTACAAGGATCTTTCATTTACTTTGTCACCTTAGAATAAATCTTTACATTTACTATTTTTCATAGCAATAATTTTTCTACCTTGTATTTAATTACCAAACCAGATTTTCACAATTAATTCAAGCATTTGGAAGTAGACTACTATTTTGTAAGAGAGAAAGTGGCCTAAGGAACCTTCATCATGGACCATGTCTCTCCCTTTGAGTAATTGATAGATATTTTCACCAAACCCTTATCTTGGCATACCTTTGAAGTTTTGCACAACAAGCTTGGCATGATAGCTTGAGAGGGAGTGAAAAAGATATAGTTATGGTGCTTCTTCCACCCTCCCATGGCACCAAACTAATTCCAAAACACCTCAAGTCCATACACTATTAACAATAGAAGTTTCTATTTCCAAAAGACTAGTGCATGGAGAACAACTACCAAATGCATATATGTACCCATTCAATGACATTGAAGAAGCTACAACACTTTGGTTTGCTCCCCTATTTGCCATTTCTCCTTCACAAGACCTCTAGTTTTTGTCACCATCATAAGGTAACTTGTTTGTAAAACCAACTTAGGTCAACTGGTTTGCAAAACAACTTATATTTCTACAAGCTCCTTAAAAAGAAATTTCTTAACATTATAAGCACTGTAAACTATCTCAAACTTTCTAGCATTGTAAGCACTACAAATAAACTCTTAAGCATTTTTAACCTTTCACTAGTCATTTCTTTATTTATAGGTTTTTTAACACAACAAATTTTTAACCTTTTTTCTCAAATCAAAGATGAATGAGTCTTTTTAGTATTCCAACATAAAAACATTGCAATAATACCCATGAATGAAGCGGATGCCAAACTTTCCCTTTACCTTAAACAAGTTATGCATCTTCAAATACCAATGAACGTAGTAGTAGACATGTACAATTCTCTTCCTTTCCCATTGCCTTAGAAGTTGCAAATAGGAATATACATGGAAGTAATGCCACCTTACACTCATACTAACATGGTAGCCAGTCTCAATCATTCCAATAGCAATTAATTGAATCAAAAAGGCAAAGTAATCAATGAGATAGAGATAAAGCATTTGGATAAGTACCTTCATTTTATCTTTTAGTGATTAAGCATAGTGTGTAATTTATAGACACCATTATGAGGTTTAAATTGATTGAGGCACAACAATGCATCCTGTAGAGAGTTATAACTTTCTAAATACTTTTCATAATTTCTAAATGCATTGTATTATGGTATCATGACTTTTGTAAGGATGAGGTAATGTGGGGTCTTTTTCTTTTCATGTTCAAGTGGCCGACATTTGGCTTGTGAGACATGTGTGACAATGGTGGGCCTTCTGTTTGATTTTGATCAATATTTGTCATTTTTCCTCCACAAGGCTCTTGATTTTTACCATCACTGCAAGATAATTAGTCTATAGAACTATTGTGGGACAATTGATTTGCAAAACTACTACAAGACAACTAATTTGCAAAACAATCCTTGATTTTACAAGCTATCTCCAACATCCTAACACCACAAGCTATCTTTAGTAACTTAGCACCACAAGCCAAATCTTTGATATTTCCACCATCCCCAGACAACTTCCCACTAGTCATACCTTTATTTAAAGGTTTTGTAACACAACAAATTTTCAGTCAATCCTCTTAGATCAAAGATGAAACAGTCTCCCTAGTATTCTAGCATAAAGACAATGTGTAATGCCCATGAATGAAATGGGCAATGAACTTGCTTTCTATCTTGAACAAGTTACACATGAAAGCATCCTTATAGACTAGTGAATATAGAAGTAGACATGCCTACTTCTCTTCTTTTCTCATTAAATGTATGAGAGACGCATGTAAGATAGTTCATGAAATTTGTGCCACCTAACACTTATACCAATGTGGAAGCCACATTCCCAAGTCGTTCCAGCATGGACTTGCCTCTCACTTGGGGTTTGTCAACCAAAGAAAGTGAATTGATAGGCTCCTCCCACTTGCCTAACAACCCTCAAGTCTAACACATGCAAGCCCCACAAGTTGAAGTCTAAAGATAAGAAATATAGATATTTGTTGTTGGCTATAATGATGTATCTCTAGAATGTAGTTATAAGTGAGTATAACATTGTGTTTATAAATAGGTAACAAGTAAGCATGAAGTTGTATTTAAGATTTTTTTTTTTTTTGTAACCATACTTTTAATAGTTTAGTAGAAGCTCAATCTTTTTCAAGGCTTCATTTCACTCAAATCTTAAATTTATTTTTGGCTTCCATACGATAATAAGAAAAAGCACAAAAAGAATGGATTGTAATGTTTTGACTAGCCTAATGTTAAGAATATGGCAAATAACAAAATTTTCATCAAAATTTATATGAAAAATATGATTAAATAAGTTATTTATTACAAACTCAAAAATCATTCCTTTGATTTTTAAAATAAAATATCTAAGTTCAAAATTTTTAATTAAAAAAGCTTATGAACTTTTTAGATAAATTTTCTTTTTCCCTCTTGAGCACCACAAGCAACGAGCCATTTGTTTTTGTTGTGATCAGTAATTTTGCAACATCATCTAATATAGAAAGGAAATTGTCAAACATGTTTAAGTTTTCCATTCATAAACTTGTCATGGTCAAAAAATAGATCCAAAACTGATTTGTTAAAAAAATAATGGTCAAGAATAGAAGGGCAAAACCCATTGGTTTTATGAAGACGTGTAGTGAGTCCCGTTTCAGTGCTTATATAGGCTCTGTGATATGGGCTCAAATCGAAGTGACCCAGCTTCGCTTTTCTGGTTTGCCTCTCTTCCTTTTTCGCCAGAAATGGGCCTGCGCAGATTCATATTCAGATACAAGTGACCTCCACTTTTATCTGCTTCCAGTCCAAAACGAGGAGCATTAGATTGAGGAATAAGACAATCATCCATCAACATAATCGCAAGATCCACCTGGAACCTATTTAAAATTTGATAAACGAAGTGCCCAGTATAGATTAGGTCCATCACAGTTTGGCATGATAAACAATCTGAAATAATAAGTTCCATCCAGTTTCGATGAATAGGACACTCCATTTCGTGCTTGTCGCTTGCTCCCAAAGGACATAAATAAATAGATAAATTACATGTTATAAGCTCATCCTTACTAGGGACAAAAGCTTTTTGTTCATCGTACTATAATATGTTATAAATCAAAATATTTAGCTTTGTGCAATCAGAAAAGAAAACCAAAAAAAAACAATTTTTTTTTAATCTTTTTAAGATATCCATAATTAGGTTTAATAATTATTTCTCTTTTTAAAAATTTTCGATTATGAGGAGGAATTTTGGACATATATTCCACAACAAATTTGAACATAATCATATCTTGCGTTCTCTCTTAGCGATGCAAAGCTGATTTAGCTTAAGAAGTGCATTAGCTTTTGTAGAGATGCAATAATGGATCTGCGAAAGCTTCAAAGCAAAAAGGTGACGGGGAGAGAGAGAGAGAAGAAGAAGAAGAAGAAAAATCACTATGTTGAATTGTCTATTGAATAATATATTTATATGTATGAGAGATCCTGATTATATTAACTTATGTTAAGTTGAACATTAAATTGAGTATTAACATGCATAGGAGAAATTCTTATTATATTGATTTATGTTGAATTGTTTACTAAATTAGATATTTAACATGAACATAACAACTTTCTTATATGGATTTTATGAAGTGTTATCTATTATCAAATCTTAGATTGAATCTAGTCGTTTAGCCAACTAGCTTAGTAGTGAGTTAGCAGGGGTTTTAACTATGATGTTTGGAGTTAGACACCCCATGTGTGTGAGTTGGGTGTGTGCATTATAATATTAAAAAAAACTAAATTTAAATTATATATTTAACATGAATACAACAACTTTTTTATATGAATTTTATGAAGTGTTATCTATTATCAGATCTTAAAGTGAATCTATCTTTAATAATTTAAATCGAATAAGACTCTATTATTGGTTTTTATGTTCAAAGAAATTCTATCTTTGTAATTCTTGAACAAAACTCTATCTTATTTGATATAATAACAATACTTAAAGTAGAGCGTTATTAATCTAAAGACTTCTAAACCTATTTATAATTCATGCATAAAACAAGGATGTGAAGGTAAAATACCAAGGATATCCTTGTATCACATGCATGGTTCTCCACTCTACAATAGCTCAATCATAATGGTTTAAGCAAAGGGGCGATGAATCTTCCTTATTTCTATCAATAGTCTAAACCCCACAAAATGTTCCACAGAAACCTATACTCTTAAGAATAACATATTGGTCATTACGCGGAATAATTTATGCTGCTAAGAGAAACAATATTATATATTATGGATAACGAATATATATGTAAACTTTGTGACTGATGGAGCAGATGAGGAAAAAGGAGATGGCGGAAGTTGAATACAGCGAGGCACGTATCTTTGGACCCGTTAAAGGATTGCGAAGCAATGATTTGGCAGAAGATAATTACGGAAATATACTACCTTCAAATTTTATTGGAAATTTCTTGTATAGTTGCATTATTTGTCATTTCCCCACTTGCACTTTTCCTTGCTGTCCCTTCTGCTTTTTCGCTTCCTATTTGATATTGAATTCAAAAGAAGTCCTTATAATTTACGTAATTCTTCCCTAAATTTCCGCCGCTGCTCGTATCCTTTTTTCTTCTGGCTTTGATCTCCCGTGTTTTCTAGTCCTCCACGGCGTTGATGAGTGTTTCTTGTGGAATCTGAGGGGACGTGGCTGTGCAAGTTTAAAAGGTTTTAGCCTGAAAGAGAAGAACAAGAAGCAAAAAGCAAAAAGCACGTGTTGGTGGGATTTATTTGATTGACTGGTTTCCTGTCATATTTGTGATCAAGTTGTTCTTCCTGAATTCCTTTCTCTTGTCAACTTTGTTTTGCCTTCTGGGTCTGGTTTTGATCGGGCTCAGGGTGGTTTATTTGGCGAAGAGGTTGTCTGCTGCTTCGTATATTGTGGTATTTATGTCCCAACAGAGGCAAACTAAGATGGTGGGTGCGAACAATGGCAAACACTTAGGTGACACAACCTACACCAAGATCTTTGTCGGAGGTTTGGCTTGGCAGACTCAAAGGGACAGCTTACAGGGTTACTTTGAGCAGTTTGGGGAGATTCTAGAGGCTGTTGTGATTGTTGACAAAAACACAGGAAAATCAAAAGGCTATGGCTTCGTAAGGCAGCCTGTTCTATAGCCTCTGTATACAGCGATCTGATAACATTCACATGTGGCGTTTAATCTCTGATTTGATTTTGTTTCTTAGGTAACGTTTAAGGATCCGGATTCGGCCATGAGAGCTTGTCAAAACCTGTATCCTGTGATTGATGGAAGAAGAGCAAATTGTAACCTTGCTGCCTTTGGTGCACAAAGAAACCATTCAGCCACCCCTCAACGAGGTCGGAAAATTGTCAAGATTTACTTGTTAAGAGTTTATGACGTTAATCTTAGTAGGCAGGAAAAGTTTGATTTACATAAGTCAAAAGCTATTCTATCTTATCTTAAGTAGGTATGATCTTATATTGATTACTGTTCCTTACCCCCAAAAAAAAAAAAAAGATGCAGGAACGGAGAAATTCGGATCATCTTTTCGAACCATGGCTCCAGTTTCTCCCTATGTTCATCAAAACGTTCCCCACTACGGATTCCCACATCCATCATATGGGTAAACAAAAGATTCAGCAGTAGAAATTACCTTCTTTTAGAATTAACTACATGTTATATGGATCTAGCTACTCGCTGTCTTCTAAATGTTCTCTCTTCAACATTCAGGTTTCCTTACTACCCACAAGACATGTTTACGATGGTAAGTTTTTATTCTTATTTCTAAGTTCTCTCTTGCTCACGAATTAACCCAATCATTGAGACTTTCAATTCAAAATTGATAGATGTGATGTAAATCATTAGGAAGTGTATAGCAGGCAACAGTTTGTATCCTAATTTCTTGCTCATAAACAAAGGCTTTATGATATTAACTTGTGATTGCTAATCATTGATGTTGGGACAGGATCATTACTCCGCCTGAAAACAACTTTTAATTTGAATCAAATTGTGTTTATGCAGAACTATTACAATGTATATGGTGGGCAACAATCACCATCTTATTACGGGTTTGTGGCAGCCGGCGCTCCTGGGGTCCATAATTACTACCCATTCCCTGCTCAACCGGGACACAATGATCCAGCACAGGGTCCCAAAATGATGCAGTACTCTTCGTTTCCTCCCCAGTACCGTGCACTTGGGATCGTTCACGTTCCCACGTCAGTTTCCCCATCTACCACTGCAACAAGTTGAGTCTCTAAGCTACGTTTTGTGTTCAATGATTTATCACTTTTTCTTATTAAGTTACAGCTTCTAACCACTCTTATCGATGAATGCAGCAAAACCAGGAGGAGAACCCTCAGAACAGAGTTCCTCAGGAGAGTCTTGATGACAAAAATTACTTATGTTCCACGAGTAGAACAGTCGACAGAAACAGCAGAAAAGATTACAGAAAGTCACAGACCATAGCAGATAGAAGAAAGGAACAGTTCTCTTTATTCTTTTCCAACATGCCTACTCAGGTGAGATGGGGGGAAAGCAAGCAACATAGAAAACAATAGGTAGTTCATTCAGGGAACAGGTGATTTGGTACCTAGAGCCTGTTCTACTAATCAAACTCGGTGCCCAATTCATTATCCTTTCGTTTTTCATTAGACAATCATTTTGCATACAAATATAGTGTTCTTATTTTCCTTTCTGATTTGCAAAAAAAGTTATCTAGAATCAATTTTGGTAGACATTTTCAGATCCTTGTTCTTCAATCTTTGGAGTTCTATGGCGAACCCACCTTGCTTTTTCTTTTTATCTCCGACCTCGTTACCGGCATTAGTTTGTCAATTCTGAACGTCAAGCTCAGATAGCTTCAGTATTAGCTCGTCATATTTGATTACTCAATATTTAACTTTATCCTTGGTGATCACAATCGAGTAAGCTGCAAGTTAAAGGCCAACAAAGGATGTCTTTGTCCCTCTTGTTCAATGGAATTCTCTGCACGTAAAGGTTTCTGTCCATCACTTTCCTTCGACGCCTTTTCTGCCTCATCCAACTACCGGAAATTTCCTATTGGGACTGGTACTTTGTCGGAATCAAAGAGGTTACCGAGTGGATCGCGAGCGTGTAGGCCTTTGGTGATCAAACTTGTACATGCTAGTTGGACGGATTCTGCTTATTAATTCGTTAAAGATTGGAATGCTGAAAACCATTGGCCAGAGGTAATACACGCCCCAGATTTTGACGGGAAGATAAAGATCTCTTTCGGGGACAAAATCCAAACCTTTCCGATAAGTAATAGCTATCATTGAATGTCAAGCATCTTGCACGCACTTTATTGTCTTGGAAACCATGGTTACCCACTAGTTGACAAGAAAACAAACAGAGTGGAAAAGGACACAAAAGAAAGCATTGATCAGCCTGTTCGGGACAAAAACCTTCTGCAAGTGTTCACCCCCCATGCATGCTACATGGTCTTTTTGCCCACAATCACCATAACAGTTGACAAGATCATCCCTTAGATTCTTAGATAAATAAAAAATTTGGTATTCAATAAAGCGTAGAACATTCTAGAGGTTGAAAGAGCTCGGTCCACTATAGTTTATGATGATTTATTTCCAAGGACCGAAAGTGCAAAGCTTTGCTGAAGGGGAAAGGAGGCTTTCCCCTTGGTCGGCAGGTAGAACACATTGCTTTGACTAGGAATTTTCCCAGCCACCTTGTAGTTTAAGTTTTACGCCCACCCAACTTCCGTTGTATATTTCAAACCCTGTTTCATTTTATTAGAACTTCTAAAACCAAAGTCTTTGACAACCTGTAGCTTGGAAACCACGTAAGGACGAGAGTAAACCAAATAAGGTAGGGGAATAGGCCAATTAAATCTAGTCAATTCTTCCTTAGAGCCACTCTTACAGCCGTCTCATATTGGCCACACGTTGAACCAAAGGGCAGAAATTAACTAGTCAAGCATGTCTCTTATGTTGTGCGTATCGACTAGCACGCCGAAGAGATTTACAATGTCTTGAGCCAAGAAAACCCAGTCGGCATTAGGATTTGGCGATTCCCCGTCAACATCAGGATAAGGCGATTATTTATTCAGCCATCTCATAGGTACACTAAATACCAGAGGAACTTCAGAGAAACCAGGTTTAGACGTTTAGTAGCTTAATGCTTTCAAGTTGGGTTTACTGGTAGATGGAGGTGGCGGTGACTAAGAATCACTGGGGCAGAAGGTATTAAAGGTGGAAGCAGTGGTAGGGTGCAAAAGCAGCCTGGTGGAGCCGTACAGGCGGTCGTGGTGGTGATAGCGGTCGGGACACGCAGCTTTTAAATAAGATAAGACAATCAACTTTCACTACCAACAAAAAGCATAACGAAACTTTTGAAACCCATAAACACAAGTTTTCCTCTGACAATTTCCAAGTTGTTAGAAATAACAGAACGAGTATTAGTTTTCCTCCGGAACATCCCTACACAATTCATGACATTGTGCAGCAGAAATTAAGCCATTGAGAGCCTCGAAATCCCAACCAACTCTACAGCTAAACAAAGAAACCATAAATTACCACCTCTTGGCAAAACATGATGCCTGATAGCAGCGCAAGGAACAAAAGGATTGGCATGATGCCACAAGTACCTTCAAATATTTCTGTAACTATGTATATATGTAAAGATTCAGCGGTGAAATCAGTCTGGGAAATATGAAAGGAAGATTCAGTGCAACTGAGGGCGAGGAGCTCGTGGGCGGACAGGCGTCTTTGATGGGCTTACCCTGCATGTACATGAATAAAGTTATGAACTTGGGAAGCAGAAGCTGAAAAGAGGGAAAAAGAAGACACCACAGTCAGTTGTCACAAATACTGTCTGCCACACCAACCTAATCGGCAATGATCCCAAAACCACACCACTACAGTTAAGAGCCGCAATTGCACTTTCAGCCTGCAAGTTAAAACAAATATCAATCTTATCTACAGGACTGATCAATAACCAAATAAAGCCAAAAGCATAAACCTACAATACTCATTTGAAAAATCTTCAGGTTTTGCAAACAAAAGCAAGGACCCAAAGCAAAGATTGACAGTATATCATTAAATTGAAACTGAACACTAGGCACAATGATAGCAATATAAGTGGTCTAAGAACTCCTGGGACCTCTCACAAACACATATAACATTCATCTGGAAAGGATACAAATATACTTATTAATAATAACCAGACCACATACCAAGACCGTGCATTGGCACGGGTATGGGGAAAGGGAACAAAGCGAGATTCTTTCAGGTACAATGATAACAACCGTGTTAAAAAACAGAAATAGAAACGTGAGGATGTCTGACCAAGAAGTAATTCAGATCACTCCTACAGGACTTGCTTCACTCAGAAGCCAAGTAACAGATGGAAATAAAAGGCTCGAGTGGACTATGAAAATTGGTGTTTCCACATACTAAACTTTCGAATTTTAATCCCAGGAGTGGAGATTACAAGGCTGGCAGACTGATCTAGCTAAAGCATCATGACAAATTCAGGGACACAATACAGGACAGGCATGCTATATCTACTGGTATCTCAAGATAGAATCAAAAAATTTTAACTCATGACGAATAGAGACCTGATTAACCGGTATCACTAACCTAATATCAGGTTCCTAGGCAAGTACTTGCTTACAAATTAGTTCACTACTAAAGCTCAGAAAGGCTTTTAGCTATTGTCATAGCAAAGAATGCATTCAGTCACAAAATCACAAAACCCAAAGAAACATACAAATATGCTGCATACAGACACACATATCCCCCACAAGACATTAACTCATAGCCTAGGATTTTTGTGACCATAAATGGGCTAGACCAAGTAACAAGAACAAATATTAAATTATGAGATATTCTGCTCCGTGTTTTAGGACTAAGCAGGAAGCCCAAGCAAGACAAATCATTTGCAAGGAAGACTTGCACCACTAGATTGAACAAGATATGCAGAAGATGTCTGTTATGAATGCAACTAGTAACCATATCAAAGATTTCTAGTAAGCAAATCATTGCAAGTATTTCCATGACATTTGTGGGGATGTATTGGCAAAAGACAACAGCAGGTTGTAGACCGACACACCTTTTTCTTCTTTCATTTTTTCCAGCATAACATCTATTTTGTGATAGATGATATAACAGAAAGAGCCACAAATCGAGCAAAGAGAACCAACATTTTTTGTCTCACTTTTCTCAATTTTAATATTTTTATGACAGGAATGATGTCATGAAAAAAATTATAAAGCCAGTAGTTGCATGGCAAACCCAAAAGCGTACAGCAAAGATGACAAAGGGAAACCTAGAAACCAGTGTGCCAAGAAGTTAAAGGTGACACCAATGGAAGAAAAACAAGTAAAACATAAAGTAGTCTAAGCCATATGCAAAGATGTCCAGCAGCTGCAGCACATACGGCATTTGAGCTCAGAGGGAAGCAAAAGATGTACAGCCCATTTGCATCCTTCAGCTCGCTTAGTTGTTGTCATGTGATCCCTTGCTACACCTTGTACAAACATTAAGAAACCCAGGACCCAAATTTCTGCCTAAGAGGTCCCCACACAGGGTAGATATCAAAGATCTAGACATCCCCACAGCAGTTAGGACATCAAGCTGATGAACTACACTCAAATGCTAATTGCTATCCTCAGCTGATAGAAGTGAATTGGGTGCAGTGGATATTAGCAAGTATCCTCAGCCCAGGAGGACGTAATAGGACTTCAACATCTTCTATAGGTCAAGAAGGAACTCCCTTTGTAATGTGCACCTGTAGTCATTTTAAAGGGGAGAGATCTGCTTGCTCTTCAAGTAAAGAAAGACAGAGCCACTTTGCCACCACGTTCCTTGGGAACCAACATCACCTAGTCTTACACCTCACAAAATCAAACACTCCACAAGCCAACAGACCTAACCACTAGACCTGCCTAATCAGTCCATTTACAACTCTACAGGCCTTGTTTGGCACATTGCTTCATGTACCAACTAAAGTATCCAAGCAAAAAATTAACCAATCCCAACGAGAAGGGCATTTTCCAGAAATGCGATGATGGAGACAATGTAAGCAGTGAGTCTAGGACCTTCCAAGGGGGATATGCAACCCCAGTTGCTTATAGCTACATCACAGAATATGGTACAGATGCAGAACTATCCAACTAAGAAAAACCGAAAAAAGGGGAGGGAGAAATCCACAATCTCAAGTCTGTGGTGTTTGCAAAAGACATAAAGTAAAACATCATTATCTTGGAAAACCAATAACTTAATTGGAAAACGAAAAATAGGGCATGAGAAAAGTTTAGAAACTATCTATACCGTAACTAAAGAGACACCAATTTGATATTAACATGCTTGTTAAGAAGATGAAAAAATAATATATATCCTTCATAATATAAGTGGCGCAGCAAATGAAATCAAAAGGTGAAAGTTGCAAATCACTGGAGAAAGAACCAATCCTATATCATTTCCCCTTCACCCTTGTTTAAATTGGTACCATGGCAACTGTTGAAGCAACATCTCAGACAAAAAAAATACAAATACATCATAATTAAGTGGTGCAAAAATTGTAATGAAAAAGTCAAGAGTCGAAATCACTGGGTGAAAAAACCAATCCTATATCTTCCCCCCTCCCTCCCACAAGCTCCAATTTTTGCTTATCTCCAAATCCAATTGCCACTCAATTTGCACTCATTGCATGGAAAAGTGATGTTCTCTGAAATCACTACCATTAACAGCATGTTTTATCATAGGTAGCCAGAACAAAGAAAAAGCAGGCATCCTTCTGGTCCAAAAGATCAGAGATAGAGAACGTCTAATAATCTTAACAACACTGTTGTTTATTTAGTATCAGCAACCACGGTCATGAGATTTAAGCACTTTTCCATCTACACTTTAGTAGGACAAGACTTGCCAAGTTGATTACTTTCTGACAGTGAGAGCACCTGCAAAGGATACTGACATTATCTTTATGTAAATTGGTCACAACAATGTGTGGTAGGATTTTTGTAATGCAAAGACAGCTCCAGTTTTGAGGTCTACTACAATTTATTACGTAAAACATTTAGACAATCCCCTGCCCCCTATATTTCACAGATAGGAACAAAAATTGAAACAAATAATAAGCATAAACTAGTTTCTGAATACATGAAATTTTTTTGGCAGTCCCTCTGCATATGACCTCATCTGACATGCTCTTTCCTATATATGGAATCAAGTATTCATTACCTAATTATCTATCCTATGTAAACCAATGGAAGGTCAGAATGTAAAGCAATGAACACAAGTAAAACTCTATACGCAATCTTGAACAAATCAGAAATCTCCATCACCGGTTGCTTTGCACTTTTATGCCTCAAACACTTCAAGTAATATCCTCAAAGGTCCACCGTTACATGGCTGCTGCTATTAGCACAGACAAATGCTTACACCCAAGATTTGTACTCATTTTCCTTCACAGGGAGTGATAATTACTATTCATAAAGCTGCTACTTCATTTGCAGCAGTGGAAGCCTGGGCAATGCTACCATGTATGCAGATTTGCTATAAGTATCCTCCAAATATGTAAATAAAACAGTACACTCTAACAAAGGGAAGTGAATTCAAGCAAATTATGGTAAAAAAGGGTCTAACTAAAGACATTCCCTTCAACCCCCACACCCCCCCAACCAACACACACACACACACAACAAAAAAAGAACAAACAAACAAAAACATAAAAGGAAAAAAGAAAGGAACACTGCTTGGACAGCAAATGAACTAAAATATCAAGCCAGAACTGATAAGTTATATGAGAAAACAATGAGAATATCTGGTTTGAAATTTTAGAGTGCACACATGAGCAATAAAATATTCAACTTACAATCGTAAACTCAACAAAAGCAATTCGAGTTGAATGATGATAGTCTCCAAGTAGCCTCAAGCGTTGAACCTGTGCAGGAAAATAACGTCCAATTAGTTTTAGAAAGTCAAGAACAAGAAAAATTTAATTCCATTAAGCAAGGAAGTCCACAAACCTCTCCACAAAGTGATTCAAAGAAAAATTTGACATCAGCCTGGGTAACCTGCATCAAGTGAACAAACAGATGAGGTAAAAACGAACCAGCATTTTGAGGCTAATAAAATGAGCACATTATGGCCTCCAAATACACTAGAACTGTGATAGACACTTCCAAAACTACCTTCTTGTCAATATTCGTGCAATAAATAGTTCTTGAGCACATCTCACGTTCATCTTCAGACTAACCATCGTAAACAGATAGGGAAGCCCCAAACAGAAAAAGCATACATTGTTAGCACATAATAGTGACCAGAATTGGTTATAAAAAAGAGATACATTCATCATGCTAAAAAAACCACACAATTGACATCATTAGTAGTCCTCACCCTTGGCAAAAATGTTGGATTGACAGGAGAAATAGCCGTTTTGGAAGGCAGCACTCTCACTGGGTAGTACCCGAGCATTGTCCCAGACAGATTCAAAGCAGCCCTTGCACCGTCTGCAAGCATATTACAGTCAGTGCTGTAAACCAAGACCTGTATTCTTAACGATATATGAAGTTGGCAACTGCATGACAATACCTTCATCTGTAAACTCAATAAAAGCAAAGCGGAGAATGGAGTTCGGATCACCACAAACACGACAATCAACAACCTGTGGCCCAAAAAGACAGAAGACCCTCGTAATCAAAAGCCATCACAACAAAATATGTGTGTGAGCAAAATAAAACAATTATTACCTGGCCACAATTAAGAAAAAGAGCTGCAAGCTGCTCTTCAGTAACCTATAAGGAAAACACAGAGAATTAGTCTCCAAAGGCAAAGAACGCAAAAAAAAAAATATTATTAATGATCACTAGCCAGATAAAACTCTATTACCTGTTGATCAATGTCAGACACATAAACAGTTCTCCTAATCATAGCCTCTCTCTGTGCCGGAGTCATTCTACCGTTCATTCTTCGCTTCCCTTGAGTATAGCCATTCTTCCTCTACAAGATGTCATCAAAGCAAAACAATCAGTAAAACAAAGAGCTACATGACAACGGATCAAAATAAAAGTATGAACCAAGAAACATTAGATAAACCGCAGAATAAAAATTTTCTCTACTTGGTTGTCAAGAAGATGTGTAAAAGAAAAGGCATAAAAGTTTCACCACTTTTTCAGTTTCACTACGCTCCTAAAAAATACTCGGGTACACAATTTTTCATGGAAAAAAAATATTTAAAACGTTATCGCACTACTTATCCTCCACTTCCTATGTAAGCAAACAGCCTTAACAAGACAGTAAACGCACACGTACCCTTCTGCCGTTGAAACCATTAGCATTGCCAAAATTAGATTGCATTAGAAAATTGTTGGCGAACCCAAACCCTCCGGCAGCACCATCAAAGTACCCATTACTCTTGGCAAGAGAGGGAGGCACAAATTCCTCGGCCATGGGATTCAGCTTGGACAACAATTCCTCCAAATCCCTTATATCCCTCTTAAAACTCTCAGCCCCATCCTCTCCATTTCTCAGCACCACCCCGTTAACCCTCTGATTAGTACTTCCATACCCGCCGCCGGACTTCACAACCCCCATTTGCTGGCTCTTGAGCCCGGTGGAGTCAAACCCATTTACCATCTGACCCATCTGAGCCTTGTAATTGCCCGCGGCCACTGAGAAAGTCGTTGCTGCTGTCCCAGCTGCTGGTTTTTCCTTCTGATCATTCCTGTTCTCCATGAGATCATTGCTGAGTTTTGATATTTCAACATCATTCTGAGCATTCGAGTCCGTCGATGATACTACAGTGGTAGTATTCTCAAAATTTTGACTAGCATTCTCAGCAACCGCCATGATCACACGGACCCTTTCGTGTCAAAAATTGCCCTTTCAATCTATTTCAGATTTCTCTGTCATAATTTGGTACGCAACTGATCAGGTTCGCAATCTTATCAACGGATAAACATTAAACAAAATCACAATCTTTTGAAGAATACAAAGATTGATGAATAATGTCCTCCGAAAAAACTTACCTGGATTATCCTAAAGCATTTGCATTGAAATACGACCCAACCCAGCTCAAGATCGTTAACCACCGGCGATAAGGAACCCAAACACAAAAAGGAGAAAAAAAGGAAAATCCTCAGCAGATTAATAAGAAAGTGGTTGAAATGAAACAGGTCGCAACTTTTCTTCTTTATAATAATATATGATATATTTTCCTCAATGAGGATCTTTCCACAGAGCCTCCCACAGACCCAGAGAGATAAAGAGAGAGAGAGAGAGAGAGAGAAAAGAAATGGGTGTTTTATTCTTCGGATCGTCCGTTTAAGCAGCACTGCCTTTTTGGACCTTCTTTCTTTTTCACTCCGTCCAAAAATGATGATGTACAATCGCAGAGGAAACCCATAAAATCCATTTTCCACATCTATTTCCGGGAATGCCCATCTGCGCATGCACTATGTCATGTGTGACATGGTGCGTGGGCCATGCATGGATGACCCCGCGATGGATGCATGAGATACCGTTTCATAATCAGGTATCTCGAGATTATTCAGCACTGAGGAATAATGGATTTGTAAGGCATATTCCATCCACAATTAAAACAAAGTAATAGAGGAGATGTATAACAAAGTCTCTCAAATCATGCGGGCTTAACATGTATGGCACCAAGATAGTAGCTAATCCAGTAACCTACTCCTAATTTTAATATCATAATCTTGAACAGAAATCCTTTCCTATATAGTATTATATTTATTTGGCAAAGATGGCAGATCACAACTTAATTAAAATGGATCAATTTTTTCCTAAAGACTAATCTCTAAATTTGGGATTATCATTGATTATTTATTAATCTTTTGTAAGAAAAATATCTTACTTCATAAAATTTAAGGATTAGTGATGGGTTAGTTCAAGAACCAAGGAGGAATTATGGTTAAATTATCAAAATTAATTGGGATTTACAAAGGTCTCTAATTATTGGGATAAGGTTCTAGAAAATTCAAGATGGGACCATGGATGGCCTCTCGTGCGTTATGCGTATCACATGCCCGCAGTTACCAGCGTTGGTAAATTGCGGGCGAGTCCATGCGGCAACAGTGGTTAATATCCACATCGCCGCTACACGTGTGGGCAGGGGTTTGGTTGCAAATTGATAGAGTTACGAAAGCTGTCATTATCCACTGTCGTGACAGACGTCTGTATTTTCTTGAGAAGGGCATCATTGCTCCGGACCAAAGACATCCGTGGGCCCCACCAACGCCACACGCAGCAAAATCCCGCAACTCGCCGCGGATGAGCTCCACGCGTCCTATTGGGTTGGTGGCGAAAACCAGCTTTGCTAGTCCTTGCACGGCGTCGCTGGAGCGATTCAGGCACGTAATTGGACTTTTCCGAAGACGGGATGAGCAAGAAAAGGGCAGCGGGATAAACTTGAAGTGAAATTTGGATAACTATCGTCAATTTGGGTACATAATTTCCAGCTTTATTTGGTAAATCACATACATCATTTGGTTAATACTAGTCAACTCCTGTACCCAACATTCATGTTTAGTGTCAAATTTGGGATTAAGAAGATTTATTCTTTATTAACTTACCATTAAATTAACATATGATTGACTTTTTGGTTGTTTAACTTACGTACCCAACTCACGTAATCAATCAAATTTGGAATTATGAGGTTTTAAACCTTGCTAACTTACCACTTAATTAGCGGATCATATACTTTTGATTCTTTCCTAGCTTAAAACCTGCTGGATTCTAATTTTTATCTAATAGAGTTATTGTTGGTTGTCGTGGTTGTAAGGTCAACTTATCTCTCATCCTTCGTTTTTCTTTCTTAATCTTCTATCTTGTCAAGCCTATGGACCCGGCACTAATTTGTTGTTAATCTCCCAATATAGGCCTCTAACAAGTGGATGTACTTGTTTGATGTTTCCACGTTGGTAGAAATTTTGAGCTGCTTATGGCAGCTTGCCATAATTCGGTGATGAACTTACATGTGCAGTGAGAATAAACCTTGACTCGTCTGATGTAACTTGGAATGTTACGTGAATGGTGGAAAAAGGGCCATTTCTTCTGTAGACCCCGGCGACGAGCTTTATGATCTTCTAGTGTTTCATCCGGTGGATGACATCCGTGATGGGGGCATTTTCAGCCCGGGGCTTTTCCTTCTCTGGACCCCACGAAAGACCCCTTGATCCTCCATTGCTTCGTCTCTGCCGTCGGTTCTGGTGGATCACATTCCCGATGGGACGTTTTCAAGAGGCCAAACATTCCGGTGGCCATGCTCTTGCCACAAAAACAATGCTGCTTCCCCTAGTTTGATAGCTCAATTGGTGGGATGCAATCTGGGTTAATGGACCCATAAGATATATAAGATATATGCCGTGGATGAGAATCTGATCTCTGTTCCTTGTAGCAGTACTTATTCCATTCGGGTCCAATCATGCACGAGGCATTATAGTATTGGTTGGTTGTTTATTATTGTGAACTTAGCTTCAGACGTACAATGCAAGGCATCCAAATCATAATGAAAGAGCGACAAAGGTTGATGATAAACTCATAAATGTTGCAGGCCAAGTCCGAGTAGCATGGTCCATGTCTAGATGGTCTGAGCAGACGGCTACGCTCCCCTGGCAATCATGCTCCTATCTACCTGAGCAGGGCAGGCTTTTCCATTAGCATTGCAAAGGCTCAGTTTCTGCAGAATACGGCTTCGCTTAAAATGGTTAAAAGAAGGGAGCTGCAGGTTTCTGTGCATGGCTGTATCTGGAAAAGATCAAAACAGAGTGATACGCTGAATCCCAAAAGCTTCAGTAGTGGCTGAACCACTTGCCTTTTGCTTTTTAGCAGTCGTACCTGGTCCATGCAAAGCACAATTTGGACAAGTTCAAAGTCCTTGAGATGCGTAGGCTCAGATAACAGATAGCTCCTACAAAGGCTGCTCGGTAGAACTTATTGACAGTGACGATATGCGAGGTTGGAACGTCCACAAGGACAAGAATGCAGCAGTTTCTATGTACAGCTATTGCATGAAAGCAACATCGCAGTTTTGTAAATTGTGATTAGATTGTAACAAGAAACACTATGAGGGAAACTATATGGGATCACGAGAGATCCAAAATTATATTTAATCTCTTTCTTAGGCGATAATCATGGTGACTAAGGCTTCTAAAGCAAGAAATTGGTTTAAGAACCCAACATAAGCTTTTCTTCTTACTACTTGACATATAAAGAACATGCTTATAATTGTACAAAAATATGTAACACACAAAGGGCTAGAAATAGTCTAAGCGTAGTTTAGATGGGATTATATTAGTGGTTGGTGGATAAATTGTTTATTTGGCCGAGTCCTTTTAGCCGTATCGCCGACAATTTGTTTAGCCCTACGCAACTGTGGATAATACACCAGTTCCCACGGAGAAAGTCAAACAAAATCCCTTCCTCTGTGAACAAATCAAAGCTTAATTGGCTCATTATTATTGACAAAAATTGGGTGGTTGCCTTTGGATTCAATCCACAGGTTGACCAGAAAGGAGGAGAGAGAGAGAGGGCCTTCTTGTGCTGATCAAATTAATTCAACCGTGATCAGAAGGCACATAGGAGAAGTCAGGAAAGTTGGGAAAGAAGGTCGTTTCCATGTCCTCAATGGCACACCATAAACAAGAGTATAATCACTCGGATTAGTGTGATTGAAAATAGTGATTAACTTGCTATCATTATTTTTAGCAGATAAAATGGTGACTGTTTTGAACTTCACATTCCTTTCATTCCGTGTTCGTCTCTGAATCAAGCTGAACCAGCACGAGGTCTCATTGCCTGGGTCAAAGTTCACCAAACGGGACTGAATTTGGTCAGAATATGAGCTCATGATAGGCTAAATTTCTAATTCTCTGGGCTATAAATGTATCTTCTTATGAATCGGCAACTTGCTTAGTAATTTGCATTTTTCTTTTCTTTTCTTTTCTATGAGCACTTTGGTAACACGTATGAGAAGAACAGGACCAGGCAGCCTTCAATATGGAAATCCTTTCCCCATGTAGATATGCATGTAAATTGGAAGCTATTGGTTTGAATATGCCCGTTGCTCTGTTTGAGCTATCACTTTTACAAATAGAAAGCACGAGTATGAGAGCTCCACCTACTGTGCCAGTAAGTTATTCTCCTAATATATTCTCTTACGATGCAGGAACTTATTTTATTGGTATAAAAATATCAAATAAAGGAACAAGTAAGAATGACGTTCCTCTAACTTTCTTCTTGCATAGTGCTTCAATAAAACAAAATTAGGTTAGGTTCATTGTCAATAAACCAGGAGTGTGAAAGGGAAGTAAAGAATTCAGTGGGGCATAAGATATTGTAAACCATGACTCTTAATCTGAATTTCGTTCTTACAGAGATTTATCTCCTTCTGGTGTTGGTGTTCTGGGTTTATTGGGTAAGCTGTTCAGGTAGTGACTTAAGGGTCTATAGTTTATGTTCTTGGACTACTGCTTTATTATCATGTCAAAGTGGTGTTTTCCGGAACTAGACTGCCGTGGGCCTGCCCAGACTCAGTTGAAAGCCAACTTATTTTGTATATGTACATCTTTAGACTGAAGTGTTTACAGTTTATATATTCCTTTCACAACTTTGGACCCAATAATTGTCCCTATCCTTACATGTGATATCTTCATACTCGTGGATTCCAGGATGTTTACCCAGATGCTACGTTATAATCTTTTCTCCCTTCGGATAAAATAACAGAAAAAGGCTTCTAAAATCATTAGAACAACGGCATAAACGCACGGAAGTATTCTTTTTACACGGGTGATGCAGAAAGTAGAAAGTCTGGCTGTAGTCTCTGTAGCAATATCCCACAAAATGGACACAAAGGTTTTGTGGGAAATTCTACAACAAACGAGTTGGATGAGGGTTTAAAATCTAAATGATATTCCGAAGCCGAAAAAAGAGGCTCAGGTGCCAGTCTTGAAGCCCATCTATGACAACATATACAAAACCATAAGGAAGTGGGGGGGCACACCTTCATAGAGACCGCACACCTTGGGAGTCCGTGGCTCTGACCAATGTCACTATTGCACTTCGCGCCTCTGCAGAAGCCAACTTCTGGTGATTCAAAATGGACTGGTGCCAAACAATAGCTACATTTCTCTTCTGCTACAGATTCACTGCATTTGAATATGCTCAAGTTAAGATGACCAGAGTAGTCATTTACAGTTGACAAGGACTTAAGTCATTTGATTAAGTTTCATAAGGGCAATTTACAATCATAAATAACTACATAAATTAAAAGAGGCAAAGATATCCTCGTTTAATTCTAGTCATTGAATAAATGAAATTTTGATGAATAACTAATTGATTTCCTTTCTTTCAGTTATTCATTTTTCCTTTCCTAGTTTTTTAATAACAAAACGGATTCTTCCAATGTATAAACTAATTGCTCCATATTGGATTGAAACAAGGTGTACCTCCTCTCCTGCTGTCGAACTTCTGATATGAGGACTTTCAGTTCATCCGCTACATGTTCATGATTCAGAGCAGCCCACTGCTCCATTTGTGCTAATCCATCAGGATACCAATGTCCAGGTTGGGAAGCAATTGTGGTGGAATGGGAGATTATATTTCTGGAAGCAGAAAAACTAAAACCCACAAGCCTCTTACGGAGTTCTCTTTCACTGTTGAAAAGTAGTTCCATCCATGTCATCAGTTGCTCCCTTACAGCACCACATAATCCTCCCATCTCTTGCAATTTTCGGCTAATTTGATCTGCCTTCAGCTCCGATAGCATTACGCGCCTACAGAATATATTTAGGAGGTGCAGCTGACGAGAACTAATCCTTGATAAATTTCTGGAGACATGCAGCAAAACCTTTTCAGCAGAGAGGTCAACATTGGACGTCATACATGAATTTGTGAGCCATTTAAGCATTATGTGGTCTACAAACTTTGATGCAGTCTTCTTGAATGCCAATAATGCCACTATGATATCCCAAACTACCAGAGGCTTATCCATATGTTCATATTTTTTCAACGACCAAAGGATATTGGACTCCCAACTAGTCAATTCCTTCTTAGGAAATCCAGGGAATTCCTTGACATCAAATGGAGGGGAATTGTTTGATAAGAGTTGCAGTTGTTGCCCACCAATCCAGTAAAACTCAACAATTGCCTTTTGAGCCCTGAAAATGTTGTAGAACATTGTCAATTTCCAAACATGCAAAATTTTTGTCTTCATTTACTGAAGGAACTTCATTGAGCTGCTTCTTTTTACATTATACGTTAAACCTTTTGTTGAAGTTGGGAAAACAATGCTTTTTATGTGAAGCTAATTTCAATTATTTTGCTCCTCTTTTGTCCTGATTGTTAAGACCTTCCAGAACCCAACCATAAATTTTCATTAATCAATTTAAATGCAGGGCATCTGATTAGGCCAGCAAACACACAAGAAGAAAGGAGGTACGTAAAACTTGAGAAGTCTTACCTCGCCTGGTACATTGGATCCAATAGTTCAAGATCCAAATTGCGTACCTGAAGAGATATAAGCACAAAAGTTTGTTCTTTGGTTTTTAGTATGTAAACCTTACATCATCATCATCATAATGATTATTAATGCATATAAAAAGATATATGAAATGGAGGGGGAAAAAAAAAGCTACAGCCACGTGTGATGTAATTCTAATACCCAACCCACAGCCCTGGTCTTGCACCATCCATTCTGCCTCCCTTATCTTCCTGAGGTAATAATTGTAAACTAAATGTGGCTAAAACCAGCCTACTAATTTGTTTTATAGATAGATCTCTTTAGATGAGTAAACACACTACTATGATCTTGCAAAGCAGACCAAGGAATGTCAACGCAAAATAACAGTTTAGAAAAGGATGGGGGTCACTGAAATACAGATTCAAAGAATAGAAGGCCTAGGCAGAAGAAGATAACCTGACATGTTCAAGATTACATCATAACGAAGTGACTACTCTAGCACACCTTAGCTATTTTTCTCTTTAATCCGTCTCAATTATAATATGAGGAGATAGAAACAAGTGATGGAGAAATCTATGGAAACAAGATCACTGACATTCTTAGTAGCAATTTAGGAGTTCGTTGCCACTTAATGGGAAGGCAATAACATAAGATTTATGGTTGATCTCAGTCATGGCTAAAAACTTAAAACGGGGATGTTTTCAAGTCACCATACAAACTTTTGCAAAAGCCAAGTGCGTGCCAAGGGAAATATGTCAGTTTTTAGTATCAAAATACAGAAAATAATGAAGTTTTATTGATGACAATAACTCAGTTTCTACCACTAACTGCCAGGAAAAAAGATTTAAATACAATAATATTACCTGTTGATTTATAGTAACTGCAATACTAGGGATATGACACTGATACTGGATGGGAAGGCTGTGACTGATTACATTGGTTCAATTTTCCTTCACTTCTTAGGAATTTCTTTTTTCTTTTTTTTGTGTGTGTGTTGGGGTGGGGTGGGTGGGGGGTGTTTGGAACATTAACCTTCTAAAATCAGATAAGCTGGAAATCCTTTAAGATCATGGCTCCAAGTTAGATTACCAAATACTCATTGGAATGCCCGCCTCATTTTTCCATTAAGGCCATAAAATCAAGAACATTTACTCCAATGTGATGAGGCAAAGGAAAAAAAGGAGGCATCGTGTTGATAGACAAAAATATTTTTCCAGATTTGAAGAAAGCATTCAGATAAGTTTGATAAAAAAGGACTACTTACATAATACAAGCACAGGTTCGAAACTAACACCAAAAACAGAAAATAATGAGAAAGCTATAGGGGAAAAAACATCATACCATAGCGACCATGAGATTTCCAGGGGACACCGCCAAACCAATGCATGAAGTAAATACATTTGGAAGCTGTAAGGAGTTCTTCCCATCTTTTAAACTGATTAACAAACTTTGGAGAAAAAAGAGACTCAGAAAAGGTAAAATGACATACATCAGTTGAGCTCCTAAGATGGAGAGTATTTGAAGGGATCGGTACTTCGCAGAGGGAATTCCCGTGTAAAATCCAGCTACGCAAAAAATTATCCTGCCATTATTTAAAACACACTGCTGTCAGATTACTAGTGACGGACAAGTGATCGATCATCAGCTGTAAAAAAATGCACATAAATATGCTACTATAGGGACGAAGAGGAAGAGAAATAAGAGCAATGCGGTGTTCACACACAGTCCACATATACCTTAAAAATACATCGAGGTAACGTATCCTTAGTGCTAGATCCCCAGTTTAGTAGGTCATGTAACCCCTTACTGTATCTGCACTGGTAGATGGTGTACCACCTCACTATTTCGAGGTAATTTATTTCTGAAGAGCAGCATATCCTATGTGAGTCCATTGATTCTCATTTTTGCTAAAGCGAAAGATTGAGCCCCCTCAACATCCTGAGGATGATATAAGGATTTTAGGACCAGTTCAAAGCATGAAAGAGTAAACATGTTCCTCTTCCGTCACAAGTTTATGTAAACTCTCTGTTCCATTCTTTCTGTTTGGCTTATAAGGAAATCTTTCTAATGATGAGAGCCCTGCATATTTAGCCTTTTAATGGGATCTAATTCATTATCCGACCTGGAATATGTGAAGACACTAAGGTAAACAACTTTTCTGTTCTACTTGGTGTTAGTTCAAATACTGCTTCTTCAATCTGATTTTGTTACAAGTCATAAATATTACTGAATGAGCATAACATAAGAAGGAAGTATGATAGGCAGAAGATTGTGGATTAAACTAGCAGGTAGAACTTTACAAGTAACTTCTGTCAAAAAGCTGTTTCAGTGCTCGAACATTCGAAAACAACAAATAAAGAGAATATAAAGATACCAGTTAATTTACTTGTAATAACACTATCATGCAACTGAACTTCATGAAATGTCATACCCGGCTGCAGCTATACAAACAAGCTCCATCAAATGCCCAAGCTAAGCCTGTAACCTGAGAGAATTTGTTATTTAATCAATTATCATCCAGATATAGCCAAATTTTAATCAAGATAAAGATACTTACAATATGGTCATGACCATCATATGAGCCAACCATATCAAATTTGTTGTTAGATATGTCACAAGTCCAAACTTCAAAACATCCGGATCCTTTGCCAACTGCCAAGAGCATTTTATGCGGAGACTTTGCAGGCAGACTAAGTGAAATTACTGAAACTGGAGAATTACCAGCAACTGAAACCTATAGAGAATTTCAAAATCAGAATAGAAGTAATTCACGAGAATAGAAAATATGCAGAAAAAAGTAATTCCAAAACTAAGAGCTACCTTCTTCAATAGGAAAAGAGAAGTGCAATTAACTTCTGATGAGTTCAGTAATTCCTTGCTATTCCCTAGCCAGATATCCACACTGGAAGAGTAAAGAGGGAACAAAATGAGACAGGAAACTGTAGAAACCATTTTCCATTCAGAAATTAATTTCAGTTTCATACTATAAAATTCAAATATAGGAGGCAAGAACCATCAGACAATCAAAGATAAGAATGCACCTTTCAAAACCCAGGTATCAGATTAGAGCTGAACATTCATGAATGGCTTTATTAAATCCCAGAAAGTCATGATATCATTCTTTGCTGAACCCAGCACTTGCAATAAAAAATCCAAAACCTTTGGATTCAAACCAAGTATCACAGAAGTTTTCATTTTTAGAAATATTCTTATACTTTATTTAAAGCCCTTATTGCAAGGACACTTTCACCTTGATTCATTGAACGGCTGTTAAGAAAACATCTGCATGGTCAAGTAGAACACAAGGTCCCACGGTGAAAAACATTTACCACTTCTCCCTTTTTCTGCTATTATGAAAACAACTGCATGATCAAGTACAATGCAAGGTCCCACAGTGAAAAACATTGACCACTTCTCCCCTTTTTTGCTATTAAGAAAACAACTGCATGGCCAAGTCCAATTCAAGGTCCCAAGGTGAAGAAGGTTTACCATCTTCAGACAAGAAGCCAACTTCAGTAGCTCAGGTTACTAACCTACTAGTGTTCCCACCACTACACCTCCAAAAGCTCACTTTTGGGGAGACTAATCTTCAGCAAAATGAAACATCAAAAACAGGAGCCCTTAAAGACAACCTACTTAATCAATTGCACTGTAACTGATAGTTCTCTACAGCCTTCCAAGGGCCTTTTTGCACTGACCAAACAGTCATTGCCAACTAAAGTACACATATATCACCCTCTGTGGAATAACACATTGATTTTCCTGAGCAGTAAAGACAAAGACCATAATTCTCTTGCTAAATAGCAACGCAGCAACAAAATAGCTTTGCTGCTTCTTTTACATATGCAACACCAATTTACAACTTACCATTGTAGATATACCAAAACAAGAACATAAATATTAACATAAGGCAACTATGTAGTTAGAAAGGATTTTTTTTTTTTTTGGGGGGGGGGCGGCTGGGGGAAGGTTTTGTTTAACAACATTTAAAACAATTCAATCATACATAAAGAAATGAAGCACATACAGTAGTACATTGGGTGCCAGTTGGCTCAACATTACTTATCTATGGCACAGATACACCAGTGTAACTGTATAATAAATTCACATACCTCACTTACCTCCCATCAGAACACCCAGAAACCAATAAGACCTGAGTACTTGAGGAATCAGAAGTATACAAAGCCAAACTAATTGATGTAATCCACAAATTGTGTGCCTGAAGGAGCCCAACCATGGTTGCAATAGTTGGGATCCTGCTATGCTCAATGGAGTAGCATTCTGGTCCATAAATTTTCCACAATGAAATATTACCAGATTTGCCACCAAGTGCAAGTAGAGAAAAAGAGGAAGCAGCCTGAGGAACTGAACAGAGTTTAGATGATGACTGCGGCAATGGCAACCAGGCAACAGCAAGTGACCACAGCATTGCACTACGAGAAGCATATTGATTTGCCGTTATTTGTGGGAGCGTGCATTTTTCTGTCATCTTAACAAGAGATTTTCCTTTAGATTTAGAGTCAGGCTTAGAAGCAACATCAAGATGACGTAAATTTTCAAATTCCTGCTGGTTGGAATTTATCTCAGGCACCTGAAAATAGAGTAAAAAAATTATAAAAAAATTAGTGCTTAATATGATTCAGTACTTGTTTTGGAAAGACCAATGTCCCAAGGACAGACATTGATAGAATGACATAAAACTTGAACAAGAAAAAAAAAATGTTGAGGAGGGTTGAGGTAGAGTTGATAAGAAACAAACGCCACACCGTTGTGGAACCTTGTCCTCCACTGGCAAGGCCAGCATTGGGATCCTTGCTTTTACTTGAACATGGTAATTCACTGCAAACGGTTTCAGAACCCTGATTGCTGCAGCTCATTCATTAAGATAGAGAAAAGTTCAGCAGAACGATTATTGGGCTTGAGAAGAAAAAGAAAACATATTTAAACACGTAGGTTTGAATATGAAAATAAATATAAATGTTGTTTTGCAGCCTACACAAAAACGGCCGTGTAAAGAAGAGTTCTTCCTAAATTAGAAATGTCTAATTGATCATTTAAAAAATAAGAAAAAGCTATTCAAATTATAACGTATGCATACCTTTTTCTTCTCTTGCGTTCTTTTCTAGAGTTGAAGTTTGATAAATCCTGGGGACATCTATGTTCTGATGCCTGGTTTTAATTGCGATGCAGTAGATAAATGAACAATTAAGCAATAAATCAAGATAACAACAACTAACAACGTGCAGCATGTGCTAGCAAAGATTTGCCATCCACATAAATCAGTAGACGAAAAAACTCACATCAGAATATTCTGAACAAGACTCTCCGAAGTTGGTACTTGCCAGAAAATCATAAAGTCTATCTGATATATCTATAACCTGAAGAAAGTAAGCAGGAGGGAAATTGAACAAGCAATTAGCTATTGCACATATTAACAAATAGCAAAGGCATTTCTAAAGGGGAAAAAAAATCATTAAGTCAGATCCCATTAATGGCCTCAAAACTAAGAAAAACATACGTATATACACATGTACATATAATCATGTATCATTTGAAATGGGGCAGTTTGTACCCTCTGAAATTAAGGCTCAAATAACCAGAAAAAATCAATTAAAGAACAGCCATTCACAAAACAATGTCAAATCAAATTGTTTCTCTCCTCAATTATTCATGGTTGTTCTTTACAAATATCATATGAAATGGGAGAGGTAAATCAGAATATGGTTAAGTTAAGAGTTAAAATTTTCTTTCCCTGATTAGGGGGTTTGGGATAATGATGCCATTTATATTTCATAATGAAGAAATTTCTAAATTTGATACCAAAGAATTTTAAATTTCCTATGGTTCTAGGTGCCAGGAATCCATATCGTCGGGTGTTTAAAACGTTTACTATTAGTGTCAGTATTAGCATCAAGCAGTTCTTCATTAATACATACCTCTATCCACTCAGCACCAAAGTCACAAAATGGTGGACGATAAAGTTTTACACGTCCTTCTGTGGTACAAACAGCCAGCAAGCATCTGTACCAAGACAACTAGCACAGTTTAGTTTTGAAAGATTCTGGAATCATCCAGTAAGTTAACCAGATATGAGAGAAATAGACAAAGGAAATCTAATGAGTTTGCGGGAACTCATTTCATACCCTGAGTTGGGGGCCATTCCAAGCGGGGACCACGAAATTGATCGTACACAGGGTCGACGATCCCGGGATAAACAGACGGGCAACAAGCAGCCAGAGAGTAAATCTGCAAATATTTCAAACTATAGAGGTAAGCCAAAAGCTAACAATGAAAAACTGAATCTCCTTGACACAATAATGCCAACACACATTGGAAAAGCTAGTGTGTGGTAGACCTCTCAGAACTTTCCTGAGGTTTTATTCTCATGTTAATCGTCAAGAGGCACTGGCTTTAAAAGACAAGTCAATAGTGGCTTTAAATTTTACAATTCCCAAGAAGTGAGGATCACCAGCAACTTAGACGCTTGAATTAAGGATAACTGCTTGAACAATAAATACTCACTTTGTCTATCCACGACCCCAATGGGAAAAGGATCGCAAGTCGGGATCGTGATGACGCCTCGAGGTCCAAGAGGTAATGCTGGATTCTGAGAATGAAAAAACGAACGCAGCTGTAGTCCAAACTCTTGAGCTATAAATTCACCGAGTTTACAAATAAACCTTGCCTTTTCTAATCAACTGATCATACTAAGTTTTGAAATGAAAAAACACTTTTAATTTGTGAAACTAAGAGCAAAAGTTCCAACTTTTTTAACTCCTATCAAACGATCTAAAGTTCTACGAGATAAGCTTGAAGTAATCATAAGAATGATATGCAAGAATTAGTGCGAGACAAAGTGGCGGGTGGAAGTACCAGTATGGTCACGAGGTGACCGGTGGCGACGGCGATGAGGTTCTCGTCCGACCAGGCGATTGCGTCCGGGTAGGAGGGCGAGGCCACCAGCGCCGTGGCCTGGAAGGGCGAGGCCATCGTCCTTGTTGTTACCGTTGTGGCGTTGGTTCAGTGACCTTGGAGTTTGGAGGGAAAACGTGCAAGACAAAGGAGGGGTGGGAGATCCCAAACCCTAGTTCGAATCGTGTCAAGCGTAAGAAAACGACTGGTTTTTCACCATGTTTTTTTTTTTTCTTCCGTCGTCTTCGGCGAGGTCAAAAGGTATCGGGCCTGTAAACAAAGAGACACTCGTTATCAGGCCCACGGCCACAGAAGCAATGGATCACTTCGCCGATCGGATCCAGTGGTCCCAAGACGTAGACCCCAAACCCCAACCCAAGAGTACAACTGTTTCACAACCCAATCGCATTCATAAATACCAGTCTAGTGCATTTCGCTTGAATCCTTTCAGTCCCAATTCCCAGGTCGTAGCGGAGAAAGACAAGAGCCACGAAAACCCTAGCGCTCCAGCTCCGGCGAAAGCTCGATCCGAGAAGGAGTTCCTCTCGCTTGGCTGCCGTCGAGATCTCGTTCTCGAGCTCTCAACTCTCGGTATAGTGCTCAGTGAACCTTATTGTGGATAGATGTGTGCGTTCCTTTAGGATTTTGATATGTGGGTCTAGGCGCAAATTTGGTATGACGTTTTTCTTTATACCCAATTTCCTAGATTGGTTTTTCTTGAGTTGCCCTGATCTTCAATATCGGGCCGATGAAGTTTCTATTTGGCCGAGCCTATGTACATAAATAGAGGAAAGCTTTGTTTTGTGGGTGTTGTGTTTATTCTGATAGTAGGAGATAGTAGGAGAAAGTGAGCTTCAGAGCTCGTATATTTAACTGCTGTTAGTATGCTTACTGCCTAAGCTATGCGATAAATATGGCAGATATGCGCACACAAAACGTGCGCACCGATACATATGTATATATGCATATATACATACCTACGTGTTGTGTGTAGCAACCATGATTCTGATACATACCAACATATCTAGTTTTTGCTCGACTGACGTGGGGCTGACAATACATGGTGGTGATTTACTTAGTACCACTATCACCTACTCTGGCTTATGTACAGATACTTCGATCCTTGCAAGTGGATTCATTGATACATGCTAATGCTTGTCTAGATGGAGAAATTTTCTAAATAGGAACAATACCGTCATGGAATAAGATGCTTGATTTATCTTTTGTAAGCAGCACAATACAATTTTTGTAGAATTAATTGGATCTCTGAACCCAACATAGCTGCCCTTACTGAGCATTTGGGGAGCGATCCTTAGTTGCCCTTCTGTCTTATACTGCATGGGGAATCTCCTTCTTCCTGTTCTCCCATCTCTCTTACTGTTCTCCCCAATGGAAAGCGTAATGCTTGTGAGAGATAGAATTCCTAGTGAAGATGGTGGCTGGCATGGTCGTTTGAATTCATTCTCATGTAAGGGGGGTGTAATTTCAGATGATGAATTCCCTTGCATGAGAATGAATTCGTTTGAGTATAAATATTTGCTGCCATAGAGTGCGTGAAGCAAAATGGAACTAGTTCCATTCTAACCTCAAGTTATATATGGGCTTTTATTAAATTCTTAGTGCAAGTTTGGTTATTGGCTTATAGAAGTGTGTTTGATTGGGATAATTGAAAGATTCTTGTGGTATATTTGTTGGCATTCCTTTCTGTGCATGTTAAAAATAGAATTCATAATAGTTTTAGCCTTATTGTTTATTATGAATTGGAAATTGGAATTTCAATTAGGATTGCACCCACGAATAGCTTTTTTACTCTTTTTTCATTCTTAGCTTAAGGCATTGCCCCCCCCCCCCCCCCCCCCCCATTTTATTGGCTGCAACTTTATGAAAAGTTTTGATTACGAGCAGAAACAGAAACAACTGAAAAACCGGTATCAATCAGGACTCTTGCCATGAAAAATTATAGTGCTTATATATATTCTTCTATTTGAAACTTTCCATGAGAGGGACTGAAGACATCTATTCCCATTTCTTTTCACTGGATATGAAGTTGACTGAACCAAAATAAGTGAACTAGCATTATATTACGTATTTTCCAGGGTTTGTTTTTTCAATGCTGTTAAAGAGAGCTGAGTAAGGTAAATCCTGAATATATATCAGTCTTACATGATTTCATGACACCCATGCTTTCTTTATGATAGATGACAAGCGCTTGGACAAATATGAGCATTGCAATCATACATAGGGATATAGAGAGGGAGTGGGAGAATCAGGGTGGAGTTATGTGTATTATTTATTATTATGGGAGATTCTTGCTCACTCTCAGAAGATCTATACATCTGCTAAAATTCTGGAGAGGATGAGGAGATCAAATTTTATTTCAATATTATTATAGCATTGGAGCATCTTGGAGCAAATGAGCAATGGAGCTTGTGGAGCACGGCTCACCTCGAGGATTGCTCTCTTGGTTTGCTTCATTGTTTTGGTTTTGCTTTATTTTTGATATCATGAACATCGTAAATGTTGATGATATATGGACATCACAATATGCAGTAAGACTTTATTAGAAGTTCAGGTGTTGGTTCTTTATTTTTCACATTTCATTTGTCTGTGCAGTGAGTAATCTACATTCTACAATCTACGGGTGTCAGAGATGAGTGGTCGTTTTTCACGCACAATATATGTTGGCAACCTGCCCTCAGACATCAGAGAGTGGGAAATCGAAGATCTTTTTTTCAAGGTTTGGTTGGATACAGTTGTTTTAGAGTTTGCTATTATGTTTTGGTGGTAATTGAGCATGTATTATTCTCTGGTGAATTATCCTGTGTTGTCTGCTATGTCTCTTATTAAGATTCAGGAGTAATCATGAAAATGTTTATACTGTTAAATTAATTCCCTTTTCTAATCATTGTGATTTGAAACATTTTCTGTTTCTAAACTTGCATGATGGTGCATGTACTTCTATGTTAACATTAGTACTAGGATTTGATTGCTTTTCAGTTGATGAACTTTATGTAGAAGATAAATAGTTCTTAAATGCTTCCATAGCCTTGGATATGGCTGTTGGTAGTTAATTTCTGCACTCCAGTTGTGTAGGCCTTTTTGCCTTTGGACAAAAACGTTTTAGTTTTTAGGACCAATTTGAATTTTTGTTATTGGATGTGGTTCTACATGGCTAGGTGCTAAAGTATGGATGCTTACAACTGTACTGACTTACCTTTATGATTTCATTTTTTCTTTTCAGTACGGCCGTATCTTAGATATTGAATTGAAGATTCCACCTCGCCCTCCATGCTATTGTTTTGTGGAGGTAACCTTTCATGTCTTGATTTTTGCTTGGGTTTACTTATGACATAATGTCAACCTTCATCTTCTTTCGTTTTGTTGTTAGTTTGATAATGCTCGAGATGCAGAAGATGCAATTAGGGGTCGTGATGGCTATAACTTTGATGGCTGTCGTTTAAGGGTAATATGCATACCAGTTAGTTTTTTGGGGTACTTTGCTTGCTTTCTTCTTGAGTAATTTCTCATTTGTTCTTTTTGCAGGTTGAACTTGCCCATGGTGGTAGAGGTCCATCATCAAGTGATCGTCGTGGTAGCTATGGTGGCAGTGGTGGTGGTGGTGGTGGTGGTAGTGGTGGAGGCCGATTTGGTGTCTCACGCCATTCTGAGTACAGAGGTGCGTCAATTTAGATGATTCCTTTTTTTTCCTTTGTTTCTTTCTTCTTCTTTTTTTCTTTTTTTTTTTCTTTTACATAAAGGGTCTAGGAGTCTGATTATAATTCTATACTTCTCTCTGGTTTGTTTTAGTTGTGCTTTCTTATTTCTCATGTATATTTATGTTTTGTTTGCAGTTGTTGTCCGTGGCCTCCCTTCTTCTGCTTCCTGGCAAGATTTGAAGGTGTGGAAATTTTTCTATTAACAATCATCTTGCTGAAATCTTTTCCATGTGCTATATGGCAAACTTTATTGGTGATTGGTTTCAGGATCATATGCGAAAGGCTGGTGATGTATGTTTTGCTGAGGTATCCCGTGATAGTGAAGGTATTGTAGTTAGCAATCCATGTCCATTTGATATATGATTTTCATGGGTTTGGCTTTACATTTTTAGCATTCTCTCTCTCTGTGAGGAGGCAAGGAAATTGATATTTTATTTAGAATCGCAAGTAATCAAGTGGGACTCTTCACTATTCCTGTTGTCAAATGCAAATGGTCTAGGGAATGATCAGTACAACTCGCAAGTCATTGAGAGAATCACTAGTTGTCCTATGAGATATGCTTTGTATTTGGCGGGTTGATGCCATGTTCTGTACAGAACGTAGCAAAAGTAGTGAAACAGGATGTTGGTGGCTTCTGGTGCATATTCATCGAGTGTAGTCATCAAGCGGTCTATATTTTTCTATACCACTTTCGTTTTATTATACATTTACCAGTCTCAAATAAGTCTCTATTTTTTTTTAACTTCTTTTTTCTTTTTTCTTTTTCTTTTTTATGAGGGAATTAAAACAGTAGCAACAGTTGTGACAAATCCACCATTTCTTGTGCATAATCTATCTGAAGTCTTTTTGGTTTTGCCTTAAACCATCATATTTCATGTCATAATGATTTCTAATTCACACTTGTTCGATTGCAATTCATGTGCTTACTGAATTGACATGGTTGATTTATTTCCGATTGTTTTACACATGGTATTAAATTGCTCTCTACAGGGACTTTTGGCATTGTTGATTATACAAATTACGATGACATGAAATATGCTGTAAGTTGTTTAGAGAAGGCTTCTGATTTGCTATATTCCTGCTTCAACATAGTACGTCAGTTGACATGGTGTTTGCCTTTCAGGTTCGGAAGCTTGATGACACTGAATTCAGAAATCCGTGGGCTAGAGCTTATATTCGGGTAACCTTTTCTTTCTATCATTGTGATGACTTAGATGTATCATTATCAGAATTGGTGTTTTACCAGTTTGGTCAGAAGACCTACGTTGCTTATCATTAGAACTATTAGTTTTGGAATTGGAATCTTGAAATCTAGGGGCCTAATTGAAACCTATCTCATAGATTCAAAAAAATTGAGCTGGTTGTCTGTTTGTGAACATCTCTGAGCTCAGTTCGTTTGATAAATGCCAAGTATGGGGCACTAAGTGAGTTCTGTTACTGATGAGATGAACTTGCAAAAGCATGGTTTGGCTTAATTTAGGCTTGTGAAATGAGCACGCATAAGTCTTTCTGGGCCTGTCATGTTTGTTTAAACTTCTTTATTTCTATACTCGTGTTTTATTTTTTGTCAAGCTCAATCGGAGTCTAAGTTTGTAAGATTTTTCTGAGTTGTGCAACTCGATTTGAATTTGATTTCAGCCGAAGCAAATGATGTTTTCTTATTGAGCTGACTTTTAACTGCCAAAACTTGTCTTGGCTAGATTATAGGCCCGTTACCTTGTATTGCAAGACCAACATTTTTGTTGGTTTATGACCCTGAACAATGCTTCATTCTTACTTCGAGTTGAGTAATATATCCTACTCCTTTTAAGAGAAAAAGAAAAGAAAGAAATGTTAGATAGTAAGCTCTATTCAAAGGTGAAGGTCTAGTTACATATATATATACACATGAGAGTACTGATGCTTGTGGGTGGGCCAAAATTTTAATGTTTTAGTGTTGTTTGTTTTAACATTTACTGGGGCAGGTTAAGAAGTATGAGGGCAGTCCCACTAGAAGCCGGAGTAGAAGCCGCAGCAGAAGTGTCAGAAGGGACAGGAGGTACTGGCTTTGCCCATTTTTCTTTTTGTCTTCTTTATGTACTTATACATCTGGTAATCTGTGATGTTTTATCGTGTAGTAAATCACTGGAGCGATCTATTTCTAGATCAGTATCAAGATCCAGATCCGCATCTCCTGTCAGATCTTCTAGGTATCTGGGTTTTTTTACCTCTATGATTTGGTTTTCTGGTGCTGTATTTTACCTATCTGAATGGTACTGATATTGAAATGTACAGGCCAAGATCAAGATCAAGGTCAGCATCTCCTCGGCAGGTAATTAAACTTTGGGATCACATGATAAAAATAATTTAGTGAGATATTCTGGCTGTCTTATGGAAAGCTTAACTCCTTTTCAGGCGCGTTCCGGCAGTGATTGATTTCATGCAAGTAATGTCAAAACTCGTCCAGAGCCATTTGATAGGGTATGATGGGAGTCGCTCTTAAATATTTCTAGTGGTCTTAGTGGTTGGAACTTGTCATTGACAATCCAAAATTGACTAGGTTTGGCTATGGTTTGATCTGTCTTGAAATATGTAGTACTGCAAATTGGTTATATACACCTTTGCCTTTTGTTTAACCTGCTATGTTCTAGGTGTGAGTACCTTTTGTTTTCCAAGTAGCAACTGAGGCTACCATCTTGGAAATTTGAGACCGTTTGCGTACTTTTCATGGTACTTATGTTGGTTTTGATTGGTCCTTCTAAATAGTGCTAGATGCGTTCATAGTGTGATTTCAGCATATGATTTAAGTGACGATTTTCCTAACCGCGAAAAGATCTATAAATAACATATGATACAGTCGATCTGTATCATATGTGGGCATAAGAATCCTCGAGGCTCTACAGGGGCATTAGTTTCTTCTATCCATGGTCTACTTGAAATTTCTGTAGCAAAGTGTTATCTGGTATAGGATGTTCTTTAATATATCCCGCTTAATACTTGGATGTTTAAGTTAACAATATTATGGCAATTTTACGCGAGAGAAAGTCTGATGGCTTACCTATTCCAACTTTGTGAGGCTCTTAAATCCTTTTCCTTTGTAAAATCTCCAACTTCTCGTGCCTTCATATGAGAAATGGATAATTTTTTGTTAAAGTGAAATGGAGGACATGCAGATAACTAAAATTAAAATTTTATCGTGGTAAAAAGAGTGGTAGAACTAACATTACAAATTGGCCAAATTATAAGTTTTATTAATTTTTTAGTTGACTTTTAGATTAAATAATAGACTTTTTAACATGATATTAATGTCAAGATTTTCTTTAATATTTATTAGCTACATAATGTGATTCTAGGATAATTCAATAATTTGACTATTATGGTAAAATGACATTAAAAATGTGACTAATGAGTTTTAACTCTTCAACCAACTTTTAAATTAAATAATGAGTTTTTTAATAATAGTATTTAGTTGCACTTTATTGGGTGCCCCTTGCGGGTCGTTTAAGTTATATGGTTAATAAGAGGAATGGGCTTTTGGGTCACTTGGGCTGAGCCTGCTTTTGGGCGACCCACGACCCGAGTGGACAAAAGAGGAAGCAAGTGCCGCACGAGGGGGTATCGGGGTTTCTAGCTGAAGACGAACGGTGGCAGCCTCCCGCTGAAGCTGCAAGGTCCGGTGTTCCGGTGGTGACAGCGCCCAAGAAATCCCGTCCTAAAACCCCAAAAGAAAGGAAGGAGGTGAAGAAATGTATGGAAGTTCGCTTTCTTCTTCCATTGTTCGCCGAGCTACGGCTCGTTCTCTGATTTCTCTCTTTGGGGCCAAACCTCTGTCGCTTCCACGATGCTCTGGAGGCTTTGGGGAGCTCAGGAATGCCCCGAGATCGGAAGAAGCTAAGTCTTTCTCCACAGGTACCTCTCGAGTAGTTCACGATGAGATTTCTCTCTAATCTTTGTCCTTTTTATGCTTTAATCCCTTCATCCCAGTTTCGAAATAGGCTGTGTGTCGAGACTGTAATTATGGCTTTCGGGTTCTTTCCCCAGCCAGTGATATGGTTCGAAGGATGAACTGGATATGGACAATTCCAATAAGATTTCATTCTTAAGAACAGATATTATTACATTCTAATTCCTTCTCCATACCTCCCAAGGAAATCCAGATTTGGATCCTCAATTGACCGGTTAGTGTGAGCTTATCCATGCGGTTATGCACTCTTAGAATAGGAATTCATTTTCTGGAAGATCCTGACTCTCGTGCTTTGGTGGGTCTCCGAGATCCTTTTGATGACCTACGTTCTGTTGAGTTTTCGAAGAGAGGGATTCGAACCCTCGTGGAAGTCATGTCATATTTGAGGTTCTAGATTGTTCTATCTGTATGGTCCAAGTTAAGGAATTTAGGAATTTGCATCCGTTCCTGCTTTTGTGAGCTTGTTTCTCTCTTTTAGTACTTGTGATCAGGAAGTGTAATTTATGACACATCGTTTAACTGAAAATCACCTTATCTAGTTTTTTTGAATCTGCCCTTTATTCTCTTCGACAAAATACATCTTAAGGTAATGACTTTGTTGCGGCTGCTGTGATGGATCTAAGAGTGGACAGATTTGTTTTTTGAGAAGTGTTGACTGATTTTACTTGAATTGTTTGTTTGTATAGATAATGAAAAGGAGAACCAACTTTGTTTTGCAAAGCAAACGTGTAATTGGTGTTGACGATGCCAACTTCTTCATGCGTCAGTTAATATTATGGTTTCTTAAAAGAAGTTGGTGTGCGTTTTGCAGGTTGTGTTGCGAATATTTGTGGTGGTTCTGATTCTTGTGAGAATTTTGCAAGAGGAGGATTTGCTGGATCTTCAGGGCTGAGTTTTGGTTTGATGAATGCAAGAAAAGCTCCCTATGCTTTGAGTTTTCGGAGCTACATAAATTCTTCCAGTGAAAATAACATGGAGACTGGGAGGAATTCTAGATCACATAACTTTGTTAGAAGGGTTATGGAAGAAGATGGGAAGCATGTCATGGGGCGTTCTCAACTTTCTCAGTGCAGTGTACAGCAGAATGCTGATATTGTTCACATAAAGATGCTGCGTAACAATACCTTTGTTACGGTCACAGATTCTAAAGGGAACACAAAATGCAAGGCCTCCACAGGATGTTTGCCAGAAATGAAAAGCGGGGCTAAAGTCGCTCGATATGCTGCTGAAGGAACAGCTGAACATGTAGGACGAATGTCACGAAGTATGGGTTTGAAATCAGTGGTAATGAAGGTGAATGGGTTTATACACTTCAAAAAGAAAAGGCAAGCAATCATGAGCTGGAGAGAGGGCTACACTAATTCTCGATCAGATCAGAATCCAATTGTGTACCTTGAAGATACAACTCAACGTCCTCATAATGGCTGTAGACTCCCCAAACAGCGCCGGGTTTAATTAGTGGCTATCTAGATGGGTAGTATTAGCCGAGCATTGGGATGAGGAAACTTGCCAGTAAGAGCTGAACTTAGTGGTGCAAATAAAATTGTGAAACATGTCACGGATATGTTTATCCGGTTTGAAGATTGTTTTCATTTTGATTTAAATACAAAATTTGACTCCACTTGTTTGGCTTACCTGAATTCAACTTTATTGCTTATTGTGATAATGTGGTTAATGAGAATCTTCTCTGGAAATGTTACCACTGGATGACTCTCCTCCTCCTTTGATTATTGTTTGAGCTTCCATTGAGAAATTCCCGAATGGTTTTTTTTTTTTTCTTGCTCATTTTCGTGATCTAAGTCTCAATTCAGGTGAAAAAAACGTACTCATTTCTAATCTGAAGGCCCGAAGGAAACTGGCTATATTGTTTCTGTAAGAAGATTTTTCTGCTCGAGAGTGGGAAAGATCGTTTCAAGCAGGGTCTTATTTTATTACTTGTTTGGAGCACTGTTTCTCTGAAGTTTTCAGGTCAAATCTAACTGAAAGGAGGCAACGAGATGTAGGCATTGCAGGTATGCACATCAACAATCCAACCAAGTGTTGGAAGTTTTTTGTTTGTTTTTATTTTTAACGGCATTGAGCTCTCCGAAAAGGGCTGCTGCTTAGTCTTAGACTGTCCAAATCTTTCAAGAGTTTTGATTTGATTCTGAAGTCTTTGTAGTGTTGCATGCCATGTGGTAAACTTGATAGTACTCGTGATTATGCCTGCAAAGTTCACTTGTGTGGAAGAGACGAAATTAACAACCGTTATTTCTGCTAAGATTCACCCTTCCCTCCGACCGAACTATTCTACCCCTATGCTAGCCTCACCGACAACCAAATAGTGAAGGTATGCCATAATTTGAGTAGTTTTCAAAGCACTTAAAAAAATATATATAGCAAAAAGATTGGTTTTTCAGCAAGTTAGTCTAAAAAATTCATTTTATCAAAAGGCCCAAATCTAATGATAAGTTACATTTATTATTTTTGAATATCAAACTTGGGATGTCACGATCTTTTTTAAAAAAAAGATAATTATTATTTTTAAATATTACAATTTACCCACCTACAATTTATCCACCTGTACTTAATACATATAGATATCAAATCCTAAACTGCATAGTTGGGATCCCTACTAATTCACTGTAGAGCTAATTGGTTAAGCGACTTGAGATGTCATGATTGGCTTTAATGTCAATCAATAATTGAATGTAACTATTTTGTCAAAAAGCGTGAACCTAATGATAAGTTATATTTATTATTTTGAATATCGTTATATATCTGGCCTCTTATATGCCCAGATGTGTCTTGACTCTCCCTGGAAGGGGCTTGGCTGTGGTATCCAATATAAAAGCCTGCACCATTTTTCATCTGTGGTTAGATCCAGTGCCAGCTTCTATAGAAAGAAAGACTAGCTGGAATATAGTAAGACGCGTCTACTAAAACAGAAGCCGGTTTGTTTATTCAACCGATAGCCCAATAAAGAGAAGGGCCGCACTCAAAATTGAAGCCCATAGCGTAAAAACCCTAGGTCTCTCAATTTATATACGTTGTTCCCCAAAACCCTCCTTTCTCCTTAAGCTTGTTCTCAGCGTCACAAGCCTCTTGCCGAAGGTTTTCTCTCGGTCTCTTTCCCTCTAGCTTGCTTCCTTTTGTCTTTTTTGACGGTCAGACCTAATTTTGCTTAAACCTCTCGTCTTTTTTATTTGAAGGTTGTGCTACTACAATGTCTTCCGGTGAGCTTGCTTGCACCTACGCCTCTTTGATCCTCCATGACGATGGAATCGCTATCACGGTAAGACCAATTACTTTGATTTATCGAAGGCTATAAAATTTTATTTTGAGCTCTAGTATGAATGTTTTTGTATAGGCGAAGAAAATGAGATTGGATTAGATCTACAATAGTTTACCTAGCTTTTGTTTGTCGCTTAAAAATTGGTTCAAAGATTAAGTCTGCATAGGGTTTATAGTCTGTTGCTTGTATTTTGATTTTTAATCCATTCTCTAGGTGGATGTGGCTCTGTGTTTTATTTTACGTTATTGGCTTTTAGTCAAATTCGTTGAAATTTTGGGTAGAAGGTGAAGAGGATCATTGAATTCACTTTATGTTCCCTGTTCCAATGCCGAATTTAATGGATTTTTCCTCTGTGAAATAATTCTTCAACAGGCAGAGAAGATTGCAACATTGGTGAAATCAGCAGGTCTTTCTGTTGAGTCATACTGGCCCAGTCTCTTTGCCAAGCTTGCAGAGAAAAGGAACATTGAGGATCTCATTCTCAATGCTACCAGTGGTGGTGGCGGTGGTGCCGCTCCAGTAGCTGTGGCTGCTCCCGCTGTTGGTGCTGCAGCAGCTGCTGCTCCTGCAGTTGAAGAAAAGAAGGTATAAAATCATCCACCTTGATAATATTGTGTTTGGCATTCATTTTATTAGACGGAGAAGAAAATCAACTGTATCATTAATTGGGGATGCCCCATACCCACTGCAATTGATTAACTTACCTTTATCATTGGTGTAAACAGGAAGAACCAAAAGAAGAGAGCGACGATGACATGGGATTCAGCTTGTTTGATTAGGTTTTCGTCAAGTTTGTTCTTTTTTTGTAATTGCCAGTGAGGTTAAGACCCAAACGGCGACCTAGCTCAATTTTGTTACTGTTTTGATAATTTCTCTTCAAGTTCTGTATGCTGACAATACATTTAAGTCCATTGATTGAGTACTGATTAAGATCTAGCTGGAATTTTATGAACTTACACAAGTGTTGATTCATTATAGATCCCTTGTCTTTGGTTCTTATGATATTTTCAATTTCCCTCATTTGCATATTTCCCTCATTTGCATGGTATTATATTTTCAAGGAATTGATATGCTTTTTCCTAGGAAACAGTCAAGGCCTATGGGATGGCCATTGGGCCATCAGCTAAACCATATGTTTCTTATCTTGGACGCCAAAGGTGCCGAACTACATGTGTCTTGATGTCGAACCAAGGTCCGGCCCATAGCAGGACTTTGAGCTTAGAGTGTCATGAGCCCAACTTAGGATTCGACGTCTGCTTAAATCATCTTCATACGTAAGGACAGTAGAAACTTCCAAGTCGTATGAATTTGGATAGATACGAACGTTCATTGAAAATGGGAGCCTCTGGAAACATGAAACGTGTTGAGCATCGATAGGGTGTTAGTTAGTCGGAAGCTTCCGGCCCCGTCGTAACCTTCCGACGTTCTAATCCAGTTGACCACCCAATTCGCATAGAGGCCATACACGTCTCCCCTCCACGACCCCACCAACCACAGTTTTAGGCGGCGAAGGTTCAACAACTATCTACGCAACTCCCACCGACTTTCCTTCGAGATCTTTCCAGCCTCTTAACCCCCCCGGTTCCCTCCACTTTCCATGCTTTAAAAGCCCGCCTGTCTCCACCTTCTTATTCGTCGTGAACAACCAAACTTTCTCCCTACCGTTGAAACCTTAAAATTCCTATAATTCTCGTCTGCCGTCTTGCGTACCAGCCATCGAGATGATGATGTCGATTTTCAGCTCCTTTGATGCACTCTGCGGGGAATTCGCCGGCCAGAAGGTGAGCTTCTTGTCGACAGTTCCCACCAAAGAATCAAACGCGAAGAAGGAGGACGGAGCAGCAAATTCAACGCCACCGGAGCGCGTCAGCATACCGCCGCAACAACAACACCATGAACAACCACCGAGGAGGCCAAGGTTCGCTCCGGAGTTGGATGGCGTCCACTGTTTTGAGACCATAGTTCCTTATTAATTTTCTTTTTCCTTGTACAACGTCTTGTAAAGTTTGAATTTTCTTGGAAACGAACTCGATTCTCCATTCTTTCTTTCTAGATATTATCTTTTTCTAACATACATACACGTCCTTGCACGCATTTTGTGTCAAATTTAACCTCGCAAGCTTTATCACTAAGGTAGCAAGTAATTGATTTTCTAAATATTACTTACATTAAGGATTGATCACCACGGCAAACATTTCAAACAAGAATAATAATTATGTCGTTAAAAAAAAGAATTGAAATTTTGGCTCTTAGATATTCAGATAATAAACTTGTCCACGTGATTTTAAAGCTTTTATCCGGATGATGACAGAAAAGTAATCCACCTGTGCCGTTAATGGAAGTGGGCCACCGAACATTTGATTGGAGAAACTAAGATAAGATGCAGTCTAGAAAAATCAAGAAAAGAGAAAACACGTTGGGCTTGTGGTCGGCGCACTTCATACGACGTGGCTAACTTTAATTCCTCCGAGTTTTTCCGCTGGTCGGGATGGGGTTTATCCCTTTCGCGTTGATGCCAAGCCGAAGGGTTCCTACCCCTTGGACGGAAAATTCGTAAGGGATTAGATAGATATGTTAGTCGCTACTTTAATGTATGATCAGGTCAAAAGTGGTCTTGCAAAGATTTGTTTAATTGTACATTCAAGCTTCTAAAAATCACAACATGTTTCGTGTTTTCAACAAATTAAAGTTGATCTAAATTTATTGATACTAAGTTCAACACTTGGGTAAGTATGTTATGTGGATGTTAAAAAAAAAAAATTGATATCGCAACTTAATACTTTTAATTAAATTTAGTTGTGTTATCCAAAGGGCTAATGTGGCGGGCCATCCTCGTCGTCCAAGCGCATGTAGTACTTACCAGGCGCTCTTTTATAGTTCGTTCCGCTGCTTTTTCTCTTTCCAATTCATCTTTTTTCACCGCATTCCTTGCTTTACTTCAATACCAAGTTTGCTACATTCCTTAGCTTTACTTTCTTCATCCCTTCACTAAACCTTTAAGGCTTTATTGTCTCTTCTAAGAGTCAGAGAAAAGAAACTCTCAGGGGTGCAATGGCGACGGGTACTATCTATGTGGCCATTCCTGCTGTTCTTGCCGCTGCAGGGGTTTATTTTTTCGACCGAAACCATTCAAGATCTGAGGTAACAAAGCCTCTCTGTTACTCCGACACCTTTTTCTTGGTACTTTAACTGTTGTGTTGGGTTTTACATTCAGGAACATGGAGGCAGGATTGGAGCAGCCATTGATAAATTGGTGGCGAAAGCAAGGGGAGAGGTGAAGAGTGGCCGGATGCCAAAGTTGGCACCACAGTTTGATGGGTTACACAGCTTTGAAACCTTGGTGGGTCGTTAGTTCTGCCTGGCATGCTCGGTGAGCATGAGATTATCTCCTGTTACCAGCAAATTAGGCTTTCAGCGGGAGAAAGATGGCCTAGGACTTAAACATCGTGCCTTCAAGACTGTTATTTAGAAAAGGGATATTTCATTCTAGGACAGCTACTATGTGAAAGCTATTGCTTCTGAAATTGATGCTATATTTTCTGTCACTAATCATTCCTCAAAGCTCATTTAGTTGGTCGTTCAAATTCTCTGCCTTCAAGATCATTTCATTCTAGGACAGTACTGAATCTTCAATGTCTTATTTCTTAAGCAAAGTGATACAAATGGGTGTACACAATATTGGGCCCCCGTATGTTGTTTTTGTACAGAAGTTAGGCATGAAAAACGATCCAAAGCATCCTTATAATTGGAAAACTTTCGATTTCAGGCTCATATTGACGTTGTGTTGTGCCTGTTAATTGATTAAATTCTAATCCCGGGGAAGATGAGGAAAGGAAGATGGGGAAAGTTCTGTCAAAGAGAGAGCTGCTTAGGAAGGAAAACGAAAAGGCTAAAACAAATTGAAAGCTGTGAACTGTCCGAGAAGAGAAACACAATCTTGTTCCTCCAGTTGCTTCAACTGTTATGACCGCTTCAAGTTTAGTATATAATTTCAAGAGATGCCCCTACATTCAAATGAGGGATAATTAGCCCAGATCATAAATACAAAAGCACTTCGCCATTCACTTGACTAAGTGTAACGTTAATGGAGAAGAACTGTATCAAGATGAAGCTAACGAGCCTAAGCAATGAGAAGAGACAGAGGAACAAAGAAACAAACCCTGAACTGTCTGGAATTTCGCTGCAGGTATTCAACTAGTAAGTTTCTGACTTCAAAGTACAAACAGTGAATCCGCGTATGCTTTGAAACAGTAATGGCCACATGTTCCAAAACAAATACACTTTACAGACATGACCTTTTATCCATTCCTAGAAGAGTTCATCTAGCACAGAATTTCTATGAGTTCTGTAACAGGAAGATTCAAAGGCAGTTTATACAAGATTTGACTTATTAGATTCTAGCACTTCACTTACAATCTATTTCCTATATTTCCAAAAGTTCTGGCCACATGAAATATAACTGTCTTTGTCAAGAGTCCCCGATCAAGACTACAAGCAAGTAAAACAGCCCCACCAAAAATGAGTAGCTTTGGTATATTCCCCCCCGATGGTTTGTTAGGCATAGATGTCATTTGAGTCCCTGACAACTCGTCACTGCCTCCCACTAATCTCAAGTACTCTGGACTAATTTTGGAGTTGATCCGCGCCATGAAAGCTGGCCGAGAGAGTGGTGCGCCTGATGCTCTTGCATTTTTGTAGGCGTCTAAGCCTGGATCCATCTTCTTGACTGCTGCCCACATACCTTTCCTAATTCCAAGCTTTGCAAGTTCCCAGGGAATGCCCATGTCTTCATGATGGAAGAGTAGAACCTCACAGGCAGTCAGCTGGCCATCACCCCTTTTTGATTCCACTGTTTAAAATGGGTAGAATGACAGTTAATACTTAGGAATTGATTGAATCAGATGGTCTTCTAAGCCAGTTGGCTCTGTGAGTTAAATGACAGAGGAAAAGAACTAATTAATTGATTAAAGATAGTAAAGTAGCATCATTTACCAGCTCGGATGCACCAACTTGAGTTATAAAAATCAACACGTCTCGGTCTGTCACTCCTTGGGATGGAAGGATAAGGTACTCCCTAAGATAAAAGGGAAAAACATGGGGCACATTTGGGTTAGAACTCTAAAAGCAGCAATGAGAAGGTAAAGGAAACATTCAACATAAGTAGAGAACGAAAGAGGTAATTGCACAGCATTTCTGCTTGACATGAATGCTTGTCCTTTTCACCCTTCCTCTTTTCCTTCAATTGCTTTCTAAGATCTAATCATTTCCTCTACCTCTCGCTTCCTCTCGGGTATTTCCACTTCCTGCTTTTGTCCATGTCAAAACCAACTTGATCCTACCCAATATAATGAAGGCGAGACTTATTGGAACAACCCAAAAGCATATTCAAGCACCCAAAATCCCATGGTTGAACCAAGGATTCCAAGATTGACCCTCCAATAAAGTGCCTTGGTCAAGATATGCACTCCCCAAGGAAAGAGAGGACAAGTCCCATTTAAGTAGACATAAGTTGCCGCATTCATCATTGTTATACAGTCCAATATTCGGTGAAAAACTTCCCCTCCATACCTTTGTCACACAGTAATATGATCTTCCTGATTCCCATATTCGACGACCGATTATGTACTCTCTGTCTTTACAAAAGAAGGGAAACTGCACCACAAGCGTTGAGAAAGGTAAGCACATACCACAAAGTACAATCTACATGGACAAAGGGAAAAGAAAAGGAAAGAATTGATTGGTCAAAATGATCAGGAAGTGTCACCTTCCTTCTCCACTGCACTATCATGGTTCCTGTAGTGGGACACTCTTCTAAAGTTGTAGCAGATACAAGCATGTCATCCCACTTTAATCGGAACTCATCGTCCCAAAAAAAGTCCCTGACCATTTCTGGTGTGGCATCCTCAAATACGGTGCTGCTACGGTACTGGGGAGGACCAACCTGACAACCCCCAGACCACAAAAGCCAGTCAAAAAAATGATCCATCGATCAAGTTCGAGACTTAAACATTGATTGGTGTAAATAAATCTTTCCAACCAAAAAAAAAAAAAAATGTAAACTTACATCTCTTTGCCATGCTTGGCAGCTCATATTTGGGGTGGAACGATCCATCGTACGAGTCCAAGGAGGACCCCCGTCTTTCATCGCCACAAGCTGGCATAAATGTTCTAGATCCTCCTCGGTCACAACGTTAGGCTTTTGTTCTTGGTGCTGAGACATACTAAACAAGTCGAATTAACCAGTAAGATGTCTGTTCAAATCAAGTTCTCTTTCTCTCTCTCGATCAAAGTGCATGGGCCATTCAGGGTCATTTGGCATTCCTGGGGGAGAATGCCTCCATTATCACAAGTACACCAGATGCGATGGAAAAGTGGTATTCTTTAGAAGGCTATTCAAAGTATAGGAGTCATGAAGATAATTATTGGAAGTAGAACATTTTTAGGATTTCATGATAAGGAAATTACCCACTACATGAAATCATGATGACATTAGGAATTCTACCCACATGGTGAGTTCCAATTCTCCAAATCACTCACTACCAGAATGATGATGGCATTGGAAATATTGTATGAACACGATAGATTCCATTCTTCTTTAATGGACCAATATAACCAGAAGAACAGGAACATCAAGCGATGAATTCTTACCCAAAAGAAAAAGAGAGAGAGAGGTCAATAAATGCTAAATACCTGCAATCTTCATATTCGGCAGTGGATGGATGGGATTGTTTCCTATCCTCCCCATCATCCATGGTCCAAGGGGGCGATAAAATTGATGATAACGAAGGAAAAGCTTTTGACACAAAAACGCTCAATTTCTCTCTTCCCATGGTTACCCATTTGGGTTTCCATCTCCATCCAACTACAACTCCAATAACGAAGGCTACCCATATACGTGCCAGAAACACCATCATCCCCGTATACACTCCCGCCATTGTTGGTCTTTAGCATTTCACACAAAACCTCAATCAAGTCCGCAAAAGAAGTAAATCCATCTCAAATACGACGAAAAACCTAGTAATAATGGGATAGTTTTTAGCTGTAGGTAGGAAGAAGTTTGAGGGAGAGCTAAGTTCGAGGATTCAATGAAAGCAAGGCGTAGAAGAAATAAACTCAGACCACAGAAACAGGAATAGAATCAGATATATTTGGTGAAAAACAGGGGACGGAGGAAGAGATGTTGCGTACAATAGATGGGGGTATTGATTAGGACATGAGAGGTGGACGAAGGGCTTGAGGAGAAAAGGATAGGCTTGTATGAGTTTCATGAAACTACGGCGTTTGACGGACTAGAAAGCTACACATAAGACAGTGATGTCGCCAATTGATGGAGGAGAATTTTCTTGACATGGCAAAACAACGTGCCGCGGAATCAAATGCCAAAGCACTGTGATTGGGAAACAAACAGAAAGAAGAGGAGATGCTTGACAAATCATTGAACTTGGACATGACCCCTCAACTTCCGCCGCCACACCTACCGCCATAAGACCTTATACAAAACACTTTTATTGGTAGGAAATCCTCACCGCCGCCGTACGCCGGTGGTCATGAAATTGGAAGTGGGTGTAAGGAAGTCTCTTGAATTTCACAAAATCGTAAGCGTAGAAGGATGGTATGATATGAACAGGGGATGTATATAGAAGGAAATAGCGGGACTTTTAACTCCAACAAAATGTTTTGTCACGCCGACAGGCCAACGGTACTTTTTCTGGGAGGGTTCGAGCTCCGCCACGTGGCTGATATGAATGAACTATGCGCACTGTGGAGCTAGAGACTACAACCCAAAGTCGCGGACTGTCGGAGCACTGCACCAAACCCTATCTCTCTCGGTCCTCTTAGGTCTCCAATTCTTCCGATTCAATACGGTCTTTGAAGTCACAGTCTCCGATTCTGACTGATACCCCAGCCACGTCGATCCAGGAGTCCGGTTCGTTCAAATGCTCTGCTCCGTACCGCCGGCCGGCAAGTCCGGGTCGAACTGGCTCGACCGGCTCCGTTCCAGCCGGGGCTTCCTCACGACCTCTGACGACGGCAACAACGACAATGACAACAACCTGGGACTCGATCACTTTCTCCGCAACCAGAACCCTAGCGAGTCGACCCGCTCAAACTCCGGGTCGACTCAGTCCGACAACGATCGGGTCGCTAATCAGACCCATGAAAACGGACATCAGCCACAACAGCAACTGTATAATCTCGTGAACAATGTCCTGTCGGAGCTGTTCTTCATGGACGGTGCCAATGATAACACCCGAAATTCCAGACTTTCCGGGAAAAAGTTTCCCAGGAAACAAACAGCTCCCAAGCCGCTAACCACCTCAACAGCAAGCAATAATATTCATCTCCGACAAGTGGAAGAAGAAAAAAGTCCATCTTGTACGCCGAAAGACGAGAGTACACCGGCAACGGCTTCGTTTGGTACCGATAACAGTTTGACGGAAGGGAAAGAAGCGAATGTGGAAGAAGAGGAGGAGAAGGAGGAAGAGAAGGATGAGAGAGAGCTGGTGGGATATTCGACGAGTGACGTGACGGTGATCGATACGAGTTTCGGGGTGTGGAAGAGCGAGAAGGTAGTTTATAGAAGGAAAAACGTGTGGAAGGTCAGGGAGAAGAGAGGGAAAGTGAGAAGCTTTGGGAGGAAGAAGAGGAAGAGTGGTGAGTGTGATGTTGATGGTGGCAATGAGGAAAATTCTTGTGGGTTGATGAAGAAAGCGAAGGTTTCGGGGTCGGAGTCCGGCGTGGGTAATCAGGTGAGAGATTATCTCTTTTGTTATACTTAATTGTATGTATGTAAAGCAGTTCCTAGCAGGTTGGGAGGTTATGTTTAATTGAAACGAGTACGTAGTTTACGTAATTTATGATATGGGTGAACGATTATTGATGGTTGCTATCAGTTTGAACGACATTCTGTTTTAGTCGATAGATTTTCGTGGTTTGTGTCAGAATCTAATCTCTTGGGTGTTTTGTTATTGCATGTCTAAACCTTTGTCTTTGCCGTCCATATTGATGGCACCTTGGTGACTGCAATTCTGTGAGGATGGCTTTCATAGTTGGTGAAACATTGTGGCCTTTGAAACTCCAGGAGCCAGAGTTGGGGATGCTTTGATAATGTTCAAGGCGTATTATTTTGTTGTCTTCTAGTTTGCTTTTGTGAGATGAATATACAACGGAATTGAAAATCCGTATGCAATTCTAATGTATGCTTGTGATTTCAGTTTCAGTGTGATTGGTTTTATTTTATGCTGCTAAAGATCGAACTCTCACGCACCTTTTCAGCTTGTATTGCCATCACTTTTGAGTTTGGTGCCTGTCTTGAATCAAGGAGTTAACCTGGATATGAAGTCTGTTATTTCACATGCCACAAGATTGTCCAAATTCACGTCAATATTTAGTGACCTTAGGGTGCTTAGACTTGGAAACTATGTTGAATTATAAGTGGTTCTCCCTAGTGTTCAATTAGTTGCTGGCGGTGGATTCCATCTGGTCTTTTATCTATCTCACCGAAAGTCTGTCAGTTGGTTTTCATCTTCTATAAATGTTTGTATTTTATGGATAATCTTTCATTCAACATTGACAAAGAGATGGTCTGAGAAGTGCTTGGCAAGTGTGGTTTGGAATTTTGACAATTTCATTTTGAATGTGCATGTTAGATTGTCAAGTTCAAAACTCCTCGGAGGGTGATAAACATTTTTCTCTTTTGCTGGTGGCTTGTTAATTTTTATACATTTATCTTCACATTTTTCGGTGGCAAAAGAATTTGAGTAAAAGAATTTAAAATACGAATTTTCATATACCTTAGAGTTCAAGATAGGATGAAAAGAAAGTTAATAACCTACTTCCAATTTTTTTAAAGATAAATCTTGTGTAATAGTACTTTTATCTATTTATTTTACAATTTTCCGTGGGTCTTAATGCAAGATACCTCTCTAGGAATTTCCTTTTTTATCATACATGCTGTTTTGGTCATTGTGGTACCATATTATTTTTATAGCGGCTTTGTCTTAGTCATGCTTTGGGTTCATCTAGTGTTTAGAATTTTACTTGAACTTGTTAGGCCAAGTTGAATACAGATGAGGTGTCTGGTAATAACTAGATGTGTTGGCACTGAGCTATTCTGGTGGTGAATTTTTCTGGTTTTTCATGTGCCTGTTGCACTTTCTACATTAGTGTCCACGTTGAATCTTATTGAGACAGGATGATAAGAAGAGTAAATATTGGACCTTCCTCTGTATGGTGATGAAAATTTATTCTGTTCTATTAATTATCTAGACATGTAATAGTTGATGGAACTTCATACTTTTTTATGTAAATGCTGGACTAGGTGACGATGACATTAAGTCTTGTACCTCAAAACAGTGTTGCTCTATCACATTTAGCAAAAGGTCTCTACCAGTTTCTGTCTCCTTATTTTGATTGTGAAATTATTTTTCTGGTTTTTGACTTACCATTAGGCTGTCTGAGTTTCAAAGTGCTTTACTTGACTTTGTATATGCGTAGTCACATTGATAATTGTATAGTGAAGTAAAACTGGAGAAGTAACATTCCTTTTTTTCTAGTTGGTTATGTTTGTCAATGTGTGGTAGTAACCACATCCAATTGTCTTGCTATCTACAGATTGTTCCAAATTATGATTTCATGAGCAAGTTTGCTTTATTGGCAGTTCAAGATGTAACTCAGCATGTTGTCTAGCTCTCTGTTAGACCTCTTCATTTTGCCTTAAACCTGTAGTCACATCAGCTTTTTTGTCAATTTATATATTTCTCCTTATGTGACTCTCTGTTTGAGGTACTTGTTCCTGTATGTGTGGCAGATCTAACCATCCTTGTGTGGGATTCACTAGTGGACCTGTTTGATTTAATCAACTAATAATGAGAAGTCAAGCAAGCATGCTAACTTTTATTCCCTCAGTCAGGCAGAAGTATGCTTCATCCCTCTTTAACTAGTGTCTCTCCGGTGGTAAAGCTACCAATGACAGCATGATGCATAACTTATAGGAAGGGTTGCGCTCCTTGTTATCTTAGAGAAAACTAGCTGTGATAAAAGTTCAGATTATCTGGGTTTTTCCCCTTTGAAATAAGTTACCTGTCCTTTTGATAATCTGGCTTGCTATGAGCTGTAACTAGTTCTGAAGTTCTGACTGCATGAAAGTTGATTATATGGGCCTGAGAATTCTATATTTTCCGTTGCTACTTTTTGCAGGAACAGAATCCTCAGAATGACATAAGAGAAGAAGTTTGCAAAGACACACCAGATGATCTACCCCAAGTTCCTAAGAAGAGGCAAGTGCATTTGCAAAGCTGCATAATGTTTATGTCATTATTTTGATTCCAATTCTCTTTCCCATTTGCATGTCAACTAAAAATATTGAGTATTATGATTATCTTGTAGATTTCCTTGTTCCAGATCACCCAGAAAATCACGAAAGGGAGGTTCATCTGTTATCCTCATTAAAGGCATGCCTACAAATAAGAAACAAGGTGGAAAGCTTCTCAAAAAGTGCCCAAAGGAATCTGGGAGATAATTCAGTCGTGACTAATGTGCTATTGGAACTTGAACTGGACACTGCTAACCGTCTTGAATACAACATCCTATTAAATGATTCTCTGTGCAGTAGCATTAGCAGTCTTCTATCAGCATTTGGTTCTCTTTACAACTCTCTGGAAGGAGTTTTCGGGGTTAATTCACTCCTGGACTTTAAAACTTCTACTCTTCATACAATTGGCCTCACCTATCAACATTAAGTGAATATTTTCTATTCCTTTTCAAAATGAAAATATCAATTTGATTTTCTGTGATGATATTTATTCAGTTCCTCCAAATTCTCTGTGTTTCTGGGTGTAACCAGGCTTTCTGGAATGCTACTCACCTCAGACTTCATCCGAGGAATTAGAAAATCAGATGAAATCGAAGGCTATTATATATATATATATATATTCTTCTATTGTTTAGAGGGTTGCCAATATACTTTTGTCAATCAATCTCGGCAGAAAGATAAGCATGAAATTGCTTGTCAGGTATATTACTATTCACTTGGAACTGGATTTTCCAGCTTCAAATGCCATAATCAAGTTCAGCCAGCTCACTAAAGCATGTAACATAAGGACCAATATGTACTAATCACCAAATCCTGGAAAAAGTCAGTTTTTTTGGATATCTGGGATAAAATCCAACTGTCAAGTACAAATAGAAGATATGAAATTGACGGAGTACGAATCCTAACTTATGTTGATTTAGGCCCTATGACCAAACAAGATCACATAAAGAAAACCCTGTTGGGAAATTGACTGGAGAAAGAATAAAAACTTGAGGTGTTAAAGATCATTCATGGAGTTTATCCAGGTAAGAGCTTCATTTGGAAGGGCCTTGAAGGCAAGTGTCTCCACAATAAAAAATGTGAGAGAAGTCATGTTGGGTAAGCCCAAACCTCAGCGATGGTGTAGAGTCCACAATTTTGATTCCCTTTTCGAAACACACCCGCGGCGAAACTGCTAACCTCTGGTTACTCGATAGAGTGCAAATGGTTGGACTCAATTTGTCTCCGAACCCTTTTCCTTACTCTTCTTCTTCGTCTTCTTGTTCTTCTTCTCCATCCTCTTCTTGTTCTTCTATGACTCTGGTCGCGCGCTTACAACTCCCCTCCACAACTGTTCGATTCTCTGGCGCTTTAGTTTCAACCTCCCGTCTCCATGGCTGGTTCTCTCTATTGAAGTTCAGTAAAGCCTCAAGAATCGAATTGAAACCGCTATTGGCCGAAGTGGGTCTTCGTCCGAATAGCCAAATTTCAGTCCAATGCAGTTGCATCAGCACGCCCAACAAGCTTCAAGCTGAGGCAGGTGAGCAACTCTCAGAGTCATATTCCCAAACACAATTAGTCCTTCAAAATGGTCCCACTATTAAGCGCTCCTGTTTGGTTTCAGGACTTCTTTTCGCATTCTTTAGAGAAATTGGAGTTGCTGAGAAAGAAATGGAAATACTCTTAGAAAAGAACCCAGCTTTGGCATTGACATCATTGGATTCAATTCGTGCTAGAGTCCAGTCTTTACAATCAATTGGAATCAATGGTCTGGAATTATGTTACTTAGTTACAAAAAGCTCTGGTGTTTTAACAGCGGAGGATATTGGTCCACTTATATCTTTTGTGCATGATGAATTGGAAGGCAAGATCGAGCCTTCTCAGCTCAAGCGCCTTTTGACATCCGCGCACCGTGGACTCTTGAGGAATTTTGAGCAAAAGGTCAAATTGCTTCTTCATCACGGCGTTCCTCGTGAAAAGATTGTTCATGTGCTCAACAAGGTCAATCTAACCAAGGCATTTGGTCGCAAGTCTCTGGAAGATATTGATAGGACCATGTCATATTTGAGCTGCTTTGGCGGCGGGGATTTAATTGTAAAGCGTCCGGTGATCCTCAATTTTGATTTGGACAGTCAGTTGATACCAAGAATCGGGTTTCTCGTGGACCTCAGCGGAGGAGATAAGGATGCCACAGGGGAAGTGCTGCGTAAGTTCCCCATGATTTTGAGTTACAGTTTGCAGCATGTGGAGGGTCATGTAGAGTTCCTGAAGTCCTTTGCTGGCCTGAATGATCAAGAAATCTTCAAGATTTTGCTTGTGTTCCCAGGTTTGGTTAGTACCAGCAAGGAGAGAAAATTGCGTCCTAGGATTGAGTTTCTCAAGCAATGTGGGTTGGGTTCCGATGATATTTTAAGGTTCCTGACCAAAGCTCCTTTGTTTTTGGGCCTGTCATTTGATAACCTTGCCTGCAAACTAGCGTTTTTGGTGAAGATTGGCTATAGGCATAGAACAAGGGACATGGCAATGGCAATGGGATCCGTAACAAGAACAAGCTGTGAGAATTTACAAAAGGTGATTGAGCTATTCTTGAGTTACGGATTTTCCGACGCCGATTTAAAGACCATGAGCAAGAAGCATCCTCAAATACTGCAATATAATCATATTTCTCTGGAGGAGAAGATGGAGTACTTGATAGAGGACATGGGCCGTGAAGTTGAAGAGTTGTTGGCTTTTCCAGCATTCCTGGGTTACAAGTTTGACGAGAGAATCAAGGCCAGGTACGAGGCTGAGAAGAGCATTCTTGGAGAAGGAATGTCGCTCAATAAGCTGTTAACCGTTTCGACCGAGAGGTTCTTGACAAAAAAGAAAGGAGAAAACTCTGTTACATCTGGTTGAGAATCTGAACAGTGATGGTTTAGATAAGTCGTCTAGTAATGTCTGTTCCTTTCAACAACCGCTTGAAGCTCTCTTCCCTGCTAAGTTTTGAGTCAAAAGAACTCTACTCTTAGTCATTCAATGGTGCTGAGTATTGCAGCCTGGCAAGTGAGAAGATTAAGATGATTTCTTCCAACCATCGAGGACTATAAGGCCTGTAGCTTGATTAAATCTGACCTGGGATAAGCTTTACTATGTTCAAAATCTGTTACTGAAATTGTCCATACATTTGTCTCTGTTGTGCACCGATCATATTCATAAGAAGCCGTTTTCCTCTTTTTCGTTTGTTTCTTTGGTTTCATTTAGGCTGCTAATGAAAGTCCCTCTTCCAAAGTTATGATTTTTAATTATCATTCTAACTCAAAAGTTAGATGGTATTTTTTTTATGTTTGAAACATTCCTTAAGATCAAAATTGAATGGAATGAAGTAAACTTCACACTTTAAGCCGTTAAAGGTACATTTAGTATATGAGGAACATTTATATTCTACATTATTCAATCTTAAGCCTAATATATGCTCAATTTGTAAGAAAGTATTGAGAATTACAATTTTTATGTAATATTTAAATGTAAAAAGTATGTTCTAAATTAGCTTTTAAATCTAATTTTGAGCTTTCTAATAACAATTGGTCAAGGTCAAAAGCTCTTTGAGAATATTGAGATCTCATACCGTCCACTTGTTTTCCTCTTTTTGACCGAAAAATACAATACAGAATCTGCAAGACGAAACTAAATGCAATGGAAATTATTCGCAAGGTTTGGGTGCTTTGTGAAAGCGACTTGGTAATAGAGGAAGATGCTCATACTTCTTAATGTTTTGGCTCTTCTGAAGAATGCTTTTCCCCAAGAACCACCTACTCCGGTCATGGCAAATTTTATAGTAAACCAGGGAGCCCCACTCCCCAGCATATTCGTTTGAACGGAAACACCTATGCTTGATCTAGCATCCGGTGCTGTCATGGAAGTTGAACTTATGTACAAACCAAGGTAGAGGGTGAATGACAGGATTCAAGGCTTGATTCTTGTCAGCCATTCGAGTACTCAAGATTTAGTGCAATGATAGGAGACAAACTTTCTCAAACTTCTTGTGAAAACCACCTCTATTTAATCTCTTTCAGTAACATGTCCTGACACTTCTGTCGGCTGATCAAATGAAAACGAGGTTCTGTCGGCACTCTTTTCATGTTGCCTTAGTATTCGAAAGCAGAGGGCAGATTCTCCAAGAGATAATTGCAGACTTCCTTTATCTATCATCTTTTGACTGTTAATCTGGACGATTCTGTGTAGACTGCAGATTAATAGGGAACAAGTTTTGGATATAGAAATCGATAATGGAAGGCATAGGGCGATTCTAGGCTACGTGCATTCCAGCTTTCTTTGGTATAATTGAAGAATCATTTGAACATTTAAAAGTACAGTTTTTTTTTTCTGTGGGAGTTGGTTCCACGTATGTCTACACTAAATGTTCATTTCCTTATTACGACTTTTTATACATAATGGACTTCTTTCTTGATGTTGCAGCCAAAAGGCACAACCAACTAGTCCTGAACTATTCCTCAGAAAAACAAAAAATCAACTATTCCGAAGTAGACCGAGACACCATTTGCTTTTATGGATATGAAATATAGCCACTGAATGTGGAAGCAGAACGATTATTCAGTTGAAAATAGAAGAGGGGTGGCAAAACGTTGGGCAATTCTGCTGTCATGCTGCACTGTCAGGAAGATATTTCAAGAATTGGTATGCAAGTGCTACACTTACCACCTTCTTTCTATAGTTGTAGCACTCAGTCAGTTGCAGGACTGATATCAGAAACAGCAGTGACCCAATCATGACACAAGGACAGCGAAGTAGATAAAGTTTTGGGTCAATAATTGATGGTGCTTCGAAAGTCTTCTGAATAGACGGTGACAAGACCTTGGCCCTCCTCGGGGGTTCTTGTTCATAGAGTTGAATGATGCACTCACTTTCTTGACAATTTAGATACTTTTTAATCATAAGTTAACCAATACATACAGTGGGAATTGTGTCTTCGCCTCGAAAGTGCGTGTTCTCATGAGAAAAACGCTTTTGTTTATTCCGAATAAAGTAGCTTTTCCTTAATCAGCACAATTCGTAATGGTCAACGTCCCTTTCTCCATTTAAATGAGGTGATTGCAAGGAAGGAAGCATATCTTCCTCTCTTTCTCTCCTTGTCTCTTTGTCTCTCTCGTTCTTGCTTACACCCACAATGAACTCCGTTCATGGTGGTAAGAAGAGCAACATAACTCTCTTGTTTGTTTTACTTTCTCTTCTCTCATTTCTAAATGAGCAGCTTAGCTTGCCCCTTCTTGCAGAAGCCAAAAGAAATGTTAGTCTTCCCTTTCTCGCCTGCACCTTCTTCTCCCTTCTTCTTCCGGCACCATTCGTAGAAACTAACTATCTAATGAGAATTTACAGGTTTACATCGTTTATATGGGAAAAGGGCAATACCATGATCCTGAGCTTCTTGTGGAAAACCATCATGAAACGCTCACAAGAGTCCTGGGAAGGTATAATATCAGAAACATAAAAACTTGAATGTTTGATCGAGAACTAACTGTTTAAAACGTACTTGTGTAGCAAAGAAGCATCTGCGGAAGCTATGGTATACAGTTACAAACACGGCTTCTCTGGTTTCGCAGCAAAGCTTACAGAGACTCAAGCACAAATGATTTCAGGTGCTTCGACACCTAAACTCATTTCTTGGTTATGCCCTGTTTACATGCCATATGCATGATTTAAACTGAAAAGATATTCTTTATTCTTATGAGTTCATCTTCACTCGAACAATCGTTAATATGAACGGAAACGATACGAAGGTGGAAGGCACCGTGAAACATAAAGAGTAACATATAGAGAAAATAGCGAGGCCATTAGGATAAGTTGCATATTAAGCACACTGGTGGAAGAGCAGAGGTTTTGCAAAAGATGGTCAGTATCATCAAACATTTAATTCGTACATCAAACTTATAAGAGTCTAGATATCAAAATAAAACTTCATAATCCTGCAACCTATATAGCACAGAAAATTCCATGTAAATTCTTTCTTGCATAAGACCGTGCTGCTAACTCTTGAGTACTTGTGTGTACTAGGTTGATAAGAAGTCAGAGATAAAAGCCAAAATTTTCTTTTTTTTTTCTCGAATCAGAAAAATCATTATTGTCTTGTTTTGTTTTGTAGAGTCACCAACCGTAGTCCAAGTCATGCCCAATCACTTGTATAGGTTGCAAACTACAAGAAGCTGGGACTACCTTCAACTGTCTTCATATTCTCCGGAAAATCTCCTACAGAGGTCGAATATGGGCGATGGTGTCATCATTGGTCTCCTTGATACAGGTAGTACTACCTCTCCGCCCCTGCCTCCTTCCTGTTGAGACATATATCTTTCTAAATTCAGCCTTTTGAATGATGAACAGGGATATTGCCAGAGTCTGAAGTTTTCAGAGATGAAGATCTAGGACCAGTCCCTTCTCGATGGAGGGGTTTTTGCGAGTCAGGAGAGCAGTTCGATCCCAGGAAGGCCTGCAATAGAAAGCTTATTGGAGCTCGTTACTTCATCAAGGGACTGCTAGCTGAGTACGGACACCCATACAACAGTACTAAATACCACGACTACTTGTCCCCAAGAGGTTCATCTGGGCATGGCACAGCCACATCTACAATTGCATGTGGCTTCTTCGTGCCCGATGTCAGCTACAACGGACTTGGCATTGGAACAGTCAGAGGGGGTGCACCCAAGGCTAGGCTGGCCATGTATAAAGTCTGCTGGAATCTGCTTGGAGGAGTATGTTCTGCTGTTGACATTCTGAAAGCCTTTGACGAAGCCATACATGATGGGGTAGATGTGCTATCGTTGTCCATAGCCCCTGAGATTCCTTCGTATTCTGATGTTGACAAATATAGTGGGATCTCCATTGGTGCCTTCCATGCGACGGCAAAGGGGATCACTGTTGTGTGCTCAGCCGGAAACCAAGGCCCAAGTGCTCAAACAGTACAGAACACGGTACCGTGGGTCTTAACTGTTGCAGCAAGCACCACTGACCGATCATTCCCAACACCTATCACGCTTGGAAATAACTGGACTACGATGGTGATTCTTCACAAACTGATACATGCACTACATAAAACAGGAAAAAAATTTAGATACATGTTCAAATTAGTAAACTATTAATTACTCTAACAAATGAAACTGACATGGAATTTTGCATACTACTGAAATCCATTCTCAACAAATCAAATCCAACAAAGAATATTTAACTGCAATAGAGAATAAGTTGTAAAGTTAGATTTATCCTTTTTAACCTTTCATATTATCGTAAGTCATCAGGTATAGAAAAATTTTGGTAACCAAAATGATGAATTTATTATATAACTAATGTTTTAACAGTAATGAATTGTTATAATTGTAGGGTCAAGCTGTGTTTACAGGAAAGGATATGGGATTCGTCAATCTAGCCTACCCTGAAGTGTTGGAACTTCTAGATCCTCGGTAAATATATCTCACAGAGAATGCAATGTTGCTTTAAAGCCTTAATATTCAGTGTACGCATGGTATGCACCAGAATAGGTTCGGCAAAACCAGAAATCCACTTAACGGGAGCCATCTAATCTGATGGAAAATAGCTTAACCATCAGAACAGTTCTGCATCATATCGATGCCTCTAGTCCCAGCGTGGACTTGTGCCTCTTCCCTTCGACGAGCATATTTGACATGCAACCGTTGAAGAATACCTTAATTCAGCTATGACTTTGTCCATCACAGTTTTCATCTTTTTTCTTTCCTGCTGTCGGGAGTTTTTAACACAGTGATTATACAGTTCTTGCGAATCTCTTTCAAGGAATGATACTTGGTCGGCCGGAAATGTTGTCCTCTGCTTCGCTTCGGATTCTGACCAGTACCAAGTAGAGGAAGCCGCATTGTCTGTCAAAAAGATTGGTTGTTTGGGACTAATTATTGCTAGAAATCCCAGTAAGTATCTGTATGTATGCAATGATGATTTCCCGTGTGTTCAAGTAAGCTATGAAGTTGGCATGCAGATTCTGTACTACATACGTTCAACCAGGTAATATTGTAGTCCTTTGCTATAGAAGATGTAATCATCATTGTACTTGCTTTAGTTGGCATCAATTCATATATGATATGGTCATTGCAGGAGTCCACAGGTTAGGGTTAAGCCATCCAAAACACATGTTGGCAGACCTGTGCCGACTAACGTGGCATACTTCTCAGCTCGAGGGCCTAGTTCCCTTGCCCCTGCAATACTGAAGGTATTTCCTTTCTCCGCACTGCTGATAAAGAAAACACTCAATCGTAGTCGCTAAAACCCTGCATTGGGTCTATGCATGTGAACAGCCAGACATTGCAGCCCCGGGTGTCAACATACTAACAGCAGTTGGGCCTTCTGACGCCGCAATTGCATTCGACTTTGTGTCAGGAACATCCATGGCAGCTCCCCATGTCGCAGGCATTGTTGCCTTGCTCAAGTCATTACACTCACACTGGTCACCTGCGGCTATTCGATCTGCGATTGTCACCACTGGTACTTCAAATTCCACATTCCTTTCCCATTCGTTGTTCAGAACGTGTCTAACTCAAACGGTATCATGATCTGCAGCATGGACTACCGATCCATCTGGTGAACCAATATATGCAGAAGGGGAGCCAATTAAGCTTGCGGATCCATTTGATTACGGAGGCGGAATTGTCAACGCGAATAGAGCGGCAGATCCTGGTCTTATCTATGACATGGAGACTGCAGATTATATTCAGTACCTCTGCGCCTTGGGCTATGACGACTACGCCATTTCCCAGGTTACAGAAAATCCCACGGTCTGCCCCATAAACCGGCCTTCCATTTTGGACATAAACCTTCCTTCCATTACCATCCCAACCCTTGCAAACTCAGTAACTCTCACCAGAACTGTCACAAATGTTGGCGCTCTCTACTCCAGATATGTTGCTGTTGTTGACCCTCCTCATGGCATGACTGTAGCCGTTAAACCTCACATACTAATCTTCAACTCTGTTACCAGGATCATTTCCTTCACTGTTACGGTTTCCTCCACTCACAAGGTGACAACAGGATACTCTTTCGGAAGCTTGACTTGGACTGATGGGGTGCATCGTGTAAGAAGTCCAATATCCGCGAGAACTGAGATCGCAGAACAGTATGATTGATGAACGAACAACCATCAAATTGGGCAAGGATTTCCAGTTAAAATTGTATTTGCTAAACCAAAATGGATCAAATAAAAGGGGTGACAATCTCAGACCCCTTGAGTCAGCCAGCACAAGACTGCTTCTCGGCTGATGCTGCGTGCTATGTACTTCATTCACAAGCCTGTCGATCTGAATATCTAGTTGGATTATTTAGCCTTCAGTCCAATGGTTGGTAGCCCACATTAACAATCCGTAACCAAGAACGGAGATAGAACAAAGAACAGGTTTCGAGCTTAACAAATTATTTAGACAAACAGGCAGAGCAAGCCTTACTAATCCCCCGACCCACAAAAAGAAAAAAGGAACTGCAAATGAAAGGTAGAGGAAAGCAAAAGAAAAGAAAAGAAAAGAGAGCTCATTCATTTACAGATTCATGGCAATCACAAGTTAAATCCTGTCCTTATGTACTGGAAACTATGTGATGCATCTCATTCTACAAAACACCTTCATTCTCCTCAAATTTTTTCATCTCTTAACCAGAAATTTCTCAGCATGCCTTGACCTCAAAATATATCATGGCCTTTGGTTTGAGACATAGCCACTAAAATTATTTCTTTAAAGGATCTTCCACTGCTAAGAACATTTAGTCTGCAAAGGAGGGTTCTTTAGCTGCGTCTACCCCCATAGGCTCTAACTTCTCAGCTTTTCCATTCCCTTTAGGTATAATGAGGCCATATCCTCCAGCTTTTCTTTTGTATACGATATTAATCTCACCTGACACAAAGGCAAGAAAATTAAATTCCCTGGATGACTTGGATAATCGAAGCAGGAGAAGAGAAAAAATGAAAGGATAAAAGTAATTGAGTTTAATACCAGTTTCTTCATTTCGGAAACCATAGAAGTCATGATCAAGATTTTCCAGCTGCTCAATTGCTTCAGAGACAGTTAAAGGTGGCATGTCAAAGTACTTTGTACGCACAATCTGCAAGAAAGGTACTAAGAGTGAGTGCAAGTGTGTTGGAAAAGAATTGCACATTTACGTCAGCAATTTTCTAGGAGGATGTCTAAACTAGCTGTTAAATGACCTAATAATCAGCCGATAACATAAAGTATTTCGTAGTTATTGGTATACTTCCACAGAAATGGAATAAGAAGTTCCCTAAGTACTATAGTGGTCAAGCTATGCTATAATTCCGCTGGAAAAGTTCAAACAGAAAGAATACAAAAACAAGTAAGTAGTGTGGACTGCTCCACGCGGTTTGATTTGCTCCATCCCTTTGATATACAACTGGCAAAAGCATATGAAGCAAGCTGTTTTCCCCTTTTCGTCTTTCTTACAGAAATGGAAAAAGAGGAACTTCTTAACTCTTTCAGAGTACAAGGCAGCCTCAGAAAAAGTTTTAAGATGCAATTCCAGAATGTGTTTACCGTCACTTCAAAAATTGCTCAATGATATGCTTCACAAATCTAAAATGCAGTCATAGTTTTGGGAACAAAGAAGCAAAAACCCTGATCTTTGAATGAAGTAATCTGGAAAAAACTCTCTCGAATACGAAATGCATGAGCCTATTTTAATATGCTACAATGTTATGGTAAGAGCTAGTATGACACAAAGTTTAGGATTCTGGACTAAAACCCCGTAAATGATGGAAATGGTAACCTTTATCTTCTTTTTTTTCCTTTTTTTTCCTCCCAAACACCCTTCATGGACCAATGAGGCCTGCCATCCAGACCACTTCTAAGCAATACAGGGCATAGCAAGCCAGGAAAGATAAAGGATGAACACAAAGCAAAGAAGCAACCTCATCAATGATTTCTTCTTCGTCATTTTGAGCAATTGCATCTTCCTCATTTTCATCTGCCTGTACTTCCACAGCTTGGACCGCGGGCTGCCTAACTTTCAATCTGTCGAACCCCTTCATGTGCCGCCCATGGTCTGACTCCTTCTCTTTAATCTTCCTCAGCTTCCTTTGTATAATTGAGGAGACTATATCTATACTCGCATAGGTTGTCTCAGAGTCTTCCTCGGCCCTTATCACCCCATGCTTCTTTGTATACAAAGTAACCTGCAAAAACACCAGTCCTCAATCCATTAAACAATTTAACACAGCTCCCACAAACTCTAAGACGCAAAATCAAGCAGTAATACCTCACAGCGGCGAATTCTTGGGCCTTTCCCAAACTCTCCACCCCGGACTGACAGCCTGACATCCACCTCCCTGACCAAATGACTGTGCTTAGCAACTGCCTTCCCCACTTTTTCTTCCACATGCCTTTTGACATTCTCTGTTAACTATATTCACCCATAATATTTCTCATATCAAATTAAATTATACATAAAACAGAATGAGCGACAAAGAAACCAGAGAAAAATTAAACCCATTTGGTTAGTTCAAAATGCATTCTCCATAGAGAAACCAATGAGGTTGCGTTTAAATTTAAAAATTAAAAGTATACGGATTTGAAGAGCAATTGATCCTCTAGACATACTTTATAACAGAAAACGATGGATTTGAATTTTGAGTATTTTACTCTAAAAAAAAGGTGCGGTTATGAATTTCAAATGGCATCTTACACCAGATTGTTTCAAGCCTATATACTAGCAAGGTCTAAGTCCATAAATGAATTCCAACAATTCAAAAAAATTGTAGATTTCATAGATATTCAGAATAAAGAGTGACAGACACATCCTTCTCTTCAATATTTCCATCCAAATGGACCATAATTTAGAGCAGCTTCAAATAAATACCTGACTCCATCAGTAAGAATAGAAACCGTGAAAGCAAGATTATTGTGATAGATCTGTCGATCAATAAATGGATGTACGGTTAAAGAAGAAGACCAACAAGGACCACGAAACTGGAAATTGCATGTCCAAGAGGTTCGACCACCCCATATTATCTGAGCGTCCAAGGAAAGGGTTAGCTCATGTACCTCCAAGTTTCTCCCCTGTATGATCAACTTCACGGAAGAAAGCGGGCCGTCCCACGACATTCTGGTAGAGAGAGCGTTCCCATTGCCGTGGATTCTTCTTGGCGTAACCGAAATGGGTCTAAGATTCTTCAAGAAACTGGATTTGTAGGAGGAAAACGCGAAAGTCAGTGACTTTGTTGGTTTGGCGGACAAGTTGGTGGAGCCAAGGAGAGGCACTGTAACCAAAGAAGAAGATAAGGGTGATGAAGAAGAGGTAGGGGGTTGGTGAAGAGTAGGTAGTAAAGAGGACACTGTACTGGCCATTGAAGTCGGGAGAGGGATTGGATGGAGGGAAAATATGAGAAAAACCAGAAGAATGTACGAGAAAGGGCGGGGTTTTTAGAGGTTTTAGGACGACAAAAGAGACAGAAGGAGCTGGATATGTATTGCGTCGCTGTCACCTTATCCGCTCGACGATTTCGAAAAAAAAAGAAAAAAGAAAAAAGAAACTGATAATTCTAGTACCTATCTATAAATTTATAACAGCGACGTGGTTTTCTTGGCCGACACTAATTGTGTCGAAACGGTAAGGGACGGCCACTAAATGCTTACTTAGGTACTAATGTGACAATTTTCCAAAATCAATCACAATTTGTTTTCTGAAAGTTTGAAATTCTATTAACGTTAGGTAAATATGTCAACTTTTTAAGATCTTAGGTTTATGCTGAACTACTTGTTTGGCATCCTATGTTTCGTATACGAAAGATAAAGTGTTACCTTTTGTTCCTAAAAGCCTAATAAGTAAAACATAGATTCAATTAAGTTTCCTAATTTCGATGGCTGTAAATGAGACGTGTATAATGAGAATCATATCCATTATTATAATATCCATAACCTAAAAGTATCAATGAGTGGTTTTATTATCTAAAATAGTGAATAGGGAAATAAAAGTGTGAAGTTTCCTCTTTTAATTGGACTACTACTATAGGTTTAATGGGTTAGCAGTATTTGGACCGAGTAAAGCTTATTGGGCCTAGTACTGTTTTTGTTTATTACGTGTATACATCCATCTTTGCCTTAGTTTTATATAAGATTTTCATATTATACATATAAGTTTGCGTGTAAAAATATAATATTTTTTAATATGATATTAAAAATTCAAATGCACAAACTTTAAACTATCTTTTTACTTGACAAGTAGATTTTTTCACTTATAAAGTCAACCATGTAACTTAGTACACCGTTTTGTCGAAACTACTAGAAATCATGTGACCCTGAGATATTTACTAATGATATTGTAAAAAAATACAGAGGGCTGGTTTTTACAGCTCTAACCCCCGTAAAGTCAACCACAGACACTTGTCCTCCTTTCTTCTTTCTTTCTTTCTTTAGTGGAATCATTGTCTGATCACCCACGCGACGAATTCACCTACATCATTCAATCCACCACGTAGTGGAACCTTACTGGGGGTTTTCAGTACCATGATAGGTCACCTCGGCCGAGACAAACATGTCCAGAATCCCATCCCTCCAAATGTGCTCTGACGTTGATATTCGAAGCTATTCGATTAGACCTGTGAATTTACAGTGGAAAGTTTGTTTGGTTTAGCGAGAGAGACAACCCAACAAATAAAACGACGTGACCAACCTAATGAAGCTACGTGTCGATCAACCTCTCGTGTATCCCCACGTGTCATAATATGGTTCAGATAATCAGGCGCATGCTTTAATCGGGTGCCTTAATCTTGTGGTTGGATCACTGGTTACACCTTTATAGATATGGTTGACAGATGCCCCACGAGAAGCTTTAAAATATTATTATAATAATCTCGTGGCCAGAATTGTTTCTACACGTTCGATTGGTTCATGAAAATATCTATCCGAGTGGATCCCCATCCAGTTGCCAAGTGTCCCCACGTAAAATATCCCGATTTTCTGACCTTTTAATATGCACCACCCACTCAGAGCCTCAGAACCCAGTGGGCAATGGCCCATTGCTTTTTGATTGACTTGAGATGAAACCGAGGAGGCGTCGACGTGGCAAGGGGAAGTCGCAACGGAAAAGATATTTTTTTGTGGGAGTAGCAATCGTCGTGCACCGTTGGATCCAACCCCGGGAGTGCTACAGTACGTTTCCGTACCGTCCGATGGTGCTTTAGATATTTTCGGCGTCTTAAAATATAGCAGCGGACGAGATTTTTTCTACGGAGCTTTAGCTGAAGCAAAGCAGATACGCTGTTTACAGAGGGGAAGACATGGGAGAAGAGGTCGTGTGGAGCACCGAGGAGGAACTGGACGCGAGAGCAGAGAGTGAGATGGAGGTGGAGGTGGAGGAGGAGGAGGAGGTTGAGGCTGGGGACGACACAGAGAAAAAGGAGAAGACGAGGAAGAGGAAGAAGAATAGAGGTAGGAGTTCGAGCGGGGTGGTGAGGTGGGAGAAGTTCTTGAAGAGGATGACGATGAGGGTGTTGCTGGTTGAGGCTGATGACTCCACCAGGCAGATTATAGCTGCGCTCCTTAGGAAGTGTAGCTACAGAGGTAAGTACATGTATTTCTTGCCGTTTCTCTGTGTGGATTTTGTAGTTTTTTGTTTTTGGTGAAATTGTGAACTGGTCTCTGCTGGGTTCTGCCTTTTGCTGCAAAAATTTTGGTCCATGTCGAAGGGATTAAATAGAGAAGGAAGTTGTATAATTGGTGTTAGAGTTGTAAAGTTGGTTTGTTTGTTGTGAGGTGAAGTAATCTGGTTTTCTTTTCAAATTGCAGTAAAGGTTCTGCTTTTGGTTGAGTTGCAATGAGAAAATGATTTCATGCTAGATGATTTTGCTACATGCTGTTAAGGGGGAAAAGAAAACGTGTGGTTAGTGCAATTTTTTTAACAATAATATTGAACGAGCACTTTAAAAAAAAAAAAAAAAGAGAGAGAGAATAGTTTGAAGGAGGATGAAGCACATATCACATAAGAAACGGATCAAGAATTCTGAGACAGGAAAATATCAAAAGCTGCCAAAGGGGTCCCAAATATCCACGTCCTCTTCTCTGGCCTTCCTGCATACTATGGCTTCTTAGAGACTTAGTCATCCAATTGTGCAGTGTTTCACCTGAATTTAGACCAACACTACCTGAAACCAAGCTGGCCAGGGGGATTGATAAAGGTTCTAGTGTCTATGATCAAGTAGCCCTTGGGCAAATAATGTAATTGCAACGGACACACATGCTCAAAAAATGTTCATTTATAGCACCGTTATTATCTTGCTTCAAGGATGAAATTTGGTATACTGAGTTTTGCTTGAAACCTGACATTTATAGGCATGTTCCTCTTGGAATTGAAAATGTTTTTGTTACTTTTTGGGCAGTTGCTGCTGTTTCTGATGGCTTAAAGGCATGGGAGATACTGAAGGGAAGACCCCATAGCATAGACCTCATCTTGACAGAAGTGGATTTGCCATCAATATCTGGATATGCTCTTCTTACGCTAATGATGGAGCACGAAATTAGCAAAAACATCCCAGTTATAAGTATGACTCTTAGATAGAGGCTCTGAATAAAATTTGATATATAAAGTGTTAAAATTAAGAAAATGTAGATATTTGTTGATTTTTGAACTTACCAAAATCTATCTTGTGTTACTTTGCAGTGATGTCCACGCAGGATTCTGTGAGCACAGTTTATAAATGCATGTTGAAGGGTGCTGCTGACTATCTTGTTAAGCCTATAAGGAGAAATGAGCTGAGAAATTTGTGGCAGCATGTCTGGAGAAGACAATCTGTATGTCTATTGCTTATACTGTCTTCTTTCAATTTTTGTTTTCTCTTGTTCTTGAGAGTTTAGAAGCTACTATTCTGGTATTGATCTATTCCTGTTTATTTAGCAGTTGAATGTGGACGCAAATAATCACCAAGATGAGAGTGTTGGACAACAAGAGGTAGATGCCAATTCTGAAGACAATGCTGCAAGCAATCATTCAAGTCGTCAAATGGCTGGCAGACAGGGAAGTGATGAGCATGTTGAAAATGGAAGTGATACTCAGGTTGGTGTTTCTAATCTGGTGTATAAGCTGAGAAATGCATTTCCGTGGTTTTTGGGGTAAAACATTGAGAAGAGAGAGAGAGGAAAAGAAGTTCATTCTTGGTTAATAAAACATACATTTGTGTCTGCTAGCTCAGTAAGGTTTCTAAATTTTGGAGCACTAATTAGCAGAAGTTCACACCTTGCACTCCGAAGTCACTCCGAAGACCTGGACTGAACGTAGATTGCTTATTGACTACTCCAATTTAGTTTTTGAATGCTTGTTGCATGTCTTGTCCAGGGCATTTTACCTATATGAAATCATTCCACTTATGGTTAAGAGAAATCGCTTGAGTGTAGACTGATGCATGAAGTTTCACTGTCTCTTGCAGAGCTCTTGTACAAGGCCAGAGTTGGAAGTTGAAAAGTCCCCAAAGGAAACGTTGCAGGAATTCTCAGAGTCAAACTGGGGCAAATTGGTTCCCAGTGACGTAGTATCGCAAAAGGGCGACGCATGCATTAATATGGGCCAGAAAATGTTTGTGCATCAGATTGGAGCTGGGGGTAAACATCTCTGATCTTTCTATTTGAGCATCATTGTCTATGTTCTCTTCTGTGGAATTCATCTAACGTTTTGAACATGTCCAGGAACAATTGTGGACACCTCCAAGGATGATATCACTGCTAGATTTAGCAAGGATAAACCAGAAACTCAGGAGGATGCTAATGCCACTAATGAGGCTTGTGACAGTAATTATGTCTTTGCCAATTCTTCTAGAGAAGCCATGGACTTGATTGGAGCATTTCATAATCATCCAAACAGCGGTAGGAGAGGCACAGGCATAGGCGAGTTCGATTCTTTTCCCCAGTTGGATCTTTCCTTGAAAAGATCTCATCCCTGTGGTTTTTGGACTGAATCTCCTGAAGAAAGGCGTACCCTTGGACATTCTAATTCTTCAGCCTTTACCCGGTGAGTTTACTTTTCTTTTTCTTGTTCTTGTTAATTGTTATCTGTTCCTCTCGGAAACTATTTACGTTGGTCTAGAATTTAGCCAATTTGTTAGATAAGTTGCTGTTTGGCTGCACATCTTTAACGCAAACCATTGGATTTAATAAAACTAAAACTGGGATGTCAATATTACTTGATATCTATTCTAAACAGAAGAAGAATTTTTTGGTTCTATTGAAAACTTGTTACTTATCTAGTGAGATCTTTTATTTGTGATGCAGGTCTTTCTTGTCTAAATTTTTAGTATAATGGAAATAGAATCACTAAACCAGTTTAAAGATATGATGTGCTTTCTATCTCTTTTGTTGTTTGTTTTGGTGTGGGCTGCTGCTGGGGAAGCCGCAGCCCCCGGGGGTTGGCTGATTGGGGGACTTGTTTTCGGGCTAAACTTTTATGGACTAAAAGTTTAACGCCTGCAGGTACACGAGCAGACCATTACAACCCCCGCAGACAAAAGTTGTGAATCTGAAAGAGAATGGAACAACTTCTGAGAAAATTTTGTCCAACATTGTTTCCGATTATAGCTCTGACACTAATGGTATGACAAGAAGTACGCAAAGAAGTGTTGTCACTCTAGCTCAGTGTCAATCCAAAGAATCTGAAGTTGCAACTTCATGCTCTCAGCTCAGAGTATTTCCTGTGCCAGTCCCAGTAAAAGGTGTACGAGTTAATAACCTATGCAGTGGCTTTGGTTCTGTGCTTCCTCCAATATTTTGCACACCGTCTGGTCCATTACCAACGCCAAGTCCAAGTTCATTCGCTCTGCAAGAACCCTCCTTCCAAGTAAAGATGTTATATCAGTCAAACATTGACAATAGTAATTTTGATCAGCATCATGATCCACATAGTCAAAATACAAATAGTGTGAAACAGACTACAAGCAAGCAGGAACACAAATTGGACTCGCTGGAAGACCGAGGGCATATATCCCCAGTTACAGATCAGAGTGTAAGTAGTAGCTTTTGTAATGGTGGTGTAAATTGTTATAGTAACATTGGGTACGGAAGTACTTGTGGAAGCAACAGCAATGTTGATAACGTCGCTTTTTATGGGGCTGCTTCCGAGAACAAGAATGAAGAAGGTCTGCTTACTCCCACCGGTAGTTCGCATCGATCCACCCAAAGAGAAGCGGCTTTAACCAAGTTTCGCTTGAAGCGGAAAGAAAGATGCTATGAGAAGAAGGTAACACTTCATCATAACTCTTTTTGTCTTGCCCAAGAAACAAAAGCTTCCACATATATTACCGTATGTTAATTCCAAAATATTACTAAACAGGTTCGGTACGAGAGCAGGAAAAAACTTGCTGAGCAGCGTCCCCGAATAAAAGGACAGTTTGTGCGACAAGTGCATACTGATCCTCCAACTGCAGAAACTTATGGCAATTCCTTTGATGGTTAGCTCGTCAGTATGTTAGTGGTAGAGTGGTTTTAATATTTCTGCCTTTCCTCTTATTGCCTGTGAAGCAATGAGGACCAGTATATACAAGTCTAAAGGTGGTTTCTAACAGTTGATGTTAATTCAAATTGTCCTGTGTATGCGGTGTTGTAACTTCTGTTTACCTAGGTAGGAGTCTGCATGGTCATTTTTTCTTTATATTTTGACGTGTAGAATTACTCCCATAGAAACTTAGAGATTGATTAGTATAAAAGTTATGGTTACTAATCTTCTTCTTTGCACTTTCTTTACGATTTGGTGTTTTTCAATTGTACATTTGGGTTGTGAAGAAGGTCGGATGTAATACTCAAAAAGTTATAGCGTTCAAGTCTTTCGTGCATTCTACCTCATCTCATTTAGTTACTCCTATTCTTCCTATCAACATCAACAGACCGAGTCAATAAGAAACGGCGTACAAATCCTAGACCCCCAATCTTATCTAGTGCACCCTTACGAACTCTTCTGTAACCAATGGCTTAGCTAACTCTCTGAGCTTCTAAATTGAGCGGCTAATAACCTGTTTTAGAATGTTTTTGGGAAAGGTTTTGGGGGGTTGGGAAAGAAGTCTAAAGATTAGAGGGAGGTAACTTTTTGTTAGTCTCTCGATCAGAAAAGTGAAAAAGTATGAACTTTGCGAATCTTTGAGTTCGAATGGTTCAGGCCTCGTGTACTGCATTGTACTGTTGTTATTTGTTTAGAGTGTATGTTCACCATTTCCCCATTCGGTTTCACACTACCATAGTTCTTCCAAAGCTTTCAAATTCAAAATTGAACTATGTCCCACATAAAAGTCTGTCCTGTGCCACTCATTGCCTTTGCTAGGCACCATTTCAACGAACGGACTTCACCACCCACCTACCAATTTGGACTGAATCCTCGTTGGGGCTGCGTAGTAGTAACTTTTGGCGTTGAGAATCAATCTCAATGGGATAATCTAGATTTATTACACTCGAATCCTCGAAGAAATGGATTTGGCCAAGTTGTGGACTAGTATTGGAGGAGTGCAAGCAAAAAATGATCTTCTGTTTTTCTTTTTCTCATGCTTTTAGGAACCTAAAAGAAAGCTGATACAAAATTTGCAACACATACTCTGATCATACAGTAGCATTTGTCCTATGCTATTGTTGGTATCTAAGATTTGATTGATTCCCTTTGACAGTGAAACAAGTAATGGAGTTGAGATTGGCCAAATGTTATGCGGTAGTGGGGAGGAGGGCTCCTTTCATGAATCCCCCACCACAACATGCTTATCTCTAGAACATCAACGAAATCAAAAAACCAGCGCACTTTCTTGCTGTAACAGTCAAATACATAATGGACCTTTTATTTGGTCCCAAAGCTGAAAAATAAGCAAAACTAGTTCTGGCAAGGAAAGCTGATAGATAAGAAATCACTAACGTGTTGTGGCTGTCTAACTTTCCCTTGATTGAAAGGCTCAATAATAACTGACGAAAAGGTTCAAAAGCAGAAATCAACGCTCCTAATTCAAACTTCTCTGCCTACCGCATTGATATTCTTTTAAAAGATCCCGATCAAACCCAAGACACTGGCTGACCAACCAGGCACTGGTCCTCATGGCGGAAATCATATGGCACTGACCTGCTGAAGTGTCAAACACGTTGGTGTTGTTCAAAATCAAACGGCACAGATGGAGGGACTCCTCTCAGCTAATCATCTTCTATGGTATTTGCCCTTTTCTTAACGTAAAAGTAACGGCTGTATAAGACACTTTAAGCCCAAGAAATCAATAAAACAATTCCCAGGGTCTTCCAAAAAGCTGATCTAGAGATTCTCCGTGTCTTCCTCCTTTCTGAACTCTTCTTCACGGCTCAAATTGATTGTGGATACCCACAAATCGAAAGCTGCCATTCGATTTTAAACAAAAACTGATACACTGCTAGTGCATGGTTTCTCAGTTATCCCCAATCAAGATGAAAGCCTATTGGGTACCCTATCTTCCCCATGACTCTTTTAAAAGCCATACTTTATTGTTCAATTATTCATAAAAGTATCCCTATCTCTGATACTGGCTAAAAAAAAGCTACCCCGTATCCTCTGCTTCAGCTTTCAATGATGAACAACAAAACATTTTCCATCTAATATAGTCCATAATTTTGCTGCTTGCCAATTGCAGATACTGTACACGTTATTCTGTGCTTCCATTTTACTTTCTAAGGGAGTGCCCATGGAAATCAATACAAAAGAAGTTGGTGAGAAGCCTCTGGAGTTTAAGCTTTTTCAAAGGGAAGCTTTAAGGACATGGGGATTGTATATTTCTGGTATAATGTCATTACGAAATATGTATGCAAATGAAACTGGTAAGGCCTGCAGCAAGGCCTTTTGGGAGTGCATGGTGCATGCATATTCCTGATTTGAGAAGATCAGGATCTACGGGGAAGCCTTGGGACCCACTGTATGATATTGTCCCATTATGTTTGCCATGTGTACTACTTGTGTGGATAGCTGGTAGGCACCATCGGGACCATGCATACCACGATTTCGACACGCACTTTTCTTTAGCTCCATTAGTCCTCGGTCCCTTTTTCTGAGGTCAAACCTAAGCTTCAATACGTGAGGAACAATGTTTACCAACCTCGGGCTTGCCAAACACACAGACGTAGTAAGAAAACATTAGGTTGAAATTGCTCCACCTGTTCACATGGACACAGCTCAGAGGGATAACGAAGAAGATGGAGCTACGATTGAACCATCCAAGTCTTGTGTTCAAATAATTGATCCATTTTTCATTGGAAATGATTTCATCAAAGCTGTGTTTTGTGCCTTGAAGTGCAAGTAACATTAGGCTGAAATTTCCTTTTTGTTGTTCGCAGCATCTAATAAAACAAGTATTGAGAAAAAAGAGGAAGAAAAAGGCTTCTGAAAGCTACCTAAAAATTCAGAATATGCATCGTAAAAACTGAGAGTAAGAGAATCTATAATCATGGCTTTTGGCCTTTGGTTAGTCCACTTTCTTTGGGAAAAGGCTAGGCTTGTCCCACCCAAGCTTGCTTTTTATTCTGTAATTCCCGTTCTAGCACAAGAAAGGATGCAAAAGCAACACATTGCTTGGAGGCAGCAGGAAAACTGATGATCTAACGGTTCAGATGCATGATTAATCAGTAAATCTGGGTAACACACTGAATTTTAAAGCATATTCCAGAAGTTTACGAGCAAATATCTATTTGCCACTTCCTACCACAAGGAGTATCGGCCAGTCAAAATCATGACACAGCAAAATAATTGCTGCGTTCTGCCACACAGCACTGCTCCTTTCTATATAAGCCTATTATCCCCATTACTTAGCGTTGTCAACTTCCCCTTCATCTTCTTTTCCTTCTCCTTCTCTCTTTGCTTCCTTCCTGCAAATGTCTCAAGTCTTCACAAAGTCTCCCAAACACTGTGCCAATAAAGGACTGAACCTTGAGAAGCACTACAAGAGGTTTTTCTTTATCTTGTCCACGCTACTCTCTACCGTTCTCTCAGTTATACTAGTTGTCTGGCTCATCCTCCGCCCCACAAAGCCGGAGTTCTCCCTGAACGAAGCTGAAATCTACCAACTCAACCTTTCAGGTCCTCGCCTTCTCAACTCCTCCATCCAACTTACCATCCTTTCCAAGAACCCAAACCAGAAAGTTGGGATTTACTATGATGAGCTGCAGGTTTATGCTGCTTATAAGGGACAACAGATTACAACTTATACCTCTCTTCCTCAGTTCTACCAAGGAGCGGAAGACAGTAATCTCTTAACAGCTTCTTTGGTTGGAGCAGGATTGCCCGTGGCTCCATCTTTTGGTTATGAGGTTCAACGTGATCAAACAACTGGTAAGCTGGTTCTAAACCTGAAGGTGGACGGACGGCTTCGATGGAAAGTGGGGACTTGGGTTTCCGGTCGGTACCGCTTAAATGTCAACTGTTTTGCAGTTATGGCTTTCGGACCAACCGTCCCATCCGGTCCACTGACTACAAAGCAAGGAACTCAGTGTTCTACTAGTATTTAAACTTACTAACATGATTATCCTCTAGCAAGTTGTGTTACCTAGCTCTGTTTGTTTATTTTATTTGGCTTGCTGTCAACGTTTGCTGCTTGTGAGTCTTGTATATGGGATTATAATTGATAGGACTGAAAGTAATCATTACAAGGAAGCATGAAAGAATGAAAAGCTTGTTTGGATTGCCCATGGTCATCTCCTTTTTCCGTCATGCTGACACTGATTTCGCTTTGCATGTGATGGGTAAAAGAGTAGGAGAAAAGAAGGATGGGGGAGGTGTTGTTTCCACCTATCCTTCTTTAGCTGTTATGCGCAGAGTAGTGTCAGGGAAGATTCCGAGAAGAAAAAGATGAAACAGGAGCGGGGGGGGCGGGGGAACAGGTTGCTTCATTGGCTAAGGAATCTCCAATTTGCTTCTCAATCCCTCCCCTTTATTAAGCATTAGATAATGGAATTATCCCCATGTACCATTTGGTCTTGGAATATGCTATCTTTTCCATTGCCTGCTTAAGGGATTCAACGAAACGAATATACAGAAAATTCTTAGATGAAAATGGCAATGATTTTCCAAAAACTATCTTTTCCATTGCCTGCTATTGCAATATATGGTTCACAGTTTCAAGTATCAGAGGGACCATTTTCCCAGTAGAAGGTTAACGTGAGACTGAGTGTTGGCAATTCATGGACCTCTTTTTCTGGAGTAGGTTCTGGCGACCCATACCTTCAGCTTGAAGAGTCTTATCTTTCTGGCTTTCCTCATCGGCAGATCGTACCTTTCTGTCAGTGGAAAGCGCCAAGAAGCGTTCGGGTTACGCAACCATTCGGCAACGAATGAGCTATCGAATGGTTAAAAATGAAAAATAACACTTTGAAGCTGATCACTTTCGAGAAATCCTAAGAAAGGGAGGAAAAACATAGTTCTACAAAACTCAAAAGTAACAGAACTTTTTCGAGGGATGGAAAAGCGGAACCCGACCTTATATGTCCCTACGAAATGAGTACAAGATAAGCAACTTTTCCCTGGACAAAAATGAATAAGCATACAATAGATCAAATTCAACAAGAAAATTTGTAATTCTAGGAAGCTGCTAACCCAATGGAAGTATAATTTTCTCAATGTTGTAAAGAATATAAACTGTGCAGTAGACTTCGAAGCCATGTCTATGATACAACCTCCAAGGTTCTCGTCCAGACTCTTTAGCCGAAAGCAGGTGACAATAGAACTAGACTTTAAAAAAAAAAAAAGAAGAGATCCCCATCTAAGTGGTAGTTTTAGATATGACACAAGATTAACTGTCTATTTAGCCTTGGCAAACGAACAGGTGCAAGGCTATGATTTGTGACAGTGAGCCCCATGCCGAAAAATTGACATGTCGTACGCTTAAGGACAAGAAGTCGCGTCTCAACTCTAGACAGCTACTGCCCTTTTTCTAGCCTATCATGCAACGAAACAAAACCACTCTTACAACATACAACGGTGGCAAAAATATGTCCTGCTGCCTTCGTACTTAATGACTCTGTTCAATTATTTTGATCCAGGTGTCCAGATTCAAATATGAAACGTGGATTTGCTAAAATTGAACAACTTGAAATATGGACAAATGGTAAGCCATGGGCTGGGAGGTCACGGTTTGTCTGACAGAATCCTATCTCCACCGATGAGGAATGATTTGAGATGAGGAGTTTGGTTTCATTACATCTCCCAAAATATGGAAAACTGCTTGTAGAAAATCATATTACGGGAGATTTTAAGTTTTTTTGAGGGATCCCAAATCCTTCGATAGATTGTGGTAGGATCTCCTCGTACAGCTTAGATTGTTCTTGAGGAAGTCCTTGTCTATGAGTGCAACCGTGGTTGCCATTTGTCTCCAGCAGAGACAGCTGGAAGAGGTGCCCGTTGTTTGATATAAAGGAGCGTTGAAGCTGTCATGCACGTCTGCAGTTTTGAGTCTTGATTCTCGAGAAAGCTGCTTCGTGCGTACAGAAGCAGACTCATACGATCAAATCCAAGCCAGATCCATCTCTCATGATGACCAACATACCTTGTATAGGGGGTTTTCAAGGATAAATGAAAGCTAGTACTCTTGTTGCTTGTGGGATTGGAACTGGATAATACTCGAACGGTCTAGAAGAAAATTGAGTGGACTTATGCTTGTAGTAATAGAAAAGCCCCAAAGTGACCAAAAATCCCAGACCAGAAGCATTAAAGAATGTTAATGGAAAACGTTCAACAGGTGTACCAGAGGTTCACAGAAGAGGGTCATCTGGTCTTCCAAAAACTTGCAGTTTGCACCATAATCTCGAATAAGTGAGCCAACAAATATCATTTTGGACTTTTAATCAAGATTGGCACAGAGAAAGGAGGGGAACAATCACAATCAACTTCAGAATTTGAAGCAAAAAGAGTTAAAAGACCTCTATGAACAAGCCGTGTCTTAAAGAGGGGGAAATTCACCAAACTCTTAACTGCAGTTGAAAAGCCGAGGGAATGTTGGTCTGCTCACCAAAGTATTTGCTTATTACACCCAGTTCTACCAATGCAGCTGCTGTGTTTCTGTTTAAGTAGTATCTCGGTTTTAAAAGAAAAGGGGCTACAATCATAACATTTACAAGCAGAAGCTAAATGTACAGCAAGAGCTCACCAACTTCAAATTCCATTCTATTTTTCTACTACTTTCCAGATCTACCTGGTGAGCTGCTCTGTAAACAGTGCACAACTCCCACCCTAACCTCCCGATTATTGCCATTGCCAATATTTCCAGGCACAAGCCATCACCACTTCAAAACTTTTCCCAAAAATTTGCCTCCATAAACACCTCATCCATGACTCCCTCATAATCACTCACAAATAGGATACCCCAACTCAATCAAACATTCAGTTCTAGCTTTTCCAATACTTAATTGTCAAGGAATTATCACAAAGAATCAGCTTCTCTCAGTTTGTGATCAAAATTCGTTGTCAAGCAGCAAAGTTGTATGATTGCAAAGACTACCACAATCACATACTCCCAAGAGATAAAGACCATACAAAGCAGTTTACGCAAAGGCTAACATCATATTAGCCGCAAAATCGAATCCAGCACTTCCCCATTCTATAAAATATATTACTGATCTGTCACATATACATAATCATCATCGCAGTCAACAGCAACAAACATAACCGGCATAGCGCTGTGTAAGTTAAACATGAAAACCTAAACAAAATCCAAAATTTTTCATGCCATAAGCTTCGACGCATTCAGCTCAACTCGAAAAACCATCTTCATTATTTTATTGAATCGGCACTAACCCATTCCCAATAATGCTTCTTTACCGACACCGCCTTGCCGGCCACGGCCATCCGATTCTCTTCGCAATCATGATACTCCCCATCTTCTTCCGTGCAAAACTCCTCCTCCGGCAAGCCCTCTACCACCATGTCCACCGAATGCAAAACGTAGCACGCCGGCAAACCAGGATAGGATGCCGAATTCCTTTCCTCCACAGTCTTCCGGTACGAACCCGGAATGATCTTCACAACGCTCTCATTCTCCTCTTTGATTATCTGACCGAGCTCTTCCTTCACTGCCCGATGAGCCGCCGATTCGGGCGTCTCGGTCGGCCTCATCTTCTCCGATAAGGGCCGGTAGCGGTCTCGCGTGCTACCGTCGGAGAGTTCCTGGCGGCTCTCGATGAGAACCCGGCTATGTTTGTCGATGACTCGAACCGTAACGACTTGGACCGTGCGAACCGGGGGATCGGAATCAGCGAGCGAGGTCTCGCCTTCGGCAAGCTCGAGCCACAGGTTGTGGACGTTCTTGGTGCCCGGTTTGACGCCCCAGGACGCGAAAGAGTCAGAGGGCAACCGCGGCTTCAGCCATTCGGAGAGGGACTGCGGGGTGTTGAAGCTACGGCTCCGTAGGGTTTTGAGGGTCTGGGGAGGCAGCGACATGGAAGAAAATTTCAGGAATCGGCGAGGGCAGGAAGGAAAAGAGATAGCCTTTGAGGGGAAGAGGAGGCAGCAGACGGAGAAAGCCGTGAGGAAGAGATCAGGCAGGGCGGGGATGTGGCGGGCTGTAATTGGTTGAAGAGGTGGTACCGGCGGTGACATGTCAATGGCAGCTGTGAACGATAGGCAGGGGCTTGTGATGGCTTAATTGTTGCAGAAAAGGGTTAGGGCAGTGGTTGTGGGGTGGGAAGGGACGGAGGTCCATTACAGAGAACACAAAGAACCAGAGAGGAGAAGATGGAAGAAGAGGTTCAGGTTGTCAGATAAACAAGAGGTGGAAAAGCGTTAATGGGGGATTATATTCTGTGATTCTGTTTCCATATTCTGGTTCTTCGCCCATCGGGGTTGCGGCGGTCGCTTGGTCATGGTTCAAGCACTTGTTACTGGGTCTTCCAGATACCAAATCATGTTCGGTTTTGCTCTTTGGACTGGGCCTTACGTAGTTTTTGGGCTGCACAATCTCTCTCTTTTTTATTTTTTATTTTTATTATATATATATATATATATATATATATTTTAAAGACATAGAATACATTATATATACACTTTAATTGAGATTAAAAGATTTTATGGACCAGACTTTACCTAGTTCATTTGCATTTTTAGGATTACAATAGTTTTTAGGCTACTCAATCTCAATGTTTTGTTTTTAAATACATACTACCATATATCTGCATATATTTTAATATCGAATATAAAATTAAGAGATATTATTTATTTTTGATACTTTCTTTTGTCCATCCATTCTATTTTTTTCTTGTCGTTGTATTCGATACCATCAAATAGGTTCCGCACCTTGTGGATGGTTAGTCATGCCTTTATCGACAATCATATGCAGGGTAAGTTGGTCCAGGAAATGGTCAAATTAGGTGGGTTTTACTTGGCAAAAGAATGCCCATCTGTCGCATAATCTATGACGAAAACCACTATTATTTTATCCTCCTAGGATGCGCGAGGGAGCAAAGATATCCTTCTTTATAGTAGAAAAATTCTTACCTACGACGTGCGACAACTTGCATCAATGGTTCAACCTCTCCCTCGAAAGACGTTCAGAAATTAATGCCATCGTGATGAAAGTGAGAAGCATACCCTACAACTACAATAATATGTATAGTTCTTGGAAGGGGAACACGAAACGTTCTTGTCTTACAGCTAAGTTAACGAGAAAGACGACTTAGAAAAGCACTATTATTGTAAAAAACGGAGAGCACTGTGAATTTGGCTTTTATGAAAGACGCTAAAATCAACGAGTACCCAGAACGTAATCCTCGCCAAACAAGTAAACCATCCGCTCCGTTCTCCATGGATCCCCTCCTTCAAGCTCCTCTCGTCGGATAGGTGATAGCTTGGACCTACACAAAGGACAGGTGATCTGGCCCTGACCAATCCAGAGATCTAGGCACTCCCTGTGGAAAATGTGAGAACAATTGCCAAGCACTCTAACCCCATCGCTTGCCTCCATGTAATTCATGCACACAACACAGACCGAGTCCTTGGAAATACAAGGTCCTCTTCTTTTGAGTAAATCACCGCACTGAGCAACAGGAAGCTGGTTCTTGATTGATTGGTCTACGAGGTGGAAAGGAACGGGTACCAACGAAGGAGATGGCCGGTCCTGGGGCTGAAGATCATCGGTGTCACGTCTAGAGCAAAAGGTTTTGGTAATCAGAGTCAGGTACGAGAGTAGCAGTGAGAAGATGTCTTTTACAGGGATCGGCAAAAGGGTTTGAGCGGCTATAGCATTAGGCACTGGGGATACACAGCACCAACCCATGAATCAAAAAGGGCAAGAAAGAAGCAGTAGCACGGATGAATCATCTGAAATGGTGGGAGAGCTTCACGAGCATCTTAAACAGATATAAACGAAATCGATTAGTCAATGCAATTGAATAGACCACAGAGCTCGCCAACAAAATATGGAATATTTCAAACCGGCAGCGTCACGGGCTGCACCGTTTCGTGCGTGGCATGTGTCAATGTATATAAAACATGTCATTTTTTAATTCAGCAAAAGCATTATTAAAATTTTATTAGTAAATTAAAAAAATTGACTCAAGAACTCTTAGATATCATTATTATATAAACAAGATTATGAATATATATTTTTAGTAATAAGACTTATTACCCACGTTTTAACTAGTTCTTTTATCATGAAAATTAATAATAAATTATTAAGTCATTATAATGCTACATTACATGGGTGATACATAGACTCAAATAAACCAAAGCCCACATAAGTATTAATGAGAGTCTTGGGTTATGAAGGAGGGCTAAGATGTGGTGAGCTAAATGGTTGCTTTCTCAAAGAGGGAGGGTAGAGACAAGGTAACTCTACATTGCCAAAAAGGTTATGGAATGTTAAAAAGTCTAAAGCCTAATATAAAAATTAGCTTAAGAGTTGAATTGGAGGATATCCTATACACCGAAAAGTGGTTTTGGTAGGAGTAATGTTATGTGGGTCATGGATAGGAGTAGGATCTAAGGGCCCTAATATCAAAACTTAATTCAATAGTTAACTTATGAGTTGGAGATTTTTTTATTTTTATTTTATTTTATTTTATTTTTTATTTTTATAACTTTCGCTATAAGATTCTTCGTTTATGATGTGGGACTATAACCTCTAACTTGAAGCATTTCCTAGGTTGCTATGTAAACGGCAAACCAAGGGATACTTAGGTTTCATCGGCCGTTTTCAGCTACTATCTGGTCCGGCTGCCGGTTTCCCCGAGGCAGAATGAGTTGGAAGACAAGATACAAGCAAAGCTGGATGCGAGTGTTAGAAAATCCATCCCAATTTAAGAAACTTAGTGAACACCGGGGTTTCAAGAAATATTTAGACTCTATGGACTTACACCATATTTATGTTTATATTTGTACATCTTAGATTTTATTGTGGATAGAATTACTACATACAGATTATGTAAAAATCAACAACACTGACATTATCAGGAGACGAGATGACACAGTTTTGTTTCTCCGGAGTAGAAGTCAAAGATATGTTAGCTTCTCCGGATGATTTGTTGCTGCCGGTTTTGGGCAGGATCAGATGTTGACATGATTTATTACTCTGGAAATTTTTTTCTTACCTTGGTGGAAAAGAACCTCTAATCGTTTTGATCTTGTATCTTCTTATAGCCAATTTACTCCTTCCAGCCGAACTTAGTGTTTTTTCCCCACTTAGAGCATCAATATTGTGACAATTATTCACCTCAGTTGTCTCTGTTAATGAACATTATCTTCTAAAGTACCTTTTGAAATCTTGGTATTATGTGGGATTAGTGGATCACGTTCCATGCCTTTTGTACCTTTTTCCTTTTTAATTTTTAGGAATAAGTGGCAGTTCCATTTTGCTGAATCAATGAACTTGACTCAGCAAAAACAACTTTTGAACCAAGCTACCAAGACAACATATCTCAATTTAAGTTACTTTTTGCCTAGGCGGTACTTCACTGACTCGGTAAAAAGAATAGCCAAATAGACACCGTAAGCTTTTGACTGGTGAATCTAGAACCTAAGCCTTTAGAATCGATCGATAAATTTGGTACTTGGTTTCTTACATTTCTGCAAGGAGATTGTGGAAAACCAATGTCAGGTACAAGTTTTCAATTGGGAGCAAACCATGGAGGGCCAATACTTTGTTCTTATCCTATCCTATCCTAGCTGTCTTTTGTCCTGCAGATTACCACCATGAATGAGAATCAAGGCAGCAAGATTTCAAGTACTTGTTTTCATGAAGCAATACAAACGTTTAACAAGTTTGTGATGGAAAAATCCTACGAAATCGTCCATGGAAAGAAGTTGGGATCCTGTGAAATGACCTTCAAACTGTTGCAGTAATGCCTACTTTTTTAGGGCAAGTTACTCGATATGACGTGTTGTTGGTTTGCAGGGAAGACATGAAGATCAATGAGTACCCATATCATAATCCTCACCAAACAAATAAACCATCCTCTACGTTCTCCATGGATCTTCTCCAAGTCCCAGCTTCTCTCTTGGGGTAGGTGAGAGCTTGGATCTGCACAAAGGACATGTGACCTGGCCCTGACCAATCCAAAGATCTAGGCATTCCCTGTGAAACACATGAGAACAATTGCAAAGCTCTCTAACCCCGTCGCTGCCTCCATACAATTCATGCACACAACACATACCGAGTCCTTGGCTATGCAAGCTCCTCTTCTTTTAAGTAAATCACCATATTGAGCTACAGGAAGCCGGTTCTTGATTGACTCGCCAACGAGGTGGAAAGAGACAGGCACCAGAGAAGGAGATGGCCGGTGCTGCTGCAGACGATCATCATTGTCACGTCTAAAGAAAAGTAGTTTCGTAATCAGAGGCAGGTAGGAAAGTAACAGCATGAAAATGTCTTTCACAAGGGCAGGCAAAAGGTTCTGGGAGGCTAGTGTATTAAGCTTTGGGAATTCAACGGCAAAACACGGCCAACCCATGAATCAAAAAACGCAAAAACGAAGAAGCAGCAGCGGGGACGAAGGATTGGAAATGGTAACAGAAAGGCAGAGGAATCCTAGATAAAATATGAGTACAAAAACTAAAGTCAATTCACATAGTGCGGACCTCCGCAATTTGTACGTGCTCTACATACGTAAAACCCCAACCACAAGGCCTTCAAAAAATATCAACCATGGGACTCCCTAGCTCAATGGTAATTGAGTCAGGCTCTAATTGGCTAGTGTATCTCTGGTCAGAGTTCGAATTCCCTTTCCCATGCATGTAAGTATATATGTATAAAAATAAAATAAAATAAAAACCATTTGCAGTTTGGTGTTGAAAAAAAAAAATATCCTTTACGTGGCCTCTGGAAGCAAAAGACCCCGATTTGGCTCACCTGTCTCTAGGTTTGTCTCCATTTATTTTGCCTTGGGAACTCAAGTGATCCGTGAAACACCAAGATAATCACATAGTTTTGGTATGTCTAGTAACAATCATCTATCCAATTCATTTAATTTTTTCAATATTTCGTTCAACATGCCCCAGTACAAAGGAAGGAATGGGACAAACGTTTTTGTGATGTCCGAGGAACTGCACTTTGGTACAGTTTGTCAATTGAAAACGACGTGAAGGCCCCGCCGGAGAAACTTGGAGGTAGAACTCAACGACCGTAGGGGAAAATGAAATGTGCTGTAATCAATCAGAGAGAAAAGGTGTACGGACTTGATGATGGTCTAGCGTGCTAGCTCTGGCCCGTCTCTCACGATTTTAAAGTTGCTCGCACCCTATAAGTCAACAAGAAAAAAATCCTTGCCTGAATTCAGGATTTCCTTTCGCCTCACGGGGACGATGTAGACTCGGGGGAAGAACAGCAAACTAGACACGACAAAGCTCGCCTTATCATACTTACTGTGTTGCAGTCAAGGGGTTTTGAAAAACTACCCTCTTAGGTGCGTAGCTGTTGCTGTCTGAGGATCAGAACAAGAAAATGTGCGAAGAAAAAGTGAACTATCAATGTCTTTCACATGAACTCATTTTATGAGTAGTAGGGCGGTGAGATGAAACTACGAAAACTATATTTTTAATGGAAATTAAAAAGTGCCCATAACATAATCCTCGCCAAACAAGTAAACCATCCGCTCTCTTCTCCATGGATCCGCTGCAAGTCCAAGCTCCTCTCGTTGGATAGGTGATAGCTTGGATCTACACAAAGGACATGTGAACTGGTCCTGACTAATCCAAAGATCTAGGCACTCCCTGTGGAAAACATGAGAACAATTGCCAAGCTCTCTAACCCCATCGCTTGCCTCCATGTAATTCATGCACACAACACAGACCGAGTCCTTGGCCATACAACCTCCTCTTCTTTCGAGTAAATCACCATACTGAGCTACAGGAAGCTGATTCTTGATTGATTCACCTACGAGGTGCAAAGGGACGGGTACCAGAGAAGGACATGGGCGATCCTCAGGTTGATGATCATATTTGCTTCTAAAAGAGAAGAGTTTCCTACGCAGATGGAGGTACGAGAATAGCAGAACGAAGATGTCTTTTACCAGGTCTGGCAAAAGGGTTTGAGGGGATAGCATGGTGAGCTTTGGAAATTTAACGCAGGGCCAAGCCATGGAATCAAAGGAGGAAAAAATGGAGGACAAGCAGAGAGGCTGAAGGATTTTTTGGTTCGAAGTTCGGATTCTGCTGCAGAAGTTGTCGTCCGGAGGCTTTAGTAACACGGAGCTAATGATCGTAGGGCTTGATATTTAGAAGTTAACTGATCCTCCTCGTCAAACACGTCACTGATTGGAATTAGCGCCGGCGGCAATGATAACCCCTTAAAGCTAAGCAACACTAGCACTCATAATTATCTCTACCTAGGCGAAGTAAAGGTGAGATAAGGGTTAAAGAAGTGGCCAGGAGAGAGTTGACTCCTCCGTCAACGTTCAATCTGGTACAGGCACGTTGTCTCTTTCAAAACTGATATAAAAGATCTATCTATATTTATCTTACTTTCTAATATATTTCCTCGCCTTGAATGCTAAAGAAACATAACTGATTTTAATCTACAAATGATAAGAAACTACAGTTCAAATTAAGAGTCTTATAGAATATTAAAAAAGTACATTCCTCCTTTTAAAACTAACATTAATAAAGGAAATACGCAGATAGAAAGAAACAATTAGACAAGGTTTATTTCGAGAGTACAGGAAAAGAAAGAAGGCAATCCCGTTTAAGGAGCTCGTTTTGTTCTGCCGTCGGCAACAAAGGAAGGAAGAGGGAGTTGATGCCCTAGGGCAGCAGTGGCTGCTGGATTAGCACTGGACTGAGATGTGCCATCCATGTGTATGAAAATCGAGCGGTTAAACTTCTCTGGGTTATCTTCATTGAGCGTCTTGGAATTGTACATGAGTCTCGTACAAAATTTCGTCTTTATAATAACACCCATAAAATCAACCTAGCATTAATCCTCATTGTCATCTAGCAGCTTTCCAACTTTACAAAGGGAATTTCTTAGTAGACAAAGAAACACTTTGAGTGAATAAATGTTTGGTTCAATTAAAAATAAACATTACTTAAAATTTATTGATCTCAAGTTCAACACTACATGCATGCGTGTGTCTTATTTTAGTGGAATGAGAGACAAAAGCAACATTAAGGGAACGGTAAGTCCAATACTGTACTTGATTATGTTATGCATCCTTCAAATTGCAAACATTTCTCTTAATTGAAAGCAAACTTCCCTTATGGAAGAAGTAGTTCAAATCAATTATAAGATAAATTTTCAATTGGCAATAAGTTTCCAATTTAAGCTTTGATTATTCTTGCATCTTTTCCTGTCACTCTTGTCCTCAAAAGCTTTTCTATAATGTGAGCCCACAAATCTTGTGACAATGATATTCAGTCCCATTGCCGCATGGAGAAATTCCCTTCATTGATTCGTTTACATTGAGCTAACAAAGTTTAATGATGGTCTTTTGTTTGTAGTACTTCTAGTGGAAGACCGAGCTCCCATTTGAGACAGGAGGAGGAACAATAGCCACGAAAGCAACCCACGAAAAGAAAAACGGGAAGGAATAATCTCGGACCAGATAAGACCATGATGCCAAGCACCACCTCTCAGGCTTAACCACAAAAGTTTCGATAATATCACCCCAGCATCTTGTTTCAAAATTCAAGGTGCTACTGTGTTATCCATGGCATGGGGAAATCATTTTTTTCTGACTTCGCTTCCCGTTCAACAAAGGCTACTGGGTATTCACATCGACCATGAAGCGTCACCACTTCGAGGCAAGAGCCAACAAATGGAGAACCAACAAGGTCAGTGGGAGACCCACCAACACTTCTTCAAAATCTGTTGTTCATAACAGTACTCTTTTGTTAATTGGTGACGCTGTGTGGAAGCTTGCCGGGCAAGTGGAACGTGAAACACACATAACTCGTTCTTACCTCCACCAATATTTGTATCTAGCAACTTGAGTCTTAACTTGTTTTCAGGGATAGGGCACATTTGATCTGCTAGTCTTTTGTCTTTCTCATGTAAAATTCCTTGAACTTGCATGGATTTAACTTACAACTTCCCCAAGTCAAAGTTCATAGGAAAACTAAGACCATCAACAATGGGAATAGAATATTGTCTACCAGGCTCAACATTCTGGCCAGATTCACATTAGCCTCTACAATGAAAGCCAAACTTATTCACTTGTACAATCAACTATCTCCCGTCATTCTCAATGAACAAAGCCGAATACTGCATGGTTATTTTTTCCATCGCTGTTTGTCGAATATTTTTACCTTCCATAGGACCTAAAGCATATGCCAGATGCGCATGTATCCCAGGGATCAGTCTTGGAGGACCTAAATGGTTGCATAAGGGAGTTGCATCTCTCGCTTACACACCAGAACATCCCTTAACAGCAATACAAATGCTATTTTTCTTTCACTTGCATCTCTGACTAGAGCAACAACATTTTCTTGGGAAACCTTTCCTCGCCACTGGTAGCGAAACTGCATAAAAGGAAGAACCCAAAATTTATTCCATTTGGCAAAGAAAGCATATGTGATGAGCCAATGATAATCACACAGAAAAAGAATTTATCAGTACTAAGATGTCCCAAACCCGACGGTGCCATTCATATCATGAAGGAAATTATAAAAGGAAGATAAGAGTGCAATTTCCTCTACAATTACAATCAGCTGCGCCATAGAAGCTTATTAAATCATAACCTCGTGCAAATGACTTTTGTCACTCTTGATTCGGATTCAACCTCATTAACATGCCTACAAGAATGAGGGAGCATTCCTTGCAAGGGTAGAAGAGAATAGAAGTACTAAAGGAAACAATCCGCTATCCAACTTTACATGCCACAATTCAGATAGCATGAAGCCTCGATGTCACGTCGGCAGGTTGAAGGTAATACATGTCAATTTAGCCTCAACAGATTGAATGGGAACATCTGCTACTAAGAATGTGTTAAGACCCCAACCCCAGACCAAACACACAAGACGTGGATTTATCAATCGAACTGCCAAACAAAGACGTGGATACAAATATCAAATTTTGATGCTGATGGATCTATGACCACAGGGCACTCATCAAGCAACTAAAACTCCAGGGAGAAAATGTTGTCATGAGATATAGGAGTAAAGAACTAACAGGTCTAGCATGTCGATTGCGTCGCAATGTTCCTATAACTCCTCCCCATTGTTTAGCGTTGCTGCAATCACCAAAAGAATTTACAAGGAAAAAGAAATAATAAACAACTAATCACAAATGCGGTAACTTGATGGAAGTGTGCTAGATGCTAAGAAGGTGTTAAGTATTGATTAAAGTGTAGCCAAGACCCATTTCACAGGCCATGGTGAGTCTAAGGCTATGAGACCCAAGATTTACAGTGTATCATTTTGTTTTTAGATGAACTACGAAATGATCAGGTTATTTAAGCCTTTTTCTCTAGAAGCAAACTTACAAACGGGTTAGAAGGGAAAAAGGTCCGCGGGGATGGAGTTGCCTAGAAAAATACCATGTAATAATTGATGAAGATGAAAGTCACGTATAGAATATATGCAATCTTTAAGTAATGTTAAATGTGAAGTTATTTTTCATACTCATGAATTAATTTTTAAATTGAACTTTGGACTTTCTTATATGGATTTAGAACCAAATTGTTCCATTCTAATTCTCTTTCAGCTTTGAATCCTTCAGATATGTTCAATATATGTAGGAGCATTGAGGATAAAAGTCTCACATTACAAATATATGATCATAGAATAATGTATAAATATAATGTTGCTTCCCCGACTTGTAAGGTTGTTTTAAGTTTGGTTTTGGGCTTACAACTTCAAACAACCAATTGAGAAACTTGGAGGAGTTCTACAAATTTAGAAATAAGAAGCATATCATTGCTCTCGAAGTTGTATAGCATTGCTTTCTCAAATGAAAACAAAAAAAAAGGGACTTCATTAACTTATTTAAAAGTAAAGCGGGAATCTCACTCGATAGATTTTCCATATGCTAAATTCCATTGCTGTGATGACATAGACTTTTGAAGATAAACAAACTTATACCCTTTAGAGTGAGTTGCTAATGTTAGTAGCAACCAGAAGGTACTTAAGAAAAGTTGTTATGAAAACTATTCCTTCTGTGATGTTCCTATTTAGTAAAATTAAGTCCAATATCACTTCAGTGTACTATGAAAGTATCCATCAAGTCTTACAGTAGTTGTATACAATATAAAAAGTTAGTTATTTAAATAACTAGTATTTGGCATGGATCATAACAATTGGTCTGAAAATCAATATAGCAAGGTCGTCATGTAATACTAGAGAACCATACAAGGTGGAAGAACAGGATAAGCATCCATACCTTCCATGACACCATAAGTTTTGCAAGCTCTTACATCCCTCAATGAAAACTGCATGATGAGGGGGCCACTAGATTTGACACTTCCATCGGAGTGCTACTCCGGCGGGACCTTCTGAAGCGAAGCCACTGATCTCTTCACCGGTGAAGTTACGGTTAACAGCTAATTCACAGTCTCGTATTGCGTCCCCATCTTGGAGAATGCCTCAGCAACTTCCACTAGACAGGCCACAAGCAAACAGAACTAGAAGCAAAATCAAAGACAAAAATCTGGCACAATTAAAGAGAAGAACGAAACGTACATGCTTCCTTGCTTAATTCCTTTGCAGACATCCAATTAGTATACCAAGAAGGAAAAAGCACCCAAAAGCATATGATAACAAGTCAAAGAGATTGCACTACCAGCAGCAAACGGGTGATGGCCGGGGAGGAGGAAGAACAGTGTTTTAGCTTGCTTTCTGTTTTTCCAGGAACATTAAAGAAATCAAAAGTACCTAGTGTTATAACACGTGAAGTATAAAGGAGTATATAGACTTGGTGAAGACTATATTTGTATTTGATGCAGTGGAAAGTGAGGGACTAAGAGCTAAACACTAAAATTTTGAAATACCTGGAACAAGCAAGTACAAAACACACAGAAAAACCTGGTGTTAGTGACAAAAGTGTGATAAAAATATCCTTAAGAATAAGTCAAACCCTAATCATATGAGTATTCAAACAGTCTTGCTTTATGTCGGAGATTTCCTTCTTCAAGGAATATAGTTTTACGGTTTTGAATGGATCAAGATACCAGTTGCTGGAACCAAGCTCCGAGAACAGCGCGACCTGCTGGCTTAAAATATTAAATAGCAAATGTTTATTGGTAAGCAGTGTTAAGGCCAAATCAGAGAACAGTGCACGCAGCATACTTCTGGGAACCTGGCCGATTATTCTTTTGCTTCGTCTTTCTCGTACATGGAGGCAAAAGATCCTCTCCTCAGTGGTTCGCTACTCAAACTTGCCGGAAAGCTATGTCAGGCCAGAGGCTATCCGAAGTTTCTGCCTGTGAAGATGTTCCGATCATCGACTTGGGTTGTGAGGATAGAAGCCAAATTGTCAAAGAAATTTGCACGCTACTTCTGGATCTTGAAGTATAAGTAGTGAGGGAGCAGGTCAGTTTCGTTAACGGACAACGGTGGGCAATAAACTAAGGCCACACGCTGTCCTTGCTCTCCCAAATGTCCCTCGGGCAATACTTTTCCATGCCTAAGCTTTATAACAGGAGTACTTCTAGCATGTATCCAAGTAGTCAAACTTCTGTGGAGTAATCCCCTACAAATGCAAGAAAATGTTAAAAATTAGCTTTCTATAATTTCTTTGCACTGTCAGTGTATTTTGCCAAAGGAAAGTTGCTAAAATGGTGGCGGAAAATTCAAAAGAATGATTGACTATTCTATGACCAAAGTTACAGATATCTGGAATGGTCAAAACGGGTCCAAATCCTACCCTTTTGGGTTATATGATCAATAAAGCATGTCTGTCAAGATATATGGCAGCAAGGAAAATTGGTAATTAGATATTTACCTTGGACAGAATGATAGAATGGCCTCTCCAAATGCGGAAACGATGCCTTGTAATTCTCCAATCCATGAACATTTTCAAGAGCTGTAAAAATCCATGTCATTGCAACTTCATTAGTCTGTGCAAGATGACTACCCAACACTTGATCTGACAAGATCGAGGTTTATTTTCTCCATACTCGTAGTGAAATCGATTTTAGATCTCAAAACAAAACAAAGCTGTAGTTAAGTGTTTGTACCGGAAAGCAAAGGACGCAACAAATGTGTCCGCACCGGCCTCAAAGATAACTTTCTGACTGAGACCAGGAGAACTCACTCGAAGGCAGCGGGATCGGGAAGGCCGCTTGGGCACGTCGCCATCCAAACGATATAGGTATTTGAGTCGGAGAAAGTCACTGCAAGAGCGAACCTTCTCCTTGTTCGTCCGAGAACTAGTGGAAAGTCTTATTCTTTGAAGGGTGATCTGTGTAAAACTTTCCACTTCTGCTGCACCGGTACTTTGAAGGACTCAATTGCCTCCTCTCCAGTTTTTCAACTGCTTCCAAAACACACAACATTATAAGTCACCTAGTCAAAAACCCACAGACATACTTAACAACATATGAGTAGAAGAGGGCCGGAAATGTACGATTTTGTGAAATGGGTAGTCGAGAAAGACATTTTTTGTATTTGTACCTGGTGGGAAAGTCCGGACGACTCGCAGGAACCACCAATTTGTTTGACAGTTTAGCCTCCATCCTCGTAACCAAAGTCGACAACCGAAACATCTTCGCAGGCAGGTACTTCGGATAGCCATGGTCGCCCGGATTCTTGCTCTGACACAGCTTTCCGGCGAGCCTGAGTGGCTAACCCCAGCGGGAATGACTTTTGTTTCCATATATGCGAAAAGATAAAGCCGAAGAATTAGCTGGGCTCAAAGGGGTATATGCCGTGAGCACTCTACCCCTCTTAGACCTATGGAGCTTCCTGGGAAGTGTGCACTTCTTGCACATATCCCTCGACATATATAGAGAGGCCGGGGACGGGCTGGTCGACCTCAGTAATGAATGAATTTAGGTCTAGATACTGTTCATTAGGCAACCGTAGCCATCTGATTGGATGTTAGTGTTTTCTATACTGCTTCTTAGATTAACTCCAACTCTAAAACGTAAAATATAATTGTAGCCTCGCCCCAGTCCACTTAATAAAAGATCGAGGATCTTTAGCTTCTGGGATGGAAACAATTAGCAACAGTATTGAACATTAAAAGCTTTCAAGTGATTGGTCGATCATTGGAGTGGCCCCCTGTCCTTCTGGCCGGGGGTGATATAATATGGGAGATCAGCGTACGGACACTCCGGTGCAACTGGAACGAAGGCGGGGATGGGGAATGCTGTCCTTTCAGAAGGCAAAATGCATACAAGGATCCGGTTGTGGCCAATATGGAAGCCTCATATTATATAACTAAATCCTTCCTAAATCATTGTACGAAATTTCTTCTTTCGGTGCCAGGGCACAGAAATTGCCCGGCTGTCCGGCGGCGTGGGTTGGCAACGTGGGCTGCGGTCTTTTTCCACAGGTCCCATTGATGATTGTAGTGGCTGATCGAGAATAAAGCGTTCTTCCTTTGCAGCATCACCTTTGCCAACCGCAATAATCTAGAGAGCATTGTATTGGAAATAAAACAACTTTGAAAGGCCAAGCTTATTATCAGTTCAGGGGACCCATGCGTCCTTGAAATTGCGACTTCTTTCGGCAAGGCCAGGTAAGGAAGGAGAGGACATGCGAGTGAAGAGCCACGGGACCCATGAATGACCGACAAACCAGAATTGAAAAAGAAGAAGGTGGTGGTAACAGCTGCTCCGGATGATGCGAGCCCAGTTGAGCCTTCAGCTTGCACGGTTTTTCACATCAATTCTTTTTTTTTTTTTTTTTTCTTTGGAGAAGTAGAAACCTTCTTTATTTGGATTCAACTTGTTATCATTAATAATTAACACATTGCAATTATTTCAGTGGGGGACAGTCATGCTCTCAGGATTGGATCTGTTCCGGTGCAAATGGCAAATGTGCTGTTTTCCACATATTCCTTTTAGGAGGATGATAATCTATGCATAAAAGATTCAAGGCCACTATCTAAAGCGCATATCTGACACTTTTTTTTTCCGTCGAAAAGAACAAGTTGCTGTTGATTGTCTTTCTTCCTTTCCCTCTTCACTCCAACATGTTCTGATCACCCCTTTTTGTCTCAGATTCAACACTGAAAAAGAGACTACTTCTCCCAACTATTCGAAGCCTATTATCCTCGCAAAATCAGAAACTTTGGCTGAAAATCAAAAGAGAAACAACTAACTATACTAAATAGGTTCTTTAGGTTCTGATCTCCAACATTTTCTGCCATATATAAGGGCCTTCTCTAGAACCCTAAATCACTGGAAAGAAAAAGGGAAGCGGGCACACGTTGAAAATGGACTTGTATACTCGGATCTCGACTCGTTTATATATCCTACGCATGCATGCCTGTACAGTAGGGTTGTAGTCCCACCTAATAGAAGCTGGAAACCCTGAATTTTGCTACTATCCATTCTGTATTTCTTTTGCATTGGGACCATGTGAGCATGGCAGACTCAGATGCTTATATCTCAACCACTGGATTTGGGTTGAATTTGATTTTCATCTCAATTGAAGGTCACAGTTGAAATAGGTAGAAGAAGATGATCATATGGCCGCCGCTCTGAGGTTTAGAATTATGACTTTTTCCTTCTTTTTCTTTTCTAGCACTCGGTAGTGTTAGATAATCAATCTTCCAATCCTATCACTTTGGGTTGCAAAGCATTCTTTAATTGTATATTTTTTTAAAAAGGTATCGCTTGAAGAGATGAAAGCCATTAATTGTGCTTGGATAGAAAGCAAAAGCTAGGGCGGAGAAAGTGAGAGAGACTAAGCAACTTCGTATTATGGATTCAATTTGCAAGACAACTATTCTTTTGTCATCTTTCGGTTTGCCCTTTCACGTTCTGCCCCCACTTATCTCTTTATATTTTATTGGGCTCTATTCATGTTTATCAAGACATGAGTAAAGCTGATAACTTGAAATAGCGACTTCGTGATAACATAGCCTCTTTCCTTGGAAAAGGAAAAGGATAAGGAAAAGGGAAAAGAAAGGCCGTAGACCTCATTCCAAAACTTGGACATGTTAATCATACTATTTTGATGACGCTTGACAGTCATCTCAATTGGGGGCAGCTCATATACAGGTCTTGTCCAAATTTCCCCAAGACAAGGCAGCCAAATCATATTATTAAAGCAGCTCGTACTTTTTTGTTACTGTTCGAGGTGACTTCTCTGTTAAGGCCATATCCGTTTCTCTCAATGGTTTTGTCTTTGGTGCCGTCATTTCTGCGACTTGAAATATGACTTTCCACCACAGTTGAACATGCATAACTCGTTATTACCATTTCTCATCTTGGTCGGTCACGGGACCTTGTAAGCACAGTCGAACGCTTAAAAAGTGCCAATGTTGAGCCAACCTGCGATCCAAGTCTTAACAGGGCACCTGCGATCCTTTTGTTTTTATGTCTCACGGAAAATACCTTTGATTTACATGACTGAAACTTTCCACGTTCTCCAAAACAATAAAAACACAATCTTCCTCATTCATTTTATCCCCCACGACTTTCTTACTGGCGCTGCTTTGAATTTTTAAATAGATTAATATTCAATTAGAATGAAATGCAATCTCATTAATCAGTTCAGTCAACCAGCCCTCTGATTCCCGATAAACTAAGCAGAACAAAAGAAGATATCATTTGCTCCACAGTTGACAGTCCAAGAAACAACACAATGGGGAAGGGTTAATTCGATTAGAATTTACTAGGATCTAGAGTAGCAACGATTACACTCTGGAATAATAGCTTTTCAAGGTCCAGAATATGCGCCGAAAAGTGGAGCTACAAACTTCAGATATCCAAAATATTCTGATGACGAACTAGGTGGTTGCATGAGACTTGCATCCGTTCCCTTCATAGCAGAACATCTCCAAACAGTAAAACAAGGGCTTTCTTAACTCATAGCTATGGTGTTTGTCACGGACAATAGTTAGCCCAAAGCAACAGCATTTGGTTTGCGAAACTACTTTTCCCCCCATAAAGGAATCTGCATAAAAGGAAGACTCATAAATTCTCCAATTTAGCAACCAATGCATATAAGGACTGCTAGCGTATGGATTTAAATGTGTAAAGTCACTCTTAGTAGTGTCTACAAACAAAAACAATTTCAAAGTTGCAGCTTCTGAGGGATGCTCATCCAACTTGCGTGCTATATTGGCAATATTATTGTAAAGCAAAGCTGGACCTATGAAACAGGTCATATGAACACCAGGATGTTCCAAACCTGAGAGTGCTCGCTCATGTGATGAAGGAAAATCAAAAGAGAACATTCCAAATTTTGCACTACATTTCATGCCACTTTAAGATTTCAGGACAAATGTGTTTACAAAATCAAAACTTAACAAGTCTGATATATAGTTTAAAAACTGATTAATACAGTCAGTAGCAAATAAGTTCATAACTCTAGAAATGGACTTGACGCCGCCTCATTACAGGCCTAAAATAAAAGAGGACTATGCCAAGCATTCAACAAGGAAGTAAGTCTCAATGCTAAAATTATCTCTGTCATCATAATACGAACAGTAGGAACCTTTGAACAACTGCAACCAACATCTTTTTAATGATAATTCACCCTTTCACACAAGAGGAATGGTTAACAGGCAAGCAAAGACAATTTCAGCATGACAAATTGAGAACAGGAGATATTTAACTGGATGAGGGAGTGGAAGCACTTAGATAAAGAGCACGGAACCTTATTAACTTTCACAGGACAAAGTGCAGATAGCATTACAAAGCCTTGATGTTGGCAAATTGATTTTAACATGTCAACCACCACCACTGGCCCACTTCACCCGCACAACCAAACACCCCCATCCCCCCAAACCACCCACCAAAAGCACAGCCTAAAATGAAAAATAACATGGCTAAAGTGACCGTGTAAAGTAGAATAACAATTTCAAGCACATGTTTGTCTTCCCAACTTCTTGGAAGAAATTGAGGGTTTCCTCCACAATAAAGTGTGAGAGTTGCTACACTATGAATCACATTTTATTTTGACATTCAAACTACAAAGACTTAGAAGTTCTAGAAATCAACTAAGGCCAAAATGCACCCTTCCAAGTTGTAAAGGACAACTTCATTTTTTCCTATATACGATTCCCCAACAGGTATTTACCCTTTAGCATCACAAAGCTGTTTCAACCCACGTGAGATTGTGCAGCTACGTGTTCAAACAGGATAATCAAGCATCTAAAACAGGGAACCCTTCATCACCGCACCTTAAACCTTCAAGAGCTGCATTTTGTTGGAAAATGCAATTGCAATCCAATCGGGCACAGCTGCTGACCACTGCAGCTGGTTTATCTCTGACTCTGCAGAGTACACTGACATCGGATCAATTCCATTTGGCCCAGCTACCGTGGGCAACTCCCAAATCAATGCCTGAGTATCATCCCCGCCTGAGCAGATATGCCTGCAACTCTGGGGTGCCCAAGCAATCGCATTCACGCTTGCTGCATGCCTCTCCAGCTCTGCCACCGGCATTGTTGGCGAGCGGATATCTAAAATCACAACCTTGTTGCTATCCATCAGGATGGTTGCCATGTACCTGGAGAAAATATCATTAGACAATCAAATTCTTGATTTCTAATGGATAAAGCTCTAAGGACAACTTTTATTTAGCCTGAGGTTAAAACAGTAGTCCTGACTATGAACGTCGGCATAGGAGGTGATGCATTAGCACCTAAAACCCAACTCGTTTATCCATCATGATATAGGAGCAGAAACCCAAAGTTCGAATTTTGAACTTTGTGTTTTATCATCAATTTAACTGGCGACCCGTCAGTACCAAAATTCCAGCTCGTTGACATGATACAGGAATAGAAATTCTGAGCATGACATTGAAGTCTACGGGTTCGACTATAAATTTATGCATTTGCCCGCATAGATAATTTAATAGTACCTGAGGTCCTGCTTATTCCAGGCTAGTCTCAGGAGCGGCGTATCGGGCTGGGGGCTCTCGTAGATGATTGTGGAATGTTCCTTGTCCCGGAGATCGAAGATCCGGACGGAGCCGTCGGCGGAGACGGAGGCGAAAACCCTAGCCTCGCCCCAGGCGATGTCGTAGACCTCCTTGTCATGGGCGATAAGCTGGGTCTCAACGACGGAGCGTTCCACATCCCAGACAGTGCATGTGGTGTCGATGCTGGAGGTCCCGACGCGCCTGGGCTCGACCTCGTTCCAGTCGAAGGAAGTGAGCGGGGCGCAAAACTCGGAGGACTTACTGTTGTTGAGGACAGCAAGGGGCTCGGCGGAGTGGTCGCGGAGGTCCCAGAGGCGGAGGAAGTCCCCCGAGGAAGCAAGGAGGTTGGAATTTGAGGTGGAGGGGTGGAACATGAGCTTGGTTGGAGGGTAGGGGTGGTCGAAGGAGAGCGACGGGAGGTGGGGTTTTAGGGTTTGGGCCTCGGGATCGAAAGAGAGCACGTCCACGCGGTTGTTAAAGGTCTCGAGGAAGCTCCCGACGGCGACGCGGTGCGGGGAGTGCGAAATAGCCACAGCGTAGAGAGGGTAAGGAGACTCATAGCTGATGGAATTCGGGCGTTTCAGAAGGGACTCCTGGCTCGGATGCTCCATTTCTTCCTTCCTCCTTTTTGTGTTTTGAGGGCAAAAGCGAGCGGCAGCTGTGGCTACGGAATTGTCCGAGCTCGGTTTGGGGTTCCCCCAAAAAGTCAGAAGAGCTGTTTCGCAGAAAGAGGAAACGGTGTCGTTTTCCTCCGACGGCTATGCACACAAGGAGTCGTCCAATTTGACTTGGACTTTCGGATACGACCTTGCAACTTGGCAATTTTCTTTTATTGTCTCTTGGTGAAATCCAATCTTCCAAAACTTCTCTAGCCCAAGTCTCATTTTTGGGCCACAGCAGCATTCATAGAAAAATAATGGCCCCAAGCCTCATTCAGAAAAATATTTGAAGCCCATTGAGAGACTTGTTTTCACAAGTTAGATGTAGACGAAAGAGAAAAATACAAGGGTGAGGTTGTTATGCTTGTGACCATCATGTCAAAAGGCCTAAGTTTGTTGATTAGTTGTATGATATTTCATTTGAATACCATCCCCAACCTAAACTTTTTTAAATACATAACAAATCACCACATACATTCTATATCAACGTTCCAACAACCCACTCTACAACAACTCTACTCTAGACAGTTGTTTGTTAGTCATATAGTATTTTATTTGAATACTATCCATAACTCAAGGCTCTCACAAGCTCAAGATTGCCAGGAGTGGGGATAAGCTCATAAGAAACCACCACACTCCTCCTCCGATGTCCTTAGCAACTCATTCTATGGCAACTCCATTTTAGGTGTTGCTCACATTTTGACTGTTAGGTAGCTCTTTTATTAAAATGCATGGTGTTGTGGGTCCTTGTTTAGTTGTAATATTGTAATTGGGTCGAGGCCCTATTGTAGGCCCACGCTAACTTAGCTTTCATTCTTACATGTACTTAACTTGTAGAACACATGATAATTCTTTAAGAAATTGTGACTATACAACACTCACACCTCACCAAACTGGCTATCACTATCTCTATTGTGTTTCTTTGTTTGTGCTTTCATCCTTTCCTTCATCTTTCTGTAAGTCGCCCTTCTACTGTCTTGTCTAAACTTGAGATCAAAGCTATTTTTACAATTGTTACACTAAAAAGCTAAGCATGTTAACTAATTACAAAATATTTCATTCAAATACCGTTCACAATTCAAAACCACATAAGCTCGCCTGAGCCTCCTACCAACCCCATAAGCCCAAAACCCCACCTTGGGATCTTTAATTATTATAATAGGAGATATGATAGTTGCAACCACATCTTGGTAAGTATTTTCTTTTCGTGCTTTTATCTTGTGTTCTTCTTGTTTACTTGAATAGGCATCTGTCATAAGCATGCAAAAAACCATTATACTTTTAGTCCATAACCACGACATACGCTTACAACCAACGGTATAAAATCTCCCACGACGTGCCTACACAACAAGAAGTGATCCGTTCAGTAACGTTCCCAATAAAAAACACCAATTAGGAACCAGTATCAAAGTTGGCAATGACAACGACCGATGCATCCAAGTCAAGCTGTCTCAAAATTATTGGTCGGATACAAACCAGAGAGGTCACGAGATCCAAATCCGACGATTCTACCGAGACACTCGAACCAACTCACCAGCTCAGGCAAATCAATCGCGTCTGATATTTTTATGCAAGTGGTTCTGCTACGTCATTTCATGACGTAGATTTCCGGCCGGGGGGTGATGCAGTACTGACGCCTGCATCGGTTATTGCAAATACCAGAGGGAGTAGATTGGTAGATAGGGGCGTTTACTCGAGTAAACGCAGTGGTCCTTCCTCGTCGACATTCAAGCTTTGCACTGATAGCACCGTTTTCGAAAAGTTCATAATTGGGCCCCAAAAGTGCACGTCAGAAGCGACCTTTTGTGTACTTATCTTTTTCTGTTCACACTGCTTTTTACAAAATTCAAAATATATTTCGCTTCTTATTTAATCTTATTTTCTTTTTTCATTTGAAGAATTTAATGAATTTATTGAAAAAAGTGAGAAAGAAGTTCCAAATCATGCAATCTTATTCATAGTTGGAATACAACAAAAGATGTCAACAAGTAGGTCAATTGATGATTGGCTTAGTTGGCTCATGCAAAGCATATTCCACTAAAACCAATTATTTCACAGACAGTGAAATATTGTATTTGAATTTACACATTCATAAAACGAGTTCCCAAAAATTTTAAACCCGAAATCGACGTTATGTCGGCCAGCGGTAGATGGACGTTTTAAAATGACAAATCAATAACCACTAAAGCGAGAGCCACAATTCCAACAGCGAAATTACATTCAGCGTGATTAATGCTTAACGTGTTGAAAACGTTGGACAAAGTCAGCCTGCCGACAGCCGGAAGTATGAGTGAGGGCAAGATTGTCCCATCGGAACGGCAACCGAAGTGTCTGGAGCTTATCATCAACGTACTCATAGAGAAGAAGCATGGACTGACCCGTTCTGTGAACTAACTAGTGTTGGTCTTTCCCGTTCAGTCAAACTGAATCTGCCATTTTCAGGGAGGTTCTAGAGAAGATCCTGGTTGGGGGAACGTTGCTGCCTGCACAACCACATGTTTGGCGGTGGTTCGGAAGTGACCAGAGACCTCCACATGAGTGCAGCTTTGGCAGGCGTGGGTCCGTGGGATTGGCATGTGGGCGATAGACTATAGGTTAACCACATGCAGATATAAATCATTAACCTGCTGCCGTCTGCTAAACGATAACCATCCATTACAAGCCCACATGCACCGCCCTGCTCTGTTTGTGGTCTCTGTCTTTAACCGAGACAGAGTCAAAGTCTTGCACTAGCTGAGTTCCAAAAGACGATGGCTTGAAGCGAAGTCTTGCTTTGGAACTATTAAGATAAAGATAAGGTTGTATTGAATGAATGGTAAATAGGGGAAGTATGTTGAACCAATGGGAACCTCGAAGTGAACCCTTCTAGATTATCAGTTCTGGTGAGGGGATTTGAATCCCTGACCGGATGAACTCTCCAGCAGTCGGTACCACTGGAGTTAGGGAGCCTCCCTCCTACTGTCAAAGAAATATTGACGGTGAAAAGAAGTATTGAAAAATTTCAAATCCATCCAATCAACGATCATCCGTTCTTGACCCAAATAGATTGTTCTGCATTTCCGATGATGTGAATTCAAGGAAAAGTTGATCCCACGATAAATTCGTTAGGAAGAATGGGAGGAACCAAGCCCTAGTTTCTAGAAACCTTACCGCCCAAGGATTTTCCCCTTCCAATCAATGTTCGCCCAAACAACACGGTACAACATGTGTCAACCCTCTCGTGGTGATGAGACCTTTAATCACAAAAGGGCCGCATTTTCCTTGCCATGGAGAAGGACCTTTTCATTGGGGGAGGGATTGAATGGAGGCACCACGTCGACGGCAGGCGTATCTCATCTCATCTTTTTAAGACCCGAATCTCTTCAGTTGTCATTTCACTAGTAAAAGGTCCGACATCACTTCTAAATTCTATGGATACTACAAAACGTTATCTCTAAAGTAAGGAATAGTATGTGAAAATGGAGAGTTTTGGTCCGTCTTGTTTTGGCTTCTCATGCTTTGTATGAGGGCTGATTCGAGACGTAAGACAGGGAGTGGACGTAGATACAGGGCCAGGGGAACCTCCTCTTCTCGGTACTTCTTGCCAATTCCAAATCGACAGAAATCGACAGTCCATCTACAACGTAGGGAAGGGACTGGAAGATCATTCGATTCATAGACCCTTAAGCATAGGAGAAGAATTGTGTCCATGTATGCCTTTCGTTCTCGCATGGTCACCAAACAAGGCTGGCCCCATGCTCTTCTTTCTCGAGAGTGCTGCTTGTATCTATTTCTGGACCAGATAATCACAAAAAGACCATCCTCAATCCTCCCTATACTGTCCACAAAAATGTTAGCCAAATTGGGAAGTGGCGATTTAACAAGCTGGCGCGACAAAAGCTACTATGACACTTTCCCGGGGCACTATGCGAAGGTATCATACCTTGCAAGGTTGAAAGAGGAAGAACAAGTCTGCGTTACCGAATACATATTCATTGCATTTACCTCTCGATTCTATTATAGCTCTCACGCTAGTATGTACTTTGTCATGATTAAAATAGTATGAAGGTGCAATGTAAATAGAACTTTCTTCCCTCCAAGAAGGTAAGTAGAAGCAAGAGTTATAAATCCAGCACATGGGCATATGGATCTTGCCGTCCAAATTCCGATGCGAGTAAACGGGAAACTCGGAATAGTTTATGTCTCTTTTTTGTTTCTGTCGAAATCGGGAAACTATGACTTCCATCTCCTTGTGTGTAGGGGGGTTTATAGGAGCTATTTTCTCCGGCATGCTCCGCGTTACCTCCGGGGGGACAACTCCAGCAGCTCGTAAATTAGCAAAGAAAAGGGTTTAACCTCTAAACAACATATTATTAAGTCTTCCCCGCCAATTCTCTAGTTAAGATTCCTGATTAAGAGAGGAGTGAAGATGCTCTGTAGAGTCCTTCTAAGTTGAAGTTGACTTGATCTCTTCCTCCTGACGAGAGAGAGAAAGTTCTTATACTGTACACTTCATCTCGGAGAACCGAGCTCAAAATTAACATGTCACAATGTAGACTTGGTCAGAGGTCCTTTCCTTCTATTCAAAGAATTACAGTTGGAGTAAATCCAGAAGAGCATAGGACAGTACATCCAATCAGACGGGCCTACTACTATTACCAAAGCGGCTCGCACCTAGGCCCGCCTCCTATAAAAGGGAGGGATATGTTTCGGAAGTTCTCACCTTCGACGAACCTAGAGAGCTCCAACCCGACAGAGCTTTACAGCCTAGCAAAATTTTTTCTATTGCTTTGTCCTTTTGGCCATGGAGACAAAGGTCCTTTCCTCTGGAGTTCACTACTCAAATTTGCCGGAAAGTTATATCAGGCCCGAATCCGAGCGACCCCGGCTATCCGAAGTTTCTTCCTGTGAGGATGTTCCGATCATCGACTTAGGTTGTAAGGACAGGAGCCAAGTTGTCAAACAAATCAGGGATGCCTGCAAATCCTATGGATTTTTCCAGGTACAACAGACAGTCAATCAGCTTCTTTTTTCACCAGTCCATCATAAAATATTCTAACAAGTTCATTTTGTAAGTATAAGTATAACTTTGTGTCTATGAATTTTACTAGGTGATCAATCACGGCGTGTCGTCGGAGGCGGTGGAAAAAATGTTGGCTGTGGCAAATGAGTTCTTTAGCCTACCGGTGGAGGAGAAGATGAAGCTTTACTCAGATGACCCGTCAAAGACAATGAGACTTTCCACCAGCTTTAACTTGAAAAAGGAGAAAGTTCACAACTGGAGGGACTACCTCCGACTCCATTGTTATCCCCTAGACAAGTATGTGCCGGAGTGGCCTTCTACACCTCCTGCCTTCAAGTAAGTACTCACGCTCTCTTTCTCTCTCTCTGTCTCTCCGTTCCCTTTTTTTGTCCATGCTGATGATACCTGTTCCACGTCCTATTCCATCGTAATCTCGTTCTAGTGTCATCGTGGTGACCATGTCTTCATCTACTGGTGAAACTAAAAACTAGGAAAGCATTATGCTACTGCGCTTCAGAATAAACTGTCATTGGACATCCCAATTAAAAACTTACTTAAAATGCTTCATCGTACTAGATCTGGACGACGAAAACAGCATGATTGACCAACAGTTTTGTTTTTATATGCCTGGCTCTTGTAGTTTTATTGTCTGTTTTAGAATCAAACACCTCTTAAAATATCATGTTAGTTTGGTTTCACCAGATGGCTCTAAGAGACCACTGTCTTTAGCAACACAAAGGGTGTGTCATAGTCGAGGTCCGCTGCATGCCTCCTGACATAGAGCTTGTGTTATGACAAAGAACACCCATTTAAAATTTTTTGGTGGTAGCACGGAAAGGTTCATAAAATGGGTTGTCAGTTGACCCAATCTAGGTCTCCTCCCTACAGCTTCCCCCATGTGCCTCGGTTGTTGTCCGACGCAGCTTGGCATACTTCCCTGCGAGGCATACACGTGGTCACATGCACATCAAACAACACAACTAGAAAGATCGGTACCCATATGCCTCTGGATTTTAACCTAGTTGGTTCCACGTAATTAGGCAAAAAGGGATTAATTAGTCTGAAAATATTCATGCGAGCATGCCGTGAAGGATTCCACTCTAATCTTTCAAGCCGATACGCTTCTGAAAAACCCTTATTTAACACACAAAGAAGATGGTGTAGTGCGTCAGGAATTACCTCAGCAGTGACGAACATGCGTAACGTGTTCGGTGCGTTATATAAAGAAAGGAAAAGGGCCAAAAAAAAGCCACGTGAACGGCCCATTCTATCGCCGGAATTTGGTGCTCGAAAATTCCTAGTGATCATAGGTCTTTGGTTGACTTCATCAATCCGTGTGCTCCGGTCGGGCCCACTTCTAGTGGCGCGGAGTGATTATTCGGTGGATGCTTTTCAACTGATTGCGGTGATGACGCCGCTAAAGCTGACATCAGGGCCACTGCATTACGGTGCTCTCTGATTTCTGTTTTGACTAATGCAATGACGTCATTCCTCGGGCCCCGTTTCTCGTAAGCGACAGGGAATCGTGCGGCGTGTGATTGCTTTGTGAGGTGTAAATCCTCTACTACATCGTCGCCGATGGATATTTAATACTGTCTTCCCGCGTGGTGCTGACTCAGCATGTTTTGGGTGGTTTTGGGGGGAAGCATTATTGTGTAGTGGAGGTGGATTTGTCTAGTCTAAAATATTTTTAAATCTTAAATTATTTTATCACTGTTTACTTTTCGTCCCGCCAGTTACGGCCTGTTTGGTCGTCTAAAATTAGTTTGCCCAATGTTTTGACTAACTAACAAGTTGAAATGCATTAGTACATTGTCTTGTCTAAAATTTACTTATATTCTCGAAGTGTGAACTTAAAACTTAAAGGTCTTAGATAGTGTCTGTTTACCACTAAATTAAACGCTTGTTACCTTTATCATGACTGGATTTTGCCAACCTTGTACCAAATGGAACTTTTTCTCTTCTTTTCATAGCACCAGTAGTTTCTTTTCGAGGGAACGGCTGAGAAAGAAAGTTACAAAGTGCATAAAGGACAAGACTCATAATGGCATGCAATGCATGGATGGATATAGAACCAGATAGTCTGAATCTGCACCAACTACAAAGAAAGGAAAAGAGAATATGAAAAAATTGTTTCTTAATCTCGTGGGTTGAATTACTGGTAAGATGTGATGTCTTTTGGTTTAATCAATTCGTGAAGTCTTGACTATTTCATGGGTTGGTCATGGGAAGTTTCACAGAAATTTCTCGACTTCATTTTTAAGATTAAACTTTGGTTGTATTGGTTTCAGTCTTATCCACGAGCATTGGATGCTCCATACACGAGACAGTGAGGTTTAGAGATAACGATCAGTGGCGTGGAAACAGGGCTAAAACCTAACCAATCCCACCTTCCCTCCCATAGCCATCATCTTCTTCGTTTCGAGTCGGCCGCCGACTTGTATGACAAAAATTTTTGTCATACACGGCTGCTAGGACTTCTTGAATCACTAGTACGTCACTAATATTTTACTTTACGTTGAATGTGGGCATAGCTTAGTCACGGTACTTGACTGGAACAAATCTTTCACACCGTCCAAATCCAAAGGACAAGACAGAAAGTTAATGCAAATGTTCTTTTTTTTTTTTTTTGACAGAGAAATTGTCAGTAATTACTGTAGGGAAGTTCGACAACTTGGGTACAGGCTAGAGGAGCTAATTGCAGAGAGCCTTGGCGTGGAAAGGGATAGCATAAAAAATATCTTGGGAGAGCAAGGACAGCATATGGCCGTGAACTATTACCCTCCCTGTCCGGAGCCGGAGCTAACCTATGGATTGCCAGGACATACTGACCCCAATGCCCTGACGATCCTGCTTCAGGACCTGCAAGTAGCAGGGCTTCAAGTGCTTAAAGATGGCAAGTGGCTTGCTGTCAATCCGCACCCAAATGCCTTTGTCATTAACATCGGGGACCAGTTACAGGTAAAGTTTGTTTGACCGGACAAAATTGACTGTAAATATATATTAATGTTAAAGCAGGCTATTAGCTAAAACTGTAGATACACCAAGCTTGCATCTATTAACATGAAAATGAGTGGCTGCAGGCAGCGAGCAATGGACTCTATAAGAGTGTTTGGCATCGGGCTATAGTCAATACCGACAAGCCGAGGATATCGGTAGCTTCATTCCTCTGCCCGGCCAACGATGCGTTAATCAGAGCCCCAGAGGCACTGACGGATGATGGGTCTACTGCAGTGTACAAGGGTTACACATATGCAGAGTATTACAAGAAGTTTTGGAGTAGGGACTTGGAAAAGGATCACTGTTTGGAATTCTTCAAGAATAACTTGCCTTAGTGCGTAGTTCTAAACCATTTTTTCCTACTATTATTACGTGGTTCTTGTGCAAACTACCTGCAGAGGGCCTCTGCCATAACTTTATGAAGAAAAGCTTAGTGGCAGAGAAAATAAATTGATGGCAGTGTTTTGCAACGAAGCCATGAAGCCTCTCTGAGTAAAATGTTGGCAGTGGCCCTCTGCACTTATTTTGTTAAAGAAAAGCTTTATAGTAGTATGGGTGAAATGTAGCGTGGGATGGCCGCTAAACTTGAAGTTTCTTATTTGTTTGACACGAGTTGAACCTTTGATTATCATTTGCTGCTTGTTTGATTGTCTTTAGTCATGCAGTAGCATTATTTTGTATCATTAGTAATTGAAGTTTTCTTCATTATTGTAACATTTGTCATATTATTTGGCATATTTTAATAATAAAATTTTAGGACTAACTAAATTATCTTGTTGTCAATGGAATGTTTGATTCAGTTAGAAGCATGTGTTACTAGGGATCAAGAGGTCTATACTTGTGCTCAAAAAAAAAAAAATTTATTTAGTGACTATTCCTCAAAGATAACTCTTTTAAACATACCCAATATTTCAAATGGACTTTTATACCAAAAGTCTGAGTTAGGGCTTCCATGCCCAAAATAATTAGGCTGTGAGATGAAAAATTAGTGTTATCTTGTGCCCATAAACCAACGGGCCTCTGGCCAATCAAGTTTAATGGGCCTCTGGGGTCATAGCACTTTTCCACTCATGTTATTTTGAATCCTATTAAACATTTGTTGGAGAATGTAAAGTGCCCATAAAAATTGCATTGCAAGTATAAGAAATCAGAGTTGCTGGATTGCATAAATCATGTTCATAATCGGAGAAATTAGAAATGCACAAGAAACGGAACGATATTTAAATGATATGAATATTGTCAGATGCCAAACGAAGCTAGTTTTTTGTATGTATATCATATATATGTATATGAGATTTAGTTCATGCAAATGGTAGACTTGAGAAATAAAATACTTCTCCTTGAAAGTTTTTCATGCCCAAAGGTTATCGGCATTCAAATCCAAATTAATTGGGCTTTTGAGCACAAAAGAGCAACAAACTTTCAGTCCATAGAAAAATACCGGGCTTTTGGCACATCAAAGCCAGCTAGCCTTTGGATAGTCATTCTTCTGGAGTCCAGTTTTTCAAAACTTAATACTTTGCATATTTAAAGTTTATCAAAAGACTTATTAACAAACTTATAAATCAACTAAAAAATTTGTGAAACTTGTTATCATATAAACATGATCTAGGATATATTTCTTAATAATATAGAGGCTTGTTAGTCATATCTTAATCCCCCTTTTTCCATAATAATTAAATTATCGAATTATCATGGTACTGCATTATGTGGGCAATACATGAGCTGAAATTAATGAAAATCTATAGAAGTACTAAGAAAATTCCAACTTTAATATCATGGTAAGAAGTGAATTATTTAATCCAAAAGTCAACAAAAATTAATAGAATTTATTATTATATAAATATGGAGAGTCATTAGCCATTTTTTAACACATTCTTTTTTCATAATAATTAAGTTATCAAATTATCATAATATCACCTTGTGTGAGCAATGCAGGAGCTCAAATTAATGGGAGCTTATAAAGGTGGTAAATTTTTTTTGGCTCTAATATTATAATAAATCCAAAAATTAATAAGAATTGATAGAATCAATTATCATAGAGATATATATTTCTTAGTGATGTGAAAACTCATTAACTACATTTTAACACAATTAATTGTGTTAATCCTACGTTAAACGCACTAGGTTTATGTTCAAAGGCTTCATTCACTTCAATCTATATTCAAAGAGTTTATTTCAAACAAGAAGTACTCAATCATCTGCACATTATTCTTTTTTTGTTTTTGTTTTAATCTCGCCTTCCGTCTCTGAACAGAAATTACATATTCCACAAAGCCACTAGTGAAACATTTTGTCACAACCCCAAAACCCATACGCAATAGGAATGTACGAAGCCGAGGACTCAAGGCCTTTTAAGGAATTCCATGATGTAGGTGTTGAAAGCACAGCCCATTACTCGGAATCCTTGGAATCCAGCCCCCTTAGCCAAGGCCTCGAACTCCTTCTCGGTCCTCTCTTTCCCACCAGGATTATGAGCCAACATGATAACGTCAATATGGATAACTCCTTTGGCGGCGAGGCTGGTGTCTGGGGCTACTGGCAGAATGCATTCAGCCACAATCACCTTCCCATCATCTGGCAGAGCAGCATAGCAGTTCTTCAAAAATTTCAAGCAGTGCTCATCACTCCAATCATGGCAAATCCACTGTAAATAGGAGCACACACATATTAAGAAAGCAAATCAAGTTATACACTTAATAGGCAGTTGACGGGGCATTGTTTACTACTGGCGCCTTACATTTGGCAAACTACTCAACTAGCAACATCATTCTAGTTTTATATTGCTGGATCAACCAAAGAGACAAGCAAAGCGAAGATAACAAAGTCAAAAGGATTTTGATAACTTCAAACTGACCTTCATGAAAATGGCATCTCCTTTTGGAATGCTGACAAACATGTCCCCCCCAACGTGTTCCACACCTGGAGTAATAAACATATGTATCCCATGAGATCATATTAATCCCGGAGAACAAGAAAGGAGCCAAAAGCGATAAAGTTTGCAATTAAGTTGTTTATTTCGAGAAGATAAGAAACTAGATCACCAGTCGGCAGCCGATGGCCAGCTAGAAAAGAATAAGCTAAAGAAGTTTGAAATGGTCAAGTGCTTAAGTCTACACAGCAGAATTATAAATAATATCTTAAACTAAGCATAATGTTAAGGGTCATAACAGCAAGCTTTAGAGAATGCTCATACCAGGGTAAGATGGTGCGTCCTCGATAACATGTGGCAAATCAAAATTGATGCCTTTAATCGAGGGGTATTTAGAGACAATCATACTAAGGACAGCTCCAGTCCCGCCACCAACATCGACCACTGATTTGAGGCCCTCGAAGCCTTTGTAGGTCTCAAGGAGTTTCTTCATGGTAATGGTAGAGTGATCAGACATTCCCTTGTTGAAGACCTTGTTGAATCTAAGATCTTTACCATGGTATTCGAATGAGGTCGTCCCATGGGCCTTGTTAAATGGGATGCCACCTTCTAGGACAGCATCTTTCAAGTAGAACCTACAGGAAATAAATTTAGGAGAGTAAATTCTCATTGCAAAGCATCTCTACCAAACATCTAAGCAACAAAGTTCTCTCTCTTCAATGATTGAATCCAGTCAAAACTTCAACTTTCGGCATCGGATACAGCTCAAAGCTGTGTTTGGTAGTTGACAATAAATGTCCTAGTTTGGTATTAGTGTTCAACGGTTCAACACAACACATTGTGATATCCTCTAGCTAATGTGGAGTTTAACAAACTTAATTGAATTTTGAACATAAGCATTCAAAAAAACGAAAACCAAAAAAGTCCTTCATTCATTTATCATTTCTTCAATTTCCAAGTGGTTCGGTGTGCCAAACAGTGTCGGTTCTAATAAAAGATAAGTCAATGAAAAAAGCCGCCTTAGGAGATAAGAAAAAAAAAGGAAAAAAGAATATTTGTTCTCCTCATAATTAAGTGGTATGTGAAGTTAAGTTTTCAGACAGACTAGGTGGACGGTCCCTATTTGTTTCCACGTATTTTTTCAAGCAGCAGCCTTGTGTTGCCCACATATCCCTCGAATCACAATATTTTAGGATCCCACTTAGCTTTTCCTTTCTGCTTTCGTTTGCATAATCTCAAAGGCTAGAGAGTCTAAACGATCGAAGCAAACACTTGGCCACTATATTTGACCATCATTTTCCCTACCAATCAAGTTTCTGAACAATTATCCATCTGATTTAGCCACAAACCCCAATTACTAAACGAGGAAGAAAGTCTAGTTGAGACCACAGCCTAGCGGATCAAGGTCCGAATTGTAAACAAGTGACATTCTACATTGTTTTTCCACTAATGGTCTGTCCAATTCCCAGAGAATTACAGAAGGATCTCCATCCCACTGTCTTGGGGGTCGTGGATCTCTTTGTTGGATGCTCTTGCTCATATGCAGCGATCTATTGTAAATATAATTCAATTATGTTCAAGGAATTTAGATAAGGTTTCACTTAAGATGATGATTATTGACGATTAGCAGAGACAAGCAATATCTACTACTTCCAGAATTCAATTAAACCAAACAGAAGTGAAAGAAGAAGAATGAGAACAGAGGGGTTACCAGCTCTCCATGAGGACCTTATCCTGATTCATAAGACAGAGAGGAGCAATGGACACACCATCCTCGTTCTTGGTCAAAAATTTACACACAGGGCCTAGGCCATATAGCCTTTCGACCCTGCCATCGGGGAGTGTACGGAGGGAGTAAGTGAGAATAGAGTAGCTGGCCAGGAGGCGCAACATACGGTCCAGCACAACAGGGGCATCGGGATTTCTGGTTGGGAGCTGGGCAGCAATCTCTGAAGGCGCCAAGTATGCTCCAGGTCCAGCCTTAGCCATGATCTCCAAGAGCTCAAGCTCTATGGCCGACTTGAGGACCATGGGAAGGACTGAGGCACTGGCTAGTTGCATGGCAAAGAGGTTAGCTTCTTCGTCCGAAACTTGAGTCGGAGTCATCTGGGTTTCCCCGCTTGAACCCATTTTCTGGTTTGCTAGTGTTGGCTCTCTGTTACTTGAGGTGAGAAGGGTGAGAAGGTAAAGCAGATACGACGAAGGAAGGCCCCAAAGGGGTGCTATATATGAGATATCTGCTTACCTACCACACCCGACCTTGAAAAATGGTACTCCACTTTGTGTCCACTACTTCCTTGTCTCTTTTTTCTGTCGCTCTTCTCGCACGTCTTATCAGAGTAGAAGGCTTAACCACCTTTCTATGGATTTGGTAAAGTAGAAGGCTTAACCACCTTTCTATGGAATTGGTAAGTTTAGCTTGGGAGTCTTTATCCCTCACTCCTCTGTATTTCTTTTTTCTGGGCCTCTGTTCTTTCTGGTTAACTTTGAAAAGAAAGTGATGAAAACAAAAATGGAGGGACTAATTGAGTCTTGGACATAGCCAATCCTTAGAGAGGCCTAGAAGCCGCGACGGAGTCAAAGATCTCGCATCCTGAACCTGAAACACCAAAAAGCTGAGATCTTTAGTCAGGGGAACGGAATAAAAATCTCCTGTGGTCCATCAAGATGTAAAGAAATCATGTACTTGTGTTCGGTAAACACCCCTTTTTTATTACCAGGACCATGTCTGCTTGAATTATCGAAGTAGCACTGTTCTAACTTCCAAAAGCAAATTTTTTCAACAAGTTAGATTTTAAGACATTAGACTAATATGACAACGATTTTTAACTTGGCTTGCCTTTAATTGTTCTTCTAATAAAGACCCAAAAGACAACTTCAAAGATGTCACGGTTGGTTTTTCCTCGGGGCTTGTGTGTCCCTTCTTCCTTGCTCCAGAGTATCCAGACAAAAGGCTACAGTAAAGTTGATTTCAAGAGTGAAGTATTATGTCGGTGTCGCGTTCCAACTTATGATCAGAAACCGAATACTTAGGTGAGCTGATAGCCTGTCATCTTATGGCGTCACTTAAATCTCAAACAACAATAATAAGCATTCTGAAGTCGTAGTTCAAGCAGTTCCAAAATTCCCTTGAAATGCACTTAACCCTGCAGAAATCTGATCGGAGTACGCAAAATAGTTGGGTAAATGAAAAACAGAGTCTCCGAGGGGAGCTTAAAAAACCTAAAAATGAGAGACAAATAGTCAAAGTGAATGGTCAAGAACTCCTTTTTTTCCACAAGCAAGCATTTTTAGTTGGGTATGATTGAAATTTCAAATGAAACAACGTCTCACCTAAGCTTGATCATGACAGGGATGACAGCTATTGGCGAAAGGATCTGACCCACACTTCTTCTGGAAGCAAGATATATTACTAAGAACCGTGTAATCCCAGGAAAATTCAGTACCAAACGATGCTTTCTTCACCTACCTTCTCACCAACTCTGGATCCATTTCCAGAGTCAGCGATTACCACCCCCTAATGGCCGTCGTAAAGCAGTGACCTTTAAAATATTTTATCAAGCTTTTCCGCCATCGGTTACCTAGATTGAACAATTCAACCAATGCAACGTTTTGTCAGAGATTGAACATTGATGTCCCACCATATGCGTTATCAATATAATACATTATGATGCTAGCAGGCTTCCTGTTCTAAGCCTGTTCTACAATCACCCGCTGGCAAAACCCATCTCATGAAACTAGGCTTTTGGCTTGTCAATTCATTGGGAAGGGAAAGGTACCCACAACATGGGATTCAGGATCAGCTTTATGGAATTAATGATGTTTGCTTGAACAACTCAACTTTTGTAGCACTTTGAGAAGTGGGCTTGGGTGAAACAATTCCAGCCACAAGTTAACAAGAACTTGAAAATGATATCCAAAGCCACTGGCAGAAACCATCCACATATGAAAAGGCATTCAAAAATGAAATTATAACAACTTGTCAAGATTCCTCAATTCAATATTTACTTAATATTTAGCTAATCTTTGTTGACCCTTCACCTGCTTTCTTTTAATAATGGGTTCAACCTTCCATTTTGTGGGTTTTTTTATTCAAAACATGCTCCGAACTTCATAAATTTTGACATTTATTAATCTTTGCTACGTAAGCTCTAACTATATCATAAGAACAGACAAATTGAAACTGTTTCCATTATTGATAAGCACGTTTAGAGTTCTGAATTTTATTCCGAAGAGGAGGAAGAATACGGGAGTAGATCTCCGAGAAATGTCGAAGAATTACAATGATTAAGATTGTGAGTTGTTGAAGCTAATGGCTGATGCAATGTTTCCAATTTAGGGGTTTCGTTGTTGTACTTGTCAGGGGAAGCTATCAACGGATTTCTATGAGTCTTCTTCTAGTTTTTACTGGTGGAAAGAAGCCATCCTACACTTCTTTGCAATCCGATACATCCCCGCTTGCTTCCAATTTTCACCTAGCCACCTCTGTAATAGCCACTGGTGTTGTCCCCCATTGCCCTCCGATGCAGTTCCTTTGTCGCTCCGGGCCTGCTGCCCTCTGGCCACTTTACTTCACCGCTATTTGCTGCCACTGTAGCTGATCCGGTCCAACCAAAAGAAAGGCAAGAAACCATCTGGCCTGGGCTTGCGGACAAGGCTTCTATAGCATAATCTCAAAACTCCAACGTCATCACTTTCATTTTGCATGGATGATAAGTCCAAATAACCATATTTGTGTATGCTTACTTATGCCATGAATCTTTTAACTTTTCTTGACACATCTCACCAGCACATTAGACTTTATAAACATGCCATCCTGTAAAACAATCTAACATAAATCAACACAACCAAAATATATGGGGTACCAAGATATAAGATGTAGGCTTCTAAGATGAAACAAGCACAAATTTAGTCTATATGAACCCAACATCTATTTTCAAATGTTAGAGGATGCAACTTATTAAAATGAGACGTAATACTGCATGTCAACAACAAGTGGCGCCAAGTCAGCCTCACCAAACCACATGGCATAACACGCGGCAACCTGTAGCCACATAAGCCCGTGCATAGCAACCGCGATGTGCTTTCCCTCTCTTCGACAGATCCGACAGCTTTGGACGTACGTAGCTGAAAAATTGTCATCGAAAAACTTACCATTCTCGCATAGATTCATGCTTCCTGTCCAAGCAATCTAAACATGTTGAGGATCTAAAGTCACCAACCAAAACAACTAAGGATCCTATGAAGATTTCAAACTCTTTCCAAGTTTGGTGCAATCTTCAATCTCCATCCATAATTGTGTAATTAGCTACAATCGATTTGGGGTTTATGTTGCCTTTCTTGTATAGATCATTTACGCTTATAAATTAGGTGCTGTTTGTAAAAATGAATTATAAAAATAAAGTTTTACCCAAATCACTTTCTATTCTAGGGTTCTTAATACAATTGGTGCTTTTGAAAAATTTGTCTAATTTCTCAAGGATTACTGTTTTCAACTCAACTAAAGATATTTTCCTTTTGCAACAAGATCACTCCAAAGAAATCTGGTTTGGTGCAAGAGGGTTGTTCTGCTTTTGCAACTAAGATTTAATGTTTCAAATTGAATATTTAAAAAGGAAAATACATTTAGTCAGAAGTAGGATTTTTTGAGTCTGAAGAGAGAGAGCCACAACAGGCACGAATATTTCACATGAAGCTATTCCGTTTTGTTGACTTCAAATTTTAAAGAAAATGGCCTTAAAAAGAGGAACCGAGAGTTTTTGTTTGTTTCCAATTAAGGAAACAATGTCTCTTTGCCAACATCAAAGATTTAACACATCATAAAAGCCGAAATAAGGTAATAAAATTGAATTTGCTCCAAAAATAGACATTAAATCAAAGACTCTCAGTATAGGAAATTTGCCATTAAAAGGACATCACTTGAGTTTTAGAAAGTTTTCGGCTTTATGATAGAAAGCAGAAAGTTTTTCGTTCTAACAAGGACCACGCTTTCCCTTATAGTCATTACAAAACATAGAAAAGCTTAGAAGAGCATCCAATGCTGGATGGGGGGAATAAATGCAATTTATGTTGCTATATCTTTGTGACATGAACCAAATATCCCCCTATCATGTTGTTGTGTTGTAATGACTTATATTCAATAACTGAGCAAATATTTACAGCAGATATTCTTAATTGCCTAAAAACCCAATTCATATTGCTCTCCCTAGTCCTGATAATATGGTTTGAATTTTGAATAGTTGTTGTTTTAGTTTTTTTTTTTTATTGTTAGTCTTGATAATAGGATTTGAATTCTGAATGGTTGTTGTCTTAGGTTTTATTTATTGTTGGGCTTATTAGATAATTAGTTTTTTTCTAGATTGTTATCTTTGATATTATAGAAGTGAAATTCCTACCTTCTGAGCTTTGTTCTACTCGCTTCCACTTTCAGCATTAGGGTTATCTTCTCATAGTTCTCTTCTCCACTGTTTACGACAACCTCAGGGAAGTGTCCCTTTGCCAATGCACTAAGAAAGTCTCGAACGAGGAGTCCAGCTCAACTAGCAAAAAAGAAGGCATAACTTCGGTTGAAAAAGAACTTAACAGAGAAGGAAAAGAAAGCGACAATGCTTCAACAAAGATCACTTATTTTCTCATTGAATATTTTATTTTGTTTTTCTTCTTATTTTCTCTTTTAAAACACTTTGTATGCTCAAGCAGTGAGAGTTAAGAAGAGTACAAGAGCACAACTGGTTCGAGTTCTCTCCTGCTTCCTTTGCTATTTTATCTATTGTTTATTCTTAGCTTCTTTGATCTAAACTTCTCTTCCCTCCATATGCAACCCCAACTTCTATTCCTCTTTTACCAGTAGGTGTTCGGGTGTTTGGGGAACCCCAATAGTCCTCCTAAATATGCGTTTGGGGAACGCCAACAGTCCTCTTAGATATTCAAAAATGGGAGTTGCTCTGTGCATATAGGGCCATTGCTATCCAGGATTTTTTCCAGAGTCTTCTTTACAAGGATTCACTTTCAGGACAACCAAAGAGAAAATCGGACGCAAAATGTCAGCAAACAAGCCGGAGCTTGAACAGACGTCGCCCTTCTCATCTGTTAAAGAAGTTAAAGAGGAAGATCAGAGTCCGATAAGATCTATATTTTGTCTCAAGAGCAAGAGCGATGCAGAAATCAAACGCATAGAAGAAACCGAGGACTGCTTCATTTTGGAGTTCGACCCCTATGAGTCGATCGAATCCAAGAAGTTCTTCGTTCCTGCTCATGATGATGGGTCCGGGGATCTCTTCTTTATTGGTGAAAAAGGCAAGGTTTGTGCATTAAGATCTTTTGGTAAGGAAATTGAAGTAAAAAAAGATTGTTCTTGCAGAAAGTAGGAATCTTTTTGGTAGGGTTTGTGTATAGATTTACGATGTTGAGAGTCTTTAGTGTGAAACATTTTGAAATAAATTATAGCTTTTTTACAAACTATTTGCATGAAAAAAAGATCTTTTTAAATATGGTATTAACACCCAATTCAGAATGAGAAGTAGTGAAATTTCTGAATTAATATGAAAGAAGAAAAAGAACTGCTTATGATTGATTACTGGCCTCTACATGCATGTATCAAATAAAAATATTGTACTTGTGTTTTCCAAAAGGTTTTCATTCTGATTTATGAACAGGTGGCTTGTAGAGATTATGCACATTCAAGGCATTTGTGTCTGAATTTCCCTTTCGAGTCAACACCTCACGAGAAGTACTGCAAGCTGGTAATGGGATTCAGTGTGCGATCAATCTGTTGTGAATAGTTCATCTCTGTGCTTCATGATGCCATGATTTTCTTCTCGTTTCATGGGTTGATTGCAGTGTTACTGTTACGTTTGCGATTCACCAGCTCCATGCAAGTTTTGGACGGACCCAAAATCAGCACATTGCGATGTTTCGCCGCATGTTAAAGATTGGGCGAGCCTAAGGATTCGGCGGAGACTCTTGACGGGGGGTGTTTAGCAAATGATGAAGCTAATTGTCTATAAAGGACAACTCATGTAAAGGACAACTTCTTTTAACCCTTTTAATGAAACACTTCCCATTTTTCAAGTACAAAGTGTCACCTAGGTCTTACATAAACGATGTTTCTTTTTGGTCATTTTGTTTACAATTACCCTCCTGATTTGTAAGTGTTTCTGTATTTGTTTTGTTTTCATTCCTTCCTTTATAGGGCTACATGGTGTCTTGGGATTTTCTAAAATGGCTTGTCTTATATCCATTTCCAAAATGGCTTGCGGTCGAGGATCCTCTAATTGGATGTATTGCTATTGTCTTTCTTACTACAAATTTCACAAAAACTTCATGTAAAAGATAACTCTTTTAGCCCTTTCAATGCAGCATTTCTTTCCATTTTTCAAATAAAAAGTGTCAATTTTTGGCCTTGTCGACAGGGTTTGCTTTAGTTCATTTTGATTGCAATTACCCTAGAAAAGTGTAAGCAATATTTCCTTTCCATTTTCCAACTACAAAGTGGCCATTAAGCCATGCCCAAGTGATGATTCTTTTTGGTCACTTTCTGTGCAATTACCTTCCAAATTTGAAAGTTTTGTTCTCTAAACTTGTTTTAGGCCCTGTTAAAATAGCTTGCAATTTTATACATGCTGAAGCAACATATGGGCAACCCTATCATATTGTGTGATCTTGAGCCAAATAATACTTAGTGTACCAAAAAATTATGTGGAAAATGAAAGTCTTGTATGAGAATATAAGATTTCTTAGGTTTTTGGACAAAAAACATATTTGAAATTTGTCCTAATTGGTAGCTATTACATAACTAGGTTTTCCAAACGCTGCATTAAACTTGGTTTATGTAAATTAACAAACAACATCATAGACAAAAACCGCGTTAGCTATCAAGAGCTAAAGTTACGGTGGGAAACAGAGGTCAAAAAGGTGGCCATGGAGATTCGAGGATCTAGAAAATGAATTTCGATTATTTTGTTGCATGCAATAGATATACTTTGTTTTTCCCATTTGACTAAAGTTTATGTATAGGTTGAGCCAAAAAAAAGCACAAACTTACTCAAACAACTAATTTTATAATTTCCTAAAACAAATAATTGGACAACATAATTAAGTCGTTGATTTATATTTCCAAAAAAATGACATAAGAGATAACAAAAACAGTTATGTCAATAATTACAAAAAAAAATAAATATATTTTTGGGGGAAGAAAACAACAAACTCCTAAGTGGAATTTTCTTCATATACACCTATAACGTTTTAAAATTTTTACTTACCAAAAAGAGAAAAACATGGAAGAAACAAAGGGCATGAGCACAAAAATTAGACAAAAAAAAAAAGAGTAAAGAAAATTCATATACTTTTTTTTTTTTTGGCTGTCCTTTAACCCAAAGAGCAGGCATGGGCTCGGAAGACTGAAACTCGGCCCCGTTCATAGCAAAACCCTTATCTTATGCTCACGGCACCTCACTAAAAGCAGTCTGTTCACAAAGTTCGTCACTGCCTCATCTACAAACGCAAACAAAACCCCAGAAGAAGTAGCAAAAGCCATGTCACCGGGACCTGTTGTTGAGGCTGCCGAGGCCGAGACCGTGACCGAGGTCCCCATCGTTGACGAGCCCCAGAAGGACGTTGAACCTCAGGTACCCCATTCAACTCTTTCTACATGTATGTAAATTTCTTTCATTTTCTGGGTCCTTTTCTTGAAATTGGTCTCTGTTTTGGAAGAACGATGAGGTTGTTGTTGAGGATGTGAAGGATGGCGAAGAAGACGATGACGATGAGGATGACGATGACGACGAGGATGATAAGGAGGATGGGGCTCAAGGTTCTTTTTTTTTAACCGTTCTTGCATTTTTAACCCTGTTTCTTGACGGGGTTTTGTTCGTGTGGCTCGAGGGGTTTATTTCTTTGACTCGTTTATTTACTGGATTTGAGTTATTTGTGGGATTTGCTATTTTGGGTGTGTTTGAATGTTGGTTTGAAGTGGAGTTTGGAGCATTAAAAATGTTGTAAGAAAAGGATTTTGGTTGGGATACAATGAATTTGGGGGGAGCCAACAAATTAAAGTTCCTAGGAATAGATGAAAGCTTGTTTGAGATTGTTAAAGCTTTCCTAGAAATCAAAAGTTTTTTTTTTTTTTTAATTGGTTTTACCATTCATTCGCTATTGCGTATATGAGAATGGTTTGCATGGGGGTGGATTATTATGGAGATTAAGTATATTGCATTTGGGTACTAGTTCTGAAAAGCAGATTGTCTGGAAATTTAAGTAATAGAAGAGACTTAATCGTCTGAGAGTCTTAGTTTTATATTCATGATTGCATAAATTTGGTTAGAACTCTCCTGACTCGCTTTAGTCTTGTCTTAGTGCATCTGCTGTGCATTCTTTATTCTTTATGGTATATTTTCTTTGTTTGAGGCATTGTGTTTAGCTACAGTAAATAACCAAAACAGCTAGGATGTAGCTACTTCCTACATGCTTTGGTTCCTTGTCTTTTGAGTTGAAATTATTCGGTCAATTATGATTTGTACCTACTTTGTTGCTTGGAAGTCATGTTTCTTTTGTTAGATTAGTTGCATGAATAATATCTCTGTATTGTAATTTCGTGATTCGGGAATGTGATGTAGGTGCAGGTGAAGGTTCTAAGCAGAGCAGAAGTGAGAAGAAGAGTCGCAAGGCAATGTTGAAGCTGGGAATGAAACCTGTCACTGGTGTTAGTAGGGTTACCATCAAGAGAACGAAAAATGTAAGCTGTTATTGGCTTATCTCTTTATGGAATCTGTTTCCCCGTTATTGGATCACAATTGACGGGAGTTTTCTTCTTGTTTCAGATACTCTTTTTCATCTCAAAACCTGATGTCTTCAAAAGCCCACATTCTGAGACCTATGTCATATTTGGCGAGGCAAAGATAGAGGACCTAAGCTCACAATTGCAGACTAAGGCTGCACAGCAGTTCAGGATGCCAGACATGGGATCCGTTATGGCAAAACCAGACAGTTCTGCTTCTGCTGGAGTGCCGGTGGAGGAAGAGGAGGAGGAGGTTGATGATAGTGGTGTGGAGCCTCGGGACATTGAATTGGTCATGACACAGGCAAGTGTGTCAAGGGGCAAGGCTGTCAAGGCTCTCAAGACTCATGATGGGGATATTGTCAGTGCTATCATGGAGCTTACAAATTAAATCTTTTACATAATCCATCGTGCCGCGTTGCCTTTCCGATGATGAGTTTTGAAATCTGTGTCATCGTTTAGTTATTTCAGTTGATTTGGTTAGAGTCTTTCTTGTGGTTATATTACCTCTGTTCTTGTTGGACTTCAGAGAGATTCGAGTTGCTGTGAGATTCTGTCGCCTCCTGAATTACACTCTGAGAAATTAAGGTTTTGCTTACTGGCTTTCTGTTGCTTACAACTCAGTTAGGCCTAAGTCCCAAATAGACAGGGTTCAGATTCCTTTGCAAAATGTTTTGGCTCCAAAATCACTTCCTTCTACTAGAGTTTCATGCAAGAATGTCTGACAGGACGTGATTGGAAACAAATGTCTGAGAATTGAGTGATTATTGAGCTTCTGAATTTGAGCTTTGCTTTCAGTAATATTTTCGAGGCAGTTTGTTTACCAAATTAGATTTAGAAGGTAGAGAGTATATGCACCGAGTTAACTGCTTAGTCAAAGAACTCAAAAGCCAGGTGCTCAGTAGTCGTAAAACTCGTGTTTATTAGCTTCAAAGATAATCTTGGATTGTATGTAGGCCTGATTCTGAAGTGGCATAAACTGGATAGACGGAAGATTGCTTCGCTGGGCGGTGAATTTGGATTCTGCATCGATTGTTGTAACTCGATATCTGTACTGAAAATCACTAGTTGCCATCGGGCTTCTTGTCTTAACTGAGCAACGTGCCACTGCCCTCTGTTTGGCATGCATTCCGAATTACGTTACTATTGCGAACAGGTGCGATATTATTTAGTAATCTGTTAGCCTTATGATCGAGGGGGTTAGATTTGATTTCTACTCTCGACGAACAAAATGTTGCTGCTGACTCGTCAAAATAGGTAAAATTTCTAGTTTGTATAAGAGAAACATGGCTTCTTGATACTAAGCATGACTTAACTCCTGAAAGTTTGGCTAGTTTGAACTGAGAACGATGGGTTAGTTTCTCTGTTGTTGATACTAAGGTCGTCCTTATCAACAATAGACTTGGGACTTCAATTTTACTGAATTACGTGGACTGATACAAAACGAGAGGTGCGTTGAGGCATTATTGCTGTTGGGGGACTTATTTGATGCGATTAACATGAACAGACACAGTCAAACACAGTAAATTTAAGGAGATTTGGACTGATATAATGTTTTTATAGTCCTTGTAGTCATTTCTTGTAGATTTGCTCTTATTTTTCCTCCCTTAGTTATCACAAACATGTGATGCTCTACAAGCAAACCTTAAAAGGGGTCTCTCAAACAATTAGCCAACTCTTGCAATGGGGCTCTTCACTGACATAGTTCATCTACTAGTTTTCTTTATACTCGATATATTTATAAAGAAAATCTTAGTTTTTACAATTATATAGGTGCTCATACCATAATATAAGATGACAATCATTTTACTTAACTTAATTATTTCATTAATCCAAACAATTGCTTAATCTGAGATTAAACAAACACACGCACAAGAAGTGCTTCCTTTATTCTAGCTGTTTATCACCCTGCAATTCGCACGAATCTCACCATTATTACCCGTCAAGACCTCCAGTTGACCCATCTTCAACATTGCGGCAGCGAACTTTTTCTTCCAAAGGAAGGGAGCCCTGGCATTACCAGTCACTTGGTTTGCTGTTGCTGGATTTGTCAGAAGTGTTTGGTCTGATGTGAATAACCCTCGGTTAGCAAGGACATCAAAGTAGTAGCCTACGTCAGTGAAGCTGGGGCTATTAGGGTTCATTGGAACCACCAAGTTAGGATCTGTGCTGCCTTGGGGACATTGCCGCTTCAACTGAGCAGCATACGTGGGATCCAAGCTTGGATCCTGCCTCATCGTTCCATTGAAATTGTACAATCTGTTGCTGAATGCAGGGCAGTGAGAGCGGCCAATGGTGTGTGCTCCTGCTCATTACGTATTCATGTTATTCAGTAGTGTCTTCCCTTATTTCCATTTCTCAGTAAGCATCAATCTTTCCTCAGACAAATCAAAGGGTTTTTTTATGTGTTGGTTTAGATGGTTTTGCAAGAGGGTCTGAAGTTCTTACCAGAAAGTGTAACCATTTCTTCCTGCGTGAACCCCTTGCTTGCAAACATTTGAGTAAGCTGGTTGACATTGAACGTTGGGGGAGGCAAGTTTGTCAATGACTCCGACGCCAGAGAAACTCTGCCGTCTCTTCTTCCTGCAGGAACAGCATAGCCGGGGCCTCCGGTCTGCAGGAAAAAAGTAAGGGTCACAAACTTGACTCTTGAACAAAACTGTCTCAAGAACATAAATTAAAGACGGTATCTCTTACTATCTCTATACTATCCCTTGCTGCAAAGGCGACTATGTCAGCACACGAAACAACACCCTTGCATATGGCTTCCAATCTTCTTTTGGCATTATCAATGACTTCAAAACCCCGTAGGCTGGGGTTATTTGCAGGAGAATCTTTCTCTGCTCTGTTTGATGGGGTGGAATCAATGAGCACTGATCCTTCACATCCCTGAAAGCAGTAATGTGTATAAGTTACAGTTGCCAAACGGCTGAAAACTTCAAATATTTTACTTACTCTAACAAAGCAGTCATGGAAGTGTAGTCTCACAAGGCCAGCAGCCACTCCCGGATCCTTACTGAACGCTCTCTTGACCTCATTTTTAACTATGAATTCAGCTAACAAGCACGACCTTGTATAAAACCCAAATTGAAGCTGAGCATGCACATTTTGACCTAGCAAAACCACAGCCAAAATAATAGACAAAAAACTTAGCTTCCTTGCACTCATTTTCTTTACAAGCTAGTAGAACCTGAAGACATATAGCATCGCTGTTCACTATATATAATACATGAGCAAGGTCTAGTGCCTTCTGAGAAGGCATAGTGCTGGAAGTCATTGATGCCTGATCGGCCTAAGTAGAGGAAACGACAAGAGGAGTTAGTTTTGATAACCCTTGCATTATTTTAGAGGTGGCCTATCATTTGCATGCTTTCCGGAGGATCGGATTTAGAGTACGTGAAATCAATCCCTGTCATTTGACTTAAGAGCATGAAAATCCAAAAGTAGTTGTAAAGAAGGTTTTTATATTAGAGATACAAGCAGAAAGGGGGGAGAGAAATACCAGGCTCTTTGGTTCTGCTTGAAGCTTCCATCTCAGAGCTTGACCAACTCTAAAGTTTCCATCATCTTCTCGGAGGGCCTTTCTCAATCCATCCTTGTTCTCTCCATTGTTTCTGGTACGCTTGATCCATAAGCATGTGAACATCAAGAATGAAAGAGGAAAAAAAAAACATTTCGAAGTGTTTATTCCAGTTCATCTCCCATACCAGAAAATTGCGAAAATATTGTGGGATGTGAAGTTTGTCGCAAGAAACGAGAAACCAACCGCGTTTAATAAATATGTTGTCCATCTCATACTGTCTCTATAACCGAAGACCTGGCTCATCTGTTTCCCAACTTTGTTGACTAATTTGATCAAATGGAAGACTTCTGTAGTGATCGGTCGGCTTAGAACTGTTCTGCAAATTTGTATATCCCACTAGATGTGCTGTCCGGATTAAGAAAAATTCCCGTGCGGAGTATTTTGAGGTGAAAACAATCAAAACGCCAGATTTTCAGGTTGAATGTATGTGTCAAGTTGAAGCTCCCATGGATCATGGCTGAGAGCATATTATTCGGATTATTCAAATTTGTGGAGTTCATAATATATCCTTTTGAAGCTTGTGGGGGCATTGACATAGAGTTACAGGTTACATATTTTGGTTCTTCTTCTGTTATGGATGTTAATAATGATAAGAGAAACACTAGATTATGCACAATTATGATACTAGGTGCTGGTAGTGATGAAATGATTGTGAGTGATATTATGTGAAAGCAATGGAATCAATTGGCAGAGGTGCCGGAATTTCCATAATCCATAACAGTGTCAATGATGGGATGGATAATTTTCTGAATAAAAAGTTTAGGTACAGAAACTTATTTAAATAATATCTTTAACTGCTAAGCATGACCTAAATAATCCTCCAAGGAACTTAACCACAATAGACTCCGAGGAGAACGAAAAGCACCGATAAACATGCAAGCAGAGACATCGAAAGCTATACAAATTGCTAGACTAACAACCAACAGGATAAACGCAGGTTCTGAGAATCCAGCTCCAAAGCCTTTTTATTTACAAGTTCAAAGTGCATTGAAGTAGTAAATAGAAAGAGATTACTATGTTCTTAGACAGAAAAAGTATCCAACTTTCAGAACATACAGCGCCATTCACCCATGGGATACTCAGGTCCAACCTGGGGCTAACAGTTCTAACCCAACAGTTCCTCCTTCATGACATGCTCCCAATCTGATGAAGTACTATCATGCGAACCGGCAGGAAGTGGGTCCCCATGTTTGTTGGACTGGCAAGATTGGATCACTGGATCATCCGCATGTTCAGGGAATTCCTTCACTCTTCCATACCCTGATCTGTCTTGAATAGTTGGCCCATGGGCTCCCTCACCTGCAAATTCAAGATGACCAAACTCTGGCACTTCTTGGCTTTCAATTTCCAGGGAGCGTAAGTGTTCATCCCGGCGTGTAAGGATATTGAATCTGTCCATGATGGAAGCAACATCATCTGCATAGTAGCCTGCGGATGAAAAGGAAGAATTCTGAACGGAGCTATCAGTAATCGAAAAGGGAGAATCGTGGGCAGCAGTATCAGGGATGGAAAGGGGAGAATTCTGGGCAGAAGTATATGGGATCAAAGAGAGAGAATTCTGCGCAGAAGTATCAGAGGTCAGGGCCGCCATCGGTTCAGTTGCTTCATGTGCCAGTATGTCAACACTGTTCCCATCGGGAGAGACACTTGACCTTGATGATTCCTCTCCATCTGTAGCTTTTAGGGAACTTGACAACTTGGCAAAACTGTTATCAGGAAAGACACCTGACCTTAATGATTCCTCTCCGTCTGTAGCTTTTATGGAACTTGAGTGGTCGACCAGACGTTTTAGAATTTGAAATCTGGCTATAATGTCATCTTCATAGCAGGTTGTGCTAATGGAAGAATCATGGGTCAGAGACTTCCCTTCAACTGCTTCAGATGAGAACTTGTCCACCTCATCCATGTCATCATAGACCTTTGAGCCTGATAGTTCCTCTAGATGAGCAGCAGAATTGGAGTAGTCAGACCGCCCTCTCAGAATTTTATATCTGGCAATAATATCAGGGGGAGAAGCAGTACAGTGATCAGGAATATCAGAGGAGGTGCCACCCTTAGCCGCAGGTGCCAATTTGTCAACTGTCTTTAAATCATCAGAAACCATGGATCTTAGATTTTCTTCCACATCAATAGCGTTCTCTACAAGTTAGAACCAGAAGAATGTTAGGCTAAGTAATAAAGATGAATCAGCAGATTCTAGATAAAATTTTAACCTTTTCCCTTGTATGATGAAGATTTCTCCATCTCAGTCTTCATGCGCTTATAGCGAGCTTTATAGTTGATGGAACACAATTCAGCTTCTGCCTCAAGCCATAAATTCTTATACAAGAGGCTCTGTGGCGGAGTCTCTTCTTCATCATCAAAATTTTCACTAAGAACCTTCATAATAGCCTGTAAATCATGATAAAAAAATAGGAACTAAGTTTTATTCTCTCTTTTTCCCCTTCACTTTACAATCTTTAAGTGAAAAATAATAAATAGCTACTACCCAGAATATAAAAACAAACGAAAAAGCACCTGGGTCATGTTTTCTTCTTTCGCCATGGCACCCTTCAGAGAAATGGAGTCTGATACCACCTCCATTTTATTACCAGGGTCAATATCATGATGCTTTTCTGCATGGACATGCAGGTGATTAAGCTGATCCTGAGCAATAACAGCTGCTTCCCTTCTCAAACTAGGCCTCTCTACACTCGCTTCCTGAAGAAGAACAACTTAATGAGATACAAAGATATTCTTGTCGCAAGATTACTTTAATTAACAACAGAGAAACCAAAATTAAAAGCAAGGGAAAAAATAAATAAATAAAGAAAGTCAATCTACAGTGAAAGGTTGTAGTGGATAATTCACGAATCCCTCAAAATGAGAGGCATTGTTATAAAAGAAACAGTTATTTATTCCCATACAAAAATAAAATTATAAATCTCAAATTGCAAAACCAAAAATTCTCATGACCAGTATGGTTGGTTGCCTTTCCATCAGCTACAATGAACAGGAAGCCGTATTTTTATACCTTTGGAATCCATTTCCCTTCAAGAAATCATCACTATGCAGTTCTTTCAGCTGTAATTGGTTCAAAAGCATGCCGTTCTCTACATGTTTGTCATTTATGTGCTTATCTTGATCAGCAATAACAAAAAAAAGGTTATAAAACATAAACAACCATCCCCTGAATTTGCAGCCTATAGCATTCATCAGGACAATAGATTCTTCCTCACCTAGTAGGGAAACAAGCCTATACTGATTAACACAGAAGAAAACGAAATACCTCTGGAAGCTTAGGCAACTCTTCAAGATCTTGAGATGTGCTGTGCTGAGGAAACTGTGATTCTTGTATTGGAATCCTTTGTTTTTCATTCTTCAATATACATTGACCAAGATTAAAGATGACATCTTCAAGGATCTCTCGGTCTCCTTCCTTCAGTAAAAGTGAATCATTTGAGGCGTGAAATAGAAGCACATCAGACAGGCTACGCAGTGTATTAACCAGCATCTGCACATCTATTTTAGGGGTTGAATCTGCCTCGTGCAGTTTGGTAAGCTTAGAAGAAGTATCTTCCACTGAAGACAACAAAGACACGCCATTCCCAGTGTCATATATTGATTGCAGATCTGGAACACAAGTATTTGATAAGCACTCCTTTTCAGAAGCCATTTTACTTGCTTCAAAATTCTGTTGAATGGAAAGCAATGGCTTAAAGTCAGAATCGCCCCTGGACTTGTTGAGTATGGCATGCTCTTTCTTGGGTTCACAACTGTTAAGAGAATGCTGAAGCTCATAGACACGGCTTGATTTTGAATGAAAGGATCCACCTTTTGCAGAATCATCTACTTCGGGTTCTGTAAGTGATGAATTAGCATTCGAAGGACTCTTTGAACTAGAGCTTGAACTTCTTTCCACACTAACTGTCTTCTCATTTGGACTTTCCAGAGAGATTTTTATAGTTTCATCAGTACTGAGAGGGCAAACCCGAGGAACTTGAAAGTACAAACTATTGTATGATCCTATATTCTTCATATATTGAGAACTGGCAGCTTCAGAAGATTTAACGGGGGCAAAACAAGAAACTGGAGCTCCTTTCCAGCATGGTGAGTCCACAGAAGGGTTATAATGATCAAAGCTTTCAGAAGAATTCTCAACAGGATTGATGGCTTCAATAAAATCAAGTGCCAAATTGAAGCATTCTGAGTTTGCATGAGAAATTTGAAGTGCAGATTTTTCTTTAAAAACTTGATCGAAGATCTCCTCAGGAACGCTTTTCTCCTTTGGAAGCTTTTCATTTTTTGCAGAGAATGATTTTACACTAAGAGGATCATTTCTGTCCAGGTGAATGTTGACTTGGTTGGTATCAAAATGATCTTTACCATCAGAATTTAACAAGGGACAAATTTCGTTTACACTGGAGGAATTATTACCAAAAAATTCTGAATCAGCTGCAGAACTCCCGAAATTGACATCCTTTAATGGACCTTTACCCTCAACATTTGGTGGTCTAACGACAAGTGAAGGTGAAGATGTCAAAAATGATGGACCACTCAAACTAGCATCATGCTGCCCCATGTACTTATCATATGAAGCATGTAATGGCACTTGACAGGTCCTGTAGCTAGCTGGAGCATTAGCGTCATTTTCTGGAATAAGTGAAGCGGAACCCACGCATGATCTTTTGGAATAATCAGGAGGCAGGATCACGGGATTTTTTGCCAAGAAGGCTTTATCATTAGACTGTTCCTTACTTGCACACCCAGAATGGCTTTCCCAAGCCATCATATCAATGATATGGGAAGATTCTTCACATGAACTCGAACTATTGTATCCATAACCTCCTATGAATAACAAACAAGCAAACAATTTTAGAAGAAAAATTAGATGCCTTTCCACCACATCTCCTCTTCATGTTTATCTTTTTGTTATCCCCTTCCTTTTCTTTCACAATCTCAAAGCCAAGCTTCCTTTATACTGAATAACAGATCAGGAATAGTGATGACATATCAACACACAGGGGCCATTACAACTTGAGCAAAAGGATGAGAAAATTGCCTCATAAGACGTCCCATAGAACAGTAAAGGATACAATGGAGGCCAAGAACATAAATGAAGGTAGCAAGAATATACCTTTATCACCCAAACCAATCTTTCATGATGTCCTTTTTAGTTTGACGTCCTATAGATGAGTTGGCCAACCATGCTACCTCTATGTTCATTATCCTTAAAATGCTTGTGTTATTTGCACAATCAGTAAGAACATAAGCTTAAGACCCAAAAATAAATTGGGGAATCAAATGTGTGTACCCCAAAATCTGAGACAGCATGGTAGCAGGTAACGACTAACCTTAAGCATACCTTAAATATACTAGGAAAACTCTGGAATCGACAAGACAATGGAAAGAAAGTTTCAAAGAAATATTCTTTCTGAAATTGAATACAATTTTTGTTTTACAACATGAGAGTGAAACTAATACCTTTAGAAAACTTAAACGCCAAGTGAAAGTATTCCTAGAAACTCTAATAAGTACCAACCACAAAAAGGTTCCAAATACAAAATACTCAAAATTATCTTAAATCAGAACTACATAACACCAAAAAAATCGTCCATCAATGTACTTCACTGTTGCCCCTTGTTTGTGTGATAGTGGGATTAAAGGATGTTATACTAATTTAAGGGGGAGAGAGAGCTTGTAGAGGATCCACCATAATCCCAGAAGATCCTAGTATGTATTTACGTGCTTTGTGATTAAACTTCCACGTAATGCGAAGATAACCAAGAGATTCAAAAAGATAAAGTACAGAAAAAAGTGGAAAATATAGTTCTCAACAGACAAAGATGCTCAAACTAGCATCCAAATATATTTCCAATCCAAGCCAAGGGCAAGATACCAGTCAAAGCCACAAAGAAAAATAAAAGTAATTGAACAAAATCATGAAAACATGGAAAACATGAAATTAGATGGGATAACAAAAATCCTAACCCAGAACAATTTGACCCATGGCATTAAACCTAAGTGCGGGAGTATGCAGCAGCCAAAACAATTTGACCCATGGCATTAAACCTAAGTGCGGCAGTATGCAGCAGCCAAAAGCATGATAATTTACATTCAGACTAACTGAAACTAATAAAACAACGATACGAAAATTAAAGGTAATTGGATATACCATGAGTCGAATAATTCCTATAGATGCCCTTTCCGTAGAAACTCCCTTCAGGTTCCACCGGCTTAGCATGCTCCCAGTCTCCTAATCTATTCCACCACTCACCCCAATCAGCTGGGTAAGCCAGACTGGACCGGCTATCATCATTGTTGGATGAGCTACCCATGGTAGCAATGTTGGAACTCGAAAAGCAGTCATAATTAGTTTCATCAGGAGCTACCAGCGGACCATGATCTTGAATTGCAGGAGAAGGATATTTAGGAAAACATCGCACGTCTTCAGGAAGACTAGATACCGTGGCATCCGAGCAGTGACCATAGAAGAACGCATCAGCCGAGTCTGAGGCAACAGGGACTGGAGGCACATGGGCACAATATGGCTTGATATCCGGCAAACCCGCAGGGCTAAACGCAGTCGTTGAGGGCAGAGGATTGAATTCTGAATTGTGGCTCGAAAAGAAACCGGGCCCAGAGTTAGAATAGTTCGAAGAGAGCCAATTATGCAGGGAAGAACTCAGGTTAACACCATAAGGGGCTTCAGTCACATCCACAAGAGGGCTTGAATTGGGTTTTGATGTAACGGTAAAAGGAGGGGCTAAAGCTGACAAATTTGAAGATGATGATGGTGGAAGTCCTCCATAACCATAAGACCCATAACCCATCATCCTCTTTTACTTTCTATGTTCTCTGGTTGCGAGAAAAAATAGAGCCAAGCTGATCAAAACCCAGAGAAATTCACATCAAACCAGGGCCATTAAAGAGACAATCAGAGCTAACATCAAATAAATAAATAAATAAATAAATAAGCTCAGGTACATATTTGATCAAGTAAAATGTTAACCAAAGCGAACAAACATGACAGATTGTTCAGATATATAAAACAAGATGGATGCCAGGCTAACGATATCATATCAGGAATTCTACCAGAATATCGAAAGGATTGCAGCGACCGTACCAGAAGACTGACAAAAACCAGCGAGCGAGCGAGCAAGAGAGAGAGATCAGGAGACTGAAAATGGTGTCTTGGTCATCTCAATTACAACGGAACCCCTGATCAGTTTCTCTTTCTCGGTATTGTCAGCGATTTTCATTTTTTTTTTTCAAGGAAGTTTATCTTGCCGCGGAATGACGTGCATACCCCACGAGATACCAACGCTCTTGCCTTAAAAATCAAGCTACTTCGAAAATGTCCTTTTCTTTTCCTTTATTTTTTCTCAAAGAAACAACCCAATTTTATATAATTTGTCATTATCCTTCAACTTCAAAGATTAAGACCAATTTTTTTAAGATAATGATGGTTTCTTCAACATGTTTGTTCCACTTTGGAAGAGGTTTTCAAGGAAATTTGTTATCAGAACAAATTTACATTAGAATTCAATAATTTGTGACATCACTCCTTTCAAAATATACCCCAAAGATGTTCTCAAGTGATAATATGAGATATTAGGCATGGTTATAATTAATCAATGTCATTATGTTTTTTTGTTCAACTAGAAAAGAATTTTCCTTTACCTCAAAGGCTTAACAACCCTTGAAATCCGATATAATGAAGGGATTCTCAGGAAATAACCCAATTTGATATACTTTGGTAATTATTGTTCAACTTGAAAAATTAAAACCAAAAAAAAAAAGTCTTGAAGTTAACGACGGTTTCTTCAAAATAATGTTCATTCCACTTGAAGGATTTTGCTAAGAGAATCTGTTATCAAAACAAATTTTCATGAAAATTCAACATACATAGTTATCATTTATCAATATCTTTTTGTGCTCTTTTAAATTCAATATACATAGTTATAACTTATCAATATCATTTTGTGCTTTTAAATTCAATTTACATAGTTACCACTGATCAATGTCATTTTGTATTTTTTTTTTTACTTTTGAAAATAGAAAAAAATTGCTAAATGTCCATCTTTCCTTATTAGGCTTCACTAAGAAAATTTGTCCATGTTTATACAAGCACCCTATTCTTTCATATAAAACTCTTTATCTAACATTTTCTCACATTCCAAACTCTTTTTACCAGCAAAGTGTTAGGATTCTTAGATTCTACCATTATATCAAAAGTTAGAACTAATAAGTTTCTTTTTTAACAAATACCTAATAGCTTCTATAGGCTTGTTCGCCACCCATTATGCTCCCACCTATATAGTACACACTAACACAAAAGACTTAACTCTAATACTATACAAAAAATTTAAGTCTACTTCCCTCTAAAAGACCTCATTAAGGAGAAAAATAGCTTAAACTTATAAAATATATTATGATTGTTTTCCTCTCCAATATGAAACTCTTTATAATAGATTAACTTATGTTTTGAAACAATGTCGTAATGCCCAACCTTAAGCTAACTCAAGGGAAATGAATATTTACTACATATAAGCCACTCTATAAGTTTATACCTTAGTAATACATAACAACTCCATGCTAGTTTTAGTACACCCCCTCATTACAATGGTTCAACCTAAACCATAAGATGGTGCTACTTTTATTGTGTGGATTTTGGGCCTTTTTTTACTAATGTCCACAAAGTGAAAGTGGCACCACATTGTGGTTCAAGTTGGACTGTTATAATGAAGGGGCATACTATAATTAAGCTAGCTTTTAGGTTAGCCTTCCTAATGTAGTTTTAAAGCCTAGAGTAATCCATTATAACTCATGTTCAAACTTAAGCCCTTAATGTAGACTTAGAATGTGATGGACATCTAGTTCACTTTGTTTGACCTTGAACTTAAGGTATGTTTAGTATGTAGAGGAATATTGAGAATGAAAATTACATATGAAAAAGAAAAGATCTTTGATAATGTTAAAATGTAAAAAATGTCTCCCTAACTTATGAACTAGCTTTTCTAAAAGAATTGGACCTTGTGACATGATATCAAAACCAAGGTTACATCCTATTCTATCCTTATGTCCTCTTAGTATCACTAATATCAAGATAACCTCTTAGTGTGCAAGAGATATTGAAGATCCTGAGTCATGCATCATAGAGGAGCAATCATGAGGTAAAGTTTAAATAAAAAATGATTATTTGACTTCAAAACTAACTTTTAAATTGAATAATTGGCCTTGACATTCTAATTAGAAGGTTATTTTATTTAAATATTATTTTAGAATTGCCCCTTTCTAGTGTGAAACCTATGTTTTTCAACACCCCCTTAATACTAAGAGGTTGTTTTGATACCCATGATCCTAAAAAGAAGAGGATAAAGTAAGGCATAACTAAGGGTTATTTCTTTCCTATATAACACTTTGTTTTCAACACTCTCCATACATTATGTATACTTTAGGCTTAAAGTTGAATGACATGGAATAGATGTTCCTTACACATTAAACATATTTTAAGGGCTTAAAGTTGAACAAAAGTTATAGTGGATCAACTTAGGTTTTGAACTTATTGGGAAGGCCCAAAGGCTTATCTCAAAAGCTAACCTAGAAGTTAGATGATCCTTCTTTTATTTCCTTATACCTATATGCCAAGTGCAAATGGGGATAACATAAGCATAACTTGAACTCAAATATCGTGTTAAAAAGCACAATTTTTTTGCAAAAAATAGCTCACGAGCAAAGTTGACATTTTTTACATTTAAACATCACCAAAAATTGTTTAACTTAACCACCCTTGAAATTCGAGATTCATATATGGAGGGATAATCAAAGAAAGAATCCAATTTTATATAATTTGGCAATTATCGTTCAACTTGAAAAATTAAAACAAAAAAAAAATCTTGAAGCTAGCAACGGTTTCTTCAAAATAATGTTTGCTCCACTTGAAGAGTTTCCTAAGGGAATCTCTTATCAGAACAAATCTAGATCAAAATTAAATATATGGTTGAATGAAGTCTATGACTAATCTCTTCTTTTAAAATAAATTTGAAGATAATCTTGAGTGATGATACTAGATATTAGCCATGGTTATAACAGATTAATATTATTTGCTTTTTTTTTTTTTTTTGAAACTGGAGCAGAATTTGCTTTAATTTTGCGCAGGCTTAACCACCCCTGAAATCCGGCAATCCACATGCAATCATTCTAAGAAAGAACAGCAATTCTTCAGGTATGATAATCGAGAGGATAGAGATTAAATTTGACTAAAAACGCTGGTTATAATGCCGCAATAATTCTACCCAATAAAGAATTCTTTAGGTAGGACAATCAAAAAGGATAGGTCCCAAAAATTTGTCATGTTGCTCATAATGACCTTTTTCCGGGTTAACATGATAATAATGACATTGTTTCAGAGACAACCCACACAGCTTGTCCATCATTACCTCGTTTATGAGTTGAAAGTGTACGGATAGTGGCACTGCATTCAGCTTCTTGCTTTGAAGCATCTTAAGTTGATTGAGTAAAGTTTTTCATCAAGTTTTCAGATATGTTTTGCACCATGCGCAGATCTTAGGTCTTCCAGTATTCTGAGTTTCTCTGGGTTGCCGTCATCAACTTTGGTTCAAGATGAAATGAAATTCAAAGAAGAAGAAAGGGTAAAGAGCTTATTCAAACAATGTATTATTAACTTCTGAGACAAAGAATGAATTGACATAATAAGCTATGAAGCCGATGAACTCAAACCTACGTTGAATCACAATCTAAAACGACAACTCGGGACACAATTGCAACAAGTCTGTGAAGGAAATTGCGAACTGAACAAAACAAGATAACTAAAGAAACCCCAGTTTTCAGCAACTAGAAATATAGAAGGAATGAGGATTCCTGCGTGGAAGCCATAGAACTCTGACGAAGATTCTGGAGAGCATGAGTATGTAGGCTACGCCTTGGCGGTAGAATCCTCTCTGTCCACCTTGTAAGCACCGCCGTGTACTCCCCCAGGAGCTGTGCCACACTCGCCACCATCATCATCTTCGTGCTTCTTCTGTCTTTATGTGAAAGCACTGCCACGGGATTCCTTACTTGAGCCCTTCAAAGTGCAGAGTCGTAACAAAGGCTTTCTAGCTCCACACAGTAGTGATAAGGTGTGGACTTGAGGAAATTGATCTTGGGATGGCGTCAAAATGAAGCCAAATTTATAAGCTAATGAGATAGGCCAACGTTCTGGTGCTTTTCCATATTTCCTTTTGGACGGCTAGACAAATCGTATAGAAACTGGTCCATGTGTGTTTTGGGTTAGCTTACGCTCAAGTGGTAATGATTAAGACTATCACCAACCGCGTTCAAGTTTGCTAAGATGTGCTTTGTCTTGTAGAGTCGCGTAGTCACGTTTTAACTTTTTCTCCTTTTTCGTTTATTGGGTTGGAGAAATGTGGGTGGTTGGCATGGCTTGAAAGTATTTCCATCCACTTGAAAATGGGTTGCTTCGGCGTTTTCAGACCGGGGAAGCCAACCCTAACGCGTCAAAGGACAATGACATGTGATCTGCCTTGTTATGGACTCCAAAGAACATGAAAAGAACCTGTGAAATACATTGCACCTTCCTCTCTCCCACACAACGAGAGAAATGTGAATGGTAAAAGAGTTGTTTAGCCGTGCGTCTGCAGAACTTCATCACTACCTTCTCAAAAGTGGCAGACACGTCTCTCCCAATGATCCTTTAGAATAACAATTTTCATGTTAAAGATGTGTTGTTTCATATTAATTGTGTAAGGATAGCTTCTTGACTTTATAAATGGTGAAATTTTCTCATCCATTGTCAATTAATTTGGGTGAAGGTCTTCATTCTTAGCATAATATTAGAACCCGTCTATGTGTAATACTTGTGTCAGCTTGTGCATGAGAAAAAATATTAGAGGTGAGTGCTACCTCACATCAACTGTGTGAGAATAAATGATTGGCTTTAAAAATGATGAAATCTTTCATTTATTACCATTTAATTTTGGAATAGATCTTCACACCTTCACGTTCCATATCAATTTAGTCAAATGTTCCCCACTAAAAGATGCAATCCTTGTAATGTGAAAGCTACTTCTGGCGTGGGAGAGGAAAAAGCTGCTTCTGGTGCGAAAAGAGAAGCGTTCTGAGTCACTTTTTGGCGATGTCAAACTTGGCCAACATTGGTGAACTTGGATCAGCCCAAGTAACTTGCCTTGCGACGTCTTGTTAACATGTTGCTTTCAATGCTTACGGTCTTATCCTAAACAGAAAAAGTCAATAAAAGAACAAAATGTCCCACATAGTTGAATTCTAGACGACAGTGTTGATTATGAAAGCCTCTTATACAATTTTCTTTTTGTCAGTGATGGCAATTAACTTCTTCAAACAACAGTGATTTTTGACAAATTAGAGCTGTTGAGGTCTAAATACTGAAGTTAATTTTAATAGGAGCAAAATTAATCCACGTCTAATCCGCAATCATTAAGCTAAAAAATGACTAATAACAAATTTTATTTGAACACCGTACACAGCGTATGCAAAGGCATGGTTTCCATTTCGTAGTTGGAGAACCCAATGCAATGATGGTGGTCACAAGTCATTTGATTTTTTGTCAAACCTACATGCATGACTTATGTATCTACCATTTTCCATTGATTGATTGAGAATTTGCACGCCTGCGTAGACTAACTTGCCCGTTGGGGCTACGTTCAAATGGTTGAAAAAACTTGCCCATATGGGATTGGGCAAAAGTGATTTGAACAAGGACTAAGAGAATCAAAAAGCTTGATAAAGCAATTATTTACAAACGAGATAACCATCCTCTTTTGCAAAATTTACACTCATTCTCGATTTTGTTTAGCAATTTCCTTCAGAAGGACTGGGATCTGGTGAAAACCTTCTTCCATGCCTTCAAGCTTAGAGACCGAACCATAGTCAAAGCCACAGAAGGCTTTGAGTCTCTTGAAGGAGGTGTTGATTGTGGTTCTGGTTCTTCTAATGCGATATTGTCTTCCGGATTCCAAAAACGTGCTTCTTTTCTCTTGCTCCTTATCGTTGCTAGCACATTATGCTTGTTGCAAATCCCCCATACAGTCACTTTCTGTTGATTATAATCCACCTGTACGGAATATATCCCTGTCATGAATATGATCAAAGTCAGACCTTAGAGCATCTTATTGAATTATTACTTTTTGGACTTCAATTCAACCTTATCTCTAATTTAAATCCCTATCATGAATTTTTCACTCCTTCATGTTTCTAATAATAGAGGTTTTGATTCCTGCATATTATTTTCTTTTCATGTTGATGTGCAATGATGGTGTCAGAGAAAGTGAAGGCCCAAATTTGCATAGGTCAGTGGCCTCATGATCGAGGCCTAAGCTACACCAAGGCATGGGCTAATGTATCCATGGACCACACACATGCATGAATTGGCTCTACATCTTCGAGCATATGCTACTGCTATTCTCTCTTTTCCCGGCCGGATTTCCTTTGTCTAATCTAGAGATAGGAATACGTTGGGATGATCAAATAAACAGGAGGAAAATGACATGGACATAGTCTGAAGAAGATGCGTGTGGTTCGAGGAGAGAGACATGGGAGATACCCTAACCTTACCTTTGAGATGAGATAAGGTCTTTTTTATTTTCTTTTCGCACCCATAAGAGTACAGAGGCACCATCATCTCCACGTACTGTGCTTCTACATTCTTACACGCCACAACAATTTGCATGTCCGCCATTGATGAAAGCCCAAGCTAGCGTCAAAATAACTGATTTGTTCTTGATATGGACGACGGTTTAAGAACTACAAGCTGGTTGGTCCTGCTTTATATAGACGTAGAGAAAAGTCTAAGATAATCCTGGATTCCCCAGAAAAGAACCATTGCATGCTCTTTTTTTCCTTTACTTTTTTCTCATCTTTTGGTGGTGTTGTTTATGCTCAGCGTTCATGGCGATCCGATGTGGTTGAAGATGATTGTGTCGAAGAGGATAATTTTGTAGGGAAATTCTCATTTTGAATGGATATGGATGACATGGATGAGTGCAAAGTAGTGTCAGCATCTCTGCAGGTTAATCCAAAGTGCATTGAACTCTGCTTTTCGTGGGACTTCAGGAGTCATAGATGTTGGATCGCATGTGGGCTGTTTTCCTTATGAACGAAGTTGGCTTAGTGATATTGGAACTTGGAGCACTAAAAGATCGTTTAATCCTTACATTAAATGCAATCCTTTCTCTTCAGCACAAGAAAACAAAAGAGAAAGTGAAAGTACAACTTGTTATGACTATGAATATGCTTGCTTTTCCCTGTTTTTTTTTTTTTTATATTTGAAGCTGCGATCATGCTTAAGAACTCGAGCCATCATCATTTTATGCGCTCGTTGATTATAGCGCCATGCACATGCATGCGTCCTTTATAGGTTCAGAAGGATGCCGATGCCAACGCCGATGCCCCCACTTTCTTTGAATTTTATATTCCATCACCACGTTTCCTCCTCCAGTAAACTCCTCTGCTACTACTCCATTAATAGAAAGAGATTGAATGGCAATTACCAAGTGATAAGATATCCATTACTTGAGGCTCCTAAATCACCGGACGTGCTCTCTAATCTGGAATATGAACGACCCTAATGCTGCAGAGAAAGGATTTGAATTAGTTGAAGAACCAGATACTAGAACCCACCATTGAAGTAGCAGACAACAAAAGCTGTGTATGCTTTATCTTTTGGAGAAAAGTCGGCATCCTATAAAGACTTAATCGCATTCTAGTCACGGTTTTCTCTTATTTGAAAGGCGTTTTCCTTCCTGTAACTTTGAAATTTTCCAATCTCCATTCCTTTAATCACCACGCGATGTCTTCAACTTTTGGAAATTCCCACTTTTTGTCCATAAAAGAGAAGGACAAAGGGGTGCATGTGTGATGGCATCTCACCGCCCAGCGCAGTGACACGTCCACTGGCCTGCCATGATGTGGATTTTTGTGTCCCATCTTAGCAGTTTGATGACTCGGATCTCAAACAAAAATACAACCCCACCCACCATGTGAAACCCACGCCTCTCATTTGTCTGATGGAAACTTAAACCACCCCTCAGTTTTATTCCTCTCTTTTCCGTTCATGTGACATCCACAAAGATTCAGCAAAGCTTAGGTATGTCGGATAATGACTTCTTTACCCACTTCAGAACCCTGTGGAGATGGATACTTGGATGACGGGAGTGGAATGAGTGCGAAGGGTATATACATGACAACATGACATGATCTCTCTGCAACTTCGTCCTCATCAGGGGAAGCCGTGGGGCCTTTGCTTTACTGCTTTTGCGATCCCTTTCTAAATCCATTTTATGCTGTTAGTCCTCCAGATAAGAATGAGAATCACGAAGGACGATACACTTCAGTAGAATGATTGAAGACTAAAAGTTTTCTTCGAATTTCAGGATTATTGTTTGTTCATTTAGTAGACCTCCGCACCAAAAGTGTACAAAAAGCAGTTCTTTTTCTGTCTTTTTCTGTCTTTTTCTTAGCTTTTGTACTAATTTCTTAGCAGAGATTAGACATCTTAAATAAATCCTAATTGGATTAACGGGTTTGATGATCAAAAACTTAGTCCATCTCCATTCAGAGATGAATCATAATATCTTATGCAGTTCTTCCATCCCCCAACTGAAGTTGGCAACTTCAATCACTGCTGCAGTTTGTGATCAATCAGCGTTGTAATGGAGTGGACATAATGACGTTATCTTGCATATTGTTCCAAATCAGAGGGTATAGGAAGATTCTTTATTGGAAATCGAAGCTGCCATTACCTCAAATAGATTGCATCAGTATTTGCTAGACACACTTCCCAGAAATCATGTGAAGAAGAGTATTAGGTATGGGTTACATATAACAACAAAATAGGTTGTCAGGGGAATTTTATGGATGCTTTGTTGTCAGCCACATGTGGTGTTTATTCATTTACAACATACATATGATTTTGCATCAAACAGTTGCAGATCTTGAGATTGTCTGCATCAGTTCTTCAAGTAAATAAAATAATCCCCCTGCCATAACTTAAATTGCTCGCATTTTTTAATGATATCAAGGTTTCCAGTCACATAAAAGAAGCCTTCAAAAGACCCATATTTCAAATGAGAATATTCTTATTATATGGTAGAATGATCATAGAAGCATATACTTAAAACTATAATACAATGGTCGATGCAGAATGATCTATAATATCGATCAATTTGCATCTAACTCCATTTGACCCCAACAACCAAACGTCTCAAATTCTCATCAGGAGTGGTGCTGCTTGAGAAAACTCTACATTATAATAAACATTTTGGATGTCACAACTTGTTCATATTATTACGAAATGCAGCATGCATTGGGGTTCTCATCACTGAAGAGCTGTGGAGGTGGGATTCGTTCAATGACATAGAGTGGCTGGTAGTAGTACATCATCCTCTTCATTCCTTCTTCATCAAAGTTTCCATTTTCTCCACCGTCCTTCCCCTCTTCCTTGTTCTCCTGACCTCCCTTGTCTTCTTTATTCTCGGAAACTTCACCGTTACCTTCTTCCTTTTTTGTGTCTTCTGGTGGCTTTTCGTCTTCTTTCTTTTCTTCGGGTTTTGCTTCTTCCGCGGGCTTCTCACCTTCCTTAGTTTCTTCATTTTTCTCGGGCTCAGGCTCGGGCTGTGGCACAATTCGAGCTTGCTTTTTGGTGCGTCTGTAAACATACTCCACAAGCTTGTCTGCGTCCATGGTTCCCGTGACCACGACCTTCCCAGTACTGAACTCGGTCACTGCTGTTTGAACTCCTATAACACAAGCATGAATATTGGATCACAAGTTAGTCACTTAACGTTGCCTAAGCCTAATTTTTTTACATGCCGAAATGTATCATGATAAAGTTAGATGCACAAGCATATGGCATTGTGGAAATGGGAATATCCCAAGACTTTAAGCAAGCAACTTCCTTTTCTCTTTCTTTTGTCAGTGAGGAAGCCAAAAATAAGAATCCAAAAGCACACCTTGTAGAACTCCTTTGTCCGCAGCTCTTTTTAATTTTATGCAGTTCTCCAGTCACTCAAATTATTAACTTAGCATATACAGAATGGGAAACATGGTAAAGTCGTACCTCTCATTTTGAGTATCTTTTTCTTAAGTTGCTCAGCACAAGCTTCACAGTGCATGTTTACGTTGAGTTCCACTGTTGTTGGCCCACTAACCTGCAGTACATCAGACCAGATTTGGGTTCGTGCTTGTTAAAAGTTTAGGTAATGGACTACTTCCTCTTTTTTCCACAGTTTTTCAGTTTCTAGGTGAAGGAATAGCACGAGACCTGTGAAGTAACAACTTCTGGTATCGGTTCACCCTCGGAGGCCGGCAATGGGGATAAGACTTTTGCACTTCTCCTCGTCCTTTTCATTATTTGCGTGCACACAGCTTGAGGCTCCACTATTCCCTTTATAGTTACTTCGTTTTTACCCATGTCTGTCACAACCCCCTCCACTCCTGATGACAGCAACGAACAGGATTATAGCGAAGCATGGCAACAGATAAATGTTTAAAACAAAAGGCATTGAAGATGAGAAAGGAAAGAGAAGGGGAGGGAAACCTCTAATTTTCATGATGAACTTCTCAATCTTCTTCGCACACCCAACACAGTGCAAGTCCATGTACAAGACCAATGGAACTGGTGGCTTTGGCTCTTCCTCCTTCTGCTCGGGCTGTTCTTCCTTCTTCTCCTCGGCTTTCTCTTCTTTCTTCTCCTCTGCTTTCTCCTCTTTCTTCTCTTCTGTCTTAGCTTGCTCCTACCAAGTACAAGTGAACAAAACAATTAAGGACCAAAAGAAATGCAGACCAAAATAGACAAAACTCATTGGAATGAACTAGACACTTAAGACCTCACCTGTTTGACTTCTTCACCCATTTCTATCAATCGAGAATAAGATATCAGACTCGAGATACTCAAAATAGGGCGAAGGAGTTCCAAGCTAGAAAAAGGGAAGAAGAGGGAGAGGTAACAAAGAACTAGAAGAGTGTGATTTATACTCAGACGGAGCAACTATAATGGATGGACGGTGGGGCTGTTAGCACATAAAGCGAAACTGTTTGCGATTCCTGAGCACATGCAGTGCCACTAACTGTACAAATGGCTACTTAGTTTAATATTTCTTTTGGGATTGTTCTCAAACTTCGAGGCTCAGGAGATAGAACCTTTGAAGATGGGAATTCCAGTGGAGCAGGTTTTGCAGATTTATTGAGAGAAGGGAGGTGAAATGGCTAAGGTCTAGAGAAAAGAAAAAGATACTATTCAAAAGGATACTGATGCTTTTAATCATCCACCGACTGGGAATTTGGCATAGGTTATGCGGACAACCTAGACATCCGGCCTCCAAGGACTCGGTATGGATCTTTTGTGGGACAGACCACAGATTTTCACCATCCCATCACTTCCCTCTTCCAAAAAACAACCGTTTGACGAGCAACCCCAATTCTAAGGTGATCGATCAAGGCATGTTGTGATGTGGGTGTATGTGCATTGGTGTTTGCATTGAATTAGGACACTTCATGAGATGGTCCTAAATTCAATTTTGCAGTTTTTATGACATAGCAGGGGTCTTAAATCAAACAAAAAGTTCAAAACTTTAATTATGATTTAAGCTTTTGCAGGTCTTTTACTTGACCTTCAAGTTAACTACAAATCTATAAAAAAAGCATCCTGCTTTTTGAATGTGCAAGAAACTGATAAGAGAGAAGCTAATATAGGAAAACTTTCTTTTCTATTTTAAATGCGCTTATGGACATGAGTGTTTCCTATTTCTAGTTTTGTCAGTTCTTTTGCAAATGCAACTATCGAGTCATTTACAGACTGCATGCTGCCAACCAAAAACGTAAACATTGCACGAATTAAATCTCTATAGTCTCCAGTTGAAAAGAGAAAAGAGAAGCATTAACGGGTTAAAACAATGGTTGAATTATTAAAGTGTGTTTTTGATGAGCTGTATCAAGGTACATGATATATTGCTCTCTTTATAAGTTTAGTTGTACATGCTCGCTAATTAAGAAATGGTACTTACATCCAACCTAAAATAACAATATAGATATTTCCCACAATAGCCGTTGTAAAATCTGTTTACTACAAAAGATATCATTGTGCTTTTGGTATCCAAGGGAGATTATATTTTAGGGACAAGAGGGACTATTTTATTTTTAATATTTCTATGGTTGTAATTTAAGAATAAAACCCAAGCATTTGGGCTTAACTCATAATCACTTGGTGGATAATATTGGGGCGGTAGCTTTAACTTACTAGGACATACATAGTCAATGAATATAATCACTAAAGACCTATTAAGGATGTAACAAATTCAAAGGTCTGGTGTGGCTTTTCTGGTGGTCGGTGAGTACGAGTTTCCTTGGATCGCCAAGTGTAAAATTTCTCCGAAATGATGGAGGCCATGCTTTTGAAGTATCATAAAAGTTGAAATGATTTAACAGTGTTTAGGAACTAGGTTGGCACAAATTGGGGTGAAGGAGCTTGGGGATTGCCAAAATGTTGGACTTTGCGTGTGAAGATCGGCATACAAGGAAGTCATCTCACGTGGGCTGTTCCTCTCAAAAGTTCAAACATCTTAATTAACTCTGTTTTCTTTCCATTTTCAATTACACACTCTTACTGTTTTTTTGGCTATCATAAAGCTTTCAAGGGGGTTTACCAATGCCCTTCTTCCTCTCTATCTCTAAAGTTGATCAGAGAGTGATGGGAAGCTCTTCCTTGGACACGATGCCTCACCATTTTTGCCAAACTGTACTAAATTGATTGATTTGGGAACTCATACTTCGTTGTCTGGTTTGTTTTGAAATTTTGACAGAGAAAATTTGGACCGAAACGAAGTACCTTTTGCACAGAAAGGAAGAGCCCCAACTTTCCGAGGAGGTAACACGTGGGAATGACTCGGCTTGGGACACTGACAGACCCTCAGCATTGACAGCTCTGGCTTAACCACGAAAATTTCCCAAGGGAAACAAGTTCCACCAACCAACACTATCACTTTCTGATGCAAAGCTTAACAAAGTTCAGCCAAAAAGAACTCCGACAGTAGAGAATTCAGTTTGACCTCCTTTTGATTATCTTTCTCCTTTTTCATTGATAAAGATGAAACGCAGTATATCAGGTCTAGAATCGTTCATACTTTGGTAGATAGGCTGATTAGGAGATTCTACCAAACGCAGGTGTTCCTGCTGGGAATGTCGGCAGGCATGATTACTTAGCCTAGTTAGCAACGCAATCATACTCAACCTTTTTCTTTTCTTTTGTGAGTGCAATCATACTCAACCACCCATTGATTCAGCTTCCGTTGCTCAAAAACCAAAGAAGGAAGATTTGCAGTACACATGATTGCATAACTAAACAATATTCTCCTATAAAATTTAAGAAAAGGACACTGCTTGCTGTCATGAATATAGGGGTTTGCTTTGAGTGCCCTGCCCAACGTACTCAACAAGTGAAAAAACAAAAACTAGCCCCCACGTAAAATCTGTATTGTATTATGGATTTAAGGGCCCTAATGCTGACTATACTAAACAAACCTCTCTAGATCATTGCATTAGATACGTGTGTCAAAATGGGGGGAACGGCAATGACCAAGATCCTCCAATTACGTTTGTCGTATGTCTTGGTTCTCTGTATGTAATCGATTTCCTTCAGTAGCTAAGAACAAAAACTCTGGAGTGGTCTTTAGATGGGAATAGACCAATAGTCACTGAATAATTGCGAGCTCGAGATCTTGTGAAATCACTTTAATGGAAAAGGGGCCAATTGTTAAACATACTGTGATTAGTGCAGATGGAACTGCTACGAATGAACTGCATCGTCCAATTTAGAATATCTAGCCATCACAGAAGCCAAAGGAACACGGACACCGCATGAAAATGGATCATCAAAAGTGTCCTTTTCTACTCTACAACATAACAAGGTATGTACAAATCTGTAGTTGAAAATCATAGAAAAACTTGAAGGCCCATCGATAAGAAGGTGCATCACTTACCACTAATTGATAGCATGCCATTATCGGAAGTCTCTAACGAACTTTGAACATTTTTACTTATGCAAATAGCTAAATGGCGAGAATTGTATTACTAATTTCTGGGTTTATCAGGTACTGTAAGTTAGAAAATCTCATCTTTTCTTGAAGTCTGATCAAAATTAGGAAGATCTTTCATCTTTACAAAGAAGATTTTAGAGCAAGATTAAGGTATAAGCTTGCACACTATTTTTCAAGTGATGATATCTTGCTGAGAAAGTAGCATAGTCCCTGACAATGATACTGTACAATCCAGGATTGAGGACTATGACGATGATTGATTCCATGAGTTCTCTGCTTTTACGAGTTCAGTGCAGCACAAGAGGCTGTAAATGTCCAAAATTGAGCAGATGCTCTGCAATCTTTAATCAACTCGTTAGAGAACAAAAGATTGGAGTAAAACCATTTAAAACGTTAGAAAAAACTGATGTCAAATCCGTTGTCTTAGCTGAAATTACAGACCATGTGTGTGGGTGGATGTGCACCCCGAAGAGTGACACAGTTCATGAAAGTTGGATGTCTCGTTTCGTGAAGGGGTCCATACAGATAGAGAAGAAGAAAGAGAGGCAACGTGCCCTGTTTCATGTAACCGAACATTCTGTTGTCCTCCGGTCAAAGTGTGAGACCTCTGTGGTCTTAACGTGCCTTGTTCTTGTGGTACAGCCCCCTGCTCCTTCTGTAAATGAACATCATGATGTGGCTTGAGAAGTTGGAATATGAAGGGTCAAGAGAAATGATTGATTCAATTGAATGAACCTGATAAACGATCAATCATTCAAAAGTAAATAGAATTTTTTCTAGAAAAACAAAAGACTTCGGCCTGAGGAGACTAAAAGTCGGAAAAGTGACTGAGAATACATTTGGGTGCAATGTACCCACAGAAGAGAACATGTAAAGTAGATCTACACCTGTTCCATTTTGTGCCTTCCACGCCACGGCTCACCATGTTAGCGTACCTTCTGACGGGTCATCCCGATCATATGATACCCAACTTAAGATCCTGCTACACGGGAAGTTTCAAATACAAATACACTGTCTCCTTTCTGCACCATGGAAGATAATGAACCGCTTCTGGCGATGTCTGTAGTCTAGACCAAATTACTCTATGCGAAAGATTAGATTGAGTTACTCCTATTTCAGCTATAACTGGATCGCTAAATCTTGTTGGGAATTCGGGAAGTTCTGAAGGCTATAGTTTCATTTACCTTACCAAAAAAATGCACTGAAAAAAATTCAAAGTTTGGTAAGTTAAAAATGGAGAGTAAGGTGGATTTGCAGATGATATTTCATTTCTGACTCACTTTGCTGCACATATGTACAGAGTTCCTAATGGTCGGATATCCCATACAAGACAATTCAAAGGTACTTGGTCGGGTAAAGCCACATTTACAACCATCCAGTGCAAGTGTAATCTCCAAGATATGGAATATTGATTCTTTCTGTTCACAAACGCATATACAATTTTCCTTGAATATCTGTAAATTTCAGAGCATGCAGCATTATGGAATTATATTTACAGCTATCTGCACCGTTTTCTGAAAATTTATTGCACAACTGGGTGTTGGTGCTCACTCAAATATATCTCGGCAAGAGCAGCGAGCATTGCTGCACCAACTGGCAGGACATCTTCATCAAGAAAGAAGTAAGGGGAATGCGGAGAGTGAATTGAACCCAACTCTTCGTTTCTGATTCCAATACCAAACATAACTCCTGGAATGAGTTCCTGATAAAAGGCAAAGTCTTCACCTGCCATCACTTTTGTGCCAGCCCTGAAATTCTCAGGACCAAGCAAAAGTTTGCCAACCCTCTCCACAAGAAGATGCAATCTCTCATCATTCACAACAGCAGGGTACGATGGAAAGTCATCTTCCTTCATGTCTATGTATGCACTACATCTGTGTACAGCTGCTTGCCCCTCAATAACCTGCAACCAGCCCCGATTTTATGTGCATCATCAACTTTCAAACCAGTGACTTCACTCAGTGAGTATTTGTACTTCAAAAAAAAGCAGTTTGCCACCGGCTTAAGGAACTACTAAAATCAAGCCAATAAAGCCCAGTGCAATATAGTTGCAAAACAACCAGAAGAGAAGTTATGGGGTCACGATGTGCTAGGAAGCTAAGACCAACTTACCAAAGCTGACAAATAAATGACATTAATAGGCAATATGAAACACTCCATAAGAAATAATGGGGACAAGGTGGAAAAGTGGAAAAGTCCACGACAACTACATAGATTGTTTGATTCAGCTACTACAGTTTCACCCCTTCTCACAACCAGTAGCATTTCGAGCCAACGCAAACACATGGGATTGTAAAATGGGAAATATAAGAAATTAATACAGAAACTTAACATGAATAGAAGTAATATTCTTTATATTCGGAAGAATCTAACTTCTTACCTTGCATTGCATGACGCTGAAAAGCAAAATCACCATTTCATAGATCCAAAAGTGAATAAGTTAAATGATAGTAAATACCTCTTTCAGCCGTTGTCTTAGGTTGTGCAAACCTTCAGTTGTGAGACTCCTCAAAGTGCCACCAAATTCAACATATGGTGGAATTGAATCCATTGCGGTATGACTTCTGACATAAGTAACAGATAGCACCTTCAGTAAAAAAGTAAACGTGTAAGACTAGAGGTTTTTATGCGGTATGACTTCTGACATAAGTAACAGATAGCACCTTCAGTAAAAAAGTAAACGTGTAAGACTAGAGGTTTTTATGCTTCACGCCTTCTGTAAACATCATTCTTGCATAACCAAGTAGCTGATGATTTTGACATGAAAAAGAAGAAGGAAAAGACTTTCTTTAACATTTGAAGTAATGGTGAGAAATGAAATCCAAAATGCCAGCAGCTACTCCAAATACTTGAAGCTGAAAGAGCCGTAGGCTTCAGTACTGGAGGTAGTAGTAAAGATAGTACAAAAGAGCGACATGGAAGCTACAACATTTGGTAAGTTATCCAATGAAAAAGCCTAAGGCATCAATTAGAGAGGCCCAGAAAATAATAAACCATGACCAAGCACATCGCCTCAAATGAGGGACGTCATTACAGAAAGATTACATGAAAAGTTCAAGGATAGAGGGATACCTGACTATCAAGAGCGTTAGTTTCTCTTGAGATGAGCTGTTGCAATGCCAAGATTGTAAATGATGCAGCAAGAATCGGATCAGGACTAGTGAGGGGATCTCCAGTAAGCCCATCCTTTCCTACTATTCTTGCTTCAAACATACTTACAGCAGCTAAGTGAGGCCCCGAAAGGCATTCTATACTTCCCGTGGGTATGGCGGGAGTAATGTGCATTGCAAATATTGCTTCAGCATCACGAAGAGAACCTTCTTTTATCATGTGAGATGCACCGGCACCTGCCTCCTCAGCAGGTTGGAAAAGGAGTATGACAGTTCCCTTTAGTATTAGAAAAAAAGGGGTTTTAGGGCAACATATTTGAAGATGATTACCATCCCACAGAATGCAATCAATATGATTAGAGTCTAATCAGATTCAGCTACCCACTTTCTAATGGTGTCACAACGCAACACGAGAAGAGTAAACTATATTGAATGACGTCTCTTTCAAAATTGTTGAACATATATGAAGACAAAAGTTGCAACCTATAACTTAAGAGAATCTTAAAAAGATTGTTTTTGGGGGTTCTGTCATTAAGAGTTCTCTTTTTCTGGGCACGTAACCTACTGGAGCCTTCTTGGGTCAAGTCCCGTATAATTCAAAGTTACAATTGAGAGAACACAGCAGCATTAATGCTTGCCGAAAACAAAATGAACTAATTGATGGCATAAACTGGAGTGATATCTGTCACTCTTCATGAAATTCATCGGCTTTGAACACAAACATGAAAGAAAATTCGAAAGACGAACCTTAAGTTTATCTTTCCGTTGGTTAAGCAACTTAGCAGCCCCAAGCAGCATCGTCGTGTGGGCATCGTGTCCACACCCGTGCATTTTACCACCAATCTTGCTCTTGTGCTCCCAGTCAACAAGCTCCTATATATGAGCCACCACTCACAAGTGATCAACGACCACTCTCTATTCCCTATTCTGAAAAAAATTAACAAAAAACTCAAAGATAACTCATTACTTGCAAAGGTAGAGCGTCCATGTCCGCTCGAAGAGCGACCGTGGGGGAAGAACCCGAGCCGATTTGAGCAACAATGCCAGTTTTGGCAAGTGGGTATTGGAAAGGGATGCCAAGCTTGTCCAGTTCTCCGCGTATGAGAGCGCTGGTGTTGTGTTCTTCGAATCTGAGCTCTGGATACTCATGGATTTGCCGTCGTATTGAGACCAACCAGTCTTTGTCCTGCTGAGCTGAGCTGCGAAGCAGTTTCACATAAGCTGGGTCCTGCGAGCCCTGAATTGGAGAAGGGGAAGTGAGTGGGAGAAGCAAGACAGGGAGGAGAACGAGGACGATCATTGAAGCTTCCATCTTTGCTTGCAAGTCAACTGAGAACTCTGGCTCCGCAACAGAGAAGGACAGGAATTAACCGAATTACACGAACAAAGACACAGCCAGGCATTTCACCTAAGGGGTGGTGGCGCAGTTGGCTAGCGCGTAGGTCTCATAGCTTATTGAGTGATCCTGAGGTCGAGAGTTCGAGCCTCTCTCACCCCACAAACTTTTAAGAACTTTTTTAGTTGAAATTAATCACTTTTTGAATTTCAAGAATTTACTCATATCATACTTTATTTTTTCTTATCTTTTCTTCCTTACATGTACGATTAATTTTTAGAATTCTTTAAGTTGAAATACGATCACCTTTTGAATTTCAACAGTTTATTTATATCATACTTTATAATCTTTTTTATGCACACATTAACGCTAGGCCTTTGATTTCAAAAGGGATGTCACACGCATTGATCTGTAAACAATTATATTTTTTGTTCAATTCATAAGCTCCATCATCAAGTGGTTACATTTAGCAACCTATGGATAAATTTTTCTTTCAAATGGAGCTGATTAGTCTTTCTCCTATAGTCTTTTTGAAAAGACATCTTTAATTAGTAATTGACTAGGATATAGTTCTAAAATAAGAATCTAAAGCAAGGAGTTACTTTTTACATATTATCAAATAACATTCAATTGTAAGAAACAGTAAACTAGCATCAAAGGAAACACCTTTACAAATGATTTACAACGTTCATAAGAGTGAACGTGGAGTACTGGGTTTTTCAAACTTACATAACAACTGAAATAAAATTGACACACAAACTTACAACACACTTACAAGTACTTAATACAAACTTAGCACTAGACAGGGCAGCGTTCATAAAGTCAGAACGTGAACCATCTTGTTACTCAGATCGGGAGGAAGTTGACCAAGACCCATCAACTTGCCATCAACCTGCCATCATCCATAAACTTGAAAATCTGCAAGGCTTGATAATCTTCAAGTGAGAACCAGACACCAGCACCTACTGTAGCACCTACTGTAAGGTGGTGCTCAACCCTCGCCAAACGAACATCAAAGACATCTTCTAGGCAGATGGGATACTTGCGGGTCATCTTGGTATTTGGTAAAGACAACTGAATCAATATCCACCGAATATGGAACAGGGTTTAATTGGTTCTATTGCCAAGCAAACACCAGAGTAGAATGTTTGCTTTCTGTTGAAATTACGTGGTTGTTGAAAAAGGTATAAACCTGCTTGAAGGTGGTCATCCACCTTCTTTTAGGTAATATACACTTTGGGTTTTTAGACAAATGTCTGCTAATAAGTTGTTGTTTACAACTTATTTTTTGAGAGAGGTACCCCAGGACTAGAGGAACCTGGAATTACCGACGAGGATTACAACCTGCTTTTCCAAACAGGTCATAAATCTCAAATATTCTTTGAGCTTTAGGTATGATGGAGTCAATCTATACCTTCACCCACTTCTTTTGTCATAAAGACCTTGGTATGTTGGTCATCGACCTTCTTTTAGGTCATATAGACAAATGTCAATATGCACCTTGGGTTTTAGACAGATGTCTGCTAATAAGTTTTTGTTTCCAACTTATTGTTTGAAAGAGGTACCCCAGGACTGGAGGAACCTGGAATTACTGAAGAGGATTTTACAACCTGCTTTCTCAAACAGGTCATAAATCTCTACTGTTCTTTGAGCTTAAGGCATGATGGAGTTAATCTATACCTTCACCCAATTCTTTTGGTCATAAAGACCTTGGTATGTTGGTCATCGACCTTCTTTTAGGTCATATAAACCTTCAGTTCTAGTCAGCTGTCTTATCTTTTGGATAAGTTGTTGTTTACAACCTTTGAAAGAGGTTAGCCAGGTTTGGAGGAACCTGGAATTGCTGAAGAGGATTTCGCAACCTGCTTTCACAAATAGGTCATAAATCTCTACTATTCTTTGAGTTTTAGGTATGATAGAGTTAATCTATACCTTCACCCAAGCCTTTGGTCATAAAGACCTTGGTATCTTGGTCATCGACCTTCTTTCAGATCGAATAGACCATTAGTTCTAGACAGATGTCTGTCTTTTGAAGAAGTTGTTGTTTACAACCTTTGAAAGAGGTACCCCAAGATTTGAGGAACCTGGAATCACTGTAGAAGATTACAACCTGCTTCCCAAGATGCCTCAGGCCAGACCCTAGACTTGAGGAAACTAGTTGCGAGATATACTATATATCTAAGTTTTATTGGTTTCAAGGTTTTAGGTTTTTGATCGACTACCTTCAATCAGAACACAGATCTGATTGAAGTACCTCCAACATAGTTGGATCGAGGAAATAACACACCTGATGAGGTCTCTCCATTGATCTCATGAGACCACATGGAATTTTGACTACTTGGATAATTATAAGGGACCTCATCGGGATTATCAAATATTAAATCCGGTAAGCCTAAGACACTAATGCATGGGCTATTCGTGCCATCTTCAGGAGGCACCAAGCAATGACGGTAGTTCAGGTAATCGTACATGCAAGAAGAACCTGGATCTTTTAGCATCTCCAAGGATAAGGGAGAGAGCTCTAATGAGGATAACGAGCTCCACTGTGGCGACCCCGATGCGACATCGAACATATTTGAGTCGTCCACCACCTGCAAAATTAACTCACTTTTAGATATAAACGAAGAAGATAGTTAACTGTCTTCACAAGCGAAGATTCATTCTTTTTAAGAAAGAAATCAATGGCTATCTCACCTCACCAGCTACAACTCCGGCCGCTTGATTTTCAGTAGCATTTGCATTATGACAAACGTGATTTTTGTTCAGATCATTAAGAGATAATCCATCTAAATTGTTAGGTGTTGAATCACGTGAAAAAGAGATATCAGCAGCCGGCTGATACATGCCATATTCAGACGGCACGCCAACTTGATGGCAGTTTAAGTCATTAGTGACAGGTTGAGATACGTGACCAAACTCTTCTTGCATCTCCGAGAAAAAATGCTCCAATCCAGAATCTAAAATGCTCCAATCCAGTGGCTCTGGTGGGACATCGGGCATATTTAAGTCTCCCACCTGCGAATCAACTTAATGTCAAAACCATGAAGAATAGGACAGCCAATTAACAGCCGCTGTACGAGAGAACTTAATTCTTTTAAGCTAGAAATGAGCGTCGTTCTCACCTCACCAGTTGTTGCTTCAACCAATTGATTGTCTATGGTGTACGAGTAATCACCAGTGTGATTATACTTGGTGGACACCACAGAATTTGGTGTCGTTGTTCCCTCAAATGTATTTGCAGGACAATTTATGAGATGATTGCAAGCTTCCTCTCCGAATGGTGGAGACACTGAAGCCCGTGCTTGGTCAAAAACTGCTTCTTCAGGAGAAGATTTAGCCGTGGTAGTAACAGCAGCTGTATTAGAGAGTGCGGTTAGGGGGGTCTGAGGTTGGGTCTCCAGTTGCAGATCAATCTGATGGAAGAAACATGAATGAACAATATTAGTACTTAAATGTAAAACTTGTAATTACTGCCAGAAATTAACCACTATTTTAAGCTGAACTCGATTCCTTTCTCACCTCATCAGCCGTAGCATAAACACCGTACCCGCTTTCAGTATACTGATCAGTTGCTGTACCATCAGATATTGTTCCACCAGAATTTTCAGGATGAAGACATTCAGTTTGAGCATCTTCACCCCGCACTTCCGATACGGGAGTTATTGAAGCCCGTGGTGATTTGGCCCTGGTAGAAATTGAGACCCCAGGCCCTGATTTGCCGAACTTTTGAGCTCGACCTCTGTTGCTATTCTTGTTCGATCTGTCGAACAGATGATAGAGGACAAGGGTATTCTGCATAGAGTTAATCAACAAAGTGAGAACAAGAGAAAAAAGAAAAAGTTACAAAAAGTTCTTAAACCAGCACATAAGCTACTTATCAAACAAACTAAACAACGAAAGCAACATAAGCAAAGACAAGATCCTTGATTCAACCTCAAAGGGGTTCGTGCCATCCTCCAATGTGATCCGGTACTCATGCGCTACCCAATCCGTCTTCGTGCCCTTAGAAGGCCCACGATAGAATACCAGTATCCTTCTTGTTCTAATCAGCTTCCCCACTTTGATCGTGTCATCCTTCCCAGTCACTTTCCAGTACCCAGCTTCGGTTCTCCTGTTCGACCGTTTCCCATTCCGATGCTTCGGGTCCAGCGGCGAGAAGAAGAACCACTCTTGATCTTTAAGGAAAGAGAAATCTACACATAAAGAAACCAGACTGAGCATAAAATTTACGCAACTCAAAACCCAAAGTTAGAATGTCCACCATTTGATACATTTTCTTCCAGAAATCATGAATGTCCAACACTAATCTTACCTAAACAGTCCAGAAAACTTATGAAAACATGTCAAGTAAGCTTCCGACACATAAAAATTTCATTTTTCTGCTTTCACGACAAAGTGCTGCCAGAGAATCACAAGCATGAGGGTATTATAAACCGAGTAAGAAGATCACCTGGCAAGTCCCAAGGCTCATGTTTATAGAAATGAACTTCGCGAATATGGGAACATTCTCCATCATTGCCACTGTTCTTTGACCACAAGAAGTCTATGATCTCGTCGTCCGTCGGACGAAGCCTGAGCCCCCGCAGCAGATTCAAAGACGACACATCCATCAGACACACACACACACACAAAAGGAAAGAGATTCGCCAGAAAGCAAGCTTAGCTGAGAAAACCAGAACCTACTCAGAGCACTAAGAACTGTTTAGCTCTCCTCTCGCTGGCAAACGACGCCAAGAAGAAAACTGGCAAAGACTTTAGACAGCGACGTGTTCATATGGTCAAGATGGTCCCACAAACTTCTTGGGTAAGTTTCGTGTAAAATTTATCTTTAGTCCTCTGGATTACATTTTTCTTAACAAATTGGCTCTTCGAGTCCCCATTTTGTGTATCTGACACCCAAAGTTTTTGATTTCTTAGTAATATAATCCTTTCACATTTTCTTGTTTAAGTAAATATTTTTTCTTATATAAAAAAATTTCACACAATATTTGATGATGTAAAAATTAATTTAAAAGTGTAAAAAGTTTTGTTTATAAAAATAATATTTTTGGATAATATTTAAATAATATAATATTCCTTTTATATCATTCTTAACATTTTTCATGTATATTATTATATATTTCATCATTAATCATTCCCGTTGATATCATATTCCATCCCATATTTTTTAACAAAAATAGTCTTTCATATGAATTTCTCAATTCGATTTCATGATAGCCATGCAATTATTTTTTTTAAATTAATCGGAGACTAAGATGGATTTAAAATTTGTTGTGAGCTCAAATCCCCATAGACTTACCTCAATTAAAAACAAAATTGACAATTAATGTAATTTATCCCACTGCAATAACTCAGCCTTGAAGCACACGAATACTGTTGCGGCTGCTTGCTGGGGAAGCCGAGACAGAAAAGGGCGAATGTCTCGTCGTAATTAAAGATTAGTGGAGAGTGTCAGAATCTTTTTCCCGTATGATGGACTACAAAGTGGGCTCCTCGAAAGCGACCCTTACTCATACTGTTCTTCAGTTCTTGATAGCTGTGACTTTCTTTTTAGTATATAGTACTGAAAAAAGAAACAACATCCCCATATCTCCTTAAATTTAGATTTTTCTCTTTACTTTTCAATATCTTCAAGTAAATATTTTGAAGCTGAAATAATTAATTAAGAATTTAAGTTTAATTTTGTATCCTTTCATTTATTATTAGAGATGTGTCAAAAGTGTAAGAATACTCTAATATCACTTACTAGAGTAATATTATACAGTGAAATTGAAGTAGCAACACAATAATGGAGTAATTTTTACAATGAAGTAGGGGAAGTAACTAAAGTAGTAATAGTAGGTAAATGGTAGTTATAAAATAGTTGAGAGCAAGAAATCCTAAAGAGAATTGTGGGAATTGGCCGTATCTCCCAAACGGGGAGATGCCTCTCTTTTATATACAAGAAGGCAAAGTACATTTATAATACATTAATACAAATATGACATAATATGGACAGATATCTCTACACAATATATTTATTACAATATAGACATGACTCATAAATGTATGGTCATTAATGACTTTGACACGTGCCTCTTTTCTTCTTTTTCCCTTCTTTGTTCACCAAGCTTTGTTACGCTGTGTTAGTCTTCATCCATAGGCTGCATCGTCATCCCTCGTTCTTCTCGGAACAAGTGCTCTAGTTCTTGGTCATATGCCTCTAGCTCTTCCTTTGTTGGTTCATCGAAATACTAGCTGAGATTAATCTCATGGCCACAATATCTCCTATAAGATTGAGCATATCTTTTGGTAGATCAAGATTTGTTCTTGTTGCCATATTCTTGAGCAGTGCTTTTGCTTCTAAAATTTATTAGGGAGTATGAGTATAATATGAGACCATAAAAGGTTTCTCCTTATGGTCTTGTATCTTGCAACTTTATCGGATAAGATTAATAGGTTGTCTGCCAGAATCCTCTTCTTTCCAGTCAGTTTTCCCACCTGGATTTGCTGCTCCTTCCCAGTCACTTTCCATTAGCCAGCTTTGGTCGTCCTCTTCGACTGTTTCCCATTCCGGTGCTTCGGGTCCAGTCGCGAGAAGAAGTACCACTCCGGATCCTTCGTCTTACTGCCAGAGCGAGCTACACTTGAACAAACCAGACTGAGCTAAAAAAATTTTCTGCTTTCACGACGAAGTATGGCCAAAGAATCACAAGCATGAGAGTACGATCAACTGAGTAAGAAGATGTTACAAACAACTCTATTCCTAACAGAATCTTTCCGTCGGAACTGTAATGGCCAATCTGCCCCACGGTCTGGCTTACTACTTTTCTTTCTTCTAGCTATCTTTCTACGACACAGTCCTAATATAATAAATAAGAAATTGCATCAGAGTGGACACAACACACCTGCATCAAAAGGGAAACAGCACCTCTGCATCTTCAAGGGGACACAGCACCGAACACAAGCATCATCTTTGCATCAAAACAGTCTTCTTTTTCATTCCCCATTACTATCTTTTACATAGCCAACCTCATTACAATTTTGCCCCCCTTACATTAAATGCCCACCAACTCCATCTCTTGCCATAAAAGCCCGATCCCACTTCCACAAAGTCTACACAGGGGTCCCACAAACCACCAACTACAAGATAATACAAAACCCAAAACAGGCACGTGACAATTCCTTCCCCCTTTAAACAACCTTGACCTCAAGGTTGAGTTTGACGGAATTACAACTATTGTGCCAACCATAACTCGTCCTATTGCCTAATAATTTAAACACTAATATATGAGGGACAATTACAAAAAGAAGCCCAATAAACTATAAGGGCAATTCTGTCCCTTCAAAAAGTTCACTCGCCAGAGACATTCCGGTGGTCTTCCCCGGTGGACAAAGAACGCTTCGGTGACCGGTCCACTTAGGAGATTGGAAAATGGTAGTTCACGGTGAATGGCACGTGCAAGGCTGTTCTGTTTCCTCCGACTCTTTTTCGGCTTGCACCTTTTTGGACGCTCACAATAGATTTGGTTTTTTCGGCGTCGGATCTGGTGTTTAATCTGTTCTGAATTAAAACTGGCCTTTTGCATCCACGACGATCTCCTTTGCTTGGCGCACCATCTCAAACTCCCCCTCCGAGAGCGTCTGGCCTCGGTGTTGCGTCGACCTCCCACAAGCCGTGCTGGAACTCGCCTAGGAACCTGAGCTGGCTCAAAAGGAGTCTCCTTTTTTGACTCTCCCGCTTGGATCCGCGCTTCCCCTGCCTCACGAAGAAATTGGAATTCTTCCAAGGCATACCTTCGTGTAGCCTCCATTTCTTCTCTGTAAATAGCCTTCATTTCGTCTTCGCAGAACAACGAGCCATCCCTGGGATCGGAACTGCTCCGATACCATTTGTCGCAAACAACTCTATTCATAACAGAATCTTTCCGTCGGAACTGTAATGGCCAATCTCTCCCACGGTCTGGCTTACTACTTTTCTTTCTTCTAGCTATCTTTCTACGACACAGTCCTAATATAGTAAATAAGAAATTGCATCAGAGTGGACACAACACACCTGCATCAAAAGGGAAACAACACCTCTGCATCTTCAAGGGACACAGCACCGAACACAAGCATCAGCTTTGCATCAAAACAGTCTTCTTTTTCATTCCCCATTACTATCTTTTACATAGCCAACCTCATTACAATTTTGCCCCCCTTACATTAAATGCCCACCAACTCCATCTCTTGCCATAAAAGCCCGATCCCACTTCTACAAAGTCTACACAGGGGTCCCACAAACCACCAACTACAAGATAATACAAAACCCAAAACAGGCACGTGACAGAAGATCACCTGGCAAATCCCAAGGCTCAGACTTCAAGAAGGGAACGTCGGTAATAAAGCTACATTCCTCACCCTTCCCACTGTTTTTTATCCGCAAGAGTTTGATGATTTCCTCATCCTTGGGACAAAACCTGAACCCAGCGGCAGATCGAAAGACAACACAGCCATCAGGCGCACGCACGCACGCACACAGGCCAGAGGAAGAAGTTGTGTTAGAGAGCAAGCTTTGCTTAGAAAACCGGAACCTCTCCAAAGAACTGAGAACTGTTTAGCTTTCTTCTCATAAGCAGCTGACACCGAGGAAGAAAGTGTCGAAGGCTGTGTATAGTTTTCGCCCTGCGCAGTGACATGCTCATATAGTCAAAGAGTTGATCCCTCTAAAACCCTCTTGCAGAAGCACCTTCGTTACTATCTGAAAATCAGTGAGAAGATTTTTTTTTTCTATATATGAAATATTTTCAATCGGTATTCTAATATGGTTCCTTAACGGAACATAGAAAAATATAATCTGGAAGCTTTTTCCACTTCACCAAGTTTCCGGCGAGGGGGCCCGCACTTCCTGCAGTGGATAGTGCTCTTTTTGACTAGGCGAGGATTCTCAGTCCACAGTGAAAAACTGAAAGTTCCGTACCAATTTAAAGGCTTTGTTTTTGCTTTTTCGACTTTTTAATATAATTACGGAGTCACTTATTAATAATTGTTGGAGATACGTGATTATATTTCTATATTGATTATTATTCTTACCGTTGGTGATGTAATTGTTAAGGAATTATTTGTGTAGTTGGTAGGCAATTATTTATATTTCTTTATTTGTATTTTCCATCTTTGTATATCCCTACTTTATAAAGGGACATCCTATGTACATCTTGGCTCACATTCATGCTCTCTTTCCTCTCCCTTTGTGACATGGTATCAAGAGCCAGTCCTTTTTTTGCTTCCGCATCTTTTCCTCTCTGATTTTTTTCACCGCCTCTCTCCTTTGCTTTTGCTGTCCTTGCTCCCTGCATCACAGTGTTAGCAACTCCGGCGTGGAAATCAGTATCAATTTTTTTTTTCAAATAAACCACATACACTCTTACCTTCTCCCTTACCGTTATCATGCCAAAATCCACCATATCCACAGCTGCCGACCCAGACGCCCCCATCGTCGAGGACATCACCAATGATCCTCCATCTCCTACTCCCCAGCAACCGGGCCTCTCTTCTGGGCTGTCTCCCTCCACAGGCTTGGACCCCACTGGTCCAGCTCCCACCACCACACCACCTCTCCCCTGGTCCTACTGGGCCCCTTACCTCTATCCTTCTGGTGTTGGACCCTCCTTGGCCCAGTCCAATACTGGACCTTCTCTCCACCCTCACCCACCTTTACCCACCCAACACCCCCCTCCTGGGCCCGACCCATCTCTTCCGGGCCCCGTCCTCCCTGGATCGGGTTGGATCCCTCCCGGTTCTTCCGCTCCACCGGGTCACTCAAATGGGTTCGGTGTTCCGGGTTCGGGTCCGACCCCCTCTACACTGCTGTTTCCGACAGTCCGGATCTCCGTCTCATCACCCACATCCTCACCGGCGCCGGTAACTATGCTGTTTGGTCCCGCGACATCCGACGCGCCCTCGTCACGAAGGACAAGGACGGTTTCCTCGACGGCACCGTTCCTCCTCCTTCCGACCCCAAACTTGCCCGGCAGTGGCGAAAATGTTCGCAACTTGTCCGAACTTGGATCGGGAACTCCCTTTCGCCCGATGTCGCCGCCGCTCTCCCTCCCACCGAAGACGCCCAAATTATTTGGGATGGTCTCCGTGAACTCTACGGTCAGACCGATCGAGTCCGATTGTTTCAGATCGACCAATCTTTGGCCGATCTGAAACAGGGTAACCTTTCGGTCACCACGATCTACAATCGCTTCGCTGCTTTATGCAACGAACGCGATCAGGCCGAGGAATCTCTCGAAGGCCCCGATGCGACTTTACGGCAATATCATCGGATCAAAGAACAGAACCGCCTAATTCGATTTTTATTGAGTTTGAATGAAACTTACAGTTCCTTTCGGTCTCAGATTCTTGCGATGGAGCCCTCCCCGTCGTTGCAGCGCCTCTTCCACTTGGCTATTCAAGAGGAGAACCAGCGATTGGCGTCGTCGGAATACCTTCGTGTCGGCGATTCGGTGATTTTGGCCGTTCGTGCGACCGCAGCTCAACGCGCTCTCGCTTCTCGCGAGAGAAGCGGCTGGACTACGCATGTGGCTCTAGGGTTCTCTGAGCCTGACTCGCGAGACCCCCTATCTCGCGTGGACGGCCTGGATGGAAACCCTAGATCTAACGGTCCTCCTATGCTTGACACCGCGCCTCCATCTGACGGCTCTTATCGTGCCCGATCCAACGGCCCTCCTTTGTTTGACTCCGCGCCTCCATCTGATGGTTATCAGCGCGCGACCATTGCACCCGCAGTCAAGCAATCGTACGGCGGGCGTTTTTCATCTAGTTCGCGCAGATCTGACGGTCCAACCGCACCCCGTGGTCGATCCAACGGTCCAAATAATTTATTTTGCGAATTTTGCAAGCGTCGCAATCATACGAAGGATCGATGCTGGAAATTACATGGAAAACCTTCTGATCGCGATCAATTCGATCCGAAGGTCATCTCAAATGCTGTGATCTCTTCTGATGGGTCCAATTCCTTACTTAGTGAGGCCCAACTTCAACAAATCATGCAAGCCTTCAACCAGAATGATACTCCGGATAAAATTGCCAGCTTTGCAGGTACCTCATTTTGTTTTTCAAGCTCACTTTCACCTACTGCATGGATTATTGATTCAGGTGCCAGTGATCACATCATTTGCAACCAAAAATTTTTCTCTAAAATTCATACTACCCATCCTTCTACTTCTGTTCGTCTCCCTAACGGGAATATTACCTCTGTCACTCATATTGGTGACGTCTCTCTTAGCCCTCATCTCACCCTTAAAAATGTACTTTTTGTTCCCGAATTTCACTTTAATCTCATCTCCGTTTCCAAACTTTGTTGTCATAATGATTGTCGACTTATCCTCGATCCGAATTTTTGTGTTTTTCAGGCCCGTTCGACTGGCAAACTGATGGGCTTGGGTAGTGTCAATCAAGGCCTATATTTTTGGGTTCCTTTTCCTGCAAATTTTAGTTTCCCTTCTTGTAGTTCCCCGAAAAAGGGCACCTTTTGTAATGCCAATTTAAATAATAATAATTTTCTTCTTCATCAGCGATTGGGTCATAGTGCCTCTTCCCCTTTCCCTACTTGTCCCATTTGCCCCCTTGCCAAACAATCTCGCCTTCCATTTCCCTCTAACACTTCTCGTGCCACTTCCCTTTTCTCCCTCATTCACCTCGATATTTGGGGCCCTTATCACACCCCTCATCGTGATGGCTCTCGTTTCTTTCTCACCCTTGTTGATGATTTTTCTCGCGGTACTTGGGTCTTCCTTATGCAATCCAAGTCCCAAGTCTTAACCCATCTCACCCGTTTTTTTACTCTCATCCGCACCCAATTTCACACTTCCGTTCAGCGCATTCGCACTGACAATGCCCGTGATTTCTTTAACCATACATGTTCTTCCTTCTTCTCTTCCTGTGGCATTCTCCATGAGAGCTCCTGTACCTACACCCCCCAACAAAATGGGGTTGTTGAACGCAAACACCGTCATCTCCTTGAGGTTTCTCGAGCCCTCAAATACCAAGCCTCCATTCCTGAACGTTTTTGGGGCGATTGTGTGATCACTGCCGCTTACCTAATCAATCGCATGCCATCTCGTGTGCTTGCTGGCAAAACCCCCTTTGAGCTACTTTTTGGTAAGGCCCCCGACACTGCTCATCTTCGTGTGTTTGGATGCCTCTGCTATTCTACTACTGTTGGCCCTCGGGACAAATTGGGTCCCCGTGCCACACGCTGCATTTTTATGGGTTACCCATCCTTACAGAAAGGGTATCGTGTTTACGATCCTTCTACAGACAAGTTCTTTATCAGTCGTGATGTGGTATTTCATGAAGTTATTTTTCCCTTCCAGTCTCCACCGGTTCCGGATGGCCCCTCCGAGTCTTTTCTCGGACCTCGGCCTTTCTTATTTGAAACTGATGATGCTGCTGCTCCTACTTTACTGCCTCTCCTTGGGCCTCCTGCTTTGGGTCCCCCACCGATTGTGCCCTCTACAGATCCCTTGATCTCTCCTGCTGCTGACCAGTCTCTGGATATGGCCTCTGAGGTTCCTTCTCCTACGGTTCCTGCTGATGACTCCATGGCCATTGTTCCGTATCAGCCGCCTCCTTGTCCTCCGACTTCTCCAGCTGTGGTCCCTCGTCGATCTGGCCGTCCTACTCGTCCACCTACTTGGACCAAGGACTATCTCTGTTCTTCTACAGCCTCAACTAGCACTCGCTATCCCATTTCTGATTACACTGGTTTTGGTCGTCTTTCACCTGACCATTTTTGTTGCATCAGTCGCCTCTCCGCTGAAGTTGAACCCAACTTTTATCATGAGGCTGCTAAGCATCCCAAGTGGCAGCAAGCCATGGCGGATGAACTTCGTGCTCTTGCTGATAATCGCACTTGGGATGTGGTCCCTCGCCCATCTCACCGCCGGCCTATTGGTTGTAAATGGGTCTACAAGATCAAATATCGGGCTGATGGCTCGATCGAGCGGTACAAGGCTCGGCTTGTGGCCAAGGGTTTTACGCAACAAGAAGGTTTTGATTATCAGGATACCTTCTCTCCCGTTGCCAAAGAAGGTACTGTGCGCACCTTTCTTTCTATTGCTGCCACTCGCGACTGGTCTCTTCATCAGATGGATGTCCACAATGCATTTCTTCATGGTGATTTGACTGAAGAGATTTACATGGACCTTCCACCGGGTTTACGCAGACAGGGGGAGTCTAGGGTTTGTCGTCTCCGTAAATCCCTATATGGTCTTAAGCAAGCTTCTCGGCAATGGTATGCCAAATTCACTTCGGCCCTTACCTCTGCACAGTTCCGTCAATCTCGGCATGACTACGCCTTATTCATTTGGCGCAAAGGTACATCATCTATCTACCTTTTGATTTATGTTGATGACATCTTGATCACCGGCAATGACATTCCAGCCATTGAACGCTTTAAGAAATTTCTACACTCCACTTTCCGCATTAAGGATTTGGGACCTCCCAAATATTATTTGGGCATTGAAATTGCCCGCTCTGAGAAGGGCATTTGCCTCAGCCAACGTAAGTTCATCCTGGAGATTATTTCTGAAGCTGGTTTATCTGGATGCAAGCCCGCTGTCATTCCATTTGAGCAGAACTTAAATCTTACAACACCTGAGTATGACGATGGAATATCTTCTCCCGATGCGGATCCCCCACTTAAGGATCCGACGAGCTACAAGAGGTTGGTTGGAAAATTCATTTATCTCACTATGACGAGACCTGATATATGCTATGCTGTTCAAATCCTTAGCCAATTCATGCACAATCCAAAACAGTCTCACATGAATGCAGCCTTAAAGGTAGTGAAATACCTAAAAGGATGTCCAGGTTTGGGAATTCTTTTATCTCGAGATTGCAACATGGAAATGAAAGCTTATTGTGACACCGACTACGCCACTTGTCCTATGAGCAGGAGATCAACGACCGGATTTTGTATCAAGTTTGGAAATTCTCTGCTATCTTGGAAAACAAAGAAGCAATCAACTGTTTCGCTATCTTCTGCTGAGTCTGAATATCGTGCCATGGCCAAGACCACTTGTGAAGTTATTTGGTTAAGAGGACTACTTCAAGACCTAGGTATTCGGCTGAAAGGCCCTACACTCTTGTTCTGTGACAATGATGCCGCTCTTAAACTTGCGGCAAATCCTATGGTTCATGAACGGACTAAACACATCGAAGTAGATTGCCATTTCACGAGAGATAAAATCCAAGAAGGAGTTATCAAAACACAAGAAATCCGAACTACGGAACAGCCTGCTGACATCTTTACCAAAGCCCTCTGTCAGAGACAACACACGTATCTATTAAACAAGCTTGGCGTGTTAGACGTTTACAAACCGCCAAAACCGCCAGCTTGAGGGGGAGTGTTGGAGATACGTGATTATATTTCTATATTGATTATTATTCTTACCATTGGTGATGTAATTGTTAAGGAATTATTTGTGTAGTTGGTAGGCAATTATTTATATTTCTTTATTTGTATTTTCCATCTTTGTATATCCCTACTTTATAAAGGGACATCCTATGTACATCTTGGCTCATTCAATAGAATACACGAGGGTTCTCACATTCATGCTCTCTTTCCTCTCCCTTTGTGACAATAATAATTATTAAATTTTAAATTAATTTTTAAACCTTTTAACTTGATATTAGAGTCACTGTATCTGTAATATTACATATGATTTTAAAATTAATATTGATTGGCGGGTAAAAACACTAGTATGCCACGTCGAGTATGGAATTACGTCATAATTTGTTTTTTTATTCCTTTTTACTTTTGGGCACCAATAAAAAGGAAAAGATTCTCCACTCTGCATTACTCTTTTAATTACTACAAAAAGATTCCTCCTTCCCCAACAAGTTACCTCAATTAAAAAAAGAAAAAGAAAAAAAAAAGGGCAATTAATGTTGTTATCCCACTCCAGAAAAGTCATCCTTGGACCACACGAATACTGTTGTAGCTGCTGGGTGAACCGCGGGAAAAAGGGTAGGCTGTCTGGTCGTATTTAAAGAGTAATGGAGAATGTCAGAATCTTTTTCCCGCACAAAGGGCTACAAAGTGGGTTCCTCGAAAGCGATCTTCACATTGTTCTTCAGTTCTAGATAGCTGAGACTTTTTTTTTTTTTTTAATATATAGTACTGAAAAAAGAAAGTAAGAAGATACTTTTTTCGTTAAGGTAAATATATTCCCATATTTCCTTATCTTCAAATATTCTCTTTATTCCTTAACATCATTTAAGTAAATATTTTGGAGCTGAAATAATGTAGAAACATTCTATATCGTTAAACAATTAATTAAATTTTTAAAGTTTAATTTTTTGTCCTTTCACGTATTATTAGAAGTGTGTATCTTATATAAATAAATGCTTAGTCTAATAAACAACAAGATTTCTTAATAATTATTATAAAGTTTTATGATAAACTTTCAAACTTTAACGTGTATCAAATTTAAATTAGTTTCTTCTCCAAACCCAACGGAACATGACAGGTTAGGTAACAAATCAGGCTGGTAACTTTCTGGATTGAGTTTCCCCGTGTGTATTTATATACTCTGCAATGTAAAACTCTAAGTTCTCGGTTTCATTACTCCATTTTTAGCCAGAACCTGCATCTTCTCTGGCAATCCATGAATCTCAGCTCCTTTAAAGAGTTACTCTTTATTGAGCAGCTCTTTTAAGGAAAATTTTGTGGCAACTTGAACAAGGTTAACGCTTGTAGTAGACAGAAGAACAACTTGATGAACACAAACATGTAAAAAGTGCATAGCTAGTAAGCATAGAGAAGCACCATCCCTGCTATTCCAATACGTATTGATTTTAAAGGTGTCGCATTTGTACATATTGTAAGAGAAATCAATAGTAAAAAACAGTAAACTACCGTCAAAAGAAACATCTATACAAATTACATACATCATAGCAAATGTAGAATACTGAGTTCTTCAAACTTACATAACAATTGAAATAAACTTAAGATACAAGCTTACAACACACTTAAAAATTCTTAATACAGACCAGCCCTAGACGGGCAAGAGTACTCATAAACATTTTCAGTACTCGCACTGGTAGTCTTCAAGAGCCATCAACTTGACATCATCCCTAAACTTGAAAACCTGCAACGCTTGATAATCTTCAAGTAAGAGCTAAATACCAATTCCTAAAGTAAGTTGGCATTCAACCCTCGCCGAACGAACATCAAAGACATCTTATAGGCATAATCTTCAGATTGGGAAAGATGGGATACTTGACGGTCGTCTTGGTATGTTTAGTAAAGACAACTGAATCAATATCTACCGAGAATAGAAGAGTGCTTGCTCGGCTTTTCTGCCAAGCAAACACTAGAGTAGAACGTTTGATTTCTGTTGAAATTACTTGGTTGTTCAAAGACATCCAGACATAGGTTGTGAGCCATTTTTTCGGGTCACATACATCTGGGCATCAAATAGATAGGTTGTAAACCCATTTTGGGTAGGTTTTAAACCCACTGTTTGGGACATCCAGCTGGGCATCCAGAAATATAGTTGTAGACCTATTTTTTCGGTCATACACACCTGGGCATCCAGACAGATGCCAGGATAAAGTTGTAAGCCTATTTTTTCGGCCATATACGTCTGGGCATCCAGACATATGCCGGGGAATTTAGACATATGTCTGGGTATTTGAAATCGGTTGTAGGTGTACAACCGATTTTTCGTGTTGAGAAGATACTATGGAATAGAAATGTGAAACTGACAAAGTAGTTGGAATAGTAATGAGAAAGGATTTGGTTTTAGATGTAGGAAAAACTTGTTGAGAAGATTCTAGACTCAAGGAAACTGATTGCGAAATCTACTACCTATCGAAGTTTTACTGGTTTCAAGGTTTTGGGTTTTTGATTGACAACCTTCAATCAGAAGAGAGACCTGATTGAAGAACCTCCAACATAGTTGTTGGATAGAGTGTGTAACGAACCTGATGAAGTCTCTCCATAGATCTCTTCAGACCACATAGAGTCTTTAGACGTCGGGTCCAACTGTCACACACAAGAAGCAATGCAAGATTTAGTTTTTGAAAAAAAGAATACAGAAACTCATGGCATTCAAACTGCAACACAATTTATAAGCAATATTCACCAGTGCATTGGGCTTTTTCTGCATTCGGTGCACTGTTGATCCGTGGTCTTTGATAGATTCTATGTTTTCCTGGGTCTCACCGCCAAAAGCTATATTCTTTTGACTGCTAGGATCATTGTGAAGGACCTCATCGGGATTATCAGATATTGAATCGCCAAATACAGTAATGTCTAGCCTATTCGGGCCAACCTGGGAAGGCCCCCAAAGAAGGGACTCTAGGTCATCGCAGTTCCAAGAATAACCTGAGTCTTTTTGCATCTCCGTAGATAATGAAGAGAGCGCTGATGAGCAGAACCAGCTCAACCATGGTGACTCCGGTACAACATCAGACATATTTGAGTCCACCATCTACAAAATCAACTTAAATGTTAGATATAAATGATGAAAATGGTTAACTAACTGTCTTTACAAGTGAGAATTTATTCTTCTTTTAAGTAGGAAATCAATAACTTTCTCACCTCACCAGCTGCTACTCCGGTCACTTGATCTTTCCTGGCGCTTTCATCATCAACAATTTGATTTTCGTTCAGATCATCAAGAGACAATACATCATCACGTGAAAAAGAGACATTGGCTGCTGACTGATTTGCGCCATTTTGAGAAGGCACCCCCACCTGACAGCAGTTTAAGTCATCCGTGACAGGTGGAGACATGCAAGCAATCTCTTTTTGCATCCCCGAGTGAGACACAGAGACTGAAGAGCTCGAGTCTTGTGGCTCTGGCGGGACATCAAACATATTTGAGTCCACTTCCTGCAATATAAACGACGAAGATGGTTAACTGTCTTTAGAGGTGAGAATTTATTCTTTTTTTAAAGAAGGAAATCAATAGCTTTCTCACCTCACCAGCTGCTACTCCGGTCACCTGATCTTTACTGGTGATTCCATCATCACCAATGTGATTTTCGTTCAGATCATCAAGAGACAATACATCATCACGTGGAAAAGAGACATTGGCGGCTGACTGATTTGCGCCATGTTGAGAAGACACCCCAACCTTATGGAAGTTTAAGTGATCAGTGACAGGTTGAGATGTGCAATCAATCTCTTCTTGCATCTCCGACTGAAGTACAGAAAATAAAGTTCTCCAAGCTGGTGACTCTGGCGGGACATCAGACATATCTAAGTCCCCCACCTGCAAATCAACTCAATGTTAGAAGCATGAAGAAAAGACAATCGATTAACTGCCGCTGTAAGATAGAGAATTCTTTTAAGCTAGAAATCAGCGTCTTTCTCACCTCATCAGGTGTTGCTCCAGCCACTTGATTGTTCACAGCGAACAAGTTATCAACAATATCATTAAACATGGTTGATAACGCAGTATTTGGTGTCGATGTTCCACCAAATGTAATTGCAGGATTGCTAGCTTCCTCTCCGAATGCTGGAGACAGTGAAGCCCGTGCTTGGTTAAAAACTACTTCTTCAGGAGAAGATTTAAGCGTAGTAGTAACAGCAGCTGTATTAGAAAGTGCGGTTAAGGGGGTCTGAGGGTCGATCTCCAGTTGCAGATCAACCTGATGGAAGAAACATGAATGGACAAAATTAGTACTTAAATGTAAAACTTGTAATCACTGCTTAATTAGTACTTAATTAGTACTCAAATGTAAAATTAACCACTATTTTAAGCTGAACCCGATTCCTTTCTCACCTCATCAGCCGTAGCATAAGCACCGTACCCGCTTTCAGTATACTGATCAGTTGCTATACCATCAGATATCGTTCCACCAGAATTTTCAGGATGAAGACATTCGGTTTGAATATCTTCACCCGGCACTTCGGATACTGGAGATATTGAAGCCCGTGGTGGTTTAGCCCTGGTAGAAATTGAGACCCCAGGCCCTGATTTGCCGAACTTTTGACCTCGACCTCTGTTGCTATTCTTGTTCGATCTGTCGAACAGATGATAGAGGACAAGGGTATTCTGCATAGAGTCAATCAACAAAGTGAGAACAAGAGAAAAAAGAAAAAACTACAAAAAGTTCTTAAACCAACACAGAAGCTACTTATCAAACAAACTAAACTGCGAAAGCAACATAGGCAAAAATAAGATCCTTGATTCAACCTCAAAGGGGTTCGTGCCATCCTCGAGGGTGATCCGGTACTCATGCGCTACCCAATCCGTTTTGGTGCCCTTAGAAGGCCCACGATAGAATACCAGTATCCTTCTTGTTCTAACCAGCTTCCCCACTTTGATCGTGTCATCCTTCCCAGTCACTTTCCAGTACCCAGCTTCGGTTCTCCTGTTCGACCGTTTTCCATTCCGATGCTTAGGGTCTAGTGGCGAGAAGAAGAACCACTCTTGATCTTCAAGGAAAGAGAAATCTACACATAAAGAATCCAGACTGAGCATAAAATTTACGCAACTCAAAACCCAAAGTTAGAATGTCCACCATTTGATACATTTTCTTCCAGAAATCATGAGTGTCCAACACTAATCTTACCTAAACAGTCCAGAAAACTTATGAAAACATGTCAAGTAAGCTTCCGACACATAAAAATTTCATTTTTCTGCTTTCACGACAAAGTGCTGCCAGAGAATCACAAGCATGAGGGTATTATAAACCGAGTAAGAAGATCACCTGGCAAGTCCCAAGGCTCATGTTTACAGAAATGAACTTCGCGAATATGGGAACATTCTCCATCATTGCCACTGTTCTTTGACCAGAGGAAGTCTATGATCTCGTCGTCCGTCGGACGAAGCCGAAGTCCCCGCAGCAGATTCAAAGACGACACATCCATCGGACGCACATACACACACAGAAGGAAGGAGATTCGCCAGAAAGCAAGCTTAGATGAGAAAACCAGAACCTACTCAGAGCACTAAGAACTGTTTAGCTCTCTTCTCGCTGGCAAACGACGCCAAGAAGAAAACTGGCAAAGACTTTAGACAGCGACGTGTTTATATGGTCAAGATGGTCCCACAAACTTCTTGGGTAAGTTTCGTGTAAAATTTATGTTTAGTCCCCTGGATTACATTTTTCTTAATAAATTGGCTCTTCAAGTCCCCATTTTGTGAATCTGATACCCAGAGTTTTTGATTTCTTAGTAATATAATCCTTTCACATTTTCTTGTTTAAGTAAATATTTTTTCTTATATAAAAAAATTTCACACAATATTTGATGATGTAAAAATTAATTTAAAAGTGTAAAAAGTTTTGTTTATAAAAAAAATATTTTTGGATAATATTTAAATAATATGATATTCCTTTTTATATCATTCTTAACATTTTTCATGTATATTATTATATATTTCATCATTAATCATTCCCGTTGATATCATATTCCATCCCATATTTTTTAACAAAAATAGTCTTTCATATGAATTTCTTAATTCGCTTCATGATAGCCATGCAAGTATTTTTTAAAATTAATCGGAGACTAAGATGGATTTAAATTTTGTTATAAGCTCAAATCCCCATAGACTTACCTCAATTAAAAACAAAATTGACAATTAATGTAATTTATCCCACTGCAGTAACTCAGCCTTGAAGCACACGAATACTATTGCGGCTGCTTGCTGGGGAAGCCGAGACAGAAAAGGGAGAATGTCTCGTCGTAATTAAAGATTAATGGAGAGTGTCAGAATCTTTTTCCCGTATGATGGACTACAAAGTGGGCTCCTCGAAAGCGACCCTCACTCATACTGTTCTTCAGTTCTTGATAGCTGTGACTTTTTTTTAGTATATAGTACTGAAAAAAGAAACAACATTCCCATATCTCCTTACATTTAGATTTTTCTCTTTACTCTTCAATATCTTCAAGTAAATATTTAATATTTTGAAGCTAAAATAATTAATTAAGAATTTAAGTTTAATTTTGTATCCTTTCATTTATTATTAGAGATGTGTCAAAAGTGTAAGAACACTCTAATATCACTTACTAGAGTAATATTATACAGTGAAATTGAAGTAGCAACACAATAGTGGAGTAATTTTTACAATGAAGTAGGGGAAGTAACCAAAGTAGTAATAGTAGGTAAGTGGTAGTTATAAAATAGTTGAGAGCAAGAAATCCTAAAGAGAATTGTGGGAATTGGCCGTCTCTCCCAAATGGAGAGATGCCTCTCTTTTACATACAAGAAGGCATAGTACATTTATAATACATTAAGACAAATATGACATAATATGGACAGATATCTCTACACAATACATTTATTACAATATAGACATGACTCATAAATGTATGGTCATTAATGACTTTGACACGTGCCTCTTTTCTTCTTTTTCCCTTCTTTGTCCACCATGCTTTGTTACGCTGTGTTAGTCTTCATCCATAGGCTGCATCGCCATTCTTCGTTCTTCTTGGAACAAGTGCTCTAGTTCTTGGTCATATGCCTCTAGCTCTTCCTTTGTTGGTTCATCGAAATACTAGCTGAGATTCATCGAAATACTAGCTGAGATTAATCTCATGGCCACAATATCTCCTATAAGATTGAGCATATCTTTTGGTAGATCAAGATTTGTTCTTGTTGCCATATTCTTGAGCAGTGCTTTTGCTTCTAAAATTTATTAGGGAGTATGAGTATAATATGAGACCATAAAAGGTTTCTCCTTATGGTCTTGTATCTTGCAACTTTATCGGATAAGATTAGTAGGTTGTCTGCCAGAATCCTCTTCTTTCCAGTCAGTTTTCCCACCTGGATTTGCTGCTTCTTCCCAGTCACTTTCCAGTAGCCAGCTTTGGTCGTCCTCTTCGACTGTTTCCAATTCCGGTGCTTCGGGTCCAGTCGCTAGAAGAAGTACCACTCCGGATCCTTCGTCTTACTGCCAGAGCGAGCTACACTTAAACAAACCAGACTGAGCTAAAAAAAATTTCTGCTTTCACGACGAAGTATGGCCAAAGAATCACAAGCATGAGAGTACGATCAACTGAGTAAGAAGATCACCTGGCAAATCCCAAGGCTCAGACTTCAAGAAGGGAACGTCGGTAATAAAGCTACATTCCTCACCCTTCCCACTGTTTTTTATCCGCAAGAGTTTGATGATTTTCTCATCCTTGGGACAAAACCTGAACCCAGCGGCAGATCAAAAGACAACACAGCCATCAGGCGCACGCACGCACACAGGCCAGAGGAAGAAGTTGTGTTAGAGAGCAAGCTTTGCTTAGAAAACCGGAACCTCTCCAAAGAACTGAGAACTGTTTAGCTTTCTTCTCATAAGCAGCTGACACCGAGGAAGAAAGCGTCGAAGGCTGTGTATAGTTTTCGCCCTGCGCAGTGACATGCTTATATAGACAAAGAGGTGATCCCCCTAAAACCCTCTTGCAGAAGCACCTTCGTTACTATCTGAGAATCAGTGAGAAGATTTTTTTTTCCTTTTCTATATATCAAATATTTTTAATCGGTACTCAAAAGTTCTCACAATGTTCTGCTTACAACTGAAATAACGATGTCTTTAAATAGAGGTCTAAACCTAATGCTAGAACAATTAGTAATACTCAAAACCTAAGTCTGGTAGGATCAAGGAAAATAAAAACTAACCAAATTAAGATCTTAAACAAATAAGGCATAGGATCCCAACAAATTAAGGACCTTAAAATAGTAGGAATCCTAACAGGAATGGAAACGCGAGATAGTAGAAATCCTGACATGAATGGAAACTCCAAGTAGTAGGAATCCTGATAGGTATGGAAACTCCAGATAGTTGGAATCATGACAAGAATGGAAACTCCAAATAATAGGAATCCTAGTATGAAATGAAACTCCAAATAGTAGGAATCCTGATAGGAATGGAAACTCCAAATAGTAGGAATCATATAGGCTAGGCCATTAGCATGAACTGGCATAGTTACTCCCGCATCAAGTAGCTAGCCCCCTTTATATGGTTAAATCATTTCCCTTCACTTTTCGATGTGAAAGAATAAAGTTAGTTATGCAAGTGTCATGGATCTTCTTTTACCTTGAAGGTTGATTTTAATTAAAAGGAGTAACCATTTCGTTTATATAGCTAAATCTTCTTTCTTGCCTTCTCGATTTAGGAAAAGATTTTGACATTATCATATATCCAAATTCATGTTGTCCTTGACATGGATAGGGCCCGTTGCCTACCCACACTAGGGGATAAAAGTCACAAAGCACTACTAAGTGGGATGATTGCCACTAGGGGTATACATTCTACACTAGGGAATTTACATCATTTAAAACCTATAAATCCCATTCCACAACCAATCCATCCGCCACACAATTTCCTTGTCGAAACATATAAGAGATCTTGCATCCTCATGGAAGTAAACGCTGACATTTTATGACAGCATATTGCAAGCACCAAGGCGTTTTCCGCACTTGTTTAATGTAGTTGACTGTAAAGGTAGAACCTAATTCAACCTTATTTAGTACCAAGACTCTCACATGACAAATCTCAAGACCTGTTAAAATTGCATTCATTATGCATGGGTATAATTGCCCTTGCCTAGATTAGTTGAATAGACCATTATTAGATTTTCTCTCCTTGTCCTTCACAATGCCACCTCCAGTACTACAACCAATCCATGGGGCCCTAAGGGTGGAATTGGCGCTCTTGGCAAGGAAACTGGCGGCGGCGGCCCGACCCATGGTGGGGGGGCAGCTGCAATGGCGGTTGGCTGGCCTTGAGCACCCTCAGGTAGGAGCTCGTGGTAGTAGCCATGAGTGAAAGTACCTACATAAGTCACAAGCGTAGAAGTGTAAAACCCATGCCCCTATCCCATGAATGCTATGGTGGAAACTGGGGGAGGAATGCTGAGGCTTGGCTGAGCAACCTAGGAGGTGTTTACTTGTGATACAGGGTTGGCAAGTGTTGGGTTAGCCCCTTGACCTGATGGGGCAAGGTGGGGAGTATGACTCCCCCAAGGACATCATGGCGAATGCTGGTTGGTGGTTGGCCACGACTTGATCGAGCTGACCCAACTAAATCCTCTTTAATGACAACCATTGTTACCATCTAGCACATGCCAAGTTCTTGAGGTAAGAGGTGGTAGTGGTGGTGCAGAGCTGGAGCGGGCTGGTTGTAGTGCCTGCAACATCTATATAATCTTATCTTGGGATGTACACAAATTATTGACTTCTTCTTAAGTAGATGCTGACAGGGCTTGGACTTGGTAGATTTTGTCCTCCAAGGTGGGTATAGGGTCATCTGTAGGAACATTAGCATGTGCTTCGACCATTACTGTTACACAAGTTTGTGCCCTTGTTTGACCCCACAAGTAGGTGCCAGAACGTTGGCTCTAGGTACGACTATTAGGACAAGAGTCCTCAAATTCCACAATTAATAATACAAGAAACCCTAAATGGAAGAATATCTTGTTTATTAATATAAATCACTCTAGAAGAATGATAATCAAATCACAAGTCTCAAAGTAATTTTCATGATAAACAATAATCCAAACAGGAATAGTATGAATATAAAACTATTATAACTATTCTGAAGAAAGTAATATGAATCTAAGGCTAAAGTTAAAAAACTTAATGATAATAAAGCAAACAATTTTATGATGAACCCCTTTGAAGGCAAAGGGTGCCTTTTATAGGTATAATATAAATCTTACTTCGATTCGAACTCAGCTTCATAACATAAATCTTACTTCAATTTAGACTATATTTTACCTTAAATCATATCTTATCTTATCTTGGTTATATTATATCTTATCTTTAGTCTTTCAGAAGCCTAATCTTAACAGTTCCTCTAATATCCGTTGAGACGATCGGAGGTGGAGGGCGTCACGTCGCAAATCTTAAAAGAAAGCAAGGGGGAGATGTCGCAGGCCTCCTAAAGCAGCGCGGGGATTGATGAATTCGCATTGTGTGCATGCTGCTGGAAATCGTGCAATAAATCTTAAGGTTTGCTGCGCTGGATGGTTGGATGCGTAACGGGCTTGAGTAATTCCGTGAAACGGCTCTGGTTGCATCCGGCCCAATATTTTTTGTTGGCTTGTCTAGACATCCAAGGGTATAACGGTCATTAGACCTGTCGCCTGCATAAAGTGGGGGAAAAGGGGGAAACGAGGCAGAGTCGTACAGGGGGTTGCGCGCGTGATTTAACTTTTTAAAAGGATTGTGAGGAGGAGAGTCGAAGGAAGCCTGATCGGTTACAGCCGCTCGGCCCAAGCTCACGGTGTTGGGATTCCGACTGCGACGAGAGACCTTCTGGAAAGGGGATATTTAAAAGAAAGCAAGAAAAGGTGAGATTCATTCTACTTTGTTAAGAGATTAAAACCCAGGTTAGAGCCTTCCTCACCCGCCTCGTGAGCTTTTTTTCGTGATTTTCTTCTTGTAAGGAATCGATGTCGAATTGACTCGATGGAGGTAGAGGTAGGTAACTTCACGGTGGACGAGGCATGGGATTTGGGGGGAGGTAAGGTGATGTCGCAATTTTCGGCCGGATTAGATGGGACGACAAAGAGGAAGGATTCGTCTGCGCGAGATGGAAGGCTCGACAATTTATCTGGAATTATCCAAGATAATTCACTGGAGGAGAGATCTAGGGTTTATACGATGCGGTCGGAAAAGGGGGACCCTCCGAAAAGCGGATCATTCCGATCAACAGACGTGTGAGTTTCTGAATGCTGTTTATATTAATCTGATATTAAGACTGAAGATAATCATTAATATCGGACTTTTTTATGTGATGCCGTGGTAATTACGACTCATCCCAAACGACTTTTAAGTTTTTACGAAGTACTATTTTGCTGTGAGGTTGTTCCATGTTTGATTTTCCTTTAGGTGCCTTACACTTCAAAATTAAGAATGCACTGGATACTTCCGGTGTTCAAGGAATTCTTAGACTTCCTTGGATGGGTGTCTTTGAGATTTGGTGCTGTTTGCTTTTTGGACGGTAAGGGTGCCTCACTTAAAAGGGTTGTTATGTTATTGCGGACACAACACTCCGATATAAGGCACCTTATTATGTTTAGAAATTCAGGGTGTTTGGATTTGCTTACCTATAACTATTAATGACTTATTGTTTGTGAGGTAAGATTGCTTTCAAAAATAGAATCAATCATTTATCAATGGATGTATGAGTTGCATCACGTTGTTTTTTTCTTGAGTGATCACCAAGAAGATTATCTTTTAAATGAAAATACGTTTTCACTTACCTAGGTGGCTCATTGTTTTCTACTATTGATTTAATATGAATGTAAGATCTTGGAATGATTGTAAAATGTCTGTGCATAATTGGTATATGGTATTTAAACAAGAGACGCATAATATTATTGGGAGTTTTATTTCTAACTGATAGAGAACTTGTAAATGTGGTCAGTGTGCTGAAGGAAATTAGACATTTTGATAGTAGATGTTGACTATTTGGATACGAGAGGGGTACGAATCTGCAATGTTCACTCTTCTTGTTTGTTATGCATTTTGTTTTAGAGGTGTACATATATTTAACCTATAGATATGGTCAATGTGCTGAAAGAATTTAGACGTTTTGATCAGCCTGATGGAACGGCAGCCGAATTGGAAGGTTAAGCCCGACACAGAGCGTTGGCAAAAAGGAATCATTCTGGGACGTGGGTCATATGGATCGGTGTACCAGGCAGTGGACGTGTAAGCTTCTGAATGCTATATGATTTTACTTTTAAAATTTTAACCTCCTAACTGAATGCTGCCTTATTGCATTTGGGTTTTTATTTAAGCATCATTGCACCCAATCTGGGCCACAACCAACGCATAATCCCATTAGGTGGAAATTCCCAAAGGGGAAAGTCACCTCATTGCAAAACTTTGTGTGATGGGAGGAAAAAGAAGAAAGAGAAAAAAAAAAATTAGAAAAGGAAGAAATAGACCTTACTTGGCCACTGTGCTATTCTCATGTTGCTATAAGCTTGTCTCGCCTCCCTCCTTCCCCTTAATTCCCATGGCCTTTAGAGAGGCAGGTTGATAGAAGATTGATTTGCGGCTGCTTTGCAACTTTATAAATTCCTAGATCTGTTTTGTTATTTATGTGCAACATCACATTGGGTTGAGCGACATATGTTTCCGAAAGTCAATTCAGGGGCATTTAGTGTTAAGAAATTGTTGTTTCTGTTGTTTAATGAGTTATGGTCAATTCTATAACTGGGGGCAAGGTTGTTACGTTCTTCATCTCTTGCAACTTAAGGCTGTCTCGGTAATTCAATAGGCTCTGGAACTTTCCAGGAGTTTCTGAGTTACTTGGATTTATTATATGTGAGAGTAAATTCATCGAGAGTAGAAGATGCCCATCTTATGTTGGTGTCCAGAGGGACCAAAATAATATCTTCCATTCTTGGATTGTTTTTTTGTTTCCTATAATTTTGACTTTTATCAAAGAATGATTGCTTTTTGGGCTTTTTTGTGGAGACCGTGGTTTTAGTTGAAACCAACAGGAGGTTAAAATTTACTAGCTGATGTTGATGTCTTTGTATTGGGATATATAAATAAGGAATCATTCTTTTGCACCGATGTATTATTTATACTTGCAATTTGTTGCTAACTTTTCCTACTTGCTCTGCAGTAAGGGAGTCTTCTTTGCGGTTAAGGAAGTTTCGCTGCTTGGTGAAGGAAGTCAAGGAGAGCTAAGCATTGATCAACTTGAGCGGGTGAGATAGGCTTATACTTTATGGTGTTATAATAATCTGGTTTTGAGTAGTGATGTGCAAACTTGACATTATGTTGGGGGGGAAAGTTTACTCTTCCACTCTGCCTTTTCTGCCTAGATTGTATTATCTCATTCCATGCTCCATTTTTCAGGAGATTGCTCTATTAAAGAATTTTGAGCACAAGAACATAGTTCAATATTACGGCACAAAAAAGGTGCACTTTTCTTTCTTGTAAAGGAAAATGAAAATCTTTTCATGTTGTTTTTGTGCCCTGAATTTAGACTTCATAAGAGGCAAAGATGCTGTTAGAGTTCATAGGAAGTGATTATGCATGTCAAATCATTCCTTGTTTTGCACCTTGTGGTGTGACACTTACGACCAGCAAAGAGTGGTGGCTACATGCATATCTATAATAGAGTGAGCACCACATATGTTCCCCCACTGCTTCTTGTTCACGTAATCATAAGAATACCGATAATGTGTCCAGCAATGTAGTGACTTCTCATGCACTTATAGTTGTCGTCTAACTAGATTATCCTTGTGCTTATATCCACAAACACTAAAATTCTTATTGTATAAGGATGATATATTGCATCTCCTAGCACTCCACTTTAAGGGGTTCTACTCTGTTACGGTTTCTTGTTTTACATAAATTTTCCAATTAATCAAGCATATCTTGCATTCTGGTCATGTTGGCTGCAGGATGAAGAGAACCTATATATCTTTCAAGCTCTAGCTACAGAAGGCCCTGTCTTAAAGGTTTTTGAGGAATTTAATTTTCAAGAGTCTGAAGTCCCCGAATACACAAGAGAGATTCTATGTGGTTTAAAGTATCTCCATGATAGAAAAGTGGTTCACAGGTGATACCTACATTCTCTCTTTTGTCATTATGTATGTGATCCGGAGGTTATTTGCTTATCTTGCTCACCACTAGTTTTGAAATTGTCATTGCTTGGTATGTTTTTTTTATAGTCTTATCTTAGCCTTTGCTAGCTTTGTCATCAGTGAGTTTCCCCTTGCTCACAGCAAAAGCATTTCAATTCTTTTTGGGTGAGAAGTGATTGGAGGGAGGGAGGGAAGGGGAAGGGATGTGGAGATGGTATGTTATTTGCAGGATGGCTATGCTTCATGTGTTACCTTCTTAGTTGCTCTGATGGCTTGGCTAATTAAGGCCTTTTATTATGTGTCTCATTTTATTGAAATCAAATTGTTGAAAGAAAGTATAATATTCTTAAAAGATTTCTAACAAATAGTTGTATGAAATTGATTGAGTTGTATTGTTTCATTTAGAATCCCACCACCCTAAATCCTGGTCCCCTAATACACAAAGAGCTAAAACAAACAAAAAAAATGGTGAAGAAGAGCTGAAATAGAAATGATAAATGAGAAGAGCTAAGGGCCTTCACCACAATCTGTCTTGAAGCAAGAGTGAGTGCATCATTTTCTTTTATGTTCTTTTTTCTTAGCTTTTCCTTATGCTCTAGAAGAACACCTAAGCAACTATTTTCTTTTCCCTTTTTCCTCAGAGAAATCCAACTTTTATTTCCATTTCTTTTTTAAAAAAAGAAAAGAAAACTTTACAATCCATGCCCGTAAGATGCAGAAATTAATTCTAATCAGCCTATTAACGCTAAGAACTGTAGTGATTCATATCGTGAAGAGCATGAAGATCTTGAATTATGGTTCGTATTAAAATCAAACCCCTATTTATGATTTCTTTGGTCTAAAAACTTGTTTTTCGTTTAGCCCTTGCTGGTTGCTTCTGAGGTCCTTTAATTCAGAAATTGATTTACTTCGTGAATTCTTCTGTTGGACCTATGTATGTCACTGCACTTGTTGGTGTCCTCATAAACCATGTTTTTCAAAACTACTATTTCTTCTGCCTTCTTTAGAGCAGAAATAAGTATGGACATTTTCCCTTGTTTTCAAGAGCAGGAAAATTTCTGAATCGCTATTTTTGGGCAGATATTACCCAAGCCAATTAATACTCGTATCAGGATTTTCATAACTTTGTTTTCACTTCTCTCACTATCCCATTTATTGGCTTGTTTAATGTGCCTTTCTGAACATTGTATTTCTCTCTCGATTATTATCATGTAATTAAATGGAACCTTTTACCTAGAATGCAAAGAGAATCTGTTGTTTCACTATGTACAAACAAACAGATGCACGATTATGTACTATTTCCAATTGATCAGCTATGTCTTATCTCTTTCTTTCCTATATTGAAGGAATATCAAATGTGCAAACATATTGGCCTATGCGGATGGTACTGTGAAGATTGCAGACTCTGGATGGGCGAAGGTTTTTCTTTCCCCCTTCCTTTTTGATTTTTTCCTCATCTTAAATATATTTGTTTGACTGCCTATTTCTTTCCCTAACATTGGTGGTTGTATCCCTTTACAGGCTACCAAATCCATCAAGGGGACTGCACGCTGGGCGGCCCCTGAGGTTCGTCTTTCCCCTTCCATATTAAATCTAATAATCTAACAGATGAATCCATTAGCATTGAATTCATTTTATGTCAAGTTTCGGACATTAGAGAAAACATGGTCTAAATGTTGACATATTCAAGCAGCTATTAGCCGATGGAATTATTAATTTTGCACGTGTGATGGACTTGATACATCTTGCAGTTGCTTGCCATGGGCTTTGGCTCCTTGCATAGGAAAAACCTCTTTGGATGGCACATTATCTCTTCCTTCCCAAGCTCTGATTCAGCTATTTGATAGAGTCAAAAAATTTCGTTGCAAAGTTCACCAGTACGAAGTTTATTATCTATATATATGCAACTGGATTTTGCAAATGGAAAAATCTGATTCACATAGTTGATTCTTAGTACTTGGGTAGGGCGTTGTTAGGTTACCTTTGATTTCACACGGCATGCTGCATGAATATTTTGGTTAGTTTTTTGGTTTTCACAACTTAACTTAACTTTTCTCTTTAAGTTGTGCATCATATATATATATATATATATATATATATATATCGAAGTCTAGAATGCGTTGGCAACATGTCAAACTTTGTATATATGAGTTGACCTTCTTTACTTCCCCTTTAGCTGGAATCTTTCATATTAGTGGTTAGATTGTCTAATGCTGCTTTTCTCCTTTCCTCTTTTTGTTTGGTGGTTGGGTGAGAGTCCATTTTGATATGCTTGGATATGTTTTCTTGTTTTCAAAGAATTGAACTTACAAAATGGTAGTCAGCTAAAAATTTTCCCATTTGCTGTTTGCAAGGCTGCCTTTGATTAATATGAAAGCATGTCATGTCCAGTGAATTCTGTCCAAGTTTTTGATTATGAATCTATGCATGTACAGGTTGTTAAGAGGGAACCGTACGGGCTTCCAGCTGATATATGGAGCCTTGGATGCACTATATTGGAGATGCTGACTCGTCAGCCTCCATACTCGGATTTGGAGGAGGTGTGTGTCATATTTTTCTTCTTATTTTGATGTTTATTGTTTCAATAACTTCGACAACTTTTGTTAAGGCATGATTTTCTCTTCTGCTTTTGTGATATTGCTTCTTGAATACCTTTGGGAAAAGTTTATTGTGTTTCAAGCATTCAATACTAGAAGGTTCATTTTTCTTTTTTAGAATGCAAAACCCTCGAGTGGAACCTGTAAGATGTATTTCACACCTGCTTAAATGCAATTTTATTTGTTGCGCGACTGTTTGATTTGGTGTTAAAAGCATCCTCAATTGCAACTTGGCAGCCGCAGGTGTTGTCTAAAATTTGGGGTGGCATACCACCTCCTATTCCTGATTATGTCTCAAAGGATGCAAGGAATTTTATCTGTCAGTGCCTACAAGCAGACGCCCATTATCGTCCTACTGCAACTCAGCTCTTGGACCATCCATTTTTAACAAGGTAAAGTTGGACATCTTTAGGCTTGGCATCCACTCATCATGTTAGGTTGAAAATTCTCACCTTTCACTAAAATCCACAAATATATTGAGGTGAGAGTTATTATTTCTTTTTCATACTCATTTGTTGGAAGCTAGATATTTTGCAGTTCCTTCATATTAACTGGACATTGTCATGGGTGTCCCTCGTCCCATGGAAACTTTCTTACTAATGGAAGAAATGAGAAGCCTCAAGACACCTAAAACATTTTTCTTTGCCCTTTATGTATAATTGAATTTTCACTTGATATTAGTTAATCAACACAGCTTTCCTAATCTATCCGTGAACTTGAATTTAAGTTTCACATTTTGGGTAACTTCAAATTTCTTGATTCATCTTAAGAGAAAATTAAACGATTTATTTATATTTTGCATTAGTCTTATTGTTTTTGGTCACTAATACAAATACCTTTGCTCTTAACTTCAGAACCATGGTTAGCGCCGCAATGGATCTATAAGACAAAAGCACAAAAGGGTGCAGGTTACAAATTATTTCATCGTGGAACAAGAAAAGAAGACTTCTTTGTTGTAGGGTGAAAGTGAGATGTTGCTAAGCTTATTTTATTTTCGTTGAAGTGATACTTTCGGGACTTTTTGTTTCAGAACATGCACAGTAAAGATGTAATAGGGAGCTTCCCTGCCACAAACGAGATGCTTTTGTGCGTAATATGGTAAGGAAAGAACATTTATTTTATAAACGAAACAAATGCATGTGATTCTTTATTTTAATTTAAGATAATACTTCGTAATCACATTTTTGAATTGGTCATTTTCCCAACGCTTTCGTATAGAATAAATCTTTTGGACTAATTTTGTAAAAGATAAAACTATAAAAAGAATTATAGGAAGATTAAACTAGAATAACTAATTTATTGTGTTTTTATTCTGTCTACATGAAGAGAACTATGATGTTTTCCTTAATATTTTTGGTTATGTCAATAAGAAACAAGGGAAGAATAAGAAGAGTTTGAGCTTGCATAGGTAATGGAAAAGTGCAAATGGAAGAAGCGGAGCTTAATTTGCCAAAAAGATAAGGCTATTGGAACTTTTGAAAGGGATAAAATCAAATGAGGGTGACAGTCAAGGAATAAAGGGCCTAGTGTCACGGGTCAAGATTCTGTCTTAAAAGATAAACCTAATGGGGGAATAATTAGACTTTTTGATATGATTAGAAAGAAGTGTTGGTGGGCCCCTTTACTTACCTCACATAAGGAGTACGCTTCTTGTCCACCCAATACTAAAAGATTGTAGTCAGTAGCACCATTGTGTGTACCCATTGCCTACCCCGTATGAAGAGATAATAGTCACAAGCTCATTAGGTTGGCTTGCGGTGTGGCTTTAATATCACTTGTCATGGGCTTGGTTTTCATCCCAAAAGGTCACCCCAATGAGAGGAGTGGCTAGCCTCCTTTATATGGTCAAATCATTTCCCTTCACTTTATGATGTGAGAGAATGAAGTTTGTTATGCAAGTGTCATGGATCTTCTTTTGTCTTAAAGGCCGATTTTAATTAAGAGGAGCAACCACCTCGTTTATATAGCTAATCTTCTTTCTTACTTTATTGATTTAGGAAATTTTTTTGACATTATAGTTCTAACCACCCCCTTTTTTAGCTTTCTTTATAGTTATACTGTCACTATTTGGATTATTGTTCGTTGTGGAAATTTTCTTGAGACTTATGGTCCGATTATCATTCTTCTAGAGTGATTTATATTAATAAATGAGGTATTCTTCCATTTAGGGCTTTTTGTGTTCTAAAATGTGGTATTTGAGGACTTTTGTCCTAATAGTGGTATCAAGAGCCAACATTCTGGCACCTACTTGTGGGGTCCAAACAAAGGCATAAACCCATGCAGCAACAATGGCCGAAGCACGGGCTAATGTCCCTACAAATGACCCTATACCCACCTTGGAGGACAAAGTCCACTAAGTCCAAGCCCTATCAGCATCTATTCAAGAAGAAGTCAACAGTCAACGTACATCTCAAGATAAGATTATACAGATATTGTAGGCACTACAGCCAGCCCACTCTAGCTTTGTACCACCACCACCACCACCTACCTCAAGAATTTGGCATGTGCCAAACGACAACAATGGTTTTGTCATTATAGAGGATCTACATGGGTTGGCTCGATCAAGTCATGGCCAAACCAACTAGCACTCGCCATGATGTCCCTGGGGCAAGTCATGTTCCCCACCTTGCCCCATTGAGTCAAAGGGCTAACCCAGCACTTGTCAACCCCGTATCACAAGTAAACACCTCCTGGGTTGCTCAACCAGGCCTCAACATTCTTCTCCCAGTTTCCACCATAACGTTCATAGGATAGGGGCATGGGTTCTACACTCCTACGCCTATGACTCATGCAAGCACTTTCACTCATGGCTATTACCATGGGACCCTGCTCGAGGGTACTTAGGGCCAACCAACCACCACTGCAACTACCCCCCCACCATGGGCTAGGCCACCATTGCTAGTTTCCTTGCCAAGACTCCAATTCCACCCTTAGGGCCCTATGGTCACATGGTTGGGGACCCACCTGGTGTGGACCCATTACCTTTGGGTCCACCCCAGGTTATGTGTCCACTCACCAAGGACCTTATGTAACTTAGGGGCCGAATCAGCAAGGCCCACAATTAGCTTGGGGACCTCGCCTCTTGGGGCCCCATGCAAATTGGGGGCCCAATTTCGAGGGGTTTGCAAACCATGGACAGCCTATAGGAGACATTAAAAGGCCTAATTTTGATAGATATAACTCCCACATAGAATGACAACTTGGTGGTAGAACAACTATAGGTAATTCTGGATTCCATGCTGACCGTCCTAATTTTCTTAAGTTTAATGGTATGAAACCAAGGGAGTGGATAACTAGTAGTGAGTTTTATTTCCGCTTTGACCTAATAGATGAGTTTGCAAAAGTCGAATATGTTTTGGTTTATTTTCATGATGTTGTTGTTGAATGGGTTAAGAATTATCTCAATGCCATAGGAAGGGTAAGTTGCAATTTAAGGAAGATTTATGTGATAAGTTTGAAATGAAAGGATCGTGGGAACATTCCACCTCCTACGGCAAACCTCCATGGTGATTATCTATATCAAAGAATTTGACAGATTATGCTTTAAGGTATTAGCAAAGAATCCGGGATGGATGGAGGAAGGTTTTTTGGAAGCGTTCTTAGTTGGTCTACAAGAAGAGCTTAAAGGACCCGTCTCTATGTTGCAACCCAACAACCTTAAACAAGCATTTAAGTTAGCATTGAAGTTGAAAAGTTTGGGCCACAGAAAGGTAATGGATTAGGCACAAGTTAGTCATGAGCCAACCATTCCTTAACAACCAAGACTAATAAAGACACACGCTTTTCCATAAGGTGTATTACAAGTTCACATATGTTAGCCTAACAGGAACAAGGTTTGTGCTATTATTGTGATAAGAAGTGGGTTAAGAGACGTGTGTAAGAATAAGCAATTGTTCTTAATGATTAATGAGGGAGAACAAGCTAAAAACTTAAACAACGAATTTGCATTAGCACGACATAAGTCAGCAACGGTAGAGGTAGAGGAAGATGACGTTATTTACATTCATGCCATGTTTGGAGGATCCTCATTTAGCACCTTCCAATTAGAGGCCATTTGTGGTAAAACTAAAATCAACATTTTGTTTGATATAGGTGCAATGTATAACTTCGTTGACTCCGAGTTGGCAAGGAGGTTGGGTTGTGAAATCAAGGAAGTGTCCCCCTTTAAAGTTAAGGTTGTTGAAGACCACCACCTAAGGGGTAACACTAGGTGCTGCAAGTTTCCTTGGCAAACTCAAGGCCATCAGTTTGTTATGAAGGTTCGACTATTGCCATTAAGGGGTTGTGATGCAGTATTAAGAATGCAATGGGTTGAAACAGTTAACCCTATTGGGTTAGATGTGATTAACAACACCTTGACCATCCAAGTAGTGGGAGCACCAATTGTGTTAAAAGGTCTTCGACGAGAAGGTGCATCATTAACATCCATTAATAGGCGAAGTTTTTGTAAATGGGTAACATATCACCCATATTGTGTAGTGGCACAGCTTTAGGCCATGGATATAGCCTTAACTGAAAAGTTACCTATAGAGTTAGATGGGTTAATGGTAAAGTTTAATGATAAATTTGTAGTCCCTAAACAACTTCCCTCGATATGCGAGTTTGATCACCACATTCCCTTACGTGAAAGGAGTGCATCAGTTAGTATTAGGCCTTACCAATACCTATATGTGCAAAAGGCCGAAATTGAGAAGATGGTAGCATAAATGCTATCCACGGGGGTCATTTGTAATAGCACTAGCCCTTTTGCTTTCCCAGTGCTCTTAGTCAAGAAACATGATGGTAGTTGGAGGTTTTGCGTAGATTTTTGTGCATTCAATAAGGGAACAGTTAAGGATAAGTTTCCAATACTAGCGATTAATGAACTACTTGATGAACTTCATGGGGCATCTTGGTTTTCGAAGTTAGATTTGAGATCGGGGTATCATCAGGTATGAGTGTTCTCACCAGACATCTCAAAGACTGCCTTTCAAACTCATCAAGGACATTATAAGTTCATTGTTATGCCATTTGGGTTAATCAATGCACCGACCACCTTCCAAGGTCTTATGAACCCTATTTTTCGACATCACCTATGAAGATTCGTGCTAATCTTTTTTGATGACATACTAATCTATAGTTCAAATTGGGAAAGTCACGTGCAACATTTACGCATTGTTTTACAACTCTTAAGGGATCACCAATTATATGCAAAGTAGAGTAAATGTGCTTTTGCAAAAATAAGAATTGAATATTTATGGTATATTATTTCAAGACAAGGCATTAGGCTGACCCACAGAAAATCAAGGATATGGTTACTTGGCCCCTTCTATCCACAATTAAGCAGTTGAAAGGGTTCTTAGTTTTCACCCGTTACTACCGTAGGTTTGTTCAGAATTATGGGTAAATAAGTTGACCCTTAACACAGATGTTAAAAAAGGGAGGATTCCAATGGCCAGATGAAGGCCTTTAAGCCTTTGAGAAACTAAAAAAGGCCATGAGTTCTACACTTGTACTAACAACACCAGATTTTGATAAGGTCTTTGTGTTAGAAATTGATGTAAGCTATGCAGGAATAGGCATAGTGTTGATGCAACAAGGGAGGCCAACTGCTTACCTTAGTAAGGCACTTGCACCAAAGCATTTAGGCCTCTCCACCTATGAGAAGGAATTGTTAGCAATTGTATTGGCAGTTCAAAAGTGGAGGTCATACTTGTTAGGTAATCATTTTATCGTACGTACAAATCATAGTAGTCTAAAACATTTGTTAGACCAACGAGTGTCCACACCAACTCAACATAAGTTGCTTACTCGGGTTTGATTATAAAATCCAATACAAGCGAGGAAGTGAGAATAGAGTTGCAGATGCCCTTTCACGATTATCAAGGGATTCAAAAGGCATGGATCTACAGTCTATATCTATACTATGACCTACTTGGATACTAGAGGTGCTACAAAGCTATGAAAGGGACATTTTCATTGAAGACGTTGTTGCAGAATTAGCAATTGATCCTTCAAGCCACCCCAAGTACCGTTTAACAAAAGAGGCGTTACAATTTCAAGACAAAATTGTAATGGGAAATCACGGGTTATTAAGAAAGTAGATAATACAGTAGTTACATGATTAAAGTAGATAATACAATAGTTACATCTCACTCCCTCCATCGCCTTCTCTCTCTAGAATCTCTCTCCCTCATAGGTTTTTGGCTCACTACGGCGTGTGATGGTCATTAGGATTTATCAATGTGGGATGGCAGCCGGGATTTGAGTTAGCTCATTGACATGGCCTTGCTCGATGCCACTGTGGCGGCGTGTTATGACCCTGGATTAGCAAGAACAAGAACACAAGAACCTAGGGAAAATCGGGCAGGATCTCCCTTGAATATTGGATAAATCCCTTAATTACAACTAACAAGTTCCAACAAATTTTAACACCAAAACATTTAGATATCTTCTAGTCACTACCATATAGATTACGGCTACAACTACCGCTAACTAAGTTACTACTAAGGCTACACTAAGGAGTAGTTAAGAAAGGAAAGAATAGACATAATCTTCCGGGTTGCCTTCCTTATCGTTCTTCAGTTATCTTTACTCTTCCCTAAAGCTACACATTTTCCATTATTGCCCTTGCTTGAAAGTCCTTCTTGCCCTTACTTATCCACATGCCTTTCATCTGGGACTTCAAAGCTAGAAGAATAACCTTTCCTACATTTTCCAACTCCTCCTCTAGGAGTTAAATGATCCACAGTTCCAATAAAAATAGTTATACTTATGCAGTTCAGGTTAAGTTTATTTCAAACCTATTATTCCCATGAAATTTTTATTATACCGAATAAGAGAAAACTTATAATTAAGTTAGTAATTAGATTAAGTTTTTAAATCTTTTAACTTAATATCACAATGGTAAAATTCGTTATATTCCGTACGACCTAAATTAAAGTGTTTCTGGGGGCCCACTAGCTTGTCCTTTTGGGCACTAATGAAGGGAAAAAGGTTCTCCACTCTGCATTATTCTTTAATTTCTTTAAAAAGATTCCTCCCTCTTTCAACGCGGTTTCTCCAGCCACCACAACAGTATTCTTGTGGATCAAGGAGGCTTTTATCGCTTTGGGATAATTATATCAAAAGTTAATTTTTTAATGGAGGTAACTTTGTGGCGTGGAATGGCTGCCCACGTCCTACATTCGCCATTTCGAAACAGCCAGAATATTCTAGAATTCCCCCTTCTCTGGCCCCTTTGGTGTATAATAATTTTCTTTATACTGCGAATTTTTTACTATTCATCCCGTGATGGAAAATGACCCATTTATGTAGTAATAAAACGCACTAATTTACTCAACTACAAAGCATCGAGGGAGGATATATTTCCGAATAACAACAAACTTAATTCAAGCTCTAATCATGAAACCCCCAATTATATCAAAGTTAAGGTTTCAAATTTACAAGGAAGTTTATATGCAAATGATAATATGAGCTTAATCAGCACACAAACAGTTTAATCTAACAGTGAATATTCACAAGAATATTAGAGTTAAAGAATATTATCGAAGATTTTGAACTTTCTATACAAATCTATGAAGAATGCCGTGAATATGTAAGCTTCGATTTTCCTCAATCTTCCAATCAAATTTTCATCAAAAGCTCCAAACAAAACTTAAAAGCATCTCTTTATAGAAGATATCAAGCCAAATAGCTTTTCTAGGGTTTCTGTTCAAACCTGAGAAGCCCATTATGAATAATCCCATTGAGACTTGACAGAGGCTCCCTCAAATAGTAGTACGAACAACAATAGATCATTCTTCTAGCCGTTCTAACATTCCTATCACTTTAGATTTCTTCTTGTTGAAGAATCGGTGACAAAAAGAGTGAGGAGAACGAGAGAAGATGCTCGGCTTCTTGGTAACCCTGATAGGGTTCAAATGATTCTTCACATCATGAAGGCTTAAAAGACTTCTCCTTAAGTGAAACAACGTCATAGCCAGTTAATGATATAGTAGATGGGCTAGGCTTGCAGGCTTGGCTTGCGGGTTAAGCTTGTGGGCTTAGCTTACGAGTTGAGCTTGCGGGCTTGGCTTGCGAGCTCAGCTGGCAAGCTTGGCTTACGGGCTTAGCTTGCGAGCTCTTAGCTTGTGGGTTGGGCTTGCTTCCAAGAGCTTGATCCATTGAATAATAATTTGCATTCCAACTAAATAAAAATCAATCATTATGATCTTGATTTTTTGGCCTTCATAGCATAATTCTTGATTCGCATGTACCTACAATTGCATAAATCCAAGTATCAATTTTCCTTTAAATATTCAAACATTTCTTGAGCCTTATACAATATTTTTCAAGGTATTGTATGAGGTCAATCTATGAAGGAATGTAGGAACCCGACTACTTTATAATATCATTTATTGATATTATAATTTGCACACCTTTTACTTCCTTGATGTTCAATATTGCATATAATCATATGAAAAGAAAAACATTTTTACAAACATTATATGCAACCAACATTTTGTCACAACAAAACATACCTTTTTCCAATAATCTACCACTTTTTTATGATGACAAAATTTACAAAGTTTAAACATATAATAGCACATGTTATCAATTGAATGATCATAATTTGCATTTCAAGATATGGCATGTTCATGTTCACTTGTGCAACCGATGTTTAGGTTCATATGTCAATATCATGTTTTTCATTTATCATGGCAGCCATCATGAAGAGATATGTGCAATTCCAAACATCATACAAGAAACATTATCCCACTTTCTGCACTGTAAGTCAGAAATGGAGCATTCATGTGCTAAATGCTATCTTTGTTATCTTGAACATTCATGTGCTAAATACCATCTTTCATGCTATCTTTGTTATCTTTCTCCCCTTTTTTGTCATAACCAAAAATGATAGATATACGGCATAGGTGAAGTGATAAATAGCATAAGTAAAAGCTACGAGAGAGTGTAGGAAGACTTACTTGATCAGAGGTCTCGAATACATAGTGCTCTCCCTCAAAGTAAAAGCTTTGATGAAGAGATAAAAATATAGAGTAAAGCATAACAAAGCACATTCAAGAATTATATGCAAGTAGAGACATGCCAAGCTCTCTTCGAAGAGTATAAAATCTTTCTTTATCTAATGGTTTGGCAAAAATATCAGCCAATTTCTGATCAGTACGCACAAATTCAAAAGTAATGTCATTTTTCTGCACATGATCTCTAATAAAGTGATGTCTAATTTCAATATGCTTGGTTTTAGAGTGATGTATAGGGTTCTTTGTCAAATTTATAGCACTAGTGTTATCACATTTTAATGGAACATTTGAAGAGTTAATGCCATAATCTTTCAATTGTTTCATCCATAAAATTTAAGCACAACAGCTAGTAGTTGCAATATATTCAACCTCAGTAGAGGATAAAACTACACTATTTTGCTTTTTAAAGAACCAAGAGACAAGCATGTTCCCAAGGAAATGGCAAGCACCACTTGGGCTTTTCCTATCTATTTTGCATCCAGCATAATCAAAGTCACTAAAAGCATGGAGATCTAAAGTTATATCTCTAGATTACCAAATTCCTAGATAACAATTTCTTTTAAGTATCTAAATATTCTCTTAACCACAGTCAAGTGTTGTTCTTTAGGATTAGATTGATATCTAGCACACAAGCACACACTAAACATGATATTAGGCCGAGAAGCAATCAAGTACAACAAAGAACCAATCATTCCTCTATAACGTTTTGAATCTATACTAATTCCTTGTTCATCATGTGATAAAGATGTAGATGTACTCATAGGAGTGTCTATCAGTTTAGCATCATGCATTTTGAATTTCTTAAGTAGTTCATTGGTATACTTAGTTTGACTTATAAAGATTCCTTTACTAGTTTGTTTGATTTGTAAACCTAGAAAGTAAGTTAATTCATCCACCAAACTCATCTCAAATTCATGTTGCATAAAATCAACAAATTGTTCTCACATAGTAGAATTTGTGGAACCAAATACAATATCATCTAACATATATTTGAACAATCAAGATATCTCTTCCTTGTGATTTAATGAACCAAGTATTATCTACTTTATCTTTTCTAAATCCAGTTTTAGTTAGGAAAGTACTTAATTTGTCATACTAGGCATGTAGGGCTTGTTTAAGTCCATATAAAGCTTTGGAAAGTTTAAACACATAATTTGGACAAGTTGAATCTTCAAATCCAGGTACTTGTTCAACATATACTTCTTCTTTTACAATACCATTCAAATATGCACTCTTTACATCCATTTGGAAAATGATAAAATTCATACAATAAGCAAAAGCAAGTAACATTCGGATTGCTTCTAATCTAACTACCGGTGCAAAAGTTTCATCATAGTCAATTCATTCTTCTTGACTATATTCTTGTGCAACTAATAATGTAAAGTGTTACATAGTTTTTAATATGGTTCTTTTACGGAACATAGAAAAATATAATCTTACATGAATCTTTATTAATTTGGTTTCTTGAGTATTTCTTTTATTAATTGAAGAATAAGATGGGATTCTAGAACCTTCTGGCCAGTAGCGGCCGCGGGCAACAGATCCATGAAGCTTTGCCCCCTTCACCAAGTTTCCGACGAGGGGGGCCGCACCTCCTACAGTGAATAGTGCTCTTTTTGACTGAAATGCTATTTACTCTTAAATTCAACTTTTTAATATAATTACGGAGTCACTTGTTGAGTACGCTGCTCCCAAGGGCCCACTGTGTTGTACTTTTGGGCACTAGTAATAAGGAAAAGATTCTCCACTCTGCATTACTCTTTTAATTACTACAAAAAGATTCCTCCTTCCCCAACAAGTTACCTCAATTAAAAAAAAAAGACAATTAGCGTTATTATCCCACTCCACTAAAGTCATCCTTGGAGCACACGAATACTGTTGTAGCTGCTGAGTAAACCGCAGGAAAAAGGGCAGAATGCCTGGTCGTATTTAAAGAGTAATGGAGAATGTCAGAATCCTTTTTCCCGCACAAAGGGCTAAAAAGGGGTTCCCTGAAACCGACCCTCCTCAGACTGTTCTTCAATTCTAGATAGCTGGGACTTTTTTTTTTTAATATATAGTACTGAAAAAAGAAAGGAAGAAGATACTTTTTTTGGTTAAGGTAAAAATATTCCCATATCTCCCTATCTTCAAATATTCTCTTTATTCTTTAACATCTTTTAAGTAAATATTTTGAAGCTAAAATAATGTAGAAATATTCTACATCGGTAAACAATTAATTAAAATTACCTAACCCACCAGAACATGACAGGTTAGGTATTAAATCAGGCTGACAACTTTCCGAGTTGTCTTTCCCAGTGTGTATGTATGTATTCTGCGACGTAAAACCATAAGTTCAGTTTCATTACTCGATTTTTAGCCAGAACCTGCATCTTCTCTGGCAATCCATGAATCTCAGCTCCTTTAAGGAGTTACTCTTTATTGAGCAGCTCTTTTAAGGAAAATTTTGTGGTAACTTGAACAAGGGTAATGCTTGTAGTAAACAGAAGAACTACTTGATGAACACAAACGTGAAAAAATGCATAGCTAGTACGCATAGAGAAGCACCATCCCTGCTATTCCAATACGTAATGATTTTAAAGGTGTCGCATTTGTATATATTGTAAGAGAAATCAATAGTAAAAAACAGTAACCTACCATCAAAAGAAACATCTATACAAATTACATACATCATAGCAAATGTAGAGTACTGAGTTCTTCAAACTTACATAACAATTGAAATAAACTTAAGATACAAGCTTACAACACACTTAAAAATTCTTAATACAGACCAGCCCTAGACGGGCAAGAGTACTCATAAACATTTTCAGTACTCGCACTCGTAGTCTTCAAGAGCCATCAACTTGACATCGTCCCTAAACTTGAAAACCTGCAACGCTTGATAATCTTCAAGTAAGAGCTAAATACCAATTCCTAAAGTAAGTTGGCATTCAACCCTCGCCGAACGAACATCAAAGACATCTTATAGGCATAATCTTCAGATTGGGAAAGATGGGATACTTGACAGTCGTCTTGGTATGTTTAGTAAAGACAACTGAATCAATATCTACCGAGTATAGAAGAGTGCTTGCTCGGCTTTTCTGCCGAGCAAACACTAGAGTAGAACGTTTGATTTCTGTTGAAATTACTTGGTTGTTCAAAGACATCCAGACATAGGTTGTGAGCCATTTTTTCGGGTCACATACATCTGAGCATCAAATAGATAGGTTGTAAACCCATTTTGGGTAGGTTTTAAACCCACTGTTTGGGACATCCAGCTGGGCATCCAGAAATATAGTTGTAGACCTATTTTTTCGGTCATACACACCTGGGCATCCAGACAGATGCCAGGATAAAGTTGTAAGCCTATTTTTTTGGCCATATACGTCTGGGCATCCAGACATATGCCGGGGAATTTAGACATATGTCTGGGTATTCGAAATAAGTTGTAGGTGTACAACCGATTTTTCGTGTTGAGAAGATAGTATGGAATAGAAATGTGAAACTGACAGAGTAGTTGGAATAGTAATAAGAAAGGGATTTGGTTTTAGATGTAGGAAAAACTTGTTGAGAAGATTCTAGACTCAAGGAAACTGATTGCGAAATCTACTACCTATCGAAGTTTTACTGGTTTCAAGGTTTTGGGTTTTTGATTGACAACCTTCAATCAGAAGAGAGATCTGATTGAAGAACCTCCAACATAGTTGTTGGATAGAGTGTGTAACGAACCTGATGAAGTCTCTCCATAGATCTCTTCAGACCACATAGAGTCTTTAGACGTCGGGTCCAACTGTCACACACAAGAAGCAATGAAAGATTTAGTTTTTGAAAAAAGAATACAGAAACTCATGGCATTCAAACTGCAACACAATTTATAAGCAATATTCACCAGTGCATTGGGCTTTTTCTGCATTCGGTGCACTGTTGATCCGTGGTCTTTGATAGATTCTATGTTTTCCTGGGTCTCACCGCCAAAAGCTATGTTCTTTTGACTGCTAGGATCATTGTGAAGGACCTCATCGGGATTATCAAATATTGAATCGCCAAATACAGTAATGTCTAGCCTATTCGGGCCAACCTGGGAAGGCCCCCAAAGAAGGGACTCTAGGTCATCGCAGTTCCAAGAATAACCTGAGTCTTTTTGCATCTCCGTAGATAATGAAGAGAGCGCTGATGAGCAGAACCAGCTCAAACATGGTGACTCCGGTACGCCATCAGACATATTTGAGTCCACCATCTACAAAATCAACTTAAATATTAGATATAAATGATGAAAATGGTTAACTAACTGTCTTTACAAGTGAGAATTTATTCTTCTTTTAAGTAGGAAATCAATAACTTTCTCACCTCACCAGCTGCTACTCCGGTCACTTGATCTTTCCTGGCGCTTTCATCATCAACAATTTGATTTTCGTTCAGATCATCAAGAGACAATACATCATCACGTGAAAAAGAGACATTGGCTGCTGACTGATTTGCGCCATATTGAGAAGTCACCCCAACCTGATGGCAGTTTAGGTCATCAGTGACAGGTTGAGATGTGCAACCAATCTCTCCTTGCACCTCCAACTCAAGTATAGAGACTAAAGTGCTCCAAGCTGTTGACTCTGGCGGGACATCAGACATATCTAAGTCCCCCACCTGCAAATCAACTCAATGTTAGAAGCACGAAGACAAGACAATTGTTTAACTGCCGCTGTAAGAGAGAGGGAATTCTTCTAAGCTAGAAATCAGCGTCTTTCTCACCTCATCAGGTGTTGCTCCAGCCACTTGATTGTTCACAGCGAACAAGTTATCACCAATATCATTAAACATGGTTGATACCGCAATATTTGGTGTCGTTGTTCCACCAAATGTAATTGCGGGATTGCTAGCTTCCTCTCCAGATGCTGGAGACAGTGAAGCCCGTGCTTGGTTAAAAACTGCTTCTTCAGGAGAAGATTTAGGCGTAGTAGTAACAGCAGCTGTATTAGAAAGTGCGGTTAAGGGGGTCTGAGGGTCGATCTCCAGTTGCAGATCAACCTGATGGAAAAAACATGAATGAACAAAATTAGTACTTAAATGTAAAACTTGTAATCACTGCTTAATTAGTACTTAATTAGTACTTAAATGTAAAATTAACCACTATTTTAAGCTGAACCCGATTCCTTTCTCACCTCATCAGCCGTAGCATAAGCACCGTACCCGCTTTCACTATACTGATCAGTTGCTATACCATCAGATATCGTTCCACCAGAATCCTCACCCTGCACTTCCGATACTGGAGATATTGAAGCCCGTGGTGGTTTAGCCCTGGTAGAAATTGAGACCCCAGGCCCTGATTTGCCGAACTCTTGACCTCGACCTCTGTTGCTATTCTTGTTCGATCTGTCGAACAGATGATAGAGGACAAGGGTATTCTGCATAGAGTTAATCAACAAAGTGAGAGCAAGAGGAAAAAGAAAAAACTACAAAAAGTTCTTAAACCAGCACAGAAGCTACTTATCAAACAAACTAAACAGCGAAAGCAACATAGGCAAAAAAAGATCCTTGATTTTACCTGAAACGGGTTCGTGCCATCCTCGAGGGTGATCCGGTACTCATGCGCTACCCAATCCGTCCTCGTGCCCTTAGAAGGCCCACGATAGAATACCAGTATCCTTCTTGTTCTAATCAGCTTCCCCACTTTGATCGTGTCATCCTTCCCAGTCACTTTCCAGTACCCAGCTTCGGTTCTCCTGTTCAACCGTTTTCCATTCCGATTCTTCGGGTCTAGTGGCGAGAAGAAGAACCACTCTTGATCTTCAAGGAAAGAGAAATCTACACATAAAAAAACGAGATTGAGCATAAACTTTACGCAACTCAAAACCCAAAGTTAGAATCCCCAACACTAATCTTACCTAAACAGTCCAGCAAATTTATGAAAACATGTCAAGTAAGCTTTCGACACAAATTTCATTTTTCTGCTTTCACGACAGAGTGTTGCCAGAGAATCACAAGCATGAGGGTATTATAAACCGAGTAAGAAGATCACCTGGCAAGTCCCAAGGCTCATGTTTACAGAAATGAACTTCGCGAATATGGGAGCATTCTCCATCATTGCCACTGTTCTTTGACCACAAGAAGTCTATGATCTCCTCGTCCGTCGGACGAAGCCTGAGCCCCCGCGGCAGATTCAAAGACGACACATCCATCAGACACACACACACACACACACACACACACACACACAAAGGGAAGGAGATTCGCCAGAAAGCAAGCTTAGCTGAGAAAACCAGAACCTACTCAAAGCACTAAGAACTGTTTAGCTCTCTTCTCGCTGGCAAACGACGCGAAGAAGAAAACTGGCAAAGACTTTCGACAGCGATGTGTTTATATGGTCAAGATGGTCCCACAAACTTCTTGGCTAAGTTTCGCGTAAAATTTATGTTTAGTCCTCTGGATTACATTTTTCTTAACAAATTGGCTCTTCAGGTCCCCATTTTGTGAATCTGACACCCAAAGTTTTGAATTCCTAGTAATATAATCCTTTCACATTTTCTTTTTTAAATAAATATTTTTTCTTATATAAAAAAATTTCACACAATATTTGATGATGTAAAAATTAATTTAAAAGTATAAAAAAATTTGTCTATAAAAATAATATTTTTAGATAAAATTTTTCATGTATATAATTATATATTTCATCATTAATGCTCGTTGATATCACATTTCTTCCCGTATTTGTTTACAAAAATAGTCTTCCATGAATTTCTTAATTCAATTTCATGATTGCCGTGCAAGTATTTTTTTTTAATTAATCGGATAGTAAGATGGATTTAAATTTGGTTATAAGCTCAAATCCCCGTAGAGTTACCTCAATTAAAAAAATTGACAATTAATGAGATTATCCCACTCCAGTAACTCAGCCTTGAAGCGCACGAATACTGTTGTGGAAAGTGTCAGAATCTTTTTCCCGTACAAAGGACTACAAAGTGGGCTCCTTGAAAGCGACCCTCCTCGCTGTTCTTCAGTTCAAGTAAATATTTTGAAGCTGAAATAATTTAGAACTTTTTTACATCGTTAAAGAATTAATTAAAATTTTAAAGTTTAATTTTTTATCCTTTCCTTTATAATTAGATATGTGCCAAAAGAGTAAGAATAAACTTTTAATTTTATAAACAAAGATATTTTTAATTATTACTTTAAAATTGTATTCACAACTTTCCAACTTTACCATTATTATTAAAGATGAATGCCTTGTATGGATAATATAGAAATAAATCCTAAATCTTATAAATAATGAAAAAATTTATCTATTACTTTAAAATTTTATAATCAATCTCAAATTGTGAATCTCAATTCTTTGAAAGAGTTTGCTTTTTTGGGCAGGTTAACTTGCTGGAGCCTCCTTTCAAGAAAAAATTTAGAATAACTTGATCAAGGGTCGTGCTTAGTAAACAAAAGAACTAGTTGATGAACACAAAAGGAGTCATTGGCTTTTAACCTAAGAAGAAAAAATGCATGGCTAATAAGTATAGGGAAACACATTTATGCTATTCCAATACATATTTGATTTTAAAAGGTGTCACATTTTTACATATCATAAGAGAAATCAATGATAAAAAGTAGTAAACTATCATCAAAGGAAGCACCTTTACGAATGATTTAAGACACTCATCATAGTGAATGTGGAGTACTGAATCCTTCAAACTTAAATAGCAACTGAAATAAACTTAAGATACCAACACACAAAAATTCTTAATACAAATCAGCCCTAGACAGACAACAACTTATAGTCCAAACATAAACATTCTTACTACTCGCACTGGTAGTCTTCAAGAGCCATCAACTTGACATCATCCCTAAACTTGAAAACCTGCAACGCTTGATAATCTTCAAGTAAGAGCTAAATACTAATTCCTACAGCAAATTGGTATTCAACCCTCACTTCAAAGATATCTTATAGGCATAATCTTCATATTGGAAAAGAGGGGGATACTTGACGGTCGTCTTGGTGTGTTTAGTGAAGACAACTGAAACAATATCTACCGAGTATAGAACAGTGCTTGCTTGGTTATTTTGCCAAGTAAACACTAGAGTAGAAACGTTTGATTTCTGTTGAAATTACTTGCTTGTTGAAATAGGTCATCGACCTTGACATCCAGACATAGATTGTGAACCTATTTTTTGGGTCACACGCCTCTGGGCATCTGATAGATAGGTTTTAAACCCATTTTTTGGGTAATCCACCTGGGCATCCAGACATGCTGAGGCATAGTTATAAACCTATTATTTCGGTCATACACACCTGGGCATTCAGACAGAGTCCCAGATAGAGTTGTAAACCTAGTTTTTGGTCATATACGTCTGGACCACGAAATTTAGACATATGCCTAGGCCTCCGGACAGATGTCTGGGTATTTGAAACAGGTTGTAGGTCTACAACCTATTTTTCGGCTTAGGAAGATAGTATGGCATAGAAATGTGAAACTGAAAGAGTAGTTGGAATATGTTGGAAAAACTTGTTGAGAAGATTCTGGACCCAAGAAAACTGATTGGGAGATCTACTCTACCTATCCAAGTTTCAATGGTTTCAAGTTTTTCGATTGACAACCTTCAATCAGGAGAGATGATTGAAGAACCCCCAAAATAGTTATCTGATATATGTGTAACAAATCCGATGAAGTATCTCCAGAGATCACTTAAAACCACATAGAATCTTAAGACGTCAGGTCCGACTATCGAACACAAAACAAGAAGCAATGTGTTACGGGTTTGGGCTCATGTGTCTAGCCTAAAGTTAGTTAAGTTGGGTTAATCAAGTTCATTAAGTTTTATTCTCCATAAAAAAATATGATTCCTATAAGGAGAAACAATCTTGATTGTTGACTTTGTCTTTAAAATATAATTTTAGTTTGAGAGTTTTCATTTAAGCCCAATTTATCCTTTTTTTGACTTAGGTCTTCCCCACTTAGCCCCACTATTAGTCTAGGTGTTCTCATTTGAACCTCACTCTTATCTTTTGTAAGAAATCTTTTTGGTTAATAAATGAATGGAAGGTTGATCAGCCTCAAATAAGGTCACGGAGGTGTGCATCTCCCTCAAATGAAACCAAAGGTTCACAGTTTCCGATGAGCCCGTCTTCATTCAAGGGAGATACACTTATCGACAACCTCATAGAGATTAACCTGCAATTCATTTATTAACTAAAAGAATTTCTTACGAAGGATAGAATAGGACTCAATTGGAAATACTTAGACCAATAGTAAGGCTCAAATGGAAAGACTCAAAGCAATCAAAAAGATAAATGGTAGCTAAAATGGAAACTCTCAAACCAAAACTATATTTTAAAGATTAAACCTACAATCAAGATTGTCTCTTCTACATAATCATGTCTTTTTATAGAGAAAAAAACTAATGAATTTGACAAACCCGATTTCACTAACTTTAGGCCAAACACATGAGCCCAAATTCATAACACAATGCAAGGTTAAGTTTTCAAAAAAAAAACTACAGCAACCCACAGCATTCAAGCTGCAACACAATTTATAGGCAACATTTGGGATCAGTTACTAATAGGATATTCAGAGCTTCCACTTACCAGTGCATTCGGGCTTTTTCTGCATTCCGTGCACTGTTGATCCGTAATCTTTGATAGATTCCAAATTTTCCTGGGTCTCATCGTCAAAAGCTATATTCTTTTGACTGCTAGGATCATTATATTGAATCGCCAAATGCAGTAATGTCTAGCCTATTCGGGCCAACTTGGGAGGGCCCCAAAAGAAGGGACTCTAGGTCGTCGCAATTCCAAGAATAACCTGAGTCCTTTTGCATCTCCGTAGATAATGAAGAGAACTCTGATGAGCAGAACCAGCTCAACCATGGTGACTCCGGTACGACATCAGACATATTTGAGTCCATCTACAAAATCAACTTACTGTTAGATATAAATGATGAAGACAGTTAACTAACTCTCTTTACAAGTAAGAATTTATTCTTTTTAAGTTGGAAATCAATGGCTTTCTTACCTCACCAGTTGCTACTAGATTTTTTCTGGTGTTTCCATCATCACAAATGTTATTTTCGTTCAGATCATTAAGAAACAACACATCATCAAGTGAAAAAGAGATACCGGTGGCTGACTGAATTGTGCCATATTCAGAAGGCACCCCAACCTGACGGCTGTTTAAGTCATCAGTGACAGGTTGAGACATGCAACCAATCTCTTCTTGCGTCTCTGAGTGAAATACAGAGACTAAAGAGCTCCAATCTAGTGGCTCTGGCGGGACATCGTACATATCTAAGTCCAATACCTGCAAATCAACTTACTGTTAGATATAAATGATGAAGATGGTCAACTGTCTTTACAAGTGAGAAATTTATTCTTTTTCTAAGCAGGAAATCAATAGCTTTCTCGCCTCATCGGCTGCTACTCCGGTCACTTGATCTTTTGTGGTGTTTCCATCATCACCAATGCGATTTTCGTTCAGATCATCAAGAGACAATAAATCATCAAGTGAAAAAGACATAATGGAGACTGCCTGATTTCCACCATACTGACAAGGCACCCCAACCCGATGGCAGTTTAAGTCATCAGTGACAGGTTGAGACATGCAATCAATCTCTTGCATCTCCGAGTGAAGTGCAGAGACAAAAGTGCTCCAAGCTGGTGACTCTGGCGGGACATCAAACAATCCTAAGTCCGCCACCTTCAAATCAACTCAATGTTAGAAGCATGATGAAAAGACAATCGATTAACTGTCGCTGTAAAAGAGAGAGAATTCTTTTAAGCTAGAATCAGCGTCTCTCCCACCTCATCAGCTGTTGCTCCAGCCACATGATTGTTCTTAGCGAATAAGTTATCACCAATGTCATTATACATGGTTGACACCACAGTATTTGGTGTCGTTGTTCCATCTAATGCTGTAGATACTGAAGTTCGCGCTTGACTAGGCTCTGCTTCTCCAGGAGAAGATTTAGCCATGGGAGAAGATGAAACAGCAGCCATATTGGAGAGTGAAGTTGAGGGGGTCCAAACATTGGTCTCTACTTGCAGATAATTCTGATGTAAGAAACACGAATTAACCAGATTAGTACTTAAATTTACTACACTCCTAACTTCCGCAATAAATTAAAAACTGTTTTAAGCTGAACCCAATTCTTTTCTCACCTCAATAGCTCTGGCAAAAGCATTGTACCCGCTTTCAGAACACTCAACAGTTGCAATATTTTCACCAAAATCTTCAGGATGAAGACATTCATTACTGGAAGTTTGCGCTTCCAGTACTGGAGACATCGAAGCCGGTAGCGGTTTGGACTTAGTATGCCCAGATTTGCCGTAGTTCTGGCCTCGACATCTGTTTCTATTCTGATTCGATCTATCGAATAAATGACAGAGGACAATCTGCATAAAGTTAATCAACAAAATGAGAATGTACAATCTGCAAAGAATTTTTACTAAATAGCCAAAGCAACATGAGCAAAGACAAGATACTTGATTCAACCTGACAGGGGTTCTTGCCATCCTCGAGGATGATCTGGTATTCATGCTTGACCCAATTCGTCCTCTCACCCTTATAGCACTTCTTAGAACGCCCCAGAAAGAATACCAGAATCCTCTTCTTTCCAATCAGTTTCCCCACCGCGATTTTCTTCTCCTTCGCAGTCACTTTCCAGTAGCCAGCTTTGGTCGTCCTCTTCGACTGTTTCCCATTCCGATGCTTCGGGTCCAGTCGCGAGAAGAAGTACCACTCCGGATCCTTCGTCTTAATGCCAGAGAGAGCTACACTTAAACAAACCAGACTGAGCATAAAAAATTGCGAGTGCCAGAGTACCTAAGTTTGAATGTCCATCATTTGATATATTTTCTTTCAGAGATCATGCATTTCCAACACTGAATTTTTCTGCTTTCACGACAAAGTATGGCCAAAGAATCACAAGCATGAGAGTACGATCAACCACCTTGCAAATCCCAAGGCTCAAACTCCAAGAAGGGAACCTCGGGAATAAAGCCACATTTCTCTCCCTTCCCACTGTTCTTTCTCCACAAGAGTTTGATGAGTTCCTTCTCCGTCGGACAAAACCTGAACCCTAGAGGCAGATCAAGAGACAACAACGCATCCATCAAACGCAGGCACGCACACACGCCAGAGGAAGAAGTTGCGGTTGAGAGCAGGCTTTGCTTAGAAAACCGGAACCTCTCCAAAGAACTGAGAACTGTTTAGCTTTCTTCTCATTGGCAGCTGACACCGAGGAAGAAAGCGTCGAAGGCTGTGCGTAGTTTTCGCCCTGCGCAGTGACATGCTTATATAGACAAAGAGGTGATCCCCCTAAAACCCCCTTGCAGAAGCACCTTCGTTACTATCTGAGAATCAGGGAGAAGATTTTTTTTTCCTTTTCTATATATCAAATATTTTTAATCGGTATTTTATAATGTAAAGTGTTACATAGTTTTTAATATGGTTCCTTTACGGAACATTGAAAAATAGAATCTTATATGAATCTTTATTAATTTGGTTTCTTGAGTATTTCTTTTATTAATTGAAGAATAAGATGGGATTCTAGAACCTTCTGGCCAGTAGCGGCCGCGGGCAACCGGTCCATGAAGCTTTGCCCCCTTCACCAAGTTTCCGACGAGGGCCCCGCACTTCCTACAGTGGATAGTGCTCTTTTTGACTAGTAAAAAGGAAAAGATTCTCCACTCTGCATTACTCTTTTAATTACTACAGAAAGATTCCTCCTTCCTCAACAAGTTACCTCAATTAAAAAAAAAAAAAAAGGGCAAAAGTCATCCTTGGACCACACGAATCCTGTTGTAGCTGCTGGGTGAACCGCGGGAAAAAGGGAAGACTGTCTGGTCGTATTTAAAGAGTAATGGAGAATGTCAGAATCTTTTTCCCGCACAAAGGAAGTGGGTTCCTTGAAAGCGACCCTCCTCAGACGGTTATTCAGTTCTAGACAGCTGAGACTTTTTTTTTTTTTTTTTAATGTATAGTACTGAAAAAAGAGAGGAAGAAGGTACTTTTTTTGTTAAGGTAAATATATTTCCATATCTCCTTATCTTCAAATATTCTCTTTATTCTTTAACAACTTTTAAGTAAATATTTTGAAGCTAAAATAATGTAGAAACATTCTACATCCTTAAACAATTAATTAAAATTACCTAACCCACCAGAACATGACAGGTTAGGTATTAAATCAGGCTGATAACTTTCCGAGTTCTGCGATGTAAAACTATAAGTTCTCAGTTTCATTACTCCATTTTTAGCCAGAACCTGCATCTTCTCTGGCAATCCATGAATCTCAGCTCCTTTAAAGAGTTACTCTTTATTGAGCAGCTCTTTTAAGGAAAATTTTGTGGTAACTTGAACAAGGGTAATGCTTGTAGTAAACAGAAGAACTACTTGATGAATACAAACATGAAAAAATGCATAGCTAGCAAGCATGGAGAAACACCATCCCTGCTATTCCAATACGTAATGATTTTAAAGGTGTCGCATTTGTACATATTATAAGAGAAATCAATAGTAAAAAACAGTAAACTACCGTCAAAAGAAACATCTATACAAATTACATATATCATAGCGAATATGGAGTACTGAGTTCTTCAAACTTACATAACAACTGAAATAAACTTAAGATACAAGCTTACAACACACTTAAAAATTCTTAATACAAACCAGCCCTAGACGGGCAAGAGAACTCATAAAGTCTAACATAAACATTTTCAGTACTCGCACTCGTAGTCTTCAAGAGCCATCAACTTGACATCATCCCTAAACTTGAAAACCTGCAACGCTTGATAATCTTCAAGTAAGAGCTAAATACCAATTCCTAAAGTAGGTTGGCATTCAACCCTCGCCGAACGAACATCAAAGACATCTTATAGGCATAATCTTCAGATTGGGAAAGATGGGATACTTGACGGTCGTCTTGGTATGTTTAGTAAAGACAACTGAATCAATATCTACCGAGTATAGAAGAGTGCTTGCTCGGTTCTTCTGCCAAGCAAACACTAGAGTAGAAGGTTTGATTTCTGTTGAAATTACTTGGTCGTTCAAAGACATCCAGACATAGGTTGTGAGCCTATTTCTCGGCTCACATACATCTGGGTATCTATTGCTTCAAATAGATAGGTTGTAAACCCATCTTGGGTAGGCTTTAAACCCACTTTTTGGGACCTCCAGCTGGGCATCCAGCTGGGCATCCAGAAATATAGTTGTAGACCTATTTTTTCGGTCATATACGTCTGGGCATCCAGACATATGCCGGGGAATTTAGACATATGTCTGGGTATTTGAAATCGGCTGTAGGCGTACAACCGATTTTTCGTGTTGAGAAGATAGTATGGAATAGAAATGTGAAACTGAGATAGTAGTTGGAATAGTAATGAGAATGGGATTTGGTTTTGGACTCGAGGAAACTGACTGCGAAATCTATTTCCTATCGAAGTTTTATTGGTTTCAGGGTTTTGGGCTTTTGATTGTCAACCTTCAATCAGAAGAAGATCTGATTGAAGAACCTCCAACATAGTTGTTGGATAGAGTGTGTAACGAACCTGATGAAGTCTTTCCATAGATCGCTTCAGACCACATAGAATCTTGAGACGTCGGGTCCAACTGTCACACACAAGAAGCAATGCAAGGTTTAGTTTTTGAAAACAGAATACAGCAACTCATGGCATTCAAACTGCAACACAATTTATAGGCAACATTCACCAGTGCATTGGGCTTTTTCTGCATTCCGTGCACTGTTGGTCCGTTGTCTTTGATAGATTCCATGTTTTCCTGGGTCTCAGCGTCAAAAGCTATATTCTTTTGACTGCTAGGATCATAATGAAGGACCTCATCGGGATTATCAGATGTTAAATCGCCAAAGGCAGTAATCTGTAGCCTATTGGGGCTAACTTGGAAAGGCCCCCAAGGAAGGGACTCTAGGTCATCGCAGTTCCAAGAATAACCTGAGTAATTTTGCATCTCCGTAGATAATGAAGGGAGCTCTGATGAGCAGACCCAGCTCAACCATGGTGACTCCGGTACAACATCAGACATATTCGAGTCCACCATCTACAAAACCAACTTACTGTTAGATATAAATGATGAAGATGGTTGACTAACTGTCTTTACAAGTGAGAATTTATTCTTATTTTAAGTAGGAAATCAATAACTTTCTCACCTCATCAGCTGCTACCCCGGTCACTTGATCTTTTCCGGTGTTTCCATCATCACAAATGTTATTTTCGTTCAGATCATTAAGAAACAACACATCATCAAGTGAAAAAGAGATACCGGTGGCTGACTGAATTGTGCCATATTCAGAAGGCACCCCAACCTGACGGCTGTTTAAGTAATCAGTGACAGGTTGAGACATGCAACCAATCTCTTCTTGCGTCTCTGAGTGCAATACAGAGACTAAAGAGCTCCAATCTAGTGGCTCTGGCGGGACATCGGACATACCTGAGTCCACTACCTGCAAATCAACTTAACGTTAGGTATAAATGACGAAGATGGTTAACTGTCATTGGAAGTGAGAATTTATTCTTTTTTTAAAGAAGGAAATCAACAGCTTTCTCACCTCACCAGCTGCTACTCCGCTCACTTGATCTTTCCTGGTGATTCCATCATCACCAATGTGATTGTCGTTCAGATCACGAAGAGACAATACATCATCACGTGAAAAAGTGACATTGGCGGCTGACTGATTTGCGCCATGTTGAGAAGTCACCACAACCTGATGGCAGTTTAAGCCATCAGTGACAGGTTGAGATGTGTAATCAATCTCTTCTTGCATCTCCGACTGAAGTGCAGAAACTAAAGTTCTCCACGCTGATGACTCTGGCAGGACATCAGACATATCTAAGTCCCCCACCTGCAAATCAACTCAATGTTAGAAGCATGAAGAAAAGACAATCAATCAACGGCCGCTGTAAGAGAGAGAGAGAATTCTTTTAAGCTAGAAATCAGCGTCTTTCTCACCTCATCAGGTGTTGCTCCAGCCACTTGATTGTTCATAGCGAACAAGTTATCACCAATATCCTTAAACATGATTGACACCGCAGAATTTGGTGTCGCTGTTCCATCAGATGTAATTGCAGGATTGCTAGCTTCCTCTCCTAATGCTGTAGATACTGAAGCCCGCGCCTGACTAGGCTCTGCTTCTCCAGGAGAAGATTTAGCCGTGGGAGGAGATGAAACAGCAGCCATATTAGGGAGTGAAGTTGAGGGGGTCCAAAGGTTGGTCTCCTCTTGCAGCTCATTCTGATGTAAGAAACACGAATTAACCAGATTAGTACTTAAATTTACTGCACTCCTAATTTCCGCAATAAATTAACAACTGTTTTAAGCTGAACCCAATTCTTTTCTCACCTCAATAGCCGTAGCAAAAGCATTGTACACAAAATCTTCAGTATGAAGACATTCATTACTGGTTTGAATATCTTCAGCTAACACTTCCAGTAATGGAGACATTGAAACCGGTAGCGTTTTGGACTTAGTACGCCCAGATTTGCCGTTTCTATTCTCATTCGATCTGTCGAATAAATGACAGAGGACAATCTGCATAAAGTTAATAAACAAAGTGAGAAGGTAAAATAGCCAACTGCAAAGGATTTTTACTAAACAGCTAAAGCAACATGAGCAAAGACAGATCCTTGATTCAACCTGAGAGGGGGTCTTGCCATCCTCGAGGATGATCTGGTATTCATGCGTGACCCAGTTCGTCCTCTCGCCCTTAGAGCACTCCTTAGAACGCCCCTGATAGAATACCAGAATCCTCTTCTTTCCAGTCAGTTTTCCCACCTGGATTTGCTGCTCCTTACCCGTCACTTTCCAGTAACCAGCTTCAGTCGTCCTGTTCGACTGCTTCCCATTGCGATGCTTCAGGTCCTGTTGCGAGAAGAAGTACCAATCCCGATCCTTCGTCTTAATGCCAGAGAAAGCTACACTTAAACAAACCAGAGCACAAAAGTTTCAAGTGCCGGAGTGAGAAAACATCATTGCTAGGCAAGCAAATCAAACAAAAACGCGACGATATTCAACTAAAACCCAAAGTTTGAACCTCCCATCATTTGATATATTTTCTTTCAGAGATCAAGAATTTCCAACACGAAATTTTTCTGCTATCACGACAAAGCATGGCCAAAGAATCACAAGCATGAGAGTACGATCAACTAAATAAGAAGATCACCTGGCAAATCCCAAGGCTCAAGCTTCAAGAAGGGAACTTCGGGAATAAAGCTACATTTCTTTCCCTTCCCACTGTTCTTTCTCCACAAGAATATGATGATTTCCTCATCCGTCGGACGAAACCTGAACCCCAGCGGCAGATCACGAGACAACACACCCATCAAACGCAGGCACGCAGGCACGCCAGAGGAAGAAGTTGCGCTACAGAGCAAGCTTTGCTTAGAAAACCGGAACCTCTCCAAAGAACTGAGAACCGTTTAGCTTTCTTCTCCAAGGAAGAAAGCGTTGAAGGCCGTGTGGTCTCTTCGCACTTCAGAGTGACGTGCTTATATAGTCCAGAGGTGGTACCGCTAACTCTCTTGCGGAAGCACCTTCATTACTATCTGAAAATCAATAAGATATTTTTTCTATATAGCAATTATTTTTAAACCATATTTTTGTAATGTAAAATGTTACACAGTTTTTATTATGGTTCCTTTACCGAACTCACAAAAATATATCTTATGTCATTCTTTATGAATTTGATTTATTGAGCATTTCTTTCATTAATTGTATAATAAGATGGAATTCTAGAACCCTCCGGGTGTTTCGAGATGGCAACTGCAGCTCGGCGTCACGCGCCATCAGCGGCCGTGGGCAACCGAGCCACGAAGCTTTGCCCCCTTCGCTAAGTTTACGACGCGGGGCCCGCACTTCCGACAGTGGATGATGCTCTTGTTGACTACCCAGGATTCTCAGTCCACAATGGAAAACTGAAAGCTTCGTACCCTTTGAAGGCTTTATTTTTAACTGAGATAAATTATTTTCCTTTTACTCTTAAAATAATTATAGTTATGCAGTTCAGGTTAAGTTTGTTTGAAACCTATTATTCACATGAAATTTTTATTATACCGAATAAGAGAAAACTTATAATTAATTATTATTTAGACTTAATATCACAATCGTAAAATTCGTTATATTCCGTACGACCTTAATTAAAGTGTTGGCAAGTAAAGAACATATGTTTCAGGGGGCCCACTAGGTTGTCCTTTTGGGCAATAGTTAGGGGAAAAAGGTTCTCCACTCTGCATTACTCTTTTAATTTCTATAAAAAGATTACTCCCTCTTTCAACGCGGTTTCTCCAGCCATCAGAACAGTATTCTTGTGGATCAAGGAGGCTTTTATCGCTTTGGGATAATTATATCAAAAGTTAATTTTTAATGGAGGTAACTTTGTGGCGTGGAATGGCTGCCCACGTCCTACACTCGCCATTTCGAAACAGCCAGAATATTCTAGAATTCCCCCTTCTCTGGCCCCTTTGGTGTATAGTAATTTTCTTTATACTGCGAATTTTTTACTATTCATCCCGTGATGGAAAATGACCCATTTATGTAGTAATAAAACGCACTAATTTACTCAGCTGCAAAGCATCGAGGGAGGATATATTTCGGAGTACAAACAAGCTACATGAAGCTATATATTATTTCAGATAATACAAAAGAGCCGGAGCTGAACCTGTACTACATAAACATAGGCAGTCCTGGCATGGACTGACCTTTCTTTTTTCTTTTTTTCTTTTTTAAAGAAGGTGTCAATACTAGTACATAATTACTAATGGGGACAATCCTAGCAAATCCTAATAAGGGACCCCACCAACAAAAGTACAAAAATAATGGGGCCAACTATACACACAAAATGGTCTCCAACTAGGTTCAAAATTTACTGTATCTCCATATGCCTGCAATGGTTATGAACAAGACTGCAACCACCACTACCCTGAACATGGAGCCGCTTGACCAGATCTTGCGAGGAACAGCAGCAGCTTCTGAAAACACTGAGAACACGTTATTGCCTGTCAAAATGTTGCCTCTATACGTCAAGCTTGAACTCCTAATGGTGATTGGATCTTGGGAGGTTTTACTGCTTTCAACAGGTTCAGAAAGGAGGCTTTCTGGTGCAAGTCTGGGACTGCTTGGATTATCATGCTTTTCTGAGGCTTCAGGCTCCTGCGGAACAGCATTTCAATGAACTTCACATTCCTTGCAAACAGTCATCAGAAATTATACGAGTTTCACACAACAAGCTTCTCACCTCTGCAGCAATTGGCTTTGATTCACAAGCTGCACTGCAACGAACTGGCCGCATTTGAACTTTACACTGTAAACGAATTCTTCTAGGAGCAGTGCCCTGCAGCGCAATACCCTGTGCATCGGGGTTCTCAATGCTTGCTTGTCGTTGGCGAGTCCTCAACCTGATTCCTGTTCTAAACTCATCACTTACAACTGCGGGTGACCCAGTGAGACCATAATTATGGCTTTCTGCCGCAGCAGTACTAGGTGATGAATCTTCTCTCTTGCAAAATCCAGCTTCCAAAACTGAGAAATCTCTCCGCTGCTCAACAACATACTCTGGAGTTGTATCCATCTGTAAAGGAGCCTCTCTCTCCATGAGACCGTGAAGGTCGTACTGCTCAATACAAGGAAAATGCAATGGAGAGCAGCTCAGTAAAAATACCACACAAGCGAGGAGTACTAATTCGTCCAAAGATGAGCACAGCAACTCATGGCATTCCATCCTAAACTAGCCAAAGCATGATGAATAATTTTAAGAGCAATTAATAAGGAGTATTTTGAAAGTTTCTACTTACACATACATTGGACCCTTCTGCATCTGAGCCACTGCATGGTGCATTATCCTTAGCAGGCACCGTGTTCATCAGGTACATGTCTGGATTACAAATAACTGAATCCAGGAATGAATTGAAAGCCGCATCATTTGAATCATTCTCGAACGTACCCCCGTTATTACCATTCTCGAACTCATTAGGTAAAGGACAATAACTTAAGCGAGAAGTTCCAAGTTCCGACTGCATCTGCGAGTGTAATGGGGAGAAAACTTTGTTTTCTAGCGACTCTTGTGGCGGGTCATAGAAGATGCTCCAGGGTTCCGAATGTTGCAGATCAACCTGGTGTACAAAAGATTAAAAAGCAAGATAAAAAATTAATTAGTTACTCGCATGTCTCATTTTCCACAAAAATATGCAAGATACTGTGAAATGCAGCTTAGTAGTCAGTTTCAATCTCACCTCAGGAGCTGGTAACTCTGACACTCCATTTTGTGCAACCAGGCTGTTGCAGTTATGATTGACTGTTGCAACAGATGTTATTCCATCTGGACTTTCAGCAGCACCACCACTAGATCTTGTAGGATGATTTTCAGCTTGACCTCCAGAAAACGGAGATACTGGATCCAGTTCTAGCTCAGGTTGTGTGACTTCAGGAGAAGATTTAGCTGTGTTAGGAGATGAAACAGTGGGATCGGGTCCATCATAGCTTGAAGCTTCGACAGTCTCATCTTGTTTCTTGAACAGGCGACAGATGACAAAGGGATTCTACATCAATTCAATCTCCATAGTGAGTTTAAGTGATGCAACACCATAGTCCAAGCAATAGTGAAAAACGAAGTAGGCACAAAAATCGTATTACTTTTATGAGAATCTATAGATCAACTTCAATTTTAATAAATAAATCTATAGAATTGTGAATAAATAAAATAAAGATAAAAAATAAAAAATAAAAACGAAAATGAATAAAGAAAACACAGCAATCCATGCTTCTTATTTGTCATTCACTTCGTAAATACATAAAATCTAGACACCATTCACATTCAATTACCTGTTTTGGGTATTATGTTTGGTGACTTGTCAAAGCTACACAACTAATTGCTCATTCTGAGGTTATAAGAAGAAATAACAAGAAGCTTAGTCACTTTTTATCAGACATAGAAACTAAGACCAACCTGACCAGGTTGAGTGCCATCAAGCTCCTGCAGGGTAGTGCGGTACTCGTGCATTACCCAGTTGGTCCTTTTGCCCTTAGGAGCACGCCCTGTATAGAAGACCAACGTCTTCTTCATTCCGATCAAGCTTGCTCCAGACTTGATCTGCCGATCCTTACCAGTCGCCTTCCAGTACCCTTTAGTGGTTGCCCTATTCAACCGATTTCCATTCGGGTACTTTTTGTCCTGTGGGCAGAAGAAGAACCACTCTGGGTCGGGGGACGGTATCGCGGATAAATCTACGACAAAGAAAATGAGCATCAAATTTTAGACCCATCATGAGAAACCAAAAGAGAACATTACACAACTGCCAAACACTAAATTAACAGCATCAAGTGCTAAAAACACACTAAACTTCACAACTTTACCCAAAAACAAGAAAACCAAATGGCAAATTAAGTAATTATTGAATGATTCATTAATATCAAACTCCCCTACCAATTCAATGCACCAGATGGGGTGCCCCTTGGTCTATTGGCAAAAGGCCAAGCACCCTTGACCTGTTCGTCCACCAGGTCAGGGGATCGACACTCCCTCCCCTTCCCAGGGTCCGTGGTTTAAAAAAAAAAAAAAAATTCAATGCACCATATCCTTCCATAATGAACTTCAAAGCATAGAAAATGCAACAAATATCTTCTCACTTTCAAGGGAAGGAAAATTCATAAGAAATTTAATCTAATTAGTAAAATCTAAAACATCATTACTCAAACAAGCAGTCAAATTGAACCAAGCAAGACTATAATTCTCGATTTTCACAGCAACCCAACACAGAAAAAGTACAAAATTAACAAAACGGAAACTGGATATGGATCATAACGCCAAATAAACAAGAACCCACCAGGCAAATCCCAAGGCTCGCGTTTGCAAACATCAATTTCACGAATAACCGAAACGTCCCTTTCACTCCCGTTGATCTTTGACCTGAGGTAGTAGTCGATCAACTCCTCGTCAGTCGGCCTGAACCGGAAGCCCAACGGCAGAGAACTCAACGAGAACACAGGCATCGTACACGCTCACACAGAACAGCCCAACAGAGAGTGAGAGAGCTCTTTTGACAACTCCAAATAAAAAAATAAAAAAGAAGAGCTGAAAGAAAAAGAAGAACAGGGGAGTGTTGTGAATCACAAAGATTCTTAAAATTCCATTGTGGGGGAAAGCACGAGCAGAAAATAGACTTATCGCAGAGCTTTTTGGTGGCTCGACGCCTTCGCTTTTTATTACGTCCACCGCGTTTTCAAATCCTGTATATACCGCGTGTGGGGGTGTTGGCCCTCGATCTTCCCTCGTATTACGCTCCAACCGCTGTTCTCCAGGACAGCGCGTAGGGGCAGACTGGGGAAACGTACTCGGTAAGATTGCGCTAGCAGACGAATGAGAAGTCGACACGTCACGCCCCCACGCAAGTGGATCCCGCGAGTATTTCAACATTTGGAGCTTTTACTAAAAGGAAAGTACTAGGAACCAAGTCCCCCATTTCAGCGCTTTTCTTTTTCTTCTCGTTTACTTGGTCCAAAAGCTTTCAATTATTTAATTTCTTGCGTATGAATTCATCTTATTTCGGATTTATGGGCGTATTTTTAAAAGACCATGCACTTTTCAGTAGTATATGTTGTTTATAAAGTTCCAATTATGAGAGAAAAAAGCTTTGACTGGAATAACAAGATATTATTTCTAATAAATTTAGTTATATTCTGCTACTGCCTTTTTGTCTCATGGTTTAGACATTAGCAGCCCTCAACCAAAACCATGGCGGATATTACAGCAAATCAATGGCATCTTCTGCAGGTCTTCTTGTATTTGTTAAACCATGTTCCACATTGGTGGTGCTGTTTGTTTTACCTGCTACCCCACAGATGAACATCGTTATCATCTTTTTCCTTTTGGTGTGAACGCATGGAAAAGAGTGGTGGAAAAACAGAGTCCTTGTGAGTAAAATAAGGGTTTAAGAATCTTTTGCGATGTGCAGAGGTGCAGCAGGACAAGAAGTGGGGTCGAATTGAACTAGGAAGGAGTCATCTTCCACAAAAGTTTACGGCTTCGGTCAATCTGTTGGAGGAGGAAACAAAAAGATAAACTTGATAAGATTAGGACGGCAGCTTGAACTCTCCACTTTTGTTACTTGCTTTGCCATAAATTATTGGTTCCCTCAGAGCATCAGGCCATTGATTTTTCCACTCTTAAGTGGGTTTGTGAATCATCCTGTCCCACGCCACAATTATGTGTCTCCAGCCATTCAACAATTAGCATCAAACGAACGGATAAGAATTTGGCATCAATTTCTTCTGTATATCTCATTCTTTCCATTCTTTCATTTAGGAGTTGGTGTAAGCGTAAGTGAGTCTAAACGGAATCTTAGTTATATCTTCCACTTAAAAATATCAACTGATATCTAAGGTCATTAAAGTATAAGATTAGTTATCCCCTTTTCCCCTTTCTCCTTTCCCCTTTTAGTTAAAGCAATAATAAACTATTAAAACTTTATTGTTACCTTAAAGAAGTCTTATCATATTTGAGTTTAGGATTCCACTATCTTTTTAGAGCTTTTGAATTCATCTGTGAAAAGAAGTTGCTTAAATGGTCACAAGCATGGTTACTATTACTTCAATCTCCAGTGTGGTTTGTTGAAATTTTTGTATATCTTGTTATTTTCCTTTCTTTCATTTCAAAGTTAGAATAAGTTTAAACGAGTTTAAATAAAATCTTAATTATATCTTTCACTTGAAAAGGTCAACCAATTTTTAAGTTATTAAAGTATCAAAGAAATGAATATTAGTTATTCCCTATCTCTTTTCAGTTAAAGTAACAAGGAACTATTAAGACTTTATTGTTATTTTAAAAAAGTCCTATTATACTTGAGTTTAGGATTCCACTATCTTCTTGGAGCTTTAAATTCACGTGTAAAAACAAGTTGCTTAAGATGGTCACAGTTATGGTTACTACTGCTTTAGTCTCCAATTGGTTTCTTTCAGCATAATCCAACTGATTCATTAAAGCAGCTTGTATCAGTCCCAAAAGGACAATAATTGTTAGTCTACCTTTTGGCACTTGTAGCAATATCATCAAAAATCTAAACTTTCTGTCATGGGGTTCCCCTTTTGAAATGGTCTTGCTAATGTCTTGCATCCTGCAAATTTCTACTAAAATTGCACTGTGTTATTATGTAGATTTCAAAGCGAGAAACCTATACTTATAATGTTGATAACACACTGAAGATAACAAGAAGGCATCAAGGGAAAGAAGGCACGTATGATATCAGAATGGGACTCAAACTCTATCTTGACATACAACGTACGAGTTCAATCTGTAACGGTGGACTGGAATCCGTTTCAATGTTTCTGTGCAGTTTTCTTGGATCAAGTGCAAACACAAAAAGCTATGAAAGGTGCATCTCACCTTGCTTCTGTAACTCTTCTATTAAGTGTATATCTGCTGTGGCAGACTGGTATCCGTTACAAAATATTTCTGTGCAGTTCCAAGATGTTACTGTGCAGTTTTATTGGATCCATTACAAATACAAAAAGCAATGAAAAGATGCATCTCACCATGCTTCTGTAACTCTTATATTCACTGTATCTGATCTGCTTTAGCAGATTGGAATCCGTTACAAAATATTTCTATGTGCTTCTCTTGGATGCCGTACAGATACAAAAAGCTGCAAAAGATTGCATCTCACTATGCTACAAAAAGTGAGTGCTACCAGACTACAAATATCTACAAGTATACCACAGTCTAACCATCTCTGTTGATTTAAGTTTCTTTCCCTTCTCTTTTCCCAGGGGACAAACAAAGTTGAAGGCAAGATAGAACAGAACAAAGCAGAATGCTAGTCCCATTCTACGAACTGCAAAGCTGAGGATCCTCCAAGTACATGAATTGGCTGGTTCAGCAACTGGTGTTGGTGTTGCCCACTTGAAGAGTAGGAGAAACTTAATTATCAATGGCTCAAAAACTTTCCCTATCCTCTGTTTGCTTATTTCTGTACAATTCCTATTACCAAAGTTTAGGCACATGGGGTTGTTCAGGGCATTGCCTGAGAGCATGGCATTGTTATCGGCGAGAATACCACTGTAAGTCGTGCATGATCTGAAAGAGAATAGTCTTCAGGCCATCTTCCTTTCTCTACTTCGGGAGGGAAGAAAACAGCATTTTTGACACTAAAACCAATAGTTTGCTCCTGAATACCCTTGGAACCACCACCTCGCACATCATTGTTATTCTCATCTCTTTGCTCTGACCCTGTAGGATTCCAAATACGCTGCTGCTGTGCCACAATTTCGATGTGAACAAAAAATGAGATAATAGTGAAGAAAAAAAAAAAAAAGATTGTCTAATGAGTTTGTGATCTATGTAAGTGACCATATAACGATGGGAGACATGATTCTATAACAACTATGTCCATTTTTACTTATAGCATGGCCATAAGAATTGAACCATCTGATGCAGCAACGTGAAAAGTAATGGCATGGGCAGGCGGATCTTTCTAGTTCACATATATGTTCAAAACCCAAAATGCTGGCGGTGCTAAACCAACAAAAGAAATATACCACCAAGATAAGGAATTTCATAATTTGAATGCCCTGAAGATCAAAGACAGAATTCTACTGAATATAGTTTACCTGAAACTCGGAATAATCAACAACACCATTTCCATCTATGTCTGCTTGAAACCACAATTCCTTTGTCTCTTCAACACTAAGTCCATTGCAGTGGCCAGTTAAATTTAGCTGCAGAAAATGACAAAACAGTGGCAGAGAAGTTTACTCTCCGAAACAAAAGTCCATCCTGCTCAGAAGACAAAAAAGAAAAGAAATGAATACTTAATCATAGACCCTGGTCCAATAACCATACCATACCTGTCTAAGTGCTTCGCAGAAACCTGAGAAGGTAATGTAATCACCATGGTTGTCTGCCTTCAGAAAGGCAAATGCATCATTTTCTGTTAATGATGCTCTCCGCAGAAGATACTGAAAATTGGAAGTTCTAATATCAGACGGAATGCAACATAGATCTGAAGAAGTTCTATGACAATACATAAGGAAAAGGATGAAAAAATGAACTAGATGACCTTGAACATCCCAAATACTGCTTGGCTCCAGCTTGTTTTCAGTAGTTTCCGATATCTATCAGGATTAAGAAGCCATATGAAATCAACCCCACATATGTTCCCTCGATGATTTAGATGGCTAACCCACTGCATTCAAATGTGAAAGCAATGATGAGCGTGAAGAACAAAAGCAAGCACCGGCCAGATCTTCTGGCTTAGGGAAACTTTCTTGGAATAAATTAAATATTGACCTTGTGTGCATCTGCATCGGCGTACTGGTGGGCAGTGTCATATGATGACACGAATCCTTGGGATCGAAGGAACTTGTAAACATGGCCACGTTTGCTCCCATTCCAGTCACTACAGAAAGCGAGAATCACAACATGATACTCATCTTTAAGTACACTTGAACAATGGAAACCACAGAGTGAAAGAAGCCAATCCCAATTGAAGAAAACCGAAAACTCACCCACAGAGTATGACAGGCAGGGGATTAAGATTGTTCTCCTTTTGATATGATTCCACGCACTCCAGGATTTTATAGACCTACAACAAGATGTTTATATAAGAAATGGTCAACGTGAGGGATCATTGAGAATAACTAAAATCAATTCTTGAGCTGCAGGTTATGAAATGGAAAATGAACTTACCTGCTGCAATCGTACAAGAGACAGACTTGAATCATGTGGAAATATTAAGTGGGTATTCACAATGAGAAGTTCTTGGCAAATCTCATTGTTACGGCACTCTGAGAGGGGGGGTTTTAGTTGAACATGTAACAATTGAGCTACACGGTCAGCACAATCATTGAAAAGCAACTCTCGATGGTTCAGTACTTTAAAGTAGTCTTTATGCACCGCAGTCAGCAGACCTGCAGAGTCCAATCAAAACAACTTTCAGTTGGCATGAATGCATAAAAATAAGGTAAAGAAGAAGACAGAGGATATCACACACTCCAAGTTTGATCACTATTATTTCATCTTCTAATGACTTTATAAATTTCTAAAGTTGCATGTTTCCGTCCCTTTTCTCCCAAATCCACCAAACCAAGCCGGTTCAGGTTCAATTTCTGTACATGAATCCTCCTGTATTTTGTTGTGTGGGGAACAAATTAAGCCAAAACTCGCCGGCAACCGGATAAATCCCATTTGGGAATTAAAGAACATACCATCACCACGATTGTTGGTCCGTCCAAGCTTAAAAGTTGAATATCCGGCATCGCCGAGTCTCTTCTCATACATATTAACAAGCTCTTCATTTCCGACCCAGAACTCCTGTGCCAACGAACGCAACAGCATAAAGATACATCACAGGAACCACAAACTAGAAAATGCCCATCACACAGGGAAAATTAATAAAGATAGAAATAGGTGTTAACCAAATGCAAACCTGAAGACAAATAATGGAAGATCTCTCGTACAACAACCAATCCAATATTCTATGATTCCTGTTCAGCCAATACGTCCTATAATCACTTTCTCGGCAAGTCTGATCCTGCATCCATCCCCACGAAAACCCAACCAAAAAAATCATTTCCAAATCAAACAAAACATACAATAGACATTAACAGCGGACCTAATAATCCCCAAGAAAGCAAATGAACATAAATCAAACCGGCAAATGGGGTACCTCCTGGTTGAGGCGCTTGTAAATTGGGGCAAGGATGTTGAAGGTAGTGCAAGTAATGCAAGGCTGTTGGGGATGGTCCCTCATGGAAGACGATATTGCGTAACTCCCTATCCTCGATACCCTTCCCTTCATCTTGTTAACTCTCCTCTCCTTCCTCATCCTTCCCTTCCCTTTATATACACACATAAGCAGGATCCACAACCGAAACGCTTCAAAACGCTCGCACCCACCGGAGAAAATATCTGCAGAAAGTGGCAGACAATTGCAGTTCGCTTATCCCGCCCAACAATGGATAGATGCAGGAACCTAATAAAGATTTCTGCTTTTGGGTGTAACGGAAACACAACCGGCTTGGTTTGCTCTTGTCTTAGTCTGCTTTAGCCTCGAAGTTCTCGAACGAAAATGGAAACGGGCAATGGGTGGAAGACAACCTGAGAGAGAGAGAGAGAGAGAGAGAAGCCAGGTACGAAGAATGCAATAGGAACCACCGGGAAGAGACCGTGTATGTGCGTTTGCCCCGTGGGCAGAAAGAAAGTACAACCTCAGATTTGTTGTCCTCGTGTACAGCTTACGCGGTCTCTGCCACTTCGAGAGCATGTATATATAGGCTCTACCCGTTGGCATCTTCCTGTGCTGACACTGTAGAATAACATAAAAGGCATCATGCGGGGATCAATCTTTACATATTTTATTTTTTTATTTTCTATGCTCTGCTTTTAAGTAAGAACCTCATCTTCAAAGCTTTCTCTGGTGCCCTTTCATTATACCATACGCAAAATCTTGCAATACCAATTTCGTAGGGATGGCAATTGAAAGGGACCCATGGAATTTGTTCTCTTTTTCTTTTTTATCGCCGAAAGCTGAGGTGCATGCCTGTGTAGTCATCATTCTCACTTTAATAATGGTCATGTTAATCAAGAATTAGCATTATCTTCTGCAATGTGCCAAGAGAATCAATTCTCAGTTCATGGACCTTTCTTTCTCCAAGTAGTTGAATTGGAATACGGGTTCTGTCACTGCTGGAACCTACCTCCGCAATTACTTTGGAGGGCGATAAGGGCTAGGTTCTTGTCAAGCGTGTTGGATTCCCAAAACCCAGTGGCTAAGATCAAAATCAGTGGGAGGTTGACTGCGTGTGAAATGGAAGATGAAAGTCCAACAATCGTGTCCCAGAAGGCCGAAAAGTTCAAAAACATGATTTGCACGAAGTTAAAAGGAGTAGCCGCTCTTCCTGCCACTTTCGGCCCCTCCATGATGTGAAAGGCCATTATCGCCTGCAATTAATAAGCACCCCTCAAATCCCAACAAAATCTAGTGGCGACCAGAAGCTCCGGTTTGGGTCGCCGATGAACCAATGAACTGCAAGCTTTCTTTACTTTTAGTCTTAACCACAGGAGGTTAAACTCGGATGTGACACAGAGAAACGGATTTCTTCCCTCTTGGATTCTTCAGCCATATTGGCTTGTTAATCAAAGAGAAAACAACTTGAATAAGGATTGTTATGGAAGAGCGAGACAACTCGTCCACTAAATTCAAAAACAATAGGAAGGAACCAGATCCATGGAAGATCTTCAGATGCGAAAAAGGTGAGGACCGGTTACTTCAGATCAACATCAGCTACAGGAGATTAATGAGACGTGAAGCGTTGCTTTCGGCTTGCCAACCATAGCCGACGTGACAGGCCTTGATTAGTCCCTTCTGCAAACTGCCAATCGATTCCAAATTGCAACTCCCCTGGTTTTTGCAGCAAATGGTTTCAGTTGGCGTGGAATTTAAGCACAGTACACGACCATGCCAGCTTCTAATGCCAAATGCAACGCCACAGAAATGTTAAAACGTTCCTTTCCTGTGCATTGGACCGGGTGGAGATTGCAGACTTCCTTTCACTAGTTCAAGTAATAGAACAAATGAAGGCAGGCATGGCTCAGCAGAATCCAGTAGATGATTCTGATGATGTTATTAGAAAAAAGAATGCAATTATGCTGAGAATGATAAACAAAGATATCTCTTTGATTTTGCTTTCTGTTGATTAAATTAACAAGGGGATCAAACCAGACCTGTGGGCTCTCACAGCCAAGAAAGAAGAAACAAAGGAACATCTGGGGCTCTTTATGCTTGTTTTCTATAAAGCCAAAAAGAACAATCAAGATCACAATCCAACCGCTCCTTCGAGGTAGTTGCAGACATGTCCGAAGACTAAAATTAAATATCGCTGATTGATACGTTGCTTTTCTCGAATATGAAATGAAGAAATTGATTTAGATTCCCCATGATTAGCGCATTAAGACCACTATTTAAAAGAGCTGAATTATTTGACCCTTCACCTAACAACGGTCCCCAGCCTACCAAGACTACAGGTTGTAGGTTTTGCCTTCTGTTTAGTACAGTTGTCTTGAGTTAACTTGAGACCAACCAAAAACTGTTGGCGTTTGGTCTTGCAATTCATCAACTAACTTCCTACCACGTTACTTTCTAAACAATCGTCCTAAAAAAACTACTTCTTTTCTCGGTAGTTGTTATAGTACTGTACTGTATGGAGTTTAGTTAGAGATGGTCTTGAGATGGGTTTTATTATGTTTTAGGTCTCTTCAAAAGACTTTGTATGTTAAAGTTAATTAAGATTTTTTTATTTAAATATCATCGTTAACTATGGCTCTAGAAGTTTAAATTTATCACAATTTGAATCAAAACAATCTATCACAATTTGATATGCCTTGTAACAGTATCCACATATTACTAATAAATGCTTAGCTTAGTTAGAGTAGATATTACTTGAGACTAAAGATGTCGTTAAAATGTAAATTTTCATCCCATGATGGATTTAATAGTAAGGAATATAAATGTTTAATTATATCATTTTTAATACATTTCATTACAACCAATTTAGGTTATAGACTTCATGCTTAGAATGATCCATTCCCTTACAAACTTCGTCTATGATTTTTCCGGCCCAAGGGGAGTTTACTCAACCCCTATATGTTTTATATATGGAATTTCTCTCTTAAAATTGGAGTTAAATATTAAGTACAAAATTTGATTAATAGGCAAAAATCAACTTAAGTATAGAAAATTTATTCCTCTGTATATGAAATTTTATAAAAAACAAATTTAAAAATTTAAGACTTTAGTCACATCATGATTAACACTACAGAGAAAATCATTATTTTTGAAAAAACAAAGCACCCCGAGAGAACTGAAATCTATTTATTGCAGAGATACCATCCCTCCATTATTGGAACATTGCTCATGAGTTGATTCTAAAGGAGCTAGGGATCCATAAATGAGACGATTGAGTCATTTAACACCTTCACATGAATTTGTATGGCACACACGTACACTTGCTGGATGCAGACAGAGCTTAGAATCTTTTGCTAGCTCCACATTACTGCTATTCCAGCTATTCAATTTTTTCCTGTCCACAAATTCAAATATTGCTCTGCCTAGGGCTCATTAATTCATCGACCAACCAATTTGAATCAGACAGTGGTCTGGAGGTCCATTTAAATATATCCAAAGACATAGACGGTTGTGTCACCTTTTTATGCAGCATAGAATATTGTTTTGTAGGAGCCATGGATGGAGACGAGGAACTCAACGAGAATCAGAAGAAGAAAATTCCACAGAAGTGGAAGAACAGAATCAGCTTTTCAGCTGCCTTGCCCGGTGATGTTTGTGGTGTTTTTGCAGGAAGTATCGGCGCAGTTAAGCACTCTACAGATCCATTCACGGATATAAGGGAATCAATTCTCGAGATGATCCAGGAAGTGGGAGCTTGTAGTTGGAATGATATAGAGGAGTTAGTTTACTGCTACGTTGCTCTCAATTCATCAGACGTTCATGGGATTATCAAAGATGCATTTCTCAGTCTAAGTTGTTCTTTTGGGAGAGCAAGGTGTAGTTAACTTTTCTTCACTTTCAAATTTTCAGCTTGGTTTTCGATTTTCTACTTCCCTTCTTTAACGTAATAATGAAGGAAGAATGAAGCCTGTATATCTAATGTGTTAATGTTATTTGCATTTGGGACAACTCTATTGACATTTCTACTTCTGCTGCAATTTCTGTGGCAATCATCGAAATCATTCATTTGGAGAGTGCAGAAAAGAACAACGGTTTCAAATAGTCTTCTTAATAGTTATGAGTTTTTAGGCCATGCATATATAGATTTGATTGAGCAGAAAACAATTGGAATCCTTACACTGGCCTCGAGGAAAACACTAAATTGAGTAACTTTAGCAAGCAGCCATTGGCAGCCCAGCTGCAGATTCGTCAGTTGTTGGTGCCACTTCATCAGCTGCAACACTCTTGGTTGGAAGGGGGCTTTCCATCTCCTTTCTTTTGCCGTACAAAAAGCAGTACAACCCAGCAACTATCACAATCATGCCAAGCAAACTGTAATAGTAATTGAAACAAAGGAAGCATGCATTAATCTTGCAGTTTAGTGTAGAACGCAAAATAAGCACACATAATGACTTCGTTAAAGGGTTATATCAATTGCACATACGTTCCAAGTCTGAGCTCTGCGCCAAGGATCAGGGCTTCTGACGTGGCTACAAAAACCAGTGATAGCGGATTGAACATTGGGGGATAGCTAGGGCCTCGGTTTGCAATAGCCCAGACAACAAAGCAGAACGTGGCAGCCGTTGCAAGTACTCCCTGTATGATAACATTCATTAAGGAACGATTTATGTGAGTGATTTCACAAAGATATAATCTAAAAGCTATCATGTGAATCAAAGATTCTTAGTTGTTCTTTCCGCTTTGTCTCAACTTAGCTCGAAGCTACCTTCAACCGCATGAAATGCTGAAGTTAAAAAAAGGCATGCTGCTTAACACAGCAAATGACTGAGTACTGGTGCACTGCAAATGATTAATACGGGAAGTTCTGATCACATAGCTTAGCTTGAAAGGTTGATTGAAAAGCTTACCGAGTAAAATATGGTTAGTAGTTGGAGATTCCACCCTAGCCTCCACGAAGCCTTGCGTCTGTCAAAGCATAAACCTAATACCAGTGATTGCATTGATGCTATGATACACATTAACATTGTTGTCCAGTATTTTGATGGGAAAACTTTGAACAACTTCGCCTGTTTGAGAAAAATATAGATGTCAAAGTTAAAAGAAGCAAACATGAATAATTCAAAATAAATCTTTTTTAAAATGAAAAAATATATATTCCTCTTGACAAAATATAAAATAAATGAACTTTTAACAATATTTTTGCAGACTAGGAGTGTAAAATCGGCATCAATAACTAGAATTGAATAAGGTAAGCGTTGCGGGATACATACTTGAACTAGGTACCACGTAGCGTAGCACAGGCAAGAACCAACCAGCATGATAGTGCCTCGAGTCCAGTGAGACTCCGATGTGTCAACAGCTGCATTGGGGTGAAGATCATGATGACTGATCCGGAAAGCTTTTCCTTTATAGAAACCGCTTGTCAGTGCTCCTGCGAAGCAAATAATTGCCCCCAGAGCCTTTAATTTCCCTGCCACTGTCTGCAGCCTTGGTTTCTCTACTCTATAACCATTCAGAAAATGAACAAAACAATGTCATATTGCTTTCGAGATTATAGATATAGAAAGCATTTACTAACTAGTTATACTGATCAGCATTACTATACCCTGTGATTGCAGAAAACAAGAAGGTAACTACAGGAACTATGTTGAGAATGTCGGTAGCATATGTAGCTGAAGTGTCTCGAAGACCAAAGTAGAACAATCCCATGGCCACTGATATCCTGTAAATTTTGAAAAAGAAGGGGAAGAAGAAAAGACTAGGAGGTCAGGATCATTTTCTCGGTTGAAATCAACAGAACTTGATGTACTAAAGAATGTTCTGAAACAAATGATTCCATGGTCGGCTTTTTCTTAGGAAATAATTATGGGATAGGGCCATTTTCTAGACTTGATCTAGTTGAGCATCAAATTCATAACTCACATGCACAAGTGGCGCTTTTGACTTCCCCTACTAGTGAACTGTAAAAGGTTCTTACCATGCATGGTTGCCATTTTTTGCCATTTTACTCGTTTGCAAGAAAAGTCATAAAAGCTTCTTACCGGGCTCAGAAATCAACTGAAACTGATTAATGGTGCATTAATCTCACCATCTAATGGGTCTTGTTTTAAAAAGGCTTCTCTTAAGGGAAAAGAAACTGAAGAACAAAGAATTAGTTTAAAAACAGCCCATGGTTTAGAATATAAAACATTTTCTTTTTCTGGGTATGAGCTCTTCCATATTCATTTCACCCTGGCTGGCATCATCGATTTCCGAACAATGGATCAGGTCTCACTGCACTTGCATATTAAATTCGGTTTACAGATTTGGGATAAGACTGATGAAGCACGCAAGCGCAGGCGTGAAATATATATGATGTCTCTCTGTCATCCCATACCAACAGAATGAATTTAATGAGAATTGAATACAAGTTTGCTGTACTTTCTTCAATTCTGTCTGTACTTGACACGTTCTTGTCTGTTCTAAAAGCTTCAATGAATAAAACATTAATGGTAATACAATCAATTACTGAGCAGTGATTCTTTTATAACTTGTATACCTAGCAGTATCTGAAAGCCTGAAAGGACTAAAGGAACAAAAAAAAAAAGAAGAAAAAAGAAATCTACGTATTGTTCCATGAAAAGGAGTATTTAATTGAAGATTAAATGCATAAACTTCAAAAATCTAACCTCAGCATTAAATATGTAAGCCTCATTTTATACAAACATCTAAGAATGTCATCATTATTATATTATTATTGACTTCCATGCACTCTATACAATGTTATTTATTAGATAAAAAGTTTAGACAATTTCTCTTTTCATGAGGCTTTTTTAAGAAAAATGAACATGAACCAGCACTTGAACGTGCCTTGTAAACTTAAAGAACCCATCTTCTTGATGAAATCTTTTTTAAGAAAAGGTGGGCACTGGGCATAGTTAGGCACAATGGCTATCATTGTCGTTGGAGATGATAGATCTGAGACTTTAGTTTCACATAATCCCAAAAAATGTGCCGACTAAATAGTTGCGTTTTCTGTCATACTCCCGTTTTCCGTAAGGCATGGGAAACTTACCCGGTTAGGGCGCTGAGAAAGAGCCAGAACCAAACTGACCAGTTCAACTTCTTTGCATTACCCCTGCAAACATGCCGCCATTCAGAACAAGCACCTATGGAGCGTAGTAGCTCGAGAAAATATTGCAGAGAGGGCGTAGAGAACACTGCACCTTTCGAAATAGAAAGCAAGAGGAGCAACGCAGATGGCAGCAACGACGTGACGATAAGCTATGAGTGCAAAAATGAACGTTCCCTCTGTCAATATCAGTCTCGCGAGCAGTTGCTGACCGGTTGCGAAAACTTGTACCAGTAACATGGCCATCGGAAACTTTAACCATGCGAACCATTCCCTTGCCGTCGTCATGTCCGTCCTTTGCGGAGATCCCTGTGTTTCAGTCTGCGTCAACAGGAAGATGGATTTGAGAAGATGTAAGGAAAGCGTTCGCTAAGTCAGCTGGGTGGGAGTTTTAGTATGTATTGGATTCCCCAGAAGGCATAAAACGAGAGTTTAAAGCAATAAATGCAGAGTGGCATTGGAAAATCCGAAGCGTGGAAGTTGCCAAATTATGATCCCCCGTCGGGAACTCTGTCCGCCTGTTTTTCAGACTGTCAGCCATTTCCATCCATGGTTTTGCTTACCATTTGCCTTGATCTCTCACACAATCTTCCACGTATGCCTATTCTCGACGGCTCAGCTCTGCTTTTCACCCACTTTGGCGTTGTCGATTTCTCTTAGGCTCTTCGGCGCCCTGTGTTTGCTTTGCTCCTAGGCCTGGCACAAGTTTGCAGTTTCTCAGACTTAAATGCCTGTAAGTAATGAGCTTTGTTTGCTTCTTCTTCTTCGTTTGGTAAACGCATAATGATCATTTATTAGACAAACCAAGTATATTACGGACTGGGAGCTGGTGAGCACTTCTCTTTGTCTTTCTGGGAAAAAGCCGTCTCAGAGGAACTCGATGCATGGTATCGTTTCTATTGCTGTTTGATAATCAATAGGAGGATGACAAGTATGAAAACTAACATATTTTACGCCTTAAACACTGGCCATGAACTTGTGATGCCTCCTTGATTTGGTTTCAGTTCTGTGTCCTTTTCACGTATCTTTTTGCCATAAATCACAGCAAACTTCACCAACCAAGTACAACCCTCTTGAACACGTAGTCAGTAGACGCTTGGGACAACATCACTGGAAGCATGTAGTGCACGACACAACCATCCATCGAATATGGCATTCGAGCAAAAAGTGAGGGCACGTTTCAGTCATCGGAGTGCAAGCTTCACTTGGATGTCGCCCGCGGAAGACAGATGAGAATGCCATAGATCGGAACTCAGTTCGGAAACAATGCATTATGAGTTGTCAGTGTTTTCGCCAAACACGCTTGGCAATGTCAAGAACACAACCTTCCAGGGGAAGTAAATCCGAGGAAAAGCAGAGGTGGCAATACCTCCGTGAGTTAACAGTTAAAAGAGACAAGCTGTATAAGGAGACGATTCCAGAAAACAAACCAGTTTCAATTTTTTGGAAACTGCACAAGAAAGGTTCATATTCCTGAACCGGATTTCATATTTTCTTCGTATACCTTCCATTTTGTCCCACACGTACGTAATCACATGCGAGGAAGAGGCCAAATTCCCAAGCGAGATGTTTCACACTAGAAGCTGAAACCACAGCATGGTACTTTCACTTTACAAATAACATACTATTAAAAAGTCTATTAAAATTGATAAAATTTATTATTATATAAACAAAAATATAATATAAAATTTATTGATCACCTTTACAAAACATTATCGGCAAATAATCAACTAAATGTCACATTATGTGAATAATACATTGACTTAATCAACGAAAATCCGTAAGAGTATTTAAGAGGGTTTTGACTATAATATTATGAGAAATCCAAAGTTAGATGGTTAGGATTGAGACCCAAATCTGGGTATTGAATCAAATAATCCAACATTCCAAGTGAAGATGGTGATTCCCGTATACAATGTGTGAAGAACAACGGACACATGCATATTTTTAGCAACATGAAAACAGACCCAGAAGATCATGTTATGTTGAGTTAACCCACCACAGATTGATTAGGACTCCCGGACTCTTTTATTAAGGAAGTTACTGTGATTTCTGCGCCAACCTAAAAGAAGTCCATGGTGAACAATTCAATCTTGCATTTAACTGCTTGGATTTCTGGGGTATGTGGAGGATAAAAAACCTACATGAAAAATATGTAATATTTTAATAAAAATTTTTCTCAATTTGTTTTTTAGTTAGATTATAAGCATATTTTTAATATGTTATTAACTTCTTTCTACTCTTGTTTAACTTTAAGCTCATTTATATGCCTAATGTACAGAATCTTTCATTCTATATGTACGGAGAGTATTAAGGACAAAAATTTCACATAAAAAGTAAAATATTCCTTAAATAGTGTTTAAATATAGAAAAAAATATACCCCTAAATTATAAGGTGTTTTTTACCATGTTGGCTTAAACGATAAGTATTGAAGGTACCAATTGGAGGCATTTAAAGAAGTTCTAAGCTATCTTGACGTTCATCTCATTGATTATGCTGATACCAGGTTTGGGTGTTGCAATTGCTTGTTAAAGGAAGCGTTAATGGACAAACTAAGCATTCTTTACAGCATATCATGAATGGGTTAATCGAAAAAAGAAAAGTCTGATACAAAGCAGTGTTTTCCTCATAAGACGAAAACGATCCTTTTTACATTAATTAAGCATTGTAATCATGACATTCCCCTTGTTTATCCTTTGTCATTACCAAGTCGACCAAGCAATTACCCTCCTTTATTCTCTCTAGCAACTTCCGTTTGAATCTCTACCAACTTACATCATTAACATGGCAATAAGAAAATAAAAATAATGGATTGAATTAAGGAAATCAAGATGTGAAAAAATAAGTATAATACGCAACATGTTACATTTTTTGGATATTTATCTTATATAAATATTTATGTTTAAAATATTATTTTTAGTTTAAACTCACATAATTTTGTTGTATGAAAAAGTAATATTTAACATATGATATTTCTAATAATATCTTCTTGGTTGCCTAATATGCAACTCCCACATCATTTTCTCAATGTAAAATATTTTAAAAATGATAAATGCTCATGTTATATAATGTTAATTAACAATGATTGGACTTAAGAAATTAATAAGAGTTATAGGTATTAGTAGGAGCTGCCCAGTGATAAACGGGTTCAACCTGGTCGGGCCCAAAAAATAATCCAGTACAAAATCAGCCTCAAAAACAATCCAATACAAAGTTGGGCCCAAACGTTGCAATTTAGGGCTCCAATATAAACTTCTCAGAGGTTTTAGGTTTGGGAAGGAAAGCAGTCGCCGCTATATATACCTACATATATTGCCTAGGGTTTTTGGTTGTTCGCCGATAGTTGTTCTACGCAGAGAGAGAGAGAGAGAGAGACAGAGACAGAGAGAGCGAGAAGATGAAGACCATTCTCTCCTCAGAAACCATGGACATCCCAGAAGGCGTGAAGATCAAGGTCAACGCCAAGATCATAGAGGTGGAGGGCCCCCGTGGCAAACTCACGAGGAACTTCAAGCACCTGCAGCTTGATTTTCAGCTCATTACCGACGAGGAAACCGGCAACCGCAAGCTAAAGGTGGAGGCTTGGTTCGGATCCAGGAAGACGTCTGCGGCGATCCGCACCGCCCTCAGCCACGTCGAGAATCTTATCACCGGCGTCACCAAGGGCTACCGTTACAAGATGAGGTTCGTGTATGCTCACTTTCCCATTAACGCCAGCATCACTAGCGAGAACAAGGCCATCGAGATCAGAAACTTTTTGGGTGAAAAGAAGGTAACGTTTACGTTCTTTTCGGTTTCATTTGCTTGTTTCGCTGTTTTGGCATGTGGATAGTTTGGATCATGCAGATTTATGTTTGATTTCTTTTGTTTTGTGTTTTTGGAGTTTGATTAGATACGGACGGTTGCTTGATTGTCGGGATTTATTGCCGAATCTTTATGGTTTTCTATCTTCTGGTAGATGTAAAATTTAGTATGTGTTGATACCGGTTTTCCATGGTTTTCCTAGTCCTTAACAGCGTTTTCTGTTTTGGGTGGTCATTTATATTTGTTTCTGGGGTAATGCTTATAGCTGGTTGATGTGTTAATTGTATGACGGTTGATTTGGAAATAACCAGGTTCTTTCCGTATTTCTGGTTGATAGGATGAAGTATTATGTGGGTTTCATAATTCCTGGGGATCCATAAAATGGACAAGGGGGGCGAATGAAACTGGAATGCTGGTTGTTGATATTTTGTTGGAATTATCTTTGAATTACATTTGCCATGATTTTATCTTTGCATTTGGTGATGTTTGGCAAAGATGATTGGATTTCTGGTTATCTTGTTATTTTGTGGATTTGTCAATTGTAGTTGATATCTGTGGAGAAATCTTGTCTCCGATTTGAAATACTGATTGGCAAGGATACACCGAGTGACTTTTTAAAGCTAGGATATGTTTTCAGTCCCTGCTCATGTTCTACTTTCTGAATATGAAAGGAAAGGATACGAATTGCTGGTTGTAATGTTTCTAAGCGCTAAGGTCTGGATCGCTGAATTAATATTTAACTCGTCCTATTGCGGACATTAATTGCTATTTGTATTTTGGTTGAATCAGGTGCGAAAAGTGGACATGCTTGAAGGGGTTTCTATCCTCCGTTCTGAGAAGGTCAAGGACGAACTTGTTTTAGATGGGAATGACATTGAACTGGTTTCCCGGTCTGCAGCCTTGATAAACCAGGTCTGTTTTTAAACTTCCTCTTGTACTCTGAAAGCAGAACTGCATAACACACGACACATGTACCATTAATTCGATATTTGTTACTTGCACTTGCTGACTTGCAATTTTATTTGGTTTGCAGAAATGCCATGTTAAGAACAAAGATATCCGGAAGTTCCTTGATGGTATCTATGTCAGCGAGAAAGGAACCATCCTTGGTGGTGATGAGAATTGATGTTGACATAGTAATATTTATCTTAGTTTTGGCATTAGTTCCCTAAGGCATTTGTTTTTTCGCTTTTTGCTAAGAACTTTTTGAACAATTTCATGAGTTTGTTTGGAATTGGATCTAAAATTTTGTTATTGCGCAAGATTATCAAATTTCTCTCGGTGAATTAGTGCCGTGTGCAAGCTTTGGATTTGCCAATAGTTGCTTCAAATTGGTTGTTCTGCATTGATTCTCTTAAAGTTTGATATGTCAAATTTTTATTATATTGTTATAGACATTGTACCGTACAAACATGGGTGGTCTGCTGGCTGTGTCAATAAATCTTCTTCACGGATGAGATAAAATTGATTCAAAGAGCCATTAAGGGCCATGATTAGTGGTCAGTAGCTGTGGTTGTGGATAATGACAGTAGGTGCAGATCTAGTCATATTAACAGGCTGAGACGTAAAACGGATAACTAGGGGTCATGGCTAGTGAATTGGCAGAGGGAGGAAAGTAGGAAAGACCATTAAAAGTAGGAAGAATACAGATGTTATAAAATCTCTGGAGTGCGCAAGTGAGGATCCAAGGAAGCAATTGGGAACAGACGTCTGTTTGCCGTGTCCCTGTCACTGAACATACTGGGAGGAAGTCCAGTTAACAGTAATGTATTCAATAACCCTTTTTTCACCAAGTTTTCTGAACGTGTTCCCACCATTTATCCTCATCCCAAGTTAGGCGTGACTTAGATATTTCGCACAGTTTATTGCGGTGGTGGGAGACCAGACCTGTTGAATCTCTTCGTTTTGCATGTGGGGAGAAAGCATGAACTACTAATTTGATGATTCCTTGACGACAGATGTTTAGACATGGAAAGCGATAGCCCGGCCTCTTCCCTATCTTGATTACAATACGATAATCTCCTGTTCTTTTTTCCTTTCGAGTAACAAGGATTACGCAGAAAATGAGAACCAGAGAAAGCAGTGTGTAATTGTAGGCACTCCTGATCTGGTGCCCCTTCGTTTTCATCTGGGTTACTGAACATGGCCAGGTCGCACTCAGCCAACATGGCGGACCAAAGAAGACGACCCCTGAACAAGTATCGACCTAACGCCTACTCCGTCGACCCCACCGTATGTCCCGGTCTATTAAATCCAAGAGCACGAAAAGACGTGTCATCATCGCACACAAACCTTGTGAAGGGGATTCATCTTCATCTATCAAGTTGTGTTTTTCTTGTTTACGTATGGACAAGAGTCTGGATCACCATTATCATATAGGTATCTTCTTGTGTTCAACAAATGTCTTTTATTTAGCCACGTACGTGAGACCAGTTCTTGCACCCACATCTTTTAGCAGCTTTTCCACCGCTTTCACCCACACCGGCATCACTTTGTCAGAAATGATTTTCTGCTATAGCTTCTGGTTGATGTGCTTATTATCTGTTCTCTTAGCTGTAAGAGAAGAGTCCTTGGTTTTTGTCGATTCAGCTGCCGACAAGAGGCTGACCGGACCTGTAATCAATGTGGCAAAGCAACTATCTTTCCCGGATTTCAGCTTCAGCAGGGATCCCAGAATTGTCCACGATGTTAGGCTTCTAGGCAGCGCCAAGCTTTCTACTGAAAGGGCTGTTCTCCAAATACCTGGAGAAGACCAAGAAGTGGATCTTAGACACCAAGCAGGCCGAGCCCTTTATTCCTCTCCCATCCGCCTCCTTGATCCCCATACCAATACCCCAGCTTCCTTCGAAACGACCTTTGCTTTTCAGTTGAAAAATGCTACCAACTTGAGTTCTGATACTGAAACCGGTGGCAGTGGTCTAACTTTCATCATTGTCCCGGATGAGGTCACTGTTGGACGGTCTGGGCCGTGGCTTGCCATGCTTAACGATGCTTGCGATGATAACTACAAAGCAGTGGCTGTCGAGTTCGATACACATCAAAGTCCCGGATTCAGAGACCCAAATGACAACCACGTGGGAATCAACTTGGGCAGCATCATTTCTGCTCGAACAATCAATGCTTCCGACGTCGGCGTTGTCCTTAAGGATGGTCTGGTTCACAGAGCTTGGATCACCTACGATGGTCCTCGCCGTTGGATGGAGATTCGTCTGGGATCAGCAGACAAAGATTACCCGACAAAATCTATCTTCTCTGAGGCACTTGATCTCTCGCCGTTTCTGAAGGAATACATGTTTGTAGGCTTCTCAGCTTCCACAGGCAACTTGACCCAAATCCACAACGTATTGGCGTGGAACTTTACGTCCAGAAGCCAAGCTTTTCTTAATATGCCTACAGAGGAAACATGTGAGAGTAAGATCCTTGTGGCCGGTGAGATAGCCAGAGCTCATAGTGAACCACCCAGCACCTTCTTGATTTTCGTGGCTGTAGTTGTCTTGGCTCTGGTGATTCTTGTCAGTCTGTTCTTCATCGGCAAGCGCAGGCATGACAAATCGAACGACAATGTTGTGCTTCCAGAGTTAAAACAAAGGCCAACGCCTCCTAATAAACCTCGCCGTTTCACCATCTCTGAGATTTCCTCTGCAACTCGGTGTTTTAGTGAGTTCGAAGTACTGGGAAGTGACTCAAGAGCTGTCTACTACAGAGGAAAGCTTTCAAACGGCGGCCAAGTGGCTGTGAAGCGGTTCTCAGCTCAGTTTCTGAACTCGCAGGGATTAGATAGGCGACGACTGTTGAAGGAAATTGGCGCTATTAGCGTGCTTCGTCACCCAAATTTGTTACCTATCAGAGGCTGGTGTCAGGATAACCGCGAAATCATGGTAGTGTATGACTTCCTTACGAATGGAAGCCTCGATAAATGGCTGTTTGGGGTCGGCGTTCTCCCATGGACTCGGAGATTCAAGGTTGTAAAAGATGTGGCCGACGCCCTTAGTTTCTTACACTCTAAGCAATTATCCCATAAGAACATGAAAACGAGCAGCGTCTTTCTGGATCTTAGTTTCCGAGCAGTCTTAGGCGATTTTGGGTTCGTGCTTTCTGGGACTGATTCAAGACAATTCGAATCAGCAGTGAGTAAAAAGGTCGACGTCTTTGAATTCGGTGTCTTTGTATTGGAATTGATTGCTGGGAGGAGGAAGTCGGACTCCGAGGTGGATCAGACAGAAAGGGATTTGCTGGATTTCGCATGGAGGATGCATGAGACTGATGGGAAGGTGAAAGTGGTGGACAGGAGAATGGGTTCAATGATCAACATCAAGCAAGCAATTCGGACTCTGGAAATTGGGTTGCTCTGCACACTAAATGAGAGCAAAGGCAGACCGTCTATGGAGGAAGTGGTGGAGTTTCTGAGCACAGAGGGACCGATCCCTCAGCTGCCACCTACTAGACCTGTTGCTTTATGTCCCTACAACAGCACAAACGTTCTTTGCAGGGGCTATTCTTGTGGTCCTTTCAAATGAAGCCATTTACTCATCCAACTTGCAGCAGCAGAGGCATCACATTTAGAGTCTGAAGAAATGTGAAAATCTATTTGGTAAGCAATGCCATAAAAGATTGGCATAGTTTCAACTATGAAGTCCATTAAGATGTTTGCAGATTTCCGAAGATGATACTGCGTCATAGGTGTGAAATCTGGGAGTAGAACGAGATTGATGTTTCCTTCTAGTTTGAACCAAAGTGTGGAAAATATCATGTAAAATAGTTGGTTCAAGCAAATATAAATATGAGTATTGGTTTGATAACAGGACCTTTTTTCCTCCATTTTTTCAATTAGCGTATCATTTACGGCTCATTACCTACACCATATACATCAACACTGCTCCAGCAATGGAGGCCGACCAGGGGAAGTGCAGGGGCGGAGAAGGTTTATTTAGCATTCTGAAGCACTGAAGGTTGCCGCATCACTTTAAACCCTTAACATCTCGAATGGCCGACAACTCCTTTCATTAATGGTGCCAAATGCAGCAAAAGGTGCCGCATCGCCAGCTCCAAATGGGGAATGGCCACCATTTTTCTATCCTCCATTCCATTGCACCATCTTTCCATGCGGAATCTCCCTGTAGCTCTTTCTTCTTGTTGTCAACTCAAGCTTTCCTAGACATCTAACAAGGCATCAAGGCATTTCTAGTCTATTGATATGTATTCTCTTCTCTTAATAAACAGTTTTAAAGAAAAATTAAATTATTTTTAACATAATATAAGAATTTAAATGCAAATACAACTACTTGTCACAAAACATGTCTCTTAATCTTCATTCTACTATTGACATCAATCTTAATTTAAAAATATCCAAACAATTTTAAGAATGGAAATTGAAAAGGCAAAGAATCCAAAATGTATTATTTGTCAATAAATACTGACTCAATTTGGCACAAATTTTATTTAGAACCTCTTTATTTTAGTTTTAACAGGAAGTGAGGTTTTAGCTTCCTTCTTTCAATAAATTCCTTAAATTTTTCCATACTATCCTCAATTAAAAAAATTGATGCAAGATATCCTAATTTAATTTTTTCAAAATTTGTCAAAGCAAAGGGCAGTGATGTTCTAATCTAGAATAGAAAAAAAGAAATTAAAAAAAAAAAGTTTGTCAAAGCATGAAAGGAAGTGAACTTGGTGCCAAGGCAAAAATTCACTCGTGCCGCTTAACTTGGTGCCCAAGGTAATAATTTACTGGGAAAGGGCAAGAAGGTTTTACTAGGGCTTTACATTTCGTGAAGACATCCTTGAACTCCTAATACACCACCAGGTCTGAATCCCGTAACCGAAAAATCACAACAAGCCAGAAATCAGTTAGATTAGAAATGAATATGTGGAGAGCTAATTCAGTGAGATCCCTTAGATACCTCCGGCAGTCCACCATTAACAGCGCCACCTCCTCCGGACCTCTCTCTGCTTCTTCCGCTCCTTCGGTTCTCAGACAGAATGTTCTTTCTTCTTCAAAATCCTTTCCAATTACGCAATCCCCTTTCTCCTCCGCTATCTCAGTCCGTTTGCTTCGCACTGGTCGAGAACCAGGCATCAGGTAACACATACACTCCTACATGGGCGTTGCGTATATGTTAGTTGGATTCTTTGGGTTTCTTGTTCATTCGAATGATGATTTTCGGTTGGTTTGATGTGACGAAGCTATGAGATTACGCCGCCGGTGAATTGGGGGATTCGGATAGTGCCGGAGAAGAAGGCGTATGTGATTGAGAGATTCGGCAGGTACGTCAAGACTTTGCCTTCCGGGATCCATTTCTTGGTTCCGTTCGTCGATAGGATAGCCTACGTGCATTCCTTGAAGGAGGAGGCCATTCCCATTCCGGACCAGTCTGCTATCACTAAGGACAATGTCAACATTTTGATCGACGGGGTGCTTTACATTAAGGTACACTTGTTGAGATTTCATCAGCTGGTCTTTATCATTTTGGTTTCGTGGTTAATGGTATGCTTGGTTTTAATCTAGTTGTTTTGGATGTTTATCTGAGTTTGTGTTGTTTAGTTTGTTAGTTTATGAGTTGCTTAGTTTGAATGTATTGGGTTCATATTACCTCCGTTTGTGTTCTTTGATTTGTTTGTTAATGGTTTTCTTGGTTCAAATGCGTTTGCTGCAGATTGTTGACCCCAAGCTGGCCTCTTATGGTGTTGAGAATCCCATTTTTGCGGTTATTCAGCTTGCGCAAACAACAATGCGTAGTGAGCTTGGTAAGATCACTCTCGACAAGACGTTTGAGGAAAGAGACACGCTTAATGAAAAGATTGTGGTAAGTTTGATTTGCTCAAGTTATTTTTATTTTTATTTTTATTTTTATGAAAAATCCTACATCTATTTGCTTTGTATTTACTGCATATAACCTTGTTTGAGGTTTCTCTTATACTATTTATGATTGGTTTCAGTGTAATAAGAAAGTAAGGCTTGCAACTGATACAAGTGAAAAACACAATGTTTCCTACCCTGACAACCTAAGGACACATGGGATTTGTATCTTATGACTAATATACGTTTCACTTGAGCAATAAGACAGAATGAAAGGGAGGAAAGTAAGTGGTCATTTATCACGTCCCTAGTTTTGTGGCTTTCCTTTAAGTTAGTAAAGGGTGTCTAGAATAATTTATTTCATTTGACATATTGATACGCAAGGGGCCTAAAGAGACTTCATTTACACTCTCCCTTTACCATTTCTTCCTTTTGGGTTCTGCGTATTTCTTTTGTTGTTGGTAAGGATGTAGAGTTGATTGAGCAATTGCTTAGCTTATTGTGGTTCAACTCATATCTCAAAAAAAAAAAAAAAAAAAAAAAGCCACCATTGGTTTCTTCAGTAACAAGGCGTTATAGACATTGTTGCAGAGTATGACAGGATAAGTCTAAAATAGTCTTCGATGCATAAAATATGCTTTATGTATTAATTAGCCAAATCAAGTTCAATTAGGTCTTAGACATTCATGCTCCCTGCCCCTTCTCAAAAAGCAGAAACACAAGAAAGAAGATAAATCATCAATTTAACTTGTTTTTTTGGTCTTAGGGCCTTTCACTTCTTAATGTTATTACCAGTGAAAAATCCTCAAGGTCATGTTGATCGAAAAAATAATGGGCAGGGATGGATTCTTACTAGACCATGATTCAAATAGGTATCCTATTGATCATCCTTAACAGATTCTAAATGTTTGTTCATTATTTTGAGTCTCTAGATTTGTAAAATCTAAAGGTGTGAATAAAATTTTTATACGCATGGTATTTACGCATTAAGGCAGACATGGTTTTGACTTATGTCTGATTTTATGTGACTGTGAGTTGTAGTCAGATCAGCAGGATATGTCTTTTTTATCCTAACTGGAAACCATCTAATTTCCACGTAGATTCACTTAGCTATCAAAAGCTAGTAGAAGTTGTTCAACAGTATGATTGTTTTCCCTTCAAGTTGTTGCTCCCTCTATTTTAGTTTGAATTCATAGTACTATCCAATAAAAGATGTTTCACTTGAAAGTCACTTGAATTAAAATTTGGTTCTCTGGTGTTTCAACATTTTTCTTTTGGTTTGAGAAAATAAATTAGAGAAAGGAGTAAAAGCCCTTTGTATGATATCATCATTGCAGGAGTCTATCAATGTTGCTGCAAAAGACTGGGGCCTGCAGTGCCTCCGTTATGAGATAAGTAAGTCGCCTTTTGCTTTTGTCCTCGTACCAAATTTTTTTTTTTGGTGTAGTGTCCCCACTGAACCTTTTTTAAATGCTTTGCTTTTTTTCCTTCTTCAGGGGATATATCTCCTCCGCGTGGAGTGAGGGTGGCGATGGAGATGCAGGCAGAAGCAGAACGCAAAAAGAGAGCTCAAGTTCTTGAGTCCGAAGGTAATAAAGTCTGATCGATACTTCATGTCTTTTCCATGTGGTTAACCTTGGGAGTTTGCTTATGATTTAAAGCCACCTTTGTTTTACTATAAACTTGGTTTACAATAAAACTTTTATCATTTAGCTGTATGTATTCCTGGAAATTAATGAATGATTACATTTTGCAGGAGAAAGACAGGCCAACATAAATATTGCTGATGGAAAGAAGAGTTCCGTAATCCTACAATCTGAAGCTGCAAAGATGGACCAAATTAACAGAGCACTAGGTTAATTGCGATTTCTGTATAAATTTAATGGCAAACCATATGAAAGGGAGGATTGTTTCTTTAACATCATAATAATGTTAAAATCTCCCTAACAAGATCTTCTGTTCCATATGAATAGATACATCTGACATGGAGATATGGTTTAATCCCGAACTAAGAAAAGTTTTGGTTTCTATTAGGATGTTTCCGTTGTAAGAGGTTGTCTGGAGTGAGCTGTACATCGCATTGTGATAGGAAATTAGATGTACATTGAATCAAGTGTCCTTGAAGGGGCTCATTCATGTTCTCCTAAACGGCTGTGACTATAACTTGTGAAGTGATATGCTGAAACCCTCTTTCTCTTCTCTATCAACTTACCTAATGGTAAACACAAATAGAATTGGCACGTGGATTATTTGATGTGGATGCTCCTTTAATATGATAGATAAGTTTCTTTTCCACTAGATATCTATCATTCTTCTTACTATCAGTACTTCCTCATCAGGTGAAGCTGAAGCTATCCTTGCTAGAGCAAGAGCAACAGCTGAAGGAATCACCATGGTGTCACAGTCCCTTAAGGAAAATGGAGGAGTGGAGGTAGGTCCTAAAATACTCGAGTGCGCTTGCGGTATTCTGGATATTGGACTATTTGCATGTCAACTACGATATTTGACTTGATTTTCCTTAATGAAGAACAATATATTGACATTTGACAGTCCAAATAGCAATGCCTAGCCCATCTTAAATTTTATGTCATCTAGTTCTTCTCTTAGGTGCTAGTTCTTAGAATGTAGGTCTAATCAGTTATGCACTTAGTTGTAATCCGTTCAGGTTACAACACATCATTTCGAATGTTTTAAGTTTTAAAGCAATCAATACATTGTACTGTTTGACCCCATCAGTGCTTGAAAGATTTCTAAAACTGGATTTACATACCTTTGGCTTGCTATAGTACTCATTGTGGTTTGGAAAAAAGAATTATCAGCATTTCATTTCTCTGTATTTTCCGATTCTTAACATTTTCATTTTACTGCTTGTTAGGCTTTGTTGGCAAGTTAAACATGTTAGTAAATCCTATATTCTCTGCTTTGCCCCTCATATGGAATGTGCATCCGCATTTATTCCTTGTGGAGTGGCATATGTACCAGATAGGCAAAATATATTGTTTTTGGAATGAATGCTGCAAGCCACGACCTTTCTAGCTTGGTCTAGATGATAGTAGGATGTGCAAGAAATGATGTATTCAAGTTGTTGTGATGAGGTTCTACACGGTATTTCTCTTGGAAGCTTGAATATTGAGGTAAAAGGTTAATACTTAAGAAATTGTTTAAGGTGTAAAGGGCTGATTCTGGTCGCACTGGTGTCTTCTGAGGACCCAGTATAGATGTGATCATAAACAAAAGTGATGATGTGATGATGGGGTGCGTAGCAGATGTACATTTACTTGAAACCAAGACTGAGGAACTTAATGGTGTGCTTTGCAGGCTGCGAGTTTGAGAGTTGCCGAGCAGTATATTCAAGCCTTCAGTAATATTGCGAAGGAGGTAAAAAAGCAGATCCGTAAATCATCGTACAGAAGCATATTCAAAGATGTTCAATTGCTTTTGCCGTGATTTGTATGTGCTCACGCGTGCATGTGTTCTTTTGTTTCAACAGGGCACAACAATGTTACTTCCTAGTTCCACTGCTAATCCTGCCAGTATGATGGCTCAAGCACTCACTATGTACAAAAGCCTTATTGGCAATGTTGCTAGTGATGGGTCTCATGAAGCCTCTTCCCCGGCGTTAGCATTAGATGTAAAGCGAGACGCGTCCTCACGAGAAACCGGGGATGAGAGCTCCAAGACTGCTCCAACAGCTGATAAAGGTCATCTTGACAATAGCCAGCCGGGATTTTCACTTCAGAGCCCCCATAAAGGAGCATAGAAGATCCCACCAAACTTATCTGAAATTGAATCAAACAGTCTTTTGATTTTCTGGTTATCGGTCTAACTCTACAAAGTTTCTCATGATTGGAAACGAGAAAAGCTTTTGATATTAGCAGACTGGTTTTAGGATGCCTATTATTGTGGCAGAGCAATTGCCCATTGCCCATTTAGTGGCAATTAGGATGTGTTCTTTTTCCGGCTAAAAGAGAACGGGAATTTTTCGGTCAAAGAATTAAAACCTTGCAGTTCCCATAATGTGCTTTCCTTTCTATTGGACTAGTTGTGGACATCCTTGCGGATTTCTTAATTTTTTATTATTTGGTTCACTTGCATATAATTTAGGTGGTACTGGTGCAGGCTATCGACATTGGCTTCGGTTACCATTAGTGTTCCCGGTCCACGCGTGTAATTGCAAAGTGAAGCCTGGTAGAGTCTTCAATCCTTAAGAACTCCTTCACGAATCATTGAACAGACAACAAATTTCCAATATTTACTCAACCTCCGTGTTCTGATTGTAAATGATTTACCAAATCCATGGTGGGGTTTTGGTATAAGATTCTGGCCGTATGGGCACATATAGATGCGTACCAAGCAACATAACACCCCATGAACGACAACTTGGAATCGTCAAAGCAAACCAAGAAGCACCGAAACAGACAACTAGAATACAAAGGAACGGGCTTCTGTTTAGATCAGGTTATACGACAAAACTGCACATCTGGATATTCATCGCCAGTTCAGAGAAGGAAGAATCAACAAATTTAATCCAAAGATAAATTTTGAATCAGAACAATAGTGTATACAAGCGACATCATCAAGAAAGATCCAATCCAACCACGTGAAGATAGCTCATCCGTCTAAGGCAGAGAAACAGCACGGCAGAATGTACACTGCTTACAAGTAGACATGTGGAGGAAAAGTTCATATGGCTTTAAACATGTAATACTTATAATGCAAAGTACTTCAGGTTAGAGAAATTTGAAGCAGTATGCATTTTTTATTCACAATTCGATACCAGAACCACAGATCAATGTGCAAAAAAGTTGCATGACGCAAAAAAATACACTAGAAAGAGCCTCATCCTAGAAGGAGCTAAGAAGACAGCCGCAAGAAAGGAACTTGCCAACTAGAGGTACCTTGGCTTATCAATTAAACCAATGCATGATACCTTCCCCATAATTCACAAAGGGACAACGACAAAATCAAAATCCCTGACTTCATCATGAATTCATCAAACCCAAATCAAAAAACTGAGAAAGCCATTTCTAAGTTCTCAACTTTCCATGAAATGGCTACAATAAACTAAATATCAGAAAATTCCAGTTCAAAAGTGCCAGCTTTACCACAAACTCAGAACCCTGATCCTTAAGTTAACATACAACTACATCTCCTTTTTTCACTTAGCCCTGGCAATAACAAAATGGAAAATTATCATGTTTTGGAACAAGATCTTTTATACTGTCAACTATCAAGAACCCTTCACCGTTTGTTAGAAACAAAAGTTCTGATAACTCGTTCAAATTGACAAAAAATGAAGAACAGAATCGAAGCCACAACACAATCGGGAAGAAAAGAATGGGAGCTTATACATATAACAACGAGAATAGGGGGAAAACACATTCTACCAGTATAAATTCGTCTCTCGCATACACAATGAAGAACTGGACTAAATGCCCCTCTCTCTCACACATTCGTATACAAAATCCCTCAAAATATCCTAAAGAAAAAAGAATCTGAACAATCAATCAATGATATGAACCCCAACTCGTCAGAAAAGCCCGAACAAGACGGAGAAGCCGAGAACGATGAGCCAGATGATGTGAACCAGAAGTAGGGCCTGGCCCGAGAGGGGGCCCGACCCGCCATTCCCAACCTGGCAGAATCCCATCTTGACAACCCTGACGCCCGCGCAGGCCGCGTCGGCGCAGCCACACCAGTATGTCATTCCGTCTTCACCGCAGACCGGGTCGGGCCGGAAGCAGTTCACGGGGCAGGAGGAGGGCTTGGCACCCAATTTGCAGAGATCCAGCTCGTCTCTAACGATGTTAACTTCGTAGGGAATGATGGAGTGGTCGTGGTCGTAGGATTGGGCGGTGGGGACGTAGCTAACGGCGAAGATGATGGCCACAACAACTACGAGAAGAAAGCATTTAGGCTTGGGGAATTGAGGGCGCATGGTGCCTGCCAGTCGAAAACGCGAGATCTGTGACAGAATACCCCAGAGCCCCCAATATCTAACCCTAAATGCTTCGATTAGGGCTAGGGAATGGGGAAAGAACAAGGAACAAAGGAACAAGGAACTCTGAATATGGAGGAGGAATCTCGGACGTCCACGGAAGGAAAGCAGGTGGGCGGATATGTCCGCGTGTGACTCAGCATTCTTTACCGAGCACACCGTTTGAACAGTTGTCCTTTTTGTTGGTTGAATCGCTGCACTATTCCTTTGTGCGTTGGAAGGTTGTGTTTGTGGGTTGGGACTTGTTGGAAGGTTGGTCCCTTCACCAACCATGTTTTAAAAATAGATAATAATTTGCTTAATTCTCTATTAATCAATTACCCATGTGGTTGATTCAACACTTTATACCATTTTCATTGTTAGCTTCGCTCTTATTAGTGATTTTGTTTAATGATCCAATTCTCATATTTTTTCTTTTTGGCCTTGGAGGTTGAAAAGCTATTATTTTAATCTTTTAAGAAATAAGAAAATACACTCTTACCTAATCACAAAATTTATGTCTTTGCCCATCTTTTCTAGTCGAACCTCAAAACTCATATATTTTTAACTCATACTTAAAAATTAGCTTAAAAGTTTGAGAACTCCAACACATTCTTTTATCATGATGATTAATCATCATATTATTGTAATACAATATTATATGGACAATAAATAGATTTAACTAATGGAAACTCATGAGAGTGTTAAGAAAGATTAAAAAAATTAATTTTTAATTCAAAACGAGTTGAGTATCAGTAGAGCTTATTATCACACTGGCAAAAATACTAATATGTAAAATTTATTGCCCACTTTGTAACATTTCCGATCAAAAGTCTTCCCATTTTTTCCAAATCTCTTCCGAGACATTAACTATGTGAGTCGGTTTTAGTTCATATGCTCGAAAGAAAGAAAGAACGTTAACTGATTTTTCTCTTCCTAAAAGTTTAGCTTCATGGAGGTTCGTATGCTTATAATTTAAGCAGGAAAGATCTTTGGAGGAAGCAATGTCCTTGCATCCCCGTATAAGCAAATTCTTATGCTTTTTTTTTCTCACAATTGAGTTGATATGTTGATTTCTTCAAAGTATTCAAAGTAAAACCCCGGTTAAAATCCATCTTCCTGCTGATGTTGGGGCAGTCCATTTTGAACTAGTCCAACTTGACTGTTTCTTCCGCTAGTCTGTAGACCAATTCTCCTATAAGCTGTCTGTCTCTTTTTCCTTTTAAAAGCAAGAGTGAGAATTCATGTAAGCACAATACATAGTTGCTAAAACATGAGAAAGCTATACAAGCATTCTAATGGGATGTATCAGGCATAATAATTACACAAATCAGGTTATAAACACTTAATCTTACAACATTTTGTACCATTTAAATATCATCATTCCCAATGGTTGACAAGTTCCCAAATGAATACAACAATATGTTTTTATTTTTTTGGTCATAATTTTTGGAGTTTTATCCACGTATTTTTATGATATACAAAGTCTCTTACCTTATACGTATTTTAGATTTTAGAAATTATCTTCTGAAAATTATTACACAGGTGAGATTATGCAGTCTTATCCCAACAAGCATTTTTCAGATTTTGATGTATTTTATCCAAGTTCCATCTTACTGATCTCAAGCCATCTTAAGTCTTTTAACCAATAGCGAGGGATCTAAAGTCAAGCTCAATGTTGGTTACGGTTTTCGTTTTCCTTTTCAAAATGGATGGCCCGTTCCAAGTCTAGAATGAACTAATAGACATATTCTTAGGGTAGAAATTACTTCCAAAATTAAAGATTTCCATTCATAATATATGCAAAGGATAATCTCGGCAAACAAATATTTTTATTCTTACAAGTGAGGTTTAAAGGCAAAAAGTATTTGTAATGAAACTGGACTAAGTTTTATGAGAAGAAGTTTATGACCGAGCCAAATTCAATAAATCTAAAGATATATTATAAGAGATGAAGGACTTGATCATATGCGTAGCCACCAAATAGGCTTCAGTTTGTACCTTAGGTCAACAATGAATATTAAAATATACAATCAATCTATATTTAAAATATGAGAATGATAAAACTTAGTAGATAATTGTAAGGATTCATTTCAAAATTAATTAGCAATAGATAGGGAAGCCCCACTAAATATAAAGTGTAGTGCCTACACAATTGATGTGGAATAACCACATTTCTATCACTATATTTCATGTGTAATCTGATATAAATATTGCATGTGGACAAATATAAGCCCAACTTTAAGCTTTTGCAAGGAAGGATAAAGCATAAGAAGGACTAATCCGCTTTAATACAGGTAAGGGTCCATTTCAAAATCAATTGACAATGGATGGAGAAATTTTATCAAATATAAAACATGAAACTTACACTCATACAACTAATGCAGGACAATCAAGTCTTTTTAATAATAGTTGAGCTAGTAAATTTGTAACATTACCTGCAATCAAGTAATTGGTAATAAGTAAGTATAACAAATAGTTGTAAATTAAGTGTGAACTTATGTGATTAAAAATTAAACAAAAAAAAGCTAGAACAATAACTCATGTGTAAACTTGAATTTTTCTTTTTTAAAGCAAACAAACCAAACTTTAATGTTTTGTTTGGCAATTAGATAACTTTTTGTTCCCGTATTTGTATAATAATGTCAACTTACTCTCTTAAAAGTGGTTTAGAAGAAAAGAAAAAATGCATCTACAAATAAAGAACATAATAAATTAATATATTAGCAATGGTGGACAAAGAATTTAGCCGTTGGAAACTCTGGTAATTCATAAGGTTAGACGCATACTTTGGGAGCCTTGGCGGCAATGGTGACGTCCAGGCCACGGAGGGGCCGAAGAACAAGGATAGAATTACAATGTCATGCACCGCGGGATTCAGGGTTCTAATTTTAGAGAAACCAAAATTCAGGACGAACTGCCATCGCCAACTCCAAGTGGTACTCTATGCCCACCATGAAAGGCGCAACCGCTGATTTTGTTGTCCATAAGAAAAAGTCAGGCAAAGGTTTTGGCCATAGAACCCATGATTGGCCAGGTTTAGAAGCTCTTGCTAACCAGACATGGCTCCTACATATCTGCACCTACGGGCTATATACTTCTCGCCTCCTCCCCTGACACTTCTCACCATCAAACGCCTGTGTCCATCAGCGAATAGTCCAGACAAAGTCCTTCGTTCCCTCACCTCCATAACTCGCCCTCATCCCAGAACCTTGATCGTCTATGGGAGGCTGTGCGGGCAAGCTCAACATCATCCCTCGGGAGTCACTCCTGTCTGAGGATCCTGCCCCCCACGAGAAGGCGGAGGGCGAGACCGCTGCTCAGGTAGGAAGTGCTTGTGCGTTTCAGTGTAGAAAGTCTTGGTTATTTGTGATGATCCTTCATTGTTTCTTTCTTTTGCGGATATGTTCTTGCAGGATAACAAAGATGGAGGTGAGATTCAGGCTGAAGAGAAGGCCATGTTGATAGAGAACTGCAAAGAGGGCAGTGACGAAAAGAAAGCAGAACCAGCTGCCGTGGAGGCGGGTGAAGAGCCTGCCAAGAAACCAGAGGACGTTGCTGAAGGCCCTGTGGGTGAATCGAAGGACCAAGTTGAGGCTGATGGTGAGACAAAGAAGGAGCAAGCTGAGGACAAGGCCGATGGCGCTCCAATCTCAGAGAATAAAGATGGTGCAGTTGTTGCCTCTGCATGATGGCACTTCAACTTCACAAAAAGAATAAAGCCATTGTAGTTGTCTGAGTTGAAGCCTTTTTCATTGGAACTCATGTACCAAGACAAATTCATTTTCATTCATTACACAATTGTATCTACACCGGAAAATTTGTTGTTCTGTTTTGACTGAAATTTCAGTATCCAATTCTTTACATAACAGACCTGGCATGTACACCGTCATTCCTTTCCTACAGATCACTTTTTTGGCACAACATACATGGGAAAATTTATCTTCTGATGAAGGTAAAACAAAGATAACTAGAAAAAAAAAAAAAAAAAAAAGAAAGAGAAAATGACACCGAACTGAATCTGAATCTGAATCTTATAGACTTTTGGAATTCATGGAAGCTCACATCATTCTTCCACAAGCAAAACCATGGCCATGCTTCTCTCTATATGTCATATCCTCGAGAGAGAAAGTACATGTTCTTGCATATTAAGCCTCCTTTATGGCTTCCATGATAATGCTATTAGCCAATGTCAGAGCGCTAATCGGGATGCAAAAATGATATAAGACGTTCGTGCCATACAAATGGTGTGCTTCCTCAACAGGGGAACCCTAAAAAGGCAGACAGTGGTTTCAGTTACTGGATTGAATGGATTGTAAGAACCTTTTTTCTGATGCTATTTAGCATCCGTGAGACAGAATTTTGCTTTTCTCACTTAAAACTGTAGCCTACCATCTTTAGGAACTTTCAGCAGAGCTACATCTTCTGCTTTCTACTGTGTGCCTTTTGCTTTCTTTTATGAAAATCTGATTTTCTTATAATGAAGCCGGCCAAGGGACGACTTCAGTTGCTTTCTTAAGCTTTTCTTTTGTCGAGAAGTCGCTCCTTACTAAGCCATTTGCTACGTAGTTGCTTAAGCCCAACCCATCAAACTCTCTGGAAGAGAAAGCAACTACTGCAATAACTCGAAAAACAGTTCCTGAATCAAAAAATTAAGCCACCATAACCCAAGATCATCGCTTTGCAAAACAAATAAACATGGGCCTGTATAACAAAGACCTAAGTAGCTGCAATTGATTAAGGACGGTCTTCAAGAGTGCAGTTGATCTTTGCAAATGATCATCTGTGTCTGTCAGATTAAGTTTGGGAAAAAGTGCGCCGGTTTTATCAGACAAAGCACGAAAGGCCAATCAGAGGACTGATGACTCAGACGGTACTTGAGAGCTTATCAGAAGATCAAGCCACTTCTTTCCATCATGATTCTGAGGATAATGGAATGAAACAGAATTCAAATCCTCAAGGGCAGGCCCCAGAGATAATTAGGTTGGATATCTTTTTGGGTATAGTGCTTTTGTCGGCTGCAAAACAGACATGGAATCAGGTTTTATGAGATTACCATGGAAAAGGAGTATATGATACCAGCTTCTTCAAAGAAAAAGCTCTCATCCAATCAATCAAATCCTATCGTCAACTAAAAGCACCACGCCAACTCAGTGATCAAGACATGACAAAAGGATGGAAACCGGCAATTCTGTTCTCTGCGCACAACATGAACTTTCATTACATTGTAGCTTGATTAGTGACAGTAGCAAATAGCATTTACACCCATTGATAAAACTTTCAACTTCTAGACATTTAGATGCCACTATTGAGAACACTACAACAAAGGAAGAGAAGAATTTAATCCCTCCACTAATCATTTTCATATCGTGGTTGGGTTAGCAGACGTAGGAATTGCCTCCTTGGTCGTTCCCTCTTCATCCTTCGGCACATCCTTCACAGCCAACAGGACAAGGACAACCAATAGTGGGTAACTGATGGTAGTAAGGCACCAATTCACAATCAGCTCGGACATGAATGATACATTGTGTGCGTCAACTTGCCAAGCAACGGCTGCACCAGCACTCTGCACTCCCTTGTAAAACCCAGAATACCTGAAATACAAGAACAAAAAAGGTTATTAGCGTCAACGATCATGCTCGATTATAGAACAACAATGACATGCACAGAATTTGTCACAGACCAAAAGTGGTAATAAAGTCTATAGATGATCTATAACGCCCATTACCTGCTAAGGATTTCAGAATCACTCGCCAAGGCTCCTATCAGCCAGTAGACCATGCTCTGGAACATGGCATCAAGTAAACCAAAACCAAAATATAAGACGAACGGCCCTGCGAATTGGCCACCTGAGTCCTTAAAATCCAACGTCGTCGGCGGATCACTGCGCGAGTACCTGAGCTGGTTGGCCAGTCCGCCAGCCCAAATAGCAGTCCCAAGAACCGAAACCACAGCAATCCCGGCAAACCCCCTCATCCTCCGACTCTGGAAACTGTAGTCCATAATGTAACCAATCACAACAGAGCCCAGCATCTGCGCACCCCAGTAGAAGACGTTGTTGAAGCCTCTAGTCCTCAAATTGAAGAAAACCCCATTTACGTTATTGAACTGGTATGTGTAGAAAAAGTTGCTGGCCCAAGCGGCAGGCACTATGAGAAGCATCTTCCAGTTTAGGAACAACTTAGCAATCTCCACCGCCTCGACCTGAACGTTGGAGTACTTGATGTTACTACACCGAGTTCCGTCATTTCGAACCACCTTACTCGGAGGCAAAATAGCGAAAGAGAGAAGCACCCCAGCTAACATGAAGGCCATGAAAGCGATATATGTGCCGTCGCTAACGGAAGCGGCCTCGTCACGATGATAATTGAGGATGAGAGGAATAAGGCCACCAATGACACCACCCATGTTGAAGATACTCCAGAAGATCGCGATATACGTCCCTTTACGGTGCGCCGGTGGATAAGAGGTCATGATAGCGCCCTCTGCGGCCCAGAGGAGGCCCGCGCCGATGCCCAACAACGCGCCCGCAACAATGGCGAAGGCCTCGTGCTTGTAGTGGTTGTAGTAGAGGAAAGAGCCGGCGTAGAGGACGTAAGTGGAGCAGCCGGCCGCTAGGGTGAGCTTCGGCCCGAGGACATTATAGATGCCGCCGCCGAGCACGCCGAAGATAGCGAAGGTAACGTAGAGCGCAGTGTTGGCGTTGTTGGCGGCGTGGTGGTCGACCTGGCCACCACCACCCATGCCCGAGAGGGCGTTGAACATGCCGGGGCAGCAGAAGCATACCAGGCCTATGAGGGAGACTTGGACAAGAGGTGAGTTATACCTGAACGAGGATTTGATGGGGGCTTCCTGGGTGCCATTGGTGTAGGTCGATTCTTTATCTCCTTCGTAAGCCATCAAGAATATTGTCCTCAGGCGAGGCTGTTGAAGTGAAAAGGCACAGAATTGGGGATCAGAGAGAGATTCCGATGGGCGTGAGGAAGTTGTTCCGGTGCTCTGAATTTATGAGGGAGGCTGTTTGTGTCAAGTCACCATTGGATGACGACTGATATGCTAGCTAACTTTGGCACCTGCAGGAAGATACCATGTGCAAATTTCAAAATGGGGATTATCTTAAAAGATTCACAATAACAATGCCTTCAGGCATACTCTTCAACCGGCATTGGTTGAAATTCCGATGAAGACCGTTCCGCTGTAAAAAATTAGGCAGCCCCGAAAGGCAGCATACGATACGAAATCATTAAACTATGAAACTATTTCATAATTTCCTATGTAATTAATGGCCCACCATTAGACTAATAATGGTGCAGATTCAAGATTCTCTTTCCACTTGGTTGGTTTCAATCATCTTCCGCTCCTCGGAAAGTCTTCTGATGAGAAAGCGATGGCATGACACAGCAAGACTTTGGAACAGCCTCTCGGCCGCATTAGGCCGGCCAGACGGCCGCAAAACACTACTTTCATGTCACTCAGTGGAAGTCCTTCGAAATGAGGGAATCCAAACGGTTGCGTTGTGGAGTTTCAGACAGAAACAGTAGAATTGTATTATTAAACTCTGGTTTTACAAGATGGATCTTCCAGTTCACATTGATAGCAACCTGTGTTACAGGATCTTCCGCAGCCGGAAGATAAGTCGTTTCTCAAGTTTTCCGCCTATCCAATGCTAGAACAACAAAGTTCTGCGCGTAATCTTCTTTCTTTTCCGGCTGATCCGAGGCAAACCTGCAATTTAGAGATTTAGGAATTCACCAAACAGTTATTGCAGAACATCTCCATATATAAACAATACTATAAAAAGGAGTTAGTTGCCACAAATATCTGTATAATCCGCGACCATTAGAGAAATCATCAGATGTCTGCCAGCAAATACATTAAATCAAAATATCGATTACAGCAAATTTTGAAATTTCGTGAATTTTATACATGGTTTTATTCATCAACTATACATATGCAGGAATTACTCTTCCCCGTTATAGTCCATTTAGTCAAGTTAAGCGATAAAAAAAATGGTTCAGTAAGTGTAGATCTTTCCAAGGTAGGATTCTTGTGGTACCTTCCCAGCCCTTGTTCCTCTGTCATCTGTTAGATGTCTGAAAAGAATCTAAATGTTCGTTGAAAACTACGTCTGTCTCATGTGGTCTCGAATTCATTCACCGTCGGTCTTTGGAATGCCAATTGGAAAGCTGCGATGGCTTAGAGGCGTGAAAAGCGATTACAATAATCCATTTGACCTTAGTTTCGACACTTGGAATACAACAGTGTGCCGACAATTGCAATAGAACAACGCACAAGGATTCAAAAATTACTACACTAATCTAGGACTGGTCGTCCCCTGGATTATGATCTCATCCCCAATAATAATATTTCATGTCATGCGGATTCAACGAAAGTGTAATTTCAGAAGAAGCTGAATTTTGTTCATAATTCTGAATAAGACTTGCTCTTAAAGAAGGATAAGTCTAAAGCTTGGATTAACAATCTCAGTAGCCCAGTGTTATTCTACTTGGTTTTTGGCCTCAAAAGATTTTTCTTTTTCTTTTAAAGTATAATGGGTAAGATATAATTTAATTAGTAAAAAAAAAAAATTGCTTACATATTAAGTTATTATGCATAATAAAAATAAACACAAAAAATACATTCATCTTAAAATGTTAACTTAATAAGAAGTTGATGAACATCTAAATCAAAATTCAAAGGAACCTGTTGAGCCATGACTTGGGACTTAGTATTAGGGTCCTCAAGTACGAAATTCATGGTGAGATTCGAATGAAAACATCTTCACCTAGTGATTATGAAGGAATCAAATTCATAAAGAATCTTACCATATTTTAGGTTTAATAAAATAAAAAACTAAAAAAGAAAACATGTCTAAGCCACAAAAATATAATTGGCACATCCACCCGCAACACCTATTCATGTTTAGGCCTACAAGTTGCTGAGAAATATTCTAACTGTGAGGTATGAAATTCGACACCCTGTGTGCATGAGTTGGGTGTGTGTTGTAATATTAAAAAAAAAAAAATTGTTTGAGCCTACATCCATAAACTTATCCAACTTAGTAATTAATTTAAAGATAAGTTACGTGATTCATCTTTTAATAGAAGACATGTTATTTTACTTGACTTTCTAATGTAGAAGAATAAAGTTTATTGCACTAGTGACACTGGGAGATTTTTACTCGGTTTAAAGCCTCCCCTCGCTTAAAGATCTAATTAATTTGATCTTAGAAAATGTATTAAAGCTAATTAAGAACCGAACTCAAATTTGATCATCTTTATTTTCGCAGTATTATATTTTCGAAGGATAGTCACTGTTGGATTGTAGTTCCGAATGGCCATCCGAGTAAGCAGGCAGTGCTAAGCCACTCGTGCCCCTTCCTATCCAACCACCACCGTCGTCACTTCAATCTCGTCTCGGCGGCAAAAGCCCAGAGAGCGAAAGAGGAATGTATTCAGGCTCAGTCTTTGTCAGTTACTCCAGAGCTACCATTTCTGTTTTCCCGATTGGCGTAATCAAACCGGTTAGATTCAAAAACCACTGCTTCCTCAAACAATCCTCAGTCTCGGCAAATGTTTCTGTTCACAAAGATCTGTCTTCAGTTCACCACGACAGTCTCAGGGTGCTCGAATGGGGCAGTCTCTGCGACGCCGTGGCATCCTTTGCCGGCACTTCCTTGGGTCGCGAAACTACAAAGGTCTGTCTTTTACTCTCTGCTGATGTTACGTTCTTAATGTTCCTTCTGTGTTGCTTTGTCTAAATTTAACGGCTTTTCTCTTGCAACTGTTCTGTCTTAGGCCCAGCTGTGGTCTTTGAACCAGACGTACGAAGAGAGTCTGAGGCTTCTCGAGGAGACCAATGCAGCCGTGGAAATGCACAAGCACGGTGGTTGCAGCTTGGACTTCAGCGGCATCGATGTGGTTCTTGTTAGTGCACTGTTTCTGGCATTCTTCTATCTTTTCCTATCTGTCAACTTAAAATTGTTGTTGTCAAAATAGCTGAGCACCCACGAATTTCATTGCGGCATTCAGTCATACACGTGAAACTCTCACATGGTTTAAATTTTCTATACTTTTTTCATTGAGGTTTCTTCTAGTGTATTTTATGCTACTGAAATGACACTAAGGTATCATGCAATGTGCTAAGTTGTTCTTGTTCTCTCAACAGTGGTAGTGTTTCATATCTTCTGGAATGTATTCTTCAACATCTGAAAATGAAAGACTCATTCTCTTGCATTTAGAAAACACGTGAATATTTGCATATTCATGGCCCAGCCTTATAAGTGTTTGTCATGTTATGTTGAAGGTGAAATCTGCTATACAACAAGCACATAGAAGTTTACCAGTCAATGGGAATGAGGCAATGGCTGTAGCAGCTCTGCTAGAGCTTGCTGAGACTTTGCAGTTTAATCTAAAAGCTGCAATTAAGGAAGATGCAGATTGGTACAGACGTTTCATGCCTCTCTCAGAAGAGGTATATAAAGCATCCAGATTGAACCATCACCATACCTTTTGAATTCTTACATGCCCTTAATTTTTTCCACATTGCATGCAGATAATGGCTTTGGTTGTAAATCGATCATTAGTCAAGTTGGTACAGCAAGTTATAGATGAAGATGGCTCTGTTAAAGACTCTGCGGTTTGTTCCTTATTGTCTCCCAGAGTTCGTAGAGATACCTATCATGCAATCATGGACTTTATTTATTTCCTCTAGTTGAGATAGTTTCTGCAATTTATAGACAGATTTTTCTAGACAATTGTTGTTTTGTTCAGAAAATCTTTGAACTTATTGTATCTGCGTTTCCACTGGCAATATTTGTCCTGCTGAAATGTTTATTGGGTCCATTACCGACATTATTTGCGTTTTCTCTAACTTTTCTTTCTCAACTTTGTCTACTGTTCTAGAGTTCAACCCTGAGACAATCACGTGATCGAGTGCGGATGCTTGAGAAAAAGGTACAGCGAGTTTTTTATTGCATATTTGTCCAGTTGGTCCTATTGATTGGTTAGGTAGAGTATTCTTGGTCTCACCAGCCATCATTTGATGAAGGCTATTAAGAATTTTGCTTAGAAAGGTAGTACATTGCAGTCAGTAACCAGAACATTATCATTTGTGCCTCAATAGAGGTTCCTTAAAACTCTTAATTCAGTTGCTGAGTTTAGGCTTTCCATGATAGTGAAGCAGGGACTATTCTGTTGTTCATCTTTATGTTCTCGGCTTTTAGGATTTATGGACAGGTAGACCCAAGCGAGGGTCAAAGGACCCTGTTCGAGCTCTAGCAAGCCATTTGGGTTTATATCAGGGCTACTGGAACTGCTTGAGGGTTGGACTGCTCCTTTGAGTCCTCAATCAGGCCTATAGGTTGTGGCTCTTCTAGGCTACTGAGTTTTGGCAGCCTTTTGGATTTTATTTTTTCTGCCAAAACATGTAGGAGGATCCTTCTTTACCATCTTCCGGAGTTTATATAGGAAATATGTATGTGCGTTCTCATCCAAACTTAGATCTACTTTGATCGACCTGCCCTTCTTTTATTCTGAGTGGCAGTGTCTTCTTGGGGGTTTAAGTTCGGACATTGAGATTACAATCATTAATATACTTCTGTGCAAGAGCTTAAAGCACTTATTAGTCTAATCTATTACGAACAATTTCACCTTCAATATAGTTACTGCTTTATGTTTTCAGATATATGATTTAATGGAGAGCCTAATAAGGAACGAAGAGAATGAAACACCATTTCTGGTAAGAAGCATGAGATCAAAATATATTTCTTTAGTGTTTCCATGATTGTTCATAATAAGTTAGCATTACTGGTTCAGGAAGTGAGTAAGATTGATGGCAGGTGGTGTGTAAAATCTGGGGCTGGTCAACTGACAAATGTGAAGGGTCTACTGTTATCCAGGTCCAAAAACTTTTGTTGTATAACTCTCAGTAATCAATGCACACAATCTCTGCCTTTTTTTTGGTTCGGATTGATAATCTGTATGCATTATATTCCTTTACTGATAGTATGTTATGTTGTAGTCATTCAGGCATCGGAAGTGTTATAGAGCCACTCCCTGCTGTTCCCTTAAATGATGAGTTGCAGCAAGCAAGGGCATCTGTGGCAAAGGCTGAGGCAGATGTGCTCCTAATGTTAACTGAAAAGGTCGCTATCATTTAATCAAATTTCTTGGCACTGGCGATTCTAGATTCACTTCTTATGTTTTCATATTTCTGTTTTCTGCACAGATGCAGATGGATCTTGGTAATATTGAGAACTTATTGAACAGTATTATTCGATTGGATGTGGTAAGGTGTCTCGCCATTTTCTTCCCCTCTCCCTGCATTGCTTCCTAACTCTGTTCTCCCTGTATCTTAGAAGAAACCAGCTTCTGCTTTATCCAATACTTGCTTTTGATCGAATTTGTTACACAAATAACAAAAAGAGAGTGATAGTTTAGCCGATTATAACAGTTTCAGCTCTGGTCTTGTCAATTCATCTGTGGATCCCAGTAGTTCTTAAGGAGTTCTTACAGATAACTTTCTAGTGTACCTTGTCTATTATTTTTTATTCTTAAGACTGGTAAGTCGACTAATAACACTGGGGGGAGGCAAAAACACTACCTTGCTTAACCTTCTAAGGATAATGTATCAAAGATAGTGGTGTGGACAATAGCTATGTGCCATGAGCCTTCAAGGTCACATATCTAAGCCATGCCACATCTCGTGATATGTCATCCAAAAGCTTGATAATATTGTTGTTTGGTGTTTTTTCTTTTCCTTTTTATTTTGATCCCTTGTGGATATTTTGTCATCTGGTTGTTCTAATTGTTGGTTTCTTAGTTGCTTACTTTTGGTCGTTCACCCATGTAGGTCAATGCCAGAGCAGCCTATGGTCTTAAATTTGGAGGCACTTGTCCTGATTTATTTCTACTAGAAGGCAAAGGACCTTCTGCTTCTGTCACGTACCAATTAGAGAACAAAGTATCAAATGAAACATACCCCATTAAGAGGGAATGGACATTGTATATGCCAAAAGCTTATAATCCTTTATTGCTTCGGCAGCATAGACAAAATTTGCAGAAGGCGAGGAAGGATATCAGTAATGCTAAAGCAGTAAGTTTCTTGCAGAATCCAAAAACTTCTCATTCAATTTTTTCATTTTTTTTAAAATTGCCTTTTCTTTCTCCTTTTATTTTCTGCTTTTTTTTTTTTGGGGGGGGGGGGGGGGGGAGAATCTTGGTTGGCTCTCAACTTTAAATACTGAAATTGGGTTACAAATTTTCTGTTTCTATTATGCTTTTACCATTTACTCAGTCAAAGAAAAATTGGTTCATCACTCTGTGTTCAGGTGTTTTTGCCAGCCATTTTACCTTTAAAGTTCTGATTGGTGCCAAGTGTTTATCCTTTATCATTACTCTGTGTTCTTATCCCTAGGAAATCCGGAGAAAACAGCGAGGTGAGATTATGGCACAAAAAGGAGAAACAGATACAGATCTTTCATCATTGGAAATGCAGGTAAAATTTTGATAATATGATGCAGAACTCATATCGCCAACTGCCCATAAATTTTTTCAAGTCAATTGCCTTCTGGTCGTCAGGTTGCTGCACTTCAACAAGCTCATCCAGTTCCAGTAGACTTCTTTATTGAGCATAGAACTCGAGTTTTGGTTATAACTGGCCCTAATACGGGGGGTAAAACCATTTGCTTGAAGACAGTTGGATTGGCAGCTATGATGGCTAAATCAGGTTCCCTTTTTTCTCTTAATGTTCTTAATAGGTGGCCCTCTAAATTCAACTACAGGTCTTACAAGCCACAGTTATATGGAAATTATTCCATGGTATTTGGATATTTTTCCTTTGTCTTGATGCTTTGAAATCATTATTGAGCTTGATATTTTATAGGAATTTCAATTACCTTGCAATGTGATTCATTATCACACCAGAAAATTATCTGTGGAGACTATTTATGAATATTTAGCCCAAAATGCAATTATCTGTCAACTTTTTCTCCATCACACCAGAAAATTGAAGCCTGCAACTTCTAACAAAATGTACCATTTTTTGACTTTCTAACTACTTCTGCTACAATTGATGATAGAAACCTTGTACAATCATAAGTTCGGCCATGTGATTCATGAATATTTCAAATAATTTAGCTCGAATGGAACTGAAGTACTGAATTCTTCTTTTTTCCTTTTCTCATCTTAAGATCTTAGTTCTACAACACACAGTCACAATCATTTATTTCGTGGTGCAGGTCTTTATGTTTTAGCTTCAGAATCTGTAAAAATTCCTTGGTTTGATGCTGTTTTTGCTGACATTGGGGATGAGCAGTCCTTATCCCAATCTTTATCTACCTTCTCTGGCCACTTGAAGCGAATAAGTGTAAGGATAACATATTTCCCAGAACAGTTCTCAGCTCATTGAATCAATGTTCTCTTTTGACAAAAATTACCAGCTAGAGTCACAAACTGGTTACAGATCTCTTGAGTTCAGATATGTGTGTGTTTTCAATGGAATTCTGCAGATTAGCTATTCTTTTCATCATCGTGACTTTTCAATCTGATTCCAGGCACACATACACATGTGTATATATAATTGTGTGTGTACACATCATTTCAAAGTTGTGATCTTGTGTGTCTTGAACTTTACTTTAGGTAAGTGTACTTTTTAAAATCAATTGCCACGATTTCATTAGCCACGTATGTTTCCCTTATGGCATTATATCACATATATGTCGTTCTTGCTGACTTGAAGTTCTTGTTGCTCTGATGGAAACAAAATACTGGGAATCTAGCTTATTTGGTTTCATGTGTAAATGCTTCTATGTTATCTCAATTGCTTTGCTCCTAACTTTATGCCCTTTGGGTTGCTAACAGTATCTAAGTTTAACTGCTTCTTGTGCATTTGCCAATTCCTTGTATTTGACATGCAGCCCACTATCTAGTCAAGGGCTGCTTTTTTTAGCGATGCTATACGCCAAACATTTCTGTAATTCAGTCATGCTTGCAATTGGTATCGTACAAGCATCTGTAATCCTTGAAGATCATTATAATTGATTGTTCCTATTCATAGCTTGTCAAATTGATCAGTATGTTAGACCAGTAATCGTGACTTACTATTCTTCAAAGTTTGCCCATGTAAATGGATTTATGACTTCTAGTGACTAGAGCACCATTTTAAATCAAGTGTCTCTTCATTGTATACTAGGATTGAGTTCATTACTCTTCTATCATGGATAGTTTTTCTTCTAGATATCATAAATTACATACTTTTCAATGGGAAAAGTTTACATGCAATTTCTTGTAACATCTTGCAGGAAATTCTATCACACTCAACAAATCAGTCACTTGTCCTACTAGATGAAGTAAGTTTTAAATTGGCTTGGTTAAAATATGGAAATTCAATTCCTAAAAATGATGAAAAGAAAAGGAAAAGAATTTCAAAGTTTTTTGTGATGACCATCTATGGATTGTATACCTTTTGTATTTGTTAGGTTGGAGCAGGAACAAATCCCCTTGAAGGAGCAGCTCTGGGGATGTCATTACTGGAATCTTTTGCCGAAAGTGGTTCTTTGTTGACAATAGCTACAACACACCACGGTGAACTCAAAACCCTGAAATATAGGTATTTATTTAAGATAAAGATGAGGCTAACTTGTTGATAAAAATATGTTTCAATTGCTTAAGTTGTGTAGTTTGAAAAAGAAATTTAGTCCTTTTCAAGTTAATATGCTATGGTTACTTTCTTACTTGGTAATTGGTATGAGCCACATAGACTATTTGTTGCCTTCCAAAATTCCTATCATGTTCTTGAGATGGTTTCCTTAACAGCAATGACACCTTTGAAAATGCGTGCATGGAGTTTGATGAAGTCAACTTGAAACCAACTTTCAAAATTCTCTGGGGAGTACCAGGTTTTCGCCATCACTTTTGGACCTCTTTCATAAATGCTGCTAGTATTTATTTTTTTATTTTATTTGTTTTTCCTTTTTTTTTATCTGATCTCCTTCTAAGCTTTAAAAGATAACCAAAAAAAAAAAAAAAAAAAAAAAGGAAAAAGAGAAAGAGAAGGAAAGAAAACAATGGGAAGAGTGCAGTTCTTAACTATTATTCTGTCCCCAAACAATCATAATGTGCCAATGTAGGTTCGTGCCAATGTATTTGAATGAGAAGTTTCATGTTGTCTTTTTTCAACAATTAGTAATGGAAGCCCTCATTTGTTAGAAATAGCTTATCATGTTATACAATGTACACTGTTAAAAGAGTGCCAATTTCTACCTAAACATTCAAATGTTGTTTACACGCTGTGATACTGTTTCTGTCTGACATATCATAGAGATTCATAAGACAAATCATATTTGATCAATATCAGCAAGTTAATTAAAATCATACAACTGTCTGAATAGTCAATGTCATTTTAGAATGAATGGGATTTTATTTCTGAAATGGAGTTGCGTTGATGATGACTGCTACTACAAGCATGGTGATGCTGCACTATGACAAATAATATCTGATCTGTACCAGCAAGTAAAACTAAATCATGCTATTTCTCAATGTTCCGTGAAAGTTCTGAATGCGTGGGATTTGGTTTCTAAATGGAGAGGCGTTGATGGTCACTACTACTAGAAGCATGATAACATAATGCAGCATTATGAATGGACCAATACAAACTGAAATGCGCAGAAACATACATGATGACCTTCTATTTGGCTGTTGCTAACTTCAGTGTTACCTTGTAAAATATTCACTGTTTGCCTGTAGTTCTGTAAAAATATATTTGAACTACTTAGTTTACTGCTACAAGCATGACTATGAATTTTTAGGATACTTATTTAAGAAAGAGAAAGGGTGAAAGAAACGGAGAGTGGTAGGTTGGTCTTTTCTGCTTCTAAAGCAAAGTGTTCTTTGCACTCCTAGAAACAATTGTAGTAACTTGGCTCTGTCTGTAAAACTGTAAATTGACTCATGTGCCTGAGAATCTCTCCAGACCAATCTTCTTCCCAGGGAGCCTGTGGTTGTTAGATATGTTGTTTAGTCTCATCTTGGCTACAACTCAAGGAGTGAGATTTTACTGCAGGGCGTTCCAATGCAATCAATGTTGCTGAAAGATTGGGACTGCCCAGTGTAATTGTAGATAATGCTCGTGGACTGTATGGGGCAGCTAGTGCAGAGATAGATGAGGTAATGTAAATTAGCATATATACTTCTTTCTTATTTATTTTTGAAATGCACATTTGTCTGTAGAATTTGATGACTTATTTCTTGACCTGGAGCAATATATGTTGTTGTTGTTGTTATTTATTTATTTATTTATTATTATTATTATTATTATTTTATTTTATCCTTTCCCTTTCATAGAATATCTACCTAATAAAGCTTCTTGTAAGGACTTAAGGTGGCCTATCTCGGCTATAGCAATTACCATCAGTTCTTTATTGAAACTTGGAGTTCTCAACTGACTTGTATACTGTTTCTGTTAAAAATTTTAGCCTTAATCATTTCAAAAGTAGAATTTTTCTATTTGGGCTAGATGATTTAGTGCATTAATAAAAATGCCATAGTTTAGGTAGCCCTGTACTAGCTTTTGTATTGAGTTCACAGATACCAGTTAATAAATCATATAATGCAATTGAATTTACTAGATTCTAATTTATAGGTCTTTAGAATTTATATATGATATTTTAATGCAGGTCATAACTGATATGGAAAGATTAAAGCAAGATCGCAAGGAGAAATTAGAGGAAGCACAGCATCATCTGATGTGAGAATTTTTTGCTAAAAATGTTTCAATCTCTAGTGCATTGTAGTTTCATGGTATTGCATACGGAAAAATTTTAAGCACTATTCTGGTTTCAAGCGCATAGCCTCAGTGGCTATCGGAACAATATACACCATTATTGATATAATACACTGAAAGAAGAATACCAACAAGATATTAAACAACCCAGCCCCAGCTTTTCCTTTGGCAAAACCTAGAGCAATCTTTTCGTGTAGTGAGTTATCTTGACTGCTGATGCGTATCTAAATATGGATGTCCCAAATATAAAATATTTGGATTTCGGGAACTCCAAAACAGTTGGCAAGAAACAACCAGTTATCAGAACTATTTTCTGATTGCACTGCATGACTGATTAATAAATGGCATTGCAATAAAAACCCTTATCCTAGAAGATTACAAGAAGCCACTGAGAAAATTAATTTCTTTATGGCATTCAGTTGTCCTAATCAATATAATTCTTTCCATGAGAAACTTGCTTGGTAATGATTGATGCTTGTCATTAATATGGCAAGGTTGTTTTGAGAGTAGCAGAAAAATCTGTGCTCTGATAGATGGTCTACTTGGCATTTCTGTTTTTGTGATTAAAGGCTCTCAAAAGATCTCTATCAAAAGCTGTTGCTTGCTAGAAGGAAGATAATGGAACATGGTGCTCAACAAAGGTTGCGGAAGATTCAAGAAATATCTGAGGCTGCAGCCATGGCACGTTCTATTCTTCACAAGAAAGTGCGAGAGCTTCGTGCTTCTACAATTCAATCTTCACAGGCAACTCCAGCTAATAATAGCCAGCATACATTGGCAGTTAACAGCCAGTCTAATACAGTAGAAGACAACGAACCTCCTATGGCTTATAAGAGCATGTCCTCTGTTGAAGACACGAAGAAAATACGGTCAGGTATTCATTTATAGTTGATGAGACCTGCCAAGTCCACCCTGCCTGTATTCTGAGTGATGTTTGCAAAGTTCAATTTTCCTCCTTTAGTATGGTCTCTTTTCCAACAACCATGTGCTACCTTGTGTCTGTTTAAGGTTATTGAAATTTCCTTAACTAGATTATATTTTACCTATATATGTTGCAGAAAAGTCTCACCTTCCCAAGGTTGGTGATATGGTGTATGTTTCTTCTCTTAGGAGGAGAGTGACAGTTTTAAGGGTGGAGCCATCTAAAGATGAAATTGTGGTTCAAACTGGTAATATGAAGATGAAGTTAAAGCTGACAGAGATTTAGGCGTGACAAACGTGGTTCATGCATTTGCTTGTGAGAAAGTGAGCATTTTCTACTATTGCAAATCACTTAAATTGCCTGCTTTCTCTATTTCCTGAACAAATTAACCATCTGAGCGACATTGCCACGGCAAATGGGGATCCTTGTTTCAGTTAGAATTAGTGATCCTGGATCTAAATTAATGGATTATGATTCAATTTGAAATAACAAAGAAAAAAATGTTTCATTTATGAAGATTTAGTCCTCTATTCACAGAAACAGACATGCCCCAAAGACATCATGGACATAGGGGTTTGGTTCCTCAATTGCCCATTCTGCACCAACTCTAATCTTCTTACTTTTAGTGTTATACATTGAAATATAGTGCTCCCACCGCTTATAGTATAACGTTATCTCTCTCTCTCTCTCTCTCTCTCTCACACACACACACACACACACACACACATGCAGGAATCTTGTGGCTCTTCATTCACGCTTCTGGATGGTGGGATCAAGTTGAAGGCTGTTTTCATCACGTAAGCGACACAGGGTCTAAAAGCCAAGATTTGGACTAATCAACTAGTCGACTCATAAGAATGTAAAGATATTCTCAGCAAAAGAAAAGGTCGCGGGTAAGAATGTAAAGATATTCTCGACTAATCAACTAGTCGACTCATAAGAATGTAAAGATATTCTCAGCAAAAGAAAAGGTCGCGGGTAAACTTTTGTCTAAAGATATTCTCAGCAAAAGAAAAGGTCCCAGGTAGGCTTTTGTTTAAAGATACTCTCTGCAAAACAAAAGGTCCTAGTTATGCTTCTGTTTAACTTCATACATAGTTTAGTTTAACAATAGACAATGTAAGAACATCTATGAGAACAAAGAAATAGTATCCATTTTATTTTAGACATGTCTGTCTTTAGATGATCGATTATTCTATCTTGTTTCTAAATGCAAGTATGATCTCATGAAATCTTGATCAACAGGAAGTCAATGGTGGAAACCTCAAAACTATGCTTGTTGAACATCTCATAGGCCACGTTTGGTGTCTACGACCATATATCCATATATACAGAAATTGGCATCGGAATGGTAAAGGCCATTTTGTCTTGACTGCGACATTATAGATAAGGCACTGTTGGAAAGATTTTTGAAAGAAAAAGTGGAAGACTGGGAAAGGAAGAATAACAATTCTCACTCACAGTGACTGAGACTGGCTTCATATGGTATATTTGGGATGGTACTTTTTTTTTTTTTTTTTTTCCCTCTCTTGTGTACACGTTGGTTGCACCAGCGCCTTAAGTTGGTTTGTGTCAGTCCTTAAACACATGGTTGGAGACATCTTATCCCCATTATTGTCCTCAAAGGAAACAAAGTATGGAACTACTATTTTACCTTGCAATTCTGAAAGTTACTCTGTGGGTTTTGACGAAGGCTTAGTCTATAGGGTCCCTTGACATTTCTCTCTCACCTGCTTTATGAAATTACTGTATGAGGTAATCTGTTACCTCTCCATGCTAGAACTGATGATCGCTTACCATATTCTGGCAGACTGGGTAAAAATCTAAGGTATTTAAATTAGCATTATGAGCGTGGGAAGTACATGGTGATGGAATCCAACACTGGCCATTGCTCCTGTGCATCTTCAGGAAATCTAATCTATGAAATATCCAACAGTGGAATATACAAATCGGTTAATACACAGGATTCATCTTTTTAACTCAGGTTTCTTGACAAATTGATTGTGTGTGTGTGTGTGTGTGTGTGTGTGTTCCCACCGAGTCACTGCAGTGAAATCACACATGGTAGTGTGTTGGGTGACCGAAGGTTCTGGTGACATTGGGTGCAATGCGACGTAGCCAGTGGAGCCTCCATTACACCTTTGTTTTTTTTGTTTTTTTGTTTTGACTTTGCATCTTTAGCGTTGATGTCCTTTCAAGAACATTAGAATAAGGCAATTCAGCTAGAACTTGACCAAGGTTGCATCCGGGAGGTTCCAATTTGAGTAGATGACAGCTCGTCATCCAGTTCGTCATCACGAAAAGCAATAAGCCACTTGAATCGACGGAAAATGACTTTTGAACTGGTAATTTGGCATGATGCTGAATCGTACGGCATGTGTATACATATTTCCTACTGCAGATCGTTAAAAAGGAATTTCATCTAGAAACCAAGAATAGAATAGGAGAGAAGATTCTCTGTGGGAGACATTATAGAAGCGAAGGATCTCATCATGATAAGATGGAAATATGTTCTTTAATCCTGTCTTTTAGGACGTCCTTTCAACAGTGCACTTAAACAACTGGTTGCGAGGAGAATTGAAACATCATCAGAAAAAGACTTAAAACATAGGCTTCTTTAAGATACAAGTTATAACAACTTGATGGTGCAACTTAATTCAACTTGGGTTGAATTGAAATTGCCCTTATTCTTTACCAAGACGACTTCTTTTTATCTAATTTGGTAGCTATTCCATGCTATGCTACCCTAGGTGCTACATCACTGGAAAGTGAAAAAGACACCTACTACTTGAGCGAACGATTTTAAGTTTCTACCCCAATTTCCTCGTCCTTGTGGTGGTTATTATCAGGAAGTGCAACAATCCACCCAGATTCCAGAGTGATGTCCAGGAAATGCAGCATGAAGACCAGGACAAGGCAGGTGAGGAACATGGGGATGGGTCCAAAGATCCACATAAAGAGGGGGAAAGAGAAGTAGAAGGCACGCAAGCCTAGAGACCAGAAGTAGCCGCCCCGGCTGACCATCCTGGCAACATACTCGGCCGTGAGGTTTCTGTAATGGTGATCTGATGACATCTTCTTGAAGGGCACGTTGATGAGGATGCTTGCATGGCTGTAGTACCTTATAGACTGCACGTTGAAGAGGAAAGCAACCAAGAAGCACGCCAATATGCAGAAGAACTTTATGGAGAACCCAAGCTGGCTTTTGTCTCCAAACACAAGAAGCTCCGATCTGTCCCAGCTGCCGTTGCCCATCAGGAGAGCAATTACAGAGCTAAGCATTATCGCCGTGGAAGCCAAAAGTGTTGATGCCATTATATTGTTTCGCAGCGTCTGCACAGCCAGAACACCGGTCTTGGTCATGTCCTGCGCACCCATAAAACTATGTTCAACCTTGTGCATGAAAAACCCATATAAAACTACTTTTTCCCGTTTCTGATACTATCGATTATCTAGTATCATCAAATTCGGCCATGCATGTAGCAACAGAAATACCACAAAACAGATCTAACCCCCATACTACGGGAAAAGAAATTACCTCCATCATCGCCTGGACCCAGAACCGGCGGTTGATGGTGTTGACACCGATCACAGTCTTGTCGGGCTGCTTCATGATCCGATGGAGTAGCCATACATGGTACGCCACCATGAGAAAAAGGCCACAAGGAACCAACACGTAGTCAAGAAGCTGTTTCTCCATAAACACAAACTAAAGGCAATGAATCCTACATATAATAAGATGGTTCCCCTTTTCTCTCTTATATAGACAACCACCCTTTTGTTTGTTCTTGAAGGGCAGCGACGGAAGAGACACAGAAAGAGCCCAAGTGTGATACGGGTGTCTTCTCAGTGGACTGCGCTGTTTACGAAGACGTAGGGTTCGTAACTCCCTTTGAACTCTTCACGCAGCTTTTATTCTTGCAGCGCAAGCATTTCTGCATCGTAAATGGGATCCACGTATTCGCCCAGCCACTGTGGCTCCCCGGATTCACCGAACACCCATGACCTTTTTTTTCCCTTTTCTCTTTAGATTAATGAGAAAACCGTGCCCCTTTAATGCAGGCTTAAACCAGAAGGGTTCACCTTTCCTGTTTATTAATTGATGGAGGCTGCTTTTGCGGCTTGTGTCGCCCACTTTGACTTGTAACGTGCAGAGATCGCAAGCAAGATCCAACACAAAATATCATAAGGCCAAGCATGAGCCACTATTACTCAGCTCGCTTGAAAGCTTCGTACCTTGGATGCATTCATCGCTACATTGTTGTTAATGCATTGACCAAAATGGCTCATGACGTTTATCGTTAAAACGCCTATCTACATTTGGAAGCATTTTTTGCAGCATGAACAAGGGATTTCTATTTAGTGGAGTTGGGACAAGTTATGGTTCAATCTGTCTTTAAGCACTTGGGAATCTTAAACATTGAAGATTCGTCTAAACTACTCATAATTCGTTCAAAGGAAGATTTTATTTTCTCTTCGTCATTTATACCAATAAAACAATCAAGTGGCAGCCGTTGATGCACTTTTCTAGGTAGGTGACTATTAAAACCCTCCTTTGTTCCTTTCTGAACCACAAAAAAAGAAAAAAAGAAAGAAAGAAAGAAGGAAAGAAAGGTTTCCCTCGCCGAAAGCTGATTGAGTACAACCTCATCTTTCATAATTAAAAATCTTAAGTTTAGGTAGGAGCAAGGGTCCTCCAACATGTCAAAGCTAAATATCATTGAGATCCACGCCTTAAAGTTAAAATTTCTACTTAATGGTTTCAACAATTAAGGAACTATCAGAATGCGTACTCTTTACCTCCAATATTCTATATACTTGCTTTGTATCTTCTTCAGACACGCAATCCATTTTTTTATTAGCGTATTCAGCCAAAAAAATAATGGATGGATCTATCTAATTTTTTAACGTGCGTCATGCAATCCGTACATGTTAAGGAATGACTCGTTTGGAGAAGTTCTTTGGCGTCTATTTTATCATACACAGAGACAACCAGCCACCTACTTTGAAGATCCTTCAAGTTGGGTTCACCATGTATCCTTCCGGAAGAGGTCCAGAATTCAACGTGTAAAAGGGAGGATTTTAGAAAGGGTTGGCTTAAAAGGAAACAACTTTTCCTTGTGCAGTCTATTACTTGTGCAAGGCAATGACGTATTAGTATCAAATAGTACCAGTAACTTCAGATATTAGATAAAGAACATCGGAGACTATGTAATCACATTGTGGCAACTATCGTTATGGTTTCACATAAGGTTTAGCTCATCGGAGACCATGGAACCTTACTTGAACATAAGGTTTCACATCCCATAAGCTTCTTCTATTCAAGAATTCATACCCTTCAAGATGCTATACAAGATGAAAAGGAGACTTGGCAACAACCTGCAGGATGTTAAATTGGGTGAGCGTGACAAACAGGTGGAAAATGAACCTAACAGAATTACACTGAACGTTTAACGCATCCAGGCAAGCTTGATGGAAGGCCTATCTAATAAAAGCTTTGGGGTCTATATACATCAACTCCGGTGCAGTGAAGTTGATTCCTCTGCAAAAATATAAAGAGACCCCACCTTCATAACGCTGTTACTGGGAGTACCAAACAAAAAGTCCATGGTACTTGCCGGTTTCAATCTTCTACAATAGCAGATAGATTCCCGAACAGTGGAGGAAAAAGCCAAATAGTCAGACAACTTTTTTCTACTTAGTCCAAATTGCCCGTGTATTAGTGACCATCCAAAGGAAAGGTTCACGAAGGTTTTCTTCTGGGTGCGTTGAGCTGCTTAGGAATAAGAATATTGCTAACAAACTTAAAGAATCAAAGTCAACGTAATTGACAGGAGACGATCTACAACCAAGTAGCGTTTTAGAAACAGATGATCTGTAGTTTATTTCCCCTCTGGCATTGACACTAATTAACATGTACAAAATCCTTATAGCTGACTCGATTCTTAAAGGAAAATAAGCAAGTCTTCTCACTAGGAAAGGATTTTTGTTGGGATACAAAGCGCAAAGCAAACAAGTTCATAATAGTGCTAATAAGGAATAAATTAAAGAGTATTTCCTATCTACCTGGCCAGTTCAGAAAAAGGAGAGCTGCAACCAGTTGTACTCAACACAAGAGAGACCACAAACTCTTATTCCAGCTCCACCGTGTAGATTGTATATTCTTAATGCCGATGAAGCAAAGGATTCAGAAGAAATGGAAGACCAGAAACACGTAAAATAGTGAAGCAACTTCTGGCATAGTTTAGAAAGTAGGACCAGAGGAGTAGATAAACTCTTCTAAGACAACTAAATAATAAGCAAATAAATATTACTCATTAATTTGAATAAAGATTGTTTATATACATAGAAAGAGAGCAATTTAGATCAAAAAACACAAACCATCTTACATCTAAGATTGGGCTGAAGGTCACCAGGGATGGTCTACTTTAGTGTTCCAAAACTTTAACCTTATCAAGACAGTTTTGCATCTGTTGTGTAGCATCTGCCGAAAGACGAGCCCCAACTGTAAGTTTGTACTGTTCAAATTTCAGTTCTTCACATTTCAAGGCAGCTGTTTTACAAGCCTTTATGCTTCCTGGTACAGAAAAGATTTGTCATTTGAAAGTTCATTTTGATAGATGAGGGAAAACTTCAGTATGCCAATATTATTAAATTAGGCTTGCTTCTTAGTTAAGGTAGCACTGAAGTGATATAACCGCAGTAAACTGATATATACACCATAAAAAAATCTACTCTTGTAAGGTCCTTCTCACAAACAGAAAGAACATCCTGCTTCATATAGAAAATTATGTCTCATAATGAACATTGTAAGCATCATACTTGATTAATAACTCCAATAGCAAGCTAACAAGCATACCTGATAGAGGATATCGCAGCACACTTCACACAATTTGCACTTTTAAAACTAAAAATTCTTGATTTCTTTTTCGTGTAAATTCGAATACGCAATTACTATATATATGTACAATGAAAGAAGTACGCAAAATAGAATCAATAATGATTGGTAGCGCTTAGGAGTGGATTTGATTTCCGTAGGAGTTTGTGGTGAGGGTTTTGTGACCTACATAGACGCCTTTGGCCGATAGGCACATACCCAGAACACACAGACTTGAATATTACCATTAAAAAACGCCTTTAGAATTTCCATCTGAAGATGGTTTGACTTACCACTTAGGTCCAATAAGTTGAATAGCACGGGGCAATTGCCGATACTCCTAACCATGGTGATCGCAGACCAAACCTTCTGGTACTCCTCCCTTGAAGCTCTAATAATGCAAACTTTCGTAATAGGATTCACATACTTTACTGCACAAGAACACCACAGCTTCACAGATCAATTAACAAAAAAGACAAGAAAACATACTCGAACAATAGCAGAAACTTGCGTCATGGGTACCCTACCTTGGAAAGATCCAAGCGATGAAGCAAGACCACACTCCCCAAAGTTCACAAGAACGCTGTCTTTAATTGCCTTCGAGACATTAAATTGAGTTATGATAATAGGATCGTCTCCCACTAGGTCTCTATTGGGATCCAAGAAAACCTCCACAACCATGTACCTATTTTTGAATCCCACCATGATCGTCCTAAACCAAACAAGATTAATCCAAAAACTCACCAAAACGTTGAGGAAGTATCCCACCGTCTCTCACTGTAATTCCTCTGCCGAAATCCCCGAACCCTAACCCTATCGAACCCCTGAATGTCCGAAAAAATTGGACCAAGATTCATCCAAAGACTCAAAGCCCAAGCCCATATCAGGCCCAAAAGTCAATGTTACGGAACCGAGAAAACGGTGCTGGTTTGCGACGTGGCGAGCAGCTATAGGCTTCAAAAGTCCACGTTCCTTCCGCAGAAAGAGCCGTTAAAGGGGGCCCACATAATAAACAAGAAGAGAGAGAAAAGTGGTATGAGGCACGTGAGGGATTGCGGATTTGGGCTCCGGAAGTCCCACTTCGAAGGTCGAAACCTACTTTTAATTTGGCATGAATTTCGATCGCATTTCATTTGCATTTCCTGTCACATAAGAGTGTCCCACTTCCTCTGTCTTATCTAACTCACTTTCTCCGAACTTGGACGTCAACTCAACAACTCCGGGTCTCCTCCACTATATCTATAAATACCCAACCCACTCCCCGGCCTTTTTGCTGCTTATTTTTCTTTTCTTCGGCGAACGGAGCTCTTGGCACTGTGGGGAGAGAGAGAGAGAGAGAGAGAGAGAGGGTGAGGGAGAGGCGGAGGAAGGGAGGAGGCGGCGTTTGGTTTCTTTTTTCTTGTTTTTGTTGACAGGTTGTGAAGAGGTCGCGCCGGCTCGGGGTTCGTACGACCGGAAAGTGAGTTTTTTTTTTTCTTAATTCCTGAAAGATATATTCTTTTGGGTATGGATTTTTCTTTTTTGTCTTTGCTATTGTGGGTTTGTCAAAAATAGTGTCTTTTTCGTTCCTGAGAGCGTTTATGGTTTGGTTTCCGTATTTTATAGGGAAAAAAAGGTCCTAGTTTTACCGATATTCGTTTAACTCAGGACCCATGTATCGTTGTCAGTTTTTGGTTGTTCGGATCTGTCGCTGAAACTACAGTTGCTTGTATACGGTGATTTGTTGATGAAAGTCTGTAATTTCATGGCTGTGCTGACCTGACTAGAGAGAGAAAAATAGTAGATTTGTTGATGTGGAAGGAAAGAGCCCAAATTAAACATTTTGTCTGTAGTAACGATTTGCGCAGAATTTTCCGTTTCATAGGACCCCATGTGCTTTTATCCTTAGATGTCTTTATAAAACTGGAGACGACCTCTGGTTCCCAGGGGACGTGAAAAGGAAATGGGTAAGTACGGAAATGTCTAAAAGAAGCTATCTTGTACTCAGGTGGGGATTATTTTAATAAAAAGATGTACAAATGCCGTCACCTTTTGTTTACTTTACGCTTTCTATGATTTGAATAAGAGAGAGAGTAAGATCTCGTATGGAAATTTTAGTTCTTGTAGATATTTATCCAATATATTCTGGAGGAAATCAAATAATAATGGCTGAGAGCTGGGCATTATCGCATTGTCATCTCGTTGGGCGACAAATTGACGAATTCTCTATATTGTGTTGTGGGCTCTGCAGAGCTTTTGGCGCTGGGGTTTGGAGCTTGGGATCGATCAAGTTTGAAATTAAGAAGCCGATCTGCAGAAAGCAATGGAGGTAGTTGGCAAATCCATGGTAGCAGCGCCTGCAAACGTTATTTTTCTGTCAACTATACTAGGCCGAGATGGGCCAGTTCCTGTTCACAAGTGCGACTGGAAATGTGAAAATGAACATGTTTGCGGAAATATGTATCGCTGCAAACTAACAGGACTCACTCACATATGTGACAAAAACTGTAACCAGAGAATCCTGTATGATAACCATAGCTCCCTTTGCAGAGCAAGTGGGCAAATTTTCCCCTTTACACCAGCAGAGGAGCAGGCTGTGAGAGGTGTCCGGAGGAAGCTTGATGCAGAGAATTGCTCCCCTGATAACTGTGCTTTTAAGCGCAGAAGGGATGCGCAGTTCCATCCTTCTCCATTTGAGAGATCCTTCTCTGCTGTGAGTCCAATCTGCAGCCAAGTTGGAGATGGCATGGATATGAGCTAGATTTTTAATATCACCAAAAGACAACTATTATCTCTCTTAATCTTGTTCCTTGGAGACTTTTTCCTTGTTCATTGAACTCGGCTATGGATAATAGACCTAATTCGTATAGCATAATGTGGTGGACCTAATGTGTCCAACCTGTCTGTAGGAACACTATATATTTCTAGTTTGATTTAATGCAATTTAGCTCTTTCACTAGATTCACCATTAACTGGGTTTGTTCAGACAGACTCTCTTCACTTAATCCGCTTCTTTCTTTACTTATTTGAGCTATGGCTCTAATAGCTAGAGTCTGATTTCTGGTGTTTCAGGCTTGAATCATGATTTTTGGTTCAAGATTGCATTATTGATTTCAGTGGTGTACTTTAATTTGATCTTTCAGTATCCTGTGTTTTTGTGATTGGTTTATGGTGAATCTGCAACTTGTAGTTTGATGTATTGCAGAATGGGAATTATATGGTTACATGTATTGTATTCAAATATTTTATTTATTGTGCCTTATCATGGCATTGGGATGTAATTTTTTATTTTTTTTTGGGTTATTGACTAACGCATAATTTACTTGGGTATAGTTTCTTATTTTGTGTGCAGCTTTACAGGTTAAAAAGGAATGATCTGATTTTGTACCTATGTTTGGTTTTCATAATTGTCTATAAATTTTTGCTTTTCATCTGTTTGTTCATCTGTTTGTTTTCAGAAATGCGTTCCTGAAGTAATTGTTAATTTTTGCAGGTTTCAAGTGTGTGCTATACAGGAGAGTTTATAGATGCTTGTTGCTTGAACGTATTAATTCATATGTTCTTTAATCTAAGTGATGCTAAGTTTCTGACTTGATTATTGTTAAATTGTCATGTAGGTAATGCTGCTGTTTCTTTTGGTAGGAGACAAAGCTGCAACTGATGAACTGAAGAAAGTAGTATCGTTCTACAAAATTTGGGTTGTTCGGGAGATTATATTGTACAAAAATAGTCAGTTCGATCTACAAAATTTATGGACAAACTTCATGTAAACAATGATGACACATAGCAATATGGAAGAATTTGCGCTGCTGGATGACTTTCCCTGCTCCTCTCATACTTTTTCTTGCTGGTAAAGAGGAGTAACAGATGATCTTATGCTTGGCTATTTGTGGAGTTGTTTCTTTGTGACATTGCTCTTTCCTGGTTTGATGGTGAAAGTGACTATGTCGGAGTCTGCATTGGGTGACAGACGCAGACCATGCCTTTTGGTGATTCGTGGAAGCTGCAGCCTTTGTTCTGTTCTCTTTGGACTATGAGGGAGCAAGGATAAATTTTTGTCATTACCCAAAGCCAACTGTGATCTTCATCATGAGCTATTCATCCGTCATCCTTATACTGGTTGGCTTGTGTTCGGAACGTCGAGCTCAGGATCTGTATGGAGAAATCCTTTACTGCCCGCTTTTTCTTGGAGGAGGGTAATCAGAGGAGGGTTCATTTCAGCTGAATTGATAAAGAGCAAGCAGTTGTTAATGGAAATGCTTACTCCAACACTCTGAGCCAGGCCGAAAATCATCCTGAACCGTGCAAGCGGTTTGCAGCCCTAGTAAATTGTGTAAACCAAAGATGTTGAAACGGATCTTCCCCGGTTGATTTAATTTGTTGCTGAATTTATCAGGAAAAAGCATCCTTACATGGCAATGATTGCTCTGTAAATTTGTAAATATTCTAGTTTCTGAAAATGGATTATTGGTGTTTATCTTTATCTCCTATGGGCCGTAACTTGTTATCTAAGTAACTGGTAAGATACTCAAGTTTAACCTGAGAGTGCAATACTACAGTAGTTTTGAGTTTAGGGGTTAGAAAGCGGACAATATGCACTTATTCATTCTTTTCCCTATCAAATCCGTTTAAAAAGGTTGGTTGCATGCCAAAGCAAGTTCCCCCCTTTCCATTTGATTCCCTGACCCAGCTTTACACATCTGCCCGACTTCTGATTTGATACTTTCCTCCATATTTAAGAGGGCAGAAAGTGATCCAACTTGGTTTTTTATTCCTTGAAGCAAATTCTCCTTTTAGGTTTAGAACAAACATTGTTCCTTCATTAGAAGTAAAAAACTGAAATCTAAATGTTATTTAACTCTCTCTTTTAGCAGGAGGAATCCTGGGTCCACTCCTTTTCAGGGCTATCCTATGGATCATGCTACATGGATCGAATCTGAACTGCCCAATTGAGCCGTGAAACCAGATTTCTCATGTCAGAGAGAGATCATTTAGGTTCCACCGTGTATAACATGTCCCATGCAATTGGTAAAGAAAGGAATTGCTTCTTAATTAGGCCATCCAAGATTGAAGGAATCACTAAACCCAAAAAGGCCATCCTGCGGCTGAGAAATTCATCAAAGCAACGTAACCTTTTGATTCTGCATTGCCATAGCACACAATTCCCCCTCCCTGCAGATTCTTCAAGTACAAATATGGGACTTGGTCCTCCTCTCTACCTCTCTCATCTCCCTCCTTCGGAAAACTAACAGAACCTACGAGAATCCTCAGCAAAGAATGACGACATCCTGGATGCTGTTAACTCTATTTATTGCCGTCCTTTCATGTTTCTTCTCTTTCTCATCCTCCAGCACATTCACCATCACAAACAACTGTCCTCAGACGATATGGCCTGGTACGCTAGCGGGCGCAGGCACACCACCCCTTGCATCAACCGGATTCCGGCTGGACTCCGGCCAAAGTGTTAGACTCACGACCACTCCAGGATGGTCAGGACGAATATGGGCAAGGACAGGCTGCACGTTTGACGAATTGGGAGCTGGAAAATGCCAAACAGGGGACTGTGGGAGGGGGCTGGAATGTGATGGAAGTGGCGCCACTCCACCAGCATCCCTCTTTGAGATAACCCTTGGAAAAGGCAATGACAAGGATTTCTACGACGTGAGTCTCGTAGATGGGTACAATTTGCCCCTTATTGCCGCACCAAGTGGGATGTATGGACCATGCAACGTCACAGGCTGTGTTTTAGATTTAAACACTATGGGTAAGACTCACCATCAGAAATTAGATTACATTTAATTGATGCTTGCCAATGTTATTAATTAGTCTTATTTAAAAATTCTTAAAATAAAATATATGCCCTTTTTCTTACAAACTGGTTCAAATAAAAAAAAATTATATGATACTAAAATTCAAGTTCAAATACATAAAAGCCTCTATCCAAAATTGTTTGTAAAAAGATGAATAAATTTTCTTTCTTCCTTTTTGTAAAGAATGGAAGGGAAGGATTTCGAACAAAAGACTTTGAGATTAAAAGTTAATAACTTTGTCATTCAGCTATTGCTCGGTTCATATTATTTTAGTCCAATACTATTAGAAAAACTCATTATAACAAAAGAACAATAATTTTTAGAATATTTCTACAATATATATAGAATATATTTAAGCATGTTAGTTTTCACTCCAATTCTTACAGCCTAAAGCAAGCATGATCAAACCCCTCTAAATTGAAACTTTGAAATGAAACAGGTTGCCCAAAGGAGCTTCAGGTGGTGGGCGGAGGAGAAGAGGGAGGAGTGGTTGCGTGCAAAAGTGCATGTGAGGCATTCGGGTCGGACCAGTACTGCTGCAGCGGACAGTTTGCCAACCCAACGACATGCCAACCATCATACTACTCAACCATTTTTAAGAGAGCTTGTCCAAGGGCTTACAGCTATGCTTTTGATGACGGCACCAGCACTTTCACTTGCAAGGCTGATGATTACGCCATTGTTTTCTGTCCCACTGCTAGCGGGTACCGCTTCTCCCCTGGTTCTGATTAACGCTTCACCGCTTAATGTCGTTTTCTTCTATTTACAGCTCTGTAGATTTACAGTCCTATTCATGTGCTACGCCCACCATTGAACCTGAAATATGAGAATAAAATTGTGACGCAGTGTGAAAAAATCAGACAAACCTCCAACCCAAGAGCAGCGCAAGAGACACAAAATGGAAACGGCTTCATCGTCGAACATCCTCGTTCCCCTTACTACGCCACTTCTTCTACTCGCTCTAAACTTGCTCTTCTGAACATACACGATTATAAAACAAGCTCTGTTGTCCATCTCAAAGGACATATCGACCGAACCAGGCGCAGGCAACAGCACAAACGACCAACAGTCTTCAGCCGGTGGCTGATCCGTGAATGCTTAAGCGTGAATTCCAACTGGTCATAATGCTTGTAAGAATCTTGGTTTAAGAAAGAAAGATACAATGAAGAACTTGCCTCCTTTCAAGTTCGACGAAGCAGTTTCCCTGGCTAAAATTTATCTCCAATATTACACTCCTTTAGAAAACAGTCAAAATTGAAGAAAAATTGCAAATAATGTTACACTTCTTTAGCAAATAATATTACACTACCCTCCGTAGTGGAAACTGATACAAAGTGATGCTACTCTTTTCCCTATCAACTATAAGAAAAAAAAAGTTTAGTCACTAGCGAATTATACTTGTAAGGCACGTATGAGTAATAAATGTGCAGTCTCTTATTTCTTGGCCTTGCCTTTCTTTGCAACTTGACTTTTCTTTCTTACTCTCTTTTGCGCTTGAGGCTTTCCTCCCACAGTTTTACCTTTCTTCCTCGCGTTTCCCTGCGTCAAGAATTCTATCAAAGAAGCATACACACAATCCGAATAATCTATTAAACAAAATATGAGCAAGCTCAATTTAGTCTAGACGCTCGCTGAATTACTGAAGGTCTGGAGACATACAGGTGTTTTCTCAGCTTTCCCTTTCTTTTTCCCGTTAGTTTGTTCTTCAACATCCTCGTTTTGATCATTTTGTTGAGAACTGACTTTAGTCATCTTGTCGGTCTCGTCTTCTGAATCAAACGAGAAACCTTCCAGTGTTCCTATTCAAAAAAATTGACGGATGCTAATGAGGAGCAATGTTTGGAAAATTTTATATGCAAGTCAAATAAGAGCCAAAAATTGAGACATAAACGCCAATGTAAACCTTGGATTGGGGGTGCAGGGGGGGAGGGGGTGGGGTTGTCGGGTGAAAGGAAAGAGAAAGAAAAACTTCAACCTTCAACCATTGTTTCAGCTTCATATACATTAGACTGAGGTTTGAGCTGAATGAAGTCATTCATGATAGCCTCTATCTGAAAACAATATTGAGGCATGAAATTAGATATCGCTTTCTAATATACTTCCACATATTTCATGCAATCTCCAACCCATACTATAACCAGTCATTTAAGTGCCATGAGTAGGGGTTGAGAAGAACACCAAGGTAAACAAATCATTTTATCAACCACACGTAGCCATCCACTGAAGAAGAGATCTTAGCAAACAATTAACACACCTTTGCCTCAGACTGACCAAAGCTAACCTGAATAAAGAGAATATGACAGTAACGTTACTTCCCAGAATAAAGTTTGAAGAGTAATCATTATGAACAGCATGATAAATGTTTCTGGGTTCCACAAAACATTTTATGCAGGTAGCAACTTTTGGGACCATGATGTCCAATGTGAATATCTCAGATGGAGATTGAAGACGTACAACGCAAAATGTTCTGGAAGGAACTATTGTTGTTTTGTATATGGTTCCTGAAGTAACCAACAATAAACAATCAGACTAGGCTGTTATATACGACATATGCAAAACAAAAGCCACGTTTCTCAGTCTAAAACAAAATAAATGTCCATAGAAAGAAGAGGAAACAAAGAGCAGGTCATAAGAGGCATATAACTTCAGAAATAGCTTATGGATATAAACAACTTCAGTAGAAAGGGAATGGATTGTAGTTTCTTCTAAATTTGGCAGAAGTGCCTTAGAAAATTTTGCTATTAATCCAGGAAAATTTCTTAATAGACACCAAAAAATGGTCAACATATACCATGGTTCTCTTATAAAAGAAAGAGATATATTGAGATATCAACCCAATAGTGAAGCAGACCTACGGATCATCGTTACCTGAGACAAGCACATGTAAACAAAAACTCACCCTTTAAATCTAAATACATTTCATGATTTCCCGATGGGGTATCTGAAACAACTACTCGCCCTACTGCACCCATATCACCACTCAAATCTATGGAATCCCCTTCACATTCAACAAGGGCCTGCAAGAAACAAATTCTTTGATCAATAAATGCTTCTTCTTTTTTTCAGTTTTTAGTTTTATATATTCCTTTCTGCGTTTTTGTTTTCTTTCTCTCTTTTTTTTTTTTTTGGTTTTTGCAGTGGGCTGGGGGGGTTTGAGGGGGATGTTGTCGCTCTGTGTTTAGGCTGCAATACTTTATGGTGGGGATGTGCAGTAACTTCTCAGACTGCTGTGTTCTCAAACTCTGAACCTCATTGTATGTCTTTTTTCCACTATACAAGCTATAAACAAGACAGTTCTCAGAGCCTACTAAGAATGCTGATTATCTACATTATTCAACATGAAATAGCACCTTACTACCATAGAATTAGACTGCCAAGCAAGGAACAAAAGATAAGCTGTCATCGTACCTTTGTGCGGTGGACTTTCTCAGAAAGTACCAACGGCAACCTTGAGGAGGACACCTGCAAACCATAAATTGCATGGATTTAATTAAGTCAATGACCAGTTGGGCCAGCACTAAGCTACAAATCATAACTCTTACATGAGATTCACTATGTTTGTCAGATGCTTCTTCCTCAGCAACTTCCACATTGTCAATTTTTCCTATACCATTAACAAATACAATGAGCACTATTAATGCCTCCCTTCCAGAACCTATTAAGATTTTATTGCCTTTACAAACAATTCACACCTTTGTTACAAGCCCTCTCATACCTTTCCCTTTTACGCTTTCATTTTTCTTATCCTCTTCAACTCGTGTCTGATCTTCTACTTTTAGACATTTCCTCGAGGCCTTCTTAGATGTAGACTCTACTTCACTTCCAATAAGAGCAACATCCTCAACCTTTGCTTCCTCTTGGAACTCAGATGTTTTCTGGTCAGAAGATTCTCCATGATGAATATGACCCTCCATTACAGGGTTATTATTAGGATCCAACTCAGAATCTGATGATAACATCAAAACCGAATCATTGGGTTTCTGTACAATAAAAATCCTCCTTACCATCAGCAAACAAGACAAAAACGAAGCTAGACACATGCTTAGTAAAAGGTTCAATCACATTTTAGAAGATTTAGTACATTAAACAATGAATTTCTGGGAGTTTATCTAGAGAGGAAAAGCAGAATGCATGGATGGCACTAACAGTGTCCAAGGAAGGCCTCACGTCGCTGTAAAGTAGCATAACATGTATAGATCTTCAAATTACAATATACAACATAGGTGTCCCTTTCTGATCAAAGGATAGTTCCACTCCGTGGTAATAAATCAAGTTTAGCTTATTTATTTAGTACTATAAGGAAAGATACAATAAATGGTCAAGAAAATGACAGAATAGTTAACCTCTTTATAAACAGCCCAGAGGCATTTAGTCTACAACATCCGCTTCAAATTAGTGCAGTTGCAAGTTCTATCAACTTAAAATAACAAAAACAGTGTACTATTACGTTGCAGGCACTTCAGAGGTATCCAATATTTTAACTTCTGCTTCGTGTAAGCTATATGAATGCAGGTTTCACATTGATAGACTTGCAAGACATTAATACAGATTCCTTTTTGATTATGATTCCAATCGCTTCATAAACTTTGGCATTGTTCTATGTGGGAATCCATGACAAATTATACAAGAATTCAACTGCTTTTCTGCTACTAAACAATACTAGGAATGGGATTGAACCAATTACGTATTTATCCCATAAAGAGCGATTAACTCAAAAATTACATGGAGAGAAAGTACATCGATTCAGCCTTCTTGAGACACAGCAAACAGTGTGAATCCCATTTATGTATGACTTATTCATGTTTTCTCGTGAATGCAACAAAACTTAAAAAGCTTTTATCCTAATCAAATTGAGTAAAGAGATTGGTTGAGGCTTTAAGGTTTACAGTTTAAAGTTAGGGGTCTTAGATTTTTAGAGTTTTAATTTCCGTTATCAGGACAAAAGTAAAAGGTACCTTTCTTTACAAGGATTCAAGTTCAGGCTATTTAAAGTGATGACCTTTTAATTACTCGATGCAAACTTGAGGAGTGCAAAAGTAATGCTTCTTACTTGAGGCTCCATATACTTCTCAAGTGTCACTTCCTTAGCAACAATCCTGTCACTCTCGTCCCCTGTATTATTATTAAAAGATATAGTAAGAAATTTCCAGAAATTCATTCAAGATACAAAAATATAAATAGCAAAGTGAAAAGCAGTTATCAATCACCAGTAAAGGACTTAAAACTATAACTTGATGGTTTTCATGGTCAATTCTCAGATATAGTGTGATTCGTCTCTTTAAAGCCTACAAGATTTAACTCAAAGTTACAGAAACAAAAGTTGTCACCACAAACCCTAGTATACCTCTTTTTCTCTTTTTGCTGGCTTTACTCTTCTTTTGGCCAGGTGTTTGATCTTCTACTTTGACCCTTCTTTCCGGAGACTTTGCTTTTAATGGCTTATTGGATGGAGACTCTGCACCACTTTCACCAATCGTTGTAGTTTGTTTCTTACCTTTCTCTGAAATTCTAGATGACTTACGTGGAGAGGGCTCTTCAAGGTCCTTTGCTTTTGATGGCTTATTGGATGGAGACTTCACACCACTTCCAATAATGGTTGTAGCCTGTTTCTTTCCTTTCTCCGAAATTCTAGATGATTTACAAGGAGAGGGCTTTTTGATTTCAATTGTCTCCTTGCTTGACGGACTATCTTGTAGTGAAGATTGAGAATCAGATAATACTACTTTCTTACGTTTCTCTAAAATTCTAGATGATTTACGTGGAGAGGGCTCTTCAAGGTCAACTATGTCCTTCCTTGATGGACTATCTTGTAGTGAAGATTGAGAATCAGACGATAATACTTTTTTATGCTTGTCTGAAATTCTAGATGATTTACATGGAGAGGGCTCTTCAAGGTCAAGTAAGTCCTTCCTTGACGGACTATCTTGTAGTGAAGACGGAGAATCTGATGACAATGTGAGTGCAGAGTGAGTTGGTGCCTGGTAGATGAAGCAAGAGTTACAATTAGCACCACGCAAAAATGAAAGAAGGTGAAAGGATGAAGTAATAGCTGAATTATATAGGGTCAAACATTAAAATGAAGAAAAGCAAACAATTTGATGATCCCCACACTCTCAATTCTAGTAAGTCACAGTGTGTGAGAGTACAGAAAGGTTTTGGTGAAAGATAGAACAACCTGAAACGTAATTTTAACTTGGGACATTAAGCAATAGGTGCCAAGCAAAACTTGTATCTTAGCACAAAGAGCTCATACATGTATTGCGCTAGAACTTTCAATCTCGGAAATAAAAGGCTGCAAACACTGACAAGTATTGACTACAAATCAAATCTTCCAATACCTGGAAAGAACGCAACCAATCCGGAGATTCCTCCCTCGAGCTGCTCATTTTAGCTTTCCAACACCACCAGGTACAACCCTCGTATGCCTGCTTCAGCAAAGTTTAATTCAACCAAACAAAGAAATACATCTAGTACCACTACTAGTTACAAATAAAAGTATACAGAAATATTAGTACTACTACTTACAAATATATTACACACTGCAGGAAACATACTTAAAAGTAAAACAAAAAGGACATTTCCTTGATTTCATTCAATTTTTCCAAAACTAGAAACGAAAGTAAACTTGTTCCCAGCTTATTGATCCCGGAAACGGGTTGAGCATTCACGTAATGCTTTCCAAACCACTGTGCCCTACCCCTTTCGAAACGAAACATTGCGGCACCGGATTTCGGAAAGCCATGCAAAGCAAGAAATGATTTGTTTTGAAGCGAGGAATCGAGGCGTACCGGAAATACACAGGCCGGATGAGCACGACTGAGAAAAGCTCCGTTTGAAGACTCGAGATTCGGAGGGAATTGGAACTCGCGGGACAAAGTGGGGAGGGAAATCAACGACGGGGACTGTTTGTCTGCTTGGCTTTTCCTATTCCAGGACAGGGATAGGAATTCATTTTCCTTTTATTAATCTTAATTAATTAAATGCAAATAAAAAAATTAATAAATGAATTTGGGTACTAATCGGAGATTTTGCTACAGTAACTTCAAAGGAAGCGCATTTAGGTGGCCTGGTCAATCAGGAAAGGACATGGACTGTCTTTTGTTTGCCGGTGCAGTTGCCACTGTCACTCTATTTTCACCCCCCGAGTAAAATGCGAATAAAAATCCCTACTATTATCGGTTATCCACAATAGGCCTGAGAGTTAGCAACGGCACCAGAAGCTGCGGGAATCGAATTAAAAGAAGAAAACGAAGTCAGACGACGGGAAGAATCCGAGAATGGAGCAGGGGAAACATGGAGTGGTGGTGTCGAAGCTGATGCCGCAGCAGAACCCGATAGAGCAGATACAGACACGCTACAAGGAGTTTGAGACTGGGTTCAAGGGATGGCTGGCCAAGCAATCTCTGCCGGTGGAGGCTGTCATCGTGACGGCCACCAGCGCCGCCCAGGGTGCTGCAATAGGCGTCTTGATGGGCACTCTCACCAACGATTTGTCGTCCTCTTTACCGACACCTCCCCCCCAGGCTAACCCTCAAGCTATGGCCTCTTTCAAGCAAGCCCAGGTTTGTCTCGCTTTTTCTTCGTTCTTTTTCCTCGGTTATCTTCTTGATTGTTTCTCATTTCCTAATCATCAGACGTGCTTGAAAATGCTTAAAGATTTGGAATTAATCGGAAAAGCTGCTTTGAAGTAATATTTTCAAGCAAGCCTATGTTGTCCTCAATAACCATTTCATTGTTTTTCTCGCTCATACTAGAGAGGTACCCTTTATGGTGAAAACAAAGGGTTTCGGCTTACTGGATTAGGGTAAAGTTTGAAGGAAGGCGAATGAGTATTGTTTAAGTTTTGGTTTCAATGGAATGTTTTTGTAGCCATATTAACCAAAAAACGGTTTTATCAAAGGATTCAAAACTGGTTGGTTTGTGAGATTTTTGTCTAACCATATGGAAAGAAGTTTCTAGCTACTGATAGTTCGTAATTTGATCTTTGATTGGTATTCTAAAAGCTTCTGATTCTTGGGAATGGTGATGGTGCTTAATTGATGGAGAGGTTTCGTTTCTGTATGAGCAAATAGGGCGTCATTGACGTATGTGAAATGGTATACTTTGAGTACAGGCTCTTTCCGGGGGTCCTTTGGTACAAGCTCGCAACTTTGCTGTGATGACAGGTGTCAATGCAGGCATATCCTCTGTCATGAAACGACTGAGAGGCAAGGAGGATGTCCAGTCAAGGTGAGCTTTTTTTAGCATCCTTTGATCCCCCCTTCTGACGCTACAGTTTTGTTTGGTGCTAAACCCAATTGGATGGGATTTGGAATGCAGCAACTTGGCTTATGGTAAAGAATATGTTGTTAATTACATGGAGTGTCCTGGTCGACCTTGTTACATACTCTTCGAGTTCCATCTTTTAGTTTATTTTAGGGGCCAATGTGGGTTGTTTGCATGTTCTTGAGAATGATTTTTTGACTCTACGTGTTGTTCTTCTTGGTGTGGAAGTATTGCAATCTTGTGGGTGATGCCACTCTCGAAAATGATGCTCTTGAGATCTACTTTTTCTGAATTTTTTGGCCATTATGACATAGGGTGGGTGAAGGGGGACGAATAGGGAAGCCCCCAAAAATTCACCTGAAGTTTTTGTTCCATCATTCAAGTCCCTGCTAATACTTCTCCTGATGATACTTACCCTGCATTCTTCTTTGATTGGCCCTTTTAATTCATCAAAATTTATGTTTAATAGGGTTATCAGATTGACAAATGTACGTAACTTCTTAACAAATAAAAGTAAAATGTATGAAAATAAAAATCTTCAGTTGGTTTTGAAGAATGTTCTCTTCTTCACTTGAGAAGGATGCACTGTTGATTATTTTTGTGTTATAAATTGATTTGGCACAATGGGTATTGTGTGCTTTTTGAGGCTGGTTTTTTCGTTGATAGTACTAAATTTGGCCCATGGAATAGCTAATTTAATGCATCTGCACCTATTGGGGATTGAAATCAATTAATTCACACCCGGAGCTGATTAAAGTGATAATATGAGGCGTGCCTGCCTTCCTTAATTTAGGTTATCTATGGATAAGATTGACTATGGTTCTAGAAATAGTTGTGAGCCTTTGCACTACATGAAAAGAATTTATGTGAAAATTGCATCATTTTTTTTTCTCTAAAGTAAAAAAAACACTTTATGTTAAATCTATTGTTGGCTGGTGCTTACCATCACAGTGAGTAATTTTTTGTTGGCAAGGCCTTCATCTTGCTAGTGATTCTGTTAGCCGTGTTTTCCAAACAGATTTTCTTTTCTTTTCCATTTTCCACTATACCCCCAAGAGGATGCCACCATATCAATCTACTCTTAGATATTTATTTGTCTATTCTGACGTGCAATTTTACTTGAACAGTGAGAAATGGTTGACAACGGAATCTACTAGTTTTAAATATTAGGCAGCAAATCCTCATTGTACTCTGTAAATAACTCTGATGGACACCAGTGTATATTTACTGTGAGACTGTATATTTTGATTTTCTAAATCAAGGCAGATCCTTGTTTTTTGAACCCTGGGGGAAATTAATGTGTCTAATTTGAAATTGACACAAGAATCTTTTGAATGTACATCTGCAGACATCCTTGGACATGATACCAATAAATCTTGCCAGCCAAACTTTGTTGTATTGAAAATGGTATTTGAAAGGGCTCATTTCTTTTAATTGGCAGTTGGTCTCTTCTAATTGGGATCATGGATATGACTTAGACTAAAGTTCTTTAAATTTGAGAGTCTGAGGTGTCCAAGGTTATGTGTTATCCTCACCTCGTTCCATGTACTTTAATTGCAGCATGGTGGCAGCTTTTGGTTCTGGAGCCATGTTTTCACTTGTGAGTGGCATGGGTGGCCCTAATCAGGCTGGAAATGCTGTCACTTCTGGTCTCTTCTTTGCTCTTGTTCAAGGTGGACTATTCCAGGTGAGCATTAAAAGGAGGGAATTATCATTTCTAGATTAGTTCAGGTTCTAGACCTGATGCTTATCTTCTAGTCAGCAACAGTCAATAACTGCAATTCAAGCCACCGATGTTGTATAGTTTACTTTATCACAGCAACAAGTAGAAAGATTAAGACACTAGTCTGCAGTAGGGTTAGAGCTCTAACATAATTTGGAAGAGATTAAGATGTGCTTTCCTTTTATGAGCCCATATATGCGCCAGTGCGTGAGGCAATACATAGGGTAGCACCCTTCAAAATTGAATTGAACTGCCTACTTATGTTGAAAATAATGGCTGCATTTGATTTTTTTTAGACCTCCAAATAAAAAGATTATAGGCCTCTATGAGTCATAATAAGTAAAGAGTATGAAAATGTAAATCATCTGATTAAGAAAATGCTTTTAAACGTTTGCCTGCTATCTTGGCCATTGTTTTCATGTCATAAAAGTTTAAATAAATATATCAACATCAACGTTTTGAAGCTAAGTATATTTAAGTTCTCACAGTATGTGAAAATGATTTGTTTGGATCAATTCATACTAACAAATTGATGCAGGATGAGTGACAACGGGTCAAGACCTGATCTCAGGTTTTATTTTGTTATTGGTGCTTACTTCAATGTGCTAAGCATTTGCAGTAATGGATATGCAGTTAGGGCAAAAGTTCTCTACGCCACCAGTTGAAGATACTTTCTACTCTAAAACAAGATCCATGTTACATAACCTTGGCCTCCAAAATTATGAGAAGAATTTCAAAAAGGGCTTATTAACAGACACCACATTGCCTCTACTCACTGATAGGCAAGTAGTTGGATTTTCATCTTCCTATATTCTTAGATATTGTCTACATTCTTCCTAGATGTTTGTACTTATGCTGTAGTGGCCGTGACTTGTCGTGATGTTTCAGTGCTCTTAGAGATGTAAAAATCCCTCCTGGTCCAAGGCTTCTCATTCTTGATCACATTCAGAGGTGTGACTTCTGATTTATGTTCTCAACCTTACTCTTTTTCCTACGTTCATCTTACCTTTAATTTTATCTTTTGCCTTCAGAAATCCAGAGATCAAAGGTAGGCGCTGAGGATCTACTGCAATCTACTTTGCTGCAGACTATTTTTCATCCGTTAAACCATGGAAAGCATAGGGCCTTTTGATTTACATGAGAAGGTGTCACTTTTGTGGTCCAACAATTTGAATTGTGCCTGACTTGTTTCATTTTCATGGTGCTGAATTGGGTCAAATAATATGGTTATGAGCCTGGACTTGGTATTTTGGTTATTTATGCTGATTATAATTGCTCTGCTGTAAATACTACGCTTTTTTTAACGGTACTAGCAGGAAGATAGAGGAAGAACCGATAAAAAAAAAAAAAAAAAAAAAGAACGAGAGTGAGATGGTAAATCTTTCTTAGAAAAAGAGCCAATAGCTTGGTTGAAAACTTATATGGAATTAGTTATATCATCCAACATCCTCATACCAACCAGATGGATTAAGAACAAAAGCAGCCTTTCAATCGGCAACGTCCTCATTTCAGTAGATCATAAGTTAAAGCCATTCGGCAACAAAGCACTGCTCGATACACGAATCATGTACCATCCTCCAACACCAGCGATCTAACTCAATGAAAACCATTCCTGATGTATTATGGACAATGCCAGCCAAGCGGGTAAAAGCAAGCAAACAAAACGTCATCAGCAACTCCACTATGCAGCTGCTGGGTCATTTATGACACCCAAGAAATCATCTTTTATAGTACCAATGCAGAACTGCCAAAAAAAGGAAATATCTCAGATAACATCTCGAAAAGTAAACATCATTACCCCTAGCCACATTCAAGTAATCTTACAAAGTACATAATACCAAATGAAAAATGAATTCAACCTTCATCTTATTGAAAATTTTCAAGTGGCTTTAACGATAAACCTTGAATATGGAAGTAAAATACTCATAATGATAAACCTTAAAGAGAATCCCTGGGAAGTAAATCAGAAAACGAGAAGAGCCTTAATTTCTTAGTAGGCTAGATTTGATCCCAAGGTCAAGCTTCCCGACCTCCAACCCCAGGAGCCAATGCCCACAAGCATGACAAGATCCTCAAGAGAAGAGTTCCTTCATGACGAGAATCCGTAGGGTAGAAAATTATATGGCAGGTAACCAGAGCAACTGAAGCAAAGAGGTCAACCAATAATGTTGCTTTTGCAAACATACATTTTCTTGAAAAGCATCATTATGTTGTACTGTGCATGCTTTAAAAGGTTCCGGTTCAATAACCAAAAGTGGACTGAGCCTGTATTCTTCAAAGCTTATTCCAATTTTGATTTCATATTCTTTCAAACATAAACTAATCAAGCATTTTTACTGAACTGAACTTAACTTTATGCCAACTCAGAGAAAAAAAGTAAGTTAAAGCTTTGATAAAGACAACGAGATAGGAGAGGGCATACAATTTCTGTAGCATCTACTCGAGTCCCTATTATCTTCAAGCGCACTTCACTATCCTTCTGTATCTTAACCTGAAGGCGACCACGATATCAATTTCAAACATACAATTTTAAACTGGATATTCATCGATTAAGTTTCTTCTGAAAGTAACTTGACACTGAGACTTACCGATCCGTCCGATGTAGTATAATTTGGCATGTCTCCAGATTGGAATTCCATATCATCCGGTATCAACTAAAACGAAGAACAGATAATCAATAAAGATGCAACAAGGAATATACAATCACAGAACAGAATGAAGGAAATAGAGTTTCTATCAGGCTTTGAGAACCAAAAAACTAGAATTCAAAAAAGATGAGAAGCCCCAAACATCTTGCAAGTTCTATATATATGATGAACATACAAAATCAACTCATTTGGTTGGGTATTCTTCTGGTAAAATTTTGGGAGAAAAGTAAACAAGATACCCACTGTAGCCAGAATGCAGACATCAAAAGATGAAAAGGAAAAAAAAACAAAAGCGAGAGAGAGAAGGTAAACAACTACCCTCCTAACAATAGCCCTGACTCCAAAAAAGAGAAAACATTTGTAGTGCACCAAGAAACTTTACAAGGAAAAGGGTACAATTCGTCAGGCTGCAAGAATATATGAAAAGAAAGCAAAACTCACATGGTTTGAAACAAAAATTTGAACAGGCCCAGCTTCAGCGAAGAATCCCATCTGCAAGAACGCCATGTGGTTAAGCATATCATTGAAGTTATGGTAGAGGGAACATCCATATCTGTAGGTTAATAACATAGATAAGATCATCAGATAGGAAAAGGAGGAAACGCAAACCTTGTTCACCATAGTTACAACAGCTTCTAAGATCTCCCCTTTAAATGGTCTGAACACAACACATTGGTACTTCACTGGAAATGTCACAAATCCCGTTCCATCGCGAATCAACCCTTTTCCAACGTTCTCTATGCCCGTTATTGCCACCACAAACCCATGTCTGCCACTGCATAAGAGAAAAATATCTTTCAACGATGTAATCCCTTCAATTAGTCGGGGTAACAGTGAAGAGACCCTACCATCTGTTTGCTTTTCAGGGGAACAAAAAAAAAAAAAAAACTCGCACTAAATGATTTAATTGCACAGACTTGGAATTTCTCTTGCATTAAGATACTGCTAAAGCAAAAACTTTGGCTCAAACGTTTTGAACTGAGGTTTTAGGATGAGCTTCTCTTTAGATAATACTGGTTCAAGGAACCTTGGCTCTATCAAAAGGCAATTCCAAAACCCAATCGAATGTAGCTAAAGCCGTTTTCTTTTGATCTTTTTCCTCCCCCATTCAATAGTTTTCTTGGCAAACAAGCACCGCAAAATGAAATCAAGGTTTTGACAGAACCCTCGTGAAACCAATAGCAATTCCTATATGCTTTCTACAAAACCAAAAACTGGAAGCAAAATTCTCGGGGCAGTTCAATCTTCCAAGCTTTCCTTTCACTAGATTTTTTCCGGGTAACCAGACAGAAAAAAGAGAGAAACATTAAGGGAACGGAACCTGCACGTGCCCTCGACATCCTTCATAAGCTTGGCGACGAGGTTCTCACGGAGGTTGCGGCCGAAATGCCGCGGGTGAAGCTGCATGTTCCGCTCCAGTACTATGTGGAAAAACATCTTTTCTAATTTCCCCAATCTTCCTCTCTTCCTCTCTTCTTCGACGCCTCCGAATACAAGCAGCGACCGACGGTCTTCTCTTGATCGCCGCCGCTTATACCCCGACCACTAAATCGGCTTCTCGAGCCCACTATTCCTACTAATCTGGGCTACAACAAAATCACACCTTTGAGCTCAAACAAGCCCACCCAAATCCTTAGCGTCACAGAGCATAAGTAAAAGTCCAACTTTAGCGAAATAAGTGGTTAAATTTATTTATATAATCCGGATTTCGCCTCTATTCTTTTGTTAAATTGACACTAGCTTTTTTTATTTTTTTATTTTTTTATTTTTTTATTTTTTATACTCACACACATGAAAATAAAAAAACATTCGAACCCCTAATCAAGTGTACTCATAAGTTGAGGATCTCACCTTGACCCTAAAGTGATATTAATAAAAATAATCAAACTGACTATCCCTTCCCATAGGCTTGACATTAATCCATGTCAGCCACCAATAAAATCTTAACAATCATGGTTAAATTGATAAGGCGATTCAATAAAATAAGTTACAAACCATGGAATATCATCCACACATGATTAAAAAAATCATCTTATTATAAGCAGTAAATATAAGAACCGCACAGATTTTTTTACTGTTCATGAAAGCAACAAATCAATGCTTTCAGGCCACAGGGCTTATTGTCCACTGTCAACAGTCCCCACCTATCATCTTCCGTCGGTAAGGATCTCATCAACCAATTACAGCAGATCTACGCGCTACTTTCCTCAATTATACGTGAGCCGTAGATGGTGGATGGAATCATGAAGATGAGTGGATGCTTGTCATGTCTTTTGACCAACAGTCTTACGTACGATTCACGTTAACGGTTTTTATAGCGACGGAGGTCCATAAGATTCCCATCCTTTCAATGGAAAAGTTAACCTGGCCACCTTACAGCCATTCGTTCATTTCCGATCCAAGTTGTTCTTTGTGCAGGTCCTCCGTCGCCATCCATCGGAAAATTGATCGGATAACACTCAAAAGGATAAGTTTTACATTACCAATCACAGATAAATGATCCAATACAAGGGACAAAAAAAAAAAAAAAAAAAACACAGAATTTCTGGTTCCTGAGTTGAATTCAATCTAGTGCAACTACGTTTACACTCAGGCTCCTTCTGTACAGTTTTCTAATGGCACTCTGGATTTGAATACATACGTATGTCACACGCACACATCTACAACAGATACACACCCGAGACGGGTGATCAAGAACGGACGGGAGGAGGAGAAGGAGTGGAGAGGTGGGGGGCCCGGGAGAGCTGGTCGGCGAGGGAGAGAAGTCGGGCTTGGTACTCGCGGGCATGATGGACGGCTTCGGCCTCGAGTTCTCCGAGTTGGGAGCAGAGGCGCTCTTCTGCCTCCTCGGCGATTCGGAGCCTCTCCCACGCTCTCTGAAGGTCCTTCTTCATCTGCTCCTCCCTTTCCTGGCTCTTCTTCAGCTCCTTCTCCAGCTCCTCGTTCCTCTTCTTCAACGACACCGCTTCCTCCCCGGTCTCACCGCCCTTCTTCCTTCCACCATTTCCATCTCCAAACACACCCATTTCTAATCTCACACTAACACCAAACTCACCACAACGCAGAACAAGATTCTGGTTCTCTCTGGTTTTTCGTTGTTGTGCTATGAGCTGGGCTGGCTTTATAGATGCCAAAACCAGTGTGTCCAGGTTCAATGTACCTTGTTGTTTCTCCAAACTTGTCGCCGCCCAACTGCTTACGCATTTGCTTTGCTATCCTCTCCTTGGATTTACCCCCCTTCATTTTGGATTTTATTGCCAGATATTTTAATAGCATCTTGTAGTTTCTTCTACCTGGAAGTCGCATCCAGACCGAAAATGAGTAGTTTCCTTCCGTCACGTCAGGCCAGAGTTATTGGAATCGCTGTCAAACCCCGTGCATTTTCTTACGAAAGTCTTACTCTTGATAAAAATTAAAAATTAAAAATTAATATCTGAATTACAGTGGGATTGACATGGTCAAAAAATAATTGAATTATTTACTCGTGAAGACTTTTTCGACAGACAAATTAAGAAGTTACGTCCACCGACCCCACGAATCTGCTTACGGATTCTGCAAATGATCTACTACCAGGTGGTAAGAATTAATGAAATTAAATAATGAGAAATTCGACAGTTTGTACTAGTTATGAGATCCTTGATCTGATTTCACCGCTCAAAGCTTTGGATTAAGCAAAGCCATGTTTGTGTAAATAAATAAATAAATAATCTGAATGGACCGACGGATTATAGATCTAACGGGTCTTGTAATTGTAAATTTTATCAGTCTCACCCCATCCCCTCTAAAGCTTTCGGCAAAGGGAATATCCGAATATATAACCCATCAGATCTTCAAAAGACAAGTTACTATTGAGGAAACGTCCAGCGAAGGGGCCACATAATGCACGGCCCCGCTGCCCACTTAACTCCCGATTTATTGCGATGTCGTTCCCCACATAATTGAGATGGTTGCCGGACGTCAATCATAGAGCTTGAGCCTTTTCTTACCCCCGTTGCGTAAAATCCCACGGAGTATTGTCTTATAATATTACCATTAGTAGAAGTACTGATGCTTGGACTTTCGGAACAAATAGACAAAAGATTGGACAATCTTATCCACTACTCACTAAAATTGTACGATGAACTATTTGGTTAAATAACGTCCAAATCATTAAATCGTAATGGTTTTTAACCTTTACTATCTTATTTTTATACTATGTTAAAGAATCAAATTTCACATCTAAAGCCAGTCATAAAGTGGAAGGACATCTTAATTAATAATATGAGACTGGACATCTATGGTACAATTTAACAAAAACTATATAGTTTGTTTATGAATATTACAATCCTGGCTCCATTTTTCTATGCTCCTTTTTAGGCAGGCCCATTAAATCCTTCTACAAGAGGATCCTTGGATAAAAGTTTGATGAATCCTTGGCCCAATGACCCAAACCATAAAGAGGACTAGAAATTTAGGTGGCTCTATCCAAGTCCAAATCCTATCATTAATTATTCAGTTGTGTCTTCTCAAAGATTTCTTTTGATAATAACTGGACTAATGCGTTACAGATTTAAAAATTACTATGTTCTGCTTAAATGGCGACGTCATGTACTTATCGCGTTAGGGCACTTTTTTTTTTTGTACAAACCTCGTTAAAAGTCATCTTTGTTTGGACACATAGTTACGGACCTTTGGGGATTTTATTTTATTTTATTTGAGAAACTCCACACGGATGTTTGACATGACTATATTTATCAAATCAATGGAAATATTTCAATTTCTTCGGTGGCGTGGGAAGTATACATTATCTATAGTGACGCCCGCTCCATGAAATATTTATCTTTCATCAATATACGTATTTTGGGATAAAAAAAACAAAGTGTTTGCGAAGGATGAAACTTTGGATGCATTATTCCTAACTAGAAAAAAAAAAACACTCTATTGGTCATTTTACTTAGATAATCATAATTGGTTATTGAATGGTTACATCATCGACTTGTGTTTTATCCTACAAATTTTACCTTAATTAAATGCAGTAATTACCATACTCATGTGATCAAACTATCTCATTTACCTTCATAATGTAAGAAAAGTTCATGACATTATTTTCCATCCAAATTTACATTGTTGTGAAGGTGGTTGGGGTTTATTACCTACTTCATGGTAAAAGATAATGATCACTATTAGAGTGTGAGGGTCCATCCCAAAACCTTAAGATATTAGGTGGAGAATTTTCATCACTTATAAGATTACAGACCCATCATCTCACTTCCAATGTGGGACAACATCTACTTTCAACAATCACGCGTGTTATTGGAATGGTTGTAGTTTGATTTTGATATCATTTGTTATTAACATTGATTTTATTTTAAGATGTTAACTTCAATTAAGATAAGTGATCACCTTGCATGTGTAGCAAGATCATCTTTCCAATGTATAAGAAGCTTGTTATGTTATTCCCTACCTTAAAAGCTAACATATGAAATGAATGAATACTCTTATATTTAACCAGTTACATACATTTATATTTTAAAAATGTGAACTTACAATGTAACGCACATCTAACCATCTTAGTGTTACATTTTTGTGTTAACTAAAAGCTTATATATATTTATAAGGTTTTTAAAAAGAAACTTTGATATTCAATACTATATTTAGAAGTATACTCTCACCTTAAAAGCTAGATAGTAAAATAAAATGACATATTCATATCTAATTTGACACATATGTTGACAATTTATTTCATATCACGACATAATTTTATTTAAAAATAATAAAAGATGGATTGGTTAATCTATAAAAATTCTCTTGATAGTAAATATTCGTATAAAATCAAGTTTTACATGAATTTATTGGCACAAAATTGATGTGAAATGAGACGTGAATTCAGCGTGGGCTTTGCCGAAATTAGAGGCCCGCAAAGAGTAGACGTCTCCCACGTAGCCTGGCTTTTTTGTGTTTTTGGTTGTTCGCTTTTGTTATGGCTTTTACTTTAATTGACAAATTGCGATATGTTTATCATTCAAAGATAATGATGCCTCCCTTTCAAAAACCATATCATACATCCAGAGATCAGACCGGCTCGGCCTTCTGTGGCTATTCAGTGGGAAATCGGGGGGAGGAAGTGTTGATGTTCTCTTGCCGTTTGATGCTCCAGGAACACGACAACGCTTCTATGCTGAGGCCGAGTTTCGTACCAGATACATAAAACCACGTCAATTTGCTGCAAGAAATCCTTAAAAAAAAGAAATTTATAAATCGGAGAGAGAAAGAGGAAGCCGACGGAGTTGCTTCCACCACGACTCTTTTTGCTCTACGCAATCCTGCACTGCTGCTAAATTGAGCCCGGTAATTGGGTTCGTTGGATTTCGTTTCTCTGTTTTGTTGGAGTAAGTTCTATGTCTCTCTATGTTTACTGTTCCTTCGTATTTGTAGTTGAATCAATATGTTCTGAATCGTTTGCTAGCTAAAGTCTTTAACTTCTCTGGGACATCAAATTCCTTGATCCGTTGCTGTCTCAAGTATTCATGGTGCATTTATTTTCATGATTTGTTTCCCAGATTAGAGGGGGTGTTTGTTTGCGCGATGTGTGTTTTTGTAAAGATTTAATCTTTTATGAGTTACTTCGAGTATGGGTAATTTGGATCATTGATTTGTTGCTTTGTCTACGTATACAGGCGATGGAGTAGCTTGAATTTCTGACTTTTTAGCGTTTTCCAGTTCCAGGTTCACACGCATCCATGAATTAGAGACGCTTCGTTTGGTTGCAAATTTTTGGCGTTGTGTGTTTTTGTTCATTGCTTTTGGTCCGTGGAAATTTGAGAACTTTTCTTCTGCTTTTGAAGCAAAACTAATTGAGAATCCATGTTGATTCACGGTAACTAAATTTGGCGAAGAGTGGGTTTATTCTGGGCGCGGGTTCTTTGTGATTCAAATGCACTGTGAGAGGACTAGGGAATTTGGGATTTAGTTGGACATCGCTGCCGAGAAAGATGGATTTACAGGGTAATTCTCAGCCCGAATCAGGAAAACTGGAGCAAATTGTTTACCACTTTCGGTTAAAGAGCTTGCACTTGATTCTTGACTCGAGGGTACCTTCTCTTCGTCGAAATGATCCTAGCGGTGACCTCTCATCGGCTTCTCGGGCAAGAAGGAGTGATAGATGGTTCAACTTAGTGCTAGGCGACCGCCCTGCTGCTCTGGATAACGTAAATTTGCACAGAGTTCAGATGGATCAAATGGTAATTGATATAATACTTGTTCATGAAGGGCCTAACTCTGTTGGGAGAGTTACTGAGACAGTTATAGAGAGGTGGGTTGTTCAATATGAATATCCTCGAGTTGTGGCTGCTCAAGCTGGTGAAAGTTCTGCTTCTTACAAGAGAACATACAAGAAGTCTATAATACTTTTACGTGCTCTTTATTCACAAATGAGGCTTCTCCCTGCATATAGAGTCTTCCGACAGCTAAGTACATCAAGTCAGGCTTATAATTTTGATATCATTTACAAGGTATCCTCATTTAGTGATCCATTCTCTAGGGCAGATGAGGAAATGATGGAGGAGTACAGTTTCACTCCTGTAGAGACATTCCCTGGCCACCTTCGCATATCTGTTACCTACCGTAAAACTCTATCCGATTTCAACCTAGAGCCTTCAAGCTCCTTACCACCTAGGATTATTACAGATTATGTTGGTAGCCCCAACACTGATCCTCTGAGGTCTTTTCCCCCTTCAGAGAAGGGTGTACGTCCCATTTCCTTTCCTCTGAGAGAAGCACAAGCTCCATCTCTTCAACACCCACACAGCTGGACTAGTGGCTTCCAAAGAGCAGCTTTTTCAGCACCAAGTCAGCCTATTGTTGGATCTCCACCTGTGTATCGACCATCTCCTCCACAATATGATTATCCATCCCCAACAACTGATATTTATGGTAACAGGGTTCAAAATCACAGACCACAGATCCACCAAAAGGCCATGAGTTATGATGATTATCAGCTTTCACCTCCCTTCTCTCCAGCCCCATCTCCATCTTCTCCATCATATATTGCTGGCGGTAATCCAATGCAAACAAGATTACGTCCAGAAACTGCCCCTGTTAGTATACCACTTCCAAATTATGGCAGAAGTTCTAGATACCTTTCTCCCAGTTCTTTTGATCCAAATAGAAGTTCTCTTCCGCCTTTGTCTCCCAGAAGCAGAAAGACTGATCCTTCATCACAGGAGTCTCCATCTGGAATCACGTCATTTAGGAAAATGGAGGCTCTAAGGTCTGGAGAGTATGGTCACAAGGTATTCCTAATTTCTTTGATCAAAGATACTTCTCTAATTCTACATTCCTTTTCCTGAGTTCAATAATTATTTTTGTGGCTATCTAATAAGACCAATTATTATGTGCTTCATAGGTGATCAGAGATAGCAAAGATGATTCAGGTCGGTTCTCGGGATTGTTGTCTTCCAGTGGCTCACCACGCATTGGGTTTTCAAGAAGCTCCAGCAGATTATCTTTTCAGGATGACTTGGATATTAATGACTTCTCATGTCCTTTTGATGTTGATGATGTTGAGGATTTTCAAGCCAGGTACTTAAATTTAGCTTATACTTTTGTTGTAAACAAAGTTATCAAATTGGTCCCAGATTATGCTGGTTATCTTTCTTTTTTCAGATGTTTTATCTTTTAACTATTCCAGTGTTGAACAATATAATTCTCCAATTGTTTGTGATTGTACTTTCTTGAACTGCTTTTTTGGTTAGTGTTGAGAAAGGCTTACTTTGTAAAAGAGTGCTGATGTTGAAGTTTGTCTGACTCGATGGTTTCAATAATCTTTTTGCTATCAAATTGCCACAAAATCTTGATGTGCACTTTATGTTGGGTCTTGTCATTGTTCACAGGGTTCAATTATGTCAGGCTTTCTCTTTTTCTTTTTCTTTTTTTCCTTTTTAACTCCCAGGTTTGGTTAAGTCAAGGATTCCATTTGGTAAATAGCTCATGTAGTGGAAACAAATAAGGAAGTGGAAATAAATTTGGAAACGATATCATAGACAAGCTAAAGGCTTACCATATGCAATGCTGTTCTGTTGTCTAGTACCCAAATTTGGTCTTTCTGATGAACAACTTGAAAGATAGAAACAAAACCATCAAATGCTCTGTAAAGTTTTATGGAAAACAGCCATTTTAGATCCTCAAAGTATCATTCGAAGGAGCAGCGGTACCTAGATAGACAAATTGGGTGGAAGATACCGTTTGGAGGTTCATGATGCTAGAGTACAACCATGATGAATGCAGAAAAGATCATAATGTTTATATTCAAATCATATTGGTTTCTTCTGTAGACTTTTAAGCATCATGTTATGGATCCTTTTGTGGCACTATTTTGAACTTAGTCTATTATATCAGCTTTAGTGCACTATTTTGTCATACAGCATCTGAATCCTCTTCTCTTTTTCATTTACTATTACCCTGATGATACTTGTTGTATATCCTGTCAATGATTGCACAACCAAAAGTAGTGAGGTGGAAAGCTGAGCTCTAATCGGATATATAGAATGTTCTATTTGTGAATTCCAACCATGAACCAGTAAAGAATTGGGCCTTACAGTTACTAGCCAATATGCTTTTCTCTCATGCCTTTAAGCATTCATGGTTCGATATTCTGGTGTCCTAGGCATAGAGGAACGACACCAATCCATCCTGAACTTGGTGGTTAAACTCTAATCCAGTGACTATACTGTAGGGGAGGTCCTGCGGCATGAGTTGTTAAGACACTTTTGTTGTCCCTGTTGCTAGTCAAAATGCTTTGTGGTATGGACCATTTTTGTTGAGAGTGTTTTTGAATAAATCTGGCTTTAAGTAGTTCACCCCTCTTGAACAAAATCCACACTGGGTTGAAATAAAGCCTATCAAGCTCATACGATCCTGGTTTATGTTACCATACTTAGCTGCCATGCATCTGTCAGTTGCATGGGGTTCCCTCTTAACCTAAACATGGTATTCTCACTTTGGTTCTTATGCATGGAAAACCCGATTCTGTTTCTCTCACTTGTCAACGCTGGCTATGACTAGGAATTACATTTTACTTTATGCATCTTTTGTTTGCCTATGTATTATGGTCTTATTGTCCATGGAGAATGGCAATGGACTAGTAATGAGCACAGCTAGTCTTTTTTCTCACATAATATCCCTCGTTACAAATCTTTAGTATTTTTCATGCAGTTACTGTTTGATTCTTTCCAGATGTATTCACTTGTTCCTTATTTAGTGTAGGAGTGATCGTTATACTCTGATGAGTGACACATTTTCTCTAGTTTATGAATTTTTGAGGATTTGTCAATAATAGATTTGTTTGAAATGACGTTTTACCCTTGTATTAAGTTGTTTCCTTAAATCTTTTTCAGCCATTATTAGATTGTGCTTGAGTTTGTGGTTATATAACACAATTTATCCTGCCACATCATTGCCTTAAGCTCTAGATTTGCAATCGCAATTATTGTACTGCCATTTATTAAATATACATGATCTGAAGTTATGGTCTCATTTCTTTTTTCTTCGTTCAAACATTTGGGTGAACTGTCAAAATCTTGACGGGAGAAGAGCTACAGACTCTACTTCACAGTCGTCGTCTGTCGGTAGGAAATCACATGATGCTGCCGTTGGTGTTCTTGTTCACATGCTGAGGACAGCACCTCCTCTGCGCCAAGATTCAAGTTGTTACTCATCCCATTCCATGAAGATTGAACCTGAGGGAGGAATGGCTACTGCTTCTGGATTCTTTATGCCTAGAAAAACAGAAGATGCACTTGAAGAGCTCAGAAGTTACAGAGAAATGAAAGACCTCCTACTCTCTAAGAGTGGAGCACGGGTGATTGGCAAAGATGAAGCTTGAAACTACTGCTATGATGGGTTCATCTCTGTTTTTACAGAGAGAAGCTTGAGCGACCAAGAGGAAGGAGATTATATAGTTTCTGCCACCTAGTATGAAAGGGGAGTACTGACGCCATGGGGTTCTTATGTTTCAATAGAATGAGAATTTCCGGATTAACAGAGTGTGTACATATCATGAATGAAAATAGTCACTGCACTTTAATGATCATTGCAGTATGAAGATGTTTATGACCATAACTATGTTAATAATGTTTATAGCTAGAAGTTCCTCTGGCCTGCTGCAGCCAGCATATTAAAGTTTACTTTCCAATCTCAGGAGAATGAATGAAAGCTTATATTTATGAAAATGGAGCTTTGTCAGTAATCAGCGATTGCTAATAGTTTAAAAGCCACTGAAAATTGCATGTACTTGACAGGGTGAAATCTCTGACAAGCTACATAACACCCCAAATATAGTTTGTTGGAATTACTCTTCTTTACAGGATATACTTATTTTCCAATGAGAAAAACATTCAGGCAAGGTAAGAACTCCCAAAATAAACGACAATTATAGACTTGTGGAGACATTCCCTAAACATCGGTTCTGTGAAATCTTCAGATTGACCATTATCTTCTGTTTGGGAGTGGGGGAATGGGAAAGAGTTCTTGGAAGTGGTCTGTCCCTCAAGAAAGAAGCTATTTGATGTTTTGTAGTTGAAACGAGTTCATTTTTCAATTGACATCCTTTACAATCTGCACCAAAATTGGGGTAAAAAACTGAAATTTTGGGTAACGAACTGGGAAGCTTAAATAATGAACTCCAAAATGGCACTTTAATTTTCTAGACGTCTCGGGCTTAGCTTTTATGTTATCTTCTCGTTACTTCTATGATTCTGTTTTCAGTCTCACTTTTGGACCGGAGTCACCGGACCAGCTTCTCGGCTGTTGCTGCTGATACGCTGGTGACGGCCAAGGCAAAATAACTTTTCTGGGATACATGCACGGCAGGCGATTTGATTTTGAGACAGCAAACTGATTTTGTATAAACAATTTGGAAGGGAACTGAGTATTGCATCATTGTATATTACAAACAAGTAAACAGGAAAAGCTCCTTTCCCAATGCTTTTACAGGATGAGAAAATGCAATTAACTTTCTTTGAGTAGTTTTGAACCGTCAAACGAGAACAGGTGCTCTGCATTCTTATAACTAGCTTCCGCAAGTTCTTCCTTGGTTATCTCAAGGAAGGATGCAACATAACTGAGTACCTGAAAGGAAACAATAAAAAGATACACTATTTTTACCTTCAACTCATATGTTCACCTAAAGTATACAACAGTAAGGAAAAAAATAAAATAAAATAGAGAGCCTTGGGTTAGCATTCCTGAAATAAACAAGAATGTAGCACCATCGTCTAATCTAAATACCCTAAAAAGGTGAAGTGAAAGCATGTCTGAGTATTATACACTATAGAAGAGGCCTGATTGCCAACCAAAGTATTTTCGTGAAGCCCAAACCTTTAATTCAACTTCACCTTGAATCCACGTTTAGCACTAGTTGTACAAGAACAAGACCTATTTTGTACAGAATACTCTCAGAAGCCCTGGTAGTAATTGTCAAAATACTTTCCTAATTTTCCCCTTATATAGAACTAAAGTCTATTTCTACTGCATTTTTAGACCCCTTTCATTTTCTGTACTTCCGCATATGTCAAGGTGCAAGACAGCCAAAGATTTCAAATTGATTGGACCTTTTACCAAGGACAGGTAATTAACCAGTCAAAGATGGACAACATGAGGACAGAATTGCAATAAACTTGCGCATTTAAAGAGAAGATCAAACCAAGAAGCTCACACTGTAAATATTTGCTGGATGATTCAGCATGTCTTTTGGCAGTGTTGATGCATCTCTTACAGTATGGGGCAGATCACTAGAGGTTCCAACATTTGAACTCAACTTTCCCCCTTGCCCTTGGAGCTCTTCTGGGATGGAAGGGTCTCCATCAACCACATACAGTGAATCCAGTTCTGACTTGGGTAGCGCATCAGGTGCATCAGTCTCCAACAAAATCCTTTCAGGGGGTACCTACAAAAGGGAATTTGGACTTCCTATAATCTTCTGCATTTAGAAAATGTAATTTTAAGGCTATAGAAACCAATCGACCTTAATTTTTATTTCCTCCAATAGGAAAATATTGGAATGAGATTAACTTACTGTCCTTAACATTTTCTTTGCTTTCTTTGCTTCTAAGGACATAAGAAATCCAGAGAATGAAAAGTAAGCACCAAGCTTGGCAAATTCTGGTACCATTTCAGCAGACCCCAAGTATGAATGAAGAATAAAACCAGCAGGAAAAGGTCCCATAGATCTGAAGATGAGGAAGTAAAAGGAAAGATATCAGGTGGTTGTGAAAAATATTGGTTCACGCTACAAGTACATTGAGAATTGAACTGCTTGGAGGCATACTCTATCTGGTTATGAGACAATATCATTGAGATATACTGTAGGAGAAGTAGAAAAAGAATGAGGACATGAAGAATTAATGAGAAGAACATCGAAAATCTTGAAGCAGAATTTTAGAAGAATACTGACGTCCCATTTATTGAGAATCCAAATACCTTCGAGGGTCCATAATGCCTCTTAGCAAGTAAAAATGCCAAAAGACTTTTTAGTAGATATCAGAGCATAAACAATTAGGTTAAATTTGGGCCCTCACAACCTAGAGAGCCCAAAGCAAATGCTCCTAGCCGTGATCTAACCCCACACATCCCTTACCTACAAAAGATATTTTTACTAACCTGAAAGGCACTCGAATTTTGGAGTAAACAGCCAATTTCAAGAGTCGGAAGAGGGTATTTGTTGTACAGTTACCCTAAACACTCTGTAGTGGGCTATTGTCATGAAGTTGTACCTATTACTTCAAACTAGAATCACAAACTCAAGACCCCATGTTCAATAAATGGAAGAAGAAAAGTCGAGCATGAGAGGGCAAATTGGCACAAGGTCACATTTGGTCTTGCCGAATAGACAAGGGGAAATTGGCACAAGATCATGGACAACTGATTCAACAATAGGACCAGCTATCCATGTTTGGAAGTCATAGAAAGTAAGAAAACCACTCTCTGTTAAAAGAAAGCTGCACCATACTTAATAGAAACTTTGAGAAAAAAGAGTGAAAATAAGGAATGATGAGGACTAAACGAAAGCTAATGCATATGTGTACCTAGCATTTTAAAGAAGGAAGGCCTTACAAGTTGTAGATACATGCCTCAAATTATGCATCAAGTGGTGCCCTCATGCGTTAACTAAATAAAGGCAGCACACCATTATCAGATATACTACAATAACTAAATGAAGGAGGCAAGGTCTTATACCTCCCAAAACAATCTAAATAAGCAAAACACGAAATGGATCTTAGACTGTGCATCAAATTGTCTTAATGCATGAGAGCAAATATCAAAGTGTCAAAAGGAGCACAATAAGATTTTCTCCAATAAGTAACCCAAGGAGGTCAAGAGTTTATATCCATCAAAACGAACTAAATTATCAAAAGCACCCAAAAATTTCGCTATTTTTCCCAGGCGACCAAAATAAGCCAAACGGTAGCCAGAATGGCTATGAGATTTTCTCTATTCCTTCCTTAGCTGAAGGCATAAAAGCAAAACAGATTTTACCCCACTATATAGGAACATGGTAAATTTGGTGAACCAGAACAAAAAAGATGAAGCAGATAAATTATAGCAATTTTGGAGAAAATGACAGTTAAACTCATATCTGAATTTGCAAAAGGAATAAAGATGATGGAAAACAAGACCTAAGCTGTTCTTCAGCCTAATGGAAAAGGTGGCTTCATCCTGTAGCCTGGCTTTGGATCAAGGCCTCACCCTCTGCTCTAGGCTAGTGACCACAGCAATGACTAATGATCATTTTTCATGTACCTTGCTTGGCTGACCTTTTAGCCTTTTTACAAGCTAAGGTCTTGAGAAAGCTTTGTTCTTTAATACCTACTTCACTAGGAACGTATTAATAGAAACTAACATTACTTCCTGTGATGCCCAAGCTCTCTCACAAGAATCCGAGAGGAGATGTAAGCCTTAATAACTTTGGCTTCATTTTGAGTATAATTAAGTTTTCCAGAGAGATGTGAAAGAGAATCTATGTGCCCATCGGGAACAAAAGCCTAGGGCCAAAAGAAAAAAGAAAAAAGAAAAAAAAAAGAAAAGAAAAAAAAATGATGAAAAAGCCTAGGAAAATAAATTGGAAAAGGCAATACCTGCATCACAAATTGGAGAGTGCCACAAGGAATGAAAAAGCCTAAAAAAGAAAATTTTGCAAACAAAATTTCCAAACCACAAGTCCAAGAGGAAAATGGACAGAAAAGAGCAAGAATCCTCAGCATGAATTAATATGCATTTCTCTAATTTGTATTTTAGAGACTTGGGCCAGATATAAAGGATAGCAATAATCTCTTTCCCATTGATTAAGACCACATGACTCTTTTCCTTTCATCCTCTCCTTAATTAGTACAAGTAATACAAATTTCATTAAGAAGCTTACTTCATTATCTGAAGAAGATCGCCAAATGCACGAACACAATGTATGGATGCTGGTCTTTTCAACTTACTTGCAAGCTCAAGTTGTTGCCGGAATACATCAATCTGGGATAAATAACTTTACACATTGACTTTCCAGCAGCTATCTCCAAAAACTAAGTATATGTGTGAGTGTATAAAATATCCTATCAAGAGGGTAAGGAGAAAAAAGAAAAAAGAAAAAAAAAGGCAAAGAAATAACACTTTTGTTCATCCAATAAAGGGTTCAAGATGGTGGAAGAGGAGACAGAATGTAAGAAAAGCTTCTTCACCAAGTTTGAAGAAAAATCTATCTTTGCCTTTCATACAAACATAAAATGATAGCATCCACATGCCAAGATCAATGTGCAAAATATTTTGGTGCCTTAAATTGGAAGCTCAGGGGTTACACAAACTACTGATCTAGGTAATGTCTGTTCATTTCACAATTTTAATGGCGAAACTATATAAAAGCAACAAGTGGCATGATTAAATGAAAATAATTCCAAGAAGTTCCACAAGAAATTTGCAACCTAAAAATTAAACTTTGAGCAAATCCTTAACCACAGATACCATAGCACTTTAGTAAATTAGGCAATTTTTTCCAATGTTAATACTGAGCAAAAAATATAACTACTTGGGAAAAGAAGTCTGCACTTCTACAAATGAATAGCTATTGAACACAAATCCCTGAGCTCCATTGTGAGGACTTCGAGACTCGGAACAAAACCCACAAGGAGGAACTCTGTCAAGCATCAACTCAAAACAATATGCCGTACGAAACAAAAGCTAAATCTTCATAGAGGTAAATCCAAAGGTGCTTCCACTAAGAAAAATTACAATAAATTTTAAATTAAAAAGGGTAGATTAACGATGATTAAACCACGAAGAAGAAGAAGAGACAGACATAAACAAGCTCGTGGATTCCAGCTGTGCGAGCAATGGAAAACATGAGATCCACGAATCAAGAAAAAATTACAAATAAGCATTAAGCATTAAGGAATTGGGATAGCAAAACCTGATCTGTAAAGTCAATCACTTTTCCCCGCGAACCTTTGTCCAGACCAATCTGAAAAGAAAAAAAAGTCCAAGATACAGGTTTTTAGCTACTAATTACACCTAAAATGGTTAAGAAGGAAATGGTAACTTGGTACTCCAATGTTCCTCTTTATTTTCCCCAATAAGTAGCTAAACAAAGCAACATAAGCGACCAAGGAAGCAACAAATACAGTCATGAATCGCTATCCTAATTCATCTGCTTGTTTTCTTTTCCTTTTCCTTTTCCTTTTTATTAAGTATTAAACACGTAAAATAAAAGGAAAAAAAAAGCCAAAGAAAGGGGGAGGGAAAGAATAACCTCTCCGACAGCCGCCGAGGGAGTGCCCTCAAGGCACTCTTTTAACGTGTTGAACCAGTTGGGAGTCCTCTCCGCTATAAACCTATAGTATACAGGGCATCAACCAAGTGAAGGCCTAGGAGTTTCGCTGTGGTCTAAGCAGAAACAGCAAATTTAATTGGCTGATATAACATAATTACACCAAAACCTATTCTCTAACGCTCGTGGGTTATCAAGGCCTGTGCCCTTGAGCTAATTTTCCAACGAAGGACTAACATTTTCTTCAAAAAAGGAAGTGATGAATCGAGTACAAAATTCTTACCAGGGGTGAAGCCCAAAGTTTGGAATCACATTGGGATAGTTCTCACCCATCTCTTTAACCAAATGCCAGTCTTTCTGCAAGAACACCACATCCATGACTAGAAATAAGTGCCCCCACAAGTAGCTAAAGTAGTTGGACTAATGAAGACCCATCTTCAATTAAAAGGAAAAGAAAAGAAAGAATGGAACGAAAGCGGGGGTTGCATACCTCGGAAACGCCATTAACGGCAAAGCGGACAACGCCAGTGTCGATGGCTTTGGCAATCACCTGGGGCGCCTTAGAAAATATTCTCGGGTCTTGAAGGTGACAGTGAGCATCGAACAATTTCATCATTTTGCCTCTCTGGTCTTCCCCTCCTCCGCTTCTAACCTCTGACGGTACTGTCACTGCCATCCGTAGGTCCCAAAATACGAGAGCCCAAATTAGGCTCTGCAGGCAAGACCGGAGCAATCAAAACCAACCCAAAAGTCCGAGTGCTCTCTGGCCCAGCTCAGGTCTAGCAAAGTGGTCAAGGACTGACTCAAGGCTGTCGTTTTAAGCGGCTTTTCCTAATCCCAGAAAGAACAATTGACATGAAAAAAGAAAAGGGAATCCCTTATTCCAATGAGAAGAAAAATACCATTTGTATATGAATTCAAAGAACCCTAATTTCTTCTTTGCTTGTTCCCACTGTTGAGAGAACCGCGAAAAAAAACCACTCAGTTCTCACGGGAATCTCTTTGACATTACAGAATTCAAAGGTTGCAGTAGGCTTTCATCCTTGGTGGCAACCGTGCATGGTTAAAACCTGGCTAAGGTGCGTTTTGTGGATCTTTTCCTGCAGCGAGTTTCATCTGCGCCATCTGGCATAGACAACTCTAATCCGGTGACAACTAATTGTAATGGCTCTAGCTGTTAAGCTTTGTTTATTTTTTAAATTTTTACTTATTATCTCAAGAACTTTCAAGTCGATTTATTTAGTTTGGTTTTCCTACAAATAAAAGGATCATTATTTTTTTAAAGAAATTGAATTTTCTCTTTATAAACGCTGTTTCACCCTGAAAAAAGGAGTCTTTTGTCGGTTGCCCATTGTCTTGCTTGATTTCCATGCCAACACACATGAAGGAGTTTTCATAACTTTGCAATGGTTTCGTCGAGTCTTCTACTGAAGCAACATGAGCAAAAGCTTAAAGGAATTCATTTGACAGTGCAGGATGTGCCAGGAGCAGAAGTGGGAAAACCGCAACCCACCTCACTCTCGACACCGGACCACAGTTGGACTGAAATCTAAAAATTTGCTTCATTCATGCCTCTACCAACCCTTACTCGATTACTATGACATCAAGACTTCGACCCAAGAAGCCTGGAGGAACCAATTCTGCTTGCCTAAAGATTTCTTTGCCTTGTTTCCCATGCCAAAAAGTGTTCTAAAGCAACCATGTTCCGCGTTTCCACCTCCGACTCCTCAAAAGAAGCACAATTGCCTAATGGAGGTTGTGAAGAACTATAGTATCTAGACTCCAACCTAGAAGGTGAGAGGAACCTATTCTGCTTGCCTAAAGATTTATGTGCCTTGTCTCCCACACCAAAAGGGGTTCTAGAGCAACAGAGTTTCCCGTCTAAGTCTTTGACTCCTCGGAAGAAGCACGGCTACCCCATAAAAAAAATTGTTTCATCGTTAGTAGTGCAATGTTCAAGACTTTGTTTGCTTGACAACTAGCCGCGGTTTCTTGCTCACGACCACAGTTGTTTGTAAACTTGTCTGGTGGCTTCTTGACAACTTAAAAGATTGTCCCTCGACATATCTTTTTGTATTGTGACAATGAAACAATAATTCACATTATAAACAATTTTATCTTTTATGAGTATACTAAGCATATAAAAATTGACTATCACTTTATTCAAGAAAAACAATAAAAGAGCTTGATTTAGACTTGTAGCATCTGCATGCATGAACAACTTGTGAATTTGTTAACTAAGACTTTATGTAATAAACAACATGGTTATCTTCTTTATAAGTTTGATATTTTTAATTTGTACAAATTACTAGCTTGAGGGGTTGTTAAAATGTACTTTAGTTAGTTGGGCCATCTCTATTATTTATTGGTTGGGCTTGGGTCAAACCCAAGCTCGTACTGGTGTTGCCTTAATTGTAATTTTTTTTTTGTGTAATTTTTATTCTTTAAGCAAATAGAAAGAAATTGGCTTCACTAGATTACGTATCTTTGAAATACTCAAATGCGTTGTATTTCTTAGACCATCGTCAGTAGTGCAATTTTCAAGACTTTGTTTGCTTGACTTCTGCTGCTAACCCAAAAGGCCGTGCGTCTCTAGCCCAGCCCAGCTCTAGCAAAGTAGTAAAGTCTCTTTCGGCGGCTTTTCCTAATTCCAGAAAGAACGGAAAGAAAAGGTCACCCCTTATTCCAATGGCGGAGGAAGGAACACGTCCCCTCGGTCGTGTTCACGCACGAAAGCCTTCCCCTCCACCAATTTGCTGGCGACAAAAGAAAAAGCATAAACGGAGGATAGAACAGTAATAGAACACGTTGATGCAGGCAGCAACCAGTCAGATGAGGAGGCAAGCCCCCGCCACATAATAACCAGAATCAAACGCAGCCACTCAGAATGTGAATCTGGAGATCCGCGTGCACCCTTCCGATGCCATGAGATAATATAAATTCGTTGTTATTCCCGCTCCTTCTCCTCTCTTTGCCGTGCTCAAATATCTTGTTACGAAATGCAGTTAGCGCCTCACATTAAAACCTTTCTTTTTGCAATGCAAATTAGCAAATGAACTAAAATATCTCACTCTTTCTGATATTTAAGAGTTTGCAGAGCTTCAACTTTCGGTTAGCGTTGCGGAGAATGCCACGCAACATGACCGGAAAGTGAGGAGGGGGGCGGCGGCTTGTGAAATTGAGATGGATGCGACGACATGCTTTTCGTGTGGGAGGTTGCCGAGCGGCTTCGGTCTGCGGGGGTTCCGGCACAATGCAATGAACGCGCCTCAACTCTCTTGCCTCTTCAACAGCAGCCGCATTAACCAACTAGTCATTCGAAACGACACCGCCACGAAAAGACGGGCTGCTCGCGGTGGTAGAAAGAGCAAGCCGGAAATTCTCAGGACTGAGAGCAAAACCGGAAGCCAGACGACAGAGTCGCCTTCGCCTAAGAGCGTGCGGGGTTTGAACGAGAATGGGGATCCGCTGGGACGGAGGGACCTCGGGAAGAGCGTGGTGAGGTGGATTCGGGAGGGGATGAAGGCCATGGCGTCGGATTTTGCGGTGGCGGAGGCGCAGGGGGAGTTCTCGGAGCTCAGGCAGCGTATGGGGCCGGGTCTCACATTCGTGATCCAGGCCCAGCCTTACCTCAACGCCGTACCTATGCCGCTTGGTCTCGAGGCCCTCTGCTTGAAGGCCTGCACTCACTATCCCACTCTTTTCGACCACTTCCAGAGAGAGCTCCGGGACGTTCTCCAAGACCTCCAGCAAAAGTCGCTCGTCCAGAGCTGGACGGACACCGAGTCTTGGAAGCTGCTCAAGGAGCTCGCTCATTCAGGTCCGCCTTTCGTACCTTTTCCATTTCTGAACACTAGTGATAGAGTAGTAATTCAGTGACACATTTGCCGAAAACTGCAAACAAAGCAGTTGAATTGCTGCTTAAGTTGGCTGAAATTGATAGTTTGTGATTTGCAGCACAGCATAGGGCGATGGCGAGGAAGGTAGTGCAGCCGAAGAAGAATGTCCAAGGGGTGTTAGGGATGGAGCTGGAGAAGGCCAAGGCTATACAGAGCCGGATTGATGAGTTCACGAAGCGGATGTCGGAGCTTCTTCGAATAGAAAGGGATGCTGAGTTGGAGTTCACACAGGAGGAGTTGGATGCTGTTCCTACACCAGGCGAAGCTTCGGATTCTTCCAAACCCATCGAATTCTTGGTTAGGCATGGCCATGGTCAACAAGAACTATGTGACACCATCTGCAACTTGAATGCAGTCAGCACATCTACAGGTCTCTTAATACATACTTACAAATATACATGCTCGTAAAATTTTGAACGTACGTAATTGGAATTAACAAAAAGCTGCTTTCAGTTTAGTCTATGATTGTGGCTTAATCTGATTTCCGGCCGGATAATTAAATCCACGAAGTTTGTTATCTTAGGAAGATGGAATTGGGTTTTGTAAGCAGGATTAGGTGGAATGCATTTGGTGTTGTTCAGGGTTGAAGGGAACCACCGATTACCGCCAACTACCCTTTCTCCCGGAGACATGGTTTGCGTGAGAATATGTGATAGCAAGGGTGCTGGGGCATCTTCTTGCGTGCAAGGGTTTGTCAACAACCTCGGGGAGGACGGGTGTAGTATCAGTGTAGCTCTAGAGTCTCGTCATGGCGATCCCACCTTCTCAAAGCTCTTTGGCAAAAGTGTGCGCATAGATCGTATACAAGGATTGGCCGATACTCTCACATATGAGGTATTTACCGCAATGGCTTTTTTCATAAATTTCTCCCTTTTCGTTCATTTTTTGAAGTAATTAAGATGTTACTTGCAAGCTTAACTGTAATTTGAGTTTGAATGCGGTAATTCAGCCTCAGATGCTATATGATAGCGCCACTTTGTTTTTCAACTTGTTTGAATTCGAAGTGATCCACCATTCTCTGATGACATTCATGAAAATGTTTCACAACCTCTCCAATTCTCCCTAGTGGCGGCAAAGGAATTGTTATGGACGTTGCTTGTAGTTGGCTCTGAAGGCCAAAAAACCGTAATCTTTTCCTAATTCTTAGGATTCAGAGCTACTCTTTTTGTTAGAAATTTTCAAAAACTATAAACCTTAATCTTCAGATAGAAGTTGAAGATCCTGAGTCCGAAGCAAGACAAGGATTGTTTACTGCAATGGCTGTGTCCCACTCCCCTAACTTCTGCTCTGTATTACAGCTTAACATTCATGGAAAATATGTATCTACATTGACAGTGCCGTGGCTTACATCATCATTAAGAATGAAGACTATTGATTAAGGAGCTTACAGTTTCTAGAATAAAATTGAATTTGTTCAAATCGTCGAGCTGCAATTTCATGTATTCCCATCAATAGCTTGGCTCCGTTCTTTTCCTATTGTAAGCAGTTTTTATCGATTCTAGCCTTGTTGGTTTTATAGCATGTCGAGGGTTCATATGGCTTCACATAAATTATGATGTAGACACTTCTTCTCTCATATATCAAAGATGTTGCCTCAAAACTCTAAATCGAGTGAAAAACTTGCCATAGTTGTTCAGGGATATTTACTCTTCCTAATAAGATAATACTGGGTATATACTACCTATAACGTAGGCTACAAAGCAGGTGATTCTTCATAGCTGCATCCATGCTCCCTACAAAACACATCGATCTTCTTTTCCCCTCTGGAACAATTCTCATTTCTCTGGTTCCTAGGCTGTCTTCCTATTTGTTATTTGTTTGCAGTGGATGCTTAAGCAGTTGAACTTACATCTCTACCACCTTGTTATAATCCTCTTTTTGTGCAGCGCAATTGTGAAGCCCTGATGCTGCTTCAAAAGAGGTTTTTGCAGAAGAAAAATCCTGCAGCTGCAGTTGTGGCTACCCTATTTGGCGACAAGGAAGATGTTGCATGGCTGGAGGAGAATAATTTGGTAGATTGGGCCGAAGAAGAGTTAGATGGAGTGTTGAGGACTGAAATTTTTGATGACTCACAAAATAAAGCAATTGCCTTAGGTTTGAACAAGAAGCGGCCTGTAATGGTAATCCAAGGGCCACCTGGTACGGGAAAGACAGTTTTGCTTAAGGAACTTATAGCACTTGCTGCTCAACGAGGTGAAAGGGTGCTTGTGACCGCACCAACAAATGCGGCTGTTGACAACATGGTTGAAAAACTGTCAGGTATTGGACTGGACATTGTGCGGGTTGGCAATCCAGCGCGCATATCTGCAACTGTGGCATCAAAATCTTTGGCTGAAATTGTGAATTCTAAGCTTTCCAGTTTCAAAATGGAGTTTGAAAGGAAGAAGTCAGATCTAAGAAAGGACCTCAGACACTGCTTAAGGGATGATTCTTTAGCTGCTGGCATACGCCAGCTTCTAAAGCAGCTGGGGAAGACACTGAAGAAGAAGGAAAAGGAGACTGTGAAGGAAGTACTATCTAGTGCTCAGGTTGTGCTTGCTACCAATACTGGAGCAGCTGATCCATTAATTCGAAGGCTAGATACATTTGACCTGGTAGTGATAGATGAAGCAGGCCAGGCAATTGAACCATCTTGCTGGATCGCTATCTTGCAGGGAAAGCGCTGTATTCTTGCTGGTGACCAATGCCAGCTGGCTCCAGTGATTCTATCAAGGAAAGCATTAGAAGGTGGTCTTGGAGTATCACTGCTGGAGAGAGCTGTGACTTTGCATGGCGGAATTCTTGCCACTAAATTAACAACACAATATCGTATGAATGATGCAATTGCCAGTTGGGCCTCAAAAGAGATGTATGGTGGATCATTGAAGTCCTCCTCAACAGTCTATTCTCATCTTCTGGTAGATACTCCATTTGTTAAGGTATCATATCCATCCCTTATTTCTTCATTTCATTTTTCACACTGTTCTTGGATGTTTTTCATTTCTGGGGTATAAGCTAATAAGTGAAATGGATCTTGATCCTTTAATCCTTTCCATCATCATGAGCTTGTGTATGACTCTCAACTGAACGTCTCTGCCGCAGCACTTAGATTAAGCCGCAATACACCTACTGTTCAATTTAAAATGGTGTGCACACTGGTTTCTCAAGACGCTTGCAAACTCTCTTAAATTATTAGAGGTTGACGTATTTCTTAACAAATGCTTTCTCTGTCTTGTTTCCTTGACAACTAGCATAGTTATTGCATTTAAGCCTTTCATTTAATACCAAGAGATCTGGAATCCCTAAGGATACCATATGGACTATTAAGTGCTCTTCAAATCCTTTGATTCGGTCGTTGGCAAATTTACAGTCGATAAGAGGTTTTTCACCTTTTTGTTTTATTATCTTCTTGTATTTTTTTACTATAAATGTGCAAGTTATCATTTTAATATTCCTCTTACATAAATTGATGCAGCCCACATGGATAACCCAATGCCCACTGGTGCTGCTTGATACTAGGATGCCCTATGGAAGTTTATCAGTTGGTTGTGAAGAGCATTTAGATCCAGCTGGCACAGGCTCATTTTACAATGAAGGGGAAGCTGATATTGTTGTGCAATATGTCTTTTCTTTGATTTATTCGGGTAGATGTCCTTGGCTTTTTCGTAGAGATTTACTATCAACTCCTTTCACCATTTATGACACACGATGACATTAGTTTCCTTGAAGGCTATGCAGCTATCTCTCTCTATCTCTCTCTCCCTCTCTCTCTTTTCTGTACTGACACACAAACACACCCAGACACATGCACAGACATGCATATTTGTGTATACTGTATCTCCTTGGTTATAGGGCGTATAGATCTAGGGAGTTCAAAAACAAGAGAATCAGTATGTAGATTTCCACTGATAACTTTAGTACCATAAGCCACAAGTATTAAAGTTATCACACTATTCCACACAACCTGGTAGACTAGCCTAAAATGACATGGTCGATACAACCTCAGATTGACGTGTAGTTTTTACTTAATATAAAAGTTACATGGTAAGATAGGGAATTACTGATGGATTTCAGTGACTAAATGGAGAAGCATTATTACTGGTTTCTGTTTCATGTACAACCTGCCGAAAATGAATCTTTCATATCCTGTACAATTACCTCGTGGTTATCAAACATTCTCTGTGGAGATCTTTTATCTACCTTACACTTTATTAGTTGCTGTTCTACCGTCTTTTAAGTTATATGCCTTTCATAGTTTCATGTCATATCTTATTGACTAAACTAGCGCCTAAGTCTGCTCACGCTGTTATGAGTTTTTCTTATTTGTTTTGTGGAGTGTACATCATATGCAACTTTACTGGTTGAACGGTTCTTCTGGTTCCCTTATATACTATCTTCTTGGTGACCAGGCAAATTCATATTTGTGTTAAATCAATTATGCAGGCGTTAGCCCAATAGCAATTGCAGTGCAATCTCCTTACGTAGCTCAAGTGCAACTGCTGAGGGATATGCTTGATGAGATTCCGGAGGCTGATGGTGTTGAAGTTGCAACAATTGATAGCTTTCAAGGCCGGGAGGCCGATGCAGTTATTATATCAATGGTATTGTTTTATCTATCAGGCAAAATTTTGAAGTGAATGACCGATATCTCCCTCTTTATGCACCTTCCCAATGCCTTATACCTTAGCTTTTACCAAGAAATAAATGCTGCCTAACCCTGTTTTACATTTTTACTCATCTCATAAGTATCTCTGAATGCCAAATGCATTTTACGGCTTTTTTTTTTTTAGAATTATAGTGGTGAACAATTCTTCAGCAGCAAACATATCCTCCAATTTTTCAATGGTTAGACCAACATTTAACTGTAAGAAATGATCCCATCCATAGAAATTATTTAGATGCTGGAAAACACGATTGAGTTCTCGATCATACTCATCTTGAAGTTAGTACAACTAATCATGTACCCATGGAGGAGGTCAAAGATTTGGGGAGCTGGAATATAACGTGGTTGCTTTGTTTTTGCATGCTTGAGTTGCCACTAGGTGTATTGTGGACTGGAATTATAGGAAAGGGTGTAATCGCAATTGACTAGGCAGAAAGAATAGATTTGTCATTTTTGGGGGTGGGGGGGTGTCTTAGCTTTACTAAAGGTTTTCATGGTTAGGTTTTTAGAAAGGGATAGGCATGGTTTGGAGCCTTCTTTGCAATTCATAATGGTAGACGGATCTGCTTTTGGCATGATATATGGTGCGGTGAGGTTGCTCAACAAAATCTGTGACTTCTAGCTGTGGTTAGGATATTGGCAGTGTCATAGTGTTTTGCTTGACAACCAATGTGTGGACGGTCCTGTTTCCGTTGTTTTCATACGTGCCCGCCCTGTCTAGACCACAATTTTATCTTATTGTTTGGGTAAATTGTAATCTTGCATTATGTTTGTCTCACTGAATATAATTCCTGTGAATTGACACAGATCGTTTTATATCCAGATGAAGCATAATTAGTAGTGTATCACTTACAATCGCTTCCAAATCTGTTACCTAATTTGGCCATTCAACTTCTTGCTCAACTCATGTTTGTATTGCCAAATGATATATGCTGCTTGTTTCCATTTTGTCCCAGGTGCGGTCAAACACATTGGGAGCCGTAGGATTCCTAGGGGACAGCAGGCGAATGAATGTGGCCATTACTAGGGCCCGGAAACATGTAGCGGTCGTTTGTGATAGCTCAACAATATGCCACAACACTTTCCTTGCAAGGCTGTTGCGTCATATCCGCTATTCTGGCAGGGTGAAGCATGCCGAGCCTGGCAGCTTTGGGGGATCTGGACTTGGCATGAACCCAATGCTGCCCTCCATTACCTAATGGTGGATCAACATACTTCTTCCACATTCATTTAGATTGGTGATTATTTGGAAGCACAACTGGAAGCTGCCTGCTCTCTCTTCTGTCAGCATCTGATTCTCCCTGAATTTATGTACAGCAGGCCTTCGTTTCGTCGACAGAAGAAAAAAGCCAAAAAAAGAAAAACATTATAGCTGCAAAAGCATCCATTGATTAATTTGTATATAAACAATACAATTACAATTCCTAGTTGGTATACAATTGGAATGCATAATCAAATAGCAGGGAAGACATTGGTTTCAGTTTCAATTGATTTTGGAAGAGATTACTTTGAGTGGGGTTTATATTAGATAATCCACCTTCTATGGTCTCCCCTCTAAAAAGTTGCCACCTTTTTTACCATTACCCGCCCCCACAGTACCTATCATAATTTGCTAGAGAAATATCTTGTTGCTATGCCATAGACTGGGGATCATAAACAAACTAATCCCGTTTTAAGGATCCATAATTGCTTTAATCAAACTCGATTAGGTAGGTTATTGATTGAAAGAACAGCTAAAACATGGCAGACGATGGAACGAGGGTTTCAATCTGTAAAACGAAGTTTATATGCAAGGTGGCCACGCGTTTTGCATGCCAGTTATGGTAATTGGGATCATTTATACCATGAGTGGACCTCCATGTTCATCCACAGGGAAAAGAAGAGAATGACGACAACAAACACTCAGATGTACGGTGTATACAGATAAAAGCTGTGGTACATTTGGGACGACACTCGAAGAACCGTTACAGAATTCCCTTGAAGTTTCAAATCCTTTCTCTGCCCATTAATGAAGAAAGCATTGCAGCAGAAGAAAATTTGAATTCTCTCTTCTCTCTTCTCTTCAATGTGCTGGTCACTTGAAAAGCAAATTGTTGAGCATGCCGCGTCTTTACGAAGGAAACAATAACGCATGCACCAAAAGACTTCAATAAGATGTTCACTTTTTCATTAAATATGTTGGCTTAGGAGCTGTGTTAATAAGGTGGTCACAGTCGAGAAAACTTGAAAATCATATGTAGACTTTAATGCCATTGGTGCTGCTGAATTTATTTCCACTCTGTCCATTACTCACTTCACATGAAAACTCTGAACTTAACGGGGAGTAACTTGCTCTGGGATTGTTTTGGAAAGAGGTATTTCCTGCTTAATTCAGTCAGGAAAGAGGAGAGAGAGGGGGGAGAGAGAAGGGAGAGAGATGTCGTGTAATATAAGGTAAGAAACTTATTAATGAGATTCGCCAAGCACTGTTTCTTTCTCTTGGTGGCTGCAAGCTTACAAGCCCGTTTCATTCTCAATCAATTCTTCCCGATTGTCTTTGTTACCTTCCACCCAAACTACATTAATTCGGCTCTCTCTTTTCACCTTTCTTTGTCAGTGTCCGTTTCACCTCAGCACTTTGACATTTCTTTCGGTTTGGCTTGATAGAACTCTGCCAGGAAACTTTGTTCTTTTTGGCAGTTTCAACTCCTATGTGAACGTACTGGCTGACCCAATCCTCCTTGTGGATTCTCACGCGGCACTATATAAGTGTAGCAGTGCGCCTTTCGCAGTTCCCAGTACCAAGTCTATCTCTCATGGCTTCTACACACTTTCTGGCGATTCTCCTTCTGCTGTTCTGCTTTGTACAGGATATTGGACATGGAGCAGTATACTGCTTCCATGGTTTAACTCAACATGTTCATGGCGAGAAGACCAAGAACCATCCTGAAGCGAGTGGTCGTGCAGGCCACAGATTCCATCACCCACTGTTTGGATTCCTCCCGAAAGGCGTACCAGTTCCACCTTCTGGCCCATCAGGGGGACACAATCAAGCCACTAAGGGTGCGGCTCATAAGGGTTCAGCCAAGACGCGAGGTGAGGACATGTCAGGATATCAGGCAAAAGGTACTCCGAGGAGGAAGTTAAAGACTCGCAACTGGAGCCTGGTTGTTGGTGGAAGAACTGCGGCCCTGCTTTCTGATGATCTTTCTGCTGATACATCGACATGCAAGCACTTCTGCTGATTGCTATGAGAGCAACGGATGGATTTCATCTTTTTGTATAAATAATGCTCAAAGTTTCTGTCTTGGTTTCTACCTGCAGTAATGTATCTTCGGTTTTTGTCAATCCATTAAGGAACGGGATGTACAAGTGACTTGCATCTGAATTTACTCAGGAGTCTTTATCGTTGTGGGCAAGTTATGGAGAGAACTAGTTTGTACTTCTGTGTTTTTTATCTTTTATACCAGTGGAAATTTCGCTGTGCACATGATGAGTCTTTCTCATTCTACACTGATAGGCCTTTTCCTACCTTATTCTTAAACCACTTTCAAGTAATCGGCTGGGAAAAATTCAGTAAAAAGCCGCCCTTTCCAAAATTACTCTTCAGTTTCTGCTACTCTTTTTGTTTTCTTTGGTTTCTTAACCTGGAAGCTAGAAATCTGAAAGAGTACCCACAATCAGTACAGTTTGGAAAACAAGAGTCAGGAAGGCAGATGAAAGTTGCGATTTGCGAAGACAGATTTAGCCAGGGATTTTCTCTTAGTTCGAGATGCTATAGTACGAGTTGCAGCAGTGCTTCTTCCGTTTCACTTACTCATTGAATGTTCTTGTGCTTCAGTTATTCATTTATTTTGCTTTTCAACTTTTCTGGTCCTGCTTTTTTTCTTCTTGCATCATCGAGTTTACTTTTTGGATAATCTACTTGAAACATGCTCCTCCGTTTGCCCACTCCTTCGTAGAAGCCACATTTGTTCGTAACAAATAAATTAAGATTTAATATACTTAATTTTTCTCTGTAGTAAAGTTAGATATGATTTTCTTTCTGCACTGGAACTCAAACGAATGGATACTATCGGTCAGTTCTTCAGTGGAAATCTTTCTTTTCTTCCCTTCCTTTTTATGGTTTAAGAACAGTAAGGATTGTAAGGTTTCATGACAACGGCTTTCCAAATATTCTTTCAAGAAGTATATCTTCCTAAACTGTTTTTGACTCCCAAAAGAAAGAAAACAATAAAAGCAATATGGGTGAATCGCAAGATCACCATATTCTGAGTAACTAAACAATTAATACAGCAAAGAATCCTGTCAGCTGCAAGCTGTTCAGAGAAATGGGGTGCAGAGAAAGAAAGAAACTAAAACGAAGTTACTTAGTTTCCTTATAAGACATTTACTACGAAATCCAGTGAACGGAGTCCGAGTTGGCTTTCTGTAAGGCTTCATTGCCTGTCAGCTCCTGCTTCAGTCGGTGTTCTGGTAGTCATTTGGTCAACTGCATGCACAGTGCTCTGAAGCTCCTCCCAGATGGCTTTGTACACCATCCTCTGCCTGTTAACAGCAGATTGTCCTTCAAAGGCTGAAGAGACAACATCAATGCTGCAAGGACATGGCAGATTAAATCAGTCCCCGAACTAAATTTGAGATTTTAGCCTTTCAAATAAGATTTAAAGAGCAGAGAGCTAAGCAACTATAAGGTGGCTTAAGCGCATGAACTCAGACATAATTGTGTAAAAAAATGTGTAGCTGTGATATGGTGACATGAGGATATGACTTCACAACTACAAGAAGAAGCATTCTTGACGCGAGAATTAGAAGCAAAAGGTGATCCGACGGCATCCCCAGGAGAAGTGTAAACAGCAGAATGGACAAGGTAAGCCTTTCACCTTGAATTCGTTACTAATTTCTCCTTCCTCTCTCTTTTCCCCCTCTGGCTTCTCACCCACATAACCCTTTAACCCCTTGCCCCCCCACCTACCTCACTGGTAAGCCTTATGACCCATTTCCAAAAAACTCAGTTTACCTGCACCAAAATAAGCTTGGAGCGATGGGCGGAGGCACCAACCTTACAGTATATACTTAATATTTTTTATGCTTTCCTTGTTATTTTCTTTTGTTTTCCACAAGGAATTTCCATCTCACCCAAAAAAAGAAAAAAAAGAGCACGCCTTCACTAAACCAAAAAGTACATATATAATGCACTGCTTCACATTAAAAAATTGATAGCTACTTTATATTTTTTTCTTGAGTTCATGGCTTGACAATGCCGAGTGTCCTAGAGAAATAATGAAGGTCAATCATTCTCAAGAGTTCGTATTCATATTAAAGACAAGGTTCCCATACAGATAACATCTCTAAAGCACTGGAGTGGAAAGTCTCCTAGATGCCTATCCTGTATGCTGCTATGGCAGCATCATAATAAATATTCACAAAGATTCGGTTCGAAAAGTAAAATGGTACTTTGAAATTGTTTCTTCAGAGGGACAAACTCCTGCTTGATGGCTCCTACAACTATTCATTCAAATTCTTTATCTAGTCGTAAGATTACCAAAAGATGGAGAGAAAATTGCAGTGCTAATCACATGGCATCACTAAATGCCTACAAGTTGGAAGTTGGATGTTGTCATCATAACAGGTTAATGTAAGCAGCTATATCAGCACAATGTTAATACATATAACAAGGAACACTGTGAACTGCCTTCAATTGTATTGCCTAGCAATATTATCACTTCACAATCTAAGAAATATATCTCTTGAATAATAAAAGAATAAAAACAATAATTGAAGGTGTTCATGGTGCATTTAATTTCTTTTCTTTACGTAAATAGAAGCCACCAAGAATATGAGCTTACCTGACATGCCGACCATCACCATAAGCATCTTTTACAGTCACTGATTCCGCATTGAGATGTTCCTTGATCTGATCATTCAAATTGCAATGTATTATTTGAAAAGAGGATGGGTAACTTAATCTACTTATTGTCGAAAAAGGGAAAAATTAATAGCTTTTGAATGAAGCTGGACAAGCAGAATCAACTCTAAAATGAAATAAAATTAAAAATTACATTGATGATTTTTCTCTCTCAATACAAGAAAAGATTCTAAATTTCAAAATATCACATTAGAATATTCATAACAATGGAACAGATACCATAACTTCTTGTGCAATTGTTTTGCTTCCCTTCTTTCTTTATCTTTATCTTTTGCTTTTCTTTTCCTTTCCTTTTTCGGCAAACCATTTGGCCATTTTCTTTTCCTATTCCGGCAAATGAGTTGTCCATGTGGCAAATTCTCACACAACGAACAAATGGCACTTTCAATTATCAACATTGCACTTTTCAAGATATCTTTTTCCTTCTTCTTGATGGTGGCAGTTAATTTTTGCATCTCCTCTTTGCTCTCTGGCCGTTAACGACCTTTAACGACCTTTAACGGCCCCAAAAATGACATCACCTTCACCGTCCTCGTAGGCATGCATGCACATACTAAGAAAATCTTTAGGAGAAAGAAATCACTATCAATTAGAGCATGTCTTTTTTGAATCCTCCTATTACTTAGAGAACTATCACATAACGAACTTTCAATTATCAATGTTGCACTTTTCAAGATATCCTTCTCCTTTTTCTTGATGGCAGCAGTTAATTTTTGAATCCACTTCTTCCCTCTCTGACCTTTAACGGCCTTTAACGGCCCGATAATGACATCACTTTCCCCCCATACAATATCTCTCACAGGCATGCATGCACATTCTAAGAAAATCTCTTAAGAGAAAGAAAATCACTATCATTTAGACCATATCTTCTCTATATCCTACAATTACTTTCTCTTTCATTTTGGGAATTCTCACATGATGAACAAATGGTATGTTCAATTATCAAAATTGCACTTTTAAAAATATCGTTTTGCTTTTTCTTGATGGTAGCGATTAATTTTTTCATCCTCTTCTTTTCTCTCTGACCTTTAATGAACTTCAACGGCCTGACAGTGACATCACTTTCCCCCCTTCACTATCTCTCACAAGCATGCAAGCACACACTTAGAAAATCTTCAAGAGAAAGAAAATCAATATCAATTAGCCATATCTTCTCGGAATCCTTCTGTTACTTGCTCTCTGACCTCTACCATAATGCATGACGAAAGCATTCATGGAATGAAGCATAATGCTAGCAGTTTGTTATCAGAAATTTGATCTGACTGGGCATCCATAGTGCAAACAGACATGCCTTCCTGGCATAAAAATTGTTTTTCTACACAAGATAACAGGCCTTAACTAAGACTTATGATCTGTGATTCCTAGAAGCTTGCAAAAGGAACCTTTCTGCAAAGGTGCAGAAAGGAATGTAATCAAGAGAAGCAGAGCAAATAAGCAATTCATTTCACCGTGATGACCTTCAAACAATGTTGCTGCACGTGATGATATTTAACCCATTAGGTATGGAGTATTTTCTTGACAAGGATAATGATGTTTATGGCCTGTAAATGTTGGTAAGGTGATTTTAAAAAGAGAATTTCTTGTCCCTAGTGCTCTATTGTATGAGGATGAATCCTTCTTTACTATTTATCTTTCATATATTCCTCGTTCTAACACCATTGGCTCTTTCAACTCCTTCAGCAACGTAGGTTTGTCAATTAATCAGTATGACGTATTCCCAACAAAGGCCTGAAAACTCATCTAAGATGAACTTTAAGATCGATTTAACCCATTTCAAGACTTTAATGGGCTCTATGTACTGACTGAACACAGCCAAGGAGGGCAACAAAACGAATCAAATTCCAAATCTTAACACTTTCAACCCAAGCAAAGAAAGATAATCCTATCCTGTTAAACCCCAGATAATTGAAATACCGAAGCAAAATAAGCTAGAGCTGGTTATTACTTCTCTCTGTTCATTTCCAGAAACGAAAGCCATAAAACCACAACATTTTTTATCAAAGATGTTAATTGCTTGAAAAAGTCCTTCATTATGCTTACCTTCTGCTCCATGGACTGCATCAGTGGCGAGTCGATGGACCCAGCATCATTCACGTTCGTGGCTCGCGTGCTGAACGTTCGACCACTAACCGGACCAAACCCAATCCCGAAACCAGTGGGCCTTCGGTACCCATAACCTTCTCCAACGGGATTCCTATCACCGTCCTCGTTACGAGCTCGAAGTTTCGTGCAAGCGGCGCGCGTACTATTCCCCAATAGCACCGCAGGGACAAAGAGTTTCTTCGGCTGGGCCTGGCCGGGGAAGTGACCGACGACGGCACGTGTCGAGGCTGCGAAAACACACGAGCGCACCATCAGTGTCTTGCTGGCCATTGCTTTTCGGAGCTTTGCTTTGCTAATCCCGTTAACCGAACGCCGCCAGATGTTGCGGCCGAGAAGAAGATCGACAAATGGGCTCCCACTTGGGCCGGAAAATACCTCAAATTCTTAAGCGGCGTAGACCCAGTTCCGATACAAGACCCAAAGGAACGAAAGGTAGAAGGCCCAAAGAGAACACAAATAAAGCTACTGTGCCAGTGGCCCACATGTAAAGGATATCTTCTTGGCCGAACGAAGAGGTAAGAAGTCCTGTTCGTTGTCGAACTCGAAGCTACAAATTTGATTACTTTTCCCTCTTAACTGAAGCCACACAATTTTACATGTCTTTGGCTTGTATGTAAGGAACAACTATTACTGAACCAAAAGGCCTAAGCTTGTTAACGTAGGTGTTCCAATTACCTTTGAATCCTTTCATCAAACCATCACGAACCAGGTTCCAATCCCCAGTCGTGACAACACTCGTCACGGCCCGGGTTCCAATCCTAGGTCATAATATTGTATTAAAAACAAATAAGATTCAAGAAATGTGAAATGAGAAAGAAATCATCATCACAGTGCCGAACGGCTGTGCTACAAACTACACAGAAAAAGACTACAAAGATCTCTATTTTCAACATACCAAGTTGTTAAAATTATTGATTTGGCCTCCAAAAGAGAAGCTGAATCACCCACGCACAGTGAAATCCTCCCAACACATCCGAACAAGAGTTCACATCCAGACAAATTTTCACCGACAAATCTCTGCACTTCAACCATTGCCCACACCGCCCAACCTTTATGTAATAATAATAAAATATAGGGTAGCCTGTAAAGAGGAAAGTGAGATATCATTTGTAGTATTGTTGAGTACTTATTAAATATGTCTTCTTTTGTGTAGGAATGCAGCGGGGCCTTTAGGCCATGCTATGATGGTTTCCAAACTACTTTTGATGTCACTGTTTTTGTCTCATATCCGTTCGTATTGAAGTGATTTCCACTTGCTCTATCTCTCATACTTATCATGTAAGTTTCTTGATTATAGTTCCATTGATTTCTCACTTGCCGATTCAATACTGTTTCTATACATCAAACCAATCTGCTGAAGTTTACAAACTCAAGTCTAGCATTGTCACATTAAATAACCCAACAAAGTTTGATTTTCTTCTCAAATAGAGTATCATCCTATACAAGAACTAGAGTTGGACAGAGAAAATAAAATATAACAAATAAAATAAGTATCCTACTATCTTTACAAGTGATTTGACATGTTGTGTGATAAATGGATTATCCTTGTATGCAGCAGATGTGTTGCGTGATAGAATGGATTGTTCTTGTATGCAACATGCTTGGCCCTTGTCTCCTTGCATTCATCGATGTGCCCCCTCACGCTTAAGGTCAGTTGAAACAAGATATGAAGACGTCAAAGCTTGTAAGCGCAAAACAAGGAAGCCTACTGGTAAAACTCCCAAAATATGTCCACGAAAATCAGCTAGACAGCATGGTTAATATTTTGTGAGGCATTTGTCATTTCACATGCTACATAGTGCAACGTACGTGGACTTTGCAACTAGGAGGTCAAGCACCCCAAATAGATTGGGCAAGTCTCATATGAAATACAAGGGACTAAAAAATATAGATAAGTTTTTAACTCGCTTTGATATCATGTTAAGAAATAAAATGAAAGTGGATGTTACTCAAATAACTTACATTATAAGTAAATAAAATGCAAGAGTTGTTAAATGAGAAACCATTTCAAACTGTACAAAAAAAAAAAAAAAACTACAAGGCTCTCTATTTTTTAACATACCAAATAAATTGTCAACTTATACAAGAACTAGGCTTAGATAGAGAAAATCATATATAATAAATAGAACAAATGTGCTGCTATCTTTACAACTAATTTGATGTGTTGCGTGATAAATGGATGGTTCTTCTATGCAACAGATGTGTCATATGATAGAACGCCTACCACGCTGTCCAATAATACGATCGGCTCCTCGTCCCCATTTTTCAATAAAAGATTCCCTCATGATTGAAGCGTACCCATGATACAAGGGGATGACCCCAGTAGCCTTCTTCCTTTTATTCAAATCAAGCTAATAAACTATAAACTTAAAAATTCCTAAAAAAATCCATGACAACTATCAAGCTGTCACTACATCGTCCGGCGGGTTTACAGGACAAAAACCTTTTTGGGTTGGTTGTCGGCCGGGTCAGTTGTGGCAGTAGGTGTAAAAAAGTGATGTGACCTCTTCAGGCCCATGAGACCGGATTCCGTTTATCTTCCTCCATTCAGTGGATCTTCCGCACAGTCTTCCTTCTTTTACTATGTTGAAGATGCTTAGATTTGACCACGAAGATAAATGAGTCTCACATTGTATTGATTTTTGGGATTAGCCTTCGATAGATTAGATTAAGTAATACTGTAATGTCTCATTCGTTCTTCATTGTACAGAACGGCTGGCAGTTACAATTACATTTAACAACTTAGTCATGGAAACATCATTTTCAGTACCACATGGTCCTGAATAAGGTCTCGTCATGGATAGTTTTTTGGACATGCATGAACCTACTGTATATCAATTTAGTCCTCAAGGACTTTTTTTTTTTTAAACCCCCCCTCGATTTTCCCTCTTTACTTCTGTATGTTCACCTTTTTGCTTTGCATTTCAGAGCCTACCATAAATATCTTTAACAGTGTCATCCACAATGATATCATGAAGAAGTCGAAACTAAGGAGACCGTGTTGAACGTGTCTTGTCTTTGGAATTATGAGAGTCACAAACAGACAATTGGAATGTCGAAAATACATTTCACTGGCACATATATGATTTTTTATTTTATTTTAAATAGAAACAGTACCTTTATCATTTATATTAATAATACATGTAGACTGATATGATTCACAAAATGCAAAAGTTACACATATAGTAGCAGATAAGGCATATGAACGTTGCACATCACACTCGCACATCATCTCATCTGAGTCTCTTCCATCTTACAACAGCCACTCAAGGAGTGGTTTTACAGGTTGGATGCAAGAAAACCAGGTTTTTGTTGGCCGCCACTAGTAGGCTTGTCAGCCAACAAGCAATCCAACTCCTTCACAAATCTTTCCATGGCCGGAGCTGGTAGGCAAACTGGAACAACTATTCCTTTCTCTCCCATACTGTTCTTGAAAGGAATCAAAAAGCTTGCCACTCCAGGGATGGCCCCAACCCCACCTTTTGCTGGACCTCCGTAAACCGGTTTGCCCCACCCAACGTCTACATCTGGGAACCCCGCTCTGGTCACGTCCGAGACTAAGTAGGACCGCACTACGGTGAAGTGCGGTCGACCCTTGATGACCATCAGATCAGCTAACGATCGCATGTACTCTTCCGTCACCTGGTTCTTGGACTGCCTCACCAATTCCAGAGCGTAACTCAGCGGATTCTCACAGATCTTCCCGGCAGTTGTTACCGCCGCCGAGAAGGCGAAGGTGTTTCCGTAATAACCGGCCGGTAACGGAGGGTTGAATTTGGAACGTGCGTTGACGATGCTTAACATGCGCACCTCCTCGTCACTATCGGGTTGCAGCGCTAGGGTCCGGTAGCGCCAAAGAAGGGCAGTGAGTACCTCGAACGAGGAGCATCGACTCTGGTGCGGTGGCAGCAATCGACGGATGGCGGACATCTCGGTGGGGCCGAAGAAAAAGGACCGGTGGATCATGTCGTCCAATGGGATAATGGTACCCTTAGTGTCAGCAACCTCCTGGTACTCACGGTGCTGGTATGTGACATGCGTTGGGTCCCTCGCACTGAGGAGGTGACGTTGCCACACCGGCGGGATAGATGGGGCATGCGCACCACGAGCCATTTCAGCCACTGCCATCATGAAGAGGACCAGCCCAAAGGCATCGCACATGGTGTGGTTGAGGCGCAGGGCAAAGATGAATCCACCACACTTCAGGCGTGTCACCTGCAAATCCAAAGAAATAAGAAAAAAAAGCAATTCTTTTACGGAGTTTCATCGTGCCTTAGAAAACGCATCATTAGAAACATGAAAGAGGTTGGAAGGAGTTTTTCCGGGATAATATTCACTGATCTAACACAACAACAAGAGATTTTATATGTTCAAAGAAAGTTCAGGAGTTGTTTTAGCAAAGCATGCACCTGAATGAGCACTAAAGGGCAATCCAGGACCCCTGAGGAGCCAGGAACGTCGTAAAGGAGCTCCTGCAAGCATGGAAAGGGGGGTTGGAGAGCATCTCCAAACTGCTGAAGTGTAACATCAGCATCGGCCTCGATAAACATGATACCCTCACCCGTGCACTCCACCACAAGCTTGCGGCCCGGGCCTTCCCTCAGCCTGCCAGCGAATGGATAGTAAAACACTAGCGCTTGAGCAAGTGCCTTCCTGATGACTTTCGCAGGGTCTTTCCCTTGCATCGAGGGATCATATCTGTAGAATTGTATAACTGGGATTTGAAACCGAAGACCCTCTTGGTCATCAATATCAGAGAGTGGTTTGAATTCATGGGGTGTGGGCTTAGCAGGAGCAACCAGTTCTGGCTGGCACCTCCGCACTGTGAAAACCAGTGAGGTATCTGGTCTTGCCATTTTATGGGACAAAAAAAAAAAACAATAGGAAAGATCAAAGCAAAAAGGTAGTTTCCTGTGGAAGTGTGTGTGTCACAGTGCATGTTTGAGGTGGTATTTATAGAGGAAAATTGAGACGCTGTTTTAGTCTTCGTGTTAGTGGGAACTCCCACTGTGGTAGTTGCGAGAAGTTGCCTCGTGATTATCCTGGCTGAGTGGTGGGCTGGATTGTCGTAATATATTATGGACCCATATTAGACTGATCGGCTGATGGCTTGGCTACAAAATTTATGACTCCTATATTCAGCAAAATTGGTGACTTTTGCTACTCAAGACTTTGGCCTTTTCAACTTTCTTGAATTCTACTTAGAATCAATTGTATATGGATGAACTTATCCATTAAGTCCCTGATACCTATGAGAAAGTCTAGGAACTTCAATGAGACCATGTAGCTTACTCTTATGGCTCAAGCTGGAAGTAAGTAGAGCCGAGAGGCCTCCGAGTCGCCCAAGAACAATACACAAAGACCTGTACTTTGCAGGACTGCTAAGTAAACTTTCTTTAATGTAATTCCTACCATTTTTAAAGATGGAAAACAAATCCCTCTGTACCTCACCACGTTCCTGGTTATGGTCCAAGAGTCTTTTAAGTCGGGTCCATCCTTACTTCTCCCTCAGTCACCAAACAACATATAAAAAAAAGCTTTTTTAAAGGAAGTACATAGACTTTCCAAGAAACTGGATTTGAACTTAATCACTGTTGACCCTTTCCTGCCCTCAGTGGTTAAGTCTATGGTGAAAGATTCCAGGACGCTGCCTGTCTCTTAGAAAAGTCAGGATAATGGGATCTCTTCCAAGCTTTTGAGGGAGGGATACCCAGATAACAAATATAAAAGGGAGACCCGAGAGTGAAGTCAATAGGCAGAGTTACACGCTTGAAAACGACATAGCCTATGGAGATTTCTGCGTATTTTCCTAATCATTTCCCAGTAACCTCCACTAAACTACTCAGAAACGTTTCATCACAGTCAACAACCATACTTCACTTGTCCTGTAGCTTTCCAAACATGTCGTTCCATTTGGAGGGTCTCTAGATCAGACTATTCTTTTGCAAACATGAACTTGCCCTGTCCTTGGCACTTCCTGATTCGTTAGGGAAAGTTAGAAGGCGACAGAACGATGTTTATGGCTGAAATTTCAGATATTTGGTTGTTGAAGTGTGAATTATTTGATAATTCGAGTGTGACCTTTGAATTTTTTTTTTCAACCCAACTAATACATTGACTCAACATGAAATTGATGGGGAGCCATTATAGTAGGTTATTTATAGCTCTGTGAAGGCTTTCCATATAATCTCATCTGAAAAGAAAATGAATTTATTTCCATATAATCTCATCTGGGCACGCATAAGCTGCGTTTATTCCATCATCACGTCCTTTCGGGACCTTTCTTCTCCGTCTTCTCCATCTTCTCCATCATCGTTGGGTGCACTGTGAATGTTCCGCAGAGTCGTCGCCGGCGGGCTGCCTTTCTTAATTTGGAGGCAAATGATGGTGGACAGCTCTGCATCAAAGAGAGATGCCTTTTTTCACCTTTCTGAAACAGGAGGATCTTTTGTGCATATTGAGTGCCTGTGGGTGAAGGATCTTGGTTTGTTTATCTCCCAAATTTAAAGTTAAGGCCCCGGTTATCTCCACTACCACAAAATTAATTAACGAACTTGTCCTTATTGAACCATCCTATAAAAATCCAGCGGCCCCTCTTAAAGTCAATACCCACCCACAGGTGGTCCACTTGGTAAGGGTTGGGCTTGGGATCTTTGAGGTCCCAGGTTCAATTCCCCATGGGGAGCATTTGTGATTTAAGTGGGGGGTCATGGCGGTGGGTTGCTGTGCTAGCCTTCCCCAAGGATTAGTCGAGGTGCGCGCAAGCTGGCCCGGACACCTTGGTTACCAAAAAAAAAAAAAAAAAAAAAAATCGAAAAAGAAATGCCTCATGAAGAGCGTGGCTTTGTTTTAATCACTCCTTTATCTTTCGTTTTCGTGTATGCTGTTTAATTTTTAGATCTATACGGATAAACATGCAGCTCACTGACAATAATTTATGAGAGAGAAACGTGAAGAGGTTAGACGAATTACATCAATCTAAAGCAAAACTTTAACCATCAACGACACCAAAAATTTATTTCCTCTCTTAAAATTAGTTTGCAAAATGGTAATAATATCTTTTACACATAAAGGATATTAACAATATGAGAGATGGATTCAGATTCAATGCACCCTTTCCATCTCACACGCGAAGAAATACATCTCACAGAAATCAAGTTCATACATCCCAATTGCAACAAACGTAAGCCTAAAGTGTGTTAAATAAAGTTGAAGCTTTTTAGAAGTATCGGTGGGTATGAATTTGAGAGATAGGATGGGCTGAGCAGATGGGCACGGCAGTCGCCGCCGACGAAGCTAACGGGCTCTCGCCCTTAGACCCACCTTGCGTTTCTTTTTGGGTTTTATTGCTGAATCCTTTTTTGGAGTAACGGGACTCAGGGCCTCCCTATATTAGAAAATTCTCTCTTGGGCATAGGATGCGAATGTTAGCCCGAGCCGTAGTTATATGTGATCATATGCTTTCTTCGAGAAGAATTAGTGATATATAACTTATGACATCATGTGCTTTTTATTGTTATCTTTCCCTTCAGCCTCAATTTTCGGTTGATTCAAATTTGAGACTTTCTTTTCTTAGTCTTGCTGACAGCTTCTTTCTCACTCAAATCGACGAAGCATAGAAGAAAAACACCACTTATATACGGTTCCTTTGTTTCTTTGTTTTTTTTTTTTTTTTTTAATCTGTTGCCACTTAACGAAGCACACCATTTTCGTAGATGGATTTATAAGGAATAAAATACGTGGGCTGAATTCTTGTTTGAAACATACGGAGTGGGCCCAGCATGTACAGTATTCAGGAATATTCTTTGCATAATAAAATATAAAACATGACGGCCAATTTTTTACATATTCAAACATATTTATTCAAAATCAAAAGCATTTTCTTTCCATTTTATTTTAACACTTATACATAAACTCACTTGAGTCCCTTGCATCTGACAACAACCACGAGGACCGGTTTTACAGTCTGGCTGCTCTTAAACTCGAGTTTTGTTGGCCAGTTTTAGGCTTGCCGGTGAACAAGCGATCCAATTCCTTCACAAACCTTTCCATGGCTGGAGCCGGCAAGCAAAGTGGAACCACTATTCCTTCCTCTCCCTTATTGTTCTTGAAAGGAACGAAAAAGCTGACCATTCCAGGGATGGCCCCAACGTCAACACTTGCTGGACCACTGTAAACTGGTTTGCCCCAGCCAAAATCTGTATCTAAGAACCCGAACTTTGTCAGATCTGAGAGTAAAAAGATCGTACTCCGGTAACCTGGGGTCGACCCTTGATCGCCATCATATCAGCTAAGGATTGCATGTACTCCTCCGTCACGTTGTTCTTGGACTGCCTCACCAATTCCACAGCGTAACTCATCGGGTTCTCAAAGAGCTTCCCGGCAGTTGTCACCGCCGGGGAAAAGGCAAAGGTGTTTCCGTAATAACCGATTGGTAACGGAGGGTTAAATTTGGTTCGTGCGTTGATAACGCTCAACATGCGCACCTCCTCGTCGCTGTCGGGTTGCAGGGCTAGTGTACGGCAACGCCAAAGAAAGGCGGTGAGAACCTCAAACGTGGTGTATCGACTCCGGTGAGGTGGCAACAGTCCACGGATGGTGGACATCTCGGTGGGGCCGAAGAAGAAGGAACGATGGACCATGTTCTCCAATGGGATGATGGTACCCTTAGTGTCGGCAACTTCCTCGCACTCTCGGTGTATGCATGTAACACGCGGTGGGTCCCTTGCACTGAGGAGGTGGCGCTGCCACACGGGCGAGATAGATGGGGCATGTGCACCACGAGCTATTTCAGCCACTCCCATCAAGAACTGGATCAGCCCAGAGGCATCGCTCATGGCGTGGTTGAGGCGCAAGGCGAAGATGAATCCACCACACTTGAGGCGCGTCACCTGCAAATCCAAAGAGATTTGGACAGAGTTCAAAGGAGATGAAACATACAATTCTTTAATCACATGGCTTTTACCCAATTGTACGTAGTGACCAGTGAAAATAGCATAAATCCTTGTTGAAAACCAATTTATAATTTGAAGAAAGTAAATTTATATTTAAATATAATTTAATTATCGTACCTTTTGTATGTGAGATTTTTTTATTTATATTTTATAATATTCTCACAAACACAAAGTATATAATAAAAATAAATTAAATAGAAGTTGAAGTATATTAACCTAATATCATATAAAATAAAATGTAATCTAAAAGCTGACTTAATTGAGTTGAGAGAATAAATTTATACTTAATGATGGGACATTTACAGGATTGCAAGTTTTTACAACTCTTGACTTTTTACTAAATCAATGCAAAAAAATTTCATGGGAAAACTAACTAGGCCTAGAGCATTACAGGCCTCCTTAGACAATTACTTTCACTTTATGTTCAATTTCAATGAGATAATTACTTTATTTTTCATTAATGGCTATGCAATCATATTAATTGATTATGTTTTGATTTCCAAAAAATTTTATACTTGTTATTGGGTTTATGTAATAAAGGATTAGGTAGTATACATTGTCCTATGTATTTTTCTAACATGTTTGACACCTTAGTCTACTTGTGTTATCAATATAAATAATAAGGGTACCATCCCTATTCTACAAAAAAATAAAAAAAGCACATTTGCCATCAGAAATCACCAATAAATTAGGGGGACTAAGCTCGCATTGGAGGATCCTTTTTAGACTAAAATATCAAGGTTGAGAAAAGTAGTCAGTGACTGACTCTAGGTCACCTTGACTAGAAGAGCTAGTCATCCGATTGGATAAAAAAAAAAAAAAAAAGACTAGAAAGACATGCTTCGAGCTGGCTTTATAGAGGTGGGGATTTGGGATCAGTTGGCCTAGGGAATGAAGTGGAAGTTAAGATTGCTGGTATTGGTGATATAGTCTTGGAGATTGAGATTGGATGTCAGTTAGTGTTGAAAAATGTCAGGCACATTCCTGAGATACGTTACAATTTGATTTCCACCGGTATTCTTGATGATGAGGGTTATCATACTTATTTTGGTGAAAGTAAGTGGAAACTTTGTAGAGGCTCTTTTATCGTTGCAAAAGGAAAGAAGATCAACACTCTTTATAGGACTGAAGCTAATATCCGAAAATGTGAAGTAAATATGGTCAAGGATAACCACATGGAGTTATGGCATAAGCGACTTGGACATATAAGTGAGAGAGGACTTCAACGTCTAATAAAGAACAAGGTTATATCAGGAGTTAGTGGTGCAGATATGCAGTTAAAGCCTTGTGATCACTGCTTAGCTGGGAAACAATCTAGAGTCTCGTTTCGGAGAGGCCCCCCGTCTAGGAGGAAACATGTTCTTGATTTGATTCACTCTGATGTTTGTATGATGAGGGTAAAAACTTTAGGTGGTGCTTTGTACTTTGTCACTTTCATTGATGATCATTCGAGAAAAGTATGAGCTTACACATTGAAGACTAAGGATCAAGTATTGGAGGTCTTCAAACAGTTTCATGCTATGGTTGAGAGAGAAACTGATAGGAAACTGAAGTGTATCCGTACAGATAATGGAGGTGAATACATAGGACCATTTGAAGAATATTGTGCAACTCATGGCATCAAGCTTCAAAAGACAGTTCCCAAGACTCCAGAGCATAATGGGCTTGCAGAACGGATGAACAGAACCATTGTTGAAAGGATCAGATGTATGCTTTCACATTCGGCATTACCTCAATCATTTTGGGGTGAGGCAATGCGCACTGCAGTTGATTTGATTAATCTTTCTCCTTCAATTCCATTAGAGGGTGATTTTCCTGAGAGAGTATGGACTGGAAAAGAGGTATCATTTAAGCACTTGAGGGTGTTTGGTTGCAGAGCGTCTGTTCATATTCTAAAGGATGAGAGAAGCAAGCTTGATGATAAAGCTCGGGACTGCATTTTCTTGGGCTATGGACATGATCAGTTTGGGTACAGACTGTGGGATCCAGTTACAAGGAAACTAGTCAGAAGCAGAGATGTGGTTTTCTTTGAAGATCAAAATATTAAGGATCTTAAGAATACTAAGATGCAAAGAGTTGACAGTGAGAGCTTTGTTGATATACCTTTGACTCCTTCATCTTCAGAAAGTACAGATGAAGGGGGAACTACACAAGAAGAGTTACTTGAAGATGTAGTTAGAGAAGAAGCTCCAACAACAACAGCTAGTGAGGAATCAGAGAGACATGTTGATCATCAACCAGTTGAGTCACAAACTCAACCCCCTGTGAGAAGATCTAGCAGAGAACGTCAACCTTCAGTTAAATATCCACCACATGAGTATTTGATGTTAACTGATGGGGGAGAACCACAATGCTATGAGGAAGCTATTGAAGTTGAGCATAGTAAAGAGTGGAAGAAAGCCATGCAAGAAGAGATGAAGTCTTTGCAAGATAATCATACCTACGACCTTGTGACATTACCTAAGGGCAAGAGAGCACTAAAGAACAAGTGGGTGTACAAGTTAAAGTCAGAAGAGAATAACTCACGACCTAGGTACAATGCAAGATTGGTTGTTAAGGGTTATGATCAGAAGAAAGGTATTGATTTTGATGAAATATTTTCACATGTGGTGAAGATGTCTTCTGTTAGAATTGTTCTTGGTTTAGCTGCTAGATTGAACTTGGAAGTAGAGCAGCTTGATGTGAAGACCGCATTCCTTCATGGAGATTTGGAGGAAGAGCTTTACATGGAGCAACCAGAAGGTTTCGTACAGAAAGGTAAAGAGAATCTTGTGTGTCGATTGAGAAAGAGCTTATACGGTCTAAAACAAGCACCTCGACAATGGTACAAGAAATTTGAGTCATCCATGTTGCAACAAGGTTATAAGAAAACCAGCTCAGACCACTACGTATTTGTGAAACATTTTGCTAAAAATGATTTCATCATCTTACTTCTTTATGTCGATGATATGTTGATTGTTGGTAAAGACATGAAGAAGATTATTGAGCTGAAGAAGAATTTGAGCAAATCTTTTGCGATGAAAGATTTAGGACCAGTAAAACGAATTCTTGGAATGGAAGTTGCACGTGATAGAAAACATGGAAAGTTATGGCTATCTCAAGAAAAGTACATAGAGAAGGTACTTAACAGATTCAACATGAACAAAGCAAAGGTTATTAGCACTCCACTTGCAAATCATTTCAAGTTGAGTAAGAAGCAAAGTCCTACACATGCAAGTGAGATTGAAAGGATGAAGAATATTCCTTATGCATCTGCTGTTGGTAGTTTGATGTATGCTGCAGTGTGTACGAGACCTGATATTGCTCATGCAGTTGGAGTAGTTAGCCGTTTTCTTTCTAAACCTGGTAAAGAACATTGGGAAGCTGTGAAATGGATATTCAGATATCTTAAAGGAACTCTTAAGATGTGTTTGTGTTTTGGTAATAATGAACCTGTACTGGTTGGATACACAGATGCAGATATGGCTGGTGACCATGATCGTAGGAGATCCACTACAGGGTATATGCTTACCTTTATAGGAGCAGCAGTTTCATGGCAATCCAGGTTGCAAGATTGTGTTGCTTTGTCCACAACAGAAGCAGAATATATTGCAATTACTGAAGGTGGAAAAGAAGTCTTATGGATGAAGAACTTTCTTGAAGAACTTGGTGTGAAGCAAGGAATGGTGATTCTCTACAGTGATAATCAAAGTTCTATCCGCCTAAGTAAGAATTCCTCTTCTCATTCAAGATCTAAACATATTGATGTCAGATATCATTGGATTAGAGATGTGCTGGAATCCAAAGAGTTAGATCTTGTGAAGATTCATGCTGATGATAATGGTGCTGATATGTTGATGAAGCCGCTGACAAGAGACAAGCTTGAAATTTGTCAGCGGGTTGCTGGTATGGACTTCAAGTAGAGTCAATGTCTAGGGAGCAATTTTTTCTTTTCTTATAGTGCAGGGATGTTGCACTAATATTCCTCCAAAAGGGGGAAATTGTTGTGTTTGGAGAAAATTAGTGAGGGGGCAAAATAGACATTTTGCTCTTATGTGAAAAAGGAACGATAAAAGAAAAGAGTGAAGAAAGAAAAAGAGTTGTGAGAGTGTGTGATAGAGAGAACGAGGGTTGCTGCCGTTCCTTTTGTGAGAAACCCAAATTGGGTTATTGCTTGTAACATTCTCCATTTAGTGAAAAGAAGTTGCTCCTTAGGCTGTGGATGTAGGGATATTTGCCCGAACCACGTAAATCTTTGTGTTCTTGATTTGCTTGGTTGATTGTGGTGTGGATTTACTTATTTTGCTTCCGCATATGTGTTATTATTGCTGCCTCAGATCCAACAATTTGCAAGGTCTTTCCCTTGCATCGAGGGATCATATCTGTAGAATTGTATAATTGGGATTTGACACCAAAGAGTCTCTTGGTCATCAATATCAGAGAGTAGTTTGAATTCATGGGGTGTGGGCTTAGCAGGAGCAACCAGTTCTGGTTGGCACCTCCGCACTGTGAAAACCAGAGAGGTACCTGGTCCAGCCATTTTCTGCCAACAAAATGGGAGTGATCAAAGAAGGACAGGTAGTTTCTTGTGGGAGTGCGTGTCAGGAGGCTGCTTGAGGTGGGTATTTATAGAAGGGAATTGAGAAGGGACAAGGTTGTTTTAGTCTTCGTGCTAGTGGGAACTCGCACTATGGTTTTTGTGAGAAGTTGCGTTGATCAAAGAAGGATAGGAAATAGACCTTATTGAACCACCGTCCAATCACAGATGGGGGATCCTCGTAGCCTCGAGTCTCTTATCCTGACCGGAAGAAACATGCCTTATGAAAAACGTGGCCGTTTTAGTCTCTCTTTCACCTGCTGTTTACCCAATCTGGTTTGAACATCTGGTAACCATGCAGCACATTGACAATGATTTCTGTGAAAAAAATAAAATAGAGAAAGATCTAAAAAATAAATAATCACGTGCTCTTCAAGGTGACCTTCAAGCTGGATGTACTTGGTCATCCTCTAAATGACAGGAATTATTGGCATTATCTATGATAGTTGGATTATCATAATGATATATGTTGTGGTAATTAGAAGGCCCAAAGCCAAATTCAAAAACTAACTTAGAGGTTGGAAAGTTTTTTTTTTTTTTATTTTAATTTAAAATTTACCTTAAGAGTCTTATCTTTTAATGTGAGGCTCTTGTCTTGCACACATGTTCCAACACATTGAATGTCATTAGGTTCAAGGTCACATGGAATGGAATAGATTCAACCTAAACTTTAATATTAAATTAGAAGAGTTAAAAGCTAGTTCAAGGGTTAGAGATTTCTCTTTTAATTTAAACTTACCTTCAAGATTTTATTTTCTAATATGAGACTCTCGTTCTGCACATTATATTAATTGTCAACACCATATGTTTGTCAATTGTTTACGAGTGGTTACTATATTTTTCTTGGTCCAAATGTTATTTCTTGGTGTTCATACAAGCTGAAGACCATTGCTCACTTAAGTACTGAAGCTAAATTTAAAACTTTTGCAGATACTTTATATCTTTCCACTAATCTTGTTTTCCACACATGTACAAAGCATGTCGAGATTAATTTTCATTTTATTCGAAATGAATCAAGACAAAGAAATTCTCTATCCATTTCATCTCCTCTGTCAATTAGACAGCTGGCATTCTCATAAAAGGCATTTCCTTTACATGTTTCAAACTACTACAAGAAAAATTGACTGTTTGCATCGACCAATCAACTTGCAGGGATGTTAAGATCAAATTCGTGCCACGTTACCCATGTTGGACTTCCTGATTTTCCGTCAAGTAAACATTCCAAGAATAGTGTTAGGCCACAAACTACAAAATCAATAAGATGACCCCACATTCAAAATTCAAATTAATTTTCATATAATAAATTTAAAGTTGGAATATTATCCTAATATTTCCAAACCAAGATAATTTTGAATGGGTATTTTTAAATATCTTCCTAAATTGTAATATTCGACTATTATTTATGTAATTATTTTTTTTCTTAGGTTAGAGATCTTATTCATTACTATAAATAAGATGTAGTCCTATATATACAATTATCGAATTCCAAACATTTGTTCTCATATTGTATTGTTACTTTTGTCCAAGAATTTTATCTTGATTTGAGGGTTCTTCTATAAAATTTAATTATTTCATAGAATTAATTCTCCTGACAGTGACCCTTCTTCTCCATCCTCTCCATCACTGTTGCGTGCACTTTGAACGTTCCGCAAGTGCTGCCGTTCTTAATTGGGAGGCAAATGATGGTGGACAGGTCAGCATCACAGAGGGAAGCCTTTTGTCACCTTTGTGAAACAGAGGGATCTTTTGTGCATATTGAGTGCCTGTGGATGAAGGATCTTGGTTTGTTCATCTCCCAAAGTTAAAGTTAAAACCCGGTTACCTCAACTACCGCAAAATTAATCGAGGAACTTGTCCATATTGAAACCATCCTATAAAAATCCAGCGGCCCCTCTTAAAGTCAATGTTCCTTGTCCTCATCGACAAACGTGGCTTTATTTTATTCTCTCCTTAATCTTTCGTTTTCGTGTATGCTGTTCAATTTTTAGATCTATACGGATACACGATGAAAGAAATAAACATGCAGCTAATTAACAATGATTTATGAGAGATGGATTCAGATTCAATGCACCTTTTCATCTCACACGCGAAGAAATACAACTCACAAATATCAACTTCATACATCCCAATTGCAACAAACGTAAGCCTAAATTGTGTTAAATAAACTTGACGCTTTTTAGAAGTATCGGTGGTATGAATTTGAGAGGTAGGATGGGCTGAGCAGATGGGCACGGCAGTCGCCGACCAAGCTAACGGGCTCTCCTCCTTAGACCCACCTTGCGTTTCTTTTTGGGTTTTATTAGGAAATTCTCACTTGGGCATAGGATGCGAATGTTAGCCGGAGCCGTGGTTATATGTGATCATATGCCTTCTTCGAGAAGAATTAGTGATAGATAACTTATGTCATCATATGCTTTTTATTGGTATCTTTCCCTTCAGCCTTATTTGTAGGTTGATTGAAATTTGAGACTTACTTATATACGGTTCCTTTCTTTATTTGTTTTTTTTTTAATCTGTTGCCACTTAACGAAGCACACCATTTTCGTAGATGGATTTATAAGGAATAAAATACATGGGCTGAATTCTTGTTTGAAACATACGGAGTGGGCCAAGCATGTACAGTATTCAGGAATATTCTTTGCATGATAAAATATAAAACATACTAATAAAAGTACGGCCAAATTTTTACATATTCAAACATATTTATTTAAAATCAAAAGCATTTTCTTTCCATTTTATTTTAACACTTTTATATAAACTCACCTGAGTCTTGCATCTTACAACAACCACGAAGACCGGTTTTACAATCTGGCTGCTATTAAACTCGAGTTTTGTTGGCCGGTTTTAGGCTTGTCAGTGAACAAGCGATCCAATTCCTTCACAAACCTTTCCATGGCTGGAGCCGGCAAGCAAAGTGGATGATAAATGGGCCTCAACACCCACAAAAGAGCTCAATCGTAAGTGAGAATACCTCACATATATGGCCGTTAATCGGCCATCCTGTAACCGATGTGGGACACTTCCCAACATGCCCCCTGCTCCCAACATCGGGGAACAAGATGCCATCCTGTAACCGATGTGGGACACTTCCCAACATGCCCCTGCTCCCAACATCGGGGAACAAGATGGGTGTTTAAGGGGTCCACACACCTGGGCCAGGCACTTGCTCCGATACCATGATAAATGGGCCTCAGCACCCACAAAAGAGCTCAATCGTAAGTGAGAATACCTCACATATATGGCCGTTAATCGGCCATCCTGTAACCGATGTGGGACACTTACCAACATGCCCCCTGCTCCCAACATCGGGGAACAAGATGGGTGTTTAAGGGGTCCACACACCTGGGCCAGGCACCTGCTCCGATACCATGATAAATGGGCCTCAGCACCCACAAAAGAGCTCAATCGTAAGTGAGAATACCTCACATATATGGCCGTTAATCGGCCATCCTGTAACCGATGTGGGACACTTCCCAACAGTGGAACCACTATTCCTTTCTCTCCCTTATTGTTCTTGAAAGGAACGAAAAAGCTGATTATTCCAGGGATGGCCCCAACGCCACCTTTTGCTGGACCACTGTAAACTGGTTTGCCCCAGCCAAAATCTGTATCTAAGAACCCTAACTTTGTCAGATCCGAGAGTGCAAAAGATCGTACTCCGGTAACCGTGGGGTCGACCCTTGATCGCCATCATATCAGCTAACGATTGCATGTACTCCTCCGTCACGTTGTTCTTGGACTGCCTCACCAATTCCACAGCGTAACTCAGCGGATTCTCAAAGAGCTTCCCGGCAGTTGTTACCGCCGGGGAGAAGGCAATGCTGTTTCCGTAATAACCGATTGGTAACGGTGGGTTGAATTTGGTTCGTGCGTTGACGATGCTCAACATGCGCACCTCCTCGTCGCTATCGGGTTGCAGGGCTAGTGTACGGCAACGCCAAAGAAAGGCGGTGAGAACCTCAAACATGGTGTATCGACTCCGGTGAGGTGGCAACAGTCCACGGATGGTGGACATCTCGGTGGGGCCGAAGAAGAAGGAACGATGGACCATGTTCTCCAATGGGATGATGGTACCCTTAGTGTCGGCAACTTCCTCGCACTCTCGGTGTATGCATGTAACACGCGGTGGGTCCCTTGCACTGAGGAGGTGGCGCTGCCACACGGGCGAGATAGATGGGGCATGTGCACCATGAGCCATTTCAGCCACCGCCATCAAGAAATGGATCAGCCCAGAGGCATCGCTCATGGCGTGGTTGAGGCGCAAGGCGAAGATGAATCCACCACACTTGAGGCGCGTCACCTGCGGATCCAAAGAGATTTGGACAGAGTTCAAAGGAGATGAAACATGCAATTCTTTAATCACATGGCTTTTACCCAATTGTACGTAGTGACCAGTGAAAATAGCATAAATCCTTGTTGAAAACCAATTTATAATTTGAAGAAAGTAAATTTCTATTTAAATATTTTAATTATCTCAACTTTTGTATGTGAGATTTTATTTTATTTTAAATATTCTCTCAAACACCAAGTATAAAATAAAAATAAATTAAATAGAAGTTGAAGTATATTAGCCTAATATCATATAAAAATAAAATGTAATCTAAAAGCTGACTTAATTGAGTTGAGAGAATAAATTTATACTTAAATATTACTTAATGATGGGACATTCGCCATCAGAAATCACCAACAAAGTAGGGGGCTAAGCTAGCATTGGAGGATCCTTTTTAGACTAAAATATCAAGGCTGAGAAAAGTAGTCCGTGACTGACTCTAGGTCACCTTGACTAGAAGGGCTAGTCATCCGATTGGTTAAAAAAAAAAAAAAAAAAAAAGACTAGAAAGACATGCAAATATCGAGCAGGCTTTTGCAAAACAAAGCCAGCCCGAAGCATATTTGTTGGGATGCAGTTCTAGAAAAAGACTCGGGTCTTGTGGCCTAGAGCTCTTTTTCCAAATACTGAAGGGAAAAAGGAATAACTAGTTGAACCCGTAGAAAACATATACGTAGATCTTGACTAACAAATTTCACAGTTGCGGTGGAAAAAATAAAAAATAATTGTGTTCTCGAGAGTTTCTTCGAGCCTTAAAAGCTGAATCCATGGAAACATGAAGAGGTTAGAAGTTGTCTTTCCGTTATATCATTCAACACATCAACAAGAGATTTCAGATGTTCAAAGAGAGGTTGAGAAGTTTTTTTAGCAGAGCATGCACCTGAATGAGCAGTAAAGGGCAATTCAGAATCCCAGCAGAGCCAGGAACGTCATAAAGGAGTTCATGCAGTGGAAAGGGGGGCTGGAGAGCGTCTCCAAACTGATGTAGAGTAACATCAGCATCCGCCTCGATAAATATGATACCCTCACCCGTGCACTCCACCACAAGCTTGCGGCCCGGGCCCTCCCTCAGCCTGCCAGCAAATGGGTAGTAAAACACTAGCGCTTGAGCAAGTGCCTCCCTGATGATTTTCGCAGGGTCTTTCCCTTGCATCGAGGGATCACATCTGTAGAATTGTATAATTGGGATTTGAAACCGAAGAGTCTCTTGGTCATCAATATCAGAGAGTGGTTTGAATTCATGGGGTGTGGGCTTAGCAGGAGCAACCAGTTCTGGTTGGTACCTCCGCACTGTGAAAACCAGAGAGGTACCTGGTCCTGCCATTTTCTGCCAACAAAGTGGAAGTGATCGAAGAAGGACAGGTAGTTTCTTGTGGGAATGCGTGTCAGGAGGCTGCTTGAGGTGGGTATTTATAGAATGGAATTGAGAAGGGACAAGGGTTTTTTAGTCTTCGTGCTAGTGGGAACTCGCACTATGGTTGTTGTGGGAAGTTGCGAAGATCAAAGAAGGATAGGAAATAGACCTTATTGAACCACCGTCCGATCACATACGGCGGATCCTCGTAGCCTCAAGTCTCTTTTCCTGACCGGAAGAAACATGCCTTATGGAAAACGTGGCAATTTTAGTCTTTCTTTCACCTGCTGTTTGCCCAGTCTAGTTTGAACATCTGGTAACCATGCAGCACATTGACAATGATTTCTGTGAAAAAAATAAAAAAGAGAAGATCTAAAAAATAAATAATCACGTGCTCTTCAAAGTGACCTTCATGCTGGTTGTACTTGGTCATCCTCTAAATGATAGGAATTATTGGCATTATCTATGATGGTTAGATTATCATAATGATATCTATTATGGTAATTAGAAGGCCCAAAGCCTAATTCAAAAACAAACTCAAAGGTTGGAAAGTTCTTTTTTAATTTAAACTTTACCTTAAGAATTTTATCTTTTAATGTGAGGCTCTTGTCTTACACATATATTCCTATACACTGAGTGTCATTAAGTTCAAGGTCACATGGAATGGAATAGATTCAACCTAAACTCTAATATTAAGTTAGAAGACCTAAAAGCTAGCTCAAGGGTTAGAGAATTCTCTTTTAATTTAAACTTACCTTCAAGATTTTATTTTCTGAGACTCTCGTCCTACACACCGTATTAATTGTTAACACTACATGTTTGTCAATTGTTTACCATCACTTATTCCCAAAAGAAGCATGGATATGCGTTAATGGCGAGCTTCACTAGCAATCAGACCTATTTCAAGACTTAATAGCACCGTGTTTTCATCGAACTCAACCATGGAGGACAACAAACTTTCTCTAATCTAAGTTTTGTAAATCTCTAACCTGTAACTTGAGGTTTGTAAGTGTAGAATTGACTCTGTATAAGATGCATGTTCGGTGAAATTTAGATGCAAATGAACATGTTGAACAAGTAATATAATGATAAGAAAAGTATCGTCCCATGAAGATTGATGAATACTAGACTAATTAAGTACTAACAATGAATTAATCCTAAAATTTATCTAGCAATTCAAAATATTGTTGATGATGAATTAAAATTTAAAATTTCTAAAACGAAAATTCAAGACTAATTGAAATTGAATCCAAGTAAGAAAAATCAAGATGAAAAATATGTTAGAACTTCCGATTTTACCATAACTACTAGATATGAATTTCTATAGTTTATGCTTACAAGAATGATAATACCTATGTGATGGTGAAATTTCTAATTTATTTACTATCCTATGTCTAAGTATAGTAAACCTATTTAGTTTATTAATTCACTATATCTCTATATGTAAATTAAAACAAACTAAATGCATTAAGATTTGTGAACATTCCTAGTTTACAATAAATCTTTCGATTATCTTATCACCAAAAGCCACACAAATAACATGGTATATGTCTATCCACTTTTAATTTATGGTTATATATTATAAGAGCAATTGCATATTATTACATCGCAGTCTTAAACATGCATATCAAATCATTTAAGTGATGGTCAATCACTTAAAAGCATTAAGCATAATAATATATAACTCACATGCAAAAGCATAAAACTTATAAAATTCACATCATTATAGTCAAGCTGCATCTTCGCTCTAACAAAAGAAGTTTAGAACATAATAAAATAACAAATCAAAGTAATAGTAAAAATTAAGTAAAAATCTTAAAAAGAAAAAAGGAAAGTTGTCACCACATTATCTTTTCTTTAAGAATTCTTTGCATAATTCCTACAAATCAAAAATGATATGAAGTAGAGAGAAGCTTTTATGCCTCTATTTCTCTTTTTCTTCTTTGTTTTTTTTTTTTCCTTTGATTTTTCTCCCTTACTTGGTTCCCGCTGCACACACCTTTTCTTCCCTTTTTCTCTTTTCTCTCTCTTTCTCTTGTGCGACGCCTCTTTTCTCACAATTCACGTTCCTTTTATGCTGTCTTCGGAGGCGTGCCCTAAGATTCTCCCTTGATAATTTACTTTTTTTGCTCTTTTCCTTTATTTCCTTTCTTATCATTTTTGTCCTTTTCCTTCTCTTTTACACGTTACCTTCCATTTCTTCTTTTGACTTCTTTTTTTGTCTTTTTCTTCTTTTTGCTACTTTACACGTTGCCTTCTTTTTACTCTCTTCCTTTCCTTTTATTCTTCACGTGCCTTCTTATAGCTTTCTTTTCCTTTGTTTCTCATGCTCTTTTGGGAGTTTGCGGCATAAATAACACAAATTTACATAAATATATAAAAATTTGAATATTATCTTATAAACTTGTATTATTTATATCCTGAAATAGTCAAAATAACTCTATAAAAATAGAGTTATCAATGTCTTTTTTTTTGGGGTTCCCAATAGGTAAGGTTTTTAGTAGAATATAAAATTGGGGAAACAATTTATTCTAACGTAGGTTTAAAATTTCTAGTAAATTTTGTATATATAAATGAATGTTTCATCTTATTATTTTGTATTAAAGTGATCACAAGTTTATCCGAATCCTTTACTTTCACTGAAACCATTATACATTTTCATTTGAACTAATTATAAGTTTAGTAGATGGTTTAGTAGATGGTTTAGCATGAATCATTGTGAGCTGGTCTAAACAAAATAAGTATGTTTGCCAACTACCCTAGTTTACTTCTCATGTGATCTTCTTATCAACATGATAAGTTTCATAGTATCATATGCTTCACGATCTAGATGGACTATTTTCTCTACAAAAATATTCAAGCATCATCGTTCTTTTATTAAGACAATCAATGCAATATTTGTTATATTTTCTTTCTAATAAAACTTTCACAAATATTGAGAATTTTTTTCTTTATAAGATCATTATATGATATTATAATTTACATATAATCATTTCCCATAGTACATAAATCATGAAAAATATTTAATCATTATCTCTAAAATATTTTGTCACATCAAAATGCATTTTCATGAAACATGCCTTTTTTTTTTGTTTGTCATTATCAAGATAATAATAGGATAGCAATATTCTTAACAACATCTTGAGTTACAATCAATTTTTTTTTGAGATATTGTACACATAATAACCTTTTGATACATCACTATACCCTTAAAAGATACCAACTTCTACTCTATGATCAAGCTTACCTTTCATTTGTTCTAGAGTGTGAGTATAACGTATTGATATGAAAATCTTTTTGTGTTCCGCTCTTCGTTTGTTTCTTGTCCATGCCTCATAAGGTGTAGTTTGATCCAAGGCTAAAGTGAGACATTAGTTAAGCATTTATATAGCAATATTAATTGCTTCAACTCCGAAATCCTTTGGCACATTATTCTCTTCAAGCATACTACTTACCGTTCCCATTGTTGTTCGATTTTTATGCTTAGCTATGCCATTTTATTGAGGTAAATAACTAGTTATGAGTTGATGTTTGATTCCATTTCTTGCATAGGAGGTGTTGAACTTAGGGGAGGGGTATTATCCTCCTTTGTTAGACCAAATAGTCCTGATTACTTTTCCATTTACTTTTCTAGCTCTTACTTTAAATTGCAAGAATGCTTGAAAAGCTTTAGATTCCTGCTTTAAAAAAGTCACCCAACAAAATTTCGAGACATTATTTATAAAAAAAATAAATATTTCCTTCCTTGGTTGCTATGTTTGTAGGTTCACAAACATTAGTGTGAACAATTTTTAGATGCTTTGCCTGCATTCTCTTTCTTTTTGCTAAAAAAGTAATCTAACATTTTTTCCCCAATTGACATCCGTCACACACAATCCTTATGTGTTTCACTAAAGGTATCCTTTCCACCATCTTATGCTTGTAAAGTTCTTCAAGTGATCCAAAGTTTAAATGTCCAAACCTTCTATACCAAAGCCAAGTGTTGTCTTCAGTTACATTTAATACCTCTTGAGTTGGATACTCTAATTTGAAAGGAATTTTTTGGCATTCCTCATATCAATTGCAACTACTTCAGTGATCATGTATTTGTCATCAAATATACAAGAAAATTTGCCTTTAAAGAGTATCGCATAATCCATCTCAATCAATTGCCTCACATAGTAGATTGGATGCTAGACTAGGGACTAGCAAGACCTCATGGATCACCTTTATACCACTTGCAATTTTGATAGACACATCTCATTTACCAACTATGTCTATGCATCTATTGTCACCAAACTTGACTCGGGATTGAAAACTACAATCAAGGTAGATAAAGACACTCTTGAAGTGTGTCATATGGTTGGGCAAATGGGTGTCCACATATCATAGGCTAGGATCCAAACAACAAACTAAGAGACTTACAAAAAACAGCATAGCCTTTGTTGGTATTTCTTCATTTTCTGCAATGTTCACCTTTAAAGACTGTTAAAATCAAATTCTTGTCACATCATCCATGTTGGACTTCCTAATTCTCCATCAAGTAGACATTCCAAGAATAAAGTCGGGCCACTAATTACAAAATCAATAAGATGACGCCACATTGAAAATTCAAATTAATTTCCATACAATAAATTTAAAGTTGGAATATTATCCTAATATTTCCAAACTAAGATAATTCTTTTTTTTTTTTTGAAATGTAAATTTGCATTAATAAAAAGTAGAGTACAAAAACAAAAAGGCATACCCCAGCATTACAAAATTTCGACAACTATGAAAAGATTGAGGTTGGAAGTCTCCAAATCTCACTCAAAATGATATTTCCCTGTGAGAATTTTACATTTTGAAACAAAGAAGCTCTCATTCGTATAGTTTTTCTTACTTTAGTTAATAGGATGGGAATGTTGGCTATTTTATTTTGAAATTGTCTGATATTTTGTTCTATCTATATACAATAAATACAAGCTAAAAAATATATTTTAAGAATTTTTGTAGCCAAATCCTTTCCTTTAATTGCTCTAATCATCCATTGCAGTTCTTTATTCCATCCTCCAATATGACGTCAAATTCCATTCTGAGCAAGGATAGTCTTCCAAACCATCATTGTCCATGAACTTTCAAAAAAGAGATGATTCCTATTTTCAACATGGGACTGGCAAAAGTCATAGTATAAGTTAACTAAAAGAAGCTATTGTATCATTCTTTTTGTTGTAGAAAGTCAATATTGACAAACTAGCCATCCAATAAAATTATGTTTGCAAATGCCCCATGTCCAAATTAGGTCATACAAATCCAATTTTTCATTAATTGGTTGAAGGTCCTGATAAATTTCTTTGCAGCAATAGGTAGACGTATAGAGAACCCAAGTAAGTGTAGGCCTTAGTTTGAGAAGGCCTCTCTAACTCCATGCCATGGTACATTTGATATCAAGCTACATTATTGAAGTTCCTTTACATTTTGTATTATGGATCCACTTACTCCATAATAAAGCGTCTAGAAGATTGATGAGTTTCCAAAGCAGATGTCCCAAAAGGACTTTATTCCAAAGTTTGAGATTTGGTAACCTTAATCCTCTTCCTTCTTTGGTAAGCAAACTATTTGCCAAACAACTTTGTGGGAGCATTGTGTATCTGTAGTACCTACCCATAGAAAGTTCCTAATATTTTTCTCAATCTCATAAATCAAAAAAGCTCTCCCTCGTATAGTTTTCCTTACTTTAGCCAATAGGATGTGAATGTTGACTGTTTTATTTTGAAATCGTCTTCTATTTTGTTCTATCCATATAAAATAAATACAAGCTAAAAAAGATAATTTAAGAAGCTTTGCAGCCAAATCCTTTCCTTTAGTTACTCTAATTATCCATCACAATTCTTTATTCCATCCTCCAATATGACGTCAAATTCCATTTTGAGCAAGGATAATCTTCCAAACCATCATTGTCTATGGACATTCAAAAAAGAGATGACTTCTATTTTCAACATGGGACTAACAAAAGTCACAATATAAGTTAACTAAAGGAAACTATCATACCATTCTTTTTGCTGTAGAGAGTCAATCTTAACAAACTAGCCATCTAATAAAATTATGTTTGCAAATGCCCCCTGTCCAAATTAAATCATACTAATCCATTTTTTCATTAATTGGTTAAAGGTCTTGATAAATTTCTTTGCATTAATAGGTAGATGTATAAAGAATCCAAGTAAGCGTAGGCCTTAGTTTGAGAAGGCCTCGCCAACTCCATGCCATGGTACGTTTGATATCAAGCTGCATTACTAAAGTTCTTTTACATTTTGTACTATGGATCTACTTACTCCATAATGAAGTGTTTGGAAGATTGATGAGTTTCTAAAGTAGACGTCCCAAAAGGACTTTATTCCAAAGTTTGAGATTTGGTAACCTTAATCCCTCTTCCTTCTTTGGTAAGCAAATTGTTTACCAAATAACTTTGTGGGAACGTTGTGTATATGTAGTACCTACCCATAGAAAGTTCCTAATCTTTTTCTCAATTTCATAAATTTTTTGCTTTAGCAGTAAGAAAAATTGCATCCAAAATGTACATGTGGAAATTAGGACCGATTTTGCCAATTGTAAACTTCCTGCAAAGCTAAGATGTTTAAGTCTCCAACCTTCTATTCTTCCAAATATTTTATTTGTCAAACCTTTGCAATAAGCATGAGTGAGTCTTTTCGTAATCAAAGGAACTTCAAGATATCGAATAGGGAGTGTACCCATAGGGAAAGGTGTGTGATCTAGGATAAGAAGTTGCTTTTGTTTTGATAACCCTGAGAAGAACATTTGGCATTTACTTGGATTGTAATGTAAACCAATGAGTTCAGCAAATTCCTCCAAAGCTTTTACAAGACAAAGCACTGATGCTATATCTCCATGGCAGAAATGAGTGATTTTTTCATGTTTGTGTCATCAATGAAACTTAAAAGCAGATATAGAGGTCTTTGCAATAATAATTTTGTTAAGTATCTCTATAACCAGTACAAATAAATATGGGGATAGTAGGTCCCTTTGTCTCAATCCGTTGGTACCTTCAAAGTAACCTATATGTTCTTCATTGAAATTTATTGAAAATTTTGTTGTAGTAATACACTCACCTATAAGATCAACTAAGTACTGGGGAGTATTAATAGCTTTCAACACTTCTAATATCACTTCCCACTTAACCATATCATATGTTTTCATAAGATCAATTTTCATGGCTACACGCTTACCTTTGTGACTTTTGTGATAATTGTGAAGTAGTTCCTGACAAAACATAATATTCTCAGAAATCTGGTGTCCCTTAATGAAGGCAATTTGGTTTTGGCTTGCCATTGCAGGGAGAATAACACTCAGCTTTTCAACTAACATCTTGGATATAATTTTGTATAGAACATTGCAACATGTGATGGGTCGGTAATCTTTATTACAACTAGGATTGGGCACCTTAGGAACTAAAGATAATAATGTAGAATTGATAACCTTCAACAACGTTTTAGAGGAGAAAAACTCTAGTATAGCATCCTCTAGGTCTCTTCCAATGATAGGCCAAGCTTTCTTATAAAATAAGCTATTATATCCATATGGTCCAGGCGCTTTAAAGTTATGAATTCCCCAAAGAGCTTTAATAACATATGAACGCTCAAAACTTATTGGAGTAAGAAATGCACTTACATCATCATGGAACAAGGATGTGTACCTTTTAAAGTCAATGAAGATACTTCTAGCATTACCAAGAATAGACTTATAATATGAAATGATAGCATCTAAGATAATTCTAAATTTATATTTTCAAATGTCTTCTTAAATTACAATAGTCAACTATCATTTATGTAATTATTTTCTTTCCTAGGTTAGAGATCTTATTTGTCACTATAAATAAGATCTAGTCCTATATATATAATTATCAAATTCCAAATATTTGTTCCCATATTGTGTTGTTACTTTTGTCTAATGATTTTACCTTGCTTTAAGGGTTCTTTTATGAAATTTAATTATTTTGTAGAATTAATTCTTCTAACTTGGTATCATTTGCCAATAACATACGCATTTCTGTTTGTTTTTTTATCTTACATCTAAAATGGCCACCTAAAACAATCACATCCACGGTGCTGCACATGCTTTACCTTTACCAGCACTTGGTAACCCAATTGTCCCTGCCGTCAGGGTGCCCCGAAGGCAATAATGTTTTGGTCTGGAAAGCGCAGATCAAACCATATTTGCATGCTTTTGGCTTTTTGAGTATCCTTGATGGCTCATACCCATGTCCATTTAAGTACATCATAGACATAACAGATGATGGGACCATTTTGCGTAACTCTAACCCTACGTACTAGGATTGACTTGTTTTGGACCAAACCGCCTGAGGCTGGATACTTAGTACCAGCAATGATAACATTGTGATCGCTATTGCCAAATACCCCACCTATAAAAATCCAGCGGCCCCTCTTAAAGTCAATATTCCTTGTCCTCATCGACAAACGTGGCTTTATTTTATTCTCTCCTTAATCTTTCGTTTTCGTGTATGCTGTTCAATTTTTAGATCTATACGGATACACGATGAAATAAATAAACATGCAGCTCATTAACAATGATTTATGAGAGATGGATTCAGATTCAATGCACCTTTTCATCTCACACGCGAAGAAATACAACTCACAAATATCAACTTCATACATCCCAATTGCAACAAACGTAAGCCTAAATTGTGTTAAATAAACTTGAAGCTTTTTAGAAGTATCGGTGGCATGAATTTGAGAGGTAGGATGGGCTGAGCAGATGGGCACGGCAGTCGCCGACCAAGCTAACGGGCTCTCCTCCTTAGACCCACCTTGCGTTTCTTTTTGGGTTTTATTAGGAAATTCTCCCTTGGGCATAGGATGCGAATGCTAGCCGGAGCCGTGGTTATATGTGATCATATGCCTTCTTCGAGAAGAATTAGTGATAGATAACTTATGTCATCATATGCTTTTTATTGGTATCTTGAAATTTGAGACTTACTTATATACGGTTCCTTTCTTTATTTGTTTTTTTTTTTTAATCTGTTGCCACTTAACGAAGCACACCATTTTCGTAGACGGATTTATAAGGAATAAAATACATGGGCTGAATTCTTGTTTGAAACATACGGAGTGGGCCAAAGCATGTACAGTATTCAGGAATATTCTTTGCATAATAAAATATAAAACATACTAATAAAAGTACGGACAAATTTTTACATATTCAAACATATTTATTTAAATCAAAAGCATTTTCGTTCCATTTTATTTCAATACTTTTACATAAAACTCACCTGAGTCTCTTGCATCTTACAACAACCACGAGGACTGGTTTTACAATCTAGCTGCCATAAAACTCGAGTTTTGTTGGCCGGTTTCAGGTTTGCCAGTGAACAAGCGATCCAACTCTTTCACAAACCTTTCCATGGCTGGAGCCGGCAAGCAAAGTGGAACCACTATTCCTTTCTCTCCCTTATTGTTCTTGAAAGGAACGAAAAAGCTGATTATTCCGGGGATAGCCCCAACGCCACCTTTTGCTGGACCACTGTAAACCGGTTTGCCCCACCCGAACTCTGTTTCTAAGAACCCTAACTTTGTCAGATCCGAGATTACAAAAGATCGTACTACGGTAACGTGGGGTCGACCCTTGATCACCATCATGTCAGCTACAGATTGCATGTACTCCTCCGTCACGTTGTTCTTGGACTGCCTCACCAATTCCACGGCGTAACTCAGCGGGTTCTCAAAGAGCTTCCCGGCAGTTGTCACCGCCGGGGAGAAGGCAAAGGTGTTTCCGTAATAACCGATTGGTAACGGAGGGTTGAATTTGGTTCGTGCGTTGACAACGCTCAGCATGCGCACCTCCTCGTCGCTATCGGGTTGGAGGGCTAGTGTACGGCAACGCCAAAGAAAGGCAGTAAGAACCTCAAACGTGGTGTATCGACTCCGGTGAGGTGGCAACAGTCCACGGATGGTGGACATCTCGGTGGGGCCGAAGAAGAAGGAACGATGGACCATGTTCTCCAAGGGGATGGTGGTACCCTTGGTGTCGGCGACTTCATTGTACTCGCGGTGTATGCATGTAACACGCGGTGGATCCCTTGCGCTGAGGAGGTGGCGCTGCCACACGGGCGAGATAGATGGGGCATGTGCACCATTAGCCATTTCAGCCACCGCCATCAAGAAATGGACCAGCCCAGTGCCATCGGTAATGGTGTGGTTAAAGCGCACGGCGAAGATGAATCCGCCGCACTTGAGGCGAGTCACCTGCGAATCCAAAGAGATTTAGACAGAGTTCAAATGAGACGAGACATGCAATTCTTTAATCACGTGGCTTTGCCCCAATTGTATGTAGTGATAAGTGAAAATAGCATAAATACTCATTGAAAACTAATTTATAAATTGAAGAATATAAATTTATATTTAAATATTATTTATCGCACCTTTTGTATTTAAGATTTTTTTAATATTTTATAATTCTCACAAATACCAAGTATATAACGAAAATATTTAAAATTAAATAAAAGTTTAAGTGTATTAACCTAATATCATATAAATAAATTTAATGTAACATAAAAGCTGACTTAGTTGAGTTGAGATAATAAATTTATATTAAATATTACTTAATGATGGGACATTCGCCATCAGAAATCACCAACAAAGTAGGGAGCGTAAGCTCGTATTAGAGGATCTTATTAGACTAAAAGTATCAAGGCTAGAAAAGTAGGGAGTGACTCTAGTTCACATTGACTAGAGGGCTAAGTCATCCGATTGACGGAAAAAAAAAAAGAAAAAAAAGAAAGAGACTGGAAAGACATGCAAATATCGAGCAGGCTTTCACAAGCCATAGCCAGCTCGGAGCATTTTTGTTAGGATGTAGTCCTAGAAGAGTCAGATCTTTAGGTTGGGGCAAGTGAACTTGTGGCCTACAGCTCTTTTTCAAAATACTAAAGGGAAAAAGGAACAACTTTTTGAACCCATAGAAAACATATACGTAGATCCTGACAAATAAGTTTCACAGTTGCAAGGGAAAAAATAAAAGAATAAACAGCGTTTTCCAGAGTTTCCTCCTGCCTTCAAAACTGCATCCATGGAAACACAAGGAGTTAGAAGTTGTCTTTTGGTTATAATCATTCAACACATCAACAAGAGATTTTAGATGTTCAAAGAAAGGTTAAGGAGTTTTTCTAGCAAAGCATGCACCTGAATGAGCAGTAAAGGGCAATTCAGGATCCCAGAAAAGCGAGGAACGTCATAAAGGAGCTCCTGCAATGGAAAGGGGGGCCGAAGAGCATCTCCAAACTGCCGAAGAGTGACATCAGCATCAGCCTCGATAAACATGATACCCTCGCCCGTGCACTCCACCACAAGCTTGCGGCCCGGGCCTTCCCTCAGCCTGCCAGCAAATGGGTAGTAAAACACTAGCGCTTGAGCAAGTGCCTCCCTGAGAACTTTCGCAGGGTCTTTTCCTTGCATCGAGGGATCATATCTGTAGAATTGTAGGACTGGGACGTGAAACCGAAGAGTCTCTTGGTCATCAATATCAGAGAGTGGTTTGAATTCATGGGGTGTGGGCTTAGCAGGAGCAACCAGTTCTGGTTGGCACCTCCGCACTGTGAAAACCAGAGAGGTGTCTGGTCCAGCCATTTTCCGCCAACAAAATGGGAGCGATCAAAGTAAAAGGTAGTTTGTAGGGGGAGTGCGAGTAAGGGCCTGTTTGAGGTGGGTATTTATAGGAGGAAATTAAGAAGGGAAGAAGTGTTTGAGTTTGAGGAGATGAGGCGTGCTTCTGTCTCTCTCTTCACAGATTGGACCGAAAGGCGGCAGGAGCATACAAAGGCTTCCGGTGAGTGCAATTTGTGGGCTGTGCAGATTGTTTTTTTAATTTACCGTGAAGAGACTATGGAGATAGTAGAACGATGGGCGGTACTCAAAGAGCTAGTCTACTGAAGCCATCAGATACTTGAGAATTTTGTCTGTTTTTACGAGTTCTCTTGTATAAAATTGAAAGTGTGCTAGAGCAAAGGTATACTACTGTTGCCCTCTTTGTTCGGTTTTTTTCTGCATTATTGCAAGAGTTTTTCACCTTCGTGTGAAATTGTTCATGGTATTAGAACCGCATCTACGGTTTTCTGTATCTTGTTTTGAATGATTAGCTTATGCAACATTAAAAAAGTTGTTCAGTTTTTTTAACAAATTTTTCATAGGAGATTATGAAATAGAAGCTCATCTTGGCTCTAATATTATATTAGAATGTGAGAGTTTATCACAAAACCTTAATGTATTAGGTAAGAAAATTTAATCACTTATAAGCTTAATGGTCTATCTTTATCCTTCTAATATGAGATAATGCCCATCTTTAACAAGCAGCCTTTCTGATTTTATACCTAAGTTCCTTTTTAGACTCTTGCGTTTTTCCAGCCTGCTTTCTCGTTATTCTTATTCGAGACCTCTTGAGTAGCCGAAGATGTTGCAAGACAGTGCCAACCACTCGTAAGATTCCAACAGAACTCCCTATGTTCCTCTTCCTCAATCGGGAAGATACATACGAGATCAACCTTGCCCAGGCATACTCCACCGAGACAGAATCCATCAAGAGAAAATTAGACTGAATATGTCCCATCGCTACCAACAATCACTGATCAATTGGACCTACTATACCTCCCTATTGGCAACACAAACGGAGCATCCTTGGTCTCATTTAAACTACTGGACTAGAGACCTACACTGCCTGGAGCTGAGAACAAATTGACATTTGTCGAAGGGCAATATTAGGCTCCAATGGAAATTCGGGAGTACTGCAATGCTGCATGTCTTTCATGGGTGATGAATTCTCTTTCCACTGTGGTAGAAAGAGGAAGTTCAATCATTGTGAGTTCTTTTTAGTACAACTGCTTGCTATTCCCAGAGCTTGACAATTTCTTTCGCACCTAGTATTTGGCTGATGATACCTTTGCAATAGATTCCCTCCCTGTAAAGCTACGGTTTCAGGGGATTTTGAGATGTATCTTAATAATTTACAAGGATCTTTTGTCTTTTTGGCCCATCTGGAGGCCAGTTTTGGAAAGACGGGCAACGCAAAGGCAAAGATGCTTTCTTAATCCTTTAAAAAAAAGATTACTAGATACGCAAACTAGCCGCAAAAGAAGGGCTTCGCCTATTTGTCGTGGTGGTAGCGGTAGTTTCGAGGAAAGGAGGTCTTTACGAATTTAGCCTACACAATCCAACACGAGTTTGTCTCCTATCCCCATAATTGAATTGAAAAAAAAATGTTGATGTTCACCCATCCGACAAGACTAGCTTAGCTTCAACGTTTTACAGTAAACACGAGGATCGGTTAATACAAATTTTTTCCTTTTAAAGTATTATACTTAGTAGATTCTTGATAGCAGAAACGCTTATCGCTTCTTGTACAAAAGGTAGAAGTAACAGTGGTGCATACTGGGGAGTTGGTGATTAAATTTTGGTGGATTCTTTAAGTGATATCTCATAGAAAGAGACGAAGAAATCTTGCGGATTGCATGGCTATTTGGGTTTGTTTTTGGCCGGGGTTACTTACTACGGGTGGCTGTGAGAAGTTTCATTTTGATTTTCTAGGAATGCTTAGACTAGTTTTCTTTGTCCTTCTTCATTTATCCATTTATTTATTAGGTAGAGCTTTCTTTGTTTGATTAGTGAACTTAGCCTTCCGTTTTGAGGTCCGAGATATCTTCACCACATGTCTGCCATTGGGATCTCATCAAACAGTCAAAATCTGGCGACGCGTCTAAGCGAACTGTATGAGTCGCATATAGTTGAACAGGAAATGGAAAAGTCACCTACAAAGCACTGGTGCGAAGTGCACAAAATACACTATCGTACACACAACAATAACAATAGCAAAGACTCATCCAGACGCTTGAGTCTCTCCCATTTTACAAAGCCTATGAAAGAGGTTCAAAGTCTGGGTACATATTTTCGCTGCCCGCTAGTGGGCTTCTTGATCAACAAGCAATCCAACTCCTTCACAAATCGTTCCATGGCCCGGGCAGCCAAGCCAATTGTAACCAATATGCCATCTTCTCCATTGCTATCCTTAGCAGGAATGTAAAAGCTTACCGCTCCAGGGGTTGGGTCCACCACCCCTTTGGGTACCCCACCATAAGCCGCTTTGCCCCACCCAAAGTCTATCTCTCTAAACCCGGCACGTGTTGTATCAGAGACAAGGCACGGCAGAACCGGGGTGAAGCGGGGGCGACCCTTGATCACCGTCAAGTCAGTGAATGACCGCATATACTCTTCCGTTACGTCATTCTTGGCCGTCTCCACTAGTTTCAGAGCATAATCAATTGGATTCTCACAGAGCTTCCCGGCGGTTGTTATTGCCGCGGTGGGTGCGAAAGCGTTTCCGTAATAACCAGACGGTAAAGGAGGGTCAAATTTGGCACGTGTGTTGACGGGGAACAGGACGCCCTCCTGCTCACTAGTGTCGATTTGAAGTGCTATGGTTCGGCAGCGCCAAAGGCATGCGGTGAGTACCACGAACATGGAGCACTGGCTCAGATGAAAAGGCACTAGTCTCCGGAGGGCAGACTCCTCGGCGGGGCCGAAGAAGAAGCAGAGATGGGTCATGTCGACTTGTGGGACGATGTTGCTCTTAATGTCGACAGCATCCGCGTACTCGAGGTGTGAGTGTGGGCACGTCAAGCGTGGTGGGTCCCGCGCATTGAGGAGGTGTCTCTGCCATACGGGCGGGATGGATGGCGGAGGCGCACCCCGCGCCAGCTCGCTCACGGCCATCAAGAATTGACCCAGGCCGGCGGCATCGCTCATGGTGTGGTTGAGACGCAGGGCGAAGATGAATCCACCACAATTGAGCCGCGTCACCTGGCAATCGTCAAAAAGAGAACATGTATATGATTATTTTAGTTGATCAACATTGAGAGAGATAAAATGGCTTTTGAAACAGAATCTCCACTTGCATGCAGTGATCATGGACAAAGTGGGAGGACTAAGCTGTAATTAGAATAGAATGTGGAATTAAGTTGAGTGAAAAGTTTCTTCAGTTATCTGCTATAAGGTGAATAAGGAACCTGGAAACCAACAGCCTTTCAAAAACCCAGCCCGACTCCAAGTATTTTTTGGGGTGTACTTCTAAAAGCCTTGGGTCTTTCTGTGCTTGTCAGGAATAGCTAAAGGCCTAGACCTCTCTTCCAAAATGATGAAGTTAAACAAGCAATTTGTTGAACGCAGAAACTATTTGAATTCAACAGAACTCCAATACCGGAAAAAATGCTAATAATGCTGTGAGTCTCTTCTCCTTTTCTTGCTAAGTGCTCATCGTCGTGAATTTTCTAATTCCCGAAAAAAATTTACTTTTCTGAGCATTTTTTCGTTCAATAGAAAAAGTATCCCGGAAAAATCTAAAGGTCTAAGAATTTGGCTCTCCGTTATAATATCGAATGATCCACACATCAATATAGCAAAGAAGAAGAAACAAGAGTTCTACAGTGGAGCGTGCACCTGAATAAGCAGTAACGGGCAATTTAGGATCCCACTAGAGCCGGGAACATCAAAAAGGAGCTCCTCGAAGCATGGGAATGGAGGTTGAAGAGCAATACCAAACTGTTGAAGGGTAACGTCACTATCGGCCCCTATAAACAGGACACCCTCACCCGTGCAATCCACTACAGGCTTCCCGCCAGGCGCTTCCCTCAGCCTGCTGGCAAATGGGTAGTAAAACACTAGCGTCTGTGCAAGTGCCTCTCTGATAACTCTAGCCGGGTCTTTCCTTGCATCGAGGGATCATTTCTGTAGAATAGTACTATTGGCATTTGAAGTCGAAGACCCACTTGGTTATCAATATCAGAGAGCTCTTTGAATTCATGAGGTGTGGGCTTAGCCGGAGCAACTAGTTCTGGTTTTCACCTTCGCACTGTGAACACTAGGGAGCTGTCTAGTCCTGCCATGCCAAGAAAATTGGTCTGAAAGGAAGCAAGAAAGGGAGTTTTGCTGCGGTAATGAGTGTTAGGAAGATTTTTGAAGTGGTATTAATAGAAAGAGATGAAGAAGACATTCAACTTCTTGGTTTTTTTGCCTCTTTATTTTTTAACGTTTTGTTCTTATTCTCGTTATAATAACCCCCCCCCCGCAAAAAAGAAAAAAAAAGAAAAAAGACTGCGTGCTAGCTTCAGAGGACAAAGAATAGTCCATTGCTCTAAAACGTATAACATATACTATTACATAATTTATTACTTTGAACAGATGAACACATGAGGGGCAAACCCGTAATATTTGCTGAATAAATTTATTTAGTTTAGTAAAGTTCTCAATGAATCATAAAAACCCCATCAACCCCACCTAGGATCAGTTAACACATATACTGTAGAATCAGTTTACACATAAACGTAGAACCAGTTCGCATGTACTTGTACGATGGGTGTAAGGGACGGCTAGTTTAGATCAACCAATGTTGCTAATGAAGTTAGACGAAGAAGGATAGGCTTATGGCTTTGCTCCTTCATTGTCTGCTTTGTAATACTTTTCTGATATAGCCTTGTTACATAATAGTTTCAGAAAGAAATGGAAGAATTATCGTCAAAATAACCAGAGGTTGGCCTGAAATAAGGAACGTGGCAGATCGACGGGGATACAACGGAAAAATAGTAAAACAGAGGAAGCACGAAATAGAGAAATTGAAAAATTGTGCTTTGTAACACTTCTTGGTTACTGTAACACTACAAGATTTCTGTCAGCATCCCGTTGGCTGATCGTGCAGGTGTGCGGCGGTGGAGTGCTAGGGAAGAGGAGGCAAGAATTGTGAAGAATACACATAGAAAAGCCCCGCATCAATTAGCTTGTTCTTGCCCTGACTCCAATGGAGGATTGACTATTGCTATCGCTAAAAATCATAGTTTATTTTTTATTTACTGGTTGTTATCATAGCATAAAAATCATAATGTATATCTTTTTCTTTTTTCGTGCATCTATCATACCTACTATTTGTTGATAGGTACCTTCCCAATAATTTCTTTTTTGCTTTTAGGTCATCAGTCTTAGTATTTTGCGTGGACTTTGATAGAATGCTGTCAGCAACGCAGAGTTAACATGGATTAGAGCTGCATACTAAGTCAAAAGTGAAGGGTCTTCCCCTATTTATTTTAGTGGTGTGGATGGCTGATGGAGTAAAAAAAGAAAAACTAATGAATTTAACATAAAGAATCCCCAAATATTAAATACAAAAAATATGATATTCAACCATCTAACATAGACATTGAGTTATCCTTCCGACCCAGAAAAAATTGCCTCATCAGTCTCTAATATGGAGATTGGATTACTTAACGCGCAGAGGCACGGGCGAGGCCAGTTTCTGTCTCGTATTTATAAATCGTATCGAAATTATCGGCAGCATGCGGGCTCGGTTTGACGTCCATTACTACAAAAATTTAGTTGACTTAATCTCGCTAGAGCCTTCTCATCATTTCCCTTTTGTTTTGACGTCCATCTCATCTTTGGCGGCTGCCACCCATACCGATGGCAGAAAGGAATTCACAATTAAAGAACTTTTGTCAAAGGTCATTATTTTTATTTACAGGAAGCGAATTACACGAATTTGAGAATGTGGAAAGTCTTTCACATGGCACAAGGTTCACTTAATACAAACAGTAGCACACATGGTGCGAGATATGGCTTGCTTATTATAATTACCCTCAGCAACATAGTTTAGTCCTCCCATCCCATCTTTCAACAGCCATTGGAGAATGAGCTTCACAGTCTGGATACAGAACATTGCTGCCCACTGACGGACCCGGCAGTCAACAAGCAGTCCATTTCCTTCACAAATCTTTCCATGGCTGGCCTGGGCAAACAAAGTGGAACCAATGTCCCATTTTCCCCCTTTTCGTTCGCGAAAGGAATATAAACGCTTCCCATTCCAAGGGTCGGCCCCGTCGCACCTTTGGGTGCTCCACTGTAAGCCGGCTTGCCCCACACAAAGTCCAAATCTTTGAACCCTGCACGGGTCATATCTGACACCAGGTATGATCGCGCCATTGTGCAGCTAGGCCGACCCTTTATGAACATCAGGTCGGCGAACGAGTGCATGTACTCTTCCGTTACGTCGTCTTTGGCCTTCTTCACTAGTTTCAAAGCGTAACCCAATGGATTCTCACAGAGCTTCCCGGCGGTTGTTATTGCCACTGTAAGCACGATTACGTTTCCGTAATAACCAGGCGGTAACGGAGGGTTGAATTTGGGACGTGCGTTGACGGCGAACAGCAATCGTATCTCCTCGTCACGGTCGGGTTGGAGCGCAATGGCTCGGCAGCGCCAAACGCTCGCGATGATGGCTTGGAACGTGGAGCACTGGTGCAGGTGAGGTGGCACGAATCTGCGGAGGGCGGAGACCTCCGTGGGGCCGAAGAAGAAGCAGCGGTGGACCAGGTCTTCCTGTAGGACGACTGTGCCCTTAGTTTCGGTCACTTCCTCGTACTGCGGGTGTGCGCACGTTACACGTGGTGGGTCCCGGGCATTGAGGAGGTGTCGCTGCCACACTGGCAAGATGGTTGGGGACGTTGCACCGCGCGCCAACTCGCTCATGGCCGTCATGAATTGGACCAGGCCGGCGGCATCAGTCATGGTGTGGTTGAGGCGCACGGCGAAGATGAATCCTCTACACTTGAGACGTGTCACCTGCCAATTGGCAAAGAAAATTCTTAAAAATTATAAAAAATAACATATTTAACTTAAAACTGTATTAAATAAAAAAATCTATCTCTTTATAAACTATTCCTTATGCTTTTATAATTTTCATATGAAACTTCATACATTTTCTTGCTTTGAGCATAAAGAAAATCTTTGTTCATATCCAACGGGTGGAAGACAAAACATATACTTTCAGTTAATTTCTTAATAAGCTGAAACAATAATTATACACTATTTATTTAATGCATCATTTATAGCATCGGTTCAAACTTGGGTACAATTAAACATAGTGCCACATAAACATGACTTCAAACTGGTACATGGCTGATTGGAAGTACTAAGAAAGAACTTGTGACATGATATTATGTTAGAAATTATCAACAAATGTTAATATCTAACTTAAAATTATAAGACATTAAGCATACATATCATCTCCTTATAAATTATTATTTTAAGCTTTTATAAGAACATGTACACGAGTGCTTTAGAAACCGATATCGAGAAAGAGATGAAAGGGGAGATTGGTTTTGTGAACGGAAGTTCAGTTGTATGTAAGGATCATGGACTAACTAGGCGGAGTAAGTTTGTATTACTGGCCTCTGTTAAGACCAGAGCGTGAAAATTGCATTTGAGTGGATGGATTATCGAGGAATCTCAATAAGGAGAACAAGGAACATGGAATTCAACAGCTTTTCAAAAACCCCGCCTGACTCCGAGCATTGTTGGGGTGTACTCCATGAAAACTCCGGTCCCTATGTGCTTTTCAGCGACAACTTGCAGAGTGGAGCTCCCATTCAAAATGATGAAGGCAAATAAACAATTTGTTGTGTGCTTTTCGGTGACAACTTGCGGAGTATAGCTCCGTTTCTAAATTAGATATCATGTAAACTTTAGGTGTTGAGTCTTGTCTAAAAAATATAAAAGTTAAAATGTAATTTATAAAGAGAGGGGTTCATTCACTTTATATCTCAAAATTTTAAGTTGAATATGAATCATTTTCTATAAAATTTAACAGAATATTAGATCCTTGTTAATAGGAGTTGAATTGTTGCAACAAGAGGGCACTTTACATGAATTGTTCCATATTGAGTTCATGAAAAATTTAAGTTCAATCTTCTACCTTTTTGCTTATAGAACAAAATTCCATAAAAAGTGTTGCTTTACACTTAAGGCGAGGGGGCTTGCTCGTGCCCACATGAAAAGTATGAAAACCTATAAAATGATTTATAAAGAGATATGTTTCATCAGTTAAAACCTAAAGGTGTTAGTTAAATTTATTTTTTTCTATAAAATTTAACATCAAGCAAAAATTATTTTGTGGTCACTTTTTTGTAGTATAGAAAACTTCCCGGGAAAATTAATAGTTCAAGAATTTGGCTTTCCGGTATAATTATCAATGATTCACTCATCAACTAGGCATTTTAGACGTAAAAAGGGGAGTTTCTTAACGGAGCACGCACCTGAATAAGCAGTAAAGGGCAGTTCAGGATTCCACCAGAGCCGGGAACATCAAAAAGGAGCTCCTCCAAGCATGGGAATGGAGGATGAAGGGGATTACCAAACTGTTGCAGGGTAACATCTGCATCGGCCTCAATAAACAAGACGCCCTCACCCGTGCATTCCACTACAAGCTTCTTCCTAGGTCCTTCTCTGAGCCTGCCAGCAAATGGGTAGTAAAACACTAGCGTCTGTGCAAGTGCCTCTCTGATGACTTTCACGGGGTCTTTCCCATGCATGGAGGGATCATTTCCGTAGAATTGTATTAAAGGGGCTTGAAATCGAAGACCTTGTCGGTCATCAATATCAGAGAGGTGTTTGAACTCATGGGGTGTGGGCTTAGCCGGAGCAACTAGTTCTGGTTTGCACCTTCGCACTGGAAACGCTAGGGAGCTGTCTGGTCCTGCCATGCCAAGAAGACAGGTCTGATCGAAGTAAGAAAGGGATTTTTGCTACGGCAATCGCGTAGGATAAACTTTGAAGTGGGATTTGTGGAAAGAGATGAAGAAGACACAACTTGTTGGTTTTATTAACTATTGGCTTCAGCCTGGTTCCAACCGAGACTTTTCATTTCGAATTGTCAAACTTGCCAGCACAAGTTTCGGGTACCTTGTCACTTAGAAAACAAATGAAGTCAATTCCCAAAACAAATAATACGCGTGTTGACTACTTGCATGTGAAGCAAACTCTTCATTTTATAATGCAGCTTCCGAGGTAAGAGTTTACTCATCCTCCACGGCAAACGATCAAATGGGCTACGACGCCGTTCCTACCGACGAGCCTCCTCTTTACCTGCCTTCTAAGAAAATGAAAAGATGCAAGTTTTACTCCAAGAAGTCATTCTGGATTTGCTGCTCCAACGTGGAGTTGTGGGGTGTGGGGATGTGGAGGAGGAGAAGGTGAAGAAGAAGAATGAAAAGGGGAAGGAAGAGTTTGATCTGAAGCTTACGAAGAAACTGCTTCTGTGTTGCTCAAACTTGGAGATTGAGACTGAGGAGCAGAAAGAGAAGTTCCTTTCCTATTTGGAGAATGACACAAGGAGGTCTCGTGTGGTGATGTGCTTTAGCAATCTCGAGGTTGGTCCAAAGAGTGATGTTGGGGATGAAGCTCCTAAATAAGTTATTGCTTGCTGGGTCCTCTGCGAGTACTCACTTCTTTAGCACATCATTGTACCCGAAGCTTGTGCTGGCAAGTTTGACAATTCGAAATGAAAAGTCTCGGTTGGAACCAGGCTGAAGCCGATAGTTAATAAAACCAACAAGTTGTGTCTTCTTCATCTCTTTCCACAAATCCCACTTCAAAGTTTATCCTACGCGATTGCCGTAGCAAAAATCCCTTTCTGACTTCGATCAGACCTGTCTTCTTGGCATGGCAGGACCAGACAGCTCCCTAGCGTTTCCAGTGCGAAGGTGCAAACCAGAACTAGTTGCTCCGACTAAGCCCACACCCCATGAGTTCAAACACCTCTCTGATATTGATGACCGACAAGGTCTTCGATTTCAAGCCCCTTTAATACAATTCTACGGAAATGATCCCTCCATGCATGGGAAAGACCCCGTGAAAGTCATCAGAGAGGCACTTGCACAGACGCTAGTGTTTTACTACCCATTTGCCGGCAGGCTCAGAGATAGACCTGGTTCCAACCGAGACTTTTCATTTCGAATTGTCAAACTTGCCAGCACAAGTTTCGGGTACAATGGTGTTCTTTAAATTACTAGATGCACACTATGCACAAACACACCTGTGCTTTTAAAGGCTTATAAATGACAATAAATATTTATAAGAGTTTTGAATTCTTTTAAATTTTATCTTTGAACGTAGATGATGGATGATTGATTGATTAAACAATTTTTATACTAAAGTCTTGTCATATCTAAATACGTGACATTTAAAAAAAACAATTGTGATTGGTTGTATTTCCCGAGGCATCAGGAGGACTTGTTAAGCGGAGGCCGGTTGTAGACCAGTTTACTTTTCTATTAAAAAAAGTGTCATCGATTATGCTCGTTTTCTTAATTTAAAGAACACCATTGTACCCGAAACTTGTGCTGGCAAGTTTGACAATTCGAAATGAAAAGTCTCGGTTGGAACCAGGCGGAAGCCAATAGTTAATAAAACCAACAAGTTGTGTCTTCTTCATCTCTTTCCACAAATCCTACTTCAAAGTTTATCCTACGCGATTGCCGTAGCAAAAATCCCTTTCTTACTTCGATCAGACCTGTCTTCTTGGCATGGCAGGACCAGACAGCTCCCTAGCGTTTCCAGTGCGAAGGTGCAAACCAGAACTAGTTGCTCCGGCTAAGCCCACACCCCATGAGTTCAAACACCTCTCTGATATTGATGACCGACAAGGCCTTCGATTTCAAGCCCCTTTAATACAATTCTACGGAAATGATCCCTCCATGCATGGGAAAGACCCCGTGAAAGTCATCAGAGAGGCACTTGCACAGACGCTAGTGTTTTACTACCCATTTGCTGGCAGGCTCAGAGAAGAACCTGGGAAGAAGCTTGTAGTGGAATGCACGGGTGAGGGCGTCTTGTTTATTGAGGCCGATGCAGATGTTACCCTGCAGCAGTTTGGTAATCCTCTTCATCCTCCATTCCCATGCTTGGAGGAGCTCCTTTTTGATGTTCCCGGCTCTGGTGGAATCCTGAATTGCCCTTTTGCCTATATGCACACTATGCACAAACATAGTGTGCTTTGTTGCCTCTCTTATTTTATTTTTTTAATTTTTGCAATAATGATTGTGCTCTCTAAGCTTTAATTATTGAATTTGCTTTTACTTTTGTTATTCATTTCTCCTCTTCCAATAACTCAATTCAATACACCTCCACTTGTAATTAACCAAGAAACCCACCATCCTAACAATCTTCACAACCAAATACAATGAACCAAGCATCACACCAATCCCCTTAGGTTCATCACCAACTCCTCCTAGATACCACGAGCTCCCTCAAATCATCCAGTGTCACATGTCTTAAAGGTGGTACTATAACTAGATGCACACTATGCACAAACATACCTATGCCTTTAAAGCCTTTACACATCCTTACCCTAAACCTGAAAACTTCACAACGGCAATAAAAAAAAAAAAATCCTAATTGGAAATATGCCATAACAAATGAATATACTATCCTTCTTAAGAATCTAACTTGGGAGTTGGTTCCATCACCCATGAGTATCTTTTTTATTTTATTTTATGAATATGTGAGTTTGTTTATCAAAAAATAAAGAATACTTAATCATGGGGTTTGGGATGTTGAGGAGCATATGTGAGTTTCTCCGGCTAGCACTTGATTTCCCATGGTTATTTTTTTATGGCATCAAGTCCATGTTTGAAGTTAGGATTTCCAGGAGAATTGTATTCACAATGTAAATAAGGTTCCTCATGGATTTTGTGTTATATGTGCTACAACCCTTTCTAGTGTCTATTACTCTTTTCTTTTTTTTTTTGTTTTTTTTGGGGGGGTTGTAATTTCAGATTATGAATGTCATTCTTATTAGATACAAATGAGTATATAAAAATAAAATGTCCCTTTTATGGCTCTTTAGCAACAAAGTGCACTTGGTGGCATAAAGATTTCATCAATATTTTGGCATTGCTTTTTAGAAACTTTTAGTCTAGTAGCTAAAGCTATCACTATTAATATCATTTTTGCTATTGCTTATACCCAAAAGTAGATAATCAAACAATTAGTTTTCAAAAATGTATTTCTTTATGGCAATCTCAAGAAAGAAGTGTATATGTCTTAACTCCAAGGCTTTGTTGATCCCACACATCCTAGTTATGTGTGTTGTCTTTGAAAATCTTTTTATAGCCTAAAACAAGCCCTTTATGTATGGCACTAATGCCTAAGCCAATTTCTACAAAAATTTGGGTTCATAATGTAAAAAATTAACTTCTCATTATTTATTCTACATATACCCAAGTACAGTAGTTTTTAGTCCAATAGCTAAACCTATCACTATTAAGACCATTTTTGCTATTACTTCCTCCTAAAACTAGCTAATTAAATAATTAATTTTAAAAAATGCATTTCTTCATAAAAATCTTGAGAAAGAAGTGTATATGTTTCAACTTCAAGGCTTCATTGATCCCACACATCCCAATTATGTGTGTTGTCTGCAAAGATTTCTATATGACCTCAAACTAGCTCCTCATGCATGACACCAATGTCTAAGCCAATTTCTAAAAAAAATTGAGTTCATAATCTCAAAAACTTACTTCTCATTATTTATTCTACATATACCCATATATAGTATATTTCTGTCTTATCTATATGGATGATATTATATTAATAGGGAGCATAAATGCCCCTTTATCACAAATCCTACAAAAGCTCCAACATAAGCTTGATATCAAGAATCTTGGAACATTCCGTTACTTCATTGGCATTGAAGTAGGACCAACACCAACTATCTCACTACTTCATCAAGCCAAGTTTGGTCTTGATATTATTCATTAGGCCAAAATGGAAGATACACACGGCTTCTCTACCCCATGTAGTATTGCACATCCACCATGAATAACTTATGGCGATCCCTTCATCAATCCCACCCATTATAGAACCATTGTTGCTACATTACAATATCTAACATTAACCAAACCCATATATTGGTTACATTGTAAATACAACTTGCCAATACACACATGCACCAACAACAATTCACTGGCAATTTGTCAAATGTATTTTATGCTTCCTTGCTAACACAACACATCATGACATTCAACTTATCAAAACTAAAACTTTCATACTTAAGCCCTATTTTGATGCGAGATAAGCAACTAATGACAATGATCACAATCTATAAGAGGTTTGTGCACATTCCTTGACTTCAACTTAATTTCATAGAGTTCTTGAAAACAAAAGATTGGATCTTGTTTTAGCACAAAGGTTGAATTCAAAACTCTCACCCACACAACTATAGAAATAATTTGGATAGAAACCTTACCAAAAGACCTTTGCTTCTCTATGTCTCATCCAGCCACACTTTGGTGTGACAACCTATCCACTTTATATCTCATAGTGAATTTTGTCTTTCACATCTGCACCAAACCTATTAAAATCAAATTCTATTTCATTGGAAAATAGGCCAAAAACAAACAATTATTAATTTAGTTATTTCCTTAGTAGACCTACTAGCTGAAATCTTCATAAAAGGACTTTCCTTTACATGGTTCAAGCTTTTTCAAAATAAGCTTACAGTTTCAAACCGCCCATCAACTTGTGTTGTGGGGTATTAAATAAAAAGATTATTTTTTCCGATCCTACCACATTAACACGCCATGTTAGCAGCATCATGAAGTTGCAGCGGTTCAGATATTCTATGGGCACTTTAACACGAGAATTGATATGAAAATGAAAGGAATTCCACACAGAATGGAAAGCTTCTGTGGAACTGTATTTCGGTAACTTGGCCCTTCGACCAATCTTGACAACCCAAGAGTACTACTCACGGGATTTCTTACGAGGGAACCCCAGACCTTCTAATCCAGTCTAAACTGAATATTATAATGACTTCAATGCCTCTCTACACATCCTCATGTCCTATTTATACTAACACTTGGGTGATTAACGAGCTTAACAGCTTTAGCAGAATCGACTAACAAACTTAACAGCATTAACTACCTCAACAGCTCACCAACTAACTCCCGCACTTATTTATCTTATAATAGCTGATATGGATTCTCCAGCTAACGTGGCTAATGACTTATTGAGCTCGTTGCAGAAGTCCACCAGTCGGCACACGTGGACAAACAAGCGATGTTAACCCTACACGTCAAGCGTCTCTCCTGTCGTCTCCAACAAAAGCAAGCCCCTGCTCAATTCTTCCCAGCAACCGGAATCGTGTTTCTAGCCAGTCGAAGAATTGCACCATAAATTAACGGATTCTCGACTACTTTCCTCCATAACTAACCGTAGAAGAAATCCAAATGTTTGTTGTTTTCATCATGATTTGTAAAGCAATGTTTAGATTTTGCATTTAATTCATTGAGGGCTATATACGGAACGATTGTACGCAGTTTCATTCAACCAATTCCACTAAATCATTTGATTTTTCTCATCTGTTTGAGTTAATTCTTTCGGGTTAGCATAAGCAAGAAATTGATTTCGATTTCTTGCATTTTTCCGGCCTCTATCTATTTCCTCATATAGAATACCGGCCCTAATTTTCATGGCATCATACGTCGATCAATTTGAGAAAATGAGAAAACTAAACATTTTAGGTGAAAAATACGGCATCTAAAATGAGTAGTTTGCATGGCAGCGTCTTTCAATCTCTGAAGACGGGCTTCTGTTAACATAATTCTTAAGAATTCGAGTTATGGAGATTGGGATTGGTATTGGAGTACATGTTAAGTTTTATGTGTCTCTATACGTGTAATTGTCATTTTTATTTTCCTGTGGCGCTGGAAAGAAGGGTCGTGTGGAGGCACGGGCGAGGCCAGCTTCTGTTTCGTATTCATAGAATCTATCAAAATCATCGGCGGTGGGATGGGTTTGACGTCTTTGTCAATGCAAATTTAGTAGACTTAATCATAAGAAGGTGCTCTTATTATCGCATTCCCTTCATTGCCTTTTGTTTTGACGTCCGTCATATCTTAGGCAGGTACATGTAAGGGAATAGGAGAACAGAAGGGGACTCTGAAATATCAGTAGAATTATCCAATAACGGGGAAGCAATAACCGCTCAAGTAAAACGATTGGTGCCATCGGAGCAACGTAGTCGGAGTCAACTGATTTTTAAAAACAATGATATCCTCTTAAAGCGTAATATCCCTGTTAACAAAGAATCATCCTGTAAAAGGATTTAAGACATGACAGTCCCTCTAAAAGGTAGTCAAGGGCCCATAATGGTCACATAATAGAAATAACCAAAAACCTATAGACGTTGAATGTTAGGATTCATCCCAAAAAACCAACTTAATAGAATTTCAGCCATCAAGTTTTTGAGTAGGCATCATGTTAATTAGGTAAGCAACAATGATCATACAATGCCCTAAAAGTACTTGGAAATGGATGCATGATAATTAAAGGAGTATGCAACTTTTAATAGGTGATAATGTTTGCGCTCAATAACCCTCATTTTATTAAGAGGTGTTAATACATGAGTGCTAATAAAGAATACTATGAGAGTAAAAGAAGGATAAAAATCATAATTAAAGAAAATGTGAGCATTATATGCATAAACATGCTAAATCGCAGTCTTATTTTTGATGACTCATATTGTTTGAGGGTAGATTTGGGCCCTTTTAGTTTCTAGAGTGGTCGTGAGCCCGTTCCACGGAGCCAAGACCTGATTTTATTTATTTATCATCAGAAACATTTCTTTCCATTTTATCAGTAAGCATAACACATTTGACATCAACTCATCTGATTCTCTTGAATCGTACAACAACCACTCGAGGACTGGTTTTACAAGCTGGATGCTATAGAACTAGATTTTTTTGGGCCGCTTGTCGGCTTGTCAGTCAACAAGCAATCCAACTCCTTCACGAATCTTTCCATGGCCGGAGCCGGTAGGCAAAGTGGAACCACCGTTCCATTCTCTCCCTTACTGTTCTTGAAAGGAATGAAAAGGCTGAGTAATCCAGGCATGGCCCCACCCCCACCTTTTGCTGGACCACCATAAACCGGTTTGCCCCACCCAAAATCTATATCTAAGAACCCCACCTTTGTCACATCCGAGACTATACAAGATCGCACCAGGGTAACGTACGGTCGACCCTTAATTACCATCATATCAGCTACCGAATGCATGTACTCCTCCGTCACATCCTTCTTGGACTGCTTCACCAATTCCACAGCGTAACTCAGCGGATTCTCAGAGAGCTTCCCGGCAGTTGTTACCGCCGGGGAGAAGGCAAAGGCGTTACCGTAATAACCGGTGGGTAACGAAAGGTTGAATTTGGTTCGTGCGTTGACGATGCTCATCATGCGCACCTCCTCGTCGCTATCGGGTTGCAGGGCTAGGGTACGGCAACGCCAAACAAGGCCGGTGATCACCTCAAACGTGGAGTATCGACTGTGGTGAGGCGTCAACAATCTACGGATGGTGGACATCTCAGTGGGGCCGAAGAAGAAGGAGCGATGGATCATGTTGTCCGATGGGATAATGATACCCTTAGTGTCGGCGACCTCTTCGTACTCGCGGTGTATGCATGTGACGCGTGGTGGGTCCCTTGCACTGAGGAGGTGGCGCTGCCACACGGGTGAGATAGATGGGGCACGTGCACCACGAGTCATTTCAGCCACTGCCATCATGAAATGGACCAGCCCAAAGGCATCGCTCATGGTATGGTTGAGACGGAGGGCGAAGATGAATCCACCACACTTCAGGCGCGTCACCTGCAAAATTATTATTCTCAATATTTTTAAAAACATTAAACATATGAAAATATTTAAAATTAAACAAAAATTAAAACAGATTATCCTAAATTCTAATATCTTATAAATAAAGTATGACTTAATTGAGTTCAGAGAACAAATCTATACTTAATATTGTTTAATGATGGGAGATTTGCCATCAATAATCACCAACAAAGTAGGGTGAGTAAGCTCGTTGCAGAATCCTTATTAGATCAAGTCTGAGAAAAGTAGTGGGTGACTCTAGTTCACCTTGGCTGGAAGGGTAAGTCATCCGATTTAGACAAAATAAAAAATATAAGACAGGAAGGACATGCAAATATCGAGCAGGCTTTCGCAAAACAAAGCCAGCTCGAAGCATATTTGTTAGGATGTAGTCCTAGAAGAGTCGAATCTTGTGGCCTAGAGCTCTTTTTCCAAATACTGAAGGGAAAAAGGAATAACTTGTTTAACCCGTAGAAAACATATACATAAATCTTGACAAGCAAATTTCACAGTTGCGGGGAGAAAAATAAAAAATAATTGGGTTTTTTAAAGTTTCTTCGAGCCTTAAAACTGCATCCATGGAAACATGAAGATGTGAGAAGTTGTCTTTCCGTTATATCATTCAACACATCAACAAAAGATTTTAGATGTTCAAAGAGAGGTTCGGGAGTTTTTTTAGCAGAGCATGCACCTGAATGAGCAGTAAAGGGCAATTCAGAATCCCAGCAGAGCCAGGAACGTCATAAAGGAGTTCCTGCAGTGGAAAGGGGGGCTGGAGAGCGTCTCCAAACTGATGTAGAGTAACATCAGCATCGGCCTCGATAAACACGATACCCTCACCCGTGCACTCCACCACAAGCTTGCGGCCCGCGCCTTCCCTCAGCCTGCCAGCGAATGGATAGTAAAATACTAGCGCTTGAGCAAGTGCCTTCCTGATGACTTTCACAGGGTCTTTCCCTTGCATCGAGGGATCATGTCTGTAGAATTGTATAACTGGGATTTGAAACCGAAGAGTCTCTTGGTCATCAATATCAGAGAGTGGTTTGAATTCATGGGGTGTGGGCTTAGCAGGAGCAACCAGTTCTGGTTGGCTCCTCCGTACTGTGAAAACCAGAGCGGTACCTGGTCCTACCATTTTATGCCAACAAAGTGGAAGTGATCAAAGAAGGACTGGTAGTTTCTTGCGGGAGTGAGTGTCAAGGGGCTGCTTGAGGTAGGTATTTATAGAAGGAAAGTGAGAAGGGACAAGGGTTTTTTAGTCTTCGTGCTAGTGGGAACTCGCACTATGGTTGTTGTGAGAAGTTGCGTTGAGATTCTCCGGGCTGAGTAGACTTAATTTATTACGGACTTGGTTTAGACTGATCGGCGGATGGCTTGGTTTCTTCGATATTGTTTTCGAGTAAATTACTCCTCTAAGTTAGGAACTGCGCGATTCAGAGAGTGTGTTTTATCAATACTCTAAGTTTCTATCTTATTTGACCACTCAAATGCCTGAGAGTTTTTTTTTTCCCCCTTTTTCCGGAAAGTGTAGAATCAATTGTGTACGGATGAACTTACTCATTTACTCCCAACTGATGGGCTTCTAGGGAGTTTATCTGCATGTAATCTCATTGCCAGAATGTCACGTCACCGTACAAAAAGGAGGAGAACTGAAAAGGCACGTCACCGTACAAAAAGGAGAATTGAAAAAATAAAATGGCGTATGTTCACACGGGCGACACCACCGAGGAAAGAAAAGACCAATTCAAAGTCGCCCGCACAGCAACCCACTTCTCCTCTGATTTTTGGGAGTTTTACAAAACATCCAAATGTAAAATAAAAGGCACTTAACTGAAAAGAAAATAGTTATTTTATTACTATGAAAGAAAAAAAGAATCATCAATCCTAATGATGAAATTTTTGGTTCAAAATACAAAAGATTTTAAGGTTCTTCATGAGCTCAAAATACAAAAGATTTTAAGATTCTTCGTGACAACAATATTTGGAATTAATTTAGTATTAATTCATCATCAATATGAGATGTTTTATGTTCATTCAAGAAATAAAAGTTATTTTTCTCTATTATTCTTTATATTGTTCTTTATAATTGTTTTTGTTTATTATCATTTTTATAAGAATTTTTACAATATATTATAGAAAATTTTATTTTAACTTGATATAAAATATCAAATCGTATAAGTGTCAAATATTGAAAAGATCCAACAATACTATGGTAATGTGTTGGATCTGAGTATGGTTCACCATTATTTATAGATGGTGGATGATTTGTGGTGAATGGTATAGGTACTCCTCGAGCTTCATTCATATAAGTGTCGAATATTGAAGATAATCAACAATATTATGGTAATGTGTTGGATCTGAGTATGATTTACCATTATTTATGGATGTTGGATGATTTGTGGTGAATGGTATAGGTACTCCTCAAGCTTCATTCATATTTTGTTAACATCACATGTTAATACATGTATGCTCCACCTCTTATTCATTGGGCATTTGTAAAATGTATTTTACGATTTTTGGTTAACACACCTAGATATGATATTCAAATAACAAAAACATCAACTAATAATCTTCATGCATATTCTAATGTTGGATGGGCTGGTGATCATGATAATCGCAAATCAACAGGAGAATATTATATTTTTCTTGGAAAAAATATAATTTCTTGGAGTTATAAAAAGTAAAAGACTATTCCTCATTCTAGTACAAAAGCTGAGCTAAAATGTTTTGTTGATATTGTTGCAAAACTTATTTGGATAGAAGTTTTATTACAACATCTCCATGTAAAATAATTTCATCCTCCAACACTTTGGTATGATAATTTATCAGCATTTTATCTAACAACTAACCTTGTTTTTCATACAAGAATAAAACATGTTGAAATGATTTTCACTTTATTTGTAAAAGAATCAAAACAAAGAAACTTTTTATATCTTTCATTTCTTCTATTGATCAAACAACTACATATTTACAAAAAGTCTCTCCTTTACTCAATTCTAGCTATTTCAAAACAAGCTCACGTACAGATTGACATGTTAACTTGTCAAGGGATGTTAGAATGTCACATCACCAAACAAAAAGGAGAATTGGAAAACGTCCAAGGAGAATTGGAGTTCTAAAAATGATTTTCACTTTATTCGATGTGTGTATCACATGCATGACACCATCAATGCAAGAAAAGACCAACTTAATGATGTGTGCATGCATCTCATGCATGTCGTCTTCTACCTTACGTCCGCACAGCAACTTGACTTCTCCTATGATTTTTGGGAGTTTTACAAAACGTCCAAGGGTGAAATAAAAAGCATTTTGGCCATTTTATTACTATGAAAGAAGAAAAGAATCATTAATTCTAATGAAGATTTTTTTGCTCAAAATATAAAATTTTTTAAGGTTCTTCATGGCAATTGTTTTTGAAATCAATTTAGTATTAATTTATCATCAATATAAGATGTTTTACATATGATTTCCGATTACTATAAAAAGGTAGTCAAATTGTATATGAAAATCATCTAAGAAAATACAAGTTATTTTGCTATATTATTCTTTACAAATATTTTAGTTTATTATCATTTTTATAAGAATTTCTCCTATATATTGTAAAAACTCTTATTTTTACTCCCGTCTCGGCGTGCATAAAATTGTGGATTTCCAATATCACATCCTTTGATTTTTTGGAATATTGTGAACGTCAGCACTGGGGGCGGCTTTTCCAACTTAGAGCCAATGCTGGTGAAAGGTCAGCATCAGAAAGGAGGGGATGCGTTTTTATCCCCGAGGTGGACACCTCAGGCACTTTGAGCACCCGTGAATGAAGAACTGGGTTATTAATGGTAGCTCTCCAAAAATCAAGCCCCGGTTGTACCCACAACCGAAAAGTCAATAAAAGAAATTTCATTATTAAACCACAGTCCGATACGGCAGCTCCTCTTACCCTCAGCGCTCTTGTCCCTATCGGAAGAGACGTGTCTTACTAAAACGGGCCCGTTAGAGTCTCTCTTTGCCCTGTTGTTTTCGTGCCAGTACCAGTCTAATTTGAAGATCTAATAAAACATGCAACACATTGACACCGATTTCGGTGAGAAAAAACGAGAAGTTCTGACAATCTCGGACCCGTAACTTGAGGTTCATGCATTTAGTTGTTGTAAGTGTAGGTTCATGCATTTAGCTTTTGTAAGTGTCGAATCGACTCCATATAGGATGCCCCTATGTTTGGGGTTCCCAATAGGTAAGGTTTTTAGGAAAATACAAATTGAGAAAATAATTTATTCCAGAGTAGGTTTAAAATTTCTAGTAAATTTTTTTTATATAAAAGATGTTTCATCTCATTATTTTCTATTAAGATGATCACAAGTTTATCCGAATCCGTTACTTTCACCAAAACCATTATACAGTTTCGTTTGAACTAATTATAAGTTTAGCCAATGATTTAGCATGAATGATTGCGAACTGGTCTAAACAAAATAAGTTTATTTGCCAACTACCCCCAGTTTACTTCTCATCTGATCTTCTTTTCAACATGATGAGTTTCATAGTATTATGTGTTCCACGATCTAGATCAATTGATGGTTTTTGGAAAAGAAAAGTAGTTAAGGAGTTAGCCAGCGGAAGTTTAAAAGTTAAAAGAGACGAAAGTGAAGATTGATGGCACTTTTGGAAAGATAAAAGGTAACGAAAGTGGAGAGAAATAAAAGGAAGGAAAGAAAATGATAGGACGGAGTTCCTCTCCACAATAATAGGAAGGAAAGGCTAAACTTTTATTGAACTACTTTTGATGACTTAATAACCGACTCACAATTTTCTAGGGACTTTTAGAACCGACTCTTATTTTTTAGACAACTCTCCATTTGACGCCTCCTACAAAACAAGTTGCTAACTTTTCTACCAATTTCAGGACTTGATCTCTAACATGCTGGAACATATTAGAACGTGCTAGAACATCTCCTGTTTTTCACAAAAAAATGCATTAATTCTAAACATCAATGGACTATTTTTCAATGTTTTGTCCTGTTGCAAAAATGACTTATCATATAAACACATAGACACATAAATTAAACTATAAACATACAAGAGACATAAGATTTAGGAGGTTTAAACCAATACAATTTTTTATGTCGCCTACATAGCTACATGCCCCTTCTCCTCTTATTAGGTTTCTTCATGAGAATAAAAAGGTACTAATTACAAGATTCACACACAACTCTCACACAACTATTCTTAATACTCACAACAACATACTTAATTCTCTTTTGGCCAATAACTACTAGGTTGCCGCCTTCATGAGGTGTTGGCTACTGCCTTTATAAAGAGTAACAATCTTTTTTGCTTTTTCTTTTTTTTAGCCCTTAGGGTTTTCATGTGATCTTTCTTTTTTATACTAGAACTAAAGAGAGTCCTAGCTGGACTAAGAGTTTTAACCGAGGAGAATAACTTCTAGAATATTCCTAATCAATACAAAGAAGAATAACTCCTAAAATATTCCTATAATATATATGGAATATATCTAGACTTATTAATTTTCATTACAATCATAACATGTCCTGAAGTTGTCTAACAAGGGCAAGAAAATTGTTATGCATGACTTTGAAACCGAAGAATGTGATAAAAGGGAATTAGAAAAGGAGAAGAGAAAGGCCCTCTTGATGTTTCTCAACTAAGGTCAATGTCCTCTAAACTAAAAAACACACTCCAGTTAGAGATGAAAGCCAAATTTTACATTCTTGATTTTCAGGCAGCAAAATGATACTCATATAGAACATATATTACGAGGCACACTCATGATAACCCCTTTTATCATTTGCTTTCTGTTTTGAGGTCTAACATATCTTTAATACTTGCCTCATAGTGCGATTTCTTTAGTCTTTGTTTTATACCAAGCAAACTTTATGAGTTGCATATAGCTGAACAAAAAATGGAAAAGTACCCACAAAGCACTAGTGCGAAGTACACAAAATACACATTTTACATAATGGCAAAGACTTGGCCAAACGTTTGAGTCTCTCCTATCATACAACGCCTATGAAAGTACTGGCAAAAAGAAAGTTTGAAAAGTCAAAAGAAGCTTCTCCTAAGCTTCTCCCTTTTCTCTCCACAGTTCCTTACCTGAACATCAAAATAGAGCACGCAAACCCAGGCTAAACCCAGGCAGGCAACCATAGGCAACTGTTGGTGTTTAAACTCTGATTGTACGCTTTGCTGTTACCTCTATTAATGCATTGCTAGCCTTTGAGCTAAGCTAGCTATTCCTCCTTTACACTGTATAAATACACAATCGTGTATCACCATTCTCAAGCTACTGTTGTAGTATGTTTTTCTTGAATAAACACACTTTTCTTAAATTCTCTCTCTCATTCTTCTTGTTGTTTTCCAACTTTCAATTGGGCATCAGAGTAGGTCCTTTTCTAGGATTTTTTCTCTTTTGCTTCCTCGATTCTTCTTTGACTAACTAAATCTTAAATGGCCACTGAAAAGACTCATTATCCTTTCCCACATGCCATTAACATTGCAAATTTTGTCAATGTTAACCTTAATGGCAAAAACTATTTGGCATGGGTTACATAAGCGAAATCACTTGTGAAAACTCAGAACCTTATGGGTTTTCTTATGGGAGAAACCCAACCTCTAGCCAAGAAGATTGTTAGAGAAAGAAGTCATTGACCATATTTTAAGCTTGAAACAGCAACACAAGTGTGGCAAACTTTGGCCAATAAATTTGCACAAAAGTCCAAATCCCAAGAGTTTACCCTTCTTGCACAACTTCATACTCTCCGGAAAGAGAACCACCCACTTGTCGACCATCTGAGTGACTTCCAATCCATTCTTAACTAGTGAAGCTCCATCGGCAAACCAAATTCAGATTCGAGAAAAACCTTTAGGTTGTTGCAAAGCCTTGGCAAGACTATGAGTCCTTTAAATAGACCATGCTTAAACCTCCAGTTTCGTGCTGTGAAGATGTAATTTTGTAGCTTCAGGCTTGTGAATCCAGACTCCTCATCTATGCCCATCCTCAAAATGAAAATGTTTTATTTGTTACTCAGTGCTTTAGGCAAGGAAGAGGTAGAGGACAAACAAGAGAATGAGGTCGCTTAGGTCAAAACTTCTCTTTGCAAGGTAGGGGCTTTATACCTGCCACTCAGAATAATATAAATCAGAAATGAAGACCTCCCCAAAAACAAGAAAATCCTCAACAAGGCAAACAACAAGGTATGCACACTATTATAACTTGGTAAATTTATCTTAAACGTGTTCATACAATGATGTATTTTTTTAGAGGTTCGACCACAATTATCAGCAACAAGTTCTAGCAACTCTGGCTTTTCTTCATGTTGATCAACCTCTTGAAGATGGCTGGGTTATTGGCTTTACTACTACTTCCCACATAATGAATGATGTTGGTAAGTTAATAGATTTTTCTTCATACATTAGATCAAATAAAATTATGGTGGGTAATGGTGATTACCTTCTTATCACTCACATTGGAAGTACCTCTTTAAATGATGGCTCACTCTCTCTTAAGTTTATCCTTGTAGCTCTTAAGCTGCAGAAAGATCTTCTATCTGTGTCTCAACTCACCGATGATCAACTAGTATTAATTGAAATTGACTCTAATTCTTTGTCTATTAAGGACAAGATGACCAAGGAAATATTGGCCAAAGGGGTTAAGAAGGGATGCTTGTATGTGTTACCTACCTCCAAAGACACAACATTTTTCTCCTATTGGCAGCTTACTATTGGCAGAAACATATGGCACTCTTGTCTTGGCCATCCCAGTGAGAATGTTCCAAACTCTTCCTTGAAGAAGAAGTTGATATTTGTGTCAAAATCATCTTTATCAATCTTTTGCTCTAATTGTTGTTAAGGAAGGAGTACCAAACTTTTGTTTTGTTCCTAAAAAAATTGTGCATCAGCACCCCTTGAAAAAGTGCACTCAGACTTGTGGGGTCCTAACAATAGAATAATTTATATTATGTAGTGTTTATGGATGATTTCAGCAAATTCACTTGGATATATCCACTTCAAGATAAACATGATTTATTCAAGACTTTTGTCATTTTTCATACCATGGTTGAGAAACAAATTGAACTTCCAATCAAGATCTTGTAATGTGACAACGGGGGTGAATTTGTCAATAATAGAATGGCTGCATACTTTGCTGCAAATGGAATAATACAACAAATGTCTTATTCTTATACGCCTCAACAAATGGTTTAGCTGAAAGAAAATACAAACATATAATTGAACGGGGAAGGACTCTCATGATATAGTCTAGTATTCCAAAATAGTTCTGGTTAAAAGCTTTTATGAAAATAGCTTTTCTAATTAATAGACTTCTGACTCCAGTACTTGAAGGAATTTCTCCTTTTGAGAAGCTCTATAGGCACAATCCTGATTATTTAATATTACATTCATTTGGTTGCGCATGTTATCCTCATTTGAAACATATTTTTTAAGATAAATTGGCACCAAGGTCTTTAGAATATATTTTTCTTGGGTATAGCCTACCACACAAAGGGTATAGATGGTATCATGCATTCTTTGGACAATTATCATTTTGCGCCACATGTTATTCAATGAAGATCTTTTCCTTATCAAGGAACGAGTCCCACACCATTCGAGTGCTAACTCTCAATCTCTGAAACAACATGAAGAATATCCTCTCTTGAGTGGTTCCATGACTCCATCATGCACTGCACCAACTGCTAATAAAGCAGCTTGCTAACAAGTTGAGAATGATGAAATGAGCTTTTCCACACATCACATCCTGCTGAAAACTCACTGACCTTTTAACTCTTCTCCACATTCTCAAGCTTCAACTTCAGACCATTTATTATTGCCCTTAGCACATGGCACATAAGAAGCCACGTCCCATACTCCATTATCATGCCAAAAAGACAACTCACAAAGGGACCACCATGCATTTGATGACTTCTCGTCAGAATTTGTGACTCCTTATGTGCCTTTGTAACATTCTCCAAGACCTATGGTTTTTGATGATTTTATGTCAAATTTTGCTAAAGAAGCCATTCCCTCTCATGTTTTGGTGCAAGAAACTCAAGGTCCACAGGTTGATCATAATATGGTTAATGAACAACACAACATGCTCAAATCTTGCTCCTCTCCACCACCATTGGAAATTCCTTCATCCATAAGCTGAACCCATCCCATGATTACAAGAAGTCAAGTTGGGATTTATAAACCCAATCCTAAATATGCATTTAATACTAGTACTATGGTTCCTACTCCTTCTAAGATAGTTAAAAAAGCCCTTCAAAATTCAGGATGGAAAGTTGTAATAGATGATGAAATTAGAGCACTTCACCGAAATCAAACATGGATTTTGGTTCTATGCACAAGTTCAGAAAATCTTGTTGGTTGCTGTTGGGTTTTTAAAACTAAGTTGGTTGCCAATGGATATGTTGATAAATTAAAGACAAGACTTGTAGCCAAAGGATTTCATTAAGAGGTAGGAATTGACTACTTAGAGACCTTTAGTCCTATAGTTAGACATACCACTATTTGGGTGGTCCTTTCAGTTGCTCTAGTGAGAAATTGGCCACTTCTCCAATTTGATATTAATAATACTTTCCTACATGGCACTCTTTCGTAACGAGTTTACACATATCAACCAGCAAGATATGAAGATCCTTCAAAGCCTGATCACATCTGCAAGTTAAAAAGAGGTATTTATGGTTTGAAACAAGCCCCCAGGGCTTGGTATGACAAGTTTGTTTCTTTTATGTTTGAATATGGTTTTACCGTCTTACTAAACGATTCTTCTTTGTTTATTTATGATACAAGTGATGTTTAAATTTGGCTTTTTCTTTATGTTGATGACTTGATTATCACTGGATGTTCGTTGTAATACATCAATGATGTTCGTTGTTTATTTATGTAGACTCACTAAGCACCAAATTCGCTCTTAAACAACTTGGTGATTTACACTTTTTCTTAGGGCTTGAAGTGTATAAAAGTACTTCTAGCCTATTTTTAAACCAAAAACAATATGCATTTGATCTTTTGCATAGAGCTTCAATGGAATCCAATAAATCCATTTCAACTCCTCTAGCCACGAAACTTCCACAACTTAAGGAACCAAATTGTCCTTTTACCTTACCTTCCACCTTCTGCAACTTAGTTGGGTTATACAATACCTTACTTTCACACGTCCAGACCTAACCTTGGCTGTAAATAGGCTTTGTCAAGCCATGCAAAGTCCTACTTTGTTGGATTACCACAATCTTGAACGAGTTTTGAGATATGTTCATGGCATTGTTGACTACGGCTTCCATCTTCACTCCAATAACTCCTTGGATTTATATGGTTTTGCATATGCAAATTATGTAGGTTGTTTCGCCACCTATCATTCTACCTCAAGTCTTTGCTTCTTTCTAGGGGTGAACATTATGTGTTGGAGCTCCCGTCGACAATCTACAGTGTCACGGTCATCTACTGAAGTTGAGTACAGAAGCCTGGCTATTCTTGTTGTTGAATCAAGCTGGATTTGCTCTTTTCTCTGTGATTTGTCAGTACCTCAACCATGGCCCACTCCTTTTCACTCCGACAACATAACCACTTTAACATTTACCACAAAGCCAGTTCTTCACAACAAGACCAAGCACATTCAAGTGGATTATCATTATGTTCATGAAAAGGTTGCTCTTGGAACTCTTGTCACCATCTATGTTCCTTCCTTTGCTCAACTTGTAGACATCCTCACTAAGCCGCTCTCGTGCTCATCGTTTTGCTTGTTTCGCTCCACACTCAGCGTCATGCCACTTGTCCCACCAAGTTTGTTGGGGGATAAAAAGCTAAATTAGCAAAATGCTAAGCAACGTTATCCACCCAAAAGGAAAAACAAGTTTGAAAAGTCAAAAGAAGCTTCTCCTTAGCTTCTCCTTCTTCTCTCCACAGTTCCTCACCTAAATATCAAAATAGAGCATGCAAACCTAGGCTAAACCTAGGCAGGCAACCGTAGGCAACCATTAGCATTTAAACTCCGATTGTACACTTTGTTATTACCTACATTAATGCACTGCTAGCCATTGAGCTAAGCTAGCCGTTCCTCCTTTACACTATATAAATGCACAATCGTGTATCACCATTCTCAAGCTATTGTTGTACTCTATTTTTCTTGAATAAACGCACTCTTCTCAAACTCTCTCTCTTTTTCTTCTTGTTCTTTTCCAACTTTCAATTGGTTCATAGTTTGAATACGGAGTTTCGTTGCCCACTAATGGGCTCCTTAATCAACAAGAAATCCAAATCCTTCACAAATCGTTCCATGGTTAGGCCAGTCAAGCAAACTGTAACCAATATGCCATCTTCTCCCTTGCTATCCTTGGTAGGAATATAAAACTTACCACTCCAGGGATTGGCTCCACCACCATTTTGGGTGCCCCACTATAAGTTGCTTTGCCCCACCCAAAGTCCACCTTTTTGAAGCCAATACGCATTGTATCAACCACTTGGTATGGTAGAACCAGGTTGAAACAGGGGAAACCCTTGATCACCGTCAAGTCAACGAAAGACCCCTACTTCACCAGTTTCAGCGCATAATCAATTGGATTCTCACAAAGCTTCTCTGTGATTGTTACTACTATGGTGGGTGTGATAGCATTTCCATAGTAACCGGACAGTAAACGAGGGTAAAATTTAGCACGTGTATCAATGGGGAACAATAAGAAGTTAAAGTGCAATGGTTTGGCAACAACAAAGGCATGTGGTAAGTACCACGAACATGCAGTAGTGGCTTAGGTGAGGTGGCATGGGTCTTTGGAGGGCAGACTACTCGGCGAAGCCAAAGAAGAAGCAACGGCGAGTCATGTCAACGTGTGGGAAGACGTTGCTCTTAATGTTGATCACTTCCTTGTACTCAAGGTGTGGGCACATCACGTGTGGTGAGTCTTGAGCGTTAAGAAGGTGTCCCTGCCATGCGAGAGAGATGGATGGGGAAGGCGTATCACTCGCCAGCTCGCTCACGGCCATTAAGAATTGACCCAGGCCGGCGGCATCACTCATGGTGTGGTTGAGGTGCAGGGCGAAGATAAATGCACCACAATTAAGCCATGTCACCTGGTAGTCACTAAAAAGAGGAGTAAACGAACAAGGTTGTTTTAGTTGATCAACGTTAAGAGAGATGAAATGGGAGAAGTTATTTTTTAATCACCCCAAAAAGGCTTTGGTGTTTTTGTGCTTATGAGGAACAACTTGTTGCTTATAACTCTCTTCCATAATGATGAAGGTGTTGAGGAATCTAGTAAAGACACATCCGAGTCACACTATTGAAGCTCAAAGTCATGAATCAATTGACAAGACTTCCAGTTTAGTTATTGCATTAACAAGTCAGACTTCCATCTTTTTTGTAGCTCTACTTCCAACTCAGTACAACGACTTTAACTATCAGCCTAGTCGTTAGGAAGTTTAACCGATTCTATTTTGTTGTTATAACTTGAGTGTTCACTAATTAGTCTAAACTATCCTTATATAAACCTATATAAACAATCTTCCAAGCTTGTATATGTGTGGTTTTCACTAATCAAAGGGAGCGCTTCGAGGTTATACTAAGCATTTCCCTCCCTTTCTTTGGATTTCATTTTTCTTTTGAAGGGAAACAAGCAATTTGTTGAACATAGAAACTATTTGAATTCCCAATTACAGGAGAAAGAAAAAAAGTCCAATACCGTCCAAAATGCTAATAATGTGGAGTCTCTTTTTCTTTTTTACCTAAGTGCTTATTGTGGTGAAGTTTCTTCTTTGTTATGGAGTTTATACATCATTCGATTCTTAGGCAAAATTTTATTTTTCTAAGCTTTCTTTCGTTCACTAGAATAAGTATCCTGGAAAAACCTAGAGTCTGTGCAAGTGCCTCTCAATTGACTCTAGCCGGGTCTTTCCCTTGCATTGACAGATCATTTTTGTAGAATAGTATTACTGGCATTTGAATTTGAAGATTCTCTTGGGTATCAATATCAAAGAGCTCTTTAAATTTATGTGGTGTGGGCTTAGCCGGAGCAACTAGTTCTGGTTTGCACCTTCGTTCTGTGAACACTATGGAGGTGTCCAGTCTTGCCATGCCAAGAAAATGGGTATGAAAGAAGTAAGAAATGGAGTTTTGCTGCAGTTTTGCGTGTTAGGAAGATTTTTGAACTGGTATTTGTATAAAGAGATGAAGAAGACATACAACTTCTTGGTTTTATTATCGAATTGTGGGATTCGGTTTGGCTCCAAATAAGGACAGGGTTGTCTTCTACTAAAGAAATTACACCGAAACGTGAAGCATCAAATGCTGAAAGCATACTTATTGGGAAATTAAGAAACTAAGCATAACCAATGGCAATTTTTTTAATCCAAAAACGTGCAGTATCACATGGTAGGTTCCATTGGGAAATTGAGAAAGCAAGCACAACCAGTGAAAATTTTATTTTAATAGAAAAATGCCCTGTATTGCATGATTGGTGCACCTCCCAAGGAGAAAACTATCAAATAAAAAGTCATGTTTTTTTTTCAGATCTATCACATCATCATGCCACTTTGAGTCCAGTTGTCGGTACACATGAGAAGTCTCGCCATGCCAGCCCTATTCTTTGCGCATTGTCATCTCTAGCGAAGCCAGGACACCGTAACACTGTTGACACCAACCGGATTCAATTTTCATACTCTTATATGTTTCCTCATATGGAACACCAGCTCTCACTTTCATCACATCGTACGTCGACCAATTTGAGAGAATGAGAACTAGACTTTTGGGATGTTGAGAATAGTGTACATAGACAGCCCAAAAAAAAGTTACCTGGAGAAAAACACGGAGATTCAGAATGAGTACATGGTTATATTAAACCATGGTTATCTGAAGGCAGTAGTTCTTAAAGATTCGACTCATGGAGATTGGGGAAAATGTTATTGGAGTACATGGTTATTTTTATGTTAGTCTCTCTCTGTATAGTTATCATTTTATTTTCCCCTGGCGCTGGAAAGAAGGGTCGTGAGGAGGCAAGGGTGTTGCAAGTTTCTGCCTCGTATTCCTGGAACCTATTAAAATCGTCAGCCGCAGGCTAGGTTTGACGTCCATTACAACGCAAATTTAGTACACTTAATCTCATTAAAGCCTTGTGTTATGTGTGTACTTAGCGGATTGGGTTACTGGTTTTAACTCGGGAAAATGGGGGAGAAATTCCACCATGTAAAGTCGTTTTTTGCCTCTGGTTTGTTGTATATAGGTCGGATGGGTGAATGGAAACTTTGTAAAAACGTAAGAAGAGATGTTGGCAAGAAGAGACCCTTGGGAGAAATTCCAAAAAGCATTACAAAGTTCTCAAAAGCCCTAAGGAAGCCTCTCGACCTGGCTTACTTATAACCCTATTGGTGCCCAGCAAGGTGACATGAGGAGGTCAAAATGCAGAGCTTGAGAAGTAAGGCCCTCTCATGACCTTGCTAACACCTATCACCTTCCCTAATTAATACTCTGCGTTACAACGCTTTTCTACCCACGCTTTTGACTGACAACTCTCTCTTCTCTTCCCTCCACATAACTTGAGAGTTCCAAGGAACTCGTTTTTCAGAGTGGTCCAAATATCCTGTGGAGTGGTTGCCTATGAGATCCAATTTAAGGCAATGCTTGAGACGAAAAGTTGCAACACCATACGTGTCTTGAGTTCCCTTTCAACATTCTTTGTGCCTTTCTCGTTCACTAGCAGAGAGTTAGCTATCATCTGAAACTTTTGGGATTCCATTCTCAACAATCCCACATCCCTTGGCATTTGAGGAAGGTGGTCATACGAAGATCGGTAGTGGAATTTGCGATCTAGGAATCAAGGGTGGAGGTTATGAGGTGGAAGAAGAGGCTCTTGCCAAAGTTGAAGCCATAAGGGATTATGCGGATGACAGAGATTGAAACTAGAGAAGGAAGTTGGATATAGAACCAGATCAAGAACTAGATGGCTCCGATGCCACTATTGTATTTTGCAGACAGAGAAAGAAAAATGAGGAAGAACCTTAAGCAAAACAAGAACACATTAAACAAACGTAGTCTTGGGAATTTTTCATAGAAGTTAAATCAAAAGTTTTCAAGTGGTTTTCCTTACAGGACTTCAAACTTAAGACTTCAGCGGGTTAAATAGCAAAATAGCTCTCATGGCTTTAGACTTAAACCACTACTTGACTCAACAAGAAAAGCAGGACTATCTTTTTTCTTTTATAAAACACGGATGGTCTGCTAGAATTCTCGTGCTATCTGCTGCCTCAAATGAAAGTCCTACATACCTACTTTTTTTTTTTTTTTTTTGTTTTTAATGTAAGTTGCATTAATGAAATTAATATACAAAAGCACAGGGGCATACCCCAGTATTACAACAATTTCCAAAAGTAAACTAAGAGTAAGCAAAAATAGAGGTTGGAAGCCTCCAAATCTCACTCAAAAATACATTACCTTGAGAGGGTTTGATATTGTGAAGCAGAGAAGCTCTTCCTCGTACAATTTTCCTTACTTTAGCCAACAAGATTAGAATGTCAACTAATGTATTTTTAAATCTTCTTCTATTCCTTTCTGCCCAAATGCAATAAATACAAGCTAGAAAAGATATTTTAAGAATTTTTGCAGCCAGATCTTTACCTTTTGATGCTTTAATCATCCAGTTTAATTCTTCATTCCATCCTCTAATGTGACGTCGAATTCCATTTTGAGCAAGGATATTTTTCCAAATCACCGTTGTGCATGGACATTCAAAAAAGAGATGACTCCTGTTTTCTACTTGAACCTGACAAAAATCACAGTATTGGTTAATTGTAGGAAGCCATTGTACCATTCTCTCTGCTGTAGAAAGTTGATCATGGCAAACTAGCCATCCAATAAAGTTATGCTTGCAAATCCCACCAGTCCAAATTAGTTCATACCAATCTACTTTTTCATTAACTGGTTGCAGATCTTGATAAGTAGCTTTGCAACTGTAGGCAGGGCTAAAAAGAACCGAGGTAAGCATAGGCCTTAACTTGAGGAGGCCTCTCCAACTCCATGCCATTGAACCTTTGATTTGAATCTGCATTACTGAAATTCTTTTACATTTAGTGCTATGTATCCACTTACTCCATAATGATTCATCTGGCTGATTTATGAGAGTCCAAAGCATACGTCCTAGAAGGACTTTATTCCAAAGTTTAAGGTTCGGCAATCCCAATCCCCCTTTCTTCTTTGGTGAGCAGACAGTTTGCCAAGCAATTTTGTGGGAACGTTGTATATCCATACTTCCTGCCCATAAAAAGTTCCTAATCTTTTTCTCTATTTCATAAATTGTTTATTTTGGCAGTAGGAAAACTTGCATCCAAAATGTACATGTAGAAATTAGAACTGATTTTGATAACTGCAATCTTCCAGCAAAGCTTAGATGCTTCATTCCCCAACCTTCTATTCTGCTAAATATTTTATCTGTCAAACCTTTGCAGTCAGCATGAGTAAGCCTTTTTGTAATCAATGGAACTCCAAGATATCGAATGGGGAGAGTACCCATGGGAAAAGGTGAGTGATCTAAAATGAAAAGCTGTTCTTGTTCTGATAATCCTGAGAAGAATATTTGGCATTTACTTGGATTATAATGAAGACCTATAAGTTCACCAAACTCCTCCAAAGCTTCTATAAGACAAAGCACTGAATTTACATCTCCATGGGAAAAAAGAAACAGATCATCAGCAAAACACAAATGGGTGATTTTCTCATTCTTGCATCGCCAATGGAACTTAAAACCTGTTGTGGAGGTTTTTCCAATAATAATTCTGTTTAGTATTTCCATAACAAGTACAAATAGATAAGGGGATAATGGGTCTCCCTGTCTCAATCCATTGGTACCTTCAAAGTAACATGCATGCTCTCCATTGAAATTTACTGAGAACCTTGTTGTAGAAATGCATTCTCCTATCAGATCAATTACATGTTGAGGAGTATTAATAGCTTTTAGAACCCCTAATATAGCTTCCCACTTAACCATATCATATGCTTTCATGAGATCAATTTTGATGGCCACTCGCTTACCTTTATCATCTTTATGATAATTGTGAAGTAATTCCTGACATAGCATAATATTCTCAAAGATCTGGCGTCCTTTAATGAATGCAGTTTGGTTTTGGCTTACTACTGATGGGATAATCACATTCAACTTCCCAACTAACATCTTAGATATAATCTTGTAAAGAACATTGCAACATGCTATTGGTCTATAATCTTTATTGCCACAAGGATTAGGAACCTTTGGAATTAAGGATAACAATGTAGAGTTTATAACCTTCAACATCTTCCTAGATGAGAAGAACTCTAATATAGCATCTTCTACGTCTCTTCCAATGATAGGCCAAGCTTTCTTATAAAAGAAACTATTATACCCATCTGGATCAGGAGCTTTAAAATCATGAATTCCCCAAAGAGCTTTAAGAACATCGGAACGTTCAAATCTTATTGTACTAAAAAGTGTACTTACATCATCACCATGAAATAAAGATGTGTACCTTTCACAGTTGGTGAAGTTCCTACTAGCATTACCAAGAATAGATTTATAATATGCAATAATAGCAGTTTTCAAGTCCTCTTCTTCTGTGATAACTGATCCATCTTCTAGAACTAGTCTGCAAATTCTATTCTGAGCTCTCCTTCTCATCAATGATGCAAAGAAAATTTTGCTATTATTATCTCATTCTTTTAACCATAAGTTCCTTGATTTCTGTTTAAGAAGGATTTCTTCATGTTTACTCATAGCAAGTAACTTCTCTAGCTGTATCTTTTCCTCAGCACGAGTATCAGGACAATAAGGATTAAGCTCTAATCTGTATTGCAACAGCTGTAAGTTTTCTCTAGCATTCTTTATATTCTTATTCAAATCACCAAATTGTGCTGCATTCAGCTTCTTGAGAGGGATCTTCAACGCTTTTAATTTCTGTACCACCTGAAACATTTTTGAGCCTACTATTTCACGTTGCCATATTGATCCAACTGTAACCATGAAATCTGGGCTAGTAGTCCAGAAATTATAGAATCTAAATGAAGAATTCTTCCTGTGAGCAGTGTTGCCAAATTTAACTAAACATGGAGAATGATCTGATACTCCAGGGAGCAAAAATTCAATAGCAAAGTTTCCAAATTTGTGAATCCATTCCCCATTGGTAAGAGCTCTATCAATTTTACTAGCTCTAAGACTAACTCCTGATCCTTTATTCGTCCATGTGAATAGTGGACCTGAATAAAGGGGTTCAATCAATGCCATATTCTCAATTATTTCATTCAGTTATGTCATTCCTTGTGTCCATCTGACATTAGGCCCAATACGCTCACTTGTATTCCTTATTTCATTGAAATCACCCATAATTAACCAAGGAGCATCATTCACATGAAGATTATAAAAGCTAGTAAGATTAGCCCATAAGTTCCTACGTTCAATCTCCAGGTTATTTGCATAAATAGCAGACAAGAAAAATGGGTGCATACCAGATCTTTCAATATAGCAATGGACGACTTGAGATGAAGAATCTCTAACTATAAGTTGAAAATTAGAGGCTTTCCAAAGTATCCAAATTCTACCAAGACTACTAGACCTGTAATTATGGACATAATTCCAATCTGCAAATCCTTCCTTCATAATTATATCAGCATTTCCTTCTTTGACTCTATGTTCAATCAAGATAATAATTTGGAGGCAATGGGACTTAACAAAATCAACAACCTCCTTTAATCTAGGGCTTTTGTTTAAGCCCCTAACATTCCATGATAGTACTTTCATTTATTGGATGATTATCCTTTTCCTCAATCCCCACATGCTCTATAATAGGATCAGTCATTGTATCCTCTTCCAGTAATGCAAATTTATTGTGAGATATGACATTTTGTACCTTATCCTTTTTTCCCCCAGAAGTTCCTATTTTTTTAGTGCTTGTAGTATATTTAGTATTTGCAACTATATCCTTCCCTTTGACATTCTCCATCCCACTTGTAGTTGAATTAGGCTCAATAGTAATGATCTGGACAGGATGCTCTTTAGCCAAGTGCTGACTATCTAAAGAATTATCAGTCTGAGGGTTTTGGGTTAAAAGAGATTTTTTTTAGGTACCCAAACTTCTTTCTTTGTTGCAGTACATTCTTTGTGTCCAAAGCTACTTTTGTACATATTAATGAGAGAATCTTCTTTGGCCGTGATCTAAGTTACACGACCCCTAGTGTCATTTTTTTTAATCCCACGGCAACCACGTCACACCGCATCATATTCAGCTTAAAAAATCATTCCTTTATAAGCTATTCTTTTATGTTTTTATAATTTTTATATGAAACTCAATACGTTTTCTTTCTTTCAGCATAAAGAAAATCTTTGTCCATAAGAAGGGGTGGAAGGTAAAACATGTATTTTTAATGGACTTCTTGATAAGACAATAATTATACATTATTTATCACATAGATTCAAATTTGGGTACAAGCATACATAATGCCACATAAAATTGACTTCAAACTTGGACACAACCCAGGAAAATACTAAGAAAGAACTTGAGATATGCTATTGTTGAAAAATATTCATATCTAACTTAAAATTATAAGAAATTAAGTCTCATTTCTTTACAAAATATTAGTTTAGGCCTTTCTAAGAACATGTAATTCTGTTTTAGTTGACCAATATTGAGAAAGAGATTGAAAGGTGAGAAGTGTGTTGTGAACAAAAGTTCAATTGTATGTGGGGATCATGGACAAACTAGGCATAGTAAGTTTGTATTGTTGGTCTTTGTTAAGACCGGAGCATGAAGTTGCATTAAGTGGATAGATTATTAAGGAATCTCAATAAGGAGAAGAAGGAACATGGAATCCAACATCTTTTCAAAAACCCCGCCCGATCTCACGAATTTGTTCGAGTGTATTCCTAGAAGGCTCCAATCTTTATGTGCTTTTCAGTGAAAAGTGGCGGAGTAGAGCTCCCTTTTAAAATGATGAAGGGAAATACACAATTTTTTGAACACACGAACAAGTGCTAATTGTTGGAAAATAAGGTTTTGTGTGTGACAAAATATATTTTTGAAGATATTTCATAAAATATGTTTTTTATAATCACAAAAGAAAATTATAGGAAGTAAAAGGTGCAAATTATAATATCAATTAATGATATTATAAAGTAACCGGGTTCCTACATTTCTTAATATAATGTTACTATATAGTGACATTTGAGAAGATATTTATCTAAGTTGCATTAGTCAAAATGTCTTGAGTATAATGTTTATTAAATTGAAATTGAATATGACACATATTGTGATTAAGAAAATGATGCTTGCTTATGTCTTGATGAAGGTTGAAATATATGGCCTTGCCATGTGGAATAAATCTTTCTATCAAGGACATGTATTATATTATTCTCGGATTAATACAATGCTCTAAGGCTGTATACTGTGTTCCTGGCCTGATTAATATTCTCGGACTGGATATTAAGTTCTCGGTCTGTAGTATTCAGACCTCTTAAGCTCTTGGTCCATATCAACTCATCAGGCTTGCTCTCAGTCCACATTAGCTCGTGTTATCTGGCTTGCGCTTGGTCTATATTAGCTCCTGTTATCAGGCTTGCACTCGGTCCACATTAGCTCGCGCTGTCAGGCTTGCTCCCAGTCCAAATAAGCTCACAGGCATTGAGAATGAAACTCACCGTTTCATTAACATGTTCTCACTTATCTACCTGATGCTCTAAGCAGACGAGTATTGAAGAGAGGCCGATATGAGAGAGAGCGAGAGAAAGAGGAGAACGGCGCTGCTGGTGACCGAATCCTCAACGGGAGGATTTCTGATGAGGCCGATGTCAGAACGCTGATTTGAGATGGAGAAAGAAGATTTGAAGGCTAATCTACTGTTCCAACGGGAAGATAGCTCATGATTGAGGTTTGATGTGCTTGAAACCCTAGCCCTAACTTTTCTATTTAAGAGAAGTTGTTCTACGAAGAAGGGTTAGAAAAACTGACAAGATTCTGAAGTCTTTATCGAGAAGAAATTCTATTATTGAGCTCATTCCTTGCTCTTGCAATCTATTTGAGAATCTGTGATATTCAAGGCTATGGTGATATTGTGATTAAATACTTATCTGTTTGCTTATATCATCGATTCAACCTTGTATAGCTCTGTTTATGTGCTGATTTCATTAAAAATACAAGTATTGCACATAAGCATTGAGAGGAACCCGAAACCCTAATTTACTCCACTTTAGGGTTTTTGTGATAGGAGTTGAGAACTGTTATATTTACATCATATTAGCTCCTATTGATTACAAAATCCCATTATTTGTCATACTATTTGGGATTTGTAATTAATTGATGATCTTTTGATCACATTGTAATATCTTGTACAAGAAATTCCTTGAAGAGGAATTGTTTAAGTTAGGGAGAACGTTTTCTCCTAACTTAGTTGAGTAAAGGAGATTTCAATCGGTTTGATTGAAGGAGAAAAGGGTGGATGTAGGACTCAAGGTGTGAGTGCCGAACCACCGTGGTAAATCTGGTGTGAATCTGTGTGCTTATTATTGCGTTAATCTCCTTAGAATACTTGTTGTGTTATTAATAGTCTTTGAATTTATAAGAGTATTTGAAGTGCTAAATTGTGATACTATCTTCGTTGACTTGAGAGAAGAGTATTGAAGCTTTGAACTCTGATTGTTCCATACTGCATTTGTTTCTGTGTTTTTGTTTACATTACAAACAGCTTCAAGAGTTAGTTTTATTTTCAAATAGCCTATAAAACAATTCAACCCCCCTTCTTGTTATGCCATAAAAACCAACAATTGGCATCTAGAGCCAGGTTCTCTGATTAAAAGGACTAACATCCTAGAGTAGATCCACATTATGGCTTCTGAAAAAGGGTTAGTTGTTACGGGGTTTAATAAACCTTCCTTATTTGATGGCATTAATTTTAGGCATTGGAAACAATTAATGCAAGTATTCATAATAGGCCAAGATCCAGAAGCTTGGCAAGTAATCAGGAAGGGTATTACATTACCCGAAACTGATGAATGGTCAAAAAATGAAGCTAAAGTAATGGGGTTAAATGCTAAGTCCATGAACATGATCTATAGTGGTCTTAGAGCACATGAGTTTAACAAAGTGTCCTCTTGCACCACTGGTAAAGAAATTTGGAATAAGTTAGAGGTCATTTATGAAGGAACTAAAAAGGTAAAGTCTTCTAAGGTTAATATGCTTACACATGACTATGAACTATTTGTTATGAAAGATTCTGAAACTATTAGTGATATGTTTGGTAGGTTTATTGAAATTATTTCTGAACTTAGATTACTAGGAAAAACCTATACAAATGAGGAAATGGTGAGAAAAAATGTTAGTATCCCTACCCGAGAGTTGGGATCCTAAAAAGATGGCTATAGAAGAAGCTCATGACCTGGAGGTGCTGACCTTAGATGATCTACTAGGTTCTCTTAAGACTCATGAAATGCAACTCATGAAAAGAGAAAAAGAAAAGGAAAATAGGAGATCACTTGCACTTAAAGTAGAAGTTGAAAAGGTTGAAGAAGAAGAGTCAGAAAATGATGAAGTAGCCCTTATAGCTAGAAGGTTTAGAAAATTTCTAAGAAGAGGCTTAAACAAAAACATAGGGCAAAATAGGAGAAAAGAATTAAATGAACCTAGGGAGAATGTGTGCTATGAATGCAGGAAACCAGGACATATCAAGATTGATTGTCCGACAATCAAGAAAAGAAACAGCAAGAACAAAAAGAAGGCAATGATTGCTGCCTGGGATGATGAGAACTCCTCATCTGATGAAGAAACTCAAGAAGAGGTTGCACATCTATGTCTAACCGCAACAGCAACTCTTGAGGAAGAAAATCATGAGGTAAACGATTCTGAACTATTTCTTCAAATAAATTCTATATTAGAAACTGCATTTTCTGACCTAATTGAATATACAAATAAATTAAAAGATAAATACAAAAAGTTAAAAGCAAAAAATAAATTTGAAAAACAGGAACAATTGACTTCTGTACAGAAAATTAATTGTATTGACAAACAAAGTACAGAACCTATTGTATGTAAAGATCAAACTGAAAAGAAAAATGCCGTGATCTCTTTGAATGATGAAGTTGTTGTTTCTGCCAATGCATATATGAAGTATGATGCCTGTATGAATGATATGTATGAAAAACAAGAAAAATCTGAAAACATGCAATTGAGAACAGAAACTTTCTGTGGTGTTAGTGCATCTTCTGATATTGAAATACATGCAGAAAATAATTCACATGTATGTGCTGAAAATCTTAAAAATAGAATCCATGAACTGGAAAAAGAAAAATGTGATTTGAAATCAAAACTTGATGCAAGTAACTTGTTGTTACAGAAATTTACAAATGGCAGTTGCATGTTAGACAGAATTCTAAACTCTCAAAGAGGTATATATGATAAGGCGGGACTAGGGTATAAATTGAATGATAAATCAAAATCATTTACTCATTTCTTTAAGGAAAGAGAATGTCCAATTCCGCTGCATAAAAATAAATGCGCTTTCTGCAATTATTTTGGTCATGATTTTGATAAATGTCCCATAAGACTTAGAAAGGCTTACAAAGTAAAGAAACTTTGGTTGCCTAAGAATGACAAAAATCTAAGTCGAACTAACACTCATGGACCCAAAGTAAAAAGGGTACCAAGCACTCCAACAATTAAATTTGTTTTTGCAGGATATGAAGGCACGGATAAGGAACAAAAAGCTCAAGAACATGTGGATTCTGGACAGCAGATGCTCTCGACACATGACTGGGATGAGGGATCTCTTCTCAATGCTTGAGTTGAAAAATGGAGGTACGGTATCTTTTGGAGATAACTCCAAAGGAAGAATAAGAGGAATGGGAACAATAGGTAACTCTAATACCCTACTCATATCTGAAATGTTGCTTGTAGATGAGCTAAAATTTAACTTACTTAGCATAAGTCAATTGTGTGATAAAGGATTCATAATAAAATTTGGAAAAGAAAGCTGTCTTGTTGAGTATGCTGACCATAAAATTGTTGGAAAAAGGAAAGACAATATCTATGTGCTTGATTTGAGCAAGATGAATGTTGAACAAACATGTTTGGATGTAAATAGAAATATCGATGCTTGGTTGTGGCATAGAAAGCTAGGACATGCGGGTCTAGGATTGATAGAAAAATTGTATAAGTACAATTTAGTGAAAGGTCTTCCTTCTCTAGAATTCAACAATGATAGAATATGTGAAGCATGCATTAAGGGCAAACACACGTAAAGCAGCTTCAAATCGAAGCTTGTGGTGAGCACATCTAGACCATTAGAAATACTACACATGGACCTTTTCGGTCCTATGAGAACAACAACATTGAATGGTAAACAATATGTCTTAGTTATTATTATAGATGACTATTCTAGATTCACATGGACATATATGCTTGCTAGGAAAGATGAAACATTTGAAAAGTTTGCTGAATTTTGTAAAATGATTCAAAATGAAAAAGGTTTTTTAATTGTAAAAATAAGGACTGATCATGGTGGAGAATTTGAAAACCAACTTTTTGAAGAATTCTGTTCAGAAAATGGTATTTCACACAACTTTTCAGCCCCTAGAACACCACAACAAAATGGTGTCATTGAAAGGAAAAATAGAACCCTTCAAGAGATGGCTAGAACCATGATGTGTGAATATAACCTTCCTAAACATTTATGGGGAGAAGCTGTAAACACAGCATGTTATATTTCAAATCGTGCTTTGATAAGACCCATTTTAAAAAAGACACCCTTTGAACTATTCTTTGAAAGAAAACCAAATATTTCATATTTTCATGTTTTTGGAAGCAAATGTTTTGTTTTGAATCATGGAAATGAATCACTTGGGAAATTTGATTCCAAGAGTGATGAAGGAATATTTCTTGGATACTCTCATACAAGTAAAGCATATAGAATATTTAATAAACGCACTTTAGTTGTAGAAGAGTCAATTCATGTTAAGTTTAAGGATGAATGCCAAGGCATCCTAGAAAACGAAGCAAATGGTGGAACTAAAAGCGTTCCAAATAGGGCTGAAGTTGAGGGGGAGTCTGAGACTAGAGAACCCTCCTTTCCTAGAGTTAGGAATGAAGTAGATCACGATCACATTATAGGTGATCCAAATGTTAGAGTAAGCACAAGGTCTAGGGCTCACAACACATGTGAACATCAAGCCTTCTTATCTCAAGTAGAGCCTAAGAAAGTAGATGAGGCTTTTGAGGATGAAAACTGGCTTCTTGCTATGCAAGAAGAATTGAATCAGTTTGAAAGAAGCAAGGTTTGGAATCTAGTTCCCAGACCAAAGGATCATCCGGTCATAGGTACAAAATGGGTATTTCGGAACAAACTAGATGAAAATGGTACCATCACTAGAAATAAGGCTAGATTAGTGGCACAAGGATATAGTCAAGAAGAAGGGATTGACTATGATGAAACATTTGCACATGTAGCTAGACTAGAAGCTATTCGGATCCTACTTGCATTTGCTTGCTGTATGAACTTTACCTTGTTTCAAATGGATGTTAAAAGTGCATTTTTGAAAGGTATTATAAAAGAAGAAGTATATGTTGAACAACCACCCGGATTTGAAGATCCAATTTATTCAAATCATGTCTTTAAATTATCAAAAGCTTTATATGGTTTGAAACAAGCCCTACGGGCTTGGTATGATAAATTAAGTTCATTCTTAATCAATCAAGATTTTAGAAAAGGAAAAGTGGATAACACATTATTTATAAAGAACAAAGGAAAAGAAATTTTGATTGTTCAAATATATGTTGATGATATCGTGTTTGGTTCTACTAATTTTGAATTATGTAAAGAGTTTGCTGCATGCATGCAAAGTGAATTTGAAATAAGCATGATGGGTGAATTAACCTACTTTCTTGGATTGCAAATCAAACAAACCAACAAAGGGACTTTTATAAGTCAAACCAAATATACAAATGAATTGCTCAAGAAATACAAGATGCATGATTCTAAACCAATGAACACACCAATGAGCACTTCTTTATCATTATCTAACGATGCAGATGAACTCAATGTAGATACTAAATTATATCGTGGTATGATCGGCTCTTTACAATACTTAACTGCATCCAGACCAGATATCATGTTTAGTGTGTGTCTATGTGCTAGATATCAATCCAATCCTAAAGAACCGTATCTAGTTGCTGTTAAAAGGATATTTAGATATCTTAGAGACACAGTTCCCCTAGGAATCTAGTACCCTAGAGACACCACTCTAGATTTGCATGCATTTAGTGATTCTAATTATGCTGGCTGCAAACTAGATAGGAAGAGCACGAGTGGTGGATGTCACTATCTCAGAAATATGCTCATTTCTTGGCACTTTAAGAAACAAAATTGTGTAGCTCTCTCTTCCACGGAAGCTGAATACATAGCTGCTGTAAATTGTTGTGCTCAAATCTTATGGATGAAACAACAATTAGAGGACTATGGCATCTTATCACATAAGGTTCATTACAATGTGATAACACCAGTGCAATTAATCTTACTAAGAATCCTATTCAGCATTCCAAAACAAAACACATAGAAATTCGACATCATTTCATTCGGGATCACGTTCAAAAAGGAGATGTTGTACTTGAATTTGTGAGTACTGATCAACAAATTGCAGATATCTTAACCAAACCTTTAGCTAAGGAACGGTTTTATGCCCTTAGAAGAGAACTTGGAATGTTAATTCCCGACAATATTTAAATTTCTTTATTACTATCATTTCTCTGCTATTTTACTGTTTCACACACGGCTTGGTCTGAGGGGGAGCGGCTCTTCCACTCCCATGGCATCTGGTTAGTATCCAAACCCTATCCTTGCTGGTTCTCTTTTTTTTTTTTGGCTTGTGTTGCTCAATATCACTACATCTTTTTGCTTATGCCAAAAAGGGGGAGAGAATAGTGTGCACATGTGAAGTCTCATGTCTAGGATACATATCTCTCTAACTCCTATGTTTTATACATGTTTCATGATCAAATGTTCGGAACTTATTAGAAACATGCATAGGACTTGTTTGCGGATTCTGATCATATGAGTAGTGAGCAGTAAATAATTGTGTGATGTTCAATATGGTGTAGCTCCAAGTTATGCTCTCATGAAAAACATGATTAATACTATATGACATGTGCCATACTATTAGAATATTTTGTCATCATCAAAAAAGGGGAGATTGTTGGAAAATAAGGTTTTGTGTGTGACAAAATATATTTTTGAAGATATTTCATAAAATATGTTTTTCATAAGTGCAAAACAAAATGATAGGAAGTAAAAGGTGTGCAAATTATAATATCAATTAATGATATTATAAAGTAACCGGGTTCCTACATTTCTTAATATAATGTTACTATATAGTGACATTTGAGAAGATATTTATCTAAGTTGCATTAGTCAAAATGTCTTGAGTATAATGTTTATTAAATTGAAATTGAATATGACACATATTGTGATTAAGAAAATGATGCTTGCTTATGTCTTGATGAAGGTTGAAATATATGGCCTTGCCATATGGAATAAATCTTTCTATCAAGGACATGTATTATATTATTCTCGGATTAATACAATGCTCTAAGGCTGTATACTGTGTTCCTGGCCTGATTAATATTCTCGAACTTGATATTAAGTTCTCGGTCTGTAGTATTCGGACCTCTTAAGCTCTTGGTCCATATTAGCTCATCAGGCTTGCTCTCAGTCCATATTAGCTCGTGTTATCATGCTTGCGCTCGGTCCATATTAGCTCGTGTTATCAGGCTTGCACTCGGTCCACATTAGCTCGCGCTGTCAGGCTTGCTCCCAATCCAAATCAGCTCGCAGGCATTGAGAATGAAAATCACCGTTTCATTAACATGTTCTCACTTATCTACCTGATGCCCTAAGTAGACGAGTATCGAAGAGAGGCCGATATGAGAGAGAGCGAGAGAAAGAGGAGAATGGCGCCGCTAGTGACCGAATCCTCAACGGGAGGATTTCTGATGAGACCGATGTTAGAACGGTCTGATTCGAGATGGAGAAAGAAGATCTGAAGGCTAATCTACTGTTCCAACGGGAAGATAGCTCATGATTGAGGTTTGATGTGTTTGAAACCCTAGCCCTAACTTTTCTATTTAAGATAAGTTGTTCTACGAATAAGGGTTAGAAAAACTGACAAGATTCTGAAGTCTTTATCGAGAAGAAATTCTATTATTGAGCTCATTCCTTGATCTTGCAATCTACTTGAGAATCTGTGATATTCAAGGCTATGGTGATATTGTGATTAAATACTTATCTGTTTGCTTATATCATCGATTCAACCTTGTATAGCTCTGTTTATGTGCTGATTTCATTAAAAATACAATTATTGCACATAAGCATTGAGAGGAACCCAAAACCCTAATTTACTCCACTTTAGGGTTTTTGTGATAGGAGTTGAGAACTGTAATATTTACATCATATTAGCTCCTATTGATTACAAAATCCCACTATTTGTCATACTATTTGGGATTTGTAATTAATTGATGATCTTTTGATCACATTGTAATATCTTGTACAAGAAATCCCTTGAAGAGGAATTGTTTAAGTTAGGGAGAACGTTTTCTCCTAACTTAGTTGAGTAAAGGAGATTTCAATCGGTTTGATTGAAGGAGAAGAGGGTGGACGTAGGACTTAAGGTGTGAGTGTCGAACTACCGTGGTAAATCTGGTGTGAATCTGTGTGCTTATTATTGCGTTAATCTCCTTAGAATACTTATTGTGTTATTAATAGTCTTTGAATTTATAAGAGTATTTGAAGTGCTAAATTGTGATACTATCTTCGTAGACTTGAGAGAAAAGTATTGAAGCTTTGAACTCTGATTGTTCCATACTGCATTTGTTTCTGTGTTTTTGTTTACATTACAAACAGCTTCAACCCCCCTTCTTGTTAAGCCATAAAAACCAACACTAATAATGTCTTGAGTCTTATTTACATCATAGTGTAAGTCTCTCATTTAATATGGAGATTGTATATCTTGGGTCAACTATTCATCCACTTTATATTTTAGATTTTTAAGTTAAACATGAGTCATTTTTTCATAAAATTTAACATGTTATAGCTTAGGTTCTCTCTTAACACCTTTATGGATATGGGTGAGTCCAAAATCCATGCAAAAAGTAACATGATGAGTTGGTTTGTGTTGGATCATTTTGGTGAGATAGTGTGTTAAATAAGAGATGTGAAATTGTCCTATATTATGAAGGAGTACACTGAAAATTTAAGTTTAATATTTTGTCCCTTTGCTTGTGTACAAAGATCCCATGAAAAGTACTACTTTACATGAGAGAGCTTTTTTAGGCTCATATGAAAAACATTAAAAAGTAAAAATTAATTTATAAAAAAATGAATTTCATTACTTAAGACTTTAGGATTTTAAGTTAAAAAGAAGTCATTCTCTATAAAATTTAATATTAGGCCAAATAATTTTCTGAACACTTTTTGGTGGTACAGAAAACTACCCGAAAAAGTTAAAGAGATCAAGAATTTGGCTTTCCGGTATATTCATTAATGATTCACTCATCAACTTGGATTTTAGACGTAAAAAGAAGGATTCTTTAACGAGCACACACCTGAATGAGTAATGGAATAGGAGCTCTTCCAAGCATGGGAATGGAAGATGAAGAGGATTACCAAAATGTTGCACAGAAACATCAGAATCGGCCTCGATAAACAGAACACACTCAGCGGTGCATTCCACTACAAGCTTCTTGCCAGGGCCTTCCCTGATCCTGTCAGCAAATGGATGGTAAAACACTAGCGTCTATGCAAGTGCCTCTCTGATGACTTTTACGGGGTCTTTCTCATGCAAGGAGGGATCAATTCAAAACAGTGAAACATCGGGCATTGAATCAGCAGGTAAGGGAATAGTAGGACAAAAGGGGACTCTAAAATATCTGTAGAATTATCCAGTAATTGTGGAGAAACAGCTGGTCAAGTAAAACAATAGGCGCTGTAGGTGATGTATCCTCATCAACCAAGAAAGGACAAGAGATGCCAGCAAGTTAGGCAATGCAGTTAGAGTCAATTAATTCGCAAAAGAAATGATCCTCTTGGAACATAATGTCTCTGTTAATAAAGAATCATCTTGTAGAAGGATCCAAGACATAATAGCACTTCTAAAGAGCATATAACCCATGAATATATGGTATGGGGCACAAGGACCCAATAAATCTCAAAGGGTCATAATAGTCACATAGCAAAGGTAGCCAAAAATCTATAAACGTTGGATGTCGAGATTCTTCCCAAAAAGCACTTGAGTTCGCATCCTGTTGATTAAATAAACAACAATTACGACACAATTATCCAAAAAGGACTCACGATTAAAGAAATTGTGGGCATTATTTGCCAAAACACGCTAAATCGTAATCTTATCCTTGATGGCTCGATATTGGTTTCGGTGGTTTCGGGCCGTTTCAGTTTTTCTTGAGCCAAGAACTGATTTTATTTATTTATCATAAAAACATTTCTTCTATTTTATGTTATGGTCTTGTGAAGACTCTCTCATAAAGTGCTTTTAGCACAAATGATTCTTGCCTTTATTCATTCTTATTGAGGTATTTATACACAAGTACTAACTCAAATAATACCGCTTTACACGTTTCCCACGCTTACAATTTGCTCCTTACTCTACCTGTCAGGGATACAAAATAATTCCCGTGGATTCCACGTTAACAATCAACTCAACAAACAAACAATAATATCTCTGGAATGATGAAACCCGGAATGATGACAACCCGAGCTAGCCAAGGCTATGCCCACGCCTGTCCACACTCACGAGGACTGGTTTTACAATCTGGATGCTATTGAAATAGAGTTTTGTTGGCCACTTTTAGCCTTTTCAGTCAGAAGGCAGTCCAACTCCTTCACAAACCTTTTCATGGCCGGAGCCGGCAGGTAAAGAGGAACCACTATTCCTTTCTCTCCCTTACTGTTCTTGAAAGGAACGAAAAAGCTGATCATTCCAGGGTTGGCCCCTACGTCCCCTGTTGACGGACCACTATAAACCGGTTTGCCCCACCCAAAATCTGTATCTAAGGGCCCCAACTTTGTCAGATCAGAGAGCACAAAAGATCGTACTGCGGTAACGTGGGGTCGACCCGTGATCACCATCATATCAGCTAACGATCGCATGTATTCCTCCGTCACGTTGTTCTTGGACTGCCTCACCAATTCCACAGCGTAACTCAGCGGATTCTCAAAGAGCTTCGCGGCAGTTGTTACAGCCGGGGAGAAGGCAATGCTGTTTCCGTAATAACCGATCGGTAACGGCGGGTTGAATTTGGTTCGTGCGTTGACGACGCTCATCATGCGCACCTCCTCGTCGCCATCAGGTTGCAGGGCTAGGGTACGGCGACGCCAAAGAAAGGCAGTGAGTAACTCAAACGTGGAGTATCGACTGGGGTGAGGTGGTAACAATCTACGGATGGTGGACATCTCGGTGGGGCCGAAGAAGAAGGAGCGATGGACCATGTCATCCGATGGGATAATGGTACCCTTAGTATCGGGGACCACCTCGTACTCACGGTGTATGCATGTAACCCGCGGTGGATCCCTAGCACTGAGGAGGTGGGGCTGCCACATGGGTGAAATACATGGGGCATGTGCACCACGAGCCAGTTCAGCCACTGCCATCAAGAACTGGATCAGCCCAGAGGCATCGCTCATGGCGTGGTTGAGGCGCAGGGCGAAGATGAATCCACCACACTGCAGGCGGGTCACCTGCAAATCCACACAAGAAGAGAGTAAGACCCAGATCAAATGACCGGTGAAAATAGCCTCAATCCTTATACGAAAACTAATTTATAAATGGAAGAAAATAAAATTATATTGAATTATAATTTAAAGATAGTATCTTTTGGATGTAAAATTTTTATTCTTAATATTTTTACAAACATTAAACATATCTTAATTTTTTAAAATTAAACAAAAATTAAAGGAAATTAAATTAAACTCTAATATCATATAAATAAAAACTGCTTAATGATGGGAGATTTGCCATAATAATCACCAACAATAAGGGGATTAAGCTCGTTCGGGGATCCTTATTGGACTGAAATATCAAGGCTGACAAAAGTAGTGAGTGACTCCAGTTCACCTTGACTAGAAGGGATAGTCATCCGATTGAGGGAAAAAAAAGGTAAAGACTAGAAAGACATGCAAATATCGAGCAGGTTTTCACAAAACATTGTTAGGATGTAGTCCTAGAAGAATCGGATCCTGTGGCCTAGAGATCTTTTCCAAATACGATAGGGATAAAGGAACAACTTGTTGAACCTGTAGAAAAAATATACGTAGATCATGACAAATAAGTTTCACAGTTGCATGGGAAGAAAGTAGAAAATAATAGTGATCTCGAGGGTTTCTGCGAGCCTTAAAAACAGAATCCATGGAAACATGAAGAGTTTAGAAGTTTTCTTTCCGTTCATTCAACACATCAACAAGAGATTTTAGATATTCAAAGAAAGGTTCAGGAGCTTTTTAAGCAGAGCATGCACCTGAATAAGTAGTAAAGGGCAATTCAGGATCCCAGCAGAACCAGGAACGTCATAAAGGAGTTCCTGCAATGGAAAGGGGGGCTGGAGAGCATCTCCAAACTGCTGAAGAGTAACATCACCATCGGCCTCGATAAACATGTTACCCTCACCCGTGCACTCCACCATGGCTTCTTCGATATTGTTTTCGAGTAAATTACTCCTCTAAGTTCGGAACTGCGCGATTCAGAGAGTGTGTTTTATTAAACCCTAGGGTACTATCTTATTTGACCACTCAAATGCCTGAGTGTTTATTTATTTATTTTTTTTATGCTTTTTCCGGTAAGTGTAGAATCAATTGTGTACGGATGAACTTACTCATTTACTCCCAACTGAAGGGCTTCTATGGTGTTTGTCTGCGTATAATGTCATTACCAGAATGTCACGTCACCGTACAAAAAAAAAGGAGAACTGAAGGCACGTCACCGTGCAAAGAGAGGGAGAATTGATAAAAAAAGATGGCGCGTGTTCCACACGTGCGCACGTTAGCCCTACTTTTGCTTTGATTTTTGGGCATTTTACAAAACACTAAGGGTGAAATAAAAAGTATTTAATTAAAAAAATGATTATTTTATTATTATGAAAGGAAAAAAGAATCATCAATCCTAATTATGAAATTTTTCATTAAAATCATAAAAGATTTTAGAGTTCTTCATGACAATAGTTTTTGAAATTAATTTGGTATTAATTCATCATCAATATGAGATATTTTACATTTGATTTCTAACCACTATAAATTTATATTTTATGATTGATTTTTCTTTATTATTCTTCATATTGTTATTCATAGTTGTTTTTGTTAATTATCATTTTTATAAGAATTTCTATAATGTATTGTAGAAACTTTTATGATTATGTGTTGGATCTAAGGGTTCACCATCATTTATGGATTGGTGGATGATTTGTGGTGAATGGTGTAGATACTCCTCAAGCTTCATTCTATGTTGTTAACATTACGTGTCAATACATGCATACTCCCACTATTGTTCATTGTGTATTTGTAATATATATTTTTACGATTTCTAATTGACACACCTAGATACAATATTCAAATAACAAAAACATCGACTAATAATCTCCATGCATATTCTAATGTTGGATGGGCCGGTTATTGTGATTATCTCAAACCAACATGAGGATTTTGTGTTTTTCTTGGAAGAAATATAATTTCTTGGAATTCTAAAAAGCAAAAGACTGTTGCTCGCTCTAGTATACAAGTTGAGTTAAAATGTCTTGTTGATACTATTGCAAAACTTATTTAGATAGAAGCTCCATTACAACATCTCTATGTAAAACAATTTCATCCCCTAACACTTTGGTGTGATAATTTATCAGCACTTTATCTAACACCAAACTTTGTTACATACAAGAAGAAAACATGTTAAAATTAGTTTTAACTTTATTCGTAAGAGAATCAAAACAAAGAAACTTTTTGTACCTTTCATTTCTTCTATTGATTAAACAGTTGGCATATTTACAAAAGTTCTCTCCTTCACTCGATTCCAGCTATTTTAAAACAAGCTCACGGTACAATATGACATGTTAGCTTGTAGGGGATGTTAGAATGTCACATCATCAAACAAAAAGGAGAATTGAAAAACAAAAAAAAAGGTTGATGCGTGTATCACATGCATGACACCACCAATGCAAGAAAAGAGCAATTTAATGACGTAAGCATGCATCTTAACCATGTCGTCTTCTACCTAACATTCACACAACAGCCTAACTTCTCCTATGATATTGGGGAGTTTTAAAAACATCCAAGGGTCGAATTAAAGGCATTTAACTCAAAAGAAAACAACTATTTTATTTTATTTGGTTTTTAATGTAAGTTGCATTAATAGAATATAATATACAAAAGCACAGGGGCATACCCCAATATTACAACAATTTTCAAAAATAAGTTAAGAGTAAGAAAAAATAGAGGTTGGAAGCCTCCAGATCTCACTCAAGAAGACATTACCTTGTGAGGGTTTGATATTGTGAAGTAGAGAAGCTCTCCCTCGTACAATTTTCTTTACTTTGGTCAACAAGATTGGAATGTCAACTAATGTATTTTGAAATCTTCTTCTATTCCTTTATGCCTATATGCAATAAATACAAACTAAAAATGATATTTTAAGAAGTTTTGCAGTCAGATCTTTACCTTTAGATGCTTTAATCATCCATTTTAATTCTTCATTCCATCCTCTGATCATACCAGCCATTTTATTATTATGAAAGAAGAAAAGAACCATCAATCCTAATGATGAAATTTTTCGCTTAAAATATAAAAGATTTTAGAATATCACATGCATGACACCATCGTACAAAAAGGAGAATTGAAAAAAAAAAAAAAAGAAAGGCTGATGCGTGTATCACATGCATGACACCACCAATGCAAGAAAAGACCAATTTAATGATGTGTGCATGCATCTCACGCACGTGTCTTCTACATCACATCCGCACAGCAGCTTGACTTCTCCTATGATTTTTGGGAGTTTTACAAAATGTCTAAGGGTGAAAGAAAAGGCATTTAACTCAGAAGAAAATGATAATTTTATTATTATGAAAGAAGAAAAGAATCATCAATCCTAATGATAAAATTTTTCTCTCAAAATACAAAAGATTTTAAGATATCACATGGATGACATCATCATACAAAAAGGAGAATTGGAAAAAACAAGCCGATGTGTGTATCACATGCATGACACTACCAATGCAAGAAAAGACCAATTTAATGACATGCACATACATCTCATGCATGTTGTCTTCTACCCCATGTCCGCACAACAACCTAACTTCTCCTTTAATTTTTGGGAGTTTTACAAAATGTCCAAAGGTAAAATAAAAGACATTTAACTTAGAAGAAAATTACTATTTTATTATTACGAAAGAGGAAAGGAATCATCAATCCTAATGATAAAATTTTTCTCTCAAAATACAAAAGATTTTAGGGTATCACATGCATAACATCATCGTACAAAAAGGAGAATTGGAAAAAAAAAAAAGAAAAAGGGCCGATGTGTGTATCACATGCATGACACCACCAATGCAAGAAAAGACCAATTTAATGACGTGCACATACGTCTCATGCATATTGTCTTCTACCTCATGTCGGCACAACAACCCAACTTCTCCTTTAATTTTTGGGATTTTTGCAAAACATCAAAAGGTGAAATAAAAGGCATTTAACTTAGAAGAAAATTACTATTTTATTATTATGAAAGAAGAAATGAATCATCAATCCTAATGATGAAATATTTTGCTCAAAATACAAAAGATTTTAGAGTTCTTCGTGACAATGGTTTTTGGAATCAATTTAGTATTGATTTATCATCAATATGAAATGTTTTACATTTGATTTCCAGTCATTATAAAAAGGCAATCAAATTGTATATGAAAATCATTCAAGAAATACAAGTTATTTTTCTCTATTATTTTTCATATTTTTCTTCATAATTATTTTTATTTATTATTTATTTATAAAAATTTCTACAATATACTGTAGAAACTTTTATTTTAACACTCATCTCGGCGTGCATAGAATTGTGGACTTCCAATATCACATCCTTTCAGCACTGGTCTCCTCCGTTTTCTTGCGATGATTTTTTGGTAGTTGTGAACGTCTGCAAAGTCGTCACCGGGGGCGGCTTTTTCTCCAAGAGGATTCCTCAGGCACTTTGGGCGCCCGTGAATGAAGAACTGGGTTATTAATGGTAGATTCCCAAAAATCAAGCCCCGGCTGTACCCACCACCAAAGTCAATAATGGAAATTTCGTTATTGGACCACAATCCAATCACATACATCGGCTTCTCGTACCCTCAACACTCTTGTCCCCGATCGGAAGAAGTCTCATTAAAAATGGGGCCGTTAGAGTCTCTCTTTTGTTTTCGTGCCGGTACCCAGTCTAATTTGAAGATCAACATGCAGCACATTGACACCGATTTCTGTGAGAAAAAACAAGAAGTTCTGAAAATCTCTGATCTGTAACTTGAGGTTCATGCATTTATAAGAATTTTTACAATATATTGTAAAAACTCTTATTTTAACTTTTTTTTTTTTTTTTGGTGAAAGGTCAAATTATATATCAGTCATAAAAAATTTACAAGATTGTTCGATTACAAAATATCATCATCTAAGCTCAAATATTGCACTTGGCAAATTCCAAAGCTCTTGTAAAAATTTATTACAATTTGTAAGCTTGACTCCTCTGGTAGATGAAATCTTGCCTCTCACGTCCTTCTTAATTTTAGCAATAATGGTTGAGTTTTCTAGACTTGTATTGTTGAATCTTCTTCTATTCCTTTCGCTCCAAATGTGATACAATACGGCCTTGAAAGATATACTAAGTAAAGTAGCTGCAAAGCTCTTCCTCTTAACAGTGTTGATCATCCAATATATTTCAGCTCTCCAATGTTCAATTCTTCGAGTTAATCCATTCATGCCTAACAAAGCCTTCCAAATGTAGTTTGTGAACCTGCACTTAAAAAATAAATGTTCATGTGATTCTTCTTCTTGTTGGCATATCGGCGTGCATAAAATTGTGGATTTCCAATATCACATCCTTTCAGCACCGGTCTTCTCCATCTTATTGCGATGGTTTTTTGGTACATTGCGAACGTCAGCAAAGTCGTCACCAGGGGCAGCTTTTCCAACTTGGCTGGAGAAAGGTCAGCATCAGAGAGGGAGCGATTTGTTTTTCCCCCGGAGGATTCCTCGGCCACTTTGACCGCCCGTGAATGAAGAACTGGGTTATTAATGGTAGCTTCCAAAAAATCAAGCTCCGGTTGTACCCACTACCGAGAAGTCAATGAAGGAAATCTCGCTATTGGACCACAGTCCAATCACATACAGCGGCTCCTCGTACCCTCAACACTCTTGTCCCGATCGGAAGAGACACGTCTTATTAAAAACGAAGAAGAGTCTTTCTTTCATTTGTAGTTTCCGTGCCGGTACCCAGTCTAATTTGAAGATCTGATAAACATGCAACACATTGCCACCAATCTCTGTGAGAAAAAACGAAGTTCTGAAAATATGTGACCCGTAAGTGAAGGTTCATGCATTTAGCTTTTGTAAGTGTCAAATCGACTCTGTATAGGATGCCCCTATGTTTGGGGCTCCCAATAGGTAAGGTTTTTAGGAGAATACAAATTGCGGAAACAATTTATTCTAGAGTAGGTTTAAAATTTATAATAAATTTTTTTTATATAAAAGAATGTTTCATCTTATTATTTTTTATTAAGATGATCACAAGTTTATCCGAATCCGTTACTTTCACCGAAACCATTATACAGTTTCATTTGAACTAATTGTAAGTTTAGCGGAAGGTTTAGCATGAATGATTGTGAACTGGTCTAAACAAAATAACTTTATTTGCCAACTACCCCCAGTTTACTTCTCATGTGATCTTCTTTTCAACATGATGAGTTTCATAGTATTATATGTTCCACGGTCTAGATCAATTGATGGTTTTCGGAAAAGAAAAGTAGTTAAGGAGTTAGCCAGCGGAAGTGTAAAAGTTAAAGGGATGAAAGTGAGGATTGATGGCACTTTTGGAAAGATAAAAAGTAACGAAAGTGGAGAGATATAAAAAGGAAGGAAAGAAAATGATAGGATGGAGTTCCGCTTCACGATAGTAGGAAGGAAAGGCTAAACTTTTATTGAACTACTTTTTGATGACTTACATGACGGCCTCACAATTTTCTAGAGACTTTTAGGACCGTCTCGCATTTTCTAGACAACTCTCTATTTGACGCCTCCGACAAAACATGCTGCTAACGTTTCTACCAATTTCATGACTTAATCTCTAACATGCTGGAACACATTAGAACGTGCTGGAACATCTCCTATTTTTTACGAAAAAAATGCATTAATTTTAAACATCATGTACTATTTTTCAATGTTCTATCTTGTCGTGAAAACGACCCATTATGCTCGATATTGCTAAGAGTCTTAATTAAGGAAAATAAATTTTAGAATATTTCTAATTAATACATAAGAGAATAACTCCTAGAATATTCTTATAATATATATGAAATATATCTAGGCCTACTAATTTTCACTATATTCCTACCATGTCTTAATGTTGTCTAACAAGGGCAAGAGAGTTGCTATGGGTGACTTTGAAACTAGAGAATGTAATAAAAAGGAACTAGAAAAGGAGAAGAGAAGGGCCCTTTTGATGTTTCTCAACTAAGGTCACTGTCCTGCAAACTTAATAACACACTTCAGTTAGATATGAAAGCCAAACTTTAGATTCCTGATTTTCGGACAGCAACATGATACTCATGTAAAACATATATTGCGAGGCACACTCATGATAGCCCTCTTTATTGTTTGCTTTCTGTTATAAGGTCTGACATAGCTTTAGTACATGCCTCCCAGTGCGATTTCGTCAGTCTTTGTTTTATACCATGCAAACTATATGAGTTGCATATAGTTGAACATAAAATGGAAAAGTACCCACAATTGAGCCATGTCCCTTGGCAGTCACTAAAAAGAGGAGTAAATGAACAAGGTTGTTTTAGTTAATCAACATTGAGAGAGATGAAATAAGAGAAGTTATTCTTTAATCACCCTAAAAGGCTTTGTTCTTTTGTGCTTGTCAGGAATAGCTTGTGGCCTATAACTCTCTTCCGTAATGATGAAGGTGTTGAGGAATCTGGTAAACACACATCCGAGTCACACTATAGAGCTCAAGTCATGAATTAATCGGCAAGACTTCTAGTTCAGTTACTGGATTAACAAGTCAGACTTCCACCTCCGTTTCTAGCTCTACTTCCAGTTCAGCATAACGACTTCAACTGTCAGCCTAGTCGTTAGGAAGTTTAACCGATTCTATTTTGCTGTTATAACTTGATTGTTTACTGATTAGTCTAAACTATCCTTATATAAACCTATATAAACAATCCTCCAAGCTTGTATATGTGTAATTTTCATTAATCAAAGGCAGAGATTCGAGGCTATACTGAGCATCTCCCTCCCTTTCTCTGAATTTCATTTTTCTTTCAAAGGGAAACAAGCACTTTGTTGAATGTAGAAACTACTTGAATTCCCAATTACAGGGAAAGGAAAAAATCCAATACAATCCAAAATGCTAGTAATGCTGTGAGTCTCTTTTTCTTTTTTAGCTATGCTCATTGTAGTGAAGTTTCTTCTTTGTTATGGAGTTTATACATCCTTCGATTCTTAGGCAAAATTTTATTTTTCTAAGCTTTTTTTCGTTCACTAGAAGAAGTATCTTGGAAAAACCCTAGAGTCTGTGCAAGTGCGTCTCTGTTGATTCTAGCCGGGTCTTTCCCTTGCATCGACAGATCATTTTTGTAGAATAGTATTACTGGCATTTGAATTTGAAGATTCTCTTAGGTATCGATATCAGAGAGCTCTTTAAATTTATGTGGTGTGGGCTTAGCCAGAGCAACTAGTTCTGGTTTGCACCTTCGCACTGTGAACACTATGGAGGTGTCCAGTCCTGCCATGCCAAGAAAATGGGTATGAAAGAAGTAAGAAAGGGAGTTTTACTGTTTTATTGCGCGTTAGGAAGATTTTTGAAGTGGTATTTGCAAAAAGATATTTAGAAGACATACAACTTCTTGGCTTTATTGTCGAACTGTGGGCTTGCCTGGCTCCAAATAAGCACAATGTTGTCCTTTACTAAAGAAATTACAGCGAAACATGCAGCAGCAAATGCTAAAAGCACATTATCGGGAAATTAAGAAACTAAGCATAAAAAATGGCAATTTTTTATCCAAAAACGTGCAGTATCACATGGTAGGCGCCATAGGGAAATTAAGAAAGCAAGCATAACCAGTGACAATTTTATTTTTATAGAAAAATGCCTTGTATTGCATGATTGGTGCACCTCCCGGGGAGAAAAATATCAAATAAAAAGTCATGTTTTTTTTTCAAATCTATCACATCATCATTCCACTTTGAGTCTATTTGTCGGTACACATGAGAAGTCTCACCATGCCAGCCTTATTCTTTGCGCGTTTTCATCCCCAATAAAGCCAGGACACCGTAGCACCGTTGACACCAGCCGGATTCAATTTTCATACTCTTATATGTTTGCTCATATGGAACACCGACTCTCACTTTCATGACATCGTACGTCGACCAATTTGAGAGAATGAGAACATGAATTTTGGGATGTTGAGAATAGTGTACATAAACAGCCCAAAAAAAAGTTACGTGGAGAAAGACACGGAGATTTAGAATGAGTACATGGTTATTTGAAGGCAGGCTTCTGTGAACATAGTTCTTAAAGATTCGACTCATGGAGATTGGGAAAAATGTAATTGGAATACGTGGTTATTTTTATGTTAGTCTCTCTTTGTATAATTATCATTTTTATTTTCCCCTGGCTTTGGAAAGAAGGGTCGTGAGGAGGCAAGGGCGTTGCAAGTTTCTGCCTCATATTCCTGGAACTTATCAAAATTGTTAGCGGCAAGCTAGGTTTGACGTCCATTAGAACGCAAATTTAGTATGCTTAATCTCATTAAAGCCTTATGTTATGTGCATACTCAGCGGATCGGGTTACCGGTTTTAACTCGGGAAAATCGTCAGCAAGCCCAACCATGTGACGTCACTTTTGCCTATGGTTTGTTGTGTATAGATCTAATGGGTGAATGGAAACATGTAAAAACGTAAGAAGAGATGTTAGCAAGAAGAGACCCTTATAATTGGTGGGAAATTTTCCTAAAAGCATTACCAAGTTCTCAAAAGCCCTAAGGAGGCCTCTCGACCTGGCTTACTTATAACCCTATTGGTGCCCAACAAGGTGACTTAATAGCGGTGACATGAGGACGTGAAAATGTAAAGAGAACTTGATAAAAACACACAATCTGAGGAAAACTCTTCTATTTAGAGAAAACTCATTACAAATAGATGGGATAAGTAATTCCCATGATAAAGATAAATGTATACAATGATGTTCTTTTATAATGTGAACTAAAAACCTAATCTAAATGTCTGATGGTGCAAGAGGGGTGTTGTGTATAGGGTTGTAGCCTTTTGTTTTGTGAGGATGAACTATAGCGTGATGCCTCAAATGCGTGCCTATCTCAGGCCTTTGCAAGCTTGGTTCCCTTGATGGGAACCTAATGACGTGGCAACCACGTGGATATGGCTGCCACCTGTAAGCTCATATTCAGACATGCCCCCTCAAGCTGAAGGTCAATATGTCTTAACGACATTCAACTTACGAAGAAGATTGTGATGTTGATTTTCCCTAAGGGCCTTGGTTAAAATGTCGAATGGCTAATCCTTGGTTCCCACATGGTTGGTCTTGATAAGTCCTCACCAAATCTTTTCCTAAATAAAGTGAAAATTAACATTTATGTGTTTGGTTCTCTGGTGAACCATAGGATTGGTTGCTAGTTCTATGGAAGATTTTGCTCACAATACAAGGTGATAGGATGAGGAACTTCAATTCCCATATCTCTAAGAAGCCCTAACAACCAAATAATCTTGTAAAAAGTGAGTGTCATGGCTCGATACTCTACCTTAGTGGAAGATAAAGAGACAATTGCTTGTTTCTTGCTTTTCCAAGAAATCAATGCGTCCCCAAGCATGATACAAAAACCAATAACTAATTTTCTACCAACTTTACACGTGGCATAATCTGAATCATAGTAAGCTCACATCTGATATCCCCTTATGGCAGGGATGAATAGTCATGTGCCAAGGTAGCTCTTCAAGTATCTGATTACTCAAATCACAACTTCCTAATGGGACTTCTTCGAAGAATGCATGAACTAAGCTAGTTTTTGTATTACATATAAGGTATCTGGTCTTGTGACGTTAAGATAGTTTAACTTTCCTATGAGTTGTTGGTATTTCAAAGGGTCTTTTAAGAGGGGATCTTCATCACAGGGAATCGGCGCACCCTAATCATATTGTGGTGTTGTCAATGGTAAATTGGTGTCCATGGGATTGTCAACTAATTTAGCCCCCTAAGCCCAAGCTCATCAATCAATTCTAGTATGTATTTGCATTGACTTAGCTAAATATCTTAATGATCCTTTAGGACCTCAATTCCAAGCCAATACTTAGGATCTCCTAAGTCCTTGATATGAAAAACTGAATATAGATGCTCCTTAAGTTCACAAATCCTATCAAGATCATTGCCAGTAATGAGGATGTCATCAACATAAATGAAAAGAAAGACTATATAATTACCTTGTCATCACAGTGTGATGTGTCATGCATGGAATCCTGATATCTAACTACTAAAAGAGCATCAGTGAACTTAGTATACCATTGCTAAGCAGCCTGTTTTAAGCCATATAAAGATTTATTCAACTTGCAAACTTTTCCACTATACTCATTGAGGTCTCCATGTGAAGGTTGCATGTATACTTCTTTATGGAGATCACCCTGTAGAAATGCATTTATGACGTCTATTTGATGGATCTCCCACAATTTTGTAGGGTGAGTGAAAGGGCACATCTGATGGAGATATGTTTGATGATGAGAGCAAAAATCTCATGATACTCCTCACCTTCCTTTTGGCTATATCCTTTAGCCACGAGGTGGGCCTTGTAGCGCTTCACTATCCCATTAGCTTGATACTTAATCTTGTAAACCCACTTGCAGCCAATGGGCTTTCTCCTAGGTGATAACTCCATAATGTCCCATGTGTCATTTACTTCCAATGCCTTGATTTCCCACTCCATGGCATCTTAACATCAAGGGTTGCCAACTGCCTCGTGGTGATAGAAATACTCAGTATCGACTGAGATAAAGGCTATGAAGTGTTGAGTAGAGAGGGGAAGATGATCGTAGGAGAGATAGGCAAATAATGGGTAGGTGGAGGATTCACTCTCGATAAGGTGAATGGTAGGGCAAACATAATCAATTGACCAAAGTGGTGGTTAAGTCGCCCTAGTGGACCATCTAAGAGCTGGTAGAGCTAAAATGGAAGGTGGGTTATCTGACAGGAATGGAAGATCATCATCAAAGAAGACATCATTTGAGTCAGCGGATGGTGGTTATGGGATGGGTGTTCGAGTGATGCAAGGTGAGATCAGCCATGAGATCTTCCAATGCCTGATTTCCTGCTCAATGGCATCTTACCATCTAGAATTGCCAACTGCCTTATGGTGATAGAAAGGCTCAATATCGACTGAGATAGAGGCTATGAAGTGTTGGGTAAAGAAGGGAAGATGATCGTAGGAGAGATAGGTGGATAGTGGGTAGGTGGAGGATTCACTCTCAGTAAGGTGAATGGTAGGGCAAACATAATCAGTTGACCAAAGTGGTGGTCAGGTCTCCTTAGTGGACCATCTTAGAGCTGGTGGAGTTGAAATGGAATATCATCATCAAAGAAGACATCATCTGAGTTAACGGATGGTGGTAGTGGGATAGGTGTGTGAGTGGTGTAAGGTGAGATCAGCCACTAGGTCGGGTGCGTCGTCTGCGATGTGAGGTAGAAACAACATCGTTCAGTGAAGAATTGGGTGGACCACAATAATGGCGTTCACGTTGGAAGGCAAAGAGTGGTCGTTTTTGGACTAGATGAAAAAACGGCATCATTTACATTTGAAGAGTGAAACGGCGTTGCTTAAAGATATAACGTCATTTGTATTATGAAGCAAAAATGTTGTCGTATCAATAAGAGCGTCTCTGCATTGTGAGGCAAGTGATGTTGTTCATGCTAAGTGAGGGGACGATGTTGTTTAGGTCGTCTTCCTCGTTGGGTTCATTGAGTAGCCAGAAAATACAGGGAAAGAAGAGAACTTTCTTTGCTTTGGCGTTATAAAGGCTAAAAAAACTTATATTATAGGAGAAAAAACCAAAAAAGATTGGTTATAGGTTGAGCAGAAGTGATTTCTTCAAGATCGAAGAAAAACAAGAAAGAACTCAGGATTTAAAACCTGGGCTCGTGATACCATGTAAAGAGAACTTGATAAAAACACATAATTTGAATAAAACTCTTCTATATAGAGAAAACTCATTACAAACAGATGGGAGAAGTAATTCCCATGATAAAGATAAATGTATGCAATGATGTTCTTTTATAATATGGACCGAAACCCTAATCTAAATGTCTAGTGGTCCAAGAGGGGTGTTGTGTACAGAGTTGTTGTTGCCTTCTGTTTTGTGAGATAAGCTGTAGCGTGAGGCCTTAGACCTGTGCTTGTTTCAGGCCTCTGCAAGCTTGGTTCTCTTTATGGGAACCTGGTAATATGGCAGCCACATGGATATGGCTGCCACCTATAAGCTTAAATCTGAACACAAAATGCAGAGCTTGCGAAGTTAGGCCCTTTCACGACCCTGCTAACACCTATCACCTTCCTTGATTAATACTCTACACATTACAACACTTTTCTACCCACGCTTTTGACTGACAACTCTCTCTTCTTTTCCCTCCACGTAACTTGAGAGTTCCAAAGAACTCAATTTTCAAAGTGGTCTAAATATCATGTGGAGTGGTTGCCTATGAGATCCGGTTTAAGGCAATGCTTGACACAAAAAGTTGCAACACCATACATGTCTTGAGTTCCCTTTCAACATTCTTTGTGCCTTTCTTGTTCACTAGCAAAGAGTTTGCTATCATCTGAAACTTTTGGGATTCCATTCTTAACAATATACCACATCCCCCAACATTTGAGAAAAGTGGTCATACAAAGATCGATAGTGGAATTTGCAATATAGGAATCAAGGTTGGAGGTTATCAGGTGGAAGAAGAGGCTTTTGCCGAAGTTAAAGCCATAAGGGATTATACATATAGAGATTGAAACTAGTGAAAGAAGTTGGATATAGAACCATATTGAAAACCAAGATGGCTCCGATCCACTATTGTATTTTGCATAGAGATAAAGAAAAATAAGGCTTAAGCAAAACAAGAAATCATTGAACAAGCGCAATCTTGGGAATTTTTCATGGAAGCTAAATCAAAAGTTCTCAAAGTAGTTTTCCTTACAAGACTTCAAACTTAGACTTTAATGGATTAAATAGCACGATAGCTCTTATAGCTTTGGACTTAAACCACTACTTAACTTAACAACAAAAGAAAGACTATCTTTGTTCTTTTATAAAGTACGAATGGTTTGCTAGAATTCTCGTGCTATCTGCTGCCTCAAATGAAGGTCCTACACACCTATTTTTCTACATATTAATGAGAGAATCTTCTTTAGCCGTGACCTAAGTTACACAACCCCTAGTGCCATTTTGTTTAATCCCACGGCAACCACATCACACCGCATCATATGCAACTTAAAAAATCATTCCTTTATAAGCTATTCTTTTATGTTTTTATAATTTTTATATGAAACTTAATACGTTTTCTTTCTTTCAGCATAAAGAAAATCTTTCTCCTTAAGAAAAGGTGGAAGGTAAAACATGTATTTTTAACGAACTCCTTGCTGAGACAATAATTATACATTATTTATTTAATAAATCATTGATTTAATACATTATTTATCACATAGGTTCAAATTTGGGTACAATATACATAGTGCCACATAAAAATGACTTCAAACTTGGACATAACCCAGGAAAATACTAAGAAAGAATTTGAGATATGCTATTGTAAAAAAATATTCATATCTAACTTAAAATTATAAGAAATTAAGTCTCATTTCTTTATAAACTATTAGTTTAGGCCTTTGTAAGAACTTGTAATTGTGTTTTAGTAGACCAATATTGAGAAAGAGATTGAAAGGTAAGAAGTGTGTTGTGAACGAAAGTTCAATTGTATATGAGGATCACGAATAAACTAGGTAAGGTAAGTTCATATTGTTGGTCTTTGTTAAGACTGGAGCATGAAGTTGCATTAAGTGGATAGATTATTGAGGAATCTCAATAAGGAGAAGAAGGAACATGGAATCCAACATCTTTTCAAAACCCCACCCGATCTCAAGAATTTGTAGAAGGCTCCAATCTTTATGTGCTTTTCAATGAAAAGTGGCAGAGTATTGCTCCCCTTCAAAATGATGAAGGGAAATACACAATTGTTTGAACACTTGAACAAGTGCTAATAATGCCTTGAGTCTTATTTACATCGTAGTGTAAGTCTTTCATTTAACATGGAGATTGTATGTCATGGTAAATTTAAGTGTTAAGTCCTATCTAGAAAGATAAAACTTTTAGAAAGATAATTCATCCACTTAATATTTTAGATTTTTAAGTTAAACATGAGTCATTTTCTAAAAAATTTAACATGTTATAGCTTAGGTTCTCTCTTAACACCTTTATGGCAAAACTCATGCAAAAAGTAACACCATGAGTTGATTTATGTTGGATCATTTCGGTGAGACAGTGGGCTAAATAAGAGATGTGAAATTGTCCTATATTATGAAGGAGTACATTGAAAATTTAAGTTTAATATTTTGTCTCTTTGCATGAAAATTTAAGTTTAAGTTTAATACCCAAAGTCCACCTCTCTGAAGCCAGTACGTGTTGTATCAACCACTCGTTACGGCAGAACCAGTTTGAAATGGGGGTAACCCTTGATCACCGTCAAGTCAATGAATGACCCCTACTTCACCAGTTTCAGCACATAATCAATTGGATTCTCACAAAGCTTCTCCACGGTTGTTATTGCTGCGGTGGGTGCGATAGCATTTCCATAGTAATCGGACAGTAAAGGAGGGTAAAATTTGGCACGTGTATCAACGGGGAACAACACGCCCACCTCCTCATTAGGGTCAACCTAAAGTGCAATGGTTCAGCAGCGCCAAAGGCATGTGGTACTCAAGTTGTGGGCACGTCACGCGGGGTGAGTCCCGAGCGTTAGGAAGGTGTCCCTGCAATTGAAAAACGAGAATTAATTTATACAATGGATTCTAATTTATAGGAATCCTTAAAATACAAGTAAAAGGAAAGAACAATCATAAAACAATTTGACTTAATTTACATATCTACGAAATGAATTCTGATTGACGGAGATTTTGGATGATTTTGGGATTTTTCCCAAATTCAGTATCGACGTGGTTGGTGGCTTGATTTGATTTACCAATCTTGTGTTATGATGATGATCGGTTGTCTCTGTTCTGGAAAAGGAAGTTTTCCGGTGACTGAATTCCGGCCAGGTGCATTTGGTGAGGCTCGGAGATTTCGGTGAAGGAGATGGCGTGCTGGGGTTCGCGTTGCAGGGCTTACGTGGCTAGTGTTAGCCACGTGTCGCGTTCTGGTAGAGATGAGCGCTGCCGTGGCCATGTTGACATGGCATGCTGATGTGGGTTTCAATACCTGCCATGCGGGAGAGATGGATGAGGAAGGTGCATCCCACGCCAGCTCACTCACGGCCATTAAGAATTACCCAGGCCGGCGGCATCACTCATGGTGTGGTTGAGGAGCAGGGTGAAGATAAATCCACTTCAATTGAGCCATCTCACCTGGCAATCACTAAAAAGAGGAGTAAACGAACGAGGTTGTTTTAGTTGATTAACACTGAGAGATGAAATGCGAGAAGTTATTCTTTAATCACCCTAAAAAGCTTTGGTCTTTTTGTACTTGTCAGGAACAGCTTGTGGCCTATAACTCTCTTCCATAATGATGAAGGTGTTAAGGAATCTGGTAAAGACACATCCTAGTCACACTATAGAAGCTCAAGTCATGAATCAATTAGCAAGACTTCCAGTTTAGTTACTGCATTAACAAGTCAGACTTCTAACTCTGTTTCTAGCTCTACTTCCTACTCAGCATAACGACTTTTAACTGTCAGCCTAGTCGTTAGGAAGTTTAGCCGATTATATTTTGCTGTTATAACTTAAGTGTTCACTGACTAATCTAAACCATCCTCCAAGCCTGTATATGTGTGATTTTCATTAATCAAAGGCAGAGCTTCGAGGCTATACAGAGCATCTCCCTCCCTTTCTCTGAATTTCATTTTTCTTTTGAAGGGAAACAAGAAATTTGTTGAAAGTAGAAACTATTTGAATTCTCAATTACAGAAGAAAGAAAAAAGAAATCCAATACCATCCAAAATGCTAATAATGCCGAGTCTCTTTTTCTTTTTTAGCTAAGTGCTCATTGTAGTGAAATCCAATACCATCCAGGTGCACCTCCCGGGGAGAAAACTATAAAATAAAAAGTCACATTTTTTTCGGATCTATTACATCATCATGCCACTCTGAGTCCAGTTGTCGGTACACATGAGAAGTCTCGCCATGCCAGCATTGAGGAGGTGTCTCTGCCACTCGGGCAAGATGGTCGGGGAAGGTGCATCGCACGCTAACTCGCTCATGGCCATCATGAATTGGACCAAGCCGGCGGCATCGCTCATGGTGGGGTTAAGGCGCTGGGCAACGATGAATCCTCCACACTTGAGACGTGTCACCTGCCAATTAGTAAAGAAACTTTTTAAAAGTTATAAAATAATGAAAAATTTAACTGAAAAAAAGTCATTTTTCTACAACCATTCTTTTATGTTTTTATAATTTTTTTTTATGAAACTTAATACATTTCCTTACTTTGAGCATATAGAAAATCTTCGTCCATATGCAAGAGGTGGGACATAAAACAAGTATTTTTAATGGACTCCTTAACAAGGTGAGGTAATAATTATACATTATTTATAACTTAGGTTCAAATTTGGGAATAATCAACCATAGTGCCACATAAACATGATTTCAAACTTGGACAACCCATAAAAAGTCTAAGAAAGAACTTGTGATATATGATATTATATTATATATTATCAAAAAATATTTATATCTAATTTAAAATTATAAAACATTAAATTAAGGAACTTATTTTTTTTTATAAACTATTATTGTAAGCTTTTATGCACAGGTGTTTTAGTTTACCAATACAGAGAAAGAGATTAAAAGGTGAAAATGGCATTGTGAACAAAAGTTTAGTTGTATGCAATGATCATGGACAAACTTGGCAAAGAAAGTTTGTATTGCCGGTCTCTGTTAAGACCAGAACGTGAAGTTGCGTTGAGTAGATGGTTATCGATGGACCTCAGAAAAGAGAACAATCAACATGGAATCCAACAGCTTTTCAAAAACGCCACCCAACTCAAGCATTTGTTGGGGTGTATTCCTAGAAGGCTCCATTGTTTTTATGTGCCTTTTAGTGACAACTTGTGGAGTAGAGCTCCCTTCAAAATGATGAAGAGAAATATACAATTTGTCATGAGTCTTATTTGTATCATAGTGTAAGTTTCTCATTTAATATGGAGATTATATATCATGTGAACTTTAAGTGTTAAGTTATACTTGAAATTTTTTTTTTAAAAAATAAGTAACTTATAAAAAGATAGTTCTTTCACTTAACATTTTAAAGTTTTAAGTTAAACATAAATTATTTTTTATAAAAAAATTATAAAATTTAATATGATATCAAAGCTCATGCTATCTCTTAGCACCCTAATAAACATTCAAAATTATACAAAAGTAAGATGGTTTGGATTCGATAATTATAGTGAAATATGCATTAAATAAATTATGTGGAATTGTTCTAAATTACAAAAGTGTTTATTGAAAACTTAAGTTCAATATTTTACTCCTTCACTTGTAAATAAAAATTCCCATAACAAGTATCGCTCCACATTTCATGCAAGAGGCTTGTTCAAACTCGTATAGAAAACATATAAAGTTAAAATTTTATTTATTATAAAAAATGAGTTTCATCACTTAGAATCTCAAGGTTTTAAATTAGACAAAGATCATTTTCTCTAAAATTTAACATAAGGCAAAAATTAATTTCTAATTTTTTTTGTGGCATAGAAATCTGCCCCCCAAAATTGAGAGGTCAAGAATTTGGCTTTTTAGTATAATCGTTAATGACTCACTCGTCAACTTTGGCATTTTAGACGCAAAAGGAAGAGTTCTTTAACGAAGCACTCACCTGAACAAGCAGTAATGGGCAATTCAGGATTTCACCAGAGCCAGGAACATCAAAAAGGAGCTCCTCTGAGCATGGCAATGAAGGATGAAGAGGATTACCAAACTGTTGCAGAGAAACATCAGCATCGGCCTCGATAAACAGGACACCCTCACCGGTGCATTCGACTACAAGCTTCTTGCCTGGGCCTTCCCTGAGCCTGCCAGCAAATAGATAGTAAAACACTAGCGTCTGTGCAAGTGCCTCTCTGACGACTTTCACGGGGTCTTTCCCACGCATGGAGGGATCGTTTCCGTAGAATTTTATTATTAGGATTTGAATTCTAAAGAAACCATAGGAGACTTCGCAAGTGGCGTACGGGAGGAATCCGGGAGGACTCAAACAGTGAAACATCAGACATTGAATCAGCAGGTAAGGGAATAGTATGACAGAATGGGACTCTAAATATCTGTAGAATTATCCAATAACGGGGGAGCAACAACCGCTCAAGTAAAACGATAGGTGCGATCGGGGCAACGTAGTCGGAGTCAACTGATTCGTAAAAAGAAAGATATCCTGAAACATAATACCCGTTAACAAAGAATCATCCTATAAAAGGATCTAAGACATGATAGCCCCCTAAAGAGTAGGATAGCCCATGAATATAAGACGTGGGGTCCCAATTTATCTCAAGAGACATAGTAGTCACATAGCAGAGAAGTAACAAAAAACCTAAAGGTGTTGGATGTCAGGATTCTTCCTAAAAAAACAACTTAAAAGAATTTCAGCCATCAAGTTTTTGAGTAGGCAACATGTTGATTAGGTAAGTAACAATGATCATACAAATGCCTTAAAAGAACATATGAATGGGAGCCTGATAATTAAAAGAACATGTAACCTTTAATATGTGATAATGTTTGCACTCAATAATTGCATTTTATTGAAGAGTGTAAATACATGAGCCCTTGTAAAAAGGACTATGAGAGAAAAAGAAGGATAAAAATCATAATTAAAGAAATTGTGAGCATTATCAGCATAAACTTGCTAAATTGCAGTCTTATCTTTGATGACTCAATATTGTTTAAGGGCAGTTTTTTGGGCCCTTCTAGTTTATAGAGTGGCCTTGAGCTTGTTCCACGGAGCCAAGAGCTGATTTTTTATTTTTTTTAATCATCAGAAACATTTCTTTATATTTTATCACTAAGCATATCACATTTGACAGCAACTCATCTGAGTCCCTTGCATCTTACAACAACCACTCCAGGACTGGTTTTACAAGCTGGATGCTATAAAACTAGATTTTTGTTGGCCGCTTGTCGGCTTGTCAGTCAACAAGCAATCCAACTCCTTCACGAATCTTTCCATGGCCGGAGCCGGTAGGCAAAGTGGAACCACTATTCCATTCTCTCCCTTACTGTTCTTGAAAGGAATGAAAAGGCTGAGTAGTCCAGGTATGGCCCCAATCCCACCTTTTGCTGGACCACCGTAAACCGGTTTGCCCCACCCAAAATCTATGTCTAAGAACCCCACTTTTTTCACATCCGAGGTTACACAAGATCGCACGATGGTGATTTGCGGTCGACCCTTGATTACCGTCATATCAGCTAACGAATGCATGTACTCCTCCGTCACATCGTTCTTGGACTGCCTCACCAATTCCACAGCGTATCTCAACGGATTCTCAAAGATCTTCCCGGCAGTTGTTACCGCGGTGGAGAAGGCAAAGGTGTTGCCGTAATAACCGGTGGGTAACAGAGGGTTGAATTTGGTTCGTGCGTTGACGACGCTCATCATGCACACCTCCTCGTCGCTATCGGGTTGCAGGGCTAGGGTACGGCAACGCCAAACAAGGCCGGTGAGTACCTCAAACGTGGAGTAACGACTGCGGTGAGGTGGTAACAATCTATGGATGGTGGACATCTCGGTGGGGCCGAAGAAGAAGGAGCGATGGACCATGTCGTTCAATGGGATAATGGTACCCCTAGTGTTGGCAACCTCCTCGTACTCGCGGTGTATGCATGTAACAAGCGGTGGATCCCTTGCACTGAGGAGGTGGCGCTGCTACACGTGTGAGATAGATGGGGCACGTGCACCACGAGCCATTTCAGCCACTGCCATCATAAAATGGACCAGCCCAAAGGCATCGCTCGAGACGGAGGTTGAAGATGAATCCACCACACTTCAGGCGCGTCACCTGAAAATCCACACATTCTCAATATTTTTATAAACATTAAACATATGAAAATATTTAAAATTAAACAAAAATGAAAAGAGATTATCCTAAACACTAATATCATATAAATAAAATCTGACTTAGTTGAGTTCAGAGAACAAATCTATACTTAAATATTGTAAAGTGATGGGATTGCCATCCATAATCACCAACATAGTAGGGTGAGTAAGCTCGTTGGAGAATCCCTATTAGATCAAGCCTAAGAAAAGTAGTGGGTCACTCTAGTTAACCTTGGCTGGGTGGGTAAGTCATCCGATTAACAAAAAATTAAAAAAAAAATAAAAGACTGGAAAGACATGCAAATATCGAAAACAAAGTCAGCTCAAGGCATATTTGTTAGGATGTAGTCCTAAAAGAGTTGGATCTTACGGCCTGCGAAAATTATGAGGTCCTAGGGAAAAAGGAATAACTTGTTGAACCCGTAGAAAACATATACGTAGATCTTGACAAACAAATTTCACAGTTGCGGGGAAAAAAACAAAAATAACTGTGTTTTCGAGAGTTTCTTCGAGCCTTAGAAACTGTATCCATGGAAACATGAAAAGATTGGAAGTTGTCTTTCCGTTATATCATTTAACACATCAACAAGAGAATTTAGATGTTTAGAGAGAGGTTCAGGAGTTTTTTAAGCAGAGCATGCACCTGAATGAGCAGTAAGGGGAAATTCAAGATCCCAGCAGAGCCAGGAACGTCATAAAGGAGTTCCTACAGTGGAAAGGGGGGCTGGAGAGCGTCTCCAAACTGATGTAGAGTAACATCAGCATCAGCCTCGATAAACATGATACCCTCACCCGTGCACTCCACCACAAGCTTGCGGCCCGGGCCCTCCCTCGGCCTGCCAGCAAATGGGTAGTAAACCACTAGCGCTTGAGCAAGTGCCTCCCTGATGACTTTCGCGGGGTCTTTCCCTTGCATCGATGGATCGTATCTGTAGAATTGTATAACTGAGATTTGAAACCGAAGAGTCTCTTGGTCATCAATATCAGAGAGTGGTTTGAATTCATGGGTGTGGGCTTAGCAGGAGCAACCAGTTCTGGTTGGCACCTCCGCATTGTGAAAAACAGAGAGGTACCTGCTCCTGCCATTTTCTGATCAAAGAAGGACAGCTAGTTTCTTGTGGGAGTGCGTGTTAGGAGGCTGCTTGAGGTGGGTATTTATAGAATGGAATTGAGAAGGGACAAGGGTTTTTTAGTCTTCGTGCTAGTGGGAATTCGAACTATGGTTGTTGTGAGCATTGATCAAAGGAGAGGTAAAACATAAAGAAAATAATTAAAGAAAATCTTTGTACATAAGAAGAGGTAAAAGGTAAAACATGTATTTTTAATGGACTCCTTGCTAAGACAATAATTATACTGTATTTATTTAATACATAATTGATCACATAGGTTCAAATTTGGGTACAATCAAACATACTACCACATAAAAGGACTTCAAACTTGGACATGACCTAGGAAAATACTGAGAAAGAACTTGAGATATGCTATTGTCAAAAAATATTCCTATCTAACTTAAAATTATTAAAAATTAAGTCTCATTTCTTTATAAACTATTAGTTTAGGCCTTTGTAAGAACATGTAATTGTGTTTTAACTAACCGATATTGAGAAAGAGATTGCAAGGTGAGAAGTGTGTTATGAATGAAAGTTCAATTGTATGTGGAGATCATGGACAAACTAGGCAGAGTAAGTTCATATTGCTAGTTTTTGTTAAGATTGGAGTGTGAAGTTGCGTTAAGTGGATAGATTATTAAGGAATCTCAATAAGGAGAAGAAGGAACATGGAATCTAAAATTGGTTCAAAAACCCCACCTGATCTCAAGAATTTGTTGGGGTGTATTCCTAGAAGGCTCCAATTTTTTTGTACTTTTCAATGAAAAGTGGAGGAGTAGAGCTCCCTTTCAAAATGATGAAGGGAAATATAAATTTTTTGAACACATGAACAAGTGCTAATAATGTATTGAGTCTTATTTACATCATAGTGTAAGTCTTTCATTTAACATGGAGATTATATATCATGGTAACTTTAAGTGTTAAGTCCTACCTAGAAAACATAAAAGATTTAGAAAGTAATTTATCAAAAGACAATTCATCCACTTAATATTTTATATTTTTAAGTTAAACATGAGTCATTTTCTATAAAATTTAACAAATTATAGCTAAGGTTCTCTCTTAACACCTTTATGGGTATGGATAATTCCAAAATTGATGCAAAAAGTAACACCATGAGTTGATTTGTGTTGGATCATTTCAGTGAGATAGTGTGCTAAATAAGAGATGTAAAGTTGTCCTATATTATGAAGGAGTACATTGAAAAATTAAGTTGAATATTTTGCCCCTTTGCTTGTGCACAAAGATCCTATGAAAAGTACTACTTCACATGAGAGGGCTTTTTCAGGTTCATGTGAAAAACATAAAAAGTAATTTATAAAGAAATGAATTTAATCACTTAAGACATTAGAATTTTAAGTTAAATTGAAGTCATTCTTTATAAAATTCAATATTAGGCCAAAATAATTTTCTGAACACTTTTTGGTGGCACAGAAAACTTCCCCAAAAAGTTAAAGAGATCAAGAATTTGGCTTTCCAGTATATTCATTAATGATTCACTCATCAACTTGGATTTTAGACGCAAAAAGAAGGCTTCTTTAACGAGCACACACCTGAATAAGGAGTAATGGAAAATGAGCTCTTCCAAGCATGGGAATGGAGGATGAAGAGGATTACCAAAATGTTGCACAGTAACATCAGAATCGGCCTCGATAAACAGAACACACTCAGCGGTGCGTTACACTACAAGCTTCTTGCCGGGGCCTTCCCTGATCATACCAGCAAGTGGAGAGTAAAACACTAGAGTCTATGCAAGTGCCTCTCCTGATGACTTTCACGGGGTCTTTCTCATGCATGGAGGGATCAATTCTATAGAATTGTATTATTGGGTTTCAAATCAAAAGAAACCATAGGAGACTCGGCAAGTGGCGTAGGCAGGGAATCCGGGAGAGACTCAAAACAGTGAAACTTTGGGCATTGAATCAGCAGGTAAGGGAATAGTAGGACAAAAGGGGACTCTAAAATATCTGTAGAATTATCCAATAATTGAGGATCAACAACTACGAAAGTGAAAAAATAGGTACTGTAGGTGACGGATCCTCATCAACCAAGAAAGGGCAAGAGATGCCAGCAAGTTAGGCAGTGTAGTTAGAGTCAATTAATTCGCGAAAGAAAAGATATCCTCTTGGAACATAATATCTCTATTAACAAAGAATCATCTTGTAGAAGGATCCAAGGCATAATAGCCCTTCTAAAGAGTATGATAACCCATGAATATATGGTATAGGGCACAAGGACCCAATATATCTCAAAGGCTCATAATAGTCACGTAGCAAAGGTAGCCAAAAATCTATAAAAATTAGATGTCGAGATTCTTTCCAAAAAGCAGCCTAAAGAGAGTTTAGCCATCAAGCACTTGAGTTCACATCCTATTGATTAGATAAACAGCAATTATGACACAATTATCCAAAAAGGACTCATGATTGAAGAAATTGTGCGCATTATTTGCCAAACACGCTAAATCATAATCTTATCCTTGATGGCACGATATTGCTTGAGGTGGTTTCGGGCCCTTTCAGTTTTTCTTGAGCCAAGAACTGATTTTACTTATTTATCATAAAAACATTTCTTCTATTTTATGTTATGGAAGTTGACAGGGGAATTCGGAATCGAAGCCAAATTCGTAAAGGCCAAAGGCACTTTAATCCATTCCTTGATATTAGTGGAGTTCAGAGTCAAAGTTGGTGATTCAAATCCAAGACAGTCCAAAAGCCTGAAAAGATTCCCTCATATGACTCTATAAAGATGACAGAACAGAAAAAAAAAAAAAAAAAAAAGGCGCTACAAGGACATAGGGATAGAGTGATAGAGGACAACGGCTATCTTGATCCTCAAAGAAACTTTGCAGCCTTCTATCCATTTGAGCCTTTTAAAGAGCTTGTGAACCTCGTTGAGAAGGGGCTAAAGGAAAAGAAAGTATGCATTTGAGGCATAGTATGATACGCGGATTACTTGTTAGTTTAATATAAATTAAAGGGGTTTGATACCTCTTGTTCAAGTTCAACACCTAAGTTTATAAATCTAAATCAATGTGTTAAAAAAAAAATTGCATAGTATGATTTGATGAGAGGAAAATCAAGTTTAAAACTAGGGTTTGAATCGATTGGTTTAAAGATGTCCAAACACGAATCATTCAAAGAACAAATGGATGAAAAAGGTTATAATAGCCTGATATCTATTCATCTTCAAAAGCTGGATTTTATTCACTTCAGCATCATGATTAGAACTCTGAAAATAGGTGGCCCCGTTTGCTGACATGAACCAAGTTTATGAATATATCTGATACGATTTTGTGGTGAAAATTTTTGTTCTGATTTTTTTTATGCAAACTCACGCTATTCATAATGTTCAGAAGGGACAGACGGCAGTTGAGAATTTACCAAATCTATACAAGAAAGCGGGTAAAAAGACGATTGGCTTGTAGGGAGGAGTCGCTTTCCCACCACTTGGGGGTTGGCTTTTTCTTTCCGACTCGTGAAGACTCTCGTAAAGTGCTTTTGGCTGAAATGATTCTTGCTTTTATTCATTCTTATTTGGGTATTTATACACAAGTGCTAACCCAAATAATAACCCTTTACACATCTTTCCCACGCTTATAATTTGCCCCTTACTCTACCGGTTAGGGATACAAAATAACTCTTGTGGATTCCCCGTTAACAACCAACTCAACAAACAAGCAATAATAACCTAACAAACAGGGGACTAACGCTCAGCTTTATTTTTGACGGACGAACCCGGAATGATGACAACCCGAGCTAGCCAAGGCCTCTGCCCACGCCTTCCCACACAGCCCCTCTTCTGCTCCCACGTTACATTTTATTACTAAGCATAACCATATACCATCAACTCATCCGAGTCTCTTGCATCTGACAACAACCACGAGGACTGGTTTTACAATCTGGGTGCTTTTGAACTAGAGTTTTGTTGGCCACTTTTAGCCTTTTCAGCCAAAAGGCAGTCCAACTCCTTCACAAACATTTCCATGGCCGGAGCCGGCAGGCAAAGAGGAACCACTATTCCTTTCTCTCCCTTACTGTTCTTGAAAGGAACGAAAAAGCTGAGTATTCCAGGGATGGCCCCTACGCCGCCTTTTGCCGGACCACCGTAAACCGGTTTGCCCCACCCAAAATCTGTATCTAAGGGCCCCAACTTTGTCAGATCAGAGAGTGCAAAAGATCTTACTGCAGTAACGTGGGGTCGACCCTTGATCACCATCATATCAGCTAACGATCGCATGTACTCCTCCGTCACGTTGTTCTTAGACTGCCTCACCAATTCCACAGCGTAACTCAGCGGATTCTCAAAGAGCTTCCCGGCAGTTGTTACCGCCGGGGAGAAGGCAATGCTGTTTCCGTAATAACCGATTGGTAACGGCGGGTTGAATTTGGTTCGTGCGTTGACAACGCTCAACATGCGCACCTCCTCGTCGCCATCGGGTTGCAGGGCTAGGGTACGGCAACGCCAAAGAAAGGCAGCGAGTACCTCAAACGTGGAGTATCGACTGGGGTGAGGTGGTAACAATCTCCGGATGGTGGACATCTCGGTGGGGCCGAAGAAGAAGGAGCGATGGACCATGTCGTCCAATGGGATAATGGTACCCTTAGTGTCGGGGACCTCCTCGTACTCCCGGTGTATGCATGTAACACTCGGTGGGTCCCTTGCACTGAGGAGGTGGCGCTGCCACACGTGTGAGGTAGATGGGGCATGTGCACCACGAGCTATTTCAGACGCTCCCATCAAGAACACGATCAGCCCAGAGGCATCGCTCATGGCGTGGTTGAGGCGCTGGGCGAAGATGAATCCACCACACTTCAGGCGCGTCACCTGCAAATCCACACAAGAAGAGAATAAGACCCAGATCCTTATCCTTATCCGAAAACTAATTTATAAATGGAAGAAAATAAAGTTATATTTAAATATAATTTGAAGATAGTATCTTCGGATGTAAAATTTTTATTCTTAATATTTTTACAAACATTAAACATATTGAAAGATTTTAAAATTAAAGAAAACTTCAAAGAGATTAACTTAAACTCTAATATCATATAAATAAAAACTGCTTAATGATGGGAGATCTGCCATAATAATCATCAACAAAGTAAGGGGAGTAAAGCTCGTTCGGGGATCCTTATTAGACTGAAATATCAAGGCTGACAAAAGTAGTGAGTGACTCCAGTTCACCTTGACTAGAAGGGATAGTCATCCGATTGAGGAAAAAAAGAAAAAGAAATAAAGAAATAAAGACTAGAAAGACATGCAAATATCAAGCAGGTTTCCACAAAACAAAGACAGCTCGAAGCATATTTGTTAGGATGTAGTCCTAGAAGAGTCGGATCTTGTGACCTAGAGCTCTTTTTCCAAATACTGAAGGGATAAAGGAACAACTTGTTGAACCTGTAGAAACAATATACGTAGATCTTGACAAATAAGTTTTAAAGTTGCATGGGAAGAAAATAGAAAATAATAGTGTTCTCGAGGGTTTCTGCGAGCCTTAAAAACTGCATCCGTGGAAACATGAAGAGTTTAGAAGTTGTCTTTCCGTTATAATCATTCAACACAACAACAAGAGATTTTAGATATTCAAAGAAAGGTTCAGGAGCATTTTAAGCAGAGCGTGCACCTGAATAAGCAGTAAAGGGGAATTCAAGATCCCAGCAGAACCAGGAACGTCATAGAGGAGTTCCTGCATTGGAAAGGGGGGCTGGAGATCATCTCCAAACTGCTGAAGAGTAACATCCGCATCGGCCTGGATAAACATGACACCCTCACCTGTGCACTCCACCACTAGCTTGCGGCCCGGCCCTTCCCTCAGCCTGCCAGCAAATGGGTAGTAAAACACTAGCGCTTGAGCAAGTGCCTCCCTGATGACTTTCGCAGGGTCTTTCCCTTGCATCGAGGGATCATATCTGTAGAATTGTATAAGTGGGAGTTGAAACCGAAGAGAGTCTTGGTCATCAATATCAGAGAGTGGTTTGAATTCATGGGGTGTGGGCTTAGCAGGAGCAACCAGTTCTGGTTGGCTCCTCCGTACTGTGAAAAGCAGAGCGGCACCTGGTCCTGCCATTTTATGCCAACAAAGTGGAAGTGATCAAAGGGCTGGTAGTTTCCTGTGGGAGTGAGTGTCAGGGGGCTGCTTGGGGTGGGCATTTATAGAAGGAAAGTGAGAAGGGACAAGGGCTTTTTAGTCTTCGTGCTGGTGGGAACTCGCACTATGGTTCTTGTGAGCAGTTGCGTTGAGATTCTCCGGGCTGAGTAGACTGGATTGGCGTAATTTATTATGGACTTGGATTAGACTGATCGGCGGATGTCTTGGCTTCTTCGATATTGTTTTCGAGTAAATTACTCCTCTAAGTTAGGAACTGCGCCAGAGAGTGTGTTTTATCAATACCCTAAGGTTCTATCTTATTTGACCACCCAAATGCCTGAGAGTGTTTTCTTTTCTGTTCTTTTTTTTTTTTTTTCCTTTTTCCGGTGGATGTAAAATCAGTTGTGTACGGATGAACTTCCTCATTTACTCCTAACTGAAGGGCTTCTCTGGTGTTTATTTGCATATAATCTCATTGCCAAAATGTCACGTCACCGTACAAAAAGAAGGGAAAAAAATGGGAAAAATAAAAAAGGGTGCGTGTACCACACCCGCGACACCACCGAGGCAAAGAAAGACCAATTTAAAGACACGTGCACAGCAGCCGGATTTCTCCTCTAGTTTTTGAGAGTTTTACAAAACGTAAAAGGTGAAATAAGAGGCATTTAACTCAAAAGAAAACAGTTATTTTAATACTATGAAAGAAAAAAAATCATCAACCCAAATGATAAAAATTTTCGCTCAAAATGCAAAAGATTTTAGAATTCTGTGACAATGGTTTTTGGAATCAATTTGGTATTGATTCATCATCAATATGAGATGTTTTACATTTAATTTTCAACCATTATAAAAAGGTAGTTAGATTGTATAAGAAAATTATCCAAGAAATAAAAATTATTTTTCTCTATTATTCTTCATATTTTTCTTCATAGTTGTTTTTATAAGAATTTCTCAAATATGTTGTAGAAACTCTTATTTTAACTTGATATGAATTGTCAAATATTGAAAAGATCCAACAACACTATGGTAATGTGTTGGATTTGAGTATGATTCACCATCATTTACAAATGGTGGATGATGTGTGGTGCATGGTGTAGATACTTCTCGACCTTCATTCATATGCTATTAACATTGCATATCAATACATGCACACTCCTACTTTTATTTATTGGTATTTGTAAAATGTATTTTACGATTTCTAGTTAACACACCTAGTATCAAATAACAAAAACATCAAGTAATAATCTCTATGTATATTCTAATGTTGGATGGGTTGGTAATCATAATGATTGCAAATCAACAAGAGGATTTTGTGTTTTTCTTGGAACAAATATAATTTCTTGAAGTTCAAGAAAACAAAAGACTATTACTCGCTCTAGTACAAAAGCTACGCTAAAATGTCTTATTGCAAAACTTATTTGGATAGAAGCTTTATTACCAAATCTCCATGTAAAATAATTTCATCTTCCAACACTTTGGTGTAATAATTTATCAACACTTTATCGAACAACTAGCCATGTTTTTCATGCAATAACAAAATATGTTGAAATTGATTTTCACTTTATTTGTAAGAGAATCAAAACAAATAAACTTTTTGTACATTTCATTCCTTCTATTGATCAAACTGCTAACATATTTACAAAAGGTCTCTCGTTCACTCAATTTCAGCTCAAGATATAGAAGACATTAGCTTGCGAGGGATGTTAGAATGTCATGTGACCGTACAAAAAGAAGGAGAATTGGAAAAAAATAAGGCCGACACATGTACCACATGCAAGATACCACTCAGGCAAGAAAAGACCAATTTAATGACGCGTGTGTGCAACTCACGCATGCCGTCTCTATCTAATGTCTCTCCTCTAATGTTTGGAAGTTTTACAAAATGTCTAAGAGTGAAATAAAAAGTATTTAACTAAGAAGAAAACTGTCTTTTTATTACTATGAAAGAAGAAAAGATTCATCAATCCTAATGATAAAAATATTTAGTCAAAATACAAAAGATTTTAGGATTCTTTATAACAACAGTCTTTAGAATCAATTTGGTATTGATTCATCATTAATATGAGATTTTTTACGTTTGATTACCAACTACTGAAAAAAGACAGTCAAATTGTATACAAAAATCATCCAAGAAATAGAAGTTATTTTCTCTATTATTCTTCATATTGTTCCTCATAGTTGTTTTTGTTTATTATCATTTTTATAAGAATTTTTACAATACATTGTACGAACAGTCTTTAGAATTTTTGGGCGTGCATAAAATTGTGGATTTCCAATGTCACACCCTTTCAGCACTAGTCTTCTCCGTCTTCTTCCGATGATTTTTTGGTACCTTGTGAACGTTCGGCAAAGTCGTCACCATGGCGGCGGTTTTTCCAACTTAGCGCCTATGCTGGAGAAAGGTCAGCATCACAAAGGGAGTGATGCGTTTTTCTACTGGAGGATTCCTCAGGCACTTTGAGCGCCCGTGAATGAAGAACTGGGTTATTAATGGTAGCTTCCAAAAAATCAAGCCCCGCTTGTACCCACTACCGAAAAGTCAATAAAGGAGATTTCGCTATTGAACCACAGTCCAATCACATACGGCGGCTCCTCGCACCCTCGACTCTCTTGTCCCCGATCGGAAGAGACATGTCTTATAAAAAACGAGAAGAGTTTCTCTTTCATTTGTCGTTTTTGTGCCGGTATCCAGTCTAATTTGAAGATCTGATAAACATGCAATACATTGAAACCGATTTCTGTGAGAAAAAACGAGAAGTTCTGAAAATCTCTGACCCGTAGCTTGAGGTTCATGCATTTAGCTTTAGTAAGTGAAGGTTCATGCATTTAGCTTTTGTAAGTGTCGAATCGACTCTGTAGGATGCCGTTATGTTTAGGGCTCCCAATAGATAAGGTTTTTAGGAGAATACAAATTGCGGAAACAATTTATTCCAGAGTAGGTTTAAAATTTCTAGTAAATTTTTTTATATAAAAGAATGTTTCAACATGATGAGTTTCATAGTAACTTTATTTGCCAACTACCCCCAGTTTACTTCTCATGTGATCTTCTTTTCAACATGATGAGTTTCATAGTATTATATGTTCCACCATCTAGATCAATTGATGATTTGCGGAAAAGAAAAGTAGTTAAGGAGTTAGCCAGCGGAAGTGTAAAAGTTAAAGGAATGAAAGTGAGGATTCATGGCAATTTTGGAAAGATAAAAGGTAACGAAAGTGGAGAGAAATAAAAGGAAGGAAAGAAAATGATAGGATGGAGTTCCCTCCGCAAAAGTAGGAAGGAAAGGCTAAACTTTTATTGAACTACTTTTTGATGACTTACATAACGGCCTCACAATTTTCTAGAGACTTTTAGAGCCGACTCCTATTTTGTAGACAACTCTCCATTTGACGCCTCTAACAAAACATGCTGCTAACTTTTCTATCAATTTCATGACTTAATCTCCAACATGCTAGAACATCTCCTATTTTTTTACAGAAAATGCATTAATTCTAAACATAAAAGGACTATTTTTCAATTTTTAGTCTTGTTGTGGAAACGACCTATCACATTAACATATAAACATATAAGTCAAACCATAAACATATAAGAGATACAAGATTTTAGAAGTTCGAATCAATACAATGTTCTACGTCCCCTATCACTAGTGTTGATTACAAATGTTTTTTTCATGAGAATACAAAGGTGTTAATTATAAAATTCACATAGAGTTCTTGCATAGCTATTCTTAGTACTTACAGCAACATACTTAATTTTCTTTTGACTAATGGCTATTATACAAAGTAGCACTATTTGGTTGCTATCCTCATGAGGTGTTGGCTACTGCCCTCATGGGACTTAACCATCTTTTTTGCTCTCTCTTTTTGGCCCTTAGAGTTTGCCTATGGTCTTTTATATATATATATATTAACACTATAGGGAGTTCTAGCTAAATACTACTAAGAGTCTTAACCGAAGAAAATAACTTCTAGAATATTCCTAATCAATATAGAGGAGAATATCTCCTGGAATATTTATATAATATACATAAAATATATCTAGGCCTACTAATTTTTATTATAATCCTAACATATCCTAAAGTTGTCTAACAAGGGCAAGAGAGTTGTTATGGGTGACTTCGAAATTGGAGAATGTGATAAAAGGGAATTAGAAAAGGAGAAGAGAAGGGCCCTTTTGACGTTTCTCAACTAAGGTCAACGTCCTCTAAACTTAATAACACACTCCAATTAGAGATGAAAGCCAAACTTTACATTCCTGATTTTCTGACAGCAACATGATACTCATATAAAACATAAATTATGAGGCACACTCATGATAGTCTTTTTTTTTTTTTTTTTTGATGAATATGTGAGTTTATTCATCGAAGAATAAAAGGTAATACAAGAGCTTAGGGGCATACCCCAGCATTACAATTCATCTAGGAAAAGATAGAGTTTGGAATTCTCCAACTAAGACTCAACAAAACATTTGCTTGAGAGAGTTTAATATTTCTAAATAAGGAAGCTCTTCCACGGACTACTCTCCTGATTTTAGCTAACAACATTGAAATATCAATAGACTTATTCTGAAAACGTCTACGATTACGTTCTAACCATACACAATAAAGACACGCTAAGAAAGAAAGCTTGAGAAGTTTTGCGGCTAGATCCTTTCCCTTAGTTGCTTTAATCATCCATTGCAATTCAGATTCCCAATCAAGGATGACCTTACGAATACCTTGTTGAGCTAGAATACTTCTCCAAACCTGGTTAGTCCAAGTGCACTGAAAGAACAAATGAGATCTATTTTCATAGTTAGATCCACAAAAATCACAATGCAAATCAATTAAGGGAAGCCATCGGGAAACCACTGCAGCCGTAGGTAGTTTGTCTCTACATATGAGCCAACCAATGAAGTTATGTTTGCTGATTCCTCCTGACCAGATCAAATTATACCATTCAACCTCAGAGCTCACTTGACGTAACTCCTTGTACGTTTCCTTAGAGCAATAGGAAGGCTTGGATAGAGTAGAGGTTAAAGTTTGGCGTAACTTTAGAAGACCTCTCCAACTCCATGCCATAGTTCCCTTGATGTCAAGATCCATAATTGAATTTCCCCTGCATTTAGTACTATGAATCCACTTACTCCATAAGGATGAATTAGGGCAATTTATGAGATTCCAGAGAGATCGTCCCAACAAAACTTTATTCCATACTTTAAGGTTTAGTAATCCAAGACCCCCTTCCTTTTTTGGTGAACAAACAACTTGCCAAGCAACCTTATGAGTTTTATGATCTTCTGAGTGGCCTGCCCAAAGAAAGTGTCTTATCTTCTTTTTCGTTTGCTTTCTATTTTCAGGTCCGACACATCTTTAGTACATGCCATCCCAATGCGATTTCGTCAATTTATGAGTTGTATGAGTTGCATATAGTTGAACAGAAAATGGAAAAGTACCCACAAAGCACTGGTGCAAAGTACATAAAATACACATCGTACACAATGGCAAAGACTCGTCAAACGTTTGAGTCTCTCCCATCATACAATGCCTATGAAAGAACTAGGTTCATTCGCTGCCCACTAGTGGGCTCCTTAATCAACAAGCAATCTAACTCCTTCACAAATCGTTCCATGGCTGGCCAGCCAAGCAAATTGTAACCAATATGCCATCTTCTCCCTTGTTGTCCTTGGCAGGAATATAAAAGCTTACCGCTCCAGGGATTGGCTCCACCACCCTTTTGGGTGCCCCACTATAAGGTGCCTTGCCCCACCCAAAGTCCACCTAGCCGGCGTTGGTTTTCTAGTATCTCTTGACAATAGGAAAAAACACAACCCAACAAAACCAAAAGGTTTGATATTTCGTTATATTTAAATAACAACTGAAATAACAATACAAATAGTCAAAATAGTAACACAAACAAAAGCTATAAGGCTCACAAACACAACAGCTCAATGGCTTGACAGCTCTAAGGTAAAAACAAGAAACTTACAGAGCAATTTGTCTAAACGAAAAATAACCACAAAATATACTAATTTGTTGCTTACTTGAATATCCTACTACCTTACTTATATAACAAACCTATCACCACTACCTTCAAATAATTGCCCACTAAAGATAATTTTCTTTTGCACACGATCCTCCACATTTTGCTCCAACAATCACCACTCTTCACATCTAACAACTCTTCCACATTTTTCTCTATACAATCACCACTCTTCACATCTAACCACTTCCACATTCTTTTCTAACGCTTACCACTCTTCACGTCTAACAATTACATTCCTGCACTTATCGGAGCCATGATAATTCCAGCAACTCTCAACATCCAGTACGGGTTATACCAAACACTTGGTATGGCACAACCAGGTTGAAACGGGGGCAATCCTTGATCACCGTCAAGTCAACGAATGACCCTTGCTTCACCAATTTCAGCGCATAATCAATTGGATTCTCACAAAGCTTCTCCGTGATTGTTACTACCGCAGTGGGTGCGATGGCATTTCCGTAGTAACCAGACAATTAAGGAGGGTAAATTTGGCACATGTATCAATGGGGAACAGCAAAAAGTTAAACTGCAATGGTTCAGCAGCGCCAAAGGCATGTGGTAAGTACCACGAACATGAAGCAATGGCTCAGGTGAAGTGGCACGAGTCTCCGAAGGGCAGACTACTCGGCCGAGCCGACGGGTGGAAGATGTTGCTCTTAATGTCGATTGCTTCCTCGTACTCAAGGTGTAGGCACATCACACGTGGTGAGTCCCGAGCGTTAAAAAGGTGTCCCTGCCATGAGGGTGAGATGGATGGGGAAGGCGCATCCCACGCCAGCTTGCTCACGGCCATTAAGAATTGACCTAGGCCGGCAGCATCACTCATGGTGTGGTTGAGGTGCAGGGTGAAGATAAATCCACCACAATTGAGCCATGTTACCTAGTAGTCACTAAAAAGAGATGAAATGCGAGAAGTTATTCTTTAATCACCCTAAAAGGCTTTGGTCTTTCTGTACTTGTCAGGAACAGCTTGTGGCCTATAACTCTCTTCCGTAATGATGAAGGTGTTGAGGAATCTTGTAAAGACACATCTGAGTCACACTATAGAAGCTCAAGTCATGAGTCAATCGGCAAGACTTCTAGTTTAGTTACTGCATTAAGAAGTCAGACTTCCATCTCTGTTTCTTGCTCTACTTCCTGCTCAGCATAACGACTTTAACTGTCAGCCTAGTCGTTAGGAAGTTTAACATATTCTATTTTGCTGTTATAACTTAAGTGTTCATTGATTAATCTAAACCATCCTTATATAAACCTATATAAACAATCCTCCAAGCTTGTATATGTGTGATTTTCATTAATCAAAGGCAGAGCTTCGAGGCTATATTGAGCATTTCCCTCCCTTTCTCTGAATTTTATTTTTCTTTTGAAGGGAAACATGCAATTTGTTGAACGTAGCAACTATTTGAATTCCCAATTACAGGAAAAAGGAAAAAATCCAATACCGTCCAAAATGCTAATAGTGCCGAGTCTCTTTTTCTTTTTTAGCTAAGTGCTTATTGTAGTGAAGTTTCTTCTTTGTTATGGAGCTTATACATCATTCGATACTTATGCAAAATTTTATTTTTCTAAGCTTTTTTTGGTTCACTAGAAGAAGTATCCCGGAAAAACCCTTGAGTCTATGCAAGTGCCTCTCTGTTGACTCTAGCCGGGTCTTTCCCTTGCATTGACGGACCATTTCTGTATAATAGTATTACTGGCATTCGAAGATTCTCTTGGGTATCAATATCAGAGAGCTCTTTAAATTTATGTGGTGTGGGCTTAGCCGGAGCAACTAGTTCTGGTTTGCACCTTCGCACTGTGAACACTATGGAGGTGTCCAGTCTTGCCATGCCAAGAAAATGTGTATGAACGAGGTAAGAAAGGGAGTTTTGCTGCAGTATTGCGTGTTAGAAAGAATTTTAAAGTGGTATTTGTAGAAAGAGATTTAAAAGACATACAACTTCTTGGTTTTATTGTCGAACTGTAGGCATCGGCCTGGCTCCAAATAAGGACAGTGTTGTCCTCTACTAAAGAAATTACAGCGAAACATGCAGTATCAAATGCTAAAAGCACACTATTGGGAAATTAAGAAACTAAGCATAACCAATGGCAATTTTTTTTTATCCAAAAACGTGTAGTATCGCATGGTAGGCGCCATTGGGAAATCAAGAAAGCAAGCACAACCAATGACAATTTTATTTTTATAGAAAAATGCCCTGTATTGCATTATTGGTGCACCTCCCGGGGAGAAAACTATCAAATAAAAAGTCACATTTTTTTCGGATCTATTACATCATCATGCCACTTTGAGTCCAGTTGTCGGTACACATGAGAAGTTTCGCCATGCCAGCATTGAGGAGGCGTCTCTGCCACACGAGCAAGATGGTCGGGGAAGGTGCATCGCACGCCAACTCGCTCACGGCCATCATGAATTGGATCAAGCCGGCGGCATCGCTCATGGTGTGGTTAAGGCGCTGGGCAACGATGAATCCTCCACACTTGATACGTGTCACCTGCCAATTAGTAAAGAAATTTTTTAAAAGTTATAAAATAATGACAAATTTAACTGAAAAAAAAATCATTTTTCTATAAGCTATTCTTTTATGTTTTATAATTTTTTCTATGAAACTTAATACATTTTCTTACTTTGAGCATATAGAAAAGCTTCGTCCATATGCAAGAGGTGGGACATAAAACAAGTACTTTTAATGGACTCCTTAACAAGGTGCGGCAATAATTATACATTATTTATAACTTAGGTTCAAATTTCTGTTCAATCAAACATAGTGTCACATAAACATGATTTCAAACTTGGACAACCCATAAAAAGTCTAAGAAAGAACTTGTGATATATGATATTATATTAAAAATTATCAAAAAATATTTATATCTAATTTAAAATTATAAAACATTAAATTAAGGATCTCATTTTTTTATAAACTATTATTGTAAGCATTTATACATGGGTGTTTTAGTTTACTGATACTGAGAAAGAGATTGAAAGCTGAAAATGGCGCTGTGAACAAAAGTTTAGTTGTATGCAATGATCATGGACAAACTTGGCAGAGTAAGTTTGTATTGCCGGTCTCTGTTAAGACCAGAAAGTGAAGTTGCGTTGAGTGGATGGTTATCGATGGACCTCAGAAAAGAGAACATTCAACATGGAATCCAACAGCTTTTCAAAAACCCCACCCAACTCAAGCATTTGTTGGGGTGTATTCCTAGAAGGCTCCATTGTTTTTATGTGATTTTTAGTGACAACTAGTGGAGTAGAGCTCCCTTCAAAATGATGAAGAGAAATATACAATTTGTCATAAGTCTTATTTGCATCATAGTGTAAGTTTCTCATTTACTATGGAGATTATATATCATGTGAACTTTAAGTGTTAAGTTCTACTTGAAAAACATTAAAAAAAATTAAGTAATTTATAAAAAGATAGTTCTTTCACTTAATATTTTAAAGTTTTAAGTTAAACATAAATTATTTTAAAAAAATTATAAAATTTAATATGATATCAAAGTTTAGGCTATCTCTTAGCACCCTAATAAACATTCAAAATTACACAAAAGTAAGATGGTTTGGGTTAGATAATTATAGTGAAATATGCATTAAATAAATGATGTGGAATTGTTCTAAATTAAAAAAGTGTTTATTGAAAACTTAAGTTCAATATTTTGCCCCTTCACTTGTAAATAAAAATTCCCATAACAAGTATCGCTCCACATTTCATGCAAGAGGCTTGTTCAAACTCGTATAGAAAACATAAAAAGTTAAAAATTTATTTATTAAAAAAAATGAGTTTCATCACTTAGAATCTCAAGGTTTTAAATTAGACAAAGATCATTTTCTATAAAATTTAACATAAGGCAAAAATTAATTTCTAATTTTTTTTTTGTGGCATAGAAATCTTCCCCAAAAAATTAAGAGGTCAAGAATTTGGCTTTTTGGTATAATCGTTAATGATTCACTCGTCAACTTTGGCATTTTGGACGCAAAAAGAAGAGTTCTTTAACGAAGCACGCACCTGAATAAGCAGTAATGGGCAATTCAGGATTTCGCCAGAGCCGGGAACATCAAAAAGGAGCTCCTCTGAGCATGGGAATGGAGGATGAAGAGGATTACCAAACTGTTGCAGAGAAACATCAGCATCGGCCTCGATAAACAGGACACCTTCACCGGTGCAGTCGACTACAAGCTTCTTGCCTGGGCCTTCCCTGAGCCTGCCAGCAAATGGATAGTAAAACACTAGCGTCTGTGCAAGTGCCTCTCTGATGACTTTCACGGGGTCTTTCCCATGCATGGAGGGATCATTTCTGTAGAACCGTATTATTGGGATTTGAAAACGAAGACCTTGTTGGTCATCAATATCAGAGAGTTGTTTGAACTCATGGGGTGTGGGCTTAGCCGGAGCAACCGGTTCTGGTTTGCACCTTCGCACTGGAAACACTATGGAAGTGTCTGGTCCTGCCATGCCAAGAAGACGGGTCTGATAGAAGTAAGGGAGTTTTGCTGCGGCAATTGTATGTTAGGATAAATTTTTGAAGTGGGTTTGTGGAAAGAGATGAAGAAGACATATAACTTCTTGCTTTTATTGTCAAACTGTAGGCTTCGACCTGGTTCCAAGTGAGACTTGCCACCACTAGTTTTAGCGAGCATAACCAATGACTATTTTTTTAATCGAAAAAGTTGTAGTATCGCATGCTGGGCGCAATTGGGAAATTAAGAAAGCGAGCATAACCAATGACAAATTTCTTTATAGAAAAATGTGCAGTGTCGCATTTTAGGTGCAATCGGGGAAATGAAGAAAGCGAGCATAACCAATGACAACTTTTATAGAAAAATGTGCAGCATCGCATGCTAGTCGCAATCGGAAAATCAAGAAAGCGAGATGAAGAAGACATACAACTTCGTTTGCAACCTTGCCTTTCTTTTTTCATTTTGACAACTTTTTAATGTTTTGTTATTATTCTTATTATAATAATCCAAAAGCAAAAGATTCCGTTTCAGCTTCAGGTGCCAAAATAATTTTCGCTTGCTCTAAAATATATATTAAAAGAAAAAGGGAAAATCGCGTGTCAGCTTTAGGCGGCAAATAATTGTCCACTTGCAATGAATCATAAAAACCCATTAACTCAACTCAGTTTCAGTTAAAACATGTATGTAGAATCAATTACATGCTAGTATAGAGCCAGTTCCCATGTATTTGTAAAATGTGTGTCAAAGATGACTAGATTTGAAGTTGGCAAAGAACAATAGGCATTTGAAGTTGTGTAATTTTATATGCAAAACTAGATTTGCCATTATAGAGGAATTAAAAAGAAACCTAATTCATCCCCCCTCCGCCTTTCTCTCTCTTAGGTTGCATAGGGACCTAACAATTGTTACCCATTAGAGGTTGCTATCTTTACACAAATTTGAGAATGTGAAAAGTCATTCACATAGCACAAGACATCGCTTTAGCAAATGAACTTTAAGACCAAAGTGTGAAGTTGCATTCAATGGATAATTTATTGAGGAATCTCAATAAGAAGAACAAGGAACATGGAATCCAACAACTTTTCAAAAAGTTATGCGAAAAATAGCACCATGAGTTGGTTTGGGTTGGATCATTGTAGTGAAATGGTAAATTAAATAAATAATATAGAATTATCTCATATTACTAAGAAATCTATTGAAAATTTAAGTTCAATACTCTTCAGGCAAGAGAGCTTATTCAAGCCCACATGAAAAATATAAAAACTTAAAAATAATTTATAAAGAAATGAATTTTGTCAATTAAGACGTTAGGATTGTTAAGTTAAGTAAAGTTCATTCTTTATAATATTTAATTTTAGGCAAAATTATTTTCTAAGCACTCTTTAGTTGCATAGAAAACTCCCTGAAAAAATTAAGAGGTTAAGAATTTGGCTTTCCGGTATAATCATTAATGATTCACTCGCCAATTTGGCATTTTAGACGTAAAAAGAAGGGATGTTTCACAAAGGACGAACCTGAATAAGTAGTAACGGGCAGTTTAGGATTTCACCAAAGCCGGTAACATAAAAAAGGAGCTCCTCCAGGCATGGGAATGGAGGATGGAGGAGGATTACCAAACTGTTGCAGAGTAACATCAGCATTGGCCTCGATAAAAAGGAAACCCTCAACGGTGCATTCCATTATAAACTTCTTGCCAAGGCCCTCCCTGACCCCGCCAGCAAATGGATGGTAAAACACTAGCGTGTCTGCATGTGCCTCTCTGATGACTTTCACGGGGTCTTTCCCACGCATGGAGGGATCGTTTCCGTAGAATTTTATTATTAGGATTTGAATTCTAAAGAAACCATAGGGGACTCAGCAAGTGGCGTACGGGAGGAATCCGGGAGGACTCAAACAGTGAAACATCAGACATTGAATCAGCAGGTAAGGGAATAGTAGGACAGCATGGGACTCTAAATATCTGTAGAATTATCCAATAACTGGGGAGCAACAACGGCTCAAGTAAAACTATAGGTGCGGTCGGGGCAACGTAGTCGGAGTCAACTGATTCGTAAAAAGAAAGATATCCTCTTGAAACATAATACCCTTTAACAAAGAATCATCCTATAAAAGGATCTAAGACATGATAGCCCCCCTAAAGAGTATGATAGCCCATGAATATAAGACGTGAGGACCCAATTTATCTCAAGAGCCATAGTAGTCACATAGCAGAAAGTAACAAAAAACCTAAAGGTGTTGGATGTCAAGATTCTTCCCAAAAAAACAACTTCAAAGAATTTCAGCCATCAAGTTTTTGAGTAGGGATCATGTTGATTAGGTAAGCAACAATGATCATACAAATGCTCTAAAAGAACGTATGAATGGGAGCCTGATAATTAAAAGAACATGTAACCTTTAATAGGTGATAATGTTTGTACTTAATAACTACATTTTATTGAGGAGTGTAAATACATAAGCCTTTGTGAAAAATACTATGAGAGAAAAAGAAGGATATAAATCATAATTAAAGAAATTGTGAGCATTATCAGTGTAAACTTGCTCAATTGCAATCTTATCTTTGATGACTCAATATTGCTTAAGGGAAGTTTTTTGGGCCATTCTAGTTTCTAGAGTGGCCTTGAGCTTGTTCCATGGAGCCAAGAGCTGATTTTTTTTTTTTTTTATCGTCAGAAACATTTCTTTATATTTTATCACTAAGCATATCACATTTGACATCTGAGCCCCTTGCATCTTACAACAACCACTCAAGGACTGGTTTTACAAGCTGGATGCTATAAAACTAGATTTTTGTTGCCCGCTTGTCGGCTTGTCAATCAACAAGCAATCCAACTCCTTCATGAATCTTTCCATGGCCGGAGCCGATAGGCAAAGTGGAACCACTATTCCATTCTCTCCCTTACTGTTCTTGAAAGGAATGAAAAGGCTGAGTAATCTAGGTATGGCCCTAACCCCACCTTTTGCTGGACCATCATAAACCAGTTTGCCCCACCCAAAATCTATATCTAAGAACCTGTTGAAATGTGTTATGAGTTGAGGGCCTTTTGTTCTTTCTTAGTCTTGGCCCATTGGAAGACTGACGAGCCCATTAAAATGTCTTGTTTTTATGTACATCATTGTAAATGATTCTTAAAGCAGAAATACAAAAGTATACGAAGTGTGGTGGGCAACTTTCCCACAACGTACTGTTCCGCGCACTTGTTCTTAGTCAATTTCTTCAAAATGGTATCGAAGCAGGTTAAATGATGCTCTCTTCATCACTTTTCTAGGATTAGCGGGACAAACTTCTGCCATCAAAGGTAAATTAGTTCCTGCATTGCCAAGGGCTTTATCATATTTTCATATCTGCTTGTCAGTAGATATTTGTTGCAGTGTTGCGTTCCACTTGCAATTTCATTGCATTTTGCTTTGGGAAATGGAATTTGATTGACGTCTCACCCACCTTTTTCTTACCTTTCCCACTTTACCCGAATACTTTAATCATTTTACCACTCTTGCCATTTTATCTCGAACCACCATGGCTGGAACTCCACTTCGAAATACTCCACCACAGAATCCCAACTCATCCTCCACAACAACCCTTATCAACCCATACCATGACCCATATTTTCTTTCATCCACGGACATACCTGGAGCAGCTCTTGTTACTAAAATGCTTAAAGATGAGAGTAATTACGAACTTTGGAGTAGTCAAATGGACAATCAACTCATAGTCAAAAACAAATAGGGATTTGTTGATGGCTCATTTACCCGACCCAAATCAGATCCAGAGAAGCAAAAAGCTTGGGATCTTTGCTATTATGCAGTCCAAAGTTGGTTTCAGAAATCAGTTTCTCATGAACTAATGTTATACGTGACTCAGAAAAAGGATTTGAAAATCATTTGGGAGACTTTCAAAACTCGATTTAGAATTCTCACTAGGACACAGGTGTATCGAGTTCGACAACAACAATTTGAGAACCGAATGCACGTTCCTACCGTTACTAAGTACTACATAAAACTCAGTAACTTATGGCTGGAAATAGAGACCGTAGACCCTTCTATTCGTTGTCATTGTGGTAATTGTTCCTGTTGAGTTAATGGAAGAACGGATGCAAAGGTTGAGAAACACTAAACTATTGATTTTCTTTTAGGACTTGCCGGAGAAGTTTAGGAATTTTAGAACAAATGTCCTTTCAAAGGAGCCACTCCCTCCGTGGATTCTATTTTTAATCTGGCCAAAGAAGACAAACATCAAGCTAGAAAAAAAGAAACTGGAACCGGCAAGCATGGGAATCTCCTTGCTTTCTCATCTCTAGTGGGTTCTGGACAATCCGATGCAAAAAGAAAGGTGGACTCGAAAGGAAGAACTGTTTGTTCTCACTACCACAAATCAGGACACTCCAAAGACCAGTGCTATCACTTGATCAGCTATCCTCCTAGGTGGACACCAAAAGGAAAGGAAAAAAAAGGGGCTGGCAGCCAGGCACTCCAGGCCAGAAATGTCGCTAGGAACGAACGTGCTTCCCAAAATGATTTCTATTTTTTCCAAGACTGTATGACTGGGCAGGTGATCAAACTGGGTAAAGCAATCTGGGGGCTTTATTTTTTGCAATCTACTTTATCTGAATTATGTTAGGCAAAATTCTAAATGCAAGTGAACACGTCGAACAAGTAATATAATGATAAGAAAGATATCGTCCCATAGAGATTGGTGATTACTAAACTAACTAATTACTAACAGTGAATAATTCTTAGAATTTATCTAGCAAACCCAAATAATAGATGATGGAATAACTAACTAAATTTAAGAAAACTAAATACAAGAAATATATTAAAGTGTTCGATTTCACCATAACTATGAGGTATTAATGTAGATTATGTATGCTTGCAAGAGGGATAATATCTATATGATGGTAGAATCTCCTAATTTATTTATTATCCTATGTCTAGGTATAGTGAACCTATTTAGTTCATTAATTCATTGTATCTCCATATGTGAATTGAAACAAACTAAATACATTAGGATCTATGAATATTCCCAGTTTACACCAAAGGCCACACAAATAATATGGTATATGTCTATTCATATTTAATTTATGGTTACATATTACAAGAAGCAACTGCATATCATCTCCTGTTGGTCTCAAACATGCAAATCAAATCATTCAAATGATAGCTAATTACTTAAAAGCATTAAACACAGTAACATGTAACTTCACATAAATAAAATATCTTGCAAAATATACTAATCATAACATTCATACCATCATAATTAGGTTTATATCATAGCTCTAACAAAAGTAAACTAAAACATAAAGAAATAATGAGGAGAAACAATAATAGGAATTAAAGAAGGCATCTTGAATCCAAGAACAAGAAGTATGTCGTCCTTTTTGTCTTCTCTTCAAGAAAACATTTAGTTGTGCTCAATTTTCTCCTCCTCTTCTTTTGCCTCTTCTCTTCTCTTAAATAGGATTTAGGTTTAGACCTATTTCCTATCTTAGTAGAACTGGGTTTTGGAGACCTAAAACAATTGGGTTTGAACTCCTAAATTAATTGGAATTTGAATTCCTAACATGACTAAGTTTTCTAATTATTTAGAAAACCCAATAATAATGAAAAATCTAATAACAATTATCCAAAGCCCAAGCCGATCTTGATTTTCTTGATCTTGATATTTTGACCATATTTTGTCATATAATAAACATCAGGTTCTCCATGCTTATCCTTTTTCTTCATGCCTCCTCATGCTACAAAAACAAGACAAATTCAAGTAAATAAAGAGGAATTCAAATATTTTCTCATAAGATTTGTATTATTTATTGTCTAAAAATAGGTAAAATAACTCTATAAAAATAGAGTTATCAAATTATCACATTGTATTACACGCTTTTTGAATAATGTACATTCCCTTTTATCCTATGTGAATGTAAACACACAGTATAATAACAATGTTCTTTCCCCTTATGTTTTATGGCATAGACGGCTGGGACAAAGCTCTCAGAAGTGTTATTATGCACGTGGAAAACATGTGGAATGTCCTGATTTCTTTACTTGCTGTATTTGTCCCTTGGCTAAACAGACTAGATTTATTTTCCCACAACATCAAAATTTTAGTAATGTTGTTTTTGACCTTGTCCATATGGATCTATGGGGACCACACCGAGAACCTAATCACGACAAATCACGATATTTTTTAACTATTGTTATTGATTTTTCATGAGTGACTTGGACATTTCTTTTGCGTTTTAAAGATCAAGTTTTTCCCACTATTCAGTCCTTTATTTTCATGGTACAAAATCAACATGGTATCCATATAAAGCGCATTCGCTCTGATAATGGAATAGAATTTTTTTCCGTTGCATGCTCTTCTTTCTTGACATCTCGTGGAACACATCACGAGAGCTCTTACATATACACTCCCCAGCAGAATGGAGTAGTGGAGCGCAAACACCGTCACTTATTAGACGTTGCATGAGCTTTGATGTTTCAAGCTCACATTCCTGTATGTTTTTTAGGAGAATGCATTGTGACCGCTACTCACATCATTAATTGACTACCTAGTGCTAGACTTGGAAATAAATCTCATTTTGAGATACTACATGGAAAACCACCCTTATTAGATCATTTACAGGTCTTTGGGTGCAGTTGCTATGCATTTGATTTACGCCCTAAAGACAAGTTCTCTCCTAGGGCAATTCCATGCATCTTTTTTGGGTATTCCCCTTTCTAAAAGGGATACAAAGTGTATGATCCAAGTAGTGGAAAGTTTTTGGTGAGTCGTGATGTAGTGTTTTATGAGTATGATTTTCACTTTGACCCGAGTAAAACCTCATATTCCTCTCATGATCCACCCTCGGATTAGGTTATCCCAGCTTCGAACATTGCACAGTCACACAATCCGTTGCCTAGTCCGCTGGAGCCATCTCTAGGTTTGCTAGAGACACAACCTGAGGGAACACCTCTAACGCCTTTACCAGATTCATCAGGTACAGAGTCTCAACCTACTACTGTTCCTTCAACTGTCATAACTTATCATATTCCTGAGTCGTCTCCACCCGCTATTAAGCCATCACCACAAGTTATTCGGTGGTCATCATGACCTACACGTCCTCCCATTTGGACTGCCAATTACATATGTTCAACCACCTCCATAGGGTCGAACAGTAAGTACCCCATATCTAATCATGTTTCCCTTGATCATTTTCATCCTTATTATCAGAACTTTCTTGCCTCAATATCTGTCATCACAGAACATGAAACATACTATCAAGCACTTAATGACAATCATTGGGTTGATGCTATGGGTAAGGAATTAGCGGCCTTTGAGGCCAATCGCACGTGGGATGTTGTATCACTTCCACCTGGTCATCAAGCCATTGGATGCAAATGGGTGTACAAGGTTAAGTATTGTGCAGATGGCACAATAGAGAGGTACAAGGCCCGCTTGGTGGCTAAAGGTTATACATAGCGAGAGGGTGTTAACTGTGATAAAACCTTCTTCCTAGTGGGTAAGTCTGTGACAGTAAGATTAGTTATGAGCATAGCATTAGTGAAGAACTGGTGCCTTCACCAATTAGATGTACAGAATGCTTTCTTGCATGGGGATCTGTTAGAAGAAGTATGGGGATCTGTTAGAAGAAGTATACATGCATCTTCCACCTGGTCTTTCTCCTCAGAGGGAGAAATCTATATGCCGTCTCAGAAAATCATTGTATGGATTAAAGCAGGCATCTAGGCAATGGTATGCCAAGTTTACAGAGGCCTTACTTTTATGAGGTTTTCAGCAATCCTTGCATCATTACGCAGTATTCACTAGGCGAACTACAGGTTCATTCATCATTCTTGTGTTTTATGTTGATAATATACTAGTGATAGGTGATAATGTTGCTGCAATTTCAGAACTTAAGAGATATTTGCATTTAGTATTTCATATGAAAGATCTTGGACAATGTAGATACTTCCTTGGGATAGAAATAGTTCATTTGCCCAAATGAATATATCTTAATCAGCACAAGTATGCATTAGAGCGAGTGTCAGAGGCTGGACTTGGTGGGTCTAAACCCATGATTACACCCTTAGAGCAGAATGTGAAACTCACTACTCTAGAGTATGATGAGGGAGATCCTGAAAGACGGGAAGATCCTCTTCTAAAAGACTACAACTCCTATCAAAGGATGATTGGGAGACTTTTATATTTGACTCACACCAGGCCTGATATTTCTTTTGCAGTTCAGCACCTTAGCCAGTTCACTTATAAACCTAAGCAGTTGTTCGGTGAAATTCTAAATGCAAGTGAACATGTCGAACAAGTAATATAATGATAAGAAAGATATCGTCCCACAGAGATTGGTGATTACTAGACCAACTAATTACCAACGGTGAATAACTCCTAGAATTTATCTAGCAAACCAAATTGATAGATGATAGATTAACTAACTAAGTCTAAGAAAACTAAATACAAGAAATATGTTAGAGCATATGATTTCACCATAATTACTAGGTATTAATATTGATTATTTATGCTTGCAAGAGGGATAATATCTATGTGATGGCGGAATTTCCTAATTTATTTACTATCCTATGTCTAGGTATAGCAAACCTACTTAGTTCATTAATTTACTATATCTCTATATGTGAATTGAAACAAACCAAATGCATTAGGATCTGTGAACATTCCCAGTTTACACCGAAAGCCACACAAACAATGTGGTATATATCTATCCATATTTAATCTATGGTTGCATATTACAAGAAGCAACTGCATGCTATTTCCTGTCGGTCTTTAACATGCAAATCAAGTCATCTAAGTGGTAGCTAATCACCTAAAAGCATTAAACTCCGTAATATGTAACTTCACATAAATAAAATATCTTGCAAAACATAATAATCATAAGATTCATACCATCATAACTAGGTTACATCGTAGCTCTAACAAAAATAAACTAAAACATAAAGAAATAATGAGGAAGAATGATAATAAGAAATAAAGAAGGCATCTTGAATTCAAGAACAAGAAGTCTGTCACCCTTTTTGTCTTCTCTTCAAGAAAACCTTGAATTCTTGGCCTCTCTCTTGAGTTGTGCTCAATTTCCTCCCCCTCTCTTCTTTTGCCTCTTCTCTTCTCTTAAATAGGGTTTGGATTTAGACCTATCTCCTCTCCTAGTAGAATTGGGTTTTAGATACCTAAAACAATTGGGTTTTGAACTTCTAAATTAATTAGGATTTGAATTCCTAACATGACTGGGTTTTCTAAATAAATAGAAAACCCAATAACAATAGAAAATCTAACAACAATCATCCAAAGCCCAAGCCCATCTTGACTCTTTTGATCTTGATATTACGATTTTTCCACACAATAAGCATCAGGTTCTCCATGCTCATTCCTTTTCTCCTTGCCTCCTTGTGCTACAAAAACAAGATAAATTTAGGTAAATAAAGAGGAATTCAAATATTTTCTCATAAGCATTGCATTGCTTATTGCCTAAAAATAGGTTAAATAACTCTATAAAAATAGAGTTATCAGCAGTCACACTTGGATGCAGCTATGTAATTGTTGAAATACATCAAAGGAACTCCCGGACTTGGGATTTTCTTTTCATCTTCATCTACGTTAGAGCTTACTGACTACTGTGACTCTGATTATGCCACTTGCCCCATGACACGGAAATGTGTGACATGATACTAAATCAAATTATGAGATTCCTTGATATCATGGTTGGCTAAAAAACAACCTATTGTATCACAATCTTCAGTAAAGTCTGAATATATAGCCATGGGGTACACTGTTTGTGAGATTATTTGGTTGCTAGGATTATTTTTGGACTTAGGTGTGACTATTCCTTGTCCAGTCTCACTTTTCTGTGATAGTGAAGCAGTTGGACACATTGCGGCAAATCCCATATTTCATCATAGAACCAAGCATATCGAGATAGATTACCACTTTGTTCACGAGAATATTCAGAAAGGAATTGTGCGGACTTGTTATGTTAATACACGGGAACAACCCGCAAATGTATTTACTAAAGCATTATGTAGCCCTCAACATCATTACTTGTTGTCCAAGCTTGGAGTTTGTGACTTGTACAAATCTCCACCTTGAGGGGGAGTGTTGAAATGTGTTATGAGTTTAGGGCATTTTGTTCTTTCTTAGTTTTGGCCCATTGGAAGACTGATGGGGCCATTAGAATGTCTTATTTTTATGTACATCATTGTAAATGATTCTTAAATCAGAAATACACAAGTATACTAAGCGTGGTGGGCAACTTTCCCACAACATACTATTCCGAGCACTTGCTCTTAGACAGTTTCTTCAAGAGAACCCCACCTTTGTCACATTTGAGACTACACAAGATCGCACGACGGTGACATGCGGTCGACCTTTGATTACCATCATTTCAGCTAACGAATGCATGTACTCCATCACATCATTCTTGGACTACCTCACCAATTCCACAGCGTATCTCAACGGATTCTCAAAGAGCTTCTCGGCAGTTGTTACCGCAGCAGAGAAGGCAAAGGTGTTGCCGTGATAACCGGTGGGTAACAGAGGGTTGAATTTGGTTCGTGCATTGACAACCTTCATCATGAACACCCCCTCGCTGCTATCGGGTTATAGGGCTAGGGTATGGCAACGCCAAACAAGGCCAGTGAGTACCTCAAACATGGAGTAACGACTGCAATGAGGTGGTAACAATCTACGGATGGTGGACATCTCAGTGGGGCCGAAGAAGGAGTGATGGACCATGTCGTTCAATGGGATAATGGTACCTTTAGTGTCGGCAACCTCCTTGTTCTCGCGGTGTATGCATGTAACACGCGGTGGATCCCTTGCACTAAGGAGGTGGCGCTGCCACATGAGTGAGATAGATGGGGCCAGTGCACCACGAGCCATTTCAGCCACTACCATTATGAAATGGACTAGCCCAAAGGCATCGCTCATGGTGTGGTTGAGAAGGAGGGCGAAGATGAATCCACCACACTTTAGGCGCGTCACCTACAAAATTTTTATTCTCAATATTTTTACAAACATTAAACATATGAAAATATTTAAAATGAAACAAAAATCAAAATAGATTATTCTAAACACTAATATCATATAAATAAAATCTGACTTAATTGAGCTCAAAGAACAAATCTATACTTAAATATTGTTAAGTGATGGGATTGCCATCAATAATCACCAACAAAGTAGGGTGAGTAAGCTCGTTGGAGAATCCTTATTAGATCAAGCCTAAGAAAACTAGTGGGTGACTCTAGTTCACCTTGGCTGGGAGGGTAAGTCATCCGATACATGCAAATATAAAGCAGGCTTTGGCAAAACAAATCTAGGTCGAGGCATATTTGTTAGGATTTAGTCCTAAAATAGTCGGATCTTACGACCTGAGAAAATTAGAAGGTCCTAGGGAAAAAGGAATAACTTGTTAAACCCGTAGAAAACATATACGTAGATCTTGACAAATAAATTTCACGGTTGCGGGGAAAAAAACAAAAATAACTGTGTTTTCGAGAGTTTCTTCGAGCCTTAGAAACTGCATCCATGGAAACATGAAAAGGTTGGAAGTTGTCTTTCCGTTATATCATTCAACACATCAACAAGATATTTTAGATGTTCAGAGAGAGGTTCAGGAGTTTTTTTAACAGAGCATGCACCTGAATGAGCAGTAAGGGGCAATTTAAGATCCCAGCAGAGCCAGGAACGTCATAAAGGAGTTCCTGCAGTGGAAAAGGGGGGTGGAGAGCATCCCCAAACTGATGTAGAGTAACATCAGCATCGGCCTCAATAAACATAACACCCTCACCTGTGCACTCCATCACAAGCTTGCGGCCCGGGCCCTCCCTCAGCCTGCCAGCAAATGGGCAGTAAAACACTAGCGCTGGAGCAAGTGCCTGCCTGATGACTTTTGCAGGGTCTTTCCCTTGCATCGAGGGATTGTATCTGTAGAATTGTATAATGGGGATTTGAAACGGAAGAGTCTTTTGGTCATCAATATCAGAGAGTGGTTTGAATTCATGGGGTGTAGGCTTAGCAGGAGCAACCAGTTCTGGTTAGCACCTCCGCACTGTGAAAACCAGAGAGGTACCTAGTCCTGCCATTTTCTACCAACAAAGTGGAAGTGATCAAAGAAGGATAGGTAGTTTCTTGTGGGAGTGCGTGTCAAGAGGCTGCTTGAGGTGGGTATTTATAGAATGGAATTAAGAAGGGACAAGGGTTTTTTAGTCTTCATGCTAGTGGGAATTCGCACTATGGTTGTTGTGAGCATCGACCAAAGAAGGACAGGTAAAACATAAATAAAATAATTAAAGAAAATCTTTGTCCATAAGAAGAGGTGGAAGGTAAAACATGTATTTTTAATGGACTCCTTGCTAAGACAATAATTATACATTATTTATTTAATACATAATTTATCACATAGGTTCAAATTTGGGTACAATCAAACACACTACCACATAAAAATGACTTCAAACTTGGACACAGCCTATGAAAACACTAAGAAAGAACTTGATATATGCTATTGTCGAAAAATATTCATATCTAACTTAAAAATTATTAAAAATTAAGTCTCGTTTCTTGATAAACTATTAGTTTAGGCCTTTGTAAGAACATGTAATTGTGTTTTAGCTTACCGATATTGAGAAAGAGATTGAAAGGTGAGAAGTGTGTTGAGAATGAAAGTTCAATTATATGTGGGGATCATGGATCAACTAGGCAAAGTAAGTTCATATTGATGGTCTCTGTTAAAACCGGAGCATGAAGTTGCATTAAACGGATAGATTATTGAGGAATCTCAATAAGGAGAAGAAGGAACATGGAATCCAACATCTTTTCAAAAACTCTGCCTGATCTCAAGAATTTGTTGGGTGTATTCCTAGAAGGCTCCAATCTTTATGTGCTTTTCAATGAAAAGTGGAGGAGTAGAGCTCCCTTTCAAAATGATGAAAGGAAATACACAATTTTTTGAACACATGAACAAGTGCTAATAATGTCTTGAGTCTTATTTACATCATAGTGTAAGTCTATCATTTAACATGGAGATTATATATCATGGTAACTTTAAGTGTTAAGTCCTACCTAGAAAACATAAAAGATTTAGAAAGTAATTTATCAAAAGACAATTCATCCACTTAATATTTTATATTTTTAAGTTAAACATGAGTAATTTGCTATAAACTTTAACATGTTATAGTTTAGGTTCTCTCTTAACACCTTTATGGATATGGTTAAGTCCAAAATTCATGCAAAAAGTAACACCATCAGTTGGTTTGTGTTGGATCATTTCGGTGAGATAGTGTGTTAAATAAGAGGTGTGAAATTGTCCTATATTATAGAGTACATTGAAAATTAAGTTGAATATTTTGTCCCTTTGCTTGTGCACAAAGATCCTATGAAAAGTACTACTTCACACGAGAGAGCTTTTTTAGGTTCATGTAAAAAGCATAAAAACGTAAAAACTAATTTATAAAGAAATGAATTTCATCACTTAAGACATTGGAATTTTAAATTAAATAAAAGTCATTCTTTATAAAATTCAATATTAGGCCAAAATAATTTTCTGAACACTTTTTGGTGGCACAGAAAACTTCCCAAAAAAGTTAAAGAGATCAAGAATTTGGCTTGCCGGTATATTCATTAATGATTCACTCATCAACTTGGATTTTAGACATAAAAAGAAGGGTTCTTTAACGAGCACACACCTGAATAAGGAGTAATGGAAAATGAGCTCTTCCAAGCATGGGAATGGAGGATGAAGAGGATTACCAAAATGCTGCACAGTAACATCAGAATCGGCCTCAATAAACAGAACACGCTTAGGGGTGCATTCCACTACAAGCTTCTTGCCAGGGCCTTCCCTGATCCTGCCAGGAAATGGATAGTAAAACACTAGCGTCTATGCAAGTGCCTCTCCTGATGACTTTCACGGGGTCTTTCTCATGCATGGAGGGGTCAATTCTATAGAATTGTATTATTGGGTTTCAAATCAAAAGAAACCATAGGAGACTCGGCAAGTGGCGTAGGCAAGGAATCCGGGGGAGACTCAAAACAGTGAAACATCGGGCATTGAATCAGCAGGTAAGGGAATAGTAGGACAAAAGGGGACTCTAAATATCTGTAGAATTATCCTATAATTGAGGAGCAACACCTGCTCAAGTAAAAAAAATTGGTACTGTAGGTGACAGATCCTCATCAAACAAAAAAGGGCAAGAGATGCCAGCAAGTTGGGCAATGTAGTTAGAGTCAATTAATTCGCAAAAGAAAAGATACCCTCTTGGAACATAATATCTCTATTAACAAAGAATCATCTTGTAGAAGGATCGAAGACATAATAGCCCTTCTAAAGAGTATGATAACCCATGAATATATGGTATAGGGCACAAGGACCCAATATATCTCAAAGGCTCATAATAGTCACATAGCAAAGGTAGCCAAAAATCTATAAATGTTAGATGTCGAGATTCTTCCCAAAAAGCAGCTTAAAGAGAGTTTAGCTATCGAGTACTTGTGTTCACATCCTGTTGATTAGATAAACAACAATTATGACACAATTATCCAAAAAGGACTCATGATTAAAGAAATTGTGAGCATTATTTGCCAAAACACGCTAAATCGTAATCATATCCTTGATGGCTCGATCTTGCTTGAGGTAGTTTCGGGCCCTTTCAGTTTTTCTTGAGCCAAGAACTGATTTTATTTATATATCATAAAAACATTTCTTTTATTTTATGTTATGGTCTTGCAAAAGAAAGCGGGTAAAAAGGCGATTGGCTTGTAGGGAGGAGTAGCTTTCCCACCACTTGTGGGTTGGCTTTTTCTTTCCGACTCATGAAGACTCTCGTAAAGTGCTTTTGGCTGAAATGATTCTTGCTTTTATTCATTTTTATTTGGGTATTTATACACAAGTGGTGACTCACCTTTCCCACGCTTATAATTTGCCCCTTACTCTACCGGTTAGGGATACAAAATAATTCCCGTGGATTCCCCGTTAACAAGCAACTCAACAAACAAACAATAATATCCTAACAAACAGGGGACTAACGTTCAGCTTTATTTTTGACAGACGAACCCGAAATGATGACAACCCAAGCTAGCCAAGGCCTATGCCCATGCCTGCCCCTCTTCTGCTCCCACGTTACATTTTATTACTAAGCATAACGATATGACATCAACTCACCCGAGTCTCTTGCATCTTACAACAACCACGAGGACTGGTTTTACAATCTGGATGCTTTTGAACTAGAGTTTTGTTGACCACTTTTAGCCTTTTCAGTCAAAAGGCAGTCCATCTCCTTCACAAACCTTTCCATGGCCGGAGCCGGCAGGCAAAGAGGAACCACTATTCCTTTCTCTCCCTTACTGTTCTTGAAAGGGACGAAAAAGCTTATTATTCCAGGGATGGCCCCTACGCCGCCTTTTGCCGGACCACTGTAAACCGGTTTGCCCCACCCAAAATCTGTATCTAAGGGCCCCAACTTTGTCAGATCAGAGAGTGCAAAAGATCGCACTGCGGTAACGTGGGGTCGACCCTTGAGCACCATCATATCAGCTAACGATTGCATGTACTCCTCCGTCACGTTGTTCTTAGACTGCCTCACCAATTCCACAGCGTAACTCAGCGAATTCTCAAAGAGCTTCCCGGCAGTTGTTACCGCCGGGGAGAAGGCAATGCTGTTTCCGTAATAACCGATTAGTAACGGCGGGTTGCATTTGGTTCTTGCGTTGACGATGCTCAACATGCGCACCTCCTCGTCGCCATCGGGTTGCAGGGCTAGTGTACGGCAACGCCAAAGAAAGGCAGCGAGTAACTCAAACGTGGAGTATCGACTGGGGTGAGGTGGTAACAATCTACGGATGGTGGACATCTCGGTGGGGCCGAAGAAGAAGGAGCGATGGACCATGTCGTCCAATGGGATAATGGTACCCTTAGTGTCGGGGACCTCCTCGTACTCCCGGTGTATGCATGTAACACGCGGTGGGTCCCTTGCACTGAGGAGGTGGCGCTGCCACACGTGTGAGATAGATGGGGCATGTGCACCACGAGCTATTTCAGCCACTCCCATCAAGAACACGATCAGCCCAGAGGCATCGCTCATGGCGTGGTTGAGGCGTAGGGCGAAGATGAATCCACCACACTTCAGGCGCGTGACCTGCAAATCCACACAAGAAGAGAATAAGACCCAGATCAAATGACCAGTGAAAATAGCCTCAATCCTTATCCGAAAACTAATTTACAAATGGAAGAAAATAAAATTGTATTTAAATATAATTTAAAGATAGTATATTTTGGATGTGAAATTTTTATTCTTAATATTTTTACAAACATTAAACATATCAAAAAAATTAAATTAAACAAAAATTAAAGGAGATTAACTTAAACTCTAATATCACATAAATAAAAACTGCTTAATGATGGGAGATTTGCTATAATAATCACCAACAAAGTAAGGGGAGTAAGCTCGCTTGGGGATCCTTATTAGACTGAAATATCAAGGATGAGAAAAGTAGTGAGTGACTCCAGTCCACCTTGACTAGAAGGGATAGTCATCCGATTGAGGAAAAAAAAGTACAGACTAGGAAGACTTGCAAATATCGAGGAGGTTTTCACAAAACAAAGACAGCTCTAATCATATTTGTTAGGATATAGTGCTAGAAGATTCGGATCTTGTGGCCTAGAGCTCTTTTTCCAAATACTGAAGGGATAAAGGAACAACTTGTTGAACCTGTAGAAAAATATACGTAGATCTTGACAAATAAGTTTTATGGTTGCATGGGAAGAAGGTAGAAAATAAGAGTGTTCTTGAGGGTTTCTGCGAGCCTTAAAAACTGCATCCATGGAAATATGAAGAGTTTAGAAGTTGTCTTTCCGTTATATTCACTCAACACATCAACAAGAGATTTTAGATATTCAAAGAAAGGTTCTGGAGCTTTTTAAGCAGAGCATGCACCTGAATAAGCAGTAAAGGGCAATTCAAGATCCCAGCAGAACCAGGAACGTCATATAGGAGTTCCTGCAATGGAAAGGGGGGCTGGAGATCATCTCCAAACTGCTGAAGAGTAACATCAGCATCGGCCTCGATAAACATGATACCCTCACCCGTGCACTCCACCACTAGCTTGCGGCCCGGGCCTTCCCTCAGCCTGCCAGCAAATGGGTAGTAAAACACTAGCGCTTGAGCAAGTGCCTCCCTGATGACTTTCGCAGGGTCTTTCCCTTGCATCGAGGGATCATATCTGTAGAATTGTAGGACTGGGAGTTGAAACCGAAGAGTCTCTTGGTCATCAATATCAGAGAGTGGTTTGAATTCACGGGGTGTGGGCTTAGCAGGAGCAACCAGTTCTGGTTGGCTCCTCCGTACTGTGAAAACCAGAGCGGTACCTGATCCTGCCATTTTATGCCAACAAAATGGAAGTGATCAAAGGACTGGAAGTTTCTTGTGGGAGTGGGTGTCAGGGGGCTGCTTGGGGTGGGCATTTATAGAAAGAAAGTGAGAAGGGACAAGGGCTTTTTAGTCTTCGTGCTAGTGGGAACTCGCACTATGGTTCTTGTGAGCAGTTGCGTTGAGATGCTCCGGGCTGAGTAGACTGGATTGGCGTAATTTATTATGGACTTGGATTAGACTGATCGGCGGATGGCTTGGCTTCTTCGATATTGTTTTCGAGTAAATTACTTCTCTAAGTTAGGAACTGCGCGGTTCAGAGAGTGTGTTTTATCAATACCTTAAGGTTCTATCTTATTTGACCACTCAAATGCCTGAGAGTGTTTTTTTTTTTTTTTTTCCTTTTTCCGGTTGGTGTAGAATCAATTGTGTACGGATGAACTTCCTCATTTACTCCTAACTGAAGGGCTTCTATGGTGTTTATTTGCATATAATCTCATTGCCAAAATGTCACGTCACCGTACAAAAAGGAGAATTGGAAAAAAAAATAAAAAATTGGGTGCGTGTACCACACCCGCGACACCGCCGAGGCCAAGAAAGACCAATTTAGAGACGCGTGCACAGCTGCCGGACTTCTCCTCTAATTTTTTAGAGCTTTACAAAATGTCAAAGGTGAAATAAGAGGCATTTAACTCAAAAGAAAACAGTCATTTTAATACTATGAAAGGAAAAAAAAAATCATCAATCCAAATGATAAAATTTTCAGCTCAAAATACAAAAGATTTTAGAATTCTTTATGACAATGGTTTTTGGAATCAATTTGGTATTAATTCATCATTAATATGAGAGGTTTTACATTTGATTTCCAACCATTATAAAAAGGCAATCATATTGTATAAGAATATTATCCAAGAGGTTGGAGTTACTTTTCTCTATTATTCTTCATATTATTCTTCATAGTTGTTTTTATTTATTATTGTTTTTATAAGAATTTCTACAATATGTTGTAGAAACTCTTATTTGAACTTGATATGAAATATCAAGTCATGTGAGTGTCAAATATTGAAAAGATCCAACAATACTATGGTAATGTATTGGATTTGAGTATGATTCACCATCATTTATGGATGGTGGATGATGTGTGGTGCATGGTGTAGATACTTCTCAAGCTTCATTCATATGTTGTTAACATTGCATATTAATACATGCATACTCATGCTTTTATTTATTGGGTATTTGTAAAATGTATTTTACGATTTATGGTTGACACACTTGGATATGGTATCAAATAACAAAAACATCAAGTAATAATCTCCATGTACATTCTAATGTTGGATGAGTTGGTAATCACGATGATTGCAAACCAACAAGAGGATTTTGTGTTTTTCTTAAAACAAATATAATTTCTTGGAGTTCAAGATAACAAAAGACTATCACTCGCTTTAGTACAAAAGCTGAGCTAAAATGTCTTGTTGCAAAACTTATTTGGATAGAAGCTTTATTACAAGATCTCCATGTAAAATAATTTCATCCCCCAACACTTTGGTGTGATAATTTATCAACATTTTATCTAAAAACTAATCATGTTTTCCATGTAATAACAAAATATGTTGAAATTGATTTTCACTTTATTTGTAAGAGAATCAAAACAAATAAATTTTTTGTACATTTCATTTCTTCTATTGTTCAAACCACTAGCATATTTACAAAAGGTCTCTCATCCACTCGATTCTAACTATTTCAAAATAAGCTCACGATATAGAACACATTAGCTTGTGAGATATGTTAGAATGTCATGCCAGCGTACAAAAAGAAGGAGAATTGGAAAAAATAAAATAAGGCCAACACATGTACCACACGCAAGATACCACTGAGGCAAGAAAAGACCAATTTAACAACGCGTGTGTGCATCTCACACATGTCGTCTTCTATCTCATGTCCGCATGTAGCTCAACTTCTCCTCTTATTTTTGGGAGTTTTACAAAATGTCTAAAGAGTGAAATAAAAGGTATTTAATTATGAAGAAAATTTTGATTTTATTACTATAAAAGAAGAAAATATTCATCAATCTTAATGATGAAATTTTCTACTCAAAGTACAAAAGATTTTAGGGTTCTTTATGGCAACGGTCTTTAGAATCAATTTGGTATTGATTCATCATCAATATGAGATCTTTTACGTTTGATTACCAACCAACTACTGAAAAAAGACAGTCAAATTGTATGCGAAAATCATCCAAAAAATACAAGTTATTTTCTTTATTATTCTTCATATTGTTCCTCATAGTTGTTTTTGTCTATTATCATTTTTATAAGAATTTCTACAATATATTGTAGGAAATCTTATCTTAACTCTCGTCAGGGCGTGCATAAAATTGTGAATTTCCAATGTCACAACCTTTCAGCACTAGTCTTCTCCGTCTTATTCTGATGACTTTTTGGTGCATTGTGAACGTTCAGCAAAGTCGTCACCAGGGGGGCGGCTTTTCCAACTTAGAGCCAATGCTGGAGAAAGGTCAGCATCAGAAAGGGATCGATGCGTTTTTCTCCCGGAGGATTCCTCAGGCACTTTGAGCGTCCGTGAATGAAGAACTGGGTTATTAATGGTAGCTTCCAAAAAATCAAGCCCCGGTTGTACCCACTACCGAAAAGTCAATAAAGGAAATTTCGCTATTGAACCACATTCCAATCACATACGGTGGCTCCTCGTACCTCAACTCTCTTGTCCCCGATCGGAAGAGACATGTCTTATTAAAAACGAGAAGAATCTCTCTTTCATTTGTCGTTTTCGTGCCGGTACCCAGTCTAATTTGAAGATCTGATAAACATGCAATACATTGACACCGATTTCTGTGAGAAAAAAGGGGAAGTTCTGAAAATCTCTGACCCGTAACTTGAGGTTCATGCATTTAGTTTTTGTAAGTGAAGGTTCATGCTTTTAGCTTTCGTAAGCGTCGAATCGACTCTGTAGGATGCCCCTATGTTTAGGGCTCCTAATAGGTAAGGTTTTTAGGAGAATACAAATTGGGGAAACAATTTATTCCAGAGTAGGTTTAAAATTTCTAATAAATTTTTTTATATAAAAGAATGTTTCAACATGATGAGTTTCGTAGTAACTTTATTTGCCAACTACCCCCAGTTTGCTTCTCATGTGATCTTCTTTTCAACATGATGAGTTTCATAGTATTATATGTTCCACCATCTAGATCAATTGATGATTTGCGGAAAAGAAAAGTAGTTAAGGAGTTAGCCAGCGGAAGTGTAAAAGTTAAAGGAATGGAAGTGAGGATTGATGGTAATTTTGGAAAGATAAAAGGTAACGAAAGTGGAGAGAAATAAAAGGAAGGGAGGAAAATGATAGGATGGAGTTCCCTCCACAATAGTAGGAAGGAAAGGCTAAACTTTTATTGAACTACTTTTTGATGACTCACACAACCGCCTCACAATTTTCTAGAAACTTTTAGAGCCGACTCGTATTTTCTAGACAACTCTCCATTTGACGCCTCTTACAAAACATGTTGCTAACTTTTCTACCAATTTCATGACTTAATCTCCAACATGCTAGAACATCTCCTATTTTTTACAGAAAATGCATTAATTCTAAACATCAAAGGACTATTTTTCAATTTTTAGTCTTGTTGTGGAAATGACCCATCACATGCTGCTAACTTTTCTACCAATTTCATGACTTAATCTCTAACATGCTAGAACATCTCCTATTTTTTACAGAAAATGCATTAATTCTAAACATTAAAGGACTATTTTTCAATTTTTAGTTTTGTTGTGAAAACGACCTATCACATTAACACATAAACACATAGGTCAAACCATAAACATACAAGAGATACAAGATTTTGGAGGTTTGGACCAATACATTGTTCTATGTCCCCTATTACTGGTGTTGATTACAAAGGCTTTTTCATGAGAATACAAAGGTATTGATTATAAAATTCACAAACAGCTCTTGTATGACTATTCTTAGTACTCACAACAGCATACTTAATTTTCTTTTAGCTAATGGCTACTACACAAACCAGCACTCTTTGGTTGTCGTTCTCATGAGGCGCTAGTTAGCGCCCTTATGAGATATAACCATCTTTTTTGCTCTCTCTTTTTGGCCCTTAGAGTTTCCCTATGTTCTTCTTTTTTTATGTTAACATTATAGGGAGTCATAGCTGAATACTACTAAGAGTTTTAACAGAGGAAAATAACTTCTAAAATATTCCTATAATATACATGAAATATATTTAGGCCTATTAATTTTTATTATAATCCTAACATATCCTAAAGTTGTCTAACAAGGGCAAGAGAGTTGTTAGGGGTGACTTCGAAACTGGAGAATGTGATAAAAGGGAATTAGAAAAGGAGAAGAGAAGGGCCTTTTGATGTTTCTCAACTAAGGTCAATGTCCTCTAAACCTAATAACACACTCCAGTTAGAGATGAAAGCCAAACTTTACATTCCTGATTTTCTGACAGCAAAATGATACTCATATAAAACATAAATTATGAGGTACATTCATGATAGCCCTCTTTATCGTTTGCTTTCTGTTTTCAGGTCCGACATGTCCTTAGTACATGCCTCCCAGTGCAATTTCGACAGTGTATGAGTTGTATGAGTTGTGCATATAGTTGAATAGAAAATGGAAAAGTACCCACAAAGCACTGGTGCAAAGTACACAAAATACACATCGTACACAATGGCAAAGACTCGTCCAAACGTTTGAGTTTCTCCCATCATACAACGCCTATCAAAGAACTGGGTTCATAGTCTGGATACAGAGTTTTGTTGGCCACTAGTGGGCTCCTTGATCAACAAGCAATCCAACTCCTTCATAAATCGTTCCATGTCTGGCCAGCCAAGCAAATTGTAACCAGTATGCCATCTTCTCCCTTGTTGTCCTTGGCAGGAATATAAAAGCTTACCGCTCCAGGGATTGGCTCCATCACCCCTTTGGGTGCCCCACTATAAGCCGCCTTGCCCCACCCAAAGTCCACCTCTCTAAAGCCGGTACGCGTTGTATCAACCACTTCGTATGGCAGAACCAGGTTGAAACGGGGGCAACCCTTGATCACCGTCAAGTCAACGATGACCCCTGCTTCACCAATTTCAGCGCATAATCAATTGGATTCTCACAAAGCTTCTCCGCGATTGTTACTGCCGCAGTGGGTGCGATAGCATTTCCATAGTAACCGGACGATAAAGGAGGGTAAAATTTGGCACGTGTATCAATGGGGAACAGCAAGAAGTTAAACTGCAATGGTTCGGCAGCGCCAAAGGCATGTGGTAAGTACCACGAATATGAAGCAATGGCTCAGGTGAGGTGGCACGAGTCTCCGAAGGGCAGACTACTCGGCTGAGCCGAAGAAGAAGCAGCGGCGAGTCATGTCGACGTGTGGGAAGATGTTGCTCTTAATGTCGATTGCTTCCTCGTACTCAAGGTGTGGGCACGTCACGCGTGGTGAGTCCCAAGCGTTAAGAAGCTGTCCCTGCTATGAGGGTGAGATGGATGGGGAAGGCGCATCCCACGCCAGTTTGCTCACGGCCATTAAGAATTGACCTAGGCCGGCAGGATCACTCATGGTGTGGTTGAGGCGCAGGGTGAAGATAAATCCACCACAATTGAGCCGTGGTACCTGGTAGTCACTAAAAAGAGGAGTAAACAAACAAGGTTGTTTTAGTTGATCAACATTGAGAGAGATGAAATGCGAGAAGTTATTCTTTAATCACCCTAAAAGGCTTTGGTCTTTCTGTACTTGTCAAGAATAGCTTGTGGCCTATAACTCTCTTCCGTAATGATGAAGGCGTTGAGGAATCTGGTAAAGACACATCCGAGTCACACTATAGAAGCTCAAGTCATGAATCAATCGGCAAGACTTCTAGTTTAGTTACTGCATCAAGAAGTCAGACTTCCATCTCTGTTTCTTGCTCTACTTCCTGCTCAGCATAACGACTTTAACTGTCAGCCTAGTCGTTGGGAAGTTTAACAGATTCTATTTTGCCGTTATAACTCAAGTGTTCATTGATTAATCTAAACCATCCTTATATAAACCTATATAAACAATCCTCCAAGCTTGTATATGTGTGATTTTCATTAATCAAAGGCAGAGCTTCGAGGCTATATTGAGCATTTCCCTCCCTTTCTCTGAATTTCATTTTTCTTTTGAAGGGAAACAAGCAATTTGTTGAACGTAGCAACTATCTGAATTCCCAATTACAGGAGAAAGAAAAAAATCCAATACCGTCCAAAATGCTAATAGTGCCGAGTCTCTTTTTCTTTTTTAGCTAAGTGCTTATTGTAGTGAAGTTTCTTCTTTGTTATGGAGTTTATACATCATTCGATACTTCGGCAAAATTTTATTTTTCCAAGCTTTTTTTCGTTCACTAGAAGAAGTATCCCGGAAAAACCCTAGAGTCTGTGCAAGTGCCTCTCTGTTAACTCTAGCCGGGTCTTTCCCTTGCATCGACGGACCATTTCTGTAGAATAGTATTACTGGCATTTGAATTTAAAGATTCTCTTGGGTATCAATACAGAGAGCTCTTTAAATTTATGTGGTGTGGGCTTAGCCAGAGCAACTAGTTCTGGTTTGCACCTTCGCACCTTCGCACTGTGAACACAATGGAGGTGTCCAGTCCTGCCATGCCAAGAAAATGGGTATGAACGAAGTCAGAAAGGGAGTTTTGCTGCTGTATTGCTTGTTAGGAAGATTTCTGAAGTGGTATTTGTAGAAAGAGATTTAGAAGACATACAACTTCTTGGTTTTATTGTCGAACTGTGGGCTTCCGCCTGGCTCCAGATAAGGACAATGTTGTCCTCTACTAAAGAAATTACACCGAAACATGCAGCATCAAATGCTAAAAGCATAGTTATCAGGAAATTAAGAAGCTAAGCATAACCAATGGCAATTTTTTTTTTTTTTTTGATGAATATGTGAGTTGATTCATCGAAGAATAAAGAAATACATAAGCTTAGGGGCATACCCCAGCATTACAATCATCTAGGAGAATATAGACTTTGAAATTCTCCAACTATGAATAACCAATGGCAATTTTTTTATCCAAAAACGCAGTATCGCATGGTAGGCTCCATTGGAAAATTAAGAAAGCAAGCACAACCAGTGACAATTTAATTTTAATAGAAAAACGCCCTGTATTGCATGACTGGTGCACCTTCCAGGAAGAAAACTATCAAATCATCATGGCACATTGAGTCCACTTGTCGGTACACATGAGAAGACTCACCATGCCAGCCCTATTCTCTGCGCGTTGTCATCTCCAGCAAAGCCTCCTGCCGTAGCACCGTTGACACTAACCTGATTCAGTTTTCTTAATCTATATGTTTCCTCATATAGAACACCGGCTCTCACTTTCATGACATCATACTTCGACCAATTTGAGAGAATAAGAACTAAACTTTTGGGATGTTGAGAATGAGTAGTTAGCATGGCAGCCCAAAATAAAGTTACGTGGACAAAAACACTGAGATTTAGAATGAGTAGTTAGCATGGCAGTGTCTTTCAATCTCTGAAGACAAGCTTTTGTGAACATAATTCTTAAAGATTCGACTTATGGAGATTGGGAAAAATGTTATTGGAGTACATGGTAATTTTTATGTTAGTCTCTCTATGTATAATTATCATTTTTATTTTTCCCTGGCGCGGGAAAGAAGGGTCGTGAGGAGACGAGGGCTTTGTAAGTTTCTGCCTCGTATTCGTGGAAACTATCAAAATCATAGGCGGCAGGCTAGGTTTGACGTCCATTACAATGCAAATTTAGTACACCTAATCTCATTAAAGCCTTCTGTCATGTGCGTACTTAGGGGATCGGGGTACCGGTTTTAACTCGGGAAAATTATCATCAAGCCCAGACATGTGACGTCGCTGCTTGCCTATGGTTTGGTGTGTATAGATCGGATAGGTGAATGGAAACATTGTAAAAACGTAAGAAGAGATGTTGGCAAGAAGAGACCCTTATAAATGGTGGGAGAAATTCCCAAAAGCCTCATAAAGTTCTCAAAATCCCTAAGTACTAAGTTTGCGTTATAAACCTGTTGGTGCCCAGCAAGGTGATCCGACGGAGGTGACTTGAGGACATCAAAATACAGAGCTTGCGAAGTAAGGCCCTCTCACGACCACGCCAACACCTTCATCTTCCCTATTTAATGCTCTACGCGTTACAGCACGTTTCTACCCACACCTTTGACTGACAACCCTCTCTTCCTTTCCCTCCACGTCACGTTATGACCCATGAAGCTTCGGGAAGTGTCACCCTCTCATCATTTTCCTTTTGTTTCGACGTCAATCATATCTTTGGTGGCTGCCACCCATACCGATGGCACAAAAGAAGTCACAATTAAAGAGCTTTCGTCAAAGGTCGTTATTCTTATTTATACCAAGCGAGTTACACTAATTTGAGAATGCGAAAAGTCATTCACATAGCACAAGGTTCACTTAATACAACACGTAGCCAAACAGCAACAGACATGGTGCAAGATATTGCTTATTACACTTACTCAGCAACAGATTTGAGTCCTCCCACCGCAACTTTCCACAGCCATTGTAGAATAAGGTTCAAAATCTGGAGAATGGGGTTCACAGTCTAGATACAGAATATTCCTGCTCACTAACGGACTCCGCAGTCAACAAGCAGTCCAACTCCTTCACAAATCTTTCCATGGCTGGCCTAGGCAAACAAAGTGGAACCAGTATCCCATCTTCTCCCTTTTCGTTCTTGAAAGGAATGTAAAAGCTTGCCATTCCAAGGATCGGCCCCAACTCACCTTTCGATACCCCACCATAAGCCGGCTTGCCCCATCCAAAGTCCAACTCTTTGAACCCTGCACGTGTCAAATCTGACACCAGGTATGATCGCGCCATTGTGAAGCTGGGTCGACCCTTTGTGTACATTAGGTCAGCTAACGAGTGCATGTACTCTTCCGTTACGTCATCTTTGGCCTTCTTCACTAGCTTCAAAGCGTAACCCAGTGGATTCTCACAGAGCTCCCCGGCGGTTGTTATAGCCACGGTAAACACGAATGCGTTTCCATAATAACCGGGCGGCAACGGAGGGTTGAATTTGGGACGTGCATTGACGGCGAACAGTACTCTCATCTCCTCGTCACGGTCAGGCTGGAGCGCAATGGCTCGGCAGCGCCAAACGCACGCGGTGACTACCTGGAACGAGGCACATTGGCGCAGGTGAGGTGGGACGAGTCTCCGGAGGGCGGACACCACCGTGGGGCCGAAGAAGAAGGAGCGATAGACCATGTCTTCCTGTGGGATGATCTTAGTTTCGATCACTTCCTCAAACTGAACGTGTGAGCACGTCACACGCGGTGGGTCCCGAGCATTGAGGAGGTGTCTGTGCCACACGGGCAAGATGGTAGGGGAAGGCGCATCGCGCGCCAACTCGCTCACGGCCATCATGAATCGGACCAGGCCGGCAGCATCGCTCATGGTGTGGTTGAGGCGCAGGGCAACGATGAATCCTCCACACTTGAGACGCGTCACCTGCCAATTAGTAAAGAAATTTTTTAAAAGTTGGGAAATAATGACAAATTTAACTGAAAAAAAATTCACTTTTTTATAAGCTATTCTTTTATGTTTTTATAATTTTTTTATGAAAATTAATACATTTTCTTACTTTAAGCATATAGAAAAGCTTCGTCCATATGCAAGAGGTGAGAGATAAAACAAGTATTTTTAATGGACTCCTTGAAAAGGTGAGGCAATAATTATACATTATTTATAACTTAGGTTCAAATTTGGGTACAATCAAACATAGTGCCACATAAACATAATTTCAAACCTGGACAACCCATAAAAAGTACTAAGCAAGAATTTGTGATATATGATATTATATTAGAAATTATCAAAAAATGTTTATATCTAATTTAAAATTATAAAACATTAAATTAAGGATCTCATTTGTTTATAAACTATTATTTTAAGCTTTTATACATGGGTGTTTTAGTTGACCGATACTGAGAAAGAAATTGAAAGGTGAAAATGGCATTGTGAACGGAAGTTTAGTTGTATGCAATTATCATGGACAAACTCAGCGGAGTAAGTTTGTATTGCCGGTCTCTGTTAAGACCAAAAAGTGAAGTTGCGTTGAGTGCATAGGTTACCGACGGATCTCAATAAAGGGAACAATCAACATGAAATCCCAACAGCTTTTCAAAAACCCCGCCCAACTCAAGCATTTGTTGGGGTGTATTCCTAGAAGGCTCCATTGTTTTTATGTGCTTTTTAATGACAACTTGCAAAGTAGAGCTCCCTTTCAAAATGATAAAGAAAAATATACAATTTGTTGAACAGACAAACAAGTTTTGTTTGCTAAAAGTATAAGTTTTTCAAAAAATCCGCCCAACTCAAGAATTTGTGGGGGTTTATTCCTAGAAGGCTCCATTCTTTTTTATGTGCTTCTCAATGACAACTTATGGAGTAGAGCTCCCTTTCAAAATGATGAAGAGAAATATACAATTTGTTAAGCACACAAACAAGTGCTAATAGTGTAAGTTTTTCAAAAACCCCGTCCGACTCAAGCATTTATTAGGGTGTATTCCTAGAAGACTCTATTGTTTTTATGTGCTTCTCAATGACAACTTGTAGAGTAAAGCTCCCTTTCAAAATGATAAAGAGAAATATACAATTTTTTGAGCACACAAAAAGTGCTAGTAGTGTAAGTTTTCAAAAACCCCGTCTGACTCAAGCATTTGCTGAGGTGTATTCCTAGAAGCTCCATTGTTTTTATGTGCCTCTCAATGACAACTTGCAAAGTAAAGCTCCCTTTCAAACTGATGAAGAGAAATATACAATTTGTTGAACACACAAACAAGTGCTAATAATGTAAGTTTTTCAAAAACTCCACCCAACTCAAGAATTTGTTGGGCTGTATTCCTAGAAGACTCCATTGTTTTTATGTGCTTTTCAATGACAACTTGCAGAGTAAAGCTCCCTTTCAAAATGATGAAGAGAAATATACAATTTGTTGAACACACAAACAAGTGCTAATAGTGCAACTTTTTCAAAAAATCTGCCTGACTCAAGAATTTGTTGGGGTGTATTCCTAGAAGACTCCATTGTTTTTATGTGCTTCTCAATGACAACTTGTAGAGTAGAGCTCCCTTACAAAATGATGAAAAGAAATATACAATTTTTCGTGAGTCTTATTTGCATCGTGGTGTAAATTTCTATTGAATATGGAGATTATATATCATGTGAACTTTAAATGTTAAGTTCTACTTGAAAAACATTAAAAAAATAATAATAGTTGATTTATAAAAAGATAGTTCTTTCACTTAATATTTTAAAGTTTTAATTTAAACATAAATTATTTTTTATAAAATTAATATAGTATCAAAGCTCATGTTATCTCTTAGCACCCTAATAAATATTCAAAATTACACAAAAGTAAGATGGTTTAGGTTAGATAATTATAGTGAAATGCACATTATATAAATGATGTGGAATTGTTCTACATTACAAAAGTGTTTATTGAAAACTTAAGTTCAATATTTTGCACCTTCACTTGTAAACAAAAATTCCCATAAGAAGTATTGCTCCACATTTCATGCAAGAGGCTTGTTCAAACTCGTATACAAAACATAAAAACTTAAAAATTTATTTATAAAAAAAATGAGTTCATCACTTAGAATCTCGAGGTTTTAAATTAGACAAAGATCATTTTCCATAAAATTTAACATAAGGCAAAAATTAATTTCTAATTTTTTTTGTGGCATAGAAATCTTCCCCCAAAAAATTAAGAGGTCAAGAATTTGGCTTTTCAGTATAGTCGTTAATGACTCACTAGTCAACTTTGGCATTTTAGATGCAAAAAGAAGAGTTCTTTTATGAAGCACGCACCTGAATAAGCAGTAATGGGCAATTCAGGATTTCACCAGAGCCAGGAACATCAAAAAGGAGCTCCTCTGAGCATGGGAATGGAGGATGAAGAGGATTACCAAACTGTTGCAGAGAAACATCAGCATAGGCCTCGATAAACAGGACACCCTCACCGGTGCATTCTGTTAGGATTGGTGGAACAATTAAGTTAAAGGGTATGGTTGCCATTACAATCAGGGGTCTTTATGTAATTGTGGAACTAGGAAATATCTTCTAGATGTAGTGGATTTCCTAGTAGTGTTGGATTAGGATTCTTATCCTTATGTGGAAGTAGGTTTTCCTAGTAGTATTCAACTAGGATTCTTTCAGGGTTTCTCTATAAATAGGAGAAGTATAGAGAAACCTAGTGGGTGAATTGAGAGAGTCCCCATGGGGGGCTAATTGTTGAAGAGGGCCCCTCTCATGGATTCTAGTTGATGAGAGAATCCATGAGATACCTATTTGAGGAGAGGGAATGTATGATAAAATCTAATGAGAAGAGACTACAGGGGACGTAGGACATTGTGATGTTCCGAACCTCTTAAATATGTTGTGTTTGGATGTGTGCGTTCTTATATTTGTGCATTCAATCTATATGTGGATGATGCGACTTGATTGAATTCTCCTAACAAGTGATTTCAGAGCCAGGTTTGGATCCCAACACATGGTATGGGAGACAAGCTTGGTTTCTAACAAGTGGTGCGGTGAGCGTGGACTATGGAAGATTGGGACCATAGATGATGAATCGAACGTGGTGAACGCAATTGAAGAAACAAATTAATGTGTTTTGAGTTGAGATTTTCTCTTTCCCTAAATCCGGTTTGATTTTGGATGATATTGATGTAGATCAACCGGAATACGTTGTTAGAGTTGTGGATTGAGGTTTGCAAAGTGCAGATCTATGTCTCTCTGTCTATATCTGAGCATTTGGCTCAAGTTGTGGCATTAGATGACAGAGAATGGTGGAGATATTGATGTTTGAGGGGGAGCACTTAATTGATGTTGTTGATGAATTGTTGATTGAGGGGGAGCTTGTTGTGCTCCTATGTTGTCGTGATGCTCCTATGTTGATGTGATTGATGAAGTAAAAGTTTAGGATTTTCAAGTTTGTCGATATCCAGATGAGGTGTATTGAGACTTCGATGGTTGATTCCGGAGAAGCACCAATAATTTTGGATGGGAGATGTACTCTTCGTTTGGGATTTCAAAGAGTGATCTCAATTGTTATGGAAGTCCCGTGATTTTTACTTTTATTGAGGGCCTCATGGTAGAGGACACATTTAGATGGAAAAAGCCCATGATGATGTACGGATGCCTGGAGAGAAACACGGCCTAGGAGAGGTGTAACCTAGAAGAGGCTACAGTGGAAGTGCCTAAGGAGGTATGACCTAAGAGAGGCGTGGTTTAAAGAAAAGGCAAGATGGCACAATTGATGCGGGCTTGTTTTGAAGAGAATTTTGTCCAATCTTTCTCTATCAAAAAGATTATGGTTGTAGAAGTTGAAGAGAGTTTTTGCAATCTTCTCTTTCAAAAGATTGTGGTTGAAGAAAGTTTACTTAGTCTTTCTCTATCCAAAGACTATAGCTGTGGAAGTTGAAGAGAGTTTCTCCAATCTTTCTCTTTCCAAAGATTGTGGTTATGTAGTTGATATATTTGAAGAGATTTTCTATAATTTCCTATGGTGCAGGGATGTTGCACTAAATTGTTCCAAGGGGGAGATTGTTAGGATTGGTGGAACAATTAAGTTAAAGGGTATGGTTGTCATTACAATCAGAGGTCTTTATGTAATTGTGGAACTAGGAAATATCTTCTAAATGTAGTAGATTTCCTAGTAGTGTTGGATTAGGATTCTTATCCTTATTCCTAGTAGTGTTGGATTAGGATTCTTATCCTTATGTGGAAGTAGGTTTTCCTAGTAGTATTCAACTAGGATTCCTTCAGGGTTTCTCTATAAATAGGAGAAGTATAGAGAAACCTAGTGGGCGAATTGAGAGAGTCCCCATGGGGGGCTAATTGTTGAAGAGGGCCCCTCTCATGGATTCTAGTTGATGAGAGAATCCATGAGATACATATTTCAGAAGAGAGAATGTATGAGAGAAAATCTAATAAGAAGAGACTACAGGGGACGTAGGACATTGTGATGTTTCGAACCTCTTAAATCTGTTGTGTTTGGGTGTGTACGTTCTTATATTTGTGCGTTTGATCTATATGTGGATGATGCGACTTGGTTGAATTCTCCCAACACATTCGACTACAACCTTCTTGCCTGGGCCTTCCCTGAGCCTGCTAGCAAATGGATAGTAAAACACTAGCATCTGTGCAAGTGCCTCTCTGATGACTTTCACGAGGTCTTTCCCATGCATGGAGGGATCATTTCTGTAGAACTGTATTATTGGGATTTGAAAACGAAGACCTTGTTGGTCATCAATATCAGAGAGTGGTTTGAATTCATGGGGTGTGGGCTTAGCCGGAGCAACTAGTTCTGGTTTGCACCTTCGCACTGGAAACACTATGGAAGTGTCTGGTCCTGCCATGCCAAGAAGACGGGTCTGATAGAAGTAAGGGAGTTTTGCAACGGCAATTGTATGTTAGGATAAATTTTTGAAGTGGGTTTGTGGAAAGAGATGAAGAAGACATATAACTTCTTGGTTTTATTGTCAAACTGTAGGCTTCGGCCTGGTTCCAAGTGAGACTTGCCACTTGGAAATTGTCAAACTTGCCACCACTAGTTTTAGGAGCATAACCAATGACTATTTTTTTTATCGAAAAAGCTGTAGTATCACATGCTAGGTGCAATTGGGAAATTAAGAAAGCGAGAATAACCAATGACAAATTTCTTTATAGAAAAATGTGCAATATCGCATATTAGTTGCAATCGGGAAATTAAGAAAGCAAGCATAACCAATGACAACTTCTTTTATATAAAAATGTACAGCATCGCATGCTACTCGCAATTCGAAAATCAAGAAAGCGAGATGTAGAAGACATACAACTTCGTTTGCAGCCATGCCCTTTTTTTTTTAACATTTTGACAACGTTTCAACGTTTTGTTATTATTCTTATTATAATAATCCAAAAGTAAAAGATTCCATTTCAGCTTCAGGCGCCAAAATAATTTTGCATTGCTCTAAAATATATATTAATTTGTCAGCTTTAGGCAGCAAATAATTGTCCATTTGCAATGAATCATAAAAACCCATTAACTCAACTCAGTTTAATTAAAAAATATATGTAGAATCAATTACGTTTAGTATAGAGCCAGCTCCCATGTATTTGTACAATGTGTGTAAGAGATGACTAGATTTGAAGTTGAAAAAGAACGATAGGCATATGGCTTCGTTATTTCAAAATTGCTTCCGGTTAAAAATTTTCACTACCTTCAACCAGAAAGCAAACTAGTTTCCACGATCTCTTACCGTTAGGGGCCCAGCCCAAATTAGTCTTACTTTTATTATTCAGAATAGGTATGGTGATGATTATACTGTATGAAAGGAGGCGTGCATTAGAAATAAGCTTAAGGGGCGAGCATACCTGTTGCCGTGCAGTCCCCATTTTGTAATCCTATGATAGGTTTCTATGGTAGAGGCTTCTAGACTAGAAAGGTTGGTGGGCTTTTATATGAATTGAACGTGCAATGGCAAGAGACAGAGAGATTTGTAAATCGAATTAATCATTGTGATTAATGGAGAATTTTATTTTTTTTTTTTTTATTTTTTTGGTGGAAAGGTAAATTGTATTAATACATATTAAAGTACAAAAGCACATGGGCATACCCCAGTATTACAAAAGTCACCATATCTATGAAAAGATGGAAGTTAGAAGCCTCCAAATCTCACTCAAAATAACATTGCATTGAGAAGATTTATATTTCTAAACAAAAAAGCTCTACCTCGTACTATCTTCTTTATTTTCGCTAAGAAAATAGGGATATCCATTGTTTTCCCCTAAAAATGTCTTCTATTTCGTTCAGCCCATATACAATAAATATAAGCTAAGAAAGATATCTTGAAAAGTTTGGCAACTAAATCCCTTCCTTTTATTACTTTGATCATCTAGTGTAGTTCTTCATTCCATCCTCCAATGTCACGTCGGATTCCATTCTGAGCAAGAATACTTTTCCAAATCATCCTTATCCATGCACATTCAAAAAAGAGATGACTTCTATTTTCTAAATGAGATTGACAAAAATCACAATATATGTTTACCAAAGGAAGCCATCGTACAATTTTTGTTACTATAGAAAGTTTGTCCCTACAAACAAGCCATCCAATGAAATTATGTTTGCTAATACCACCTGTCCAAATTAAATCATACCAATCCACCGTTTCTCCAACTTGCCGAAGATCATTATAAATCTTTTGGCAACAATATGTAGGACTCGAGAGAACAAAGGTAAGTGTGGGCCCTAACTTGAGGAGACCCCACCAACTCCAAGCCATGGTACCTTTTATGTTCAACTACATTATTGAGGTTCTTCTACACTTTGTATTATGAATCCATTTACTCAATAATGAGGCTTCTGGGAGATTCATGAGATTCCAAAGCATACGTTCTAAAAGGACTTTATTCTAAATTTTGAGGTTCAGTAAATCTAATCCCCCTTCCTTCTTTGGTGAACAAACAGTTTGCCAAGCTACTTTATGAGAACGATACACATCTATATTACCTGCCCATAAGAATTTCCTTATCTTTTTCTCAATCTCATAAATAGTCTACTTTGGCAATAGGAAGACTTGCATCTAAAATGTGCAAATAGAAATGAGGACAGATTTCGCCAAATGTAATCTTCCTGCATAGCTTAGATGCTTCATTCCCCAACCTTCTATTCTTCCAAATATTTTATCTGTTAGACCTTTACAATCAACTTAAGTTAGTCTTTTCATGATAAGAGGAACTCCAAGATATCTAATAGGGAGTGAACCCTTCGGGAAAGGAGTATGATCAAGTATAAGAAGTTGTTCTTGCTCTGATAACCCCGAAAAGAAAATTTGACATTTACTTGGGTTATACTTTAAGCATGTAAGATCAGCAAATTCCTCTAAAGCTTCTATGAAACATAGGACTGAGTTCACATCACCATGAGAGAAGAGAAATAAATCATCAGCAAAACATAAATGAGTGATTTTTTCTGATTTGCAGCACCAATGAAATTTAAACACCGTTGTAGAGGTCTTTGAAATAATGATTCTGTTGAGTATCTCCATAACCAATACAAATAAATATAGGGATAAGGGATCACCTTGTCGCAATCCATTAGTACCTTTAAAGTATCCTGCATGTTCTCTATTGAAATTGATTGAAAATCTTGTTGTAGTAATACACTCACTTATAAGATCAACCAAGTACTGAGGGGTGTTAATGGCTTTCAAAACTAATGGAGAATTTTAATAGAATCACATTTGTTTATTTTGTTTCTAATGAGCCTAAGGTTTCGGCAACCAATCCAATCTTTAATTCTTTTAATAATGGCAAGAGATAGAGAGATTTGTAAATCTGTAAGAAACCTGAAGGTAAGCAAATCTACTAGGCCATGTGTAGCAAAAGTGGCCTAAAAATAAATTTCTTATTCTAAAATTTCTAGGAGATTGGAATTGATAGATATTTAGACTTAAAATAAGGCGATAGTTGGCAAACTTCTATAGTTTCTTGTGTACTGATAACTCTATTTTTATAGAGTTATTTTACCTATTTCAGGTAATAAATAACTTTAATAATTGTGAGAAAACATTTGAACTCCTCTTTATTTACCTAAATTTATCTTGTTTATGTAGCACAAGGAGGCAATGAGAAAATGGATGAATATAGAGAACTTGATGCTTATTGTGTGACAAAATCGTAATATCAAGATCAAGAGAGTCAAGATGGGCTTGGGCTTTGGATGATTGTTATTAGATTTTATTGTTATTGGGTTTTCTAAATAATTAGAAAACCTAATCATATTAGGAGTTCAAAGCCTAATTAAATTAGGAGTTCAAAACCCAATTGTTTTAGGTCTCTAAATCCTAGTTCTACTAGGATAGGAGATAGGTTTAAACCTAAACCCTATTTAAGAGAAGAGAGTAGGCCAAAAAAGAGGAGGAAATTGAGCACAACTCAAGAATTCGGCCAAGAATTCAAGGTTTTCTTGAAGAGAAGACAAAAAGGGTGACAGACTTCTTGTTCTTGGATTTAAGATGCCTTATTTATTTCTTATTACCATTCTTCCTCATTATTTCTTTATGTTTTAGTTTATTTTTGTTAAAGCTACGATGTAACCTAATTATGATGGTATAAATCTTATGATTATTATGTTCTGCAAGATATTTTGTTTATGTGAAGTTACATATTACTGTGTTTAATGCTTTTAAGTGATTAGCTACCACTTGAATGATCTGATTTGCATGTTTAAGACCGACATGAGATGATATGCAATTGCTTATTTTTGTTAGAGCTACGATGTAACCTAATTATGATGATATGAATCTTATGATTATTATGTTTTGCAAGATATTTTATTTATGTGAAGTTACATATTACGAAGTTTAATGCTTTTAGATGATTAGCTACCACTTAGATGACTTGATTTGTATATTAGAGACCGACAGAAAATAGCATGCAGTTGCTTCTTGTAATATGCAACCATAGATTAAATATGGATAGACATATACCATATTGTTTGTGTGGCTTTCGGTGTAAATTGGGAATGTTCATAGATCCTAATGCATTTGGTTTGTTTCAATTCACATATAGAGATATAGTGAGTTAATGAACTAAGTAGGTTTGCTATACCTAGACATAAGATAGTAAATAAATTAGGAAGTTCCGCCATTACATAGATACTATCCCTTTTGCAAGCATAAATAATCAATATTAATACTTAGTAATTATGGTGAAATCATATACTCTAACATATTTCTTGTATTTAGTTTTCTTAGATTTAGTTAGTTAATTTATCATCTATCAATTTGGTTTGTTAGATAAATTCTAGGAGTTATTCACCGTTAGTAATTAGTTGGTCTAGTAATCACCAATCTCTGTGGGACGATATCTTTCTTATCATTATATTACTTGTTCGACATGTTCACTTGCATATAAATTTCACCGAACAAGTTTTTGGCGCCATTGCCGGGGATTGGTTGTTTTACTGCTGATTAATATTAATACCGAATAATTTCTAGGTTTAATCTAGCTTTTATTTTAAAAAAAAAAAAGAAATCTTTTTTTTTTAATTCGTGAAAAAAAAATCGTTTCTTTTAATTCTTGAAAAAATATCATTTTTTTGTTTTATTTTTATTTTGCTTTATTTTTTCTTCTTGAAAAAAAAAAAAGAAAAAAAAAAGCCTTTGTTAAGTTGTTGTAGAATGGTTAAGCAACAAGGATGGAGAGATATGATGGTACATGTAGACTTGTAAAAAACTATGTTGCACCAACATTTTGGAATGCCACATTAAGCATTAGACCTGCAAATCAGGCAAACTACTTTGAGATCAAGCTTGTGCTCATCAAGATGCTTCAAAACTCCATGCAATATAGTGGGCTACCAAATGAGGATCCAAAAGCTCACATTAAAGCATTCCTTGAATTTTGTGACATGATTGGAGATCATGGAGTTACAGAGGATGTTATTAGGTTAAAGCTATTTCCATTTTCTCTTAGAGATACAACTAAAAATTGGTTCTCTTCTCTTCCTGCAGGATTGATTACTACATAGGATGATTTGGCTCATAAATTTCTTGGTAAGTTCTTTCCTTTGGCAAAATCTGTAAAAATGCATAACGATATTACTACTTTTATGCAGATGGACAATGAATCAGTGTATGAAGCTTGGGAAAGATTCAAGAAACTTATGAGGAGATGTCCAGATCATGGACTACCCATTTGGTTACAAGTACAAACTTTCTATGATGGGTGTAGTACAAATCTTCGTTTTGTAATTGATACAGTTGCAGGAGGGGATTTGCACAGCAAAACAGCAGAAGAGGCATATAACCTTTTGGAGGAAATGTCATCCAATAGCTATCAGTGGTCTATTGAGAGGCTACCAATGCATCAAGCAAATGGAGTGCATGAAGTAGATATCTTCACCATAATGTCTACACAATTAGAAGTGCTCAATGAGAAGATAGACAACCTAAATACTCCAGTTGTGAGACATCAAAGTAAATCATGTGAATTTTATGGTGGAGCACATGAGAGCACGGAATGTCAAGTAGGTAACCTTTATGCTCATTATAATGATTATGCTAATTTTGTTGGGATTCCTAGTAGGTTACAAAATGATTATTACTCCAACACGTATAATCCGGGATGGCACAACCATCAAACTTTTTCATGGAGTAACCCAAATGAGATGAGACCGCAACCAACATTTATGCAAACAGAAGAGGTGAAACCTAACTTTGAGGACATGACCAATAAGCTAGCCATCACCACCCAGAACTTTACAGAGGGGATTGAAGCAAAATTACATAATCAAGAAGCGAGCTTTCAAAGACAAGAAGCTTCAATCCAAAAATTAGAGGTGCAGATGAGTCAGCTAATCAACATAATCTTAGAGAATCAGGAAGGTCTTTTGCCTAGCAATGTGGAGAAAAACCCTATAGATACCACAGAGGTAATAACCGTAACATGTGGCAAGCAAGTGGGAGAAGTTGATGTTGACAAGGAGAGTCTCAAAGATAATGATAAAGATGTCAACATACAACTTAAGGAGGCACCTAGGAGCAAGCTTGTTCTAGAAAATCCAATACCTTGTATGCCTCAAACTCCATCTCCCCCAAGATTCCAGCAATGTGAAAAAGATAAGCAGTTTTTGAAATTCCTTGATATATCTTTAAAATTGCACATTAACACTCCTTTTACATATGGTCTAGTTCAATTGATAAGTTATGTAGAACTTTTGAAAGAGATATTGGAGAATAAAAGGAAGTTGGAAGTATATGAGACAGTGAGGTTAGTTGAAGAGTGTTCAATCGTTTTACAACACAAGTTGTCTCCTAAACTATTGCAGTTTCATCCTCCTTAGGCAACAATATCTAGGATAGTTTGGTTGAAAACTATAAAGCAAGCGCTTCTTGGAAGGCAACCCAAGCAATTTCGTTTTAGTCTTTTCATTAGAAGTTTTGTCACCACCATCTCTTCAAAGCTCTATGTGGATATGACCTACCACTAAGGGAGTTTTCTCATTCCTAATTCTTCTTTATTATTGCTTTCTTTTGTTTTTGCATTGAGGACAATGCTTCATTCAAGTTTAGGGGTAAGGAAAGAACCTTTGTGCTAAATCTGATTGAAATTTTTTTTTTATGTGATGATTACATCCCTTGTTGTGAATTCTTAGTGATTCTTTAGAAGATATAGATTTTGTTCAAACCTGCAATTGTGGTATAAGTTAAATGTGATTCTGATTATGTTGATGCACCTATTGAGCACTAAAAGTCCTTCATTTTTGAAATTGTGTGTATTTCTAGAGAATATTCATGTGAAGTATGTGATTTCTTAGATCTCACCAAAATCTTAGAATTTGTTTGATTTTCTCTTGAGGCGAAATCCTAGGTTGTGTCTAACTAAGAAAATGATTTAGGCCCTCTTTGGATCGTTTGAGCCTTTCAAGCCAACCTTATTTATTTATCACCAGTCACCCCGATGAGCCTTGATTCATATCCATTTTTTTTATTTGACACCCACATATATATACCTTTGAGCCTTTGACAAATTATCTTTTCGTCCCACACCCTTAAACATGTTGATTTTTAGGATATAGGTTTATTTGAGTGAAGAGAAATCAAGGGGAAGGATGTAATATAGGAAGAAGTTGATTGCAATGATTATGTAACATAATATATTGCTTTTGCAAATGCAAATGCAAATGCCAAAAAAAAAAAAAAAAGATAGAAAGAAAGAAAGAATGAAGTACATTATTCTTTTTAAAATGGGATGATCTTATCATTCTTTATTAGATTCAAGAACCTCAATTTTTTTAAAAAGGCCACAAAGCATAGCAATTGAATACTATTGGCAAGATAAGATTGTGGTGGCTGCATTTCTAGTACTTTTACTTGCTTTATTGATGCAAGCATGATTGTAGCTTTTGAGAGTGTCAAAATATGAGTGAAATCAAACATTTTTGGATGAAAAAGAATGAGAGAAGTGGTGATAGAAAGATTGTTTATGCCAAGCAAGAAGGTAAAAAGTGACAAAAAGCTTAAATTAGATCTTAGAAAGCAATCTGTTCATGGGTGAATTAAGCCTAAATGACTTTCATCTTACCCCTAGCCCAGCCTTACATTATGTACAATAACTTAAACTCCTTATGGGTAAGATGAAATCTCATCAATCTTCTGTACGCTTTGTTATGAAGTAAGTGGGTCCATAATATAAAATGTAAAAGAACTTTAATAATACAACTTGGTATCAAAGGTTCTATGACATGGAGTGAGAGAGGTCTTCTCAAACTAAAACTCATTTATCTCGGTTCTTTATAGGTCTTCCTATTGTTGTAAAGAAATTTATCATGACCTTCAACTAGTCAATGAAAAAGTAGATTGGTATAATCTAATTTGGATTGATGGCATCTATAGACATAATTTTATTGAATGGCTAGTTTGTCAAGATTGACTTTCTACAGTAGAAAGAATGATACAATAGCTTCCTTCAGTTAACTTATATTGTGATTTTTGTTAGTCCTAGGTTGAAAACATGAGTAATCTTTTTTTTTTTAATGTCCATGGACAAGGATGATTTGAAAGACTATCTTGCTTAAAATATAATTTGACGTCATATTGGAGGATGGAATGAAGAACTACAATAGATGATCAGAGCAACTAAAGGAAAAAATTTAGCTACAAAGCTTCTTCAGATTTTTTTTTTTAGCTTGCATTTATTGTATATAAACAGAAAAAAAAAATCGAGTCTAGAATAGAACAATTGACATTCCAATTTTGTTGGCTAAAGTAAGAAAAATTGTATGTGAGAAAGCTTTTTTGTTTAAAAATATAAAATCCTCATAGGAAAATATCATTTTGAGTAAGATTTGGAGGCTTCCAACTTCCATCTTTTCATAATTTTTGTAATTCTTGTAATTCTTGTAATGCTAGTGTATGCCCTTAAGCTTTTATATATTACCTTTTACTAATGTAAACTTATATGTTTATCCAAAAAAAAAAATGTTTTAAAAGTATAGATGAAACAATCACTAGCTTGAAGTTAGAGAGACATTTTACAAGTAAAAAGTGAATGCTCATAACTAATAACTAGATCAAAGTACAATATTGTCAAAAGCTATTTAAAGTTAAGAGAGATTGGAAAAGAAACTGAATGAGCAAGACAAGTATGGAAATGAGGAGTACTAAAACATAATTTTATATGTTAGATCATTTTGAAAGATAAGTTAACCACAGTAAATTGAGTGACTTTATAGAACAACTTAGTGGACCTACAATGCAACTTTTGCTAACAACAAGAACAATCACAAGAACATTTATTCTCTAACTGTATTTGCTAAATATGAATGAACTATCTTGAAGAATTGAACTATGGAAAGAAGAAATATGTTTGATGATCAATGTTGTTAAATGTAAAAATTTTGCAACAACTATGCCTGGTATATCCTTTAAAACTATATTTTATGGCATTTGGAGTGAAATAAATAAAAGATGTAATGGTAAAAGTCTAGATAACTCAATTATTGTTACAAAAATCAAAAAGGACATGAAAAGCAAGATTTTATCAATTATGGAAATGAAGCTTATAAATTGTAATAAGTTTTTTAAAGAGCTTTGAAATTTACTAAATGTAGTTTTTTTGGTCTAAATGATGATGTTGTAACTAAACACTTTTATATTTCTTTTGATAATATATAATACTTAATCCTTCACCAAACAAAGATATTGTTGTCCCTTAGATGAGAACAAAAGTTCTTGTGTTCCTTTAATGATGCAAAATTTTTAGATTATCTAAAACACCCCAAAATCATCCTAAATGAGCAAAGCTCAACCTCTTTAAGGCTCAATCACGTGCTTTAGGTTTTACACACAACATTTGGTACCAAAGTAGCAATCCTTTACCTAAGCAGGCTAAGATGCACTTAAGCTTAGCTGAAGCAAGGTAAATTGGATGCCATGTGAAAGGACTTTGTAACAAGTTTAGCCGAAATAAGAGATCTACCAAGGAGAAGGGGTACAGTTTGAAGTGAAGGAATAGCTACCTCCCGTTTCTAACTACCACCAATCGAAAGATCAATATACCAAGGAAGGTTACAAGCTTCCACCACTCCCTTTTGATCTTCTACAAGCCAAAGACACGCAGATTGGCCAAGCAGTAGATCATAAGCCTTTTGGTGAAAGCCAAAGAACCACCGTTTGTAAAATTGGAGCAAATTGAAGATGTTTTGGCCTGCTCCAACCATGAAGAAGGGTTGTGGTGTCATTTGGCTTCATGTGTTGCGCAATTGAAAAAGCCGGCCATGATAAGGTCTAGATCCAACTCCATTCCATTGCAATCTCATATTTCATATTCTCGGTCCAAAATTTCAACCCCTAGCCATTGCAATCTCGATCACAGCAAAGGTGTTGCTAGTGTTGAGGGAAGACCTTCATGGCCCTTTCCCTTCCCACGAAGGTCTTCTAGACATCTCAACCCACGACATGGCTGGTGTTCCTACACTAGCAACCTTTGCAACATAGACTAACTTTTGCCAAAAGACTTTTATTTAGCCACCTTTAGGGCACCGCCTATATAAATGTGTCCCACCACTGTACAGCGCACAAAACTCCTCTATCTAACCCACCATCGTAAGCACTGAACCATGTCCAACAAACCACAACCAACAGTGGAAGCTTCCCTACTACCAAATCTATCGTCGTAGAGGCCATCATGCTACCACATACATGGAATGCTGCAACTCTTAGTTTGTCACTTTCCCACCCTCCAAGCCCAAAACATCGTCCCTCCACCACATGGCCATTATTCCTAGCCTAAACCTTAGCTTTACTCACTAAGATGCTTATTAAGAGGCGTATCTTCCCTCATTTTTTGGGCATACAAATGTTGCTTTAAATAAAGCTAGTTGGTAAGAGACTTGCTCATGTATAAGCTCTCAAGTCGTGACCATAAACCAACTAGAGTTTTTCTTGCAACAACTTCATGCAAAACACGATCAAGAAGATTGAAAATAATTTCTTTTTAGCTTACATTTATTATATATGGGTTAAACACAATAGAAGACGATTTAAGAATAAAACCAATTTCTAAGATAGTTTGTTTTTGCCTTGAAGTGCCAAGAAGTTTCTTGTTGACTAAGAAGAGCCCACATATTCACTTTCTAAAGGCCAAAATCATTTTTGCCTTCCATTTTCTCTATTTCACTTTTAATCGTTGCCATTTGAATTGTTCACAAACCACAAGGGCTCTAATACCAATTTGTTATAGCACCAAATGATTGTATGCAAGTTTAATCGACTCTTTTACAATAAAAGGAAGTATAAAAGCAGAATAAAATCAGTAGACAAACAAAGTTTATGTGGTTTAGCAACTTATACCTTCATCCATGGTGGAAGAAGAGAGATTTTTTTTTTTTTTTTTTGGTGAAATGTCAAGTATTATATATTACTAAATAAAATACTAAATTATTTAGTTACAACATTAGCATCTAGGCTTAAAAATTGTATTTGAAAATTCTAAATTTCTTGCAAAAAATTATTATAATTTATAAGTTGCACCTCCTAATTGATAAAATCTTGCATCTCTCTTCTTTCTTAATAGTCATGCTATCTAGGCTTTTATTTATTCAGTTTCTAGATTACAAGCATCACTAAGCTCTTTTCCCTTCTTATCCTCGTACACCCTCTCTTGTACTCTCAAGAGTGTATGAATAATTATCTCTGATTACAGAGCTTCCTCACAATCCTGAGTCTTTAGTCTATCTGTACAATTAGCACGACTTCCACCACTTCTCTAAAGCATAAGAAACATATTAAAGCTTCTTTGAACTACAACACATCATATTAAGCGTCTGGATGGTAGTGAAGAATTTTTATTTCATTGACAAGAGGTTTTCTCCACCTGTCATGCAGTGCTAGCAGCTTCCTTATTTAAAACTGAGTAGCAACTTGTTTGCCAGTTCTCTAACAAAGACTGTGCACCACTTTTAACAGTATTGTTATCATTACTCAACATAGTTTATTTTATATACTCGGTAGTTGGGATAACATAAAAATCATAATCTATATCTTTCTTTTTTATTTATATGTATCTATCATACCTACAATTTGTTGGTACGGGTACCTTTCCAACAATTTCTTTTTTCGTTTTAGGTTATCAGTCTTGTTTTTTTGCGTGTACTTGACGGAATCCTGTCAACAACGCAAAAGTGATATGCTTTTTTAGTCCTTTTAAAATGCAAGGATTAGAGATGCATACTAAGTCAGAAATGAAGGGTCTTTCCCTATTTATTTTAGTGTTATGGACGGCTGATGGAGGGAAAAAAAACTAATGAATTTAACATAAACAATCCAACACAACTTTGGTCCCTTTTCTAAACATTATATACAAAAAATGTTGATTCAACCATCCTAGATGTACCTACCCCTGTGAAGACGTTGAATTCTTCCAAACTGGAAAAAATAGCCTTTACTAGTCTCTATTTTATTTCTTTTCTCTACTTTTCATGACATCATACGTTGATCAATTTCAAAGAATGAGTGACTTAAATATTTGGGACAGAGAATAGCGTACATAGCCTAAATGGCAGCGTCTTTCAATCTCTGTAGACGGACTTTTGTTCATATAATTCTTAATGATTCGAATTATGGAGATTGGGAAAAATGTTATTGGAGCAGGTGTTAAGTGAAATGTTAGTCCTTATTACGTATTATTATCTTCTTCTTCTTTTTTTATGTTGCATTGGAAAGAAAGGTCGTGCGTGGCACGGCCGAGGCCAGTTTTGGCTCGTATGCGTAGAACCCATCAAAAACATCAGCGGCGGCAGCGGTGGCCAGGATTTGACGTTCCTTACAACGCAAATTTAGTAGACTTAATCATAAGAAGGTGCTCTCTTTATAGCCATCTTCATCATTTGCCATATCTCTGGCAGCTGCCTCCAGTACCAACGGCGTAAAGAGTCACAATTAAAGAACTTTGGTCTAAGGGCGTTATTTTTATTCATACCAAGCGAACTACACGAATTTGAGAATGCCTAAGTTCATTCACATAGCACAAGGTTCCCTAAACGCATACCGTATCCAAACAATAGAAGATATGGTACAAGATACTGCTTATTTCACTCACTCATAAACTCGCATGGGTCCTCACGTCCCATCTTTCAACAGCCATTGGAGAATGGGGTTCACAATCTGGATACAGAATACTCCTGCCCACTAACGGACTCCGCAGTTAGCAAGCTGTCCAACTCTTTCACAAATCTTTCCATGGCTGGCCTAGGCAAACAAAGTGGAACCAACATCCCATCTTCTCCCTTTTCGTTCTCGAAAGGAAGGTAAAAGCTAGCCAGTCCAAGGAGCGGCCCCAACTCACCTTTGGATGCTCCACCATAAGCCGGCTTACCCCATCCAAAGTCCAACTCTTTGAACCCTGCACGCGTCAAATCTGACACCAGGTATGATCGCGCCATTGTGAAGCTGGGTCGACCCTTTGTGTACATTAGGTCAGCTAACGAGCGCATATACTCTTCCGTTACGTCGTCTTTGGCCTTCTTCACTAGCTTCAAAGCGTAACCCAGCGGATTCTCACAGAGCTTCCCTGCGGTTGTTATCGCCACGGTAAACACGAATGAGTTTCCGTAATAACCTGAAGGTAACGGAGGGTTGAATTTGGGACGTGCGTTGACGGCGAACAGCACTCTCACCTCCTCGTCACGGTCGGGTTGGAGCGCAATGGCTCGGCAACGCCAAACGCACGCCGCGACCACCTGGAACGAGGCGCATTGGCGCAGGTGAGGTGGGACGAGTCCCCGGAGGGCGAGCACCTCCGTGGGGCCGAAAAAGAAGGAGCGATGGACCAAGTCTTCCTGTGGGATGATCTTAGTTTCGATCACTTCCTCAAACTGGACGTGCGAGCACGTCACACGCGGTGGGTCCCGGGCATTGAGGAGGTGTCTCTGCCACACAGGCAAGATGGAAGGGGAAAGCGCACCGCGTGCCAACTCGGCCACAGCCCTCATGAATTGGACCAGACCGGCGCCGTCGCTCATGGTGTGGTTGAGGCGCAGGGCGACGATGAACCCTCCGCACTTGAGACGCGTCACCTGCCAATTATGAAAAGAAGGAGAACCGCTAAAAATAAAAATAAATAAATAAATAAAGAAGACTTTATTACTTAACTTAATAATTTAAGATATTAAACAAAAGAATTTATCATTATAAATATTTTCTTTGTGTAAACCTTAGCACATCCTTTGTCCTACATGTAGCAGACTTTCCACATAACTTTTGTCCACAAGCAACGAATAAAAGATAAAATTAATAGAGTCCTTAAGAATATGGAATAATAACTTATAATGTTTTCAACAGACTCTCCAAAAATATAGAACAACATGTCTCATCATTACATGGGTTTCAAACTTGATTACAATACATATTATATCACATAGGCCTGGGTTTTAAACCTTGGTTTAGCACATAAGAGCTAAAAAAAATGTGTTTTATATCACGTGAAAAATTATAAAATATTCTAAAACACTAAGTAAAGAAATTCATATTTTTATATATTATTCTAAGAATTCTCGGTCATCTAATAACTAGGTCGGGGTTAAGAAATTAAAAAACAAATATATATTATTCTTTAGGCTTTATAAAATATTTTAGTTGACTAATATTGAGAAAGAGATTGAAATGTGAGATTGGCGTTGTAACCAGAAGTCCAGTGGTATCCGATCAGCATGGATGAACAAAAAGAAGCAAGTTCATATTACTGGCCTCGAGTAGGAACAGACCATGAAATTACGTTGAATAGATAACAAGCTCTTCCTTGATAGATGTACGATGTTGGCAAGTTTTTAGTTGATAGCTATTCTTTGATAACCAATCCTTCTTTTAGTGCAACATCCCAAGCACTTCAAACTCCGTTCTAAAGGTGAAATAATTGGTCCGCTTTTTAAATTAAGTTGGATTGTATTAATAAACTGGCTCTGATAATATGATAAAGGTTTAAGTTTATCTTTTCTCTAAAAGGCTTCATAAAGCAAAAGATTGTCCAAACTTATAAAGCATACAACAAGATTTACCTTGATTGGCATGAGATTTTTTCAGTCCAATAAGTTTCCTTTGTCTGAGATAGAGATTATATAACATGAGAACTTTATCCAAAAATTTATTTATTGAGAACTTTATGGTGGCATAGAAAACTTCCCGGAAAGAAGCTGCCTTTCCGGTATAATCATCCAATGATCTACACGTCAGCATGGCATTTGAGATGTAAAAAGAAGAGTTCTTCGACGGAGCACTCACCTGAATAAGAAGTAATGGGCAGTTCAGGATTTCACCAGAGCCAGGAACATCAAAATGGAGCTCCTCCAAGCATGGGAATGGAGGATGAAGAGGATTACCAAACTGTTGCAGGGTAACATCAGCATCCGCCTCGATAAACAGGACACCCTCACCAGTGCATTCCACTACAAGCTTCTTGCCAGGGCCTTCCCTAAGCCTGCCAGCAAGTGGGTAGTAAAACACTAGCGTCTGTGCAAGTGCCTCCCTGATGACTTTCACGGGGTCTTTCCCATGCATGGAGGGATCATTTCTATAGAATTGTATTACTGGGATTTGAAATCGTAGACCCTGCTGGTCATCAATATCAGAGAGTTGTTTGAATTCATGGGGTGTGGGCTTAGCGGGAGCAACTAATTCTGGTTTACGCCTCCGCACTGTGAAAACTAGGGAAGTGTTTGGTCCTGCCATGCCAAAGAAATGAGCCTAATCAAATTGAGAAAGCAAGTATTGCCGTGGTAATGTGTGTTAGGGTAGCTTTCTGAAGTTGTATTTATAGAAAGTGATGAAGCGGACATACTAATTATTTTGGCTGCAGTGAGTAGATGGAATCAAAAATATAATGGAGTTGAAGGAGTATGATCCGCCGGCATTGGATGAGTTCGCTTCTGACACGAAATCTAATTGTTTTTAAAAGGATCATAAACAAGTTAACCCAAAATCCTAATTCATCGGTCAACATCAATACATCTAGGTCTGACTAATTTAATACATTTACGTCTAAGTCTTAAGTGTTGTTTTTCTTTTCTTTTTTTTCTTTTCTTTTTCTTTAGTGTTGTTGATCGGTTTGGTTGGACTACAGAAAAATGAATTACACTAATTATATTCGTTTATAAAATCATTTGAATAAGTCTAGTCCATGTCTTGTCCACAGGAAAGGCTGCCCACAAAGAAACATTCAAGGTCTGCATGTTTTGTCGTGTGAAAGATAATGTCCAAAATGTTTTGTCGTGTGAACGAAGCTTCCCATTTCTGAGTAATTAGCATTCTTAGCGTTAGGAATCATAGTTTATTTTTCAGAATAGCTTTGAGACATGGCTTCAAAATCAAAGTCAGTACTTTTTTTAATGCAATTATTTTTTTTTATTTTTTTTTTTGTCTCTATCTATCAAACCTTGTGTTTGGTAGAGGTGCTATTGGAATCATGTCCTTCTGTTAGGTTCTCCGTTTGGTGCCGTGCGCGGACTTTTTGCAAACGGTTGATAACACCAGCAACACCGTGGGTATGATGCTTGTTTAATCATTTTAAAATTGAGGATAGATATGCATAGTGACAAAAATGAAGTGTCTTTTTATCTGTATTTTAGTGTGGTCGTTTATCTACTGAAAAAAAAAATGAAGTGAGAATTTTAACTGATACAATGCAAACTAATTGTATAATCCTAATACTGATATTAAAACTGACTCAGAAAGCAATGTGAGAAGGAGTCAATACCACATCTGGAGAGAAAACAAATGCAAGCCTATTTGGTGTGTTTATATGCTAGATGAAAGTTTTACATCAAATATATAATTTCTTATAGTAAAATTTAAATAAAATAACTATTTTTTCTAATTTTTAAAGTAACTTTTAGGTTGAGCTTTGGATCTTCTAATATAATATCAAAATAGATTTTTCAATTACTGACTTTTGAAAAGAGAGAAATTTTATCAAAATAAATAAATTTTCCAATTGTTGACTTTCTCATTTTCTCTAGTCAAATCATAGGTTTTTGGCAACAATATTTGGTTTCAAGTATTAAAGTTCATGTTGAATTTGCTCCACCTCATATAACTTTGAGTCCAATCTTGTCCGACATGCAAGAACATCAAGTATATGATCTCTTATTGTAAAACTTAAAGAAAAAAATACCCTTGAGGTAAATTTGGACTTAAATTTTTAGCCCTTTAACACTGTATGCTTTTGGTACCGGACCTGAAGAGAGTAGAGCATACTCAGCCTCGCATGGCAGTGACAAAGGAATACAGCTAAGTGTTCACCAAATTTGTACGTGGAAGTAAGAGAGGCATGCTGACAGCCTCGGCTGGCGACAAGTATGACCCCCAGTTATCTCTGTAGTTCCTCTACCCAGGAAGAAGGTTCAATAGCGAGCGATGGCGGGTGCGACGTTTGATAGCCGGCCGCGGCAGCTTGTGTTTGGTACTGCATATTGTCTACTAAACTCATTCATCGACACATTTGAGTCCCTCTCATCTTACCACCCCCACTGGAGAATCGGGTTCATAGTCTGGAAACACAATATTTACTGCCCAGTAAGGGCTTCCTTTGGATGGCCTGCCGTAAGCCGGCCTGGCAGGCATTGTGAGGTTTCTTTAATGCAGGGACATACCTGCTTCGGCATAATTTATTTTTCAGAAACGGCTGCCGTCATTGCCTTGAAAATCAAAGTCCATACCTGTTACTGTATGTGTTCGAAGGGTGACTCGAGTGATATGGTCGGCAAACCTACAAGGCTTGCGTAGAAGAAATAAAATATGCACTCTACTAAACAATCTAAATTTTTAATCAAATAAAAACACTTAAGGTTCGGACAAATATCGCTTTCTTTTTTATAAGATTTTGTTTCTAACAACCTACTACTTGGTGGTGGTGCTGCCTTCAATGCTTTCCAGCTGTCACATCTTACGTTAGTCACTTTTGGTACCTTCGAGCCCCAGTTGGGGGTAAACGATGGGATGAACTCAACAACCCAGACATTATATGATCCTTTAATCCTTTTAAAATATAAGGATTAGGGATGCAGACTAACCAACTAACGAAAAGTCTTCGCCTATTCATTACTGCGTTATTGATAAAAAAATAAAAAATAAAAAAAAGAGTTTAATCTAAACACTCCAACACAAGTTTGAATTAAGAAATTTAGATGTTAAATGAGTTTAATCTAAACACTCCAACACAAGTTTGAATGAAGAAATGTAGATGTTCAACTACCCAATAAAAAAATCTTATCTCCAAAATTCAACGGTATCTAGTCATCGCTTGTTCTGGTATTGTTTAGCTTTAGGAACTACAAATTCTTCTTCCAACCGCACAACCTGGCCTCATTAATCTCTCTTTTGTTACTATTATTATTATTTTAGCAAGGAATGCAATCACTACAGTTAGCTTCATACACAAGGGGTTATCTAAACCTTTAGCCTTTGCGAAGTGTGCATGGTCGTATTTATTAGTTAGGAAATCAAAATGAGAGAAAAGGGTAAGAATATATACATGTAAATATAAATTGGAAAACTGATAAGTTATTTCTTTCCAAAACTATCAATAAAAATAAGATTTGAAAAATATTATACATACCGCCTTATTTGAGCAGCTGACATCGGCATGGCATTCTGTGCTGTTGTTGCTGGGTTCTTTCTGGGCTTTTTTGCAAACTCTCTTCTCTTTTTGGGCCTTTTGAACGCTACATCTTTGCTACCACAAGTTATTCTTTGGGCCAACGGCGTTCTGGGCTTTGCTGTGACAGAGCTTTCTTTTCAGGTGTAGTTGCAAGGTAAATATATGTGTAAAGATAGGAAAGACAGCAGCAGCAATGTGAGTTGTCCAAGTGCATCTTTGATGTCTTTCACAAGGTCTTTTCCCTGCATTTATAAAAGTTTGATATCGAAAACTCACTTGCTCATCAAGATCAGAGAGTAAATGATTACATTGCGTATCCTTACAAAAATGAAAACATTTTCAAATGCAATATGACAATTATTGAGCTTTATCTCTTTCTATTTCTATCACATATTTTACGGGCTTATGGGGGTTCCGTACACATACAGACACTATATGGAATCATTCAGCCTGCAGTGGTCGTCATCGCTTACAAAAATAGAAAATGATAAACCCGCCACTTGACATATTACATCTGCCGTCGAGTTTGTCTTCTGTAGCTTAATTTACAACTCAACTCTACGCTCCTCCTTTCGTTTTGATTTCCGAAATAACGAGGAAAGTGGGTGGTTGGTTGAGCAGGCTTGGTCTGTGTTGGGTTGTTGGCAACCAAGGGTAGCACATTGACTAGCGATGCAGGGCAATGAAGCTAAGAGAGCCAGAGAAAGTAGGTTGAAAAGTAAGATGGGGAAACCATTCTTGAAGTCGAGAAGAGATGGACGACAATGGGGCCGAGCAGAGGCGTTTCTGGACATAGAACATGAACTATTACGTGTCATTCATATGCACGTTTCTGAAAAATATTGATTTTTAAAAATGAGAATGAGACACAAAATATCTCAGATGTGGGATGCGAGAAAGAGAACGAGTTTCTGGAGCTTTTAACTGGAAATCAAAGTTTGGTGGGTTTATTATATATGGCAGCATGCAACCTTCGGATTCTAGCGGGAAAAGACGTAAAACGGCTGGTGATAAGATAACGTTGCAGAGGGTAAGACAGGTGAGATGAACGTGCAGATACATGGCCCCTTCATCTCCTTTTCACGTGTCACGGCCGACGGATTCATCCTCCAATCCTCCAAAGGGTGTTTGTGCAGATTCAAGGAAATGAACTTGCAGATTGGTGCAGTTACGTGGGCCCCTTTATATTCTCTTTAACACCGTCAAGGTGAGAGGAACTTGGTCCGACGCTACACCGGGTTTTTCTCTTGCTGCACTCAAAAGCTCCGAAGCACTTTGCATGATAAGCAACTTGCTCGCAGGCCTGGATTCAGCTCATTAATGAATCCTATAACACAATCAGCATCTGGATAGCCTAACATCTGGGTCTTGCAACACCAATCTGACGCATCCAGCATTGTCTCTGCTTGCCTGCTGTGAGGATTTTCCTTGCTCATAGATTTTCACGTCACTTCCAACTTGCTTTGATCAAATCAATAATTTTAACGCTTTTGACGAAGACATTGCCGCCACAAACCCAGGTGTACAATATAAGCCTTGGGGCAGTTGTTTATAATATATAAATATGAGTCATACGAAGTGCACAAACTACCCTATGACTTCACTGTATATGAGCAGCCGGATTTTACGACTTGCTGTGGTTGTAATTGTCTATTTTGCGACTGACTATATTATAGATGCTAGCTAATTCTAAGTATAAAAAAAATAGGTAATTAAATAAAAAATAAAAGGTTGGATGGCAAAGGGGCGTAAATCTTATTCACACTGGACCATGGAAGGATAAGCATGATCGAAGACTTCCAATGTCATCTCCAAGATTAGCCTCCTAATTTGGAAAAAACCGAACCTCGCTCTCTGATACCATCTTAGAAATCAAACGCAGTAAAAGATTGAGGGAACGATAAAGACGAATGGCCAAAAAAACCTCCTCACAATATACTTGCTCACCTGAACCATTTACAAGAATCAAGCAGAAATAGAGGGTGTCAGCGCACCCGCAGACACCCACCGATGGGCTAGGTTTGACCTAGCCCATATTACAAATGATCGGGCCAAGCCCAATAAACAAATGTGGGCCTGAGGCCCAATAAACAAAATACACAAAATAAACAAATGTTAACAATAACTTTATAGTCCATATTATAAAACATGGAAAACCAAGATTTATGAAGAAAAGAAAAACAGAAGGAGAAGTTTTAATCTAGTTTAAGAAATTTTATAAGCAAAATGTTATGACTTATAGGGAGATATAAGTTTGAGAAAGAGTTTTCTTGGACAGGATTTCTATTTGATGGGCCTAACGGAGCAAAAATGGCTTTCGTTGATCAAACATGTAAATATCTCCTCCAAGCATGGGAATGGAGGATGAAGAGGATTACCAAACTGTTGCAGAGTAACATCAGCATCGGCCTCGATAAACAGGACACCCTCACCAGTGCATTCCACCTCAAGCTTCTTGCCAGGGCCTTCCCTAAGCCTGCCAGCAAGTGGGTAGTAAAACACTAGCGTCTGTGCAAGTGCCTCCCTGATGACTTTCACGGGGTCTTTCCCATGCATGGAGAGATCATTTCTATAGAATTGTATTACTGGGATTTGAAATCGAAGACCCTGCTGATCATCAATGTCAGAGAGTTGTTTGAATTCATGGGGTGTGGGCTTAGCTGGAGTAACTAGTTCTTGTTTACGCCTCCGCACTGTGAAAACTAGGGAAGTGTTTGGTCCTGCCATGCCAAAGAAATGAGTCTAATAAAATTGAGAAAGCAAGTATTGCCGTGGTAATGTGTGTTAGGGTAGCTTTCTGAATTTGTATTTATAGAAAGTGATGAAGCAGACACACTAATTCTTTTGGCTGCAATGAGTACATGGAATCAAAAATATGATGGAGTTGAAGAAGTATGATCCACCGGCATTGGATGAGTTCGCTTCTGACACGAAATCTAATTGTTTTTAAAAGGATCATAAACAAGTTAACCCAAAATCTTAATTCATCGGCCAACATCAATACATCTACGTCTGAATAATTCAATACATTTACGTCTAAGTCTTAAGTGTTGTTTTTCTTTTCTTTTTTTTCTTTGTTTTTCTTAAGTGTTGTTGATCGGTTTAGTTGGACAACAGAAAAATGAATTACACTAATTAAATTCATTTATAAAATAATTTGAATAAGTTTAGTCCATGCCTTGTCCACAGGCAAGGCTGCCCACAAAGAAACATACAAGATATGCATTTTTTGTCGTGTGAAATATAATGTCCAAAATGCTAGAGAACGAAGCTTCCCATTTCTGAGTAATTAGCATTCTTATCGTTAGGAATCATAGTTTATTTTTCAGAACAGCTTTGAGACATGGCTTCAAAATGAAAATCCGCACTTTTTTTTTTTTTGTCTCTATCTATGATACCTTGTGTTTGGTAGGGGTGCTGTGGGAATCATATCCTTCTGTTAGGTTCTCCGTTTGGAGCTGTGCTTGGACTTTTTGCAAACGGTTGATAGCGTCATGAACACCGAGGCTATGATTCTTGTTTAATGATTTTAAAATTGAGGATAGATATGATAGTGAGACACAAATAAAGTGTCTTTTTATATGTATTTTAGTGTGATCGTTTATCTATTGAAAATGAAGTGAGAGTTTTAACTTATACAATGCAAACTAATTGTATAATCCTAATACTGACATTAAAACTAACTCAAAAGGCAATGTGAGAAGGAGTCTATACCACATATCCTAAGAGAAAACAAATGCAAACCTAGTTAATTTATTTATATGCAGATGAAAGTCTTATATTGAGTATGAAATTTTTTATAGTAAAATTTAAATAAAAGAACTACATTTCTAATATGATATCAGAATAGATTATTTAGTTGTCTACTTTTGAAAACGAAGAGAAATTTTATCAAAAAAATAGCTTTTCCAATTGCCAACTTTCTCATCTTCTCCAATCAAATCTTAGGTTTCTTTATAGTGAAATTTAAGTAAAAGAACTGTTTGTTTAATTCTTAAGCTAATTTTAAGTGAAACTTTTGAGTCTTCTAACATAATATCAAACTAGATTTTTCAATTGCCAAAACAAAGAGAAATTTTATCAAAAAAATAGATTTTATAATTGTTGACTTTCTCATCTTCTCCAATCAAATCTCAAGTTTCGAGTATTCTAACAACCTACTACTTGGTGGTCCTGCCTTTCCAATGCTTTCCTGCTGTGACGTCTTCCCTTTGGTGGTAAACAATAGGATGAACTCAACAACCCAGACGCTATATGATCCTTTAATCCTTTTAAAATACAAGGATTAGGGATGCAGACTAACCAACTAACGAGTCTTCTCCTATTCATTATTGTGTTATGGATAAAAAAATGAGTTTAATCTAAACACAGAAGATAAGAGGAAAACGCTAGAAAAGGGGAGAAAAGTCATGAAAGGGATGATGCATTCGCAAACTCACTCTTTTCTGTACATAAAGAGAATCAGACTTTATCTGTGTAAGCACCGTGCAGCATATCGCTGTCACCTTCACTTATTAGTACATTCGATTCTCCCATCTTACAGCAGCCATTGGAGAACTAGGTTCACAATCTGGATACAGATCTTTGCTGCGCACCAATGGGATCCATACTCAAAAAGCGATCCAGCTCTTTGACAAATCTTTCCATGGCTGGTGCGGGCAAGGCAATTGGAATCAACACCCCATCTTCTCCTTTACTGTTCTTGAAAGGCAAGTAATAGCTTAACACTCCACGAGACCTCCCTCCCTCAACTTCGGGTACCCCAATACAAGCCGGCTTGCCCCACCCAAAGTCCACCTCCCCAAACCCTACCCGTGACAAATCTGCCACCACAAATAGTCGTGCCAAGGTGAAGTTTGGTCGAGCCTTGATCAACTTTAGGTCAGTTAAAGACTGCATGTACTCTTCCATCACGTCGTTCTTGGCCTTCTTCACTAATTCCAAAGCGTATCCCAATGAATTCTCGCACAGCTTACCGGCGGTTGTCACTGCCGCGGTAAATGCGAGAGCGTTTCCGTAATAACCCGGGGGTAATGGAGGGTTGACTTTGCTACGTATGTTGATGGCCCACTGCACGCGCACCTCCTCGTCACGGTCGGGTTGGAGGGCTATGGTACGGCAACGCCAAAGGCACGCGGTTACTACTTCGAACGTAGAACATTGGCAGTGAGGTGGTAAGAATCTACGGAGGGCGGACACATCGCTGGGACGTAAGAAGAAGGAGCACTGGGCCATCACGTCCAGGAAGACGATGCTCTTAGTGTCGACTGCACCTTCATACTTCGGGTGTGAGCTTGTCATGGAAGGTTGCTCCAGCGCTTTGAGGTGGTGCCTCTGCCACACGGGCCAGATAGATGGGGCAGGTGCACCACGCGCGATCTCGCCCACAACCTTGATGAATTGGACCAGGCCAATGGCATCCCCCATGGTGTGGTTGAGGCGCAGTGTGAAGATGAATCCACCACACTTGAGGCGCGTCACCTGACAATCAGCACAAGAAGAGAACACATACATGGCGTCTCAGTTGGCCACATTGACAGGGAATGAGATGCGATCATGGACAAACATCAACACGGCATTGTAGTTGTAAATAGACATGTTCTTTTCGCAGAGCCATGTACCTGAATCAGCAGTAAAGGGCAATTCAGGATTCCACCGGAGTTAGGAACGTCGAAAAGGAGCTCCTCGAAGCACGGGAATGGGGATGGAGGAGGATCACCAAACTGTTTCAGAGTAACATCACCATCGGCCTCGATAAAGAGGATTCCCTCACCCGTGCATTCCACTACAAGCTTACGGCCAGGGCCTTCCCTGAGCCTGCCAGCAAGCGGGTAGTAAAACACTAGCGCCTGTCCAAGTGCCTCTCTGATGACTTTCACAGGGTCTTTTCCCTGCATCAAGGTGTCATATCTATAGAGTTGTATTATAGAAGTTTGATGTCGAAAACTCACTTGCTCATCAAGATCAGAGAGTTGTTTGAATTCATGTGGCGTAGGCTTAGCTGGAGCAACTAGTTCTGGTTTACACCTTCGCACTGTGAAAACTAGGGAGGTGTTTGGTCCTGCCATGCCGACGAAATGAGTCTAATCAAATCAAGAAATGAACTCTTGCTGTGGTGGTGCATGGTACGGTAGATTTCTGAAGTTGCATTTATAGAAAGTGATGAAGAATGCACATCAACTTGTTGGCTCCAATGAGTGGATGATGTCAAAGTAGGATGGAGCTGACGGAGTATGGCATGCCGATTTGGATGACCTCGCTTTGGACACGAAACCTAATTTTTTATGTTTTGACATTGGTTTTAAAGGATAAGATAATGGAAGTGGAGCAAATCAATAAGAGAAACTCATGAACAACGAAGCACGCGTTATGTGGAAATCGCACATCTTCGATTGGTCTATTCCCACTTCCCAAATGATTGGTTTCTTTACACTTATTAAATACATCATAAAGAATAAGAATGGGCTAGACTTATAAAACTGTCGGCCAATAATCTAAATGCAAGGAAGAACAAAGAAAATATACATAAAAGCACACGCATAGGACATCCACATATCACAGCTCTCATCCTTTGTGTAAGATCTGGAAAATAGTCACAGTTTCTGTTCAGCTTATATACAACCCTGACTATGTTCTTTGAGTATTAACAGCCGTGATGCAGGTTTCAGAGAAGGGACAGCCATGGTAGAGGAAGGTAAGCTGTGTTTGGGTCATTGGTGGGCTTAGCAGCACGTTATGGGCAGGTGGGCTCGTTGTAGGCTTTTGTTCGGGATGCTCTTCGCTTTTTGGGGGCCTTTAGAAATACTGCATCTCCGTTCCACCACCACTTCCCTCTTCTGATCGCAGCGAATGGGGCTCTGTGCCTTCTTATGACAGAACGTTCTTTTTCTGGGGTAATTGCTGAGCAATATATGCGCGAAGAGAATGGGAAGGACAGAGCATGTGAATACGCAGAAGATAATCCAAAAACCATATTCTCTCCACAGGGAGCAGACCATAACAGCTATTCCTCTGGTGATCTAAATAGCAGAACGCAGACCATTCAGTTCAGTCGCAGACTACTTTAATGCTGGCCTCAGACCATCTCATAATGCCGTTTTAGGACCCAATAGCTATTGGCCCACGAGGGATCCCATGCTGTCTCATGATGTTATTCCGCCAAGAGTACGTTGGACTTTAAGGCCTGAAAAATCCTACAAATTCATTGCAACTGTGAAGGCCCATGGGAAAACACAAGTATTTTATAAGATTTGGTATTAGTCATTTCTCATGTTCTAATTTTCTAATATTATCTTTTTTTAAGCCAATTAAGGGATGAAGTGAATGTAAAATCTAAGATTTCTTTAATATGAGACAGTATTTGCTCTAGTTGAACTAAAATTCATAATCTTTTTCGTCAACTTGTTCGAAAACTTGTCAACTTAATCTCTTAATTCTTTCGTACTGATAAATTTATATTTGTTAAACGATATATTTATAAACTATTCTAAAAAATTATAATTATCTACAATTTTACACTCAATAGGAACCCGATGGTTTACGAGACTCAAGATGTCACTATCCTTTCCCACCTATCTAGTCGTATATACGTTATCCCTTTGCTTACAAATATAGGTATTGTCTCCAAAACACAATCTCCTCTGCTTAATACGTGACCCGTTCAATTAGGGAAACTGCAAAAACGTGTAATACGAACACAGAGGACTGCCGTAGAATTTAATAATAATAATAAATCAGTTCGAATCATCGTGTAAATGCAAGTGGCTTATTATGTGAGTTCCAAGAAGGAATATCAATTCCAACTTGATAACATCATTTGACCGGCAAACAGTAAAGCATATCTCGTACGTAGTTATTATAAATGCTTTTCAATATGTGTCGAATTTCACAATATATTAAAAAAAAAACTCCAAAGCATACTCAAGCCATAAATAAAACTAAGAATATTTGAATCAAGGATGCTTGTTTTTACAAGATCTCATACACGAACATTTTTTACCATCTTAACTATATTCCATGCGACTAATCTGTTAATACCATATTCCAATTTTTACCGGCGGTTTCAAAGCTATTATTTCCAAATATAAGGAAGGGTGTGTCACAAAAACGTGGTAAAAAGTTGGGAAAGTTCGATGAGGTGAGTTGACACGGCAAAGGTTGTTGGTCGTCTGATCCACGTACGATCGTATGTTCGGTTGTCCAAAACATTATTGACAATGCAAGTTTATTTCCCGGAAAATCTCCAAAACTATGTCCTTTTTAGTTATAAACGGGAAAATGACAATCTGAGTGGGATGAAGATGCTAAATCCAAAACCAAAGAACGAGACAATAAATCTTAAGGTGGTTCTATTTGTTGTTCGGTTTGGAGCTGACGTGGCCCGGTTAAACGGAAACCTGGGGGGGTCGATCACTCCAAGTAGAAATTGAAGCAAGTTGAAGATTGGCAAGAACAAAAAAAATAGTATAAGAAGGGAAATAATGGCCTTGTTCCCATAAAATAACAAATCTAGAACTCCCATTTGGAGGAAGGGAGAGTGTGTTGTTTCCTCTTACTTTCTCTTCTCTTTCGTCTTCCCCAAAATTCTTTAACGTATCAATCTCTCTGCCGGATATATATTGCATCGTCGTCTGTCTATTCAGGTATTTACTGTTGTTTTCATAGAATTGGCCTTCTGTGGGTTCGATTTTTGCCTTGAGGGGTTTTCTTTGATTGAAAAGTTGGTAAATTTATCGTCAATCCGATAGTGGATTATGATCGGAGTGGTTGCCCCTTTAGGAGTGGGGAGGTTGTGAGAGCAATTCCCGTGAATGAAGGACGATGGGATTGGAGTCGGCGGGGGATTGGGTTCGTTGAGTTGGAAGAGAAGCTCGGCGCCCAATTTGAGAATCGGGTTGGCGGGCAAGTGGGATAGGTGATCGCTTAGCTGAATCGAGTTTTTGCGTTTTTTTCGTTGTCTGGCTTTGAAGAAGGTCGTATGGAAGCGCTGGGCGGGGTCACTTTCCGGGTTCGAGCTTGATTTGGGGCTACTGGGTCCGGGTCATGGATGTGGTCAGCCCTAGCAATGAAAGGAATGAATCGGGTGGTGGTGGGGGCGGTGCGGAGGACTTGTCATCATCGGCGGGGAAGACGGCGGCGGCGGCGGGGTTATATTGGCGTCCGAGGCAGCTAGTCTTTGGTCCTTACAAGACGGTGCGCAAGTCGCCAGCTTTGCGCGTTGTTGTGCGAAGGCCTGTAAGTGCTTTAGTTTTTTGGTTTCTTGTTGCAAGTCTTTCTAGCTGCGTTTATGGTTTGCATGTTGAATTATATGTGTTGAGTAAATACCGGGCTGCTTAAAGGGAAGTATTTGTGTGGTTATAGCTGGGAACCTCCATTGGCATAGATTAAGACACAGCTAGTTGACATCAGAATTGATCCGTGGGTCTTGGGAGGGCTTATGACGTGCCAGTTCTACGAACGCAACTTTAAACGGTGGCATTTGTTTCCTTTAATTTCAAATCTAAAACAATAAAAAAAGAAGAAGGGAAAATTAGAATCAAGCCTCGTTATGGCAATGAAGCTAAAAAAGACATCCTCTTGAAAATGTAGTATGTTAAAGTTTTCTTTTTCAAAAAACTAAAACACGTATCTCTGCAAAATTGAAAAAAGAAGCTACGATAATGTCATAAATACCCCTTGGCCTTTGAACTCATGAATTCCCCCACTGTCCCATTCTAATGGGCGATGAGATTGTCAGGCTGCTTAGCTTTGGATTAGATTAGGTGGACATTTTGTATTTGAGATGGTGGTCAAAATAATATTTCCTTCTATTTCACTGGGTGCAGTATATTTAAGAGGATCTCACATAAGTGGTCATTCATGATAACTCTCTTGTTCCCTTGTCTTTATTCTTTATGTTTTCTCATCTTTTGTGGCTACATAATACCACAATGTGCTGTATGGTTAGAACCTTTTGGCATCTTTTATCCCACCTGTTGGCTATATAATCTGGCCAGGAGGTGGTGAAGAAAAAAGGGATTGTGAGATGGCTAGATGAGAGACTGTGCCCTATAAAGATTCACTGTCCTATGTTTATTTTTTTATATACTTTATTTAATCTCACTACTATAAATGATATCCATTCAAGCTGGAGTTTACATATGCATCATCGCCACTTTGTTGCTTAGATCTACGACTTTCAGTAAAAAATTCCCCAACTGACTGAGTAATTTGATGTCAGGCTATAATCTTCTTTCACATCACTGTATGTTACTCAAAAATGACTTTCTGTCTCCTACTTAGTCTTCTTCTGATGTAGGGGAAAAATGAAAATATATGACTGTAGAATATCTCCACATGAGTGCTGCTGTAGAATTTCCACATCCAAACAGATACTTATCCATAAACAACCACAAGTTTTTCCTGCCATGACTTCGTACTGTACTTTTCCACTGGACCTTGCCTAGTTAGATTAGGCTTCCAACGAACAAGGTTACCTCCAGAAATGTGGCACAACCAAGAATAAACCCTTTGTTAAGATAATTAGCTGCATAGTCTACATCTAGAAAGCCAGTGGTGTTAAGACTAATTAGAGGGTTCAACATGGAACTTGTATGTTGACAAAGTGAGCATCTGGTGTTATCCACGAGCTGACTCATCATGCTTACAGAGCAAAAGTGATATAAGGTTGAGTGGTTGTCAAGTAAATCAATACCTCAAAGGTATTATACAGTACCAGGGGTTCAAGTCCTGTAATGTCATCTTTACCAAGCATGCTATAAGGGTAGATATATATGGAACAGTGTATGAATCATTTCAGTGCACTTCTCAATCAATTCATTGTTCTATTTATATTTTGCTTCTGAAAGGGTAACTACAATATCAACTAAATGAAAATCCTTTTGATTGTGATTATTTAAAAAAAATCGGAGTTCTCTTTTATTAGTTTTCAATCTCTCCACTTGAATTGGCGGGTGGTAAACTTAGAGCTTAGGATGTGGCTATTACCTAAAATACAACAATCTTGAGAATGTGGGTGTGAAATTCACAAGTAACACATTTATTAGAGAAAAAGGAAAAGAAAAAACAAAGGAGATTTCAAACTCAGAATGCTTGGATTGGGGGGGAAAAGATCATGGCTTTACCTGAAAAAGGTCTGTTTCCCTGTGTGGTTGTGTTTTTCCATGGGTTGGAGAATTCATTCCACTCCCACTCCTCTGCTCTGCTGGAAGGTAGGCAAATTCTGGTTTCTTGTTGTTGAATGGTTTTAAATCTCGTTTAAATCCTTTAATTGGTAAAAGATTCAAATACAAAAAAATAATTATAATATGGACGAATCACACTTTTTTTTTCTCCTTTCCATTCCTTTTGTTGTGTCAAACATGCAAACAGTTGGATGGAAATCCTTCTTATGCATTTTCTTCCATTTGCTGCATGTAATTTTAATTGTTTCTTTATAACCCTGGAATACTTTGTAGGGAAAACTACTGCTTGTTCTTTTCAGTGATGTCCAATGAATTTGATAATTATCTTGAAGTCCTTGTTGCCATGTGGCTGCACCTAATTGGAATTTTGATTTTGGTATGTTGTAAAGTGAATATCTTTTGGTGGAGTATCTGTCAGTTGCCGTTTATTATGTTTGGTTCTGTTGATGTAGCATCGTTTGATCCTTTGTGCAGAGAGAGTAATGTCTCTACTCAAACCTGATATTTGTTATGACTTTTAGCTTGCAATTTTGCAGTTGGTGGCAAGACTAACCAAGGACATAGTTGAAACGTATCAAATATGCAATCCCCAGTTTAAGTATTCAGAGGAACTGAATCCGAAGAGATATTTGACCACCCCATCTGTTGGAGTGCAAAATGATGGCTATGATAATGCAAACTCAGACCTTATTCTGACGGTGAACTTTGTCTTAATCAGTCCAGAAACACAGCGGAGGTTTGACATTGTTAAATTTTTGTTTTTATTTTTTGTTCATTCTATGTTCATTGGCACTTTTTGAAACCTTTCTCTTTCCGTACTTTTTGCTACAAAAATTACTTGAGATTTTCAGTTGGAAGTAAAATAAAAAAATAATATCACCTGCATGTCTGCCAGTATAGTTATTTAGCTATGTTAATGTTGGCTGTTTCAAGGAAGGAGCTTATCTCAACGTCCAGCATAAGCAGGCCAAATCAATCAAGTACTACCACTTGCTGTCGGTCCATATAGCAATTGCAAGATTCTACTCAGTTTCTGATTTGTGAATTTTTAATGCCTGAAATCATAGATGTAAAGATATATGAATATATGTTCAAAAAAGTTAGTTTAGATCGATGTAATGGAATATACACGTCCAGATGATCTAACATGCTCATTCTTGGTGTTTGATCTCCATCTTTAAGAGTGCTTTGAATTTCTTTCCTTAGTGTTCATCCAGAACTTAGGAATTCATTTGCATCATCATCAGTGATGAATTTGGCATATTTTCTGAAGATACCACTGTGATGCTCATAACAATGGAATAAAATGTGAATTTTCTGTCATCTTTATACTTTCCCTGAAGTAGACATGTGATTCCTCAAATTTGCATGTGTATGTGTGTTCGCACTGCTCTACTAGCATTTATGCCTTAGTGAGGGATCACACCTACGTTACTGCAAATAAAACATATATTAATTGGTTCTGGATTAGTAGGGGTTGAACGTAGAAAGTGTATTGGATTGATATGTCAATGGTCCGTTTGTAGCATGTTATCTGTTTGGTTTATCCTTCTTGAATTAGGCACTAAATTGGATTCCTTTGATTATTTTCAGATATGTTGTCAAAGATGTTCTTGGCCATGGGACATTTGGGCAGGTCGCTAAATGTTGGGTTGCAGAGACTAACAGCTTTGTTGCTGTGAAGATTATCAAAAATCACCCTGCTTACTATCAGCAAGCGCTGGTTGAAGTCTCCATACTGACAACGGTAATCAAGTCATCCTTTAGTTGTTTGTTTCCCATGTGTGGTGATATGAGGGGTGAAAATTTGTATAACTTATGGAAAGAAAATAAATAGTGAATTATGGGATTCAACATTTTCCTTTTGCAGTTAAATAAGAAGTATGATCCTGAGGATAAGCACCACATTGTTCGTATTTATGATTACTTCGTATGTCAACGTCATTTGTGCATCTGCTTTGAACTGCTTGACACAAATCTGTAAGTTATGAGGACTGCTTATTTTATCATCTGTTGAACTGAGCAGATGAAATTGATTCATTAATTTCTGTGGGTCATGGTTTTGACATTCTAAATCCTTTCAGGTATGAACTTATAAAGATAAATCACTTCAGGGGATTATCTTTGAGCATTGTCCAAATGTTCTCTAAACAGGTATAGCCATCTTGCTTGGGAGGTCTAGTCATGTAATGTATCTTTGTTGGATTTATTTAGAATTGTTTCTTCATTGACGTTATATCATGCTGTTTTTTTCCTCTCCCTTTATTTTTTATTTTTTCTCAAAACAGATACTATGTGGACTGGCTTTGTTAAAAGATGCTGGGATTATTCACTGTGATCTGAAGCCAGAAAACATTCTTCTGTGTGCAAGGTGAGTTACATTTGGTTTTGGCTTAGGACTTCAAGTCGTGTATTGTATTTCGTTATGTTGAAGTTGTCTACTGTGTCTTGAAAGCAACAGTGTGAAACCACCAGAAGTTAAGATTATTGACTTTGGATCAGCATGCATGGAAGATCGTACTGTTTACTCCTACATTCAGGTCAGCGGCTGTGATTACTTATATGGAATTTCTTAATATAGTCATGCTAAGGATTATCTCATTTTTTTAATTTTTGATTTTTTGTGGCAACTGCTCTGCAGAGTCGTTACTACAGATCTCCTGAAGTTCTTCTTGGTTATTCGTATCCTTCCGATGAAGTTGTTGCCTCCTTGTTACTTTATTTTTGTTTCTTTGATTTCACCTTAGTTACTTTTAGCTTTGCTTCCTTACTCTCTTCCTGGGCTGCAATTTTTGTTGGAGTCAATCCAATCAGCCAGGTTGAATCTCAGTGTCTATGATTGAATTTTGGTTTGGTTTTGGCATTAGGGAATTCTATTCCTTAGAACTTCTTCCTTGTACGAGATATTCAGGCTTAGTAATTGGCAAAAGTCGACTCAGGTTGATCCTTGGGCCACTTGTACCATTGGTGGTTTTATTCACAGTCAACTGGAATGTCTGTTATATACATAAATGTTTTCTTGAAAGTCAGAAGATCTATCAACAATCCAGTAGATGATTTGTTCTTCGAAATTAAGTTTTGAATTATTCATTTGTTAGAAATGACTAATGATTAGTACAATATTTTGGTGCATTAGAATCTTAGTTGTGATTTCTGTTTTATCTTTCATCCTATCATAAGTTATCTGTTTGGTCCTTAAACTTTTTTCAAGATATACTACAGCTATTGATATGTGGTCCTTTGGGTGCATAGTTGCTGAATTGTTTCTAGGCTTGCCGTTATTCCCAGGAGCTTCAGAGTTTGATCTCCTTAGTCGAATGATTCAAATACTTGGGTATGCCCTCCTCTTTTTGTTGTGACTCATGAAAAATTATACGTGCTTGATTTATCTAGGAGTGGTAGTACCTTTCTTGATCGTTTCTTTTGATCTCACTTTCTTGGATTGTTGCTTTCTGTTATTTTTTTGTAGTTGTTTGTGTGGTTTAAAAATTAAAAGAACCAGCTAATAAAACAAGCTAGAAAAGCTGTTTGTTGGTTGTACAGTTAGGAAGTGCAGAAGTATTTTGTGGACTGGAGTAGACTTTTCCTGCCATCAAATTCTACTAAAAGTCATCGTATGGTAATTGCCTGCCACTAATGCTAGACAATGAACATCGGGATGTTTCAAAATTTCCTCTTTACTCTCTTAATGGTGAAGCTTAAAGTGGTCGCCATATGGCTAAGAAGGGATTCTACCAGAGCACAACTTCTGGCCAATTACTCACAGACTACAAATACATAGTTCCAAGTTCTGTTCTTTAAGTTAGGATTTTAGTCTGTTATCTGCAGTCTAAATGGGCTCTGATGGATTTTGAAGATCAATTCATTTGTGCCATTACATCAATGCTGTTGAGAGCCTTGTGAGATAAGCCTTATTGGTGCAGGTTCAGATATCTGTTGACACTTACTGGTCATCTCTATCTAGAGATTGTGTATGTACGTGATAGCTGTGCTTGGGTATTACTTCCCTTTACTGTTGGTTATTTCTGGTAGATTGTAATTTCCATCTCTTTTTTTGTCAAAATATCTTCCTTTGTTGACTTTAATAATGCTCAGGTTTGGTCATTTATGGGTGCCTTAGGCAGCGAAAGCTTTTTTATGTCTTTTTGCCATCCCAGGCTTTAAGTTGGTTTGCCAAGCCTCTTCTTATTTTTATACAACCCATCTTAATTCTAGCTTGGTCTCAATGGCACTACAGTTAATTGGAACAGCTGGGGATAAAAGTACTTGATTATAAATGCACATTTGAGTTCTTTTTGTTACAGTTGCCCTTAAATTGCTTGAAAATTTTGTTTAGCTGGGAATGCTGAACATTTTTTCACACACGAGAAATGCTTTATCATCATTTGCTTCATCATTTCTTCAAAATGAAATTTTAACTTAACGTTTTGTCTTGCTCCAGGGCAGTGGTTTCATCTGTGGTCTGAACTGTTTAGAGTTAGTTAGATAGACAAAATAAATTTTATTTTATTTTGGTTTTCCTCTTTGAAGGGAGATAGATATGTAAGGTATTGATATGCTGTTTCCATTCGAGTAAAAATTTTCATAGATTCAATACTGGCATACATTTTGTGTTGGGTATTGTTGTTACAATGGCCTTTATTTTCTTTCCTTGTTCTTTTCTGTTTGAAGAAAAAATTGTTGTTGAATTATGAAAGTGAACCATCTTTTTGGTAACACCATTTGTATTTGGGTGAAATTTATTCAAACAGCAACTGGCCTTTCATATATTGTTGAACTTTTGTAGAGGACAACCCCCGGATTATGTACTAAAGGAGGCCAAAAACACAAGTAAGTTTTTTAAGTGCATCGGGAGTGTTCACAATATAGAGAATGGGGAAGTTTCAATGAATGGCAGAAGTGCTTATCAAGCATTAACAGAAGAAGAATATGAAGCTGTAAGTGTTCATACTATAGTTTTTTAAGTTAGAGAAAATTAGAATAGCGACGAAACCAATAATAGCAAACCTGTCCAAAAATAGTAATAGCATATTGAAGATGATCAAATCTTAGAGAAGTTGTCTTTCTAGTCTTTCTCACTCCCATGGTTTAATTTTCCTTTTCCTTTTTCCTCCTATTCGGAAAGGTTTTCTGTTTATGTTTTGATTCTGTTTTGTTGGATTGTTGTCGTTGCTGGCTTCTGTTCAGAGAGAGATGAAAAAGCCAGTGGTTGGAAAAGAGTACTTCAAGCACATGAATCTTGAAGCAATTGTCAGAAGCTATCCCTACAGAAAGAACTTGCCTCAGGAAGACATGATAAAAGGTTAGATTCTAATTTTTTATGTCTAACTAGTTCCACCTGTGTTTTTGCCAAATATTTCTTCTAGTTCTTGAAGATGGCACTAAGAGCTTTCTTGTCTTTAACCTGTAACAGAAAGTCAAATCCGATTGGCTTTGATTGATTTCTTGAGGGGACTTGTTGAGTTTGATCCTGCTAAACGATGGTCACCTTTTCAGGTTATTGAACTTCGCTGGAACTGTCATACTTTTTCCCATCTCCTGTAATTGATTTCACTAGGCATACAATCAGAAGTTCTAGTGAAAATTAGACTATTGTTGTATCTTTATGCAGGCTTCAAAACACCCTTTTGTCACAGGGGAACCTTTTACATGCCCATACAAGCCTCCTTCAGAGACCCCTCGAGTGGTAAGCTGCCCTGTATAAACTCTCTGCACCGATAGAGGACACTTAAATATTTTTACCTCCGGTTTTCAGTCCAGTGTTATTTTCAATTCTAATCTTTGTGCTCTGCATGTCATTTAAGTATTTTCAAGATATCTTAGTCTTGTATTTCTAATGAAGTTCTCTTGATATCCCCGTACTTTGTCTATTTCTTTTCTTCCGTTCTTTTTTGGGTGTTGAGTAATCCTTCTATGCTGTATGTAATATTACATTTGTTATAGGATTTTGGAGTATCCTGCCTCCCCACCGCCCCCCTCCCTTCTTTTTTCTTCTTTATTTCTTTTTTCTTTTTTTTTCCTTGTAACTTGTTTCCCCTACCAATTTCTCAGTTTCTTTGCTGCACTTAGTTTATTTCCTGTGATTTACCCAAAAAGAAAAAAATATTATGAAAGATCTATGAGTACAATTTTAACGTTTAATGTTTGGGTCCTTGCTTCCATTGGAGTTTACAGTGTGTTAATGAGCTTTTGGTTCACTTTCCAGCTATATTGAGGATGAAATTTTTGATTGATTCTCAGCTCCGAAGTATTTTTCTTTTGGGTGACTTCATTTGTTTAGTATTACAGCTAGCACATTCAGATGGATTTGCTTAAATGATGTTCAATCTTTGAAACCTTTTGCATGTTTTAGCATTACATTCTTTTGACTAATTATTTAAATAATTTGATTACGTAATATAGTTTTTTATCATTTTAATTAAAAGATACTTATTATAGGTGAGGTTGCATCAACTGAGAATGTATCATGTAAGATGGGGCGTCCATGTATGAAGACCAGTGATCACCGGTGGAATAAAGTAATAGTAATGAAACCTTTTGTAAGAAGGGTTAATGGAGGGCTTAAATTATGCAAGTTGATGTAGTGAGGAACTATGTGATAGATGAAGGTGATGTGAAGTGTGACTATAGATGGGTAGCATAGCCAAACAAAGATGTAGAATCGGTCTAGGTAATTAGCAATGGTTTATTGAGCTGACTACTTTGTTTGTATTAGGGCTCAATTAAGTTGAAAATGTCAATATTCAAACTCTTAATGGTGTTGAGCTTTCACTCATGACCGTTAAAGTTGTATATCTTTTAGGGCAAACTTCTTTGGAAGCAAGGTTTTCTTTACCTGAAGCACTGGTTGTCTAATGATCTCTCTGCGGACTTCTTTCCTTGTTGATGCCAACATGGCCTACAGAGGACATATGCTCTACCATGTGTCTTCCACATCTAGTTCAAAAATTTGTAAAGGAATTGCCCAATGATGATTCAGGCTTTTCCAGTCATTCTTGCTATGGGAATCAGAACTGCTGGTTGAATGGAAAAGCCACAAATTCAGTTTTTTTTTTTTCCTTCTTTACCGGAGATTCAGCAATACGTAGTGGGTTTATGATTGTAGTTTGTTTTGCTATGTTGAAGGGTAATCATTTTCATTGTTGGTCAAATAATGGGTGTGTTCAAGATTGCTTGGGGTTTCAATGAAGGTTTAACAAATTTTGCAGAATACTTCGCAGAACGCCAAACAAACCTATGCTAAATCTTCTTATATTGCTTATGCTAAATCTTTTGTCCTTCCATTTCTCTTGCATTTTTTTGTTGGTTCCATGTGCTTTAAATTCTTTTTTAGAAAGATCTATGTGCGCGTCCTGTCTAATTGAGTGGATTTTTTTCCCATATTGTTTACTTTTATTTAAAAGAAAAGAAAAGGCTTTGTTAAGTTGAGTCAATTACTGTAGTATAAAGACTACTTTATTAATTTTGTTATCACATATCTAATTGAAAGATGTGTAGTATGCAAATAACTTCTCTAATTCTCAAATGTGCATAGGGTTTTTTTTAAGTCTTATTTTGTTATCATTATTACTAGTGTGATTTTTGCTTATACTGATATTTTCACATGAGATGTCTGCATGTAGCAGATTTTTTTAACTGAAATTGGAGGCTATGATTTGTGTGCCATACGACTAAGCTTTTTTTTTTTTTTTTTTTTAATTTTAACTAGAGAAAACTAGTTTAGTTAAGTGTGTTCTCTATGGGGCACATGTCCCTCAGTGTTATAGGAGTCCTTGAGCTGGTTATGTACGATTTTTTCCTGTCTTTTACTACTTAACATGTTTATAGCATTGATGTATTCTAATTAAATATATTTTAGTTGGCTAAACCAGCGAAGTAATCTCATTATTCCTTCTATATAATTACTAGTGTCCATCTTTAGAACTTATCCTGTATGCAGCCCATATCTAGCCAATATAAATAATGATACTGAATCTACTGAGGCATGATAGGTTGACTGGTTTGTGTGGCAAGAAGTATTGCTTTGATCGATATAACTGTGACATTTGCTAATGAAGGCAAGATTGAGACTGGCGAAATCATGTTAAAACGAGAAGGAAGCTTTGCTTGATTTCTGTTAGACCAGTGTTGATGACTTTCATGGCTTTTGTAGTTCGGTCAATATTACAATGGCTGTAAGAGGGCTGTTTAAAAGTATGAGACGAAGTGTGCAAGTTAAGTTGATTGACAGAAGTCAGAATTAGGATGTAACTAGTTCCTGCAAGAAAACGGTTATGGCATCATACAAAATTTTTGAAAAGGAAAAAATAATTTCAAGAACCTTTTTGGATGGATAACAAATTCTTGAACAAATCCTGTTGGTTTTTTTTTTTTTTTCCCCTTCAATACCTCTAGTTATTTGGTAACATCTAAATGTAGTCCCCTTGTGGATAGACGAACTCTATTGATGAGGTTCCTTCAAGGTTTAAGGCATTTTCAACTCATCTTGGTGGTTGCACCCCCTTATTTCTTTCCTCTCGTCACACTTGCCAGATCTTCATATCACTGAGTATCCAGATTTCGACATTTCTGTGTACAAACTCAACTCAAAATTGGGCCGAAATCTTTTAACATTAGTAATGGTTTGTTATCACTCTTTGATCCCTTGAAGTTCTAGTGTGTATATTTATTACATAAATCTTTTTAGATGACTATTTTGAGTAATATTTACTTGTTCCAAGATATTCAGCATCTTTGGCATTTGCTGAATTAGGAGCGCGATTATACACATCTAACTAGTAGTTCTCCTTGTCCATGTGTGTGTATCTGTTTTTGTGTTTAGCCTGTTGCTCAAAATATCAAGGTCGACCATAACCCAGGTGGAGGGCATTGGTTTGCCGCTGGTCTCTCTCCTAATGTGAGCTTCATGTCCCTTATTACTATATTTTAATTACTGGAGGTTGTTTAGTTGGTGTTTCTTATACAGTTTCACCGCATTTTTTTCTTAATGATGGGATGTACTTTCATGTAGATTCCAGGCAGGAACAGAGTTGCTTCTCACAATAGCCCACACTTTCAGGTGGTGCCATATCCACATGGCAACAGTTATGGCAGTGTTGGGAGTTATGGTAGCTATAATGATGGTACGGGGCTTGGAAGTAGCTATGGAAGTTATGGAGATACTTCAAACATGTTTGCATATTATTCACCTGTTGGTCCATCTGGGATGAACATGCATCCGCAGGGCAATGTCTCAATACTGGGAAGTAGTCCTGATGCAAGAAGAAGGGTCATGCAATACCCACATGGAAATGGACTTGGTATAAGCCCTTCTGCAGGAAATTTCGCACCACTTCCTCTTGGCACTAGCCCCTCACAACATACTCCTCCAAACTCCTATGGTCAAGTTTCTGCTGGCTCTCCTGGACATTATGGTCCAACCTCTCCAGCCAGAGGCAGTCATGGATCGCCGTTAGGGAAGATGGCTGCAGTTAGCCAGATGAATAGACGAAAAAGTTGGTATCCTGGAAATTCTCAGTCTCAAGAGAGTCCATCATCTTCTCATTGGCAAGGGCAGTTTACTGATGCTTCAAGCTCTACACAAGCTGAAGTAAATTCTCAAATGCTTGGTGCTTCACCAATACATCTCCAGTCAAATTCTAATTCTGCAAGCTGGAAGCAGCAGCGAGGAGCGAGTGGAATATCTGCTGGTTTCTCTGGCATTCAGAGCATGCCAGGTTCATCTACACTTCGACCTAATGTACAATTAGCGCAAGCTGCAGGAGGAGCTGCTGACAAGCCCGAGGCTGGTGTTTCAACTCCTAATCCTGGAGATTGGGATCCAAATTATAGGTAAAGCAGATGAGATATTGAAGATTGCAATTGAACCTGTATATTGTCATTGGTTAGAACATGTTTCCACTCAGAATTGCTGCATGCGGCACTGACACAATTAGAATGTGTCAGAGTTTGTAAGTTTGGATTTTGTAGTGATTGCAAACGTACCATTGAATCTGTTGAATTTAAGTTTAGTGAATCTAGAGAGCTTCAGTTACCTTGGTAGACAGAGACCTGAAAAGATCGTTGCCCAACCTATAAAGACAATTGCCTATTCCTGCCAGTGCTTGTTATTGATTGCCTGGAGGAAAGGTGTCCGCCACACTTGTGGCAGTAGTAACTTTGCAATTTTTATTTGAATTGGGTGAGATTGTGAATCGTTAGACTCCAATTGCTGGAGATGGATAAGCCAAAGTGGAGCCATGCGAGGGAATTTTCAGCTACTACATGCGTTTTTTGAAGCTATGGGTGATAATTACTAGCCAAAATCAAAAAAGGAAATGAAAAAAAGGAACTAGCAGTGAGACATGTAAATTGTTCTTTCATTATTAGCATCATCCAGACCATTTGTTGGTCGATCTATACAAAAATAGTAAAAGTTACTCATCAAAGATGTCTTAATAAGTGTTATATCATCATTAGTACTGAATTATTGGGGTTCTCCCCTGGTTCTTACCTAGATTTGAATAGTTGGTTTGCTTTGTTTTTCCTGAAGTCCTTTGACAACCTTTAGCTTGTTTTAACTTTTGGTTGGGACATTTTTCTGTTTCCTGTTCTGTTTTAGTGATGAACTTCTTCTGCAAGAGGATGGCTCGGATGTGAGCGCTGTGGCGAATGAGTTAAGCAAAACAATGCATATTGGATCTGCGCAACCACTGGTTGGGCCAGGAAGGTTGAACCATTCTGCAAGCACAAGTTCATATATATCCTTACAGAGGTAGGTTGGTTTTTGGGTACACAATCACTCATTTACTGTATGCTTACACATTTATTCCATTTGGTTGGTGCAAACTTGACATTTTCTTGATAGCCCGCAGTTGAAACGTGCTATTATTTGGAAATCTACCCTCCGAATTCAGTTCAGTGACTAACTAGAAGCTTTTGATAGTTTGAGGTTTTAGTGTAGACATTGAAAAAACAAAATTCAAATTAGATTTAGTTTTCTCAATTGAAACACTGAAGGTTTAGGATGTCAAATGAAGGTTGCAGTTCACCTGTCCAATGGGTGGTTTTCTTTTGAACGCTTTACTTTCAATTCTTCATTTTGTTTACGGTTTTTGCATGACGTACTTCAGACAAAATGGACGTGTTCAAGCCTTTTCACATGTGGAGGTGGGTAGCCCTCCTTCAGCTCATGATCCACATCCTGGATATGTGCGCCCCATGTCAAAGCCTTCTTATTTCGTGCCGCACATCTCTCAAAATTCTCCTAGCCGTTTGGGACAGCAACCTGTTCAGCGGTTGAATTATGGGAGACCCACATGGAATCAAATGAAGGCTCAGGCCCCTGTTTCCGGCTTCAGCTCGGGAGGGCCGCTTTCTCCTGGAAGTAGTTCGTTCAGCAGTGGCATGTCATGGGGTACTTCCTGACTTGACGCTGTCTAGATACATAAGCATTTTCCATCTTCCTTTTTGCCAACTCTTTCTTTTTCAAAATGGTTGAGTCAAATTATAGAAAAGTACAAAACTCAAAATGCAGTCGTGTCTCTGATGGGGGTGAAACTAGGAGATGAGATGAGATGAGATGAGCTGGTATCATTTTAACTGACCCTGGCATTATGTTGTAGGGCGTAGGGCCAATCCTCCTGTCACAAGCATTCCACCAACATCTCGTGAACGAAAAGACTGCGGAAGGATTTCCTAATGCTGGATCAGCTTATTCTTTTGCAATGAGAGAACTTGTCTGAGAGTAGGCAAAAAAATTGTACCCATGTTCAGGTGCCGGATGGGCTCGTGCTGGGGAAAAAGGAAAAAAAAAAAAGAAGGAAAAAAAAAAAAAAGACAAAAAGGAAAAATCATAGTCCAGAACATGCTCATTCATTGTGTTTTCATAGATATAACTTATGGTTATGGCCTCTCTTCTCTTTTTGTTACTTATGCATGCGATTAATATTCTTTTAGTTATGAGCTTGCAAGGGCCTTGGTTTCTGCATCCGATTCCCAGACGGCTAACCTTTTTAGTTAACTATTATACTGATTCTGTGATTGCTTTTCATTTTTTCTAAGGAATCTAACCTGGTTAACAGAGTATTTACATTGCAGCAGCTGAAAAGAACTGCAACAAATCTAGGAGTAGCTAATAGGTCCCGTCGTTTTTTCTTCTTTAAAGGTGTTGGTACTGTAAACGGGGGTTTCTATTTTGCCTTTTATTATTTGTCAAACTTACTATATTGACAACCCAAAGAGGTTACTTACGGATTTTCTGACCCAGTGGCGATACCACTTTACCGAGCTTGTAAATTGGACGAGATTTCCAGTCCTTTGAATATAAGATGATGCTGATGATTTTTATTCACTTTAAATTATTAGACTGAAAACTGGATGAGACCGGAAAGAAAAAGGAGGTTTGCTATTTGTGCTTCACGGTAATTACCAGGTCCAAATCTGAGCAGGTCTTTACTGTTTGCATGAAAATCTGGAGAGGAATTAGCTTTTATACTCTCTCTAGTGATTACATCTACAGGGGAATTAGCTTATGATGATAAGAGTTGCGCTTTTATGTTTATTAATCATGCAGTCAGCTAAACTTGCCTGCACTTTATCATAAATCTCTTACTACAAGACTAAAAGGTATATAACTGAGCGCAAATTTTCAATGCACTGAACTCCGACGATAATGGTGTTAATGGAGGCAAACTACTTTGTACTTCCATGTCCATTTATCATCATATTTACCTTTAACTTCCAAGAATGTCAACCATTTCATTGACAAGAAAAACAGAGATGTGAAATGGTCTTGGCTAACTGGTGCGAAGTGTCTTGCTTTCGAAGTTTCAAGCGGAGATCTTAAAGGATGCTTTACAACAGCCATAACAGTAGAAATAGTCGCAGCAAGAACTGGGTTTCAAAGTTCCAGTTAAATTAATGCCCATTGGTGAATGACACCCTGGTGGAGTAGATCTGTTGGCTTCGCCGGAAAAAGGCCAACAGAGAGCAACCCTTTCAGCATGCTTAGCAACATGTTTGGTTTCCTTTTACACTGTTTACACATTATTAAATGCATCCATTAACCCCCTTGCTTTTATTTAATTCTGAATCGATCGGCTCCAACGATGCAACTGCATGCATAGGGTTTGTTTAGTGGTGACATGTTGTGATGGGGGTTTGTGGCCCTCGACTCATGGATTCTCGATGGAATAGTCAGACTGATGATGCAGTTTGGTGATCTGTGGCTCACCTAATGCCAAACAATGTGCGTATGAAGAGGCCTGAGAGTCTTGAAAAGTCGAAAGCGACCCGTCCAAAAAAAAATCACTCAGATCAGAGAAAAGATCAGGAGAGAAAGAGAGAAAGGCCAAGCAGAGTGTAAAATGGCACATTTTGAACCACTCGAAGCAGGACCCAATATCTCTTCCAGCCAATGGCATCTCTCCCACCCATATCTCTAACCTGCTTCTGCAACCCCTCCTATATTTTCATATTTTCTCTCACTTTTCATCAAAAGAATCCCATCAGATAATATATGACCGGAAAACAAAATAACAGAAAGAGATACATGTTTCATTAATACAAATAAAAAAAAACGACAGTCGGTTGGGAGTTCAACTAGCTGTTCTCCTACTGTTACGGTTCACTTTGGGTTCACCGTCTCTTCCTTCTTCTTGTTCTCGGCTGACTGGAAGTTTACATTTTCCTGTCTCAATTGTTCAGGTATGACATTCTTGAACACCCCCATCAGCTTTGTTTCCCATATTTTTTCGTCTTGCTCATTTTTATACGGATGTAAAGGCAGTCAGGTTTGAACCATTTTGCTGTTCTGTTTTTGAAGTTACAATCCTAAAATGCTGGGCCTGTTACGATCTTGATTTGTGTTCCTGTTTTACATCGCTAATGACTCATGGGTCCTCTTCCCTCTGTGCAAGAACAAGTCCAAAGGTGAAAAGAGAGAATTCCAGATAGAGAAAGTATATAATTTGCAGAATTTCTATGTATTATTGCAGGAATCGTGGTTTCTGTTAGGAGTCGATTTGATCATAAGTATATGTCTGGAAGCTTGCAATTTCGCAAATCACGAGATATTTTGTTTATCACTTCTAAAAAGTTTCAAGTTTTATTCCCAATCTGACATAGAAGTTCATGGGTACAAAAGGCTACGTTGAGATTGTTCTTATGTGAAAAAGAATTCCTTGACAGAGAAACACTTCCTTTAGAAGAGAAACTGAAATCCTTTGATCATGAATCCTTACTTTGCGTTACATGCCGATGATATTCATGCGAAGTTTGTTGCTGCATAAGATTTTTGCATGGTTGTTCATGCCAAAAAGGAAAAAAGCATAATTTTTCCCTGATATACTAACCCATAGCTCATATCCAAAGATACTGCTTCATCTGGATACACTTCTCATGAGTTGGGTCAGACCACTCTTGGGAACCATTTCTTTCGGAATCGTTCTAAATTTTTTTTTTTTTTTTTTTTTCTCTTTGCTTTTGGATTTACCAGAACATTAACAAAGTTCTGAGGGGTACGTCTTGGAGAGCTGTATAAGCAATTAACTGAGGCTGTTGAAGTCGGTGCAGTGGAATAAATATATTACACGCTACTGTTTGGAGGAGTTAGAACGTGTAATGGTAATTGTACATACATCGGAAGAAGCCATATGATGGCCACTGCCGCAGTTGTTGGACTTACTGCTGGGAAGAGGCTCTTGAGTTCCTCCTACTGTTACTCTGATCTCACAGAGAAGCTTACCCATGCCAATGATCACACCATCTTACATTATCAAATCACTTCAACCAAGAAAGTGATAAGCGCAAAAAAGTCATCCAATTTTAGCCCTAGTTTTCCATCAAATAATCGACAAACACAATCTATCAAGGCTGTCCAAGAACGTGTTGATATTGCATCTTCTCCTTCAACTGCAGAGCCATGGTACCAGAGAAACAAAGAGCTTGAAGACAAAAGTTCTGATCCTGACTATTCGGTGGAGGCAATTCTTTTGCTACAAAAGTCAATGCTGGAAAAGCAATGGAATCTTTCTTTTGAACAGAAGGCACTAACTGACTCACCAAGTGGGAAAATTCACAGGAAGATACCTGTCACTTGTTCTGGGGTATCTGCTCGGCAACGGAGAATGAATTCAAGGAAGAAAATTCTGAACAGAAATGGTTATGTGATGCAACCTTGTACTGGTAGGCAGTTGAGATCAATGATCAACCCAGAACTTCTTCAGAACCATTCAAAGGGTTATATCAAGGGTGTAATTAGCGAAGAGTTGCTCACTCATGCAGATGTTGTACATCTGTCAGATAAAATTAGAACGGGTCTTTCCTTAGAGGAGCAAAAGTTGAGGTAACTACATCTTCTCCAATCTGATGAATATTCTTATTTTGGGAAACTGTTTTTATCCATTGCCAGTTAAATTACTATCCCTAGTTTTTTCCTAATAAATGATCAAACAACTAGTGCAAGCATAATGAAAGCGTTGATTTTCTTGTCTATAGTTGAATAAATGACAAGAGGATCTGTTTTCTTCTTATTGATCCATGAATTCAGAAGTTTAGTGGGTTATATGATGATTTGACTCTATGATATGATTTGCTTTCTCGGTAGTAGAATAATAAACATTTGATGACATTGTTTATTTGATTACTTCCATTCTATTCATATAATTCGCATAGCAGTATTGTGCACTTTAGTCTTTCCTTCTTACTTCTATCTTTTGCATAGAGGTACATTGTAGCTGTTCTGCGCATTTAACATTATTAAAAAAAAAAATTCTTAAGATTTGTAAAACTTGTTTCATGGAGGTCATTAACATTGTCAAGTTATGGAATTTGTAACTAGAGATAGAAGGTTAATGGTGTAAGGGTGGGGGAGGACAGGGCAGAGGGTATAGAAAGAGCGTATTCGCTTCCTGCAAATTATCTGGTTTTATAACTGCTTGTATATTAAGATTAGCTTATAGTTTTATGATGCATCTGTCTCGAACAAAATCTCTTACAGTCCAATTTTTTGTCATTGGACATTTAGACTAAAGGAGAGACTAGGATGTGAGCCATCCGATGACCAACTAGCCACTGCATTGAAGATTTCTCGTGCTGAGTTACAGACAAAAATGATTGAGTGTTCTTTTGCAAGAGAAAAGCTAGCAATGAGTAACGTTCGTTTGGTCATGTCTATTGCCCAAAGATATGAAACTATGGGTGCTGATATGGCCGACCTTGTTCAGGTGATTTTATTTTCCTTTCATGTCTAATATGAAATTTTAGTGCATGGGCACATTAAAAAACTAAAGCAATGTGGATTCCTGTTGCATCAAAATGTTGCCACTTCTCTTTTGTAGGGTGGTTTAATTGGACTACTGCGTGGAATTGAGAAATTTGATTCTTCAAAAGGGTGCAAAATATCAACTTACGTTTATTGGTGGATACGTCAGGTAAGGGTCAATTTTCCTGTTAAATCACAAACAATATCCCCTATTATTGAAGGAAAAAAATCAAACTTTGCCATCAGCTGTAAACAAATTGACCATTAAATTTTTAACATGTTTACTTTGCATCAATTTCATCATGTGTAAAACAACAGGCTGGTAATTCCTTAGTTATCACCCTGACGTAGAAAATGCAAGAAGAACCAAACAAAAGCAAGATTTTGCATACACACCAATGCTCTCATCTTTTATCCAGAGATCCAGTTGCTTACTCTTTGATCATTGTACTTTCTTTCTTTTTTCATTTCTTTCTGGGTTCTGGTCATTGTAACTGATACTGATGTAAAGTGCCAGTAAGAGAAAAATACTTATCACATCAACTCCTAGGAGAAGAAAAGAGAAAAAGGACTTATTTTTTACTTTGAGAGTTAAGACATGATTTTCCTAGGGATTATCTTTTCCTTGGGGTCCATGCCTTTTCTTCCTAGGAATGAGTTTTCTGATATCTTTCACCAGAGATTTTTGTGGCAGCAAATCTGACATGCACTGTAAAAGTTAGATCTTTATGCTTACGTGTTCAGAATCAATGCCTCAATTAGTTATGGAAAAAGCTAATGCCGGTTGCTTTACCAGGGTGTTTCTCGAGCATTGGTTGAGAACTCCAGAACGTTGAGACTGCCCAACTATTTGCATGAGAGATTAGGCTTAATCCGGAATGCCAAGATTAGACTGAGAGATAAAGGAATAACTCCATCAATTGATGTAAGTTGATTTTTGTTACCTCGTTGGCAATTTGGTTGCTACATTCTATGTCTTTCATACTTTAATGTCATCCTATTTGTTGCTTTCATCAAGCCTGTCAATTAATCTGTTTGTTTCCACCCTTTTTCCAGAGGATTGCAGAATCCTTGAACATGTCAAAGCAGAAAGTCAGGAATGCAACTGAGGTAATAAATGTTTGACCTTGTATCTTGTCCAGTACGTTATTCTTGGTTAAATTGCACAACCATGCCGCTTATTGTACCATGGCATCTTATGTAGGCAATCAATAAGGTGGTCTCCCTTGACAGGGAAGCATTTCCCTCTTTGAATGGTATTCCAGGAGAAACGTATCATAGTGTAAGTGTGCTTATCCCTACTTATTTCTGCAAACTGGTCTGTGAAAACCTTTCTCCTTTATTTTTCTATGCTTGTCGATATTATCAATTGATTTTTTCTTCTTCATTACTATTTCAGTACATTGCAGATAATCGCCACGAGAATAATCCATGGCACGGCGTAGATGAGTGGGCACTGAAGGTAATTATAAAGTGAAATTTTTTTAGCAGGCATTAACTTAAACACCTTTATGATTCCCTTGTAGGTCTTGCTAATCAATGAATGAGTAGATAATAACTATTGACTCCAAATAGTTTCAAATTTTTTATAATTTTATTCTCTGTGGCTCACCTCAAACCTGATGCCTCGATCTTAGTTTGCCCAAGGGACCAAGATATTTGCACCATGATTCACATTCCTCATGCCTTTACAAACGCATGCTCATAACTTGTCAGACATTTCAAAAAACAGGCCATGAATTATTGTTACAGTTAACTCATGCTGTTAGCTGCAACATCAGCAATTCCCTAGGTGATTGCTCAAGGGTTTTAGTTGTTTTGGCCTAAACTCCATTAACACTTCAACACTGTGATCACTTAATAATTGAATATTTTGTGAGCCTTTGCAACTCATGAAGTGTCCCACAACACAAATTGGTTTTGATGTTAGGAAAATGCGCATTAAAAATCTATTAATTTTTATTCAACACTTTGCCTGGAGTTTCTAAAATTTGAACTATGTATCTAAACTCTAAAATCATTTAAGCTTTCAGTTTTTTTGTTAGAATATATGTTCTTCGATGATCTGACTAAACTTATGATACTTGTGTCGAAGCCAATGTTTATTGTTAGATGAGGTTTTAGAAATGGAGAACATGAAAAATGATAACTAATCATGTGCTGCATCCACCTTCCTGCAAGTTACAGATGAAAATTTTGTGAGTGCACCTCCTGTGTGTGTGTGTGTGTTCTTGTGCCATTGGCTTGCTTGTTTCCTGAGTAATGGATTCCCTTAAACAGCTCGCTGCTATTCATGATCTAGATCATTGAAGAAAAAATTAACAGTTCATGTAATACATTGCAGGATGAAGTAAACAAGCTCATCAGTCTGACACTTGGCCAGCGGGAAAGTGAGATTATCCGGCTTTACCATGGTCTGGATGATGAATGCCTTACATGGGAGGATATTAGCAAGCGGTAAGTGCATCAAATCAAACTGATGGCTTCTAGCTTTCTGATTAAAAACTACTGTTCTGGGTTATTTCATGCTTCAGAAAATCCTTCTTCCATGCAGAACTGGGTTAATTAATTATATATCCAGTGGTTTTAACGATAATTTGTGTTTACTTTTCAGCATAGGTTTGTCCAGGGAACGAGTTAGGCAGGTCGGACTAGTTGCACTAGAAAAACTAAAACAGGCCGCGAAGAGGAGGAAGATGGAGGCTTTGCTGGTGAAACATTAAGTGCCTTGTTTCTTCCAACATGCCATCATGATTACTGTATATATAGAGAAAAGTAAACTGTATTTTCAATTTGTTTCTCTGATCAGAAATAGTTATAGAAGGTTATGACCCTAGCTTGGGGTAAATAGAGTTCCTAAAACGCGGTTTTAAGAGCTTGTAAGTTAAAGCGGAAAATTTTCATGTATCACATTTGGATTACAAAACATCTTAGTGAAACAGATCTCATGTTCTATTATTACAATAAAGAACCAATTAACTTTTCATCAACACCAAGATCCATGAGTCGCTCATGTTCTGTTATTTTCCTTCTCCTTTTTTTTTTTTTTTTTGGATACAATCTCTCTGTTTATAAAGCACTTCTGGTTTGTTGACATATGAAATGCTGTGGAAGATGATAACAAAGTAGAGGTCTTATCTTGTGAGCAATGAGCATTTGGCATTGGCTCTACCTTCCCTGCTGTTAGGATTTAATTAAATTTAACTTCATGGGAATTTTTAGTACTAGATTCAAGGGGACCATTTTCCAATTACATCTGAAAATTGCTGTGTTGTACTCTCAGAATGTGATATCGCAAGTAGGCAAATTGCCTGCTCTATATCCACTTTGAGTTGAGCTAATCATTTTCTTTACATTTTCAAAAGTCCAAGACAAAATCAGCATTTTAATCGACGATGTGCATGGTTTTGCTTGGCTACAATCTTGGCCATGCAGAAACGCTAAGCAGCAAAACAATGTCTTTAGGATTGAATCTCTCTAGATAAACCCCCTGGCAGAATTGAGACGCTACATTTAGTTCGTGCCGTAAAGCTTTACATGGGGAGGTTTGGAATTAAAACAAACCTATTCAACAGACATCTCTCAAACACAATGTCATTATCAAGAGCCAAATTGGCATACTTTTTTGAGTTATTTGAATTAACACCTTGAGCTACAAATTTAGATGCAGATAACAGAAACACTTATAAACCCAGGGAAGAAAGAAATCCAGTGTACACCGGCAAATTCAAAGGCAAAGTAGTTGCTAAAATTTAAACATCCATCTCTGAGAGGATCAAATTTGACAAGATCCACAATCCGCGTGATCAATGCAGCCTATCTATATCTGTAAGAAGTGAACATTACAACACTGTTAAAGCAACAACACTTTCAACTTTAAAGGCTTTCATATAATTAGTATCCTGAAGGAAAAGGATTTACAATGACATGTTTGGCGAATACTTTGGCTTTACGATAACCTTTCCCGAGGGTGAAGGAGGCCCTTTTCAGCTGTCGTACGTGGACATGCGAATGGGAGTCATTCATTGAATTTGTACCCTTCGTACATGTAAAATGTGGACAATCAATAAGTACTCAATGCCAATATTAAAGAAGTACAAAGATCACGTTCATAACTGTGGATCCACTTCCAATCAATTATAAAACAGGCTACCTTTCATTGCCAATAGGCTGCTATTCATATGTACAAAACCAGGAGGAAAATAAAACTAAAAGAAACAACTATAATGTCAAAGAAAATTGAATTTGCAATATTGATTCTACAAAAATCCATGCGACCACAAGCTGGACGAATTAGGAGAAGCTAACCTTTGAGCTCTGAAGCTATGCATAATGAACACAGCATACAAATTAGAGAAACACTGCTTCACCTTGCATAGTTAATTCCCAACATAATCATTCTCTTCAGGCAGTCCAATATCAGCGTCTCTTCATAAAAGAACTGTTGTGTTTGTCCAGCAAATCTTGATAATGAACACAGCCTACAAATTAGAGAAACACTGCTTCACCTTGCACAGTTAATTCCCAACATAACAATTCTCTTCAGGCAGTCCAATATCAGCGTCTCTTCATAAAAGAACTATTGTGTTTGTCCAGCAAATCTTGAAGGGATACAAGGGACCATGCCTCCTCATTTTGGGCATACACCTTTTGATTTAAGGAATCCACTATAATACTTACATTACCAAAGCCATAGATCTGGTGACCATTGTGCATCCTGCCGGGCTTGGGCTTAAACAATAACCCATGCTGTTGGGCATGGGCCTCAATAACCTCTTTCAAGCTCATGTCAACCGCACCACCATCTATATTGGCAACGCCACCCAAGGTTGCAGCAGCTTGCTGTGCTACTGCCTTTTGCTGAGCCTCAAATTGTCTTTGCTCAAGTACCCTAAAGTAGCTGATATTCTCTTTCAATCCAGGTTGGACCACCTCCAAACCTTCAACTGCCTGGTTCATCATCTCAAGACCAAGATTAAGCTGATACCTGATGCTCTCATTAGCCAAAAGCTCCTTGGGGAAGAGTTCCTTCCAACCCAAATACCACTTCGTAATCTCCTCAAAGTTTGGGCTTGAACATAACCAATGATACAAAACCTGCAGCCACTTGGTGAAAAAGAACCTCTCCATCATATCAACCATTAAATGAATAGGTAAAGCAGCAGCCCAGTTCATAACCCAATAAAACTCATCAAGCTTCTGATCTATAGGATTTACTTGGAAGTCCTGCAAAACAATCTGCAACTTTGGAACTATAAATCTGCGCATAAGCTGCTCCCAACTAGCCGGATCAAACACAGTCTTCCATGGTGACAAAATAGTATACGCAGATACATCACTTGGGTGCCAAGCACCAAGAATTTGACTTAACTTGACACGGATCACTTGGTACATACCCTCCAATTTGTGTCCCAAATATGGTAACCAAGGATGCACCCATACGTGGATTGGAACAGTTTCCCGAAGTGGCTCCCAAGAGCCCACAGCACTATTCAATTTTGGCATCACAATGTTATCCAATATATATTGGAGAACCGATGGTGGCAACAACTTTTCCCAGGATTCCAAGAACCGTAGCATTGGTTCCGGGTCCCGGGCCTGCCATGTATTGACACCAGTAATTCTTACAGCCGGCAATATAACTTCCGAAACCAATTGGGTATAAGGAGAAGAACCAGTATCCCAAATATCAGTACTTTCTTCGCCCTGCAACAAATTTTTCCACAAAGACACAACCTCTAATCTGTAAAAGGGATTCTGAAGAGGGTTCCAACCCTGAAACACTCTAATAAATAACGGAAGAGCATACGAGCAGGCAATACAGGACAAATTACACAACTTATAATCCTCAGCAAATCTCCTCATCAAGTCGCTGAAACGCTCTGCAAGCGAGTCCAAGGTCAAAGTTCCCATTGAATTCTCCTGCCCCAACTGGCCCAACACACCTAATATCTCTTCCATACTATCTAATTGCTTCTTCTGCCTCTCAGCATCAACCACCAACTTCTCCTTCTCTTTGCTCAACCTCTCCACTGCCTCCTTCTCGTGCCTCAAGTCCCTATCAACCCTCTCTATTTCAAGCTCTGCCAAGTCTACAACTAGCCTCAGATTGTGTTGAAGCTCCGGCATTGGCACGTCCTCCTCCCTTGCCTTCTCCTCTGCATTCAAATTCTCTAAATTCGTCAGCACCCTCACCTGCGGACCCCTCATATCATAAACCTTTTGAACCATCTCACTAAGCCCTTGTTCTGCCTTCCTAGCCAGTAACTCCTCTGCCGTCACATACTCTGCATCATCCTTCTTCTTCTTCTTATTCCTCGCCCACCTCCTCTCCTTCACTCTCCCCACACTCTCAGTCCCTTTCTTCATCTCCTCAAACTCCTTCAGCGCCGGCGGCAGCTTCTTCTCTGTCTCCTTGTAATCGTTGAAACCCATGCCCATATTCTTCGGCCGCAGCTTCGCCTCAATCGGTGCCACGATTCCCTGGGCATTCTTCCCAAGCCCACCGCCCTTATACCCCATCTTCTCCAGCAACTTCATTCCAATCCCCTTGGTGTGCTTCTCGAAACCTCCCGCATTTTTATCGCTCAAAATAACTGGCTCTGTCACTTTCTTCCCCTTATCCAATTTCGTCCTCTCCGTTCTCTCCCTCTCCCTCCTCATCGCCCCCTCCTTGATCTTCCTCCCAAACGCAGTCGGCAAGAACTTCTCCTCATCGATGTCATCATTTTCGTCGCCACCGTTATTGTCACTGTTTCCATTTCGCTCGGATTGAACCCCGTTAGAGCTCGAATTGAACCCTAGGCCCGAACCGGCGGTAGATGAGCCGAATCCGAGCCCTAACCCCGGGTTACCGTCGTCGTCTTCGTTCTCTTGCTTGGAGTTGCTCTCGATTTCTTCGGTGGGCATGATGTTGCCGGTGGAGACGAAGTTGACGGGCTTAGAGAGGTCGGGCTTTTTGGAAATATCGCGACCCTTCCGGCGCTTTTTGGAGGAGTAATCGTCGTCGGAATCAGAGGCAGAGTCGGCGAAGACACCATAAAGCACATCTTCCTTGGTCTGCCTTGGCTTCTCCTTGCGCTTCCGATAATAGTACTCGCCACCGATCCACTGGCCGCCCTCATAGTCATTCTCCATCCCGAACCTCTCCATATCCTGGTAATCGTCCATCTTGAGCCCAAATTACAGTTCAAGATTCCGAATCACGAAATACCAAAACCCTAATTTCCGGCTCAGCAAAATTCTTGGCTCAAGACTCCAAATCACTAACTACCAAAGCCCTAATTTCTTACTCGAGCACAAGTTTGGGGAAAACGGTGCCCGGATGTGGAATTCGTGTTGGAGTCCGATCAAGCGGGAGCCCACAAGATGAATAGTTTTGGGCCCGACCTTCTTCCCACACAACTTTCTGTCTTTCAGGCCCAATGACGAAATACATCACCACCGACCAAAAAAATAAAAAATAAAAAATTATTTGATAATGTTAAAAACAATTATAAGAAAAATGAGACATAAACATATAAATAAGATATAAAAAAAAATATCTTTGGTCTAAAATATCTATTATGTAATATATCACTCTCTTACATGAACATGTAATGATCTACCACCCGGCCCAACTTTAATCAACTTCATCTATTTTTGACCTTTTCGGACATCTCCCATTATAATTATGATTTTATGTGAGAAAAAATTCATTTTCCTCTCACTAATATACAAATATTTAATAAAATATTATGTCAAGATATTATCAATATAAAACAACCAGCTTAAGTGTGCATTGTGTATTTTTTTTAATCACAGTATATGTATCAAATTTTAAACTTCATGGTTAAATTTTTTATTAATTCATTATTTGAGATAATTAGACAACGATGAGTGTATACCACATTTATCAACAATAAGTTAAATCAATACAATAGGAATAGAAGTATCTAATAATTTGACAATTTGAATTTAAGTTTTAGTATAATATTATAAATAATTTAACTTATCACTTTATATTGATAATTAAAACAGCTGTTAATTGAATAAAACAAAACAATCATTATATACAAAGTTTGAAGTCTTTAATAGTACTTTTTTGCACAAGTTACGTTTTTACCAAAGCTGAATGAAGAATTAAAAAATATAATTTTTTATTTTTTATTTTTTATTTTTTTATTTTTACATACAAATGAAATTCCGAAAGCATGATTTGGAGAGAATAGTTGAAGTCAGACAGTAAATGAACATGGATTTCGGATCCAGTGCAACAGCTTCTCGTACTTGCAAACAAGTGTACTCCCTCCCTCGTCTTGTTCCTCGCGCATTGAATATCCAACACATGACATCACATCTCGAGGCACGCAGGCATGACTTCAGCTGCAAATATCACTGACCCTTTTCCACGTGTCCTCTCCAGATTCCCACATCTCACCGAGCCCAATCTACAGTTAAAACTTGGCACTGCCTATTAGCTTCACTGCCACCCTGTGTCTCCTTCAATCTCTGGGTTCCTGATTGCGAGCACAGTCCTTTTCTTGCCCTTTTTCTTCTTCTAGAAGACGTGTGAGAGTTTGAATTCATTCCTTCTTCAATGGCTAAGTCTCTAATGCTGTCCTATGGCGGTAACGCGCCGGTTGGCCTTCAACAACGCTCTCTGTACCCAAATAACTGCCAGTCTCTTCCACCTCTGAAGCTTTTCTCTTTGAACCCCCAAAATCCCGTGTCTTTGAAGTACAACTCTCCCTCTACTTTGCTTCAACGCCGACTCAGTTCTCCTGTTCATGCAGCTCTTGATTCCAACATCCCGAGTGAGGTACTTCCGTATTCTAAGCTCTCTATGTTATCGGTTGAATGCGCGTTTGTTCGCTTGGGCTTAACATCTTGGTGTAGAGTCTCATATGTTCAAGAGTTAGCTAATGCCGTGTTTGCCAGCTGAGAAATTGAATGTCTTTACCAGGAAAAGAGAGAACGCACGAACACTTTCCTGCTGGTTCGACTTAGATTTCACTTGTTACAAAAGATTTAATCTTTTTTAACTAATGGGCGCTGATGCAAAAGCAGTTCTCCTTCTCTAATTCTAAATCTCAAGAATTTTCTGACCAATATTTTCTTTCTGATAGTTGTTGCCGGAATTGCTTAGTTGAGAATAGTTGTGGAAGTCTTTGTTGAGTTGGATCTCACTTTTTGTAAGGTTTAATTTATTTTCATCTTCTTTCACGGCGGTGCTTAATAGAATAGCTTTCTATATCAATAGAATAGCTACTGATGATTTGAGAACCCATTATTTCGGGCTTCAATAGAACAAAAAGTTTGTGCTCCTATCGTGTCTCTTGTTTTCATTTTCTCTCTTATCTTGCATATGCTGAAGTATAAGTCCTTGCTTTGAACTCAATGTATCAATGGATTCTTTGTGGTGCTTTTGAAAGGGATCAGTGGAACTTAAGAGCAGTAAGAGCTTTGAGCAATGGGATTCATTGACGGCAAAGTTCTCTGGAGCGGCAAATATCCCATTTCTGTTACTTCAATTGCCACAGATCATCCTTAATGCTCGGAATCTTCTGGCGGGGAACAAAACTGCCCTTTTGGCTGTCCCGTGGCTGGTAATGCAATGTAGCTGATTCCTAATGATATAGAGTGATTTCTTTTCATTCTTCATTGCCTAATGAAAACTAACCTCTACTAAGTTCTTTGAAAGAATTTGGTTGAAAGTATCAATATAAAAGAATATTTAGATCTATGGTTTTTGTTTTGGTTTGATGAGGAAATACCCACCACAAGAATTCACAAGATTCTTCAATACTCTTCCATTTTTGTGTAATGGAGAATCTTGGATTCTAAAGTTCAACCTATTTTTGTGTCCTAGTTTTGCTTGTCAACCAAACATGGATCGTCTTTGCAACTTAAAGGACCGAATGTTGCAAATGCAGGGGATGTTTACTGGTTTGCTTGGAAACCTTTCATTGCTCTCGTACTTTACAAAGAAGAGGGAGAAGGAGGTCATTGTTGTGCAAACATTGGGTGTATTATCAACATATATTGTATTTGCGCAGCTTGCAATGGCAGAAGCCATGCCTTTGCCTTATTTTATCACCACTTCAGTCGTTGTTGCAACCGGGCTTATAGTAAATTTCACGAATTATTTTGGTTGGCTACATGCTGCAATCTGGCAGTTCTGGGAAGATTTTATTACGGTTGGAGGGTTATCTGTCCTTCCCCAAGTAATCACCCCTCTCTCTCTCTCTCTCTCTCTCTCCCTCTTATTTCTTCTACTTGAAGTTTCTGATCCTTCTGAACATACTTGAAATACAGATTATGTGGTCTACTTTTGTCCCATACATACCAAATAGTATCTTGCCAGGGGCGATAGCATTCGTTATAGCTGTGGCAACTGTTATTATGGTAAGGCTTAACTACTTTGGGCTGTTTATCTGCTTTCATTAATGTTACTTTAGGCAATAGGGAATCTTAAGTACATTAGCAAAGATGGAGCACATGAATCAGTCAGTTTAGGTCTAGGTACTTAAAGACATGAAGGAGGAGAGGAAAAATGTCACATATCCTAACAACTCATAAGAAACGATGAATTTAGAGCTTATAGGAATGGTGTGTCTACAATCTTCTGACATGATCAACTTTTTAAAAAGATTATAGATTATGTGCCCAGCTGCACCAAACCCCACCAACACCCCACACCCTCTCCTCCTCTTCTTCTCTTCTCTTCCTCTCTTTTCCCCCTAGAAGAACCAAAAGAAAAAAAAGGAGAAAACTGAATCACTATTATAAATCAGCTCCTGTTGTTCTTGTGTAAGTTTCATGTCAAATCTAGCAAGAGAAAGATGCATGTCTACTGTGGGAATCACTAAGAAACTTTTTTTTTTTCTTTTCTTCATGTGAAGTGAAGGTCGATATAGAATTACAAACGAGGAAACCCAACAATAATAGAACTTAACCAATAAATAAATAACTAAATAAATAATGGATCTCATGTTTCTTTTTGACTTTCTCTTAGTGACCTAATCAGGCCTGCAATCATGTGACGCCTCAGCCAGTGCAGGTCTAAACTTAGCATCTAGGTTCACGTGTTGACCTTTGCCTTGTGTTCAGGATTACCAACATGGTAATCTTGGAGGCTTTCCAGCTAGAGAGTTGCCTCAGCGGCCCAAGGACTTTATAGTTGCTATGAGTTACACAGATCAAACTCCCCTGCAATGATGTAACAAATGTTGTTCTCAATAGGATTTGTATAACCGCAATACACGGATGACTTTTAAAAACGATTTTCTTTTGTTTGATGACCTTACCTTGAAATTTCTCTGAGTTTGAACGGAGATAACTAAAGAGAAGAAAAATGAACTGTGTTAAAACTTAATAAGTTCTTATGTTTCAATATATAGCAAGAAACCAAGTAAAGGGTGATGAACAGATTGTTCGGAAGTGGAAGGAAGTGTTGGTGCATAAAATTTCAGACTGAACAAATTTAATATTCCACAATGTTTGCTTCTTTTTGGTGTGTCTTTTGTCTCTGGAATCCTCACAGATGGAATACATCTTATTTTTGTTCTGAGCTTAATTTGTTGTTATTAACATGAACATGAGTCATTCAGGGTTTGTAATCGGAAATTGGTTTTTTTCAATCTGTTGTTATTCCTTGATTTTCCTTTAGATTAAGATAGGGAAATTGGCAACTCAGCTTGTTCTTTGACATAAAGAAGCTAAGATTTGCAGGCACGCACAGGCAAACTTTCTGAGAAAGGTGTCAAATTTGTTGGATCAATATCTGGATGGACAGCTACACTTCTCTTTATGTGGATGCCAGTAGCACAAGTGGTAATCTAAGCTTCTCTCCCTGTAACAGAATTGAAAATCTTTTTTCTGTTCACACTGACAACAATTTGTATTTTCGTTCAGTGGACAAATTTCCTAAATCCTGATAACATCAAAGGCTTATCTTCTTTCTCAATGTTGCTTGCTATGATGGGAAATGGACTTATGATTCCACGTGCTCTCTTTATTCGTGATTTTATGTGGTAATGCTCCTATCCCTCCGTGCTCTGTGTGGTCTCAAATCTTGATATGAGATGATCATGGGTTTATGTAACTTGCAAATGTTCCAACTGTTAACCCTTTGTTTTTCAACTTTTGAATCTAAAGTTTCTCTGGCTTTTATCTAAACATCACATACTAAAATAATCACGTCTGTCATCTGCCGTAGGAGTCTTTACAGTAATGCCTACCATGACATCTATTGTAAAGACTACCATCTACCTTAATACTTGCGGTGAAGAGGAAGGGTAGGTCCTCTTAAGTAGCTTTGTTTGTTCTTAACTTCTGTTATGTTGGTGTGAATCTTGACATTTCTTGACTCCATGGAATTGGTGGAAGTTTACCAACTGCTTGCTATAACCTTGCCACACTCTTGATGAGAATTAGAAGGCACGCTGGGTTGGATTTGTCTGTCGAGATTATACATAATCCATGCCTTTCAACATTTTCAGTTAAAAGTGGGCTTTTGCATAGAATTCTCGTTGAAATAACAGTTGGCTTCATTATATGACGCTAGGAGGTTAGGTACCAAATAAGTAAAGTTCAATGAACTGCTTCTTGACCTGGTTAACATGCTATTGCAGCTGAACTAATTCTTTGATGCTTTGGTGAATTAATGTTAGTGAAAAGTCGGTTCAACTTTGATTACAGGTTCCTTGGCTCGAGTTGGGCTTCTCTGTTTTATGGATATGGGAATATTGTATGCCTGTACTGGTAAGAAATCTCTAAATTAATGACCTTTCTCCTTGCGTACTCTTTGTACTCCTTGAGCAGCAATTTTGAGTTCAAGTGAAACAATTTATTGTATTGTGATACCAGTTTCAACGCTATCAGTAGGGAATTCTTCTTGGCAGCAACGATTGGTTTGTTTCTGTGGATAGGTTGGCCCTATTACTATGCTGTTACTTTTAGTCAATCATTTGACATGGAAGAGATCTCTGATATTATTCTCCTTATAACAGGAATGGCCTTGTGGAGAGACACTGCAGTGTATGGTTACAGCTCGCCTTTGACATCCCTGAAAGAGTTAGTACTTGGTTCTTAATCCACGGTGATACAACAAATGGAGCTCATTGATGATGAAGTGATCTGCTCCGAATATGCTGCCTTGGAAGTGTAGCAAAACTTCTCTGCAGTGCTACAGGCGCTTGATTGACGTTCACGACAAACATTATGCCCGATTTCAACCATATAACATATAATAACTACTGCAATTTTTCTGCAGGTATGGAACCATATTGGACAATCAAAGATAAATGTACCAATTGTTAATTCGTTCCTGTGCATGTAACTATGTTGAACTTTTGAGGACATACGCTTGAAATTTATTTTTGGAATCACATGTAATAAGTGGAAACGTTTTAAAGATAAAGCAATAATTTGTTCGGTTCACTTAATCTTCTCTGACAGCACTTTCTCTTGGGTTGAATTTTCTCTGATCGAGAGAGATTATGCAGCAAATGGAGTCTGCAATCTTGTATTTTTATTATTCATCTGATGGAAGGAGACAATTTGAACTAAAAGGTTGTAGTTTGTAGTTTTAGTTGGCGATAAGGAAGATTATCATACCATAAAATTGGACATTTCAAGAACTCAGGGACCTTATGTCACTGAGTATTGGAGAGGAAGGCCTTCTAAATATTCGTTTTTATAAGATAATTTACGCTCCTGGACTTGTCATAGCTTATTCCCCTCAAGATGTGATCAATATTTGCTTTTAGGAACATTCCTCAATCGTAAAATAAAGTTCAATTATAAGGTGCTAACCATGTGGAATTTACACATTTTCAAAATCTTGAAAATTTGTAATCAAGAAACTTGCATTCTTTATTTCTTAACGACAGAGTGCTACAAAACAAGTTTATTTTCTCTCACCAATACAAAATGGTGACATCTGAAACAAGACGCCCATGTTAACTTCTCTGGCGGCGTCCTGGAAAGGTTCTTCGGAGATAATGCCCTTTAAGATTCGCTTAAGTATCCTTGAAAGCGCAAGGACCATGAATTACGGATTCCTGGTTTGTATTGACAAATTGATTCTGCCGTAACTACAAATTGGGTTGAGATAAAGAGACTGCAAGCTGTAATAATCCACCATTTGTTTAGGAAATTCAATATACTTAATTCATAAGATCCCAGTGTGTGCCACCAATTTTATTTCGGAAGTGAAAAATTTCTGTGCGGAAAGACACAGTTGTTCAAAGTTCAGATTTGGAGTAGATAAATTAGAATAATCACTTCAACACCTTGGATCTGTTTCTGAAGTTCTCTGTTGTAAGCAATTGCTAGTAACGATTGTCTTTGCTGGTTGCAGAGCGGGAGTGTAAAACTTCAAGCTACCTTATCCATAATTCTGGAAAGCACTTTAGCTTCATTGTTACTTCTAGGTATCATGTTCTTCTCAGAAAATATAGATGACACAACTAAGGATATCAAATGGTTGAGCCTATGTGCTGATATGTCCTGAGAATAAAGTATACAGCACACAAGAAGCAGAGATCTGTTTCCAGAAACTAGGGCCAAAGCCCTATCTGTTCCGACTTTGTTGCATATCACAAATGTGTAGCATAATCACTACTGTTCTTGGTCTTTATTCCAATCCCAAATGTTCCAGGCAGCAGAGTTCTACTCTTCAGGAAGCATCGTTTTAGTACCTTCAACCAGAAACTATACAGAGGGATTAGCATATGGGAACTGAACTCAGTCATGCTTTATGAAGCAGTAACAAAAAAGAATAATGCATAGGGACCAACTTCTGAATTTGGAAGCCTAATATTACATCAATAGTACAGAAATAAACTAGACACATGAGAAGGGGAAACTAATAGAGGTAGACTACTTTTCACAAATATGGGACTACTTGATCTAGGATATGACATGCAGAAGATTGATATGATTAAACTGAACAGCGGTTTCTGTTCCAGCTAACAGAGATCACCAAAACACTATCAGCAGCAAAAATGTGTAAACTTACCATCCAGAAAAGCAACAAATGTGAAAAGTTACCAGACAAAATGTTTTCATATATGCAAATGCTTTCCAAGACCAAGGACTGGCCGTGAATGATTTTCAGTGTCTCCTACAAGAGCCTATCTTTCATCACAACAGTAAAAGCAGCATAGTGTGGTTCAAAAGCTCGTGCTGAAAGACAACAAATGACTTTAAGCACAGTGAAGAAATCAAAGCAAAAATATCTCCAGAGCATCAGAAAACTTAAATTTAACAATGATTCTACAATAGAAGACTCATAAGTCACCGAGAGTTTCATGTCTAGTTTGCAAAAGAGCAGAGCTATTCACACTTCACAAAAAGCTTCTCCTGCTTCACAAAGTATAATGCATACAAAACTGCATCAAACAGCGAAGTTAAAGGGCCAAAAAAATATTCAAACTATGTTTACATTGTTCTTTTTAATAAATTCTGAGATCTCAGCATTGCCAAAAGTAAAATGGACTAAATATCCTCTATAGCATGTCTGATTTCTAGACAACAGTGCAGTAAAAGGTTTCAAGCATAGATACCATATGTTTCCGGCATGATGATTTTGTGGAGCTTGTGGTAAGAAGATAGGTGTAGAAAATAGTGCAATCTTCCGTGTTCGCATGAGTAAGACTCCCCTCCAAAAGCTTTAAGTTGCCTGCTTTCTACTCCAAGATAGAGGAGTTCCTTGATCGTCATATTCTTTTTTCTTAATGGTCACAGCATGGGAAGTCATTACCTCGGATTTGATGATGTCCTACTTGAACAATATTGATCAATGTTTTCCCTTTCCTAGGAGGGTAAATAAACTTCAATTTTTGCTTTGGACCATTGACTAGTAGTTCAATTTTTTTCAGGTCTCTTGATTTTCCAACAACCTGGAAATGGGAAAGACAACCACAAAGGGATCAAGAACTTCTGCAAAACATCAGAAATATCATTAAGTAGAGGTAAACTCTGAGCAGAGACTCCAGGTAAATTGGAAGAATGCAACATGTCTCTAAAAAGGAATCAATACGATAGCAATTCATTCCTCAAATTCACAGAATACTAAAAGCAGGATGAACCAACAGCTCAACACGATACTAAAAGTAACCAAACTAATCATGTACTAAAAAAAAATGGACTGCCATTTAAACAAAGGAATTTGACACGATAATATGTTGAAGCCTTTAAAAGTATTTCAAAATCACATCTAAGGAAAATAAGCAACAAGCATGCTTTTTGATTATCTGGCTCAACTTGCGGTCCAAGACTCATCAGAAGGATCAAAAGTTGGTGTTTTCTTCTCAGAAAGTAAAGAAGCGTGAAAATAAAAATGAGAGAGAGAGGTGAATATGGATTCAAAAGACAATGTGGTGCTGGTGGCAGTGCTGCTGAAGATGGCAGCTGTTACCGAACACTTTCATACGAGAGAAGATGAGGGTTCAAATGCAATATAGCCTCCTAGGGTTGTTAGACGCTTCTACAACACCAAAAATTATATAACATCAATTAACACCTAATAAAATCACAAGGCATTCGGTCATTTTGCTCAAGGAATAGATAATAAAATCCGAATGCAGAACAAAAAGAGGGAAAAAAAGGGCATATTATCTTCCCTGCAGCCACTTCCTCATTTTAGGCCATAAATGGCTATCCTAGTAAGTTGCACACGAATGTTCTATATCAGACAACAAAAGTTTTTTAAACTTAGGAGTGCAATAAAGAATCCCATTGGTCGACCATATTTTAATTGATAAAAAAATAGATAAAGAATAGCTAATGGCTGAATTCTAAGGCTCTTTTATATAGAAACAGAAATTAATCAGCTCAGAGAAAAATAAGATGTGGTAATATAACTGACATAGGCCAATAGCAAGGCGACAAGAATGCTTACCATGTGTGATTGGGAACGCTGCAGTGACACATCATTAAGCGGTTAATTGGCTTGTTATCCAGAACAGCCATTGCTGTCTTTACTACCTCCTGTTCTCAGCCCATCTATCATGTATTCTTTCTCTTGAACAATTCCTTCAACATCTTCTGGGCAGCAGCCTTTTTTCCTGGCCTAGCAAATGCAGAACTGATACGTAAAAGTGTACTTTCACATGGAACAAACCCTTTCTCGTGCATTTCTGAGAATAATCTTTTTGCCTCAGCTCGATATGTGTCTTTCAATGTCCTGTCCAACTCCAATCGATTAGAAAGATTGCACCAACCACAGATTAGTATGTCATAAGTTGAAGAATTAGGAGACACCCCTCTCACCCGCATCTCATTTAGAAGCTCCCTAGCTTGTGTCATCTTTCCGACCTTAGCAAAATCACTAATGAGCACATTGTAGGTGCTAGTTTTGGGAACAAAGCCTTTGGTCACCATTTCACAGTAGAGTTTTATTGATTCCTTCTTATTCCCAAGCTTACCATGTCCAGAAACCAAAATATCATATGTAGAAGCATCAAGGAGGAATCCTCTATCCTTCATTTCACCAAGCAATTCTTTTGCCTCTCTCATCAAACAAGCATCTGAAAGACCACCTAGAAGGAGATTGTAAGTTAAAATATTTGGACAAATTCCTTCCGCCAACATCCTAGAATATACAGCAAAGGCCCTTTTCACATGACTGCTTACGCAATACCCACGGATAAGTGCATTGTAGGTGATAGTATCTGCTAAAATTCCTCTTTGTGTCATTTCTTCCAACACTGAAGTGGCTTTCTTAGTCATACCTAGTCTGCATAAGGTAGTGATGAGAGTATTATAAACTGCCTGATTAAGTTTAAGCCCCATAGCTATGAGTTGTTCATGCTTTTCGAAAATGATATCTGCAATTTTACTCCTAGATGCCGCATCAAGCATAACCCTATAGATAGTTAGCGAAGGTTGAATCCCCAAAATGAACATTTCATTCAAGATGTTTGTTGCTCTTTTAATATCACCACCATCACAAAGCCCTATAATCAGAATATTACAGGTGATTGAATTTGGTATTAAGCCTTGCCTCTTCATCTCATCCCATAGTCTCAAAGCATCATCTAAGTCACCCTGTTTGCAGTAGGCATTAATCATGGTGTTAAATGTCACCAGGTCTGGAGACAAACCCAACTCACTCATTCTCGAATAAACAGATTGAGGTTCAAATTTTCCAAGCCTGAATAAACCATTAATCAGAGCATTATATGCAACAACATCAAAACTTATGTTTCTCTGTGTCATTTCATCAGCGATGTTAAGAGCAGCCGACTCGTCTCCAACTTTAAAGAACCAATCCATTAAGGAAGTATAAGTGACTTGGTCAGGCAGAACATCCCTGGACATCATATCTGTGACCAATCCCTCAGCCCTCTCCATGTTTCTTCCTCGTTTCAGGTTGTTCACGAAAGCATCAAGTATTAAATTGTTCTCCTTTAATCCTCCAACTTTCATTTCCTTATATAGATCAAACGCAATTTTTTGCTCACCTGCCTTCAAATAGCCATCAATTAATGTTGCATAAACAAAAGCATTTGGCAAGATATTTCGTTGCACCATCTTTCTGAATACATTAACAGCTTCATCAAGCATTCCTTCCTTCGTATAGCCATTTATGATAGACGAATAAGTAATGACATTTGGAAAAACATGCTTCTCCTCCATTTCTTGCAATACAGACTCTGCAGTTTCCATGTCTCCTAATTTACAAAGCCCATCGATCAATGCAGAATAGGTAATACAGTTTGGAACTAGATTAAGCTTGGAAAATGTCCTGAAGATGTCCCCAGCCTCATTGGATTTCCCAACCTTAAAAAGCCCATCCATAAAAGCAGTAAGCATGATCACATCAAAAGGAATACCTCGAACTATGATTTGGCTCTGAAGCATAAAAGCTTCAAGAGTTCTCCCAGCCTTAAACAAGGAATCAACAATTATAGTGTATGATACATTGTTAGGGTCCACACCCATCTTCTCCATCTCCTTCATAAGTAAGTTTGCTTCAGCAAATCTTCCATGCTTGCAAAGCCCATATATGATGGAGCTTTGAGCGACTACGTCAGGGAAGAACCCATTAATAACCATTTCCTCGTACACAGAAAGTGCTTCCTCAAGTTCAAGCTGCTTACAGTATGCACTAATGAGGGTAGTATGAGTAATAAGATTTGGTTTCAAATCCAGATTGTAAGTCCGATCCTCAATGTCATCAACTTTCAACACTTCACAATCTTCGTTCCTCTGACCCCCCATAATCTCATCAATAAGATTCTTGGCCCTAAGAAAATCACCAGTCTTGCAAAACCCATCTATCAAAGTGTTATACGTAACAATATCGGGAAAAAAGCCCTTCTTTCTCATACTCTCCATCAATTTGAGCGCTTCATTAGTTTCCCCAGCTTTGCAATATCCATTAATCAACATGTTCCAACCCACAACATCTCGAGGAATGCCACCATTAACCAAATCATCCATGACCCACTCCGCGTACTTTAGCAACCCAATTTGGCAAAACCCATTAACCAATATATTGCAGGTAAAAGAGTCTATATACACGCCATTCTTTACCATTTCAGATAAAAGTCCAAATGCCTCATACGTCAATCCTTGTTTACACAATCCCCAAATGACGGTATTATAGGTCACTGTATCAATTTCCGCACTCCTAAGCAAATCCAATCGCCAAATCCAACTTACCCACTTTGCATAAAGAATGAACCAATATGTTGGAAGTGAAAACATTAGGCGAAACCCCGCTAGCGAGCATATCATTGTAAAGAATCCATACCTGAGACACCAAGCCAGAGGCATTGAATTCGTACAGAAGCCGATTCCAAATGTACAAAATTGGAATGATACCGTGGTTTCGCATGGAGAAGAAGGTCTCCGAAGCTTTGGAAAATCTCCCACAGGCCAGGTAGAGATGGATGAGGGTGAAAAAGAACGAGGCATAGAGATGGGTCTTTGAGGGTGAGATAGGACCGACGTTGGTGTTGCTGCAAGCTGGGGGAGGGATGTTTGTGAGATAGGAAAGCGGGATTTGGACCGGTTTTAGGTGCTTGGTGGGCGAAGACGAAGAGAAGCACTGCGAGAGAAAAGCAAACGAAGGGAGTGTCTTTCTTTGCTTCTTCAAATGCTTGATCATTGTTCAAGTCTCTTCTTCAATCAAACATGTTGTTGTGAAGTATTCACGAGAGTGTGAATGTCTCCGCTATCCTTCAGGCCTCCACTCTATATATATCGCTCTTTGCGGTGCGACTTGGGCAGAGTGCTGGTGCATCAGCAGGTCTAAAAATTCGAAGAGAAACACGAGAGACGTGAAGAACAAAAGCAAATGAAGATACAAAATAACTCAATACTTGCATCAAAGACTGATCAGGTTGGTGGGCGGTCAGCAGGTTTGAGGAGTTGTGCGCCGCACTACTGAAACGGAAGGTGATTCCACAGCCACAGCTCTGATACCACTGGTTAGGCGGTTCACAAAGTAACTGAGCTTTGGTATGTTTGTAAACCGATCCAGCAATTACAATGATTCCTTTTTTTTTTTTTTTTTAAGTGGTTCTAATAGTCTAAAAAATTCATCATTTATTAGTTTTTAGACTTTTAATATACTAACCAAGAATCTTAGCATTTGATATTAAAACTAATCTCATATCTTGGCTTTAAATCTTGACATAACTAAACATATAATGTAGCTAGCTTGTATGTAACTTCGAAGATAAAAAAGAATGTGAGGAGTGAGTTGCCAATAACAAAGGCCATTACTTAAGTAATTTTCATACCATCCTATGGAACATGCAATTATTTAAAATGAATAATGCTTGATTAATTTTTAACTTTAGAGTTTTAAACATAATGATTGAGTATTTTGTAATAATAGCAAATCCATAATTCTTGTCATTTTAGTTTTGTACGTTTAGTCTTTTAACTAACTAGTTTAGTGGTAAGTTAGTAAGGATTTTAACCGTTATGTCTTGTTTGCATAAATTGGATACGTGTATTGTAATATTAAACTTTTTTTTTTTTGTATGTTTAGTCTTTTAATTCTACTAACTTGATAAGGAGAGAGAAAAATAAGTTGGCCCAAAACCATTTTATAGGAAGACAATTTAGGCCCAGAATGGGGAGTATGGGCCTTATAATTTAAAAAGTATAAAGCAAAAACCCAAACCCTAACCCTTAGTGTGAATTTTCTCTTGTCTCTCAGTTTCCCTGAGAAAGTCTCGGGCATTTCTTCTGATCTCCATTCCAATGAACCGGTAACAAACAAGCCAGCAAGAAGAATAATGGCGAGTAAATCACAACAACTCTGTTGGTCACGCCTCCTTCTCCATCATCGAACCCTGAAGACAACCATCAAACACCCTCAACACTTTTGCCGGAAAATATATACTGTCCCGCACTTTCCGACCTCCCAAACGCCGCATTTCTCATTTCTAACCAAGGCCCATTATTCCGCTGCCTCAGACAGGGTGGTCAAGGACCTTCTGGCGGAGGTGGAGAAAGATAGGCAGAGAGAGAGAGAGCAAAGGATAAGGGCAGGCTTGGACACCAAAGACATTGATGCTGAAGCTGATGAGGACTACCTGGGGGTTACGCCGCTGATAGAGAAGATTCAGGCGCAGAGGGATACTGGGGACCCGAACGCCCGTCAAGAACCGGACTACGATAGCGATCAAGACGACGAGCGGTTTAAGCCTGAGGCCATGAAGAAGAGGCGGGATCAGTTCCGGAGAAAGTTTAAGCGGCATCGGGAGTTGCTCGATAACTTCACCGATGCTGGTATGAATGGCTTGGGCTTGTCTGTTCGCTTCTTTGTTTAGATGGCTTAGTCTTTGGTCGTTACTATTCCATGGGAAGAGTTGAAATTGTGTGTATGGTTGCTTACAAAGGGTGGAAGAGATGTGGAAATGAATTGGGAGTACTGGGTTGCTGCTTGTTCCTTTTGTTGTTTGTAATTTGGGATGATACATTTAGCGACTTAGAAAGAGTTATAGAAAACGGAGATTCGTTATTAGATTCTTAGCGCTCTATTTTACACCTTAGTTTGATTAATAAATTTATTCTTTTTTTTTTCCAAACAATTCTGTAGTTTTCTGTGGAAATTGTCAGTCAGATTGTGTGGGAAAACGGATAAAGATAATTAGAATTGAATGGTCTATTAGTTTATTAATATCGAGTGCAAAAGGGACTTTGTTTTGCTAGCTTTAGGGGTTGAAGATCTTAGGATATCTTTTCTGCAATGAAATTTCTGTTACTTGGTGAAAAAAGTTCACTTCTTGTTTGCTGCAGAATATAGTGATCTAGTGAATTTAGCCTGACCCTAAAATAATTAAAAGTACAATATCTTCAATATTCTTCTTTACTAAACTCTGTAGAAATAAGAGATTTAGTTGATATACTTTTCCTGTTCCTTTGCAACATATTTGTGCTGTATCCAAACTGACCTTCATGATCAACGATGTTGGTTTTGATGTTTAGACACAAATCCTGGATTCCTCTGTAAGCAAGAGAAACTGTTAAATATGAAAAATAAAAACAAGGAAGACCGTCAAATTTTGACTCTTTTTTCTTTCGTCTGTTTTCTGTCCTACACAATGGATTATTAATTTCCCATATGCTTGCTTTGGTTTGTCTATGTTTTCTGACCCAATCTCTCTTGGATCAAATGGAAGTACTACTCCCCATAAGACGAGGTGGTGGATGAGGTTACACATTTAAGTCCCATAGAGTGCATGAGTTGGTTACAAGTAAAAGAGAAAATATGAGTTGCTTTACACGAATTGATTTGAGTTCTTTTTTGGAATTATCAAACAGAAACGCTTGATGATGCCTTCAAATGGATGAATAAAATAGACAAGTTTGAGCAAAAACATTTCCAACTTTGGCTTGAGTATCGGGTCATTGGTGAGTTGATGAACCGTCTAAAAGTAGCCGAGGGAAAGGATAAATTCATTCTTCAGCAGAAATTAAATAGGGCTATGAGGTTGGTAGAATGGAAGGAAGCTTTTGATCCTAAGAATCCTGCCAATTTTGGAGTTATTCAGTATGGACGGGCTGGGGCTTCTGCTGATCTTATGGAGCACGGTGGATCAAAGCAAATGCTACGGGGGGAGGATGATGATGATGAGGAAGAGTTTGATGACATGAAAGAAAGGGACGACATCCTATTAGAGAAGCTTGATGCCATTGACAAAAATCTTGAACAGAAGCTAGCAGAGTTGGATCATACATTTGGAAAGAAGGGTAAGATTTTAGAGGAAGAAATCAGAGTTCTTGCTGAGGAAAGAAATGAGTTGACAGAGAAGAAAAGAAGACCTCTTTACCGTATAGTAAGTGCATGTGATCATCCTGCAAGGTTTTTGTTGATAGATAAAGTAAATCATGATTGAAAATGTTTGATTAGTCTAAGTGTTGGTAGATTGAGGAAATGTGTTGTGTCAAGGTGATGTTCCTTTTTTTCCATCTTCACCTTGTCAATTTGTCATGCAAGTACCTTAAGGGTTCTGTTGGTTGTAGCTTTTTCTTCTCTTCATTTCACATTGCCTTTTTTTGTTTCTTCTATCATGAACGTTCCAAAAAATTTCATTTGTTTTCATTGAAGTTAACTTTCGCAAACTTTTCTTGCTGATTCAATTCATCTAGTTAAATGTTGCCATAATCTGTTGCATTTAGTTATGATGTAAAAGGACTTAAATACCAATAACTGTTAATATATCATGAAAAACCTGCTGGAACAGTTGCTAACTACATGAATGTCTTACTGATTAGTGGGGAGTTTTGTTCTTCTTATATCTTCTTAATTATGGCTTACTTTGTGCTCATTAACCAGTGGTCGTATCAAGGGCAACTTCCCTGATAAAGTGGGATTCTATCCTTTGGTCAATAGGAATATATGTGTATCTGGCACTGCATTTTCTTTAAAAGGTTTGCTGGAAATTCATTGTGCCGTTGAGCTTCTGGGTACTTTGTTTAGATTTGACTTTTTTATTGTAGACCATTCACACGGGAGAAAATTATTATCTTACTGTTCAGCAAGAAGAATTGAATTTTTCAGTATTCGCATTCCTCTATGTCAGCTTCCCAACCATGTGAATGAACTTTTGGTTGACAAGGAAATCAGTGTGGGGCCAATTGTTTAAATATCATAAATAAACTCCTATGCTACCTGAAAATAGAAATAAATGTGTGTTACATGCATAGTGAATGCCTTGTCCTGAAAGATGTATGGCAATTATTTTGGGGCAAAGTTTTCTTCTTTTTACGAACTTTTATGCAGTTATTCTTTCTTTTCAGTTTTCTGCTGTCTTCATTGTAATTTTTGCTGCATTATTTTCCTTTTTCTTTTTTTTTTTTACTTTCTCCTGTTTAAGTTTTTTAATCGTTCCACTCGTTCTGCTTAAACTCAAGTATGCTATAATCTAATGGCAGGGTTTTGATATGAAAGTGCTTAATGTGAATCGAACCTGTAAAGTTACAAAGGTATTGACTCCATTCAGTTTCTCTTTATTCTGAATAATGTTTCGTTTATCAATTTGTTCCCTAATCTATATGTTCTAGGGTGGGCAAGTGGCCAAATTTGCTGCTATTGTAGCCTGTGGAAACTATCATGGCGCTATTGGTTTTGCTAAAGCCAAAGGCCCTACAGTTCCCGTTGCTATTCAAAAGGTATCTTTTCTGGTGTGATTAGTTCTTTATGAATTCTTTTCCATCATGCTTGTTTTATCTCCTGTTTTCTAAGTCAAATTTACTTGATTTGATTACCAACATGTTAGATTCAGAATTCAGATCTAGGTCATAAATATTGGAGATTTAGGAACTTGCAAATTGAATGGTTAGATTTACTATCCAAAGTCTATTGTTTGATGGGGTGTCTGATCATTTAATTGGAACTGGTTTGAACAAAATTCAGGAAAACTGGAATTTGGCTCCTGAAACCTTGTGATCATTTATTTTTTGGTCCTTTGAGCAACATATTTAGTGACATTGAGCCTAAACTTTATAGTTTCAGTCTCAACCCATCATCCAAAAATCTTTTAAGTATTGCAGAGGGCATTAACAAATAACAGATGATATGACCTATTTTGTCACATTTGACTGATGTCGTGGCATTTTCTGTCAACATTTATTTATCCTTGTACTCAAAATGAGACAAGGTCTCCCTTTCTTGTCCTCTCCTTCTTCTTTCTCTCTTTGCAGTCTTGGCTTATTAATCCTTGGCAACCATAGGAGGTTAAGGCTCCTTACTCCCCCGCATAACAAGACAAGTGAAGTTGCAGTTGAAAATCATGAGATTCATGTACTCTTCATCTTCATAACCATTAAACAGAGTACAAGTCTCAAATTTTAGCAAATGGTAGTACAAGCAAGAATAACCACGAGAACACTGGATCTGCAAAAAATCTGGTCGAAACCCCAATATCTAAACCAGAAAGGCAACACGTGAACCACCACAAGCATCGTGGTGGAAAGTGTCATCCATCAAATAGTATAGCGAGTGGTGATACAGCCTCGAGCTCCTGATCTGGGGTGCTTGCCCAACACAGTTAAGGGCATGGTCAATACCCTTGTAATAATCCCATCGAAATGGCAGTACTAGGCCCCAACTACTATTGTCTCCACAATTCTAACCATTCTTTCTTTCCTAATGGCAATAGAAACGGAACTTGGAAATTTAGAAGGATGGAGATAAATAGAGCTTGCTGCTTATTATTGTGAGCCGAAGCAGTTATGCCATTTGAGTGATATTGATATCCACATGGACACTTGGGATAAGATGCATTTGGTGATGGTCATGTGCTAACATCATTTATATAATCTAGTGGATTCGAATGTAAGATTGACATTAAAACTATTTTAAAAGTTCAGGCTTAACATTGCTATGTTTTGAAGTTTAGGGATCAACTGGAATCTTACCCAAGGTAGAGGGTCAAAATTACAGTTTGCACTTTTCATCACAGTGGGATATCCACGTGAATGTCATGTCTTTGTCCAAAGCATAAAAACTTAGATGTTAAATGCAATTCTAAAAGAAAAAAAAAAATAGAAACAAAACTCTTTCTCTATCTAGCTGAGGTTGATGGCGATCTCGATCTCATACTTACAACTTGGCCTGTCTTAAGCTGTGGATCACTATTTTCTTCATCTTTACATGTTTTAGATGCTCTTTCTTTTGCCTTTGATGCAATCTATATTGCTGCACAGGTGGTTGTCATTTGCTTTCATTGCCCATGGCCAGATCAAATCTGCTGTTTTTCATTGTCTAGTCGAGTCCCCGAATTTTGCCATTTTGGCTGATTTTGTTTCTCATCCTTGGATGCTTTCTGCAGGCTTAAACTTAGTATCATAGTTAAGAATCCAAATGACCAATTAACCCTGTGATTGGAGTAACTATTGTGACCCCTTCCATTTTTTCAAAGAAAAACCTTAGCCTTTCTTCTTGTGTGCTTAAAGTCTCTTCCCTATATTGGAACCTAAATTATGAAGATTTCTCATTTCAATTGCTCCAACTGACTGATTGGTTCGAAAACTACCAGGCACGCGAGAAATGCTATCAGAATATTCACTATTGGGAGCGGCACGAGGACCATACAATTGCACAAGCAATTCAAGCATCATATAAAAAAACCAAGGTATTCATCTATATTTCTATTGGGATTCCTTATATTTTTCTATCTGAGCGAGTATTTTCTTTTATTTCCCTCGTTTCTTGGATTTGCAAACTTTTTAGGTGTATCTTTGGCCTGCACCCACCAGAACGGGTGTAAAAGGAGGGAAAAAAATTGTCCAACCCATCTTGTCCTTAGCTGGTTTTAAAAATATCAAGTCTAAGGTAATCAGCTAATATCTAAATACGTGCAAATGGTTATTTCCTGCATTGTTGGTGTTTGCTCTAAGCATGAAAACGCTTGATAGGTTATTGGTTCAAGGAATCCTTTCAACACTATTAAGGCTCTCATGAAAGCAATGAATTTAGTAAGTACCCCTTCTTACTAAATTATGGGTGCTTTTAGATTTATTTATCCTCTTAGATTTGATGTTGAGCTGTTCTTACTTGTGAACCTCACAGATCGAAACTCCAAAGGATGTCCAAGAGAAGTTTGGTCGGACTGTTGTTGAGAAGTACTTGCTATGATAGGTTTGCTTTTTAAGATCCGCTTCAATGCTTCCAGAATACACTTGTATCTCCTTCAATGTCAAAAGTTAGATGATGAAAAATGCAGATTTTTGCCACACCCTTATTGTTTTAGTTCTTTTCGGCACCTCCATGGCCTTCTCTTCATCGACACTTTCCTCTAGTAATTTGAAACTTTTACCTTAATCTTCATCCCATTTTTATGAGGATATGATTGTTCTGTAGACATTTTCACCAAAGATAAAGGAGAGAATGTTTTGGGCTCTATATTTCAATAGCATGACTCAAAAAACTTCAAGGTTGGTTCATCCCTTTAAGTTGGTGTAAAACTTTGAATACCATTACACGTATTCGTAGCCTGACATCGGACCCCAGCGGACCCATGTTAGCGAGAGCAGAAACTTTTCTTCAACTTTCGGCAAAGTTCTTTGTTTTCTTCCTTTTGATTTGGATATTATTAACCCTTGAAATCCCCAAGGATTGCTAGCTGTACCCACCTGCCCCTTTGCGAGGCTTTCGGTACCTGAAACCGAATATTCTCATCCAGAGATCCACAGTCTAATTTGAATCCCGCATACGGGAGGATTTGGGATCTTCATCCATGCTCATCATAATTTTAATCACATACATACATCTAATTTAGTCTTAATCTTTAGTCGTCATAATCAACTAATCAATTAATCAAATTATTTAAGCTTTTATAATTACTTAATTATATAATAAAAAATACTTCATATGCAAAAGAAAATTGGAAAAATGAAAATGCACAAATACTATTTCTAGACCCTCTATTTGTGGGAAATGGAATGCTGTATCAATTTTTAAAACCATATAACCCCAGAAGGACGTGAAATATCATTTTCAGCCACTGGAAGAACCGGAAGAATATTCTATGCTAGAGCACATCGCCACGCGTCACGCACTAACAATACCAACACACACATATTCTACCTTCCGAGCCACTGTATCGATGTCCTGATATATAGAAAACCCGAAAAGCCGCGCATTTTTCAGCAGTACGTTGCTCTGATCACAGATTGTATCCGGAGTTGTAATGGTGTCGTCGGACGGACGGAGACGGGATCCAAACCCGATCCGGCAGCTGCTCGGGCTCGGGTTCTGGGCGCAGGGCTTCAGGTGCTTCCCCTGGATGGCGGTGAACTTCTTTCTGAAGGACGGCCTCAACGTGGACCCTGCCACGCTACAGCTCCTCCAGAACTCGGCGAATCTTCCCATGGTCGCTAAGCCACTCTACGGCATCGTTTCCGACGCCGTTTACGTTGCCGGCCAGCACCGCATTCCCTACATAGCCGTGGGAGGTAATGAAAAAATGAAATCCAACTTGTCCGACTTGTTGGTTTGGAAATTCTGTTTGTTTTGTGTTCTGTGTTTGTTGTCACTGAAGATTTTGTTCGGAAACAGAATAGGAGTGGCAGTATGGAAGACGATGGAATTAGTGATTCTAATTGAGATTCAGAAAAGTAATATTGATACTCTATGAATGTGATATTAAAGTGAAAGTGGCAGAGATGCAAAGTGCTGAAGTCCTTTTGCTTTCTTTATGAAAAGCGAAATTATTCTTCCCCTTTTGCTAAAGAAGACACGGATCTCAAACGTTTATGTAGTAGACAGTTCCTAGTTAAACACTATCTTGTCATTCATCTGCTTTATTTCGAAATATATCTCCTATTTATAATTTCTGGTTATATTAATGGCTGTTGTTATTTTAAAAGCAGTAAGGAGTATCTCACAAGATTTCATATTAGTAGGGCAGGAAGTAGCAAACAATCTAAGGTCAGCTGCTCAGCCAAAAACATAGATCCCTAGTTTGTTTTATATGACATTTCCTTCTGATTCTACGCAAGCGTTATTTAAGAATTCTTCTTTTGTGGCATAAAATATTTTAGTAGGGTTAATCCTTCTAACCTTATTGTTGGGGAATAGCAATATTCTATCCATACTATCAGAAGTATTTTGGTCTGATATTCCTATGGTCCAATGTGGATTTTTATCCTAGTAAAGAACGGAGAAACTTGATGCAAAAACTGATGATGGAAAGTTATGATTGTTCATGGAAATGGTCTAACTGTCTTTGCATGGTCTCTAACAGACATTGTATGTCCCACTTGGGAATGGAGGGATATGTACTCTTTCTGAGTGGTTGAAAGAAGAAACTCGTTGCATTTATGAGGAACTTAAGAAAAAGTCACCAAAATTCTTGGAGCAGAACAATGTATTGATTTTGTTGCTAAGATATGTGCAACTTTCAGCATGATAAAAATGGCTTCCTTATTATTTCTTGGGCTGCCAAATTTCTAAAAATAGGTTGGATAGTCTTCAACGAGGGTATTGGCATCATTCAATCCATTGTGATTGTAATATCTCATAATATTACAGGAATTCTTAAAGTCTTGATATCGTGCAGCCAAATTTGTCATTGAAAAAGGGGGGAAGTGGTTTTTGTGTGTGTGTGTTTCCAACAGAAAAGTAAAGGGGCAATGGTGTACTACAATACTTTATGTATATATGCTTCATATAACTGAAAGATATCATCCCTTATGATGTGTTTTCTCATAATATTGGACCTGATCTTTTCTTTGCGTTTTTTATATTTATAACTTACTATTTTGGTGATCCAATAAATTTCTTGCTTGGAACAACTAATTTACTGTTTCTATGTTGTTACGTTCCTGGCTAGTTCTTGATGCGTAAGATAATGATACAATTAGTTCACCCAGCTTGGATTGTCATTGCTCCTATTGACTATTCACTCGTTTTCTATGCCTATACGATGTAAATGAGTTGATACCTATCTAGTTTGTTTATGCCAATGGTGATTCACGAAAGGCATGAGGTTGTCTGCTTCTTGAAATCTTTTTACTAAGGATGCATAATGGTGTCTAGCTGCTTTTGCAGCTGGTAGATCTTTCCTGTGATCTATCTGCTGTTTTTTACCTAACCAAATTGCTTATTTGGACCTAAACACTAGAAATAAACAGGTTTGAGAGTTTATCTTGAACAGGATGCCTAATGCACTCTTGTTGCCTCATTGTAAGAGATGTCAATTAGATCCCGATGGTTTAATTACTTCAAAAACACCAAAATTGTTTAAATTTCCACCATATCTGAAGTTATACGTTGTAATGATTAGCTGATGCTTGTAAAAGAAAGGACTGATTGAAACCATAATCGATTGTATTTCTTAAGTAGAGATGTCTAGCCAAATGTACTCGTTCTGGTTCTAGTGCATCTTTTTGCACGCAGTATAATTTTACATTTTTATTTTCTAATTAATGCCGCAATTTGTTTGTGCAGCTTTATTGCAAGCAGTTTCATGGCTTGCTTTGGCAATGCTCTCCCCATCCAGTATCTCTATCTTCAAGATTTCCATATATCTCCTCCTTAGTAACCTTGGTGCTTCAATAGCTGAGGTTGCTAACGATGCCATTGTTGCAGAGGTAGGAAAAAGACCAACTTCCCCTTCAAAGAGTTCTCAACCATCTTCCTCAGGAGAACTCCAATCATATGTTTGGATGGCTTCTTCTGCTGGCGGAGTCCTTGGGAATCTCATTGGCGGTATTATCATTGATCGATGCTCCCCACAAACTATGTTCTTGTTTACTGGCCTTCTCTTTGCTCTACAGTTTTTCATAACCATTACTGTACGGGAAAGCTCTCTTAACCTTCCCAAGAGTGCTGCCGACGCTGGGATTAGAAAACAACTTTCAGAGCTCTCAGTTGCATTAAGAAAACCTGAGATTGCTTACTCAATAACATGGTTTGCAATGTCTTATGCCATGATTCCAGCACTGACAGGCACCATGTTCTTTTACCAGACACAATATTTGAAAATTGAGTCATCGATTCTGGGTCTTTCTAAGGTCTTTGGTCAGGCAGCGATGCTTCTGTGGAGCGTCATTTATAATCGTCACTTGAAGTCAATCCCCCCAAGGAAGCTGATTTCAGCCATTCAAGTGTTGATGGCAGTATTTATGGTGTCGGATGTGTTGTTTGTTAGGGGGTTTTATCAAAAGATGGGTCTGCCGGATTCTGTATATGTTGTAATCTTCTCAGGCTTGTTGGAGGTTCTCTTCTTCTTTAAGATCCTGCCATTCAGTGTTCTGATAGCGCAGTTCTGCCCTCCAGGTTGTGAAGGATCTCTAATGGCATTTGTCATGTCTGCTATAGCCCTCTCATTCATAGTGAGTGGATACCTTGGAGTAGCACTTGCATCATATGTTGGGGTTACAGGAAATGATTTCTCAGGGCTCCCGCTTGGTCTCATAATACAGGCAGTATGCACGATTTTGCCAATTTATTGGTCATCGTGTATACCTAATGATGTGAAATCAAAATCCAGGACGAAAGAGGAGTAATTCTCTATATACTTTTTTCTAGTTCGTTTTTCTTTCTTGTGCTATACACGGTCATTCACAATGTATTCGTCTCATTTGTCAAGGTTGAATTTTTTTCCATAGCTGTTTTATAGGATAGTGGAGATTCGAATGCTAAATTCTAGAATTTAGAACTTCGAGGTCTATTTGTAGAACTTTTATTGCACCTGGCAATGTCTCGGTGCCATATATGATGATAGATTGGTATTCGTTTAGCTAAAAGAGAAAACGAAGAAGGTTCTGCGGAGGGCATGCAGCCTCCTTAGTCGCACATTGTTTTCCTAAGGTTCATGATCATGATCCACTAAGATTTATAAACCAAATCGAGACACAAAAGCAAGCAAAACCCATAATAACATACATCTGATAGATCAACTTGTAGTAGATATAAGAACTTCATTAAGATCAGAAAACTAAATCTACCAAATCAGGCACATTCAGACATCAGCTAAAATGTTAAGGTGGCACAGCCAGAGGCTGAACAGCAACAACTGAAAACCACACCTGAGACCGCAGTCCAGAATTTCTACACACGGCCATCCCACAAACACTCGAGCCCGACTTTCGCAGCTTTCAGCATGCCCTCGATTTCTTTAGGAGGATTCAGACCCAGGGCATCAGCTCGCTCCCACCGAGCCAGCCTGGTCATTCCCAGGCACGGCCCGTACGCCATGTTCATGTCGAATTGCCGCAGCACTTCCTCATTCTCGTCATGCTCATCTACGATCCAGAACCACGCATTTAATCAGGTTCTCAAATCCATGATTTTCAAAAGAATCGAAAACCACATTGTTTTAGAAACCCTAACCGATCATGGCATAACACAATACACGAGAATCTCAAACAATACCCCAAATTTAAAGAGAGAGAGAAAGAAAGAGAGAGACCTTTGAGGTCTGGGATGCCGTGGGAAAGCAGGGCCGAGGGTTGGGTAACATCGGAGCCTAAAGTAGCGGCGTGATGGGGCGATTTCTTGAGGGAAGCAGCCGGCTTCGAGCCCCTTTTAGTGCCGGGAGACGGCTTAGTGATGCCGCTCTTCTTCTTCTGCCGGAAGAATCCCTTCATATTACCTGATGTCGTCGCCATCTCTCTCTCTCTCTCTCACTCTCTACGTTCCGATTTTGAATTTTATCTCTCTTCCTCCAAGTGTGTTCCCGAGGTGTCTGTAGGATTTTGAATTAATTGATGCCTTTCTTCCACTTTTGTCCTTGTTACCTCTACCTATTCTCAATCTGCCGCCTTTATATCCATTTCCTTTTTCAATTTTCCTTCTTCCTGAACTTTCAGTTTTTTATTCTTTCTTTTGGAATAATCAATTAATCGCTAATTTCCTTTCTTTTTCATGGAGTGCATCTGACATTGTATGAATATATGCTAGAATGTAAGCGTCAAAATCAAATGACAAAAGGTATGAAAATTGCACTAAATACAGAGCCAATGACTCGTCTTCATGTATTTACATCTTCAAAAACTCTCCCTCACGCGTAGACTACCACATACATCACATGTGGATGGATGGAAGCCCAACTTTAGAACCCATATGAGAAAGAACAAAATAGCGGCTTATCTTTGGCTCCAATATCATATAAAGATCAATTACAAGATTAATTGATAAAGAGCAAGAAAGTCCTATCAAATATAAAGGTAAGGGTTTATTTTCATACAACTAACATACGGCATCCATATTTTTAGCACTTCCTTTTCATGCAAGTTGATACAAGTACTGTGTGTAAGTGAATAAAGGCCCAATTTTACAGCCTACATGGGGAGAATAAAACAAAGGCTTATTCCTTAACCTTAATATTATGTAAGGCTTATTTGAAAACCAATTGTCAAAAAGGTGTGGGAATCCTACCAAATATAAAACTAATAATCTATCCTCATGCAACCTATGTAGGACACTATATTTTGAGTACTCTTCCTTACGTATAGTTTGATATAAGCACATTGACATGGATAGTTAAAAACCTAACTTTTAAACGCAAATGAGGGAGGATGGAGAGCTTGATTAAATATAATGCCAATGGTCTATCTTCATGCAACCAATATGAGACACTCATATCTTTAACATAGAAATTAGGTGGAATTAATGAAGAGAAAATGAAGAGAGATTAAAAATTTAGAACTACAGTTTATTGGTTGTATGACAAATGTATTACAACTGAATACACCTTGAGATTCATTCATAATTCCTTATTATCCTGCTACAAGCGGCCCGTGCCAAAACGTCACCCCTTTCGTTAACTGCTTGCACCGAGACACCCATTGTTCGTTTGGGTCTCTTCAAAGACTATTAGTACTTTGGGCCTCCCCTTGACATCTACTATTTCGGGCCTTCGCGTGATTGGGCGTTTTGTAAAGTGCATTGTTGATGAACGTAGTTGTTGAGGAACGTGTAGCACGCAGCCCAAGTGAGCGCCATAAGGCTCCAGAGTCAGCAGCCATTGTATTTAAATAAGCAGTGGGGGCTCGATAGTGGGTAGGAATGTGACCCAAGTCAGACATTGTACTTCATGTGTACCATTCTTTTTTTATTGGTTGAATAGGTAGGTATTTTATATGGAAAGACTTTTTTTTTTATTTGATATGAGAGATAGCACGATAGTCTGAGATTTCGAATGTTTTCTTCATTGTAGTTTATATTAGGGATTTTTTTTACTTTATAACTTCTTGGTAAAGGATAACAAAACATAATAAAATTAGAGGCATCGACCTCTTCGTTACAAAGTCCACGGGGGACATTTTGTCTGTTCCCAAAGTCCATCGCCCGACCTCGAACTAGCCTAGACTTCTAGCTTTTAGAAAGCTCTCGCATAGACTAGGGTTTCCTAATGCTTGGCCGCCCCATCCATCGACTTCCAAGGCCATAATTATTCGCCATAAACGCCACCAACCGCCCGCTTCCCTACCACCATTTTCTCCTTGAAAAGGACCTCTTGAATGACACCACAACAAAAAAAAGTGGGGAAGGTGGGTGCAAGAGATTGTCAACCCTTTCCCACAAATGTGTGCCCCCCCCCATGTGGCTTTCCCGCAAAGAACAAGCCCTTCCTTTTTCTTTGGAACACAGGATCTTTCGATCCTGTAATGATGGTTTCACATTTCAATTTTTTTGTATTTTACTTGTGTCCTAATGTAAATTATTTGAGTAGCTTTCCTTTGTATTTATTTCTTAACAGTTGCATTTCGTGTACCGAAAACGGGTATGATCAGACAGCAACTCATATGCAAGTGGCGCTTTAAGGCACTTCTCGATTTCAGTATGTGCAGAATTTTTTGACCTTTGGGTTCACATCTTGAGCAGGCATGTCAAACCAACTCTTCCTACTAGTATCTTCAAGTTGCTTTTGCCTTAATTTGTTCAACTTTCTTAGGTTCTTGGTTGTACAACAGCTTTTCAATAAGATTGGTCTCAAGGTGCCGTTGTTTCAGTCTCACTTTGAGATTTGTTCTCAGACTCATTAAGGGTTATGGATGACAATTTTGCACCATTGGTCCCCCTGAAAGGTCATTCATTGGCTTGCATTCTACGCCACTAGAGAGAGAGAGAGAGAGAGAGAGAGAGAGAGAGAGAGAAAGAAGAAGAATAAAACCTATAAGCAAGGAGGATCCTTCAACTATTCAATGCTTCTTTTCATGAGAAAAAAAAAGATCTGCATCCTCATTTAAGGTCACAGTCGTCCTTGCATGCCCATCCCTTCGGATTTGTGGAATTTTCTTATCTTGTGGCTCACAAGTCAAGCCTTGAGAATGTGATCGCAACATTGACTGAGCGCACCCATGAAAATTTCAAGTCGTGAAACACAAGTGCCGCAAGGTTCCTCCATATTGACTTCCACGTTCCTTGTGGAGGATTGAGGGAAAGATTGAATTTTTCAAATAAAAGGACATTAGGAAGTCACCGCCCTTTTCTATTAGATTTTGGATTTCAAGCCAGAACACAAATTTGAGAAGGCTTTTATCATACTAAATTCCAAGACTCGGCTCCATGACTTCTTGGACTACATAAACCAAGTGTTTTGCTTTCTTAGATTTTACTTAAAAGACCAAATCATTAGATTTACTAAGCATACAAGTTGAAGTATATAAACAAAAGTGAAACAAATGACGGAAGTTTCAAAGAGATTACTAGAATAATGTTATTGACAGACGAGATGGAATGAACTAGTCTAACAATTTAACATAATGCCAATTGGATCAAGACATGAGAAGAAACAGTTGTAATATCCAAATGATGCCATGAACAGATTAGTCCATCGTATCTTCTACTACACTGAAAGTCGATTCTCCAACTATATGAGATTTAGCCTACTCAAGTTCACTAATTTTCCCTCTAATCATAGCTATAAAATGCCAACTAGAACAATCAGACCAGCTATTTCGTGACCCCTGGCATTGTTGACCAGTGATACGGCCAGTTCTGTGGACTCTGGAGCCTCGCACCAAGCAAATCAATCAATGTACTGTTGAGAACGACGTACGGATCACGATCAATTGTGAAGTATTCGTGTTGTTCGCCGTGCAAGACCAGTTGTAGATGTCGGGCGGACCCTTCCAGCGTATAGACTTGGAGCTCTTCCGCAAACAAAGCCATTAATGCACTCTTGAATGACTTTTGGGAACTGATGCCAGTGACCTTCAAGCAGACAGACTTCTAGTTTTGCTGTCAAATAAAGTGATCAATGCATTCTTGAATGTTTTGCTTAGTGCTAAATAGTTGTAATATTCAAGAGAGAACAAGTATTTATCATCTTCCTTTATCTTTCATACTTTCCCTTTGTTTTAAAGATAAATATAAGACAACGAAAGTATCTTTACCTCGAGGAACAACAACAAAATTATCATTCAAAAGAAAATAATACTCTACCATTTAGAGTTAGAGTTAGGTACATTTCCTGAAGAATTATTTTCAATATGAATGATGACGAAGCATTTGGAAAATAAGACATTCAACAACCCTACAATGAGGAAGTCAATTTCAAACGTTTTTTATGAAGCTAACAACAAATTGAATTGAATAGTTGTTTATTTCAACTCATAGCCAATGATTATTTACTTAGTAGCTTAATTGGAATTATCATATATTTCTACCTAAATAGTGGGGGTTTGAGACAGCAGAGTGTCGTTTTACTCTTTTTTTTTAAAAAATAAATAAAAAAACTCATAGCCAATAGTTTAGGGTTTCATAGTCCTTACAATGAAGTGTTTCCACAGTAACAACAACGACCAAAATCTCTTTAACCATCTAAAACTTTTCACCTAGAAGGCACTAGCTGACTTTCTTCAGAACAATAATGATCATGTCCTCTGCATGTAAGTGGATGATGAGCTCAGCATACGCTAACGACAGTTCGTATTGTTTACCACCTTCTAACTCAAGTCTATAACCCCATTAGATCTTCCATTTCACTCAACTATAACTTGTCAAACTCAACCATGGCTTTTCTAATCAAGTTACCGGATGCCGACAACAAGAAAGAGTCAGCTTTGGGGTGTCCGTGACCAGCTCCCGTAGGCAGACTGGTCCGGTGTTAGGTGAGAGTTGGATTAGGTGGTCCTTCATAGATTGGAGCATGCCCAGATGTAGTCTCTGGCACGAAGCTGAGCTTCGAGTTACAGTAGCCAGTGAAGCGAAACAGTGAAGCTTAGACGCCGAAGGGGACGAAATCCAAGTGTCAAACCGGAGTGTAATGTAACGCAATCATCTCTGACTTGGTCCGACTTTTCCCTGCACTTACTGGACTAGAGCGGTGAAGGACTAAAGATGCACCACAAACGGTTGCCTACACCGATGAATACGGTTAGGTATTCATCACCTTCTTGACTTGACAAAATATTAAGACAAGAAATAGAGATTGAATAGTCACCCAATAATTAAACCATCTCGAAAATATCATAGAAAAGGGTGCAAACTTATCACGAAAAGATTAAGAGGATAACTGCCACTCCTTTAGTTTTAAGGACTTGATTTGGTTATCTTAAACAAGGTTTTTGAAGATAATCTTACAATTTTGAGAATAATAAAAGAAATGAGTGAATTATGTCCTAAAACTTGATAGAATGATTCATTAACCTTTAGAAGTCTAGGACGTGACTTCATTACCTCTAAAAGGGTTGATAATATAAGCTAAATATCCTTTAACTTTGATTTAAGGGATTTATTGGGGGAGGGGAAGATCAAAACTGGGCCTCCCATGTGATAAATTGTATGTCATCTTTTTTTTTTTTTTTTTTTTTAAATAGAGATAGTGTCATTGTCATTTATATTAATAATACAAGTAACCAAACCTAGAGCATAACATAACACCTAACCTAGATGATATGTCACTGAATTGCTAAGACTTGGACTTGAAGACTAATGTTTGCCAAGTATGCATGCCATTTAACTTGTACTAAGAGCTTTGTTCAATGCTTCGTGCAGTAATTTCTATGTCAATAAAGAACATGAATTTTAATTATATCCTTCAAAAGTTACAGAGGCATTAAAAAAAAAACCTAAGGTCCTTCTTTGAAAAAGATGAAAGACGGGAAGTTTTGATAAACTCCCCAACTAAAAATCAGAAAAAAAGATCACAAGGTTCTTTAAATTGTTTCTTATTAGTAATTATTAATAGACAGTGAGATGGCCAATGTGAATGGTAGAAGCAAGAGGCATATGGAGAGAGCAAGCACACCTTGTAATTCTAAACTATTGTACTATATAATATATAGTTGGTTCTGAATGAAATAAGTCAATTTTGAAAAATTAGCATTTTATCCCTTTTTAACCAAACCAAAATATACCATTATGTTTATTACACATGATCATAGATCAAACATAAGAGGTACTAATTTGCCAAATCTCTCTCGTATAATTTGAAAACAATAGTTTAATTACAAATTGTGAAGAATGTTGGTCGAACTTGATGGAAACAGAGCTTCATGTCATCTAAATCCCATCTGTCCCTCTCGATGGTCTTAAACCCCTACTACTCATATTTATTTAAGGTCCTTCTAAGTGTAATTGCCTGAAATATCATACCTCATTGGGATTAAAAGTAGGGCATACGCCTAACTTAAATCCAATATTATATGCCCTCAACAATTTGGTGTTTTTGGTTTTGGAGGGGAGGGGAGGGAACGTGGGGTTGGTGTGTGTTTGAAAGAAAAGCCTTTAAAATAGGATCAAACACATTTAATTCCGTAATTAATGTTTTATTTGAGAAAAGATGATGGATAATAATCCAAATTAAAATCAAGTGCACCAATTGAGAAATATGATAATGATTCATCATAAAATAAGTTTGGAGTGTTATATTAGACGAACGTCATTTTAATGCGTGTAAGTGAGTTGGGTGTACGTGCATTTAGGATAAGAATAACTGCTAAACTTTGACTGAGGCGTTAATAGTAACAATGATAGTATTTGCAAATGGAGGATAGTTGGTTGTGAGAATATGTAAGTCCTTGTTCACAACACAACCCGAAGGAACATCCATCCATCTTTGTTTTGCTTGAACTTACAATGCACGACCAGAGATTGTTTACTTATTAAACCTCGCCTGCTGTTTTAGTTCCTAGCTAAGGATTCCGGCCGAGGTCAGAATTCGGAAGAGTGGAAACTGTCAAAGGGGCAAAAACCGAGATTCATGGACCGCTGAACGTGCTAATGTCTCTATGACCAATATTCTAGCTGGAAAAAGTGAGCCATTCACATTGGGATTTGCAGTATATAAACAAACGGGTATCTTGATCCTGGCAAACTCAACCCACAAGCAGGCGGTAACACTTAGAGATGGAGGTCTGGTTCATCATCCTCTTCTCTGTGTGTGCGTTTTTTGCCTTAAAATCTCTGTTTAGCCTTCTCCGTTCCTCCAATAGCACCCAAAAGAATGAATCAAAAGCCAAGCTCCCACCGGGACCCCGACCTCTTCCCATCCTAGGAAACCTCCTATGGCTTCCCAGAAACGCAGTTGAGCTTAGATATGTCATCGATAAGCTCTCTCAAAAGTATGGGCCTATTCTCACTCTTCGCCTTGGCCATGAACCCCTTATTTTCATTACCTCCTACTCCATTGCCCATCAAGCGCTTGTCCGACATGGCGCCGTCTTTGCAAACCGTCCAGCACTAGTTCCTGTTAGTGCAGTTCTCAGCAACAAGCGCAAGGACATTGGCGCGTCCCCCTACGGACCGACTTGGCGTCTTCTTCGCCGTAACCTTGTATCGGAAATTATCCACCCGAATAAGATGAATTCTTACTATCCCGCTCGCAAGCGGGTCATGGGAACTTTGAATGATAAGATCACTCAAAGTTCCAAGCGCAACGAGGCCATCCATGTCAACGATTGCCTCCACCATGCCGTGTTTTCCTTGTTTATTCTCATGGCTTTTGGTGATATCGGCGAGGATGCGGTTAGAGAAGTTGAAGACATACAATGGAAACTTCTTATGAATTACGCTGACTTTAGTGTGTTCGGCTTCTTCCCAAGGTTGGGAAGATTGCTATTCAGAAATCTCTATAAGAGGTACATAAATCTCTTAAAGACTCAAGATGACATCCTTTTGCCTATAATAAGGGCCCGAAAAAATTTAAGGCAAGAGAAAGGAAAAGAGCTTGAATATGTGTCATACACGGATAGCTTAATGGATTTGCAAGTACCAGGAGAAGAAGATAAGATTCAAGAACTGGATATACTCAGTCTATGCTCCGAGTTCATAAATGCAGGGGCTGACACCACGACAACGATGTTGCAGTGGATCATGGCATATATGGTGAAGTACTCACGTGTTCAAGCCAAAGTCTACGCTGAAATCAGTTCAGTCGTGGGACCAGGAGAGAAAGAGATAAAAGAGGAAGATTTGCACAAGTTCCCATATCTGAAAGCGGTGGTTCTGGAGGTTTCAAGAATGCACCCTCCCAATACCTCCTTAATACCACATTCCGTTACGGAGGATGTGGAATTGTGCGGCTATACCATTCCGAAAGGTACAACGGTGAACATCGTAACGGCATTAATAGGGCGCGATCCAAATGTTTGGGAGAACCCATTGGAGTTTCGACCTGAAAGGTTGTTGACAGGGGATAGGAGTGCTGAAGAAGTGACTGATCTAACAGCTTTTAAGATGCTACCCTTTGGTGCTGGCAGGAGGATGTGTCCCGGCAATGGTTTAGGCAGGCTTCTTTTGGAGTATTTTGTTGCAAACTTGATATGGCGCTTTGAGTGGAAGCCGGTGGACGGGGAAGAAGTTGATGTCTCGGAGAAGGAGGAATTCTTAGTGGTGATGAAGACCCCTCTACGGGCCCATGCAACCCCAAGAACCTAATAAATTGCGTCTATACCATGGATAAACAAGGACGGCGTGCTGCTTCTTTGGATGTCATTACCTTCTTGCAGGAAATAGATTAGAGTCATATAGATGTCTTTTTTCCTCTTTAATTAGTGTAATTTTGTGTTTTGAAGCTCCGCATTCCTTCAATAAAAGTTAAAATATTCTGAAGAAATAAATGCTAAACCATACTGTTTCATAGCATTCCCTTGTTCAGCTGACGATGAAGTAAGTTCCTTTCACCTTTCGTGAATCACATGTTATCGCCTACTTTTCTGGAAGAGATGATTAGCAATTCCTCCACTTGCCAGAAAGGAAAATTCAAATAACTCAATGTTGACACTTTCCTTCCACCCAAGTTTTGGTGATAGGGCCCACTTTGGTTGGACTTGAGAATCAATATGTTCTTGACTTCTACTCTGCCCTGAACCTAATAGATGTAGAAGATCGAACATCGGTTCGTGTTTGCTTGATGCTTTGTTGGATTTTGTGCGTTCCATTTTGGGAGTCAAGACAAGATCGGTAGACTCTGGAAAATTACATTAAACCGATATGAAAAGGAGAGGATCGAATATTGGATGGGCGGCTGCCTCACCTTTCCATTGTTTGGTTACCCAACTGGGTCGTTGAAAGTATGTAAAACGGTACCGGAAACACTACCTAGCTTCCTAAATCAGAGAACAGTCAACACAAAACCAGTCACTGTACTTGATAGTTCAACGATGAAATTAATCTTTAATTGGGTTTATGAGGCTTTTCACACTGTACACAAAGTCTTTGATCGAGTAAAACCTATCGCCTGTACCATAATCACAATTTCCTAGTCACAAAAGTGACCATTATCATCCACAATGTTATATCTCTCTATCGACTCCAACCCTAATTAAAGATAAATCATAACAAGCCTTCTAATGAAACCTGTAGATTCAGGTTCGGTTGTATTTTACTAATCGCTCACACTTGGAGCTACTATACCATATAACATTTGGCAAACAAGATTCTCATGTACTTACACTAATAGCATATAAATATGGTAGTTAAGCCCGTGAGTCATACAAGAAGAGAAGTTCATTTGAGAAATGAAGAGGCTTAAACGGTAAGAGTAAATCTTAGTTTCTGTCTTTTTATTTTGTCTAAGAAGTTTTTGGTTCGGCATTCATGTCTTACACCTTATTTGCCTAACTAAAAAAAAAAAAAAAAAAATTAATCCATATCAGTAATGAAGAAGTCGATCTTCAACATTTCAAAATTTGTAATCACCCAATAAATGCCTTTCTAAATCATTTCTTCATGTCAAAATGAAGCTTGATTACTTGGAATCCCTCATGGAGGAGCTAGTACCTACTTGGGCGGCCCGGTTGCAGGTAAAAACTTTGGTTTCCCACAGGCGACATGTTCATCTTAACAATGGAATTGTTTCTCTTGAGAATGTCCTTGTTGCTCCTGATATTCGAAAGGATTTATTCTTTGTTCCTCAACTAAATGATGATAATTCTTTTTCACTAGAATTTAAAACTTTCACTATTAAGGATTTGCAGAACAAGAAAGTGATGGCCCGCAGAATTTAACGAGGACAGCTCTATCTACTGCCTTCGGCTGGGAACTCGTTGTCTACTACGTTCTCACAGTCAGTCAGTAACTCTTTATAATAGATGCATGACACCTAAATGATAGGAAGTCACTTAGACCTGTTATCATAACGCATATAGTTGTTTGTGATAATTATTTTATTTTATTTTTATGAATATATGAGTTTATTCATCGAAAAATAAAAAAATATAAAAAATTAAAAACATGCATTAGTTTGTAACATATTGATTATAATGAGTCATTGTTAGTGGCATACTCCATGTGGAGATATTGAAGAGTGGTTTCTCTTCGAACTTAGTGAATAGGATATTTCTTAATTGAATTAATTAAAAAAAGTGCATGTTGAACCACTCATGTAAATGTGCAAATTATCTTTATTTGTACTTTTTCTATTTATTATTTGAACATAGTTTTTCCAAGAAATTGTAAACAAATATTAGTAAACAAACCGACCAAGAACGCGTAAGCAATAAATTAACATAAGAAAAAGAAAATAAAATAAAAAGTTCAAAACCTAAGTCAAATCTCCTCCTTCCCTATTTCTTAGGTTGCTACAATAGATTCAGCCTTCAAAAATTCCTTCCTTCTTTTTTTTTTCCGTGGTGATTCACTTGAGGGCAGATCTCGTAGGAGTTAATCACCAGCCAACTCTAAGGTATAGGAAAAAAGGCTCTTTATATGGTTACGAACACAAGCTTCTCTCCTTATTATTCTCTTGTTTTGTTTTAACTTTTGTCATAATTACTCATTTTTCAAGTATTTTCTAATTTGTTTGTTGTTCTCCTTTTTAAAAAAATTTCTTTCACAATGGAAAAAAAAAAGAAAAAAAGAAAGAAAGAAAGTTTCACTACCTCCCGCAGCAGCTACTAAAATCTCTGCACGTAATATCTTAATCGCTTCGTAGAAAATCTTTCCCTCCAAGGTCGAACAAGAACGAGATTTCCATGGCAATTTCGAGAGTTCCAGAGGTTCAACAGGACGGGAAACAGGGTCTGTGACAAGAAATGAAGACTAAAGGAAAGAGAAAGAAAGCAGGGGCATTGAAGAATTAGCCAGACACTGAAGTCCGGTTTGAAGAGTAACTGTGTTTGAAAAAGATGCCAAGTAGCCTTGATAATTGGAAAAAATAAGGAAGAAAAGAACAGCGGCCTTGCAAAGATTGACGCAGATTAGAAGAAAGAGACAGGTGATGAAAATGAAGCAAGATAAGACATCTTGTTTAGTTTTGACTTTATATGCTTACATTCAACCGTTAGATTCTGCATATTGATGGTTCCGTGCATTGCTTAATCAACGGCCATAAAGGGAAGGAATGGCCTTATCGGAACACCATTACCTAATCTAGTTTGCCGTGCCCTTCATGTACCTGGAATGGCCCTACAAGGTTCTTAACATCAAGACCATCACAAAATGAGTATATTCTAAACATCAATCTAAAATAGAGGTCAAATATGATGATGATTGGATAAACAGTAACATACTTAGTAGTGTGAGAAAAAATATGATAATGAGATAACTAAACACATAGCAGCGAATAACATTCATCACAAATATGCTAAGCACATTGAGATGCATTTGAGAGAAGTGCAAGATGAGATAATCCAAACTCGACAAATTTCCATCAAGTGGCCAATAGATCTTTTGTTAGGCTTTGAGTAGTAGATAATATTAGCACCTCTTATCCAAGCTTCGAATGGTCCTTTCGGCTTTAATTTATGGGTTGGACCGGTTATGGTATTTTATAGTTGGTCCGTACCTAGATAGTTACCAATTTTTTATCGGTTTATTTTCATTCGTGTGAGTATGTGTAAACTGTAGTAAGAATATGTTTTCCATTTTTTGAGGTATTGCAAATATTACACAGGAATCGGGTTCTATCTTCTCCCTCTCTTCAAATCTTCTATTTGTTCCAAATTTAACACGTTTCTTGAAAATTTTAATATATATGACGAATAGTTATTGAAATAAATAAACATATAAATAAACATTACATATAAATTTTTGGTTATTTTTTTAGTCAACTTTACATATAAATAAACATTTCATTTTCACGAGTTTTTTTAGTAAAATTAACCAAGGATAACTTAAAGATCAATTTAATATACATACATAGATTCCTTTTACATCATAGCATGATATTACTTCAAAGTCATACTTGCCAATTTGCCCTATATTATAAGGAGGATACGCATTCACGTGGGGCGGACAAATGACCCTCCATGTTTTGCGATTGAAAGGTGAGTTTGAAAGGTACTTTATCATACCTTTGAAGGAGACGGGAACCAACCACTGTTTTACCAAGTCACTAGCTTATATTTAAAAAAACAAGTAGGCTACTGAAGGTGAGTTTGTTGTTCTTTTTTTGGTCTTCTATTTCTTTAACCGATCAAGTTGAATTTGCACCTCGTGGCCTCTCCAAGTCGCTACGGGAGTAGGTAGTGAGACTTTTTTATCTTCGTTTGGCAAGATTGTGTTGCTGCCGAATCTCTCCTTGTAATATTCTAATCGCTTTGTTGAGAGTTTACTTCAGCAAGGTTGAACAAGAACCTAAACTTCCACCGCAAATTTCAAGGATTCTCGAGGTTGACCAATACATGAGACAACCCCCGCAGCAAGAAAAATGCTGCGAAAGAAAGAAAAAAAAAAAAAAAAAAAGCAAAACAGCCGCCCTGACGAATGCGCAGCCATTGTAGGTCGGTTCCGAGAGAAAGGATTGCCGCGAAGCCTCCATGATTGCGAAGGGTCTGACATTCAGGGTCTAAAGGATCCACTGAGCGCCACTTTCTTATTTTTCTTCGTTTAGCCAACATTTTTTAAGTGCTTGTAAAAAGGAGACCAAACACCGGATTCGGGGAAACTGGAAGTTCAATGTTTGAAGTACAATTGACTCGGATAATTAAAAAAAGAGGTGGGTGATGAGAATGGAAGGGGAAGTTCAATGTTTGAAGTGGCTTCTCATTACTGATAAGGTTACACAAATTCTCGTAATCTATGGCGTATAATTGATTAAAATAACGCCCATTCTTGACTTCCACAGGTGCCTGTTCTTTCCGCCTTTGTACATAACTTGGACTTATTCTCACACACTAGGAAGTGCAGGTGATGACAACCCCATACCCAAAAGGACTTCGATTGCCGGTAATGCAATTGGGGTTGTTTGGGCTATAGCACAATGACTACTTCTCTTTGATATTTTAACAGTTTGGTTAAAAAAGAAGTGAGAAAGAAGAAGAAAGATACTCAAAAATGAGAGTTTCGTCATGTAGGAAGTGCAAAGAGAGAGAGAGGTCGCGGCTGTCTATAAAAAATGAAGCAAGATAAGAAGTCTCAACAGAGGCATTGAAACAAGAAGTTTTTTTTTTTTTTTGGGCTCTATACGAGATCCCAAGAGAAGAATACGCAACCTTCTACTTTGCATGTTTGAATTCAACCTTTAGGCTCTGCAGATGGACAGTTACGTGCGTTGAAAAGTTCAACTGTAGATTTTGCAACTCAACGGCTGAAATCCACTATCCATATGCCGCTTCGCCTCCGAGCATTAATCATTTTCATATTGGACGTCAAAGTCTCATGTTAAAGATAAAGATATTTGTGATATGCCTTAAGAGTTCAAATGTAACAAAGCAGGTGAATGGGCGCTGAACGTCAAGAAAGAAGTTGATGTAATGATTCTTTTCCCATATCTTAGTGGAACGAAAGAGAGCAAAAATGGTGAACTCTTCGAGGGAGTTCAAACCTCTTAAAACTTCTTAGGTTACATCAGCTTCAGCGTCATCACTACATTTGAAGGCATTTTTTCGGAGCAAATCAGTTAGTACAATGATGTTGCTCTAATACTATACTAGTATAAAATGAACTTATACTATAAAAAAAAGGAATGTGTTATCTACGTGACAAAGTGCACAACCCACATTGGTTACAAAAGAGAAAGAATAGTGTAGAGCATCTATGGTATTATATAACTCCTATTCAGTAAACTTCTCTAAAATGGATAATATTAACTTCTTAAACGACGCCAGGAATTTTAATCTCTCGCCAAGCATTCCGGCCAGGGTCACGATTTGCTAGAGTGGAAACAGAACAGATAAGATACACTGACCGTTGAATTTATTGTCGTATTTATGAGCAATATTTTATCCTAAATAAGTAGCACCTTCATGCTTGGCTTCAGTATATAAACAGGCGAGTGTTGATCCTGGTAAACTCGCAACCCACAAGCAAGCACTTAGGCTTAGAGATGGAGGTCTGGTTCATCATTCTCTTCTCTCTGTGTGCGTGTTTTGTATTAAAACCATTGTTTAGCCTTCTCCGTTCCTCTACTTGCACCAAAAAGAATGAATCAAAAGCCATGCTCCCACCAGGACCCCGACCTCTTCCCATCCTAGGAAACCTCCTATGGCTTCCCAGAAACGCAGTTGAACTTAGATATGTCATCGATAAGCTCTCCCAAAAGTATGGGCCTATTCTCACTCTTCGCCTTGGCCATGAACCCCTCATTTTCATTACCACCTATTCCATCGCCCATCAAGCGCTTGTCCGACACGGCGCCGTCTTTGCAAACCGTCCAGCACTCGTTCCTGTCAGCGCAGTTCTCAGCAACAAGCGCAAGGACATTGGCGCGTCCCCCTACGGACCGACTTGGCGTATGCTTCGCCGTAACCTTGTATCAGAAATTATCCATCCTAACAAGATGAATTCTTACTATCCCGCCCTCAAGCGGGTCATGGAAACTTTGACTGACAAGATCACTCAATGTTCCCAGCGCAATGATGTCATCCATGTCAACGATTGCCTCCACCATGCTGTGTTTTCCTTGTTTATTCTCATGGCTTTTGGCGACATGAGCGAGGATGCGGTTAGAGAAGTCGAAGACATACAATGGAAACTTCTTATGAATTACGCTGACTTTAGTGTGTTCGGTTTCTTCCCAAGGTTGGGGAAATTGCTATTCAGAAATCTCTATAAAAAGTACGTAAATCTCTTAAAGACTCAGGATGACATCCTTTTGCCTATCATAAGGACCCGAAAAAAATTAAGGCAAGAGAAAGGAAAAGAGCTTGAATATGTGTCATACACAGATAGCTTAATGGATTTACAAATACCAGGAGAAGAAGATAAGATTCAAGAACTGGATATACTCAGTCTATGCTCTGAGTTCATCAATGCAGGGGCTGACACCACGACAACGATGTTGCAGTGGATCATGGCCTATATGGTGAAGTACCCACGTGTTCAAGCCAAAGTCTACGCTGAAATCAGTTCGCTCGTGGGACCAGGGGAGAAAGAGATAAGGGAGGAAGATTTGCACAAGTTTCCATATCTGAAAGTGGTGGTCCTGGAGGTTTCAAGAATTCACCCTCCAAATACCTCCTTAATTCCCCATTCCGTCACGGAGGATGTGGAACTGTGCGGCTACACTATTCCGAAAGGTACAACGGTGAACATCGTAACGGCATTAATAGGGCGCGATCCGAATGTTTGGGACAACCCATTGGAGTTTAGACCTGAAAGGTTGTTGACAGGGGATAGGAGTGCTGAAGAAGTGACTGATCTAACAGCTTTTAAGATGCTACCCTTTGGTGCTGGCAGGAGGATGTGTCCCGGCAATGGTTTAGGCAGGCTTCTTTTGGAGTATTTTGTTGCAAACTTGATATGGCGCTTTGAGTGGAAGCCGGTGGACGGGGAAGAAGTTGATGTCTCGGAGAAGGAGGAGTTCTTGGTGGTGATGAAGACACCAGTACGTGCCCACGCAACCCCAAGAGTCTAATAAATTGCAGCTAAACCATGAATCAACAAGGACAGCATGCTGTTTTCCTTGTCACTATCTTTGTTTTTCTCTCTTTTTTGTTGCTTATTTCCTCTGAGCAGTCTCAGTTTGTGTTTTGATGGTCTACATGCCGTCAATATTTTCAGATGTTCTACCAAATAATCGCATCTTGTTACAATAAAGTTGGAATTTTGTGAAAAATAAATGTTAAACCATATAATGGTCAAGCACCGGACTGGCAAATGGCACAATCTTATATTCAGCTGATGATGAAGCAAATTCCTTTTACCTCTCGTGAATCACATCTTATCGCCCACTTTTCTGTAAAAGATCATAGAATGTTAACACACTTTCCCACCGTTCCATATTTGGGTCCTAGGCCCCGCCACAGTAGAGGATCGAAAATACCGTTCGTGTTTGCTTAATAATTCGTTGAATTTTCCTCGGTCCATTTTAGGAAAGGCTGACTATAGGAAAGTACATCAAACTTGTGCGAAAAGTAAAAGATGGAATAAGCAACTGGACCCACAGTTGGCCCACCAAAACCTTAAGCCATTGTATATATGAGAACCGGCACTTATAATGCCATAAATGTTGAGTTGCCTTACCGTGTGGGACAAATAGTTTAACAGCGGCCGCCTCACCATTCCTCTACTTGTTTTACCAAATGGGTAAGTAAAAGTATGTAAAGTCTTGTCAAAGCAAAACCAGTCAGTAGAGTTGGTAGTTCAACGATGAAATTCATCTTTTGTTCGGCCTTGTGAGGCATTTTCACACTATACACGATGTCTTTGAGTGAGTAAAACTTCCCTCAATACCTTAATTACCATTTCCTAACCACAAAAATGACCAATATGATACACGAAGTCATAAAGCTCTATCAACTTTCATACTACCAACATAAGAGAAACGCATAAGGAGCCTTCTATAGAAACTAATAACATACGCATATGGTAGTTGAGCTCGAGAGAACCATACAAGGACAAGTTGTTTGAGAAACGAAGAGAAAAGGTAAATTCAAAATCTTTCTATCCTCTGCCACAAAGAAAGAAACTAATTAAACTTATAATCGCCCCACAAATGTCTTCCTGAGTCATTTCTTTATGTCATAATTGAAGCTTGATCACTTGGAATCCGTCCACTGATGACAAAAAAACATAAGGTTAAGGTAAAGGCAAAGGAAGCCTCTCTAAGCTGCGGAGCAGCAAAATAAATAGCACTCAAAGAGACTAAAAGGCCTTCAATTCCAGGCTAAAAGGTCTTGCCTTTTGCCCTTTCCGTTTAGTATTGCCTTTATCCAACTACATGCAACGAAACGAAACATGAACCTGGAATCTCACTTGTTGGTGTCGTTCCTTATCAGTCTACAGACAAGAAACCAACAGCCCATCGGAGACCTCCTTGGGCTTACCCAGTGAGCTTGCAAATGGCCCATTAGCTACGATGTAGGGGACTACATAGAAAGGGCTCTCCAACCCTGGGGCACGGACTCAAAAGTCCAAAAGTCCAAAAGTCCAGTAGATTTGCTATCTGTAGTCCAGAAAATTATGAAGAACGTAAAGACACAAAGGAGAGGAGATAACTTCCAGAATCAGCCAGTAACTAAGCAACAAGGAAGATACAAAGAGATTTTGAAATATCAGTAAATTCACAGCTTGAAAATTACACTGACATGTGGTTAGCTTAACGGTGAATAGGCGTTACCTAGGACCAAGTTCGACACCTTGAAATATGTGAATTAGGTAAAAAAAAAAAAAAAGAGCGTGAAAATCGTGAAGAAGATTTTGAAATAGCAATTAAATCTTAAGGATCTAAGTATTCAGACAAATCCAGAGGTGTAAAGAAGGAAATGCTTCCAATTTGAGTTAAGAAATGGTGTAATAAGTTTATGCTATTACTGATATGAGTCGCAAAATAAAGTTCGTATGTCTCATAAAAAACCAAGTCCAGTGAAAGATGACGACGATACGAGAAATAATCCAAACAATCAAGCAGACTTACAAAATCTGTGGACAAATGTCAGGTTACTGTTAGGCTTCGTATGGTGTATTTCTATCGAGTAATCTCTGTTGTCTTCTTTCCTGCCTAACACTCTGAAAGACTCCTTGATAAAGGTCTTAAATTTTGTCATAGTCTTGATAGCGACCAAGAAACGTACGGTCAAAATTGTATTTCTACAGCGAGACAAGTGTCAAGCTTCTGTTGGTTTGGGTCTCGTCAACCATTCAATCAATGACAGCAATAAACATAACAAGACTAGCTGTGCAAGACGCCTGGAATTCTCGTGGGTCATCATTTTGAAATTCGTCACAAGGGACCGGCTTACTCGACGCCAACTTACGTTCTAAGGCTGCTTTTGTCAGCACTCCATTGGACCAGATATCATTGGACAGAGGTAGCGTGGCGTATCTTCGACTTCTCGAAAGAACTTGACTTCCTTTCGGGTCACTACGGTACTACTGGGTGTTAGGCTTGGCTGTGGTAGGTGATTAGATTAATTGGTCGAAAAAAAAAAACTTGGTTTCCCATTGGTGATATGTTCATCTTCTGGCTCAGGTTTTCGCCTGGGATAGGCAACGAAGGAACTGATAGTAAGGCATTGCAAGGGATGAAGTACCAACATGAGAGTCGCGGTTAGAATGGTTATGGGTTTTGCGATTTGATACCTCCATAGTAGTCCAACTGCGAGATTTGGCTGGTGGTCAATTGTGAACCTGGAGGATGCTGGCTGGCATGGCTGACATGCTCAACGTGTGCGGAGACATTTGATGGTTGGGTCCAGCGACCAATGGAACGAGAATGCCCCGCTGCTTTCCCTGGTTGCTCGTCTCCAGCTTCCTCTGTGACTTCGGCATTTTGTTGGAATCTGAGTCCGCCTTCAACCACGTCCTGAACATGGTTTCTCCCGCTTGATTTTCAGGAAACTCCAAAGGGCTAGAGTTCCGATGATGGATAAGGTGCTGATATCCAGATGAAATACACTAACTTGTTGCACAAATTTCAAGAGGTTGAGGCGACAGCTCTATGTTCGGCGGTAGTTTTGCTCATGCATAGTGGAAAGTCCGTGATGAACGTTGTGGGGTCAGTAAGGAATACTCAGAGATTTGTTTTTTAATGGCTGGCAGGACAAGAAGAATATGGCCACGGGTTGGTTGTGGAGGCATTATTGACTCTGAAGAAAAAGCGTTCGCAGGAAAAGAACAAGAAGGAGAAAAAGAGAGAAACAAACATGTAAGGCGTGGGACGGACTTAATAATAGCAGCTCCTGTTCACGGTCAACAAAGCGGATCCAGAAGAAGGAAAACAGAGGCGTGGGACGATTGATTTTCACATGTCATTTGTTCATCGAGTTTTTGATTAGGAAATAATGGCCTTAGTCGTCTCCATACTGGGAAATCCTATATACCCATCAATACGAAAACCAGCTTAGTCTAGGAGAGATCGAGGACTCGTAGCGTTCAATGTCTAAGGCGACGTCAAAGCAGCCAATGGGACGTCGACGGTCGACATCTGCATTCGTGTCAAAAGCAGATGGCCATGAGGATGACGCAGTGGTGAGGGAGTTCGCAGCCGCCTCACGCCAGTGTTATGCCGGGGACGGAGCTGATGTATTCAGATAAGAGGGAACGGCGATCAAGGAAACGTACTGATTTTAAACTTATGTAATAATAAAAATAGGATAGTAAGAATTTTTTTTTTTTTTGACAGCTGAATTTTAATATAAGATAATACCTACTATAAATTATTGAGTTTATAAGTGATGATTTTTTTTATTTAATGCCTTAAAGTATTTAAATATTCCTTTATATTCTATTAAATTGAAAGACAAAATTTTAATAATCCCATGACGAAATTGATACTTTTTGCTTCTCATCGTAAAATGTCTAACTTTTCAGTTTGTCTTATACTGAGCGAAGCTAGGCATTCATGCCGGCGAGGTGGCGCAAAGTTCAGTCGCTGCCCGTGGCTTGCCGGGCGTCGTGCGAGCCGTGTAATAAACTGTCAAGTGGGTCGGTAGGTGTGTACTGTTAAAATTATTGATTTAAACAAACTTGACATTGTCAGTGAATTTTAAAAGGGTGTGTCAGAGTTATTAGCCTTTGCGTGCCGAATCTTCAAAAAGGATTTCAGGCACACAAGCGAATGTTCCGGGAAGCTGGTTCGTGTTCAGTTCAGCATGCCGACGAAAATTCCTGGGTTGAAGTCCATTGATATATGCACAGTTGGACGTGAATGGATACTCTGATAATGCATAGGCACATACAGCTTTACATGTGTGAAGAGGCATCGTGGAGTCCGAAGAGACAAAGGAATCGCACACATTAAGTTACTGTTTTTTGTCAAATCTTTGAGCAAGTGGCGGGATGCCAAACAGAATACCAAGTACAAAGTGCGGGTTTGGTTGACGAAATATTAGGATCAAGTCATCATGGCGTGTGAAAAGGATAAGAAGGGGTCCCACGGACCTGCATGTTACCTTCGCCTGCCTTGGTTTTCGACATGTTTTATCTCATCTACAACAATTATGTTCCTTGTCGAACTTAATTTTTGTTGCGAGTTGAGCGGCAAAGTTGTTTAGCTGCCGTGTTGGATCATATAAGTCATTTTCCGTTGTGAAAAAACATTCAATCCCATCCAAGCCGTGCTTTGTTTTCTGTGAATTATAGCAGGACCATCAGTCCTGCGTTTATGGAAGTTTTCCACAATTCTTAAAGTTCTTTCTTCTTTTTTTTTTTTCCCTTTTTTTTTTTTTTTACAATTTTGATGCTTTAGTTTTATCTCCTTTATTTACAAATCTCTCAAAAACCTCTCAAACTTCCTTTGTTCTATTAATTTGTTCATTGAATCAAACCCATAAAGCTTACAAATAAAAATTTGCATACTACCCTATTCAATAAGTCTACTAAACTCTAATTTTCGATTTATACCAACTGCATGCAGACGGCGGACCAAACCTCCACGGAATTTTTTGCTTGAATTTCTGGGTTTGAAAGAGACGGCCACCGTCAATCGTATCCTACCCACTTGCTTAGAACTCAACAAATGACCCGTCCCTATTAACTAAAATCTTTTTAAATAATTTCGTTGTTGAGATAATTATTTCTTGAACTTTAATTCTCCACGAAGTTCTTGACCTTATCAACTCCCTCGTTTTTTACGCGAGTAGGTCTTGTCCTTTGGCCACTTGCATATTTATTATTGTCTTAGTTTATATGGAACACTTGTCATTCGAACAACTATTCTTTCTTCAATGTTTTTCTGACATGATTGCCCTTTTCAAAATCTTGGCTGATCAGAGAAAATTAATGTCATAATTTACATTAAAGAACAGTTGACGAGTCAGTGGAGCCCGGAGAGCATCAATTTATGTAATCTTAAAACAAAGTGATTTATCTAAAAGTAATAATGTGAGTAAAAGGTCTGTTGATTTTCCAACTGCCCCTCCGCCAATAGTGACGGAGTGGATAGGTAGAAAGGAAAAATTATTGTTAATATCTCATCTCTATCGCACGGCCAAGAACTTCATTGGCCAAGTCAAGAATTCCCGAGACGGAACAGGACACGAACTGTCTCGACAGCCAAAAGGAGCGGTTGAAGGTAGAAAACCAGGTGCGCTGACGAATGCACAGTTGCACAAGTCAATGTAGGCTCGTTTCAACAGCAAGGGTGATGGGACGCAGCCTCAATCGTGGATGCGCGCGTAAGCCACCACAGTATCCGCCAGGCGCCAACTTCTTTATTTCGTTGTGTCTTCCTAGGCAGTCACCTTTCGATGCTCGTAAAGAGGACAGGAACTTTGAATTCGAGGTGTCCTTCCCACAGATTTTTTTGCCATGGTCTTGAATCGATTTGCCCCGATTCTCGGAACGGCGGTAGGTGATGAAAATTCAAACATGAGATTAAATGTTTTCCTGCTTGTTTAATTTTTTTCTGATTTGTACATAATTTAGACTTTCCAGACAGGTAGATAAATGAAACGAAAATGTAATGATGCCACCAAAAACCTTCAATTTTGCTTTCCATAACGCGTCACTTTGAAAGATTCCTTGGGTAGACTATAGCCCTAATGGTCACTCTCCTTTCATTTACTCTAATTTACTCACGATTTAGTTAAAACAAACAAACAAAGAGGAACAGAAGGGGAAGGACATATTTAAAAATTGGAGTTCTAGTACGTTTGCAAGTTTGCCAAATGACAGACCGCAAGAGGGGAAAACTAATCCGCCAAGAACGAACCCCCAGGTGCACAAGCCCGGATGGCCAGAGTCAAAGAGAGGATTCAGAGAATCAAGAGAGGATTGTCCATAGTTTAGCAGATATTGTTGTTTTCTTGCTTCGCGTTGTGGTCTAAATTGGCAGGCCGGGGTTGTTGGTCTCTTGTCATATAAATAAGCAAGCCTCAAGCCACCAAATTCACCACTCACACCAGGCTTGTCGCTTAGAGATGGAGTTCTGGTTCCTCGCCCTCGCGTCTGTCCTTGCATGTCTTTCCATAACACTCCTCTTCAGTCTTCTCTTTTCTTCCAAAACCTCCGATAAGAATGGATCAAAATACAAGTTCCCACCCGGGCCCCCAGCTCTTCCCTTCATAGGGCACCTTCATATGCTCCCCAAATCAACAATAGACCTGAGATCCCTCATCCGTAACCTCTCCCAGAAGTATGGTCCTATTATGACTCTTCGTGCCGCCTCTAAACCCATCATCTTCGTTACCTCCTATCAGACCGCCCATCAAGCCCTTGTGAAATTTAGCAACATGTTTGCAGACCGTCCACCAATCGTCCCTGTTAGCTATGTTCTCAGCAACAAGCGCAAAGATATTGGCGGATCCCCGTTTGGGACAACCTGGAAAGTGCTTCGTCGGAACCTCATGGCTGAATCTCTCCACCCCTCCGGAGTGAAGAACTGGACTTTCGCCCGCAAGCGTTGCATGGAGAAAATGATTAGTAGTTTCAAGCAATGTTCCGGGCAGGAGGCCGTCCGTCTCTTCGAGCCTCTCCACCACGCTGTGTTTTCCTTGTTTATCCTCATGACCTATGGCGACGTCCCTGAGAAAGAGCTTAGCGAAATCGAACACATACAATGGACATTCCTAGTAAGTTACTCCGAGTTCAGCGTGTTCGCCACCTGGACGAAGCTGGGGAAGTATCTGTACAGGAAAAAATGGCAAAGGTACACCGACTTTTTAAGGCGTCAATACGAAATCCTTATACCTTACATTGAAGCCCGCAAAAACTTGAAGCAAGAGAAAGGCAAGGAGATCGACTTGGTAACATACACAGATACCTTACTGGATCTGGAATTTACCGACGAGCGCCGTAACCAACAAGGTAAGCTTGAAGATGCCGATTTACTGAGTTTGAGCTCAGAGTTTATCAACGCAGGCGCCGACACAACCGCAACGATGTTCCACTGGATCATGGCACATCTGGTGAAGGACCCACGTGTTCAAGCCAAACTTTTTGAGGAAATCAGCCGAGTAGTAGAACCGGGAGCAGAAGAAGTGAAGGAGGAGGATTTGCCCAAGCTTACATATTTGAGGGCTGTGGTCCTAGAAGGTCTCAGGATGCACCCTCCAAATGCTTCGTTGGTGCCGCACACAAACACAGAAGATATGGACTTGGCTGGCTACAAACTCCCGAAAGACACCACAGTTCTCGTCGCGACCGCAATAATCGGGCGCGATCCTAAACTGTGGGAGGATCCTGACGAGTTTAGGCCCGAAAGAATGATTAACCGAACTGCTGATGGCGGAGAGGAAGTATCTCACGTGTCATCGTACAGGATGTTGCCGTTCGGCGCCGGCCCAAGGATGTGCCCCGGTTACAAATTCGGGACGCTTGTGATTGAGTACTTCATTGCAAATTTGATTTGGCATTTTGAGTGGCAGAAGGTGGACGACGTTGACCTGAGCGAGAAGGAGGAGTTCTTGGTAGTCATGAAGAATCCAGTGCGTGCTAAAGTTATTCCAAGAGCCAAGTAAATGAATTCTTTTTTCTTTTTTGTGTTAAGCAAATCCGTAGTTATAACGAGTGCGTGAATAAGGTCCTTCTCGTATGAGCGTCGTGGGTACATGCCTCCCTGTTTGTCAGTACCACCTCGGCTCCCAAGTCTTTTGTCAAAAGTATCTCCTGTACATGTACCGATAAAGGATAATAAAATCAATTGCTGTTTCATGGGTTTTTAATTTCCTACATTATTGTCTACGTCAACATCACCCGACATGGGGCCCCAATAATTCAGGGCAATTTTGGAGGATATTTCCTTTCCTTTGACTGTGAATTCTTGTCCTTGAGGAAAAAATCGTAAAAATCCACGGAAGAGCTATGTCTAATCTGCACGTCTCTATACTAAGCCACTTGTGTTCAAATTATTTGCCTTTCAGATTTTTACTTTTAACTTAATCAATATCTGATACAAGTTGGCAACATCCCTTTGCTTTTTTATTGTTTGTTTTAACAAATGCCGTCCTGGAAGTAGAATATTGTTTGTTTTACAACCCAGTGTCACATCCCTTCTTGTGTTCACAGTTTCAAATGGAAGTCAAGTACGCAATGATGTTACGCCGTCTTTATTGAGTTTGGTTTCACATGGAAGCAAATCAATGTTGCAAGAAGTATGGGTTTTAAACTTCCTGCGTTGTTGTTCCTTTTCCTTGGCTGATTAGGACGCCTTGATTTTACCCTCTGGAACTCTTTTTGTAAACAATTCTTCAGCCTGCACCCAGTGAAAGCCGGCACCCTACAAGCCCCTCGAATGTTAGGTGGGTTTGCAAGGTGGCCTTGGCCATGATGTGGACAAAACAACCAAACTGAGAAATCAAGAGCCGGGATTCTTGGCTTTTAATGATGATCAAGCCACTAAGTTTTAGTCAAACTCTAAATATGTCCCTTGGGTAACTTATTGTCTAAAAAAATAAATTTGTTCAACGATGAATATGTCAAACAAATTTCAAATCTTGCTTCCTCATATAGTAGGATTCAACTGGTGAAGGGTATACCCCATCTCTCGGGGAGGCCACCATTCCTTTCACATCTAAATTTTCCTTACTTTAATAAGATTAAAAAGCTTAGAAAAGACAAAAGAAGAACAAGACCAATGACTAATGCTTAGAAATAAAACCCCATGTATACGAATCAATGGTAATGATTCAAGTAGGAAAGAATCATTAGCATAAAGGGGAAAATAATAAACAAAAGGCAAAGGACCATTGTCAAGAGATGAAAACCCAAGAATGTAAATGATGCAGGAGCAACAACATTAGTAAGGTTGAAGAGCATATCAAGAATTCTCTAAAATCTCTTATATGTCTTAGGGTTTCATAATTAATGTTGGGAATTTTCTTAAATGATCATTAAGTTCTTAATTTTCTAGATTTTTTTTATTTATTGTTAGAGATCATTTTATTTTGTATGGTTTTTCTTAATTGTCTAAATCCTTGATTTGTCTACAATTTCTTTAATTATCAAGATCCCTAATTTGTTTAGAAGTTTCTTAATTATTTACATCTTTGATTTGTCTAAGATTTTTTTAATTGTCACGATCCTAGATTTCTTTGGGATTTCTTTGATTTTTGAGATTCTAATTTGTCTTTGTCCTTTGGGTTAAGTTTAGTTCCCTATCTAAAGGGAGCATCATTTCCATTATAAGTAGACTTGTTTCTCTAGAGAAATAAATAACTCTAAGTTATTCATACAACTTGTGATTATTTAATCCAACTTTCATTAAAGATTAGTAGTGAAGTACCTCCTTAATTGGCGGTGCCACCTTTATGTCTTAGAGTCTATCTTAACAATATTTCATTTTCGTCCTTTCTTAATCATATTTCAATTCTAATAGAGCTAGTAAGGAAATTTTTAGATTTTTAGATTCGCTCTTAGGGAAATCTAATTTTGCAAGGGAACCCTTTCCTCGCACATTCCAAATCATGATACTATCCATGTGGCATAAGATGATGAGAATCATTCCATGCTAAAGATTAAATAACCATGTATTTCCTATTCCATGAATATTCTAAAATTGAATAGAAATGTGAACATTGGAAGTGGACATAGAAACACTTCGAAACTTGTTTAACATTTCAAAACTTCTATGAAATCCTCCATTTAGTACAAGAGATCATTATGACTGGATGACGCAAGATCAGTTGTAATAAATGTCAAAAATTGAAATGTCCGAATTAACTCATGCAATACAAATATAGATAGTTTTCAATCTTTTTAATAAAAAAATCATCATTATCAAAAATTGCATAGAACGGCTAACATAAGAAGTACATGAAAGTATTTCTTTAACAGAAAAGTTAGACTTAGGTTTCTAAAAATTATCTTCGGTATTTTGATGTTCTGTGGGTTTTGTCCATTTCTAGATATTCTAGTTGTACGGAAAATGCAGCTAAGTATAAATTAGCAGAGATATTTAATAGGAAACTCAAATTCACAGAATGCATAAAGAAAAGCAATTTAGCCGAAGTATCATCAGATTAGTGCACGAATAAATTTTAAGTGATTTTGGTCACCACACATAACCCACCTCCTTTAGCAAACGACTAAAGGATATATTTTCCTTCTAACAAGAAATTACAGCACATAATTTCTCAGTTTACAAGTAGAGAAATATAATCGGCATCCAGCCATCCAAACAATGACACAAATAAAGCACAGGGAGGACGAAATAACAGAAACTTCCAAGAGACAGTAACAATAAGTTCTAGGGTTTCAAGTTTAGAACGTCAAAGAGTAAATACAATAATAGACCTCAAATTCTTAACACAAATACGTTGATATTACGTAAACACAGTAACGAGGATCAGAGAGAATGATGAAGATCAGAGTTATGACCGCAAATTCAAAGCTAAGGACATTCTGAACACAAACACGTTAATATAACGTGAACACAGTAACGAAGATCACAAAGAATGATAAAAGATCGGAGTTATGACTGGAGATTCAAAGCGAGGAATCTGGGTCCGCCTTCAACGATGACCTGCACATGGCTTCTCCCGCTTGATTTCCAGGAAACTCTAAGGGGCAAGAGTTCCGACAATGGATCATGTGCTGATATCCGGATGAGATAAACTAAGGGGTTGCACAAAATTCAAGAGGTTGTGTTGACAGGTCCATGTTCTCGGGAGTTGAGCTTGTGGATCTCCCTTGGGCGATTACCAGGATGACAAGGTGGAAAGTGGGTAATGAATGCTGCGGAGTCAGAAAGGAATACTCAGGGAATTATTTATTTATTTTTTATTTTTAATGGTCAACAAGGCAAAAGTCTGTGGTCCCAGGTTGGCTGTGGAGGCATTATTGACCCAGAAGAAGAAAACGCTCGCAGGAGAAGAACAAGAGGCAGAAGAAAAATAGAACAAGAAAGGCCGGCTGACCCATTCTCATTGGCCGACCTCAACAAAGCGGTTTGAGAAGAGTAAAAAAAAAAAGACGTGAGACGATTGGTTTTCGTGTATAATTCTTTCATCGAGTTTTTAATTAGCAAATAAAGGTCTTACTGTCTCCTTCTTTATCGAAAAGCTTAAAGCCATCAATATCAAGCCAGATTCTTCTAGGAGAATTCGGTGGATATCTGCATTCGGGTCACAAAGCGGACGGCCATGTGGATTGCGCAGTGGGAAGGGAATTTGCAGCCGCCGGACGCCAGTGTTGTGCAGTGAACGGGGACTGGAGATTTCAAACAAGACGGAACGCTGATTAGGGAGACGGACTTATTTAATACTTTAAAGATGTATTCCTAATTTTCAAATACACGTGAAAGTTTTTTATTTTAAACTTACGTGATAATAAAAAAATATGATGGTCGGAGTTTTCTTTTTGGCCGCCCGAATGAAAAAAGACACGGCAAAAACTAATATGTCAACTAATCAAAGCCCAAATATTTAATTTTATTAAAATGTGAGGATCTATCTCAAAATTTTAAAGCATTTAATGAAAAAATTTTATCATTTATAAATTTAAAGATTCATCCCCATGCCTTTAATATGACACAATATTTATCTTTTAACACTCTCCTTTACTTGCATGCAAATTGACTGGAATCTAACTTTGAGACATAAGGGATTACGATTATTCCTGACTTTGATATATATTAAAGTATGAGAATTTATCTCAAAACTTTAAAACATTAAGAGAAAAAATCTTATCACTTATAAATTTAATGACTCATCCTCACACTTTTAGCATGTAACAACATTCATCTTTAATAAATTTATAAAATTAAAGTTAGGCATTCGCGCCAACGAAGTTCAGTCGCGGCACGTCATCCCCTGGGCCTCGTGCAAAGCATGTAATCAACTGTCAATTAAGGTGGTAGGCGTGTACCTACTCCGGAGAGCGGGCGAAACCTCCGTGCAATGTTTTCGAAGTCAACAAAGTGTTTTTGTTATTTAAAAGCTGAGTTTGAAAACGCCCTTTCCAAGCTTTGAAGGAGACAGATGCCAAAAATGGTGTTCTAAGCACTTGCTTACGACTCAACATCAATGTAAACCCTAAATTCTGAAGATTTTAAAATAACCCCCCCTATTAACTAAAAACTTTTTAACGAATTTAGTTGTTGAGATAATTGTTTCTTATAAAGTTTAATTGTCTATAAAGTTCTTAATGGTGCTCAATTCCCTCGTTTTTCATGGGAGGGACGGAAAGTGGAGAAGAGATCTTGTCCTTTTGCCATTTGCATATTTATTATTGTCTTAGTTTATATGTAATTCTTCTCATACGGAAAGTGGATAAGAGATCTTGTCTTTTTGCCATTTGCATACTTATTATTGTCTTAGTTTATATGTAATTCTTCTCATACGGGAAGGGGAGAAGAGATCTTGTCTTTTTGCCATTTGCATATTTATTATTGTCTTAGTTTATATGTAATTCTTGTCATTTGAATAACTAATTACTTTTTTTTTTCCAACTATTTTCCAAGTTGATTGCCCTTTCAGAAGCTTGGCTGACCAGAGAAACTTAATGTCATCATTTACGTTAAAGAATAGTTGACCGAATTGATGGAACACGGGGAGTATTAATTTACATAATCTTAAATCCAAGAGATTTATCTAAAAGTAATAACTGAGTAAAATATCTCGTGATTATCCAACTGACCCTCTACATTTTTAACCTTACAGCCTTTGTTACAATGTGTGGCATGTAACATGAGGTGGATTTATACGCCCTACATTATTAATAAATGGGTTTGTGGGGTTCTAAATAAGACAATAAATATTACAAACTCTTGAATTGACTTTTGAGTTGAATAATAAACTTTTAAAATTTTTATCGAAGCTTAAGTTTCTCCCTTAACACATTTCTAGATAAAGTTTAACCTTAAGTCTATCATAACACACTAGGATAGTATGATAATTGATCATCATGGTGAAAGATGTATTATGATATGTGATATCTATCTCATATTATTAAGACATAAGTATATAGAATTATATATAGGATAATAAACATTACTAATTTTTAAGTTTATTTTTAGATTGAATAATGAGTTTCTTAATAACCTTATAATTGTAGAGTAGGTGGTTAGAAAAACAAAAATCTTGTTTAGACAGGATGGTTGCTGGCAAGTCTGTCCTGTAATATCTCAATTACTTTGTAGAAACTTTCCTTGAGCGAAATTTCATTGGCCAATATCAAGAATCCCCGAAGTCGAATAGGACACGAAACAGTCTTGGAACCAGAAGAATGACTAAACTGACGAACGCACGGATGGACCAGCTTAATCAGCCCGGTTCCAAAAGCAACGGTAACGGGACGGCAGCCTCAACTATGGATGCGTGCGTAAGCCGCCGTTCATGTTCTTGAGTATCCGCCAAATGTCAATTTCTTTATTTCGTTCATTCTTTTCAGCTAGTCACCTTTCGATGCTGGTCAAAGGGCAGGAACGCTGAATTGGAGGTGTACTTCCCACAGAATGTTCCGCCATGGCCTTGAAACAATTTACTCCGGTTATGAGAACGGTGGTAGGTGACGAAAATTCAGACATGCTACTAAATGTTTCCCTATTTTTTTAATTTTTATGATTTATACATAATTTAACTTTCTAGACAGGAAGATAATGAAATGAACATACGATGATGCCATCGAAACCCTTGACTCTGTTTTCGATAATGCATCACTCTGAAAGATTCTATGGATAGATCACGGTTGTATATGTTGGTGAATATTGTTAATTATTAATATACTAGGATTTCTTAATTATATTATTATTTCTTTATAATTATTTTATTATATAGGTAATTATCTTGTAAAGCTGGATTTAAGCTTATTGCAACATTATGAATAAATCAATTCGTTCACTTATTGGCTTCCTCTCTGTCTCTCTCTCTCTCTCTGTCTCTCTCTCTCTCTCTCTCTCTCTTTTCCTAGTGGAAATGTAGGTTTATATTAATAAAATTAATGTATAGAAGTATAGGAATATATTCTAGCATTACAAGAGATGAAAGCTACAAAAAGATAAAGATTGTAAGCTTCCATATTTCACTTAAAATAAAAGTTTCTTGAGGTGAATTTATATTTGAAAACAAAGGAGTTCTTTCTCATACAATCTTCTTTACTTCTACCAACAAAATTGAGATATTAATTGTTTTGTTATGAAATTATCTTCTATTGTGTTCATCTCATATACAAAAAGATAGAGATTGTAAGCTCTCATGTCTTACTCAAAGTAACACTTTTTTAGGATGAATTTATAGTTTAAAACAAAGAAGCTCTTTCTCATACAATTTTTTTTTTTACTTTTGACAACAAGATTGAGATGTTAATCGTTTTGTTCTCAAATTGTCTTATATTGTGTTCAGCTCATATACGAAAAGGTAGAGATTGTAAGCCTCCATATATCACTCAAAATAACAGTTTCTTAGAGTGAATTTATATTGTAAAACAAAAAAGCTTGTTCTCATACAATCTTCTTTACTTTTTCCAAAAGGATTGAGATGTTAATTATTTTGTTCTAAAATTGTATTTTATTGTGTTCAATTCATATACAATAAATGCAAGTTAAAAAAGATATCTTAAGAAATTTTGCAACAAAATCACTTTTTTTAGTTGCTCTGATCATTTACTATAGTTCTTTATTCTATAATCCAATATGTTGCTAGATTCCATTATAAGTGAGAATAGTCTTCCAAATTATTCTTGTCTATGTACATTCAAAAAAAGAAATAACTTCTATTTTCAATCTCAAACTACTAGAAACAAAATATAAGTTAATTAAAGGGAATCATCGTACAATTTCTTCTATTGAAAAAGGTCAATCTTTTTTCTCTTTGTTTCTCACTTTGTGATATGTTATCAAGAGTCATTCTTTCTCTAAAACCTAAATTGCTTTTGCAATTTCTTAGCCATCTCACACAAGTTTGAAGTGCAAAATTTTCAATTCTATTTTTTTAATTACCACAACACTATTTGTTCTTTTTCACAAAATTACCTTTTTATCCGCCTCATATCTCCTTTAAATTACCAAACAATCCCTCTCGTCATCCCCTTTCACGCTTAACTCTTAGAAATCCTAGCTACTACTAATCCCAATTCCCAAAATATCCTTAAACCCTAACCATCATCCCAGTTGGTCCATGTGATCCTTACCACCTTTTTATTGCCAACTTGCAGCCCATTAGTATCATATCGAGGAAGCTTACCAACAAGGCCATTTGGTGCTAGGAGGAATTGAGCATAGGTAAGGGAACATATTAGGGAATGGGTAAGGATTTGCACCCAAACCTGTAGAACTCAACCATAAAAAGGAACCCAAAAAAGAACTCATCATGTCACCTAACCACCCTTATGGAGCTCAAACTACCTATGTATATAGAACTTTTTCTGAAGAAGTCTATATAGAACTTCCATCTAAATTTCACATTAAGGGGAAGTGTCTAGACGTCGATTGTAGAAATTCTTACATAGATTGAAGAAGGCTTCTCACAAGTGAAATGCAAAGTTCATTGAAGTGCTCATCACACGTGACTTTCACAAATCACGTAATGACTACTCTTTATACTAAAGCCATAATGGCCACTCTCCTTTAATTCTCTCGAACCAACGCCCCACTTAGTAAAAAAGAAAAAAAGGAAGAAGAGGAAGAACAATATTTAAAAATGGAGTTTTGGTGTGTTAACAAGTTGGCCAAATGTCAGACGCAAAGGGGAGAATCTAATTCGCTACGAACGAACCACCGAGTGCACAAGCCGTGATGGCCAGAAGTCAAAGAAAAAATTCAAAGTAGAAAGAGAGGATTGTCATACTTAAGCATATAACTTGGCAGGCCGGGGTGCGGTCTAACTTGGCAGGCCGGGGTTGTTGGTCTCCTGTCATATAAATAAGCAAGCCTCAAGCCTCTAAATTCACCACTCACACCAGGCTGTGTCACTTACAGATGGCGTTCTGGCTTCTCGCACTCGTGTCTGTCCTTGCATGTCTTTCGATAACACTCCTCTTCAGTCTTCTCTTTTCTTCCAAAACCTCCGATAAAAATGGATCAAAATACAAGTTCCCACCCACGCCTCCAGCTCTTCCCTTCATTGGGCACCTTCATATGCTCCCCAAATCAACAATAGACCTGAGATCCCTCATCCATAACCTCTCCCAAAAGTATGGTCCTATTTTGACTCTTCGCGCCGCCTCTAAACCCATCATCTTTGTTACCTCCTATCAGATCGCCCATCAAGCCCTTGTGAAATTTAGCAACACGTTTGCAGACCGTCCACCAGTCGTCCCTGTTAGCTATGTTCTCAGCAACAAGCGCAAAGATATTGGCGGATCCCCCTTTGGTGTAACCTGGAAAGCGCTTCGTCGGAACCTCATGGCTGAATCTCTCCACCCCTCCGGAGTGAAGAACTGGGCTTTCGCCCGCAAGCGATGCATGGAGAAAATGATTAGTAGCTTCAAGCAATGTTCCGGGCAGGAGGCCGTCCGTCTCTTCGAGCCTCTCCACCAGGCTGTGTTTTCCTTGTTTATCCTCATGACCTATGGCGACATCCCTGAGAAAGATCTTAGGGAAATCGAACACATACAATGGACATTCCTAGTAAGTTACTCCGAGTTCAGCGTGTTCGCCACCTGGACGAAACTGGGGAAGTATCTGTACAGGAAAAAATGGCAAAGGTACACCGACTTTTTAAGGCGTCAATACGAAATCCTTATACCTTACATCGAAGCCCGAAAAAAGTTGAAGCAAGAGAAAGGCAAGGACATCGACTTGGCAACATACACAGATACCTTACTGGATCTGGAATTTACCGACGAGCGCAATAACCAACAAGGCAAGCTTGAAGATGCCGATTTACTGAGTTTGAGCTCAGAGTTCATCAACGCAGGCGCCGACACAACCGCAACGATGTTCCACTGGATCATGGCACATCTTGTGAAGGACCCACGTGTTCAAGCCAAACTTTTTGAGGAAATCAGCCGAGTCGTGGAACCGGGAGCAGAAGAAGTGAAGGAGGAGGATTTGCCCAAGCTTACATATTTGAGGGCTGTGATCCTAGAAGGTCTCAGGATGCACCCTCCAAACGCTTCGTTGGTGCCACACACAAACACAGAAGATATGGACTTGGCTGGCTACAAACTCCCGAAAGACACCACAGTTCTCGTCGCGACCGCAATAATCGGGCGCGATCCTACACTGTGGGAGGATCCTGACGAGTTTAGGCCGGAAAGAATGATTAACCGAACTGCTGATGGCGGAGAGGAAGTATCTCACGTGTCATCGTACAAGATGTTGCCGTTCGGTGCCGGCCCAAGGATGTGCCCCGGTTACAAATTCGGGACGCTTGTGATTGAGTACTTCATTGCAAATTTGATTTGGCATTTTGAGTGGCAGAAGGTGGATGACGTCGACCTGAGCGAGAAGGAGGAGTTCTTGGTGGTCATGAAGAATCCAGTGCGTGCCAAGGTCATACCAAGAGCCAAGTAGATGATATTTGTATTTTTCATTTATTGTGTTAAGCAAATCCATTGTGGTAATGAGTGCATGAATAACGGCCAAATCAAATTTGATGTTTCATGAGTTTCATGAGTTTTTAATTTCCTTGTTTCCTTCCCTCGTATCCATCAGCCGAAATGGAGCGCTGAAAATTCAGAGCAGCCTTTGAAGATATTCCCCTTCCTTCTGACTCTGCCGTCTAGGCGATGAGGAAAAATAAAAAGATCACGTGAGAGCATGTCTAATTTGAATGTCGCTATACTGAGCCATTTGCGTTGACAAGACCTTCAACTTTATGATTCTAAGACGAGGTGGGACGCAGGAGGACTTTGATGTTAGATATATTTTTTGTCTTAACAAATGCCGTCCTAGATGTTGCAAAAAGTTTGGATATTTTAACTTCCTGCATAGTTGTTCCTATTCCTCCGCTCATTAGGAGGCCTGGATTTTATCCTCGAGATCTCTTTGTGAACAATTCTTCAGCCTGCAGCCTATGAAAAGCGACACGACTCAAATTTTAGAAGGTGGGTTGGCAACGTGGCCTGGGCCAGGATGTGGGCCGCATATCATAAACTCCATTATATTTACTGAAACAAGGCAGACGTAAATATGCATCATAAACACCATGAATACCCAAAAATATTCAGTAGTCTATGAAAAAATTATAAATTTTTTTCTTTATTATAATATTAGATTTCTTAATTACAAGGTTTCAATATCTTGGTCAAAACATCAAGGTTGAAAGTAGACGTGGGAAAATTTCAAAACTTCCTTCAACTCTTGTAATTAATATAAAGGATAATATGAGAAGACAATGTTCAACACTCTATAATAAATTAATGGTAGCCAGTTGTCACGCAGCTGGAAGAAGCGAGAGGTAATGTAATTAGTGAACACATCCGTCGTCTGATTGATTGTCTGTCCGCACGTAAAAGACCTTAAGATATCAATTATACTAAAATTTTAATGCTAAACTAAACTCGGGCATGTCAGAATTGTATAGTTTTCAATTGATTGTTGAATAAAAATTCGAATTATTATGTAGATTTAAATGATAACCCACTTCTGCAAGTACGAACTAGGGCGGCCAGGATCACTGATTGTGGTAGAAAATGAGAATATTTATTTAAATATTGGACCTCTCCTCCTCCTCCCAAGATAGTTTTGAAAATTTCAATGAGCTTTTCGTGTATCTCAATAGTTCAACATTATTTAACTAGCTAGACGAAGCAAAAAAGACATCATTAAATATTAATTGTCGGTAACCTCGTTCTTCTGCAAGGTAGATTCTGGCACGAACTTCGGTTTAGATCGGAACGTCAATCGCTTAGATTTCATATGAAATAAGCATTTTATAATCTTAAAGTTAAAGAAGGATAACCACAGTCCCAGAATTTAACCGTGGGCCTCTCAAGCAATGTCCCAATCACTGACATTATTTTTGCAGCAGTGTCGTCGACTATTTTGGCATTATGTTGCAGCAGAACTCCCTTGGTTCTATTCGTCCAATTTCATGGTTAATCTCCTTCTAAGCATGTTTTCGGCTATACGGCTACTTTAGCAATGCATAAACTCAGGGAAGAGAGGCGGCTCCCAGGTTTTAATCGAAACAAAACGGCTGATTCGGGGAAGTCGATATATAGGAAGAGGGTAATTTCTGCGCTTTTCCCCGCTGACGAGAGGCCATCTGCGTGCACGTTTATTATAGCCAAACAGGCGACCTTCACCAGAAGAACGCGTCCAGCATATTTGAAAACAACAATGTTGTTCCCACAATCTTCCATTTATACATGGATCACTTCGTGTTCCCTTTCCCACCCATTACAAGGAAGCCTACAAACATGGAGACCTGGTTGCTCTGCCCTCCTCAGCCATCTGATCCTCGCCTGGAGAAGCTCCAAAACTCAGCCGCTACCTCCTGGACCCTTCAACATCCCCATCCTCAGCACAGTCCTATGGCTTCGCAAGCCCTTCTCCGACTTCGAGCCAACGCTCCGGAACCTCCACGAAAGGCACGGGCCAATCATCAGCCTCCGCTTCGGCGGGCGCCCGTCCATCTTTATCGCGAACCGTACCATCGCCCACAGAGCCCTTGTCCAAAACGGCGCTGTATTTGCTGACCGTCCCCCGGCCCTTCCCGTCAACAAGCTCGTCACTTGCAATCAGCATGACATCACCTCCTCCTCGTACGGGCCAACATGGCGCGTCCTTCGCCGAAATCTCACCTCTGAGGTCCTCCACCCTCCGCGCGCCAAGTCCTACTCTCGCGGGCGGAAGTGGGTCTTAGACATCCTTATCAACCGCCTTATGTCTCACTCAACCCCCAAGTCCGGCATCGCTAAACCTGTCGTGGTGGTTGACCATGTCCGATACGCCATGTTTTGCTTGTTGGTCCTCATGTTTCGGTGACAAGCTTGGCGAGACCCAGATAAAAGAAATCGAAGATGTGTCGCTTGCTTTTGGGCATGAAACGCTTCAAGATACTTAACCTTTGGCCGAGTATTGGGAAGATTGTATTCCGTAAGCGTTGGGACGAGCTGTTTCAGCTTCTGGGATACCTAGAGGCGACACTGGGGCCTTTAATAGAAGCGAGGAAGAGAGTGAAGCAAGAAAGACTAATTGCAGGAAAAAATGGCGGAGATACAGAGGACGAGCATATGGTAGCGTATGTTGACACGCTGTTGGATTTGGAGTTGCCGGAGGAGAAGAGGAAGCTTGACGTCAGGGAAGTGATTAACTTGTGCTCGGAATTTCTCGACGCGGGCACGGACACTACGACCACTGCACTGCAGTGGATAATCGCGAACTTGGTGAAATACCCACACGTTCAAGAGAGGCTTTTTGCAGAGATTAAAGGTGTTATGGTGGGGGATGGACAGAAGGAGGTGAAGGAGGAGGATTTGCATAAATTGCCGTACTTGAAGGCAGTGGTTTTGGAGGGCTTAAGGCGGCACCCGCCCGGTCACTTTGTGTTACCACATGCCGTGACAGAAGACGTAGTTTTGGACGCCTATTTGGTCCCCAAGAACGGCAGCGTGAACTTCATGGTGGCGGAGATGGGTAGGGACCCAAAGGTGTGGGAGGATCCCATGGCTTTTAAGCCTGAAAGGTTTTTGAGTGATGATAATGGTGAAACGGAAGTGTTTGATATAACGGGAAGCAGGGAGATCAAGATGATGCCTTTTGGGGCAGGGAGGAGAATGTGCCCTGCTTCTGGCTTGGCCATGCTTCATTTGGAATAGTTTGTGGCCAATTTGGTATTGAACTTTCAATGGAAAGCTGTGGACGGAGATGAGGTTGACTTGTCAGAGAAGCCGGAGTTCACCACGGTGATGAAGTATCCCCCAAAGGCCCATCTGTCTCCGAGGTTTTGAACGGTCTGGTTGATTTCCAAACTATTTATTAAAACTCAATAAACCTAGTATCCACGATTCTAGCTGCTAGGGACTCTCAGGTAGGAGGATGCTATGTAGGCTTTGAACAAAATAAAGGGTGACTGTAAGTTTGAATCAAAATAATGGGAGACTACGTTATATGCCTGTTCAATTGCATACGTCAATTACTGTATAAATAACAACGTGGGCTGCGCAGAAGGTTGCCTAATGCTTAGAAGGCCTATGAACATGGTGCACTTGTACTGCTGAGATCCAAACACCATAGATCTTTTATTCATTAGACAACTTTTACCAAAAACCTACATTGGCGGCTATGACTGAGTGGACTAGAGTTCCTAGTCAGTCAGCATTTCCCTCTGAAAATAAATACAAGACTGCCGAAAATTTCAAAAGTGGAAATGACACCCATCATTTCAATGGTTGAGTAACATAGCTCAAAGTGAAATTGTCTGAACACTGCTGGAAATTTCAAAAGTGGAAATGACACCCATCATTTCAATAGTTTAGTAAATAGCTCAAAGTGAAATGGTCTGAACACTGCTGGAAATTTTCAAAAATTGAAATGATTTCAATAGTCGAGTAAAATAGTTCAAAATGAAATGGCCTGAACACTGCTGGAAATTTTCAAAAATGGAAATGACATCGTCATTTCAATAGTTGAGTAAAATAGTTCAAAATAAAATGGTGTGAACACCGGAACTTCCCTTTGAATTAGGATTCCCAATTTATAGCGGAATAAAAGAGTTCAAAGTGAAATTGGACAAGAAAGCACTTGAAAGGTTCCTTTTAAGTCAGAATTCGTTCCTCATAAGTTTCAAAAGTTGAATAGAAATGTGAAGATTGGAAGTGGACGTGACAACGTTTTCAACTTCTCCAAGTTCAAAAACTCTGAAAGATTTTGTATTCAGTATAAGAGATAATTGTGACAAGATGTTACACAATTAATTAAAATACATATTAATCATTTAAAAAAATACAACATCTTTTCCAACACTATGAAACTGATATAAAAAACTTTACTGAAATTTCTTGCTAAAAAGGGGGTTTCCTAATCCTTATGTTGTCAATAGACACGCGTCAAACTCCAACCCATGTTATTTGTACGATCTTTACTTATAAGACTGACTTCGAGTTACATTTGTCGTCATAGCTGATGAGTCTACACACATGGAGACCTGGTTGTTCATCGTTGTCTCTCTCTGCATTTCCGCCCTCCTCAGCCATCTGCTCTTCGCCAGGAAAAGCTCCAAAGCTCGGCAGCTCCCCCCGGGGCCCTACCACATCCCCATCCTCAGCAGTCTCCAATGGCTCAGCAAGTCCTTTGAGCTCGAAACAGTTCTCCGAAACCTTCACGCAACGTATGGGCCCATCTTCACCCTTTACACCGGTACGCGTCCGGCCATCTTCATCGCAAGCCGGACAATCGCCCACAGGGCCCTTGTCCAGAACGGTGCCGTATTTTCCGACCGTCCACCGGCCCCCGTCACAGGCAAGATCATCTCTAGCAATCAGCATAGCATCAACACGGCCTTCTACGGCTCTACTTGGCGCGTTCTCCGCCGGAATCTCACCTCCGAGATCCTCCACCACTCGCGCGTCAAGTCCTACTCTCGCGCGCGGAAGTGGGTCGTGGACATCCTGATCAACCGACTTATGTCTCACTCAAACATCGAGTCCGGCCACGTCAACCCTGTCAGGGTGGTTGAACATTTCCGATACGCCGTGTTTTGCTTGTTGGTCCTCATGTGTTTCGGGGACAAGCTTGGCGAGACCCAGATAAAGGAAATCGAAGGTATCCAGCGTCGCCTGCTTTTGGGGTTTGATCGTTTTAACATACTAAATTTTTGGCCAAGGATTGGGAAGATAATATTCCGTAAGCGTTGGGACGAGCTATTGCAGCTTCGGAGAGACCAAGAGGCGGTACTGATGCCTTTGGTAGAAGCAAGGAAGAGAGAGAAGCAAGAGAGACTGGTTGCGGCAAAAAAGGACACACATATAGATGATGAGTATGTCCTGGCGTACGTTGACACGTTGCTGGATTTGGAGTTGCCAGAGGAGAAGAGGAAGCTTGACGCTGGGGAAGTGATTAGCTTGTGCTCGGAGTTTCTCAACGGGGGCACGGACACTACGGCCACGGCACTGGAGTGGATAATGGCGAATTTGGTGAAATACCCACACGTGCAAGAGAGGCTTTTCGCAGAGATTAAGGGGGTTATGGTGGGGGATGGACAGAAGGAGGTGAAGGAGGAGGATTTGAATCAGTTGACGTACTTGAAGGCAGTGGTTTTGGAGGGCTTAAGGAGGCACCCGCCCGCACAATTTGTGTTGCCACATGCAGTGACAGAGGATGTAGTTCTGGACGGCCATTTGGTACCCAAGAACGGCAGCGTGAACTTCATGGTGGCGGAGATGGGTAGGGACCCTGAGGTGTGGGAGGATCCAATGGCTTTTAAGCCTGAAAGGTTTTTATGTGGTGATAATGGTGGAGGGGAATTGATTGATTTTGACATAACGGGAAGCAAGGAGATCAAGATGATGCCGTTTGGAGCCGGGAGGAGAATTTGCCCTGGTTTTGGCTTGGCGATGCTTCATTTGGAATATTTTGTGGCCAATTTGGTATGGAACTTCGAGTGGAAGGCTGTGGATGGAGATGAGGTTGATTTGTCAGAGAAGCCGGAGTTCACCATGGTTATGAAGTATCCACTGCATGCCCATGTATGTCCGAGGTTTTGATGGTCTGGTTGATTTCCTAATTATGTTAGTAAAACTGCATAAGCCTGTTACCCAGAATTCTAGCTGTTAGGATTCTGGGTGAGATGGTAATTTAGACTTTGAATCAAAAGCTAAAGATATATTAAACGAAACGATTTCTCTGTGTTTTACTTTCTTTGTACTACCATCAGTCTTCTGAATCTTAAGCTGATAAATGTGATGGTACTAGTTCGATAGATTTCGTTCCTTCGTGGCTTCTTGTTCTTTTAGCCGATATGGACCTATGATTTGTGAACTTGCATCTGCCTCGTCACTTTTTGGACACAAAATAAAGGGTGAGTGCGGTAGGGGCCTGTTTGGATGCAGAGACCGAGGTCTACATAAATAACTCCGCTGCAGATCTCTTCCCCATTCGTAGGAGACAACCTTTCCTGGAAGCTCACGTTGGCTCCTACGACAGATTTTAGAAGGGTTCTTTGTTGTTGTGCATTTGTTTTTGGAAATAAATACCCAGATTGCCGGAAATTGCTGTGCTTCAAAGGGCTTGTTTGTTTCGATGACAACAACATATTTTACAAGAGTTTCCTAGTGTACTTCACACAGGGTAAAATCTAGTTAAAAAATAGGAGCAAATCTCCATAGACGAATGGTTCTATGGACCAGTCATTCGTGCTGTGTTCGGTGAGTTGAATCTGGAGGCAACACTTACTTTTTTGTTAAAGTAGTTCTCAGAGCTGTTGTGTCATCTTCCTTTGAGTTCAGTGTTGTCCTGAGCAGTGTCGAAGTTGTTCTTTGGCAAGGTCATTATAGGTGGTGTGCGATGTTGACCTGCTTCTGAGCTGTGATGAGCCTATCTTTCCTAGTGTGCTTGATGGTCTCTGTCTCTTTTGCCTTCCCTTTCATTGGTCCTTTGCCTGTCCTACACGTAGCGGCCGGGCAAACGTGGCTGAAACGATAGACGCAGGAGAAAGCGACAATTTCGGAAGTAAGTGTTTGGAAGTGTCGCATAGCTAAAAAAAAGAGGAGAACAAGATAAGGGTTCTGTTATTTAACTCTTTAACAGTTTTTTCAAGAAATTAAGTACGGTCCAAACCGAGGAAGCAGAAACAGCTCGTGTAAAAGGAACTATCCTCGGGATCAAGATTTTTGCTTCGAATATAGAAAATGTCAAAGAAACATCTCTAAGTAGTGTTTTAAGTCGCTGTTAAGTGTGTTTGAAGTTCAAGTAACTTGTCTCTGTTCTGTTCTGTTTAACTTGTGAACTTGGTGAAGTGTCTTCCCTTTCTCTTTTTTTTTCCTTGAAGATTTCGAACCCTTTAACAACCCTAGGTCGACCAAGAACATTGACTAATAAAAGTCATTCCTTAAAATCTACGAAAATAGACGAGGATAGCTCCCAAGTCTTGCATTGACTCACAAAATCGAAAGATGACAAGATGCTCTTGCTTGATTTCCGGCGAAACCGAAGGAGATTTTTATTTCTTTGAAATTCTTTGTCTTCTTATATACACTGATAGCCCCTTTTTTTTCTTGATCATGGTTTGAGGGAGTTCTTCAACACCTAGCTCTCCTCAGACGTAAACAGCAATAGTTACGTTTTTTTTTTTTTTTTCACCTCTGCATCCGACAACGTACATTGGTGTACTTGAAAGGTGGCTGTGCCGGTTACAGGATCGCGCACGACACTCGAAACTTGCTTGTGTATTCGGTCAGCATGGAGACCTGAGTCCTCATTGTTAAAGTTGTCAACTTTAGCATGCCTGAATCTTAAAAAAATAAAATAAAAGATTTTAAGCGCCCAAGCGAATGTTCCAGGAAGCTGGTTCGTGTCCAGTCCAGCGTGCCGACGAAAGTTCTTCAATAATGGAGATTGTAGAAATCCGTCGGTGCATGTACGGTTGGGGTGAATGGATGTTCTGATCATGCAGGGCACATACGGTTTTACAAATGTATGAACAGGCATCGTGGAGACGCAAGAAAAAAAGGAATCTGCACACGTCAAGTTACTGTCTGATGTCATTTGAGCAAGTTGTAACCGTTGGCATGGAGATCCCAAACCGAATACCAAACCAAGAAAGTACAGGTTTGGTGGATGAATCCTTCGGCTCCTCCCCCTATGATGTGTGAAAGAAGATAAGATGGGACCCACGTTCTGCAAATTCATCTCACCTGCCTTATTTATCAGAAGCGATTACGTGTCTTGTCGAACTTTTAGTTGGCATGCAAGTCGGTGGCAAGTTTTGAGTTGCCACATTGTTTCTCCTATAAATGTGAATCATATAAGTCATTTGGTATTGTGGAAAATCATCTAATCCTAGAGAAAACTATGTTTTTTTTTCTGTAGATCGTAGCAGGGCACAATGACCCTGCATTCGTGGAAGTTTTTCTTATTCCTTCTCCATCCCCCTTTTTTTTAAAAAAAAAAAAATTTAATGTCTTTCTTGTCAAGTTTTAGCTATAGTTCTTTAACATCTTCTTCACTCTTGTTTACAAATCTTGTGTTTTTTATCTCATCTTTTTATTGTAGTTTTGATGCTTTAGATTTATCTCTCTTATTTACAAAATTTTCAAGCTTTTTTTATTTTGTCAATTTAATCACTAAATCAAACCCTTCAAGCTTAGAAACAAAAAATTACATATTATCATGTTCAATAAATCCACTAAACTCTAATTTTCAATTCTCATCCTCATATCTCTCTGCATCTTTGCACTGCTCCACAGTCTGATCCGCGCCAAGAAAAGCTCCAAAAGCCATAAGCTCCCTCCTTGACCCTGCGCCTTGGCTCAAGCCCACCATCTTCATGGCCGACCTAGGTCGGCTTATTCCACGAGCATAAACTAATAATTTCCACTGAGGTGTATTGGTATAAAGCATGTTGATCTATTGTAATTTTACAGGTACTGTCTTTGTTATAAATATGGTACTAACTAGTATAAGGCCAATATTTATGTTATAAGTTTGTGGTGAGTAAACCTATTTGAATAAACACATAAATGATCAGCTAGGTCCCTTCTAACTCTTCATAAACAAACTAAAGTTTGTTGAAGGATGAAACCCAGTAATTATGGCGGGTAAGATTATGCATTGAAGTGAGGCCATGAGAAAATGTCCTTCAAGATCATTTTCATCCTTTTGTACTTTCTGGGTCTTAACACATAAAACACAAATTGTTCACTATTCAAGCCTAGAGGTTTTTGAGTGGTGATAATGGTGGGGGAAGCGTTCGATAAAACGGGAAGCAAGGATATCAAGACGATGCCTTTTGGGGCAGGGAGAAGAATTTGTCCTGGTATTGGCCTGGCGATGCTTCATTTAGAATATGTTGTGGCCAATTTGATATGGAACTTTGAGTGGAAGGCTGTGGATGGAGATAGGTTGATTTGTCAGAGAAGCCAGGGTTCACCACGGTAGTGAAGTATCCACTGAAGGCATATCTATCTCCGAAGTTTTGAATGGTCTGGTTGAATTCCTACATAAACTACCAAGACTGGGAATTTTTTTTTTTAAAAAAACGCATTACCCACAATTCTAGTGGCAAGAAACTGTTATGTCAATAAGGGGAGATTATGTTTTGGGCCTGCCGAAATGTATATATCAAATGGGCTTCGCGGAAGTTTCCAAATAGTTAAGAAGCTTGTGGGCATGGTCCAGTTGTAATGTGGGTATCCTATAGCACGGTAAACCTCTTCTTCCAGAAAATTACATTAGCGACCTTGAGGGATTGTTCAAGAGTTCCTTACCGATATGTGTTCCATCGCTGGAAATTTGAAGAATGGAAACGTAGGCTTTGAATTAAAATAAAGGGAGACGACATTAGCTGGGTGCCCGGTTCTCCAATAGATGCTTGGAGACGAGATTAATCCTCTCGTACCTAATAATTGATGTACTTGAGATGCATTGTCTCTGGCTCCCAAAAATGACGTTATATGTATTGAATTAAAAAGATTAGTCATCCTAAAATTAGGATTCATTACTTGTCACAAATATTAACTTGTGGCATGCCATATCTCAATCAATTGTCATAATTTTTCTACTGTGTACAATTCCATAAAGATAGTTTCTTTGCAAAACCAAACTTTGTTTTTCCATGTCTTGGACCAACCATCTATTAGAAGGTATTAAGGATCATCAATTCCTAATGAAATATATGTAATGGAAGCCCAAAGTCTTTACTTGTTCTAGTATATGTGATGAATATGTCATCCTAAAGTGATCCATTGATATGCTAATATATTGTTTAATGGTAGTTCCTTTTATCACTTTATTGTGAAAGACTATGTTGGTCCATTATGCCATAAATACCTCCATATTATGTTGAGTGGGGTTTGACAATAGGTTTGAATCAATCATTGGAAAGTACCATTTCTCGATTTACATTCACATATAAATTCAAGAACATTGGTCCTAATTGAACTAGGGAGACCCTAATTCACATTAGTGTGATAGAATTACTTAGCTTAAATATTAAATATTGTATGAATAGGTACGGAAAAACCCTTTTATAGCTTGTTTAATATCTAAATAAAGAGTAATATGGCCGACAATGATTCAAACGTATATAAAAAGAATTTCTTTTTGGATACTTCTTACTAGAAGGTAGTGCATATAAATTTCATAATAGGTGCCCAAGATTTATAGTGAACTTCTATAGGGACTTCTCATACAGCAATAACGCACTGATCTAGTTGTCATGGAAACCACAAAGGATTATCTAAATTGACTCTTTTCTGATCTTAACCTCTAATGGCATCATAAGAATTACACAAAAAAAAAAAAAAATCTTTTGTATACTTATAGTTACTGTTGTACTCCTTTATTTCGATAATTTTTATGATTACATGGAGTACATCTATTTGCACAAATACCTCAGTAATTCCTAGAGCCCAATAAGCATATCTTGCGCTGATAGGGCAATGGGATCTTAGTTGGAGACGAGATTCATATGACAAAACATAAGCCTCCAAAGTTAAAGGTTCGTGAACCGCCATTTGATCTCCATCAAGACCTAAATTGAACCCCTTGCAAACTAATGGATGTAAACAAATAGTCCGTCCTTTTACCAAAGTAGGCTGGAACGCTTTTATGACTAACCTACGCAAGGTAGTCGCTCAATTCAGTAATACGGAGCTCCCCTGCATAACTCATGAAGTATATCCCATACAACCGATTCTTTTTCTCAAGTTTTACTCTTAGCAACTCTTGTGTTCAAGGTAAGATGTTGTCTAACTAGACCCGAATTACAAGAGGCTTGAAAAGTTCTATTGCTATTTCATCAGGTAATCTATGCCAATGTAATGAAAGCGAGGGTCCTATGACAATGACAGAATGACCCAAATAATCAAATTCCATTATCAAGAAGTGTATCCGTGGCTTATTGTACTAATTTCTCCTGAAACATTACTTAATTCATTGGTGTAGATCTAGTTCTTGTTAATAGATCGATAAGAATATTGTTTAAATTAGTCTTCTATGAAGTTCATTAATATATGAGAATGATTGGTCTCAACTTCGGAAGAAGAATTGGTAATAAACGTAAAAGCATCCATTTGGTTAACATCGAGATTAAAAGTAGAAACAGAAATATTTTAAAAGTTCCTAAAACTCTTATATTTAATACAAAGGATAATATGAGAAGACAATACCCAACATTTTATAATAAAAATATGAATCATATAAAAGTTTTAAAATGACTCAAATAAAGTCGCACACGGCAAAGTGAATAGTTTTCAATTGTTTTTTCGAATACCAATATATTGTTATCTAGATTTAAATGATAAACCACCGGTGTATGTGGTAACTTGTGTGGACAGGAGCCCTAACATGTTTTCATTCCTTAATAAAGAAGTAAAATATATGTTATAGAAAATAACAAATACTTCATTTAAATATTAGACCTCTCCCACTCCACCCCAAATAGTTTTGAAAACTTCGATAAACTTTTAAATATTATTGATCGTCCAATTTCATGGTTAGTCTCCTTAAATTATGGTTCCTTAAATTATGGTTTCGGCTATACGGCAGTGCATAAACTAATTGAAACAAAAGCACTGATTCTACCTTTTACGGCCCTACCTGGCGCGCCTTCTGCCGGAATCTCACCTCTGAGATCCTCCACCCACCGCGCATCAAGTCCTACTCTCGCGCGCGGAAGTGGGTCTTGGACATCCTTATCAACCGCCTCATATCTCACTCAACATCCGAATCAAGCATCGTTAATCCTGTCGTGGTGGTTGACCATATCCGATATGCCATGTTTTCTTTGTTGGTCCTCATGTGTTTCGGTGACAAGCTTGGCGAGACCCAGATAAAAGAAATCTAAGACGTCCAGCGCCGCGTGCTCTTGGGCTTTAGCCGCTTTAACGTACTTACTTTTTGGCCAAGGATTGGGAGGATAATATTCCCTAAGCTTTGGGACGACCTATTGGAGCTCCGTAAAGACCAAGTGGCGGTACTGATGCCTTTGTTAGAAGCCAGGAAGAGAACGAAAGCAAGAAAGACTATATACGGCAAGTAAGGACGAAGATAAAGACGATGATTATGTGCTGGCGTACGTGGACACATTGTTGGATTTGGAGTTGCCAGAGGAGAAGAGGAAGCTTGACGCCGGCGAAGCGATTAGCTTGTGCTCTGAGTTTCTCAACGCGGGCACGGACACTACGACCACGGCGCTGCAGTGGATAATGGCGAATTTGGTGAAATACCCACACGTCCAAGAAAGGCTTTTCGAAGAGATTAAAGGTGTTATGGTGGGGGATGGACAGAAGGAGGTGGAGGAGAAGCATTTGCATGAGTTGACGTACTTGAAGGCAGTGGTTTTGGAGGGCTTAAGGAAGCACCCGCCCGGGCACTTTGTGTTGCCGCATGCAGTGACAGAGGATGTAGTTCTGGACGGCTATTTGGTGCCCAAGAATGCCAGTCTGAACCTTTTGGTGGCGGAGATCGGCAGGGACCCAACAGTGTGGGAGGATCCCATGGCTTTCAAGCCTGAAAGGTTTTTGAGTGGTGAAAAAGGTGGAGAGAAAGTGATTGATTTTGATATAACGGGAAGCAGGGAGATCAAGATGATGCCTTTCGGGGTAGGAAGGAGAATTTGCCCAGGGCTTGGCTTGGCGACGCCTCATTAAGAATATTTTGTAGCCAATTTGGTATGGAAATTTGAGTGGAAGGCCGTGGATGGAGATGAGGTTGATTTGTTAGAGAAGCCGGAGTTCACCACAGTAATGCAGTATCCACTGAAGGCATATCTGTCTCCGAGGTTTTGAATGGTCTGGTTGATTTCCTAAATAAACTATTAAGACTGAATAAAAACACATTGCCCACAAATCTATTTTGTTGGAAATATGTTGTTAATATGGCTATTGTCATTTATGATTATTTCCATATGGTGTGGGATCTTTGCAATTTAAGAAATACGGTTGTATAAATATTTTGTATTATTTTGTTTTTCCTTATGAATATATAGACAGCATTATAAATGGGCCTATTACATTATAGGTCTAGGCACAGAAATAAAAAAAATTTCTCAACTCTCTGTTTTCTTCTTACTTTTTACTTTCTGTCATATTTGTAAGGTTTCTTAAGTAAAGGTGTCGACGAAGGAGAACAGCGTTTTGGGCATGTTTAAATCCCATCAGTCAAATGTCTACATAAATGCCACTGCTATACGGGCATGGTCCGGTGGGAACGTGGATATCCCAGCAAGATAAACATCTTCGACCATAAACTTGGATGACTGTGACGATTGTGCAAGAGTTCCTTGTCAGTGTGCATTTCCTTTTACAAATAAGGCATATGCGATGGATAGACCTCGGCAACCATGACATGATATTTGTTAGATTTATAAGCAAGCATCCCTGGCAACACGAGAAACACCCAACCCCCTTTAGAGCCCAAACCACTATTTCTCCTTCTTATTGTACCCCACGCTTAGTCCTTCCTATAAGGGATTGTTGTGTAGCAAGTGCCTAATATCCACTAGGACGGACATGTATTTTATCATCGACTTGATAAATTAAGGTCAAGATTTAAGTCTATCCTATTATAACAGGTTCCTTAAGATGATCCTCCATTCTTCCATCAAATATTCTACTTTTTTCCGGATATTTGGTATCAAATACCCATGGATGCGCCGTTTGCCTCCTAGCTTCATATAATTTAGAAGACACTAGTTTTCTTAAAGCCTCTTAATGTCATTCATTAGTGAAGGTAATCCTAATGGATTGAAAACCATATGAACTAGAATTCCATCTTGCAAATAAGGCATATCTTGTCTAGGTAAAATTTTGAAAATGTACCCTTCTTTTTTGGCTTCCAACTACTTTATCACGTACTTTGATTTCACGTTTCTATGAAATATATATACAAATAATTTCTCAATTATAACTATAAGCCTTTTTTTTTTCTCTAGATCCACCTTACATCCATAATTCAACCCTTACTGCCTCTAGGTAGTTTTAGACAAGTTTCCTTTAAAACTTGTGAGTTTTTAATCTACAAGGTTTCAATATCTGAATAAAAATATTGAGAATGAAAGTTGACACGGAAATATTTCAAAAACTTTTGAAACTCTCGTATTTAATACAAAGCGTAATATGAAAAGACAATGCCCAACATTTTATAATGAATATTAATCATATGGAAGTTTTAAAATGACTCAAACAAAGTCACACATGTCAAAATTGAATAGTTTTCAATTTTGTTTTGAATAACAATTTATATTATTATCTAGATTTAAATGATAAGTCACTGGTGCAAGTAGGAACTGGTGTGGGCAGGAGCCAAAACGGGTTTTCATACCTTAACAGAAAAGTAAAATATATTTTAGTTATTATTTTCCGCATGGGAGATAGAAAATAAGAAATTGTGGTAGAAAATAACAAATATCTATTTAAATATTAGACCTCCCCTACTTCGCCCCAAGATAGCTCTCAAATCTTCAAAGAGCTTTTAATGTATCTCAGTAGCTCTACATTATTTAATTAGCTCAGACAATGCAGATGAAATATCATTAAATATTATTAATCGTCCAATTTCATGGTTAGTCTCCTTCTAATAATGGTTTCGGCTATCCGACCACTTTAGCAATGCATAAACTCAAAGAAGAGTAGCAGGTTCCGGTTTTACTCGAAACAAAAGCACTGATTCGGGGAAGTCGATTTACAGGAAAGAGTGTAATTTATTCTCTTATCTGCTGACTGAAACACCATCTGCGTGCACGTTTGTAATACTCAAACAAGTGACCTTCACTAGGAGCACAGGTACAACCTGCTTGAACGCGATGCTCTTCCATTTATATGGCTCCCTTCGTGTTCCCTTTCCCAACCATTACAGGTAATCTACAAACATGGAGACCTGGTTGCTCATCATTCTCTCTCTCTGCTTCTCCTTCCTCCTCGGCCGTCTGATCCTCGCCTGGAGAAGCTCCAAAGCCCAGTCGCTACCTCCTGGGCCCCTCAACATCCCCACCCTCAGCACACTCCTATGGCTCCGCAATCCCGTCTCCGACTTCGAGCCAACGATGGTAACCTCCACAAAAAGCATGGGCCCATCGTCACTATTCCCTTCGGCGGGCGTCCGGCTATCTTTGTCGCGAACCAAGCCATAGCCCACAGAGCCCTTGTCCAGAACGGCGCTTTATTTGCCGACCGCGTGACCCTACCCATCAACAAGCTCATGAACCAGCGTGACATCAAATCTGCCATTTACGGCCCTAGATGGCGCTCCCTCCTCCGAAATATCACCTCTGAGATCCTCCACCCATCGCGCGTCAAGTCCTACTCTCGTGCGAGGAAGTGGGTCTTGGAAATCCTTATCAACCGCCTTATGTCTCATTCAACCACCGAGTCCGGCAACGTTAACCCTGTGGTAGTGGTTGACAATGTCCGATACGCCATGTTCTCTTTGCTGGTCCTTATGTGTTTCGGTGACAAACTAGGCGAGACTCAGATAAAAGAAATCGAAGACGTCCAGCGTCGCGTGCTTTTGGGCTTTAACCGCTTTAACGTACTTTCTTTTTGGCCAATGATTGGGAAGATAATATTCCGTAAGCTTTGGGACGAGGTATTACAGCTCCGGAGAGACCAGGAGGCGGTACTAATGCCTTTGTTAGAAGCCAGGAAGAGAGTAAAGCAAGAGAGACTAACTGCGGCAAATAAGGACGAGGATAAAGATGATGAGTATGTGCTGGCGTACGTGGACACATTGTTGGATTTAGAGTTGCCGGAGGAGAAGAGGAAGCTTGACGCCGGAGAAGCGATTAGCTTGTGCTCTGAGGTTCTCAACGCGGGCACTGACTCTACGACCACGGCACTGCAGTGGATAATGGCGAATTTGGTTAAATACCCACACCTCCAAGAGAGGCTACTCGCAGAGATTAAAGGGGTTATGGTGGGGGAAGGACGGGAGGAGGTGAAGGAGGAGGATTTGCATGGGTTGACATACTTGAAGGCAGTGGTTTTGGAGGGCTTAAGGCGGTACTCCCCTGCGCACTTTGTGTTGCCACATGCGGTGACAGAGGAAGTAGTGTTGGACGGCTATTTGGTACCCAAGAATGCCATTGTGAACTTCCTGGTGGCGGAGATGGGCAGGGACCCGAAGGTGTTGGAGGATCCCATGGGTTTCAAGCCTGAAAGGTTTTTGAGTGGTGAAAATGGCGGAGAGGCAGTGATTGATTTTGACATAACGGGAAGCAGGGAGATCAAGATGATGCCTTTCGGGGAAGGAAGGAGAATTTGTCCTGGGCTTGGCTTGGCGATGCTCCATTTAGAATATTTTGTGGCCAATTTGGTATGGAAATTTGAGTGGAAGGCAGTGGATGGAGATGAGGTTGATTTGTCGGAGAAGGTGGAGTTCACCACGGTAATGGAGCATCCACTGAAGGCATACCTGTGTCCGAGGTTTTGAATGTTCTGGTTGTTTTCCTCAGTAAACTACTAGGACTGAATAAAAACGTATTACCCGCAATTCTATTTGTAAGGGACTCTCAAGTAAGATGTCAATAAAGGGAGACTACGTTCTGAGCCTGTTAAATGCACTTGTCAAATGTCTACATAAATAACACTGCTATACGGGCTTCGGAAGGTTCCAAATGGTTAAGAAGCTCAAGGGCATGGTCCAGTGGTAACGTGGACCCTGACTGATTGTACAAGATTCCCATGTCAGTGCGCTTTCTTTTTTGGAAATAATTTCCAAACTGGGAAATGGAATCATCATTTTCTATAGCAGACATGGATATCAATTGCCTTTTACGGTGTTTGACCGTGGAAAATGGACATTTTGCCGCGTCAAACCCATTTTAGTCTCCCCTCATAAACATAATAGGACATCTTCTCACGAGAAGGAGACACGGATGGCACTCTGAGTGAGTTGACTTCCATGCGGGTGGAGAGAGGGTCATAGCAGTGACCATTCTGCCGCCTTCTTCCTCCATCTAAGCAGCGGTTTTCGGCTGCTTCATACGGAGGAAATTGGTATGTTTCGGACTTGTTTTGTACGTTTGACGAAACCCACTTCAATTTCTCCATGATTGGTGTTTTGATCACGTAAAAGAGCCTGTTTTGAGGCCATAGTTTCTAACAATGTATTGATCTACTATTTTCTAACAATGTTAGCATCGATCTGGAGAACGAAAACGAGCTATAAACGTGATTTTGAGCTAAAAAATGAGCATTTTTTGGTGGGTTTCGTGCTCAAACTTTTGAGCTAGATTTGAGCTCACCCAGTAGATATTGTTGTGGGTTGAGGCCAGATTCGGGACCAGCACGGCGTGACGTTTCCGCCGATACCAAAACCCGCCGGAAACGGCGGTTTTCCGATCTGGTCGTACCCGACCATGGAGCTCTGGTTGCCCATCATCGTCTCTCTCTGCGTCTCCGTCCTCCTCAACTGCCTGCTCTTCGCCAGGAAAAGCTCCAAAGCTCAGCAGCTTCCTCCTGGGCCCTTCAGTATCCCCATCTTCAGCAGTCTCCAATGGCTCCGCAGGCCCCTCGCAGATTTCGGGCCAATCCTCAGAGACCTCCACGCGAGGCATGGGCCTATCGTCGCCGTCCGCATCATCAGTCGCCCGGCCATCTTCATCGCAAGCCGAACCCTCGCCCACAGAGCCCTTGTCCAAAGTGGTGCAGTATTTGCCAACCGCCCCTCGGCGCCCCACACCAGCAAGATCGTCTCTAGCAATCATCATATCATCAGCTCCGCCTTTTACGGACCTACTTGGCGCATCCTCCGCCGGAACCTCAACTCCGAATTCCTCCACCCGTCGCGCGTCAAGTCCTACTCTCTCGGGCGGAAGTGGGTCTTGGATATCCTAATCAGGCGCCTTATGTCTCACTCAACCCATGAGTTTGGCGACGTTAACCCTATTGTGGTGGTTGACCATTTTCGATACGCCATGTTTTGCTTGTTAGTTCTCATGTGTTTCGGGGACAAGATTGGCGAGTCGCAGATAAAGGGAATTGAAGACGTCCAGCGTCGCTTGGTATTGGGCTTTAGTCGCTTTAACATACTTACTTTTTGGCCAAGGATTGGGAAGATAATATTCCGAAAGCGTTGGGACGAGCTTTTCCAGCTTCGGAGAGACCAAGAGGCGGTACTGATGCCTTTGTTGGAAGCCAGGAAAAGAGTGAAGCAAGAGAGACTAAGTGCGGCAAATAAGGACGCGGGCAAAGATGATGAGTATGTGCTGGCATACGTGGACACTTTGTTTGATTTAGAGTTGCCGGAGGAGAAGAGGAAGCTTGATGCCGGGGAAGTGATTACCTTGTGCTCGGAGTTTCTCAACGCGCGCACTGACACTACGACCACGGCATTGCAGTGGATAATGGCGAATTTGGTAAAATACCCACACGTCCAAGAAAGGCTTTTCGCAGAGATTAAGGGGGTTATGGTGGTGGAAGGACGGAAGGAGGTGAAGGAGGACGATTTGCATATGCTGCCGTACTTAAAGGCAGTGATTTTGGAGGGCTTAAGGCGGCACCCGCCTGGGCACTTTGTGTTGCCACATGCGGTGACAGAGGATGTAGTTTTGGACGGCTATTTGATACCCAAGAATGCCAGTGTGAACTTCATGGTGGCGGAGATCGGCAGGGACCCGAATGTGTGGGAAGATCCCATGGCTTTCAAGCCTGAAAGGTTTACGAGTGGTGAAGAGAAAGTGATTGATTTTGATATTACAGAAAGCAGGGAGATCAAGATGATGCCTTTCGGGGTTGGTAGGAGAATTTGTCCTGCTTTTGGTTTGGCGATGCTCCATTTGGAATATTTTGTGGCCAATTTGGTATGGAACTTCGAGTGGAAGGCTGTGGATGGAGATGAGGTTGACTTGTCAGAGAAGTCGGAGTTCACCACAGTGATGAAGTATCCACTGAAGACAAATCTGTCTCCGAGGTTTTGAATTGTCAGGTTAATTTCCTAAATAAAAAAGTATTACCCACAATTCCATTTGTAAGGGACTCTTAGATGTCAACAAAGGGTGACTACGTTTTTTTTTTTTTTTTTCCCCCAATAATCATACGATATTATGCATTTGCCCAGTTATTATGCATCTTTGCTCTTCCGTACAAATTCCGAATGTTTGCATCTTTCACATATCAACCACTAAGAGTACAAAATCTTACAGGATATTTTAAAAAGAAACAAAACATTTCTCACTAGGAGAAAAGGCAGGAAAACAAAAATCCTGAAGTGGTTTGTCGTGGTTGAGGACCGATGGGCAGAAATTGTTCTCTTATTCATTCAATTTTCTAGTATTTTCAATATATTAATGAAAATTTTGAAAAAAAAAAAGGAAGAAAAGATGAAAACAGTATTTGTAAGAAGCAAAGGAACTCATATTTTAAGGAGATGTAAAATGTTTTCTCGTATTAAAAATCACTTACTTTCCAAAAGTTTAGTATAATTACAGCTATAAGTAAACACAAATGTTTGAAAGGAAAATTTATAGTAAAAAGTGTTAAAGAAGCCTCTCCAGCAGCATCTATGGACTCACGAAGCCCGCACCAAGCTTTGCATGTAATGCAGCAGCAGCACATAAGCCCCTCTGTTATTGAAAAACAGTGTCCAATGAACAAGCACCTGCGTCATGCGGTCATGCAGCGTGCAGACCGCTGGCTTTATAATAGTATGCCGCTGCAGATGTCTAATGTAGTGTCACATGCAGAAGGTCTCCCTAGAGATCGAACCTACCTTGCTGATAAAGCAGCTGAGACAGCTGTGTGCTATGACTGGGATCTGAATATTGCACCTCAGACTGAGAAGTCAGTCCAGCAGAAGCCAACACATGCTGTCCACAACCTTCCTCAAGCTCCCACTTGCTGTTACACTGTGGGAACTGTCAAGTCAGCATTTGAGAAATACAAACGGGTTGCTGAAGATCTGCAGTGTGACAACTCGTATGAAAGCCATAAGGACAGCTCGTATGAAACCATAGCATTCTCACCAAGAGATCCCAGCACCAGCGCACAAGGCAAGTATTGTCAGAGAAGCCTTGCCGTGAAGATAGGGAATGCAAGAAAGAAAGCAAAGGGAAGTATAAACCATGTAACAAGTCGCATAGGTGACTAAGGTCAAACTGTAAGCTTCGAGGAAGCTCACCCGTAGAAATAAGCGGACACTACAGCCCTATAAAACGGGGCAGCTTGCCTATGAGTAAAGCAAGCCTTTAGTGTGTATCTTGCCTTTAATCTTGCTTCTGTAAACTTACAGTATCTATAGAGAAGTAGCTTCCGCATTTTGCTACCAAACTCTGTTTTTCTTCTAAAAGTTACAAGGTTAAAGAAAATAAGAAAAAAAAAATTCAATAACTATTAAGGTTCAATGATTTATGAAGTATCATACTTCTTAACTTATATAAAAAAAATTACTATTAGACACATAGAAATCAAGAATAATTAGTGAGATTCTTTATTTATAAAGTTCTTTACTTTTATACTTTAAAAATATCATAAAAAATGATAAGTGTCATGATTATTATGTAGATAATTAAAATACGTTGTATTTCTTCTGTAAAATAAAAGAAAAAAATTTGTTTTAGTTGAAAACTTTCCTCTCCTAGCAGAAACAGGAGATGCCTACTCTTGGAAAAACAACGACTGTCTCCCAGACCTTGGAGTTCTCTGTACTGTCGTGCTCATTTTACAATATTTTCAGAACGAAAATACAGTCTCTTCGGAGGTTTTCTTGGGCTTTTTGCTCTCCTTGCAGAAACAGTACTACTTTTGGGCCTGTTTAAATGCATATGTCAAATGTCTACATAAATAACACCGCTATATGGGCTTCGGAAGGTTCCAAATGGTTAACAAGTTCGTAGGCATGATCCAGTGGTAACGTGGATTCTGACGGATTGTACAAGAGTTCCTTGTCTGTGTCCATTCTTATTTGGAAATAAATTCCAAAACTGCTGGAAATTCCAAAAATGGAAATGGGACCATCACTTTCAATAGCTGAGTCAAATAGTTCAAAAGGAAATGGATATGAACACATTTCAAAACTTCCTTTTAAATTAGAACACCTACCTAATCTAGAGTTGAATAAAAAAGTTCATATTCCACGACTTTTTAAAAGTCGAATGGAAATGTGAAAGATTAAAAGTAAACATGGAAACATCTCAAAATTTTTATAAAAATTTTGTACGCCATATAAGGGATAATTGTAACAAGATGATACACAATCAATAAAATACATGTTAATTATTTTAAAAATTGGAATGGCTGAAATTAACTTGTGCAATATGTTATCGTACTAGTACGGAGCGACTGGTTTGGGCAGGTGAGCCGTTTGCGACATAATTGAAACCGAACGGCTTCATGACGAAGCTAGAAAACGCTAAAACACACAAGTCCAATTCCTTCCATGCCTTTCCAAACTTGCACAAAAAGCATTAAAGGATATTCAAGGATTTATATCGTACTAATGTCACGATGATGTCACATCTTCCTTTCAATTACTATGGACTATTTTTTTTTTTTGAAGTATTTTTTCTTTACTCGAATAGTTTATAGCATGATGGATTATCTTCGTAGTCTGCAATAATTCCTTGTAGTAATAATTATTTTTCCTATTCTTCTTTATACTCAACGGAGGGGTGATGAAAGGAGCAGCACAATGCCGCGAGGTGGAACTTCACAGCTGAGCAGAAGAGAGCAAGATTCGCCTGGATTCTCAAAGGAAACTGCACTTACAGCTGATCAGTGATTTATTTCATGACAAAATATTGGATCAAATTAAGAAGTCTTCGAAGTTTCTTTGTCGTACTACTTACCTGTGCGTAACACCTAACTTGTTTAAGTCATGGGAGAAGCAGTGTAGTGGGGCAGCTCTACCTAACTTTCTTTTTCTCCTTTTTCTCTGTTTTACCTTTTCTCTATTGTAAACAGTGGCAAATTCTTTTGGCTGGGTATCAGGGAAGCGGGGGGCAATTAACTAGAACATGGGAGTAGTTGAAGTTACCATTCTGATAAGTAGTGATTAGTCGCTTTCATTTATGGACAATACTTTGCATGGTAGCTGCGTCTAAAACCAAACCTTTGGAGTTAATTAAACCTTTTGATAGGTGGCTTATGAATAATTTCCACCCTCTAGCAGGGTACTATGCTAACTAGATCATATCAGTTTTTAGCTTTTCACCGTTTCACGAAAAGAAAACAACACTTGCATTCCAGATCGCATTTAGTTTGGTTGCCATCCCTAACCTAACAGTCCGAGTTTAGGTCACCATGCAACTAGATAATATGAAGCTATTTACAAGGATTGGACGGTAAAAAAGGTTTGGACGGTAATACAATAGAAAATAGATAGTTTCCAATTCTTTTGTTTAATAAAATAACATCATCATGTTCAAAATGTGAATAGGGATATATAAAAAGATTATAGAAATTCTTTTTCTAACAAAAAAATGATTTCTTAATCTGTAAGGTTTTGATAGTTTTTTTTTTATATATATATATAACCTAAAATCATTCGAATTGAAAATACTTACTTTGACTGTACCCTGAGGAAAAGGTTTCAATGATTGAATAGCATGTGAAAATTGATGGTGGATATGGAAACACTTCAAAGCTTCATTAGAATATAAATATCAATTATATTCAAAGTTAAAAGCGGTCCAAATAAACTACAACCGGCAAAAGCAAATAGATTTCAAAATTTCAATGAGCTTTTCGTGTCTCTCACCCGTTATTCAATCTTGACCTCGTTTTTCTCCATGACGTAGATCCTAGGGCGGACTTGGACTTAGATTCTACCTCAATCTCTTACGTTTCATAGATATAACCATTATATAATCCTACGATAAAGCAGGATAACCCTAGTCCCATACGTTAGCCGTGGTAATCTTTTTCATGGAGTTACTTGTATTGTGAATTGGCTCAGGCTTTAAGTCTAAGCCTGTGTCTAAGTATAAAAAGAGAGAGAGGAATAAAATTAGGCCAGTCTAAAGGTATTGAAGTGTTCTTCTACTACTGTCTCATATGATGTTGAAGGGTATACTGTCCCTTTTATGATATTGGTTTGGTAACAGCTTTCCATTGAAATTATATTTTTGTTTGGTGGCAACCTCCAATAAAAATTATATTTATCTTAATATTTTCTTATGGTTTCGGTTCGTAACACTCTGGTAAAATACGACTTATCCTTAGTATGAGAAATACATATCAACCACTAAAGTTATCTTTGTACTATTGTAGTATCATGTTGCCGCCAAGTTTAGTCGAAAGAAAGCAATGATTAGGGGTAGTGGATTCACGGGGAAGACTCAAGCTCAGCTTCGGTACCCGATGAGGAAACAAGATCTGCGTGTTCGTTTATAATTTGCCAACTTATGGTGTTCACAGGACCTTTTCTTTATATATATGGCTCAGTTCGGGTTATCCTTCCCATCAAAAAGGATAAGTTTACTAGATCACTAGCATGGCGATCTGGTTGCTCATCATCGTCTCTATCTGCATCTCCGTCCTTCTCAACCGCCTGGTCTTCGCCAGGAAATGCTCCAAAGCCCAGCAGCTTCCTCCTGGGCCCTTCAGCATCCCTATCTTCAGCAGTCTCCAATGGCTCTGCATGGCCCTCCCCGATTTCGAGCCGATGCTCCGAGACCTCCACGCGAGGCATGGGCCTGTCGTCGCCATCCGCATCTTCAGTCGCCCGACCATCTTCATCGCAAGCCGAACGCTAGCCCACAGAGCCCTTGTCCAGAGCGGCGCCGTATTTGCCGACCGTCCCCCGGCGCCCCCCACCACCAAGATCGTCTCTAGGAATCAGCACAACATAACCTCCGCCTTTTACGGATCTACTTGGCGGATCCTCCGCCGGAATATCACCTCCGAGATCCTCAACCCGTCGCGCGTCAAGTCCTACTCTCGCGCGCGGAAGTGGGTCTTGGATATCCTTATCAACCGCCTTATGTCTCAGTCAACCACCGAGTCCGGCGAAGTTAACCCTGTCGTGGTGGTTGACCATTTCCGATACGCCATGTTTTGCTTGTTAGTCATCATGTGTTTTGGGGACAAGCTTGGCGAGTCGCAGATAAAGGAAATCGAAGACGTCCTGCGTCGCTTGCTTTTGGGCCTTGATCGCTTTAACATACTTAATTTCTTGCCAGGGATTGGGAAGATAATATTTCGAAAGCGTTGGGACGAGCTACTCCAGCTTCAGAGAGACGAAGATGCGGTACTGATGCCTTTGTTGGAAGCCAGGAAAAGAGTGAAGCAAGAGAGACTGACTGCGGCAAATAAGGACGCAGACAAAGATGATGAGTATGTGCTGGCGTACGTGGACACGTTGTTGGATTTGGAGTTGCCAGAGGAGAAGAGGAAGCTTGACCCAAAGGAAGCGATTACCTTGTGCTCGGAGTTTATCAACGCGGGTACTGACACTACGACCACGGCACTGCAGTGGATAATGGCGAATTTGGTGAAATACCCACACGTCCAAGAAAGGCTTTTCGCAGAGATTAAAGGGGTTATGGTGGGGGAAGGAAAGAAGGAGGTGAAGGAGGAGGATTTGCATGATTTGCCGTACTTGAAGGCAGTGATTTTGGAGGGTTTCAGGCGGCACCCGCCTGCGCACTTCGTGTTGCCACATGCGGTGACAGAGGATGTAGTTTTGGACGGCCATTTGATACCCAAGAAAGGCAGTGTGAACTTCATGGTGGCGGAGATGGGCTGGGACCCTAAGGTGTGGGAGGATCCCATGGCTTTCAAACCTGAAAGGTTTCTGAGTGGTGAAAATGGTAAAGAGAAACTGACTGATTTTGATATTACAGGAAGCAAGGAGATCAAAATGATGCCTTTCGGGGTTGGGAGGAGAACGTGTCCTGGTTATGGTTTGGCGATGCTCCATTTGGAATATTTTGTGGCCAATTTGGTATGGAACTTCGAGTGGAAGGCTGTGGATGGAGATGAGGTTGACTTGTCAGAGAAGCCTGAGTTCACCATAGTGATGAAGTATCCACTGAAGACATATCTCTCTCCGAGGTTTTGAATGGTCAAGTTGATTTCCTAATTATATTAATAAAACTGCATAAGCCTGTTACCTACTATTCTAGTTGTGATGGATTCTAGGTAAGAAGTCAATATAGACTTTGAACCAAAAGCTAAAGCTATGTTAAATGAAAGGATTTCTGTATGTGTTGGTTCTCTGTTTTTCTGTTTTTTCTCTAGTTAACTTATCAATGTAAACCTCGTACCAAAAGCTATATTGAATAAAAGGATTTCTCTTGTGTTGGTTCTCTGTTTTTTTGTTTTTCTCTCTAGCTAACATGTCAATGCAAACCTCGTACCATCTTCATCGCAAGCCGAACCCTCGCCCACGGAGCCCTTGTCCAGAACGGCGCCATATTTGCCGACTGCCCCCTACGCCCCCCAGCAATGGGATTAACGACAACAGCAACCTTGAGGCGGTGATACCAGCGGTCATCTTCTCGATCAGCCACTAGTTGAAGGCTGCGGAAGAAAAGAGAAAGATCGCCTGTTCTAGCAACACGGAAATACATCTTGTCCGTGTTGTGGAAAATCAACGGCAAAAGATCACCAGATTCAATTGCACGTGCTCTCTATCTCAAGCAAGAGCGAGCGTGCAAAATCCTATTTAGTTAGTACACGACACGCGCAACTTCTTTTCGCGCGTAACATATAGGTGCCATCTCAGATTTTTGTCCAACTAGCGCAAGACGCACAACTTCATTTTTGCGTGACACGTATCCCAACTGTTTCTCAAGATTTTGTTGAAGTCCCCACTTCGTTTGCTTTCATGATTGGGATCGAGTAATTTAAATGAGCAGATTTAATTACAAAAAGAAAGAAGGAGAGCGAAGAAGGAAGAAGGTGGAAGAAATATTTCAGTATCTACACGATAAGAGAGAGAATTGATGCACGAGGGGATAACGACCAAGCCATTGCCTATACTGATGATTTCCCACTTGGGCGAAGTGCTCCTTTTCACTTGGGGGCTGAAATTTTGAAGCGCAGCAACTCAAAAGTCCGAAAAGCAACATTAATGTATTACCTACGCTCGACTGGAAGTCGGGAACTTTGGCCAGTTCTTGTTCTGCGCGGGCGTGCTGAAGTAGCCAAGCAGTAAAGAGCAGGGAAAAATGGAGAAGATCATCCAACGGATTCGAGGCCCTTCATCATTAGTGCAAGCCAGCTAGGAGCAAATTCAAGCTAAATATGCGCGATGCACGAGATCAAACAGTACAGCACATGGACGTCTACAGATCTTACGGTCTACGCGGATGACACTTCAGATTGCTAGAAGCTCCAAAAGAAAATATCTGCCTTCACATTTAATGCTTAAACATCTATAAATGCCGAGTAAAGCTTACAGAAATGTGTGTAAAAGAAATAGAGAGAGCCTCGGTGCAATGGTTGGCGAATGGCCCTGCGAGTATGATTTTTCAAAACTATGTTCTTGATGTTTCAATTACTTTACTAAATTATGTTTCAGTTAAAAGTAAAATATCGAAATAGAAAATACAACATATTGTGAATAAGTTTCGATACATTTTGTTTGTACAATAAGTGTCAATTTATAATGTTACAAAAGCTAGTAAGAAATGGAAATGAGTTTGGTACAATTTATGATTTGATTTCATGAGAGATTGGATTGAGGAAAACTTTTGAATATCTTTCATATCTTGTCTTAAGTAATCTCCCATTTTGGTTGATGGTAATAGAAGGTTATTTGAATTTTGAATTCCTTCTTTCTTAGGGTGCTTGATTGTCAAGGCTTGATGAGCAGGGATAGTTGGTTGATTCTCTAATTTGGTGAGATGATCTTCTGGGTTGGTGAGGTTAACATGGCTCTTGTTGTTGATGTGGTTAAGTGAGGTTGATGTGGAATAGGTAATATTGACGTGGTTGATTAAGTTGAGTTGCCTTAATATCCTCCTATAGGCTAAAGGATCGGAATGGACTATAGCTTGTATTGTAGTAACTTGAAGCGAGAATAAGAAAGTCCCTTGGTGAGAATATCAATAATTTGATCCACAGTTGAGATGAAGAGGACCAAAAGTTGTTTGATAGTGATGCGTGTTCATAGATGAAGTGAAAGCTAATTTCAACATGCTTCGTGCACGCATGAAAAACTGGGTTGGTGGAGAGGTATAGTGCATAAAGGTTATTGCACCACAAGGTTAGAGGGTGTTGAAGAGGGAAGTGTAGGTCACGTAGGAGGGCTTCAATCCAAATGAACTTCAATCCAAATGAATTCAGCATATGTATATGTTAAACTTTTGAATTCTGCTTCATTGCTTAAGTGGGCAACCATCTTCTACTTGCGGGAGCTCTAGGAAATTATGTTGGAGTCGAGGATGATGCAATATCTGCCTATCGAATGATGATCATCTTGATCACCAGCCCAACCAACAATAGAGTAGGCATGTAGCACTTTGGAAGAACCTTTGGTGAAGTGAGGACTAAAGTGGGGAGTCTTTGCAAGAAAGTGTAGTATACATTTAATAAAGGTCCAATAAGTAGTAGTAGGAGCATACATATATTGGCATCTTGTATTGATAGTGTAGGTGATGTCATGTCATGTAAGAGTTAGGTATTGAAAGGACCCCACAATGTTATGGTAGTGGGTGGGGTCAGTCAGAGGTTCACCATCATTGATGGAAGGAGGGTGACTTTTAGTGCAAAAGGTGGTGACACCACATGCATCTCTTATATTTGCATGTTTTATTATTTTGTGCACAAATTTGGCTTGATGAAAATGCATGTCATAGGCCGAGTAAGTAGCTTCAATGCCTAAGAAATAATGAAGATTGCCAAGATCTTTAATGTCAAACTCGTTTTGGAGTTTACAGAGAATGGATACAAGTAAGGCATTGGGACTGCCAGTAAAGATGATATCATCAACATAGATAAAAATATAAATTAGGTATGTCAACCGTTATAAAAGAAATAAAGACGAAACAACTTTTTAGAGGAACATAATCCAATTTTGCCTAAAAATTGGTTGAGACGTTGATTCCAAGCTTGAGGAGTTTGTTTAAGTCCATAAAGAAAACGTCAAAGATGATAAAGGTGATGGGGATGTTAAGGATCAATGAATCCTTATGGTTGAGTCATATAGACTTCCTTATCAAAATTGTTATGCAAAAATGAATTTTTAACATCTAATTGCTTAATTGTCTAGTGTTGAGTATAAACAATTGCAAGAATTGTGCAAATGGTAATGAGTTTCACAAGATTGAGGGTCTCGGTGTAATCAATATTAGGTCATTAGTGCAAACCTTTTGCTACAAGGCAGGCTTTGTAGTGTTCAAGAGACCCATCAAAGTTATGTTTGACTTTAAAAACCCCTTTTGCACCTTATAGGGTTGATGTAGGCCTTGGGTGGAACGAGGTCCCAAATTTGAATTTTAAGTAGGGTAGTGTATTCATCCATCATTGCTTTACACCATTCAAGATCTTTAGTAGTTTAATAAAATTGGAGGGTTTGCGATAAGGATGTGCGGCAACAATTAAAGCATAGATATGGTTACGCATTAGTTCTACATTTTAATTGTGTCATCATAGAGTGAGAAAGACCTATAAGAGGGGCCAATGGTGGACGTGGAGAGGAGTTGGTCATGCCCAATGACGGAGCAAGTCTAGTAGATATTGCAGGTATCATAAAGGAAACCAAAGGTGATGGGTTAGTTGCACCGCCCGAAGGACCATTATTTAGTATACCTCAAAGGGAGAGACTCTTATGAAGAGGTAATCAAAATTGTGAAGTCTTAATAGGTGAAGTAGATGAGGGTTTGATAGTAATGAATGGAAAAACATCATCATCAAATGTTGCATTAGCAATGATGTATACTTTGTTAATGTGAAGGCATAAACAATGATAGCCTTTATATCCAGTTGGGTAACCTAAGAATACAGAATCCATGGATCAAGGAAGTAGTTTGTGTTTCATATAAGGATGAAGGTATGGATATACAAAGCACCTTAAAAAACTCTTAGATAAGAGATGGAGGGAGATCTGCTAAATAATTTTTCTCATAGGGATTTATTATGAATAACGGGGCTAGATAAGCAATTAATGACATGGACCACTGCTTAAAGGCATAATTCCAAGGATTTGAGCTTGATTTAACAAGGAAAGCCTAGTTTCAATGATGTGGTGATGCTTGTATTTAGTAAAGCCATTTTGAAAAGGGGCATAAGGGTTGGAGATGCAATAAAACATGCCCGATTATTGGAATAGTGTGTGGAATGGAGAAGAGGTAAATTTTATGGCCCCATAACATAGTATGTACTTTATTTTGTTTTGGAGTTAATTCTCGACAAACTATTGAAATGATTGAAAAATTGAAATAAATTGATTGTGTAATTGAAAAGAATAAAGCTATGAAAATTTTGAAAAATCGTCCACAAAATAGATATAATACTTGTTGCCCATTGATGAGGTAATTGGGCCGAGCTCCTAAATGTTAAAATGGACTAGATCAAGGGGGGCCAGAGAGATTGTGTGGGTTGGGGGATAGGCCTTGCAAGTGTTTTGGCTAAGTTAACAAGCTTTGCACGAAGTGGGAGGATTTCCTAAAAAAATTATTTTCATTTATCAAAACAAATGAATTACATTCTTGTAATTGACATGCCCTAATCTAATATGCCACTTTTCTAACATATTCTTATGCGCTAGCATTGGCATGGGCTTTTGCCTTAAATTTATGGAAGTCAAGTAATAGAGTTTGCAATTAACTGGCCTATGGATAATTGTTTTACCCATAGTAAGATTTTGTACCACACATAAATCGAGATAGAATAAATAAACATAATTATTTTCCTGTGTAAATTGAGATACCAATAAGAGGTTCTTTGTAATTGGTAGGACAACAAAAATTTTAGACATTGAAAATTTATTGGGTTCAGAAATAGTATTTGTGTAGCTTATAGGTAAGCCAACACTATCACCTATGGTGACTTGTTAAGGCCTAGAATAGGCTATGATATTGTCCAAATTCATTGGGTATGGTGTTATGTGGTTGGTGGCCCCGAAATTAGGGTACCAATCAATATCGAACTAGGCCACAACAAAGGAGAAGTTGGTTGACATACGGTTAGGAAAGTTGTGGGCCATGTGTGAAGCTAGAAAAGAAGGCCCACTAAAGTCAAAAATGGGATTGGGTCAATGGGCTTATGGGTGAGGTGGCCCATTAAAGTCATATAAAATTTGATTAGCTTGAGTAGTAGCAAATGAGTATTAGGTTGGTTGTGGGCATGATCGACATTGGGTTGGACAATGTTCGGGTTGATTACTAAGTTGGCAAATGATGGATCAACACCAATTTCCCCTTCTAATAATGAGTTAGTTGCTATCAAGGATGAACACTTAGGTGATGTAGGCATGGGTGTATCGTTGGGGCTAGAATTTGGGGCCTATGGTGGTTGAGCCAGCACAGTTCTAGTTCTTGTTGTTGCTAGAAGAGAAAACCATTATCAAGGTACTATACTTGGCAAGCTCGATCGTTGCTTCATGGGTGAGCAGTAACCCACAAAGATCTTCTCACAAAAGAGAAGCAATCTGGCTATGCACTACAATAGCCATCGTCAGGGGTGCATAAGAGAGTCTAAGGCCCTCTAAAAAAAAAAGGGTTAAAAACTCCTTATCAGAGATGGATTTGCCAACGTTACCTAATTGATTAATAAAAGCATTAATTTCTTGCAAAAATTCGCTTACCGATCTGTGACCTTTTTGCACAGTTTAAAGTTGAATACATAAAGAGGAAGCACAAGCATAATTTTGGGCTTTAAATTCTACAGCAAGTTCCTTCCAAGCATCAGTAGCATGGTTATGTTGGGAGACAGATTAGACCACGACATCAGAATAAGTGTTCAAGATCCACCCCAATGTAGTTTGATCTTAAATGTGCTAGTTGGTGTAGGCCGGATTTGGAACTTGGATGAGGGAACCATTCATGTTACCGTCAGCTGACGTGGCTATCCCACCAGCTGACCAAGGCGCCACGTAGAAGGCCGCTGGACTACCTGGCAGTCGATTCAAAGGGGCGGGGCTCAGAGGACAAGTATGGCACTCCGGACCTGAGGAGAGCTGTCAGAGCACGCGAGGTGTATTGTCGACCTGCAACTCAAAACCCCAAACAATGGTCGTAGTGGAGCAGTGTACCGGACGACAACCAGGTAGTATGGGTATAGTGGCAGAATGATTAAATAATAATTATCACGTAGTGGAGGAACCAATTATAAAAAGGGAGTAGTGGGCACAGGAGAAGGCAGACTTGTATTTGAAATCTCTTGTAATTTTGTAAGCTCTCTGTGAGGAATGCAGTTTACCATTATCCCAATATTTGTCCTTTTCCCCACCTAACATCATAGGAAATCATCGCAAAAAGAAACACACCCTCCCGTGGGACGACTTTCCAGTGGTTGGTCCCGTTACGCGGTCAAAAGGGCGTAACAATTTGGTATCAGAGCCAGCAGTCCAACCATGGCCGATCCTCGCGTAGAACGGGTTGAGTCGGAAATAGTCCGCCTCGAAGCCGACACCAATAGGAAGTTCACTGAAATTTTGGACAGCCTCCAACGCTTGTCTGCCGCCATCCATGCCCACACTGATCCTCCTCCCCACCCCAACAACACAAATGAGGGTCCCTCCAACCATTCTAGCTCTACCAATAGTCGGGGACACACTCCCCTTCCTGATGGTCATGGCCGCCACCGTGGAGTTCGTTTTGATTTTCCTTTGTTCGACGGCAGCGACGACCCCTCAGACTGGATTTGCAAAGCTGAGCAATTTTTTGAGTATTACGACACCCCTGAGGCTGACAAAGTACGTGTTGCGGCCTGGTACTTAGGCGGAGACGCCCAAGTCTGGTACCGTGTCTTGAAAACTGAAATGGCTCTTCAGCCCCTTTCTTGGGCGGTTCTCACAGCAGAACTGTGTGCCCGTTTTGGTCCTTCTCAATATCAGGACCCGTTTGGTGAACTCATATCTCTTCGCCAAACCGGCTCCATTGAGGACTATTATACTCGTTTTTCAAAGCTGCTTATCCGCCCTGGCAAGATGCCTCCTGAGCATCTCCTTTCTTGTTTCATCACCGGTCTCAAGGACTACATCCGTGTTGATGTCCAAGCACGTCAACCCAAGACTCTTTCCACGGCCGTGGGTCTTGCTCGTCTTTATGAACCTACTCGCCACAGCCCTCGTTCCAGTGTTGGTTTTTCTCGCCGTGACTCTCCCGGGGCCCCTACCAAAGGTGTTTCCCCGCCATCTCGAGAAACCCCCTATATTCGCAAGATGACTCCTGTTGAACTTGCTGACCGCAAGGCTCGTGGTTTGTGTTTTCACTGCGATGAGCGATTCGTGGTGGGCCACCAGTGCAAGCGCCTGTTTCTCCTTGAGGCCACGTGGGACGACGAGGAGGGCGAACAAACCACCACCGGCCAGGAACTTGTTCTTCGGCAGCCTCGTGAGTTGGTCGTCCTTCCCTCGGAGGACCCGGAACCGGAAATCTCCTTGAACGCCATTACCGGAACCTGCACCCCTCGTACCATGAAGCTTACGGGTCAGCTTGGGCCCCACATCACCCGAGTACGTGTTTTGGTGGATTCTGGCAGCTCCCACAACTTCGTGAGTGAGAAACTGGCCCATCGTTTTGGGTTGAAACTTACTCGTAAAGAATCGCTCACCGTCCGTGTCGCTAATGGCGAGCGGCTTCTCAGCCCCGGCCAATGTAATGATCTTCGAGTAACCCTTCAGGGAGCAGAGTTTAGCCTGGACCTTTATGTCCTTTCCTTGCAAGGCGTGGATGTTGTACTCGGCACCCAATGGTTGCGAACACTTGGCCCTATCCTGTGGGATTTTGAGAAACTCACAATGGAGTTCACATCCCAAGGACGCCGTATCCGTTTGCGAGGTGAGCAATTTCCCGAAGCTCACCTCACAGATGCCAACCGTGCCAACAAAGATTTGCTCCGTGAAGGCCATGGGATTCTTTTATGCATCTCCGAATTATCACCTCCCTTGCCAGCCCAATCTCAGGATGGCCCATATGGTTCCCTTTTTGAGACATTCCGAGATGTCTTTGTTGATCCCAAGGCCCTTCCACCCCAGCGCTCCCATGACCATGGCATTTCTCTAACCCTTCCAGATCAACCGGTGTCTGTCCGACCGTACCGGTATCCTTTTGCACAGAAGGCTGAAATTGAAAGAGTCGTGGATGAGCTACTGGCCTCTGGCTTTATTCAGCCCAGCGTTAGCCCTTTCTCGTCCCCGGTATTACTTGTCAAAAAAAAAGATGGGTCGTGGCGTCTCTGTGTGGACTACCGCGAACTTAATAAACGGACCATCAAGGACCGTTTCCCAATGCCGACCGTCGATGAACTCCTGGACGAGCTGTATGGCGCAACTCTTTTCTCCAAACTAGATTTACGCTCTGGTTATTACCAAATCCGTATCAAGCCTGAAGACATCCCCAAAACAGCTTTTCGCACGCACAACGGCCATTATGAATTTTTGGTAATGCCTTTTGGGCTTTCAAATGCTCCCTCTACTTTTCAGTCTTTGATGAATTCTGTTTTCAAGCCATTTTTGCGAAAATTTGTCCTCGTCTTTTTCGACGATATCCTCATATACAGCAAGACTGCCGACGAACATCAGGAACATTTGCACCAAGTTTTATCGGTGCTACGGGCCCACCACCTTTATGTGAAGGAAAGCAAATGTGAGTTTGGCCGGACTCAGATCAAATTCCTCGGCCATATTATCAGTGCTTCAGGTGTTGCAGTGGATCGTGAAAAAATTGTTGCAATTCTAGATTGGCAAAAACCGACCACTATCAAGAAACTTCGTGGGTTTCTCGGTCTGACTGGGTACTACCGCAAGTTTATTCGAGATTATGGCAAGATTGCTAGTCCCCTCACGGATTTGCTAAAGAAAAATAATTTTCATTGGCATGACAGTGCGGACCGAGCTTTTTGTCTTTTGAAGAAAGCTCTTGCGGATGCCCCTGTTCTAGCTCTCCCGAACTTTGTCGAGCCGTTCGAAATCTTTTGCGATGCCTCTGGTGATGGCATTGGTGCAATTCTTTCCCAAAATCGTCAACCCCTGGCTTATTATAGCAAGGCTCTCCATGGCCGCAATCTCTCTCTCTCCACTTATGAGAAAGAAATGCTGGCCTTGGTATCAGCAGTCCAACGCTGGCGACAGTATCTCCTCGGCCACAAATTTAAGGTTTTTTCAGATCATCATAGCCTCCGATTCATGTGGGAGCAACGGCTGACGACCCCGGCTCAGCAACGGTGGTTATCTAAGCTAATCGGTTATGACTTCACGGTGGAATATTTACCTGGACGCCACAATACCGGCGCCGATGCCCTTTCACGGCACCAAAGCACTGTTGGCACCTCTTCTTGTCTGGCTCTTTCTGCACCCCTTCCTGGTTGGCTAGATGCAGTACGCAATGATATAGCCTCCAACCCTCAATTAGCTGGCCTCATCTCCCGCATCACCTCTGGCGAAGCTTTGGGTCCATGGGATTTCCGTGATGGAATTATATTTTTTAAGGGTCGCATCTTTCTGGTACCAGATTCTGACCTCATACCCACCATCCTCAATGAATTGCACGGAGCCTTCCATGAAGGCGTCCACAAGACCTTGCAACGAGTTCGCCCAGTCTTCTATTGGAAAAACTTGCGCTCCTCTGTCCTAAATTTTGTCAAGCAGTGTGACGTATGCCAGCGCAATAAATGGGAAAGTGCAGCCCCTCCTGGCCTCCTCCAACCCTTGTCAATTCCGGACCGTATCTGGGAGGACCTCTCTATGGACTTTATCACTGGCCTTCCTTCTTCCCTAGGCAAGAATGCTATCATGGTCGTCGTTGATCGCCTCTCCAAGTTCTCTCATTTTGTGCCTCTCTCCCACCCTTTCACTGCTGTCTCTGTGGCCAAGTTATTCTTCGACCATGTTCTTAAACTCTATGGCCTTCCTAAATCCATTGTCTGTGACCGTGACCCTCTTTTCACCAGTACCTTTTGGACTGAGCTCTTTCGTCTCCAAGGCACTCAATTCCGTTTTTCTACGGCTTACCACCCACAGACGGACGGTCAAACAGAGGTCACCAATCGGGGCGTGGAAATGTATTTACGCTGTTTTGTCGGCGACTCTCCCAAAGATTGGGCCCGCTGGCTGTCTTGGACGGAATACAGCCATAATACTAGTGTCCACTCTGCCACCGGCATTACCCCTTATGAGGCTGTCTATGGGCGACCACCGCCGACCCTTCTTGACTATATTCCCGGAACAGCTCGCACGGAGGCCGTTGATCAAACTCTTACCTCCCGTGATCAAATATTGGCTTCTCTGAAATTCCATATTCAACGGGCTCAGGCCAAAATGAAGAAGGCGTATGATGGCAAACATCGGCACGTCTCCTTTAATGTGGGTGACCGCGTTTATCTCAAGCTCCATCCCTTCCGTCACTCTTCCCTTGCCGTTCGCCGCTCCCTTAAATTATCTGCTCGATTTTATGGGCCTTATGAGGTTCTCCGGCGTGTGGGTCCAGTCGCCTATGAGTTGAAGCTGTCAGACGGCTCCCGCTGCCATCCTGTCTTCCACGTTTCCTTGCTTAAGCGCCACGTGGGGCCTTCTGTGGACGTTCAGACGATACTTCCCCGCCTTGGTCCCGACGGGTCCGACCCCCTTCCTTTCCCTCAAGCTATCCTCGACTCCCGCATCAAAAACCGTGTTTCCCAGATTTTGGTTCACTGGCGCGGCGCCTCCCCGGCAGACGCTACTTGGGAAGATGTCGCCCGCATTTCTGCCCATTTTCCGGAACTCAACCTTGCGGACAAGGTTTGTTTCAGGCCCGGGGAAATGTTACCGTCAGCTGACGTGGCTATCCCACCAGCTGACCAAGGCGCCACGTAGAAGGCCGCTGGACTACCTGGCAGTCGATTCAAAGGGGCGGGGCTCAGAGGACAAGTATGGCACTCCGGACCTGAGGAGAGCTGTCAGAGCACGCGAGGTGTATTGTCGACCTGCAACTCAAAACCCCAAACAATGGTCGTAGTGGAGCAGTGTACCGGACGACAACCAGGTAGTATGGGTATAGTGGCAGAATGATTAAATAATAATTATCACGTAGTGGAGGAACCAATTATAAAAAGGGAGTAGTGGGCACAGGAGAAGACAGACTTGTATTTGAAATCTCTTGTAATTTTGTAAGCTCTCCGTGAGGAATGCAGTTTACCATTATCCCAATATTTGTCCTTTTCCCCACCTAACATCATAGGAAATCATCGCAAAAAGAAACACACCCTCCCGTGGGACGACTTTCCAGTGGTTGGTCCCGTTACGCGGTCAAAAGGGCGTAACAATTCACATCATTAATGGTGGCATATTGCTAAGGACGTGGATAATAGCCATCTAAAATAGAGAACAATCCGCTTGCCCAAAGGTAAGGGAATATTCTCGCCTTCTAGACAAGAAAGTTGTTGCCTTCCAAGCATACTCCAACAATTGGGATGGAGGCAATCCCTGGTGCGGGAATGGCAGCAATGGGGAAGGTATTAGCAGTAGGAAATGAAGTAAATGACACTATGGACCTAGATCATAAAACAAACAACGATGGCTTTTACTGGTGGTAAATGATACCAAGTTAAAAGTAAAAAACCAAAAGATTAGAAATAGAAAATACAACATATTATGAATAATTTCTAATAAATTTTGTTTGTATAGTGAGTGTCAATTTATAATGTTACAAAGGCTAGTAAGAAATGTAAATGAGTTTGGTACAATTTATAATTTGATTTCATGAGAGATTGGATTGAGGGAAACTTTTGAATATCTTCCATATCTTGTCTTAAGTAATTTTCCATTTTGGTTAATAGTAATAGAAGGTTGATTTGAATTTTAAATTCCTTCTTTCTTGGAGTGCTTAATTGCCTATAGTTGGTTGATTCTTTGATTTGGTGAGACGATCTTCTGGGTTGGTAAGGCTGACATGGCTCTTGTTGTTAACGTGGTTAAGTGACGTTGATGTGGAACAAGTAGTGTTGACATGGATGATTGAGTTAGGTTGCCTTAATATCTATTACTTTAGTAAATTATGTTTTTGATGCTTCTATTACTTTAGTTTGTCAATTTTTTATGTTTATGTTGTTGCACTTATTACCTTCGACCATGTTTGAGATTTTGCTCCTAGCTAGCTTGCACTAATGATGGAAAAGCCTCAAATTTGTTAGATGATCTTTTGACACTTTTTCTTACTCTTTACAATTTTTCTTACTTCAACACCCCCCACTAACAAGATCATATCTAGCAATTCGCATAACATCAACTCCACCTTTTACGAACCTATTTGGCACATCCTTTGCCGGAATCTCAATTCAAAGATCCTCCACCTATAGTGCATCAAGTCCTACTCTCATGTGTGGAAGTTGCCAGATGAGAAAAGGAAGCTTGACATCGAGGAAGCGATTACCTTGTGCTCTGAGTTTCTTAATGCAAGCACTGACACTACGACCACAACACTACAGTGGATAGTGGTGAAATTGGTGAAATATCCACATGTCCAAGAAAGGCTTTTCCCAGAGTTTAAGGGGGCTATGGTGGGAGAAGGACAGAAAGAGATGAAGGAGGGGGATTTGCATATGCTGCCATACTTGAAGGCAGTGATTTTGGAAGGCTTAAGGTGGCACCCGCCTGGGCACTGTGTTGCTGCATATGGTGACAGAGGATGTAATTTTGGACGGCTATTTGATGCCCAAGAATGGCAATGTGAACTTCATGGTGGCGGAGATGGGTTGGGACCCTAAGGTCTTGGAGGATCCCATGGCTTTCAAGCCTGAAAGGTTTTTTAATGGTGAAAATGCTAGAGAGAAATTGATTGAATTTGATATGATGGGAAGCATAGAGATCAAGGTGATACCTTTCGGGGCAGGGAGGATAATTTGTCCTGGTTTTGGCTTGGCAATGCTCCATTTAGAATATTTTGTGGCCAATTTGGTGTGGAACTTCGGGTGGAAGGCTGTGGATGGAGATGAGGTTGATTTGTGAGAGAAGCCAGAGTTCACTATAGTGATGAAGTATCCATTGAAGGCATACTCCAAGGTTTTTAATGGTCAATTTGATTTCCTATATAAACTATTAAGGCTAAATAAAAACATGAAACTTTTTAATCATTTTAATTCATTGTCATGCCTATGCTTAGCAGTTTTTGTACAAGATCAATTAGGCCTAAATAGCTGTAAACTATTATAAGATTAAGCCAATATATATTGTCAATGTATTTTACGCTTTTATTTTGTGTACATAAATAGCACTGCAGTATGGGCTTCGGAAGGTTCCAAATGGTTAAGAAGCTCTTGGGCATGGTCCAGTGGTAACGTGGACTCTGATGGATTGTACAAGAGTTCCCTGTCAGTGTGCATTCATTTTTGCAAATAAATTCCAAAACTGCTGGAAATTTCAAATATGGAAATAGGATCATCGTTTTCTATAGCTGAGTAAAATAGGATCATCGTTTTCTATAGCTAAGTAAAATAGTTCAAAATGAAATGGATATGAACCCATTTCAAAACTTCCTTCTAAATAAGGATTCCTAATTTAGAGTTGAATAAAAAATTTCCATTTTTTTAATAACTTATAATCTCACCAAACTTTATTTTATGGCTTAAATTCAATAATAGTAACCTATTCTAACACATGTTTAAGTCAATCAAAAATATAGTAAGAGGGTTCAAATACAAGATACTTACCTCACATTTCCATAACCTTTTAAAAAAGTTGAATAGAAATGTGAAAAATTGAAAGTAGACATAGAAACATCTCAAAACTTTTATAAAAATTTTGTATGCAATTTAGAGGATAGTTGTTATACGCGTTAATCAGTTTAAAAATTGAAATAGCTTAAATTAACTTACGCAATATGATAACATCCTGGTACGGGCAACTGGTTTTGGCAACACGGTGAGCAGTTTTTGGCCGTGGTTGGCGATGTAGGAATAAAAATAGGAATAGATTTTGGATGTTTGGGAATACATTTGAAGGAGACTCGAATACATTTTAATACAAAGCATTGAACGAGACTCGAGGATTTATATCGTACTAAATGATGTCACATCTAATTCCGTTCTCACGCCAGTCCTAACTAATTTAGCTGACCTCTAATTCAATACAAAATAAATACTTAGATCCTAAGGTTTGGACGGTAATAAAATACAAAATAGATAGTTTTCAATCCTTCTGTTTAATAAAGAAACATCATGATTTTCAAATGTGAACGGGGAAATATAAAAATATTATAGACATTATTTTTCTTTTAAAAAAAGGGATTTCTTAATCTGTGAGGTTTCAATAGTTGAATAGCATGTGAAGATTGATGGTGGACAAGGAAACATATAAATATCGATTATATTAAAAGTCTAGAAGGCCCAGACAAACTCATAATTGGCAAAAGCTTTTCGTGTATCTCAGTAGCTCTTCTTCGTAAACCTCGTTTTCGGGGGACTCTATCGTAAAATACAAGGTATCCTCAGTTTGAGGCGACATCGGGGCATCATGTTACTGTCAATTTTAAACGAAAGACAGCGATGATTAGAGATAGGCGATTCACAGGGAAGACTCGAACTCAGGTTCGGTATCTGACGAGGGAAACGCCATCTGCGTGGTCGTTTATTATTTGCACACGGTGACTTTGAGCACTTGCAGGAGGACAACATATGCCAACTCATGTTGTTCTCAAGATCTTATCTTTATATACGGCTCAGTTCGGGTTATCTTTCCCATCGTAAAGGATAAGTCTACAGGCATGGAGATCTGGTTGCTCATCATCGTCTCTCTTTGCATCTCCGTCCTTCTCAACCGCCTGCTCTTCGCCAGGAAAAGCTCCAAAGCTCAGCAGCTCCCTCCTGGGCCCTTCAGCATCCCTGTCTTCAGCAGTCTCCAATGGCTCCGCAGGTCCTTCGCCGATTTCGAGCCAATCCTCCGAGACCTCCACGCGAGGTATGGGCCTGTCGTCGCCATCCGCATCGTGAGGCGCCCGGCCATCTTCATAGCAAGCCGAACGCTAGCCCACAGAGCCCTTGTCCAGAACGGTGCTGTGTTTGCCGACCGCCCCCCAGCGCCCCCCACCAGCAAGATCGTCTCTAGCAATCAGCATAACATCAGCTCCGCCTTTTACGGACCTACTTGGCGCGTCCTCCGCCGGAATCTCAACTCCGAGATCCTCCACTCGTCGCGCATCAAGTCCTACTCTCGCGCACGTAAGTGGGTCTTGGATATCCTTATCAACCGCCTCATGTCTCTGTCAACCACCGAGTCCGGCGATATTAGCCCTGTTGTGGTGGTTGACCATTTCCGATACGCCATGTTTTGCTTGTTGGTCCTCATGTGCTTCGGGGACAAGCTTGGCGAGGCCCAGATAAAGGAAATCGAAGACGTCCAGCGTCGCTTGCTTTTGGGCTTTAATCGCTTTAACATACTTAATTTTTGGCCAAGGATTGGGAAGATAATATTCCGAAAGCGTTGGGACGAGCTATTCCAGCTTCGGAGAGACCAAGAGGCGGTACTGATGCCTTTGTTGGAAGCCAGGAAAAGAGTGAAGCAAGAGAGACTAGCTGCGGCAAATAAGGACGCGGACAAAGATGATGAGTATGTGCAGGCGTACGTGGACACGTTGTTGGATTTGGAGTTGCCGGAGGAGAAGAGGAAGCTTAACGCCGAGGAAGCGATTACCTTGTGCTCGGAGTTTCTCAACGGGGGCACGGACACCACGACCACAGCACTGCAGTGGATAATGGCGAATTTGGTGAAATACCCACACGTCCAAGAGAGGCTTTTCGCAGAGATTAAAGGGGTTATGGTGGGGGAAGGAAAGAAGGAGGTGAAGGAGGAGGATTTGCATGATTTGCCGTACTTGAAGGCAGTGATTTTGGAGGGCTTAAGGCGGCACCCGCCTGGGCACTTTGTGTTGCCACATGCGGTGACAGAGGATGTAGTTTTGGATGGCTATTTGATACCCAAGAATGGCAGTGTGAACTTCATGGTGGCGGAGATGGGTTGGGACCCTAAGGTGTGGGAGGATCCCATGGCTTTCAAGCCTGAAAGGTTTCTGAGTGGTGAAAATGGTGGAGAGAAATCGATTGATTTTGATATAACGGGAAGCAGAGAGATCAAGATGATGCCTTTCGGGGTTGGGAGGAGAATTTGTCCTGGTTTTGCCTTGGCGATGCTCCATTTGGAATATTTTGTGGCCAACTTGGTATGGAAATTCGAGTGGAAGGCTGTGGACGGAGATGAGGTTGACTTGTCAGAGAAGCCGGAGTTCACCACGGTGATGAAGTATCCTCTGAAGGCATGTCTGTCTCCGAGGTTTTGAATGGTCAGGTTGATTTCCTAGTTATATTAGTAATAGTGCATAAGCCTGCTACCCACAATTCTAGTTGTGAGGGATTCTAGGTAAGAAGTGAATGTAGACTTTAAACCGAAAGCCAAAGCCATATTAAATGAAAGGATTTCTCAGTGTGTTGGTTCTCTGTTTTTTGCTTTTTGTTTTTGTTTTTGTTTTTTGTTTTGGTTTTTTCTTTTTCTCTAGCTAACTTGTCGATGTAGACCTCGTACCAAAAGCTAAGTTATATTAAATCAAAGGATTTCTGTGTTTGGTTCTTTGTTTTTTTCTCCTTTTATACAGACGATCGGACTTCTGAACCTTTAGCTGGATGGATCGACTCTTTTGATGGAAATATGAGCCTTTTAGAATCAAAATCAACTGGATCTTACTGATTCGAGAGATTTCTTGCTTGCTTTAGTGATTTGATGATCTTTCAGCCGATTGGACCTATCATTTGTGGATTTTAACTGCCTCATCACCTTTTTAACCCAAAATAAAGGGGGAGTGTGTTAGGACCTGTTTAGTTGCAGATGCAGAGGTCTCCGTTAATAACTCTGCTGCAGATCTCCTCCATCCGAAGAATACAACCTTAACCTGAAGCTCACGTTGGCTCCTATGACGGATGCTACAAGATGTTTTTGGAAATAAACACCAAGACTGCTGGAAATTTTTGGGATTGTCCTATGTTATTTCTTATCTGATCAATTTGGCTTGTTTGTTTCTATGTCTGTTTCCCCCATTTTTCTCCTTAGTCTTTGCTCTCCTGTACATGGCTGTTCTTCCTGTTCCTTTGCATCTCCTTCCCCCCATTTGCGGATGAAAGAAAAGATGTGGTGAGGCGGGCGGAGAACTTGATTGAAATCAAGCGTAGGAGAAAAGGCTAAGGATAAGGTTGCTATCATTCCATTATATAACTTTCATCAAGAAGTTACTGGTGCCACACAAGGAACGTAGAAAGTGATCGAGGTAAAGAAAATGTTTTCGGGATCGAGACCGCTGCTTTGAATATAGAAAACATCGAAGCAACATCTCTGAAAGAGTTTCAAGTCGCTGTTAAGTGTATTTGACATTCAAGTAACTTGTCTCTCAATTCCTTGTTTTATTGAACTTTTGAACTTGGTGAAGTATCTTCCTTTTTTCCTCTTCTGTTAAGATTTCGAATTATTTAACAAAACTAGCTCGACCACGAACATTAATCATTCCTCAAAATCTAAAGAAGTGAACGAGTATAGCTCCCAGCTTTGGAATCCAGACAAAATGTAAAGCTGACAAGATGCCTTGTTTCTTCGAGATAGGCTGTCTCGCATGTTTTCGAAAAGCTCTCCTCAGACGCAAACAGGAATAATTACCCTTTTTTTATTTCACATCTTCATCCGATTACGTACATTTGGTATACATAAGGTGGTTGTGCAGGTCACTGGATCACACACGACACTCGAATCTTGCTCGTATAACTGCTCGGCATGGAGACCTGGGTCCTCGTCCTCATCTCTCTCGTCATCTCAGCCCTGCTCAGCCATGTGTTCCTCTCCAAGAAAAGCTCCAAAACCCAGCAGCTGCCACCTGGACCCTTCGTCGTTCCCATCCTAGGCAGCTTGCTATGGCTCCGTAAATCCTTCGACGACCGAGAGGCCGCGGTCCGCAACCTCCAAGATAGGTATGGGCCCATATTCACCCTCCGCTTCGGCTCAAGGCCGGCCATCTTTGTGTCCGACCGCAGCCTCGCCCATAAATCTCTCATCCAGAACGGAGCCGTATTGGCCGACCGGGCCCCGCCCTCCTCACCAGCAAGATCTCTTCGAGCAACCAGCACATTGTCAGTTCCGCGTTCTATGGCTCCCCTTGGCGGATACTTCGCCGCAACCTCATCTCCGAGATCCTCCACCCTTTGCGCGTCGAGTCCTATTCTCGGGCTCGGAAGTGGGTCCTGGATATCCTTATCAACCGGCTTATATCTCAGTCCACGACACAATACGGTAACATTAACCCTTGCGTGGTGGTCGACCACTTCCGATACTCCATGTTTTGCTTGCTGGTCCTCATGTGTTTCGGTGAAAGCTTGGAGAATCCCAAATAAAATAAATCGAAAACGTCGAGCGTCGCATGCTTGTCGGCTTTGAAGGTTTTATCATACTCAACTTTTGGCCGTGGCTAGGGGAGATAATACTCCGCAAGCGTTGGGAGAAGTTCTATAATATTCTCCGTGACCGGGAGGCTGTAATAATGCCATTGATAGAAGCGAGAAAGAGGATCAAGCAGGAGAGAGTAAGCGAGCCGAGTGAGGACGTCAAGCAGCAAGAAGAAAAGGAAAACGGCGACCTTGTAGTGTCATACGTGGACACGTTGTTGGATTTGGAGTTACCAGAGGAGAAGAGGAAGCTCAACGACGGGGAAATAATTAGCTTGTGCGCGGAGTTTCTCAACGCGGGCACAGACAGTACGACCACGGCGTTGCAGTGGATCATGGCAAATTTGGTGAAATACCCACATATCCAAGAGCGGCTTTTCTCAGAGATTAAAGGGTCTACGGTGGGAGATGGGCAGAAAGAGGTGGAGGAGGAGAATTTGATTAAGTTGCCTTACTTGAAGGCAGTGGTTTTAGAGGGCTTAAGGCGGCACCCACCGGGGCACTTTGTCTTGCCGCATGCGGTGACAGAGGATGTAGTTCTGGACGGCCATTTGGTGCCCAAGAATGCCAGTTTGAACTTCATGGTGGCGGAGATGGGTTGGGACCCGAGGGTGTGGGAGGATCCTATGGCTTTCAAGCCTGAAAGATTTTTGAATGGTGAAAACGACGGTGAAGTTTTCGATATAACAGGAAGCAGGGAGATCAAGATGATGCCATTCGGAGCAGGAAGGAGAATTTGCCCCGGTTCTGGCTTGGCTATGCTTCATTTAGAATATTTTGTGGCCAATTTGGCATGGAACTTTGAATGGAAGGCTGTTGATGGAGATGAGGTTGATTTGTCAGAGAAGCCGGAGTTCACCACGGTGATGAAGTATCCACTGAAGGCCCATGTATGTCCAAGGTTTTGAATGGTCTGTTTGATTTTCTGAAAATACGTTATTAAAATTGCTTAAACATGTTACCCGCGACTCTTGCTTCTGGGGTTCTAGGTGAGATCAATGTAGACCATGAATCAAAAGCTTTTATCATAAGTTTGAGTGAGACAACCTTTACCATAAGTTTATGGATTGTACAAAAGTTCTTTGTCAATGTCGTTTTTAAAAATAAACATCAAGATTGCTTGAAATTTTCTGGCTTGGTCTATGTAATCGATTTCAAAAATGTTGTCAGAGGGCTTTTTTTCTTTTTTTTTGTCTTTGCCCTTCCTTTCTACTGTTCTCCAGACACTTAATCCAAAACTGTCGCGTTCTCCCACGTATATGATTTCAACTACGTTGCCTTCACGGTACTACGCCTTTTATTTTAGTTGAAAAAGTTTCATAAGAAGTCACTATGGCACTTAACGAAGAAGGCGGACACAGTTTCACAGCAACATCTCTCACAAGTGCTTCAAGTCGCCGTTAGGTGTGTTTTAATCGACATTCAAGTAATTTGTCTTAATACGCTTTTTTTATAGAACTTGTGGTCCTAGTGAATTTCTTTTTTAAAAGAAAAATTAAGATTTGTACTCATTTAACAAATCTAGGGCTGCCGGCTGGCATTTGCTGATAAAAGGTTACTTCATGGAAATCACCGAAGACAAACATCGATAGCTCCTAACTTTTAACAACACTCGCAGATGCGTAAGGCAATGCGTCACTCTTTTCCAACCCTCTTCGTCCTCTTGCGGTCGAAGCATCGGTATACATACGGGTCGTCTTGCAGGTTACTAGATCACATGCCACAACATGGAGACCTGGGTCCTCATCGTCATCTCCCTCTGCATCTCTGTCCTGTTCAACCGTCTGATCCTGGCAAAGAAGTTCTCCAAATACCGGAAGCTTCCTCCTGGACCCTACGTTATCCCCATCTTGGGCGACTTCTTATGGCACCGCAAGAACGGCCCTGAGCGGCAGGCCGCACTCCGTAAACTCCATGCCAGGTACGGGCCCATAATTACCCTCGACGTCGGCTCAATGCCAAACATCTCCGTGGCCGACCGAGGCCTCGCCCACAAAGTTCTCATCCAGAACGGAGCCGTATTCGCTGACCGTCCCCCCTCCCTCCCCACGCGCAAGATCACTTCCAGCAACCAGCGCATTATCAGCTCAGCCTTCTACGGTCCCACCTGGCGTATACTTCGCCGCAATCTGATGTCCGAGATCCTCCACCCGTCTCGCGTCAAGTCCTACTCCCCTGCCCGGAAGTGGGTCTTGGACATACTTATCAACCGGCTTACATCTCATTCCAGGAACGAGCACGGCAACGTTAACCCTCTCGTGGCGATTGAGCATTTCCGATACGCCATGTTTTGCTTGTTGGTCCTCATGTGTTTCGGGAACAAGCTTGGCGAGACCCAGATAAAGGAAATCGAAGACGCTATGCGTCGCCTGATTTTGAGCGCTAAATACTTTAACATACTCGACTTTTGGCCTTGGCTGGGAAAGATAATCTACCGCAAGCGTTGGAAGGTGTTCAACAGTTGTCTCCATGATCGGGTAGCTGTACTGATGCCCTTGATAGAAGCGAGGAAGAGGCTGAAGAAAGAAAGATTGGGGGAGGGAAGACAGGACGACGAGCTGCAACGAAAGAAAGATGACGACGACTTTGTGATGTCGTACGTGGACACGCTGTTGGATTTGGAGTTACCAGAGGAGAAGAGGAAGCTCAACGATGCGGAAATGATTAGCTTGAGCTCGGAGTTTCTCAACGCGGGCACGGACACCACGACCGCGGCGTTGCAATGGATTATGGCGAATTTAGTGAAATGCCCACGCATCCAAGAGAAACTTTTCGCAGAGATGAAAAGTGTTGTTGTGGGGAATGGACAGAAGGAGGTGAAGGAGGAAGATTTGCATAAGTTGCCGTACTTGAAGGCAGTGGTTTTGGAGGGCTTAAGGCGGCACCCACCTGCGAACTTTTTGGCTCCGCATGCGGCGACAGAGGATGTGGTTTTAGACGGCTACTTGATACCTAAGAATTCCAGCGTAAACTTCATGGTGACGGATATGGGTTGGGACCCCAAGGTATGGGAGGATCCCATGGCTTTCAAGCCTGAAAGGTTTTTGAGTGGCGGTGCTGATGCAGGGGAAGTGTTCGATGTGAAGGGAAACAGGGAGATAAAGATGATGCCGTTTGGGGCAGGGAGGAGAATTTGTCCTGCTAATGGCTTCGCAATGCTTCATTTGGAATATTTTGTCGCCAATCTTGTGTGGAATTTTGAGTGGAAGGCTGTGGATGGAGATGAAGTTGATTTGTCCGAGAAGCAGGAGTTAACCATAGTGATGAAGTATCCACTGAAGGTCCTTATACATCCAAGGTTTTGAATTGTCTGGTTTATCTCCGGAAGCATATCTTTAAAACCTCATAACCCTCATGTACCTAGATAAGAGGTCATCATATACTTTGAATAAAAATTTGAAGCTATATCAAATAAATATGCTTCCCTGGGTGTTGTGTATATGCGTTTTTCTCTTTGCATAAATGCTGTCGGCCTCCTGAACCTTGACCGAATGGACTCTCAATAGTCCCACACTTTCTGCACGTTACTACTATTCTTTCGCTGACATGAAGCTATCGTCTATGGAAATGCATTTGTCGGACCTAGTCCTCCTCACAACCTTCAACATGAGTTCACGTAGGCCCCATGGCGGTTTTTACAGAAGTTCTTTATCAGTGTCCATTTGTGTTTGGAAAAATAAAGCGACATCGTAGGGTACGTTTTTGGTTTCTTCTCCCTTCCTTTCACTTTTTCTCCTTTTGTTTTCTTCACGTCCCCCTCAATCTTATCTTAGCGCACAAATCTTACTAACTCCGCCTTTTTCCTTCTCAATCAATCCATCCGAAAATGTCATTCCGAGTTGTCTGCTTACTTTGCATCGATTTCAACCCGAAACTTGTCTTGATCCTCAGTTGAGAATCTTTACGAGACCAGTTGTTTGGCGTATTTTCCTTTGTTCTGTTCTTACTGGTGCTTCTCCAGTAGATCATGTGCTGCCGTTTATCACTAATATGGTCAGTACACAAAAAAAGCTAGTTTCGGTGTGATTTAGAGCAAATGAAGTGGGAGAAAGTAACAGGTTTGGAATTAAGTGTTTAAAAGTTTCGAGAGGCTGAGTCATGTCAACGCATAACGATTGGTTTTATCAGGAAGGAAGGGACGTTTGCAGGCAGTGACAATCGGGATAAAGAAATTTTTTTTTCAGCTCTTCGTCCTCTTGCGCTTGGAGCATCTGGTATAATCAAGCTTGTTTTGCGGGTTACCGAGGCTCGCAGACCACACTCGAACTCACTTGTTCCCATAATCATTCAGCATGGAGACCTGGGTCTACATCCTTATCTCCTTCTGTATCGCAGCCCTGCTCCACCGTCTGATCGCCGCCAAGAATAGCTCCAAAACCCACCAGCTCCCTCCTGGACCCTTCATCTTCCCCATCCTCGGCAACTTCCTATGGCTGCGCAAGTCCTCCCGCGAGCGGGAGGCCACGCTCCGGACCCTCCATGCTAGGCACGGTCCCATAATCACCCTCCTCACGGGCTCGCACCCGCTTATCTTCGTCGAGAACCGAAATCTCGCCCACAGAGCCCTCGTTCAGAATGGAGCCGTATTCGCCAACCGCCCGCCGGCACTCCCCGTCTCTAAGATCGTCACCTGCAACCAGCACAACGTCAACTCTGCCTTCTACGGCTCCATGTGGCGTCTCCTCCGCCGCAACCTAAACTCCGTGATCCTCCACCCTTCGCGCGTCAAGTCCTACTCTCGGGCGCGGAAGTGGGTCTTGGACATCCTTATCAACCGCCTTATACCTCATTCCACGACCGAGCAGGGCAACATTAGCCCTGTCGTTGTGATTGACCATTTCCGATACGCTATGTTTGGGTTGTTGGTCCTCATGTGTTTCGGAGACAAGCTTGGCGAGACCCAGATAAAAGAAATTGAAGAAGTTCTAGGTCGCTTGCTTTTGAGGTTAGAAAGGTTTGCAATACTCAACTTTTGGCCGTGGCTCGGGAAGATATTATTCCGCAAGCGTTGGGAGGAGTTCTACAATATTATCGGTGATCGGGTGGCTGTACTAATGCCTTTGATAGAAGCAAGGAAGAGGCTGAAGCAAGAAAGATTGGACGAGGCAAGAGAGGACGTCAAGCTGGAGCAAGAGAAAGATGACGAGGACACTGTGGTGTCGTACGTAGACACGTTGCTGGATTTGCAGTTACCAGAGGAGAATAGGAAGCTCAACGATGCGGAAATGATTAGCTTGTGCTCGGAGTTTCTCGACGCGGGCACGGACACGACGACCGCGGCGTTGCAGTGGATCATGGCGAATTTGGTGAAATACCCAGGTGTCCAAGAACGAATTTTCGCCGAGATGAAAGGAGTTGTTGGGGGAGATGGGACGAAGGAGGTGAAGGAGGAGAATTTGCACAAGTTACCGTATCTGAAGGCACTGGTTTTGGAGGGCTTAAGGCGGCACCCCCCTTTGCACTTTCTGCCGGCACATGCAGTGACAGAGGATGTGGTTTTGGACGGCTATTTGGTGCCCAAGAATGCCAGTTTGAACTTCAAGGTGTCGGATATCAGTTTGGACCCTAAGGTGTGGGAGGATCCCATGGCTTTCAAGCCTGAAAGGTTTCTGAGTAGTGGGGGGGAAGTGATTGATTTTGATATGACAGGAAGTAGGGAGATCAAGATGATGCCTTTCGGCGCAGGGAGAAGAATTTGTCCAGGGTTGGGCTTCGCAATGCTTCATTTGGAATATTTTGTGGCCAACTTGGTGTGGAACTTCGAGTGGAAAACTGTGGATGGAGAAGAGGTTGACCTGTCGGAAAAAACGCAGGGGTTCACCACGGTGATGAAGTATCCATTGAAGGCCTATCTATCACGGAGGTTTTGAACGGTGATTGCCTTGCGACAAGCTGCACACAATGTTCTGTGATTCAAATTAGTGATCTATCTTATGTTTGTTTTGAACATTTAGTGATCAATACCACACCATATCTACGCCCCAATAGTAGAAAAGTAGCATCTAATGCATCGATCCCGTCAGAATTAAACTCCATAAAATAAAGAAAATTAAATATTCTTGCAAAAGTTTCTCCGGGTAATTTAAAATATGTTTTGAAGAGGCGATGAGGATATGATTGAAATGGAGGATAACTTCCACTTTTTACTACTTTCCTCCAAACGAGTGAGTAGGAAAAGATCCAATTGGATTTCGAATTTCCTACCCTACAAGAACTTGTAATCTTTGAGAGTCTTGGATGTTTTTATTGTCTTTGGTTTCCATCCTCTTTAAGGACCTGCAATATCTATTTCACTTGAGCCATTTTAAGTGGGAAGGAGAGAATTCTTTTTTTCTTTTTTTTTGGTTTGGTAATTACTTTTCCAGCTGTTATTTAAACTGCAGGCGACATCACTTTGTTGCCAAGAAAAGTGTTTAATTGCTATTAAGGTTATAATAACTCCTATCTTCTGGATGGAAATGTTTTCGTGCCTTAGTTGCACTAATACATAGTTCTGTGCTTTCAGCCAAGCATATTATTGAAAAAAAGTAAAATTGAATCTCTTGTGACATTTTTGATAAGCTTTGCTACTTTCACAAGTCTAGTGATACTTAATGAAAAAAAAAATGGTTTAGATAAGGCCACTAAACTAACATCTCATTCAAAATTAAGTGTTGAAGTGTTTTAGTTGAGTTTTGTAATCTTTTCTTTTGAAATATCATTCTTTAGCAGCCACCTCACATGTTGCCGCAAGCAGCCTTGCACCATTACTCAGGGCATGATGATGACACTAACCAGTCAACGCCAGCTTCCACTCAGTTATGGGATTGCTTTAACACAAGCTGGATACAGTGATATGTTACTGACACATAAATGTTCAATCAGATGGTATGTGTTCGAAATTTAAATGATCAGCAGTTCCTTCATCATCTCTATGCTCCAGCAGTAGAAAAGGTTTGAAAAATCATCAAAGTTGAAGCCATGAAGATCACTCTTGTTCTTTGCTAACAAATCTATCAACTCCCCGTATCCCTTTGCCCAGACCATCTTGCCTAAGAAATATGCTCCTTTTGAGAAGGCTTGCTGCCCAAGCTCCCTTTCTGCAGCAAGCTTTTCTCCAATTTTCAGAAACTTAGGATTCACAGCATGGACGTTGCAAATCACAGACTTTGGTAAATCCTGAGTAGATGCAGAGAGACGAAGAACCTTGTGGCAGTACGCTCTCGTGACCCAATTGTTTATCTGTTTTACAAGAAATGCTTGGAGAGGCCCATTCTTCTCCCTCTTGATATATTCCAAGTAATTAGTGTGGACAATCCCCACAGCATGGTTAAATTTATCTGTCCAACGTTTGCCATGGTGTTACCAATTTAGATGCTCTGGTTCTTCCAGGATAGCAATGTCAGCATCTCTGGAAGAAATAAACTGAGAAGTATCTCCAGCAGGTATTATGCTTCTCCTTTCCTTTGAAAACTTCCCAGGATAAAAGGAAATTTTAAAATCAGCCTTGAAGCCAATCCTTTCCTCAAGCCAGTCACGTACATAAAGTTCCTGCTCCTCCAGTGAACTAAAAACGAGATTCTTTGGATAAACTAGTTCTTGATCTGATTCACAAAGCCATGGAACCAAGAGTGTGACATGTTGTTTTGCTGATTGTGCTAGACATGCAGCTCGAAACAGTGGATTTACAGCTGTTCCAGTCATCCAAGGAAGACTAGCAGTTGCTTTGCTTGGTCTGTACTTTGGAGGACGCTGGCTATCCTAAAATCTAATTCATCATTAATGTTCTCATTTCCTAGAACAGAGGACTCCCCAGATGCAGAGTGTAATAAAAGTTGGGTTCTTGCGTTTGCTACACAAGCTTTCCACAATCTTGTCACATATATATTTCTTTTAACACCAAGTTGATCCAAAAATGGACCAATTGCCTAGCCCAATATGCCAAAAGTTCTGGCACATCCAATGGCGGTACTCCCTTTGAATCTTCAGGCTCCTTGCACATTGCTTTCAAGCTTGACTTCACTTTCTCCACAAACTCATTCTTCTTAAGTCCACTGAAAATTTCCGAGGACGGACTTCGCTTCTCGAACTCTTTCAGCCTCCTTTAACGCCCGAATTGGTTCCCAATCCCTAAAAGGCTGCCCTTCCTCTCCTTCCCCCTCCCCTTTCCACTCTCCCCAGAACTCTCTAAACCTAACAATTTTGCTCCTCCTAACCCTATCAAAATCAATAATCCCATCCCCCCTACTCCACCTCCGGCACAATCGCATCTTATCGCCGATAAATCGATCCGGATTCTCGTTCTCGGGCTCCACTTCTCTAGAACCTTCTTGCTGAAATCCGGCGAGGAGTAAGCCCGGCGGATCTCAGATAACTTAGGCTGCAGCCTCTTCACGAAATTAATCTCAGCCGGTGGCGGCGGCGACCGAATCGCCGGAACTGAGAAAGACGTCGAGGCGGAGTTAAAGAAGTTCTCGAGCTCGCCCTCAAAAGACGTCGCGAGGTTCTTCAAAGAGTTGGCCCGGTCCCTTATCAACTGGAGATCCACGTTCGCCGAGTCCCGCACCCTTGCAGCCCCTTGGAGATGAACGAGAACACGCTCGAAGAGGTCGAAGCTTGATTTTCATTGACCATGGCGTAGGTCTTTCACTCTGATTCCAGAGAAAGAAAAAAGTTTTTGGAATTCTGGTCTTGGGAATTGCGTTAAAATACGCAAAAGCGCGAGGAGACGCTCCTAAGATTTCTAGTCATTTAACAAATCTAGAGCTTGACGTCCGGGATATGGTGACAAAAAAATCATTCATCGAAATCTTCGAAGAAAAGCATCGATGCTCCTAACTTTTGCCCAAAATCACGAATGCAAACAGCAACGCATCACGTTTTTCTAGCCCTCTTCGTCCCTTAGCGGACGTAGCATCGGTATACGTTCGGGTTGTGTCGCAGGTTACTAGATCAGATTCCACAACATGGAGACCTGGGTCCTCATCCTCATCTCCCTCTGCATCTCTGTCCTGTTCAACCGTCTTATCCTGGCAAAGAAGTTCTCCAAAAACCGGAAGCTCCCTCCTGGACCCTACGTCATCCCCATCTTGGGCGACTTCTTATGGCACCGCAAGAACGGCCCTGAGCGGGAGGCCGCACTCCGTAACCTCCACGCCAGGTACGGGCCCATAATTACCCTCCATGTTGGCTCAAGGCCGAACATCTCCGTGGCCGACCGGGGCCTCGCCCACAAAGTTCTCATCCGGAACGGAGCCGTATTTGCTGATCGTCCTCCCTCCCTCCCCACCCGCAAGATCGCTTCCAGCAACCAGCGCAATATCAACTCAGCCTTCTACGGTTCCACCTGGCGTATACTTCGCCGCAATCTGACGTCCGAGATCCTCCACCCGTCACGCGTCAAGTCTTACTCCCCTGCCCGGAAGTGGGTCTTGGACATACTTATCAACAGGCTTACATCTCATTCCACGACCGAGCACGGCAACGTTAACCCTCTCGTGGCGATTGAGCATTTCCGATACGCCATGTTTTGTTTGTTGGTCCTCATGTGTTTCGGGAACAAGCTTGGCGAGACCCAGATAAAGGAAATCGAAGACGCTATGCGTCGCCTGATTTTGAGCGCTAAATACTTTAACATACTCGACTTTTGGCCTTGGCTGGGAAAGATAATCTACCGCAAGCGTTGGGAGGTGTTCAACAGTTGTCTCCGTGACCGGGTAGCTGTACTAATGCCCTTGATAGAAGCGAGGAAGAGGCTGAAGCAAGAAAGATTGGGCGAGGCAAGACAGGACGACGAGCTGCAACCAAAGAAAGATGAGGACGACTTTGTGATGTCATACGTGGACACGCTGTTGGATTTGGAGTTACCAGAGGAGAAGAGGAAGCTTAACGACGGGGAAGTGATTAGCCTATGCTCTGAGTTTCTCAACGCGGGCACGGACACTACGTCCTCGGCGTTGCAGTGGATTATGGCGAATTTGGTGAAATACCCACGAATCCAGGAGAAACTTTTTGCAGAGATAAAAAGCGTTGTTGTGGGGAAAGGACGGAAGGAGGTGAAGGAGGAAGATTTGCATAAGTTGCCGTATTTGAAGGCAGTGGTGTTAGAGGGCTTAAGGCGGCACCCACCTGCGAACTTTTTGGCGCCACATGCGGCAACAGAGGATGTGGTTTTAGACGGCTACTTGATACCCAAGAACGCCAGTTTGAACTTCATGGTGACGGATATGGGTTGGGACCCCAAGGTATGGGAGGATCCCATGGCTTTCAAGCCTGGAAGGTTTTTGAGTGGCGGTGATGGTGGAGGGGAAGTGTTCGATATAAAGGGAAACAGGGAGATCAAGATGATGCCTTTTGGGGCAGGGAGGAGAATTTGTCCTGGGAATGGCTTCGCAATGCTTCATTTGGAATACTTTGTTGCCAATCTTGTGTGGAATTTTGAGTGGAAGGCTGTAGATGGAGATGAAGTTGACTTGTCCGAGAAGCAAGAGTTAACCATAGTGATGAAGTATCCACTGAAGGTCCTTATACATCCGAGGTCTTGAAGTGTCTGGTTTATCTCCGGAAGCATATCTTTAGAACCTCATACCCCTCTAGTACTATAGATAAGAGGTCATTGTATATTTTGAATCAAAATCTACAGCTATATCAAATAAATGTACTTCTCTGCTTGTTATGTGTATGTGTTTTTCTCTTTGCATAAATGCTGTCGACCTTCTGAACCTTGACTTGATGGACTCTCAATAGTCCCATGGCGAATTTGGTGAAATACCCACGTGTCCAAGAACGAATTTCGCCGAGATGAAAGGAGTTGTTGGGGGAGATGGGACGAAGGAGGTGAAGGAGGAGGATTTGCACAAGTTACCGTATCTGAAGGCACTGGTTTTGGAGGGCTTAAGGCGGCACCCTCCCGTGCACTTCCTGTTTGTCATTCAAGTGAAAGATCCACGAGGAAAACATAGTATGAAAGATGAAACATCACTTTCAAAGAAAAGACAAAAGGTAATATGAAAGTCAAGCAATGACAGTCTAAAAACATTAAAAAACTACAGTGGAAAAAAACTACAGCGGAGACAGATTGTTTGGTGGAAAATAATGATTACAGCTGATTCTCTATGAAGAATGAGAAACCAGAGCAGCATATGGCGGCCAGTACAGGTGGAATTCAATCTTGTAGATAACAGTCAGCCCCGTTAGATCAACCGGAGACGAGGTCACATACCCTTGCACGAACATGAAGTCACCGGTTCCTCCCACGACAGGATGATCAGATGGCTTTATGTTATGCGTGCCTCCGACGATTGAAATCGAACCCTTGTGGTTCTTCAACCGTAAGGTGATCTTGGCAATGGAGATGCTCCGGAGACCGTCTAGAGAAGAGGTTATGGAAGTTCCCTCTGCAATCCCAAGGAGTTTTGAAGACCGGTTGGCCGTGACCGTCATGGGGTCCTCGAAAGCAAATAAGGTGCCGAAAGGGGTGGTGGTTTGGCCAACTTCTACCCCCGCCACGCCGTTCACTATGATGTACCCTGTCTTGTTTATCGTTTCGTGTTGGAAGAGAGCAAAGTGGAGGGATTTCAGCCCATGGTCATGGTGGTGGTGGTGGTGGTGATGGGAGGAGGCGGTGGCCTGAAAAGAAAAGAGAGCCAAGAGTAGAATACCAAAAATCTGGTTCTTCACAGAGAGAGCCATGGCAGTATCTGCTACCAGAGTTTAGCGGTGGTTATCAGGAGAGAGTAGACTCTGATGCACCAAAGCGTCGTTGATACATGGGTTCTTATAGACCTTTCCATTACTTGTTCAAGACAGGTTAGTCTCTCAAGTGGGAAGACCAAGGACCTGATTTGAGTCAAACACGCTGAATCATTCAAATATAATATCTATTGATAAAAGGGAGTCTCCACCTACCAGCAAATAGAAAATAAAAAAGAACTAAGATAATTGGGTCTTAAAGCTCGTGGTTGAAAAGTGGACATTAGGTGGATTTCGTTTTCAGATGTTACTGCTGTCATATACTGCATCAAGGCACCTATGGATGATCAAGTGGGAAATAATGGAGAAAAATCTGCACGAGTCAGAAAAGAGGGCTATTACTTTCTACCGTTCATTGATTGTCTGTAGTGTTTAGACTTGGGGATCAGATGTCTTCATGGATTGTTTTTCCCCCGGACGGCAAGGAATAATAATAGATATTTCTAGTCAAAGGTTGAAGGTTGGACCGTGGGGTTTCTAGAGGCTCATGTATTGCCATTTGGATGGAGTTTATGTCTGACCAAAACTCTCAAAATGCGTCCCAGTGCTCGGTCTGGGTTTTTGACTAGACATTGCACTCGGTGTCTTATGTGCTGCATAAGTTATTCTTCTAACATAATATTGAAATTATGATTTATGTAACATGATTTATCATAAACCCCGGCACATCCCGTGAAAGAGGATGCTGTTTCGGATGGCTATTTGGCGCCCAAGAATGCCAGTTTGAACTTCAAGGTGGCGGATATCAGTTGGGACCCTAAGATGTAGGAGGATCCCATGGCTTTCAAGCCTGAAAGGTTTCTGAGTAGTGGAGGGGAAGTGATTGATTTTGATATGACAGGAAGTAGGGAGATCAGGATGATGCCTTTCGGCGCAGGGAGAAGAATTTGTCCAAGGTTGGGCTTTGCAATGCTTCATTGGGAATATTTTGTGGCCAACTTGGTATGGAACTTTGAGTGGAAAACTGTGGATGGAGAAGAGGTTACCTGTCGGAAAAAACGCAGGCGTTCACCACGGTGATGAAGTATCCATTGAAGGCCTATCTATCACGGAGGTTTTGAATGGTGATTGCCTTGCGACAAGCTGCACACAATGTTCTGTAATTCAAATTAGTGATCCATCTTATGTTTGTTTTTGCATTTAAGTGATCAATACCACATCATTTCTACGCTAATGCATAGTTCTGTGCTATCTGCCATGCATATTATTGAAAAAAGTAAAATTGAATCTCTTGTGAACGTTTCTGACAAGCTTTGCGACTTTCATAAGTGCAACGTCATAATTAATGAAAACACACAAAAAAGAAAACAAAAAGGTTTAGACAAAGCCATTATATTAACATCCCATTCAAAATTAAGGGTAATAATTACCTCAAACTCCTTAGTGTTTTCAGTTGAGTTTTGCAATCTTTTCTTTTAAAATATCATTCTTTAGCAGCCACCTCACATGTTGCCGCAAGCAGCCTTGTACCATTGCTCAAGGCATGATGATGACACTAACCAGTCAATGCCAACTTCCACTCAGTAATTGGGGATTGCTTTACCACAAGCTAGATACAGTGGTCTGTAACTGACACATAAATGTTCGATTGGATGGTATGTGTTCGAAATTTAAGTGATCAGCAGTTCCTACATCATCTTCATGCGCCAGCGGTAGAAAAGGCCTGAAAAATCATCAAAAGGACCATCATCCTTGAAAAAGAAAGAGAAGGTACAGCAACCTTACCTATGCAATTCTTTGACTTGTAAACCAATTAACTAATGAATGCCAAATGAAAATAATTCTTGCTCCTAATGCTAATTGGATAATCATTGGATATTTCTTTCTCCTTACAATCTTAACAATTACTTTATCACAAGGGTCTGTTCACCACAAGATGACTAATGTCTGTAGCTCAAATAAATTACTAATACAAAAGTTGTGTTTTATTTTCCTTTTGGGAGGAGGGAGGAAGGGAGGAAGCAACGATAATATCATAACAGGGCATGAATGTTGGATGCAAAATATCTCAACCAACAAATAGAGGAAAATGATGAATCTAAGAACACAGGCAAACAAACCTCCTCAAGTGTCTTCAAGTTCATTTTAGCAATCTTCTATTTCGCTGGTTTTGGTATTGAGTTCATCCGCAGTAATGTTTGAGTTGTCCTTGAAACTGAAAATGAACGAGACATCAATGATCATAAAATGTCGAGTACCAAACAGGAAGACGATACTTTTGCATGCAATATAATCTTAACTAATGATCAGTTTGAGCAACAATGGAAGATAGGACAGTCATCGAAAACAGAAGAGAATTCACTGGCATGATTCAACACCAACTGAAATTCACTGGCGTTTACCCTTTGAAACATTAAAGGCTCAAACTCATAGGAAACTTGAACCTTGTAACCAGCATCAAGGCAAATGCAAAAGAGAAACTGACTGGTTTTAATCTCTGCCCTCCACAGACAATCACGATGACAAAAAATATGCATATACTTTGTCCCTATAGCCAAATATAACCCCTAAAATTGTAGAGGATACAACTGTCCTCCATCCACCCTAGTTTACGGTTGAAGGGATTCCATTTGGTTTTGGAGCCACTGAGCAGAACATACACAAATACTAATTTCTTAGTTACTGACTGTAGAGAATATCCTAAGATAATTTTTTAACACGACACTGTAGACATAGCCGTGGGAAACTAAGACAAGAAGAAGCCACATAATCACAATCTCTAAGCACATAATTCATGAAACAAGTCACTTTCCATTTATCTACTGGTAAATAAGTACCTTCTAAGATAACATGCATCAACAAGGCTTGTGACAGAGGAATTGATATTAGAATGTGAAAGTTATCCATTAAAGTGGACCCCCTCCAATTCTAAACAAAAAGAACCACAGACCAGCCTAGACCTAAGCCTAGTTTTAGACCTCAAACCTCACTCAAGACTGAGTTCAGCAGTTTGCAGCTCCCAGGATTTGGGTTGGATCAACCTCAGAAACTACCGAGGTGGAGACCCACTTTGTTCTACACCAATAACTCCTACTTGGTTCGTGCATTCATTATACCTAGAACTTTCATTTTCCTTGGTTTTGGATGTACTTTGACCACAGGCGCCAGAACAAGCAGCTGCAAACAATACTTGGGAGGACTTGCCAAATATATTCAGCAATAGGTCCAATCCAGCTACCCATATACTACTAGTTCACATGAACAACAAGCAAGAAGAGGTCAAGAAAAGGGAACCTTACATGTACTCAATGCCTGACAGTTGCCAGTGATGTAACTGATCAAGTTCTTAACCTTCAGATCTCTACTATGTCTTCCCATTTGATACTAGGCGCACTGTGGCTATAGAGGAAATATATGATTCTCTTGTAATCATCTTACGGATTTCCTTTCTGCATCTGTTTTCAATAAAGAGATCTGGGCCTGTCGTGATTAACATCAGAATTTCTGCATCCTACAGCAACTTGCTTTTAGTCCCCCTTTCTTGTGCAGGTGCCAGTTGCAATTGCAAATTACTTCACCTTTTAAAAAAACTTGGGCAAACGATACTTCTATACTTTTTTAGATAATAAATCCCATTTACCTGAGCCACAAAGGTTCAAAAGCCCAAAATGGACAATCGGCTGCATCAGTTTTGCAGTTTCCCATAAATTTCACGCATCAACAACTTTGAGTTATCAACAGCACGTTTGCTTTCACAAACTATATGGCTACATAATTCATGCCTAGGAGCTGGCCTGAATGATCGTAATTCAAAGAGGGGATTTGTGATTGCAGATTTATGGTACAACTCCTTGGCTGGATGGACATGCTTCCACCAGAAATCAGAAAGAGCTATCTTTAGCACATTCCAATATTCTATATCTCTGTGTAACCGAAATAAACTACTCCCTTTAGGAGTCCAAACATAGAAATCCATCCAATCCCTGTCCATTATTTCCATTAAACCCTGAGCTTGTGGAATACAGTAAAGGGGTATTCGTGACCATGGGACAGCCTGGCTCATATCTCCACCAAAAAATGGGCACTTTATCTCCAGCACTCCACCTGAAGGCAATCCATAAAGGAGCCTGTCAACTACCCCATCTGGTGAACCTGCTAGCCAACTATCTTCAGGATTCCCTCCATAGACTTGAAATTCAGGAAACAACAAAGTATTTCCTGTTATGAGCTTATACCTTTCAAGTGCTTCCTCTTCTTTGATATTGCTCCAAAAGGTAGCCAGGTTTCCAACAAAGGGCTCAATCGCACCAATTTTTTCTAACCATAGCTGGACTCTTCTGCGACGCCAAAAGCCAATGGCCCCTGCAAAAGTGCTTGCTGTCAATTTATCCTTCCTGCGTTCTTGCCAGTTTTTGAACCAGTGCTGAAGACCACTTGATTGAACATCAGAATAAGTTTCATTAGATGCAAACTTTAGATGCCAACTGGATTGACTGGAAATTCTTTCAGAAGAATTACGTAGAACTTGGCCACTGTAGTTCCTACTAATACTAGGACCCGCAAAGAGCACGCTTATGTAATGGCTACTCCTGCAATTTTGATTTGACAGCTGCACAACAACGGGGAAGCAAGAAACAAGTTCTTCACTGCCCAAGAAAAACCCGCTTTCATGAGAGCAAAAGTAATCAAGTATAAACAATGAAAATGTGTGTCATGAGACAGTCATAATCATGAAGTCTACCCTATAAATGAGTGGAAATGTTCAAAATAGTAAAATCATACAGCTGTCCCATGAGCATATAGACATTGAAATGGCAGCATGTGCATATATAACTCAAGACCATCTGAAAACATTATTATGGCATTTAAATGAGTGGAAATGTTCAAAATAGTAAAATCATACAGCTGTCCCATGAACATATAACTCAAGACCATCTGAAATCATTATTATGCATCCAAGATCCATAACCTGACTGAAGTTATGTAACTTCTTTTCATAGAAATTCTATAGTCCCAGCAACTCTATAAGGAGTTCATAAACAAGAATGCTCAAACTGAAACAAGGAATTGGAAAAACTGGAGAATCAAAATCTTTTCTATTGATAAGTCACACATCCTCTAGCATTCCGAAAACCAAAAACGACACTCTACCTTGTTCTGGGAAGAGGAAAGTAGTTACCCTTTTAAACTAGTAAAAAAATAATTGGTTTGATGAAGGGCAAGAGCACCAGTAGCAATTCAAGTAAAGAATACACGCTCTCGCATAAATGCACACAAACACCAAAACTGTGGGGTAGGTAAGACCATGAAAGCAACTTTCTACTAAATACAAACAGTCATACACATGCAAGCCCATCTATGAAGCTGAGCATATCCACCAGAAATAGAAACCCAAATACACACAAATGCTAATCAAAACTATCAGTCTGTTGGGTCAGCAAACCATCGAAGAAGCCGGATGTTTTCTGGAAACATGTTTCCTTGATTTCGCTTCATAGTACCAAGTTCAGGTTTTGGTCCGGCTAACGAGAAGACAAATTAAGTGGAATCATTTTTGGACATAAAGTGAGAAGCACCAGAAACGACTCCCCACTGGCAATATGCGTGAGAGACTGTTGTTATAGCGAGCTCTCAATCCCAGGTTCCTCACCCATTGTACCACACCATATCCCCTGCTATAACTATAACGCTCTAAGTATATGCCCAGAAAAATCTCCCAAAGGGTAATACAGAAATGGAAAGGAAAACATCTAAGAATTTAAATCTGAGGGAAGCTTGGAATTAGCAAGCCTGAGCAATATGCATCTTTTGATAAAATAAAAAACTACTTTTCTCATATTAAAGACGCATTCCTGTGATTCCTACGGGAAGTACCGCTAAGCTCTGCCGTTCTCATAACCAAGCTACTATTTTTCTAATCAAATACGCATGCTTGTTTGGGAAAGTAGAAAAAGCGCATTTTTCGCTTAAAAGCGTAGAAATTCGGAACGAAGAAGGGAAGAGATGGGAAAAAAAAAAAAAAAAGAGGAAGTGACTGACCGTGCAAGCTTGTGAAGACTCCGAACCATAGGGACTTCAATTAAGCCCCTTAATTTAACAGTCGGAGTACATCTCTTCACGCCAGGCTCTCTCTCTTTCTCCTCGTGTGGAACAGAAAACTAAAACCGCAGTTCATTCAGAAGGAGAATGAACGACAGGGGGGTTTTAGATGGGGATGGGAGGGTTTAACGAACGGCCCAGCCCATCACTCCTTTCGTCTTTTCATTTTCATTTGCCCTTAATTCTTTTTCTTTCATTTTACTTTTCTTTTTTGTTTTCCCTTTGTTCCATTCAAGACGACAATTCTAGCTAAACCCGAGTCCTTTGCTATTAAACGATAAATTATTGAATCCAACAACAGCATCTTAACCTGTTGTAGCTATTTGAGCTTGCTTTGACTAGCCTGAGTTAGGGGAGTAGGAATTGTTGTAGAAGCAAATTCATGATTTGAATTTAATGCTCGTTTGATTCAAAATCAGCTCTGAAAATCCGAGGTCTCGCAAGAGTGTGAGTTTAGTATTCTGTTTCGAAGACACCATCAATCAATCCAAACTCCAGAGTCTGCAAGAAGGCAGCAATAGAAAGCTTACAGTTTGTCTTCACGTAAACCTCAAAATCTCTATCAAACAGCAACCAGAAGCCAAAGAAAATTTGCAAGGTATATTGTCTAGCAGTCAAAGAAACTCTGATATAAGATGGTCATTGATGCAAGAGCATCCAAGGTGGGGGAGAAGGGGTTAGGAGGTGGGGCAGTGGGGAGCTGACATTGAGCACCATGATCTGATAATCCAAACAACACTTGCATCATCTCAGGAACAAACAGGAACCGAACCCTTTCAGTGTGTTGTTGCAATTTTTCAAGAGGTTGGCTGGTGGAAGCAGTACATATTTTGTCCATTTTCAGTGCAAAATTGAGAAGAAAGCAATAGATTTATGGATCAGTGTTGAGCAGAGCATCAAAAGGGATTTAAAAGATGAAAGCATGCAGCAGGTCTATAGATAACCTAGAAATATAATGATCGGAGCATTTAAATTAATCCAACTTTCCGAGTATCCCAGAGACTGGAAGACATAACAAGATTGGTTTATATTCTGTAATAGCCTCTCGCTCCCACCAGCTTTGGGGCACCAAGTGTTCTTTGTTTTCATTCATTGGCGAGCTACTCGGTTTTGTCTTAAACCCGCAACCTCAGCTGCCATCTCCATGCTTATGGTGGGATTTAATACCCCTTCTACATTAGAACTCAATGGCTGCAGTACCAGAACAAAGGTACATTGTGAAGCACAACCTTCCAACACTGACGGTGCCATTTTTGTGATATCTTTGTTGGCATTCAAAATGCCATCTTCCGGGGGATATGTAACACTAGCATATTGCTGGTCTAGGATTTCCCTGTTATACATTCCTCGGCACAAAATTAACATAGTTTGAATGTGAAACTTATTTGAACACTTCAGCCCAATATTTCATATAACCCGATTTTAGTCTTGTCTTTTTCAGGCTGGACATAACCAAATTATCAATAAATAAATAAGAATAGAACCCCACTTTTCTTGTTAGGATGAGCTCGAGTATAACACAAGTACCCTAAAATTAACTTACCAGAGATCAAGTTTGAAACTAAGAAAGGAAGAAGGGGAAGAATTGGTCAAATTTGTTGTTCGCAAGATTGGTTGGGTTCATTCATTTGGCACTTCACATCCTCTATATGAACCTACAAGGAGATAAACCATGGTCAAATTTCTCACTAGCTCTCCAAAGCAAGTCATCAAATAAATTTGGTGGGAATTCTAAGTTAATAAAAATAAAATAAAATAAAATCCTATCTATAGAATCTGTCAAAATAATTTCCAAACCTGTTGTGATTTTAACAATCAATAGATTGATGTATATAAAATAATAGATGAGGCAACTAAGGAAAAAATTAATTAGTCCCAAATTAGCAATCACATCTTCGGCAACTTTTTCCTTCAATTCAATTTTGCTTATTACGAACGTCAACTAATGAACGTGGCTAATAAATTTTCTGTCCTTCTTACCAAATAATAATTACGTTTAGTTATATACTTCCATTTTTCACTTTTTTTCTCTAATCAAAACCATATGTATTAATATATCATCAAATGTTCGTGCCTCCACTTGGAAAGGACCAGCAAATGTATGACTATTCTACATCATAAGTGACCTTGGTAAAGTGGATTTTGCCCACCACCTTCAAATGTGCTATGAGTGCTAAAATATTGTTGTCTAGTCAAGTAGTTCAATAGTGAGTTAGCAAGGACTCTAACTGTAAGATCTAGAGTTTGACACCTCATGTATACGAGTTGGGTGCATACATTATAACATTTCAAAACATATACCAAACTTATTAGGACCTAAAGAGTTATGGTATACAAAATAATTAAGTATGCAATACTAACAAGTCATAACCTTTTGACCTAATGATCACAATATAACATAAGATTGTTACTAAAATTATTCTTATTATTTCTATTTATGTTCAAATTTTGTATCAATAAAGTAAAGCAACACAAATTGTTTTTCATTTGATTCTGCGCTAAGGTTTTCTCAAAATAATCAATCAATTTAAATTAGAAGACATTAATAATGTTATTTTCGGCCACGGATAGCAAGTGACCCTCTTGCCTTTTCCCTCATCTCCCAAGTACGCTCGTTGCAGAGACAGGAAGCCACGGATCTTGGATTCTGAAGAGAGAGAAGGTGAGATTTCAGGGTTGGAGAGAGAGAGGGGGGAGAGAGGGTCTGCGTGTTTCCCAATTTAATATTTTGGGTGGAGAGAGAGATGGAGGAGGCGAAGGCGTTGGCTCAGCAACACCAACACCAACAACAACAGCAAATGATGCTGCAGCACCAGCAACAGCAGCACCAGCAACAGCAGCACCAACAACAGCAGCACCAGCAGCACCAGCAACAATTGTTGATGTTGCAACAGCTGCAGAAGCAACAGCAACAGCAGCAATTACAGCAGCAACAAGCGGCGGCAATTTCGCGCTTCCCATCGAACATCGATGCACACCTGCGACCGCTCCGACCCATCAATCTCGCGCCCAACCCTAACAATCCTAACATCCCCAACAATACCAACAACCCCATTGCCAATTTGCAGCAAAGCCCTAGCAATCCTAGCCCTCAGCAGCAGCAGCAGCAGCAACAGCAACAGCAACAGCAACATCAACATCAACAGCAGCAGCAGCAGCAGACTCGGGCGACCAGGCCCGGGAACCAGGCGGAGCTCCAGATGGCGTACCAGGACGCTTGGCGGGTCTGCCACCCGGACTTCAAACGTCCCTTCGCTTCCCTCGAGGATGCCTGCGAAAGGTTCGTCTTTTTTTATCTTCTTTAAATTATGTCGTTAGGGTTTCTTTTTATGTATACGCTTTCTGGTGATTGTTTTTGTGAAATATGAAATTTTGTGACTTAAAGCAATCATGGTGAGGGTTCAATACTACTGATGGATATTACATGTTCACGTGCATTTGCTCTATAATCTTACGCGTTTTGATTGCAAAAATTTCTGGTTGAAAGATGGATGCATATGCCTATAAAGGGAATTGCTTTCTGAGAAGTTGAAGTTTTTGGGTTTAAGATTACAATTAAGAATACGGTGACGTGCACAAATTTGTTGGACTGCTTTCTTGTATTAATTCTGGGACTTTTGTACTTCCCTTGCTACATAAGCATTCCATGAAATGGTGTGTGTCATGATTTAAATTAGTTGCTGGAGCTTTACTACCAGAGAATTTGGCATCTGTAAGTGAGATCGTTAGCTTTGTTATTCTATACCTAATGGATAACCTGAAATCTGTAGCTTCCTTCTTAGAGACAGAGAAAAGGGTAGTCATGTATTGTGTATAGTAGCCGAAATAATTTTTTCATAGGTTTTTCAGTTAGTGAATACAATGACTCATGTGCATAAGGACGGAAGAAAATTGGGTTCCGATGACATATGGCACTTTAGGATGAATAAATGCTGGGTTTAACTCACAAATATTTCATATTAATTTGTGCGTAGAGTTTAAAAGCACTGTGAATCTGGTTGTCGCAACCAATAGAATTCAAGTACAGATACAAAGTAGTATGGACTTTGGTATTTGGAGTCACATGCCATGTAGTATAATAACATTGGCTATCCTGTTTTTTTTTGTAAAGTCTTGTCATCTGTGCTTTTGTATGGAATGTATATGATTGCCTTGTGTTATAGCAACAAAGTAAAAATGGAAATAAATATGAGAAACTGTACAAGACTAATATATTGCTTGAAGTGGGAACATGTGATCAGTTTTCGTGTAGCTCTTACTTGTGACAGGAGGGCAGATTAACAGCTACAGATGCTCCTATGATATGTTTTTACCAAATAAAATGTATTGTTATGCCAAGAAATTGTTTTCTACCCCATACATTGATTGAAGAGTGCTTCTTGTTGTTTTTCTGTTAAGGATTCTATCTCAACGTTTGTGTGCACCATTTGCATTTCAGTTTAAGTCTCTGTAGTTCGCTTGAGGATTCTCTACTTATTCCATGTTTGCTAAGCTCTTACGACTTAGGATTTTCAGATTTTGGACTCTTCTGTTACAGTACTCCTATTTCTGTTTTTACACAAGAAGCTGGAGTCCATTCTTTCAACTCTCTTTGGTATCTGTTTTGCTTCTCTAGACCTATCTGGCCAAGTGAAGCTTGTCATATGCATATGTAAAATATTTCTATTTTCTTTTTCTTTTTCTCAGTACATAGCTCCATGAATAGAAAGAGCAAGGTTCCTTTATTCTCTCTCCTATTAGTTAACACTCCTGCAAAACATGTATATCTTTCTTGAAGGAGTTTCTATATGATAATGATGGTACTATTTGATGCGTAATTTTAACTCTCACTTGCCAGAATCTTTTTCTTTTCTTCTTACCATGGGTGCATGGAAATGCAAGAAATGCCTCATATAGTTTGGAAACAAAAAGTAGTTGTATGTTATCAAAATTGCCTTCTCATTCAAGGAAATACTAGAGTTACGTTAAGAAAAAAATTGACAATTGTTAGCATTATACCTGTTAAAAGGTGGTATAAGGGTTTTTAAGTAAAAAAATCGTGGCTTTTTGAAGGTCTCCAATATGCTGCCACTTTGGAAATTAATTTTTTTTTTTTAAAATCCTGTAAGACAATCAGGTCATGCTTTGGTATGACTTTACAGCAAATATAGACAACAAGATCTTGTTAAGCGTGTTTTATTTTCAATCAGTATTTAATTGAGTGGGGAGCGGCTGTGAGATCTGTTGACTAATTGTGCCACAGTTGAGTGTTTCCCACAATGTTAAATAATATGTAAAATATATTATTTGTTCACATCACCGAGTCAAGATTTTTCTTTTTAGCAGACATGTAAAGATTTTGAGGATTGGTGTTGACAAGATATAAAACTTGGTGGAAACTCATCTGAAGTACATCATTGTATTTGTACATTTCATGAATGTGTTTATTAAACTACACTGAGAACTTCTTTGATTGAAGATTATGTGGCAGGCTTTTTGCGTGAATGCTAATTAATGCCTTGCTAATACTTCTTTTGAGTGTGATGAAAAGCTATTGCATCTTGCTGCCTTTTGCAGATGAATTGAAAACTTCGTTTATATACTTAAATTGATATAAATGGGTACATAGTTAATGTTGTAGGCATTTTTTTGTTTCTCTAAAGAAAATACCTTGCCCTCAATACTGTTGCATGTATTTGAACATATACTCCATGCTTTTTTCTCATGATAAGTTGTGTTCATATCTCAGGCGGACTCTTTGATTTTTAGGGGCCATACTAATGAACCGTAAGGAAAATGTTGGTATGCATAACTTGGTCTTCTTATTTTTGGCAAAGCTAAAAGGATGTAAAATAAAGATAAGCAAATAGATCCAGAAAGTGTTTTATGCTTGGTTGAGATCTAATATCAGCCTTGTAATGGGATGTTAACCTAAGTTCTTGTTTTTGTCCTTTCTACTTGTTCCACACTCATCTGACTCTCCAAACCTTCTCTTTTCTATGAAAAGGCAAGCATACTTGTAATGCTCAACAATGTCAATTGGATAAGTGGAAAGTTATGCACAAAATTCAATACGGAGATGAGGGTTAAATGTGTGCATGCGTGCATGGGAGGGGAGGGGGGGAGGGAAAGGGGAATTATTTAATTATTTCAGCAGAACAGATCACAAATGATCAGAATCCGCAGTCAATACCTACAACAAGTTGACTTTAACGGGTGATGGAAGGAAGTATCCAAGAACTAGTGTTATTAGTATGTGTTAGATATGGATATGGCTGCTTCTTTTTAGAAGCATCATTACTACTTGACTGATTCTAAATATTCTCATGGGAATGGAAGTCTAGTTTTTTTTAAAATGGAGTTCAACAGGTGGACTCTGATGTCATTTTGAGATTTTTCCTTTCTATGTCAACTGCCCCGTCTATAACATGGAGTTAAACGTCCATCTCTCTATGATCCCTAGGCCATCACCCATGTGGTAAAGAAATTGACGAAGTCGGGGTGGCACTAGGCCTTTTGCTTTGCTCTCATTAGGATTATAGGTTTGTCTCTCTTATTTGGCCATACTAATAGGTTTCTGACCACAAAAGGAGACAAAAACAAAAACTAGATATGTGGCATCTCCACTGAATATGAATTAGTATTTTTAAGTTGTTTGTTGGCATATGATGCATGACTGGAGTATGTTGATTATATGTAAGCAGAGCATTGATGTTAGGATACATGGATCACGTATCAATTTGAAAACTCTACTTTCATGATACGGTGGAACTTGTGTCCAAGTAGCTAACCATTTTATTTATTTGCTATGCTGAATGCTTGATCCTTGTATGTCATGAGTATTTTGCAGTCCTTGATTGGGTGTGTTGCGGTACTTTGCAAGTAGTCAGTGTCACCTGCTTACTAATGGGCAAGAGATATGAACTGGATTTCCACTGTTTTAAAAATTATGTGCAAAGTAAACGTTGGGATCTTTTGTACTTGGGTAGGATCTCTCATTCCCATTTTCCCACAAATCTTGTGCAGATTGCTGCCTTACCATGTGGTGGCAGACTATGAAGCAGAAGAGGATGATAGGATCCTTGATTCTGATACCACTGGCCAGATGCCTTCGCGGTCCCAACAATGGGACCATAACATAGCTGCCAAAGTTGCAGAGTTCACAGCCACATTTGAGAAGCAGGCCCTCGCCTTCAATATAATATCCAAGAAACGAGCTTTGGGGGAATTTCGATCTGAGGAGAAGTTGATGATTGAGCAGGCTCTTCTCCAAGAGGAGAAGCGAGCCATGCTGGAAATGAGGGCAGAGATAGAATCCAGAGAGAAGGCTGGTCGCGAGGCTCATGAGGCTAAATTGAGAATGGCAGCCATGGTCCAGGCAGAGCAGGCTCGAGCAGAGTCAATGGCTCGAGGCCCTATAAGGGCAAGTGCACTTGGGTCCCAGGGCAATGATGCCGCCATGGGTCATGATATGGGAGAGCATGAGCAAGGAGGTAACACAGATGAAATCATAAATGGATGGGGAAACAATGCACAGAGAGATGAGAAGGAGCCATCTGAAGATTTCTTGAATGATGAAGAGACTGAAAATGGAGAAGCTGGGATACAGGATGGGTGGCGAGAAGTTGGGGAGTTTGATTTGAACTCCAGATGAACTTGGAATGGACACGAATGCAAAACTCGTGATCATGCAGCTTGTAGTTGAATTTTGAAGGGAAAATGTACCCAAACATCGGAAATCAATTTGTCTGAGCTGTTTTCCATGTGGTAGCTGATTCTTTATGATTTGTAGATTATGGTGCCACACCTCAAAACTCGCAGATGGAGAAGAGGATGGGGGTTGGGAGCCGAGTGGATAAAGCCTATGTAAAATGATGCTATTCCTGTAGGCTAGATGATAACTAACTGTATTTGTGGCTTGGGTCAAGCACACTATATCTTTTGTAGTGAGAAAATCTAAACTTTTTTTTTTTTCCTTCGTCTATTTACTATCTTCTCTTCACAATATTGCTTGTATGTGTGGCCTTTGCAATTTTATTTTTGGCAAAGGACACCCATTTCTGAAATTCATGATTTGACACACAATACACGCACATGCCGGATTCCCTGTTTTCATTTAGAGCGAGATGCAAATGTGGCGCATTAAAATCAGCGATGTGATGGGTCGCCCATAAGTACCAGGAAGGAGAAATTAGAGCGTTAAAGGACACCTACAAATAGTCCTGTTCCCTTTCAAGAGGACTTGCATGGACCAGTCGTGAAACAAGCCTCCGGAACACTTTACTTGGCGTTGGTACAAGCTGCTCTTAATGGCATCATTAACTCCATCTCTCTTTCCCTTCTTTTTTGTCTCTTTTGGGGTTGTATGCTGATATATGCTCCCGCACATGCATTAATTGAGGACTTCTTTATTGCTGTTGAAGACATTATCGCAACGAAGTCATCTTGATACCCTGCAGTGCACGACACTGTCCAGCCTCTTGCCAGCGCCAAAACGTGTGCTACCGTACTGTTTGCCAGCAAACATTTGGCATACAAGTTTAGTGTCTTCGGCGTACAAGCAGCCCCACTCCCCCACTCAGAAACTGCCTTGCTGGATGATCCTTTCTTTTTGAGTTTCTGGGTGATGATTAGGTGGGTATGTCTAGAGTTCTCGGTTAAAGTGATGCTAAAAAAGTCATCAGATTGGGGTTTGCATAACATAATAACTCTGAAGCCCTTGGAGAAGACCCATTACCCGTTATTTACATAGAAAAGCAATTGTTCTCCAGAAACAGATTGTTTGCTAGCATCGAAATAATGACCCTACTGCTATGCCTGTTCTATACCTTTCAAAGCCCACAGCCACTCATTCACACTTGCATTCGTGCACAACCAGGACTACAGCACCAAAAAATGTGGCTAAACTAGATGTGAAAAAAAGAAGCATTTTTTGGAGCATGAAATGAAGATGGAAAAAAAAAAAAGAAAAAAAAAAGCAAGAATGCACAAAACTGACAGTAGCCTACAAAATATTAGGAAGCTGAGAATCCAATCTCTGCTGTAACTCCTTGACCTTCATGGAAAGCTCTGTTTTCTGCTCCTTGTAGCTCTGCAGCAAATATTCCTTTCCTTCTATCACCTCCTTCAACTCTCCTACTTCCCGCCTCAGCATCTCAATCCTCCCCCCATCTCCTCTTCCTTTCTCTGACAGCTCAAAATTGCTCTCCCCATCAAGAAAACCATTTGCATGGCCATTTCTTGCCTCAGACGGCCAAACTGCTACCTCGGGGGTCTTTTCATTGGGGCCCACATGTCCAACACAGTGATCCGCGATTGCCTTCCTCAGCCTTTGGATTTCTCTCTCGGAATCAAATAAGTCCCTGTTTGTGGCATCAAGCTGTGACTGCAAATGTGTAGAATGTGCAAGCTGTGCATTCAATGAATTCTGCAACTCCACGATCTGATCTTGCATCTCTAGTATCATATCATCTCTTCTCTTCAACTGCTGCCTCAGCTTGTGTATAACTTCCCGCTTGCTGAAAATATCAGAACCAGATTCCGAGACACATGGAGAATCTGAGCAGTTTGAATGGTGGAATGGCTTTCGAGGTAATTCAAGGCGATCAGGAGAAGAAGACCAAATAACACCATTATCCTTGTTAAACTCGGGAGTAGGAACTGTGACCAAAGGAAGAGAACCTTCAGGTTCAGCCATCATCTCGCCATTAGGTGGGCACTTTATGTCCATCATGCCTTCCGCTCCTGTTTGAAAGCAGTTATTACCTATACACATAAAGGAAATTCTGAGCTTATAATGACTTACTCAAGAAGTCCAAAGAAGTGAATTGATCAATGCAGAAGAGGAAAATGAAGGCCCGAGAGAGAGTAAAAGTAATAGATTCCAAGAAATTAATGTGTAATTGTTTCTCCACTAAGAAGGCATCAAAGAGCCAACCAACATTGAATGATGCCAGAAGGAAACTGAATAGTGAAGTTGACTGGCCAGACAGAGAGGTATTCAGAGTAAGGAAATTAATTGTAAAGAAAAAGTCCATGATCCAAGTGCTCTCACAGTGGAGTTCGGGACCAAAAGACTAACACAGCCTTGTCTATATATACATCAAAACTCAGTGCATTCTTTAGAGGTGACTCTATCTAATAAGATGGTTGAACACTCGGTCAATTCACTCTTACTCTTACTGTACAAACATTTCATAAAATAAGTGAATGAAATGCTTGATTATCTCTTCATCCAATTAAGAGATAATCAAACATTACATGATTGGCCAGACCATTGATGCAAATAATATCCAAATACCAAACTTGCCCTGCATATAAACTCCGCAAAGTGAAAGAAGTTATTCATCTCTAACCTTTTCTTTGCCTCTATATCAACTGATCCTACCTACTCATTATCTTCCACAAACACCAAGATTTAAACAAGATAGCAGCAGCTAAGCTACAGTCATTATTCTTTATGCAGATGCTAGCAACATTATAACACAATCAGTATCCTCCTCACAGAGAAAGATATAAAGCTATATGAAGTTGCACATAAAAGGAAAGACAGTTAACGCATCAAAAGATAATCAAAATTACAACTTCTATCCAGTCTTTGGACGGTTAAAGATATAACTTATGTACAAATCACACCTGAGATACAATTAAAGCAGCTATCATCTTCTCTTGTAAAAGAGTACATATTTGAATGCAAGTGGGAACCTGCAACCTTCCTTCTATCAGAGGATTTCCCATTTCCTGAAAAGCAAACAACTTTCACAATTGCGAAGCAGGTACATCTTAAATGAAAATTTACAAGTGCTATACATCTACAAGACCTTTCAAACTATTACTAGCATTATCTTGCTGCTTCATGTCAAGTGCCTGCTTCAGCTTGTAACCAAGACGAATGGATAATGTACTTAACAAGGCACCACCAGCAATAAGAATCCAATTTGGCCCTTGACCCTGAATATTTCTCGACTTCTGATCTCTAGACACCCCGTTTGTTCTTGGTTTCATTTTAAAGTTGGAGGGAAAAAGTCTGAATCGTCAAAATGTGACCTACATTGACAATGCACCACGATTCCATAGATATTATTATCATAGAACTTACTAGCTGAAATTTCTTGAGAGAGAGACCACATCCAGTAGATTTTAATGCTTTTAATGTAATAGAAAACTTGGACAAATATGAGGATCTGGACAGCAAATGAAAATACAAGAAATTCAGATAAAATTACATTGTTCAAGAGTTCCATTAATAGCCAAAAAATCAAAAACAAGAACTTCAGATTGTTATTCTAACATCAGTAATGGAAAAGAAAAATCACTTATTTTACAGCAACATTTACTAAAACTACTTGCAGAAGTGAAATCAAGCATATATGTTTATGAAAGCTTCGATAGTGATGTGCATGACACCAACTTTTACTGTTCTTGCTCCGCTTATTTGTTGAGACACTGGTGTGTCTGTAGGCTCTCATCCAAGAGATGAACAGTGTTTGCAGGCCATTATTATGAAAGACCAAGGACGAGGAATTTGTGTGTAATAGAGGAAATTCCTTATATGGTTATAAAGAAAACTGTCCAAGCAGTCCCTTTTTTCTCTTTTGATCAGAATATAGAGTGAATAGTTTAAAAGACAAACCTTATCTTCAGGATTATGCATATTACAACTATCATACAGTCAAAGATAAGGCTTATCATACTACACCTATCAACATTCTGAAGTAAGAACCACAATCATATATAGTCAATGAAAATTACAGAATAATAGGTAGAGATGTTACCAATCTCATTGGACCACTCCTATAAAGTTCAGAAAAGAAGACTCAACTCAGGATTAGATAACTCAACATTGTTGAAATGAGCAAAATAGGAGCAGAGTCCAGATGAAATTGTTTCTACAAGATATTCCTAGCCAAGAATGATATATATCAAGCACCTCCTAAGGACCACCTATTTAATGTCAAATCAGAGAGAAAAAACCAAAGGTCATGTACGACTATGCTAGAAGTTGCTAGTGGTCAATAGACATGCCATTCAATTACACATACTGCACCAATCCACTAATATATTACTCCATATAGTCAATATCCACAGTGGTTCCTCAGTAGCCACAGCCCAGACAGAGAGGAAACGGACCTAAAAAAAAACTGTTCTGAAGGCTTTGCTTCCCTGAATACTACATGGAAAATCTTGTTTATTTAGAAGTCTATATCACAGCAAATTCTAACTTGTTACCTTCACACAACTGTGTACAGAAATGAAGGGTAACCCCAGAAAAGTTCCAATACTCACAAAATGTTATTTAAATCATTCACACAATATAAACCACATTCTACGAGGTCAAGAAGGATGTGGTACTACAGTTTTCACGTAACGTAGATACAGTTCGTAGAAAAATCTAACGCCAGTCCATTCTGAAACTTCTAACCCTAAAAGCTGAAAAAATCCCCAACTTAAGTGCCATACAAATCTGGAATTAGGATCACATCTACTTTATCCCCTCTTCAAAATCTCCTTTGTTTCATCCAAAACCATCCTGCATCTCTGAATATTTATAACACCAATTTTTTTTGCGCTTTTTGTTTAGAAACAGAGATGCGCACATTCAAATAAGAAGATACATGCGTATTTCCACGTTTTTTTCACTTGTAGAAGAATAAAGCCACACTGTGTACACCATTTGTTGAGAAACCTCATCGAAAAAAAAAAAAAAAACAATCCAAGCATATTGTAAATTTGCGCTAAGCCTCATTTTCCTTCAACGAGTAAACAGACAGAAAATCTCTTCTCGGGAGTCGGACTCTCCAGTATTAAGCAGTCACAGACAAAAACTAAAGACATCGCAAACAAAATCAACTCCACTCACAAGCTTCCATCGATGCCTAAAACCAAGATTCCTTCGATTACCTCATAAAAGAAACGAAACAAAATCCGCAGCCAGAAGCGGAATCGGCTGTTTCATAGAAAGACACCCGGAGATTGCAAGAAAATTTTCCCCAAAGACAAAAGAGAAAAAGCAAGTCCAGAAGTCGACAAGTCCAGAGGCTTCCAGAATCACCTAAGGAAGGAAAGAATGAACCTCATTCAATGAGAGATTAGGATTTCCGATTCTCTCTCGGCCTCCGACTTTTTCTCCCCCCCGAAGAGACTCCTTCCTTTTCACCCCTCTCTCGCTCTCCCCGCTCACTTTCCAAAACACCCGAGTGAAAAACTCAAAGGGACGCTGAGGGTTTTGAAACGGCGGCTTCCCTTGCCACCATTTTCCGTTACAAAAAATGAACACTACAAAGCAACAAAAATAACGTTGGAAACATATTCCCGTTAACCCCTAACTTTTAATACATTCCACATACCAAACGAGATTATATCCCACGCCGTTGTGGGTGGCAAAAGCGCGCCACGCCATCGTAGCACGTGGAGGCCAGTTGCCTACGCAGCATAGAAAATAGCACCAACCGTGGCGGAATCTGTCCCTTACCCAAAACAAGAAAAGGAAAAAAGAAAAGGTCTTCTAATTCCCCGATATCTTCCTTTTTTTGTTGCTTCCGTTACACTGTTTGTTATTTTACTTTGTCCTCTCCGTCTATCTCTTACCGGTATGAATTCCAATTCTTTAATTAGATTTTTATGCTTTATATAAAAGGAAAAGGTGGACGTGAGAAGCATGTTTCCAGGGTGTTAGATCTTGGATAATTATGATGACACCATTGCTTTTGCAATTTGAATTATGACAACCCATGTTGCTTGCTTCGGCACGACGCATAGTTGTTTGAATTTCTTCATTGTCTCCGAATTATTTTGTTATTTATAAAGGTAAACATAGACAACATGGAGTTGGTAACAAAAACGTTTTTTATTGTCGTGAAGGCAACGACACAAGCTTGTTGGAGAAATAAAAAAAAAGGTTGTATGATATCCACGGTTTTGCTTTTGGTTGGAAAGATTTTATTCCCAATGCTTCCTAATACTTTTCTCTTTTCCGTATCCTTCCCGTCCTTTTCTCTTTTAACAGAAGCAAATTTACCGAAATCCTTGACCCGACTATTCAGTGTCTTCCTGTTCAAGATGCATTTCCCACATTAATTCTCAAAGAATTGACCCTTATATGATATTAGAGTTAAGGTTGTTTTCCTGTTCAAGATGTATGTTGTTAAAAGTGGGCTCACTCTCAAAATACGTGTTTAGAGGTAAATTTCTCTAGCCCATTAATAAAGCCACACAGTAGGCCATTTGGAACTAGTATGGGACTACATAATTCCCAACACATGTTCTACATTAATTCTATTAGAATATAACCCTAATATGATTTAGAGTTTAGATTAAATCACAATTAGATGTGAAATTGTTTGTCCATATATAGTATTTATATTAATCTATATATTAGGAGAAGTCTTAAAGATTTATGTTCCAAGATGATAGGCATCGGACTTTATACCTATTACCTATGGCTCTATGATGTCACTTACACTTCCTATAAAATGGTTCTTGTTTGGTACGTTATTCCAGCAGGCTTCGGTATAGAGATTCAGTAAAATGTAGAACAAGACGTCGGAATGATCTTCTAAAAGCAAGCCCGGTACCAAGACTCGGTCCCAACGTCGATTTACTGAAGGCGTTTGAGAATAGAACAGGAAAAGACTTCTGTTCTTTTGGAAAGAGAGAAGCTGCGAAGATCTTGATTAGACTTGCTTTACTGCGGCTAAAACGTGATAATGACACTAGAAATGTACCGATTTCTCATGGGTAGGACTTGGATTGTTTTGTGCAGAGGATTTACTTTTTCTGATGTGGTAACGACGCGAAACACAATGATAAAGATTACACCCAATGGATGCTTCTTTTCAAGATACGTTTTCCAGGTCTAATCCCCAAAAAGGGTAAGTTTCACCCTCGATTTAGATGCCAAAAGCACATCTTATCCTCTCGTGTTGACGCGACTAACCAACCACCCAATTGACATGAATAATTTCAAAGTCATGTAATTGGTTTGCGTAGTTGAGATGGGCCATTCATTCGCTTAAATCCAATAGATTGTATCGATTCGATGACGAACATAAGATATGTGGGAAACAATGGTCAAATATTTAAGAGGGTTAGGAATTTGAGACGGAGTGTGGGACTTTAAATGGGTTCATGCTATTACTTTCAAAAACTTATAAAGTGAATAGTGATGCCAGGATTTTACACTACTTTGCGGCTTGTAGTCCTGAAAACTGCTAGCAGCATCAGAAAATAGCTCTGGATGTTCTCTCTGAAATAGACACTGCGTGGCATGCTCCTGTAATTTCCTGCTAGAAAATGGATGCAAATAAAGTAAGGAAAAATCAAACAGACGAAAAGGTCGAAAAGGAAACACCAGTTGCAACACAAGATGAGAAATAAGTAAAGAATCGGTGGCAAACCTTATTCATGCTTGTGCATCTTGCTAACTCAACAGCTTATTCAGGCTTTTGACAGGTAATGATGGCAAATTTAATCAGGCCTTTCTTATATCCTTCGATCATCAACGGCATTGCAAAAGCTCCTTTGATGGTCTTTAGTCCTGATAAACTTGATGCGTTAGTTAGACGAATACTCGACACAACAGGATTTAGTGAAAGCTAATGCTCTTTCATAGCAATTGCGAGAATTAAACCAAGAAAAAAAAAGGCTTGAAATATATAGCACAATTTCCTCATGCAAGGTTTTAGCATATAGCTTAAGATTAACCTATTTCAAAAGGACATTACTTCAAATCTTCAAGATTAGGTTGATAAATTAAAAATTGAAAGAAGTCCAAAACCACAGGAAGCTACTTAAACCTGCATTCCTAAATTAATTCAATTATGAGTGAGACGAGGTTTGTCAGGCATACCACTTCGCAACAGCGATGTGAGGCCCTTCCATGTTAATGCAGACCGAATCACTGCGGGCCAAAATGGGGCGACATTCTGTGACCAATCTGCCGTCTTAATATCCTGTCACAGCAACAAAGGAATTTATTGGATGTTGCACGTACAAAATTTGGTTTTCCAAAGGATAAGATTGAACTTAAAACTAAGCAGTCAGAGTTCATGTTGACTCGCAGTTTAAATCAATCAATCAGGGAACTCAAAACACCATGTTTGAAATAGCTTTATTAGCTCATCAATTTATGTCAGTCGTAAAGGAAGGAGTAAAGTAAATGTTAGTGCTCAAAGACTCAAGTTTCAAGGTCATCTTTCCCATCCAATTGAGTCGATAAATACCTGGAGAGAAAGGGACTCCAGCAATTTGACATAATTAGCAGTTGAACACCATGCTGGAAGGTAATAAGCTTTACAGATCTTGTCCAGAAGTTCTTTCTCCCACTGCTGCAGAGATTCTTCAGAAGGAGCAAGATCCCTGTGGCACCACGTTACTAATATTATAGTCCCTCCTGGGGCTGCAACCCGAGCCAACTCATTAACAAACTGCCAGTCAGAGAGAGGAAGTGAACATCATCACAAAACAATGGCCAACATAAAGTTTGAAAAAAAAAAAAAAAGAAGAAAGTTTGAAGCTAAACTCTCCTGGGCTGACGACATTAAAATGAATTGAACTCAAAGAGATGGGATAGAGAAAGAACCTTAGCTTTGTCGGGCATGTGTTCACCACTCTCCATAGACCACACCAGATCAAACTGCCCATCCGGAAATGGTTGTTCCAAAGCGTCTGCAACTTGAAAAGAAACCTGCCAATTGTTCGTATTGCTAAAGTTAGATAGCTACATCAAACACGTCTTATCTCTGCTGCTACAGAAATATTAAGGTAATCACGAGGACCAAAATCCTGCTCCCGCGTTGTGGAAAGTCCCTGAGATCCTAATTCCCACCATTAGCACCAATTTATATACACAAGATATTGAAAGGATCGGATGCAAAGCAAAAGTTCTAAACCTATTGGTTAGAAGTCAAAAAGGAAGAGGATATTAAGGAGAATAAAATACCAACAATATCTAAGAGGAGTGAGTGATATTTCAGAGACCATCACGAGGCAAAGAATCAATAGGCCAATGATGCTATGAATAATTCAGAAACCAAAAAGTTCACATTTTACCTTGTCCGCTAGTCCTTGAGCAGCGGCCAATTCATTAGCTCTTTGGGCCTGGACAGGACTGAGGGTGATACCTCGGCATTCGGCCCCAAATTTTCTTGACAGGTATCTAGAGCTTCCACCTATCCCGCACCCAACATCAACTACGCTTTTAGGCCTCTCTGCAGGGTCCTCTGAAAGCAATTGAGAAAAAGAAACTCGTAAAGAACATCTTCATTAGCAGACGTGAGCACAAGCACCTATTTTTAGTACAAAGGAAGGCCTTAGGAGTAGAACTCGGGCGCTCCAACAATCAAGGACCTCTCAACTTCAGAGTTTAACTAACTACATCAGAAATCACCACTGCCACATTATCAAACTTAAAATAGATTAAAAAAAAAAGGTCCCTTAACCCACAAGATAGCTCGTCCCATCTTGTCCTCATAAGTTTGGAAGATAGAATGAATCAGAAAAGATCAATGGAACTCATGGGTCTTACAAAGACATCAAATTCAACTACAACAACCTATATATTTAAAGAAAATGCCCTCATCATACAAACCATTAAGTGAAAAAATTCATTATTTTTCATCGTTGTCAGAACAAGTCAACCTGGTTCCCACATAATCATAGGTGGGATTCGCCATTTCTTATTGTGCAAACTACGGCTCTCATCATCGCTGTCAACGAAAATACCAAGATATGCAACATTTGATTTTATTTCAGTGAAATAAAATAACTCCCTCCACTTCACCTCCAAAGCTTTAAAAGCTTCCCATCTTCGAGTCAGTTATAAAATTAAGAATTATAATGTAATCTCATTACAAGAATTCCCCCTACCCAACTTCTGAAGTTTCATAGTAAGTCCACTCGTTTTTCATTCGCTACCATGAAGTGAAGAAGGCTTTGCTGAAGTGAGTGAGATGGGAACGAACCTGAGAGCCCGGCGAATCGAAGCGCCTCATCGATCATGCGGATCTGGGCGGCCCGGTGGTCCGAGACCGAGACCGTAGCATCAGGGGCGTAGAACCCATGGTGCATGTGGTCGCCCCAGATGTCCTCCCAGATACCCGATGACTCGTCGTAGAACTCCGCTATGCCTTTCTTCAGGGGACCGTCGTTTTTCCTCTCCGCTTCCATCGCACGTGTCGCTGCCGCCGCCGCAAAGCTCACCCGCGTCCCCGGCGAACCGCCCAATCGAGGGACCAGGGCAGGCTTTGAGTGACCCGCGTGGAGAATCCGGCCTATGGGAAAGACTGACGCCATATTATGTAAGAAAATGGGTCTCTCTGCTCGCTGTGTCACTTTTCGTCGGACGCGCGAGAGTGAGAGAAACTGTATGGACCCAGCTTACTGCGTCACGACAACAACGGTGTTCTTTACCATTCAGACTCTACAAACCATTCATGGCCCCCATTCTTGCTTGGTATTGGCCACGAAAACCAATACGAAATGATAGCTCCGTCAGAATTGGAGAGAAATATTAAAATTGTTCTATCCGAAAGATCAGCGGCAGAAGTCAGAACGCCACTGGCGAGAAGGCTGGGAATTTTTGGATTTACACTCGAACGTCATTTTTTTTTATTAACAAGTGGTGTGTGGATTATTCGAGCTGCCAATATATGTGGGATTTCGTTTCAATCATTTTTTCCTTCGAGAAAAACGAAAACAATCCGTGATGAACTATACCCATCAAAGATAAGCCATGCAAATTCAGGAACACGCCATGTCCAAATCCGTGTTAGCGTGCCGTGTTGGAACTGAACTTGGCAGAATGCCTTTCACGGGTGACCAGAAATTGGCCCACAATGGGCTAGGCTCTATACAAAATTGGGCCGACAAGAAAGCAAGTAAACCCAGCGCCAAAGAACGCATCTCAACAATTGTTATAAATTTGATGCAAAAAATGTGGCAAGTTTGTTTTCCAGGTTCCGCCGTCCAAGTCGTGTGAGTGAGACAGAAGAGGAGAAACTAAAGACCAAAGAGTAATGTAACCATCACCAATTAACAGAACCACTCGTCGAAAAGCAGGAGGATTTTTCTGGCAAAAGGCAAATGATGGTCTCGATCTCAATTGGTGTACTATAAATCGTTTTTACATTTAAGACAAGACTCGGGATGGAATGCAAAGCCTGACCTTCCATCCAAGCAAAGAATCTTGCCTTTTCCTTTCTCGTTCTTTGTGGCATGCCTTATAGTGAGAAGAAAGCAATTGAGTCAAAGTCCTAAATTCATGTCCTCTAGATCTTTGATATGGACTTATAGGGTTGATAACATGTTTGAGCTTATGGAGACTCAAGTCATAGATAATATTTAAATAAAATATATTAAAATTAATTTTAAATCTAAATTTTTTTAAAATAGTGATTGAAACATATAACAAATGATATCAGAGCTAATTTTACATTCTAAGTTTAAACATAAAAAGTACAACATATAAAAATGACTACCTAGTAACTAAAACATCACAAGATAAAGAGACATGAACACATAAAATTGCTCAACCAATAAGATGATCATTGATTGAAAAATGACCTAACTTTCATCATCCCGGTCTCTTTACTGTTGCTCCCCTGGTTTTTTGAAGCCATCACTGAATTCTAGGCAAATCCATAAAAATTATTCAATACATGTCATAGTTTACTGAATTTCATCGTCTGTGCAAACATGGACCATCCGCTATAAGCTAACATTTGCTCATGAAGAGTATTTATTTATTTTGTTCCTGAGCAAGTAACACTCCGTAAATGTCCAGTTGATAGTTGGGGTTCTTAGGAGAACCATTCAGGTCCAGATTTCATTTCAGTGACAAAGGAAAGCTAATATTCTTTCCGATTGGTTGGCCATTGTCTATAGTTATCAATTCATTCATCGCAATATTGAATCATCCATGGATGGCCATCATGCCACAGGCAAGCTGGAGTTATAATACATAAATCAACTACATGATATTGACTCCATTCTCAAAAGTTCAGGAAACGAAACTTGCGGCGAAGCGTATGTTTCATAATTCCCACATCGATCCAATCTATGGATCAAAGCCAAATCATCATTAACACTAAAAGGAATGATCGGTTGATTCAATTTATAAGTAAATCAATTCTATTGCGTAAGTAGCAAAAGTTACGGATAAATGGGGTAGTTAACCAACCAAACATATTAAGGCAGATACATGCCTGCAATACCTACATAACAACCAAAGCAGAGAACTACTGCGAAGGCATTACAGATTTATGCCTATGCTGCCTACGGTTCTACAGCCATTGAAGCATCATAAGCTCTGGGATTCACGTAACAAATTGAACATAAAGAATGAATGATGCATGAGAACAAGTACTTTAATGACAATAATAGAACGTAGATTTACTATGCCTCCTGCTGATTCAATCTACTCTTCAGTTTTCTTCTTTGCTTCCTTCGTGCACTCCTCCATTTCATTCAACCACAGGTCTGCAAACTCACAGTTCTTCCAAGCCTCAAACCAAGGTCCTCCACGAGTGTAGTGGATGGCCTTAGGGAAAGTCGTGGAATCATTCTCCACAACCTTGTTATGGCCCTCAAGAAAATTCCAAACAAATGGAATCGACCCAATTTCAGCATCCTCAAGCCACTGAAACCTATGAAGAAAAGCACCTGTCTGGCTATTCACGACCTCAGGCGTCAGGACCCTGTTCTTGGGATGTCCACAATTGTACAGCACCATCGAAGACCAATTCTTCCTTGGGTACACTGTTTGAACAGCTCCATCCATTTTCGTGGTCTCTTTAGGGGTATAGTCATGCTGAACACACATAATTGCAAATTTATCATCGATCAAGTCTGTCAGTTCCTTAATGTCTGCCAAGTACAGAAAATCACAGTCCACAAACATTGCCCAACCCTCATAATTGGCCAAGCAAGGTGTCAAGAACCGGGAAAACGAGAACTCGGTGCTCTCCAATTGGCCTCTTTCGCGCCAATATAAACCACTCTTTCTCAGATCTGATTGTTTTATTGGCACGATCTCGACGGGGATTGAGGACCTCTTCAAGATCGAATGACGACAGACCTCGTAGGCAAGATCCTCGCATGGATCATAACCAACGAAGATCTTGAAGGGCTTTTTCGCATCTTCCCCATTACTAGTCACTAAGTGAACCTTGCCATTACTCAAAGTCATCCTTGCAGACACTGATAAATGTCCCTTCACTGTCCACCAAAAAGTTCACAGTTCAGTAAAACAGTGGAATAGATAGTCCCATGGAGAATTGAGCAGCAAAAAGTACAACAAAAAAAACAAAATCCTTTGTTTGGTTTCAGCGAAATTAAAGGAAAAGAAATAAGGGGAAAACGCAGATGTAATGCTTTTTAACAGTTGATTCCTATAAATTTGGAAGATGAACAAACCCCAATTATTGAATCGGTGTTAACTGGACGGAAACTTTACATTTTTCAGTTCCCATCAACGAAATCAGTGGTTCAAACATTTTGTTCAGCAATTGGCATTGTGAAAAAACGGAATTAAGCATCAAATCTGAGAATTATTCAGCAAAGGAAATGAACGAAAGAGAAAACGAGGAAGATAACAAACGTTTGGCTGCAAAGAAAATATAGGAAAGCGAAAAGCTCAAACCAGAACAAAAATGGCCAACAGAATCACAATTAGACGCAGGGAGAGTATACCTAAAGATTGGCACAATGCAGATCTTGAAAAAGAACACTATCCCCTTTGGTGTTTCTTTCTATGTCTTTCTTCTTCGACTATTCCGGAAAATTTGACCCAAGAAAACTCGTGTTCTATTCTGTGGTCCAGAGAGAGAGACAGAGGGAGAGGAATGTAAGAGCGTTGATAGCTGTGAGAATTGAGGAGCTACCTTGGCTTCCATATATATAGCTGTCCCTGGAGAGGAAGAGGAGCACCGAAGGATACGGAAGCTCCGCAAGTTGACGGCATGGAACACGGTTTTGCTGTACACTGTAGCTTTTGATTCCACGTGGGCCAACAAAAAAAAGTACAATCACCGTATGAAGCCCATGGGTTCATTTAGCTGCCCACAAATTTGTAGTCGAATTGTGGGCACCGATTCTTTTTCTTGCCTTCGTGGTCTCGAAATGTACAATTCCATAAAGAATTTAGTCCTACTAGGCCCATATGGTCTTTAAAGTAAAGTTTTTTTTATTTAAAAAAAGACTATCTAATTCCTAAATTAAATATTTAAATATTTTTATATGATACGAGAATTTAAGTTAAATTTACTTTATTTGATACAATTTTATATCAATAATGCTAAGTATGCGAGGGAGTGAAAAGTCTCATATAACAAAAGTGAAATTTTTAAAATAAAACTTGAAAGAAAGAAAGATTTTTTACCTTTAAGGTAACTTTTAAATTTTCTTACACGACAAAGCATATTCCAAAAATGGAGCAGCAGAAGATATATATGAGAAGAAAAATTTCCACTGGGTCCAAGTCTAGTTGGCTGGGACCTACAGAAACAAAAGCGTCCGGCTAGTACGGTTCACACATCTTTTATTTTCACGTGACACCTGGCCTACTTAGCAAGAAAGATTGTAATGCCCTGTCCCCCTAACCTGTCACCACTAAATTATTTCTCTTCTCTCTCTCTCTCTATCTAAAATCTTTTCAGGTTTTCTCTCTCCTGGCTTTTAGATCTTTGTTCAATCGTTGTCCAAGGGATATTATTTTCACTGACCCACTCGTTCTCTTCTGTGAGTACGGTAGACTTGCAACGTTATTTGACGCATCAGGATAAGATTGCGGGCTCAGTGGGCGAGTACGATAAGTTTGTATCATTAACTCAAAGTTAGCGCGTGAAGGGTCGGAAATATCTGTGACCTACAGCAAATAAAGCGCACCGACACACAATGTTTTCTAATTGCTTTTCTTATTTACCCTTTTCCATGGTCTCCATCTGTACCTTTCCAAAATTGGAGAATCGACGCAAACGAAGCATCCTACTCTCGTCGTGTGTCAATCGTAGTAATAAGGCAACGCATATACAGAATAGGTAAACTATATATACAGAATAGATACTACTGCTTCAAACTTTATAATTCAGAATAAAAAGAATGACATTATCTTTCTCAGGATCTGATAGGATCACATCGTTTCGATTACTTCAAAGCATTTTAGTATATGTGAAATTAAGATTTCTAATAAATATTTCAGTGAGATAAAACAAACTTTACCAAATCAGTGTTTCTTTTTATAGATACAAATGTTAAATTTTTTTTTTTCCAATTGGACGGTGTGTGCACGTGGATCCATGTGTTTGTACGTCTGGTTTCATTCGCAATTCGTGTGTCGCGGCGTGTCAGCGTGCATCACCAAAACAACTACCTCATCTTTAACACACGACAACTATCAGGATCGTAGGGACGGGCTCGTGAATCACTTACTAACCAACTCGGCCCGTCATTTACTTTTTCGGGACTCTTCCTGTCACGTTCTTGGGCGATAGAGCTATTGCCTGGAGCATTAGTTGGCAGGAGCCACATGGCTGCAAATGCAATATCGTAAATATCCAAAAAAAAACTGCGCTAAACTAGGCAAATGAGCAAGCAATATTTTTGTCACTGCTTGCTTATTATGATGGAAAAAAAAAAAAACGAGAAGTCTTCATTGATCGGAAGCAGTATCAACTCCCTCGCTTAAAGTACAAACCAGAGAAAACGTAATTGAAGAAAGAACTTAGCTACAAAGTTCTAATGTCACAGTGACGGAAAACAAAAACCTTTAATTCAGAAGTTTAATTCATAAGTTCTATGGCATCTTTGTGAAATGCAATATGCAAAGAAGGGAAATCTAATTGGCATTTAAGTGTTATTGTTGCACATGGGGGAATGGAAGATTGTGAATCATATCTTTATGCATAATAAATTGGCACAATGACTTTGGAGAACATTTGGTAACACACTTCAAGTATTTGTTCGTTTTACTTCTATATCTGATCTTGTTTCTTCATGATACTCAATGCCTCATGACATAACAAGAGGAGAGTGCTAATAGCCATTTTGGAAGGAGTTATTGCGAGAAGAATTTAATTAACTAAGAATTCAGTAAAACATAATAATGAATGTATATCTTTGTTCAAAATTAACAAAGATGTTACACATTGAATGTTCCTATTGTCAACTTTTGTTCGAATAAGTCTTCTAGATTAACTTTCACTATCTATTTTAAGAGTTTTTACGATTTACATTCTATGGCAGCAAGGAGTTTGAATTCATTGGCAACCTCCTCCTATGGGGCAATATAAGCTAAATACATATGAATCAAGTATCATGGGAAATAATGTTGAAAGGAAAATTCTTAAAGATCATAATGGAGATTTTATTAAGGCTTTTTCCACCAAGTTGAATTCTGACACTAGTATAGAGGTAGAAGCATATACTTTGTTAGAAGGCCTTAAGATATGTCATATACAGAATCAAGTACTTCAAATTATTGAATCAGATTCTTTCTATTTAGTTCAATATTTACTCAAAAAATAAAAAACTCTATGAAAATTAGAGTATGTTATATGTCAATGTTTGTCCATAATTCCTTTACATACACTTATACATCATGTGCATTGTGAGGGAAATGTAATAGCATATCGTCTAGCCAATCATGCTATTCTGAATGTGACAATTTTTTATGAGTCTAAATCATTACATCATCCATGCTTAGATGTTTATGTCAAATATCAACTAGGTTTAGGTCATTATAGGCCATCATAGTATAAAGCAAATGTGTTGCCCAACGTATTTTTTGTGTTTACTTTTATTTATGTATAATAGCATATTATGTAAGCAATTAGTTTTTCTCTACAGATTAGGCTTATATCCTGTTTATTGTATTTATCCGAGATATGATTGTTACACCCAATCTTGATGGTATTAATAAAATTTATCAGGATATTGTCCACGTTCTCTTAAAAAAAAAAAAAAAAAGATAATGATAAATGAAGTGAGATCATGAGCTCCAAATGACCTACATAAGAGCATCCCAAGTGCTAATAGGACACTCTTTAATATTTGGTAATACAACTTAGTTGGATTGCTAACTGTAAGATAAAACTGCCTCTTACGTAACTACACAACATACAACTGTACAACTTAAAAAAGAAGACCTACCTTTGCATAAATGAATCAAAACAATGCGAATAGCTTCTTTAATAGATCCACATATTAGAGTCCAAAGGCCACTCTCTGCACACAATCAGGGCGTCTTCTGCTAGGCATCCGAAGGAGACCCGTAATCTGCAGCTCAGTCACCGCCCTGCAAAACCTTGCTCTGTGGAAAACAGGGTTAAGGATTTTCGGGGATTCCAGGATTGGGGACAGGGGGATAAAAAGCAATCCCTTATACAGCAGGACACATGCGAGTCTTACACAAAATGTTCCTAGTGGGATAGAAATTTACTGCAGGAATCTCTGGTTTGAAACAATCCTTAATTTACACTGGGACATACAAGACGGAGAGGTGCCTTCAAAATGTAGAGGTTGGGTGGAAAACTGAATTATTTACCCCGTACCTAAGGTAACATGTTCTTGGAAATAACAGTTCTTGACCTCAAATTAAAAGGTGACGGGAAAACTGAATTAGACAGACGATTGAAGTAGACTGGGATCATTGGGTCACCAAAAACTTGTAAATCCTCAAGCAAATCGGATAAAAATTGCGCACAATTTTATGGACCCTCAGTGATTTCTAAGAGAAAAGTACAGGCGCTAGAAAAAGATCTAAGTTGAACACTGGAGATTCTCGACTTGAGTGCACTGACAAAGCAATCTAGAACAGCAAATTTTAAAATATCAGGGGCCTCAGGAAACATGCTTAAGAAGCTCACGTGATTATAAACTGATATTAAGAATTTTAATAACTCTCTCTGCCCATTAGCATTAGTTTTGGGATTGCCATGTACTGCAAGGAATATTTCAGCACAAATATGCCCAGCAAGAATGCGTATCATGAGATGCATGGTAATAAATAACAAGAAGGATACTGGATTGATGCTTCGCTGTTGTTTTCAGCCTTTCTTTTCTTTGGTAGCGGTGACTGTTTTGACTTATGTTTGCCTTTGGAACTAGGTTGAAGAACAACTGTTTTGAAAGATTGGAACCAATCATGCAGATTGATCAGATCACCATGCTCCTGAGCTAGAGTGTACCTAAACCAATAGAGAAAAATGAATTCCATCGTCGAAAGCTACGAACTTTCAGCTTCACAAGGACATTACAAAAAATGGAAGCAATATTAATTTACTGCCTGTCTTCAGATTAAATTCAGTCGTATTTTTCAACTAAAAGATTCCAAAGGAACAAAAATAAGTACTGCAACGTGTACATGAAGATATGTTAAGTGTTCGTGTACACTAAAGAAAATAAAATACAAGATTACATATTACCTAAGATTACACCTTTCAGTACATCATGTTAGTGTTATTATATCATATATCAGACCCTCTTAAGTAAAAATCTTGGAATGCAAAGAAATTTTTAAATTGATAACAAACGCTGAGTCTTGTCATAAAATTTTGTGCTGAAAGAAGACGTGTATAAACTGCAATAGCCATTTTAACGGACAAGCATCCTTTATATCAAATCTAAGTCAAAGAACTTTAAATATGCTCATAAATTAAAGAAAGAGGTTTGTCAAGCCAGTAGTATGCCGTGCAACTTATGCAATAGAACAAGCAAAATTACAACTAAATGGAGAAATTCCTATGACCGCAATGTTACAGATCCTAACAAAAAATCTGTTCTTTTTTCTGGAGCTAAGTCTAATTGGCAGTCATAAATGCCACTGCAGATACATATATCAATTCATGCTCATTCCATTTACTAGGATATTGATTTTTCACTTTGGAGCACAAATGTCTAAAATAATTTACGAAATTTTTTAAAAAGATTAATATGACGGGAGGTTCCTAATTCAATCTTTTTTCGCTAAAGATGCAAAAATCACATAGGCATTCACGGATCATAGCTGTGTGCATGATTGAACTCGGCATATCATCTAAGAATGTCTACTTGTGTTATGTATCTTTTTCCAACAAAAGTTGATTTGTTTATATGTAATGTTCGTGGAGATAGATGCAATGTATCAAAAAAAAGAAAAAAACTTTTGTGATAGTATAATAGCAAATTCAAGCCATGATCAGCATCATGAAAAGGACATATGTCATCACTATAGAGGCAAAGGACTTAACATATACTCACATAACTGAGGTATCATGCATGGAGGGCAAAAGGACATTTCCACTCTTGCTGCAGCAACTACACCGCAGAATTTTGTAGAACTCCAGAAGATCAACTTGAATCCTTCTTCTTGGGTCTCCAATTAAAGCCTGTGATAAATGATAAGTTTAAAGAACTACAAAGAGATTATACGCTTAACTCTCCAGAACTTAAAAAGGTCTTCACATGATATGACAACAAAGACATGTCTAAGAAATCTAATATAGAAGTGTGCCTTTTCTTGATGATAGACTCCAGTTCCTTCAGGATTTTCCATATTCTGTTGCTACGAGAATCTTTCTCCATGGATTTGAGTTAAAGTCCACATAACATCTATACCAATAATCCTATTTAATGTTTATCCTTCTCCAAACCAGGAAAATCACATGACCTTGTTGGTCAAAGCAAACCTTGGAGTGCTTACCAATTGAAGTTTCTCAACATTCTTAAAGCAAAGAATCTCATGCAAAGGAATGCACTCAATGGGCCTCAAATATTCCCTGTTTCATAGGAAAAAAGAGAAGTAAGAACTTCTTTGCGAAGATGCATATCATAGCAAATTCCTTCTTAAAATCGTTTAAAGCTGTGAAATAAGAGAGAACTTCATTATTCTTCTGGTTCACTAAAGGATGTAGACTTAAAAACATCGTGACGTCCCCAGCAAGAAGCAAGTCAAGAAAATCTTCGAAGGATGTAGACTTAAAGACCAACCAGAACGTTAATAATGGGACACATTCACTTGTAAGTAATTTATAAACATCCTGTAATGGCTGTATAGTAGCTTGGCCGTTAAGTTATATTTTCCCTTTGCTACAGTATCTAGAAATTGGTCAAGCTTCTTTCCTTATAAATCAGGAGTCCCAAACTTATTAGAAAAAGGGCAATGGAAGCCAATAAAACAAACTGATTAGGTGATAATTTCTTATGGTTGAATGCTTCAAAAAAGAGTGCGCCCTCTTTCGTATATTTGATTCCTTAATCAATGAAGGTATTTGCCTAGGCTGTATAATTGTTTTCTTCTTCAGCTCTATATCACTTAGCAGTGTAAGTTATACAACTGATTTATTTATCCTTGGTCTGAATGTCTGATCAGCACACACTTAATGAAGTAATAGATTTAATACGACAGATAATGACTGAGCTAAGAGTTCTCTTCAACATCATTCAAAAGATCTGCCTCGCCGTCTAAGCAAGAATAAAAACATGCAGTGTAATTTCCTCACCTGACCAAGCAATCTATTAATGTAGCAACTTTTTCATTCATTGCTTTTGAGTTCTCAATATTTATAGGGCTCCGAGATGAATGTTTCCTGTCACAACAACAGCCAAGACAGAGTCCAAGAATCTATGTTAATACATTCATCCATATTTATATCGCCACATGCATGTATAAAAATGAAAGGAAGTGGAAATATATATCATATAAAAAAATGTTATAAGAACAATAGTTGAATCCCAACCATCATCTTCAAGCATATCCATATATCTCATAGTGGAAATGGCCATCCTTGTGAGTTTACATATTGAAATGAAAAAGATCCCGAACTTTCAGTTAATCAAAATGTCATACTGTCCAGATAAATCAACAAGTACTTCTGATTTTCGCAAGTTCAATTTTTGAAAAGCCAGCCTGGGGTATCAGTCGGTGTACCTCTATATACAAATAAATGACAATTTTTTTCTTCCTTTTTACTGTTCAAGTTCTTAAGAAGTTGAACTTCCAAGGTTATTAAACAGCACCTCCCCAGCCCGCCCCCCCAAAAAAGAAAACAACAAAAAGGAACTTAAGAAAAAGAAAATCCGTGCAGAACTGAGCACCTATATGGGTATACTACATGGAATTATCGAGGTGGCATAAGTTTGAAGTTCAAGCACAGATGTAAAGTAGGAAACCATCCACCAGCACAGATTTCAAAATGTAAATAAAACTAATATGCTTCACGGATTTTAAAGCAAACAGTTCATTATTTGATGTCGCAACAAATTGGACAATAAATGTGGCATAAGTATGACATTAAGTCCTAGCATGGATAATAAGAGCTTGAGAAGGGAATATTACTTGGATATTTGATCAAGATTTTCTTTCAACTTTCCATCCTCAAATCTCAACGTAGATTGCAACTCCTTAAATTTCTCATGGATCTGTCACAGGCATATTGTTTCAAGTAATTAATTAGTTTGATCATGGAATGAAACAAATAACTAACTCCATCTGTCTCAAAGCTAATTAAATGTGTAAAAGCTAAACAGAAAATGACATGAAATGCAAAAAGAAAATATGTAGACCGTCAAATCACCTAACAAAGACCATGAACGGCTAGCAATGTGTTTGAAATATTAACAGATGTTCAGTCTAAAACATCTTCAGTAGAATCTCTGCATAATGAAAATGAAAGTAGATTTGATCAAGTAATACATTTGACCAGAACTTCTTTTAAACCTACATACTAGTCCTTCAAATATTTTATGAATGTAGAATCAACATCTGTGAGCGAGGGAACTATGGAGATTAAGCCATATAATTGACTATACTCTTAATGGTGTCAGAGTTGGTAGGGATTGCACGCAAAAGAAAACATGCAGGAAAGATTTTGCTTGGCAAAACTTCCTATCATTGCCTGTAGTGAAACATATGATCCTGCCGTTCATAACAATTATAAGAATGTAGAAGAAAATCCCTTCAAAACTGTGACCAAAGAAGCAGCTTCACCACATGCAAAAAATGATTGAGTTAAGAAGGATTCAAGTTCTCCCAGAGGCTCCACTAAAGGAAAATGGTTCAACCATGGATAGAAATGATTTTTAACCGTGATATCAAATTGTTTGTCATATGCAAAATAGTTTTCAACCCAAAAAAAATAAATAGAACGGTTTAATTACTGTGTCAAATTGTTAATGAAATATATGAGTAGACACTCCTAGTAAACCCCCAGGAGAAGTTTCTTAAAACTATAAGCATACCTCAACAAAGTTGACACTAATTTTTTCCCAACTCTTTAGCAACTGATAGAGCATCACCGCTGGAAGATCCCTGATTGAATTCAAAGTTCAAAGTATTGAAATGAAGCTAAAAATAAACAAAAAAAGGAATTGACAAATTAGGCAGGTAAACTTATGTTGAGTGGCCAAAAATTAGGCAGATCATATATCTCATCAAATGTAACTACTATAGTAACCTAACCCCATAGAACAGCGAATTCAGCTTCCACTTAAGTTTTCAAGGACTCCTAAATCCCATTGAAGATGTAGCTATTAGTGAAGAAATGGAAGGAATGTATCTTTAATTCCAAAATGGTAACATCAAAGCGAGATCTAGGACTAGAACCAACAAGTTCCACAGCTTATGACATCCCAAATTTTCAAATAAGTGCCCATATCTACATCTATCTATAGCATACAACCCACCCAATATGGGTTATAAGTAAATTATTTCATAATTGTTAATCCAATAATCTTAATGATTATGCCAAATCATAGAAAAGAAAATATTAGGAAAGAAGATGATTGTGATGAACATTAAGAATTACATTCTAGTTTTACAAAATAAAAGAGGTGCAGAGCAAAGTTCAATTCAAGTTAATACAATGACACCTGCTATTGAGGATCTAGTAGTGATAATAGGTTCAAGCAAAGCCTTGTGAGTCAGATAAAAAATCATGCCCCAAATCTGTACCGAACCCTGAAAGCTCAAGGAGAAAAAGGGAAAAACTAATCATCCTACTTCCCCATAATTAGCAATACTCAGGGGAGCCACTGAGTAAAGCTGCAAAAAAGCTGGTTCGCGGGGAATTACTGAAAAGACCTTGCAAGGACTTGGAAATCAACTAATAAAGGCAAAATGACTTTGAGACATGTTCAATTGCACCTAATCAAGACCCAAGACAAACCTTGCTAGAAAGATAAACAATACAGAAGAGCTGATAAAAAATAATATATGAAACACACTTACTGCCCAGAAAACAGTTGCTTCTCATGTTAGAACAGACCCCAAATAATTCATATTTTAGCAATCTATTATCGGCAGTATCCCCCACATTTCTTACCAACATAACCAATTATGCATGTGCCAATCAATTAGGCATTGGGAGAATGTGGTAAGCCAATGAAAATAACCAAATAGCAATGAAGAATCCCGAATCTCTTCTAATCGGATGTGATTAACAAACTTATACATCCAGTAGCTGCAATATTGTGGAAGATACAAGAGAAATGAAAATTTGCTTTTGCATCAAGATAAACACAGAAAACATCAATTAGAGCTAAATACATGCCGGCTTGTTGTCAACATCAATAATTAGTTGCACAGCCAGAATATTTAGAACAAGAAAGAATTGCCAATAAAATGCAAGACATGCCCAATCCTTCTTTTTGCCCTTCAAGACCATAAAGCCAAAAAAGTCATTCTTCCAGACATAGGATGGAGAAGTTTTGTAAAACATTGCAGTTATCTTTCCCTCTGGAAACCCTCAACTACTGACATGATCATAATCACAGAATAGGCTAATTTTAGTCCATCTAAATTGTAAAGATATGTTACCTACCTCACTTTGTGTAAGATCTGACTTATAACCCCACCCTTTTTCAAGGTAGAATACTTTCGACGCATACGACGATCAGCAGCCATACCAAATTCAAAGTCTTTTTCTAGTTCAACATGACTATTGGAAGCCCTCACGATGTACAAATCTGGATCAAGTGCCTCGCATAATAAGTCTAGCAGTCTGATTTTACTGCACTTCCCTGCTTCATACAGGCACTACAATATGCAGAAATTGTTAATAAACAGAAATACTAGTTCCATGGCATAACACCAGAACATAGCCAAGATGTTACTGTCGTCTAATCTGAAAAGAAATAAAATTGCAAAAAGAAACCAATCAGTTTCAAAAAAAGTTTCACCAGAGAAATTTTGAAGTTCTACAATAAGGAATGAACATGCTGGGGAGCTTTCGTGATTTGTGTGCGGCACATGATTAGAAACAAAATAAAAATCCAGAGCCTCACCAACAAAACAGTGCTCCAGCGATTCTGCAATTTCTTCAATTCTGAGAAACCATCAACCAAACTTTTAGCGGTCTGATCAGCCATTTGACTCCTAGTAAAAGGTTTTTGACCAAAGTTAGCCTTTATCATCTTCCTTTTAGCAATTTTGGGTTTCAAAGAAGAGCAGATAGTATCTTATTGTTGCATTACCTTACACAAGATGGAAGCTTGGAAGCATGCTTCAATATTAACTGTAGTGGTAAACCATTTTTCTCACCCTGAAATCCATTTCATTTCCAAACATTGTTTGGGATGAGAGCAAAAGTTATTGAGAGTCCAAGCTTATAATCTCATCACAGATGTAAGCTTTTACAAAAATCTGAAGCATCGGAGAAGAGTAAACAGTTTGCAACTGAGGTTGTAGTTTACAGAGATGAAATTATTGCCCCAGCAGAAATTTCAGCATGTGAGAAATTTTCCTGGCACCTAGTAAAAATTGTGCAAGCAATAAAAATTTGTGGAAATAGCATTACCCTTCCCTGAGCAGGGAAAACAAATTTAAACAGCAACAATTTGCTATGTAAATTTCAAAGCAGGGAAACAGGAATTGTGTGCCTTAAAAAATTCTAACGATGCATTTTTCTAGTATGCATAAGACAAGTATTAGAGGGAGAGCCAGAATCTGACTGCAGTGGAGTGAGTTGATTACTAACTAATAGCGTCAGCGATAGGGATTCAAATCTGAATATTCCATTTCTGTATGGCAGAGGGGACGGGAGATAATACGGTTGAACTCATTGCGGGTAATAAAACTAGCCCACACGGTAAAGGAAATTAACTATCCAAAGCTTCTGAAGATTCTGATTGAGACCACATCAAGAGACTGACTCCTATCTGAAAATTCAGATAGGCAATGTTTCTCCCTCCGGGCTTTAGGGGGAAGGGTTTAAATATTGAAACAGGCTCAAAAGCCAGTTCCCAAAATCCTATCTTTTAAGAATGCACAAAGTTATATCAGACAGCAGTCAATTTAATTAAGTCTCATAGATTTTCTTACTTTGTATGAATTTGATAGGGAAAAAAAAAATCAATTTCTGTTTTATCCTTAGGTAGAGAGTAAAGATAACTTTAGTAGAGGCTTATTATCAGTCGCTAGAAATACCCAATTTTGAAATCTTTCCCCCGTCTACAGTTCAGAAGAATAATCAATTCACAGTTTAAACCCAAGACCTCAACCCATATATTGAAAATTTAACTGTACTTATAAAAATCAAATTATGCAAAAAAAATTGACTCATGGGATAGAAGTCGAGTGATAAAAGAGCCAACTTAGAATGGGAAACTTTCAGACTTACTTACGGAGAATAAGATACTAAGTAACCAATCTGGTCCTCATCAAACTTTCATTAGTAATGATCTCACGACATTTCAATTTTCACAACCTCAGAACAAGTCAGATAAACTTAGACTCTTAAAATAAACAAATCATCCACTAAAAATTAAAAAATAAGCAATGGCAGGGGCTTCCCGAGTCGATCTACTTACTTTTTATTTATCTCAAGACTTTTTTAAATAAATATCTCTATCAAACCTCTGCCTTTCAGTTTTCATACTTTCCTTTTTTTTTTCCCAATATTAAAGATCCCACATGTTTTCTGATATTTGGGAGGGGAAATCTCTCCCACCCCAATCAACTGAACGTAGATTCATCCCCCGTAAGCAGAGCAAGCTGATAAGAAATGCTGCCTTCTTCAGATAATCAAGAAAGGGTAATAAGGCCTAGACAGCAACGTCACTCCAGTAGTTACATACGTATAACCGAGGTAACTTATGGACATGGATAGTGCAATTTTCTTAAGGGTTTTCTTAGAGTACTGAACTAAGATATCAGAGACTAAGCAGCATGAATAAACACATGAAGAATTCACATATTGAGAGGACAACGAAATTTAACCTTTTGTTTTTCTTCAACCAGCAAGTCACCATGTATGAAGCTAAGAGGCTCCATGGAGAAATGCTGAGCACATGATATCTGGAAAACACTTTTGGAAACAGAAAATCAGCACCAGCTAACTATGGTGACAGGAAAGAGGCAAATATAATAGTGAAAAAAGATACAAGACCTTCAAAGCTCTAATAAAAGATGTTAGTGTTCCATCCTGATTTAGGAAGTAGTTTCTCAAGAATACAGCCACCTTGTGACTAACACTAAATCCAGAACACTGCTTCACAAGGACTGCCTCTACAACTGCATCCATTCTCTCAGCTGGGGATCCCAATATGAACTTCGAAGGGGACAACCGCTGCAGCACATTTGAGGGAAGAATGTTTCTTGGAGCATCCAGTGTTGTGGCAACTCCCATTAGAAGAATGACCGGAATCTTTAGAACCCATTCACTGTTAGATAAAGGAGCACATTGCAAGCCGTTATTGCAAAATAAAAATAGAATTATATAAAACAAAATCTAGAGTTTTTATCAGGCATGAAAGAGAGAATAGCTTGACCACGGCTACTATACACTCTGTCACTCATTTACTTTCAATACCCTTTTTGTGCCAATTAGTCAGAGACCAATAGCAGATTAATATGAAGTGGTTGCAATGTAACCCCACAACCCAGACGAACATATTGAACGCAAATAATATACTTTTATTCCAATCAGATTTTAAAATCGTTACCTAGATTGTTACCCCCCTTATGTATTATAGCCCCCTCACGGTTCACGTCCATGTCAACAACATAAGCATCATTTACATAATTCAAAGGCCAAGCATGAACTCATAATGCCAGAAATAATCAGTGACATGAATGAAACATGCAACAAATAGTATTAAAGACCGGAGTATCATTTGGTGTACAAAAGAAAGATGAACACATAATAAATTGGTTTGGGGCAGACTTTCTACCCACACCCCACCCAATTGAGAAAAATAAATAAATCCTTACACCTGCCCATCCTGCTGCCATCAAGGCAAAGAGAGTGATTTGGTAATTATTCATTTTTATCCTTTTAAGTTAAGGTCTCAGAATACAATGGTATAGTGCTCCTGCTTTGGCAGAACAGATTATATAAAGGGAAGTGCATAAACACTTCTCTTCAGACACCTTGCATCATTTTATGATAGTAACAATTCTTTAATGATAATTTAATGACAGTTTTCTTTCTTCGGGGGAGAAGATATCTGATTTAACTTCTGCTGGATGCAAGCTTGCAAGTTTATGAGCTCTTTCCCATATCAAAATGCAAATGGAACTCGAGAATCCAATTTCAATGACCAAAACATTATCATGTTGGCATTGTTCATAACACAACTTTCTCAAATCAATCATTCATAGTTTTTAATGCAAAGAATTTTGAAAAAAAAAAAAAAAAAAAAACTAAAACCATAGCTGTTTTTGTTTAGGTATCACTTGATTTATAATTTAATTTATATACACCAATTTCCAAGGCCCTCTATACTGACGGCATTATCAATTTATAACACAAATATTTATATTGGATACATGAGTTCAATATATGTTTTAGAATTATTGAAGTACCTTCGGAGAGTTTCACATTAATTTTACATGTAAAAGGAAATTTTTGGAACAATGCCTTCCACATTTCAATGGGTATTCATACTACTTCTTTGTTGAAACCCAAATTAAACTCAAAATTAAATTACCAGAATTTTACCAAATCAACTTTTTTCACTTAATAATTTGTTATAGTGTGCTAAAATAATATGAATGTTGGGATGGCAATGTTAGATCAGTAAAAGTAGCAAATGTTAACTAGACAAAATCTCAAGTACTTGATTTAGAAATAATGGGTAAGATTTAAGAAATACTTTAAGAATAAGAGAATCCGGATTAAAAGTTATTTTTCTTAACAGCTAATTTTGCTTGCATTATTCTCTCATACAATTAACTGCATTCTTCAATCTCTTTAGTATTGGAGCTTTTCAGTGCTCGAGATTGTTCCCAGTTACTCCTACTTTCATCTAAATCGATTTAAACATTAGGAACTCTATAAATATTCGTGTAACTGTAAAGGTTTTTAAGATTACAAAAGAAATGAGTCTTAAAGAGTTATTAAAAGTGGTAATATAGTTTGTTCAAGATATAGAAGGCTAGCCTTGTGCATGTATGTATTAACGTAAATATGTGCATGTTTCTGTTCCTATGAATTTAGATATGTATTCATGTTTGGCCATATAAGCAATTCAGACAAAAACACATATACATGTGAAAGATGTGCATAAATATAGTCACATAAACATAGTATTTGTGGAAGAGGTGCCAACGCGCACTGGAGTACCTCAACATAAGGATGAAGTCAGATAACACAGCCCCACAACATCGTTCCATATCATCTATAATCACGACTACTGGGTTATCATGGTTGTCTTGTTCTCTGTACCATGATGCTAAGATCGATATGTCAGCTGCCTGCTTAAAAGCAGCATCCAAAGTCAAATCAAACTGAAAACCACTTAGAATGAAGTTATATTATTTATTTAAGCAAGTATCTCTAAATTTAGAAACCCACGTCCAAGGTATTTGTTAAGAACTGTCTCAATAAACCTCTGAGACAACCACCAATCCCGTTCTTGGCGGAGAAGTCTAAGGATGAAAGATTAGCCACATGGCATCCGTGAGATCTCAGAGAAACGCCAAGCTCTTCAAATGTCAGTAGATCATCTACGAACTCCATATTCTCTGCCAAATATTATAAATCAACGTTTCTTATCAGACAACTACCTAGGGAAATATTAGCTGCATGACTAACAATAAAATAAAATTGCAAAGCAACAGAGCAGAGAAACCCCAAGTTGATAGATCAAGTTGACTTCTTATTCAGCGATGTTAATGCAAGTATGCATCTCCAACACAAAATTATACTGAGACCATTGGCAACTTATTATTCCTTTACCAAACATCACAAAGAGCACGAATGAAGGTTTTCATCAGAATACGGTTAGGATTTCTGTCAGTCATTAATTTCGAATACATCTAACAAAAGGACACATTGCTAGTATCTACTTCGTATACCCTAAAAATTTCTTTACCCACGCGTTTTAAGATAAGTATTCACGTAGAAAAGAACTTACTGGTCAGAATTAGCCCAGTGAACAGCTGTTTAGAGGTAGCATCAGCCACAATCGGAAAAGACCTAGTAGCTTCAGCAAAACCAGGTGTTCCAAATGATTTAATTGTACTGAAGGACTCACGAACCCAGCAATGTATCTCATTGAATACATTAGTATTGATACCCCTCAAAACATCCTGCAAGAATAGGTAGAAAAATCTGAAATGATCGCTGTGAAAATGAAGGAAACGAAACCAATACATTAATATCACCTTAACAACGTGATAAATATAAATTTAGATCATAATAGATAAATTCAAACACAAATAACTTGCAGTGTCAAAACACTTTAAACTTGAATTGTTCAATCTCAAAATCGATCAAATCAGCATCTTCTCTAATGATCTAAAATGAAAATTAAAGTAGAAGACATGGAAAGAAGGTCAAAAACCTTGATGGTCGAGTCGATTCTAGACCAAACAAGCTCAAAAGCTTCCATGCGCAAGTGTTCGCAGCCAAGCTCATCCCACTCTTCAGCTCTCTCGGCCTCCGATTTCTCGGTCTTCTTAGGTGATGATGGTGATAGATCAATGCGCCTTCGGGTTTTCCCAGTTCCAGTTGACTTTTTCTCAGATTTTCGGGATGATGCTTTGTGCATAACGAAGAATGGCTGTGAAAATAAAAGGAAGTCGCCGAAGATTCGATCAATTCTCCATTTACTTGGAGAACTGAAAAAAAAAATAACTAAGGCAGATAATTCCCCCTGCAGTTACTCAAAACTGCGAGAACATTCGTTTTATTAAAATGGAAACCAATCTCACTTCAAAACTCTGTTTTAAGCATATTTGTTTTCCTTTCCTTCAAATCCTCTTTCTCGGGAACCAAACAATGACCGAAAAGAAGAGAGTAAGGTCGGAGAAGGCGTGCCTGGAGATTATTTTCATTGATCTCTGATGTAGTTTGAGTCGGTGAATCTGTAGCATCAGAAGTAAGCGCCATTCCTCGATAGCCAACTCTCTCTCTCCTTCTCTCCCTCCTTCTCTCCCTCCCTAGGGTTGTCTCTTTCCCAACAATATTTGGCGGGAACATTTGCATGGCAGATAAGTAAATTCACGCTCCATAGACGGGCGGGCTTGACACTGGGCTAGAGGACCCTCTTTGCAACCCGAATGAATTCGATCAAGCCGTTAAAAGTACAAGCCCATCTAAAAGTCGGAACTTTTTTACGGACCATAGAATCGGATCTTCCAAACCAGTCCCGAGACGAGGACACAACCCCTGCTGATTGATGTGCGAATCATGAACTGCTTCGAAATCAAGTAGGGATTCAATCAAATTTGGAGTGAATTTCTCCTTAGCTACGTTTTCAATGTTTTTGTTAAAGATAGGTGTTATCCTATCCTGAAAATGTGAGAATGAACCTTTAAATTTATAATTGATGATATTTAAATTTTTCATCTAATGTTTTAAAATTTTAAAATAAACTATTATATTATAATAATTTTAAATAAAAAACAAACATTGAAAATGTCATCTTAAAAAATAATTAATAAAATGACTGAAAATAATTATATTTAACCATGTACGCAACTTCAAACTATAATAGTTTAAAACTACATATCCATCCTCTAAGATTCAATTCTACTAAGGTAAAAATTTGTAGACATGCCACTTTTTCCGTGACCACGAGTTTCATGTGGAAAAACTATTTGAGATCATTACTCGTTAATCTCATTGCCTCCTGATGTTGCTTCACCCAGAAGAGCAAGAAAACAGCTGCATGTGTACATGTGCAGAAGGCTCCCACCTTTGTTTATTAGTAGGACCCAGGTGATTTTCTTTTTAAATGTTTTGAAAATATAATAAAAATCCTACATAAGTTTAGAAAATAGACATTTTTTCGAAGGGAAAAATACAAGAAATAAAATCGAACTTCATATATATTGACTTCCCAGGTCTGGAAGTTATTTTAGTAGTCTTCTCCCGTACGAATAACAAAAACCAAACCGTATGGATTTGGGCTCTCGTAATTCACACCTGGACCTGGTAGTGATAACTTAGAAAGTCTTTCAGGGTTAATGGGTCAGTGGGTTGTCGTGGACAACTTGTGGAGTATTTATACCCTCTTTTTGTAAAAATGGTGCTACTTTTGTAGGCGTAATTATTCATAAAAGCCTATTACCTTTTTAAAGCTTTGACTTTGTTGACTCCTACGATTATTTTTTATGTGTCGATGCTTGAAGACGGGTCGCTTATTTTCTTCCTTTCCAGGGACTTTGAATGTCTGGTTTAAGTAACCTGTTCCGAGCTAGCAATGATGGTTGCTTTGAGAGGAGGTCTTCTGTTGGTTTAGGCAGACAGCGATAGGGTGATTGGAAGTGGTTGGTTAATCGGGAGTAAAGCGCTAGGAGTAGAAGTGAGAACCAGCTAAGCCCACCCATGAGCTTGCTCTCACTCATTCTTACTCAATTATGGGACCTTTTCTTGCTTTCTTCACGTGAGTCTCTGGGAAATTAGACGAAGTGGGAGGGAGTGTTCCATGAAATGATAACCGGGATGTGACTAACTTCAATCCCGCTGTTGCATGTTGGCCCATATAAATTCCAATCAATTAACCATTTTCCGAGTCATCACTTCGAGTGGGCTGTCTTCCAACACCCAAAACAAGAAAACTTGCATTATTGCAAATAGGCTTTTAAATTCTGTCGCCTATGCTGTCTCTCTGGTTCGCCAAAAAAGAAAGGAAAAGAGGTAAAACAATGAAAGACTTTAACCAACTCTATCCAAATTTACTTCATTACTTTGGTGATATGATGTGAGACGAAATCAAAGTTGGATGACATTGTACGTAAAATGAAAGTTTTTTTCTCAAGTATGTGAACTATTGTGACGAAGTTTAAATAAATAAAATAAGTTTTGAACTATATTTAGGTTAGAATGGCAACTCATATAAGACCTTGATAATAAAACTTCACTTATAGAGTGAAATGAAATCTCAACATGTTTTTTCAATGTTAAGAAGTGACATTCAACTAACATGAAAGAAAAAGAAAAATCTACTCCAATAATACATTAAGTGAGCCAATAGTATTCGCTAAAAAATGCTCACATAGGAAGAGAAACACAAACTTGTATAAGGTCATAAAAATAAAACTCAACTTCTAGTATGGGATAAAATCTTAATAAGATCTAAAGTTAAATCTACTTTATCTTAAGGAATATTGACATAGAAATATAAATGTAAAGTTTTATATTAAGTATACAATTCATTATAACGAAACTTAAATAAATGAAATATCTATTTAATTCTCAAGTTAATTTTAGAGTTAGTTTTCAGCCGTTTAACATCTACTATGAAATTTTTTATTAGTAAATATTCTAAGCTCCGAAGAAGGAAGAGATTAGTCAGAGGTTTAGAGAGTTCTGTCAGTTACTTCGGTCCCGTTTTACAGAGGGCAGGTAAAAATGATGGCACGGACTTTACTGTCTTCCCACCAAGGGAGCACCTCCCTTCCCCATCACCGCCAAGAACACGTGATACCGGGTCCACGAACGTGAATAAGGACTATTAATGTCGCAATTCTGTCGCGTTCCACCTTGGATACAGCAGAGCCGGATCATTTATGGCTCAAACACAGCTTTATGGAAATGTTGTCCTTTCTACTACGCTATTATCCTTCTTGGATGACCAGTAACTCCGCATGTAATACACCAAATACACCACATGCAGTTTTCTGAATCTTCAAGGAATTTTGAATTTTCACTTTTAGCTCTCCTGGTGCGTGGGGAATGGCCACTAGCCGCGGTTGGTGAAAGGTCAATTCACTTTTTTCTCTGGCCTGGAAAAAAGAATTTCACTTTTCCTGAAAAGTAACTTGCCATGTTGCACCCCCGAAAACGGAAGAGGAAATCTTGGTCAAATCTGAGGAATGCGTGGCTTCGGGAGTAAATCTAATGTTTGTAGTTCTTCAGGTTGTACTCCGAAAAGGTATCTCAGAAACTGACTGAGAAAAGAATACGAGACAGGCTTCACCTTTCATCCGGGGGCTACGATTTTTATGGTAAAAACGTCGAGCAGCTGAGCTGCGTGCTTTCGACCGCTCCAGTTGCCTAATTATTCGCCTGGTGCTTGATCTCGCAGTGCGTCCACAAACCCACATTTGTGGCATACTTGCCCCAAACAAACTTGTCCCCCGTCAGATTTACAGATTGTACGAAGTCCCCGAAGTTTCTTGTTCCGTAGACTGCTCCTCCTGGACCGGCTTCCTTCTAAAGCACGAGGGAAGGCGCATTAGGCTTTGGATTATACTGAATTAGGAACCACGATCCATGCCGGTTCAGAGCTAAAGCTGTTTATCTCTTCTTTATGGTCAGATGGGATGACCGAAGGTAGGCCTAGCAAGAGCCAAAAAGATAATGGTGCTAAATTCAAGATATGTGGTCCAACGATCATGATGGGCAGAGCCCGAGAGTCCCACCAATACGGTCACACAGAACCCCAAAAGTAGGAAAAGCTCGGGACCCTACTCACCTTGCTTCTTTCTTTTTCCCTACCTCTCTTTTTCTCTCTCTGCCGACTCGTGAGTACTGTATGGAAATGTCACCTGCGTTCCGGCAAGCAACCGGTACCTTCAGTGGAGGTTCACCGGCTAGGGAAGTTCCGGGTTAATGGCTTGGGCCTTTGAGGCCAGTCTCTACACAGCCCATCATGTGCGGTTGCTGTCAGGTAAAGAGGTAGCAGTGGGTGGTTGAGGGGACAAATTATGAGGCTTCGAGAGGTTTGCCAAAGCTACTCGATTTTGAATTCGTTGGAATTACGGACATCGGATGTGGAGCCACAGTAGGTGCCGGTGGATGTCAACAGCTGGACTTTGCTCATTTGAAATGTCAATTTCAATCATTCCTAGTGACTTTTTAATGTTAATTTGGAGTCTTCTACTTAACTGTTGCATCATCTCTTTAATTAATCTAAAGATTGAAATATTTTACACTTCTCTTGACGATGACTAAAAAGATGTACTTTTTAGCATGCTAAGACACAATTATAGCTTTTAACTATTACTAAAAAACATGTTTTCCTTATCATGTAAAGAAACAATAAGAACTCTTAACTATAATTGAAGAGAAGTTAAGAAATAGTATGAACTTTTTAAGTATAACTAAAAGCATATTATATTTATTAGTGTCTAACGAAGCGACAAGAACTTTTAACTGTAACTCAAAAGGTGTGTTTGTCAATATGCAATGAATTGACAATTAACTTCTAATTATAATAAAAATCACGTGTTAATTAACGTGTAATCAAATAACTAAATGACAAAATCTTCTAATTGTAACAAAAATGCTACATCCATTAACATATAAAGAAATAACAATACTATTTCAACTATTACAGATTTTGTTATGTTATTCAATAAACTATAAGCAAAATAATAGGATATAAAGATATAGTTAGGTGTTCTTGTCATTTATATTTAAATGAAAAACTATTTTTATTAACTATCTAGGAAACAAACTTTTTAGGTTATTAATTACTTAAAAAATTTACTAATTGTTTTAGATAAAAATACTCTTGTCAACTATTTTTGAAAGGGACATGTGTACATTTTCTAGTTGCATTTTCGAGAATGGTAGATAGTTTCCACATAATTATCATATCCAGGAGCATACAAATCTTGTTCCACTCTGTAACTCTCCTAACATATCGTGTAGATTTGATTCTTGTACGTCGAATCTCTCGTTTCTACGTCAGGGGTCACCCGGAGTTTTGAGTACTCGTGTCTCTTCAAGTGCCTACCTTCAAGTAGAACAAGGTTGAGTACTACGGAGACTCGATTGTTCTTCTCTGCTGGCAACCCCTCGCCAAACACGCAGAACTCCATCCAAATGTTTGTGAGTTCGATGGACCATTTTGAGGCATAAGAACAAGCCTGATTAATTTAACTTTAAAAAAAGTCGGCAATTTTGAGAAAGAAACACAACATTTAAGGAGATTGATAGTTGTGATGTCACGGTGATGTTACCTTTCAGTAAGTACGGGAGCCAAAATGATGTCGAATGAAACTACTATTTACTGCAGATTCTAATGAGAGGCAGAAACAGTATGGTTTCCATTAAGACGGCTGGGTCTGGGTTTGGGTTTCATTGCATTAATTGATATTGAAATCCTGCACAAGTGGGTGAGTTTTGGTGTGCTGGGAATTAATTGGTTTAGCTTTATCCATTGTTGCTTGCCTAATTCGCAAGAAGGGTAACGCATGTTCTCCATGGGTTGATGCAAACTTTACTAATTAAGAAGCTCATTCAATTGCACCCCTGCCAAGGGAGTGGAAGAGGGAAAACTGGCCATTGGTTTTGGTTTTGGTTTTTACCTTTACTGGTTAAACTTTAACCGGCAGTGAAACGCATGCTGGCACGCTCACAGTGACAGCCGTGGCGCAAACACGAAAGCAGCACTTGAATAGAAGCTGTTCAGCGGGACACATGAACCTCAGACAGCCTTATAAATGAAGCTCAGTTGCAGATGCAAGGCCTAAACCCCCATTACTTAAGCTCAAAGACTTCAATGCCTCGCCCAATAAGATGAGACCAAAGCCTTGTCACTTGGGGTTCCTCTACACAGGCACTGCCCCCCTTTCCCAACACACACTAGCACAAACTTTCAGACACTAGCACACAAACTCAACAGAGCGCGACACGGCGAGAGAGCAAAACCAAATGGTTGAGACAGAGGCTGATCCCTGTCCCTTGCTTTTGACTGTCTCAGGGGGCCATTTTTGAGCTTTCTGGGTCTAGAGGGAAAGTGTCATAGGAGCGAGTACTGGGTGTGGTGGAGATGAACAGTGGAGGAGTTGGCGGTGGAGGTGGTGGGAGTGGGGTAGGGATGGGGACAGGGATGAGGTCACCTTTTACAGTATCACAGTGGCAGGAGCTGGAGCACCAGGCTTTGATCTTCAAGTATCTGGTGGCCGGTTTGCCTGTGCCACCTGATCTTGTTCTCCCCATTCAGAAAAGCTTTGAGTCTATTTCTCACAGGTTCTTCCACCATCCTACCAGTAAGTTTCTCTCGCTTTCTCTTTCTCTCTTTCTCTGTCTCCCTCTCTGTCTCCCTCTCTGTCTCCCTCCCTCCCTCCCTCCCTCTATAGATTTAATGGTTTGCTCCTGTTCCTGGGCATGTGATTTGATTTGAAGAACCTTGGGTTTTGTTCTCTCTTCTGAAGTTTCAAAATCAGTGCTTTACGCTCTCACTTTTTCTTTTATTCGTCTATGCTGATAAGCATAGAGAAGCATCTAGATGGATTTTTCTTGAAAGGAAAACTAGTCGGTGATACCAATACAAAGGGAGCTGAGTATTCATATGCAGGATGAACAGTTTCTGTATTTCTCTTTAAGGTTTGACAATATTTTGTATTAATTTTGGAAAACATTAAGAATAAGCGAATAGGAAATGTTTACCTTTCATCAATAATCCATAGACTTCTCTTTCGTTTGGGCTTTGTAGATTATGCTTTGAGCAATCAAATCAGTTTCTCATGTGTGAAAGCTTCCTTTTTTATTCTTGGAACTTCTTTTGAAATTTATTCACAAAACTTTTGTTTCATTTCATTTCATTTGTTTTGCTTCTTATATTGTCGGAGAAAATATTTCAACCTGTGGTCACTGTTGGTATTTATCAAGATTCTGTAGTTTGATTGGAAGTTTTAAATGTTGCCTTTTCCCGGTCCTTTTGGTTTGATGGTGGTTTGCTGTCAACATATATTCTTCCCGAGGTCCTTCTTCCTTTATCGCGTTCCTTCGGTGCAGAAGATTTTCATGGTTAAATCCAATCCATTTTCTTAATCGTTCCATTTGCCTCCTGAAATACCTGGATGATGAAGTTGTCTGTCGTTTATGGAGAATATCACTTTTAGTTTGTTGTTAGTGTTCTAGATGGATATATATATATTCTTACTGTGACCTTCGGTATGAATTTGCAGTGGGCTATTGCTCATTCTATGGGAAGAAGGTGGACCCAGAGCCGGGACGCTGCAGGAGGACGGATGGAAAGAAGTGGAGGTGCTCCAAAGACGCGTACCCAGATTCTAAGTATTGTGAACGCCACATGCACCGTGGCCGCAACCGTTCAAGAAAGCCTGTGGAATCACAAACCATGACACAGTCATCATCGTCCACCGTGACATCCCTGACTGCCAGCGGAAGCAGCTGCGGCAACGGGAACTTCCCGAGCATTCCATTGAGTGCCTATGGTACTCAAGGTGTCAGTTCTGGAGCCAACCAGTCCCAGTATAATCTGGACTCCATTCCATATGGAATCCCAAATAAAGATTACAGGTATCGAACTCCCTGCAATATGTTTGAATTGTTTGAATCATTCTTGGCCTTTTAACCAATTACTTTGTGATGCATATTGTGTATTCTTTGGCTGCACAATCTAGTGGTATTTGGGACCATGTTGTCGAAATTGTATGTTGGGAGTACAGCTCCAGCCACCTGGGTAATAGAGATATCACAGAAACTTTTCAATTTGCTGTCAGATCCAGGGTTCTGGGCCCTGATGTCCTTACAGATATATCCCTCTGGGAGTTTGATGTTTTTCCCGAAGGGATGGTTCTTGCCAGTATTCTTTTGGTCTGGTTCTTTGACTTCTGTTTCCTCTGTAAAATTTATCATACAGATCTGACAACCATTAGAAATGGTCCAGAGCAAGACTAGGAGATTTCTGCTGTCCTCAAATGCTGCTTAAAGAAAATAATAGGAACGGTGTGCTTACTGGATTTGAAAAATTATAATTTCAAGAATTACCTGATTCATGTGGGAGGAAGTAATATGTTAGTCTCTTCCGGAATTTTGGTGGTCTTAAAGATTGTTGTCGGGGGTTGAAATTTTCTCTTTGCCTTCGTATCCAATTTTTTCAATTCTTATATTTAATTCCTTCATGTGAATATCTAGTGATTGTTGGGCCCATTCATGAAATAACTTGGTAGGAGTAACATGGATTTTTCGGCAAACTGGATAATGCATGTCTTGCTTAGACTTTTTATATTCTGCAAGGATCTGGCTTCTGGGCCCTGATGTCCACATGATACTCTCTGGAAATCTGTTGTTTTTGCAGTATGTATGTGTTTTGGCTATCATGTTTTTGCACTGCTTCCTTGCTTTATGTTTTGAATGTTAAATTCGTTGCAGAAATCTGACAAAAATATACTGAATTGTTCTGGGCATGCCACTTTGTGGCACCTTGTATTACTCTCTGGAGTCTGTCCAACAGAAAGTATGGGAAGGGTGGACTCATAGTTTTTGCAGAAACTTTATGTTAAAAGGATAAATTTCTTCCAATCTGAAAAGATAAAAGAGGAAGGGGGGGTTCACAATTTCATCCTTTTGCTTTCAAAGTCTGCCTCACAGTTTTCAAGATTTTGTCTGTACCCACAACAATTACTCTCCCTAGTGTCCCACTTATCAATTTCATAAATGCACACAGCTATCAATTACTCTCCCAAGTATCTCTAACCTAAGTTGTGTACCTTTTACCTTTTTAAATCCATTTTATTTCCCAACTACTCCTACCAAACCCCAAATAGCTGCTATTGTATAAAATGAGCTACCTGGCCAAGAGATAAAGCCTTCTCATTTAAATATTTTATCCTTCTTTTTTCTTCTCATCTGGCAGAGGAAAAATGATTTCTTAATTTCATTTATTTTGCACTAGATTTGTGTGAAGAACAATCTGTATAGCAAAGATTGAAGGCTGTCCTCAATTTAGGGTACAAGTGCAACCTTTAACATGAAACTTATCCCTTTTCCTTGTGTTGAGTTCTTTTGAGATCACTGCAATATTGTGTTACAACACATGCAAATTGTTCCAGAATGGTAAAACCTTCGCATGACACACTGACGGAGGTAGTTGTCTAGCTTCTGCTCGTCTTTTCAATGGACCAGGTTAATTATGCCAACCTGCATTAATTCCCAGAATGGTAAAAATGAAGCAGTGTTAAATTTGACACTTATCTGGCCAAAGAATGCTATCCCAGTTTTTAGAAATTGTGTGTTACCCATGTCTTTTGACTCCCATGGCAACTACCCCGTCAAATTGCAAGATTTAAGCTGATGTATTTTTCTTTGGGGCATTTATTGATGACCTCTCACTGCTATCATTTTGTTCGTAGGAGAAGTTAACTTTTACTTTCTATTGTTTCTTCTGATAGTTTCAGGAAACTACTCCCCTTGCCTTGCTGCTACTCATGCCTTCTTATCTGTTGCATGATATATTTCTATCAGTTATTAGCTTAGTTAGTAGTACTAAATCATTAATCAAGGACGCAGCATTCCAGATAGGAATTTAATCACTACTAAGTTCTCATCGCCTGTTTGGCAGATAATGTGAGAATTCATTAGATTCAAAAGTTGTATGAAAAAGAGCAGTACAACAGATTTTAACATCATCCCAATATTTGTTGCAATGTGAGCTGGTAAGACAGCCTTCTTGCCTTCATCTCATCCAGCAGTGCTTTGATAACGTGTTGGACGGTATCCATTGTGCTGTACATTCCTTTTAAATGCAGATTATATGTAGAGGAAACTTTAGTTGCCATAGGTAAACATAAGCTCCCGTACTTGGAGCGATAGACACCTCATCTGACAGCATTTTCACATCTTTCTATAGCTTTCAGAGAATGTTGTGTCTTTTATTTTGCTTTTCAGTAAGAAAAAAACTAATGAATTAGTTTTCATAAGATTAATTCCAAGTAAGAGTAATTTAGATCAATAATCTGTTTCTGTTTACCTGTGGAATGTACAGGTACCTGCAGGGATTCAAACCTGACGTAGGTGAGCACAGTTTCTTCACTGATGCATCAGGAAGCAATAGGAATCTGCAGGTGGATTCGCAGGTTGACAACACTTGGCCTTTGATGCCATCCAGAGTTGCCTCATTTCCTGCGTCCAAATCAAATGACAACTCCGTGCTGCAGAATGAGTACACTCGGCACTCTTTTTTCGGCAATGATTTTGGCTCCGGAGAGCCTGTGAAACAGGAAGGTCAGTCCCTTCGACCTTTCTTTGATGAGTGGCCAAAAACTAGGGACTCCTGGTCTGGTCTTGAAGAGGAGAGATCCAACCAATCCTCATTCTCCACAACTCAGCTCTCGATATCGATTCCAATGACCACATCAGACTTCTCTGCAGGTTCTCAATCTCCTCAGGGTGAGTTTCAATCTAGGGGAATGGTTCCCGCAAATTTCCATCAGTTCTGAACTGTCTTGAAACCTTGTTGCAGATAATTGAGAGGAGCGTGGTCACAATTCTCTCAGCTGTATCATTTTAAGGCCAGACAAGTTTTAGGATGTTGACTTCACTATGCACAAAGACTCCCTTGGAAGTCTTTTCATTTTCCTTGATAGCTTTATGGTTGTGGTTTTTTTGGGAGCCTATTTGTGTAAAACTACATTTGCAAGCTCAAGGTAGGAATAAGATTAACTGTTTGTTATCTGGGAAATCCAGAATATTAAGGTCGTGTTAGATTATAGAGCAACAATTTGTGGCTTTGGCTTTGATTGCTACCTTCCCATGAACTAAATAAACTTGCTCTGTGTTCATGAAGCACAGCTCTTCGAATTGTCAGTATGGTCTTATTTCTTATTTTCTTATGGACGAGTCTGAGATTTTTTTACCTTCGACTCGATTTATGACCAAAGGGTAAGTCTTGTATTTAAACTAATGCATGCAAAGTAGTGTTCCAATGCCACTGAACACCTGTAGTGCCCCTTATCTGATCCTGCAAAAGAGAAAGAAATCTGGTGGGGGGGAAACATGTTTCTTTTCTGATTCCCTCAGCGTGCCAACATCCCACTGCGGTTGTGCTTGTTAAAGCCTGTGACACCTGGTCCTCCTAAGTATCTCTTTTTCTTCCTTTATCTCTTGAAAAAGTCATTGCCTTGCCCCAAAGGTAACATCATGAGCACCGGCCAGTAAGTGCTCTGACAAGGGCTTTGTGGGGGCTGGAACGCTCCAGCCTTCTAGTTCAGGGCTTTTCTTTATGGTTCATTTCCGTTAAAATAATAAGCATCCAAAGAAAATCTAGTGTAACAAAATTTGTTTCTGAAAGTACAATTTCAATAAGTTGTAGTCCGCCACTGCATATGGATTGACCCTTCGTACGCGCCACTGTGTGCAGGCAACATGCTGCTATTGACTTTGCAGTGTCTGCAAACTTCACTTAAAAACTATCACCTGAACAAGAGCACGAGATATATGCATCCGGTGTCATGTTTAAAAATAGCAGTAAAGTAGATATTGTATCAGTTTTAAAGTGACTGACAACACTATCAAATACTTGCCAAATTATTACCTCCATTGTCTGTTCCAAAGATGATTGCGCAATGATATTAATTCCTGCATTGATTGAACGAAATAAAGAAAAAATGGAATCTTAAATATCAGATTCCAAAATATATGGTATTTTATACTTATGAGTCATGTTATCATAAACTAACTTTTCTATATGTATTCTAGGCTTTATTTTGCTGACACTGATGTTCTTAAAATACACAACATTGTACAAAAACAAACACAAAAACAAAAACATATAATTGTTTTCGTCATTACCCGATTATGAGAAGGAGAGAGAAAAACACTCTCCCTGCGGGTCAGCGTGGTCGTCGGGAACGGTGAGAAAGATGACGTCATCCTAGTGCGGGCCCCATGACAGCTGCGAGGTTGGTGTCAGGAGTATCACGTGCCGAGGCGCGTTTGCTTTTACCGTACTCATTCCACCTCACTTGTTCACCTTATCCCAACCTTCGCATTCCCGCAACGCATGACGTCACGGCAGACGCCTGGGCAGCGAGTTCCCCACTGCTCTGACACGTTTCGGCACCTGGCTGTCCCTTGCCGCCCATAATCAAATCTTAACAAGTTTTTACTAATTTAAATCTTCATTAGATGACGACATAATCCGATCTTAAACACTTGATACTCGGGCTCTCGTTCTGGTCCACGAGGCATGACGAGCATTTGTTGCACCCGCCGTGTCTTATCCAAACCGGCAACGTGGCGGGGTCGCGGGTGCTGCCAGGAGCTGCCATGAGGTACGATAAAGAGTGGACGAGGGAAGAGTCAAAAATGGAGAGGAGAACGACAGGGAGTAAAAGCTCTTAATGTGCCCCTCCACTGCCAGTCAAAGCCGACCATGGGCCTACTCTTCACGGGCTTTCAGAATCTGCGATAAAAGTTCCTATTTTTGTGCCTATTTTCACTGTTTGATTTTATTATATGGCAAAAAATACAAGAGAATGTAATGAGAATCACCAAGAAAAAGTCCCACCCAGATTGACACAGATTCCAACTTATTACAATCTTGGAAGAGATTCGGATTCGGTGGTTTAGAGGACAACGATGAAATCATCCGTACATGGCCTGACCAAGATGACTCTCTTCGGACCTCAGTTTTGTCGGCTTTTAAAATGGGCTAGAAGGAGCAACAGCGTCGAATTCAGAGCCCAAGAGGGTTGCTTGTAATCAGGCCCATGGTGTGCTACAAGAGAACTGCTGGAGTTCATGAATTTTTCGGATTGGAGCATCGATTGAAGTGGGATTACGGCTGACACTTGTGAATTAAAGTAAAAAAAGCTTGTTTTTGTTTACTTAATCATTCTTGAACTTCACGGTTTCCTCGTTCCCAAACAAGAAATTAGCAAGAATAAGCCGGGAAGGCTGCGGTTAAAAGAAAACTAACCAGATCAAGAAGCGCAGGGGAGATTCAAATCTAGCGGGGGGAAGAGAGAGGGGGTTAAGTTTTGAGAGATGGGGTGGGGATGGGCGATCTACGAGACCGTTGTTGTATTGGGATCGCTGTGCCTGCTGGGATGGGCGGGTCTGTGGTTTCTGAACCGTAGGCTCTACAAGGAGTACGAAGAGAAGCGTGTCCTGGTCCAGATCATTTTCAGCGTCGTCTTCGCATTCTCCTGTAACCTCTTCCAGCTTGTCATCTTCGAGATCATTCCCATTCTTTCTAAAGAGTACGGACCTTTCTCTTGCCTTTTTCTTTGGTTCCCCGCGAAAGAAGCTCTGCAAGTTGTTGATTTCAGTGTTTTTCACTGAGCTTTCCGTATTGGCTGTAGGGCGAGATGGATGAACTGGAAGCTGGATTTGTTTTGTTTGATACTGTTACTGGTCTTCATGCTCCCTTACTATCATTGTTACTTGATGCTTTGCAATGGCGGTACGTTTTCTTTTTGCATTTTATAATTTTAATTCCTTTGGCTTTATTCTTCATGTTTAGTATGGTTATGGCTTTGACATGTAGCATTTTGATGTACCAGTTAAATAACTTTTCTAGTATCGATTACCTTCGTTAGAAAAGGATGGACCTGGTGGACTTGCTGTTATGTTAATCATCTACGTAATGTGTGTGCGCGGAGCCTTTCTAGTTAGTATTTGAAATTTATGGGAGAAAGCGGTACGTGTTTTGTGCAGATAAATGTTTAATTTGATAGAGTTTGGAGTGCTGGCTTTCTTATTCGATTGGAGTTTACTTCTCTAGACTTTTCTGGAAGGAATCTGTGGAATATGGATCAGAATATAGTTATCTTATTGATGTGGTTATGATTAGAATTCACGTCCATTCTATTGAGAGTTGAATTGATCATGTGCGGAGTTGGTTTTGTTGGTTTGTTTACGCTGGTAAATCTGTCGATCTTTTACCAGTAATGAAACTTGGTTGTACACAATCTGGTAGTCTGAAGTATCCAGGCGGAAGAATACTAGATTGTTTGAACTGCTATTTAGTGATTTGAAGCCCATTGAGTTGAGGAAGTCAAAGGTACTTATAACCACAAAGGTGCAGTTATATTGTCAAGCTTCTTAGTAGTTGTGTTTTTATGTGACTGTCTGTTAATGTGGAAGGGAAAACCTATAGGCCTTTTGGGCTACTGATGCATAAGAACGTCACCACTGTAATATTTTTCTTTCTTTATTTTCATTCATTTGAACCTAAATGTTCATCTCAGGTGTAAGGAAGGAACGAGCTGCACTTGGAGCCATCTTGTTCCTGCTGGCATATCTTTACGCTTTTTGGCGCATGGGCATTCACTTTCCTATGCCATCGCCTGATAAAGGTTTTGATTTGATCCTTGTTTCAGAAAATAACTCTTAGACAAATTCTCTCTCCTCTTTACACACTTTACCTGGATATGCCCTTATGAGTATCTCTGAATGCATCCAAAATTTCCAATGCCATTTGAGTAGTTTGCTTGCACCCTGAACTAAGAAGAACTTGCCTATTTAAAACCATATTGTTGACTGTTACCAAATTTCACGTGTGTTCTTTAAATTTTAATGCAAACTATTGGTATATTTGTATACATCCCATCATGTTTTTAACTTTCTGACATCATGGAATGCTTGCTAATTCTCATAGTCAGAATTTTGTGCGGCTCTCAAAATTTATGCAATGGTTAAGAAAAGAAAATACATGGAGTTGTGGGACTTGAGAGTTAATGGGATACATCTAATGTTGATAATAAGGAATGCTGGACCATTAAAAATTGATTCTTATGGTGAATAATTTGATGTGTGTCTTTGGGATCATATCGGTCAAATTAAATGGGGATGATTTGTTAATTTACATACATAGGCATTAAACTAGAACCTTTGAAATGAAGCACTACACTATGTTTTAGCTACTTAGCTACTACAGAAATTTACATGAAAAGCAATGACAGCACAGCACAGCACAATGCTTTAATTGCAATTCTCTACTTTTACTGGGCAATATTATATTTGCCCTTTTGCTTCCCTTCCTTTTCTTTTTCCATGGACTTTGTTTTCAAGTTGGATTTTTTAACCTCTTCTGAAATACCAATGTTTTTTTCTCACCCCCTCCTTTTGGCTTCTTTGTTATCTTGTTTCCTAGGTTTCTTCACAATGCCTCAATTGGTCAGTCGAATTGGTGTTATTGGTGTTACTGTCATGGCGGTTTTATCTGGTTTTGGAGCTGTAAATTTGCCATACAGTTACTTGTCACTCTTCATCAGGTAGTAAACTAATTTTCTTATTGCTTTTTTAATATGCAGAGGAACACATTACTCTCAGCTAATTATTGTCCCTATATTTACTTCTAAACATTCTTTCCACTTCCAGAGTTGCTTTAATTTTTCCTTATCATGCTAGGTATTTCTGTGACATTGCTATGAAATATGAGATCCCAGGACTAAAAAATTAGCTTTTAATTGAATTAATGTTGGATGGATGAATTTTGTTTTTGGTACATTTCATTCGTGCATCTTCTTTAAAGCTAGAAATTTTGGGTTTTTTTTTTTTGGTTGGGTTGGGGGGTGGGGGTTTGGGGGCAGCGGGGGATGGAGAATCTTCTGGAGGAAGGGATTAGGATAAGTAGACTTAAGCTAGAACATATGAATACATTTCTTTGAGCAAAGACCAAGAAATGAGGAAGTGCATAAGATTCATTGTTACAAGACTCGTTCATCCTTGTTAGGTTGCTCCAGTTGCCTAATTTGGTGGTAAAAAGGGTAGAATTCCTTCCACTTCGATTGAGATCTGTGCATGTGTGATATGGAGATAGTGGGATATTTGTAAGTACACACTTAATGCAGAAAAAAAAACGTATGAGAAAGCTGAATCTGGGACTTTTAAGTGGTGCCAAGTTATAAGGTGGTCTGTCATACTTGCACCTTTGTTATAATCAAGTGAAATAAGTGAAATCCTACAGTACTCTTTAATGTATGGCACTCTCTATATATCCTTGAAATTTCAGTGGTAGGGGGCAAGTGGGATGCGTTTTGAATTTGGCACAATTCTCTAAGCCTAACGATTTAGCGAAAAGTATGTCAGATGCTCAATAAACCATTCTTGATAGGATAAGGTAGCTTGTTAGGCAAAATGTAACATGTTTGGTGAGTATGACGCTGAGGCTTCTGTATCACTTGAGAGCTCACATGACATAAGATGCTTAGCATGCACCTTAGGAAAATATATTTTTGTGTGTTAGGAAGCAGATAAGGTGAGTTATTTTGAGAGCCAAAAGTGCAATGTGACAAAAGGAAGCATTCTTTGCTCTTAGGGCTTACCTTATGTGGTAGCTTTTGCTAAAGACTCTAAGGTCAACTTTTGATTGCTGATGTAGGTCAGGTGTGATAGGTTAAAAAAAGGTTTAACCTCCAAAAGGTCTCAATGAAGATCAAATTGTAGGATTCAAGCGCTTCTTCAGATGGAAAAAAAGGTGTAATGCAAGCATTTGTGTGCACAATATGAGCTCTGCTTCTGAGTGTACGGGGAAGTCCTAAAGCTTCCCCTTTTCCATAGGTTATCATTCCTAATTGTGCTTAGCTACAAGCTCTCTCATGGATTCATGGCATAAAATAATACATGTACCTTCGTATGCAATTGCTTATGCGGGTGGCTTAGAATATATTTTTTGTTTTTGGGAAAAAACAAGGATTCCAATGCTTAGATAGTTTCCAAGCCAAATTTGTAGGTTCTTTTACATTATAAATCGTGGTGGAGGAAAAGTACATATAGTTTGTGTTGTTGAAATTTGAGTATAGTATGATGGATCTGCAGCTCTCAGTGCAGCATATTTGTTTAAAAGAACTAAGATGTCAATTATGTTCTAGGAATAATATCATTGTCCATTGTAGTTGATTCATCCTCTAGCTGATGGTAATACATGTTAACTACAAAACCGTTGGGTTCAGGCCTTCTCATAATTTCTCTTATTTAGTTGTTCATTTATTTTTATGGAGCTTGAGGTTAGTTATCGGTGGTGAGCCTCCTATGTGAGGTTATTGGACCTTCTGGGGGGGCAACAATGTTTACTCATATTCCTGTGGAAATTTGACTCATAAATGTATTTAAGTTTGTTTTCTTCAAGTACTCCTACGATCACTGATTTCTGTGTTTCTTTTTATTTTGAATGTGGTAGAGAGATTGAGGAGGCAGAGATCAAGGGCTTGGAGAGACAACTAATGCAATCCATTGAAACTGGCATTGCCAAGAAAAAGAAAATTATTCTTTCCCAAATGGAGATGGAGCGCATTCAAGGCTCAGGGGAGGTTTACTTGTTATATCTTTGATAATGTTGCTTTCTGGTTCCTCTGATATCTTAGAATTTACAAGATGCTGGGTTTAGGTCTTGAGCTTATTTGGTTAACTTAGTGCAATATCATGAAATCTCTCTATTTCAATATTATTTCCTTTGTGCATCTTTTGCTTATTGTTGACAAAACTTCTTTGTCTTAATTTTGCTAAAAGTATGCTCTTTTTTCTCAACTTGATACTCTGTGCAATTACAAAACTAATGTTAATGATATTTAATGCTCTGAAACTTCTGTCTCATTGTTGATTTTTCCCATTTACTAGGTGATGGAATTAGAATAGATAGCAAATGGTGTAGATGACTTAAATTTATAAATTTTGGACTTCAAATGTCTAATAAATTTAAGAGTTCAAATGGCTAAATTGTGCAATCCTTAAGAAAAATGCAAACAGCTGCCTATTTGCAATCAACTACCTTGAAAGCAAGGGGCTGCCAACACTTTTTAGCCCCTCTTTTCTCATTTTGTTTGTATTCTCGAAATCAGGTTAATTTGTCATTGCACCTCTAGAATATACTTTTCTTTTTATGTCACCATCTAATGGATAAGCTAATTTGTCGTGGAAGTAATAATTTGAATGGGTTAAGTCTCACAATTTGATAATTTAGATGTGATGTATGTACATGTATCACACACTTATTTTTGTTTATGTAATACCTTAAGTTAACAGAGAATCTCTTTTGCAATGAGGGGGTCAAATTTCATATATCCTAGTTGTATCTTTACAAAATAGATGTTAGTGACGTGGAGGGAAGCTGCATAAATATGTTCTATTGCCTTTTCTTTAGTAGCAAACTTATCAAAAAGTACGAAGGGACTTATGTGCATGGTAACTATGAAGAGAATGCCAAACAGAATTCAAAAATTAACTTCAATGATCAAAATCAAAAAGTTGAAAGAAGGAAGGAGAGCTGCCCTACATTGATATCCCTTAGGGGGTAGTGTAAGAACCAATATCTTGTGCCATAAAGGTTAAAACCTTGGAAAGGATGTTTTTTATGCACTAAATTTGCCACATAAGTACCAGAATGAAATCTTGATAATCAAACCAGTTTGGATGTACTAGTACAGTATACTTGCATGGTTAATCCACTGTAAGCAAGTTTTCTGAGAATGAGGCAATGACCATTTTTTTTAAATGCTTTTAACACATAAACTTGGTAATTAAGGGAGATAATTTGTGCAGTGGCCTTGGACTTATGGTTAACTATAAATGGTTTATAATTGATCATTGATTACGTCTCGATTCTGTTGTTTTCACAAGTTCCAAATTTGCACAGGTGGCTCCAGTTTCAATACTATGTGCATACAAAATGTTAAAGAAAAAAGGACTAGTCTTCAGTCACATAAATGAATGGTGTTAGATTTTTAGCGCCATAGGCAGTTTTCTTTTCCATTCTCTTTATCACTGGAGGCAAATGACTCAATATTTTTTATTCCAGTTTGACATTAATCTTATGTGCCACATTTTGATGTTGTTGTCAATTTCATGAGCCTTTCAAACAACAGCAGAGTTTTAAGGAAAAAATCATTATGAAAATTAACAAGATGATGGAAGTGGAATTTTTTACCATGTTTCATGTCCTTGCCTTGCTTTGAACATGTTCTGTAAGTTACTGGCAACTTGAGGCTCATAAGAAAAGTTGCTTCTTGCAGATAAAGGCTAGATCCTTCTTTAACCGCATCGTTGGCACAGTTGTACGATCTATGCAAGATGACCAGAGGCAGCAAGGTCAGTCTTTTTTGACATCTAGGATAATATTATGCTAAGAAGATATATTTGTTAGATGGTAGTTATACAAACTGAAGCTCGAAAGGTTTTGGTTTTTGTCTTGTTATACTATTTTGTCATTTATTTGAGGTGGGTTAGTAAATCTCTATCTTTCTAGTCATTCCTGGTATGCATAGTCGCACTGTCCGCATCTCTATATTGAATTTATTATATACTCAATATATTCTTAAGTGATTCCCTTGTTCACTCTCCCCACAAAGCTTTCAAATCTAACAAAAGTGTTCAATGAATGTTGGAAATCGTTAGGATAGAATCAGAGGGTGACCGGTGTTTCATACTTTTGCTTCCTTACAATAAGCATAACCCTATTGTAGTACCTGTTACATGTTGCATTGGGAAAATTTGGGCAACAGGTCATTGGTCTTAGTTTGTTAGCTGCTGCTCTGGATGTTTTGGATATTTGGAGGGAGAGAAATCCTCAACGGCCTAATAGCTTGGTGGAAAAGGTTGGAAAAAGACCCTGGCCAATATCCCTTTCTTCTCAATTGTGGAACTTTTGAGTTCCTTATTCCTTTTATTCAAATGGCTTTGTGGTGCTGATGGATTATGGTATCAAGCTTAGGCTGGGTGTTTCAGTATCATTTATAAGATGGTCTGGAAAATATATATTACCACTATTGACTGAATATGGGTCAACTTTCTTTGAAATATTTAGAATGTCATTGATCAAAGTAATAATTTTTACTCTCTTGTTTGCACATGATGATTACGATACTGCTTTTTGTCATTTAAATTCCTTTGTTCACTTTTGGTTTCTATTATGTACATCCACAGGTGCCGAATATGTTTTATTGTATAATACGACGCATCAACTACAGTTCTTCTCCCTTACCCCACTAAAAGGAAAAGTAAACCTATCATCCAATATTTGATATTCCTTCCAAACTTCATATTGCTGCAATGAGCTCCCCGAGTGGAAAAGAGTTCCAATCCTTTGTTCAGATCAAATGTTAATTTGGATGGAAAATGCAGAACGAGCATCCTTACCATATGAGTTGATGAAGTAATGCATGAGCTTAAAAACTGTAGCATCACCCTGTTAATGCTTAAAGAGTAATATACTTAAAAGACAAAAAAGTTCCTCTACACGTTCACAACTTTTTACAAACTAGTGAAGTGCATTGACACACTAAAAAATAAAACTGAAAAAATACTCGAGCATGATGTCGTGTTGAAAAACTCTCAATAGCGAGTACAGGACACTGGTTCCTGGGGTGGCATCATGAGTCAGTCTTCCCACCTTTACCTCTGGCAAAAAGACTGCCAACATGAAGAAAAGTAGTCTCCTCTTCTTTCCTCTTGAAGAGTAGATGCATTAGCTACTGTCATATCTGCTGTCTTTTGTGTCTTTTGTTGCTGCAGTCACTCTTGGCCTCCTTTAGTTTTTAACAGAGATTACTTTCCCAACTTTCTACTTGTGATATTATTTCAGAACCTGAGGTTCAGTGTCATCGCAAAGCATGTCTTCCATTCTGCCTATAACTCCAACTTGCATGTGAACAAGAGGGAGAGAGAGCTTTGTGAAATTTTGTTGAGGAGATTTCATAGATAATGCTGAGAAATCTGAATGAAGTATTCTACCGAAAATTTAAATAGACACTCTAGACTGTGTTAGTGGACAATGTGAAAGCAAAAAAAGTACAGCTGTAAACAAAAAGAGAGGTTGTCACTTGTTATATTTGCAATCAGTCTCATAACATCAGTTTCATGGTGGTTGCATTATGCTCTAGCTAACTATTAGGAGAGGAGGAATAGAATGATCAATTAAGGTGGACTCAGACTAAAGTGGATATCTGTGGCCCCCTATTCTGCAGAATAGTAGTCTTTTCAAGTTTGAAGGACCTTGCAAGTTGCTCGTCGAGGCAGTCAACTCTGTTGTTTCTTCATATAACTTGGTTCCTTTATCTAGGAAACCAGATCATTATGGGTGAAGACCTGGGAAGAGAAGGAACTGGAACAGAGGAAATGAATTTTTTCTTGGGGGTACTCAAGTCATATAATGAAAGCACATTCCATCAATTGCAAAGCGTGTGATGCATTTTCCTGTATAAATTATGGATTTCTATGAAAGAAGAATATTGAAATTGAAACTTTTGACAATGAGGGCAGTTGCAGGATAGCAGGAATGAGGCACTGTTTTTTATTTCCCTGTTTTGTTTTTTTCATTGGGGTGGGGGCGGGTTTGGGGGAGATGAAGTAAATTTTGCATAATAAGAGTATAGTGGTGGCTATGTTACTTGGAACTGTCTTTGGTCTATTATATGTCTGTTTAGCGGTGTTTTATTGTATCAATAGTTATGCTTCTGCTGTATAAGGACCTCTTTATCATTGCATTTAGCTCTTCTCTGTTCCATCATTTTTGTTCACATATAACTCTGTATTTATTCGTTATTATTTTCTCAAAGACATCACAAGCATGGAAGCGGAGGTGCAGGCCTTAGAAGAGCTTTCAAAGCAGCTATTTTTGGAAATCTATGAGCTACGGCAAGCTAAGGTGTTTTTTATTTGTAACGTGTGCATCTTCTTTTTTCCTTTTTTTTTTTCCCGTATCTAATTTGTGTTACTTAAATATAGTGTTTTTGTGATTTTTCTGCAGCAACCTTTTACATATATGTGCTAGTGCTGTGTTTTTGCCGGTGCAGTGAAAAATTAATCTACTTGCAACCTACATTTCTTCTTGCCATACAATCACAATGTTAGTAGATGAAATAGGTTGGATATTCTGTGGAAGAATGAAGATTTGATGTTTATATTTTACATAGGCTGTTTCTAGAGCCTTACGAATGACTCAATTATGGAATAGAATATTCTTAGATCTCTACTGGACGCTGGAAACCGGCTTTCTTTTTTTTTGGTTCTAGATTTGAGGTGTCTCCTGCATCTGTCACATGTAAGAGTGTTGCACATATTTTGGCATATTGTAATGAAGTATTGATTGTGGCACTGCAACAGTGCAATGGTAGAGTAAGAACGATGGAGATAATTGTAAAGGCTGTATTTATATATATGTTTTCAACATCAGTTGTGCAGTTAACATGTAAACGGTGAAAAAGTTCCCGCTGTATAGTAAGGAAATTACCCTGTAGTTGACCAGTGTATTATAAAAGGATTATATTGGTTAAAAGAGGAAATTTATGAGAGATTAACATCGGCAATATTAAGGGTCCTTGTTCTTGTGCCTTGCATATGGCACAAGGGTGCCTAATTTTGTGCTTATTTGCATCATTGAGAGGTAGATGATTTGGGCCATTTAAGCCATACAATGCCACTTTTAACAACAAACAATTCAAAGCCTATGTCGTATGTCTCAAGGTGGAATCTGATTAAAGCTGATTAGACTTTATGAATGTCAAAGTTAGAATATGTTTGTAACTTTCCAAAGAAATTGGTGTATGGGGAGTATATTCTTTTTGCTTCATATATGAATTTGGTAAATGGGTCAAATTCTGTGTTGTGATCTTATTTCAGGACCATGTAATTGGCCTTATAATAGTCCATCTTTTTGGTAGATACGGAAAATATTAGTTATTATGAAACACTTTTCAAGGTGCTCTCTCTTAAATAAATTGAAACGTATTTCATTTCCCTTTGTTCATGTATGACATTTTTCCCAAGAGGTCAGCCGCGATTGTATTTATGTAAAAAAGCCTCAAAATGGAAGAGATAAGATATATTGTATCCTTGATTTAGTACTATTCAAGTCTGCAAGTTTAAAAGTAAAATAGTAGCAACAGAGGCCTAATCGAAGTAGTCAATATGACGTTAGGTTATAGAATTAGTGTCCCAATAAAAGCTTCTATTTTTTACGCATTTGAACATTTTCTCACTATCTAAAGAGTTGAAAATAGAAACGTGACTTGTTTGATAAGTATGAGTTATTAGTTTGATATTTTTGAAATTCCTTTGAGAAAGGATATATGCATAGTGTTTATACAAGTAAAATGTATGTAAACATAAGTTATAAAAAGTTCTCTTTAAACGAAATATGAATCAAGTATCAGAGAATATGCATAATAACATTAAAATGAAGTTTGCTTTTAACAAAAAATATATTACTATGAATGGTTTGCTGACAAGATGAAGTATTAGGGGCCTAAAGGACTATATTGCAACTTTGGCAATTTCTTTTATTTGTGGAGAGCTTCACAAATTAATAAATCATTATTGCATTGTCTTCTTTATTTCTCTCTATAACTGCTTGTGTATGCATATTGTTTTTCATACAAACATTTTCTGTTTGTTATAAGAGAGAAACTATGATGATATGCCATGAATTATGTTATCTTCAATGTTGCTACACTGTTTATGTGTTTTACTCCTGTTATGAAGTCTAGAAATTTTTATGTAAAATTTTCTAAACGCAAAAACTAGTTCTCAGCTTTCCCCCCTTAAATTGCAGGAGGCTGCTGCTTATTCTCGAACCTGGAAGGGTCACATGCAGAATTTACTTGGCTATGCATGTTCTGTCTATTGTGTGTACAAAATGATCAAGGTATGGTCTGTTTTTATGGGCCTGTGTAGATTAAGGGCGTTTTAATCTTTTTCTATCTAGATCGACATGTTGAAAAACTCACATTGTTGGTAGCTAAGATGACGGTGCTAAGGATTTGAAGCCATTCAAAATCCCATCCTGTCAAATCCACTACTCAAGAAAGTATTAGGATATCTAATGACCAATCCAATTAACTGAGTAAACATTGAAAATCTGGTTTTAATTTGTGTAAAATCCTAGGTTTCTCTTGAGCTGTGGCACAGTCAAAACTTTCTCTTCCATCAGAATGGTATGGAAGGGAGGTTATGGGTTGAAGACCCCTTGAGTGAATGTGTGACTTAGCAATTGTTAAAAAATGAAAAGGATTAGATATCATTAAGTTCTCATATTTGTTATAAATGTAGAAATAATATTCTGTCCTGTCAAACTCTGATGTTGGGAACTTGGATCCATCCTATTTTGTGATATGGCTTGTCGAGAAGTACTGAGTGTTCAACGTCTCTGATAAACCATTAATGTGTAGTCCTGATGTGGGAGAATTTACATAGGCATGTGGGTTGCAATATTGGTTCTGAAAGTCCTTTTACTTTGGAAATTAGAGTGAGAGATATCTAGTGATTGATCCAGTTTTCTAATCAGTTAATAGGTGAACTTTTAACTTGGTTTTGTTGCCAAATTTTATATCCATTTTAAACCCAAAATTTGACCAGTTAAGTAGTTCATATTCAAATCCATAACTTCCACTCTATTATTCTTTTGCGTGCTTTTCTGCAGACCAGCAACTGTCATGTTTTTTGTTAAGTATGTTTAGTCTGCTTGCCATATTATTAAGAATTTTTAATCACCTAAAAGGTTTAAAGGTAATGACTCTGATTTTAGATGCCGAAGTTCTGTTTTCATGCTCAAAGTTTTTGGGCCAGATATCTACAAGAGTCAGAATAATGCATCTTATGAACTATTAGCACAGCTGTGAGGAATATGATCCCCCTATGTATTGGTTCCTCCACATATGTAGAAAAGGATTACTTAGCAACACGATGTACAAATATGTCCTCAGCAATTAGGGATTTTCTCATATCAACTCCATATGGTTTAATGCCTGTGTTAGTCTCCATTCAGTCTGATTAGAGTGAAATGAACATCAAGGATCAGTGATTTTCAGAGGATGAGTAGAGTAATTTTCTTTGTTTTAGATAATTACATTACTTCATTTTTAGACTGTGTTCAAGCCCTTGTGGTTAAAACCCGTGGGTTCAACTGGTTTAAGAGCTGTCAGTTCAGGTATCTATATGTAATTGTGTAGGACCAGTGCTTACATTTCAATTTAGGGAATATCTGTCTGAGTTTTCTCATCTGAAGTGGCTTCGTTCCCTTTTCTTGTTAGAACTTACACTATTGTGAGAAATTTTGGTTAAATCCTAGGTTGGTGTATGAAAAAAAAAAATTCTTGAGCACAGAGTTCCAGTATTTAGATTGGTTGTATGTTCTTCATAGCCTGAATGCTTATTCGGCTAATGTGCTTTTTACCATCTATTTGGAACAATGAAATTTCAGTAGTGCCTTATTTGGTTTTTGTTCATTTCCTACCCCTTAAACAAGCATCCATTTTGTAATTCTGAGTTTTACATCATGGAAAGTGAGGTGCCTGATTGATCTAATTGATCTGTGCAGTCTTTGCAAAGTGTGGTTTTCAAGGAGGTACTTTTTCATCCCTCAATGTCACTTGTAGATTTTTTTCATAATTTTTCCTCTATCAATGTCTTAAATGTGTTCACTTTTATTCGTTAATTTATTGCATGATTCTGTTTCTTTGACAGGCTGGTTCAGTTGATCCTGTGACAAGGTCAATAAGCATATTCTTGCAGTTCTTTGATATAGGAATTGATGCTGCATTACTATCGCAGGTTAGTCTAAGTTCCCCTTTCCATATGCCTGAGTCAATTTTACTTTGCCATCTCAACTACCGTGAAAAATCTGCTGCATCTTCTGTCTTAACATGGTTCCTTCTGTGGCTGCTAAAAAATTTACCATGAACAGTCCTGTGTTTGAAGAAGTTTGGCAATTCTAGGTGTCCATGATTGCTCAATGCTGTCATTTTATTTTCTAATTTAGGTGAAACACTGCTAAAAACGAAGTCTACTTACATAATTTTGCCTCCTGTAGACACACAGCTGGAGAGTACTTACAAAATATGACCAATTAATGTCACGGTGCACGCTGATGATATATGACAGTCATTGTATAGTTTTCAAACTGAACTAATGGACTGTCTTCCTAATCTTTGTATGATTCAATCTTCATTATATCTCAGCATGTTATTCAATATTTTGGCATCTATGGCGTTGGGACATATTTGTATCGGGCATGTGATGGTACATGCAATATTGTGCTATTTTCGTGGAAGGGAATAATAGATCTGTCTCTGTTTTTAATTGTCCGTGACAACTGTTCACTGGACTTACTTCGTTGCGCTTATTCTTCAGGTGTTGTTTCATACAGGAATTAATTGATGAGTAAGGATGAAACTTAAATTTCTAGATTTGTCTAATTAACAGGGATTAGGATCTTAGATTTGACTTATGCATCTCTTCTTTCATTACTTGAATCTTAGTCTAAGGTATGTAGGCATGGATCTTATCTTAACTTGTTATCTCTTCATATGAAAGGAAATTTTGGCGTGTGAACCCTATCAGATAATAGTTGTGTGCTTTTTTCGTCAATGCATCAAATTATTTCTTTGATGTCTGTAGCCTGATTTACTAATTTCGGACTTTGATAGACATACATAAACTTGGGTGACTGTGTAAGAATGAAAGGCCACAGTGCTAATGGCAAGAATCAAAAGAACCTCCTGATGCTTTTGTTGCTTGCATTGTTACATGCAACTATTGAGTACTCTTACATTGCATGGCTGACACCGTATGTGTCTTCTTTATTTTCTTGTTGTTGTACAGTATATTTCGTTGATGTTCATTGGAATCTTGATTGTGATATCGGTGCGGGGATTTCTAACAAATCTAATGAAGGTAACTCCACTTTCTTACAGCTTTTGATTCCAATTTGTTGCTGACTGAAGCTATATGACTATGATTTATGCTGTATTCCGTTGGATGTTTTGAGTAAAGTGTGTGAGCTCCTTAATGAGAATAAATGCTTCTGCGATGAAGCATTTTGATGACTGGGCTAGACTGGTTCAATTTAAACGAGATTTCTGCACCACTGGGAAGATATTCTTACATATTGACTGAAAATGATAACATTAACCTTATTGGTTTACTTGAATTGACCTTATTGGTCCATTTTGAAGTGAGAACCTTGCAATGCATGCCCAATTCAGGGGGATGATTTCTGCTTGAATATTTGCTTTATTTTGGCCCACAGGCTTCATATCTGAAACTTGCCATTTTTGGCTACTTGCAGTTCTTTTTTGCGGTTTCCAGAGTTGGCAGTGGATCTTCAAGCAATGTTGTGCTTTTTCTCTCAGAAATTATGGGAATGTATTTCGTGTCCTCTATTCTTTTGATAAGGAAAAGCTTAGCAACTGAATATAGGTATGCTTATTATCTATTCCACGGTCAGGCATATATGGTCCTTTTTGAAATTAAGAGACGGCAATGATGAGTTTCATGCTATCTGGTTTTGGAAACTAGTCAATGGTTATGGTGATAATGTATTAGTTGATTTAGCTTTTTTTTTATGTTTTTGAGACAATTATATATTTTAATTCTGTGATTATTATGGGGCAGGAACATAATCTGGTGACTTGGTTTGACTTAATTAGTTTGCAATGTTATTTCATCATTGGGTGTATATATGTGACCTTTAAATTAGCCTTTGAAGGTTATTGGTTTTGTAACGAGACTCCTTGTTTAGGTTGAGTTAGAGTAACTTGTTTTCAAGTTTTCCTTGCTTGGCCTTAGAATTCATCTTTGCTATATTGTTATTTAGTTTACTAACACTAGATCTCTGCAATTCCAAGGTCATTGATCTTAGTTTTTCATGATCCCAGCCCATCATATAAGCAATTTTTGGCTTGTTTTGTGGTCTGACCTATTTGTAAGAATTGTGGGTTTGTGTTGAAGAATGACATGGCTTCTTTTTATGAGACTTGGGATGCCCCTAATCTTTATTCTCATGTGGATGTTCTTCTAGTAGTTTTTACTTCTCATGAGAGATTAAACATGTAAGGGGAAAGATTACAGACTGGCGAGACGAAAGAAAGCCCTTGAATTGAATCCTTGAGTTAAAACACATAGGGAACGTGTGAAACCCTAAAGGTTGCATGTGTAATCACCTGTTGGTTCACTTTCAGTGAACCACTGAAATTTGGTATTGATTTCTTTTGTAATGATGGCCACCAGAAATATTATTGTGTTTTAGGCTGATGCAAAGTTTTCATAATTTTTTTGATAATCTAGGACCTAATGGTATTTTTGTTGCCCATAAAGAAGGGGTAGAGGATGTCATGGTTTCAATCCATATGAAGGAACAAACCTATTAGTCTCTTAAAAAAATTAATATTAGTTTGCTTCGAGATTCAATTTCTTTTTGAGGTAACTAATGCTTCTAATTCAATGTAATCGCATCTGTTATATGAGACATGTTGATACTTGTAATGCAGCAGTTTCTAATTTAATCGTGTGTCTTTCGGCTATATCATAACTGCCAGAAACAATATCATCCCTATCAGGGCATGTCCATATTTAGCATGATGAAAGTTCAAGGAGTTGTAAATCGTTCATTCATCTGTGAGGATACCTTATAGCACTTTTGTGCAAGGTTCCATTGAATGCATAGCAAAGAGCCCTTAATGTCTAGACCAAAAATAGGAGTGAGATTTAAGCCATGTCTCTATTGTGACAACTCTAGCCTGAAAACTTTGCTTACATATTCTTGAAAGGCAAAACTTAGCAGGATTTTTTATGAACAATTGAAACTAGAACCTAAACTTTTTTTTTTTTTTTTTTTTTAAGTAGGAGGCACCTCTGTTACCTTGCTTTGACAATTAGGATGCATTGGGAGCATTTGTAAGATGGCAAAACGTTTAGTATGGATGACAATATTTGATGGAATTGCCTCTTCCTGATTTGCTAGAGTATCCATTAGAGAAATTATAATTGTGTGCTGCCTTATTGTTCTTGGCTAAGAAACTATTTTAACTGTAGAAAGTTTGAGTATACCAAGTCCGTCTATCCATAATTGATTAATTTATCTTTCTGTAGAATGTGATTGTCCATTCAGCTATCAGATTATGGTTTTGAAATCTTCACCTTTTTTGGCTTCTCTTGGCAGGATAATCATAACAGATGTATTGGGGGGAGATATTCAATTTGATTTTTATCACCGCTGGTTTGATGCGATATTTGTGGCCAGTGCTTTTCTTTCTCTGCTTTTGCTCTCTGCACATTATACATCTCGCCAAGCTGACAAACATCCAATTGATTAATGTGATTTTCCTTCAAGTATGTGATAATTAGATTATGTCATTTCATTTATCAATCAAAATCTCAGTTCTGCATGGCCTAGCTGTGTAATTGTGTCATTTGATTATTGACTTCATTTCTATGCATGTGGAACAGGGAGCTTGTACAATTTAGAACTTTCAGGTCAAAAGAAGGTACAATATTAAGGTCACTCCCTTGAATGGTACTAGTGGATGACTTTTGATATATTTTGAGTTTGCCTTATTTGTTGAATCAGCCAACTCACAGCTGATTCTAAAATCTTGAGTTGTAAAATTTGGAAATGGTTGTTTTCTGGTATTATTTATGAGCTTTACAGGACAGAATAACTGCTGCATCGTCAATGTTTCTTAGGATATATAGAGTACTTTTCATTTGCAATTAGAGGTTAAGGTATTGGTGCATGGGACTGGCTCTTGAACTTGGTGCGACTTTGTGCTGCTTGGAGTCAAGATTTGATAATGATTAATAGATTTTGGGTCCAATCCACTAGGTCCTTATCTAAAAAGCTCAGCCTAATATTGAGATTCTGCCATTGAGGTGTGTATCAGATAAGTTTATCCTTTAAGAAGCTATGCCTATATCAAGAATCAATCATGGCTTTCGCAGTTATATTTCCCTTTATCCAATAGAAACTTGTATGGAGGATACCCTTTTTGGTTGCACCGCTTTATGCATTGTAAATGACTTGTTTTCTTTTCTCCTTCGTGAGCTTGATTCAACCAAGGTTTTGTTCCAACTAATTGGTTTTACTATAGAGATATTTTTGTTCCTCTTGGCCCATATGCTCTGTTATCTCTCGTGTTAATGTCCTTTTTGCTTCTTACGTGTCAATTTAGTCATAAATTCTCAGAGTAATATTGCAGGTAAAAAGTTGTTCCCTGATGCTGAGAAAAGTGATTGATGGCCCCCAAGATCAGGAAATTCTTTATGCGAGCATCATAGTGTGATTGGTGGTCAAGGGCAACATAGCGGAAGTCTAGCCCAAGAACACAAGGGCCCTGAGGTTAGCCCGGATTATTTTTGTGTATAATTTTTTTGTACGCAAAGCACAATGCAACTCCTGATGGAGTTTTTACAGTCGGTCAATCCATAAGTGACCGACAAAAAGTTGTAGCCATGATCAGTGATTCTGGATTTGTAGTATCTGATTTTCTCAATTCATTATTCATAATTGCTATTCTTTCAACATTTATGCCAATATTGTTAGTAATGGTGTTTGGCGGTGAGAGTTGTAGCATAATGTCAGGTTCCTCCCTTGCTGAATTGGGTATGCCAATCTAAGTTATGTCTATGATTGTCTCAGCCAACAGAGATCGATTTGGTGACATTGCTAACGCAGTCGAGATAGTGAATCTTCCATACCCGTGGTCTTTATATTCTTCTTGAGTTGCTGAAGTGAAAAGGAAAAGAATGAACAAAAAAAAAAAAAAAAAATGAAGCTTAGACATTGAAGTTTAGACAACAACAACAATTTCGGGCCCGATTGCTTCTAAGGCCCTGTGCTTTCTAGGTATCAACGACTCCTTGGTCCAATTGGCCCCACTGCAGTCCACAATAACACACAATCGGGGTGTTTAGAAAGGCAAAGTCCTTAGGCCCAGTGGGTTCTCTTGCAACGTTATCAACTTCCTCATTCCACGGAGGGAAAGGGAGTACGTGGACGTGCATGGACCATGCGAAGTCGCGTAGTGCCATTAGTTGTGACTTGGCTAACGCCAGACTCAAGGGCTGGGCATGGCCAAGAACTTCAATCGAAGTGAAGAAGTGAGAATGGAGCTCTGTCCAATGCTTTACTGATGCATGAGTTGCCTTCCCTGGGTGATGCCACGAGCTTCTGAAAGCAGTAATGCTACCTACTTTACGTGCGTGACATTGCTTGTTCTTATGCGAGTACTTTAAAAACTTGTACAGAGAGAGATTTGTTAAAAGGAATCTCTCTCTCTCTCTCTCTCTCTGTAGCATTGAAGTTCAAACGATGAAAAGGTACCTGGTATTTGGGATGTGGCGGAGGTCATGGATCCATTATGACATGGAAAAAAGTGTAGTGCACCACTTTATAAGATAAAAGCTTTGGTTTCTTTTGGGAGGCGTACTAGGGAAGTGGAGTAGCCATGATTTGTAGATCATATCAATCTTGTAAGCAGAAGCTAGATACCATAAGAAATGGTAGACTTTTTTAGGAAAGTTCAAGTAAATGAGACTTTACGACATTTAGAAAATAAATAAATAAACTAAATGTCAATTTATCCACCACAGGAGAAGTTTATGGTATCTATGGAGAATCTAGTGGATGTTAAACTTAATAATGATAAGATATCTCTCTTATCAACAAGTACTTGGTTCAGTTGAGAATAAGTATTATCTAAAACCTTTTAATCTAAAATTTAACACATGTTAGGGAAAAAAAAGAGGATATCTCCCTGTAAGGTAGTTGTGATTGTTAAATTACATTATACTTAAATTGGAACATTTTAAGCATTTTACCTTCTACTTACAGGCACATTGTGTTTGAAAAATCTAGAATAAAGTAGGGCTATGCATGCTATTATAGAAAGATATTTCCTACCATGGAAGGTAAGATAGATCCTAATAGCTCTAAAGTAGAGGTGAGTTTATCCTTGGACTTGGTACATCCACGGGAAATTTTTTATGGGATTTCTATTTGTACCAGTTGTTTGGCTTTAGTGGAGGCTAGATGATTGCGTGGAAAAGAAAGATTGGACAAGTTCCTTAATGTTCTTTGTTTTGAACAACAAAAGATATTTCTGACCATGGTTGACGAGTAGTTGGTTTTAAAGATACGATTGAGGAGTAGTTGTTTGGCAATTTCATTGCCAAGGAAATTCTTAGTTTCAACTCCCATATTATTTATTCAAATACACATGGAGGATGTGGACCATCACCTCTATACTTATCAAGATTGTGTAGAGCCTATTTCTCGAGATACAAACGGCTCTTTTGGCCTCAAAATCTCTCGTGGTGATTTGTATTACCCATACTTGACTTGGAAATCATGCTTCAATTGGAGCATGATTCCTTCCAGGGGAGGGAAGTAAAGATTCTTCCCAAGGAGACACGAGCTAGCGATAGGACCCTCAAAAGACCAAAGATCATTATGGTTTTTCAAAGCCACAGAATAAGAAAGCGCCATAGACAGAAGAAGGATGCACAACTTAAACAACTTACTTGACCTCTGGAAAAAAAACGATACCAGAGAGAAACATTTTTTTCTCCGTCCCAATTGAAAATTATTTGGTTTCCCCACAAGACAGATTTACGTTAAAGAAAAACACAGAACATAAAGACTAACAGCCCATTACAGCGCAGTTGTACACAAAAGCCCCAGCACGTTCCCTGACAGAGAGGACAATCCAGTCTTGGTTTGCATCCTTCGGATCCCAAGAGTGCAGCACAATAACTTCGCCTTCAGGTCCCCTGTGCCCTCCAATCACTAGTAAGCAGCTACCACATGCCTTGAAGGCCAGACCCCAACCATTAGAGGAGTCAGCCCTCACCGGCAATCCCTTCACGACGATCCATGAGTTATTGATCTTGTCATACTTCTTGACTTCGTTAGTAGCTTGATCAGCAGAGTAAAGCTGATTATTTACAACAGCAACAAGAGGAGGGGAACACATGGCCGGCTCTCTACCAGCATTAGAAACAGGATACATGTTCTCTATCCTCCTCCATGTCCCTGACTCCATGTCGTACTCGTCACCACATGTCAAACGAGCTGTATGGCTAGACATGCCACCGATAACGTAAAACTTCCCATCCATAAAGAAGCCTGAGCACAGTTTGCGCGCCACATTCATATCTGGCAAGGTTTTCCAGACGCCCAGTTCAGAATTGTAAAGCTCAGCAGATTTTAGAACACAACCATTCTTATCACTTCCCCCGGCTACAATAGCAACGTCCCCGAGGCTGCTTGAACCAAACAAACAACGGGGCAGATTCATCAGAGGGCATCTTGTCCATTTACGACTAAGCAAGCTGTACATCCAAATCGCAAATCCAGACAACTCCCGGCCAAATACAAGAAGCTCAGTCCCTACAGCAAGAGACTCCTTGTCTGCATAAGTGAAACATTCATCACAAGGCATCCTGGGCAATCTCATCCATCTCTGTGCAACAGGATCAAATGCTTCCCAAGGCATAAGTATACAGGCCAGATAAACCCAGTGTTCCACCACGCCAAGCCGCCGCCTCAATTTGTATAAGTATCCACTGCCAATTAGTGAGTTGAATTTTTTATTCAAACAGGCTAGATTTGGGTAGTCAGACCTACTGCTCCAGGCCAACACATCTAACGCCGCATCATCAGTCAGACCTGGTAGGAAGCTGTCATCTGATGCCTGACCACTCTGGTTCTCTCCAGATCTTGCCATAATTATTACTTTCTTTCTCTTTTCCATTATACACTCTGAATTACGAGTTTGGATCTCCGTTTTATTCTGCTTTGACAACCCACCGTCTACATCATAAGATTTGGGAACCTGATGCATAACACTAACCTTGATCAGTGATTCACAGCAAGCTGTTTCCACTTTTTTTGTCGATTCGTCAAGAATATATCTGAAGACCATTTGAACAACTTGTAGTCCTGCTACACTCTGAGTAAGAGGATGCAACAACAAACTTTAGAAGGTGATGATACGACAGAATCATAGAGCAAACTGTGCCAGTAATAAAAAATTCCACATTAGACAGCTGAGTACAACTATCCCATCAAAGCATATACTTCCATTTTAATCCCTTTCAAAAGAAGTCTTGAGTACAATGACATTCATCAAAGCCAAAAGAAAAGGCCAAAAGAAAAAAGCATAGATAATTAACTTACATCCAATTTTCTACTCAAAGGGTGACCATAAAAGAAAAACGAAGTGGCAATCAGAGAAAGAGAGGGAGTAGTTAGCCAATAGTAGAAAAACAAATTCAGTATGCCTTTCTATTTATCAGTTTATGCATATTACAAGTTTCCCTCACAAACAAACACCAACGAAATATCTCAGATAGTTAAATCTCAGTATATAGGTGGGTATGACGGTATTTTATGAGCACTAAGTTCTATTCTTCATTATGTAGGAAAAAAAAGCCATATGGGTAATTTTAAGGAGCTCTAAATATAATGTACACTTACGAACTAATTACATAGATATCATAGACACTTTCTTTGGACTGTGAAAGAATGGTATCAAAATCAACATAATCATACCATGTGCACAATGATACTGCAGCATAATGTGAGTCTACAAGGACATCAAGGATTTGAGGTAAAAAAGATTGCAATACTTCAGAAAAGAAGTCTCATTTTAAATGGAAGAACTCATGAAGGAGTTCCAGCTGTTAAGCTCCACATTAACTCTTTATTAAGTGAAACCGAACACTACAAGTAAACATATGGGAATTGCATATATTTACAACTAGTCCTTTTGGAGCACTAATATATATGTGGTCAGCATTTTCCCCTACTCATGATAATTTGTGTCTCGCTTATCCGGCAAACTTTAACTCAGTGCAATTCAAACCCTATTTCAACATTCTGGAACTAGTTTATTCTCTCTACCCAAATCACCTGTTAAATCAGATAAAAATAGTATGTTAAAGTACTGGATTATGACTAACAGCATTCTCATTTTATATTTACTAGCTATAAAATTCATGTTCAAACAATGCAAGGATTGTTTGAGAATAAGATAAAACTATTTTGCGTCTACTTCTGAAGGAAGATAAAAATATTTAAGATTACCCTATTAAGTGTACACTTTTGAAGCAAGACCAAACAATTTAAGATTAGTTGACTAATTGACTATCATAAATTCTATGCATTTTGGGCACCAACTCTCAAAGTTCTCTAGAGAATATATCAATTTAAAATGAAATTCTTTCCAAGAAACAACATTTTATATGTAGTTAATGTTTTCTTATCTTTTCCCAAAAGTACTGTTTCTAGTTGTTGTATTGAATATGCAAGGGATACTAAAACTCTAACCTTAAATGGGAGTTAATGAGATTCCAAGTAGCAAATTTTATCAAATCATCCTTAATCAACTATAGACACATAAAAGATTCAAGGTTTTCATGCATTCCAAGTTTAGAATAAGTGGTGCTTATAATGTTACGTGTTTCTCAAGATCCATGTATAGTTAGACCAAACAAGTCCAGCCACCAAATGATGAATGATCTAACAGATTAGCCAATCTTGCAAACAGTATCAGCTAGATCCAGCAGAGCTGTTTTTAACTGTGCTTTCATACACCCAGAATGAATCAGCAATTGCATACATGTATGCTATCACTACAGGTACAAAGTTTAACATTTGGTGATCATCTACAGTTGAACCTAGGCATAACTTGCAGCAAGGCACTCATACTCTCTTTATGTTAAGTTCTATATGACATGCAATGGTGATCAGTCATACCATATAAAGCAAATTATCCTTTTTTTACTCATGTTGAATTTTCTAGGTGAATTCATCATCTCCATGGGGTTATATTTGAAATGAGACCTATCAACATGGCAATACAATTCCATAGGTCAAACTAATTAGTTTATAGGCATGCACTTCAATAGATTGTCAGTAGTAGAGTTAATTCATTACTTGTCCAATATTTAGATAACTAATTTGTGAAGTTAAAAGCATCCTATCAATTTTAATAAAAAAAAAAAAATCAGAAACAAATACGTGCAAAGAATCATCTCTAATGTAACTATTTATGATAAAAAAAACCTCCACCATATTTGAAGTGGAGCATAATAGTAGTTCAAGGTTATGGTGATGATGACTTGAACAGTTAATGTTAGTTCTAGGTCAGCAGTAACATAATTGGGTTTATTGTTCTCTGCACTCTTCAAACAATGGTAACAGCAGTAATACCTTCTTTCTGGTAAGTTTGGTCATAGCAGAGATATTAAAACGGGCCATAGTCGTTGTTCAGGATATTAGGAGGTAGAGATTGTCAAGGAAGTATTAACAATTTATTTTCAAAAGTCAGTATTCCCTTCATCACCACAATTCCTGTCACATCATATCGTGGTGATTTTATTATAAGTTCAGCACAATTCATCCCCTTTTAGGATAAAAAATAACACTATCAAGTTTTCTTCCTTCTGATTTATTTTTTACTAAGTTCAATTCAAATAACAAAATCGCATTATGCTAATTTAAGACAAAATGCCAATTATTAATTCCCATGCCTATCTTTAATTTTATTACTTAATTTTTGCTTAATATTTACCACCCGCACTATAGGCTGAGAAGTCTATCCTAATTTTTATAGAGTGACAAAACTAGAATTGTATACTAAATTTGCATAACCATACAATACTACTCTAATATTTTTTTTTATCTCAAATAAAAAACTACTGATGCCAAAAGATATTCTAGATAAAAACCAGATCACCAAACAAAGCACATCCAACTCAATACCAAAGACTTTAAACAGTCAAAACCATACTAAAGTATGTAGCTCCAAAATCATCTTTCTAGAAAAGTGGGAATGCTTTTGCCTTCTATAAGCTGACAAATCGTATTTATAGCTCCATACGTCTTAATACAGATCATATTGCCATGCACCCACAGGAGAATTTATCATGCAAACTATATTATCTGTTTGAAACTACATAGTAGAAAATTCATCTAAAGCTAAAAACCTATCTTCTAAGGCTAAAAACCTTGCCTCCTCTCTAGAATACTTTTTCTGGGGAATGATTTTTACTAAAAAGGGAGCATTTGATATACAAACCTTAATTTTTATCCTTCTATATGTTGACAAGAATACACCAAAAATTTTGATAGATATAGAAACTTATGGTTTGTACATTTGTCATTATTGTAGAATACATATTTCCTATGTTAACTTTCTTAAACAAAAATATCCACTAACCCTTTTGCGCCAAATATCATAATCCTCTTTACCAACAACAATCCTTCATAAAAACTAGATCTCCAAAAAGTATGTATCTTAAGAAGTTGAAAGGCGGTATCTAAATGATTAAAACTGCCATACATTATCCAACTAATCATTTATGGGAAGTTTGGAACCGTTTCACTCCATTAGCTGACAAGCTGTACCTAACTCTAAACAGTTACCATATCATGCCATCTAGCCTGAGGAAAATACCATGCCTCGTTATCTGTTCAAAACTAAAAAGCTCACCCCTAAATTTTGACTTAGTCAAAGTTTTTCCTCCAAAAAATTTCTATTAGAAACATTTTCCAGGCAAGCACACATAACCCAAGAACTTCCCTTTTTTATTTTGATGTGGTACGCACTAAAAATTAAATCCCAAGTCCAACTCAATCATCTAATATGCCATCTCACATGAATCTTATTCTGTACTCCATGTAACCTTTGTCAGCTAAATATCCACAACAACCGCCACTTCTACACTATCATCACAAACATCATATTCCTTCTAAGGTGTATATCTACGGAAGTGCCTGAATGTAAATGATTAAAAGCTCAAGAAATACTTATCTCAACAATCAATTTCCAGAAAGAGAACAGATTCACCCCATAGATTGACAAATCTCAAATTGCAAACTAACACGTCATGCAGCATGGGAAGACCTGAAATGCTACCTTAGTATATCCTAAACCTCAAAGAAGACCTTCTCCAGGAAAATATTTGTAAGAAACATGCATAGACCAGAATAGAAATACCCTTTTCCTAATTATGTTTCAGGTAAGCGTTGTTAAACGGAAAGTTCCTACATAACTACTTTTTGACCGTATCTGTATCTGCACCGTTACTTTTCCCCGAAGGCAGGAACGGATCTGCTCTACAAACCGACAAGCAGTACGTAAACACTCCATGCATCTCAAAACGCATGCTATCATACCATGCAGCCTAGGGTAAATTCAATATGCAACTTCAAAAACATGTTTAGAACTGAAGAATTTGTTTTCCTTCAGAAAACATTTGTCTACAAACATCTCATAGAGAAACAAGCATATAGAACAACAGTATAGCCTTCCTCGACTCCTGAAAGAAAATGAGTTACTTTTTCGATCTCTTGGTTTTCCCAAATAAACTGTCCATCACAAATGTGGTTAGGATTTATACCCTAACCACGCAGAGGAAATTTTTTTCAATAACTTCAACATAGATAAGCATCGGTATATAGTCCATACATTTAGCCACAAATTATATCATGTTGCATCCAGTGAAAATCCACATGCACAGTTCTGAAAAGAAAAACTAATTTCCCCTGTAATAGGAGCAATTTCCAGTGACCAAGAACATTGTGCATCAGAAATATATATCTCGCCATGTAGCCAGGGGAAATCACCATGCAATCACAGTGAGAGTCGTGAGAGAAACAAGTAATTTCTCCCTACTGGAACCAATTTCCACTGAACACAGATATGGCGCATCCAAAACATTTGTCTTTTCAAGAAATGTTTAAGGAGTTAAACAATAGGCTTCTAGTAAGTTCAAAGCAAATTGAAACAAAAAGAAGAAGATAACTCAATTGAATTAGTACTTCGAAACCAAATTAGCAACATCAGAAATCAACATGTAATGTGAAACTGAAACAACATTCCAAAAACCATATCCTGTAACATCAAAATCAACATGCAATTAAGTTAGAACACCAAAAACCATCTCTAGTAACATCAAATCGATCATCCAATGCATCAACATTTGAAAAACGAAAACCCAAATCAAAATCAACATGCAATTGAGTTAACACACCAAAAACCATCTCTAGTAACATTAAATCGATCGTGCAATGGGATTAACACTCCAAAAACCATCTCTAGTAACATCAAATCGAACATGCAATGCATTAGCACTCCAAAAAAAAAACAAAACCAGTATCATCAAAATCATCATGCAAATACAAATTCCAGTAGTCCAACACAATTTAATCCAAAAACTCTCAAAGAATGAGGACTTCCATAAAAGAATCAGAATTAGGGAATTCAGCACCACAGCAAAACCAAACCCAACAACCGAAAAAAAAGGTTATCACCTCCACAAAGCTCAAGATCTCCTCGCCGATCCGCCTACCGCAGAAAAACCTAAGCCGCCCTTCCAAACCCTAATCTCTCTGTCCCTCCCTCCCTCCCTCCCTCCCTCCCTCAGAGCTTAGCTCCCCATTCTCTCCCCAAACGTCTCTCTCCCTCACTCTCACTTTCTGAGAATCTCATCCAAATACAAACACTCACTCGCGCTTATATGCCGGGGGAAAGACAGAGAGAGAGAGATAGACAGAGAGAGAATGAGTGGGGTGAAGGAGGGGGGATTTTTATTGAGTTTGTTGGACGGTTTTTGTTTTCATCCCCTTCAATTCAATTCACTTCAATGGAGAAATGGAAATCGAATTTTGTTCTCTCCTTCTTTTCCTCCCCTCCTCGTCTTTCTTCTTTCTATTTCCTCTCTTTCTAACGTTTGCTACTTTGCTTGCTTTCTTCATTTTCTAATTTCCCCCCTTTCTCTTTCTCTCTCTCTCTCTCTCTTCCTCCCTCCATTTCACCGCTTTGCTTTCTTATTTTACTTACTTCTTACTGCCATCTTTCTTTTCCTTTTTCTTCGTTTTCTTCGGTTTTTCCATCTTTCTCACTGCTTTTGACTTGTCCCCCTCTCCTGGTTTTCAAAAGCCCTTTCACCATTTTTAATCCTGCTAGCTGCCTCTGATTCAATGCACGTGCTTCTTGCCTCCTCCTTTTGACCAGGTAATTTCCACTTACAATCGTCTACGGCTTCTAATTTCTCCTTCTGAAACCTCCATTTTCCGATCTGAAAATGTTATTACCGTTGCTGAGATTCTTCTTTTTCTTTTTCATTATTTTTTCCTCCGGGGGCTTCGTTGGGTTTTTGCTTCCTCGCAGAACCTTCCTTGGTGCGCATCTTCGTAACGCAAACATGTGGCGATACATGCCGAGAATAATGTCTACGTGTTCAGTCTGCATGAAACGTGTGTTTGGAACCAGACCTTTTTCTTTTCTAGTTGCCATGAAGGACTTCCGAAGTTTCGCAGGTCTAAGTTGTAAAAGTTCGTTCTGGTTGAAGGTTAAATACTCAACCTAAAAGTTACCTTAAGATTAAATAGTTATTTTTTTTTTTAAGTTTATTTTACGAATTTTATGTTTTGACGTAGGACTCTTTTTGCATATACTTTTTAAAGACTTATTATTATTAGATTTAAGATTACACGTTATAGAATATAGTCAACTTAAGTTATAATGCTATGTTGAAGACCCAAATTTGCCTATTCTCAAGAGACTTCATTAAGAATAAGTTTATTCAAACTGTTAAAATATTTATTATTCAATTCAAAAGTAAATTTAAAAATTATCATACAAGGAAAAATCATGATATATCATTTAACACCCATTTTATTATCATGAAGATCAATTTGTTGAACTATCATAGTGTTACATTATATGGACATAGTGTAAGAGAATTCATTTTTTCATATTGAAAAAAACAAGTGAGATGATCTGATCATACGAGAAAATTTATTATTTATTCTCATTAAAGTTGACTTTCTAAAATGGAACCTAACTCCATGACAAGTGATATTAAAACCAAAAGTCAGTGACAATAAAATTATTAAGGAGATATAATTACAATATTATGTTAATGATTTAACTCAAATGACGACTCAGTAATTAATTGAATGTATTATTATATAAACATAAATCTTATTATATTTCTTAACAATACAAACTTATAAAGTGTATTAAAAATATTTTTCTTTCAAAGTTGATATTCTTTGTATTCCATTAATTCAAGCTTACAAATTGCATTACAAACCATTCTTACCACCGCAACGGATAAAGCATGTCCGTTACTTCTCTTTTCACACTTGGTTCCTTCCTCCGGTCGTCAAAAACAGCTAAAAAGCCGTGATCTCCGCAGAAAACACCCCAATTCAGTCCCCTTGGTCACCAAGCTCGATGGCGGTTTCAAAGTAAAAGATTCACATGTGTCTTGATGCATGTTCTTCCACTGTAAAAACCCGCTGCCAGGCAATTTCACGACCGCTTTATCATCCCGCGTTGCTTAAGGTTTGATAACCCTACCCATGAAGGAATGCTTTCTTCTCTTTTTTTGGGTTCCATTTGTGAGTTTTCCATCTTTAAAAACACTCGAATGCCCAATCAGTACGAGGTTTAACGATCTTCTTTCCTACTGTCAAGAGTAAGAGTAGAGCATCTTACATTTTAAATAAAAAATATATGTCCTACCTTATCAACTAGTTTAAAATGAGCTGGCCATGTTTTTAATATGATATTAAAAATTATAGTTAATTGACAACATGAGAGCCTATAGCCCTTATAGGTTACAACTTGATATATACAAAATTTCGTATTATTCAAATTCATTAAAATTTTGTTTTTAAAGAAAAATATTATGAAATCCACCAACACCATTCAAGTGGATATTCGATTCTTAATCTCTTGCAAGAAACTCACAACGATGCTAAGTTCTTCGAACCAATAGAATTAACCCAAAATTAAATTTCCACTTAGTGCAGATTTACGAGGCATATTCTTTTGTTCATGTTAATTTGATAAATCTTTCCCATGTGTTGAGTCCAAAAGGTGGCCCAAATGCTTTGAAACAGTCCCAAACTACTTCTTCTTCTTGGACCAATGTGGAACGACCCAGCGTGAGGAAGCAACCTTGCAAGTCCCTCATGTTGGCACTAGTTCAAAGCCTAAGATCCCAATTAGACCCAATTTCTGGGGAGTGGACCAAATTTATAGACTGAAAAGACAAAATTCAGTTGGAATATCTAACTAAATTATTTATCAATAAGAGGGAAAAAGAAAAGGAAAAAAATTGAAACCATTGAAATACGATCATCATAATTATTTGACAATATAATTTTATATCAAATAGAACAAAACTTATAATATGTTTTATAAGCTATAACAACATCTCTCCACAATAAGGTATTTAAAAAAAAAAAAGTAAATCCTTATCTTTTATATAGTATCATAGTTAATTATTTTTTTCATATAATCCAATCCAATCTAGAAAATGGATCAATCATTTACTATTAAATGATTAAAGTGTTCAAACACCTATTTTAATTTAATAATATTGATCTTTTTTATTATGAGCATCTATCAATTTTCAATGAAAAGAAATCCTAACATATAGCTTACGTCGAACATATTATAAAATTATGTATTGCTTTCAAACCGTGATAAACCATTAGTGAAAATTAGGAGCATAACATATATTGAATAATGAGAGACATCATTTAATTATTGTAACGAGCCCGGGGACTTTGGTCCTTTTTTGTCAAATTATTTCAAGAGGAAGAGAAACAATAGAAGGGTAGAAGCTCATTTGTAAATTTTAGAAATGATTAATTTTTTCTTTAGAACTCATTATTAAAAGATAAGCAGTTAAACTTATAAGAAGAATATCAAATTGAAATATGAATTTTTAATAATTTTTTATTTTTTATTTTGAGTATAAAAAATTTATAAAAAATTAATATATGTCAAAGTTAGTAACGAAAATTACCAACAAAAGTATCGATTGTCAACCTACGCTATCTCCTTGTAATTACAATTAATGGGCCATTGAGCCCAATATCTACACAAAGGAGTGTGGACCACATCAACTCTCTAAACACAATAGAGTTGAAAGAAAAATATTTATAATATATTGTAAGTACAGAGAATCATTTTTTTAATAAAATATTTGGAAAAGAGGTAAGCTTGAGGCTTTCACAATAATAGCAAAATACTATAAAGGAAATTGTGAAGAAAAAGACTAATTCCGTGTCAACTAATAGAGTTGAATCACGGGGTTGAAACTAGGTTCCAATACAATGGCTTTTAGGGACCCTAATATAAGCGTCAACTCTGCAAAACAAGGATAAAGATGTGGACCTGAGCAATCTGAGCTTGAAAGTCATCCAGAGGGCAGCGTGATGCGCGGTGGACTGGGTGGTTGAGTCACCAACACGACTTTGCCGTCTGATTTCGTGTTTAGAGAGGCTAAGTAATCAAAGGACAGTCATGTAATTGAATGCAATTTAATAGACAAGACAACACACAAAGGACGAAACACTAAGTCATTGCCCCTTATGAGTTTCTTTGAGTTACCTCTCCGTAATCCAAACAAAACCTTAGACAAAATTGCACTGAGATTGGAGGTTAAACCATAGTCAAAGGCTGTAGCTTTCACCAAACTTTAGGTATCCCATTCCCTCTTTCTTCCAATCATAGATGCTTACTTTATCGCCACTGGAAAGGAAATCTAACTTTAAAGGATAGCTTATACTCATCAATGAAATTCGGGTCAGTAGGTAAGGATTAGATGGCAACAACATAATTGGGGACAGAGCGAAAAATGATTCTTAGTAGCAGCTATTTCTAATTTAAGATGCTCCTAAGTATAGCTGTTGAATTTTGCATATTTAATGTTGTAAATATAATTAAAATTGATATATTAAGATTTTTATTTATATGATAATAAATTCTATCAATTTTTGATATTAAATAATAATATCAAAATTAAGATTCTTTTAACACCCATATAGGCTTCTATTAATTTGAGCATATACATTGTCTATGTAATGCCAGACATGTTAGGTTGTAGTTAATTGAGTTTCGATAAGAGATTTTATACGTATCTATACAGTTAAAAATCTTGACACCAAATCTTTCAATCTCCATGCACAAGAAATCCCAAGAATCTCGATCTTTTAACGTGGCCGGTAAACAACAATGAGATTCTAACCAACCTTCTTTATTTATGGGGCGTTATCAACTCACTGTACATTGAATAAATGGCTCGTTCGAGAGATAATTAATGAACCCTAGTTAATGTCATTAAGCTCTAACGCTTAACTTTATTTCTCAAGTGTAGAAAGTTGTTAGCTGGGGTCAATAAAAGAAGAAATGAACCCAAAAAAAAAAAATATATATATTCACTTTCAAAAAGTACGAATTTCATTAGAATCTTCTGCAGGAGCTGATTTTGAAAAGCACGTTGAATGGGGCGAACATGTAACCTTTTCAGATCTGGTTCATGCAGACACGACGTTTTGAATAGCATGGTACATCTCTCGGAATCCATTTACGTTAAAAATTACAGTGAATCGAGCATATTTTGAAGTTTTCAACACGCACGAGTTCAACGAACTAGGTGCTCGGTCTTCGTTAAATTAGAATATAATCCTAGATGTGGATATTCATGCATCAACCCACTTAAAAAAAGGCAATCCTACTGAAATTTGACTGGAGTTACTCTTGTGATGCAAGAGAAAAAAGAAATATTGTAACCTCTTGGTTCATACTAGAAATATAAGTTATCGAAGTCACGGTCTCAGTTGTAATAACAAAATCTATTTATAATTTCTCAATGCCAAGAAAATTCCAAGGTGAGAATCTCGAACATGTATATGGGTCCTCCTGTGGATAAGGACTTCGATAGGATCGACATGCTTTTCAAGTTCAGTCCATGATGAAAGATCTTTTACGAGAAAAGCTGAAGTTAAAACTTCCCATCTTCAACGTAGACCTTCTTTCACTCTCTCTCGCAGCTCCAAGAATGACCCAGCAACCAGACGTGTTCAACGTGGACGATAAAAGCACTTCGGCCTCGTAGGTACGGAAAGCCATAACAATATGAAAAGCTTGTATCCAGAGAAGACAGCTGAAGACAGCGAGATCCCTGAAGCCAAGTATAAGAGCCCGAGCATAGTAGCAAGACAACCATCTTCGTCAATGACCCAAGCCAGACGAAACTGGCTCCAAACGGAAACGGACTGCCCCCAACCTCGACGCAGCCAAAGAGAAGACCACTGCGGTTGATCCCCTCGTCGGTGAAGCGCCGACACGTATAATCTTCGGCGGGGTTTTGTTTAATGCAACGTGAGGAAGACCGAGTAGAACGGGTCAATGGGCAACGAGAAATAGGGCCAGTGGCGTGCCAAGACTCCTTTCCCCGCAAGAATCTCTACTAAACAATTATAAGTCCGTGGCAGTGCCGTAATAGCTCTTAAACTTCTATGGTATAAAAGTAGTTTTAACCTTTTACCGACTTCAAGTTGTTTATGTTAAAAGTATAAAAAGTTAAAAAAGAATCGCGTCATTTTCTGCCAATGGCATTATCTCTTTTATTAAATTTTTTTTTTCGGAAATCGGATTTTCCTTCCGAGGCAAGGAAAACGCTGATCGTGAAATGTGAGGCGCACACATTTAAGTTACGATCAACAAGCAACTGGCGCAAGATAGCCAAACCGGACCCATCATACCACGTGTCGCGTAGCCACTGAATTTCACAGCTCACACACAGGAATAGCACAGATTTCACGCGCCTGCCAGAAACCAACCGTACTGGAAATTAGCACGTGCGAAGTGGCACGCTCGCCTAATTCGCTTATATCATCCGCAGTTGCTTAATTTTTTTTTTCTTTCTCAGCTATGTGGTAGCCTGTAAAATAGGAATAGCCTCATAAAAAGCAAATCTACGAATATCAGACTTATTTACTTAATTTTTCCTAGAAAAATCTAGAGAGAGAAAATGCGAGAAAATCTAGAGAGATAAACTAAAATAAATATGCAAGTAAATGAAACGAAAATTTGGTCTAGAGAGAAAACAAAGAAAAGTAGAGAGAGAGAGGGAGAGAGAGACAGTTTACCCTCATTGTAGAGAGAAATATTTAAGAGAAACAGAGAGAGAGAGAGATAGATAGAGAGGGAGAGGGGGCGAGAGAGAGAGAGAGAGAGGGGCAATTTAAGCTCACAAGAAGGTTGATTTGTGAAGACTCATCTCGAGATTTTTCCGTCAGATCATAGAGAGAGAAGAAAGTTGAGAGAGAAAGTTGGCAAAGTGTGTCTGTGTGGGAGAAATAGGGATAATATATAATTTCAGCATTTTAGATCTTTTTATTTTTAATTACACGTAATAAATATTTTGTATATGTATTAGATCCTTTGTGGTAATATATATAGTCGGAAGCTAATCTGGTTGTGTTGTCTGCAACTGGTAATTTGGATACAACTTGCTGGGCAATAAAGAGTGAAATTTTCTCTGCTACTTGGGAGCGAAATTGTTCAGAGAGATTACTGATATTGGGATATCGGTGTTGGCGTCGGATTGTACAACATATTGATCGTTCCGACGGCGATGGCCGACCGGAGAGAACGGATGGTGAAGGAGCTGTACAATGCGACCGCGTCGATTGAGAAGCCAGAGGCATGTAATACTCGAAATTAGGGTTTTCTTTTTCGCTGTTTGTAATTGGAACCGCTTTGATTGGTTGTGCTGTTAATTTTAAAAGTTTAATTTTTTAATTGAATCTGACGATTCATATGATTTGAGTTCTTTAGCGAATACTGTGTATTAGTTGGTTTGCGGATTGTTTGGCTGTATAATAGGAATTAGGGTTTCTGAGTCACAAGGAAGTCCACCTCAATTTGTTGTTTTCTGCGTTTTGTTTTGTCACCTGGCTTTGAATCGACATTTCTTCTCTGTCGCAATCTTGGTTTCTTGATAGATTAATCTGTATTGAAGATGATGACGTTAATCAGACCCAAGGGTTAAGGCCATTTGCCTACTTTTTCTGTCATTCACTTATTGGTTATTTTCTTTTTTTCGGCCTTTTTTCGACTCTATTGGTATAGTAATTGATGCATTTCTGTATATGCTTTTTAGATAACACCAGTCTTGAGAGGAAGTTATCTGATGCAAGGGCCTGTAGATGAGGCGGATCATGACATTGGGAAGAATATGGTGAGATAACCGGGTAATTTACGTTTATTGTTCTTATCTCCTCTTTACTAACGCCCCAAAAAGTTCTTGTTTCATAGTTTGCTTTGCTGTCATTGCACTATTTTGATGTTAGTTATTTAGCTAATGTGTTACGAAAAGCAAATTAAACGTCCAGCTCTATTATTTGTTTAGTAAGTTTACAAACCTTAAAATTGTAAATAATGTGCAATTAAGCCTGACTCTATATGCATACAATTTGTCTGTCAAAGGTATTCTTCTTTAACACTTATTGTGAGCATGCTGTTTCTCTTTTCAGTCATCTGCTTGTGCACCTGTGGATGACTGCAACAGTTGAGCTTGAGTGTGATCATATATATATATATATATATATATATCTTAAGAGGTCATGTGCAGATGCTTTATTTTTGTATTTTTATCCAGTATTATCTACCGTGGATAACTTATTATTTCTGTCTTATACTCTACAGTACATGAGGAATCAGGTGAAATGGCTCTGAATTATACACGAGTGTTACCAAAATTTTAGAAAACTTAAGGTTTAGATGTTTTTCAATATAGTTATTACCAAGTATCTAATTAAGTTCGTGATGTAATTTGTGTGCTTTCTTTTTTTGTTGACAGGAAGAATATTAATTAGGATTTCTTCATTCTAACAATCAGACATGCAAATCTATGATTTTTTTTTAAATACTTTTTTCTTAGGAAAAAAATGTGAAGCTGAAATAGTAGAAATGAGCCCCAGATCTATACTGTCCCAAACCCTGTAGAACGTGGTTATCAAATCAAAATTACCTAGTAAAACTTACTGATGTTGAACTCTTTGATGCTTTGTGTATTGTTTTTAGTATGTTGTTGTTCCGGACTCCAAGTTAATATACAAGTCACCGATGGGGGCATGACTTGCTAGGCTTCATTACCAGAATATTTAAGCTTTGTATACCATTTTAATGTTTCTTTTCTGATGTTCTTTGAATCAGGAAAGCTTTTGGGTTTACCTTTTACTTTCATTTTATTTCTGTTTTCATCCCTGTTTTAACGCTGCAAAGTCATTGTTGATTATCTGTCATGTGAAAAATGCAGTCATCTGCTGTAGTTTTTTTCTCTCCACACCTTACCCCTCTCCTCTTTCTTCCTTCATTCACTAACGCTTTGGTTTTATCAGGTGTCTTCTCAACCTAAAACAGAGTTTGGGAATCGTTCCATGAGTAAGAAAGTTCATATGAGAGGCGAGTGTGGGACTTGTAACATGTGCTCTGCTCCTTGTTCATCTTGTTTGCATCTGAACCGAGCTCTCATGGAGTCAAAGAGTGAGGAGTTTTCTGATGAAAGCTGTCGTATAAATGTGGCTAGTCAGTATTCAGTAAATGAGAGATCTCTTAAGAGTAGGGTATCTGATAGCTTACAGCATACCAATAGTGAAACAAGTAACCTCCAGAGTATCAATTCCAGTCATGGTTCTTTCTCTGAAAATGCTGATAGCAAAGTAACCTTAAGGTCATCTATCATCTCTGACGCTTCAGAAGATGTTGAGATGCTTCCCAAGTTGGCCTCTGGAGAAACTATGGCAGAGGATCAGCTTTCTTCCAAACCACAGTGTGGTTTAGATAAGAGAACCTTCTCAAATAAATATGATAAAGTTAAGGAGGAAGAAGACCATGATGATAACATTTCATGCATCAGACCCAATGATGCGAATGTTGAGGCCAGTGATCATAGCGGAAATATTAGTAAGATACCTTCAATTAGTAGTTTAGATCCAGAGGGTTCAAGGAAGACGGCCCAATTCAACGAGTTAGGCACATCAGAGACTCCTTCAAAAGAGGCAGATGCTAGCGGTAGATCACCAAATGTGCAAAGTGCTAAACCTCTTCCTTGCAGTACAGTCTTTACAGTTCTTGAAGAAAATCCATCTTCTGTAGTCCAGGATAAAGGTCTAGCGTGCTCCACGGATGTCAATTCATCATTAACTAAAGTGGTGGCATCTGATATTGTTTCTGGCCATAAATTTGTTTCGTGTAAAGGTAGTCACATTGGTGGTGGTTCCGAGGTTTCAATGAGAAATTATACCAAGTCAGAAGCAGAGACTGACAAGTATAGTGGGGACCAAACAGATGAAGCTTTGAAATCTTCTGATCAAGTTAAGAATGAGTTTGTTGAGTCACCTAACATGCAGGAACATCCGTTGCAATCTGTATCAGGAGATGAGAGTGATGAGTCGGACATTGTGGAACAAGACGTGAGTAATGATTATTTTTTGCCCCTTTTCTTTTTGTCCTAATTTGATTTTGAAACGAAGAAGATGTAGATGCATAACATGTAATCTCTTCTTTAGACTTGTATCTGTAGGTCCTTCTGGGGGTTTTCTCAGTATATCTTGACCACAGTGAATTGTTTCTATAGATTAGTATCCATGGGAGCGTTAGATTAGTGTTACACATTGTAATAAGAGAAGGGTTTCATTGGGGGTGAACAAGAATGGATTTGAAGAGATTTATGGAACTTAAACTTAAACTTGATCTAAGAGAGAAGCTTTATACTGCAGTGTACGGCTAGATCTATAAAAGCAGACATCTTGATGTTATGGATGAGTGGGTGCATGGTTGTGGTTCCTTATCTGCCTGTGGTGCATCTTCTTTGGCTTTTGCCTCTTATTGTGTTTTCTACCAAAACTTTCTCCCTCTTTATATCTGCTATTTCCACTTGATCAATGCGTCTGCTGATTTCTTTTGTTGGAAACAGGTAAAAGTATGTGACATCTGTGGGGATGCAGGTCGTGAGGATTTGCTTGCTATATGTAGCAGGTGTAGTGATGGTGCAGAGCACACGTAAGTATAAGCATTCTTCCATCTGTATTAGTTGGGTGGTAGGTTCTGTTGGTCTCAATTCTGTGTTGATATATAAGTTTGTGTTAAACATGATTCTTAATGTTGCTGTTGCTACCAATCAGCTACTGCATGCGAGAAATGCTCCTGAAGGTTCCTGAAGGTGACTGGCTGTGTGAAGAATGCAAGTTCGCTGAAGAATTTGAAAAACAGAAGCAAGGTAAAGCTTTAATGGCTTGTCTGAATTAAAATAAAAGAATTACTGCTCTCAACACTGGTTTTGTAAAATATACTCTCATTTTGAGATTGATTTTGAAGGTTCAGAAGTTGAGGGAAAAGGAACTATTAATGCTAGCTCAAGTACACATGTTCCTGGCAAGAGGCTCGCAGAAAATATAGAGGTGGCTTCAGCAAAAAGGGAGAAGCTTGAGTCTGGATCAGAATCACCTCATCCATCAAGCCCCAGCAAAATAGTTACTGGATCTCCTAGGCCATCAAGTCCCAGCAAAATTGTTACTGGATCTCCGAGGCCATCAAGTCCCAGCAAAATAGTTACTGGATCTCCGAGGCCATCAAGTCCCAGCAAAATAGTTACTGGATCTCCGAGGCCATCAAGTCCCAGCAAACTTGTTATGGGGTCTCCGAGGCCATCAAGTCCCAGCAAAATGGCTGCACCTTCTCGGGATTCTTCATTCAAGAGCTTGGACAAGGTCAAAGTTAAGTCAGGTCAGCATACTGATATTTTGGAAACTGCACGCTTTCCCACAACAGGTCAACGGCTTCAAACACCCAAGGGTAAGCAAATATCATTTCTGTTGTAAATCATACGCACATACATATCATTTCTCGTTTGAAGCTATATGTTTCTCATTGTAATGGCCCATCTTGGCTTCTTGGGTCTTAATCATTAGATATTTTAAGTGATGATAGGTTGTTTTTCCATGTACAGGTGCTTTGTTGAAGTCTAATTCATTCAGCACCTTAAATTCCAAACCAAAAGTTAAGCTTGTGGATGACGTTGTTCCCCAGAAGCAGAAGGGTGCTAGAGAATATGCTTCCGTTGATACAAAGGAGGGGCCTACTAGAACCTTGATGAAATCTATGTCATTTAAATCTGCAAACTCAGGCCGTACCAATGCTACTGAATCAAAGGTTAAAATGCTATCTTCTAAATTTACACATGTTCAAGATCTAAAAGGATTGAAACAACCAAAAGAACGTGGTATATGTGAAAGAAAAATTTTACCTAAGTTGGATCGCCCTCCAGTGAGTTCAACAACTCCTAGTTCCACTATTCCAACCCCCAAGGTTTCCCAAAAGCTCACATCTCGTGGTGAAACTGGCTTGCCTTCCTCTGGAAATAACAATCGTGAGTTGAAGGTTGCACAGTCTGATGGAAAAGCAAGTTTATCGAAGGTTTCCAGCGGTCTGGGTCGAAAAGGTGTTGAAGTTCCAGTTAGTTCAGGTGTGATATTGCTTTCTTTGTGGAGCGACCTTGCTCATTCTTAATTTTTATAAGTTGTGCTCTCTTTTGCTTTTTCAGCAACAAACCGCGCCCCGCCCCCCCCCCCCCCCTTCTTCTTTTTTTAAGGTTATTTGACATTTGGATCAACTAAAGCTAAGATATAATTTTTTTTCCCCCTAACGCAGTTGGAGCTTTATCTGCTAGTGGGATGTGCAGTTCTGCCGAGCAAAAGTTAAACCAGGTTGGCTCTAAGGATGAGCCTTTGTCAAGTTATTCTTTGAATGCTGAGAGACCTGGCAGTAATGCTGATGGAGATGCGTTTCCAATGACAAATCATAATGAGAAAATTAGGGAGAGTTCTGGTAGTCGGCCAAGGCCTATTGCTGCAAGTGCTCCAAAAAATGTTTCCTGTCAAAAATGTAAAGACAGTGGCCATGCTACAGAATTCTGCACAAATGGTACTCCACTGGCCCCTGGTACTGATATATCTACTACAAAAAGTTCTAGGGAGGAAATGCATGAAGGCAATAAGTTGAAAGCAGCAATCAATGCAGCTTTGCGTCGAAGACCTGAAATTTACAGGAAAAAAAGAGAACTTGATCAACCTGATGAGTTGTCCACGTCTAGCACAGACATGAATTGTGAAGTAACTCCTCAGGATCAATTCTTGGCTGCAAATAAGTCAAAGAATATAATTCCTAGTGAAGGAAATTGTGAAAGGCAAGCCATTCGTGAGAATCCAGGGCTGGACTCGTACAAACATACAGCGGTCAGTAATTCAAAGCAGAGTTTGCTCCCCGCTGATGTTTCTTCCCCCAAAGTCACGGACATAGATTCCACTGTGGCTTCTGCTGGAAAGCCTACAGTCACAGAATTGCCTGTTCAAGCTGTCACATCATCTGGTCTCCTGAAGACGTCAGCCATTCCGGAATATGATTTTATCTGGCAGTAAGATTCTTTTACATTTCTGTAAATGGGATCTCTGTTTGTTTAGGGAGAGTATTTCTCAGCTTTTGTGGTTTCTCTCACGTTGTTGCTCATTATATATTTACATCCTCAGAGCAGTCTTCTAGATAAGCTTCTTTGATCCATTTGCAGGGGAGTTTTTGAAGTGCATAAAGGTGGAAGACTTCAAGACATTTGTGCTGGAATTCAAGCGCATATATCAACTTGTGCGTCACCTAAAGTTCTTGAAGTGGTAAACAGGTTTCCCCAGAAAGTTTCCCTACATGAAGTATCTCGCTTGAGCACATGGCCATCCCAGTTTTATGTAAATGGTGCTAAGGAAGATAACATTGCTTTATACTTTTTTGCCAAAGATGTCGAGAGGTAACTATTTTCATATATACTTTGATATGATTGGAGGTGGTTTTTTTTTTCTTGATACATATGTTTCTTTGTTTCTCGTTTTGATACCACATTTATTTATGCTGCTTGAGCTACAGTTATGAGAGAAATTACAAGAGCCTGTTGGATGGTATGATCAAGAAGGATTTAGCCCTCAAAGGAAACCTTGATGGTGTTGAGCTTTTGATATTCCCATCCAATCATCTTCCTGAGAAGTCACAGCGTAAGGGTTAACTCAAAAGCTTTTATAAATGTGGTGTGTAATAGCTTGTGATAGGCTTCTGTTGTTCATATGGAATTGGGAATGCATTTATTAATAGTCCTACAACATTAGACATTTTAACAACACCAGGATAATGGCTGTGTTATTCTGCAAGTCCTGAAAAACAGGAATCATATATGGTGGTGATATTCTGTAGATATAGTGATGATACCTCAATACATATCTTTCGCACCTATAATCCATTGATGCGGGGGCAGGTTATATCATATGGATAGCTACGTAGCAAGTCCTGCAACATACATACCAATGGTAGATATAAGGGGAGGGGATATGCCTTGATCCATCGGTGTTGGTTTATTGTTTTTTAAGCTTTAAATACCTTGGAAAGAGAGTTGAAACACTTCTTAGATGCCTTCAGCTTTAGTGGCTGAAATGCAAGGAGGAGCTAGTAGGAGAAAATTAGATGTGAAAATAAAGTTTTGCTTCTAGAAAACGAAGAACTAACCCTTTTTTATTTTATAACTCAAAAAGGCTACAGTACTGAAAACTTAGGTTCATTGCATAGAAGTATTTTGGGTAAGGAGGTTAAGAAAGTAAGGAGACGAGCCTGCGTGAAATGCATTTGGGGTTTTGAAAGCATTAGAAAGTTAATGAATGCTCTTATTGTATAGGATCAGGAGTTGACATGTATGTCCGTTAGCCATGCCAAATTCCATTGGAACTAGGAGTTTTAAATTTGAAACTATGAGATTTGGAATGTCGGACTAGTGAGACTCAGAGAAAGCCCAAATGTTGAAAGACCGATAAGAAAGATAAGTCCATATAATTGGGCGACAAGCCTATTCCTAAGGTGCTTTGTGATAAAGAAAGATAAGTCCATCTTATGCTTGCTTTGTCTTGAGCCACTTGAGTTTTTGTGTGTATAGTTGTTATCCTTCCAGCTTTCAGTTTTATTTTTGTTCATACTTATTGGAGATAGTGTATGTTTACTTCTTCAATGAAAGGAGGCCGTATGCTTGTTTCCTAACCATTGATGGATGGCCGATAAATGGAGGTGTACTGTGCAATCGGTGAATCTTTCTTTAATTTTATTGCACTTTGTACAATAGCGAATTATCAACTCCACAAGACTGAAAAAGACCAATTTTACTACTTGGTGTTGGCTACATTGTCCTTTTTTAATGTCTATTGAAGTGGTAAGCCAATTTAAACAGCTTACCATTTTTCTAAGAATACTTGTGCTTTCAACTGAAGCATGTTACTTTCACTTGCTCCTGCCTTTGATGTTGGTCGCATATGATCTTAACAACAGGTTTGGTACTTGGCTAAGAGTCTCATATTATGAATTTGGGCTTTAGTGTTAAATTTTCATAGGTTTTCCTTTCCTTCTGATAATCATAAGTTAGGACTGCTTAATGGATGTTTGGAGGGCTTAAACCTTGCGAAGGTGATGCGTGTTATATGTTTGTGAGAGTCAAGTTGGTTTATGGATGTGTTACTGAAAATGCATGCTAGGAATAAGATTCACTGTCATTTTCAACTTCTATGACATGTGATGCAGATTTTATGGACATATGTCCTCCAAATCTTCATTCTATACTGTGTTCGAATTGAATTTCAATTAACTTAAATACTTGTGAGGTTTACTTGAATTGCAATACTTACGCTTTATGCTTTGAGGTTTACACCAGGTGGAAGAGTGAGATCAATTTTCTTTATTCTCCTTTCACAACTGTGCCTCTTCCTGTGCGTTTTTATAGATTCAGTTGCTTTTATTTTGCCTCAGAATTGTATATATGCTGAAGCTTGTTCTGTTATTGGCAGGTTGGAATATGTTGTTTTTCCTATGGGGTGTTTTCAGGGGAAAGAGGGAGAATTGTATGGGCAAAGATATTCCCCCTGCTATCATGACTCTGTCTGAGAATCTAAGCAAAGATATTCCCCCTGCTGTCGTGACACTGTCTGAGAATCTGGACAAAGATATCCCCCCTGCCGTCGTGACTGTGTCTGAGAATCTAGGCAAAGATATCCCCCCTGCCGTCGTGACTCTGTCTGAGAATCTAGGCAAAGATATCCCCCCTGCCGTCGTGACTCTGTCTGAGAATCTAGGCAAAGATATCCCCCCTGCCGTCGTGACTCTGTCTGAGAATCTAGGCAAAGATATCCCCCCTGCCGTCGTGACTCTGTCTGAGAATCTAGGCAAAGATATTCCCCCTGCTGTTATGACTCTGTCTGAGAATCTATGTTCGCCAAGGCCTATGGATGAAGACTTACCTGCATGTGACAGATCTTGTTCCATGGTCCTAGCACCCAGTGCCACTAATCAGGTGCATGTCACAGTAAGTGGGGCTGGTGATGACAACACAACGTCTCTTAAGCAGATATCTTTAGGATACCAAGGAGATTTGGATCGGCAAGATGGTAGGCTTGACTCCAAGTCCCTTTCAAAGACAGGAATGGCCACTGAACCGTTGAACCTAGAAGTGAGGCACAGCAACTCTTCCCCGGTAATGAAAGGCCATATTTATTAGAGGACAGGATCTGTGTGTTCTCACCATAAGATATTAAACTCTCTGATACATATACACATGCCAACCCACAGACTTTGATTGACCTAGTTCAGAAAACTATATATATCTTTTCGAGATGGATTATTTGGTTTGATAAATTTCTTTTTCATTGTTGAAATTGAAGTTCCGACAATGGAGGCAATACCCTTCCATTGGGAATTATATGATTACACTCTCTCTATGGACACGTCTAGTTTCTTATTTTCCTCTGGAAACAAAACCTTAGAGAGGTGCCTTATTTTCTTGTATCAACTTTGAAGAAAATAATTTTTAATCTTTAACGTTGTTTATTTTGAGTGTACCTAGTTATGCACTCTTGCTCTTGTGATGCTCATTAAATTTTTTTCTTAATGCAGGAAGAACCAAGTCTTCCAGTCATATTGGGTGCGGAACTCAAAGCCTTTCCGCAAGCAACTGTAAAGTCTGGCTCCAGTAATGTTGACAAGGCACAAGTGCATTGGAGTACTTCATCTGATGGAGAGGATAAGCTTTTGAAAATTCTTCCAGTTGGCAATAAAGAGATAGGTATCTTGGGTAGTGGTGGTGAGGATAAAAGTCAGGATAGGATGAATGGAGTCGGAGATCAAGTTAAACATGAGCGGGAATTGTTGGAAGATGCTGCGCATGTGGACAGGGAGTGGGCTGTGTTGGACAGAGAAGTGAGCAATCGCAGGAAACGTCCTTATTTAGATCTTTCGGAGCCAGCTCCTGAAGCATCTAGTGACACAACCGAGGAGATGGATTGGGATGAAACTGATGGTAGGTCAGTCGATGGAGAAAGTTCTAGTAAGAGGCTGAAGTCAGGTTTCAGTATAATATCCGGACACAGCAACTCTGGAGGTGGAAATTCTGGGAATGATAATTTTGCTTCTCGGGTAATTGATCCGGGTCGTATCTCTTGTATTGAGGAGAAAAAATGGGAAGAAGCTTGTGATGAGAAAGTCATTCGGGAGGACTTGGGAAGTAGTAGCGAAAGGTACTTCTTTCCTGTGGATTCACAAAGAGGAAAGGAATTTATATTTGGGGAGTTCTCGGCGCCATGGAAAAAGGTGTCATCAGATTGTGAGCCGAAATTACATGATGAAGTTCCGAATCTTGAGCTTGCTTTAGGGGCTGAAAGGAAACCAGCGAGTAAGGGAACAACACTGCCTTTCTTTGCTGGGACAGTCGGGGGGAAGAAAAGTAACCAAGCGAAGCCTCCAGATAAGGTGAAAGAGGATGAAGAGGACGGTTTCTCCGCATCCCTTTCTCTTTCTCTGTCATTTCCATTCCCGGACAAGGAGCAGACTGTAAAACCTGCTTCGAAGACGGAGCGTCTTCTGCCGGAAAGGCGCAGTTTGAATAACTCACTGTTTCTCTTTAGAGGGTTGCGGGATCAATAGAGCTGCGACTATGTTTGCAACATGTAAATTAACCTCGGCTCCACATGGTTGTGGTGAATGTTTACCGGATCGGATAGGCTGAGCTCCAGAGGGCATCGTTGGTGGACTCATTTTCCATATGTTCATAGCCATACAGGATTTACTAATTCTTTTCTCTTTTCTCTTTTTTCCTTTTTTTTTTTTTTTTTAATGCGTTTTAGCTTTCCTGGTCTTTTTTGAGTGCATACTTACGGCTGATTGTATATAAAGAGAACGTAAGCCGGCACAATATGGAAATGTCAGTTAGGACTTTGCGGACCAATATGATCGTCATAAGTTTTCCTTCTCTCCGTCCATCCGTCCCCCTGTCTGTTGCTCTCTCTCTCTCACACACACACATCCCCTTTACTCACTAATCATTCTTACTGTTGTTCTTCGACGATTTTTCTCAGGTCATTCTCCGGATCTCTCCCCATGATAGTAGGCCACTTAGCAGGTGATAAATTGTAATTCTAATAGCTTCGTTTCATATTGGCGACTCTTCAAAAGGAGTAAAATGAACTTCTAATTGTAATCCTGAACTTTCATAGCACCAACAACCTATGGATGCCGTCGTGGATTAGCACGTGGTACCCAAAGGGATGGACCTTCAGAAAATCAATCTCGTCATCCACGGATACAAATACACTGGAGATGAACCCCCAGGGGTGTGGTTCAACTGGTAAAGGCTCGTGTGGGATTCCCTACAAAGTAGGGGTCCTGGGTTCAAAACCTGTTGGCTGCATTCTTGACATGAAATGGGCAAAATGCTTTGGGGTGAGTGTTGGGCCCTCCAGTTTGAGCCACCATGCAAGTGGTGGGAGTTCTGGGTCATCAAAAAAAAAAAAAAAAAAAAAAAAAAAAAAAAAAAAAAAAACAAAAAAAAAACAAATACACTGGAGATGCGATTAACAATAACAGTTTAGCATAAACAAATGACATAGTAATATAAGAAAAGAAACTCTTGACCCCCCCACCACCTACTCCCACCTATTTAAAAGTTGGTGTTGTCGGGGTCGGACTCCTGACAGCTTGGACGGCGGATCAACCAAAGCAATGGTAGCCTTGAAGTTGGCCTTAGAGGCGTCCTCATATGCCTGCGATATTTCAGCAGTTATTGTTAATCTGTTATTTCCGTAACTGCCCTTTATCATATTAGATCGAATTTCCGAAGTTAAGAATTTAAGAAACGCAGCTCAACAAGCTTCTATTTCCAATTGTGAAAAACTTGCCTACATTAGATTTTCTACTGAAAATTGGATTCTTCCAAAAGAACTTCACATCTCTTTTCTATTCTATGTACCAGTAATAAGACAATAAACTCAAACAATAATTGTACCTTTATAATCAGGAAGATTTTAATAAAATCAAAATCTATCGTAAGAGTTGAGAGTACGGTGATCCAAAAAGAGAGAACGCAAAATTAATTTAGTACAAGAAAATTGTTAAAAAATGTATTTTGGGTTTTAGGGGCATTTGTGGAAAAGCGATTCACCTTGTGTGTGTATATATAATTCCTCGTTTTTTGTGGAGAAACATTTTCTCCGTCGTCTCTGTAGATCTCACACTCTCTAATGGCGACCTGTTTTGCTCCCGTTTCCATTTCAGGTAATTGTTATTCGGTGTTATCAATCTATCTGAATAGTCACTGTTTGGTTGCTGAGAAAAAACGTGGATAACGAGGAGGAGATAAATAAAGGAGAAAAAAACTCTACTCTTTAGTTGATTGTTCTCCTTTTGAAGTTCAGTTTCTCTGTTATGATAGTCCTTCTAATTTGTGATAAATTGATGCGAAACACGCAAACCAAAAGCTTTTCACTTTGTAATTTCAGTTTTCTATATGCTGGCTTATAGAACACTGGGTCCATTTTTCCTTTACTAAATGCTCAAGTAGGGGTTAATTTTAGTGATGCTAAGGGGATATTTTGTTTTTGTGATCTTTTTCGATGATCTTCGAAATTGTTCCTTATAGGGTATTCTCTGTATAAATCTGTGGCTTTGTATTTGTATGAGAACTTTGGAAATAATTGCTTCTATTTCCTATAGGTGGATCGCAACTCAATGCGCGTGAGCTCTGGTCCAAAAAGTCAAACTCCTTCGGGAAGACCCCCAAACTGATACTACAAAAGAAATCGAATCGAGTAGGGAGTAAGCTATCTGTTCGTGCTGAGTACCAGTACGTCATTCTGGACTTCACTCTATGGAAATTGGATTTTGATGTTATACAAATTGCATGTTGATTTTTCCTGGGTGATAAGAATTTTTGTTTTATGCTGTTGTGGTAATTTAAACAAGTGTCAGCTAAGCTACATCTCTTTCCGGTTCACCTTGCGTTGGAGTAAATGCAAGCTTTAATAGCTAGTTGTGAATAAGCTACATTCCCCATTACATTCTCGTAAGAAGGGTACGTGACAAAAATTTTTAATTTCGGACATTTGAGAGCTTTGAGGCATTCGGTAGAGAGCTGAGATTCATGTAGGAAGATATAAATCAATTTTCGGTAGCAAAATAGGTGCATCACAGATGCCATGATTCAGGTTGTGTAGGACCTCCTATTTCAGCACTTAAGAGTTAGCTAAGTAATGACCTTTCTGCTGAACTTTGTAGGTGGAATTTAAAAAAGAAAATGGTCAGAAGAGAAAATAGAAGGAAGAAAGGGGACAAAAGTATTCATCATTACTTTTTTCAGATCTGGTTTGATGAAGGCAACAAATTTTTGTGTTTTGCTGAAAAATCAACTGAAAAAGAAGGCTTATGCATGTAGCACAACAGCCTTTCAGCAAACTAGCTTGGGGATGAACACAACCAAAAAACAAAGTTTTGAATTTTCTTGTATCTTTAAGATTACTGGATAAAGAAAAGAGCTCACAAACACAGAAATTCGTCTATGGCATTCCCTTGAGGTGGCGAAAAATAATAGTGAATGGATTGAATTGAATTAGCAGCATGGTAAGATACAACTAGGAGCAGAAAAATTAAATGCGGACTTGTAGAAACTAAATTATGCAAGATCCCCAATTCCCATCTCTCGACATATGTCTAATCTTCTCTAAGCTTCTGCACACTCGTCTTTCGTTGTCTGCTCCAATTGGCAGTGATATGCTGGGTAGGTTGTAATTGGATGTATGGTATTCTAAACCTTTACAGTTGAGAATTCTTCAATTCCAGAGTTAATATTTTGAATATTTATCATCAGCCAAGCTTTAACTGCTCAAAATATGGAAAGTTTCAATAGTTCTAGTAATGCTTCTGGTTTCAGTTGATGCCCTGATTGTACTTTAAATTTATGTGTCCTATTTTTCTTTTGTTTTGTCACATATATGCAGTGATGGTAGCAGAGGTGGCGGCGGTGATTTTCTTGCTGGTTTTCTTCTAGGTGGTGCTGTGTTTGGAGCTTTAGCTTATGTTTTTGCTCCTCAGGTGATTTGATATCCTACGTTTAGTTTTGATGGATGTTGACCTTACACAATCTGAGTATTAAAGTAATATGAAGGGTCTATGATTTAGGCAAGTTGCTCAGCAAACAATCAGCACAATCTCATAGCAATTTAGTAGAGTCTTGCATATCCAAAATGAAATGTAGGATGTTGAGTTCTCATGCTTTTGTTGTCTTTGTAAATCAGTAATTTCCTAAAAGTTTAAACTGACGAGGATGGTGAATTTAATGATATAGTCATCTTTTAACTGATGTTTTTCTGTACACGTGTAATGTGGGAGGTTTGAATATCTAACTACCTTCCAATTATGTATCAAGGGCATCATTCACTCCACAAAGAAGATGAGATAAAAGGAATGGATAGTCACAATGTTTTAATTGCAAGTGCACATCTTTCTTGGAAAATGCTTTCTTGTGACGCAACATTCCTGATGGTGGTGATATTTGCTTCATTTGAAAGTGTAGTATAATAGTTCATTCGGTTTATAGACCTTTATTCAATGTAATATATCTTGTCCTAAATAGGCTTTTTATCAATGCTATTCCTATATGTACTGTCACAACTATGCCGCTCCAAATTTTCTCTTTATCCCATGGAAGTTGATTGCCCTCACTTCACCACCAGTTTGATCAGCACGTTTTCACTTGGTTAAAAATAACCCCAGCCCTTTATTAATGAATGAATGATTGTTGTAAACTGGTAATTTTCTTTTCTTTAAGGTCAATGACTATGCATGGATCTTTAACATCCTTGCATTCCAAATGAATGTCTAGTCCAAATGTTCTATTATTGTATATCAATGCCAATGTCTTTGAAGCAAAATGGATTATTTGTGCATCATCCACTACGTTGCCCCGCGAGGCAATTGGAATACCTTTTCCTTTGTTCTTAAAGGATTTGTTTTTGGTCTATTTTATTGATTTGGGTTTTTTTCTATGCTTCAAGTTTGAGATCTAATCCTGGTTTGCTCTGTGTTGTACAGATCAGAAGGTCCCTACTAAATGAGGATGAATATGGTTTCCGTAGGGCCAAGAGACCAATGTATTATGATGAAGGTTTGGAGGTAACTGCTCATTATTGACAGTGTCTACAATGTTCCTGCTAATTGAATAGTTCTTTTCTAATGCTCTATTTTCGTTTCTTTTCCTTGAGAGCAGAGAACTCGACAGACCTTGAATGAAAAAATAAGCCAACTCAATTCAGCTATCGACAATGTTTCTTCACGTTTAAGGGGTAACAAAAATGTTCCTGTTGTCCCAGCTGAAACTGATCCTGAAGCGGAAGTTACCCTGTGAGATTTGTTACCAATAGCTTAATTATGATCTTTGGGGTGTCAAAGGTGCTTGGATGCTGAAGATTACATTTATGTTATTAAGTGAGACATGTAGTTACGTGATCTTGCCATTTTCTTGACTGGAGGTTGTTTGACGACTTTAAATACCTAACAGTTAATTGAACAGTGAAGCATAATTGAAGACGCCAAAATTTGCTTTCCTTTTAGATTATAATTCAAAGCTGCTGATGGAATTACCAGAGTTGTCTGGTTAGATCCTTTCTCACTTTACCATTGAGATCTTTGGATGCGAACACTCTATTTGTATCATGCCATAGCTTGTTTGAAGTTCGTCATTTTTTATATGGATAAGATTTTTAATTAACAAACCCCATTAATGGTACATATGAGGCCTGAATTTATTCGCAGGCTGCCAACATATTGAAGCTAAGATGTTGTCCCAAATAATAATAGGTTCAGAATAAAATGTTAATGCTTGCTTTCGACTGAGTTAGGTACTTATAGATATGAGCTCTAATTGAGCCACATGTTTGCTAACAATAGATAGCCATGTTCGAGGTGAAATGGGAAATGATGTTATGATTCATGGGGGCTGTGTCCGCGGACCATCCCATATTCGCAACATGTAGAGCTTTTGACTTCCTTTATATGTCTTGGGAGATTCTAAACCTCCTCCACCATTTTTTTCAAAGAAAAATCCCCGCACTAGTGGAGGCATTTTTGCGCTACAGAGAAGCTAAGCATAAAGCTAAGGATAGGCACAAGCGGCTTAAGTTGAATGTGTCGAGAAAAAGAAAGAAGGAAATGAATACGATGAACCAACTCTCAACAATACAAAAGCTGTCTTAACATACCTCCTAGCAGTGTTGCTAGCACTGCACAGCCCTAAGATCAAACCCTCTCTAACCATTCACCCTTATTTTTCTCTCCAGAAACAGAGAACAGAAAGTCGAAATATCCATTCCATTTATACACTAATGTATCCAATTTCGTTAACATTCGACTGTCTGAGAACAATTACTTCATTGCCATAGATCAACTCTTTGGCTTAGCATCAGAAACTGATGGGGTCTCTTATAGGCTCCATCACTCCACGAAAAACTTTGTATTATGGTGAAAATTCAACGCCGAATTAGTCTGATGGGCTCATGAAGTCTTGGATGATCCACAGATTATCTGAAAGAAGTTTTAGGGCATGTTTTTGAATTAAAAACATCAAATGAAGTACAGAAAGCTCTGTCAACCTTGTTTCTTCAACGTACAGAGGCTCGAGTTCATTGCCTTTATAAGGGATCAAAATGTCTTATAAACTATCTCAACAATTTCAAATCGCTCTACAATCGATGTCCTCCATTGGAAAATCGCTTTCTGACTCGACCAAAACATTTCGGCTGCCGGAAGGTTTCAAGCAGGAATATGATTCCACTCAAGAAGCAATGTTTTGGCCTTCTCACCCCTCCATTCTCAAACGTGGTAGCGCAGTTGCATACATTTAATATTCATCTCTCTGGTCATTGTTCCTCCCGGCAAGGTTCAACCACCTTCTTTGTTACCAGAAAAGGTGGTGGACACAATCTTGGCAAAACATCAAAATTGTTGGAGATAAGTTTGACCTAGTATCTACCCCTTCCGTATTGAGATTATTACAATATTCAATCTATGGTATAGACATCATTGTATAGGGAAATAATTCTTGCATTAACTTGTAATTATACTTTCTTTTTTTGTCCATTACTTGTTTTATAAGCAGGACATATTGTGTAACCTTTCTCTTCAAGCAATAATATACAGAATTTTCCTAAAGCTCTCTCCGTTCACCATTGCTTCACTTTTACTTCCTGTCAAAAATTACTCACAGTGGTCACAGCGTCATCCCAGCCTAGTAACCAGTATCCCATTGAATTCTACTCTCCTAGCACCTGCTATGAAGTGATACATGCTTCTCTTGGCTGTACCCATTAGAACAAAAAATCTGACTTACAATATATTTCTGTCATTCCATAAAATGATAAAAAAGAAGGAAAAAAACAATTGGGCTTTCATCTTAAAGTGCTATATACAACAATGGTGGGGAGTTCCTAAATAGTTGTTTCAAGCCCTATTTGGAATTTCACAAGCTTATTCATCAAATATTTTATCCATAAACTTTGCAATTAAATAACATTGCAGAATAAAAGCACAAATATATAACTGAACTTGACTCTTAATGTTTTTTTTATAGAATATCTCATATCTTTTTTATTGATACATTTTTTATGACTATATTTTTTATAAATAAACTATTTAGTTCTAGTCTATGGATGAAATTTTCATATAAATTTTTATATCACTCAACACCACAATATCACTTCTTAAGGATATTTGGGTATATATGCTTTCCTTACATGATTTATATTGTTGGTAAGTTTCTTCTTAGGTCTCAACATCACCTTTTTTGGGGTACATCTCTCGTCTTGAAGATCATCGATGCCTCCAAATTACTGGTGTGAAAGTCTTTATATCTAGGCATGTCCTTTTTTATGAAGACCATTTTCCAATGCCAAATTAAATAGTCCGCCCACCTGAATGGATTGGGCAGTCACTTCTCTTCTCCATCATGTGTCATGGTGATGTGTCTTCCTCTCACCCACCACCTGCCAGCCTTATCAACAATGACCAGGTAGCTCCACATATTTGAATGAAGGTTCCTCTCCAAGTACTCCATCCTCACATATTGACACATATTTTCACAACTTTATTTCATCACCTACCCAATCCACACTTTTGACTTTACACCTCAATCTAACAATTCCTACCCCACAATATGTCAAGTCGAACCCACAATATGCCTTCTCTGTTACTCATTATATTGCACTGGTTCCTAGGTTCCCAAGTCGATTTCAGCTGCTCTAGCTCATTTTGGATGGCAAAATGCCATAAATGAAGAGATGAATGCCTTTCGGAGAAACATTTGTCAACATTTTAGTTAAAGAGTTAATTTCATTTTTTATATGCTTATGCTTATGCTTATGCTTATGCTTTTCATCCATATTAAATTTATTTTCATGAGATAAAATTGTTTCTTTTAACTCTTTGATTTCAGGTTCCATACTTGAATTTTTAGATTCTAGAGCATGCAATCTATCAACTATTTCATTGAATATATCATTTAGCTCGATAAATAAAACACTATCTTCACATTTGTTAGATTTACTTATCTCATAATCATTATAGCTTTTCATTCCATAAAGCATGCAAAGTTTGTTTCATCCTTTTTTTCATTAGAAGATGAGTTGTCTTCATCCCAAATAGGCATTAATTCACTCTTTTTAACATAACTTTCTATTCTCATGAAACATACATTTATTATTTCTACTACTTCTTTATCTGAAGATGAGTCAAATGTAGCTACTTTGGATGATAACTCATCTTCAGATATCTTTAAACACTTCATTTGACTAAAGTACAGGTGATTCTTTACATATTTCTATTGTTTTATTAATGATTTTCTAAGATTCTACGTCTTGTCCCATTATAAACATTTTCACTATGTTTTTCTAATGGTTATGGTTTGTACCTTTATATATAGGTGGTCTATTGAAAGTTAAGATGGTTGTCATGGTGGATGCTATGCAAATCTCCTTATATCTAACTAAATTTGGTTAGATTAGAGACAACCTCTCTGATACCACTTGTTAGCTTAAGCACTTCTCGTGTTATGCCTAACAAGGATACCTTATAATAGATTTTACGCACCCTCTCTCGAGGCATGCAATCTTAACACCAATCATGTTAGGGTAAGAGCAACTGCTTCGACACTCATTCATAATGCAAGAACTCATATTCATGAGTAGTAACCTGCTCTAATACCACTTGTTGGATCATATAGCAACTTAAGAGGGGGATGAATTAAGTTTTTCAAAAATTCTTTTGTCTTTTTTGTTTTATCTATGTGAATCAATTATATTAGCAAGTAAAACTCACACAAAACACAATCACACAAAGACAAGTATTTTGGGAAGGTGGTTTAGCCCAAGCCACCTCGACACCTACTCCACCCCATTCTAGAAACAACTTGCTAGAGTTATTCTCCAATCAATTAACCAATTGATTACAAGAGATAACTAATCCTTTAATCATAATTACAAAGGACAACCAGTCTTTTAATCCTAGTAACAAATTGTCTCCCTAAGAACTTAAACAATAATAAAAATTTGAAATACAATTTTGAACTCAACTTCTACAAGATATGCAAATTACAATTCAAAAGCTTTAAATCAAATCAAATCACATGAACCATAACATTGTTCATGAACCCTAGTATTGTTCACTTGAATAAAATTAGCTTAATTTTGATATGAATTGAAGAGCAAACTAATTGCCTAAGCTTTAGATAATTGCTAAATACTTGATATAGAGTGAATGGACAAAGCCTTAATTTCTCAAACCTAGCACTATTCACCCAAATCAAATCAGCTCACTTATGATATGACTTGAAGATCAAACTGATTTCCTAATAATAATATCAAAGTAGTAATGAGCTTAGACTAGAATCATTGAATGATTTCATGAGCTTGATGAACTTGATGAGATTGAGAGAAGATTGATGAAATTTCACTTCAAGAACACTTAGCTTCTCTAATTTTCGTTATCTACTTAAATAATCAACTTCTAGCTCTTAAATAACATCAAGAGAACTCCCCTTTTGCATCAAAGATCTGTTGATTATAATGTTAGTTTTTATGGCTTAACAAGAAGGGGGGGGGGGGGGGGGGGGGGTTGAATTGTTATTCTAACAATCGGATGATTTTGTATGATATAAAAAATTAAGTCAATTAATTTAACAGTTTATGAATTAATAAGCATTAAAAAAAAAGAATTATTCAAACAAGTAAAAAGCAAGAGAATCAACACCAAATTTAACATGGTGGTTCGGTACTCAATCCTTGAGTCCTACGTCCACCTTCTTCTCCTTCAATCCAACCGATTGAAGTCACTTTTACTTAACCCGATTAGGAGAACACGTTCTCCCTAATCCAAATAATTCATTCTCAAAGGAATTGTCAAGTCTGAATACAAGTTATGATCAAAAGATCATGTACAATAGGAAATTCCCAAATAATATGTTAGTTTATGGGATATTGCTGATCAGAGGAGCAATTCAAGCATATATATCAAGATACAGAGCTCCTATTACGAAATCCCCAATTTGAATAAATTAGGATTTCAGATTTACTTCAAGATTTATGTGTAGTAAATGTTTATAAATGAAATCAGCACATAAATAATGTTATACAAGCTATGATTTAATATATAATCGAAGATCAAACTAAATAATCAAATATCACCAAACCCTTGTGAGTCATCGAGAGATGAGCGAACTTGAATCAAATAGTAATCAAGCTTAAGAGACTTTCTTCACAAAGAGAACGCTTCAAATAAATGTCAATCATCAAGAGAAAATCTTCACGCACACATCTCCTTTAAGTAGGAAACAGATCTAGGGCCTTTTTAGATCAAACCTGAACCATAGCTTTCTTTCCATTAGGAATAGTAGCCTATCTATCAAATCGACTTCATATCAACCTTCACAGCCACAATCCGACCGTTCTGATAGCCAGTCTTCTCCAGAATCTTCATGTTGAGGTTTCAACACTTGAGAGAAGTAGAGATGACATCGGAGACGAGTAACAGCAGCTAGGGCAAAATCATCGAGATACCTCTTATGTGCATATATCTATTAAGTGAGACGACGTCGTGGTAGGGTGCATCTCTGATGGACGAGACGACACCGTAGCAGGACGCATTTTTGTTGGACGAGGCGACACCGTAGCAGGGTGTATCTCTGATGGACGAGACGACACCGTAGCGCGAGAGGACTTACTCCAGCAAGGTCGGGCTGACACGAGCTCGGGCCACATCACAGAGTTTCGGTCCAGCAACAAGGGTCCAGTCCAATAACAAAAGATCCAACAGATAAACACGGTCCAAAATTATGATCTTTTACAAAGTTCATATTTTGGTGTAATACATATCTTAGCTTTGAACTAACATCAAGATAGAGTCAATGCCCTTCATGTTCCTACAAATATATTAAACCAAGTATCATATTCCTAAATAAAATATATTCAAATATACTTTATTTCTTAAGGAAATATTTAAATACACAAATGTATTTCATAAGAACTTTAAGAATATGTTTCATGAAGGAATATAGGAACCCAGTTACTTTATAATATCATTAATTGATATTATAATTTGTACACCTTTTACTTCCTATAAATTTTTTTTTGTACATATAAAAACATATTTCAAGAATTGAGATTTACCAAAAATATTTTTAGTCACAACAAAATCCTAATTTCCAACATATACAATCCCATTGATTTCCCATCTCCCTCCTTTCTCTCTTCCCGTTGGAGAACAAAAATGGAAAAGGAATGTCGGGTTGTGTTTTTGTCCCAATTTCATTTGAAATCCCTATCCAAAATGCTGTCATTTTGGCTCAATGTTTAATTTTGCAATTTGGATCTGACGAAGCCAATTTCAAGTTAATGGGTCAGAATATGGTTTTCACTTAAATCTTCTTCAATTCTCTTCAATCTTGAAGCAATTCTTTATGGGTTGGTTTTAGATCAATAAATCTATTTCTCGCTCAACAAAACTTTATAAAACACTCAAATTTGCTTCTTTACTTTAGGCCTTAGATGAGAGATTGGCCAAATACCATGAACAAGTTTTAAAAAGTCTTGGGGACCTTGCAAAGGAACAAGATGAAATGTTCAAATCTTTCAAGGCATAAAATTAGGTAGTATAGGCCAAAAATAATGAGAATTTGTTGAAAAATATCAAAAAGGTGGAGCCACCATCAAAAGAGGTGGATGAACCATTGCCAAAAAATGTGGAGCTATTGCTAGGAGATATGGAGGAGTCGCCACCAAAAGAGGTAGATGAACCGCTTTTAGAAAAGGTGGAGGAGCTTTTGCCAAAAAATGTGGAGTTGTTGCCAAAAGATGTGGAGGAGCCACCTCCATAAGAGGTGGAGGTGTTGCTATCAAATGAGAGAGAGGAGCCATTGTTAGAGCCATTGTTGTAGGAGTTAGAAGGGTTATCATAAGAGAAAACATATGAGCCTTTACTAGAAGAGGTGGAAGAGTTGCCTTTTCTTCCACCACGATAGAGTTGTGAGGTCAATTGTACTAAGGAGTTCTTCACCCACTGAGGGCAACCCCTAAAAAGTCAAGAGTTCTTCACTCATCAAGGGTGACCGGTAGAGCCTTTCTAACAATCATCTCAAGTGTTAAACGGTTGCACCTTAGGAAAAACAATGGGTTAACCCTTGAGAACAAGAGTTATTTGATGGGGTGGAGATTGTTAAGATATGACCTGGCCCAAGTTAACCTTCAGGGACAAGGGTTATTTGAAAGAGTGGGGATTGTTGAGATCAGGCCTAGCCCATTAATAATTTAAGAAGACCTACTCTAGGGTAACTAGGACTCCAAGTCCTAGTGCAATTAGGAGTTCAAGACCTAGGGTAATTAAGACTACATGCTTATATAAGGAGTCCTTAGCCTTTGAAGAATGAATCCATGAAGAGAAAATCTTATTTTATCATTAGTAGTTTTGTAGCCCTAGTCTTAGTTATCTTATAGCTTTCATAGGAGTAGTTTATCAGTAACCTTGTAATTTTGTATTGTTAGTTAATTTGCTATTGTTACTTTGTTGGAATTGGAATTTGATTGAGATTGTTATCAAGCTTGTGATTATTATATGTTATTTGAATTGAATTGAATTGAATTGAATTGAATAATACAAGTGATTTCTGTACTTGAAATTCTTGTATTATTTAATTTTGGGTTTGTGCAGGATTCAAGTCCTAACAAATTGCTCTTTCAATCAATTAGGTGGTGGGTTGTAAAGAACATCTTAATCTCTTCAATTTGACCCTTTCTAAATAATGGGTCACCAATTTTTCGTTAGAATTTTTCTCCTCTTTGTTAGCTTTCAAATGGTGTAATTTTTTCTATTATTAGAGCAGTCGCTGGTGGCCAATTTGAATTTTGGATGGCAGCATCGAGCAGCTGAAGAACCGGTGTTTCTGGGTCGCAGGTGAACAGTTATTGGGTTGCAAGTAAGGCAATTCGGGTCATGCTTCACGGTCTGAATCACACGGGCACGGGCTGGGCTTGTGCGTTTGGGTTTGTGTGTCTGGGCTGTTGGTTTTTAGAATTCACTAAATGGTCCAACATATATTTATTCATTTTCCAGTAGAATATTCGCATATTAATTTTCTTATAAAAATTAGTATAAATTATAATATTTTCATATCATAATTTCCTATTTGTCATCATCAAAATATAATATATTCCAACAGATGTGAATCATTATTGACGCGGTATGTGCGTCCCAAAATACTGAATGTCAAACTTTTAGGTTCACGGAGGGTCAAGCAGTATAGGTACATTTGCCATTCAGATAGCTAAATACCAAGAAGCAAGAGTGTTTGTCATCGCAGGTCCATTATCGCTTTTCTTCATATGCATAGGCTTAGTTTCCATGTATTCATAATTTTGAAATCTTGATTGTTAGGGAGTGAGGAAAAATTAGCTTTTTGTAAGAAGCTTGGAGCTGATCTGTGCATCAATTACAAAATAGAGGATTTTGTCAAACGGGTGAAGGAAGAAACAAGTGGAAAAGATATTTTCTTTTATTAAAACATTGCTTTGCCTAAATGTTTAAAGAGATTGATATGCCTGTATTGTCCTTTCTGCCACGAGGAAAAACAAGTAACAACTATTCAATGGCAGGCGTTGATGTTATTCTGGATCACATGGGAGCATCCTACTTGGGGCAAAACATTGACAGCTTTAATTTTGATGGGAAGCTTTTTATTATTGGCACCATGGGGTGTGCAATCGGCAAAGTTGATCTTTGTGCTCTCCTCGCAAGTTGCCTCACTGTGCAAGTTATGGCAGTTGATACCTGTTTAAGTACTATAGCTCTGGAGTTGGATGAATTAATGTTTCTCATTCCAGTTACTTTTCTCTATGGTCTTACTGTGCGCGGCTGCCGGATCATTCATTCCTGATCATCATGGATATCTATAGATTTATCAATATATGCGACTTATAACATGATATCAGGCATATAGATTGCGCATTGGGATGCTGAAGCTAACATAAACATGCTGTATGATAAAACATAGTGGGGAGACTTACCGAGAGTGCTATATTTGACCTCTGAATGCATGCCTTTCCTGATAGGAAAGACATATTATCTGTTGCTGGGCACTAAGAAAACTATGCCTTATCATACATTATTTTCTAAGGAGGGATATGGAGAACGATGTTTGGGTGTTCCTAACTAGTATTTCCAGAGGGGGGAGTCCCCCTCCTCCGTCCCCGTGTGCGCGAGTTAAAAAATGTATTTCCAGAATGAGGTTTTTTTCTACCGTTTGGATTGGGAATATTGGGTTATGGGAATGAAAAAATAAGCAAAAGATGAATCTGGTCTGGTTCCATAATGTTTCCGTAACATTTGAACCTCTTTAATTAAGCTTCTGCCGGCTTCCTCCTAATCTTTTAGCCCAATGTTCTTACTAATTATTCTTTTTGAACTCCCACTCAGGGGAAATTGTTCACACAGGATCGTTGGATTATGTCTCCTGCATGTGCTTTGTTTTTCATCTTGCATCTCTGTCATTGGTTCATGAAAGCTCCCATTTTGTGGTAAATTGCATAGACGGATTTCCCAAAATTGCTAACTTGCTCCTTGAATCATTACTTGGTTTATAATCTTTCTTGTGTTTGTTCTCCATAAAGATAGTAAATGCCCTTTTATTTTAGTATATATCTTTCATTGCTTTTTATTTATGGTGGGTTGTGCATGTAGCGGCTGGATTGCGGAATAAAGTCCAGAAAACAAAGCAGTGATTGTTGATGAGGTTGAGAAGATTGTTTGGCCTGCAATTGAGGCAGCCACTGTTAAGCCAATGATGTGCAACTCCCTTCCATTATCTGAAGCAGCAGAGGCTTACGGCCTCATGGAATGCAGCGATCATATCGGAATGATACTCTTATTCCATGATGCTGAGGATGAACTGTAACTGGAGTGGGTATGGAACGCTATTACTTCTGCATTTATTTTTGTATTGCAATTTGTGAATAGAGCCAGCCTGATGGATCTTGGACTCTTTGGTCTTAACTAGCATTTTAAATGCTCATGAAGATACATAAAATAATAACTACTTCATTTTTGACAAAATTCTGAAATCTGTGAATCGAGCTCTCCAGCATGCATGTTCGTTTTTTATGATTACATGGCGGATAAAGTAATGGATCTTGCAGTTTACGAAAGCTATGATAGAACTTCCTGCATTTTTCGTTCATTGTAAGTAACTAAGAAGCAGCCAGAAGATGTTACTGTGTTGCTTACTAGTTGAGTGTGATTTTGTGACCAAACCTTCATCTGGAGAAGAATGGTTCTGTAAGAAAAGGAGATAATGGGGACGAGTGAGCTGAATTCGTCTGTATTGCTGTGTTATCGATTACAAAGGTGATGATGTACATATATAGGGACGTAGCCCAATCTAGGAAAGGAAAACTAATATACATAATAAATACAATAATATTGACCCTTAATCATAGGCATCAATATGGCAAGTAATTAGGTGAGGCAGCTGGATATTAACACTCCCCCTCAAGCCGGAGATTTGAACAGGTCAAATACTCCGAGCTTGGAGAGAAGATGCTAATGTTGTTTGCTGTTGAGTGCCTTAGTAAGAAGATCAGCAGGTTGTTCTTTGGTTGGCACATGTCGTGTTGTGATGACCCCTTGTTGCATCTTTTCTCGTACGTAGTGACATTCGACTTCAATATGCTTCGTGTGTTCATGAAATGTAGGATTGGCCGCTATCTTCTCTGCAGCCTCATTATCACAATGTAGCAACGCTGGGCGCTTCATGTGAAAACCAAAATCCTAAAGTAGCCCAATGATCCAGACTATTTCACAAGTGGTGAGTTGCATAGCTATGTATTCTGCTTCAGCTGAGGATAGAGACACAGTGGGTTGTTTCTTGGAGCGCCATGAGATCAGAGAGTTTCCCAACATGATGCAGAAACCTGTGGTGGATCATCTCGTCATAGGGCATGTGCTATAGTCTGAGTCGCAGTACGCTCGTAGCTCAAAAGGTGAGGATGATGGGAACATGAGACCTAGGCCTGGACAACTCTTAAGATATATGATTACCTTTAGAGCTGCTTCCATGTGGGATTGTTTTGGATCATGCATGAATTGACTAAGAAGTTGTACCGGGAATGTGATGTCAGACCTAATCAGTGTCAGGTAGATCAGTCGTCCAACCAATCGTTGGTAAATCGATGGATCATCGAGAAGGGGATCATTCTGTGGTTTGTCTGATCCAGCATCATATTCAATGCTAGTGAATTTTTTGTTTTGCTCCATAGGAATAAGTGAGGGTTTCGAACCAGCTAAACCAGCTTCAGAGATAAGTTCCAGAGCATATTTACGCTGACATAGTGAAATCCCATCTGGAGAACGAGCAATTTCGAGTCCTAAGAAGAATTTGGAGAGGCCAAGATCCTTCATGAAGAAGGTACTGTGCAAGTATTTTTTGAGATCTGAGATGGCCTCTTGACTATTTCCTGTGATCAATATGTCATCAACATAGATAAGTAATGCCACAAAAGAGTTACCTCTCTTCTTGGTGAATAAGAAGTAGTCGTGATAAGACTGGTTGAAACCATGCGCAATAAGGGCGCTAGTGAACTTGGCATTCCACTGCCGGGAAGCTTGCTTCAACCCATAAAGCGATTTCCGCAATCGACATACACGAGGCTCCCCCTGATTGGGAAATTCGGGGGGAAGCTCCATGTAGACCTCTTCGGAAAGATCACCATGGAGAAAAGCATTCTGAACATCCATCTGATAAAGTGGCCAATGATGGGCGGCAGCAATAGTGATGATGAGGCGAACAGTGACATGTTTTGCAGTGGGAGAGAAAGTGTCCTGATAGTCAATTCCTTCACGTTGGTTGAAGCCCTTGGCAACTAAACGAGCTTTGTAACGTTCAATGGAGCCATCAGTACAATATTTCACCTTGTATACCCATTTACAGCCAATAGGACGACGACCCGGGGGCAAAGGAACAATATCCCAAGTGTGGTTGGCCGCAAGGGCCTGAAGTTCAGTATCCATGGCTGCAATCTAGTTGGGATTTTGGGCGGCTTCAAGATAGGTGGTGGGTTCGGTAAGGGCAAAGATAGAGACAATAAAGTGCTGGTGAGGGGGATAACATTGGTGTAAGGAGACATAGTTGGAAATGGGGTATAAGGAAGTGTTGTTAGATGAGGAAAGGGTGGGACATATGTAGTCAGCGGTCCAAATGGGAGGATGGGAACTGCGGCTAGAACGACGTAGGGGGGGAATGAGGGTCAGCAGAAGGGGTGGAGGGAGTGGTATCAAGAAGGATCGGGGTAGGAGTAGGATCAGGGGAAGAGGTTGGGGGAGAGGGAGTCAAGACCGGTGCAGAGGGGTTAGACATAGGGCCAGAGATAATGGGTGGAGCAGGTGGGGGCGAGGAAGAAGTGTCGGGGGTGGAGAAATGAGGAAGATCAACTGGTAGCGATGAAGAAGTGTATGTATCAGGATCCGGCTCCGCTGGGGATGACGGGGCGATCAGGCTGTCCGAAGAAGAGGAGGAAGAAAAAGGAAAAATTGTTTCTTGAAAAACAACGTCATGACTGACAAAATTTTTTTTGGATTGGGGATCATAGACACGATAACCTTTTTGAGATGGGGGATAACCCATGAAAATGCAAGGAGTAGCACGAGGACTAAATTTGTCACGAGGTCCTAAAGTGGTGGCATAACAGCGGCAACCAAAGACACGAAGATGGTCGAGAATGGGAGGTTTGCCAAATAAGAGTTCAAAAGGGCTAAGACCATGAAGAGAGGAAGAGGGAAGGCGATTGATTAAATATGTGGCCATGAGGATGCAATCACCCCAAAAGGAAGAAGGAATATGTGCCTGAAACATGAGAGCACGAGCAACATCTAATAAATGGCGATGTTTGTGTTCAACAACTCCATTTTGTTGGGGAGTGTGAACACAGGAAGATTCATGGGAGATTCCCTTGGAAGAAAGAAAAGATCGACATTCAGAGGAAAAAAATTCGGAGCCATTGTTGGAGCAAATGCGGCGGACAGAAACATTGAATTGGGTTTGAACCAAGGAGAGAAAATACTGAATTTTTGAAAAAACTTGACTTTTAAATTGAAGAAGAAATGTCCAAGTGGCACATGAAAAATCGTCTACAATTGTGAGAAAATAACGAGCACCATCATGGGTAGGGGTGTGATGAGGACCCCAAACGTCCATGTGAACGAGTTCGAAAAGGGATTGAGTAATAGTTTGATGAGTGGGAAAAGGGTGACATGTTTGTTTGGCGAGGGGGCAAATGGGGCAAGAAAAAGAAGAAGGGCATGAAATAGATTGACCAGAGGAAGGAAAAGTTTTTAAGGAAGAATGACCAAAACGTTGATGTAAGAGATCATAACTAATATTATTAATAAAAACTGGATTACAATCTTGACGCTGTTGGGAAGTACAATCAGCGGATTGAAGGGAATTTAAATAATTGGAGAAAACAGAATGAAATTTTTTTGGAAAAGTAGAACAAAGATAGTAAAGTCCTCGATCAGCCTTGCCGAGCCTGATCAGAGCCCCAGTCGTACGGTCCTGAAAAACACAGAAATCATCGAAAAAAATTGCCACACAATTGTTGTCATGGGTTAGTTTTTGAATGGATAATAAATTGTGTTTAAAACGAGGAGCATATAAAATATTAGTAAGATGTAAATTTGGATAAGGTTGACATCGACCAATATGGGTGACTGGACTAAGTGAACGATCAGGTAATGTGATGTGTATGGGTGCAGCACATGGTGAGAAAAAATCGAGAATTGATAAATTGCAAGTGATATGATCGCTAGCCCCAGAGTCGATAATCCATAATGACGAAATAGGAGAGGTGGATGAGGTCGTACCAGAGAATGGGTCAGAAGAGCCCATTTGGTTGATGAGAGTCATGAGTTTGTGCTGTTGGTCCGCATTGAGGTTGAGCCCAGTGGAGCCGCCATAAATACTGCCTGGGCTTGGGGGGTGATGGCCTAATAAACCCGGGCTAGGGGTGGGCGGATAACCTAAAAAAGAAGATCCCACAGTGAAGTCCAGAGCTGGGGGACCATACCCAGGAGGCTGATAAGGCCCAATGGGGAGATGGGCTGACTGATCAGAGGCGGCCTGGTGGGCAGTGGGCCTCCTTTTAGGGTTCCCGTGCGGTCTGGGCTTATTTCTGGGTGGATAGCCCACCAGGAGATAGCAGGCCTCGCGTAAGTGGCCTGGGTGCTTGCAGTGAGTGCAAGTGGGCCGAGGCGCGATGGAGGCCTGCTGGGTCGAATGCGGGTGAGTCCTGCGTGACCCAGCGGGTGAAGGGTCTGGATCAGGAGACCAACCCGGGTTGGTGAGAGCGGATCCCGACCCGTCTAATGTGCGGCTGGAGCGGTGAATCTGGAAGGCCCGATTATCGCCGACGAAGGTGCTTCGGCCGTCACGGGAGGACTCTGGTGGAGTTCCTGTTTGGCGAGGCTGTAAATCTTCTCTAGATTGGGAAGAACTTCGTGGGAGAGAATGTTGGAGCGAAGGTTGTGAAATTCCTCCGGGAGAGCGAGGAGAAATTTGAGGGCTCGATCTTCTTCCTCGCATTCACGGACCATTTGGTGAAGTCGGGCACTGCAGGAGCAGGTCAGAGGAGGTTGCTGCACATCAAGATCATTCCAGAGCGACTTGAGGCGGAGAAAGAAAGAGGTGAGTTCTTCGGCGGAGGCGTCGGAAGGGAGGCGGAGATCGCTAATCGCATGCTTCAGAGAATATTTTTGGGTGCCGCTGATTTTGTCGAAGCTGTCGGTGAGGAGGGCCTAGATTTCGGCCACCGTCGGAGCTGTCGAAACCATGTGCTCCAGCGTCTGAGTAACCGAGTGGGTCAGCCAAGTCTTGACGGCGGCGTGGCATTGGTCCCATCGAACGGCGGCAGCGGCATCGTCAGAGGGGCGGGGAAGTTTCCCCTTGAGAAACCCCATCTTGTTGCAAGCGGTGAAGACGGTCCAGATTTGCTCCTTCCAGACGTTCCAGTTGGCCTCGCCGGTGAGTTTCTGAGAAACGATACAAGATGGTTGTAGATCGGCGGCCGTGAGGTGGTAAGGATCTTGAAGAGGAGAAACGGGGGTGGAAGGAGGGGTAGAATTCGGGTTTCCAGTGGGAGAATCAGTGTTGGTGGTGGCGGAATTAGGATTCACGGCGGCCATCGGAGGTATGGGTTGCGGCGGCTAGGGTTTCGGGGTAATTGGGTAATTAGGAAAGAGGGCAAAGGGTAAGAGGGTAATATGTGCTAGGGTTACGAGGGCAAGGATGGAAAAAAGAAAGAAATGGCACGATGGTGAATGGATGAAAAATAAAGGGCAGCGATGGAAGAAAGAGAGAAAAGGTGGGGTTAGGTGGGAAAAAAAAGGGCACAAACGGAGGTCGTGCGTAAAAAAAACAGCAAAAGCTCGAAGCTTGATCCCGAAGAGAATAGCGGAAGCGAAAAAAAATTGGTCTCAGAAAACGATTGGCTCATGTACCATGTAAGAAAAGGAGATAATGGGGACGAGTGAGCTGAATTCGTCTGTATTGCTGTGTTACCGATTACAAAGGTGATGATGTACATATATAGGGACGTAGCCCAATCTAGGAAAGGAAAACTAATATACACAATAAATACAATAATATTGACCTTTAATCATAGGCATCAATATGGCAAGTAATTAGGTGAGGCAGCGGGATATTAACAGGTTCACAGCTTACGTTATCCATCCGACAATAGGCTTCAAATACGGCCGTGGGTCTGCTCGATGGCAGCTTGATCAAAATTCTTCAGAGGCCATTTAAACGATAACTTACATATAGAATGTTTTACAATATGTTGTAAGAAATCATCATCGTGAGAGAATTTGTGAATTTCATAAATAACATCATGAGAAGGACTCATTATGGCTCTCATATATGCAACCGATTCATTTGTGGTTTTGTTAGACGCTCGAGGAACCAAAGCATTCTTCATGTTTCTGGACTCTGTTAAAGAATGTTATGAGGTTGTGGTGAGTTCCCTCAAATCAGTTGTGATTTGTTCTGCAATGTTCCTCTTTTTAACATATCATTTCCCCACTAATGTTTTTATTTTTAATTTTGTTAATTGTTTCCAAGTGATTGCAAAGTTGCTGGCTTTGATGTATAATTTCGTGAATATATGTACTAGCAAAAACATTGTGCCTTGTGGTATTAAAGGAAGAGAGATTCATCATTCATTTCCAATGATCCTTTTCCAGGTGGGGAATTGCTTGCACAAAGAGCTACATAGTACGCAATGGTTCCTTCGCTAAAGAAGCCAATCAAGATAAAGGTAGTCCTGTCGCTTCACATCTAAAATTATATATATTTTTTCTTTTTATAATCTTTTGTAATGACTTATAAAACATATTTTATGATTTTTTTAGATTTATCATTTTTGACGATACGCTATGTATCGATTATCATCGCAACAAATAAACCCTATTTATTTGCTTTCTCTCGTAATTTTCGAATAAGCTCAACCCTCGTTTGATGGATAACTCAATACTCTATATCCTCTGCAGGGTCCTTCCTCCAACATCTACGCCTATCCGCATCCCCAAGACTGAAAAGAAAAATCTAACATCATCCTACGGCCAAAGGCATTTGAAGTTTTGTGAAACAATCAACTCTTCATTAGTGCCACCAAAAACAAATTATCTATCATTTAAAAGGCATACATCATTCTAGCCATCCGGTATATCACTTGTTGAGGTCCCAGTGCGGTAGAAATTTTTTTGAGCAAGCCACTAATAGCATTCAACACATTCAGGATTTCAATGAGCAGCATTTACTTTAAGTCAAATTTAGCTGTTGGTCTGCAACATATACCAGTGTTTTAATTCGCGTTACAAGCATCTTCATTACTGTTGGAAATACAAAAAATCTTCTGCCACATCCGCCAAGTTCAAAAAGACAAAAGGACAAGTAAAAAGGGGGGAAAAACACCAGAAGTTATAGATAGGAAGAATCCTATTAAATTGACCTTATTCAATTTACTTACCTACAATCAGTTTTGCTCCTGGTTGGCCCTGCTTCCTTTCAAAATGATCCCCTAGACCAAAATGAGCCATTAGTAACCAGACAAAGGTGAGAAACTCTCCTCCTTTTCCCAGTTGTGCAACATGAATGGTAGCCTTGCAGTGGCTTGCAGCATACAAGAGCAATTTCACCCACACTTCATTCATTAACTTCCATCTCGTTTGTCCGTCTAATTTTTTTAGCTCTTTAGCGAGAATACATGCATCAAATAACACAGATTTGCTTCTATCACCCTTAATTTTAATAGGTTCCACCTCAGTATTTACAGAAAGGATCATTTTACATGCCCACTCATGTTCTTTTTCTTGTTTTTTGTCTCCAAATTTTTTGCTGTTGAAGAATTTTTTGGCCTCAGCACTTGTATCACGAAATATTATGTGGGCAATTCGTGCTACAGCTAACATCATAGTAGGGTGCATAACAATAAGAAATAACATATAATCTGAGAGGATCTTACAAATTTCCCGTCGAATAAGATCACTGTTTTTGAGGTCATCTGTTGTATAGCACAAATCTGTAGCAATATGCCAAATTATAATGCTTTCATCATAATCAATATATGGCATCAACTTACAGTATATGCTTTGATCATTATCGATGTGCCAATTGCTGTGTCGTAGAATCCACTCATCTCGGGTTGAACCTCTCCCCTTCGCAATGTCAACGTCATATGTGGGAGTCGAGTTTGCTTTTAACTCATTAAAGACGGAATCCCATACCTCTTTTGGAAGTGGTTTCTGGGAAATGTATTTTATCGAATTATAGAAATTCTTAAGGTCCATCCCCTCAATCAATTTACTGCAAAAATGATCTACGATTGTAAATTTTGTCCATGGAAGATCTTTCAAGCAATAATCAATCAGATTAAATGTCTGTAGAGATTCAGACCACCTCCGGAATAGAACTCTCCTCTTTTGACATTCAGTATTTGTAATTGTCCTCCAATTTGTCCTCTTAAGAGTGAGAAAGTATCTTTGGATAACAAGAAAGCATCTGGCAATTGCAGCTTTCCAATTTCTGTCCCTTGAGAACTTTTGCATGTGAGCAAGAGTCCAATCAGAGCAAGCAAACATAAACAAAGCAATTGCATCCAACCCTATGGCGCCACAGAACAAGATAAAGGTAACTAGAGCATCAACTGAAAAGAAATAATCGATCTCTGATTTGAATATGAAAAAAGCTGCTATCACCGCAGAGGACGATATAATCATGAGAACGCATCCAAAACCTGAGTATACCACAACCTTTGTATAGAGAATTCCATAGATGAAGTTGAGTTCAGTTGCTAGCACTCTAAAGGCATCCCCCGAACTCCTCTTAAGGAAAAACTCCCGACTGTATTCCCGCTCACGGAAACTGAAGATGTGATCCACGATGAGACCTTTGAAGATTTCGAAGAAGTGAAAAGCATGATTCACTACCGCAAGATCATCGAATTCATCTTCATTCTTTGCACAACATGCAACCTTTGAGACTTCATTAATTTCTGGTGCCATTTTTATTTGAATTGGGAGATTAACCTCATTCAATGAGGTGTATTCCTCCATGATTTTCGCATAGTTAGGCCCTGGATCGGGTTCTTTAAGCAAGGATTCCCGGAATCTATTCCTGTTAGTGAGATACAAAGCACGTGTACGCTCACCATATTTGATGGTTCCAGCAACAAATAGGAGGATAATGGCGACCTTAAATTTGTTTCCGTAACCGTAGGATAGGATGACAAATCTAGACGCAAGTACCTGGTTCAAAACCACAAATATGTACCTCATCCAGAGAGCATTATTCTCCTCCAGAGGTGAAACAGTTATGATATCTGAACCACCAAGGTGTAGCAATAGAAAGGGAACCCAAAGTGCCTTAATATCTTCATAATACCATAAATAATCTGTACAGCTGTTCTGCTGTCGACTAGTGGAAATAAGTGCGAGTATAAGGCTGGCAGCCCGATCGACTTGGAGCTGAGCTGACGAGATCATCGACAGCAACAGCCCATCTCTTGTTCGTTTTCTAAGTGGCCCAAATAGAACAAGAATGGTGTGCAGTAGGAGGCTTAGCAGAATGTAACCCTCGACAACCATGAATGATTTGCGGGACAAAATCTGGGAGAATATCAGGCATATATCTTTCTCTAGTTTTTTGATTTCCTTTCACCTATTGGAGAAAGCTCAGAAAAAATTAATTTCTAAGTTGCTAAAACTAAAGCAAGAGACAAAGATGAACTTGTATTCCGTTGTTGTGATGGCCTACACTAGTCATATTATGATAAAACAATTCATAGTTATTTTGGATAGTTAAAACATGATTACTCATATAATAGTCGGTCAAAGAGTGTGTAATGTAAGGGTTCAATATGGAACCCTAAACAATAAATTTGTTGCTGCTTTCGCCTAAGAATAATCATCAATCTTCACAGTGAATATAATCAATTATGAAAATAATAAGAATAGTGAGACAGATTTTATGACCAAAATATGGGCAAATGGATGGCATAACTAAATAGATCGGAGGTGATGGCCCATATATTAGAGGAAAGGAAAAACCATGTAACCTGTGACAAATTGTTAAGATAAAACTGATACAACAAGGACGTTCATTATACAGTTTGTTCGGTCGTTTAAGAAGTGGAAGGTCAAGAAACTTACCTCAACTTGGCCAGATCCCTATAGAAGCTTCATAAAATCAACGATCTAAGGTTCAAAGTTTTCTCCATTTCCTACGTTTAAAATTAATACGCAATAAAATTAAGCATTTGGTTTAGGAAAACGAAAGTATTACCTGACTAAGAAACTGTTCATCTCAAGGAATCAAAGGAATTAAAGAAGTGTAAGACCACAATTTTCTTTTCATACAAAGTAGAATCTCAATCCGGAATGCAATTGATCAATTAAAAACAGATAAAACCTCTTTTTATTTACTTATTTTGGTTTATGGAATTCTCCAAAAGGTTCGTTATGCTCTCATGTAATAGCTTGGGTTACGGAAAAATCGTCCTTGAACACATCCCTTAATTTCTTCTTAGACATCACAATCATGATATAGGAAAGCAAGAAAAAAGGGGCCTTTCTTCTTCTTCTTCTTCATTCCCCCCCCCCCCCCCCAAAGGACGGAACCCTCATAAAGGGGCTTGTTTGAGGGAGCTAACCTGCAATAGTTTCAGTTCATAGAAGTCTTCATTACAAAACACACTCTTCCCTTATAAATGGTTGGAGTGACTGACTATTACAATGCCCTTATATTTTAGGTGCTTCCAGACAAAGAATAGGACATGGTCCCCTGTTTCACATTGATCCACATCAATGTCAACTACTACAATTCTCTCTGCAAACTACTAGAACTTAAAAAGAAAAAAGAAAAAAGAAAAAGAAATAATAAGCAAAAACATATAAGCACTTGAAAGAAGAAATACAGCAAATCTAGGCTCTTAAAAGAACACGTAGACTTGTTAATAAATAAATAACATAGAAAACTTGAGTTTTAAGAGAAGAAACTCAAAATCCCTAAGCCCTGGAAACAACAAACTCAAAAACACCAAAGCTTGTAAAGAAATACTTAAGAAAACTTGAGTTATGAAAGAAGAAAACCTAAGCTCTTGTAAGAACAAACTTGGAACACTAGAACATACAAACGAAAAATTCAAAAAAACATGAGCCCTAAAAAAAAAGGAACTCAGAAATCCTGAAGAATAAACTCAGAACTCCTGAACTTGTAAAGAAAAAAAATTCAGGAAACTTGAATTTTGAAAGAAAAACTTTTAAAAAAAAAAAACCTAAATTCTTGAAAGAAAAAACAAAAAAAAAAAAACTCGAGTTCTTGTGTATCATGTTAAAAAATGGAATATCAGAAAAAATAATCTCTAGTCCCGAGTTAAGATCCGAGGAATTTTGCGTAAAAAAGGGCAGAGAGAATGACTTTAGGTTGGATTTCCGTATTTTGAAAAAAGTCGCGTACAGATGATCATTTAACAAGTAATTCTTTATGCTATCAACCAATCCCTCAAATTCCTGAGTAGGCTCATATTATCAAACACGCGAAACACTCCAAACACCCTACGGTACTGACATAAGTATCAGTACGGAGAAATATGAACATGAAATCTCCAGTTTTCGGATTAAGTATATGAAACCAAGGAGCCAATGATAACTCCAACAACGTTTTTTGCAGAAAAGCACCGGTATTTCAAAACCATAAACCCAACTAGCACAGGTAGAACAACATCCTAACGCTGTAGAAAATGCAGAAAAAAGAATAGTAACTCCAGCAACAAGGTCTGAGAATGAGAGTGGGGGAAGGAGAGTTTACCTTTTAGCCTGTTGCTCGCGACTATCTTTGAGTTCAATCGGAAGAGCTGAGTCTGAGAACCTCGGGATTCAGCAGAGGCGAAAATAACTTGAACGAAGAGCAGCAGCCGTGTTGGATGGTGGCATTGCCGCCCACTTTTATGAAAGCGGTCCTCCTTTACTTTCTTTATTGACTTTTTTTTTGGGGGGTTGTATTTTAGTTTTGATGGCTTGGACATGATAAGGCACCTAAAATCCGGCACGTGGCATTATTTGGAAGCTACGCCGACGCTTCTGAATCGAAATTACTATGGTACCGCTCACTTATTTGGCACTTTCTGAATCGAAATTACCATCAACCCGCCTATTGTTTCTCTCTCAAATTATTTGGTATGATCTCCTAAAATACTTGAGTGCCTCCAAAATCCGAAGTCTCTTTTGGTTGACTCTAAAAGGTACTTATTGTCTAATTATCCAATCGAAGGCCACCATTTGATGTCTCTAAAGACTAATAAGTCCAATGGAAAAAAGTAATTGTTCAATTATTATGTCTCGTAGGAGGAGTTGAATCATTTTTCCCACCCCTGCCTTTTGTTTCTCTCTCAAATTATTCGGTTCAGTCTCCAAAGCCACTTTTTGGTGTCTTCAAAGTCTAAAGTCTCTTTTTAGTATCTCCAAGGTCGATTATTGTCTAATTATCCAATCCAAGGCCACCATTTGTTGTCTCTATAGTCCAAAGTCATCTTTTTTGTCTTTGGTGTCTCCAAAGCCATTTATTCGGTCCAAAATTACTGATGAACTTACGCTGCCTCGGATCCAGGATCCTCCCCTTTCAATCTCTGCCTTATCACTTTGCCTTGGAGCCTTCAGATCCCCTTTACCAAAAACGTTGGGGACGTCTCTACCGCCGTCGTTATTCCACAACTTCTCAATGGCCCCAAAAACTACTCCTTTTGGCGCTGAAAATACGAATCACACGGAAACTAATTTTCGATGTCACACCTAAGAGACTCTTATAAATGTATCTTGAATATCGAAGTGAACATCAAATGACAAATACAATTAAATTATAAAGTATATTTCAAATAAAATCCTTGAAATTGAGCATAGTAGTATACTCATTAAATTTCAAATTTAATTTAATATCTACCTCTAAATTCTTCCTTGAAAATAGATGTTGCATCATATTTTATGTTTATTTTTGTGTATTTCAAGACTTTTAAAAGAGTGAAGTCAAAGAACTTGGTAAAGTTAAAAATAAGCTCTATTATTTTGTTGTGTGTTATAATAAGAAAGATGTCACATCAATTCTAGAGCATGACCCATCTTTTGTAAATATAATGTTTGCATATAATGCTTTAAATTTTAAATTTTGGCATTATAGACTCATGCATATGTTTGATGTAAATTTTTTATATATTGATGAGTTTAAACATGCAAAATTCACTCAACATGAGTCTTCAATGATTTGTCCACTTACTAAATAAACAAGCAACTCTTTTCCCATGCACGATCATACAACATAGTGCATTTTTTACATGATTTATATAGATGTTTGGGAACTATATCGAATCTACAATCACAATGGATCACAATATTTTCTCACTTTGATAAATGACTTCTCACATGGACTTAGATATTCCTAATGAAAGTCAAAAGTGAGACCTACTCACAATTAGAAAAATATCTTAATCTAGTGAGAAATCAATTTATCATAGAGGTCAAGTACATCAGAATTAACAATGCTCTTGATTTTTTCAACTATCATACAAAACAACTATTTTCTTCTCAAGGTATTAAACACAAGAATTCATGTGTGCACATACTATAACAAAATGATGAAGTTGAGTGTAAATATTGCCACATTCTAGATGTTGCATGAGTTTTGAAATTCCATAGTTCAATGCCTAATAAATTTTTAGAAGAATACATATTAACATCAACCTATCTTATTAATAGAATGTCATCCTCTATTTTGTAGGGAATTACACCATTTGAGAATTTTGAAAAACCACCTAAGTTTTCTCACCTTAGGATTTTTGGATATCTATGTCATGCCACTATAGTGGGGCCAAAGGATAAATTTGCCACACAAGCGATCCCTAGCGTCTTTATAAGATATGCTCAAGGTTAGAAGGGTTACTAGCTTTATGACCCTAAGAGAAGTAAACTTTTTGTGAGTAAAGACATATGATTTTATAAGGATATTTTTTCTTTCTCATAAGTAAGGCTCAAGTCACATTCTACCATGTAGTACCTTTGACTAAACTTATTTTGAAGGCTCTAGAAATGTATAACCTCTGAGCTATCTTCTAACCTTATATAATCATTGTCTACTATTGATGATTTAGATGCCCATCAGCCAAAGATCATTATCTTGCTAGAGTCAAGCCATACTCCTATATCACTACCCCCATTAGCTAAATCTTATGACGTCTTTTTTGATAATGACATTGATGACATCATACCTACATCAAAAGACCTTATAAAATAGCAACCTCAAATAATTTCTAGATAATCCACCAAACACATTAGACCACCTCTCTAGTCCAAGGACTATATCTATTTTACCATTAATAGTGTAGAAAGTAAATCCTCCATTTATATCCTTTCGACCTACATTTCATATGATTATCATGATAGTCAACATTTTATAGCATCCATTTTTACTAACACTAAGCCAATCCATCACTATGAGGTGATTGGTAATCCTAGATGACAATATGTCATAAAATAGGGATCAAGGCATTGGAGATAAATAATACATAGGAGATAATGGACCTATCTTAGGGAAGGAAGCCTATATATTGTAACTAAGTGTAAAAAATCAAGTATAAAATTGATGAACCAGTGGAAAGATACAAGGCTAGATTAGTAGCAAAAAAAAAAAGGTGTGAATTACCCTAAGATCTGCCCTCCTTATTGGCAAGCATATTACAATTAGATGTACTCTCTCTTTAGTAGCTCAACACCATCAAAGCATTCATCAAATGGATGTTAATAATGTATTCCTGTAAGTAAATCTCAATTAAGAGGTCTATGTGAGGCTTCTATTAGAAGGTCCATATTAAAAAAGTGAGAATGTCTACAAGTTGAAGAAGGCCATCTACATATTAAAACAAGTAACTAGATAATGATATGCAAGGTTCACAAAGGCACTACAAACTGTAGGATATTAGGACTCTATGTACAACACCATAGTATTTGTCAAGGAAAAAGGTAACCTTGTATTCATTCTTATGATTTATGTTAATGATATACTTATTATTGGTAGTGATGTAGATGATACACAAGAGTTGAAGACACATTTGCGTTTGGTCTTCCATATCAAGGACTTAGAAGATCTCAAGTTTTTTTCTTAGGATTAAGGTCTTAAGAGATGTTAAAAGCATCCACTTAAGTCAGCGTAATTATATCCTTGAGCTGATAAATGATATGAGACTTAAGGGAGCTAAGCCAATTAACAATCCCTTGGACACTAACTTATCATTGACTGCATTCAAGTATGATTAAGGAACACAAGTACTTCGAGATGATGACCCCATTCTCAGTGACCCGTTGAAGTATTAGTAGCTCATAAGAAAACTAAATTACCTTAATGTCACAAGACTTGATATCTCCTACATAGTGCACACCCTAACTCAATTCATACACTCACCCAAGAATCTCATTGGGAAGTAATCATTAGACTAGTAAGTTACCTAAAGAGTTGTCCCAACATAGGTTTATTCATTTTTGCTTTAGGAAGTGGTCGATAAAATTCTATACACAAGTGAACATGTTAAACAAGTAATATAATGATGAGAAAAGTGTCGTCCCATAGAGATTGGTAAATACTGGACCAACTAATTACCAATAATGAATAACTTTTATAATTTATCTAGCAAATCAAATGATAAATGATAGAATAAACAGCTAAATTTAAGAAAACTGGATACAAGAAAATTGTTAGAGCATTCGATTTTGCCATAACTATTAGACATGAATATCAATTATTTATGCTTACAAAAGTGATAATACTCATGTGATGGTGAGATTTCCTAACTTATTCACTATTCTCTGTCTAGGTATAGTAAACATATTTAGCTTATTAATTCACTATTTCGCTATATATGAATTGAAACAAACCTAATCCATTAAGATTTATGAATATTTTTAATTCACATTGAAAGCCAAATAAATAATATGATATATATCTATCCATATTTAATTTATGGTTATACATTACAAGAAGTAACTGTATATCATCTTCTTTCAATCTCAAACATGCAAATTAAATCATTTAAGTGGTAGTTAATCACTTAAAAGCATTACATATAATAACATATAACTCATATAAATAAAATATCTTACAAAGCATAACAATTATAAGATTTATACCATCCTAATTAGGTTAATCGTAACTAAAACAAAGTAAACTAAAACATAAGATTAGAACAAATAAGAACAATGCTAAAAATTGAACAAAACATCTTAAATTAAAAACAAGAAAGTTGTTACTAATGTCTTCATTCTAAAGAAACTTTGCACAACTCTACACATTAGAAAGGAAATCAGAAACTATTTGGAATGAAAGTAGAAAAACACATTATCACACTGTAATGTGCTAGCGACATGTGTTGCCATGCGCGACCGCTTGTTCTACATAGAAATTGTCAAAAATGCATAGGGTATTCAGATATGCCCTTAGCCTACATGAACTGGAGAAAACAAATGAGATTTGGAGTATTTCTATATAGGTTCTCACCCACCTCTAGAAAGAAAATTAGATCTGCCAAAAAACATGTAGATGTGATAGGAAATTGTTGGAAATGCATGAAAACGGTTCCAGATGGTGTTCGCATGATCTTGGACTCATCTTTCACCGAAAAATGTAGCTTTTTCCGTTGCCAAAAAAGTCAAACAGCAACGGTGTTCTAGCCGGCTTTTGCACGATTGTCTTACCCGTCGCAACTTTCTTCTTTATGTTTGCAAAAAGCCCATCTCTACTCAAGTTTCTCCTTTCTTCTCTTTTCTCTTTCTCTTCCTTGGTTTCTCTCTTTTTTGTTTCTCTTCTTGCTGCTCAACAATCTCACCTTCATGTCTTTGCATTTCTTTTTCATTTTTTTTGGCTACCCACTTGCTACGACCAAAAGACTTCTCTTTTGTTTCTTTGTCTTGCCTAGTTAGTCTCTATTATTTTCCTTGTGCTTTTTCTTTCTATTTGTCCAATGTATTGCTTCATTTCTTTTGCTTTTCTGCTATCTTGGGTTTGCTGTGTGAAACAAATAAAATTTTAATAAATATAAGAAAACCCAAATTTCATTTCATAAATATTCATCATATATTGCCCAAGGTAATCAAAATAATTTTATAAAAATAGACTTATCAAAACCCCTAAACTTAAATGGCTCGTCCTCAAGCAAAAACAATAAACAAAATATATTGACAAACCAATCCTCTCCATGAAATTCTCCCATAATTACTCAACTTAACAATTCAAAGAAAAGCATAACTTTCTTCCAAACATTGCAATTAATTTATAAGGTAAGATAAACTCTTAACTATGCTGACCACAGAGGTGTGTTTGTGAATCCACATTTTTTTCAATTACATGCATTTCAAATAAATCCACATCAGCATGCAACCTTTTAAAATCTTTAACCATACCTCATAGGTTTACTTGTCATTCCTCTCTCTACTAATGTAAGCTACTTATCTAACTAAGAAACAATAAGACTTTCATGAGCTTATAATGTAAGGTTAGGCTAATGGTGATGAGATAAAAGTTATTTAAGCTCAAATCACCCATGAACATATTAATTTCTAAGATCTCATTAACTCTAGCCTCTCTTTACCTTTTTACTCCTTGAAGATAATATTTCTGCCACTCTTTATTCTCATTCTTTCCTATCCAAACATGTTTGATTTCACATGGAATTTAACACTAGTAAAAGCCACAATCATGCATGCAATAATAAATCAAAAGTAAGAGTACTTTTAAGTATAGTCACCTCAATCCTCTCTTATCAATGGTATTCAATTACTATGCTTAAATGTCTATTTCAAAGAATTGTGTGACTTGAATTTAACAAAAGATAATGAAATAATTCCATCCTAAAGCATATTTTTTTCTTTTCCTTTTTTCCTCCTTTTCTTCCTTTTCTTCCTTTTCTTCCTTTTTCTTCCTTTTTTTTGTTTTTACATTTTCATTTGCATAAATGACATACTATGCCTCACACAATCATTGTAATTAATTTCTTCCCATGTTCCATTCTTTCCCTTAACTTCCTTATGCTAAAATAAACTTGTACACCAAAAGCCAATATGTTCATGGGCGTGAGACAATGGGATAAATTAGTCAAAAGGCTAATATATATATATATATATATGGGTGTCATTAAAAAAAAATTAGATAAGAATCAAGGCTCAGTGAGATGATTGGTGATACGAAAACAAAGTTAGCTTGAAAGACTTAATCGATTCAAAGATGGCCTAAATCATTTTCTTGGTTAGATACAGTCTAAGATTTTACCTCAAGAGAAAATCCAGCAAATTATAAGATCTGGGTGAAATCCCTTCACATGAATGTTCTTTAGAGATATACACAATTTTTTAAAAAAAAAAATACAAACTTTTAGTACTCAATAGGTGAATTAACATAATTAGAATCACATTTAACTTACATTATAATTGTAGGTTTGAACAAAATTTATATCTCCCTAAGAATCACCAAGAATTCAAAATGAGGGATCCAATCAAGCCAATCATGATACAACACAACCACAAAAAAAAAAAAAAAATTACACATAAAACAAACTTCTAACATAAAACATAATTTTCAACAGAATACAACATTTCAAACACAAAACAAAATTTCAAACATAATAGTAACAACAACACCCATAAACTTGAATAAAACAATGTCTATAATACAAAAAGAAAATAAAGCTATAATAAAGAAGGAACAAGGAAACACCTCTGATTATAGGCTATGTCAATGTGGAGTTGTGATAAAAATATGATGACAAGTTTCCAACAAATAAAATAAAAAGAAAATACTTGGGTTGACTTCTAAGAAGTGCTTGCTTTATAGTTACCAACCAAACCATGTTAGATGTTATTACTCAAAGAGGATGAAACTGTAACAATTTTGAAGACAACTTGTGTTATAGGATGGTTAAGTACTCTTCAATTAACCTCACTATCTTATCCACTTTTAGCTTCCTTTTGCTTTCTGATATCTCTTTTAAAAATTCTGTATAACTAGGTATTTAAGAAGATCATCTGCAAAAAAAATGTTAATGTGCAGTTTTTTAAATACATCAGTAAATTTTGAAAACTACTTATCTATTTTATGTTGCCAAAGTCTTTAGGAAGATGGAGTTAAAGGCATATAGGGCTTAGGATTATTTGGGAATAGTTTGCTCTTGGGTGCCTCATTGGGTTGTGTGGTGACATTGTTATCCATATCTTTGAAAATCTCCTTCTCAATATCATCTTCCCCCATTTGCTTGCCACTTGTTAGGGTTATTACCTTTATGCTAAGGCTTTTCTCCGTGTTGCTTGACAAAAATCCATGTTGTCTTTATGAGATCGTATTAACTAATTAACCCATTTGCACCTTTAAATTTCTAAGTAAAGCTTCTTGGTTCTCAAAATCTTGCTTCAATACTCTACATAAAGTTTTGTATGGTGGTGGCTAAGTTGGTGATTATATCTTCCAAGTTAGGCTTTGCCTTTTTTGTTTGCTTTTGGTTCTACAATATGGCTTTAGTACTTTTCATAAAGCTTTGTGTGGTGCTAGCCATCTTGGTGATCATGTTCTCCAAGTTAGGCTTCACCTTTTTTGTTTGCTTAAATGTTGGTGGCAATCTCATTTAATTTAGGTTACTCCATGAAATATTTTGATGGTTGTGTCATCCCGAATTATGTTGGAGTACAAATCATTTTATAGCCTACTCAGAATTCCAACAAAATTAGCATATTCATTATAATTGGCAAAAAGGTTACTTACTTGACATTCCATGCTTGCATGCCCTCCACCATAAAAAATCACATGCTCTATTCTTATTAAGCATTTTCAATTGTATGCATATTTTGGTGAAAACATCTACTTCATTTATTGGCTTGATTTTAAAATGGTTTGCTTGAATTGTGGCCTCTTGGTACTTGATGTGGCACCTTGGAATGTTGGTGTAGCATAGTCTCTTAAAGCTATTTGGTATTAATATTAATTAGCAATAGATAGCCAATCCCTAGCAATAGCACTAAAAACTTGTTTAATCAAATTCTACATGCAAGTGGATATGTCAAACAAGAAATATATTGATGAGAAAAGTATTGTCCCATAAAGATTGATAAATATTAGACCATCTAAAAACTAACTGTGAATAAATTTTACAATTTATCTAGCAAATTAAAATGATAAAGGATAAAATAAACAACTAAATTTAAGAAAACTTAATACAAGAAATATATTAGAGTATCCAATTTTACCCTAACTCATATAGATGAATGTCAATTATTTATGCTTGCAAGAGACATAATACTAATGTGATGATAAAATTTCTTAACTTATTCATTATCCTATGTTTAGGTATAGCAAATTTATTTAGCTCATTAATTCACTATATTTCTATATGTGAATTGAAATAAACCAAATGCATTAAGATATATAAATATTCCTAATTTACACCGAAAGCCATATAAATAATATGATATATGTCTATCCATATTTAATTTATGGTTGAACATTACAATAAGCAACTGTATATCATTTCCTTTCAATCTCTAACATGCAAATCAAATCATTTAAATGGTAACTAATTACTTAAAAATATTAAACATAAAAATATATAACTTACATAAATAAAATATCTTACAAAATATAACAATTATAAGATTCATACCATCAAAGTTATGTTAAATTGTAATTCTAACAAAGTAAACTAAAAACATAAGGTTAGAACAAATAAAAACAATGCTAAAAATTAAACAAAGCATCTTAAGTTAAAAAAATAAAAACTGTCACCACAATGTCTTCATTCTAAGGAAACTTTGTGCAATTCTACACATCATAAAGGAAATCAGAAACTGTTTAGAATGAGGGGAGAAGAACACACTGTCACATCATCAGGTGCTACTGCCACACGCCACCATCATGCACCACCACTCGTTCTGCACAAAAATTGCTAGGAAGATGCACAAAGTACTCAGATTTACCTTTAGCCCATCATAATTAGAGAAAACAGATGAGATCTAAAGTATTTCCATATGTGTTCTCACCCACTGCTAGAAAGAAAACCAGATCCACCGAAAAATGTGTAGATGTGATGGAAAATTCCCAACAACATTCTCTTCTCTTTTTTTTTCTTTATTCTTTTTTCTTTTTTAATATTACAATGCACACATCTAACTCTTGTATATGGGATGTTAAACTTCAGACCTCACGATTAGAGCCCCTATTAACTCACCATTGGGCTAATTAACTCACGATTCTCCTCTCTTTCCCCTTCTCTTTCTCACCCTTGTTTTCTCTCTCTTTTGTTTCTCTTCTTTCTGCTTGACAATCTCACCTTTGCGACAATGCCCTCATCTTTGCTTTTTTTATTTTTATTTTTTATTTTTGTTTTTGGCTGCCCACTTGTTATGACCAAACGATTTCTTTTTTGTTTCTTTTTCTTACTTGGCTAGCTTATCCTCTTTTCCTTGTGTTTTTTCTTTCTATTCTTTCAATGTGTTGCTTCATTTATTTTGTTTTTCTGCTATCTTAAGTATGTTGTGTAAACAAATAAAATTTCAATAAATATAAGGAAACCCAAATTTCATTTCATAAATATTTGTCATATATTGCCTAAGGTAATTAAAATAACTCTAGAAAAATAAAGTTATTAGTAAGTTACATGATAAAAGCTTATTATGACTTAGACTAAATGCAAGGTTGGCAAAAAGTCAATTATTGGCATCTACATTACTCTTAGGGATGCACTCATTTCATGGAAAAACAAGAAACAAGTTGTAGTGTTTCTCTCCTCCACATAAATAGAATATAAGTGATGAGCCATACATCCTATGAAGTCATTTGATTGTTAGGGCTTCTAGGAGATATGAGAGTTTAAGTTTCTTGCCTTATGACCTTGTATTGTGACAATAAGGCCACCATGAAACTTGTTGTCAATCCTATGGTACATCAATGCATCAAATACATAAATGTTGATTGTTACTTCATCTAGAAAAAGATCCAACATGGCCTCATCAAGATAAGTCATAACTAAAGAAGATTCTAGATAAACCTCAATGGCTTTTATGTGGAACTTTCTAAGATTTAATTAGGAAATATTTTAGTAAAAAATTCTAAAACTCAATTTAAGATAGTAGGATTAAATGAATCATAGCCATTCGTTTATATCCTTCATCCTTGTATATAGCTGTAGTTCCTTCTTGTGGACTCAAAGTGTATAGAGAAAGCCATAAGCCTTATACTCTCTCTTTGTGTGCAACATAAATCTCTTTCCATAAAACCTTTTTCTCCTTGCTTTTTACACTTCTTTTTCTTTATCTTGTGAGTAAGAGTCAAGTTGACTTAGCCATTCCGGAGAAAGGAAATGTATTAAGTACTGCACGGAATCTTAGAATTATCTAACTCGATGACAGTTTGCACCTTTCAAAAATTGAACCGAAATGTAATAGTAATATGGTTGGTTCAATTGTAATAGTAATGCTGATGTAGTCAGGTCCCTTGCTAGTCGACTGGGACTCTTGACTCAGCAGTCCAACGTCTAACCATGATGAGGAGGTGACATTTGCTGACGTTGAATTCGGATTTCTTTTATTTTGTTACATCGTGGTCGCCCAAACGCAATGGTTGCTTTTGACTCCCCGGATGTTGCGCTCTCTGGCAAAATTAATCACTTCGTTGCTCTCGTGAGGTAGCTAGGTTGCCACTATTCTCTCATCATAACCTTCAACTATTTAGATAAATTAATAACAAACTATAGCAAAATAAAAATTGAAGGAATCCTCGTTGAAAAATATCATTTTTAGTAAAATTTGAAAGTTTTTAATTTTTAATTTTCATAATTTTGTAATATTAGGTATATTCTTATATTTTTATACACTATTTTTTATTAACATAAATTTATATTTCAACCAAAAAAAAAGGGAAGAATTTCGATATAAAACGATCAGACCTGTTCTATAGTTTGGAGAACATATTCTGAGAGCACCCAGCTCAAATGGGGATTTTCCTTTGTACGGCCTCTCTAATTTGATTACTTCTACCTGGTTCTTTCCTCACCTAATCGTAGCAAACGAAAAATGGCTCCTGGCCAGAAATTAGGGGCACATCCGTCGTTTTGTAGCCCAGCAAAGATGCTTATAAGACAGGTAAAGAGTTAGAAAACACGGAATCAGTGTTTTATACGTCGATAAGTAAAAATTAAATGAAGAGAGAATTAATATAGAAAGCACCTGAAAAGGCAAGTCTAGTTGACTTCTGCTTCCGGTCTTTGTTTATGGTCTCTTGAAGCTCTCAGACCCCATCGCATCCCATTCATCTCGAAGATCTCCAGATGGTAAAACTCCCATCCCCTCACACTATCCGTTCTCAGGCTTAAACCTTAATGTTGTCGTTCGTATGCTCTGCACTGCGTTATCTATATGGTTACGATTTTTGTTCCATATATGTTGTTGGGTTTGTGGATATGAAAACGTCAGTTTTCGTGTTTGATGGCAAATCTTGGCTCGGAAGTCCTGCCTCACGGTGACTGATTTCTCTTGTGAATGTCTTGGACACGACGCTGTCGTCGGACCAGTCTTCTGGTGCAGGCCCCCAAAGATGTCCATAAGGTAAACTCTCATCTTCTCACAGTATCCATTCTCAGGCTTAAACCTTGATGTTGTTGTTCGTATTCTAAATGGTTAAATATTTTTTTTCCCCCCACGTATGTTGGTTGGGTTTGTGGATATGAAAACGTCAGCTTTGACGTTTGAAGGCAAATTTGGCTCGGAAGCTCTGCGGGACGCTGAATGGTTTCTCTTGTGAAAGTGTTGGACACGATGATGTCGTCGGACCAGTCTTCTGGGGAAGGCGCCCACGTCCGTTTGACTGACCAAGACAGAAAATATTCCTCTCCGTCGAGACATGTGGACGGCCTCAAGCAAGTTCAGGACTCCATCTCAAAAATCCAAACTGACAACGGAAGCAATGATGTTAATCACACCGTCTGGGGGCCATCTGGCCAGGACGATTGTCAAGGCATACTCAAGGAAATCGAAGAGTTCAAGAACGACCTAGATTACATTGCAGACTCTTTAAAAGAACTAGGGGAATTCGAGGGCAGAGCCAGTCGTCTCCTTTATGGTGGTGCCCTACAAGCCGAGGAACTATCAGAAGAACTTCGTGCCGCTAACAAGATTGTGTCCGAGTTGAAACTCCGGATCCCATTACCTCAGAAGTTGTCCTTCAGGGACTTCGATGCCCGTCGGCGCACACGGGATAGTGACGGGCTTGACAAATGCGAGGGGGTTGACGAATCGACAGGCACGCATTTTCAGGCCCAAATTCAGGAGAGATTAGCTGCCAAAGACTTTTCGCGAGTTTTTGAGAGTCTTGACCAGAGAACACAGATGTGCTTGTTGTGTTTTGCAGTAATTCCGGAAAATGAGGTCGTAAAAAAGAGGTTTATGATATATTGGTGGATTTCAGAAGACTTTGTAAGCCAAGATGAATTGGATGCCGAAGAGAGCTACAAGGAAGCTGATAGAATCTTTGAAAAGCTGGTAACGGAGGGCTGCATTGAGCCTGTAAATGGAAAAGATGTGTTTGCCGTGAACAGTTATAAGATGAATCCTTTTATCCGTTCGGAGTTGATTGTGGTTGCCAAAAAAGCAATGTTCTTTGATTTTCATGAGGAAAAAGGGTATCCCACTGCCATTTGTTCGAGCTCTTGCCGAGTATGTTTAGTGAAAGGGGATTTTCAGGAGTCAGTGGAAAAAATCTCTCGCTTACGAATAATCTCTGAATTGGTCGAGGGATTTTCTAAGAAAAGAGAATTTGGGTTGGTCGCGGGAATTTCTAAAGAGTCAGGGAATAAAAATTCTGCATTGGTCGAAAGATTGAGGGAAATGGAAATAGAATCTAAGCTCCTCAAGAGATTGTTAGAAATGGAAATAGACACCGAGTTGGCTATGGTGTCTTCTAAGCACTCAAGTGACAAAGAGTCTGCATTGGTCAAGAGATTGCGGAAAAAAAAAATAGATTCTGAGTTGGTCAAGAGATTGCAAGAAATAGAAATACACTCAAAGTTGGTCAAAAGATTGCGAGAAATAGACTCTGTGTTGGTCAATTGGGTTGAGAGATTGCTGGAAGAGGAAAAAGACTCGGGGAAACGAGACTCTGCATTAGTTAAGATATTACAGGAGATAGAAAAAGACTCCGCATTGGTTAAAAGATTGTGCAAATTAGGAAAAGACTGCATTAATCAACAGATTGAGGGAAATAGGAGAAGACTCTGGATTGGTCCAGAACTTGCTCAAAATGAAAATAGGCACTCAATTGGTCAAGAGATTGCTGGAAATGGAAAAATACAGTAAATTGGTCAATGAATTTTTTAAAAAGTTATGGCCTAGATTCTCTCAATTGCAAGAAATCTGTGAGTTGGTCCTTCAATTTTCTCAGGACGGGGGAGAGGGCTCAGAAGTATTAATGAAAATAGGCGCTGAATTGGTCAACGGATCTTCTAAGGTGCTGGGGGAAATTGGCGCTGAATTGATCAATAAATTCTCCAAGGAGTTGGGTGAAAGAGGCCCCGCTTTTTCTACAGAGTTGCAGAAAAAATGCACTTCGTTGCAGAATACACTTTTAAACGAATCTGTGAAGTTGGAGATAGGAGATCCTGAAAAAGTGCAAATAATAATCAATGTCAATGAGTCATGTCTTGACTTTTTAAGCCTGGAGTTGTTCTCAAAGTTGAATAATATCAAGGTTCTTTACCTAGGAAGGTGGCAAACCTCGGGAGAGCATCATATTGAGGTGGAGAGCATTGAATTCTTAGAAGGACTGAAAAGTATGAAGCTCTTGAGGTTTTTCAGCCTTCAAGGAATTTCTGGAATTGTGAAGCTTCCCGATCCCATATGTAAGCTTTCAAATTTGAGGATCTTGGATCTTAGAGCTTGTCACAATCTAGAGGTACTTCCAGAAGGAATTGGTTCACTTAAGGAGCTGACACACTTGGACATATCTGACTGTTACCATCTAAATCACATGCCCAGAGGGATTAGATCTCTCTCAAAACTCCTAGTATTCAAAGGGTTCTTACTCAGTTCCCCTTCAAGCGCCAAATCTTGTACTGTTAAGGATTTATTGAGGTTGAAGAAATTAAGAAAATTGAGCATTTATGCAAACAGGAAGAATTTCCCAACACATAAAGAGGTAAGTACTTTCCACAAGTTTAAAAAGCTTCAAAGGCTGACCATTACGTGGGGAGCAGGAGAATCTCTAACCCGTGAAGTTACCATGGATGGAGAGAAAGCAAGAGTAGTAAGCACACGTCTAGGGAAGTATCTCTGTGCTAAGCAAGGCAAGATTACAGCACCAGAGAACAGCAAGGAAGGACAAATGCCGGCTCAGACAAACCATGGATCTTTTCGGGAATTACAGAAATTAGATTTGAGGGGTTACCCTGAGAAAGAAACCCCCTCTTGGCTGTTGCCTGACAAAATTCCCCACCTGAAGAAACTCTATATCAGAGGAGGGAAACTCCAAAGTCTAAGTCCAGCTCAAAAAAGGTGGAAAGTTGAGATACTCCGTCTGAAGTTCTTGTATGACCTAAGGATGGATTGGGAAAAACTAAGGTCATCATTTCCAGACTTGGTTTACTTAGAGACAGTTGAATGCCCCAAACTCACTTACCTTCCACCGACCGAGAATGGTGTCTGGCGGAAGGATGAGAATATTAGCGAGTAATGAATTCACTTCTCATGATGACTTAAACTATCGAAGGTATGTCATATTTACGGCCCAGTCTCTGACTTGAATTCCATTTCATGTGTACACTTATGTGGCTTTTACCAAACCACAATCGCTTCTTGCATATCTATATCCTTCGCTGTGGATAATGTGACTTTCTTTTGAAGAAACTACACATAACTAGAACGTAGAGGTCGGATGTGCCATCAAAAACCATTTGTTGATCACATAGAAATAGAGTTAAACTTAAAAGATCAAGTTCAGAATTTATATTGGGGTCAATAAGGATATCGTCATTAAGACTGCACCTGGTAGGGTCTCGTTGTTAATTATTTTTTTTGTATTACTCTGTTCATGTCGTTTTTTTTTTATTATTATTTATCAAATTGAATCATATTTGGAATATTTCTACGCTCGTTATTTTATGTTATGATGTTTGTTCGAATTGATTTAAATCATTTGATTTTGTTTTCATCTCCTTGATGCTCAACCAAGTCTATCTTTGGCCTTTCTCCTTCCCGTGATATTTATTCATGACACGTCACTTGAAGTTTTCTGCTGCGTTGTTTAATTGAAAATGACATCTATTCGAAACTTCTCGGGCAAATTCATGTCTCCTTGAGTTATCTATTCTCTTTATGAGACTCTAGTTAGTAATGTTTAATGTTGGCCTTTTTCAGAGTTCAATGTTGATCCCTGGAGTTGAGCCCTATTGCTGGCAACTGCCCAACTTGTGGATAGCTATTTGGAAGATACTCGTGAGTTTGGATGCCTATTGTTTACTAGTAATTATTAATTAGTTGTATCCAGAGACTTATTGCCTGTGTTTGGCTATGTTTTAAGGAGACTATAGGCTTTATATGTGCTGGATCAAAGCTTCCTGTTGGGTTACGCACCCTTGAAAGAGAATTCTATTTCTCGAATAAACTTGTCCATTTTGATAAATTTGATATCGTTCGACATACTAATTCTACTTTGATATATTATTTATACGGAGATGTATAATTTTGCTGAGGGTAGAGGTTTTTTTCTTTATTTACGTTTTTTTCATTGGTACTTTCCATAGGACGAAAAATTAATTGAAGGTAGTCTCGTAGTTGAAGTGAACGGATCTGGTCCGAAGTTCTACTAAATTATGACGCGGAAGCAATCAGATTTGATCGCCTAAGCGTCGACCGTATGATTGCATTCGGTTACAATGGAATGGACAAACACTAGTGAGCAAAAATTGAGCGAGTCGACTGTAAAAAGGAATCAAGGCAGGCAGTACGATCCCGGGAAGAAGCAGCCCGCCCGAGCCACTGTGATAGGTACTTGCACCGAAAAGTCGTCAAATGGGAGAGGACAGTGGCTTTGTTTGCATTTGCGAGTAATTTTGACAGTCTAGGTGATGTAGGAAAGAGCAGGAATAGAAGAATACTGTTCAGAAAATCCAACCTGCCTCCTCTAATCACACATAATGGCATAGTTTTAGGCGGCCCGGTCATCGCTACACAAACCCAACCCGCAACCCCAACTCACGCCACTAAACCCTAACCCTATCTACAACAAGCCCAAGTTCAAGTCCATATAACATTCAAGCATGTAAAACCCAAACACAATAAAGCAAATATAACCCAACTACATTCATTACATTCACCCCATTCATACGGTAACATTCCCTCCTCCTTAAGATTAACCTTGTCCTCGAGGCCGAAGTTCTGAATTGGGATTCCTTCTTCCAAGCATCCTTTGACTGTGATTAGCCTTCTACCTTACCATACTCATCAACATCCCTAGCTTCAACCAGCCAAACCACCTTGAGTTGAAATAACTTCTTTTACATTAATGCCTCGGACACAAAGAATCATTATAATAAAAGTGCAATCCCTTCCTGTAGTGTTCATCAGTTTTCACTAGTGTAAACTTCTAGATGGGTAAATTACTTCTAATAGAAAGTGGGTCCCCCTCTATGCCATTTTGCAGGTCTCTGGCTTCAAGATTTCTAGCTAATCTCAAGGTTGAAGTCAAGGCCTAAGGGTTATTGGCCTTAACATTTTCCTTTAACATTTGCCTTTAAAGTGTTCTTTAATCCAATAATAAATCCCGCTATTAACTATAAAGGTGTTAATGGTCCAGCCCTCATCATCAACTTTGAATAATTCTTATAGTATTGATTCACAAACTGAATTTTCTGTAGCTTGGTTAACTCACATTAATGGCTATGAAATTCAATAGGCCCATACCTTTCATAAAGTCCTACTTTCAACCTATCCCACATTAACTCCATCCCAGCTCGAGCCAATTCCTTCTTAAATGCTTGAAACTAAATGAACACACCTTTTCTTCTTTCCATGGTATCAACATCATCTTTCTTTCCTTTAACAACTAATACTAATCAAAACATTGTGTCGCTCGGTCAACCTATTCCATCGGATCCTCTATGAAATTCAAGTTTCACCATTCTAGCCAAACTTCCATTGTTTAATTGTTCACAACCAAAATTGCTTCCATCTTTTTTGTCTCACTATGAATTTTGCTCCATCCCTAATCCCTAGTTTCTCCCAAAATCTCCTCCACTACTAAACATTCTCCCATCCCCCCATGAATTCTCACATGTATTCTGACCCCCACTTTATTCCCCTATGTTCTAGCCACCCCCTAAGAATCCTCTTTTATGCCCATTATTAGCTTGAAATCATCTATTACCATAATTTCTTTCCCCTAAGTAGACACCTAACAATATTCCCTACTAGAACTTTATCTTTTCTACAAAAATCCACTCCCATTGCCTGTAAAGTACCCTATCAGCCCTCCATTATCAAAATTACCCCATCCTCCTCCACTTAAATTACCTTTAGGAGGTCCCATCGAAGTACCTCCCCATTAGACCAGCTAAAAAATCCTCCAAACTAACTACCCATAGAGGAACAGCTTGGAAATCCAGCTAATTTGGTCAGAAAATCCCCAAAAAATGAACCAAAACTTACCCAAATTCATTTACACAACTTCCAATTAAATAAGCTTGAATAGATCCAAGTGGCCAATGGGTTCCTCCAATAAAGCCTCCAAAACCCACCAGAGCTTTCCTAAGTGGCCCTTTGCTCCTATCGGCCACTAGTTCCACCATTAAGATCTCGATATCCCATTATAGCCTTCCTTAGTGACCCATTACTAGGGGACTCCCCTAGCCTAGTGGTAGCTACCCTTGACCGGCAACTCCACTCATTGATTGATCTAATTCTAAGAATTCTATTATTGGTTGATCCAACCAATATAGCTATAAAAGACTCACCATCAAATGACCTAAGCATAACTATTTTGGATGCTAAAATAGTTTCTGATAGCCCACATGATGCCTTACTACTGCTCTAGTTGCAACTGATTTTTTTGAGCTAAAATTCAACCCTTTACCCAGAATTGGTTATAGTTTCTCCATCATGAATAGAACCTGAGACATAGTGTTGTTCACCTAATTCAAATTGTTGTTCACTCAAACCAACTCCGACAAGACTTAGACATCTCTAACTCTAGCTTGCCAATCGACTCCTCCATCCCATAGTTTGGCTATGATATTTGATGTGAATCTTTATTGACAAGGTATCTTCATCCCATAATATTGAATGTCAAACTTTTAGGTTCATTGAGGGTCTAGCAGTGTAGGTACATTTGCAATTCAGATAGATAAATACCACTAAGCAAAAGTGTTTGTCATAGCAGGTCCAATGTTTGTAAGAAACTTGGAGTTGATATGCACATCAATTACAAAACATAGGATTTTGTTAAGCAGATGAAGGAAGCAATAGGTGGAAAATGTATTTTCTTTTATTAAAACATTACTTTGTCTAAATGTTTATAAAGATTGATATACTTGTATTGTCCTTTTAGCCATGAGGAAAAACAACAACTATTAAATGGCAAGCTTTGATGTTATTCTGGGTTGTATTGGAAGCATCCTACTTAAAGCAAAACATTGACAGCTTAAATTTTGATGGGAGGCTTTTTATTATTGGTGCCATGGGTGGTGCAATCAACAAAGTTTATTTCCATGCTCTCCTCGTAAGGCGTCTCATTCTGCAAGGTATGGCAGTTGATACCTGATTTTAAGTACTCTAACTTTGGAGTTGGATAAACTAATGTTTCTCATTCCAGTCACTTTTCTCTACGGCCTTGTTGTGTGTAACTGCTAGATCATTCATTCTTGATCATCATGAATATCTAAGGACAAGAGTCTTAAAAACTTTCTAGCATTACTACTCTTCCTAAGAAGCCAATAATACTAGTTAAGAAACTTGCTTCAGGAGATAGGACAAAGCACCGAGCTAAAAGCCTCTATTATAATTATGATAAACATTTTGTGTCATGCCACAGATGCAAATGATTTTTTTTTTTGGAAGTTCCAAGGACATATAAGGTTTAAGGTGCCTTCAGACAATGAAGGTGGAAGGTTAAGTCCAACCTAGAGGAAGAACGATTTTTTTTCTCTTAGATTCAGGAAGTTTTTACACCATGAAGCCATTAAAAGAGTCAGCCTTCACTATGAGGACAATGAAATGTTTGAGGTCATGATGGCAAGTGTGAAAAAGATAACTAGCCAAGGGGTGTGTCAAGGAGTGAATTTTTCATTACAAGGAGTCAATTTCACTACTTATTTTTTATGTGTTGGCATTACAAGGCACTGAAATGGTACTAGGGACCTTGTAGCTTTTCAACTTAAGCACCATTTCTTGGGATTTTTTTAAGCTGCGTTTGGGTTTCTAGCATCATGGAACTCCTATTGAGTTGGAAAGAGTAATGCCCCTCTCTAATCAAGTTATAGAAGGTGAACAAATAGGGAATGAGCTAAAGATGGGCAAGCAAGCGATGCTTCTTCAAATTGTAGTAGTGCCCCAAGAAGCACCTAGCTACCATGATCTAGTGATGGACGTCAATCCTAAATTAGCCAAAATCTTGCATCAATTTGCTGATTTTTTAGTGAACCAAAGGGCCTTCCTCCTCTTAAAGGAGCACAACCACCATATATCGTCACTTGATGAAGGGAAAGTTGTTAATGTTAAATCGTATCCATACCCCCATTACCAAAAGTCAGAAATAGAAAGATTGGTTGTAGAGATACTCCAAACAAGAATTATACAACCTAATGAGTTCCCATACTCTTCCCCAATATTGTTAGTTAAAAAAAGACAAATCATGAAGGATGTGTGTAGACTTTCATGCTCTCAACAACTAAACTATTTGAGATAGGTACCCTATCTCCATTATTGATAAGCTTCTTAACAAATTACAAGATGCAATTTCTTTTTTCAAAGTTGGATCTCTATTCGGGCTATCATTAAATCTGAATGGCCCTTAAAGATGTCAAAAAGACAGTGTTTAGGACTTATAATGGATATTTTGAGTTCCTAGTAAAGCCTTTTTGACTTACAAATGCCCCATCAATATTTCAATCCCTGATGTATTCAGTTTTCAAACCATTCCTACAACAATTCATCCTAGTGTTTTTTGCTGACATTCTTATCTACAACCACAGCTAAGAGGATCATAAGGAGAACATATGGATGACCCTCTCTACTCTTCACCAACACCAACTCTATGCCAAGCATTCTAAGTGTGATTTTGAATACACAAAGCTACCATTCTTAGGCTATGTAATTTCCTCTTGAGGACTTTTTGTTGACTAAGAAAAATCGTGGCCATCACCAATTGGCCTTAACCAAGGACCTTGAAGGCACTAAGGGGCTTCCTTAAGTAGCTAGACATTACTAAAGATTTTTTCGAGACGATGGGAGTATTACCTAGCCTTTGACCAACTTGCTCCAAAAGGATGCGTTCAAATGGAGTGAAAAGGCTTAAACCGCTTTCACATGACTGAAGATGGCCTTGAGTAATACTCCAATACTCGCCCTTTCTGACTTTAATCAAACATTTATTGTTGAATTTAATGCATCAAGAGAAGGTGTGGGAGGAGTACTCTCCTAAGGGTGGAATTTGATTGCATTCTTTAGTCAGGCATTTAAAAGGAATCACCAGTTTGCCTCCACTTACAAGAAGGATATGTTGGTGATCATCCTTACTGTACAACAATGGAGACATTATTTGCTCAAACGTCCCTTCATCATTCACACTAATCATTAGAGCTTCAACTATCTTTGGAAGTAACAAATATCTACCCTAACTCGACAAAAATGGTTAGTTAAGTTTTTGGGTTATGATTTATGCATTAAATATAAACTAGGTTGTGAAAATTGAGTAGCAGGTGCATTATCCCTTAGTAGAAAATGAAAAGCAAGCATCTCAGAAGTCCTCTATTTCATTCCTCTAAAACAAAGGTAAACAGAGCATATAAAAAGTAAAAGAATAAGGTGAGTGTTGAAGAAAACCAAGCTCAAACATTTCCTACTTAACACTCTCATGTTCTCTCTCTTAGGCGAGGCCCACTTCTGCCACTTTTTACACATGTGGAAAGTCAAGAAAATCAAATTGTGATGTTTTTTACTCAACCATTAAACTCTCATGTTCTCTCTCATGGGCAGGGCCTACTTCCACCAATTTCTACATGTGGCAAGTCATGGTCAAACCATGGCCAAAGGTCAGTTAAACATACTAACAACTGCTCCCAACAACCAAGCAATTTCCTTCCTTCTAAATTCCTCATTAATGGTCATAACAACTCTAATTTTGACTTGGCTGAATGCTTCAAAATGAAGAGATACAAGACATTAAAGAATATATCCAACAAGGAGAGACGGTAGGTCCTTGGGAACTTCGTGACATAATCATTTTTTTTTTAAAGAATAAATTTCGTTGTAGTCAATTCTTCATTCATTCCAGTTGTTGTTAAGGATTATCATGACGCCACCCATAAAGGTTTTCACAAGACTATTCAAAGGGTACATGCTATTTTCTTTGTAAGCTCATGCGGAACGATGTCAAGAAATATATCCGCACTTGTTCAACTTGTCAATAATAAAAGTCGGACTCCCATGACCCATTGGGTCTTCTCTAGCCCATTCCAAATCTAATGATGACAATACTATCTCACTCTAACCCAAGGTCATGTTGGATCGTCACATTTACAATAACTAAGAGTAAGTTATAATTTTATGGCATGACTCCTCCCCAACAGATGCTACTTGGGAGTACGCCAACTTCATTGCCTATTAGTTTCTGATGTTTAACCTTGTAGGCGAGGTTTAAACTCAGGAAAGGCTTATTACAAGTACACCACATCATAGTCAATAAGGCCTTGACATGGCAAAAGGAACCAATTAACTTTCGTTAGATTTGTCTTTTCATATGTTAGAAAACTCTGCCATTTTACCACTAGAAGGATTCACACGCCTTCTTGCATTGCAGTATTTTGTAATTATTCTACATCACAGAGTCTCTAGAGTTGGTAGTTGGTTGTTGGCCATATTGTCTAGTTTGTATATTGTATATAGCTTTGTTTCTTTTGTATTTTGAAACTAGTGTGCCCGTTCTTTTGGGTTGTTAATGGTCCTTCCATTTAAAGTTAGAACATGATAGCACTTTATTCACCGGCATGTTAGTGACAAAATGGTTACACGTGATCAGAAGCCTTCTTTATAAATAGAGCTTAATGTAAGCAAACAAGCAAATGGAATTCCAAGTTTTCTTAGGAGGTTAGCTCCTTTGAAGAGTTCTCCCATCTCATCTTTTCTTTTCTTGCCATCAAGATAGAGAAGAAAAAACGCTACGTGGATTGTTTCCTAGACATCCAGTGCCCTATTACTTATTTAGTTGTAGCTAAACATAACACAAGCTTTCACCCAATTCTATCTTCCAACATATTTATGTAGGAGAACCTTGCTTTTTCTTTCTTTTGTCTCCTCTAGGAATAAGTCTGTAAAGTGGGAGAACATGCTTGCTACCAAAAACTAAAGGATACTTATTTTTTTCTTCGCCAATAGCTCATCGAATGAGGAGTTTATACCTAGTTCACAAGATAAAAAGTTCATCGAAGGCATTCTCCCTCCTCTCAGTGGTGGTGACAAATACAATTAAGATTATGAAATCAATCAATAATAATATTTCTTACAAAACACATAAAATGACATTCTAGAAACTTTTTCTCAACACTCTCAAATAAGGTACACTCACAAAATAGCATAGACAAGTTCACTATTTCTTAGCCTTAATATTTCCACACAACACCATTCCACTTATTCAAACTCATCCCACAAATCAAACAAAAAAACTACTTAACCTTAAAAAGCCCTTTGTGTAACATTTAGGATGTTAATTAAGATAAGTGTGACTACTTGTGAATGTTGTTAAATATGGAATTACCAGAGAGGTAGGGTTGAATTGAATCTTTCTTTTACCCATTACATCCTATTATGTCCCTCTCAAATGACATTTGCCTTATCACTAACTTTTAAGAGGAGTTGAATAATTTTACCCACTACTGTAAATTATTTGGTTTAATCTCCAAAGCCACTTTTTTGTGTCTCCAAAATCCGAAGTCTTTTTTTCATGACTCCGAAGCTATTTATTATCCAATCCAAGGCTACCATTTGGTGTCTCTATGGTCAAAAGTCATCTTTTTGTCATTGGTGTTTAGTTTAATGAAGGAAGTAATTGTCTAATTATTGTTGTCTTGTAAAAAAAGTCAAATCATTTTACCCATTGTTGTGCCTATTATTCCTCTCTCAAATTATTTGGTTCAATCTCTAAAGCCACTTTTTCATCTATCTAAAATCTAAGTTCCCTTTTTGGTGACTCCAAAGCTATTTATTGTCGTCTATCCAATCTAAGGCATCATTTGGTGTCTCTATAGTTGCAAGTCATATTTTTTTCATTCGTGTCTAGTCCAATAAAAGAAGTAATTGTCTAATTATCATTGTCTTGTAAGAAGAGTTAAATCATTCTACCCATTGGCATTTATTTTTATTTTTTCAAACTATTTGATTCAATCTCCAAAGTCACTTTTTCAAGTCTCCAAAATCTAAAGTCTTTTTCTAATACCTTAAGTCATTGATTCTCGTGATCCCTTACCATCATGTCAAAAGGCCCAAACCTATTAGGTAGTTAGGAATCAATCTATTTGAACTATGACAACTCCATCTTGCTCCATATCTAATGCCCCAGCAACCCACCTATTCTCTAGGAAGTGCCTTGGCTGCTAGAAGCTCACTCTTGCCCTCATTAGCCTTTTGCAGCCCTTCATATTGTGGCACACACCTAGCAGGACGTATGCCCAAATTTCCTCACACTAAGGTTCGAACTTGGGATGGAACCTAGCTTCGACACCAAATTTTCATGATCCCAAATCATCATGCCAAAAGGCCTAAACCTGTTGGCTAGTCAGGAACCAATCTATTTGGACTATGACAATTCTATCACATTCCACATTTGACACCTTAACGGCCCATTTATGGTGGCCACTCTTTAGGCGACACCCTAGCTACTAGTAGCTTGCACTCACCCTCCTTGGTCTTTTGGAGCCCTTCATACTATGGCACAAACCCAACAAGAATCACACCTAGATCTGCTCATGATAAGGTTCAAACTTGGGATGGAACATGGCTCAAATATCAAATTGTCATGATCCCCAACCATCACTTAGGCAACTAGGAATCAACCTATTTTAACCGTGACACTCATTATCGAATTATCCAATCCAAGGCCACTATTTAGTGTTTCCATAGTCCAAAGTCATCCTTTTGACATTTTTTTTAGTCCAATGAAAGAAGTAATTATCCAATTATATCTATCTTGTAAGAAAAGTCCAATCATTTTACCCACTACTACCTATTGTTTATTTCTTAAATTATTTGGCTCAATCTCTAAAGCCATTTTTGTGTGTCTCCAAAATCCAAAGTCTCTTTTTGGTATCTCCAAAGTCATTCATTATCCTATTATCCAATCTAAGGTTAGTGTTTGGTGTCTCTACAGTTAAAAGTCATCTTGTTGTCACGGTGTTCAATCCAATAAAAGAACTAATTATCCAATTATCACCGTTTTGTAGGGGAGTTGAATCATTTTACCCAGTGTCACCTATTGTTATTGTTTTAAATATTTGGTTCAGTTTCCAAAGCCATGTTTTTGTGTCTCCAAATCCAAGGTCTCTTTCTAGTATCTCCAAGATCAATCATTTTACAATTAGCCAATCCAAGGCCACCATTTGGTGTCTTCTTAGTCCAAAGTCATCTTTTTATTATTGGTGTTTAGCCCAATGAAAGAAATAAATGCCTAAATATTGCTATCTTGTAGAGGAGTCGAATCATTTTACCCCACCTATTGTTTCTCTTTCAAATTATTTGGTTTAACCTGTAAAGCTACTTTTTCATGTCTCCAAAATCCAAAGTCTTTTTTTGGTATCTCTAAAGTCACTCATTATCCTATTATCCAATCCAAGGCCACCATTTGATGTCCCTATAGTTAAACATCATCTTATTGTTATTGGTGTTCAATCCAATGAAAGAAACAATTATTCAATTATTACCATCTTGTAGGAGGAGTTGAATGATTTTACCCACTTTCACCTATTGTTTCTATCTTGAATTATTTGGTTCAATTTCCAAAGTGATGTTTTCATGTCTACAAAATCCAAGGTCTCTTTCTAGTATCTCTAAAGTCACTCATTCTACAATTATCCAATCCATGGCCACCATTCTCCATAGTCTAAATTCATCTTTTTATCATTAGTGTTTATCCTAATTAAAGAAGTAAATGCCTAGTTATCGTTATATTATAGAAGGAGTCAAATCATTTTACCCATTACCATACATATTTTCTTTCTCAAATTATTTAGTTCAACTTCTAAAGCTACTTTTTTATGTCTCCAAAATCCAAAGCCCCTTTTTGGTGTCTCCAAAGTCACTCATTATCCCATTATCCAACTATCCAATCCAAGGCCACCATTCGATGTCTCTACAGTCAAACATCATCTTATTGTCATTGGTGTTCAATCCAACGAAAAAAATAATTATCTAGTTATCAATATTTGTAAGAGAAATGGGATCATTTTTCCACTGCCACCTATTGTTTTTGTCCCAGGTTATTTGGTTTAGTTTCCAGAGCCACACGTTTTTGTGTCTCCAAAATTAAGGTTTCTTTCTAGTATCTCCAAACTCACTCATTCTACAATTATCTAATTTGAGGCCAGCATTTGGTGTCTTCATAATCTAGAGTCATCTTTTTATTATTGGTGTTTAGCCTAATGAAAAAAATAAATGTGTTCAGTGAAATTTAGATACAAGTGAACCAGTCGAACAAGTAATATAATGATAAGAAAAGTATCGTCCCACGAAGATTGGCGAATACTAAACTAATTAAGTACTAACGATGAATTAATCATAAAATTTATCTAGCAAATCAAAATATTGTTAATGAATTAAAATTTAAAATTTCTAAAACGAAAACTCAAGAGTAATTAAAATTGAATCCAAGTAAGAAAAATCAAGATGAGAAACATGTTAGAGCTTCCGATTTCACCATAACTACTAGATATGAATTTTCATAGTTTATGTTTACAAGAATGATAATATCTATGTGATAGCAAAATTTTCTAATTTATTTACTATCCTATGTCTAGGTATAGTAAACCTATTTAGTTCATTAATTCATTATATCTCTATATCTGAATTGAAACAAACCAAATACATTAGGATCTGTGAACATTCCTGGTTTATAATAAATCTTTCGATTATCTTATCACCAAAAGCTACACAAATAACATGATATATGTCTATCCATATTTAATTTATTGTTATATATTATAAGAAGCAATTGCATATTATTACCTTTCAGTCTCAAACATGCACATCAAATCATTCAAATGGTGGCCAATCACTTAAAAGCATTAAGCATAATATTATATAACTCACATAAATAAAATATCTTGCAAAGCATAGAAACTTATAAAATTCACATCATCATAGTTAGGTTACATCTTCACTCTAACAAAAGAAGTTTAGAACATAATGAAATAACAAACCAAAATAATAATAAAAATTAAGCAAAACATCTCAAATAAAAAACAAGAAAGTTGTCACCACATTGTCTTCTCCTTAAGAATTCTTTGCAGAATTCTCTTTTTCTTCCTTGGTTTTCTCTTTCTTTTTTGATTTTTTTCTTCCTTGCTTGGTTCCGGCGGCAACACACGGTTTTTCTCTGTTTCTCTTTTCTCTCTCTCCTCTTGTGTGGGCCTTCCTCTTCACATTTTCCTCTCTTTATGCTGTCTTGGGAGGCATGCCGTAAGATTCTCCCTTAATAATTCATTTTTTGCCCTTTTCCTTTATTTCCTTTCTTGTCTTTTTTGTCCTTTTCCTCCTCTTTTTGCTACTTTACACGTTGCCTCCTCTTCTTTTCTTTTCTTTTTTTTTTCTTTTTCTTTTATTCCTCACATCCCTTGCTTTTTTCTTCATGTTTCCTTTGCTTTTCATCTCTTTTGGGGCTTGCTACATAAACAATAAAGATTTGAATAAATATATAAAAAATTAACTATGATCTCACAAAATTATATTATTTATATCCTAAAATAATCAAAATAACTCTATAAAAATAGAGTTATCAAAATGCCTAATTATCACTGTCTTGTAGGAGTCATCAAATCATTTTACCCATTACTGCCTATTGTTTCTCTTTTAAATTATTTGGTTCAGCCTTTAAAGCTACATTTTCATGTCTCCAAAATCTAAAGCCTTCTTTTGGTCTCTTCAAAGTAACTTATTATCCTATTATCCAATCCAAAGTAAGCATTTAATGTCTTTACAATCAAATGTCATCTTGTTGTCATTGGTGTTTAGTCCAATGATAAAAGTAATTATCCAATTATCATTGTCTTAAAGGAGGTTGAATCATTTTAGCCATTGTTACCTACTGTTTTTGTCCCAAGTTATTTGGTTCAGTATCTAAAGTCATGTTTTCAAGTCTCCAAAATCCAAGGTCTCTTTCTAGTATCTCCAAAGTTAATCATTTTACAATTATCCAATCCAAGGCCACCATTTGGTGTCTCTATAGTCTAAAGTCATCTTTTTATCATTGATATTTAGAAGTAAATGTCCACTTATCATTATTTTGTAGGAGGAGTTGAATCATTTTACCCATTACTACCTATTGTTTCTCTTTCAAATTATTTGGTTTAGCCTTTAAAGCTACATTTTCATGTCTCCAAAATCTAAAGTCTCTTTTTGGTGTCTCCAAAGTCACTTATAATCCTATTATCCAATCCAATCCAATCCTATCCAAGGTCACCATTTGATGTCTTTACAGTTGAACATCATCTTATTATCATTGGTGTTCCCATTGAAAGAAGTAATTATCCAATTACCATTGTCTTGTAGGAGGAGTTGAATCATTTTACCATTGTCACCTATTGTCATTGTCCCACATTATTTTGTTCAATATATAAAGCCACATTTTTGTGTCTTCAAAATCCAAAAGTCTTTTTCTAGTATCTCCAAAGTCAATCATTCTATAATTATCCAACATTTGGTGTCTCTACAGTCTAAATTCATCTTTTTATTATTGGTGTTTAGAAGTAAGTTCCCAATTATTGCTATCTTGTAAGACAAGTTGAATCATTTTACCCATTACTACCTGATATTTCTCTCTTAAATTATTTGGTTCAACCTTTAAAGCTCCTTTTTCATGTCTCCAAAATCCAAAGTCTCTTTTTGGTGTCTCCAAAGTCACTCATTATCCTATTATCTAATCCAAGACCATCATTTGATGACTCTATAGTCAAACATCATCTTATTGGTGTTCAGTCCAATGGAAGAAGTAATTATCCATTTATCAATATCTCTGTTAGAGGAATGGAATCGTTTTACCCACTATTGCACATTGTTTTTGTTCTAAATTATTGCATTCAGTTTCCAAAGCCATTTTTTTGTGTCTCCAAAATCTAGGGTCTCTTTTTGGTAACTTCAAAGTCACTCATTCTATAATTATCCAATCCAAGGCTACCATTTGGAGTCTCTATAGTTGAAAGTAGTCTTTTTATCATTGGTGTTTAGTCCAATGAAAGAAGTAATTGTTCAACTATCACTCTCTTGTAGGAGTCGAATCATTTTACTTACTATTGCCTATTGTTTCTCTCTCAAATTATTTGGTTTAGTTGCCAATGCTACTTTTTCTTGTCTCCAAAATTCAACTATCACTATCTCGTAGGAGTCAAATCATTTTACCCACTACTACCTATCGTTTCTCTCTCAAATTATTTGGTTTAGTTTCCAATGCTACTTTTTCTTGTCTCTAAAATTTAAAGTCTCTTTTTGGTGTCTCCAAAGTAACTCATTATTCAATTATCCAATTCAAGGCCATCATTTGGTGTCTCAACAATTGAAAATCATCTTTTTGTCATTGGTTTTTAATTCAATGAATGAATTAATTGTCCAATTATAGGAGTCAAATCATTTTACACATGCCCCCATTGTATCTCTCTCAAATTATTTGGTTCAATATCTAAAGCCACTGTCTCCAAAATCCAAAGTCTATTTTTAGTTATTTATTATTTCATTTCTCCGATCCAAGGCCATCATTTGGTGTCTCATCGGTGTCTCTAAACCCATTTGTTCGGTTCAAAATAACTGATGAACTTACGGTGCTGCCCTCGGATCCGAGGGCATCGTTTTCGCCTTGCATTCAGATCGCAGAATCGGATCTCTTCCATTCGGCGAAAACCAAGTTGTGTTTTTTCTCCTTTCAGTCTCTGCCTTATCACTTTTCCTTAGAACCTTCAGATCCCCTTTACCAAAAACGCTGGGGACGTCTCTACCGCCGTCGTTATTCCAAAACTTCTCAATGGCTCCAAAAACTACTTTTGGCGCTGAAAAATACGAGTCACACTGAAACTAATTTCAATGTCACACCTAAGAGACCCTTATAAATGTATCTTGAATATCAAAGTTAACATCAAATGAAAAATACAATCAAATTATGAAGTATATTCCAGATAAAATTCCTTACCATAAACAAAACTTGATCTTGTTGATTAGCATTCATGGGCAATGTTCAGTAGATTTTCCCAATTGGAAAATCTGGGGACAGTATTCTTGGCACCAAGGGACCCTCACTTTTTGCTCAATAGCGTTTGTCCATTCCATCGTAGCCGAATACCACCATACGGTCGACTCAGGCGATCAAATGTGATTGCTTCCGCGTCGTAATTTAGAACTTCGGAACAGATCCGGGTACTTGAACTACGAGACTAACTTCAATTAATTTTTCGTCCTATGGAAAGTATCAATAAAAAAAGAACTTAAATAAAGAAAAAAACCTCTACCCTCAACAAAATCTTACACCTCTGGATAAATAACATATCAAAGTAAATAAGTATGTCGAACGATATCCAATTGATCAAAAAATGTCATAGTTTATTCGAGAAACAGAATTCTCTACCAATGGGGCATAACTCAACAGGAAGCTTCGTCTCCATAAAACATAGTCAAACAGTGGCAATAAGTCTCTGAATACGACTAGTTAATAATTACTACAAAACAATAGGCAATCGAACTCACAACGAGTATCTTCCAATTAGCTATCCACAAGTTGGGCAGTTGCTAGCAGTAGGCTTCAACTCCAGGGATCAACATTAAACTCTGAAAAAGGCCAACATTAAACTAGAGTCTCATAAATAGAATAGATAACTCGAGGAGACATGAATTTGCCTGAGAACTTTCGAGTAGATGTCATTTTCAATTAAACAATGCGGCAGAAAACTTCAAGTGACGCGTCATGAATAAATATCTCGGGAAGGAGAAAGGCCAAAGATGGAATTGGTTGAACATCAAGGAGATGAAAACAAAGTCAAATGATTTAAATCAAGTCAAAAAAACATCATAACATAAAATAACGAGCGTAGAAAGATTCCAAATATGATTCAATTTGATTTTAAAAAAAAAAAAACAAAGCGACATCAACAGAGTGATACAAGAAAAGAATTAACAAGACCCTACCAGGTGCAGCCTTCTAGGAATCCATGAAGGTTTCCGGTCACAGGTTGCCTTTCTTGCAAGTCCCACTTACAGTTAATGACGATATCCTTATTGACCCCGGTATAAATTCTGAACTTGACCTTTTAATTTTAACTCTATTTCTTAGTGATCAACAAATGGTTTTTAATGGCATATCCGACCTCTCCGTTCGAGTTATGTGTAGTTTCTTCAAAAGAAAGTCGCATTCTCCACAGCAAAAGAGATAGATATACAAGAAGCGATTGTGGTTGGGTAAAAGCTACATAAGTGTACAGATGAAATGGAATGCAAATCAGAGACTGGGCCATAAATATGACATACATGAAATGGAATTCAATGGAATTGATTACTCGCTAATATTCTCATCCTTCGGCCAGACTCCATTCTCGGTCGGTGGAAGGAAAGTGAGTTTGAGGCATTCAACCGTCTCTAAGTAAACCAAGTCTGGAAATGATGACCTAAGTTTTTCTCAATTCATCTCCAAGTCATACAAGAACTTCAGACGGAGTATGTCAACTTTCAATCGACTCTTAGGTGATCAACTCTGATTGCTTCCATGTCATAATTTAGTAGAACTTTTGATCAGATCTGTTAACTTCAACTACGAGACTTAACTTCAATTAATTGTTCGTCCAATGGAAAGTATCAATTAAAAAAAAAACTTAAATAAAGAAAAAACCTCTACGCTCAACAAAATTGTACATCTCCTAATAAATAATATATCAAAGTAGAATTAGTATGTTGAACGATATCCAATTTATCAAAAATGTCATAGTTTATTCGAGAAATAGAATTCTTTCCCAAGAGGACCTAACTCAACAGGAAGCTTCAATCCAGCACATATAAAGCCTAGAGTCTTCATAAAACATAGTGATAAATCTATTTTATAGAATTATTTTGACTATTTTAAGGAACAAATAATGCACTTTTTGAGACAATATTTTAAATTTTTATATTTATTTAAATTTTTATTGTTTATACGGGAAATAGAGCATCATAAAATAAAATAAAAAAACTACAAGCACATAAAACAAAAGACAAAGCCAAAAGAAGGAGAAGCCACCGGAGTAAAAAGATGCAAAACAAATAAGAGGGCACGAAAGGACAAAATAGAGGGAAAGAAAAGGAAAAACGCTAGAAGCATGCATTGGCAAGAGAGAGAAAAGGAGGGCACACCACACAAGACAATTAAAAAAAAAACAGAGAAAACGTGATTTGTGAAGGAGCGGCGCAAGAGAGGAAAAAAAAAAGAAGAGAAAAGGTGTGCCGCTAGGACTAAGAGAAAATAGAAAAAATCAGAAAAAAAAAAGGTGTGACAGCTTACTTTTACTTTATACAATTCTTGATTTTGTTTTAATTTATAAAAATTTTATAAAAAAAATTTGAAAAGAAAACACTGTAGTGACATTTTTTTATTTATTTAAGATACCTTGTTTAGTTTTAACCATTATTTTGGTTTGTTATTACATTATATTCTAACTTTTTTATGTTCGAGCTACAATATAATCTAATTATGATAATATGAATTTCATGATTATTATGTTTTGCAAGATATTATATTTATGTGAGTTATATGTTATGGTGTTTAATGCTTTTAAATGATTAATTACCACTTAAATAATTTGATATGCATATTTGAGATTGAAAAGAGATGATATGTAGTTTCTTTTTATAATATATAAATATAATTTAAATATGAATAAACATATACCATAGTATTTGTATAGCTTTTGGTGATAAAATAATCGAAATATTTATTATAAACTAGAAATGTTCATAGTTTTAATGCACTTTATTTATTTCAATTCACATAGAGATATAGTAAATTAATAAATGGAATAAGTTTGGTATACTAAACATATGATTGCAAATAAATTAGGAAGTTCCATCATCACATAGGTATTATCATTCTTGTAGGGATAAATCATAAAAATTCATTCTATTAATTATGGTGAAATCGGATGGTTTAACATATTTCTTAGATTGAGTCTACTTATTTAAAATTTAGTTGTAAGATTTTGTTTTAAAGAATATCACTTTTAGTCTATTCTCAAATATTTTGATTTGTTAGATAAATTTTAGAGTTAATTCACAACTAGTATTTAATTAGTCCAGTATTCACCAATATCTATGGAGTGATACACTTTCTCATTAATATATTACTTGTTTAACATGCTCACTTGCATTTAGAATTCCATGAACAAGTTTTTGGCACCATTGCCAAGGATTGATTGTTTATTGTTGTTTAATATTAATACCAAATAATTCTAAGTTTAATCTAGCCTTTATTTTCTTAAAAAAATCATTTTTGTTAAATCACTTGAAAAAAAAAGAAAATTTTTTTGTTAGGTTTTATTTTTATTTTGCTTTATTATTATCACTATTTTTTTGCTTGCAAAAAAGAAAAAAAAAATTGTCCTTGAGTTGCTATTTTTCAAAGGTGTTGTAGACATGTATGACCTATAACCAAGGAAGACAACTTGCTGATCTCGATTCAGAAATTAAACACATACTCAAAAGGCAACAAAACCAACGAAGAGAACAAAGAAGTTAAGCTAGAAAGATGGGAAACAATGATGATACATGCAAACTTCTAAAAGATTATGTTACACGTTAAGCATCAAAAGGACTACAATTTAGGCAAACAATTTTGAAATCAAGCCATCACTCATCCAAATGATCCAACAGTCAATGCAATTTAGTGGGCTATCAAGCAATGATCCAAATGCTCACATTAAGGCTTTCCTTGAAATCTGTGACATGATAAAATATAATTGAGTCACAGATGATACAATCAGGTGAAGGCTATTTCCATTTTCTCTTAAAGATAAAGCTAAAAGTTGGCTCTCTTCTTTTCATGTAGGATCAATCATTACATGGGATGATTTGGCCTAGAAGTTTCTTGGTAAGTTCTTTCCTCTTACAAAGTCTGCCAAATGCATAACAATGTTACCACTTTTATATAGATGGACAATGAATCACTATATGAAACTTGGAAAAGATTCTGGAAACTTTTGAGGAGATGTCCCCATCATAGAGTACCTATACAATTGCAAGTACAAACTTCCTATAATGGGTTTAGTAGAAAACTTCGTTTTATGCTTGATACAGGTACGTGAGGGGCTTTAAATAACATGATACCAAAATAGGCATATAACATTTTGGAAGAAATGACATCTAATAGTTATTGGTGGCCTATTAAGAGACTAACAATGCTTAAAGCGAATAGAGTTCATGAAATGGATGCCCTTACCGCAATTTGCACCTAATTTGATGTGCTCAATAAAGAGATATATAATATGGGTGCTCCAAATGTGAGGACTCAAAATAGAACTTATGATCTTTGTGGTAGAGGACATGCACATACAAAATGTCAAGTAAGTAACACTTTTGCTCAATGTGGTGAAAATGCTAATATCCAAATTTTTCATAGAGTAAAATACTTGATCGCATGTTGGTTATCAATGGATATTGGAAACTGAATTGGGCGTTGATGGCCTAATCGATTGTCTTAAAACACGGTTGGTAATCAAAGGATTTTACCAAGTAGTAGCAATTGATTATTTGGAAACCGTTAGTCCTGTGTTAAGGTCTTCTACTATTAGGACAGTTCTTGTTGAGGCCATAATTAAACATTTGCCATTGTTATAATTTGATGTAAAGAATTCTTTTTTGCACGGCTTCCTTGATGTTATTGTTTGCATGGAATAGCTGCCAGGGTTCTCTTAACCAAATAGTCATGACTTGGTATGTTTGTTATACTAAGACTTATATCGGTTGAAATAAGACTTTAGGATTGGTTCAATCAATTTACTTATTTTTTGATAGATTATGAATGTTTTTTAGGACACATGATCTTTCATTATTCATTTATAATCATAGAAATTCTATAATATAGTTACTGTTATATGTTGATGACTTAATTGTTAATAGAAATTCTTAAGTCATGATAGATGTCTTATTACTTAACCAGTTAATTCAATAGTGAGTTAGTATGGACTCTAACTGTGAAGTATGAGATTTAACATTTTATATGCATGAATTGAGTTTATGTGTTGTAATATTAAAAGAAAAGAAAAAGAAAAACAACATATGCCTTCATTTCATCCACAATAGAAAACTTTCCCATGAAAAACTTGGGTCACTTGCATTCTCTATTGAGTAAAGGTGGACAAGCTTTTGAATGGAATGATGTTATCTCAAAAGCAGTACATGATGCTTATTAAACAATGCACACAAGTTAACATAAAGCAGGTAAATCTAGCTCTACTCCATTAGCCACTAAATCCAGCTCTATCAAAAATGGGTTCAAGTCGTTCAATAAATCGTCTGAATTTCAAAGTCAAGTAGAAGCCTTACAATATCTCATGTTCCCTAGACCTAAGGTACCATTTGCTGTAAATAAACTTTGTCACTTAATGCATGCTTCATCTCTTCAAGGTTAGCATAATCTGAATAAACATTCATAGTATAAATTTGTACTATTCAGTCTTAGGATTATATTTTATTCACTTTTACAAAGACGTAACCCTAAGTTCTCTCATTGAGCCAATACTTTATATGAGAATAGAGGATATTCGCCTCAATCAGGAAACTTTTTCTCATTTGTGGTTTTTAATATAGAGAAAATAAATCGTAAGAATGGTATGTTTATCTTCTATTCTATTTTGGTTTTATTGTTTATGCATGAATGGTGGTTTAGATTTGATTACACATATCCTATAAGGTTTGGTTTTTGTCTCTATGAGACCTAAAGTTTTCTTACATGTATGGGTAATACCGATTCAATTGGGCTGGCAGCTAATCCATTAGACGATCCATTACAGTTTTATGTTTGTTTCTCTGGTCTAACTACATTACTTGGGGTTCTAAGTGGCAACTGACTATTGCACACTTTTCTGAAAAAGCGGAGTAAAGGGCTTTGGCTGTAGCTACTGCAGAATCCATATTGCTGTGTTCTTTGTTAAATGATTTGGGAACTCCTGAATTGAAACCAATATTTCTTTTCTATGATAAGATATCTGCATTACATCTCACTAACAATATTACGTTTCATAATCAAACTAAGAGTATAGAAGTGGATTACTATTTTGTCCGGGGTAGAATAACTCGGATAATTTCTATGATAAGGTTGAGTTGTTACTAAATATACTACTTTTAATCAAGTTGTTGATATTTTAACTAAGCCCTCGGGAAGGATTCCATTTGGAGCCTTCAAGATCAGATTGGGTCTAAACGGACGAAGCACATGAGCGAGTGACCCAGACAATTTCAATATTAGCCTAAAATAGGTGGTATTAGTTACTGCCAAATACTGTGTTAGCTATTTGAGGTTTTAAACTCCTGTTTACATGCGTACGGGGAGGTTTATCAAAGAAGAGGCCGAGAAGCTTCGACGCACTTAGTTTCATACCTGTCTGCTCTTCCTAATGGCGATCTACGACGAAGAGTCTGAACGATATGAAAAGTTCGGCAATCTTGCTGTCATGGCAGTCTCCCTCCTGATAATTGCAGTGACCTTCGTTGGTATTGTTGCCGACCGAGGCAAGATGCGTCCATAGTAATGGACTTCTCTGGCATCAACATGCGATGCTTCTTTGACAATGATGATGTTGTCGGCCTTATCAAAGATGCAGCCGTAATTATCTTCGTCAAATCTATCAGTATTCCTACTTTACCGCCACAGGTAAGTGACTGCCGATGTTGATCACCTAGCTTTTCTTCTTTCCAAATGTGACAGCGATTCTATGTGTAGTGCAAAGGCTATAAATCAAGCACTCAGAGCTATTTCAATAAACTATCATTTTCTTTATATGCTCCACAAGAACATGTGCTTGTGAGCGTGAAGGAGAGAGATGCAAATGACGATAATGAACAATGTCAAGATCACAATTATAGCAGAACGAGTGGGCTTTGATGTGATTGACCCCATTTACATGGTTTTTTTCTCATGGGTGTTTACCAAATTCCTAAAGAAGATGCAAATAGTGTGTCTATGAGTTAGAAATGCATTTTAAGCATGTTCACTTCGAGAAAATGGCATAGTAAAAGATAAATCACATGTATGTATCAAAATTATTTGACTTGTATCAATTCTATTTGTACCGTGGAAACATGTTTATCAAATCGCATGTCATGAATTTAGGAAATGAAATAAAGACACAAAAGTAATAATTACACCAACAATATCGAGTGGAAGAAGAAGACAAGAGCTTGGAATCTCTTTATTATGATGGACAGTTATAAACATATGCCCATCATTGAGGACCCTCAGACAATTTGGTTAATTACATATGGCATTATTGAGTATCTCCTTTCACGCAACTTAATATCCTGATATATTAATCTTAATTACAGCTTAATGAGGATCTTCAGACAATCAGGTTGCTTCAACATCTCAAATGCCTTATTTATATCTTGCAACGAAACCTCGTGAGTCATGAGTTCATCAAGATGGATTTCCTGCAAAATAAAGCACAAAAAGTTCGTAGTATCCATCATGATTAGTAAACACAGATACACACATATATATACACACTGCATTATCCGACACTACAAGTAAAAAATAACAACAACATGGGGGTAGAATATAAAAATAGAAAATAAAGTGGGTGTCTGGTATTTCAGATACCAAAATACAAATAAAACAATTTTTTTTCCACAACAATAATTCACCTTAGTGTTGCCTTTCTCGATTACAAGAGGAAAGTCAGTTTTGGCTTTGAGCCCTCCAAAAATGCAGCCCTTCAAATTTCCCCCAAACAGGAGGGGAATGAAAGTAACCTCCACAGTTTTTTGAAGTCCTGCGCCAATTACGAATGCTTGCCCTTTTCCCTACTCACCATCAACAAAGAAAGTTACAAAAAGAGAAAAATCAATTTATAAAATTAAATATTTGGATTTTTAGACATACCATTTTTGTTGCTAGAAGTGCTTGATTGACGGACGTCGGCCTACCGGTGCACTCAAAGCAATAATCGACACCCATTCCACCAGTCAGGTCTTTGATTAGCTCGAACATGGGTTTTTCTGATTCTTTAGGGTTTATAAAGTCAGTCACTCCAAAGACTTCTCCCTTTGTTTTCTTTTTCTCATTTATGTCAACCCCAATTACCTTTGCTGCTCCTCGTATTCTAGCCCCCTCTATAGCCTGCGTTTTACAAGGACAATCTCTAACTTTCTTGCTTTGCCATGGCTAATACAATTTTTAAAATTGTAATGCTTAAAGAGAATCTAAAAACTTCTAAGCCATTTGATCTCTTGTGAATATTTAGTAATATTTGGTCATTTTTTTTATAAGTATTAAATATAAATATTGTTCCACATTAAAAACGTGAAAATAAATTATTGGTCTTATAAGTGAAAACGTTTGCCTATCTATTATTAAAGTTTTAAAATAGGTTTTTACATTCTAATATACTATATGAACCAAAAATGAGCCTTTATTTTATAATCCCTCAGGCCCCCTATAGTTAAGCTTTTGTGTACATAGTATTTGGGTCAAGAAAGTGTTAGAGATAGATATTATCTCACATTGAAAATGTGATGATAAGTAGACCTTATAAGTGATAAGTTTTTTTCAATTATTAAGAGTAAGAATCTACTCCTAATTGCCTACATGATATGACTATTATACACTATTAGTTTGCATCGTGAACTAAAACTCCATTACAAGTTGGAGAAGTTTTTTTTTTTTCTTCAATGCTTTGTCCCTTTTCACTACGTTTAAGTTACCATTAATTTTTTAATATGATTTCATTTAACTTTGAGCCTTTTAAATATATTTAGCATGCCGGACATCTTTTTCATCTCAATTAACTTTAAGCTTAAATATACTTAGTATGTTGAAAAGTGTTAAGGATCAAAGTCTTACGTGAAAAAAAAAATGATGATTAACTAGTATCATACCCCTAATCCAACGGCACCAAGGCCAATAACAGCCACGGTTGATCCTTCTTCAATCCCGGCGGTCTTCCACGCAGCGCCAAATCCAGTCGTAAATCCACAGGAGACGAAACTGGCACGTGAAAGAGCCATGGTCGGGTCGACCTTCACAACGTAACTGGTGTCGACGACCGCGTACTCCGACCATGTTGCACAGGAAAAAACATGGTACAGCTTCTGGCCATTGATAGACATTCTTGAAGTACCGTCATACATCAGACCGCTCATGGGAACAGGGTACTTCAGGCATAGGTTGCTCTTCCCTGACACACAGTTCTCGTATTCTCGGCACTCTCCAATGAAGGTCGGAACAACGAGATCTCCTTCTTTCAGATCCTTCACTCCCTCTCCCACGCTCTCTACCTTACTGCAATTGCATCATCTTTTTCGCTGTCTTTGGGAAAAAACAATCAACCAAAATGGTAGAAGATGAAAGGAAGATTCTTACCCAACGCCTTCGTGTCCCAGAACTCGAGGAAAAAGAGGCTGTAGAACAACAAGAAGTCAGAACAAAGTAATCGGATTCAGTGATCCAAAGACACAAGATTTACAGGAAAGGAAGATACTAACAGCCGGGAAGCCATCGATGCATATGACGTCCGTGTGACAGACGCTAGCATTTAGGACTTTGATACGAACTTCAGAAGCTTTTGGCGGCTCCACCTGTATCTCTTCCAGCTTCACCGGTTCCCCGAGCCCCCAGCACACCACCGCTGCCACCACCATCAACGAGGAAAACGAAAGAGATCATGACGACTGTCATGGCAACAATGTCGAAAGAACTGATAGTTGACTGCTATTCTTTCTGCAACTTCGCATAAAAAGCTAAATACAGGCAATACCTTTGCATGTTATGACCTCTGGTACTCTCTTTGCCATCGCTAGCAAACCAATGTTTACAAAATCGAGGTCTTGGTTGATCTTAAATAAGTTTCGGTGAAAAAGAGAATTGAAAGATTAACATCGGTCCTTTTTTTAAGAATACCTATAATAACTATCGTCGTCACGGCAACATCGGTCCTTTTTTAAGAATACCTGTAATAACTCTTGCTGACTGTAACATCGGTCCTTTTTTTAGAATACCTATAATAACTATTGCCGACGGTATGACAGAACGATAATCTACAGAGTTATCCAGATATCTAGAATTGTGTGATTCCGGAGTTTGAAGCCGTTCTGGCATATGATTGATTGTGCTATCTAACTGGGATAATCTTGCACTGAATATGATTGATTGTGTTGTCTAACTAAGATAATCTTGCGTTGGTGGATGCTACAGGTAGGAGAAGGTTTTGGAATGGACTTTCACACACTAATATGATATCAGAATAAGAATGAGCCACCACTTTGTAATTTATCACGTCTTAAAGTTAGATTTCAGTCCACATATAATGTTTATATGAAAAAATCTTACATAATACTTTTAAGTTTTGGATTGAGCTCTTACATTTTAATAATAATAATCTATTATGTATGAAATAATTGAACGTACCATTTTTCTACATTAGAATAGAGCAATATGGGAGTCAAGACAGATCAATTTATAATAATTAGTATAATACACCTAGCTTTACTTCTTTCCGGATGTGAGTGCAAAGGCTATGAATTAGGCACTGAGAGCTATTTGAATAAACTCTCATTTTCTTTACATGCTCCCCATGTGCTTTTTGAGTGCGAAGGGGAGATATGCCAGGTTTCGATGTTACAGATCGCAGTCACATGGTTTTTTCTCATGGATGTTTACCAAATTCTTACGGTTGGATCAGTGAACTCAGAGGCTGGAGAGCTCGATGAATCCAAAAATATAAAAGGAAAATCTCTTTAGTACTTTATTATAATCCAAAGTAAAGAAACATATAGCCATTGTTGCAAATGTATCTCCTTTCAACTTATATCCTGATATGCTAAATCTTAATCACATCTTAATGAGAATCTTCACACAATCGGGCTGCTTCAACATCCCAAATGCCTTATCTATATCTTCCAATGAAACCTCGTGAGTCAAGAGTTCATTAAGCTGGGTTTCCTGCGAAACAAAGTGCAAAAAGTTCTTAGAATCCATCATGAATGGTAAACACAAATATATATATATATATATATATATACATATAGATATATAATTCACCTTAGTTTTGCATTTCTCGAATACAAGAGGAAGGTCAGTTTTGACTTTGAGTCCTCCAAAAATGGATCCCTTCAAATTTCCACCAAACAGGAGGGGAAGGAAATGAACCTCCACTGTTGAATGAGTTCCTGCGCCAATTATGAATGCTTGCCCTTTTCCCTACTCACCATCATCATCCAAGAAAGTTAAAATAAATAATGACAAAAATAAATTTATTAAATAAAATATTTGGATACATAGACATACCATTTTAGCTGCTAGAAGTGCTTGATTGACGGACGTTGGCCTACCAGTGCACTCAAAGCAATAATCGACACCCATTCCACCAGTCAAGTCTTTGATTAGCTCGAAAATGGGTTTTTCTGATTCTTTAGGGTTTATAAAGTCCGTCATCCCAAAGGCTTCTCCCTTTGTTTTCTTTCTCTCATTTATGTCAACGCCAATTATCTTTGCTGCTCCTCCTTCTCTAGCCCCCTCTACAGCCTGCGTTTTACAAGGGCAATCTCTTAAATTTCTTTGCTTCGCCGTTGCTAATATTATTTTCTTTTCTAGGTGATGGACTGAACTGCACTAAAACATACAAACACAGCAATACAACTAGAAAAAAGACTTAAAAATTGAATCTGAAAACTTCCAAACCATGTGAAAACCATTTAATAGAATCTTTAGGATTAATGCTTGGTATGATGGGAATCTGGTCATATTTCTGACAAGAGCACGTATCTATATGTATATATATACCTATACATGTATACCCCACGGACCCCACGTACTTTAATGCGACTCTTATCCGCTATAAGTAAATACAACAAGGATGCAATGTCAATTAAAGCTTCATTGCAAGTGGAAAAAGTGTTGCTCCCACTTCAAATGGGAAAAGTGTTTATAATGATTGCAATACTGTACAGTGAAACATATTAGGTAACATCTAAGTTTAAAAAATATCCCTTTTAACCACTCTTTGTTAATTTAAATCCTACTAAAGCATGAGAATCAAGAAAGGCAAGGCATACTATTAAGAAATGAGGGCATCTCAAAACTTTAAATTTTTAGGTTTAAAAATTTCATCATTTATAAAACTAAAGACTTAACCTTTTATTTTGAAATTCAAAAAATTATAAAACATAGATCTATTCTTGACTTTATATTATATTAGAGTTTAAGGATTTATCCTAAAACATCAAGACTTTAGATAAAAAAATCTCATTACTTATAAGACTAAAAACTCACTTACAATATGAGATAATATCTACTTTTAACACATACATATTTAGGTTTTTTAGCCAATTTTGAAGGATTATATTTATACTTTATCATTTGTATTTATTTAAGATATAGTTATCACACCCAACATGTTATTATTAATAAAACTTAAGGATTTTGTCCCTGTTTTAAAAGGTTAAAAAAATACATACCCCTAATCCAACGGCACCAAGGCCAATAACGGCCACGGTTGATCCTTCTTCAATCCCAGCGTCCTTCCACGCAGCGCCAAATCCAGTGGAAAATCCACAGGAGAGGAAGCTCGCATGTGGAAGAGCTATGCTTGTGTCGACCTTCACAACGTAATTAGCGTCGACAACCGTGTACTCCGACCATGTCGCAGAAGTAAAAATCTGGTACAGCTTCTGGCCATCGATGGACATTCTTGAAGTACCGTCACACATCACACCGTTCAAGGGAACAGGGTACTTCAGGCATAGGTTGCTCTTCCCTGACACACAATTCTCACATTCTCGGCACTCACCGACGAAGGTTGGGATGACGAGATCTCCTTCTTTCAGATCCTTCACTTCCTTTCCCACGCTCTCCACCGTACTGCAATTGCATCATCTTTTTCAAGGTCTGAGAGAAAAAACACTCAACCAAAACGGTGGAAGATGAAAGGAAGATTCTTACCCAACGCCTTCGTGTCCCAGAACTCGAGGAAAAAGGGGCTGTAGAACAACAAGAAGTCAGAACAAAGTAATCGGATTCAGTAATCCAAAGACACAAGATTTACAGGAAAGGAAGATACTAACAGCCGGGAAGCCATCGACGCATAAGAGGTCCGTGTGACAGACGCTAGCATTTAGGACTTTGATACGAACTTCAGAAGCTTGTGGCGGCTCTACCTGTATCTCTTCCAGCTTTACCGGTTCCCCGAGTCCCCAGCACACCGCCGCTGCCACCACCATTAACGGGAAAAACAAAAGAGTTCATGATGATTTTCACAGCAACAATATCGAAGGAACTGATCTTTGACAGATATTCTTTCTGGAACTGCACATAAAAAGCTAAATACAGGCCTACCTTTGCATGTTATGACTTGTGGGACTCTCCTCGTCATTTCCAGCAACCCAGAGTTATCAAAATCGAAGTCTTAGAGGTGATATTTGTAGAAGAAGATGAGCCAAAACAGCCAGTCCCAACTCTTATATTCTGCCAATGGATTTGCACACTGACAAAAATGCGCACACCGGACAAAGCGTTTTTTATAATGGAAGCTCGGTAGTTGGTAGCCATTCATTATTATCTATATTATTTGTTCAGACTTCGCTCCTGTACAAGTTTTAACCTTGACTCATTTTGTTAAGCACAAGAGCATTGGTACAACAGTTCAACAGTATGTTAAGCGGAGTATAGTCTTGAAGCGGGGCCGTTCAGCCTCTCAAATCAATCTATAATATGTTTATATTCTACATCATAGTTATAATAATAACTAGTATTATACAAATTTTTCGTTATCAGGGTGGACCCATTTCCAACCTAAAGACAAATAAAGTGTTCCTCAATACACTCGTGATTGAATCTACAGCCTTCGATTTTCGTCACTGTTCTTTATAAAATGTGTTTTAATAATACGACATTATCTGTTTTACCAACTCCGAGAACAAAAGCCGACAACTTGGTAAAAGAAAAGGGTCCGACCTGCAGTGAAAAAATAAGATAAGGGAGTAAAAAGTTAGGAGGAAGACATTCGAGCAACGAGCCAACACTTTCTAAAATTGTCCGATTGTATTATCTTTATGTCATTCGTTTCTTTCATTTTCACCACTGAATTCCGGACAGATGGCCCTACGAAGAAACACACACTCTCCTGTGGATAGGCAATGGTCCTGGCCGGATTCATAAAATGTTTAGCTGCTTTCGAAGATCTTTCCCGTGACGCAAGGTTTCGGAGTGGGGGCAGGCTTTTCCACAGGATCATTTATCAGTTGCATCATCTGGGTGTTTCTACGAAAAGGACCAGCAATTATTGAAAACTTGCCGGACCGGGAGGTTTTTTAATGGTTTTCCGAGGGGGCGGCTTGTCACTTTGTGCTCATGGATCCAACTTTTGGCCATGGATCTCGATTTCATTCAATCTTTTAGGTGCCTAAATGATTCGTTGTTATTGTATTAAAAAATTAAAATAAAAAATGATGGACTAATTGCACTTGTCATAATCAATGACAATTGTCATATTTCGTTATTTGAGAAGATACTTATAATAAATAAATTTATAAGTGTTCGTTGAAGTGTCTAAGTTACTATTTATTTTATGTCTAGGTATTTTTATAAGTTGTAAAGAGTGAATAGTATAAGTGTATATATAAATATATAAATATTTTAACATGAAATTTTTATTGTTATTGCTTATGCAATGAGTCAATCTTGAACTCAAGATCAAATGAAATTAAATAAATATTTTTTATATATTAAACATATTTTGAAAGTTCATGAAAATTATAATAAATTAACTTTAGTCTTGCGGCCATATATGTGAGGTATGTGAGTGAGAATACCTCACATATATGGCCGTTAATCGGCCATCCTGTAACCGATGTGGGACACTTCCCAACATGCCCCCTGCTCCCAATATCGGGTAGACAGGTTAGGTGTTTAAGGGGTCCACACACCTGGGCCAGGCGGAAGCATGATAAGCGGGCCTCAGCACCCACAAGAGAGCTCTATCGTAAGTGAGAATACCTCACATATATGGCCGTTAATCGGCCATCCTGTAACCGATGTGGGACACTTCCCAACATGCCCCCTGCTCCCAATATCGGGTAGACAGGTTAGGTGTTTAAGGGGTCCACACACCTGGGCCAGGCGGAAGCATGATAAGCGGGCCTCAGCACCCACAAAAGAGCTCAATCGTAAGTGAGAATACCTCACATATATGGCCGTTAATCGGCCATCCTGTAACCGATGTGGGACACTTCCCAACATGCCCCCTGCTCCCAATATCGGGTAGACAGGTTAGGTGTTTAAGGGGTCCACACACCTGGGCCAGGCGGAAGCATATATGGCCGTTAATCGGCCATCCTGTAATCGATGTGGGACACTTCCTAACATGCCCCCTGCTCCCAACATCGGGGAACAAGATGGGTGTTTAAGGGGTCCACACACCTGGGCCAGGCACCTGCTCCGATACTTAATCGGCCATCCTGTAACCGATGTGGGACACTTCCCAACATGCCCCCTGCTCCCAATATCGGGTAGACAGGTTAGGTGTTTAAGTGGCCCAGGTGTGTGGACCCCTTAAACACCTAACCTGTCTACCCGATATTGGGAGCAGGGGGCATGTTGGGAAGTGTCCCACATCGGTTACAGGATTTAACCTAAGAAATAGTTATGAGTTAATGGGATAATGGGATAATATTATTATCAAAAGTTTGTTTATTCTTCATATGAAACTTTCCCTTCAACCCCCTTCCAAGGCCGCCTTCAATGATTGTTGCTTTTCATCGTCTTCGTCGGTGTCATTCCTTGTCAAAAACCCGAACCCCTCGTCCCGTTGTTTCACGGACAACGACGGCTGCACTTCAAAACCAAGCAACTTGGTTTCTTCCATCGTCCTCTCATCCCTTCATCAGTGGGAGAATGGATCATGTCGATGCTCACAGTAAAGGCCTGTGAGAAAGAGGATGTTGGTAAACAAACAATCATTACACCCATTCATCTTCAACCTTCAGCGTCCGTCCAATCAATCAAAACAAGGAATACCCACAACCTGAAGACCAAACCAGCAAGAAAAGTCGACCAGTCAGTCAAGTCTCACCAGCTAGTCCTCAACGCGTGCACCACTCCATGTTTGTAAACACGCAGCGCATGCTCTCTCAAAAATACTTTGTTGTAATGTTCATAATTATGATGGTTAGGAATGTAACTGGGTTTAGTTTTATCTATTCGAGATCAGCTAAACAAATACATTCACAGCCATGAGCATAAGCTTGAGTTTGATATATATATATATATATATATTTTTTTTTTTTTTTTTTTTGTTTTACTCGTACTCGGGTGTCAAACATAAGATCAAAAGATAGTCTAATAAAATAAGAGATTTTTTTATTTAAATCAATAACAATTAGAGGATTTCAAAATCACAAGTGCTATTTGTGATGTATGCCCGATTGATCAATTGATTTGATTTAACCTTTCATGACACACGTTATGTGTACTATGATCTCAATTCCAGCTAGGATTATTTCAATAGCAGATTTAGATGTCTAATCTCGTAGGTATTTTAGTATTGATTTGATTTACTACGACGCACCCATTCGATGAAAACTTGGGCTGAGATGATCAGGTCCATCTCTGAAGAACGGTTCTGAACTGAATAGAGATGTGGCTTAGCAATTGATCCCGGGCTTCATGTCAGAAAGCTCAATGAGTCGAGAAGGGAAGGGCCCTGTCATCTGTGGTAGCAAGAAAATCAAAAGACCAAATCAAAGTTTTTCAAAGACCACCCTGACAAACAACTTTGGGTACCTAATATCACGAACTTTTTAACTGTTTTGTTAGTTCAAAAGGTTAACGGATTCCTTCTGTGCAGGAATAATTTGGTGGGAAAAGAAAATCAAAGGACCATATACTCCACTTGGTAATCAAGCTTTGCTAAAACAATATATTGTCATCAACTTTAATTTCAACTTAAAAGATTGGTCTTATCACGGGGAATAACTCGATGAAATTTGTTGTAACTAGTCAACAAGTCTAAACTTTTTGACGTAAGAGTTATAAAATATAACAAATAATATTAAAGATAACATGATATCACAACTTTTAACCACAACATGGGTAAACATATGACATGTGTTTGATGGGTGAGTATAGTCTATGCAAGAGTTGCAAGGAGGGGTTGTCAATAGTGTGAGCTGCCATAGCTTGAGCTGCTTGAAAGCATGGTGATTTGTTACTGAGTTCAAATGAGATATTTTACCGTTAACTAGCATCTTTAAACCTTTTGACATAATGTTTATCGAATGTAATACAAGATCTTTTCACTCTTAGGATAAATGCCACCAAAATGCCTAGAAAACTTTTTTTTTTCATATTTATCTTCGTATGTAATGCCATTTAATGGAATATGGACTAGAATTATCCATATAACGAACTTTTTCTCCCTTTTTATCCTATTTTTGGGGGGCTTGCGAAGACGCGTTAGTTGGCGATGCGGCGAACGCAAAAAAAGGTATAAAGGGGCGAACAAAAAAAGAAAAGACCAATAATAATCTCATATCAAATCCATAGGAGTTGTGGCATTCAAAGCTCCACTCGTCCATCTTTTCCCATCAAAATTCCACCACAAAGCGCGAATACCTTCTTGATTTTTCTTTTTTTCTTTTTTTTCCAATTTATTAAGTTGGATTCTTATTGATTCGAAGTCTTTTATATCTACGGCTGATTCAAGCGGATTTTCTCAAATGAAATATCAGCGGCAATCTTTTCGTACGAACCCAGCAGATGGAGGGCAATGATAATTCTAGTCAAAAGGTATTCCAGATTTCCATGCCACTTCTGTGTTTCTCTTCATTTATCCACTTTTTCCATTTCCTGCTGTACACGATTATCTGTAGATTACTGTTATTCTTTTAGGATTTTGCTTCTGGTTTTCGTCTCTCGTGCTTGCTATTTTTCTTGCTATGTTTGGGGGCTGGAAAAATCAGCAGAGAGCAAATAAAGTAGCTTCAATTTCAATACTTGTGTATTTAGGTGTGTGTACGTTTTCTGCATATGCTTGAGTTAGGTCTGTTACTTGGGTTGCGGATGTGGAATGGAATACTTTTTAAATAATTAAGTAGATAGCATTGGATGTTAGGATATAGTTCTGTTAGTTGATGGACAATGTTGTTGATTTTAGTGAATTTAGGGTTACCTATTGTTTGTATACCTAGGATTAGTGTGCCCGAATAAGAGAATCAGCTTAGTTTCTTGCTGCCATTCCTGGTTCAAGTAACTGAGGCAATCGAGTTAATGAGATAGGCCCTCAGTTACTGAGATGGGTAATATTAGGATTTTCTTCTTGTTGGTGATAGGAAAAGTGAATAACATTTTTACTTCTCAGATCTGAAAAAAATTGGCTCCACTGGTTTGGATGAATAACATTTTTTAGTGCCAAACATTTTTAATCGAGAACATTTTATGGGATAATTTATTGATTTTCTGTTAGGTGACTGTCATTCTGAACACGTGTTCGATTTTCAAAAAAACAATTTTCTGCTATTTTTGTTTGCACTCAAAATATATTCCAATAAAACACTTTCTAGCGATCATGTTTTAATGAAATGTAGATCATTAAGTGGAAGCAATACCACATTTTAGGGTTGATCAAAAATCTTATACGGTTGCTTAAATTTTGTAATCACAACCAAATATTGGGAGATAGTACTAGGATTTTATGGAAAATACTTTTTGTCATAGCAAACCGAAGACTTAGTTTGATGTTTTAAAGAAGCGTGTGATTATAAGGGTTACACTACAGGTAAAGCTGCTTTTTTTGTAGGACTAGAATACAAATTCTGGGTCAGAGCTCAATTGAGGTGACGATCATTAAACATTTTTCCATTCAGTTTTAATACAGTTTTGAACCAATTAGTACAGCTTGTTTTTGTTCTCTGAATGTGCATAGGTCAACCCAAGTAAAAAGGAAATCAACATTTAAGAGAATCTTTCCATGTGAATATTGGGGACCAAGTTCATGGTCTGCAGAGTTATATGTAGTTTTGCCATACATTTACCAGGGGGTAGAGCCTACCACAGTTGAAGGTCTTTACAGATAGATGCCTATGACAATGAAAAAAAATTGGGAGCTGGAATATTTATGCTTTGTGTCTCTGTTCTGTAAAATGAAATAATAGATTGGACAATCCAGGAGACCTAATCTAATCGATCAGAAAATCTTTTGTGATGTTTATTATGTAGATTTACGAGACTTGTTTGCTAGCATTTTGGTTTGTGGATTTGACTCAAGTGTTAAATCTAGTTTTATGCCTTTTCTTGTTTGAAGGATTATTACAAAGTTTTGGAGGTTGAATACGATGCACCTGAGGAGAAGATCCGATTAAATTACCGAAAGCTTGCATTGGTTGGTAATCTTTCTTTTTTGGTAGTTCCTTGAATAGCTTGTTTACTTTGCTCGAATTCTCCTATTCAATCCATTGGATTCTGGACTAAGGAAATCTGCGTGATTCTGTGGGCTATATAGAAGTGGCATCCTGACAAACACAAGGGTGACACTGCTGTTACAGCAAAATTCCAAGAGATAAATGAAGCTTACAGAGGTAACTCTTATGCCTAACTAGTGCAAAGGACTGCATGTTCATACCATGCAATATGTTTTTATGGTGCTTCACTCGTTGAAAATACTTAAAATTTGATGACTCACTGCATAGACAACCCTTAGAATTTGCTCAGCCTCTCTTCTTTAGTCTTTTAGAGACACGGAAAAGTTGTTGAGGGAGTCAGGCAACATTCTTTGCCGAGTGTTATTTTAGATATTAAGATCTTTGATTAGAATTGTGCACTATGGGATATCTGGCTCATGTAAAGAATGCTTTATTAAGTCCTGGTTTGAGAGACATGTGATCTATTTCTACTCTTTAGAGGCAGATGATATGTCTCGGTCCATCAGACTATTAATAATCTATGAAAATTGTAAAAATGAGAATTTTGGTCCTTAATCACATATAGTTTTCTTGGTTAGTTTAAAGCCAATGTTACATGTTATTTGTAACATTTTTAGTTTAGATTATGCAGTTATATTATCGTACAGGGTATGTGCATTAATGTGACTCCTACTAATTTCTTTTGCAGTTCTGAGTGATCCTGCTAAACGACTTGACTATGATTTAACTGGAATCTATGAGATTGATAAGTATACTCTACGGGTAAGAAAATGGGAAGAATCATTTTTTTGGGTCTGAAAATGCCAACCTGTATTTTTAGCTTGTTTCAGAGTGCCAGTGGTAATGGCTGTTGATGCTGCATGCTGACAATTTGAGATATCCCACCTTCCTATGCAGGAATATCTTGCCAGATTTAAAGGAATGATACTTACATGCAATGGGCTTGGTATTAGTCAGACGCCACTACGGTAATACTTGAGTTAATATTTCGGGAATAGTCTTGTTCGTGGAAGGTTGTGCACGTTTGTTTGCTTATCTGTAGTCGTATTATTTCTGGTTCTTTCTGTTGTGAAAAGGCTAGATATCAACTCTTAAGAAGACTATATAACTTAATCTTTAATGTTTAACAGCAATAATTACATTAACAATGTTGTAAGACATCATAGCACAATTCACTCTTGATTTATTTCACTCTCGAATACAAAAGGAAGAGAGTAAATAAATAAAATGTGAATGATTAGATTTGAACAAACAATTGTAGAATAATGCACTGCATGGATTTCAAAATACTTATTTTATATAAATTTTCCAACTTAAAGAACTCTAGAACTGAATCATTTATTGAAATCTAAATGTCGACCAATATATATAGTATTCATCTTATAAGATGCAGCCCATCCTATGCTAGTTAAACCATTAATTCATGTGCACTAAAAGGGGAATATACAAAGTTGATGTGATGAAAAGATAGTGAAAAGTTAAAGTGAATTTTCCGTTTTTTGTTCTATTGGTGGTTGATTGTTCAGATTTAAAGTTTGTGGACGTATTGCAAATGACTTTATAGTTTAAGGTGGGAAAGTGTAATTTATCTTCTTGGAAGAAAGAGGAAAATGGATACTTAGTCCATAGAGAAACAACTTCTGTTAAGTAATTTGAAAGGGGAAGAATAGGAAGGTTAACTTCTAGCCGGAAGAGGTATAAAAGCTTTTTAGTGAACAATGAAAAAAAGATTTTCTAATAGATGTGTGGAGTCTTAAGAGAAGTTTGGATTTTTTTCTCATCATTCGTAGTGTACCGTGCCTATGAATATGATACCAAAACAGTTTATTTGACTTTTTGAAGAAATTGAGAACTAGGTAGTTCTGTGAAAATTAGTATTAAATTCGAATAATGAAATAGATAGTATAACAAAAGCAGACAGTTAAAAAAAAAAAAAAAAAGGAAGAAGAAAAATCATGAAGACATGCCATTGTAACATCCATTTGCTGTTAGCTGGGGAACATGAAGACATTTTTCTGATTTCTCCTCTCATGTTGGCTTTTTTAGTGTCAAACTCTAAGCTTTTTGTGGTTCTTATCAATTTTGCAGAACGCAGCAAGTGACGGAAACCAATGACTTATCAGATTCGTGAGGTTTGTATTTAAATTTGCCTCTGATATCAGTTCTTTCACACGGTGGTGTTTGCGAATCTTATAGATTTATCCATGTTATTACAGAGTTTCTTTATAGATCAAAGCTGAACAAGGTTGTCAATATGCGTACTCGGCTCCCATGTGCATAATACCTGAGAATGGATCTGGTCCTTCCTGTACTTTTAGATCAAAATAACTAGTGTAAAATGATTACTTATGACATAAAGGCTGTTTCACGTGTTGTGAAATAGATGTAGGATGTTACTAATTTATGGGTTGAGATATTTTCAGTCAGCTCATAATAGATTCCAGTTTGTACTTGCCATACATTTTACCTTTCCCCCTCTCTTGTTCGACTTGTTCTGCAATTATATTCATGCGGTGATGTTTTCTCTTTCCAAGAAGAAGAAAAGGATGATAGAAACATGGTTACACATTTCAACACGTTGGTAAACATTAAGGATTTATCTAGAGTCCTGGTGTCCCATCTCCCACTTCGTCTCTATGTTTTTGCCCTCATGTGACTGTCTGAAATAGAAGTCTGTTTCTTCATGTCTTTTTGTTGCTAAATAATTGTGATCTCCCCAGTTGTGGAACAGTGACTTCACAGACAACATAGAGTTCAAAAGTTTCGGCTCAAGATATGTTTGAATCTATAAAGTTGCTGACGCAGCCTCAAGAAACTTAGTGGATCTTATTCAAGAACCTTTAAAAGATACAATGACGACGAATCTGAATCTAATAAGAAATAGATTATGAAAGCTGTTGTGTTGTCCACCTTGCTCCTGTTCTTGATAGAATCTTTCTCTCCTATATTTTAATGCCGAATCCTGATCAGGACAAACAAGTCAGTGCTTGAAAACTACCAGAGCTTATTGGTCGTCTGAAAATTGGTCCAATGTGTACCACCAAACATAGATTCCGAGGATTCCCTTGCTTTGTATTCTTTTATGAGCTAAATTTGCACTCTGACAATTATTTTTATGTCAATAGGCAGGTGGTTCAGTAATTAATTATATGTCACTCTCTTATCTTCCTTATTTACTATGAAAAGAAAAAAGAAAAAACAACATTGAATCATGAATTCGTGATGGCAAAACAGAAAGAAGAAACAGACGGGTACTTTGACTACCTCTGAAATTCTTAGATGGCAACCGAGCAGGGAAGTTCAGAGCTGAACTCCCAAAATTTCTCGGGTGGCGTACGAGACAGAAAAAGGTGTGGGTTTGAAGTGAAGATCACTCGTTTGACCAACGCCGCAGAGGTGGGCTTTTGACACGTACGCGGTCGCAAGACAGCAGGAGACAGGACGTAACTTGTAAGCCTAGGCGTGCCACACAAGTTAAATACTTTAATATTTGAGCTTAACTTCAAAGACACTGATAAGTATTCAGTGATTATGATAACTTAATTTGAGTTTCTTACGCAGCCATCGTTGGGATTCGTAGTTTGAAAAAAGGAGATCCTAAGACTAAAGAGCCATCCGTTGTGTTAAAATTGGCCGGTGGAGAAAAATCAGAACTTTAGGCCAATCTGAATCTGCTTTTTGTTAGGTAGGATGTTAAATATTTCCTCAATACTTTTTAGTCCTTGGATTCCAATCTTCAAAGTACAAATTAGCAGCTAACTTTGACAGCAAATAATCAAACCAGGAGTTGGGATTTGGTAGCTCTACAAAAAGAGAGTCAGCTTCCGAGGTTCTGACAATTCCAATATGGGACCCAGTTATTAAATTGTATTGGAAGAAATTAGTGGCCTGAAACAGAGTCAGACCATAATCAAACGTTGGTTGCATATGTCATTCCTTCCACTTCTATGTTGCTTAGGTTGTCATATTATTTTGATAGGGTTCTCAAAGACATCTAAGAACCGTACGTAATTGCCTGCCAAAACAGCCTTTCCCGTGCCATAAGCGTTACTGAAAGGTGTCATCATCACTAAGAACTACAAATGAAACCCTTCGGTGCTGCTAAGAGCTAGAAGGTGCAAGGTGCAAAGACTTTTGTTGAAGTTTAGTTTATGAAGGATATAATCCAAAAACAGACAAGAAAGGCTGACAAGGACTCAGTCTATTGTTAGCATCAAGAACTAGTGATTCTAGCTTTCGATCAATATGTGATGACAAAAAACCCATCGACAAATCCAACGAAGTAACTTTAGGAAGTCCAAGCAATTCGCAATTGCCAAATTTATTTCTCCCACAACGTTCCAGTGAAGTAAGAAACAGAAAATTCGAAAGGAATACAAGATAAACAACGAGTTTAACTGGTTTCCTTTAGTTGTTCTTATTCTTGCTTCTTGTTCTTGTTCTTGTTCTTCCTCCTCCTCTTCAATCGGAGAGAAAGAGGCGAATGTGGTCCAGGAAGGAAAGGTGCTGAGGTCGATCTTTGCGCCTCACATAGCCTTTGGTCTCTCTTTCCGTGTACGCGATCAGCCCCTTCTTCCCATTCTTCCTCCACATCTCCGCCGCGTAGCTGCTGTGAGCGTAATACGCCTCCACGCACATCACCCCCTCTGCCCCGCACGCAACATTCGGAAAATGCCCATCGTCGCGATCGTCGTCATCACCGTCGATACGAACATCATGCGGCTGTGGCAGGAGCTGAATGGGGAGCCTCTCGTAGTGGCCACGAGTGGTGCCCTCCAACTCATCCATTCTGGCGAGTCCCTTTCGCGACACGGCGTAGAGCTCGCCCAGCACGCACCGACCGCACCCGGGGAGGTTGAGGAGGAACGGCACCTGGTAAGGCCCACAGACGAGCGGATACTTCCCTGCCGTGCGATAAGTGCCGACCAAGGCGGCGTCTCCGGTTTGCATCAGCTCCTGCATTAGCGTGTGGTTCGAGAACCCCCGCTTCAGTGTCCCGTACGTGAAGATCAGGCTCACTGTTCCCTCATCTTTTCTGTCCTCTGCAACCATGATATCAGGCAAAGCTCGAGAGAGAGAGAGAGAGAGAGATTGGCGACCGAGAAGCTTTGGGAGAGAAAGAGAGGCTTAGATGGAGATCGATATCTGTGAAGCCTCGGAAAGCTCCGTACTTATAGCGGATTCCTTCGGCCTTGACAATTTCCGCAAAATTATATTCTAATTTAAAATAGAAGATTCAGTTGATTGATACTGGGCCAAGTTTGTCATATTCTTATTTTATTTATTATAATGTACACCTTTAATTTACACATATGAGTCTTGAATCTTAAAAGAATCTTCACTAATTCACTACTTAAAACTAATTGGCCAATAATAAAGTAACTAATATTAGTGTAAAGGTTTTTTCTTATATAAATTAGTGATTAAGAAATGAGAAGGTCTAATAATACTATGAGTGATATCAAAACTTGAGAAAAGATTGAGCCAAAAAGGGGTCATGGCCTCAAATGTATGAAGGCTGGATAAGGTTGAATTCAATGAAAACAAATCAATAATTTTGGCTCAAGATCTAATGTGTGATGGAAAAAATTATTAAGATGACCCGTATTGAGTTGAGAAAGAGTTAATATTAAGTTTATGAGTATAAGAGCAAATTTTTCTGAGTCAATTTTTAGAAAATGAAAAAGCTCAATAACACAACACCATTTGAATTTCATATTTACTGCGTTTGAACCTTTTTATTGGTACATTTAATGTTAAAAAGGTTTTGTTAGTTTTATATCACGCGTTTGCTCGTAGATTAAAGAGGGTGACGTGGGTGTGACTTGAGGACAAAGGCACCCAGATTTATTAGGTTCAGTTTGTTTCTAATTAATTTAATTTAATTTAATTCAATTAATTTCAACCAGAGCTTTCAAGGTGTGTCACATAGCACATAGTTTACTCCAATTTGCTCGAGAATCTGAATATTTAAACAAGCGTAATTATTTTTAGATATTGAATCAGTCATGTAATATATATTGGACAAATAGCAATAGGAGAAAGTCAAGCAAACTAACCTTCTTCTTTTTTTCACATTCTGAAAATGTTAAATTGATAGCCTTGATTCTTCTTTCACCTAAAAAACTAGCACTTAAAATGGAGAGGTATACTTATATTGAAGCGTATACTCTCACATGTTAATAATGTGAGATGGAACACAACAATACAATCCTTAATTGCAATGGTTTGATATAGATTATTTTGTGGTACTATTTTATGTGTGGACTTTGAGCCTATTCATATTTGTAAAAATATTATGATATAACTTAAACTTTGAATATTATACTAAAAAGTTTATTTTCACCTTATAAATAAGATCTTAAAATGAATATATACACTTATATTTAACTAGACATATGTGGTTTTATTTTAACTAAAAGAAAATTCCTCACTCCTTTCCCTTTTTTTTTTTTTTTTTTAAAGTTCAAATCGTGGATTTTTTTTTTTTTCCTTTTTGGGTTTCCTTGTGGCAAAAAAATAAAAAAAGGTCACGCACATGTCGCGTGCAGGGTTTAGCCCTTCACACTCAGACAAGCTGAGCTATCTCTAGGGTTTATCCTTCCCCTCGCCTACGCATCGCCTGTCTGAGGCTCTTGGTCTCTCAGGTCCGTTGTTCTTCTACCCCAGTCTCGTTATCATTTTCGTATATATGTCTTTCCTTCTTTTCTGTGTTAATATCTGTTCGTCGACAGCATCATCAGAACATCGGGCCACAGTAAACGAAAAAGATTGGGAAATGTTTGTTAGTCAATGTCATTTTTGTTGTGTGAAATGCTTCGAGTTATGTGCCTATTGGATTTTCTGCAGTCGGCGCGTTAAGATCTTGAAAAGGCAATGATTGTTCTGGGATTGTCTTTTGCTTCATTTTTCCTGATTTTGGCATATTAAGGTGAAGGCAAATAGGCGATAGCGGGGAAGTATCGGTTACTTGGTTAAGAGCTCCTCGTAATCTATTTGCTAAATGATGGGGAAAAAAAGTAATTTTTTCGTTCTGTTATTTCCTCAGATGGTGATAAAAGTATAACCGCTTAGATTTATCAAAGGCTACTAGTGCTGTCTATAATTCTTGGCTCAATGGCCATGAATGAGAACTAGCAAATAACAGGAATTGACCGGTAGAACTTGTTTTTAAGTTCTGGGTGACGGTTAATGGGTTCCATAAGTATGAGTGGTTTCCCATTTTCTCGTGAGAGTTGGATATTGCTTGTCGTTGCGTTTGTTCTGTTGTCTTCTTTCTATCTTTTATTTCATGTTCTGTTGAAAAGGAAATTCAGGAAGGATCAAAGGCTCTGGTTTTACATATAAATGCTGTATGATTTACTTGTATTCACTTTTTCATTTTCTAATTAGAATGACGGTTGAGATTACAAAAAAAATTACTTTTAGTAATATCAAAACAACAGGTCATTTCATGATTTAATTTGCCTTCACCTCATTATGTTGATTGAATTTACTTTTTCAGATTACAAGGGATGGTTATGAGTTGTTCTTATTTTCCCACTCCTTGCATATAGATTTAGAGAATAGTGCGCCACTTAGCTTAGAGGGGCTTTTGCTCTCTCTACTTGTTCATTTTAGTTTGAACATTTCCTTTGATGGGTCGGTAATGGTAAGAAACATACTTTTTGTCCCCATTATGTTGAATAAATGTTCCCATCCTAACAGGTCATGTTGCATATCAGGAACTTTCCTGTTCTTTCTTTGACTTCCTTATTACCGATGTATCAGTTTTCTTATATTTGCAGCTGCTAATTCTGCTTCACGTACATATGGCAGGCTGGCATTGGATACTTTTGTTTAATATCACTGAATTTTTATACAAATAAACATGTTGACATCCAATTGTACCTTCTCAGCATTTAAGAAACTTATTTGACATGTAGCCTGTCCATTCTCAGCATTTAAAAAGATGAATTTTAACAACGTTAAAGTCCCCAAGATGCCTGGTGGTGGTGCATCTTCTGCTTTGCTTAGATTGGGAGTTCTCGGTGCACTTGGTTTGTATGGCCTTTCCAACAGTCTCTACAATGTTGAGGGAGGGCATAGAGCTATTATGTTCAACCGTATAGGTGGTATCAAAGATCAGGTTATTGTTTGGCTTTAAATTCTCATTGAATCTTAAATCCTATTTGTTGATTTTCTCTTATGAACCTGATGTAATTTTTCTTATTTTATTGTTACTCATAATTTAGGTGGAATAAAATCTACAACCTAGTTGTATGTTGAAGATTACGTACAGATAAAAATCTTTCTTGCCAAAAGTTTTATACATTTCGTCATAGTGCTTGTAAAAACTTTTTCTCTTGTTCTGCTTTCCCTCTTTTGATATAGCAGTACATTAACATGCTGAAGTTACAGGTTTATGCTGAAGGGACTCACCTTATGATCCCATGGTTTGAGAGACCCGTAATCTATGATGTCCGTGCAAAGCCACATCTTGTGGAGAGTACTTCAGGAAGCCGTGACCTCCAGATGGTAAATTGTTATCTTGTTTCCGTATCAAAAAGTGGGCAGGATTATGATTTTGTAAAAGCTACGATTGCATTTGTACTCCTTTCTAAACCATGTTTGATTTTACTTTTTCATTCTTCAAAATAACACCTCAAGAATCTGCCATATGTTCTAATTTGAATTTGGAATGGCTTTATCCTTTTGATTGTCAGAACTTGCCCTTCAATTGTTTTCGAAATATGTTATCTGTCAATCTCTGCTGTTTTTGTCAGAGTGGCTTTGTATTTGGGTAGTTCAATGATTTACAGTTCTTCATGTGTGAAGGGCTGTTCCAAAAATGTTCACCATCCTTGGATGCCAAAATAACTGAAATTTCAGAGAAGAAATAATACGAGGTCCTTCATTAAGAATCTCTGAGCAAATTTAGCAGGTCTTTTGTGTTTGCTCTAGTTGCAAATTTTCCGGACTGTCACTCTTGTAGATGGACTTATCTATTGGAGTGTAGAAGGCATGGCCTAAGCTCTGAAACCCTTGCATGACTTCTTGAATCTTTATGACACTACTTAGTCTCTATAATAGGTGGTAAATGTGTTGTGATTGTTCCGATCTTATTGTTTTCTTATCTTAATCCCACTTCTAGAATAATTTTTCAGGTAGATGGTATTAGATAATTATGGCTGTTACTGATCACTGTGGTGAATTTTAAACCACGCACTCTATGAGTTCAAAAGGTTGCGCTTATGCACCTAGTGAGCATTTGAAATCTGGTTGTTGTGTGATTGTAGTTTTATTTGTCATCTTGTCCTCAAGGCAGGGGGGCAACTTTTCCATTCATTCCTCTTCTTCTCACCACATCCTCATTTGTTTGGCATCTTGTCGGTTGAAAGCACGTAGCACCCCTTGTTTTCACTCTTATCTTCCTCCTTACACCTATTATAGCATGGGCACCTGCCCCATGCTTGGCTTGTAAAGTGTTTGTAATAGCTTACTGAGAGCCATATAGAGGTAGTTAGTGTTTCAATGGGTTTTGTAATTTTGTTTGTGTCCTAGAGATAGTGTTTTGGTTTTGTTTTATTATAGTTGGCATATCTTTTATCCTGAATTTTGTTTTTATAAATATAGAGTTTGATATGCAGGTGAAAATTGGGCTTCGAGTTCTTACCCGTCCAGTGCCAGACCAGTTACCAACAATTTATCGAACCCTTGGTGAGAATTATAATGAAAGGGTGCTGCCTTCAATTATTCATGAAACTTTGAAGGCTGTTGTTGCTCAGTACAATGCCAGCCAGCTTATCACTCAGAGAGAGGTAAACCAATGAGCTTATTCTTTGTTGTTTTACTTGCAAACTGATCTAGTCATCTGGGTTAGTCGGCACATTTAAGCTTTGGGTTTCAGATTCTTATTTTATAGAACATTGATGATGAGAACTGTTGGGCGGATTTTCTGCCGTGCAGATTTTGATTATAAATCCGTATTTCCCATTTGACTACAGCAGTCATTTCCACCATCCAATTACATAGTGCATTCCACTTATGTTTTGTTTCTTATTTTTCCTATTCCCTTGGGAATTTATCCCATATTAACAAGGATAGTTCTCATGATAGAGGCAAATTTTCTGGTGTTACTGAGCGTTGATTAATTGTATTCTTTTTAGGCTGTTAGTCGGAATATTCGAGAGATCTTGACGGCAAGGGCAGCCAATTTCAACATTGCATTGGATGATGTGTCTATTACAGGCTTAACTTTTGGGAAAGAGTTTACGGCCGCAATTGAAGCCAAACAGGTGGCGGCACAAGACGCTGAGAGGGCCAAATTTATTGTGGAAAAGGCCGAACAAGACAAGAGAAGTGCTATTATTAGAGCACAGGTGAGGCAGAAAATATTCTCAATCCCCAAGTTTTTATGACTTTTAGTCATCTGTGATAGGGACAATTTCAGTCAGTGATCTACTGGAAGTATCTATTGCCTCTTATGTCATGCTAGTGAGAACTGATTTAGAAATTTAGCTGTTATAAAAATTGGAGAATTTTGGAAATCTGTTGCCTCGTTTTTTCTTGATCAATTGTTAGTTCTTCTCAAATAATTATTGGCTACCCGTGGATTTAGCAGTTAAATGCTGGTCATATCCTCAATCATTTTGCTCTAGAACATACGGAAATCTTTGTTTTGTTTGTCATCTATTAGGACATCTAACTTCTTTTACTATTAGATGGAGTAAAGTGACAATCTTGTAATGATTTTACTTTTAATGGTAATTGCTTGTTTGGATCTGGGTTTTCTTTGCTCCTTCCAGTTGGTTACATTTAAGGATCTCTGATTAATTTTTTGTTTCCCACACTTAACAGGGTGAGGCCAAGAGTGCACAGCTGATTGGTCAAGCCATTGCCAACAATCCAGCATTTATCACTCTCAGGAAGATTGAAGCTGCAAGAGAAATTGCGCATACCGTATCCATTTCTTCCAACAAAGTTTTCCTGAATTCAGATGACTTGTTGCTGAACCTTCAGGAGATGAATCTGGATCCTACTGGAAAGAAAAAGGCATAACAGGTTAAAATTACGATCCCTGCGTTAATTTTGTTTATCAACTCCTCAATTTTCATGATGACCTTGAAACCTGGCCGTGGAAATTTAATTGCATTTTGTCTTGTGATGAACCACGTGAAACACGGAAATTAAGGTGGGTTATCAAATCATTGTCCGTGCAACTGCCGACATCTTCAACTCGAAACTGTTTGAATCAGTCTTGTTTATTAACTATTCAATCATGATGATCCTGTGTTACTGTTTCAGTAGACACATCACTTCATTTATCTTACTTTACCTTGTCAAGAAGGCACTTCATATTTTAACATCCATTCTTTTCCGGCTTTACTTGGCAGTCTTTGGTTTGATTATGCATGTTAATTACTTTGGATAATCTTTCAGATTCCTTTCCTTCTGATAGTATAGTCAATTGATGGAAGCTTTGCAAAGTAATCTGATGATTGAGTTGGCAAGTTGCTAATGGGCACGAAAAATTACCCATGTGAATAATAAGAGGAAAAACATGTAAGTTGATAGATTAACGACCTGCCGACAGACAGTACCAAGTATCACTGTGAAACAGAACAAACTATAGCATAGAGCACAGAGCACAGGCATTATTCTTTCGTACATCAGTAGTGTCAAACAAACGTTTTCACCTTGTCTCAGCCAACCGAAGCCTCTCTAGAATGTTGAAACAAAGTGGCAGCTGCGTAATGTGCCATCCCAAAGATTTTTAATTTGTGATTAGATATTAATTAAAACTGAGTGCTTCTGGTGTTCGTACCATCTTCGTGGTTTATTCTTGGCCTTTTTTAGGTCCCTGTTATCTTTTGAAAACTGGGACTAAAAGGAAGAAAAGCAGCGTCCTTTGGCAGGGTTTCACGTGTGGTTCTTATTGATTGCGACCCCTTCACGAACTTTTTGCCTGTCTTAGAAAATTAGTGATAAGCATGGTAGTGGCCATTTTCTGTGGTCCTTGGATTAAATAACGTGAACTAAGCGGCATGAAAGTGGACGGAATGGCATGAGCAACTAACCAAATTGAACGCACTGATGGAGATTTAGTTCCTCGCAACAAACACTAAAGAATTTAAAGTGTCATCTAAAAGTTAGAGATCAATGGTTAAGGTTTTTCAAAACAAAAAATTTGATAATGCTATAATACGCAAAACCTTTTAAGTTTTATATGGGAAACATAAAAATTTTGGAAGTAATTTACAAATAGATGAATTTTTTTAATTAATGTCTTAAAATTTTAAGTGAGTACGAATTATTTTTTATAGAATCCAACATGTTATCAGAATTCAATTCATAATTATGTAGAAAGTGACATCGTGAGCTAATTTAGGTTAAAATATTGCAGTGAAAAAGCATATTAAATAAATAATAAACAGTTGTCTTACATTGTTAAAGAGTTTATTTAAAATTTAGATTCAATTTTTCACTTCGTTGTTCATGAACAAAAATTTTTATGAAAAATGTCACCTAAGCTTGTGTGTGCTAAGTTTTACATTAAAAATATAAAAATCTAAAGAAGTAATTTATAAATAGATAAATTCTTTTGGTTAATGCTGAAGTTTGATATGGACCGTTGTCTATTGAATGTAACAAAACTACAAAACTAATACTCGACTAATTACTTTGCTTATAAAAATGGTTTTTATGCCCAATAATAGAAGCTTAATCGGTCAATAATTTGCTTTCAAGCATTGAAGTCAACAAACCATCATGGAGAAGAAAGAACTATAATATTGAGAAGTCGATTCTTTATTGAAAGAGACACCTTAAAATAACCATAGGCGAGAAACCAACTCCAAAACCATGGCCTACGGACCTGAAATGGTAGCAAAAGAGCCAAAAGCTTTTGGAAATCTGAATCGGCACTTTCTCCGTCGATTCTTTAATCCACCCAAGGAGGCTTTCGTCGGTTGTCGCCGCTGTAAATTCAAGTTGGGGGCTTCCACCACTTTCAAAAGCGAAAAGTGTCATCCTCCACATACGTCTTACGGAGGAAGAGTGTGTGAAAAGGAGAAAGGAGAAAAGGTGTAATGCTTCTTCGTCTTCTCTATAAAGTGCTCTGCCCACCCAAATGATGCCATCTTTTTGCCCTTTCATGGGCTCGGAGGATATGATCAGTAAAGGCCTTCTTTACCAGCGCATGATAGATACGACTATACATCACCCAATGCTCTCCAACGTGTCTTGATTTTGGCCACCTCATAAAATATTTGCTCCATATCTTTGCATCATTGCTTGTTAACCTACCCAACTTGTATTCAATCTATATTTTAGCAAGTTCCGTTAAAAATACGCATATTGAATGCGATTATGAATGTCAACATAAGGTCCTTAAACAAAACCATATCTACTCAATTTGACATACAAGAAGACCAAAAATTCATAACATTTTCCATGAATGTGAGGCCTAAATGATGTTCTATAGAATAAACAAAGAGAAGGGCATGCTATTTCTTAATATGTTTCAAGTCAATTGTACCTTAATTTACAAATGACAGAATGTTTTGGCCGCAAGTATGTGGCTCAATTGAAACTGGTATTATTGAGACTAAACAGATACTTCATTTTTTGCCCCCAGGGTGTGGTTCGTGATATGATTTACAAATGACAGAATTTTTTTTTTTTTTTTTTTTTTTTTTTGCCCTCGGGGTGTGGTTCAACTGACAAAGACTCGTGTGGGATTCCCTACAAAGTAGGGGTCCTGGGTTCAAAACCAGTTGGCTGCATTCTTGACATGAAATGGGCAAAATGCTTTAGGGTGAGTGTTGGGCCCTCCAGTTTAAGCCACCATGCAAGTGGTGGGGTTCTGGGTCATAAAAAAAAAAAGATACTTCATTTTTTGTAAATATCTTTCATTTTCACAAAACATCCTCTAGAAGGACAAACTTTTGACTAAATGGATAGAAAAGGAATAGAATAAAGTAAATGGATATACAAATCAAATTGGCTTATGAGTCCATCGTTTACGGTCATGTTCCCTAAGGAGATAGTGGATTAAGCGCGTGGAATTCCCCTCACAAACATGCGTATGACCAACTTGACATACAAGTTTGTCTTGTTCCTTTCGTCTCGTCCCTTACCTCGTGAAATCCATAGCTCTACTTCAACATGAACGACTAAGAGACAGACTTCCCCTAAAATCAGGCAGGAAAAGAAAGGAAAATCCTGTCACGATACTTTCTCGGTTTGTGTTTGGTTTGGTTTGGTTTGATTTCTGGCCTCCTTTTATGATAACCATGAACAATGTACCCAACGAATTGCAGAACTTGCTGTAAAACCTAGCCATGCCCGCGGATGTTGAGCTTTCTGCAGAACAGTCCAACGCAAAGAGGACCCTTCTAAGTTTCCTCTCATGCGACTGACACGTCCGAGTTTCCGACGTGTCAGCATGGGTTGCCTTGCAAGTGTCGACCCCAGAAGCAGACATCTTGAGGCAACCTAAACCTACAGTGTCCACGAAAAATAATAATAACAATCAGGATTCCAAACCAGAAAAGTAAACAGAAACGAAGGGAAAATCAGCAGCTGGGTTCCTTGAGATAAACGCAACACCCAGATCAAAACGACAAAGAAACAAGGAAAGAAATAAATAAGTAAACGCAACCAATTAGGTCAGGTTCGGAGGGAGGTTCGGGTGTAGACTTTTAAGCTCAAGATAAGCTTCCACACCTCCATCCCTCCCCATCCACCACCCACCACTTCAAAAGTACCCTTACCTTCTTGCTTTCCTTCTCTCCCTCTCTCTTTCTCTGAAGAAAAGTATACAAAGAAAAGAAAAGAAAAGCTCTCTTTTTATTTCCACCCAAACTGGCTATCGATGATCAGCAGCCAACCATAAGAGATATCAAACCCAAAAGCAGAGCAATCATGGTTAGCAGCCGTAATGGATATACTTCTTGCATTTTTCGTTGCTGGGTATTCTTCCTTTGCTCTTGAAATGGTCTGATGATTCTCGTTTCTGTGTTTGGTTGTGTTTGGGACAGGGAGGACCCGGTTCCGATGACAATGATGAAGAAAACAAGTGGCCGCTGTGGCTGCGTCCGCTTCTCCGGACGAGATTCTTTGTTCCCTGCAACGTTCACGCGGATTCTCACAAAAGTGAATGCAACATGTACTGTTTGGACTGCATGAACGGAGCCCTTTGTTCTCTTTGCCTCGCTTCTCACCGAGACCACCGCGCTATTCAGGTGTGGGTTTCTGGGATTCTGCAACGGATTCCATTCGCCGATCACTGAAAATATGTTTTTAAAAGGCTTCTAGCTTTCGTAGATGGGGAGTTTAAGCGGCTAAAGTAGGTGGAACTATAATCTAGCACGCTACATTGCGAAAATCTACCTGTCTTGCATAGTCACATGGATATTCATCGATGCTATCAATGACAGGTGGTTTTTTGGGACTGAAGCCTCTATTCTGGGCGACAGAGGCAGCACCGGCTGGCACAAAACTTCCCAAGCGTCCATCCTTTTTCATTTTTTTAAAACAAATTGTATCACCGAAGGATTCTATCTATATATATATTCTTTTTCTCTTGGGGTGCTCTAAATTTCCTTCTTTTTTGGTTTTGTTGGGATAATATCGCTAATTCTGTGATGGGTTTTGCTGTTGTGTTTTGTAGATAAGGAGGTCATCTTACCATGATGTAATAAGGGTCTCCGAGATTCAGAAGTATTTGGACATTTCAGGAGTTCAGACATACATAATAAACAGTGCAAAGATTGTCTTCTTGAACGAGAGGCCTCAGCCGAGGCCTGGTAAAGGTGTCACCAATACCTGCCAAGTCTGTGAACGTAGCCTCCTGGATTCCTTCAGCTTTTGCTCACTCGGTTGCAAGGTAATCTACAGAAACTACCACTCTTTTTTCCTTCATTCTACTGAATTCTTTTGGTTCTTTTTGGTGATGATGGGACTTTTTTGGTTTTTATGTGCAACTCCAAATCACAAGCATTCGTTTTTGCTTCTTCTCTCTGAGAGAATTCAAATGGGTCTTCCATTTATGGAAGGGAAATACCCTAAATGTGCTAGAGAACCTTAATGTATTGTGTATTGTTCTTGGTTTTCTGGGTTTTTGATATGAATACTTGGGTCTTGATTGTTTTCTTCTTCTCTTTCTGTCATTTCAGATCGTTGGGACATCAAAAAAGTTCCGGAAAAATAAAATGTGCACGGAGACCGATGGCTCAGACACCGAAGGATCGTTGAATGGCATCAGAAACGGATCTGCGAAAAGCAAAATACAAAGCTTTACACCATCAACGCCGCCGCCAACGGCGGGGACCTACAGAAATGCCAAGAGAAGGAAGGGAGTCCCCCACAGGTCTCCAATGGGAGGCCTTATCATAGAATACTGAGAAATAGTGGGTTTTTACTTACCAATATACCTGAAAACACCACACTGCAACTTCCCTCGAGTGATAATCTTACAATGACTTGTATGTCACAAAGTAATAACATCAGAGCCTTGTAGATGGAGGCCGGTGTTACAGACCAAACTCCTATGCTGTATAGGAATAAAGTAATTCAACTCAAAAAATAAAAAATATTGAGTTTGAGATAGGGAATAGATACTAAGGAAGACTTTTATTCTATAGGTGTTTCGATATAAATGTATATACAGGTTTGTAGAGAAGAGTTTGTACTGTGAAAATCAATGAATAATATAGTATGGTTGTTTTGATAGTAGGCAATACTTCTTATCATATCCTCTCATGCGAAGCTATGCTCTTTTGTGAACATTTCTGTGTGTTTTCCCAGAAAGCTCGAGAAAACATTGTCGTCGGTGGACTATGGAAATCTACAAGCTTCATTGAATGTATTGAGTACCCTAGTCAGCTTCTCGTACAAAGAACTTCTTAGTACTTTCAAAAGTTTTTTAAGGGTTATGTTAAAAATAACATGGGACCTTTAATTAGAGAAAAAAGTTATAGTTGAAAGTAAATATTGAATTTTCTTATATGATGTAAGACCCAGTTAAAAACAAGAGGGTGGAAGGAGGTCACTGTCACGAAGGGCACCAATTTCTTGAAGCAAACAGTATTTACAACGTTTTCATTGTGGAAAACTCACAATTCCCAAAAAGTTAAGTGCTCTGATTTTGAGTTGCTATTTGTCTCTAGCTTCGAAGGCAACATGTCAGCCAAGTTTAATGCACCCAAATTATTTGGGTACCTATGGGTGTGGGGCAACCCTGGTACAGGGCTGTAGCTTAATGCCCACTTGGGATGTTCATCATCGAAATTTGCAAGTAAATTTGGTATTCCCAATGCACTCACCCACCTTTTTACTTTCTAAAAGCGCGTTCACCTACACGTAAACGCTAATTAACTTTTATGGGACAAAAAGCAAAGCTAGAAATTTCGTGCAAAAGTTACATGTATTGTTCCTATGATTGTGGCAAGGTAATCGGAAAGGATAATTCCATAAATATCACTACCATATAGTTTGGTATGACGTGAGTAACAAATTTTACATCTTTTTTGTTTTTATCAAGTTAATAAGCTTCATTATTCGCATAATCTAAATTCACTATTAAGTTTTACTTGACAGGTTAAAGCATTCAAATTTAGGATATTTATTTTTTGTTTCATTTTTTGTTTTTTTTTTAACTATATTCTAGGAAGGTTTATGAAGTTAATAAAAGTATGAAAGAATTGGTTATTGAATATAAGGTTAATAAATAATAAATCTTACATTACTAAAAAAACATATTAACATTTTAACTTATATGATAACATATTTTATTAGTTAATGAATTAACTTTTAGATTAAGTAATGAAAATTTTATTGATATTTTTTAAATTATAGAAAAGATGAATTTTGAATAAAAAATTAATAATTAAAAGCACAATTGAAAATGACTTTAAAAAATAAAAATAAGAAGAAAATGAGAAAAGTCGGTGGAATGATGAAAATGATGATAACAATTGGAAGAAGAAGAAGAGACTAATTAATTAAAAAAAGCTGAAAAAAAAAGGTGGTTGCCATTGAAGATGAGTCATAGACTTTTGTACTATCCAGAAGGTCCTGATATTGACTTGCACCCTGTCCCTCGTCTGCTGCAATTCTACCGGTATTACCGGTACAGAGAGAGCCCCTTTTTCTAATCCTCTGGTTGAAAGTGACGGTGTACGTTGCCGCCCCTGCAACTGTGACGTACACGAAAATCGCCCGTCGCTTTCTTTAGCTTCCTTTCATATTTGATCGGATCGCCACGTGTCCCATTAGCTCCAATAATTGTCCTCTTGGCTGCTCTCAGCCGTCCATTTTGTTGCGCATCATGACCCATCCTTTGCGCTGTACTTTGTTGAAGATTAATTAAAAATTAAAAAAGAAGATAGGGAATATGTTTTGAGTTTTCTTGGTAGTTGGTGGCGGCGAAAGCACCAAGGCGTGGATTTAATTAAATGTTCCTCTTAGTCAATTATTCATGGAATAGCATATATACTGCTCGATTTTCTTTAACCAATTTCTACATAATTTTTTATGTATAAAGGTAACCAACAAGTCTTATATTGACGAGAAATATATTACTATTCATAAGGTTCAGAGCAACTTTTAAATCGACATTTATGTTTAGATAATAACATTTTAACATGATATCAGAGTTAAAGATTTTCTTTTAACATTTTTATGAACTTTCATCAATATAAGTCTGCATATTATTCACGTATTATTAAATGATATATTAAAATTTTCTACCTATATGATAATAAGTTTAACTAACTCTTAAATTGACTTTTAGTTAAATAATTGAGTCTCTTAATAGTTTGTATGTTGAAAGGTTCAATAAGTTCTTTATGATAAAGAGCTATAAATAGGATTAGGTATCATGAATTTGTTTTAATGTTATACATATGCACGTATAGTATTTATAGTATTTGAATGATATAAACGTGCTATAGAAAATACTTGTTGTTTTTGTTATATCATTTTCAATAATAATTATGCTCGGAATGATGCACTCATTAGAGTAAAAAATGTGAAGTGGTTGGTATGAAACTCATGGTTTCTGTCAGTTGGGTGTGGCTTTCTTGTGTAAAGTGATGATATCTCAAGAATAACTCCATTAAAAGGTCAAAATAATGGGCAGCTTTTACTTTTCTTTTTTGTCTAAAGGAAACAGTAACAATGTACTAGCAGCCTCCTGTCAAGCAAAAAGTTAAGAAGCAATTAGTTAAATAGGTAGCGGTAGTTAACATCCTGTTTAGGTTACATTAAGGGATGAAAATAATTATAGACAAGACATTGGAAGGTTTGGTATTGATTAGAAGTTGAACCGAAGCAAAAATTTAATTATTCTAAAAGTTGCACGTGAAAGTTCATATACGTTTAATTAGTTCTTTCTAGAAAACTATTCAAATTTTGACTATTTTAAATGACTTAATATTCACCAAATACTCACTTTAATTTCAAAATGTTTGCTTTAATTTCTTTGACGTTCTAACACTCCATTTTGGCTTTAATTTAGTGCCGGTTTCATACGGATATTACCTTGACTAGCTATGGAATTTCTGGTCATGCCTCCTAATCAATGCGTTGTTGAAATGCGACTTGGTTATTTTCCAAGTTTGTCTGTATTGATAAGTGTCAATGCAAGAAGGTCTGTGGGAAACCCCCCCGAAAAGCATTGATGAGACTGAAAACTATGTCAAGATGAGCTCAATGGGCACTGCCCCAATAAGCTCATGTCTAAGAAGGAAGTGCATCATCATTTGAGTGACAGAATACACATTAGGTGATCTGGGTGTATTTGTAATCACAAATTTCGTATTCTTAATTGGAATGCTTAGCCATTTTTATCGATTTCTTATATTTGGATGCCATGAGAAAAAGGAAATTCCATTGAGTTGTGCCATGGATGTTCTAAAAGAATGGACAACTAATCCCCAAGATGCAGTATGATGTTCTGATTCCAAGGCTTCTGGGAGTTAAAACACTGAACTGGGTATCTTATTATGTTCAGCTATATGGGGTATGGCAATTTGACACCCATTGAAGTGGAAATCCCATTGCCATCTGCTCTTGCACAAATATGTGTATATACATGGCACTGGTTCGTCTTTTGAAGAGCACGAAACCCATTTTGGAGCTACAAAAGATGAACAAGAGCAAATTGCAGTACCATGAATTAATGAGAAAAAGGTTGAAGATAGAAATGATGTTGAAACAGGGACCTTTCGAAAGTTTTCTTCTCACTATTGTTGCCGGTTCTTATCCTTACTAGAATACACTATTGCTGTACTCATCAATCACTTCAGTGGGATCCTCAGCGTTATCTCTGAGATATGCCTGTATGTCATGCTCTGGATTCTTTAGTAACCGTATATTGTCCCTTCCCTTATGGTCCACTTGCTCCACCATAGAAACTATCTTAAGGCAATGGAGGATAGGGTAGGCATGGGGGTCCCACCTTCAATGAAACTTGCCTAAGCCATGATGTCGATTAGTTTACAATCACTCACCTTATGATGATATGCCTAATAATTAATGCAGAGAAGTTGAAGAGAGCCAAGTCCACAATTTTTTATCATCAACATTCATTGGAGAATCTTCTGTTAGGTTACCCACATCGCCAACTTACGTGTTGCTAATGGTAATTTGGTACGTGCCCCCACCAAAACTATGTGTGAGCTGATGACCCACTTTCATTGTTGTATGTGAGACCCTGCATGATTCATGCCCGTTTGCTGTTCTTCCAACACAACATAAAAAAAAAACTAGTCTTCTCCTGAAAATAAAGTAGAATAAAACCCCAAACCTCTCACAGTTTCTTGGGTCTTTTCGTTGAGAACTCGGCTTTAGTGGTCATAATCTGTATTTTAAGTGCAGAGAATCGAGTTGAAAGGAAGATAGGAGGAGAGAGTTGAAATTATTCTCTTGTGCTTCGCGCCTGTTTGCTAGTCGACTGACACAACATAAAAACTGGTATTCTCATGGAAATAAAGTAGAATAAAATCCTAAACCCATCACAGTTTCTTGGGTCTTTTCAATAAGAACTCGGTCTTAGTGCTCAGATTCTGTGTTTTAGGTATAGGGCAACAAGTTAAAAGGAAGAAACCAATGGAAGAGTAGGAAGAGATGGTTGAAATTGTTCTGCCATCTCATAATGTGTGGTTTACAACAGCTTACTAGTCTTGTAGCCTGATCGAATCTCCTTCAATCATTTGACAGCTCTGTCACCACAAATGTCATTGGTCATAAAATGGTAACCGTCCAATGAGTTGGCAGCTTTCCCCTTGATCATGAACTTTTCTTCCTGACCATAAATTCTTCTTTGTTGTGTCAGCTACTTACGAAGAAGAGTTTATGGGGTACATGTGAAAGCCCCTACCTTTGGAAAAGTGGAGAAGTGGAAGGCCTTTTGATCAGCTAAAATGGAAGAGAATAGGGAAGAAGAAAAATTTTAAAAACTGCCCAAAACCCATTGAAGAGAGGGTTTGAGATTGAATTCATTGAAGATGCAAGATTGTGGAGAATTCCGGGATTAAGATAGCATCTAGCGTGTCTAAAGCTTGTAAAAGCTTGTTCACTGGTTTGCATAATAGGTTTCGGTGGTTCATCAATCAAAGCAAACGAATTAATGTTTTTTGGCATTTTGGAGAGTGCAGGGAAAGAAACCATGGGCCAACCCTACATACCTAGCAATAATTATTTGATACCAAACTGATTAGTCATAAAGAGAGGGACAATAGCTGGAGGAGAAAACAAAAGAAATGAGACATTATCTGATCAGAAAGCTTGGTTTTCCTCCCACGCCTCAACCACCATTGGTGTTACTGTGGTGGACAGTGAGTATTTTATATAACAATGGCTTTCATCCTAACGAGCTTTTACATGAACTTCGGGCTTGTACAGATGGAGTCAAGTTAGCGTAAATATACAAGAAGAGTTTGTTCAATCTTTGTTCTTTCACCCATATAATGGAGAAGATCATATTTTAGCTACGTGTCCATTTTTGGTTCTCTTTTTTTCCTTCATATTTGCAGACTCGTTTGTCTTCATCACGCCTAAACTTGCGCTGCTGACCTACATGTGAGTAAACAAGTCTACTAAACATCATTACGAACACTAAACTCTTATTTACCGATGAAAATAAACAAAATGAGATCAGAAAGGGTAATTGTAAGAACCACAGTTACGTGGGTTGAACAAAGACGCAGCATACGTTTTCAACATCTGATATGACTGAAATCTGGCAAGTTCGCACGAGATATATTCCTTGAACCTAGAAATTCAAGAGCAATGTTGGCTTGTTGGATGACCGAAAAAAACACAAATGGGAAGGTCATGTCATCATTCAATGGTGCAGCTATTTGTCAAAATATATCTCATCATCATGTTGCCAATCCAAGCTTCCATCATCATACGAAATTTGAATAATTTGGTATTCATTTTCTCAAGCTGACAAATCAAGCAACTTACGAAAAGAGTTCTCTTTTCTTCTTTTATTTTCCCCTTTTTTGTGGGCATTATGATATGATGCGAGAAGATTCCATGACACTATAGTGAATAGTAGATGCCTAAGCAATTTCATTGACTGGAAACGTGAAAAAATAAAATGTATAGAGTTACAAGGATATGAACAGAGGAAAGAATGTGAAGGGCCGAGAGCACCCGGCTAGAAGCTAGAGATATGGTCTGAACCAACATCTGATCGGAAAGTGGAGCTATCCCAATGGAATGCGAATGATTCTGCTAATTCAACTGCATCTTGAACTCTAAGCCGGGTGCCTTGTTGCCCAACAACTGTAGCTGCAATTCTAGAAGCTAGTGTACCCATTCCTTTCAAGTCTGACGCCCCTCGTAAAATACCATACAAAATACCTGATGCATATGCATCCCCAGCACCGCATGTGTCAACTGGTACGCATGGAGAAGCAGGGATGTAAATAGCTTCTCCTTTTACACCTATGTAAGAGCCCCTTGGCCCATCTGTAACTGAGACTAGGGGAACAAAGTGGCTCAGATACGTTGTAGCTGAAATGGGAGTTTCGTTTGAGGCAAAATTACATAAAGCTCTAGCTTCATCACTATTTGCAAAAATAATGTCCGCATGGTTTCCCACTATTTCCCTGACAGCAGAGAGGGAAAGAAAGGTTAGATAAAGCTAGAAAACAATACATAGCAAAAGTATTTTCCTCATACATATGGAAAAAGCTTTTATTAGTGAACAGGTTTCTAACTACAAGGCTAATTAGACAAAAGATGAGAAGAAAAAAGGGGGATAAAAGGAACAGATACGGAAGAAGAAAGAATTTTAATTTGTGTGTAAAACCATGATGAGCAGAAGAAAATGGAGCTGTAATGAGTTAAGAGAAACTCATTTTTCCCTGTCAATTCATCATCAAATTTTGCACGTGTCTAGTTTTCCTCTTGCAGAGTTAGTTCTAGCTCCCAGAAATACTATTTTCAACTGGATGAATCGCCCAATATATTGGGTCAATCTTCCTGGGAGCTTCGTTACCTCCAATGATCATCACTGGGTCCATAGTTAATTAAGTCCCACCTCCCTCACATCATCATCTTATAATCATCATAGTGATGAAGTTTTGATCCAACTAAAGAAATAATTATGGCCCTAGAATACCCACTTTCAACTGCCTGGAAAGCCCAGTTAACTGATTCAACCTTCCCAGTGCCTCATAGAATGTAACGATCATTCCTAGGTCCATATGTTAGCTTAACAGAGAACCACCTCTAACTCAACATCATCTTATCATCATCATAATGGTGAAGATCTTAGAAACTTCCCCCACAATCAGGGGATATTAAAACCAGTGTGCCATATCTTTCACCATGGATTATGATTTGTAGGACAACTCTATTCAAAATGGGAAATGTTAGCACTTGAGAACATGAAGCCAAATCCACCTTATAAGGCACTACCTTTTAAGCTTGTCAAAAGAATAAACCTTCGTTAATCTAGAACACGTTTAAAAATAGAGGGTCGTAATGTTTTTCTTTTTCTGGTCAAGATACTCTTTCAGAGCTCAATCGTTTCTTGATTGATTTGTTATCCATGGCTCTTCCGCACACAGTGAGTGAGTGTGTGTGTGTGTGTGTGTGTGTGTGTGTGTAAACTGAGTGTCGATTGCTACCACTCATATTCTTTATAAAGAAATATTGAAAGGGGAAAGGGCTCACTCGGTACATGAACAAAGAATTGAAATGAAATTTTTTTATCATGATGTGTAAATCCAATTCTTTATGAACTCTCCCACATAACAGATTAAATCATATGTCATTACACAGGATACAAACATATGAACCAGCAGGGTTTGGTTCTATTTCATAAAACTATCTAAGTCATCCTTTCTACTGGGTAGTGGAGGAGGGGCCCAAGCAAAGATAAAAATGAAAATCCCCATGGCCTCTATGTGAAATAAATAAATCATATCACGATAAACGATGTCAGCTAAGAGTCATACCAGAAATTATCATAGTGTCTCTCAATACAGGAGACATCCGACGCTGTGACAGCAACTAGGGCACCACTCCTGCGAGCTTCCTTACATGCTTTTGCCATTGTTTTAATTGTATCGGGAAGTTCAAATAAGTACCCTTCGACAACAAGTATATTTGTTCTTGAAACTATGCTAGCTAAACTCAGATCATAATTAACGGTTGAAGATGTACCCTGACACCACAAAGCAGATACATTAGCATCTCACTAAATTCAGTTTGCGTACAACACACTCACACATCCCAAGCAATGGCATTCAAAAGTTTCTCATGCAACGGAAGTTTTGTGAATACTTTAAACTGCCTCTAAAGTTCCTCTTGAGATATGCTGCTAGTTGCAAGCAATCACAAGAAAACCATTCTCTGATGAAATCCTGCAGCCAAAAAAAGTCTTTTTGTACCAAAGTAACGAATTAATTAATAGAGAAGAGAACCCATCTCAATTATGGAACAAGGAAAAAGTTTGGTATAGGTTTACAAAGTTGTTTAGCATTTTGAAAATAATTTTTGCAAGAATGAAAATCGACAGAGCATCTTTGATGGGGATCATATTTGGAAAAGTGGTCTTTAGGGGACCCAAAGAAAACAAAAAAAATCCTTCTAAGGAGTTAGAAACTGTTTCAAAAAATTGAACAACATTTGCAAGACATTAAAGAAACAAAACCAAAAAGATATATATGTTATTAACAAAATAGAGTTTGGGCTGTATGGATAGCATTGAAAAGGTAGGTGGGTATCCGCTCCCCTTCCATTCCACAAGGGCAAGAATGGGTGAAAACTACCCCCGACTCCACTCAAAAAAGTGTGAATGGGGGTAGAGGTCAGCCTCTTTTTTAACTTTCTATAGAACAAAACAATTTCAACATCTGGCAAAATAATATGTATTCCTACATAGTATGCGAAATTCTTTGATAAAGTGCCTTTTTTTCCTCCCAAAAGTGTCTCATTACTACATAAGCAAAATTTTTGTTAGTGGTAGGATCCCATCTAAAACCTATTGGGATAAGTATTGCTTAAGAGGTATTTTCAATGTTTAACAACTAAAAGTTATTCCAAAGCCAAACCTAAAAATTCTATCACTGGAAAACTAAAATGTCAAATCACATTATCATTTCAAAAGTAATTTTGGTCCGTGTAGCTAGGAGATGAGAAGATCGGTATATGCAACATTTTCTTGGACATGCAACAGCCCTACAGATATGCTACTTCTCTTTTACTCATAGGCAATCCCATTTCAGACCACACGATCACTTTAAAATGTTTTTCCAACATAACTAAACCACGACTTGCAGCAGTAAATGGTTTGCATATAGTCATCATCCTGTCAATTATTCCCCAGAAATAGATGAAACCAAAAACAACAGTGTGCTACACAAGCTATCAATATGTAGTGACTTGTAAATCAACCCATGGATGAGCCAAGAATTGCAGCGCATGTTTAGCGCGGAAAAGAATTGCAGAGCATGTTTAGGATTTGACTTTCTCATATGCATCGACAGCTCACTAAGAATAATAATAAAAAAAAAAAAAAAAATCAACAGTTCAAAAGCCAGTTCGAGAACCTACTGAGAATTATCAAAATGTAAAATCAACAATAAGTTAACTTAAAAAGTTTCTACCTGCTTCTACACCACAAGATTTAGCAACCAGTCAACAGATAAAATGTTCAGAAAGTGCAGGCAATAATAAATGCAAATCAAGCATAAATGAAAAAGTGAAACATCAAAATATTCTTCAACAACACACTTCTTTGGTAAAAGAAGACATAAAAATTGTGATATGTGAGATAGAATCCAGATTTTGATACATGGCTAACCTGATATGCAAGCATTGTGCGCTGCGCATCTGGAGTTGTGAGAACAATCACTGTCCCTGTTGTCCCATCTTTGATGGGGGCAGACAGAAAGTGCACATTTGCCCGACGCAGTTTTTCCCTGAGCAAATTAGTAGAGGACAAGTTAAAGTATCCATCACAGTAGCAATAAAATTTACATAACTCATAAGATGTGTATCAAATAGTTCAAATGCTGATCCCAAATAGTACTTGCAGACAATTCAAATACCTAGAAAATGCTAAGAGAGATACCAGAAATATGAGTGCAGTTTAATATGCAACTAATTATGTATGTAATGCAAACTCCAATTTATTTGTGTGCGCTTGGGGGACTTGGTTTATGGATAAACAAATGAAAGTACAAACTCCTTTGCATAGTTTTATTTGGCGCAAACACTTGAAAGGATGAGGAGGAAAGGGGGGTTTTGGGGGGGGGGGGGCGCGGCGGCGCTGGTGTTGGTTTATGGATAAACAAATGAAAGTACAAACTCATTTGTATTGTTTTATTTGGTGCAACTACTTGAGCAGCTGAAAGGAAATTTCCATGTCCAATCTTGAGGGGGAGAAACCTGCAGGATCCTGACCAAAATTTTCTTTTGCAGCCCAAAACCCAAAAAACTTATTTTCTTATGATTACGAGGTTTATTCAGCATCGATAACAGTAGTCTTATTAAAACAAAAAGGCAAAAATTACTTGAGAAATCCCATTTACTTAATACAAAGAGCACTGAATTTCAATGTATCCACTTTATTTTTCCTTTTTGGTATGACAACACCAGCCACTGTTTTGCTGGGCGGAAGTTTAGAGGTCACTTGCTTCTAAACAACAATAAGACAAACAAATAAATATAGTGGAAGCAGTGTCTGACCTGTAGAAGTCACCCAATGGATCACTCCCTACACTGCCTGCCATGGCTACATTCAAGGCAGGGCCTCCAATGGACTTACTACCAAGCCTAGCCAAGGCCACTAAGCTGTTGGAAAGAGATCCACCAGCAGCTGCCTTATAGCTGCAACCATCCATCGCCCGCAAAACTCTACCTCTCTCCTCATGATTCACAAGCTTCCTCGTTCCTTTCTCTAATCCCAGTTTATCCAAAAATTCATCATCAACCACGCCAGAGAAGTCGACCTAAAATTATTTAAACAAAGATGTAAGCAAGGCTCTGCTTTTTCAAATGCCACTTTCAAACACCATAGAGCAAAAGTATAAAGTAGCAACCCGCAGAGACAATTACTCACAACTAAACTACAGCTAAACTCCATAATGAAATCAGATATGAGTCACTGACTGAAAGAGCATGGAGTAAAAAAGGCTTAGAATTCAGAATAAGTCATGGTTCTTTTCTTTCAACATTTACCTTATACCAATACAGACGATTTTCTTGCAAACACAAAAGTCTTGAAAGCCAAGTTTGAGTGCTCTAGCTACTTATCTGAGTAAGATGAAATGAATGCCATATAATATCACAAATATAACAGTCGTTCCACAGCCATCCATCCTTTCAACAATTTTATTTTGCAATCTCTTCCAAAAATTAGAAGACTAATTAAGCCTTCCCATAAACAAGATACTGTGAAATAGAAAACATAACTCCTTTTCCAAATTTCTCAGCAAACAAAATTACCATGGCTTGTCCGAGACCCAAGACATCCCATCTCTCGCGCGCAAGACAAGACCCAAATTTCCAATCCTCCTGTGCTTCCATTTCCTCTTCTTCCTCCTCAACACTGTTAGTTTCATCTTCTTCCTCTTCTTCTTCACCCCCTCCCTCACCTGCAAAACTCCTACGTGACAACATCCTGGAATACCCGCGCGGCCCCTTCAACACACAAGCATGACCAAACCCCCCTCTCCCTCTGTAATGGCAAAGGGCGAAGACCCTGGAGTGCCCATGACGTTGATTGTAAATGAAAGAAGAGTGCCCACTGAGATGAAAAGTAGGGGGAAAAAGCGGTGGGGAAAAGAGGATAGAGGAGACGTGAGGAGGAGAAGAGGTGGGAAAAGATAGAGACATGGCTGACACTCTCCACGTTATGGAAATCCTTCAGGGGTTTGCTGCTACTGGGTTTCTAATTCAAGAGCTTCTTCTTCATGAAGTGGCTGCAGTCGCACTGCCTCCCAACACCTCGGGAGCAATGGAGTATAAATCCCAATTCCTATCTTCTTCTGGTCTTGCAAAATTCATCCAGCCTTTTATCGACGCACGTACGAAGAAGAGAACAAGGGAACATGAGCAGCCTTGTTCCGGTTCCCACCTCTCGTTTCTTTCCACGCGCTGTCTCGATAATTCTCTCCCTTTCTACTTTTATCTGTGTCTCTGATATAAATGTTGTAGAAGTTTACATCGTATCTTACAAATCTTTTAGATGATCGGATCTATCTTACTAAATTTCTTAACAATATTCTATATGAATGATTTGCAAAAATTGGAATTAATTGTTCAGAACTGTGAATTTATTCTTACTATAAAATCTTGTTAGAGATGTTTTTTAAATAAGTTGACTTTTGAATAATATCATTGCAAAAAAATAAAAAAATCTTCGATTGTCTAGATTCTTATTTTAGAATCTTTATAAATTGAAGAAGTGTGTTAAAGATTTGATTATAACTTCATTTATTAAAGTTTGAGTTTGAATACACATTTAAATATTAGTGTGTGAGTCAATTTTTTAATTAAGTCTAAACTTTTTATAGCACCCTAGGTGTGATGACAATGTGGTTGTAGTATGACTTTATTAAGATATGAAATTTTCTAACTTCGATACCATTAAAATATGAATGTTTATTCTAAAACTTTGAGACATTAAATAAAGAAATCTCATCACTTATAAACTTAATAGCTCATCTTCATGCTTTCAATGTGAGACAACACCTACCTTTAATATATGTTTATAACTTTTTTTTCGGATTTCAATAACAGGTTCAATCGAATAACCAAATGCAATGCAGGTAGCATTGTTTTTACGTACAGTCCAATTCATAAACTCCAGCAGACACTGAAGTTGAAGTTCATTCGTTGTACACTTCTCAGCCGGATGTTCGGATTTGCGTCGTATCCTACAAATCTGTCCAGCACATAATGTATTACAAAATTGAGAGACGATGAAACCAGTATTTTTTGGTATTTTAGATGATCCGATCTATCTCAATAAACTTATTAACAAGACTCTATGAGAATGATTAAAATAAATTGCTGAAAATGATATATCAGTTCTTATTTGAAAATCTTAGATAAAAAATTGTACTTTAAGTTGACCTTTGAATAAAATTTAATTTTTTAACTTAGTATCATAATATAAATCCAAGAAGCAAAACTCTCCATGTATAGAATCTAATCTAAAGCCTACAAACCACATTGACTACAATGAAAAATGTTTAAGATTTGTGTCAAAATAAATCTTGTATTGTGTAAATTCTTATTTGAGAATCTTTTTTAAATTGAAGAAATCCATCACCAATTTGGTTATAATTTCATATAATTAAAGTATGAGCATAAGTGCTTGTTTAAATGTGAATGTATTCTCTCACTTGTTAAGTCAGTTTTATAAATAAATATGACCTTCCTAATGTAATATTAGAACTCACACCTTTTTATTGACATCTCTATGAATATGAATATGAATATGAGTTAGTCCAAAACCTATCTAGTTTGCTGCACCATGTTAGCTTAGTTTAAACTGTTGCAACAAAATGGTGTGATAACAATGTGGTTATAGTTTTACGTTGCTAAGATATAAACATGTATATTTATTTAAACGTGAGTTAATTTCTCCAATTGTTAAACTGGTTTTTCAAGTAGTCATGGACCTCTTAACAAAACTCATCTATTTTTAAGTAAAAATTTTGTGTAATAATGAGTTTTCTAAGCAAAACAAAAATCGGTTTCAATGTCATTATAATTGTGTGAACCTATTTTTAATTTCTGTTTTGTCTTGATCTTATTGCTCAAACCTCACATCCCATGGAGAGTGACCCTCTTGTCTAGGAGTATGACTTTGTTTTCGCAACTTCAGTTCACCGATAACAACAGCAGTTGAATGGAATTTGCATCGGCAAAGCAGCCAAATCCAACGCATGGCTGAGGACACTGGTTACAGTCCCAGCATATTGCCTTTGCGTAAACTCCAATTTTCATGAACCAAATCCAATGGATAGCTCTAAAGCACTGGTTATATTCCTAGCATTGTTTTTACGTACACTCCAAATTCATAAACTCCAGCGGACACAGAATTAAAGTTCTTTCATTGTACACTTCTCAACGGGTAAGTTTGATATAGCCGGATGTTAAGATTTGCTAACTCCAAATTATTAGGCACTGCTCGAGGAGACAGATGGGGAAGTGCTTAAAGGTGACAACGTTTGTCACCTTGTGCTGTTTCGAGGAACCTTCTTGAGAATGCTTCTGGGTGGGGTTTTTTGTGTGTATGCGAATGGCGTCTAGTAGAGCAAAAATATTCGCATACCAAATAAATTGCTTGAAAATAGTTATCAATCAACCCATCAGGCTTATAGTTACAAACATATAGCTTCTAGAATTATAATTAAAAAAACGTTGATTCTTAAAATTGAGTTTGCTAATTACAAAAAAATAATTTGGAAAACAATAGCAAATCAATTAGTATTTTTCAAATACTCAATTCAAAAACTAGTCTATGAGTTAACACCTCTTTTAATATTAAAGTTCACCTTAGGATTGCTCCTCTCAAGTGTACAACTCATGGTTTTCAATACTCCTTATACATTGAAAGGTCGCCATAATGTCAGTGATGTCAAAAAATAATAAGTTTGAAATATAGTATAACTTGAGCCTTGATATTATGTCAAAAAATTAAAAATTTTACTCAAGAATTAGTCCATGAATTAAAAGTTGTTTCTATAATTTAAACTTCATCTTATAATTGCTTTTCTCTTGTATGAGACTTATGATCTTTAACCCCCTAAACACTAAGAGGTGATCCAAATATTAATGACATTTAAGTATAATAAGTTTGAAATAAAATATAACTTGAAATTTAATATCATGTTAAAAGAACCAAATGCCAAATTTAGAAACTAATTCACGAGTTTCGAAGTTTTCTTTTAATTTAAATTTCATCTCCTACTAGTTATTCTGTAGTGCATGACTTGTGATCTCTAACAACAAACCCTCTAGTATTGTTATCATAAAAATAAATAAAAAAGATATACATCTTATCAACAACAATTGTATTTGTTGTTATAAGAATAGATTCAAGCCTACCAAAACTCATGAGCCAGTAGAAGGTAACTCATGCCTTATAAGGCGTAAAGTGTTGGTTCTTCGTTCTGATGTGAGACTAGCACTCTCAACAAGTGCTATGATAATACTTAAGTAAACATGCAAACATGAGTGACAGTGAAAGGAAAGGAGAACATGAGAATTTGCTTCTGATTACAAGTTTATATGTTATGGACTTTATTATATTATGGGTTGGTTCAAACTTAAGGCCCAAGCCTTTGTTCGAGTTGGGGAGTCTCCTGGCTAAGTGGTAAGCTAGCCCTAACAATTGGTTAGGGATTCGATTCTTCCCTTTCTTCCCTTCCCACTCGTGTGCGCGTGTTTAAAAAAAAACAAAAAGAAAAAACAGCCTATGTTCGAGTATAAATGGATGAAGAGGAGGAGACTAAAGCTAATTTTAGATATTAAAGGCTTTGGAGTATTCTCTTATATCTATTGTGATGTCGATTTAGTGATAAATAAAAACCATGTTATGTATGGTGATAGTCCTTCATAAAAGCTGTCTTTTATTTTACTATTATCTTATAGTTTTGATTTATAACATTATATGCATGATTTATGGGTATATTTCACTCAATTTTCGTAAGGTATCCAAACTACCTAACATTATACAAAATTAATTCAACTACATTTCATTCATTTTACGTTCATCGAAACTCAAAATCCAACAATAATGATCACTCCTTTAACAATTTGATGAAACCTTTGATACATTATTATGTAGAACATGCTCCTCAGCATTGCAAGATCCCTGATTAGTATTCTGATACAGGTTTGTCAGTTAGCCAATGACCACTTTTGTCGCCCAGTGAATCACCGGGCAGCATTATTAGCACAAGCTAGCAAGGGAAATCAGCCATATACCCATAGGCAGCCCAAAACCAAAATTACACGTGTCCGAATTTCAGTGGCTCGGCACGACTAAAGGCACAATTCCGTGAATAGTACCTGATCGTCCCTCCCAATCGAGTCGATCTGCTTGTTTCCAGAGGCCCGGAATACTACGACAGACACACATACATCAACAGCCAGGGGTGCGGGTAAGCTCTCGGATTTCTATCTCTCTCTCACTATTAAGAATCTCACGTACTTGTGGAAATTTACCAGAGAAAACTACATTTGGTAATTTCGAATTTCCTGTGAATGGTTTTGCGGGCCCGAGAGGAATTTGGATCACATTTGCGCTTTTGCTAGATGTGAAGTTGGTGTCAATTTCTCATTATCAAATGTGTACTTGATCAGCTAATTTCGGATGAGTTTCGTGAGTTTGATTTGTGGCCGTGTAAATAACTGCCCGTGCGGATTTTTATTAGTTTTTATTTATTTGTCTGTGGATTAATTTGTTTGTTTGTTTGTTTATTGAGTTTAGGTGTTGTAATCGGTGAATATCTGGTATAAGTCCGGGCACAATTTAGTAGAATGGACCAAGCAGAGCTAACCACGGAACAGGTTGGTGATCCAGCGGACTGTTGCTGTGTTTATCTGTTTTTTGATTTAATTTTAAGTGCGATTTAATTGTTTTCAATTGGATTTCTTTCTGTTCTCAGTGTAATTCTGAGCTTGTTTGGGATCACGAATTTGTTCATTTTTCAAGCAAGCGAGGGAATGGATTTAGGATTTAGGATTCTTGTCGTTTAACAGTGATGTGTGATTTCTGGTATGAAAAACGGGGGGTGAGGCGTTGGTGATGAACTTTGATTTATACTTCGGTTTTTAGGCTTGTACAGTGGTTGACAATCTGCTGGTGAGGGGAGGTCATTCTTATCTCATAGATTTTAGGATGTTAGGAACTGACACTATAGCGTGACTCCAACATTGTGGCAAGAAATGGACATTGGTTGGACTTGTGATATTGTGGTAATCGCTAATTATTTAACATCTGGATAGATGCTAATTTTTTACTAAAAGAGATAACGAGGGAGAAAAAAAAAAGGACTACATGATTGTGAAAGTAGAAAGAAAGTACTAGGTGCATCTGTCTGAAACTTGGAGCAAATGGAAGAGAAGTAGCAGTCTGACATTTTAGCGTTCATATCTGTGCAATGGACATTTTATTCTGGATTAGCTACTGGTATCATCATAGAATGGAATTTATGCAGTGGTGAAGGGTTGACATCTTATTTGTTTAAAATTTTTTGAGAAGGAAATTTCTCCGAGGTATTTTATGTCAATAATAATGGGACCTCTATTCACTGCTCAACCTATTCCTAGAAAAACAATATTCCTCCATGGACATGGGACATGCAGAGTAGACGGTTCTCAATTGTTGATCGTTTAAACCTGGATGGTGTTGCACCCAAAACTCCCTGCTCTATGTAGAGTTTAACCATTTAAGTGAATAATCCTATTAGTTAACTCAAAAGTTGGTTAGCTATGCATATTTGCTTTAATTAACATATTCTTCTATTTTGTAGGTTTTGAAGAGAGACATACCATGGGAGACTTACATGACAACTAAGCTCATTACAGGAACATGTCTTCAGCTGCTGAGGCGTTATGATAATAGATCAGAAAGCCATAGGGCACAACTTTTGGATGATGTAATATTTCATTGCTCTTATGATATTTGAACTGGTTATCAGTTTTGCTTACTGTAATAATATTCAGAAGGTTTGATGTTCTCTTTTCATTTCGTGCCCCATAAAACCTTTTCTCAGTTCTCACACACCAACAGTGATATTTGAACTAGGTATTAGTTTTGCTTACTGTAATAATATTCAAAACCTTTTGAAATTCTTTTTTCTCATTCCTCACAGCCATGCTGGTGTGCACTGTGAATGCTGAACCATAACTTAGTAGAGATTTTTTTTTTTCCTGCATTACAGTGCATTGGTGATTCTTTTTGCCTTATGGTTATAGTAACTTGTGAAATCAACCGTGGCAGGATGGTCCAGCTTACATTCGGGTATTTGTTAGCATTTTGCGTGACATTTTTAAGGAGGAAACTGTAGAATATGTTCTGGCATTAATTGATGAAATGCTTACAGGTAACTCGAAGACTTTTGGCTTTTTGATAATGTAAATATAAGAGTTAATTTATTGTTTACTTTCTTTGGCAGCAAACCCAAAAAGAGCAAGATTGTTCCATGACAAGTCTCTTTCCAATGAAGATACATACGAACCTTTCTTAAGTTAAGTATTTAACTGAGCATCTTTGTAGTGTTGAGGAATACTGATGTGCTGATGAGAATGGCTCATCTGTGTTTGTGTGTGTGTTTTTAGATTTATCAGACTGTAGAGTCCTCTAATTGATGTATCTCATAATGCCACCATTTCTGTTGACATTTTGAATTAGAAAATGTGAATGGGTTCATTTGGTATATCCTGTTTCAATCTTGGAGGAAGATGAGAACTTAGATGGTTGATGTCTATCGTCGTTTTTGTATAACTCCCTATTAGATTTCCATGTCCATTATGCATTCTCATATTAAATTAACTGCGACCTGCCTTTGCAAATGAATATGGCATGAATGATATTAATGGGGGAAACTTTTATTCATCTATTTTCTAGAATCTTTGTTTATTGTTTTCTTTTGCTTCAAGTTACCTTCTATGAGTTGGTGACTTCTTGTTTGAAAGTATGAATAAAACCATTTGTTGCTCTTAACTGAAATGTCGGATGATCTCATGCTCTGTTTCAAATAAAATTGTCTGTTACCAGGAGAGGGAGTGGCATCTACCTATTACTGGGAGGGTGCTTTCATTGTCTTCCTTTTTTTTGTTGCTAAATCATGATATGATTTGTTTTCTTATGTTCTTCAAATTGATCTAACTAAAAGGAACTAATGTTTGGTACATTTTCAGATTGCTTTGGAAGGGTAATTGGTTCATACAAGAGAAGAGCTGTAAGATACTTGCTTCAATAGTAAGGTACTTCAAATCTGATCCATTTGCAAATTTAGTGCAAAGTTTCTGAAATTAATGATATGGTTCTTGTGTTACATACATTTTGTGGTAACAGTGGTTATATTTGTCTTTTTGGTGATTATAGCGCCAGGCCAAAAACCCAAGACAGCGTCTTCACTAATGGGGAAGCCTCAAACTCAAAGAAACAAGTCACTAGTATTGATGATGTCTTGAAAGGGCTGGTAGAATGGCTCTGTGCTCAGGTATCCATTCATCCCTTGATTTGTAGAGTGACATATTGTATCTAGGTCGGACTCAATGGCTGAATTTACTGAGAATTATGGTAGTTGCTGCATTCATATTTATAAAAAAGTGTATGTATGGATGCATAGGCTTGTTTCTATGTGATGTATTCTCCTCTCAGTGTTCATAATTTTGTTCAGTTATGGTCTTAATGTCAGTTTAATTAGAGGATAGCAGTATGATCTGCTCCTGACACCTGATATCATATGCAGTTGAGGCAGCCTTCCCATCCTTCTCGTGGAGTCCCTTCTGCCATCAATTGTCTTGCTACATTACTAAAGGAACCCATGGTCAGATCCTCCTTTGTTTTGGCAGATGGGGTGAAGTTGCTTGTTCCATTAATTTCTCCAGCATCCACCCAGCAATCAATTCAGGTAACTGCAATCAGAATCTGGCTGCCTATCAAGTATCAACTGGTTTTCAACTAGACTGTTGCATCCTAGTCAAAGTTGTAATTCAGGCCTGGAGTTCTGAAACTTTGAATTGAGTTTCTTTTCTTTTTGTTTACGATCAAACAAAAAATAACTAGACATTCCTGAAATTTACTGCTTCATATCTTTTATTACAGATCCTTTATGAAACATGTCTCTGCGTTTGGCTTTTGTCGTACTATGAACCTGCTGTTGAGTACTTGGCTACATCAAGAACCCTGCCACGACTAGTAGAGGTTGTTAAGAGTTCAACAAAAGAGAAGGTGAGTTGTCTATCTGTTGAGCTCATTTCAATATATCTTTTCTGCTTGGTGTTTACAAACAGGTGGCAGTTTACTTCCTTTATATTGTTCCCCACCATCCCCTTTCTTCTCTCTGCAGCAAAGGAGTGCCATGCATGTTTAGCTTCTAGTTACACCCGTCAACTAATCAAAAGAGAATGTTTGTGTACACGAGATTAATATTCCGGGCACTTTGCTTCTTGCTAGGTTGTCAGAGTTGTTGTCTTGACCCTTAGGAACTTGCTTCCCAAAGGAACATTTGGTGCTCAAATGGTAGACCTTGGACTGCCACAAATTGTTCAAAGCTTGAAAGCACAAGCATGGAGTGATGAGGTGAGAGAATTAGAAGGTTTTATATTTAGCTTACTCATTATATACTTATTTTTGATAAATTCAGTAGTATGGGTCTGTAGGATCCTTGAAGATATTGGTGATTGTTAATCTACATCATATCTGCGACAGTTCTTTTTTGGTATTTGCCTTTCATTTAATTGAAACGTTTGCTTTGTTGAATTTATCTGACAATTGATCAGTAACTTGGCGCACTAAATTTAGATTGGAGAAAAATTCGTTCTTATGATTAACATTGTTGTTGAGAATGATCCAAAGCCTGCAAAAGGTGTCAGTGTCCATAGCTGCTGATACCCTGTAGCTCGCTTTAGCTGCAGTGTTTCTAGTCTGCTTTTGAGCTCTGTGTGAGGTGATATCTTTTCCTAACATTGGAGAATACTTTCTTCCTTCCCCTCTGAATCTTTCTTCTGTTTTGCATTCCTTTGGTGTTGTTTCACGAATTCAATCAATCTCTTTCACTGGTAGTCATTGGTTCTAGTTGCACATGACTAAATCAATTTAGAGACTTAGCATTTCAAATTTTTGCTCAGATGCTACCTTAGTGCCTTACAGCCACATATGTACGTAAGGCACTAAGGTAGCATCTGAGCAAAAATTTGAAATGCTAAGTCTCGTGCTTCTTTTTATTTATATGAGCATCCTTGATTCTATAATGCTTATATAATCACCATGAGTTTATTGGATCACCATAGTCTGTCCCTTAAATCTTGATCTGGGCCTACCTCGCAGATCAGTTTCTCTAATTTGAATATTGTTTGGTTATAGAAGAGTCAGATTGTACTTCTTAACTACTTTTATCCAGCTTCGACTCTATTTTATTGAAACTTAGGAATTGCCTTTTACAACTGAATTTGAAAGTGTGACTGCCACAATGATATAATGTGATAATGTTTTCCTTCACTCATGTCATAATCCTGTTTTGGTGTGTGCTCTGCCACTATCATACATTTTGGTATTTGATGCAAGATCAACACTTGACTCTATGAGTGCTTAATCATCTTCCATCTTCATTTGCATGGGTAAGATCAATGTAGCTTAGAGAATTGTGACAAGTATTGAGCGTGTATGGCTCTGTCTTCCTAAACACAATGATGTTCTCTATGGTCCTGTCATCTTTTAATTTATTTGAAATATTTTACAGGACCTGTTGGAAGCTCTGAATCAACTGGAGGAAGGGCTGAAGGATAACATTAAGAAATTGAGTTCGTTTGATAAGTACAAGCAAGAAGTACTCCTGGGGCAACCTGACTGGTCTCCAATGCACAAAGATCCCTTGTTTTGGCGTGATAATATTTCAAACTTTGAAGAAAATGATTTCCAGGTACTTGTACTCTTGCAAGACTCTTTCTCTTTACCAGAAGTCTTGTGAAAGAAGCCTATTTTCTGTTTTCTTTTTTTGACTTACCAATTGTATTATTGCTAGTTTGCCTTTTAGCATGTTATGTAATTGGACATCAATAATGCTTAATAATGCAATTGCCAATGGGTCTACTAAAAAATTAATGGACCACTTCTCTTTTTTGACATATGTGGCTTTCAGCACCTTCTTGAATCTCTGCTTTGTATCAATATTTGCTACTAGGTGTGTTGAACAGAAGCTAACATAAACTATGACTCAAATTGGATTTGGACACAGACGCCCCGTCCTTGTTATGGATTTTTTCTGGTTTCCTTTATGTTCCTCTTTCTATGAAGTTGATTCTTTGATTAGAAATCTGTAAATCCGATTGTGGTTAACGTGTAAATGATTCTGACCCATAATTTTGCCACTGAATGTTTTTGGGAAAGCGTTGAGTTCATATTGAATATCAGAATTAAGACTCTTGTTTATTGATTATGTTCTCAGTTTAACAATTTCCTATTGTTATCAGTTAGTTTTTGTGGTGCTAATATACGATCTTGCGTTACAGATTCTGAGGGTCCTCATTACAATTTTGGATACATCCAGTGATCCTAGGGCTCTTGCTGTTGCTTGCTTTGATCTCTCACAGTTCATCCAATACCATCCGGCTGGGCGGGTCATTGTGACAGACCTCAAGGCCAAGGAAAGGGTGATGAAACTGATGAACCATGAGAATGCCGAGGTTACAAAAAATGCATTGCTCTGTATTCAAAGGCTTTTCCTAGGAGCCAAGTATGCAAGCTTTTTGCAGGTCTAGTTCAGTTTTTGTGGGGAACAAAAATTATGTTTCTACGCCTACATAACGAGTATTTGTGCCCCCTCCCAGATGTGGGTTATCTATTATCTTTTGAGTAATTTATCATTAAGTTCGTTCTCTCGTCAGAGTTTTTTCGTTGTTGAGGAGTGTGAAGATTTATTTTGTCCTGCTTCCTGGAGTATAATGTGTAGAGTTGGAAACATCAATAAATGAAGTTTTAGCATCTCGTTGCACTTTATGTAATTCTCTTGTGGATAGTGTGCCGATTGATTAATAATAAAACCATTGTTTGCTTGAAGAAAATGCCTTCACGGGTCAAAATAACAAGGCTCGTTGCATTTAATTTGGTTGGATGGCAGACTTGAAATTGTGTAGAAACTAGACAAAGCCAAGGCCGTGATAACTCCATTCCTTCTTAATATTTTATTTTTAATTGAAGCAAATTCAAGGCATTTTTTTATTAATTAATTTTATTATTAACAATAACCATATTTCAGACAAGGCACTTTATATATACTATTTTCTCATGAAAAATACTATGAGGTCACGATTTCTAACTCCCTAAAATTTCTTTACTATAGATTTAAAGATAAAATGAAAAGAAATACAATGAATAGCATATATCTCAATTTTATGATAGTCTATAATTACTTAAGCTTAATTGATTATTCCTAAAAGAGCTAAGCATAATTTAATCAGCTATTTAAAAGTCGGATATCTTTTATTATCCTTTAAGAGGTGTATTTAAAGCGGAATATCAGCCAATTAAACATCAATTATTCAGAGCAGCGCCAATAATATTAATACCGAAAATAGGTGAAGGGGGAGTCCGAAAAAGAGGAAAAAAAAAAGAAAAAGTGGCATGCTTTTTTAAGAATAAAGAAGAATCCGGGAAGCGAAGAACCGTCCACAGAGAGGGTACGGAGAATGGAGAAAAAGAGCGAGAAAGGGGAGCCGGAAAAAAAACTGTGCAAGAGGTGCAAGCAGACGTATACTCCCTCATCAAACACCCCTTCCTCATGTCGCTTCCACTCTTCTTTCTTCGTCTGTCGCCGCCATGATGACCAGAAAAGGTAGACTTCCTTCTCTTTTGAAACATCACATGCTTATATGTATACGTAGATATAATCTGTATGGGTCTTTCATGAGAATCTACCATTCATATTTGTTCAATTCGAGTTTTTTTTTGGATTTATAGACTGGGAGATTGGGGCTTTCTTATTCCGCTTGAATACCATTTGCCAATTTGGAATATCTGTTGGATAGATGACTCGGAACTCCGTTGTTTTCTTTTATATTTTGTTGTATTTTATATTCGGTTGCTGAGAAATTTCCTTCTTATACTCAATTGGGAAAATCCGCTATTCAATTATCTTTCATTGAGCTTTAAATATCTTTTCAGCAACCGAAGTCGCAATTTCATTTGTGTATATATATATATATAGCCACATTTCCATAGAATCTGGCGTTCTTTTTCTATGTAGCACATTTTTGCTAATCACAGATATCTAGAATGCTATTTGTTGTTGAGAGTAATTAATTTTAAGAGTAAAAATAGAGTGTGCAGCTTACGTCATATTTCTCTAGACATCTAAAGCTTTATGCTTTTCTTGCTTACGAATTCCGGAACGAACTTGGAAAGTAAAGTTGTCATGAAAAATGGCGCTGAGCTGGAGTTTCCTTCGTCCCTGCGGGGAAGGTAGTATACAATGAATTATGGCACTAAACCTTGTACAAATTTACGGGTGCTAGGGCATTGATTGATACATTCTACCTGTGTTTACTATACAATGGTTTAATCAGATTCAATATGCTTTCATAAGTTAGAAAAAAGAGGAAATATCTTTTGACTAGAGAAATTATTGGATGAGTTCCTAACTTTGATTATATTAAGCACTCAAGATCTTAACTTTGACACAAGCTAAGAACTGCTCCTATGAATGGGAGAGAAATCTTATATGTTTGTATAGATGTCTTGAAAACTTGAGTTGACAAGCTATTTAACTTCTATTTGGAAGTGAAATTTATGGAAGTAGTGGTATGGAAGAGCATTGGGTGATTTCATCATGCTATCAAGGAGCCCTAGTTCTAAAGACCAATGATGAAGCTCTGCAGAGGAATGGTTTGTTGGCCCTTCTAATTCGGTCCCTCTGGTCCATGATTTGAGTCCAGAAGTTCTGTAGATGACAACCTCCTTAGCCTGGCTTTTGAGTCCCCAAGTTCCCCAGATGTTTGGTGGGAAGTTTAAGTTACAGAGAGCCAAAACATGAGCAATGCTGGGTTCGCTGCTAGTATGAATCATATGGGACTAGATAAGTGAACAAGGTGAAATAAGATATGTTTTCGGGGTCAGTTGAAAACCTTGGGTTGACAAGAGATTGAACTACTATTTGAAATGAGAAATTGATATAGCAGCAGTAGAGGTGTATCCTGCAATAATTATGGATTTGCAAGAGCACTAGGTAGATTCAATCATGCCATCATGGAATCTGGTTTCCAAAGACTGGCTACTCTCTTGAAGTGGTGAAGCACTGGTCTTAACTCCCTTTCATACTAAAACTCTCAAGTCCAAGAGTGAGTCCAGTGTTTCTCCAAATGACAATCTATTATTTGGAGTAAGTTGGGAATATTCAGAGCCAGCTCATGAGTAATGCTGACTGGCTGCAAGTGTGGTGTAAGATGTCATATAATGGGCCAAGAAAGACTCATGAGCCATTGACATGGTACTTGGCCCATATAGAATACACAACCGTAACTTTTGCAATGACATTATAAAGCAGTTGTTGTTGTGTGTGTGTGTGTGTGCGTGTGTGTGTGTGTGTGTGTGTGTGTGTGTGTGTGTGTGTGTGTGTGTGTCTCTGTGCTTATGCTTGCATGCATGACTTTATGTGCCGTTTGAAAAATGTGTGTTGTGAAGAATACTTTGGAACTCTTAGCATTGCTGTGTAGGCCGAACTGGTCGGACCATTTAAACTATATAGGTAAACATGGCGGACAAGCCTAACTGTACAGATGCATCGTTTGAACTTCAGTGTGGTAAATATATTGTCTGATTAATGGAAGTAGCATAGAAACACAAATCTGACTTAAAGGGATATCATAACGTATAGACTGGTGATAACACGTGTAGTGTTTGTTCAGTTATAAACATGTGTATCTCCATTTTCATTTGTGAAACTGTGTATGTATTCCTTGTATAATACATGGTTTGAGTTGATGTTGTTTAGATAGCTTCGATTTGTAATTAAGGTTCTGCTAAATGAATCATAATATAGTTCGAGATTCAAGTTTTGATCTATTAACAGCGATGACCTCTTCTAATAAACCTAGACTCTGCCTGTGGGTTCAACGAGGTCAATTTTCTTTTGCCACCAAAAACACGTTAAATGGTCTGTGTGACTTGTAATTTAGACTAGTCGATGTTCTGAGTTGTGCAGAGTCCAACTCCAGACATTTAGTTTTGGTTCAAGTTATTATGTCTTTTTGCCACCATCTGTATATTTGTTCTTTTTCCTGATTGGAAAGCTACAAACACCCGGTTTGTCATGAATTCACAACCTCGCATTCCATCTCATCGCATGTTTGTACGGTGCATGCGCATGTATCATCTGTCTCTTTCTTATACCTAATCTACTGGCTTTTTGCATTTGCATGGATGAAGGTACTATGAATTGGGACCGAATGATCCACCGTATGCTGCCAAGTTCTATGACTGTTGTGGGGCTGAGGACCCCGGGGCATCTGGCTGCACCACTAGTTTCCACGTTTCCTACGATGACGAGTGATGAAATCTCTCTCCCATACAATTCCCATACTGTCGAATCCGTTTGTAAATGTTTCTTCATCTCTTCTGTCCACATATATCGTCATTTCACTTCACTACTTGTCTTGATGTCCTTCCATGTGATCAATGTTTCATGAGACATATATCATGGAAACCGTAAGCTTTCAAGCCCTCCTTTATTTCTCTGCTTTCGACGTTAGAAAAGATAATTAAAGACTTCATAAACCACCCCAGCGATCATCAATCATTGGCTGTTCATAAATACTTTGGAAGCTCGTTCCTGTAGGTGGGCAGATGGGCAACTATCACCATAATTATATGAAGAAACACTGCTATGCATTTCAGTTGAAAGAACTAGGCATAAACAAATGTCAAACTTTTGAGTTGTCTTGTACACAACTTCCAAAGATCCAGGTCTCGAGTGATAATCCAAAAACCATATATGATATATCTTTGCATATTCAAGGAAATCATTGTGAACCCACCTTGGCCCATCATGAGCAAAATCTCCGGGGACTGTAAAACTGTTTAAAGACCTGTTTGTGTCTGGGATCACCCTGATTGGCGTGAGAATGGTGTATCTGGGGTCTGAGGAATTAAGTCTGTCAAAAGAATAACCAATAGGCCCGGAGGAGAAGAGAAGCCACATGTGTCCCACATCGGATTGCTTGTACCTGCTGATTATTGCATGATCTCCTCTTCTTGGCTTGCGTTCTTCCACTGCATCTTCTGCCAACCTGATTCTAACCCCCATGTGGATGACAGTTGTTGCAGCTTTCCAGCGAGATTTGAACCCTTTATTCTCTCTTTTCCTTTGATTTTTTTTTTCTCTAATTACTAAAATATTTATGCCTGTTGACAGCAAATTTAATTTCCGAGTTGTTGTCATATCTTATCATAATAAGAACAATAAAGCCAATAAGTGAAACAAAAGAAGAGGAAGAAGAAGAAAACAAGGCAGGATATCGCTTGTTGCCAAAGGGATGAAACATGTCATGTGGAGAGAACATGTGGATCGTTCTCTTTACTTATTGCTCTGGCGCTGTCATCTACTTTCATATTAAAAAACCATGTGAATAGTACTCATTTTGTCATTTTATGCTGAAGTAATGATATTTCAGCCAAGCCAGTAGATTGTTGTTGCCATTTTTTTGGCAATTATGGCTGCTGTTTGGAAACGCTTAATATGGGCTGGTTAGCTCATTTATTACTTTTTCGAAGGCAATGTATGTAATGGTTTTAACTTTAAATCTTTATGTCCAGAATTCATGTTCATTTCAAATTTAAAAAGTTTTGACTACGTTTTGATCAAATCACTTACCGTAACATTTTATAAACCAAAAAAAAAAAAAAGATATTTTTCCAAAAAAACAAAGAAGAAGATGACTAGGACTACTTCATTGAGGATGATGCAAAACCACCCCTTCTTAAGTGATGGCCAGAATCTGCCCGCTCTTTTAGAAATGGATAATGATTGTGTGGGTGGTTGGCTACAATCAAGCTGTCACTTTTCTATGAATTTTTTTATTTTTTATTTTTAAGTTGAATGAATAAGTTTATCCTCAATATGATATAATAGATAGTTTGAATTTTGAACCAATTTATACCTTATATTAATTTTTTATTTATTTTTAAGTAAATGTGAGTACAAGGAGTTTTGGGTGTTGAACTTAAAATTTTTATAATCTCAAACAACATGAGTTGTCAATTGAGCCACACGAAATTTTAAATTTAGTATAAAATTTAATAATAACATTACAAGAATCAACTTGAATAATTCAACTCTGTTTTGGCTGTAAGAACTAATCCAATTGCAAGACTTTTCATATATTTTTAGCCATGATAGAGGAGTTTTACTTTAGTAAATTAGTTCTTGCTTAGCATTGAAGACAAAATAAATATCACACGGCATAAAAGTCCAAGTTGAAAACACGAGTTTCAAAAGGTTATGACCTAATCAGCGCTGGAGTTTTCCTGAAACCAAACAAGATGAACACCTTTAGTCTTAAGCAATCGGCTCATCAAGTAGTAATTTTTTAAACCATCTTTAGATCAAAGTGAAACATCTAGTAGTATTATATTACCCATTTAATATTAACATACTATTTGATATCTTCTACCTATACTGGATCATCAAGCTGGGGGACATTTGATGGGTTCACTGCTAAATGACGTTTAGATAGAACAGTCCAATCATACACAGCACAAGCTTCCTCCAATGGAAATATTTAAGCAATGACAAAAGAGAGGCGTATCAGATATGGAAGGAAACCAGCTTTAAAGCAACGATCACAGGTATTGTCTAGTCCTGACCTCTCAGGTGTGTCTCGTCGTCTTCTTCATCTTTTGGTTCCTATTAATTACTGCTTCTTTCTGGGCGAAAGGGACTTATACTAATCTTTTTCTCTTATCTCAGTGCATGTCGATTTAAATACTGAGGAGTCAGCCATAGAGGACAGAAATTTGGAGAACCAATCGCAGATTTAGAAGGTAAAATACATTTCATGCTGGCAACCCACCAAAAAGGTTGCTGGATGCTTCCTGTTAGGTCGGCTGGTCCCTACTTACCACCTCGAGCAACCACCTCAATGCTCCAAACAGTCTATCACAAGGCTGCCGGATGAGTTGTAGAATAAGATGAGAAAACTACCACATAAAATATAAAGAATTGCACTGGTTGTCCACGAGATGATAAAGAGAGCTCGTACGGAAATCTTGCAAAACAAGTATCATGAGATTAGATCTCTTTAATTTTGGTGGCACACTATTTGTAATACCATTATGTCAAGTATAAGAAAATTACAGGAACTTAATTTAAGAAAACCTAATTTTGATGAGGTACTGTACTTGAAACTAGGGTTCTAGTATCAACTTTAGATATGGTAAACTTCTGCTATGAATGGAGGACAACGCCATCATAGTCCTGGTTGCTTTCAGGGGATTCCCTGCACATGGCTTCCTGGAGTTTTTTGAAGATATTCCTGGCACAGAAGATTTATATTCCAACTCTTCACGTTGAACCCCTCGAATTATGCCCAACAACTTCCACAAAATATCATCTAAAGCAAACAATGTCCACGAAATCTCTTTTTTTCTGTCTCTCTCTCTTAGATAGGCTAACAACTCTGATTGAGTTAGAGACGAAAGAAAAGACATTTAACAAATGTATCCGAACGTTGGCCAACTCAACATCCATGGCTGGTCCCAAGCAACTTGAAGCTAAACAGAGGCCTGTGAAGCAGAGCTCACTTTACATGGTAGTGATGAGACCGACGTAAGGTGTGCATGTAGCTGCAGTCCGTTTGTGGTCTTGTTTCTACGTTTCTTACAGGACCACAACTTTAGGTGAAGTGGTTATAGAGGCGAGGTCAAGTTATCAAGATTGCTTTCCTAGATCTAACCAAGATGGTTCGCTTTCAACCGTGTGGGGATATTTGGTTTCAGGCTTTCCATGAGAATTGGGTCAATGTTCAACGGCCATTTTCAACACAATCAGAGTATGATTAATTTTCTTTGTTAGATCAATTGATGTAATTAACGTATATTTTTCAAAAATTAAGGTACAAACAAACTAACAAGACTTTGTACTGACCCATGAATTTGTAGTATTAAAATGGTTTGTAGAAGTTTTATATTGTCTAAATATTTTTTTTAGTGAAAATATAAGTTTATATTAATAAAAGGCAGTGTATGAAAACATATGAACATATCTTAATATTATAAAAATTACGAATTCATTCTTAAATATAGTACCTTATCAAAGTTAGTTTTACATAAATTAAGTTTAGTGGTATATTACCTTAATATTGCTTACTTTAATTTCCACAATAGAAGAGTTTTACTTTAGTAAATTAGTTCTTGCCTCAAGTACAGAAATATAGGGGTGTATCACCTTAATATTGCTTCAAAACCTTTCATGTAAAGAATAAATAGTCTTTACTTTAGAGTTAACTTTTATGTAGGACTGAACTTTCTAGCTGTCTAGTTTAGGTTTTGCTCATGTTTTTTAGGCAAGTTATGAGCTATGGTTCCACTTTATAACTCTATGACCCAAATTTAATTCTTGACATAGATCAAACAAAAGGGAAAGAAACAAAACGAAGCTTCTTTTTATGTCACATCCCGGCGATGGCAGCCTAAAATTAGGTAGGGACATACTTCTAGCAGTGGCTTTATGACGTGCATGCTCGGTTGGTGCTGCTACTAATGATTTAATACTCGCGGGTTCAACATTTTAGTTGAGTTTGATAGGCAACTTTGATAGGGATTCAATAATTTCTGTCACGAAAAGTAGTTGTGTATGGTTTCATCGTTTTTAAATCTTACCTTGTCGTGACCCGAGTATTTTTTTGTTAGTTGATCTATGATTGTTGAGGGTTTCTATCGAAGGAAGGGGATGAATACAAGGACATTAGGTTGGGTACAACGTTGTCTATCCATCAATGAATGCCTAGAAATAGAACAACTTTGGAACTTTTTATTTGTACATACATATGTTTGTATATATACATTTAGAAATCTAAAGTTAAATTATTCCAAAAAGGGGAGAACTCCTCTAGGCAACTCAATTGCATTGTCATTGTCCCTTTCTTTCTTTGGTAACTATTGATTGCATCGGTTAAGATTCAAAGTATGTCATTTCCTCTAAGTCATCTTTTAATTCTTTTGTTAATGTTTACCTCTTTATTCTCACTTCACTTTTGCTAGCGCATGAAATGGGGTTTGATTGATATGCATTTATATGCAAAGAGTAATTAGCAGGAGGAAGGGGTTCTTAGAATATTTATTTATTACTTAAAATCTATTAAAGATGAAAGAAACACATTGAAAAAAAAAAACAACCATTGGGTAAAGGTTGATCTCCTTCTACTCTCATTCAATTTTGAGCCCATTAGTATTTTTAGTATATGATAATGTTCATTTTATCTCATTTAATCTTAAGTTCAAGATATGTTCAGTATGTAAAATAGTGTTAAGAACAAAAATCTTACAAAAGAAATATACAATTTTTGAGAATATTTAAATGTAAAAATATCTTTCTAATTTATAAACTAGTTTTCGGTTGGACTTATGCCTATTTTTAAAACAATTAAGTAATACTTAGATAATGTGGAACAACTCATAATGTTTTTAACATAAACATTGAGTAGGCCTAAATCTTTCTCATTTCCTTGGATGGGTAGTTTGATTATTAGGTAGCTTCATGCTGCAAGAAAAGATAGGGCTCGAGGCTTAATTGGCTGAATCTAGTCTTACAAAAGTGACGAACTATCTGAATGATCATGAACTAAATGAGAGTGGCAACCAACACATGCAGAAGAACTGTCACCGTAAGAGTTTTTCAAAAGCTTAAATTTAGCGTTGCAGCATTCTCAAGACAAAGTCCCACCTAAAATCATCTCATTATTCCTTTCATTTGCGACACCTCGAAGGGAAATGAAAGGCTTCTTGGTTTCTAGTCAGCTTCACACCTTACAAAAAGGTGTTCTTTGCAATATCCAATGATCGGAAATCAGCATTCTTCATTACGCCATGTAAGGCAAACGTGATCAGTGCTTTAAGGCTTCTACAATTTACCATGGCTTCGACAATTTGGTAATAATGGGTCGATGTTGAAGAGTCATACTTAAAGGGATGTATGTTCACGTACCAATTAATTGAAAATTTAATGAGAATTTTCAGTTCTTGCTGATGCTGCTCATAGATAGACTCTTGTTTTGTAAGGTGGAAGAGTAGAGGAAAAAGTGGATTTTATCACTTATATATAAATAGGATAATGAGTACTTCTCGTCCCAGAATAGGCACTGAATTTAAATATGAATATTGTGATTTTTTTAAATTATAAAGTTAATTATTAAACCATTTTTTGAAAAAATCTTGATCTTAATTTGAAGCAATATTTTATCAACTTTAGTTTGAAAAAAATCAAAGAGTTTATTGGAAACCCTACCAAGATCTATTCCTTTGTTTTCTTTAAAGTATGTTTGAACCCTACTAAGAGGTCCACAAGATCAAAATAACCAAAAATTAAAAGAAAAAAGACTAGGTTTATTTAAAAATGATAATACAAGGTCATATGTTAATTGAAAAATAATTATTTAAAAAAAGATTAAAGCAAAGGGTTGACTAATCTCTTCCTGCAAATCATTAGAGAGTTAAATAAATGATTTTTCAAGTACATCAACAAACACCAATTTCTATCCCCCGATGTATTTTCCACTCCAAAGAAGTTTCAACTCCTTACGGTCATGAGCTTTTTGATTAAAGATTATCACAAAACTTTACCAAAACTTCATCAAAAGACAGCACCCTGGAAAATGTGTGGAATAGCTCCATTGAAGAGATATTCTAGGGTGATTATTTAACTCGAGATTCCTTTTTTTTTTTAAATAATAAATTTTCTCTTTTATTCGTGGTTTATTTATGATTCCACATTTCTACATGTGAATCCCACAATCCAGTACTGCGTGGACCAAGCTGTACTATTCAAATTCAACCATATCTTAAATAAAGGAAGACCATTTAAATAACTCTCCTCCTACCTCTATTATGCTTAAATTATTTATCCTATTGTCTTCCCTCAAATAGACGCTAGGCATCCTCCACCAAAATGATAGTCTCAATAATTGTTATCTTGGCATTTATGAGAGAAGGTAAGGAAAAAATTAATGATTTTCAAATATTTGGTCATGAAGTTAGTTTTGAAATTTTTTTTGAATGGTTCATAACATCTTCAAACTTTATTTAATAACTTAAATTGAAAAATGATGTTCTAAGCAAAACATGCTCAAATCACTTAGAAATATAATCAAGATTTAAACTTGTTTTTGTAAGATTTTCTCTATGAGGCTACCATTCTAACTACATCTCTTATTATTTTTTATTTCTTAAACCAATATTTTGTATTTGAAAATCAAGGATATTTGCCATTTCTGCTTTGCTGAAAAAGCATGGTCAGCTTGTCATCCATATGGTCACTTTTACTCTGAAAAGGTTTTACCAATAGCTTTGACAGATTAAAGAGAAAACCAAGGCCACTTTTGTATAGTCGCATGCCCTTGAACCTGAAAATACAGAGGAAGAGAGAGAGAGAGGGAGAGGGAGAGGGTCCGGGAAGCTTGAGTTATGCCGTGCGTCTCTGTCTGTGTGGCCACTTGAGAGACAGGAAGCTTTGCCCAAATAATTTGGTGTCTGTTCCGAAAATTCCTTCATTCTTCTTGAACTTGTTCAACTTCATTCACTTCTCAAATGGGTCGCTTCATCTACTCCTCCACATGTTGATTAAGGGAGAAGGGTACTAATTTTAGTATTTTGCCGATCTGAAACGTCAAACGTTCTTTTACAATGTCAGCATTTTAGCAGCCGTCATATCCGACGCAAAACACTTGGTTCTCACTTTCTTTTCCAGAACGAGCAATCTCGCAACCCCACAACCATGTCATCCAAATCCAAGTAAGTTCACTGAAACCTCTGTCTCTCCGGTCCAGAACTGTTTTTAATGTCAATCTTTGAAGATCTGAGCTGGGTTTTTGAGTGTTTGTTTATGCGCTGCTGTGTCTTTGCTATTTGGAAGATTAGTGGGTGTTACCAATTTTTCTCCTTTTCTTGGGGGGCGGGAGGGTTCTTATTCGGAAGTTCAGTGAGTTGGATCTGTTCTTAAGGACCTTTGTTGGGGATTTTATGTTTCTTTGTTTAAATTTGGGTGAATTTCTTTTTGTTTAGTGTGTCTCTTTCCCTTATCGTTTACAGTTTCGGACTTGGTTTTGGGAAAGAGTTTTTATTCTTGGTCTTGGCTTGTCTGTGTTCTTTTTTTCATATGCTGTACTTATTTACTTGGATCTGTTTTTCTGAACAATTTATGCTCCGACCATCACATGTAATTGGTTATTTAATCTTACTCTGTTCATGTTTTCTGTGCTTTTAAGTTTGTCTTTTGAGTTTTATTTGCTGTGTTCGAGTATAAAGTTGCCATTTTTGGTTCAGATCCATCTGCATATTTCACTTTTCATTTGGGTTTCATTGACATTTATGTCTATATATGATGCATTGCCTTTCTCCATTAGTGTATTCGTAATTTGGCATTACATTCCTGAGACTTTGCATTTGAAAACAGGTCTAGTTTACCTGAAACTCCTCACAAAGCATCACCAGCAACTCCAAGAGTCAGACCAAATAGCAGGGGAGTGACTAAAACGGAATCTGATTCACCCTCTGTGCAACCAAGAGTCAGGCCAAACAGCAGGGGAGTGGCTAAATCAGAATCTGATTCGCCCTCTCCTTTGCAGAATTCCCGTCATTCAATCGACCGGTCTCCGCGATCAGTTACGTCCAAGCCCACCGCTGAGCCTAGATCACAAAAACTCGCTACCCCACCTGAAGTAAGCATAACCAATGCACTTTAAATGCTCTTTCTCTTCAGTTATTTACGGCATGTTTTGTTCTGTTTCATGGAAGTTGGACATTGACTTCTGAAACACTTCTGAAATGAAAACAGAAAGTTATCACCAGGTGTCATCATTGGTTTATATCAGTCGTCTTAAACATGGAATGGAAATTAAAGCTTCCTTGTTGAGTTCTTAAACGAACGGTTAAAGAATCAGTTTTGTTCATGGACTTCAAGTGTGATATTCATTGCACTGTCAGTTTGTTTATTCCTGGAAGTGGAAAGAGATGCCTTCGGTTTTTGTGTTTTGGAATGAGTGGTGTAGATTTTGACATGCACTGTCAATTTTTTTTCAGAAACAGCCTACACGAGTTGCAAAGGTATCAGAAACACAGGCGCAGTTGAATCTTGTCCAGGAAGATCTAAAGAAAGCGAGGGAACAGATAGCTTTGGTTGAAAAGGAGAAAGCGAAAGCCATTGATGAATTAAATGAAGCACAAAGAGTTGCTGAAGAAGCAAATGAGAAGCTCAGGGAGGCTTTGGTGGCTCAAAAGCGAGCTGAGGAGAATTCAGAGATTGAGAAGTTCCGCGCTGTTGAGTTGGAGCAGGCAGGAATTGAGGCTGCCCAGAAGAAGGAGGGGGAATGGCAGAAAGAGCTTGAAGCTGTGAGGAACCAACATGCTTTGGATGTGGCTGCTCTTCTCTCTACCACTCAAGAGCTCCAAAGGCTGAAGCAAGAACTGTCCATGACCTATGATGCAAAGAACCAGGCACTGAGCCATGCTGATGATGCTACTAAGATTGCTGAGATTCATGTCGAGAAAGTAGAGATTCTCTCAGCTGAGTTAACTCGATTGAAGGGATTACTTGACTCAAAGCTTGAAACTGAGGCCAGTGAAAACAACAAGACAGCGTTGAAGCTTCAGTCAGAGATAGACTCTCTGAAACAAGAACTTGAGAAATTGAGAGCTCTGGAGGAGAAGTTGGCAGAAAAAGAGGCTTGCATTGAACAGCTTAATGTTGAACTCGAAGCTGCAAAAATGGTTGATTCTTATGCCCAAACTCAAGTGGGGGAGTGGAAAAACAGGGTTGAGGAATTAGAGATGCAGGTGGAGGAGGCAAAGAAATTGGAGAGATCTGCATCGGAATCTTTAAATTCAATCATGAAACAACTAGAGGGAAACAATGATTTATTGCATGATGCAGAATCTGAAATTGCTTCCCTGAGAGAGAAGGTCGGTTTGTTGGAAATTACAGTTGGGAGACAGACACGGGATCTTGAGGAATCAGAACACCGTCTTGGTATGGCAAGGGAAGAAACTTCCGAATTGGGCAGAGAGGTTGAGTCTCTAAAGTCTGAACTTGAAATTGTGAAGGAGGAGAAAGCCCGGGCTCTGAACAACGAGAAGCTTGCAGCCTCTAGTGTCCAGACCCTATTGGAAGAGAAAAATAAACTAGCTAATGAACTGGAAAATTCAAGGGATGAAGAAGAGAAGAGTAAGAAGGCAATGGAAAGTTTAGCGTCAGCATTGCATGAGGTCTCCACTGAAGCAAGAGAAGCCAAAGAAAAGCTATTATCTAGTCAAGATGATCATGAAAACTATGAGACCCAAATTGAAGATCTGAAATTAGTCCTGAAAACAACAAATGAGAGGTATGAAAAAATGCTTGATGATGCAAAACATGAGATTGATGTCCTTTCAGGTACAGTTCAACAATCCAAGAATGAGGTTGAGAACTCCAGGGCTGAGTGGGAGCAGAAAGAGCTTCATTTGGTGGATTGTGTGAAGAAGTATGAAGAAGAGAAATCCTCTCTGGAGAAAGAAATTAGTAGGCTGTTAAATTTGCTCAAGCAAAGCCAGGAAGAAGTTTCTGCTGCCAAGGAGGAAGAAGCTCAGCTTAAGGAGAACCTAGAGGAAGTTGAGACTGAGGTAATTGATTTGCAGGAAGCTCTGCGGAAAGCAAAGGCTGAGAGCTCGAAACTGAAAGAAAGTTTGTTGGACAAAGAAAATGAAATGCAGAGTATAATTGAAGAAAACGAGGAGCTCCAAACGAGGGAAGCTGTCTCTCTTAAGAAGGTTGAGGAATTATCTAAATTGCTTGAAGAAGCTACGGCCAAAAAGCAAACTGAAGAAAATGGCGACCTTACAGACAGTGAAAAGGATTATGATTTGCTTCCAAAGGTGGTTGAGTTCTCTGAAGAGAATGGACATGCCAGAGAAGAGAAGCCCAAAATGGACCTTCCAGTGCAGCAGTGTGAGGAACCCCAAAAAGAGAACTTACAGGAAGACAACAATTTGGTGAATGAAGATGTTGAAAAAATAGGTCCTGTGAAAGTTGAGGATGTGAATGGGAAACCGAGGGAAGAAAAGGAGGATGACTCAGTTGAAGTCGAATATAAGATGTGGGAAAGCTGCAAAATTGAAAAGAAAGAGTTTTCTCCAGACAGAGAGGCAGAGCAGGGATCCCTTGAAGAAGAAGTGGACGCAAAGGTACAGGGTGGTGAGAGCTTCGATCAGATAAATGGGGTATCTTCTACAGAAAACATTGATGATGGCGGAAGCTCCCCATCAAAGCAGCAACAACAGAAGAAGAAGAAGAAGCCTTTGCTAGGAAAGTTTGGAAGCCTACTCAAGAAGAAGAGCAGCAGCAACCACAAGTAGAGAAATAGACCTGTTTGGCCTAACATTTGCCCTACTTGCAGGCAGGTATATTTGGTATTATTGTGCAACTAAATGTGTTTGCTTCATTGTTTTGCATCTAAAAAACAGAATAGGTTAAAGAAAATGGAGAGGCTTGTATTATCTTTAGTTTTTCCTACTTTTTCTCTTTTAAAAACGCGATTCTTCAAGTGAGACATTGTCTTTGTATGTGATGGGTATTCTATTTCATTTTCGTTGTGTTCATTGTCTTCTTTCTCTAGATGCTATTAAAAGGAGTGTTAATTTCAACTTGTATCTTGATTTGCTGCAACCCTTTGCCTATCCCAGATGACTATATCATGTATCACTATTGGTCATGCAAAGTTTTAACTTTATTACTCTATAAGAAATTCCAGTTTGCGAATACCAAATTGTCTCTTCTAGGCAACATCCGCCTTCCCTTCCATTTGATAAACGCACTTCTACCTGCAAATGCAATCTCTGGTTCAGGATTAGTTGACTTTGATGGTATTCTTGTAGCATAAAGGACTCGGGATGTCTGGAATTGCAGTAAATAAATTGAACATAGTGCCCCCTTTATTCCCGACATGTATGAGATATTCCAGACTCTGTTTTGTGTCAGCATTTCGATGAATTGCATCAGTCAACAAGTCCCCGTGAATCCCAAGATTTTGCAGCATCCGTAATGTCTATCCGTCTTTTGGTGGCTTCGGGTCCGCCGTATAACAAGGACCAAAGTTTGTCTCAGTTGCCGTACGATTATGGTCGTCTTATACAAGTATTACCGAAATAAATGTTATCCTCCATGCGTGGAGCCGACCTCAAAGCGTCTACAACGCAGAGTTTGCAGGTGGTGCGAGACTGATTATCTTATTTGAATCTAATATCACGTTTAGAAAGTTTTTCTTTTCTTTAAAACTGAAATAAAGATGATATCAGGCAAGATTTAAACAAACTTAAACATTCATTGATGATCTTTTTAACAGTTTGTATGTGTTATTGTTGCTTAAATGCTGCGAGTTATCATAGAACATTAGCCCTGGTAACAGAGCAGAGATACTTGGAAATTGAAATCTTACATAACCATTGATGGGGACACTAAAGGATTCAGGACAATGGGTTGGGCAGAGGAAGGTGCCGGAAATATCAGCGGCAAAATTCCCGGGGCTGTTTCCTTCAAACAATCCAAAGCCAACAAAGGTGCTCGTCGGGGTCAAAAGGAAGGTGGGGACATGCTTCTCGGGATGTGTAAACAAACTCCCGAGAGCATTATCAGGCCATGCCGCCCGGAAAGTACAAATGGTCACATGGCTCAGTCATTTCAGAAGTGACCAAAAGTAATCTCTTACCCAGTTGGAATTGATTCTGTTCTGACCTCCACCGCTTCTGCCTGTCTCTACAGGCTATAACCTGAAAATGACATTTGAAACTAGAAGGGTTGGAATATTGCAAATGATAGCAAAAGGTGTACATAATATGTGGAGATTTTGAATATCGAATCCATGTTTGAATGATATATAATATGCAGGTCAGGTTATATTAATACATGAGATTTTTATGTTTAAGAATGAGTTTTTTTCTTCTTATAAGGATGCATAACATCGAATTTTTTGTTATAAACTTATAGGAGCTCTTAGTAAAGTTAGGCTTTGATAACTTAAGTTGGTAATAATATTTAAAATAATGTGTTAGGATTAGCCTTCATTTAGCTTAAATCTTTTGACTCAATAATATTTAATATCAAAACTAACTTCACATTTTAATACTGAACTAAATGAAAGTAAATTATGAAATGCATTATCTAGAATAAGAATTGCCATAAAAAAGGCCGTGCATGGTGGCTCCAAGTGGAGATGTTACAAGCTTATGGGGGCTCCAAGTGTAAGTGGGCTTATAACTGTTCAAGTTAGCGATAATATCTAAAAAGATATGCTAAACTAATAATAAAGTCTAAATCTTTTAATTCAATAGTTGATGTGCATGACATTAATTATTGAATTATTGACATGATGATAAAATCAAAAAATTGTTGATGTTAGACAATTTTGAAATTAGGTTGGCATGAAATTATATGGAGAATAGAAAATTAAACAGTTTCTACTCTTGCTTAGCACTTAAGGAAGCCAGCCCAGCACTCACCTCACGCGCCGCGAAGTGTCGATTCAAAATGCGTGTTTCTTGTGCGTCTACACATTTGTCGAGACGGTGGGGGAGAGAAAATAAAGAAGCGTTTTCCGAAAACATTTTCCCGAGAAAAAGAAAAAGAAGTAGATAAGAAAAGTTTGGAATTTGCATTGTAGGATCTTGTTCTACTTGTTTCTGGCCAAGACAACATTTCGAGAGGACCTAGAAGGAAGCTGCAACACCATGTGGGTTGAGATCTTATGTGGCCTGGTCATTTACAAACTGTTCAGGCGCTTTTTTCAGGACGACGAGATTTTTGATGCGGAAAGCTACGATTCTAATATTCTCTTCTCTGTCGGGAAGAGGTATTTACTGAAAGAAAAGCAGTCGTTAATTTCTCGATCCTTTTATCTGTTTGGTTTCTAAGAAGTGCGAGACACATGAGTAAAGTTAATGTGTGATAGTTTTTCGTTGTTTTCCGAGCGATCTTCATTCTTTCTCTTTTTGTTTTGGCTAAATAGCTCAATCAGGTTATATCCTGCGTTTCCTGGGCACAAAACTGTCTAAGTTTCTCTAATTTATTTTTGTTTTTGAAAATTTCCAGGCTTGAAAAGCTTTATGGGGGAAAGGTGTATGTGGGGCTTCGAATTCCAGACGCGGACTCCGGTGCACGACAGAATATCGACATGGTTCTTGTTGCCAAAGGGTGAGACCGTACCTATTTTGGACTACAATTTGCTGAAAGTTTTACCACTCCATTTTGGCTGTTGAGAAAATGTGTGAAAACACAAGGATTTACGAAGGGGAATTTAAAAGGGAGCATTTTTTGTTTGGGGCTTTATTTTCGGTTCGTGCTTCAATTTCATTTCTTTTGATTGTTACAGGGAGACGGTGGTGATATCTGTTAAGAATTTATCAGGTTTTGTATCGGTGAATGGGGATGGCAGCTGGATTTGTGAAGGTGGCAGTAAACGCAAAACAGAGCGTTTTCCTGATCCTGTAAGCTACTCTTTTCTAAGTGAATAATTCAGCATTCTTATTGCATGTTTACCACGTTAACGGTGCCCAAACTTGTTGTGAATTTTAGCTACGTGATGTCGTGGCACGTAGTTGTCACTTGTTTAGTGAAGTGATCATTGCTTTGGATTGCTGTTGATAGTTTCTAATATTTAATCATTCGTTTTCTCGTTTAATAGTTCAAATTCTATGGATAGCTCCTCAAGTTTGTCATTGAAGGGAAAAGGAATTGTTCTTGAAAATTATTATTACTGCACACTTAACTATATTTTTGTTTTTAGTTGTCTAGCTTAGTAGCTAGTATTATCCAACTCTATGGAGTTTCAGTAGACCTAGTTGATCGTCTTACATATTGTAAGGCAAAACAAGCTGCTACTTGATTGTAACAGTTTGGATGAAGAGGTGAATAAAGGAAAGAAGAAAGGGGAGCTAAAAAATGACAATAGAGCAAAGATGCCTTCCATAAGTTAGCTCGGTTTTATGGAATCTACAGTTCTTATACAGTGATAAATCTGTTTTCCCACTTTTGGCATTTTCTAATACATCCAATACTTCCAAAATTGGTGTCATTCTTTGACTATTGCTTTTAAAATCTTTCTCCAACCTATACATTCTCCAGTCCCTTGAAAATAATCTGTGTGGGAAGCCTTCATTTCTAGTGCTCAGTTGAGGATCAGATTGAAGGAAGCAACTTGGTTCTTGTTAGAACACCCGATGGTTACTATTCTTATGATAACTCTTACAATTTCAGGTGTTAGAGACTAGAAGACAAGCTTCAATTCTTGAATCATATCTTGAACATAGAGGAGTTGCACTTCCAGAGGGATATCTGTCTTGCAAGGTTGTGCTGCCTAATCCAATGCTCCGGTATGCTATGATCCATCCTGATGGTGTGGATAATAAAAATGATTATAGTATAATTTGTTTCGTTATATTTTATATTCTCTTGTATGTTCTAATTTTCAATGTCTTTTAAATAGTGCTTTATGTTAAAATTGGTGTGAAGTTATTTCACATTGCGAAGTTATGAAGTTGTGGAATGGTTTATATGTAATGAGTATCCCCTTCCCTTGAGCTAGCTTTGGTGGAGGGATTGTGCTCCATAACATAGTACTAGAGCCTGGTCCATCAGCACCTGTGTGGATATGAATCAAAATATCCAGGTAGTGAAAGTAGCACTGTGATATAGTTTTAGGCTGGACCATTGCAGTGAGGGAGCATGTTAAAGTTGGTGTGGGGTTGTCTTGCTAAGGTATGTGCTTGGGGACTGGTTTATATGTAATAAGTGTCTCTGTCCCTTGAGCTAGCTTTAATGGAAAAATTACACTTTATGATCTGGTTGCATATGCGGGCTGTGCTTTGTTGCTATATTTATCAGCGTAATAATTTCATTGGCTAAGGAACTCATTTGAAAAACATTTACTTTGGCATTGGTTAGCATGTGACTAACACTCATTCTTTAAGTTTCTTCTAGGAGGATTTTTAGACGCTCTTGACTCTTGAGTGTAGTTCAGAGATCGTACTGTTTGTATATTCATGTTTTGTTGCCATCCTACAAAGGCATTGTAGATTTGCAAGCATTTGCTGTGTAAAAGGAATTTATCAGAGTTTCTAGATGACGTTGTATGTAAGCCTGAAGGCTGATTGAAGAGTCCATAAATGAAGCTCACATACTCAGAATTTCATGGTTATGCCTTTGATAAAGTATTATCATTCTTCAATAAGTGAGTCTATAATGTCCTGCGAAAACTAATTTTTTGCATCACGATTTATTTATTAGCTAAAAGTTTCTTTATTTCTTGCAGTACCATCCATTCCAGCAGTTTTCCATCTGAAGTCATTACGCATGATGAATGGGTAAAACTAAAACCAGAGCCAAAAAGCATGTTATCTGGTTGGATTAAGGGCACCTTTCGAGGTGGAAAGAAGGAGATGCAAGAATCTATCCATCAGAAGCTTGAATTTATCCTTTCCACAGCTCCAATGTGGGATAGGTATGTTGCCATCTCTGCCTTAAAAGATGGTGTATATTTTGTGCATATTCTTATATATTTTTTTGTACTGTTAAGTCTTGGTGGATAATAGTAAAAGAAACCCTCGAATTAGATTCCAGGATGCCGCAGCCTGCCTTTTCTTTTGATGCACGAATCGGCTTCCATTTTGGTTTCTCGAAACTCATGTAATGGTGACTGATAGAGATGATCTGGAAAGCTACTAATAGGTTAATTCTTATAAGAATTGGTTGTAAGTTAAATTTTGATTACATACTGCTTATATTGGAAACCTTGTCTTGGCTGGCAACTGGATAAGAAATTGATCTCAGCAACTGTTCATATAGATATATGATCATCATCTTGCGTGTACGGAATGTCTGAGTACCATGGGTGCTCAATCCCTCTATATTATATTGTCTGGCTGAAATAACTTGTTGAGTGACTAAAGAGTTTTATGGTCCAGTCTATTCCTGGTCAAGCGAAAAAAAAAAAAAAAAAAAAAAAAAAGATAAAGAAAAGGTATTGTTTGGCTAGAATAACTTTCCTGGCTCTGAATTTATTCAAGCTGTTTAAGCCAATTTTTTTGCAGTAAATTTTTCTGTGTTATTGTGTAATCGCTTGGCCGGTAAAATTTCATGATGGGCATGATGTATAAACTGAGTACATGAAATGTTCCTGAATATTTTTTGATGGTTGTTTCTTAACATTTTGACAGGTTGGAGCTTAAAGGCAATAAATATGTCCTAGGGGAATTTCTGGAATTCAAAGGGAAGCAAGAGGACGTCCATTCCTTGAAAAATATTAAAAGATCAAAAGTTAGTCGCATCACCATCCAGAAGACGAGCATGTTTGGATTTGGTAGCTTCCCTTCCATCCTTTCTTTTTATTTTGTGCTTATTTTTTGAACAGTTATGCTGGATTAAATCAACAAATTTTAAGAACGAGAACCTTGTGTGTCATGGGTAGCTTTTAGGCCTTTGGAATATGGGGGTTTTAAAAACTTAAACATAATTCCCAGTTATTTTCCAGCTCTGTAAATGAGATCGGTTACCTCCACGTGATTTATGAAAGTTTCCATGAACCACTTGCAGCCCCCACAACACTTCAACTTTTGTACTGCGCTCGGGATTATCGGAGTGAAGGAGCTTCAGCTTCTGAGTGGAAGGAAGTGACTGTAAGATCGAGTACTGAGGTTCTCTTTCAGCCACAGGGTTCAAGTAAAATCCGCAAATTCAAGCTCTCTTCAGTTATCTCTCTAACACTGAGCGCCTAAACACCCCTCCGCTGACTACAAGTTCTTGCTACTGTTGATTGGGAAAGGTGACTTTATTATCATAACCTCGAGTTCCTATCTTTCTTGTTGGAGCATCGCCTTTATTGTATGTAATGTGGGAATTAGTTCATCTCGAATATTAATTTGAAAAGGGGGTTAGAATCCTGTACTTATCTTAGTTATTATACCAAGGAAAGAATGGGTTGTAATTAATATTGAAAAAAATGGTTTTTTGGTTTTGTGAGAAGAACTTTCAGATGTGGATATTGTTTCTAACTTTTCTCACATTTAATGTCGATGAAGACGTTGAAGTTAGAGTTTAAGTGCCATGACAAGGAAGGAGTGTGGTAAATTAAATCGCTTTTCCTTTGATGCTTATCAAGAGGAAATGTCGGGGAACTTAATGGATGTTTCTGGAACTCCTTGTGGTCCTTATTAGCCTTACTGACTGCAACCTTGCACTAAATAACATTACCTTCAGCAAGGTCAATAAACTTTTTAACATACAACGAATACATTTTTATACAACATATACAGGCGATAGGCAAAATGATAGATAGATTGCCTAATTTTGTATCGTAGGTTTTTAGTCTGTTCCTCAAATAGGTAAGTGAGTCTCCTATTTGTAGCCTTAATGTCATGACTCATGGGTGAGATCTTTAAAGGAAGGCTTCTTTTCACATTCAGGGGAAAAAAAAAAGACTACTCCTTTCATTAAAGTTGGCATTTTAGAATTGAATTTAAACTTGAAACAAGTGATACCATAGTTAATCCTTCACCCTATTCAATATCTTTGTGCGCCAATTGGTATATTCTAAGGATCTAATCATGTCAAGGGTAACATAAATTTAGATGAAAAAGAATGTGTGTTTTCTATTTGTAGGCTTAATGTCATGACTAATAGTTGAAATATTTTAAAAGAGGACTTCTTCTCACATTGATTAAAAAAAAAAAAAATGTGACTGTTTTTTTGGTTAAAGTTGAAATTTTAGAATGGAATTCAAACTTGTAACAAGTGATATCATAATTAATCTACAACTTGACTTGATATCTTTGTGCGCTAATTGATAAAGGCTAAGGGTCTAACCATATGAGAGATAACATAAATTTAGATGAAGAAGAATATAAATTTTTAATTTATAGGCTTAATGTTACAACTCATAGATGAGATTTTTTCAAAGAAGATTTCTTCTTGCATTGATAAAAAGAGTGACCATTCATTCCATTAAAGTTGACAGTTAAAAACCAAATTTAAATTTGTAACAAGTGATATCTATTTGACTTGATTCAATATCTTTGTGCATCTATTGGTATAGGCTAAGATCTGATCATATAAACAAGCTTGATTGCTTTTTTAATTAAGGTTAAGCTTTTGAGATGAAACTTAAGATTGTAACGTTAAGCTTTCTTGGTTGCATTCATATGCTAGTGTTAGATTTATCGTATATGAGAGCAAATTGTGGATTGCCTTGTTGCAAGTCACATACGGAAATCGTGTGCACTCAGGAAATAATATTTATGCTTTCAAGGTATTGGATTGAAATTGCCATGAAGCTGAGGAGCATACAAATTTTGGAGAAATGAAACGAAAATAAAAGATAGAAGATGGCATCCGCATCGCGAGGGTGCACATCAGTCACCCCCTTATCATAAACCCGCCATTAATGTTTGAAGCTTCTTGTCGCTTATCCTCTGCTGGTAGCTTCTAGTATCCTCCAAACTGCCACCAAATATTTCGAAAAACAAAAATTAGAAATTGACGACAAAAGAAAATAAAGTTCCTGATACTTTAATGCTCCCATTTAGCAACCTTTGAGTGGGTGAAGATTCCAAGGATGGTAGTAACATGTGGGCAAGCTTAACTGCCTCTCTGCTGCAATTGATGACGTGGTTGAAGCATATATATCGTCCGTAAGACGACACGTCTTCAAAGACGCTGATGTTTGCGTTCACGAGGTGTTTGAGATCCACGGTCACAAACACTCCGTCTTGGTACATCTCAGCCGCCCCTTTTAAATACGGGTGTTTGATTGTCAGACCTGGGCCCATCAGCAGCCCTCCATTTATGGACACCATGTTCACCCCCCGGTCCATAGCCAGGGCCCAAGCTGTCTTCTCCGCTAGGGTCTTCGATAGAGCGTGCCAGAGCTGATAAAACATACACCTCAAATTTATTAGCATTAAAAAACGAAAAATAAGATTGTAAAGATTTATGATCTTTATTCTCGGAACCTTGTATTTTCTACAAAGATTTATGTCGCTCCAATGCCGCTCATCAATATCGGACGACATCGTACCACGGCCGTCCCTCCATACAACAGCTGTGACGGAGGATGTAAAGACAACCTTTTCCAGGGTGTCTGTTTGCGCGCACGCTTCCAACACATTATGGGCCGCCCTAACCTCCACCTCCGCCATTAATTCCTGCACCAAACACTCCACAGCATTAATGATTCTCCGCGGAGCACAGCTGTTCAGTTTTGCTTCGACAACTCCGTTTTCATGTATTTGAATTTTCAACCACACGCCCGGTACCCCGTGCATTCAATGCACCTGTTCTTTTCCACGTTACTTAACCATTGTTCTAGATCAAGATCCTGATCCCCTTTTTCGAGCCCTGAAAGCATCAATGGAAGCATGAAGAGTATAGTATGGGAAAGTAGTGGGCGTACATCGTAGATGGGGTGGTCCGGCGGTGGTTCGAAGGTGTAGAACAAGCCGGAGCATCCTTTCAAGGCGTCCATAATGCTGTGGAAGTCCAGATGGTCGGAGTGAAAAACCTTCAGTTTCTTATTGTCGCAAGGCGGCTCTTCACAAGATGGCAATTCACCTGCATATAATAAGTAATTCTATAATACTACGCAGGGACTTGAAAACAGAAGAGGATCAGGAGGATAGAAAATGGAATTACCATGGCTTTGGACGGCGGCGTGGACGGTGTAGCCTCTGTGCAAGAGGCTCTGCACGAGGGCGGAGCCAAGGCGACCGGAGGCGTCCATGACGCAGACGGCCTTCGAGTTTTGGTCTAGAGCAGCCGGCGCCATAGGAGAGAATAGGGATCGAGAAGCGAGGAGGAAGGTGGAGAAAAATGATGTGTACTTGTGTTTTATAGGAGAGGGCGAATAAAAAGAAGAGCATTGAAAGAACGTGGTTAGAAGACGGTTGGGAAGGAGGTGGATACAAGAAGGGCAAGAGCAACGAAAGGACAGTAAATATAATTGTATTTCGTGGAAATACTTAGTTTGATGGAAACATGCAAGGCCAAAGAAGTCGACGTATAGTCGAAGATAGAAGCCAAAACCACATTACATGTTACGGTCCTGATATTGAGGTTGTCTTTCGACTTAATGATTGAGTTCGCAACATTTAGTATTGGAGCGAAAATTTACATTTAATTCATTATCCCAATAACGAAACTTACAACTTATATTATTTATGAAAATATATATTAGGAATTATACAAAAAATTAAGTCATAAATATGGACGACGATTGGCTTCTATCCATGTACTGGACTTTGAGGACTGATGAACACGACTTGACATCCCCATAGGTCATAAAACATCCTTGTTGGCTGTTCTGTCTTGATGCTTCTACATGACCAGTCAACTCAACTCGTCTTTAATGGTCATCAATATATCTTCCTCTTCTCACCGAACTTTTCCCTTTGACAAAGACTTCTTACCCAATAAAAATAATTGATGGACTCGGAGGAAAATAAAAAAAGACAGAAAAAAGAAGATAAAAACATTATTCTCTTTGTTTTTCTTTTGATGTTTGAAAAGGTTTCGGGGTTTTTGTTTTGTTTGCAAGATTCGATGACAAAATGGGTCAGGCTCTATTGCGGAGAGGCCCAGACTCGGTGGAGCCATGAATCTGAGTTGGACTGAGTTGGGCTCGTGACCGGTCCGGATCAGGCACCAGTCCGGCTCAGTTACACCCGTCCCTTTGCTTGACTAGAGTGCTTCTGTTTTCTGTGTCTCCGTCCCGTTAGGCTTTGCCTAGTCGATCATAGACGAAAGAAAGAAGGATGATGACGAACGTAGTCCTCAAGCGATTCCTCCAAGGCTCAAGCTCCAGCTCTCTTACTTGATTCCCCCTATCAAGATGTAGTCCTATCCGCCTCTCCTCCCAATGTGTCAGTCTCTCTCTCTCTACGTAAAAATATGTTAGTATATTGTTATGTGCTGTTAGGATCTCACCTTTCCAGTCGACACGTGGCGAGTCAGGGGCTTAATGGGGAATCAACCAAGGGCATTTATGGAAAGAGAAACGTGAGGGGAGAAGAAATAGGCAAACACGACAGATTGGAGGGCATCGAAGATCTAGGCGACTTCGAGAGTTTATGTTTATGTCTTTCAATTTCTGCTGTAATCTAGGACTAGCTGTAATCATTCTTCAATTTATAACTGTAATCGTTCTTCTATTTGGATTGGTTGTATCAGGAGAATCTCATGAATATAGGGGAGGTGCTGTCCAATTTTCCCCAGGATCCTTTGTGTGATTAGGGTTCTAGTTTAAGAGGTTCTTTGATCCTAACAGTGGTATCCGAGCCACCGATCTGGCGCGTACTAGGCAACAGAAGGCTATGGGGGACTTTGGTGCCCGCATCAAGCACCTGGAGGAGCAGGCGGCCGACATCCAGCAGATGAAGGCGCAACAGCTCCTCATTTTGAACAAGCTTGAAGCCCTGTGCCCGTCGCCCAGCCCCACTGTCCCCGTCACCCACCCCCCTGCTTCCGCCCATCCCCGTTCGTGGACAGTTCCGGACGGCCCGAACCATTCGGTGCTCGTCCAGGATCTCGACGGGCTCCCTCCTTCCCCCACCACCCCACCCAGCCCCCACCCTCTTTCCCCGGCCACGACTCCGCCCGTACCTCCCAACCTTCCCGTCTCGCTTCCCCTCACCGTCCACTGCCCTCTCCCAACGCCTTCTCCCATCCTTCCACCCCCCGTCCCGACCACCACGCCCGCTCCGCCGCCTCACCCACTCCCCATTGTCCCCTCCCAAACCCTCTCCCTACCCCCGCCGCACTCGACCGCGAGCCCCTCCCTCGGACCCGCGGACCCAGGGCCCTCGGCAAGGCCGGGTCCCGTGACCCGGTCCGCACTCGCTGACCCGGGGGCCTCCACAACCCCTCCTGGGCCTCCTGGGCCGCCTCCATGGCCGAGCCCAGGCCCCTCCTGGCGCCCCCTGCCAGACCCAGCCCCGACAGCAGGGCCCGGCCCGCCCCCGTCCGACTGGACCGGCCACACTGGGCCGACCCCCACTAGCACCCGCGCCGGGCCCCTGACCACGTCAACCTGGGCCGCCAACCATGGGCCGCCACCACCGGCCTCCTGGGCCGGGCCCCTATCCATCGGGGCCAGCGATTCTTCAGCCCTTCCGGCCGCCCCTCCTGGGCCGCCCGGCCCGAGACCCTGGGCCGGCCCCCCCCACAACGGGGCCCCCAGCGCCCCGGCCCCTTCTGCAGCCCCCTCTGGGCCGGTGGGCCCAAACCTAGGGGCCGCTTCACAGCCCGCTGGGGTCCTCAGCTCGACGGGCCCCACGCCCGCCCCTCCTGGGCCGCCCGCACCAGCCCCGTGGGCCGGACCCCCTTCCAACGGGGCCCCCACTGCCACTGCCCCACCTGGGCCCGAGTCCGCCCCACCTGGGCCGACCGCCCCAGCTCCTTGGGCCGGGCCCCCTTCCAACGGGGCCCCCACTGCCCCCGCCCCCCCTGGGCCCCGCGGGCCTCCAGCCCAGCTTCCCGGGCCGGCCGAGACGTACGGCCCCGCCCCGGCCCTCGGGTCCCATTGGATTGGGCCCGAATATCCCTGGGCCTCCCTTACCTACTGGCCCCCCCCCTCATGGGGCCCGGAGGCCCATCCCCCTGGGGGCCGCCCCCCTACGGGCCTGCCTACCCCTGGGGCCTGGGTCCAACACCACCCTGGGCCTCTTATTGGGGGCCGGCCTACTCCACCCAGCATGGGCCCTGGGCCACCCCAGGGTCCCCCTCCTGGCCCCAGCCCCTGCCACAGGGCCCGGTCAACTCCACCCAGGGCCCATCCGCCCAGCCCAGCCACCCTGCTGGGTTGGCCCATCAGCAGCCCCCTTGGGGGCCCTCTCCTTGGCCCACGCCCCCTTCCAGTGGGCTTCCTCTCCCCCAGGCCCCTGTTTCTGTCAGCGAAGGGGCTCCCCCTACCAGCCCCCCGTTGCAGCAAGCCTCCATGGCCTTCTCCACCCACACGGGTGCTGCCCCCCCTCAGCCTCCGCTATCCAGCGCCGTGGGGAGCACGGTGGCTGCACCTACCGGCCCCGCTGCGACTGCCAGCCCTCCTGTCTCCACGACCCAGGTACTAGCCCTCAACGCCCCGACTTTCCTATTTTTACGGGCACTCAACCCACGGAATGGCTTACTAGTTGTGAGTTCTTTTTCTGTTTTGAGCCCATGGATAGTCATGCTAAAGTAGATTATGCGGCGGTGTACTTTAAGTATGAGGCCGCCCAATGGGTAGGGCCCTATTTACGCCATAAAGGCAGGGTTAGTTGGGAGCAGTTCACGAGAGATTTATGTCGGAAATTTGTTAAGAATGATGGACACGGTCCGGTAGCGGAATTCCATTTATTCCGCCAAACTACATCTGTTGAGGCTTATGTTAAAGAATTTGACCGCTTGCGCTATCAAGTGTTAGATCAGAACCCCCATTGGACAGATCAAGATTTCTTAGCAGCCTTTTTAGTGGGACTTAAGGACGAGGTGCGTGTGCCTGTCACCTTGGCCCATCCCATTGACCTCGATGCTGCCTACCAGCAGGCACTGATGCATGAGAACCTGACGATGAGCTTGAGTAGAGGTCATCATTCCTCCCCTCTGGTGCAGAGAATTCCTCCACGACCCGCACATGAGCGTGCTTGGGCTCCTCGACCACCTCGTCAGGGGAACGGTACGCGCTTATCCACTAAGCGCATCTCCCCGGCACAGATGACAGCCCGTCGAGCTCAAGGGCTGTGTTATTATTGTGATGATAAGTGGGATCAAAACCATACTTGTAAGAAGAAACAGTTGTTCTTGATGTTGGATGAGGATGGGTTAGAGATAGAGCCTGACGTCGAGTTGTCATTAGTCCACTACTTAGCGGACGTAGATGTGCCCCCAGATCTTGAGGAGGTACTTTCGATACACGCCATGGCTGGAGGATGTTCCTCTAGCACCTTTCGGTTGGCCGCCCTATCTGGTACCTCTCGCATTAATTTACTATTCGACACTGGGGCTACCCATAACTTTGTAAATGAAAACTTGGCCAGACGGTTGGGCTGCAAGTTGGAGGAGATTCACCCATTTAGGGTTAAGATTGCGGGGGATCAGCAGTTACAGGGACACCTACAGTGTCGCCGGTTCCCTTGGCGAACTCAGGGCCACCATTTTGAGATGGCAGTCCGCCTGCTTCCTCTAGGGGGATGTGATGCAGTGTTGGGCATGCAGTGGGTTGCAGGCGTTAACCCTATTAGTTTGGATATCATCAGCCGCACCTTGACGATCCATGTGGAGGGCCAGCCTGTGGTGTTGCGCGGCTCTCGGAGCAAGGGCGTCACTCTAGCAGCCATGAACGGGCCTAGTTTCTGCAAGTGGGTTACTGATCACCCACATTGCATGCTTGCTCAGCTTACCACCAGTGAGTTGATGCGACAGGACGAGATAGGGAGCCCTACAGACGATAACAGGACCGATTCAGCCCCCGTAGAGGCACCTCCAGGGTTACACACTCTACTAGCAGACTTTTCGGATGTGTTTGAGACTCCCAGTCAGTTGCCCCCACACAGAGAGTTTGATCACCATATCCCCTTACAGGAGGGGAGCGCCCCGGTCAACTTGCGCCCTTATCGTTACCCTTTCGTCCAGAAAGCAGAAATCGAGAAGATGGTGGATGAGATGCTCTCATCGGGGATCATTCGTAACAGTTCCAGCCCCTTTGCATCCCCAGTGTTGTTAGTCAAAAAACATGATGGCAGTTGGCGCTTCTGCGTTGATTATAGGGCTTTGAATGCGCTCACAGTGAAGGACAAATTTCCCATTCCCATCATTGATGAGCTTCTGGATGAACTCCATGGCGCTACTTGGTTCTCGAAGCTTGATTTGCGGTCAGGATATCATCAAGTGCGGGTGTTCCCACCAGACATCCCCAAAACGGCCTTCAGAACCCACCAGGGCCACTATGAGTTCCTTGTGATGCCGTTTGGCTTGACCAATGCCCCAGCCACCTTCCAGGGTCTTATGAACCATCTCTTCCGACCACACCTTCGGAAGTTCGTGCTCATCTTCTTCGATGACATCCTGGTCTACAGTCCTACTTGGGAGAGTCACGCCCACCATTTGCGAGTGGTGTTACAGGTACTTCGCGACAATCAACTTTTTGCTAAACAAAATAAGTGTGCTTTTGCGCGTCAGCAGGTGGAGTACTTGGGCCACATTATCTCAGGCCAGGGAATCGAGGCGGACCCCAAGAAGGTGGCAGACATGTTGGCTTGGCCCCGACCTACCACACTTCGTAGATTGAGGGGCTTCTTGCGACTCACAGGATACTACCGGCGATTTGTCAGGGACTATGGCCAGATCAGTCGACCATTGACTCAGATGCTGAAGAAGGACAATTTTCAGTGGACAGATGAGGCCGTTCAGGCCTTTGAGCAGCTTAAACAAGTCCTTAGTTCGACCCCTGTCCTGGCCACCCCAGATTTCCACAAGCTGTTTGTAGTAGAGACCGACGCTTGCTATGGAGGAGTAGGAGCAGTACTAATGCAAGAAGGCAGACCTATTGCCTACCTGAGTAAGGCGCTGGCCCCGAAGCACTTGGGACTCTCTACATATGAGAAAGAACTACTAGCAGTAGTCATGGCTGTACAGAAATGGAGGTCTTACCTACTTGGAAACCACTTCATCATCCACACTGATCACAGCAGCTTGAAACACTTGTTAGAACAGCGTGTCTCTACACCAGCGCAACATAAGTGGCTCACCAAACTTTTAGGGTTTGATTATGAGATCCGCCACAAGAGAGGGACCGAGAACAAGGCTGCAGATGCGCTCTCCCGAGTGACGGCAGAGCAAGAGGACTTTGAGATACAGGGAATGACCGTTCTACGGCCCCGTTGGATCCAGGAGGTAGTCCAGAGCTATGAGGAAGATTCCGCCGTACAAGACCTGATTGCCCAGTTAGTCCTCGATGAGACATCCCACCCAGAGTATAAGTTGGATAAGGGCGTTCTTCGGTTCAAAGGAAAGATTGTCGTGGGGGCTAGTGGATTGGTACGTGACCAGATAGTGCAACAATTTCATGACACAGGCGTAGGTGGACACTCAGGAATCAGGGGAACACTTAAGAGAGTTCAACAACACTTTCATTGGCCCAAAATGAAACAGACGGTGGCCAGGTGGGTTACGAATTGTGGAGTGTGCCAGCGGTACAAGACAGAGAGGGTACCGACGCCCGGGTTGTTACAGCCACTCCCTGTGCCCAACCAGGCATGGCAGGACATATCCATGGACTTTGTGGAAGGCCTACCCCTAAGTGAGGGAAAAAATACTATTCTGGTAGTGGTGGATCGCTTCACCAAATATGGCCACTTCATAGGGATTAGCCACCCATTCACTGCAGCCCAGATCGCCACCACCTTCATTGACGGGGTTGCTAAACTCCATGGGTTACCCAACACCATTGTGAGTGATCGCGATCCCATCTTTGTGAGTAAGTTCTGGGAGGAAACCTTCAAGATATTGGGCGTTAAACTTTTGAGGAGCACTTCCTACCATCCCCAAACCGATGGGCAAACAGAGTGAGTGAATCAGTGTTTGGAGCAATACCTGCGATGTGCGAGTGGAGAACGGCCCCGAAAATGGCACTCTTGGTTACCCTTGGCAGAATGGTGGTATAATACCAACCATCACACAGCCTTGGGAATGACCCCGTTTGAAGCTCTCTATGGCTACAAACCGCGCCATGCTCCATATCACAACTTCACCTACACTGGAGACACTGAGGTAGATGCCTTTATGCGAGAGAGAGCGGACCGGTTAGAGTTAGTCAAGTCACACTTACATAAGAGTCAAGCTAGGATGTTATTTCATGCCAATCACGGGCGCTCAGAGAGGCAATTTGAGATCGGAGATTCAGTCTACTTACGGGTACAACCCTACCGTCAGTTCACACTCTCAGGCCGACGGGATCACAAATTAGCTCCCCGTTACTATGGACCGTACATGATCACAGACCGCATGGGTGCGGTAGCTTACAGACTAGCACTACCTCCGGAAACTACTATCCACCCAGTTTTCCATGTCTCACAGCTCAAGAAGGCCATAGGCCAACGATATAAACTTTATCCAGGGGTTCCCTTGTTGGATGGGGACGGCAGAATCTTGGTGGAGCCACAGAAGATACTTGCTCGGCGCATGGTGAAGCGAGGAGACAAGCCAGGGACCGAATTATTGATCCAGTGGTCTGAGCATCCCGAGTGCGAACCTACTTGGGAAGATGCAGAATACATTCGCAGCCAGTTTCCCTCCTTTTCACTTGACCCTTGAGGACAAGGGTTGTTTGAAGACGGAAGGATTGTTAGGATCTCACCTTTCCAGTCGACACGTGGCGAGTCAGGGGCTTAATGGGGAATCAACCAAGGGCATTTATGGAAAGAGAAACGTGAGGGGAGAAGAAATAGGCAAACACGACAGATTGGAGGGCATCGAAGATCTAGGCGACTTCGAGAGTTTATGTTTATGTCTTTCAATTTCTGCTGTAATCTAGGACTAGCTGTAATCGTTCTTCAATTTATAGCTGTAATCGTTCTTCTATTTGGATTGGTTGTATCAGGAGAATCTCATGAATATAGGGGAGGTGCTGTCCAATTTTCCCCAGGATCCTTTGTGTGATTAGGGTTCTAGTTTAAGAGGTTCTTTGATCCTAACATGTGCGCTTGTACGTATCATATTGCCTTTTTAAATTTAATTTGCTGCTGGAAATGTTGTTGTTCTTGCTTTTTGGATATTGGTTTGGTTCAATATTTTGTGTGGGGAGCTTAAATTTTCCCTTGTTTACTGATTCTTTGATGATTTGGATGATTATATCTGGTTTTTGGATTTGAACTTCCGATACATTGCTTGGACTCACATTTTGGAAATGCGAGTTTAGGATTATCATTCTTTAATTAGACTAATGTCAACGTGTTTCTTGCATTTGAGTGTAATAAAAAGCTGTCTATGTGAAGGCACTGCCATGGAGAAGGAAGCTGAAGTATCACAGCTTTTCAAATGCTACATGACTAATGAAGGGGACTGTGTAGCCAAGTGGCTGCAAAAGGTAGACTTTGCTGCCTAAGGAGTCGGTGAAAGGGTCCGGTGAACTGGGGAAAAGAGTTCATAAACAAGAATTTTAGAAAGCAGACAGGTTTCTTTATGTGGATTCTTTTCTGCACATAGGCAAGAAAATCCATTGGAATTCTATTCTTTAAGAAGGCTGCAGCATCTGGCATTGGAGTTGGTTAGGACATTATTACTGAGGCCTTGTCCTATTGCAGTGGCAAGGGAAGAGGAAACGGGTGATGGGCTTTAACGATATATAGAAATTTATCTATTTATTTAATTTTTTTTTTTTTTCCGATTGCATGCTCAGCAATGGCAGGATTTTGTTTCTGCTCGGTTTTGCTTCCATGCTGGCGATCTTTTTGAAGTCTTTCGTTTTTGGAAATTCATGTCTTAAGTGCATATGCCCTTTAGTTGTTAAATTCATTTATTTGGTATCTTGCTGATTTGTGGATGATGCGATGCTGACATGGCATGGTGTCAACTATCTTGGATGATGAATATTGGCCATGGAATGGCTGATGTGGATAATATCTTTACTGAGTCATCGTTATGGCCGTGGAAACTTGTGAATTTCTTGATTAATCCTTGAAGGCATTGAGTGATATGTTCTTCATTGCACAGGTTTTGACATATTATCAAGTAATGAGAACAAAAATTTAGAGAGAGCTTGTTTTTATTTATCACAAAAGAAACTTAAGTGGTTCATGGAACATGCTATCAATTTATGAATTTCGATTCTTCAGCTAATTCTTCTAGATTGTGAAGCTTGTTTCAATTAGGTTTCAGTTGTACTATCATATTATGATGGCTTCTTCTGCTGTTGCCTTACAAGTCGTGTCACTGGGAGTTGCTATTTTGACATTTTGTGTTGGTATTGGTTATAAATCTCTCGGGGAATTTGCTTGTACAATATGTTGGTGTTGTTTTATATCTTTGATGTAGTGAAGGATTCGATATAGAATATGGCAGTACTGCTAGACTTCAACTTAGGGGTTGTGTGCGATTGATGTTCTTCAACTATTCTTATTTTATTGGCTGTTCATTTTTTCTCTGTGTTACCAAATGTAAATGAAGTAAACTTCATCTAATATTTTCATTATTTTTGGAGTTCTGCAGTATACAGTTTCTGCACCGGTTGCTGAGAATGAAGTTGAATCAGTGGTATTTCCAAGGTTGTGATGCCTTACGTGATGACCTTATGAAGATCATTACTACTCTGCTGATGTTATCTCTTGAGTTTGCGGTTGACTAGTGGGATACGCTGCAAGTGTTGAACCATATGTAATAGACTGGTCATCTATGACCGTATTATTTGTGTGGAATACCTGTTTGACATACAAACCTGGTTTAGTATAATTGCTCTTACAACTGCAATCAAATTCTCATCTTTTCAATTATGACGAGCTATGCCTCCTTGAAGCTGGCTAAGATGGAAATTTAGTGCAGTAGATCAATATTTGCATTGTAATTGAATTTTGGAGGCTTGCCAGTAGTCTGTGATGTGTTTCTAGTGCCAAAGACTCCATCTTTTGGATACACTTAGTCTGGTTAGTCAGGAATTGTAACTTCTAATGTTAGGTAGCCAACCAAAAAAAGAACAAAAAAAAAAAAGAAAAAAAAGAAGAAGGAAAAATCAGAACCTGGGTATATAAGGGAATCTGCTATTTTTGCATTCTGGTTCTTAGGCTTCATATTTGTTGAAATGGTATCTTTGGCTTTTCAGTTGGAGGGATGTATTAGACCTTTGACTTTGACATTTCATGTATGTGTAGCTTACGTAGTAGGTAAGATAGCAGACTTTATATGATGTAAACAATATCGGAGTGCTTTGGAAGTGTTGGAAGTTGCATTCTTCTCATGTGTTTGTCAAAATCTTCTTAAATGCAGGGAGATCCGAAATTTTTCTTATCGATACTTAACTCTAACTGGCAAAGGTGTTGGTGTAAAGGATAAAGCCTTTCAAAACTTGAAGCCTTCTGAGCTACAACAAATGGGTGCAACCATTGCAGGTAGAGTTGATCACATTCATATCTTATACTAGTAATTTCATACCTACCTATTACTGACTTTGATTTTCCACAATGTTTTCATTTTAGAGTCCGTGTCTGGACTTCCAGTTCATGTCAGAAGTGGTGTTGTTGGAAAAGAACCAGTACCTTTCATCGCTCAATTTAGAGAACTTTTGGAACAGGCATGTTTTATCTTTTGCCTTTGACATGTAGGTTTAATTGTTGTTCCCATGTTTTGTTCCTCTGTGTGGAAGAAAGATATTTGTGGTACTTTCTATTTCAATACATGCAATCTGGCACCGCTTTTACATACTGGCTTTTGCTTTCCTGGGCCTGTTTTCCTTTTGATATATTGATACTTCTTGGAACAGTACTCAATGTTAATTGTTTATATATTCCTTGGTTTTCACAGGTTTTAAAGCACCTATCATCCGTCTCAAATGTATTTGTGCATGATGGGGCTATTGGTTCATCACCAAGATTGGGTGCCCATGTCCAAGTTCAAGTAATAAGTGATTGTCCTTCTGCCGTATTATCACTTTCAAATGTTCTTTGGGATCCGTCGGATTTTCATATATGTGGAGGTCGTCCTTTGATGGTTTATGTTGCTACTTCTGTAAGGTACATGTTGCCAATTTTTATTCATATTTAAGTGGTACACTTGTAGCTTTTGGTTTTGCAATGCAAAATGTCTAATCTTGCTTTGTGAGTACTTGGGTCTGCCAGGGTAAATTATAGAACTTAAGCTAGTAGGGATCTAAATTTTATTGATTATAGTGCTTCTTAAGTAACTTGAGTGTCTGCTTTAACAGACTTATTTGTTGAAGGGGTGTCTGAAGCTTTGTTAGGCTGATAACTTATTATGGAAACAACGTTGTTTCAGAATGTGGGAAAGGAAATTCTAAATTGGGCTAGAAATAGTTATCGCATATGCAGTATACATTACTTTCCATTTGGGGCTATTATTTTTGTATTTTCTCATACTGTTTCTGTTCATGATGGATGTTGTGATTACTTCCTTGGCATAGTGGTCAATAGATAAAAGAGTATGTTGGCAAGCACCTAGCTCAGTAGTACGTACATGCTGCTTGCGATCTGTTGGTCCCAAGTTCAACACCCCAAGGGTGCCTGAGAAAAAAAAAAGAAAGAAAGATGTAAGGGCATGTAAAGCTAATTGTCTAAAACCATCTTTGTTCAAATTTTGTCATTTGTGAGATGTTTGTCAGCTTTTGGACTATTTTGTGATTGTAGGGATGGGTTATATAAGATATTCAAAATTCCTGCTGAATTATTCATTTTTTTTTTCTGCCCCAGACGCTTGATACATCCTCTAAATGCTTTGAAGGTGCCCATGATTTTTGAAATTTTGATTTTAATGCATTAGAAAGGTTTCTTTATATGCAAACTCTGGTAGGCACAGGGGTGTGGTGTTTGTGGAAAGTGACCTGTCATTTGTGGCTTACTTAATGACATTTGAGAAGTACCTACCCAATTGTTTCCCAATTTTGGTTATGACCACGCAGCTTTTGTGGATTTCCTTACACTAGTTTAATACTAACTTTCAGAAACACCTATCTGATTGCTTATTTCGAATTTGACTTTTAACCATGCAGCCCAGGGGTGGGGGATGCTATTGGGTTAGGATCTGAAGGAAATGAGGGATTTATAGCTGGTGATATTTGGCGATCATCACTTATTTTATGTGGTGAGGCATTCTCAGTTACTAATGGAATTAAAGAGGCACTAGCTGCCTTGTCTGGGTGCATCGTATATTCTCGTGGAGAGCTTCCTTTGCCTGCCTGGTAATGCTCTCTATTGTTACACATTATTGTAATTCAAGTTTGCATGCAATTTTTTCTTGACATCTGGAGTTTTAAATTTCAGGCTCCTAGTGCCTGGTGACTCTGTGATTCTTTTATTTGCCCCTGAAGAAACTATTCAGTGCTGCGCAGATGCCTTCGTGTCTGCACATGCAGGTGTAATCCTTTCATCTGAAGGTGTTGCACCATATTTTCAAAGTGGAAAGTCAGATGGCTTGAGTTTGTTTAAACTGCCAGCTGCTGCTGTCCTTGTAACTTCTGATAGGTAAGAAAGCCATTCAAAGGTTGTTGTCCTTAACCTAATGATGTGGATATGACTTTTGTATAACAAATGATTCTTGGTTTATACAAGGTACCGGGTAGTTCATCGTTGCTTGCCGTGTTACATTTTCATATTGATTGTCTAGGGCCAGAGTGACATAGGCTGTAGTGAACTAACAATTCGACTTGGAGTGTTCACCGTAATGGTCTTGTTTCAATAAAAGTATTTTTAGAACTGGTAGCACAAGTAAAAAGCTGATAGAACAACTGAGTATGCTGGGACTGTTAGCTTAGGAATTTTTTCTTTTTAGCTTTATCAAGGGAGTATATAGATATTGCTAGATGAGCTGCAAATAAATGGTGGTGAGTAGCCTATGTGGCAAAGCATCATTAATGTGGAACTGTAGGCCTTGGTTGAATACCTTTTTCCGCAAGTCACTAACGTAAACTTTTATGAAAGGCTCATGGAAAACTTTGCAGCTGCTGGAAAAAAAAAAAAAAAAAAAGGTTCTTTGCCAACTGACTCACAATATCATTGCGAGTCAAAAGCTGGATTGAGTAGTTCTCTGTCTTTTTGAGTTGCTCCAGTCTTTCATGGCGTTTTAGTACAAAACTGATGTTACCCAAGGTGTTTGCCTCATGCCTATTGCGCTTGTTATGCGAGCGTAAGATGACTTGAGGTGTTTCCTTCACATCTTAAGGGAAGCCTTAATCTTGAGTCTTCTATGCTTATTGCTGCAGACTTTCCCGAAGAACCATCTTTTCTGTGCAGCTGATGACTTGAAGATGCAGTATTGATTGGATTTTTAGTTGTTTATAACGTGCACACTTGGATTTTGTTGTTGCCAAGAATCGTCTTTTAGGAAGTTTATCACGAGCCAAAAAGCAACCACTAACTTATGTTGAAATGAAACTTCATGGGGGAATGTCTCAATAACTTGTATAATTATGGGGAAATTGCAACTATATATGATCACTTTGTCTCTGTTCTCCTATTTATTTATTTATTTATTTATTTATTTGCGTTTTCTTCTGATAGCTGGAATCAATAATGAGAAACTTTGGGATATAGCCCTCCTACACACCCATTATTGCCATACTTTTGTGAGGAAGGCAGAGATTGAATCCCGCTCTCTAATTCAACAATCGGAAGAAGCTACCAGTATTTTTATTTCATAAGATTCCCTTTTCTGTTAGAATTTTAAAGATTCCACTAACTTTGAAATTTCTTTAAAATGATGTTGTATTGTTTTCTGGCCGAGTGATAGTCACCTATAGCTCACAATTCTGAATTCTTATTGTTAGTTGAAAATAATGTTATGTTGTCTTCTGACCGAGTGATAGTGATCTGGACCCCACAATTCTTGATTCCCACGATCTGTTGGAAATGATGTTGCGTTGTCCTCTGGCCAAATGATTGTTACCTAGACCCCACAATTCTTCATTCCCATGATGGGTTGAAACTACGGGATCCACTTTTTGAAGATGAATATGTGCCTCTGGTGGCCAGGCCAGTTTCTATCTTTGATCTATATCGCTTCAGAAGAAATGATCATGCAATACTAGTTTGCAACTTGGTTAGTTGAAAAGGGGATTTTTGAACTATTGCTTGAGAAGTAAGTTGATCCTTCTCTCATTGTAAGGAAAACCATTCTAAACAGATCAGAGGTGGCTTGCTAGGGGTTATCAATATTTGTTAACGCTAAAGAAGTAGGAAAGAGAAAAGTAATGTCGTAGGTTTTTGAAGAAGAGACAAAATACATGCATGGTGATTCTTTCTGTCAAAGGTTTGAGTTAATTGAGGAACAAAATGGATGAACTGGTCTAGGTCTAACCTTTTATCCTTGTGGACGGGTGCATATTTGATTTATAGTTTGTCCTCTTCAGTTTATTTTTTTGGTTGGAATAAAGAAGCTGGGAAAGTTCTTTATAGTCTTGCTATTTTGTCTTCACTCTGTCTTTCTAACCTTTTTGTTGAAGCTTATTTTTTCTCGTGAAAAATTCTTCTTCTTTGCGTTGTTCTTTTCTTTTTTGTTCAAATATTTTGCAATTTTTGTTTAGGAATAATTTGATATAAATTTTCGCATAGATTTCAAGTCTTGTGTTAAGTATCTTATACGTTTTTGCCTTTTTCCTACCATGCCTTGACCTGTTTGAAGCATGTTTATTTCTGTTGATGCAGTTTTGGAGTTATCCCTCCTGTCTCAAGCATTTCTCCTGGCCAAGCAGCTTATCATTTCCTAGCAGGTTACCAAAATGGGAATTTCGTGCCTGCGTACACCAAAGGTCCTTCGGCTGTCGACCCGTTGGAACTTGCAAAGGCTTTTCTGTCAAAGGTCACGTCTTAAAACCTTCTCATCTAATGCTGGCATTGTATTTTCCAAATCAACATAGTTATTGTTAATGGGTCCTGTTGATTGTGGCTAATTTATCTTTACACTCTTGTGCAGTTGCAAGAAGACCCAATCTCATCCTTCCTGATTAATGTCAGCCAGGGAGGAAAGAGTATAACTGGTAAATAAACGAAGCGGTGTTAGTTGAACTATCACATGGATAGGAGTCCCCCTTTTAAAAAAGTCATTCATTATTGGGTAGCCATCTGATCAACTCTGTGAATGTAGTTCCTTTTTTCATTGCTTTCCGAGTATGAGAACTGATTGTTAAGTGGTTTATCTTCTTCTTCTTCATGTGTATAGTGCTGCTGAATCTTCTTGTTGTGGGAGGGGATAGATATAATTATAGTTTTGTGCAGTGCTTCTGAAGTGTATTGAAGTCAACTTCTCATCTTTTGATTACCGCAAGAGTAGTTCTCCTGGGTCAGCCATTTGTGGGTTAATTTTAAGTAGGTTGTCCCCTTGTGGTTCTTGGACGAATGATGATTCTCTTGTCTTTAATATGGAAAGTACACAATGACATTATTGGTTGAAGTCCTTATCTATTATCCTGTTTTGTTTTCTAACTGAGCCAACTCTTGTAATCCATTCTACTTGAATTTGGCTATCTACCATAGACATTTTTCACCATGTGGTATCATTTGCTGAATTTTCAGGCAAGGATCTTGTTAAGTTGGTGGAATCAACTCTGTCCAAGAACGTCCCTGCATTTCAAGCAAAAGGTACCTCCTTGATATTTTCGTTCTCTGCTTCCCAATCATCACAGAAAATCTTACTTGGTGGATTATCTTTTTCAGGCGGTGATCTTCAAGAAAAGTACAAGAGCTTTTTATCAGCCAAATATCAAGAACTACCGGAGGAATTCACATTCTGAGCAAGTTGAACCCTTTTGTTTTTGTTTCGCTTGATTTTATCCCTCAAGCAACAAAATTAACCTCTTTTTCATGAAGCAACAACTCTGATCACGTGTATGATTTTTGCTTCCTCAGTGTCTGGTGTCTAGTACCAGAGGGTGAAATAAATTATCCATTTGTATAACTTCTGAGTTGTTGAAGTTAAATGAAAGGACTTTCTGGACCTTTATTAAAGGATATGATTATTTTAGTTGAAACTCTGAGCATATATGATACTTGAGACTTTATTTAATACACTTTTCTGATCAAATGGAGTGGATAATAACATAAGTGACTTGTGTTAGTTCCATTAATGAGAGTGCCACTCCCGGAACGCTTAAAGACTCAGAAAAGGCCAAGATTGGTAAGAAATATCTTTATATATAAAAAGGTATGATATATTAGTATATTAATTATATGAGACATATTTTGACTTTCAAAAAATGTTGGATTTCAAAAGTGATGCAAGTTATGATGTGATATACTCAAAATTAGAATTTGATATTAGATAATATGTTAAAAGGTTTATTATTCAATTTAAAAGTTAATTTAAAAATTATTAAAAATTATTATCATATAAATAAGAATTTATATATATTCCTTATGTAGAATATATAATTGTATTTTTGTAAACTAATAAGATGTAATGATTTCAAATAAAATAGTATGAATTTATTATCACAGAAGTAGGAATTTAAACATATTTATAATATAAAATATATTAAGTGTACTTTCTTGAGCTCATAGTAAGTAATGATTTCATGCTAATATTATTTTGAATATTTTAATATATGCTTCTATATATTAGCCTTTTAGTTTGACTTTAATTATAATAATAATAATAATTATTATTATTTTAGTTTGGCTCGCGTTCTGGCAGTCAATGAGAGTTGTCCGTTGAACCCTTAAACCCTATCTTGGTTGCGGTTCGTGATTTCCTGGGAACTCCTTAAACCCTTGTTTCCTCTTTTCTTCCCCCCCTTCTCTCCCTCTCTCTCTCTCGCTCACCCACGCCCCGGTATGGCTTCCCTACCGTTGAAGAAGAACTACCGCTGCGTGCCTGCGCTGCAACAGTTCTACACCGGAGGGCCCTTCGCCGTGGCATCGGATGGCTCGTTCATTGCGTGCGCGTGCGACGAGTCGGTCAGGATCGTTGATTCGTCCGACGCCTCCATACGTTCCACGATCGACACTGATTCGGACGCGCCGTCGGCCTTGGCGCTTAGCCCCGACGACAAGTTGCTCTTCACCGCGGGCGAAAGTCGCCAGATTAGGGTCTGGGACTTGACAACCCTCAAGTGCGTGCGCTCTTGGAAGGTAAGTGCTTTTGAATTTGGCTCTCGTGGTTTCCTGACAACAAATGGAAGAAGTGAAAGCGTGTTTTAATTGGAGTGAGTGAAAAGGAAGATATTGTGACTGTCACATGTTATGCTTTTCTCTTGTAAGGAAGTGTTATTGAAAATTTCAATGTTGGTTCTGTTTGGTTGCAAAGAAAGAAGAAGAAAGCTAGTGAGTGTCATTTTTTTTTCTTCCTGTCGCTGTTGAGCAATCGGGGAAAAGATATTTGGCCAATATGTAGGGGTTTATTACTGGGCTTTAGTTCGTGTTTGTTGTGAAATCAAGATTTATTTGTTTTCTGTGAAAGGGAATAAAAGTTTGTAAAACCAGATTATTTTTGGGCTAACGGATGGAATGGACTACTTGTCGTGTTGTTAAATAAATTAAGGAAATTTTTTGGAGTTTCATTGTTTTTCTCAAATAGATGCTTACATTCATTGATTTAGGTGGGACTAGGAATGGCTGAATTTGAATTGTGCGGTCTAGCTTTTCACAGGAAAAAAGAATTGAAATTAGGGGCTGTTTCCCTGCAGAGAAAATGGGGCAGTGTTGCTTTGATTCCAAAGAAAGGAGAAAGCCTAAGGACTAATAATGCATTGGTCGTGATAATACAGGAAAAATTTGTTCAACTAGGTATTGTTAATTCAGCTGAATTTTGTTTGGATTTGGAGCAAACAAAACTGAAATTAGGGCTGTTCTGCTTGTTGAGAATGAAGGAAGAATATTTGGCCTTTGGCTGTTATTTTCTTCTCGTTTACTAGAAAAGAAAAGAAAAGAAAAGAATCAGTAGTTGTCTTTCGCCATTTTGCTTATAGTTGTATGGACTTCTTTTTCTGGTTGTGACTTATGTTTTTTTTTTGGCTTTGAGTAGGGCCATGAAGGTCCAGTGAAGGGTATGGCTTGCCACTTGTCTGGAGGATTGCTTGCAACCGCGGGAGCTGATAGGAAAGTACTTGTTTGGGATGTTGATGGTGGCTTTTGCACCCATTTCTTCAAGGGCCACACAGGGGTTGTGTCCTGTATTATGTTCCATCCTGATCCGAATAAAGCATTAGTAAGTTGAAATTTCACATGAAATTATACTCCTACTTCTATGTTCACAATGTTTTTGAGATGATATTTGTAGATTATTTGTGCCACTCTTCGTTTTGGGGATCACATTTAAGTATTATGTTGCTTGCTTCATTTTGATGCTTCTAAAGTCTGTGCTCAAGCTTTGACAATACCATAGATGAAAAATTGAATAGATCATTGAAGGCATGTTGTTTCTGTCACCTTTTTTTTTTTTTGGTTTGGTGTCTTGAATCTCATATTTTCACATCCTAGGAGGGAGGATTCTGGATAGTGAAAATCTTTAGAATACCTGTAAAAATACTCATGTAAACACCACTTGTAAAGCCCTACCCAACTATTCCAGCGTATTCTGGCTCAGAATGTTCGTGTGGGGTGGGTGGACATATCTTTTGCCTGACAAATTTGATATGTAGAAACTGCATGATTCCTTATTGGAGTGTACCGTGGACTTCCCTCCCCAGTCCTGACCCTGCGATAAAGGAAATGTGTCACTGTGCCCTCGTACTGCTTATCTGCCCTCAGAAGCCTCCAAATAAACTAGCAGTGTAGGGAAGCTTAATTTCGTCCTAGCCCAGAAAATTTGAATACAGTTTCAGGGATGCCTTTTGGGTTACTGTATCAATTAAAACACTACTATCTTAATTATTGTTTGGAATCTTGCAAGATGGTTTTTGCTTTTACATTGGAGACAAGGTAGGCTTTCAACTCAAAATTCTATTACATCCAGCATTTGGTTATAGTGTTAAGGATTTACAAAACTGTCATGCTAAAAGAATACAACGATGATTGGTTCATACATTGTTGATATAATCCCATTGAAGGGAAATATTTGATTTTCAATTCCTCCTATTTCGATTTTGGTCATTTGTTGTTCTCAATAGCAGTTTTTGTTGCTCTGTCAACTTATCATTCTGATTGGTGTTTACAGCTTTTCTCAGGGAGTGACGATGCTACAGTACGGGTCTGGGATCTTTTAAGCAAGAAGTGTGTAGCCACATTTAAGAAACATGATTCAGCAGTAACTTCTATTGCTTTGTCTGAAGATGGACGGATTTTACTCACTGCTGGAAGAGATAAGGCAGGGACCAACCTTTTCTTTTTGCTCAGCGATATGCTTATCTTGATATACTTATACTCTTATTGAATGATATGCAAATTCATGTTTTCATACTTCACTTTTGTGCATTTGCTTTCCCTTTAGTAGATTTATGCGGCCTCTCTATATATATAATTAGTGACATTGGAGGCAACAACTTCGCCAAAAGTAGCCAATTTACATTAAAAAATTTTCTTAGAAGGGTCTCAGTGTTGTGTTGGTTGTTGTTGGAAGGAGCGTCTTTGCATGTGTTCATAATTTTACATGACAAATGTTTAGAACTCTACACGACTGAAGCCAGAGAATGATGATGCAAGGAGTGTTGGTTGCTTCCTTTGGCAGCATCAGTTGAGTCCAGGGTTAATGAAGATCTTATGTGGCTATCGGACTTCTAACATTTTTGGGGTCCCACCTCAAAACCCCCTTCGCTTTTTCTTTCTCCCTTACACTGTCGCAAAAGAAAAAGAGAAAGGCATTTACCTGAGCTGCGCAATTGCATCTATATTTCAGGGTTATGCATGTCTTTGTGGAAGAATAAGTGCCCAATTTTGGACCTTCACTGACCTATTTATAAGAAACTAATTTATTTGGGTTGTGGAAAAGATTGGTCATCTTTTCTATTTACAAGTACTTTTCATATTCTTTGATCTATTTACAATAGAATTAGTAGTTCTGCTTTGTCATGATTGTTTCTCACTGTATAGGGCACATTCAATTCATTTTCCAACAATAGCAATGTCCTCTTGAAGTTTGATGGCTCTCTCTTTCAGCGTAGGCATTTTGTTTTATGACTAGATTATTGTAGTTTAAGACACAGGCAAATTTGAATATGTTTATCTCAAGCTGCTGAAGTGTGCTTTGGCTTATATCATGGCATTATGTATATTTAAGGATTGCTTCTAATCTAGTATAGTTGGCAACGATATAGTTTAAGCTGAAAAATAATAAATAGGCATATTGCAGGTTGTAAACTTGTGGGACCTTCAAGATTATGGTTTCAAAAAGACTGTACTTACATATGAGGTACTTGAGGCTGTGTGTGTAATTGGTTCTAGGAGCCTTTTTGCTTCGTGTGTGGCTTCATTCTATCAGAAAAGTGGGAAGAAAACCAGTGGCTCATCTGCCGTACATTTTATCACTGTTGGTGAACGTGGGATTATAAGATTATGGAATTCAGAAAGGTGAGACAAGCATAAGGTGTTTCGAGGTCACTGGGCCTCCTCTGTTTTTCACCTTTTGATATATGTAGAATAAACTGCTGATATGAGTCTATTTATGCTTCTTTCTTTATACAGTGCAGCTTGCTTGTTTGAGCAAAAGTCATCTGATGTCACTGTCGACTTAGACATGCAGAGGGGTTTCACATCTGCAGTTATGTTACCTTCAGACCAAGGGTTGCTTTGTGTTACTGCTGATCAGCAGTTTCTTCTCTATTCCCCTGCGGAATGCCCTGAAGAGATATTCAATCTAACCCTATGCAGAAGACTTGTAGGCTACAATGAAGAGATTGTAGATATGAGGTTTTTAGGTGAAGACGAACAATTTCTTGCTGTTGCCACAAACCTTGAACAGGTAATTTGCAGTAGATTTGTGCCTTTTTCAGCATTTTATATACTGGTAACCTGCAGTTGAGGATCTAAGAGTTAATAATAGCTGGAAAAGTTGACGTGATCATCTAATTTATAAACTTTAAATCTTGTCATTGTTTCTTTTTTGACATTTGAATGAAATCTTTCTAAATTCTCCAATCTTATTAACTCTGCTAGTTAATATCTTTGGTCCTAGAGCTTTCGCTAATTCTGAAAACTTGTGTCACTAATTTTTGAGCAGTAGTTATTGTGTTATATCTCTCTATGAGGTTTGTAACACGTATCTGTTTTGCCATCATTGGTTCATTTTCATGTCTGCTTGTGTTGGAATCTTCTGTTATTCATGAAAAGTAACATTTATAATTGGACGACTGTAGTGTAAATGTAAAATACAGTTATGAGCAGTTGTGTTTAAAATGTATCCCTGATCTTCTTAATACATAAACTGGCCCTGACTGCTTAGACATGGTCACAATGTCCTATAGGGTGGGCATAATTCTATACTCAGCAATAAATCTTTGTTCCTGAAGAGGTTGTGATTTCAGTTCTGAAATTTGGCTCCTAATATGTATCTTAATTGGACACATGCAGGTTCGAGTTTATGACCTAGCAGCCAGGTCATGTTCATATGTATTGGCTGGTCATACTGAAACTGTTCTATGCCTTGATACCTGCGTATCAACCTCTGGAAGGACATTAATTGTAACTGGAAGTAAGGACAATAGTGTAAGTTATATTTTCTTCTTTGACCTCGAGATAGCTGTGGTAAACTTGCTTCAGTTTCCTCTATGTGTTAGTTTGCAAGTCAATTGAAAATGATAGCCATGAAGTCAGCCATGGGAGATCAATTGTTTTTTTCTTTCTACCATTAATTATTCAGTGCCTACTCTCTTGCTCTCTCTCTCTCTCTCTCACGCACGCACACTTACACACTCTTGCACACACTCACACACACACTTGCACACACTCATGCAGACAAGGTATACTTGGTCAGTGAGATCATTTATATCTTACACGTAATGTTTCTGCTTCTCTAAATTCATTCTCAATATAGGTTAGGGTGTGGGAATCAGAAACTGGATGCTGCGTTGGAGTTGGCATAGGTCATATGGGAGCAGTTGGAGCTATTGCTTTCTCAAAGAAGCAGAAGGATTTCTTTGTTAGTGGTAGTAGGTAAGTGCTTATACAGCATTCCTTTTACCAAAAGAAATCATCTGATATTTGATTGCTCTTGATTTAGTTTCTAACATTGATGCTTTCTGTTACATGAATTGTTACCATGGCTGTGGTATGCTTTGGGATGGGCATTCTTCATCGGTTAGGGATATTTAGTTAATTAGTTCAAATGAATGCCTGTAATCCTCTCTTCATGTCTGGTAAAGGATACTGTAATTGATTGTGTATTACACTGCTCCTCCGCTTCACCCCATGCTCCTCATGGTCTTGCTAATTGTACTATTTCCTGGTAGCTGGATAGGTGATAACTATGGGAGCCTGCTACAATTGCCTGTGATTGTTCAATTCATAAGTCCTCTATGGACAAACAAAAGAGAGAGGGATTGAGAACTCTTGTCACTGTAAACATAGCATGGATGTTCAAAAGGGTTGTTAGTTTAAGATGGGTTCTATTTGAGTCATTAAAAGTTATTTCACCAACATGGCTAGAATGGGCTGTGCTTAGTTCATGAGATAATTGTGGTCATCATGTACAAAGGGAAGTAAAGATGATCAAGTCAGTATATAGTTTTGACAAATATGCCTAGTTTAAGAAAAAGTTTAATGGCCAGTTACATTGTAATTTTTGCATAACCATTCCACGTAAGAATTATTGTATATGGCTAAAATAGAAAGGCCAGAATTTTCTATACTATCTTTGTTATCCTCTTTTTTCAGTACCTAAGATGATGAACTGCAGTAGTACTCAAGCGAACTTCAACAGTTGCATGGTTTCAATTGAATGCATTTATAGTTGTTTAGTTTAATACTTGAATAAACTAGTAGAATCTTGCGATATTTGTTTGCTAGAGTTGATCTTATTCCTATCTGTTCTCCTACCTGATAACACTCAAATTCCTAAATTGTTTTTTTTTTTTTTCCCTCCCCGGTTCTGATATGCCATTGAATATCTGTTGGATCCTATATAGATATCTAGCCACTCAGGGATCATTTAATGCAAAAAGTTGTTTATGACCCTTCTGGTCCATCACTTTTGAAGTTAAAATGGTACTTGTAATTGATACTAATAACCTCACCAAAGAAAAGGGAAGAATACTTTTCATGACCTATAATTTCTTTTCTTAGTGACCGTACTCTTAAGGTGTGGAGTTTGGAGAATCTCTTAGATGAGGTGGTACAGCCTGTCAATTTGAAAGCCAAAGCTGTTGTAGCCGCTCATGACAGGGATATTAATTCTCTAGCCATTGCGCCAAATGATACTTTAGTCTGCAGTGGCTCTCAGGTATGTAATTTTTGAGGCATAGCTCTTTCCCTTTTTATTTTTTTGTGATTTTTTACATATTTTATTTTCAGAATAAGCAGAAATGCAATAGGTATTTAAGGCAATGCCTTCCTGAAATTATCCGGCGTTTATGGACTAAGATTATTTTCATGAGGTTTGTTAGCTGAATCATTTGTTTTTTCTTTGTTGGTTTTGGTTAGGATCGCACTGCCTGTGTTTGGAGGCTTCCAGATCTGGTATCAGTAGTTGTGCTTAGAGGGCACAAAAGGGGGATTTGGTCGGTAGAGTTTTCTCCTGTTGATCAATGTGTCATAACAGCATCTGGTGATAAAACGATAAGGATCTGGGCTATAACTGATGGTTCATGCTTGAAAACATTTGAAGGGCATACATCAAGTGTATTAAGAGCATCGTTTATTACACGTGGAACGCAGTTTGTTTCTTGTGGTAATGTGGCTGAAAGTTACCTATTTGCCTTTATCTGCTGGAAAGATAACATTTTGAATCAACTAAATAATTGTTCTCAGGTGCTGACGGTCTAGTAAAGCTATGGACTGTAAAAACCAATGAATGCATTGCTACATATGATAAGCATGAGGACAAGGTACTGAACCAGCTATAAATAGTTATCTGCCTTTTGAAAAAAATTTCTTTTGTTATATCCTACCAATTATGTAGGTTACACTGGTGTACGTCATTTCTTTCTCTATGTCTATCTATGTCTATGTATTCTGTAGAAAGTGTTCATCAGTTGGTTGCTTGGTTAATGTAGCTACACACAATTGAAAAGGAAGTTGGAGCCTTAACTTCTGCCTTAATGTATATTTGACTATTTTGTTGCCAACGATCACTCTTCTGCATTTGTTATGGTTGGTTGGATCATACTTGGTTTTCATTTACACTAAAGTCTCGGATTTCCCAGTTGAGTGGCTATGCTTGAGCAGTCTACAAACGGGAAAAGATATATCTGTTTTCTGAGGCTAGTGTGTCTCATTTCTAGTTGTCTGGATTAGTCACCTCAGCGTAGTGTAGAAGAAAGCACATTTGTCAGTTGCTTGTAGTTGTCCTATCGGAAGACAAGCTAGGACAGCTTCTATGTGCAGGAACCAAAATAACAAGGTAAATAAATGATTGATCAAACATTGATAAGAAGCATCCATGGAGACTGGGGTACACATTAATTTAGTGATTAAGAAAGCACACCTGTCAGTTGCTTGTAATTGTCTTTTGGGAACAACATTTCAGATTCTTACACACACCTGTCAGCTGCTTGTAGTTGTCTTTTGGGAACGCAAGTTAGGTCAGCTTCTATTGAAGAGTACTTTTGCTGTTCCGTGGCAGATGAGTTTTGCTAGTACTGTTAATTATCAATTGTCAAATTGGAGGTAGTGGCCCCTTCAAAAAGTTCTAACAGTTGGATAATTTTCTTTACTTCCTTTGCATCCTCGAACATGGAACTAGTTGTTAGCTTTTTGAACTAGCTTAAAACCTTCATTGTACCAGTTTGATCACATTTGTACTAGTATTGTTTTAGCTTCACTAATTTTTCTGTTGTAATAGCACTTCTGAATTTATGAGATTGATCATTTCTGTATTGTTACTTCTGCTTATAGGATTTGCCTTGCAGGTCTGGGCCCTGGCTATTGGGAGAAAGTCAGAAATGCTTGCTACTGGTGGCGGTGATGCTGTTGTTAATTTGTGGTATGATTGTACTGCTGATGACAAGGAGGAGGCCTTCCGTAAAGAAGTGAGTTGTCTCACCTTGTATTTTGGTATCTGGCCTAAACTGATCAGCAAAATTTGAAGTTGCCTTTTGCTTAAAATTTCCTCTTTTGAAATGCTTCCACTTAGGATTGTCAACTAGCAGTATTTCCATTACTGTCAAAAGCCGTATCATGTTCCTCTGTACAATATACTTTGGTGATTGTTGTCAGGCAATAATTGTTAGTAGTTTGTGGTTAATAAATAGCAACATATGCTAAATATTAGATGGATAGTTACTTTCCTTTTTTTTTTTTTCGTTGGCTCTATCTTCTTTTTTGCTTCAATCAAGAGAAATATGCTGAATTTTGCTGTTGGTGATTGCTCAATACATTGGATAGTACTTGATGATAACCATATTTGAAACACATTCTATCCAAAATCAACCTTGAAGCTTTTTCAAGTGTACCATTATGAACATATGTGAAGTGTGTCCTATGAAACTTGCTGAATTCAGTATGGTGGTGTATCAAGTTTAGCTGATTAAGTTTGTAGATGTTGTGTATTGGGTAGTTATTGCCTATTTATTCACACATTTTGACTAAATGTAAAATTACTGATGTAAAACGTGTGGCTGTACTCCAATTTTTTTACAGGAAGAAGGGGTTTTGAAAGGTCAAGAATTAGAAAATGCTGTATGTGATGCTGACTACACTAAAGCGATACAACTTGCATTTGAACTTCGCAGGCCTCACAAACTTTTTGAGTTGTTTGCTGAAATTTGCAGGTTAGGAACATTCCTTTTCTTTTTTTCTTTTCTCTACATGGTATTAGATTTCTTATTCTAGTCCTTTGCAGGAAAAGGGAGGCTGAAGGACATATAGATAAAGCCCTTGGTACACTTGGCAAGGAAGAGTTCCGTCTACTATTTGAATATGTTCGACAGTGGAATACAAAGCCAAAACTCTGTCATGTTGCACAATTTGTGCTTTTCAGATTATTCAACATCCTTCCTCCAACAGAGATCGTAGAGGTTGGTTTTCTTACTGAGAAAGCATTTCCTTGCGTTAGATCAATAAATTGAAGCTACCATGGGAATAAGCCTATAAATTTGGTATCTAAGGCCTCCACACTTTAGCATGGTTTGATAGACCCCCATTTTTGGGATCCAGAATCTTGATAGATGTTACTTGCCAGCAGGTCTGAGTTATCCATCATTCATGACAGGTTCAGTTTTTTTGTACATATTGCTTTGCCTTGTTTGGAATAGGAGACCTGCAGCTCCTGAAACTTAAACCTTTTGTTTTTTTGAGTGCTAGTACTATAACATCAAATTGTTCATGTATTATAACATGATGTTCAGAAGAGAGGACAGGACCTACACACACATGCACTCTGATTCCACTGTTACGGTGTTGCTCGTTGGCAGAGTTGTGGCTGTTTATATTCCAGTATTTTCCTAAAAATGAGATAAATACAAATTTATTTAACATTTATCATCCTTACATTTTGTGTCATGTTTACCTTTTGGTTTCATGGTGTTTCAGATAAAAGGTGTAGGGGAACTCCTTGAAGCTCTTATCCCATATTCTCAAAGGCACTTCAGCAGGTTAGACAGGCTTGTAAGAAGCACATTTTTGTTGGACTACACTCTGACAGGAATGTCAGTTATTGAACCAGAAACCGACGTTAAAGATGGGAAAGTTGACCTCTCAATGCATTCTGATGCAAAGAGTGCAAATGGGGTGCTTTTGACAGAAAACACTGATTTGAAGCAAAAACAGACTTCTAAAGATCAGAAGGCACTATCGAAGAAACGAAAATCAAAGAAAGCAAAAGACAATTCAAGTAAGAAGGCTAAGAGTGTGGCATACACAAAGGTTGAAGCTATTTCATTACATACATGATACATCTTAGAGAAGTGTCTTTCCTTTGATTTGTCACAAGTCTTTGTGTTTTTGCTGCCCTAGGAAATATTTCATGATTGAGCCAATTGTAAGATATGTCCTCTTATTATTTCTTCTCCTTTTTGTCCTTCTTCTTCTTCTTCTTCTTCTTCTTCTCTCTCTCTCTCACTCTCATATTAGGGACTTGACACTCGGAACAACATGTATTGAATTTTGATATGTAAGGGACAATGCCTAATATATCTTGAAATTTTTGCATGGTTAATGAGAATTTTTTTCTCCACTCTATCTTTTCCTTCCTTTGATTTTATTTTCACAAGTTTTTAGCTTTTCCTTTTGGTGCATGATTTTTCTATCACGAATTGGGTGTGTATGATCTAATTCCTTATGGAAAAAGAAAGTTGTCCTTCCAAAAGCTTTTTAATGACATAATATTTTTAGCAATAACTTGCTTATTTTGGTAAAAGCGAAGAATATAGACCTTATTCTGAGTCTCCATTGCACACTTTACGTGGAAGAATTCAAACAATCATTACTTTTAAGATGATCTCCCTTCCCTAATACCTCCACTTGATTCGATGGTATAATAAACAAGGAATGTCCCCCTTGGTTTAATGGTAAAAAGCAAGGAGAGTCCATTGGGTTAGGAGTTAAAAAAAGGGGCCTATTTCATAAGGGTGTATCGCTTGATTTATTGGCAAAAGGCTAAGCACCCTTGACTTGCCTGTCCACCAGGTTAGGGTTCAACCTCTTAGTTCCAAATAAGCTGTCATCAACTTTCCAGCACGTAACTGCTGCTCTTCCCAGTAAGCCGTCATCAACTTCCTACCACATAACTGCTGCTCAAAATTTCTTTTCCGTTAAAAAAAGATGTCTTGAGAAGTCTTAAAAGCCTTGTTTCTAGATGGGAGGTAGTATCTTATTAGTCTTCCATTGACGAGTTCATATCGGAAGATTCTGAGTTTTACCAACTGCTGCTCAATTTTTTCTTTTCCCTTGAAAAAACATGTTGTGAGAAGTCTTAAAAGCCTTGTTTCTAGATGGGAGCTCTAATTTCATCATTCACCACTTAGGCCAAATCCTATGGCTTTATCATGTCTGGTTTGTTGGATCTGGTTAATTATAAAAGAGAGTACTCAAAGAAAACTCAAATGATGGCTCATGGCCATTCATTCAAAGCACTTAACTTAAAAGCTTACAAAAAACTACAAATAAATTAACAAAGATTTCATAAAATGCATATGTAAACGTAAAAATTACAGCGGAAGTTATTACATATTTAAAAAAAAGCTCTTATGGAACAGAACTAGAGCTTCTTTCTCATAGAAGGATTATATTGTTTCTTTTGTTTCCAATCATGCTTTGCATCCTTATCATATATATGATCTATGATCTACTAAGCAACCGTGTCCTACGCTCCACCTTTCAATCATTCAAGATAGAATTAATCTCAACCGTTAAATTGCTTAATGACTTGGCTTCATCTAAACCACACACTTTTAACCATATTAATCCAACATGGTTTTCTCCCTGCAATAAACTTCATCATCTGTCAAGCATCTACCGCTTGCCATCAGCGTTTTTCTTCCTCCAATGGCTTCCGGACTTGCCTACCACTGCATCTACCGCTGCCATTTCCTTATCCTCGTTATCGTATTCCAGCTTCCTGCAATACTTCATGCTTCCAACGACGTGATGACTGTGGGTTCATCTCTCTACGCCATGGATTACAACTCCACATGGACTTCTCCATCCGGCGATTTTGCTTTTGGGTTCCGTTGCCTTCCCGGTGCAAAAGATCAGTTCCTTCTAGCCATCTGGTACGCCAAATTACCGGAGCAAACCATAGTTTGGTCTGCCAACCGGAAGTACCCAGCAAATAGACAATCAAAAGTGCAGCTAACTACCCTGGGACGGCTCATTCTCAGTGCTCCGAACGGCTTGGAGGGATGGAGGTCCAACAATAACGACAACGCTGAAGTGTCCCATGGCGCCTTGCTAGATACTGGGAACTTTGTCATCATAACCGGAGATTCAAGCATCATCTGGAACAGCTTCAACGAACCAACCGACACCATATTACCAACCCAAGTACTGGGTAGCGGGAGCAACCTTTTGTCTAGTATGTCTGAAACCGATTACCAGGGGGGCAAATTTAATCTTCATTTCACTTCTAGAGGCGACTCTTATAATCTGATACTTGATCAGATAGACATCTACAGCGGAAATTCTTATGGAGCTTACTTTTCCCACAAGGACATCTCTGAGCTAATCTTGGACCAGTCCGGCGTCCTTCAAACCAGGAATTCTCGGAGTCAACGAGTGTCCAACCTCGTAACGGAGGGTCTGAAGATCGGGGCAGACTACTACTACAGAGCAACGCTCGATTTTGATGGCATCTTTAGACTCTATGCCCACCGGAAGAATTTCAATGGCAGCGACAGCTGGTCTGTCATCTGGTATATCCCTGATAACATCTGCTTGAAGACTTTTACGGAATATGGAGGTGGCCCTTGTGGGTATAACAGCCTATGTGAAATCGGCTCATATGGTAAGCCAGAGTGCACATGCGCCCCAGGCTTTTCGTTCCTGGATAAAAACAACAGGTATGGTGGTTGCACACAGGATGATATCATCTTTATGCAGGAATGCAATGAGAACGATTCTGTGATTGCAGAGGATCGATTTGAATTCCACAGGATGAAATTTGCAGATTGGCCTTTACACGACTATGAACTGCTGCAACCGATAACAGAAGTTGAATGCGAGGAATCTTGCTTGCGTGATTGTTTCTGTGCAGTCGCCATTTTCCAGGACCCAAAGTACAACAGTGGCACAGGGCGCTGTTGGAAGAAAAAGTTGCCCCTTTCAAACGGGCGGCTGGACCGTTCAATTGATAGACTAGCCCTGTTCAAGAAATTAAAAGTGCAGAATCTGAGAAATCCAAACCCAAGAGGGATCTCTACTATCCTTATAGGTACTTCTGTAACTTTTAACTTCTTTTTTGTTGCTTCAGTTTCTCTGGTTTTCTTCTTCCTGTGGCAACGAAAACTTCCGAACTTCTATGGGAAGTTAAATACAAGAGATCCAGACACGAATCTACATTCCTTTACCTACAGAGATCTTGAAGAAGCCACTAATGGGTTCAAAGAAAAACTGGGAAGGGGTTCTTTTGGCACTGTTTATAGAGGAGTGTTATTATCGGATTATAGCAAACACGTTGCTGTCAAAAAGCTCGATAAATTAGTGTGGGAGGGTGAAAAGGAATTCAAAACTGAAATGACTGTGATTGGCCAAACTCACCATAAAAATCTGGTTCGGTTACTTGGCTACTGCAACGAGGGTGATCACCGGCTTCTGGTGTACGAATTTATGTACAATGGCTCGTTGTCAAGTTTGATCTTTGGAGCGATGAGGCCAAGTTGGCAACTAAGAATAGAAATCGCGACGGGAATTGCTAGAGGACTCACGTACCTACATGAAGAATGCAGCAGGCAAATCATTCATTGCGACATAAAGCCTCAAAACATACTTTTAGACGATTATTTTATAGCCAAAATTTCAGATTTTGGACTGGCAAAGCTTCTGATGAGCCAACAGACCAGGACTATGACTGGAATTAGGGGGACAAAAGGCTATGTTGCACCAGAGTGGTATAGGATCACACCAGTCACTATAAAAGTGGATGTTTATAGTTTTGGGGTAGTGCTGTTGGAGATCATTTGCTGCAGAAAATGTGTGGAAATTGAAATGGAGAGGGCAACAATCCTAACCGAATGGGCTTATGATTGTTATGTTAGAGAAGAAGTTGAAAGACTGGTGGAAAGTGATGAGGAGGCTTTAAGTGATACGAGGAAGGTGGAGAAGTTGGTGATGGTGGCACTTTGGTGTGTTCAGGAGCAACCAACATCAAGGCCTTCCATGAGGGAAGTCACTAATATGATAGAAGGTATTCTTGAGGTTTTTGCACCCCCATGTCCTTTCTACGATAGTTCAACTTCTGGATCTGATATTTTCTAACACTACAGTAGCCTTTCAGCTAATATAGAAGTATTGCTTTACAACTTTTATAATGTTTGATTCTATAATTCTAATAGCAGATAATGAATTATTACTATTTTTTTTTTCAATTTTGGGCAATGTATTGAATCATTCATTACTTAAGCAGTTTTGGATGTGCCTTGGAGAGAATCTAAGTGCGTTTTATATAAGAATTTTGACAACGGTAGTTTGTGAGAATCTATTTACTCTTGAATGGAACACCATTTTAGTTCATCCATTATTAGAATGAACAAGTATCATGTTAATAATGAAGAACTTATCAATGTTGTCATCCAATATAACTATTTTTGAACTAGATCATTTCATATTTGTCTTTGTTATCTAATATATCTCATAAAAAGACTTAAAAGATCTAAATAAAAATCTACCAATTATCTTATCTTATCTCATAGGCTTAAAGTCTATCTTATGCCTTTCATGAAATCTATTTTGAGAGTTTTTCTTGTACATGTAATACATGCAACTTGGCACTATTTAATACATTTATTATTCTCTTTTTCTTTCTCTCTCTCTTTTTTGCTTCAATTTTCAACTATCCTTTTGGCCAAACAAATCCTATCAACAACAAGAAGTGATCGGATAACTAATAGAAGAGGCATTCAATCTTACTTGCAATTGTCTTATCAATGTGGACCATACCTTTCAAGCATCCAACAAATCATTAGTTTGTAAGTGAAAAAAAAACACCAAAACTAGAGAATTTTTACACTCTTATCAAGTAAAAACAAACAACTTATAAAACTTTACAACATAATAATCCTTGGTTGTTGCACTTTTTTTTTTTTTTTTTCCACACACATTTAAACTCATACACTTGGGTGTTGAACTTAAGACCAAGAGAAAGTTATTGCTGATTAACTTAGACTCTCATAAAGAAAATAGACACTTAATTAATATTGTAGTAGGAGTTTCTTTTCCACCTTTTTATTGGTAAGCTTGTGGGCAATCCAACCTCAAACAATGCAATCGGTATTAGAATCAAATACTAGGGACCTAAGCCATGAAAAAGGAGGAGGCTTTCCATCAAGAAGCGAGTTGTATTACCTTGAATTTTGGTATCTTACCTTGTATTTTGGTAAAGAAGTGAGTTGGTCACCAAAATTTGAAGTTGGCTTCCCCTTAGGATTGTCACAAGCATTGTTTCTGTTACTGTCAAAAGTGTGTCATGTTTCCTGTACAATATACTTTGGTGATTGTTGTTAGGCAATAGTCGTTGGTTGTTTGTGATTAATACATTTCAACATATGCAAAATATTAGGTTCTAGAGAGATAAGTTGAATTCTTGTTGTTGCTACTCAATACGTTCGATAGTACTTGATGGTAGCCATAGTTGAAAGAAATATTCTAATCCAAAATCAAACTTGAAGCCTTTTCAAGAGCCCATGTGAAGTGTGTAGTGTGAAACTTGCAAAATTTAGTATGATGGTGTATTACGTATTATATATTAGGTAATTATTATTTATGTATTCATGTACTTTGAATAAATATAGAATCATTAATGTATAATGTGTAACTTGTATTCTAATTTATTTATTTTTTATATAGGAAGAAAGGGGAGTTAAAAAATGTTATATGTGATGTTGACTACACACTAAAGCGATATAACTTGCATTTGAACTTCCCAGGCCTTGCAAACTTACTGAGTTGTTTCCTCACAATCAAATCCACCACACTTAAGCTGCAAAAACCACATAAAGACAAGAGGTAATTGTAGAAAGCCACCCAGGTAGACCGGTTATCAAAAGGAAATCAGGAAGTCCATTACCTGTAACCCCCACCTGTTGTCGTTCCAAGTGTTAAGCTTAGCTAAGTTACCATTCAAGGCAATTCCGGCCTTGCCATCGAAAATTCTTGACCTGTTGAAAAAAAGAGAATCATCATCATCATACATCTTTTCCCATATATTAATCTAAAGTCCATGATCCATTGCAGTCGCCAAATGAGGTCAGTGTAGACCACGTCCTCTTCACTGTAACCCAAGAATCCCGGCACGAGGGCCGCTTGCTGATGCTTCCCAAGAAATAAAAAAGGATGTTTTGTGAAGTCTTAAAAGCCTTGCATTTAGATGAGAGGTAGTATCTGTTCAGCCTTCCATTGATTATGAAAGGAGAAATTGCTCTGGTCCACGAGCTTTGCAATTTGTGCCGGTTTCCTGTTTCTATTCTCTGTTTGATCATTATCAGTAGCATTGAGCAGAACCTTTTAAAAATATATGAAAAGTTATATGGGATTGTAACTTTATGGAAGAGAGAGCATCCTATGCTTCACTAGAATAAGATCTCCCACCCACCTTATGTGGTTGAGGGTTCTCTACGGGGCACTGGGTCTCAATCATCTAATTGTTAATGGATAAGACAATTTTTTGAAGAATATATCCTTTTAAAAGAATTTATATTCCGAGACGTTAAAAGAAAAAGAGAAAGGCCTTGAGGTGGTCAGATTTTTGGATTATTAAAAAAAAAAGAATATATTTGGACAAAAAATAAAATAAAATAAAGTAATATAAAAGGGGAAGAAAGAATGTGTTTTTCCTCCGGCTGTCTTCTTCCGGGGCCTGGTTCCTCTAATAGGAGTTTTCCCTCCCATTTTTCTCACTTCCCGAACGGAAATGTCCGACCCATCTCCAAGGTACCGTGTGGGCTATGCTTTGTCCCCCAAGAAAGAGAAGACCTTCATCCAGGATTCTCTCATCGCCCACGCCAAACAGCAAGGCGTTGAACTCATCCAAGTCGACCCCACCAAGCCCTTGGCCCAACAGGGACCCTTCGATTGTATCGTCCACAAGCTCTATGATCACGACTGGACTCCCCAACTCCGCCAACTGTTGCTGCAGCAGCCAGACGTCGTGGTTATCGACCCCCCGGAGGCCGTTGAGCGGCTCCACAACCGGGTCTCCATGCTCGAGGTGGTGACCCAGCTGGGAAACAAAACCTTTGGTGTTCCGAACCAGAGAGTGGTGTACGAGTCGGAGATTCTGAGGGGCCAGAACGCAGTTCGGGAGTTGGGCCTGAGATTGCCAGTGATGGCGAAGGCGGTTGAGGCCAACGGCGGCGCGGGATCCCATGAGATGTTTTTGGTGTTGAGCCCCAAGGGGCTGAGCAAGCTGGAGACGCCGATTGTGGTGCAAGAGTTCGTGAACCACGGCGGGGTGGTCTTCAAGGTGTACGTGGTGGGGGAGTATGTCAAGTGCGTGACACGCAGGTCTTTGCCTGATGTACCCGAAGAGAAGCTGCATGATGATACGACGGACGGGATCTTGCCGTTTTCGCAGATATCGATTTCCCCGAGTGTGGAAGACGGGGGTTGGTGTACTGGGTCTGCTGCGGAGAAGGCAGAAATGCCATCATTTGAGTCGGTGGTGGAGTTGGCCAGAGGGTTGAGAGAGGCCATGGGGCTTCGGCTTTTCAACTTTGATTTGATTAGAGATGGTAGGGGTGGAAATGGCAGGTACCTTGTGATTGATATCAATTACTTTCCTGGGTACGCCAAATTGCCGTCCTATGAATCCATCATGGTAGATTTTTTCCGACGAGTTGTGGACGAGAAGAGGAATAAGACTGGTGGGTTGGAGGAAGAACATCAAGAAGTGATAGATGGTGGGTCACATTGAAGAGAAGACCTCTGGGGTCAATGCATGCCTGCTTTCCGTTGGGTTTGCTCGGATTTTGGATTTTGAGGTACAGAGCGAATAATTTAAGGATTCAAGAAAGAGTTTTTCCTAACAGGTTTTAGGGCCTTTGTATGTTTCCGTTTATTTTTTTTCTTGTACTGGAATGGATTAGTCATGCGTGTGCAATAATCAATCAATCATAAATTTGATGCCTTTGATACCTGCTTGGTCTTCCTTTCTCTACTTGTCAACTTCAGTCGCTTTATTAGTTTGTTGTGTATATTTTATCTAGTTCTTTTGGTTTGCTTGATTTTAATAGGCGATGAAAATCCATTGCCATGCGAGCACTGATAAGTTCTTGTTTCGCTTTCTTGATTGATTTGCATTTATATACTTTAATATTAAAAAAAATTCAAATCCAAAGATATAGTACCCTTAAGGACGGACATATGGGCTGTTTTACGGTAAGGTAGTGCTGCATAACTTGAGCTTTGTATAAATTTTGTGAGGTTTGCTATGAGAAATGGATAACAATATGTTAAATGGATCCTTCCCCTCTACCAAAGGAAGGACCCGAAAGCGTTTTATTTGTTTTGATCATGTTCAAAAGTAGCATTCAGAATCCAATATTCAGCATCTAAAATAGCAGAAGTTAATGATCCTTTGTACTTTGCATGGGAAGTAATGGACATTGGGTGCTACGTTAGAGGCTAAGAACCTTGCAACTGGCTATTGCTTTGTTGGGATTGATTCTAATTGAGGAGTGTATGAGAAAAATCTACATCCGCATAAGGAAACCACTATCTCTGCTGCTTGCTTAGCACTCAGTGGATCTGAAAATGGCTTTCTTCATTATTTGTGGAACCAACCGAGTGACATAGCTATATCAGGTTTGGTAGTATTTGACCGAAGGAAGAGGGCATTGCAGCTGGTGCCCAACAAGAAAGAAAAGTCAGGGGTGAGTCAAAAAATGAGTGAGGTCAACTCCTAGTGGCCTAGTCTTGTCAAAGCCCATATTTATGATCCCCTTGCTCCTCAAGGATGTAATAGCTAATCTGCAAATAAAGGAGGAAGGATGGGGAAGGTTGATTAATTATGCTCTCTCTCCCAGTTGATGCAGAAACATGTGAAGGATTAAGGTTGGAACTACTAAACATGGAAGTCTCTTGCAAGGAGTTCGCTCAATTAATCAAAGTTCATAGTGACATTATATGTAGACTAAAAAAGATGAATATGAAATCTGAAGAAAGTTTTATGAATTTCCTTTGTTGTTATTAGTTAGGGATATTAATTTTTCAGCTTATTTGCCTAGGATATAGAATTGCTTCTTCTCAAAGGAGAGAAGCACTTAATCATACGTCAAAAAATTGGAAATTAATTTTAAATTTGACGAAGTTTCTTTCAAGGATGATCTATACATGAATGATGTGATTATCATTTGTCTTTGGGGTAATTTACAAAATATTGAATTCTGAGGGTTACATCTGCCGCCTTGCTGTATGGCCTGTGAAAGTGATGCTTTAGTAAGTACATCCGCTTTCATGAATTAGTAAATCCAACATGCTGGACTCCAACTCTAACTGGACTTTAGCTTCTTATTTGAAGCCAGGAACGGAAAAAACCTTATACTATAAGTGAGGAACTTTTTATTGATTGGAACATGATTCTGCATTGACAAGCAAGAACAAAAGAAGAAAGAAATAGCAAATCACTTCTCTCTATATTGTTTAAATTGAGTTTCTGTTTGAACTAGAGAGCTAAGATATCTGGGTTTGTTCCCATGTCAACGAAGCTACGGATGTTCTCTCATTCCAGGAGAGTACAATAGACAGTCAAGGCTGGGTTTGAGTGATATTTGTTCCTCCTCCCAGGCTTAAGTGTTGTCTGACCTTCCTTCCCTGTTCCTCACATGTTTTTGGGACTGCCGGCTTTGTACTCTGTCAGACCATAAGACAACACTGTACCTTCTCTACAAAGGGGCTTTATTAGCCTTAATAGGGAGCTTGACTTAGAAGGCTTTCATAATAGACAAGAGCTGAGTATAGCTGTACAATTTAAGATTAGAGGAACCTGATATCAGATTCTGTCTCACTAACCATTTCAGAGAATGTAATCACTCTTCTGCATAATGAAGTACTGTGTCATTATGTGTGTAGCACATCTGTTGGAGATAGAGAAACAACATGCCGATTATAAGATAGCTAATTAATAAGGAACAACTAATTTAAGCATTAGAAGTGAAGATAGATGGGCTTCCTCTGACAGTGCTTGACCTCTAGTCGGCAGATGAGTTATACTTCCCATTTTGTCGCCGACAGTTAATTCCATGGTTGTCTTGGAGTTATCTTTTCATGTCGTCTTCTAAGTGTTTATGTCGGTGGTCAAGGTTAGCTGGATTCCAAGGGCTCAAAGAAAGGTCTTTGTCTCGTCATTATCTCTTTCATGTTTGCTTGTGCAAAGGTCTTCGGAAAGGACTCCTTTCTTTTTCCTTGCCGTGTCCGGTGGTTACTCCATAGGTAGATTGAAGATGCCTTAATGTTGTAGACCCTGAAGCAGATTGAAGATTATTTCATAATCTAGTCACTTAGGTAGGAGTTTTAATTCCTTAAGCGCATTCCCAAACCTGTGATTTAAACTTCATAAATTTAGAAGATGACGGCTCCTTAGGAAAAATCAAACTCCACAAATGGGATGAACTATTGCATATTGCCAATCTCACCTGCAAGTGTTTTTTTTTATTTTTTATTTTTTATGAGACTATTTGTAAGACTGGAAGAAAACCATGCATGAAGATAAGGGGAATCAAAACCCATTTTGATTCTCTTCTTCTCTTGAGGAAAATTGTACATATCAGCAGTTCTACCATTCATATAATTGGATATTTTACTGTGAGTTATCTATATCTATGTCTATACATATATATATATATAATTGGTTGTCAATTTTCAAAGGAATTGATATCTTATCTTCCAAGTGTTGAAGAGTCAAGTCTGGCCACTAGAAAGTTGTTCTCGTAAACTATAACTGGTTACTTTGCAGATTTTATGAAAGGGACGGCTACTCTAATCTTCTACCCGTAGTCCGCTGTCGTTCTCCCCTGGTTCTACTCTTTATTTAAAATTCGTCACCTATTTGTTAGAATTATTAGTCTTTACAGAATTGTTGTGGAAGCTAATGTGAACTATATAACCCGTGGAAGTTGGGTTGTGAGCTGTCCAACACTTCAAAAGTAAATACTTGAAAGTTAATCTAAAGTGCAACGCAACGAAGGTGCATGAACGTGAAAGCTGGGTTGTATGTAGTCAATACTTCAAAAGAAAATCTCTCCTTGGTTAAAAAAGGAGTCCATCGGAGGTCCCACAAAGAGAATCTCTTTTTGTTACGAGTGGAAGCACAATCTTTCATATGAAATGATTGGATATGTAACATTCTAATCAATCTAATTCACTCCAATCAAAATCAACAGAGAGTGATGTTTAGCTTTGTGTAGTTGTAGGGGGGCCGATGATCTTACAATTATGGAGTTCAATCTATTCTCTTTGATGCCTTGTCTCATGTTTGTCTTTTTGTTTAAATTAGTGTTTTCATACCTTCATATCTTATTGGCCACAACATTAAAATTTTTCTCTCATATTGTATTATAGCTTTCTCTCTCTAACAAAACCCCCCCCCCCCCCCCCCCCCCCCCCAACTCACCAGCCTCCATGATCATTGCGTTATTGCCCTCCATGATTATGTTTCCGCTCGCTCAATCAATCTGAACCAAAGAACCCAACAAACTTTGATTTTCTTATGTGTCAACCAATGGCTTCAGGGCTTGCTCATGTTTATTGCCATTTCTTTGTCCTCGTTTTCGTCCTTCACCTTCCTGCAATACTTCATGCCTACAACAACGTGACTGCGGGTTCAGCTCTCTTTGCCAGAGATGATTACGCCCCTTGGACTTCTCCATCCGGCGACTTTGCCTTCGGATTCTGCCGCCTTCCTGGTGCAGAAGATCAGTTCCTTCTAGCTATCTGGTTCGTCAAGTTACCAGAAAAAACCATAGTTTGGTCGGCCAACCGGAACTACCCAGCAGAAAGGGAATCAAAAGTGGAGCTGACAACCGCTGGACAACTGGTTCTCAGTGTTCCTAGTGGTTGGGAGTTATGGAGGTCCAAAAACCCTGAGAACGCTGTAGTATCTCATGGGGCCTTGCTCGACACTGGAAACTTTGTGATTACAGCAGGAGATTCAAGCATCATCTGGGACAGCTTCAGCGAACCAACCGACACCATGTTACCAACGCAAGTATTGGGTTCTCAGGGCTCTCTTTTGTCTAGTATTTCTGAAAAAAATTACCAAGGGGGCAAATTTAATCTCCGATTCGTTCCGGGAGGAGTCTCTTATGATCTGAAAATTAACCAAATTGATGCCTACACTGGAAATCCTTACGATGCTTACTTTACCGTTCCGGAAGTTTCTGAGCTAATCTTGAACCAGTCAGGCTACCTTCAGGTCAGGAACTCGGGGAGCCAAAATATTTCAAACCTTATAGCAGAGGATGTGGTCACGGGGCCGGACTATTACCACAGGGCAACGCTTGACTTTGATGGCATCTTCAGACTCTATCACCGCCGAAAGAACTCCAACGGCAACTACAGGTGGTCGGTCATCGGGCACTTTCCTGAAAACATCTGCACAGCGATTCTTAGCACGCTTGGAAGTGGCCCTTGTGGGTATAACAGCATATGTGAACTCGGCTCCTATGGTAAGCCAGAATGCCAATGCGCTCCGGGATTTTCCCTGTTGGACATAAACAACAGGTACAGTGGCTGTAAACAGGACGATGTCAGCTATATGCAGGAATGCAATGAGAACGGATCTGCGATTGCAGAGGATCGGTTTGAGTTCTTCAGGATGGAGTTTGTAGACTGGCCTTTAGCTGACTATGAGCTGTTGCAACCGACAACGGAATTTGAATGTGAGAAATCTTGCTTGCGCGATTGTTACTGTGCTGTCGCCATTTTCCAGAACCCAAAATATAACAATGGCATAGGAAGATGTTGGAAGAAAAAGTTGCCTCTTTCAAACGGGAGGCTGAACCGGACTGCCGTTGATAGAATTGCCCTACTCAAGAAATTGAAATTGCAACTGAATACTTCTTCCCAGAATCCTCCAAACCCAGAAGAAGGAAAGCAGAATCAAGCAATATTGGTCCTCGCAGTCCTCCTAGGTACTTCCGTGCTCTTTAACTTTTTTTCTGTTGCTGCAATTTCTCTAGTTGTCTTCTGCTTGTGGCGAGGAAAATTTCGGAGCTTCTATGGAACGTTAAACACAAGAGATCCAGACACAAATTTACGTTCCTTTACGTACAAAGATCTCGAAAAAGCTACTGATGAGTTCAAAGAAGAACTAGGTAGGGGCTCTTTTGGCACTGTTTATAAAGGAGTACTAGTATCGGCTTTCGGTAAACATGTTGCCGTCAAAAAGCTCGACAAATTGGTGAGAGAAGGTGAAAAGGAATTCAAAGCTGAAATGACCGTGATTAGTCAAACTCACCATAAGAATCTGGTTCGATTACTTGGCTACTGCGACGAGGGTGAACACCGACTCTTGGTGTATGAGTTTATGTACAACGGCTCGTTATCGAGTTTGCTCTTTGGAGGGATGAAGCCGACTTGGCAACAGAGAATTCAGATCGCGACAGGAATTGCTAGAGGACTCACATACTTGCATGAAGAATGCAGCACACAGATCATTCATTGTGACATAAAGTCTCAAAACATACTTTTGGATGATTTTCTTACAGCCAAAATTTCTGACTTTGGACTGGCAAAACTTTTGATGAACAATCAAACCAAGACTTTTACTGGAATCAGGGGGACTAAAGGCTATGTTGCACCAGAATGGTTCAGGAACACACCAGTCACCGTAAAGGTGGATGTCTACAGTTTTGGGGTGGTGCTTTTGGAGATCATTTGCTGCAGAAAGTGTGTGGAAATTGAGATGGAGAGGGCATCAATCCTCACTGAATGGGCCTACGATTGTTATAGCAGAGGCAGAGTTGAAAAATTGACAGAAAATGATGAGGAGGCTTTAAATGATTTGAAGAAGGTGAAGAAGTTGGTGATGGTAGCACTTTGGTGTGTTCAGGATGTGCCGATGCTAAGGCCTTCCATGAGGGAAGTCACTAACATGATAGAAGGCATTCTTGAGGTTTCTACACCCCCATGTCCTTTCCTAAATACTTCAACGTCATCTGATGTATTCTAGTCCAATAATAGACCTTTAGCTTAATGTATGTAGGATTAAGAAATTATTTGAGTATTGTTTTACGGCTTCAATGTTGTCTAATTTTAGGATTCTAATAGCTGATAAAGGAATTCCTGTTAGTTTCTTCTCTATTATGAATAATACGCATTGTATGTTTAACATAGAAGAGTACATCTATGGCATAGAACTTCAAAGCTTGTTTCTTAGTACACGTTAAAGGCCTCTATATAAAGAAGGCTATAAACTAATTTTCAAACTACTTTTCCTTCACACAACTTATTTTTATTTTTTTACTTCAAATAATTTCTGAAAGTGACATGGTGTTCCTAACTTTTACAAGAAAGGTTTAGAGGCCCTAGCAATTGTATTCGCCAATTTGTGATGTCAGTGCCATGATGGCTTCCTCTAGCTTAGAGAATGCCACGTTTGTCTTCTTCCACCTTCTAGTACACTTAGGAGGTGAAAACATGTTCCTTTTACCCTTGATCAATAATCACCATTTATTCATTATGTCTCTTGTAACTTGTTTTTTTGATGTCACCATAATGACGTAGTTAAAGCCTATTTTCATGTTGCTTTTTGGATTGTTTTTATTGAAAGACCCACTAATTAATCAGATGATAATATATTTCAATATATTTGGTTCTCATATGATAATTAAATTTGTTCTTATTTGGGATATTTAGAATGTTTTTGATGATCAAATGAAGTTTTATTTAATCTATTATATTTTGCTATTGAAATTACCCTATTGAATATATACATATTTAGAATGAGCCACGTTTATTGAGCTCATACCTCTCAAGTGGGGCCAACTTGTCGACAATGAAGATGAAGACTTACGGTGAGTCCAGCAAAGATGAAGAGGGCAATAACTAGTGCCCATCCGCTTTCATGAATTAGTAAATCCAACATGCTGGACTCCAACTCTAACAGGACTTTAGCTTCTTATTTGAAGCAAGGAACGGAAAAAACCTTATACTATAATTGAGAAACTTTGTATTGATAGAACATGGTTCTGCATTGACAAACAAGAAGAAAGGAAGAAACAAGTAATAAATCACTTCTCTCTCTACGGTTGAGCTAGAGAGCATAGAGATCTGAGTTTGTTCCCCCTTCCAACGAAGCTATTGGTATCCTCACCATTGTTAAATAATGTTGCTGTCATTAAAAGCAAATTTCAATGATGTTCTTGTGCACTCAATTGACTTGGTTTTGGGGTTATAATTGAGTTTAATATTCAAATTTGACTAAAGTTAATTTGTCTAATTATTTTTCAAAGACAGATCGATTTCAAGTTTTAAGTTAAGTTAGACAATCCATTCAAATTTGATCCATGTGATTTAGATAATCCATCTCATTTTGTTCAAATTTGACTATATGATTTTTTTTTTTTTTTTTACTTAAAGAGATCCATTTTATCAATACCTTTTCAAAAAATTCATTATCTTACTTTGTAATTCCTTTTCCTAATTTTTAAAATTTTGGTTTAGTATTTTCACTTCATAGGCTTATAACTTTTGACATTGAGTTTATAACGTATAAAAGACAAGGTTTAACTTAGAACAAAGGAGATTGGGGTCATGCCATTTTTAATTTTTCCAAAAAGCTATAACTTTTTTTTGTGTCCATTTGAGATGCATGAGTTCCTTTATTCACTTTACGTCGTTTATCTAGAGAGAAAAATTTATCTCCATATCTTCCAGCTTTTAAATTACATTTTCAACCTTCACTCATGGAGCCTGGAGCTTGGACTTCGAATGAATATTGTTAAAAGAGCAGGTAGCTTGATTTGATACTGAAGGATTCTTTTTTTTTTTTTGTCTATAATCATTCCATTGAATCCTCGGATACCGACTTATTCCTATATGCTTGTCCCCTCCATGTGATTTGCTTATTTATTTAGCTTCCTCTAAACTTGGTCTAAAACCAGGTCTCCATCCAAAGAAACATGTTTCTGGGTGATATTTTACCTACTTTTAGGCATGTCCTTTTAGTTTTATTTTTCTTACCTTTGCAGCCAAATTTATTACTTTTTATACTCTTTGTCAGTCTTCTTCTTGATATCCTACCCAAAAGAGTATCACTTCTCAATGATTACGTCAGTGAAGCTCATCATGTGCAAGTGTAATGATTGCGAACATCTTGAATGGTAGGTGAGTCTCAGAAATAGTAGTTTACCGACATCCGTTGCTGCAATTAAAGCTCTGTTTTTTTGTTTTTTAAAATAGGCAAAAGGAGGAGGATTTTGATTTGTGAATTAGCAAAGAGCATGCTTCACCTGCGTAAATAGCATATGCTGTTGTTAGGTCTTCCTGAGCACCTGCAAATCCAAAACTAGACATGGCTTGTTATGTCCCCACTGCACCTTGACATGAGTTGCTTTAGAAATTGGAAGATGAAGGCTACCATTTAATCCAATAAGATCAAAAAACGTAAAATAGGAAGTGGATATTTGTATACCTTGACGACGCAAACTAGGAAACATGACATTTTTCTTTCTTTGCCTTCAACCTTTTCTATTAGACGAAATTACCTCCCTATTTCCTAGGACAAAACCCTAAGTTGTACATCATATGACACTACAATCTAATCTTCTACTTTAGTCAATAGTTAGTGCTTAATACTGTGTTCACCCATTAAGGTGATTAACTCATCCTTCTTTTTCTTTATAAAAAGGAGCCTTTATTGACGAAGTTGCTTATGACCATTAAATCACTTTCCTAATAAAACAAATGAAAGTTTTTTTTTTTAATTTTTCTTTCGCTGCATTAAAAATGCTAAGCAGCTGGAGGGATGATCATAGCCAATAATCACAACGGCGCTTGGGAACCCACATACGCGGGTGATATAATTCCACGTAGCTTTTTGAGTTTTGAACGTGTGAATCATAAGCGCAAAATTATCTCATAGGATTCTTATAACCAAATTGGATTGGTTCCTTAAACAACCGAAATGATCATACCTATCCATGATTTAATTGACACCCCATGCAACAAAGTTCTAGTGTAGAGGGAAATAATAGTTTGGCGGGATGTTTGTCATGAAATTGGCAAAAGAGATGTCCTTGTCTAGGTTTAGTATCAGAGCTTTTACTTGATCAATGTCACAGTAGTTGTCCATTGCATAACACGGATATTATATGTATTATATGTATTATATGTATTATATGTATTATATGTATTACCTTTTTTTTATTACTCCTTTGGTATATATGATCTATTTCAAAAAAAAAAAAAAGGTTATTTTTTATTTTATTTATTTTAAGCTCGACAAATTAGTGAGAAAAGGTGAAAAGGAATTCAAAACCGAAATGACCATGATCGGCCAAGCTCACGATAAGAATCTGCTTCGATTACTTGGCTATTGCGACGAGGGTGAACATCTTGGTGTACGAGTTTATGTACAACGGCTCGTTATCGAGTTTGCTTTTTGGAGGGATGAGGCCGACTTGGCACCTAGAGAATTCAAATTGCGATAGAAATTGCTAGAGGAGTCGCGTACTTGCATGAAGAATGCAACTCGAAGATTATTCATTGTGACATAAAGCCTCAAAACATACTTTTGGATGATTTTCTTGCAACCAAAATTTTTGACTTCAGACTAGCAAAGCTTTTGACGAACAACCAGACTAGGACTCTTACTGGAATCACAGAAACTAAAGGCTACATTGCACTGGAATGGTTTAGGAACACAACAATCACCATAAAGGTGGATGTCTACAGTTTTGGTGTGACACTTCTAGAGATCGTTTGGTACAAAAAGTCTATGGAAATGGAGATGGAGGGGGCAGCAATCCTCACTTAATGGGCCTTTGATTGTTATAGCAGAGGGAAAGTTGAAAAATCGACAAAAAACAATGAGAAGGTTTTAAGTGATCTGAAGAAGATGGAGAAGTTGGTGATGGTGACACTTTGGTGTGTTCAGGATGTGCCAATGCTGAGGCCTTCCATAAGGAAAGTGACCAATATGATAGAAGGCATTCTCGAGGTTTATGTACCCCCATGTCCTATACAGTTCAATGTCATTTGATGTATTCTCCCCTAAGTATGGACCTTCACCTTAACATATGTAAGATCAAGGAATTATTTGAGTACTATTTTATAACTTCAATGTTGTCTAATTTTAGAATTATAACCATAAACATGGAATTCCTACCAGTTTCTTCTTAATTATGAATAAGAGGAGTATATTTATGTTAAAGAAATTCAATAGTTACTTGCTATTGTATACCAAAGGCTTTTATATATAGAAGTGTAACACGGTAGCTATCATCATAGAACTAACTTCTTAGTTACCTTTCCTCCGCACAATTTATTTTATACTTTTGTTTTTCTTTCCAACTAACATCCAGAAGTGCTCCTAACTTTCACAAGATAGTCTACGAGCCCCTTAAGATTGTCAAGGCCGAAAGAGCCATTTGCATCTTGAGTAAACTATGTTGTACGGTACTGATATGTATTGATGTATTAATCTGCATTTCTCACAAGTCTTTAAATGTAAGATGTAGAAGTATAGTTTGAGAATTTCTTTAAAAGCGAAATAAAATTCTAAGAATCAACCAAAATCATTACTAAAGTAGTTTTGGATGTGCCTTGGAAAGAACTTGAGTACATTTTAATAATTTGACAAAGCTGATTTGTATGAGCATCTAAACGAGCATTTGTTCATCTACAATTAAAATGAAAAAAAGAAGAAGCAGTGTTAACCATGAAGAACTGATCAATGTTATTAGCCAATGATAGCAGTCCTGAAAAAGTTGAAATTAGGAACAAAAAGAATGGAATTGAAACTAAATTCAAACTTTCATGTAGTGTTTTTTGTCACTACAATTGAATTTAATCTACTACTCTAATGAAGAATGAATGATCCTTCCCCTTTTGTATAAAAGGTTAATTGAGTGCGGACAGCACAAATAAAGTTGCAAAATTAATGTCAAGCCTATGCAAAGTGTCTCTCCAATCTGATTTTGTCCTTTTGGTCTTGAGAGCTTGCTTACAATTGAAATACAAACAAGTTAAGAAATCAGAGAATTTCTTGGGTGTTCGTTACACACGAAGAAACCTAACCCAGAAGTATGAACACTAGTGAAAAGCTTTGAATATCAATAATCACAAATGTAAAATTGGTGCCTAATTTATAGGCGGATTTAATTTATACAATAAAGGAAAACAAAAAACCTTAACATAATTGAGACAATTTACAATTAATGAAGGAATGAGTCTAATCTGAGAGAACTTGGAAAGAATTTGAAACTTTAGCAAAAACCTTCGTTGGTATGGTTAATGACTTATGATTCTTGCCATTTTGAGATTGCTTGGAGGAGTGAAACTTTAGCAAAAACCTTCGTTGGTTTGGTTGGTGACTTGTGATTCTTGCCATCTTGAGATTACTTGGAGGAGATGCAGTGATTTACTCGCAAGGGGAAAGTTTCTCGATGTTGGATTCCAGCTAGGTGCTTGCAGAGGCGGGTGGCGTTCTCGGTAAGGGAGAAGCAGCCCAAGAGGTGCCGCTTCGTGCGTCTTATCGGCTTTTGCATTCATTCACCGCCCCTACTCTGGAGTCCCTCCCCTAGAACAAGCTGGACCCAACGCCTAGTCTACATATCTTTATTGCAAAGAGAAGCACAATCCAATTCAATCAGTCTGATACTTGCTTCCAAAGAGACCACAAGTTTTCTCGAAATAGTTGTTCATTTCTGGCATTAAAAGGTGTTGTTAGTCATGGTGTTTACGTAGCACAACTCAACTCAACTCAAACGAGACTCAAAACATCTATCGCCCATTCATCTGCAAAGAGCTCTTAATGGGTTGAAGAACATCACCAAGTAGGTTGTAGCCTTAGTATTGAAACGTTCATGAATGGACTTTCACCGTTTTCATATTGTTGAAACATCGCAAGCGATGGTTTGTGATCAAGATAAAGTTAAATTGTTAAAAGATCGCAAGTTATGGCTCGTGCTCAAGACAAAGTGAGAGTGTCGCAGTGCATGGTGGTGTCAAGAAGAATTCAAGGCCAGATTTCAGCGTCTTTTTACAGGGCTGCTTATTCGGTTTGCCTACAAGAATTAGCACATAAATAGTTTATCAGACAAAACTCGTTGACTCAATAATTAGAGTGAGAAACTCTGCTAGAACTCATTGGTTTAAATTCAGTGGAGTCAGAAATCGGCAGAAATATATGTTGGTAGAACAATAGGTTTTCTGCTCACTTCTTTCCCCACGTCATTTGCTTCCTCGTTCTATAAGAAAATGGATTTTCATCGTAAGATTGTGTATGCCAGTCAGAAATTGGCAGAAATATATATCTTTTTTTTTTTAAAGTCAAATAAATAGGGTCTCTTTAAGTCCTAAAAGACGTTGAATATTGAAAGTCTCACACGGGCCAGAACGCAGCTCGGGAGTCGGGCCTGAGTTTGCCAGTGATAGCGAAGGCGGTGGGCGAGGTCTCATGAGATGTTTTTGGTGTTAAGCCGCAAGGGGCTGAGCAGGCTGGAGACGCCGATTGTGGTGCAAGAGTTCGTGAATTACGGCGGCTTGTTGTTCAAGGTGTACGTGGTGGGGGAGTATGTCAAGTGCGTGAAACGCAGGTCTTTGCCTGATGTACCCGAAGAGAAGCTGCATGATGATACGACGGACGGGATCTTGTCGTTTTCGCAGATATCGAATTCCCCGAGTGTGGAAGACGAGGGTCGGTGTACTGGGTCTGCTGCGGAGAAGGCAGAAATGCCATCGTTTGAGTCGGTGGTGGAGTTGGCCACAGGGTTGAGAGAGGCCATGGGGCTTCGGCTTTTCAACTTTGATTTGATTGGAGATGGGAGGGGTGGGAATGGCAGGTACCTTGTGATTGATAACAATTACTTTCCTGGCTACCCCAAAATGCCGTCCTATGAATCCATCATGGTAGACTTTTTCCGACGTGTTGTGGACGAGAAGAGGAATAATACTGGTCGGTTGGAGGAAGAACATCAAGAAGTGATAGATGGTGGGTCACATTGAAGAGAAGACCTTTGGGGTCAATGCATGCCTGCTTTCCATTGGGTTTGCTCGGATTTTGGATTTTAAGGTACAGAGCGAATAATTTAAGGATTCAAGAAAGAACTGTTCCTAACAGGTTTACAAACTTCCATTCTTACTACTATAGCTTGCAGAACTTTTAGGGCCTTTGAATGTTCCCGTTTATTGTTTTCTTGTACTGGAATGGATTAGTCATGCAGGTGCAATAATCAATCAATCAATCATCAATTTGATGCCTTTGATACCTGCTTGGTCTTCTTTCTCTACTTGTCAACTTCAGTCGCTTTATTAGCTTGTTGTGTATGTTTTCTCTAGTTCTTGTGGTTTGCTTGATTTTAATAGGCGACGAAAATCCATTGCCATGCGAGCACTGATAAGTTCTTGTTTCGCTTTCTTGATTGATTTGCATTTATATCCTTTATTATTAAAAACAAAATACAAATACAAGCAATAGTACCCTTAACGACATATAGGCTGTTTTACGGTAGAGCTGCATAACTTGGGCTTTGGTGTACATTTTATGAGGATTGCTATGAGAAATGGATAACAATATGTTAAATGGATCCTTCCCCTCTTCCAAAGGAAGGACCCGAAAGCGTTTTATTTGGTTTGACCATGTTCACAAGTAGCTTTCAGAATCCAATATTCGGCATCTAAAATCGCAGAAGTTAATGATCCTCTGCACTTTGCATGGAAAGCAATGGACATTGGGTGCTCATGTTAGAGGCTAAGAAACTTGCAAGTGTCTATTGCTTTGTTGGGATTGATTCTAATTGAGGTAGTGTGTGAGATAAATCTACATCCGCATAAGGAAACCACTATCTCTGCTGCTTGCTTTGCACTCAGTGGATCTGAAAATGGCTTTCTTCATTATTTGTGGAACCAAGCGAGTGACATTGCTGTATCAGGTTTGGTAGTATTTGACCGAAGGAAGAGGGCATTGCAGCTGGTGCCCAACAAGAAAGAAAAGTCAGGGGTGAGTCAAAAAATGAGTGAGGTCAACTCCTAGTGGCCAAGTCTTGTCAAAGCCCATATTTATGATCCCCTTGCTCCTCAAGGATGTAATAGCTAATCTGCAAATAAAGGAGGAAGGATGAGGAAGGTTGGTTAGTTATGCTCTCTCTCCCAATTGATGCAGAAACATGTGAAGGATTAAGGTTACAACTACTAAACATGGAAATCTCTTGCTAGGAGTTCGCTCAATTAATCAAAGTTCAAAGTGACATCATATGTAGACTAAAAAAGATGAATATAAAATCTGAAGAAAGTTTTATGAATTTCCTTAGTTGTTTTAGTTAGGGATATTAATTTTCCAGCTTATTTGCCTAGGATATAGAATTGCTTCTTCTCAAAGGAGGGAAGGACTTAATTATACGTCAAAAAATTGGAAATTAATTTTAAATTTGAAGAAGTTTCTTTCAGGGATGATTACATGAATGATGTGATTATCATTTGTCTTTGGGGTAATTTACAAAATATTGAATTCTGAGGGTTACATCTGCCGCCTTGCTGTATGGCCTGTGAAAGTGATACTTTAGCAAGTACATCCGCTTTCATGAATTAGTAAATCCAACATGCTGGACTCCAACTCTAACAGGACTTTAGCTTCTTATTTGAAGCCAGGAACGGAAAAAACCTTATACTATAAGCGAAACTTTTTATTGGTTGGAACATGATTCTGCATTGACAAGCAAGAACAAAAGAAGAAAGAAATAGCAAATCACTTCTCTCTATATTGTTTAAATTGAGTTTCTGTTTGAACTAGAGAGCTAAGATATCTGGGTTTGTTCCCATATCAACGAAGCTACGGATGTCCTCTCATTCCAGGAGAGTACAATAGAGAGTCAAGGCTGGGTTTGAGTGATATTTGTTCCTCCTCTCAGGCTTAAGTGGTGTCTGACCTTCCTTCCCTGTTCCTCACATGTTTTGGGAGTGCCGGCTTTGTACTCTGTCAGACCATAAGACAACACTGTAACTTCTCTACAAAGGGGCTTTAGCCTTAACAGGGAGCTTGACTTAAGAAGGCTTTCATAATAGACAAGAGCTGAGTGTAGCTGTACAATTTAAGATTAGAGGAACCTGATATCAGATTCTGTCTCACTAACCATTTCAGAGAATGTAATCGCTCTTCTGCATAATGAAGTGCTGTATCATTATGTGTGTAGCACATCTGTTAGAGATAGAGAAACAACATGCCGATTATAAGATAGCTAATTAATAAGGAACAACTAATTTAAGCATTAGAGGTGAAGATAGTTTTAGTCTTGTATAACAGGTAGGAGGGTTTTTAAACTCTCTCTCTCTCTCTCTCTCTCTCTCTCTCTCTTCCTCCTCCTCCGAGAGTGCTTGACCTCTAGTCGGCAGATAAGTTATGCTTCCCATTTTGCCGCCGACAGTTAATTCCATGGTTGTCTTGGAGTTATCCTTTTATGTCGTCTTCCAAGTGTTTATGTCGGTGGTCAAGGTTAGCTGGATTCCAAGGGCTCAAAGAAAGGTCTCTGTCTCGTCACTCTCTCTTTCATGTTTGCATGTGCAAAGGTCTTCGGAAAGGATTCCTTTCGTTTTCCTTTCCTTGTCTGGTTGTTACTCCATAAGTAGATTGAAGTTGCCTTAATGTTGTAGACCCTGAAGCAGACTGAAGATTATTTCATAATCTTAGTCACTTAGCTAGGATTTTTCATGTCCTTAAGCGCATTCTCAAACCTGTGTTTAAACTCCATAAATTTAGAAGATGGCGGCTTCTTGGGAAAAATCAAACTCCAGAAATGGGATGAATTATTAATAACTATATGTATATAATTTAATAAGATAACAACTTTCCATATATATTTCTAGTTGCCGAACTTGACTCTTCAAGACGTGAAAAATATATATCTTATCATATCTTCCACGTGTTGAAGAGTCAAGTTTGGCGGCTATAATTATATATATAAATAAATATAGAAAGTTTGGCAGCTAGAAATATATATGAAAAGTTGTTATCTTAATAAATAAATTAATATATATATATATATATATTAATATCTGAGTCTTCAAAACGTGGAACATATGATATCAATTCCTTCGAAAATTGACAACATATTGATATATATAGATATATATAACTGGTTACTTTGCAGATACTGTCCAAGGGACGGCTACTCTAATCTTCTGCCGCTGTCGTTCTTGTCAGGTTCTCCTCTTTCTTTAAAATTCGTCATCTGTCAACCAATGCCTTCGGGGCTCGCTCATATTTCTCGCCATTTCTTTGTCCTCGTTTTCGTCCTTCACCTTCCTGCAATACTTCATGCCTACAACAACGTGACTGTGGGTTCAGCTCTCTTTGCCACAGATGATTACCCCCATTGACTTCTCCATCCGGCTACTTTGCCTTTGGATTCCGCCGCCTTCCTAGTGCAGAAGATCAGTTCCTTCTAGCTATCTGGTTCGCCAAGTTACCAGAAAAAACCATAGTTTGGTCGGCCAACCGGAACTACCCAGCAGAAAGGGAATCAAAAGTGGAGCTGACAACCGCTGGGCAACTGGTTCTCAGTGTTCCTAGTGGTTTGGAGCAATGGAAGTCCAAAAAACCTGAGAACGCTACAGTGTCTCATGGGGCCTTGCTCGACACTGGAAACTTTGTGATTACAACAGGAGAATCAAGCATCATCTGGGACAGCTTCAGCGAACCAACCGACACCATGTTACCGACCCAAGTACTGGGTTTTAAGAACCCCCTTTTGTCTAGTATATCTGAGAACAATTACCAAGGGGGCAAATTTAATCTCCGATTCGTTCCGGTAGGAGTCTCTTATGATCTGAAAATTAACCAAATTGATGCCTACACTAGAAATCCTTACGATGCTTACTTTACCGTTCCGGAAGTTTCTGAGCTAATCTTGAACCAGTCAGGCTACCTTCAGGTCAGGAACTCGGGGAGCCAAAATATTTCAAACCTCATAGCAGAGGGTGTGGTCACGGGGCCAGACTATTACCACAGGGCAACACTTGACTTCGATGGCATCTTCAGACTCTATCACCGCCGAAAGAATTCCAATGGCAACGACAGCTGGTCTGTCATTGGGCACTTTCCTGAAAACATCTGCATAGAGATTCCTAGCACGTATGGAAGTGGCCCTTGTGGTTATAATAGCATATGTAAACTCGGCTCCTATGGCAAGCCAGAATGCCAATGCGCCCCAGGCTTTTCCCTCTTGGATACAGGCAACAGGTACGGTGGCTGCAAACAGGACGATGTCAGCTATATGCAGGAATGCAATGCGAACGGATCTACGATTGCAGAGGATCGGTTTGAGTTCTTGAAGATGGAATTTGCAGATTGGCCTTTAACTGCCTACGAGATGCTGAAACCGGCAACAGAATTTGAATGTGAGAAATCTTGCTTGCGCGATTGTTACTGTGCAGTCGCCATTTTTCAGGACCCAAAATATAACAACGGCATAGGAAGCTGTTGGAAAAAAAAAGTTGCCTCTTTCAAACGGGAGGTTCAACCGGAGTGCCGTTGATAGAATTGCCCTATTCAAGAAATTGAAATTCCAGCCGAATACTTCTTCCCAGAATCCTCCAAATCAAAACCCAGGTGAAGGAAAGCAGAATCAAGCAATATTGATCCTCGCAGTCCTCCTAGGTACTTCTGTGCTCTTTAACTTCTTTTCTTTTGCTGCAATTTCTCTAGTTGTCTTCTGCTTGTGGCGAGGAAAATTTCGGAGCTTCTATGGAACGTTAAACACAAGAGATCCAGACACAAATTTACGTTCCTTTACGTACAAAGATCTCGAAGAAGCCACTAATGGGTTCAAAGAGGAACTGGGTAGGGGTTCTTTTGGCACTGTTTATAAAGGAGTACTAGTATCCGCTTATGGTAACCACGTTGCCGTAAAAAAGCTCGACAAATTGGTGAGAGAAGGTGAAAAGGAATTCAAAACCGAAATGACAGTGATAAGCCAAACTCACCACAAGAATCTGGTTCGATTACTTGGCTACTGCGACGAGGGTGAAAATCGACTCTTGGTGTACGAGTTTATGTTCAACGGCTCGTTATCGAGGTTGCTGTTTGGAGGGATGAGGCCGACTTGGCAACAGATAATTCAGATCGCGACTGGAATTGCTAGAGGACTCACATACTTGCATGAAGAATGCAGCACGCAGATCATTCACTGTGATATAAAGCCTCAAAACATACTTTTGGATGATTTTCTTACTGCAAAAATTTCTGACTTCGGACTGGCAAAGCTTTTAATGAGCGACCAGACCAGGAGTCTCACTGGAATCAGGGGGACTAAAGGCTATGTTGCACCAGAATGGTTTAGGAACACACCAGTTACCGTAAAGGTGGATGTCTACAGTTTTGGGGTGGTGCTACTAGAGATCATTTGCTGCAGAAAGTGTGTGGAAATTGAGATGGAGAGGTCAGCAATCCTCACTGAATGGGCCTACGATTATTATAGTAGAGGGAAAGTTGAAAAATTGATAGAAAATGATGAGGAGGCTTTAAGTGATTTGAAGAAGGTGGAAAAGTTGGTGATGGTAGCACTTTGGTGTGTTCAGGATGTGCCAATGCTGAGGCCTTCCACGAGGGAAGTTACTAATATGATAGAAGGCATTCTTGAGGTTTTTGCACCCCCATGTCCTTTTCACTATAGTTCAATGTCATCGGATGTATTCTTATCAAAGAATGGATCTTTAGCTTAACAAATGTAGAACCAAAGAATTATTTGAGTACTATTTTATTGTTTCAATATTGTCTAATTTTAAGATTCTAATAACAGATAAAGAGTTTCTACAAGATTCTTCTCAATTATGAATAATAAGTAATGTATCTTTAACATAGAAAACTATATCTATGTTAAAGAATTTCAAAGCTTGTTTTTTATTTCATGTTGAAGGCCTCTACATACAGAAGTGTCATAAGCTAACTTTCTAACTACTTTTCCTTCACACAAGTTATTTTTTATTTTCATTTTTGACTTCAACTAACTTCTAAAAGTAACATGATGTTCGTAACTTCCACAAGAAGGCTTAAGAGGCCTAATGATTGTATTCGATGATTTGTGATGACGGTGCCACGATGGCTTCCTCTGGCTTAGAGATCACGTTTGTCTTCTTCCACCTTGTAGTACACTTAGGAGGTGAAAACATGTTCCTTTTGCCCTTGATCAATAATCACCATTTATTCATTATGTCTCTTGTTTTTTGTTATTTTGATGTCACCATAACGACTAAGTTTAAGCCTATTTTCATGTTGCTTTTGGGATTATTCTTTTAAAAAGACCCACTAATTAATGAGATGATTGTATATTTCAATATATTTAGTTCTCATATGATAATTAAATTTGTTCTTGCTGGGATATTTAGAATGTTTTTGATGATCAAACAAAATTTTATTTAAACTATTATATTTTTTCTTATTTATAAATGCATGCAGACAAAAAAAGGGAAGGAAGGTGTTGAATCCATGACCTATGGGCTCACAGGTTAGGGACTCCTTTAATTTATTATATTTTGCTATTAAAATTACATATATGTATATATGTGTATATATATGCACACCTTATGTTCTTGCAATGGGACTCGTCTATTGAGCTCATACCTCTCAAGTGGATCCAACTTGTTGACAATGAAGATGAAGACTTACGTTGTGTCCAGCAAAGTCGGAGAGGGCAACAAATTAATAGAACATGGTTCTGCCTTGAGAAGCAAGAAGAAAGGATGAAACAAATAATAAATCACTTATCTCTCTATGGTTTAAATTGAGTTTCTGCTTGAACTAGAGAGCTTAGAGACCTAAGTTTGTTCTCCATATCCATGAAATACGGATATCCTTCCCTTCCAGGAGAGTAAAATAGAACTCTCTTCTCAAGTCAAGGCTTGGTTTGAGTGATATTTGTTCCTCCTCTCATGCTCAGTGTCTGAACTTCCTTCCCTGTTTCTGGAAGTGCCAGCTTTGTACTCTGTCAGGCCATTAGACAACACTGTACCTGTACTACAAAGGGGCTTTAGCCTTAACGGGGAGCTTGATTTTAAAGGTTTTCATTATAGGCAAGTGCTGAGTACAGCTGTACAATTTAAGATTAGAGGAATCTGACATCAGATTCTGTCTCACTAACCATTTCAGAGAATGTAATCACTCTCCTGCGAAATGAAGTTCTGTATCATTATGTGGGTAGTTCATCTATTGGAGATAGAGAAACAACATGCTGATTATAAGATAGCCAAGCAGTAAAGAATAACTAATTTAAGCATCGGAGGGGAAGATATTTTTAGTCTTCTAGAAAAACGGGGGAGTGTTGTTAAATGATGTCGACAAGAAGAAATAGGTTGATGGTGATATTCTTGTTGGTAAAAATTAATCACCCAAATTAAGGAGCAAATTTTGGAAATCATTTTGGTGTTGTGCACTCATTCATGCCTACAGTTCTTTAGATGCATATGCTATTCTGTTCTTTTAAGCTATCTGTAAGTAATTAATTTCAGATACTGTTGGCTCTGTTGTGGACTCTGCATAGAATGCGTCTTCTTTCTAGAAGTATACACGCATGGTCATGCCTGAATTCCTTGTTGGTATTGCAGCATAGATGGGCTTCCTCCGAGAGTGCTTGACTTCTAATCGGCAGATAAGTTCTACTTCCCACTGTGCTGCCGGCAGTTAATTCCATGGTTGACTTGGGAGTTTTCTTTTAATGTTTGGTGGTCAAGGTTAGACTGATTCCAAGTTCTCAGAGAACGGTCTTTGCCTTGTCATTCTCTCTTTCATGTTTGCTTGTATAAAGGTCATCGGAAAGGACTCATTTTTTCTTCCTTTCCGTGTCTCGTTTTTACTCTGTTAATGCCGTAAGTAGATTGAAGTTGCCTTAATCATGTAGACCCTGAAGCATATTGAAGATTATTTCATAATCTAGTCACTTAGCTAGGAGTTTTCAATTTCTTAAGAAAATTTCGAAAATGGCGTCTCCTTAAGAAAATTCAAACTCCACAAACGGGATGAACTATTGCATATTGCCAGTCGCACCCGCAAGTGTCTTTTTGATGAGACCATACATGAAGACGAGGGGAATGAAAGATCGGTCAAAGGAAGGAAGCCAAAAAGAAACAATGCCATAGTGTCACATTTTTGGAAGAAAGAATCAGAGTGAAACCATTTAAGCTTATTGGTAAAAGGCTGATATATTTTTGGAATTAAATTGAATCATACAGAATAAGAATGAACTCTTATACCATATGAAAAGCTCAGGTTCAACTCTTTTCAAAAATCTAATTAAAAAGAACAATTTTTTAAGCTTAGAAAACACATAACAAATATGTGAAATTCTAGTGTCCAATATTCCTTTTTCTTTATTTGTTTTCTTTTTGACCCCTAATAATCACAAACACTAAAAATCAATTTTCTAGCAGTCAAGTCTGGCTGCTAGAAAGTTATTATCTTAGAATTGTTTTGGTCGAGAAGCTTGACGAGTTCAAAGTGACTATTTCAGTTCAGAAATTAGAAAATTATATAACTCGTTACTATGCAGATGTTGTTTAAGGGACAGCTACCCTGATCTTTTACCTGAATTATGCTGTCCTTCGCCTCAGGTTCTCTTCTTTCTTTAAAATTCGTCTTCTGTCAACCATAAACTTGTCTTCGGCATTTTCTATCTCCAATGGCTTCCGGCCTTGCTCGTATTCATCGCCATTTCTTTGTCCTCGTTTTCGTCCTTCACCTTCCTGCAATACTTCATGCCTACAAAAACGTGACTGTGGGTTCAACTCTCTTTGCCGTAGATGATAACTCCACATGGACTTCTCCATCCGGCGATTTTGCCTTTGGATTCCGCCGCCTTCCTGGTGCAGAAGATCAGTTCCTTCTAGCTATCTGGTTCGCCAAGTTACCAGAACAAACCATAGTTTGGTCGGCCAACCGGAACTACCCAGTAGAAACGGAATCAAAAGTGGAGCTGACAATCGCTGGACAACTGGTTCTCAGTGTTCCTAGTGGTTGGGAGCTATGGAGGTCCAAAAACCCTGAGAACGCTGTAGTATCTCATGGGGCCTTGCTCGACACTGGAAACTTTGTGATTACAGCAGGAGATTCAAGCATCATCTGGGACAGCTTCAGCGAACCAACCGACACCATGTTACCAACGCAAGTATTGAGTAATCAGAGCTCCCTTTTGTCTAGTATGTCGGAAAACAATTACCATGGGGGCAAATTTAATCTCCGTTTCATTCGTGGAAGTGAATCTGATGGAAATATATCTTATGATTTGATAATTAACCAAATAGATGTCTACACTGAAAATCCTTATGGGGCTTACTTTACTGATCCTAACGTTTCTCAACTAATCTTGAGCCAGTCAGGCTACCTTCAAGTCAGGAATTCACGGAGTCACAATATTTCAAACCTCATAGCAGAGGGTGTGGTTACAGGGCCAGACTATTACCACAGGGCAACGCTTGACTTTGATGGCGTCTTCAGACTCTATCACCGCCGAAAGAACTCCAAGGGCAGCGACAGCTGGTCTGTCATCGGGTACTTTCCTGAAAACATCTGCATAGAGTCTCCTAGCTCGTATGGAAGTGGTCCTTGTGGGTATAACAGCATATGTGAACTCGGCTCCCATGGCAAGCCAGAATGCCAATGCGCCCCAGGCTTTTCCCTCTTGGATAGAGGCAACAGGTACGGTGGCTGCAAACAGGACGATGTCAGCTATATGCAGGAATGCAATACGAATGGATCTACAATTGCAGAGGATCGGTTTGAGTTCTTGAAGATGGAATTTGCCGATTGGCCTTTAGCTGACTACGAGATGCTGGAACCGACAACACAATTTGAATGTGAGAAATCTTGCTCGCGCGATTGTTATTGTGCAGTCGCTATTTTCCAGGACCCAAAATATAACGAGGGCACAGGACGTTGTTGGAAGAAAAAGTTGCCTCTTTCAAACGGGAGGTTGAACCGGAGTGCCGTATATAGAATTGCCCTATTCAAGAAATTGAAATTACAACCGAATACTTCTTCCCAGAATCCTCCAATTCAAGACCCAGGTGAAGGAAAGCAGAATCAAGCAATATTGATCCTCGCAGTCCTCCTAGGTACTTCCGTGCTCTTTAACTTCTTTTCTGTTGCTGCAATTTCTCTAGCTGTCTTCTGCCTGTGGCGAGGAAAATTTCGGAGCTTCTATGGAACGTTAAACACAAGAGATCCAGACACAAATTTACGTTCCTTTACGTACAAGGATCTCGAAGAAGCCACTGATGGGTTCAAAGAAGAATTGGGTAGGGGTTCGTTTGGCACTGTTTATAAAGGAGTACTAGTATCGGCTTTCGGTAAACATGTTGCCGTCAAAAAGCTCGACAAATTGGTGAGAGAAGGTGAAAAGGAATTCAAAACCGAAATGACCGTGATAGGCCAAACTCACCATAAGAATCTGGTTCGATTACTTGGCTACTGCGACGAGGGTGAACATCGACTCTTGGTGTACGAGTTTATGTTCAACGGCTCGTTATCGAGTTTGCTGTTTGGAGGGATGAGGCCGACTTGGCCACAGAGAATTCAGATCGCGACAGGTATTACTAGAGGACTCACGTACTTGCATGAAGAATGTAGCACACAGATCATTCATTGTGACATAAAGTCTCAAAACATACTTTTGGATGATTTTCTTACTGCCAAAATTTCTGACTTTGGACTGGCAAAGCTTTTGATGAACAATCAGACCAGGACTCTTACTGGAATAAGGGGGACTAAAGGCTACGTTGCACCAGAATGGTTCAGGAGCACAGCAGTCACCGTAAAGGTAGATGTCTACAGTTTTGGGGTGGTGCTTTTGGAGATCATTTGCTGCAGAAAGTGTGTGGAAATTGAGATGGAGAGGGCATCAATCCTCACTGAATGGGCCTATGATTGTTACAGCAGAGGGAAAGTTGAAAAATTGACGAAGAACGATGAGGAGGCTTTAAGTGATCTGAAAAAGGTGGAGAAATTAGTGATGGTGGCACTTTGGTGTGTTCAGGATGTGCCAACGCTAAGGCCTTCCATGAGGGAAGTCACTAATATGATAGAAGGCATTCTTGAGGTTTCTACACCCCCATGTCCTTTCCTTTATAGTTCAATGTCATCTGATGTATTCTTGCCAAAGGATGAACCTTCAACTTAACGTATGTAAAATGAAAGAATTATTTGAGTACCATTTTACAGATTTAATATGTCTAATTTTAGGATTCTAATAACATACATGGAATTCCTGCTAATTTCTTCTCAATTATGAGTAATAAGCATTGTATCTTTAACATAGATAAATATCTACGTCAAAAAACTTCAAGGCTTATTTCTTATTACACGTTAAGGGCCTCTCTATACAAAAGGATTAGAAGGGTTATAAGCTAACTCCCTTGATACTTTTCCTTCCTACAACTTTATTTTATTTTTTATTTTTGACTTCAATTAACTTCTAAAAGAGATATGATGTTCCTAATTTTCACAAGAATGCTTAAGAGGCCCTAGCGGTTGTACTAGAATATCTACGATGACCATGCACGATGACTTCATCCAGCTTCGAGGTCACAATATTTGTCTTCTTCCACGTTCTGGAACACTTAGGAGGAGAAAACATGTTCCTTTTGCCCTTGATAAATAGTCACCATTTATTCATCATGTCTCTTGCTTTTTGTTATTTTGATGTAACCATAATGACGTAGTTTTAGCCTAACTTCATGTTGCTTTTGGTACAGTCTCTTTATTAAAAGATTAACTAATTAATGGATGATAATATATTTCAATATATTTGGTTCTTATATGATAATTAAATTTATTCCTGTTGGAAAAATTAGAATGTTTTTGATGATCAAGCAAAATTTTATTTAATCTATTATATTTTGCTATCAAAATTACTCTATTGAATATGTATACGCATTATGTTCTTGCAATGGGACTCGTCTATTGAGCACATACCTCTCTCAAGTGGGTCCAACTTGTCGACAATGAAGATGAAGACTTACGGTGAGTCCAGCAAAGATGGAGAGTGCAACAACTGGTGCCCATCCGCTTTCATGAATTAGCTTCTTATTTGAAGCAAGGAACGGAAAGAACCATATACTATAAGTGAGAAGAAAGGTTTTGTATTGGCAAGCAAGAAGAAAGGAAGAAACAAATAATAAATCACTTCTCTCTCTATGGTTTAAATTGAGTTTCTGTTTTAACTAGAAAGCTTAGGGATCTGAGTTTGTTCTCCATATCTATGAAACTAAGGATGTCCTTTCCTTCCAGGAGAGCACAATAGAACTCTCTTCTTGAGTCAAGGCTGGGTTTGAGTATTTTTATTCCTCCTTTCAGCTTACGTGGTGTCTGAGCTTCCTTCCCTGTTCCTCACATGTTTCTGGGAGTGCCGGCTCTGTACTCCGTCAAACCATAAGACAACATTGTACCTTTACTACAAAGGGGCTTTAATCACTAACCATTTCGGAGAATTTGATCACCCTTCTGCGTAATAAAGTGCTGTATCATTATGTGGGTAGCTCATCTATTGGAGATAGAGAAAGAACATGCTGATTATAAGATAGCCAAGCAATAAAGAACAACTAATTTAAGCATTGGAGGTGAAGATAGTTTTAGTCTTCCAAAAAAGGGAGGAGTGTTGTTAAATGATGTCGACAAAAGCTTGTTGGTGAAAATTATTTTGGTGTTGTTATATCCTCCTCTCTCTCTCTCTCTCTCTATAATGCTATTTTATTCTTTTATGCTATCTGGAAGTAAGTAATTTCTATTGGCTCAATCTATGCATAGAATACTTTTTATTTCTGAAAGCATACACGCATTTGTCATGCTTGATTTTCTTGACTTCGAGTCGGCAGAAAATCTCTACTTCCCATTATGCTCACCGTTTTCTTGAAACTTTTCTCTTAATGAAGTTTTCTAAGTGTTTGTGATATGTGGTCAAGATTAGCTTGATACCAAGGCCTCAGAGAAAGGTCTTTGCCTTGTAATTATGTCTTTCATATTTGCTTATATAAAACTCATCGGAAAGGACTCCTTTTGTTTTCTTTTCCTTGTCTCGTTGTTACTTTGTCAATGCCGTAGTAGATTGAAGATGACCTAATGAGCTAGACCATCAAAGCATATTGAAGATTATTTCATGATCTCGTCACTTAGGTAGGAGTTTTCAATTCCTTAAGCGCATTCCATTCCCAAACCGGGAACTCAAACTCTATAAATTCAGAAACCGTGGGCTCTTTGAAAAAAATCAAACTCCTTACAAATGGGATGAACTATTGCATATTGCCAGTCTCGCCCAGAGATGTCCTTTCTGATGGGACCATTAATAGTACTTGAAGAAAACCATCCATGAAGACGGGGAATGGCAGATTGGTCAAGAGAAAGGAAGCCAAGAGGCAATAGAATCAGAGTGAAACCAATCAATACGGCACTATCAACCTGTAATTCTTCAACACCCATTTTGATTCTCTTTTTCTCCTGAGGAAAACAGTATGTATCAGCAGTGTTACCATCCATATCCATTGAATATGCTACTGGGAAAGTACTTGAAAATTGATTTTACAAAATCTTATAGGCTGAATTACTAACCCGTTAATTGTTTTGTGAAGCTTAATGGATATATCAATGGAGAAACTTGTTTTTATTTAGGGATGTTCATATACTCTACATAGGAAAGAGCTTTTCGGAAGAAAAAGAGATCGAGAATTCCAAGAAGAAATAACCACTTTAATTATATCAAAGTTTAAAATATGTACTTTATTATATGTATCTATTGGTTGTCAATTTTCAAAGTAAAATCTTGTCTTCTCTGGTTGTCTTATCTGTTTGGCCCTCCACTGTTTATTGAAGGAGGAATTGATATTTTATCTGCCTAGTGCTAAAAGTCAAGTCCGGCTGTCAGAAAGTCGATTTCTTAAAATGGTTCGTCCACAAGCTTGACGAGTTCAGAGTAATTATTTTAGTCAGAAGTAACAAAACCCCATCGTTCGTTACCGTGCAGATACCGTCAAAGGGACAGCTACGCTGATCTTGTTAAACGATAAAGGCAGTTTGTAAAGGAAATGTAGGAAGAGAAACGAACGACTGAACCAAATGGTTATAGGATACTTGGTAAATGCGGAAGCAAATTACAGTGAGTTCCAAGTGAACTTCTGTTTGTAATCAGCACGTTACATGTCTCTTACTAGTGCTCTACTTAAAGACAGAAAGATAAAGTAGCAACCTAGGTCTATGATTGCTATGCCCCTATCGAGACTTACAAAGTAAGTCTTAACCATTTTTCAAAAAGCATACAGCACCATACTTTTCCTATCTTGTCTTTATGATCTTTACGTTACCTTTACCTTATCTTCATTTATGAGGTTGCCGTGTTTCAACAAAAGACTTCTAAAGCTTGTCTAGCAGTCACGTCACACGTTCAACAGATCATCTACCTGAAGTATGCAGTCGTTCTCCTCAGGTTCTCTTCTCTTCTTTAAAGGTCGTCATCTGTCAACAATCTACCACTTGTCTTCCCTATTTTCCTTCTCCAATGGCTTCAGGGCTTGCTCATGTTCATCGCCACTTCTTTGTCCTCGTTATTGTCCTCCAGCTTCCTGCAATACTTCATGCTCAGAGCAACGTGACTGTCGGGTCAGCTCTCTTTGCCATAGATGATAACTCCACATGGACTTCTCCATCCGGCGACTTTGCCTTTGGATTCCGCCGCCTTCCTGGTGCAGAAGATCAGTTCCTTCTAGCTATTTGGTTCGCCAAGTTACCAGACCAAACCATAGTTTGGTTAGCCAACCGGAAGTACCCAGCAGAGAGGGAATCAAAAGTGGAGCTGACAGCCGGTGGACAGCTCGTTCTCAGCGCTCCAAGCGGTTGGGAGCTATGGAGGTCCAAAAACACTGAGAACCCTAAAGTGTCTCAAGGGGCCTTGCTCGACACTGGAAACTTTGTGATTACAACAGGAGATTCAAGCATCATCTGGGACAGCTTCAGCGAACCAACCGACACCATGTTACCGACCCAAGTACTGGGTTTTGGGAATTCCCTTTTGTCGAGTATGTCTGAGAACAATTACCAGGGGGGCAAATTTAATCTCCGTTTCATTCCTGGAAGTGTTTCCAATGGAAACATATCTTACGATCTGGTAATTAACCAAATAGATGTCTACACCGGAAATCCTTACGGGGCTTACTTTACTGATTCTGCCGTTTCTGCGCTAATCTTGAACCAGTCAGGCTACCTTCAGGTCAGGAACTCGGGGAGCCAAAATATTTCAAACCTCATAGCAGAGGGTGTGGTCACGGGGCCGGACTATTACCACAGGGCAACGCTTGACTTTGATGGCATCTTCAGACTCTATCACCGCCGAAAGAACTCCAACGGCAACGACAGCTGGTCGGTCATCGGGTACTTTCCTGAAAACATCTGCATAGCGATTCTTAGCACGTTTGGAAGTGGCCCTTGTGGGTATAACAGCATATGTGAACTCGGCTCCTATGGTAAGCCAGAATGCCAATGCGCTCCGGGATTTTCCCTGTTGGACATAAACAACAGGTACAGTGGCTGTAAACAGGACGATGTCAGCTATATGCAGGAATGCAATGAGAACGGATCTGCGATTGCAGAGGATCGGTTTGAGTTCTTCAGGATGGAGTTTGTAGACTGGCCTTTAGCTGACTATGAGCTGTTGCAACCGACAACGGAATTTGAATGTGAGAAATCTTGCTTGCGCGATTGTTACTGTGCAGTCGCCATTTTCCAGAACCCGAAATATAACAATGGCACAGGAAGATGCTGGAAGAAAAAGTTGCCTCTTTCAAACGGGAGGCTGAACCGGACTGCCGTTGATAGAATTGCCCTACTCAAGAAATTGAAATTGCAATTGAATACTTCTTCCCAGAATCCTCCAAAGCCAGATGAAGGAAAGCAGAGCCAAGCAATATTGGTCCTGGCAGTCCTCCTAGGTACTTCCGTGCTCTTTAACTTTTTTTCTGTTGCTGCAATTTCTCTGGTTGTCTTCTGCTTGTGGCAAGGAAAATTTCCGAGCTTCTATGGAACGTTAAACACAAGAGATCCAGACACAAATTTACGTTCCTTTACGTACAAAGATCTCGAAGTAGCCACTGATGGGTTCAAAGAAGAATTGGGTAGGGGTTCTTTTGGCACTGTTTATAAAGGAGTACTAGTATCGGCTTATGGTAAACACGTTGCCATAAAAAAGCTCGACAAATTAGTGAGAGAAGGTGAAAAGGAATTCAAAACCGAAATGACCGTGATCGGCCAAACCCACCATAAGAATCTGGTTCGATTACTTGGCTACTGCGAGGAGGGTGAACATCGACTCTTGGTGTACGAGTTTATGTACAACGGCTCGTTATCGAGTTTGCTGTTTGGAGGGATGAGGCCGACTTGGCAACAGAGAATTCAGATCGCGACAGGTATTGCTAGAGGACTCACGTACTTGCATGAAGAATGCAGCACACAGATCATTCATTGTGACATAAAGCCTCAAAACATACTTTTGGATGATTTTCTTACTGCCAAAATTTCTGACTTTGGACTGGCAAAGCTTTTGATGAGCAACCAGACTAGGACTCTCACTGGAATCAGGGGTACTAAAGGCTACGTTGCACCAGAATGGTTCAGGAACACAGCAGTCACTGTAAAGGTGGATGTCTACAGTTTTGGGGTGGTGCTTTTGGAGATCATTTGCTGCAGAAAGTGTGTGGAAATTGAGATGGAGAGGGCATCAATCCTCACTGAATGGGCCTTCGATTGTTATAGCAGAGGGAAAGTTGAAAAATTGACAGAGAACGATGAGGAGGCTTTAAGTGATCTGAAAAAGGTGGAGAAGTTAGTGATGGTGGCACTTTGGTGTGTTCAGGATGTGCCGATGCTGAGGCCTTGCATGAGGGAAGTCACTAATATGATAGAAGGCATTCTTGAGGTTTCTGTACCCCCATGTCCTTTCCTCTATAATTCAATGTCATCTGATGTATTCTCACCTGAGAATGAACCTTCGCCTTATCATATGTAGAATCAAGGAATTATTTGAGTGCTATTTTATTGCTTCAATATTGTTTAATTTTAGAATTCTAATAGCAAATGAGGAATTCATGCTAGTTTTTTTCTCAATTATGAATAATAGCATTTTATCTTTGACGTAGAGTTATATATCTATGTCAAAGAACTTCAAGGCTGTCTTCTTATTGCACACCAAAGACTTTTATATATGAAAGTGTTACAAGCTAACTTTCATCACAGAACTAACTTCCTAGCTACCTTTCCTCCACACAATTTATTTTATACTTTTATATTTGACTCCAACTAACATCCAAAAGTGCTCTTAACTTTCACAAGAAAGTCCAAGAGACCCTTAAGATTGTAAAGGCCAAAAGAGCCATCTGCATCTTCAGTAAAATAGGCTATACGCTGTACTAATAATTTTAATATGTTAATCCCCATTTCTTACAAACCTTTAAATGTATGATATAGAAGTATAGTTCGAGAATTTCTTTTAAAATGAAATAAAATTCTAAGAATCAACCAGAATCATTATTAGAGTAGTTTTGGATGTGCCTTGGAAAGAATCTGAGTACATTTTTAGAATATGAGAACAGTGGTTTGTGTGAACATCAAAACAAGCATTTGTTCATCCACAATTAGAGTGATAAAAAAAAAAAGCAGTGTTAATCATGAAGAACTGAACGATATTGTCATCCAGTGATAGCAGTCTTGAAAAAGTTGAAATTAGGAACAAAGAGAACGGAATTGAACCTAAATTCAAACTTTCATGCAGCAATTTTTGTCACTACAATTGAATTTAATCTACTATAATTAAGAGCGAATGATCCTTCCCCTTTTGTATAAAAGCTCAGTTGAGTGCAGACAAAACAAATAAAGTTGCAAAAGCAATGTGGAGCCCATGCAGGGGGTCTCTCCAATCTGATTGCCCTTCTGGTCTTCAGAGCTTGCTTACTTTGTATCAACGGTGCCACAATGGCTTCCTTCAGCTTAAAGAATTACGAGGTCTTGTCTTCCTCCACCTTCCAGTACGCTGAGTTGGTGAAAACGCAAGAAGGAGAATGTCGAGAGAATATAGAAACATCTGCTTCAGCACGTATCTAAAGCTTTCCTGGGCTCGACCTGATTCTTGTGAAGTGCAAGTCGAAGAAAAAGGCGAACTTAGACGCCAAGGCCCAACTCTTGGTGCAGAATCCCAAGAGGTGCCGCTTCGTGTGTCTTAACAGCTTTTGCATTCATTCACCGCCCCTACTTTGGGGTCCCTCCCCTCGAACGAGCTGGACCCAACGCATAGTCTACATATCTTTATTACAAAGAGAAGCACAATCCAATTCAATAAGTCTGATACTTGTTTTCACAGAGACCACAAGTTTTCTTGAAATAGTTGTTCATTTCTGTCATTAAAAGTTATTGTTACTCATGGTGTTTACGTAGCATAACTCGACTCAAACGAAATTCAAACATCTATCGCCACTCATCTGCAAAGGGCTCTTTATGGGTTGAAGAACATCACCAAGTAGGTTGTAGCCTAAGTGTTGAAACGTTCATGATTGAACTTTCGCCGTTTTCATATTGTTGAAACATCGCAAACTATGGTTTGTAATCAAGATAAAGTTGGATTGTTAAAAGATCGCAAGTTATGGCTCGTGCTCAAGACAAGATGACTGTATCGCAGTGCATTCTGGTGTTAAGAACAATTCAAGGCCAGATTTCACCATCTCTTTGCAGGGCTGATTGTTCGGTTTTGCCTATAAGAATTAGCACAAAAAGAATTTATCAAACATAACACGTTGACTCAATAATTAGAGTGAGAAACTCTGCTAGAACTCATTGGTTCAAATTCAGTGGAGGCAGAAATTGGCAGAGATATATGTTGGTAGCCCAAAACGTTTGCGGCTCACTTCTCCTTTCCACACGCCATTTGCATCCTCGTTCTGTAAGAAAATGGATTTTCCCCGTGAGATTGTGTATGCTAGGCTATCTCGGTAATGGGTTTTCCAAAAATGAAATTTGGAAAATGAACTAAAATCCTAGTACATTATCTGTAGAATTTTTACCTGCATCTGAAATTATTTGGAATAGTTTTTTTGAAAATAATAACTTTACATTCCTTACAAACTTTTTTTTTTTCTTTTAAAGTCAAATAGGGTCTTTTTTTGTCTTAAAAGACATTGAATATACAAGCAGTTGCTTTTAAGATCTTTTTACATAATAAATTTATTTCTTATAAGTTTTTTAATAATTTTAAAAGTATACAAACTCAAACTAATAGTTCAAATCTCTCTAATAAAGGCAATCTATGTTGTAGTTCTCATAAATACCCCAACTTTTTCACATCCACTTCTCTCACAAGGTTAATCAATAATTGAATTTGAAAGTGCCTGCCAAAGTCAATGTTTTACTAATTTATTGGTTTTACCTGAAAGGCTCTTTGCACCAAGATAATGACCCATAAGGAATAATAGATAGTGGTCCAAACCATAATCTTCAAAGTCGAACATAAAATAACTTTACTCAAATGTTAGAAGGAAAAAGCACGATGGCTAATAAATACTAGACTTGACATGTCCTTTGGTCAGATGATAAGCTTCATGGACAAAAGGCAGTACTGAGCTGCATCCTTAACGAGGATTGACATCAACAACCTTTTCTAGAGCTTTCGAAGCCTTCTGATTACCATGGTTTCTGCAAATTGGAGTTCGATGTAGTTCTGATTCATGTAATCGTGCGAGACAAATTTTCTGAACAATTCTTGGTCAATAAATTCACAAAAATTTGAAGAAAAGACGGGATTATTTTGACTTTACACTCTCCAAGTAGTTTCCAGAAATTGTTCTTTTACGCTTGCAAAGAACCTAGATTTTTTATTTTTTTAATGCTAGTTCAGCCCACGTTTACCGCCGGCAATATGTCGGCAAGCAATTGATTATCATCTTATTTACAACCAACAATCTGTAAAAATTAAAGGACAAGATAGGAAAGTGTTGCACCTAATTAAAATCGTGTTCTTAAGCAACGTTTTCAAACATGGGGATTTGCTACAGCTAGAATCACAAACTTTGATAGTCACACCCGCACAAATACAGACATATATGTTCAGCGAATTAGTTATTTATGAAATCTGCATGCCATGACATGGACTCTTACGACTGGATCAGGGAGGATTTGGCAAGGTAGGTGGGGTAGTTGTTATTTAAAGGTCAAATAAGGGACCTACTTACGTAGGGAAGTCCCTTGTCGGACAACGTTAGCTTGCAACTCGGGATTTCTCAAAACCTTATCTCCGTTAAAAGCCAAAATGTTTTAGAAGTGCCTCCTCTAAGTTCTATCTCAAGAACATAAAAACAGAAGCTAAATTCTTCTTACTGATATATAGTAGATGGATTTGGATCGGCTTTGAGTCAAGAAATCAGTAATTCAAATATAGCTGCTCGTTTCTAGAATTATGACTTATGGTGTTTTCCAAAGAGAGTCGGAGGGGGAAGGGATTGGTAGGTTTGTAAATTGCTTGCTTGAGATCGCATCAATTCCTTAAATCAAAGGAAATATTCCCACCTAATAGGTAACAAGAACACTTGACTTTTTACCAAAAGACAAATACAATTGCCGATTAGTTGAAGAATAATCAAATTATAGCATCCCTTTTATCATTTTTTTAATCCATTTATGTGTTCCTGCTTTCTGAGGGCCTCATCAGGGAGAGACGAAGCGAAGCGAAGTGAAATCAGTGAGAAAAGTGTCTCTGAGCATTTTCTTTCTTCCAGTTTGTGACAGTCTAAAGTAGAAATGTTTGACATGAATGAGTTTGCTCCTTTCAAAAGGTCGAGCGTCGACCTCTCTTCTCTTTCTTCAAGAAGATGGGTCTTTTCACATATCTCTTTCGTGTCACGAACTCTTTACAACTAACTCGTTTTTTATTCACCCACTGTCGGGTTATATTCAACTAGGTCTCTCTCTCTCTTTCTCTCTCTGCAACTCATTGAGGATGATAATTTACGAGGTGTTTAGATTTTCAATCTTTCAAGGGGTCTTCCCTTGGATTCTTAGTCTAGATACCAACTGCATTATGACGGTGTTGAACAATCTGTGGTCATCTTTTTACATCTGGGTCCATAATGCAAATGAGCAGTTAAAATTTGTGTTCTGCCGGGAAGGTCGTCGGCCGGAAGTTGCAGAAAATGAAAGGAAGACAGAAGTTTGAAATTTCTGCTGTATTGTTATAAATTCACTGTTACACATGGATGGCCGTATATAGGGAAGACTAAAAAATGAAAGCCTAACAATCTGTACACAGCGGGCTATGTTTTCCTAGGCCCGTCATGAGCAGCTGCCGGAAATGAAGAGTGTGCGGAGGGATGTGGTATGGCGCGCGAGGCTGAGCTGAACGTTAACAAGAACAAAGAAAAAGGGGAAGGAAGAAATATGAAGATCACGGAGTTGATATTGTTGCAACAAATCGAAGCTTAAAAGTATTAAACAACAACACTTGTTCTGTATAAGAGGAGGCTCACAGAAAGATGTACGGTTCCTTTCATACAATGGGTGATTACACATAACAGTATAACTGGTAAAAGACTAAGAAATCCAGCTCATATATGTAATGAACATGTATTTGGTTTACAAATGAATCTAAATCCTGTGATTTAGTGGGAAGCCGCGTTCTTCTATGAGGTCTGCCATGGCTGCAAAACTGCTTCTCTGCAGTGGAGAAGTTCAAAAAAGAAAGTGGATTAAAAAAGAGACAAGAAAAAAGAAAAACAAAGAAAGCAGAAAGGAATAATGAAACGTTTACGCTTTTGCAGAAAAGCTTCTATGGGGAGAAGCAATGGTTAAAAAGTATGTCAACCAGGCACTTAATTAAATATGGCATGAAAAGCGCTGAGTTCAAAGTTTGAATATGAAACTTACTCCATAAAATCTTTCCAATAGGAGTCGCTTGCTTCATCGTCCATGATATCTCCCAAAGGTTCGAAGGTGGTAGAAGAAGAGGAAGGGTTGGATATATCATTTGCGGAAATCTTGTTTTCAATTTGGTTGACAAAGGAACACTCTGGGGAGGATGCAACCAACTTGGGCAGTGCAGTTGATGGTGGCATGGTATATGAGATCCCAAGTTGGTCATGGTCGTTGGTATTGCCTGTACAAAATTTCGGGCCATTTATAGGCTGAGAATCACTTGGTTGTGGTAGATGAGGAGCTTCAAAGTTGGGAAGATTGGGCTGCATTTGAATAGGGATTTGTGAAGGAAATCCCATCGAGCCATTGACAAGTTCTTCAAGTTTGGGGTTGACCTGCAAATACTCATATAGATGATTGTCGGGGATTGACGATGACCCAAAATGATTTATTGCTTCAATAGCTGAAGTAGGAGCTGTGTTCAGGACTTGGATTATGTTGTTGAGCACTTGGAGCTTTGCAAGTTGTGCGGCATCTGATTGTAGCCTAAGAACATTATCCCAAGGACTTGTCAAATTGGCAGCGGCAAGCAGTTGTGGAAGATTGGAAAGAATATTGAGGTCTGTTCGTGGCCGGTGGGTGACCGGATCTATACCCATTTGGAGAAGCTTTTTCTTTAAATGGGTGTTCCAAAAGTTCTTAATCTCGTTATCCGTCCGTCCGGGTAGATGGGTAGCTATGGCAGACCACCTATGAGAAACCACAAAGCATTTACGATCACTTCTTTTGTAATGTCCATAGAAAGTATTTAGTCTAATGGGTATCTTTCTTAACTCAACGAAGCACACTATTTTCAGGAAACCTTTCTGCAAAGTGTAAAAACATGTAACTGATCTAATAAACTATCTAGAACAGTAATAGATAAAAGTCGAGAAAAGATGAAAGTTTTAAAAGGATTACTTGTTTCCAAGAACCGCATGTAGGTTGATGATGATCTGCTCTTCTTCCTCAGAAAACTTTCCCCTTTTGATATCAGGCCTCAGATAATTAGTCCATCTGAGCCTGCAACTCTTTCCGCACCTGTTCAGCCCTGCAAGCTTTGGAAGTGCTCTCCAACTCCCATGGCCATGCTTCTGAATATAATCGACGAGCTTTTGATCCTCATCCGGTGTCCATGGCCCCTTCTTTAAACCATTTTCGTCGCAGCACGGTGATCTCGCCATCATTTTCTGCAGAAAAGGATGAAGAATTAGTTTCTACTAATCTTCTTTGTTTGTATTGGAGTTAAGATACTGAACAAAAGAACAAAATAAACTCAAACCTTCTTTTTTTGCGAGGAGAAGAAAGGTGTTGGATTGGTTTTGTAAGTATAACAGAAAAGTGCTAGTTATATAGTGTGCGGATGTTTGGAAATGACAAAAATCTTTATCATAAGTGTAAGATACAAGTCTTCTTCCCCATTAGATGACTGTTTGACAAATAGTTTTCATAATTAATTGCGAGTTCCGAGTTTGTCCTTCTTCTCCATGAACACTACTAGGCGAGAGGCCTCCCACAGTTTTCACTCTGGGTCATTCTTCTTTTACCCATACTCTCCATTATGATCAAAAGTATTCACACAATACAAAACAAGAAGTACTGATTGAGCTCTAAAGTTCACTGCATGAAGGTAGTCAACTCAAAGCTTTACCCCATGACGTGCAGATAACAAGGCCACGAACATTTGGCGTAGAAAAGGAAGGGTTAAATGGTAATAATGAAGAGTACGTACGTCCTCCATTTTCAACGAAAAAGTGACCTTCACTTATGGAACAAGGCAAAGGAGGCCTTCTGTGTAATTCACGCCACAACCTGAGGAACACATCAGCAACGAACTCACACCAATAACAGGGGTAGTTTTCCACATGGCAGAGCTTCAGCGGGTCAAAAGGCTGAATTTCCTTGGAGCACAGAGACAAGAAACCTAAACCCTAGCTTCTTAAAATAATGTCTGCTCTAACCATGAGCATATCACACGCAAGACTATTCGGTCTTTGGGTGGGCCTTCGCTCCCCAAGATACTCTTGATAACGTACATCCAGAGTCATTGTCGTGTTGGATGCTTCTATACGTTCCTCGACAGTCATCTTAACCACATTCATTCTCTCAATGAAAGTCGGCAAAAGAGTTGAAAAGGAAAAAAAAAAAAAATACTAAGAAAGAAAAAAGAGATGAATGAAAAACTGGGGAAGTTGTTAGAATTGGGTTCCTTAGATACCCTTCTTAGAAAATATAATGTGAGGAGGAATAAGAGTCACTTTTAGATTAGATGTTAATAAGTGTCTTGTTCAATTAGAAGTAGGTATTGTTTGGAATTTCTTAACCTCATATTCGATACTAAGGATATATAAGTGGATGTGTGAGCTTACAAAAAAAGAAAGTGGAGGAAAAAAAGAAAAAAGAAAGCTTTTAGATTAGACGGTTCTCCTTTTCTTTGGTGCTCATGGGATTATTAAAGACACCTCGTGCAACCTCGGATGGAGTTAGAAGTGCTATGCAAGCACAGCTTCTTGGCATCCATTGATGGAGGACCATGATGTATCTTTCCAACTGTGAGAGAGTTTCTATTATCATCAGGTCCTTTTTGGTACTAAAGGAATTTAACAATACTTAGAAGTTATGCCTATGCAGTCAGGATAATCTTTCCGTTCCTCATGTGGCTGAACATTTATTTCACCTAAACTCTTTTTTCAATTCTTTAGGTACAAACTTCAACGTTGTAGAATGATTTTGCGGAGCGAATATGTCTGCTCTTCACCTGCTCTGGGATAGGGTCGAAGGTCAGTTGAGAAAGGCTGGCGTTCTTAAAAAATAAAGGATATGCAGCTGCTTTGAAAATCAACTCGTAGAATGGTCCTCAAAAAAGCTTCTGAAAAATGGTCTGAACTGCTGGGTTTGAATGAAATATAATTCAATCGCTCATGCATCATCTTAGCCATCATTATTAGACCAGAAGTCCTGGAACCGTTAATAATGTTTTGTAATTAATTATGCATATCTTCAGAAAAGTTTAGATTCAGATAAAGCAGCCTCAACTACTCTTGAGTGCCGCCATTGCACAGTTCATCTCCTCTCACCAAACAAAACTTATAAAAGTCAGGAGCCGTTTACATCAGTTTCTTTATATTGTTTCTCTTTTTCGCTTCCAAGTATGATTGCCACAGAGACAGGGGACATCTTCTCGTATATCTTGGCTATTGTGGCCTGCTTCAACTGTGTGGTCACCATTGTCGTGGGAAGCAGATTCAAACACTCCGCAGGGTGGTAATAGTTTAATGCAAGTATTTTGTTGAAGCGGGAGTATTATTATCTAATACATCAAACGCCTCAGAGAAAACAAGAATACAGACACAAGCTTAAGCAATGGGGCTTAATACAGCTTTATTTTCGGCTAATTATATGTGCATGTTAATGTTATTAATACAGCTTTTCATTTTTCCTTTGCTTTTTTTTTTTTTTTTTGGTTGCGCTTAACATACATTCAACTATATCTTAATGATATCGAAAGATGCAATTAGATCAACTTAAGTAATAGAACAGTCAGTGGCTTTGAAATTGATCAAGTGAATATAAAATTTCAAAGTGCAATTTATGTATCAAACCATGACAAACGCGTACAGGCATATGCATGGCTTGTCCGCGAAAAATAAAAGAAAAATTGTGGTGCAGTTTAATGGAATAGATTAATCTACATAGCTAGTATGCTACGTTTTCGACTTATTTGTCCTTTTTTATGGTTTCCTCAACTTTAAAAAATGTGGTCAAACAGAAAACACGTGAAATAATTCTGGGTTTTAAAAGCTCTTATTCCATTTTCATCACTTTGATTTCCCCTTTCTTATAAAATAGTACTTTAACGCTTAACGAACAATCATAATTTTATACCCCACTTGCAACTTTTAATGGTTGGTTGTCTACCAAGATGTTTGGAGAAGTATAGTACGTCGACAAAATAATGGTAATAGTAACGTTTCAAATATATTTTCTATTAAAGAATAGCAATAAAATCCAACACCATCGTCACCTCATCAAAGAAAATGATTCTGGGTGATCAGCCAAATGCTAGATTAATAGTCTTCAAAATAGGAATTGACAGTGCAGGGTGGGAGACCACAAATATATAAGTGCATAGAGAAGATAGTCAATGATAATTGGTTTAGGTCGTAATCATATCATTACTGATTTCGTGTGTAGATTTTCACCTTCTAAGATATCCATTGTGACCTTCATTTACTATCAAAGCTTCCATGCCAGTCCTATTCTTCACTATGACGGGTAAGGAAAAGGGGAGGGGGAGAGAGAGAGAGAGAGAGAGAAGGATGTGAACATTAATATGCTCAAAATTTAGTCAAAAGTGTGGATGTTCAATTAACTCATTCCCATTAGGCAGAAAAATCTAAACTACTGAAGAAAACTTTTTGTTTATTCAATAAACTTTTAAGAGATCCTTATACACCTAATAGTGTTACATCAAAAAGGGTTTTCTATCCGAGACCAGGTCAGTTTGTTTGAGCTTAGTCAAGCCGCCTTGCCTTGAGCTCCTAGATGCTTCTTTGAACTTTGTTTGATAGTTATAACAATCTCCGTAAATTTGAGCTTGCCTCAGCTAGTTTTATTTTTAAACAAACTATACGCATACATATATTTGTATATTTACATTCATATATACATATATAGCGAGAGCAAGATAGGGATTTGAATGTATCATTCTGGCCTCATCTAAGGCAAGCTTGACGGAGTTGAGAAGCTTCACTTGTTTATGGATACTACAATAAACATAAACAACCTATAACAAAATCGCGTCTCAAGATAATCAACAAAGGATTTGTCCGTTTCAGAAACCTGTTTGAACCATGCCGATGAGGTGAATGGTTTTTTGTTTTTTTGTTTTTAATCAGATAAAAGAAGGTGTGGGATAATTAGATGTCACTCTTGGAACTCGGCAAAGTGAATTTTTTGTGACATCTTTTCATGGCATAGAAAATAAGATCAAAGATTTACAAATAGCTTTTGGTCCCTCGGCGTGACTAGCAAGAGGGAGGAGCAGGTATTCTTAGTGGTCCAAAGACTTCCAAAGTCCTTCCCCTCTAACTTCGATGTCTTTGTTGCTTTACAGCCCATAATGACATCATTTGTGCACTGGTCAATATGGAGGTTAGGATAGTAGAGCTCAGCCGTGGTTTTCCTTCTAATCTTACCTCATTATCCACATCCACAAGTTACGTTGGGTCTTTATTTATATCTCCAAAGCACATCCCTTAACAAACTGTATACTTAAACAATCATGAAAGCATATTACCGTTTTCTACACTCTTTTGAAAAAAAAAAACCTTCCCTTCGACTTTTCTTATTAGACATGCTTTCCTGTATCGGTATCTTGGACTGGTAAACACCTTGTTCGTTTCCCCCACTCCAGAATATTTACCTTAAATAGGAATTTAAACAGGATTATAAGAAGGTTCTTTGACTAAACTTAACCTCTTTGTCTGAGGGATTGGTTTTGTGAAATGATTTTTAAACTGAGGTATGATTGCTGGAAGAGTTGGTGAAAAGAAATCTAGTTACCCAGCAATGACATTAACCAAAGGAGAACATTAATTAAAACGCTGGGACGTAAGCTCTTCAATGCTTTTCCAAGGAGATTAGTTCGATGGTCGTTCAAAATCAGTTGTGATCGCTAGAAGATTGTCAAAAATTTACTCACACAAGGAAGGTATAAATTAAAGAAGGAAATGGTTAACAACGGGGATTACATAACTGAAAGCTCATTACTGTGACCCGCCATTTCGTGTATGTCACAATAAGGATCATATGTAAGAAACGAGCTCAATATCTGAGTGACAAAATTATTTGCTTTTGATCTTAGGATTTTTGGCTTGAATCCCCCCATCTTTTTTACCTATCAAGAAAAAAGAATCATATATAAATTTCGTATAAACTAATTGGATTTTAGCCATAAATTCATGTGTTATATCTATTCATATAAACAAAGGCCAAGAGATGGAAAATCTAATGGAAACCAACTTCATGCAAAATAACATCGAGAAACCGTGCATCTTAAGGCATATGGTGTTCAGCCTTCCAATGGTTAAATAAGCCTGCAACGTTCGCTTTGTGTAACAGTATATACACAGAATAAATGATACGGATTAAGTGGCTTTTACTTTATCTGAACAAACAAGCCATTATGGCTCTTAAGTTAGTGTGGATTGGAGTCTAAATATGGCGGCTAGTGGATTTATTCCTTTCTACTTTATGGACTAAAAGTCAGTTTCTACTTGAGAAATTATGAGTATATTCTCCCTAGAACGTTAACAAGCCATAACAACTCCCTTTCATTTCAAGGAAAAATGTCTTGGTAACAGTTGGACTATCAGTCGCAGGAAAGCAAAAGGGAATACTGTTCCGTAACGTCAAGACCTGCTTCAAAAGGTTTGCTTTTAACTTCCCAGGCATTAAATTCGGGAGATTGCGAAATTCAACCCCGCAAGGTAAGCCTCCTTTTGGAATCTTAGCACGTATTTGCTATTACTTAAGAAAGAGATTAGACAAGCTGTATACTCTTTTCAAGCAACTGGGTGATGTTCTATGCATCGGCAAAACAAGAACAGTTTGATGCCAACGAAGCCCCATGCTAATTAAAGCTGTATACTCCCATTGCTAATTACCTAACGACCGTGATTCGTGGGCAAGAATGGACTCAAACTTTGGCAAGCTATGATGGTCCTGAGCTCCGGTAGACTTTCGGGGCCTTGGTGTTGAGCTGAATAAGGGTCCGGCCTAATCTGAGACTGGCCCAAAGTGTTTTCAGACCAGGGTCAAGACACTCAGAAATTCGTGCTTGGTTAAATAAGATAAAGGCGGCCACTGAAGTTAAGATGAACACTCTTTCTGGAATGTCCAAATATTTTCTCCTTGATCACGTGGACTACGTCGAAAGCTTTCCACAGGAAGAAAAATCTGTAGGTAAATGGTTAGTCACAGAGTTCTGTAACATAAAGCACCGAGATGAGAGTTAAATACTTTCCCAAGGGGGTAATCTCTTGAGGATGTAATAAAATTTCATCCAAGCAAGGAAAGCCTCTTTTCAGGTACAGTTACATAAGCTATAAATTGACTGCTATTGCATAGACCTGGTTAGGAGATACTCCATCAAGCATGCTGTATTTGGTCACTTAGCCCACTTCTTGGGCTGATCAAAAGTCAAGCATCACCAAGTAGGTTGTAGCTTAGGTGAATCAAATAACAATTAGACTAGAACGTTCATAATTGAACTTTCACCATTTTCATATGGTTAAAACATTGCAAGCAATGATTTGTAATCAACACTAAGTTAGATTGCTGAAAGATCGCAAGCTATGGTTCGTAATCAAGACAAGGTGATACTAACGTAGTGGATTGTGGTGTCAAGAACAATACAAGGCCAAATTTTACCATCTTTTTACAGGGTTGCTTATTTGGTTTTCCCAATAAGAATTAGTGCATAAATAATTTATCAAACATTACATGCGTAAGTAACAGCTTCTTTTTGTGATGATAACACGTTGGCTAAATAATTAGAGTGACAAACATTTACATTGTAAGATTGTCTGTTAGGCTATCTTCGTAATGCATTTTCCGGATATGCATTACAAATTTAATAAAATGAAAGTGAATTAGTTTTTGGAGATTCCAATGCATTACAAATTTAATAAAATGAAAGTGAATTAGTTTTTGGAGATTCCAAGAATGATTTATAGTCCCTCATTCTCCATCGTATTTGTAAAATGTTTACCTGCATCGGAATTATGTAGACCAATTTCTTGGAAATAATTACTCTACATTCCTTACAAACTTAACTCTTTAGTTCTGATTCATGTCCTCGTGTGTGACAAATCTTCTAAGCAATTCTTGTCAATAAATTCACAAAACTTGGAAGAAAAGACGAGATTCTTTTGACTTTAACATTCTAGAAGTAGTTTCCGGAAAGTTTCTTTTACGCTAGTTCAGCCCACGTTTCCCGCCAGCAATATGTTGGCAAGCAATTGATTATCATCATATTTACAGCCAACAATCTCTAAAAATTAAAGGACAAGATAGGAAAGTGTTGCACCTAATTACAATCGTGTTCTTATACAACAGTTTCAAACATGGTGATTTGCTACAGCTACAATCACAATCTTTGATTAGTCTTTGAACCACACCCTCACATATACATACATACATGTTGAGCGAATTAGTTATTTATGAAATCTGCATGCCGTGACATGGACTCTTACGACTGGGTCAAGGAGGATTTGCAAGGTAGGTGGGTTAGTTGTTATTTAAGGGTCAGATAAGGGACCTGCTTATACAGTGAAGTCCCTCGTCGGACAACGTTAGCTTGCAACTCGGGATTTCTCACAAGTCCAGTACGCTAAGAGGTGAAAACGCTATCATTTTGCCCTCGACATTTATTGCAGAAGACTCTAATGTGTTGCGTGAGTCTAAGCTGGACATTAACATGAATAAAGAAAAAGGGGAAGGAAGAAATATGAAGATCACGGAGTTGATATTGTTGCGACGAATCGAAGCTTAAAGTATTAAACAATAACATTTGTTCTGTATAAGAGTAGGCTCCTGAGTGACGTACGGTGCCTTTCATTCAATGGGTGATCCCACATAACAGTATAACTGGTAAAGTCTAAGAAATCTAGCTCATGCATGTAATGAACATGCATTTAGTTTACAAATGAATCTAAATCTTGTGATTTAGAGGGACGCCGCGTCTTCTATGAGTTCTGCCATGGCTCCAAAACTGCTTGTTTGCATTACAGAAGTTCAAGAATGAGAAATTGCATTAAGAAATGGACAAGAAAAAAAGAAAAACAAAGAAAGCAGAAAGGAATCACTAAACGTTTACGCTTTTGCAGAAAAGCTTCTATGAGGAAAAGTGAAACGAAGTTGAAAAGCATATCAACCAGGCACTTAGTTAAATATAACATGACAAGCTAAGAGTTAAAAGAGTAAAGACGAAACCTACTACATAATATCTTTCAGTCAAAGTCGCTTGCTTCATCTTCCATGATATCTCCCAAAGGTAAGGTGGCTGAAGAAGAGGGAGGGTTGGATATAACATCTGCGCAAATCTTCTTTTCAGTTTGGGCGACAACGGAACACTCCGCGAGGCTGAAACCGACTTGGGCAGAGCCGTTGATGGTGGGATAGTATATGAGATACCAAGTTGGTCATGGTCACTGCTATTGCCTGTATAAAGTTTCGAGCCATTTATCGGCTGAGAATCACTTGGTTGTGGTAGATGAGAAGCTTCAAAGTTGGGAAGATTTGACTGCATTTGAATAGGGATTTGTGAAGGAAATCCCATCAAGCCATTGACAAGTCCTTCAAGTTTGGGGTTCACCCGCAAATGCTCATAAAGATGATTGTCGGGGATAGACGATGACCCAAAATGATTTATTGCTTCAATAGCTGAAGTGGGAGCGGTATTCAGGACTTGGATTATGTTACTGAGCAATTGAAGCTTTGCAAGTTGTGCGGCATCTGATTGTAGCCTAACAACATTGTCCCAAGGATTTGTCAAATTGACAGCCGCAACCATTTGAGGAAGATTGGAAAGAATATTGAGGTCTGTTCGTGGCCGATGGGCGACTGGATCTACACCCATTTGGAGAAGCTTTTTCTTTAAATGGGTGTTCCAATAGTTCTTAATCTCGTTATCCGTCCGCCCTGGAAGATGGGTAGCTAATGGCCGATCACCTATAAGAAACCACAAAGCATTCACGATCACTGCTCTTCTAATTTCCGCAGAAAATATTTATTCCAGGGTTATTATTAAGAAGTGTCCCAAAGACTCTCGCATGGGACAGGAGCATGAAGAAAAATAAGCTTATAAGGAAACTTCCTTAAATACCAATTTTTAAGGAAGGTAATAGGCCAATAAAACTTTTAAGAGTTATTTTTCATAACTCAACGAGGCATACTATTTTGCTAACTTCTTGAGAAAAGATAAAAGTTTTAAAAGAATTACTTGTTTCCAAGAGCTGCATGTAGGTTGATGATGATCTGCTCTTCTTCCTCAGAAAACTTTCCCCTTTTGATACCAGGCCTCAGATAATTAATCCACCTAAGCCTGCAACTTTTTCCGCACCTGCTCAGGCCTGCAAGCTTCAGAAGTGCTTTCCACCTCCCACGGCCATGCTTCTCAATATAATCGACGAGCTTTCGATCCTCATCTGGGGTCCACGGTCCCTTCCTTAAACCATTTTCGTCGCAGCCCTGTGATCTTCCCATCATTTCTGCAGAAAAAGGATGAAAAGTTAATTTCTCCTAATGTTCTTTGCTTGTATTGGAGTTAAGATACTGAACGAAGGAGCAAAAGAAACTCAAACCTTCGATTTTTTTAGAGGAGAAGGACGAAGGTATTGGATTGGTTTTAGAAGTATAAAAGGAAAGTGCTAGTTATATAGTGTGCGGATGTTTGGGACTAACAAAAATATTTATCAAAGTGTAAGATACGAGTCTTCTTCTCCATTAGATGACTGAGGCGTCGGACAGTTTGCTTTTTAGCTATAGTTCCTTTTTCACACACTCACTATGCCTTAGCCGCGTTAGTTGCCATGTCGACTCCCATGTTAGATTATGCGCCACGTTATCCCTTGTGCAACGTCAGCATCAACCCTACAATGCTCGATTCTTGCAACGCGAGGAAACCCTAGCTACAATGATGTCCACACCTCCAATCAAAAATTAGCCTAGATTTTGCAAGTGATTTTATTTCCTTTCTTGTGAATTTTGTTCATTTCTTTCGATTCTTTGTAATTGCATATATTTTGGCTACAATTGCACTTGTAATTATCAAGAACTTTGTCAATACAATTCACATTTCACAATTCGTCATCTTTTTCAACCAAGTTAGGTTTCCAGTGAATGATTTTGATTTTCCACCAGAGGTACAAAAAAAAATCCTATTATTTTCTTTTAAGTGATCTTTAAAAGCTTCTAATCTCTATTTTTTCATAGATTTCATAACTTTTGTAGTATTGGAGTATATTCATTTGCTTTTGTACATTAAATTCTATTAATACAATCTAGTCTTTTTACAAACAAAAAAAAAAATCCTGTTACTTTCACCATTTGAAGATCACTGATTGAGCTCTAAAGTTCAATGCATGAAAGGAATCAACTCAAAGCTTTCTCTCATGACATGCAGATAACAAGGGTACAAACATAAGCGTACAAAAGGAAAGGGTTAATATGGTAGTAGTGCAGAGGACGTACGTAACCCCTTTGCAACGCAAGAAATGACCACTTGTGGAGCAAGGCAACGGCGACCTTCTCTGTAATTCATGCCGGGTCACGTCAGCAACAAGGGACAATTGTACTCTTGTTAAAACATAGAATGAAAACTGTAAGAGTCATTTCTTTTATAAATCTATCAAGGCACTTCACTTTCCCTAACATAGAGAGACACTACTACAACTTTGGGGAGGAACAATCAGATTGTCGGACATTATTATACCTAATAGACTTCCTATCAATAAACACATGCCAAGGTGAAAGGATGTGAGGAAAAAATATTATTGTTTAAAGATATAAAGATTATAAATTGTAATATATATTTACAACCTTAAAAAATTTAAATGCAATTTTTTAGCTGAAGCAATGAATGATTAATCGAACTATTTTGTACTATAAATTTTGAGATACATAAAATACATAAGAATTCACCAAAAAACAAAAAAAGGTGGTGTTGCCAACCCAATAGAAATATATATGACCATAATTCCTATGTTAACACTATTCCATCTTACCTAAGCTTTTAGATTAGATAGTTCTCGTTTTGCTTTGGTGCTCATAGCATGTACAGACACCTCCTGCAACCTCGGATGGAGTTAGAAGTGCTATGCAAGCACAGCTTTTTGGCGTCCATTGATTGAGAACCATGATGTATCTTCACATCCGTGAGATATTTCCTATTATCATCAGGTTCCCTTTGGTACTCCCTCATTGGAAAAGGAATTTATACCTATCGCGCTCAGCATGTCTCAAACCATGTTAGTTGACTACTATTACATAGACTTAATTAGGAGATACCCGATCAAGCATGCTGTATTTGATCAATGTGGCAATATGAATTAAGAAACTCCACTTTGGCAGGATTGGCGCTATATATATGTGACTGGAAAATCGACGAAAATGTTGAAATTCAGCATGTAGTTTCTTGAAGGAAACTACTAGCTATAAGAGTTAAGTTTAAATGCATGTCGTGAAGACCAATTAGGCTTGTAGCACTGTAGATCACCATGACAAGTAACCTTTCTTGGGATAATTTCACAACCAAATGTTGGTTTTTATTTTATTTTATGAATATGTGGGTTTATTTATCGAAAAATAAGATAGTGCAAAAGCTTAGGGGCATACCCTAGCATTATAATTTATCTAAAAAAAATTGAATGTGAAATCCTCCAACTATGACACAATAAAATATTTATCTAAGAGAGTTTGATATTCTTAAATAGAGATGCCCTTCCATGTACTACTTTTCTGATCCTACCCAATAAAATTGATATTTCAACAATCTTATTTTAAAAACATTTACGATTTCGTTCAAACCATATATAATACATGCAAGTTAAGAAAGAAAGTTTAAGAAGTTTTGCAGTCAAATCTTTGTCTTTCATTGTTTTGACCATCCATTGTAGTTCAAAATTTCAATCATCAATGTTCCTATGTATACCTTGTTCTACAAGTATACTCCAACATATTTGCCTAATCCAAGAACATTGAAAAAACAAGTGAGACCTACTTTCCAATTGAAAACCACATAAATAGAGATGCCCTTTTATGTACCACTTTCCTGATCCTAGCCAATAAAATTGATATTTAAACAATCTTATTTTAGAAACATTTACGATTTTGTTCAAACCATATACAATACATGCAAGTTAAGAAAGAAAGTTTAAAAAGTTTTGCAATTAAATCTTTGCGTTTCATTGTTTTGACCATCCATTGTAGTTCAGAATTTCAATCATCAATGTTCCTATGTATACCTTGTTCTACAAGTATACTCCAACATATTTGCCTAGTCCAAGAACATTGAAAAAACAAGTGAGACCTACTTTCCAATTGAAAACCACATAAATTACAAGATAGGTCAATTGAGGGAAGCCATCAAGATACCACATCTGTTATGGAAAGTCTGTCTCTACATATAAGTCATCCAATAAAATTATATTTGTTAATTCCACTTAAACGTATCAAGTCATGCCATTTAACCTCAATATTAACCTAGCGCAAATCATTATATGTCTCTTTACAACAATAAGAAAGTATGGAGAGTATAAATATGAGAATTGGTTGTAATTTAAGAAGACCTATCCAACTCCATGCCATGTTTCCTTTAATATTAAGATGCATAACTGAAACACTCCTACATTTAGTATTATAAATATATTTACTCCATAAAGATGAGCTTGGATAATTGATGAGATTCTAGAGTGACCTCCCTAATAAAACTTCATTCCATACTTTAAGATCTATGTATACCTTGTTGTGCAAGTATACTCTACCATATTTGTCCAATCTTAGGACATTGAAAAAACAAGTGAGACCTATTTTTCAATTAAGAACCACAAAAATCACAACATAGGTCAATTGAGGGAAGCCATTGAGATACCACATTTGTTGTAGAAAGTCTATCTCTACATATAAGCTATATAATAAAATTATGTTTGTTAATTCCATTTGACCATATCAAGTCATGCCATTTAACCTCAATATCAACCTGGCGCAAATTATTATATGTCTCTTTACAATAATAAGAAAATCTGGAGAGTGTAGATATTAGAATTGGTCATAATTTAAGAAGACATTTCCAACTTCATGCCATACTTCATTTGATATTATGATGCATAACTAAAACTCTCTTACATTTAGGACTATAAATCCATCTACTTCATAAAGATGAGCTTAGATAATTGATGAGATTCCAGAGTAACCTCCCCAACAAAATCTTATTCCACATTTTAAGATCTAGTAGCCCAAGTACTTCTTCCTTTTCAGGTGAACAAAGAACTTGCCAAGTAACCTTGTGAGTTTTATAATTTTAAAATTCTCTATCCATAGAAAGTGTTTAATCTTCTTCTCAATTTCATAAGTAGTTTGCTTTGGGAGAAGGAACATTTGCCAAATGTTGGTATTTTAGTTTGTGCTTATTTTAGAATTTTTGTAATATAGTTTACATTTATGCTAATGTGTTCTGGTGTGCTTTTCTGTTGCTTTAGATATCTTTTATCGAGGATGTATATTCCAAAATGTTTGCTCGGTAGGGCTAGAATTTTCTAGTCCGTTTCAAATTTTAGAGTTCCAAAATGTTTGCTTACTAAAAGTTGATCCAGCAAAAGACTTCGTTTTTGCAATGTTTCTTTCAAGCATTGAAAAAAAATGTGACGGCTCAATAATAACTCCTTCATCCTTGCGGGTAAATCTCGTTAAATCACCAAAATTGAGGTTTGAGATGATAGGCCGGCGCCATTGACGAGCAGCCACAGGCTTGGAGTCAGAAGAGAGAAGCCCATCTGTCAGGGTTCCATCCTCTACGTCGAGATGTCTTTGCCTTACCTCCCAACGAGCGAAAAGCGCAGTCCCTTTGATCACGGCATCCCCGAATTATAGTATGACTATAGCCTTGTTAATAAGTATAATACCTGATGTTTGTAACTTCATTTTCCTATATAGGGCTTATGTGTGTCCAGTCTTGTCACTATACTGACCAAGCTTTAACATCTTCATGGAGCCCTTAAAGGCAAAGACATTCTTAGAGCTAACGAGAATGCAGAGCTTTTTTTGAGTGAGATTATTAGGAGTTAAACTATGCCCAAAAACTGTGACCGAATACTTTCTTGTCATCTTGTTTATTTTCTTAGTTGTTTCTATTGGTATTCGTAATTCTAGATCTGCTTTATCTCACCAGAAAAAAAAAAAAAAAAATCACATGTCAGGTTCATCATTCAAGATTTGCGTATTTTTATTGCTTTTGTTTCCTTCCTACACCTAATCTTACTCGATTAGTTTTGTATTAATTGATCCATCCCTATAGTGTTCGCATGCTGATAAAAGTACAATACCTATTTATATTATTAAAAAAATGTGAAAATTCGTACAAAAAGAAAGGAACCTTTTAATGACACATCCTTCACGACAAAGAGGATAAGAGAGATGGATTACAAACAATTCTTGCCATACAATCAAGCATTTTGACAATCCGAAGGACCCACAGAAAAGTCATTGGCCAAACGCCAGAACGAAATCATAGACTGAGAAGGAAACTTGTGAGAAAAAATAGTGAAGATGCGTGGCCAAGTTTCTCAAGATACACAAGTGGAGGTGCCTGCTACAGTGGTGTGGGATGTCTACCGTGGCCTTGAGCTCGGGAAGCTCGTAGACGAATTGCTTCCTGACGTGGTTGGCCGAGTGGAACTTGTGGAAGGTGATGGAGGTGTCGGAACAATCATGAAGGTTACCTTTCCACCAGGTATGCTTGTACAAGAGTCTTGAACAACCAGGATGAAATAATTCCTGTTCTTAATTGGCAATTTAGGTGATTCCTTTGTTTCTGACTATCTTCCAAGAACTCATGTAGCTTATTTAACTAAGATTATGATGACCCAATTATTAATTCAAAGTTACGGACTGATATTGTTAAGAATCCCGACTAGAGTTTTTAGTTCACTAGATTTTCGCTTCCTCTTTTCTAGTTTTATCATGACGAATTATAGCATTTGTCTTTATAGTCTAATGGTATTTTACTTTCTTGAGATCTAGAGATTTGTGGTTTCACTAGGTACTAAGTGTGGATTTGCGTACAATCAGGCAAATAAGGAACCTATTTTTTCTATCGATTCTGGACGGTGGGAAAGAAAAAAAAAAAGACATCGTTTGGGATTTCGTCCAAGATGGTTATCATTGCTCTGTAGCCGGTGTATGTGAAATTATAAATGGGGTATTGAAAATTACAGTAAATGCATTACGCTTTTTCCAACAAATACATTACTACGTGAAGAATGAAGGGTTAACAGTGTAATTTATTGTGGCTAGGAACTCCTGGAGCTAGCTATTTGAAGGAAAGATTTACAGAGATTGATGACAACAAGCGTTTCAAGGAAACAGAGGTTATTGAAGGAGAATATAAAGATTTGGGTTTTCTTCTTTACCGGGTGCGCCTTGAGATCATTGAGAACGGCCCTGAATCAACTATTGTCCGATCAACTGTGGAGTATGATGTAGATGATAAATTTGCCCAGAATGCATCTCTTGTCACCACTAAGCCACTCTAAACTATAGCAGAAGTTGTGGGGAGGTATTTAGCTGAGAAGAAAGCCGCCACTCATTAGAATCAGTCATATAAAACACGTATGCTCAAGAAGCCATGAACACCATGCTCAGCCATCAAAGAATAAATTGGGGAAGAAACAATGGGTCGGGTCGTTAATTTTGCTATGCCACATTGTATTTGGTATGTGCTTAATTCACTGTAGTCCAATTTTTCCTACTGAATTAAACTTCTTTATTCACTATTAACAAGCCCACGAACCCACCAACTTGCAACAGATCTATAAGCACTGGAATCCAACACAGTCTCCTTATGATGAGCCTTCCTGAGCAATAAAAGCAAGGAGATGTCAAACTCGCCGACTGTTATTTTACTCGGTTATGAACGAAGCTTTTCATAAGAACAAAAACAAAAGAACAAAGTTCACCAGCTTGGACAGATGTCATCTGAGAGTGACCTTTGCAAAAAGAAATGGTTCCACCATTTTGAATTATTTTCTTTTGCTTGTCTCATCATCAGGCAACAAATATTATAAGCCTGCCGACCTTATCCTTACGTTCTCCTGAAAGTTTATATGTATCCCATAGAAAAAGCTAATGCCATAACCAATCCCTGAGAAGAAAGATGGTTCAGCAACTCTCACACGAGGTGGAGGTAAAGGTGTCTGCTGCTGAAGCATGGGAGCTCTACGGCACGCTGCGTTTGGCAAAACTTATAGGGAAAGAATTTTCCAATGTCTTTGAGAAGATTGAAGTCATAGAAGGTGATGGAGGGGCTGGGACTGTTCTCAGGATTACATATGCACCAGGTACCATAAAGCAATACAGGTTCATGAATTTTTTCCCCCCTTTTTTCATTTAAGTTTCTACCAGTATTCTATTCCATAAAACAAGAAAGTCTGTAGAAGTATGGATTTACTATTTTGTGGTATTGAAAATGGTTTGAGATAAAAGGTACGGTAGGCTGAAAAGAAGAAGAAATCCAGAGTAATTTCTTCTACCTGTCAGAAACCGGAATGATATCCGGTATAAGCCGGAACAGAAACAATAGAGAAAAACTATTCTGTATTCGATGATTTGCTTTGATACAAGGCGTTCCCTATATATAGGTCTGTACTACTAAACTATAAAGGAATGGGTTTAATTACATGGATTATACAAGGGTGAGAATCGTTATTGTTTCCGGTGAGGCTTGAGATTGCCGGAAGTATTTTGGGAATATTTCCTGATTCTATTCTCAGGATTTGAATCCCGTGTTTCTTCCTTCCTTGTTTGAAAAGAGAAAGTTTTGGTTTCTCTTTTGGTATTTGTTTTCCATGTTTGTTTTGCCTTGATATTGTGGTTGGTGAGAGATTCTTTCCTTGCCGGAAGTTGATCGGGAGTTGCAGAGATTGTGCGGCGCTTCAATGTTTGAGATGGTGAAGGGCTGACGTGTGCAGTCTTGCTGAGTGCTGGTGGGTCCCGCACATGGAGAGAGGTTGTTGAATTGAATAGTGGTTGCTGATGTGGAAATTCTGCACGGGTGATTGACTTTTCTTTGGTTGTGACTTTATCTTCTAATAGTTTGCTTAAGCATAGAAGCAAAAGTTAGATTTTCCTGACCTTTTTGATATTGGAACAAAATTTCTAAAACAAGTTTGAAGTTTACTTTCTTATGTTTTGAAAGGTCCAAAGTTGCAATTTGAAATATTCCTTTTTTTTTATTTAACTAATTTTTACTGAATTAGGTGCACTCGGTTTTACTGGTTTGATCGAGAAATTCACAACTATCGACAACGAAAAACGGCTGAAAGTAGCAGAAGTAATTAAAGGAGGATTTCTTGATTTGGGATTTACCCTTTATCGTATTATCTATGAAGTTATTGAGAAGGGGGACGATTCGTGCGTAACCAAGGTTACAATTGAATATGATGTCAAGGAAGAGGCAGCTGCTAATGCCTCATATGTGAAGATTGAACGATCAATAAGAATAACAGAAATTGCCAACAATTATCTCATCAAAAGCAAAGCTGCTAAGGATGTACATCTAGCATGAAACTTGTGATCTCCTCATGAAATATCATCCTAAGAAATAAAATCGTTATCCTTGCTTAATAAGCCGATTGGTCTCTTGCCATCATTATGTAGCAGATTCTACTAAAAAAACTCTTGATTTTGATATTATGTTGAAACTTCTAGTGGTTGATTGTATAGAAATAACAGTGATGCCTGACTTTTGCGGCTCTTTTTAAACGAAGAAACTCGGTGCTGTGGGCTTCCAGCTCTTATATGAGAGGATTACTCCTCGGCCTAGTGATGGAACCGATCGCATCAACATGTGCATTTATCTACTTTTGAAAGGAGGATTAGCTTCGTAATCTCATTGTAAACGAAAATTTCAAATAGCGGAAATATTTGTGGTACAAGAAACTGTAATCTTGGCAAAAGAGTAGCTCGCACCACGGCTTTATGGTTTAGAATGATTGAATTCAAGCTGGATTTGGTGAATGAAAAGATAACGGATTAAAACCATTGTACATTCATGAATCATGAATGATTATTATATAAGTATGTTTTACAGTCCTTAGATTCAATCAACTCTAATATACAATAGACAATAATTGTTGGCATAGTTTCTTCCTTCTTCTCTGGCGTGAAGTTCCTCAATCTGCTGCACAATCAATCTACGGGAGAAGATCAACTCTTAATTTTCTTGGCCAACAGCAAGAAGGAGGTGAATGTGGACGTGTTCTGCTAGCAGAAGTTTGTTAGATGAGAGTCCTACATCAAATTTTAAGATGAAATTTAAATCAAATAAAGATTTTTAACCCTTGACCTAGGTTTTAGATTAAATTTTGTTAGAAATAAGCGTACAATCCAATTTAAAGTTAGTTTAAAGGTTGGACAATCTTTTTTTTCATTTAAGTTTTACTTTAGGATCCACTAAGTTTCATTAAACTCCAAAGTCACATAAGGTTGAGCAAAGTTAACTTGGACTTTAATATTGTATTAGGAAATCTAAAAGTCTAACATAAAAGTTAATTCAAGAGTTGGGAGAATATTCTTTTATATTTAAACACCACCCAAAGATAAGACTCCTAAAATAAAACCTAAATTAAAGAAAGGTGGACTTAGCTTTTAAATTGGGCCTTCTAACACTCATATGAAGGACTTTTCTGCAACTGAGCAGCAACGTGAACAAATCTCCACTCAGAATATGCCAATTCTTACATGGTTCAATAAAAACCTTAGTTGTTGTCATGCGAGCCACATCCCGGCTGCATAGGAAGCTTTGACTGTCAAATTTCCAAGACAATGAGCCTGTAACTAGACCTTGTCCCTATTATGTGTGGGAAATTCGACTCACAACCAAAAGAAGAAGAGAGAAAGATGGTTGAGCACCTCTAACGAGGTGGAAGACGGCTTGTGAATTGGAGCTACTTAGTACGCTTCAGTTAGCAAACGAAAGAGAAACCACTGAAAGGTCAACTGGTCAAGGTTGTACGCAAACCAAGCACGGGTTTTCGATAAGCCAAACAAGAATTTATCTAAGCTTCAGTCAAGTGATTTATCTTGTTTGAGCATGAAACGTCATAAATTATGAAGCTTTAAGGTTCAAGTGTATAGAGACTGCATCCTGACTTTAGAGTGATCTCAAAGAATGAAGTGAGAAGCACGAGACTAGCGATTGGTGAGCAAGCATAAAGCCGACGATGTTAAAAGATGTTGAATTGGTCAAAAGGTTGATTGGTGAGTTCTTTTTTCTTTTTTTTTTGTTTGGTATTCGTTTCTTAGAAACATCGATATATTTTTGCACTTGGTTGGGCCCTCCGATTGGCCTTTCTGTAGAAAATTCTCTTGTACCATGTGCAATAGAGGTTGCTGTTTTCTATAGCATGGATTATCTAACTAATGATATGTATATAGTATTCACGTAGACATAAGATGCTCTTCTGCCCGATTCATTTCGCTTGAATTAGGTGCACTTCAGTTTTTATAAACGTCCTCTAAGGTTGATGACAAAAAGTGCTCAAAAAGGCAACAAGGATCAAAAGAGGATATTCAAGTATGATCTATTTTAATTGTGTTTTGTCTGAAAATGATAAAGAAAAATAATGATTTGAGTAAAATCAAACCCACGTGATTCATGTATAATGAAAAAAATGATATATGCATAATCAAACGCTTGTAATTCATGTACAATCAAAGTAATAATTTATGTCTAATCAAATCCATATGATTCATCTGCTAAACTTCTTAATATATATTTCTTACCTTGTAGTTTTGTAGATAAGCTAAATGAAATAAAGGTGCTTTGTGGAAAAAAAAAAATTAATATGCCTATTCTCTTATGTCTAATCAAATCCATATGATTCATATGCAAAACTTCTAAATATAATGAAAGAAATGATATATGTATAATCAAACACCCATAATTCATGTACAATCAAGCAATAATTTATGTCTAATCAAATTCATATGATTCATATGATTCATCTACTAAACTTCTTAATATATATTTCGTAGCTTGCAATTTTCTAGATAAGCTAAATGAAATAGAAGATGCTTTGTGGAAAAAACAATTGATACTCTATTCTCTTAGCAAAAGTAGATAAAGTTACATAAAAGAGTTTTTTATTTAAAAATATAAAATTATCCTAAGAAAATTTTATTTCAAATGAGATTTGGAGGTTTTTTACTTTTATTTTTTTGTAGATGCACTAACTTTTGTAATCCTAGAGTATGCTAATGTACTTCTATATTTTAATATTTATTAATATAATTTACCTTTCCACCCAAAAAGAAAAACCCACATGATTCGTGCATACCAAAAAAATGATTTGTATGTAGTCAAATCCACGTGATTTATGTATAATCAACATAATGACTTATAGATAATCAAACCCATGTGATCAAACCCACATGATTTATGTGTAATCAAAGAAATGACTTATATATAATCAAACCCATGTGATTCATTTATATCAGCAATAACTTATGTATGGTTCAAGCCACGTGATTCTTGCATAACCAAAACAATGATTTATGTATGCACTACTGAACCCTATACAAAGGTTGCAGTAGGAACCATATCTAATCTAATCATGGACAGAGCTTTCAAACGGAATAGTGGTAATTTGGTACTTTTAGATGATTTATAAAGAAACCTCCAATATTAATTTAATAACTTAAACTTTGTCTAATTATTTCTTACCTCGGTGGAGTAGGGTGAGGTGGCATTTGTTTTGGTGTTTGGAGGGGTTCTCACTTTATTTTAAGCTTGATTAGAAGAGACCACACTTTCGATATGACTTTGATCCTGCACAAAACATCAATTAACATTAGAATTAAACTCAGCTTTATTATATTCTGTTTATGCAATGAAAACTTTTCGGAGTACCAAATTTTAACCAGTTTAGGATACAAGGACATCGTTCTCGTTAATAGTGAGTTCTTTTGAACTTCACTAATCAGTAATCAGTTCTAAATCTTTTATTTTACTTGGTTATGAACGAAGCTTTTGATGAAAACAAAAGTATATAAATAAATAAACAAAAACAAAGTTCGCCAGCTGGGACATATGTCGTCTAAGAGTGTTCTTTACAAAAGAAATGCTTCCGCCTGAAACCAGAAGGGCTTAGAGTACCAACTCTTGCGCAACTAGCTACAACGTTGCATATGTTACTAACAGTTCCGAGTAATTTCCTTTTGCTGTCGTCTCATTAGGCAACAACTAGTATTCTAGCAAGAAAGGAATCTTTTGAGGATGATTTCTGCCAAATGTTATGAGCTTGACTTATCCTTACCTACTCTTGAAAGGCTATATATATCCTATAGAAAGCTAATGCCATAACAATCCCCACCAAGAAAGATGGTTCAGCAACTCTCACACGAGGTGGAGGTAAAGGTGCCTGCTAATGAAGCATGGAAGGTCTTCGGCTCGCTTCGTCTGGCAAGACTTGCTGTGGAGGAACTTCCCAATATCTATGAGAAAATTGAGGTCATAGAAGGTGATGGGGGGGCTGGGACTGTTCTCAAGATTACCCTCGCTCCAGGTATCTCAAAGCAGTACAAGTCCATGAATATCTTTTTCCTTCTTCTTTTTTCTCAGATGGCTTAGAACCCTAACAAACTTTGCTTGAATGGCCTAAATTGGAAAGTAGTGGCCTAAAGTTGCAATTTGAATTATTCTTTTTTTATTCAACTATTTTTTGTTGAATTAGGTACACCTGGGTTTACTGGTTTGACCGAGAAGTTCACAACTATCGACAATGAAAAACGTTTGAAAGAAGCTGAAATAATTGAAGGAGGATTTCTTGATTTGGGGTTTACCTTTTATCGGGCTCGCCTTGAGGTGATTGAGAAAGATGAAGATTCGTGCATAATCAAGATAACAATTGAATATGATGTCAAGGAAGAAGCAGCTGCTAATGTCTCGTATGTGAAAATTGAACGACCAGTAAAACTTATAGAAATTGTTAACAATTACCTCATCAAAAGCAAAGCTGCTAAAGATGTAAATTTAGTACGAGATTTATGATCTCTGTATGTAATGTCGTCTTTCCTAATAAAATTGTGTACTTACGGTATTCATCATAATTTTTTTGTTCTTATTGAGTAATTAAAATCTTCAAAAAGTGATAACAAAAGACTATTCATGCATCGTTTGAACAGGACACCATTTTCGTCATCCATGAATAATAAGCCGATTGATCACATGCCATCGTTACGTGGCAGACTAAAACTAAAGAAATCTCGTTCCATGTAGTGTCCACTATAAACAATGGAATTTTAGAATTCTTAGCCTGTTACCCATCTTAAGAAACCCCGTGTCTTGAATACCCTACCATGAACAAAAGAAGCTTTGAATTTGAGTGGAAGGCTTCACACGAGATTTCCTATGACCAGATTAAGGATATTAGAAATCTTTTGGAACATTGTCACAAGACATAAGGAAAAGGAAAAGAGAGATAAAGCAGGCAAGTGGTTGAATTCAATTGTGTTGAATTTGCTATGAATTACAATGTACATGGGGGCTTCTATTTATAGAGAATTAATCCCATATTATTATGTCTGATAATTGACTATACATGAAAATAATAAAGGAAATGATAACAAATTGTAGTTCAATAATCCTAGGTAATCCAGAGAAGACAGGTGCTTCCCCAGCCATTTTAGAATCTTAGCATCAAAGCCAAAGAATAAATGGACATAAAAAGAAGGGAATTAACCCAGACTTATGAATTTGTGTGATAATTTTTACATTTACATATTACTCAAAGATTATTTATTTGTCCTATGAGACTTTCATTCTTAATAAAAATTTCAAATAGCCAAAACATTTGCAGCACAAGAAACTATGATCTTAGCATAAAAGTAGGTCGCAGCAGGCTATATGATTTTGAATGACCGAATTCAAGCTGGATTTTCTGAATGGAAAGATAACGGATTAAAACATTCCGTATATTCATGAAGCTTGAATTATTATTACATAAGTCTGTTTTACAGTCTGTGGATTCGGTCAACTTCAATACACTATAGACAATAATTGCTGGCATGGTTTCTTCCTTCTCTGGCGTGTAGTCCTTTTTTATTAAAACCTTCTGCACAATACTAGGAGACGATCAGCTCCTGATTTTCTTGGACTAATAGCAGGAAGTGGGTGTGCACTCTGCAAGCAGAATTCTGCTCATGTGGAGGAATCTTCTGCACCTGGGTAGCAATGCAAACAAACCTCAACATTGAATATGCCAATTCTTGCATAGTTAGATAAAACCTTGTTCTTTTCCTAAAAGCACATGTGACATGCCATACAGCAGCTGCAGGAAGCCGCACAAATTTCCAAAGTAATGAGCCTCTAGCTAGACGCTGTCCTAGGAAATTTGACTCAACCAAAAGAAGAGAAGAAAGATGTTTGGGCACCTCTCACGGGATGTGGAGGTAAACATGACAGCTTGTGAAGCGTTGGGGCTACTTAGCATCTGGATCGTAGAAGGCGAAGGCTCCAGGATTCTGACTTCATAAATATTTTGAGAACCACTGAGGGGTCAACAAGCAAGGTTGTACATATATCAAGTAGAAGTTCTCAGTAAGTACATAAAATATAAGGTTAATTTAGATACCATTTGTTATATGTCTCAACCATTATACTAAAAGATTAAAGTATAATAATTGATCTCAACATATTTCATTTAAATATCATCCACAACTCAAGTCTATAAACTTAACCCTGTCACAAACCCTAAACCAACAGGATTGTTGCATAAGCAAAGCAATGATTTATTACTCCCGAGCCGTTGACAAAGGTTGTAGTAATCACCAACTATTCTTATCCTGGACAAGGCTGTCAAACATGGTAGTGGTAAATCTGGTATTTTACATAGCACAAGAATCTTTTGATTATTTATACCGAAACCTCCGATATTAATTCAATAATTTAACTTCTATTTAATTATTTCTTATTGGCAGTTCTGTCTGTTTTTTATGAGCCCTAGCACATTGGGTGGGTGCGGGGCTTCTCCTCGTGTGTCTTTTCTGCAATAAATATTTCGGAAGTCTACCATCCATTACCAACAAGAGATTGCTACCTCGCAACACTCGTAGCTACGAGAGCATCAATGAGCATTGCAGTTCAACTCAGCCTTATTGTATTATGTTGTGCAGTTTTTACCAGTTTGGAGTGCAATGCTCTCATTTCAAACATAGTCATTGTTCTCATTAATGAATCAAGGATAAGTTCTTTTGAATAATAATTAGTCAGTAATTTCTGGCACTTCTTTAAAAATGATTCAACTTTTTCCCTTAAAATTGATAACTAAGTGAAGGATATACTTGAACATGTAAGAAGAATACTAGATCAAGATATTCATGATGTGAAACAATTACAAATTTTAGCAAGAAGAACAAGAAACAAAGTTTGTCAGCTTAGAGATATGTGTTATGAGTGTGATCTTTACGAAAGAAATTAAGCCAACAAAAATATAGAATTCTCGTTGGAAATCCAATATTCTAAATAGTATCGGGATCCTTGGGTAATGATTTCTAGCAAAAACTATGAGCACGCTGACCACGCCAATGCCAACTTTCGAGACTATATATAGGACAGGAAACCTAAGGTTCGTAACATCCTCAAAGAAAAACAAGGATGGTTGGGCAACTCTCACATGAGGCGGAAGTAAACGTGCCTGCTAGTGAAGCGTGGAGGCTCTGTGGCTCGCTTCGCTTGATAAGACTTCTGAAAAAGAGCTCTCGAATGTCTTTCAGAAGATTGAGGTCGGAGAAGGTGATGGACGGATCGGGACTGTTCTCAAGTTGACATATCAACCAGGTATTGCAAACCAGTGGAAGTTTGTGAATAATTGTAATCCTTTTTTTTTTTTTTTTTGGCCGTTTTCCTTTTTGAGTTTCTCGTAGTATTGTCTTTGCTAGTAGTGACACTAGTTTCATGGAGCCTACCATAGTAGCCTTCCATCAGTTACTGAAATACCAAGTTGCCGTTCTACAGAAACATATAAACATATTTAAGATTCTCTTAGCCTTTGTAGATGTCGAAATGTATGTTGCAAGGTCCCAACTTTAACACTTACCCCCATCCCTTACCTAGCAAAAAAAAAATGTTTAAGGTTCTATTTTGTTTAAAATGATATCAAATTTCAATATGAATTCTTCATTTTTCTTTACTTGAATTTTCATTTCCATTATGTTAGGCATTATACCTGGAATTACTAGTTACCTGGAGAAGTTCACAGTAGTGGACAATGAGAAACGCATGAAAGAAACAGAGGTGATTGAAGGAGGATATCTCGACTTGGAATTTACTCTTTATCGTCTACGCTTCGAAATCCTTGAGAAGGATCGTGATTCATGCCTAATCAAATCAACAATTGAGTATGATGTCAAGGAAGAGGCCGCATCTAATGCCTCTTATGTGACTACTGAGCCAGTGATAAAAGTTACAGAAGTTGCCATCAATTATCTTCTCAAATGCAAAACGATATGAGATGCAGATTCATCATGAAGTTTGTGATCCTTCAATAAAATGTCATCTTCAGAAATAAAGTTAAGAATTTGAGTTGTTTCATATATCTGTTTTTTACTTTAATTAAAATATTGAAAAAGTTACAGAAAACTATGAAGTCTTGTGTTGCAACCGAAATCGATACAAGTCTTCCACAATAAATACAGATTTGATCTTCTTCTCTGAATACCATCATTCAACATCCTGGCCCTACTGATTTGTGTCCAATGCTGTCATCTACCATATGACCATCAGTTACTTCATTACATGACTAAGAAGGTCCAACCGCCACCCATTATAGTAAAGGTGAAAGGTGTAAACTCGAGGAGAAATTCAACACAAGTTTATTGACAAAAATAAAATAAAATAAAAAGAGGAAATGATTCCAGAACGCGAAAACTCCATGATTTATTTGACTTTTGACTCGTTACTTGCATCTTACCAGAAAAGAGGCGAATCTTTTAATGGCATATTCCTTGCTGATACCTTACTTAATAAGATGTTTATCTTCTCTATTAAAAACCAATTGTTAAAGGAAAGAGCATTAAAATTTCTATGGCAAATCTCCTCCTGGAATTGTTCCACTACAGTTCAAATATGAGCATAGTAGCATGATTTCCAGGAGCATTGTTCTCATTAATGGTCAAATATGAGTTGATAGAAGAAAATCAATGTTTGTTGTAACTAAGGGATAACACATAATATGGACTAAATCTTGTTATTTTTTCACACAATACAAAAGAATCTTGATCTTACGTTTATAGCCAAAAGCAATAGAGTAAACTAAGGGAAGCATGTCAAAAAGTAACATTGACTATTGGCAAGGAAACTACATGAAAATTATGGTGAGAATAGGGTTACTTAGTCAGTGCCTCTTTGTAGACTATGTGAAGTTATGTAGTCATCCAACATAGATGAAGGAATGGTGCACCCAAGTGGATAATTCTTTTAAAATGTGGAGGTGCTGTCCCTTTTACATGTCTCATAAAATTCCAAGAAGTTCAAATAAAGTTCAAGATAAAGTCTTCAAGACAATGCCACCACATCGACATTGTTGATCCTCAAGAATAGTCATCTCCCTCTTCACTTGGGTCAACTAAAGGGGCGGAATGAGGCTTCTTATCCAGGAGAGAGAGAGAGAGAGAGAGAGAGAGAGAGTTGGTGATTGACTTGGAGACAATCTGGAAAGGGTCTTGGTTCTCGACAGAAGATGAGGCAACATTTTTGACTTTACTCGGCTTTGGTTCTTCCTCTATCTCGATTGCTCTAACACTGACCTGCTCAAGGTGAGCTTTTTTCGTAAGCCGGTTAATGATCTTGTTCGTTAATGAAAACAATGCGGAAAGAGTCCTTTTTGTAAGTTCAATAGCGACATTGAACTAACCTGTCGCCAAGGGCGAGCTCGCGAAAACCTTGCAAATCGTGATTCTTTTAATTAATGGTGAGGTTTTTCAAACAATGAAAAGCCGCAAGGTTACCTGGTATGAGGACTAATCAGTACTACCTTCTCTTTTCTTTTTACCTTCTTTGTTTTCTTCTACTTGTATATAAACAATAATTTTCACAAGAAGAATAAAAGAAAAAACGTTTGCCGGCTTGGAGCGACCTTTACTATGGAAATGAAGCCAATTAAACTATAGTGTTTAGAACACCAACTCTTACATGATTGAATAGGATCTTGAAGTGTAGATACCAGACTTACTAGATACCCAAAATTATTGCGTTTTTGTTCATTTCCCATTAGCTCTCTTGTATCATCAAATATTCTATCAGTATAGGAATCAACTACAAGATGAGCATGTAAATCCTGTCCGTACCTGCTTTCTGGGGCTATATAATACCACACAAATCTAATGCTCTCAACATCTCCTCAGAGGCAAAGATGGTTGGGCAACTCTCCCATGAGACGGCGGTAAACTTGCCGGCGAGTGAAGTGTGGGAAGTCTATAGCACCCTTCGGCTGCCCAAAATTGTGGAAGAAGAGCTTACGAGTATCTTTGAGAAGATTGAGCTCGTTGAAGGCGATGGAGGGGTTGGAACTGTTCTCAAGCTGACATTTGTACCAGGTACGTGCGAAGCAATTGAAGTTGGTGAAAAATATTGAATAAATAAATAAATTCTTGTATGAATTCTTCTTTTTTCTTTACTTCAACTCTTTTTTACTGAATTAGGTATTCCTGGAGTTTCTAATTACAAGGAGAAGTTCACAATAATTGATAACGAAAAACGTATCAAAGAAACGGAGGTGGTTGAAGGAGGATATCTCGATATGGGATTCACTCTTTATCGTGTTCGTTTCGAGATCTTTGAGAAGGATCATGATTCATGCTCAATCAAATCAACAATTGAGTATGACATCAAAGAAGAGGCAGCTGCTAATGCCTCATATGTGACCATTGAGCCACTGATGAAAGTTACAGAAGTAGTCATCAATCGTCTTATCAAGAGCAAAAATGTCAAAGATGCACATTCATCATGAAACTAGTGTTTTTTCGGTGAAATGTCATCTTCAAAAATAAAGTTATGAACTTGTGCTGTCTCATCATATGTAGCTTTCTTGTTAAATAATGTGATAAAGCATCTTTCTTGTTAAATTATGAAGTGTCCACTAGCAATAGTATGCGTCCTTTTTAGGTTGAGCTGTCTTTTGTCTTACATGTATCTTTAGCCGATTGGTCCCCTTCCATCATTATGGAGCAGATACAACTAAACAGACAAACTCTTGTTACGTGTGACGAACCTACCGTGGGCACAAGCCTTCCGGGAGAACGACGATTTGGTTCTGCTACGTTGAAGACAACCATTGGATAATTATCTCAGCCCTACTGATTTGTGCCCAATGAAGAACCAATGATTTTGCTACAGTAACGAAGCCAAGTTATATCGAAACCAATAATTAGTAATAACTTTAAACATAGTTCAAATCACCATCTCCCCTTTACCTACCCAAAAAAGATAAACAAAGATAAGGGGCCTTGATCATCACAAACTTGAAAAACTTGCCAAGCAAGTCCCTGGATGCAATCCTCCTATTTACGAGCTTAAACATTCATTATGAGCCTTGTAAAATAACACATCAACAATGGGAAGCAGGAACTTTTGAAAGGAAATTTGCATCTTGATGCTAGTGTATTTGCAAGTATGATTAATAAAAAAGAGATTAGCGTCAAAGCCCCAGTTGGCCTTCTTTCTTTTTTTGCTTTTGACATGCTAGGGCCTTCTTAATTCAATTGACCATTTTTGTAACAAGCTAGTAGCTCAAGACCAATAGAGAGAGATGATTTCTTCGAATTTTAAGTAAAGGAAAAACCTTTTTTTCTTTTTTTTTGTGATAAAAATATAAGTTTACATTAATAAAATATAGTATATAAAAGTATGAAAACATACTCCAATATTATAATAATTACAAAAACTATAAAAAGATAAATATTGAAAACCTCCAAATCTCCCTTAAGATAATATTTTCCTATAAAAATTTTATATTTTGAAATAAAAAAGTTTTTTTTCATACAATTTTTCTTATTTGAGCTAGCAAATTGGAATGTTATCTGAAATCATCTTTTATTATGTTTTGCCTATATATAATAAATATAAGTTAAAAAATATATACACAAGGATAGCCAATATACATAAACGCATGCACCTTATTAGTGTAAAATTTATTTTCTCCCAACAAATACGATCAACTTGGGATATAAGGAGGCTTAGTGATAGGGTTTGCATTTCTTTCCAAAAGGCCAACCTTAGTGAATGAAGTAATTAAATTCACTTAGATGATTAGGATCTCTTACTTTCCTTTTAGACCTAGGAGAAAATCCTTTTCTTAAAGGATCTCGTTTATAAAATGTGATATTCTCTATCTAAATTTACATCTCTCCCATCATTACTAGGCTTCTTTTGCCTTCCTCAGTAAGTGCTTGGTGCAAAAGGATTAGATCGAGTTATGATTGACTTTAATATCATTTGTCATAGGCCTAAATTCCTTTTTAAAAGGTTAACTTTAATAAAAAAAAAAAGTAATTAAGCCTACTTATGTAGTTAGGATCTCAACTCTCCTTTCAAAACGTGGCATAAAGGTCACTAATTGGAGAAATATTCCAAAGAAGAGAACATATACTACCAGTTCCGTTAGTCTCTAACTCTTGAATTGAAAAACAAAATCCGCTTTAATCAGAGTGAAAAAGAAAGTCCGGTGTCTGGATGTGACTTCCCGTCCGATAAGAGAAAGGCGTTGCTAGAAAATCCAAAATGGCCGTCCTCCCACTCGTCTGACTAGCCGCCCAAAGCAGACAGAATACGTTACTTAACGTTTTCTTGTACAAGCATACTTAGTATTGACAAGAAGCACTATACCAGCATACTTTTCCATATCAGCTACTAATTTTTTTTTTTTTTTTAAATACACTTACTAAGTTCACACATTTAAACCTGGGATCAAGAGGTCCTAGACAGCATATCGGAGCCTAAGACATCATTTTTCAAGTATATCCAACGATTTTGCAAGTGCAAATGGGTAGTGCTCCATCCTATTGGGCTTCAAGCAGTCCAAGCTACGACCAAGTAGTCCATGTAGTAGGATTTGCCCCCTACGGAGATGCTATACCACATAAAAATTAGGATGGAAAATAAAGCACAATTGTTGTCTCTTGTAAATTAAGAGACAAATAATAAATTCTTTGAAATGGAAAGGACCACAAGAATATTTAAAATATATAAATTTAATGGATTGGGTAATTTACCTGTGTGGGTTATATGTTAGCCCACACCATCACCAAATGTCACCTAATTGTCGCCAATATGGTACATGAGATTTCAAGGTCCATTGGATTGGTGGTGATATGATTTGTGGACCGAGAATTGGGAAACCAGGCAGCATCAAGTAGCAAGCCATTTGATTGAAGGAAGTCCTGCACCCGCTACACGTTGGTAGTGTAGAAATTATTTTCTTTAGGCAAATACAATCGACTTGGGGTTTAAGGAGGGTTAATGTGAGGGGTTTGCATTCTTTTCCAAAAGGCCAATCTTAATAAGAGAAATAGTAAAATTTGCATACTATAATCAATATCTCTTATTTCCTTTTTAATATAGGAGGAAGTCCTCCTAGAGGATACCATCCATGAAATGTGGCATTTTTTTAATCCAAATCTATGTCTTTCCCAACATGCTTAGGCTCCTTTTTTGCCTACCTCAATAAGTGGTTGGTGCAAAGACATTAAGTTGGGTCCACCTTTGATTTTGATATCACTTGTCACGGATTTAATTTTTTTCCAAAAAGTTAACTCTAATAAGAGAAGTAACCAAACCTGCTTATATAATTAAAATCTCCACTTTTCTTTTGGGACGACGTGAAGGTCACTAACTGGAGAAATATTCCGAAGAAGAGAGTATATACCACCAGTTCCATTAGTCTCTTAACTCTTGAAGTGAAAAACAAAGTCGGCTTTAATCAGAGTGAAAAAGAAAGGCTGGTGTCCGTATGTGACTTTCCGTCCGATAGCAGAAGGTGGAGTTAGAAAATCCAAAATGGCCGTCCTTCTGCTCGTCTGACTAGTCCCCGAGATATACATTATTCTTTGTTCTTTTTTTGGTGGCTCATTTGTAAAGCATCTGCCGAAAAGTGAAAGAAACGCCGTAGGTTCTTTTACTTGGCTAAAAATAAAAATAAAAAAAGGCTGCTGTAGGCCAATTGCAGGTGATTCTGGACTTGGGATCGTTTTCATAGCCCGTGCCTACATATTGATGCAACCATGCGAAGAACAACCCAAAAATCCCAGGATTTCTGCTGCTAATTGTAGTATCACACGGATAAAATGTTGGGGCAAGTTTCCCATGAGCTGGAGGTGAATGTGCCAGCGAGCGAAGCATGGGCTCTCTATAGCACACTCCGACTAGCAAAACTTGTGGAAGAAAAGCTCCCTGGCATGTACGATAAAATTGAGCTGCTAGAAGGTGATGGTGGAGTTGGAACCCTTTTCAAACTTACATTTCCACCAGGTACGACTAAGTTTAGGTAACTCATAAATGCCTCTTTTTTACAACTAAGTTTGCTGATGATCATGGTTAAAGATTAGAATCGTGATTGTGAAGCGTGGTTTCATTGAATTAGGCACACCGGAGATCACATACTACAAAGACAGGTTTACTAATATTGATCATGAGAAGCGCATCAAAGAAGCGGATATTTGGACATAGGATTTTACTTAGTACAAATTCCGATTTGAGATCATACAGAAGGATGAGAATTCATACATCATCAAATTAGGAATTGAGTATGTCTTGAAGGGAGAGTGTGCCGCTAATGTTTCATTCGTCTCCATCGAGCCATTAGCCCAAATTGCAGACACTGCCAAAGAACATCTTCTCGAACCCAAAGCTAAATGGTAAAAAAGAGTTAAGGGAAACACAATGAGTACGCACACTTCCATTTTTCTGTTCTTTTCATTTTCGTGATGCTCACAAGGTGAGCCACGTCAAGAACGAGCAAATCTAATAGGATTGGATGCTCAACTTTGTCCTTGTCAATGTTTGGGAACATAACTCGCATTCAAAACATCCAAGTGATGAACCCCAAACATAGCTCTTAAAGTATGGCCGGAACGAGAGCTAAACCAAACATTTCAAGTCCAAAACATTCTGAACTAAGGCAAGCAAGACAGACTACCTCTTCAGTTACGGACTAAATCATCAATCCAAGAGTAAAGCATGCAGATACTACACCCATTATCAACCTGTAAAATGATATAGCAATAATTTCTACCCTTTAATTCAGAGCAAACCAACTATCAACGTCCGAGTACCACAAAAATTGTCCTTGCCTCTTAATGTATTTGTTTATCCTACAAAGTTATTATAAAAAGGAAAAAGAAAAAAAGAGTATTTGGGGGTGAAGAAAAATGAAATCGAGATAAAGGTTGTGTCATTTTTGATATAGTCCACCAGGGTTCAGATGCAATACAGAGTGCTTCTTCAAACAACTCTTTGCCATCTCCCAAGTTTCAAAACACAATCGCACAGTGATGCAATGTGGAAAAAAAATAAAGCATAATCTACTTCAATCACCATTATCAAGACACTTGGCGAAAAAATTCCATATAATTAACTAGCTCAGAAAAATGAGATTACATGCCTTTGTTAAACTCAAGCTACAACAAGAGACAACTATTCTGACTTCCATTACATTTCTCAATTCTGCAATATCAAGAACACCTACACATAAGCAGAAATAAAAATAGCGGATTACAATCTTACACCGGATAAAACTGAGATTCAGTTTGGTTACTAATCAACAGTCATAGCGTCTGAACCGCCACTTGCATCCTCAATCCCATTCTTCAGTTCTTCAGTTGCAAGTCTCATCTCCTCAGCCAAATTTTTCTGTTCTTCCTCAATCGTATTCTGTAACTCATCCACCTGCAAAAAGGTTGTAAAATTAACTGCGTGATCTAGATAGAGGAACCTAACATATCAAATAATTAACAATACGAATAGGGATGCATGTGGAAATAGCTGGGGAGAAAACCTTAAGGAAAAAGGAAATGCAGATGGGACCGAAATGTGGTATCAAATGAAATCAGAAAAGTTATTATTTGACTTATTACAAAGCTAGGACATACTTTTTTTTTCCCCTTATGAAGATCATGGCGTGGAAATCATCATTTTGAAAAAGATGAAAAGCTGACAGAAAGCTTTGAAAGAAAAGGGAATATAAGTTCAGGTTAAACTAGCTGTTGAATTAGGATGATGAGTTTGTAAAGACAGTGAAACCCGTACTGAAAGTCAGAAGAGTAACCAACCAAATGAAGCACCATCAGAAAGGGTGATATGTACAGCCCCAACGTGACACTGCTAACCAAAGGACCATGATTATAATAATAACGTGAAGACCACCAAAGTCTTCACTATCACATGTTATGCCATCGTTAACTTCAAGAGGAAAGAGGTACAGGGTATTGACCTCAGCTGAAAGTAGGGAGAGTCCCTATACATCTAAACCTGGCAGTGAAAATACCATGAAATTGTCTCCTCAGGCCTCTCAAACATGACAAACCGATATCTTTGGAAACCAGAGCTAACCTTAGAAGACAAACCTGATATCTTTGTAATAGACAATCATAAACTTCAAGCAAGCAGATCCAAGCACATAGTTAATCATAATAAACGGGAGATCAAATGACACCTCCTAGCTTATTAAGAGTAGCATAGGTAGGGCCATGGGTTCCAGTCCCATCGCTGCTTTTTTAAAATAAAAATAAAAAAGGAAGGGAAGGAAGAGAAGAGTCCTACAAATCATGCAAAAACTAACACATACCACGTGCAGCAAAAGAGCAAACTGTTTCTTGCGAAGCTCCAGCAATCTTGAACCTGCCGTATTCTCTGCATCCATAGCAGCAATCTCTTTCTCCAGTTCTGATATGATCTTCTGTGTCTCTGACCTAGGTGGCTGCGTAGCAATCAATTTCCTGATTGCCTCACACTCCTCTTTGTGCTGCCTCTCAATCTTACTCTCTTCAAGCTGCTTCTTAAGATCTTCTATGTCAGCTTGTGCCTGCACAATCTGCCTATTTATCTCATCTTTCAACTCATTGAAGTTTTCCTTCTCTCTTATGTTTGCATCAACGACCACTTTGCTCTTGAGGAGTGGAATTTCAAATGTCGATAACTCTTGTAAGAAAGCTTTGGCCAGTTTCTCACAGTCACCAGAGTTATCTGCATCCTTCTCAACCTCAAGGACAAAAGTAGTGAACTTCTTCTGAAGCTTTTTCAATGGAGGTTCACCCCTTGTAGTTGTGGTGCGGGTGAGAAGCCTGTGTTTTATAATTATGTCCTCGTCTTGTGGACCAAAAGCATAGTTTGCTGTTACTGCTTCTCCCCTACCGGAGACTTTCCTTCCTTTTACCAACATCTTAAGAGTTGATTGCCACTCAGTTCCTGCATTACAGGTTTTATAAAAATTCCCACATATGTCAAAATCTGCAACCAAAACATCATAAAACATCATAAAACAAATATGCATACTTTTGGAAACCGTGATTGTATAAAGGCCATCTTTTGTTTTCTCATTTTCTCCTTTTGATGACCATAAAGCACAGAGTAGGATAAAACCCAAGTACCAGATAACCTAGGCATTCTCTTCTTTTTTGTAGGTAAAATTGCAATATATTTTACAAGAAGTATATGTGATCCTGATAGACTTTATACAAAATAAGCACCTCAATCTAGAAAATCCACTAGCAAACGCACACCCCACTCCACCAGTAAAACGTACAAGAACCGCTACTTCTTGCGTACTCGACGATATGCGACTAAATGGCAGAAAGCATCTAACTTTTTAGTGGGTGCATTTTCTTTCGAAAACAATGTCCTGAATTCGTAACGAATACCTACGTTGGACAGTGAAAAGAAAAAAGGAAACATACAGAGAATCCATGATTATTTCCCCATCGACAGCCAATAGAACATAAAGCATTCGAATTCTAATCCCAAAACCCTACCGCCTACGTCCCATCCCTGCCAGAGGTGAAATGAAATTACAAATTCGACAAGCGAGAGAACAGAGGAAACCCAAGCATCGCAAGTTATCAAACCCCATACAAAGCATCGAAGTGAAAGAAAGCTCACCGATCCAAAAATTGAGCGTCTCTCAGCGCTCCCACTCTCGCCTTGTGAATGAATGTGAGGAAAGAGAGGAGGAATCCCAGTATCTCAGTTCCAGCCCCTTCTTCTGTTCCCGGAGGAAGAAGAAACTTCCAACCCTTCTCCTCTCGTAGGCCGCCTACACGAATCTCATGCCCAGGCCCCTTCTGAAATCTATTTGTCGTTGGATCTTTTATCTAATTTATAAATAAATCCCACGCAATATTTGTCTCTAAAATACAAATATTTTTTTATGATTTTGGTTTATAAATTTTTTTTATTGAATATTTAACTCAAAGTGAATTAATAAGAATTCCAATCATAAGGTCTAAGTTTAATATTTTATGTATATAAATTAAGTATGTGGATTGTAATATTAAAAAAATATTATTTGTCAATATGTAAATTTTATTTCTAACATTTGAATTATAAAAATTTAGAAACATTTTTATAGCATAACTTGTAAAGTTTACATTATTCCCTTACAAATTCTCAAATACTGTTTCCCTTGTGACAACAGTTTTTGTTATCCTTAATTTTCCCAAAAATAAAAAATAAAAAATCATCACACTCTGGTGGAAACAAAGAAAAACTGCACTTATCATTTATTGCTACAAAAATTGATCTTCTTGTGCTCTGCCTTTCGCCTGCTAACTGGTACAACCAAAACTACAAAGGGGTCCAGCATGAGGATGTGCTTGGGTTCCATATTGCTGGCACCAAGAACTTCCTCCCTTTACGACCATGGGAATTGAAGGCACCACCATTGGCGGCGTCGACCATTACCTTCCCGGCGTACCCCGGGAACGCCCCACTCCCCAATATACCCGGACAAGCTGTTGCAGCCTCGACGAGCTCATTCCTCCTTCCTTGTTCGAAAAATCCAGTCTTGAATGGGTTGGTCACTGCACCAGCCAAGCCTGCGGCAAAACGAAACACCATAGAGTCCGTCCCTACGTTCCCATTTGGTGGCTGCAATATAGCTCCTTGTGGGCTGTAGTCCGACCGGTGGAATGGCCAGCCGCACGTCCCCGGGCACTCGGTCTCTGGGTTCCCCACCAAGATGTATGGTTGATCATCTACAAAGTTTTTCGTCAACATCTCGGTAGACCAAGAAATCTAAAATCTAATTCAAAAATTAGTTTATGAGTGAGAAAACATTTTTTTATATCTAAATACTATTTAAAAGTCGTATCTTTTTAATAATTAGATAAGATAATAAGAGATTCTAACATAAAAACAGAGGAAGCCTTTTTACCAATAACTCCGTGGTCAGAGCATTTGCCCAAGCACAAATCGGATGCTGTAACCTCCCTAGAAGTGAAGATAACAGCTAGAGTGTTTGGCGTTCCGGCGGTGACCTTCTGGACCAGAGGCTTAATGAAGTCAATGGTGATGACCTTTCCCAGAGAGTATGAGGTATCGGTCACTTGACGAACAACTTTCACTTTGGTCCCGGGGCTCCTTTTGGAATTACTACCGGCGAACGATTGGTAGCTACCCACCATTTGCCACCAGCTCGATACCTGGGGCTCTAACTTTGCACCGTTGTTGTTGTTCAGTGAGTTGATGAAGCTCCTGATAACCTTCTTTTGGGACCGGCCAAACTGACCGTACCACAGGAGGCTGAGGTTGATTTGTCCGGTGAGGAGAGGGCCGCCGTGGTAGCTCAAGACATGAGCGGGTGGGGGTTCGATTGCGAGAGCAAGAGGGAGGACGAACAGAAAGAAAAGAACGAGAGCGAGAGGGAGACAAGACGCCATTGTTTCTTCGTGGATTCCTTGGGGCATGTGGATCCGGTTTATACGTAGTTGCATGAGCCATGCATTGCTGATTGGATGGTATACAGTCAAACGGATACCACAAGACAGGAGCCTTGATTATTGAGACGAGTATTGACCACAAAATAGCAAAACCATGTCATATTTAGGTATAGCAAAACGACAGTGAAGAAACAGTCAAGGACTTACAGTATATACAGATCATGGTCAGACAACACCCAGAAAATCAGAGGCTATATGTATTGATCTAATGGCAAAGACAACGACAAGCTCTGCATATACCCTCAAAGGAAAAGAATCACCGAAAGGATGCAAATCTACCATCAATTAGCAGTCCTAGAAGCAAACTTATTTCAATGTCTCTCCCTACTCTCTCTCCCTACCTAACGATTTAAGAAATTTCAATTTTTTCAACTAACCATGCCAACCCCACCTAAAATGCCCACCACAAATTGTCGAAGACCATGAATTATTCAGTTTCTCTGGTGACATGGACGAGGAGGAAGAGAGTGGATCCAACTCAGACGGTGTGGCAACCAAGGAATGGCAATGGTAGCAGTCAGCGGGGAGAGTGAAGAGAGGAATGAAGAAGAAGAACATGTGGACCGGAAGCAGTGGTGGGTGGCTGATGAACGACAATGACTGCTCGTTTGGATGCTGAGAAAGTGGGATAAAATTCTTTTAGAAGAAGAAAAGGTTTCGACTTTCATGTTTGAAGATGGAGATGATGTTGGGTTCAATAAGAGATAAGAAGCAGAACAGAACTTGGACGACAGAACATGACAATGTTAACGTGAATGAAGGAGACTACAAAACCAGACAATGATGTTCATAATCGGAAATGTTCATTTCAAGGCAATGATAGTTAATACTTTGATGAGTTACGCCCAACGATATCTCAGATACCGCCATGAACCCAATCCTTACCACTCAGAATTGCTTTCACCTTGGGCATAACTAGGAGAAAACAGAGCACTAAATTCATACAGTAGAGTGACATGTTTGTTCAGTAGTTATCCAGCGATTCCACTTCCAGAAAGTAAGAGGCATCTTCAGAATTTACAAAAGCTACTTCGCTGTAAATTGTCCTTAAATGAAAAGAACCACAGGAGCTTGCCACATTTCTTCAGTGGGGATTCAATGAATAGGATCTATCAGCATCACTATATATTGAAGAACACAAGGGTTTATTACAGGACGATTATTATTTCATGTATTTTACCATCAGTACACTCTAAGGGAAGAAAGGTATACACTGATTAACGGGAGTAAACAAATCAAACACACTCGTGTCCAGCACCTTCAATGGTCAAATTTCTTTTGTCCTGGGATGATATGAGGGAATGGGTTTCTTTACATTTGCACCATTTTGAAACCTTCCCATCTTCATTCTTGTATATCTTTGCAGCCACCATCTTAAAACCAGTCCTCATGTAACTGACCAAGCAGGTAACAAGCTCCCTGAAACACAAAAGAAATAACCATTAGAGTTCTGTAAAAAGGATAACAAGGTCATCCTACAGCATCTTATGCAATTCATATGCCAAAAGAAAAGAGGAGAGAAAAAGCAAAACAAACAAAAAATGGTTGAAAAGGAACTTGGTGTATAACAAATATCAGCCAAAATTAAGGAACATGCAGAAGGTAACATGCTGTGTGTTTGGTTACTAGTAATTCCTCATATTAACGTTGTCGAGCATGCCACCGATGAAAATTTACTTCTACAACCAATTTCCTATGAAGACAGAAAACGATTTCCAGCATCACATTAAATGTACTGATTGAATCAAGGGTAGAGGATGCTTCTCACTTACAGTGGTGAGCAAGGAGAACGACCGCCATTTACATAATACAAAAACAAGTAAGCATCATATTGCAGACCATTGATCAAGTAGAAACCCTGCAACCTTCTGATACACTTGAATGACATTTTCTTGTACAGGTGTATTGCAGGATTGTTGTAAGAAATGACATGCAAGTAAACTGCTCGGCAGGTAGGAATACTTGATGCATATTTTATGACCTTCTGAATTAATGAAGAAGCTGCAAATCCATCAGCAATCAGTTAATTTACCTTGCAATAAGTCCCAAAATTTTGTAAGGTAGAAAAACAAACTCGTACCTATGCCGTAATTTCTATAGCCTTCTACTACTCCCAGAGTCAAAATGTAGACTAAAGTTTGATCTGATTTTGATGAGTCATATCTGAGCATATCCGCTATCTACAAGTGCAATGTTGGATTGAAAAGGATTAGGTGAGGCAATAAAACAACAACAATAAGCAAGTTTCTTTTTCCTTAAGAATAAATTAGTAAAAAAAAATCATCATCCACAAAGATCGATCCTTCAGATACTCGCAAAATCTTTGACAAAGGCTTGAATAAGCAGTGCACATCTGATAAAGGTGGCTTGCAATGAGGACATGTGGACAATTTTGTTTGTTGGATGTTCAACTAATGCAATTTAAATACTTAAGTACTACACCATAATCGGATATAAGGAATTATTTCTTGAGACAATGGATAAAGGCCTTCAAATCATATGGGGAAATTTTCTAACTGCAATAATTTCACGCAACAATAACCCCCTAAAGTTGGATATATATTGTAGTAGCCCCTGTAACACTAGACATATACCAGACAAACCAGCTAACCAGGTTAGTAATGTCTCTGGAAGTTTACCAGAGACCTAAAACCAAACCTCATATTCAGGAGGGGAAAACAAAAAAGGAACAGGTATTTGATGAAGGTATAATCGGTAAATTTCAGGAACTCACCTCACTTTCTTTTGCAAATACAATTCGTGCAGTTACAAATCCAATGAGTTCGTCATTTTTACCATTTGGCCGACTTCGGTCAACAGCAGCCCACGATATGATTTCACGTCCATTGACAACATTTTGGAAGAACTCCGACTCATACCTGAAGATCAGCATTATATTCAAAGAAGAAATACATCATCCTAAAGCCTATAACCAACGAAGGAACCAGGTGAGAAAATCTACCTGATGGGAAACAAATCACCATGGATTTGCTCTAGAATCTCAAGATCAGAGGGTTGTATAGGCCTATAGAATATAGCAGGACAACGGGCTACTTTTGAGTTTACCATTGAAGATTGTCCTGTTAATCTCCTGCAAAGATTTTTCGAACGCATAGAATTTGCCAAAAAACTTCTCCCATTTATGCCAGATCAGCCACAAAGGCCATGCAGCAGTTGGGGAAAACTGTAAAAGAAATTCCGATTTTCATTATCAAAAATTACAGACACATTAAAACAACAGAAAACGCGATACAACATCCATGAATGATGAATTGAAAAGGAGTACAAGTGCATTCATCCTTGACAAGTAGATAACCAGTTTCAGTTATGACAAACCTAACAGTCAGTATTCATGATTTTTCCTATTGCCATAATTGTGCTTTAATGTCCTTATTTCAATAGAAAAACTGTCACAATTAAGACAAACATCTATGAGGGACAGAAAATACGTTAAGCCCCGTCATATTGGCCACGAAGTTCTCCTTAACATCTGAATTAGATTTACCCAAAAAAACTGACAATAGAACATAGATATCATCTTAAACTGCACTCATAATGTTTGCTTCAGCATCACACCTGAATATGCGCACACCAGACAACCACTGACTTGAAAACGATGATCTGGTTTTCAGCTATTTAGTATATTTCATTAATAGGCCAGTCTAACAAGTGACCAGTAAGTACCTGTGCTGAATATATGCACGAAAGTTATGGTTTAGGTATGAAGCATAAACGGTGATCCTCAAGGAATAAAAACTTCCCATGAAGCACGGCAAAGAAGAAGTAAAAGGTAATCACACATAGAAGCAGCTTTCAAATAAATGAAAAAGCTGCAGGTATTACAAGCCTGAAAGCAGCTAAATTCAAGCCATCACGACTTTCAACTAAAATCAACTTTTATCAAGATCATATTTAGAAGTCAACGACAGTCAAGCATATAACTTCTAAAACATACATGGAATTCACAGCCATCAAATCCAGGACATACAGAAAGCATTATTCCTTTCCCAAAAAGATCCAGTTTGAGAACACTCAGCTTAGCCACATTAATTATCAAGCTCAATCCAAATTAGAAGGCATAATAAACATTAGAACACCACAAGTAGGGGGTGTAGAGAGCCGGGATGGCAAGAGAACAAAGTACGAACAAAATATCCCAGGGTTTTTAACAGTAAAATAATCCACAAAACCATTAACCACACCCAAGCTAACAATCCAGCAAAATACAATCAATACACTCCACCCCCAAGCAAATCGAACCAAATTTACATCATCTAACAGAATTATTTCATTGAAAAAACTGAAACCCAGATGGGATCTCGACAATAAAACTAAATCAGACTCACTTACCTCATCGATACGCGCTCGGAGAAAGTCTGGAAAGGAGATAGGAAGGGATCAGAGACTGGAAGCCCGGAAATGAGAGAGCAGGAAACAAAACAGAAAATGTTTGGTTTTTTCTCGCTTCTTTCAATTTTCTACAAGGACCCCTTTCTGGGTACTGTTGGGGTCCTTGATTTTGTTGCGTCAACGTGGGATTGGAATCTAGTGCTATTGCTTCAGGCAAACTACTTGCCCGCCTCACGAGGACTTCGCGGTTTGCAATCCTCAGATGCTGCGAATTTCGTCGCAGAAAAGAAACATCATTTATATATATTCTTGCTTCATTACGAAAGTGCCCCTCGTTTGATGTCTAAACTACTCGTTATTAATTTATATTTTGTCTTCTGTCTGCACTCTTTTTGTTAATGGCAGTTCATTTATTTTTATTTACTTTTTTGTGGGTAAGTTGTTGTAACATTCTTTTCACTTCCGAGTAAAGGACATTTGATGCGACCTGTTTATAGAAAATGAACCATATGGAATCTGAATTGGGCTTTTTGATTTATTTACTCTAAAGACATTTATTTAATATACTTGGGAAAAGTTATGAAAAAAAGTTCAATCAACCACTTTTCTAATTGGCAATTGTACAGGTGTATCAAGTTCTCTACATTCTTGCTACTTCTTTTGAGTCCATCTGTAGATCATGCTGTTTAGTCTCTGGACTTCAAAGAACAGCACCAGTCATGAACCGATGATTGAGCACAGCCTCTGCAATTGGTCGTTTTCTGAAGTCAGGATTCAGCATTGCCTACAACAAGAGCAGCAGTTTTTCAGAACACAGGTAATGACCATGAACATGAGCAGCAGTTCTAGATTTTGGTTCTACAAGAAAATCTTCCCATCATGGTTAAAAGGGGTTGTTGGAAAATCACAGACATTTATGCTGAGTTTTACATTAATGCTGTAAAAAGTCCTGTTCAGTAAATGCCAGAAATACGGTTCAGCAGTCATGGTGCATTGATGAAGTGGGGTGAGAAAGTGAAAAGTAACTCTGGGAATTTAATATGCCATATGGGGTATATACCAACCACACCATCATTTCATTCATTGGTAATCATCCATTTGAATGTGTGAAAGCAGCAAGCTTTACCCATTCAAATGCTCAGGATGGGGAGAACATATCCTTCTAAACTACTCCAGCTAGCATAAAATCTAAATATCTGTGTTTTCTCCATGTATATTTTCCTCCAACAGTAAGCTACCGTAATCAACCTCATCTTTGTTGAACATGTTATCTGTTAACAGCGTTCTTGCATTAATTGTTAGTGTCGCAGGGTCGTTTCAAATGTAAAAGTCTTCAGAATGTGGGATCAAGCAAAATTGATGGGTTCGACAAGATATGTTAATCAGTCGGAAAATAATTCAACCTGGAGTAACTCCCAACCAGCACCATCACCAACATCAAGGAATTTGACAGCATCTAGTAGTCTGTCATCTGCTAAACAATACCTGCCAAAAGAAGAATACAGAAATACAAAATAATCACTAAAGAGCTGAAAATAAAATAAAAGAAACCAGCAAGAAAAGGACAGGACTAGGATGATCCAATAATCATGGTTCTTTACTACAAAACATTTTCTTTGTGCCACAAATGACAACGGATTATAACAGTCATTCAACTTGGTCGTTTTTACCCAGCTTCCAAAAAAGAACCTGCTTTATTACGATTCAACCCATTTATTCTGGTCAATTCTACCGCAGTGAAGCAGAACAGAGGAAAGGCACAACGTTAGATAGTAGAAAGGGATGATTTCACTAGACCCTAAAACAGTTGGAGTGAGGGTAATCATGTATAGTTACGGTAAAATGCATTCCAACTCGAGGAGACATGCTACTTGAAAGTGATTTAGTTCTTGATCGTTCTATGAATATCCAAGCAGTTTGCAAGTTCTGTGACATTTTACAGCGCTGACTCAGGGAAGGGAATGACTCAAGAGCATTATTAAGATCCCAGAATTCTGAAGCAAAGAAAATAGAGCACAAATCCCAAACAAAAAGACAGAAAAAGGAACTTCTCTTAATACTAGATTCTGACCTTTCAAGTGTTACCCAAAAGGAAGAGGAGTTTCAGGGTTCATTCCATTTCACTAACCGGAGAAACAAAAAACTATCGCCATATAAACTACTACTTGAAGTGTACGATATAGAAGACATCTTACTCTCTTGTAGCTTCAAGATCAAGCCGGAAAGTGCTTTCCAAAAGCCTCTGCAAGTTCATGGAAAAGAAGATTACAGTCAAGACGACTTGCTTCTCTTTTAGAGACGATAAAGTATCATCAAAGTTAAAAGAGTTATTATCAGGATGATTACAACGTATCCTCTCAACAAGTCGCAATTGAGAACTGAGAAGAGCAATGAAACTGATTAAAATAAAATAAAATGTTTACTTCTCAAATACACAGGGAGATCAAGAACCTACTTTGCACCACAAAATCTTTAACCTGTCCTACAGCCCCAACTCACTTTCAATCAAACCACCCTCAAAGAAAAAACTTCTCAGCAAAGAAAAATTTGCAGAATTGCATATAGATATTTGATCTCTACCCCTATGCAATAATATAGATTCATTTGCAAATAACAGACAAGATATCTCTGAAGTGCCACTATTACCCCCACCAATCAAAAACCTGGCTACCAACCACCCTCTGTAACCTTCACTCAACCTCTAGAACCATTATAAAACCAATTGGACTACTAATAACTCACACCGAAAATCTAACAGTATGAATGCAAACCAAATCCATTTCATCCACATAGCTGAATCTCTCCATCATGTAAGTTAAGCACTCCCAGTTGCGTAATCATTATGTTTTCAATATCCAATGGCAACAACCCTTGGAATTCCACTCCAAATCCTACTACCTTACGTTCAAATTCCATGTCAGTCCTTGTCTACATTACGAAGAGACGATAGGGACAGAATTAACCATTATTCATACAAACTTTTCCACAACCGTCCAACGCCTAATGGGAACAACTCCACCTGCAGTAGCATTAGCTGCCAAGACAGGGCAACAAACTAGGGACCACCACAAGCACCTAGTCGTGGCTTAGGGTTGCTAAAATCACATTTGTGAGCAGAAGAATTTCCCAAAGAAAACATTAACAAACCGCAACAAAAAACTGAAGGTCTAGTTGTATATATCTTACTTGCAACGAAAGGCTATCCACTATTCCTGCTTCACAAAATGGAACAAAAGCTAAGTACGCAAAAAGAAGCCCAGCTTCATATCTGCAGTAGATCAATTAAGAAGTGTTGAGTGGAATATGCAATTGAACCAAATTACCAAAGATAAAATCCCATGTTTCAAAAATTACATATCATCTGCTATTCCAAAAGCTCTCTTCTCCATCAATGTGAAGGCACCAGCAGCAGTTGCTCGTCTCCAAAGTCCCTCTGAGTGTGTTACAGGACCCTCTTCCAGACATGAATACCTGGGAGACCATATAGATATAAAACTATCCTAAGCTACAATGTATCTGGATTTTCTATAAAAGAAATAGTTCCCAAGTTTGATATGCTGCCTCAACGCGATCAAGAACCAAAATGTTGATTTTGTTGGTAGAAAATGGCAAAAGAACAAATTCCAGAAATGCAGAAATATAGTTCTCGTATTATTTCTTATTTAAATGGAATGTAAGTACCCTAGACAGTCCAACGCATTTTCATGAGTATCATCCAATTAAGTTTCAAATGGTACATCTGAACATATAATAAGAAACACAAAGTTTTGGTTGCTGTCAACCATAACTAAGATTCGCTAAGGTAGGAAAATGGATTTCTTACTGGAAGATGATGAAATAGAATGCAGTCCGAGGGGGTAACCCTCATATGGGATGGGTATCCTTGCTATTTAGGATACACCAGTAGTAACCATACATAAAAGTATCCTCTCACAGAATGTATAAAACAGATACTTCTCAACTTGCATGACATTTTGCAAGTTAAACTGAAGGTAAGAAAGAGCAATAGAAGGACCATAAACATACCTAATATCAACAGAAAAGGCTAGATCCCGAAGTCGAGGAACTAAGTAAGCAGCTTCTCTTTCCATTATTGTACTGCCATTGATTAGCCAAATTTTCGGTAAGTTATAACTGAACCAAGAGAACAATCACAATAGTCTCATGCAGAAGAACTAGCATCAGTACAAATGTTTGTGTTAGACATACTTAAGAACAATAGAAGATGGTCCAAGACTCTGATGCAATCTATCATGCTCATGCATGAAAGCTAGACCTCTCATGGCACCCTGCAGCAGCTTTATCACAAAATATCTTCTGCGATTGATTATTTGCTCTTGCTCAAATCGATCCCAGGATGCCCGATCCCCTAGTGCACGGGTTTTTGAAATTTTTTCACTCATAACTTTTGCATAGTCTGCAGCACTATATTTTCCATCATTACTGAAAGCAAGCCACTGTGCACGACAAAGGGTAATTATTTTTGAAACTGCATCTACCAAATGAAACACCCAAAATCTTTACATATGAATATAAGTCAAATGACATAACAAACCTGCTCCCCAGTTTTCGTTTCAAAACCACCTATAAGTACCAGGAGATTCTGACAAATACCTTTTGAACTGCTCTGAGAAAAATATGCCAAAATAATATAGCATAAAATCAGAAGGACTCCCTCAGTGCTGCTGAAAACTTGCAGGCTTGAACAGTTATTCAGAGAGCAAGTGAACAACATGTCTTATCTTACTTGAAGGAAAGAATGAGCATTCAACTCATTTGTAGCCATCATGTCAGCCTCCAATCCACCAGCTAGTTGTCCAGGATAAACCTTTATGGTTGGAAATGGCATTCTCAATTAAATGTATCATGTCTAAACATTTGAACTAGGACGAGGTGTTAGAAAACCTGAATTTAACTAAGTGTCCATAGCCCAAAAGGATAAATCATCACTATTCTACCCCGACATATTGAGTGAGATGAAAAGGAAAGGGGGAAAAGAAAGACCAGATCAAAGTATAAACAGGGGGTTCATTTGTCTATTATCTTTTCCTACCAAGAAGAAGACAACGACAGCAGACCTGATTTCGCTTTTTGATATGTTACGCCATAGTAAGAGCATGTACTCTAAATCTGATACACCAGTTGCTTGCTTATGGATCTACTCACTAGTTGCTTGTTTATCAATCCAGTATAAGGGAATAAGGAAAGAATTGAGCAAACTGAAACAAGGAGGTTCATTTGCAGTGTCCAACTAATATATCAAGAAGGTGATAGTGACGGTCCTGATTAAATTTTTAGCATCTTCAGCTATATCATGAGCATGTATTGAGTTCTTTAATCCCATGTAATCAGCACATGTTACCCATTTATTTGTTCTACTTTATAATAACTCCTTCATTTCTTTTTAAGCTTATACATTGATAGCTTGCTTATTGATCCACGCATTTCTCAAATATTCTCACCCAGTCAAAAAATATAGTAATTGCAAACAAGCCAAGCTACTCAACCACTAAATAACTTGCTCGGTTATCGAATAAAGGAACCTTTTTTTTATTTATTAAAATTACCTATAGTGCATTTTATTGGAAGCTCTCTTTCATAGTTGTTAAAAGTTTTTAACTAGATGGACAAGGAGTAATATAGATTAATAAAGTATCCAGCCATGTAGAAGGAGAACTGTCTAATTTATTGAAAAATGTAATACGCCCTGTAGAGTGCTTTCTGGTGTTGTGCTCTCTTATCTTGAAGAAGCTTGAGTGCATTCCTTTAGATCTTAAGGCATGATGGCTCAAGACATTTCGCATAACATAGATCTTGGTTTGTTAAAAGCTACATCTTTCATATATGAAAGTAATCTTTAATTTAACATATTAATCCTCATCAATTATAATGGTCCGTTATAATTGATGAGGATTAATTATAACAACATTTTCTTGTTTAAAACAACATTTTCTTTATTTTGATTTATTAATCCATAAGGTAAGATAAATGCCATATAACCTAAAACCCAACTTTGATGATGATGATAAAAATTATGAAGAAGTATGAAGAAAAAGAACCATCAATAACAACAATATTACCTTAAAAATTACTGGTGTCCCTCTAAATGGACCCTGGGAGACTCTCCCTTCGTAAAGCCTGCAAAAGAGCTGCCATGTACAATATCAGCATCGAAAAGGGTTAACTCTTTTTGCATTTATTATTTACAACATGAGAGTGCTAGGATTTTTTCCTCATATACTCCAAAAATTCACCTGATCTTTACACTGCCTTCTCCTACATCTTGAACTCTCAATTGCCCAAAGTCTCCAGAAGAATACTCATCATCTGTGCCTGATTGGAACCCTGAATAGCTAAGGAAAGAAAAGGAACTGGAAGTCAAGAACAGAGTAGAGAGAAAACCAAAAAACCATATAGAACCTCGGCGAACGAATAAATTTCAGTTGGGTTGCTATTAGAAAAAGAAAGGGGCGGCCGTAAAACATAAAGAATCTAGTCTTTGTTGTTTGACAATCTATGACCAAAGACAACAAAAACGTTATCATACACTGAAGTTGGCATCATTTGGATTTTTAATTTTATTTTTTTTTTTTGAGGCACAAAAGGCAACTTACACAATACTCAAACTTCCCACTTTCTTTTTTCTTTCGTTTTCTGCACATAAAACTACATCCAGTTAAATCTTGTTGAGATGTCCATTGAGCTTCATTTCTTTTCTTTCCTTGCCTTTTCTAGTCAACCAAACAGGAACTGAAGAACTAACATCTGAAAGTGGGATACACAGACAGAGACATAACAGCGAACGCTTTTCGTGTATACCAAACACGCAGACGCATACTCAACTCAGCCTAGTCCATCTTCTTGAGAAATTTGCTTCGTTTCCTTCTCTCTTTACTTTTTTTCTAGGCAACCAACCAGGAAGTAAGGCGAGAGCAGAATCGAGGCCTGAAGATGCAATACCTAGTGATATTCATGAATCCGTAGCTCCCGACGAGCCTCCCCACCTCGAACGAGTCAGAGTTGGTGATCAGAGTCGCTTTGCATGACCGCCGCACCCGAGTTTGACTCACCGGGTTCGAACGCAAGCTCCTCGGCAAGTGAAAGGCCGGTGTGCGACGGAGAGACGTGAAGCAATCAGGTACGGCAAGGAGCATGATTGGTTGGGACGAGATTGGACAAAGAAAGGATAGGCCTTCTTGCGAAGACAAATGGGACGCAATCTGAATTTTTTCCTCCTTAAATACCAACTTTAGAAAGTGATAATCTTACGAGTTTGGGTTATTCCAGGAAAATCAATGCCCTAAAAAGAATTTAGATTCAAATTCATGTGGATGAGATTGACTTCTCCAAAAAATAATTTATGAATAAGATTGCAACACTGCATCTGAATTTCCATAACCAGTTTTAGCAAATTCCTTTTATCCATGCGGTATCATTACCTTTCTAAGTTTTAAGATGATTTTCCTTCTTTATCACAGAAGCAAAACTGTCATTTTCATGATCTCTCCTGCCTTTTTTGATGAAATTCATAAATTCAATTTGCCAAATAAGATTCACAAGAAACAGGAAACTAGATATATAGATAGGAAGATGCGGATCTGCAGGTGAAAGATGGAGCATATATAATACAAAATACACTGTTTCTTCACAGGGTTCTCAGATAACAGAGAGCAGGCAATAAAACATCACTAGCTTCAGGTGAATACAAAGCGCTCCTGGTGCCTAAGAACTCTATTGAGTGCCTGATGCAAGATCATGCCAAACATCTCTGGCAGCCTGTTGAGGCTCCTGATCTGGTCGATGTAGCAAAGCCAAGAAAATGTATTAGAAAGGAAGTTTATTCAATGAAAGCAACATACTAATTGACAATAATGCAGTCATGTTAAAGGAAGTAACTTAATCAATCAAAATACATACTTGATTCCTCAGTCTCATCAGTCCGAACAGCCATAACCGGTGGCAATGGAAGGTCTGCAACGATAAGTGGAAGTCAGATTAAATAACTGGGCTACAAAGAAAATGAGAGAGACAAATTTATTCATGAATGTTTATGGGCATGTCCAATTAGTACGAAGAAGGACAATACCATCAGCAGGTAAGGTGTCTCTCATCCATTCCTCATCCACAATATCTATCAGTATCCCCCGGCTCAAGTCTGCCATATTTGCTACCTAGCCAACAAAAAGCAGCAAAATCATGTAAATCAGAACCTTGTGTCTGAGCAATTCATGGAAATTCCACCACCCAATAATCCATAAAATTACAAGGAAAAGCAAAACTGCGCGCATTCTTTCTGTAAATCCAGAAAATTCATCCCATACAACCATAAAGTAGCAACTAATTTTCCAGAATGTCATGCCGGGCAATGCAATCCAGTTGTAATTCATCAAATATTTCTCGGAGTATAGTGTATGGAAAAAAGAAAAAATCACAGTGTCACTAGTTCTACTTCACAAGCTACATTTTGCTTCGTATAAAGTTAACTCCCACAAGAAATCATGGTAATGCTCCGCTGGTTGCAGAGGAAATTGAGGAAATCATAACAAAGAAAAATCCAGAATTCCAGATTCCACATCAACTCAAAAACAAAACTCCATTCAACTGCCTCCAACGCATCTCCGTCCTCACTGTCAGAGCAACGAAGCAGATGTTCCAACCGGTTAAAGCAAAATAGCAAAAACAAAAGAAGATGGACGAATAAACTACCTTGAAGAGAAATCGAGAGCGTGAGCGAACGAGACCTAGTTTCCCCCCTTGCAGGCTTTGTAACTGTGAGAGACCACCCTTTTTGCGCCCTAATTGGAAATACTTTGGGCAATAGAAAATCATCAACAAGCAGGCCCAACGTTTCTGACATTTTAGCCCAACATGCAATCAAGAATACATCTTTAATGTATTTCAAGTTTTATGCATTGTTTAATGTATTTTTTATGTTTGTATTAAATTATGTATAACAATTTAATATATATGTGATATACTTTTTTTTAAAGATTAAGATTATATTATGTTTGTTGTACTTATTCGAGATATGATTAATACGCTCAATCTTATTAGTATTAATAAAATTTATCAGGTATTCTTTATATTCATATTATGTCTTTTATAGTTATTCTATACATTATTATTATGTTCAATTTTATAATATAATAAAAATAAAAACTATCATGATTCATGCTGAACATAACTTCAAGCACCCAAAATTAACATAAATAGTACTTTATTAATTAGAAATTTCACTATAATTACTCATATCTATTGTCTATTAAACTAAGACTAATGCCTAAAGATATTTTCAGTTAGAACCTAAGCAGACAAAAAGTATTCTTATTTTTTTCTTAAATGATGTCTTTGTGCTTTTTCCAAGAGGAAGAATGTCGTTTTAAATAAACTTTGTTGATCTCAAAACTATTATAACATATTAAATACCTTATTTGACTAGGATCATAATCACCAAATCATTAAAAAATACTTAAAAGACTGTAATAATCACGTGTCATGATGATAGGGGTGGATCACGACAAACCCTTGCAACACTTATATGTATAAAAAAAAAATTGACTCCCAAAAACATGGCATCCGAAGCCTCCTTGAAAGAGAGGAAAAGCATAACCAGGTTATTAGGTAAATTGGTTCACTTTTCAGCCCCAAGTTTAATCAATTAATCTTAAAGTATTGATTATTTGAATAAATATTGGATAAATAAATAAACCCACCCACCCACAACTTTACTTTTTCAAAGTAAATAGTAATTTAGTTAATTAAACTCTGGAAAAGTAATTGAATTTATAATTGTATGTATAAATAGACGTGGCGAGTATCCATCATCACTGATCCTTCAAGTCCTGTCAGAACCCCAAAACCTTGTTTGCGATTGCTTGCAGAATGGAAAAGACTAATGACGCAGAGTCCACCACGACGACGAATCCGTTGCCGCCGTTCCTCAAGAAGCTCTACGCGCTGGTCGATGACCCGGAGACCGACTCTGTGGTGTCGTGGAGCGACGGGAATAACAGTTTCGTCGTCTGGAACGCGCACGAGTTTGCTGCCAAGCTTCTGCCCAAGCACTTCAAGCACAGGAATTTCTCCAGCTTCATCAGGCAGTTGAATACTTACGTGGGTTTTTGTTCTTCTCTCTTTGTTTCTCACTGTCTTAGGTTTGTAGCTTTATGCGTCTTCCTGTGGGTTTCTTGGGTGTGCTTTGTTTTGTGATCTTGGTGTTCTTGGAATGTGGGATTTGGTGCGCGGATTTTTGGTTCTCATTTCTTGGATTAATTTCAGAACTTTATTAGGATCAGTGGGCTTGATCCAAATTTAGTTAGAAAGATTTGAGGAGGATTATTATTATTTTATCTTTTTAGTTGTTCTTTAAGCAATATCTGAAGTGCATAAACTGTGGCTGAATTATACTTTTTTTTGGTTGTTCTTTACTCTAATTAATGTGAGGGTGATGATAGCAACGCGTGATCACAACTGGTCGTCGAATTTTGTCAATGCGATACTATCACTTCTACTTGCTTGAGTCACAGTGATTACCATAGTGTCTTTCGGTTGTGAATTTTGGCTTTTAATGTAGTAGTATTGTCCTCTATTCCTCCTAGGCTGATCAACTTACGCCTTTGACTAAATCTCTTTCGTTATCTGTGTAAGGAATTTTGTACTTTCCTTGGAATTTTGAAGGTCCTTCGGGTGAAATGAGCTCTGCATTTCTTGTCTGTTACAGATTTTGGTTGGCATATCATTGTCTCATTCTACTTTGGTTTGATTATTTTTGTATCTACTATTAGTTTCTATTGCCACAATGATTCTCGTAATGAGTAGAAAAAATGCTTAAATTCTTAGGATATTCTTAACTTGGATCAAAGGTTCTTACTTAGGGAGTAACAAAAATTTTGATTCAAGGTGTTTTGTCAGATTACTTTCAGTTTAGCACCTAAAGATTTCATCTTTCCAAAATATTCCCAGAAGATCCTCTCTCATTTTGTGGACTACGTTTTGAATTTAGGCAAAGGTTAAAATACCTTATCTCTTGTGGTATGAAAACTATGGACGTCTATTAGTAAATAGGGTTTCTCTTTATCTGGGTGAGGAAAGGAGTACAAGTTTACGGCTTCATTTGATGAAGTGCATCTTACCAAAATTGAATTTCTTGTGTCCCAGAAAATGCATCAAATATTCTTCTGAAATGTTCAGAGATTGTAAAGCTGATTTTGGTTGCTGGTCAGTAAATAGAAGCAATAGAAAAGGCCGAGGGCTGTAACTGATGTACAAAAGAGGTATGGATTGAGTTGAGGTGATGTTGTGTTGAAGTGCCTTTGTGCAGTAGTGTGGTGAGAGCATAGTTTCGGGGATTATAAAATCTCAGGATGCCTTGGATCCACTGAAAACGTCTAGGCTTGAACATATATGGATGCAATGGAAAAGATAACACGTGGTGGAATTTCTTAAACTAGAAAAGTTACCAAATTAATGTGACAGAGCTTTAAAGCACATGAGCGTCTGAAAAATGTTGAACAAAATAAGTAAATATAAAGAGGTGATTTGGAAGAATTTCCATCTTAGTCTCTTAAGGTGTAAAATGTGGGTTGATGCTACTTGGATCACTAAATGGAAACCATGACTGAAGAATACAGTAAAACGTGGGTTCCATTGGGAATATGTTAAACTGGAGGAGGGTGGCGAGCATTCTTTTAAGAAAGTGGACTAAGAGGATTTGATGTAATTTGTTGAAATTGTTGGATATTTTGGACAGTAACATTAGGAAGTTTGAAGGTCTGTAGAAGAAAATTGGGATCCTGAAACCGATTTTTGAATGACAGGTGATAACACTTTCCTCCAAATTGATTTCTACCCACATTGTAACACTTGGCTTCAAATTAATTTCACCACATGGTAGTCTTGCATTACAACCACTAAACTGGAGCTGTCACCATTGCCTCCATTGTTTACCATTCTTACCCCTAACTGGTCTTACATCTAGCTTTTCATGGTTGCATCTAAATCCTTTTTGTCTTGCTTCACACCCTATTATTTCCACCTACCTTCCATTGATTCTGTTTTTTCTGGTTATATCATTGCTTTGAGTAGTTATTATTATCCACTTAGGTTCACTGGTTATAAAGCTTTTTTTAGTTCAGTCATTCAACCACAACTTCAGGTTAAAATTCAGCCCCATCTGTTGGACATAACAAATGTCACCACATTTGCAACAAATGCCTGCACCGTGGTAGTTTTTTGATTTATGATTTCAAACTTGCAGGTTGGCTTATACATTGAGTTGGTATACTCAGCTTGACCAGTTTTGAGTTAACTTGGCAAAATCTCAGTTTATATATAACCGAGCTTCATTGTAAGTTAGCAGAGTGAACTTAAATTTTCACCAAATTAATATTATAATTTCCTATAGTGAAATACAGCAGATTTTGCAAGTGCATAAATTACTATTTTGAAAGAATATGGTAATACTATTTTGGATTTTGTGCTTGTGTCATGTTGTCTCTGTGTTTATTTAATAATTTGGAGGAAACCATTATCATAAGTAATGATTTTAGTCCTTAAGGAAGTAGCAAAGATATGAAAAATTGAACAAATTTTACAAGCTCCATTTTTATATACTTGATTGATTGTTTTGATGCCATCTAGGTATGCAAAATAGTTTGTTCCCTTCAAAGTTTTGGTATGTATGCTTTGGTGTGCTACAAGCACTCTATGCACGAAGGGTGTTTATAGTTTATTAGGAAGGTTGCTTTTCATGTGGAGGGTCCTCAATGACAAGGTTTTTTTTTTTTTGGTGGGGGGGGGGGGGGGGGGGGGGGAGGGGTGTGTGTGGAAGAGGTGGGGGATGGGAAGCCTTAATGAATGTTAATGAGAAACCAATGAGAGGGTACAAATAAAAAGGGAAAAGTTGAAGCAAGTTTTACGGTTTCACCTGCTTGCTTATCAAAATGATGATACTTTTAAACAAGATGTGGTCCCCTCTGTGTGTGGATGGATATTACAGGTTTGTGGTCCTAAAATTATACTGCACAATCTGTGTTCTGTTGAATGTATCTCCTGTAGTGAAGTTTGTTAGATGATAACTGCTTTATCTTTTCTATTGTAGATTAGATATTCAGACTATAAAGTGTTCATAAATCTGGTAGCATGATTTGTAGCGAATTCATGGTTAGTGATTAACATTCTTAGTGTTTGTCTGTTTTAGTTCCATATAACACACTGAATATTGCATTTTATACTTATTCTAATGCACTGGGGTCTAGAAATTAGGTTGGACTTACATACACATTCCATTCTTCTTCAATGGAAATAATTGGTGGGGGAAAGATTCATTTTATGATAATTTTCAATAGAAATGTGTGTTGCTTTAAAGTGATTTTTGGATGGGTTTCAAAGAATCTACGACTGTACTGTTTATATGGTTTGTTAGAGACTGGTTTGTGATTGCAAAAAGATGGCTGCTGATGGTTAGTTTGGTTGGTAGTTGGCCAGGGATAGTTGAGCGTAGCCAACTATTGGTGGGGTCTGTAGGCAGTGAGAACAGGGATGGTACTTGTTGGGGTCAAGCTCATTCAGGAGAATGTCTAGATTCTTGTAAAATGGAAATGCATTTCCATCTCTTAAGGTGTTATTTTCTGCTGATCCAAATATTAACTTTCCTTTGATCATCAAACATTGAAGTTTTGGAAAACATTTTCCACAGGGTGATTTCCTGTGAAACAAACTTATCTTTAGATTGAAATTTAATCTTTGAAATTGTACATAATTATTGTAAATTTAAAGACTGGGTTGGTTAAAGTTGTAGTCAGGTCAGTTCTCTAGAAGGCTTATGAGGAGATTGGTAAAAAAATAATCAAAGTGAATGATAGCTATGACATGTGCGTTTGTTTTATTACAAAAATAAACTATGGATGCCTATGCTGGTGACTGGTAGGAAATTGACTATTTACTATATTGTTAAAAACAGAACTCATTGAGTTAAAATCTTGTGTCGCTAGTTGACATTATCATTATTGAGTCAATACATTTATTTCTCGATTTTGATTTACCAGGGCTTTAAGAAGGTTGACTCAGACCGTTATGAATTTGCAAATGTGATGTTTCTAAGAGGTCAGACACACCTTTTGAAGAGTATCAACAGAAGGAAACCAGTTCATGTACCTGGGCAACAACAACCATCAAAAGTGCAGAGCACTTCAGTTGGGGCGTGCGTTGAGGTAGGGAAGTTTGGGCTGGAGAAAGAGGTTGAAAGACTTGAAAGGGACAAGAATGTACTCATGCAGGAACTTGTTAGATTGAGACAGCACCAGCAAACAACTGATCACGAGATGCAGAATGTGGGGCAACGTCTACAGGCAATGGAGCAGAGACAGCAACAAATGATGTCTTTCCTTGCAAAGGCTATGCAGAGTCCTGGTCTCCTAGCCCAGTTTGTGCAGCAGCAGAAGAATGAAAACAATAGGAACATTACGGGAACAAATAAAAAAAGGAGACTCCCTGGGCAGGAAGAAGATGCTGCTGGTGAGTGTTGCACTAATTCTCCAGATGGACGGATGATTAAGTACCAGCCCTCGATGAATGAGGCAGCTAAAGCATTATTGCGGCAGATCTTGAATATGAATGGATCTCCTAGAATGGATCCATTGATGAATAATCCTGATGCGTACCTGATTGGTAATGCTCCTTCCACCAATAAATTCAACAGTGGAAGTTCCTCAAGTCGAGTTTCAGGAGTGACCCTTTCTGAGGTCCCACATGTTCCTGCGCAGTCATATATGCCAGCAGAGTCACAGTTTTCTGTCAGTTGTCCATCTACTGCCATTTCCGAGATTCAGTCTTCCTCCTATGTGGCACCTGATCATGCCAAAGCAGCACAGTTCCTAAAAGCGAATAACCGTAATTCTGAACAAGAGACTAATTTGCCTGACTTCACTGAAATGCAAGGACTCATGCCAGAGAATACTGCAGAATTCCCTGATATTAACCTTGCGGGTTCTGAGACTGGGAATCAAAGCTATATAGATCCAGTGTCTGCTGTTCTGGAGGAGACAAGGCCCAAAGAAAGTGATACTTTTTCTCCGGAAAGCGATGTGGAAGCCTTGCTTGACAACATCCCTGTACTACCAGGCATTACTGATATTTTCTGGGAACAATTCCTTGCAACGAGCCCTCTTAGAGGGGACACAGATGAAATAAGTTCAAGTTCACTAGATGGTGGAGTGACCGAGGATCATGAGTTTCTGATGGAAAAGAAGAATGGTTTTGACAACTTTCAACAAATGAATCATCTTACTGAACAGATGGGGCTTCTTGCATCAAACACCAGAATTGGTTGACGTTCTTACCATTTGTATATGGATGCTTCTTGCCATCGGGAGGTAACTTTTTAGCCACCACTTATCATAAGAAGCATGTTGATTGTCACCAACTCCTTTTGCCAGCTATGCAAAAATTAGCAAATGCATGCAGTAGTTCTCACCGATGCCATATTTGCTGCCTTGGATGTAAGTTATGGTGAAGAGATTGTATTTATAAGGAAAACATGTATATATGACCAGTTTTTTGTCAAATGGTGCAATAAGATTTTCTTTAACTATCCCATAGCACCAGATGAATTATTTAAAACATCAAGTTTAGCCTAATCCCCAGTCTGTAGAAAATCTATTAAAAATGTCTGATGTTGTCTCCTTTTACTCCTTAATTCCTTTTCATCTTGCGCTTATGACTGATTCAAAAGTTCTCTGATCTGGACTACCTGCAAAAAGTAGTTGTCTATGATTTTGTTAATCAAGCACATTACCCTCAGTTTCCAACTTTTGTATGTTTCTATGACTCTTAAACAGGTTGATGTTGATCCCCGTTGGGCAGATAAAGCTTTTTGCAAAGACAGATGACCAGTTATGACTTAAATAAACTTTTTCCAGTTGTTATATTAAGAAAATATCTTCTCGTACATCAGTGTTTCATACTTCTATGAGCTTGATGTCCTGAAGACACTTTCTGGACATAATACTGAGAGTTTAGATAAACTATAAATTGTGCATAATAACCATCTTCCAGTCAAACTGACAGCACTGTTGTGTTACCTGTAATATCAAGTTAAATCTTAGTTCCTTTTCCTATACATCACTTTACCGTTCTGCTGAGAGTTTCTGTCCTAGTCTAAAGACATAGCAATTGAGCTGGTATCCCTTTTATGAAATCAATCGAATATCACCTCTTCTTCCATAAATATTCATTACTTTGTAAAATATTTTTACAGTCCCAGAACCTTGCCTTTAGTAGAATGATTTTCAGGCCTTGAAATGGAAACTCGCAATACAGCTGAAAAAGTAAGATAACGCTGAATTAACAGTTTTACCCGATGGTCGATCCTTTTCCGCTCTGTCTTCCCACCATTTCGTTTATGGGGAAAGTTTTATGTAATAATAGAGCATCTGAGAAACGATGGAGAAATTGCTTAAATCATTTGTTAAAGAAACGTGCACAAATTTTATGGTGGCAGGTTATGCAAAGGTGCATACAAGTTGGAATTCTGTTGCATGCAATCTTTGTTACAGGTACCCATTAAGATTAAAAAACCTTGGCAAGCCACAAGATCGTCGTCTTTTCTACTGTTCCTGTTCTTGTTCCTCTTTAGTATATGGCTAATCTACCTCTGTTTTACTTTTGCCTTTCCGTAAATGATATAAGAGTTAAGAATAGAACTACAATGGGGGAATAGAGTTAAGAATACCCACTTTGTCAGATTTAAGTGCACCTAATTGGTGCTTGCATATGCAACATCACTAATGTCAGTCGACATATTCATCAACAGTAGTATTTACATACAAAAGTCTTCAGTAAAAAGTTCGTATACTTGCAGATCTTGAACTTCACATTCGCATTTCTCCCAATATCAAGGTTCAGACAAAAGAACATATAATAAGCCTTTGGGTACAAAAAAGAACATGTAAAAACAATCATTTATTGGACAAATGAGAAGGAGATGGAAGAATTCCAACTCTCAGTAGCAGCATCTCTCAGAAGATATCAGCTCCAAATAAATTGCCTATACATTATTGATTTTCTTTATAATTTTGACGGGGTATCAACTACCTTATATGTCGTCTAAGTAGAGTTGATAAGAGTGGCACAAGCCGGGGAGAACATCACTGGGGAACCAATAGGAAGCCATGCTTTAGTCGAGCTTGAATTGAGACACCTGATATGTTTCTCAAGCTACAACGACTATGATGATGATGATCAGCACGATTCCAAAGATCAACAAGAGCAAACAGACCTGCAAATAGTTTGTTTAAACAGTTTGATGGAACTTATGAACTAGTAATGTTACAATTACTAGAAATTTTAAAAGTAGATATCTAATAAGAACGATAGTTAGCATAAATTATTACTTTACTTCCAAATCTGTTAAAGAGTAGGTGGTCCGTTTCAATCCTTTTAATCACGTACGAAAATAAAGCATTTATATGGGTTGCTTCCAACAGAGATTCAAGTGACACGTAATTAACTAGAACCTAACATATATTTATTAGTAGTCAACACATCCTAGGCCAGACCTCAAAGCCATCATCTTGGCCCAAAGACTACAAGAATCGAAAAAGGTATACCGATAGACAGTCTAGTAAGACAATGACCAAAGAAATTGAAAAGAGAAGAAACACAAAAAGAAGAAGAAAAGGTCATAAGCAACAGAACCGCAAATAATAGTATTTTTGTGACCGCCGTCAAATTGCAGCAGTCACTACAACAGGGAAGCAAGCATACACCCCGCTTTTACAAAAGATAGGGATTATTCACCAGAAGTAGTATTTATAAGCTCAATGTCAATCCAGTATTGAAAAATTTTAGTTTTGCCACTTGAGCTAACATGCGGTTAAAGATTGATCTCGAACAATGACCAATATCACAGTCCCAAGAAGGCAAAAAACTATTTGTCAATGATCTAGGCTTCCATTAATCTTCTCTAGACAAGAATGAAAGAACAACAAACAAAACAATTGCTCTAATCGAAGTTTACCAGAGATGAGCCAGATTTTTGGCTCTTGGATGCTTTCTGAAGTTGTGTATTAGCTTCCCTAGTTGAAGTATGGGCTCTGTCAATATTAGAACTAATGTCATCTGAGAGGATAAAGGAAAACATGTTAGCGTTCTCATTATAGATAACTTTCAAGAAACGAAGAGCAAAAACTTGGAAAAATTGGAGGTTTGTGACTATTAAGAACACAAGGCTTACCAATCATTGCACCTTGATCATGAACCAGCACGGCAAGATCCTTAAAAATCTCATTTACCTCAACTATTTGTTGCTGAACTTCTTGGATTCCCTGCTCTCTTTCTTCAATAATGGCTTCATTAAAGACAATCTCATCGAACAGCGTGATCTCTTCTCTGCGCACAGCGTAAGATAAATTAAGGTTGCACTATTTGCATCACTTGTATGGAAGCCAATTTTGATCCAATATGATGAGAAACATTGTTATTCATTTTTATTTTTTGCCTTTTGTGGTAAGAGGGGCCCAGGGGATTTGGAAAAGAAGATTCAAAAGCTCCCCCTTATTGCAAATATTACATGTTTTTCACAAGAGACTGGGACTAGAAAAAACAGAAGTTATTATAATTCAAGTGTGATACTCAGTCACAAGCCAATATTTAAGAATACTCATTCTTTTAGAAGGGCTGGCCATTTGCACAAACAAGGTAATGGGGTTTCCTCCTTTACAATCAAGACTGTATATTCTCAAAATGAATGTTATCCAGTCACTAAATAGCACCTAGGTGAAGAAAGAATAAACATCACATCCAAGCAAAACTTCCACCATAAGATTAGCACAACATCCAAAAGAACGTTTCCTTAGTTATTAAAACAATCCCAGACACTACTTAGATGTTAGCTACAGACTGCTAGTCGGTTGAACCTAAACCATTTAGTTTAAAGGTCACTGCCAGAAAGTCCCAGAACCTGATTTTATTCAATATCAGCCCAGTATCAGCAAGCCAAGCATTGTACAAGTTCTTTGAGCAATACAAAGCCCTTTCAAAAAGCTCTCCTCTTCTTCTTAGAGACATCTGAGGCCGTGGCCCTGCACTTGCTTTAAATCTTAATCCATTTCAATCTCTTATCATTGTGATAGCCCATATCTTTTCCTGCACCATTCCAGATCCAGATATTGTAGCTTGTGCCCACACTAGGCCACCAACGAAGCTATCCTTGACAAGCCTATATGTCTGTCCTACAGTAGCGTGTTCTATAGAGAAATCACAAAAGTTAGCACGAGTTTTTTCATCATCACAGGTTGCGAAGCATCTCAGGTTTCCGGCACGTTATCCAGGCCTTGACTCAAAATGCCTTTGGGCCTCGGCCAGCAGAGTTCAGGCAGTATGTACGGCAGAGCTCTGGCAGATACGTATCAATAAGCTGGAAGCCCCAGGTCTCCTTCATTCGGAGACGCACATGTAGAAAGTGATGCAGGGAGGATTGAAAACCTACCTTACTTTTTTCATTATGTTCCAGCCAAGCCCTAGGGTTATGTTGTTTGTCGCCTGGAATATTCTAATCAGCAGCCATAATGCCAGAGGCTTAGATGGTGGTTTAACAGAAAGAAGATTAACAAACCAAAATGAATAATAAAAAATCTTAGAAGTGGAATGTTAGTCTGGGGAGTGTTAACAAGAAAATAAATATTCTTAAGGAACTCCTAGCTACAGAACACCGTTGGCACTCCTTCGTCAATAATCCTCTAGAAAATGTCAACGATTAATAGAAAGAAACCATCTTATATGTCTCATTTTCTTTATGTAAGTTGGAGTTTTGAGTTTTTAGGATTGACTGCTTGCTTGTCCCCCAAAAGGAGGAGAAGATGATATACAGGGCACTCACTTTCCTTGTTTGATATTCAATAAACCAAATGGTAAAAAATCACAAAAGGAAAAGCTAAAAGCTGGAAACCTTATGTTTGCCTCACATAATTCCATAACAATAATTTTAATTATTATTTATCAAAGAGAAAAGGTTTATCAATTTAGGAATGTAGAATAAAATCTGTTACTTAAGATGAGGAAGTGATAGAGACCTTTTGGATTCCAGAAGAAGAGATTGCTGCTCGGGAGTCCTTGATGAGCTTGTCTCCAACTCATGGGCATCGTAACTGCATAATGATTTGTCAAAGTTAAGAATAGAAGTTAGATATCTTTTCTCCAAGATAACTGCTAAAATTAAGTATAGTCTTTATGCCAGTGCGGGAATGTGAGCAACCAAGTAATTGGTCGAGCTTCACTGACACTGGTAGATATTTCCCAACTGATTTCTCTTTGGCCTGGGAATAAATAGATATTCTCGAGGAACATGGCATTGTGTAGCTCAAATGTATAATATATAAGGTGAGATAGTGACATAATTGATGATACCTACAATCAGGCTGGCAATGTGGAACATCATGAATACTAACTTTATCCTATAATATTTGAAATTTTAAAAGCAACCTAAATATCAAGAAACATCTGTACAAATTCAAAAAGGGCAACATTAACAATTTTGGATTTCCCACCTATTCACTCCAATAGCTTTTGCAACTTCATGCATCCAAAAATCTTATATATATCATTTTTTCATATATCCAAAATCCAGCAGGTTTACATCTTACCGGAAAATTAAGTGCCTTCAACGTGCCTTTGTTTAGCATCTTGGAATTTTAAACCAAATAGGTCAAGACCGCTTACAAAATAGTAAAAATACAGAACTGGTCAAGTTGTCAAAAAAAAAAAAAAAAACCTGGATGGAAGAACTTCTTTGGGAATAAAAGGAGCATATGTTGTTTCTCTCTCAGCTGCAAGCCTCTGAGCCTTCTGAAATTCCCTAAGAACTGACTGGAAATCTCTCGCAAGCTTAGCATCAGCAATCTTCTTCGCGGCCTGCAGTTTATGAACACATTTCCAAGGCATAAAAGTATTAAACCCAACTTGGTCTATCCCACCCCAAAACATAGGAAATGAGTCCTATTTATCAGAAATGCATAACAGAGGAAAAATACAAAAAATTTAAGAAACACTAAATGATCCATTTTTTTAAGTACAGTACAAAGAGAGGGAAGAAGGAGCGTCTGTTAGTGAACAAACAGAAAAACAAATAGAGGGAGATGGTTTCCCAATGATCGAGTGTTAATTTGGAAAATTATTGGATACACACTTACACTAACTTCAAAATGCTGATCAGTTTCGCTCGCCTGCTTAAGCTGAGCTGCAGTATCTTTCACTAGCTGCCCGATATGTAACCTTGCCTTGTGCCTGTCAGTGAGTCAACAACATAACACCATCAGTTAGTCAACCGAAATAGAGTATCTTGCCTCAACCAAATCAAGTGAGAAGCTACAACTACATTCTATTTTCTAGCAAAGTATGTGACTAGTTGGAGATGTCAATTCGTTTACTTTAGCTAGAATCATTCCTCCCAGCAACAAATGCGGGAAAACCAAAAAAAACTAGCCAACCACTTAAGCTAACGGGGGCAGTTTGTGGAGTAAGAGGATAGAACAGGACCAAAACGGAAAACTAGTTTATTCTTGAAAGCTACAAGACAACCCTACAAAGGTTTTTACACAATATCTCACTGAATTTAACATCTGCAGATCTAAAATATGGGTCAACTTTTCAGTTCCATTTTCTAAGACTAACAAGAAATCACAGCTAGAGTTGATGAAGACTTCACTTATACCAGCAGGCATAGCTCTGAAGTGTGTCGTTATTATTACTTTCCAAGTGTCAGAGATGAACTGGTGAGATGTTATCCATAGTCTCTCTCTCGTGCTTTTCATTTCTTTAGGCACAAGAGAAAAAAAAAAAAAAAAAAAAATCTTAAAGCAAAAGGCCTATGTGAAAAGTTAAAAACTCATGGCTTATCATGTACTTCTAGGAGTGTCATTCACAGTTCCCAGAGAATTATAATGTCTATGTTAAGATGCGGGGAAATTAACAGAATTTAACAAGTATTTCTTACAGACTAGATTAAAGATATCCAACACATGTTTCAGTGAACATAATTTAGCCTTATTCAACATTAGACCATAGAATAATACACAAGCAAAGCAAAAAAGGAAGAGGAAAAAAAGCTGAAGAGAAAACATAACAACGTTCCAAAAGAATCACACCCAACGACGAAATGGCTTATGCGTTTTCCACGGGAGATCCATAGGATTAGAAACAGGTAACAATACGTACAACCAGTCATAGCACAATGTACAAACGCACTTCAATGGAACCTCAACATATGTTAACAAGAGCAATTAAACAAAAATAAAACTAGCAATTGAATCATCGTCCCAATAACACAACCGTGAGACGAACCAATTGGAGAAAAAGAACAATCGAAATTTGTAATGGTAAAAACTAGAAAAGAAGACCAAACACGGGGAAAAAAAGAAAAAAAACTCACAGCTTTTCCCGGAGCTCTAGCGTGTCCTTGGGTGTGCCGAGGGAATTAACGAGGCGAGAGAAGGAATTCACGGCCGTTGTGATCCGGAAAATCCCAGAAGCCACGGCCTGAGAAGGGTCTTGCTGCTGTTGTTGTAGCAGCCGCCGCTCCAGCGGTTGTCGGAGCCTGCCAGCCTCAAGATCTTGGAAGCTCATCGTGAACCACAAAAATCGAACGTTTCTTATCCAAAAAAATTCGGGACTTCGAAGGTAAACGAAGAAGTTCCGGGCGTGTGGGTTTGGTAGAGAAGGAGCAAATATTTTATGTGGAAGGAGTTGTGTTGAGGAAGAAGAGTATAACACCGTCCAAGTCCGATCTCTTTCAAGTGTTTCCCTCGACAGTCTTTGGCTCTTGCGCTCTTCGTCCTTTCAAAGTCAAACAACGAAGAAGCTTCCGTGGGACCGAACCACGGTGCCGATCACCATCTTCTCCCGTCGTCGTCTTTATAAAGTAATTATAAGTAACTATTCTAACATCAAATTTATAAATTGTATAATAAGATTTTCATAATTTTATTTAAAAATTATAGCATAAGTTATGAATACATTTTACATTTAAATATTATTTAATGGTCATTTTTTTCGCATGAAACTTTTATACTAAATATACTTTGGACTTGAAGATGAATTAAAAAGACTTAACAATTTTACAGTATTTATTTTTTTTTAATGACTAGAAATTCCTATCAAATTTTCCTTTATGCCTTAAATTAAGAAGCATCATTTATCCCAAAGCATACTTAAATTTGGTTAGAAATATGGTTAAAGGAATTTGAACTTTTGATGTTTGTTTTATGAGATTTCCTACATAAACCCTCTTGCAACATATTTGATAATCTAAAAGTTGAATGAAAACTAAAAAAAAATCATTTTAGACTTTGATGTCATATTAAGTAAGTCCATAATTCAATTCAAAGATTATTATTTAAACTTTGATATGGTGATAGTTTCTTTTTCATATGCAACCTCAGTTCTTAACACTTTTTCATACATTAAGCATATACTTCAAACTCAAAATTGAACAATATTAAAAGGAATCAATAGAAACTTTGATATCATATTAAATAAATTTATGATCCAACTTTTCAGTACATAGGATAATTTTTACATTTAAATAGTATTTAATTATCATTTTCTTTGATGCAACTTTGGTACTCAACAATAATTATAGATTTCGTGAACAAATTATACAGTGATTATAATTATAACGATCTTATCTACTTATAGTAGAAAATAGTAGTTTATAAATAAGGCGTGACTTGTTACTATTTTCTCTTGACGCAATATCCGCCCCTGCACACAAATATCTAATGCAGCAAACAAGAGTAAATGATAACGTGTCGCGCATTCACGCAATTAACATTATCATCAAGATCGAGTAGACTCGTTTATAGTAATAAACTTCTTTGGAAGATTTGTGAGAGTTGTACTTTTTGGCCTATTCGGGTCAAAATGCTGTAACCCGTTCAAGGTACAACTTTATCCGAGCATTTGGTTTCAGAGATCACGAAGAAACTGTCCGCACAGGAATATAATTCCTCAACCGCCTTTATGTTCGCCACGAATCCTACATAACCGTCCATGACGGGCTTCTCCCTCGCTTCTCTCGATCTCTGTGTCTCACAAAGGCCGTGTCCAAAAGTTTGTTTGTCTTCAAGGATTTTGATCTCTGTTGCTATTCTCCTGCAATTCGTCATGACGGTGAGTTGTGAGGAGCTTGTATATTTCCTCGATTAATCTGTTTGCTTGCTGAGAAAATCTTGGAAATAGTCGAAATCAAAGCTTTCGAAATGATGCTTGATTCTTATTCTTTTGAGGTAATAGGATATTATGTGGTTGCGTTATATTATGTTCAGCTTCTCTTTTTCATTCTCTGGATGAGCTTTCTATGGATGGAATACCGTTAGAAATGATTCTTTTCGCCGTTGTTCTCTTTTCCCCTGTTTTTCCTAAAACGCCTAAGGCTTGTTCATCGTGAACTTTCCTTTTTTGATCTATGGGTCCGTTCCATTTGTGATCTCTTGTTTTTGGTAATAATAGTATCGTTATCTTCTAATGCAGACTGCGAAGTCGTGCAATCTACCAAAGGCTCTGTAGAAATATATATTTCTTCACACTGATATCGATTTATCCGACACAATTTCTTCAGTTTGTTTGTAATTTTTTGTTATATTAGGCGACGAGAGTATTTAGATCTGGCCGATAGAGACGTCTGTGGCCCACAGAAACTTGTTTGATTTCACTATATGCTTCATTGTATTTTTCAACGGTGGTCGTACGAACCCCAACATTTGCTTACATTAAGTGCTCGTATCATTGTTATCCACGCACAAAAATACAGAGACACGTTGTCGAGACTTCATAGCATAGGTTTTGCAGGTGTCCAGGTTACTTCTGTAGCTCGTATTCTCCTTTCTTTATCCTCTTTTTTGTCTCTTTAATAGTTGCATGGTGAAGCTGGTTGTTGTGATTTAGGCTTTATAGATGTTGCTTGACTTTACCTTATTATGTTGCATTTATCACTACACTTGGGCTTATATCATCTTGAAGAGGACGATACTGTGAAAAAATTATGTGGCAGCAGATCATTATATTTTGGTTATTTCTAGGAATTTTTTTGATGGCCACAACTTTGAAATACTACAGAATTTCCCTAGCACCTTTCTTTCTTTTTTTCTCTTCCCAATTTTGAATATGCATCGTCATTTGCCACCACAGCCTTATAGGTTGATGAAGGAATAATCTTGGTGCTATTAAAATACTTTTGGTAAGGGCTGTTGGTTAATAACATGCTATATTGGAAGAGAATAACATCCCTAATAAGATACCGTCTTAGCTTAGTTCTTGAATGACATGATCATCTAAGTAAACTTGACCTAGTGCATAAAGTTCAAAGATGACCTCCTTGATTTATCGGTAGGAGGATGGGTTTAAGCCTAGAGTGCAGTAATCGAAGTCTGACTCTTAATAGGTTTCCTGTATTGAGTTCTGGCTTACCCTTCTTTCGATAGAAAAGAGGATGCCTTTTATGAAACATGGGGAAAATGGTTTACCCCTTTCAAGATCATTTGCAGAAGGAAACAAATGTACAGATGTCAGGATTTTAGGCAGTTCTTGCTAGAGTTTATCTTACTTGTCCTAGTGCATTTTTAGAACCAGGTGATTACAAATGTATCCCGAAGTTTTGTTGCCCAAAACACACTTTCAAATAGGGCGGAGGAAAGCTAATGCATATTAAGTTTATGGATCTTTCCTGATACTGATTTAAAGGGACTGCAGAAAGTAAGCATTTTTTCATTCTGGCTTATGGCATTAATTTTCCCCTGATGCTCCTCGGTACTTCCTAGCAAAGAAATTTTTTTCATTTTGCTTGTAAAATGGTCGTTGATTTTCTATGTTTTGTCCTCTTAAAAGCATGATTACATTCTTTTCCCACACTATGTTTGTACCGCTGAATTATCATGGTGATATGCATTCTCCAGGACGAAGATTTGTTCTAACAGGTATCTAATAAGGTAGCTCTATTCCTTGCTTTTCTGATTCTTGTGATTTCAGGTAAGAACCGTGAAAGTCAGCAATGTCTCTTTAGGTGCTTCTGAGCGAGATATAAAGGAGTTCTTTTCATTTTCTGGAACAATTGATTATGTTGAAATGCACAGGTTAGTTTGTACGAATGGCTTAGTTTCATATCTTCATTTCTCCTGTGTATTTTATGAATGGCAGCCTGAAGAAAGAAGTCAACTAATGAGCTTTCATATCAAATAACTTACATTTGCATCTGCTTTTTTCATGTGTATGTTATGCGTGGCTTCCTAAAAAATATGGAGATATAGAAATGAAATACAAGTTTCTAGATTGCAAATCATAGTATGAACATGGATTTGTTATCTTTTAGTTTCATTTTTCTTTCCTTCCCGGTGAGAAAGATTTTATGATGCATATGGAAACCAAGCTTCTGATGTAGCATAATTTTTACTTTTTCTCTTTTTGTGGTCCAGCGAGGATGAGAGGTCTCAAGCTGCATATGTCACCTTTAAGGAACCCAAAGTGGCAGAAACTGCTGTTCTTCTTTCGGTATTCTTTCAGTTCTTATATACCTTTTGAGTTATTCTTTCTAATTACTCTTTTCTTTTTTCTTTTGCTGATTCCTATCTGTTCATTAGTGTGTGGCAATATGAATTTTGCTGTGACCGAACTTTTTACATCTAATTTCTTGGACTGTCATGTCTCTTATGCTTTTGATGATGGGACCTTCATCTTTTAGGCACAGTAAAGCGTTATAAGTTTTGGTTACCTTGTGGTTCACTTTTTGAACTATTATGCTTTGATGTTTCTCAAAAATGATTACTAGCTACCGGATAACAACTCCAAAGCCTCTTTAGTGAATCTTATGCAGTTGTTGTTATTTTTTCCTAAAAGAGATGGTAGAGGTCTAAATGTCACCCAATGGTGATTAGTCAATATCACTTGGGGTACTACTCCCCCTTCTGGATTGATGTGGCTTACTACTTTTTCAAGTGTCCTTCAAATCTATTTGTTTAGATCCAGCTAATCTAGATCGTTTGGTGCAGTATCATGGCTCCTTGGTTCTTGGAATCTCAAGTGGCAGTAGTTTTCTCCTATGTATATCTATATGTTTATAATAGCGGAATGAATATACGTTCTTGAGATCTTAATTAAGCTGAGTTGGTAATAAGCCTGATTATTCGTATTTGAAACTTTTGCACTACTGAATCCAATTGGCATTTTCAGGGTTCAACAATTGTTGATCAGCCTGTAACCGTGGCACTGGCTCCAGAGTATGAGCTACCACCAGATGCTGATTCTGCACTTCATGTAATATTGAAATCTGGTATCTATAAAAAAGTATTGTCGATGATCTTTCTTAACATTATAAACTGTTACAATTGCATCAGGAAACAGAGGACAAAAGTGCAGGCGGTTCTGAGTCAGCTGTTCAGAAGGCAGAGGATGTTGTCAGCAGCATGTTAGCCAAGGGATTTAATTTGGGCAAAGATGCACTCAACAAAGCAAAGACCTTTGATGAGAAGCATCAGTTCACTTCGACAGCCACTGCCAGAGTTGCTTCTCTGGACCAAAAGATGGGACTTAGTGAGAAAGTTAGTGCTGGCACGACTTTGGTGTCAGACAAAGTGAGGGAAATGGATGAGAAGTTCCAGGTTTCTGAGAAGACCAAGACTGCATTATCAGCTGCTGAGCAGTCAGTCAGCAATGCTGGATCTGCCATCATGAAGAATCGCTATGTTCTAACTGGGGCTACCTGGGTTACTGGTGCATTCAATAGGGTTACCAAGGTAGCTGAGGAAGTGGGACAGAAGGCGAAGGAAAAGGTTTCAGCTGAGGAAAATCAAGGGAAAACTGGGGGAGGCTCTGCATAGACCTCGTTTGGATCACCAAAAGGTCCTGCGATTGAGCAACCCTCCAAGCCTGCTCCAGCTTGATCCTCTAAATTCTCCAACTAGCGTAAATATCTTCATAGAAACTGTAGTCCCTGTCATGTGAAAGAATATTAATGCTTCTAGTTTGGAAGCGGTGAAATGTAAAATGTTATGTCAGATGCTTTGATATGTTATGTGTGTTTCAATTTTATTTCAGGGAAGTAACGAAGTCTCCTAGCAGTCTTCGCCCCCCTGAGTGAATGTAATTCTTTATTGTCTCTTTTCTAGCAGTGTAGAGCTGAAATTGATTAGCAAGCTTAGACCAGGCCATTGATTTTACTGGAAAACGACGAATGTTGCGGCACAATGGCACTTGAAAGCCTGGATGGAATTTGAATGTGTATAGAAATTTCTACTTGAGATGAGTACAATGTACATGTGACTCTAGAAAAAATCTGTAAGAGATATTTAGATATATTTGGAGGCGTTCTAGATATTAGTTTAAAAATATTCTACATATGTGTGATATATATTAGAATAAACTAGAAATAGAAAAAGAAATTTAATGGAAATATTAGCTATAAATAAGGTTGAGTGCTCCCAAATAAAAGGCGAAGAAGCTAGCAAGCCGAAAATGCCATCATGCCCTTTGCGTTATCCTTATAAGGCTGGTTGGCATGATGTCTTTTACGTTTCTGAAAATTCAAAAATAATTTTAATTTTCAACGTTGAAATTTTTTCTGTCAAGTTATGAATCAAGTAGTGTATTTGGTGTAAAGATTGGGCACAAGGAGTAGACGAAGCTGGGGACAAGTGTTTGTTGGCTTCCCTTTCTATATCTTTTAGCCAATGCTAATATTCATTCATCCGAGAAGAAAAAAAGAACCTTGGTGAATATGTTTTCAGCTTGCCTTGCAGTACAAACTCATAGCAACATGGTACTTGTTGAAGTCCATGTCTCACACTGATAGAGAAGAAACCTATGGTTTGGTTTAAATTAAGGAAATTGTCTACTCATTCACTTATTGTGAGATAACATTCACTTTTAACTTTTTCTCTCACGTGTAATTATAAGCTTAAAGATTTATCCTTTTGTCACCAATGTGGGAAACACCCACTTTTATCATTGTAATTCAAAATCTGTCAACATTAGTTTCTATTTTGTATTTCACCTATTAAAAAATATATAGAGATTCAAAGGGCAATCACTTTGGTTCTGCCAAAATTGCAGTAACAACATGCCAAGTATAATTTGAACGTAGGGGCATAAACATAGACCGGAGATCAGTAGTTAAATTATTGTTAGGATTGAGGGGAACCATATGTTTTCAACCATGCTACAGATCAATTGTTATCACAACAGCAATAGAATGTCCCATAAACCAGCCCCCAAGTATAAGGGATAAAAATATCAAAACCACAAGCCTTCCTTTTTTCTTCAAAAGGACATGATCTATTTATTCATAATAAAAAATAAAAAAAGTTGTCAATAAGAACAATATTCACCATTACATATCGTAAGTTCCACAGGTACAAAGGAAAAGATTACATCCTGGTTCCTATGAGCTAAAAGTGCTGGGAGAAAACCCTATGGACTAGAGACCCAACTAATTACCAGAGAATGAAGATCTCCACGCAGAGAATGGAGATGGTCCTTGTGCATCCCTCAAGAAGCCGCTGCGTGCATAAGTTAAGCGGCACCTGAGGAACCGACTTCTCTCTGGACGTTTCAGGCATCCTGGTGGGTGTCCTCCTATTCAGAGGGGACAAGACCAGGATGCCTAGGCCTAATCCAGTGATTTCCCTTGCCTACCCCACTGCAGGTGATGACAGCAAAGGGAACTGCATCAAAGTATCATACGGTCAGAAAATAATGAAATAGCCACATGCATGCAGTGTCTGTTCGTGTGTGTGCATGGTAAAAGAGAAAGAGAGCGAAAGATTACTTCTCCGGCTAGGCACAAAGTGAAAATCTGGTAAATCACTGATTCGACACGGCCGCCATGGCTGATCCGGATGCAACTCCTGCCTTTTTCATGCAAATCTTGCCCTTTGACGATCTCTCTGTTTGAGAATCTCAGAATCTCTCTATTCTCTTCCATTTTCCCTAATGAACAACAAAGAGAATCAGACAAAACTAAACTTCTACTGCTCTCTCAAACTCTTTGGATGAGAACCCTATTCTAAAGAAGTGAAAACCCTAGGGTTCTACGGAGTATGAGTTACACAGCACCGCATCGAGCCTATTTATAACCGTGGTGGGTGACAATTACGAGGCAAGTTGCAGCTCCAAAAACGTGACAAGCTTTTCTTGGTTCACATTATTTCAGTAGTAATGGTAGGGATGATGTAAGTGCATACGTTTTACACCCCAATCTTACAGATCTCCGTTACTGGAATTTTAAAGAAGGATCTCTTTCCATTTGTCTACATACACCCAGTTTAGGCATGTTATTTATGATCAACTACTGACCAACAAAGCATCATTTTTATCTCCATATTTTCCTAATTTTCCTTTTATAACTAAACAATGAAAAGAGTAAATTATCCGCTCCTTTCTGATGTTCTTTGTTTTCTTTAACAAGAGATCGGCAGATAGTCAGAACACGAAGGCCCGTATACCAGAAGAGTTAAGAAGAATTAGAATGCTCTAGGAAAAGAAGGCGGCAAAATACCAGTAACTCCAACAAAATTTCAAGCTGCTTCTATGTAATGTGAACACCACTGCATCAAAATACACTGCCCGTGATATCATCTTTCTAATGGCCTTTTGAGGCAAAAGTTGAGACCATGAATACAAAATGTCGTCATTACAAGTGAATCCAGTTAAGACATAATATTACGTGAAGCATAAACTCCAAACCCTCTTTAAACGTCGAATTCATAGATGATGAAGCAATTCAGTTCTTTGCCATTCTGAAGGCTCACTTATGTGCAATGACAAAGCTACCGTGCCGACTGCAGGTAGACATAAGCCAGCCACCTGATCACCTATATGACCCCACCTTCTTGGTAGTCACAACGCACACCAATTCTTAATAGATGTAGGGACTATCGGTTAAAAGAGGGTACGATGAACAGGAATTAAGTGCAGAAGTGAGAGGGGAAGTTTCCCTTAAAACTAGCGAGTTATGTCAAAAGGACTAGGGGGCCCTTTAGTTCTAGGCCGCCTTGAGCTTAACTAGACCAAGGCGTATTGACTATGTCAAAAACTTTACCATAAAGGGACAACAGAGTTAGAAAAAATCAAAGATAACTAAATAAATGGTCCCTTATCCTAACACCAAAATTTTGCAACACTTACCTTGAGAAAGGAGTTGGAAACCATGCTGTATAAGACGAAAGAAGCATGTCAAAAGCTACAATATGTGGTACTCGATCCATACATCCACCAGCGGGAGGGAAGGAGACCCAAAACTCCTTTGGGAACAAAAAAAAAAAGTGTGAAAACCTGAGTCCAAAGCCTAGCCTACCCACTTTATGTCAAGTGTTGCTATATCTACTCCCTTGGTTTCAGCTATTGCAGACTTTTATTATCTTTAAACATTTTATTTCAAACATTAGATCAAATAAAAACTTATTGGATGGTGTGTTTAATTGAAGAAGAGACTAGAGAAGAAAAAAGGTCTTCACTCTTCTCTGATACTCTCCTGTCTCGTCACTCTCTCTCTTTCCAAGGGGTACGGCCCGGTCCCAGTCGTCACTATTTTGCACGTGGCTCACTTCCTCTCACGTGTCATGGCTGCTGTCTCTTCACTATCCTTTATCAGTTGCCCGCTTCTTCCCTCTGCAGCACTGCAGCATTTCCCTCAAGGGTTTAAACCAAACCCATTGGAGCGAAACAGAGAAAGGGAGAGAAGAGTTTAGTGCAACGTTAAGGGGGAGAGAGGGCAGATAAACATGGAGATTGGTGGGAACATGTTTGGCCAGTGCAATGGTAACTCGGGGCAGAACTTTAGTACTGCCAATTCGGGGTATGATGTCTGGGAGCTTAGAGCTTCAATGTTGGATTGGGGTACTAACTACAGAAACCAGTCATACACAACAACCACCACTCCCATCACGACGGGGAGTTCCAGCACAACGTGCGAAGAGGTGGGTGAGGGCCTCGAGCCGCTGTTCTTTCAACACGGTGATGGTCTGCGCCAGGAGAAGTTGCAGTACCAGCACGAGCAGCAAACCTCTCTCAACGCTGGATACGGGTCCCAACAGCAACCGGACCCATATCTGATGTGCTTGAATCTGGGAAAGGGGCCCTACTTTGAGGACGCAACCCCTCCGGGTGACGCCCTCATGGCTAGGTCATCCTCTATGGGCAAGAAGGGCAATACCAGCACCAGTGGCAGAGCTAGTGGTAGAGCTTCGGTGCCCAGATGCCAGGCAGAGGGATGCCAAGTGCCGCTTCTGAACGCCAGGGACTATCACCGGAGGCACAAGGTCTGTGAAATGCACTCAAAGGCTCCCAGCGCTGTCGTTCTAGGATTAGAGCAACGCTTCTGTCAGCAATGCCGCAGGTAACACTTTAAACCAGCCTAGCATAACTTTTCTAGGACTTTTGTCATCTCCATAACTCCCAACGCCAAGGAAGAGAAAATTAGTTTGAGATTAACCAAAAAATTTTACTATATGCATTCTGTTTTCCTGCATTTGCCATTCGTCCCTCTATTTAAAGTATGTTTCTTCAAGTATAATGAGCATGTTTGAGGGTTTATCTTCTATAAATAGTGTTTTTCTGCTTTGAATTTTCACTCTTATTCTTCTTGCTTCTTTGGTGTGAAGGAGTTCTCAAATTTTCTTGGTGCAACATAGATTAACGATGAAGATTGAAAAACGATGTGGTGTATGACAAATGGGCTTGATCGGTTTAACGGAAGTGACATTTGGTGCAGGTTTCATCCGGTGTCAGAATTTGATGGCTCGAAGAGGAGCTGCAGGAGAAGGTTAGCCAGGCACAACGAGCGAAGAAGGAAGAGTGCCCACGATTCTGCAAACAGGATCGTTTCTCCAGGTATAGACTTTCTCAAGGTATAACGCCATTTTGACTTGTTTAAAGCGGGACCGCAGCAGAAACGTTACTTGTAATAGGGTTTCGTCCTAAATTCCCATTTCTAGAAAAGATGTACTAACCTTATTTTGGGACAAGGCTTTTGGTTAGGGCTGTGTCCTCCGAAATGCCTTCTTTTGGAAAGGTATACCTAAGCTTGCTAGAATTTTCTAGGCCAGTTTTGGCTTGGGGTGAATCCCCAGGAGAATAATTTATTTGGACTGAAATTTCTCATTCTGACGTACAATTGTTCAGAAGGTACAGCAGTGTCCATGTTCAAACTCTCACAAAAATTGAACAGCGACTACTCCAAACTTGCAAAATTTTAAACCCATCTCGTAAAGAGCACCTTCAAAGTTTTGACCTTGTAAATGCATGAAGACTAATTGGGGAGTGAATACTTTGGATGTAAGCAGCGGTGAATCCAGGGCCATACTTTAGGAAAGCGATATAACTCAACAGTAACCATTTTTTATGCGTTATTAATGCCTTTCTCTTTCTAGTCAATTGACGGAGTAGAAAAGCTGGCTTTCTCTTTCCTAACTTTGTACTTATGAAACTTATCAATTTGTACTCATGTATATTTTATTGCTCATAAAGATGCATGCAGGGCGTCCATTTATATGCACTGTCAGAATCCCATATTATGACATGATCTGTCCTCTTTTTAACCACAGAAATCCGTACTTTCCACGACATTGAAAGTTGGTTATTTGATAGTGAAATTAAAAACATGTTTCCCGATGTCGGTGAGATTTCAGGGGATTTGGATCGTTTTAGAAGAGCTCTTCACCTCATGGTTGAAGTTGTATTTTCTCTCATTGAGCAGTTTTAGCTTGCATCCTTCTTAATTAAACATCACCGTTGTTAGCTAGTTTTTTTGGTTAGGTTTGTTCTCTAGCTCGCACTCTTAAAGTTCTTAGACTGACATATGTGATTTAGGTTTAAATCATTTACATTTGAATGGGCATTAAACTGTTTGAGCCATGGTGCCAATCTACTGAATAACAGATAAACTGCACCTAATGGAAAAACTATTTTTCTAAAGTATTTTTAATGCACTAGCTGCAATTTTCTGAATTATGTTGCAGAGAAGTTCTCTTCCCTATCAGGCTAATAAGAACACTATTTTGTCTGGTTTCTCCTTGCTCCAATCAACAAGAACTTTCTGTTGTCTGGTTTCTCGTCTTTGCTATGAGACTGCTAGTGCTTTCTGTTTGTCGGGCTCCATGTGTGGCTCTGCTTCTCTGAGAATTTGTTCTACATTTTTCTTTTCTTGTCTTCTTGCCTTTTGTGAGGAGCAGACTGGGCTGACTGTTGCTTGTCTTCTTTTCAGATATACTGTCGATAACGTGCAACTTTTTGACCGGGCTTTGGATTATATGTTTTTAGTTTACTAACTGTACCTACACAAATTTGAGCGGAAGATGTGATTACTGTTCAAGTAAACATCTAGAATTTGATAGGAGAGATATCCATGGTTTTTCGTTTCTATTACTAAAGAGTTCCTTAGTGAAATGGTCCCATGTAAGTGGTAAGACTGGCAGTCAAGCTAAGTGTCTTTCCTCATGTGCATTTCCGGCCTAGTTGTGCATCTTGTTTGCAAAGGTTATGAATTACATAAGCATGAATGATGTAGTCGAAAATAAAGTTAATAGAAGAAAGCTGAGTGAGTTAAGTTTGTCTTAGGTGAAGCATTTCCTTACTTGTGGTCGACGACAGGATGTGCTATCTCTCTTCTGTCATCCAAGGCCGATTATTGGGTTTCTCCTGCTGATCTATCCTCAAACTCCAGTGCAGCACTTCGTGAATTGATAGAAGGACAACGTTCAGCCATCATGGCTAGGCAGCTCTATTTGGATGGAGACTGTTGTACAGAAAGCTATGGAAAGGAGGAAGTAGGCGAGGCCCAACGAATGTCCAATTCTACTATGTCCCATCAGCACCATACATTTCCCGAGCCACATGGTTGGACTAGTTACCATGAAAGTGGTACAAATTGACAGACCTCATGTGGACCTCTACCTCGGCATTCGGGTTACTGCAGGTGAAGGAAAAGAGCAGGGAAGAGGAAGAAGAGTATTCTGATCTGTGGAAGAAGAGTAATCTGATATGTATGTATTCCTTTTTTCTTCCTAATCATTAATTTCCTTGTATCTCTTAATATATTAGGACATAACGAAGCGTAGGATGATTTTTTATCACCCTCTGTAGTAAGAAACAATGTTTGATCTACTTTAACCGAGATTTGAATTTCATAACCAGAACTAGATCTTTACACCCACTAGGGAGAAACGATGTTTGACCTGCTGCAAGAACGTCATCAGTTTTCTTGCGGTTGTCAGTGCAAAGAAGCCTTTACCGTATTTTAGTCATTATGTGGTTGGGCCATGTCGACAGACCTCGCCACCAGCCATTTCTTATCAAAGAAACCAAACTGTTGTCCCACATAGAAGTTCAATTAAGCGTGTTCGGCGGTTATCACGAGGTAATGGCAAATCAGAAAGCAAGAACTTTTCTTTTTTTGCCACAAAAAAAATGGGTGCACGTGATTTTTATTTTTATTTTTTAATATGCATGTATTTGAACCAAGTATTTGGTGTAAAGCTTGCGCACAAAGGGTTACTAAGCTAGGGAGAAGTTGTTGCTATCTCTTTCAATATCTTTTAGTTAATGCTAATATTCATTCATCCGAGAAGGAAGAAAAAAAAAAAAATACCTTGATGAACCTGCCTCTTTTCAACACAACTTGCAGTACAAACTTATAGCTGAATGGTATTTCTTCTGCTTTGCAAGGCAGATATTTGACGTTATGATTAAAAACCTGTCGACATAAGTTTTTATTTTGTATTTTACCCACTAAAAAAGTATACAGTGATTCAAAGGGCAACCATTCTAGTCAGGTCAAAATTGCAGTTACAAGAGGTAAAAGTATAATTTGAACATAAGGGCATAAACATAGACTAGAAATTAGTAGTTAAATTATGACTAGAATTAAGGGGAACCATATGCTTTCAACTATGTTACAAACCAATTGTTATCACAATGATGAAAAATATCCAAAGCACAAGTTGACGTTCCATTGTTCTTCAAGAGGACATGGATCTATGTTGGTTTTTGATGAAAGAAAAATTGGATAACAGTGGAAGTGGATGAAAAGGGATTAATGGTATGTCAAGAAAGAAGGAAAAAGGAAAAAAAAAAAAAAGTTGGTAAAAGTGGAGCTCGTCTCCAGAATAATAGGAGAGGAAAAAGAGAAAAGAGAAATGGAGCCCTTTATCTCCAAAATAGATCTGAAGGGAGGGATTTGCTACAGTGGATTGTTACACACATGCACAAAGGCCTTTAGGGCCTTTTATAGACATTGTAGCCGACTTAGTTAACTGTCCAGCCTACATTGTAGCCGCCTTTTCTCACCGACTTTCTCTGTTCAATGAGCTTAGCTGGAATAGTTTTGAGTTAACTGGAACTTTCTGGAGCAAGGTTGGAGTTGCTGGAATCTGCAGGAATTCTTCAGAAAAATGCATTAACTTCAACAATCTATTTAGTCAAAAAAGTATTGTCAATCAGAAAAATATTCACGATTACATATTGTAAGCTCTACAAGTACGAAAGAAAAGGGTTCCTATGAGCTAAAAGTGTTGGGAGAAAGACCCTACGGACTCAAAGTCCCTTTTTTCCAAGGAGAAGAGATCTCCATGCAAAGAATGGAGATGGTCCTTGTGCATCCCTCAAGAAGCCGCTGCGAGAAAAACTTAAGCGGTACCTGAGGAACAGACTTCTCTCTGGATCTTTCAGGCATGCTGATGGGTGTCCTCCTATTCAGGGGGGACAAGACCAGGACGCCTAGGCCTAGTCCAGTGATTTACCATGCCCACCCTTCTGCAGGGGGTGAGAGGGAAGGGAACTGCATCAAAACATCAGAGTCAGAAAATAATGAAATAGCTACATGCATGTAATGTCTGTTCGTGTGTGTGCAAGGGAGAACAAAAAGAGTAATAAATTAATCGGAAAACGATAAGAAACTTTTCTTAATCGAAGTACCGATTACGATCACCGAAGACTGCGAAACTTTTCTTAATTTTCCTTTTTATAACTAAACAATGAAAAAGATTAAATTCTCCGCTCCTTTCTAACGTTCTGCTTTGTTTTCTTTAGTTCTTTTCCCCTGAGAACAAGAGACCGTAACGGAGCTTTTCCCTTTTAGTTGTTCTTCCTCAAGATCTGGTGAAATCTTCGATCTACTTCTCATAATCGGACACAACCTGCGGACTGCGATAGAAATGTAACCAAGGTCCTAACAAGCATTAGATATGCTTACATACCTTGAGCGAGAAATTATATATTTTACTGAGCTTGTTCCTTAAATTGCCAGAGTGCACAATCCATGAAACTATTATTCATGTTAATAATTAAGGTTTAGTTTGAAAACTTGTTTCTCTTCGTTCTCTTTTTCACCATCTTATACTTGGTTTTCTCAAGTCTTCAGTGATTTGTTAAAGCTACAGACTCCATAGAGAAGGTACATTCCTATGTCCTAAATATATATGAAGGGAAAGTGAGGAATAAAATCTGCGGCTATTGGATACATTTATGGTTTTTTTTTTCTCTAGAAAACAAAAGTTTCTTATTGTTTTCCGATTAATATATTAAGACTTGTTCTTAACTGAATTGCATACCTTGTTCTAGGGAAAAAGAAAAATGAAGAGATTGTATTATAAATCATAACAATTTTGGTTACCTATGTATTTGGCTTTGAACATAAAATAAATTGACATTATTTATTCCTATGCAAGCATTTCCAATGCAGCGAGGGTTGTCCCCGAATTAAAAAATTCAGAAGCTTGAAACCTTAAACGATTGCCAATGTTTCATGAATCAACTATTGGATGAAACAGACAGATTATATGGTCATTTTCTGCAGAAAATTTCCCCTTATATAACCTTTCTCTTGCCTTGATCGCCTGCTATGGTCACAGACAAATTGGAATTCAGATGTAGTGCGGGTTAGGTCTAACAACAATCTAGATGTTCCACTCTTCATACATCTCTTTGTCATTTCTAGAGACGTCTCGAGATATCAAACATCTCATATATATGTATAGTTATACATGATAACCTTAGAATAAACATACACTTCTCTTGCAATTTTCTCACATATACTGTTCTCTACTGCTGTGTCTTTTCCATGCCACCAAACCTCGGAAGAATGGCCTTGTTCAAGAAATGGATACTAGGTTTACAAAACCTGTTTTTCCCAATTTGTGAAGCCTGTTATAGGAGAAAGAAGGCTTGATTGCACAAAAGATCCTGCGGCAATTCCAATCCAATGGCAATTTCATCCCAAGTGTAGAGGGAAACGAAGACATTTCTCAAACTTGAATGAAACAACTTGGCTAGATCTTAAGACTTCATTGAATACATGTAATTGAAATATAGGAGAGAAAGAGGGAGACAGAAAGTACATCACTTACCGTGAGAGATAGTGTTAGACATAGTACCATTGCTCTGACATAGTACATAGGTTGTGAGCAGAAACTTGACATGTTCCTTCCTAATTTTACAAATTGTATTTAATTTTCTGCAAGACGTAATGCAAATATAAGTCAAGTTTTTAAGAACAAATATGTCAAACATCATTCTATGATATTGGGAGAAGTTGAATCCTACATTTTTGTTTTAGTTAAATAAAAAGAAACTCAAAAGTGTCTCAAACTCTCACCATATAGATAAGAATTTCTTAATAGTTTTAATTGAGCTTTTAGGCAGGAGACAAATCTTGCTTTACGGAGTTCTTCCTCTTCAAGTGCCTAAAAGCAAGTTCTCCGCAACAGACAACGTTCTTGCACTCTACGTCGCAGGTTTATTTTGTTCCCCTAGCCTTTCAGAATGCTGGGTTGAAAAATAGAACAAGGCAGCTCATATGTGTTTATTCTGTAGGCCATCCAGCCAAATGTTCTTGCACTTGGAGGAAGCAAGCTTTCTGACTAGTTGCTGCTACGATGTCTGGAGGAGGCTAGCTGCATATGGCCGTGTGAACTCAAACCAGCCCTACTGAGACTAGACTGATCGTGCTTCACCTGAAATAAACCCAGTGATGTTAGTTTGGCCGAGAAAGGGATAAAGCCTCTTGTCACCAGTCTTTTTACAGTAAAAGATGGTGGGTTTCAAACCCCATTTGCTCCCCTAGTTCACGAAAGATTAGAAACATCACCTGCTTAAACCAGGTAGGAGTTTTTGGCTTGCTGAAAATCTTGTGATTCATGTAACCACTAAGGGTCTTTTCCGGGGAGTTTCAAGCTGCTGCTGATGCCGTTCGACCATGGGAAATGCAGCAACCTGTCCTGGGATTTCGAAATCGGAGAGTGGCCTAGAGTATATATAACCCAACCTACTGAAACAATGGAAAATTCTACAATATTGGGTGTGTTACACAAAGATTCAGAGAGTAAAGTGATGCGATGCAATATGCAATTAGGTTAATTAACTTTGGCCACTTGACGTTGTAAGAATTTGGGATAATGGGAGAGAAGCTAGCAGGTGAGCGAATACTCAGTTTCTATTATTGATAATTCTTTATGATAGGAAGCCTACATTTATATGCTGTAAACCTAATCTATACAAGAAAAACATAATGATTACAATAATTACATAATATTCTACCTAACACAAACACACAATTAGGGACAACTATAGTAAGGTATTAGGTAAGAAATTCAAATATTAACAGACACATATACAAATATTTTTCTGCAATTTGAAGTCCAAGAGACGGTGCAGGTGGGGTTTACTTACGTTTTCCATTCAAGTGCAACATCAACTTCTGCTAAACAACTGATTTCCTTCGGTATGCAAGTGCTCTGAACCAAATATTTCGAATCTCTTTTTGTCAACGACATTCTGGCTTTCGTCCATCGACAGGGAATTGCCATTTTCCATATCAAACAGCGAAAGAAAACCCTAGAAAAGTATACAGACGACAAGCAGAGGAACTACGGTTTTTTTCCCCTCCTTTCCCCTGTATGAACTGAAACCTGCTTATGGGAGGTTGATACTCACAGCGTTTGTGAGGGAGTGTAAGTCTCTCAGGTTCTCCGCAGGAAAGTTGGCAGGCCTCCTTACGATTTAAGGATGATAAAAGAAGACAAGAACCGTGCTCCTTCTCTTTCTTTCTTGCTTTTTTTTTTTTTTTTTTTTTCTTTTCTTTTTTTTTTACCTTTATTTTTTGTAAACTCATGAGATAACATAGCGTTTTACCGGCCCCAATTAAGTCATTTGCTTAACAACTTCGTCTTTCGTAATCCTTTGCTCCGAGAACCTCAATTATGGTTTGCATTCGAGCTGAGGGTATAAGCATAGACTTGAAATTACTCGGTTGATTATTATTAGTATTTAGTGGAGCCATATGCTTTCAACTATTCTACTAATCAATTGCTGCGATAATAACCAAACCCCCAAAAAACCAAAACAACAGATCCAAAAGCCGAAGCAAAGGTAAAGGATGAAAAATATCAAGAGCACAAATTGGCCATTCATTTCTCTCCAAAAAGACAGATATATATTTATGAAAGAGCGTGAATCAGAATACTATTCACCATTACAATCCGTTACAAATACATTGGGCATATGCGGCTAGCAAGCACAGGAGAACCCCCAGAACAAGTACGAAGGAAAATATTACATCTAGGACCCTATGGACTAAAGGTTAGTAGAAAGACCCTAAGGGCTCTAGAGCCCTTTTTCTTCCAGAGAGAAGAGAACTCCATGCAAAGAATGGAGATGGTCCTATTGCGTCCCTCAAGAAGCCGCTACGAGCATAACTCAAGCGGTACCTGAGGAGCCGACTTCTCTCTGGATCTTTTAGGCATCCTGGTGGGTGTCCTCCCATTCGAGGGGGACCAGTCCAGGATGCCTCGGCCTAATCCGGTGATTTCCCATGCCTACCCTATTGCAGGTGATGAGAGGGAAGGGAACTGCATCAAAACAGCACCCGGTCAGAAAAAAATGATAACCACAACATGCATGTAGTGACTGTACAGCAACATGCATGTAGTGGCTGTGACTGTGAACGAGAGGGAGAGATAGAGAGAGTACATCTCTGACCGGGAAAAACGTGAAGATCTGGTAAATCACTGATTCGACATGATCATCAAGGCAGATTCGGATGCAAATGCTGGCTTTGCATGCAAATCTAGCCTTTTGACGATCTTCCTATTTGAGAATCTGAGAATAACTTTATTCTCTTCCATTTTCTCCTCATGAACAACAAAGGAAATCAGACAAAACTAAACTTATGCTATTCTCTCTAACTCTTGGAATGAGAGACCTAGTCTTGAGAACTAGAACTTCAAGGGAGAACCCTGGTGTTCTCTGAAGAGTGAGGAACACAGCACCATGTCCGAGCCTATTTATAGCCGTGGTGGGTGACAATTACGAGGTGAGTTGCAGCTCCAAAAGCGTGACTAGCTCTTTCTGGTTCACGTTTATTTCGGTGGTAATGGCAGGGATGATGTAAGCGCTTACGTTTTCTTTCACAACCTGACACATTCCTTTGACTAGAAGGCTAGAGAAGACCTTCTTTCCATTTATCCACACACCAATTAGGCAAGTTATTTATGATCTGCTGCTTATTAACAAAGCATCAATTTTATTTTTATCTTATCTTGATTTTCCTTTTACGACTAGATAATAGAACAGGAGTAAATTCTCTTCTGCTTTCTTATCTTCTGGAGACCGAGGCGATTCGATCGTTTGTAAAAGCTTAAGGCAACTTGTTAATACAGACAGAGTTCTCTGTTGCCGTGTGTTCTAGGTTTCCAGCCACTTTCCACTCATCATTTATATGCGGCGATTCTGCTGTTTTTACTTTCTACATATCCTCACTAGTGCCATTTCTGAGAGATGGGATTTGTGTCTTTCCTCTTAACAACCTCCTGCGTGGTCGCATTGAAAATCTCACATGAACGACTGCACAGATGCTAGTGGTAGGAAGGAGTTGCAACTGGACAAGGGTTTTTAGATCCACATTAATGTGGATAACAACGTTAACAAGAAGAACAATGCCAGCCGGAAAAGCATCCTTTCCAATGCAGTGAGGGTTGTCTCCGGTTGAAGTCAGAAGCCTAAAACCTTAACGATTGCCAGTGTTCCATGAATCAACCATTCCGATGAAACATTAACCAAACAGATTTTAGGGTCCTTCTTAATACTTTCTAATCATGTTGGCCAGGCACAAGTCATCTGGATTTATTTCCACCATTAGTTTACTTTTCGGATGTACAATAGTGAATTATACAAACAGAAAAACAAGAATAGAAGGTAAGGGGTTAGCAAAACAACTCCAAAGCCCTAGCCAACCGATGCCACCAACATCAAACCTAACAAAACAATTGAAGCAACAAGTAGTACGCTACTGTCTTTATAAAGCTTACTTATGGAGAAAAAAAAGGAAAAAAAAAAAAAAAAGACAGCACCCCAAAGAACTAGCTGCTGAACATATCCTCAGATAATCCCATGATTTAACAAGCCACCTATTATAAGAGATAGCTAGAGAAGGTACTCATGGGGGTGCTAAATGCATAAACGCAAATCACTTAAAGTGTTCTTTGATATATGATTTCAATCAAGCTCAAAAGACACAATAGATGCATCAAATAGTATCTGATTTAACCTCTAAGATGCAACTAAAGTTACTCAATAAGTAGGCAATTGGTGTCAGTGAAAAACAGTGAACAATATTTCCAAATCTCAACCGAATAACTACAAGTTCGTGGGCAAAGAATAAATAATAGGAATCGAATTATCAATCAGACCGGTGGAATTTGAGTGAAAGTATATGCACAAGAGTTTAAGCAGTGTCCTCTTGAGAGCTTTCAATTTCTCTTTCTGTTTTCAGTTTCTGCAGCCAATATTTGCATTTGAGGTGGTCAACTTTCTGTCTGGCTGCTATCGTATCTGGAGGAGGCTAGCTGCAAATAGTCCCACAGAGACCAAACTGATACGGCTTCACCTGATTTGGAAGATACAAATCAATGTTGATAGTGACCCATGCCTAGCCGTGGTGGTAAAAGGATAAAGAGATGTTTGGTCTGAAGGAGCCAGATGGTGGGTGCCAAATCCCATTTGCTCCGCAAAGCTTGTGAAAGATCAGTAACATCACCTGCTTAAAGAAGGTAGGGCTTTTAGCTTGCTAAAAAGCTTGAGAATCAAGTAAACATAAATGGTCTTTTCCAGGGAGTTTCAAGCTGTTGTGGGTGGAAAAGACAACAACCTGCCCACCATGAAAAGGGATTTCGAAATCCGTCAGTGGCAGAATACCCGCAACCCAACCAACTGAAACAATAGAAAATCCAACCAAATTGGGCTTGTGCCTCTAGGATTCAGAGAGTAACGTGACATAATACAATATGCAATTAGGTTAACTAACATTGGCCATTTGACATTCAAGCGGCATATTGTTCTTGAAGCTACTCCCGTTATTCCAAGATACAAAAATAAATTTCCGCAACTTGAAGTCCAAAGAGAAGGTGGAGTTTGGGGTTTACTTACGTTTCCCAGTCAAATGCAGCTGGGGTTTATCTGCTAAACAACTGATTCTCTTCACTTTGAATGGAAGCGCCTTTATCCAAACATCTATTCATTTATTTATTTATTTTACCTCTTTTTGTCAATGACATTTTGTCTTTCGTTCATCATGGACAATGGCCATCTGCCGTACCGAACAAGGACAGAAAAACCTAGAAATGTATATGACGGGAAAAAATCAGAAACTAGAGTCACAACAATTAGGGTTTCATATCCAGTAAACCCTAATTTCAAAATTGATAACCTTAGGTAAAAGCTAGGTTGCTTAGACAATTAACTTAGTAGTCAGTTAGTAAGAATTTTAATTATGAGATTTGAAGTTTAACATCCAGCATGTGTGTATTGGGGATATGCGTTGTAATATTAAAAAAAATTAAAAAGAAGATAGAAACTATGGTTTTTATTCTATATAACAAAAGAGGCTGGTCATCAAAGGGCTGGTGAGGGTGTGTATGTCTCTTGGGTTCTTTGCAAGGACGTTGTCAGGCTGACTAGGGGTTAAGGATGATAGGAGAAGATAGTCACTGACCTTCTAATCCTTCTTTGATAGTGACTGACCTTCTAATCCTTCTTTTTCCTTTTTATTTATTTATTATTTTTTTTTATTTTACTTTATTTTTGTAAAATTGTTTTAAGAAAACGTTTTACTGCCGCAATTAAGTTATTTACATAGCAAGTTTGTCTTTCCCAATCCTTACCCAGTGGACCTCAATTGTTCGGTTTTCGTTGTACCTTCTCAATGAGATTTTGTGTTACTAATGAAATTGACGCAATTGGTAAAAGGCATCCAATCTAATTATCTTTTAATGAACTAAACACGCGTATCTTTTTAATCATCTTGCCCAGTGCTATCCAATCTTGCACCAACTACACAACCAATCCTTCATTTACTGTTGTGTCGAATTCACCGTCTTGTGTGCACAGGCCAAATCCAAGAAATGCTCCCATAGACAACCAAAACCACAATCACAAGCATTTAACGAAACCAAATCTTCGTATTTAGACCTGATTATGGACAAGATCAACACTGTCAACTCATGGTCGGTGGGCATGATGCCTTTTACGTTCTGAAAATTGTAAAAAAAAAAATAAAAATTATAAGCTTTTCAAGTTGTAGTTTTCCTTGACAAGTTATAATGAATTGCTTAGATCATACTCTGAAACTACAAAGCCCGCAATAGGTAAAACAACGGATTCTAAAACAACTGAATAACACATGGATTCGACCAAAAGTTCATACTTTGATAATTGATTAGCCAATGAAAGCACACTTTGAATCAAATTAAAGTATGATTTCCTGAGGTTAGCAAAATCAATAAGGGCTAACAGTCGGTAGAACTATCCAAGCAAGAATCTCAAAGCCAAAGCAAAGATGAAGGATGAAAATATCCAATCAATATAGGCTTTTAGGAGGCAGGGAGAAGCACAAGTTGGCCTTTTATTTTTCTTCAAAGCACATTCATCTATTTATTTATAACAAAATGTTAACAAGGACAATATTCATGATTACATGTCACAAGCTTAACAATAATGAAATTCTTAACAAATTCATCGAGGGCATACCCCAGCAAACGCTGCCTATAAACTAAAATTGGTTGGAGAAGCACCCTAAGGGTTAGAAAGCCCAATTCTTTCAAAGTAAATCCTTAGGTAAAGCATGAGGATGGTCCTAAGGCATCATGATAGCTCTTGGGAATCGGACTTCTCTCTAAATCTTTACGGAATCCTGAAGGGTGTCTTCCCATTTCAGGATTCCTCCGCCTATTCCAGTGATTTCCCCTCCCTACCCTGATGCAGGATATTTGGAATAAGGGAACTGCATCAAAATATTAAACGGTCAGAATGATGATAACAGCATGTAGTGGCTGTTCGTGTGTGTGTGAAGGAGAAGACAAAGAGAGACAGAAATAGAAAGATTACTTCTCCGGCTAAGCAAAACGTGAAGATCAGGTAATTCACTGATTCGACATGACCGCCGAGGCTGGTCTGGGGAAAAATACTGCTTTTACATGCAAATCTACTCTTATGACTATCTTCCAGTTCGAGAATCTGAGAATATCTTTATTCTCTTCCATCCCTCATAAACAACGAAGAAATCAGAGAAAGCTAAACTTATGCTAGTATCTATAACTCTTTGAATAAGCCCTATTCTAAAGAACGACGATTTCGAGCGAGAACTCTAGGCTTCTCTGAACAATGAGGAACAAAGCAGCATGTATGAGCCTATTTATAACCGAGGTGGGTGACAATTACGAGGCGATGCAGCTCTAGAAGCTACGTTAACTTTTTGTTTTTTGAATTTATTTCAGTAGTAGCGGCGGGATGATGTAAGTGCACACGTTTTACTCCACAAACCGGACGCATTTCTACTAGGATCTCACAGAAGGATCCTTTTTCATTTATGATCTACTCGTAACCTAGAAAACAGCGTTCTTATCTCTCTATCTTGTGTCAATTTTCCTTTATAACAAAACAATGGAAATGAGTAGTTAGATTCTTAGTTCCTTTCTTACTGTCTGCTTCTTCTTCTTTTTTTCCTTTTCTTTTAGTTGTTTTCCTTTGAAAATAAGAAATCAAAACGAACTTTTTACCATTTAAGTTGCTCATTCAATTTTGTTTAGATAATTTGACGCAACCAGAAGACTGTTTTAGAAATGTCTCCAAAAGCCTTCAGCAACCTCTTTTCGTTTCTTTTCTTTGTTGTTCACGTTAGAATTACTATACTAAGTTGCGGAAATTTACAAAAAAAAAGTGGCTTGTATGTTATGCAACCAAAAAGGATCCTTCCGTTTCTGGCTTCTCCTTAACCGTCAAAATGGTTTCCAGAGAACCTTGATTCCACGAATCCAGAGCAAGTTTAAGTGGACTCTATCCAGATTTTTCATTATATGTGTCCTGAGTTTGCCACTATCATATAAATGGTTCACCGCTAGAGTTACTCAAAGTACCTCGAAGTGTATACTCTGGAGATGACAAACTCTATCGTGAGACTGTAAAAGCCAAACTGTCATTAAGGATGGAAGAGAGGAAGAGAAACACTGTTAAATTCTTGCTCGAAAAGCTTGCTCATTAACATGAACTCGTCGCGTCAATGATTTACCAGAAGACAACTGAGTTCGTGGTTGCAGTACTTTGGCAGAAAATGGTAAGTCCCTTCATAGCACACCTCTCTTTCTCTCTCTTTCTCGTATTGAATCCTGGCATCTCCTCTAAACAGAGTGCATTTTGTGCAGCCTGAGTTACTGAAACAAAACCTGCGAAGACATGTTACCTTGGGTCCATTGCGTGGTTTGTGAACTCGCAGACTTCACAAGCAAGGTATCCCCACACCGACCAACAGAAGCACAAATCTGTCCTCAGGAAAAAGAATGAAAAAGTACAGAAGATTGCCACAGTTTTCGTAAGAAGGAAAAGAAAGATACTCGGCAGCTGTAGATGGCCATTCTGCTATCTCTGCCTTCCAGGTCGGAGTGAGGGTTGTCTCCATTCGAAAGTCAGAAGCTTGAAACCTTAACAATTACGATGTTCCCTGAATAACCATTCGGATGAAACGTTAACCAAACAGATTGTAAGGTCCTTCTCATTACTTTCTGATCATGTTGGCAGGCACAAGTCATCTGGATTCATATCCAACATTAATTTACATTTCGGATGCATGATAAAGAATCAAAAACAAAAGAAAACAAGAATAAAAGGTAATGGCTGAGAAAAACAATTACAAAGCACTAGCCAAAGGATGCTAACAACATCAACCCTAACAACACAATTGAAGCAACAAGTAGACATTATTGTTTTCTAAAGTCTAGTTTTGCCAAAAAAGAAAAAGGGGAAAAAATCACAACACTCCAAAGTAACTAGCTACTTATTATATTGTCAGATAATCACATGATTTAACAAGTCACATATTAGAAGAGGTAGTTAGAAAGTGTCGCTTGTTTGTTTAAAATGAAACATATGAGGATTTGCGGCATATAAATCATCACATCTAAGGATGAAAATTTAAGAAGCATACAACGTAAGTAACTTAAAATAAAGTAATAAAGGTAAAATTACACAAGATTATGTGGGAGAAATGTCAATGACATTTATTTGGCAAACAAGAGAGAATATACATTTAGTTCTACCTGACAGATAAAATGTCAAATAAGTGGGAATAATAGATAGGGCCCTAAGACTTTAAAAAAAAAAAGATGTTAAGTGAGTTATTTGAAGTTGAGTTGAGTTTGTGATCATCGGTGAACATTATTGTACCTTTTTTTGCCATATAACCTACAGAAGAAGCACGTCATAAAGTATGTTCATGTAGATATACCCCTTCATAAGAAATTATTATTTTGCTTTGAACCAGTTTACAATGTCAATAATTTCTAAAATGAAAAAAAGGAGATTATCAATTTTGGAAAAAGTCTGTTTAGAGGCATTCAATCACAAATACTATATCTTATTTACTTTTTAGTCTTGTTTGTTGATTTTAATTTTCAACCTCGGGAAGCTAGCTGACATGATTAGTTTCTCATATCTTCTATGCAATACCGATCAATATCAACCCACTTTGTAATTAATATAAAGCGGAGATGTCTATTATGTTAAACTTCTAATTATACCATGTATACAAACTTCTAATTATTTATTCAAAGATGATTGTCTATTATGTTAACTTAGTTAAGAAGATGTCGTTGGTTCTCAAGACTAGACTTGAGGTCTGAATATACAGAGAGAGAGAGGGAGCATAATATTTAGTATTTGAGCCAAAACACCAGACATGGTGCACTTTTACAAAACCTATATAATTTCTGGTAAGATCCAAAGCAACATAAGCCTAGTTTTTGAGAATAGATATGTCAAGTAGAATTTAAGACTTCAACAACAATGACGACAGGTAGCTACACTTGATTTGTTCTCCTTACAGGAGTTTTATGTGTTGAAGAACGTTGATCCATCGAAAAAAAAAAGGTGATGAGAAAAAAAACCATCATTATAGCAACTTATGTAATAGTGAGAAGCGAAAACTCTCAAACTAAAGATCTAAAGAAGTATTTACACAATTCCAAATAACAATCTCAATTAAATGTGGATAATCGATTAAGAATATTTTTATATTCTCATATAATGATTTCTTAATACAATGAGCAAATTTTTTGATCATCAATTTTCAAATATATCTCTTACTATAATTTTTTTTTATAATGGGACTTAGACATGGTTAGTCATATTGATAACATAGGCTAACCTAAATGCCGACCAGTGAGATGTTGCAAGGTGCAAGGTGTAAGACCCAACTCTATATCGCATAAATCCAACAAGTGGATGCATTTCATCTATTAAGTTTAACAATAAGTGACTAGCACAAGCACTTAGTCTAGTTGATAATGTCAAATAGCAAATAAGTGACATGAACAAAAAAAAAACTCAAAAGGCAACAACAAAATTTAAATAATCAAGGGGGCTGGTAATGCTTCAAACCTAATTAGTTTTCTCATGATATTTTATGACAGCACCGTAGTAAGGATCCTAGAGTTGAAAAAACTTGTAACCTCAGCAACACATGCCTGACACTTGCTAAGGCATCTGCCAAAAAATTGGCTTCCCAATAACCATGGAAAATCTATGTTGTTTGATCAATGTAGGTAGAACATTGGCGCTCAGCACAATCTAGTTTTCATGGTGTAGCAAAGGATCTCTTATATAAAATAGATTAATCTGAACTTTATATTTAGTAACACTAGTCTAGTACAAAATTGTAATACAAAGTCAGAATTTACAAGGATCTGCAATAGTTGGAGCACCGCAATTGCAAACCTAGGGAAAAGCTATTATTCGATTTCGATAAGCCTAAGCCACATAGCAAGCACTAAATAGCTCTAACATAAGACGTTTAAATTTTAGCAAGAAGAAAGTTTGTAGCAAACAGAAATTGTGAACAAAAAGGTTCATGATCGAGAAGATAAGTTGAAGCCAAATATGTAGCTAAGTCAAGTCTGTTATAGAGAGAGGAATTTTTAGTTCTGTTTTGTGACATGAAACATGATGCCAAATACTTCAATTAAACAACACAAAGGAGATACTATACATGTTGCAATAATATTCAGCCCAACATCTAGTAATCACTGACCTGAGTACGGTTAGCAAACATCAACAACATCATCGTATGATCTTAGCAGAAGCCGAGTCCTGTTTCACAGTTTCTTCACCTTCAAACTCCCTCCTCATTGAATGGCTATTTGATAGCGAATATCCTTGCACTTAGATGGAAGGGCTTTCTTTTGTCTTCCAAGCTTCAGTGTCCTGGGTTGGAAAATGGCATAACGTTGTGTTTAGTCCGTAGGTCATGGGGTCAATGTTCTTGCACTTGAAGTTGTAAACTTTCTCTCCAGTAGCTGCTACTATATCTGGGGGAAGCTAACTGTAAATGTCGTGTTAACTGATGCTAGCCTCACAGAGATCAGATTGATTTTACTTCTCCTTATTTCAAAGATGTAAATAAATGTTGCTTATGACGCATGACTATGAGTGGTGACAAAAAACAAAGATTGCTGGTCTTAAAGAGCCTTCTCTTCTTAATTGTTTTTACTATAAAACATGGTAGGTGTCAAATCCCGTTTGCCCGCCTAGTTCGAGAAAGATCAGTGACATCACCCGCTAAAACCTAGTAGAAGTTTTAGATTGCTGAAAAGCTTGTGAATCATGTAACCACTAAGGGTCTTTTCCGGGAGTTTCAAGCTGCTGTTGGTGCTGGTCGACCATGGAAGGGACAGCAACCTGCCCACTTTGAGAACTGATTTCGAAATCGGTCAGTGACCCAGAATACACATAACCCAACCTAGTGAAGCAATGGAAAATTCTACCAAATTGGATCTGTACCACAAAGATTCAGAGACTGATGTGATCTGATACAATATGCAATTTAGGTTCTTAACTTTGGCAATTTGACATTCAAGGGCAAATTGTTCTTGAAGCTACTCGTGTCATTCAAAAGACACAAAAACATATTTATTGCAATCTGAAGTTCAAGAGAGAGTGGAGGCGGCGTTTACTTACGTTTTCCAGTCAAATGCAGCATCAGTTTATGCTATAATGTCGCTTCCATATGCAAGCGCCTTGAACCAAACATGTTTTGATCTCTTTTTGTCAATGATATTATATATTTCGTTCATCGACAGTCAATAGCCATCTTCTATATTAAACGGGAAAAGAAAAACCTAGAAATGTATACGAACGAAAAAGAACTAAAAGAAGTGTAAGAGGAACTAGGGTTTCGTATCTCGAAAACCCTAGAATTCAAAATTGATAACCGTAGACAGGAGTTAGGGCTTTTCTTCTGTATAAATTGAGAGGCTGGTCATAATAGTGCTGGGAAGGGACTGTAAGTCTCAGGTTCTCCGCGGGAAGTTGTCAGACCTTCCTGCGATTTGAGGATGATAGCAGATGATAACCTTCTAATCTCTCTCTCTTTTTCCTTAATATTCTCTGAAATTGTGGTAAATAATGTTTTACTGGCTGCAGTTATTATTTACATGTTTGTCTTTCCCAATCCTTTCTCCGAGGACCTCAGTGTTCGGTTTTCTTTGTACCTTCCTTACGGGATTTCGTGCTTCTGATGAAATTAACGCAATTGGTAATAGGTATCGGATGTAATTATCTTTTGATGAACTAAATACGACTTATCTTTTTAACCATCTTGTTCAGTGGTATCCGGTCTTACAGCAGCTACATAACCAATGCCTCACATGTTGTTGCGCGAACTTAGCATCTTGTGTACACAGGCCGAATTCTAGATGAAAAAATGTTCGCATAGAGACCCCAAACCTCAGATACATGCATTTAAGGAAATCAAATCACCATCTAGACTTGCTGTCAACAAATCAACAGTGTCAACTCATGGGTTCCTGGTCTCTACAGACAGTAACTGATCTTACTCTTAACCTTAACCACGCTGTGCTCGAACAAGTAGCCAGTCCAGTATCAAAGAAATGGGTTCCAGATGTTTTATAAACTGAAAAATTTTCGGATACTTTTTGCTTTTGTTCTCTTCCTTACCCAGGAATTTGAAGTTTGTCAGTAACTTTCCTAATTCCGGGTCTGCTACTCAAAACAAAACCGCGTACTGCAAGTTTCACGATCTCAAATAAACTTGAAAAACTTTTACACAACAATCAATCCTATGCAATTGCACTTACTAGCCTTCACTGGCTAGATTTGTCGGGCTGTTTGGCCTGAGCCTAGTCTTGAAAGGCTTGTTATCAATCATGTTTAGGAAGCAAAGGACATAGATCTACACTCCCTTTTAAAAATAGATTAAAAGTACCCTAAATAAAAGTCAATCGCAGTAGATCGAACTCTCAATGACAGTCTATCGTGTTTGAGCCAATTATAACTGTGATCAGCGATAATCAAGAGGTGAGTTGAAAATCAGAAAGTAATATCCTTTCTCCTTAAAAACCAAAAAAACAAAAAAAAACAAAAAAAAAGAAAGAAAGAAAAAAGCTTGAATACGTTGGTGGGCATTATGCCTTTTATGTTAATAACAATTATAAACTTCCAAGTTGAAATTTTTCTTTGACAATTTATAATGGAATGCTTAGATCAGATTGTGAATTACAAAGCCTCCAAAAAGAATAACAACGGATCTAAAAACTACCGAATAACACATATGAATTCGAACAAAAGTATACAATTTGAGAAGTGAATATGCCACCCAAAGCGAATTTCGAATAAAATTAAGTATTATTTCTTGGGTTAATAAAATCAATAAGGATTACCAATCTAAAATCTACTGAATAACACATGAATTAGAAAAAAATTATATAATTTGAGAACTGATTATGCCACCGAAAGCAAACTTTGAATAAAATTAAAGTATTATTTATTGGGTTAGTAAAATCAATAAAGGTTACCACTCAGTAGATTTATCCAACCAACAGTCCAAAAGTAGAAGCAAAGACAAAGGACAAAAAATATCGAACCAATATAGGCTTTAAGAGATTGGGAAAAGCACAAGATTCTTTCATTTTTCTTCTGAAGGACATCTATCTATTTATTTATAACATATTGTCCATGATAACAATATTCATGATTACATATCACGAGCTTCACTATTTAAAATTCCTTACAATTCAAGGGGGCATACCCCAAGGAAGTGAGCATAGGAGAACTGCTGAACCATTACAAAGGAAAAAAATTACATCTAGGAAACTATAAACTTAAGTGTTTGGAAAAAGATCCTTAGGGCTACAGAGCCCGTTGTTTTCCAGAGTGAAGAACTCCATGCAAAGGATGGAGGTGCTTCTGTTGCATCCACTGAGAAGGAGAAGCGGACACAAACTTGGTTGGGGATTGGACTTCACCTCTGGATCTTGTAGGAATCCTATTTGAGAAGAACAAAACCAGGATTCCTCTGCCTATTATAGTGATTTCCCATCCCTAGAAGCTTACAGGTGCCAAGAGGTACAGGAACTGCATCAAAACACCATATGGTCAGAAAATATTGGTAACAACAACATGCATGTAGGGGCTGTGTGAATTTGTGATCGTGAGAAGAGAAAAAGAGAGAGATATAGAAAAATTACATCTCTATCAAGGCAAAACGTCAAGATCTGGTAATTCCCTGATTCGACATGACCGCCAAGGCTGATTTGGATGAAAATACTTCACGCGGATCTAACCTTTTGACGATTTTTCGGTTTGAGAAGCTGAGAATATCTCCATTCTCTTCCATTTTCCCTCCCGAACAACAAAGAAAATCAAACAAAACTAAGCTTCTACTTTCACCCCTAACTCTTTGTATAAGAGCCCTATTCTAAAGAACAGTGTTTCTAAGTGAGAACCCTGGAGTTCCCTGAAGAGTGAGGAAAACAGGGGCATCTATGAGCCTATTTATAACCGTGGTGGGTGAAAATTACGAGGCGAGCAGCAGCACTAGAAGCGTAAGGATGATGTAGGTGCTTACGTTTTACTCAACAACCCGAGACATTCCTTTTACTGGAAGTTTAAAGAAGGATACTGTCGTTTATCTTCATACGTAATTGGCCATGTTCTTTATGTTCTACAAGTTACAATGGAAAGAAGTGAATTCTCCGCTCTTTCTTATCTTCTGCTTGGTTTTATTTAGTTATTTAACAAGAGACCAAAATGAGATTTTCCCTTTTTAACCTGTTCTTCCTCAACATGGTGAAGTCCTCAATTCACTTCACATAGTGAGACACAACCTACGAACTGCTTTGGAAATGTCTCCGAGGTCCTAGAAATGGTTAGATATGCTTTCATAGCTTGAGTGAGAAATTATATATTCCACTGACTTGCACCCAAAATGAGCCAACGATGTTTATGTTATGTTTGTTTATACTCAGAATTAGCAAAGACGAGAAAAAACAATCCTTTTTTGTTTTACATGTTTGTTTTGTGCTTTCCCTCTCACATTAGCAGTACTTTGCCAGAAAATGGTAAGTGTCTTCACAGTCGTCCATCTCTTCTCTGTAGCTCCAATAAACAGCGCCGGAAGAACTGATAATGTAATAAAGAACCGCCGGAAAACAATCAGCGAGCACAGGTTACCCTGGGTCCGTTGCAGGGTTTGTCGAACTTGGACTCCATAGTGAAGGTAGGTCAGGTCACACCTACCAAAAGAAGTACAAAATGTGCCCTAATAAAAAGAGAGAAAGGAAGAGAAAACTACGGAAGAGTGCCACACTTTTCGAAAGAAGGAAAAGAAAGATACTCACCAGTTGCATATGGCCATTCTGCCATTTGTAATTTCTAGTTATCCTCAGTAGTTCCATTTCTAATAGCTGGGATTTGTAGCTTTCATCTTAACAACCTCCTGTGTGGCCGCATGGAAAATCTTATATGAAGCGTTGCAGGGAGGTAATGGTCGAAGGGAGTTTCTGGATGATGCTGTTGACAAGGACAACAATGCCAGCGAGACAAGCATGGTTCTTTTGTTTTCCTATGTCCTAAATATACATGTATGGAAAATCAAGAATACATCTGTAAACATATGAAGACATTGTTTCTTTCTAGAGAGGCCAGAGCACACCAAAAAGGTTGTGCTTGGCCAACATGAGCTTATATCGATAATGTCATCTTATAATTAGGGCCCGAGCAAGACAATTGCAAAGCCCTAACCAAAGGATGCTAGCAACATCAAATCTATCAAAACTGCGAACGCAACTAGAGAACATTACTCTCTTCATTAAGCATACTTATAAAAAAGCTAGCTACTGATATCAAATCCTTGAGAGAATTCCATGATTCAACAAGCCACTTACAATAGGAGGTAGGTAGAAAATGTCACTAGTTTGTTTAATTTAAGGACAGGAATTTAACAGGCATACAAGCTAATATGAATGAGAATAAAATCATGAAGACTACAATACATAAGATTATGATAGTGAGAAATACCAATGTATTTGTCTGGCAAGCCTGAGAAAAATGCTGCAACGTTTAGTTCTCTTTATTACTAAAAAGTGAAATAAATGGGATATAAGCCCCTAAAAGATAATGAAAAGGTCAAGAGAATTACCACAAGTTGAGTTGTGAATTCATGACCATACAAACTAAAAAGTGTGCAATGGTGTCTGAAGATATAAAAACCAAGCAAATCACCATATAACCTACAAAAAAACACAAGTTATAAATATAAATACATAGAAGCATGCACGTATATATTATTTACTTGTACTTTAATAATTATTCTTTAATTTAGACTAATTTATAATATTAGTCGTTTGCAATATAAATATAATGAAATTCTCAAATCCTAAAAGATTTTATCTAAAGACATTCGAGCATAAACATGAAATGAACTTTCCTTTTAGTTCTATGGGTTAATCATTTTTCCATTGAATAGATATTGGACATGATTATTCTTTGAGATCTTATATGAAACGTCTACCTATATCAACCTAGTTTGCAGTAAACACTAGATAAAGAATTTCAAGCAGTACAAGCTTAACCAAGTACATAAATGTTTTGTTACTTATTCAGGGATGATTGTCCTTTTCCAATTAAGAAGATATATATAGATCTTTCACAAGAAATATTATCTCGGGAAACAAAAACAAAACTTGATTACCTTATTGTAGCTTGCCCTTCTGGGGAGTCCTACAATGAAAAAGGAAAAAGCAAATTCCAACAAAACGGTCAAGGAAAGTTCTTCTCCTCCGCTTTACACAAGAATGTAACAAATGCATTCAACAAAGAATACCATGCATTTGCCAACAAATTTCTAGCTTAGTTGAAGCAAGCATTGCCTGGAATCAAAGAGATTCTAAGTTCAACACTCACCCTTCACCCCATTTACGTAGCTTAAAAACAGGAAAAAAAAATATATATTGTGCACTACTCACACACATGTATTGCTAGAACCTAATGCTGATTATACACAATTAGGTCGGGTCACAAAACTATAGTCGGTGTATATAATTGAGATATGAGAGAGAGAGAGAGAAATTTACAATTTAGTCTTGAGAGGTATTTTTAGATCTAGTACCATTGTTCTAATACAAGGTTTAGTATTTGAGCACAAAATTTACACGTTTGCAAACTCAACTTAACTTCCTGCATTTTCTAATGTTGTGTTAGCCTGATATGTAAGAACAAATATGTTAAGGAAAATTTATGACTTCTATGACAATGATGATAAGTACCTACACGGAAGAAGAGGTGATGAGAAAAGTTCATGACTATACCAACTTATGTAAGAAAAAGTAGAGATGATTCTCGAGCTAGAAATCCAAAGAAGTAATAATAGATGGGAAAAAAAAAAAAGACGAACCAGAAGCTCTCCCATTTTCCTTATATATCCTGTAAAACTGTTCAAAACATGTTTCAATAAGTGGCCCCCTATCTGAAACTTGCATCCCCTTATCCATGAAAAAGCCCTTCTGAAGAAATTTCAAAAAACAGTCTATATTGATTGCAGATGATAGATCAAGGATATTGTTTTATTGTCATAAAATGATGTCTTCATACAATAAGCAAGCATGTTGACAAAGTAGCATAGTTTAAGACCCCATTATTTAGTAACAGTAGTCCAGTACCGACTAGTTGCACAAAATCAGAATTTATAAGGATGAGCAAGTGTTGCACCGAAATTCCTAACCTAGAGAAAAAAATATGATTACTGATAATCCTCCTCTACAGCAGGCACAAGGGGTTTAAAGTTTAGCACATATTGATCCGATCAAGAAAAAATATGTCAAAAACTTGTTTGTGAGTGAAAGGTTTTTGATTCAAAAGATAAGTCGAATTCAATGCTACATCTTTGCAAGTAGTCTGTTCTTGAGATAGAAATGTATTGAGTGTGTCTGTAATAGAAGTAAATTGAAATATGGATTCCAAAGCATAGTCTTCACCTGTCAACACGATAGTTGAAGTTGTACATTAGTAAAATTAAAGCAACAGAAATGAGATGACTATACATATTTCATTACTATTTTCATATATATATAGTAATCACTGACCCGAGTATGGCTAGGAAAAACCAACATAATTTTATGATCTTAGCAAAAGTTGAATCCTGTTCCACAATGTCCTTAATCTTCAAGTGCCTAAAGGAATTGCTCAGTAATAACCAGTATTCTTGTAATTGAGAGTGGTAGGGTAACTCTTTGTCTTCCAAGCTTTTCTGTATATGGGCTTCAAAAATTGAAACAAGGCAATTCATATCGGTTGTGTTTAGTCCGTAGGTCACGCAGCCAATTCTTCCACTTGAGGTGGCAAACTTTTTGTCTAGTTGCTGCCGCTGTATCTGGAGGAGCCTAGCTACAAATGGTCGTGTGAACTGATGCCAGTCTTAAAGAGACCAGACTTACAAAGCTTCACCTGGTTTTGAAGACACAAACCCAATGTTGCAAATCGTACATGAATACTCGGGGTAGAGAGGCTGAAAAAAGCCTCTTGTCACTAGTATTTTTACTGTAAAAGATGGTGGGCATCAAATCTCGTTTTCTTCCCTGGTTCATGAAAGATAAGCATCATCACCTGCTTGCTTAAACCAGGCAGGAGTTTAGCTTGCTGAAAGCCTTGTGAATCACGAAACCACTGATGGTCTTCGCCGGGGAGTTTCAAGCTGCTGCTAATGCTGGTCTACCGCGGGAAAGACGGCAACCTGCCCGCTTTGAGAGGTGATTTCAACTTCGGTCAGTGAACCCGAATATCTATAAGCAACCTTCTGAAACAATGGAAAATTCTAACGAAACTGGTCTGTGATACAAAGATCCAGAGAGTAATAAGACATGATACAATATGCAACTAGGTTAATTAAATTTGGCAATTTGACATTCAAGCGGCTAACAGTTCTTGAAGCCACACTGGTGTCTTTCCAAATGGAAATGTGGATAATTAAATGATCTTTTACTTCGTGTATAAAGATATGATATTTTCCTGCATCGTGAATTCAACTAGCACAATGTAAAACTCCTGAAGAGGGTGGCGGACGGGTTTACCTCTTCATTTCCTGTCAATTGCAACCCCGCCCTCCGGTGAACCGCTGATCCGATGTCATATAATAGTGCTTTGAACCAAATATCTTGAATCCCTTTTCTCTCAGCAATGTTTTGGCTTTCTTCCATCCATGGACAATTATCATCTTCCATATCAAACAAAGAAAGAAAAACCTCGATAAGTATACGGAGGACGAAAACTAAAAGAAGTTTCAGAGGGATTAGGTTTTCATATCTTGAACACCACGGACAAGAGCTAGGTTTTTTTTTTTTTTTTCAGTATAAACTGAGAACTGCCCGTGAGAGGCAGGTCATCAGAGCGTTGGTGAGGGATATTGAGACTCTGGGGTTCTCCGCAGAGACCATGATTCGCAGAAATTGTCCGGCCTACCTGAGATTTAAGGATGATGACAGAAGATAAGAGCCAGTTTTTAATCTCTCTTTCTTTTCTTCTCATTTGTTTTCTTTTATTTCGCCTAAAATCGTGGGTAAAGATAACGTGTTACTGGCTGCAGTTAAGTACTTGTTTCATGAGTTTGTGCTTCGTCATCTCTTTCAGCAGGACCTCTCAATGGGGATTTGTCTTTTACGTAATTAAAGCAAAGCTCATGGATAGAACCCTTCTCGGTTGCCTGGTTGAAGCAGGTCGTGTCTCTGTGCAGGGATGTTAGCCTCCCTATCTGCTCAATTCGATTCAGACTACTTTAGACCGAAAAAGTTCGAAGACAAAAGCAAATAGATTGAAATTAAAACGTCTAGAATTTTCAAGTTTATGAATCTTGAGAGCAACTAAAATTATTGGTAGGACATTTAAGTATTACTTTTACATCAAAAGTGATTATTAACAGTGAAGTGCATATCTTATTTCTTAAATACTTCTATGACTTCAACAATAACAATGTTTGTAGTAGGCAAACATGTAACTTAGTTGACAGCTTATATTATAGTATAGTAGACTAAAAAGTTCTGGATTCGACTCCCCTTATTAATGGTATCAGCCTTTAGGTTCAAGGCTAATCTACTTTTGCACTTAAGTTCCAAGCCACAAAACAAAACCGTGTACTGCAAGTTCCATGATCCCACATAAGTTTCAAAGAAAAAGAAATCAGTATGGTTCCTGAATTCAGAAAATCAGCATCATTATTTATAGGAACAAGCGAAATACCAGCTTCACATTGCACACGAACTCTTTCCTGTATCAATTATTGCAAAGCTTTGATACAGCCAACAATCAACAGCGGCTGCCCTTTGAAACCACTCCATCAAAGCCCATCTTCACTTCCACCTTCAACTCCATCAGATGACTCTTAATCAGGCCAGGTAGAGGCCTAGGCAACCAAGTGACCATCTTAGGTTCCTAAGAAATAACGCCTCCTAACAATTTCATTGAAAGCCCCGTGAGAAATAAAATCCTAAGGTCCCCTGGAAAAAGGGGAAAAATCCCTAAAGAATAGTATCTTTGTGGTTAATGATATCAAACTGAAAACTTTTTTCTCTTTTCAAGAAAGATGATTAGTTGAATATTGGGTGAAGATCATCTATAACGATTAAACATATAACAGTTGATGGTTTAGTTCAATGAAAGAATAATTAGTAGCTAATAAATTGGTTTAGTGACAATCAAATTCATGGTGAGAATTAATTTTTAAAAAAAAAATTGTCCTATTTAGTACGAAAGTGTATGTAACTACCATGAGTAGACTTAAACCCCAAACAATGCTAATCCACCTACACTATATTACATAATAATACTACAAAGCATAGGAATCATAGGAAAAGAAAATTAATTCTGCAACTCATTTTTCTCAGTACTTTAGAACCCAAAACATGAAAAAAAGACCACTCAAATTGACCAAGCATGGCATAAGCCACAAGATTCAAAATTTAACCTTCAATGATTCTGCACTCCACCATTTTCCCGGCAACAAACAATACCACCAAAAGAATGAGAAAAGACTAGGCTACATACACAATTGCAAACAGCTCAAGCCCAAGAATTATCAAACGCAGCCGATGTAATTGCCCGAGCGAACTCCTCAAAATCGATGCACCCATCGCCGTCCGTATCCGCCTCCTTGATCATCCCCGTCAGTTCCTCCGCCGTGAGGGCGTGCCCCAACTTGGCCATGGAGTGCGCCAACTCGGCCGCCGTGATAAACCCATTCCCGTCCCGATCAAACATACGAAATATCTGCCTCAACTGCTCCTCCGTGTAGGGGCACTTCGTCTGCACAAGGTCAGGCTCCACCAGCGCCACAAACTCCGAGAACTCGATCAACCCGTTGCTGTTCCTATCGGCCTTTTGTATCATCGCCTCCACCTGCTCCGGGCTCGGTTTTAGGCCAAGCGATCGGAGCAGCGATCCCAGCTCCAGTTGAGTCAAGCTCCCGTCTTTATCGCAATCAAACGATCGGAAAATGTCGCGTAATTCGGCGAGCTGCTCGTCGTCGAGCTTCACCGACAGGCTCCCATTCATCTTTGATTCGATTACGCTCAAAAGTCCGCCTCCTTTTCTTATCTTCAGCTCTGTTTTCTCTCACATAGCCTTTCCAAGTTCCTGAAATGATAATTTGATTACTCCGATCATGCAAATAATCAAAAAGCTTGAACCTTTTTTTCAAGTAAACCTTGAAAACAATCAAAAGCGTACCCAGATGCAAAGGTTCTCCCAATTTCACTCCGATCACCCCACGTATAACTGTCCCTTCAACTCCAATCAAAAATTTTCTCTTATTCACGAAAAGAAAGTTCTTGCGCTTCCATTTAACCTTGATAAATATGCAAACTCATATGGGGAAGTTCTCCTAATTCGAGACCAATTATAAATTCTCTTCCACTTTTTGAGTCAAAACTTTCCACCCTACCAAACAGACACATAGAAACTTCCTCAGAATTCCAAAAAAAAGGTGTAGCCGAATCGTGAATAACGATTTAAGAAATTCGTTGTTAGCTGAATTTACGGATCTGCGTATTACGTGCAAGATCGTTATTGATGGAACCGGCAAGCATTTGAAAATAAAAATTCGATCAAGAGAAGACAATGTCAAAGTGGTTCTGTTTTATAAGAATCATTTAACTGAGTTAGGCTTTTTCTATGATAAACAAATGTTATGCTTTGGTCAAACGTAACCTACCCTTATTCTTTGTTTTAATAAATATGAAAACTGTAGATGAGCTTGTTCTAGGGACATCCAAGGTTATGAAAGATGTTGTCATTATGTGACACTATCTTGTCATTAATAATGAATTTTTAACTTATAAGATCCCAAATTTTGTGTTTTTCTGCCACATGATAAGTTATCAAGTAACTCGTCGGTTTCTACCCAAAGTCACCCTATTTTTGTAAATTGTTTATCTTCTACATTTAAAAAATTGCCGTTGAAGTCCATGAACGTAACAAAAATTGAATGAATGCTACATCGTATTCATATTTGACAATAAAGGAAATTATCCTACACAAGATACTAAAATATGGAGACAACTTTTGGGATCTAAACTAGAAACAAAGAGGCAAAATTTTCCAATTAACTTCATCTCATCATCTTTCGCAACCACAAATGTCAAGCAAACAACTTCTTGCGAACACCACTATTGGCAATGGCATCACTTCTTATGGGATAGTCGTGCTTCTTTCGAGGAGCCGGAGGTGGAGATGGGGAACCTGGTTGCACCAAAACCCTTTTTGGTGTCGGGGACAAAAAACTTGGTTGATTCAAAACCCTTTTTGGTGTGAGAGACAAGGCAGAGAAATCTTCAGACAAGCAGAATTGGTTCCTCCCGACTTTTTGGATTGGAGTCTTGAAACCAGTGTTATTTACCATCTCCATTAGAAAGCAGAGGGGTGATTATCAAAAATCTTTGGACTTGAGGAGACTCTTGATATCAAAGACAAAACATAAAGCAGGAAGTGCTATATTCTTGGACAACAAAGTGAGCATGACACTAAGGTGAGATTTGCACAGTATTTATAGGCAAAGTAGAATCCTTTCCTTTTCTTAGTGGGCAACCAACAAAGAAAAGTAGTCCAATCCTTGCAGTTTGATAAACCGACTATAATAAGTAGAAATTTGAAAAACTAAACAAACACGAAGTTGAGAGATTAGCATGAATTTGAGAGATTAGCAAACAAGTCTACTCGTCAATTTTCATTAATCCCCCTGAGTACACGGAAAAGGTATTCTGGCATGAATTGGCCCATGGAAAGAAAGGAATGGCCGAACATGGAGTCAATATAGATAGCAGCGTATGGATCTCCAAATTCTTATATGAGCCTGCTTTTCTTGTCTCTCATTCCATCATCTGTCATGTAATTCACCATATAGCTTGATTCTTTGATTACAGAATATGCCAAAGCTTAGCAAATCTATTTTGCGTTTGGTTGACAGAGAATACCCGTGTCCGAAACCAATTTTTTTTAACTTTTTGCTTAATTTTTCAAGCAACATCATTAGGACTTTGTCAATCTATTTTATTAGAGCTTTTGTTTTCAACTTTGTTAAATTGGAATGCAATTTGCCATGTTTACATGGCACGTGGAAGATCACTCTGTGTACAGGTACTTCTTACTCCTTATTGCTTAGGAAAACGACTGCTTTTCAAAAGCTGTGTGCGTATATTGATCTCCATCGAAATTTTTCTTGCCAGCATTAACCATCATCACTCTGGTGCACCCAAAACATGGTATGCGTCCCTGGTTATGCAGCCCTTCAGTTTGAAAGTGTAGCCATGATCATGTGTATTCTTATGATAACTTAGCAGCCAACGGAAAGGGTGGTGCTTTTGCCCTCCTTGCAGGAAAAACCGCAATATTTCCAGCAAGCACTCTCCTAGAAAATAATGCCTCTGTTCACAAGGCTGTGCGGCTGCCGGGGGAGTTTGTTATTACCTTTCCAAGTGCATATTATGCAGGATTTAGCCATGGTAAATCAATCTCTCTCTCCTTCTGTGGTTTTTCTTATTTTGGCTATAATATAAGGTTTCAAAAACCTTATAAATGTAGTATAATTAAAGAGAAAACATCACCACAAAGAAAACTTTCTGATGACCCTTAAGTGTATAAAGTCCCTTAAATACTTTGTTGTGATCATTTTCTACTTCTATGATTGATACTCAATCCAAATACATTTCTAATATGAAACTATATACTTACATAATCTTAAAACAATTAACTTCTTTGTTCAAGTTTAGGTTTTAATTGTGGTGAGGCATTGAACTTTGAAGCAAGTGATTGGTTTCCAATTGGGATGCTTGTAAGATGCTAGGCATAATTTTGTTTTACTCGAGAACAGTCAGGAGGACACAAGATTTGTAAAATTCAAAGAAGTTAGTTAATTAGGCACCAGCTTGTTCAGGTCTTTGCCTGCGCAATCTAATTTGTAGCGAAATTGTGAATATACCACAATTTAATACTGCCTTGTATTTAAAAATATAAATTCGATAAAGTGCTTATGTTTTATGGAGTCCTTGAACTTGGGGTTAGGTTTTGATAATTGTTTGTATTTTACATTCAAAGAATTAGCATAGCAATCCACAAACATAACAAAAATTGAATGATTGATGAATATTGTATTTATCAATGAGTTGTTATCAGAAAATCCTGATAACCGTAACTACTATATACGATTCAAAATCAAATCCAGTCAAGTTTGACTAAATTTTCCACTCAACTTAGACTAAATTTTCCAGCCAATCTCATCTTGTCCTCTCGGACAGCAGACGACTTCAGGCAAACAAAGACCTGGAAACAGGACTGCCGGCAGTGGCTCCACTTTTTCTGAGGCAGCGTTGCTTCTTCCAAGGAGCCGGAGGCGTGAATGGGGAACCCTGTCGCTTCAGAACCCTTTTTGGGGTGGGAGACACAACAGATAAATCTTCAAACAAGCGGAACAGGCTTCTCCCGACTTCCTGGGTTGGGGTGTTGACGCCCCTGTTCTTTGAAATCTCCACTGGATAACCAATCATCTTCCAAGGAGTCGGAGGCGTAGACGGGGAAATTTGTCGCTTCAGAACCCTCTTTGGGGTGGGAGACGCGACAGATAAATCTTCAAACAAGCGGAACAGGCTCCTCCCCACTTTCTGGGTTGGGGTCTTGACGCCTCTGTTCTTTGAAATCTCCACCAGATAACCGTGCATCTTCCAAGGAGACGGAGGCGTAGACGGGGAAATCTGTTGCTTCAGAGCTTTTCTGGGTGTCGGAGAGAAGACGGCCGCGTTCTTTGCATTCTCCATTTGAAAACAGAGACGGTGACTTATCAGAAATCTTGAAACTTCAGGAGCTCTCGAGATCAAAGATGGAGCAGGCAGTAAAGTGAGGATAACGTTAAGTGGGTTTGCACAATATATTTATAGGCAAATTTGAATCTTATCCGTTTCATGATTAGGCGGCGACGGAGTAAGAAATCCTTTTCCTAGTAGGACAAGGATAACCCAAAAACCAGCCAATCGGGAGACAGCGTAACGGCTAGTGACGTTTCTAAAATTCAAAAAATATATTAAAAAAGTACTAATAAAATAATAAAATAATAATGGAATAAGGTGTTCCCTTTTATTTACGTTCTTTCTGGAATTAGGAACAGCCGCTGAAAACGATGACCTTGAGTCAGTCGTTGACCACTTTGCCACAGCTGGGCTGGGCCAGAGACACTCGGACTTTTGGGTTGGTTTGATTGTTCAGGTCTTTGCCTGCAGATCTAATTTATGCTCTCGTATTTTCAGTACTGTCAGAGGTTAGAAGCAGAGGTGGGGAGGAGCAGAGGGACAAGATGATGAAATTGTGGAATTGTTTGATGCACACTGTCACCTCCAAGACCAGAGAATAATTTCAAAGGCGCCCCAGGTGATTGCCAAAGCAATGTCTGCTTTGCCGTCAATGGCGTTTGCGAGGTGAATAAGCACCGCTTTCGTTCCATACTTTCTTTTCTTTTCCTTTGAAGTGATGATGGGTCTTTATTAGTCCAACTATTTAGCTGCTTGTGGGGACACTTTTCTAGTCATGGAGATGGTGTTCTTGCAGAAAGACTGGCATTTTGGTTAAAGAGATGTGTGAGAACTATCTCACTTTTCTAGTCATGGAGACGTGATTGATTATTTCCTTGTTTTGAAGAAAATTTTAGTCCTCAGTTGGAAAATTAGCTCATGGGCACAGGCCTTTGTGTCATCGCCTCCAGCTGCTCCGGGCTCGGTTTTAGGCCGAGCGATGGGAGCAGCGATCCCAGCTCTAGTTGAGTCAAGCTCCCGTCTTTATCGCAATCAAAAGATAGGAAAATGTCGCGTAATTCGGCGGCGAGCTGCTCGTCGTCGAGCTTCACCGGTTGGCTTCCATTCATCTTTGATTCGATTGCACTCAAAAGTCCGCCTTCTTCTTATCTTCAGCGCTGTTTTCTCTCACACAGCCCTTCCAAAGTTCCTGAAATGATAATTTGATTACTCCGATCATGCAAAGAATCAAAAAGCTTGAACCTTTTTTCAAGTAAACCTTGAAAATAAGCGTACCCAGATGCGAAAGTCCCCCCAATTTCACTCCGATCACCCCAAGTTTAACTGTCCCTTCACCTCCAATCAAAATTTTTCTCTTGTTGACGAAAAGCAAGTTCTTGTGCTTCCATTTAACCTTGATAAATATGCAAACTCATCTGGGGAAGTTCTCCGAATTCGTGCCCAATTATAAATTCTCTTCCACTTTTTGAGTCAAAACTTTCCACCCTACCAAACAGACATAGAAACTTCCTCAGCATTCCAAACAAAAAATATAGCCGAATGGTTAATAATGATTTAAGAAATTCGTTGTTAGCTGAATTTACGGATCTGCGTATTACGTGCAAGATCGTTATTGATGGAACCGGCAAGCATTTAAAAACAAAAATTCGATCAAGAGGAGACAATGTCAAAGTGGTTCTGTTTTATAAGAATCATTTAACTGAGCTAGGCTTTTTCTATGATAAACAAATATTATACTTTGGTCAAACGTAACCTACCCTTATTCTTTGTTGTAATAAAATGAAAATTGTAGATGAGCTTGTTCTGGGGACATCCAAGGCGTTATGAAAGATGTTGTCATTATGTGACTCTATCTTGTCATTAATAATGAATTTTTAACTTATAAGATCCCAAATTTTGTGTTTTTCTGTTACATGATCGAAGTTATCAAGTAACTCTTTGGTTTCTACTCAAAGTCACTCTATTTCTGTCAGTTTTTGTAAATTGTTTGTCTTCTACATTTAAAGAATTGCCGTTGAAGTGCATGAACGTAACAAAAATTAAATGAATGACATGTTGTTTTCATATTTAACAATGAACTGTTATTCAAATTGTTTGCCTTTTACATTAAAAGAATTGTCGTTGAAGTCCATGAATATAACAAAAATTGAATGAATGCTACATCGTACTCGTATTTGACAATAAAGGAAATTGTCCTACACAAGATACTAAAATATGGAGACAACTTTTGGGATCTAAACTAGAAACAAAGAGGCAAAATTTTCCAATTAACTTCATCTTATCATCTTTCGCAACCACAGATGTCAAGCAAACAACTTCTTGCGAACACCACTATTGGCAATGGCATCACTTCTTATGGGATAGTCGTGCTTCTTTCGAGGAGCCGGAGGTGGAGATGGGGAACCTGGTTGCACCAAAACCCTTTTTGGTGTCGGGGACAAAAAACTTGGTTGATTCAAAACCCTTTTTGGTGTGAGAGACAAGGCAGAGAAATCTTCAGACAAGCAGAATTGGTTCCTCACGACTTTTTGGATCGGAGTCTTGAAACCAGTGTTATTTACCATCTCCATTAGAAAGCAGAGGGGTGATTATCAAAAATCTTTGGACTTGAGGAGACTCTTGATATCAAAGACAAAACATACAGCAGGAAGTGCTATATTCTTGGACAACAAAGTGAGGATGACACTAAGGTGAGATTTGCACAATATTTATAGGCAAAGTAGAATCCTTTCCTTTTCTTAGTGGGCAACCAACAAAGAAAAGTAGAACAATCCTTGCAGTTTAATAAACCGACTCTAATAAGTAGAAATTTGAAAAAAATAAACAAACACGAAGTGGGAAAAATAGCGTAACGGCTAGTTGCAATTAGCTGCTTGTCCTTCACTGATATTCTCGTGAGGATGTGTTTTAGATATCTCCACGAGTTATCGGACGATCCAATAAACCTGATTAGAGTCTTTTGTGCGAGATGGCGTAGATAAAACTCGCCGACACGATCACAGAGGAGTGAAAGCACTACACCTTAGCCGGGGGGTTTTAACTGCCAACGGTTGCCAGCAGGCATGAAAGCCTATTGTGACCTTTGAATCTTGTGAAGTCCGCGAGATTTCCCTTGAGAACTCTGAGTGGTTTTCTCTGGGGTTTCGTTTTTCCGGTGTTTCCTCTCTCAAGTTTCCCGGAAAATCTCCCGTTATCCTCCCCTGCTCTACAAGCCTTTGTTTTCTTTTATCCCCTCTTTGGTTGTCGAGAAACCGAAAGAAAAGGACTTGCAAGATGAGAAATCCTTAGAACATACCGTAGGACTTAGAGAAGAAAACTGCCCCGACTGGGTAGTGAGAACAAAAAAGAAGAAACTACGGAGTCATGATTGATGGGGTTTTCAGCTTTTGGTTCTCCGAGTTACGAAAAAAGAAAAGTAGAAGCTATAGGAAACTTCCTTCTTCCTTTTTTCTTGGTTTCCCGGAGAATCAAACAGAACTTTTATACATCTTCGACCAATTACCTTGGTTAAACACAGTTGTGATTTTTTTTTCAGCTTATTATGTTCTACACAACCGCTATTACCAGGGGTGCATATAGTAGCAAACTCTCTCTTATTCTGGTTTACGATTATTGACCTTCCCACACAGGGTTGTATGATATCACGTGAATGATATGGTAGTTCATATTATCAATGAATAGTTATGAACAGGCCAAGGAACCCTTTTTCAGAGTGAAGAAACAGTCAATAGGAGTTGAAGTGCATAATTTAAGAGAAATAGCTTGTGCTGATGACATAAATTTACCAAAGAGAAAATTTTTTGATGATGATGATTTTATTGCCTTGTGTTTCATGTCGGAATTCAACAGACAGCATTCTCATTTTGGCCTATCTAGTTTCCTTGGCAGGGGGAAAGGAGACTATTTGCTTGCCAACAAATAAACAAGCTATTCGATGATGATCCCTCATATTAAGCATTAAACAAACCAAAGAACACCAAGATCAGTGAAGGCCACAAAAGCTTTCACATCAAGTGGAGTGGATGCTGTTACTTATGAGAATTCTTATTCAAAATCCACTGCACAAGATATGTCTTCAAAGTACATCTGAGATGCAGTTTGAGGATCCTTTGATTTATCTGCAAAATATTGCTTCTGAAGCTTCGAAATGTGGTCTTACACTATTGTGCTTATTTGTTTAAATAAAGCATATATGCCTTGGTCAATTAAAACTCTTTGAATAACTTTTAATAATTAGTTTCCATTACCAATTTTAGGAATCTACAAAATTTCAATTTAGGAATCTACAAAATTACTCCTCCAATAATTGCTTTTGTTCCAGCTGAGGTACGAATGAAAGAACTCAGGAACTTCAAGTTTGAAACTGTTTTGCAGCCTCTTCGTCTAGCCAAATGGGATGTGAATGACAAGGTCTTGTTCTATAGGAGAGGAAGGTAGCTCTTACATATCACATGCTACTACTATCTGCTTTGCTCATCGGAAATTCTCCTTATTACTTTTCTTTCTTTATAAGCATTTTCTAACAAGATGCTGCTTTTTGATGAAATTTGTATAGACTAGAACTTGTTGTCTTAGGAGTCTTTTTTTTTTTCTTTTTCAAGAAATATACTTAACATGAATTTGAGAGATTAGCAAACAAGTCTGCTTGTCAATTTTCATTAATCCCCCTGAGTAAATGGAAAAGGTATTCTGGCATGAATTGGCCCATGGAAAGAGAGGAACGGCCGAACATGGAGTCAATATAGATAGCAGTGCCTTTTCAGATACCTAATGATACGCCAGGGAAAAGCAAATGGGACCTGAAGGTTTTTATCCATATGGATCTCCAAATTCTTATATGAGCCTGCTTTTCTTGTCTCTCATTCCATCATATGTCCTGTAATTCACCATATAGCTTGATTCTTTGATTGCAGAATATGCCAAAGCTTAGCAAATCTATTTTGGGTTTGGTTGACAAAGAATACCTGTGTCCGAAACCATTTTTTTAACTTTTTGCTTAATTTTTCAAGCAACGTCATTAGGACTTTGTCAATCTATTTTATTAGAGCTTTTGTTTTCAAATTTGTTAAATTGAAATGCAATTTGCCATGTTTACCTGGCACGTGGAAGATCACTCTGTGTACAGGTACTTCTTACTCCTTATTGCTTAGGAAAACGACTGCTTTCCAAAAGCTGTGTGCGTATATTGATCTCCATCGAAATTTCTCTTGCCAGCATTAACCATCATCGCTCTCTTGCACCCAAAACATGGTATGCGTCCCTGGTTATGCAGCCCTTCAGTTTGAAAGTGTAGCCATGATCATGTGTATTCTTATGATAACTTAGCAGCCAACGGAAAAACCGCAATATTTCCTGCAAGCATTCTCCTAGAAAATAATGCCTCTGTTTACAAGGCTGTGCGGCTCCCGCGGGGGGGAGTTTGTTATTACCTTTCCAAGCGCATATTATGCAGGACTTAGCCATGGTAAATTAATCTCTCTTTCCTTCTAAGGTTTTTCTTATTTTGCCTATAAATTTGAGGTTTCAAAAATCTTATAAATGTAGTATAATTAAATTAGCTATTACAATAATTAAAGAGAAAGTGTCACCACAATGAAAACTTTCTAATAACCCTTAAGTGTATAAAGTCCCTTAAATACTTTGTTATGATCATTTTCTACTTCTATAATTGATGCTCAATCCAAATACATTTCTAACATGAAACCATATACTTACATAATCTCAAAACAATTAACTTCTTTGTTCACGTTTAGGTTTTAATTGTGGTGAGGTATTAAACTTTGAAGCAGATGATTAGTTTCTAATTGGAGTGCCTTTTTGTAAGATGCCAAGCATAAATTTTGTTTTACTCTGAAGAACAGTCAAGAGGACACAAGATTTGTGAAATTCAAATAAATTAGTTAATCAGACACTAACTTGCTCAGGTCTTTGCCTGCACAATCTAATTTGTAGCCGAATTGTAAATATACCACAGATTAATACTGGCTTGTCTTTGAAAATATATACCACAGATTAATACTGGCTTGTCTTTGAAAATAAAAATTCGATAAAGTGCTTCTGTTTTATGGAGTCCATTAACTCAGGGTTAGGTTTTGATGACTATTTGTATTTTACATTCAAACAATTAGCATAACATAGCAATCCACAAACATAAGAAAAATTGAATGATTGATGAATATCGTATTTATCAATGAATTAATATCAGAAAATCCTGATAACCGTAACTACTATATACAATTCAAAATCAAATCCAGTCAAGTTTGACTAGATTTTCCACTCAACTTAGACTAAATTTTCCAGTCAACCTCATCTTGTCATCTCCGCCAGCAGACGACTTCAGGCAAACAAAGACCTGGAAACAGGACTGCTGGCAATGGCACCACTTTTTCTGAGGCAGCGTTGCTTCTTCCAAGGAGCCGGAGGCGTGAATGGGGAACCCTGTCGCTTCAGAACCCTTTTTGGGGTGGGAGACACAACAGATAAATCTTCAAACAAGCGGAACAGGCTTCTCCCGATTTCCTGGGTTAGGGTGTTGACGCCCCTGTTCTTTGAAATCTCCACTGGATAACCAATCATCTTCCAAGGAGTCGGAGGCGTAGACGGGGAAATTTGTCGCTTCCGAACCCTTTTTGGGGTGGGAGACACAACAGATAAATCTTCAAACAAGCCGATTAGGCTCCCCCCCACTTTCTGGGTTGGGGTATTGACGCCTCTGTTCTTTGAAATCTCTACTGGATAACCAATCATCTTCCAAGGAGTCGGAGGCGTAGACGAGGAAATTCGTCGCTTCAGAACCCTTTTTGGGGTGGGAGACACAACAGATAAATCTTCAAACAAGCCGATTAGGCTCCCCCCCACTTTCCGGGTTGGGGTATTGACGCCTCTGTTCTTTGAAATCTCCACTGGATAACCAATCATCTTCCAAGGAATCGGAGTCGGAGGCGTAGATGGGGAAATCTGCCGCTTCAGAACGCTTTTTGGGGTGGGTGACGTGACAGATAAATCTTCAAACAAGTGGAACAGGCTCCTCCCGACTTTCTGGGTTGGGGTATTGACGCCTCTGTTCTTTGAAATCTCCACTGGATAACCGTGGATCTTCCAAGGAGACGGAGGCGTAGACGGGGAAATCTGTTGCTTCAGAGCTTTTCTGGGTGTAGGAGAGAAGACGGCCGCATTCTTTGCATTCTCCATTTGAAAACAGAGACGGTGACTTATCAGAAATCTTGAAACTTCAGGAGCTCTCGAGATCAAAGATGGAGCAGGCAGTAAAGTGAGGACAACGCTAAGGGGGTTTCCACAATATATTTATAGGCAAATTTGATCTTATCCGTTTCATGATTAGGCGGCGACGGACTAAGAAATCCTTTTCCTACTAGGAAAAGGATAAGCCAAAAACCAGCCAATCGGGAGACAGCGTAACGGCTAGTGACGTTTCTAAAATTCAAAAAAATATATTAAAATTACTAATAAAATAATAAAATAATAATGAAATAAGGTGTTCCCTTTTATTTACGTTCTTTCTGGAATTAGGAACAGCCGCTGAAAACGATGACCTTGAGTCAATCCTTGACCACTTTGCCATAGCTGGGGCTGGGCCAGAGACACTCGGACGTTTGGGTTGGTTTGATTGTTCAGGTCTTGCCTGCAGATCTAATTTATGCTCTCGTATTTTGGGGGGCAGTGACAGTACTGTCAGAGGTTAGAAGCGGAGGTGGGGAGGAACAGAGGGACAAGATGATGAAACTGTGGAATTGTTTGATGCACACTGTCACCTCCAAGACCAGAGAATAATTTCAAAGGCGCCCCAGGTGATTGCCAAAGCAATGTCTGCTTTGCCGTCAATGGCGTTTGCGAGGTGAATAAGCACCGCTTTCGTTCCATACTTTCTTTTCTTTTCCTTTGAAGTGATGATGGGTCTTCATTAGTCCAACTATTTAGCTGCTTGTGGGGACACTTTTCTAGTCATGGAGATGGTGTTCTTGCAGAAAGATTGGCATTTGGTTAAAGAGATGGGTGAGAACTATCCCAGTGTGATTCCAAGCTTTGGGCTTCACCCCCTGTAAGAATTTTATACTTGATTGATTATTTCCTTGATTTGAAGAAAATTTTAGTCCTCAGTTGGAAATTAGCTCATGGCACAGGCCTTGATAACCCAGAAGAAATAAAGACGTACAATTGAGTGCCAAATTAGCATTTCCTTCTCAACCATTTTAGGTGTAATTACTGGCTAAAAACATGTATCTTGAACTTTTTTCTTTTCAGATTGGTCTGGACAAAGGTTCACGGGGAAAAGTGATTGACTTTTCAGATCAGATTTTGCTATCCCAATTCCTTAATGCATAATGCTTATTTGTTATGTTTTTCTCTATTCATGGATCTAGATGCTTTCCATTGCTCACTCAGCTGGAATTCATGAGCTGGTTTATGTCTGTCTCTTCTTCTTCTTTGTGGTTTCGCCATAGTAAACCTACCCATTTCGCCATAGTAAACCTACCCTTTTTAATTTAAAATTTATTGTAATTCTTCTTAGTGGAAGCCCTGTTGGATTTACATCTATGAAGATTTAGCTTTTGTTTCGTACGGCACATTTGTTTTGAGTTGGTGCTTGACGGAGTCCTTCCTTGTTGGTTTTGTTCCAAGTCTCAAAGTCCTCACAATGGAGCTCAAGGATTTGTGGATTTATGTACAGAGGGGCAGACTTCTTTTTCCAAGTAGTTATTTTTTTTGCTCAGTATTAACATTGGAAAAAATTGCCTAATTTACCAAAGTGCTGTGGTATCTGTGGTTTAAGGATTCGCTCAAAATTTAACTCCTAGGTTGCAAGGTGCTTGTGGAGCTTCTTGGAATTATTTGCATTTAATCATGCCACTCTGTTGCTTTTATATAGTTACACCCTTAAAACTGTGAAATGAACAGAAGTTACCTAGATCTATAGTTTGTGTAACCCTTGAGCTTCCAATGAAAGGCACCAAAATATTTTGCACATTATCTTGGCATGTGGATGCAATCATTTTATGCTTGTAAGAAAGGCAAAGGTGGATATTTCTTCAAACTTGGTGAAGAAGCTTTTCTTACATTCTCTCTTTTGCCCCCCTTCTCCTCCTTCCCCTCCTTCCCCTCCCTCTCTCCTCCTACTCCTGTCTAAGAAGAAAAAGAGATCCCCCGCTTCCTTCTGCCCCTTTGGTAGACTCTTTCTCGATTCATCATCTGTACTTCGCATCTTGGACCCTCTGGTGAATGAACCAAAGTATTATTTCTTTGCTTTTTCCTTTCCTTTTCCTTTTTTTTTTAAATCTTTTTTCTCCTTACCCTCTTAAATCTTTTTTTTTTCAGAGATAGCTGTTGGGAAGTCAACGTCTAAAGTTATTTATTCCAGATTGATGTATTCCGGCAACAACTTGAGCTTGCAAGAGAGTTGAAAAGACCAGCAACCATACATTGTGTTCGTGCATTTGGTGATCTTCTTCAGATTACGAAGTATGCTTCTTAATGAAATTTTTATTATTTTGTACATTGTATTAATTAAGGAGAGGATGAAAGGAAAAGAGTTATGTGGTCTTAATCAATGGGAAAGAGATTATTGTTATTCTTTATCTTTGGGTCAGGTCTCTAAAATAAAAATTAGAGAAATGCATATTAGTTCATGCTGAGGATTCTTGCTCTTTTTTGTCCATTTTCTTCTTAGACTTGTGGTTTGGAAATTTCATTTGTAAAATTTTCTTTTTTAGGCTTTTTCATTCCTTATTGTAGGTATTGACTTTTCCAATTTATTTTCCCAAGCTTTTTCATCCTCCTTTTTTTTCCTTTTCTTTCTTTTTTTAGGCCCTAGGCTTTTGTTACCAATGGACATATAGATTTTCTTTCACATCTCTTTGGAAAACTTAATTATTAGTCATGACTCAAAATGAAGCCAAAGTTGTTGAGGCTTACATCTCATCTTGGATTCTCGGGCATCTAGTTAGGAATGTTAGTTTCTATCAATACTCACCTTCTTAGTGAAATAGATATTAAAGAATGAAGCTTTCTCAAAACCTTAGCTTGTAAAGAGGCTAAAAGGTCAGCCAAGCAAGGTCCATGAAAAATGATTAATCGTTTCTATGGTTGCTAGCCCTAGGGCAAAAGGTGAGGCCTTGATCAAAAGCAACCTTTTCCATCATCTTGATTCCCTTTGTAAGTTCAAGTATAAGTTAAACTATTATTTTCTCCAAAAATTTTATAGTTGAGCTTTAATTTGTTCCCTTATGTTTTTGTTTTGTTTATGTTTTTCTTTTTGGGGAATTCAAACTCCTAACCGAATGGACTTTCTAGTCATGAATTTGACCCAGTTATCACTGAGCCAAGAGGAGTCTCCTTATAATTTATTTCCTTTAGTGATCAAATGAATTATATTGGCTTGACTTTGACACTATTGTTAGTGAAGACACTTAAACATTATAACAATCTTATTCTCCATTTTATTTAGGGAAGAAATACGAATAGAATTTGCTACTAAATAGAAGCGACTTACTTAAACCAACATAATAGAATGCAAATAACATAGCCATCTTTCATAAATGTAGTTTAATAAGTTCTTGCAACAATTTATCACTTCAATGCGCAAAAAACAACTCAATATTTTACACTTTGGCAACCTTCATCTAGCCTGAAAATGCTAAGGTTGCCCACTTTTAGAGGTCTTGAATTGCAGCTTCCCCTGCAAATAATCCAATAAACTCAACTGCAACAGTGAGAGCATTCGCGGCAGCCAAAGAAGTCAGGCTTGTTGATGATAATTTTCCCTCTCCACCTGCCATATCTGATATGCCGCGAAACACAATACAAGGCACTCCATTGGATAGAGACGTCTGCAGATAGACCAACAATGCCAAACACAAGTTGAAATTTGTAAATGAACAAGATTCCAAATACATGGGATTAACTATCAAATGAATCTTTGTCTATTAACTGACCATCACAATAGCAGAGCTCTCTTCATCCACAGTCGAGACATTAAATTCCTTGAAAAGAAATTTTCTATATGCTGCATTCTTAAGGTATATATCAGCAGTAGAACCTCTCAGTCCGTACACAACTTTTGGTTTTTCAGGAAGACAATATGTCTCATTGAGACATTGTTGTAGCTTTACATCCTGCAATCAGATTCACAATTACATGACAATGAACTGAAACATAGAACGTTAGTGACACAAATTCTAGTCAATATACCTACCTGAAGTTTTGTGGCAGCACTGAAGAATTTTGGTTCTATTGGAAGCCAGAAGACCTCTTCCATTGGCTTTCCAACAGAGAATAGTTGCTGGGATGTAAAGTCTATCCTTGCCAACAAATTCTCACCCTTTTCCGGGAAATCGAAATCCCCAAACTCTAACTCTGCAACTTCTTCCCCTGCTGACTTGAACCCCTTTAAAATGAAAATAGCGGATGAAAAAATATTAAGTATAGAGTTAGAAAACCTAGAAAGAAAAGGTCATTGGTCTTGTCATTTCAAGAATCATAATTGCAGCGATGAATACAAGTTCAAACTTGTACCTTCCACGTCCAGGATCCTGTGAAGGCTACATAATTTGGGACACCAACATCACCAATGTACAATGAATCATTAGCACTTCCAGCGATTCCATAGTGAACAATTCCTTGAATATCAAATGCATCAAGAAGGATTTGCACGGTTACACCTGCATTTATCTAAGAGTGCATGAAAAGGTCAAATCTAAAACTCATCAAAAATGACATATAGCAGTGGATAGGTTATATAAACGGTGCTGCAGAAAAACACAAAAGAAAGAAGAAGCCTTACCGTTTGCTCTCCACTCATTACATAAATTACATCTACAGCATTAATCTTCCCGATGTTGAACCTCCTTCCTGAGCAATCAACAAGTTAGAGATATTCCAACCATCTAGTTATTTGGGGCAGATATAACTAGAATCTATGATGACAAGTTCTTTATTTTCCCTTTAATACATTGCTTGTTGACTCGGTGTAGTTACAGGATCTTCTCAGGAACTCCAAACCCATCGAAGAAATGAAGGGGTAAATAAAAAATAATATCAGAAAGTGCCTAAATGATTGGATTTAAATCTTAAATGTGTTTATTAAAAATGATTCTAATTCTTTTAAACCCGATCATTAATAGAGTAATAAACTAGTATATTTTTACTATACTTTATTGTCCCAAGGCACAAAAATTACAAGAGCCTAGTTTATGATAAATTGCCACACTTAAAACTAAATTGGGGAGTAGCAGCTTGTAATTTATGATAAAATGTCACACTTAAAATTAAATTGAGGAGTAGTGGCTTGTCCCAAAGCATGGTCAAGTTAATCAGAAATGTAACTTAAAAAATTTAAACTAGAATACTTACTTTGCAAGATCTCCTACGTAAGCCTTTCTTATCATCTTAACCACATCCTAAAGACACTATAATTTAGGGTCCTTGAACTTGTCCTACCTACTCACTTCAAGCCTCTAATTAACACGTTTCACCAGAGAACCACAACCTCCATATTTCTCTTTCCTTCCTTTTCCGCTTAAGGCCAAACAAACAGTCAACCCACCTAACTTTCGGGCAATGACATTTTCAACCAAGTGTTCCTATCCAAGAACCATGACATAAACAAAGAAAATCACGACCATGACATGACAGCCGGAAAGGGAGAGGGAGGGCGTACCAGCCAGGTCAACCCAGGGGATGTCCGAGCTGGGAACGAAGAAGCCAGAGTTTAGAAGTGCTTGTTCTTCTGTAGGAAAAGCCATCACAAGCCCAAGATAAGGCCCTGCATTCTCGTTAATCCTGTCCACAACTCCATGCATGGGATGACCGGACCTCAACTGCAGAGACTGTTCTACTTGAACCATGACCAACAACCCGAACAACACCACTTCCAGGTCAACGGCCAACACTCGCCGTCGTGGTCCTGCCTCAGGCACCGAGCACCAGTCCGGTAGACATTTCAGTCAAGAATGAAAGATCGTATGGCCTTAGCTGGGAGATCCCCAGGGAAGCAGGAGGAAGAAATGTTCAGCCGAAGATTAGGTGCGTCAGTACTTCATATAAGTTCAACTGGGCAGAGTAATAACGCACGTGAAACACTCCAATTATTGTAATTCCGTCGTGGCTTGTTTGGATGGCTGTCAGGAATATTTATTTATGTCTTTATTAACTAAATTCATATAAATGATCGCATTTAAGATTGTCACTCTTATTAAATGGGGACAAATCATATCGGATAAGATCGTGATGTTCATCCATTAAATTTCCGATCAGGACACCAACTAAAAGTTGTGACATCAACACAGGAAAATGGAAAAAGCATGTGTTGGGAGTTAAGGGCTTTTTTTTTTTCTGCATATTTTATGGATATAAATGGAAAATAAGAGAGACATTATAGCCCAGAAGAAGGATTCTTCGAACTCTTTTCTATTCCATTCTGTTCCATTCATTTCAAACAAGTTACGAGCAACTGTTGGTAATTGCAATAATTAATGAAAATTGTTGAAAATGCATAAGGTCACCTAGTTGCTACTGTCATCAGATGTCACGAATCCATCAAAAAGATTTTCGTCATAGTAAGGTTCAATTTGAAAATCTGGTCCCGCCCTGCAGAAAACATGGACCTTTCTGTCCAAGGCTTTTGATTTGATTGTGTCCTCGAAATGCACAACAGCTTTGTGGCTTATGATGATCAATCAACTTGAGTGAAGAGCAAACTATAGGAGTTTCAGTCCACCAGTTACATCATCTACTACTTCAACAGGCCCTGCAGAGTTAGTGAATTAATCCACTGAACAACGAAGAAATTTCATTTATACATGCATTATATATGTGGGTGTGAGTGTTATGTCAGAAGGAAGACAAAATACTTTGCGAAAGAGTAAAGTCAAGTTAATTCCACCTCTCCCATCTGTTAAAGGAACTGAACGTAAGGTATAAAGGTTACCATTTCCACTAGCTATTGGTTAAAACTATGTTTATTTATGTAATTTCAACGATCAATGCGAATCCCTAGTCAAACCGCTATGGGTTTTACAGTATCCTCCTAGAACAAAATATTTGCAAGATATGCAGATATTGGTAAGAGAATCTTACCGAGAATAGCCATCACTGTCCTTGAATCTGGAAGGTCAGAGAACAAACAACTTAGAGATTAGGATAAACCAGTTGAAAAAGACTTCTTGGGCATGAAAATTTACTGCACAAACGTCAACTAGATAAGATCTAGAGAACAAATTAAAATGTTTGGAATAGTGGTGACAAAAATAGGGAAAATAATTAAACCCACACTCAGATCACAAAGATATCAGTGGGTAGCTCCTATTTGACAAAAAGAACACGAATTGTACATGAAAGACTACAAGTATGCTTAATCGGTGTGTAGGACTACACTCCTAATCTGAATCGTGGGGAGTAGTACATCTCATCTCTATAAAGTTAAAATCCCCAGTCATGCAAGAACCACCGCTTTCATAAGATACACTACCTAAATTACTTATAAATTCAATCAACAACCTCAAAAACTCAAGGGTTTGTACAGCCTGAAGAACAAAATATATACACGAAAAAGAGACCGTTCCTAATACTATAGTAATCATACTAAATTTTCAAGAAGGAATTCTTTTTGCAACTCACTTGGTGCAATCTGCGTTCTCCCTGCATCTATCGTAATGTGGGTGGGTAAGTTTAACGATTTTGCCCGCTCCTGCCAAAGTATACAAAGGTTTAGTTAAAATTTAACAAAACCATAAAACAAAACATGCACCACATAACCATAACATAGTGGAATGAAAGAATATATAGGGAAAAGAGGACAAAGTAAAAACATCACGTTTGGACTTTTTCGTTTTAGGGGAATGGGCGGGGCCAGGGAAACAAAACATCAGATAGAGAATGGAAAATATAACAGCCAATAAAACAAATAGGAACACAAGAAGGAAATATAACCAAATTTCAAAGTTAAAGTTTTAGCAATGGCTTGAAAGAAGTAAGAATAGCCATCATCAATCAAATCTAGTGTTCAATTTCACTACTAAATCAACAGAAGTATTTCTAGACCTGGCGAGGGAGATCCCTTTTAACCAACTACAGTTTGAACAACTGACTTGGTTCCTTAAGAAGAAACAGAGATTCCCTTCTACTATTGCTATTTCAACAGCTACCAATCATACAAAAATATAACAAAATAAGCAAGAAAGAAAAAAAGAACCCATGTTATACCAAATAGATATTCCTACAAAAAGGAAATCAAAACTTACTTGCAAAACTAGCATGTCATCCTCACTTTCAATTTTTACAACCACCTTAGGCTGCGCACACATCTCCCACCTGTATGCTGATTAACTTAGTGGCAGGAAATGGAAAGAATAAGGAATAAAGTAGGAGATTAGTGTGTGCCCTTACTTGTTTAAAGCTTTTGGCGCCCGACGAAGAAGCTTTTTATAGAGACCCACAGTTGCATGACTATCCAAATAAAGCAAAGATTCCAATCATGACTTCATCAGAATTTATCTCAATAAAAGAAAAAGAATAGCAAACTGACCAAGTATCAATGAATCATCCATGTCAACAGAAAACAAAACATGTCAAAACCTTAGTAGCAGAACAGCAGAAGTAACAGTTATGCAAAATTTCTTCTATATTAACTACTAGCTTAGCCAAAATCACCATGTCAATCACCTGGTTGAAATGGCCTTTACTATTTTCCATTTAAGCGTTGAACTAAACATTAGGATTACAAACACAAATCATTGCAATTTTTGAAGTTAACATTCAAGTGTCACAAAGTAAGAAGCTTAGAAAGACAAGAATACTTGTGCTACAACATGCTATCCTTTATATTTTAAGCTGTCTTATCAACAGGCCATATGATCCCATTGAAGGATGTCCTTCACTTCCATCTTCCTGATAGTAGCAGAAAGTAATCCGACCTTCATATGCACATAACGTCTTGTTGCAGATGTTATAGCAGCCATCAAACACATTAATAAGGCTCATCTCCTCACTCCCAAAAGAAACTAAATATACAAGAAGCAATAACTTTTCTGACGAAACCTTCTTACTAGAAGAAAGTGCTGTAGGCATTTCAAAGTTATCCAATCTGACTCAACAAAGTCCCACTGGCCCACTATGAGAGATTGGAAGAATTCCTTTCCAGTAGTCATCTCCATTTTATCATATCTATGCACACCTCCTCAACCCATCCTTTAGAACTCCTCTTGTTTTTGTGATGGCCTTGACTAGTATCAAGCCATCTCTTGTAAAGCAGCCAATGATCTTCAGTTCGCAAACTTAAATTCAAACAATAACGTATCCATATTAACTTGACTTGATGAACATCCTATCATCCTTAAGTGAAGAACCAAATTCAAGAGGCTCCTGACATCTTCAAGTCCCATAAGGAAGAGAATTAAACAAAAAGGAATGTCAAAAAGCATTCAGAAAGGAGGGAATAGGTACCCCGAGGGTAGGTTGAGTTGTTCTTCTGCAGATGTATATTGAAAAAGAAATACCAGGTCACCACCCGCAAACACTCACTGATGACTCACTAAATAACTCTTTTAAGCCTGTATATGTCAGGCAAGACTCAACAACACTTTGTGCAACTAAAAATAATAGTCTTATTGACAGATAATAGCATCAATACCCCTATTCACTCTACTAAACATTATCAAAACAGACAGGTACATCTTATGAATACTTGGCTGTCTCTTCCTTTTTCTTTCTTCTTTTCCAATTTTGGCCTTGGGGGCGAGTTTGAATAACCATCTCCAGTTTTTTCCTTAAAGACACAACAATTTCTATTGTTTTCAAAAATAAAATAAAATATATATCAAACAGATAATCACTCATCTAAATAGTTATTGGCAAATAGATAATTGACAAATCAAACAACACAGAACGCATAAATGCCACATCAAAAACCTGTCTTGACTGTTATTTGCTTCTTAAGAAGACATCTGAAAAGCAAAGTAAAGACGAACTACTTTCTAAGGCTACAGGATACGTATACACAAACAATTCTATAACGTGAAATTATGCTATAAACGAAATGACAGCTACCTGCATTGGGCAGCAATTTTTCCTTTACCCATCTTTAGATCATTTCTCACAACTAAAACCTGCAGAAATAAGAAAAAGGCAAATAGATCTTATTTCCCTTTTCTTTTCTTAAATTCTCTTTCTGAGTATGAGTGTGTGTGAGTGTTAGAGAGAAAAACCATTTTGAAATCTTCAAGAATGTCGGCCAGCTTTTCAATCTCAAGGGCCTCTTTCACCTTATCATTCTTCTTCCCATCACCAATAGCTGCAGTACCCTTAGGTAATCTTGCTGAGATAAAGATGCGAGCAGGATATCCTGCACCAATGAAGTATCCCAAAGCAAGGCAACCTGCTCCAACTAGAACAGCACTCAGCAGTGTCAGGTCCATCATACACTGTACCCAAAAAATGGCCCCTCAAACTTCTCTCAAGTCCCAGACAGAGTCAAGCTGGGAGAAAGCCAATCTTGAGGCACAAAGTCCAAAATCCACCTACACAAATGCAGATCATAATAAAACCTCTTCTTCTCATTGGATGAAAAATAAACTTGCACCCAAAAGATAAAACATCTAATACCTAAAGATAGAACAACCAAAAATTAGGAAAGTCTCCAAAATACTCCAGAACACGTGCAAACAAATAAGTGAAGACCCCATGTGGTTTTCTAGTAAGCAACAAATATGTGAAGACCCCATGAGCTTCATTGCTCAGAATTCTGATCAATGGAAAACCAAATATCCGGGAGAAATATTATCTTTCCAGACCTTTCCACTTTGTCTTATCGAAGTCACAGCCACGTTAATTAGGTTGTGCAATTTGAACCAACCTTGCCTCAAGATCACCAAAAGTAGACATGCATAATTAACATCCAAAGCACATCGCGAAAACCATCAGAATAAACCAAAGAAAAAATAGCTAAGGCTGTAATTAGGCTGTAATTAGGCTGTAATTAGGCTGGCAGTCCCCCCGTTTGCAGCATACGGAACGACTCAAACCCATGTAAACCCATGTCTTATTTCGGTTCCTTTCTTTTTTGTGCGTGTGTGAATGTTGTAATCGAAATAGAATAAGCCTCCAATTATGTCGGCATTCTTCTGAGGAGTTTCGAAAACCAAATTAGATCAAACAAAAATCTTCCAGAAGCAAATGTTAGACAAAGAACCCCGTAAACGGGAATCCCCACTTCATTAATCTACTGAATAGGTTCTCCATCAAAGTACCGTAGCCGAACGAAGCAATTATACCTGAAAGAGAAGGGCACTTCCGGAAATGACGTACATGTACAGTGACGCTGCTGAAGCTGCATTGATCGAGGGTCAAAAGCCCTAGAAGTTAAGCGCCAGAGTGACCATTAGGAGAAGAAGAGTAAGGAGAGAGAGGGTGCGCTCACCTGAGACGGAGGCGGCTTCAGCAGAGCAAGGCAACCTATCTCGGCCGTCCGAATTGTTGACTAACTCTCACTGCTCAACTTTTCAGAATGTTTAACCGGCAACATGATCATCTGATGATTCTGGCCCGAGAAAGAAAAGGTTGCCTAAAGCAACCCGACGGGTTCTGCATATTCGGATTGTAGAAACCCGAGCCCATTCCCCGTGCGAACAAGCCTAAAATCACTATAGACCAATATATATATACATAGATATATGTGTATATACGTATATGTATATATATCTGTATATATGTGTATATGTGTATATGTGTATATATATAATTAAACTTATAACGTTAAAAGGTCTAACTCAAAAGATAATTTATATGTTAAAGTATTCTTAAATTTTATCTCTATAATTTTAACATCTTATGTGAAACTCTAATATATTTTCAGTTAAAGCCATGTAAAATATAATAAATTCAACTTAAACTTTAATATAAAGTTTAAAAGCTCAATCAAAAAATTATTTCATGAATTGAAGTGTCATTTTTAAACTTTACCTTATAAATTTTTATTTATAGTGTAGAACTATTATCTCGCACACAATTAAAAACGCATTAAAATCAATTCTAACTCAGTATATCTTTGCAAGGTTAAGTTTGAAATTAGATAATTTGTTATTATCATTCTATTTAAAACTATCATAATAATAAATAGTCATGAATGAAATGTGTTTTTCTTTTCTAATATTTTTTTCGGCAGAAAATGACTTTTTAATTACTTGTCAAAAATAAAAATATTTTTTAGTATAATTCCAATTCTATACATTCATTGCAATAAAAAAAAAACTGAATTTTCATTTCTTGTTAATATTATTTTATATTACTGGTAACGTGTTTGGGAGAAAAAAGAACAATAACTAGAAACTTTTTTGTATAATGAATATATTTCAAATGTGTACAGCATGTACCAGCAACATTCTTTCCACAGATGGCATCAAAATCTAACTAGAATGACATTAAAAATTCATTAATTTAGTAACAACTTTTAAACTAACGAGAATTATCCACGTGTAACGATGAGACACGTCCTCTTGGCGTCCTATGCCTTTTGTTATTTTTTTTGGGTCAACATCCGGCGTGGACCGCCAGTTTTTTCTCGTGGAAACATCTTGCGTGCGAGGGGGGCGAGGAATAAAAAATCTTACGGTGAGGAGCAAAAGAAGACGATTGCCCAACCGATTTGACTTTGACCATAAGACAATTCTGTCACCCGCCTGTTAATCATCTAAAAACCCCTGAATAAAATTACAAATTCAATGCATTGCTGATTAAAAACAATATGATATTATGGCCAGGCACTTTATAATAACAAATCCACCGAGTTACCGACCAACATCTTTATTCTCAAGTTAAAACCCAACAACTCCTTGAAATCATTACTTTATTGTAATTTGCTCTCATTGTTGGCTTGTTATCGTCGTCACATGAATATGTTTATATCATGTTGCATTAATATTTCAATAATTTAATTTAAGAAGGATATTTTTAATTTTGAGAAATTTATTTAGAAAGGATGAAACTCAAATCCCGTTGCTTAAGATGGCTATTCTTAGCATCTAATGTTGTAATGGTTAACTAATGATAGTGTCAATCTTTTTTGATATCCTTAAAAATTTAGATAAACTAAATCTATGTAGAACGAGTACTATGTTTAGACTCATATTGCAGTAATAGTATATTATGATATCAATGTCTGGTATTGTATTGTTAAGGTATAGAGTTATATATCTAATTAAATAAACATTATTTACTAGATGCAAAATCAAAGCCTGTATTTTGATAATTGCGACTTTTAAGGTTTTTAATTTTTTATATCCAAAAGAACCAAAGATAAAAAAGGAAAAAAGATATTAGCAAATATTCCGTTGATTTTGTTCCGCAAGTATCTGACGAGTGAGAAAGACCGAAAAATTATAACTACGGAAACATTCCAAAGCTTCCAGGTAACGTATAAGAGAAAGAACCACGAAGACCGAGAGACCCCCAAGAAATATCCCGCTTCACCGAGAGTCGTTGCGCGTCGTCGTCTCAACCAACTGCTCTCTGAATCTCAAGAGGTATTTTCTTCAATTTCGCTTCTTAATTTTGACGAAACGGGAAAATACAAGCACTTTGGTTTGTTCTCTTTTGGGTTTTAGATAATGCCTAATCGGATCGAATGCGTTGACTCGTTTTGGTTCCGAGAAAGCCGAGGAAAAATTAGCGTAGGAGGAAAGAAAAGCTCCGGTTCCTATCTGTGATTTGTTATTTTGGATCGTACAGCGAGGAGTAGGAGCTGGATGCTGCCCTTTCTCGTCGACCGTTAGGGTTTCATGTTCTGAATTCCTTAGTATGCCTATGCGTGACATCTGTTTGGTTGTCAAGAGACTTGAGAAAAGTTGAAAATTTAAGATATTGAAATTTATTGCTTGAAGTGCCATCTCTTTCGTGTTGTTTTCTGGTATCTGCAAAACTTAGGCACGTGTTGCTAACGGTGGCATTTTGGTGTTCAGCTCTGTAAACCCTGGTGTTTACTCACCAATTTATTGGAAAAATTGGTGTTCCTGACAGATCTACCGAGATTTATTGTTTTCGAGGTAGTTTAGATTTGTGGAAAATTTTGCAGGTGTTAATTTACAAACAGTTGTGTTCTTTCTCCCCGTGCACTTCAATTTCGTGGCCTTGTTTGGATTTGCTTGAAAATCCTGGGAATAGGAAGGAGACTATAACTTAGATGAGGCTCTGGCACTTGAATTTTTTGTTTTCTTGGGGAAACTATGGGAAGTAATTGAGCATTTATCCTTTTTTTCCTTTCGGAGTGTATGGGTTTTCATGGCAGAGGGTTTTTGTCTATGATTTTGTTCTAAAATTTTCTGTTTGCTTGCATGGAAGATGAAGTGAAAAAGAAGTTCAAAGAATGAAAAGCTTTTCTTGCATGAAAAAATCATACACAAAATAATCTCATATTCATTTTTTTTTGGTCAGTAACCAAATATGGAACTGGAGTTACCTTTTTTTCTAGTAATTCGAAGGTTTGTGGTTTTCAGGAAAGCTCTTTAAAAATATCTTTCGGGGTTTTTGAGGATTGCAAATATGAGTGACAATTTGATGGAGAAAGTTACTGCTCTTGGCGAACGCCTCAAGATTGGAGGTGCTGAGGTGGGTCGAAAGATGACTGCAGGCATGAGCTCAATGAGCTTCAAGATGAAGGAGCTTTTCCAAGGCCCAAACCAGGCTGAAAAACTTGTTGAAGATGCCACCTCAGAGAACCTTGATGAGCCTGATTGGACGCTGAATCTTGATATTTGTGACATGATCAATCAAGAAAAAGTTAGCAGTGTTGACTTGATCCGTGGAATTAAAAAGCGGATCATGATAAAGAGTCCCAGGGTTCAATACTTTGCTTTGGTGTTGCTTGAAACTTGTGTTAAGAATTGTGAGAAGGCTTTTTCTGAGGTGGCAGCCGAAAGAGTTCTTGATGAGATGGTGAAGCTGATTGATGATCCTCAGACTGTGGTTAATAATCGTAATAAGGCTTTGATACTAATTGAAGCTTGGGGGGAATCAACCAGTGAGCTCCGTTATTTGCCTGTTTATGAAGAAACATATAAGGTATTGTAAGGTTCTGTTGCCTTTTAATCTTAGTCTTTGTTGGTTGCCAAAAATTTTGCTACTTCAGATCTTTTATTTGATTCTACTTGTGTTTTTAATGGACCTTTGGTGGTATATAATGAGAATTTCATCGTGATGGCTGATTTGGTTGGGCAAGAATTCTTCCTATGGAGAGGAATTCTGTATGAACTATGAAATAGAGGATAACCAATGAATAATTATGTGATTACAAGTAATTGAAATAAAGAAGGAAGGGATCTTACAGATTATTTAAGAATTGAGAAAAACTTATTTTCCTCCTCGCTCTGGCCCCACCATAGAAATTTTCTTTGGGCCAATGGTTTGGTTCAGAGAACTTTATTTTTGAATAAATACACAAAAAATAGTGTGTGGGCAAGCAACTCCATGCTGTTGCTTGCAATGAGACTTAAATTTGTTTCTTCTCCATGCAAGGCTTCTTCATTTTTTCCTTCAAAGTTTTTCTGCTTATGTCCTTCCATTTCAGAGTTTAAGATCAAGGGGCGTTCGATTCCCTGGTCGTGACAATGAGAGTTTGGCACCTATCTTCACTCCTCCTCGTACAGTGTCAGAATCAGAATTAGAATACGATGCTGGTCTTCCCCAGCAGATTCAGCATGATCTTCCTGTGCAGAGCTTTACTGCTGAACAAACAAAGGAAGCATTTGATGTTGCGAGAAACAGTATTGAGCTTCTTACAACAGTTTTATCATCTTCACCCCAACAAGATGCCCTACAGGTACTTTTATTTGTTGTGCTGGTTGTCTAAATTTTATTCTCTTCTGTTAAACATATTATACTTTGGTCCCTACATTATGATCATAATCATCTCTGCCTTCAAATGTAATAAGTGTTGATGGGTTCTATAATTCTGCAGTTAAATATGTTATTACCATTACTTCTTTTGGGTATTGACTGTTGAAACAATTGGTCTGGATTGTTTTACTAGCTTGATGTTTGTCCAGATTCTAGATTTTATATATTCTAAAGATTATAAACTTGTAATTCATAGTGTTAAGGGTAATATGTGAGGCACATTTCCCAATGGATTCTAATAACTTATAACAAATCAAAGTTGGTACATATGACCTCTGTGATTTTAGCAATTTTTTTATCATGTATCAAGTTATATATGCCTGCAATAGAACGACATGGTAATGATGTATCAAAAATGTCAACTCTCTTCCACCGTCGAGTTCTAGAATAGATGTCTGCATTGCTTTTTCTTCTGATTTTGTTTACATTTGAATTGTTAAACACCTCTCTTCTCATTCTTTAATCTTTTTATGAATTTTTCTTTACAAAATGCTGTTAACATCTGTGTTGTGCGCTGTTGTATTCTCTGACTCATCAGATACAAGAATGAGAAAAGGTTATTTTGCTAATTACCAAACCTATTTGTAGTGGTTCTAGATCATGATATTAGCAGGCAAGGGAACCATGAAGACTAATGTGCCGAAGCCTTGATTCTGGATGAATGACCTCAATGATAACCCTTAAATGACTACCGAGTCAAAAAGGGTATTAGATATAACATTTTGTTTGCTGGCTGTGGTCTCTTCTAGGGACCACTAGATGGCATGATGCTTAATGGGAAGTTCATAGAAGTAAGCATGACCTTTCTTAAGACTCATAAAAGGTTTCACACAAAAGGAAGACTCCCTTTGTTTTGACGTAAAATGTCTAGTAATGTAAATGTTTTTGGTAAAATTATTGTGTTCCTGTGCTTGGCTATTAGCAAGGACATTAACTATTGATGTCTTTGTCAAAGAACATTAACTCGGGTGTCTGATTTTGAACCTTCGGCTTATTAAGTATTGGGTTGACCACAAATTTGGTGTAGCATTGTCTTGCTTGCCATGATCCCTGTTTTGATGTTTCTTCTAGATCAGTTAGACTCTCATTGCTACATTCTATTTGGACCACGAATTTGGACCTTCCTCCATGTTCTGAAATAGTGCATTTGGATGTCCTAATTCTTGGCAGTTGATTACCTAGCTGATCTGGCCATTGGGAAAGTGCGGTTTAATGTTTTTCTGCACTCTAGGAAAATCTTGAGTCTGCAATAGCGATAAGAAAGAAAGGCTTGCCCAAAGCAGATGCTGTGTTTTGTTGTTTGCATATGAAGAACTGTTTTGGCAGTTTAATTCAGAGCATCGTATTTTCTTGAGTGATGCGATTTGAACGTAATGTTTTCCTTGCATTGTCAGGATGACTTGACAACCACCCTCGTACAACAGTGTCGTCGGTCACGATCTACTGTCCAGAGAATAATAGAGACGTCCGGAGATAATGAGGCCCTGCTTTTTGAAGCCCTTAATGTAAATGATGAGATCCAGAAAGTCCTCTCCAAATACGAGGAGATGAACAAGCCTAGAGCTGTTGGACCTGAGCCGGAACCTGCTATGATACCTGTTGCTGTTGAGCCCGAGGATTCACCCCATCATGCACAACAGGACGCCCTAATTAGAAAACCAGCTGGGGCTCGAGGTGCCGGCCATGGAGGAAGTAACGATGAAATGATGGATGATCTCGATGAGATGATATTTGGCAAGAAAGGCGGTGGCTCGGCGGACAGTGGGCATGATTCCAGGAAGCAACCGCCAAAGGATGATCTCATCTCCCTTTGAGCTGTTTGCATGCGACCGATTCCATGGGTGTTGTGGATAGGGGGCTTTTTAGCTGGTGAAGACAATTTTAAGTTTGATGTTTAAAAAGCTTATGAGCTTCATAAATATGGTTGTGAACTTCCGTATGAGAACTACAATTGTTTCTGGACATTTGTAATTATTCCATGTTCATATTTGGATGCCTAATTACTCGATCTGTCACCATGTTGGTGGCGCAATGGACGTTTGGGTTATGTGGTGTTTTATATCGCCATTGTTCTCGTTGGTCCCTGGAATTAACCTCTCATTGCTTGATTTGTAATCTTGTCTTGTATTTCTGTATTTGTGACGTCGTGAGCGTCTACTTGTATAACTGCAATGGACATGGAAGCGTACAGGAGAATGAAAATTGAAAGGAAAAAGAAAAAGAAAAAGCACAATAATATAGATAAGTATATATGTTTGGAAGAAATGTGGCTTTTTCTCTTGTCATGCTGTCGTGCACATGCACCGATCTCGTGGTAGGGAAACAGAGGAAGATGGTATATATCTGAGAGGAATCAAATTCCTCGGCAAAAACCAGAGAATGGCAGGGAAGTACAGCCCAAGATCCAGGTCTCCGGTCTTTCTCACGAGCCTCTTCCTTCTTGCACTCTTCATCCTCTTCTTTCTGTTTACTCTTTCTCCGAGAACCCGAACCCCCGATCCATACCGGACCCCCACCTTGGAGACCTCCTTCGTGGCCTCGCTTGAGCAGTTTCTCGCCCGCCAGCAGTCCAAATCCAAGTCTGATGACACGGTCCATACTTCGGACGGAGACGGTGACGTACGAGAGCTCGATGACTCGATGTACAGAGTGGAGAGCGGGAGGGTGCAGGGAGATCCGTTCTACCCCTTGGGAATGCCGATTAGGGTTTACGTGTACGAGATGCCGAGCAAGTTCACCTACGATCTGCTGTGGCTGTTTCAGAACACGTATAGAGAGACCTCCAATCTCACTTCCAACGGCAGTCCCGTCCACCGCTTAATCGAACAGGTTCTACTGGTTTTTGGTTGTCGTGTTTGGTTGCTGACAAAATGGGCGGAGTTTGATTCCTTTTTTTGCAAAATTCTTGCTGTAGCATTCGGTGGATTACTGGCTGTGGGCGGACTTGATAGCGCCGGAGTCGGAGAGGCTGTTGAAGAACGTGGTTAGAGTTGGGAGGCAGGAGGAGGCGGACCTCTTCTACATACCGTTCTTCACCACCATAAGCTTCTTCTTGATGGAGAAGCAGCAATGCAAAGCGCTTTACAGGGTGTGAGTGATCCTCCAAGCTTTAGTTTTACTTTGTCATTGTCGTATCCGCTGTGTATTATGATATAATGCTTGACTATCATGTCGAATGTAAATACGTAAGTTAAGCTTTTCACTTCTCTGTCTTAAAAAACACATTGTCTGAGATGATAAGATTATTGATGAAAACGTAGGGATGGTGATCTTCCTGAAATTTCATCTACCTTTATTAGAGGTAGCGTGAATTTTGAGAAAATCTCGCTTAACTTTTGGGAAAAAAATAATGGGACGTTAATTTACAAAATTGTATGAACTTCCATTGGGGAAGTTTTATATATTTTGTGACAACCCAAGAAAAGCAGGGGTTGTGATCTGTTCTCGATTTGAGCGAGCATTTCCAGGAAAATTGACAGGGTCTAACCCGGTCTTTTGTTAATCAATGGGGTGTAGTCCCTTGCCTTTTGGCTGGAAGAATGGCTTGGTTTTGTGTGTATGATCCAATCCCGTCTCAAAGTATGATTATTGAATAAGCATGTTTCAACTGTTACACTGGACCATGTTTATTAGGCACACCCTAGAAGTGCAGATAAATCTGCATCTTTAGTTAGAGTCAGAAGAAGCATATTCATCTTGTTGTACTTTGTATTAAAATTTATTATGATTGAAATTCAAAATCATTCATTCTTGTCTGACTGATATGTTGATATCTGGATTCAATTTTATATTAATGCAAGTTATTCAGTTGTTAGTATATTGAAAGAGTTCAAGATTTGCATCTTTGAGTTTGATTAACCTAATCTCTCACTGATATAATAGTAGCAAGTAGTCACTTGTTTGTCTTTTGGATTCTAGTATGTATTAAATTATTTGGGAGTTCAATTGATATTATTCATTATGATTGTCTTGTGGATTCATAGGTCTGACACTGTGCTATCTATAAAATCGTCTGTTTGTTTGTTTTTTTTTTTCACATCACAACTATCATTTTAGCTTGTTCTGAGTTGGGAACAAAAGAGAAAAAAAGAAAAAGAGTGAAATTGGGACATGAAGTTTCTATTATTACATTTAAACGGGACATATGCAATTATGTCCATGGCCTGGATTTTTCGAATGGTCATTGACCAAATCATATATCTACTCATATAAACAAAGCATGGCTGGAATTCTCGCAGATGAAACCACATATATTGATTCTTTTTCTGTTCATTTTTGTCCCCCTTTTTATTTGTTGAGGTGGTTTAAATGTAAGAGGATTCTGTTTCTGAAACTCTAGAATTTGCTCATCTCCCATCAAGTCTCTGATTTACTTTTGCTTGTGGAATAGGAAGCTCTGAAGTGGGTGATGGATCAGCCTGCATGGAAGCGATCTGGCGGAAGAGATCACATACTTCCAGTTCATCATCCCTGGTCTTTCAAATCCGTACGTAAATCCTTGAAGAATGCCATTTGGCTGCTCCCAGATATGGACTCCACAGGGAACTGGTGAATATTTGAGTTGCAAATGAATCCACACTTCAGAAGCAATTACTCACTAAAACTACAATTGAGTTTTTTCCTTTTTCAACTTTCAGGTACAAGCCTGGACAGGTCTTTTTGGAGAAGGACCTAATTCTTCCATATGTTCCCAATGTTGATTTATGTGATGCCAGATGCTTATCAGAAGGTTATTCGAAGAGAAGCACATTACTCTTTTTCAGAGGCCGTCTTAAAAGAAATGCAGTAAGAGTTAATCATTGACTAGTTCTCAGATTAGTTTGTTAAAACTCTTGCAGTTAAAGACATCTGATCATGAATTGTTGTCCAGTAGTCTTAAGTCATTTAGATAGCCTTTTGCTGTGCACCTTGCGTTTGGAATTTTATTGCCCGAGGTGACTGTAATGATCCTTTGAGATATGAATATTGCTGCAACACATGAAGAAACTACCCCCATTATATCTTTTGGGAAACAGAGATTTGTCAATCAGTTATTCTTAAGTATGGCACGGATTATTTTTTTAGATATTTCTTGTTTAGGCATGATTGGAAGCTATTTGGTTACTTGCACCCTCACTGAAGAGAATAGCTTCTTGTCAGATGGAATGATGGTACAAAGTCCAAGTTGCTTTCCATCTTGAAACTAGACTAGGATGGTTTAACGGTGACGATTGTCATTTTTTGCTATTTTCTATAGTGACTTGACTGGTTGGTCAAGTTTTTGTTTTGCTTGTGTCTGATGGTGTTATTATTTAAGGAGTGAAACCACAAAGACCAATTGAGTTCTTTTTGGCTGTTGGTTGAGGGATTGAAACCATTCATTGTGAACTCTCTTTAGATGCTTCTTGTGGGATGGTGTTATGGTTTAAGGATTAAAATAGTATAATGCCTGGGTTGGGCATATTATCTGTTGTTATAGTCCTTGGATTAGTTCAAGCATGATCACGTATGTTGGAGCTGGGATTTTACCTTTGATTGCTTGCCTAGTCTTGTTATACTGGAGTTTTGGTGACTTACAATCCTGGCCAACACTTATTGACTCTGCTTGGCTATTTTCTCTATCATCCTGGGATTTTGATATGCATGGCATCTACATCCACGTGAAGTTTGCAGGCCTAGATGCTGTGAGAACCTAAGTGAAAAACTATCCTTATCTGAAAACATGAGATTGTAGAATTTGTAACGGTTTAGGTTGTTGTACTAGTTCCAACTATTTTCAGTGACACGATGCACACATTTGTATGAGGTATTGTCTTGGAAGTGTCATCTATCTTATTTCACCTCATGAAAGATTATTGGCCGTGGACCTGTTGTTTTTGTTGATGTTGTAACTTTCTTATCTGTCATTATTTACTAGGACACATACAGACCTGCTGTGTCTCTGGAAGTACAGATCTTTAAAATTTATATGGTTTAATCTCTTCCTCTTAACTCCTGGACTATGATGTCTCTAAATGATTACATGTGTAAAAAAGCCCTCTTCCATTTGTTTGTACTGATTAGTACTCTTGTTTCCGAATTTATCCTCCTGTGCATATCTTATATACTTAAAGGCTATGCTGCTTATTTTGGTACACTTTCAGGGAGGAAAGATACGTGCTAAACTTGTAGCTCAACTAACTGGTGCTGAAGGTGTAGTTATAGAGGAAGGAACAGCTGGAGAGGGAGGCAAAGCAGCGGCTCAGAATGGCATGCGCAAGTAATAGAATTAGATTCTATGATGTTCCTGATTTAGCTTGGTTATTCACTCTATTAAGTAGTTGAGTTCTTTCATTGGCAATCAGGTCTAGTTTTTGCTTAAGCCCAGCGGGTGATACTCCGTCATCGGCTAGATTGTTTGATGCTATTGTTAGTGGCTGTATTCCCGTTATAGTTAGTGATGAACTGGAACTCCCTTTTGAAGGAATACTTGATTACAGAAAGGTATGCATGTACTTTCTAAAGACTGTTTGGTTATTTTCCTTCTCTTGATACTTATTCGTGAAAGCATAGAGGAATTCATATTGATATAAGAGGGGATATAATATAGTGACTATAGAAAATTTGGAATGCAGTGCAATAAAGTGATAAGTTAGTTATGGATAAAATGCTTACTAGTCTTCACAACCACCAAGAATACACTTTTTGCTATCCATCTCAAGTACTTCAAAGAAGCACATTGAATATATGAAAATGGACAATTTTAAAATAAATTCTTAGACTGATTAATGTACCTCTTTTTGATTCTCATAGCTTCAGGTATCTAGGTTACCTTTTTTGTTGTTATCAGTAAGCCAAGAGATACATAAATCTGTTTAAGGCATGATTTGAAAATCATCATCATGCTAACATAAAATTTAATGATTACGATTCTTTTCCCGGCCTTGACTTGGGTGCTAAAGGGATGGGGTGGCGTAGACTCAAGTTTTGCAAGTTGAAAAAAATGAATGGAAGCATCTTGCTAATTTCAGTTTCTAATTGAATTTTGTTACTTATTAACAAATTGCCGTAGCATAGTTCTGATTTCTACTTTAAGCGGATATTGATGTTTGTAGAATATGGGCATAGGCATAGATGTGCGTAGGGCACCTTTGGTTGTCCATGGAATAAGCACTATCTAAGCTTTTCCTCTTAAATTTCGTGTAATTCATTTTTTCCCATATTAGAGATGCTTCATTTAACCCATAGAATGGGAGGAGAAAATTTAATACTTGACAGTACTTTTGTCATGTCATGTCATGTCATAATATTTTGATATTAATATTCTTGATATTTATCCATGCAATCCGAGCTGGCAGGTTTGCTTAGTCCTTTTTACGTGGCAGATAGGAAGTGAAACTTGCGTGGATTGCTTTATTTGATTATGACTTCTGGACGAGTATTGAGGCTTTTATTCTCTGTCCTCCTACGCAGATAGCTTTGTTTGTTTCATCTGGCGATGCTCTACAACCAGGTTGGCTTTTGAAATATCTGAGAAGTGTTAGCCCTGCCCATATCAAAGAAATGCAACAAAATCTTGCCAAGGTTTGTGACTGCAAAGTTCATTATCATACTGTTATTTCTAGGTCTGCATTTTTACCTTGGTTCTTTTGTTTGTGCTGCTGACGCAGAATGTTTTTGATTCCTGTTTCTTTTTAATTTTGTTTTTGTTGTATCAACATGAAGGCTTGATGGTTGTGAAATTCATCTGCATATCACTAGTGCACGAGATTTCCCATCTATTTTTGAAAAAAAAAATCATTTATTTGGTTCTAGGGTTTGCAGTTACAACAAACTAATATTTGGGATATCAAAGGTATATATTCACAATTATACCAAACTAAATTTAAAATATTTCAACAATCTTTTGGGTTAAGTATTGTCCAAAATGGTCCGTGCTGTAAACCATATGACAAAACTTGTTCAATGCATTCGTGAATCTATGTAATGACCAATTGACAGTTGACAAAATGCATATGATCAGTATGTTGAAAGTTATAATTTTAACTTTGATACGGTTAAAATTATGCCAAGTTATAGAAGTACAAGTAGGAAAGCAAGAAGGGCAATCTCCCTCAGAGAGCAACGATCGACTGCCCTCATCCAGTGAAGGGCAGACAACTATCCCTATCTGGGGAGGGATGGCCTCCCCTAGAAAGGGGCGACAAATTGCCCCTGTCATGAGGAGGGGTGGTGATCCTCAATGGACGAGGGGTTTTTGATTGTCCCCATGTGAGGGAGGTTGCCTCTCCTAGTGAGAATTTATTGCAATTAAGTTCAAATTTAATAGTTTGTGTCAAATGGTTGATGGCGTGAACCTTTTTGGACAGTAACTTAACTGATGGATTTCTAAGATATTTTTTTATCACTTTGGGGCCAGTTTGGTGCGACTGCAAACCTTAAAAAGTAAATAAGTAATTTCCTATATAATCTATGTAATGGAATGGAAATCGTAACATACACATTAGCGTGGAAGTACAATTTGATTTGATAATTTACTACTAGCTTTGTAGATTTTTCACTCTTGAACACAAATCCTTAAGTGAGCTTTTTCTTCAAGTGTACTGACCAGATCTTCATTTCTTTCAGTACTCAAGGCATTTTCTGTATTCTAGTCCTGCTAAACCTTTGGGTGCAGAAGACTTGGTTTGGAGAATGGTTAGTTATTTTCTCTTCCTCAATTTAAAAGTTTGGCTATGTTTGTGATTCTCATTTACTCATAAATTTGAAGTAATGTTCAAGAAATGCGGTCTTGATTTTGATTGTGTCTGGAGTGACTAACGAGTGTTAATATTCTTAATTTTCAATCTGTGGTTCTATGTATCTTTTTCACTGGATAAAACTTTTTCTAGTTGTCCTTGGTGTTCAAAATGTTTTATGCAGTGCAAATTGATGTTCTAGCGGAGGAGCTTTTATGTCTATGTGATCTATAAACAATATCTCCTTTTGTTGTCACCTTATGAGTTACAATTTAGAGAAGTTTAGAAGCTGGTGAAGAGGCAGGATTTTTTGGGACAGCGGGACTTATGTTAAACTTGATTTCCGGTTCGCGAAGTTCAGTCCCTATCCAACATTGATAGATAGCCTCTATTACGGTTGGCATCTTCTGTTAGGCTGACACAATTAAAAACATTATCAGTTGTTAGTTAACTGGTTTTGGTTAGCCGGTACTCCAGTGCATGATTTCCTTGTTGTATACCCATTCAGAGAAGCCTATATGATCATGATTTTAGTTTTAACAACTATTAGTTATGCAGATATTACCTAAATCGTAGTTACTGTGTCCAGGAGTCAAACTTAGGATACTTCCACCTGTTAAACTAAAACCAGTCTTTCAGGATATGGTAGAAACCCAAAAACATCTGATGTTTTAAATTGCTGTCCAACTGCATACATTGGCTTTTCATCGTGCTGTTTATGTGATTCTCTCCCCATGGGACAAGTCCCAACCTTTGACTCTGTTCTTGTATAAGATTATTGCAGAAGCCTTATAACAATAGTTTTAACGAGAAGATTGAGATCATGATTTCCGTTTATTTTTCTTTTTAACAGATGGCAGGTAAGTTGGTAAATATCAAGCTTCACATCCGGAGATCTCAGCGCGTAGTAAAAGAGTCTAGAAGCTTGTGCAGCTGTGATTGCAGACGCGCCAACGTTACTTTCCCAGATCTCTTGTCTCAATGAAGTGCTGTTGTAGCATATAATCTCGCTGTTATCTGCTATTTTATTAGCCTTAATCACTTTACTTTTTTGTCAATAGCTATAACTTATAATGGAGAAGATACTTTTTGTTAAATGCAAAATTGTTTCCCATTCTAGTTTTCCAACTTCCGACGTCACCCACAACCCCCATAGTCATAAGAGTGGTTATTTGACCTGACAAATAAAGTACATAAATAGACTTTAAAATGTAACTGTAGAATGTATAAACCTGCTGCATTTGCTTCTGAGGCTATTTATTATATGGGTTGTTGATCTACATTGCACCTTCCTACGAAAGCATTCTAGATGGCAAAATATAAGTCAGCGAGCCACGTGTTCAAAACTCTACGCCTTCCCCACTTAACATGTTGAAATTTGCCTCCTGCCTCCAAAACGAACGTTCGAAGTAGTTATGTTAAAGTTTTCATTTTTAGTTTAGGCAAGGGAGATTTAACCAAATAAGGAGTTTGGTTATTCTTGCAATAAGGCTGATTTGGATTGAAACTCAAATTGCTTGTGACATTTTCTCTTACCCGCATTTCTCTTAATGTGATTGTCTCTTGGTAGCTTTGAGGCTGCATTTGGCAGCACTGGGGTTGGACTAGAGTTTGAATAAGGTGGTTCTGATACCATTGTCATGGGTTTAGATTCTAATTCAAAAGATAAGTTTTATTTAGAGTAGTAATGAGATCTCTTATAAGCATCAAGATCTCTTTATTTTTATCTAATTTGTTATACTTGGTGAAAATTCAGCAGCAGCTCTACCAACAAGTGATTGGATTGAAATTATGACGCATGGAACAAAAGTAATCTATAGACTAAGGAGCCAAAGTTGATTGGATCAATGTGATAGAATTGTCCGCACTCGTGTTGGATGCTGTTATATTTATATTTCATCGACATTCAATGTGAACACCGGATTGTATCTTGGGTCATTTGCCCCAAAATTAAAAAAACAAAAAATCAAATCAGTCAACCCCAGACCCAAATGGTGATTGGTGGATTCTGGAGTGCAATTTGTCTCGCTCATTTGTTTGTTGACGGTAAACTCCCTTGATACAATTTTCCACAAATTAAAGTGAATATGAAAGCGGGTTCACTGATTTGGAAATGATTGCCATCAATAGCAACTTATCTTTTGCTTTTAACATTTTCCGCACGACTTGGGATTCCCATTGTTACTGGCGTTCACAACGTGGTCAAACCATATAACATGTCAAGAATTCGAGTCCAGATTATTTCTAAAACAAAAGGATATTCGACCGCAGCAGCATTTAGATTCAAAGTCGGTTCTCAAATTATGGCTATTATTTTAAGTTAAATGGAAAGTATTTGGTTTACAATTAATCTTCGATGTAAGGGTTGTCGTGTCTCGAATGATGTACATGCTGTTCCCACATGAGAATATAGGATCTGACCAGACCACATGGCCACGTTTCCGGAACGCGTACTGGGGAACGCGTAAAGAGATCGACGACAACGATTCCACCGTGGCGCCCACGCTCCTGGACGTGAGGCTCCGTTGCCGCAAAGTCGAAAAGCGATTCAGACAGGCGATAATCATTCCGGTTTCTCCGCGTTCACCGATGGGTAATATCTCCAACCATGAAGGGTAGTTCCGGGAAAAGGATTACCTCTCAGATCCAAAAAGACGCCTGAGGACAATATTAAATCCTGGCTGACCGGCACTTTCGTAATAACAAGACAACATCGGGGACACCTGGGTACATCATGGTGTTTATATTAACGGTACAGCCAAGCTCCAACTAGCGTTTACACACGTCAACACGCCGTGACACCGCCCCACTGCACACGCTTTCGCTGTTCCAGCTCCGTTACCGCTGTCGTTAGACGGTGAGTTGAATTTATACTTACAATTCCAAATTTAATTCCCTTTAATATATTACTACTAACTAAAACAAGAATTAAAAAAAATGATAATAATTTATTGAATTTTAGAGAAAGTGAGGAGGATTTGCTTAAAAGTGGAAAATAGGTAGACCTTTTTGCATTTCCGATTTTCACGCTTTATCTTTGTCGAAAATCGCAAGCACGCGAGTGGTGAATCTGACTAAGAAGGCAACCGAAGAGACGGCCAGGTTTCACTCAATGCAGTGCAACCGGCGAGGTACGAGGGGGGGAGCATGCTTTTTGTCAATGTTTGAAGTTTGAACGGCACCTTTTAACTCCAAGCTTAGGACCTCAGAACCTTCGCTTTCTAATGGGGGAATATTTTAATCAAGCACTATTGAATAATGGATTTTCCAAGCCTTAGGCCTTCAATCATGGCCTATTAGTGCTCGTAGTTTTCCCCACGACTAAGTCCCAAACACACTTTCTATCTCTCTGTCGAATACCAGGTCTTTTGATGGGGTTAAGGGACGGTCGTGGAGCAGGTCACAAGGGATGTATTTGAACGATTCGTCTACTGCCGCCTCTGCTACGAGATTGTTTCAAACATTGTTGTAGCTTTGTGTTCCTGAAAGACACTTCGTTTTGACGGGAAAGTCTGGGAGACAGAAAGAGAGACGGAGATCTGAGTTGGATTCCTACTGTTTTCTTTAAACGAAGGTACGTTGTCTCTCTTTTCTGGTTTGTGTCCGGAATGGTCTGATCTTCTTTGCAAGTTCAGGGAGGAATGTTTGTGGTACTGGGGAGTTGTTGGGGTGTTCTTCTTGGGTGCTCGAGAATGTGCCACAGCAGAGGAGAGTTGGGAGGGGAGTTGCTGTGGATCTTAGATTTCTGAGGGTGTTTGAGGCTTGAGGAAGACGGGGAAGTCAAGTGGGGTTTGTCCGACTTCCCTTCGTTCTCTCTTCCTCCAAACAGAGAGTTAGGCTTCTCTGTTTTGTTTTGTGACCTTTTTTTAACTTATGTCAGCTGTTTTAAGGTTTTGGAGCACTGATCTTGTGCTCTGTTTGGTTGTTGAGTATATTGTGCGTTAACAAGGACTAAGTTTTTGTTGGATCCTTGTGATTTTAGATTTTAGGAAGGATAAAAGCATACATGACCTCAGAGTTCGACTTATTTGTCGTAATTCTGTATTTTCGGGTGATAGTTTGAGTCATCGTTTCTCGGACTTCGTCTAGAGCTTTTGACTTGATTTCCAACTCTAGCAAGATTTATGTTCTGGTTGGTTGTCGGGAAATACAACGGGATAATTTTCTCTTAAACGGAGACTAATATGCATATTAGTTTGTAGACATACATAAAATCGAGCTTTAAGCTTTGATGTGTAAGTGATGGCATCTTTAAGATCTGTTCTTGGGTTTGTGGTGGCGATTTTTAAACTATGCTGATACACGGTTGAACTTTTTTTGCGTTGAAAAATTACAGGATCTTTGGATTGTCGCTTGTAGTATTTGACTATGGCGTCCAAGTCCTTCAAGGCAAGCCGGTCAAGTCTGTCTTCAACCTCCGATGTACCTTCAGAAGCACTTAATAAACCTCCATTGCCTCCAGGCGTCACATTTGGCCGCAGAACTTCGTCGGGCCGATATGTCAGCTACTCTAGGGATGATCTTGATAGTGAGTTGGGGAGTGGTGAATTCATGAACTATACAGTGCACATACCTCCAACACCTGACAACCAACCCATGGATCCATCAATATCGCAGAAGGTGGAAGAGCAATACGTCTCAAATTCTCTCTTTACGGGTGGTTTCAATAGTGTTACAAGAGCTCATCTCATGGACAAGGTGACTGAGTCTGAAGCGAACCATCCACAGATGGCTGGCGCAAGGGGGTCTTCTTGTGCAGTTAACGGTTGTGATGCCAACGTGATGAGTGATGAGCGTGGGATGGACATTCTCCCCTGTGAGTGTGATTTCAAAATATGTCGTGACTGCTATATGGATGCTGTGAAAACGGGGGGTGGGATTTGCCCAGGATGCAAGGAGCCTTACAAGAATACCGATTTGGATGAAGGAGCTGATGGTAATGGGCGACCGCTTCCTCTTCCTCCACCAAATGGGATGTCAAAAATGGAGAGGAGGTTGTCGTTGATGAAGTCAACAAAGTCAGCTCTGATGAGGAGCCAAACTGGTGTAGGGGACTTTGATCACAATCGATGGCTGTTTGAAACAAGGGGAACTTATGGATATGGAAATGCCATATGGCCAAAGGAAGAGGGTTTTGGAAGTGGCAGAAATGATGAAACTGCTGAGCCAGTAGAGTTGATGAGCAAGCCATGGAGGCCGCTTACACGGAAACTGAAGATACCTGCTGCTGTTCTCAGCCCATATAGGTACATTCTTCATTCTGGAATGTTCAACTAGTTCTTTCTCCTTTAGGTTTCTATGATGGCAACTCTTCACATTTTGTTTGAAGAATGTTGATGTTTGAGTATACAAGGACGTGCCTGCTTACAATAGTATTAACTTTTTAAATAAAATTAATCTTTTAACATGCCTTATCACCTTTTTATGCTTGGGTCTATAGAATAGTTATTGGCACGTATAATGTTGACCATTTACATTTTAGCTCTAGGGCCTTGTTTGAAGAACATTTGGTTAAGACATCTATTCATGACTTTTTCTTCTTTTTTTTCACTTCGTTTGTGTAGATTTTATTTGATTTCCTTCTGTCTTTCCCTTCATCCTCATGCTGGTAACGCCTCTTGCTTTTTTTTCGCATTTGTGTTAACAGACTTATAATCTTTATTCGTATGGTTGCTCTGGCGCTGTTTTTGCACTGGAGGATTAAGAACCCAAATACTGATGCTGTCTGGCTGTGGGGAATGTCCATCGTCTGTGAGATTTGGTTTGCTTTTTCTTGGCTTCTTGACCAACTTCCCAAGCTCAGCCCAATCAATCGTGCTACAGATCTTAATGTCTTGAAGGACAAATTTGAAACACCAAGCCCCAACAACCCCTCTGGAAAATCTGATCTTCCAGGAATAGATGTCTTTGTCTCTACTGCAGATCCAGATAAAGAGCCACCTCTTGTCACTTCAAACACAATCTTGTCAATTCTTGCTGCTGATTACCCAGTTGAAAAGCTTGCTTGCTATGTTTCTGATGATGGAGGTGCACTTTTGACATTTGAAGCCATGGCCGAGGCTGCAAGCTTTGCTAATACGTGGGTTCCATTCTGTCGTAAACATAATATTGAACCCAGGAATCCAGAAACTTACTTCAATTTGAAGAGGGATCCTTACAAGAACAAAGTGAAGCCAGATTTTGTCAAGGACCGCAGACGAGTAAAGCGTGAGTATGATGAGTTCAAGGTCCGCATTAATGGCTTGCCCGAATCTATTCGGCGCCGTTCAGATGCTTTCCATGCCCGTGAAGAAATGAAGGCCATGAAGCTTCAGCGACAGAACAGGGATGATGAACCAGTGGAGGGTGTGAAGATCCCAAAGGCAACATGGATGGCTGATGGAACACATTGGCCAGGGACTTGGTTGAGTCCTTCATCTGAGCACTCTAAAGGTGACCATGCTGGTATAATACAGGTATGTCTGTGAACCCTTTAGGTTGACTGAGCAAATAAATATTTCACTGACTATAAGTTTGTAACATGATAGACATGACTTTTCTGTGGTTCTCTTTCTCTTCTTTCTGTAAATGTTGACTAGATTACTGCTTAAAGATAATTAAAAAAGATTAGAAGGAAAATGAGAAAAGAAAAAGTGGACCAGATGGAGCTGAGTTTCTTTTCCCCCTGAAATGATGCAGGTGATGTTGAAACCTCCCAGTGATGAACCACTGCATGGAATTGCTGATGACACTAAGCTCATTGATCTCACCGATGTTGACATCCGTTTGCCTCTGCTTGTTTATGTGTCGCGTGAGAAGCGCCCTGGCTATGATCACAACAAGAAGGCCGGAGCCATGAATGCCCTGGTTCGAGCTTCAGCCATTATGTCCAATGGACCCTTTATCCTCAACCTTGACTGTGACCACTATATTTATAACTCCCAAGCAATGAGGGAAGGCATGTGCTTCATGATGGATCGTGGAGGTGACAGGATTTGCTATGTGCAGTTCCCTCAGAGGTTTGAGGGTATTGATCCATCTGATCGATATGCCAATCACAACACTGTTTTCTTTGATGTCAATATGCGAGCCCTTGATGGGATTATGGGTCCAGTCTATGTCGGAACTGGATGCCTCTTCCGAAGAGTTGCACTTTATGGTTTTGACCCCCCAAGATCTAAAGAACACCATAGTGGCTGCTGCAGTTGCTGCTTTGGCTCTCGCAAAAGGCATTCCTCAGTTGCAAACACACCAGAAGAGAATCGGGCCCTCAGAATGGGTGACTCTGATGATGAAGAGATGAACCTTTCTTTGCTTCCTAAAAGGTTTGGGAACTCAACTTTCCTCATCGATTCAATTCCGATTGCAGAGTACCAAGGTCGTCCTCTTGCTGATCACCCAGCTGTGAAGAATGGACGTCCACCTGGTGCTCTCACAATTCCCCGTGAGCTTCTTGATGCATCAACTGTTGCTGAGGCAATCAGTGTGATCTCATGCTGGTATGAAGACAAGACCGAGTGGGGGCAGCGAGTTGGGTGGATTTATGGGTCAGTTACAGAGGATGTGGTTACAGGGTACAGGATGCATAATAGAGGGTGGAAGTCAGTTTATTGTGTGACCAAACGTGATGCCTTCCGTGGTTCAGCTCCAATCAATCTTACTGATAGGCTCCATCAGGTCCTCAGATGGGCTACTGGTTCAGTTGAGATTTTCTTCTCTCGTAACAATGCCCTCCTAGCCAGTCCAAGAATGAAGCTCCTGCAGAGGATAGCATACCTTAACGTTGGTCTCTACCCTTTTACGTCCATCTTTCTGATTGTATACTGCTTCCTCCCCGCGCTTTCACTCTTCTCCGGCCAGTTCATTGTCCAGAGCCTCAGTGTCACTTTCCTTATCTACCTTCTTTTGATCACCTTGACTCTGTGCATGCTTGCAATCCTTGAGATTAGATGGTCTGGCATTGAGCTAGAAGAATGGTGGAGGAATGAACAGTTTTGGGTGATTGGAGGGACAAGCGCTCACCTTGCTGCTGTGCTTCAGGGACTTCTGAAAGTCCTTGCTGGTATTGAAATCTCCTTCACTTTGACATCAAAATCCGGAGGTGAAGACGTGGATGACGACTATGCTGATCTCTACGTTGTCAAATGGACATCTCTGATGATACCACCTATCACAATCATGATGGTCAACTTAATCGCAATTGCTGTTGGGTTTAGCCGAACAATCTACAGCACTATACCCGAATGGAGCAAGTTATTAGGTGGGGTTTTCTTCAGTTTCTGGGTCTTGGCCCATCTCTATCCTTTTGCCAAGGGATTGATGGGACGAAGAGGAAGGACTCCCACTGTTGTGTTCGTATGGTCAGGATTGATTGCAATCACCATATCCCTCCTTTGGGTGGCCATCAATCCTCCTGCTGGTAGCACCCAAATTGGAGGATCATTCACATTTCCCTGAAGGGTCATTTTTTTTCCCTGTCAAGATCAATATGTTCAGCGATATTCCTTTATTCAATTGTTCTCTCCAAAAGTTAGCCAAGCTGGTGAATGGACTAGGTAAGTAATGTTTCTTGTGCCCATTTGACTGTTTAGATCTTTTCAGCAATCCAAGTAAAGATGGATGGCACCAAGACAATGGGAAACAATGTCTTTCCCAGCATTTTGTGATTGTTGTATTACCCTCTTACATGGACCGTTAATGTAATGCTTCATTTTTTACATGGAGGATTAGGATCTTCTGCCAGATTTTCAACACCTATTTTTCTCTGTTAGCTTCTGAAGGAAAAACTGTATGCTGTATACTTCAAAGGACATCTTTTCCTTTAATCTTTCCTGTAATGATTTTCTGACAGAACATCTCTCTGAAATTAATGCTGTTCCAACTTGGGAAATCAGCATTGGTTGCTGCCGTTTATAGTCGGACCAGTGATAAATAACTATACCATAGTTGGATTTCAGCTTCGTACAGAACATCTCTTCGTACCTCTTTACTTACCAACACGCAACAGAAAAACTTTCCTAGTCATGTTGAAGTACAACTAAATGAAATACGCACGGAGTGCCGATTAATCAAGTTTAAGAGCCAAAATCAAACCTGTTGAAACTGGGATTCTTTTTCTGGTTCGCGTAAGAAGATAAAAGCAACACTCTTTTTCAGCTTCAGTACTTTCAGTTCCCGTGAATCTTGTTCCACGTCTGAAGAAAACTCTTCAATGCTGTATAACATATAATCTGGGGAGATTGCACAAGAAATTCACTAAAAGATCACTTTATTTGGTGGGAGATAAACGATCGTGCAACAAATCATACACATACAAATACAAATACAAAAGACCAAGAATTATAGAGTTTAAGAATGATGATTCTCAAGTGTATAGAGACAATAAATTTATAGGGTTTTTAGGGTTTTTTAACTTTTCCTTTTGAAAGCTCTTATAGGAAAAGTGTTTCGAAAATGAGGTATCAAACCTAGAACTAAGGGTTTTACAACTAATAATCAACTACTGATTATTGGCCTCTTGAGAGCTCTAACACATTTGAGTTTTCTCTATGAAGTTTAAATATTACTATTTTTGCTCATAATTACTTAAGGTTTCTAAATCTTATATTGCAAGTTATTTTTGTTCAACTTCAAACGTAGAATATGGAAAAGGAAAACTCCAAGCCCGATATCATGCAAAATCGTTACAAACTTCAACAAGAAGACCTTATCTAGATCCACACCTACAATACCAGCATACATGCAGGAGACATGAAACTTAGTTGTTAAGGAAGAACAGTTTGCATGCCCAAGCTAACTCCATTTGTTTTTCTCTGAATGAATAGCTAACTTCATTACTTTTTGTTCCCTGAAAGGATAGCTAATCCCCACAACACCAGTCACAACCCTTCATAATAAGAACAGAGAAAGGGAGACAGAGTTCATAACCCATCAACCAGGAAGCGACCAACGTGGGAATGGCGGCCTTCGTGAGAATGGCAATTCTTCTGGGAGCTCTCGCCTCATCAACCTCCACCATCGACACCCCGCCGGAGACCCAAAACCAGGACCTTCTTGATGCTGCCAAAGAGATGGAAAGAGCCAACTACTTCACCTTCGTCACCCTCGTCAACATGGCCTCTTTCGACTCGAGAATCCAGGGCAATGTCACTTTCTTGATGCCAAATGACAGGATGCTGTCAAGGAATGCCATGGCATACGGCACTGTTTCCGACTTCTTACTCCGTCAGTCCATTCCCTCGCCTTTGCTTTTCGACTACTTGGAGCGTCTCCCGAGCGGCTCCATCATACCCAGTTCGCTGCCGGAGTACATGCTCAGAATCTCAAACAATGGAAAGAAAAGCTTCCATCTGAACAACGTGAAGATCATCAGCCCAAATATATGTACGGCGGGGTCTTCCATTCGGTGCCACGGCATCGACGGGGTTTTGTTACCAACATGGGCACCGGGGAGTAACACAACCTCTCCCCTACCTTCATGCTCCGGCATCCCAATCCCCCCCGCCGGAGCAGCTGCGTCGCCATCCCCGTCGCTGCCATCTCCGACCTCTGTAGCAATCGCCCCCGCACCGACGCACCTAAATTTCACCCCACAGAAATCAGGACCTTCCCCGTGGTCGTCTTGTGGAGGAACAGTCAAATTCTTACTGACCACGTTGATGATATTGATCGCAGGATCTATCTAGGGTACTATAATTTGAAAAGCTCCAAGTGCTAATTGAATCAGAGGTGTGGGGGAATTTGTACATGGGCGAACAGATTACGTAGTTGTCGTTATGAATGCTTTGAATTTGGTCCGGGCTTGAATTTCAACCGAATCTAGAGTACAACATCTTTTGATGTTGAATATCCTAAATGATTAATCCAACCTTATAAAAAATCTAGATAAACATAATCTAACGGACCTCGTTTTTTTTTACATGCAGAATAATTGGCTATATAACATACTTCCATTAGGAATTTTTGTTTGTTTTTGTTTTTGTTTTTAATTTTATTATAAAAATATATATTTACAAATTTTATTAATAATAATAAAAACATAATATAAGCTTAATTTTTAAAAAAAATTAAAATGTCTTACATATTAAATTGTCGTATAAAAACATAAAATAAAAATGTGAAATACATTAATCAACATTAGAGACAGGAAGGGGAAAATGATGGTTTGAAATAATAAATATAAAATATGTGTAATTCTTTCTTAAAAAGTATTAATCTCATTTCTTAAAAGAAAAATGTTTTCAGAAGTAATAGTGTGACAATTAGTAAAAAGTGTTTAACTTGGTTCTTTAAAGTTGATTATGAAAAGATAAAGATACTTGAATTTGTGTGAAAGATTAAAGACTAAGGCATTAATAATATAAAACAATTACTATTTAAGTTCAACGTTTCATCCACCTTTAATAAACCGCACAACCTGAGATGTCCGAAATCCTGCAGAATGCCCGATAAAGTTGTCGGGTAAACACGTGAGGATCACAAATGCCACCTAACCTTAAAATCCACTGTCCAATGGAATTTGACACGTACCTGAGTCCACGGCGAACGATAGGGAATGTACAGTGGATAGTTTGTCTTTTCCGACCCATCTAAATTCGACCACTTCACAAGTCCATGTCTTAAATATAGCTCTATAGCTTATCAATTAGGCGAGTATTGGCTTAATCAAATCAAACGTCTCATCAACCCATTAAACATGAAAAAATCTTTTCTCTTTTCTCTTGGCAAGTAAGACAATTTGGTCAATGCCCAAACCATTTTTGCTGCGGAATTTCTCTCCAAACCATTCTGCACCCTCCTACACCAATTGGGAATTTACTAAAGAATTTAAAGCCTATGTGCAACTTTTCAAAAGGGCACCGCCAAATATTTTCATATTGTCATAACAAGCTTCTCCATAATTAACCATGCCAATATGTTCCTTAAATTTTGAGATTGTTGTCTATTTGACTAATAAATTACCCACTCCAAGGTTAAGTAATCAATCTCCGTGGCAAGTTTTTGGTGATTTGAATCTTGTGCCACGGAGTGTTGGCAGTGAAGCAAATAATTCTTTTGACAAATATCCAATAACTTGTTATACAAGCACGCATGTATTGAATAGATAATGAAGCTTTTAAGAGACAACAAATAGTAAACCATGGAGTAAAAGGAGAACATATGACTACATTTAGTTAAGATGATAAATTAAAATATAACACATATCTCACATTGTTAATATATTATAATCAATCTTAAAAGAGAAAATAGACATCTAATAAGTACCAAACCAACCAAGGTGTTATTATCAATAATTAATCCAGAAACCCAATACAAACCTTGGCTTAAATTTGTCTAATCCGTAAGATAAGAGCCTATTTAGACGTCGTAGGCAGATTTGCTTAGTTGTTTCAAGAGAAAGTGAAAGAAAAGCGAAGAAATAGCGGCCATGGCAGCCCACACGTCAGTGCTAAAAATCTGAAGAGTGAGAGAGGCGGGTAGGTGGGAGTCTTCATGCTTAGCCATTGAACGTGAGGTAACGCATGCCTTCTTCAATCCCTTTCCCTTCCATACCAACTCCAATCCCATCTGCTACACTTATAAGTTTTTTAGCTAACCACATTATCTCCACCTAACCCCGCCCTCCTTCCTCCTGGTTTCTCTGTATTTATGACTACCATTCTTTCCATTCCCTATCTTCCTCCTCTTGCCTTCCTCCATTACAGTCCTTGATCAACCTTCTTCGCTGAAGTTTGGTAATTGTTGAGCGCCGCAGAGGCGGGTCAAACACCATGATTTCTGTTGCTTCTAACTCCGTTGAAGCCCAGAACCAAGAATTGTCTCCTAAAGTAGTCTCAAAAGAGAGCCAGAAGACTGAGGATGTCCATGTGTTTAAATCAAAACTGCCGGACATTCCGGTGTCCAACCATCTCTCACTTCATTCTTACTGCTTTGAGTATCTCGCGGAGTTCTCTGACAGGCCATGCCTGATCGTTGGATCCACAGGCAAAAAGTACAGTTTTGCCGAGACCCACCGAATATCGCAGAAAGTCGCGGCGGGGCTGTCCAATCTTGGGATCAAGAAAGGAGATGTCATCATGGTTCTTCTCCAAAACAGCGCGGAGTTTGCGTTCTCGTTCCTCGGTGCTTCGATGCTCGGCGCAGTCACCACTACCGCGAACCCGTTCTACACTTCGGCTGAAGTTTTCAAGCAATTCAGTTCAGCCGGTGCCAAACTGATCATTACTCAGTCGCAGTACGTTGACAAGCTCCGGGAAACCGGTGACAACTTCCCCAAATTCGGTGAAGATTTCCAGGTGATCACAGTGGACGATCCGCCGGAGAAATGTTTGCACTTCTCGGTGCTCTCCGAGGCCAACGAGAGCGACCTTCCATCGGTTTCAATCGACCCAAATGATCCAGTGGCGCTACCTTTCTCTTCGGGCACAACAGGGCTTCCAAAAGGTGTAGTTCTGACACATAAGAGCTTGATAACCAGTGTAGCTCAGCAGGTCGACGGAGAGAATCCCAACCTGTATTTGAAGCCGGAAGACGTGGTGCTATGCGTGCTTCCATTGTTTCACATATACTCGCTGAACAGTGTGCTCTTGTGCTCTCTCAGAGCCGGTTCCGCAGTTTTGCTGATGCAGAAGTTCGAGATAGGGTCGTTGTTGGACCTGATACAGCAGCATCGAGTGTCTGTGGCAGCCGTAGTGCCGCCGCTGGTGCTGGCGCTGGCCAAGAACCCTATAGTGACGAACTTCGACCTCAGCTCGATTAGGATGGTCCTGTCTGGGGCGGCGCCGCTGGGGAAGGAGCTGGAGGAGGCCCTCCGGAGCAGGGTTCCTCAGGCAATTCTCGGTCAGGTTTGTCCATTTCCGTAACTTTCATTTCTTCTGTTGTCATTTATTTATTTTTCTTTTTTTCTTTTTCTAAACTAGCATTTTAGAGCTTTTCTTAATGTTTTATTATGTTAAAATTTATTTCTAAAACACAAAACATAATTATTTAGTCTAACAATAATTAGTGAAGTTTAGTCTAACAAAAGTGTATTGATACGGATCCGACTTAAATACTTGTCATTTTGCTAGGACTTTGTTTCCACTTATAAAGTTGGCATATTTTTCAATATTTTGTTTGTTTATTTATTTATTTATATATCAAAATATTAGTTTATTTACTTAAAATTAATTTATTAAAAAGAAAAAGACAATTCAATGTATAACGTTAGAATGTTTTTACCGGACTGGTGTGAATATTCATCGGTCTTTAGTGGTGGCCTGAGGTGCCATTATTGCTCCGAACATTTAGTCATTCATGTCGACATTTGGATTTGACCCCACGCCAACAGATATCAGTGGCCTTTAATGGCGAGAGGTAAGCAGAGGTAGTCGCTTCCACGCCATAAAAAATGTCTTTCTCGCCGGAATTAAATGCTTCGCTAAGTGGGTCTGCGTCTCTTTCACGGTGGCATCTTTCACGTTGGTGCAGTACCGGCTTACCTGCATAATATTTGGCTTTTTTTTCTTTTTCTTATAGCTGGACATTGTTGTGTGCCCTGTTTTTACTGTTCACGGCCATGAGATCTTTGGGTTCTGCAAATGCAGGGTTACGGGATGACGGAGGCCGGGCCGGTGCTTTCGATGTGCCTGGCGTTTGCCAAGCAGCCATTTCCGACCAAGTCAGGTTCATGCGGTACGGTGGTTAGGAATGCAGAGCTCAAGGTCATCGACCCCGAAACCGGATGCTCCCTTGGCCATAATAAACCTGGAGAGATTTGCATCCGCGGATCTCAGATTATGAAAGGTTTTAGTGACTTCCTTTGTGTCTGAAGAAAAGCGGTTTTCTTAGGACCTTTCCTGTCAGATTTCCGCAGTTCATGAATATGATATTTGTTTTTGTTCGAATACCAGAGTATCTGAATGATGTCGAGGCCACAGCAGCCACCATAGATGTCGACGGCTGGCTTCACACAGGCGACATCGGTTACGTAGACGACGACGAGGAGATTTTCATAGTCGACAGAGTGAAGGAGCTCATCAAATTCAAAGGATTCCAGGCAAGTTCTGCTTATTGAGGCCCGAACGAAGAAGGAATGAGCTTTGCATACGATCATCTTCAAAACCAGCATTTTATATCTAATAAACCTTCGTTTCCTGTGATCAGGTGCCGCCGGCTGAGCTTGAGGCCCTTCTTGTGAGCCACTCATCAATTGCAGATGCAGCTGTTGTCCCGTAAGCTCGTTAAACTTCACAGGCTGCAAAAACTTCCATCTTAATGAAGAGGGTTTGATTGAATTCTTCATTTTAACAGGCAAAAAGATGATGCTGCTGGTGAAGTTCCCGTCGCATTCGTGGTCCGCTCAAATGGGTTTGAGCTCACTGAAGAGGCAGTCAAAGAATTCATAGCAAAACAGGTACAGAGGAGTTGTCCCTTCCCTTTTCTTATTGTTCTGCAACCAGTCCTGCATTGATGGAGGGTTATGACCAACAGAAGTTTCATGTGTTGCGTATCAAACAGGTGGTATTTTACAAGAGACTGCACAAAGTGTACTTTGTTCATGCAATACCAAAGTCTCCCTCTGGAAAGATTTTAAGAAAAGATCTCAGAGCTAAGCTGGCTGTGGCTGCTGCTGCTGCTTCCCCAAAATCTTAACTTGTCCTAATTACGTCGAATCTGGTTGTATCTTTCAATATACATGGAGTCATCTATCTTGGATCCATGAGACAAAGCAGGATGAAGAAGGCCTCGCACCAACTCAGCATCCATCTTAACGAATGTCCTCTCCCTTTTGTCCTTTTTCCCTTATCAATGGTTTGTAATTTTGATCCGCGGTCAGTATATTGTTTCTTAACGTAAGAATGAATAAAAGTAATTCTTTCCCTTGCGTGTTTCATCGAAATCTTAGATTAAATATGTTGTAATTTCAAATGGTTGAATTTTCTCCAATTACTCAATATTCTAAGCATATGCTAAGGACAAGTTTTGCATTGTTAAAATTTTGTTTAAAAATTCTCACACAAACTCACATACCTGGATGTCAATCTAGGATCAAGATATTTCATGCACTACCTAATTATAAATTATATATATATATTATTCTTAAATAAGATTTTAAGTAAAATTGAACTTTACTTTTTGACAACAACTTGCAAGTCAAAGTAAAACTTTAGCTAATCATTGGCAAGTTTTGGTATTTGAGTTCTAAAAGCAAATAACCCTTATACTTGAAAATCAAAATCAAAACTTTAGCTCCAATTTATATGACTTTTAGCTCAATAACACTTGGTCTATGAGAGATGTGTGAAGGACAATTATTCCTAGAGAAATAAAAGATCCATGAAGTAAAGTTGAAATAAAAGAAAAAAAAAAGTATTTATCTTTTGAACTAACTTTGAGTTGGACCTTTAAATTTTCTCAAATCATTTAAAGACCATCAGCAATATCGCTTTTTCTATCATTATTAACTATTATGGAAGACTATTGCAAAGATTGAGCTTCAATGTCATATGAAAATCATTTGTATTTAGAGTTTTGGGATAATGACAGGAAACATTAAAGTAAAAGCATTCATTAATTTTTATATATCTGACAAGTCAAACTTATTGTCTTTTGTGGATAATAATAATAATATTAAATCCCGAAACAAATGGTGGCTGTTATCTCAATTTTATTTTTCCTTTCACAAAAGCACCATTACTTTTATTAAATTAGAAAAATTATATTGGACTCATTTGAGAATTGAAGTCCATGGATCTAAAAGTCTTCCCAAACTCCTAAGCCCAAAAACCCGAAGCGGGTCCAAAATCCCAAGCCTCACCAACCTAAAACCGCTGCAGAACCCTAAGAAAAAGCAGATTTCAGAAACCCTACCAAAACCCTGAACCCCCCGACGTCATTTCCCTCTCTAGAAGCCTTCTATGGAAACGTAGGGGTTTCTGAATTCTTGCTCTGCAAGCCAACCTCTTCTTCGATATCTCTCCAGAACCCTTCCGCATTTTCTTTCACGCCCGCTGAAATCCAGCTCTTGGGTTTGTAGGGAATCCTAGTGTGGAATAGAAAGCAGTAAGAAGAAGAAGAAGAAGTAGAAATGGCTAAGTCATATGCGCTAGGGCTCATCTCAGCCCTAGCGGCCTCCGCATCCCTATCTTCGCAAGCTCATACGGCTTATGCTGAGGGGCCTTTCAAGCTCTCTCCTTTTTTTTCTTCTTCGCCTTCTTCTGGGCAATCTCCGCCGGCTGGGCCGCCGGAATCTGTGCCTAACACTGAGTCTGAGTCTTCTTCATCACCTCCGCCGAAGGTTCGGAATGATCATCCGAGGACCACATCGGCGGGATTCGATCCGGCGGCGCTGGAGCGGGGGGCCAAGGCGTTGAAGGAGATTGCCAGTTCCTCTCAGCCCAAGAAGGTCATGCCTTAGCAAATGGGTTCTTACTTCTATATTTTTTTTGTCTGTTGTTGTCAATGGTTTACGTTTTTGATGTATTGTTTATTAGATGCTTGGTCTTTTTGCAGTTCCTGCAAATGGTTTCTGTTGCTTTTATGTGTCTGAAAGGATTTTAGGGGCTCTTTGGTTGATGAGTTGAACATTTACGTGAGTAAAGTCAACTCAACGTCTTTTATAGAATTTTTCTTGGTTTGAATAATGGAAGATCAAGATTTGATGTCAAAGGACAGTAGCTTTCCACGATAAACAAAATGTGGAGCGTGATTGGCAGGGGTTCAATCATGTAAGGAGTACGTTAGTCTATAGACCATATCGAGTCTACGAAAACTGATCTTGTATGAAGAGAAGCTAGTAGGAAATTCGTAAAAGGCTCATTCAAGAACGGTATAGTGATGAATTTCCTTATAAGTGGTTTAGGGAGTCTTTTGTGGCATATATATATATATATACCATTGTCTCTGTGAACATGGATGACAGGACAAATAAATTTCAGTTTTGCCTCTGTCAAAATGAAGAGCTTATACAGTTCAGAATGTCAATATTATTGTTTGAATGGAGCAAGGTTACTCAGAAGTTGTCAGCCATTAAGTTCATTTTCTATGGTGATATTGCTTTGGGTTTTTTAATACTTCGCGAAAAAGCAAATCATGTTATGGAAAGTGCATTAAATAGGTTTGTTCTGTTGGTATAGACGTTTGAAGTTATTACGAAGCAAGAAGAGACAAGGCAGGCAGAGCTGGCAGCCAAGGCTGCAGAGTTTAAGGCAATGCAGGCGCAAGCTGAAACTGTAAGACATCGTTTCTTTGTTCTTTGTTCTTTGTTATTTCTGTCCTTCTAGCTAATTGATAGCTTTGACTGACCTCTCATTTATTCCGTGTGTACTTTTTCTGAGTGCTTTCTAGTTTCTTCATTTCAAATCTTTCCACTATAATGTAGCATGTTCTCTTCTCATTGGACCTTTCATTTTCTTCTGTGTATATCATATTAGATTTTGATTATTGTAGCCAATTTAGGGGAGTCCCCTTGTGGCTTCTAAGTGGACCTTCAGGTGGCTTTAATTGTCTTGATAAAATTATATCTCCAAAAGTGTAAGGATATCACTTTGAGAAAAGTAGCTCGGTGATGTGTTGGTTTTCATCACTCAAATAAGTGGCAAAGAGGAAGGCTTTCAAGCCGCTCTTAATCGTTGCTTGACTGGGTCCATGTGCAAAGATTTTTGTCGAATACTCTCTAGACGTTTTCAAACTATCATACTAAAATTTGTTTTAGTGGTGTACTGATTCGTGTGATTCTCTATTCTGTTGCTTGGCAGGAGCGACAAAGGGTAATATATGATGAGCAGAAAAAGCTAGCTCAGCATCAAGCACAAACAAAATCTCAGATGGCTCGCTATGAGGATGAATTGGCAAGGAAGAGGATGCAGGCAAGTACTTTATTCTAGATTCTTTAAAGTTTGATTTATGGTTAGCCTAAATCTGCTTTGTGCTTGTGGCAGGCAGAAAATGAGTACCACAGGGCAAGGAATCAAGAGCTTGTGAAAATGCAAGAAGAATCATCAATTAGGCAGGAGCAAGCTCGACGAGCAACAGAAGAACAGATTCAAGCACAACGTCGGCAAACAGAGAGGGAGAAGGCTGAGATAGAACGTGAAACAATTAGAGTAAAGGCCATGGCAGAAGCAGAAGGGCGAGCCCATGAAGCCAAGTTAGCTGAAGATGTTAACAGGCGCATGCTAGTTGATCGTGCAAATGCAGAAAGAGAGAAATGGGTAGCTGCCATAAATACTACTTTTGACCATATTGGAGGTATGAACTTTATTATTATATTTCTTAATTCCCCATTTAAGGAAGTCTTGTTCTCACTATTTGGTGTTTTGTTCTACTTACTGAAGATCAAATATAGCTTTTTATCTCAAGCCATGTATGGAATTCTGGCTGTACTTGCAAAAACCAAACCGTATTAGTTCTTTTTGTGGAGTTGTCAACCTGTCTTCATTGGTTGTTAGATTAGCCATGTGGGAGGGAGCAGGAGATGAAGGGACATAGACTCGTTTTAGAGTATATCACAAACATTGAAATGCGTTTGGGCCAGTCATTGTTTTTGTTATAATGTGTGATGGTGGAAGTTCCAAATTCAGGATACTTTTCATAAACTAATTGGTTGTCTAATTTGTTTGAAATTCTCTTCATGCCTTTCGCCTAAGTTAACACAGACATTTGGTTTTAAGTAGTTCATAAGGAAGCCAAGGCCCGTGAGTGAGTTTGAAAATATTGGTTTCTAGCACCCCCCATATTTATGGCATTCCAAAAGATGGGACGAGAACTTTGCAGAATTGCACTTAGAATTCTCTCATTTGTTGTTACTTGTTTTGCAGGGGGTTTGAGAGACATTCTGACGGATCAAAATAAGTTGGTTGTATTTGTTGGGGGAGTGACAGCTTTGGCAGCAGGGGTTTATACCACAAGGTATGAATTAAAATTATTGTAGAGAATTTGAATATGCTGTCCTTTTCCCATTTGTTGTGCATTGTTGCCTTTGGAAGATTTGAATATGTATTGTTGACCTGTGTGACCTTGATGATTTCTTTCTTAGTTGTACAGATATATACTTATCGAGTATTTCATTTTCTCTTTCCTTCAACTTTCCTGTTCAGATAGTAGTCCAGAAACTCTTTGGCTCATGTCGTAATGAAAATATTTTAAGGATCTTAATGCTTTCTTTTGGGTTTTAATTTACGTTAGTAAAAAGGAAAAAAGTGTTGTCTGTTAGGTAGTCAGATTTCCGCTTGCTGTCTGCTTTGTTGGGGAAATATGTGTGTTGAAATCAGTTGGGATTGGTCTGAAGTAATAATGGTTCTGCCAAGGGAAAAAAAGTCTATCCCACCTTACTGAAAATACTTTATTTATTTATCTACATGTATTTGTTCTCACGCATTGTTACTATTATGACTTGATTCATTGAGTAATTTTGTCTGTTGAAGCCCATTAACTTTGTTGTCCTAGTGGTTTGGCTGTTTGACCTGGAAGAGAAGACTTTCTTTCTAGAGATCTTCGTCTGTCTGCTAGTAACTGTAGTATGGATACGAACTTTGTTTATTGAACTTATTAGTTGCATTATGTTGTGTGATTCTCTATTGCAAGTTATAGCTTATGAAGGTATGTTCTTTCCACTGCAGAGAAGGAGCGAAGGTGATATGGAGCTATATCGATAGAATATTGGGACAACCATCCTTAATTAGGGAATCTTCCAGAGGGAAGTACCCTTGGTCGGGCTTGTCTTCTCGTGCAATGAGCACAGTTTCTCGTGGTACTGGCAAGGGATCTGTGTCAAAAAATGGCAATGGATTTGGTGATGTAATTTTACATCCTTCTCTTCAGAAAAGGATTGAGCAGCTGGCTGGTGCAACTGCCAATACAAAATCCCATCAGGCACCATTCCGCAACATGCTCTTCTATGGTCCTCCAGGAACAGGAAAAACAATGGCTGCTAGAGAGATGGCTCGGAAATCTGTACGAGATCTCTCTTATCGCTGTCTGAGTTTTTTCCCCTTGTTAGCTTAATTAAGTTGTGTAGACATGAATCTTTGTCTAAGCAGAAATATTTATATGACCCCACATACATGCATCCACTCCCAATAGTTGAGATCCCACCAACCATTGTCTATTCCAGCTTGCTTTGCAATTGCAGTTGATATTTATCAGTCTATGGATGGGCGATGAACAACTGATAATTTTATGACTGTGCTAAACCTTTGATTTATTTGATATTAACGGGACTATTGGGCCATCTGAAAGGAAAATTAGTCTAAAGAAAAATGTGGAACCTCAAGAACTCATTTTAACACTTATGGACGCTTATTTTCTCAAATATGCCTCTGCTCCTTCATTGTCAACATTCTTGTTGTCATCATTATTTCTTTGTTAGAATCTTACCAGCCTTTAATTGTCATGTCTTTAGGGATTGGATTATGCATTGATGACTGGAGGAGATGTTGCTCCGCTGGGACCTCAGGCTGTCACCAAGATACATCAGTTGTTTGATTGGGCCAAGAAGTCACAGAAAGGTTTATTGCTTTTCATTGATGAAGCTGATGCATTCTTGTGCGAGTAAGTTGCTAATTGTTCTTCTCCTAATTAACCAAACTAAAAATATTTCTTGGAATGACTATAGCATTTTAATGGTGATGCAATCCTTGAATTAATCTTACACTTTCTTTATGGTGTATTTGGCATGTGATCATATTAGATCAACCTTTTGTTCTGAAAATTTTACTAATGGTTTTGGATGAAAGTTAGATTGGACTGTAGGTAGTAATTATTAACTGTTTACATTCTGATATTAGATCAGTCAAAATCATGATGATGTGCTTTTATCATATTGAGTGATGAAACAAAATTTGTCAAAAATGGTGCCTATTGGTTGATGCCTGTTTTTCTTGCCCCTAAAGTGCTCTATTTCATCCTTATATCTGCAATAATTCACTGTGTTAGTATTCGTGATGTTATTCAAACCTAGATGATGTTGGTTCACTGAAAACCGTATTTGAGGAGTTGTATGCATTGGCCTGATTTTGCAGGCGGAACAAAACCTACATGAGTGAAGCTCAAAGAAGTGCACTCAATGCCCTTCTTTTCCGTACGGGTGACCAGTCCAAGGACATAGTTCTTGCTCTTGCTACCAATCGCCCTGGCGATCTTGATTCAGCTGTTGCAGACCGTATAGATGAAGCTCTAGAATTTCCATTGCCTGGGGAGCAGGAACGGTTCAAGCTTCTGAAACTGTACCTGGAAAAGTACATAGCTCAGGCTGGACCAAAGAAACCTAGCTGGCTCCAAAACTTGTTCAGAAAGGAACAGCAGAAGATAGAGATTAAGGGTTTGACTGACGACATACTGAAGGAAGCTGCTGCTAAAACCGAGGGATTTTCTGGCCGAGAAATAGCAAAATTGATGGCAAGTGTCCAAGCAGCTGTTTATGGTAGTGAGAATTGTGTGCTCGATGCAGCCCTGTTCCGGGAGGTGGTAGATTATAAAGTTGCCGAGCACCAACAGAGAAGGAAACTTGCTGCTGATAAGGGTAGTGCATGATGGTTCTATCACAGCAAAGCAGTTTTGTGTATCAAATGGCCATATATTGGCGGGTTTTCTCTGAGTAGCTGTTAGGAATGGCCCGTGCCTTTTGTTCTGGTCATCTTGATCATACCATTATTTGTTCCCTGTTCATTGGGGATTTTGGTGCTTCTCATGATAGATTTTATTCAATATTTATTCTCATGACAACTGTGAGATAGATCCCAAGGCATAGCGGTTAGAACGGCCCCTTTCTATGGGGTAGAGTTTTGTATTCTGCTTCCCATCAGGCTACAACGTTTTGCGTTAATAAAAAGAGAATATTAACGATAATTATTTATAACACATTGTTAGTCATTTACACTACAGTTTTCCTTCTGAGAAAAATGCTTGTTCTCTTTTTATATTTGCCAACTCATCCTCCACAACTATTAAACTCTGCACAATGTGTCACACTCCCTTTCCCTTTCCCTTCTTTCTCAATTCCATGGCTTCTCTATTTGTTTGCCTACTTTTCTTTGGTATCCCAGAAAATTAGGAGAAAGATTGAAAGAACCAAAGGAAATATAGAGATTGCAAATTTTGGTTGCTTTTTCACTCAAAAGAAACACGAGAAGCAAGCGAAGCTCAAGTGCAAACATGATTCTATAATGTCAGGATGCTTCCAAACAGTCAGGGAAACACCGAATCAGTGTAATACCCGATCGAGCTAATGTCAAAGTTTTGGAAGTATTTAGCAATCTCACTAAAGATGAGGTATCGCATAGATCACATGGGATGAGCTACAAGATGGGAAACCAGCAAAATTTTCAGTCGCAATATCTGTGTACCCCCCCGAAACACGTATCTTGTGCCTCAAAAATGCACCCTTTAGAAGGGGACTACACAAACAACCGCCAAAGAGAAAGAGCAAATGCAAGGAATTAAAGGAATCAAAAATTCTATAAAACGGTAGAGAGATAAATTGATAAATGATAAATGCGCTTCAGATATTCATGTAAGAGCATGTCAAATCCTTATTTTGCTAAACATTGCACATGAAAGTATATCATTAGACCATGATTCTGTTTCATGAAAAAAAGGAAAAAACTGAACATGACGAACATGGACCTTGCAGTGTCACAAGTATCCCCAGAAATTCATTACTGCGGATTAGGTTGCTGACACAATCACCTTCAGATGCCCTAATGATGGTGGTCCTGAACATACCGTAGGCCACAGTACTTGCAGACAGCTGGCTCATCTAGGTCGAGGCAGATGAACTCAATTGGGTGCCCAAGCGCAGGGTTGCTGTCTGCAACCACAGCCAGAAACAAGTAAAACTATTGTCGAAGTGCTGAATTGGCTTGATTGTCGAACAGATTATCCACCTATAGGGTGTGAAATTATGTAAAAGAAAGAACTAAAAAATCAGAGCACAGCTAACCTCCTTCACAAGCAACAATTCTGCCCTCAACCTTAATCGGTGGAACTTCATTAATCAACTCCATTGGGGACTTCTTGCTGGTGTCCTGTAAATAAGAGTGATATAAATATTTCTGAGCTCCACGGGAAATGCTTTTAAAACCCTCCAGCAATATTCCCATGTGGGAGTAATTAAAAGTCTAACCTTTGAAAGGACTTGCAGATAGAGCAAGCAAGTAGTACATAGAGGCATAGTGACCAAGAAAGAGATGGAATAAAATAAAATAAAAAGTAAAGGCAACGAAGATTATACAGATAACTAAAATATGAAAGGAGGGTTTTTATTGTGAGCATCGGGGAAAAATCTAAACATCCTAATTTTCAAATTCTGAAAGGGTAATTAAACTCGCTTTCTTTCATGTTTTCAATTTGTTTTCCCGATAACTGATAGGATCATCAAACTATTATTTCAGAAGGATAGATGAGAGAAGTTATTCAGATATACTAGGCCTCATCAATAATACTTGAGAACTTAACCAAGTACGGTTGGTTATTCCATAATTTAATTGTGCAAAGAAATTCATCAACTTATAATGGAAATTCTTTTTCTCAAATCTTGAAATTTCTCTTTAGGCTCCTTATTATCAGACCAATCTTTCTTTAGGACTCTCTCTCTTACACCCACACACACGCCCAAACACACCCACACACACACACACGCCCACTTACTCACACTCTTACACACACACACACACGCAGAAGACTCAGATTTATTACAGCAAAGAAATCTAAAATACCAACAGAGCACTGTGAAAAATGCATGCTCTATTGAATTTGTCAAGGGGAAGTAAATTATAAAATTATACCTTTCAAATTTGTGCTACAAAATAATCAACCAAAACATAAACTAAAATTTGAGGTAAACGAAAGTTCTGTGTATAGTATCTACATCAAATGATGCCCAGAAGAGAAAAAAGATCAGAAAACACCCAGAAAATGGCTTTGGCCGTATAATTAGTTTCTTTTTCTTCTCCTACGCTATGTCAGCAATGAAACGGACCTTTTGCATCAAAAAGAAAAACCTAGCATCCATGAACTTATTTCCGGGAACCTACACTCTTCTGAAAATAAAATTCCTTTTAGATATTATGTATAAACACAGAGAAAATACGCTCATCGAATCCAAATTTAACAACTACAATTAGAATACTCCAAAATTTTTAGTTTAACATGTTCTCAAGAACAAACAAAAAGCAACACCCCGGAAGTAACTAATAGAGAGGTAAATAAATAAATTAAGTTATATGAATCTTCTAATAAACAGAGTGAAAGACAATATAACTTTCGGTTCAGGGACAGGTAATGCAATAGGAAATGAGAAGGTACCTGCATCCATTTGGCGGTGTGCTCGCTAATTTGCCCGCCGACTTGGCCGCTGACGAGGCTAAGCTGCCTGATCGCCGACGAAGGATTCGACGATTTGATTAGGGTCTTGAATAGACTCGACGCCATCGCTGGAGAGAGAGAGAGAGAGAGAGAGAGAGAAACCAGTGGTGCCCGTCTAGTCGGAGAGAGAGAGAGAGAGAGCGAGGACGCGACCAGGTACTGAAGCCGGGTGGGCTTTTTATTGGGCTCGCTGAAAGGCCCATGGGCCCAAGCGAAAAATGTTTCGATTTAGATGCTTCTCAGTAGCTCCAGCTTGTAAAGCCTTTGTGTTCGCATTTTGGAAACCCCCATTGGCGTTTTGTTTCCAAGAAATTCTCATAAGTTTCACCACCGAAAATTAAATGAGAAAAAAAAAAAAAAAAAACGAACCAAGAACAATTTGATTGCTAAATGTAGGCATTTTGATAAAATATTAACAATGTAGTTATAGATTCTGCAGAAGTTTCCAATTTGATTAATGTTTCCAAGTGGTCTAGATTGCCAAGAAAAAAGGAGAAAAGAAAATATATAAGCTTCCATCTTATATCAGTCAGAAGCAGAAGTAGGTTTCTGGATCTTGCATGTGATCCTTCTTTCAAATTCAGATATCCTTTTCCATATGCTTCCGCATATATGCTACTGTCTTTGAACTGGTGCCTTCTACTACATGTCAGTGGTCCATGGCATGATCATGGCTCAAACCAGTAGAGGACAGTTCCCTGTATATCTTTCAGCTTCATGCCACCGATTTCGGCTTACATGCAACAAACAAGGTCGCTGCCACTTGATCTATAGAGGGTAAGAAATATATAGTCTAAATCCACTGACAGAACTGGTATTATGCAATCATGCCCGCTTTATATCACCATATCCCACCATGGTTATGTAGATGAGATTGCCCTTTCAGCAAGATTGCCTAGGCCCCCGCTCAAAGAAGACAACATTTTATGGTCAAGTGTCATGCAGCCACCAATCTGAAGTCTCCGTTCAACAGAAGCTCTATGCCACTTGGTCAAAGAGGATTAGCAACATACCAGTCCTAAACCATTTGCCACATATTGCTAGTGTGCACCCATGTTAAACCTCTTCACTATGGTCGTTTTTTGACAATAATTTAGGATCCCCCTTAAAAATGTCTTGATAGGCTAGAGAAGCTCCTTTCAATTCAATCAAGGCAGGGACCATACCAATAAACTGCCAGTATACAACTGCAATGTCTACAGCAAGTATGTTCCATCATTAAGTACTTGCGACCTCTCCATACCGTTCCTCCATTCCTTAACAACATCAAGGCATGTTGTCATTGTCTTAGTGTGTTTTAAGCTTCCATCCAACCTCAAGGTCTTTAAGGATTGGTATTCCCGAACCATTCATGGAATTTAACAAACCTTCAGCTTGGATATCCCTTCCTGCAGACTTGTAGAAAAGCACAGCAGCATTCATAATAAACCTGTCTGATTCCGTAGAATCAGAAATTCGTTCAAAAAATTTGATGCCTTCTTCCACATGTCCATAGTCCAAGTAACCTCTCAGCATTGTCCGATTGCAAGTAAGGTCAGGATATAGACCAGCTGTGAGCAGCTTTCTATAGACCCTTTCAGCTTCTCCTATCAGACCTGCCTTCGTAAAAGCGGAGAGTAAGAGGTTAAAATGAGCACAAGAAGGAGAAACCCCTCTTTTTTGCATCGAATCAATGGTCTCCTCAGCTTCTGTGTATTTCAAACTATCAGTGTATGCCCGAATGAGGGAGAGGTAAGTGAAGGAATCGGGTGAGTAACCGTCTCTCTGCATAGCTTGAAAAAGCTTATCTGCTTCATGATCAAGTCCTGCGGTAGCGTATACATTGATCATAATATTGTAGCCAACCTGCATTTCCCAAGAAAAAATAGGAATAAGCACTTTATTGTATGGCTAATGTTCCTCAAGAATTTTGGGGGAAGGTAAAGGCATATTGTTGCAGAACAGTATATCATGAAACTCTTCAAGTGTTCAAGGGACAGATCCATGGAATGGTAGACCATATGCATATATGACCCAGTAGAGTGTCTACCAGCATTGTACCCAACCAAAAACAATAAATGGCAGAACTGGAGGGTATAGTCAAAGAACTCGGCTATAATTACAGAATAATTTTTCTTGTTTTGACAAATGGCAGCATTTCCCATGGGACTCGCTATTAAGGAACATTACGACCAACTAATACCATAAAAATATAAAACATTTTACCAGCAACAAATCTTTTTGTTTTCTTCTAACTACCATCATGTGCTACTTTAGGTCTCTTTCAGTTCTGATCCCAAAACTTTGAGCAATATGTACAACACGTGCTTACCATCCCGGGTTTTATTCCTTCTTCCTGCATTTTGGTGAATAACTGGGAAGCTTCATGACTCTTACCTACAAACAGGACAACTTTATGAAGTGTGGAATCACAACCTTTTAGTCTACCAGATATCTTAAAGAAACGGCAGGAGAAAAAAGAAGAAGGTAAAATTCACCATACATCACAATCTAAAGAACTCTACACAGATTCAACTGCTGGCTATGCCAACACAGAAGTTCAGAACAATGTGACTTATCTTATATTTGCAGTATCTGCGGATCTCATTATCTTATATTGAGTTTTTTCTCACCATGAACTAAACCAGTGTGAGTATTGCAATTCCTAGGAAATGAAATCTCTTTTTGACACATTTCAGTACCAATGTCAACAATAATCTTCTTAGTCTTTCTTATTTTTTTCATCTTTCGGTTCCACATGGAGTTAGAAGTAGAACTATACCAGCCTTCCCGTAATAGCTAATCAAATTCATGTATGCCTTCTCATCGAGAGATAAACCCAACCCTCGAGCTGCATTGAACATCTCCACAGCCCTATCCAGCTTCCGACCTCTTCCATAAACACTGCAAACATAGTTAACTGGTATGAACTGGAACATTTCACTGGTATGATGCATGTATAGTTTCCAGACAAACAAAAGAACATTGAACTCGTACCTGATCATGGTGTTAAATGTCTGAATTGATGGAGAAACTCCCAGGGAAAGCATGTGATCATAAATGCTAGAAGCAAAATTTAATTTACCTGCAAAATGAAGTTCATGGCTCATTACATGCATTTGTCTGCACATGTCAATTCAATAAACTCTGACTGGTTTATATCTACCTGCTTCTAGCATTGCTTTGATAAAGGTGTTGTATGCTACAGTATCAAGCTCCGTGCTGCCTTCAAGACTCTCACAGATAACATTTTCTGCCTCTCTATGTTTACCTGCCAATGTGTTACTGTCACCACTGACTGAAATAGCCACAAGAATAACTGCAATTTTGAGGGCAATGTCTTTTCACTGAACTATTAATTCCAATTTTGAGGAAGTTTTTATCTGATAACCTTCAAGTCAGCAAGGAATGATTTCAAAGAGCTAATAAGCTAAGCAATGTTGGAACGCTATCATTTGTACCTCTATAGCAAAGTAGGAGTTTACACAGGAAGAGGTACTTAACAGCTTACATTGACAGACAAAAGTATTTATTAAGATACATTTCTAGAATATATAAAACAAAATCCATTAGTTTTGAAGTCAAATGCGCAATACGCACAGTAGTTCGTGAGACTGCCTCACCCATGAAACATCCAAGAGTTTTGCACATTATTTTTTAGGCTCTTTTTATCTGATTTATACTGACAAAGGAACAAACTATTAGTTAGTTGGCTAAGCTTTCCACTCATACCACTATTTGTCAAAGCATTCACAACCATGCTGATGGCAAAAGCATCCACACCATGCCCTTTCTCAGCCAGCTTTTTGTAAAGTGAGTATGCCTCCTCTGGTTTGCCACATTTGGAATACGCATCAATCATTGACTTATATATTAATTTATCATCTGTAGAAGAATCTGCAACAGCTGCAAAGACTTCCTGGGCTTTTCTTAGATTGCGTTGCTTTGCATATGCACTAATCAAAGAAGCAGTTGTCGCAGCCTCCAATCTGCAGCCAAGCTTGATCAACTGACCGGTAAGAGTTTCTGCTTTGATTACATCACCTGCATAGATTCAAGCTCAACCATACTTCAATTTCAAAATAAATGTATATTAAAAATCATAAAGTTTTTATTCACAGGGACTTGCATTGACTAATTGTAAATTATACTTCAAATGAAACATCAAAATAGGTTTCTTGCCTTCTCTGATAAAGTTGTTAACAAGCTGACTCGCAATTGACAAGCCACCAGCACTCTCAAGCAACGACTTTAGTAGTTCTTCTGTTTTCTTGAAATTTCTATCTGCCAAATATAAATTTAGCATCACCACAAGAGCCATTTTGTCAGAATGGTCAAAGGCCAAATCATAGTCATCAATTTGCTTATCTCCCCTATGGTTACACAGAGTTCTAAAACATGTCTGGATGAACCGGTTATCCTTGAATGATTTGTCAGTACCCATCTTTTCTATCAGCTGCTCCGCATCTCCTAGCATTCTCTCCCTGCAATACACTTTCATAACAGTCTTGTAAAGCACTTCATCAAAAACTACTCTATCTTTCCTTATTTGAGAGATAAAATGCTTGGCCTTATCCATCAAGTCCAGCCTGAGATACAAATTGAGCATATCATTACAAGAACTAGCATCTGGAAGTCCAGTCTTAGATAGAGCCTCAAATGTGACTTCGGCAGACTTCAAATCTTGCTTCATAAGATAACATTGCAACAACACAATATAAGCAAATCTAGATAACCAAATGTTCCTTGACTTCATTAGCTCAATAATTTTCAGAGCTTTCTCAACATCTCCTGAATTGAGGTGGACTTGTGCCATTGCTAAATATGTTTTCTCATCACTAAGCAAGCCCAGCCGCTCAGTCTCTTCAAATGTTTTTTGGGCATCTTCATAAAGACCAAGTTTTCCATAAATTCTTATGAGCAGACCATATATAACTTCATCAACTGGAATTTTTTTCCTTTCCATCTCCAAAAAGAGAGAAAGAGCTTTGGCATAATCCTCATTCTTGTAATACAGAGTTAAAAGTGAAGCACAGGTGTAGTTACTTGGAACTATCCCCTGGGATCTCATGTCCTCGAATAATCTTAAGGCTTCATCTCGGTTACCATTTTTGCTACTTAAACTAATAAGTAAGCTATAAGTAACCTCCTCCGGAACAAATCCATAACTCTTCATCTCAGCAAAAGCTGTGAAAGCCTCCTCATGAAGGCCCTCTTTAACAAGTGAACTTATGACTACTGAAAAAGTAAAATTATTGGGAGTAACCCTTTTATCCACCATTTGCCTCCAAACCTCTATGACCTTCCCATGAAATGATTTCTTCTGCAAGGAGGATATCATGAAATTGAAAACTGAAACGGAGAGGATAACTCCCCTCTCCTGTACAGCAGAAAAAAATGACAACATAGCCTTATGACGTCCCCATCTGGCATAGGTACAGAGCATGGTACCACAAGCAACTTCGTCTGCTTCACATCCTGCTTCAAGCATCTCCAGGAAGGTCTCTTCAGCCAGCCTGATCTTTCCAACTTGCCCATATATGCGCAGGATAATTGTGTAGACAATAACACTAGGACGGTAGCTTAACTGTTCGAGCAGAAATCTATCACTACACTACATTAATATCCATGCTTTTGAAACAAAAAAATAAGTACAAACGAACATTGAGTTTATCGAGTTTCAGCTATTCAAGACCGTAAACATTGATTTAGGACTATCGCCTACTGCAATAAAACACTGCATACTCTATTGGAGAGATTAACAAAAACAAAATAAGTAAATAAATAAAAGAAGTGATCCAAAAAAGCTAACTATTTCAAAGACCCACCACCAAGAAGCCCTTCCTAACCCATCCATCAACAAAAAATCCAAAAACTGAAAAAAGAGAAGGAACAAGAAAATACCCATATTAAATCGACACAAATAAATGCTATCAATAAATTCCATACACAGTCACGATACGACTAAAAGGGAGTAATCACCGACATTACCTACAACTTCAAAGAACCACTGGAAAGAAGCCCCTCATTAACCCGCCCACCAAGCAAAACAATTTCCAAAAAGAATATCAAGGTGTTACTATTTCCAAGAATTCACAATGGCCAGATGAAATCCACAAATTCCAACCTGCAATTAACAATTCCCAGAAAAAGCCAACCAATGACCAACCTGAAGTTTCATCCAAGCAAAGAAGTCCCTCGCCTGCCTCCACCCTCTCTGCTCCTTCAGCACCGTACACATCTCCCTGAAACTTAGTTTACCCACGAACGACGCCATAACCTGCCTCATATCATACCCGCCCTCGCCCTTCTCGGCAAGGGCCCTCACTTTCTGTATGGCCGCCACTACGTGCCGTCCGTACAGGTGCCCATTCCTGTCATCCTGGAGATAGCGCACCATCTGCTCCGGGGAACGCTTTATCCACCTAGGCGTCTGAGCGTGCGGGCCCTGGTTCTTCCGCAGCTGGCTGAGGTACCTAGCCTTGGCCTTGATTATACGCCGCGCGTTGTCGTCGGAGAGTGGGTTCTTGGGGTTCCTCGAACGCTGCTTGGGCTTGCTCGGATCGTTGCCGTCGCTGAGCGACCACGGGTCAGGCGTAATGGATGAGCGGATACGCATTCTGCGTTTTCTGGATGGCGGATTTGGAGTGGGAAAAAGTGGGTTGGTGGTGAGAAGGAAGGAGGATTTAAGGCCCTCCATTTCACCACTGATGCTGCTTCTGGTCTGTGAATTTGGTCCGCGGGAAAGTTTAAACCCAGTCGAGAAAGTTTTGTTGGTTGGAGAGGGTTTAGTGTAGAGGGTGACGACGTTCCATCGTTTCAGTCCTGAGAATTCCGCAATATCCACCAGATGAGATACGGAGACAATAATCTTACCTGCTTGTCGTTTTCTTTCCTTTTTATTAGTTAAAAATAAGGATAAAGTCTTTTACTTGATTGGTTAATGACATCGATTATATCTGCTTCTGGAATTTTGAAAAATTTATTCTTCAATTGAAACAATTTTTCTGTATTGTTGTTATATGACTCAACTCAGATTTGTTAATAAATCTGGGTACCTAATGAGTAAACAAGTTAATATGTTGATAACATTTGATAATTATTATTTTTTATACAAGTTAATATGCTGACAATATGTATGTGTCTTAGTCACCAAATCAAAATGGTTGCTTTAAAAACTAATATCAATAATATATTTTATTTAAATATCATCATCAACTGAACCTCTTAAAAACCTAAGCATGTTATGAGTCTTGTGAATAAACCAACATACTATGTAATTGAAATCTCAACTATCTATTATACAGAAGCTTATACTTGTAAGTGGTTGCTTGCTTGGTTAATTTATGTAAGCTTTTAATAAGATTTAACTTTGATATCATTTATTATATACCTCGATTATAAATAAAAAAAACTTAAGCCTAAATACTAACCTTTACATACATTCATTTAAATGTCATCACTAATTTGAGCTCTCACAAGTCTAAGCTTATTACACCTATAACTTTGCAAAACAGTATATGCTAACTATTATTTTTAATACAACTTTTGATGTCAAATTATAAAAATTTGATAGTTGATAATAAAATGAGTAGATGAAATTACAAAATCTTATTTTACAAAAAAAATTATACATGAGTCTAAATTTTAATACTACGATGAAAATTATTCAATTTATTTTTTTATAATAACATCAATAACATGGCATAAGAATAATAGATATTAATAATTTTATGAGAATAATAGAGAATCTCATTTTAAAAAGAGGTTCAACAAGGTAATTATATCATTAAACATTGCATTATTTATTTCAATTATTTTAAGTATGAGAATTGAAAAAAACCCAATTTACAAATAATCAAATTATTTGATGACATCGTGAAAATTTAGACGTGTTACATTAAAATCTAAACTTTAATAATGTATGAAAAAATATTCCGACCTATACAAGGATAAGTAATATTTATGTTCGGGGACAATGGAAATGGAGGATCCCCATCTAAGAATGATGTAAGAAAAGATTATTATGGTAAAACGTATTTTATTGCTTATTCAAATTTATTTATTACACACCCTTCATCTATCCCTTTTTATTTCTTAAACACGTATTAACCGTTGGGCACAGGCTATGGGCCGGTAAGATGTCCGACGTTCAAACCCATTAAGACCAAAAACTTGTCTGAAATTCAAGCCCATTGCCATTTACCTTTGGAAGTTCCCCAAATATTCAATGCATATCAGGACCATTTTTCACCGCAAGAATCCTAAAAACAAAAGCAGGGTCCAATAATTCAAGTTCTACATTTTACAAGACAAAGTTTGAACTGAAATCATGGTCCATGATCATCATGTTTCTGGACCTTTGTTGTGATGGATCAAACATCTTGCATTCACGTGGCAAAAGGTGGGTTTCCTATGGTAATAATTGAAGGACCCTTTGTGTGTCCTTTGTTTCAAGTACCGACTTTTGGACCCAACAGCCCTCCTTTTTTTTCTTAACCTTTCCGTGACGCAGAAGCTTCCTCTGAAAACGAAAGAATCTCGTCTCCCCTCCTCTCATCAAAGCTTTATCCCATCCTTTTACCTTTTCTGCTCTTGGACTCTACAAATTCAAGGTACGAAAATCTGTTTGGCATAAAGGAAAATCTAATGTTACTTTCTTTCTATTTGCTAGGTAATCTTGAGCTTGTAAGGGTTTAGGTTATTAATAGTATTCAAATGAAGCAATCACCAACTAACCATCATTTTCTTTTCTAAGTTTCCTAATCAAAACATGAAATATTGTATTTGAGACAATAATTTATTTTATTTTATTTTATTTTTTCAAGTACGTAAAAAGATAAAGAGGTTTCGAACCCTTAATTTAGTAGGACTGGAACTCCTTGACTTTTTACCATTAAGCTAAGGGTACACCCTAAACAATAGTGTTAAGACTAGATAAGAAATCAAGAGGCTAAAATGGATACAACCATTACTGTTTGATTATATATGTTTCCCAATAAATACACTAACGGCTCGGTAGACAAACGGTTTTAGTGAAAATTTTTTATTCATTATATATGGAAAACTCAAAACTCCGATTACATAGTAGATCCGTGAAAGGTCATCATAAGGTTCATCGTAATTTGACAATGGAGGCACCTGGTTGTTTGTTTATTATTTAGTTTTTGGCAAAAGTCTTGGCCAACCAAAACCAAACCCTCATAGGTTGTTCCCTCTTTTCCGAGCGCTTGAACAAGGGGTTCGCTTAACCTCTTTCTCCTTTGTTTTTACCATCTTCTTGCACCTTTGACCTTCGTTCTTAGATCGAAACATTAACCTCAGGCATGCTCATCTCCTCCGTTTGCTGAATCCTTGGAGGGAAAGACCCAGTTCAGAAATCTACTCTTCTTGGCCGCAAAAACACGGAGACTGAGGCGTCTCTACCCGTCACTGGTGCTCATCCCGCTTACTTCTTCCTTGCCCGCTTCCCCTTGAGGTAAGCTCTCTCTTGGGTTACCATCCAACCGCAAGGACTCTAAATTTCACAGCTATTTTTCTCTTGTTTATTGTATTTATTTTTTATTTTTTATTTTTATTTTTATTCCATATTGGAGTGTACTAAAAGCACCCGCGTATTTTGAGGTCGGTTATCATCTGGGTTTTCCTCCAAGCGAATAAATTGCGACGATTTTTGCTTAACTTTAGTTTTTCTGGTGTTTAATTTCTGGGTAGAGTACGAACGGTAAGTGGAAGGAGCCCCCCATGGGGACAAGGAACCAGCAATTGAGTCGAGAAGAAGAGGAGGAGGACGAGCTACCGGGTCGTGCCGCCACGACGATTTCGGGCCAGTCGGTGTCTACAAGCCGTAGCGTAGGATCGCCATCAAGCCGGAGTGAGCAGACGATGGCTACTCCCGCCAGTGATAGCACTTTGTTTAGACTAAACCATCTTGACATACACGGTGACGATGCTGGATCGCAAGGCGCTGTTGGGTGAGTCCGTTTGTTTAAGTGTCTTTCTGAGCTTGTGTTAAAAAATTTACGGATAATTCACAGAGTATCGCTGAATTTGATTGCATGTTAGGAGTTGTTATGTCTAAGGGTTTAGAATATGTAAGACATTCTATCACGGGGGAATCGATGCTGCTGGGTTCATTACTGTGCTAGTTGTTAAAATATGTCACTTTTTAACATTCTTATTTGGAGCGTCGTCAAAAGGATTATGTTGATAACTTCCTTTGTCTGGATTGGCGAAATGGTTTATGTACTTTACAAAACGTGTAATTAAGTAAGGTCGAGAAAGTTGAAATTTTGGAATTTGGATTTTATGTTGTAGAAAAGCATACATATATTTGATATTTATCTTGTGATTTCCCTATTAGTATCCATGATTCACTAATCTGATGTCGGAGGTGAGCTATTTTCATTCTGTAGTCTTAATTAGTGATTAGTTGCCTTTTTGTTTCACCACGGCCATAGTTTTAATTTTTTTTTGAACAAGGAATTTTTTATCTTTTATCTTTTATTTTTTAATTACTTACTAAGTATCAGTCTCTAACCAGTAGCAAGAAGAAAAAGAGAGGGCAACGGGCTGTTGGAGGCGATAAGAGTGGGAGAGGACTCCGCCAATTCAGCATGAAAGGTATTAGATCTATCCTCATCTCTCTGTTCTTAGCTTCATTTCTTTAGTCTTCTCTCATAAAATATTAAAGTTTTTGCCTAGGTTTGAGTTGATGTTAAGCAAAGATTTCATTGCATATACCCGATCTTGGAAGTGAAGTTCTATACTATCTTTGTTGTTGGAGAAAGGAAGGATAGGATTGGATCTCTTCTTGGAGAGAGGAAACAATAGGGATTTGTTCTCCTCTTGTCCGGATGTTTAGAAGGAAAGGAGATTTAGCTAGTTATCCTTTGTTAGACAACTGCAAATTAGTGGAGGCATGCTTTTTATTTATCAATGTGTCATTTCTTTAACATTTTCAATTGTTTCACGCTGTGGGTGTTCTGGTGATTATAGAAAAGTAATGCTTTTAGCTTTTCCTCTTGTCCCAAATCTGGCCACTTTTGGTTAGAGTTGGATAAGATGTAGAAATGGATCATTGTTTCCTTCCCTGTAAACTCGTTTTTCCCTCTAAATCTTATGATCCAATGAGCTTTCAAGTTTTTTCATGCGGAAAGTATTCTTGGTTGTTTGCTTTTCAGAGGATGAGCATTGTTTTAGATGAGTAGATGGCAATATTTTTTTTTTTCATATTTTGTAGTGAAACAAACAGTTAGTTAACACAAATTTCCAACTGTTTCTCACGAATGATACTTCTTGATACTTCTTGATATTGTTCAGTGTGTGAAAAAGTGGAAAGCAAGGGGAGAACTACTTACAATGAGGTGAGAAGATTAGTTGAAGTCATTCTTTTAATCTTGTTTATTGGGTTTTGTGGAAATTATAATGTTCATTTACCATTACCATTCTGAGCATTTTTAGCAATCTCTAGGTTGCAGATGAGCTTGTGGCAGAATTTGCTGATCCTAGCAACAGTGGCACATCCCCAGATCAGGTTCGCTATTCTTTGGCCAGTCAAATAAACTTGTTTTCTGTGTTCCCATTGATATATGCAATTTCAAGGTTGAAACTGGAACTTAATGATGTATGTCTTCCTTTGTTCTTTTGTTTTTATTTCTTTTCCCTCTTCAAACTTCTTTATGGCAGCAACAATATGATGAGAAAAACATCCGGCGCAGGGTGTATGATGCCTTAAATGTCCTCATGGCAATGGATATCATATCCAAGGATAAAAAGGAGATACAATGGAAAGGCCTGCCTCGAACTAGCCTTAATGATATTGAAGAACTAAAGGTCTGATTGCATTTCATGTCCTATCTGTATTGAATAGACTTTCTGTAATCATTATCCCAGATCTAATATGAGCCTTAAATTTAATGGATACAGACAGAGCGTCTAGTACTCAGAAATAGAATTGACAAGAAAGCTGCATATTTGCAAGAACTGGAGGAACAAGTATGGCCATATTCAAACTCTCTATCTGTTATGTATATCATCACTTAGGCTTGAACTTCTTCTTTGCATGTGCATTCTTGGGAAACTTATCCATTTTTTTTCCCTCTTTTTCTTTTTGGAACAATATTTAGTTCAAGAAAAAAAAAAAAACCTCCTGATTGTGTCTGTTCTCTAACTTCTTATTTCCTTCCATCAAGTTCATAGGCCTTCAGAACCTTATACAACGTAATGAGCAATTGTACAGCTCTGGAGATACTCCAACGGGGGGTGTTGCTTTGCCATTTATTCTGGTTCAGGTACAATTCTTCTCGATATTTTCCTTGTACCATTAGTTTGTCCATTCTTCAAGTAGATTTAAAAATTGATATGTTTTGAAGTTTTACTGTGACTGACCTGTCCTAAATTTGTGTCTCTAAGGTTAAATTGTAGTTTGACCAATAAAATTTTAATCCAATAGCACTTCCTTACCCTATAAAAATGGGGGTGCCATGCATTGGCGTGTAACCAAATGATCGGAAAAAGGGAAAAGAAAAAAGTTCTAGCTGCAATTGGTTGGTGTGCAGTGACAAACAGTGTTTGCTAAGCTGGACTCCTGCATTTATTTGATTCATGAAACAGTGAATGAGACATGTTGACCTTATTCTTCTTGGATGGGTTTTATGTTTTCTGACTTCTTGGATTATTGGCTTTCACATTGTCGATAAATTAGAAGAGCAATAGTTTTACCCTCCTGCTCAGGATTGTATATCAGGTTTAACTTTCCAGTAATTAGTTCTGGCTATTGTTTCCTTACAGTTTTCAGCCAAGATTGACCTTACTGCCAAGATTTAAACCTTTTTGTCCCCCTTATTTTCTTATTCTGTTTTTACTAATATTTTCTATTTACTGCCTGACGCTTTTCCAGTTTCACCTCATTTTTGTGGTCGGTCACATCTGAAGAGTTTTCTTGTCGGTGTGCTTAAGGGATTTAAATCTACAATATTGTGGTCCTTAAATTTTCACAGTTTCTTGTGGTAATATGTTAAATAACCATATGAATAGATGGTGGACCATGCTATGTAATTGTGCTTGTTAAGGTTAATATCTAGGAATATTCTCTCTTAGAAATTTCAAAATACGGTTGAGCCAGTTGTTCTTTTTTCTCTTTAGAAACATGCAACACATGTGCATAAGCTGCAAAAGAGGACAAAGAATCAATCTTCTCCTGCTATCTTGACCTTCAAAACAGTTCTCATATCTGGAGTTTGCAAAATTTGAGTGTGAACAGCATTGCAAGTTATATTTCTCTATGAATTTTTTTTTCTTTTTTCTTTTCTCTTTTTGCCTCTTGCAATTTATACCTAGGTGAGATGTTTCTTATTTTTGGATCATCTTGTCTTATCTGGGAGGCAACAACCTCATAGGCATGAATGGCTATACTTTTGAACGAATGAGTAAGCAATCATCCTTATTTTGTGAATTTAAAACCTATAGATTGTAAAATTACAAATTTTTATCATTTGTACGTATGCATCTTAAGGTATCTGTTTTTCTTATCTAAAGTGTGCTCATGGTCTAGTGATTCATATTGAACCTGAAGTGCAACAATTAATATGTGAATGTATGTTTCCAATTTTGTGTATGTGGAACGAAAATGTTTTATTACTTTCTTTTTTGTTTATAATCTAAGATTTTTTGTAATAGGTGATTCATGTTTCGTCTTTTTTTGTAATAGGTTATGCCTAATCTCTTTCTTATCTCTATCATCTTTCTGTTTTGTTTTCTGGGTTGCATCCAAGTATCTTCAAATTTTTCTGTGGTACTCCCTAAAATATGTAATGTTTCCAAACCAACCCCCCCTTCTTTCCCACACAGTGTCCACTTACTCATTCCCTCTTGGGCTTCATTCTGTGCTTGACAAATTTTTGTATTTGACCGAAACTAACTGCCATAGTTTGATCCCTACGTCAAGCAGAAGTATAGAAGATATGAATGTCAGTGGTTTACTAGTTCATGTATTGAGTCTCTAGTAACTTGATTTTGACTACCGGGATAAATGAATATAATATATTGATTGTTCTTGACCCATTGATCCAATTCGATCATGTGTAGGTCAGTTGTAAATTGTTCATTCGAACATTTGGCCAATTGATCTGGTCCTAGTTGGGATTTTTCCTCCTTAATAGGATTTGGCATATGCTTGGTTCAAGGCAAATCTGAAAAAGATGGTATCATATCTAACTGATCTAAATCAGTGCGACAAATTTGGTTTAACTTATTTTGTATTCTAGAATGAGGGCACTTGGGGTGGATGAGACAATTAGTTAATGATTTGATGGTAGATCAACTGGGTATGATCCCAATTTTCATTTTTCCCTGTCTGTATGGAATTCAGGCTTGTCAAAATTGAATATCAAGAAGCTTTTGCCTTTGTAAGGGATAGCTCTTGGCTAGCGGAAAAAAAAAAATTTGTAGATAGGTGAATTAAGTTAGCCCACCTGGGGTGAGAAAAGTGAGGGTATACATAGATGTTTAAAATATGCTGCTACTTTACAAAGGTTATGCTTTAGTATTATTGCATATACTCGGCGTGTTCACTCTTTCTAATTACTATTCTTTCATCAAATCTTTAAACGGATAGTATCTGTATGTCTTATAGTGCTGGAGAGTGTTGAAAATTTGTTGACATTTATCCTTCATTCGCAGTGCCTTAGTATAGTGAGAATGTGAAGCATTCTTTGATATTCCTGTTGATTCTTCATGTCTCTCATTTCCTTTCTCTTGATGTTGAGAACTGTAGACACGTCCTCATGCAACTGTCGAAGTGGAAATATCAGAAGATATGCAGCTGGTACATTTTGACTTCAACAGGTAAAGCAACCTGGGAGCTTCCTTAATTCAGTTCCCCCAAATCAGTTGATCATTAGTGGAGATGTTGAATGCTCATATAATCCCAATCTGAGAATCAAAGTGTTTTTCTACCTCAAATATCATACATCAGTTGGCAACCGACCAAGCATAATCTCTAGACTTTGGTTCTGTTCAAGTTCTTATATATAATGGTGACTCACAATTTGATTTTATTTGGTCCTATTTGCAGCACCCCATTTGAGCTCCACGACGACAACTACGTTCTGAAGGCGATGAAATTTTGTGACAGGCCACAAACTGATGATATGGCGCACAATTTTTCAGCAGATGGAGGTGAGGGGTCTAGCATGTCAGGCATGTATCAACCGCAGATCCCTCTTCCTCCGGTACCAAACACAACGGGTAGGCCTCCCACCTCACCGCCTCTTCCCGGAATACTCAAGGCCCGTGTCAAGCATGAGCATTGATCATCAAGATCAAGCTTCCAACATCTCACCATGAGAATACTCTCGGCATGGCTATACTTCTGTATCAGTAATTTGCCCGTGCCTCATCAGCCCCAGTGATTCTCCTGGCCTCACTAGATTGGCTTATTTTGGATGTACCTGAAATCACAAGCAGATCAGTCCATTTCCTTAGAAACTTGTTAGGGGCTTTGATTCTGGCAAATTCTTCGCTTTACATGCCCATTTGCCGGCTATTTGTAATTGTTTGTCATGTTCTGGTTCCAGTGTAGCAGAAATAGGAGTGTGTTAGATTGTAGGGGATTGTTCAGTCGCATAGAAAATTAAAAATATCAGTTCAAAAATTGGACCTTCGCTGTATCTTGTATTGCAGGATTGCTATTACCATATCTCCCTTTTTCAGTTCTAGCCACAAATGAAAGTTATATTACAGTTCATGGATTCCTTCTTTTACCATCCCTATGCGTACCTTTTTCAAAACAAAATTTCAAAGATTCTTTCAAAACCAGGCATGATCGTCGATGGAAGGTGATGAATCGTAATACTGTATCAGTAACCACACAAGATTACGCTCAGTGCTCTTATAAATCATTTTCACATGAATAGTAATACTGCTCGTGGTGAAATCTAAGGAGAAGTAAAGGAGATTACGTGCCTTCGCTTTTCAAAAAAATTAGACAAGAGGGCCCTAAGAGGTGAAAGCAGCACAACGGTCGAGTTTTAAGGTTTTGGGAGCGAAAGAAGGAGAAAGGCGGTGGAAATAAGGCATCAAATGGCAGGGTCCAGCGGCGGCACCGGGTCGTCGAATCCTTCTGCGCCACCTCCTCCTAAGATCCTTTTAGCGAAGCCCGGACTCGTCAGTGGCGGCCCGGTCGCTGGTAAGTTCGGACGCGGCGGCGCTACCGATGATGAAACCGCGTCGCTTAGGTCTCGCCTTCCTGCAATCGGGTCCCTCAACCTCCTCTCTGATTCGTGGGACTTCCACATCGATCGCTTTCTTCCTGTACTATCTCACTCCCTCTCTTTCTCTCTGTGTCGATATGTACGTAGAGAAAACTGAAGAAAATAAAGGAATGGCGAGGATGTTATCTTTGGTAGCTAAGAAAATTGGAGAAATCGAAAGAAGTTAGAAGTTTTGATCTAATGCGTTTTCGTAATTAGGAATTCACCGTATCGGACTATTACTGGCCTAGTTGAGCTGGCCTACTAAAATCTTTGAATTGCATATTTCATGTATTCTCCATTTTCTCAGCAACCAAACATCAGGGTAAAGTTTTGAATTTTACTTTCGATTGATTTTGATATCAAGAGGAAGAAAAGATGATCTGAACTGAGCAAAATGTCGGGAAATTGTTTCTCTTTCCCTTTTTTTTTTTTTGTTTCCCGATGCAGTTTCCGTCCAAGCAAACAGGCGGAGAAAAATATCTAGTGAATGATCGAACTAACTTTGTGACTTGTCGTAATCTTGCAGTTTCTAACTGAGAATACTGATTTTATGGTGGTTGGTGTGATTGGTCCGAGTGGGTTGGGCAAGTCAACGATCATGAACGAGCTCTATGGATTCGATGCAAGCTCTCCCGGTGAGTAATGCGTGCCAAGTGTTTGTTACTTATGCTAAACCAATAAGGGGCAAATCAGTGCTACAATTCGATGCTTCACACAAAGGGTGAAATGCAGGGGAAAAATGAACCTTCTTATTGAACGGTATAAAAATGAACGGAAGTTCATTGACAGCATGCTATGAAGGGAATGCAGCATTGTTTTGAATTTTAGGTGTGGTTATAGGTTCCATTTCTTTTATCATTTAGTTTTAAAACTTCTCCGGGAGGAGGTAGTGCTCTCTACCTTCACTTTCATGTCTGTTTCCCCCAATTCTTGCCAATGCAAACGCGATATTGCTTCCTTTCATCTCCTCTTGTATTGAGCATTAAATGCTTTTGGATTTTTAATTAAAGACTATTTAAAGAGTAGAATGAAGAAAAAGGTTTATGTTTAGGAATTATAACCTAGTGTAGCGCTATGGTCAGTGGTGCTGGTGGAAGGCGCAAGTTCACATGGTGAAGCCTAAAATCGGCTGCTATTTTGGTCTTGTAGAGGGAAAAGTTTTACTTAAAATGTGCAGTAGCATAGTGAGGTACTTCACTTAGATAACTGTAGTATACTTGCTTACAGGAATGCTTCCACCATTTGCAACACAATCAGAAGAGACTAGGGCAATGGCAAGGCACTGTACTGTGGGCATCGAACCAAGGATATCTGCTGAAAGGATCATACTTCTTGATACCCAGGTTTTATGCCAACATTTTTTTTTTGTGAAATATATATATATATATATTTTTAAATATGATGTCCCACATGAATTCACAACTCTGCACTGTTCTGCATATTGGAGTTCTTATGTTTCCTCTGTCTTCGCTTGTGATGTGTTCTTCTTAACCTGCAGCCTGTATTTAGTCCTTCTGTCTTAACTGATATCATGAGACCTGATGGCTTATCCACAATATCAGTTCTAAGTGGCGAGTCTTTGTCTGCAGAATTAGCTCATGAACTTATGAGCATTCAGGTAACTTAAAGGACTTGGTACTGGGTTTGTTAATTTCATTGTTCGCATAAGATTTAAGAAATTGTGGTGAAGATGTTTTCTGGTGGCTGATATCTGTTTGGTTCATGGACCTGTCTTTATTCTGGTGCAATGAAGCACATGTTGACAGCTTTTGATGTTTGAGGGTCTAATGCACTTGTCCTTTTTGCGATGCTGCGAGGAATCCTTCTAGCTTGGTGTTCTACTGGCATCCATTTGTCATGTATTACTTGTGGTATCAGAGGGAGTTCATGATAAGAGCACGTGGCAATTGATGTTGACAGTAAGGCCCTAGTCTTGGTTACTACTTCTCATCTTGGTCTATATACTTCTAAAGTAGTTCATGTATGCATGATTAATCAGTTATTTCTGCTTTTTCTTTGGGTGAATCTTTGATTCTGTCTGGAAATTTTCTGATTTCCCCTGGTAGTAATGATACACTTAAGACTCCTCTTCGGATTAATGTTTAAGATTTAGTTCCAGCTTACAATTTTTTTCTTCAACTTCTATTCATCTTTTTATGTAGATTTTTGTCTTCTTCAATGTCAAATTGATTGATTAGTGTTCCGTTTTTATAGATGCTAGTTCTTTTTTTTTTTTTTGGTTTTTTGGCTGTTGGCTTATGCAGTTGACATTATGATTACTTGGGATGGTTTTGATGGAATTACTAGATCTAGAAAGTTCTTAAAGGAGAAATTTTAGATCAAAGACATAGGAAAACTTTGGTATTTCTTAGGTATTGGATTTGCTAGATTTCAGATTTCAGAATAGGATTAATGTATCTTATTGAAACTATATTTTGGACCTGTTGGAAGAAACAGGTCTTCTAGTGCCACGTATTGTCAATATCTCCGTGGACTGAAACTAGAAACTTTTGACAGACAAAAAAACTATTGACGATCTTAAGCAATTGGTGAATTATTGAATTATCTTACCATCACTAGGCCATCTATCTCTTATGCAGTCAGTGTGTTGAATCATTTCATTAAAGCATCTAGAACTTCGCATTATCATTCCTATAACACAATATCTTAAGAAATTCGTAGGTTGTGAAGGGCGGAGGAGTTGCACCCATTTTTTTTTTTTCAGCAATATTTTTTGCCCTGATCCTTGAAGTCACATGTCTATGCAGGTTGACTTGTTGAAACATGCGATCCCTGATCCGTCTTCCATACTCCCTTCTCATTCCCAGAGCTCCAATTTGGGATCTGAAAAGGAAAACAAAGATAATGTCTACAAAAGTGAAGAGTATATGGCTGCTCCCGTTTTCGTCCATACAAAGTGAGTGATCTCTTCTCAGTGCAAAAGATAGGGTGTTTCAATGTCATAGAGGAAGAAAAAAACTACTTTCTGACTTCAAACAATGATAACATAATAGCAAAGCAACAATTAGTTCTGTGGGGATCCAGTTTTCATCTTCATACTTACTGCATAATATCATCTTGTTATGGATTGAATATTAGAACTGCCGAAGCTACTAATCTTTGTGTGCTTTCCCTGTTAGCAGGATGAATGATGAAGATCTCAGTCCCCGTAATGTTTTCCATCTAAGGAAGGCCATTTTACAGTACTTCAATGGGTCTTCATATTCGAGAGACAAATCTAGAAATACAAGCAAAGGACAACCGTCTTCTTCCATGGCTTCTGGTACGCAGAGTAACGACACTGAATTTTCATGGCCGGATTTGTTTGTCATCCCACGTAAGAGCAAGGATGACTTCCCCAGAGATCAATATGAAAGCTATTTTTCTGCCCTGGGGAAACTGCGGGATCAGGTCTCTTTCTCTTTCTCTCTCTCTTTTCTTTTTCCTCTTGGAAGAAATGATCAGTGGATTTGAAGTAATCTTTTCTTTGTCCTCTGCTACAGATTCTCGCCATGAATGGCCCTTCGTTTGCAAGGACCGTATCTGAACGTGATTGGTTAAAGAATTCTGCCAAGATTTGGGAGCTGGTGAAGAACTCCCCAGTGATAGCAGAGTACACCAGAACACTTCAAAGTTCTGGACTTTTTAGGAGGTAGCCTTTCCGGAGCCCTTGAAAGGATGTTTAGGGGCGGAAATGATAACCATCTTCTTAGGTGTATATTATATGACTCTCAATATTATTGGTAATATTATCAGCTAGTAACATGCTTAATAATAATAATAATAATAATTAAGTTGAGATTTAAACACGTTCACCTTTTTATTCTCTTTTATGATATCTAGTATTTATGTTTTAAACCATGTTTAATTAATTCTTCTTTATACAACTTTTTGTGGAGTCGTGGTCCATGAAGGGTGGAGTTATGACACATTTTTTTATTATTGCTATCTACGCGGAGAAATTTTTGATGAACTTTATAAACATTCTTACTATGGTGAAGAAATGTAAAAAGGGTTTGAATCTTCATCGAAGTAGTTCATGTGATTTTAAATATTCATGGAATTAATGAAAGTAGATCGTTGTTGTGGATCCTGAGAGCAATGTTTCGTCAAGCATAGTCTTCGAGATTCATGTTGGCTCAAGCCCTGGGAGAAAAAGAGCTGCAGAATCTGGGATTTCAGGCTTCAAGGTCATAGCAAAGCTGGGTCATGGAGTTCCCCAAGGAAGCCGACTCTTGATTTGCCACTGCTACTGATGATAACTCTCGTTACTTTCTCATGTCTAATATTCTGGGTTGGGTTGTTTGTTCCAATAGTGGAGGCTCAACTCAATAAAAAGGGTTGGTAGTATTTGTTTTATAAGTTTCATCTATAAATGCTGATCTTAATTCAGAAGAGTAATTGTCTCACTTATATGGTCAAATTATTTCACTTTTTTTTTTCCATGCCCAAATTTATATTATCCTGAGTACACTGTCTATGAGTATCATCAAGTGGGTCCACTACTTATCACATACCATGTGAAAGCAACTTATAATGGACTTAAACAATTTTTTTAATGCAGTACCCATGACATTGGGTGGTCCACTACCTATCCCACCTCATGGGAAAGTAACTTATAATGGACTTAAAATACTCTTTTTAATAAAGCGCTCATGACATTTTTGTTACGTGCCTTTGTCCAATTATATCAATTATATCATGTGACTTTAAGTTTCACTATTGTAACATGATTTAATATTGATTTTAAGAGAGATAAATGCATTAACTTATAAAAAAGATTATATGAATAATTCTAATAATGTGAAATAATAATTATTAATTATTCTTCATCCTCCAATGGAAATTGAATGGAAATTAGTTCAAAAATGATATATTACATTTAGCTTTTAAATATTACGTTTGATTATAAGCTTTTTGATATAATATTACAAAATTTACTTTCTTGACATGTGACCGTTGAATCAGGTGACTACCAGCGCACGCTGTACAGATTTGTTCTAGCGGCATATTTTCATCCGATCCAGAGATCCCACTCACTTCCTCCAGCACCACCAAAAATGAGTAGCACCGATCAACCTAGCCAGGACCCGGTGACCCATGAGCAAGAGCTAGGTGGAGAAGAAGAAGAAGAAGTGGGCAAATTGGCCGTACGCTTGGCAAATGCGGTGGTCCTTCCCATGGTTCTGAAGTCAGCGCTCGAGCTCGGCCTAATAGACATAATCTCTAACGCAGGCGTGGGTGTTTTCCTCTCGCCTCCCGAGATTGCGAACCAGCTGCCAACGAAGAACCCGGACGGGCCGGTTCTGCTGGACCGTATGCTACGTCTCTTGGCGAGCTATTCCATTCTCAAGTGCTTGGTGGTGACCAGAGAGGACGGAGAGGTTGAGAGGCTCTACGGTGCCGGACCCATTTGCAAGTTCCTTGTCAAGAATCCACATGGGGGCTCTGTTGCTCCCCTGTTCCTCTTGCACCACGATAAGGTCTTCATGGAGAGCTGGTGATCTCTGAAACCAAATTTGTCTCAAATTATTGATCATATCCTGTGCATGTGCATTTAGAAATATTGTTAAGTGAGCTTATTCAAAAGTTCATTCTTCTCAGGTACCACTTGAATGATGTTATTCTAGAAGGGGGGATTCCTTTTAACAGGGCATACGGGATGACAGCGTTTGAATACCCAGGAACAGATGAAAGGTTCAATCGGGTATTTAACCAGGCTATGTCAAATCACACTACCTTGATCATGAAGAAGATACTCAATGTGTACAAGGGGTTTGAAGGCCTTCAAGTGTTGGTTGATGTGGGTGGCGGAATTGGAGTTACCCTTAACCTTATTACTTCCAAGTATCCTCAGATTAAGGGCTTCAATTTTGATCTGCCTCATGTTTTAGCCGATGCACCTTCTTATCCAGGTGCTGCATCAATTCTTTCTTTGGTTGAGGGGCTTGATGATACCTTTAAGACGCACAAGTGTACATCAATATAGAGTGCCTTATCCATGTGTTTGATGGCTATCCCGTGATACTTGTGTCTGATGAGAACAAACTCATGCTTTCAATGCAAATATGCCATGACCGTCTTTACTTCAAGAAAAGATGCTTGTCCCATGACTAGATATGTCACCAAACATACTCGATAGCCTTTGTTAAGATATTAATTAAAAAAGTTAAAATTTTTATCTCCCATCAGGTTATATAATTTGGAGATTGATGGTCTAACATAATAGTAGCACGAGATCTTTATTTAAACCTTAGCTTCACTATTTTATCTTCCATCTCTGGTTAAAGTAGTTTTTATGTTGTATGATCATAGTGAAGGAAAGTATAAAATGTACATATAGATAATTAAGTTCTCTACTTTTTCTATTAATTTTAGCTTTCAATCATGTGATGATATAGGTGTGGAGCATGTTGGTGGAGATATGTTTGATAGCGTTCCAAGAGGAGATGCCATTTTCATGAAGGTAAGTTTAAATGGCTTTGTTAACCTTTGCTTTGCCTATTAGGTTTTCTTTTGTTGTTTTGAACTAAATATCTCTCATTTATGTTGTCAAAACTAACAAGGCAAAGTCTACTTATTTTTACTGAATTGACACCATATTTTATACTTGTTTCTCAAAGTTAAAAAAGTGAAAATTGATATGTTAGTCATACAGCACTGATCTTATTCCTTTTTTTTTTTGAGTTGGAAGATTTCTTGTGTTTACTAGTTTTGACTTAAAAGTGATTGCTATCTAGTTGTAAAGGAGATGATGGATGACCAACCTTTAGACGATGGCTCACTACCTGGCCTTGGGTCTCTACAGCAAGGAGATATCTTGTAGACTCATGTCCATGACACTGCATTTTTATATAAGGAGCATAATTCTATTTTCACAAATGTAGTGCATATGCATAATGGTTCGAAAATACTAATCTTGGTCTCTTTTATCCAAATTAATATAAAAGGCTAATAGAAAAGAAAATTTATACTCTTATGTGATTTGAAGAGATTTATTGTTAAATTACTTCAAGATAGTAGATTATGGATTAAGCCATATTATGCCATAGCTGTTGCCTTGATTGAGGCGATTATAGATCTCTGTTGAGTATACTAAGTACCTTTCCCCATATATTTCTCTCTCGCACACTTTCCCCCTGGTTACAATGGTTCAACCATGTGGCTCTGTTCCGATATGCAAAGTGAGGGGATTATTATAGAATAATTTTTTTTTGTTCTTATCCAAACATGTTCTCTCTTTCTTATCTCAGAACATACATTCATAATAGCAATCTATAGCCTAAGTTGATTATGGCTTTAAGTTTTTCATAGATATTGTTTTTGTACGTTTTATTTTATTAGTAGTCATCTGTTATGTGAATGAGGTTTTGAAACTTGCAGTGGATACTCCATGATTGGAGCAACGAGCATTGCCTTAAACTTCTCAAAAACTGCTGGAAAGCTCTTCCCAACTCTGGAAAAGTGATCATTGTGGAGTCAATTCTTCCTGTGGATCCTGAGAACAACGTTTCATCAAATATAGTCTTCGAGCAAGACTTATTCATGTTAGCTCAAAACCCGGGAGGAAAAGAGAGGACCCAGAAAGAGTTTGAGGCATTAGCTGCAAAATCTGGATTTTCCGGCTTTGAGGTAATATGTTGTGCTTACAACAGCTGGGTTATGGAGTTCCACAAAAGAGCTAACCCTTAATTAGCTAGAACCTCCTGTTTCTTTGTTTCGCTCCTGCTACTGGTTGCTCTTGTTACTTTGGGTCTGTCTGCTATTCTAGGTTGGGTTTGGCTGTAATAATAGCAGCTTTCAATCATATGCTGTGGGGAAAACTGCTGGGTTATGCAGTTCCACAAGAGAGCGGGCCCTTCATTTGCCAGAACCACCTGCATTTTTGTTTCGCCACTGCTTGCTACTTTGGATCTGTCTACTTTTCTAGGTTAGGTTTTGTTGCAATTATAGAAGCTTTCTATGGTATGCATTTTGTTAGAAAGTATATTTCCCTTTTAAAGTCCTTTTATAAAGAGTAAGATCGGAATTTCACAACAAGTTTCAAACCATATGGTAAATTCTAATAGCCATATGGTAAATTCATATATAATATATGTAACAAATTGTAGATAATGGAAAACATTTCAATACATATGACATTTGTCAATAATATAAATTTCTTACTTTATTAAATGGATACTTTATGATTAACATACTTTAAATCATAACTGAAGTGGAAAAATATAATGTATTATTTTGGATTTTGAGAGTAATACTTGAGAGTGAAAGGGAGAGACTGACAAGCTTCTATTGTCCAAAGGAAATACTAATTTCTCCATCCTCATGGCTTCAGGTATTACAACTACTTTTGAAATTTAAGACTCTTACATTCAATTGAGATGACTAATCATCAAAATTATCGTGCTGCTTTGGCTGATTATCCGTTTCCAGTCATCGTAGTGGTTCGTGAAGTTCTACAATTTTAGTGAATATTCGTGAAACCTATCCGTTGCTTGCTTCATGAACTTTTTTTTTTTATGTGAGAATGAACTTTTTAGGAGCCAAGTTTGCCATGGACTAGGCTGAAAGGTGGAAGTTCCAAACTGTAAATTTTTTCGGTGTGGGACAAGCAACATGCCACATGGGCTGCATCGGGACCCACGTCTTCTCCATAAATACGCTTAGAAGCCAATGGCATGTGACCGCGGAATCAAGCGACCATCAACCCAGGCCACACAAGAAGTACCTGCGCAAGAACAGAACTGCTGGAGGAGTACTTCCCTCCGATCCAGAGATCGCACTCAAATCCTCGGCGCACGCACAAAAATGACTAGCTCCGTCCAACCCAACCGGGACCCGGTGACCCACGAGCAAGAACTAGGAGAAGAAGAAGAAGTGAGTAAATTGGCCGTCCGCTCGGTAGGTGCACTAGTCCTTCCCATGGTTCTGAAGTCAGCGCTGGAGCTCAACCCAGTAGACATAATCTCTGACGCCGGCGTAGGAGTTTTCCTCTCGCCTTCCGAGATTGAAAGCCGGCTGCCCACCAAGAACTCGGACACACCGGTTCTGCCGGACCGCATGCTACGCCTTTTGGTGAGCTAGTCCATACTCAAGTGCTCACTGTGACCATAGAGGGCGGAGAGGTTGAGAGCCTCTATGGTGCGGGGTGTCACGGACTTAGCTGATCCGTGCGGCACCTAGGTCTCAGCAGAGAACTGGGTCAGCCTTTACTCGTTCAATAAACTACCTGAAAGCCGTGATGGGACGAATTGGTTAGTCCCGAGATAAGAGTACAAAGAGATTGCTCAAAGATACAGAGCCCACACAAGCACAAGTCTGAATATACATCTTTATTGAACCAGAGAATCATCCAAGTTACAAGCAAGCTAAGCAAACAGCTACAAGCAACTAGATAAGACTCTGCATGACCAACTAGGTTGGATTCTATACAAAGGGGTCGATTCGGCTAGATTGCAGCAGAAAGACATCAGAAAGTAAATACATAATATATATATATAGTAGATTACAAAACAAGGCACCACCAAAGTGGATGGCCCATTACAGGGAAAAACACCAGAGAACAGATGAGCTGCATCCTTGGTCGCCTGGGTACCTCGGCCCGTACTTCCAGTCCGGAACAATCTCCCCCACCTAAAAACAGCGACGCCCTCGTCGCGGTGTAGGCCACGAGGGTGAGGTTCATCGAGCATTATCCTTGGCTTGCCTGACCCCAACGACTCCTGACTCGTACTTCCGGCCGGTCTTCATCTTCACCGCAAATCTTCAATCTTCAGTTGGTGGTGCTCCTGCCGCTTCTAAGTATTCGTCAATTAAGTTTCTGAACTGCCATAGGTCCTCCTCGTTCTGCCAGGATATAGTCGTGTCAGGTCGGCCTTTCCACTTGACGCGGAATTGCCTCTTTGGGATGGATCGCCTCTTGCGGAAGATGCGGTCTCCTACAATCTTTTCTACTTCTCCATCAAAGGATGCTAGCATAGCGGGAGGAGCCCGCTTGGACTCATTTCTCTGTGGTTCCGCCTTGTCGGCGTGGAATGGCTTCAACATGCTGACATGAAAGACTGGGTAGATTCGGAGTGTGGCTGGAAGGAGTAGCCGATAAGCCACCTTCCCAATCTTCGCCCTAACTTCAAACGGTCCAGCATACTTCCTCACCAATCCCTCGTGAAGGGGTCGGTAAGCCTTGTACTGAAAAGGGAGGAACTTCACTAGGACTTGATCTCCAATGTTGTAGGCAGCTGGCCTCCGCTTCACGTCAGCCCACTTCTTCATTCTCTTAGCCGCCTTATTTATGTACGACTTCGCCAAATCTGAGTTCCTACTCCAGGATCTCGCAATCTCGTGGGCGCTGTAACACTGCTTAGACGCTTTGGCCTTTATAGTCGGCGGGGTCAGCGGCTGCTGCCCCGTCACTAATTCAAAGGGGCTCTTGTTGGTCGACTCGCTCGTCTGTAGGTTGTAAGAGAACTGGGCTACATCCAAAAACTTTACCCAATTCCTTTGATTCTCCCCAACGAAGTGTCTCAAATATAATTCTACTAAACTGTTGACCCTCTCTGTCTGCCCATATGTTTGAGGATGAAAAGCCGTAGAGAACCTAAGTTCTGTGCCCAAGAGGCCAAACAGTTCCTTCCAGAGTCGACTAGTGAACCGAGGATCACGGTTGCTCACAATGTTCCGGGGCAGCCCCCAGTATTTCACTACATGCTTGAAGAAAAGGCGAGCTGCGACTTCTGCGGAGCACTCCATAGGAGCCGGTATAAACGTCCCATACTTAGATAGACGATCCACCACCACAAAAATCGAACAACACCCCTCTGACTTGGGCAAGCAAGTGATGAAGTCCATTGAAATGCTCTCCCATGGTCGAGTCGGTATTGGTAATGGCTCCAGTAGTCCCGCATGAGCCTTCTTCTCCGGCTTGTCTTGTTGACAAACGAGGCAAGTCTTCACAAACAACTCAACTTGATCTCGCATGTCTGGCCAATAATACGAGGCTTCCAGAAGAGCCCTCGTCCTCCTTTGTCCAGGGTGTCCCGCCCATAATGTGTCATGGTGCTCGCCGATAAGTCTTCGACGAAGGTCTTGCCACTTCGGCACATACAGGCGTCGCCCTTTTGTGTAGAGCAATCCGTCTTCCATCCAGAATTGCTTAGTCTTCCTTTCCTCTACTAACTGTACTAGTTGTTTAGCCACTGGATCGTGGCTCATCCCTTCCTTTATCAACGGCATCACATCGCTCTCCACTATGCTCAAAGCCGCTAGTTCCATCTTCCGACTAAGAGCATCAGCCACCACATTGGCCTTTCCCGGCTTGTAAACCATGGTGTAGTTGAATTCAGCCAGAAAATCCTGCCATCTGGCTTGTTTAGGTGACAACTTCTTCTGAGTCTGGAAGAAGCTTGTGGCCACGTTATCCGTCTGGATCACAAACTGAGAACCCAGTAGGTAGTGGCGCCACGTCCTGAGGCAGTGAACAACTGCCGTCATCTCTTTCTCCTGAACCGTGTACTTGCGTTCCGCTTCATTCAGCTTTCGACTCTCAAAGGCGATAGGATGTCGGCCTTGCATAAGTACCCCTCCAATGGCATAATCAGAAGCATCAGAGTGTACCTCGAATGGCTTTGAGAAGTCTGGTAGAGCTAGCACTGGTTCCTTAGTCACCGCAGTCTTTAAGTTTTCGAAGGCCTGCTGGCATACCTCCGTCCAATCCCACGGATTGGATTTCTTCAGTAGATCTGTCAAAGGGGTTGCCCTCGCGGAGAACCCTGCAATAAAGCGCCGATAGTAGTTGATTAGACCAAGGAAGGATCTCAACTCTGTAACCTTAGAAGGGGCTTCCCAATCTTGGATGGCTCTTACCTTAGCAGAGTCCATCCGCAGAGTGCCCTGGCTAATCACGTGGCCCAAGAAGTGAACTTCTTCCTGGGCAAACGAACACTTCTCCCTTTTAAGATATAGTTGATTCTCGCGTAACACCTTGAACAAGACCTTCAGGTGTTCCGCGTGCTCTTCCAGTGAATTGCTGTAGACAACAATGTCATCTAGGTAAACGACCATGAATTTATCCAAGTATGGGTGAAGTAAATTATTCATAAGGGTGCAAAATGTCGCCGGGGCGTTGGTTAGCCCGAATGGCATGACAAGCCACTCATAGGAGCCGTACCTGGTTACGCAGGTAGTCTTTGGCTCGTCTCCAGCTGCAATTCGAACTTGATGATAGCCCGAACGCAAGTCCACCTTGGTAAAGTACCGGGCGTGTCCCAGCCGATCAAATAGGTCTCCAATCAAGGGGATTGGGTACTTATTTTTCACGGTCACCTTGTTCAGTGCCCGGTAGTCAATGCAGAGTCGTAAAGACCCATCCTTTTTGGCCTGGAATAATACTGGTGCGCCGAAAGGGGCCTTCGCTGGTCGGATGTACCCCGTGTCCAGCAAAGACTTTAACTGTTTTCTGAGCTCCTCCAGCTCAGGTGGCGCCATTCTGTATGGAGCTTTTGCTGGTGGCTTCACCCCGGGCTCCAATTCAATCATGTGATCTACCTCTCTTCTGGGAGGTAGTTGTTTTGGTAACTCTGGGGGCATCACATCCCCATTCTCTGCTAACAGTTCGGCTATTCCTCTCGGGAGATTCTCATCACTCACATCCCCTGACTCCTTCAACACAGCCAAGTAAGTTTGTCCACCCTTCCGTATGCTCTTCTTAAACTGCATCGCGGAAAGGCTCTGCTGGGTTTGCACTGTATCTTGGGTCTTGATTATCGAAGACATGTCGCCTGCAAGGATGCACAGACAATTGTGTGCGGCAAAGATAGATGCGCCTGACACTCGGAGAAAATCTAGTCCGAGGACAAACTTATAATCATCCATCGTGACCACCGTGAAATTCAATTTTCCTCTCCATTTGCCAACATGAACCATCACATCCTCAGCTACTCCTATAACCGGCCACGGTGCATTGTTTACAGTCTTTAGCGCCCCAACATCCTTCCTTACCTTCATGCCAAGTCTCTTTGCCTCTGATGGTGTGACGAAGTTATTCGTTGCTGCTGAGTCCACCAAGGCCTTGGTAAGTTTCTCATTGACCGCACATTCGATGTACATCAGTGAGCGTGCAGTGGATGTTGAAGTCTCGCTTTTCATTGTGTTGAAAACTTGAAGAGCCATCGTCTGTTCTTCTTCAAGCGGAAGCTCCTCTGGGTTTAGAGCTTTTCCTGCCGGGTCTGCACGTATGGCCTCTGTTTGTACAACGGCATTCAAAGCCTTGTTTCGATTCTGGGGGCAGAACCGCATTGTGTGGTTCCCATTACAGATAAAGCACGGTCCATGGAGTCTACCTTGACCAGGTGCAAATCTGTTCCCATTTCCCCCGTTCTGACTTGGCGGAGCCCTGTATCCCCTGTTTTGATTCACCGGGGTTCTGTTGGCCCCACTTCCAGGGCTCTCTCCCCGAGTTGGCTGTCTCTTGTCTCTAAAGTCTGTGGGCCTGCGATCCCGTAATGACTCCACGATCGAGATGGCCTGACTTAATGAGCGCACATCTCTCTTTTCCACTTCATCTTTGGCCCACTTCTGAAGTCCAATCTTGAAGAAGTATAGCAATCCTTCCTCTTCCATATTCGGTAGGTATACCGTTGCCTCTGTGAAGGCCTTCACATACGCCTCTAGAGTGGAGGTATGGTTCAGGAAGCGAAGGGTGTCGTATGCCCTCTCATTTACATTTAGAGGCATGAATTGTTTCTTTAGAGCTGACTTAAAAGCTTCAAATGTGTTGATAACTTCACCACCGTTCGTTGCCTCCGTGCATCTCCGTCGCCACCACGCATTTGCGTTGCCTATGAGGTAGCAAACTGCAGTCTGCACCTTGAACGAGTCCTCCCGGATGTAAGTCATCCCGAAGTAATGTTCTAGGTGCCAAATGAAATTCTCAATCTCTGTGGCGTCCCGATTGCCGTTATAGTACACCGGCTTCGGGGCGTCGTGGGTTGACCCGACAGTATTGTTGGGTCTCGATCGAAGCTGTGTTACTTCTTCACGAACTCCAATCATCTGTTGTTCTATCCGGTTGATAAAATCTTCGTTTAGGCCAAGCCTAGTTTCAAAGTGTGCCAACGTAGAGCATTTTGATGTCAACTCTGTGATTTGGCTTTTTAGCACCGCCGTTTCGGCTCTTGATGATTCTACTTCTTTCTCCAAGATCTTTAGTTTCTCCTCCAAAGGGCTTTCTGTACTGCTTGAGGGAGCCGCGCGTTTTGATTTCTTCTTTGGAGGTTGTCCAGTGGTTACATTTGCAGATGCCATGCTTCGGTCCGTCCTGGGCGAACCTGGCTCCTTGATACCAACTGTCACGGACTTAGCTGATCCGTGCGGCACCTAGGTCTCAGCAGAGAACTGGGTCAGCCTTTACTCGTTCAATAAACTACCTGAAAGCCGTGATGGGACGAATTGGTTAGTCCCGAGATAAGAGTACAAAGAGATTGCTCAAAGATACAGAGCCCACACAAGCACAAGTCTGAATATACATCTTTATTGAACCAGAGAATCATCCAAGTTACAAGCAAGCTAAGCAAACAGCTACAAGCAACTAGATAAGACTCTGCATGACCAACTAGGTTGGATTCTATACAAAGGGGTCGATTCGGCTAGATTGCAGCAGAAAGACATCAGAAAGTAAATACATAATATATATATATAGTAGATTACAAAACAAGGCACCACCCAAGTGGATGGCCCATTACAGGGAAAAACACCAGAGAACAGACGAGCTGCATCCTTGGTCGCCTGGGTACCTCGGCCCGTACTTCCAGTCCGGAACAAGGGGCCCATTTGCAAGTTCTTCATGGAGAGCTGGGGATCTCTGAAACCAAATTTGTTTCAAATTATTGATCATATCCTGAGCATGTGCACTTAGAAATATATTTTTCTGCCCTGGGGAAACTGCGGGATCATGTCTCTTTCTCTCTCTTTTCTTTTTCCTCTTGGAAGAGTTGGTCACTGGGTCTAAAGTAAACTCTTCTTTATCCTCTGCTACGGATTCTCTCCATGAATGGCCCTTCGTTTGCAAGGACTGTATCTGAACGTGATTGGTTAAAGAATTCTGCCAAGATTTGGGAGTTGGTGAAGAACTCCCCAGTGATTGCAGAGTACAGCAGAACACTTCAAAGTTCTGGACTTTTTAGGAGGTAGCCTGTCCGAAGCCCTTCAAAGGATGTTTTGGGGAGGAAATGATGACCATCTTCTTAGGTGTAAATTATATTACTCTTAATGTTACTGGTAATATTATCAGGTAGTAAAATGCAAAATAATAATAATTAAGTTGAGATTTAAGTACGTTCACTTTTTTATTCTCTTTTCTGATATCTAACATTTATGTTTTAAACCATGATATTAAGATTTCCTTTGATGAAACCATGTTTAATTAATTTTTATTTTTACAACTCTTTGTGGATTCATGGTCCAAGAAGGGTGGAGTTTGACATACTTTTTGAAATATTTTATTTTAATTACTAAGGTTGGCCTATTTATTTCTATCTGTGCGGAGAGATTTTTAATGAACTTTATAAACATCCTTACGATGGTGAAGAAATGTAAATGGGTTTGAATGTTCATCAAACTAGTTCATGTGATTTTGAATTTTCATGGAATTAATAAAAAGTAGATTGTTCTTGTGGATCCTAAGCGCAATGTTTCGTCAAACATAGTCTTCGAGGTTCATGTTGGCTCAAGCCCTGGGAGAAAAAGAGCTGCAGAATGTGGGGTTTCAGGCTTCAAGGTTGGCTTATTATACAAAGTACCAAACTTTGTATGTAAAATGGGCTAACAAGCGTGGCATCCAAGTTCAGAGATCGTGGCACTCTCTCGGTGTTTGCATGCGGTGCAATGGCTCCTGCAGCTGGACGTGGAGTTCTCCCGCGAGAGGCTTGTCCGTGTGCTGTCAAGAATTCAAAGCAGTGCGGGGGATCTTCATCGTTCCTTGTTGAACGTGACATGCAGTGCGATGGACCTTTATCATTCCATGTTTGAACCTGGTAATAACATATAAAGGGTTGGCTTGGCACATTCTTCAAGATCAGATGGCTTCATCCTTCCTTAGAACTACTTGTTTCTTCCATCATGACAATTCTGCACAATTTTCCGTCAGCTGCACTGTTGTATTGCGGGCTGCACTCCTTTAGCTTCGTGATATTGTGGGCAGCTAATATAGTTTCAACTTTACCATCACGCCCCCTTAAACTATCAATCGGATGATGCAATAGACTTGGATCTTTCTATCATCAGTGACTACCAGCCCGCGCTATACAGTTTTGTTCTACCGGGATATTTTCATCCGATCCAGAGATCCCACTCACTTCCTCCAGCACTACCAAAAATGAGTAGTTCCGATCAACCTAGCCGGGAACCGGTGACCCATGAGCGAGAGCTAGGAGAAGAAGAAGTGGGCAAATTGGCCGTACGCTTGGCAAATGCGGTGGTCCTTCCCATGGTTCTGAAGTCAGCGCTCGAGCTCAACCTAATAGACATAATCTCTACCGCCGGCGTAGGTGTTTTCCTCTCGCCTTCCGAGATCGCGAGCCGGCTGCCCACCAAGAACCCGGACGGGCCGGTTCTGCTGGACCGTATGCTACGTCTCCTGGCGAGCTATTCTATACTCAAGTGTTCACTGGTGACCAGAGAGGACGGGGAGGTCGAGAGGCTCTATGGTGCCGGACCCATTTGCAAGTTCCTTGTCAAGAATTCACATGGAGGCTCTGTTGCTCCCTTGTTCCTCTTGCACCACGATAAGGTCTTCATGGAGAGCTGGTGATCTCTGAAACCAAATTTGTCTCAAATTATTGATCATATCCTGCGCATGTGCACTTAGAAATATTGTTAAGTGGGCTTATTCAAAAGTTCATTCTGCTCAGGTACCACTTGAATGATGCTATTCTAGAAGGGGCGATTCCTTTCAACAGGGCATACGGGATGACGGCGTTTGAACACCCAGGAACAGATGAAAGGTTCAATCGGGTATTTAACCATGCTATGTCAAACCACGCTACCTTGATCATGAAGAAGATACTCGAAGCGTACAAGGGGTTTGAAGGCCTCCAGGTGTTGGTTGATGTGGGTGGTGGAATTGGAGTTACCCTTAACCTTATTACTTCCAAGTATCCTCAGATTAAGGGCTTCAATTTTGATCTGCCTCATGTTTTAGCCGATGCACCTTCTTATCCAGGTGCTGCATCAATTCTTTCTTTGGTTGAGCGGCTTTGATGATACCTTTAAGACGCGCACGTGTACATCAATAAAGAGTGCCTTATCCATGTGTTTGATGGCAATCCGTGATTCTAGTGTCTGATGAGAACAAACTCATGCTTTCAATGCAAATATGCCATGACCGTCTTTACTTCAAGATGCTTGTCCCATGACTAGATATGTCACCAAACATACTCGATAGCCTTTGTTAAGATATTAATTAAAAAAGTTAAAATTTTCATCTCCTAACGTTTATATAATTTGGAGATTGATGGTCTGACAAAATACTAGCACAAGATCTTGATTTAAACCTTAACTTCATTATTTACCTTGCATCTCTAGTTAAAGTAGTTTGTATGTTGTATGATCATAGGGAAGGAAAGTGTAAAATGTACATATAGATAATTAAGTTTTCTACTTTTTCTATTAGTATTAGCTTTCAATCATGTGATGATATAGGTGTGGAGCATGTTGGTGGAGATATGTTTGATAGCGTTCCAAGAGGAGATGCCATTTTCATGAAGGTAAGTTTAAATGGCTTTGTCAATCTTTGCTTCACTTATTAGGTTTCCTTTGTTGGTTTGAACTAAATGCCTCTCATTCATGTTGTCAAAACTAAAAGGGTAAAGTCTACTTATTTCTATTGAATTGATACCTTATTTTACATTTGTCTCTCAGAGTTAAAATTATGATAATTGATATCTTAGTCATATGACACATTGATATTAACATTTTTTTTTCTTGAGTTGTAAGGTTTCTTGTCTTTACTAGTTTTGACTTAAAAGTGACCACTATCTAGTTATAGAGGAGATGATAGATGACCAACCTTTAGATGATGGCTCATTACCTAGCCTTGGGTCTCAGTTGATATCTCATACTCATGTCCATGACAAGGTATTTTTATGTAAGGAGCATAATTCTATTTTCACAAATTGAATGCATATGTATAATGGTTAGAACATATTAATATTGGTATCTTTTATCCAAATTAATACAAAAGGCTAATAGAAAGGAAAATTTAGAGTCTTATATGATTTGAGGAGATTGATTGTTAAATTACTTCAAGATAATAGATTATGAATTAAGCCATATTATGCCATAACTGTTCCCTTGTTTGAGGCGATTATAGATTTCTGTTGAGTATACTAAGGACCTTTCCCCATATATTTCTCTCTTGCATACTTTTCCCTTGGTTACAATGGTTCAACCATGTCGCTCTATTCCGGTTTGCAAGGTGAAGGGATTATTATAGAACAAAACTTATTTATTCTTATCCAAACATGTTCTCTCTTTCTTATATTAGAACATACGTTCACAATAGCAATCTATAGCCTAAGTTGATTATGGCTTTAAGTTTTTCATAGATCTTGTATTTGTACGTTTTATTATGTTAGTAGTCATCCGTTATATTAATGAGGTGTGGGAAATTGCAGTGGATACTCCATGCTCGGAATGATGAGCATTGCATGAAACTTCTGAAAAACTGCTGGAAAGCTCTTCCCAACTCTGGAAAGGTGATCATTGTGGAATCCATTCTTCCTGTGGATCCTGAGAACAAAGTTTCGTCAAATATAGTCTTCGAGCAAGACTTGTTCATGTTAGCTCAGTGCCCAGGAGGAAAAGAGAGGACCCAGAAAGAGTTCGAGGCATTAGCTGCAAAATCTGGATTTTCCGGCTTTGAGGTTATATGTTGCGCTTACAACAGCTAGGTTATGGAGTTCCACAAAAGAGCTAACCCTTAATTAGCTAGAACCCCCTGTTTCTTTGTTTCGCCCCTGCTACTGGTTGCTCTTGTTACTTTGGGTCTGTCTGCTATGTTAAAATTTAATCGATCTCTAATGAGATTGAAAAACCAAGATCTGCGTAGTCAGATCTAAAACACCAAATAAAAATAAGAAATAAGAAATAAACATATCGTATTTCAATCTCTTAGGAAGATTCACAAATGCAAAATCAATCTTCAGGTTAAGTTCATATCCTCTATTCTCACTCCGTAGGCACTGGCTTGATGAGAGAAGCTAAAGGGTTGCGGCTTGAAGAATGAAGCCTCCTCTAACCCTAATGCCTGAATAATGTGCTTAAATAGTATGAGCTAGAGGATAGGACCTAGCCCTAGCCTTATGTGCCACCAAATAGGCCCACTCATCACAGCCCTATTTAGTTAGCCACGGCCCACACTAGCCAGTCCATATTCATTAAATGGATTCTTAAGTCTCACTTTATTAGACCAACAATAATATAAGCCCACTTTATGAAAAACTCAAAAATTATGCTAACATGCTATTCTAGGTTGAGTTTGGTTGTAATAATAGAAGCTTTCAATCATATGCTGTGGGCAAAACAGCTGGGTTATGCAGTTCCATAAGAGAGCCGGCCCTTCATTTACCAGAACCACCTGCTTTTTGGCTTTGCTTCTGCTTGCTACTTTGGATCTGTCTACTTTTCTAGGCTAGGTTTTGTTGTAATTATAGAAGCTTTCTATGGTATGCATTTTGTTAGAAAGTATATTTCCCTTTTATAAAGAGTAAGATAGGAATTTCACAACAGGTTGCAAACCATATGGTAAATTCTAATAGCCATATGGTAAATTCATATATAATAAATGTAACAAATAGTATATAATGTAAAACATTTCAATGCATATGACACTTGTCAATAATATAAATTTCTTACTTTATTAAATGGATACTTTATGATTAACATACTTTAAATCATAATTGAAGTGGAAAAATATAATGTATTATTTTGGATTTTGAGAGTAATACTTGAGAGTGAAAGGGAGAGACGGACAAGCTTCTATTGTCCAAAGGAAAAACTAATTTCTCCATCCTCATGGCTTCAGGTATTACAACTACTTTTGAAATTTAAGACTCTGACATTCAATTGGGATGACTAATCATCAGATTATCGTGCTGCTTTGGCTGATTATCCGTTTCCAGTCATCGTGGAGGGTCGCGAAGTTCTACAATTTTAGTGAATATTCGTGAAACCTATTACGATTGCACTGTGCAACGTTCCTGCTTAAAGGAACAAAGTTTGATATTTGTTCTTTGATCGACTACCCCAGGGGGACAGTACAAGTTATAAAAGGGTTTGATGATACCTTTAAGACGCACAAGTGTACGTCGATATAGAGTGCCTTACCCATGTGTTTGATGGCTATCCCGTGATTCTAGTGTCTGATGAGAACAAACTCATGCTTACGATGCATGTTAAAGTAACCTGTTGTTCTATGATCCTAGTGAAGAATGTGTTAAAAGTAGATATAGATAATTAAGCTCTCTACTTCTTCTACCTGTTTTAGCTGTTAATCATGTGATAATATAGGTGTGGAGCATATTGGAGGAGATATGTTTCATAGCGTTCCCAGAGGAGATGCCATTTTCATGAAAGTAAGTTTAAATGGCTTTGTCATCCTTTGCTTCACTTATTAGGTCTTACTTTGTACGTTTTATGTTGTTAGCAGTTTCATCTGTTATGTTAATGAGGTGTTTGAACTTTCAGTACTCGGAACGATGAGCATTGCCTGAAACTTCTTAAAAGCTGCTGGAAAGCACTTCCCAACTCTGGAAAGGTGATCATTGTGGAATCAATTCTTCCCGTGGATCCTGAGAACAAAGTTTCGTCAAATATAGTCTTCGAGCAAGACTTGTTCATGTTAGCTCAGTACCCAGGAGGAAAGGAGAGGACCCCGAAAGAGTTTGAGGCATTAGCTGCTAAATCTGCATTTTCTGGCTTTCAGGTCGTATCTTGTGCTTACAACAGCTGGGTTATGGAGTTCCACAAGTGAGCTGGCCCTTCATTTATCACAACCACCTGTTTGCTTGTTTCGCCGCTGCTACTGCTGCTCCTGTTACTTGGGCTGTGTCTACTATTCTGGGCTGGGGCTTCTTGTCGTAATGGTAGAAGCTTTCTGCCGTGCGCATCTCCATCGAGATAGTAGGAGTTTACTGTACCTTCTCGTCGAAGGATCAGGAAAAAGAAGATGAGTGCGCACCTTGGGCCAGCATGATTTGTACGATCGGAAATAGAAGATGTGACTGTAAACGAGGATGTCCTTTTTGTAAACGTATTTGGAAGCCAATGGCATTTACAATAGAATGGCAGTACTTTTCTAATATTTAATTTCAGATGAATAAATCTAATGAAATTAGTAGAATGATTTGCTATATGAATTTTACATTTTAAAGTGGTTTGTCAGGAGATATATACCCTAATATGAAACTCAGTGGTGTACTAATTTTAAAATAGTGACTTTTTTTCTTTTGCTTTCTTGTATACTTGAAAGTAACTTGTAATAAATTTAAACTTTAGATATATTTCTTTTAACAATAAATTCAAAATCTAGATGATTGGACACACTGCGTGAAGGGTGAAGGGTAAAGCAGGCGATTGTGGTTGAAAGACAATCACGTGGAAATTGGATCATGTGGACTATCAACTGGAGTCAGCAGAAACTACAAGAATGAAAGTCTGAATTATTGTAAAGTTGTGCGAAACCTGGGCTTCTTTTTCCGTCGTTCCCATCGGACACAAAACGTCTACGGGGATATAGGGTCGTGCTTACGTCCTGCCGCACGGCGAAAAATGAGTAGCTCCGACCAACCCAACCGAGACCCGGTGACCCACCAGCGAGAACTCGAAGAAGAAGAAGAAGTGGGCAAATTGGCCGTCCGCTTGGCAAATACAGTGGTCCTTCCCATGGTTCTGAAGTCAGCACTCGAGCTGAATCTAATCGATATAATCTCAGACGCCGGCACAGGCGTTTTCCTCTCGCCTTCCGAGATTGTGAGCCGGCTGCCCACCAAGAATCCAGACGCGCCTGTTCTGCTGGACCGTATGCTGCGCCTCTTGGCGAGCTATTCCATACTCAAGTGCTCGCTGGTGACCGGAGAGGACGGAGAGGTTGAGAGGCTTTATGGTGCGGAGCCTATCTGCAAGTTCCTCGTCAGAAACACACATGGAGGCTCTCTTGGTCCCCTGTTGCTCTTGCTCCACGATAAGATTTTCATGGAGAGCTGGTGATCTCTGAAACCAAATTTGTTTCAAATTATTTATCATATTCTGTGCATATGCACTTAGAAATATAGTTAGAAGGCTTATTCATAGGTCTTCTTGATCAGGTACCACTTAAATGATGTTATTCTAGAAGGGGGAATTCCTTTCAACAGGGCATACGGGATGACAGCGTTTGAATACCCAGGAACAGATGAAAGGTTCAATCGGTTATTCAACCAGGCTATGTCAAACCAAACTACCTTGGTCGTGAAGAAGATACTCGACGTGTACAAGGGGTTAGAAGGCCTTCAATCGTTGGTTGATGTGGGTGGCGGAATTGGAGTTGCCCTTAAGCTTATCACTTCCAAGTATCCTCAGATTAAGGGAATCAATTTTGATCTGCCTCACGTTTTGGCTGATGCACCTTCTTATCCAGGTCTGCATCATTCTTCCGTTGGTTTAGCGGTCTGATGATACCTTTAAGATGCAAAAGTATTCAACCAGTACAGTGTACAGTATTCACGCGCTTGATGCCTATCCCTTGACTCTAGTGTCTGATGAGAAGAAACTCGTGCTTACGATGAAAATATTCCATGACTGTCTTTATCCCATGATCAGATATGTCGCCGAACCTACTTGATAGCCTTTGTTAATATATTAATTAAAAATGTTAAAGTTTTCATCTACTTTTAGTTTCTATTATTGGGAGATTTATGGTTTAAAGTAATCACAAGATCCTGATTTAAACCTTTACTATTGATCTTCCATCTCTAGTAAAAGTAACTTGCGTGTTCTATGGTCCTAGTAAAGGAAAGTGTTAAACATAGATATAGATGATTAATCTCTTTACTTTTTCAATTCGGTTTAGCTATTAATCACGTGATGATATAGGTGTGGAGCATGTTGGTGGAGATTTTTTTGATTGCGTTCCAAGAGGAGATGCCATTTTCATGAAGGTAAGTTTTAATGGCTTTGTCATCCTTTGCTTCACTTACTAGGTTTTATTTTGTTGTTTTAAACTAAATAAATATTTCATTTATGTTGTCAAAACTACAAAGACAGTTTACTTATTTCTACTAACTTGACACAGTATTTCACAAATTTAAAAGAAAAGAGAACAACTAATACTCTCAGTTATACAACACATTGGTATTATCTTTTTTTTTTTTTTTTCTAACACTCCCTATTAGATAGAAGTGGAAGGTTTCTCACGTTATGAGTTTGAACTTGAAACTAACCACTATCTAGTTACAGAGGATATCATGGAAAACCAATATGTTGATGGCGCATAACCTAGACTTATGGCCATGAGAGGGCATTTTTACATAAGGAGCATAATTCCATTTTCACAAATCTAATGCTCAAGCATAATCGTTAGGAAATATTATTGTTGGTTTCTTATATCCAAATTGATACAAAAGCATAATGGAAAGGACAATTTAGCGTCTTGATTTGAAAAGATTGATTGTTATTATTCAAGCTAAACAAAGTGTTAATTCATTAGGAATAAAGTAATTTCCCCAAACTAAAGTAAGTTCATAGATTAAATAACTTCAAGATAATAGGTTATGGATTAAACCGCATCATGCCATAACCATTGTTTTGATTGATGAGATTATGGATCTTTGGGAGTCTACAAAGAGAACTTTCCCCATATATTTTTCTCTCGCACACTCTCCTTATGGCCATTTTTGTGGTATGTTACTGGGAAGGATTACAGTTATTCAACAACTTTGGCATCAGTGCGGCCATGGAGCCGGGAAGTGGTTACAATGGTTCAACTCTCTTTTCTGGTCTGCAAAGTGAAGAGCTTATTTTAGAAAAAAAAATTTATTTGCTCTTCTCTAGACATGCTCTCTCTTCCTTATTTCAGCATAGTACCAGTAGCACACTATAGCCTCAATTGAATATGGCTTAAAGTTCTTCATAGATCTTGTTTTTGTACCTTTTCTATTGTTAGTAGTTTCATCCATTTTTTTAACGAGGTGTTGGAACGTGCAGTGGATACTCCATGATTGGAGCGATGAGCATTGCCTAAAACTTCTCAAAAACTGCTGGAAAGCTCTTCCCAACTCCGGAAAAGTGATCATTGTGGAATCACTTCTTCCTGTGGATCCTGAGAATAAAGTTACGTCACATATTGTCTTCAAGCAAGACTTGTTCATGTTAGCTCAAAACCCAGGAGGAAAAGAGAGGACCCAGAAAGAGTTTGAGGCATTGGCTGCAAAATCAGGATTTTCTGGCTTTGAGGTCATATGTTGTGCTTACAATAGCTGGGTTATGGAGTTCCACAAGAGAGCTGATCCTTAATTTTCTAGAACCACCTGTTTGTCTTTGCTACTGCTCCTAGCAGCTCGTGTTACTTTGAGTTTGTATTATTCTAGGTTGGGATTTGTTGTTGTAATAAATAGGCACGAATTCAAGTTAATAGTTTGACTTCGCAAGCATAATCACCTCTTCTTTAAGATAAACCGAGTTTTATCGAACCGTCCCAAGAGATACATTGTCTGTGCTTGCCCTGATGAGGACATGGGCCTGCTCCATGCGACTGATTGTTGTCGGAAGACTATTCTTCCCTTTCTTTGCTTACATAGTAGTATTAATTTTACGTTCTTCTTTGAGCTCTTTGCTCCGATCACAAATTTGATGTCCCGGTGTATGTGTGCTGAGTTGCTTCTCTCTTGTGCCGAGAACAAGGCAGGAGTTCACAGCGTATAAAGCTGACTCCAAACCTGTCCTCTTAATATTAAGAAGTCAAGGGGGACTCTCTTGTTTTCATCAGTGGACCTCCCTCCTAGTATGTGTTTGATAAGTAAAGTACGTTACTATAAATTCAGTTAACGAAAAAGAGAGTTGAGGCTTTTTGTGAAGAAGAACGCTCAGAATCGATATCACTTGCAAATCTTTGTTAACCACCATTATTGACTTTTGGTATATAACTTTAAGGCAGTTCAGGAGAAAAAGAACTTGACAGTGGCTTAAAGTTCAGGAGAATAAGTTCACGAAAACTCAATAAAAAATCTAGGTAAGTAATCTCGCTTTTTTGTTGTGTGAACAGATTAAAGGGAAGAGGGAATTCGTGCTCTTCGTCTGTTCCTTACCCGGAAGTAACCCTTTCATTTCGAGAAGCCATTGTTGGTGATTAAATGGTGTAAAAGATAACCCAAAGGTCACCTTCCATTTTCTTTCCCTGATCAAAAAGCAGATGTCTTTGCTAGCTGAGTAGTGGTTTTGTTTGTCCTACGCAAATAGCATTCTCAGAATCCTAATATGGCATATGCTTAATTTTACGAATATTGTGTATGTCTATAATATAAATAGATAAATACCATTTACGGAATTACACAATCCATGGTATTATTAGGGTCATACATAACATTGCTTTACAAACTTATAAGTTCTTAGAATTACATATAGCAAAAACTAGCAACAAACAGTTATACTTGAGCTTCATTCCCCAATTCAACTACACACATTCCATGGTTTCTTTGTTGCCATAGCAAAACTCCATGTAGTGACTTGGCCATTGGTTTCCAATGACATAGAAACCTTTGGCATATGCATTTCATTGAAGGTCGAGACTTTGGCTCGACATGTAGGCACTGGTCTAATATTTGAGGAAGGGATTGCCTTGAGAAGAGGATGATGATAATGAGGTCAAGAGTTTTGTTGGATATTTTCTCACTAATATTTCTAGTGTCACCAATCCAAAACTATAAGCATCACCTTTTTTAGTAACTTTCTTCGTATAGGCAAATTATGCATAAATAGGAATTTAATAAAAGTACTGAGTGTTTAGTCTAATTAACATCTCAATTGCATTTATCTAAATTCTATCTTTTATCATTTCACTATAATACCCAACACCACTATACTTACCTTAATATCTATTTTTGTAATTATAGTGTTTATCTTTTGCCACTAACACCTTCCATAAAGGGCCTATTGGCAATAGTGACCTTAGTGTTTGATTCAATTTGGTACTCTCTCACTTTTCTCTCACCTATTCTCCAAAAGACCTTGGAGCCAATCAAGGCTACTATCAAACGAAATTACTCTTTTGACAGCTTGTCATTATAAATCTGAACAATTTTTTGTCTTACTCTATTTAATCTTTCACCCATCTTTGTTATAACAACAAGAAAAATAAAAATAAAAACTCATTCTAAATCTATGCATCATTTACAAGTATAAAAATACTTAAATCCAAAAAAAAAAAAAAAAGAATCTAGCAATGGAACTTAGGCTTTTTATTGGTTTTTGCAATATAGTGCAAAAGTTGCACACATATAAAGAATGATTCCTTTTTGGTTTTTTGATTTCATTTATTTTCACTAGCCTTTTTTGTTTTAGATTAATTTCATTTGTTGTTATGTGCCACTTATCATGAATTAACCACAATGGAGATCACACCTTTTGGTCCTTACTTTTATGTTTCACATAGATACCTAAGACAAAGAACATAAATTAATAAAGATAAATATCATTGCAAAAAGGAAAAAAGAACAAGCTTACTTAGGGCACTATAACCATAAATGCCTACAACCAAAGTCTGAAAAGGACTTAGCCATATAATTTATATGTTACTCAAATAGGCCTGACTCATCACAGTCCTATTAGGTAAACACTTGCCTACACCAATACCTCCATATTTGTTATGAATAAGAACATTTATGTCACCTTAATAGACCATATTAAAATTACATTAATATATCCAAGTAAAAGATGTTTATAATGACCATTGATGTAAGCCCACATATAGGTAGGCTATGTAAATAGTCTAACAAATGGGAGTTGGTAGCAAGCATAAGTCCCACCTTAGAAGGCAAAGGTGGGCTGACAAGGCTTCCAAAAAGTCCCACCTAAAAAACGAATGGAAAAACCCATTTGTTGGATATATATATATATATATATATATATATATATGTAAGGAAAGTAAAACAATAAAAAATAGAACAAAAGGCAAAGTATTCCTCACCCTAACTACACCAAAAGCATGGTTGATCCAAAAAGAATATACAGAATTGAAGTATAAGTAACGCCTATGAATATTTGCACCTTTGCCGTTGTTCCAAAAACACAGAACTTTAGAAAACTTTTAACGTTGACAAGAACTAATCTTTCTACATCAAAATATGAATATTTAGAAAATTTGAAAAATGACTCTTTTATTAGTATTGCAAATGAAAAGCTTTTAAACCAAAAACCCATTAGCTATCTATCACTAGTCCTATTCCATTAAACAAAAAGCTTTTAAACAAAAAACCCATTAGCTATCTATGACTAGTCTTATTCTCAATTTTTTCTTGTACTAAATCTATTGTCATAAAGTTATTTAGATGAACCAATGTTTTTATCTTGAATGTTACATGTGGAGTTCTATAAAATATTAATTTTGAAAAAGATTTATTTGAAGAGTTTTATACTATGATCTTTTTCAGCTTTTGAGTGAAGAAGTTTTTGATTTCTCCAATGGAGATATGACTCAATAGGAGATTAAAGATCCTAAACAATTATTCAACAAGTAATTTGTGGATAGCTTTCTTTTTGAATTATAGTGATAATTTACCATGAAGAACATTTGCAAGTTTTTTCCTATACTAAATCTATTGTCCTAAAGTTATTTAGATGAACTACTGTTTTTATTTTTTTTGTTACATGTGGAGTTTTGTACAACATTAATTTCAAAAAAGTTTATTTGAAGAGTTCTGTACTATGGTCCTTTTTAGCTTTTGAGTAAAGAAGTTGTTGATTTCTCCAAGGGAGATATGACTCAACAGGAGATTGAAGATCTTAAACAATCATTGAATAGGTAATTGAATTATAACTTTTTGAATTAGTAGGAATAATTTACTACGAAGAACATTTGCAAATTTTTTTCTATACTAAATCTATTGTCATAAAGATATTTAGATGAACCAATGTTTTTATCTTGAATGTTATATATGGAGTTTTGTATAACATTAATTTCAAAAAAAAAAAATTACTTGAAGAGTTTTGTACTATGATCTTTTTCAGCTTTTGAGTGAAGAAGTTCTTGATTTCTCCAAGGGAGATATGACTTAACAAGAGGTTGAAGATCTTAAATAGTCATTTAATAGGTAATTGGTGGATAGCTTTTTGAATTATAATGATAATTTACCATGAAGAACATTTGCAAGTTTTTTCCTATACTAAATCTATTGTCGTAAAGTTATTTAAATGAACTATTGTTTTTATTTTTTATGTTACATGTGGAGTTTTGTATAACATTAATTTCAAAAAAGTTTATTTGAAGAGTTCTATACTATGGTCCTTTTTAGCTTTTGAGTAAAGAAGTTATTGATTTCTCCAAGGGAGATATGACTCAACAAGAGATTGAAGATCTTAAACAATCATTGAATAGGTAATTGATGTATAACTTTTTGAATTAGTAGGAATAATTTACTATGAAGAACATTTGCAAATTTTTTTCTGTACTAAATCTATTGTCGTAAAGTTATTTAGATGAACCAATGTTTTTATCTTGAATGTTATATGTGGAGTTTTGTATAACATTAATTTCAAAAAAAAATATTTGAAGAGTTTTGTACTATGATTTTTTTCAGCTTTCGAGTGAGGAAGTTCTTGATTTCTCCAAGGGAGATATGACTTAACATGAGATTAAAGATCTTAAACAGTCATTGAATAGGTAATTGGTGGATAACTTTTTGAATTATAGTGATAATTTACCATGAAGAACATTTGCAAGTTTTTTCCTATACTAAATCTATTGTCGTAAAGTTATTTAGTTAAATTAGTGTTTTTATCTTGAATGTGTATGGATAATTAAGTTGTGGGTCTGAAAGTTTTGGGCTTATAATGGGCTTTATGGACAAGTGTTTACGGTTACATGTACAGTTTTGTGCACAGTTATAATGAGTCTTAAGTCGGTTAAGACAAAGGCTTATATAAGACGCCGTGAACACAGTTATTGATATACATAAAATACATTCATCCTTTTCACCATTTCGTACCTACAGTGACTTAAAAAGAAATCTCATCGATCTTGTGCTCTATAAGGGAATAAGGAAGGTAAATAGCTACTTTACTGAACCTATGGAATCAAAATCAGGTTTGTTCTAACATCTTTTTATTCCATTTCATGGTTTATAATAACTAAGTATGATCTTATATTACCGAACTCTTTAGAGGCCGGATTTTTACTAACACCATTCCCCATGTCTTCCTATAGTAGTATCACTCGCACATTACAATTCAACCATAGTGAGCACATTACAATTCAACCATAGTGACTGAAGAAAACACAATAGTACAAGCTAATAAAGAGAAGTTAAATGGTTGACTTAGAGATAAGCATTTTCAAATTGAGTGTCAGACAAGTGATAAAATTACCAGCCATGATAGAATTACGTCGTAAGCCATGCTCCAAATGCAGATTAAAAGTTTCGATTGATCAAATGAGGTCCCAAGTGGCAGAAAAGTAGATATCCTTGAACTCCTGAAGCATTTCCTTACACAACAAAAACATCATAAGAAGAATAAACATTCATTCAAATAGCTTGCAACCGGCTATGTTCAACTTGCCCAAAAGAAGAATTGAATTCAACTCGGAAGCAAAAACTTACCCCACGTTGAGCGACCGAAGAGGCGTTTCAACTGTGGCAAAGCGAAAAATGCTAACCACATGGGCTTTATATAGTAGAATATTTTAGAAACCTCCCGCAGGAAAAAAATGTTTACTCTTTTTTGATGCGTGAAAGAGTCATGGAAATACAAAGCCGCTAAAGAGGATTGATGGTATATATCCAACTTGGATTGGAATGAAGATACTTTAATATTTATAAAAAGTTGGTTACTCTTAATAAAGCCAGTCTTTCAAGTTGGAACTTAGACTTATAATAGTGGTATCAAAGCCACCTTATTCTGACTTTATTACCAACATTAAGCATCTAAATAAGTAGGCGGAAGGATGTGATCAACATATCTTCCACATGGTTAAAAATTTTAGAACTTTCACAACAAATGAGGTTTTTCTCCAAAATTCATCCATTGAGGAGTGCATCTACAATCTAGAATTATTGGTGTTTACTTTGAAGACAATCATCATAGCAATTTTCACTTCACTTGGATCTCAATTTACACAACAAACAAGGTTTCTTTTTAAAATTCACTCCACCTTTCGTTTAGAATTATTAGTGCTTCTCCCTTTCATTAGAAAAATTATTTTCTCTTAAAATATTTTTATAAGGAGTAAGACAATTTGTTTAAGAATAACCCGACACTTTGCAACCAATTTTCTAATACCTCTCTTACAAATATGATAGAGTAAAGTTACTGATTTCATAAATGATATTATAGGTCTTATAGGTCCTTCACTTGGACCATTAACTACAAATATGTCCTAAAATTATGTTAAGATACATATTACTGACTTATAAAAGACGAAAAAATTTGTTGATTTATAAAAAATTTCATAACAAATTGTCAATAAGCTAAAATACTTCAAGTAAATATGACATTTATCGATAACATCAACTCCTCTCAACAGTATATAACTATGGACGCATTGTGATGAAAAATATTTATTCATTTGGACTGAGGGAGAGAGAGACAAAAAAGAATTTATAAAAATGAAAGTATAAAACACAAAGTTTATTGTCGTTTTGAGAAAATTTAGACAGTAATTCTAGAGAACTCTTGGAACCTTATCATAGGCTAATGAGAAAGTCTTAAAACTGATCCAATGGAAATATTTAGAAGCAACAAGCGAAGAAGCTGGTGACATCTTAGCCTCCAAAATTCTTTCCTTCCCTGACGATCCGGAGCCTCTCAGCCTTGGGTCCCCCAGTTGAGAAGGGTCGGCATGTTTCTTAGTCGGTGTATTGGGAAAACGAGGTCGTATAGTAATCCAAGTATCTCGTCGTTTCTTGCTTTCTCGTTCTTCCTCTCCAATTTTCCCGAGAAAGTCTGAGACGGACAAGCTTCTATTGTCTCAGAGGAATAACCAATTTCTCCATCCTCATGGCTTCAGGTGTTATATCTACTCTCGAAATTCTAGACTTTTTCATTCAATTGGGATGACTTATCATCAATTTCTCGTGCGGCTTGGGCTGATTAAACGTCTCCAGTCATTGAAATAGAGCGTGAAGTTCTAAAATTTTAGGGGATACTCGTGAAACCTATTTGTGGCTTGCAGAATTTGATTTAAATTTCTATACTTTTCGTTCTGGGTGTCCGTTAACTATCCAGATGTTTGTAGCTTTAATTTTCGTCTGGTTGTTTCGAGTGTTTGATAAATTGGCACGAATTCAAGTTAATGGTTCAATTTATGCTATTTGGATGTTGGGAAAATTCAAAAGGCAATCAAATTTTGGAATTCATATGCCTCATTAACTCAGTTTCGAGAGAATTAATCAACTGTCTCTATTCCCCCCTCCAACTCAACTCAATTAAGCTAAGAAATTGCAGCTGTTATTTGACTTGTATCGTTTTCTGAAAAATAATATTCAATTATATCGTTTTGGTTCAAATGAGCTTTAGGGTGAAAAGGCCTCTGCTTCCTGGTTGCATTAATCTCAGTTAGTTGTAACGCCTTGCAGATTTTGCCTTATCAGTTCCTGCTGAACTTGAGTCGGCCTTGCGGTTGAAGACGGTTCGGTACTTTGTAACGAAAAGGCCTTGGCTTGGTAATCCTCACTTCTTCTTTTTTTTCTATATTACTGTTGACATATAATGTGTGGGTGATCTAAATTAGGTCTTCATGAGTCCTTATTGCTTTCAGGTTTTCTGTTTCAGATCTCTATGGAGTTAATGTTAAGCCTGTTGCACCATTTGGGAGTGTCAGCAGAAAACCATATGTTGATCCGGCACTTATTCATCGTTGTTTGCCCGATGAACTGCTCTTTGAGGTATTCGGTGCTATGCAAAGCAACCACTGCTATGACCTATTTTATGAAGAAAACTCACTAACTACACTAAATATTTTTGTTTTTTCTATACGAAAGAATCAAAAAGTCCTTTTGATAAGAATGTAAAAATACAATAGAGGAGAACTCTAATGGATATTTATACACAGGTCTTTGCAAGAATGACACCATATGATTTAGGAAGGGCAGCTTGTGTATGTCGCAAATGGAGGTACACAATTCGCAACCCTGTGTTTTGGCGTTCTGCATGCTTGAAGGCTTGGCAGGTAAACATTGTATCTATTGCGAAATGTGAACCACTTCTCATTTAGCGCATGCAATGTTGAAGCTTAAAAAAGTGGGACTTCTTTTATGAAGCTCTCTGGACCAGTGGAAATTTACAAAGTTTTGCAGTCCAGATATGAGGGGTCATGGAGGAAAATGTGGCTTTTCAGACCAAGGGTCCGTACAGATGGTAAGATATGCTGAAATGAATCTTCTTGTCTAAAGTTGAGCGTTTTACGTGAAACAACCTTGCCCTCTGGCTATAACGAGAACATATGCACTCCAGGACCTTGCATTTGTTCAATGTTTGTAAATGAAACTGGAGTGCCATTATTCCGTTTGTTCCATTTATCTTCAACTTTTGGGCTTGCTGAAGGACATCATGAGGTTTAAACCAAGTTTTCACATCTCAGGTCTTTATGTGAGTAGGAATACCTATATTCGTGCTGGCATTGCAGAGTGGAAGGTCTCCAATCCAGTCCATTTGGTATGTATTTGTTCTTTACAATTTATATGGTTGAATAGAAGGTTTGTTCCTGTTGAAGATGCAGATTTGTTTCACATACAACAAGGAAGTGGGATCTACACTCTCTAGAAAGCCAAAATCCCGTTTTGGGTGCCATACTGATTCACTTTTTCACTAATCAGAAAAATACATCCCACCACTTATCAAAACTAAGATTTCAGTTGCGAAAAGGTAATTGGATTTGAGAAAGAAAAAAAAGATGCAGTAGTACTGCACTTGTAGCGCTGGCACAGGCTGTAGTGTGAGAGTGTTTTAGACTGAAAAAAAATGGATGTCAGAGTTTGGGTGCCCCTGACATTGTGAAGTTTAGGGCACACCCTGAATTTATATAATTTAGGGGTACCATGACATAGATAATAATTTTATGTAATTTGAAAAGCTAATAGGATCATAACTATTGCATAGAGAACAGTGGAACCTTAGAAGATTTTCACTTTTTGTAGGTTCTGGGAGAGGGAATAGTTGAATTGCAGTAACAAAGTTGCTTCAACCCAGTTGTTCTGCAAGCACTTTATTTTCTCTTCTGCTAATACTATTTATATTTCTGGGTTCGCAGGTTTGCTATTTCCGTTACATGAGATTTTACCCTTCTGGCAGATTTCTGTACAAGGTTATTGTCCTTCCTACTAACTTAGTGCTTCTAAAAAGTGGAGAGGATTTTGTGTTTCTCTAGCTGATTTCTTCCATTCACTCCATTAATTTGCAATCAGAATTCTTCACAAAAAGTCAAAGATGTGGCCAAGTGCATGAACTTACGTGCATCTAAAGCTGACTGTATTTTTAGAGGAACTTACACATTGTCAGATGACCAGGTTAGGTTCTACTTTTTGCTAACTCCCCTTCATCTGAATCATAGTTGCAACATTTGGATCCCCTCTTGATTATGTTACTTTCAGTTGATTACACGTCAAATTGATCCCTGCTTTAGAATTCCATCTTGTTCTCCTTTTCTACTGATCAATGTGGCTATCGAAAAAGTGTTTATAGCTACTCTTTGATTACAGGTTGAAGCTGCTGTTTTGTATCCTGGTATGCGTCCTACTGTGTTGAGAATCCGCCTAAGGTATTCGTTACCTGTATCCTTTTAAATCTTATATTTCCAAGGAAGGGCCTACTTTGTTTTTCATTTTTCAGTAGGTGGCTTCCTGTTGCTTTACTGGTTGATATTTTTACTTTCAACTGCCAGAAGAACTGAAACCTACATGATGTTGAAAGAAGTCACATAGGGGCTGAGGCACTGACTTTAGAGAAACTAACAATGAGCCAACTTTTGTGGTCGTTTGTCTTAAAGCTTGGTAACCACGCTCAGATTTTCTGTCTTCATATTCTTCTTCTGCTAAATGAGTACAAAGCTCTGTCACATGGTATGAGTAAAGACGATAAAAATGCATTATAATTATGAATTTTACATGAGAGAGATCAATCTGACTTATGCCAATTTGCGGATACTTATTGTTTTTGAACCTGTAGGCAGGCTGTGAAATGAACTTTTGAATGCAACATTAGTTGCTAGTTTTTCCCGTGACCAAATTGCAAGAATTTATAGGCTAATCCGTGTTTTGGACAGATTAAGAGGAACTACAACTGGGGCTAACAATAGGATGGATCTACGCTCACTTGTTACTAGTGGTGTGGATGATACTGAGGTCAACAACCCCGATGAGGACATCCTTGGAGTGGTGGAAAATTGGCAGGATGATGAATCACACAACCCAGATGTGCCTGCAGTCTCGCACAGAAGGGGCATGATGCCTTTTGTCTTCATTCCTTTTGAACAGGTATCCTGAATTTCAACTGCTTTTCCCCTCGAATTTTATCATCCTGCATTCCATCAAGCGTCGCTTGCACACTCCTCAATGGTATTTGATTTTAACCTGAATATCAGAGATAATACTCGCATTTTATTACTTCATTTTAACGTTTGGCGTCTCGTATTCTTGGCCCAGGTGGAAACCTCAGTTCTGAATCTGCCTGTGGAGAAGATGGATTATTTTGTTGCCGGTTGATGATACATCAACAGACCAAGGATCACCTTTCTGTAAATAATTTTTTTTAATTCCTTGGCATTATAGGTCATCTGGATTCTAGAATTTTATGTATGAAAATAACTGTTGGAGTCACAAAGCAGCTTGATGTTGTAATTCCTGTCGTTGTTTATAGGTGTGTTTCAATATAATCTCTCTGTATTTGCTGCTGGCGTCCACCGTTATGTAATGGCGTTCAATATATGAAATAACAACCTTGTCTTTGCCTTAAACCTTGAACTACGATAATTCTTTGGAATCCTGGGTTATGTGATTTGGAATTCAGGAATTCCTGGATAATTCTTTGTCAGGAATTCAGTTCTAAAACAACCTGGGTTCTAATTAAGGACACTAGACAATCATAACTTCTTATGAGGCTCGTGTTTCTCATTCAATCACGCAGTCAAAGAAAAGGCCTTGACCTATTTGGTAAATGACATTGCAGGCAAAGTTTAACCAGTTGCCATGAGGTGTAACAAATGCAGAAGACACGGGAAAAAATTGTAACACTCCAATGGAAAGATGAGAAATGGCAGAAAATCGAATTTCAATTTATTTAACTGTAATCAAGAAAGATAGTTGTGGCTACAAATAACACAAACCCCTTGACGATGCAGGCAAAATAACATCTGCTTAAGTACTTTACAAATTACAGAAACTTCCCTCAGGTCCTGCTCAAAGAGCAGAACTCGTTCCACTATTAGATTTTGCAACTTCTGAGTACAGAAGTGAATTCCAGGAGGGGTTTCGCGGAAGAAAAGTGTCCTGCCAGGTAAAAGAGAGAAAAACATAAGTTAATTCAAATCACTACCCAGGCATGTTCTGGTTACATGGTGAAGGAGCAACATGAGAAGCTCGGGGAATCTTTCTCTAAAGACGATGGTCAATAAGATCAGAATAAGGAAAAAAAAACACCCCATATACTTGCTGGAGGCAGTAAGTTAAGACAAGTGATAATGGAATCAATAAAATCCTATTCTCCTGAATTGCTTCATTAGCCACAGCGTTGATTATTCTACACTAACTAAGCAGTTCAGGAAATGCAAAGAAGGTTTACTTAACTTTTGCTAACCACTCGTTGCATTCAGGATCTGATGCAACTCATCGGTAGTGGGAGAAGCGCCAACCTACATGAGAAAGGATTTGTTTTGCACAGGTTACTAAGTTCGCAACCTTCATTTACCCTCCTTTCTTGGTCTAGGATACTTAGCACTAACACAAGCAGAGCCACTGTTCATGATGAATCGATTATAAAGTAAAAATTGGACGATAACATGTTGTATGCCAAAAGGATTAAGACACCCACCATCTTCTTCTGGGGTCAAATTGGAAAGAGAACACAAAAACTCTTTGCCGTTACTCAGTGGATGAAAACCTTTGTTGATTTCAGGGTTCCTACGATTTTTCATAGGTATTTACATGTGTGTTCTCTTCAACATCAGAATTTATATCACTGCTAAACTTATTAGGACTCCATCTTGTCAGAGTCCTTTTGATGACAAGTACATAGACCAGTTCTGTTTAGGAATCTTTGAAACATATGCATATGCATGTATAGCGCCGAAGCCTTATCCACAGAACAAAAGAATCCAAAGGGATCAAAGGTAGTACCTATATTCACAATTCGCATAAACAACACACCAAAAAAGAGAGTGACACCAAAACAAAGTGCATAAAAAACAAAAGGAATTCATCACAGAAATCAGAGGATCCTACCATTAAGACCCAGCAAACCCATAACGTAATTGCAATTGAACAATTTTCCATAAAAATCCAAGCAGTGAAAATCTAGAGAAACCCAGAAAGGGAGACAAGAGAAAGGAAGTTACCGAGACGTAAGAACAGGTTGGTATGATCGAGACGGAATGGGACTTGGCGTGGTTGAAGGCCGCAAAGCAGAGGTGGGAAGCCAAGCCTAGGCCTCTCTTTGAAGATGGGACGAAGGTATGTACCAAATCCATGACTTTTCCATCGTTCCTCAGAACGTATTCTACGTACGCCTTCTTGTCCTCGGTCTCGAACCTGTGCCGCGCCTCATTCCACACAATCTTCGGAGCCCCGGTGGCAGCTTCCGTCGTTGCCATCTCTCCCGTCTGGTCTTTGAATACAATATCTGACTGCCCGAGCTGCGTCCCACTCGATGGGGTAGACTCTTCAAAGACGCCTCGACAGAGATTCGACCCTCGCAAATAAAATTGCCCACAGACGAGGTATAACATTGTAACATCTTAAAATAAGATGCTATGTACCAAATCGTTCAGTTTACTTAAAAATTGGCATAATAATAAGGAATTTAGTTCTTTACAAAGAAATCTCTTGAATCAAATTAAGATAATTTGAGATTTTTATCATACCATTCTTAATATAATTTTCGGGCCAGCAATCAGGTAGACGTGATTAGGGCAACTAGTGTGGAAGAAAAGAGAATATAAGTGAAAGAGGAGGAAGATGATGGCCAAGGAAATGGCGAGAAATGGGAAGCATTTGTCACAATTGTGACGGAAACAACCAGTCCTTATTACACAATGCAACATCACAACTACGTTCATGAAATACTATTCCGGCATACACGTTCCAATTTAAATTTGATACAGATGAGCAGACCAAAAAAAAAAATGCAAGAAACATGGCCTTCTTTAATCTGCACGAGATTGGCCTGCTCGGGATGAAAGGATGATTCCCACAATAAGACCATAGAGAGCAAGTGCTTCAGCAAAGATGAGGATCAAAATCATGCCCACAAACAGCTTCGGCTGCTGTGCGTTAGCCCTGAGAATAGTCCCAAAAGCAAAAAATTAGCAACTCAAAAAACACTTTAGCCACACACCCAAAAAAAAAAAAAAAAAAGTAAAGAAGATAAGAGGCTGAAATAGCAATAACATGGAAATCATTTCTAATTATACGACCAAAAACTACTAAAGGATCGCAGAAATTATATTATGGTTCCTGACGATTACACCATCAGTTCTTAGATGAGTCATTGCCAAAGATTTCTCCTAAAATGATGTAAACCACATCCCACTTCCCAGACTTTTGTGCAACTCATGGCTATCAGAATGCAAATCCATCTTCCATCACCATTTTGAAATAACTGACCAGAGCTGATGAAGGGAACCCAAATATGACTACACCAATGCCATAAACTTGAAACTGCATGATATCAATCAGTTTCTGATAGGCCTCTGCGCCCGTGCAGGCAAAAATTTGGAAACAGATGACCATTAGGTTAGTAATTACTTCATGGAACTATATCTTTGAGGAAACCCAACTTAACCGACTTCAGTTAAACATCCAACTTTTCGAAACCCTGAACTAGCCATTGTCCATGTTTCCATCCCAGAGCTTACACCTGACACCAATCACATCCCTTTAACCAGCATGGCCATGGCCAAACCCAGACCTAACACTCGACACCCAGTCAGCCACTGCAGCAAAACCTGAACCTACTCACTCCAACTTTACATGCCAAACATTGACAGCCAACAATGTCCATGATCACTTATGCACCTCAAATCCACCATGAAAACAGTGAGACCTAACCCCCACAATCCACCAACTTCAACCACCATGAAAGAATCAGCCTGCAGATGTCAAACCAAAAGACCACGACTGATTAACAATCCTACCACCATATTTGTCTCCAAAAATGATCAGCCGAGCAAAGCTCTGAATCAAGGAAGGATTCAATATCGAACCAGTGATGCTCGGATCCAACACCTAATCACCACAAATCTCTTCTCTCTTTGTCTTCATTTCCTATTAACATGGTTCTAATTTGAATATAAGCAAAACTTAAGGATCAAATGGACCAAACCGGATAGTCTAGAAAAGAAATATTTTCCCTAATGATACATTGAGGCTAGAATGGTCAAATTAAAGACTGAAAAGCCAGCCCACTTGGTCAGCCGAATTGCACAGCATAGAGTGCTGACAAATGCAGGTGCGCTCAATTTCTGTCCACCATTTGATGTGATTCAATAGAGGATTTCTGATTACTGACAACATCATTTCAGTCATTGGGTAGACAAAGCTCAAAGCACCGATTGGGGGTCATCCATAAATTGAACTTAATTTTGCCCTTAAGACTAGCAAAGATAAATCGTATGACTCTTGTTGCTCCCAAAATGGCAAACGCCACCCCTATCATCAGAAGATGTCAACCTTTTCATGCACATTTCAGAGTTTAACACGAATCTGAAATTCTTGTGCATAACTAAACCCTTAATGAAATTTGAGCCCCCTGTATTTTGGTGAACCAAGGCAAAAACACGGTGTGTGAAGGAATCGATCCTTTACAAGCAACACCTCTTACATTCTAGGTTTACTGTAGACATAGCCATCAACCTTTCAAACTCAACCATAGACCACTTACCTAATAAAAATTAACCCATCTTTAAAGCAAGCATGTTTTTCACTCCACTTTACGCTGGACTTAATCAGCTACCTCGGGAACAAAAAACCATTTTATTTGTTGAACTTGTGATAATCACCAGTTCCGTGACCATGACAACATATAGATAACGGGGGGACAAATATGACACATCTACTTCTCTTTGTTGTACTCCCCAAACCCAGACGCAAGAAACACCTCATTTACATCCTTCTATATAGAACAGTCGAATGCTAGTCGGTTAATAAACTATGAGATATTTATCGACGCAACAGGTTAATTATTCCAGAGTGTTAAACTCCGCAACCACCTGTATGCGGTCTTTGTTAACGCACTCTCATAGAACTCGAATTTAGGAACGAACCAAAAGCAATAAAATAAGTGCAAAAAATTAGGATTTAGAACACAATAAATCATTTATTCAGCAAAATAGCAGATATTCTAGTGGAGTGGACTGATATCGTTACCGGACTCCTGCGTCACCGACGACCCCGATAGCCATGCCAGCGGAAAGGCCAGCAAGGCCACAAGCAAGCCCTGACGACAAGTGCGCGTAACCATCAAAGAGATAATACGACTTGGCCTTGGGATTTATTCCCGTACTGATAATCACCGCTATGATCAGTCCGTAGATCCCCAACACTCCGGCCATAACCACTGGGACGATCGACTTCATCACCAGCTCAGGCCGCATCACTCCCATGGACGCCACGCCCACTCCACTCTTCGCCGTCCCGTACGCGGCGCCCATGCCTGCAATGAAAATCTCAAAAGTCAGATCAATTCATTTCCCGGGAAAAGTTTTCTTGCAAAAGTGACGGGGTAATTACATGAGAAAATGAGAGCCGCCGCGGCTCCGAGAAAGCCGAAGAAAGGGGCCGTTTCGTCGCCGCTGTAGGAGGACGAAGACATCTTCTCGGAGTTTGGTTGCTGGGATAGGAGGAGATCCGATCGGAGGAGGTGATGATTGATTAGACTGGCTGAGTAGTCACGGGGAAGGAAAGGGATCGTTTTGGCGCGAGTTTACCAAAACGCCCTCCAATTTACGTGGAACTCTGGGAACTGGATCTGATGTGGCACGTGGACATAGGCCAAAAAAGACCAATACATTTCTTTTTTCGCTAGGTCCAAAATAAAAGGTTTAATTTAATATAAGAGATAAGGGAAGCCCCAAAAAATGACCTCCAAAATTGTAGAAATTTCCTTTTAGCTTTGCTGAACAGGAAGATCCGCCATGTTTCTCAACAAATTTTAAAAACTTTTTCCTCAAATCATTCAAATCATCCTTTTCTTTTCTTTTATCATATATTAAACCTATTTTTAGAATTATTTTTATTTAAACTAATTTTTTAAAACTAATTTATCCAATAAAGATCATAGTTATTTATATATATAAAAGAAAACCATTTTACATATATGCATTATGTAAACATAGGGTATGTTTTGGTTACTTATTCTTTCAAAAAAGAACACTTTAAGGGAGGACTTTGTGCCATATTGAAAAAGCAAATGAATGATTTTGGGTATAGAAGGAACTTGGTTACTCCACTTAAAAGTTAGTTTTTTAAGTTGAAATTCAAACACCATAGTGGTATCAAAACATACTCACAATTTATTTACAATGCCACTGGAAAAAGTTGGGCTTGATCTCAAGCATACAAAGGACTTAGATCACTCCATCCAAAAGCTAAATAAGCCCAAATAGTCCAAGAAAGTTCTACTGGGCATGGCATTGTTAACACTTTTGTTAGCCGAATAGACGACAACGCGTACACTACCTAGGAGTGGAGTCTAAAACGGGCACAGTCAAAGGGGTTAAGGAGGGTCCCCAAGAGACGGTAGAAAAGCAGCTAAATTTTGGTAGTGGATGGTTTCCTGAGCTGGAAAAGGCACAAAGCTATTTTGTTAATGGAAACTAGAGGTGGGGAAAAAGGACTGCTGCTTGTTTTCTTCTTCCAGTGGGTCAAAAGGCTAGAACAAAAGTGAGTCTCTGGAAATTTTTCAGTTCTAGCAATATGATAATCACGACAGGTGTTGCTTAATGCGAAGATCATGCCTAACGAATGGTAAGCTTCAGTGCTCGGTCACATCAATGAGGATTGTTTACTAGATGTCGGTTGTTTGTTTGTGATATGTTGAGTAGGAACGTTAAAGCATCAGAATCATCGGCGAAAAGTAGATCAGTAAGCGAATGAGGGCTTAATTTCACTGCAAGATTGCTAAAGACGTACTGTATTTCGACGACTTCTACGAAGACTTTTGTGGGCTTGAGAGTTGAGTGATTCACCGGAAGAAGAAAAGCTTGAGATTTTTACCTCGTGGAAAAGAGTGGTGGATCGGAAAGATGTCGTCATCGACGCACACGACAAACCAGAAGGGCTTTTATAATTATGAGAAGCCGTGATTTTTAAGCGCCAAGTCATCGCCTATGCGTTGATCTTTTTCTCTCCCTCAAAAGCACAGGGCGACTCGCTGACTGGGAGAGACACAGAGAGAGAGAGGCAGATACGCAAAAATGGCCGATTCGAAGGTGGAGACGATCTCAAGACTGGCGCAATGGAAAATCGATAACTTCGGACCCTGCTCCTTTAAAAAATCCGAACCTTTCAAGGTCGGAATCTGGAACTGGTAACATGTGCCATCCCCCGTAAACGTGGATGCGTTATGCTTCTGTGTTGTTGAATTTTAGGCTGGTGGTTTACGTTTTGATGCCGGTTTGCAGGTATTTATCCATAGAGAAGAATCGGTACCTCTACATTCGACTATTTCCGGAGCCCTCACGAGTCTCCAAGGAGCAGCCTCCGCTTGCTCGCTTTGTCCTCCGAGTCTCTAACAACGGCGCTAACCGCAAGCCGTACATCTCCCCCGGTATGCATCCCTCTCTTCATCTTTCTACTCACCTTCATATATGCAAGGAGGGGGGTTTTTTTATTTTTCTATGTTGAGTTTGATACTGCCGTTTTAGAATCATAACTGGTATTGGGTGATTCTTTTGTGGTTGAGATGTTTATTGATGTAAAGGAAAAAAGGCAAAAAAAAAAAAAGGCTCAAGCAATTTCCTTTGAGAATCAAGGTGATCCTGAGATGCTGAAGATGTTTTGTCTGTAATAAGATGGGGATAACTGCTTGTATGGGGATGGAGTTCGAAATTTGATAGCCAATAAGTTTAGGACAACGCTTTTCGTGTATGAAAAATAAACTTACCTAGATATGTCTCTGCACTCGGACCTGTAGAACTTGATTGATGCATGACTATTTTGCAGTGATATCTATAAGAACATCTGTATCTGAGTTTGGCCGACTAAAAAGTTAAAAAGCATCTGTATAGAGTTTTAACGAGAGGTAGCAATAGCCATGAAAATCAACCTGATGAAGAGTGATCAGGGAGTATCTATTTGACTGCTGTGACAAAGTACATTGATTTTTGAACTGATCCCATGTACTTAAACCTGACTCTGTGGGCTATGAGACATGGCAACACTAGAATATCGCAGAAAGGAGATGAATATTTAAGCATTTTATGTAGCAAAACATCTTATATATGTGACTTGAAATGCCTACTAGATGAAGGTATTCATCTGAAAGAAAAAAAGGTTACAAAAAGCGAAGCAAGTGAAGGTGGGTTTTTAGTGGCCAGTGAACCCATTTTCTCCTCGAAAGTGCGGTACTTGGTATAGCTAAATTGAGGCACACACATATGTCAATAGGAGGGTTTTTCTTAAAAGGATGAACACGTTGTAATCACGGCATGCCTTACAATATTTCTTTCTTTGAAGTAGAAACTGCGGCATCTTTTTGCCCCACTGATTCCTTGAGAGGGATATCCTTCTCTTTCGCCTCCATTATGCAAGATTCTGGTAGATGGTCGGGACATTGTTATTTGAATTGGATGATCTTTTTCTCAGTAGATAGTTTTTGCTTCTTATTGCTGAGCCTGCTCTGCAGTGACTTGTGTCAAACTTAGCTCATGTCATGCCTTTTTTTTTTCTTCCTTTTTTTTTTTTAGGGATTAGTTTTAACTCTTTTTATTCCATATTAAAGCTCTGCAAAGTCTCTGTGCTGCTCTTTTCTACAATCCTGTCCTTTCATTTGTTGCATAATCATTCTTTTGTCTCTTAATCTGATTTTCTGTTGACAGCATGTAGTACTTTTTTTTTAAAATGAAAAGAAGAAGAAAAAAAAGAAAAGGGAACTTTAAAGTATGATGATATAATCAGCCACTGAATACCGTTTTTCTATATATTTATTTCTGAATAGATACAGAGGTAGATGAATTTCAGCTGCACCTCTTTGTTAATCATCCTACTTACAGCGTGTAAAACAAAACAATTGATTGACCTACTTGACACAAAGAAGTAAAATCAGCACTAACAGAGATTATGTCTTGATCATCCAACAGAGACTGTTGAAATTCATGCATCTTGCTTTAAGCTCCATTGTGCTGATATGGTTTGCATAACACCGTCTTGCATCATACTGCAGTTCATGAAAGGCTGCTTCGGTCGTGCGAAGACTTTGTCTGGCCAGTTGATTCTACTTTCCTTGGTCGCTTCATCATTGATGTTGAGTTCCTGGACCTAAAGATCTGCCCTCTGGGTGTAAGTACTCTCTGTAGTCTTATCTGAGCTGTTATTGTACTGGTTTGGTGAAGTTGTTCTAGTGACAATTGGTTTATATTCTCTCAGAGCTCTAGGTCTAAAACGAATGCATGCAAATCTCTGTCATTGAATTTCACCAGTAGCTTTTAACAAGAAAGTGCATTGTAAACGATTTGCTTTTTCTACAAGTAACAAGAAAGTGCATTGACACCCAGGGTGGTGAAGCCTATTCCATATGGCCTAGTGAAGGGGTGATGCAGTCTTTGTCAGCCCAAAGTTCTCTTCGGTGTCTCTCTCGTATGCTAGAGGAGGCCATACATGCTGATCTAACCATTAACACTGCTGATGGCACTTTAAGAGCTCACAAGGCCATTCTGTCTGCAAGTTCCTCCGTTTTTAAGAGCATGTTCCATCACGATCTCAGAGAGAAAGAATCCTCCACGATCTACATTGACGACATGTCACAGGAATCTTGCGTTGCCCTTCTAAGTTACTTGTACGGAACCATAAAACAGGAGGATTTCTGGAAGCACCGGCTGGCACTTCTAGGGGCAGCCAACAAATATGACATTGCAGACCTTAAAGATGCCTGTGAGAAAAGCCTGTTGGAAGACATTAACTCAGGGAACGTGCTTGAGAGGCTGCAAGATGCATGGCTTTACCAGTTGAACAAGCTGAAGAAAGGATGCTTGACATACCTGTTTGATTATGGCAAGATTTACGATGTCAGAGAAGAAGTTGACAACTTTTTCAGGCATGCAGATAGGGAACTGATGCTGGAGATGTTCCAGGAGGTTCTTAAGGTTTGGAAGCCTGTATAAACTAACATAGTAATCTGTCTTCAGATACCAAGAAACCATAGGTACCTGTATATACTTCTGCATATCTCAGCATGTAAGGTTTTGCATGTCAGGAACTAATGGAATCATGTAAGAATCACTATTTTTGGTCGTATATGTGAAACTTTAACTGGTGTTTAATCCTGTTTACGAAGTAAAAGAGGTACCGCTTTTTTCTTCTTTTTTATGTGTTTCTCCGCAACTGTTGTTTCATATCATGTGCAGATAGAAAACGAAAAAAAGAAAGTAATAATTCATTTAAAGTAGTTAATTATGCTGGATATTGTGAGAAAGACTGAGACTTGTACATTATCTACATCAAGTTTCTCATTAAATCACTGCATTTTCTATTTTTTTCTTTATAAAAATCAAATTAGTTTCATTTGTACGTCATTTTTTTTTCATGGTTTACTCTTTAGGAAATTTAAAGATTTAGTAGATATTTATATTTTTTATATTTAGGAACACTAGTTTTTGTTAAAATTTGTGTAAAGTTGTTTCACATTACTAGCATATAGACTTATAAAATGATTGATTTATATATAATAATTTCATCTTCCAACCAGTGTAAAGTAATTTCATCTGGTAAATACTTTTTTTTTCTATTGAACTAGTTTATGCAAATTAGGGTTTAGGCTTTGTAATAATTTTATTTATGCAACTCATCTCTTGATTATGTTGAGATAATGTACCAATATATTTTCCTTTATAAATCTCAGTTGTAAGCATATATTCTAATAGTTAATTTGTAACTGAATTTTGTATTGTTACGCAAAAACATATTAAAAAAATTGAGATAATTCTAAGGTAGCTACCGAATCACCTAGTGTGCAAGCTAGCAGAAACCACCCGAATCCTCCAGACAAAGAATAACAGAAAAACTGTAAACGCGAAATCCACACGCGCCGCTTTTCTGGTCGTTCTATAAAAACAGAAGCCTTTCGAAGGGAAGGCACGAAGAAGGAGAAGAAAGAAAAGCAGGAAATCAAGCAAACGTTGAAGGTATACGAAGGGAAATATGTTCTTCTTTTTTGCAGGAGGATTAGACCAGCAGGTCCGGCAGGTGCTGAAGTATGGTGCGGGCAGGTGCTTAGTGTGCCGGTCGCCCGCCGACCTGGTGGAGTACGAGAAAGTTCTGAAGCTGTTCTTCGTTCCTGTATGGCGGTGGCCGGGGAAAGAGCCCGCGATGTACTGCAACAACTGCAATATCTTCTTCCCGCGTTCCTACTCTCTGCCGCCGCCACCGACCGCCGACTCGACCGTCCCGTACGTGTTGCGGTGCCGGTATTGTGACCGGGTGGTGGAGCCAGAGTTCAGCTTCTGCCCCTTCTGTGGCACTGCGCTGTGAGCGTTGATTTGGCATTGTGTGAAGGGTCTTGGGTTTCTCTAGGGTTTGTAAATGTCGTGATCTTTGTTCATAGTTGTTTCATCTATATGCAAATAACGGTGTCATTACAAAAAGGAAGGGATTAATGGCTGACTTTTCTTCGTAGTTTCAATGGTTCTGGGTCTTACTAATCAAGTTGCCCTACTTGCTAATGGCACTCATCTAACTCTTATCGGGATAATCAGCTTCAGTTCCTTGTTATTGCGATTTGTTGGCATGGAAGTTGAGTTTGACCAAACGGTACATGATGAGTTTTTAAGCAACGTTTAAACAAATTGAACAAGTTTTACACCAATTCTTATCCATCCCATTCCCCTGTAGCTAGCTGAGTTTGGAATTTTTTGTAAGTGATATATCTTCTTTCATGTATGAGGGATCTTGAATTTTCTGAATCAATATTAAACAATATGAAACAATCTTAGACCACTCTTTACACTTGCAGCATTGATTCAAGAGGAAGATGGGAGATCTTAGTTCTCTATTTATGCACTTTGAAAAGAAAAAACCAGATTTCATAGAAGAGATGGACAGCAGCTTCTGAGACCAGAAAACAATCTTCAGCACCTCGTTAAGTGGTGAAGTATACAAGGAAGATAAATTCCCAAGGAAAAAATGGATTTGACTGTACAGGATGACAACAAAACTAGTGTAGAGTTTCTTTTAGTTTACAGGGGTTTGAATGTAAAGACTGTTTGTTCTCTGCCTCTGGTCATTAACAATTTCCGCAGGGGGACTTATTTGAGAAAGCCAAGGTATTCGACATTGCAGTTCATCGTCAACTGCCAGTGCTCGTCGGCACTTCTCCAGTCTGAGTTAAGCATTCAACGAGTAAGCTGTTCCGAAGAGTATCAAGAGAAGTTAACTCCATCATCAAATCTGATTCTACATTGGTTCGCTGAAGGGTAACTTTTTAGCTCCTTGCTCCACAGCATTCCTCCATAGCCTGTACCTTACACCGAGCTTGTCATAGGATACCGGCCAATTCCAGACATTTGCGCCGTTGTTCATGCGCTCTTGCTGTCCAACTACAAGCCGGAGATCCTCATTCAAGACCTGTGTTCGACACCAAGAATGTTAAGATTAAAAATTCAGGAAGAAGTATAGCTGAGCATGATAAACCAGTTGGATTCTTCTGCAACAGGCTATATTACCAAAGGCGTAAGTGAATTCTCTCTTTACCTGTTCTGCAAAATGCCTCCACAGATATTGCATGAAAGGAATGTGCTTAAGCAGGGGAGCAAAATCCAATGACATTCGATATAGCAATCTTGTTTTCTGCCTCGATGATGGTAAGCACACGTGAAGTTGGTGAAGGTGGGTCGGACACTGCTGGGTACTCTGTCCTCCCAGTTTTCCAGGTTTTGAGATCCCTATCGTAGAAAGCACCATACATGGTGGCCGAAATTCCATATCTATTGGATAAGGGTCCCAATATCCTTGGAGGCCGGATGCAGGCGTCAAAAATTTCACCAAGCTGAAACAACAGGGTAATCAAATTGCTAGCAGTAAGTTTTGACTGTAAGTGTTCAATCAGATATAGGTGTTAACATCAAATCCATCTGATCTTGACTCAAGTAATAAAGATGGCATATTGATTACATTGATGTGGGAGTGTTTGAGAATAAATGAAGAACCCATTCTCTCCACTTTGTTTTCAATCTTCTATCATCTTGAAAGGAAAGATTGAATTGCATACTTGTAATAAGAGGAACTAACCTGGGAACACTCCATCCCTTGGCAAAGGTTGAAGTGTGAGTGAAAGGGGCATGTGCAAGATCCAAAAGATTATCCAAAAGTAGCCCATGTTCCACTGGAAGTTCCATTACAATCTGTCACATGCAAGGATACAAAAGACTTTGAGAATCGTCTAAGATTGCTCCATTAATTCCATGATCCTTTCATAGGATCATTTAAGCATGATTCGCAAGCTTCATAAATTCAAAGTAATTTGAAGGATATGAATGTCTGTAGCCATACCTCAGCATGGATTTGGAATCCTGGAGGTGGTTGTAAAGAAGGAAGGTTGGCTGTTGGAGGGTCATTCCCAGGCCAAATCCAGATCATCCCTTCTTGCTCAAAGCAAGGCAATGACTTAATCTTCACATTAAGTAATCGCGTAGATGGCATTTTCTCACATTTTCCATCAGTTGAGTACTCCCATCCTGACATTCGTCCATAAAAGATGTTCATACATGTTTTCATTGTTTTAGTAGGTCATTTTGATGAAGTTTTCAGATGTGACTTATATATTTGCAGGCCTTATAAACTTTAGTTAATTCCCTGATTCTTACTAACCATGGTAGGGGCATTGGATTCGACCCTCATTTACTGATCCAAGGTGAAGAGGACACGCTCTATGTGCACAGGTGTTCTGGACACATCCGGGTTTTCCATCTTTTCCACGAAAGAGAACCCAAGGTTCCTCAAAACAATCAATGGGAAGCTGAAACAGAAAAGTGATAAGGAATTCATTAGATGACATCCACAGAATTATTGGTTGTGGAAAAACAGAGATGATTTACAAGAGGTGGCCCATAACTTAATCCATTAAAGCACTCTGCATTATTGTGGTGATGATATAATCTATACTGTGACAAACAGACGTTCCACTCTATTACTCTTATTCACTTCTCACATTAGTAAGCAGCACATAAATGATAAATCACAAAAGTTCTCAAGCTCTAGCTTACCATAGTATCATCCTTCAGATCACTGGAGAAGGCAACAGGATACCAAAAGTTCTTTAAATGGGGATGGTATGATTGAACAGGTCCTGACACGTTCAAGCTCTTACGATGCGACCTTCTCTTTACAACATCAGAAGTTTGCGAGGATGTACTAGGAGATGATGATGCTGCATTTCCATCAGATAACAGCCTATCATTCACCAACGATTCCATGTAAGCTAGTTTATCCAAAGCAGTGGCAACCCTTGCTTCAGATATGTGAACCTGTTTTTATTCATGAATCAGACATCAAATGAAAACAAAATCAGATTTGGGTATGTACCTTGATAGACATGAACTGAAAAAAAGAAAAGAAAAAAAAAAGGCACGAATATAGTTATCAACTAGGATTTCATTATCTAATTAAGTAATAAATTAAACACCTGTTTGTGAGCTTGTGATAGTTCATCTTGCAACTCCGCAAGATCCTTCTTCATTGTGCCAATGGACTTGAAGTCACGAGCTAGAGGATTAAGAACTTCTACAACCTACAACCGAATTTCTGAAAGTAAGAATTACCTCAACAAAAAGTATTATCTCAAAGAAAAAAAAAAAAAAAGGAAGAAAGAAACCCCCTATCAGAACCAAACTCCAAACGCTCAAATTCAGCAATCCCATTAAGGCATGATTTGCATGGACTCTAACAAGAAAATGAAGAGGTGTCAAAAGAACCTTTTCATGGAGGAGCATGATTGTCAGTACATCTTGTCGAGCTCTCCAGTCACAGTACTGAATATCAAATCTTGCAACTTCCAGAGCTTGGTTTACATCCAAGAATTTCCCTTTGCACTGTGGGACTCTGGACCTCGGATCCTCCACATCAAACAAAGGTCCCCAGGTACTCTTCTTTTCCAACCCTCCTTCCTCTCCAAATACTGCAAAGACCCGAAAACTTGCTCTGGCACCCTGTAATTTAACAAGCCCAAAAGACGCTGAGCTAAACATAAGTCTAATCTATGGTGAACCAGAGACAATATCTTTCAGCCATTGGGAATTAGAAGCAACTGAAAGCTGATACAACTAAGCAACTTTGACATCACATTTTAGAGGATGGCCATTAGATTTTTTGGCAGTAAAAACAAATGCAAGATCACAGTCAAGAACACTCAATAAGAACTGACGTATTCTAGAAAAGAAAAAAGAAGAAACTTTGTACCTTCTTGGCGTTGAGCTTAGATACTCCACCAAGCGAAATCGGCAAGGAGAAAGCCGACGCCGTAGCTACCGTGTTCATGTCTTGGTGTCCGAAGCTGACGGAGTCTCCCCGAGAAAGAGAGAGAGAGAGAGAGATAGAGAGAGGAAGAAAGAAACATGCACAAAGTTTATGAGAGAGCTTTATTCTGAGGATTTTGATGATAAGGGGTTGGTATTTCCCGCGATCTACGTTGTCCTTCCAGTAATTGACACGTGGATACCCGTGGAATCCTTGGTCGGCAACGTGGCGTCCCCTGTATCCACACGCTTTCCCCGGGTCTCACAGGGTCTCTTCGTTTGGTGGGGCCCGATATCTTGCCAGCTCGGACATCGGGATATCTTTCCCTATCTCTTTCAGCTCTGGTTGGTTTGAATGGTCAGGGTGGTGATCGTATGAGGCGGCTAATTGACCTTTCCATGGGATGCCGACCATCGTGAACTCTCATCCGTCCATTCATTTTTGCAGTTTCTAATTCGTGATTGACTGTTTGATGCATGGAAAACGAAATGTCTGTTTGTGTTCGCAAAGAATCATGGAATATGCTCGCGATTGGTCATTGAACTAAAGCAGATTATTCAGCCAACATTTTGTTTTCAATTTCTTTTTGTTAACTTCTTTAGATTATTGATTTTTTGGCATGACTTATGTAGTTTCCATTTTATAATAATTCTTTTTAGTTCATTCTATTGGGGAATGATATAATTATCCTTTATTCTTCCATTGGTTTTTTTGGATTTTCAAATTTTTCACTTATTTCTCTGAATTACTAAAATAAAATAAATAAATTTTGTTATTAATGACCGAAAAAATTGACTTTTTTTTATTGAAATTGAGTTCCTAAAAGTGTGAATGGTTTGAATTCAATATCAACCACTAGTTATTGAATCTCGGTTGGTGGAAATTTTGATGTTTGAGGGTCTCTAAAGAGACGAGAGAGCATTGGACACCACATTGCCAAGGCCCACTTGCACCGACAAGTCGCCGGTACTTTTTGGATAATGCAACAATAATAATAATAAGTTATCATACTTCCAATTCTTATTTTTTCCTCTTAGAATTTCAATTGAGGCTAACAAGTTTTGAACGACGGGTATCTCTCTGTCTCGTTTTGTGTTTTTTTTTTTTTTTTTTTGTTTTTTTGTTTTTTTTGCTTTTATGTTGAGGTTGACCGGAATTGAACATTATTATGTACAAAGTTTACGAAAAGGGATATAGAATGAGTTAATGAAAAATAAGAGAGAGACTTGATTAAAAAAGTTGTTAAACGATCTATTTCGTTCTTCAAAATTAACTTGTAAAATAATATAATGCCTTTACATGTTAGTATATTATTCATATGGGGTGAATGTTTAAGTGTACATTGCTATAAAAAGGTCTTGTGATAGACGTTTTGGACTAGCAATACGATGGACTAGTTAAGTGAGTACAAGTTGGACTTTTATGTTTTAGATTGGTAATACAAGTTAATGGACTGAGCTAGCAAGTAAGAGTCCAACCTGTCTAGTTTCCTTGTTGTTGGGTTATCCACTTAGGTAATACTTGTTGTATTATTTGATGAAATATTATTACACATTTATCACAATATTCTAAATGTGTAACTAATAACACATTTAATTCCTATAAGAAGGCTAACACCTATATAAAAAGAATCTCTAGTCTATTTCTCCTCACTCAAACTCTTAAACTCTCTTATTGTTCTTTATAATTTTTTTTATGTTCTTTTCAAAAGTTCTTTCATAAAAGTAATCTTAGTTAAAATGCTGACTCAATTCATCATTGAAACTTGAGTACTAAACAAATTTCTCCAAATCTGTTATATGGAGCTTATGTGTAACAAATGTCTTTTTCTTAACTTAGTTTCTTAGTTAAGTATCAACTTTGTTTCATGATATTAGAGTTCAAGTCTCCTTATCACTCTTATCAAACCACTGTAATAAAAGAACATGTTAATGATATAAATGTTGGTCATCTTTAGCCTCTATAAATTTGGATAAGCCTAAAATCTAAGCAACAAAGGCATTATTGCTGAATTGTCCATCTTAACATGTTGACAATGCTAGATTTTCAAACTCAAATTTTTAAGAAATATAAGGAGTGTTCTCATTTTTTATAACTTAACTTTTAAGTTGAATATGAATTTAATAATAAAAAACCCCTTTTAATACATCTCAAAAAAAGCTTCTGAAAAAAAAAAAAACAACCTACAAACTAAGGAAGTGAGATGTTTCAGGTTTTCTGCACATATACGTGTACTTACAATTGAACACATGCAAAGTTATAGCATCTGTTAAAGAAAGCACGATTTTTTTGTACACATCAACATCAAACCTTACGAAATGAATCAAACACGATTAAAGCGAAAACTTTAATTTTTATGTTTATCTGAAGATTGATAGTTTAGTCCTCGTTTGAAACAATTTTTACGAGGATCTTCGTTGAAATACGCACATAAAATCTTATCGGATGACCGAAAGCGTCGCATCCAGCCGACCACCGTAAATACAATATTCGTGTTTCCGGTTCCACATACACGCGCATGTCACCCCATTGGAGCCATTGAAGCAAACTTGACGCAACCGATGACAACGAAGCTAATATTTCTGTTGCTCCTGCCGCTTGTCCAAAGGGGGTGGGTCGCCATTCAGGGCTGGGTTCTGTACGGGTTTTGGTAGACAACCCGTTACCAAAATCAGCGGAGGAAGCAATTTCTTTCAGTCGACCACGAGTTGAATATTTGAATCCTTGAAAGGTTCGGTGTGTCGCTTGGTGGATAGTGAGGTCAGAGAGAGCGAGAAAGGGAGCCATGGCTAGAACAGCGCAAAATGAGAATAATAAGGCTGGGCCTTTCTTCGTGGCCACACTGTTGCTGTGGCTTGTATCAGTTGGGTTCGAAATAGCATTCAACAAGCGCAAGGAGCTGCTGTGTATCATCGCTGGGTGTTGCTTTTTCCAAACGGCCAACTGGGTCATCCGTTCTTTCCTCTCTCGGGACCCTCTCTTCGTCAACACCTCCGTCTCCCTCCTCCACTCCTTCATCACCTCTGCCTCTGGTTCGTTCATTTCCAGTCATTCTTTCCTGTTGTTGTTTTGTTCCATATCTTCAATTCGTTTTCTTTTTTCTTTTTCTATGGGTGTTATCAGTGCTAGTGATGGGTTATTGTTGTTTCCTACTTCCGAAGTTTAATGGTACGCATGAAAAGCAGTGATAAAGGGTGTTAAACTTGTAGGGTTTGAATGGGAACTAAAGTCTGTAGCATGTATAATTGTGAAATTTGTTCAAATTGTTTAGCTCTGAGTCCAAGGGCATCATTGTACGGGCACTTCATACAGATAGGTTTGACCTCATGGTCGTATGCGCTTCAAGTTCAGACGCAGGCACCACGTTGTTGTGCAGCCATGGTCCCGTGTCACTTTTATTTTCTAATATGGGTAGATCTCTTTCCTGGAATTATGCATGTATGGTAGGAATCCATTATGTAATTAATATAGCATCATGTTTATGTTCTTATATCAGGCTTTTATGGGTGTGCAAGTAGCAGAGTTTTTTCTATCATTTAGGATGACGAATGTGTACTTACAGAGAGGATCTTAACGCCTCATTTCTGCTCCGAGTTAGTACTAGGTGATTGTAATAAGGTGGAGTTGTTTGCTTTGTCAGAATTTCGGGGAATGGTCTGCACTGTGGTTTCTTTCACTTGTTGGTTGAGGGTGACTTTATTTCTTTCATTTGTTTGGCGTTGGTCTTGGAGGCCTTCCAATCTCATCCTGGGATTTTATACCCTAATTTCCCTCAAGATATAATCTCTTTGCATGAATCCAATATCTCAGCCGACAATGAAGATGATTTGTGGCTAGGAGGGTCTCTTGTCAGTTGTCCGCAGTTGAATTTTGGGCTTCCTTTTCTTTTGTCCCTTATTCAATGACTACTTGAAATTCTTAGCTTGGTCTTTGTTGTGGTGCTAGAGGATTGCCTCTTGTTATCTGAATTGCCCAAAATAGAAGGCTTTCTTCTGGTTGAATAGTGATTAATGTCGTGTTTGCATGGAAAATGGAAGGGCAAGTCACAGCAAGTCCTTGGTCATACTTCTTCAAGCAATCGATAGAAGATTGTGACGATCTGAAGAAGGGATTGACTAATTACTGCATCACGGCCAAAGAATATATCTGTAGCAGCTTTGAGAGAACAGAAAATTCCCGTATAGTTCTGTACCAGAAAGGCCATGCGGGATCCTAATAATTCTTTTGTGTATCAATTGTGAAGGGGTCAGAGCATGTCTCTGTGGAGCTTAATATTTGTCAATTGAACTCGATCAAGGTTCAGATGATGAGCTGCTTTGAACATTTAAAGCATTGAAGTTGGTATGCTTAAAGTTTCAATGACCATGAAGTCCTGCTATCAAGGAAATCAGTAAATGGTGGTTTGTTACTGTAATATTATCTTGATCAATAGGAGATTTTTTAGGACTTTTTTGTGGTCTGGAGGTGGTCTTGCCTTCTAAATAAGGTCACCGGTTTCAAGATAAAAATGGAAAACTGATTGAGTGATGTAGAGAACTGTGATTCTTATTTATTCTCTTTTTCTCTCCTAACTGTTTCTTAAATGTACCATTTGGTTGTTTTTGTTACATCAGATACTCACTTATTCTACTGCAAATTGTTTGTGGAGACTTTTTACTAGTTCTGGGTTTTGAGTTTCCGTGTCTTTTATTGTTACTAACTTCAGTTGTTCATTTCCTTTGCAGTGGTATTCATTTTAGTTAATCAGTGGTTACAAAATGGATCAAGTGGAATGTTTGAGCACTCAAAATTGTTTGGGGGTACTTGGCCATGGGCATATCCTGCTTTGTGTTTCTCATGTGGTTACTTCGCATATGACCAGTGGGATATGCTGCAGTATCGATTATACAATGGTTGGATCCCTGCCATCTTAGTCCATCATCTGATACTCCTTATTTGTTTTACACTTGCTTTATATCGAAATGTCACCATCAACTACCTCATTCTCACTCTCATTTGTGAGGTATTTTCTTGATCTTCCTAAAAGTTCCCTCATGTCTTTATGTAATTCTTCTTTTCTTCTTTTTGTCCCATCTCCATCCTTAATTTATTTCCAGTTTTCTTGTGTGACTTAGTTCAATGTTAATATAAAGGTTTATTTGGCTGAGGAATAGCTTGTGGATTATCAGCATTATATCTTAAGTGAGAGTCAGATCTGAGATGATGAAGTGTTTAATTAAACAACTTGAAGGACCTTAAAAATTAGAAATTTTGATTGCAGTGGTAATCTAGTATTTGTTTCTGTATAGTTTGTGATGTTCATGACATGCATATCCTTCAGATAGCCAAGCCTTTTGGTAAAGTCTGATTTTCGGAGTCATAAACAAGTTCACATAAGTTATCAACATCGTGATAACAGAGAATGTAGAGGTGGTTTGAACACTCATAAGAGGTTTTCCTGAACAATGTGAAAGATGCCTTGAGGTCAGAAACCTCAGATCTCTTTCAATGAGACGAGAGGACCGGGACCAGTCCTAAATTTCTTTGTTTTATGAATGTTAACGAGGGTTTCACTTGTTTGGAATACAAATCAATCTTGTATATCAGTTTCATAAAATGCCAGACTTGTGCAGTGAAGAAACTTTTGAAATGTGAAGATAGTGGCCCCAATTATTCCAATAAAACTTACTCTTTAATTCCTGCTGTGTGATGAGGTACGCCTAAGGATGATATCTGTTTTGCTGCCCTCTCATGATATGACATGGAGGAAATAAGAATCTTCATCCTGCCTATCCTTTTCTTCCATTTGATTTGTAAATACTTCTTGCCCTGCAAGCTAGTAACTGGAAGTGGTATACCAAATTCTTTGTTTAATCTCTTTCTAGACCTAGGCTTCCAATGTTTTCAAGCAAGGTATTGACATTTTGATACTAATCCTCGACTATATGATGTAACTGAAAATAAAATCTACTTTGATGATACAGCTGCATTCTATATTTCTACACGTGAGGAAAGTGCGACGAATGGCCGGGCTGCGTGATGCCAAGAGCAAGATTGTTAAGTTAGAATGGGTACTTAATTGGGTCACTTTCGTTTTAGCACGGCTTGTATCCCATGTTCTCATCACTGTCAAGCTCCTCAGAGATGCTCATAAGTTTGGATGGGGTGTCGAGCTGCCGCTGGCCTTAACTGGGATGGCTGGAATGAACTTGCTTAACTTTTTTCTTGGCATTGATCTTCTTAGTGCTTTCAAGAGAGAGAGGAATTCCCCGGCAAATGATCGTAGGCATCAAGAATGACAGAAAGAAGGCTAAAAGACATTATACTTCATCTTATGTTCTATCATTGGTTGTATCCATTTTGCATAGGAGTTGTCAGTAATGTATGAAATTCATTGAGAGAAAAATTAGTGATGTATATTATGTTACAGATGTGAGAAAAGACATGTATTTTCTTTTCAATTCAAGGAAGGATCGGACGGTGAATCTAAAGGATCGCATTGAGTCTCCAGCATCCACGGAATGAGTCCTAACACAACCAATCGAAGAGGAGCAAAGTTAGAGACATCTGCTAAAGGTTCTCTGTTGACTCATAACAGGGCTTATTAAAGACTCATATCGTCCTAAGAATTTAGAATACACAGCCATCAAGGCTTTAAGATTTCTGTAGACGTGATTTTGAGCACCAAAGAATGGTTAGCAATTCGAGCCTGACTGGAGCTAGCTGAAAACAAAGTAAAAGTAAGTATAAAAATTAGAGGTCCCACCGGGAGTCGAACCCAGGTCGCTGGATTCAAAGTCCAGAGTGCTAACCACTACACCATGGAACCGGTTGTTTCCTAGCGCCTTTATATATTTTAATCGAATAGCCAATAAGTACGCTCGCATACACAGGAATTTTGAGGCTGCGGGTCAAGCATAAAAATCTGACATCTTCTGTAAAGTGGAAGGCAAACTTAATGTCTTGTTGTGCCCAATTGTGGAGAGGGTGCCAAAAAGTCCCATTAATGCAGAGCAGGTCCATGTGTTGTTCTAACTCTTTTTCTTCTTTCTTTCTTCCTTCCTTTTTATTCCCCTCTTTGCTTCAGGACAAAAAGTAAAAGCAGCTCTGAGTTTGATAGCTAGAACAACACTTTTCTTCCCTTCATTCTGATCTGAATCCTGCCAGAGAAAAACATTGTCATTTTAAGCTTTAGACGTCCAATGTCCGTAAGAGCGTGTTAAACCCCCGTCCCTTTTTTTGGAAAATTGTTCTTAGCAACTTTCCACGCTAGCAAGCAGGAAAAATCAGACTTGTAGTGAGATGTAATGGTTTATTATTAAAAGGAACGATATAAGTACCGGCAAGGGGTGGTGGCGCAGTTGGCTAGCGCGTAGGTCTCATAGCGCGTCTGAGTTATCCTGAGGTCGAGAGTTCGAGCCTCTCTCACCCCAAATAAGTTTTTCCCATCTTCTCTCAACTTTTTATGCATAATAATGGCAGAGAGAACCAAGTACAAGAAGTTGCCTTACCAATACTTTTCTGTCGTAGACGGATGGAAGTGGCTGAAGAGACACGTGGATTTCTTCTTTTTATTGCTGCTGTCATATGTCCGTTTGGGTTTGGATTTATGAACATCTAAATTAATGGTTATAAAGCAAGTGAAAGTGTTTGTGTTAGAGAAGGTGGGCAGATACGCTCAAGACCACAGGGGATATCTTCCCTTTCCTGAACCCCGCCTTTTTCAGTGCAGGTGCGTCATTGACACCATCTCCAGTCATTGCAACCTAAGAGATCCAATTGATTAAGTTGAGGGGAAGTGAAAATATGATGAATAGATGTCGCCGGCAGCGAACCGCCCACGTCGCCGCGATTCGAACACTTCACCGGACCATTCAATCGTTTAGGCTCAAATAACCCATGAAAACATTACTTTTTTTTTCTTTTTTTTTCTCATTTTTCTAATCTTTTTGTATGGAAGTAATCATGATGCTTTTGACATCATGTTGGTCGAGACCATTACAAGAAACAAAGCCAGATTGGTAGCACAAGGATATAGTCAAGAAGAAGAAATTGACTATGATGAAACATTTGCTCCTATAGCAAACAATTTGTCAAGCTACTTTGTGAGAATGATGTGTATCTATATTACCTACCCATAAGAATTTCATGATCCTTTTTGGGTTTGGATTTATGAACATCTAAATTAATGGTTATATTTAAGTAAATATGGGTCTTTTAGTACAACTGTTGTAGACTGAGCTCCCAAAGTGTCTGCTGCAAAACATAATAGGCTATTATATTCTTAAATCATATGAACTTGAACTTATAGAGACTCAAGTTAATGATGACATTCAAATGAAATGTACTTTAATTAGTTCTTAAACATAAATTTTTAAAAACAATGATTAAGGCACGGAGTACTTTCTTCATGTGATAGAATGTCAATACTTCCCAATAAGGACAACCTTCGCTGCCAACTGCATTTGATCCAACAAGAAGATACTCGCTGAGATTGATAGACAAGCAAACGTTCCAAGAGCAATACATGTGAAGAGTTTAGAAAAATTGCTTGAAATTTCAGATTTCATAGACCCTGTTCATGTGAAACAGAATAAATAAACTTTAATGCTGCTGATTATCAGCACGTAATCAGCAGGTTTCAGGTGAGAAAGAATCCTAAAACTCTCAAATCTCTACAACCGAGAAACCAATTACACCTTGTTTTGTATATATCCTCACTAAATTTCTAGTCGTATCCCACTCTTAGTTCGAGAGAAAAATTTTGCAAACCCATTCCGATTCTTCTCAGAACTGACATGACTTGACAGGGCTGCGGATGAAGCTGATGAAGATGAAGATGAAGATGGTGGTGAATTCTCTTCAACTTTCTTTACTAAAGGACCAGAACTTTCATCCACAACCCTTGAGGACTCGGAAACTCGTTTAGGTGAAAATGTTCCATTAGAATGCAACTTCCACAGTTCTCCATCAGCTTTGGGAATCAGTGATGCGCCTGCAGAAAACTCGGGTAGGCGGGGGGTATCAATCAAGAAGTCTTCCAGTGTTGCTAGAGACTTCAGTTGATTCCCAAGTGAAGCCATTGTTTTCTGGCACTCTGCAAGTTTTCCAGCAGCTACAGCTAGACCCTCCTGATATCATGACATCTTCTGATTGTTATATGTAGGAAATGAAGCATTTGTCTGTAATACCTCCAGCAAACAAATCATAGAAGTAAAAGTACGCAATGTATTTGTAGATAAGAAAAGTTAGTGAAGACTGACCTGCTTTATCTTCACTTCAACATTCGAGCTTGCAGCTTTTTCAAGATCGAGTTCCTGGCTTTTCTTTGTTAACTCTTCCTCTAGTTCCCGACACTTGCCTGCAATTTTAGCTGACAAAGCCTTCTCTTTTTGAACCTCCACTTCTAAACTTTCAACTTTGGCAGTCATAGTGCTTGCTTCTGCTTCCATGCTAGAGAGTCTAGAGTCAACAACTTGCTTCTTTTCTTTTGCAATATGTAGGCTCTCTTTGCAACTCCTCCAAATTCAGTTCTGCCTCCTTCAGCTGAAGTTGGGAAGTGTTAATGCAGTCTTGACTAGTAATTAGAGCTATCTCCAGTTCATTTTTCTGTGCTTCGGTCTTTTCTAAGTTCTCTTCTAATTCAGCTATCCGACTTCTCATGGTTTCAAGCTCAGTTCTCAGAGAACTTTCTTCATTACTGGTTTGATTGGAAAACTCTGACCCAGGGCAATTGCTTCCCTTATTGGTTTCAGGTAGTGCAGCAAGTCGCTCCATTTCAAGAAAATCATCCATAAGATCAATTTGAGCAGAAGGGGAATGAAGATTTCTTTTAACAGCTTTTTCATTTTTGAATTGATCAAGCTCAGCAATTAGGGCAGAAGCCCATGAGTCCAAACAACTAGGCTCAGACTTGTTTAGCTCTGAGCAACTCACCTTGCGGGTCTCAGTCTCGCCCAAGCTAAGCCTCTCTCCACTCTCTGATTGACTATCAGTGAGAGATTCGACATAAATTGAGGAGGCAGTGGTCGATTTATGATCATTTACTGGAGATGATTTGTTGGCCATTGATTTTAGCCTCCGGCACTCAGCCTCAAGCTTGGCAACCTTCTTTATGCTCTCCAAATGTTGCTTGCTGGCCGTCTCAGCTGCTTTGGTACTCAAGTCTCTCTCAATCGTCCTGATTTCCAATTCTTCAGATTGAGACTCAAGCTCCAGTTTGAGAGCTGAGTTCTCCTTCTCCAAATATTCAAGTCTACAGAAAATTTCAGGATCGACATTGGCAGCAGAATCAGACTCGGCAGCTTCTGCTTTGCTCTGAAGCTCAACAAGCTGGTTCTCAAGTTTCAGTCTGGTGGTTTCCCATTCACGGGTTTTCTTTGCCACAGCTTCATGGATCTTTTGCTCCTGCTCTTCTCTAGCTTGCCTTAACTGCCGGACAAGCTCCTTGAGAGCCCCATCAAGATGACTCACCCTATCCTCAAGTACCTTGTTTTCCTGAACTGCAGACTCCAGTTGCTGCTTTATAACGACCACTTCATTCTCAGCCTTCTCCCAACCTAGACTTGCATTGAAGAGTAGAAAGATTACAAAGTTGTCCTGGGTTTGAAAGACTATTTAGACAAATCCATTGCAACCAAGAGCTGAAAACAAAAATCTTATCACGACTGGTCATTTTGAGGATAAGAAACGGTAGAGATATTCCCGTGAATCAGGTATTTGCATGCTTACCAGCAACTGCTTCTTCTGCAACTTTGGCATGCTGCCTCACCAAGTCATCTTTCGCACTAACATTCACTAGAGCAGCTGATAACTTCTCCATCAGGCTTTTCATACCATCGTTAGCATCTTTCTTTGATGAATCATCATCAACAACATCTTCAGCACTTGCCACAGCCTTCGATGTGACTTCAGGTGATTGACTATTATCATTAGGAGATGACTTGAATGCCTCCTGATTAAAGAATGCGACATCAGACAAAAGAAGTAAGAATTTGTTGATCTTAGAGCAATAAATCTACCCCACACGCACAGCTGCGGCACCTCAAACTCTTGTCAATCAAAGCTTAGCCAGGTTAATCTTATTTAGGCTTTTGAATTACCCTCTGCAACTCCCAATATGAACTATATTAGTTTTTTTACATGATGAATAGTGGTCCTGATATTTGATTGATGAGCATAACTAGAACTGCGTAAAATCAACCTGGGTCTGCCAGGGTTTATCAACACATTAAAAATCAACAAGGGATGATGCTGCCTAGGGGACAGACTCTATGCTGTACAGGATACTCCAAAATGCAATTAAACATTGCATAGTAATGGATTCACCAAGGCCAACAGACTAACTTTGGTTCCAGAGAGTGGCAATCTCATGCATCTTAAAGTAAAGTTAGTTATGCTGCAGCAATTGGGGGGCCGACTTCAAAGATCTTGGACAAGCAGCCAACAATGCTACGACTGCAAGATGCTCATGTTTTAAATCTCACACCCTAAACCAATCATTTTGGGGCCAGAAACCAACAAAAGACAATATTAGTTTTTAAAAGCGTTCTCAAAAATTTATCTGTTAGCAAGTTCACATGGAAAGAAAAGCTTCCTAGTAGTAAAATTAAAGCAGAATCTCAAACTTCTTAAATGTCATCAAAACTGGAAATAAAACCATGCAAGTTTTAGAGTGAATGGAGAAGAATAAGAAGTTTCCAGCAAAAAGGAACGCAGAAATAGAGGTTTTCGTGATGTATCGGTTACTTGGTCAGTAAAAGGCTATCAGAACAACTATGAAGTTCTAGAAGTCAAATGTAACAAAAATTAGTGGTAGTGGGGACTCAGCTGCGCACCTGATCATCCGAGTATCTCTCTGAATGCGAAGATATCGAACCTGAACTCTCAGATTCGCCGGGGCTTTTGTCAGTAGATCTCCTCTTCCATAGCCACTTCCTCTTTTCCATTGCGTGGTCCACTTATAACATCAATAAGCACATTACAAAGGGTTCATCTGCATACACATATAAACCAGTGTTCAACAGGTTACTGGAAGCAATCTTAAAATCAGCCTAAAACTCGAGTAGAACGCAAGGAACACGTCTAATGGACAAAATAAAGCAACGCCGCCCTTTATTGTTAGGCAACAGAACTCCCACCAGAACAATGCCTTTTAAAAGCAGAAAGACACTTCCTCCAACAAACTCAATGCAATTTTTTTTTTTTTTTTTTTTTTTTTTTTTTGATGACCCAGAACCCCCACCACTTGCATGGTGGCTCAAACTCAATGCAATTTTACTGGAAAAGAAACGATGACTTGGCTTATGATTCTCAGAGCTTCGCTTCAAATCCACCCCAGTGACCATCCAACCCCAACAACAAAAACATTAGACATTCCAAGAACTAAAATGGGTTCCCTCTTTAAGTATAAATCACCAAACGTTAATTTAAGAGTACAGGAAAAAACACACAGACATAGATTTAGAAGAAGAAAAAAGTTTCGAGCTTCTATTCAGATTTAACACCTTAAATGGCTCCTGAAACACCCTGAAGCTGCGAAATCGCCAGAAAGACTGTACTTGAATCTCAAAATGATAGTCTCCGGGCTGCTAAAATCCTAATAAAATTTGCCAAGACATGAAGAAGATAATTCAAAATGAATGAAACAGTGGCTGGCAGTAAGCAGAAAAACACGGAATAAGCAAATGACCTTCACAAATATTCTAAACAGGCGTGACCCATCGAAGCTAAAATGCAAAAAGCCTTCTGCCTTTAGCCAAACACTTCACGAATCAACCAATAATCTTCATTGATATCCGCATACTAAAAAAAACTTCTAAAAAATAACCCATTGTAAGGGGCAAGACCCAGATCAAATACCTTTGACTGGGAGACCAAACAACCAAGAGATTAGACAGGACCCAGTCATCAATGAGTGAAGCCGAAAGATGGGTTCAGTTCAGGCTTTAAAATGAAGGTTGCAGAAACATAATGGAAGTACTTAATAAGAGTAAAGTAACTGCGAAAATCCTGTGGAATGTCAGTGAGTTTCTAGTTGCATAAAACAAACGAAATGGCAGATAATGGGGTTTCTATTCCTTATTTTTTCACTTTTTACCTTTTCTCCTTTTCTTCATGAAAAGGGAGAGCATGTGACTGTGGATGTGAAATTCAAGAATTGATGGCCAGATGAGGCCTCAAAATGCCCACTTTTCAGCTTTTCCGGGTTGAAAAATTAATAATGATTTGTTTATTTTTGAAAACTGAGCAGCCCTTATTCCCGCCTTGGATAAGGCTTTCCCGTGGCACAGTTTTTGAATTAATTAGTGCAATTTTCTTTGTTGCAGGAGCTTCTGTCTCATCATGTGGGTCTTCTCACAGCGTCTCCCAAGCTTTTCAAAAAAGTAGTTTTATATTCTGTCTCAGCACGGAGAAGGGATCTATTCTCAAGAGCTGTGCTGATTTCATGATCAGTTGGTGGGGAAGGCGTCAGAGATTATGACCCCTACACAACATGTTACTGGGGAGCTATTTCATTCAAATTTGAAATTAGACAAAAGTCACTATTCTGAGCGTCAACTTCAGGCACTCATTTGCTAGAGATTTTGATGGCTACAAGTTTCAGAGATAACATTCACTTTTAGATAGTACGCACACTATTAATTGCGGTGGTCCAATGGTTTTCTGCCATTTCCACATTACTGTGGAGGTTTAGTTCAATCTCTTGCAGAGCAGCTTCACGTCCCTTGATTACCGGTAGACTTTCATGATTATTAGCATGCCATTGTTTGAATTTTTCACCGGATCTTGGAGGTAGCCTTGTATCAATCATGGATGGTACCTGAACTATTTCTGCACTGAAACACGGCACACATTTTTTTACCATAAAAAAAGAAGACAAGAGGAAAGAAAGACAAACTTTTTTAATTATGAATGATGGTTTGCCTTTTCAATATCATGCATTGGAATATGATTGAAATAGCTTGATGAAATCAATCAATAGTATTGTTTCTAAACTTTTGGTCTTGCATCTTTTATGTGTAACTTTGAAGGGAAGAAATAGCTTGATGAGTTTTATTGGGGCAACAGAATTCAAAGGTACTCCTGAGGGTTAGGAATATATCCTGCCCTTTGTACTTATCCGAGGTATGGTTATTACGCTCAGCCTTATTGGTATTAATAAAATTTGTCAGGGTACCGCCCCTGTTTCTCAAAAAAAAAAAAAAAAAAAAAAAAAAAAAAAAAAAAAAAAAAAAGAAGAAGTAAAACTTCGTTATTTTGAGAGAGAGAGAGAGAGAGGTGGGAAAGTGAAATAAAGGGTTTCTTGACACTTTTACCTTTGTTACTTTTTATTAAATTTTATAAAATATAGTTTATATTTAACTTTAAACCCTAATGAATTAAGTAGTGGACTTTCTCTATTTATAAGTAAGATATTTAATATATTTCTTAATAGTGTAAAACTTATTGATTATATCTTAATAAATAATTAAATTATTGAATTATCATAACGTTACACAATTTAATACGCTATTTTACTATAATAGTACAAGTTATATTATGAGAGTAATACGCAAGCTCAAGTCAATAAAAACCCATAAGTGTGTTAAGAAAAATCTTAACCTTGATATCATATTGAATTTTATAAAATATGACTCTTATTCTATTTAAAATACTAATATATTAAATGGTGAAACACGTATCTTTATAACACAAGATATTTAACATATTTATTAATAATATAAAATCTATTGATCATATCTTAACAAGTTTATCATTATGATGGTCTAATAGTTTACCGTCATATGCCGCACAGTTCTAAACTTTCTCCTTATGTGCCTTTTATCTTTGTTAATTGATGGCGTAAATGTATGTCTACTGTGGAAAACTGTGTTGGGGGCATCCGGTGAGACTTTTTCTTCTGCAGGAAAGTGCAAGATACAAAGAACCAGACAGAAGAATAGTGTTTTAAATTTAATCAATTGCTTAAAAATTGACAACCTTGCAGGCTCTCGAGATTCTTCTGTAGTCGTTTTCGAAACACTTGGTCGAAATAAATGCCCTTCTCCCATCTTGAATAAGAAGCTGCATCGAGAAAACACACTGAGAATGACCCATCGGCAGGGGCTGGATCGAACTGTTATTCTCACTGCCTGTATTTGTGGCTGTAATGATATAAGAGAGACCCTTCGTCCCAGAGCGAACCCAGCTGTGTACTTTCTGTTACTGCAAAATCACATCGCTTGGCGTCCCAGGCTGTGTGGAAATTGGAGCTCGTGGACAGTAAAACCATGCAGCCGTATTGGAAGGAAAAAGATGTTCTGCATTATTTGTGACTTTCAGCCCTCATAAACACTTTGTGTCCCTACAGGATTTGCATAGAGAAGGCTCAAGAGTAGTCATGGCTCGTTACATGCAACCAACTATGTCCGTAGTAACATTTAATGATGGGAGTCCATCTCATTAAATTGACTATGCAAGTAGTTGATGGTTAGATGTTTCACATTCACAATCTATCAATCCTCTAACATGAATATATGATGATAATCTATCCCAAAATTTTAAAATAATAAATAAAAAAGCATTAATATTTATAAGACTAAGGATCTATCATTTCACTTTTAATGTGGAATATAAATTAATATTAATATTAATTAATTAACAAAATAGAATACTTATTATATATAGATTTTAGCACATAATTTTTTTTACTAACGTGGATTTGCTCCACATTGAATTGTTTTTTATTATATGATGATTTTTTCAAAAGTATAAATGGAGTATTTCAATAAGCTTTTTCATTGTAATGGTTTAACTTGGATCATCTTGTTGTATTACTTCTATTGTATAGATTATGAGCTTATTTGAGAATATCAAACTCTCATATTATGTTAAAAATCTCATTTTTACATCAAAGGAGTACACCCAAATTAAACTAAGTTGACACATTTATATTTTAGCAATACAAGATTAAACATCTACACTATTAACATGTTTTTTTATCACAATAGTTTGATTTTAATCATGTGTGGTGTCACTTTTTATGTAGAATTTATACTTACTTATATCAATAAAAATGTTAAAAAATTATACCTTTATTTAAACTCAATTTACAAATAAAAAAATACCTCAACGTAGAAAGAATACAAAAACTAATATGTAGGCAATGTGTAACAAATATTAAATTTCAATTAAACCAATATTAAGTTAGGAACAATCTTTCTCCCATTTTGTGATGTAAGAGTCCCAATAAACAGGAGTGCAAAAGGAGGAGACTTGCCCCTCCAACCATGGCTACCTTTTAAGCTTTGACAAGACATGTAGGATGCTGGGAGGGCCACAAAAAGGCAGAGCGAGAGCGTCGCCATGTGAGCTGAGATTTGAAAGCTAAAGTTTAGGGGGGATGTGAAACCAACGTGGTAACACCGTGCAAGCATCATCCACGAGAAAGGCAGAATCATTGTTTATGTAGTTGGAGTGAGTTTTGGGTAACAATGAACACTGTTGCCAGCCCTGTCTCTTCGTCTTCACGTCATTGTCTTCTCTTTCACGAGCACGAGGCACATGTACACTTCCTTTTAACCCTTTCATGCATGAATGACATTTGTGGTCGTGAGAAGCTCTCTGGTAATCATTGTTTATATGATTCAAACAAAATCAGACTTCAATAATTGGCTTTCTGAGAAGGGCTTTTCTTTTACCGTTTGGTTTTACGTCATTTGATTGTTTGGTAAAGGCTTTACTAGAACTTCCTTTGTAGAAGAAAACAAAAGTATTTGTTACTTTGGTTATATCAAGAGGGTCGAGGTTTTACTTCTTTTTATTTACTTACATAACAATAAACGATTTTTCATAATTTTAGAGTTTAAATTACTGGGTTTTTCTTCTTTTTGGCTATGAGAAGGTTGGGTTTTAACAAAAAAAGAAAATTGCAAACTACTTTATTTTTGTATAATTTCTAATATCACCAAGGATCATGTATATCTTAAGACACAAAAGGAGCAAAAAATTGGGCTTGGGTTTTTCTAGGCCTATAATCATTGGACTGCAGCCGAGAATCCAGATAACAATTTTGTGGCTGCAATGCAACACCCTTGAAATTCCACTGGGCTTGCATGATCCAGGCCCGTGCTGGGGTCTGCGAAGGGAATGACCCTTTTCAAATGCCTTTTTCTGCCATGGCCAGAAGAATATCGAAGAACCCACCAGATTTAACAGTGCCTGCCAAGGTGTCCATTTTGCATTTGTCAGCTTTAGGGAGAGTACTTCCAGTTTGTACAATTGCAGGGTGGATGTTATCAGCATTTGTGTGATTCTGTGAGGTGCACATCCCCAAGAAACTTGGGGGAATCCTTGATTTCTAACTTGGGAAGATCCAAGTGACACCTAAGAGAACATTCCAAGCTTAGTTGTCATTTTGACAAGATCCTAATTTCGTGAAGAATCTTGCTTATAAAAAGAAAGAAGAGGTACCTATTAAAAATTTTAAAATTAAATTTAAAAAGTACCAACTAAGTTAATGAGATAATTTTTAGATTTATATATTATTTAATAATTATACGTTTTTAATGTAAAACTCTAATATACAAAGTATATTTTGGATTTAAGGTTGAACAAAGAGGATTGAATACTCTCTCTCACATCAAATATGTTTAAAAGATTTAAAACTAAATGAAGGTCATAATTGATTAACTTGAATTTTGATATCATATTAATAAACATAATGTCTAATATAAAAGCTAATTCATGAATTAAAAAAATATTTTTATAGTTAAATATTACTCAATAATTATATCTTTTTAATGTAAAACTTTTAACTTTAACAATTGAAAATAAACATTTAGGCTTTCATGTTTAAGTATGATAACTTATCATGAAGTTCGTTTTCCTAAATTTTCATCTTATTGTTCCAATTGCTCATAAATCAAAAATTTTATGGTATTTTTCATGTTGGGAACGAGGAAAGGTATTAAACATACAAAACATTGAATTGGAACATTGATTTTTGATGGTAAGTACATTGGGCTGACGTTTACATGCCTGACTAGGGAGTCAACTTTTCTTGTCCCCTAGTTTTCGAAGGTGAATATCAGAGTTTTTTGTGCTTCAATTTAATGGGTTTGAGCAGGAAACATTATCTCCACAAAATGGCCAAGTACACAGAGACGTGGGCACTCTAGTTGCCCGTCATTACCTCTCACACCATATCCACATCTCTCATGATATGTGCATTTCCTAAGATAGACCTCTCCCTCAAACACATTTTGCATTAAAAGAGTGAGCATCAAAGCATTTTCTTGCTTCCCTCTCAGAAGAATCTGAAGTAGAAGCCATGGCTCAAACCATGCTGCTCATGTCTGGTGTTTCTTCCAGCTATGTCGTGGATTTGAAGAGGGATCCTTTACTCAATTTCCAGCTCCAAAAACTGAGGCCCAAATCTTTCTCTCGCTTGTTGCTCCCTTCTGGTACTTCATCTTCATCTTCATCTTCATCGCAAGCATTCACCACCTTCGCTCTCTTCAAGTCGAAAACTAAAGCCCCTGCAAAGAAGGTTCTGATTTCCTTTCACTAAGCCTTACTTTCAAGGATGATAACAAATGGACCGGAAAGCGTGACTTTCCGATCATGCAAGAGTTCCGCTGACTGGTTTTCTTTTGTTTCCTTAGGTTGAAGAGCCAAAGCCAAAGGTTGAAGACGGTATCTTTGGCACCTCCGGAGGCATTGGTTTCACAAAGCAGAATGAGCTCTTCGTTGGTCGCGTTGCCATGATTGGATTTGCTGTGAGTATGCTGCTTTCTGTTTGAGAAGTATCTGTTTCTTCCACAATCTGAAAATTGTTCCTCCTTTTAAAGGAATTGCAGAGCATTATCATTTCACTTGTAAACTTCTGTATATAGAACTTCCAGTAGATGTTTATGGCAGAGTTAACGATAACTTGGACCCACTTGGCCTCTAGTTTAAATTTCCTGTATAAACATATAAAAGTAACTAGGAGCATCCGAAAACTAAAAAATTGAACCTAGTAGAAGAAAAATGAGGAAAAATGCCTGAGATCATGATTTTTCCTTGGCATATATTGCTCAGTTTTTACATCTTTTGATGATTAAGTTGGGTCAAGACTTCGTCACTTTTGTAAACCCGAGAAGGGTTTTTTATTCTCTGTTTGTTAATGTTACGATGAGCCTTTTTGTGCAGGCATCCTTGTTGGGTGAAGCAATTACAGGCAAAGGAATTCTATCACAGTTGAATCTGGAAACCGGAATTCCCATCTACGAAGCCGAGCCTCTTCTTCTCTTCTTCATCCTCTTCACCCTGCTCGGAGCCATAGGTGCCCTGGGTGATCGTGGTAAATTCGTCGACGACCCTCCCTCGGGACTCGAAAAGGCTGTAATTCAGCCAGGCAAAGGCTTCCGATCTGCTCTGGGCCTTAAGGAAGGAGGTAATGATGTTCCACCTTTGGATATTGTTGCCTGAATGTGGATTTCGTGGCTTGACATTTCTGGTGATGGTTTGCAATGCAAGGTCCTCTGTTCGGATTCACAAAGTCGAACGAGCTGTTTGTGGGAAGATTGGCTCAGTTGGGTATTGCCTTCTCTTTAATCGGAGAAATCATTACCGGGAAAGGAGCTTTGGCGCAACTAAACATCGAGACCGGGATTCCCGTCAGTGAAATTGAGCCGCTTGTGTTGTTCAACGTCCTCTTCTTCTTCGTCGCCGCATTGAACCCTGGAACTGGTAAATTCGTGACAGATGAGGAAGAAGAATAGGTGCTTCTTATGCTTGTATTAAACTTTCTTCAGTTTATTGGATTGTAAGAAATAACAAGATTTAACGTGATCCTTCTCCAACTTGTTTTGCCGGAAAAAAAGAGACCAAGTTCACTTATGGGCTTCTGGTAAATGATGAACCAATAGTTGTTTGCTTACTTAGAAAGATTATGGCTTATTATCCCTACTCATACTCTTAGTTAATTTTGGGGCAGGAATTGATTTTTTTATAGATATTAAAGATTAATTTTTAAATATAATGCACATTACGAGATTAATAACATATTATTTCATCTGATCATCCATAATTAATCATGCTCGAGATGAAAACATGTGTAAAGTAACAATATAAATTTCATATTACTTAAATCTTGTTTAAGATTCTTATAGTATTTTTATAGTTAGGACAAAGTGATATATAAAAAATGATGTGTCTTGCATTGTTTTAATTTCTTTTGATACTTTTATATAAAATAATATTATAATAAAATTTAGGTAACCTAAATCACGTACTATTTTTTTTATAAGAGAGAGTGGGACAATGTTAGCATTAATATGGATTTAGTATCAGTCCTAAGCTTTCTTAACTGATAAGAAAAAGACACCCATGTCTTTCTCTTCAGTTTCTAAGATCAGAACTCTTTATTGCAAAGTAGTATGAAAACCTTGTCATCAGAATCTTATGGGATGAAAAAGTTAGGCGACAGAGCATCGGTTTCACACGGTGATTGACGAGGCAGAGGAACCAAAAACAAAGCCAGTCGCGTCTTCATCGGGAAAACCATTGTAAAACGCCGAGGTCGACCAGAAAACATTACATGCCATCACAATAAGCAGAATCAACACGTAAAATTCTCCTTGGAGTTATATTAGCGGCTATAACGGAGGATATCGTTGTTGACCGACCGACTGTATTATTAATCACGCTTTTATAGAGAAACCAAGACGATAACGATCAGCGTCTTCCCACGTAGCCGCGTGGCCGGTTATCATAAGCTGGCCAGCCATGCATCACACTTTCTTATCGCCGTACCATTGCCAACCAAATATTGGCCTACTCCCCGCTGCCTTTTCACGTTAACAACTCAAAAAAGGACACGTGTCCACCAAACATCACACCGTCAAAGATTTGAATGATTAATTAAGACAAGTCATTATTAGCCCTTCATATACGAAACGATATTTATTATTTTAATTATTTTTTATTAAGAGAAAAGAGGCTCAAAATTTAGCCTTTAATGTTATTTAGCTGCCAATTTCCGATTAATAAATTAGAGTCTTCATTTTTTAAATTATTTTTTTGCCCTGTGGGAAATAAAAAATAATACGATTTAAAACGAAACCTCCTTGTTTCCGTTGTGGACAATGTCAGAGACAAAAACCCAAGGATTCCACTCCGCTCCTTCTTTTGCTCTTTTATCGTCGACTCTTTGTTCTCTCTAGAAACGGCTACGTTTCGAATCCGAGAAGCGGATTCCGGCAGCTGAGGTCACCACGATCAGCCTTCGGACCTTCGTCATCGCTGTTTGCTGACGAACCGCGTCTTCGGAGTGGGTTTTCTCGCGTCGGTGTTGGTCTTTCCGTCACCGTCACGGCCCGGGATCAGAGCCCTTGTGATGGAGAAGACTAATGGCTATCACCATCAGAATTCCATCTCTTCTTCTTATGCTGCTTCCTCTCGCAGAGACGTCTCTTATAGGTCCAGCCTCTCTCCCTGTCTCCGAATTGCTTGTGCGTTTGCGTAGATTGAATTCGAATTTTTGATCTTTCTTGGTTGTGTGTTTTGTGGCGAAGGTTTTAGCGGTGATCGTGTCAGAAATTTGGATTTTGAGTTAGCAAATAATTCAGTTGATTTCGGTTCTTGGAGTTAAAAACGAAAGCAGAAAGGTGTACGGATTGACTTTATTTTGCCATGAACTTATTAAAGTCTTGATTTTCTCATAAACAAATGGCCTAATAAATTTGGTCTTGGTTTTCATCGTGGTTAACTATTACCTACTCTAGAGACTGACTTGTATTGATCGAATTTGTTGGTCGCTGCTAATAAATTTTGTGCTCACTTTCATGCGATTCTTTTCGAATTAGAAAGTTACCGCAAATCCCACTTTGATTAGTGGGTTTGGAATTTCTCCTGTGATGGGAGGTCCTATATTAAACTGAACGACAAACTTTAGTGAATTAGTGGTAAATTGAATTTGAGTACACAGTATTAAGCTTTTGAGTTAAAATTGGTTTACAAACATGTTATTGTCAATGTTTCTCTTTGGTAGAAAGGACACTTGTTTTAGGGAGAGTTCAGTTGTTGTGATAGGGGTTTACTGTTGGTGTTCCAAGATGTTGTATTAAGGTTTTTTCTTGAAAAGTAGTGGGTTTCTTGGTGTTCCATTAATTATAAACTGTTTGTGTCATAATCTTCTGTTTGTGATATAAAGATCTAGGTCTTTTGGCATAGTATTTTCAATTTTTTTTCTATAGGCTACATAAACAACGAAAGGGAACGGCTTATTGTATAAAGTAGGCGTTTACTAGGTGACATCTACCTGTTATAATTTGCACAGAATTGGATCATCAAGGCTGATGTGGCATAAGAATTATCTTTTGTTAGTGCTTTCTTTTTCATCTTCTCCACTTCTAGAAATATGTAATTAAGGAAGGGATTGGATTGAAAAGGTCATGTTGAATGCTCTCTGTTTTTCCCCCTTTTGGGCTTAGTGCTTCAACTTGCGGCCTCTCCCAAGATAGATTTGAATACACGCATATAACCTTTTCAGTTACTAAAGCGGTTATCAACTGTTACACGGAAATGATTTTGGAGAAAAGGACAAGATAGAATAAATCATTTTCGGGGATGTTTCTCGCAATAGAGAAAAGCTATCCTACAGAAAAATTGAAGTATAGCTTCTCCCCTGAGTTTATGATATCTTTATCTGTGAACTTGTCTCTACGAAATCATCAAAGCCTTTTGAGTGTCTGATTACTTTGTTTTGACAAACTCACATACTTCTTTTCAAGCTGTGAGGAACTGTTGATTCTTTTGGGGGTCTTTGCTGCTTTTGCATATGTCATATTGTTTTGTAAGCCAAAAATGAACTCGACGTTGGTTTTTGACATGGATTTGACAAGGCAGTCTTTTTGATGCAGCTGTGGTTCTTGTGGCTATGAGCTAAACCTAAGCTCCTGCAACCGGAACACTTCGACAATTGGCTCTAAATATGGAAAATCTATAAAGAGAGGGATCATATCTTTCTTTGACATCGATGAGAGCAGATTTACTCAGGTTGACGAAATCCAATGCATACCCCATCTTTCTAAGCGTTCTTGGGGTTTAATCCGCCGGAGAACCAAACTTCTTTGCCGCAAGTGTGGTAACAATGTTGGAACTGCTTACAATGATTACATATCATCTCCTCCACTTGTAACAGAGGGATTGGACTCTCCCTCAGCCGATAAAGTTTCAAATCGTAGAAAATATGATGTTAAAATCCGTGCTTTACAGCCTTCGTCTTCTGATGACTCTGGTGTTCCGCTTTTCACGTGACATAGTTTCTGCAGATATAGTTCAGCAAGATTGTTTTATATGTTGCTGTCCTGCCAAAGTTGATGTCAGCAACAACTGCAGAGATTTTTCTTGGAAGTCTACTTATCTGAAAGATGTTCTCTTTCCGTATTTGTTTGGTGTTTTGCCCCCTCCTATTTGTTTTGTAAGTTGTAAATAACAGTTATTCTCCAAAACTGAACATAAGGAAGATGGTGTTTGAACTGGAGTGGTTTTGGTTGAGAAAAAGTTATGCAAAAAAGTCTCCAGTGTTCCCTAAATTATTATTCTTCAGGGTAAATAAATGTCTTTGTTCGTGAATTCTATCCCCTTCTCTTATGGGCTGAATCTTCACCTGCTGATGCCGTAATGCCACAGTTTCTTCCAATTATCATTTGAAAATTTGAGAAACTTGACCCGAAAGATTTCCAACTAGGTTTCAGAAGTAGATATTGGCTTTATTAGAAGAACAGGTCAGATGATGTGATATAAAACATCTCAGTGATGGTCTTTGTAAAAGGCATGGCAAGATTGTGCTCAATTGGTAAATTTTCATTAATGCAGTCAGGACCACTCTGCATTAATAATGCAAGAGCGATGGAAAGTCGCAGGGAAGAAGAGCGCGAAATTTCCTTAAACGCTGTTACTAGAGGAGGCTCGCCTCAGATCATGTGTTTTGTGAGCAACATGGGATCTTATCGGACTGGAGGACAAGTTTGGTGGACACATGAAGCTCTTACAGCTTTGTGAGTGAGACGGGCATCCTGTTATGCATAAGCCACATCAACACGTTAGATGAAGGCGCAGATCGTGGCTTAATTGGAGACCTGGACCTGAAATGTATACTCGTAATTGCGTTATAGTAGGGAAGCAGAACCTAAAATTAAGGTGCAGGAGATCACATCAGAAAATAAATCATGGCATTGATACCATGTTAAAGCAAAGAAGTCCGTCTTAAAATCTGGAGACAATATGAAGTATATTCCAGTCTAATATAAGGTTAGGCTCACGTATTTTTACTTTCGATGTGGAATTAGATCTAAGTATACTCTGACAATTTGAAATACCCTAATCGCCTGGTGTAAAGTAGTCATCAACCGAACCACTATGCTTAAGCTTGATTAGTTCAAACTAGCCATTCACCGCTTGGTGTGTTGCAGCCGAAAACGGAGTAGGGGCGGTTTTGTTGCAGGGGAAAGACTAGTCGCATTTTTAGCAGGGCTTTACTCGGGAAAAATCTCCTACTCTCCACCTACGAGGAAGAGATGATGACACTCGTAGTAGCAGTTCAGAAGTGGTGCTACTACCTTCTAAGACACAAGTCGGTTGTGAAATTGGATCAACAATGTCTCCAGTTTTCATAGTGTTAGAGAAGATGGATCCAAGACCCAATACCCGTGTGGGCCTGTTCAGATATGAGCCCATGGATCCAAGACCCAATACCCGTGTAGGCCTGTTCAGATATGAGCACGCTCCTCATCACGCTCTTCAGGACGCTTCTCAAGATACTCCTCAAGACGCTCCTTAGGACGCTCCTTAGGACGCTCCTCAAGACGCTCCTCACGACGCTCCTCAGGACGCTCCTCAAGACGCTCCTCAGGACGCTCCTCAGGACGCTCCTCAAGACTTTTGAATTATATATAAATATGAAGCTATGTAACCATTCTTGATCATGGGAACTACTTCTCCCATCTCTTGTAATCTTGTTTTCTCCTCTACTTGTACATTTATCTAGTTAAATTTACATGGTATCAGAGCCATAGGCTTACGCCTGTGATCCTCTATCTTAAAGTCTGATTCTTATCTTCATCCTTTCTCTCCTTACAATTGTCGATGGCTACCTCTTCCCCTCCCACTAATGAAAACTCTTTGGTTTTGGCAACTTCCTCTGCACCACCGGTCCCTCCCCTCAACTCTCTCGAGCGTTTCGACGGCTCTAACTATGTCATCTGGAAAACCCGTTTGATGCCGCTCCTCCATTCTTACGGCCTCCTCAACTTACTCCTTCCCCCCCAACCCTCCTCCTTGACCTTGCCTCTTGGTAACCCGAATCTAGCGCCTCCCACCATATAACCGATTCCACTGCCTCTCTCTCTCTCTCTTTTTCTCTCTCTCACACTATCTCTCTCACACACACTTTCTCTCTCCATCTCTCTCTCTTACTTTCTCTCTCTAACAGTCTAAAACTCTCACCTTCTGAAGCTTTTCTCTCTCTTTGCCTTCTTCTCTAGTTGCTACATCATTTTCTGGTCATAGGAATTCGACAATGAGAGCCATTTTGTACGGGAATTGATCTTTCCGGGACTGCTATCACTTTGTTCTATCTCTTTCTTTCTCTCTCTCTCTCTGTGTCTTGCTCTTGCTCAAATTTCTCTTGGTTCGTTCTTTCTTTCTCTCGAGTTATCTGCTTCCTATGGAAGCCGGGGAAGATTGCCAATGTCTCACCTTATATTGGCAATCAACAACTTACTCTCGGTGATGGTGTTTCTCTTCCCATCACCCACATAGGTAGTCTCTACTCATCATCTTTCTGTTTGTCCCGTGTTCTTGTCGTTCTTTCCATTACCAAGAATTTATTGTTTGTCTCTCAATTCTCTGCTGACAATGATTGTTATTTCATGTTTTCTGCTCATCACTTTTTGGCCATCTCTTCTCGTATGGGTCAGCTTCCTCCACGGCACACTTGCTCGTGGTATCTATAGTGTCTCTGCCACTAGCACATTTCTGCCTCCTCGTGCTTTCATTGCTGTTCGTTCCCGTTCTCTTCTTTTGTGGCATCATCGACTCGGTCATCCATTTCTTTCCCAGTTCCTATCCCTCTTCCTATCCCTCTCCACTTTATATCTCACCGCAAATCCGGTATTTCATGCTCACACTAAACATATTGCGATCGACTTTCACTTCATTCAAGAATGTCTCGCTCCCGGTTAGCTCCATTTGCAGTTCATTTCTTTTGCTGATCAACCCGCTGACATCTTCACCAAAGTCCTTTCCTCCACTCGCTTTCGCACACTTCACTCCAAGCTGACGATGCATTCTGCCCCTTCAGCTTGCGGGGGCATGTTAGAGAAGATGGATCCAAGACCCAATACCCGTGTGGGCCTGTTCAGATATGAGCCCATGGATCCAAGACCCAATACCCGTGTGGGCCTGTTCAGATATGAGCACGCTCCTCATCACGCTCTTCAGGACGCTTCTCAAGATACTCCTCAAGACGCTCCTTAGGACGCTCCTCAAGACGCTCCTCAAGACGCTCTTCAAGACGCTCCTCAGGACGCTCCTCAAGACTTTTGAATTATATATAAATATGAAGCTATGTAACCATTCTTGATCATGGGAACTACTTCTCCCATCTCTTGTAATCTTGTTTTCTCCTCTACTTGTACATTTATCTAGTTAAATTTACACATAGGAACAACGGTTGATGATGTCGGTTCAACACCTGTGGCTTACGATGTTGATGGACTTCGAATTCAGGATGAAGTACACGCCGGGGGCGGCGTACGTTGACAATTTGTTTAGAAAAATCAAACCTGGGGTGGAGAGCATGAGGAGAAGAAGACAGGGTGCAAGAGCAATTCCCAGAAATGGACCTGGTCTTGTCTGACGGGAGGAAAATATCTTAAATCATCATCAATTGCTAGCATCCTCTAATGTTGGCAGTAATTCAAACGCGGACCCGGTCACAACGGGCAAACAATGTTTCTCCAGTCAACCTCTGCAAGTCACGACCAAGATTAGGATCATTGGTCCTGTTTTTTAATTTGTTTTTCATTGAATAATTTTCCCAGATGGGTGATGATTTTTTTTTGGATCAGTTTGGTTTTCTTAGAAATTAGGGAGTAGAAAAGTAGAATTATTGTGAAAGGTTGTAAAAGGAGGTATTGAATTACAGATTATCTTCAAATTTTGTTACTTCCTTTTAACGACTGGATGGAAAACTTATTCCTAGTTTTCCTATATTGATATTGCGTAGCTATCATAGATCATCTTAGGACGACTTTCTAACAGCTGGATCCGTTATGTACTCCTTCATAACATGTTATAAGAGGATACTTGTCAAAGGCATTAATGGGACTTTGTTCTAGATTGACCACTACATTTCAAAGAGGAACTTGAAAGCAACTTTTTACAACAGTCTCTCTAGATTACTATATAGGACAGAGGAAGTCGAGCTTTGCTAACATTCTCAATACCACAACTTCCTATTTGCATCTTTCTGTGTTTTTCCGAACATGGAGCTCCCGATCACTCTCAACTTTAAAACTAGTTTCTCTTGCTTTTCCATGCTTTTGTTGTGTGCTACCACTCTGAACCCCGTATTTGCTTTGAAAAGTTGTACCTTTCCCGCAATCTTCAACTTCGGAGACTCGAATTCTGATACAGGGGGATTGTCTGCTAGCCTTATAACGCCGACGCCGCCTTATGGGGAGACATACTTTCACATGCCTGCCGGAAGGGTCTCAGATGGTCGGCTGATAATCGATTTCATGGGTATGTATCTTGACTCACAGCTCCTGCAATGGTAGAAAGTATTGCTTTTCTTTTTCTTTTTCTTTTTTCGTGTAAAACATTGCAGAAATAGACACACAACATAGATTGAACTTGAGCTCCAAGAGGCCGTCCATGGATACCGGTGGCACTATTTTCTCACTAGTTCATATGTGTATAATGGAACAGCCAAGTGTCCACGACAGAAGCGTCTGAGAACCCAGAAGAAAACTAAGGATTAGGACCCAGACCTTTTCCTAACTTCTGTCAAATCCAAACTTTAAGAAGCACTTTGTAACTTAATGAAATGACATTAGGAGGTTTTTCTTTTTCCCCTTTTTTTGTTTGGCTAACGAGAAACGATCGAGTGATGAATGATGTACTTCGTGCAGAACTAAAACTCCCCTCCGACACGGAGTTGAATAGTCTTTGCCTTTTTTTCTTTGTCTTCCTTCCAAGACGAACATCTGGTCCTACCCCTCCCGCCTAGAGAGTGGCCTCGTTTCTTCAGAGACAAGTCCTGCACGGCACTTCCGAGGCCAGTGTAGACTTATCTAGTCATCCTTGTCGTCACTTGTCACTATATAATGGCCTTGTTCCCTAGTGCCTAAAATTAAATTCTTTGTATACGAAAAGGTTATTTTTAAGAGAAAAAACTAACATGCTTGTATGATATCATATAAAACTTACAATTTTGTCAAATAATATCCTGCATGGTTGCAGCAAAGAGTATTGAGCTTCCATATCTGAGTGCATGTCTTGATTCCTTGGGGACCAACTTCAAGCATGGTGCAAACTTTGCCACGTCTTCATCCACCATCAGGCTGCCGACACAGATTATACCTAGTGGAGGATTTAGTCCATTCTACCTCAATATCCAGTACTCACAATTCGTGCAGTTCAAAAACAGATCACAGGCGATAAGGCGAAGAGGTATGTTGTTCAGCTGCTTGTTGCTAATGTTCATGTCTTCGGGTAATTATAAACATCTATAATATCAACTTACCCTTGTGCGCTCAGATGCCCTTCGTTTTCCTTGCAGGAGGAATATATGCAAATTTGATGCCAAACGGGCATTATTTTCCAAAAGCTTTATACACATTCGATATTGGTCAAAATGATCTTGGTGAGGGATTTTTTGCTGGCAAGACCATTGAGGAAGTCAATGCTTCAGTCCCTAATATTGTCAATGCATTTTCCATTAATGTTGAGGTAAACTGGACTATGATTACTCATTGATAATGGGTTGGCTTGGGCTCTACATGTCACTCTTAGGAGAAGCATTCACCATTTAAAGTTTAATTAAAGTATTTAGTGTAAGAAAAGGTCATCATAGTTGTTTTATGTTGATTCTATTGTTTAACCAAGTGAATTTCATCATGATGCAGAACATATACGACTTGGGAGCTAGATACTTTTGGATCCACAACACAGGACCAATTGGTTGTCTTCCCTACATCTTGGCTAGTTTTCCATCAGCTCAAAGGGATAGTTATGGTTGTGCAAAGCCACATAATGATGTAGCTCAATATTTTAACCACAAGTTGAAGGAGGCCATAGTCCAACTCAGGATCCATCTTCCTTTAGCTACAATTATCCATGTTGATGTTTATTTTGTCAAGTACTCTCTATTCGTTGATCCAAAGAAATACGGTAAAGTTATAAACCTTTTAATATCACATGACAAAAACAAGTATTAACAATAATGATCGACTAAATAAATTGTAGTGAATAAGTGGTATTAAATGATGATTTTTTTTTTAAAATTCTAATTTTTCAAGTGTTTTTGGTCAAATATATGCAGGATTTGAACTTCCACTTGTTGCTTGTTGTGGCTATGATGGCAAATACAACTATAATGGTAATGCACCATGTGGAGAAACTATCACAGTCAATGGAAGCCAAATACTTGTGGGTTCATGTGAACGCCCCTCAACTAGAGTTAATTGGGATGGAGTTCATTATACCGAGGCTGCTAACAAGTTTATTTTTCAGCAAATTTCAACTGGAGCCTTTTCTGATCCACCAATTCCCTTGAAGAAGGCATGTAACAAGTTATAGATCTATAGGCAACATTATTATACAACCTTACCTTGTATGGAAGCTAGTGTCCTACTACATAAATAAGCAACTGATGCATGGCCCATGCATTATTGGCCTCTCCATTGCAAAATTATAGTAAATAAATTGGAATTACAATTCCAAAGACTTTCACATAAGTTACCTATTTTGTTATTTTCCTCTCTAATTCTCATTTGTCTTTGAATATATATAGTATAGATAATGAGAACACACAAAGAACAAAAATAATCCATCCTTTGACCACGTTAAAGATCATATGGGATTTCAATAAGGCAAGTTTTAGCAATATTTGACAACACTTTGCTATTAGCAATATTTTTTAAAAGAGTATCAGTTAAGAAATTTCTTCATACTCCAATGTTGATGGAAAATCCAGCATGCCAATATTGCAAATGATATGGTGAGTCTAATAGTTGAAAATTTACATGAATTAAGAGTTTTCTTCTTCAAGATTGTGATAGATGCATTGAATCTAAAAGATAAGTGTCATGCAAGAAGGTAAGGTTTGGAACCCATGTCAATCCATCGGTATAATGTAGACATCTCAAGACCAATCCAATTTCATAGGATTTTTGTGATGACTTCCTTTTAACTAAGGGGCAAGGAAGAGTATGGAACACGTATTTCATATGTTCAAGTAAAAAGGTTTTCTCCATGGATAGCCAAGCACACATTATGCTTTTCTTTTTCTAGTAATGCTTTTTTATCTCTCTCGTTGATTCAAAAGCAGTGGAAGTCTTAAGAATTGAGGAACCTCACGTGGGCACATCATTCCACAAGCTGTTGAGTAGATAAAGTGAGAATCGTCAAGAGTAAGCAATACTTTTGGAGGTCCTTGGTATATGAAAGTCCTAAAATAGTGAGTCATATTATTGATGATCAAATAACTCAACAGTCAGAGGGTCTCAACTAAAAAAATATGTAAAATTAAAAAGATAAAAAAATTATTATCCTATAGACATAAAGATCACTGCTTTCCAACCAATTAAATCTCAATTAATCTTGTGAATTTGAATGTTGTACGATTTCGGAATTCTACAAACATGTTCATCTAAATATTTTTCAGTTTTGGTTGAGATATTTTGCAAAAGAAAAAGAAAAGCTTTATCTCCATTCACCCATTAGAGTGATGTTTTGAATACATCGAATAAGAAAAGTACAGAAATATCAACTTTTGCATTCCATATGATTTGTGGATTTTCAGAGAAACTTTAGCAAATCGCTGCATCACGAGGCCTGCTTGATTTTGGGTTCTGAGGCCTAAAATTGTTTTTCTTGTACTTCTTAGAGGCACATTAGTCAAGAGTCAGGACAAAGCGGTCACGTCCGATTGTAGTTAAAAAATGAGAGATTTCCGACATCGGCCTTAGCGCCGAGTCTATGAATGGCAATGGCACCTTGGACGGCAATCATTCGAGGTCATTTTTGAAGCTTCCCTCTCTTCCATTCCAAACATCAAATCCCTCATTGATTTCTCTCCCAATTTCATCTCTCTTTCTTTCTCCGAGTATGGAGTCTCCGATCATTCTCAACTTCACAGTTTCTCTCTCTTTCTTTTGTATGCTTTTACTGAATGCTAGCACGTTGAACCCTGTATTTGCTTTGGAAAATTGCAACTTTCCCGCAATCTTCAACTTCGGAGATTCAAATTCTGATACCGGAGGATTGTCTGCTACCCTTTTATCCCCGAAACCACCCTATGGGAAGACCTATTTTCACAGGCCTGCAGGCAGGTTCTCAGATGGTCGGCTCCTAATCGATTTCATGGGTATGTATCTTGACTTACAGCTACTATAATAGCCTTCTTTCATCGTTAATGGCAGAAAGATTTCTTTTTCCCTCTCTTTCGCGTAGAATATTGCAGAAATAGATTGAACTTGAGCTCAAAGTAGGCCATCCATGGAGACCCAGGGACACTCATTTTCTCACTGGTTCATATGAATATAATGAAACAGCTGAGTCTCCATGGCAGAACCGTCTAAGAGAATCCACAAGAAAACAAAGAATTCGGGATTCTGACCTTGTCTCCGATATGGAGTTGAATAGCCTTGCCTTTTGCTTCCTTCCATTATCTCTCTCTCTTCCTCTTCCTATTTGTTTTGGCGACACTGACGGTACGGTGGCTATGACGGGCCGAGACAACCATCTGGTCCTACGCCTCGTTTGTTGAGTGGCAAATCCTGCACCGCATTCCAAGGCCAGCGGTGTAGACCTATCGAGTCATACTTGTCGTCGCTTGGCACTATATTAAGGCCTTGTTCTTCATAGTGCCTAAAATTATTTTATGTTCGTTGCATTTTAACGGCTTAGTCTTAAGTTAAATTCGTTGTATTTGAATTTTTTTTCTTTTCTTAGACACATTTTAAGGGAAAAATAAATAAAAAAGAAGTCATCCATGATTGCAGCAAAGAGTATTGATCTTCCATATCTGAGTGCGTATCTTGATTCCTTGGGAACCAACTTCAAGCACGGTGCAAACTTTGCCTCGGCCTCATCCACCATCAGGCTGCCGACGGAAATTATACCTAGAGGAGGATTTAGTCCATTCTATCTCAATATACAATATTCACAATTCGAGCAGTTCAAAAACAGATCACAGGCGATAAGGCGAAAAGGTATATCGGTCCCCCATTTGTTGCTCATGTTCTTGTCTTCAGGGTACTTATAAACATATTTAATATCATCTACCTTTGTGCACAAACATGGCCTTCTTTTTTTCTTGCAGGAGGAATTTATGCAAGTTTAATGCCCAAGAAGAATTATTTTTCAAAAGCTTTATACACATTTGATATCGGTCAAAATGATCTTAGTGAGGGTTTCTTTGCTAGCAAGACCATTGAGGAAGTTAAGGCTTCTATCCCCGACATGGTCAATGAGTTCGCCACTAATATTAAGGTAAATTAGACTATGATTACTCATTGATAATGGGTTGGCTTGTGCTCCACCTGTTACTGTTAGGAGAAACACTCACCATTTAAAACATAATTAAGTTATTTAGTATAAAAAAAGGTAACGGTAGTTGTTTTATGTTAATTTTTACTGTCTAATCAAGTGAATTTCATGATGATGTAGGGCATATATGACTTGGGAGCTAGATACTTTTGGATCCACAATACAGGACCAATTGGTTGTCTTCCCTACATCTTGACCAATTTCCCGTCAGCTCAAAGGGACAATTATGGTTGCGCAAAGCTGCATAACGATGTAGCTCAATATTTCAATCACGAGTTGAAGGAGACCATAGTTCAACTCAGGATCCATCTTCCTTTAGCTACAATTACACATGTAGATGTCTACTCTATCAAGTACTCTCTATTTGTTGATCCAAGTAAATATGGTAAGCTATAAAACTTCTTAATATCATATGACTAAAAGATGTATTAACAATGATGATTGACCTAATAAATTGTTACAAACAAATGGTTCAAAATGAAGATGTTACTAAAAGATTCTAATTTCCAAGTGTTTTGGGTAAAAAATATGTAGGATTTGAGCTTCCACTTGTTGCTTGTTGTGGCTATGAAGGAAAATACAACTACAACAATAATGCAACATGTGGAGAAACTATCACAATCAATGGAAGCCAAATGTTCGTGGGTTCATGTGAACATTCCTCAATTAGAGTTAACTGGGATGGAGGCCACTATACTGAAGCTGCTAATAAGTTTATTTTTGACCAAATTTCAACTGGAGTCTTTTCTGATCCATCAGTTTCCTTAAAGAAGGCATGTAACAAGTTATAGATCTTTAGATATGCGAAAATAATCATCTTACTCTTATGTCTATTACACTAATGCTTATTATTGTGAGACAACCTACTTGGACTAAAGTCATTGTGTTTATATAAATAAACAACAAAAACAAGTGGTCATGCATTATGCTTTTGTTCACTACAAAGTATGAAAAATAAGTTGGATTTTTGTTGGGAATTTTTTTTTTGCAAAGACTTCCCTTTAGCTAAGGGTTAAGGAAAAGTATAGGCACATATTTCATCTATTCAAGTAAAAAGGTTTTAAACCCTAAAACCCATTGCGCCTCCACCCTCAAGAGCTTCTCTCTCCTAACTGTCTTTAGAAACCTTAGTTATTCGAAAAACAATTATATCTATATGAGAACATTACGAATTTTACTTTTATCATTTATTGGAGTCTAGACTTAACGAATGTTCCCTCAAGAAAGCTTCATGTTTGATTACTTTGGTGGACTAGATCTTGCTTATTGAACTAGGATTTTGGGAGCCTAATCTTAATACTATCTCTCCAGTTGATATTCTGCTAAAAAACAAAACACCAAACTTAAAAAATAAAAATTGGTGGGGGTAAAGACATGATTAATTTTGATGGATTCCGAGTTCTTACTTTGATTTTGTGGGCTTAAAGGCTCAATTTAGTTTTATGGACTCAACGGTCCAATAAGTTTTTGGGTTTGCAGGCCTAAAATTGTTTTCTTATACTTGTTAGAGATGCATTATTCAAGAATCAGGACAAACCGTCAGGTTTTATTATAAACAAAAAATAAGACATTTCCGACCACGTGCTGATCACTGAGTCAAAGATGAATGGGAAAGCTGCCTTTGACAGCAATCAATCGAGGTCGTCGCTGGGATCGCCTCCCTTCCCTTTTTTCTCTTTCTTTCTCCAAGCATGGAGCCTCCGATCATTCTCAGCTTAACAATTTTCCTCTCTTTCTTTTGTATGCTTTTACTGTGTGCCGGCACGTTGAACCCCGTGTTTGCTTTGGAAAATTGCAACTTTCCCGCAATCTTCAACTTCGGAGATTCAAATTCTGATACCGGAGGATTGTCTGCTACCTTTTCATCACCGAAATCACCTTATGGGGAGACCTATTTTCACAGGCCTGCAGGAAGGTTATCTGATGGTCGGCTCATAATCGATTTTGTGGGTATGTATGTACCTTGACTGTTGACAAATCTCAGCTTATTTAGGAACTTCTGTGGGATTAAATCCTCATACTCACTGTCATAGGATATTACATCATTTGCTAATGCTTTGTGCGGTTTTCCAGCTATTGAAATCAGTATAGTAGAAGAAAAAAAACTGTTTCTTTTCATGTAAAATATTGCAGAAGTAGAAAAAGTAGTACAAAGATTGAATGGAACTGCTATCCATGGCAGAATTAGGATTCATAGATTACCTATTAACCTCCGTTGTTAAGGACCTGGGGCCATGCTGAACCAATGGCTTTTGCCAGCTTCTGGAGCAAGTCGACTTATGGAGTCATTTGCGTCATCTCTTGGCACCAACGAGTGGCCTCGCATTTGAGGCCGAAAACTATTTCCCATTATTCAATACTCATGCATGCCTAATAATCAACCCTTGCATCTTAATTGCATGGTTACAGCAAAGAGTTTTGGTCTCTCATATCTGAGCGCATATCTTGATTCCTTGGGGACCAACTTCAAGCATGGTGCAAACTGTGCAACGTCTGCATCCACAATCAGACTGCCGACGCCTATTTTACCTGGAGAAGGAGGATTCAGTCCCTTCGATCTCGATATCCAATAGTTTCAATTTGCACAGTTCAAAGTCAGATCACAAAGGACAAGGCAAAAAGGTAGTAACTTGGTAAGACCTATGTATTTAGAGTGCTTATGGACGTCTATGTTATCAAAGCCTACGTGCATTAAGCCTGGCCTCTTTTTTCTGTCAGGAGGAATATATGCAAGTTTAATGCCCAAGAAGGGTTATTTTCCAAAGGCTTTATACACATTCGACATCTGTCAAAATGATCTCATTGTGGGATTAAATGCTGGCAAGACTATAAAGGAAGTCAATGCGTCTGTCCCGGATATAGTTAACCAGTTCTATGATAATATAAAGGTAAATTAAGCCATGATTAACTTTTGATTTTGAGCTTGATCTTTAACTCATAGGAGAAATATTTGCCTTTAGATCATATTCAAATGATTTACTGAAAAAAAACAGGTAATTAGATTTTTTTTCATAGATTGTTGCCTAATTAAGTGAAATTATAATAATGCAGAATTTATATAAGTTGGGAGCTAGATTCTTTTGGATCCACAATATGGGGCCAATTGGCTGCCAACCCTATTTCTTGGTCAATTTCTCACCGGTTGAAAAGGACAACTATGGTTGCGCGAAGTTGTACAATGATGTATCTCAACATTTCAATCACAAGTTAAAGGAGGCCATAATTAAGCTTAGGATATGTCTTCCTTTGGCTGCAATCACATATGTAGACATCTACTCTATCAAGTACTCTCTATTTGTTAAGCCAGAAAAACATGGTAAGTGTCATAAAACTAAGTGATATCATATAACCAAAAGAAGTGCTCAAAATGATGATTGGCCTAACAGATTGCAAGAAATGAGAGCTTATAAACATTTATTTCCCCATTAATGTGAAATAAATTGATCTTAAGTGACTAAGAAAATTTCACTAATGAGTACTCATTCTCTAAGCACTTCTTTTTCTTGAAAATATGCAGGATTTGAGCTTGCATTTGTCACTTGTTGTGGTTATGGAGAAAAGTATAACTATAACAATGATGCTACATGTGGAGAAACTGTTACAATCAATGGAAGTCGGATACTTGTAGATTCATGTGAAAGTCCCTCCACTAGGGTAACTTGGGATGGAAATCATTATACTGAGGCAGCTAACAAGTTTGTTTTTGACCAAATTCAACTGGAGCTTTTTCAAATCCACCCATTTCCTTGAAGATGGCATGTAACAAGTTATAGATTTTTAGACATGTAAAAATAATCATGTATTGTTGTTGTCTACATTTGTATTGTTTATCATTTTAAGACAACCTACTTGGATTGAAGTCATTGTTGTATTGTATAAATAGGCAACACAAACAAGTTGCCATGCATGATGTTTTTGTTCATTGCAAAAGTATAAAAAACAAATTCGAAGTACAATTCTAAAAACTTTTGTCCAAGTGATTTTATATATATTTCAAGATAGATGAGAATGAAGCTTGACAAACATAGACAACTTGTGTAGAGAATGAAAATATAGGTAGAACAAAAATATAAGCAATTTAGTCAATTTTTTTGATCGCAATAGAGATCATCCAAGACGTCAATATGGAAAGAATTGGCAAATATTTGACAAACTTTGGCATTAGTAATGTTTTTATTTCTATTCCTAGTTTTTTGCATTCAAGAAATTTCTTTAAACTTTATATTAAAAAATCAAAAGATTATTATTCCATAAACATAAAGATTGTAGCTTTTGAGCCAATTAAATGTCAATTATTCTTGCATATTTGATTATTGTAGATCTTGTAATTCTACAAACATGTTTCAGCCAAAGGCGTTTTTTTTTTTCGGTTGAGATATTTTTTCAAAAAAAAAAAAAAGATTTCAATCCAATCATTAGTGTGATAGATGAGAACAATATAGATATATCAACTTTTTTAATGTGACATGATATGGAGATTATGGGAGAAAATTTAGCATATCATTACCCCTTGGAATTTAGGATGTCTCATTTTTTCCCATTTTCTTATGGTTTGATCTCCATTTGCTAAAACTATGAGCTTACTATGTTTTCCCAATCCTTTTTATTTAACTTGAAGATTGTGGATTTCTAGAGTCATTTTTTATTTTATTATTGTACCCGATGGTCAAACATGTTAAAAATTGAAAAGAATAAAAAAAGAGATCTGTCAAAGAATAGTAGAAGAAGTTTTATTCCAAAATAAAACCATGTATAATATTAGACTGATGATGATTTATAAAAGAAAACAAAACCAAGAGTTGACTTTCAGGACTAAGAGGCCGAATGGATAAAGCATTAAGAGGCCAACTGGCGTTTGGGCTCAGACTGAAGCCCGTCTCATTGTCTGAGCAACCTTCCATTCAAATTAGAACAGGAACTGTCTGTCTAGTTAAGGATCAGGGCAAATGATCAACATCGATTATAGTAAAAAAAGAAGAGATTTCGGACCAAGTGCAAGATCTAGGGTCTGAATCACTCATTTCGATTAGAACACATTTCTGAAGCTTGAGATGAATGAGAGAGATACCCTTGACAGCAATCTTTCGACATCATTGCTGGAAATATACGACAACAGAGGTCACCCTTTCCTTCCTTTCCGAACATCAAATCTTTCGTTGGTTTCTCTCCCATTTCATCTCTCTTTTTCTTTACCCAAATATGGACTTCCCAGTCATTCTCATCTTTGCGGTTTCTCTTTCTTGCTTTGGTGTGCTTTTACTGTATACTGCCGTGTTGAATCCTGTTTTTGCTTTGAAAAGTTGCGAATTTCCTGCAATCTTCAACTTTGGTGATTCAAATTCTGATACCGGCGGATTGTCTGCCAGCTTTTCATCACCGAAATCACCTTATGGGGAGACCTATTTTCACAGGCCTGCAGGAAGGTACACAGATGGTCGGGTCATAGTCGATTTCATGGGTATGTATGTTCCTTGGCTGTTGACGAATCTCAACTTATTTACGAACTTCTATGGGATTAGATCCTTATACTTGATTGTAATCTGATATTTCTTCATTTGGTAATGTTTAGTGAGGTCTTCCAGCTATTAAAATCATGACCATAGAAGAAAAAAGTTCTGTTTCTTTCGTGTAGAATATTGCAGAAGTAGAAAACTTATTACATAGACTGAATGGAAATGCCATCTATGGCAGACTTAGGATTCACAGACTAATCTATCAAACCTCCGTTATTAAGGGCCTGGGCCACGATGAACCCATGGCTCTTATCAGCTACTGGGGCAAGTTCTGTCGAAGTGACAAATGCTGCAGTCTGCACCTATGGAGTCATTTGTGTCATCTATTGGCACCAATGAGTGGCCACGTATCTTGAGGCCTAAAGCTATTTTCCATTATTAAATATTCTTGCCATGCCTGACAATCAACCCTTGCACCTTAATTGCATGGTTACAGCAAAGAGCTTTGGTCTCCCATATCTGAGTGCATATCTTGATTCCTTGGGGACCAACTTCAAGCACGGTGCGAACTTTGCAACTTCTGCATCCACAATCAGACTGCCGACACATATTTTACCTGGAGAAGGAGGATTCAGTCCCTTCGACCTCAATATCCAATACTTTCAATTTGCACAGTTCAAAGTCAGATCACAAATGATAAGGCAAAAAGGTAGTAACTTGGTAATGCTTATGTATTTAGGGTGCTTATGGACGTCTACATTATCAAATAATCTATGTGCATTGAGCGTGGCCTCTGTTTTTCTTGCAGGAGGAATATATGCAAGTTTAATGCCCGACAAGGATTATTTTCCAAAGGCTTTATACACATTTGATATCGGTCAAAATGATCTTGGTGAGGGATTCTTTACTGGCAAGACTATAGAGGAAGTCAATGCATCTATTCCCGATATAGTCAACCAATTCTCTGATGTTCTTAAGGTAAATTAGACCATGATTAGTCTTTTATTTTGAGTTCAACGTATAACTCCTAGGAGAAAATTTTGTCATTTAGATCCTACTAAAATAATCTACTATAGAGACAAGTAATTTTTTTTTTTCTTTTTTTTTTGTCACTTCTTATTGGCTAATCAAGTAAATTTATGATGGTGTAGAATATATATAAGTTGGGAGCTAGATTCTTTTGGATTCATAACACGGGACCAATTGGCTGCCTTCCCTATGTCTTGGCCAATTTCTCATCAGCTGAAAGGGACAACTATGGTTGTGCAAAGCCGTACAATGATGTAGCTCAATATTTCAACCAAAAGTTAAAGGAGGCCATAGTTAGGCTGAGGATCCATCTTCCTTTAGCTGCAATCACATACATAGATGTCTACTCCGTTAAGTACTCTCTATTTGTTGAACCTGAGAAACATGGTAAGTGTCATCAAACTATTCAATACCATATAACTAAAAAAAGTTCTTACAATGTTGATTGAGCCAATAGATTGTAAGAAATGGAAGCTTATAAACAACTTTTTTTTTTCTTTCATTTGTGTGAATAAATTGATCTTAAGTGACTATGAAATGTTTTTTTTTTTTGAAAATATGCAGGATTTGAGCTTCCACTTGTTGCTTGTTGTGGCTATGGAGGCAAATACAACTATAGTAGTGGTGCTGATTGTGGGGAAACAATCATAGTCAATGGAAGCCGGATACTTGTAGATTCATGTGAGAGCCCCTTAGTTAGGGTAACATGGGATGGAATTCACTACACAGAGGCAGCTAACAAGTTTATTTTTGATCAAATTTCAACTGGAGCCTTTTCAGATCCACCCACTCCCTTAAAAGAGGCATGTAACAAGTATAGATACATGGACATGTGAAAATAATTGTTTGATGGTTATTATCTGTTTTTTATCATTTTCAGAAAACCTTCTTGGATTGAAGTATTGTCTTATTGTATAAATAATCAATAAATATGCATTATGCTTCTATTCGTTTGCAAAAGTATTTCGGGTTTCAAAAGAGGGAAACTAAACCTCCATAATTGACATTAGACAGTCTATAGACAATACAGGGTTTTCCAGACAAAACAGTATCCCCTCTTGACCTCCCCTGCTGCCACACTCACTCTCCTAATTCATCCTTACGTTTCATGTTATTCCTTCCTGTCCATTTAACCGTTTGCGTGGATTATTTAGCTAGATACTCGGATCTCTTATGCTTCTAGTGCCTTCTCTCTCACTCGTCGTGTGTTTTTATCCAGTCAGCTTCAGACTATTTCTGCTCCAACAAAACAGCCATGCTGGACTTTGGCTTTTCTTCCTGTTATAACACTATCCTAATCAGTTCAATGGAAGAAAAGAGGCACTCCGTTTCATTTCATGTAAAGCAATGCAGTTCAAACTGCTGACTGACATTATACGTAGAGGAGCGTCAGTCCCTCTGAGTACTGGTTCTCACAATTTGCGCAATTCAAAGCCAGATCACAAAGGTTAAGGCAAAGTGGTAACTTGGTAATATTTATGCGTTTAGGGTGTTTATAAATGTCTACATCATCAATAACCTCTGTGCATTAAGCATGACCTTTATTTTTCTTGTAGGAAGAATATATGAAAATTTAATGCCTAAGAGAGGTCGTAGTGATTTTGGTGAGAGGTTCTTTTTTTTTGGCAGGACCATAAAGAAATCTAATGCTGCTATTGTGGATATCGTCCATTGGTTCTCCATCAATGCCACCGCCGTTGAATATGCATATAGCTTTTTGACTTTCTAAAGGCGTTTTCGACGGATTCACGAAATGATTTTGGAGAAAAGGACGAATAGCATACATCATTTTCAGGAAGATTTTTGACGATAGACTAAGCTATTCTTTAGAAAAATTGGATGTCAAATTGTCGGCACGAAATCGTTGAAGATTGATCAGTTTTTGAATATCCGTTAACTATGCTTTGACAGACTTATATACCCATTTTCTGGCTGTGAGGTAAATTTTGATTCTTTCGTGCCTTTTGGTTGCTGTTGGCTGTTTTATTGTGTTAAATTCAAAAAACAAACGTGATGATTGTTCTTGACTTGGTATCGCCAGGCAGTCTCTCGACTTGGTGTTTTGCAGCCCCTTATTTGCGTTGTGACTTGTAAATTACAGTTATTCTCCAAACTGGAACTTTAAGGGAGATGATGTTCGAACTGAAGTGGTTTTGGTTGAGAAAAATTCAGAGAAAGAATCTCCAACGTTCACTGCGTTATTATTCTACTGGGATAAAAAAAAAAAAAAGGCTTCTTTCGTGAATTCTAAATTACTCCACATATTTGGAAGCTTAGACTTCCATTTTTTTATTTATAATTTTTATAAATTTAGTGATATTGGAATATGCCTTTAAGTTTCTGTATACTAATTTTTATTAATAGAAATTTACTTTTTTACCCCAAAAAGAAGAAACTTCTCTACCCCTTTTCTTATGGCTTGAATCTTCTTCCGCTGATCTTGTAAGCCCACAAGATGCAGATTTCCATCCACGTATTAGAAGTAAAAGTGACATGAATCTTGGTCATATTTAGAAGTAAAGGTCTCACGAAACTCTAGTGCGAGAGAATATATCATAAGAGGTTCCTTCTTGGCATTGAATGGATTTTGTTCTCCGTCAACTTCAAACTCACATCGCAAATTGCTCTATTAGGGTATAGTTTCTAGAATTGGCGTAAGCTTACACTACATTCAAAGAGGAACGAGGAAGCAATCTTTTAAAACAATTCTAGAGATAAACACACTATGTATATTGTTAAGAAGAACACGGACATGGATGATAAGAAGAACACAGACAAGGATTGGAAAGAATGCATTTCGAATCTTGTATTGGATTGCGTTCAACCTTACAGAGAGAAAAAACAAACAAAACCACTATATAGACTAATTATCTAAAGTGCCTTTTTCAGGCTTAACCTTTACACGAGGTCCAAGACATTGACTTGAGACCATGCTTTTACTCATTATACAATATATTAATGGACAGCTATTACACACTATACAATATATTAATGGACACTGCATCAGTTTTCTCAACAGGCCCCCTCAAGCTGATGCACGGTATAAGTCATACATGCCCAGCTTGCCAAGAAGAAAATGATGCTGTGAAATTCCTAAAGCCTTGGTCAAGATATCTGCTGGCTGATCTCGTGATGCAATGTGCGTCGTACGTATGATCCCTGCAGCTACCTTCTCACGAATGAAATGACAATCCACTTCTATGTGTTTGGTCTTCTCATGAAACACCGGGTTGGCAGCAAGTTTAATAGCAGATTCATTGTCACAATGAAGTGTAACAGGTGATGGGGGACTTACCTGCAAATCTTTTAAGAGACCGAGTAGCCAAATGATCTCACACGCCGTTGTGGCCATAGCACGGTATTCAGATTCAGTGGAAGATCTAGATACAAAGGGTTGTTTCTTACATTTCCAAGAAATTAAGGAACTTCCCAATTTGACACAAAATCCCGTGGTTGATCTTCTCCCCATAGGACATGATGCATAGTCAGAATCACAATAAGCTTGTAATACAAGCTCACTATCTGATCTAATCAATAACCCGAGACCTAGTGAGTTCTTGACATATCGAATAACTCTGAGAGCCGCTTGATAATGTGAGACCCTCGGATCATGCATGAACTGACTAAGGATCTGCACGGCATAGCTAATGTCCGGTCTTGTCATAGTAAGATATATCAATCTGCCTATGAGCCGTTGATAACTGGAAATATCTTTAAAAGGTGGATCAATAGTCAACTGAAGTGGCTCGACAAAGTCAATGCCTACATACTTACGATTCTGCTCTAAAGGTGTCATGGAAGGCTTACTTCCAGCCAAACCACACTCTGAAATGAGTTCTAGAGCATATTTCCTTTGATTGAGCACAAAACCAGTCTTGTTCCGTGCTATCTCAATCCCAAGAAAATATCTAACTGGCCCCAGATCTCTGATATGGAATTGGGAGTTCAAATAATCTTTGAACGTTTGAATGGCAGACTCATCTCCTCCTGTTATCAAAATGTCATCAACATAAATGAATACAATCAAGAGGCCTTTACTTGCCTGCTTGATGTACAAGGAGTAGTCATGATGTGACTGGCAAAAACCATATGCAATCAAGGCATTTGTGAACTTGAAATACCAACTGCGAGAGGCTTGTTTGAGGCCATATAGTGACTTCTTCAGACGACAAACTAAGGATCCCCCTCGACGTTGAATGCCCTCAGGAATGGTCATATAGACTTCAGCATCTAAGTCGCCTTGAAGAAAGGCATTATGTACATCCATCTGATGGATTTCCCAGTTCTTAACTGCAGCAAGAGTAACTAGAATGCGGACAGTGATCATCTTTCCAACGGGAGAAAAAGTTTCCTCATAATCAATACCCTCATGTTGGCTATAACCTTTAGCAACGAGACGGGCCTTGTACTTCTCAATGCTCCCATCAGCTTTATGTTTGATCTTATAAACCCATTTACAACCAATGGGTTTACGTCCTGCAGGAAGAGGAACTAGGTCCCATGTACTGTTAGACTCTAATGCATGAATCTCATCAGCCATGGCAGCACGCCATCTAGGATCAAAGACTGCTTCTTTATAGGAGGTGGGTTCTGTGGTGGCAGAGATGGAAGTAATAAAGTGGCAGTGTTGCGGGCTTAAACGGTGATATGAAAGGACATGGGAGATAGGATGTGATGTAGAAGGTATAGAAGAAAGGGGAAAAACATAATCAGTGGACCAAATGAGAGGTCGATGGGATCGGTCGGACCGACGAGGAGGAGAAGAATGAGTGGATGTGGGTGCAAGGGTTAATGGCAAATCAATAGGAGGATGCGGCACATGTATGTCATTAGGTGACACAGGCACTGGAGCAATGGAGGGAACTATAGTGGATGATGAAGGACTTGGTACCTCTATGTCATACACAACACGGGTTGACTCTAAAGGATCATCTAGGGAGGTGGGAGAGGGGGAGCTAGAAGGAGAAGTGACCTGTATAAAAGGAAAAAAATCCTCATGAAAGATCACATCTCGACTAACAAAGAAACGGCCCCCTTTTGTGTATAAGGATAACCCATGAAAATACAAGTAATCGCACGGACCCCAAACTTATCATGTTGGGTGAGGTCAGTGGCATAACATAAACACTCAAACACTCGAAGGTGATCAAGAGAAGGAGGTTTGCCAAAAAGCACCTCAAAGGGTGTTTTGTTTTGTAAGGTGGGGGTAGGTGTCCTATTAATCAAGTAGGTCGCGGTAAGAACACACTCACCCCAAAAACGGATGGGAATGTTTGCTTGAAACTTGAGGGCTCGAGCAACATTAAAGATGTGCCGATGCTTCCTCTCTACTACCCCATTTTGTTGTGGGGTGTATGCACAAGAGCTCTCATGAATCACACCATGAGAAGCAAAAAAAGTGGTGTAAGCAGAAGCAAAAAAATCTTGGGCATTGTCGGTGCGAACACGCCGGATAGGAGTGTTAAATTGAGTGGAAATGAGTGTAAAAAACTTTTGAATGTGAGGTAAAGTTTCAGTTTTAGCTTGCATCAAGAAAAGCCAAGTTGCACGAGAAAAATCATCGACTATGGTGAGACAATATCGTGCACCTGAATGTGAGGGGATCTTGTAAGGTCCCCAAATATCCATATGAATTAAATCAAAAATATGCTCAGTCGATGTAGTACTAGCATGAAAGGGAGAACGTGTTTGTTTGGCTAAAGGGCAAACAGAGCAACTCTTAATAGACTCAAAAGAAGAAGGAGTGGCTGAACATGGAATAAGTTGCATCACCTTCAAGGAGGGATGTCCCAAACGTCGGTGTAAAATATTACAATTCATCACACAAGAAGGTTTACTAGACGAATTGTAAAGTACAAAAGGTACACCATGGGCATCATTAACAAAATGGTGATGCTGGCCACGTTTAGACACTAAATAGTAAAGTCCATCATGCATCCTACTCAGTCCCGTCACTGTCCCAGTCCATATGTCCTGAAAGAGACAAAAATGAGGGTAAAAAATGACTCGGCAATGGTTGTCTCGACAATATTTGGCAATGGATATCAAATTTGCATTGAAGGCCGATGAGTATAGTACAGTCTTAAGGACATGCCCATTGGGTAAGTGTACTGAACCAGTGTGAGTAACATGGATTGTGTGACCATTAGGTAAGTGTACAACCCTAGATGCATGCTTACATGGCGTAGGAGATGACAAGCAATTAAAATTTCCAGTAACATGGTTACTAGCACCTGAATCTATAATCCAATGTAGCATAGAGGTGCGTTCTTGAGAAATACCTGGTCCTGACGAGGTAGAGAGCCCATTGAGGAGAGTGACGACCTTATCATAGTCATCAGCACTAAGCTCTAAAGTTTGCTTATCAGTGGAGGCCACAGAGGCTACTTGATTGGTGGATGTTGGCCTAGTTCCTTGTCCTTTTCCTTTCCTTTTGTTGGAATTTCCAGGAAGTTGATAACATCGTTCTTTACTATGGCCAATGGTTCCACAATGAGTACATGGCACCAAAAAATAGCATTCAGAGATTTTGTGGCCAATACGACTACAATGGCTACAGGTAGGCCCCTTACTAGTGGAGGAAGGAGCATTTTTAAAGGTTGAAGGGCGCTGAACGGCATGTAGCTCGCTGCCATTGCTAAACGACATGTCGTTTAGCGACTGGGGCGACATCCCACTGAGATGGGCGTGACCCAGTATGCTTGGCCCGCCCGAAGTGTATTCAGGGCCGTGGGCGTATCGACCCAAAAGATTGGACCCACCTACAGACTGGTCCAGCACGCGCGACCCACCTGCAAATGGCTCCAGGAGTGACGCCCCACCTGCATGTTGACCCGACAGATGACCCGTCTTCCCCGACGGTCTCTGGTGTGCCGAAAAAGCTGCAGAATGGTTGCGTACAGTGCTGGCCAGGATTCGGGTGGATTCTTCGTCACGAACTTGGGTGATGGCATCCTCAAGGCTCGGTAAGGGTCGACTATTCTGAATCTGAGAGCTTAGTTGACCGTAGCTTTCATTTAGGCCAAGAAGAAATTCTACAAGCCACCCTTCGTCTTGATAATCATCAAACTCGTCAAGGCTGGAGATAAAGGGGTGACGGATTGCAACGTAGGCAGAAAGTTGGTCCCATAAGTGTTCCAAACGCATCACGTATGCATCAACGGAATCGGTCCCTTGAACACAAAGAGTAATGGATCTCTTCACAGAAACGATTTCCTTGCTGCCAACTTTGGAGAATTTTTTGTTTAATCGGGTCCACACGTCCTTGGCACTCGTTGCATAGGTGAATCTTTTGTAGAGATCCGGTGAAAGGGATGTAAGGAGCCACGAAAGGACAACTCCGTTGCATCTCTCCCATTGTGGGAAGAGAGAGGAAGTGGGGTTCGGGTCTGGAAGGGAGCCATCAAGAAGCCCGAATTTGTTCTTCCCCAAAAGAGCATTTTTCATGTCTCTCCGCCAAGCTGTGAAATTAAGGGCTCCAGAGAGTTTTTCGGTAACCAACAAGATGCCTAGTGCCATCATTGGGATGAAGGAAAAGAGGGTCCCCCGGTTGCACAAGGGCCGTAGGTGGAGGTTCTCTGGAAACATGAGGAGGAGAACGGCGACCTCGTCCCCGTGGTGGTGCACGTCGATGAGCACGGGTAGACCGTCCTCGTGCTTGATCTTCGTCACTGCTACCATCCATGTGAGCGAATCAAACAAGGGAAGGAAGAGGCGTGAAAGGGAAAAAAAAAGTGTTTGCAACCTGTTCGATGGAATGGGTCAAAGAGGTTACAAGATGAAAGAAAGCAGTAGCAAGGGCGGTAATGGTCGTGCAAACAAAGCTTGATTCAGAGAAGAAACACAAGCAGTGAGGAAAGAACGGGATGCATCCAGAATCGATTGAGACGGATGAGGATAGAGAAAAAAAAAGGGTAATGGTGCGGAAGCGAAGATAAAAATATGGGCAAGTAACAGGTCAAATAACAAGATCGTAACCTGCTCTGCGATACCATGTTAAGAAGAACACGGACATGGATGATAAGAAGAACACAGACAAGGATTGGAAAGAATGCATTTCGAATCTTGTATTGGATTGCGTTCAACCTTACAGAGAGAAAAAACAAACAAAACCACTATATAGACTAATTATCTAAAGTGCCTTTTTCAGGCTTAACCTTTACACGAGGTCCAAGATATTGACTTGAGACCATGCTTTTACTCATTATACAATATATTAATGGACAGCTATTACACACTATACAATATATTAATGGACACTGCATCAGTTTTCTCAACATATATAACGGACGAGATACCATAAAGAATGTGAGGCTCCAGTTGTCCTATGAAAATCAATTGGCTAACACAGAGGGAAACCCGCGCACCTATAAGACGCAGAGTTTGGTTTCCTTGCACCGACGTGGGACTGATTTGTTTACACACTCTCCTTGATCTCCTTCCCATTTCCATCTTTGTCTGTGCTGTTCCGAACATGGAGTTTCCGATCACTCTTAACTTTAAAACTTCTCTCTGTTGCTTCTGTATGCTTTTGTTGTATGCTACCACGCTAAACCTCGTCTTTGCTTTGAGAAATTGTTCCTTTCCTGCAATCTTCAACTTCGGAGACTCGAATTATGATACCGGGGGAATGTCTGCTAGCCTGTTATCGCCGACACCGCCTTATGGGGAGACCTACTTTCACATGCCTGCCGGAAGGTTCTCAGATGGCCGGCTTATAATCGATTTCATGGGTACGCATCTTGGCTCACGGCTACTGTAATAACCTACTTTCATAGTTAATGGTAGAAACAACCTTTTCTTCGTGTAAAATATTGCAGAAATAGAAAACACAGAGCATAGATTGAGCTTGAGCTCCAAGTAGGCCGTTAGACCTAGGGACACTGTTTTCTTAATGGTTCATATGCATATAATGGAACAGCTGAATATCCATGGCAGAACCGTCTAAGAGAACCAAGAGGAAAACAGATAATTTTTGATTTAAAGTACCAAACGCAGACTTTTTTTCTAACTTCCTTCAAATCCAAACATTCAGAAGCAATAGTTTGAAAAAAGTTACCTACCATGCTACGTAGGAAAGGACATGGCCAAGTGTCTCGATGAAAGGGTGTTAGAAGTCTTCTTTTCGTGCGGCTAATGAGAAAAGATCGTGTGGTGAAGCGGTAGATTAGGAGGGAATAAATAATGAATGATGTTCTATGTACAGAACTGAAATTCCTCCAATGCGGAGTTGAATAAGAAGAAAAATAGAATTTGGTGGGTTCTATGGTTTGGTTTGACTAAGTGAGCGGAAACGTAAAAGTATATTAATGTAAAGCAAAAATTGGATGTTGGTAAGGTATGTAAGTGCAAGCAAATATAAAATGAAGTACAAAGGTGAGCTAAAAAGAAAAAGAGAGAAAGATGGATTCCATGAACGCAGGGCCATTGGCCCTGCTGCAACTACACAAAGCCAAACATGGCTTTTGGTGTTGTGATTGATTGTATTGAATTGGGATTACATGAGGCTTGCAAGAGCTTTGCTGGATACCTTCTCCTAGACAAGCCGTGCCATTATATAGGCATTCTAGCACGCTTGTCACTTCCAAGCAATTGCTAGGAAGTTTACATGAGGACTTTACATAAAGTTAAAGGTAACTGTTCGGTCTTCACTCCTCCTTCACTTTCTTCTTTTGTGTCCTTTATATCTTGACTTTCTTGTCCATTAACTTGTGAGTAGGTGCAAGGCTGTATGCTTTTCCAAGTTCTGCAGCATGACTTTTCAGGCTTGAGACTTGCTGTCCAAGACTAAGAGACTTTGATGTCTCATGTTGGCCTTCAAACAACATGTGTGCCAACTCACCATCTTCATGCATGAACTTGGAGAATATTGATATTTTAACAGAATAGTCTTGCTTTTTTCCTTCCTTCCTCTGCTCTCTCTCTCTCTCTCCCTCCCTCTCTCTCTCTCTTCCCACTTGTTTAGGCGAGATTACTTCCGATACCACCATTATAAACCTATTGAGTCATGCTTATTGTAAACAAGTGTTTGGCTTAACTGAGAACATGTCTTACTTGAGACTTCTTGATCCTAAGTAATTTGACACCCAAGTGTGTAAGGATAAGTCATCCTTATCCTCCCTTGGCACTAACTAATGGATTTGACTACCGATCCCTAACATTAACTTATATTGATTGCATTGTAAATTCTTATTCTTACATTAAATTTTTCATAATATAAAAATCCATAATTCAATTAAATATTAGCTTACTATAACATATAGTGTATGTGTAAATTGTCTTAGTAATATCATTTATGGAATCTATAACTTTATTATATGTAGTTGCGAGGAAGGGTATTCAAACTTCATTTTATTTATAACTTGTTGCATTATCTATATGTTAATAAGTTATATATTTATAATCTTTCTTAGCAGCAAAGAGTATTAACCTCCTATATTTGAGTGCATATCTTGATTCCTTGGGAACCAACTTCAAGCACGGTGCAAACTTTGCCACGTATGCATCTACGATCAGATTGCCGACGGAAATCATACCTAATGGACATTTTAGTCCCTTCTACCTCAATATCCAATATTCACAATTCCTGCAGTTCAAAGCTAGATCACAGGCGATAAGGCGAAAAGGTATATTTGGCAACCACTTATTGTTTATGTTCATTTCTTCAAGGTATTTCATAAACATCTATAATATCAACTACCTATGTGCACTAACTTGGCCTTCATTTTCCTTGCAGGAGGAATATATGCAGATTTGATGCCTAAGAATAATTATTTTCCAAAAGCTTTATACACATTCGATATTGGCCAAAATGATCTTGTCGAGGGATTCTTTTCTGGCAAGACCATTGAGGAAGTCAATGCTTCTGTTCCCGATATAGTCAACAAATTTTCTGCTAATGTTGAGGTAAATTATACCATGATTACCCATTGGTAATGGGTGGCTTAGGCTCCACTTATTCCTCCTAGGAGAAACATTCACACTCTGGAGCGCAACAATGTTATTTAGTATAAGAATAGGTGATTGAATTTAGTTTTATATTCATGCTTATTGCCTAACCAAGTGAAATTCATGATGGTACAGAACATTTATAACTTGGGAGCTAGATACTTTTGGATCCACAACACATGACCGGTTGGCTGTCTTCCTTACATCTTGACCAACTTTACATCAGCACAAAGGGATAGTTATGGTTGCGCAAAGGCATATAACGATGTAGCTCAATATTTTAACCATAAGTTGAAGGAGGCCATAGCTCAACTTAGGATCCATCTTCCTTTAGCTGCAATTACGCATGTAGATGTTTACTCAATCAAGTACTCTCTATTTGTGAATCCAAAGAAATATGGTAAGTTATAAAAATTCTCACATCATATGACTAAAAGAAGTGTTAACACATAAGTGCTTTAAAATGAATATTTTACTAGTGGGTACTAATTTTCTAAGTGTTTTTGGTTACAAATATGCAGGATTTAAGCTTCCACTTATTGCTTGTTGTGGCTATGGAGGCAAGTACAACTATAGCAGTAGTGCCTTATGTGGAGAAACTATCATAGTCAATGGAAGCCAAATACTTGTAGGTTCATGTGAAAACCCCTCAATTAGAGTCAATTGGGATGGAATTCACTATACTGAGGCAGCTAACAAGTATATTTTCGACCAAATTTCAACTGGAGCCTTTTCAAATCCACCTATTCCCTTAAAGAAGGCATGTAACAAGTTATAGATCTCTAGACATGCAAAAATAATCATCTTACTCTTATGTCTACTATACTGTTGCTTATTATGGTGAGACAACCTACTTGGATTAAAGTCATTGTGTTTGTATACATAAACAACAAACTCAAGTAGTCATGCATTATGCTTCTGTTCACTGCAAAGTATGAAAAATGAGTTGGAACTAAAATTCCAAAGACTTCTAAGTTACCACTTTCATATATATATATATTTAATGACAATTTCAAAAACTCCTTGAAGATGTCTTCATACAAAGGAGTTTGGTATGGAACTCACTTGTGCTGACCTATATTGATTAATTCTATGTGATGGCTGCTTATGGATTTTGTTGACTCGCTTGATACATATAATTTGGAATTCAAGAATTTTTTGAAAATTTTATTTTGATAAGTCTCTCTAGGGTTTCACATGTGCTGTGAAGTCCAACATTGACCTAAACAACAAACTGAGGTGAATGATAGAATGCAATTAAATTTTAGTCCATACTAAGCTTCTAAGTTAAAATGGTGTCCAAACACGTTATTGTTTCATGTTTTTTGTAAGTAATAATGGGTTCTGCTTAAGGAAGAATGTAATCATTGTGATAGTGGTTTGTAAGCAGTGTTTTAGGAAAATGTTTAAGGTTTTCTTTGACGAGAAATAGCCTTTTAGCATTAGCATTAACTATAAATATTAATCTTATAATCTTTGAGTTGGGATATATAGATTGTGGTTCTTTGGGATAGTATTGTCTAACTATCTCATAGATCACTATGGGAACAAAAAATGGAATCATTCATCATTTAGAGAAGTGTTAATTGGGAGACATCTGTCTTGCACAAAATTGGATTATCTAAGACTGATGTGATTACTGTATAGGACACTAATGACATAAGAATTATCTTTGGCATTGCACCCTCATATTGAATGCTCTGGTCTTTTGCCCTTTGTTGGCTTGGTGCTTTAGCTTTCTTCTATTAATGCAAATAGAACCAACATACCATACAAAGCATGGAAGATGAAAAATATTGAGATATAGCTTCTCCCCTGTGGTTATTTTCTATTTACTTGTAAACTTGGATTTGCAATCATCTTGTTAGAGCCAATCGATCTTTATAGGATAATTACAAGATAGATTGAAAACAAAGAATCAAATCAAATCGATCGGGAAGACAGACTTCCGATGGATTCACCGGCGAGACCTTCGAGAGAGCGACGAACATGATCGTGGATCAGGTTTGGGTCGGGCAGTCAGGTAGCCAGGTTTTGTGGGTTGCGTCACTACATGTTTTCTAGGGCTGATGTGGCAGTGCAGTGGACGTGGCTACTGTGCTGAATACTGATGTGGCCGTGCAGGCTGACATGGCATACGTCTACTCTAACACGTCTAAGTTTGATCAGTTTTCAAATCTCTGATAATCTTGTTTTGACTAACTCATAAATTAATTTCCATGCTGTGAGAAACTGTTAATTCTTTTGTTAGATTGGTTGCTACTGTCTTTGTTTTATTGTTGTATATGCAAAAAGCGAACGTGATTATGGTTCCAAAACTGAGCAATAAGGGAAGATTTGTATGAACTGAAGTGGTTTGAGTCGAGATAATCAATAATTAATGTAGAAACATTTCAAAGGCTCAATAAAGCCATCAGTATGATATTTTGATTAAGTTACATGATTGAGATGAGTTTGGTGGAGCACTACCATTAGTTTTACTGCACGTCCGATGAGAACACTGCAGGAATAAAAGCTTGCACGTCCGATAAGATCAATACAGGAATAACACCTTGCACGTCTAATAAGAACAGTAATTGAGAATGAGCCTTTGCAATACTCTGATTCGTTGGTTGGGTAAGAAACTATAGCAGGTCTCTATCTGATGGGACTTTTTTCCCGTTTGTTATGGTTTTAATTTTCGTCCGCTTAATTCGTGCTTACAATTTCTTCCCAGTTCTTCTCATTGAATAAGACAATGTGAACTTCCGGAGTCATCTTTCTTTGGTTATTTTACTTATGGTCAAAGATGGCAGCTTGTTCATCCAAGCACGGGCAGGAGGCACCCTCCAAGAGCGCACAAGAGATAAAAAGTGACTTGAATATTGAAGAAACTTGGAATTAAAGGTCAGACTAACTTCTAAAGTCAATGATATCAGCAAAGGTTCCTTTTCAAGCATTAAAATAGCACGCTGATGAAAATACCTGTTCAATTTTGGGTGGAACCGATAAGAAACATGAAAAAAAAAAAAATGAAAAGATGAAGAACCCAAACGAAATGAACTTTTATTTGATACTGATGGGTTCTTCACCAAATACAACACCAAATATATAAAGAAAATTTTGTACAACTTCACACTTATTTGCTACTAATGAACTCTACACGGAATACAATACAAAATATATACTAGAGATTTTACACCATTTCACGTTTATTTGCTTCTGATGAGTTCTAGACTAAACGTCTACGATTTCGTTCTAACCATATACAATAAAGGCAAGCTAAGAAAGAAAGTTGGAGAAGCTTTGCGGCTAAATCTTTTCCCTTAGTTGCTTTAATCATCCATTGCAATTCAGATTCTCAATCGTAGATGACCTTACGAATGCCTTGTTGAGCTAGAATAGTTCTCCAAACCTGTTTAGTCCAAATACACTGAAAGAATAAGTGTGATCTATCTTCATATTGAGAGCCACAGAAATTACAATACAAATCAATTGAGGGGGGCCAACGAGAAACCACTACTGCTGTAGGTAGTTTGTCTCTACATATGAGCCAACCAATGAAGTTATGTTTGCTGATTCCTCCTGACCATATCAAGTTGTACCATTCAACCTCAGTGCTCACTTGACGTAATTCCTTGTACGTTTCCTTACAGCAATAAGAAGGTTTGGATATCGTAGAGGTTAAAGTTTGTCGTAACTTTAGAAGACCTCTCCAACTCCATGTCATATTTCCAACACCGAATATATACAGAAAATTTTACATAACTTCACAGGGTAGTCAGCATTTGTGTTTTGGAATGCTTTCTTTGGAAGCAGCATCGATCTTGCACACGCGAGCGGTTCCAACAATGAGGCATAATTGGAGGAGAGAGAAAACAAAATTTTCAACAATTATATTTCTAGAGTTTGACTGGGGAAGGTTGTTTTGACTACAATCTTTCGAAATAGTTGTATCTATATATTTGACAGAGAGGCTAATTCTCCTGGACTTCCTTCCCATCTGCATCTCTCTCATCGTTCTCTGAATATGGAGTCTCCTGTCATTCCCAACTTCAGTTCTCTCTCGTGCTTTTGTATGCTCTTACTGTATGCTGCCTCGTTGAACCCTGTCTTTGCTTCGAAAAATTGCTATTTTCCCGCAATCTTCAACTTTGGAGACTCAAATTCAGATACTGGTGCAATTTCTGCTACCTCTCTTATAACGAATCCACCACCCTATGGAGAGACCTATTTCCACGGGCCTACCGGAAGGTTCTCAAATGGCCGGGTCATAATCGATTTCATTGGTATGTACCTTGATTGCTGGCATATATCATGGCTTACATGGCAACTATATAGAAAGAAGTGTTTTTTGTTGTGTAAGTTTTGCTGCTTGTGAAATCAACCCTTGCATCTTAATTTCGTGGTTATAGCGAAGGATGTGGGTCTTCCATACCTGAGCGCATATCTTAATTCGTTGGGGACCGATTTCAAGCACGGTGCAAACTTTGCCACCGGTGGATCCACAATCGCATTGCCAACAAGTATTTTACCAGCAGGAGGATTTAGTCCCTTTGATCTTGACATCGAGTACTCACAATTTGTGCAGTTCAAAGCTAGATCTCAAACGTTAAGGCGAAGAGGTAATTTCGGTACCCCGGTTGTTGATACTGTTATATGTCTTCAGGGAGCTTATAAACATATGTAGTATCAAACTACCTCCGGGCACTGAGCACGGCCTTCGTCTTTGTTGCAGGAGGAATATATGCATTTTTGATGCCCAAGGAGGACTATTTTGCAAAAGCTTTGTACACATTCGATATTGGTCAAAACGATCTTGCTGAGGGATTCTTTACGGGCAAGACAATCGAGGAAGTTAATGCTTCTATCCCCGCTGTAATCAACAAGTTCTCTGTTAACATTAAGGTAAATTAGACTACGATTCATCGTTGATAATGGCTTCACATGGGTTCATCCTATCACTCCTACCAAAAATACTATTAAATTGTTGTCTAATCAAGTGAAATTCTTGATGATGTAGAATATATACCGGTCGGGAGGTAGATCCTTTTGGATCCACAACACCGGTCCACTTGGCTGCCTTCCCTACATCTTGCTCAATTTTCCATCAGAAAAGGACATCTATGGTTGTGCAAAGTCATATAACGATATAACTCAATATTTTAACGGCAAGTTGAGGGAAGCCGTAGTTCAACTCAGAATGGATCTTCCTTTAGCTGCAATTACATATGTAGACATCTACTCAGTCAAGTATTCTCTGGTCACTGCACCAAAGAAACATGGTAAGTTTTATAACATTATAAATATCATTATAAATTATATGAGTGACCAACAAAGGGCACTGATTTTGTAGGATTTGAGCTTCCACTTGTTGCTTGTTGTGGCTACGGAGGCAAGTATAACTACAGCAATAGTGTTAGATGTGGTGGAACAATCACAGTCAACGGAAGCCAGATATTTGTTGGTTCTTGTGAACAACCTTCAGTTAGAGTAAATTGGGATGGAATCCATTACACTGATGCTGCTAACAAGTTTATTTTTCACCAAATTTCAACTGGAGCCTTTTCAAATCCACCTATACCCTTGAAAATGGCATGTAAGAGGTTCTAGATCCTCAAACTTATATGAATAAGAATGTGAAATCAAATCTTGTTATTATGAGTGATACATACTCTTTTAAGTCTTGTCAACTTGACTCTAATTGTCTTTATTAAAAGATATTGTGTATGTATTGTTAACTACATTAATGATAAAGTATGAAAAATAAATTGAAATTAAGAATTCAAAATATTTTATTTAAGTTGTATATTTTATATTTATTTAAAGACAAATGAGAATTAGAGCTAAAAAGAACAAAATAGATGATAGAAATCATTCAAAGGTCGAACTTTTCAAATAAAGTGATGCAAGATATCGTATAACGGAAGTTATTTGACAGGAGAGTCAATGCAAACTTTTTATCTTTGATCCGTTCAATACATGGGTTAACATACTTGGATATCTCTAGTCAACGTGCCAACACATATCCAGTAGTTGAAATCAAAGACTTCGAAAGCAATGCCTAATCCTAGAGATAGCCTTCATACAAAAGGGGTGAGGTCTGAAACTCCAGTGTGTTGATTTGTCTTGAGTGAATTTACTTGATGACTACACATGAATTTCAGGGATTCGCTTGATAAATGTCTTTATTCATATTAGAAAAGAAACTACAATTTTATTTTTATGGGCAGGAAGTACAGATATATAGCATTCCCATAAAATTGCTTGGCAAACAATTTGCTCACCAAAGAAGAAAAGGGGATTGGGATCGCCGAACCTTAAACTTTGGAATAAAGTCCTTTTAGGACGTATGCTTTGGAGTCTCATAAATCTTCCAGATGAATCATTATGAAGTAAGTGGATACATACCATTAAATGTAAAAGAATTTCAGTAATGCAGCTTCAAATCAAGGATTCAATGGTATGGAGTTGAAGAGGTCTCCTCAAGTTAAGGCCCATGCTTACCTCAGGTCTTTCCAAGTCTGCCTATTGTTGCAAAAACTATTTATCAGGACCTTCAACCAGTAAACGAGAAAGTAGATTGGTATGATCTAATTTGGACTGGCGGGATTTGCAAGCATAACTTTATTGGATGGCTAGTTTGTCATGGTTGACTTTCTACAGCAGAGAGAATGGTATAATGGCTTCATACAATTAACCAATACTATGATTTTTGTCAGGCTCAAGTAGAAAACAGGAGTCATCTCTTTTTTGAATGTCCTTGCACAATATTGATTTGGAAGAATATCCTTGCTCAAAATGGAATTCGACGTCACATCGGAGGATGGAATGAAGAATTATAATGGATGATTAAAGCATCTAAAGGTAAAAATCTTGCTGCAAAACTTCTTAAAATATCATTTTTAGCTTGTATTTATTGCATTTGGGTAGAAAGGAATAGAAGAAGATTTCAAAATACATTAGTTGATATTCCAATCTTGTAGACTAGAGTTAAGAAAATTGTACGAGGGAGAGCTTCTCTGCTTCACAATATCAAACCTTCACAAGGTAATGTCTTCTTGAGTGAGATCTGGAGGCTTCCAACCTCTATTTTTTCTTACTCTTAGTTTATTTTGAAAATTGTTGTAATACTGGGGTATGCCCTTGTACTTTTGTATATTATTTTTCATTAATGCAACTTACATTAAAAACCAAAAAAAAATAAAAAATGGGTTTGGTTTGGACTTCCACATGTGATGGAAGATCCTACATAGAGTTGAACAACAAACTTAGGTGGATGACATTATATAGTTGAATTTAAGTCTATAATTTCAATCTTTTAATTTAGAATGGTGTCCAAAGATGTTATCATCTCATTTTATCTTAAGTAACAAGGAATTTTGCTCGAAAAAGAGTCTAATCATTGTGATAGAGGCTTATAATTGGTGTTTAAGAGATTATACTAAGGTCTCACTTGAAGACCAGTAGGTTTTCAGCATTAACATAAACTACAAATAATTTGGTTATAATCTTTTATTTGGCAAATATAAAAGTTGAGGTTATTTGGGGTAGTATTGTTTACTTGTTTTATAGATTACTACAAAGAAGATGGTAATCGTTCAAAGAAGTATTAACTAGGAGACATCTATCTTTTATAAGTTGCACAAAACTGGATCATCATGACTAATGTGATACGAAGGATGCTAACTTTTATATTATTTTTCAAGCTATGAGGAACTCTTATTTCCTTCGTGGTTCTGGTTGCTTTTGTCCTTGTTTTATTGTTGTATATGCCAAAAAAAACCATAATTATGGTTCTTGATCCCTGATACTTTCACATATAAGAAGTATAATAGGTTAATGCATTGGCAATATGTGACATAGACTGAATTTTAAGGAAATCTCTACATTTACAGTGCAATTCAAATGGATTCATTAATTTTACTTCGATAAACAAATATGTTGATTCATACATTGGGTAAGAAAATATATCAAATCATTATTAACTTGTTGGTCTCTACATTTACAATGCAGTTCAAACGTATTCATTAATTTTACTTGGATAGAACAGTACGTTGATTCATGGATTGCGTGAGAAAATATATCAGATCATTAACCCTTTAATTTCTGTACCTTGGAATTTCAGACATGGGACTCTCCCCTTTCTTATGGTTTGATCTTCGTTTGCTGAACCTGAACCTTGGGGCTCACAAGTTATAGGTTTCCGAAACCACCTCCTTGTGGTTATTTTAGTTATGGTCAATGCTCCAGCTTGTGTTCTTCCCCCGCTCCAAGTCGGCAGCTACTGTACCCATAAAGAATAGATTTCGAACCACCTACATGATGTAGAAATCAATATGAATACAAAGAATACTTAGAATGTAAACGTCCCATGAAATTCTGGAGTAGTAGATAAATGTCATAATCCTTTCACTTTACAAGCTCTTTATTAGACGGCATTTTACATTAAAATAACTGATAACTTGCCGTGAAAGAAAAAATTTCTAGTGTTTGAACTAGACATGTCAACTAAAGCACATGTCCGAAACCAAACTTTCTCGCAAGCTTATCACTCTTCTCGAAGATGAACATGAAAGATACTTTGATTATAACCTTTCGAGAGCATTGATATATATGACAAGAGTAGTCACAGCCGGGCCTCAATTTTAAACATCAAATCTCTCCATTGTTTGCTTCCCATTCGCATCCCTCGTTTTGATTGTCCAAATTGGGAGTCTTATGTGATTCTCAACTTTATAGTTCTTCATATGAGAATTAGCACGGAAAACAGAAAACCCTTAACTTGTACACAAGATGGAAATATTAGAAAGAAAACACCAATATAAGTTCCCTAAGCATGTTAAGAATCATTCAAAAGTTGAGGTTTAAAAATATAAAGTGGTGAGGATGTAAGACGAAGTATAGGTGAAAGTATTTTGATAAGAAAAATCATGAAATTTCTATCTTTGGTTCATTCAATAATTGGATATCTATATTCAATATGTGAAAACATACAAATTTTAATGAAAACTAAAATTCTTTTGTCATTCATAATTTAGTGAATTTCTATTCGAAGAGTGCATAACCGCATGGATAAGCTCACACTAACCCTTAGTAACAATAACACATTCCATTTTCAAGGATATTATAAGGCCAGTACTTACATGTTCATGAAAAATTTTCCCCTCCAAGACTTTAAATGCAATAAGGGGTTAGTAATCTTTGTGATAGAGTTTTATAAAGGATGTTTTAAGATGTGCATTAAGGTTTGATTTGAAGAGTGATATGCTTTAGCATTGACATTAATTTCAATGATTAATCATATAATCTTTTACTTGGGATAAAAAAATTGAGGTTAGTTGGACCAGTATTGTCTACTCGCATTATAGATTTCCATAAAGAACATAATTGAATGGTTTATCATTTAACGGAACCTTAATTAGGAGATGCTTCAACCTCGCCTATTTCTTAATGCTTCAACTTGTTTTGACTAAATTATATATTCTTATTCAAGCTGTGGGAACTATTGTTTCTTCTCTACTTTCTGGTTGCTTGTCTTTGTCCTCTTGTTGTATATGTGAAAAATGAACGTGATTATGGCTCTTGACACAGCATTGGCAAGGCAGTCACTTTCAGACAGTTGTGGTTCTTGTCACTATGAATTGAACCTAGGCTCCTGCCACCGGAACACCTCAGATAGGCTCCAACACTACATCAGCCTTTGTAATTGTCATGTGGTTCAAATCTATTCAGCATCTTTAAATTATTCTATTCTAGTGAGATAAACCAATGCTTTGATTCATTGGTTCTGTAAGATCTTTAACTAATGTGACTCTTTCCCCTTTCTTATGGTTTGCATCTTCATTTCCTAAACGCATGCTTACAATTTCTTCCCAATTCCTTTCATTTAATTAGAAATTGTGGATTTCCCAAGCCATCTTGATCTGGTTATTTTAGTTGTGACCAAACGTAACAACTTGTGTTTATAACTTGACGGGTGCTATCAGAGACACCACCACTCCAAGCACGTACAAGATATGCAAAGTGACTTGAATATTGAGGAAACTTGGAATATAAAGGTCACGCCAATAATACCAGCAAAGGTTCCTGTTCAAGCATTTTGTGTTAAAATAACAGTGATGAAATACTGTTAGATCATTTTATGGCAGCATTGATCATTCAAATGCCAGAGTAGAGGGAACTAAAGATTAAATTTGTAGAGTTTGAATGGGTAGGATAACTTTGAAAACAATCAGTCGAGATACTTGGTATCTATATATTTGACAAGAGAAGTTAACTCTCCAGGGTATCCTTCCCGTTTGCACCTCTCTTTTTGTTTCTTCGAATATGGAGTCTACTACCATTCCCAAATTTATAGGTTCTCTCTGGTGCTTCTGTATGCTTTTACCGTATGCTACCTCGCTGAACCCCGTCTTTGCTTTGAAAAATTGCCACTTTCCTGCAATCTTCAACTTTGGAGACTCAAATTCTGACACCGGTGCAATGCCTGCTACCACCCTTCTAACGACACCACTGCCGTATGGGGAGACCTATTTCCTCGATCCTGCTGGAAGGTTCTCGGATGGCCGACTCATAATCGATTTCATTGGCATGTACGTTAATTGTTAGCATATATGATGGCTTAAATACCAACAATTATAGAAAGGACTGTTTTCCGTTCTGTAAGTATTGCTGCTTGTGAAATCAACACTTGCATCTTTTTTTGTGGTTGTAGCGAAGAGTTTCGGTCTTCCATATCTGAGTGCTTATCTTAATTCGTTGGTGACCAATCAAGCACGGTGCAAACTTTGCCACAGCTGGATCCACAATAGCATTGCCAACAGCTATTTTACCAGCAGGGGGATTCTGTCCCTTCGACCTCGATATAGAGTACTCACAATTTTTGCACTTCCAAGCCAAATCCCAAACGTTAAGGCGAAAGGTAATATGGTACCTGCTTGTTGATTTTGTTTTGTGTCTTGAGGGTGCTTCTAAACATCTGTCTGTCGTATCAAAGTATCTCTTTGTAGTAAGCATGGCCTTCGTTCTTATTGCAGGAGGAATATATGCACTTTTAATGCCCGAGGACGAATATTTTTCAAAACGATCTTGGTGAGGGATTCTTTACTGGCAAGACCATTGCGGAAGTTAATGCTTCCATCCCCGTTGTAGTCAACAAGTTCTCTGTTAATATTAAGGTAAACTAGACAATAATTAATGGCTGAGAACAGGCTAGCATGGGCTTGACCAATTACTCCTAGGAGGAATATTCACTCTTTAAAGCTTAAGTAACAATTTAGCATCAAAACAAGTAACTGGGTCTGGCTCTTGTTAAATTTATTGCTTAATCAAGTAAAATTTATAATGAAATAGAATATTTATCAATCTGGAGCAAGATCATTTTCAGATGCACCCATACCCTTGAAAATGGCATGTAACAAGTTAAAGATCATCAAACTTATATGGATAAGTATCGTCAAACAAGAACAGGAAAATAAGTATCAGGCTTTGCATTCTCCATGCAGTTCAACCTGATCTATATAATCATTAAGTTATTCTACTGAGATAACCACTGCTTTGATTCGTTGGGTATATAGGAAACTGTAGTAGATCACTAAACAGTTAGCTTTCGGAATTTAAGACGTGGGACTTTTTCCCTTTTCTTATGGTTTTAATCTTCAATCTGCTGAACTTGTAAGCTTACAATTTCTTCCCAGTTCCTTTGATTTAGCTTGAAAATTGTGGACTTCCAGAGCCAACTTTTTCTGGTTATTCAACTCTTGGTCATATGTTCGGGTCCATGTTCATTCTCAGATACAACTCGATGGCTACTAGGAGAGTCACAATTCTAATCAAGGAACAGGACAAATGGTGAACTTCCTTTATACCTCTAAAGGTAGGTAAATTACCCGGAACAGGCCAAAGAAGCATACAAGCTGTCCCTGAAAAAGTGGCAAACGGAATCAGCTAAAGCACATTTCTTGAGACCAAATTTTCGCCTAAGTTTATCACTCATCTGAAAGATGAATGGGAAAGATACCCTTGACAGCAATCTTTGGAGATCATTGATATTAGCTATGTAAACGACAGGAAATGTCAACGCTTCCATTCCATTACAAACTCCAAATAGTCTTCCTTGTTCCTTCACATTTGCATTTCTCTTTGTTTCTCCATATATGGAGTCTCCTACAATTATCAACTTTGCGAGTTTTCTCCCACGTCTTTGTATGCTTTTATTGTATGCCGTCACGCTCAACCGTGCCTTTGGTTCCCAAAATTGCAACTTCCCTGCAATCTTCAATTTCGGAGACTCAAATTCTGATACCGGTCGATTTTCTGTACCTCTCTTATAACGACAAACCTATTTTCACATGCCTACTGTAAGGGCCTCCGATGGCCGGATCATAATTGACTTTGTCGGTGTGTTCCTTGATTATTAGTCTCAACAGAAACCTTCTTTTCTACTTCTCTAATGGTGAGTGAGGTCTTCCGTTGACCTAGTGTAATGGTGGAAAGATTAATTTTATGTTTAGTAAATATAGCAACAACAGATAACACAGTACATAGATATAACCCGATGGAAAAACAGACGAATATCCAAGGCAGAACAAGGCATTATTCTGCAGAAGAAAATAGAATACCTTCTAGGATTCATGGAGGACAAAACCTTTGCCTGTTTTGTATCTTGTCCAATCCGAACTCTAAATCCCTCTGGTTTGAAAAATATGATTTTTCCATACTCTACGCAGGAAGCACATGGCCAACAGCTTTTCGATGTGATCAAAAGATATCAGCTTGTTTGTTCTTTTGTGAGAAAAGATCAATTAGTGGGCTGGTAGATTAGGAGAAAAAGTTCTTCACCATAGCCAGACAAAAACAACATCCAGTAAATAATTGAAAACTGTTAACTTCCCTCCAAGCTGAGTTGAACTGTCTTGCTTCTTCTATCAGTATTCTTGAATATACGTGAAATGGGTAATAATCAATTGGGCATCTTAATTGCTTGGTTATAGGGAAGAGTATTGGTCTCCCCTTCCTAAACGCCTATCTTAATTCCTCGGGGACCGACTTCGAGCACGGTGTAAACTTTGCCACAGCTGCATCCACCATCAGACTGCCGCCCAGTGTTTTACCAGCAGGTGGATTTAGTCCCCTCTATCTCGATATCCAGTACTTGCAATATGTGCAGTTCAAAGCCAGATCCCAAATGATAAGGCGAAAGGTCAATTGGGTACCCCACTTGAAGACTGCTTATACACATCTACATTGTCAGCCACCTCTGAGTACAAAGCTACTTCCATTTTTCTTGTAGGAGGGATAGATGCAAATTTAATGCCAAAGGTGGATTATTTTTCGAAAGTCTAGTAAACATTTGATATTGGTCAGAATGATCATGCTGGGGGATCCCTTACCGCAAAACTATAAAGAAATTCGATGCTTCTGTTTCTGATGTGGTGAACAAGCTTTCTGGTGTTGTTTTAGGGTAAACTCGGCCATGAGTAATCTTTAATAATGAACTGGTTTTGTTTTATTTAATGCTTATCGCCTGATCAAGTGAAGATTATGATGATGCAGAACATGCATCTATCGGGAGCTAGGTCCTTTTGTATCCACAACACCGGACCATTAGGCTGCCTTCCCTTCACTTTGGTCAATTTCCCAACAGCTGAAAGAGATGGCTATAGTTGTGCAAAGCCGCATAACGATGTAGCTCAATATTTTAACCGCAAGCTAAAGGATTCCATAGTTTAACTCAGGATGGATCTCCCTTTAGCTACAAGTATATATGTAGACGTTTACTCCGTTAGGTACTACCTATTCAATGAACCAAAAAAAAACATGGTAAGTATTATAACATTATACACTATACTATAAACAAAAATTGTGTTGACAATGACGATCTGCCAAATAGAAGAAAAGAAAAGGGTGCTTATAAATGATTTTAGAAACAAAAAAAATGACACTAATTTTGCAAGATTTGAGCTTCCCCTTGTTGCTTGTTGTGGGTATGGTGTGGTGGAACAACCAGTGTCACTAGAAGCCAGACATTTGTTGGCTCATATGAAGACCTATTAGTTTAGGCAACTTGGGATGGAGTTCATTCCACCGAGGCTGTTAACAAGTTTATTTTCAACCAAATTTGAATTGAGGCCTTTCCAGATCCACCCATACCCTTGAAAATGGCATGTGACAAGTTATAGATCCACAACTATACATGAATAACATGTGAAAGTAATCCTCTTTTGCTGATTGTTTAATCATTGTAAGTCTCAACGTCATTGCTTCTATTTTGAGATAGCCTGCTTGCATTAAAAAAAGTGCTACTATGTTAACAAAAAGATGTGGAGAACTTTGGAATCATGACTCTAGAATATCTTATTGTAGATGAAAGATAATAAAAGGAAAACACATCAATATGGATGAGTTGTATAGATGATCAAGATAGAAAGGACAGACATACGTAAGTGGTTAGGATCATTTTCTGACCATGACATAAATCATCCAAAGCTGAAACTCAATATTTTGGAAAGAAAAATCACAACTTTTTTGTCCAGTGATATATTCAATACTTGGGTCAATACAGTATCTCCAATCAATATTTGACAACACATTAGTTTAGCGATTTTCTACAAACTTTTTTATTTTCCTTCTGCAGTGATTCCCATGTGCCAATAGTTTAAGGGATATGATGAGCCAAGTAGTTAAAATTCACATGGATGCAAATTGTCATTCTCCAAGACTTCGAGAGCAGTGCTTAATCCAGGAGATAGCCTCCAGCACAAGAGCGGGCGTTTGGAACTTGTGTCGACCCATTGCATGTGGTGTGGTCACTCCAAGACTCTTCCAACTTTGTGGCATTCCTGTAAAGGCTTATCTCTTCCATCAGGGTAAAAGTGTTTTCTCCATTGACAAACCAAGCATACGCTCTCTTTTTTCTTTCTATGAACACATTTCCTACAAGTAAAAAGGATATGAACCATGATTGAGGAAACGACTAACAAAGGAAAGATAAGAAGGATATAAAGTTGAAAAAGATGTAAAGAGAAGGACACAATGAATAAGAAATGGAGACAGATGAAGAAAAAGGTCGTAAGAGACAAAAAATAGCATTGTGGAAAAAGGAAACGAGAGACCTACAAAGAAAGTTGATTGATCTTAGTAGGTCACCTAACAAGGCGGTCCAATGACTTAGAAAGGCGGCCAAATTGGATGCGAGGAAACCTCAAGAACTTGGTCTGCATACATCTTCAAGGCATTACACAATAATGCCTGAGACTTGTCTTCTCTCATGCTTGCAGGTGGGGAGATGTATCTGTCAGAATCATGGTCTGAGTTATTAAATTTACTGTTTCCATTAAACTTAGGTTTGAAACACAAGCGATATTTTAATAGGCCCCTGAGGTGAAAAATCATGACACAACATTTTTTACCGCTCCGTTTGTCAGAGAATGTTGCAGGGATTTTAACAGGATCCTTTCGGTCAAAGAGTCATCATGGACAATCTTCTGTGGGACTCTCTTGCAATCCAGTTGTGTCTCTACTTAGCCGAAGTATTGCCTTTGATATCTCTCTTTCTTTGTACCCAAAAAGGGAACCTTTTTCACGTAGCAGGTTCCTGACAAATTTCCATAAGAAGCCTAAACATTTCCAAATATTTTCATCGATCTCGTTCAAAGGCCCCCAAAGAAGGATAGGTTAACAGATGAAATCATGCCTTGGAGTTTACCCATGAAGGATAAGAAGTAATTTCACCATGGTATCTTACAAAAACTACTTTAAGTTGTTGGCAGGCAAGTAAAAGATAGTAAATTGACTGTACAAATAGACAGAGAACTCCTGTCATGTGGGCTGTCTCACCTGAAAAGAAACTAAGGGAAAGGAGATGATAAAGTGAGGAAGATAGAAGGAAAGGGAAACTCTACCAAAGTGTCTAGAGTCTTCAGTTCCATCGCCAGTCAATCCTTTGGAATTTGCTTTGGTCATCCAGCTATAAAGCTAAAAATAAATACCCACGTATAGGAATGCAACAGAGTACATTACAGAAGCAAATCCATCGGACGAGATCTTTCCCCCCCTTCTCGGGCGTGACAAAACAACGTGCCTTCAAAAGTTTGTTTGACCCAGGCTCCCCAAAGAAGTCCTTTATCTTTGAATCAAAGCAACTAAAGCTGCTGTCCTTACCGTGTTCTGACCATGTTCAACCCGGGTTCGGTGGATGAGAGGGTGGCCGGGGCCCTTTCTCCCGCTCCTCTTTCCTTTCCATAAATTCTATCCTTTGTGCACTTTATTCCTTGTATACAGCTTCACATGCTTAGATAAGCCTTAGCCCACTCACACTCACATAATGAAAAAGACACCGACATCTAACATTCGGCATTGATGTGTGAAATATAAATGATGATGGCACAGAGATCCTCCTTCTAGTGACAGGTTAACATTCAATTTCTGTTGGATATGCATTGTAATGGAAAAATATTTTTATGAATGTTGTTAATTATTATACATATTATCTTTCTTGTAATTTTGTATATCTTCCTCTAATGAAACTTTATGACATAGTATCAAAATTGGGTCATATGTGTTTTAGTCTCATTTGTTGACTAAATACGCATGTTTTTCTTATGTTTAAAGCAAAATGACATACTAAAAGCAATAATTACCTTATACTACTAATATTTTGGCAAGATATTTTGTTCTTATATGTTTAGATATTATCTCTCTAGACAATTGGTTTTAATTGATAAAACAAGTCTTTTATCATTTAATGTTGATGAGATATTTTTTAAGGATACAACAATCCACTTGTTTCTGTCGCCTTCACCATTGATGAAAATAGCTTGAGCTTGTTGGAAACGATATCTTAACCACAAAAAATTCTTGATTTTGTGTCTCTCTCCTTGACAAATGCAACAAAACATGAAAATATCAAGCTTCAAGAGAAGAGGAGAGTACCTATTTCATTTAAACTTCACTATAAAAACATTCTTTAATAATGTAAGATTGAATATTCACATTTGTGTTGTCAAGTAAATATGGTAATGCAATCTAAAGAACCTACAGCTGTTTGATAGAATCATGAAACCCCCCAAAAGAACGGAAAAGAATCTCAATTTGCACTACGTAACAAATGGACCAGATGCTTAACCAATGCTCTTCCGAAGGGTTGTTGATGAAGATTGATAAAGATTCGTTTTCCGCCATTTTCACCCCACCTTATGAAGCTTTTCTAACGTCCATTCCGGTGCCGGGACAAATCAATGGTCCCATGGCTACAGCTAGAGCCAGCGTTCGGGACAAACTGACTTAGTGAAGACCAGTACAAACAAGTTATGCACATGCTCGATGGCTTACAAAATGGAGAATCTTCGGGTCCACGATGAGCATTTTTAATCCGCCAAACGTATCACGAAAGCTAAAGTATTTGAAATGGCTCTATGCAACCTCCATTCCCAGTGTTCCTCATCGAAGGAGCAAGATATTCTCCCTCCAAGACAGCTATAAGACAAGACAGAGCCCTGTGCATTTGGGCCCTCGTGCTCCGTGTGGGAACGAACGTGAAAATGGTTTTCAATTATGTATGTACTGATACACCATTTTTGAGGACTTCAACGTTTCTTTTACAGTCTCTGCTGTTCATGACAGTGGGAAAAGAGAGGATAGAAAGTACAAGAACCCCAGGATTTCAAACCAAGTAAAGCACTTTTCAGAGGTAATAAAGCCCTGTTGACTTCACCGATTCCATAAAATTTGTAGCTTTTGCAGTCACGTTGAGCCCCAACTCGCCAAATTGAAACGATAATGGAAAAGACATGTCTCGCTTTCTGTACAGCAGCTTTATTCGGCGGTCTTCCTACTTGTAAGCGTCCTTATCCAGCTCTTCCTCACCTTCACTCCCTCCACCTTTCCCCCCACATGGCACACATTGCCCTTGTTGGATCTCTTCCATCTGATGAGCTGAAACAGGTGGCCGATCCGCTTCCGCCACCTGAGCGACGGCCGCTGCTTCCCACGTTCTACTACCGTCTTAGTCTCCTTGGCCTCCTTGCTCAAGCCCTGATTCCATGGTGCCTTGCTTTTCTCCAGGGTGCTTACCTTTGCCGCGGTGTTCTTCTCCCACGAGGCTACTCCGTTGTCCTCGAACTTGATCGATATAAAAGAGTCTTCAAAAGCTAAATTGGGAGGGTGGAAATGGGCGCCGGAGCCGGCCAAAACGAGACAAGATTTACAGTCAGAATATATGGATAACAAAAATGTATATTATTGTAAAAGAATCCAAAATAAGCCTAAAATCTAACAGTAAAAATGTTTTATGCAGAAAACTCACTGTACGCAAACAATGCATCTACTGTTTACTCTGTCGGTATTGGCTAAGGACTTCGTTTTTGTTTCTTTGTTTTCTTCCCTGAGACATGCATTACTCTCAAGGAGTTGGTGTACCGGAAATCATATCTATGGGATTCGCAAGATCCACAGGGTCCCCCTTAGATCTCATTGTACGACTGCCTCTGATCTACCTAGAGTAAAACTGGTTTTTTGTCATTGTAACTATGAAGATGCTGTTGCTTCTGCATCATTTTGTCCACAAGATTCAACATTTTTGCCAAACTTGTTCACTACCCTGATTCCTTCACTGTTTGGCATGGAAGATATCACCGTCTAGTTGGATCTCAAGTTAGTCTTGGCAGTGAAAGCACAACATGTCATGGTTCAGCAAACAAGAAAACATATCCCTTATCTCTGGACAGATATACTTAGACCGCAATTTTGTCCTCAACACAAAAATAATTTTGCGTAAGCCGACACACACCGGAAGATGTGATGTTTAGACTATCTTAAACCAATGAGAAATTTATCACCAAGAGGAAAATATAATTTCTGAAATCAACAACTTGTTCCCAAGAATAATTTCAAGACGTCGAGTGGAGTGGTAGGCTATACCTTCTTGGCTGGTGGAGGCATCGTGGTCGGCGGTCTCGGATTTCCAATGCCGGAACTCGAGGCGGCTGAGGAAAGAACCGAGAGCAAAGATCTTCGGGAGAGTGATGGGTGGCTTTCTGCCTGTGGAACTTTGAGCTCTGCGAGAACTGCTTCTGGCTGAGGAAAGGTGGCCTTGATTTGAGGCCAGGATGAGGAGCCTCTCATTTAAGCACAGTGGGCAGACCCCAACAACCACTTCTTTGGGATGAAAATAGCAGAATGAGTTTTCTTCTCTGTACCCATTCATGTTATTCTCGAGGAAGAGTGAAGGAGAAAACACTGGCAGAGAAAGAAAATGTCAATTGAGAGGAAGAGAACAGGTTCTGAAAATTTACTTGGCGGAAGTCATATATAGTATGGAAGATGTAAATAATAAGCATGGCCCACAAAACGTATCTATCTGAATAGTGTAGTGGAGTGGAGTGGAGGGCTACAGACATTGAGCTACTTTCTTTTTAAGTCATTTCCAGAATTTCAACTGCGAGCTTTCTTTCAATGTACTTGTGAACTTTTTCTAATGTCTAAATACCCGAGATAATCATAAACAGCCCCCAATTTCATTGGGATATGTGTTGATAAGGCGGAAAAAAGGAGGTAAAATGCTTCTACTTGATCAACTTCTCTCCAATCATAATGCTTTGCCGTTGGGCAAACCGACATTTACTTATGGTTTGAGTGCTTATCATCTGAAAACTGAAAAGCTTGCATGTGATTTTGCCTAGTGGGGAACAAGTGGTTCTCCGGGAGAAGAGGGGAGAGATGGGCAGTGTCCATGATTTTTAGACAGAGAAAGCAATGATCAAGGTTTAGTGGATAGTGGAGATCACTCTTATAGTGGATTTAGCTGATTTGAAATTCGTTATGTCACTGTCATGTCTTGGGCGCCTCATACCATGCAAAAGTCAGTCCTCTTTAGGGCTATGGAAGTGGTTGATTGGCATGAGGGTTAGGTCAAAATTTTCGACTCCCACTTGATTAAAAGACGAAAAAGAAAGGCTAAAAGAGAAGGCTAAAGACAGCTGAACCGAGTTAGCGGCTGTTTAGGCAGGCTGCTTGGCATGAGTCTTGGAACTTGGAAGGATGGGGGATTTTAAAATTATGCCCTAAAGCACATCTTGTGTTCTTTGTTGCTAATTCCAAAAAAGCTTGGGATTGAACCGGAGCTTTTCCCAAGAAAAAGAAGAAAGCTTTTCCATGCAATGACAGGAAATGCTGCCAGATATTAGCAGTCCTTCAACTCATGTATGATTCTTCGCTTGTTATCTTTAATATACAAAGGAGCTTCGGAAGTGGCAATTAAACTCGGAAGTTCCACAGGCTTCACTCAAGGTGGGTGATAGGACACGCACTTAATCACGGGGGGGCAAACTAATTCTGTACTTGTGAGCTTGAAAGAGAGAGGAATGAAATATTCGCATAAAGAAAGAGGGAAAGGCAATGGGGCGAGGAGGGGCGTCCGAGAAAGGTCTTTTAGAAAGGACTAAAGTTAAGGGAACCGAAAAAAGGCTACGGCACATGGGGAAGGCTGTGGGGCACCTCCGAATGGTTGCCTTCAAGTTGGCCTCACATCATGGACCAAAAGTTGGAAGTGGGTCACCTAATTATGGAGTCTTTCTCCAAACTCAAGCCTTTTTTCTCCCAATCATCCCTACCCTTCGAAGACTCCTTTTCCCCGTGTAACCTTAACGTTCATTTCCTTAAGCTTTTTGGTTGCTGATTATGCCAATAATATCGGACAATGAAAACAATTAGCTAACCAATGGGGAGCTGCTGGGACCAATTGGGTCAATCGAAATGAGTGGAGTTGTTGTGTGTCGCCACCTTGGCTGTTAGCTGATTATAATTTGCAACCTAGAAAACAAGGGAGATGAATTAAGAGAAATGGTGAAATAACATACACTGCAGAAGATAATGTTGGAAATGATAATACATGTAAAGTCGACAAGTGAAATACAGACAAAGGGAGTTCCGTTATCTGCAGTTTGCATATGCTGCAGGTCAATAGCAATGGTCCAGAGGATCGAAAGGGTTAATGGGATGTTGGCATAGACATAGATACAATGTAAACAATAGCTAGAGTTCATGACGGTATAGGCTAACAACTTTGGCTTTGAATAGTGAGAAAAAAGGAAAACAGCTGTAAAACATTGTCATGCCTCGAAGTTCCGGGTAATATTTCAAAATACAAAGTTTTACATGTCGGAATAAGCAAGACACTCTTTGTACTCTCCTTTCAGTAATTCCCAGGGCGAATCATAACATGAAAAACAAGGGAATAGCATTCGAATCTTGTAGTCCCCCCCCACTCCGCCCAAAAGAGAAACAAACCTGTCCCTGTTTTATCTATCTATTATCATGAAGCATATAACTTAGAGAGGTCTTCAGAGAAAGTCTTCCTAATAACATCTCTCTTAATCTTGAAAGCTGCCGTGACTAGGCCAGATTCAGGAGTCCACGGTTCGGAAAGCAGCTTGATTTTTGCTGGAGTCTCAAACTTCTCCAATCGTGCTCTCTTTGCTTCCTGCGAACCGTAAAAGTAGAATGAAAAAATGCAAGCAGAGATGAAGCAACTTGAACGAGTAGATATAGAGATTTTTTGTTGTGGGGGGGGATGGCAGTGTGTCAATTTATGAAGTGACATTAAGCGTGTTCCCGGCCCACGTTTAGTTGAGACCAAACCCAGATTTTTGTAATCACCCAAAACCTATTTTTACTTGAGATAAACTCAAAATTTATAATCACCCACAAACGCCAGAGGTTGAGTAAGGGCAAGGAGAGTCGTAAATCTGGTTCCTAAACTAGAGCTTTGACTACACAACATCGGTACCATCTCTTTGATTCTTAAACCAAAAAAGGGATAATGTCCAATATTTCAACTGTCAATTTCCATACTGGAGTTAAATGTTCCCTTCTGAAAGTTGTTTGAAGAATTGAACCTTAAACGTAGAAATTAGAAGGAAGGTCATAATAACTATATGAGGGTGTCCGCTTCAGAGCTTGAAGTAAAACTCCGAACATTAAGCTAAGGTTTCAAGGTCATAGCATGTTGATCTACCATAGATACCTTTTGGATTGATGAAAGAACTTCCTTCTTTGTCACTTCTTTCTCACACAAGTCTGCAAAGTCGGTAAAAGAAATTCCTTGCTTAGAAGCCCAATCTTCCACTGCATGCTGGGAAGCAACCACAAGCGCCACACAGTAGCTGTGGAAGGGATCAGCATGCAACATGATATTGTCAACATAGGAGCAAACAAGGAGAGCAGCTTCAACCTGTAAGAAGAATATTAGTCCCTGGAGGAGATGTAATGAAGATAAACCTCATCTGCAATATACACACCTTGCCCAGTGAGACATACTCTCCATGCTGAAGTTTGACAATGTCCTTTTTACGGTCAATTATCTCAAGGCAACCATCAGCATGAAACTGCCCTATGTCACCTGTATAGAACCACCTCATTCCTCTCTCGTCAACCTTTCACGACAAAAACGAGAAAGAAAAGAGACAGCAAAATTAACAAGACTCCAAACTACATTTATCATTGACAAAAGACTGGAAACTTCACAACTCTTACCTTGTATGATTCTTTTGTTTTCTCTTCATTTTTGAAATATCCTGCTGTAACACTGGGACCACCAACGACAATTTCCCCACGAGGCATTGGTGAATCACTTATTAGATATCCACTTTCAGCCCAATCAATTAACTGAGATAGAAATGGTCAACTGTTAATACAACTACATTGAGTAAATCGTTTGACTGGATGTGATAATCATATGAAACAATACTACGTAAAGGACATTTGAAATCATTAACTTGACTAGTTTGACACTAACAGTGGATGAGAGACAGAGTACTGCACCATGAGAAATGCTAGTATTAGAATCAGGATAAGATTTCTAAGAACTCGCCTCACCATATGAGGTATTGGCTCTGCATTTCAATAGTTGGCTGCTGTCAATGCTTTATGTTGTTTAATTATTCATAGCGTTGGATCAACCTTGAATTGACTATTAAGCTATGATACTGTCAAACTATATAGCTGGACTACAAGGGCAGGGACATAAGATCCAAAAGACAAATTGACAAATCTGGAAAAGAAGAAAGTGGGGAGAAATTATATGAATTTGGACTGTCGGCAACTGCCCACCTATGTTAATAGACGCTTCATGCTTTTGAGCAATAACAATCTTCCTCCTGTATGGCAGGTCATTTCAAGAGGTGTTTCCCTACAATTCTCAGGGCATGTACTACTCTGCAGGTTTAGAACGTTTATTCCGCTCCTCTGTACATCTATGTGATAGGTAAATCCCAATGAAATGGGGGCACCGTTTTGCAGTTTATGATCAGAGTTAACGGTGAAAGAGTCTCTAGGGGAAAAGTCATAATAGATCTCATCTTGCTCCTCAGCCTTAAGAAAATGTGGGGTTCTATAATTGTAAACTTTTGTTCTCCAAACATTTCGAGAAAGTAGACAAGCTAATAACATTTGATTGAATTCCCTAGTACACCCATATATGCAGGGAAAGATTGACTGTACTCGAATCACCAAATTAATCTATCTGAAGGTTTACCTCATGCCTTGAGGATCATGTCTCAGAATCTTAAGTGGCAAAACTTCTTTCCTTGTGCATTGGCTTTAAGAAAGATGAAAACCGGACAAAGTGATAAGGGACAGAAATTACTATCTATGACATATCTGGTAGCCACAGATGGAATCAAGAGAAACTATTGAAAAAGGTATATGTCACTCCAAAATGCTTCAGTTATTCATTACCTTAATGAATGAGCAAGGAAGTGGAGCTCCAACACGACCAACTGATGTATCATCAACCTCAGAGAATGTTGCACCAGCAGAAGTCTCGGTAAGGCCATAACCTTGACCTATTGGAGCACTGGAGAAAGGCATCCAATCAAAACGTGATATTTAAGACAGAAAAATCGAGATAGATGGTGACAGGTGAACCTAGATTTTCAGAGTTCCCTCATAAGAAATAGACTTAGGGATGGTGAGATGCAGAAAAAAACTTTTTGAAGTCACACTTTTCAAAACGAAGAATAAAAAGCCTTGAAACAGCTATTCACAAGTATGCATAAGGAGGGACAGGAAACAATTTTTCATCAGCTCGTGTGTCTGGACAGCCAATTTACATGTTATCTAGCTTGCTAGTAATAGACAATACCAATCTTCCCATAGAATATCACAGTTCAGTGATCAATATGACCATAGAGAGAAGTTTTAGCTAATAAAAAGAACTGAGCCCAAATATCTTCAAGCCCGGCATTTGCTAAAGAAATTTTTCATCTTTTTTCTTGCGCATCTTTTCTTTTTTTTTTTTTTTTTTTTAACGCACGCACCCAGGAAGAGGGGAGGGGACTCGAACCCATGACCAATGGGACCGTCAGTCAGGGTTTGTTTTTTTTTCTTGCACATCTTGACTTAATGGTCATTTTACACAACTCCAAACTTGTGGTCGATGGCATAATTCCAATTCATACAGAAACTATATGTTCTTCCAGTAGCTTTAAGTAACAACAAGAAAATCCACAACTATGCATTAACATGTCAGACTTATCTTAGCATCAGATAAAACCTTTAAAACTACATGATGTTCTTCATCTAACGCTACAGTTAATATTTTGTTTCAAGAGCTCAATCTCTTTTGATTGAATAAATAAAAGTGTACGGATCAAGATCTAAGTTGCTAGATGATAAAACAATTCCATGCTTGGGAGCTAGAAGGAACATTTACTTATGCTTATGAGAAATGCCCTTCTATGACTATGTGTTGTGGATGAAACGAAGCACTTAGAAGAATAAACTGAAAAGATGAAACAACTACACCAACTGAGTTACCAGAAAAAGTTTAGCCTACATTTCTTTCTTTCTTTCTTTCTTTTTCCTCTAACTACAAGTTTTCCAACCAGCAGTAGGACCACACACATTTGATAAGCTATTGGTACAATTCGCCAAGATACTTACTCCATACAAATGTTGATGAATCTTTGAGTATCACCAGAGAGTGGAGCACCTCCAGAGAGCACAAAACGGATACGACCTCCCAGAATTGCTCGGACCTTTCTAAACACAAGGAAGTCCCAGAGAGCCTTTTCCAGGCCCCAGGCCCCAAGCCAATTGCCATTAACTGCAGACAGTCTACGAGCATATGCAAAGTTAAACAAATGCTTCGCCAATCCACCCTTTGCATTCACCTGAAGTATTAAGAGATCAGTAGCAGTGGAATTTGCCTAATATTTGGAAAATTATCACACTCTAACGTGCGGAAGTATTAATGCATACAAACACTCACATTTTACATGCATTTAATTGTGCATATGTATGTACCAACATAGGCATGATATGCAGATAAAATTTGACAAACCTTCTTAAGCACCCCATCACGAACACGATCAAGAACCGCTGGGACAGCTGTCATTAAAGTAGGTGACAGGACAGATGCATCCCCCTTTGTTCCCTTCTTTATCTTGCTCGATGTATCTGTAAGTGTTAAAGGGGATCCATACCCTATAGCACTTCCAACAGCAGCAAACACATTCTACACCATAAAGAGAGAAAGTAGTTCACAGGCACAATAAAAAAACAACATTAAGAACCATAAACTGTAATTAGAATTTGATACAGGATGCCTCTAAGCAAGTGTAGTCATCAACAGAACCAGTTTGCAGATCCTACATACCTCAGCTGCTAATTCAAGGATATGAGCCATGGGTAGGTATGCCAGATAAATATCCTTGGTTCCAAGGTTAGGAACTATTGTCATTACAGCAGAAACTGTAGCTAGGACATTGGCATGCGTCATCATTACACCCTGTATAAAGTGGAAAACAACAAGATGAATAAGTCCTAGATAAAACTCTGATTACCCTTGATTAATCATTTTTGAAAATAATGAATAGGTAACTGCCACATTAATATTTGTTTCTGAACATCAGTAAGTCTAAGATAAGGCATCTGTTGTGAGTAAAATTATTTAGGAGACACAAAGAAGTGCAATAAAGTACACGAGAATTACTGTATGCAACACCATTAACAAAATATCCAGAATTAAAAAGAACTTAAAAGGAAAGAAAAGAAAAGAAATAGAAAATGCCAAATGTCAAAAAAGCTTAGAGGAATATAAGGAGAAGAATAACCATCCACAGATACAAGAACCACAAATATAGCTTTTTGAATTCTTTGTTTAAGAGAGAAATCTTTGATCTCAACTAAGCCAAACCAGGATCCGCCCAAATGATCACCTGCATTTTGAACCAATACTACATGCACACCCCACAGGGCCACCACTGCCCCTCTATTATCTAAGAATAAATATTCAAGGACTATGGTGAGCTAGCCATTTGAATCATGAAACTGGAAACCTAACTTAGATTCATTGGCTGTACCACCAGTCTAGAGACATATGACTGTTTTATATATCAAGGCATTAAAAAAAAAATTGAAAACACATCATTCAGAATCTATTTAGCGTTTCCTTGCTTCTTCACTGAACTGCTACTAGTGGTATGAGGGGCTATGCCATTGATATAAACAACAGTTCAAACAAGCTAACAATGAACTGGAAGCACTTGCTGTCGCTTTCTCATCACAGAATATGTATAAATCATAACAATGAAAAAGTCCTAAGCCCCCTCTCTCCCATAGACAGATAGATGGTCATATACACATATCTATTTATACACATGCATACATATAGGTACAGAGAGAGAGAGAGAGCATGGATCAAAGCAATTGGCAAAGAACAATGTCGACATAAATGCCCCATAATGCCCAATATCCAGTTGACATCAATGATTCAGAAACCATATGAGATAATTAATCAGGTATAGAGGTGAATGATCCTTTCAGAAACTACAACAATTATGACACACTTAGATGCTTCTGACCTTAGGCATTCCGGTACTCCCACTTGTGTACATTATAACAGCAATATCAGCTGAAAGAGGTAGGTCAGGCTCGAGAGGATTTTCTCTGCCAAGTCTCTCCACATCCGCAAATGAATCAATTGCCCAGCCCCTGGTCTGCTTAACATATGAGGCATTGGCTGGGATCTCATCATCCATACATATCACGTTTTTCACTGTGTCAAGTTGTCCACTTATTTCAATGATTTTCTTCAGTTCTTTGTGTCCACATATCACAGTAGTAACCTCTGTCTGGAATAAAGGAAGAAGACACAGAAACAACCAATAGAGTTACAATGGAAGCTGAGTCAGGAACTGGAAGGTGAACAGGAACATTAACCCTTCTAACATTTATTCCAAAAGTAGAATGCAACATTGTGGGTCAACTATTGGAAATTACCAACCATATGAAATTGGGACATTAATTAATTAGTAAGTAACTAGTAGTCCATCGCATCTTCTGAGCCATTGATTACAAACTTCAGCACTATTTTACCTAGGTATGCGTATGAGAAAGCTACAACTTCAATAAGGGATTGCTATCACCAAAGGACCTAATTATCACATTTCATTAACACTTCCTGGCTTCTTCCTGAGAACGCAGCAATACCACCTTCATATATGTATTTAATAGCAGGTTTCTCTGATGCTCAATAATTTAACACATAAAGTAAAAGGCCCCTTTTTCTTCTCTTTTCTTTTCCTTTTTTTTTTTTCTCATTTTAGGGGTATGAATCAGAAGGACAAATTAGTATCCGAAGCTCCCCCCTTTTGCTAGAAGTCAAACCACTCAACTTAAAATCAAAAGATAATGATACATGGCACATGTGAAGAGATGATATTTAATCTTTAAAAAGTAATAAGGCTCTAATACTAGAATCATCATTTTATGAGGCATAAAAGATAACACATGTAGCTTATATATGGGGGAAAGAGAGAGAACCTCATTTAATGAGTGGCATAAAGCCTCTTCTCCCAAAGATGCGTATATCGTCACAACAGGGACATTGCGCCTAAAGCAAGCCTGACATAAAAAACTGCATCAGCTATATAATACAACTCTAAAAGGCATCGCAAAAGTATAATACATAACTGTCAATGATTGTATCAAATTCGACACTGCCAACATCCGTGGATACACTCTGACTAAACAGCTCACTTCTTAAGAGATGTAACACGGGAAAATTTATTTAATAAATAAATAAATAAATAAATAACGATGCATGCAATACAACATAGTTTTCAGATGAATTAGAAGCCCTTAGCATAAAGATAATAAGAAAGTACCTGCAATGCGATGAACCATTCTTCTCTTGTGTCAGCAAAGATTGCCACACGTTCCCCCTTTTTGTGCCCAATTACAGCCAAGCCAGAAGCAAAATTACACACAATTTCAAATGCTTTCCCATACGTTAGCCACTCATAGTCTCCCAAATGAAGTTTTTCAAAGGACCTTCCATCTTCAGTCACTTCAGTCTCCCTGGAAATCAACTCCCTAGTTCCAAGAAAGCATTGATCCCAGTGCTCCTTGCACGACTGCTCGAAAAGTTCTGCAAGAGTTGAAATACCTTCCCATGCTGTCTCCACCGGAGAAGTGAACCGACAGTTTCGGACGGCATACCCAGGTTCCCCACCAACATCGACAAGCAACCCTCTTTTCTTCGACTTCTTGGAGTTCCTAAGTAAAAGAGTAACTACAAGAGGAACAAGGACGCCAACCAGATAGGCACTCATCGCTCAGCAACCGAATGGGCCCAACGGAGTCCGGCAATTTATATCCTGAAGCAGGGATACGCCAAATAAATAAGGTCTCCAACAAGCATAAAACTGAATCTCAGAAAGAAATACTCAGATCAAAATGAAAGGCTGATAGGAATGTCACTAACGAAAATCTTGCAACTTTACTACCAAGCGTCTATGTAACATTTAGCGAGTACCATTCAGAGACTTTGACGCAAAAATAGTTACAATTTACTTTCAGAGACGCCAAATCATGTCGAACTAATTGAGTTCAGTACCCCAAATCACGGTGCAAAATAATCAACCATTAGAAAATGCAAAACCTCATAGCCAATTCATACTAGCTGACTTGTTCAGCAACTTGCAAGCTGGTGATGTTCCCGTGGCTAAACACAAATCAACGAACCATACAAATAATTCTTCAACTCCTCATCAACTAAGCAACTAAAAAGAGTATGGACACAAACAGACAATTAACTCCAATGCCGCAACTGCTAAAGTGAAAAAAAACATACATTTCCATGGAGCACTACGGTGACGCACATCAAAAACCTAATTTGAGGAAGAGTAAAGCACAGGAAAAACCTATTCTAGAAAACGGATTAATGAGCAAGAAAGTACCTTACGCTATGGACTCCTGAAGCACAAGAGCTGAAAACAAAAACGGAGTTTTCAAGAGACCAGCATTATAGGAAAGCAAGCGTTGGACTGGAAATAAGACTCTTTGGGACTATAAAAAGGCAGAGAATCCAAAATGGCGACGTCCAGGGGTCGGTGGCGGTTTGTTAAGGCGGAGATATCGAGAAGAAGGAGGTTGGAGTTTCAGAATGACTTTCTGTACTCCTTGCGACCGATATAGGCAGCGAGCGATTAAGGCGTAGTGGCAAAATCTGTAATTTTTTAATTTTCTCGAGGGCGTGTACGCGCTCTGCGTTTGTAGATCCGAACCGTCCGTTCTTGGTGCCTGTGGCCCAGATGCTTTCCTACGACGTTGGACTGCCAGATCGTAGCCGTTCAAAACGTATGTCTATAAATTGCTAGAAGCTTTTGTCTCAAGTGCAACAAACCCAAAAACGCTAGCTTCCACGTGGCAGTTCATTAATATTTAGGTCTTTAAGGTTAACTTTTAAGACATTAATTGTCGCTTAATTTTTAATTAATACATGCATTTCGATCTACCAAGTAGTAAGTTCTTTACAAGCATAAAAGTCTATATGATCAAAACATGATTTCCTCTCCCTCCTTTTTAAGGAAATTTTTTTTTCACAAGGTCAGTGAAAAATATAGCCAAAAGAATTCAAATCCAAAATATTTATCTTGTAAAATCTCTCACATAAACCTTCCTTGAGACAATTTATTGTATCAAGAGACATCTAAGTATTGTTGATAGCATTCTTTCTTGAGCAGGGCTAAAAAAACATTTCAGAACTAAACTCCGTACCCAAAAAATAATGAAGGGCAAATATATAATTCAATCTCCTACCGTGAAAGGTTGGTAACTGTCTACTACTCTACGAATATGGTGAAAGTTGAGAGAAAATCCAGCAAAAAGTTGGGGGAAAAGGAAGTCAAATGATACAGATGCTGTGAGATTTATACAGTTCTGTGATGCTCGAATATTTTAGCTTGGTGATGGTCTTCCGTTTGTAGTATCTTGCGGATTACGATGGGATCCTGACCCTGTGAACATCTCCATCACAGATCTCAACGCTCCTGAAAGCTCCTCGGGCATTTGGTCTCCAAAATTCAAGTTGATGTTCCCTCCTATTCTTATTTCAGGTTCATCAGCTCCATTAGCATTACCATCTTCTCCATGTCCGCTTTGAGAATTCTGTCCCTGGTGCGCATTGGCAGCATTGGCAGCATTTGCAGCCATGTTCATAAACATGCTTGCAAAATCATTAGGCAGCCCAGCTGTGTGAAATGGCATAGAAGTAAATGGAGGCGGTGTAGCATTACTTGGCCCGCCAGTCGACCGGTTTCGGGATTCTTGATCACTACCTCCATTCTGTGTTGAATAAGAGAAAAGGTAAGTTCTCAGCTGACAAATTATCGGATGACAAAACGAAACGTTGATTAGAAGAAAAATAATCTATGAACTTGAAAGCTCCAAACAATAGCTATTAATTATTGGAACGTATTCCGATATTTGCATGACATGGGAAGGAGGATAACAAAAGCTTGGATCAGTTTAGAAACACATTTCAAGAGAATCCAATAACAACTCTTTTGTCAAATGTTGTCACAAGCTGAGGGAAGCGGGATCATTTCATTTAGTGTTAAGGAAGGAATACCTTAAAAAATTTAAGACTTCATAATCCCAACAATAATATCGCAAGAAAAGAATAAAAGATCATATTTAATTTGGACCTCAAGCGCTTAATTACTTGTAATGAAACGGTTAGCAGGCCATGTGCCAATGATTAACGAAGACATTCTAAAGTTAGTCATTGGCAACTGTCACGTACTCAAGACCAAATTATACAAATCTCTGTTATCCATGTAAATATAATTTCTCATGCTGCCAGAACATTAAAAGAGTTCAGTAAGAGGTAAAGAATTCAACGTATATGCAGAATTTCAGCTTCTCAGTTTTAAGTAAAATGGGGCATAAACTCCACGGATTTTTTTTTTGGGGGGGCGGAAGAAGAAAAAAAAAACGTTAGAAAGAGGGATAAGCAAATTGTCATATCCTAGGTCAGAAAAAGCTTAATGAATCATGATTTTAAGGTAGCGTAAAGTTTTTTTTTTTTTTAATCAAACTAAAGAAGTAATCATCTCAAACAAATTGAAGTCTGCTGCCAGCTAGCACCAACCCCACAATTCTTTCTTAAGATGAGACTGAAGACATACCCAATGTTCTCTGCGTTGTTGCTCTTCCCTCAATTTTTGCTCAGCAACCTGATAACACAACAGCATCATGAAGTTGAAGAAGAAAACGAAGAAGAGTAAGGCACAGAAGAACATACTCGAATATTTTCTTTGACAGATTCATTGTTTGGATCCAATAGCAAGGCTGCATTGGTAAATCTCAAAATTAGAGATAAAAAATGTTTACTACTGCTCTTATTTCATAACAATTCAAAAACTACGTTTCCAAACCAAACATGGACCAGTAGCATTTCCAAGGACATTATTGTAGAGACTGACTGACAGCTATGAAGCAAAAGATTAGCATCCTTAAACCACACTTTGGCGGAACTTAAATCAAATGCACCCCAAGGATAATAAAATTAAGGAACTTAAAAACAGTTTTTTTTTTTTTTTCACAAAAAAGAAAAGGGGGAAAAAGAAAAAAGGGGCCTAGTGTTTCATAGTAAATATGTAATGAAATCAACTTTTAGAAGCAACATGGGACATAAGTCATTCGCTATCTCAATCAAATTATGGAAATTGCAACCATTACAGCTTCTAGTTCATTTGAACAGCTTGGATTTGTAAACAATCCCAGTTTTCAATGCAAGGAGTCCACAACTTGCCCACCAATACAGTTTCTAGTTCATTTGAACAGATTGGATTTGTAAACGATTCTAGCGTTGAATGCAAGGAGTCAACACCCAATAGTGAATTATCCCTTGACCAATAACCCCAAGATCTTACTTATATGGCTGGCGGATTACGATAGATAAAGACAATCTTCCAACTGTGGTTAACATACTATAAGCAGCAGATATCTATCAGTTATGATTTAGGCTGGAAAAAGAGGGAAACCACCAAAAAAAAAAAAAAACATGCGAATGTTTAGAATTCAAAACAGCAAGAAATGATGCTTGAATATTGGTCTATAAACAAAAGAGGTTGATGGTTGTGAGATGACTCACTAAATAATTATAAATGATGCTTTTCCATGTTCCAGAGTTCAACAAACTCCTCTAACCAGGTGCCCCTCCCAGGCAAAAGCTGTGAGGTTCTGTTGGAGTCATACCATAGACCAATATTCAAATCCCCCGGGAATTGGAACATCTTCACCAACTGATACAGCCGTATGCATGCATATAAATGTCTCGAGTATCAAAGAAAATTTAAATTTTCTTCCAATGTAGATGCAAACCATTAACAAAAACATAATATGCGTCAATTTGTACAAATAAGCACTAGTATGGGCAATTAGGAATTAACCGTGACTCACCTTTCTTAAATCCTTCATTAATGGCATCACTGTAATTCCCTTGTGCATAGTAAGCTAAGCCCAGACGACTGTATGCCTTGCTGTAAGTTGGGTTAATTTCGATGGATTTCTGGCAGTCCCTGATTGCTTGAGTATAGTTGTGTCTCTGAGTGTAAGCAGCTGCCCTGAATTACAACAAATTACCCTCTCAGGGATATGAAGATGTCATGCTCAATGTCATTAAATGAATAGCAAATGCCCTTTACTTTTCTTCTCATTCCTTAGACGGGAAACAAGATACAACATGCAACTTGGCCCCAAAGAGTGCTTTGTTCATGTTTGTGTGATTCCCACAGGGAAAGGGTATGAAGACTTGGTAACTTTTTGCTGCCCTGGCATAGAAGGTTGGTTTCAGGATTCTAATTAATATTTAGACCTTCAATTTTTATCACCATTTGCTGAGGATGTTGGGAACAATAATACCATCATTTGGCATTGTATATAATCTCCACCATGACACTTTCAGCCCCCAGCCCAACATTTCCCCACAACCTGAGATGATTTAGTCAACCTTTCACTGTTTGGTATGGCACCAAAACACTGCATATACCTAGTTTTATTAAATATAATCTTTTATTTCACGCTTTAAAAATAAAATAGCCCAATGCGCTTATAAAAAGGCAAAGGACAGATTCCCTGCCAATGATCATTAGAGCATCACCCAGAATCATAAGTGGAACAATAATTCATACAAGTAAAACAGATAAAAGATTAGCAAAACGTATGCAGCAGTAGAGCACCTGTTACAATAGTAAACAGCATTGTTTTCACAAAGGGCAATAGCACAATTGTACAACTCAATTGCATCGTCATATCGCTTTGATTGCACAGCCCTGTTACCTAAATGCAAAGAAAATTTTACATAATAAAGTGAGCCAGAGCATAGCTTTACAAGAGAACAAAGATATTGTTAAGAACATATTAATTGAGGAGCAATACCTTTTGGACCTCATAAATAGGATCCAATATATTCACATTTTACTAGGGCAAATACCAGTATTCAAAAAGTGTAAATTTTTTCATATCATACATTTTATTGAGAAGACAAGTAATTATTATTACCACAGGTCGTATCAAGGCAATGAGGAACATAAAATCCAGATATTTTTCATACTCTATTACAAACTTAAAGATACCTTGTGATTTAAATGTCTCAGCCAGGTTGTCTATGTTAATTGTTTGGCACCCAGATCTTTCCAACTCCTAGCACACCATAGAAAATTGTTACTGTCAAGAAAGGATTGTAGAGGGAAAAATAATATATATAAGTTACAAATAAACAAATAAATGACTAAGTTCCAAAGTTATAGTAAACCAGAGGCTGCAGAGAACCACAACATTTATGTCACAGACTAGTATTGGATAATAACCAAGATGCGGGTCGAATTGGAAGGGATCAGCATTGAACCAAAGATGAATTCACAGGAATGTCTAGGAAGACCACCAACCCCAGTCATCAATGTCTTCATCTAGATATCTTGGATATGATACTACACGAAAGAATGAGAGGGCTTGTATTGTACTAATATTCTCAGAGGGAAAATTTGTAATTTTTCTAACTCTGCTTAACAACACACGCTGGGGTTGTAAAACTGGATTTAGCTAGAAGCTGGGTTTCTCTAAAGAAGCTTCCCTCAAATATTTTCATTCAAAATATTGGACCTCCCCCCCTTACATCTTTTGAATCTCTAAAGAGAGGACAAGCAGAATAGTTATATGAACAGCTCATTTTATGTGCTTCACCCGTGTTGTTTTTTAATGCAGTAAAATTTTACTTTTCATTAGCATGTTCAAAGCTTGGATATTTCCTGGAGAGGCTACATGAGGCAAGCAGATGACCAATATTAGGTTAACGAAATCTGCATAGCAAAACTGAAACTGTATGCATGAGAAAAACAAGTTCAATGATATTCTCATGCAATATTTTCTCATGAAACAAACTATACAAGTTCATCTACATATTTACAGCACAATAAGTCATACAGTTAGAGCATCATGAAATAATCGTGTTGCTCTCTCCGATTGGACCATGTCATCATCTTCATCAGGCATGGTTCTGAAAAACTGAATCTTCTCAAGTGCAGCAAAGAATTGTCCAAAAAGTTCATCTTTAGACACTCCTGGCAACATGGTTAACAAAGAAAAAATTAAAAAAATAAAAATAAAAATTAGCTCAAAAATATCTGATATCCCAGGAGAATTCTAAATGAATCCCAGTGCAATTAATTGCAGAATAAAGTCCTAATAATTTTTCTTCATCTCCGCAAAGTATTCCTTTTTTAAAACATTAGGTGATTCCTCATTTGTCAATGTCCATTTTGAGATTTCTGTCCATTTCCTTACAGGTATATAATACTCACCTTCATTCTGGGATTGAACCCATGACAACAGCCTAATCCCTTGTTCATGAAGGGAGAAGGACACACCATATGGGGCTCAAAAGAAAAAATCTCTAATTGACAGGACTTCTTCCCATAGTTATGAATTTTACTGGACCCAGAAATTACAGACTGGAAGAATCATTCGTTTCCAATTCCTCAGAATACTGTTTATCCAAGAACCCTAGCAATCCTTAATGACCGAGACTAATTTAGTAATTTCTCTAGCTCATGATAACCTCTACATGGTAACATCATCATCTCTATTCCATTCCAATCCATTTTAACATTCTAAGTGTAAAGGTACCCTAATCCTCAAGGAAATAATGGGGGAAAAAAAATCAATTTGGGATACGTTTCAAGACATTAGATATCATTAGGTTTTCCACATTTAACTAAACTGAAAATCCACACATCTGTAAATTTTATTCTAAAATGAGACGAATAGCTGAAATATCAAAAAAAAAAAAAAATTGCTTTTTCCCCCACTTATGCTGGAACATCTCAGTGTCATATTGATAGTTTTCCTCCTAGATTTCACCTAGTCCCTACTAGTTTCCACAAGTTTGCATTACTAATATCAAGACCATATATTTGATTACCCAAAAAACCCTACATAATGGAATTTCTCTTTTGTAATCATTTGTTTCTCCTTGCTCAAAGTCAAAGCCTTATATGCAGAAATATTTCATATTAAAACACACAAAAAATCGTCTCCACAATCCTACCAACACGAATTACCCAAAAAAATGAGTTCCCCATAGCTCCTCAAAGTTACACTGTTCACAAAAACTAATAGATGCAACACTGTTTTCTTCACAAAACCAGGAAAATTTTGCATTTATTTCCTCAAGGAAGTCATGGCTCAGAAAATGATACAATCAAAAGGAGACACAGTAAGAAAAATATGAACCTGAAAGTAATAGCTTCAGCCCAGAACAAGAAAAACATTACCCTACCTGATTCATGAGGTTTTCCCATCCAATCCTCGACCTGCTTAAGTTGGCAAACATGAAAACAAGCCACAACTAACTTCAAGAACCATAACATACAATAGTCTCAACACAATACTTCAAAATGGAAGCTAGTTTGATGCATCAGCAGTATGTTGCACGTGTGTGTATATGCAATTGAGGGAGAACAAACCATGGAATGTGATGGCTCCGAAAGCTTAGCATCGGCAGCATTTTGAGCAGAGGATGAACTGGGAGCATTATCTGAGATGACTAAATGATCCAAGCCGGTTCTAGCTTCCTTATGCTCATTTTGCTCCAATGAACGAAATATGTCAACAAGCAAATTGGGCTTTATCTGATCCTGATCGATAGAAGACGAACCAAGTTTAAATGCCTCTGCCAAACATTCCCTGGCAACTTCAAGACCTTCGATATCAGCACCAGGACCAGGTTTGACTGTCCTAGAAGCAACATACCACCATCAAAAAGGTAATCCAAAAAAGAAAATTTTCTTATCCTTACGGAACAAATTTTATCCATAACGTAATTGCTCCTGATAAACTGAACGTAAAATCTCGTTGTCCATGGAACCCATTCAAGAACATAAGCATTTTGCATCGGGAATTCCCTTCAACTTACAAATAAATTTGGCAATTGAAAAAGATATATATCTCCGAAAACATCCATCATGAAGCAAACTAAAAAAAATCAAATAGAAGCACAGAAAATCCTGTAGATAGTTCTTCTACGTAGAAATCAACAACGTCATAAAAAAGTTTCAACCCAAATGTCTAGTTGCAAGAAGATCATATAAATGAAAACAATAAAGCAGCAGTCTAGATGCACATTTTAATAGTCCAAAGCAATAATGCCACTCTCTCTAATTGATCGAAGGGATGATAGAGTTTACGATGAGCTAGAATTGGCACCATATTCACATAAATCAAGTTGATCAAGAAAAATCCAGAGGCTGGCACTGAAAGCAAATAAGTTCATAACCAGAGAGTGCGAATTCCATCACATAAGCAGCAAAACCATATACCTAAGATATTTACAGTAAGAGCATACGATAAATAAGTCGAAAATGAGAGAGAGAGAGAGAGAACCAGAGTGGAGGAAGTCCAAGAAGGCACGGACAATGCGACGAGAGATTGGCGAATCTGTGCTCAAGTTTAAGTCAGCCATGAGAGTGAGAGAGAGGGGCAACTGCGCATTGCAGAGGGCGTGATCGTCACTGGGCGAATATGAGCGTTTCGGACTCTTCCGGAGACCGCAAGGAAGAAATCATGCGCTTTTCCTAGCGGACTCGGTGTTTGGTTGCGCGAAGATGAAGGTCTTCGCTCGGGAATGCGGTGGGTTCTTTGCCTGGACGGCACCCTGTCCCTGGGCCCTTTTTGATGTTGAGGGTTTTTTTTATTCTAATTTAAGTTACATAATTGTATTTTATTTTATTTTTTACTTTTCTTCAAAAAACTAGGACGATTATCATCATTCGTTCTCAAAAGTAAAATAAGAAACAAATAAATTCAAATTAGTGTTTCAAGTTGTTATAAATGACTTAACTTTTCCTTTTAAAATAAGTCATTGAGACAAAATATTGACAATATAAAATAACTAATATTTTTAACATGTTCTTTAGCCCAAAAGCAAAATAATCAGCAATAACAGTTACCTAGTTTGGTCTACAGCATAATTTGTGGATGTCTAATATCTCCAAAATATTGGTGATTTTGAAGTTTTCTTAGTTACTTGTAATAAGCTCAAGAAAGAAGCAAGGCATCCTGGTGCACCATTGATCAAGTAACTTATCAAACTCACTGTAGACCGTCCCAAACTCGTATTCACCACTCAGATTTTATTAATCAAAAAACGTTGAGTGTATAGGAAGAACATCAAAAGAAATAATAAAACTAGAGGAACATCGATAAATCAAATGGACAAAACTATGGAATTTAAGTTCACTGGTCCTGCATTTACAGCATTTTGTTTCGAAAGTGGTAACTCAACGTTTATATACAAATCTACATTTGGAGAGAATGTTAAAGGGAGACCAAGGGAGGATTCTTTGGCGTTACTTGTTAGACATCTCTAATCTGGACATTAGGCTGCTGAGAGTCCTCATCAGTAATTCGACTGCTCAACTTCTCATGACATTGACTAACAGGATTCATTATTTCTGAGCACTGCAGGAAATTCTTGTTCTCGGAAACTATGAAGGATTATGTTTTCTTCCTCTTACTTCTTCTGAGAACCTGAAATAAACAAAGAAAATATCAAACACAACCACGATGTATTTTCTTTTGCAGTAAGATACCCCAAAAGGAAAACTCAAAACATAAAGATCCGAAACTTTGAACTCTAAGTTGCATGCTTCTGACATTAAAAGAGAGAGAAAGAGACAGAAGGAAAAAAAAAAAATAGTAAGCACAATAAGGAGTAAGATTTGATATACTTCTTTCCAACCCTAACTTCAAAAACTACTGTGCTTTAGCATCTATTTACAAATTTCCATGGATGTGCAAAAAACTAAATAGTATATGTAGTATGACAAAATTTAAATAAATAAATAAAAGCCCCATATACAATTCTTTGGATATTTTCTTGGTCTTTTAAAATGGAAGTAACGACAACATGGCTAACAACAATATCGACAATATTAACTTGCAATGATAAGATTATGCCTAATGCACAGACTTCTTGTCTTTTCTTTTCCTTCTTCCTCTCTCTCTTTTTTTTTTTTTTTTTTTAACCCCATGTTCCATGACATTTTGCACTAAGAGGGTGAAAGACAAGCACTGATGCTCAAAATGGCCCACCAAGATAGCATTTTAAGTTATAAATTAGCGTCATCAATCTCACGGAAGCTAAAAGTACTTCACAACAGACCCTAGTATGTTTGGAACTCTTGAGATTATCATGCTCCGAATGCAATTCCCTTTCTCACTGAGCTGCCTTTTAGATTATTTTGAACATTTAATACTCGGTCTTGATTCTTCATTTATGCCCCATATATTTTATTCCTTCCAGAAGACTATTCTATAGTGAAAAACATGGGACTCCCATGTATAAGTTCCTAACCAAAGTGGATATGTCAGTGTAGTTCTCATTAAAAGATCAAATATTGAAAGAATGTGCCTTCCAAATCTGTTTTGGGCATTGATTGTTATGAAATATATAATTCGCAACATAAAAGGAAAAGAAGAAGAAGGCTTACAGTATTGTCATTCAGATTTATAATTTCTGATGTATCATTAGAAGCTTTGCGTCCCTTCTTTGCCTTTGCTGCACTCAGTTGATAGACAATTTATTGACAAACCAAATGTATCAACAGTTTGAAGGATTTGGAGTGCAACTTCTGATGCTTGCAAAAACACACACCCACACATACACACACAAAGGCAAAATATCTACCCATTTGATAATTGCTCTGTACTAGATATCTAACAGAAAATGCAAGGGATATTTTGATAGATTGGAGATGACCAAGGGAGAAGATAAAAGAAAAAAGAGACGATATTAGAATGACAAAAGCAGACTAAAATAAAATTGAACAAGCATAGAACGGAAAAAATAAAAACTTGAAAGTACTATTGATTCAAACGTCAATACAAATCTGTCCATACTCAAGTTGAAATCCACAAGTTGAAATCACAAAGTATACTACTTTGGATTCAATCCAATCATATGAAAATTTTAGATGCGGCATGAATATAACATAAGTGATAATAATGCATAAGTAAAGAAAAAAATGGAACAAGAACTTCCAATTTCTACTAGAAAAATCACTAAACGTTACCAGGAGGAAGAATAGTTCTGCCAGACAAAATTTGACATTCCTTAACCGGAGATACTTTTTGCTGACGGGTGGCAACATCTCCAATTGCATCAACAGCTTTCTTTTGACTGCTGTGGCAAAAATGTTTCCCGCTACCACTGCAACAAATCAGGAGTCAGCTCATACGAAACCAAATAGAGGCAATGACATATAAGCTTCACAGATCTATCTGGTCAAGTGTTAACAGCTTTCTTCTCCGTACTTTACATATAAGCCTCATAAGAAATCAGCATGCACAATAATAGACATTACCCTAAATGCAAAAAAATCTGCAATATCACATGCATAAATTTGCTAATTAAAAATTTGTTGTATGCGGAACTCAATGACCTCATTAAGACCTTTTCTCCCTTTTCTTTCTTCTTTTCATTAAGTAGATTCAAACAAAACTTATGCTCCCTGGTAGCCAATAATCACAAACGAAAATCAAGGAAAACTCGTTAAAGTATGGCTCTAGTACTCTTGGAAGGTCAATGCAAGAATGAGATAAACTCCCCACATTAGGATGCATAGCTTACAAGCCCAAAATGGTATTCAAAAGGATGCGCCAAAGAATAGTGTGACATACACGTCGTTACCATGACAGGATAAGACAACCTTCATTTAAAACTCACCGTGACTGCAACTGAAAGGTCTTTGATTCCTCTGACAAGACATTCTCCTTCAAGGAAAAGTCACCATAAGAATCCGTAGTGCATATTGCAAGTAGAAACAATATTTAGGATAAAATGTAACATTGGAGACAATTTGATAGAAAAAAGTGGAATTGTCAAAAGCTGTATGAATGCAGATATCTTTGAATGATAAAAAAGAACACTAAGACTTGTGTTCTGATTCATCTGACCAACTCAATAAACGTTTTTCTTTTACATTAGTACAATGAGATATTTCCATCTCCAGCTTTTTAGGAGATTGAATTTCAGCATAGACTGGAAAATAGTAAGTGCAAAGAACGTGCATTGTACAATCCATGGACATAGGACAATCTAAAAGAACTTGGCTTCAACATTATACCAAGTCAGTGATCTGGCTAATGAAGAAAAGGGCCATTACCATCTAGCTTAGGAGATTAAATTCAGCAGACTATTCCCCTAACTAATTATCCTAAAAAATAATGATTTGTTCAGTGTATGATACTCCAAAGAGGCGTGAGTACTTTGAGTCAGAAGATCCAACCAAATTCAATTATTTAGGTACTATTTATTTCCTATTAGCTTTTGAATCTTTTCAGACACTCAGGCATATTGAAACCTAAGTTGTTGCCCGGCCCTGAAATACAGTCCAAGAAGTTATATCTCAGACTAAATTTCATGAAGTTGGAAAGAGAAATGTTCATCATACGCTTGAACTCTAAAATCCTGGAACAACACTGCATCTCCTATTTGGAAGGCCCAAGTGCATGTTTGCAAGACTATCAAGGACTTACGACTTCGTTCTTACCTTTTCCACTAACAAACCATCGCCTGCTGTCTCGCAGCTCTCACTTTCCAAGCATAATACTTCAGCCTCACTACTATCAGAGATGATCTAACAGTAAAACGAAATCATTAGGCACAGCAACTTGTGTCAAGTGGAAAATGGGAGAAAAGATGGTAAAAGGTAACTCAAGTGACATATACAGATGTACATATGAATCAGCTGCTAATGCACTCATGATAGATAGAAGGAACAGTAGGATAAGTACCATAGGCAGTTCAATGAACTCTCACAATCAGAATCGTATCACGTGGGAATCAACCATTTGTATGATTTCTTTATAAAAACAAATTATTCAAAAACGACATAATACTTACTCATATAATGTATCTGTCAAACATAAAAGAATTAATTATTGAGAAATGGATAATGGGATAAATAACAGAAAAGGTAACCAATAGCAGTTGACAATGGAGGTACACTTTTCTGGAAGGATATGCATGTGTAATCCGCTTTTTGATACTTTGATTGAGATTTACTTTTTTTTTTTTTTTTTTTTTTGGGGAAATACAGAAGGAATCAAGATACCGCTCTGTTGGAATAGTTTGTCCATCATACCAATGAAATGGTTATTTACAACACGATTTAGAGTTCAAGCTCCTTTTTTCTTTTCCCTTTTTCCTTTAGAATATCTCAAATTAGACCAGTCTGCTTCTTTGGCTTCTTGCAATAGGGAAGATACTTGTTCGGAGTGGTAAAATGGTAGGTTTGGGACTAGAGAAGCCTTCCCAAATTTGGACCTGCTACAAATATGCATCAGAAGCTTGATTAGATTTTAGGACATTTATTCGAAACCTTTTCCTGCTTACAGTTGGGCACAAACTTGTCATAGACCTGACAACTCAATAGCTCTCTTTGTAGAAACATTGTATTCTTATCAGTCTTTACACTTGTGTCATCAAAAAATTTATACGTCCATGTAAAACCACGTTCAGTAAAGCTTCACAATGCCCCCCACCAACAAGGTAGCTTCAACATACTGTGATAAGTATCAACCACATTTCTCAGGTAAAATCCTCTCTTCTTTTGTAGAGAGAAGAATTTCTCTCCCTTAACTGAAATCATCAGTCTATCAATTTGAGATCACAATTAGATATGCCGCCCAGTTAAATACTCACACACTTGATAAGAGTTGTAACAAAATTACTTAGGATGCTTATCAACAATATGGTTAGATGCTAATCCAGACAAGACAATGAATTTCAACGTTCATTCTAGATTCAGTCCTCACTTACATTTAAGGGGTCCTTGACCTTCACTCCAAGATAATTGGAAGTTTCAGCAACGATGCTGCTACTGTCCCTGACTGTTTCCCTACAGGTAGGTGAATTTCTTTCTAGAACTTGAATTGAGAGATTTGATTCAGCAACAGAGGGTAGCGGAGTTACAGAATCACTAGATGAAAGTAGCTCTTTCTCTAGATTTGTTGCAGATTCTTTAGATGCTCCGTGTAGGTGATTGATACTAGAACACTCACGCAATCCAACTGAATCAGAAGCAGTAACAGAGACTACCTGCTTTCGCTTATGTCCCACAACCACACCCTGCCTCACATTTTTTTGCGTCTCTGTTCCACTCGTGGACAAATCAAGTTGCATGCCATGTGCCAAGCTCAGTGTGTCTTTCTTAAAGATCTTTGACTGTGTGTTATACTCTTGGGACTTCTTACCATATTTAGGAAGAGAGCTAACTGGCTGAAACATGATCACAAGAAGTTCAACCCCAAAGTTACGAAAAAGTCGAACATATAAAATAACAGTAGAAGCTGCCTTTTTGATACTTACCAGAGAGACACAAGATTTAAACATGCGAACAATCTTCTTAAGAAAACAGTCATCAAAAGAGGACTGAGTGGGACATCCTGAATTTACCTGCATACGGTAACTACATCAGAACATGATATAGGGGTTTACATCACCTAAGACCTCATAAAAACATTAAGAACCACGCCTTCTGACTCTCCCAACAGAACTCACTCGATATAATGATGATGGCAGTAAGATCAGTGCAGGGGCATGTGACGAGAAGACACCATTATGATTTAATGCACTTACAAAGGAGAACCCAATGTCTGCTAAAATGTGCAGCTTCTGCATTTCAAAGAACACTATTTATCAATATTAGTCAAAAATACAGAAAGGTCAAAGAGGAAGAGATATCCTCTAATACCAGTTCTTCTTTGAGAAGTAGTAATACGAACAATTTACAATAAAACCTGCACTACAGATGTATACAACTGAAAACCTGTGCTACACAATTTCTTACTGGAGTTTTTTGAGTATCAACAACATCCTCAGCTTTCTTAATAGCACGAAAAATACTGAGCAGAAGTAAAGGAGCATCATTAACAAGATCTCTATTCCCATTTGCTGTAGTCCTGACAAGAGTCTCCAGTAAATGTAGAAGTGGACTGCAAACATAACAACACAAAGCAGCAACACCATTATTAACTGTATTCTGGTACACTACTTGGTACAACTGTTCTAAAAGAAATATTAGATGCAGGAATCACTTTTTTTTTTTTTCTTTCTTTGATTGTTGTAGACTAAAGAACAACTTACCTACAAAATTGGGCATATACTTTTTCATCCTTACAGTTTTCATCAGGGAAGCCAGTGTCATGGGCAAGAAGATATGTCAAGAATACCACTATGTAAGATGGATGATCAGTGATCACTCCTTGCACAGCAGAAGCTTGACGGATTTGAACGTCTCTACTATATTCCTTCACAAATTCTGCCATGTATTTGAATGACTAAAATGGACAGAGTTAGCAAATATCTAATACTTTACAGCACATCAGAAATATAAGAACCATATGCATGTGAGAAAATAGCATACAATATCTTGCAGATCTTTGAGGCAATCTGATGTGGCCAATGCAAAAGCACATGCATATCTGGTAGCTATAGCACGTCCCTTCAGTAGCTTGTGTGTCTTATCAAGAAATAGTCTGCGAACGAAAGAAGAGGAGTCCTGGAATTTGAAAGAAGAAAACAAATCTCACCAAAATGATAAATAGCACCGGATGAATTTAGATAAATAATTGAACTAGATAGAGAAAAGCTGGAGTTAAAAGGTGCAGAATTTTTATTTTTCAGGGAAGAAGAAACAGTTTAGGACCAGTACCTTCGCCTGATGGGTGACAACAGTTAATTATAGATTTGGATCCCATTCATAAAATACTTTTTGAAAGAACCTTTGAATGCATTATTTCATTGAGCAGAAAAAATAATGTTTTAAGAATGTATTCCAATAATTCAAAGGGACTGAGGGTGGTGGTGGTAATAATATAATGACAGGTCAAATGCTACAGGTGGAAAGCATAAAACTTAATCTTTTAAAAGGCAAGATTTGGAGGTGAAACTTCTTCATCTCCCATGTGAAGGGTAAGTCTCCAACTAGAGCTAGTACAACATATGGTTAGAAAAAAAAAATTAGACAGTACAGAAAACGCAGAAATTACTGATAACGCCATTCAAGTAAGGGCACTTTAAGTGGAGTGTGTGTCCAATGATCTAAAGTCTCCAGGAACACAGATAAGTACCATATGTTGAAAGGATAAATTAACAGGTTAGATTTGAATACTGTAGCAAATAAAGAAACCTAACCCTAAAAGGTAAGAAAGTGCCAGAATTGCTTTGAGAGTTGTCTGCAAAATCAATTTCTTTGAAATTTTGCTTCCAGAGCCAAGAAGGAACAAAACTCGAAAAACAGAAACTCTAGAAATCAGAAAGAAAATGAGGTAGAGTTACAGACTCATGTTAAACTTCTCGTTAATTGTGAATTCAAATTACATCTGAAAGCCTTTGAAAACTAGGTTTGAAAAGAATTCTGTTTTCAGTATCTGCCTGAGGGCCACAAACCTTTGCCATTAAAATTGTAGAGCAGAAAGTCTCTGGTGAAATATGCAAATCCCATCTTTTGGAAAGCCGAAGAACAGACTTTGCAGCAGCTAATCTGATGTAAGCCTTATCACTGTCACTGAATTACATAATAAGCAACGAGTCAATGAGCATATAAAAAGTCCATTATATATAAGACAAGCAAGTTTATTAAAGATTCTGACCCAGCAACACGAATAGTGATATTTAAAAACCACAAACAAGAACATGGAAAATTGCGGCCTTGTTTAGATGGTCGTATACTGATGATCTTTACCACTGATATTCTAAAATAACAAGCAAAAATCACGGTGAGAGGCAACGGACAAAAGCAATATTAGATCTCTACCCCGTTTACACAACAGGAGCCTCAAGGAACAAGAGATCAATCATAACTGTGTGACTACAGGACAGTCAAAATATAAATTCTAAGACTAGCACCACATGGAAGAAAGGGAAAAGAAAAAGAAGGCCCTTTTTGGTTTATGAAGAAGAAGAAATCAATCTGAAAAGAAGAAGTTATTAAGCCTTAGGTGGAGTTACCAGAAACGTCATAAGCATTAGAAAAAGTTTATTCTTTTATGACCTTCTTTAAATGAGTCATGGAAAAATGACATCAACTCTTTGGTGATAAATGGGATATTACTTTGCAGAGAAGACAAAGCATATGAAATGCAAATGATTCCTTAAAGACAAACAGCAAGCAAGCATGAACACTTACAAGAACGAAAATTCATGACTTTGAAAAGTAGATAAATCAACTCCAACAAGGGATGCATAAAGATGTTTCAGAAACAGTTTTTTTTTTTTTTGATACATATAATCCAACACCTCATATATGTGTATGCCTCTATTATTATGTTATTTGGAATGAGAAATATAATAATATTTTTAGAAATACTGCTGGCTCTAAATAGACCTCTCTTAAGCCATCAAAAGACTCATAGGAGATAAAAGACATTGTATAAAAAGGTCCACAAAACAATTGAAAACTTATATATTCAACATGTCAAGAGACTTGAAAAAATCATATCCGATCCAATGTGATGTTTTGAAAAGTCTTATATTAGGGGTATATCACCAATTTTATTTTGTATAGATAAACATTATAAATATAAATTTTACTAAACAAAAAAAAAAAAAAAGGATTTAGATTTGGTCTAGGAGATCATAATTGATTTTTCAAAAGAAGGCATGAATTAAGATTCAGGTGTTGACATATTAATAGTGAATATCTAAATATATTTATGTCGTTATTAAGTTAATGATAATTGTAAGGAGGGAAAAGACGCATTGATGTTATCACATTTGAAATAGCTATAATTTTATTTCTCATACCACGAGATGATACCATCAAAAGCACCACCATTTTGAAGAATTTTTGTTAGAATGTCTAACACTTCAGTAATTTTCCTTCTGACATGAGTTGCTTGATGCGGCAAAAAACTCTTGACAAGTGTTTTCAGCCCATAAATCTGCAAATGACATGAAAATTAAACATGAGTCGTAAACAAAATCTAAAATCTGCAGACCATTATCAGAAGTTTGAAATTCAAGACTACATGCTTATAAAAGTCTAGAAGGTTGATCCCATCTCTAATATGAGCCATCTAAGATTTTATTTTCTCAGAATGTAGATTCTTCCTAGTGTGAGATTAAATTGAATCTAGTCTTTTCTTCTACCACGGTAGTAATAATTTTGGCTACCCATCAATCAAGAATCCTACAAACGATGAGATGTCAGGAAGCAACAACCTTAGACCAAAGCATTAAACCAAATACCTACATATGGTGACTGAAAAAACAACCCAAAATGTCCTCTTAATACCCAGCAGGGAATAAATTTTTCCCAGCAAGTGATGCTTCTCAAACACAGCAAACGTCAACAATATATGACAACCTATGCATAAGTCCCCCAATCTTTCCATCTCACCAATCTTCCAAGCCAAATAGGTCAATAATGCCAGGCTGAATCCAATTTTAGTTCATTTCATCATTAGAAACTTCATCCTTTGTTTCATGGACACTTAGTAACAAGTCCCAAAAATGCATTGCAAGAACCAACTCCAAATGAAAAGAAGTTGTTGCTTTAACAACAGAAACTAAACCCAAGGATTAAAATAAAGTTTCGCATCTCCAATTCCTACCTTCAATTTGCAAGAATTACTACAACAAGAAGTATCGTCAAATGAATTCAGGTTATCTGATGCATCCGCCTACAAAAAATAAAATAAAATTTGTACTACTCAGCAAACAGTTTATTATAAGCACATGAAGTAGATGGGACAGGACTACTAAACACATTACACTTCAGTAAATTACTTGAAATATTTTCTCATAAATATATGAGGTGATCTCTCCCTCTTGAGACTCAAATGTCGAAACAGAGTATTGTGCAATGCAGCTTAAAGACTGCAAAACTGTCGGAATATTTCGCCCACTTTGCAGGGAATCCATGAGTTCCTGCACAGGTACACAGAACAAAGGTTGATTGTCACAATTGAGATGCTGTTTCTATCATCAGGAAAAATCAAAATAACTGATGGCTAGAAACTTGATGATATGAAACAGATACAAAAGTCGTTATGGTTTCTGTTTTGAATTAGGATCATGTACTTCAGATTTAAAAACGTGAACTTACAATAGTTATACACAATAAGAAGAATATCTTCGTGCACAAAAAAACCATGAAAGAAGCATTTAGGAGAAGAAAAGATGGAGGAAGCATATGACCTTCACCTTTGAACCTGAATAATGATAAAAAAAAACTTTCCATGTCCCTCAATATCTTTCATCGATGGAAGCAATAACTTTAACTTTCAGGCTAAATAGTCAAGAGTAGAAAGGGCAAGTCATTTGCATATGAGGTTATTTCAGAAGTGAGGAAGATCTTGACTTTGGGCTATCCTCAAAAAAGGGGTACAATCATGGATTGATTTTTTGCATGCATAAGGAAGCAGAGAAACAGCAGGACACCTTTTACTTTACTGTTAGTAGCAATGAAGTTTTTGGTCACTGCTTTTTCTCTTTTCATGGAGGACCTCAAAGACAGTTGTGTAACTTTAAACTTATTGGTCAGAAAAGTTCTATGAGTGGTAAAATGTGAATCTCCGTTCACTTTTGTTTTATATGGATAATTCAGAGATAGTCACTCCTGGAAGGGTTAAAATGCATTGAATTCTTGTAGGTCTCTATTCTGAGAAGTTTATCTGACTTAGGTAGTATTGAAGCTAATTATTTCATAAATTGTAAGATCTTTCAGATTTACTCCTGCATACTTGAGAATTCTCCTCTGTTTAATAAAATGACCATAAACCCATCAAGCAAAAAATAATACAAAAAACGAAAAAGAATAATGTACATATAGATTAATCCAAAAAAATGAGATAAATATACCTTCCATAACACTGAAAAGAAGGATTGCTCAGAAACACTAGCTAATGCGGCCATTGCAGCAACAGCAAATTTGGCCTGCAGGCGACTTCCCTCGAGACATACTCTCTTCAAGATAGGATATATATCACTAAACAGGCAACAACATTGTGAACACACCAGTTAAAACCCAACTGAAACAGAAACAATACCAAACCAATAAATTCCCTAGACTTTAAAGGTAAAAATTGAGTAATAAATATACAAATAAAATAAAACATTAAAGATGAAGTCCCTCAATAACCTTAGGAAAACAATTGCAGTGACTCATAGAAACATGTCAAAATATACATCCCTAGCAATATCAGACTATCAGTCACAGTTGAGTTAAACCAGAACTAAAACAGAGCACCAGAGCTAATATTAATTACGAGTTGGAAATGTCTTAATTACAGGAACTGTATGCCAGCATGCACAATACACATAGAAGAGATGAAGAGGAAAGAAGCCTTCTAGAACTTCAAAACGTCACTTTTGTCAAAGAAATAATTACTTCAGTAAGCCTCACATCCATAATAATTGAAGCTCGGAAGGGGAAGGTGCTTTTAAGAAAGTCACTCAGTTATTATCTTCATAACCAGATCAAACTGACCATATGCACTGAATTAACATCAAAGAAAGGCTTAGCTCCAAAAAAAAAGGTTAAGTAAAAAACTCTCCCTTTTTCCTAACATCTCACATTGTGAATCTCTTTTCATACTTTCAAATGGAGTCACCAAAATGTTCCAGAGACTGGGAAGGAGCTGAGCCAATTAAAGACTAATCAATTTAAGGCATGTCTGAATTTAGAATCACATATATGCAGGAACCAAAAAAAAAATCCTTCCATTATAATCTTCTTAGTCATTAATTCATCGTTTACAGAATATCACCACAAACATAAAGCTATGAACAGAATTACCTGAATTCGACAGATATATGAGGACCTGCTTTTGCTAACACTTCAATCAGCTTGACAGTGACTTGGTTATCCCTTTTTATCAACTCTTGAAGTTTTTTCTCCGAACCTCTCAGGAGAGAGGGAAAAATGCTAATGATAGCCTAATTAATGTAAAATGGCAGTGGTCTAAGTAAACTGAATAGACAATAAACAATTCTATATTTTAACCTTGCATTAATTAAGATTGCAAGCTTATCCAATTAAACATGAAACTATCCAACCCAGATTGCAAAATTCAATCGTAAAACTTCCTCCCATCCACTGCTTTTCACCATTTTTTGATATCAACAAACACCCCCCCCCCCCCCCCCTCCCCCCCTCCTCTCTTTTTTTGTCCGTTTTCCCTCCCTCCCTGCTAGGCCCTTTTTCCTTCACCCTTATTTTCTTCTATATTTTAAGCACTGAAAAACAATTGAGGTGAAATTCTTAAAGCCCAATAAAGTTTTGCTAAACAACCACTGAAAGGGGTTAAGGAGTACCTCAACTTCTTATTCAGGTTGTTTTGTGAGCCACATAAAATATCAATTTAAGTTGATCAAGTTAATGTCCCCAATATGCCACAAAAGCCGTGCCCACAACTACAAAATGTGAAGCACGGGGAAAATTCCTTAAGTCAGAGCCTCATGTGACCAGGCCCAGACCAACAATGAGGGACAATTCTAAATCAGAGATTTAAAAAAGTTGTGCCAACAGCAACATAATGTGAAGCTCAAGGATAATTGCTCAAGGAACTATGGAGATAAACCTGTACGTTTGATGGCTGTTATCCTTACTGTAGCCTGCTATCACTCATTGAGCAGTCAGACTACTCTGATTTAAGTTCTCATTTCTGGCAGTTTTCACTTATTTGAAGAGTGTGGATTCTAGATGAATTGTTTTTGTGATCAGGCCGTGGAGTACAACCACTTCATTGCTCTACCCATTTGTCAGTCTCCAAGATAACCATCCTTTGCACCCAAAAAAAAAAAGCAATTTGTTCATACCTACTAAGCAACAATATTTTCTTACCAGAAGAAGGTTGGCAGAAGAAGCCTCCAACTCCTTTTCTCCAGAAGCCTCCAACTTCTCCTCTCCAGACCCGGTTCGGGAAAGGTAATCAAGAATACATCGAATGTGCTCTGAACCAAATATGTTGCATGAGCATTTAGAGGAGAGTGAACAGAAAAACTCAAACTGTGGGTGTCTGTCGCCTATTGTTTTCAAAAATTTATCCTGAAAAAAGTAAATGCGTAAGTAAAGAGAATTTGAACAAAAATCAAAGCTGGATTATTGATTAACTCTTCCAAAAAGAAGATATTTGAGAAACTTCACATATCAAATTTGTAGAAGATACAGATGAAAATTCCTCTTTCCTATTTTCTTCGCCAGAAGCAGAAGAAAAATAGGTCAACCATTAAGGGCAGATCATGAATAGTTAAATCAAAATATAAATATTCCTTAAAAACATTAAACAACTTCCCAAAACAACTGCCAAGAATAATATGCTTAGAAAACAAAAGAACTGAAAACAGGGGTTTATCAAATAAGCATAAGCAAACAAAGAATTGGTTGCTTTTATAGAATTTAAAAAGACTGTCAGTTATCATGGCTCCATTTGCATGGGATGCAATGCAATACATGAAGGAAACCAACTCCATGATCATCCAACCAAAGACAATTCGTGGTATTATACATTCGTAAAAGTTCCACAAGCATGCAATGCAACAGAAGACACACAGCTAGCAGGACTTCCAGATGCAGAAACTTCTGGCTTCACAAATACATTTTCTACGCGAAGATTCTGCGCATGAATCCATATTTGTCAGGACATAATTTGCTTCTCATTAGTTAGAGCTTTTCCAGAGAGGTTACTTTGCTAGACAGATTATTATTCACCGGACCAGAGATCATTGAATATAAATAAACAGTTATTCCAAAAGTGTTTCCGCAAATCTTCCCTAAGAGTTTCTGTAAATCCAATCCTGTGAAACAATAAAGTCTTGTTCCTACAATGTAAGTCAATCAACCAGATAAAATAAAATAAAATAAAATAAAAAAAGAAGAGCAAATGTTCCACATTTTTTTCCCGTAATTTCTGCAGGCCAGATCATTTGATATATTTCACGAAATTTTCTTTAACTTCCAAAGCTCCATGGCAAGAGTAACAAATCACATGGTGATCCAAAGATTAATCTTGTTTTATACTTCAAATTCACAGGATGAAGAAGGATTTTCTGCATCAAATTAGAAAGTTTCAATATATTCTTTCCTGAAAACTGAAGGCAAGCAAATTAAACAAGTTCAATAGAGATACCTTATAACAACAATATAACGCATTATTTTAGGAACAGAGTGGACCTAGCGGTTGGACCAATTAAGAGCGACTGCTGCTTACAATGATGTAGTCAACCCCGAAAATCCTACTGCTCAAATGACCACCCAAACTCACAGGACCAAAGGTCCAAACACTTGTCAGATGGCATGCTATTTTACATTAACATGAAAAGAAATATCTCAGTGGTGATGTAAGTCTGTCTTTGTGCATTGAGTCTACATATTTTCTTTCTTCCCCATTTCCCTCTTTTCCTATTTCTGTCTGTTCACTGCATTTGTTAGATTTGTACAGCATCAAGGTTTCCAAAAGTACATAATTGCGGCGTACCTAATCATCAACACCTTTTATCAATTTTTGCTAACTTTTACAAATGAAATCTGATTGTTCTGATTTTATCCTTTATTATTCTGTTAAAGTCTGATTATGACAATCAAAAATCAGGCCCTTTGATGTTGAATCTCACTTTTCTGGTTTCCCCAGCAGTCTGAAATTTAGATTATTGACAAAAGATGCAACAGATGAAGAAAACCCAAAATAACACCAACAAACTAAGATATCAGTAACTTAGCCAAAACAACAGAAAGATTTAAACATCCAATTCGACAATCTGTAATGCATCCCGAAGACAGAAAAAAAATAAAGAAGTACAAGAAAGCAGAAATGTGACAAATGGCATGTTCACTAGAATTAAGGCACAAAAGAAACTCACTCTAATGGTCTGAGCATCTGTAATTGTGAGTTCATCCAATAATAATTGCAGAGAGTTGAAAGGATTATTATCTTTCATTTGGTTCAATTTATGAAGAGACTCTTCCGCTTTGGAAGGATCTGGAAAAAATGCTGCCATTTTCAAAATTGAAGCCTTGATCTTCTTCTGTATCTCTTCTAAACTACTTTCCTGCAAATATTCCAAATGCTTCAGTATATTATAAACAAGAAGCATAAAGCTGCATTTCAAATAGTCTGACACCACACTGATTCTAGTGCAACTAAATCCAATTTTTAGAAATTCAAAAGGATAAGGAAAGAGGAACTAAAAAATAACTTCTGAAAATCAGAACCATACAATGAAATGTTTAGCACGTCCAAAACCAATGCTTGCGTGCAGAATTAATCAAATGGATAATGACATACACCAAAAGACACTGTAATTTGGTCTATCAATGTGGATGTACAGAAAATGTTAACAAAATATATGATAATTTGGGAAAATAAAAACTTCAGAATCAAATACAGCCACATTGGTCAGATTCTACAACATCACCAAATCAAACATCAAATCTACATACAAAAATTCCGTACTAAACAAATCCAAAGCATTTATGCCTTCAGTTGCAAATTAGAGCAAGGTTTAAGAAGTAAGACGTTTGATGAACTACTTGCAAATCATTTCATTGATGAATTCTGAGCTACAATTAGTAATTTGAACACCAATGAACTGCACCTTCTCTGTCTTTCGTAGTGCCAAGTAAATTTGCAACTCTGTTTGCAACCTGAAAACATAAAGACCTTGTGAACGGTTTCAGTCTTCAGTAAGAACCAGAGGAAAGTAGTAGTAATACCTTCTCTTCTGGTATAAGATAGAGTTAAACGCCTTTAAATGAAGCGAATTGAACAGAGAAAACAAGTGGATCCAATGTATTGTCCTCTCCTCAACTGAAAGAAGTGCTGGGAAGAGATCCCTTGCAAGAACAAGCTCCATGTTTTGGTACCTGAAAAATATCAAAAACTGTTACACCGAACAAAAAATATATATCAGGTTCAACCAGCCATAGGGTCTAAACATACCTGAACTCCTTACAATCTTTATCATAGCACAGCATCAAAATATTAGATGGAATCTGTTCAAAGGGCTCACTTATTGTCATGTGGTCTTTAGAACATTCATCACAGTAATTTTGATATACTTTCATCAACTTATGTAAGGCCTTCTTTCTTACAGATATCTGAACAAAGAAAAAGCATTAAGTGAGTGGGTAACTGTTTTCAAGTACAAAAGAAATGGGGAAAAGAAAAGGCTTTCCAGGGCAGAAGTACCTTCTTATCCCGAAGTCTTTCAGTAACTTTAGATATTAATTTGAGGGGAACAAATTTAATGTTAGATTGGGCAAGATCACAGGCAACAATTACTGCCTCTATTCTCACTCTATCATCGAAATCCAACAATCGATCTTCAAGGGCAGCTGCTCAGTTAATAAGCATTCAACAAAGAAAACATGTGTGTTATATTAAAAAGACTGCACAATCAGGGAACGTACAACAAAAAAGTACAAGTTTGACTGCTCATAACTTACTTAGAACTTTCTCTGTTTCATTCCCCGAAGGATTGCCCATGTAGAAAGCCTTAACACATTGTAGAGCAGTAACTCTAACTTCCACAGATTTATCAGAGAATCTTTTCAAGAACTCAGCCAAAAGACCAGGGTAATGTTGGGCAACATGCTGTCCGGGAAGTGCAAAAAGTTTTCCAATTAAATTAACAGCTTTGATTCGTACATCAACCTGATCAGTCTACAAAAGTAACCAAGTGGTTGATAAGTATAAAAGGATAAAAGTAGAAGGCATGATTACATAATAATCTCACCATCTGGACAAAAACAGAAAAGACTAGTGGCCCAGCATAGAGGAAGAGAGATACATCATACCAGTAATTCCTGTGTCAAGTTTGGAATGACAGCAAGAAGCATCTGAGGAGTAAACTTGAAAAGTTCAAAAATAATTTCATGGTAAAATTCTTTGAGCTCATTCTCTACAGCGTCTCTGTCCAGGATGCAAGTTGTTAAAAACCACAAACAAGAGGCTCAAGCTTGTCTGCACAACGTTGGATGACAGAAACAGCAAGCTTACGAGAAGCAGAAGCTTCACCCTGTAAAACATTAAGATGGAAATGAAGCTTTAAAATCCAACACATACATGAAAGCACATACATTTACACATTAACAAAGCCAAGATCCTGTGACAGAGCTAGCAGCTGTTTCAGCTAAGGAAAAAATAAACAAAACTATCAAGTAATATGTTAATAACAGAAATTCCACAGAGAATGTGACAAGACGGATCCCCATTCAATTTACTTGGACAATTTATCTTGAAAACTAATACAATCTATCTGAGAAGTAAACTTGACAAATACAAATTGTGCCATACAAATGAAAGAGTATTTAGCCAACCAAATATCATGGTGCAGTGTAATATTTTTAGTTAGCTGAAAAGGAGTGAAAGTATTCTTTCAGCCATTCTACAGCTGTTTCTTTACGAAGTGCAGCAAAACAAAATAGGTAGACTTTTATAGTTCTTCAATGGCCTCTTTACTGAACTAAAATCACTATGTGCATCTCTCACACTGCAAAGTGTTCCCTTACAATGCTTCAACTAGAATTCTGACACATTGGAGCATTAACTTTTTCAAAGAAAGAAAAGAAGACCTCACCTATTTGATGATGAAAACCATTCATCAGACACATCTACAAACAGCAAGATCACATACTTAAAACACCATAAATTAAAGGTTCCTTTTTCACTGCAACTGAACCCGCCAATTAATTATATTGATAGAAACAGGCAGATGAGTATTGTGCAAAGCACACCTTGACTTGGTCCAAGAATGCATCACTACCAAAATAATCAGACTGTTCCAAGGAAAATACTTCTTATTGAGCTGTCTAAAGTTTAATATCAAAGAATCCAAGTTTTATATGCAAAACATAATAAACCCAGAACAACAGGAATATGAAAGAAATAAGATCCACTTACCTTTTCCTCCTTCACTAGATTTTGCAAAATCACATCCAAAACTGTCTGGGAAGTTTCCTCATTTAGTATATGTGTCATAATAGAGATAATATTAGTATTCAAACTTGGCGGGTGATTTTCCCTACATTTAAAAAATGCAATGTGTCAAAAGTAATATTACCCAAATTAAGCCAAAGAATAATAAATTGGAGCTTAACTACTTTTCCTTTTGCAGTTAATATAAAAGATATGAATGAAATATCCACCAAATCTAGCATGACCTCAATAGTGTATTAGGCAGGTTCTTTATGCTTGACCTGTGTGACAAGACTCGCAATAAAAATTTAATACAAGGAAGTTCATATTTCCATGGTATTCCATAGTTGAGTGGCTTTTAATTCTTTTAAAGCTATCAATGAAGTAAAAGACCAAGCTGTCAAAAAAGCACATAGACACAAACAAATGTATATCTACGTAGATATGTATAAGGCCAAACAAGTACTTCATAAATGGACAAAATATCCAATCCAAGAATTGAAGAGAAAGAGAGAGAGAGAGAGAGAGAAAACGGATCTTGACCTCACAACTGAGAAAAAAATACTGAACATCTGAAGAACTAGATCATTGCAGTCAACATCCAGCATTATAACACAACATTTACAGCCTGCAACCGTCTCTAATATTTTAACTCTTCTTGAAAAGAATGGGCTTGTGGTATCATCTAGCTCAGCAAAGGTGCTGATCATAAGCTCAAAAATGTCCTGAAATGAATAAATAGAGGTAACTTGCCTTAATCAGCGGACAGGAAGTGAAATCTCATCGTGTTATTACACCAGCACAAAATACACATGTTGGGACTAAAGAAATTGAAAATTGCAAGATATATATTTGTGGATTAAATACTTCTTACCCTAAGATTTTTGTCTTCAAAAGGAAGTTCAGGTGCCGTGACCCGAAATATTTCACTGATGCAGATAGCCACTAGAAGTCTAACTTCCTTATCTTTATGCTGAAGGAGGCCCTGTACAATTGCTTTCTTCAGGGGATTTATAGCGACTTCTAACCTTTTGGTAGCTTCTAAATTTTTGTCACCTTGTAACGAAGGCTGTTCTATTTCTGAAAATGCATTTGCAACTTGCTGCAGAGAAAAACATACCAAAAAAAGAAGCAAATAATAAAACATTTTTCAGCTAGGAAACATTCACCAATACTCAAATGGAAAAAGAAAATGCATCTAATACACCCTAAGCTAAAAAGAAATGCAGAACCACAGAACTATGAAGTCCTGAGAACAAAAGAGCCGGGGCATGTAGCTTAAGTGTAGAGAATGATCCCTGTAACCACCACTCTGCCTAGCCAGCAAAAATAAAACAGAAGCAAATCGATAAGCCCACAGTGTGGCCTTCAAATATTACATTTAAAGAGGACTACTGACACAACTCAAACTCCTCGCACGTTTGTGAGAAAGAGAAAGGTGAAACAGAATAACCTCCGGGATCAGGCAAAGAAAATGTCGCTCACAAGCCAATTAAACACAGATGGGAAGGCTAAATACAACAAAACAAAGCAATGGTAAATGCATATCATAATAACATCCATATTCCTTTCATTTGCGTAATTGTAATTGCAAAACGCTCGCTGATCTCCCGTATCTATGGCTTGCTTACAACTCAAGACCATTCCCAACCCTTACGCACATTCAAGCATCACAACAGATTTCACTCGCCTTATCGTAGCCTCATATCTGACAGAGATGCACTCAGACTCGGGCCACTTTACGGAAGCTTCAAGTTCTGGTTAGCTAACAAGAAATTTTTCAACATATGAAATGCCGTTCACTTACAAAGTGGGAATCATTTTCTTGCTTCTAAAACCAAAACCACCATATGAAATATCGTTTGAGGAATCAAACCAAGACAGGGTCAAGTAACGAACACTACGCATTAGTCCAATTCCAACTCACTCCGTGTTGGTTCAATCCCAACTCACACCGTGCAATTCATGATCATCATACGCATCGCACACCTTCACACAATTATAATTGCTTACTTTGAGCGATTTGAGTATGGAATCCTTCCCGGCGCGGGTTCGGCGGCAGAGTTGGGCACCGATTTCGGCGACGAGTTGCAGCGCGGACTCAGCCATTGAGAGGGATCAAGTTGCGAAATCCCTTGTTCCGTGAGGGCTCAAGAGCAGAGAGAGTGGGGGTTTTAGTACTTCCAACAGTTAATTTCGCTCCAACGCGAGAAGTACTCTGAGATTCTGATGCTGCACAAACGGGCTTGGATTTTGAGGGGGCGGGCGTGAAGTTCCCGCTCGCTATGCACGTGAAGGGCACGCGCCCCTTTGCAAATTACTGGGCCCAACCCAATTAACAAGATGAAGCCCAGTACCAACTCGACTACCTTAAAACACAGCAGTCGGGCGATCGGACGGCTTTGCAACGCGGGGCACCAAGATGGAGTTTGCGAACAGAGTGGTGAGCGCGGCGATTAAGGCGTCGAACAACAACACGGTGGTCAACGTGTTTTTGGTGGGTTCGTTTGTGGCGCTGGGCGTGAGATCGGTGAACCAGCAGAGGGACATCGAGGCCCTGGAGGCTCAGAAGGACTCGCTTATCCAGTCCAACAAGGCTATGAAGAAGACCATGTGGGACTGGAAGCAACAGCTCTTCGCTGAAGCATCCTCAGCTGGCACTGCTCTTGTACCGCTCGCTAGACTCAAAGCCATCTACGGGGAAGCCCCCGAGTCTCAAATTGGTACTCTCTCTCTCTCTCTTAACTGCGTGTGCTTGTCTTCACCGTTTATGTTCGTGTTGCTACAATCCTTAGTTTCTTTTTTGAGTAATTTATAGGTGTTCTTTGATTCTGAACCTGCGATTCTCCTCGCATTAGTTATTGAGACTTGCACAGTAGGTGTTTGCGTCTTTGATCTGGGTCATTTGGGACGGTGTAATGGGGAAGATAGAGAAGGGCAGTGAGTGGCAATTGGTCGAGTTTTGCATCATATTTGATATTCTTTTCTCTATTTCTAATGCTCATTGAGGGGTTAAAACTGTTGGGTATTGGATATGGGATGGAAGAGGAACAAAGATATGGAAGAAAATTGGCAAAACGAGGAGGTAAGGTTGGTTGAGGCAAAACGTCGAACACTTGGTGGGCAGAAAATTTAAGAGTGAAAAACAGCTTATATGGAGCACGAAATTCACTCTTTATACAACCAACCAAAGATTACAAAGTATCACAATGAATTAGACTCAAGAGAGTTGCAATCTCTTGAATATACAAGCACAATCAACAAGATTAACAACACTTTGAGAGGAAAGAAAAACTCACAAACTTGAGCAACAATGGAGCTTCTTGGAACTGCCGTCCCTTGGAGAACTCTTGCTGGAGGACTCCGTTCACTCTCTTGCTTCACTTGCTTCTCACTTTGTTCTGCTTCTCCTCCAAGTGCTCCATGGTATTTATAGCTCCACAAGGTCGGTGCTTACTTGTTCTTCAAGATAAACTTGTGGTTGAGAGAGCTTGCTTTGGAGATATTTTGTAGAGAAGTTTCTAGCCATTTCAAGGAGGGAGAGTTCTCCAGAATTTTCTGGTCTTCTCTGCACAATTCTACCATCGGGGAAGGAGAAGGAAGGAGGGAGAAGAGAAAAAGGCAATCGTGGGCTTCTTGCCCTTTGGGCTTTCTTACTTAGTTGGGCTGATTAAGTTTAAACCCAACAATCTCCTCCTTAAACTTGATCATGCCCAAATTAAATCTTAGTCTTCTGAATTCTTCAAACGTTAATGGCTTTGTAAATATGTCTGCTAGTTGATCTTCACTTCTGCAATAAGTCAACTTAATGACTCCTTTCTTCACTTGATCTCGAAGGAAATGAAACTTCATCTCAATGTGCTTACTTTTCCCATGAGAGATGGGATTCTTTGAAAGTGATAATGCTGACTTATTATCCACATAGATCTCTGTAGGATCCTTCTGCAAACACTCCATCTCCATCAACAAATTTCTTAACCATATTGCTTGACAAGCACAATGAGAAGCTGCGATATATTCCGCTTCGCAAGTTGATAATGCTATCACAGACTGCTTTTTCGATGACCAAGAAAAAACTGTTGTCCCAAGACTAAAAGCATACCCAGAAGTACTTTTCCTTTCATCTTCATCTCTTCCAAAATCACTATCTGAGTATCCAAATAAACTAACATCCTTGTACTTCTCATAAAGCAAACCATAATCTATTGTACCTTTGACATACCTCAATATCCTCTTTGCTGCCTTCAAATGAGCTTGTTTGGGAGTCTCCATATACCTGCTTACCAAACCTACTGCATACATAATATCTGGCCTTGTATAGGTCAGATATCTTAAACTCCCAACAAGACTTTTAAACATTTGTGAGTCTACAGGTTCTCCTACTACGTCTTGTTTCAACTTAGTACTTCCATCAATTGGTGTAGAAATTGGTTTGCAATCAATCATTTTAAATTTACTTAAAACTTGGTTTGCATACTTCTTCTGTGAAATGAAAATGCCTGATTCTCCTTGAACCACTTCTACTCCAAGAAAGTAAGACATCATTCCAATATCAGTCATTTCAAATTCTTTAAACATAGAATTCTTAAAGTCTTGGAACATACCTGGACAATTTCCTGTGAAGATTATATCATCCACATACAAGCATACCATCAACATTTCTCCTTCCTCATTTTTCTTCGTGTATAAAGCATGCTCAAAAGGACTTTTCACAAAGCCATTCTTTACTAAATATTCATCAATTCTTGAATTCCATGCTCTTGGGGCTTGCTTTAATCCATACAATGCCTTTTTCAACTTATACACCTTTTCTTCTTGTCCTTCTTTTATATATCCTGGAGGTTGTTCTACATATACTTCTTCTTCTAGATACCCATTAAGAAAAGCCGATTTTACATCCATTTGGTAAATATTCCAACCTTTTGCTGCAGCCAAGGCTATAATTAATCTAATAGTATCTATCTTAGCAACTGGAGCAAACACTTCTTCATAATCTATTCCATACTTTTGCTTATATCCCTTTGCTACTAATCTAGCTTTATATTTTTCAACTTTTCCTTCTTGATTAGTCTTTGTTTTATAAACCCATTTAACTCCAATTGCTTTGTGGCCTTTTGGTAGGTCTACTAACTCCCATGTATCATTTCTTTTTATTGCATTTATTTCTTCATCCATTGCCTTTTTCCATTTTTCACTAGCTGCTGCTTCTTCATATGTAATTGGATCACATTCAGCTAATAAGCAATACAGGGAGTAATTACTTACCTCCAGGGGTTCTGTTTCTTCATATATGTCTCCCAAACTTCTCATCTTTGATGAAGTTTCTCCAGGTCTGCTGCCTCCTCCTTGTCTCATTGAAGTTTGTTCACTTGCTGCTGCTTCTTGTTGACCTTCTTCTTTTTCTCTACTTTTGTAGAATAGATCCTTGATTAGTGTGTCTCCTTCACTCCATTTCCATTTTGCTTCTTCATCAAACTCCATTTTGCTCCGATACCACTTGTTGGGTATTGGATATGGGATGGAAGAGGAACAAAGATATGGAAGAAAATTGGCAAAACGAGGAGGTAAGGTTGGTTGAGGCAAAACGTCGAACACTTGGTGGGCAGAAAATTTAAGAGTGAAAAACAGCTTATATGGAGCACGAAATTCACTCTTTATACAACCAACCAAAGATTACAAAGTATCACAATGAATTAGACTCAAGAGAGTTGCAATCTCTTGAATATACAAGCACAATCAACAAGATTAACAACACTTTGAGAGGAAAGAAAAACTCACAAACTTGAGCAACAATGGAGCTTCTTGGAACTGCCGTCCCTTGGAGAACTCTTGCTGGAGGACTCCGTTCACTCTCTTGCTTCACTTGCTTCTCACTTTGTTCTGCTTCTCCTCCAAGTGCTCCATGGTATTTATAGCTCCACAAGGTCGGTGCTTACTTGTTCTTCAAGATAAACTTGTGGTTGAGAGAGCTTGCTTTGGAGATATTTTGTAGAGAAGTTTCTAGCCATTTCAAGGAGGGAGAGTTCTCCAGAATTTTCTGGTCTTCTCTGCACAATTCTACCATCGGGGAAGGAGAAGGAAGGAGGGAGAAGAGAAAAAGGCAATCGTGGGCTTCTTGCCCTTTGGGCTTTCTTACTTAGTTGGGCTGATTAAGTTTAAACCCAACAAAAACAAGTTCCTGAACTTGCAATAGGATTTTCTTTGGTTTTGTGAGGGGATAAGCTTGGAGGTAAGCTCTCTGATTGAGGTGGAAGAATAGTGATCAGAACCGCTTTATGTGATAGTGACTAAGGTATATTTAGATGGACAATCACGCTTGTTAACTGCATTTACCTTCATGAATGTGCCAGTGGATGCATTGAAGGAAGATGCAAAATCGCCTGCCTCCAAACTTGTAATCTGAAGCTGTGTATGCCAGTTCTTAACGATGCAACGTTTCAAACACGTTGATTGCTGGTTGGCGAAGCTGTAGCTGGGAGCTGAAAAGCTAATTGATTTTGCATTGTTCCTCGTTTAAGTGGGATGTGGACCAGAACACTGACTAGTTCCGAGCTATCCTTGAAAAAGAATCTATGATTATTTATGTAAAATCCATCACTTCAGAAGGAAAGCTTAATAAACAAGCTGCTGAGCTTTGATTTTTGTTAACCTCAGTAGTCATGTTACAAGACGAAGAGTTACTGAACCTTTGTTTGTTGAGACTGATACTGTTACCTTACCACCATTATTCTAGATCTTGAAACTTTCGTGCGGATGTAGACCTGATTGCTAAAACATATAATTATGTCCTCAGAGAGCTTATCTTTTACATGCTTAAACAGAAACTTGATTGGTAAGGTAGCTGAACTGGATGAAATGCATTAGACAATCTAACGAAGGAAAACAATCCAAAGAACATAAAATGGTGCTGCGTGCTGAGTGGGATTTTCTTAGAACTGCAAAATGTAGCAATTTGAATGCTTTTTGTCATTTTCAAGAGCGGCGGAATATGAACGAGTGAAGTGCAAAGAGCACACTTGAACCCAGTTCATTCCAACCGCTCGATAAACTTAGCGTCAAAGCAACAAGGAGACCTGCCCATAAAGAGTTACAAAACTTATTGTATCAATGAACAGGACAAAAGAACAGTTTTTATCATGTATAAATAATAGCAGATCCTACAAGAATTTGATTTTTTCTGTGTTTTTTTACACAGTAATAACCGGCACCAAAATGGCCAATGGTGGCCAGTAAAGTAGAATAATGGTACAACAATTTCTCAAATTGACTAGCTACATGAGCCCTTTTTACACGTACATGCCGCCCATGCTGTGAAAAACATAAAAGCAAGTAAATTGCTTAAATGTAAAGTTGTATTTCTCACACACAATCAGCAGCACTTCGGCCCTGTCCATAACACAGCAACTCCTGCGTCTGAGCATTGGTGGGAAGACTGGTTATGGATGATCCAGAGCGGCCAGTACCCTTAGATTAAGCCACCCGGTCCAGCAAAGCCCCTTTAGCTCTCTAGTGTCAAGTCATTATCGCCCTCCGGATTCTCAGGAGAGGTTGTCTCTGGGAAGACTTCTTCATGGGGATACATCTTTTGAAATAGCTGCAGAATAACAGAACCACCACTGAGTTCTAGTTAACAACACAAAATGCAGAAATAGAAATATTCCTCACGATTAGACCAATGGCATGACAACTACGAAGTGGGAGAGAGCACAAAAAGATGCTCCATACAAGTTGAAACAAAATGTTGAACTTTACGAAGGTTAAGCAAAAAATGAAATACCTTCAAAGTTGCATCTAATAAATCATTATAATTAAGATTTCCATCTGGCATCGGAGTGTATGTGATCGACTCAAATTGATCCTGGAATAAACAACAAACTTTCTCAGATAGCTACCCATGTCAACCATAATGTCGTGCACACAGAAACCATATCCACTTGTTGGGCTTAACAAAGAATATCCAAATATATGAACTCTGAAGAGAGCTTAGACCAACAAGAAATAAGTCTCATCCAACAGTTCACAGGAATACTCTGTCAATTTGCTTACCTTTCATTAGTAATTTACTAAGCACAGTCAATAAATTTTGAACCTTAATTCTCTAACACCTTCTCATGAGACAAGGAAAACGCCATTGAGCTTGAGCTCATTGGCTAATCATACCCACATGTTTAGCATATTAGTTTCGCTCCAGTGCTTATTTTGAGAGGAAAATATGATTTCTCTAAACTTAAACAATCCCCAAGCCCAAATATAGTGATAAATCTTAAAATATAATCGCCCAATAAAAAAAAGGCACCCTCTGGGCAGAACTGTAGCATGATTATATGAAAAAGAAGTCTGGAAACAGAAACATTTGATGAGAAGCATACCACGGTAAGTTCCTGAATGTACAATGCTTTCCAAAGTAAGGTGGGCTTTGCTTCCGCTGCAATGTCACTTTGAACTGCAGTATTACTTCCAGAATGTCCAGACCCAGGTAGTTCGAGAATAGCATCCATTGCCGCATTTAATAACTTCTTCCCTTGATCAGCATCATAGCACAAGGTTGAAAAATATAATAGAAACCTGAACAAGAGAAAGGAATAGTGTCAACTCATGTTTCAAAAGTTGCTCCAAGGAGGAAAGGGTATTAAATTATTTTTACAAGGCAAAATAAATCCACATATGAACATAGTAATCTCAAATCACATGACCATGATGAAAAAGAATTAAATAAATCAATCGCCAAGCTAGATAGCATACATCCGTATACAATTGGCACCAAGTATTCCACCAACACCACAAACGAAAAGGCAGAAATTACGTGAAAATCTCCATTCTTTCTGACCACAAATTAGTTCCACAAACAGTCCATCTGAGGAATAATATGGCTTTCTTCTCTCTCTGTTTTTGTCATTTTCCTTTTAATTCTTTTTCCTTAATGTTAAAGCTGGCAAAGAACAGCGTATTCCAGATTGCTCCCAGAGTCTGAGGACAACATTTTGCCACCCAATTTAGGATCTGAGGACCAACTCATGCTGATCATAGGCAAAATTATACATGCTTCACAATGCAAAAGGCATAACTTCTTTGCTAGGCACAAACACAATGCTTCCAGGTTGTTATGCACAAGTTGAAGAACTTAATGTCAATGACTTGATGTTAACATACCAAAACCAGAAGAGATAGGTAAAATATGATTAAAAAAACCATGAACTTACATGCCTGAAGGACAAACTGCTAACTCGCTTCCTATTTGAAGAGCTCGAATTGGTGTAACCTGTTCAGGGCACAAAGCTAGGAGAGAGAAAAGAAATCATCAGTTTCTCTCCTGTAATTCTATTCTTGCATTCTCTCTTTCTTTTTTTAATTTTTTGTTTTCTCTCTTATTTTGTTCAACAAAGTAACATAATAGCACCAGAATAAGATCTTACATCTAGGAGGATGAACCACCAGAAAGGTTGACATATCTGGCCTCAGCGAGCTCCTTGTAATGCATATTCCCCTTGCCACTTTCCTTTTAATGCCTCTCAGAGGATCTGATGGAGATGCAGCTAATGGCAACTGAACTGTGAAGGATGGATCCAGGACTAGCTGATGGCAAAATAAGTCCTGACCGGAAGATAATCTCACTCCTTTATAATGCCCAGTAGACTGCAAAGTTTTCAACAAATGACAATGAATCTTACACAGGTAGCTCATATATCACGTTAGCATTCATAAAAGAGCATAAAATAAAAAGAGATAGATATGCACCTTGTCCATTAACAGAGCAATCACAGGCATTCTGAGAACCTGTTAGAAGTTTCAGATGCACATAATCAGAGCATGATACAGTGAACACAGCTTTTTTTTCCTTTCTCTTTCTTCTCTATATGTAGGAAGAAAAATAGCACGCAATATAATCAAAATGCAGGCATTGGATAGTTGAATATTAACAAGAACAGAACGAGGTAAGTCTAAAAATCCAACAGCCACAGATAGGTAGTATCCAGAGCCGGAAATCAACTGCTGCCATTATCCACATGCCAATCATCAATAAAGTCTCATTTATAGTTGAATAGAACCAAAGCTCATCTTCTAACCAACCTTGCAGGTTTCTTTCCTTCCTATGAATTGCCATTTCTAGATTTCACAACTACTTGCCCCATACCTTCAATTCCCACACAATGCAAAAATGGAAGAGAATTGACCCCCGAAGGCATCAAGTACATAGGTCGATTCTTTCTTAACTAATGCATCCCAAAGAAACTTAAATTTTAAAATAACAATAACAATAAAAAACTAAGGAAAAAAAAAAGAACTCCAAATCTGAAGTCAGACAAGCATGAACAAACACATATCTAATTTATATGAAAATGCTCTCATAAGCATAATTCACAACAGGTTAACAAGTTTTCAGCAGCATGTAGGTACGGTAAGGAACTAACAGATGATGTTGCTCCAAAAATAAAAATAAAAAGGTGTACATCCCCTTGACTGGAACTTACATGAATGCAGCCTTTGACAGCAGCACGACGGGAAAAGGCTTGTGGTAGTTCCCCTTGACCATAAATTGGATAAATCAAAGCTCCCAGTGCATTCGAGAACCTGATAGCAACAAAGACTGCAAAGTAAATACTTTTGGAAATTTTTTTCTCCAAATAAAAATCCAGCACATTATTGAATCAATGATGGAATATAAGGGACAAAATGTTTTCCAGTATTAGATGCAAGACCTCAGAACCCAACGCAACCTATTATCCACAGAAGGAAGTACTAGCACCAAGAATGCCCTACTTCATAGGATTCATACACAAAATAACACTATCGCTTTCAAGTATGAAACATAGAGAGGACAAGAACTAACCTGCCAACCGACGAGCTGTAGAGAGCCAAACGATCTATACCATCTTTCGTCATGAGTACATCTTCACAAACCTCCATGTTCTCCTGATCATAATCAGCCAAAGCTATAGCGTAGAGAATAATCCTAAGAAGCAACAAAACAAAAATGACTCTGAAAGATGAACCACAAAAACAAAAGGTGAAAAAAAAGGGGGTAACTGAAAACAACTATACATGCCCCCGCCCTGCAATAACAAGAGTCCTAGCACCCAATCACACACGCACGCATATCCCATCAGTAGCCAGGAAAAAGAAAAAGGATAAATTCAACAAATCTCTAAAAACATAACAATTATGGATATAAGGAAATCTCACTAGCGTTAGCAGATAGAGAAGAGCAAAATGTGATGCGTTACGATTTAATCTTGGGCGGCAACCGCATTTTTGTCAAGAACTCCACAAACGGACTGTCCAGATCCTCCTCCGAAATCCTTGAATTCTCACCGCCATCACCAGCCAAGTGCTGCTGAACCAGCTTGAAGAATCTCATCAGCTGGTTCTTTTCCGTGAGCCCCAAGCTCTTGTCCTTGAATATTGCCGCACGAGAGTCAGGCACGCTCACCAATCTCCGCCCACTCACATCGAACACAAAGCTCGCTTCGATGCTCTTGAACTCCATGTACTGGCTCGCCCCGGATTGGAGCATGAGATCAATGGACTTATCAGCGCAGAACAAGACCCTCGGCCCGCACAAGTCGATATTGAACTTTCTGGAATGCCCTTCTGTGAGGACCTCAGGGGCGTCACTGGAGATGCCGACGAGGGAGAAGAGAGGCCGTTGGATGAGGGACACAGCAGTGTAATCACCACTGTCGCATACAGCGGCCGCCGGAGGAGCAAAATGGGGATCGAGGAACGACGAGACGTCATGGAGTTGGAGCGAGGCGAAGTGTGATCCGTAGAAGGAGTTGGGATCCACATGGAGGACGGTTTTGCCGATGGTAGAAGCCGCAGCGGCAATCACGGATGCCGATAAGCCCGTGCCTAGGACGATCAAATCGAAGGTGGTTGGCTCGATTAGAGGGTATGAGGATACGTCTACACTCATGGCAGCCCACAGAGTTCACGTACCGAAGAGGTAGTGGTGGTAGCCGCAACGGTGATTTATGTAAGATTGAATTGCAACCTAATCAAAACAAGTACTCAATTCAGCACAATAACATGAAAAGATGCCATTATTCCTCACCTATGCAAAGTGACTAGCATTACTCATCATTTTTCTTCACTGCTATTTCGGCGTAAGAAAACAGAAGATTTTAATTTCAACTCTGGTTAACTTATTTTCTTTTCCTTCTCTTGAATTCACGGAGAATGAAAAGAAGAAAAAAAAATTCTGGGGTGCAGTAAAATCGGGTGGTTACGTGTCGAAGAAGATCGGAAGGCGGGCGTCAAAGCTCCGATCAGAAATATGCTGCCAGAAGTCGTGAAGCTCTTCTTTTGTTATCTTCCCAATCTTCTGCCTCACCGCCCGTCGCCTGTCGCCGATCGTCCTTCCGTAGCTCTTCCGCCAATGATTTTTGGACGAGAGAAGAGTGGCCTATGCTTGCTCGATGGGGCTTCTCAAGAAATCAAACTGCGTCGTTTTACTGCAGCGAAATATGGCATGGACCGCACTGTTTGTATGGGCCAAATCTCGATTAAGGCGTGGGACTAAATCTTCGAGCCTGGGCTGTTGCTTGGGTTGAAGTGTAATGAAATGCCGTTCACTTACAAAGAAGAGAAACACCTTCATAAACTCGGTAGATAGAATAAAACCAATTGAAACACAAAAACCTTTTTTTTTTAATATAAACTCATCTAAAAAAGGTTCCATTCCTCTTCAATATTCTCTTTATTTTCTCACTATAAACGAGAAAAAGGAAACACTTTGTGTACCATTTAAATATGACTCCTAAGAATGTACCTTGGTTTTAATTTTAAGTTTATATATGTTTTATGAATATGTAAATTTATTCATAATGTCAAACGTACAAAAACTTACAAGGAATTTCCAAATATTATACAACTCATCTATGCATGTGAGAAACAAGGTTGGAAGCCTCCAACTATTGCTTGACAAAATATTTGTATAAAAAGATTTAATGTTCCTAAATAAAGATTTTCTCTTTTATACAACTTTTTTTTATTTTTGTCAATGGAATCGAGACATCAATTGCCTTGTTTTGGAAGGTTTTGTAGTTATATTCAATCCATATATAATAAACACATGTTAAGAAGAATATCTTGAGAAGTCTCACAATCAAATTTTTGTCCTTCGTTACTTTGATCATTCATTTTAGTTTGGTGTTCTAACCCCCAATAAGTTGGCAAAAACCATGTTGTGTAAGGATACTATGTCATATCTATCATGTCCAATTATGCTCAAAGAAGAAGTAAGTCTTGTTCTTTGCATTAGTCTTGCAAAGATTACAATATAAGCTAACCAAAGAAAGTCATCTAAACAAACTTCTGTTGTAAGAAGTCCATCTCTACAAATAAATTAGCTATTGAAGTTATGTTTATAGATATCATCAATCCAAATCATATCATATCATTTAGCCACATAACAATAATTCAATTTAGAGAATCTCAATATCAAAGTAAGTATACCTTTGTTGTCAAGATGCATTACTAGAGTTTTCATGCATTTAGTACTTTGCATTCATTTGCTCCATAAAGAAAAACATGTGTTATAATAATATTCCAAACCATGCAACCTAACAAAGTCTTATTCCATAACTTGAGATCCAACAACCCTATTCCTCTTAGTTAAGCAAACTACCCAGCAAGTAATTTTGTGAATTCTATGATCTTTAATAGCATTTCATCATAAAATGTGTTTGATGTCAATTAATACTAAGCTTAATTCATATAACTTATTTTAATTGCCAAGTTTACCAACCAATCTCACATGGTCCAATATATAAGCGCCTTAACAGGCAAGATTAATCAAAACCCAAATCAACAAAACACATTTATGGCCAACATGGGGAGACAAAATTTTGTTTTCACATGTAAATAATAATTCAATTTCCTTTATAAATAAGGAGTTCATAGTGTTTCACAAAAGTATCATATGAGAGCATGTGGTCTATTGCTTAAACAACATTATAGAAACTAACAACTACAATGCAAAATGTAGACAAATAATTCATATGCGCCAAAAACTATTCAATATGACATAAAATTTATTATCCTTACACAAGCCAATTTCTCACATATCGAAGGTTCATATTTCAAATACTATCTCAAGTATGATGTACCTTAATCACACAAGTCCTCTCTAGCAAGACAAGAGAGAAGAAATATCATAAAAATATTTCTAAACACAAAAGACAAAGATTTCCTGCTAGTTCATATTCGCTTCATAGAGACGAAAGTCACCCGTTATTACCCACAAGAAGTCAGCACAAACTCAGCTAATCCGATTCATCATCGTTCTCATTATCCTTAAGTGATCTCCCATTGGTTTAAGGCGTGAAAAATGGCACCACCGCTCCCACAGCAGAGACTCCAGCCAGTATTAACAATGCCGATTCAAATGCTTCGGGAAAAACATTTTTGCGTTTACGCAAAGCCCGCAAAAATCCGATTGAACCAATGGTTGCCCCCATCTTCCCTGCAGCCCCAGAAATGCCGTGACATGTTGATCTAAATCTTGCAGGAAAAAGCTCAGCTGGTACAATAAACGTAGTAGTGTTTGGTCCAAAATTTGAGAAGAAAAAGGTAAGGCCGTAAAGGATCGTAAATCCGGCATCCGTGTGATTTTTTCGATATCTATTAAACGGTAATCCCATTGCTAAATACACCATTGTCAATAAGATAAAACCCATTGTTTGGATTCTGAATCTTCCAATCCGATCGATGAATATGACGGTCAACCAATAGGCTGGAATTGTGAACAAGGCAGCGATGATTGCTTGGAATTTGGCAACCTCAAAAGATTCTTCAAAGGCACTTGTTCCTGTCTTTTGTTTGTACTAGGTTGAAAGAGATTGTTACTGAAGAATACAATGTCAACAAGGAACCAGCAGAAAGCACAAGAGAATAAATCACGACCATGACGACGGAAGAATTGATTTGAGAAGAGGGGATATTGTGGTGCATTTGGTGGCAGTGGTTTTTCTTTCACAAGCTCACCCAATAAAAGGTCCAGCAATTTCTCCACGTCCCTAGCCACTTGGAAGACATCTCACCCCACCAAAGCTGTATATCTGGAAGCAAAGTTACATAAAAAGAAAGACAATTATACTAAGAAAGCACATGTAACTTCGGAAGAGCCAGAGATCTCTGTTAGAAAATATAGCCTTAAAAAAGGCTATTTTACAGGATCAAAGTACCAATCATGGAGAAAACGAAATGGGTTTCATAAAATACACAAAACAAGTCTAAAAACATACCATTATTCGCTGTTTCTTGAGCTGCAAATTGCAACTAAGTTTTCTCCTCTATTCTCTCCGAAAACTTGCTTGATGAGGCAACTAAAAACTAGTTATTAAAAAAAAAAAAAAAGGAAAGGAAGAAGGCAACAAAACGATGACAGCGAAAGAGCTCTTTATCTTTACCCATGTAAACCTAGTTATTTTTATGTGTGTGCATCATGTCTTTTGTGAGTAAGTGTGCTTAGTGTTTTACAGGAGAGAGAGGCTTAGTAGGTGACATGGTGAAAATGCTCTAAAGGACATTTTTCCATAGCCAAATGCAGTAAAAGTAATCAATATCATTGTCTCCAAATTTCTTCCTACAATAAGGTATGGTGTATACAAATGGAGAGCTAGGGAGGGGAGTTAACTAATCAGTAAAGTATCCATACAAATTGTCTCGTCTCACTCATCAAAGTCTATAAGATAAACAAAAGGCTCACACTAGCTAGTATTATATATGCAATAAGGATAATATATGTATAACATGTATATAATTAAAATAGACCAACATAATCACATTGCATTGCCACAGTAGAGAATATTAGTTTATGCATCATTGATATAAGCCCACATTATATAGGCTCATACAATGAGCCAACAATATGACTATCCCAAGGGTCCTTACATTCCTTTGAGTTAACAAACTACGTTTCCCATTAAATGCTTTAGCGTTTAAAGACCATGAAGCCTAGTTCTTAGTCTAATTTGTTGGAAAAGTAAATATTATGAATGCAATAATACAAAACTTTAATCTTGACATTGTAGAATTGATGACCATGATTATTCTACCTAAGATATGGATCAATTTAAAGCTCGGATCAGGATTCTCCTTGATTAAAAAAAAAAAAGTCTAAAGATAAAAAGACTTGAAATAATAAAAAAAACACTCATCAAACGAATTACCTGGCAGTTTCGAGCATCATCATACGCCAATAGAAGGTTAACGCAGCTGGGATTGCACCCAAAATCAATATAAACCTTCAGGCAATATCAGCCTCCTTGGGCGTCGGCTTCATTCCTGATGGGTGCCATCGTGCTTCAAATATCTTGCACACAGCCATCGTCGTCACCGAAGCAGCTAAGATGCCAAGTCCTTGCATGCTGAAAACAACAGCGATGAATGCTCCTAGTGTCTTCTTGTTACCAAATTCTTTTTTTTTTTTTTTTTTTTTTTGTAACCAAGGTGTCCGGGCCAGCTTGCGCGCACCTCGACTAATCCTTGGGGAAGGCTAGCACAGCAACCCACCGCCATGACCCCCCACTTAAATCACAAATGCTCCCCATGGGGAGTTAAACCTGGGACCTCAAGGATCCAAAGCCCAACCCTTACCAAGTGGACCACTGGAGTTGAACCTGTCAAATTCTGACATGATCGTGGCCGACAAGGGACCGTCTCCACCAATCTTGAGCCCCAATAGAAATCTAACCTGAAGAGCCCTAGACTCACCAAAACGCAGTTTGGCGTTGTACGCACTGAAAAACCATATCCTATGGAGCTCAACACCATAATCAACAGTGCCGCTCCATATACGTGACGCCTCCCAACTACATCGCGAAGCCTAACAAACATGAGTTGACCGATCGTAGTGCCCAGAAAAGCAACAGCCAGCATGATAGATTGCAACAAGATTGGAAGATTGTACTCCTCGTAGTACACTCGTCCTATGAGTATCGTGATTGGAATGATACAAAAGAAGTGGTAGGCATCAGTGAAGAGTCCCATGCCAGCTACGATGATGACCTTGAAATGGTATAACCGAGTTTTTGCAACAAGATTGGAAAAACTACATCGCGGAGCCTAACAAACACAAGTTGACCGATTGTAGTGCCCAGAAAAGCAACAGACAACATGATAGATTGTAACAAGATTGGAAAAATGTACGCCTCTTAGTACACTCGTCCTATGAGTATCGTGATTGGAATGATACAAAAGAAGTCGTAGGCCTCGGTGATGAGTCCCATTCTGGCTACGATGATGACCTTGAAAAGTCCCATGCTGGCTACGATGATAACCTTCAACGGCAATGTTTGAAAATTGTATTAGGTTAAACTATCGAGCCTACACACAATGTGAGACAGGAATACTTGAGCTGAATCTCTCATTAGAGATGAATGCTCAAAAGTTTAAATTAAAAAATGATCATTCAATTACTATGTTACATTTTGGATTAAACACTTAGATTTTTTAATATGATATCAAAATTAGAGTTACATCTTAGTTCAAACTCATTATTTCTCGTGTTAGTACTATTAGGACAACCTTTGAATGTGCAATGACTATTAGGGACCATGAGTCCCATATCAAAGAAGAGTAATCTTGAATGTGAAAAGAATTCGTAAATTAATTTTTGGGTTCACCTTTAATTGTAATAACCTAAGGATAAAAAAGAAAATTTGAAAAGGGAAATCATAAGCTCGGTTAATAGAATAAAACCAATTTAACCACAAAAACCACTCTTTCCTTCGCACCTGACGCTGATTTGAAAAAAGCAAAAAGATTAGGTAAATTAACAAGTGGATACAATTCCAAGATCCCATCCACCAGATTGTGATGTTCGGTCGCCTTCAACTCTCACGTTCCACCTTCTCTCAATTGCTGGAAGGAAACCGCGAAGCTAATGGTGGGTATGCATGATTCCATGTGCTACCAACAGCAACGCGGCGCCCAACATGAAAGAGATACGTAATGCAACCTCAACTTGTCTTCCCTGTTAATTGGTCCTCTAACATGGACATCGATGGAGCGAGGATTGCGGGGTTGCCAGATCGACATCATTCCAAATGTTGTTTACCTTTCAACGAGTGCCTAATTTTCTCTTATAATAATCAGAAATACGTCACAGATTATGTTAAAAGTAAGCTCCCGTCCCATATTCGAATTATGAAATAGGTAACATAGTGTATAAATAACTATAGATTAAGAGAATATATTGTCCAATGTATTTCATGTTTTTATTTTAAGTTTTTATATGACAATTTGATATATATGATTTATCCTTATGTTTATCTGATACATAATTATTATATCTAATCTTGTTGTTATTAATAAAATTTATTAGGATATCATCCATGTTTCTTAAAAATAAATAAATAACATATAAACACCACACGAAGTAAACAAGGATAGAGGATCGGCCCGACCCAGAAGAAAGTGGAACCAGATGGGTCTGTTTAAGGGCATGGCTAGCATCAGCGTTTACTCTAATAGACTACAATATTAAAGCGTTAGAAGAAGACCAATTTATTTGCTTTGAAAATTAGAGAAGGGCTCCACCAGATTGGCAGTTGAATCCTATGTTTATCAAGCATACTCATAATTAATCTGCTGAACGGTGCGAACCCTGAAAACTAATATATGATGTAGAAGTCACATAGTGTGTCAGCGGATTGAGACCAGTTTGGCAAGAAAGCGTCGTTTCGTGATTGGAGCACATGACCAGAAGGGTAATGGGTTTTGCTGAATATTCCGCGTGCTGTGGAGCGAGACAAATTGGGACAGCAAGTTGGTAGACTGTATAATTTTAATTTTTTTTTTCAATTTTTTTTTTAACAATGACATGTTATCGGGAGTATGGAGAGAAAATATTAATTCAGGTTTTGATAACTCATTATTATGTTTTTTAGATAATTAGGTTTTACTTTGTTATTTTCCTTAAATGAGACTTAGAGTTTAAATGATCAAAACCTAATAGTTTCGAAAACCCAATTGTGTTGGGATAGGAATTAAGGCTATTTAATAGGAAACTTAAAACTTAGGAAATAGTCCCATTGGAAGGGAAGTCATAATTAGCCAAATCAAAAGAATCAATGATAAAACTAACTTAATAACCAAGTCAAATATCTAAAACTACAATCTATTGCCAACAACTTAATTACTTTTTGTGGTTTAGTCACTTAATTCAATGGTGAAGTAAAGTACACACTCTAACCATAAATTTTAGAATTTGACGCCTCATGAACATGCATATGTTGTAATATAGAAAAAAAAAATAATAATAATAATAAAGAATTATAAAATATGAATGACTTCAACTAGTCATGACTTTTCAAACATCACGCTTAACTATGTATTTTCGCATTTACTAATAGTTAAGTTTTACTTATCTAAGGCATGATTACTATACCTAATTTTATTGTTTTTAATTTAAAAAAAAAAAAACTTAAAACCGTAGGACAAGTTAGACCTAAAATCCGGTTTGCAGCCCTGTAAAAGTTTGGTTGTTGCCCCCTCCGACAATCAATGATGGTAGTTTCCTGTAATGAAATATTACCCGTGAAGACCGGTGTGAAAGTCAATTACGTATGGTTGTATTGCATTCGAAACCATGGATTCTTCCGCGCTTCTTCCTTTCGCCGTTCCCTTTTCAAATCAGGAAGTCAAGTACGAACCCTCTTCACGCCGTAACCTTGCCACCTTCCATTCAACCCCAAAAAAGGCACCACATCCTTCCTCTGCAAGACTGTACACGCTTTGCTCCATCCATGGTTAACTTCTCCGTGACTCCTCTTCACGATCTAACTCCATTTGTCAAGCCTATCGTGCTGCGTAATCAAACAGGTGGCACGTTTTTCTCCCTCACTGACATGTTCGTTCCACGTCAAGTGGCTTTTACAATAGTGAAACAAGCAACACGGCATTTTTTTAATTTTTTATTTCGCGTTTACTAAATATGGGAAGGGTCGCGTGCTCGAAACGACAATTGATAAAATCGTAAAACGGTTAACGGCCAAGGTAGGTTCGGCAGGGGCAAACAGATTCTTTTGGCATATTATTTATGCTGTCGTTAGTTTTAGACTGTAGTAGATCCGGGGGTAGGCTACAATCAAGAAGCGTCGACCCCAGCATAAATATCTTGTCCTCACATGTTTGTAGATGAAAATTTGTGAAGTTTCAACGCCATGGATTGTGCCGAAATTAAATGGGAACGGTAGGGATTTAATGATGGCTATCACTGCTGGAGCTGGAGTCATTACGATGCACGTTAGGTAATCAATTTAGGCCGTAGATCAACCGCTATGTGATGATGGCCGAGATAAAGTACGAATGTTCAAGATGCAATTAATCAACATTGAATTCCGGTCTCCGAGCCGTAGACATAGTCAAACAAAGGTTTGAACGTCGACCGTGTTCATTGTATGGCTGCGATTTTCTAAACCCTAAAGTGGGTCCGGGAGAGCCACCTGGAGGAAAAGGGAAACTCTGTGTGGGTCCCGTTTCCTTATAGTGGGCAATAAAGAAATAATTTCCTATGCCTTAAAGACCGAGCAAGCGAAAGGGCAAAAGAAAAAAGCCGTTTAGAATTTTCCATAAAACAGGAGAGAGAGGGGGAGAGGGAGGAGAGAGAGAGAGAGTGAGGATACGTAGAGATACATACACATATCTCACATGGGAGGAGGAGTACAAGAGCTACCTCCACCGTTACAGCCTCCCTCACAGTTGTAGGTTAGGAGGAGGAGATTAAATTGGTGGAATTCTCTCGCACGCTCTCTGTGTGGCCCAAGCTGTGTGAGGGGGACTCTGGGCTTTGGGGATTTCTCTGCTGATCGGGGTCTCCGGGGAGGGCGAGAGAGTGATGGAGGAGTCTAAGTTGTGTAACGGGGGCGTCTTTAGATCTCTGCTCGCAATTCTCCAATGGTGGGCTTTCAACGTCACTGTTATCATCATGAACAAGTGGATCTTCCAGGTCCCTTCCCTTCCCTTCCTTCAATTTTGTTCTATTCCATTTCTCTCGATTGGGTTTGCCTTCTTCTTGCTCATGCTGCGAACTCTGTTTTCATGACGGATGTTTGGGAATATTTTGTACTTTTCCCCTTTTTTGTTTTGTTTTAGATGTGTTTGTCTTTGATTCGAACAGTGAGACTGTTGTTTGCTTGCGGGCAGGGCTACTTTTGTTGTCTCTCCTTTACCTTTTGCTTCTATCTGGAATCCGCCGTCTCAGGACTTTCTATTTGGGCAGTGCGAAATTTGATAGAATTTTGAAAGTATATGTAGTGCATAATACATGTCGTGTTGTGGGCTTTACATTAACACCGTCCTGCCGATACATTATTTTCTTAACTCGTTAAAATCCCTCAAGGAGGGGGAGGAAGTTGCTTGAATTGGAGGGTGCAGTGAGCTGATGATTGTTGTATTCGTTATCTTTATCATTTGTTGTTCTTGTTGGTGGCATCGAGCTTCTTTGCCCACGACATCACCTGCCTTTGTGTTTAACGAGCAAGACAGCTTATGGCAAGGCTGTTAATTTTGTTTTCCTTTGAGCCTCTGACTCTCTGTGGGCCTGAGTGTAGTAAGAGAACAGATCTACAAATTTTTTAGGATGTGTTGACAGATCTGTGTATAAGATTCGTGTATTAAGTTACTATAGGTAAAGTATTTATGCTTACACACAATGGGCGAAGTCAAGTGGGAGGAAAGTAACCAGAGAGATGACATCCTTAAGATACCATTGTAGCACTTTGCAGTTTTCCTTCATAATTGAAAGTTCTGAGATTTGTAGCAAGTTTCACTATACATCTGACGTTGATTTCCATTGCACGTCATGGAGAGATGGTTGATATTATTAGAACCTCGAAAGTTTTGGCTTATAATTTTGTGGTGTTCGTACTCTTCCCTCAATCTTTAGACTGGTGAGCCGCTTCGGGTGTAATCATGTCTCTAAATTCTTTCCCACTGACAATCTTTTTCAATATTGATAAAACTTTTAGATCTCAATAGTTAAGGCATAAAAGAAATCATTGTTAGGAGCTGTTGGATATAATTATATTCTCTTATGTGAAAACTCGATGGGTCAATTTGCATGCTCTGCTTGTTTCTTCTAAATGCGAAATGAAATTTAATAACCAAAAGGCCTTCTTTCCATTTAATTCAGCTTCATTGGCAGCTTGGAAATATTCTGAAATCGACATTCTGAAGGCATTTGGACCAGTTGTTGGTACATGCTATTGTGGTAGAAAATGATTATAATCTTAATCAAAGTTTTTTGGTCGTTGTGGATGAACTTATGAATTAATTTTATTGTTGGTTTCCTTTGAGACCTTATCATGGTTTTCTTCCTAAGGTTTCTTCAGAAGTTGTACAAAGTAACTTGCAAAGGAAACAGGTTTTGCTGGGGCAGAATCTTATATGAATCATAATAACTCAGTTTGAGCGCCTGCAAATTTGCTACATGGCAGGCAGGCCTGCTTTTCCTTTCTATTTTTGTCAAGACTGTGGTTAAACTGATTATGGGACTGACTGGCGAATTATAATTCATTTTGGACCAGAGTATGATGCTGCATGCAATTCCTTTTCTTTGGTGCTTTATAGACAAGTGGAACAGTGGTCAAACTGATTATTATTATTCTTATTATAATTTGTATCAAAGCTAGTGTATGTTTAAAAGAAATAGGATTATGGGGATCGAATTTTGAAATGAGCCAGGTGCGGCTATGAACAAGCAAAACTAATGAATTATTGTTGTGACTAAACAAGTGGGACGCTTTTACAGTTAATGTATTTTGCCACGTTTCCGATAATATCAACTGAAGGAATCTGTAATGGTCTCACTGGTGTCACCGTGGTTTTCAGAATTTAAAATGGGTTGTTAAAATCGTATACTGATTCATCATTTACCTCTTATTTTCCTGTTACTATTCAATTATAACCACATACAATAGTTGGAGAAAAGGTTTGCCTTATCCTTGCTATTTTTGTGAGTTTACTTGGTTATCCCATTTCTGATGTGATGTGAACTGATTTACAGAAACTGGATTTTAAGTTTCCTCTCTCAGTATCATGTGTTCATTTCATTTGCTCGGCTATTGGAGCATACCTTGTGATTAAGGTGCTGAAGCTGAAGCCACTGATAGCAGTTGATGCTGAAGATCGCTGGAGAAGAATTTTTCCCATGTCATTTGTGTTTTGTATCAACATTGTGCTAGGAAATGTGAGCTTACGTTACATCCCAGTTTCGTTTATGCAAACAATAAAGTCGTTCACTCCTGCTACCACAGGTGAGGTTCAAGTATGGATACCGTAAATGAAAAGCTGTGTCCTCACTTTATAGAATGGTTCTCAAAACTGTAGTATTACTATGTGTCTGATGTAGACGCTCTGAACAGTTGTCTTGCAGTGGCTTGTTTGGAGAAAAAGCTTTGACTGGAGAATTTGGGCTTCTTTGGTACCTATTGTAGGAGGAATTCTCCTTACATCAGTTACAGAGCTTAGTTTTAATATGTTTGGATTCTGTGCTGCCTTATTTGGTTGTCTTGCTACTTCCACCAAAACTATCCTCGCAGAATCTTTGTTGCACGGATACAAGTTTGACAGGTAATGTCTCTGTGCTTCTTTCTGTTTTCTCTTCCTTATCTTCTTGCTTTTTTCATTTATTTTTCTGGAAGAATCTCCCATCAAACTTCTTTTCTCTTCAACGTTTCATTAGTTCCTTGTTTATCTATTATTTTCAGTACAAGATATTCTAATACGCATGACCTGTGAAGTATAACTCATCGTGTCATTGAACTATGCAGTTGTACTTCTTTAGAATGTTCTTTCCTTGTGCAGTCAATGTAGCGAAGTCTTTTCATTCTTTTCTTTACCGTTGAGTTCAAGATTAGGTGCAGCCTCATGTAGTAGACCACTTGTTGCCTGACTCCTGTTCAGAGAAAAACAGCCTATAGTAAGCTCGGTAGCAAATGTTGGAGAATTTTGGGCTGGTGATAAATAAGTTCAAAACTAACTGGAAGAGAATATACAGTTTGCTTTGTTGAAACTTTGCTGATATATTAGTGAGAATGTTATCTTTGATAGATAATGTGGAAGTATGATTTGTGGTATAACTTTGCAAAGGACATGCCTTACAGGTCGTGTCCTAGCTGCCTAGGCATTCTATTTAGTACCTTACCCACGCAGGGACTGATAATGAGGGTGGGTATATGCGAAACTTCAGGCCCTTTTTTGTAGTCTTGTTGCATGAATTGGGTCCTCTGTTTCTTGCTGTTTTTAAGTTAAAGTTAGATGGCTTTCCCTTTCTTTTTTTCTTTGCTCTTCCGCAAATCTCCTTTGTTAACTTGTTGAAGCATTGTGAGATTTGATCAGTCATCAATGATGGCTTGATTTTGCTTATGAATGCTATGAAGACAGATCCGTGTTACTTGGTGTAATGCTTTTATATCAGACTACTGCATTTCCATTATCCATTATGTTCGGAAATTTTCATGCTTAGACGTAACTCAGTATAAGAATTTTAGGTGATGTTTTGTTTATTTAGATTTCTTAACACAACATGTCTTCGGTTTGTCCTTCCCTTTTCTTTTTCCAATGTCTTACAAGATAAAGTTGTCCTTGAAAAAAGTGCCAAGGAGTAAAGAATGAGTTTCTAGTAAAGGATACTGGATCCTGGATCCTGGAATACTTAAACAGTTATTGGTATATGGGCTGGGTTGCTCTTTCTAATTATATTCTGTATTGGTTCAGACCTAGGCTTACTTGGTGATTTCATAACTAAGGTGGAGGGTTTGTCACTCCATACCAACCTGTGACAAAATTTTCGACTTCTATTATTACTCCTTTCATTTTTGCAATTAAGTGCATTATAAGCTTATATTTAATTGATGTTCTTGCTATGATTATTTTTATTTGCAACCCTGCTGTCCAATCTAGCCACTTGAGTGGTAATACCATTGGTCTTCTCCACTTTTGCTAGCTTACTCAAGTCAATGAGTTTAATTTAAGAGTGTGAGACTGGGTCTTAATCTCTCTCTTGTGCTTTTCTGTGCATGCATTTTTGTTTGTGTTCGTGCATCTGTGAGTTAGATTTATGTTCAATTATCTAACTATAACTTCAATCTCTTTTTTGGTTGGACTGTAGCATAAATACGGTGTACTACATGGCTCCTTTTGCAACCATGATCTTGGCAGTACCTGCATTGCTGCTCGAGGGTGGTGGGGTCTTGGAATGGCTTCACACCCACCAGTCAGTTGCTTCGTCCCTGATTATTATCTTCAGCTCTGGGGTTATGGCCTTCTGTCTTAATTTCTCCATCTTTTATGTGATTCATTCCACAACTGCGGTCACATTCAATGTTGCTGGAAACCTTAAGGTGAGTTCAATTTAGCTGACTCAAAATTTGAACTGTCGAGTATACATCCTCACAATTATTGATGTCATTGTTGACATTGTACATTTCCACTTTGTGTTTTATTTATTCTCGACTCTAGAAGTATGTTTCAGTCCAATCAGACAAGACGTTCTTCTGCAATGTGAAATTGTTCAAGAATGCCATGTCTCTCATATGCAATACATCCCTCATTCATTTGAATCCTTGAATTTTTTGTGAACTCGGTTTCACTCAGAACTTCTCTTCTTTCCTTCATGTTCCACGTCAATTCACTAATTGATTCAATTGTTGCTGCTGATCGTATAATGCTACGAGTATGTTTAATTCATTTCTTCCATTTCCTTTATTAAATCTTCTTATGTATGTCATGTTTGGTATTGAACAGGTTGCAGTTGCTGTCCTCATCTCGTGGCTGATATTCAGGAACCCAATTTCAGGGTTGAATGCCGTTGGATGCGCTGTGACACTGTGTGGATGTACATTCTACGGATATGTGAGACACCTGCTCTCACAGCAGCCGCCCCCCGGAACCCCTCGGACACCAAGGAATCGGATGGAGCTGCTTCCCCTTGTAAATGATAAATTAGATGATAAAGTCTGATTTTTTGACAGAGTGATATGCAAGGATCCAGGCAGAGTTTGATAGGATAAAAAGGGTAAAGAAAAGAAGTGAACTCCATGTCGATGCCATGTCGATGCTATATAAACTTGCAGTAGTTCTCTCCACATTTTCAGTACTTGCGTCTGTCAGGATTATTACAAATTCTTCATGTTCTTATATATAGTGTCTTATTCTTCACCTGATTTATTGAGTTAATGTACTTCCACGTTTATAATTTCAAACAGGACTTTTGCTGTATTCACTTCCAGTATTAAGAGGACTGCTCATGGATTTAGTCATCACAAAATACTGGCAAAAATATTAAAAGAAAAACAATAGAGCTATCAAGAAAGTTCATTTCTTTCTCATATTTCACTTAAAAATGATTAAGAATCTAATAATTCTTGGAACGTTACTCATGATATAGTGCACACTGTTAAAAGGCTTAAAGACGCAATTCAAGAATTATCGTAAGTTAATTTGAGATTCAACACTAAACCTAAAACCTAACTATAATGTAACTTAAACCTATATCATGTAAAAAAAAATTTACTAACATCTAATTCAAAAGCCAACTCTGAATGATCCGATATGAAAAACCCATTATCTCCAATAGCTGAACTTCATCTTGGGCAAGAAGCAATGCAGGTCATACTCCGGCCCAACTTCACGTCCTCACTGGTCTCTCCGCAGTGGAGCTTTTAGTCAGTATTTATCTTTTCGGACACAAAACACAAGGAAGAAACGGCATTAGCTTTCTTCAAATGATATACTTATTTTATGTCACCCCCGGGAATTACGAGAACTTGGAGCTGCAAGAATTAGCCATATTATAAAATTTTCCTTTCAGCAATGGGCCCAAGGCGTAATTTTATTGGTCATCTAACCCAGTAAAGTAAGGCAAACAGAGTGGTCCTCTAGATTTAGAGACAGCAGAGAGGGTGCCGCTTTTATTTAGAGACAGAACACAAAGAGAGACATAGTTAGGACTAAGTAGTTACAGAGCTTCAGCCTCAAGCTGAGAAGCTCTTTTTTCTTGTTACAAGCGTTAAGCTAAGAAGCTAAATCGACAATATCTTCACGTATATGTATGTCATAATGAGTAGGATTCAAGGCCTAAGCCAAGAGCCAGAAATTCTTCTGCCATCTGCTGCTGATTAGGTAACCTCCCATGCCACTTCTCTGCTTCCTGACCCCAAAAGTCAAGCACTCCGCGTTGTTTATGCACTTCTCCACGAATTCCTCTGTGCTGCTGCTCCCTCGTAAGCTGCACAAACCCCACCATTATTAAGTCATAGAGAAGTCAAGATCTTTCTAAGTTTGGAACCAGTGGGTGGGAAAGGGAGATCAGAGGATTAGATTTGACCCACCAGCTGAAGATTGAAGATGGCTTCTTTTGTCCCAGCACCAGCACAGACACTTCCAGCTTCTTAACTTGACTCAAGACTGTAGACAGTCTTGGCCCTTGAATAACCAGTGCTTCTACTTCCACCTGTTCAGTCACAGAAAATTTATAGGCCATCTCTCTCTGTGAGGAAAAGAGGAGGGTATTTTCCAGCTAGAAGGAAAAGTAAATAAGGGATCTAAAAAAGTCTGCAGCTTCAAAAGAAAAAAGAAAAACTCTAGCTGTCAAAGGGGGGGAGAGGTTTTCTAATTGTTTTAAGGATACTGGAAAAGGAAATGGAATAGGAAAAAGAAAGAGAAAAACATATAAAACTGAAGATGTTCCTCTCTTTAGAAAGGAATTGGAAGGTAAAAGGGGATGGCCAACTTAGGATCTATGCACAGCGGCCTATCAAAAGCAGAAAGAAAAGACATCTCGTTTAAGAAAATCCAAACACACTTGAAGCAGCTTGGAATCTTAGACTGTCACACCCAAGGCTCAAAAATAGGAAGAAAAACACGCCAAACTCACTAGATCTTCAGTGTCAAACACGTACCTCAGGTCGACAAGCCCTGCAAAGAGACGCAAGAGAGCTTGCCAAGGAAGGAGACCAGGAAGAAGAAGAAGACTCGGACGCATTTTCAGAGCCTGTAATGGAAGCAGGAATGATCTGAAGGAGAGTGAGCAAATCAGTCTTGTTAGCTACGTGAGTGAGTGCCCACATCATCGCTTGCTTGGAGTGTGCGGTGTGATCCACCATCACCATCACTCTCTTCCTCGTCGCGATCCCGCCATTGTCTCCTCCATACATGTTAAGCCCTTCCATCTGCTGCAAACCTCCCTCGCAACCACGGTTTCCGCTCCCACCACCCCACCTCCTGGACGCTGATTTCCAACCCTCCCTTTCACTCAGTTGCCTTAAAAATGAAACTGACCCGAGCATCGTCCTTAGCTTATGATGCCCAACGTGTGTCAACAGGTTCAGCCTACGAGTAGAACCCTAGAGAGAGAGAGAGAGAGTGTCTGTGCCTAGGGGTTGTGTATAAGAGAAAGCGGGAAAGGCAATAACTGATGATGCAAAGCCGTATACTTCGTCTTTATGCAGGTTAAAGCGTCACGGGAATCGCTGCCTGATTATGGCTTCAGTCTGCATGGATCTGATAAACAATCACTACGGCCTGTTATGATGATGAAACAGACCATTATTTGCACTGCAACCTTACAGGCCTTTCAGATTCTTTTCCGGATTTTTTTAAGGCTTTCTCGTGATCTGTTTTGAATCCAGGGAAATACCTTGTGATGAACCCAAATAAGATATCATATCATCCATGACAATGCGTTACTGCCTGCCGGTCGGTGCACATGCTACATACTGGTCCTTCTTTGGACGGACTTATGTAAAGCCTTCACAATGCATTACATTACTGGATAGCTCTTGTATCTCTTGTTAACATCCTTTTTGAAAATTATCTGTCTTTATCTTTGTCCTTGTCCTTGTCCTTGCATAATTTAACATTCTTCATGGTGGATAATGCATTGTATTGCAGTCTCGTCTCTGTCTTTATCAAGATCTAAGTTTTGTCCAATCGCTTTAGGTCCACGATTTATTGGGACCAGCAGATGGAGATCAAATGGATAGCATATAACAGATGCAAGTTTGGTTATCTAATCTTATCAAAAAATTTGATTTAATAACAAAAATGCGTAATTTTTATGAATAAACTTTTTTAACATAATCTATTTAATTTTTATTATTTTTAAATATTAGCAGTTATTAAACCCCAAACATCATGATTTGAATCATAATTGATTCACTAAGTTAGTTGGCTAAGCAATTTCAAACATAATTTAGAAAATAAAATTTTTGTTATATAATTTTGGTTTGTAGGCTTATAGTTTAAATTGATAACCTATACTGTTTTAAAATTAAAAATTGCCAAGGTTTTAAAAAAAAAAAACTCGTAAGCAAGTCATGTAAGAAATTTATAATTCAGGTTAAGAGTGGTCCAGTTGCACATTTACATCCAACAAAGTCAATGACTCCCCAACAGTTAGTTCTATCTCATAAAACCTTAAGAAAAATTCGACCATAATAACTGCAATAGACCAATTATTATAACCAGGCCTATGCACGTGAAGAGTATGAAGTATTAAAAACAGAAACTATATATATCTGAATTCAGTCTGCTAACATTTTAAGGAATATTGATCTCGAGATCCTAAAAAATGTGCATTTTTTTGTCTTGAACGAAACCTAAAGTTGGGTATGAAAATCAATTTTCTGTTGGCTGCTGCCGAAGCTAATAGTGTACTCTACTGAGTCTGACCACGGAAGAACAAGTATTTCAGTGGATCCTTTTCTTTTCCGACCCGTCGGTATCATTCTTCTTTTTCCAGTCCCCAGTGGTTCTTTCTTCTGCCTGTGGGGAAGAACCTCAGAACTTGGAAAATATGTTTAATACACTTTTTTCTTTTGACCACATATAGAAAAGATTAAAAAAATTATTTTATTATCTATCTTAAAGTAAAATTCAGAATTAAAATGAATACTCTTCCAGTACTAAAAATATTGATATCTTGATATGTTTAGGTATTATATAAAAATGTACGAAAGCAACGTAACGGAGCAACGTGTTTGAAACAAACACGAAATTTGTTGTTGCTTGTGATTCAAACCCTGCAGAGGTCAGAAGGACAGTAAAAGAGGAGTTAAAAAGTAAAAAAAATTGAATGGAGATGTCAGAGATGTGCCTCGTGAATTGTGATCCCCTTCATGACCTCTGACGTCGTACTCCGAAATTATCGCTCCCGCTTAACTCGCCGACTGCACTTTGAACTCCCACCATGTCTTTTCCTCTTCCTTTTCCATATTTCTTTTTCTCTGGTTCTCTGACCTGACATGAAAATTTATCCCTCCACTCTCGCCGCTTGTAATCACCTTTCATTATTTCTGATATGACTAATCCTTATAACAGTAATCATGAATTAATCCTTCTTTACTTTAGATCTCTAATAGAATATTTCCCATTCCTGGCTAAAGACAAGCGAAGCGTTTCTTGTCGTGACATAAAAAAGACTGTGTGTGACACAGTGTTTGGGAAGGTTGCGTGCAACCCACAATGATTCGAGTGCAAGTGGTGAACAGTAGTGCATAGTTGAATGCACCATAAGGCTTCACAGGCGAAGATCTTCTTATACCATTGCCCATCCAGAAAAAGGTATCATCAGAATGCCTTTTTTGGAACTCAGTGCACGGGGAATTGGACTTCGCTCAAGAGAAGCAATGGAGAAACAGTCTTCGGTCTGAGAGAATACGGACGAATTAGCATTCAGCAGCAGTTGTCTTGCATCTCGTGAAGCCCTTATTATGTTATGGAGAGGAGGAAACTAATAAGACAAATAATTTAATCTGCTGTAGCCAACCACACGGGCCAGAATGACCTGAGGACACAGTAAATAGTTAATTTAAAAACTGGTTTTAAGCAAATTGACAATGATAACCTTGGGCCAACTTCTTAACATCCCTGGAGAACTTACAGGAGGCTAACCTGACCTGAACTTCCTGCTGTGTTTAAACCAAGGTTTTTGATATACAACAGACACTTGAGAAGAATATGGATCATGTTTGAGTACTACTGGACAATCAGTTGAGAAAATTTGGCGTCACTTTATTTTACTGACTTTCAATTCGGTAGCCACAGTCAATACAATCGAATCAATATGCGCTATACAATGAAGGAAATTTAAATGAATAATACGCCAAGCTGGCTTGGCCAGCTACTCCAGAAAGGCCCTTAATTGGGACTCTGGGTATTGAAAGTTAATGGGCTGCGTCTTGTCACACCAACCACCATAAATACTGAGGCTCACATTCGTGCTTAATATTTCATTGAGTGAAGGGGACCATAGCCACTTACCCTACATCGAATCATGTCAAATTCTTTATAACTTTATCTACCTAGCCAACAACCCTAACGTGGTATGGATGAAAGAGGTTATATCATCCATTGTGTTAGTTTGCCTAGTTGTCCAATTCTATCTAAAACTATCATCAACTTGGGAAGAATTCTTCTCAGAAAAATTTGGTTGATCGAGCAACAATATGTCGTCGGGTGACAACATTAATGAACCGGTGCACAAGTAGTGTCGAGCAGCCCGTCCCCTGCATTGAAATACCACAAAACTAACTGAGCAACTATTGCCAAGGATGATGAGCCACCATTTACGGGACATTGTGAACACATACCTCCGTCTTCTGGTCTTGTAAATGCCTTCAGACAGACGGGAAGCTTCTGCTCTTGAAATGTGGCGCAATGAAGAGATATACTCACAGGATGCAACATCTCTCACGTTCAAGTATGATCTTGTTGGAATTATGGAGTGGATAATATCAAAAGGACTTGACTTGATTTCGCTGCATTGGAGAATAAACTGTTTCTGTTACTAAAAGTGAAGCCATATCGAAACATGCTTGAATGAGTCATAAGACAGATTGATAAGAGAGCCAATTTGAAGACAGCTACTAGTTTGAATGGATCAAATAACGGACTGATTGAAAATAGACAAAAACATTGCTTAAAGATATGTAACTCGCACAAGGTCATGTTCAAACCTCAGATCTGCACTAGTTATGTTATAGCTTAATAGCGGCATGGTCCTTGGTATGGCATTAGCATTTATGATTACAAAATTCCTACATGGTTGTTACAATTATTCTCTCCCAAATCTATGAATTGAAAAAATGATTAGCTCTTCACCACTTTGCACAAGAAGCTAATAAGATAACTCAGTGGTAAGTTAGTAGCGCTGAAACCTCTCAATCTTGGGGGGTTCAAGTGTGTGAGTTTAGATGCATATGAATAGAAGAAAATAAAATTAAAATAAAAAAACCTTGCACAAAGCCAAAATGCAAATAAGGTTATAAAAGCAAAAGGGAAGGAATGATGAAGATCAAGAAGGAACTGGTTCCTGGCTAGAAGAAAAGCCCAAAGTAGAAAATCATAGTATTAAAAATTTCTATTCCAAGAAATAAAAAATTTAAGGTTATACATTTCTCTAGGGTTAGGGTGTAGAACCACCGTAAGATTTTTGGCAATTTGTAAAAGCAGTATGAGACATTACTATGAACAGATAGCTGCAATGCTATATATAGATGCTACTCGAATGTTATATATGGTTAAATCATCATAGTCTCAAAAGTTGAAAATGAAGAGAGGTTGAATAGAAATATTTAGCTGACAGTTCAACACTCCCCTTATGTGTAGGCTAAAACTCTCCTTCAACAAATACGATGCCAACATATGGAATAATAAATGAACACAAATCTCAAATCAGAATTCAAATTCAGCATGTTGGCTTTGATACTATATTAAATTATCCATTGTCCCAAGGGCATAAAGTAACGGAATAACCTCAATTTAATCATTCTACTAATATTTTAACAATAAGAAAACGACTAAAGAAAGTGAATTTAAGTTGATACCTATTTGCGCAATCATTTTTGGGTGCACTTGTCTCTGAACACCTTGCTCCGTGCAAAGTCCTACTTCCTCTCATGTCCTGTGCAACTAATTTACCCAATGCCATCATATTAGTCGTGGAGGCCAACATCGCCGCAGCTAAATCGACACTGCTCTCACAAGCAATCTCTGATCCTACAGCGGCTATGTCCTTTGCATAAAAGCAAAAACCATGCTGTGCAATTGTCGATGTCATCTGTATTTGCTCATCACACCAGTTGAATGTTTCTGATCCCTCAGAAGGAACCTTAGATGTTTCCAAAGACCCCTGCAAAATATCTAATCACCATAACGAACTACACATGCAAAATAAGAAGATAGGTTCATATCTTCAAACTTGAAAGTAATGACCCACTTACAACTAATGGGCAGGAAGAAAGCAACACATCAGCTTCTGAGATCAGACTGCTCATGCCATAAGCAAGTTTGATACCTTCAATTGCATTGTGTTGTTCTGCAGCAACATAAGGCCTTAAATTTGTTCGGCAGCTGCGAAGTTTTATCCATGACTCTTGTACTAAATTAGGCATCATCATTGAGCTAAGCTTCTCTACAAATTTGTGGGGCCTATCAAAATCCATGCGACTGCACTCATCCATCACTTGATAACCTCTTGTGCCCTCCACATTTACATCTTGAGAATCTTCGTCTGCCTCTGTATGAGAAATTTCGGGATTCATATCACAGTTATTTCCCCATCTGTGTATTGACTTGTCAAGATTGTCTTCTTCAACTGGTAATATGGTATGGATTGAATCATTACTCACAGAAAGTTCTATGGTATTACCAACATTGCCACAAGACACCGTTCTAGAAAGCATCTCTGTTACATCACCTATCACCGTTTCAGGAACAAATGATGACTCTGGCACACATGATACATCAAGAGATTGGCATGTTTCATCAATTTGCATATAATTTTGCCTAAAAAACTGATAACCTCTTTCCTCTAAACTTTCCACCCTAGAAAGTATCTTTTCAGTTAAAGGATTGAAGCACTTTTCTTTTAATGGAAGACCAGAGGGGAAGTTATTGTTGACTCCTAGGGATGTGTCATTATCAATATTTTTGTCCAAAACTACAGGACATCCAGTACTCAAATACTCATCTTCAGAATCAGAAGACAATACTACAGATTTCCTACTTCGCCGAGATAAGCATATGGGAGTGCCTGAAGAATTGGTTAATTCGTCAAATGGAGCAGTGAATTCATCGCAGTCTTCAACAGAGCCATTCATCTTCAACATTGCTAACTTCTTGGTCTCTACACTTTGTTTTTCATTATGATTTGTATCTAAACCCTTCTGCATTAAATTTTTGTCAAGTTCCTTCTCTACCATCCCCAATAAACCAGAACTTTCGTCCATCATGGATAATGACCTAGTCATTTCCTTCTCTATCAGCTCAGATAACTGAGAAGGGAATTCCCAGGGGATAATCTTTGGTAGTATCCGATGGGCAGCCCCAACATCAAATAGCAATGAACCATATGTTTTCTGCAATTCCTTCTCTGGACAGGCAAAAAATCTTGTAAAAAGTCTAATAAAAGATCATGCCTAGAAAAGAAACACAATCCAAATCAAAAGGCTTAAGCAGAGGCTCCAATTCATGTACCAAGCAGGAATATCAACACGTAAGAAAAGAGAACTCATTCCTATCAATGATTTAAGGCATAAATTTCCTGCGAAACATTTTTTTTTTTTTAAAAAGAAAGATTTTCTATCAAATCAAAGGCACCAATGAGGCTGTGCTAAAGGAGTGCAGAGGTGCTCACAGAAAGAAATAGCAAGAAAAAGGGGATGAAAACAGGCAAAAGCTTTAGTGGACAATGCAACAATGACAACTTTTGCAAGTTTTTTAAAATTATTATTGCCACCAGTAAGAACTAGATAAAATCTGCATACAAGGCCGTGCACTCATGCATTGTAGTAACTGACCTCTACTAAATCTTTTACCCTGGCACCAGAATTGAAGATGCATAATGATTTTTCGAATATCTCCATGGCAAGACACAACTAATCGTTCTAGTAAATTAGGATGGATGCTGGATCCTTCTGCAGCACAAACCTGCAGTGTATAATGAAATGAACTCAGAGGAACATCAAGATCCACAATATCAAAGATGACAGGAAATGAAATGTTGGAAGAGCATACCATATATGCATGCCGAAGAAGCTCTTTAGATGATGGCAATGTGAAACAAACCTGAAGCCTGTCCAAATTGTCAGGCAGGAGAGGATCGTTACCTACAATTACCAGCATACAAGTAAAAACAAAGAACTTAACTCAAAACCGATAATATTTCAAGTGATAATAAGACTATCTCTATCAGCAAGTGCTCTTACTATTGCTGGTCAGTATCAAGGGTCCCTTTGCTGTTTCAGCAATTTGTTGTATTGCAGCAACAAAACCACGATCCTCAAGAAATGTGATATCCACATCCTCAAAGAGAATCAAAGGTTTAACTTCACCTTGATAACAGGCAATTCCATTCTCCTTGTTGACAAATTGTGCTGGGGTTCCTAACCTATCGTGGGAAGCTTCCTCATCTGGTAAGGATATCACTTCAACCACATGGTTTTCAAACTCTTCCTCACCTTTGGGAATGGCCAGAGGAGAGTTTACTATGTCTTTTTTTGACAATTCCCCAATATGTCCTGATGGCCTGAAAAAAAAAAAAGCCATATATTGTAGGATACATGATCATAGAAACATACTTGGTAAGTATTGTCAAATAAACTAAATCCAGATCAAGAAAGTTGGCAGATTAAATATGCAGCCAGTATTACAAACTATAAACTAACAAACCTTTTGAGCCAGCGAGATTCTAGGGCCTCTCCAAACCTCTGCTTCACAAGAGCTCCATTCCGACAGTCTGATGCACTTAGCTAGTGAAACAACAAGCAAAACCTCTTCAGCTTTCACTTGAAAGGCTATTCTCTTTTTATTCTAGTAACTTTAACTATCAAAATCTAAAACAAAAGGCACTTGAATTGAATTTTAAGCAAAAGTTGTGATAGGAAAATTTGTTAACAACAGTATGGGTTATACCCTTACTATAAATGAAGAAAATAAATCTGCTCTATTTTTATTCCGGACTCATTTTTTAAGATTGGATAATTCAAAGCATTAATACAGAATGACAAAGGTAAAAGCAAACCAGCTACTTTTACCATCTGTGGCGTGAAGGTAAAACAAACAATTTCTCATAGAACTTCTGTAGAACAAGTGGACTAAGCGAAAGCTTTCATGACTTGGCTACTTTAGCCACAAAAGAATGCGGGAGCGGGTACAGTTTTTCCAATGAAAGCCTTGTCCGCATTTACCACCAATTGGCACTATTCACAATCTTTGGCCATAATCCCTGCGACCCACCAACACCTTCTTGGACCTACATGCAACCAAGTAGTGCATGGTCCACCAGAAGATACATGGTTTGGTGGAAATTGTAAGAAGAAGCATTGATGCACAAGCTTTTTTCCTTTGCAAATAAATACTTATTGAAAGTGCAGGACCTTGAGGGCATGGGAAAGTCACAAAAGAAATTCTTAAAAGTTTGTGACCTAAGATTTAATAGCCCAAATGATATTTATTAAACGGAAGGATAAAAAGATTGGCCGCAAAACAAGAGCATCCTAGGAACCATAAATTAAGCCAATTCCAGAACAACCTCAAAAACGAGCTACCACTTTCCCATTACATATTCCACACATTACTTGACAATTGCACATGAACTTATGTTAACCATATGCAGAACCAGGGATCCAGCATCTTAACTGTCCCCTTTGTGGTATATTCATAATAGGATTTTTAATATCATTATGCAGAACTGTAAAAGTTGTTATTGCCAAAAAATTCAACAACTACATCAAATAATTTCTGAAATACCTCCAAAACCTCAAATCCTTGCTCTTGTGCACATGCATAGATAGCAGCAGATTTCCCACTCTGCAACGCAAAGAACACACCTCTTAGTCACCAGCATAAATCTAAAGTATTTGCAGAGAAAAAGTATTGAGTTGGACAACATTTATGCAATAGTCAAAATGATATAGCACCTTCTGACCATCACAAGGAGCTATATTAGTTAAATAAGTAAGTTAGAGGAAACTACAAGCTTAAATTTCAAATTTAAACAGATTTTGCTAAATCAAAGAAACCAGAAGATAATGAACCTCGTATATGACGCATGTTGACACAGGTATTATAAAAAACCTCCTGACCATGGACAGGAGACTGCAAACTGACTTGAAAGTACCATTCCTGATTCCCTACCTAACTGTATTCACCTCTGAGGACAATCAGTTAAAAGTTCTAGCATAGCCTCCCTTCCAATGATTCTAAAAGAAGAAAACAGAACAACACATGCAGTGGCTTCCATCAAAGTCAAAGTCCTCATAACAATAAACGTCAAAATATTAAACATCAGACCTGAAAAGTAGTCATTATATCCCCTAGATAGACATCTTTACTACCAAAGAAGCACTGGTAAGGTCACAACTACTGCATCAAAAGACTATTGAGAGGGGGAAGAAGCGACATAGCCTATCTCCTCAAAATTCTCCCATGTGAACGAAATCTTTTCAGAAATATGGTGTGAAAATAAATTTTATGAAAGTTTTTAAGTAGCGATGAATATGAGTATTCTCCATCAACCAAGACTCTCCTAAGCAAGGGTCACACTATCTGTAATAACATGTGACCATTCCTATGGCTCTACTGTATTCATAAGGGAACCAGGTACATAGAATGCGACAAAAACTTAAGCTGGCTGTCAATCTACCATGGCCTTTGCCCTTTATTAGGGTTTAATATAGCCAACCCCAGGAAAGACAAGGACTCAGCTGAGTTGAATTGAGACCTTTTGTTTCAAGATCGCCAGCTTCATAGCATTTCTTTGAATTCATACACATCTCCACAAAATAATAATAATAGTAAACCAGAAAAATTCAAGATAAAGCAAAATTTTAAGTTAAAATATAAATATTAGGACATACCCCGACTGGTCCAGTAACTAAGAGAACATTCTTTAGGGTAGCATCTTTGTCCATTTCTTCTGAATCAGAGTTGTTCTGAGAACAGTAATAGTCATCATTTCGCACATTACATTGACCACCACCAGCCTGGTCTTTGCTGGGACGGAACACTTTTGCACGCCAAAGACATAGCCAATCACTCAAAAACTTCACAGCTTCTTCATTACCACATACCTGCAACACAAAAATATATTATAAAAAAGCAGAAGTATATCATCCCTGATGAAAAAGCAGAGAAGTGGAAAGAGATGTCAAATCTGATCATTGCCATAAAAAACTGAAACACAACTTCAAAATGAATGAGAGACTGGCTCAAGCTATCTGACCTCCGCGGCCTTCTTTGGCTTATACTTATATGTCCATAAGCTGTCCTTGAGCTGATTACCAGGATCAGCATTACATGACATCATCCCGCAATTACTGTAGTAGTGATACCGAATTTCAATTTTTAGCAATTCCGGCTGTGAACCATCCATAAATGATTGAAAGACTAATAAACATGTCTAAAAGTATATGTATAACTGGGAAAGGCAGCAGATAAGACACTTTTACAGTCTAATTTTAAGAAAGATAGCAGTACTTTTTGTTTAAACAAAAGCCTATTCCATGTTTACACAACACCGGTTGTGTGGGAGAAACTGTCAAGAAGTCAATCAATAACTTTGTGAAACCAATTTCTATCATGCCTCAATAAATGAATCTCCAAATTTCATGTGACAACAACAACATTGCTTTCCAATCAGATAGTTGAAGTGCAGAGATGGATAAGAAAACCGGTCAATCACATCATGCAGTAATTTTCTAGAATCACTAAACTTCATTTAAGATGTGATTCTCTAAATGCACTCCAAAACTGCTGGGGATACAACTTACTCAATATTTGCTTCCATCTCACCATGTACAAAGGCTAACAACAGTTTCCTACTTAACTTTTGAACGATAAGAATCTTAAGCTATAGTTATAATGGTATCGAAGGTTTTTGAGCATTTAGTTTTTGCAAATAAGTCTCAAAGGAATCTTTGGTAGTGAGTTGCTAATGCAAGGACAGGAATCAAGGAAAAGCAGTCTCAATAATTTACTTAGCAAGTGAAAATGGAAACTAAAGTTTGTAAATATAACAAGAGAAGGATAAAGCCCTCAAAGACATGGGCAGAGGACAATACTGATTTCACGCCTCCTTGAAGTTGAGTGAATTCGAGCAGTATACTTACAGGAGCACTATATATATGGTTATGATGGAAAAACTAAAAGAACCATAACAAACTGCAGCAGACTCGACAATAATCAAAAAACTTTATTCAACAAATTGCTGAATAACAAGCAAGACACAGATAAATGGAGATTAACTCTTGTGAATATATATTGACAATTTGAGTACAAGATTTTTGAAGATTTTTTACCTTTCCTGAAGAAATCTACATTGCCCCTCGATATCTAACTTCCTTGGGGTGCTGATATGCCCAGAAGATAGCCCCAGTTTATCCAACTCATAGTCCTGTCAGTAATTGATATAGATGGCAGTAAAACCATTACATTATAAGTAAAGACCTAAACAAAAAACTCAGTACAATGGTAAGAAACAACTTTCCGGGGATCAAAGGGATGTAAAAGGAAGAATAGGCCTAATAAGATTAATAATGCAGTACGTACCAGTTCAGGTGACTGATCTAGTTGACTATGATGCAGATCCAAAGTCACTTCGTTGTGTAAGGTTGACACATCACAGGGATATGAAACGATAGGAAGCTTGTCAATGAGCAAAGGCCCAACAAAGCTTTTGTGAACGAATAATGATGTGTTTTCCACAAAGGACCCATCACAGAATGTCCAGTTTTTCCAGTCAAGAGATGCTGTGTTGTCCTGCATACCCGAAATTTAAAGTTTAACTATAGTTAGATAGATAGATAGAGATACTTGGGTTTGATTAGTCATGAGACCATTAAATTGAAGCTAACTGGGAAATCCATACTTGAGCCGTTTCAAATACATGTATCGGGCCACAAGTAATCCCTTTATCCCCTCCCTCAACCATGCACCAACTACCCTCAGCTTCAGTAGCCTCCTGATTTTTCTTGCCCACTTTCCACGATGAGAAAAAGGGATGTATTTGCTTCCCAGCAAACATCCGCGAATTTTCCTGATTAAACACAAAAGAAAGACACTTAGAACTACGTATGCATATTACAGTGCACATACGTGAAGCAGGTAAGCCCAAGTATAAACAATTTTAAGATTGAAGCCAAATTTTCACGCATCTGAAAAATCCAAAAGCAACACCAAAATCACCAAAAGGTACGAGTACATCAAGTCATTTGTAGTTTTTTTGTTTTCCTCCTGTTTGTCGATAACTAATTCATTAGTACTGATACAACGAGGAAACAATAACCAACCATTGACATGTATATCCGATAACTAAACTTCAGCAATTCGTGCTGAATCCACCTATAAAAAAATTTCGTAGAACACCAATAACTAAAACCGGCATGATACATCGTGACTGACCTGCGCTGACATCTTTGCCTCTAGCCGCAAGTCAGGAATTGGTGGCGACGCAGATTCACACTTCACTGAATTAGTCAGTGTTTTCTTCGGTGTAGTATTCACCGGTCGCTTCTCCTTTGACTATTAAGAAAACAATTTGAATTAGTGGCAGTCTTCTCTATTTCTGTTATTTTCCAAAATTTTCTTTGTAAACACGCACAACTACCAACTCTTAACGATTAATCTACGACAATTACCAGAAGTAAGCCAAGTAAGCATCAAAATTATCGCGTAACTCACCTTCTTAGAAGCTCTGGTTTGAGGCATTGTCTTTCCTTTGGGCTTCCTCTTGTTCCTGCTCTGACTCCGACAGAAGTCCTCGTCCTCACCGTCCTCATCCTTCTGATCGCCGTTCTCTTCGCTCCCCGGGGGTTTTTGCACGAAAAGAGTGGACTGAACCAATCTCCGGCGAACACGACGCCGCACCGGCGACCGGGGATCTTTGGTTCTAAGCTCCGTCGCTGGCACAGGCTCGTCTCCTTCCTCGACTATGTCCATCGAATTAGGGTTCTGAATTCCAAAATCAGAGTTACCGAGAGAACAAAAAAAAATTTTGGTGTAACGAATTGAAAATAATTCGGAGAGAAATTCGGAGGGAAATCGAAGTTCGTTCCCGCCTTGGAGGAGAGAGCCGAAGTGAGCAGCGGGCGAGTGATGGTTACGGTTCACCTGGAAAGTCAGGTTTCGTTGGAGTGATAATTACATGAATTTAATAAAGGGATTGTGCCGGCTTCAACTGGTGGGACCAGTGGCCAGTATTCTCCGGCACCTTTTTCTTTTCTTTTTCTTCTCGAACCCTGACCCGTGGACTCGCGGGTCAGGAATCCTGACCCAGACTCCGGTAACTTGCTTACGGATCGTATACGAGAGTAACAAATGTTCGTGTTGTCGCGTAGAATACTGCAGACTAACATTCTTTATGTTATTGTAATTGACGAAATTTTAATGCCTCGCAAAGCAAAGTTTGAGAGCCAATTTGGCATGCCAGGGCTTAACAAAAGCCTTACACAATGGTTTTAAATTATGTATCTGTTTATCTATTTAGGTAAAAACATAATCTTCTTTAAAAGTCCATTGAAAAGTATTGATATTTTTTTTATTATAATGTTGATTTTAGATAATATTTTGATACTGTAAAATTTATGCCACCCAATTTCAACACGTTAAGGAAATTTCTCTAATTCTCTCTCAATTTTTCTATAATCTTCAGTTTTTAAACTGATATCAAATAGAATAAGCTAAAATATACCCATTGATTACTTATAACACGAATATAATAGTTAGTTTACGTATTTGCCACTATTTCCACACAATAACTAACAAACATCTTACTAATTTTCATTCTAAATTTCTAACAATTTTTTTTCAAAGTTTATTTACAAATAAAATGATGTCACACTTGAACTAAGTTTTAATACTATGTTAAATCTTTACTTGCTAGTAAATGAATGTAACATTTTAACCCATGCTCTAATATAACACTATACTAAACTTAATCACGTACAAAAAACAGCTAAAGAACATAAATTTTTTTATGAATTTAATTATTATATAATATTTATGTAATGTAAAATTGATGTCATATCATTTTCATTAATCTAACGTTATTGATATTTTATTTTTTTTACTTTTTAAATTTATGAGAATGTATTCCTCCCTTAATATCAAATTTCAGGTGAAAAAAGTAAACATTTTTAACATTCACTATATGTATATCTCATACTCTTTCTCTCAATCAATCATGCTTCCAACTATTAAAAAAAAAACCATCATAATAAAGACGACAAAGAAAATGATGGTTGAAAACAGTGCTACACAAATCAGTGAATTGTAGCAGGAACATTTTCCTATTTAACATCGAAAATCAAGACATGTCATCGTAAGATGCATATTGTTTGTTCGACACACCCATCGAAATTAAAAGTTATAGCTTTGCTTGCGCACCTTCGTTAGAAGAAGAAATTACCACTGTTAATCACCGCCCACTGATTCGAATCACGCTGCGCGTGGAAACAATCGCGTCTAGCGACCTCAGCGGCGGACGTTACGCTCCCTAATGTAGCGTGGGAATTTCACTTACCTCCCAACAGTAAGAAAACCTGAAATTCTTGCGCGCATGCCTGAAAAGCAAAAAAGGTGTATCCGGGAATCCTTTAACGTGGGGCTTGTTTGGAACCTGGAATTACCAAATCATTCATACTCAACGATGGTTCAGGTGCATTTTGGGAAGGGCAAATTAGTCCGAGGGGAAAGTAAAGTTCGGACTCCAAGCTCGAGGATCTGACTAGTGTCTGGTTCACTCGAAGCTGTACATTTTGTCCACTCCCGAGAGCTACTTCCTCCCAAAACTTTCCCTTCTCCAACCCGACTTACTGTGTTTCGAGAAGGATGAGAGGCAAAATCTCAAACCCTAAGAACCCAGAAACCCAGCACGAGCTCTAATGCAGCATTGGAGCTAGAGAGAGAGAAAAAGAAACCATCTTTTTTAGGTGAGGAAAGTTGTACCAATCTTCTACCGGTCTATCTGGATTCCTTGTTTGGTTGGGGAAGAAGGTAGAGGAAGCAAGACCATAGTGCCAAACACCCCCAAGCCAGGGGCAGAGTATGTGCGCTTAGAGGCCTCTGTGTAAGAAAGGCAGAAGAACCCTGTTTTAGTTTCCAGAAGGGAAAGAATGAGGCACCAAAAGCCTATCCTGAACAGCTCCTTGTTATTGCTTCTTTTGGTCCTCGTGTTGACGAAAGCTGGTGTTGTGAGCTCAAAATCCACCATAGAGCCCTGCCTGAACGCCAACAATTGCAACGCCTTGCTGGGCTACAGTCTCTACACCGACCTGAAGGTTTCCGAGTTGGCCTCCCTCTTCCAGGTCGACCCCATTGCAATTCTCACCGCCAATGCCATTGATATCTCCTACCCGGACGTCGAGAACCACATCCTTCCTGCCGAGCTCTTCCTCAAAATCCCCATCACCTGCTCCTGCGTCGACGGCATACGCAAATCGGTTTCCACCAAGTACAAAACCCGCCCCTCAGACACACTTGCTTCCATTGCCGATTCCATATACTCGGGTTTGGTCTCGGCTGACCAGATTAAGGAGGCCAATTCGATATCGGACCCCTCAGTTCTCGACGTGGGGCAGACTCTTGTGGTGCCACTCCCGTGTACCTGCTTCAATGGGACCGATAACTCGCTGCCCGCTATCTATTTGTCATACGTGGTCAAGCCTGTGGATTCCTTGGCTGGGATTGCAGCACGTTATTCGACTACTGTTACTGATTTGATGAATGTGAATGCGATGGGGAGTACATCTATCAAGGCTGGCGACATCCTTTCTGTTCCATTACCAGGTCTAATTGTGGTTTTCCTTTATCTGTATGTGTTCGGTTTCTGTACGAAGCATTATATGACTTTCCATGCCTTTGTTGGTTTATGATTCGTCCCAATTTTGTAGCGGTTTCATGGACTTAGCATTTCAAGCTAGCATTTCGTTCTAATTATGTCATTTCCTGATTTTCAAAAGTTAGCATGGTGTTGCTTATCTCTCATTGTTTCACTTAATGGTGATTGGCTGATTGCGTGAAATTTTTGTCAAGCACTCCCTGTTGTTGTAACTTATCCATCAATTCATCTCACCGCGGGGATGATGAATTTTTGTGGTTTGGCCTCAAAGAAAATGACATGGTTTAATTTGTTCTCCAGTTGTTTGAAAATTTATAGGATCTTTTGTTTTCCGGTAGAATTTGTGTTGTTGTTTCTATAGCAAATGGCCATCGTGGTAAGGCGTTCAGTTCGTTTCTTGTGTTACAGCATGTGCTTCGAATTTTCCAAGATCTTCTTCGGATTATGGCTTGATTGTGCCAAATGGGAGCTATGCCATTACAGCAAGTCACTGTGTGCAATGCAGTTGTGGGCCGGGGAACCTCAAGTAATTTGTGCAACTCTTTCCACATTTTGATTCTTTTGTCGGTGTTGACTTTGATCTTTTTGATGGTATAAGTTTTTCAAATTCTAGTGCTAATTAGCTTTCCTATTTGTATTACAGGTTGTATTGCATGCCTGCTTCATTAGCTGTTTCTTGTTCAAGCATGCAATGTCGAAGCAGTAACCTTATTGTCGGAAATACTACAGTGCAGCAAACTGGTGGTGGTTGCAATGTTACTTCTTGTACTTATGGTGGTTATGTCAATGGAACAATAATCTCTAGGTATGCTTGTCCTTTATGATTGTATGACTCTCACTTTTCTTATCTTGCTACCATATTGAAATGTAACATCTTCAATGGAGCTTTGTTTGATGGTTAGGCTGATTTAGTATTGTTTGTTTTGCAGCTTGTCCACATCTCTCCAACCTCGATGCCCTGGTAAAAGTTTTTCACTGTCTACTCATAGAGCACTGATCTATAAACAGCATGTAATATTTATTTGTTGAATTGTTCCTCCTTTTCATCCGGATAAAATACTCCCAGAACCTTTAACTAACAAATGTTTATAGTCGTAGCTGTTTTTGAGAAAAGCTACTTAACGGGGTGGACTTTTTCAGTTTTGGTAAAAAGTCAAACTGCTTGGATTTTAAAGCATTTATGCAGATCAAACTGATTATTCGTAAGAATGCCATATTAGGAAAATAACGGATGGTTGGCAATTTCTTTTACATTATGAACATGATTAAAAAATTCGGCTGACATAAAAAATCTTATTACTATTGATGACTATTGATATCTGATTATTCACAGGAAGCTTCATTGTGGGCTTCTTTCTGCAACTCTTAATTCTTTTTTGATTTTTTTTTTTGAAAAAAATGATGCAGCGGCCCAGCAATTTCCTCCACTTCTAGCACCGCCTTCTTCAGTAACCCATGATTCAATGTTTGCGCCTGCACCTGCACCTGAATCTGATGGTTCTGGAACAGCAAGTCCGAAGTCTTCAGTGCAGCCAACAACAACTGGAACAGCTTCACAACTTTCCCCTACAGGCAGTCCCATTGCAACTGTTTCTTCTGATGCTCGCTCCTTGGTGAATCCATTAGCCACTTTTCCATCAGCGCTTCTCATATTTTTGCTTGTCAAGTTCATAATGCCTAGGTCATTTTAATTTTTCAGATTAACGGTATGCCTTGATGGTGGGGTTTTGTTCGTTGTGGTTATTTTTTTGATTGGTCCCACTTGTCTGATGTACTTAACTCTTAATTTATTTGTTCTTCTGTCAAAACTGATTTGTGGATTCAATGAATCTTTGGTTTTCTAAATGCTCCTTGTTCAATGAACAAGTGTTCAATCATACTGTGCTCGACCCCTTTCCTTTCTGCAATCTATACTTGTTATAATTAACAGTGTTAAAAGACTCGTTTAGTGGACTCCAAGGCCTTGGAGAATCGCTTGTATGATTGTGGCTGCTGCATCTTTAATCGACTACCTATTCTTTTGTTCTACTCTTAGAAAAAAAAAAGTTTTATCGGCTATCTGGTTTGTAGGAATGCCAAATATCTTAATTTTAAGCATGATCCGTTCTTTAAGCGGTCTTTTCATGGAATTCTCTGTAAGATGCTGCAGTACTTAGTCGAAACCGCTTACTTAAGCTTCTCTCTTGTGGGAAAGGATGCTATTATAATGGTTGGAATTCAGATTTGTTTGACTGACTAGCTTGGGTTGCAGGGACTAATCCCATTTGCTGTAGAGGATGCTGTTACATGATTGGATTTCAGCAACATCAAACTCAAAACAATTAAATTTTATTAGCAATGTAGTGTACAGAAAACAAATCAAGCACCTGGGCAAAATTCAAAAAACTGTCTTTTGTACTAGTATCTGTGGAGGCTCCTCACTGCTGTTTCTTCATGCAGTAGAAGAAGTAACTTTGACGTGTTTGACTCATCTATGGGGTTTCCTCTAGTTCGTCAGGTAAAGAAAATTTCCCCCACAATTTGGTCTTAAAAAACATTTGGGTCGTTGACAAACTACTGAAACGTTATTGATACACTGAAGGAAAACAGACTCAGATAAAGCAACTAGAGCTGGTTACATGTGGTAGGAATAAAGGCCACGGTTTCCTTCGTAAGATCGTGGACAACCAACATGTTCTGCTGTTGGAAGTTGCCAAATATTGAGAGGGCACCGGACGGTGCTATTGCCAAGCAGGTGACTCCCATGGTCCGGTCCACTAACATATAGTTCTCCTGTGGCAGCGCCAAATCCAAGCCCTGAAAATGGAAAGTCAGCGCAGGGACGCCGGTGACACCAGCATCATTGTTTGGCAATGAAAAGCAGGTATCCAAACCTAGCATCCCCCTCCTCGAAGGCGTTAGCCTCGTCTGCAGGACAAACTCTCGCTTCAGAACATTATATGCATCCTCCTGTAGACTGGTGATGGTGGTTCCTGAATCGATGATCACACCACCCATTCCGTTGACTAATTGGAACGCATCTCTGGGAATGTTCAAGTGGGTACTGCCAACAGAGATGCCCAAAAGAGATACGTAATACAACGCTGGTTCCGTTGGATTCCTCACCAATGGGGTGCTCTTGATGGTACTGTATGGGGTCTTTAATTGCGGCAGGACTCCGAGGAAAAGGGTGCTTCTACTTGTGTCGTTCACCGATGTTAGACAGTAGGAGAACGTTGGGACTTTGAGTTGTGTAATTAAGGACGAAGGTCCACGGCCGATTCCTACTATCCCGGCGGCATGGTCCAACCCTATGCCCTCGTTGTCCACTCCGCAGCCAAACCCGATATTTGGCACAGAAGCTTTGCCCGCCGAGTCTGGAAACCGAAAGGTCTCCGTTGCTAAGTAACCCTGTGAGGAGGAGTCGTCCCCGTAAAGAGTGGAATACTGGCAGCCATTCGAACACTTGTTGTTAGGATAGGTCTTACAGAACGCATTGTCGCATGCAACCTTGCTGAAGGAAGACGATAGCGCCGGGTCGAAAATTGGAGTCGGTTGTTTGAAACAGGTGGTGCATGGTTTGCATTGCGTCCATATCAAGTCACTACCCGTGTCCACCAGGGCGTGGAAAGGCACCGGCGGAGTCCCTAACTGCAAGTTCATGAAGAACGCCCCATCCCCTGCTAAAATCGGCGTCCTAAACGAGCTGTCTGCTGCTTTCGACACTAACAAAGCACTTAACCTGTCGGTCCGGGCTCTCGCCCGTTGGACGTCTCGTTGGATCAATTGCATACCGGAGAGATTTTTGCCATGATCCACGCGTGTTAGGGGTATCCGGAAGGTCGGGAACTCAAGGGCGGTCACGTTTGACACCAAAGGCAAGATTACCAGCATCACAAATTGCAGGCTGGTTCTGTGAAAAAGTGCCATTTTTGCATGAAAGTTCAGGGAGACCTACCCAACAAGAGAAATGGCAGAGAGACTTTATAGAGACCCATCTATGTTCTGAACGCCCCGGTGGTATGAATCTCCTCGTGGATGGGAGCATGATCCGGAGAAGTTGTGTCAAATGTTCAATGCTCGGTCTGGCCTCGGCGATGAACCAGTCAGACCTTGCCCAAATTAGCAAAATATCTTCCATCATCCAATCGGCTTCGGTGTTATAATGAAGTCTCAGTTGAAGCCTTGTGAAACATGTTCTTGAGGTCCAACCTTCGCGCTGTTCCACGGCCATGGAAGTCGGGCCTTCGTGCTCTCTCGTCGCTTCCTCACATCAATGGGTGGAGGGTTGACAATTAGGATCGTTGAATGGTCAATTACAGTCAAGTTTTATAAGAAACTTATTTATTTTCTTCCTTATCTGTTATTTTTACTACTACATAAGTCTAGAGCATTTAAAATAAAATTTATAAAGAATTTTGTAATTTGTGTAGGGCAACAATAAACAACATTTATTAGTCAAAATTTATCACATGACCATCCTTTAACAATATGGAATTATTCAATGTTGATTGTTACAAAGTCCAATTCTTCGGCAAAAGCTAACTTAAGGAAAAATAGACATTTATATATTTAAAACCACTTCGTAAGTTTTATTGCTTGTCAATATAAGGCAATTCTATGCTAGTTTTGACATGCTTATTAACCTCTTTGACCATATTATGACGCAACTTATATTGCATAAATTTTGATTCATATCCACTTAGGTGTTAATAATTAATTGAGTTGATATTATATTATAGAATTTAATCATTCAACAAAAGATAGCGATGAAAGTTGAATCATTTATTACATACATTACTCTACAATATCATATCTTAACAATGTGAGACAACTCTGTTGGTTTTAATAAGTTTTCTTATCACAATGACACAACCTAAACCATATTATGATGCCAAGTAACACAATCTAATCAATCTACCAAAGTTGGGTTAATACGATGATAGAATTTACTATGCATAACTATCAAACATTCAAAAGTTTAGAGAAAAAATGAAGCACTACAAAACTTGTAGGGAAAAACTAGATTATAATTGTTATTCTACTTTTTTCATACAATATGTTATTCTTCCTTTTATAATTGTCATCCCCATTATTGTTGTTTCATAATGTCTTCGTTAGTCTCTCTCTTTATATTCTTTGGTTTTGTCTACAAATTCATGTACGTGTATCTTCTTCCCTTAATTTTTAATCATTTCTTTTTTTTCTTTTCTAATACATGTATTACTTTACCTTTTAAACTATTTCCAACAAATAATATCATGTATAGCAAAATTTCAAAAGTAATATATGATGCATAAAGAAAATAACTTCCCATGATTACTCCACAAAATTCAGTTAAAATTAGGCCACTGATGAATGCAGAAGCTCCCTTCTTCCTTATTCGAGAATTCCGATTTTATTATGAGGTATTTTACCCACCTGGAAAGTGCAACGCCAGCGTTTGTTCTTCGACCGGTACTCTCTGCAGTTCAGACATTCATCAGAACGGGAGAGAAACAAACCGCAGGAGTGAGTAAAGGACTGTGGTGCTCGGGAGCTTAAGGGGGTGTTCGATCCTGAACAACTCCAGAGAAACTCGACAGGAACGCATAAGCATTTAAATTTCATGGCCTCTGCACCTTCGAAGCTCTATGCAGGTTCCTCTTTCTGTTTCTCTACTTCCATTTTTTTTTTCTTTTTCTCTATCTTATTCCTTGTTTGTTGTTGGATTGCGTTGTGGCAGATGATGTCAGCCTCCTGGTGGTTTTGCTGGACACAAACCCTTTCTTCTGGAGCTCCTTCTCTTTCCCTTTCTCCAAGTTCCTCTCTCACGTACTCTCTCGCGACTCCGAACCCTAACTATCCAGTTGATCTAAACTGAAGTTTACGCTGCATTTTTCTGGCGAGGGGAATAGTGGTCAATTGGGTTTTGGATTCTCAGATTCTGAGTTTTTGCTTCAGGTACTCTCGTTTCTGAACTCGATCCTAGTTCTTAACCAACTCAATCAAGTAGTGGTGATTGCCACTGGGTGCAATTCCTGCGCCTACATCTACGACTCGTCTACGGCGACGAGCCCCAGTGCCGAGAGCGGAAGAATGCCCGCTCTCTGCTCTGACTTATTGCAGAAGTTGGAAGATTTTGTGGCCAGGGATGAGCACATGGGCAAGCAAGAATCTTTAGGACGCACCTCGTCTTCTCTGCTATCAGGCTCCTTGTCTATGGCTCTTTGTTGTATCCTTTTTATGGTAAATTTTCACTGGCCCTTGAAGCTTAAGCCGATGGAAAAGAATGAGTTTAATCACCTTGTCAAAACACAAAGAGAATGAAAGGCTCTGTTGGGCAGCATGGAGATTATTTGGGGTTCCATTGGATTTCACTGCTATAGATTTTGATGCCAAGTGTAACAGTATGAATCAATCACAAATGTGGAATTTGTACATTTAGAAATGTACAAGGTTCAATGCATCCGTTGATATTTCTTGGATCCCTGAAGTTTGTTTTACTTTTACTTGATCAAATGACTAGATATACAGAGGGTTTTTCGTTCGGGACCACTCCATCCACAACCTCGGGTGAGTACTTATGGCCTTATTTAAAGTTATTTGATGAATCGCATTAGCTAGACTGCTAGTAATATGTTGTTTGAGTTATGCCCTGAATTTGAAGACGGTATTGCATGACGCCTTGTTAACACTTTCTACTAGGATCAAATAGGCTCACATATTTTTACCATTCGGCAATCATAGTCATTTTACTTGCAAATTTCAAATATGTTAAGGTGTTCTTTAAGTGCAGTGAATCAAGTTTAGTGGAGTGATGTTGATATTCGGAATACATGAGATACTGATATTATGCCATGATGATATGTGGATTAGCTACTATAATCTTCTGTGGTTTGTAGTACCTATAGCTGTCCAAAAATTGATATGTTGGTTCTTATTGTCTTGTCAAAATTATACAAGAAGTTGCTAGTTATTGGTGCCCTCAAAATGGTAATTATAGGCAATGAATTTGGAGCATGAATTAGATTATATTGCCATCAAACGGGTGAAATTTAATTCCACAACCTTATGTATTGGGGAAACTCCAGTATAATCAAGCACCAGTTAGGCTTTCAGATATCTCTATCTCTTTTGTACAAATTCCTGTGGATAACCTGTGGTATTGTTTCCTATTGTATGTTGATTGGGGAGCTCTCAATATCATTCAAAGTTGGCATATATTTCACTGAACTCTTGTTACTCATCATACATGTTGTGTGTAATTGGTATAATTAGTGCAATATGCATGGCCAATTTGTAGAATGTAAATACGAGATTGTGCTTGTTTTCTGAAGCCCACTTTTTATTGGTTTGTTTCTAGTTCTTTTTTTCTCTCTGTTTTCTGGTTTATCACCTTATCACATAAACATATATTTTTAGAACTTAAGTGGGAATGTTTCTGGTAAAGTTACTGACATATGTGGGCAGATTTTATGCTTGCAGGGATCCTCAGATGGACCGGAACAGTATGTTCTTCATAATCTTTGGCAGTATCATATTCTTCTCTTCTTCTGATTATTATTGTCATTAGGGGTTGTAGAAGCAGTTTACTCTTATTACTACTACTTCATATACTTCTACGCTGAGCTTTTAGGCTGAAGTTTTTCTCTGTCTCCAGATATGTTGCAATAATGAATGCAATATTTTCAGCACAGCGCTCTATGGTATGTGGTAAATGTTTCTGTATGTGTTGTCCTATGAATAATCTGTATAACAAAATACTTTTTCACTGGTAAATGGCTGGTTCGGTTTTTGGAATAGTACAATATTTTACATTTTATTCTCTCCAATCCAATAAAGGATGGGCTAGGCATGTTAGTTTGGTATCTAATTATGAAAACTTGCAGTATAATTTGCCATCGTTGTGGGTGTTAAAACAGAGTTGGCTATTATATGTGGAGCATAGCTTTATACAGTTAAAATGGAGCTTTAGATTGGAGGAAGATGACTTTAACTCATATATCCTTTTCTAAACTAATTTGAACTGTCTAAATATATTTAAATTGGCTGACTGCAAATTTGAGATGAAGTCCTAGGATGAGTTGAGTATGTGAAATATATGGTTTCCAAAGCCTTTCATGCAAAATACCGAGACCCTTAAATATGTTCTTAGTACAAATTTATGGTGTCTATGTACGCCATTTAGGTTTGTTTTATTTAGCTTCTTTGAACTTTATGCATATGAGTGCCATATTGGTTATTGTCTTTTTAAGTGCTTGTAGAGCGTGCAAGAGGTTCTCTAATAAGATTCATGATCGTTTTCCTCTTCTGGTCATGGTTATGCTTATTGTTTCTTTTTGCATTTAAAGAAGTTTCTTATGTATAATCAATTTTCCTATTGGGCAGGTTCCTATAGATTCTTGTTATATAGGTTCTAACAATTCTGCCTTCCTCCAGCAGGTAACTTGTCTTTTATAGTGTGAGCTTAGTGAATTTTATTGCAACAAATGATATACTGTTGGCTTCAGTGATTGCACCTAATGTGTTTGAATAACAGGCCTCTTACATAACTGGTGGTGTGTATCAGAAACCCCAGCAACTGGATGGTTTATTTCAATATCTCTCGGTAGGTTGTCCACAATAGATGCGCTAAGCAATCTAAGTTTCTAGTCTTCTGTCTTTGCTGTCTGCTAATTGAGCTTGCATATAGATTGTCATATCATAACATTTTTAAAATTTTATGATTGGCATGTCCAAATTTAAATCTTTAGGGTATCTAGGATGAAATGTCATGAAGTGTTTGTATGCTGATATGAATATTGTTGAGAGTACTACAAGAGAACCATTGCATTGTCACAGTGATACCTTGTGCCATGAAGTGTGAATTCCAATGCTTCAGGCATGTGTGTTCTCTCTGCCGTCACTAGTGTATACTAAGCTCAGGCTTTGAAGAACTGTGAAGCTCAGGGTGACAAAAGTTAGACATGGTTTGTAGGTTATGGTTCAAAATAGGCATTGCTTAAATCTTCATAAGACTACCGGCTCTATTTTTATATTCCATAGGTTGTTTAGGCAGCTGCTATTAGAATATGTGGCGTATCTGGTTCACTGTCAAGGGATATTAAGCTTGCTTAGGCAAGAGATCTTGTAGTTTGTTGTTGAAGGAAAAAATGGTTGACATCGCAGGATAGTTGGATAGTTAATGGGTTATATGACAGTGTTTTTTTTTTTTTTTTTTTTTGTCAAACCTTTGATAATTCTTTATTAGGACATGATGAAAAGGTCATTTATGTATCCATTTTATCAACAGATGTCGTTTTCAGTAACAATATGTTAGCTAGTTCATGGTGCTAATAGGTTAGGTACTTCATTTGTCAAACAAATACCCTTACAGTATGAGAAAATTTGAATAAATGTTCTTGCACTACTGCAATGCTAAAGTGGAGTTGCTTTTAATCCAATCAATCTGTTAGAGTTCAAAGGTGGGAGGATGAGGATTGAGTTCAACGTTGCATTCCAAGAATGCAATACATAGAGATCTGTCATGAGCTTACGTGTTAATCAAGCATCAGTTTTCCTTTATGTCATGATATTCTTGTGTGTAGTATGATAACTTATTAACCTCTTTTTCCTGCCTCGTCAGTTTTGGGATCAGAAACTTTCAGTAGTTGTCAGGGTTACTGAAGAACACTTTTTTGATCGACTTGGTTTCAACCTAAAAATCTAGAAGAACTTGTTGAACCGTTAAAAAATTTCAGCTTTTCCCCTTCTGAATACTGAATTTGCAAGAAACTAATTGTAGAAGCTAGTTATGAAGCTGGTATTCTTTTTTCTTGTGGAAGATCCACTATTACATGATGGATGTATTTTTGTAACTTTTGTTTATTGTATGAATCACTATCTTTGGTTTATCATGTATATGAGATTTGTTCTCTGCTCCAACACGTCTATGTCCAGAAGCCCTTTGTTACATGTATTTCAACTTGCTGATACTAATAAAATCTCGTGCTTTCATGTAGATGGTCTTTGCAACTGATTTGCATTCTCGCACCTTCTTACAGCTTCCTAAGTCTGTTGGTGTTGACTTCCGTGCCTCGTAAGCTAAATCTGTTATGGCTATCTTCATTTTCTATATGCTACCGTTTATAAACCATTTGTTCTGGTTTTTCATTTCATGAGATGCTAAGATTGATGTCCAAAATTATTATCGTGCAAGTGCAATTTATACTGGTGAAAGAGTTGGATCATTTACTTTTTCTTGGGAAATATGATTATCTTTTTAATGTTCTGCTTGCATTAGATCACCCTTAATTAGAAAAATCTAGAAATAAATTGGAAATAAATTTTTTATATGGCAATGAATTGATTATCCATGTTCACTGTTACATAAAAGTTACAAACTGGATGGTAGGTCTCAATTTTTCTCCTGGACCCAGATTAAGGAGCTTGTCTGGATGCTCGGTAATAGCAGATACGGCAAACTTGCTAGAATCAAATCTAAAGTGATATACACTTAGAAGTCTTTTCGCTATGCACAATTACCAATACTTGTCATGTTTGACTGTCTTCCTAACCAAAGAGACGAATTTGATCTTCTCCCTTGCTTGGATTTATTGTTTGCGTAGATCTTTAAGTATATGTAATTGTCCAATCATGCAGCAAAAACCAAATATGTTTCATGCATTTAATTATCAGAAGATATGCAAGGAAAGAAAAGGGGAAAACTATCCTATATAGTGTTTTTTATTTTTATTTTTATTTTTATTTTTGGTTGCATTCCATAAATACACGCTTGAGTACATGCGTCCGTGAGAATTTACAGGCATTTGTTCTTAGGTTTGTTCCCAGGCATGCTTTAATTGCATGCAACTCATTGTATCTTTCAAAACTTGCAGGTGCTTTTGCCATAAAAAGACAATTGACATGGGCTATATATGTTCCGTATGCTTGTCCATATTCTGTAAGCATCACAAGAAATGTTCAACCTGTGGGTGAGTGGATTTATTTTTTTGGATTTACGTTGTGCTGTTTAAAGAATGCTGTTTCCGGTTGTTTCAGGGTCTTGATTCTTTAACTCAAAACACTAGAGGCAACAAATGACTAAAAGTTCAAATCAATAGAGGAGGTAGTTTAGCATTTCTGCTCAAATGTTTTATGAAGGTTTGTCAAATGTCATATGGGAATAGCCTTAGCGCGGTAGAAAAGGTTAATAAAGGGTCTTGAATCATCAGTCTTCCAGGTTTTGTGTAGCATGAAAACGTTGCACCTTTCTGCATTAGATTTGTTAGCAGTAGCTGGATAGAAAAGGTCTACTTATGATAATCATATATATATATAGGTGTTTAACTCAAAGTTAGGTGTTCCATTACTGGAAGGTAGAGTAATTGAGGTTGGCAGTAACATCAATTGCAAGAGTCCATATCTTCATGGAAGGAAATTATCCTTCAGAACCATATAAATTAAAAATCAGTCAGTGGCTGCCTTCATGGTACGAACTTTGTTACTTCACACTTCTGACCTCAATTTCCAAATAACTGAGTTTCATAATTTTTTATTAGGAGAAGACAATGATGCGCTGCGTTTCTGAGATGTTGGTTTGTGTCCTCAGTTTTACCTCTCTTGATATTGTTTGTGGCTTTGAAATCATGCAGGTCGGTATTTGGTCAGGCTCAATCAGATGTTGGCTCCGCTTCTAGTCTTAAGAGAAAGACTCCAGAAACATAATCTTACAGAGCAGTATACATATTGTTGTGTTATTGAAATAGTGTGTCTGATTTGCACTTCCTAGCAACAGGTTCCGTCAACCTTCTCGTCTTCAGCCGCTTGCGAATCAGAAATATGTTTTCCGAGGACATTTTTGGTCTACACCAATTTTGCACCTTTCAGCCTTGGAGTAGCCCATCTAAAGGTTTTTTATTTTTTTGGCCCCTGGGGAGCATTGTTGCAAGCAATAATCTGTTCTAAAAGAGAGTATTTGTACAAAGAGATTCTTGACAATTTTGGATCTTGCGGATTATTATTTTTTTGTCGGCAAAGCGTGTTGCTTCCATATAGAAATTCTTCTTTTGAAGATATCAGAGTTCATCTTGCTTAGTTATCGGCAATCATATTGATATGGCATTGCTAACATCAATGTAAATTACTTTTACCAACACCAATGTTTTTGGAAGTAAAACCCTTATTATTGTGCTCACAAACACACATGGAAGAAACAAGATAAAGTCGGATGAACTTAAGTTAGAATTTAGAATGTAGCAGCGAATAGTGAGCTCGATTGGAGGAGGAGAAGAGCTAAGCTGGTCTCTTACTGCATTCTTACTAGCTATTGGAAAGGCATCAATCAATAGAAAGACAGTATTACTTGCCAAGGAATTGATGTCATTGAGACAAGATCAATCAATACAATCAGTCATTACAGATGGAGAACAATCTAGAAAGCCATAGTTATTTACAACTTTGTACAAGAATTAAATAGTTTTCTTGGTCTGTACACAGGCACGAGTGCAATAAGTTCCCTGCGTTGACATTGATCGTGGCAGTGGAATTACCTTAAAGAGCCCTGAGAATAACTTTACTGGTAGTGTGCACACCGGTTGCCGCAAGTTTCAATACCGTACGGCTCCTATACAAACTGTGACGCAAAACCCATGCAATAGTTTAAAAGATAAACCGAAATATGTAATGCTCGGAGGATAAACTGTGATGCATAACCCATGTAATTCTTGGCACACAAGCACAAAACCTGAAGCCTAACAAAACTGAATGCCATTAATACTAATAGTTTAGCTAGGTCCCAGTTTGGCATCTCAATTGCCTCAAAGCCAATGCCTGTGGGCGTTAACATGATGCCAGTTATCTAAACTCCTAATACAGGCAAAGTGCTAACGACCAAACTGTGAGACTATTATATATCCAGGTAACTCAAACAAGTTTACTAAGACAGAATTGTACACCATGTGCTGAAGTAGCTCAAGTTAAGGGGAAGAAAATGACACCAAAGCAGACACGTGTTGAGATACTGTATGTCTCTATGTCACAGAAACCATAATTATTTTCTGTAGCGTAACACATTTTAAAATATTTGAAGGAAAGACGGCATATTTATCCCTGGGAAAATTGATTTGTGGATCATACAACCTAGTTAAAAAGGTCTAGCATTTAAAAACTTACCCCGCTAGAGCAAGTCCCCAGGTGGACAGAGCGTAAAATAGTTTCCCAGCATGCCAAATATCTAGCACCTTCTCCAGTTTGCTGACATTACCTAATGCTTTCGCCAAAGCTGCAAGATTGTAATGTTTCAGAGGTAAGAGATGTAGGCAATCACGCTGAGTCAAAAGACAACATGCCACAGGAAGAGATAGAGCGAGGCTGGATCATTCCATCCATATGAGAGACGTCAAATTTCCCAAGATATCAGAGAAATAAATATTATCACCAAGCATGACAATTGGAAGTAGATATCTTGTCCATAGGCAAAACTATTAGCAACAAACACTAACAAGGAAATAAGGACGGTCAGAATGTGAATTTGGAGTGCAAACCATGTGCAAAATTTCAATTTCATCCTCGAATCACCAACTATGTCAATTTAGTACTTGATCTTCTACTAAGATTTCACTAATACTTTGCCTCTCTCACAGCCACCATTCAATGTATTGCCGATACCAAAACTTTTCAGTCTACATGTCCTTGTATTGCTGATAATATTATCCGTCAAGCCATAGAAAGATTCAATGATCAAGTAATGTGATGCCATATAACATGCACCTGAGGCCACAGTAGCAACAGCCCTGAGCAAGTCACATTCACGTCAGAAGCTGCCAACTACTTCCCTCACTTCGTGAGCTTGGCTATTGACTATTGTGACATGTGTAATACAAGGACATGGGAGATGTTGAAAAATGTGTTGCATTAGAAAGTGCATCTGCATCGTGACAACACCTTAAACCAAGATAAGATCAAGGGCTGATGACTCCTCGAAGAAAGTTCAAATGTGAGGCGTAAGTTGGGTCCAGAAGTAAAATTTCAACAAGAAAGAAAGCCTTACGAACTCCCTATACAAGACTAAGACATTATGTTTAAATTAAAATAAAAACAAAGAATACAATCTTTATGACCTTTTGGGAACAAAAATTGTTAGGGAGAAGGCATTTTCAAATGAGTTGATGGCAAACTTACTTTTTTGCAGCTCCGCTGGAGTCATATTCTGCAGTTTCAAGGTAGCGAATCATATTAGATGCAAAGACACGAGACTATTAATCGGAAATAGAGTTTCGATAACCACATACCCTTGCTTTTGGGTTTGTCATAATGCATTTAGCCATAAAGTTGGCAACCCCATCCACCACATGCTCCTCAGTAACGACCACATAATTTTCTTTATCAATTCCACTCCTTTCTTCAACATTACTTGGGACCATTTCATCTGTTACCCATACCCACCAGCTGGGTTCTTCACCATCGACTTTGATTAGAATTTCAGCCGATTGCAAATCATCATCTAACAAGCCGAAAAATCCAAAAGAAGATCAAAGGTATGAACCTTAATAATGGAAAGATGTCTGATTGGATAATATGCAAAACCCATGAAGTAAGGTAAAAAACCTGTGGCCTCCCTGAAAGGAAACTCATAACCAGTGCCATTCCCTGACGCCTGCTGAAGGGATTTGAGCCGAGTCAAGAACTGTTCAGAATCCACCGTTGCCACAAGCCGAGAATACAACTAAATTACATAACCAATACCCCACGTCAATATAAACTCGTTTACTTTGCTAGTCCAGATATAAAAATGGTAGGTAAAGGCAACGCGTAAATTGCTCAAAGAATCTAATTTCTTAAGAAATTAACAATCCCCCTTTTCTTCCGCATTAGCAAAATTCAACAGCAAATGATAAAATTCCTCTAAACTTCATCAAGCTCCTTTCTACTGAAACCAAAAAACTTAAAAATAGACGAACAAGAAGAACAATTAAGAACAAAACTAACGACGCACATCAGGGGGGCAATCGTCGAACGAAGAAGGCGATTCCGATAGGTCCTGAAGGAGCTTCAGATTCTGCTCAAGCAAATTCCTAAGACGCTGATTCTCCAATCGCAGAGCCTCCACCTCGTCCTCCGAGGACGCGTGCTTGCTCTCCGTGGCGCCCTCCTCCTCCTGGCTCTTCCTGCGGTGATGGTGGTGCCCGTATTCCATGGCGGTCCATGCCACGTCTGCCACCTCCAGAACCGTCTTAGCCACCTCTATCGCACCCTCACCTTTCATAGCTTTCACAAATCTCGGGTCTCGCTTCTGAAATTCGGGGATCGGGGAAAGGAACCCTAAAGGCTTGAGCTTCCGTTTGGGGAACCTTTCTCGGAAATCTGAAAGCTTGAAGCGTTTAAAACAATTTTCCCTTTTGAAAATTATTAGACAAAAGAAAGTTGCTTAAGCGATCATATCAAGCCCGTGGGGCCTGACTTAAATCATATAATATTTAAAGCTTTTGGTTTTATGAAATCTCGAAAAATAATTAGAATCTAAAATGCTATTTACGAGAATATCCTAAGAATTCGAAATATTTTCGGTTGTACGAGGATGTCACGTGGCTATCCGTGGATGATGACGAGGCATTACGTCGGGGTTTGACTAAAATTTGAATTACTGAGTCGGTCCTGAGAAAGACTCATCCAACGGCCCAGATTTAGAATAAACCGCGGCACTCGTACGGTAGAGTATACCCGACTGCTATATCAGTATATACACGCTAACATTTTCTCTCCACGAGCGGACTCCATAGTCAGGGGGAGAGAGAAAGAGAGACAGAGAGACAGGAAGAGAGAGAGAGAGAGAGAGAGTATAGAGACCGTGGGGAGGCAGAGTGATAAAAATGGCGGAGGAGGCGCTAGAAAGTTCGAGCCCGACGGAGGCGGCGCACGATATCGAGTCGCAAATTAAAGGCGCAATGCACTCTCGCATCTCTCACTTCAAAGAACAAGCAGAGTACTTTTTGTCTCTATTTCTCTTGTGCCCTAATCAATTGACACTTGGTGACACAGAATCAGTAGTTAGGTCTAATTCGATGTTTAAGGCTGATATTAAGAGTCCCGGGGCTTATGGAGAGTAGTTTTTGCCGCATAATCAAGTATTAGGAGTTTTTGGAGAGCATAGCATTTCTCATGTTATACATAATTGTGCAGTGGTTTCATTCGGTTTCGTAGTGTTACCTCTCTGTTTCTGTGAGTTCTGTTTCTTGTTATGGTTTTGAGAAGTGTTTAGTAAGCTTTTTACACAGTCGCACATAATCTTGTTTTTCGCTTGCTTATTGTTATTGAGCCATCTTGCTTCCTGCGTTTTTATTTTCCTAGTTTTTGAAATTTGTTTTCACTGGCTATGATTTGTGGGCACTAATACCACCCATATATTTATGTCTAAATTTTACTTTGTTTGCAAAGGCAGTGGAGATAGCATGACACCAAGAAAAGAATAGTTGTATACATCTTTCTATTCTGTTTGCTCTCAGGAAAGTACATTACGATTTGAAAATTATGTGCAATTTTTGGGGTCCGTTGCATGCACCACTCAAGATAAATGAGTTTCCTACAAATCAAAGTTTATAATTACATTTGCTTTCTTTTTTGTTAAAATGATTTTTTTTTGGTTATGCTCATTCTCAGACGTCAATAATTTACTGATTGAGTGAGTGGTGATATTTTAAATGCAATTATTGGCATATATTGTTCATTGGGTTCCTCGCTTCATTTGTGGCGTACAATTGGGACCAATTTATTTGCTTTAACTGTGCAAAAAAGGCAAAGCGGTGTATCATACCTGCCCAATCCTACCTTTGCAACCTCTATCAACTGAGTTATCAATTAGGAAGAGTCTTGATGGCTCGGGAAGGCACTTCTGAGAGACAAATTATGTCATAACTTACCCAGTCCTGCCAAACCTCCAGTAACACCAAGGAAGGGTTTTGTGGCCTGAGCTTGGGACATAACCACCCTCTTGGGCTTTAGAACAACCTATAAATGGGGCCTCTGGTGGCATGGAGCCACGAGGTTTGATGTTTGCTTTAAAATTTCTCATGGGTACACTAGTAGAACTTGTTGGCCTTGAACCTTTCATGGGTCATTGAAGGTTAAACTATTTATATCACTGTCTTTTGAATGCAGTTCTTTGACATTTGAGGGGGTACGGAGATTGTTAGAGAAGGACTTGGGATTGGAGGCGTATGCTTTGGATGTGCATAAGAGACTTATAAAGCAATGTTTGCTGGAGGTACCTCTTTGATCAAGGAACTCTTCATCCACTTACAACGTGAATATGCTTTTGTAGAAGTAGAACATTCTACAATATGCTTCTTTTTGAGTTTGAATTTTGTCTTCATGGGTAAGTAGTTTTTATTATACCATATCTGCCCTTGTAACAACATAAGGGCAAAGGAAAAGTAAAGGTATAGTTTGGAAAACTAGAAGAAAAGATAGAGTAGATAAAGAGAGCTGATTAGACGCTGTGAGGTTCTCCTACTGCTTTTTCTTGCTTTTGACGAAAAAGCTTCAATGTTGTTTGTTGTAACGTAAAGCTTTAGACAATGGTGTGTAGGGCTGCAAAAATCTTATTACTCTGAACTCTTATTACTAGTACATATTTTCCGTTTGTAGAGCAGATTGAAGGGCAATTTCAGCAGTGCCTTTGCAGTTGTAAACACAGAGAATAGGTGCTCGCAACAGTAGAATATTGAGGCAAAAAATGAATAGAACATGCGACTTGTGATATTGCCCTATCCCTTCTTTTTTTGGCTCATATAGTCTCAGTTATGCATTAAATGTTTAAAATCTTCTAGAAAAGAAAAGAACATATTATTTGACATTCAATTGAAATAATACAATTTTCATTGGATCTAAGATTCCATATGAGATGCCAAAAGTCCCTTTCTCCATTGTTACTGAGAGAAAGGCGGAGAATATTAGAGTGTTTAAATTAAATGAGACAACTTGTTATTTGTGATACTATTCTGCATTGTCACATTGATCGGGCTTCATATTTTTAGGATGGTGGCATAGAATTCATGCAAACTTCTAGGTTTCCTAGCATGTCTCATTGTGGAACAAAACCAAACAATCTTGTCTACTTTCACATGTCAATTCTGAATATAGGTTCACCAATGGGACATCAGTGAACGCTAACCCACTAAGCCTCGGTTTAAAATTGAATTGTCTCTTGAAACCTGTCATGAAAGCTTTCAGAAATCCAACTTTGTTAAGATTCTCTAGAGATGAGTAATAACTGGCTTCCTAAGATCGTCATCGCTCCTGATTCATGTGGGAAATGTAGGCTTATACTATTATTATAGTAGTTATGGTAATACTAACTTTGCTTAGGTTATTCAATGGTATTTAGTGTTATCATTGTAATTTTTACTAGTGATTATGGCTACAGTTACCAGCATACTAGCCTGTGTCTTGAATCAAAAATTTTAAGCTTCACCTCAATCATATCTTCGTCATTGTGCTGTGACTGTTATTAGTGATTATGGCTACAGTTACTACTTGTATTTAGTATTTTATCTATGGTCATGCATGGCCTGGAAAGATTTGATAATGCTCATACCCAAACTTTACTCTTCACCAAATAAGCAGGATAATTAAAGACCAATCATCTGGTAGCAAATTCTAGTGGACTAATAGACCTGTTGGGTTTTGTACCTGTGACTGCCTTCCCTGGTAAATAGTCCAATGGATTGGATTTTAGGTGCTGATAAACAGTGTTCTTTGAAAATTCTATCAATTTTGTCTGAATTCTAGTTGCTGATAAGGGGTGCATGAAAATTTATTGTCTATGATAAAATAAATGTGTTGTACTGTTATCAATGATAGTGCTTAGAAGGTGCTGAAGGTGACAATGCCTCAAAAACTCCCGGGGAGATGGGGGGAAAAAGCTTCCCAAGAGGAGAAGTGGCAGAGGCATCTGATGGACATCACCTAAAGAAAGATGTGAATGATTCTGAAGACTCTCCGGTTATGGGCCTTCTGACTGGACATAAAACATCAAAATCAGGAACTGGGGAAAATGAAGTCAGTGGAAATAAAGAAGCTCCTACTGAGGGTACAATAAAGAAAGCCATTGGAAAAAGAGCTTCTTATATCAAAGCTAATTCAGCGTATGTTATTTCATTCTGCAAATTTGTTACATTTTTTTGGTTTCTTCACATTAACAAGTTTTGTTTGTAGATCATATCCTTAGTTGCCCACCTTCCACTCTTCTTCTTGTCTTTTCAGGAAAGTTACAATGGCTGGACTTCGTCGACTTTTGGAGGGAGACCTAAAACTTGAGAAATATACTCTTGATCCCTATAAGAAATTTATAACTCAGCAATTAGATGAGGTAGGTGAAAATCTGTTCTGGTGTCAAAAAGTTCTTAGTCTGACATAAAGTCTAATTTTCTTTTTAATTTACTATGTAACAGGTATTACAAGCTCATGAAGTTTCTGAAGACAAACCAACTGTTAATCTTAAGAAAAATTCTCGTGGCAAAGCATCCAAAAAGGTGAGTAGAGAAGAGAGTTCTGAATCCTCTGATGGCAAAGGTGATAATGATGATGATGATGAAGATGGGGAGGAAGAAGAAGAAGATGAAGTAAAAGAAGAAGTTGAAGCAAAAGAAGAAGACGAAGATGAAGAGGAGGAGGAGGAAGAAGAAGAGGAGGAAGAAGAAGAAGAAGAAGAAGTGAAACCTAGAAAGAAAAGCATTCCAAAAGGAAAGATGCAGAAGTCTGATGTTACGAAACGGAAAAAACCTGCAAAGGAGACCACTGCATCTAACAAGAAACGGAGGAAGGACGGAGAAACAATATCAGAGGGTAATAGTGATGCCGAAGATGCTGGACATGTGTCTGAAGATGTTCACTCCCAATCATCTCCTGAGAAACCAGCAAAGGTCATCTTTTTTTTTTTTTTTACCTCCATTTCCTAAAAAAAATTCATATTATAAAATCCTTGTTGAATTGAATTTTTTTTCTTGAAACACAGAAGAAAGAAGTTTCAAATATTGTGTATGGGAAACGTGTGGAGCACCTGAAATCAATTATCAAATCTTGTGGGATGAGGTTTTTACCTCTTTTACTTGCTTGTCATGAGAGTTTTTCTATCAAGTTTATATCTTAACTTTGTTGACTTCTTTCACAGCGTTCCCCCATCAATTTACAAGAAAGTAAAGCAGGTACCTGAGAACAAACGTGAGGCCCAGCTGATAAAGGAGTTGGAGGAGATACTAGCTAAAGAAGGACTGTCCGCAAATCCTTCAGAAAAAGGTTTGAATTTTGATTCAGCTTTTGATGCCCTTGATCTTTGACTGTGAATAATCATTATGCTTATTGAGTTCATGGGTCTGCTTCTGAAACATGCTTTAGACATTCGGTAGAAGAAGGAAGAAGATGGTCTAGACTGTTGCATATACTTTATTCTAGTCTTCCTCAATAATAGGTTGTATATGTTTTCATCATGTCCTCTCACCTGAGCCCAAATGATGGAAAAAGAAGTAATTTTGTTTGCGGTTATTGGTATCTTGTGGTCCCACAGAAAAAGTTATTCCAAACCATTTTTGTTCCCAATACCATTAGATGGTATCCGGTCTTGCTACTATTCTATCTTAACTTTGTCTTGAGTCCTTACTTCTAGGCAATTTCTTATGGCGTTGTATTGGGCTGTATGCACTAGCACACCTGAATGTGCCCAACTGCAGGCACTTAGATTCAGTAGATTGACACAAGAATTTTATATTATGCTCAGAAATCAAGATAATAAAAAAGAAGAAGGAAAGAGCTAAAGAACTAGAGGGCATTGATATGAGTAATATTGTACAAAGTTCACGCAGAAGATCCACAAGGAGTTTTGTAGCTCCCCCAAAGCCAAAAACACCAGTTGAAAGCGAAGGTGATGATGCTGAAGGTACTGACAAAGACAATAATGATGAGGAAAATGATGAGGAAGAAGAAGAAGAAGAAGATGATGATGATGATGGTGAAGAGGATGATGATGACAGCCAAAGCGAAGAGTTTAATGATGGTAAGTTATTAAGAATCATGTAAAAGTTCCTCTTTATCTCAATGTTGGTGACATAAGAAGCTACCAAATAGAGACAGCCTGAAGGGTTATGGGGATGTAGGTTCTGTAGTTGCTACTGGTGCTTTGATGATGGGGGTGAAGCACCACAGTTAATACGATCCACTTTGTACTAAGAATTTTTGTATTGTGCCTAACTAATACAAATATTCAACTTAAATTTTTTGAGTAGTTATATACATTCTTATACTTAAATTTGGTTTTTGCGGTCCTTAAGAGGAAGCATGTGTTGGTAGCTTCATACATGACCTTTACCGCCAATAACCATTGGTAATCTGAGAGCTAAGACACTGGACTAAAGTGCTGTAGTGAGGAAAATGAAGTAGGTGAGAAAGAATAGGGAAACTTGGTATACTTATTGAGTGGATTTGGTAGAGAGATACAGGATTCATCCACTGATTCTTAATGCCCGGGAAGTGCAGCAGAAGGTGATTTGTTTACTTTTTTATTTTTGCTTATCAATATGAGATTGTGTCGGATCGTGGTAATTGAAATTTGCCATAAAATCCATGTTTTTGCGGAAGTAAGTACTGACGTGTAGGTTTTTTAGTTGCACCTTCTTATACTGTTTTCCCAGTACCCTAACTTTATCTTTATCCTTTATATGCAGATGCCGATGAAGATAGTGATTAGGTTCGTCACAAGAGGACTTGGTAACTGATAGCAGGAGGTGAACAGCTAAAGAGTAGAGGAATGTACGGTGGAATTTAGCTTTATATATATATTTTTTTCTATAATTTCTCGAGTATGGCAGCAGTAGTCAGCGGCAGCCTTTAATGGAAAATTTGCATTTAGGTTTGCCAATTAGGGTTTTTAACTTCAGCTGTATCATTGGCTTATAAGGTACATCCTTTGGTCAGTGAAAATAGTATAGTTGTGAAGGCAGTATCAGTAAGTATTGTATGTTAGATATATTACACTTGCTATTGCTTGTAGTAGGCCTGTTTTCTTGAGTCTCATCACCCAAAATAGCTCCTTACATGTTTCTCGGTTACACTGATGTTGGTCCTTTTGAGGCCGATAAGGATGGACAACCCACATTGAGCCTTGTTTGAACAGCTCTCCACAAGAGTTACATGGCTTCTGGGTTAAATGGACAAGGTCCAACAAGGTGGGAAGAAAATATTCTTTTGCTGTTATGATTCCATTTCTTCTTTTTGGGTATTATTACCTGAATGCTTCTGCTTCTGTAGGGTTCAATTTGGATTTATTCTTTCAAATTGAGAAGCTTGCTTTGTTGAAATTTATCTATTTGTTTTCACACTAAAAAACTAATGAATTTAAAGTGCTTGAATATAAGGCTCCCAATTCAAACTCTTCGGTGTTTTATGCTTTGCATGACCTGACCTGACCTGAAGGGCCTAGAATGGTGTGAACTGTCGGACTGTCACATACATCAACAATCGTGATTTTAGCAATACAAATGCATCAATTACTGGATTCTACATAAGTATTTGGTGAAAGAACGAAGGCATGTGAAACAAAAAATTGAGTTCTACAGAACGATTTCAAGGCATACAAGGCACGTATGAGTGACAGCCTATACGCTTTTGCCCCAATTTCATGTTTCTCGGGCCCTAATGGAACATCGTTTAGTGGCAGAGGGCATTATTAACTGAAAAAGGACCCTTAAAAGTACTTAGTATCTTTATTCTCCTTTTTTTTTTTTTTTGGTCCTTACGAAGTTGAATAATGTATAGTATATTTCAAGAGATAATCTTGAGGACTCCTTTAATTCATAAGAACCTTTGGCAAATTTCTGAGGATATCACGAAGCAGTTGAATCCCCCTGGGAAAGGATGCGCTTCACTTCATTTGCAAGATCCATCACATGCTTGTCTTCGCATCCTATCCCAAAGAAAAAAGAGGACTTTTCTAAGCTAAAGAGAAAAGGTAACATGATCAGAAACAGATGAATCTTAAGGTTATTGCGAACTTACCCATTTGAAGAAGAGCCTTTTCAAGTTGAAAAAGGTAATCCCTGTTAGGTCCTGAAGGGCCTTCAGCTTGAATGATTTGCCTGCACAATGAGAAAAGGATGCTTTCAGTATTAAAGAAAAGCATTACTGATGATGCTCTCATTTGGTTCGCTATTGGCAAGATCCACAGTTATCAAACAAATGAGGGATCACCAACTAGAAGAATATTAACAGTAGGAATATATTTATGGTGCGAAAAAGCAACATGAATAAATAAAGGCAACTGATGCAGGAATTTGGAAAAGAGTTTGTAAAAGGAACGATTGTCTAAAAAGGTAGAGGGGTATTCAATTGCAACAATAATGTTATTGAAAGCAAAGGACTAAAATGAATCATGTTCTACTTTGTCAGTTACAGATTGACAAGAGGGAGCTTCATAAGTTTAGGTGGGACTATATACTTGGATTCAAGACTTGGTCACGAGTTTTTCTTCAATAGCAAATGCAGAACTAAAGTGCATATAGCAAAGATGCATACTTGGCAATGTCTTCAAAAGAAGCAGGCCCCAGGTAATTCGTGTTGGACTTCTTGTCTGGCGAAGCAATATACCTAAAAGATGAAAGTTAAGTGTTAATCTGGTTGTCTGATGGCAATCTGACCTGTATAGAATATGCATATCCATAGCTCTTGATGGTTTTGCCACTTACACCATTATCCCTGAAATAGTGGCAGTTGTAGCTGTAGGTTCCTAAGACAGATTTTCAGTTTGTTAACCCATGTAACATATAAGTTCGTTGCAGTAGTGACAGCAAATACTAGCATTTAGAACTTACAGTGAAGAAATCAACATAGGCCTTCTTGTCGTACTGCTTCTCCCTCACCTCTAAATACTGCATACTCACAAAAAAAAAAAAAACTTCTAAATACTGTATGCTATGAGATCATCAAAAGGAATTCTATTACAAAGTGTTAATTCGTGGTCAGCAGAAAAAATTTCATATTGAAAAGTCAGGTTCCAGAACATTGTAATCATATCTTCACAAGCTCACAATTTGAGTAGCAGAATGATAATTATGGACTGGTTGGTAACTAGTTGAAAGACTTTCAAGCAGGTTACAAGAGATGTTCAAGCATGCATATTTGCAATGATGATGAGATGTATAACGTTTCAAAAGACAACAAAACGCTGCCCATAACAACTCTTTGGGATGATCAACTGAGTGTCTTCCAAATTGGACTAACTATGGAGTAGACCTAAATGGACCCCTCTCTGCCACACACAATGTGTGCTTGGGATTTCATGTCCTTGTGAAAAGAAGGTTTAGAGAAAGAAAAAGAAAAACAGAGAAATGTCCTATATGGTGCCACTGCCCTAATAACAGGCTATGGCTAACCTTCTTAAGAGCAGAAGTAGTTTTTGTGCGTTCCACATCAAGTGCAGAAAGTAATAGTTATGCCCTCAATTGGCTAATGAAATCTGCTTTCATGGCTTGAATCCCAGGCGAGTAGCTTAATGTTCAGTTTTATCATTCTTGTAAAGACGATGGAGAATTTTATTAACTTTGCACATGGTCAGACTGCAACTAATGCTAGTCCTACTTGTATGTTCATACTCAGTTAATCATATTGGACTTCTTTTCTTCTAAGCTTCCCAGTAGATTACAGTCTGTATGCATTGCAGGGACAAATAATATTTCTACCAATCCTGAGAGTGAGGAATTTTTGCCACGCATTAGTTATAATAGAGAATAACATTAACCATGAGAAGAGTGACTTCGAGATTAAGCTGAAACATATCTTATCAAGTATCTAAAGAGAAAACAGGGTGATGGCCACTAACAGAAGGAAGAACAGAAGTAAAAAAACGTTTAAGATTTATCAGTAGCACAAATCAGGTGAAAGTTCAAACAATACATTTACATTTCAAGAACCTTACCGTTAGTGCGACTTCTTCATCTTCCTTCTTAGAGATCTCGTAGGCAACTCCCCACTAGACCTCGCAAAATCGCAATTCATCTACTTCAAATATTTGTCCCACTTGATAATTTGAAATTCATCACAAAGAACATAACCTGTGAACTAAAGAACTAGACAGGGGTTTGGCATGCATATATGTTGAAAGTGGCAGATCTATATCTTCTGTCCCACCATTGATGAACGCAAGAGGCCATTTCTTTTCTTTGACAACACAACCTAGGACTAACAAGGTGTCTTCATTTTCATGAAAAAATAAAAAATGATACAGTGAACATCAATTTTCTCAAGACAATTACTTGATATTATCAGTATATTCTTTTCCCCAATATAAATCAAATCATTATTCTTTCTGTTAAGTTAACAGAAACACAAATGGCACGGAAAAAACAAATAGCCAGAGCAAAATGGAAAATAAGTAAGAAAACTACTGCATCAACATCATGAAAGGGACTTGCCTTCACCTGCGCACCAACAATAAAACATCTAGCAATTTAGCAAGTGTTGCTCTGTCAATGCCACAAACAGAAAAACTTCATATGGCAGGAGTTACCAGAAAAATCCAGGATACAAACCTCAGTAATTAGTTCCTAGAGACACAACCAACACCCAAAATTGATCATGGGAAACTAATACATTATTCACTAAATTGGGGGTGAAGAACTTAACATTTTATGTCATAATGCACCTCTTAAGTTACATTCATTTCTTATAATTGTCTCGTTCTGTTAAATACAAGCATGCCCAAAACAAGCAAGTGGATTGTGAACTGCATTCCATTAATCAAACAGTGTATCATGTGTTTGCCGTTTCAAAGGTCATAGCTTTGAAATTACAATTCAATGATCCGCTCGAGTAACAGGTCGGCAAGGAAATAATAATTGAAAAACTGGGAAGCGGGCGTCAATGTGAGTTCAGAAAAACTCACGCAGACTTCTCCTTCTGCAGGCTCCAACGTCACTGTTCTTCCTGGATACTCCGGCGTCCCCCTGTGGTCCGTACTACCTAAATCGTAATGACCCACCAAACAAAACATGAACAAGTCAGAAAGAATATACAATACACAACGCAGAAACACACATGCGGAAGAGAACCTTGGTAGAAGACACGACGATAGTCCTTGATGAAACCAACGAGGCGCTCATCGTAGTTAAAGCCAGCTTTCCATATCAGAGAACCATACCCGAATGCCCACATCACCATCTCTCTCCCACTTGTTGCTCTTTCGTTTCTCTCCAAGTAGAATCTCCGGCCCTCTGCTTTCCCTCTCCACAAAATGATAGCCACGAAGGACAGAGAAAGACAGGTCTCAAGTGGGTTCAGTAGCCCAAAGCTTCGAAGGACACAGGCTTTGCAACCAACATAGTCGGGGCCAATGAGGTTAGGCCGGCTCCACTAGGAACTCCCCACGACAGCACACGCCATACTGATTTTCTGTTTTCTTTTTGAAATATTTTTTAATTAAATAAAAATATATTATTAACAGAGTCACATGTTTATCAACAAAAAATTTAAAGTAATTATTTTGAACATTTTATAAGACTAATACTCATATAGTAATATCCTATACTTTTGCTCTAAAGTTATTAATATATGTTTAATTTACAATTAAAGACCCCTCAAAGGTTTTGAAAACCTAGTGCACTTCAAATTTAGTACCCAAAAAATTTAAACTCAGATGATTCTATACAATGATTGCTAGACAACTATATTTAAAAAGAACCTGACTTGGGATCACAATGTGTATGGATATGTATCTTGGAAATAAAGTAGGAAAGGGACACTTCTTTTAGTAATCTACAAAGAATGAAGAAAAGTAAGATTTTTTTGGTGATATTTCTCTCCGGAGATCTTTTTTTTTTAATTTTAATTTTTTTTTACAACTCACACACACGGAAAGGGAGAGGGAATTTGAACCCCTAACCGGGCAGCCGGGAGAATCCCCTCTCAAGAGATCTTTAGAGTGAAGAAAGGGGAAAAAGAAATGCCTTGGTATAAGCATCATGTCCCTATCAACTTCCTCCCCTACACGTATTGAAATAAGACGGGTATCAAAAGGTCAGGCGGCTATCTATTAATGGCGGGTGGGATTTGGGAATAAAATAAGGAAGATATAACACCGAGTTGCTTTGAAGTGGAGGACATGAATGGTTGACGACAACTATGAGAGAATAGATCGTCTATTCATAGGGTGGAATTGGGAGCTACTTGCGTGAAGAAGGAAAGCTGAGAGTAGTTGCCAACAAGGAAAAGAAAGGGATCATGGCAGCAATTTGACATGAATTTAAAGGAGAAAGACATGATTTTACGTGCATATATTATTGGTTCATATATGGCAAAATTTGAGTTTGAGTGTTAACCAATCTCCACTTTTTCACAATTCCATCATAATTTCAACAACACAAACACCTATTCTCTACACTTCACCGGCACACGAACAAAACAAGAAAAATCATGTTAAAATAAGGTTTTACTATTTGTTTTTAGATAAAGAGGGTTTAAGAGTATAAGGTAATGAACCTAGAATTTAAGTTTTGGGAAATAGTAAATAGTTTTTTGTTTATAAGTAAAAAGGATTCAAGGCGTTGAATGCAATAGTCGATTATGCAATTATTAGCTTATTGATTATATTTTAAGAAAGTAGCCCCATCCTCCCAACAGAAGGATTCTTCAGGTCCTAACCTTGTAGGCTAGTGATTCGTTTTGCAGAGTGGACGCTAGCCCATCAAACAAAGAAAAGTTTAGGATTTTGAGAATATGGGGATGATGTAAGCGAATTCATTTCAAATTTGGTGCACATTCTGATTCCTCTTCAGTTCATACTCATCACAATTCCAATATTAATCAAAGGATATTCGAGGCACCAACATAAACATGCAAAATGTCCAACACCTTTTTCCATTCTTGATTTAAGCTTTTTCTTACAAGTAGTGGGACAGAGAACCTTAAAAAAAGCTCAGAAGTGGGAGAAGAAGAAAATGGAGGATATGATATAGATTATACCGTACGTTACAACGACGTAGCAAAAGATAATCAATCAGTGATTACTTATTCATGTAGCTCACAATGAACTCGATCTCCACGAAAGTCAAAAAGTTAAAAAGATAACGCATTTAAAGTAGAAGCACTAGCTTGGATAGAGTGTGTGTATGATCTTTCACAACCCTAGACTGTTGCCAGGTTCTTCGACAATCCGACGGCCACATCGCTGTTGCTGTCGGGGTTGGTTGATTTGGCTGTGGTTGTGATCGGTAACTCTTGGGTTCCGGCTTTTTCATCGGCAGGTATCACTTCTGAGTTTGGAGGATCTTTGCTTTTACCCCATACAACGGTGTAAAGGCCGAAGACGATGAAAATGGCTCCGATGATGCTGAAATATAGCGGAACAAACGTGTAAGGAATCAGAACAAAAGGGATTTGTCAAAGGTTTGTGTTGAATTGAAAAGGATTCCTATGAAATCAGCATAGTACCTGCCAAGGTGGACTTTCTCGGCCAAAATAAGGGCGCCAAGAGCTGCAGTGACGATCATGCATAATGGACTAAAGGATGTTACGAACACGGGGCCGCGTTGCCTGATCACAAGTCCTTGTACATAATATGCGACTCCGGAGCAAACGATCCCCTGTTAACAGATTTGAGTGGAATTAAAAGGGTTACGATTAAAAGTACTTTATATTATATAAATCGAATGAGCTTTCTTAATATGATATTACAGTCTAAATGCATGACATGATATTTCTGACAGATGTAAAAGACATTTTGTGATATTTAAGTCTTGTTTAAAAAGTTTATTTAGAATTAAATGTGTGATTATCTTTAACATCTAGTTTAAAAAAGAATAAACTTTCTTAACTTGCGTGTGATACATGTTGGCTACTTTTAGTACAATCGTGTAGCTGCAAAAGAAAGCAAAGATTTGCAAGTATCGGATGCTGCTTACAGAATAAACAGCTGCAAGAAGCCTGGAGTCCCAGCCAATGACCCAAGCGCTGAGGTCGCGTTCCACCACAAGTTGCACGATCGAACCTTCCACCATGCCAAGTACGCACACCCAAGCTGTGAGAGAGAGCTCCGCAGGGTACATCTTCAATGTATAGGACTGTTCCAGGAATACCAAAGTTTAGAAACAGCCATAGAAAGTCATGAATAATGAATAGTAAGTTTGTAAATTCTCGTCAATATATCAGTAGTTTAGTGAAAAATAAGAGTATAAACTCACTTGAAGAATAAAGAAGCCAGCCCAGCCGAAGCAACTTGCCAGGAGCATTAACGTGCCCGCAACCCAATGCTGTTCCCCAGAGTCGGTGGTGGCTGTTTGGTGGCTTTGCCCTCCACCATGAATGAAATCAATGATAGGCCCTTTGTACAAGGTCATGACCATGGCTCCCATGACAGTAATCACTGTTCCCACGACCTTGGCTACACTCTGTAACTTCCTAAAATTCACCTTCTCTAACCTGAGAAATAAGATAGTGATTGGGGAAATTATACAACCGGATATGTATTTCTCTTTTTGTAAGAAGTTTTGGACGTATAAAAGGTATTTGTTTCTTTTGTCAGTTTTAAGTTTTGATCCTTTTATTTTGCAGTACGCAACAACTTTACGTCACATCGAAGTTCAGCATGGATATTCCAGGAAATCTGTAACACCTGATACTGGTTTTCTTTCCTAAAGAAAAGAACAATATTTTTTTAAAAAGATCGTCAGATATTGCAGGGTGATGACTAACGCACTTTCTGGGCCATAACAGCTGGTATCTAGTTGATGGCCGCTAAAGCTACTTGTAACTTTTCATATGCATAAGTGAATGATGATGACGACATAATCTGAAACCTGTACCTGAAAATGATTGCCATTACAAAAGTTACAGCGGGAAGCATGTTGACGGAAGCGGATGCAAATGTCGCGGAGGTGTTCTTCATCCCCAAATAATAGAGGTTCTGATCAAGCACCGGCCTGGAAAAGCATAACTCTTATCAGTTTCTTTAACAAGAAGAAGAATCAAGACATGTTTTCGTTTCTAATTTAAAAGTCAGCTAGATTCACTCTGTTTGGAGAACAGAAAAGTTCTTTTTTCTCTGGAGAATAGAATATTCGTAGATAGATAGTTCCACCTGGTCACCTCTTTAAGGTATAGACATATTCTAACCAGATAGCTATGGCGGCTTTTCACATGCAGAAGTCCACTCAGAATACGAATACCTTTCAGGGATATCATGTCAATGGAATATCAGAATCCCCATCCAAAGGAAGGAAGATATCTGGGTCCAAAAAACAGAAACAGTGTAACGAAAGATTGGCCGTGATCGGCCGGCGAGGTGAAGGCTGATAAGAGCAGGCCAGGCCGTGCAAGTTGGTGTTCCCCGGAAGAAGAAAGAGTACGTTTCTTTACATATGCCTATATATACGTTCGATCACGTATATATGTACAGTGACGAATACCACACATGCAACCTTGCATGTGTCATCCGTGATGCGTCGTGAAGATTTATGTGTATGTATGCAAGCATGCATGCAGAAGCATCCAAGCATATACGTAAAGAATAGGCGTTTAGAGTATTACTCCAGGAAACCAAGCACGCAGAGTCTTAGGAAGACCGGAAGAGTCATCTTCGGTCTTATCTTCCTGTAAGAAGAACAAAACAGGGTATTAAAGCAAAGTCGAACGGAATCTGAATCAACTGGTGGGAGTGAAAGAGAAAGAGAAAGAGAAAGGGACCTTTCAAGAACAATCGCAAAGGGAGCGATGACAAGCGTGGCAACGACATGACGGTAGATAGCGAGAACAAAGTGGCTCATGCCGCGCTTCAAAGAGACCATGGAGATGATATACATTCCGGCGTAGCCGAACTGCAAAGAGACCATTGCCAAGTAAGGTTTAATCTGATTAAACTTTTGGAGAGACATTTTCGCAAGGGCCCTTTGTCTCCCAACTCTCTCTCTCTCTCTCTCTCTCGTTTGCTTCTCTGTGATGCCAGAATGCCAAATGAGAAAGGGCCTTCTTATAGGCAAGCAAAGCAGAAATAAAGAGAACCCATAATGCACAAACACTAACTCGTGTCGAAGGCATTTTTCCTGTCTCATTCTCTCTTAAGATTCCCTTATCCATCGAGCAAATACGTACGCATGCCTTTTTTTTTTTTTTTTTTTTTTTTTTGAGCCCCATGTTTAAAGCAACTAGAAACATCTCCATGGCGATACCATCAACAAAATGAGCGAAGAAGCGTTGAGTGATTTTATGATAATAATGCTGCCTTTTTACTTGTTTTTAGTTTTAATGGAAGTGGGGATACGATTCATTGACCACCAAATAGAAAGTAGGTTTAGTGCGCTTGGGGAGGCATGTGGGGTTTTGTAATGTTTTCAGAGTGGGTGCAACGAAGAGTGGACACCATTTTCCAAAAGATGGTCTGAGTGAGTTCGCTTATTGGAGGATTTACTCTAATTAATGCCGATTTCATCTCAGTGAAGAAAATGATAGTGCATATGACGTGGTTGTAATTTTCCAAACTCACGCATCCAGAAAAGGACTTCTCTTCAACTTCTCTACTTTGCTTGCGTCCCATTCCCTCTAAAGCATGATGAGCTTTACTGTCCAAATCGACTTCTTTCCATTTGACCTTTTGTTAGCAACTACAACGGCCAAAATTAGTCCCAACAAATCAAGCATTTCGACTTGCATCTACGAATTGCTAGGTGTTTTCGAATCTTCATCATTTAAGTAGGAATCCTCTAGTAATTTTACTTGAACTATGAGGCAGGTGACAAAATAAATTATACAGCTTACAAAACTCGTTGTAATTCAAAATGACTTTCATGTTATGGTTTCGTCTAGATTGCCTAATCCTAGCATATCTTTCATAAGATAATCCTAGTAGATCTTTTATAAGATAATCTTAGCAGATCTTTCATAAAATAATCCTAATGAACAATCCTCTGCTTTTAATTTTGTTCTTTTTACTGTGAGATGTTTATCAATAAAGATATAACATCACTCATTTTAGTTGTCAAAATGGAACGTCCGGTACTGTTATTTTTAAATCTTTTTATTCATAAAATGGCTTTCATGCTATGGCTTCGTTTTAGGTCATCCCTCATCTTAATGAACAATTCTCTACTTTTTACTTTAAGATGCTTACCTATGTGGATGTAACATCACTCTTTTAGCTGTCAATTAAGGTAATTACGCTCATTTGTTACCTTTTTACTATAAATAAGTAACCATTATAAGATAAGAGTTGAAAATCTGCTTATTGCATTCATTGAATAAACGGAGGATATTGACTTTTCAGGGTTTCACTAATTGTGTTTTCCCAATCATGCAAGGCATCGGGAGACAAAGTTTCAGAATGAAAGTTGGTGCTTTCGTGTTTGGATTCCATCGAAAATCAGGTTGGTGGAATCCCACATCACAAAATGGGGATGCACTAGATAGAGGTGTTAAGTATGGCGTAATCCGTCCAGAGCCATATAAAACAACGATTTTGGTTCACTGTTTATAATGGAGAGATGTGGCCAAGAATCGTCTCTCAGATTAGAATAAGAAAATACGAGATATTCTCATCTCAATTGCATGCCGACACAGCATAGAACATCCCTTGCACTGCATTGAGCCTAAAGTCATCCAGGAATAGAGCTCAGTGAACTCCTCAGGCTCCTTTAACATAATAAGATAGAAACAAAGAATCGCAAACGTTGTTGTCCTATTATTGTTTATCTTGCAAGCAACCTCGTATATTTTTAATACAAGATATACATGTGTAGTCCACCAATCCATTCAAAATGGCAATTGGTTGCGAACTCAACATCCGTTACAGTGCCTTTCTAGTCACTGATTAGCATACTTAACTCATTTCTAGCCATTAAGTTATTAATTCAAGTTCTCATCGGAGTTTAGATAACCACAGAGTTGTTGGTTTATTGACAACTTTGAACCCACTGTTGATGTAACAGTAAGATTAAACTGGCTTTTCCTCTATCTTGCCTCTTCTTCTTAATCATTCAAAGGAGGACTTAATCCAACGCCTATCTAACACCAAATCCACCTTTTAATCAGTGCAGTATGCACTTCTTGGGGGTGACACCTCGATAAGTAGAAGAAAGGCTGAAAGATTTCTGCTTCTTGATTTCTCGAAAAGCAACTTTCTCATCACTTACGTCATGCCAACCTGACCTGATTGTACACTTGCCATGCATGCATTAAGCTTTGTCTATGGCTGGTTCTTGGGAAGGCTGCAAATGCAAAAAGACATGGCTGGAAATGCTGGCAGGTGAGCCCGACCGATTCCGAATGGATTGGCGTATCTTATCTTTCAAGGTGATCCGGTTCCTAAAGGGGAAGCTACCAATATTCCGCTCGTTCAGGACCCAATAGTTTTGTTCGCCATTACTGTGATTGGCAAGGTGTTACATCTTGAAGAAAGTAAGAGCCTAGTTGAAAATGCTTTGTTCGACAACCTTTAGGAGCCTGCTCATAGGGTTCCCTTTAGAATGCACATTTGGCGTTTCTCATATTGGAGTAAAAGAACGCTAAATGAAAAGATGTCCTTCAGGAGTCCTTTTCTATCCTAGCTTTCCAATGTTAATGCTGCGCCTGTTGAAGCTTTAATCCCAATTAGTCGAAGGTTAAGAGTAGCAAACAACTACCTTGATTAGAACGTGTTCTAGTCAATTTGTCCTCTCAAGTTAACAAGCCAATAACCGAAATTGTCTAGAATTTAGATTTGGGTGGGAAACTCCAAATCCTAGACCCTCTTTACTTAATAAAATAAAACAAAACGTCCTCTCAAACTACAGTCATACACTAAAACTAGTCCAAATTCCATTATATCTAACTTGAGCACTCAAGTGTGATAATGGTAAAATAGATAAGCTCCCAACTACACACCCACGCCTTCAAATAGCTTTAAAAAAAAGTTGCAGATATTTCAATGCATGCATCTTTCAGTCAAAGAACAACCCCAATTGTCCGTTGTACCTTTCTTCTTATTGGTAACAACCACACCTGTCCCCTGTTGTTTTCTTCTTATTGGTGTGTGATAGTTATTCTTACATACAGATCATTGTGTACTTTTTTTTTTTCCCAAAAGGGATTCAAGACTTTTATCTGAGACAAATTTCAGCAGATCTTTGTCGCCAAGCTTCTTTAGGCAAAGGAAGTTTCCAGTTCTTAGCAACTAGACTCGGTAACTGCTTCGATGCAACTGAGTTCAAGTGTTCAAAATGAAGATCTATCGGTGGCTAACGTCGAGAGAGAACGAACCATTCCAATTGATAGGACAGTGCTCGGCAGTGCCCCAAATGGAGCTGCATGAACATCAGTGCGTTTCAGGAAAGTGCGGACTGTCCTTTCTGACAGTGACATTGGTACCATCCAAGTGTCTGGCCAAGAAAAATATGACCATCACAGATATGTGACGAAAGCTCTCCTAAAACTTGGCAGATGACACTTCTGACAGGTTGAGCAATGAGTCACGTCGCCGTTTCGTACGTACCTAATTCCCTGATAGAAAAGACGTGCACAAGATCTATTTTGCTATACTTAATAAGCAGGAAGATCATTTTATGGCAGATGACAGGGGCAAGGTATGTCGGTTTACATTAAGCTTGACATGGGAATTAAGGCCATTAATCACATGCTTGATAACTGTCTGTTTTTACACGTTATTAGTTATGTCTAACCAAGATTGGTTATCCCTCTAGTTTCAACTATTATTCTGTCTCAGCAATAGCGCCAATTTGCCACTTCCAAATGTTAAAGAGGAGCTAAGGAAGCTCCTGATGGCTTTCAAACCATCTCTTGCTGATCACTATTTTCAGGGACAAGACCACTTTAGTGCAACAATTCATGCCTTTTCCTTTACGCAACATACTAAAGTAAACTACTTATTATTATTATTTTTTAAATTATTATAACATACACACTCAACTTAAACATACAAAATATTGAACTCCACTCTTTACTAGCTCACCATTTGAGTTAGCTAGCTAATGAGAAAAGTTCAATGGTTAACAGAGCCTCCAATTACATTCAGAGAAAATTAGAAAGAATATATCCATGAAGAGAGGAAATAAATCAACAATAAAACTAATGCTTAAAGTTGATGACTTAATATCTTCACGGAAGGAGTCGCGTATCAGAAGGAAGATACCGACGGAAAGCCTAAAGAAGACATAACCCAACAAAAAAGAATTGAAAAGAGAAAAAATCAATACTTAAAGATGATGATATTGCTTAAACAACTTGCCAACTTGGTACCTTTTCAATGTCACACTTCCATAATGTCTCCACGGAGGATGTAGCGCATCAAAGCACCCTAGGAATCAGTTTGTCTCCATCTAGAATGCCTTGAGGTGGTGGGTTACAAAGAATCGATTATTGAAATTTATCAAACTTTCTTAATGGTCGTTAACACATCTTATCTTCCCAATTGATTCGCATATTGAAATTTAGTGAATAACAGGTCTCTTAACTTTTATCAGATGCTCCAAGAGGAACAATACTGTGAAAAAGGAGATTGCAGGAGATCAAATAGTAAAAGCCACAGAAATTAGTTCCTTTAACAAATTCTATATTCTAAATGACGTCTACAGGTTAATGCAACGTGTAACATGACGATATCTTTAGGGTATCCTAATCAACATTATTGGGGTTAGGCAAAAAGAGAAAAAGGAAGAAGAAGAACAAGCAAAGCTCACCGTCCAAGGTGGAGTTTCTAGGCTAAGATGGAAGAACCCAGTTCGGCGACGAGGACAACGCAAGAAAGGTAAAGACCGTGAAGAGAACCAAGCTTCTTTCTTTCATAATCAGGACTGGCACATATCATGTCCTTCACGGAATATAGCCTTTTGGAAACAGGAGCTGTTCTGAGTTTCAAAACTTCATGAATCGCCTATTTCCATCACGGTTTCTGTCCAAAAGAAGCACTGGGTTAAACTAGTCTCAGAAGCACCTGATTACGTCATTGATGTCACGTTTTTAAACTTATATACAACAAACCCACTACTCTATTTAAAAATTAATGATACTATAAGATGAAATAACTTAATTTTTCCTAAAAAAAGTTTGGGTATGGCAAGTTGGAGACATGCACAGTCAGCTGCCAACCATATCGACAGGAGTGGTTCGAGCCAGTCGACCATGACTTGGGTGGTGAGGCTCTACCAGGGTTCCAGTTTTGGGCGCAGGCTGTATGAAGAAAGTGGACCAGGTCACACACAATCTTTGAGGGTAAAAAAAATGTCTGGTAAACCATTTCTGGTTGACAGGATGTTGCATCTTTGGTGAACAAAACTACGTCAAACGGGGCCTCTCTACAATGTCACGATCAAAGAACCTACAAAGGTAATCAGGTTCTCGTTGAAAATAATAGTTGCTTCACATTATTAATATCTTAAATTGATATCATTCTTGTATATTTATATATATACTTCTCTTAATGATCACTTTTGAAGAAAAAAATAGTCCCTTTTAGCAAAATATATAATTTTAATTTCAAATGTAACAGTTCATCATTTATATAAGGGATTCTCTTTATTCATTATATCAACTCATAATTATCACTTATGGACTGAGTTAATGTGTTGATCAAGAGACTGTGTTGAAAACAACTGTTATTCTACATTATTAATATCTTAACATGATATCGTCTTGGCTTAACCTTGTACCTCTTTCTCTTTAATCTTCACGCGCTATCATTGGTTTTTAAGACAAACCCATGTTAACATGCAATTGCAATTCCTTGCATGAGGAGGAAATCCTTGGAAATAACCGAGGTAGTACGAGACTGAAAACGTTGTGGGCGTGCAGTACAGGTGCTCTCATTTTCCAGTTCCAGTCAGAAAATTCTGTATTTCCACAAATGATGGAGTTTTCAGCCAAAAGGAGCCTGCCGAACTTGAATTCCTATCCGGATTATGCAGGATAAGCTTTGACATGGACTGATAGGATGAGCTGAACCATTGGCGTAAGTAACTATGCCTAATTTAAACTTTAGGATATCCTTTTTGTGTATAATTGAAACTTTAATGGAAGATGACTTGACCATGAATGATACAGCCTTGTTTGTTTTGCTTTATAGTCCATATAATTACACGCTTGCAAGATTAACTTCATAGATTTGGTTTATAAATCGCACAAAAATTACCATTTTATGGAAAATAGGATATTTTTTCCATTATATCTTTGGGGGACACAGAAAACCCATCGAGGATTTGACACAAAAATAAAAATAAAAAAATCAACTGTCACATCAATAATCTTCCTTACGAAACTGATGAATATGACCTACACGGTCATCATCACAACGAATATCATTATTACTGTTATTAAGGACGGGTTAAATAAACCTAGTCTTGAAATTTTTGTGCATGATAGATGTATGGGGGTGACATTATATTCTATGAATCCCATGCCATTATCTGTATCAAGTTAGAATGTCTTCTTTGTCCTGGTCTTCCTATTAAGAAAGTGAATGAGAAAAGCAGAAAAAGTAGAGTTCCACCCCGATCGGGAGTATGTCAGTGACATTGACGATACTCCTGCTCGTTATCTGCATATTCATAATGCATCACCCTTGTTTAGTCCCACATTTTGATCAGTTTGGAATTTAGAGAAAAATAAATCTATGCAGAAATATTTTATGAAACATAAATATATGCTGTGAAATTTTGTTTATGCGAGAAGAATGTAAGGCAATCATTAATTGATAAGGTTTGAACTTCTTCAAAGGCACACCTAGTCTTTCCACTAGATGTTTAGTCTCTCGTGATCTCTTTTATGTATGGGGAAGGGAGACACTGTTCGAATTAGTGACTAAAGCATGAGACCACCTTCTTATAAACAGTAAAAGCAAGAGATAAAGGAAAATCCACTAATGCTTGCTTCGGTCATTACTCATTTTACTGTGTATTCGTGAGTCTTTTTTTTTTTTTTTCCAAGGCTTTTTCCTTTTATTATAAGTGAGAACTTGAAGGATCTGATCGACTATATTAAGACTAACATTACAATTCACTAAATATAAGTTGCATTTTTCTTCGAAACACCTTTCGTTCTTCATCAAGTAACTCCAGCAATGAATTTGTATCACCTGTAGTAGATCTTTCACAAGTCCAATTTACTGGTGATTTCTGAACAAGCACAAGACCTCCAAAATGACGGTGGAATTTTTCAGTATGATGCTTGGGTGATGATGTATGGAATCTTTTCCATGCCATTATGATTAAAGTGGAGCTGACTCAGATTTTAACCTACAATCAACTTTACTTTAAATTAATCAAGAATTGATAGGGGTCGTGATTGCAAAACATTTCACCTACACTTACTTTTCAGCTTAGTACTTTGACGTTTCAAATTGTTTAATATTTTTCCTCACTTTATGTTATTGTTGTTATGCAAGTTGTACTGTTCATGTTGCAGATTTTTTTTTTCTTTATGCATTTTCCTAACAATGCATTGGTTATTAAAGTTCCATTTGAAATTACTTATTTTGACCAAAGTGTAACCTTTTTTTAGTGGCATGTTAATTTTTAATGTTTATACTAATTGACAAGGCATACAAAACTTGTAATTATGCTCAAGATCTGATTTTAATGACTCTAGTTCGAAATCACCTTCCCTTACTCCCCTCAACCCACCCAAAAAGGAAAAAAAAAATGCTTGTATTACTTTTTTCTAATAGGTGAAAGAGAATCTAATAAAAATATGGAATTAGGAGGGCAATAATAACCTTGCCTCCCTAACTATAACAACATTCCAAGCGTTCGGGAAAGGTAGGGGTTGGTCAGGCAAGCCCCTACCTCCGCTCCTTTATGTCCTGATCAACAGCACATAATTCTAAGCAAAACCCATTTTCCCATTGTCTTTGGGCAATGACTTTTACTTGTCACTTTTCTCAAAGCAAAAAGCTTTCTTGTTTTTCTTAAAGATGCACAAGTTGGCTCCTAATGGAAATTTGGAATCTCAAGTGAGCGACTAAGGATTCCAAATGCAAACCGCAACAGAAGACAAAGGATAGCTCTGATAAAGAACTTCGTCAAAGCAAGAAATATCAAGACGGACAACTTTTGATTGTTCAAGTGATTTATGTCTTTATCGGTCAATGTTTGAATAAAGAAATATCAGCAATGTTGGCCACCCTTATCTATTTTAATGCTTTGCTTTATGACTTGATTAAACAATCTTTCTGTTCAACCTCCATATTTGGTTGGATAGATCATGAACTTTAGGTGACTCTCTCCCCTTTATGTTTTTGGTTGAAGTGATTATGGAAGATCATTTTCCGGAACACGACTGTAATTCCATTACCCTTTATGGTCCTGAGATTTTGATGGGTACTCAAGGCTTGGTATCATACCTTTCTTTCTTCTTCTTTTTTTAATAAAAAAAGATAAAAATTTATGGAGAATTTGGGTGTTGAACTTAGGACTTATTTGATTCAAAGCAACATAAGCTTCAACTGAATCACATGCTTACTGACTTGATTTCATTACTTTGTCCATCGCATGTAGCAAGGATGTGATTTTAAGACAAGGTGAAAGCATCAATCTCATCTCTCAATTATACCAAATCTTGAACATAAAAAATTATAAAGGTGGTAAAAGATACATTGATCATAAGCTGTACAGAGCCAAGTAATCTGATCGACAAGTAAGTCACTCTAGAGAAGATTCCGATACAGAATCATGTACAAGAAAGACATATTATGCTAAAACCAAGATACCTGCAATGCATTATGAAAAGAGACAAAAGCTTTGGTCTTTTTTAATTACAATAGTTAGAAAAGCTTTCTGAAAAGTATATTTGTCTACAATCTCTTTTTCGAATCTAGATAACAAAATATGCTTGATATGGTGCACTCAGAAAGCAGACGAACACTTTAGATGAGTAAATCATTTGATAAATTTGATTAGTAATTGTCCCTGCAATTCTATAGAAGGACGCAAGCATTCCAATGTTCTGGAAATAAAGTGAAGAAAAGATGTCTTCTTGTATACGGCAAGATGGATTCAGACGTTGAGAGAACTTTATTATCTCTTTAAGATTGATTGCATTTCGAAAGTGAGAAGATGCTTTTCCTGTGTATTATAAAATTGGCAGGAAACAAGGAAACTTGAAACTTAGGTAACTGCATGCAATTCATTATATTTTTCGTGTCAAAATGTGGAAAGATCTAAAAAACCAAAAGTGAAATGATTTTTCACGAAAAAAGGGATTAGTATATATCACCAACTGAATTTTTGCGGGATATCAACAAAGCATAACTTTTGCATATCTTGCACAGAAGTTTCAACGGAAATATTGTTAGTATCCAAGTCCTACACAAGCAAGCAATCAATGAATACAAAAATGCCAATTAAAGGAATACCTTGTATTATTTACTTCAATCAAATTCTAATAACATATAATAATTAAAAGCTTAACAACAATCCCAATCCAAACTCAATTTCAACAATCAAACTGTAATCAAACTAACAAATAATACGACCTACAAGGTTACTAATAAATTGCTCTTATCGTAAGCTATAAGAATGCCTAGACTAGAGTTAATAAAAGCTACTAAGGATAGAATAAAGTTTTATTTGATGTTTGCCACTTTCTAAAGGCTAAGAATGCCTTATATAAGCCCTTAGTTTGTTGCCCTAGGTTATTTCTGTTGGGTTTATGGCTATCCAAGAAGGGGGGCTTGAATTGGATATTTTGAAGTTTAATGAATTTTTATTTAATGAATGCAACTAAGCAAATTATCACAAAAGTAATAAAATATCTAATAGAAGAATTAAATCAGAGAAATTCACACACAAATATTTCAAGGTGGTTCGGCTCTTTTCACCTACTTCCACCCTCTTCTCCTCCAACTCAAACCGAGTTGAAATCTGCTTTACTTCGAGCAAAGAGAGCACCTCTCCTTCACCTCACAACTCCTCAGAAGGAGTTATATAGTTCACGGTTACAAGATTAGGTTTACAAAAACCTTAATACATCAAGCTTACTCCTCAAATATATGATATGAGTGAGGATTCAAGCTTATTAGAGAGCTAGTAGAGTGTATACAAGATCAATTGTAGCTCTAATCACAAAAACCCCAATTTCACAAATCTAGGGTTTTCGGATTTACAAAAATCTTTATGTGCAAATACTTTTATAATCAATCTAGCACATATAAAGATTAATCTGACAAATGATATTCAAGAAATAACAAGTTTGTAGAATATCACCGAAGATTTTCGTTTCCTTCAAATGATACCGAACACGGCTATATGCATAGATCGATGAGGGCTTTTGTTTCTCTTAATCAGATCAGCAAGAATATTTTCAGCAAGCACCAATGTTTCATCCGAATCCCTCTTTTATAGCAAATACTTGAACCTTGAGTAGATTAGGGTTTCGGTTCAAACCTTTTTAAAAATCCTTCCGTTGGGATTTGATGGATTCGACGTTGTACTGAAACAGGTGACGATTTTCCAGCGAAATAGCCGTTCTGACATCAGGTCGCCTCACCATTCTTCTCGTTGGAGCCGTTGTCGCAGGAGAGAGAGATCGAGAGGAGAAGAGTAATCAGAGTGCGGCTAGGGCTTCGTCTCTCGGTCATAAGAGCTGATGCTCTTATTTGATTCCATACGCTGCCGTTTAGAATAAGTGGTTTTATTCTCAGGACGCTGTCGTTTCATGCTTCATAAACACGGACTGAGGCTTTCATTTACGGGCTGAAGCACTTATTCACGGGCTGGAGCTTTTATTCACGGGCTGGATCTTTCATTCACGGGCTGGAGCTTTCATTTACGGGCTGGATAAATAAGCTTCATGTGTCCATATGTAAATATATGGTCGGTCCATTACACCTATACATACACCACTTCCAAGCATCAAAGTTCCTTTAACATGACCAAGAATGTAGATTAATCTATGGAATAAAATATTCAAAGATTACTCTAACTTAGCTTCATATTTGATGTTGAGTAATAAAATGTAGGAACCCGGTTACTTTATAATATCATTAATTGATATTATAATTTGCACACCTTTTACTTCCTTTGGGTTTTGATATATGCACACAAGATCTCATATTTTCTAACATATATACATGTTCAGATAAATATAAAATTCTATTTGACATATATTCTCATAAAAATTTTCTCAATCAAAACATACAAGCACATGATGTTCAACAATTTCGATAAGTAGTCATCCTTGAGTCATATTGAACCAGGCTAGGTTCTAATAATCTCACTCCATCAAATAACCATTGTCTTCAAGGTTAACTTGGGTTACGCTAGGTCCTAATAAATATCTCAATAGGCATTATTGAATACATCAATCTCCCTCTTAATGATGATAAAGTATTATGAAAAAAGCTGAGTTGAGATGAAATGTTTCAATATGTCAGTGCACTTTTCTGTTGTCATGTATCAAACAATGGCAATTAGTAAAAGGGAAGACCAATAGAAGTAGCTGACTGGTGGCGTACGTAGCTTTTTTTCTCCTTTTCCCTTTCTTTTGAGAAAGAATATTCAATCCAACTTGACAATCAGCGACTCAATTTTGTAAAGTTGCAGATGAACAAAAAGTTTGGATTACACATCCTGATGGCCTGAACAGGGACATGTTTCCATGAAGCATTTTATTTCAAGAGTAGAAAGATTCTCTCCCAAAGTCACACGGTTCTTCCCAACTGAAGTGTGAGGTTACTCAATTTGACACAGCAGAGCTTAAAAGCAATTTTGTTTTCTGTAAGAGAAGAATTTAGCCGTGTTCTGGAACGATATTATATACAGATTATCTTGACACTTATCTTTTTTTATATGATAAATGTTTGGAGCTCTGTTTAATTTGATGTTTCCTTGGACCAAGGTCCTAATTCTCTTAAGACTCTGTTTGAAGACACTTTGGTTTGTTCTTTTACTTTGAGCAGAATGATATTAGGAAAAACAGGGGAGACATCACCATGTCTTCTGGAACTATCCTGGTCAAGTAGAAGACTGTTCATGGGTGAAGATCAAAAGATTGATGCTGTTATGGCCGACAGCAGCTGGCCTAAATAAATCGTCGATGGCAGCTTCCGTCGTCGTCTTTTGGCTGCCATTTTTCACAATTATAATACATATGGAGGAAAGTTCATAGTTTAAAAGCTGCATTGCATGGAAGGAAGAAAGAAGTGGGTGCTAGCTGCATACGACAGCCAAAGACAGGGAGTGGCCGGCTTGTCTTTTCCAATCATGGACTAATGTTGTAGTAAAAAGCATGAATCACGAACCATCATCAATCACTTTCTGTGGCCCGTAATGGACTCGTCCACAGAAAGGAAAAACAGCCATGAAGCTTAATGTTACGACTGAAAAGTGGGAAATGTACAAAACAACTTACAGAAGAACAGAATGCCTGAGTTAATCAATGTTATAGAAATTCCTGCTCATACATCCAGTCTAGGTTGGAATTCAGGTCCAAAACTACGATACAAACAGCCTTCTTGCTTAAGATCTTTATATGAAAGTCGCAGGATCCCTGAACGAAACTTAAAGCCTCCTCATTCTTTCAAAGCAGCTGCCATCTTCTTTTGGGTGAGCTCCGCTCCAAGACGTGGGGATTATCTAGGTAGGATTTCCTGAAACAGAGATTGATGTTTCTATGAGATATGACCTTCAGAAAGTGATGTATAGGAAAGCATTATCAGTGAAGAATTATTTCACACATGTGCTTGCAAGGCAAGCTTCCACCTCTAGCAGTGTTTCAGTGAGGAAAACATCTAGGCTTATGTTGGCCAATTCATTAATATTATAACACGTCTTTAAAAAAGATAGCCGTGATATGACTAGCAACAGCAATCCCCACCCACCATCTAAAAGAAATTATTGGATGATAAGAATTTAGCTGCCCTAATGCAAACAACCAACTTTAAACCTAGAAACTTGATCCCATATCAAGTTAGTGCAGGTTTGACACAATCCAAGAAGATTAGCATCAGTGTGAATCAGGTGTATACAAGCGCAGATAGAGCTTTTGGATTAGCACCAGCAGCCAGCAGCCAGCAGCCAGCAGCCAGCTAAAAAGAAAAATCAAAACAAAGAGTAAAAGATGAACTGTAGTAGACAATGATACCAATCGAAACAGGTGAAAAATGTCAAGTATGGGTGAGATTGAAAAATGTCAACAAAGAGTGCTCTACTGCGATGTCAAGTATGGGTGAGATTGAACATAATATTTTTTTAAAAAAAATGGTCACATAATCCTAAGTTTTAGCATCAAAACAAAATCAACATTGAATGGTACAAAACTCATCAAAGATGGCTACTTTTCCATCGAGAACTATAGCCTTTCCCAACTTGGATCAACATAGCAAAAGATAAGTTCTTTACGGTCATACAAAGGGTAAATTATTGCACGTCGGGTTGACTAGTTGTTTAGTTGGACTTCACAATAGAAACAAGAGCAATTTAATCAGATAATCATCTCTGAAAAACTATAAGATCAGCAGTAGATAGAAACAATTTATAGCAATTAATATAAATTGAGGAACAACATTAATGATGCATTAGGAACACCTGCAGCAACTATGAAATGCTGTACTTGCTGATAGGCCGACCATGTAATAATATAGTCAAGAAAGCCTTTTGTCTCACCTATCCTAGGTAGCTTACTTTTCTGCCAATTTAAAAGAAGAAAAAAGCTGTAAGTGGCAACTAATTAAGTTCTAAGACTTTTAAACTCTGGGCCAATGCAACAAGCAACCACTTCTTTTGGTGAGAAGTCTATCATTTTCTAGAGGAATCAATTTGGAGGATGCATAAAACTCATTGGCAAGAACCTTCAGTGTTGCATAACTTAGATCCAACGCTATTATTATCTAATTCCTGATAGATGCACAATTTATGCGCCATAGATTTATCTTGAACAGGAACATCGATGGACATCCAAATGCCAATTCTGCATCTAGTATCATGATGTTCATCAAAATTCATGTGAATCAAACCCTGACTATTGGAAAAGCATCACTCCCCTAACCAGCATCTTCCTTTTTCCCTCTAACTTCCCACAATCCATTATCTATCACTTTCCGCAGCATGCAACCGAGTTGTCCACAAAAAGGAAAAGCAGAAAATGGTATTTGTTGATGCAAATCACAGCATTGGCCTTTATGCTTAATTTTGCCCAAAAGAAACACAGTAAATGTACAAAACAACTTACAGGAGAAACAGAATGCCTAATTTAATAATGTCTAGATATTCTTCCTCATAAATTCAGTCCAAGTTGGAACCCGGGTCCAAAACAATGACACAGTTAGCCTCCATAAGCTAAGATCTTTACAAGATATTTGAATGAACCTTAAAGCCACCTTATTCTTTCAAAGCAGCCGCTATCTTCTTTTGGATGAGCTCCACTCCAAGACGTGGAGACAATCTAGGTAGGATTTCCTGAAACAGAGATCGATATTGGTTTGAGAACTATATTCAGAAAGTGATGTACACAAAAGCATTACAAATACTGAATAATTTTTCATTTTTTATTTTCACACTTATGCCTGCAGGCTGAACGTGCACCTTTCTTAACACGTCTTTCAGTAAGAAAAATGTCTAGGCTTATGGAATTAGTGGCCAATCCATTAACATTTTAAGAAATATTTAGAAAACGAGGCCATGTTTTGACTAGCAACAGAGATCCCCACTCACCTTTTAAAGAAAATTATTAGATGACAAGAATTTAGCTGAACAAATGCAAACAACAAACTTTAACTCTAGAATGACCTAAGAGATATAGCTGGTTGACACAATCCAAAATGATTAGCATCATTGTGAATCACGTGTATAGGAATGTACGTGGAATCTATTGGAGTTCCACCAACTGCCGGCAAAATAGAAAACCAAAAGAATAAAAGATGAACTGGACTTGACAGTGATATCAAAACTGAACAATGAAAAAAGTGGGTGCTCTACTTATATGTCAAGAATGGGTAGAGGATAAACAAAATATTAAAAGATGGTAACATAATCCAGAGTTTGAAAAGTAAACAGCTTTTCCATTGGGAATTATAGGCTTTGCTGATATGGATCAACTTAGCAACGGGTAACTTCTTTAAGATCATGCCATGGGTAAAATTTTGTATATCAGTTTAATTAGTTGTTTCATCGGAACTCATTATAAGTTAAGTCTAATATTCATCTCCAAAAACAGTAAGATCTAAAGTAGATGGAAACAATTCATATGAAAATATAAGTTAAAGAACAACATAAAGGATGCATTAGTAACATCTGCAGCACCAATAACATGCTGTACTAGCGGATAGGTCAATCATCCAATTATGTCGTCAAGAAAGCCTTTTGTCTCACTTATACTAGGTAGCTTATTGTAAAATTTTCTAACAATTTTATTAATAGAAAGAAAAACTATAAGTGGCAGCTCATTAAGCTATAAGATTGTCAAACTCCAAAATGACAAAGGCCCATGAAAAACTCTTCCACTTCTTTTAGTGAGAAGTCCATTATGTCAGACATGACTTTCTACAAGCATCACTTTGTCGATGTACAACTTAAGGGCCTTAAGACTTGTCTCAAATAGGAACATCTATGTACACCTAAATACCAAATAAGCATCAAGTACCGTCATGACAATCAATTTCAACTAAATACAAGTCCTCTTGTAGCAAATTGATGACTTTTCGTATTTCCAATGGAGGGTTGATGACGGATCAAAGTTTTTAATGACAGGTGGTTCTAAAAATTGTGCATGAAGCACAGTTTAACATGTTACACAACAAAGAGCAGCAAGCATATGAATGGGAGAAATGCTAAGACACTATTGGCAGTTGAAAAAAGGGCGGCCTACAAATTCAAGTCCTTCCAATGCTGCATAGCTTGCAAGTATAGTGTATGCAAAGAGAGAGGATACATATCATCCTGAATTTCCCTTTTAACCAAAGAGTATTAAAAATTTAAGGAGACTGAAAGAAACTGGAGCAAGTAAGACTTACCTTTAAAAAATTAGAAAACAATTTGACAGCTATTCCTCAATAACATTTGAGTGCTCTCTTTTCAAAAAGGCATTCCTAGTATGAAAATCAATTTGCCTTTCACCATCTTGTATGGTTTCAGCTCACTGGAACAACGCTTTTAGTTTTAGCTTTAAATCAACATGGTCAGCCTCCTCAGATTAGAAGAATCCTGACAACTTCATTTTAGGTCAGTTTCACTAACTTGCAATTTTAAATTCTTTACTAAATTTTATTTAAAACTTGTACGGTTACAAGCGTACCTCATTTTTCTCTAGGTCATGTTCTTTTCAACGTAAGACTACCTAAAAGTTTATGCAAGGCGTTAGTATTTTGCACTCATGAAAGCAGGTCTCTGTGTGAGTGCTTGAAGGCCAAGTGAGATTAAAAAATTTCCCAACTCTTTCATCATCATGATCCACTACAATTAGAAAAAGAAAGAATAAAGAAAGAGAAAATATCAGCACTTCACAAATAATATCGAGTCATTTCAATCCGTAGAAGGTTACACTCTTAAAACCATAAAGCATAATCATGAATTTCCTACCCATTCCCCACCATCAAACCCAGTCTTGCATCAACAAAGTTGCTTAAGAGTTGATGTCCAGAAGATACTTGCAACCGTTCATTCTTGATTTCAAACTAAGAAAATAATTTATTCAACTCCAGAATATAAAGCTTCTCCACACCTATGTTGATCAGACAATCCACACCTCGGTGGCTTTCTAGATAGCAATAGAGTCAACACAAGTCTTTTCAGGATTGATTCTATTATAGAGAGCTTATATACGTTAGATTTCAGGGGAACAAAAGGATTCAATGGGGATGAAAAGGTAAGGATAGAAGGATATGGCAAGATTTTTCTTATCATGAAAACAATGATGATGAAAAAAAGCCCTTCATTTAGCAACAGCAAGGACATTTCTTTTCACAAACATGTTGAAGATCGCTGATGACGACAAACTTCATCATGGCAGTGTTTATGTAACATAGTACTGATAGCATGTTTGGCTATGAAATTAGAGAGAGAAGAATAGCATAGTAATTTAACAGGTTCTGCAGTGATCAGAAGATGAATTTATGGAAGTTATTTTTCTCTCTTGCTCTTTCTTTCTTTCTTTTGGTGGCTATGAAAGTTATTGATGTGCTGAAACAATGGATGTGTAGAAGGGGTTCCTTGGTTTACTCGTAGTAGGGCTTCCATGGCTACAATGCTGCTGCCACCCCTATACCCTTTCCAACTGAATGGCAAACTAGTGAATCATGTATGGCACATGTCATAACACAATGATGCATACTTGCAAATGCTATAACTAGCTAAAAAAGCTTATATGCTAAATTTTCCAATCTTCATTTAGACTACACCCAAACACGAAGGTGCAATATAACATAATGGCAACACCATTGGCCGCCTCTTATTTAGAACCTACATTTATGTGAAATGGCAAACATGTTTGCAGACATTTCCTAACATCTAATGGCAGTTTTCAGTTCTCCCTTGATGCCACTTCAAAATTATCAGTGCTGAGGCAAACAATAAATTCCGTAAAGGCGAGGAGATTATCAAGACAATAAGCCTTAAAAATGGAACTGACCTCAGTGCCATCGGAGAGTACTTTGGCCAAGACGGGTATCTCATACTGATAAGCACTTTCCCACTGAGGATTGCTGGTGATATCCCTTATCTGACAAAAGCCCGCCAACACATTCACAATATAAGCGCATACACGGAAACACATAAGCACAAACACACCGAAAGAGAAAGAGACCTGCAAATCAACGTCGTGGAGGGAATCAGGACCCGAGATTAAGAATGCAGCCTGGAGTTTTTCTTTGAGTCCGTCACACAAACAGCAACCGGGCTTCGAGTAGAGAACGAGCTTCTCGCAGAAGAAGACGAGGAAGAATGCGACGACGTTGAAAAGAATGATGAAGAAGCCAATGGGGTGAAGACCGACCTAGCTCTGGGCCTTTGTCTCGTTAGCAATACAACTGTGGACGGTCTTGCCATCGCTGCCATGGCCATTCTTCCAATACTCCCCACTCGATAGCTTCACCAGTTTGAGGTTGCCAACGTTCGGCTATCGCACTAACAAGTTTGGGAATACGTGGGTCGATGTTTCTGGCTCAAATATTATTAGTCTGCTCAGCAAAACGGCATCGTTTCTAAATATGAATGTACTATAATCTTTCATATACCGTTTTATTTAATGTTGGAAACGACACCGTGTTTTCGTTTCATCAGAAAACAAAGGAAAACTCGATAAAAGAAAACTTCGTGAGTTTATTCGACGATGCATGTAAGAATTTTCACCAGAACCTTAAGATATACCACCTTAAATTACACTTCCCTTTTCTTGTGCATATTTGATTTTCAATTTTTGGTGATATTTATTTTCATTCAAAGCATTAAGGAAAACCTAAATAAATAAAGATCAACACTCTCATATTATCAACCATGTTGATATACCAGAAGGATGTGATTAACGGAGCCTCACGAAAGATCACTCCACATTGCTTGTACATAAGTAAAACCCCATCCTGATTCGGAATCTGTGCTTGTTCAAGCAAATGACAAATAAAACGCTTTTCTCCGTTGACAAGTACTTCGAAATCCCCCATTTTCAAAAGAATTAGTCAGAGAGACGCACTTCATGATCATCAATGACATTATCTAATAGAATCTTGCCTTGGCAGAAGGCAGAAACATGGACATTTCGGAAATAAAAACATGATTGCCATTCAAACAAGATTCTTCTTTTCTCTTTTCTTTTCCTCCTTTTTCCTTTTCCGGCGCAAATAACCTCATGAAGAGGAAAAGTACAGAACACAATTAGGGAGGAAAGGCTGAGCAGGAATTTCAGTTTCAAAGGGCACAAAAACAGAGCTTTTCTGTGATATGAATCTTACAGCCACAGCTTATACTCTTGCAACATATGGATGCATCTTCTTGCTCTACCCAAAGATAGAATGGAAAAATTCATGCTGCCCACTATTGTAAAAGAATAGAAACTCCCTTTCCTCCCCCCTCTCTAACAAAAGAAACCGTGAAAGAGAAAAAGTCACAGTAAAGAAGAGACTAAAAAGCAACTATGGTACAACAAGGATACAAGACTCTTGATTTCTCCACTATTAAGTAAATGCAGATTTGCATCAGAAAATCAGTAGAAGAGTAAGAATTATATGAGCTTTTTCTTTTGGAAGTAGCGCTTCAAGTGCCACAACTGCAAAACTGACACCAGAGCGCAGACTCCAAGGGACATGATACTGAGCCATGCGACTTTAGAATTGGTTGATTCACTGACTTCCCTCATCTCTGATTCCCTGTGTAGTTCGCAAAATAAGAAAAACAAAAAAAGGAGTTATGTCGTAGCATTAACATCAACAGTTTAAGTAATCATACTCATCTCTGATCTTTTAAAATGTGCTTGTTCACCCTTAGAACAAAAAAGGAAAGAAAGATTATAAGTCTTTCCCTCATTCTAATATTTAGCCAGACAAGTGGAGAGAAAAGAAAAGAAAGAGTGAGGAGAATATGTCAGCACTTTCCCCTCTAGTCCACCAATCGATCCCTTGTATGGAGATGAAGTTAGTCGTTAGGAGAATAAAAAGACAGTAGAACTTCATTTTCTTTCGTTCACTTCCTCTCCAATCTTTACTTATTTTCCCTTGTATATTAGAATAAATAGAACATCAAGTCCTAATATCATCCAGACTCGTCATTTGAATTTTTTGCACCATGCTTCCACAACCTTCTCCCTCCCACAGGAAAAAAGAAAAAAAGGGGAGAAAATTGAAGTAATAAAGTCTTGATAACCTCCTCTAGAAGCCAACATCATAAACACCTCTCGCCTTTTCCTTATACTTATCACATACTTAATAAAATTATCTCATCTCAAATATTGTTCAAGCACAACAAAGGGCTCGGAAATCTTAGCAACAACAATACAAGGAGAAGCACTTCCGCACGAGGGGATCATGATCAATAGCCATAGCAAATTCAAAGAAAATGAAATACTGCCAGTGAGCTTTAACTCGAGCATTACTTTGTTCACCATAACAATGGTGTGGGGGAGAAGGTTGAGCATTCAGCATGAGTTGGGTGCATGCAAAACCACCAACAACTTTGATGTCAAAAAAAGGGTTAAAAATAAGTACCTGTTCTTGAGATAAATGAGATTGTCATGAATGGCTTGTACAGCTCCCTCGAGTTTTAGCAGCTCAAGTTCAACACCCTATATTTAAGAGCGTAATAAGAAAAATAAAGGAAACACAATTGGGAAGATATCTAAGCATCATTTGAGAAATTCCAGTAATAGAGCTTTCAGTGAAGTTACCTCTATTTTTTCTTTTCTTGCAACTGACGCCCAATCCTTAGCGGCAATTCCAGTTCTCCAGTCAAGGCTAATGCTTGCACCTGGACCCTCTTTATGTTGGCCATCTAGCCAGAAACAAGCCAAGTAGTTCCCACTCTCGGAGGTTGTAAATGCGAACTGACCGTGGGTCACATTTTCTTGGTGGTAAAGATTGTTACCAAAAGGAGATGTTACCTAAAGAGAAAAGTCCTACTTAAGGATCCAAAATAATGCAGAGGAACCACTCGAATTTCGTAGTGTGTTAATAACATAAGGGATATTCCCCAAAGATCAAAATACTGCTGATCCTAGGGAAACACTGAACCCATTTCACATTAACTAGAAAATTCTGAATCCCATTATATAATTATGAGCATAACACTCTCTTCTTGTATGATCTATGTTGTTGATAAAGTTGCCAGGTCAGTCCTCAAACATCACTAATCCTACGAAGTTATGAATTTAATCCTATCGCTCTCTTCTCGTGTGGATCGAATGCATGTATAGAGCGATTTAAGGTTCAAACTCAGTTTGTTCCTCAACCATCACTAATCCTAGGGAAAAGTTGTAGCCAGTTTTTACTTACTAAACTTTGAACTGATCGCATCATCAGTATTCTAAGACCCGTTTTATGTGGATCCAGTGCATAGATCAAAATAATAAAGGTTAAATTCAGATCACTTGCGCTAATAACATACTCTGATGACAAGTTAAAATCACTTAAACTCATTGGAAAAGGCGAACTCAATCGTTTAAAGATCACAAACCAAACGACAGAGAACCTAGGCATCCATAATCCAAAAGGCAGCAAATTAGAACGGGAACCAAGGGTTTTCTCTTGCAATATGTACCTAAGGGCTACATAGCTGTATCTCTGCTACGCCATAAGTTAATATACATGATCTAATCCCTCATTAGAGTCTTATCCAGAAACTTCATAGGATCGTATTATCTTATTCAGAAACAGAAAACAAAAACTGATACCTAAATCGAGCATCATAACCGACAAATCTTAGAAAAAAGAAGTACGAAATTGAGGGAGAACACCGTTGGAATTTATACCCGGACGGAGATAGTGGAAGTGTGGGTGGCTTCAGTGGACTCTTCGACGACGTAGTAATCGGCCAGCACGACGACGTGGTTCTGTATGTCCTCGGACACGCACTTCGTGCCCGAGCTCGGAACGTTTAGCCATATCGCTTCCGATAGAGGGACGAATGGACTCGTCAGGCACAGCAGCAGGAAGAAGAGAGCGAATACTCGAGCGCGTGAGGTTGTGATCAGTGCCATCGATGAGAATGAATCAGCACGAAGCAGGGGATGTGAGTTTCAGATCTGGGAGCGCTTTCGATTCTCGTTTGCGTTTAGTTCCGTGGAGCTTTAACTGAGTTCTTGTACAAGTCGTTGGTTGAAGGAATACCGCCACGCGCTACGATGCTGAGGAGAGAGTTATGGAGGCGCGTCGCAACGTACGCCGCGAGTTGGTCTACAATTGCGAGTGACTCTTCCCTTGACTTGTGACGAAACGATGGTTTCGATTCTCCAATCAGATTTGATATGGGCGGGCCACGAAGGACGGGGCAGGTTAATCAAGATATGAAGCCACGCGCTAGCACTGTCCGTTGATTTCCAATACAAAATTACAGAAAAAAAGAAGAAGGAAAATTATGAGTTTTAATTGAATGTATTCCGTACTTCCACTGGACTCCTCCTCCCTCAGCCATGGCCCAAATGCGTCAGTCTCTACTCTTACTCACAGTCTCGGCTTTGATTTTCTGCCTTCTGGCGTTGGCGGAGGAAGAGCATCAACCGGACACTCCAATCGGTCGCTTCCAAAGCTACCTCAGGATCAAAACCGCCCACCCAAACCCGGATTACGCCTCCGCAATTTCCTTCCTCAAAGTCCAAGCTGAATCCATCGGCCTCCAATCCCGAACACTCGAGTTCAGTCCTGGTAAGCCCGTTCTCCTCCTGACCTGGCCTGGCTCCGACCCTTCCCTCCCCTCTCTACTTCTCAACTCCCACCTCGACTCCGTCCCTGCCGAGCCTTCCAAGTGGACCCACCCCCCCTTCTCCGCCGTCCGATCCTCTGACGGTAAGATCTTCGCCCGCGGCGCCCAGGACGACAAATGCATCGGCGTCCAGTACCTCGAGGCCATCCGGAACCTGAAGGCGAAGAGCTTCGAGCCCACACGCACCGTCCACGTGTCATACGTGCCCGATGAGGAGATCGGCGGGTTAGCGGGGGCAGCCAAGTTTGTCGCCTCGAAAGTGTTCGAGGAATTGCGCGTCGGGTTCGCGTTGGACGAGGGGCAGGCTTCCCCCGGCGACGAGTTCAGGGTTTTCTACGCCGACAGGACGCCGTGGAACCTGGTGATCAAGGCCAAGGGCGCGCCCGGGCACGGGTCGAGAATGTACGATAATAGCGCGATGGAGAACTTGATGAAGAGCGTTGAGATTATCTCTAGGTTTAGGGAGAGCCAGTTCGACGTAGTTAAGGCTGGGGAAGCCGCCAATTCGGAAGTTATTTCCGTTAATCCTGTTTATGTCAAAGCTGGGATTCCGTCCGCCGATGTAAGTGCACATAACGTGTGAGTTCAAAGTGAGATGTGTGTGTGTGCGAGAGAGAGATGGGAGCTGACGGCGTATTTGTGCAGGGGTTTGTGATGAACGTGCAGCCTTCTGAGGCAGAAGCAGGGTTCGATATTAGATTGCCGCCTACGGCGGACCCAGACTTTATGAGGTGGAGAATTTCTGAAGAATGGGCACCGGCTACGAGGAACATAACTTACGAGGTGAATGACCTCATTTTGACTTCTTTCATCTCGTTTATTGGGACCGTAAAAAGATAAGGTCTTTAACTTAGTATAACGTGATTTTTCGGTCATATAACTCAAATTTCCATACTACCCCACTAACTTGGAGCTAATTTGCATATGATCAACATATGTTCACCATAAGGCTTCTTAGGTTCTTGGTAGATGTCCTCTATATAGATCAAATATGTGTTTAATGCTAGTAATGCCTGTTAATTTGCCATATTTGAACAACTAATGGTTCAATCCCCATGAAAATCAGGTTGGTTTCTTTTTTGCCTGTAGTGGTCTTTGGTCTGGCAGGATGGCTGTTGACATTTTTGGGAGAATTGAAACGTATATCACATGTGCACATTATTAGAAAAAAGGATGGGGAAACAATTTCTTATGTTTTAAGTCATGATAGGTATTCCTGATTAACTGACACCGTATGATGACTACAAATTGTTGCTTGGTTGACAAAAAGCTTTTGACTGTATGGTAGAGGTCCTAGTTGCTAGTACTGCCCGCAAGTGCAGGCTTGCCTCAGGCCTTTGTACAAATGTCCGTAAAATCGGTTCATCCTTGTTGACATTATAAATGTAATATCATAGCGGATTCCTACGGGTTATATGAAAATTCAAAATTATTGATGTACTCTTTCCGGAGAAATATCTTCCAGTAGTTTGTAAGTAACAATATCTATGGTCATTACTGATTTCGTCCTCTGTTTTCAACTTGTCAGCTGCCTTTTCTGAATATCTTGCATTACGCAGAGCCCCATTCCATATTAGATACTGCAAAGTAGTCTTTATTGTATTCTCATTATTTATCTTACATTTTTGCTGGGCTGATATTTCTTCCATATCCCAGTTTTAAATATTGCTTTTAAAAAGTTTGCCAAGCATTCTCGATGTCTTAATTTCCATAACGTTTAAACCCTTGGCGTGTTCTGTTCTTAACACTTTCATTAGAAATGCTGAAAAATAATATGGCAAATTTTTTTTTTTTTGGCAAATATTTATCGTATGGTTGTTTTCTCAAGCTGTGATTTCTCAGTTGTCAAGGTTGAAGTATTGAACATGATTCGGTGCCTAGGCAGTTGGAATGTTAGGATGAGTACCTCTATTCTACTAGGCTGGTAATTTAATTCATAAAACCTAAAAAAAAAAGTTGGAATATCTTTTCTTACAAAGGGTGTTCATAGTGATAAATTTTGGGGCATCTTTTGGCCATGAAATATAAGCCAATCACATTGACTGCCAAATTTGAAATGGAGCCATTCACATATGGTCTTTTCAGTTATGAAATCAAAGTTTAATGTATGCTGAATCTAGGGGTGGGTGAACAACCAACCATCCAACTTCTAACCTGGCCCCAAACCAATTCCAATCTGAGTGGATTGGCTTTTGATGAGGGTAGATTGGATGTCAAGAGTTTTTTTCTCTGTTTTGATATAATTCAGATTGGAAATTTGAAGCCAAGAGATTTTTGGCATTTTCTGACAGACCTTGCTGTTTTTTTATTTTAAAGAACCCAAATACAAGGGTGACGTTTTTCTGACTTTAGTTCTTCTTTTTCTGTCATTTAGAAAAACTGTAAATTTTTTCTTTCCCTGAAATCTTAGTTGCATTATATGTGTTTTACTTTCACCTCACTGCCTTGAGCCTTTCTGCTGCACCTTTAGTATTGTTGGATGAAGATTTTGCCAATTCTTTGCCATGAACTGTTCATGGAAGGTGAAGAAATTTTCATCGAACGAGGAACTTCTGTTCTTTCTCAAGCCTGATCCAACTCCTACTATTTAACCTATTCCGATTTTGGTTTTTCATAGAGGCAAGCTTGACAATCACCTTTGTTGGGGGTGTTTTTTTACTGTTATAGTTTCCCGGCAAAAGATGTAGGCATTTTGCAGTCTTAGTTTGAACCATTGGGTTTGAAATAACAAGGCTAGGCGTACCTTCATTCACAAGTACAATAATGATGTTATTTGGATTTTGATATTTTTAATTAGAACTTCTCCAATCTCTAAAATGATATTACTTTAGAAGAAATGTACGTACTTCTGCTCTCATTTTTCTTTCAAATAACGTCTCAGTTACATAGAAGAAGAGGAAGACCCTTGACAAGTATTATGTCACAGGAATTTTCTGTCAATTTTGATAGAGAAGGTGTTTCTTGGGGAACTGGTTTCTCTGACTCTCGCTCTCACTCTCACTCTGGCTCTGCTTTCTTTGTAAAATAAATAAAAGACTTTTCAGATTGTAAGTGTAATGAGTACTCATGAGTTGTCTCTACGAAAGCGGGTTTAAATACATTTCTGGACATAAGTATACAACCTTTTCTTCTATAGAATAAGCTAAATTCTTGGTTTCTTCTACAGAAAGTTTAGTGATGAATGCTCACATTATTGGTCCTTGAAAAAGCCCATGCTGCTAAAATGGCTTTATATCCATTTGTTCCATGTAACTAAGGAAAGGAAGCGCTTTGTACTTCTGCATATGACAAGTACAAAGTCAAGTAAGTCAAGAAGATCATGTCTATGATTGCGGAAATTTTCTTTTTTAGGGGAGAAGTGTATTAGATCCAGATAAAAAATGCTGTGATCTAAGCTGTTCTCAAGTTTGCTGCCCAAAGTTGTTGAGAAATTATCTATGGTCAAACAAGCTAAGAGTAGACTGCATGTTAGGCAACCAGTAAACTGCCATCTTGATGTCAAAAGAGGACTTGGTGCCCCTGTATATAGGATCCTTTCTGGATTTGTGATCTTTCTCAATTATTTAAGACTAAATTCGTGAAATGTGCAAAATATTTGCAAAAAGTAACTGAAATCCAGTTTAGTGTGTTTCATCTTTTCATGCTCATTGATGCACCACTTTTGATCTGTAATGCGGCCAAACTCTTAGTTCTAATGAGAATCTGAACCACTGGGTTTAAGATTTTAAATTTTATTATAACCGTGACATGGTCAACTAAGTTCAGAATTTTACATTTCTTTTCTGTGTTCTCGGCAACGAGATGGCTGAAACTTTCTCTATTTGGCAGATCACTGAGAAAGGGCCCCTAAGAGACTACATGGGACGGCCTATAATGACAGCAACCAATGATTCCAATCCATGGTGGTCTATCTTCAAGCAAGCCATCGCTGCAGTTGGAGGAAAACTCTCAAAGCCCGAAATCTTGGCTTCAACTACTGATGCACGATATGTTAGACAGCTGGGCATTCCTGTTCTTGGTTTCTCACCAATGACCAATACTCCCATCTTACTGCATGACCATAATGAGGTTTGATAAGTTTGCATATTTGGCTTTTTTACTGTTTTTCATACATTTAGTGCCAAGCTTTCGTAACTCTTAAACACTGTCAAGAACTGTATGCATTCACATATCCTCCCAAATATGCACGGTCTTTACTTACATTTTATGCTGTTCTTATTCTTCGTTTTATTCTGTCTTGCAGTTCCTGAAAGACACTGTATATCTGAAAGGAATAGAGGTATACGAATCCATAATCAGTTCTTTAAGCTCATTTGGAAAAGCATCACAGTAGGCACTCGAATGGTGGTTAAAGTGGAGGATGATGATCGTACATAAAACTTGCTGTAGAGGCAACGCTATGATGGTATGATTGGGGAGCCATTGTTGTAACAAGGACTGTCTGTAAAATGATTTTCATTCAGTCCTGAACTGTAAAACGTATGGATTAGCCTCAGAATTTGATATATACATGTTCATTGGAAATAAATAAATCTCTTGGAAAATAATTTATGAAGCAAAACATTACTGATTGATGGAAATGACTGTCATTTCCTGCACCTGCAGTAGGTTCGTCGCAAGTTGCATAAAGTGAACGACAGAAAGTGGCCACTAGAACGTGGATCCTTGCAGCTTTGGAGGTTTAATGGTCTGCCAAAGGACCGACCCACTGAATCTTTGAAATGAGTCGTCCTTGAGTTCTGAACGCTTAATTAAGGCCTGGAAAACTGGTATACGTTTCCTCCAGGGTTGAAACCTGAAACCCGTAAAGATTGTAGCTTCGAATTTGTTCAGGGATTGTGTAAGATAATGGCCTCCGATGACACTCTTTGGAAAAAAAGGCTTGAAGAATCTCCTGGTTCTCCAAGTTAAAAAGACTAACTTGTGTGGTATAGAAAAACCAGTTTAAAGAGTATCATAATTCATAAACATTACAGTTAAGCAGCCACTTGAAGTGGAACTTTGTATGCCCCAGTGACTTCAGTCTTGGCATTGAAAGTTCAAACACAAAGCAAAGTCTTGATGTCCCGCGCCAATGAAAGGGATTGAAGGAAGTACGCAAGGAAAGCTCGTCTACTTCTACCGCCAGATAAGATGTCTCTGAAATGCATTATTTCTATTAGATTTCCCTTCCAACCCGGAATTTACTAAACCAGAAGAACAGTAGATTATTCATGGACGGCTGACATTTGATGTTTTCCCCTGACTCTAAAACCAAAAATATAAACCGACCTTCTGGGTCAACAAGTTCGTCTGCAATCATTCATTGTATGGGAAACAGCTTTCACCCTCTGGATATGGTTGTTGAAGCTCCCATGAACATTTCCTGGAAGCTTCACTCTTTAAGTTTAAAAAAGCTGTGCTTTCATTTTCTGGCATCCAGCGGAGCTCTGCCCACATGGATCTTGCCTCTTCGTCTTCCAACATCCCCTTACTTTGAAGCCTTCCCCGCACCTTCGCCCATCCTCCCATCCCAATCTCCTTCCCTGTTCAGTTCTGTCCCTCCAACAAGTGGTCCTACTTCCCTCTGGCTCTCCAATCTTCTCACACGGATTCATTATTGCACTTGCTTTCATAAATAAGCGAGGTACGGAAGGTCATGTCATGGGTACGGGCCAGTTAAGAGAGAGACAACGAGTTTCGCAGGTGCATGCATGCGTGATTAGAATATGGGCGGAAGCAGCATGAATCTTCATACGATCATCCAGTTTCAGATATTGTTGTTTTCCCACCTAACACAAAAATGTTTCTTTTTCTCATTATCCTTGAGACCCAGTTGAGATAGAGACGAGGAAATTTAAAAAAAGAAGAAGAAGCGTTGAGGATGAATGAGGTCGGTCGAGCACAGGAAAGAGATAACACATGACGATTTGACGTTCTTGATAATGAATGAAATCTCAAAGTTGATATCAGATATGAATGAAATCTACTTGTTACAGTACTTGATTAATCTTGAGTTTTTAAGAACTTAAGATATATCCCACCATATGAAAAAGTATTAAAGACAAATGTCACAAATTTGAATTTCATTTTAAAATATCAACCCAATGAAGAGAATTACTAGTTTATTTTATATGATTATAAATTCCTACTTGCATTTCTCATGTGAGAGGATTCATGACATTCTCTTTCACCTAAGTTTATATTATCCTTGATGTAGGTTGGATTCATTGCTTATCCAAGCAATCGCAAGCCACCAAGTTGAATATTAATTGGGTTCTAATGTCATTGTAACATGCATGAGTTTTAATTCAAAAAATCAACTTAATTGAATGAGTAATTAAGGAGTAGATATTCCATATTAAAAATATACAATTATTGAGTAATATTTAGATATAAAGAATATCTCCTAACTTTTGAACAATTTTCAATTGAGTTATTGTCATATTTATATTAATGTTTACCCCATATTGTATATAGCAAAAGAACTTGTGGTTTTATCTTTCTTGTCACTAGATAGTTGGCTGATAATGCATAGAACACTCTAGGTTCTTCCAGTTGGTCTAGACTACAAGGTTTCTTTTTGTGTCATATATTTTTTATTTGAAACACACATAAATTAATAGGTGTCGCGTAAGAGTTTTATTGAAGAATTAGAATTCGTAAAGTTTAACAAAATTGATTGATAAAATTCGCAAATATTTTTTAAAAGTAGATACGAGAAAGATGATAAAGAAAGAAGAAAGAATTAAAACACATTAACCTATATATATGATGATTATGTGATTACCTATCAAGTTTCATACACATCTATTTTATTCTATTAAATTCGATGTACAACTACTTTTTTTCTCCTTTCATTGAAAGATCATGTGGTTACCCCCCTTAACACTATTGATGGCGTGACTATTATTCTCGTTCAGATTCTTTATGTAACTATCGTTTTATATGGGATAAAATTTCAGTCATTATGATTGCCTTTATTTGACCTATATTTGTGAACAGCATCATGGTCTGAGTTATGACTTTCACATCTAGCAAGAAACTTGACAGCTACTGTAACTTTGACATTAGTTTCAAGTAATTAAGCAAGGATTAGATCCTAACCTTGGGAAGGTCAAGAAACTTAAGCTAATGGGAAAATCGAAATTTCCTCGGAGGTTCCCGCGAAACAAACAGCAGCTTGAATCCCGCATTTCCGAGAGATTTAATATAAAGAATGATGGGACATGTGGGATTCATTCAAAAATCAGAATTGCTTATCGGAAATCGTTCTGTCAGCCACCTGAGGGAATACGAATATATTGTGATTAATACGAATAAATTGGGATTAATTCAGGGAGTTTACTTATTTTAATAAAAAAAAGATGCTTCAATTAAGGGAAGAGGAAGGAGGGAGGAGGGAGACGAGTCGTACGGATTGACGACACTAATCTTTTCACACATGCAATGTTCTTGGGGAGTGCAACGATGCGTACAATGCTCTCTTTCCCGGCCACCCAAAGAGAAGACAGCTCTTACTACTTCCTTTTTCTTCAATTTGTTTAAGTTTTTAGTCGGCATAAAGGACAAATTATTTAGAATGGGATCTGAAATGGGACGAGCTGCAAACACAAATATTTGAAATTCATTATGTGTTTTAGGTTACTAATATAATTACATGTTATGTTTCAAATAAGAGAATATATTTTACTAAATTGCGAGTAAATTTTGAGGGAGGGAACTATTACTTTAATATAATATTAAAACCTCAATTCCAAGTAAAATATCCCATTACAAATACATTGCATTGTCTCAAGATGTGTTTTTCCAAACTTGAAACAACTGAATGTATTGAAAGTGTTGAAGATGGGTATTGTCCTACATTGGAAGTAAGAAAATGGGCATGTAGTTTTATAAGTGATGAGAATTTTCTACCTAATACCTTAAGGTTTTGGGATGGACCCTTACAAGGAAAATGCGTACAAAACTCTTGCACTAGGGCCTAAGCGATCAAATCTTACAACTTATCATATTTTTGAAACGAAATGAATATAAAAAGATTTATTTTCTAAATGTCATTTTTAAGATTAGATTATAAATGATTGATTGAACGATCTATAGTTGGCATGATACCCCGGACAACAACCTCTCCTATTTTGTGTTGATGATTTTACAAGAGGCTAAATTGCGTCTTATGACGTAGGCGTTGGATTTGGTATGCTTTCTATGAGAGATGGGGCTGTATAGTTTTTTGTGGTTTACATTGCAGTTCCAGTTTGAGTTGACGGCATTGCATGGAAGATGATGTCAGGGAGGTGAAAACAACAGCCGCCGAGCCCATTTGCAGCATGGTCACATGCCTTTATCCTATCCTGCAGTCTGTTCAAACGTTCTTTCTACGGTGTGCTAGGCCGACCAGTCACAGCCATGCCAGGGAAGGCAAGAAGTTGATTAGATATACACAATGTGCCTGGAGCAACACGCTAAGTTGAAAACTCAGACTGAAAAACCCAAGCCTGAAAATTTGCCTTGGGGACAACCCCTTCACATTCAGGGCGATTGACATTTTACAGCAGTTGCGCTGGAAAGTTGACAAAATACCTGTAAACTGCAAGCAGCAAAACTTCGAAAAGCTAACATGTTTCTTTGACTCGTTCTACGTGTGAACAGGTCGTTCCTCCCACGGTTTTGCTCCATCCATGTGTGCTGGCATTGTTACCGAGGTCGGAAAGCACCCGGTTGGTCATACCATTGTCAAAGGGAATCCCATCAAGATCTTGGTATCATGTTCAAACAAAGAGCAGTTGGCCTTCTCTGCCGCCATGGATCAAACACCTTAAGAGCTTTTAAGGCTGTGAAAACTACGGAAGGACCAAAAGTCAATTCCCGCAGGCGTCAGCACCCAGAGCCGTAAATATTAAAATATGTTGGCGCTTTGAAAGTGAAAGGTCGAAGGGTTTGGTATTTGCATGAGGCCCATGACGCGGTTTCGGAGCTGCATGCCAGAGCAGCAACAGCTGGTGATATCCAAAGCCAAGACAGAGACTGCGCGTATCGAGCATGGCCTTCCCAATATTTTCATATTTTTTCCTTTGTTTTGTGCGTCACAGCCAGCCAGCTTCAAAAGCTTGCAAGCATCAAAACCTGCAGATCCTGGAAGTTGCCTATGACAGAATCCTATGTTTCTCTTTCTCTCTCCCCCTTTACCCAGCATTATTCTACTAATTTGAACATAAGATATGCTCGCCGTAAAGAGATAGTGATATATATAGTAACATCTTTTGCATATAATATATTGAATCTTGTTGATGAGATTACCAATATGCCTGCAGACTCAGTTTTTTTAATTACGGCTTTGCTGGGCGTCAACTTGGGATGGGTGACTTCCAGGGCAAGTCAGCAAATTCAAGAATAAACAGTAATTTATCACGCTTTCCTGGTAGGTCTGTAAGGGGTTTTACTTTTTATTGTTGGTCAGACAAGTCACTGCCAAGCAAGTCTCCTGGCAAGTTTTTTTTTTTTAAATTTTTTTTTTTTTTTTTTTTTATTATAAACTCACACACCCGGGGGAGAGGAGGGACGGGATTCGAACCCCTGACCGGTGGGACGGCCGGTCATTAACCATCTTGTATATTGCATGACAACTGCTCGATGAAAGGCCACAGTCCATATTTGGGGTCATTTTTCTTCAACATTTTGAGGTTTGTTGACAAATTGTATGCTTGAATGATTCAAAGCTCTTCAAAACCGACCCTTAACTTCCAACTAAACGTGCATAACCTAGTTGGACAATAAATTAAAGTAGTTGTTTTAGTGCTTGTTGAGTGTGCTCCATTGTTGTTGACTATTAAACATTCGATAATAAAAACATGTTTTAATTCTCTGTCATTTATTCACTTTTGTTTTTCACGTTGGGTAGAATGTCATCTGGTAGCAAATTTAACTTGAAGGGGCTCATAGTCATTTCAGTAATATTTAATTCGTGATCTTGACTTAAAATACTAGAAAATACCTGTCATCCATTTCATTTCCATATGTAGAGAACCCTACTGTTCTTTGACTGAGGTGGATTTTCCATCTAAAGACTCAAACCCTCATCTATAAATCACAACTTGCCTTCCCCACATTCACTCCCATCTTATTGCATCCTTCACTTCCTCAACAAGTTAAAAAGAAAACCACCCAGAGAAAAACACCGGGGCTAGTTCTTCAACTCACAGTTTCTCCACCAAAGTATTGATCTTTGCAGCTCTCAAGCAATGGTGAAGACGGAGCAGAAGACTCATCAAGAGCCGCAGAAGGCAATGGCGTCAAGATCGCCATCGCCATCAGCATCAGCTCTCAAGAAGAAGTACAAGGGAGTGAGAATGAGGAGCTGGGGTTCCTGGGTATCTGAGATAAGGGCACCAAATCAGAAAACAAGAATATGGCTAGGCTCTTATTCCACACCAGAAGCAGCGGCAAGAGCCTATGATGCTGCACTTCTGTGCCTCAAAGGCTCTTCAGCCAATTTCAACTTCCCCATCTCTTCCTCCGATTATCACAATATCCCTCACGATACCATTATGTCTCCCAAATCCATCCAAAGAGTGGCTGCAGCCGCTGCCAATAACTTCATTGCCAATCCCACCACCCCACCATCTCCTGCTCCTCCCTCTTCCTCATCGTCAGTCTCATCTCCGTCGATGTCCTCGCCGTCCGACCAACTCGAAGACGATGCCTCATTAATACCCTTGTTTGAAGTCCGTGAACCCTTGCCCGTGATGGAGTCCTGGTACAACTTTGACGACCTGCAGTCGCCAAAATTTATCGATCAAATGCTCAATGGTGCCTTGTTTGCTCCATCTGTGATCGACGATCTGTACGAAGAAAGCGATATTAGTCTGTGGAGCTTCTGCTGAAGAAAAGATCAATCCAGATTAAGCCCACCCATATCATTCTTTACTCCATTCACATTCGTTGATGATCTTCTCTAATTTTCTGAAGACATCGCTGACAGAGACCTAAAATTCGTTTCTTAGTGTATTTTTATTTAGGAGAAGAAAATTTCATGGGAGATGAGACATTTTTTGGCCTTCCCCCTGTGTTTTCCTATATATTAAGAATCTGTATGAATCATGCAAAGTCTGTCATATCCATATTATTTGTGGTTTATATCGTAGTGAATAATAGGTAGAAAATTTATTTCACCAGTGTCCCTTGTCATTTGCTTTGGCTCTTTCCTTCCTTCTTCCTCTCCTATTTAGTTTCAAATCCTCAATATAATAATAAGCTACTCTATGCAAATACTACACTTCCACGCAACAGAGAGATGTCAGAAGTGCCTCTCTCACTCGGAACAAATTGCAGGCTTGTGGAAACTCGAAAACATCTGAGGGTGTGCTTTTCATGGAGTTCACACCAGTTGGGAGTCACGGGTTGTTGTAATTTTCGAAGTCTCCAAATCTTCATATCCTTTTACTCTTTTGGTGCTCCAAAATCTAGATGTTAGTACATGATATGCTAGATTCCTGAGATTTCAGATTTTACTTTTTTCAGTTTGCTTTCAAGGAAGTAATCATCATCATACTTCTTCTTAGGGAAAATTGTACTTAATCAACCTTGAGAATGGTGGTTACAAATAAAGATCGATGTGGGTGAAAGTCTCACATTGAACAACTAAGGAGATATTCTTGGGTTTATAAGGCGTTGGTTTCTTTACCTGGCAAGCCCGTTTTTTGGAATGAGTTCTTTCACCTTTAAATGCATCAAAGATAGTCGATCAATATGGTTTTGTGATTTAGTCAAATTAACTCTACTTTACTCTGGGTGACCTTAAGTTCAATAATGTTTGATATGTTGAAAAATATGTGTAAGATGAAAGTAGTTTAGTAGAAGGTAAGAAGATGAAATCTTGAAAACAAAGTTTAAATGAAAGAAATAATATGTTAAACCCTAAACTAACATTTAGGTTGAACTTTTAGGAACATATCATATGTAAAAGATACAATAATGTGTGGATTTGCCGTATGAGGAATCAAGGAATTTGACACTTTCTAGCCAAATTCTGAGCATCGTCAGGTGTCTGAACACAACCACTTCTGCTGTGGGTTAGGGGGATGGGATTCCATCATCGTTTGTCTCCACTCCATTGCATTTGGTCTGTTCCAAGCGTTGTTCAGAAGCCAAGCTACCATCGGCGGAAGTGTTCAAAGAGAGTAAGTGGGAAGGAGACTGAGGGACCCGGCTTGGATTGGAAAGCGGAAACCAGGGTACGCTACGATGGCCCCAGAACATGCTACTGTCTGGCCTACATCGGAATGTGGTCCCACATCGAACATGTTCCCGAAGTTGATCACATGTAACAAATCAAATGCGACAGATTGAGGACACGTCATGTGTCATCGGAGCATCAATCCATCTGAGATTTCGCAATTCCGACTCTATTATTGCTCTAATTTTGTTCGCATTAACATGTTCTATCCCTGTCCAAGTTGATGGTCCGGACCAACTTTGCTGCACTTTTGCACATGTAGTAGCATCCTTTTGAGACTTCGCAATCTTAATTTGTGTTTTTATAAGATAAGTTGTAAATTTTTTAATTTGATATCATAATTTAAATTTTAACAAAGTGTTTTGTTACTTATGAATTTTATTTCTAGAAAAACATGTTCTGTTACATTTAAGAGCACCAAGCATATTGAAATATAAATGTATGTTTCATATTATCTTTGTATTGGCGTGTTTTACTCTTTATAAGTCGAATTTAAGGAAAATAGGGCTTTTAATATTACCGATATTATTTCTCTATTCTCCTTTTGGAAGAATGTTCTTACTATTGTTGTATACTTTTTCACAATAGCATTTGCTAAGGGCTAAGAAGGATTAATTTCTTTTCTAACCCATACTTAAAATAATGTCAATAAGAGTAACTCAAAGGCAGAAAAGGTCAACAAAAGCCTAAGATGCTTTGGTCCTAGTTTGACATTGAGCTTGCGTGAATTAATTAAAAAAATAAAAAATAAACACAAAGGTCCTAAAAGCAAAAGAAAAAAGGAAGGGTAATATCATTGTATATCTTTTCTTTTCAAGTGGGGAGAGAGGCTGGAGATGGTCATGTGCAAATGCTTCATTTTTCCAAGGACTATTATGATAGAGAATGACAACCATCAAATTGAATAATAATAACATGATAGAATTCTGATCCGACACCCTGCATGAGTTTAGTGAGCCATGCTTTTTCTTTTTAAGACATGAGCAAGGAAGATTTACAGAATATTAATCACTGGGCATACCTACCTTTCCGTAACCCAAGCTTTGGTGGTTGCTTAACTAGTCTAAGTGCTGCAACATGGCCAGTTGGGCCGAATCCTTTTGGGATGGGCTTTCATTTTTTCCCAAGTATTTCAGATTTTGTTTATTATCATTTTTTTAATTAAGAAAAGAAAAAAAAGAAAAGAAAACCTCTCAATTTTATCATCATATATTCATCTGTATATTTTGTTATTTTTTAGTCGTTTTATATGATTGGATATGAAAATTTTAATGAGTTTATTATTCATTAAGGCGGAATGTTACAGATATTCGGAACGTTGAAAACCATACTAATCAATTTGTTAACGAACAAAATTTGATTTTAGCACACAACTTGAAATGGAACGGCGTCGTATTAGTAGTTGAAACCGCGATTTTGCGTTTCTCTTGTTTGCCTCTATTGCATACACTGCTATTCGCCGATCCAGGGCCGCTTCTTTTCTCGCAAGCTCGGCAAGCCACGAGCGGAACCAAATCATGGGTTATTCCAAGAACCAGTTGCTAGGGCGCTTACAGGTTCTTTTCCCACTACTCCGTTTAGATTTTTGTTGCCGAAGTTAACTTTTCTTGAGTTATGTTGATCTGGGTGTTGTCTATTTGGCTTTGGAACCCAATTCTCATGGTCATTTGGTAGTGTGCAATCCTTGTTACGTGTGTATGATTGGATTTGAGAATAAGTAACCTCTTGTTGTTACGTAATTGCCTTATTTTGCTTGATTTGTTGAAGCAAAATGAGATATTGTTTAGTGCTCTGTGGAGTAGGGAAGTTTCTAATACATGGATTGAGATAGAAAGTGATTTTGTTGGAGCATTCTAGTACCCAGATGGATGCTTATTTTCCTAGTTGGAACTGTTACTAGTTTTTCTGAGGTTTAGGAGCTAGGATTTTATTTTCATTTTCCAACTACGTGATTTTACAAACTTGTGAGTCTATGCGATTTGGGATTATGTTATGCTCTTTGGGCAATGGCATCTTCTTCTTTCTATTGGTAACGGTGGAGTATCAGTCACTCTGCAATCCCCTATGTGCGTGTGAGTAATATTTACCTATCAAGAAAAGAAAACAAGAAAAAGTAGATCTTGAATTACACATGTCGCTGGAGGTGCTTTGGTTTTACTTTCAATGGTTTTTTTTTTTCCTTGTATTCTTGTCATTAATTGATGAGCTTGATCTTGTAGGAGCTTCAAATTGAATTTTCCAAGTATGAACATCCTGTTGTTTTGACGGTTGAAGCTCAGGTAATCAACACGGGAAAAAAGATTATGTTTCTCCTTGACATATAGACGTGCCTAAGGCAAGATTTTGATTTTTTTGTAGGCAAAATATGTTGGAAATGTTGAGGGTGGACTGAGTAAAAATTTATTCTTGAAGGTATGGTATTTTGAGACTTAAAAAGTACACCTTCAGCTGCATTATGGTAACTCTTAGGTTTTATTTTTCCCTCTCGTTGACATTGTCTGTGGCCCAACACCTGGACTTGTTTGTACATGCAGGACAAGAAAAATAGATTCTACATTGTTTCTGCTCTGGCAGATACTAAAGTAGATCTGAAAGGTATATCTACCCTAAACGTTTACTCAATGTCACGCACCTTTATTGCATAAAGGCATGTAGATAACGGAGAGACTTTTTTTACTGTATTTGCATTGTCATGGTGAATTGATTTTGCCCTCATTTATTGACGACTTAAAAACTGAGCAGTTCTATCGCAAAGGCTTGGTTTGGGGAAAGGAGGTCTGAGAATGGCTCCTGAAGAAGCGTTGGGTGAAATACTTCAGGTTGGTATGTGCATGTAGGCTCAATTTGTGCTTCTCTGCCTGGTGTGTGCCTATAATAAAACCATGTGTAACCGAGCTGTTTCCCTTTCTTGTAACTTTCCTTTTAACCACGGAGCCAATGCTATCTCTTACGTCTCTTCATTTGGCTTCAATTGCTGACTGGAAATTGCTATTTATAGAGATAGATTATTAGATAATCTTGTCGGGATGGATTCTTGATTAATATCTACCTTAGTGTGTATTTACCATTCTTGTGGAGATATGTTGGATAATGCTCTAATATCTTGGAAGGCACATTTTACCAATCATCACTGTTGTGAGACATGGTATTTGTGCATAAAAGTTTTCCATAATTGAGCTTTAAGAAGGTGGAGGCTGAGCCCAACTGTTGATTGGACCACATTTTCTGATTGACCACTTCGAAAGCCTGTGTGATTGACCACTTGCTTTTTTTGTTATTTGGCCAGTGTGGCTAAAATTATGTCATGTACTAAGAAGAATGACCATCATGCCATATAGTTGTTGGATGAATAAATTCAAGTAGATATCTCTGTTTTGACAAGCTGAACAATGTATTTTCAACTTTATGTTAATCTACTCTCTGATGCCTTTATTGTGTTTTTTCTTTTTAATTCTTCAAGGTACCTTTGGGCTGTGTCACTCCATTTGCACTTGTAAATGATTCAGCACGGTATGCAGTAATCTTTGTAGATCTTGATATTCACTTTCTTCTTTGTTTATGCTCTCAAATTTTGAGCTTATATAATTGATTTTCAAATTCTGTGTTAATTACTTCTTTTGCTTGCTGGTATTGTATTGGGGCATTTATCATTGTCATTTAAAAATCATATTTTGCCTCAAGAAGGGAAATTCTGGCAGTATTCTATCTAGTAAAATCTTTCCTATATATTTGTGGAAACCTTTCTATAATTAGTAAATTGGTTTCATCCATTTTAGATTTCGTAGGTCTTCTGGATTTTTGTTTCTCTACATTTTTTCTTATAACCATTAATAATATCACTTATTACTTAAAAAGAGGAGGGGAAAAAAAAAGGATTTCTGCTAGCCGTAGAGCAGTAATTCTGTGTGTGTGTGGATCAAATGGGAGGATGCATTCCAGGTGCATATAGGTATTCCAGTTATTTCAAATTGGTGCCCCATATGATATCCACACACATATATCCCATGATAGGATTTTTGAGTGAATTTTGAAGAAGCTTCTTGTTCTTGTTTACCTGCATACACATGCTGTTGCCTAGTGATGTGGCCTTCTGAGTAGATTTGACTTGAAGCTAAAACTGTAAAGGATAAATTTCTAGGTTTAAGAGATCGAGGATTTTCCAAGTCTAAACTCCAGGTTACTGGCTGTTACTTTTATTAGGCTAGATCTACTAGCCTTTAACAACCTTAAGATCTTTGCACTTACAGCACACATGTATCAATCTAAAAGTAACAACCTGAAGTCCCAAAAGTTATGTGCTTGTCAGGTTTTTTTAGAAGATTAGGGCATTGCAAAAATAGTAGTGAATGAGAAATAGGACATATATAAACACAAAGTCAACGCTGGTGTCATGGTAGCTGCTGAAGCTTTGAGTGGACCACCAGAACTGTTTGGCTGTGGAAGGCTTCTTTAAATTGTCCAATATCACTTCGGTAGATGCACCCAATATTTCGAAAACTGAAATCGGAATAAGGGGAGAGGAAAGGTGGCCAGTTCAACCCCCATTTAATTATTTAATCCTAGCTACATTGATATGAATAAACATTCTAAAAATATTGTTAATATATTTTTAAAACACTACTTATATTCTTGATGCCAATTTTATGTTTGTACTGAATTATGATTAGATTAAGTCTTACCAAAATAAGATGTCCTTTTTGTGCCGTATGTGCTTTTTCTTTGCCTTTTTGTGCCGTATGTGATTAATCCAATTCAACTGGTGAACTGGTGGCCCGATCCAGTTCTGCTAAATAAGTGGTTTAAAGGGTGAATTCAGTTGAAAATGAGGACATTCATAGTGTTTTTTCACCTCGTTTTTAACTGGCTGAGCCCTGTTCAGTTTTCTAAACACTAGTGCACTCATGCATCAAACTTTGTTTTGTGATACATTTTGTTGTAGTTATGTATTGCATGATTGACCTGTGAGTGTTCTTCTTCTTCTTCTTCCCTTTTTTTTTTTTTTCAACTTATGGTAGTGTTACCAGTAAATTATCGGGATGCATTTTTTGTTCTTTAGTCTGAGAGTAATGCCCAACTTATTTGTGATGCAACCCAGGATAATTAGAATTCCTGCTGATATTCTGTAATTTTGTGTTGTCCTTTTCTCTCTTCCTTTCCGGTCCTTTTCTTTGCAATGTTATTTTAAATCCTCAGTTTCATGCTTACACAACATCTTTGCTTTGTGAAGACATGTATCCTTGTTGTTGGATCAAGGGTTCAAAGGCCAGAAGCGCTGCTTGTTTCATCCACTCTCAAATGACATGACAATATGTAAGTGAGGAAGGGCTTTAATTTAAGAAGGCTTTGGACTTTATGGGTTATCCTATTTCCCATGTATCTTATTATCTTGTGAACTCGAGTGAAAGATATAGTGGAAACTATATAGTACAAGATCTGAAGCATGAAATTGATTGCCCTCCATGATTACTGCCATGCATGCTTATGACTATTTTGATTAAATATTTTCCCAAGTTGGCCGACTCGGCAAGATGTGTAATTCATAATCAGAAGATTCATAAGAATGATACAGCCACATATACTTGCGAAAGTATTTTGGTTAAATATTTTCCAGAGTTGGCCAACTTGGCAAGATGTGCAATTCATAATCAGATGATTTATAAAAATGGTATGTATCAATTTTTTCACTTATGTCATTGTTGTGTCAGAAAACTGAGCTGACTTATTTTAGAAAACATAGGTAATAATTGGATACGAAATTGAAATTTCGGTAACTTTTGAGTAGGCAAAAAAAAAAAAAAAAAAGGTCTCATGATAGACCTAAGAACAATGAACGACTATGTAAAATTTCCTAGTGGAGATGTATGCAATGTGTGACAAATTGGTAGTTAATCAAGTGTATCTGTATATGAACTCTGTACGGACGGACTCTCTGTGAGGATAGCATTGCTGGAAAGAGGTCGAGCTTATTCTTAACTGATACCTATACCTTACTTGACAACCTTACAGTTGCTCACTTACCTGATGACATTACAGTATATAATGATCCATTGTATTGTGAGACACTGCACTAGTCAATTAGTTTTACAGAATGAACAAAGACGTTTTGTTTTCAAGTTAGCTCCTGATCCCTGAGCTTCTGCTTTCAGCTATAAATGTGAGCGAGCTTGACAAATTTCTAAGATCAATTGGCCGAGAATCATCATATGTTGACCTAGAGGTAAATATAGAACAAGATTGTTGTGCAGTTCCACTAAAGAATCTTCAGTTTCTTTGATCTTATAATTATTCATCTTGGTTTCTACATGTGCAGGCTAACCCTCCGGTAGGAAAAGATAATCCTCCTGATCTAGCTGCTCTTGTTCCATCTGATTCTGTAGTTTTGCCTGATTCTACAGAAAAAGCATCTTCACTGCAAGGTCCTGCGAAAGATCAAGTTGTTTCAGACAAGAAGTCCATGGAAGTTGCAGGTACTTTTGGCCAAGATATGATATTGCTTCTGAATCATGTGCTTGAACAAATAAAGATAGAAATTGCTTATGTAGTATATATATTCTCAACTTCTACGATCTAAAATCCCATATGTATCCAAGGGGGAAAGCCTTGCAGCTATTGAGAAATGATCTTTCAGTTTTGTTTTTCATGGCATTCATTCTATTTGGTGATTTATGCATAATCAGAAATCAGCCTATTCTCCAGACTGCACATTCTTGTCTTTAACCTTTTGATGAATTTGTTAAAAGCCCATTAGCAGCTTCTCTATTAAATTCCAGAGATAAATCTTATGCCCTTTAATCATTCTTAAGATGAAGGTGCTGGACCCTACAAAAACATTTGTGTTGGATATGTGCTATAAATTTCCTTTATAGCCAAACAGGGCTGTCAGCGGACACATATCCTCTTCAGTTGGACACGGATTTATTAGCAAACCGGTCTTTTCAGAGCTACTTGTGTTATGCCCGGAAGCAAGCATCTCAGTCAACTATGGACAATTATAACTTGTTTGTATGCTATTTCTTTCCCGGGATGAATTGGGATCCCAGCCAAATTAGGAGCTTTCATCTTAGGTTTCTTACTGTCATGATTAAACTTGCCCGTAGTGATGGAAATTTTAGTCTCATTTAGAATCCATTCTTTAATCTCTCTAAGACGGAGAACTTACTTTGGTGGACTAGTTGAAATAATTGACATTTCAAGCTAAACTGGTATACACAATCTTTTAGATCAGTAAAGATCTACTCAGTAGATATCAAATTAAGATGTTAGTTGTGATATGGGGCATGTTGATTCATCATCTTTGATAATTTTTGTAGCTCATCCTGAGTGTACTTAAATGTAAATTTGATTGTCCTTTCAGATGTACTTTATAACTCATGTGTGCCATGATTCTTTCACATGCCAAAGTGTGTGTATATATATATATATATATTCTCATGTTTCTTAATTCCTTTTTTCCCGGTAATTGTGATCATCTCTAAACCCTCTGTGACTCTAGTGTCTAATTCATATTAGAATGGTTAGTGCTTAATCATGGTAAACCAATATTGTAATTCTTTATGTTGCAGCAAAAGCGAGTGAGCCATCCAGAAAAGTGAAAGCTATAAAGGAAAAAGCTGCCAGTAACGTGCAATCATCAAACTCCTTCAAAGATGCTGCACAAATTGTGGACGAAATACTGGATAAAACATCAGCACTATTACTTTCAGAGGCAAGCATATATTATTCGATTCACGTTAATCCTGTTGTTAATAGTTCCGGGTTGTGCTAAAGAAATCAATGCATACAGATAACTGAGGATGCTATTAAGCAACATGGAGACCAGCTTGGAGCTGTGCTATCAAATTGTGTCAGAGAGCGTCTTAGTGCAGAGTTGAAGGCAGATACTGTGAGTATTTAGTTGCAGTAGTTGAATTTTACCTTCTCATATATCTTTCTTTATCGGAAAAGCGAGACTTGGTTGCTGTTTGCTTACATTTAGAGGCATGGATTCTTCATTTGACTGTCGGTTGTGTGATATAATACTGAGTGATAACCCTATTGCAGAGGTCGTACTTACACACAGCATACACGGAAGGGTTTAGTGCTGCTCGCATGATGTTCCAGAACACAGTTGCTCATAATCAGTTCAGGTGTTTATGAATTGCATTACTGTCCTCGGGGAGATTGAAGAACTAAATTGGCCCATATTCCTTGCAAAAGTTTTGATTTTGTAACGTTATACATTGATTTACACATTATAGAAGATCTCTACTTAAAAGTAAACTGTCTTGGGCATTTTGGACTCGATCTTTTGTTTTCGTTGGTATGTCTTCATGCTAAAGAATTGGCATTTCAGATAACCCTTTTTGGAGCGAGGGTCCCTCTACTCATTCCAGAAAACACCATAGCGAGGTTTGCTAATGAGAGCCAATAATGGCGCTTGTTGGGTGTGTTTCCAAGTAATGCTGCAAGGCAATCATTATTTTTTGGAGTTTTATTTGCCTGTTCATTTGCATGAAAATTACGGTCAGTCTTGAGTTTGATACTTGTACTTCCAAACTTTTTTTTACCTAATAAAAAAATAAACTTAAACCCTAAAAAAACAAACAATTAGTTCTGATTTTGGGATTAATTAATTCCATGTTGGGGTAGGATTATTTAGTTCGAATCCCACCTCTCAATATAAAGACGGAGTAAGTTGCATATATGTAGAACAATGATTATCTAAAGTGACTGGGTTGCACGAATTAAGTTATAACGATCTTTCAGCTCATCTCAGGTTTATATTTGAGAAAATGCAAAGTACGAAGCCCAAATGCGCACATGTTAAGATTATGTTCAATGGGTTTCATTCCCTTTTTTTCTTCCGTTGAAATTATTTATTAAAAGAAACATTATTGGATGAAGATAGTATGAACTTACATTTAGGTAAACAAACTTCATTTACATGGTATAGGCATTACTTCCCCAATAACAACCCCCTCATATGCAGTAGCAACTTTATGGTCAATAATATACAATCCCTGTGAAATGGAATTGATCTCCGACCCACTTCATTTTTTCCCATGTCGAGGGCCGAGGTTCAGGCAATCTCTGTATCCAACTGCTGGAAGTTTTTGTAATCTACGGAAGCCGTCTTACTCCTGCAGAGAAGAAAGTCATACAACTTGATTAATCCAGGCAATCTATCAGAATCGTGTGAGGATGCAAACTTCCATGGAAGCATGACTAAATGTGAACTTAAAATAGAAGAGAGGCTGAATGGAAGACCCTCTGATAATGGGCCTTTGATAGCCATTTCGTTCCTTCTAACCTAACGAGAATATAAAGGAGTTTTCAGATACATTACAGAAGGTTTTGTGAAATCTAAAGGTAATTTGACAGATCTAATGAGCAAGAAGCTGAACCCCCTTGGATTAATGCCCATGTACCTGAGAGATGTACGGTTCGGGAACAAGTCCACTTCGATTCTTTGTAAGTTTCCCCTTGCTTCAAACTAGTCGTTCTTGAAGAAGTCATTGGCTCACAGCTTATGTCTCATTGTAATCCTTCCCAAATGTTTTTTAATTCTAAGAAGGTCTAATTTGTGTTCTTTCTTTAGGTGGAAGTGTATAACGATGCTCGTAACAAGTTAAGTCTGCAACTTGCAACTTAATACAAAGAAGATGGATTTACAAAGTATCCGCATTCACAGAGAATATCTTCTCTTGATGCACCCTCCATTGGTTCGGAAACTCAAATTCCTAGAGAAAGAGAGGCCAACCATAAAGTCCACATCCAGGATGACCAGCAACACTTACGTGCTACAGAATAGAGCAAGAATGCCCCCTCGAGTTGACTGCTGAAACAAAAAGGATGAAGGCGGGAAGGGGGGATATTAGAATCGATACTACAATCCCATCAATGGAGTGTTCTAATTTATGTACACGACCCACCTCCTAGAGTTCAAGACTTATAAATTCAATATTTTCTTCAATATTTATTTTTATTACCTATTCAGTTTATTATTAAAAAATCTAAAGGTTCAATTTAATAGTTATATGATCCTTCTTATCGAAACTTCACATTAAAAATCTTAACCTTCGGTGTATCAAAAATTCATCAGCTAAAAAAATAGCTTCACTCTAAAAGGTTGTTCATATATATTCATAGAGATGTTTCACTAAGATATTCAACCACCTATGAAGCAATGGCATGGTGTGCACTGAAAATAGAGCAGGATATGATTCTTACCACTTCGGGATGTACCGACGTTGCCATCACTAGGTAGATTTAATGGTCGGTATCTTGCACGGAAGGGCCACAAAGATGACAATTGGCTCCACCTCAAGCATCTCAAGCACCGGCGTCGGCTGCCCTCTTCGACATGATTATCAGAAGAGCTGTCTTGTACTGCAACGTGTTGACAAGGCGCTGGCAGCTCGTGCCGGCAAACGGGACAAGAATTGTGAAGCTGCAGCCAAGGAACAATACAGTCGGAGTGGTATATGTGCTTGCAAGGCAATTCTCTGGCTTCCCCACCAACCTTGAACTCCTCCTTGCAGACGGGGCAATCGGAGTCGTTGGCCAAATGGTCTTTGGTGATTTTCACGGTTGGGATTGTGTTGATAGCCGACTCCGGTAAGGGAGGAGGCCCCGGCCGGTCGTTCTGAGTCAGTTCCTCGATCAAGCGGTCAAGGACTGACCCGAGAAAGAAGTTTCCAGGATCAACCCCAGGCGGTATTGGATTTGCAGGGTCCACAGTGGGTCTGAAAGGGTCAGAAAGAGCAAAAGGAGGTCCGATAATAATCCTTGTCCGGGGCTGGCCTCGAATTCCAGCTTCTGCCTCCGGGTTCTCCCTCCCATCAGAACTGCGATACCGACGCCGTGGACGCCACGGGACTCTGGTTTCAGCTTCTAGGTCATCTGTGATAGACAATCGACGGTCTCCCCCGCGGAACCGGGGACGGCCTCGAAGTTCATTTCCCGGGTCATAGGCACCCCGATCGAAGCCCCTGATTGGAGCGTCAAATAGGAGAGAAAGGGCCTCGAGTAAACGGGCCTGTGGAGAAGGATCATAACCGGTGAAATCGACGATAAACCTAGGCCTGAGAACGTCGACCTCACAGATGAACTGCCCGAAACAACGCGGGCAAGCAATCTCGGACGGATTCGTGGAGGCCACCCTGGCCATTTGGTGACACTGGTAGCACCAATATAGTGGGTAGCTCCTCGGAGTGCCATTGCCGTTTGGGGCTCCAGGACGGTTCCCTGACATGATCAACGCAGTCGTGAGCTTCAAATTCCAATTGGATTTTGATGTTTGCTTTCTTGGTACGCGTTTATATTGACGAAACCAAGTCTCGCGAACAAGCAAGAATTGGACAAACGGAGCAAAGAATGGCTTTACAGGGTTGCAGAAAGCAATTCTTTCTGTAGGAAGGAATTATAATCGGTTTTGTAGCGCCGGCAGAGCCAGTGTTTCGTTCTCAGAAAGGAAGGCATGTGTGGGACGTGTTCCAAAAGAGCTTTTTCTTGTAGAGGAGGTTCTTCAACATTCGAATTGGGAGGGAACGGTAACGGCTACCTTGCCCGGGAAGAGACTGTAGAATCTTTTCTCCTCGACCAAACTGCTTTCACGAATAATTATATTATTCTAATAAGATTAAAAGTTAATAATTCCACCAATTAACTATCCAAGAAATATTACATCTTCTCTTAAAGAAGTGAAAAATTTCTTATTAGAAAACCATATGGGAAAATCATGTAATAACATGTTAAGCCAAACCATGATTGGTAGGCTTACTGATCGTGGGTTCGAATCTTTTCATTATTTTTGGTAGGTGTTTAAAAAAAAAAAAACAAAAATCAATTTATTATTATATACATAGTATTTTTAATATATTCTTTAATAATATAAAATTATTGTCTACATTAACACATGCTTAACTATAAATCCTAAGAATCCTTGGTTATATCCACCTCGATAGGCCGAAATGATAATGGGGTACGAGCTGTGCTCTCAGATTATAGAGGCTTAAATTGGTTGAATAAGGAATGGAAGGCCCATAATCATTAGGTCTGTATTTGGGCGGCCAGAATGAAAAGGCTCAGGCCCATATTCATAGACCCGAAATGAAGGGCCGAGAGGTAAGCCCATAATAGAAGGCCCAAATATGTAATATTTGCCCAAGCTAAATGGGCCATAACAGGCCCATAATTTGTCGTTCCAGGTTAGATAAGATATATAAAGGACTATCATAGTGTAAAGAATATAAAAGGTCGAAAAGATGAAAAAAAGCCTATGACCGATCCTTTTTTTGCATGGTTGTTTTTAGAAAAGCAACTCCCTCTTTGCTTCCCCAGTTTTCTGTAGGGCTGCAGTGCCTTCACGATAGGAAAGCAACATTTGCTTTTCCCACTCTCATCATTAAACAACACTTGTGGGAGTTACGATAAAGTTTTACCAAAACATGTTCCAAAAGGGCCTCTCTCTGGGGTGCATTCTATGGCTGTTAAAAGATCTAATAAAAAAAATATAAAATTTAAGAAAAATATTTAAAAAGAAATGACTTTCTCTACTATATCTTAAAATTTTAACTTTTTAACAAACAAAAAAAAAAAGATGCATTATAAAGTAGTATAGACAACATTGAGATTATGAGAAACAATTAGAATGGTTGAAAAGATGAAAAAAAGAATCATGCATATGACCTCTCAGTTTGAGCTTGATTCTCAAATAAAGTAAGACTTAATGACAACTACCTTTTGTAAAAGGCTGGGAGTGGTTGTAGAGACTTTTGGCATTATTATCCATAGAGTTAGTGGATATGATATTCTATTTAGACTAGAATGCAGTTCTCCATTGCTTATTATAAGTCTTAATTATGATTAATAGTGTACCGTACTAATGACAAGACAACTATCCTTGACATCCGAGTCTGTTTTCATTCAACTTTATTCAAAATGATTAAATTAGTACTGATTCTAAAAATGTGCAATGATGGAAAACATGAATTTAATCAATTTCTTAATGTTCAAGCCCTCTTCGTTATGAGAAATCTATGATACCGAAATTATAAAATTTATAAAAAAAAGAAGCTATACTCTAGAGAGAGAGAGAGAGAAGCAATTATTTTGGATTGGTTTCGATTCCTTTTGGAACATGCCCAACTTCCTCAATACGTGAATAGAAAATATGCTTGTCACGATCCTCTGCCCCCTATCTAAGGATCTAGTCTCTTGGACCAAATTATAAAAATTATAAGGTGAGAGTGACCATATGAGCCTCTCACATCAATCATAGTATCACCAATTTTGCCCCCCAAAACAAGTACTAAACATAGGAAAATCCCAATAGTGATGATTTCGAGTAATAGAATAAAACAAAAGAAACTTAATTTACAGTAATAAAATGTTGCATTTTAACCTAAATTTAATACTATGAGAAGATATATCCTTCGACAATATTTAATTATATCACTCTAAATTAGACTAAAGCACAATTATGTAAACTCCTATGATTCTTTCACATGCCAACCATACTACATTACCTAAATTTAAATAGCCACCAGCAAAAGGAACTATGATAGCACGAAGCTTCAAGACAAGTTATGGAAGTGCATTTTTCTTGGGCAACGAGTCTTTGCTACAAATCAACTATACAAATCTATGCCAAGATGTTCTCCCATATCGAAGGTCCTACACACATAATGTTGTTACTTTTGTCCTATCCATGGTCTTGCCTGCACCAACGTATACTCTAAGGCACCCGAGAGTGCTGGACAGGAGAGATTGAACGATTCTAAGCATGGACCAGGGATCCCATTAGCATGTGTAAAAGTGATGCATCTGGGTATTGAGTAGGGAGGACCCTCAAGGCAATCTATTTCAATCCCACTAAACGTTGAAAAGTCACACATAATAAATACTTGAAGCACTTAGGCGGCAGAGGCGGAGGAATTATTTGAACAGTCTAAGGGAAAAAGATGCAAAGACCTTTTCGTGTACTCTTCTAAGTCTATGTTTTCAGCTTTCTAGTTCATTAAATTCCCTTAGACAAAAGGAGAAGGCTCTACCACTTGGTCATCTTCGACGACTTTCAGTTCTTCTTGTTGTTCTTTTGAGAAAACAGCAATGCTTGATGAAAAGTTTGTTCATATACAGTTGCACTGTTCATGATGTTTATGGTTTTAACCTGGTCCTAGAAGGAAACGTGATCCCTGTGGATTTAATTATTGTTTGTAGTCTTGAGTCCGTCGTCTCAAAGACTAATTCCACAAGGCTCTTGAAAACCATTCCAAGCCTATAATGCATGAAAATGGAGGGTTATGAAGAAAAACCAGTCTTTGCTACTACAGTATCTGTAGACTAAGAAATTGGACCAAATTTATATCATCCTACGAAATTATCATGCTTTAATTTATCTACTTAGAATATCTCTCACAAGCTGCATCATTACTTATGTAAGTATCAAAATTTTAACTAATAGACCAATAGTCTAGTAGTTGATTCTTACTTATTTAGAACTTGAGTTTAAGTTCTATACTCCCAAACTCTTTTTACCTAACCAAAAAAAAAAAGTATTTCTAGAAATAATTAGTACGTGTTTGAGATATCTCAAATTTTGATTGATGATGAAACCAAATATAATATTCTCCCTAAACAAATTTATAGTTGAATGCTAAGAATGCCAGAACCTTTAAAAAAAAAAAAAAAAGAGAGCCAAGATTGAACTATTCTTAGAAAGAGGAGGAAGAAGAAGAAGAGAAGAAGAAGAAGAAGAAGAAGAAGAAGAGAAGAAGAAGAAGAAGAAGAAGAAGAAGAAGAAGAGGACTCTTTCCGACTAACACCATTAATGATATTCAACTAAGCCGGTGTTAAGGTCAAGATTGAAATCATAGCACCAGACGGCAGTTTATTTTGAATTCAAAAGCGTGATGAACAATAGACATCTAAACTTGGAGGTACGGCAAAAGGAAGATGCATCATATGATTACCCAGATTAATTTGACTATATCTTTACTCACTTTGTTACTTCTCTTCGATGATATTATATTCAATTCTTGCTGTCTTGACCAACTTGGTATCTAAAGAAGATTATATTGTTACATCATTCCACATTGTTTAGTCAGGTCAAAAGCTGAAACCTCTATAGGAGCACCATTTATTATCTTATTACCAATAGAAAATCTAATCACTTCCTGAAATCATGTTTTCATATATAAAAAACCCTAGTTATAAAACCCAACAATAATCAAACCCATGATTCTACTCACTCTTTAAAGATAAACCCATCTGGGATCTTTCCAATGTTCAATAATAAACAAAGAATTAAAGACGGAAAGAACAATGTTCTTGTTGTCCAAGAAACCATATAGAACAGGTCACGATTTTGCATGGGCAAGAGCCAGCTGGTGCAGGAGCTTCAATGGCGACGAGTTTGTTTATTGTACAGAATCCTGTTTTGATATTAAAGTCAAAGAATGGGGATTTTGACGTTAACGGTAATAAATTTTAGTGTTTAAAGATATGGGTTGGAGGAGCCTGCAGAGACTATTACACACCCATCAACCAACCCTCACGTTTTCTACAGCGATATTTCCAGAAAGTCAATAAAGAGGGTCGGATTAGGTGACTTAACAGCCCCACGGCTAACTTTCTAATTAATAATGGAGAACACCACGACTAGGAGATAGCCTTGTTTACATTCAAAGTCCCAAATCATCACTGACTTGGAGATCATATCCTGCTTGATGTTGTCAACAAGGATGAGTTTGATAAGGAAGAAAGAGGAAAGGAGAGTTCAGATTTTGACTGTCAAACCTTGTATTCATTTGGTTGGGACCAATTAGCCACTTGATCAAGAAGGCCATAGAATTTTGTGCTTGTACTTATTGCTAAAAATAGTATGATCTAAATTTTGTATTCAAAGAAAGACTTGTTATATAACTCAACTTTATCTAATATCTTCCTCTCGAGTTTTATTTTTTCATATGAAAACTTCAATAAGAATTTCTACCTTGTGATGCCAAGTGAAGTCTGTGTGCTCACACCCAAAAAGTCTTAAAGTTTGCTTATTTCAAAAACTTATTTCAACTTTCCTCCTTTGCGGTTTTGTCAGCAAAACCTGTGTGCTAGATGCCTATTAAAGCCTTGCATTTCATTATTGTCAAGAAAGGAGATTATCCCATACAAGAGTTATTTATATTTTGATAAGCCTTTTGAGTCATAAGCTAAATTGATTTATCAAAATGAAATACTTCCTATTCAAGAGAACTTCATTAAAATATGTCACATTATCAGCCATATCAACATTAATCTTAGTATTCTATCCATTATTCGTATTTTTTTGCAAATTTTTTCACACAAGCTATATGAAACTGCACATATGTTTCCCAAAATATGTAAGAAAGTAAGACAGACAGACAGACAAAAGAGAGACAACAACGGACTACGGCAAGTGGGTGCCGGCACCCAACCCACCCACCTACTTCTCTGTTGTTGGTGGGGCTCACCCACAACCCTCTGATCTTCTTTTCACGTTTCCCCTTTTACTATCCTTGTAATTTTTTTAAAATTAAATATATTTAAGAACGGATCAAAACAATCGTACAAAAGTAATTATAAAAAACAAAAATATAACGAATATTTTTTTCCAACCTAAAACCCAAAAGTAAAAGCTTTATACTTATATTTCTTCATTTTAGTGATAAAGTTGATAATCTTATATCTTTGAATATGCTTTTTTTAGTCATTTTTTAAGATAAAAGACATTAAATTTAGAACCTAGATCTTAGATAGCTAATTATTAAATGAAAGAGTTTCTTATTAGAGATGAAAATAATTGTAATGTATTTTATAAGCTAGATTTGGGTTTTTTTATATGATATTAAAGCATGTATCTTTTTTTTTTTAGATAGTTTGAAACCCTATCAAGTTTTTCTTAACTGAAGAGTAACAGTTTTTCCTAAAACACGTTTAGCTTAATAAAAAATGTAACATAGGAAATTTAGAACCCAAGATATTAACTATACAAATTTTCTCATATGAATTTTCCTTATCATCTCAATTATATCTTAGAGACTAAAGTTAATATTTCTTGACTTATAAAAAAAGTGAACTTGAATTATAGGAAAATATTAGATAAAATGATGGCACTTTTGGAGAAAAATGAATTTGAATATTTCACAGTAATAATTAATTACTGGGTTACTACCCTATTAATTACAAATTATTTGTTGATGCGATGAGCTTAAAATAAGGAATATAGGAACCGTTTCGCATGAAACTTTATGCTAGAAATGCACTTTTCTCAACAGCGGATCAAAATCCAGAGTAGTAAGTGATAAATTTATTGCTCTTCCAGGAATCAGTACACTGCAGATACTGTTGCCGTATTCAGGAACTCACTCTGTGGCTGCATCGCTGTTTTGATAGTAACAGCAGCAGGAAAAGATGATATGTGCCATGTGGCTGTCCATGATTGTTACTGCCGATAATTATAGAGGCTCTAGGGAAGCATAATGGTTGATGAACCGCATTCAAGATTCTGTCTCTTGCTTGCAATCTAATCAACCCATCATATAACTTTGGAAATTTGATTTTATAGAGACGTTTAGGGTGTTTATTGGCCGTCTCGGACTACCAAACCCCATGTTATTCTGGGTGTTTGGTGATGACCTTTTTAAATCCCACGTTGAGAACTTGGATTTGGATTATGTTTTCTACATGAAATTCCCAAAAAACAATTTCAGAGTTCGTTAATTCCCATCAATGTCTTGAGCATTCGTGTTGCAAAGACAATGATGAAATGATTGACAGAACAGAACTGGCTAAAAAAAGGAAACACGGAAAACATTGATGGGAAGAAAAGACCGGGAAATTTTTAGTGATGGTGAATCATAAATGCATGCAGTAGACATCGCCTCTCATTACTCTGTACAGTCTTTAAGGTTCAAAATTTCCAAATAAAAGGTCCTATAAATCATCAAAACTCCAAGTTGCTTCTTTTCTTGTCAAAGAGATTTGAACTTGTAAAGCAATTTGCAGGTTACCATTCTTAGTTGGAAGTGCCATCTGCAGCAAGCATTTAAAAAAAACCTTCCGTTGCAGCTTTATTTTTTTACCATTATCGTGTTGCAGCTTGGTTCTTGCCAAAGATTTTTGGGATTCTCTAAGAAGTTAGACCAGATCTCAGGTTCATGTACGAAACCAACAACATCAATAAATTTTCTAGTGTAAGTACCTCTGAGGGCGGTCGGAAAGCGAGCTCTCCCAAGTTAACCGAAGGAAGAAGAACAGCTTGAAATTATGGAACCACATCGGAACCAGTAATGCATTAATATTATCTCAGTGGATGTCGAGTGCAGCAGTGGGAAGAACATGCTACGAGACATTGTGCAAAAGACAAGACCAGTGCAGTATTAAATTTGATAATTGGAGTAGCATGTTGAGAACAGATTTCGCCAGAGCAGAGGGCGGTTCCTTTCAGCTGGACTTTTGTGAAATGCATGTGGAGTAGTTGGGTTTTTTAATCAGAGAGGGATTTGAATCAAGGCTGTAATTAAGTAAAATAGAATCAAACTAAAAGATGTTGTTCTATGGCTTTTGATAATGAAAAGTAGAGGAAAGAGAAGAGGCTTTTTTTGTGCATCTAGCATGCATGAAAGCTAGATGTACTTGTTCTTTATTCTTCTTGTTTATTTACCAACACAGAAGCCCCACCCACGACCATCATTTCATGTGCCATGCGTGAAAATAATGACAAATCTCAAACATATCTCATACGAGTAAGGCACATGGCTTCCAATCTTCAGATTAAGGGAAACTCTACTGCTTCAGCAGTTTGCTCATTTGGGAAATAGTTTAGAAGACAAGATCTATCATCTGTGTGCCATTTGGTATAGAAAAGGTCAAGGCATACAAAAATGGGAAAGTTTTGGTTCTAGGATTTCTAGTATCTTCCCATGTTACTCATGTCCAAAGCTTGTGCATTGGCATGGATTTCGAGCTCATATTCGGGTGCATTGGGAAATGAAAAAGTAGTAAATTTTCATTTTACTTTATCAACATATTCCTAAATCCAATAGTTCCTTATTAATCAAGACTTAAGTCATATCATGTCAGTAATTAAACAAGACTTTAAGTCTTGTCATATTAATAATTTAATAGTTGATTGTTAGTTAGCATTTTAGTCTCTAGTTTGATATTCATGTCAACTTGTCTAATTATTTGTTGATAAAAATTTAAGTTTTGTCATAACTCTAACAAATTGGTACCCACATATCCCATTTATTCTAAAAAAACAAAAAAGGTTTTTAATCTCCCAGGCGGATTTGTTGGTTGTTGTCGTCCTGTTCGTTACGATGATGCTAGACAAGTTGGGCCACTAACCTTAATTTAAAAAAAAAAAAAAAATTGTTGTTATCTCCATTGATCATAATTCGAAGTGCCCAAAACTTTAGATAAGGCTCTGGTTTGATTGTTGTCGTCCTTGTTCGTTATGATGATGATAGACAAGCTGGGGCATGAGCCCTACGATTCATTATTGCTGTGGAGCAGACAATAATGGAGCTTGATACATGAAGTACCCCACAAGATCACTAAGTCTAGGAAGAAAGGAAGAAAAGGAAAGAAAAGAAAACAAAAAGGAAAGACCAGACAATTTCATCTTCAGAAGTCATCTTCCATTGATTACTTGGTGTATTTACAAGTTATATCATGGTCGAGAAAACCTCAAACATAACTCTCTCTCAACCTCCGCTGAGCTTTTGCTCAAGGGGGTGACATCTTCCAAAGACTAAAAATTAGTAAACTTTACACTTTGAAGCAACACACATTATCTTAGACAATTGTGTCGCAAAACTTTCCATCTATTCGGTTCTGAACGGCTTTGACCGCCGCAACTCGGGCGGCGGTGGCGGCTCTGTTTGCCGCCATGACTGCCTTGTTCACCTGGTCATCCAAACGGGGAAGATTGATTGCATTCTCCGCTGTTTTTCTCGCAGCCTGTGAATTCAAAAACCAGAAAGTGACGAGGGTTTAGTAACCAGGAAGATGGCGGAAATCAATGAGAAATCAATGCCAATAAATACCTGAACTGCTCGGAGGACAACATCCGTGAGTGGGGGTAATGGGTGTTTAAGAGTTCCGGCGTCCCATTCCCCACATCTTGTCTCGCCATTTCGGAAAGTGTACATCCCGTAGCCTTGCTTCCGACCTTCATGCCACGAACCCTCGTAGCAGTGGCCATTGGCGAAGTGATAGACCCCAAATCCATGAATCTTATCCCCGAAATATTCCCCGGCATATCTATCTCCGTTTCTGCAACACAATCATGTTCAATGTCACTTTTGGATTCTTCTGATAAACCAACTAATTTGTTCTACAGCCATTCATACCAGATCTAAAAGGAAACAATATCATTTGCATAAAGAAATCGTTTCTCCATCTCAGAGTCTAAAGAACACTGAAACTTCCAGAAATTCAAAATTCGAAACAACGTAAACCAGGCAAAATAGGATCAAGACAGAGAATTCGAAGTCGATATTCAAGCACATATTTCAGTAGCCTGATCTATCGGGTCGCTGCAGAATTCAAGAACCTTGAGTCAAATTCGAGAAACAGAGCCAGGATTTCGGCCATATTTTCCGGAAAACCAAAATTACCAACAAAAAATTGATAAAATGTTCGATAGTCGATCCATGAGTAGCAGCCAGGAAATCAATCGCACAAATCAAGAACATAAATTCCACTGTTCTATTAATCACAAACCAGTTCAAATCTAGGAAAACCCATAAACAAAACGTCGAGATAACAATTAATCACGAAAATCAAATAAGCTAAGATACCGCTAAAAAATCCCCAACTCCAACCACCCAAGAGTTTCAGACAGAACTCCAGAAAAGAAAAATCGACAGAAACTCACCGGAAGTGGTAGCAACCGAGGCCGTGCTTGACTCCACACTTGAACTCTCCGACATAGCAGCTGCCATCAGAGCAGGTCTGCACTCCAAACCCATGGCTCTGCCCATTATACCATTCCCCTGCATATGTGTCCCCGGTATAGAACCTGTAAACCCCGTAACCATGCCTCAGGCCCTGCCTATACTGGCCCTTGTACCGGCTCCCTCTGGCCCAGCTCTCAATCCCATACCCGTCGTACCTCCCGTCGATCCAGTCACCCTCGTACCTCCCATTCACGAAATAGTTGTACACTCCACTCCCATTGCACCTCCCCTTGTGGAACTCCCCCTCGTAGAAATCCCCATTGCTGTAGAACTCCACTCCTTCCCGTATGATCTTGTGGCTTTTTGGTCGCGCTTTTGGCACGCTCGGCTCGCCGATAAACCATTGCACGGGTTTCGAGTGGCTTCTTGAGAGCCCGAGTCGCTTCGCGTTCTCGTCCCACAAGTGCTTGAGGACAAGCACCCTTTGATGGATCAGACCCTTGTGCTTGGTCGCGAAGAACAACGTCAGGGCAATGAAAATAAGAGCCAGGAGGAGGTTCTCCGAGGTGAGTGACTCTTCACTTCTCAGATAGAACAAGTAGAAGAAAAAGAGCACGGAGAAAAGTGTGAAGACGCAGAAGGTAGCCATGGCGAGGGCCGGGCAGGGGAACCGGGTCGACCCAGTTCTCGGGGAAGACCCAGATTTCCTTGGCTTCTTCACCATCTTCTCTTCCTCTGAGTCCTCATAAGGCGTCATAGCGTCTTCCTCGGTGACCGAAGAGAGACTGTGAATGGACGATCGGATGGTCGGAGACGACCGGAGGAGCGAGGATTGTGTTCTCGTGAGCTTCGCTTGGCTTTTCTGGCCGTCCATCTCGTCCCAGTGGGTCCCCAGTAGATTCGTACCCTCAATCCCCACCGCCTGATCTTTTCTCTTCCTTGGTTGCTTTCTTATCCCCTAGTGGGCCCTCCTGCACGGGAAACTTCTTATCACCAGGGTTGCTCGATGCCGCCGGCGACATCTCACGACGGCCTACGACTCTCACCGTCACCCACGGCAGCGCACGCGAGCAGAGCAACTCACAAGCCGGCTACCACAGAGAAGCAATATACAAGCTCGTGAGGTCAGACTCCCAGCTAGAGTGTGAATGGGAGAGCCCTTGGACCAGGTTTTGTCGCATTTATAGTCGTCCCAGAGCGAGAGGGAGGAAGGTTCAACGTGGACCGTCAGATGGGGATCTGAAGGGTCCGCATTTCGTGTACGTTTTGAGCCGTGCGATTCGGGACGTCCTACCTTGACGAGGGACCCGATTCCGCCACTTTTCGCTTTATCATGGCAGGCCGGCACGTGCCGCTTCTGTCAAAAATTAGAACCGGCCTGAGGTGAAAAATCACCTCATCGCATCACCGTTGGCCACGGCATCATGATGTGGACATTCAGTGACCCGCTGTTCGACGGTTAGGATCAATTAAGATGGATTAGTTGTCCATCTGCCTTTTCTGGAAGTTCGCCTTTTCACCGTAAGATTCAACCCCCTCGTTCAAATGAATGCAAAAATGACGTGGAAGACGGACAACGGTCCTGGGCAAATGGAAATTTCTCAAGGCCGTCCTGTTTTTCTTGTTGACAAAGCAACCTGCTTTTCCTTTCACACAATTGGGCTTGTCCATTCGATAAAATAGACTTTAATTCCAAAATTAATACTACATTTAAGTGAAAATTAAAAATTGTATTTTCAGAGAATATTAGATCAAGAATTTTATTTTAAAAAAATAAACATTTGTAATATATCTGATAAACTTAAACGAGTTAAAATTGGAACAGGAGCTAGACCTTATGTAATTTTTGATACAATAATGACATTAAGGGTCCCAAGGTGCTTTTAGGGGTCAAGTCATTTCCTTAAACGAGGTAAAGCTTCTAGAGAACCCACTTTATCATAATTTGAAAATTGTCACCTGGCTAATCGCATGTTAGCCAATAGCCATCGCTTGGACGATTGGGATTGGGTACCGAGTGGGGGATCACCAGCCACCCTCCAGTAATTTACAGATACCACCATAAAAACTAGTATAACGGCAGAGCTATGATTAGGAGACAGCAAACCGTTTTAGTTAGGCTTTCTACGTTGCAATTATGTACCAAATATATCACTCATTTTACTTTTGGTGGTTTATAATGAGCTCTTAGTCCCTAATTCTAACAAGATTAATCAAAGAAACGAAAACGCCAAACGAATAGACAAAGGAAGCAGCCTTAGTTCTCGTAAAAATCATCGGCTATGTTGCTCTTTAGCCTCTTGCGGCAGATGATTGCTTTCAGCATCTGTGTATTAGTTTCACTTTGGTACATCAATGTCAAGTAGATGATTTCACGCTTTGAAATTGAGAATTTACCGTACTATCTTATTGCCGTTGTCAAGATGATCTAGCAAGACATCATTTTCGGAAGAGTAAGTCTAGATGTGACCCTGGATTATGTAACAACTTAAAATTATCAAGGCATATGATCATAATGTCATGTCATATGGGGCCACTATTATTATAATAATGTTTTGCAGAACAATTTGGTTAGATATTAGTATCTTTTTTCTAACATGATAACTAAAGATACAATTAAGAAGTTCTTTATTCAACCTAGAAGTTAATTCAAAAATTGATAAGAATTTTTATTATGTAAATATGATTCTTAATATATTTCTTAGCAATGTAAAATGTATTGATTATATTTTAACATGTACTTTCACCATTATAGTCAAATTATTAGGCTATGATGGTGTCGCATTATGTGAGCAATGTGTGAACCCAAGTCTATGAAAGTCCATATGAATGCTAAGGAAGATTTTAATTATGATATAATGTTAAAATGTCTAAAAGTTAGTGAAACCCGTTATCATATAAGTGAGATTCTTAATTTATTTTTTAACAATACCAGACTTATAAATCACATCTTAATAAATGTTGCACATAGTTGGAGCTAATAAACATTATTAAGATTATAGTTATTTCTATATTCTTGTGTTCTTACTTTACAAAATTGATATTTATGGCCTAAGTTTTATGTGTTTGCCAAAATTACTTATTTCAACAAATTTTCCCGATGCTTTGACTCCTTTTTCTTGTGTCATATAACACTAGAATCTCACATGGGCATTACCATGTAACCCTTTATGAATACGTACTTCACGGAGGTTGGCTTTGTGAAAGAGCACGAAGGCTTTCCTTACTAGTTATCATGAAGGTTTCATGCCTTCTTGCAAAGTCCACAATTCCATAAGCCTTCTTCACAAAGGCAGTACCTTTGACCTCTCATAAAAGCATTACTTTTACAACCATTTATGAAGGCCTTATCTTAATTGATGCTTTAATGAACTTAACCTTTTTGATCTACATGTCATTGGATGAGAGCTATCCATTATAATTATTTTTTAACTTTAGAAGCCTTTTAACTCAATGGTATAATTGAAGGTTATGATACCAATTAAGACATTGAATATTGATTAGTAAGTGATGATAATGCATAATGTAGAAGATGGTATACTATACACTTAACATAATCTTATAGGAGTTAACATAGTCTTTGCTCATTATTGACAACATGATCAAGGGCCAAAGCAGAGTTTGCAGCCAAATAGTGCTAAGCAATGAAGGTAGGAATCAGTTTCATGTAAACCACCCAGTTCTATTAACTCTGATTCCAACTTACAGTTCATGTATTAGACCACAAAAGTATTCCTTATCTCCAAACAATGATGAACAAAATTCAGCCGATCTTACAAGTGAGAAAAAGTAGATAAACAAAACTGCCTGAATTGTACCTATTCTAGCAATGGATAAACTAAAGTTCTATAATGATCCTAAACAATTTGAGTTGGAGCCCTGTTGGACTGCTGTTCTCCCTCTTCTCCATCCTCCCTTGACATCTCTTCTAGCGATTTACCCTTCGACTCCGGCACCAGAAACGTGAACAGCAGCCCGAGTACGTTTATCCCGGCGAGTACAAGGAGAGAATTTCTCATACCAATTCCAGGTGGGTAACCTGCATCAGTCTTTGACCTGTCTTGGCTTTGTGATGCATACAAGAAGCCAAAAGCTCCCACGATTGCACCGGCCTTGCCGAAAGCCGCCGAAATGCCGTGGCAGGTTGATCGGAGCCTTGCAGGGAAAATCTCCGCAGGCACGATGAATGTAGTGCTATTGGGTCCGAAATTAGCGAAGAAGAAGGTCAAGGCATACATGACCACAAAGCCGATGTGGTTCTCTTTCTGTGTCCAGTGGTGATAAGGAAGTGCCAAAGCAAGCATGAAAATTGTCATAAAGAGGAAGCCAATGACCTGAATGGCAAACCGTCCGATGTGGTCGATGAGAAGGACGGTGACCCAGTAGCCAGGAACTGTACCGCAGAGAGCAATCAGGGTTTGAGCCCTTGCAATCTTGTAAAGCTCGTCAAGGGCGCTCATACTTTTTGCCGAAGGGATCCAACCAACAGCACTGAAAATGTCCTTCTGGAACAGATTCTGGCTGTAATAAGCAATATCCAGCAGGAACCAAGTGGTCGCCGTCCCCAGCAAGTGAAGACCATGTCGACGGGCGAATTCTCGAGAGAATAACCCGAAAGAATTTCTCCTTTTAATCGTTACCACCTCCTCTTTCACCTCCTCCACTTCTTCGACTTCAACGTGTAAAATCTTTGACATGTCCTCGCAAGCTTTCTTGTGATCGTTGGCAACAAGTGCAGTGTAGCGAGGAGTCTCCGGCATCTTCATGCGCGTGTAGTAAGTCGCAGCGGCGGGCAGTGCTCCGAACATGAGAATGATCCGCCAGACGAAGTCTGCCTGGGGGACAGTGGAACCAGTCGGATCTTTGATGTAAGACGCTGCAGTAAATAAAGCCCGAAAGATGGAGGAGACTACTACAGCCACCGTGCCACCACAAAGAATTCCAAATCCTTGCATGGCGAATACCGCCGCAATGAAAGCCCCGCGAGATTTCTTGTTAGAGTACTCGGCCATGATCGTGGCGGAGAGTGGGTAATCTCCGCCGATGCCGAACCCGAGCCAAAACCTGAAAAAGCAGAGAGTAGTTATCACCGACGTCGGCGTGCTTCCAAAGGAAAGGCCGGAAGCGATGGAGCACATAACCATAAGAAAGAGGGTTATGCCATAGACTCGCTTCCGTCCCAACTTGTCGCCGAGCCACCCGAAGAAGAGCTGGCCGATTAGGGTTCCACAAAACGCGACCCCATTGACTGCGGCCGCTACATTAGGAGGCAGACTGCCGGGCTTCGACGAGCCTTCGACTTGGTAATATATGCGGCCTAGGAGCTTGGTGACGAGGGAGATGCAGAAGAGATCGTAGGAATCGGTGAAGAACCCCATTCCTGCGATCACCACCGCGGTGAAGTGGTATAGTTGAGTCTTGGCTCGGTCGAGTACGCCAAGGACCTCAACTTGATCATTGGCCATGCTGGTTTCCTGGGTGTCGCTGCAAGTTCTTGAGCTTCTTAAATCGAATCCTCTCAGAACTTCTTGAAAAACTTGCAATGAATCGTGAAGAAAGATTGGAGTCTCTGGACGCTCTTTTATAGAGCTTTCAGCGAGTACGAGTAGATCGTGGAGTGTGGAATTCTGTTGCGGTAATCCCTCAGATAATTTGAAATAATATCGACTTTGAAAGTAAGATATGATACGAGAAGATGAAGGTAAGATATGATTTTTGAATAAGATAATATACAATTTTTAGATAAATTTAATTATGATTAAATAAGATTTTTAATATACTTATATAAGATATTTTCAATCTATAGAGGTATACCATCAAAGAATTTCTTATTTTATCATAACTTTAACCATAATATTCTTATAATTATTTTTTTATTTTTTATTTTTATATTGTTGAATATTACAACTTATATACTCATCCAGAATGTCAAACCCTCACAATTGGGAATCCAAGCCAAATCCAAGTGTTGGGGCAAGTGGCAGAAATGGATGTATCAAATGCTAAGAATCTTACGGCTTAATGGGAGGCCCAGCCTAATCATGGGGATTGATGTCATTCTCTTCCATTGATTAGAAACAAGACGTTGTTGGCAACTACGAAGGGACAGTCATTGTTAGGACTTATGACCTTGTGATCCCAAATTTTCTTAGTACTGAGTACTGAGTTGAGTTAATAGATAATTGATAAATCATCATCCTTTTTTTAAATTTTCTTTTATTTTTATATAACAAGAAGGATCTCTATTACAACAATGGGCAAAATTTGAAGGACCAGAAGTAGCAAATCACCCGTAATCAAACAAAATTATCCCCTGTTTTTTATCTTGAGCCTACAAACTCTCACTATTACGCTTTTGCTCAAGTGATCTTATTAAGTAGTCAATCGAGAAAATCATCTTCACTAGGCAAAAATAAAGATAACTTTAATTTCAAGTTCTTAACATTATAAGAAGCTTGTTATCCATCCTAAAGCTCCAATGACTTCATTTTCTCATCAACCTCTCCTTCATCCTCTCAACTGCAGCCTTCAGAGTCTCCTCATCCTTGCAGAAAGTAAACCGCACGAGATTATTCCCATCTTCAGGATTCAAGTAAAACACGCTGGTTGGAATTGCTACAACCCCAACTTCCTTGATCAGATACTCGCAAAAAGCCATCATTTTCCAGGCCAAAAGGGGTGTGATCTACAATCACAAAGTAGGTTCCACTTGAGGGAAATACCTTGAAACCAACAGCCTTCAGTCCCTCCACTAAAATTGCCTTCTTTGCCATATAATCTCTCCTTAGCTCCACATAGTAGGAATCTGGGGCTCTTAGTGCCACTGACGTTGCCCACTGCATTGGAGTGGAGGTAGCAAAGGTGAGGAAAGAATGCGCCTGTCGCACGCCCCATGTCAAATGTGGGGGAGCTATTGCCCACCCAATTTTCCAGCCTGTTAAGGAGAATGTCTTCCCCAAGGAATTCATAGTAACTGTGCGCTCATACATTCCAGGAAGAGATGCTATGGAAATGTGGTCCATCTCCAATGACAACTTATCATAAACTTCATCAGAGAAAATCAGCACATCATTCTCAATGCAAAGGGATGCGATTGTGTCGAGTTCCTCTCTGGTAAACATCTTTCCTGTCGGGTTGTGTGGAGTATTCATAAGAATTGTACGTGTATTCTTTGAGATGGTGGACTTGAGCTCATCGATGGGGATGGCAAAATCTGGCGGCCGCAGGGTTACACATTTGACATTGGCACCAGACATGGAAAGAGTCGCTTCATATGAATCATAAAAAGGAGCAACGAGGATCACCTCCTCACCAGGATTTATCAACCCTAACGTAGTAGCAGCAATTGCTTCATTGCAACCAGAGGTAACAGTAACTTCCTTATCAGGATCCACTGTAAGTCCAGTATCTTTCAGGAACCGTCCGGCAAGGGCATTGTTTAAATCTGGAACTCCATATCCACGAGCATATTGATTTTTCCATCCCTAATTTCCTGGATTGCTGCTTCCTTTACAAAGTCAGGACCATCAAAGTTGGGAAAGCCTTGGCCAAGATTTATTGGCCCATGCTTAATGGCAAGACTACTCATTTGTGTGAAAGTTGTAGTTTTGAACTTCTCCAAGCGCTTTGCCACCTGACAGAAATGCCAATCCACTAAAGCACAAAGCGGTAGAAACAGCACAAATAATGACGCACCATTTATGTTTGGAGAGGAGAGAAAATGGTACGGGAGATTAGGCCATAAACAAGGTGCTAATTAAACACAGAAATAAAAGAGAGAAGAGAAAGGAAATTCAGAAGAAAGCCAATGCAGTAACTGGGTCATGTTATAGGACTTCCAACAGGATAAACCAAGTTCAAACCCAAATTGACTCGTGCCTCGACTGTTGCATGCACATGAACTATTTATGAGTATGCATGCTTTCCTCTGTAATTGTTGCTTTTGTTTCTAATTTTAAGCATGCATACAGTAATACCAACACTTGTAAAAGTATATGAATGCATTTGTTATGTACAACCACATGTAACTGAATCAGAGATGAACATTTGATGAGGCACACAATAGAGTTATTTGGAATGGAGACTCGGATTGGAGTGGGGCACAAGGCTAAGACTTACCAACTTCAAATCCCTAATTTGGGACCACAAGTGTCAACAGCTTCAGGAAGGCATACAATGAGAATATAAAGAACTTCTTATGATGAGAAACTTAAGCCCTCACAGAATATGAAAGGCTCCAAACGATGGAAAGGTAATTACAAAATGAAAAAGAAGACACAAACCAACAGATAGTTGCAGAACAACATAATTCTTCATATTAAAAAACAGACAGAGCTGCAGAAGTTGCAGAGATTCCAAGCACTTTCGACAATCTGTTACCATTAATTTTACTCACCTCCTCTGGAAATCCTAGCATCAAATTCCCTAAGAAAGTAGGAAAAGATCTTGGATCATTTCGGAAGACTTAAATTGTCCACAGTCTGATACGTTATGCTTCATCGGGATTCAATTATTGGAGTGAGTATAGTGTGGAAGACCCTTAGTCTCACTGTTTATATCCTCCATATATAAAGCATGCCTGGCTAACAAATAGCCAACTAGTTCCCTTTCATATGAAGAAAATCATAAACATTTAGATGTTTGCTATCAAATTCCTTACTGAATTCAGTAAAATTTTTTATAAAACGCCCATGAAAAAAAAGAAACAATCATCAAGAAACGTGTAGTCTCCTTCCTGAAGGTTGACTTCCCAGTAAAACTCCAAGATGCAAACTTCTGCAGTAGCCAAACCATACTGACTACGAGAAACCACAGTGTCTTTTATTCCAATATAGACGACCCATCAAGGGGCATAACAATTACAAGGACTTTTCCTACAAAATTCAAGTACCCATGTGCAGTCGTATATAGGTAGAGGAATTTGACAGCAAGGACAATTAATATAAACCCAATCTCTTAAGACTGCATATGCAGATACCTCCTTTTCTCCTACTCAAAATTAGATGATGTGGTTTTATCATCGCTATGGGTCGAGTTCACCATTGCACCTATCTTTCATACACATCTACCACGATGATGCTCCAGTGTATACCATGAAGGTCATTGCAATTTACTTCCTAACTAATTTGTTGCAGATCTCAACCCAGTCAGCCAGAAAGCACCCCTCCGATTAGCCCCAACCAAAACAATGGCACTTAATAAAGTGAATAATAATCCAGTCCAAACCCGCTAAATTCCAGACACTAAGAGGGAAAAATAGAAAAGAAACACCCTAAACCAATAAAATACAAGCCCAACAAATTTTTACATCAAACAGAAAGAGACGCTTGCAATTGAGTAATAAGTCTCACTGTCCTATTGTTGTAAATTAGAAAGAAATAAGCTAATTTTATATCGTAATTATCAAGCTTTGGCTGCAAGAGAATATTACACAAAAAAAAAAAAAAAAAAATTTGTAATATGTCTGATAAACTTAAACGAGTTAAAATTGGAATTGGAGCTAGACCTTTTATAATTTTTGATACAATAACGACATTAGGAGTCCTAAGGTGCTTTTAAGGGTCAAGTTATCCTCTTAAACGAGGTAAAGCTTCTAGAGAACCCAGTTTATCATAATTTGAAAATTGTCACCTGACTAATCGCATGTTGGCCAATAGCCATCGCTTGGACGATTGGGTACCGAGTGGGGGATCACCAGCCACCCTCCGGTAATTTACGGATACCACCATAAAAACTAGTATAACGGCAGAGTTATGATTAGGAGACAGCAAACCGTTTTAGTTAGGCTTTCTACGTTGCAATTATGTACCAAATATATCATTCAATTTGCTTTTGGTGGTTTATAATGAGCTCTTAGCCCCTAATTCTAACAAGATTAATCAAAGAAACGAAAATGCCAAACGAGTAGACAAAGGAAGCAGCCTTAGTTCTCGTAAAAATCATCGGCTCTGTTTCTTAAACCTCTCGTGGCAGATGATTGCTTTCAACATTTGTGTATTAGTTTCACTTTGGTATTATCAATGTCAAGTAGATGATTTCACACTTTGAAATTGACTCAAAAGTTGATAAGATCTTTGATTATATAAATGTAATTCTTAATATATTTCTTAACAATATGAGATTTGTTGACTATATTTTAACATGTACTTTCACCACTATAGTCAAATTATTAGACTATGATGGTATTGCATTATGTGAGCAATATGTGAAATCAAGTCATTGAAAGTCCATAGGGGTGCTAAGGGAGATATTAATTCTGATATGATGTTGAAATGCCAATTATTGAATTTAAAAGTCTACTCAAAAGTTAGAGGAACACATAATCATATAAGCGAGATTCTTAATTTATTTTTTAATAATATGAGACTTATAAATCACATCTTAATAAATGTTACACATAGTTGGAGCTAACTTGGAGCTAACAAACATTATTAAGATTATGGTTATATCTATATTCTTGTATTCTTAGTTTACAAAATTGATATTTACAACCTAAGTTTTATGTGCTTGCCAAAATTACTTATTTCAACAAATTTTCATACAAAAAGAATAGCACTTGTAGTCATGACGACATTTTTTAAAGATTGTACCGCATTATATACAATATATGCTGGTATCGCTTGACTCGTGTGCTAACAAAATTAGAAGGGAAGTGAAAAAAGGCTCCCCTTAGAGACTCATAATTAACATGTTTAAGGGAAGGAGTTTTCCCGATGCTTTGATTCCTTTTTCTTGTGTCATATAACACTAGGATCTCACATAGGCATTACCATGTAACCCTTTATGAATACGTCGACTTCACAGAGGTTGGCTTTGTGAAAGAGCACGAAGGCTTTCCTTACTAGTTATCATGAAGGTTTCATGCCTCCTTGCAAAGTCAACAATTCCATAAGCCTTCTTCACAAAGGCAGTACCTTGACCTCTCATAAAAGCATTACTTTTACAACCATTTATGAAGGCCTTATCTTAATTGATGCTTTAATGAACTTCACCTTTTTGATCTACATGTCACTGGATGAGAGCTATCCATTATAATTATTTTTTAACTTTAGAAGCCTTTTAGCTCGATGGTATAATTGAAGTTTATGATACCAATTAAGACATTGAATATTGATTAGTAAGTGATGATAATGCATAATGTAGAAGATAGTATACTATGCACTTAACATAATCTTATAGGAGTTAACATAGTCGTTGCCTGTTATTGACAACATGATCAAGGGCCAAAGCAAAGTTTGCGGCCAAAAAAGTGCTAAGCAATGAAGGTAGGAATCAGTTTCATGTAATCCACCCAGTTCTATTAACTCTGATTCCAACTTACAGTTCATGTATTAGATCACAAAACTATTCCTTATCTCCAAACAATGATGAACAAAATTCAACCGAAACTACAAGTAAGAAAAAGTAGATAAACAAAACTGCCTGTATTGTACCTATTCTAGCAATGGATAAACTAAAGTTCTATAATGATCCTAAACAATTTGAGTTTGAGCCCTGTTGGACTGTTGTTCTCCTTCTTCTTCTTCATCCTCCCTTGACATCTCTTCTAGCGATTTTCCCTTCGACTCCGGCACCAGAAACGTGAACATCATCCCGAGTACGTTTATCCCCGCGAGTACAAGGAGAGAATTTCTCATACCAATTCCAGGTGGGTAACCTGCATCAGTCTTTGACCTGTCTTGGCTCTGTGATGCATACAAGAAGCCAAAAGCTCCCACGATTGCACCGGCCTTGCCGAAAGCCGCCGAAATGCCATGACAGGTTGATCGGAGCCTTGCAGGGAAAATCTCCGCAGGCACGATGAATGTAGTGCTATTGGGTCCGAAATTAGCGAAGAAGAAGGTCAAGGCATACATGGCCACAAAGCCGATGTGGTTCTCTTTCTGTGTCCAGAGGTGATAAGGAAGTGCCAAAGCAAGCATGAAAATTGTCATAAAGAGGAAGCCAATGACCTGAATGGCAAACCGTCCGATGTGGTCGATGAGAAGGACGGTGACCCAGTAGCCAGGAACTGTACCGCAGAGAGCAATCAGGGTTTGAGCCCTTGCAATCTTGTAAAGCTCGTCAAGGGCGCTCATACTTTTTGCCGAAGGGATCCAACCAACAGCACTGAAAATGTCCTTCTGGAACAGATTCTGGCTGTAATAAGCAATATCCAGCAGGAACCAAGTGGTCGCCGTCCCCAGCAAGTGAAGACCATGTCGACGGGCGAATTCTCGAGAGAATAACCCGAAAGAATTTCTCCTTTTAATCGTTACCACCTCCTCTTTCACCTCCTCCACTTCTTCGACTTCAACGTGTAAAATCTTTGACATGTCCTCGCAAGCTTTCTTGTGATCGTTGGCAACAAGTGCAGTGTAGCGAGGAGTCTCCGGCATCTTCATGCGCGAATAGTAAGTCACAGCCGCGGGCACTGCTCCGAACATGAGAATGATCCGCCAGACGAAGTCTGCCTGGGGGACAGTGGAACCAGTCGGATCTTTGATGTAAGACGCTGCAGGAAATAAAGCCCGAAAGATGGAGGAGACTACTATAGCCACCATGCCACCACAAAGAATTCCAAATCCTTGCATGGCGAAAACCGCCGCAATGAAAGCCCCGCGAGATTTCTTGTTAGAGTACTCGGCCATGATCGTGGCGGAGAGTGGGTAATCTCCGCCGATGCCGAACCCGAGCCAAAACCTGAAAAAGCAGAGAGTAGTCATCACCGACGTCGGCGTGCTTCCAAAGGAAAGGCCGGAAGCGATGGAGCACATAACCATAAGAAAGAGGGTTATGCCATAGACTCGCTTCCGTCCCAACCTGTCGCCGAGCCACCCGAAGAAGAGCTGGCCGATTAGGGTTCCACAGAACGCGACCCCATTGACTGCGGCCGCTACATTAGGAGGCAGACTGCCGGGCTTCGACGAGCCTTCGACCTGGTAATATATGCGGCCTAGGAGCTTGGTGACGAGGGAGATGCAGAAGAGATCGTAGGAATCGGTGAAGAACCCCATTCCTGCGATCACCACCGCGGTGAAGTGGTATAGTTGAGTCTTGGCTCGGTCGAGCACGCCAAGGACCTCAACTTGATCATTGGCCATGGTGGTTTCCTGGGTGTCGCTGCAAGTTCTCGAGCTTCTTGAATCGAATCCTCTAAGAACTTCTTGAAAAACTTACAACGAATCGTTAAGAAAGATTGGAGTCTCTGGACGCTCTTTTATAGAGCTTTCAGCGAGTACGAGTAAATCTAGGAGTTATATAAGATATGCTCGAGTACGAGTAAATCTAGGAGTTATACTTATTCTCAATCTCTAAACCAACATTTATCAAATTTGAAAAAGAGCCACACCATCAAAGACTTTTTTATTTTATCATAATCTTAACCCTAATTTTCTTACCATCATTTGTTTTTTTATTTTTTATTTTTTATTGTTAAATATTACAACTCACACATTCAAAATGTAAACCCTATACCTCATGATTGGAGTCACCAGTAACTCACCATCGAATTAAGTAATTGATAAACAACAATATTTTTATAATCATATCCAATATTGAACTTATGACCTTGTGATCCCAAATCTTACCTACTTAATACAAAGTTAATAGGTAATTGATAAATTATCATCCTTTTTTTTTTTTAAATTTTTTTTTTTTTTATATAACAAGAAGGATCTCCATTACAACAATGGGCACAATTTAAAGGAATAGAAGTAGCAAATCACCAGTAATCACACGAAATTATCCCCTGCTTTTTATTTTGAGCCTACAAAGTCTAACTATTACGCTTTTGCTCAAGTGATCTTATTAAGTTGTCAGTCGAGAAAATCATGTTCACTTGGCAAAAAGAAAGATAACTTCAAGTTCAAGTTCTCAACATTATAGGAAGCTTATTATCCATCCTAAAGCTCCAATGACTTCATTTTCTCATCAACCTCTCCTTCATCCTCTCAACTGCAGCCTTCAGAGTCTCCTCATCCTTGCAGAAAGTAAACCGCACGAGATTCTTCCCATCTTCAGGATTCAAGTAAAACACGCTGGTTGGAATTGCTACAACCCCAACTTCCTTGATCAGATACTCGCAAAAAGCAACATCATTTTCCAGGCCAAAAGGCGTGTGATCTACAATCACAAAGTAGGTTCCACTTGAGGGAAATACCTTGAAACCAACAGCCTTCAGTCCCTCCACTAAAATTGCCTTCTTTGCCATATAATCTCTCCTTAGCTCCACATAGTAGGAATCTGGGGCTCTTAGTGCCACTGACGTTGCCCACTGCATTGGAGTGGAGGTAGCAAAGGTGAGGAAAGAATGCGCCTGTCGCACGCCCCATGTCAAATGTGGGGGAGCTATTGCCCACCCAATTTTCCAGCCTGTTAAGGAGAATGTCTTCCCCAAGGAATTCATAGTAACTGTGCGCTCATACATTCCAGGAAGAGATGCTATGGAAATGTGGTCCATCTCAAATGACAACTTATCATAAACTTCATCAGAGAAAACCAGCACATCATTCTCAATGCAAAGAGATGCGATTGTGTCGAGTTCCTCTCTGGTAAACATCTTTCCTGTCGGGTTGTGTGGAGTATTCATAAGAATTGCACGTGTATTCTTTGAGATGGTGGCCTTGAGCTCATCGATGGGGATGGCAAAATCTGGCGGCCGCAGGGTTACACATTTGACATTGGCACCAGCCATGGAAAGAGTCGCTTCATATGAATCATAAAAAGGAGCAAAGAGGATCACCTCATCACCAGGATTTATCAACCCTAACATAGTAGCAGCAATTGCTTCAGTGCAACCAGAGGTAACAGTAACTTCCTTCTCAGGATCCACTGTAAGTCCAGTATCTTTCAGGAACCGTTCGGCAATGGCATTGTTTAAGTCTGGAACTCCATATCCACGAGCATATTGATTTTTTCCATCCCTAATGGCCTGGATTGCTGCTTCCTTTACAAAGTCAGGACCATCAAAGTTGGGAAAGCCTTGGCCGAGATTGATTGCCGCGTGCTTAATGGCAAGACTACTCATTTGTGTGAAAATTGTAGTTTTGAACTTCTCCAAGCGCTTTGCCACCTGACAAAGAAATGCCAATCCACTAAAGCACAAAACGGTAGAAACAGCACAAATAATGATGCACCATTTATGGTTGGAAAGGAGAGAAAATGGTACGGGAGATTAGGCCATAAACAAGGTGCTAATTAAAAACGGAAATAAAAGAGAGAAGGGAAAGGAAATTCAGAAGAAAGGCAATGCAGCAATTGGGTCAGGCTACAGGATTTTCAACAGGATAAACCAAATTCAAACCCAAATTGACACGTGCCTCAATTATTGCATGCACATGAACTATTTGTGAGTATGCATTTATCTCTCTGTGATTGTTGTTTTTGTTCCTAATTTTAAGCATGCACAGTAGTACCTACATTGTAAAAGTCTATAAATGTATGTGTTATGTACAAACACATTTAGGTGAATCAGAGATGAATGTTTAATGAGGCACACTAAAAAGTGACCAGAATGGAGACTCAGATTGGGGGCGGGACAAGGCTAACACCTAACAACTTCAAATCTCTAATTTGCAACTACAACTGTCAACAGCTTATGGAAGGCATACAATGGGAATGTAAAAAACTTCTAATGACAAGAGACTTGAGCCCTCACAGAATATGAAAGGCTTCAAACAATGGAAAAGTAATTATAAAATGAAAAAGAAGACACAAACCAACAGATAGTTGCAGAACAGCATAATTCTTTGTAATTGAACACAGATAGAGCTACAGAAGTTGCAGAAATTCCATGGGCTTTCTAAAATCTGTTACCATTAATTGCATTCACCTCCTCTGAGAATCCAAGCATCTAATTTACAAAGGAAGTAGGAACAGATATTGGATCATTTCGGAAGACTTAAATTGTTCAAAATCTGATACATTTCGGCTTCATCAGGTTTCAATTAATGTAGTGAGTATAGTGTGGAAGAACCTTAGTCTCACTGTTTATATCCTCCACATATAAAGCATGCCTAGTTAAAATATTGCCAACTCGTTGCCTTTCGTACGAAGAAAATCATAAAAATTTAGATGTTTAATATCAAATTCCTTTAAGAATTCAGTTTTTTTTTTTTTTAAAAAAAAAAAACATAAAACCTCCATGAAATAGAAAGAAACAATCCTCAAGAAACATGTTGTCTCCTTCTGAAGGTTGACATCTCAGGATAACTCGAAGATGCAAATCTGCAGTAGCCAAACCACACCGACTACGAGAAAACCACACTGTTTTCCCTTCCAATATAGTCAGCCCGAAAGCACGCCTCCGATTAGCCCCAACCAAAATAATAGCACTTAATAAAGTGGATAATAATCCAGTCCAAACCCGCTAAATTCCAGACACCAAGAGGGAAAATAGAAAAGAAACACCCTAAACCAATAAAATACACGCCCAACCAATTTTGATCAAACAGAAAGAGACGCTTGCAATTGACAAAGAAGAGAAATTATTTTTACATCACATAAATTGAATCAATGGCATGAGGAGGAAACCCATTTCATTTAGAACCAGATGCAAAAAAACTGAGCCAAAGTATTGTAGAAATCGAATTGGGGTAATACCTGCGAAGGCTGGGGGGTTTTCTGGGTCGATCCGGGAGTAGCCGAAATGGCATCTTTCTCAGTCGAAACAGTCGACATGGTGGCTGCAAAAGATTGGCAACCGCTGCTCCTCCTTCCTCTTCCTCTCCTGACAATATCACCGCAGGTTTCACTCAAATGCTTTGAAAAGGAGAGCAGTGTGGACTGCCTAAAACGCATTTCAGAGCATGTCCAGGTGCACTGGACCTGCATGACAGCTTTCAAGTCCTAAGATACAGGATGATCTGCTTTAAGACTTATACTGTAGCCAACAAGGACCTCCAGATTAACTTTAAAGTTCTGATTCGCGTGCGGCCGGCCACGGGCATGGTTCACGCCGGCTGGGGTTTAACATCAGACCTCGACTGTTGGATGAGTTCATTGGGTGAGCATCAAGGGCTCTGATCTGGCATAAAAGCATGGCCTGGGTCACGCCTCCAAAAAGCTTCCTTGCACCAACAGAAGAAGTCCAAAAATATTCATGGGTAGTGTATCTTTTTCTATAAGATGGTTCTGTGAGAAAGTTGTCTCTTCTTTGTACGTTTGGGCTTCAGTTTGGTCCCAAGTCCCAACCAGTAGTGATGGGCCAAGCTTCTGATATCCTGCAATCCATGAAAATAATTACCTTTAAAAATTTGTTGTTAATTGCTACTGAAGATTTAAGCTTACAATAAATTCTAGAACTCAAGATTGGGAGAAGTTTTGATCGTATATGAGCACAAAATTTTTCTTGAGTTGTGAAGAGGTGTTCTAACTCTCCTTATAGCAGTTCTTCCATGTAGAATCAGCTGATTCAACATTCAAGTTCTCAATTTCCAATGAAAGCTACGAATTTTACTGTTACTCACGGTTAATTTGTAGGCTGGAGGTACCTAGAGAGATGCTTCCCCTTTCTAAATTTGTCTTATTGTTTGAGTTAAATGAAATTATAAATCTTTAAAAAAGTTCTAGAGGATGTTTAATGTCAAAGCATTAAAGTTATTCTTTTTTTCCTTTTTCTATATTTTTGCCGATTGGGTTGTCTCTCCATGACTATATATAACCGTGGACCAACTTTTGCATACCTCATGCTTTGACGAGTGTCACTCCGAGCAAACCATTAAGCGATTGAACTTACAACTCACCAGGTCAATGGTTGCAGGCCTCGAACATACCGAGAGCGTATGTTTGGTGAACCCAATTCTAGTCATCAATTCTCTTTGTTCTTTTACTCTTTCTCTTTGTTCTTTCATGGTATCGCAGCTACTAGCTAACGCCCCATTGCCGGATCCCGGTGTCTTCTTCCCCACCCGACTCTCAAAACCCACCCACCGCTAACCCAGCATTCAGGATTGTGCCTCCACCGTTCAACTAACAGGTCAATGGTGCTGCCGGGCCCAAGTCGCTTCTGAAAAGATCTCCTTTGTCTGTTGCCGCCGGGCATGTTCGTGGGTGATCTAGACAGCGCTTCCGACAGTTTTTCTATTCTTGTGGTTGTGCAGAAAGAGGAACTTGACTTCTTTCTCCATTTCCAAGTGGCACAAAAGTGGAGATCAACGGTTTCATATTTTGGACCAAAACTATGTATTATTGCTTCTGTAACCTTCAATCTTCCCCAAAGAATGAGAGACTTAGAAGGTCATAAGATATTGTCAACGACTTTTTTATTGGAGCGATTACTTGATAAGGTTTTCATAAAAGTATAGGAGGATTGCAGGTAAAGGGGTGCGTCGAAAGTTGATGTTATATCTTTTTTAACTTGTTATTACTCTTCTATTCTTGGTTAGCTATTATTCTATTGCCTTACCCCAAAATAAAACATCTACACTATCACAAAATCTTCATCTTGCTTTTCTTTGTTTAAGAGAAGCTGAAGGTGATAGCAATTATATATAAGTTAAAGATAAGATTAAAAAACATAAGCAAAGAGGACGAGATTCTCTAGAATCGTCTAGTCTAAACTCATCCAAAACATATCATGGTCAATACTCTCATAATGTGTATTACATTGGCTAGTCATCTTTAGATCAATTCATTGTGTATAGATAAACAAATCTTTGAATTTTATTGTGTTGGATCCTATAGCAACCTAAGAGGGGGGGTGAATTAGGTTTCTATATTTCAACATATTGTTTGTGTTAAATAAAATTTTAAATCTTTTACAAAGCTCTAGTAGACATTTAACATCAAAGTGATTAGCATTAAAGTTATTCTTTTTTTTTTCTATATTTTTGCCACTTGGGTTGTCTCTCCATGACTATCCATAATAGTAGACCAGCTTTTGCATTCCTCTTGCTTTCATGAGCATACTTTGTGCAAGTGATCAAGGAGTTGAATTTAGAACTCATCACGTATTAATTTCCTGCAGAATTGTACATAATCAACTTAAAGTTTTAAGATATTAAATAAAGATATTCATCTCTTTATAAATTTTTTTTTTAAATTTTTTTTTATGTTTTGCATATGAAAACACACCCCTTTATTCCAAGTGTAGGATGATATTTCTAACATGAATCTTTGTTCATAAGTAAATAGATAAAAAATTGAACTTAAATTTTCAATGACTTTTTGACAATATGGGATTAAACATTCATACTACAATATGCCCCCCTCACTACAATGTGAGTTTGGAAATACATATTGTGGTGTCACTTTTTGTATAAATTTAACCTATCCAAATCTATAGGGGTGTTAAGAGTGAACTTGGACTTTAATATCACATTTTTTTTTTTGATGACCCAGAACCCCCACCACTTGCATGGTGGCTCAAACTGGAGGGCCCAACACTCACTCCAAAGCATTTTGCCCATTTCATGTCAAGAATGCAGCCAACTGGTTTTGAACCCAGGACCCCTACTTTGTAGAGAATCCCACACGAGCCTTTGCCAGTTGAACCACACCCCTGGGGGCGACTTTAATATCACATTAGATGTTATGAAAAAAAGTTTATATTTAATTTAAAACTCTAAGGCATTAAAAATAGAGATATTTATCTCTTTATAAATTACATTTTAATTTTCTATGTTTTCCATACGAGACTTGACACCACGTCAGGGCCTTGAACATACTGAGAGAAAAGAGTCAAACTCAAACCTGTATATTCTAAACGGTGACTTTGCCCCCAGTTTCTGTCCCTCTTTTCTGTGGTTATTTGATAGCTTCCACTTTGACCACTTCTTGTGTCCTTTTTCTGTGTTTTGAGGTCGGCATGAACTGTCATTCTCCATATTTTCTTTTCTCCACTGAAGTTATATCAATCGGGATCAATTCCATCTTCTTTTTATCTATTCAAACATGGAGAATCATCTTTTATTTTCTGTCAACGTACCCTAAGGAAACTCTTCCAATCAAAGTATGCAGCATCGTGCCTCCGCCGTAAACCGACAGGTCATTGTGCTGCCGAGTCCAAGTCGCTTCTGAACTCTACTAAAAAATTCGAGATCTCCTTTGTCTGTTGCCGCCGGGCAAGTTCGTGGGTGATCTGGACAAATCTCTGCCAAATTTTCTATTCTAGTGGGCAAGCAGAAAGAGGAAGTTGACTTCCTTCTCCATTTCCAAGTGGCTTCAAAGTGTTGATCTAATCCACGTTTCACATACCTTCTGCGTAGCTTTAGAAATGCATGTAATGCCATCAACTGCATCATATGTTGGACCAAGAATGCATGAACATCATATACTACATCATGTTTTGGACCCAAAACTATTTTTATTTCTCTTTAACCTTCAATCTTCCTCAAAGAATGAGAAACTTAGAAGGGCATGAGATATGGTCAACTCTTTTTTTATTGGAGTGATTACTTGGTAAACTTTCTTAAGAATATATGATGGTTACACATAAATGGGTGCGTTGAAAGTTGACGTTATATCCTTCTATTCTTGTTATTGTTCTTCTATCGTTGATAGCTATTACCTTATCCACAAATTAAACAACTACACTGTCACAAAATCCTCACCTTGCTTTCCATCTGTGTTTGTGAGAAGCTAAACGTGAAGCCTCTTGATTCCAAGACCATCAACTTCTTGCTAAAATGTGATGAAGAATATAAAAGGAGGATTACATTAAATTTTTTTGAAGTTCTATTCTTGAGATAAACCATGATATATATATATGAATATGTGAGTTTATTCATTTTAAAATAAGATAATATAAAAGCTTACAGATATATCCAAACATTACAATTTATCTAACAAAAAATCAAGTTTGAAATTATCTAATTATAATACAGTAAAACATTCGCATGAGAGTGTTTAATGTTCCTAAATAAAAATATTTTTCATGTATTATTTTTTTATTCTAACTAATAAAATTAGTATTTTAATAACCTTATTTTAGAAACATCTGTAATTTTGGTCACACTATATGCACTAGACACATGTTAAGAAAGAAAGTTTAAGAAACTTTACAACTAAAAACTTTACAACTAAATCATTTCCTTTAATTACTTTAATCAAGATATATTTCTATCTTAACAATTAAGTAATTGATAGGACATTTAAATAGAGTACACTAAAATTGTTTGGTGAAGTTTTGAAATTGTTGCCACTATGATGGTGATCTAACGCGTCAATATGGTTGCCATGATGTCATCGACCAATGGATCAAACGATCAAAGCAATAAACTAAGAAGCCACCAAATGGCCCTTGTGACCATCACACCACTATCACTAGATATGGTTGATAGTCCTATCAACCATCACAAAACTGCAATATAGATTCAGTGACCACCATTGCAAGGTCATTTATACAAATTTGGCAGCTATTCCAAACAAATTGACGGAAATTGCTCCATGCAAATTATCCTTTCCCAATCTTTAATACGTATGAAAAAATGAGCAAATGTTTTTTTTTTTTTTGGGCGAAGTAATACGTGACAAACATTTTCAATGAATTAATCACTAACTCAACTCAAGTGATGATGTGATTCGTGATGGGCTAAAGAGTGAGCTCAGGATCAAAACAAGGAATAAGGATTCCATGTTTAAAAATAAAGGCTTAGAAAGGATTCAAGGCTAGGATAAAAGGGATTTAGAGCAAAAACTCAAAATTAAGAACACGTATGAACAATAACTCGGAATAGTAAAGATCTTATGGTTTGGAAATTGAAAAACAGAAGTTTAAAGATCGTGACAAGAAAATGAAAGAACAAGGAAATCAAAGTAGGAATATAAAGACTGGAATTTAAGAACAAGAATATAAATGCTGGAATTTAAGAACAAGAATGTAAAGGTTGGAATTTAAGAACAAGAATGTAAAGACTGGAATTTAAGAACAAGAATGTAAACGCTGGAATTTAGGAACAAGAATGTAAAGACTTGAATTTAAGGACAAGAATGTAAACGCTGGAATTTAGGAACAATAATGTAAAGGCATTGAATTTAAGGGCAAGAATATAAACGCTGGAATTTAGGAACAATAATGTAAAGGCTGGAATTTAAAAACAAAGATGAAACACTTAGGTTTCTCTCAAAATAAGCTTAAACTCAAATCTCTTGATCTTGGTCTTTGACTTCCTCTTTTTTTTTCTCCTCTACAAATGAGCTCTATTTATAGGGATAGCTAGGGGACACAAAAAGATAAAATAATGAAAACATCAAAATAAATTAAACATAGGTGGTAGACAACCTACCAAATGGGTTAGGTAGGTTGGGATAAAAATACCCAATGGGGGACAACCTACCAAATGGGTTAGGTAGGTTGGAATAAAATACCAAATGGGGGACAACCTACCAAATGGGGTAGGTAGGTTGGAATAAAATACCCAATGGTGGACAACCTACCAAATGGGTAGGTAGGTTGGGCTTAATGGGCTTGTTGGGCCCCCATTGTGGAATGGGCTTGTTGGGCCCTCAGTGTTGAATAGTGGATTGGATCCCATGGTGGCCCAATTTCTTTGATATAAGGACTAATAAGGCTTGGGCTTGGCTTGAGCTTCTCCTTGATATGGGCCTTAGGTCGATTCACATCATTCTCCCTTTCTTGACAAAGATTTGTCCTCAAATCTTGATTGTTGGTTTGGGCTTTATTGCTCGATGGATCCATAATCCAAGTTGTTGAACACGCATGAAGTTCTACCTCTGGTGGCCTACCCAAATGGGTTGGTTCACAAATCAGTGGTAAACAACCATGTTGTTTGGATGGAAGTTTACAACCTGACCAACAATATGAGCCAGACAAGTAGTTGAACTTATGTAATGTTTTCTTTGTACCTTCATCAGTAGCAGTGAAAAATATTTGTGATTGTTGTTGACAATCACTACTGTTCAAGCTAGATAATGTCCTTGAATTCTTCAACACTTGGGTGAGACCTCGTGTTTCTTCTGACAAGATTACTACTGCCTTGTTTGGTAGTATCTCGTGCTTTGATAGATTTGAACTTCTTGGATCTATCTCCGTTTTAGGTAGCACCTCTTGTTTTGGACTATCGAAGCATTTTGGATTTGCATTCATGGTTGTTGATGCCTCAACCTCCAGAAGATTCAAACTTTTAGAGTCCACCTCCATCTCTGCCAACACCACAAGGTTTGATGGATCCAAATTGTTTTGTTTTGTTTCCATCATACCGCTTTCTTCAATTTGAACTACCTGTATATCTTTCTTTGGTGCGGCTTCTTTCTTGTTCCACCTTTCTATCCACACATCATATTCTTCCTTGTAGTAATGATAGGGGTGCTTTTGCTGGTTCTTGGGATTTGTTAAAGCATGATTTTCTTCTTGCGGTGGTTGATATGTTGGAGGTACATAGGGTGGTTGTGCAAACTCAGATTGGTAATAAGGTGTATGTGATACTAGCCTCTGTGGTACATTTAAAGGTTGGGGTGGTGATGGTCTGGATATTTGGGGTGATGGTAGAGGTGTTTGGAATAGCGGGTGCATTGTTTGTAATGGTGGTGGAGTATAAAGTGTCTGGGCTATTTGTAGGGGAAAGCTTTGTTCAAACAAAAGTTTGAACTCTTGGATTTCAGCCCTCATGTCCTGGATTTGACTCATCTGCACCATATGGGCAGTTAGCCATGGTGGCGTGGGTGAGGATGACCAAGAAGAACAATCTTCTTCTTGAGACATGGTGATACTGTCAACACATTGAGAGTGATAAGATAAAAGATCTGCTAGAACAGCTCACTCGCCAAAACCTAAGCTTTGATACCACTTGATGTGATTCGTGATGGGCTAAAGAGTGAGCTCAGGATCAAAACAAGGAATAAGGATTCCATGTTTAAAAATAAAGGCTTAGAAAGGATTCAAGGCTAGGATAAAAGGGATTTAGAGCAAAAACTCAAAATTAAGAACACGTATGAACAATAACTCGGAATAGTAAAGATCTTATGGTTTGGAAATTGAAAAACAGAAGTTTAAAGATCGTGACAAGAAAATGAAAGAACAAGGAAATCAAAGTAGGAATATAAAGACTGGAATTTAAGAACAAGAATATAAATGCTGGAATTTAAGAACAAGAATGTAAAGGTTGGAATTTAAGAACAAGAATGTAAAGACTGGAATTTAAGAACAAGAATGTAAACGCTGGAATTTAGGAACAAGAATGTAAAGACTTGAATTTAAGGACAAGAATGTAAACGCTGGAATTTAGGAACAATAATGTAAAGGCATTGAATTTAAGGGCAAGAATATAAACGCTGGAATTTAGGAACAATAATGTAAAGGCTGGAATTTAAAAACAAAGATGAAACACTTAGGTTTCTCTCAAAATAAGCTTAAACTCAAATCTCTTGATCTTGGTCTTTGACTTCCTCTTTTTTTTTCTCCTCTACAAATGAGCTCTATTTATAGGGATAGCTAGGGGACACAAAAAGATAAAATAATGAAAACATCAAAATAAATTAAACATAGGTGGTAGACAACCTACCAAATGGGTTAGGTAGGTTGGGATAAAAATACCCAATGGGGGACAACCTACCAAATGGGTTAGGTAGGTTGGAATAAAATACCAAATGGGGGACAACCTACCAAATGGGGTAGGTAGGTTGGAATAAAATACCCAATGGTGGACAACCTACCAAATGGGTAGGTAGGTTGGGCTTAATGGGCTTGTTGGGCCCCCATTGTGGAATGGGCTTGTTGGGCCCTCAGTGTTGAATAGTGGATTGGATCCCATGGTGGCCCAATTTCTTTGATATAAGGACTAATAAGGCTTGGGCTTGGCTTGAGCTTCTCCTTGATATGGGCCTTAGGTCGATTCACATCAAGTGACGAAGAGAATTCTGTGACTATATAAGGTTAGGCGAATGATCAAGGAATTGCATCTGTCTCCTTCGATCAGTTTATTTACTGAATTTGTTTACTTGTTCATACCTTGTGGTCCTCTAGATACCAGTGCAAGGCAGGCCATTACAATCATGGAAGGGTCAGTTCCAGTTCCACAAGTACAAACTTGCCTTTTTTTAAATTCTTCATGGCGCCGAGCTTACCCCGAGTTTCGTGGCTGCTACATCGGTGTCCGGAAGGGGCAACACATGTTGCGAGCTACGCGGCAGCCCACCTTAAGATTTCGCAACAACTCAATAATTTCGGTAGAAGGGAAGTAAAAAAATGTAGGAGCTAAAGCCCCAACACCGACTCCATATTTTATTCCCCACAAACTGGAAGACACGGCCTTGAAACAAGAACACCATTTCGTTTTAGTTAATAAAAAATGGAACCGAAAGGGTGATTGTTACGCTGATGTGTTTTCTCACCAATTTCATAATGAACTATTGATTGATTGATCAACTCACTTATTTAAGCAGTTCCATATGAATGGTTGGAGATATGAAAGGTGGAAGAGACAAAGCGGTCCTTGATTATCCTAAGTAATCACGTAATAAACCAGGATAGCTATAAAAGAAATGTAGTTGTTTTAGCCTGATTGGGCACATTCTAAGGATCTTCCACTGTCCCTGTAATTCTCGCCAAACTATGCCCGCCGTACGCATGACAGAGATGGATTATCCCTACTTCTAACAACTCCCTTTCTCTCTTCTAGGTGTCTCTTGGCTAGAGGCAATATGCAAATGCAACGTTCAAAATTGTTCTTTTTTTTTTTTTTTTAGGTATAGAAGCTGTGGTGAATTGAACTAGAATGTCAGGTTTTCTACCAATAACTTTGATATTTAGCTATTGGCTTGAGTTCAAAACATATAAGATATGACATGTGACATTCGTACGCAACATATATCGAGTATGGCACATACAACTCCATTTGAGTCACAGTTGCTGTCCATACCCTAATACGAGAACCAACTAAATTCTTGAGTTCAAATATTGCATCTAGTATTGAAGCAATTGAAAATGAACCATATTAATCTAAATCAGGAGTTCTTGAAGAACTACTTTTGAGAACTAATATACTATCTCATTCACAAAAAGGAGAACAATAGAACTATTAAATCACTTACCAACACCAAGGAGTACTATTAATTGATAACTTGAAGTAAAAGATTCAAAAAAGAAAAAAGAAAAAAGAAGGGAAGCCAAATTGAGCAGGTAGAGGATTGCTTTGATGATAATGAGCACAAAATAGATTAAAATTTTTTCTTGAAACTTATCCAATCTAAATACCCATAAAATTGGATCAAATTTCAGCTAAGATGATAATGAAGCTATCCTGCATCCAAGTTGGTTGAAAAATGTACTGGGATTTTCCTTTCATTTTGTGATGGCCCCCAAACATTGAGTTTAACCGAGTGTTGTTGAAGCAGAAGTGATAACCGGAACAGAAGCTTGATTACAAGAGTGGAGGCGGAAGAACATTTGGTACTGAACAGGGAATCAATAAACGACGGATTGTAACGTCAAGAGGAAGAAACAAGGCATATGGAGTACATTCCAAACAGCTTACACAATGTAAGACCTCTGCGATAATACGAGCAAGCCAGATTACCATAAACAAGCTTCAACCAATGACGCAAATATGATTGAGAATTAGGTATGATTGTGAGTCAGAATCATCTGTAAGAAGGTTTAGTGACAGAAAGAAACATAAATGCAGAAGTATAACTTCTAAAGTGTCGATTTGATCAGCAGCAGACTTAAAGCATATTTCTTATGCGCTTCATAACCTCAAGACAACGGTGAAATGCAAAGTAAGTCCACTGAAAGAGAGCTCTAAAATACTTCTATTTCTTGGTCTGAAATCAAACTGAATACAGTGGAAAGGGAGAGCTTGAATTTAGGGAGCTACATTATCTTGAAAACAACATTGATAAAGCCGAGTTACGAGCATTGGCCCTTGGAAATTTTGTCCCACAAACTTAAAGGAGAAGCTTCAAAGCCCACAAATGGGTGTCAGATAAAGAGCTAGAAAGCAAATTGAAAAGCACAGAAATTGATGTAAAGCCAGGTTAGAAGTCAGAGTCCGGAAGCGTCCAAATAGAAGCGGACAGCAAACGCCGAGATTTCCACCCCAAAGCAATCTTGTTATTGGCCAGCTCCTCCACCCTATAGCCGTCGTTGAAGAGGCCCAACAGTAGCTTCGCTTGACAGTGGTTGGCAAAGCTTATGGGCAGAGGCCTGAGTCCTTCGGCAGCCAACCATTCCCCCAAGGAGCAACTGTCGTTTTCCCCATGGGCACGGTAGATCCGTGCCAACGACGAGGCTATTCGGGGCCCGAAGAACACCCGCTCCACCAAAGCCCTTGTCCGGCTTTGTATGGGCATCCCGGCCTCCAGCGAGTCGTACACCGCTGAGTAGTGGTGCAAGGTGTCTATGAACCGGCCCACCAAGTTGCCTTCACTGACGGTTCCCATCTCCTCCTCCACCAGGGTCACAATCCTCGGGTTGAGGTTCTTCGCTCCTGACAAAAACGAGGCCACGGACTCCGGTGCACGGTGGTAAAAGTGGGGGAGGTGTAGCATGCAATTGATGACAAGGGCCTCCCCTCTAACCAGCTTCAAAACCGACTGCCGGAACGTCTCATCCGAGTCCAACCTGCACTGGTGGAATGAGAAGGGTTGACCGATCGATGCCGCAAACGCGGTCAAGCGTCGACCGGTCTCCTGGACGGTGGAGATCGATTTTCTTAGGTTGCCGGACCCTCTGGTTCGGGAGATAGCGGTGATTCTAAGATGTGGAGCCGGTGGTCCGTCCTTGCGGGACACCAGAGCTTGCATGAAGGAGGCCCACTGGATGCCTTCCATGATGTCGTAGTCGACGATGTGGACGCGGCGATCGTGTGCCACTGCCTCGAGGATGGCTTGGTTTGCCGTGAAATGGCCGAACTTGACGTATGGTGACATGTCTTGGAGGAGCTGGAAAGCGGCTAGCACATCATACTGATGGTGGTGATCGTCGCGGTGGTGACCCTTGGTGATAAGGTGCTTGGGATGGACACCGCCGGTGCCCTCTAGCAGGGCCTGTAGAGCCTCCGTGAAATACGCCGCCAGTCTTTCCATGTTCGTTCCATCTGTGGGAGTGACCATCTCCTTGAGCCGAACCAATATCACCCGGGCCAGGTCACGGCTCTTGTTAGAACCCATGAGCGCTTCAGCAGCCGCCATCAGGAGGTGGACCAGTCGGAGCCCCTTGCTGTCATCGCCGACGGTTTCCTCCTCCACGGCCATCACCTCGTTGGAGGTAGACTCAGAGCGGGGAGACCCATCTTCGACGGACTCGGTTGGAGCCATGTTGTAGAGGAGTCCTCCATCATCCATCATGGACTCAATGAGGTCTCTGAAGTCATTTTGGCCTTCAAGAGCCTCCCAGTCCACTACTGGATGCCAGTTTTCCCACTTGCAGGCATGCTCGTATTCCATACCAGTGGTGTTGGTTGCAGTGGAGTTATTGGAGCTGAAGGGTGACCATGGCTATGGCAGAACCGACCAAGCTCATACAACAGAAAAGGTTGGTGTATCAGTTGGGCTTTGGGCGTATGAGAGAGTGTATTTTAGGTTAAGCAAGAGACAGCAAAGCTTCCAAGTTGCTCCTGCTTTCCTTCGAGCTTTTTTGACACCAGACTTTGGATGTGCTGCGGATTGCAAGGAGCGCCTTTATACAGCATCCAGGGCCCGCGTCTTAATCAGGCTTTGTTAAAAAACAAGACTGTTAGCAAATATTTTCACTTAAAAACAGGAAAATAGTTAAATGACTTCAAATTTCTCTCAGTGAGATTTTTTTATTTTTTTTAAAGAAGTCAAAATTAATAATTGATGCTGAAACCTACATTTCGAACTATCATTCCCCATCGATTTTCTATTTCCAATAAAGTTACAGCAATCGAGTTCAACTCTATTTTCTTTATCTCTATTCAACCATGGAGAAGCATCTTTTATTTTCTGTCATCGTACCCCAAAAACCCTTCAAATTAGAGGATGCAGCATGGTGCCTCCGTCGCACAAGCTCGTGGGTGATCGGGACAGCCCTTCTGCCAACTTTTCTACTCCTAACGTCGTGCAGATAAAGGAAGTTGACTTCTTCCCCCATCTCCAAGTGGCACCAAGGTGGAGATCAACTGCATTGTATTTTGGACCAAAACTATGTGTTAGTAACCTTCAATCTTCCTCAAAGAATAAGGGATTTTGAAGGTTAAGAGAAACTGTCAACGATTTTTTTATTGAACTAATTACTTGGTATCTTTTCTTAAGAGTTTAGGAAGATTGCATATAAAGGGGATGACGGTCTCTTCTGCCACTTCAAGTGTAGGTATTATGTATGGGGTTCTACCCAAACAATTTCTTGAAGCAGTTTGACTATTTTCTGCAACTGAAAACAGAAACGAAAAAATTTCGTTGCTAGACTAAGTGATTCCAACGAGAACTAATTGTGGGGAAGCTTGAAAGTTAAAACAGAGGTCACCTTTGGCCAAAACAACCAACGCTTTAAGGTAACTTGCGATTTATGTGGGAAATCATGGATACGGATTCGAACCCACTCTGATGCATGGGAAACCTAAAGCTAGAATGTTTGGATTGAAGAACAATAATTGGCTAAAGCCTTTTTATTAAACCAAGCAAAGCATTGTTACAAGAAGGAAGAAGAAGACTCGATTTATAAAAATAAATCAGCACTGTTTCAGCCTCCCACCGGTGATTTCCAACGACTCTCTATTCATTTTCACCAAAGGGGCTGCTTTCTCTAGTCAAAAAGCTGGCTTACTATGTGGAGCAAGCCAGCATGAAGTCTTCTGAGGCTGATTCCCCCTTGAGCACCAATTGTTGACCATCCACCATGGCTGCCACGTCCTCTATTTGAACATGCTAAAATGTGATGAAGAATATAGGAGGATTACGTTAAAAAAAAAATTTAAGCTTTATCTTTGAGATAAACCAGGATAAAGTTCTTTTTATTTTAACAATTGACATGGCGGACATCATACTTAAATAGAGTCCACTAATATTGTTTGGTGAAGTTTTGAAAATGTTGCCACTATGATAGTGCTCTAACGCATCAATATGGTTGCCATGATGTGATCGACAAGTAGATCAAACGATCAAAGCAATGACCTAAGAAGCCATCAAATGGCCCTTCTGACCATCACACCACTATCGCTAGATGGGTTGATAGTCCTATCAACCATCACAAAACCGCAACATAGATTTAGTGACTACCATTGCAAGGCCATTTAGACAAATTTGGCAGCTACTCCAGACAAATTGACGGACGATGCTACCTGCAAATGATCATTTCCCAATCTTTAATATGTATGAAAATATGAGCAATTTTTTTTTTTTTTGTTGTGTGTGAGTGGTGGGGGGGGGGTGGGGGGGGGTTTCTTTTGTTATTTTACTTTTACCAAGTAGTACGTCAGAAAAAGTTTCTAAAAATTAGAAAAGGTGTTGGCATTTTTGCCATTTTTCTCCCATTGGATTTTCCAATTGTAGTACACTTGAACTCATCAATTGAATTTAAGACGCTAACTCCGGGTCCATCACATCCGAAAACTCTGTTTGATTAGCTCATTTGAAGATGGTTTTTATCGTTTGAGAATAGATAATGATTTCATAAGAATCACCAAACAAAACTTTTACCTATTGTAAGATGAAAACTCAAATATTTAATTTTCATGTTAACAAAACTTTTATGGATTTTTATGACAATGTACAAGAAAAGAAATTATTGTAACCTATTCTTTTAGGGGAGGTGAAGAAAGAAAACCAACCATATGAGTAAACACTGAGGAAATCCAAAAACTAAACACCAACTCAACTAATGAAGAGAATCTTGTGATTAGACAAGGTTAGGCAACCCTTTCCAACGATCATCAATAGCTTTAATCAAGTTTTTTCCTTCTTTTCTCTTGTGGGGATGGGGATTGCAGCTGTCTCCCTCGACCAGTTTATTTACTGGATTTGTTTATTTGTTCATACCTTGTGGTCCTGTAGATAGCAGTGCAAGGCAGGCCATTATAATCATGAAAGGCCAGCTCCGATTCCATAAGTAGAAACCTGCCTTTATTTATTCTTCATGGCGTCGAGCTTGCCCGAGTTTCATGGCTGCTAGATCGGTGTTCGGAAGGGGCAACACGGCAATCCAACGTAAGATTTCACAACAACTCCATATTGTCAGTAAAACGGAAGTCAAAATCTGGGGGCTAAACCCCGTAACCGAGTCCATATTTTATTCCTCACAGGCTGAGACACGGCTTGTACACCGACACCATTTTATCAATACAAAATCGAACCAAAAGCTGACTGATTTCGTAGTGATTGACTGATTAACGGACACTTTTTTTTAGGCAGTCTGATAAGAATGCCCGGAGATATGAACATTGGAAGAGACAAAGCGGTCCTTGATTATCCTAAATAATCACGTAACAAGCTCGGATAGCTCTAGAAGACATATAGTTGTTAAAGCCTGATTGGGTACATTCTAAGGAATCTTCCACTGTCACTGTGATTCTTGCCCCAAGTATGGCAGCCTTACGTATGACAGAGATGGATATGCCAACCTCCAATAACTCTCTGTCTCTCTAGGTGTCTGTTGGTTTACGGCAGTGTGCAAGTGCAACGTCCAAAATTTAACTAATAGGGAACGCTGTTTATTGGAAATGAGTTGAGGTACTTGTGCTATCCCATTCCCAAAAAGAAGAATAATAGTACTATTAAATTACTTACCAGTGACAAGGAATAGTGTTAATCGATAACTTCAAGCAAAAGAAGAAAAAGGGAAAGAAAGGAGGAGGGGTGGGGGGAGAAGACAAAATAGATTTGAAGTTTTTCTTGAAATTTTGCGGATCTAGATATCCACAAAATTGGATCAAACTTCATAAATTGCATGAGTTACTTTGATTTTGCTTTATAACTAGGTTTATGACCTTCGGAATTTGGACTTGCCCCATACAGAACACACAAATTTAAGCTTATTACATTCAGGATGGGACTCGTACCGTTTTAGATTCTACAAGCAATTCCTTGTTTTAAAGTTATGCTTATGAGTTGACATACGTCACATGAAATAGTCACTCCATTTTCAAAAACACATAACTAATAAAGCAGAACAGAATTCAAAATACTCTTTTTTCTCTGAAGAAACTCTATGCTTGCTTTTGCTGGACTACTATATTATTGCGCGCTAAAAGCTTCCTTGATTTTCAAGCAAAAGTCGTATTGAAACTACTGATTCCCTATTCTTCATCATTTACCAGTTAATTTGCCACCGTTGTTCTATTATAAGGCCTCTGTTACTACTCATAAGATGTAATTACTTACAATTCTTTATAGTTTTCATGCAATATTGATGGTAAGAGCTTGTTGAAAATCTTTTCTTGCATACAACGTTTAAATTTTACTTGTAGTTGTACTATTTATCAGTCTTACCATCCCAGAGAAAAATGTGACGCTGCCATCGATGAGTGTTGGTAAAGCAAGAGAGAAAATGGGAACAGGAGCTGGATTACAAGAGTGAAGAAGGAAGAATATTTGCTACTGAATAGAAGTCAATAGACAATGAATTGTAAATCTTCAAAAGGAAGAAACAAGGAAAATAGAGTACATGCCAAACAGCTTACATAATGTAGGACCTCTGCGATAATAATTGCTAGCTAGATTATCATAATCAAGCTTCAACCAACGAACGGAAACATGATTGAAATTAGGTAAGATAGCAAGTCGGAATTATCTGTAAGAAAGTTTTAGTAACAGAAGGAAACATCAGTGCAGAAGTATAACTTCTAAAGTGTCGATCTGATCTGCAGCAGACCTGAAAGCGTAATTCTTATTCGCTTCACAAGCTCAAGACAATGATAATATTTAGGCTGAGACCACAGAAAGAGAGGTCTCAAATACTTTTATTTCTTGGTCTGAAATTCAAAAGGAATACAACGGAAAGGGAGAGCTCGAATTTAGAGAGCTACATTATCTTGAAACCTACGGTTACAAAGCTGAGTTAAGAGCACATTGTGTCACAGAAACTTGAAGGAAAAGGTTCAAAGCCCACAAATGGGTGTTAGACAAAGAAAACAAAGAGCTGGAAAGCAAATCATGGAAGCAAATTGAAAAGCACAGAAATTGATAAAAAGCCAAGTTAGAAGTCAGAGTCCGGTGGCGTCCAAACAGAAGCGGACAGCAAACGCCGAGATTTCCACCCCAAAGCAATCTTATTATTGGCCAGCTCCTCCACCCTATAGCCGTCGTTGAAGAGGCCCAGCAGTAGCTTCGCTTGACAGTGGTTGGCAAAGCTTATGGGCAGAGGCCTGAGTCCTTCGGCAGCCAGCCATTCCCCCAAGGAGCAACTGTCGTTTTCCCCATGGGCACGGTAGATCCGTGCCAACGACGAGGCTATTCGGGGCCCGAAGAACACCCGCTCCACCAAAGCCCTTGTCCGGCTTTGTATGGGCATCCCGGCCTCCAGCGAGTCGTACACCGCTGAGTAGTGGTGCAAGGTGTCTACGAACCGGCCCACAAAGTCACCTTCTCTGACGGTCCCCATCTCCTCCTCCACCAGGGTCACAATCCTCGGGTTGAGGGTCTTGGCTCCTGACAAAAACGAAGCCACGGAGTCGGGTGCACGGTGGTTGAAGTGGGGGAGGTGGAGCATGCAATTGATGACAAGGGCCTCCCCTCTAACTAGCTTCAAACCCGACGGTCGGAACGTCTCATCCGAGTCCAATCTGCACTGGTGGAATGAGAAGGGTTGACCGATCGATGCCGCAAACGCGGTCAAGCGTCGACCGGTCTCCTGGACGGTGGAGATCGATTTTCTTCCGTTGCCGGACCCTCCGGTCCGGGAGATGGCAGTGATTCTGAGGTGTGGTGTCGGGGGTCCGTCCTTGCGGGACACCAGAGCTTGCATGAAGGAGGCCCACTGGATGCCTTCCATGATGTCGTAATCGACGATGTGGACACGGCGATCGTGTGACACTGCCTCGAGGATGGCTTGGTTTGCCGTGAAATGGCCGAACTTGACGTATGGTGACATGTCTTGGAGGAGCTGGAAAGCGGCTAGCACATCCGACTGATGGTGGTGGTCGTCGCGGTGGTGACCGTTGCTAATGAGGTGCTTGGGATGGCCACTGCCGGCGCCTTCTAGCAGGGCCTGCAGGGCCTCCGTGAAATACGCCGCCAGTCTTTCCATGTTCGTTCCCTCTGTAGGGGAGACCATCTCCTTGAGCCGAACCAATATCACCCGGGCCAGATCACGGCTCTTGTTAGCACCCATGAGAGCATCAGCCGCAGCCATCAGGAGGTGGACCAGTCGGAGCCCCTTGCTGTCATCGCCGGCGGTCTCCTCCTCCACGGCCATCACCTCGTTGGAGGTAGTCTCGGAGCGGGGAGACCCCTCTTCGACGGACTCGGTTGGAGCCATGTTGTAGAGGAGTCCTCCATCATCCATCATGGACTCAATGAGATCTCTGAAGTCATTTTGGCCTTCAAGAGCCTCCCAGTCCACCACTGGATGCCAGTTGTCCCAGTTGCTGCCATGGTCGTATTCCAAACCCGCGGCGTTGGTTGCAGAGGGGTTATTGCTAAAGCCAGAATAGTGGAGCTCAAGGGTGGCCATGGCTATGGCAGAGCCGACTAAGCTCACAACAGAAGAGATTGGTGTATCAGTTGGGCTTTGGACGTGTGAGAGAGAAAAGGGGGATTTAAGGCTGAGCAAGAGGCAGCAAAGGCTTGCAAGTTGCTTCTGCTTTCGTTCAAGCTTTTTTTCCTTAATACCTTAGATGTGGTTCAGATTACAAGAAGCACCTTTATAAAGCACTCAGCGACCGAGTCTTAATCAGGCTTAGTTAAAAAACAGGCCTAGTTAATAATGCCTATAGAAAGCAAGTGCTGCCGTCACTGTTCAAGATATATTTAAATGAATCAAATGCCTCTTTTGCGTTTTAATCCTCTACCTTTCCATTCTCAATTTATTTCCTTCCACTATCACTAGGCCCCAGGGTGCACAGTTTCTCCCCCCCCCCCCACCCCCTATTTAGAGCCCTAACAACCAGCCACCACGCCGATTCTTTAATGTCCAAAATGTTACTTTTTTGAGCCATGAAGGGCTACTTCTTACTGCAGTTGCATCTGCAACTTGGCATTCATGGGTTCAAATTTGCTTGGATTTTTTGTCAAAACTATGTTCTACGGTTTGTTCCTAGCTAGAAGTCAGAATCAGTAATAAAAGTTAGAATTGAATTAACAGAAACACATTGTCTTCTGTATATTTTGTAAACATAATGGGGTATCTCACTATTTAAGTTTTTGAACTTTTATGTTGTGTTCAAAGGGCACAATTTCACTCATTGTATCATAAATTACGGCTTATTACTCAAAAAAAATAATACTTCTTGGTTATTCCTTGCTTCCTTGAAAGAGATTGAGTGCCATATAATACCTTCAGTTTACAAAAAGACAGTGGGTGTGGACCATAATTATGTTTGTTTCCTAAGTAGAAATACTTAGATCTGAGAGGTCTAGATGGGCAAAGCTGCAAAACTAGATAACTTTTGGTAATAACGAAGGAGAGTGACCACGGATTCTTCTCTTCGTTGTTATCATCGAAAGGAAAGCTCTGTTGGGAAAAAAGCTCTTTTAAAAGATAGATTTAGGTAGCTATACCTTCCACTTTATTGTTTTGACAAGTTAATTAAGACAAAAACTTTGAACTTCTGTGAAACCTAACAAAAAGAAAAACAAAATGGACACAATATTCAAACAATAGACTTATAGGGTTACATACCAAATGTTTTCCCTCTACCCTCGAAGTTGTAGAGGATCTAACATACATTTTTAACAAAATGGTTCTAAAGAACTGATCAAGTACTTAAACCCATCTCGCATTTGGTGAAGGTGACCTCATTTTCAAGTTTTAAAACCTCAGAATTGTTTTCGGAACCGAAGGACAAACAGGTTCAGCCTCTAATGTCGGACACCGTTAGGCTTTACAAACTCATTACCAGCAGAGCTCTTTTGACTGTTCTGACCTGATGAACTCGTCAGCAGCTCGGCCATTGGAGTATCGCCGTTCCCACTGATAGAATTCAGCCTCTTCACCTGTCAGCACACACTAAGTTCGCTTTCTTTCACTTTCGGTCGGTCTAGGAATGTCTACTATTGTACGGGTTTGGTGTTCATCAAGGGCTCCACCACCTAGGGATATTTCAGGTCAAAACGAAGCGATTGGCAGAGAAAACCATGTAGTGTTTGGTGGGAGCTGCTTGAGGAATTTTTAAAATGGTGATTCTATATTTCTAATAAAATGAAGAGCTTTTAGTTGATTGACGAGTTTCCGGTTAATCGAAGAGTTGTTTTGAATTTTTATGACAATTACGTCTTCGTAAAACCGGGACGGAAGGAGGGACAGGTCATCAACGCTCCAGGGAAACTCTTGTTTTATGGAGGACACATAGATTTTACGTGGACAGCTAAGAATGAATGGGAGAGCTAAGAAACATTGACATCTTAACAGCATACAAGGAAAAAAGAAAAAGAAAAAAAAGAAGAAGAAAAAAAAGAAGGAAATAATACGATTTGTTTAAAATTTAAAAACCAGTAAAAATTAATTTTTTCCAGCATTTATAATATATATTTTCCTATTTATAGTTTATGTTTCAATTTATATATTCTAAGAGTCCTTCGATTTTCCCCTTATACGTTATTTACACTCTTCATTGAAAAAATTAATCTTAGATGAACTTGCTAGAAAATAAAAATTTAAATACAATAAGTTATTGTAATTGCTTCCTAGTTTAAATTATCAAATAAAGTTTAATAGGGATTACAAGTCATCAAAAAAGAAAAAAAATAATTTGTTATAGTTAGAAACCAAGTATATATAAGTAATTATATATCATGCCTTTTCCCTTCCTATTTAAGAAAGAGACACTAAATTTATTCATTTGATGCAGAAGGTTCCATATAATCTCTTCCTTATTGAACACCCCAAAAGACCATATTCATCCATTTTTAAAGTTCCACTTTGCAATGAGCTAGCCTATCATTTCGATTATCCATCTTTTAAGTCATATGTTATATTTTACGTCCTTCTTAAAGGTGACTATGTGAATATTCTTCCTTAGGTTATTTTTCAATACTTGGGTTTACCTTTTTGTATCAATTTTTATTTGGATTGTACACCACTTACTACCTCGAAGGAATTTAACTATATCCTTCATCTTGACATCAGTCTTTCCTTTTGTTACCAGTCTTTACACTTGTCCTACCCATTCTTTTCATAAAGAAACCTGTCTTAACCTTTTCACCCATACCATTTTAACTATTTAATACCTACCACTCTACTTTCTCTTTCATAAACTATCACAACCTTATGATTGTTAGTCCTTTTCTTGTTCTGGCGCACTTATCCTCTCACAAACCCTACTACTGTTAATCATCTTCTAAAAAAAGGAAAACTAGTTTTGAAAGATCACTTTTTATTAAAAAATATATTTACTACAAATGCAATCTTTCAAAAAATATTATATGTAAAAATAAATTCAACCTTATATGCAAACATTTTTCATCTAAATTTGAAGTCACTCTTTCAAGTTTTGAACAATTTAGGTCCTTATGATTGTGCATCTTGAATATTCCATGAAGCCTTAGCCAAATTGACATGAATGGAAAAGGTGAGCACATTATGAGTATATTCAAGTGCCAAAAGAAAATGCATTTATGAGTCACTTAGTCTTGCATAAATTAGTAACCTACTCTTTTGTATCATATAATTCCAACAGATACTTAAACTATTTTCTCGTTCATATCAAGTCCAAGTTCAAGCTAAAAGCAAGGTAGGTTTTTATCCAAACTGTTCTTCTTACGCATTGTTGTGGCATCCGTCTATTTGACGGCTTTTTTTTTTTTTTTTTGGGTGGGATTGAGGGGGACTTTTAGGGTATTTATTTGCGGAAGGACCAATCCCCACTACTCAAGTAATAATCTCCCTAAATGCCACTGAGTTGTGGGGACTTAAACTACAGGTTTTGTTTGAAATACTGGAACCAGGCAACAAGGAATGGAAATTCCAAAACAGCTTTTAAGTCATTGTTATTTAAATCTACATTTTTTCTTATTCTGTTAGATATTTACAATGAAAAAAGCTGAAGTGAGGGAAAGTCAAGCAAGCATTAAATCTTTTTTATATCCACCATGTTTTGATCATTTTCCTTCATTATTTTCTTATCTTGCTTATTGATTATCTAAATTACAGCTAAATGAGAAATTAATCACCTGTAAATTCTCAAACTTGATTTTCCTGCTAAATCTAGCATTATGAGAACTTGGTCTTGGTAGACCATTTATTTTCCAAGGCTACCCTATTTCTTTGTACCAATTGAAAATTAGCAGCAACGCTTCTTTCTTTGAAACTTTGCTGTACAAATTTTACAAAACACAGCTTCATATTTACACCGGCATACAATTGGTAACAATTATAAAATCCTTCAATTTAAAAAATATTAAGTATTATATTTGTTATTAGTACACAATCGATTTAAGGCACAATTGCTATCCGACCCCGAATACAAGAGCCAAGTAAATTCATGAATTTAATTTTTTTTTTTATGAATATGTGAGTCTATTCATCGAAGAATAAGAGAATACAAAAGCTTAGGTGCATACCCCAACATTACAATTCATCTAAGAGAAAATAAAATTTTGAATTCTCCAACTATGACACTCATGGGTTCAAATTTTGCATCTAATATTGAATCAATTGAAAATGAACCATATACCTAAATTAGGTTGCTTCAAAGCTTAGGATAAATGACAGCCACTGGACATCCCAAGTCAAATGTTGAGAGATTAGGGTTTGTATTATGTTGGAAACATAAAAATTAATTGGTTTGATTCAGTTTCCATATATATGTGAATAAATAAAAAACAAATTGAGTCAAAAGTCCAAGTTCATGCCACAAGTTCATCCCCAAAAAAAAATTTAAAATAAAATAAAGAAAAGAAAAGAAAAACACAAAACCTTTGGACAGATGGATGCCTTAACTATGCGTAAGAAGATCAGTTTGGACAAAAACCTGCTTTGATTTTGGCGTGAAATTGGACTTCATATGAGTCAAATTAATCTAATTGGATCTCAACTTAACTCAATAAATATGTATTTTTGAAATCATAGGATATATTAAAAGATGGTTTTACATCTTTCTTAGAGGTTAATGTCTCTTCTTCTTTTTAACATCAAGGGTGGGAATGGGAGGATTTAGGAGATTTATTGAGAAAGAAGGAAGCTCAAGCCGTGACCTTGATAGAGCCCACAAATACTACTTAGTTGCCAATGCTCGAGCAAGCTAATGTCTCTTTTAGGCTTGGAGTTCATGAACATAACTTAAGCTTATTTTTTTCTTCATAATCTTTTCACTATTAAGAAGACCTAATCAGAGTTTTCTTTTTTTTTTTTGGTGATAGGTAATTGCATTGTGTTTCGTGCAACATGTTTGTGATCTATGAACACTTCCTACCCAAAAGAAAAAAAAAAAAAATCCTAGGCAACTGCATGTCTTTAACAGGTTGGATTGTGAGGGAAAAAAGGAAAACATATAATAGTGCATAAAGAAAAGTAAGGATCAGAGGCATGATGGTAATAGATAGCTTGATTAATTCTTATGAGTGATTGATTGCATGATGAGATCCTTGTTATTTAGTACTCTAATGGTCCTCATGTTCATGTTTCAAAATGCGAGGCAACGCCTTTCTGTGGAGCACGTTCTCCATGACGAGTTTGGAGGACGTGGAAACATCAACAGCAAATACGACTTTCAACTAGAGACCACTTCCAGCGCTGTTGGTTCTCCTAAGATTCACTTCAAAACCTGATCAAGCTGCCACTACGGTCATTTGAATAGGATTTTAAACTTATTCTTTAATAAAATGAAAACAATTATCTATACTTCAACAAGTTCTTTCATTATGATGGTTCATTTTCCAAATCAACTATGGTGCCACTTAACTTTATAAACTCATCTTCTAATTTAATAAGAGAAATAAGAAAGAATTTAAACTTTGATATCATGTTAGGAAATTAAATATTCAATTCAAAAGTCGACTTAAAAATTAATAAAAACTCTTTTTATATAATTAGAATTCCAAACTCATTCTTTAACAATATGAAAATGATTGTCCACATCTCAATCGGTATGAGCCTAAAAGTTATCTTGACATGGGAATATTTTTCAGAAGCTAACGACTAGAAAAGAACTAATATTTTACTTTTTAAATCAATTGATACCATTTTATTTAATAAAGTTCATGTGCACCTCGAGATTAGATATATCGAGGGATGATCGTGATGGTGAAACCTTAACAGCAGCTGAGACAGACCTCTATGAAGACGCTGGAGCTAAAAGGTACATTTTGTCTACGGATTGGGAGGGGGGGGGGGGGGGGGTTTGTGTGGGGGTGGTGGTGTGTGGTGGTGGTGGGTGGTTGGCACAAGTTTGTCCATGATATCAAGAGAAGGAGGGACGTGACGTGTTGGATGAATGACTTTCTGACTTCATGAACAAGGATTTGACTAAACCTCGTCTGTTTCTTAACCAGGCCCCGTTCATGCAAGGAAGAAGACATTGGGTTGGGTTTCACGCTCTCTCTCTCTCTCTTTTCTGTTAGCTGAACGATGTAATGTCACTATAGATTATCGATGTTCAACGTGAAGACTTTCGCCCGTTCATGATGATATTACCAAGCAATCATCTTTTTGTTTGCGGTCAAGGCAGAAGCCGCAGAAAATCTTTCTCTTCTCCGACCTATCCTTGCCTAGGGGCACCTAGGTTCAGCCAGTGGGTTTTGAGCGGCATCCCATGTTTCTTTATATGTTCCATGATCGTTGAATTGAATAAATTTTACCAATCAAATGATAGCTTTTGATATAACAAATCCAGATAAGTTATAAAACATTGCATCTCAACCATTTTCGGTAAACTATCACCACCATCTGCGTTCAAAAAGGTAGCATCTCTTCACCCCAAATAAAATAATAGGAAAACTTTCTGTCATGCAAAATTAAATTATCAATTCCGTACGGATGAATGAGTTGTATTTCCTTAAAATAAAATTTTATGTATATAAAAAATATGCGTATGTATTAAATTCCAGTAGGCTATGTTCAAAAAAGATTCCCTCAGCCAATAGGCGATGTTATAAATATAACATCTCAACCATTTTCGATAAACCATTACCTCCAACTGTGTTCACAAATAAAATAATAGGAAAAACTTTCTGTCGTGTAAAATTAAATTATCATTCGTCTATTTCCTTAAAATAAGATGTTATGAATAGAAGTATACATTAAATTTCAGTAACTTTTGCATGATTTCATTTAATTAGTTTTCAAGTTTGCATAAAGATGTCAACTCCTTGGACAAGTCATTAAACTATCTCCACTCGTATATACTTAGGAAGGGATGAGATTCCATGACATCCATGGAAAGGAAGAGGCGAGATTCTTTTGTCTGTTCCAAAAGACCCAAAGATTCCCTTACATGTTGTCTGCCAAGGAAACCGTCTATCTAAACGAGCTTATAAAAATAAATCCAACCCAATCTGGGAAATAACCCCGCCGGCTCAGGGTCAGAGTTTGAGTGTTTACATATTTCCATTTATTCTATTGGATTCCCATATGCATCTTAATGAATGGGTAGAATATCATTCTTTTTATATGCTTTGGTCGGCTTTAATTGACACTTAGACGCCCAAACGATAGTCTCGAAAATAAACAACCTGTCCAACCTTCTTGACTGAGCCATTGCGAGAACTTTGCTGGTTAGAAAGTTCATTCTAACCTAAATATTGACTCAAGAGAAATAAGTTTTTCTTGGTTGTAAAGAATTTTTAGAAGCAAAATCTAAGCAATACGGGATGTATGTATTTTGGCAATTTGCCAAATCTCATCTTCACCTATAAATTAATACATAATTATAAGAATGTACATATCCAAACACAACAAAATTAAGGACATAAAATATAATATTGGTTTGAACCTTCTTAAATTTACTGTTTTTTGGTATATGTATTAAATAAATTTCTCAACAATATGCCACACCATTTTCAAAACAGTTCCTCATCTCAAGCAAAAGAAAGCGTTTTGGGCAAGAATCTTTATCATGAGTGAAGAAATATCTCATTAAACCTGACTCCAATATTATGTTAGTAAACTTGTTATTTTAAAAAGTTGACCCAAGAATAATGGGACTCTCTTTTTTGTAAAGAATATTTTTAAGTACGACAGAAGTAACATAAAACTCACATTTTCAAGAAGGCATGAAGAAGATAATAAAAGCTTCAATTTTGTTAGTTGGAAAAGAATTCCAAAAAACTAGAATTACCCCTGTCGACCCGACATGTACGGATCCACTTGAAGGTAGAGATGATTCCACCCATCCTACATCCAGCAGAAATCTCATTTGCAGTAGAGTCGCGCTTGGGAGCGTGTGTATGCCTAGCTGCATGGAGCGCGGGCGACATGTTGGCTTTTCCAAAACATTGCCGGACGGGCAGGTGTACCGGGAGTTGCCAACGTCTTACCACTCATGCCCTAAAGTGCGTGTGGCGCGTGTAGTCAACCAGTTGACTTGGACCTGAACTTTAGTTGAGACGCATCCCAAGCGCCCTACTGGTTTTGGATTAAACCACTTTAGAGAATTTGAATGCTCCCTTTAAGCAAGGTTTTAAGGAATATGAATAATTTAACACGCTTTTCGAGGACCTAACGTTCATAATTTTGCACCAAACATGCTTTTAGGATAGTTTAGTGTCGTGTGAGCTTAACGGATATGCATGCTCTCCTTATTATAAGCTTTTTCATATGAGACATTAATTTTGATAGCCTTAGAATCATAGACGCCTTGCACTTGTATTGCAAATATATTGATGGAAATACTATTGTTGCAATTGTACACATTCATAGACATTTTTGTCTATTTTGAAGTTATAGCACATATCTTTTAAATTTGTCATACACTTCTTTGTGCCTTGAAGAAAGGCATTGCATGTGCTAATTCGAATAGTGGCATGTTGTAATTGAGGATGTGTTGGTTTAGGAGGACACATTTTAATGACACATTTATGGATATTTGTGTATTTTCTAGTTGAATACTTTTGAAGTTATAGCATTGCATCTTTTATATTTTTACGCACAAACTCTTTGCTCCTAAAAGAAGGATAGAGCACGTAGCAACAAAAAGTAACCCTAATTTTTTCTAGGGAGACTGTAATTTGTTCCCTCCAATTGTTTAGCTAGATAAAATTAACCCTAAGTGGCCTGTGCTTGACCTACCATACCCATACCCTAAGCGGCCGTCTGAGATTTCTTAACTATTGTACCCATAATCGAAGGGATAAAATACTATTACATATCTTCGTGTAAAAATTAAAATCACGTGCCCATGGCCACGACAAATCCCTTTGACGAGAGATTCAAGTCTTCTTTAGTCACAGAAACCCATAATCTAGCCATGAGACAACACAATTAGATACTTTGAATGAGAATAACATTTGTAAGTTGTGAATCAAGGAGCGAAAGTAAATTCTTGTTTCTCACATAGTGGTAGCATCGGTGTTTGTCAAGCACAGTTCCGGCTTGGGACCAAAGATAAAAGTCAAAGTGTCTTTTGAAACAATAAATAGAAAGTAAGAATTACCGATTAATGCGGTATATGTTTTACATTGGATTTCTTGTGGGACTCAAATGGATTGGCATCTTTCTTGGGCAAATCGTATGGACCACCTCTACTGGGGTTTTGAAACATAACTCTTAGGGACAAAATGCAAATTAGCGTTGAGATGGTTTAACCACTTGTTTCTTCTTCTTTTTTCCCTTTTTTTTTTTTTTTGGTTTGGAGTGAGGTAAAAGGGTGTCGGGAATTCAAATGTCTAATTTTTTGTTTTAAGTGGCATGAACTTCAATTGAGTCACATGCTTGCCTACGACCACTTATTATCTTAAGCTACTAATGGTCTAAGGCCTCTTTTGTCTAAAAGGTCTCAAGTATGGCACTCATTTCCCATACTTTCTTTGCCTAACTGAAAAAAAAATGTTTTCCCTATTTTTAACATATTCATTTAGCTTTTGGATTTATGATGATATCTAATGACCAGGATGCATTATAAACAAATATATATTGGAAATTTAGAAGTTGTTCCGTGCTCCCTTTCAGTTCTCACTTTCAACAAAGATGACAGGGTAAAGACGTTTTGATATTTGATGATCATATTTAAAGCTCAATAATGATAAAGACTACAATATTTTTAAGCTCTCTCTACTTACTACCTTTCGTTCATAGATAAATCTTACTCAGGCTGGACAACTTATCATCAAGATTTCTACCTATTTGTTCTTTTGGCAAACTTATATTAGTTTAAAACAACTAGTAGGATAAAAAATTTAGAGGAGCTCTGACAAGGAAAAACAAAACACTTAACTTACCCTCCACACTTTTCCTGGATTATTATTAATTACACGTTAGTAGAGCATTAGCTGTTTTGATAAGTGACTCCCTACGTACCGCTCCCGATTAGGCCAAACTTGACCAATAATGTTCATTTTTCACTACATGGGGAGATACGATCTGCGTAAATGCGGAATGAATCGATTCGAAAAAGGAAAAAGTAGTCCTATTTTATGGCCGTTGCCACTGACGAGGAACGCCACTAACTCCTTACGTGCTTTTGGTATTTATAATCATCTCAAAATAAAGAACTCGCACCATCGTATATAAGGCAATGATCGAGTTTTTAACACAGCCTTCTATTTTCAGTCATAAAAAAGGTTGTTTTTAGCGTACTTTGATATTTACTTGGTTAATAAAAAATGAGAGAATAGAGAACTTTATGGATCAGTGAGGTCTCTAGTGGGGAGATGATACGAGTAGGTGATATAGATGTGAGGTTTTATATAAGCTTGATCATGATGAGGACGGAAAGTTTTGATTGAATTTCTTGTAATCTGCAAACAATTAAGATGAAGTCGTTCAAAACGTTATTGTGACATTTGTAATGTTTAGTAAATTTATTACTCATATGATTCCTTCAAACTAGGAGCTGATGATTGTCCCCTCAAACTAGGTCGTTGGGTGTACGACCGGTTCCCACTGTGGGAACCGGCAGCGTCCTGACTTGCACACGAAGAGCAGGTCAGAGCTGAACTTTCTCTGTCTTCCCTACGCTTGGGCTGGTTAATGAGATGCTCAGTACATAGCGTGTAGCATGTTGTCTCCTTCCTTACGATTGTATATAATCGCTAGGGTTACATCCTCTGTTCTTAAGCTCTTACATGGGGATTTATCTTCTCTCCTTACATATGTAATGCACGGTTTACTTGTCAATGAAGAAGTTTATCCGAATATTGGTATTATTATTTCTCACTAATAATTCTTAAAGTTTGAAATCATGGAAGACCCAGTTTGTGCTTTCGTTTGTCAATAATGTGCAACATTTTTCTCCCTCCCAGATCGTGGGGTCCTTGACTTCCTCGAAACTGCAAAACTTGACACATTACGAGGGCCCAGTTGAGGAAATAGCCAGCATGAGGAGGAAAATTTGAGGGACGACGTTTCGAAGCCTGTAGCTTTCTTGTTTTATTATTCTCGAGCCTTGACATTGGCTGAGCACTCAGCAGGCGTGAGTATTAAACTTCTTAATGATTACATAATTTAAGTGATTAACAATCGGATCTATCGACTTTCGAAAAATCTTCAATATTTAAGGTTGCAACTTGGCTTTTTCTTACTATTTTTCGTGTAGTGTACCTTAAACAAAACATACTTGAACAACCTCGGCTTTTACTTGAACAACCTTGGCCTCGCTGCCGATAACCTTTTCACTAATGTTCTTAATTCACTCCACCATCTCGGTGGTGCCCTTTCTCTTCGCGCACTCGTATTAAAAACACACCCTGTGAAAAAGGTAGCAAAAAATAAAGGAAGTGATTTCAGATCAATGGATCTTCTTTCCGGGAGAACAGGATCGATGCACATAATAAATCCTGTTGGAGTTTGCATTTTCTGATATTTATTAATAAAGCTGACACTTGCTCCTTTCGTTTTTCTAATTTCTCTTTGCTTTTTCCAAACGAGCTTGAAGTTCGCCAGAGCTGCCGGGTGCCAACTAACTCTATGATAGTTTTGAGTAGAACGTGTTTCTTGACGAGTTTGTTCGTGCCATAAACAAGTTATGGTCAAGTACATACCAATTATTGAGATCAAGAAGAGAACGCCAACACTATTCCTTTTGTTTCTTGAGGCCATCTCAGTCCAATTTTCTGCTTCGACAAATCAATCGCTGTGCTTCCTATTCACAAGCGAGCTTAACTTAGTCTCATATTTCCACACGGTTGAAAATGTAAGCGAGCCCCCGCGCGGCCGGGCGGAGGGGGGTGGGTTGGGTAGTGTGTTTGTGTTTGTGTTTGGGTAAGTCGCTGTTATGACAAGACCCTTTCCACAGAAATATTTATTCGAGAATGCAAAAGCCCAAACCTTTTTTCTTTTTCTCTTTCTTTAACAAACTATTTGTGAACTCCACTAACCATACAACGTAGATTCCTTCTGAGGCAATAAACAAAAAAGAAAAATTGTTTAAAAAAGATCCATTAGGCTTAAAGGAAAAGTTTGTCCGTAACCATGCTGAACATTTTGTCAACTCCACTAACTATACTACGTTGGAGATTCCTTTTGAGACAATAAACAAAAAAAGTCGTTTATGAAAAAAAATTAAGGAATAAAATGTTTTAGCTATTCAAGAAGGTTACATTTGGTAAAATCAGTCTTAATTTCCACATCTATACTTTGGGTGCAAGTATTTCTACTACCAAAATAAAAAATTTATAAGATTAAAAAAATGATTCGAAATTTTTATGGACAGATAATACAAATACACAACTTTATTACAAAATAGCTTGGAAAATAATTTGCTCACTAAAAAAGGAAAAGGGATTGGGTTATCATATGTTAAACTTTGGAATAAAGTTCTTTTAACTATTTGTGAACTCCACTAACCATACAACATTAGAGATTCCTTCTGAGGCAATAAACAAAAAAAAGTTGTTTATAAAAAGATCCATTAGGCTTAAAGGAAAAGTTTGTCCCTAATCATGCTGAAATTTTTGTCAACTCCACTAAATATACTACGTTGGAGATTCCTTTTGAGATAATAAACAAAAAAAGGTTGTTTATGAAAAGATCCACTATTAGGTTGAGTAATAAAATATTTTAGCTATTCATGAAGGTTATATTTAGTAAAATCAGTCTTAATTTCCACATCTACACTTTAAGTGCAAGTATTTCTACCACCAAAATAAAAAATTTATAAGATTGAAAAAAAGATTCAAATTTTTTTATAGATAGATAGTACAAATGCACAGAATTTTCACAAGTAGCTTGGCAAATAGTTTGTTCGCTAAAAGGAAAGGGATTGGGCTATCAAATCTTAAACTTTGTAATAAAGTTCTTTTAACTATTTGTGAACTCCACTAACCATACAACATTAGAGATTCCTTCTGAGGCAATAAACAAAAAAAAGTTGTTTATAAAAAGATCCATTAGGCTTAAAGGAAAAGTTTGTCCCTAATCATGCTGAAATTTTTGTCAACTCCACTAAATATACTACGTTGGAGATTCCTTTTGAGATAATAAACAAAAAAAGGTTGTTTATGAAAAGATCCACTATTAGGTTGAGTAATAAAATATTTTAGCTATTCAGGAAGGCTACAATTGGCAAAATCAATCCTAATTTTCACATCTATACTTTGGGTGCAAGTATTTCTACTACCAAAACAAAAAATTTATAAGATTGAAAAAAAGATCCGAAACTTTTTATGGGCGGATAGTACAAATATACAACATTCTCACAAAGTAACTTGACAAATAATTTGCTTACTAAAGAAAGAAATAGGATTGGGTTATCAAATCTTAAACTTTGGAATAAAGTTCTTTTAAAACATATAATTTAATATCTCATTAATCTCTCAGACTCTTCCTCATGGAATAAGTATATTTACAATACAAAATGTTAAAAAACTCTAGTAATATAGCTTAATATAAAAAATTTCATGATATGCAATTAGAAAGGTCTTCTCAAACTAAGGTCTACTCTTAACTTAGTCGTTTATAGGTCTATCTATTTTTGTAAAGAAATTTACAAGGACCTTTGATTGGTTAATGAAAAAGTAGATTGATATTATCTAATTTGGATTAGTAGTATCAACAAACATAATTTTATTAAATAGCTAGTTTGTTAATATTGACTTTTTACAATAAAAAAAATTGTACGATGGCTCCCTTTAACTAACTTATATTTTCATTTATGTTAGTCCTAAGTCAAAAATAAGAGTCATCTTTTTAAATATATATATATATTTATATATATATAGACAATGATGATTTGAAAGACTATCTTTACTCAAAATAGAGTCTAATGTCATATTGGAATATCAAATAAAGAATTGCAATAAATGATCAAAGAAACTAAATGAGGACATTTGGTTTTAAAACCTCTTAAAATACCTTTTTTTATTTGCATTTACTATATATGAGCTAAATGTAATAGAAGATGATTTTAGAACTTAAAAAAAAAAAAAAAATTCCACTAGGCTTAAACGACAAGATTGTCTGTAATCATGCTAAATTTTATCTCATACATAATGCTTGAACTAAGTATGTCTTTATGTTTGCATAGACATATTTAAGTTCAAAATAAGGTCATAAGATCTATTATTATTTATTTAACTTACATGTGTGAAATAACCCATCTTGTTGCGTATTTACGTTCTCCAATGAAAGCCCATGTTTAATTGGTTTTGCATAGTATGTTTTGGATGAGGGAGTTAAGTGGTATAATGCCAAGCGAAGGAAAATAGAACAAAAACAAAGGTGAAATGAAAATTAGAAGTTGATATCTACATAAGCAAAGGAAAAGGAAAAGATATTGCATTGTACATGGCACAGTAAAAAATATGTGGAGGGTGGCGATGGCGAGTTCTAGAAGGTGATGTGAGTAATTAAGAGAAGGAAAAGGTAGAAAAAGGTGAATGGGTAAGGCTTTCAAGCCGGCAAAACACAAGAGGTGAGAAATTTGAAAGAAACTGACACTGAAAGTAGGAGATAGAGACGAAGGAACATGAGTTGAAGTTTTTTATGTTGAATATATTTTGAGTGTACGTGAATTGGGTATAAGAGTTATCCTTTATTTAAGCTATAGTGGAGACTTTATTATAATAACACGATAGTGATAGGTTTCTGACTAATAAAAGGGTTATCTATATTAAAAAGATTCTCAATAATGAGGAAATCCGTATTGTTAACCCCCCTCAAACTCAAATGGGTGGATGGAACCCAATTGGAGTTTGGAGACCAATTTGTGAAACGGTCCTAATAAGCGACTTTTGGTGAAAAGATTAGTAGAGGAAATGAGGATAAATAAAGATTAACGCATGCAAGGTGTGAATTCTATCCCTAACCATTGTAAGTATTCTAGCTCTCTCGCAATAACCCAAGTTCACCAACTGAATGCCAACACTATTACCAAAGTGCTAAGAAAGTGCTAAGAATGCAAAAAATAAAAAATAAATTCAGATGGAGGGGTACGACTCCTTGAAAGTAAGAAAACATCTCATCCCATAAATAATGAAAGGAGAAGGTGATAAACATGGACCGTTAAAGGTATGTGTTGGAAATTGTCCCACATCAGGTTCTCATAGCCATGTTAACGGCTTTATTAGTAATAATATCTCTATTTCTTACAATGCCTTTTAGGGATTTAGACTCGCTTCTTATATGGTATCGGAGCAGGTTCGGTGAGCTGTGTTGTGTGATTGGTCCTCCTTGCCCGATTGGTCCGTGTCATGATTACCATCCAGGTATAGGTGTGTGTCATCTTATATCGATAGCATGAAGATAAGTTTTTAGTTTTATAAATAGTGAGAATATCATATTAAGGTGTAAGAGCTCATCTTAAAAAAAATTGCCAACTAGTGAAGAAACTTCACTACTTATAAATCTTAAGGTTATCTTCATATCACCAATATGGAACAACACTCACTTTTAACATAAAATTTTGTTCTTAAGTCATGATTATGTTGTATGGTAGTTGAGTGAGGATTCATCTTAATTTATTTATGACATAATTATGATTATATTATCTTGAATTGATAAGTTATCTATATATGTATATGTATGTTTGTATTTCTATCATTTCAAGTTGGAATTTAGAAGTGTTGAGTTGAACTAACTATAGTCTCTCCTTCCCACCTACGAGTCTGACATAATATTCTTGCTCCAGTCTCTTATGTTTTTAGTATTCTCTTCCTATCATATCAATCTAAGTTTTTGTAAACACGTTCATGTTGATCCGAGGTAGTGCAGGTGTAACCAAAGAAAGCAAAACCTTTTAAAGAAAAAAGGCAAAGCGACTTTGGCAAAAGTTATCCCAAGTCGTGAAGGCTTATCTCGCCAATATATAAACTTGCTTGTGACTCCGCCGTACTATCTTCAGTGTCTTCCACGAGAAGCACGAGGAGCGACAGTCTTACGATGTTTTTCTAACAACTGCGCCGAACTTAGTTGGTGCCAGATATTGTCCAGATCATGTCCTTAATATTTTAAGAAATAAATAAATAAAGACCTAACATGTTAGATTAGCAAGTCTTTAATATTCTGCTTTAGACCCATTGCTCAATAATTAGAGTTTCCTTTCACGAGACTTAGTATAAAAGAGAAGTAATGCCGCTTTGCTAGCTGCTTGGTTGTCTTGTTTTAGGCGCAATTAGTGGCACTCAAAACATTATGGGGTATTTTTTATGGTGTAAGACAATGAAGATATGCTTAAAAAAAATCAAATAGAAGCATAAAAAGACTACATACCTAGTGGGAGGTTGTTGATGTTATTGGGGTGAGTGTTGGGCCCTCCAGTTTGAGCCACCATGCAAGTGGTGGGGTTCTGGATCATAAAATAAAAAAAAATAAAAATATTGTCCTCTTTCTTGTGATAACTTATATCTTGGAACACTTTTTGGTCGTATATTGAATCGATTCGATTTGCTCTTTTACAATTTTCAAGGTTTAGATCCAAATCAGGGTTATTGTGGAAGGTTCTTACAGTGGTTAAACTAACTATGACGGCGTTACTTCTCAAGTGACGATGGTAAAACCTAGTTGTTCCTTCCGAGGTAAAGTTGTTAACTTGTCGCTTCTAATAAATCAATGTCCAAATCTCGAAAACATGGTCTAGTTTGTTATATACAGTACCAGCAGCTGTAAAATTCCACACTTCACAAACAATTGTTGTTGTTTGTATTCTTTATGGTGAAAACAAACTCTCCTACATAAATAAAGACTAAGTTAGTACAAAAGAGAAAACACTCATTATTTGGATGCTTCCATTCTGTAACACAGTCCACCTATGAAGCATTCCCACAGGAAGGAGGAGACGCTAAACGAGTGAAGCAAGTTGAACCACGTAGTAGCTTAGGAAAGTGCGCAATTCTTCAAATATGGGACAGGGGAGAAGTTGACTAGACATGGAATTATTTTGTTGGGGAAAGTGGAATAGTTATTGAAAGTGGAGTAGTGGGATAACAAGTAGCAGTTGGTGGTCTTAGGCCAATTAATAACTAGTATTTAAAGGATCGGTGGTGGTATAAAAACTCTCATGTTATTATACAATTAACTTACTTTATGAGGTGTTATTCAACTTTATACTAAAGGTTGAAGATATCGGATCATGCTTTTTTTAGATATTGATCCAATAGTCCACCCTAGATGTCCTCTGACTCGTTCTTATGGTCAAACACTTAGTGACCCATTTAGACCCCTAAAGAGGTTTCGTCCTCCACCGTGTCAGCCGTCCGCACTTCAGGCCATCATGGGTCTAGCTGCCACCAACCCATCAAAGAAGGTGGCAAAGCACTTGAGCATTTTCAACTCAATTGTAGTTAATGTGTAAAGTTTCGGACTCAAGACCAATGAGGCCTGTGGTTGAGGCAGAATATTGCGGTAGGTTGGGCTGGCTGAGCTTTTGGGTCACCATTATTTAACTCCAATTGGACTCCAAATTTAGTGTCGGCCGGAGAAGAAACGGTGTAGCACTGAGCCTCCGTGCCAGCATCCTACGGATGTAGGACATTTTCAGACTACAAGCTTCAGCCACCTAAAAATCTGCCCTGAGCTTGGCCTGTCACGGGCTCACCCAAAAGCTGGAGAATAGGGGTAGGGACAAGCATTATGTCCAATATACTCAGCAAAAATTGACTTCTGCAGATGATCCTTTCGACTTCAATAAAAGTGAGTCAGATAGTTTCTTTTTTATTTAGGTAAAGGGGAATTTTGGGGGTGAGAGGTGAGAAACTTGGGACCCTTGCCTACCAACTGAGCTAAGTGAGCCAGACAGTGATTTAGAGAGAGAAACGGAAAGTAAAGGGGATAAATATTATGATGCAAAAAGGTGACATAATTATCATGACTCCTTAACAAAAAGATGGTTTTGTACGCTACTGAAACTAACATAAACACATCTAAAACATCTTCTACGTTTGCTTTCAGAATCCTTGACAATGATATGACCAGTACTATCTGGAATTTTTACTGCCACATGGTTCTTGCTTTTGGTTCAAATCCAGATGGATAGGCTGATGCTACAGCGGAGTCTCGTCTCTCAACTGTTTTTTTCAGCTCTCCGACCTTCTCTGACAGCAATCTGACATTGGAGTTGGTAGACTGGACCAGTTTGTTTGCAGTTTCCAGTGCGGAGCATAACTACTAGAAGGAAAAAGATTTTATTAAAAATAAAAAGGTAGGTAAGGTTAGCAAGATGCTCAAAATAAAGAAAAAGGCCTATTGTAAATGAAACGGCCTTTTTAAAACAGCTTGAGGGAGAAGGGCGAGGCAACATCTCAAGTTTCCTGCAGTGGAACACATTCTTGTGGGAATTGTGTGAATGTGTGAAAAGTTCTCAATTGTGAAACGGCTACTAGTATTCAGTCTAAAACTTAAATCAGCGTCCAAAGCAAAGATGGAACTAGGAATTAATTCAGAGGGGCTACCATTGATAAAGACAGAAGTGTCCTAGGCCACAAGGCGTAATACAACAATAATATTATTAAGAGAGTGATATGTTATGGATCCAATGATAAAATTGTAAAGACCATATTATGCATACTGGCATAGAATAGTTTAACACATACTATCCTTCAGTACACGTGAACTATACCTTTAGGGTTAGAGCTGTCCACGAGTGGTCTGAACCAGAAAATGCCTCGTCTAAGCGGTCATAGTCTTCCTGAAGCAAAAATAAATAGAATTAGGTTCTTCCTGCTTTAGAATGGACATAGACTGGACATTAAAAGTTGGGAAGAAAGGACTATTTCTGGCAGATTTGAAACTCTTTATCCGCAATTACTAAGATTACCCTTACTTCAGAACCAAAGTCCAAAAAGGCAAAATTTACAGGATCAAACCTAAGTCTACTCTGGAGTTCCAAGTCATTCATGCAACACACTCTCCTATATATTTTGCATTCAGAAATGTGGTGCTCTTCAAATTAGTTTTTACGACCCAATACTTTGAGTACATAAATATTTCAGTTTTTCATTGTTATATTCTCTCAGTGGCTGGAATGGAATTAAGAATGTAAGCCTTAAATTAGCTAGGCCCATACTCCAAGATAAGATAACGGTGGGCAATGGCCAAACAGAAGTTATCTTACAGGCCACAGTCGGTCCACTTTTTTGAAGACAATGTGCCGTTGAAGGAAATTATTTGCGAGAAAGAGGTTAAACTTTTCAGTTCCAATGCTTGTTGCAAGGCGCATCATTTTGGATTGAAGTCTTCATGAATGCCAAAAGGGTCTTCAAGGTAGCAAAATTTGAAGAAAACATGAAAAACGCACATTCAAGATGGACTGGTCATGAACAACAATGATGAACAACTTTCCACATAAGGAGGGGAAAGATCATTCAACTTGGAGACTCACGACGAGGAGTGGAAGGCTAGAAAAGCTGAGTTGAGACTGAGAGAAAAATGGCCTACAAATAAACCAAAGATAAGGGTCCACATAAAGCTAATGGGAAATAAGATGACATTACACTAGTGGTTGAAAATAAGAATTAACTTGTGTATAGAATTTAGAATCAGAAGAAATCCAGAAAATCACACCATTACACTTGGTATTCTGTTTTCCATTTACATGGACAGGATATTAACACCTGATAAAATTAATGAAGATAAAATTGGCCTCTTCTCAGTGGTCAAAAGATAAGAAGACTCAAAATCACCACAAGACATAGATGTGATATGACATGGATACAGCAATATGAAAATTTTTGAAAAACATACAGGGCCAATCCATATAAATCAATCACTCGATGACTATACATCTATAAGTGTCACATAGTATCTCAAAAGTATCCAACTTCAAATTTGTAAATCTCCTATGACGGATGCAAATTAGACATGCATCCAAGTGTGTCCAAGCTACACCCACCATAGAAACAGGTCAGACATAAAATACTTCAGCCTTTTGAAGTAACCCTGCTTCCTAAGCCAAAAGATTTCAGCGCATGGATCAACATCAATATTCGAGATTTAATGTTCTACCAACTAATAACCCGGACGAAACGTGTCATCCTACCAGTTCAGTTTAGCTAATGCAACAGATGACACACGAAATTTTACTCAATGAGACCTTTTCACAGCTCCATGTCAGAGCTTGATACAGCTTCCCATGATACGACTTAGCATCTATATATATATATAAGATCTATAGCGCAATTTGACCACAAACTACGAACCCCGTATCATCAAGCTCAGAATGCGACTTCAAATTCCAGCCATTACTCATCAATTTATCATTATGAACCTTGAAAGTTCCTTACCTGCTAACCAATATTTTGAATCATCGTTATAACCTTCTAATTGTATACGAATTAGCGTACAACACATTTCTTTCTAATTGAACAATTGGTTCAAGTGCCCCAATGCGAACTCCCTAAGATCTAGTATAATCATAGAAGAATCCACCTTTAACAATACATAGGGAAGGGATAAATTCCACCAGAAATTCAGAACTGAACGAACGACATAGCGAACCTGGAAGAGCTTGGTGAGGTCCAAGTCCTGCGCTTGAGGGGTGTCAACAATGGGTCCGGAAATGGAAGAGGAAGACGAAGAGATAGGGGTTTCAGGGTGGCTTGGAGGAGCAGCGCCGTCTGCTTCGCCAAGATCGCTGAGCAGATCGCCAATGCATAAAAGCGGACCTCCAATTCCTTTCATCTTCCGTTATTAGCAATCAAGCTTTCCTTTCCCTGCCAGTGTATAGGTTAGCTTAACTAAGTTGGGCTTCCCTGTCCACAAGGCCAACGCATTGGGCTCGGCCATGGCGGAGTAGCTGCGGACGAGTTCACTTCTTCATAGCAAAGCCCAACCATTGTTTCAAGATTCTTACGCATGTAGTTTTTTAACTTAACTTATACACAAAAGCTTTTGATCACTACTTGCTCTGTTTTGTTTTGTTTTCTGTTCTCAATTGCTCGAAAGAAAAAGAACAGATAATTTCACCCAAAAAAAGAAAAAAAGAATAAAAAATTTAAAACTTTTTTAACTTTTTTACCTTAAAACTAATCATTGAATAAAAATTATAAAGAGAATCTCATTATAAAATATTTTAATACATTAACTTATTTTAATTATAGTGATATGATTCTCAATACATGCAGGCAAGTAGATGTTGTTTTGTCAAACCATGACTGGTAGTCTCATTGGTTGTGGGTTCGAGTCCCCGAGTGTGTGTAAAAAATAAAAAAAATAAAAAATAAGTAAATGTTATTTTATAAATTAGTCTCTACAATTAAGTAAAAAATGACTTATTTTTTGTTAATAGGTTGATAATTTTTTTTATTTTTTATAAATGCACAAACGCAAGGAAGGAGAGGGAGGTGTGAATCAAAATTATTAATTCTCAAGATCTAAGATTTGGTTCGACATATTATATTCTTAAATTCTCTTTTGCTAAAAAAAATTCCTTTGCTTTGAGGTAAAAATAAATAAATACCGGCCCATAAAGATTATGATTGACAGTCCATGCTATGGAACCGGAACCGGGTCTGGGTTGGAAGTTGGACAGGGCCGCCTGGTCACATTTTCTCAGCGGAGTGTGCTGCCTCCTCTATCTTCTCCGAAAGGGTTTTGATCAGGCGAGCTTTGAACGTTGGATTTCCTCGCAGGTGTAAAGGGGATTTCAAATATCTACCTCGGCTTTCGCAGGTTTGGGGGGTTTGGCCTTCTGGGTATTAACAGAGTTCACATGTACTATACAGTTTCATGATTGGGATTAATCACAACGAAGAGTGGAACAGGTTGAAGAGCGGGAATGGGAAGCGAAGAGGATGTTAAGCATCTTGAAGACTGCTCAGTCTCCAAGTCAGTATCTTTTTTTCTCTTTTTTTCGTCTTTTATCTTGTCATCGATCTTTGTCCCGTCAAGGTTTATGATTATTGTGATCAATATTTATTTGATGATTACTATCAATCACATTGCTTCTTGTTTCAATTGCTTACCATGGTCACATCTCAAGCTTCTCTTTGAAGTAACAGTAGTCTTGCTTGTCTTTTGCTGGAGTTGGGTCTTTGCTATAATTTAGCTACATAATCCTTGATTTACCCAGTAATGTGAGTGCGTTACTGAATTTCAAATTCTGCAGTGCACTGGGCACATGGGTTTTCTCAGTGGCGGGGGCTTTGCTAGCAATTCCAGTGGGTATAAAAAGGAAATCTCTAGCTCCGCTGGTGTTCTTTGGCACAACGGGAACCATGCTGGATATTATCATGGGAATCACAGCTTGTGAAAGAGAACATGCAGAACGCCAAATGAAGCTATTAGAAGCTCAGAATTCTGCAGCTGAAGCGTCTCTTGCCGAGACACAAGCCGATTCCTGATCCGAAGCTTGTCTTTTCATATGCCTCATGTTAGCTCCCTTTGGTTTTCTTTTGTTTTGCTTTATAAATGCTCACTTGTTCATCACCTTAAATTTCGCTCTGCGGCTGCTTCTTGTATAACTCCAACTAGTGATCAGCCGCAAAACTATCATCAGTTAATAAAAACTTGTTGATTTTTCATTGATTTCTTTGGAGATTGGGAAATACGGCCTGGTTTGTTCAGTTGAAGATATGCTTCTAAAGGTGCTTCCTAGAAATGTTGAAATGTGTTCGGACAAAAAGATCATTTTCATTTGCTCATAAGAGTGATTGTGTATCTTAGTTGAAGATCACCAACACTTCACCTTGATCAGATTTTGATATGTAAGACTACATACTCAAAAATAATATTTGAGATCAAACTTAAAAGTAAACTAGTAAAGCTCAACTTATTACTAATTCTACCTTTAGACAGATCTCCCATGAGATGTTAGTGTGAGATGTACATTGGATCATGCTGCTCTGAAGCATGGCAGTGACATAGAAACCATTTCAAACCTCCCGTTCTCCGCATCTAAGCTGGCATTCACAGTAACTACAAATTTCAAAGGGCTGTTCTTTTCTTGTTGCAGCAACAATTTCAGAATAATTAACCAAATCAAATGGAAGTTCATCTTGTTACTGCAACAGTGCTTTTCCTTCCATTCAAGACTCTTATGTGCATTTGATGAACCAGAATCTAGAAATCCAGAAGCAGCATTTTGATGATTAGAGATAATAGCCGGAAAATGATTATACCTGTCAACATCGTCTTGATCTGGGCTCCGGTCATGATTTTCCCCTCTATAGCATAAGTAGACTCTCTCGGCCCTTATGTTTCCAAACAAGACTTCTGCAGCCTTATTCTTGACGAGGATCGGCAAGTATCCTGATCCATCCCACACATATAACTGCACTTGAAGGCAAAGAATAGCAGTAAGCAGAGTGAATGCCGAGGATAACAAGCCAAAATAAACAAGATTATCACAGTTGCTAATCCATGCACATTATTGGCAACAAAAAAGCATCTAAAACAAAGTTATTATGATAAACTGATTCAGATGTCTGAAGCAGGTTTAGGCTGTTTCTTGAAGAGAAGAGAGGGAGGAGTTCTGCAACGAAAGAATTGGCAGAGCATGAACCATTCAAATATAACGAACTAAGGAGCTAAACAGGATAAATCTCTAATCCAGCCTCTTTAATCTGTAATGCAATGCCTATTACCACTAGCATGATATTAAAAGTCCATACAAAGATTCCTTTCTGAAGGTATAGTAAATGTAAATCTGAGAGAAACACTATCCAAATAAGAATCTCCATCCTTCAAATCCAAATTGTAGGCACAAGGGAAATAATGAACCGAACAAAGCATCATATATTCCCACTTTCAAAATGAAAGATTAATAGAAAAAGGAAAAATGTTAGTTAAACCTACTTAAAAGGCCAACGAGTTTGTACAGCACATAGAGGTAAAATCTCTTTTAAAAATCGGTGAATATTATTCAAGTATGCAATTAATTCTTGGGGAAACTATTCCTGATGAATGATTAATTAGGTTCCTTTCAATATTCTTAAAAAATGTGCCACACCATTAGGGTCCATATCAACGGAAGCAAGCGCTTTCTAAATCACCATTCCACGAGATATCAATGCCCTGTTTCTACACCAGGAAGTAGTGAAAAAATAACTTTGGAAAACATATCTAATAAGGTGCACAATGTCATAATCACAGCAGGATTCATTATCCTTAAACCAGAAATTCCACCTGCAACACTACGTCTCTCAAATCATCCTAATTCCATTGTAGCAATATAGTATGCTTTCTCTTGTTTATTGATTAAAATGTTGCTAGTCCACTTGAATGAAAGGTTCTCCGGAAGCTTGCAGGTTAAAAAGACATTTATCTTCATACCCCTTATCCTTTCTTCTAGTATCTATTTCAAGAATCGGAGTATCGATACAAGAAATAATTCCTCGAGTTGTTGCAACTTATGTATTCTGCAGCTCACCGTACTAAGAACATTTAGTTAATATCAATCTTGTCCAGATCTACTGATAATCTAAAATACTTAGTACTTGCCTTCCATTGATTCATTTAGAGAATAGAAATTACTTGAAAATGATTTTTTTAAATGCAAAGTACAAGATACTGTGAGGTCCCATGGAGAGTTCAATTCACTGCATGGAATAAACGTGGAGATAACCTCAGTGAACACAGGGTTTTCCTTCAAGAGAAAAAGGATGTGGTACTCTCACTATATTTACGGGGAACAGAAAATCAGGCCAATCACAAATGAAAGAACAAATCCATACCATGAAGGGTCTATAAATCCAGCTTACTGCATGAAGGTGGCTGGAACTTTTTGAGCAATAAAGTGGGGCGGTGTTTCGCTCAAATATGGACCTGCATCATTTAAAAGCAGAAGTCATTCAATGCCGGTGCAGATTATTGGAACAGAGGAGAAAACATAATCTTCCATACCTGTACTCGAAATTCAGTGGAGAGCCACACAGCCGGCAGCCAGTGCAAATAAGATCGTCTACTAATCTGTCATCTCCAGTTCTATGTAATCTCCGGCTGAGAAACATGTTTTCATTCTCAGAATGAACAAGAGCTTTCTGGACAAATGGCAGAAAAATTTCACCAACTGATGCATGGAAAAAGGCCTTGCAGGAGTTGGTTAGAGACGATACTTCTGAAAGGGAAACACAATCCTGAGATTTTCTCCCTTCTATCACCTTCCAGTTTCTCCAAAAATGGCTCTTTTTCTGTCAAGTTGTACAGTAACTCGTTTAAAGACTTAGAGTGATGCAGTCATACATGGAGGCCAGATATAAGAATTGAAGAAGCAAATACAACTGAAGCAAATAAATAGTCTACATGGAATAGAAAAGTGGATAAGCTTTCTCATCGACATTCCAAACAAATCAAGGTTTTATATTTATAAGCATTTAATATGATGGCATGATCCCCCCAATGAAATCAGTATCTGTCAATTATAGAGATGACACTGATAGCATGCAGAATGTTTCGCTTAAATGCTAACAGAAAGCTATTTCTAATGGAGAAAGTTGCAATACTAGAAAATGGGGGAATGTGTCGATAGTAAGACATGATAAAGACATATTATACTACCAGAAATTAAACATGAAATCAAGAAGCAAAGACCAAAACTGAAACTATACTGACTCCACATACTGTAATAGTTAAGTGAATACTAGGAAAAGGAGATAAGCATAGAAAACAGAGCCACAAAACAAGCAAGCATATACAGAAATTAAACCAGAAATGATGGACATATTTACAAGTATGCAATAGAAATCAGTTGCATGCAGCCCAACAAATATTCATAATCAAAAAAAGAGTAAGTTGCACCTACGCCCAACTGCAATAGTCAGACATTATCAGACCATGTTATAAGACTACAATGAGTTGGAAAGTTAGAAAATTTAGGAGCGTAAAGAGATTACTTGATAACTGTGCGCCTCAATATTGTAAAGAGCGGATCTAGTATGCTGCACCCATTCTATCACCTTCCTAAGCTTTTCCTTTGTTCTTATCCCAACTCTACAATTTGCTACCAAGTCACCAACACCTACAAATATGTAAACATATTACCTTAGATCCCCTTCATTTTATCTCAATAAACTTCATACAAACAACAAAAGCCTGTGCCTAGGTGTGGAAATTCAATATTAGTTAAATTTTAGGCAGGTAGCCTAAGTAGAATGATGCATTACACTCATTCTATTGAATCGTCTCAAAAAGGTAAATAGCAAGCAATTTGTGTGGAACCTTCCAAAATCTCTAAGCAAGTAAAACTAAATGATATACCATTTGAGAAAAGTGGTTCATGAGGGTGGATTAAACATTGTAACGTTGAGCACTGAACGGTTCTTGCCTCCACAATAACTCCAAATTTTGTAATCTTGACATCTGTTGAACAAAAAGATCTTGAAAGCCAAAATTTAATAACATTAAGAGATTTATAACGGTAGAACAATTCAGAGATCACTTTCAAACTAAAATACCCTTAACAAAGATAGCTGAAGAGAACAAGTCCAACAAAATGGAAATTTAATGTGGATTCGATACCAGGCTACAATTTGCAGAATAAGATCCATAAACACAGTACAATGAAGACACCATAGAACCTGAAGCTCTAGGAAACTTCAAAGCCTTATGCTCATCCACACTGAAAGGAGAGGAACTTGAAACGAGATTTCCAGCCAAAAGATGTAATTAAATGCAAAGCAATGAGTCTTCTGTGTATTGTGGAAAAATAGTCAATCCAGAATCAAATAGCCATAAACATAAAAATTGTTGCATCTGTAAACGCAGTGGGTTAAAAGAATCTGGAGGCTACAAAACTCCAACATGAGAAATATAAAAACCAAACTATACTAGAGCAGATAAAGCTCCTGCAAAACTATCATTGAAGAACACCAATACTCCATCAATGTAACCCTTTTATGTTTTTCCTTTATTGTAAAAGGTGAAAACTCCATCAATGTCACGCTGCATATAATTATCAACAACCACACGAGAGCAAATGAGGCCATGGGTTACGGCTTGCGCCAAATACAGGGAAATGACCACCTACAGCTGAAGTTCACAGCTTTCATAATTCTAGATATGTACTGCAAAAGCTTCAAATGCCTTCATACGGTCATGCAAGTGTTAGTAACATGAACTTGTTAGAGAAAGATCCAAGTTTTGAATCCTTACAGCACACATACCAGCTTCTCCACTAGAACTCACCACCTCCAACCTCACTCGCCTTCTCACCACATGCACAAGCCATGAGCCAGCCACGTATGGATACATTTGATGACCTTGAAAAACGTGCCAAGCCAAAAATGTATCATGCCAACCTTATCTTTATGTTATCTTGCTATATTAGGAAGCGTGCCAACTCTTCCTATACATAGGACCTAAGACACTCTTGTACAATTATTCAAAATAATTGTTGTATGAGTATGCTGCATTTTGGCACACTTCCTAATATAACAAGATAACATAAAGATAAGGTCAGTATGATACATCTTTGGCTTGGCACATTTTTCAAGGTCATCAAATGTATCCATACGTGGCTGGCTCATGGCTTGTGCATGCAGTGAGAAGGCGAGTGAGGTTGGAGGTGGCAGGTTCTAGTGGAGAAGCTGGTATGTGTGCTGTTAAGGATTCAAAGCTTGTTAGAGAAAGATCCAAGCTTTGAATCCTTGACAGCACACATACCATGAGGAAAATCAGAGTTCGTTATATTGTTCAACATGGCAGCGGAGTTTAACTTGAGTTTATGACCTTCTGTAGTTTAGACAAAACTGAACCAAAAAAGCACTGTGCCTATATCATAAGATATAAAAGAGATAATACTAGAGCAAAAACATAAGCGAGAGAAATGGATTTAGTATAAATAACTTACACATAAATAAGTATAAAGCAAACATAATGACATCATAGGTAGTTTGGAAATCATAATCGTAAACACCCTGCTACATCTTTATACAAAATGCAACATAATCATACAACGATTGTTTTTGAATGATTGTACAAGAGTGTCTTAGGTCCTATTTATAGGAAGAGTTGGCACGCTTCCTAATGTAACAAGATAACATAAAGATAAGGTCGGCATTACACATCTTTGGCTTGGCACGCGTTTCAAGGTCATGGCTGGCTCATGGCTGGCTCATGGCTTGTGCATGCGGTGAGAAGGCAAGTGAGGTTGGAGGTGTGGCGAGTTCTAGTGGAGAAGCTGGTATGTGTGCTGTCAAGGATTCAAAGCTTGGATCTTTCTCTAACATAACTCACTGAAAATGTGTTCTATGGCACCTCTCATCTGTATCATCAATATCAGTTCGAATTATCAAATCTGTTAAAGCCTTACTCATGTGAAATATACTGTTTGCATACGCTTTGTGCACACCTCTCACTTGTATCATTTGTTTCACGTCCAATTAGCGGATCATAACAAGAAATGGGCAAAATATTTTCATTGCACACAAGCTACAACTGTTCGGACTGAGTCTTAAGCGTCTAAAAAAAATTGAAAGGGGAGCTCACTTTGCAAAAGTATAATTCCACCGGCAACTGCCATCGATGCCATTTGCTTCTGCCATAAGGACACCGAAAAAAATGTTCGCGTGTTATCACCGACTTGAATGTCCGTCCTTACTACCTCTCCGCCATTCGACAGCTTATACTGCACAAAACAATCGATTACGATTAGGGAGAAAAAAAAAAAATCCTTTGACAAATCAAAACACATACACACGGATAATGAGGGACCTGAACAGGCGTGGAGCGGTGGACGAAAACCAGAAGCTGAACGAAATCACCGACGTGAACAGCCGCGTCGCAGAGGTCGATGAGAGGCCCGTACCAACCGATCGCCGATGTCATCGCTCCACGATTGGACGGTTGTTTGTTCTTTCATCTTTTTGGCGCGGAAACAATCGATTAGGTTTTGAGACGGAGCGCTTCAAGACGGGCTGGCTGTAGACAGGGCCCAAGCCTATCTTGCAAGGGAAGTTGATGGCCTGCGGATAAACTAGCCGTTGTACTGAAGTAGTAGATCAACACTTCAAACGTGTAGCGGTTAATGCAAAGGGTAAGAAGAGTACGCCTAGGGCCTCCTTGCGTATCGCACACCATTTAGAAACTTCCAATTTGAAGCCTGATATCATGTTTTCTTAGATGAAAATTTTAAACTTCCCAAATTTAAAATTAAGAGATCTTAGATAATACTTGCTGGTAGAATTAATTGAGCACGAAGGAAAGCCATGAAACACTTCATAAGAGAATTAAACTTCCATTTCACTGTCACGAAAAACAAGCATGTTATTTCAATTGGGTACAACAGCCGGTCACCAAGTTTTGGCAGTACAAGATACACAAATGCAACATACCAGATTGAGTAATTCTAAATCTTGCCACCCAAAATCAAAAATCTATTGGGTTGCAGTCGACAGGGCAAACAGAGAAGTAGGGCATTTAGCTTTGAAGCCCAACGATCTAGACGACGGCTGGTGGTAACCACGAACTATTGGATGGGAACTGGCCTACAAAAACAAGGGCCTATTCCAGCGAGCAGCCTCTGTACAAAAAAGCCACCAACAAGACCTCCACCGTCATCTTCACCTACTACCAGATGTTTTAGCATTATATTATTCATAGGGCACAAAAAGGACTTAAAACCATGATATTTTCCCTTCTAGAACTCTATTTGAACTATACACTACTTTCGTATCTACAACAGAGCTTGCCTATTCCATACAAAGCTCTGTTATCTTCATCACGTGTACGTCTCCTCAAGTTTCAATATTCGGTCCGGAGCTTCTAAACACCCAACCAAATCACTTCAAGTATGAGCTCATGTACAGCTTCACCGTAATTTCAATGGGGCCATCATCGCCACCCACTGCATGAAGGGATACGGGAATTGATGAAAGACACGCAGAGTAAGAGGGAAAACACCAGGATCAACTTCAGTACTTATAACATCAGATTTGCGGACGGGATCCAGATTCTGAGCAACAAAACCAGCATCTCCTACTTGTTCATTGGAATTTCCTCCAAACACCCCCCGTTTGACGTCCATATCATGTGGACTTACAACAAATGCAACATCTTCAAGTGCCTTTCTGCCAGGGCTACCCCTTCTGGATGAGCGTTTGTTAGGACACAAACTAAGCACCAATGTGGACGTTGCCTCAAGCCATTCTACAGCCAAGCTTTCAACTTCATCATAATATAGCCGCCTCTCTATCTGAAAGCATGAAGGCATAATCATAAGAAATAGATGCAAAGCACAAAACTTAAAAGGGGGAGGAAGAAAGAGGTAAATAGATGTGTTGTGGGGGCCGGGGAGGAAAAAGAGAGAGTGGTTTCATTCCATAAACGCATTGGAAATTAGGAGTCACTTACAGCTAGCTTTTCGATATAAACGGACATGAATCTTGGCCCAATACCCAATACTCTTGCTTCTGAAAATAAAATCTGCAGAACAATAGATAGGCCAAACATGATCACAAATCATAAAAATATTAGAGCATGAACAGAGCAAAGGGAGCTACTTTCCAAGTCTATACATAACTAACTCAACTTTTCAGACAGCTTATTTCTGTTTAATTCATATTAACTTCTATTCAATGACCCTTTGAATCTGGAACCTAACTTCACCACGATAACTCTAAAGTCCAGTATAAAGTGATTAAGGCTATAAACCTTTACAAACTAAGGATGCCTGATTGTAGCACTCCCGTCAATAATTAGAATCTACATCATGCTGGAATTTAATTTAAAGATAAGAAAGACCACAATATGAGTATGTAATGAGATGTCTGTAGTATACAGAGTCTATATGACAGCAGGATCCATGGACAAGCCAAGCTGAAAGGCAGAAGGCAAAAGCAGACACACAGAACACATCTCAAAACAACATGCTCTGGCCAGGAAAATCTAGCTAAAATTTTGACGGGAAATACAATACATCAGTTACTAAAAGGATTAAAAAGGTCTGCAAATCACGAGCCAAAACAGGTATAACAGATACCTCTCTTTTCTTTAGCATCACCCACATGCAGAGCTTATCACAGGCATCTTTGACATTTCTACTTGCCAACTTTCTCTTATTGCAATAAGCAGCAACATCTGAAAGTAACTCAGTGCCGGGGACTCCATGCTTCTGTGCTGCAACCGACAATGCTTCCTTACCTTCCAGGGATTCGGCAACCTCTCTATCAAACCGAATGCCACTGAAACATCCTTTTGCCACTTCCCTTTCCCTGCTAAGTATTTGCGATCCTTCTTGATATTTCAAATACAACTCCTCAGCTTCCATGACTGCAGCCAGTGTCCGGTGTACAACAATATCAGGATAGCGGCGCAGTGGTGAAGTAAAATGAGTATAGAAAGGAATAGCCAGTGCGTAATGACCCCAATCCTTTTCACAGTCTTTTATATCTCCGCTACAAAAGTATGCAGCCAACTGCATTGGCCTTAAAGCATACGAGATAAGAATATCAAACAGCACAGTATCATCCTTTAGCTTTTCCTTGATCTGCTGTAGCGACTGATTGAACCGGCCAGAAGAAGAAGCATCCAATGCCAGACCATGTTTGGAACAAAATGCTTCAAACTCTATGAGCTTCCGCTTGTTAGGTTCAGGATGCCTCCGCAGCAATGCACTATCAGGGAAAGCTCTAGAAATAATTTCAGCAGCTGTCCTATTTGCCAAAAGCATGAGCTCCTCAATCAGAAAGTTTGACTCCTTCCTTCCACAAAGCAGAATATCATGCGGATTACCGTAATCATCAAATTGAAAAACGCCTTTGCAGTTTTCCATCCATAAAGCCCCATCACTAAATCTCTTCTGCTTCAAAATTTTGGAAATTTCATAGAGGCTTTGGACAGATCTAATTACATCAGACCACTTGAAATGGCCATGCAACTGGGGATAGCCATTTTCAGAGATATTACAAACATCTGCATTCAGCAGTCCATCAATAATGTCCTGAGCTTGTTCATATGAAAGTTTGCAACAAGAGTGGATCACAGTACGACCTATCCAGCGATCTACCACATCCCCATCACAGTTTATGTCCAAGAAAATAGAAAATGCAAGTCTATCTACTCCAGGATTGAGTGAAGCTAGATTCTCAGAAAGAAGTGGCGGCAACATTGGTAATTTATCATTCAACATGTAAACACTTGTTGACCGAATCTGAGCTTCTACGTCTAAAGCTGTGTCAGGTAAAACAAAATATGACACATCAGCAATGTGGACTCCTACTCTGAAATTGTCATTGGACAATTTTTCAACAGAGATAGCATCATCAAGATCAGTTGCAGTGGAAGGGTCGATAGTAAATACACACAAATTTCTAAGATCTTGTCTACTTTGCAATTCATCAGGTGGCAACTCCCAAGGAAACTGTGGAATGCTTGACAGAAGTTCAGGTGCAAATTCAGATGAACGGAATGCATTTTCAAATAAAATTGCATTTCTTTGGGGCTCTAATTCACTGCCCCGTCCAAAACTATACAGTATACGTGCTTGTGGAAGAGGACTTCCTTCATCCCAATCATCAAATTGTGCAGCTACCAACTCCATTTCAACAGTCGAATCACCCTTCTCCAATCTTTCCCTGATGCAATCTGGCAACCCCTTGACCAAGACAATCATTTTAGGAAATTTTGAGTCAGTTGGTGTCAAGTGAATATATTCACAATCTGATACTGACAATGAAGTCTTGTTCTTCTTTGCATCTTTTCTGCAGAACTCCCGGTAAGAAAACCACTGTTTAACATTAAGATAACCAACAATACCATTTCGACGAGGAGACCTCTCAATTATGGCAACAATTTTGCCAGTGGGCCGTTTTGATGGGAATGAACTAATCAAACCACACATTCTCCCCACTGCACTGATAACTTCATTTTGCCCACTGGAAGAATCTACATGCAAAGAATCTGAAACAGTGGGGCAATTTCCATCAACCATATTACAAATAGGGTCACATTGAACATTTTCACCCATAAAAGAACCATCCCCACCAGACAATTCCTTCTCAGCTATGTCACAACTTCTCTTATGTAAATACTCACAATCTGCATCTATCTTACTTTTACCCTTATAGCTATCATTAGCAATATCACTATCTTCCAGGAGCAAGCTACCATCTTCCAATAGTTGAGGATTGCTACCTACATTAGTTGACCCTTTCATCCTGGTCCACAATGACAAAGGTTCGACCTTAACTACAACAATGTCTCCTTCAACCTACACAGAAAAAAAAAACTATGTCAGAGCAGTTATATTCATCATGCTCCAGCAAAAAAAGTAATGAACTAGGGAAAAACACTTGGAGGACGTTTTATCTTAGTCTAGCAGCAGTTACATTCAATAAGAGTGCTATTTCACACAACTGGCAGGACTATGCTTGTTTCCAAATAGAACAAAAGCATATTAACAACCTCCCTTCAAAAAGCATGTAGCATAAGAATATGATTGGAATATGGTAAAACCAATATCCAACTGCTTCATTATAGTCAAATTGGGGAAGGATCAATGGGCGAGGACTGAAAGGGAGATGGAGACATCATAGCATAAAATGCACAATCCAGACTTACAGCTCTATTCTGGGAAGGAATTCCACTTATTAGAACATCCGTTGGTACCCCATCAATTTTGCAATAAGCCTACAAGTAGAACAACAAAGCATTGCACATCATTATTGAGGAATCATATATACAAGACAACTCAAGAAAACTTAAAATCATATTTTTTCTTCAAGAACAATGTAACAAACCTCAAATTTATTATAAGCATTGACTCGAAACAAAGCTCTGAAAGCATCCCCTTTCTGAAACAGCAAATAACAAATGAGACAACATTTTTCCATGCCCCGGCAACACATGAGCAGATGTTCAGACATAAACTAGACATCGAGAAACGTTTTCAGACTGACCTTTAATGCCTGATTAACAGCCTCCAAGGACCAGTGTGGATCAAAATATTTTTTTTGAGAGGCATCAACATGAGGCAAAGGAAACAGATCCTTGTTTGTAAGCAATCCTCCACTTGCAAGTGGTTCAGGACAAGATTGTGAAATCACTCTTCCACCAAAATCAGATACATTCTGGTGTAAGGTTTTTTGTGGGTCTATGGAATCCACTTGTTCACCAATATGCATTGTGGGCATTGAATGGAAACCAACGGCTGATACTTCACTTACTCCATGCTCATTCGAATGACATATGAAATCTCCCTGCTGCTTTGATGACGAACTACTCAAGGATGCAGTTACATGAGTAAACGTTCTACCATTCCCCACATACTCTAATGCTTCCCCACGCATTCCATTCACTGTACCCCAAGAAGCTAAAAGATAAGGACATAATGCAAGAATATGACAGTCAATGCAGAGAGGTTGAATATTTTGTCACAACATCATGTAGGAGCAGAGATAGAATCCTATTTGAAAAGGGCCTCCTAACATCCACTCAAGTCATCGTTGTCAGGTGGATCCAAAAAAAAGGGGCTTCTGGTTGTAACCCAGAAATAATTCATATATATATTTCACAGAAACATGAAAAAGTAGATAATAAATAAGCTGGAAGGTGCCAAAATACGGATATTGCTTCCAAAATTTTGCCTAGACAAGGTATGCCTATTGCACAGGGTGAGAATCAGAGCATAAAAAGTAACTTGAGTTCAACCACACTAAGCAGGGATTAGCGTGGGATGAAGTGGCATAAGATAGAAGTACATTAGGATGCTAATTGCTTAGCAAAAACTACAAGGCTATATATTTAAGGCTTGAAGGAAACCAGCTAACCAACTAAAAAAGTCTTTTAGAATTGCTCCACGCCAGAACATTAGGGAAATATCATGCATGTCGTTGGGAGACACATATGATGATACACATATTCACAGCTTCAAGGAAACCAATCAATGTCATGTTAAAGTGTTCATAGTCGTACAATAGACCTGGGATTGAACCTCATCTTCAACTATACAGATTATGTTTACAAATGGAAGAAGCTGTTTAGCCCAGGTTTTAAATAATAATAAGGGAAACTTACACTATACCCGCCTGGGTTTGTTGAGATCAAATTTTCAATCCATATTTTAAAAAATTTCATCCTACCCACCTGAGTTGTAACTGTATTATCTTTTAGTACATGAGTTTAGTTCATACACATTGTAATGAGCATGCTAAGGTGTTTTTGGGCTTTCATTTCCAACTACATGTCTTACAAATTTTAACCGTATTGAGATGATAAAATATAAAAATGATGTGACGTCAAGAAATCATATGCTTGCACATTTAACTTCATGAAAGACATAGATGACTAAAGAATAATTAATCCTTTTTATTCTACAATAAAAATGCAATTAAATTTTCCAATTTTGACAAAACCCAAAACTTAAATATCAAAAAAGCAGTATATCCGTAATCATGGCAAGAACGTGCAACTTGTTTAAATCAAAGCATCTCTGAAATCTTTGACACTCGAGAAATTTCCCAAAATTCTACCTAAGACAATCATCACAAAATCCCAGTAATGAAGCTCAAACCGCATTAACAGTACAGGAAAGTAAAAACCTTTTAACCAGAAGCGAATCTCAGAGCTGAAACCTCAAAATCCAGTTATAAATTAGCCAAAAGACAAGAAACAAAAATTTAAAATAAATAAATAAATAACCTGGACAGGGCGGGGTTTGCTTGGATCGGCGACCGGATCGACGCTTCTTCTTCTTGTCCTTGTCGCCATCACAATTCACAGCAGATGTTTCAACCACAGGTTGCTGAACGACGCCCCTCATAATTTAACGATACAATCAATTTGCCCAACTCCAAAAACAAAAAAAACAAAAAAAACAAAAAAAAGCCTAACGAATAAAACGAATGAGAAAATGAAAAATTCGAAAGCCTAAATAGATCAGAAAAAACAGAGATAAAATCCGGGCTTCCTCCGATTGTTTAAAAAATATACCGGAAGAAACCAATAGTACAAGAACTAACAAAGAGAATACGAATAGAAAGAGAAGAACGGTCAAGAAGCAAAAGAAGAAGAAAAAGAAGGAGGCGAAGCAAAAAAAAAAAAAAGGAAACAGAGGAAGAGAAAGAACGACGATTTTATATACTGTGAAGGGGCAAGATATAGTAGTGGCGGTAGTGGTGGTGGTGGAGGACAAGGACGTGTTGATTGGTCGGCGCAGAGATTGGCACCGACTCTCGATTCCTTTTGTCCGACTCTGACCCTCCCCAACCCTTGCTTTACTTCCCTTTTTTCTTTCGCAACCCTTTCCTTGTCCCCTTCTTTTCTTTTCCCTTCTTTTTCTTTTTTTCTTTTTTTCTTTTTCTTCCCCAATCAATGCGTCGCAGACTTGGCACCTGGGTTCGGTTGCTGGATCTTCCGCCACGTGGCATCCGTCTTCTAGACTTCCCGTAATTTCTTAAGCCCAATTACGATATTTTATATCATAATTGTCTTTTAAATTACACCAAAGGAAATGATTAAGGCTCAAGCAATCAAGTTTTGGTGTTGGTTATAAGACTAACGTGGGATGTAAGAAATGGTAAAATGAAGAAAAAAGATGTCAATAATGACTGTGGTCCACGATGGGCCTGACTTGTTCGTTGGTTTGCGGTGGCATTATTCATCTGCCACTTCTTTTCCGCCGGTAAACTCGAGCGTTTCATTAAAAACAAAAGCATGACACGACACGTGAAAAGTCCTAACCAGCTCTCGTGAAATGGACTTCCTAAATGTCGTTACTTGCGTCATGCCTCAGTGTCGCGGACTGATTCGCTCCGTGCGGCATCTAACACCGTCTACAGCGAGCCACGTCAGTTTAAGGGCGTGGACTAATCCCAGGAAAAGAGGAAAAGAGGAAAAGAGGTTAGCTTTGGTAAAACACCGGAGTTCGACTTGTGTTGTTACAATCAGGAAAAGATAAGTCACATTGGATGAGATTAGGACATACATGAAAGATAGTAATACAAAGATCCCAACTAATGTTGCCATCGTGCCCAATGGCTCTTTTCCAACGGTCCCGCACGCCTAATGGTCAAAAATGGCAACGGTCGGCTCCCCCAGTGGTCTCTTGGACGCAACATGTTGCCTTCGAGTATTTATCGGGTTTGCTCGCTGCGGCCCTTGAAGTCCAGTCCACAACATTGGTCCATAACATGTCCCGTCCAGAGGCGACAAATACAATTTTTAAAATTTACTTATATGAGAGAAAAATATCCTTATATATAAAGATATCTTTATTATACCATCATCATATTGATAATATATATATAAACGTATTGTTTTAAAGCAAACTAATATCCTAAACCTGAGTTTCATCTCAAAAAGTTAACCTTAATGAAATGAGTAGTTAAGCCTATTTATATGATCAAATTATTCCGTTTAACTTTTTAATGTAAGAGAATGAGATATATTATATTTTCTCACTCAAATTTACATTGTTCTTATTGTAAAGAGGACCTCTATCTCTCCTATACTAAGAATTCACCCACTACCTACCATTTGGTTAGATTGCAATTTGACTCCAATATCACTTATAGTTGTATTGGATTATATCTCAAAAAGTCAACTTTAATTAGAATAATGGTCAAATCTTTTTATATGTCTATATTGTTTTACTTAATTTTTTGATATGAGAGAATTAGGTCTATTATATAAGTTGGGAATAATTTCCCCTACCATGTTTCTTAATCTTTTATTCCCATAGAGAGCTGTAGAAAAATAAAAATAAAAAAGAAATTTGACTCAAGGAGCTGAGTTCTTTCAGTGTAATAGAAATTCGTGTGGACTATCAGCGCCGTTACAAGCCAGTGTGAAATCAGAATTTGGGCCTTAAACGCCAATGCCGACCAGTCGTCTTCGGCTAGGCCCAAAGCGTACAAGTTTGGCAGGTTCAGTTTGAGTTGTGTATGACGAAAAATTATTTTGGTGCAAAAATACCACCAAGAAATGAAGTCAAAGACCAACTAAAAAGAAAGATAATAAAGAATAAAAATATATGAGATATGCACTTTGTTGATTATGAAAATGCTTAATTATTATAAATATCAGCTAAATAGTATGTAAAGATCACATAACTTTGAAATTAATATATTAGTGCTTATATACTTAGAAGATGTTTTTATCCCTTTAAGTGTTGGCATTTTTTATTTCCTAAGAGATTGAAAAAAAAATTCATTAATTATATTTTTGCATAGTTAGGCCTTCCATCATATGAAAGTTTGAGAGGTTTAACTTTTAGACTTATTTAGGTTATTTAGTACAACCTCAAAAATCAATCACCAAATCAATTACATTTGTTTATGACAAGATAACTCTAAACTATATCACAAAATATTAAGAACCATCTCTTTATCATTGTGAAAGATTGAAAAATAAAAGAAGGGATAGAGTCATGTCTCCACTCTTTTCTAAAAGGGATACGTGGAAGTCAACCTTCTATATGTTAGTTTCCATGGAGCTTTGATTTGTGCTTTTAAACACATTTTTCATTGGTTTTTTAATTTTGAAGATGCAATTTCAAAATACTATAGCAATAAAGATGAAATGATTTTTCTAAAAGCATTTAATATTTTTGCACGAGTTTTAACATTTTTTTTTAAATTTTATTTTGCTGAATGAATCATTAAAAGAATTTTATATGGAGTTTTTATTTATTGAAATACCATAGGGAGAGATGTCTACCGTGATTAAATAAATAAATAAAAAGGTTGAGAAAGATGTTGTAATGTTAGGCTAATCAATCTTTTGCTGGAGTGAAAAGAAGCATTTTGTCAATGAATGGCTCATCAAAAAATTTACTTTGACCTTCCATCTCCTCAAATTTGTTAAAGATTTTTTTTTAGGATTCAACGTCAATGAATTGTCATTAATAATTGTAATTAATTATGTTAATACACCCAAACTCACACTTGAACCTCATACTTCAGGTTTGAGATATTTATTAACTCACCACTGAAGTAGTTGACTAAGCCACCTTATATCATTATTATATTATTATTATATCATTATTATATATTTATTATATAATTATTTATTTCTTTAACAATTAATTTTAAAAGAGGAAGCCGTATATTGTTGACATTGTCAAAGTCTAAATTCAAATGTAATATCTTATTATCATAGTTTTGGTTCACATGATATCTCCTCATCACTTATAATCATAATTTATACTAAGTCTTTGTGTATTATATATATCATGTGCACCAAACCAATAAATCGACGTTTTTACACTTTAAGATACATTCTCTTTTAAATACCTTTTCTTTTAGAGGTAAACTTTTGAACTAGATTATTCACTTTCACTCTTGGCAATATATTCTCCATATATTAACAATTGATTTTAAAGAATAAAATTAAACTATTTCTAACAAATTTAAATGAGAATCGTTTGGAAGTATTTAATTATCAATCATTCATAGATGCAGACAGTTCCAGAGTCTAATTCAGCTTGGCGTATCAGGCCAATATAGGACTGATCATTAACATCGCTTTCGTTCTTCATTTGACGCCGCTAAAGCCGCCGGCAGGCAACGCGTTTGTCGCGTTGACAATTTGGCGTCCTTATCTTTCCTCCTGCCCATAGGATTAAAGAACGCCGCCTGACGTAAATTTCGGTAGCCGGAAACCATAATCCACGTCCATTTTAGCAATTTTTAATTGGATGCCAGCCGGAACGTGGTACATAGCATCGTGCGCTTCTGGAAAGTAAACGGAACCAAATCGGTTGCTCGGTCACTAGGATTCGGTTCACGTCATCCGCATGGCGGCCATATGAGCCCCCGTGATGCACCGCATCATGGATGAGCTGGCCTTGCTGAGTTAATATTAATCTAATAACACGATTATCTGGTGTAGGCAGGTGGGACCCACCGGTTTCCTTGACAGCTGTGGGTTTTCCTGACACCCGGTGGTAACGGCGTGAGGAATGGAATGAGTTAGTGTTGACTTTTTAACGGACTGACGTGAAGGAGGCCTGTTTGGATCTAGAGATTGTGAAGTTGGACGGAAGAAAGAAAGTTACCACCGTGATTTAATTTTACTGTGGTTATGTTGTTTTGGAATTTGAATTTGGGGGGAAGAAACGGTACATTTTAACTGTTTGACCGAGTTGGGGAAGTGAAACCGCGGGTGAAGGAGGATGAGCTTCGGTGCGATCGATCATCTTCTTCTCCGATTGAGATTTCATCCTTCAAGTGCAAACCCTTGTCCTTCTCGGCGTCTACATTCACTCCCTTTCTTCAACCACAGACCTCCAATTCGTTCTCGGCGCCCAGTTTTTGGGCGAATCCTCTCAACCTCGCCGTTGCCACGGAAGTCCTTAAACAATCCCTTCGTTTCGGAGCTACTCGTACTCTTGGCGTTTTCTGCGCTACTTCTTTGCCTGCGGGTCTTCTCGAATATCATTCTGCCGGATTTCACCGGTCGGTGGCGAGAACTAGCTGCTTTTGCCGCGGAAGCCGAAGTCCGAACCAGTTCCTATCCTTGGCATGTGTGGCAAGCGATTGTCGCTTACGAGGACCAGCGATTCTTCAGGCATCTTGGGATTGACCCAGTCGGAACTGCTCGTGCGGTGATGTCGTTTTCAGCTCTCGGGGGTGGTAGCACCATTACCCAGCAGGTGTGGTCTGTAACTACTTGAATTGTTTATTGTGCAGAAAATGTGTTTGATGGTTTCTTTCAACATGTGATTTTGTTTAATTTTATTATTTTTGGAATTTTTATTTATTTATTTATCAAAATTTCCGTCATCATCGAAATTATTGGTGTCTAAAGAGAAGTTTTATTTACTTTTGGTGGTTCGGTCATAGCTCAGATGGTAAAGCGGCATGGTGGAGGTGGGTTAGGCACTAAGTTGAATTTCCTCCTCCCGAAGACAAATATGAAAAATAAAAAAGAAAAATGAGAAGGGTGCTTGATAGATTAATATTAAGGGGACAGAATATGAATAAAGGAAGTTACAAACAGCAGTAGTTCACTGAGTCAGTTTGCGGTTTAGAATAAAGAATAAATGGCTAGGACCAAGTGGCATTATTGGTGTCATTTAAGGAAGCAGTCGTGCGTGGAGCATTTTACGAAATCAAGATAGTTTTAGGCAATAAAACAGGGGGAGAAAGGGTGTTACTGCGTTGAAAGCCAATCTTCTTGGAATAAGGTGTGCACCCATGTTTGACCAGCACTTGTAGTTATTATTTCTTACTTGTGTGGCTAATGTCAGCGTTGAATTAACTATAATCTTTGGGCGCCAATTAGAATCAATTTGGTGGAGAGAGTTTCATAGTCAACCAATCTGGAATTGGGAGGTAACAAATGGAGGAAACTAAAGCAAACCATCTTCACCCTCACCATTACGCTTTGCATCAAACCCTTCTTTCTTCTTCATTCCATCAAACCTCTGTATGGGATATTTCTCGTTCTTCTCAACCATCTTTCTAGTCTTTCCTCTTGTCTCCGGCCTTCCATCCTCAGAGTTCATACATCCAAATTTCACAGTATCAGAATATCAAGTTATTGACAACCAAGGTGCTTTCTTGTCCTCTCGTAATGGAACATTCATGGCTGCTATCACCAGTCCTGTTCCTCAAAAAACCAACTTCTACCTGTGTGTCATTCATGTGGCATCGAGCGCAATCATTTGGTCTGCTAACCGTGATGCTCCCATCTCAGCGTCTGGTACAGTCTCTCTTACCTCCTCAGGGATTACAATAGCTGATCAAAATGGGAATCGCAGATGGTCAACTCCAGCTTTTCAGTCGTTGGTATATGGATTGCTGTTGACAGAGATGGGTAATCTTATCTTACTTGATAAATCCAATGGTTCTCTTTGGGAGAGTTTCCAACATCCCACTGATACCATTGTGATTGGGCAACAATTACCTGTGGGGGCATATCTATCTAGTGCTGTATCGGAGATGGACTTATCATCTGGTGATTACAGGCTCACAATAAGTACTTCTGATGCCTTACTGCAATGGTACCAGCAGACATACTGGAAACTGTCAATGAACACACAAGCATTTACCAACTCCAATTATGCTGTGGAATACATGGTGATAAACAGAACAGGTCTTTATCTCTTGGCACATAATGGATCAACGGTTGTTATCCAGGTCTTCTTCGAGCCAGCAGACTTCCGAATTGCCAAGTTGGGTATATCAGGGAAGTTTCATGTCAAAAGATATTCTCGTTCCAACTGGGTGGAGGAACTTTTGGGGCCTGATGATGATTGCAAACTTCCATTCATTTGTGGCCAAGTTGGATTGTGTACCGGCAACACAGGGTCCAGTAACCCAATTTGTTCATGTCCATTGGGTTTCCGTGCAGGTTCACAAAACATGACTGGCTGTGTGCCCAGTGATGATTCTTACTCTCTGCCATTTGCTTGTAACACAACTAATAATGACAGTCGGTTAAACTCATCACAGGTTTCATATTTGTGGCTTGGCAAGGGTACAGAGTATTTCTCCACCAGCTTCTCTGACCCTCTAAAGTATGGCGTGAACTTGTCAGTTTGTGAAGATCTCTGCTCAAGGGACTGTTCTTGCTTGGGGATTTTCTATGGGAACTCTTCTGGTTCTTGCTATGCACTTGAAAATAAGCTGGCGTCCATAATTTCAAGCAGTGACGGTGGAATTGGCCTGCAGGGCTACGTCAAAACTCTTGCTGTTCGGGTCAGTACAACAAATTCTAATGGTGCAAACAGCTCTAGTAATGCAAGACAAAAAGTTCCTGTAGCTGCTGTGGTGCTTTTACCTTTCACTGGGTTCTTTCTGTTAGTGGTACTGGGTTTCCTCTGGTGGAGGAGATGGGGACTCTCCATGAGCAGCGACATAAAGTTACACCGCAGCAACTCACATACTTCTGAAGACCTGGATTTTTTTTGCATCCCGGGCTTACCTAAAAGGTTTTACTATGAGGAGCTTGATGCAGCAACTGATCACTTTACGACTCAGGTTGGATCAGGTGGGTTTGGTGCTGTATACAAGGGTACACTGCCTGATAAAACTGTTGTGGCCATAAAGAAGTTAACCAACTTAGGTGTTCAGGGGAGAAAAGATTTCTGCACCGAGATCGCAATTATTGGAAATATTCACCATGTTAATTTGGTTAGACTGAAGGGGTTTTGTGCCCAAGACAGACAACGCCTACTGGTCTACGAATATATGAATCTAGGTTCACTGGACCGGACTCTGTTTGGCAGTGGAGTAGTCTTGGAATGGCAAGAGAGGTTTGATATTGCGCTTGGAACAGCACGTGGGCTTGCATATTTGCATAGTGGATGTCAACACAAGATCATCCATTGTGATGTCAAACCGGAGAACATTCTCTTGGACGATCATCTTCAAGCAAAAATCTCTGATTTTGGGCTCTCAAAGCTTTTGAGCCCGGAGCAGTCCGGCCTGTTCACAACCATGAGAGGCACTCGTGGCTATCTTGCGCCAGAATGGCTAACTAACTCCTCAATTTCTGAAAAAACTGATGTCTATAGTTTTGGAATGGTTTTACTTGAACTTGTGAGTGGAAGGAAAAATTGCTCACCACGGTCCCAAAGTCATAATGATGATAGTAGTAATAGCAATGGTGGCCACTCTTCATCATCATCAGGGTCAGCACTTGTTTATTTTCCTTTACTTGCGTTAGAGATGCATGAAGAAGGGAAGTACTTGGAACTTGCTGACCCAAGGCTACAAGGGCGGGTGAGAAGGGAAGAGGTGGAGAAATTAGTGCGCATCGCTTTGTGTTGTCTTCATGAGGATCCAGTGCTTAGGCCAACTATGGTTAGTGTTGTTGGAATGTTGGAAGGTGGGATTGCTTTGGTTCATCCAGTAATGGAATCTCTAAACTTCTTGCGCTTTTATGGGCGTAGGTTTACTGAGGCTTCCACAATAATGGAGCCAAATCGTTCTATGCTGTATCCATTAGCAAATGCTTCTTCGAGCACAGCTAGTGGCATTGGTACTGGTTTTTCATATATCTCTTCCCAGCAGATCTCTGGCCCTAGATAGTGTTGAATGCCTAAGATTTTTGCCACTTCCATATAGGTCTCTGTAAACGATCATGTAACGTATGTTACTAGGGATCCTAGTTATCGAGTTCTCTTAAAATTGGAAGGTACCGTACTATTCTTACATTGTGCCACAAGTCTCAAAATCGATTTTGCGACTGTGAATTCTCCCATTGGTGTAAAGGGTTCTTCTCATGTATGACATTATATGTAAACAAAAGATTGGTTCAGTCATTGTATTTTACCTTATGAGTGTCTTTATGTTGTTATTTCTAATCATAAAGATTGGTGGTATGGGAATATGCTCGACTTTCTAGACTTATTTTTGAGTGGTTAATGCAATGCAGAATGCGAGTCGTCATTATTTGTTTCCTTTATAACTACAGGGTCCTTTTTTGCAACCTAATCACCATAACTATTTTCCTTCATTATTGCATAGGTACTCTGTATTGTTTGACATCTATTTGTAATATCTGTATTTTTATTTTCTTGTCCGGGATGTTTGATCAGTACGAGTACTCGAGTGGTTTCAGCTTGTCAAAGTACAACTGGTTGTCACATTAAGGTGCCAGAATTTTGATTAGTTCTATGAAAATTGGCTTGGTCAGTAAGGCAGTTGTCGTAGCCAGGAGCTACAGGCCTCCATAAGGTCACTATTGTTTGGCTTATATTTGCCATTTGGTCGACCTAATTAGGCCACAGCTCTGCCATCGTTTTCATTCACTGTCATCCCAGGGATGTTTGACTCTTTAAAGTTCCCCAATTAGCTCACTTGGGCATAGTTGACAAAAATGCTTGGCCATCTTGGTTTGTCATTTCAATTTTGTTGTAGATCTAAAAGCTTGATATACTTCATGAGATTAGCTAAAAGTTAACCACAAGTCTTTGATTCATCAGTTGAGCTATTCATTTGTTAGATTCAAGCCGGCTGCCATAGGTGATGATGTAGAAGCTGATGAGTTTTTTTTTTTAATGCTGTACCGAAAATTGCTTCTGAACATAGTAGTAGTAGTTTGTTAGAAGCCTACATTTACAAGTTTGTGCGGAGGTCTCATTGGCAGTCTTACCAAAGGCCTGCAAAGTGAAAAAAAAAAAGAACTTGGACGAGGGGAACATTTGTTCGTTCTTGGCCAGTGCACGATAATATTTTGTGAAGCAGTGCACTCCCATCAAGGGTTAATGGACGATGATGACACATTTATCTCTTTATGCGATATTTAAGTAATTGACATAAAAGATAGAAGCCAATGCCTGGCCATGATAATACTCAAACAAAGTCTCTTTCCTGTAGTTGCTTTTCACAATTTAGGATCTTGAATTTAACTTGAATGTGCTTATTTTGACATAACACTTTTATCCAAAAGGAAACATTTGATTGCTTCACTATTTATAAGGGACTTTTTCCTCTCGCTCTTCCTTTTAGGTTTTAAGCCCTAGCCCTAAATAGTTGTTCTGTGATTTAATCATCCTGTGCCTTTGAAACCCTTGACTTGAGATAAAATATGATGCTTGTTTTCTAATTATCTTCTTTTAACTGATTTGAAGACTCTGCCTTTGGATTTATGCCAGTTGTTTTCTTACTGCCTTACATCACAGCTTGTCAAAAACACCTTTCTAAAGAATGAACGCACTTTGCCAAGAAAAATAGTTGAGATGGTGTTGGCGCTAGCATTGGAGAGGACAATGTCAAAAAGAAGAATTCTGAGCTGTTATGTGAATAAGGTTTGATAAACTATCCTTTTATAAATCCTATTTATTAGGCAATGCTATATTTTCTATCTGCCATTTGTATAGTTTGTGTTAGGAAAGCGGATATTGGGAGGGGGAAGGTGGGATGCTTATTGATTTTCTTGTAAGATCATGTCTTTCAATGAGCTTATTTCTGCACCAAACGGTTTTTAAGAGAAGATGTTATAAGTATTTCCTGTCTTTATCATTACATCCACTCGCGGATGGAGCTTATTACTTGGAAAAATTGGAGATGTTATGTTTTCATTTTATTTCTTGAAGATGTTATAAGTAATTTCTTGATCCCGTTCTTCCTATACTTCTGTAATGGAACTGATATTTCGGTTTTGTTAGTGGCAGCGTTTTTTATTCTTACAGTGTTTTTTTATGTAGTCCCTCTTGTACTTTAAACTCTTTGAAGCTGACAGTGAATGCTTTCACTAGTTCATGCACTCTGTATTGAAGGACTCAATATGACTACTCTACCTTTGCTCACCTATTTTCGTACAATTCTTATTGGATAAGTTTGTAATAGATATAAGACAAAATTGCAGATTTACTGGGGACATGGTATTTATGACATTAAATCAGCATCAATCTTCTATTTTGGGAAGCATCCATCTCTTCTTAGTTTAGGGGAGTCTGCAATGCTTGCGGGGATTATACCTGCCCCAGAACTTCGATCACCACTCAAGGATCTTAGCAGGTTAGTGTGCTATTCATGGATTTATCTTAGTTTAGTAGTCCGTTCCCTACTGCAATCAATGAATTTTGCACTCTTAGTCCCTCTTCCCTTACCAAAATCTGGATCCTCGCTTTCTACATAGGGGAAAGACCTTCCAAGTTAGAGTCTTAAGGAGGATGGTGGAAGTTGGCTCTCTTGATATCGAAACAGCACTTTTGGTGATGAAACAATCTATTCAACTGCGTGTTGAAATGTCAAAATATGCTGATATGCTGCTGCACCCGTTAGCTTTTTCCAACGAGGTAATCCCTTTTTGACTGTTTTTGATGTCAATTTCCTTCCAAATACAAGAAAGCCTCTGCCATAGCAATTTTAGTGACCTTGATAATGAATTACATTAAAGAAACAAAGAAAAACATTTTTGGTTGTGCATTTATAAGACGTGGAATATCTATAGCAGTAATTATCATCAGTACATGTTCATAAGTAAGTTTACCACTGTCCTCCAATTTGTAAATGCATATGCAGCTGATCCTATGTGGCTTTGCACCATAATGAGCCGAATCTGAATATTCTTTTATCACTTTATTCTTTCTTTTCTTCCTCGTCTTAAAACCATTCTATACAAAGATGTGAATAGAATCAATTTATATTCACTCCAGGTACCCCCTCACTACAAACAAACTGGTTCCTTTCTTTCCCCTCTTTTTCTTTGCCTTTTCTTTTCTTCTTTTTTCCTTAAATGATTTCTCTCCATTTATATATTTTGGGCTCTTAGGAGAAAAAAGGGAAAAGGTGCTTCCGGCCCTGTCTAGATGTTTTCCGAAAGTTCAATTGATCATATCTGACTTGCATATAAGTTGGGAAAAATCTCATACCTATGAGCAGGATAGCTGTGGACTGGCATACAATACGATGTCTGATTGAGGAAAGACAAAATCAAAACACGGTATTCTATTAATTCTTTAGAGTGATGCTATCTTGTCATTTATAGTGGCCTCCAACTCTTTTGTTGGTCATCCTATTCAAGCTGATGAATATGTACTCTGCAGAATGTTAAAAAAAGAGAAAAGAAAAGAAAAGAAAAAGAACAAAAAGGAAAAAGAGATGATGCAATCTCAAGTTGCATACTCTTGATAACTTTCTTTCTTCCTTTTTATTCTTTGGTGTCGCATTATCTTAAGAAACTATACTAGATTGTACCCTTTTTCTGAGCCTTTTCCATGCTGATTTGATAGTAACCTGTCCAAGATTTTGATTGATTTTCACACTAGAAACTTGATGCGTCCAACAAACTTGAACAAGTAACGCCCACAACTTTAAAGGACATATGGGACTGGGAAAAGGAGAGCAGGGCACGTGAAGCATGCGAAGATATGGAAAGATGGGCCATTAAGGTGCGGTTGATTGACCATGGAACTTCAGCAAAACATTCTGGTTGCAGTGAAAAACGGATGTTTCCTAGGTAGTAAATAGTATCGATTGTTTTTTAATTTTTATTATCGCACTTTTTTAATCCAATCTCTATATAAACTTGATATCCTCACCAGCAGTATGCAAATTCCATCAAGCCTTCCTTTACCGTTTTAAGAGGCATTAAACCATAGTATTTCTGCTTCTGTGCATTGTCTTAAGTTTTCTGTGATATTTTCTATGATATGGCTAATGTTAAGCCAGGTCCTTCTTGAAGCGGCTTCGGGGATAATAAGAAAAATATCATTGATTATGGTTTGTAAAAGTATTAAATTTATGTAAATGTATGACCTTTTTTTTCTCAAATTTGCTATTTTATCCTGCTGTCCTTCAAAACATTCATAAAACGTTTACAACATAATGTATAAAATGCGTGTGAGGCAAGAACAAAAAAATTGTTAAATTTTTATTTTTGATCAAATCGACCTATTTGTTAATCAAGAAAAATAAACAAAGAAAAACTAAAGTTAAAAAAAGAAGAAGCAAATAATGAGAAAAATATAATGTTTAACTGTTGAAAGGAGAGCTTTATTGTGAAAAGGTCGTTGTTTCGCTCCAACTTGCCTTGACGAGAACGTTAGGTTGCATGACTGAAATTTAATTACTAACGTTGCTTTTAATTTTTTCTAATATGTTTTTTTCGTTCTTTTGTTTTAAGAGATAAGGTACAAATGTTATGTACTGAAATATGATAGGTTTATGTAGAGTCTTATCAAAATTTTCCACAAACATACTAATGTAATAGGTTATATTTTCATATATTAGAAAGGCAAACGGAGTGATGTAGACATATAAGGGGTTTGACTACATTGTTCATTAGGTTGATCTTTTGGATTGAAACTCAAGTTTATGACAAGTGATATTAGAGTTAAATTATTACCATCTAGGAGTAAGTAGCGGGTCCACCCAATGGCGCTTGTGACAACTACTAATGTTAAGTAGTGGGCCCACCCAATGGTATTGAAGCCTCAATTCCTATGATTGAAATAGATATTCAAGACAGATATAGGAAAATAAGACAGATATTGCAATAATGAGGAGAGTTAGAAGTAAGATAATTGTGAAAAAATAACAACAATAACAGAGAGAATAAAAGAAGCAAGTACGAAGAAACTTAAGAAAGCTCGTGTTTGCTTTCTTATAGGTTATATCCTACTATGCCACTATATAGGCGGCTGAGTTACAGAAGACAAAAGTGCAAGTTGCTCGGTAACAGATGCAACTTGCGGAAAACTTGTCTTCTACACAAGTGGTTCTGCAAAACCATAAGCGTGAGTCCTTTCAACAAGAGGGCCCGCACTCCTCTAGCTTTTCAGAACACCCCTCTAGCTTTTCATCCCGATGTGCTGAACCCACTGACTATTTCTTCAAGATCAACGTCGGCTCCTACACCATAGGTTGTTGTGTCTAGATGCTCGTTGCCTTCCAAGTCCAGCCAAGAGAGAGCAGCCGCATCTTCATAATTTTAATTTTTTTTTACAAACTTATCAGTGGTGAGGTTAATTTCTTGGGCAGCATATAAAGGGAAGTCCTCTTCCATTTCAAAGTGGATAATCAGTTAGCTCAACGTTGAAGTCTTGGACATGGAGCGGTCTAGGGGGCACTGGCTCTTCTTTCACTTGAACATGTGATTGTATCATAGGCAGTAACTCTGGAAACACATCGGGACTGAAATCAACCTGTTCATGTTGCATGGCTGGTTCCTGCACTAAACGTGTTGATGACTCAAATCTCAAAGGGCTTGAACACCCAACTGTTGCGTGAAATGCTTCTTTCTCTTCTGCGTAATAGGACTGGACAATATTAAGATAACTGTCTGGTGGAGAAGGGAGGTGAGGTCCCGGTGTAGAAACATCAAAAGGTGAACATGACCATTCAAACCAAGCATGGTAATCATCCTGTGGAAGATACCTTGGAGTTATTTCTTGAGATGAAGTATCATCAATGGTGGTACATAATCCTGAGTCCTCAAAGGAGGTAGTAACTCCAGAAGAGACAAATGAATATGTTGTTAAAATGCCAATATTGCTAATTGTTGAAGTCCCACATCGGATGCAAAAGAGGACCTTGGCTGCATATATGTGGGGTGATACCACCAACTATTGCCTTGTGATTTTGGTTAGGATAGAGTCGCTTTTCAACACTAATTGCGTACAAGTAACCTACCACCCCCTTTATAGAATAGGCTCAATTTGTCCCTACTGAACCAGTGGCCGGCCACGGTAGGGAAAGAATGCCCGGCGGCACTCAAAAGGTCGGCTGGAATGTGTAAAGATAGATCTAGGGTATACAAAACCGAAGCTGGCCTTCCCTTAGCCACCTTACCGCAAGGCCACCTAGGCGTTGTTGGTGGTATGTCTGAAGTCAACAACTAAATTGAATGGCCTTCAGACAAGTAGATCGGCTTCCTCCGATCTTGTCTATGGCTGGAGCGGAGTGGTTTGCCGCTGGGCAGCTTTGATCGGAGAAAGAATGGGGAAACAAGTGGCTGTTTTTTGAACTAATGCTTTCTGATTTGGGTCCCTTTGGATGGGGAGCCTCCTCCCCTATTGATAGAATTCTAGTAGGCTAAAGTGTTAAGTTTCTAGTAAATTAGTAAGGACAAATATATAAACTAACTATTATGTTCATGTTGTTGATGGTTAATAGGTTTTCTTATTAGTTCCTAAAGTTCTCTTGGTGTTAGTATAAAAAAAATGCTATGGAAAAAACGAAGTTATGAGAATGAAAGTAAGGGTAAAACACAAAACAGTTTTTATTTGTGAGATAACTAATTTTGTGTATATTGTAATTCTCTTTCATCATAGTTAAGAATTGTTTCTTAAGTTGAGAATGTAAGAATATTTTGAATTTTGTAATTTTTGTATGTATTTTCTTAATTGATATTTTCTTTATATGTGTAATGAGATCCTAACGATTTTGTGAACTTGAGAATCATAGATTTTTAACATAAAGGTAACGGTGAAAGGCAAGTTAGCCTTCTTTTCAACCTTTTCATTTATACCTGTATTTTTTTTTTCTCTGAGGAAATCTCACATATTTCTTTAAGTTTAACCCTGAAATAACTATGCATGGTCTTTAGGCATTTTTATATTTTGGCCAAACCCTTGCACAACTCTGTTTGATCGTGGCTTTGGAGACCTTTCCAACAGATGATTAACTTTGATACCAAATGTTAGTGAGGTGTATATTTTATTGAGCACGGCAAGTTGGTTGCACGATCCCACTGCATTCATCAATTGTGGCTTTGGTCAACTCTTGCGTCTCTTGGAGCCCTTTCCACTTGATGATTGTCTTTGATACCAAATATTAGGTACATATTTTATAGAGCACGGCCAGTTGGTTCCACGACAGCCACTGCATTCATCAAGACCGATGAACAAAATGAGCCCGATCTGATTATTTATTTGCCACTTTCTTCTTCTGTTCCCGATCTGATTATTTGCCACTTTCTTCTTTCTCTTTTCCTCGTCTCTCCAAACCATGGTATTCAAAGATGTGAACCGAATCAATTTAGATTCACTCCTTAAACAAACTGTTTCCTTTCCTTTCCCTCTTTTTCTTTGTTTTTCTTTTCTTTCTTTGTTGGACTCTATCTCACATCGGTATCATATATCAAGTTTTTTAACTTTATTAATAATGTTATCCTTATCCCTTACAAGGTCTTTTAAGGGGATTAAGCTCGCTTGGAATCTGTCTCACATTGGTCATGGATGTCAAGTTTCTTGGCTTTATTAGTAGCGCTATCCTTACCCCTTATAAGACTTTTAAGAGAATTAGGTCCACTTGTCCTTCTTAAATTGATTTCATTATGTAAAGAAACTACTAAATTGCACTCTTTTTCTTAGCCTTTTCCTTACTGTACTTGACTTAAAAATAGTCTCCAACAAACTCAACCAAGGAACGGAAATTGTCTTTTAATTTTTGTCATCGTTATTAAACTAAATTCTATATAACCCGGATATCCTCATCGCAAATATGCTAATTCCGGTATTTATTCTTCTTTACTATTTTACCATTTTAACAGGCATCAAACCTCAGTGTTTCTTCTTTCGTGCATCGTCTTAAGTTTTCTGTAATAGGATGTTGTCAAATAACAAAAACATTTTTAATAGGCCACTGGGCATTGAATTCGAATCGAATTTGACAGTTTGTTGTCACATCTGATCCGTTGATCCGGAAGGTGACCTGTAATCCACATCCCGAGGATCATTGAAGATCATTGGCAAGCATTATTGTCAAACATAGTGTCAGAAGCCATTTGCTCCAACTTGGAGCATTTCCAGACCCCAAGGTTGCTGCGTCCGCAATCTAAATATTTGAAGATTTCAACGTCGACGAATTAATTATTTAATTTACAAAAGACAAGAATATATTTATATATAAAGGATAGGAGAAAACAGGGTTCTTTTTAAATGTGAGAAAACATTGATTACATTGATTGAAAACGCGTACCTGCCTCAGATGAAACAAGATTTTACCGAAGCCAATCAACTAACACGCTATCTTTTATATTTGGCATTGAATTGGCTGCCAACCACTAGTACCCCAGATGAAATCTGATTTTATTCTCAAAGGTACCAATCATTAGTAACTACCTCACGTAAAACATGATTCTGGAAGCCACTCGACTATACAATCTACCTTTTATGTTTGGCTTGAGTTCTCCACCAACCATTAGTGATGGGAGCCAAGAAACAGGTTAAGACCACGGTGAATCTAAATATTTAAGATTTCATGAACCAATTATTGAACGTTTTAGAGTGAAAATTAATAAGGCTATATTAGCCTACTTAGATTATTTAAATATATTTCAAGTATATCTTATGAATATTTTAAAAGTAATCCTTTATGTATTAATAAATATTCCTAGTAGTTGTTTGTTAGAATTCTTAACAGGACTTAGTTAAGAATTTTTTTTATTTTTTATGTTAGTTTAAAAAGAAAAAATCATTAAAAAACCTAGAGGGTTGAAAAGAGGACTGCACCTTTTGAGGAACGGCAACCATAAAGTATTACTTTTTATAATAGCAGCTAGTTAAGAGAAAATTTATATATCCATACTAAAGATGCAACCTTATGAGGGAGCTGTTATGAGTATTAAGAACCATTGTAAGAGAGCTGTGAAATCGGTCTTGTAGTTAGAATTTTTGTATTCTCTCGTAGAACTGTCACAAAATGAGAAAAGGCTAGTAACTAAGCTAATTATGATAGATGTAAGACATTGCATTGATCTAAATCACTTTAAATTTTGATACAGCTCCTAATGCTTTTTACCACAACAAGAGAGTTTGACTGCGGCTTCGATGGAGAAAAATAAATTGATATGGTAGTCATTTGTGAGTAAGCACTCAATAATATCATTTAAAATCCAGCGACAAAAACAAAACAGGAGGACTCGGTGGAGTCACGGCCAGCGGGTTCTACGTGACCGACCGCATTTATTATGAATTAAAATACTGAAATTATAATCAAACGTCACTGCAAGGCGACACTCGAGCTCGAGAAACTTGTATCACTGTGGGAGCTTATTAAATTTACGGTACCGAAACTCCCCATAGGTTTTTGTTGAATATTTGGCTGGATTTTGATCGTCCGTAAGCGCTGGAACTGGCCCTATGGTGGTCTTCTGGGGGGGTACAACAAATACTGCCCATGACATGCGAGTTCGTTCCTTGTTCACCAAACTCCTGTGAAGAACACTCTTATACTTACCGTTGCTCAGCACCTGCAACAAAAATCTAGTGAGTGGGACGACAAAGGAATAAACCAGAACTGTGTTGCTAACTCCTGTTGTTTCTTGCAATAACGTTTTCGTATACAACAGTAGTACTACGTCAGTCTGGGCAAGAAAGGGAGTATATATACCTCGATCTGATCACCAACATGGACGAAAAGTGCATCTTGCAAATAGTTGACAGCAACCCAGTCACCGTCTCTGGAAACCTCAAGGCCTGGGACGTCGTTGGGAACGAGTAATGTGAGGGCGGACATGTCAGTATGAGGTTCAACTCCTAGAGCCATTTCAGGTTGTGGGCAAGGTGGGTAAAAGTTTATTTTCATCTCCAGCTCTATATCCTCATCTCCTAAACTGGACTTCAAAGCCTTCCCTTCCAAACCTAGCGCCTCCGAAAGCAGCTGCAATAACTTGTCTGTTACTCTTAACATCTCTTTGTTATATTCTTCAGTGATTTCCCTATTCAAGTATGCATGATATCAGTTATTATATCAGCAAATAATCGCATGCCTGCGGTACATCTTTCGGATACGAACAAAAAAAGAGCAAAAATGGGACATCAAAGTAAGAGATCTCAAAGGTATCGATGTTGTATTTTCGCATAGACTTTGTGAGGAGAAGGGCAGTGAGAAGGGTCAACAGATACCTGTAAGCAGGAGGATTTTTGGGCCATACATCGAGATTGACCTTGTGAGGAGGAGCCATCATGTGGAAGAAATAGTCAATCCACTCTAGTTTCTCCTCGAGGTTTTTCGTCATCTTTGTGCCATACCCTTCGAATTTTCCACTCGCAGCGTCGTTGGCATAGGCCTCCTTTTCCTTTTGTGGGAGGCCAAAGAACTCCTGCCCTACGTCCTGCAGCCGTTGGATCAAAGATGGTGATATGCCGTGATCGGTAAGGAGGAAGAACCCCCAATCATGGCAGGCCTTGTCCACTTCTTTCACGAGGACATCATGCGGCTGGGAGAGTGAGATGACAGGCACATCGATCCCCTGCACGGCCTTGGTGTTCTCCGGCCGCTCGTGGGCTGGTCGGATGAACTGCTTCGGCAGTTCTTTGAGCCCACCAAAAGCCAAGGCCTGCACTCTCTCAATATCCATTGTGTTCCTTTGTGAAAAATATAGCTCAGGGCGTTGCTCGAAGCCAATTTGAATATCACCATGTTCCGTGGTTGCATATTTATTCTTGGTTCCTCCTAATGGTAGGTTTATCTACCTAAGGCTGCATCTTTTCCTTGAGATGCATCTACCATTCAAGCGTTGAATAGGAGGGAAGGATTGAGAAACCACATGACTTTTGTGGGAGAAAATTTGATTCTATAACAATGTGGACTATTTCACAATAGAAAATATTAACAAGCTGGATTAATCTCAATAGAAACAATGAAGGAACTGAAAGAATAAGATTTCACAGTAATTTCAATAACCTTATTCAACACTGGAGAACCATGAAAACATTCGGGTGGTTGAATGAAGACGGGGGACCTGAAATCTGTTTCGGGCTTATGGGGGCCCGTCTAACAAACTCAACTTTAACGAAAATATGGGACTGGGAAAAAAACACCTGGACACGTGAAGCATGGACCATTAAGGTGAAGTTAATCGGCCATGGCTCTTCAGCAAAATATTCTGGTTGTAGTGAAAAACGGATGTTTCCTAGGCAGTGCATTGTAAGGATTGTCTTTTAATTTTTATTATTGCACTTTGTAAAACCAATCTCTTTATAAACCACATATCCTCACCAACAGTATGCTAATTCCACCAAGTCTTTCTTTACCATTTTAACGGGAGTTAAACCATAGTATTTCTGCTTCATTGCATCGGCTAATGTTAAACCATGTCTTAGTTGAAGCGGCTTCTGGGATAGTAAGAAAAAGTATCATTTGGTTATGGTTTGTAAAGCATTAAATTTGATGCAAATGTTTTTGACCTTTTTCTCAAATTTTCTATTTTATTTTGCTATCCTTCTAAATATTCATAAAACTTTTACAACATAGAAGCATAAAATGTGTATTAGCTCCCCCCCTCAACAAAAAAAAGAACATTGTTAAGTGTGCACTTTTATCATATCAACCTATTTTGTTAATCAAGAAAAAAAAAGTTGAAAAAATAAAAAATAAAACAGATAATGAGAAAATTATGCGTTGAAAGGAGACCTTTATTTTCAAAACATTATTTTGAAGATTATGTGTTTCCCTGCAACTTGCTTGACAACAAAGTTGGATTGCATGACTGACAGGTATGTCATCCATTACGTTTCCTTTTTTTTGCTACTAACATTCCTTTTAATTTTTTGTAATATGTTTTTTCTCGGTCATTTGTTTTAAGATATAAGGTAAAATGTTATGTACTAAAATATCATAGTTTATATGAAGAATCTCATCAGTTTTGTTCACAAATACACTAGACTATATGACAAAAGTTAGAAATATATAAAGAACTCCCACCTTACCTCCTACAGTCATTGGATCAAGTGGGTGATACGCCGAATCATGGCAGGCCTTGTCCACTTCTTTGAATGAGATCACGATATTTTATTTATTCAATGTTATATTAATTCATCAATACATCGAGATATTTTATTTATTCACTGCGATCTCAATTCGAGCCGAATCTAGCAGTGAAGTGACATATTACCTATCATCCACATCCTGAAGATCTTTTGAAAACCATTGCGGTAAACATGTTGTATAACTCAATTAATATATATATAAATATACATACATACTTTTTTAATAAAAATCATCACGTTTCCACCGATTGGATCAGTATTATGGAACTAAATAGGTCACTGGGCATTGAATTCGAACCGGATCTGGCAGTTTAAAGTGACATATGACGTGTCACCCACATCCCGAAGAATATTGAAGATCACGGGTAAAGTACAGCATTTTTGACATGGAAAGCGTCAGAAGGCACGCGCCCAGACTGGGAGCATTTCCAAAGGCATGCTGTAACGATGAGGCTGTGGCCGAGGAAGTTGCGTCGGCAGTCTAAATATTTTTGGATTTCCACGTCGACGAAGTAATTATTTAATATACAAAAGATAAGAATACATTTATATATAAAGGATAGAAGAACACATCGTTCTTTTTAAATGTGAGAAAACATTTATTACAAAGGTCGAAAACAAGTAAGTACCTCATGTGAAACAAGATTTTATCGAAGCCACCGGATCATTAGTGATTGGAACCAAGAAGCAGGTTAACACCATCGTGAATGTAAATATCTCAAGATTTTAACGTGGATGAATCACTTATTTAATGTTAAACACTTGGAGTAAGAATTAGTAAGGTTAAATTATTTTATTTAGATATATCCTAAATATATTTTAGGTATATTATAAGAATGTGTTAGAAATCATTCTCTTTCGCACTACTAAATATTCCTAAGAATATCCAATTAAAATTCTTGATAGTATCAAGTTATGGTTCTCTTTGTGTTAGTCTAAAAAGGAAAGAGCATAAGAAAACCTAGAGGGTTGAAAAGAGAGTTGTACTTTTTGAAAGTGGCAACTGGAGAGTGTTGCTTTGAATAATAGTCACTACTCAAGAAAGAATCAAGTATATAGATATTGAAGACAAAACTTTATGAGGAAGTTGTTATAAGTACGAAGAACAATGGTATGAGAACTATGAGTAAGTCATCTAATCAATATTTTTAGATTTTGTTGAGAAAACTTAATAAAAGGATAAGGACTCGATAGTTTCTTTGATGGCAGTAGACAAACATATTTAATTAGTTTAAACCACCTTAATCTTGTATCTCTTGTGTATATACAACTTGAATTATTCATGATATATTCATGATATATTCATGCAATGAGTTGTCTTCCGCGGCATTCAATAAGTTTTTGACTTTCATTTGAAAAACCAAAAAAAAAGGATAACAGTGATAATCTGCGTAGTGCTTTTTACCTCGACAAGAGAGGTTAGCTACGGTCTTCACTGAGAAAACTAAATGATATGGTATTTATTCAAGGGAGCACTCAACAATATTATTTAGAATCTAGTGATAAAAGAAAAATAGGAAATTAGGTGGGCCTCGGCTAGTTGGTTACACATGACCGAAGACAATTGTTATTTTTTGTTTTTATGAATATGTGACCAGATGCAATTATTACAAATAAAAATACAAAAATTATAATCAAACATCACTCCTACGAGCTCGTGAAACTCGTATCGCTATGGGAGCTTATTAAATTTACGATACCGATACTTGAAGAACAGCTTCCAAATAAGCAAACAATTGCCAGGTTCCTCATACAACTGCTCTGCCACGTCCTTTGCCAGCTCAACATATCTCGTTAACTCGACTGTCTTAATAGTTTGGAAGTTTGATAGTTTTAGCCGTTATACCAACCTTCTTGATTTACACCTGATCTATTTTATTAAACAGTTTAGCTGATTGTAATTCATGTGTACTATATAAGGACTCCACGATCATTGTAAGCATTATTGTGATCAATATAATTCTCGCACTTTATCAGAGTAATCTAGGCTGTTTTCTCGCTTTTCCTTAATTCTTTTTGGTATCAAAGTAGGCCTTCTGCTCTACTTACTTTTGCCGGAATCCATGGAAGACAAGCCTACTCACCCCTTTCCCAATGGTATCACATCGTTAATTTTGTCTCATTGAAGTTGGTTGAAGCCAATTACATCCTGTGATTGAGATAGAAAAAGTGTCTTTTTCAAACCTAGCGGATGATTAGTTTTCCCACTTGAAAATACCTCCTCCACTTGCCAAAATCACTCTGGATGGTATTGAGGCAACCAATCTTCTTCTTGGACAATGGGAATAGAGTGACAATCTCACTTGTTCTTGGCTCATCAACATCCTTTCAAAGGAGGTTGTTGGATTGGTGTTTGAGTTGTATCATTCAATAGATGTGTGGTGCATAATCACCAACCATTTTGCAAAACAGATTGGAGTTCATGGATATGAAATTTAGCCAAAGCTCCATCATATTAAAAAAGATAGCAAACCTTTGCATACTTACCTTTTTAAGTTTCAAGCATTGTGCAATCAATTAAACACAATTGGCAAGCCACTTTTCAATTCTGATAAGAACTTCATATTCATATAAAGACTTGAGAAAGAGTATGAATTCTTCTTGGCGGCCATGATCAGGCCACTAATTTCCTTCAATCAAGCTCAATGAGGAATATGTAAAGATGATCACATGCAATGCAATTGGATTCGGTAGCAATTACACCAAACTCCCATCATCAATGAGGAGGTCCCTCAGGCCAACCAAAGGACGAGTGAAGGTGGGTGATGGCCCATCTCACAAATCCCCTCAAGGCTCCTTCATCCAAGGACCTCATGTTAAGCTCATTGAATATGGTCTTAACTATTCTTTGAAGTTCCTAACTCTTTTACTGCACATTGGTAATTTTTGTTATGGGTTAGCAACAATATCATCGATAGGTTTAGTAAAACTAGTTGTCAAAGGATTTGGAGAAGTTATAGCCTTCCACGAGATGGGGGAGGAGACACCAAGTATAAGCACATAATGGGTCAATGGTGTAATCTTGGAGGTCATGCTTGTAACCATTGCCAAGGAAGGGCCTGGAAGCTTCAAAAAAATTGGTGGAACGGGTGTGAGAAGGCTCGAATCATACTTACATGAGGCACAAAGGGAGCTTGAGTGGGGAGTTTCATTCCTCTTCCAAAGGATCATAGATGAAGGGACCAAAAGAATTTAGGAAAAGATGGGCACAACAATAATGACTAAGGTTGCCTACATGCTATTATAGGAGTGTAAAAACAAGAAGGGAGGGTTTAGGTCTTAAAGCCGTAGCACCATCAGATATAACATGAATAGCCTGATCAACGTGGGTAAGGAAAGGTACTGCATAGATTCATATGGGTATAAGGTCACTAAGAGCAGTTCAAACTCCATGGTGCACTTTTGGAGCACAACCTTTAGGCAAGGTTATCTGCAAAAAGGGAAATGTTGTTATATGCATGACAAAATATGTTAGAAGAAACTCTTTTGGATCACTAACTCTCTACTAGCAGTAGGCTTTGACATAGGATTTTGCTAGAATTGACTTAAGTTAGCCTAAATGTAATTGTAACAGGGGATGAGAGGAAAATGTTGCATATGTAGTTGAATAACTAAGGAAGCACACATTATGCTGGCAAAGTAGGTTTGGGAAGTTCTTATAAGAATTAGAAGTGTAGAAGGAAACTCAACCTTTGAAATCTACGAACAATAGCTTGTTTTCCTTTTTAAAAATAAAGTTTAGGTGTCCTTCCAATGACACCAAGACTTTATTTTATCCAAAACAACCACAATCCACCACAAATGAGTGAAAATCCATTCATTAATGACCTTATTATATGCTCTAATGTGTTTGCACATAACATAACTCTTGCTTTTACAAAATTGCATGAAGTTTGTTTATTGATAATTTCAAGTAGAACCTGATTAAGGAGTGCATTCCTCACCTCTCTTTTGCTTGCATTAATTCCTTTTAATGCCTATATAGGCTCAAAATTGCTTGCATCAATTCCAGGTTACTTTACGGCCCATGAATAACTTGGAACACAACTATAAGCCTTACTTTTATATACAAAATTAAAATCAAAGTCTTGATTACACATCTTGATCTAATATGATAAGATTGTTGCAATCTATGCCATCAACTTTAGGAGTATGAGCACTTGGTTTATTTCTTTATCTTCCAACTTGTGATACTTTTGTTGCAAGTGATGAGCAATGGGAAGTACAAGAGTTTATTTCTTTATCTATGAAAAAATTCTCCCAAGGAAAGTTATTTTAAGTGAGATTTAGAAGTTTTCAATTTCTATCTTTTCATAGATATAGTAACTTTTCTAATATTGGGATATGCCTCGTGCTTCTGTATTTTAAAATTTATTAATATAATTTACTTTTCCAAAAAAGAAAGAAAGAATGAATACGCATGTCATGGGTGGTGTTCGTTATGCCTCTATAAAAGACCACCATCAGGGCGCTTCTGGTGCCTTTGGATGATCAAAACCTAGCCAAGTATTTAACCAAGACCTTTGGGGATATTGGCATTGCAAGTGATAGACCTTTGGAAGCTTGGCACTACAAATGGTGATACGAGTTCAAATTGGGGGTTGCTTTAAATTATGTCTAGTGGGAAGATTTGTAATAAAGTGGTGGGTCATGTGGAGCTATCTAGCAAAATTGAACATTTATTTTGTTTTTATCCCTAGAAGTCCAATTACATTATTGAGTGCTCCCTTTAAAATATGTTGTCTCAGCTCTAGCTTTTCTCAATCAAAACAACATTTAAGCTATCTTGCTACCCACTCGAGATAACTAACCCATCTTGAATCTGTTATTTCAAAAAGAATTTCAAAACAAGCTAAGAGAACTAACAATTAATAGATGGCTTACCCTAGAATGCAATCCACAAAAAAAGCCAAACATTAATAGTAGCTTGGTGGAGATGAATAGCTTTGAGATTTTTTGCAATATTAATATTATCAAAAATTTGTTCTTCCTACCACACTATGACTTGCATGGTCAATGATTTTTGTTATTTATGTGAAAGGCCCAGATCCATCTTTCCTCAAAAGGCCTAATTGAGGAAAATGATTATTTAAACTTATAAGATATATTACAAGTACCTTTCTCTCTAATGTGAGACTTTATTATCTAATGATATAATTAGATTACATGTTGCCTTTAATAAGCTACATAAAGTTTCCAAATTGCACTATTTTCCCATGTTAAAACCTATGAACACCTTCTTCATTAGGCCTTTTCATATAGGCCCATTGCAAATGCCAAGCAGGGGGTTGACGTGCTTGTCATCTCACTCTCACAACTGCATGATATCCTTGTTAAAAAAAAGTGGAAAAGGGCCTCCATTTCTTCAATCATATATGCTCTCCAACCTGAGTGAGAAAAAGTAGATTTAATGAAAGTAGGTAAAGATGGAATTACAATTGTTGTTGTAAGGAAATATTTCAGGGTTAGTTGTCATTTGCAAACATCCAAAACTTCACTAACACTCCAAACAAATCTAATTTATGCTTTGAAGGAAAGATCCAAGTGTAATGTGTATTGTCATCTACAACAAAAACGTAAAATCCATAACCTTGATGAAAGGCAATTAGTGAAAGTCCCCAAAGGTCATAATGAACCTTTTCTAATGGTCGAGATGCCCTATGTTGTGAAACAAGAAATGGTAAATGGTTACTTTGGTTAGATGACATAAATTATAGAAAATATGGGAATCACTAGAACTAGGTGTAATCTTATTGCAATGTTTTAAGGACAACATCTCCCCTATGCCCTAGTCTTTTATGGTAGGTTGCAAGGCCAACCTTTTATTGTCTAGTGGAGAAGAAGATCTAATAATGATTGTCAGGCAGCACATATATTCCTCTTCATTGATATCCTCTAGCTAAAGCCTTGTGTATTCTTAAGTCATTTATGTAGAATAAGTTTTTAGTAAAGACAAAATAGCATGGAAAGTTAGTAGTGAGTCATGAAATTGACAATAAATTATGATGAACTTGAGGTGCAACTAAAACGTTGTTTAGAGAAATCTTTGTATTTGGAAGTATACCAGATGCCATGTGAGAAATGTCAAGAAATTCACCATTCCTTGTATGCGATCTATATTGTACCTAAGTAAGGAATAGAATGCAGTAATTTACTTATTATAGCAACAACATAAGTATTAGCCCCTAGTTCGGTATCCACTCCTCATTGTCCAGTGGAGAATCATTCAGATGTAAAGTTGTTAATGGCTAAGGAATACCTAAAGATTGGAAAGAAGTTCAAAATGCTTGAAACATTCCAAAGTTGTGTGGCCCTTTTGAGCACAAATTTCACAAAGAGGAAAATTGTTGTTGCTTGGTTTCAAGATATTAGTGTTGCTATAATTCCGTCTAGTTGATGATTGACTATTATGTATAGTAGGAGGAAAACCACAACCTTGAGATGAAAAAAGACTAGAGGAGTTAAAGGAATCTCTATTTATTGTTGCATTGTGTGTAGAAAACTGTTGAATGTTTTATTGAAGGACTATAACACACGTGTCCAGCATCAAATGCCAACAACTATGCCACTATATCAGAATTGTGAATCTTTCTAATCGCTAAATGCTGGATGGAAAACAAGGTGAGTTAGGTTGCTTCATTAAGAAGTACAAAAAATACCTCTTGGTCTAACTCTTAGTCTGGAAATGACATGTGTCATGCACCTCACTAATTCCTAAACGTTACACGCCTCTTTCCCTCTCATCTTTTTTTTTTTTTTCCCTTCTCGACGACACAACTACCATATCTATCTAACACCCTCCAGCTACTCGCGTTTGCAGTAACACTATCTTCTCTTCTTTTTCTTCTTCTTTTGTGTATCCATCGCTATCTTTGCCCTCCTTGACAGCACCTCCTTTTTTGGTTTTCTTTTCCTTTCTCTTTTTCTCTCCCTTCTTTTATCCCATGTTGACTTGAGATAAAAAGAAAGCCATTCGGACTTTCCCTCTATTGGCTCCTCCTTCCTAGTTTCTTTGGGTGTTGTAGAGTGACGTGTAGATGTTACTTGTCTAGCGATAACACTGAGGTCATGATTGAATTTGGTAATAGTTTGGCTCAAGCCTCATCCAACGATCCCAAGGCTGCAAAAACCTGGCTTTGATACCATTGTTACATCCACAGATTTGAGAACATGCAATAGGGGCCAAAGAGAAGACATTTGGATGGCAATTTGGATTATTTGGGTGAACATTTAGACTTGTTTGAGCCTTAAACTTCATCTTTATCATGTGAAGGATAAAAACAGAGGCATCTGGGTTCTGGGTTAACTTTTTGCCTCCCTTTCCATTTAGTTCATTGACCTTTTAATAGACACTTTACAAATGAGAGGGGAGTAGCATGCCTTACCAAGGATGCCTAAGCCTACATAGGCATGTTCAGAACCTAGCCAGTCTGCAAGTTAAGTAAATCTTCCATGTAAGAAGTCATTATATTGCCATTATTTTATTTGTTAGAGTTGGAAGGATGTGATTTCTTGAAAACTGTTTCTCTCTCTCCCTTGAGTGTGTCCTATTGGGCCTTTCCTTGCTTGTGTTGCCTATAAATTATTTCAAGTTAAGGACCCGCCAGTGTCAAAGTATCAAAATTTTGGAGTTATGTATGGAACAGAAAAGATGAGTCTCAAAAGTAAATACACTTGTCGGCCGTGTTTAATATATCACAAACGGATGTTGGTGATCATGCTATGTCATCGGCCTTTATTAGACGCTAAAAAATGCTTGAAAGATAATACCACTGGCATTTCCTTAGAAAAAACAAAAAAAAATTATTAGAAGTATATATCCTACATCGTCAAAATATTAATGTGGATCAATATTATGAAAATATAGGAAAATGAATATATAGAGCACCCCAACTGCCGGTGAATAATAAGTCCCCAAGTGCACCATAACTGTCGCAGGAAACATCGAGTTTGAGGACCCTTTACATGGAGATGCTAGCTTCGAGCACCTTTCTTTTTCCAAATGTTTGCGTTAGCGATGGCGTTGTTTCGCTCGATGGTGTTTCAGCTCCTTATTCACGCAGGAGTTTCATATTTCTTCATGTTAAGGATGCTTGGTTTGAAAATAAAAATATGTGAGTTTGACTTTATATTAAATAGAAATATTCTTTCTTGCGTCTATAAATTTTAAGATAAACATTTTACTTTAACATGGTAATAGAGATTTGGCTTGGTAATAAACATGATATTTTTACTTTAACATGATCAATGCAACTAAAGGTAAAGATTTGGCTGCTAAGTTTCTTAAAATATCATTTTTAGCGTGTATTTATTTCTTATGGGTAGAACGAAACAGAAGAAGATTTCAGAGTAAACTAGTTGATATTCCAATATTGTTGGCTAGAATAAGGAAAACTATACGAGGGAGAGCTTCTTTGCTTCAAAATATTAAACCCTCACAAGGAAATGTTTTTTTTTTAGTGAGATTTGGAGGCTTCCAACCTCTATTTTCTCTTACTCGTAGTTTTTTTAGAATTGTTGTAATGCTGGGGTATGCTCCTATGCTTTTGTACATCATTTTATTAATGCAACTTACCTTAAAACCAAAAAAAAAAAAAAAAAAAACATGGTAATAGGGTCCGGTGTCTCAGTCCTAATGTGAACTCCTCCAAACTTTAATTATTGTCCATAGGGCATTCACTTCACTGTCGCCACCAATACTAGCGCCGGTCCTGCAGCCAACTGTCATCTGGCCCATAATTTGTCCAAGCGTTTATCAGGACAAGAAGGAAAACATGGAGTGAATATAATTTATTTTAGTTTATGCCACATGAGTTAATGGACATCCCAGGCATTGAAAGCCTGTCAATGTCAAGTAATTCAAGTGCTTGATGACTCGGCATATCCAAGTCACATAGCACCTACTCTCCCTATAAATGAGTAATGGGAAGGAAGAAATAAAGAGGTGATGATTTCGTAGAACTTGTGACAAAGGAAGAAATAAGTGGGGGAATTTTCTGAAGAAGTTGACAATAAAGAGGTGATGCCTTTATAGAGGACGGTATTTTATTATATTTTTAATAATATAATATACTTTTTACGTTGCAGATTTTGTTGTGGAAGTAATATGTCTCATTTCATATAAACGGTTGTTACCTCCTAAACATAAAACATGACATCATATAAAGCATTGAATATATGAGAAACTGACTGTAGAATTAGGATGACAAATTCAAGAGATTTTATAAATTCAAAGGTATATATTAATTCATCAATACAAGTTATACTCATTCTTCAGTTTCTCATTTATTGCATTTTTTCAGTCACTATATCTTGTGGGCAATGTTGTTTCGTTCGATGGAGTTTCAGACCTCGTTTCACGCAGCAGTTAAGAGGGTTCTGCAGACAAATGAAAATCCGGGAAGGCAGCATATTAAGTGGGATTATTTCAAGGAAGTAACAGCGAAATCACGTGAAGAATTTGGAAAATCTTCCAAAGTCAAGCTTAGACAAAGAATAATTCTTTATGTGCCGCCCAAGAGATAATGTTTCTCTTCGATGTTCTGCAAAGGGGGAGCTGCTTCTTGTCTTCTGCCATTGTCCCATCTTGCTGCCTACACGTGGAGATAAGGTCTCTGGCGCTCACCACGTGAGGCTGTCAACATATCCGGCCATTACGGACTTTCTGCCGTGGCAGACTACACACCACATCCTTAAATTTCATGGACCATGCAAGTCATGGATTGGCAGGTAGGACAGATTTTCGATGATATTATACTAATAATAATAAGTTGTCGAAGCTATTCTTCGCCGACAAGCTACTTCTAGTGTTTGGCTTCTTTCCTTTTCCACTATTTGTTAGCTCTCTTGGATTGTATGGAAATTCCTTCTGGGGTAACTTATCGGGATGGGTCCATTCTCTCGTGCTGGCTAAGGAATGATGTCACCATTCTTGACATGACAAGTGATTCGAGCCAAGAAACTGTTAAACGGCCACTGAAATCTGGATATTTTAAGACTTGACGCACCTTTTATAAAAAGAAAAATGTAGAGATTTGGAGGCTACTAATTTTTTTATTTATAATTTTGATAATACTTGTAATTGTTAAGATATATTATTATATTTTTATACACTATTTTTTGTTAATATAAACCTACATTTTATCAACAAAAAAAAACGTGGAGATATATAATAATTATTGGGAACACAATGATAATTGAATAAGTTTTTTTTTCTTTGAAACTTGCACCCCAATGGCATTTAAAATTATTATTATTTTATAAAAAATATAAATTTGATTAATAAAAATTAGTATACAAAAATATATGAACATACCATAATATTACAAAAGTCATAAAAGCTATAAAAACATGAAATTTTAAAGGCTTTAAATTTTACCCAAAATGACATTTTATTAAAAAAATTTATATTTCGAAATAAAAAAACTCTCATTCCTATAATTTTTTTTACTCTTATCAACTTGATTAGAATGTCAATTTTTTGTTATAAAATCGTCTTTAATTTCATTAAGCCCATATATAATATATGCATTTATATTACAAATTATTAATATGTTATATTTTTTATATGTAATTTTTTATATAGATAAATTTTGAGAATAATAAATTTTATAACCAAAATCATCACATCCCACGTGGGATGAACATTATGGAATTGATTAGGTTACTTAGTATAGGTCACGAGGTGACAACGTATGACCTGTCATCCAGATCCCAAAGTCAAAGCTAAATGATTTTGACAAAGTGTGCGTCGTGCACCAACTTGGAGCATTTACAAACGTATATGCTATAAACGATGAAGTAGCTGCATTCGCAATCTAAATATTTTGAGCTTTCAACGTCGATGAATTAATTATTTAATCTACAAAAGACAAGAATATATCTAAGTATAAATGTTGACATCACTGTGAATCTAATATTTTAAGATTTCAACGTCGATGAAGCAATTATTTAATAATTTTTTATCTTCGTGGGACTAAAAAAAAAAAAAAAAGGATAACATAGTGATAAAGCGCGGAATGCTTTCTGCCCCAAGAAGAGAGTTTGATATGGTATTCATACAAGGAAGCACTTGATAATATCATTCAAGAATCCAGTGATAGAAACGAAACAGGTAGATTTGGCGGAGCCATGGCCGGTGGGTTCCACATGACCGACCACATTTATTGCAAACACAAGTAGTTAGAAGTATAATCCAGTGTCACTCCAACAGTTTACCACAAATTCCAAAGTAACTTTCGAGAGTCACTGTGGGAGCTTATTAAATTTACGGTACCGATACTCCGCATAGGTTTTGGTCGAATATTTGGCGGGGTTTCGATCGTCCACAAGCGCTGGAACTGGCCCTATGATGGTCTCCTGTGGAGGCACAACGAACACTGCCCAGGACATACGAGTTCGTTCTTTGTTCACCAAACTCCTGTGAAGAACACTCTTGTACTTGCCGTTGCTCAGCACCTGCAACAAAAATCTCGTGAGTGGGATGACAAAGGAATAAACCAGAACTGTGTTGCTAACTCCTGTTGTTTCTTGCATTAACGTTTTCGTATACAATAGTAGTACTACGTCAATCTGGGCAAGAAAGGGAGTATATATACCTCAATCTGATCACCAACATGGACGAAAAGTGCATCTTGCAAATAATTGACAGCAACCCAATCACCGCCTTTGAAAACTTCAAGGCCTGGGACATCGTTGGGGACGAGTAATGTGAGTGCAGACATGTCAGTATGAGGTTCAACTCCTAAAGCCACTTCAGGTTTTGGGCAAGGGGGATAGAAGTTTATTTTCATCTCCAGTTCTATATTATCATCTCCTAAAATGGATTTCAAAGCCTTCACTTCCAGACCTAGCCCCTCCGAGAGCAGCTGAAGTAGTTCTTCTGTCACTCTTAACATCTCTTTGTTATATTCTTCTGTGACTTCCCTGTTCAGGGATGCATGATGTCAGTTATTGTATCCTGCAAATAATCACGCGCCTGAGGCATAGACATTGTAGAAGGGTATACGCATACCTGTAAGCAGGAGGATTTTTGGGCCATACATCGAGATTGACCTTATGAGGAGGAGCCATCATATGGAAGAAATAGTCAATCCACTCTAGTTTCTCGTCGTGGTTCTTAGTCATCTTTGTACCATACCCTTCGATCTTTCCACCGGCAGCGTCGTTGGCATAGGCCTCCTTTTCCTTTTGGGGGAGGCCAAAGAAATCATGCCCCACCTCCTGCAGCCGTTGGATCAATGACGGTGATATGCCGTGATCGGTAAGGAGGAAGAACCCCCAATCATGGCAGGCCTTGTCCACTTCTTTCACGAGGACGTCATGCGGCTGGGAGAGGGAGATGACAGGCACATAGACCCCCTGCACGGCCTTGGTGTTCTCCGGGCGCTCGTGGTCTGGTCGGACGAACTGGTCCGGCAGTACTTTGAGCCCGCCAAAAGCCAAGGCCTGGACTCTCTCAATATCCATTGTGTTTGTTTGTGAAACGTGAAGCTCAGAGGTGCACCTTGCCAATTTGAAGACCACCAATTTCCGTAGTTCCAGATTCATATAATCGGTTCCTCTGAATGGTAGGTCTATCTGCCAAAGGCCGCACCTTTTCCCCGAGACCCATCTACCACTCAACCGTTGAATAAGGCGGAAGGACTAAGAAAGCACATGGTTTTTGTTGGGAAAAATTCTAATCTCAGGATGTGTTTTTCTCTCTGTTCACCGAGAAATTTGAGAGGAACGAAGAGAAGGCTCGAGGATAGTCCAGGGAATAAGAAATTCGACCAACCCACAGCAACACTACAGATTTTTAGCTTGTTCAGCAATATGCCCACATCCGGAGGGCAAAATTGGATCTTAATTATTATTATTATTATTCTTCTTCTAATAAGTGAATAATAATCTACTTTGTTGAAAGTGGATATTGTTCATCATTAAAAGTAAGAGAATGGATTATTGGTCTTATAAGTGATAAAGTTTCTCTATTTAATAAGTTAAGATTTTGAAATGAATCTTCATATTTGAACAAAATTTTTGCTCACTTCCCAAACTTCAAAATACCCTTTGGTTTTATCTCAAAGTTTCTGTTTTCTTCTTTGTTCTTTTTCTTCACTTATGTGCTGTAAAATCCAGTATATGTAAAACTTGTGAGCAAAACAGCAAGTTGGATGAAACTTGTTTATTATTAATACAAGCAAACCGTATAAAGAATTTCAATGCGGTACTTGAGAGCTCTGTATATATATCTTCATACTCTCTTGAGGAAAAAGGAGTATAAGAAAAATATATACAATCAAAATGAAAGAAAACCAAGGAGAAAATATTTTCTTATTTGCCTAGAACCCGTGCAGCATTGCATGAAGGAGAGATGACGTGAGGGCCGATGTGGCCTCTCGCTCCTTGTCATTTAGCAACATCTCCCTACGAGAAGTTGAGATGATTCCTCTTCACTTATATCTTGGGATTTTAGGAGAAGAGTACCCAGTGGAACAACAGAAAAAATGCTCTGGCCCTGCCTTGGATGTTTTGTGAAATCTTAATTGGTCATATTTGATTTGCAAATAGTTTGGAAAAAATCATACCTATGGGCAGGATAACTGCGGACTGCCATGAATTATGGTATTTTATTAATTCTCTAAAGTGAAGCTATCTTGTTATATATAGTGACCACAAATGAATATTTACTTTAGAGGACGTTAATAAAAAAAAGCAGCTGTTAGAGGTTTCTACAGACATAGAAATCGTGAACGCAGCGTATTAAGTGAGATTATTTCTAGGAAGTGACAATGACAATCATGGACGATGCAAGTCGCAGTTAGGTCTGAAGGACTAGGAAGTAATAATCACAATCATGACAATACAAGTCGCAGTTTGTTAGGTAGATCTATTTCTTGGAAGTGACAATGACAATCATGGACGATGCAAGTCGCAGGCTGGTAGCAAGAACTGATCTCCGATGATATTACGTTACACTAGAATCATTGTCGAAGCTATTCCTCTTCAACAAGCTACTGATAGTGTTTGGCTTTCTTTTTCCTTTTTTTTTAGGAGTGCTTTGTGAGAAACTCATCCTTCCTTATTTGTTAATTCTCTTGGCTATTTTGAAATGGGTAACTCAACAAGATTTGTCAATGCTTTCTTGCTGGCTAAACGGTGATGTCGCTATCAAGTGAATGGACCTAAGAAACCGGTAAAGCCCACTGAAAATCCAGTGACTGAAGCCGAGAAACAGGTTAACACCACCGTGAATATAAGTATTTTATGATTTCAACCGGGATGAAGTAATTATTTAATATGCTTTTGACCTTCAAAAAAAAAAAATGTGGATAACAGAGTGATAAAGTGCAAATGCTTTTTACCCCAACCAGAGAGTTTAACGGCGGTTTCAATTGAGAAAACTAAATGATATTTGGCAGAGCCACGGCCATTCGGTATAAGAAAAGAAGAATGCGAGTGAGAGAATTGTACCTCTATTGATACTGTGATAGTTTAATTTTACAACCTAAGGGTCTTTATATAGACCTATAACGCTACATACATGAAAAGCAGAATGGCAACAATACAGGATATGGCTTTTACAACATCTAACTGGTATGATCGTGCGAGGGGGGTTGAAATTGGAAATAAAGATATCAAACTTGAACATTTGGAAGAGGCTTTTACAACATCTAATTGGATTGTTCGTATTTACAAAGTCAAACCACCTAATAATAGGTGGTAAGGCACTCTCCGCAGGATAGCAAAGAACATGTAGTCTGAGAGCTAGAGTCTTGAAATGGTGTTAGAGATAGGAAACCCTTTTTCGGAGCTTGCATTTGCAGCATTTCAAGGCTCTTAGTTCAGGACCCCATTTTTGGAGATTTTGTAATGCCGTTTTGCCTCATCTATTTAAACTGTTTATTTGATTGCATAGTTTAAAAAAAATACAGGAAAAATATTTACACTAACTTGTATAACTTATTTGGCAACCTATATTACAACGTAATATTTTCATTAACAGTTCCACATGACCGACCATGTTTATTACAAATAAACAGTTTACTACCTTTTCCAAGCTAACTCTCGAGCTCGTGAAACTTGTATTACTGAGGGAGCTTATTCAATTTACGGTACCGAACTCCCCATAGGTTTTGATTGAATATTTGGCTGGGTTTTGATCGTCCACAAGCGCTGGAACTGGCCCGATGGTAGTCTCCTGTGGGGGTGCAACAAAAACTGCCCATGACATAAGAGTACGTTCCTTGTCACCAAACTCCTGTGAAGAACGCTCTTGTATTTACCGTTGCTCAGCACTGCAACAAAATCTCGTAAGTTGAACGACAAAGAAATAAAACAGAAGTGAGTTGTTAAAGCTATGATTAAGCCTTATTCGCAGATCGAATGAAGAACTCCTGTCGTTTCTTGCAATAACGTCTAACGATAAAACGGTATCACTATGTTGGTCTGGACAACACGAGAAGTATGTATAACTCAATCTGATCACCAACATGGACGAAAAGTGCATCTGGCAAGTCATTGACGGCAACCCAATCACCGTCTTTGGAAACCTCAAGGCCTGGGACGTCGTTGGAAACGAGCAATGTGAGCGCGGATATGTCAGTATGAGGTTCAACTCCTAGAGCCATTTCAGGTTGTGGGCAAGGTGGGTAAAAGTTTATTTTCATTTTCAGTTCTATATCCTCATCTCCTAAACTGTACTTCAAATCCTTCCCTTTCAAAGCTAGCCCCTCCGACAGCAGCTGCAATAGCTTGTCTGCTAGTCTTAACATCTCTTTGTTATATTCTTCTGTGACTTCCCTGTTCGGGTGTAAATGATGTCAATTGTTTTGTCATGCAAACAGTAATGTTCCTGCTTGATATGACTAAAGACGGAGCCAAAATGAAACCCAAAGTTTAAGAGATCTAAAGGCACTATTGCCCTACCTCTATTATACATTCTATGAGTAGGGCAGTGTTCAAGGATACAAATTCTACTATGTGGATGGAGGGAAGTGAAGGAAGGACAAGAGAAGGGAACTAACGAATTTTGGTACTTATTTGAGAAGGAGATTGCATTAAATAGGAATGAAAACATCCATTAGTACTAGATAACGATTTCCTCAATCTGATGGCTCAGAAAAGAAAGTAACAATGTAGGGTGGCGACTCTAGTAGGCTTGAAAGAAGTCTGACTCGTGGTGACTCATAGCTTCTGTCATTACATGAATAATCAATAATTTGGACCTTTAAATAGACCAAAAAAGTGTAACATTTCATTTATCTCTCTTCTGCTTACCCATTACCGTATGCAGGTTTCAGCTTTTTTATTAAGTTCATACTCTACCATATTTTTATGCAAATACTGTTAAAAACCTAAAGTTCAACTTAAAATTTAGTTCATAAGTTGTAAAAAAAAATTTTATTTCTAAATATTATCTAACAATAATTTGTTTTTAAGGTGAAATTTTTGTCCTCAACACTTTTCAATATACAAAACATATATTAAACTCAAGATTGAATAAACTGGATTGGAAACTCCCCCTGCACTAAGCATATTTGGAGGGTTCATAATTAAACAAGGATTAGAGTAGATTAAATTAAATTATGATCTTATATTAAAAAGCTCATAGTTTAATCCAAAAGTTAACTCATGGATTAAGGTGACATTTTTTTTTTACATTTAAATATTACATAAATATGATTTTTTTAATTGAAAATAGAAATATAATATTAAAAAAATACTATTTTTAAGTAATATTTAAATATTCAAAATATTCTCTCAAACTCATAAATTAATTTTTAAGTTAAATTTTAAACTTTTTAAAATGATATTAGAATTCAGTTATTTAACATGGGTTTAAGCAGGAGGGTTTTTGGGCCATGCATTGAGATTGACCTTACGATGAGGAGACATCATATGGAAGAAATAATCAATCTATTCGACTTTCTCGTCGTGGCTTTTAGTCATCTTCGTCCCATTACCCTTCGAACTTTCCACTGGCGACGTTATTGGCATAGGCCTCCTTTTTTCCTTGGGTGAGGCCGAAGAACTCCTGCCCCACCTCCTGCAGCCGTTGGATCAGTGACGGTGATATGCCGTGAACGGTAAGGACGAAAAACCCCCTGTCACGACACGCCTCGTCCACTTCTTTTACGAGGACATCATGCGGCTGACAGAGCGAGATGACAGGCACACCGACCCCCTGAACTGCCTTGGTGCTCTCCGGCCGCTCGTGGGCTGGTCGTATGAACTGTTCCGGCAGCTCTTTGAGCTGCCCAAAAGCCAAGGCCTGAACTCTCTCGATTTCCATCGCGTTGGTTTGTGAGTGGTAGAGGCGGGAGGGTGCTCGTTGCCTGTATGATGAGATCATGTTACGAGGTTTCAATACTTGTTACTTGGTAGCGTCTCTAACTACTAAATAACAGTGTCCTGGCCTTGGAAACATTGTGTCATCTCTTAGGATTGGGCGACCATATTTGATTGAAACACGGTATCCAAAGATAATAGCTGTAGACTGAAAATATATTAGAGGTCTATTATTCAATTTATAAGATAAGATCTATTGTCTTATAAATAACTGTTTATACCCATACCTTAGCAACGTAGAACAAATGCCATTCATAACAAAATGCTTATGTTTTATATTGACCGATTGTTGTAAAAGACCAAGGAAAGATTTTTTTATTACATAATTCATCTGACAAGTAGTTTTTTGTCTTTGTCAATCCTATTATGAATGACTGTGGTTTAAAACAATGGACAGACTTGATAGAGTGACGCAAGCATTTTTTAAGAACGTTTCTTTAATCTTCAAAAATCTAATAAGAATAGATGCATAATCTTAAAATAAATGAACAAATAGGGAAAGACAATCACATAGAAATGACTTGCGGCAAGTTACATGCTTAATTGGCCGTTCTAAAAAGCAAACAAGATTAGGTAAACATATTATTAGTTATTTGAAAGTGACCGACCATTTTCAAATGAACTTGATAGGAATTATTTTTCTTCTTTTACAAAAGTAGATGACAACACAAACAATTTTAAAATGTGTTAAATATCACTCATTCACTTAACAAATAATCTTTAAGATTAAAAGGATTATCGAGTTTATATCTAAGATGTTGCTTAGTCAGCTACTTCTATGATGAGTTAGCATGAGCTCTAATCATAAGGTTTGAAGTTCAACACGTGTGTATAAGTTGGATGTGTGCATTGTAATATCAAAAAAAAAAAAAAAAATTAAAAAAAAAAAGAGTTTATATCTAAGATACTACATATAAATAAAACAATTATCTAGACAAACTATGGATTGATGCTCATTATTATAGAGCCATTTGCTTGTAACACAACTAATAATGACAGTCAGTTAAACTCATCAGAGGTTTCATACTTGTGGCTTGGCAAGGGTACAGAATATTTCTCCACCAGCTTCTCTGACCCTCTAAAGCATGGCGTGAACTTGTCAGTTTGTGAAGATCTCTGCTCAAGGGACCGTTCTTGCTTGGGGATTTTCAATGGGAACTCTTCTGGTTCTTGCTATGCACTAGAAAATAAGCTGGGGTCCATTATTTTCAAGCAGTGATGGTGCAAGTGGCCTGCAGGGCTACGTCAAAACTCTTCTTGTTGGGTTTAATACAACAAATTCTGATGGTACAAACAGCTTTAGTAATGCAAGACGGAAAGTTCCTGTAGCTGTTGTGGTGCTTTTACCTTTCACTAGGTTCTTTCTGTTAGTGGCACTGGCTTTCCTCTAGTGGAGGAGATGGGGACTCGCTAAGAGCGAGGACATAAAGTTACGCCACAGCAACTCACATACTTCTCAAGACCAGGATTTTTTTTTCATCCTGGGCTTACCTAAAAGGTTTTACTATGACAAGCTTGAGGCAGCAACTGATCACTTTACGACTCAGGTTGGATCGGGTGGGTTTGGTGCTGTATACAAGGGCACGCTGCCTGATAAAACTGTTGTGGCCATAAAGAAGTGAAGTTGTTTCGGGGAGAAAAGATTTCTGCACCGAGATCGCAATTATTAGAAATGTTCACCGTGTCAATTTGGTTAGACTGAAAGGGTTTTGTGCCCAAGGCAGACAACGCCTATTGGTCTATGAATACATCAATCTAGGTTCACTAGACCGGACTCTGTATGGCAGTGGAGCAGTCTTGGGATGGCAAGAGAGGTTTGATATTATTGTGGTTGGAACAGTACGTGGGCTTTGCACATTTGCATAGTGGATGTCAACACAAGATCATCCATTGTGATGTTCAACCGGAGAACATTCTCTTGGACGATCATCTTCAAGCAAAAATCTTTGATTTTGGGCTCTCAGAGCTTTTGAGCCCTGAGCAGTCTGGCCTGTTCACAAGCATGAGAGGCACTTGTGGCTATCATCTGCCAAAATGGCTAACAAACTCCTCAATCTACGAAAAAACTGATATCTATAGTTTTGGAATGGTTCTCCTTGAACTTATGAATGGAAGAAAAAATTGCTCGTCACAATTGCAAAGCCATAGTGTTGAAACTGGTTTCTTTCTTCCCCCCTTTTTCTTTGTTTCTATTTATTTATTTATATTTTGTCCTTAAATGATTTCTCTCCATTTATATACCTTGAGCTCCTAGAAAAAAGGTGCTTCCGGCCTTGTCTAGATGTTTTGCGAAAGTTTAGTTGGCCATATCTGATTCGCATGTAAGTGGGGAAAATCTCATAACTAAGAGCAGGATAGTAGTGGACTGGCATGCATTACCATGTCTGATTAAGGAAAGACAAAATCAGAACACGGTATTCTATTAACCCTTTAAAGTGATGCTATCTTGTCATTTATAGTGACGACCAAGTCTTTTGTGGGTGATCCTATTTAAGTTGATGAATATGTACTTTCCAGGATGTTAAAAAAAACAAGAAAGGAAATGATGCAATCTCAAGTTGCATACTCTTGATAATTTTCTTTCTTCCTTTTTATTCTTTGTTGTCACATTATGTTAAGAAACTTTACTAAATTGCACTCTTTTTCTGAGCCTTTTCCATGTTGACTTGATAGTAACTTGTCCAAGATTTTGTTTGATTTTCACCCTAGGAACTTGATGCGTCCAACAGACTTAAACAAGTAACGACCTCAACTTTAGAGGACATATGGGAGTGGGAAAAAGAGAGCAGGGCACGTGAAGCATGAGAAGATAGGGAAAGATGGCCCATTAAGGTGCAGTTGATTGACCATGGAACTTCAGCAAAACATTCTGGTTGTAGTGAAAAACAGATGTTTCCTAGGTAGTAAATAGTTTGGATTTTTTTTTTAATTTTTATCATCGCACTTTGTTAAACCAATCTCTATATAAACCAAATATCCTCACCAGCAGTAATCAACCTGCAACTTGCGTCGACAACAACGTTGGATTGCATGACTGATAATTTAATTACTAGTGTTCCTCTTAATTTTTTCTAATATGTTTTTTTTTTTCGGTATTTTGTTTTAAGAGATAAGGTACAAATGTTATGCACTAAAATACCATAGGTTTTATGTAAAACCTTATCCATCTTTTATACATATATATTAATATAATAGATTTTATTCTCTTACATCGGAAAGAAAAATATAATGATTTGATCATATAAGAGGTCAAACTACATTTTTTTGTTGAATTAACCTTTTTGATTGGAACTTAGGTCTATAACAAGCGGTATAAAAGTTAAATTGTGGGCCAACTTGGTAGTGCTTGTGCTTGTATCTCCTGATATGGGGTAAGCAATGGGCCCATCCACTGGTGCTTATCATTGCCATCCTTAGTGTGAGATAAGTGGAGGAATCCACCCACGTGAGGAGCAATATGAGTTTTGGTGGGGGATTTCACTTTCTCTCATTGGAAAGGCAAGTGGGACTATATGATCATATAAAGGGCTTTAACTGCTCTTCCCATTAGATTGACTTTTTGGATTGAAACTCATACTTGTGATACTAAGGACTATATGACAAAAGTTAGAAATATATAAAGAAGCATCACCAACTTTTAGATTTGAGAGAGTTTTCAAGTGTCAAACCACATGGACTAAATATGCATTGAACCCTACAAGGAACTGCATCACGCAAATTCATCAAGGAGTAAAAATAAATATTCTGTTAGAGTTGATACATGTTATCAACCTAAACAATGCACATTAATGTCAAAGTAAATGCTAAGTTGTCGACCTTCGTCTTAGAAAACGAAGGGTAAAAAGAAGCTAGGTGATGGTTTGATAGTCAACAATCCAAACAATACTCACATTTAGTTTCTTATAAGCTATCAGAATAAGTCATACTGGTCATTTACAGCAACATGAAGATCCATTAATTCGTTGTGCTGTAAAGTCTGTCCAAACTGTTTGTAATTGAATTTCATTATTTTTCTTCAAGAACGTTTACTCACCGTTCAAGTATTTTGTTCAGAATAATTTGTAAGTTTGTATATGCTTTTTGTTGTCGAAATGCAAACTATAGCATGATATTGTCTTCATAAATATAAGCACTGACATTTTTTCACAACAAAAATAAAATCTTGTGGGTACATCCCAGGAATTAGGTGCATTACTGAAGCATGGAAAAGCCACGAATATTTACTTTTAAGGTGATACCTCTGGTCCGTTCATCCACATCCCAAGGGTCACTAGTAACCATTTTAGTACCCATTATTTTTCCAAGCGGTTATTATTACAATAAGGGCAAAATGGAGTTAAGCCTATTTTTCTTTTCCAAAATCAGTTTATAAAGAGTTAATATATATTTTATTTTAAATATAATTTTTAATTAGAATTTTGATCATGTGAAACATTCTCTATGCTTTTTTGACGTACCCTCACAATTAAAGTGAAATGTGAGTTTGATTGCACTCAATAATGTTATTCAGAATCCAGTGGTAAAAGCAAAAAAGGACGATGTGGAGGGCCCCGGCCAGTGGGTTACACATGACCGAACGCAATTATTACAAATACAAATGCTAATATTATAATCAAGCACCACTTCTACGAGCTTGTGAAACTCGTGTTGCCATGGGAGCTTATTAAATTCACGGTAGCGATACCCCACATAGATTTTGGTTGAATGTTGTCGGAGTTGGTGGCCAGTCTGGTGGGTTTTCTGGTCTGCAAGGCTGGTCTAAACCAAGCCAAACTTGTGTTTTTTTCTCCTCCTAGCAATTGTTAAAGAGCAGGAAAGAAATTTAACATCCCAGGGACACCGCACCTTCAATATGGAATTGGGACACCGCACCAAGGATTCAACTTAGGGTTTATCAAGTTCTCCAACATGAACGAAATGTGCATCTTGCAAATAATTGGCAGCAACCCAACCACCGCCTTTGCAAACTCCCAGGCCTGGGACGTCAATTGGGGATGAGAACTGTGAGCGCAGACAGTCAAGGTAGCATTTTCTTTTTTTATTTTCTAAGGAAGCACTCAATAATGTAATTGGACTTCTAGGAATAAAAACAAAGTAGATGTTCAGTTTAGTGGAAGCACGGCCCCATGGCTTCACGTGACGTGTCACTTCATTAGAAATCTTCACCCTAAGTCTTCCCACTAGATATATAATCAACCATTAATATTATAACTTAAGGCAACCCTCAAATCACGTGGAACTTGTATCACCAGTTGCGGTGCAGATACCTCACAGAGGTCCTGGTTGAATACTTGGCTGGGTTTTGATCGTCCAAAAGCGCTGGAAGTGGTCCGATGGTGGTCTTCTGTGGAGGCACAACGAACAGTGCCCATGACATGCGTGTTTGTTCTTTGTTCACCAAACTTTTGTGAAGAACATTCTTGTGCTTCCCGTTGCTCATCACCTGCAACAAAAGTATCACAAGCTGAAAGATAAAGAAATAAAACAAATGCCTGTTGTCCTAAAGTTAACCTATACAGATTGCAATATTCTCGTCATATTTGATCAGGATGTGTAATCAGGGCTTTGATTTTAATTTTGTATATAAAAGTACGACTCAAACTTGTGTCCAAGGTCGCTCCTGCGCTGCAAAGTTTGAGCCTGTATAGACTTCTGAAGGACTTGGCACAAGCAAAAGAGAGGTAAGGAGTGCACTCCTTTGCCGGGTTCTACCTGAAATTACAAATAAACAAACTCCATGCACTTTTGTAACAGCAAGAGTTGTTATACTGCCGTTGAGTGTGACTCATAATCTTAACTCACCTTTCCTTGCTTGTCTTCCCTGTAAATTATTTCAAGTTGAGGATCCGCAAATGTCCAAAGTATCAAAATTTTGGAGTTATGTATGGAACAGAAAAGGCGGATCTCAAAAGTAAATACACTTGTCGGCCGTGTTTAATATATCACGAACGGATGTTGGTGATCATGCTATGTCATCGGGTTTTATCAGACGCTGAAAAATGCTTGAAAGATATACATTCTCATCCTTTATTAGACCCCACCTTTTTGTTTTGGAAACCCTCGAACCCCGCATGTAATACCACTGGCAGTTCCTTTAAAAAATATATTAAAAGTATATATCCTACATCGTAAAAATATTAATGTGGATCAGTGTTATGGAAATATAGGAAAACGAATAAATAAAGCTGCCCAACTGCCATTGAATACCATAAATGTCGCAGAAAACGTCGAGTTTAAGAACCCTTTACATGGAGGTGCCAAGTTCAAGCAACTTTTTTTTTTTTTTTTTTTTCCAAATGTTTGCGTTAACGATGGGGCTGTTTCGCCCGATGTAGTTTCAGGATCTTGATTCACGCAGCAGTTTCATGTTTCTTCGGACATGTCAAGGTTCGTGGAGGTAGCGTATTAACTAAGCTCAAGTCAAGGAAACACTGCTACCCACCACCGGAGAGCTGGAACGTCCAGAGCAAGGTACACAAATCAGCTTGCAACGTATGCCCCCTATTACCAACCACCAGCTTAACGTCCCCACTGGATCTAAGGCAATCAGAGCATGCTGTCATATTCTAGGATAAAACACTTCAAAAGAAGGAATAAGAAGGGCATTGTCTCACGTCAAAGGGCAAGTGAGAAGTATTGAGTTTATAAGAAACTCGGTAAATTAATAGGCTATTCCTTTAGATTGGAATTCAAACCCATGACAAAATGGTATAGAAGCCAACCTATATGACCTATATACAATGCCAATGCCAAAGCCAAATACTCATAAGTGGGTAGGCAAGGGGGCACTCGATTGTAGGGGATGATAGTCCCGTTAGAAGTACGTGTTCATATCGGGGGCAAAACCAACGCTCATCTATCTAATTAATTTGTCCAATTATGACAACGAGGACAACAGGGAGTGAATATAATTTAATTTATAAGATAACATGGAGAGAGTATAATTTATTTTAAAAATAAAATTTTATTATATTTTTAATAATATAATATAGTTTTTATATTGCATTGCAGGTTTTGTCGTGGAAGTAGTATAACTCATTTCATATACACAGTTGTTACCTCCCAAATCAGTAATATCGTTCAGAATCCAGTGATAGAAACGAAACAGGAAGATTTGGCGGAGCCACTGCCAGTGGGTTCCACATGGCATCCTCATTATTACAAGCACAAATACTTAAAAGTATAATCCAACGTCACTACAGCAGTTTACCACCCTTTCGAAGGCAACCATCGAGAATCACTGTGGGAGCTTATTAAATTTACGATACCGATACTCTGCATAGGTTTTAGTTGAATAGTTGGCGGGGTTTTGATCGTCCACAAGCGCTGGAACTGGCCCGATGATGGTCTCCTGTGGAGGCACAACGAACACTGCCCATGACATACGAATTCGTTCTTTGTTCACCAAACTCCTGTGAAGAACACTCTTGTACTTGCCGTTGGTCAGTACCTGCAACAAAAATCTCGTAAGTGGGACGAAAAAGGAACTCCTGTCGTTTCTTGTAACAACGTTTTCCGATACAACAGCAGTACTATGTCAGTCTGGACATGAGAGGGCGTATATATACCTCAATCTGATCACCAACATGGTCGAAAAGTGCATCTTGCAAATAATTAACAGCAACCCAATCACCGCCTTTGGAAACTTCAAGGCCTGGGACGTCGTTGGGGACGAGTAATGTGAGCGCAGACATGTCAGTATGAGGTTCAACTCCTAAGGCCACTTCAGGTTTCGGGCAAGGGGGATAGAAGTTTATTTCATCTCCAGTTCTATATTATCATCTCCTAAACTGGATTTCAAAGCCTTCACTTCCAGACCTAGCCCCTCCGAGAGCAGCTGAAGTAGTTCTTCTGTCACTCTTAACATCTCTTTGTTATATTCTTCTGTGACTTCCCTGATCAAGCATGCATGATGTCAGTTAATGTATCCTGCAAATAATCACGTGCTGCGGCATAGAATTTGTAGGAGAAGGGTGTACGAATACCTGTAAGCAGGAGGATTTTTGGGCCATACATCGAGATTGACCTTATGAGGAGGAGCCATCATATGGAAGAAATAGTCAATCCACTCCAGTTTCTCGTTGTGGTTCTTAGTCATCTTTGTACCATACCCTTCGAACTTTCCACTGGCAGCGTCATTGGCATAGGCCTCCTTTTCCTTTTGAGGAAGGCCAAAGAACTCTTGCCCCACCTCCTGCAGCCGTTGGATCAATGATGGTGATATGCCGTGATCGGTAAGGAGGAAGAAACCCCAATCATGGCAGGCCTTGTCCACTTCTTTCACGAGGACATCATGCGGCTGGGAGAGGGAGATGACAGGCACATCGACCCCCTGCACGGCCTTCGTGTTCTCCGGGCGCTCGTGGGCTGGTTGGATGAACTGGTCCGGCAGTTCTTTGAGCTCGCCAAAAGCCAAGGCCTGCACTCTCTCAATACCCATGGTGTTCCTTTGTGAAATGTTCAGCTTAGGGAGGTGGTTGAAGCCAATTTGAATGTCACCATCTTCCGTGGTTGCATATTTATTGCTTGGTTCCTCTTGATGGTAGGTCTATCTACCAAAGGCTGCACCTTTTCCCTGAGACCCATCTACCACTCAAACGTTGAACAACGCGGAAGACGAAGAAAGCATATGGTTTTTGTGGGGAAAAAATCCAATCTGGGGATGTGTTTTCTCCCTTTTCACCGAGAAATCTGAGAGAAACGGAGAGAAGGCTCCAGGGAATTTGGTTCAGCAATAAGGCTACAACACAACAGATTTTCAACGTTTTTATTTTATTTTTTGAGGCACGCACCAGAGGAGGGGAGGAGATTTAAACCCACGACCGGTGAGACTGCCAATCAAGGTTTGGCTTAGGGGTCCCCTTCTTTTTTAGACAAATCAAAACAACGCAAGATTAAACGATTTTCACCTAGTTCAACAATATGCCTACATAGGGCAAAATTAGATTGAATGTTTTTCTTTTTTTTTAGAATCATTAAATACAATCTTTATTTACTTCCCAAGCCTCAAAGCACCCGTTAATTCTCTCTCAAAGTTTATGTTTTCTTCTTGGTTCTTTTTCTTCACTTTTGTGTTTTTAAAATCCAATATATGCACAACTTGGTGAGCAAAACAGTGAGATGAATGAAACTTGTTTATTATTGATACGAGCAAACCGTACAAAATTTCAATGCACTATTTGAAAGCTCTGCATATATATCTTCACACTTTTCTTGAGGAAGAAGGAGAATAAGACAAATGTATACAATCAAAATGAAAGAAAACCTAAGAGAAAGTATTCTCTTATTTGCCTAGAACCCGTGCGGCATTGCATGAAGGAGAGATGACGTGAGGGCTGATGTGGCCTCGCGCTCCTTGTCATTGAGCAACATCTCCCCAAAGAAGATAAAATGATTTCTCTCCACTTATATCTTGTGATTTTGGGAGAACAATACCTAGTAGAACAATAGAAAAAGGTGCTTCTAGTTTGAAATTCTAGGACGTTTTGAATACAATCAATACCCTGCCTTGGATGTTTTGTGAAATTCTAATTGGTTATATCTAATTTGCATATAGTATGAAATAAATCATACATATGAGCAAGATAATTGTGGATTGCCATGCATTACGAAGTCTGATTAAGGAAAAACAAAATCAGGACACGGTATTTTATTAATTTTCAAAAGTGAAATCTATCTTGTCATGTATAGTGACCTCGAACTCCTTTGTTGGTTCCTATTTCAGCAGATCGATATTTACTTTGGAGGATGTTTAAAGAAAAAAAAAAATACGCAGCAGTTAGAGGGTTATGCAGACATAAAAAAATCCTTGTGCGCGGCGTATTAAGTGAGATTATTTCTAGGAAATGACAATGACAATCATGGACGATGCAAGTGGCAGTTTGGTCGAAGCTATTCCTCTCCAACAAGCTACTGATAGTGTTTGGCTTTTTTCTTTTTCTTTTGGAGTGCTTTGTGGGAAACTTATCCTTATCTTGTTACTTCTCTTGGCTATTTTGACATGGGTAACTTAACAAGATGGGCGACAGCTTTCTTGCTGGATAAACGATGGTGTCGTTATAAAGTGAATGGAGCCAAGAAACAGGAAAAGCCCACTGAAAATCTAGAATATTTTAAGACTTTAACGTCGATTAAGCAATATATAAAAATTTTGACCTTTCGTGATTAAAAAAAAAAATTGTGGAAATTCTCTTTGCAATAAATATTGGGACACTATGATAATAGAGCGAGGTTCTTTTTTTTTTCTTTTTTTTTTTGGGAACACACCTCAATATAATATCACTCACATTTAAAAAAAACTATTAAAATTTTTTATATGTGTTTTTACAAATTATTAATTTAAAAAATATATTTAAATTTCTAACAAAATCATCACATTATGGAACTAGATAGGTCACTAAGTATTTTATTTTGAAAATTCAAATCAAGCCTTGTAATTTCATTAAGATATTAAGATTAGAAGACCTAAAATTTAACCCAAAAGTTAGTTTAAGTAGAGGAAGAAACTTCTTTAATTTAACAAACTATTAGTTGTATATCTTGACATTATGTGATAATCCACAATGTTGATCCATATCTTGAAATTGATACATGAATATCATTCATCAATGGTGTTACACAGTAGACTTATAGAGGCGTCGAGGAAGAAAACTAGGCTAAATATTAGTCAACAGTAAAACTTAGTTTTGATATCATATTAAAATATTAAAATATTAAATTAGGAAGTCTAAAGTTCAATTTAAAAATTAATTCAAAAATAAATGTATTTTTAATTTAAACAAATTCTCACATGCATGTTTTGAGAGTGTGCGACAACCCACTGCATGTTAACATAGGTAACATATGATTTGATCATCCGGAAGGAGAGGTGACATATGACCCGTCATCACATCCCAAGTGTCATAGGCAAGCATTTTGGACAAACAAACTGTTAGAAGGCACGTGCCCCAACTTGAGGCAGCTCCGAACGGATGCTATAGATAATGAGGCTGTGATCGAGGTAGTTGCTTCCGCAATCTAAATATTTTAAGACTTCAACGTCGATGAATTATTTATTTAATTGACAAAAGAAAATAATATATTTGTATATAAAAGATAGGAGACTACATTGTTCTTTCTAAATGTGATAACACATTTATTACAAAGCCGAAAAACAAATAAGTAACTCACGCCAAACAAGATTTTCTAGAAGCCCCTCAACTTCACAAGCCACTTTTTATGTTTGGCTGGAGTTCTCTACCAACCATTAGTGATTGGAGCCAAGAAACAGGTTAACACCACTGTGAATCTAAAAAATTTAAGATTTCAACGGGGATGAAGTAATTATTTAATTTGCTTTTGACCTTCCAAAAAAATGTGGATAACAGAGTGATAAAGCGCTAATGCTTTTTACCCCAACAAGAGAGTTTAACGGCGGTTTCGATTGAGAAAACTAAAAGATATTTGGCAGAGCCACAGCCAGTCGGTATAAGAAAAGAAAAATGCGAGTGAGAGAACTGCACTTTAATTGATACTGCGATATTTTAACTGTACAACTTAAGGGTGTTTACATGTAGACCTATGATGCTAAATACATGAAAAGTATAACGGCAACAATATAGGAAAAGGCTTTTACAACATCTAACTGGTTTGAACGTGCAAGGGGGGTTGAAATTGGAAATAAAGATATCAAAATTGAACATTTGGAAGAGGCTTTTATAACATCTAATTGGATTGTTCGTATTTACAAAGTCAAACCACCTACTAATAGGTGGTGAGGCACTCGCCGCAGGATAGCAAAGAACATGTAGTCTGAAAGCTAGAGTCTTGAAACAGTGTTAGAGGTAGGAATCCTTTTTCAGAGCTTGCATTTGCAGCATTTCAAGGCTCTTAGTTCAGGACCCCATTTTTGGAGATTTTGCAATGCCCTTTTGCCTTATCTATTTAAACTGCTTATTTGATTGTGTACTTTAAAAAGAAATACAGGAAAATTATTTACATTAACTTGTACTACATGTTTGGTAACCTATATCACAACGTAATATTTTCATTAACAGTTCAACATGACCGACCATATTTATTACAAATAAACAGTTTGCTACCTTTTCCAAGCCAACTCTCGAGCTCGTGAAACTTGTACTGTTGTGGGAGCTTATACAATTTACGGTTCCGATACTCCCCATAGGTTTTGGTTGAATACTTGGCTGGGTTTTGATCGTCCATAAGCGCTGGAACTGGCCCTATGGTGGTCTCCTGTTGGGGTGCGACAAAAACTGCCCATGACATGCGAATACGTTCCTTGTTCACCAAACTCCTGTGAAGAACGCTCTTGTACTTACCGTTGCTCAGCACCTGCAGCAAAAATCTCGTAAGTTGAACGATAAAGAAATAAAACAGAACTGTGTTGTTAAAGCTATGACAGGAGTTCGAATGAAGAACTCCTGTCGTTTCTTGCAATAACGTCTAACGATAAAACGGTTTTACTATGTTGGTCTGGGCAACACGGGGAGTATGTATAGCTCAATCTGATCACCGATATGGACGAAAAGTGCATCTGGCAAGTCATTGACAGCAACCCATTCACCGTCTTTGGAAACCTCAAAGCCTGGGACGCCGTTGGAAACGAGTAATGTGAGCGCGGACATGTCAGTATGAGGCTCAACTCCTAGAGCCAGTCCAGGTTGTGGGCAAGCTGGGTAAAAGCTTATTTTCATCTCCAGTTCTATATCCTCATCTCCTAAACCGGACTTCAAATCCTTCCCTTGCAATGTATGGTGACAACTCTAGTAGGCTTGAAGGAAGTCCGACATCGTGGTGACTCATAACTTCTGTCATTACGTGAAAAATCAATGATCTGGACCTTTAAATAGACAAAAAAAAAGTGTAACATTTCATTTATCACTCTTCTGCTTACCCATTATCATATGCGAGTTTCAACTTTTATTTTTCTTATTATTAAATTCATACTCTACCATATTTGTATGCAAATACTATTAAAAAATCTAAAGTTTAACTCAAAATTTAGTTCATAAGTTGTAGAAACGTTTTTAACATCTAAATAGTACCTAAGAATAATTTGTTTTTAAAGTGAATTTTTTGTCCTCAACACTTTTTAGTATACAAAGCATATATTGAACTTAAGATTGAATAAATTGGAATAAAAACTTCCTCCACACTAAGCATTTTGGAGGGTTCATAATTGAACAAGGATCATAGTAGATTAACTTAAACTATGATCTTATATTAAAAAGCTCATAGTTTAATACAAAAGTTAACTCATGGATTAAGGTGATTTTTTATATATTTAAATATTACATAAATATGATTTTTTATTGAGAATGAAATCTAATATTAAAAAATTATGATTTTTAAGTAAATATTTAAATATTCAAAATATTCTCTCAAACTCATAAATTAACTTCCAAACTGAATTTTGAGATTGACCTTATGATGAGAAGCATCATATGGAAGAAATAATCTATCCACTTGACTTTCTCGTCGTGGCTTTTAGTCATCTTCGTCCCATATACCCCTCGAATTTTCCACTGGCGACGTCGTTGGCATAGGCCTCCTTTTCCCCTTGGGGGAAGCCAAAGAACTCCGGCCCCACCTCCTGCACCCGTTGGATCAGCGACGGTGATATGCCGTGATTGGTAAGGAGGAAACACCCCCAGTCACGACACGCCTCGTCCACTTCTTTTACGAGGACATCATGCGGCTGAGAGAGTGAGATGACAGGCACAACGACCCCCTGAACTGCCTTGGTGTTTTCCGGCTGCTTGCGGGCTGGTCGTATGAGCTGTTCTGGCAGCTCTTTGAGCCCCCCAAAAGCCAAGGCCTGAACTCTCTCGATTTCCATCGCGTTGGTTGTGAATGGTAGTGCGCAGGACAGTGGTCGTTGAATGTATGATAAGATCATGTTTAGAGGCTTCAATACTTGTTACTTGGTAGCGTCTGACTGGTAGCTCTAACTACTAGATAACGAGTATCCTGGTCTTGGAAACATTGTTTCATCTCTTAGGATTGGGCGATCATATTGGATTGAAATATGGTATTCATAGATAATAGTTGTAGACTGAAAATATCTTAAGAGGTCTATTATTCAATTTACAAGGTAAGGTCTATTATCTTATAAATAATTCTACATACTCATACCTTAGCAACGTAGGATAGATACCACATATCATAATAAAATGCTTATTTTTAATATGATTGGTTGTTGTAAAGGACCAAAGAAAAATTTTCTCATTACCTAATTTATTTGACGAGTAGTTTTTGGTCTTTTTCAATCCTATTATGAATGACTATGGTTTAAAACAACGGTCAGAATTGATAAAGTGACACAAGCACTCTCTAAGAACGTTTCTTTGACCTTTAAAAACCTAATAAGAATAGATGTATATGTTTGACTATTTACATAGCCTACCAATATATGGGCTTACATCAATGGTTATTATAAACATCTTTTACTTGGATATATTGATGTATTTTCATATGGTCTATTTGGGTGATATAAAGGTTCTTATTTATTATGACTATAGAGATATTATTGTAGACCAATATTTACCTAATAAGACTATGATGAGTCAGGCTTGTCTATGTGACATATAAATTATATAGTTAAGTCATTTCCCTAACTCTAAACTATGCATATATAAGTCACATTAAGTTGTGGGCCTTAAAGTTCTAGGCTCATAATGGGCTTTATGGATGTTGTTTAGTTAAGATATTGACATGTGTATAGTTATAAGGAGCCTTAAGTCGATTAAGACAAAGGGCATACATTAGAACCATGAACACATAGTTATTTTAACGAACAAACACATCCATCCTTTTCAACTTTTTTTTTATCTTCAGTGACTTTGAAAGAAACCTTATCAATCTTGTATTCTACACGGGAATAAGGAAGGTAGATAGCTATTTATACTCAACCTATGGAGCCAATAATAAGTTCGTTCTAACTCCCTTTTAATTCTATTGCATGGTTCATAATAACTAAGTATGGTCTTGGGTTATTGAACTCTTTAGAAGCCAGATTTATGCTAACAATATAATCTTAAAATCAATGAAAAAATAGGGAAAGACAATCACGTAGAAAAGACTCGTAGCAAGTTACATGCTTGATTGGCCGTTCTAAAAAGCAAACGAGATTAGGTAAACATATATTAGTTATTTTAAAGTGACCGACCATTTTCAAATGAAATTGATAAGAAATATTTTTCACCTTATAAGAAAGTAGATGACATGACAAACATTTTTAGAATGTATTTAAATATCACTCATTCACTTAACAAATAATCTTTAAGATTAAAAGGACTATCGAGTTTTTATATAACTTATCTAGATAAACCATGGACTGAATGCTTATTACTATATCACATCTTCAGAATTTTACAATTATGCAAAAATCAATTTAGAGGCATTTATTTTGTTGTAAACACAACTACTGTTAAGGACCTGCATATCTATTATATGAAATTCAACATTTTCTTCTTTGTTCTTTCTCACCTTCCACACAAATATTTTTTGGTAATGGAATTTACCAACTTCCATCATTCTAGAACCTATACATAAAATATCAAAAGACAAAATTAGTAAAAGAAAATTTCACACATTTATGTGAAATAGTGTATAATAACTAATTCTCTTGGTGCTCTTCCATTTTTTTCCAATTATGAAACTCTCCGTTGTTTGAGATGCCAAAGCATGTGAAAATAAAATTTTACTTTTAAAGGTGCAAGATCATGGTCTAACCATATCAGTTTTTTTAGTGCTAAAGTAAAAAAAAAAATAGCTTTATTTATTGAGTTCTTATTTACTATAACTTAGTCTTTAGGTTTATAATTTCAACAATTAATTTCTTCAGCCTTTTCTTTTGATTCCAAATATTATTTTTTTTATTAGGTAAAGGAGAATTTTGGAGGACGAGAGATGTCGAATTTGGTACCAAGAGATCCTAGTGTCATGAACTTAGTGAAAGATCGTGTAGCAACTTTAACAAGATCAATGCAAAAAGAAGATTAGAAGAAGAGAAAACAAGTTAGGAAAGAATAAAAAGACGAGAGTAGAGAGCGAAGTAGTTTTCCTCCGACAAAGAGAGGGAACTTATGCAAAACGTCTAGCCAATAATCTGTTTATATAGCTTCCTCCCCCATCTAGCCCATTGAGTGAGCATTTAAGCAAGACAATTAACTGTTCAAACATTCGTGCATTGATTCCCTACCTTCCAAGGGTCATAATGCCAATCTGAATAAGGGTTATGGTACCATGCATTGAATAAGAATCGTCACATTCAGCCAAGACACCAGCCAAGAGTTATAACATCAACACAATGAAACCTACAAGGTTGCAAAGATGGCCTTTCATCTACATACATCAACTAGGCAACATAGAGGCCTTTCAGCTTAATAATGCCAGTAACAAAGTAGGCTGGGCCCGTCACTACCAGCCCGTATCACCAGGTCACTTTGCTACCAACTGGGCCAAGGCGAATTGACCAAATAGGTTTCTTTATTTGCCAACCATCAATTTAGATAATCATTTTTAATAACGTAACTTAATTAATGACATCTGTGTCTCTCGAAAAGTATAGAACGTTCACTAAAGAAATAGCGCCTATGCTTTCAAAAAGAATAGTTAGTACCTTATCTTAGAAAAAAATATTTTCATTATTTTCGGAAACATAGTCGTAGATATAATCCAAACAAAATCATGTGTAATTGACACATGACACGTCAAATTAAATTTGTGCGATACTTTTGTTAGATAGTAAAGTAACAATTAGATTCATTTAAATCACACGGATTAAAAGGAATGCACTTTGTTTGACTTTCTAAAACAAACCCCTCTTGTTATATAACCTCTCGCACCCAGTTAAAACAAGAAACGTGGCACCAATGGCCAATTAAACCGGAGAGAACGCGTAGTATCAACGTAAAGAAAACGCTTAAGTCGTACCAATCAAAACAAAAGGGGGACTAAATAGAGAAGTCATCGGTTGGTCTGTACCTATAAAAGCAAATTGATCCGTCCTGTTTGCGCGAAGAAGACCCTGGAATTTTCTGTTGTAGCTCTCTCATGGCTTACGTTGAAGGAGGTAGGCTCTCTGTTTCCCCTTCAATAATTCGTGTTGTAATCTTCAATCTTATTGTTATGAGAAATCAGGCTTACACAGTGGCTTCTCAGATCGCTCGTTAGCTTAATTGAAACAATTTGGAGGCATAAGGCTTTGATTTTCGGCTTTGTTATAGATTATGCATTTTCGATGAATCAACTGGTTTCGATTGGTAGCCCTTGAAGCGGTATTTGGTTTGGTTCATTGCATTATGCGCCGTTGTCTATTCTATTAGAATTGGCAGATGTGTTGTTGTGTTTGTGATTTAATTAGGGTTTGTGTATGCTATGCTGGTAAATGAACTTTTTTTTGTCTTTATTCCACGATTCCTTCACTGATGATTGGGGCAATAAATGTTTCTTGGTTTCCTATGAACGTCTGCTCTTCCTTGCAAAGCTTATGGAGGAGGGAGGGATAGATATTGAAGAGTGCACTCATGAAAGAACTTATTTGACTCTTTGATTTCTAGACGGGTAAAACAATGTATGTTTGGAAGACAAGGACAATTTTCTATTTCTTCTTAAACTATGCCTTTGGTAAAACGACCAATTGCTTTATTATTTGCTGCTTTTTGAGTATGTTGATCTGCTTTCTCTTTTTGATATTTCAAAATATGTTGTGGAACGGCCTTTTTTGAGCCCGATCAGTACCTTGTGCTTGTTAGAGTCAATACTTTGGTTAATTTTGGTGATATAGGGTTATCCTAGGTATTCACATTTGTTCAAATATTGAAACTGCATCTGATTCTCCAAATCCCATCTTTGCAAGGGAGACTAGCTGATGTTAACTTCTGTTCTGAAACAATTCTTTGAGAATCAGCGTTATTTATTTGATAGAGATTAATTTAATGATCACTTGCAATTTGCCTGGAGCAACTTGATGAAGCCCATCCATTCATTTAACAGATACAATTTAATGATCCAACTTGATTTTATCCCGTGCCTCTTAGAGAGCTGACTTAACTAAAACAACTGGCACCAGGCTTTGCTTAATTAAATATTTGTGTAAATGAATGATATTTCTGGTTTGAATCTTATTTGTAACAGGTATGGTTATGGATGCCTTGTGATGTAGGCATTTTTACCATGGCATTGCTATTTGTGAAAAAAGACATGTTTTGCGTCAGTTGGGTTGGTTGAGTATGTCCAAGAGCCTGTAATTTGCTCTGCTGCCTTTTTCCCTCCCTAATAAAAGAATAAGGAGACACCCTACTCTTGGCTTTTTCCTCATATGCTTTGAAGGCCCTATGCCAATGCGTTGTCTTCTCTTTATAGTTAGGGGGCAATTGAGATTTAACTTTTAGTGCTGAGTATACGTTTGTTAGTTAAAAAAAAAAAAAAAAGTCCCCCATATTGAAAAGATATCATGAATTTAAATGGTTGAGATAGTGTGATTGAGCTCAAACTCATAGATTTAAGCTTTTTGAGTGTGTGGTAGTCTAGCATTTTATACAATGTTCTCACCATAACACTTTTTTAGTATCTTTTTTTTCTTACAAGCAATGTCAAAGCTGATGGTGGTGTGCCGTATGGTGCATGATGTAGTCCCTTTTGCAATTAAAGAGGAAGCAATTAGTGTGGACTTGAAAGTGTGAAGGTGCATGGTCATAAATGCAGGTGATCCTAGATGTGAGAGAAAAGGTCAACAAGATTGACTTGTGTGTAGTGATGTGATAATGAACTTGCATACGAAAGAAAAATTGTAGAATACATGCATCTTAGTAAAAATGTGAGTTTCGCATTCCAAGATCTCATAATATTGAGTGGTTAATATTGTATACTTCAGCCTAAATTCATAGGTTTAAGCTTTAAGTTGAGTATTATCCCAAAATTTTATAATATGATTTCATTTGAAGGCACTCCATGTTGATTTATCCTAGTGGTGTCAATCTTGATGGCTGTCTGTGATATGGTGAAATGGCTCAAGCATTAATGTGGGCCCACAGTAGAAATGGTGCATGGTGCAGGGCAAGTTAGGGGGAATTAGTGAAGTGTATGTGGCAAGAGTAAAATTGTTAGTCTTTCATTAAAATGATATTCGGATTGTGAGTAGTTAATGTAGCGTAGTTGGGTCAAAATTCAAAAGTATATGCTTTTAGATTCAGTGTTATCGCAATATATATATATATATTATCCAATATATAGATTCAGTATGGTATTCCTGGAAGACTTTCCAACATATTGATTTATCCAACAAGTGGCATCATGTTTGACGTTAGTGTGTGAGTCTATGGAGTGAGGAAAGGTGCACAGTGTGGGCTTGTGGGAGAGTCCAAAATTAGTGTTAAAGATGCATCACATGGGGGGAACGAGGGTCTGTAAAGTCCAAGCAAATATGCATAATACTGGTAGGGTGAGAGTCCAAAGGCACATTGTACAAGCATGAGTAAGGGCCCTTGAATAGGTATAAAGGTGCATGGTGGGAACATGAACAAATAGGAAGCAAGCGTCTTGGAGACAGAGCAAAAGATCAATAGAAACCTTCTATACGAGTTGGAGCCGCAATATAGTGATGAACTCACATGTGAGGGAAAGATTGTTGAGTATACACATTTCAATATAGAAAGACTGTCCACCGTATTAAAAATAAAAAGGTTATGTGTGAATGATTAACATAGCAATTTGTTGTAAAATTAAGAAATTTAAGTTCCAGGTGAGTAAGGTCCTAACATGCTATACTTTCATGTGAAGGCTTTTCAAGGTATTAATTCTTAAAAGTTTCTATATTAGGGGATTTCAGTTTCTTGTGAAACTGATAATAAATTTGCTTTTCCCACCAGTTATTAACTGATAATAAACTTATATTTATATGTTTACATTGATGTAGTTGCTTTCCCCTTTTGTTCCTCTTCCTAGGCCCTGCAACCGAATAAACGAAGTGTGAGAATGGGTCCTTGATGAATTGTATTTCCAGTATACTCAATACGTGGTGCATGATTTGGAATGAGGCTATTCTAGAGCTGTTTCTACCTGAAGTCTAACAAATAAGATTTGAAGCCTCCAAATGGTTTCACTACAATGAACTGTTCTGTGAAAAAATTGTTCTTGCTCTCTCTGGTTGTACGTGAGGCTATTCGAGAGCTGGTTCTACCTAAAGCCTATAAAAGAAGATTTGAAGCCTCAAAATGGTTTTTCAAAATGAACTGTCTGAAAAAATTGTTCTTGCTCTCTCTGGTTGTATGTGTAAGGTACTTCGGAGCCTTCTTATTTTCTGGTTCTGTTCTCAAAGTTGATAATTGGAATGGTAAAGGCGCTTTCTTTCAGTGCATTTGTACGTGCAAGGTACTTGTGTCATTTGGTGGCATGGTTGAATCAAATGTTTATTCAGTGGAAGGTGGCTGGTGTCATCAAATTTTAAATGCCTGGCCTTGTTTCAGTTTTGAGGGATACATAAAACATTACTGTTTTTGCCAAAATAACTAACTCTGTTTGCTTTCATTTTGCCCTATTATCATTATGAACAATACTGAGTGTTCACATTCTTATTCAGGTGTTGTGAAATCCAAGCGATCATTATGGCGGCTCAAGACTATTACGGACTTCTTCTGGGCCATCGTTAACTTCATTAGCGTGTTTTTTGCAACTATGTTTTCGGTAACCCACAGATTCCTCTCATTTAACTTGGTTTATCAAAGAGGTTTGATGTTAGAAGCTTATGTTGTCAACATTGAATGCCTCAGATGGAGAAGTCAGACGCTTACAGAAAAGGGTCCGGCGCTAGCAAGAAGTGGGATGGTGGTGGACCAGGAGGTCCTGGAGGACCTTATGGTGGCGGTCCACGCGGGCCACCTCGTGGACTAGACAATGTTCGTGGACTTGATAGTGTTCGAGGGGCTGATCACAGTAAGTTTTTTTATTGTCCATCTCAATTTTTGCATCTGATAATATATTTTCTTTTCCCTGTTCCCTCATCTCAGTAAATATCTTCGTCTAACTTTCCCAGGTTCGTTACCTGCTTGCGGCTCTTGCTGTGGCTGAGTGTCCAAGGTATCAATGATGCATTTCCATAATGTGTTTCAAATGCTTTGTTTGGAAACGTGCAACGAATTGCTCAGTAATAACAGAAATTCTGTTTAAGGAGTTGTAATTATGTGATTTGTGAATGTCCATATGTTTCCATGAGGACCGACTACAGGGAAAGAAACCATAATGGTGTTTGCACATTAACAATCCTTTTTGGAGTTTAAATCAGAGTCAGCGTTGTGCGAACAACATTCTTGTCAGGATAGAGGACGTTAGAGATATGGGGGAATTGGGCTAGCTAAGAACGAGTTTCCTAAAGACTCTGCCCTGCCTGCAATTTTGAGTTATTCCCCCTGATCCTAAGCTTTTTCTGTGAACCCATTCTGCCGGGCAGTTAGTGGAAAATTTTGGTTGATCGATTGACCTCTGTGCTGCAAGAAGCTATTACTTCTATAGCCGGATGTGAACATGTAAACACCTCAAGGGAAGTATTCAGGCTCCTTATAATTATCATCTGCCCCTCCCTTTTGGCTTGTGGATTTCGTAGGTTATTTTGTTAAATGTGGTTCGAGGGTGAGGACAAGGGTCATAAGTGGTAGCACCTAAGATCAACTCAAAATTCTATAAAGACCATCCCAAAAGAATATTTTAGCTTTAAGCCATAAGCGCCACACGGTTTTCTGAAATGTGAATTTTGATAATCAAGTCTTTTTCAAGTGCTTGGCACATTATTGGCCGATGCACAAACTGGCTACTCACGATTGTGGCCAAGTAGTAGAGGCAGCAATTTATTGGAACTGTGAAACATTGTTATGTCTGGGTGTGAACATGATGTCAAGCAACTATGTTCGAGGACACTAGAGAAGGAATTATTGAACTGTTTTTTGTCGTTTACACATGGTTACCCGCAAGGGAAAAAAACAGAATTACATGCACTTGATACACTTACGCATGTACTCGAGTAAAAATGGTAGTGAAAGAATAGTCCTCCATAAGAGGGGAGAGGGAGAGCAAGTCAGCGTGCAAGGCGTTCTGTGAAGATTGGCCCAGACTGTCCTATCCATTTGGTCATCTGGAACCATAAAAGATTTAATAATACTTGACTAGCTTAAAAAAAAAAAAAAAAATCATTATTATCCCTTCCCGGTCCCGTCCTAGTATTTGACATTTCCATCACCTATTCAATGGATTGCTCTAAATTGATAAATTCAAGGAACCTGGCTCGGTTGGCGTTGTGGTTGTTAGCTTCTCGAGGTTAGCAATAAGAGCCCATCAATGTTGGCGCCCCCTCGAAATTTCCGACTGTAAACCTACCAGTCAGCCTAGAAAAGAACAAAAGTACGCATTGGGTACCGCCCAAGCCTACTTCTGGAGTGCAACAATTGTCCAAGGAAGTAAGAGCTGAAGATATTTATTTCGGCGGGGTAATCAAGATGCCAGCGGCCGGTCCATGACTCTCTTCAAAAAGAGGGAGCTGGTTGGTGGCAAAGAAGACGGATGTCCCGCCCATTCCGTGCCCTTTTTTATCCAGACAAGTTGCATGCTGCAGGTTACGTCAATCCTCACCTCTTCGGCTTCTCGCCATCGCCATAAAGCATTGCCACTTGCCATAGAGCTTGAGATTGCATTGAGTACTTATAATGGAGATTATTATTCGTGATTTACTTAGAAGAATATATTTTATGAGTTTTTTGTACATATTAGGAGTTTTATATATATCTTAGAATATTCAATGTATATTTTTTTATAAATTACTATTATACTCACTCATTTCATTAACTTTTGTTTTTGTTTTTTTCTTTTCTCACATCAAGTACATTCATGGCTTAAATAGTTTGGTGAACTTAAACTTTTTTTTTCTCCCTATAAGAGACTCTTGTTCTCCAGGAATGCGTGTCGAAATTCAACTATAGTGACTACGAGGTTCAACTATGACTATAAAATAAATATTCTTCAGCATCCTATTGGATAAACCCTGAAACTATGAAACCATAGAAAAAAAAATTTCCCAAAAAAAGGTTTTGAAATTAAACAAAACATATAAATACTCACAATGTATGTAAAATAAAAAAAGATAATTGTAACGTACATTGTATACTATGCTTGATCTAAGGTTTAAGTTGTACTCATTATGTTTCGGCTAAAAAATACAATTTTATATTATCTTATCTACTAAAGTACTTCCGTTTTCTTGAGAATATGGTCAAGTTTCTGAACCAGTAAGAAAATTTGATTAAAAAAAGAAAAGTATAGATACTTTTAACATCAAATGTCAATTATGTATGATTTAAGGTTTTCACTTTTATATGTTTATGAATAATATAGGTAGATTGAAAAGGTTGAGATTTAGATAATAAAAATAATAATGAATCCAGCAAATTCAATGTTATTAATTATGCAGCATTACATACATTATAGAACGCTGTATCTAATAAAAATAATATGATAACAATCAATAAAAAAATGTATAGAGAATATTTTGATATATACAAAAAATATTCTTAAATTTCATTTTCGGATTTTAAGTTTTGCAACTCATAATTGGCACCTTTCCTCCCTTTTATTCTTTTCAAAATGATGTGTTTTCGGCTTAGAAAGGAAAAACCAAAACCAATGTCTGAAAACTTTGGGATCGCTCGCAGTATAAGTTGACGGCCGACACGTTGCGGAGGCGACTCCAGGCTGGACTCGGCGGCAACTGCACAAGCAACTTGGTATTAATGGTGAGAGAGAGAATGAAAGTCGATTCCGATCAGATCGCGAAGAGCGCCAGCCGACATGACGTGAATGGTATAAATTTGGTTTTACCGATGACACAGCGAATGAAAAATGTGGAAATTTTACCGTCAAGCTTCGGTGGCAACGTCAAAACAGCAAGCAATATAAGAAACAAAAAATCAATGAAGGGAAAATGGAGGGATACCCACCATCGTCGGTCTTGACTTTAAAGGCCAAAACACGAAGAAGGTGGAAGATATTTTGCTACGTGGGACTTAACGACAAGACATCTTTGAAGCAAATATTTTAATGTCCGAGTGTTTTTTTCTTTTCTAGTTAAGTAAGGGAGATTCGTGGTGTCTTAAATCCCATCATTTAGATAGAACTTCTTTTGTAATTCCGATTAATCCGTTAAGCAAGACTAATTATCTCTAAGATTTTAGTTTTAAATATGTTTTAACAAAGACTAATTATGTTAGCACGTTACTTACTCTAAAATAGTCTCCATAAAATTTTAATTAATGAGTTGATTAAAATTTGTGTAATAATAGTAGTATTTCCGTATTATAGTGGGAAAAAAAACACATTTGGAGTTTAACCCTAGGTCTCCACTGATCCTAAAATAGAGAACATGTGATATTTATGACTTAAACTGCCAAGTTTGAGCGAGAACGACAAGTAACTTTCATGACAAAGATTTAACTAAAGCTTTTCTTGTCTTCTACGTATTCTACAATTAAAATAAAGATATAGCAACTCCCTAAAATTCGGACAAATTTTCTTTTTCATGTTTTTGAGCGTAGTAGCGCAAATTTTGTAACTCTTCACAACCAAACTTTACATACTCCAAAAATTGCTCACAAGCTTTTTCGGGCGTATTCCTTATTAGTATCATCGAACCTTTTTCTTAAAAAAGGAAAAAAAAAAAGTTTGTGAGACTCCACAGGTGTTTAATAAAGAATGAGACCCATATGTATTTAATGCCTATAGAATGTCTACTATAGAACCCAAAAGGTTGGTGAATTACACAATGAAGAACAACAATAAGTTCCCAACCATCTACGTTTTTTATCACTTTGTGCTACGTATGTTCGGAAACAAAAACATTGGAGTCATTCGTTGTGTGTGAGGCAAAAAAGGGGCCACATTGTTAGAACGGGCTCGAGATTGTGTGACTGTACGCCTGAGTCTGTTGCTGCCCGAGTCTGTCACTGTAGCTCACGTGGTTACCGGAATCTGTGCAACAGAATCAAAGTCTATCACAGTAGCTGTTACCATAATCTCTGTCCAATTTCAATGTGAATCAATTTTGAATGTAAATTATGTTTTTCTATGTCTAATTTGATCTTGTAAATGTCTATAAATGGATCACTATCCATCCTCGTAAATTGTCAAGAATTTTATATAACACAAATCTAAGGTTCTAATCTCTTTTTTCTTTTTTTTTCTCCTCATCCTTCCCTTTTAACACACATTCCGCGCTGCCTCATGTGCATTTGGTAGAAATAATAAAAGTTATTATCTTTAGAAGAGGAGACGTGGTTCAACTCTTACCTAAAATTTGTTACATAGGAGGTTAATTCTCAACCAGGAGCCTTGCCAACTCCCTTCCCCACTGTCCTATAACGAGAATGCTATAAACACAGCCCGTTTTAGCAACGCATTTACCGTCTAGAAATCGACCACGTACTTGCACCCTTCCTTGTTAGTCGCCGTCCAAGTTAGTTCTGCCATCCCAGCCTCCAAACCTTGACAATATTACTTGTTCAGCTGCAATCGCAAAAACTACAAATCCGGGTGGAGCGAGAAAGAAAGGGAAGGAGACAGAGAGAGACCTGAATAGCTGTCCATTTTTTGACTAGTACCGTAAAATGGTGGAGGAGAGAGTGCAGGACGTTGCTTCCTTATCCAAAGACGAGATCCCTGCGGAGTTCATTAGATCGGAAAATGAGCAGCCGGGGATCACGACCGTCCATGGCGAGGTCCTTGAGGTCCCGACCATTGATCTCAGCGACCCGGATGAGGAAAAGGTCCTCCGTGAGATTGTCAATGCTAGCTGCAACTGGGGGATGTTCCAAGTTGTGAACCATGGGATTCCCGGTGAGGTGATAAGCAAGTTGCAGGCTGTTGGAAAGGAGTTCTTCGAACTCCCACAAGAAGAAAAGGAGGTATATGCTAAGCCTCCAGGGTCTCAGTCCTACGAAGGCTACGGCACGAGGCTTCAGAAAGAAGTGGATGGGAAGAAAGCCTGGGTGGATCATTTGTTCCATATGATCTGGCCTCCTTCTTCCATCAATTACCAGTTCTGGCCTAAGAACCCGCCTTCCTACCGGTTTGAACTCTCTCCGACTCTTGCTCTCTATAACTATTATCATTCTCTTGCATTCATTGCTTCAACTGTGACGTTCATGCATCCGCGATTAACACAAAAAGCCGTGATTATTATCTTTGTGACTATTATGTCGTTACGTTTCCGTATGGATGATTGATTTTGAGGGAAAGTTGTTCATTTATAACTTACATTAAACGCAGGATTAAATGCAGAACACATCATTTATAAATTGAATCCATGTAATTTCATTTGATTACTCTAATACTCAAGTTAAGTTCTTATAACTTCTATGTTGGGTGAGAAAAACATAATAGTCATCTTACATTATCAGTATTAATTTAATATTCTTACATATTCAAGAATTCCTTTTTCTTTATATCTTTATACCACTCATTTTTCATTTTTTTCCATGTTCAAGGTGAGATAACATGTTAATAAGAATAATTATTTTACTTTTCATATTTTTAATATCTTAATACGGTAACAATAAAATATATTTAAGTACTTCCATTTTAACAAACAACCGATATAAATTTGTACCCCTTCTAGGAGGAAAATAAATGTTACCAAGTGGCTCATGTCAGGGGCCTTGGTGGGACGCAAGATAGAGATCCGTGGGATCGCTTGTGAAAAGCGATCTAGAATTCATTGAAGAGTCACTTTTATGCGATAATGGGCTATAGCCTGTACAGCACAGAGATCCCTCCAGGTCAACCTGGCGCCCCCCTCTCTTTTTCCTTCTCTGTAAACAAAGCATATGTCGTTGTTACCTTGGACTCATATTTTGAGCTGAAATCAGCGAGGAAAGAAAGAACGAACTCCCAGCAACCACAATATGACATGTAGATAGAGGGCAAAGCAACACTGCACGGACACAATTATGACAGCATTTAAAGTTACCCTGTCACTACAGGGTACGTAGTGACGCATTTCTCCTTCCATGCCGGAGCTCCGGCCAACCCCCATGAAATACCCATGTCTCTTCCAAGCAAGTGGTCAGGCCACCATGGCCGTAAAACAAAGCGGTTTCTGCTTTTGGAGCTTTTAATTCTACACCTTTACGGTTTGTCTTCTCTAAGCACGGTCTTAAAAGATTTTCTGTGATGGCAGGGAGGCTAACGAGGATTATGCGAAGCATCTGCATGGCGTGGTGGAGAAGCTGTTCAAGTGCCTGTCATTGGGGTTAGGGCTTGAAGAGCATGAGCTGAAGAAGGCTTCGGGTGGTGATGACTTGCTATACCTTCTCAAGATCAACTATTACCCGCCGTGTCCCCGCCCTGATCTGGCTCTAGGGGTGCCGGCTCATACTGACATGTCCTCCATCACCATTCTTGTGCCCAACGAGGTCCAAGGTCTCCAGGCTTTCAGGGATGGTCATTGGTATAATGTCAAATACATCCAAAACGCCCTGGTTATCCACATTGGTGACCAAATTGAGGTAATTACTTCTAAACAACAGAGTTCTACATGGGATAGGATAGAAGGAAACTTGTAACATACCTTATAAATTTAGACAATTTCTCTAAAATTTTTTGAAGTGAGATGGATCTAAACCTTTTATAATTATATAAGAATATTTGATAATATACTTTGTTAACTTTAATTTAAATTCTCCGTTATGGATGAGTTACTATTTTGATTTACTGCGAAACCTTACTTATTAGTAAGAGATTTTGTGGTGGCAGATACTCAGTAATGGAAAGTACAAGGCTGTGCTGCACAGGACTACTGTGAGCAAAGATAAGACAAGACTTTCCTGGCCAGTATTCTTGCAGCCTTCTTCAGACTTTGAGATAGGGCCTTATCCCAAGCTCGTCAACGAAGAGAATCCACCGAAATACAAGACGAAGAAATACGGTGATTACCTTTACTGTAAGCTTAACAAGATTCCCCAGTGAGCAAGCAAATCTCTGTGGGTGGGGCTCCCTATGGTTTAGTAGATATCAAGGGCATGTCGGATTTTGGTGTTTGGTGATCTACTCTTATCGGGTCCCAACTTTTTCATAGACTTAGATGCAGTCTGGTCAGGCATGTTAATGTCAACCCTACTATGTTTCAGTCGTGAAATCAAGAACTTAAGGAAAAAAAGAATTGTTGATTAAAGTTTCTCTCATGTTTTCTATAAATACGAGGCTTAAGAAATCTGTGTACCGTATCATTTATTATAACTTATCCACACAAGTTACATGGTGCAAGTTACGTCAATCCTCACCTCCTCGGCTTCTCGTTACTCTCGCCATCCCCATAAAGCATTCCCACTTGGTATGAGATTGCATTGAATACTTATTCGTGAAGAGATCAATCATTCGTGATTTACTTTGAAGAATATATTTTATGAATTTTTTGCAGATATTAGAAATTTTTTTTATATATTTTAGAATATTCAATGTTTTTTAAAGAGATTATTATTATATTAAATAACATAAAGATATGTACCCAACGTTAATTGAAAAAAACAACCATAAAGATTTGGAACCGTTAGCAATGACCATTGAATAAGTTTTTTCAACCTCCTATTGGCTTTTCTATTTTTATTTTATTTTTTATTTTTACACTTAGGCACATTAGAAGGGAAGGGAAATTGAACCTCTGACCGGTTAAACTTGTCGGTGAAGGGGTTTGCTTACCAGTAAGCCAAAGAATTACCTCCACTTCAACCTCCTATTGGATAATCCCTCAAAATATGAAACCATAGAGCATCTCTTTTCCCAAAAACAGGTTTTGAGATTTAACATAATATATAAATACTTACAATATATATAAAAGAAAAAAAAGTACTTGCAGCGTACATAATATACTATGTTTGATCTAAGGTTTAAGTTGTACTCATTCTATTTTGGCTAAAAAATACAATCTTATGTTATCTACTTAAAATACTTTCATTTTCTTGAGGATATGGTCAAGTTTCTGAACCGATAAGGAGATTTGATTATATATATAAAAGTATATATACTTTTAACATCAAATGTCAATTATGTACGATTTAAGGTTTCCATTTCTATATGTTTATGAATAAAATAGGTAGGTTGAACAGGTCGAAATTGTTACAAGAATAGAGAAGAAAAAAAAAACAATGAATCCAACAAATTCAATGTTATTAATTATGCTACATTACATACATCATATAACGCTATATCTATTAAAAATAATATAATAAAAAAAGTGTAGAGGATATTTTTGATATATACAGAAAATATTCTTAAATTTCATTTTCAGATTTTAAATTTGAAACTCATAATTGGCACCTTTCCTCCTTTTTCTTCTTTTCAAAATTATGTGTTTTTGGCTTAAAAAGCTAAAAGCAAAACCAAAACCGAAAGTCCGAAAACTTTGGGATTCGCTCGCAATACAAGTTGACGGCCGACACGTTGTGGAGGCGACTCCAGGCTGGACTCGGCGGCAACTGCATAAGCAGCTTGGTATTAATGGTGAGAGTGAACGAAAATCGATTCCGATAGGATAGCGAAGAGCGCCAACGGACATGACGGGAATAGTTTAAGCAATTTGGTTTTGTCGATGACACAGCGATTGAAAAGTGTGTAAATATTACCGTCAAGCTTCGGTGGCCGGCTCGCCGCCAAGCAAAAAGAGAGACTGGTCAAAACAGCAATCAACACAAGAAACGAAAAATTAATGAAGGGAAAAGAGAGAGACACCCATAATCGGCGGTCTTGACTTTAAAATGCAAAACATGAAGAAGGTGGAAGATATTTTGCTACTTGGGACCTAACGATAAGACATCTTTGAAGCAAATATTTTTATGTCCGAGTGTTTTTTTTTTTTTTTTTTTCTAGTTAAGTAAGGGAGATTCGTGGTGTCTTAAATCCCACCATTTAGATAGAACTTCTTTTGTAATACCGACTAGGCTGTTAAGCAAGTGATATCTCTAAGATTTTAGTTTTAAATATTTTTTAACAAAGACTAATTATGTTAGCACGCTACTTACTCTAAAATAGTTTCCATAAAATTTTAATTAATGAGTTGATTAAAATTTTGTGTAATACCAGTAGTATATCTGTATTATATTAGAAAAAGAATTACGTTTGAGGTTTAACCTGAGGTCTCCATTGATACTAAAATAGAAAACATGTGATATTTCATGACTTAAACCATCAAGTTTGAGCGAAAATGATAAGTAACTTTCATGAAAAACATCTAACTAAAGGTTTTCTTGCCTTCTACGTATTCTACAATTAAAATAAAGATATAGCAAGTCTCTGAAATTCGGACAGATTGTCTTTTTTCATGTTTTTGAGCGTTGTAGCGCAAATTTTGTAACTCTTCACAAGAAACTTTACATACTCCAAAAATTGCTCACAAGCTTCTTCGGGCGTATTCTTTATTAGTATCATCGAACCTTTTTTCTTATTTTAAATCGAACCTTTTTTTTTTAAAAAAAAAAAAAGGTTTGTGAGAGTCCGCAGTTGTTTAATAAAGAATGAGATCATACGTATGTTCAAATGCCTATAGAATGTCTACTATAGAACCCAAAAAGGTTGGTGAGTTATATAAGGAAGAACACAATAAGTTCCCAACCATCTACGTTTGTTATCACTTTGTGTTACGTATGTTCGGAAGCAAACACATAGGAGTCACTCGTTGTGTGTGAGGCAAAAAAGGGGCCACATTCCGTGCTGCATCATGTGCATTTGGTAGAAATAATAGAAGTTAATTATCTTTAGAAGAGGAGACGTGGTTCAACGCCTACCTGAAATTCGTTACATAGGAGGTTTATTTTCAACCAGAAGCCTTACCAACCCCCTTCCCTACTGTCCTATAGGGACAATGCTTTAAAAACCCGGTTTTGGCAACACATTTATCGTCTAGAAGTCGACCAATTTAGTTCAGCCATCCCATCCTCCATACCTCGACAATATTACTCGTTCAGCTGCCACCGCAAACGCTAAAACATCGGGTTGAGAGAGAGAGAGAGAGAGAGAGAGAGAGAGAGAGAGAGACCTGAGTACTCCGACCATTTTTTCACTAGTAAAGTAAAATGGTGGCAGAGAGAGTGCAGGACGTTGCTTCCTTATCCAAAGACGAGATCCCTGCGGAGTTCATTAGATCGGAAAATGAGCAGCCGGGGATCACGACCGTCCAAGGCGAGGTCCTTGAGGTCCCGACCATTGATCTCAGCGACCCGGATGAGAAAAAGGTCCTTCGTGAGATTCTGAATGCTAGCTGCAACTGGGGGATGTTCCAAGTTGTGAACCACGGGATTCCTGGTGAGGTGATAAGCAAGTTGCAGGCTGTTGGAAAGGAGTTCTTCGAACTCTCACAGGAAGAAAAGGAGGTATATGCTAAGCCTCCGGGGTCTCAGTCCGTCGAAGGCTACGGCACGAAGCTTCAGAAAGAAGTGGAAGGGAAGAAAGCTTGGGTGGATCATTTGTTCCATAAGATCTGGCCTCCTTCTTCCATCAATTACCAGTTCTGGCCTAAGAACCCGCCTTCCTACCGGTTTGAACTCTCTCCGACTCTTACTCTCTACAACTAATATCATTCTCTTATATTCATTGCTTCAACTGTGACGTTCATGCATTCGCGATTAACATAAAAAACCGTGATTACTATCTTTGTGACTATTATGTCGTTAAGCAGCTGTATGGATGATTGATTTTGAGGGAAAGTTGTCCATTTATAACATTATATTGAACACAGGATTAAATGCAGTACCACATCAGTTATAAATTGAATCCATGCAATTTCATTTGATTACTCTGTTACTCAAGTTAAGCTCTTGTGACTTTTATTTTGGGTGAGAAAACATAATAGTCATCTTACAATATCAGTATATTAATTTATTAATTTTACATAGTCAGGAATTCCTCTTTCTTAATATCTTTATACCACTCACAGGTTCAGTTTTCATTTTTTTCATGTACAAATGTTAACAAGAATAATTATTTTAATTTATTAATTTTTATGTAGTAATTATTTCATATGATTAATATCTTAATACGGTAACACTACATTATATTTAAGTATTTCCATTTTAACAAACAACCGATAGAGATCTGTGCGGTCGCTTGTGAAAAGCGAAACACCATTCATTCAAGAGTCACTTTCAAGCTATAATGGGCTTTAGCCTGTACAGCACGGAGATCCCTGAAGCTCAACCTGGCCCCACCTCTCTTTTTCCTTCTTCATAAACAAGCGTACATCGTCGTTACCTTGGTTGGAGTCGGATATTTTGAGCCGAAATCAGTGACGACCGAAAGAACGCGCTTCCTGTTACCACAACATGACAGGTAGATATAGGGCAACAAGCAAAGGACACGATTAGGACAGCATTTAGAGTTTACCCTGTCACTTCATGATACGTAGTGACGCATTTGTCCTTACATGCCGGAGCTCCGGCCAACGCCTATGAAATACCCATGTCTCGTCCAAGCACGTAGTGAGGCCGCAATGGACGTAAAACAAAAGGGTTTCTGCTTTTGTAGCTTTTCATTTAACACCATTACGGTTTGTCTTCTCTAAGCACGGTCTTAGAAGATTTTCAATGATGGCAGGGAGGCTAATGAGGAATATGCGAAGCATATGCATGGCGTGGTGGAGAAGCTGTTCAAGTGCCTGTCAATGGGAGTAGGGCTTGAAGAGCATGAACTGAAGAAGGCTTCGGGTGGTGATGACTTGCTATACCTTCTCAAGATCAACTATTACCCGCCGTGTCCCCGCCCTGATCTGGCTCTCGGGGTGCCGGCTCATACTGACATGTCCTCAATCACCATTCTTGTGCCCAACGAGGTCCAAGGTCTCCAGGCTTTCAGGGATGGTCATTGGTATAATGTTAAGTACATCCAAAACGCCCTGGTTATCCACATCGGTGACCAAATTGAGGTAATTACTTCTAAAAAACAGAGTTCTACATGGAATAGAAGGAAACTTGTAACTTGCTTTATAAACTTACAAAATTCCTCTAAGGATTTTTGAAGTGGGATGGATCTAAATCTTTCATAATTATATAAGAGTATATGATAAGCTACTTTGTTAACTTTAATTTAAAATTCTCCGTTATGGATAAGTTACTTTTTTGATTTACTGCTAAAGCTTACTTATTAGTCAGAGATTTTGTCGTTGCAGATACTCAGTAATGGAAAGTACAAGGCTGTACTGCACAGGACTACTGTGAGCAAAGATAAGACAAGAATTTCCTGGCCAGTATTCTTGGAGCCTCCTTCAGATCTTGAGATAGGGCCTCATCCCAAGCTCGTCAACGAAGAGAATCCACCGAAATACAAGACGAAGAAATACGGTGACTACGTTTACTGCAAGCTTAACAAGATTCCCCAGTGAGCAACCAAATCTCTGAGGGTGGGGCTCCCTCAGTGTTGCATCTGCAGATATTTATGGTTTAGTAGAGATCAAGGGCATGTCGGATTTGGGTGTTTGATGGTCTACCCTGTCGTGTTCTAACTTTTTCGTAAACTCAGATGCAGTCTGGTCGGTGTTAATGTCAACCTTTCTGTGTGTCAATCGTGAAGTCAAGAACTTAAGTTAAAAAAATTGTTGATTAAAGTTTCTCTCGCGTTTTCTATAAACACGAGGTTTAATAAATCTGTCTGCTGCATCATTTGTTATAACGTACCAATGACTATAAAGAAAGAGACTCGTTAGAAAAGAAAAATTCTCTTATATTTTTTAAGTATATAAAAACTATTGAAGAATTGACAAAAAAATTCTCTCATTTTTAAATCTATTATTAACAAGAAGACTCGTTCAATGTTTATTAGACTATTGGAAATGATTGTGGGGTGCTACTTGAAAAGGCAACCGACACAGAAACGGAGGTGGGTGGAAGTGCAACTTAAGTGTTGGACACGCAAATAGAAGGTAGGCCGCAAACATTTGCAAAACCTAGAACGGAACCCATAGCTCAACTCCGAGAATCATGTACATAAAGTGTTATTTATATCATTTAATAAAGTTTTTAGACGTAATTAGGTATTTGTTAAATTCATGGATAATGAATGTTCTCTAGGAAAGTCCTACAATCTGTGCAACAGTGATGTGGGCATATTTCCAAGGTCATAAATGAGCAAATAATGCAAAGGATGGAGTATTGTGACTAACCGGGGAAGGGAGTGAGCATGGGAAAAGCGATATCGTGTGTCAGTGGAGCTGTTAGGTATGACTTTTGTAATGGTAAGAGGACGAAGGCTCTTATAAGGGCCGGTCATATAATAGAAAGGGAATTTTTTTGTAATCAATTATATAATTTCTATGAAAGTTCATTTTTCTTCTAAAGAAAACATGTTTCATATTGAATTTGCTCATGTCACAGGGAAAGAACCATCTTTCCTTGTGGGTTCCGACAGTAATTTTCTAATGAGCAACCAACTAGTGTGGTTATGGGTTCTTCAAACCATGGTCACACCAAATACTTAGTAAGTTCTTAAAAGTTTGTTAGCAATGTCTTTGAGAGTTTTAGCAGAACCTATTTTCTAAGAGTTTGTTAACAAGACCTAGTGTCTAAGAGTTTGCTACCTTGTTTTTTCTCTTTTTGGTAGGATTTTATGAGTAGTGACTTATTTTTTATTTGATATGTTACGTGGAACTTTATAAGTGGAGAGAAGCGAGATAATAAATAAATTAAAAAAAAGAGAAAAATGGGAGGAGAAAACTTTATACATACCTCAAGCATTTAGAGGTCGGTTTCGTTGAAAAAATAATTTGTGATAATTTTTTATTATTTACTATTCAAAGCATGTAAGTTCAACGGTGAGGAAAAAAACCAATAACTTGAATTGTTAACGTTCCAGATTATTATACCAAAAATAATTTTGTTAATCAAGTACTATCCACAAGCTTGTCAGGTAGTTGGCACAAAAACAAGGAACTTGTCAAATCCAATAATCCTCTAAAGCAAGAATCGAAAACCTACATCAATGTAACTTGTTAGGAATAGTAAACGCTATTATTACACTAAAAGTAATTGTTATTAATAAAATATTTGGTTCAAAACTGATTCTGAAAGACCCAACAAAATTATCTCAATAAAAACGTGATTACCTCAACGACATAAATGTGAACAGAGACATGTACCAAACATTCCCCTCCGATGGCACTGAGATTTGACCAACGGATGATCCGATGCATGGCCCATCGGTTCGCCACGGCAATGTCCCTAAAGTGGATGTAAGGTGGAAGGACTCGCACACTCCCTTAGCAGAGGTCCAAACGATGTTGTCTTTGAGACAACTGTATGCTACAATGGTGTCCAGAACTCCAACCTACCTCGCGACAGACGTCCGTTCTCTCTTGTCAACTGATATAGTGTGATGTGACTGTTCAGCTTTAAAATCAAGTGTCTAAATTTTTATTTTTATTTTTTACGAAATATTGTAACGAAGAAAGTCTATTCCTGTTTGCAAGAGTCCTAAATTTTGCCACATCTTTGAAAATAAATATTTTTTTTGAGTGTCATGAGAAAACCAGAATGTAAGGTCTCAAAAGATAATCGTTCCAGAGTTTTTTTGGGAGGGAGGGAAAGCAACTTTTTGGAAATAAAAAAAATGAGTTGCTGCAGCCCAACTCGTAATGTAGTTTAATTTGGTCCGTGAGTTGTCCTTTGGTTTAGCAACATTTGGACAATAGCAAGTAAACCCAACCTTCGCTTTCTTCGTTACAATATTACGTTAACAAAAAAAAAAAAAAAAGACACTTGATTTTAAAGCTGATTTTCAAAAACGTTTTCTATATCTAACAAAAATTTATACAACATGAGACTTTAATCATACCATTTATAACATATTTCACGGGCAACTGACAATCTCGCCTGTGCTCCTAGTGGCAAAATGTGTTGGGAAATCCGAGCTCTAACCAGCTCAGAAATAGATCTTCGCTTCTCATTTAAAACACAAACCTGCAAATCAAAGTAAAGAGAATAATACCTTGTTTTGAATCCATAGCTCAGCTAGATTCTTCTCCTTTATCCTCTCCTGAATCACTGGCTTGATGAGATAGCTCAGCCTATTGAAGATCGTGAATCAAAGAGGGTTTTCGGTTTTCGTTTGTTCTTTCTCTTTCTCCGTTTTTTTTAACCACACCATTCTTTTGTTTTCATTCACGTTATAAAAGAAAAGTACTGTGCACGAACATTGTTCATAAAACTCCAACACCTCTTAATTCACCTGTATGATCTTCACTGAATGTAGACTCTTAGTGTATATATTGAGAGTTAAAGGAGGGATCTAGCCGTTAACTGAATGTGCCGTCAATATAGTCTCACTCATCACGGTTCTATATATCAGACACTGGCCCACACTAGCCAGTTTCATATTTGACAATTAAGCAACCAAATGTCTCATCTGAATGGACTATAAAACATTTATTCAAAAGCAAGTGTAATTCCCATTGGTATAGGCCCACAATAGTAAGGACTATCAAAAAATAGTCCAACAATCTCCCACTTGGGCAATATCAATGGGAATGAGTAATAATAAAAAGATTTTAAAATACTGAAATATGCGCGCATAATTTTAGTCCTGAGACAACTCTTAAAAGTCAACTTTGTCACATAAAGCATCAAACTCCGAACTATGGCATTAGCTGCATCCATTAAACAATACAGCATTATCCATAATTACAAGAGCCCTCCACTCTATTGACATAAAGTCAATATGGTAGTGTGGCAACCCGATGATACAAGAAATCTGAAGGTATCATCCTTGTTGTCAATCCAATTCTCAATAACTGAAGTGAGAATTTCTGGAATGTCTTATTTATTTGAAATTGAGCTCAGCAATACATATATTGCAAGACATTCTTGTATGGCACTCACTGAAATGCCCCAGCCATACTTAAAATAAATAAAGGCATATGTATGGATAAAAATTTATGCATGCATAGTACAACTTAACACATATAAAACATCGACATGTTTTATACCTAAGTCAAGCCAACATATAATCAACATACATAGCTTATACAAAACAAGTTTACTTCATAGCAAACTATACAGATGCAGTTTGGTATTCATAATAACCAAGACTCCCACTAATCAAAGGGATCCCATGAGACGCTAAGTCCCATACCAGCAACATGTCTATGAAAAACACAAGGAGTCAATCCTTTAGTAAAAGGATCTGCAAGCATAGCGTCTGTTCTGATATGTTCTACAATGATTTCGCCACTCTTGACTCGTTCACGAATAGTCAAGTATTTAATGTCCAAATGTTTAGACCCGGTAAGGCTTTTGTTGCCGTTAATAGATAAGACAGCAGCATTGTTATCACAGTATAACTGAATGGGTCTATCAACAAAAGTGTAAGCTGCTAAATCTCTTATCAAATTTCTAAGCCAAATGGCTTGAACTGCAGTTCCAAAACATGCAACAAACTCAGCCTGCATAGTGGAAGATGTAACCAATGATTGCTTAACACTTTTCCAAGACACTGCCCCATCAGCTAACATAACAATATAGCCTGAGGTAGATTTAAAATCATCCTTACAGCCAGCATAATCAGAATCTGAATAGCCCACAAGCTGTAAATGATCAACATGTCGATAAATCAACATGTAATTTGTTGTCCTTTTTAGGTACCTTAACACTTTCTTAACTGCCACCCAATGGTCATGACCTGGATTAGTCTGATATCGACCAAGTAAGCCAGTGGCAAATGCAATATCAGGTCTAGTACACACATGTGCATACATAATGCTACCAACTGCTGAAGCATAAGGTACTGACTGCATAAGTTCTTTCTCAGCATCAGTTTGAGGACACTGCAATAGGCTCAACTTATCATTCCTCAAAATAGGAGCATTACCAGGTTTGCAATTCTGCATACTGAATCTGGTAAGAACTTTATTTATATATGCTCTCTGAGAAAGACCCAATAATCTACGAGAACGATTTCGATGAATCTCAATGCCAAGAACAAAGTTGGCTTCACCAAAATCTTTCATATCAAATTGTGTAGACAATAGCTGTTTAGTGTCATTAAGTAACGCCTTATCTGGAGTTGCAATTAAAATATCATCAACATAAAGTACTAGAAAAATAGGCGTACTCCCACTGATCTTAGTGTACATGCAACGATCCAATCTATTTTCCACAAACCCACATGAAGTAATAAATTCATCAAATTTAAAATACCATTGACGAGAAGCTTGTTTGAGACCATAAATTGATTTCTTTAACTTGCATACAAGATGTTTAGGATCATCTTTAGCAAAACCCTCAGGCTGCATCATATAAATTTCTTCATCAAGGTTTCCATGAAGAAAAGCAGTTTTCACATCCATCTGATGTAATTCCATATCAAAGTGAGCAACTAAGGTCATAATAATTCTGAATGAATCCTTAGAAGATACTGGTGAAAAGGTCTCATTATAATCAATACCTTCCTTTTGAGTAAAACCTTTAGCCACCAATCTAGCCTTAAATCTTTCAACTTTACCTGTTGAATCTCTTTTAGTTTTATAAACCCACTTACAACTGATAGGTTTGCAGCCTCTAGGTAGATCAACCAAGTCCCAAACAGCATTATGCTTCATAGAATTTAACTCGTCATTCATCGCATCTATCCACAATCTAGATTGAGGACTAGAAACAGCTTCTGCATAAGTAACTAGATCATCTAAAATACCAACATCATAATCATGTTCTCCCAAATAGACCATATAATCTGGATGAATAGCTGATTTTCTCTCTCTAACAGATTTTCTAACTGCAGGAGCCTCTGTAGGTATATCTGAAAGACTAATCAAGCTACGCTCTAAAGATTGAGGCTCTGAATGCATCTGCAAAGATAAAGGGCACGTAGTATCAATATCGCTCATAGATGCAATGGTCTGAGAACTACTACTTGGTACTTCAACATCCAATTCCAGAAACTTAGTTGTCTGCAACTCTACAATCCTGGAACCTCCAGAAGGGTTATAAAATCGATACCCCTTGGAATAAAATGGATAACCAATAAAATTACATCTAACAGTTCTGGAATCCAACTTTCCCATTCGTGGATTGTATAACATTACTTCTGCAGGACATCCCCATACTTTCAAATGATTCAAACTAGGTTTCCTTCCTGTCCATAACTCATAAGGTGTCAAGGATACAGACTTGGTGGGCATTCGATTGAGTATATATAAAGCAGTATGAATAGCTTCACCCCATAAAGAAATAGGCAAATGAGTACCATGCATCATACTTCTTACCATGTCAAGTAGGGTTCTATTACGCCTCTCAGCAACCCCATTTTGTTCAGGGCTACCAGGCATCGTAAATTGAGCAACAATGCCACAATCTTGCAAAAACTTAGCAAATGGACCTTTCAACTGTCCAATATCACCCTGACGACCATAAAATTCACCACCTCTATCTGATCTTACGATTTTGATACTTTTCTCCAACTGTTTCTCAATTTCAACTTTAAATATCTTAAACTTTTCAAGAGACTCAGACTTATCTTTAATCAAATAAAGATAACCATACCGAGAAAAATCATCAATAAAGGTGATAAAGTAAGAATTACCACATAAAGTAGTATGATACGGCCCACTTATATCTGTATGAATAACTTCCAGCAAATCATAACTATGCACTGCTGTTTTCTTTGTAACTTTAACCATCTTACCTTTGCAACATTTCACACAAACATCCATATCATTATCAAGATTAGGTAAGATATTCATCTGCATCAACCTGTCCACTCTCGCTTTGGAGATATGTCCAAGCCTATGATGCCACAATACATACGATTTATCTCTAGATAAAGGTCTTTTCGAAACAGTTTGTGTAATATGGCCTGTAGCATAAATCTCATGAAGAGATAACCGTAAACTGTATAGACCATCAGACATTACACAACTACCAACCTTGTCTCCATTATAAAACACACTGATAATAGAGTTCTCAACATGAAAAGCATAACCACATCTGTCCAACACAGATACAGAAATTAAATTCCGTCTAAACGACGGTACATAGAACGTATTATACAAGGTCAGTTTAAAACCAGTGTCTAAAATAAGTACAATATCTCCTACAAACAGTACATCAACTTTTTCACTGTTTCCAACTAAGAGATACTCCTCATTCTTTTCCGGTCTCCTCCTGTTTGTGAACCCCTTTACCTTTACCTCTGTATTTGGCCATCCAGGTCTTAAATGCATTGCAATCTTTCTTCATATGACCCTTTTGATTACAATGAAAACACTTAATATTAGTCCTGTTCACTGTAACTTTCTTAAACCCGGAAGTACTAGCAGTGGATCCAACACTCCTGGGAGCTGACTGAGTATTCTGAAAAGATCTCTGGAAAGTAGACCTAAACCTTCTTCCTCTGTTGGAAGCAAAATTCTTAGTATGGGATGCTTTACCAATTGTCCTCAAGTCATGAGAATTAGAAGGCTGATGTCCTTGAGTATGATAAATATGACCATGTCTCTTCTCACTTCTTATCTTAGATTCTTCACCAACAACCTTTGTCAATAAATCATTCATATCCCAAATTTCATTTTGAGAAATAAAGGTTGTCTTTATCATGCTAAACTCAGGTGGAAGAGAATTCACAACATAATGCACCAAAATCTTATCAGATAATGGAAAATCAAGTGCATTCAATTTAGATTGAAGATGGATCATACTCACAACATAGCTCCTAACATCTTCAACAGAAAAATCATATCTCATGGAAAACAATTCCTGAATAATCTGAGACACTTCAGCATTTGTGGATGCACTATACCTCCTTGCTACTGCTTCTAAAAATTCCTTTGCAGTACAATCTTTAGGCAAACCACCTTTCAGGTGTTCCTTTATGGATCGATGCATTGTCAACATACACAACTTATCGGATTTTCTCCATTGGTCAAAATCCTTTTTTCTGTTCTTCAGTACTTTCAGCAGTAAGTTCAGCAGGTGACTTATCAGTCAAAGCATTGCTCATGTCAATTACACTCATAGCAAAGAAAATATCATCTTTCCACTTCTTAAAATTTAAGTCATCCAAGACATCAATGGCAACAGATACATTGTTTAGATTAATGACAACTGTAGAACAAATGATGCAAATGTCAGCATCAAGTGAGTGTCTAGATATAGAGCTCACACATATCATCATGCAACATCTTTTAATATAATACACAACAAGTAGTGCAAAACTCTACAACATAGCATACACAATGAGAAAATTCCAATCATTGTAGCCTACCGCCTTTAGGATAAATAAACTACTTTGACCAGTCTAAACTCACGTCTCAAATCAATGTCATGTTCACCTCTAAGTATTAGCATATAGTCACTTCCTTTTGGAATAATAACTACATACCAAAACTAGAAGCATTCCATTTCCTTATGCAAGACCGAAATTTCACAATTCAGCTAAGAATGCACCACTTTTGTGGTCACACCTTAACAAAATCATAAAACCCTCTCACACCAAGGGACACAACTCACAACACATTATGCAATTTAACCTCATGGACTTGGGGCAAACTGAAATGTCCTTAAATTGCATCATCAACAACACTCAATAAGTGTTCTAGTACGCGCATGCTAATATTAAAGATGAGAATATAACTGAAGGGCATGCCTGAATGCGTACAAATGGCCATCAATAATAAATTAATAATTGCAATTAATAATAGAAATTGCAATACTAGGCCATAACTTCTGATCATTAATCAGAAAAATTCTTGTAACCATATGCAATTCAAAATTACAGCAAACATCCATAATCAATTTATATTCAACAATATATAAATGATAATTTAAATTTAATAGAAACAATTGGGATTTCAAAAGACTTCAAAGCCCAAAAACTTTATCAGAGGCTAGATCACAATTTTAAGAGAATTTAGCCAAAATTTGGCGTCCAATCTGACCTCCCACGCGCCTCCACGTGCTGCCGGAATGTGTCACCAGCAAAACCGATACAAACCGGTACATACCGGTTCCGGTAACCGAAATATCGGCCGAAACACACCGATATGACCGGTTCACGGCCAAAATAACCGGTTCCTGGAGCGAGACCGACATCGACAGATTCGTCGATCCAAAACGGTCCTCCGCTGGTGCAGACGTCAGCACAACCGCACCGTCTACGCGGTCTACGGTGGCAATACCCGATCGGACCTATTCCGATCTGGTCAACCCATCTCCGATCGAACTTCCGATGACACCAAAAGATAGATCGGGCACCGATCTTCGCAACCATGAGATCAGATTGTTGATCTGAGCCCTCTGGGTACCGGGTTTGGCCAAAACGGGTATTCGATACCCACAAACCCGAAAAACAAAAAATTCATTTTTCTGGCTTTAAATCCCAATTTTTCGTTCGATTTGTGCTTTAAATGGAAGCTAAACCAAGCTCTGATACCAATTGTTGGGAAATCTGAGCTCTAACCAACTCAGAAATGGATCTTCGCTTCTCATTTAAAACACAAACCTGCAAATCAAAGTAAAGAGAATAATACCTTGTTTTGAATCCATAGCTCAGCTAGATTCTTCTCCTTTATCCTCTCCTGAATCACTGGCTTGATGAGATAGCTCAGCCTACTGAAGATCGTGAATCAAATAAGGTTTTCGGTTTTCGTTTGTTCTTTCTCTTTCTCCGTTTTTTTTAACCACACCATTCTTTTGTTTTCATTCACGTTATAAAAGAAAAGTACTGTGCACGAACACTGTTCATAAAACTCCAACACCTCTTAATTCACCTGTATGATCTTCACTGAATGTAGACTCTTAGTGTATATATTGAGAGTTAAAGGAGGGATCTAGCCGTTAACTGAATGTGCCGTCAATATAGTATCACTCATCACGGTTCTATATATCAGACACTGGCCCACACTAGCCAGTTCCATATTTGACAATTAAGCAACCAAATGTCTCATCTGAATGGACTATAAAACATTTATTCAAAAGCAAGTGTAATTCCCATTGGTATAGGCCCACAATAGTAAGGACTATCAAAAAATAGTCCAACAAAATGTCCCTCAACATACTGAACTCATTTAACCATTCGCAACTCGTTCGGCAGACTGAACCCAAAGTCGTTCGCCGTGACAATGTCCTTGCTCCGGCTCACAATTCTGGTGAAGAAGATTTAAGTTGCCGTCGAGGAAAAAATGGTGGAGGTGTCCCAAATGTTATGTTCTCAATATGCTACTTGTACCCTTTTGTCCAAACAGGTACGGAGTAAATCAATGTTCCCAAGCCGAATGAAATGCAGATGGTAATCAAAGCGTACACATATGCTCTCCAAGGGTGCTTGCTTTCTCTCATTGCATTGAACTCGGCCATGAAGGTAGAGACGGTACTCAGACAGCCCAAGAACCCAAACTCTATCCCTGATGTTACAGTATTACAAGTCCGGGTATTCACCTGCAATGAAGTAAATCATGATTATGACCATGTACTCTTGAGTGTAATGAACGGACATTGAGAATGCTTAATTTCATATGATCATGGAAATCCCATGATCGAACTATCAAAACTTCCTTTATTATTATTAAGATTGTGTCTTTGATTGACCAATATTAAATTTGTGTCTTTGTACTAAAGAGAGTTATACCAAAACAAGGTTTAATCAAGGTGTAACACATACAGTTTCCAAGACAACCATTTGCCTTGAGCATAGAGGCACCATGAATTTTATTTTTTCTCCCCAAAGGTAAAGGTGCATCATTTAAGCCAAGACTATGACTTTACGTAAGAATTTATAAGTTTGAATAGAATAGATTGGACTATTTTTTCTTGTTAAATTCAGTATGCAAGTGTTAAAAACAACATGATAAAAAGTTTTATATTGTTTAAATCTTATTTAGACATTTTTTATATATGAAAGCATAACCAAATTATTCCTAAATTAACTTTTGAGTAAAAACAAAATTTTTAATATAATATTATAATTCAAATTCAAAAAATAATAACTTATGTTCTTGAAGCCTACTAAGAAGTATACCGAAGCAATAGTCTCATACTTTTTGCTTCGAATACGAAACACCAATTTCAATATTCATCACGAGTGAATTTATGACAGAAATTTGAAAGGGAAAAAGGGCGCAAAGGCTTACCGCTTTGTTCACAGTAGATAACGCTGCCATGATACTAGCTGCGGAAACATTGGCGATTAGAGTCCCAAATGGTAGCCATTGGAACAATTTGGCCCTTCCCAACCCTCGTCCGTTGAGTCGGGCTAAGAACCACCTGATCCACACCCCCGGAGGTCCAACAAGGCAGGCCAACCATAGCTGAGCCTCACTGCCGCCATTGCTAAACTCCTCCCTAAGTAGCGCTCCACTAAAACCCCACAGCAAGCCCAACACTAAAATCAACACCACCATGACAGCCAAGTGAATCCTGCTGCTATGCACCCTCCAGTTGCTACTAGAGCTTCGGACGCCCCCTCTTGAACTTCTGTTTTTCCTTGTTATAAGCCACTTGAACCCCTCGGCCGTTTCAACGCCAACAATAATGGAATAGGCCGCAAGAAACAACCCTGCAAAGATCAATTTACTCGTGACGCAATTAGAACCAAAATGGTTGTATTGTTCTTACAGTCCTGTTCTTTACCTAGAAGAAAACCGAGTACAGTGAACACCCAGTGGCCATTAACACTAAGATCCAGCATTTTCTGATTCCAAGAACTGAAAGTTGTAGTACTTCCCAAGTATCCAGTGGACAGTCCGATCGCAAGATGGTCTGAGATGCGGGATATGTCTGCTTTGAGAACAACACCAAACCACCCCATCAAGAAAGAACCCACCTAGAAACATGCAAAAACCAATTTGAATAAGAACATTTTCTCTTCAAACCTTATGAAGAGATATATGAACATAAATCAGATGGGGAGAGAGACCATGTTGGAAGGGAGGTCAAGGTACAGAACGCTTCCATTGCTTGTCAAGCCAACAATTCCGGGGCCAAATAATTTTTGCAGTAAATACCTTGTTAAAACCTGCACACGGGGGCATGTTAAGTGGGACAATCCTGCGAGGAACATTTAGTAACTGAAAATTCTTAGAGGTTGATGCTCTCAAGCTTTTGTCAAAAACTATGTTTTATCTTCTCATGAACTTGTGGCTGCTTTGGCTGCTTTGCGTTTTAGAACCAAAATAAAAATTCTATATATCATGTTCAGATGGAAAAAGCAAACCTTATAATTAATAGAGAGCAGTGGCATATTACCCCAAGAATCCCAAAAACTGCTAAATGAATGAGACTTGAAACATAATCCAGTAACTTAGGCAACTCTCCCTGCGAGTGAAAGAACCAAAATAATTGACAAACAACCAAAATAGAAGTCATTGGATAATTGACAAACAACCAAAATAAAAGGGAGCTTTAAGGCTCACTTGCTTGCCATCTTTGGGGCCGGCCGTTGCTTCCACAGAAAGGGGAGCTTTAGTTTCCTCTGGCAACAGAGGCACTGGAGAGATTGGATTCAGAGATATGTGCACCTGACCATCCTCAAAAGCGGGAGAAGCTTCTCCATTCTCCGACGCGTGATCAATAGAAAAGCGTAGGCTGCCATGCTCACTGTGCCTGTTACTCTGAAGCGCACGATCCCCTATATCTCCTGCCTCCGACACAATCTCACTTGCAATATCATCAACCACATGGACCGGTAAACTTCCTGAGAGACGTATGGAACGCCTTCTCCACGAAGAACTGGCACTTTCCCTGACACTAAATGATTCACTTCGTCTTGGTCCGGATTTAACAGTTCCATGATCCATGACTTCCCTTGGAACCACAAGTTTCGGTTCCTCTTGAAGTAACTTTAAAACCCAAATCAATAAATAAGGATGATGAGAAAGAGATAAGTTACATGAAAGTAATGACAATCTAGCTGATGATTATATCATTATACTAGTAGTTTCTGCAAGTAATTCCAAATACCCAACCACTAAAAAAAAATTCATATACACATAGGAACCAGTTATGGGACCCATTTTTGGTTTTCTCCGAATAATTTTTGCTGGTCATGACATCACGGAAATAAAGAAAGAAAAGTAAAAGCTTATGAATGAGTATACCTTCTCCCTCAAACAACTCCACTCAGACCACTATACAAACACTGATCTATGAGGATAATGGACACTGATTTTCTTGAAAACATCAGCAGAGGGAAGGAATTTGCACCAAATGAAATTAAAAACAGAAGATGTGTGATAGAACAGTGAAAGATAAGACTTTTTGGGTCACTAAGCTGTTAACCGATTAGAGTTTAAGGGTTTTGACTTTAAGACCACAACCGCCATTTCTAGATCCATAGAACGAAACGCCAAACTTAAAAGTAATGCGACAGAGCATAAAATTTTTTATACTTGTTTTTTTTTAAAAAAAAAAAAATTATTATAAACTCACACACACCCGGTGAAGGGGAGGGACGGGATTCGAACCCCTGACCGGTGGGATGACCGGTGGGACGGCCGGTCAGGGTTAGGCTCAGAGAACGCCACTGAGCCAGGGCCCCCGCCCCCTTTTTATACTTGTTTGTATCTAATATCAGGCATCCTTGATTATTCGTACGGCATGTGACAACACTATCACACGAGAAAGCTTAGCTCTTTTGTTTACTACGAAACCACATGGAAACAGCGAAGCTGCAGTCCGTGATCATCAGCGAGTCACCTAACTCTTAACTCATCAAATTTAATTCATTGTTTAATCATAACTTCTCGTGTTTTCTTTTATAATCATTTAGCTATTTCTAAATAGAAAATAAAAAATTACATAAAAGAATATAGATCAGTGTTTAGCACAAAAAAAAAAGAGAATTATTTAAAGCATTTATTTTTCTAATTTTTAAACCCAAATAAAATAAAACTGAAGCCCTCTTGTCACTAACACCAGAGTGCTGAAGACGCACAAGACCAAAAATGGTTTTCTCAATATCATTAAAATAGGAAGTGCGATAACAATCAAATCTGATTATCGAATAGTTTGAATAGATAGGGTAATAAATCCTGAAGGGACCAGCTCAAATTTGATTAAAGAGCTTAAAGATGTGTTCCCCACTAACGGATTATAAAAAAAGAAGAGCAAGACAACCGCACACGGATTCTACTGGAAGTGGCTGAATTTCTTGAACAGATAGGCGACGTGAACCTTTTTTAGTGCCTAAAAATCAGCAGATGCATGATTTTTTATATAAGTGGGTATAAACCATTGTTGAATGGTCAAATGATGTTAACGAGAAGCACTAAAAGTAACATTGGAAACACATGAACAGACGAAAAGCGACAATAGAAAAGTCAGATTAAACAGTAAAAGCAGATCAACTTTATGAGTGTTTGTTTGAGAGAGAGAGAGAGAGATCGAACCCGAAAAACCGGCGGCGCAGATTTATTCTCTAATTTCTTGTTCAACGAGCATGAGAGTTGCAGAGAGGAGGCAACGGTGAGGAAATGCAAGAAAGCGATGAACGCTTGAATTGCTAAACCGTGAAGAGAATTAACGGCCCCTCCTCGGAGAACCGGATCGACAAGCGGGCGGAGCTTGGCTTGGTTATTGGATGGATTTTCTGGGGACGTTGCGAAAAGAATAGCGACTCAGAAGGCAAAACAAGTATGCCGTGTTTTTATAGGTAGAAAAGACACAGAAAGAAAGAAAGAGCAGGCACCTCAAATTTATAGAACCATACGCCGTGTTTTCTACAGAAGAGGAGCCTCAAATATCAAAGTCAAAATTTCCTTCTTTCTCTGCACCCAATATAATAAATTTATATCCATGTGCTTGTCATTTGGCGTTTATATCTAGGGCAGCGTAGACAGATAATTCATGCAGCGTTTTCACGCAGTCATAAGGTGAAAGGATTGCTTGTGCAGGTTGCCAATGGCTTGCGTCTTTTTCCGGGGGAAAATCTTAAGCAGTCCAATCCTAAGATCACTTTTTTTTAAAGTAAAGGTTCAAAATTAACTTTAGAGATCGATCTTTTCTGGCCATCCACTTTGGGCGCCCCCATTAATGGGAAGCAAAGGAACGCGGTGTAGATCCAACGCCTGGAAAAAGGTGAAGATTCGTTTTTTCTGGTTTCGTTTGCTTGTTTTCAGAAGCCACCGTTTGATGGGTGCGCGAGCGGTCGAGAGAGCCTACGCGGCACGGGAAGCATCGCGTCTCGATAGCACGACATTGACCAGTCGAAAAGACAACGCCGTCCACAAATTAAGCCATAAATTAAAAATATATATATATATAATTTTTTAATTTAATATTTTATCTTTAATATTATTTAAATACCGAACATAAACTCCAAGTTAAATAGAATAAATTAGGTGATTCCTAGCGTACTTAAAAAATTATATTTTAAAAACATCACAAAATTCAATTCAATATAATAACATTGTTGATAAAGCTCTAAGTCCAAACTGTTTCGTGGCTGATTCTTTTAACAAATTGAGTTGGTTTGATTTCTGTTGGCTTGGAAAATAAAATAAGTTATAGGTGTACACAGTTGATCCTAATTAGCCAATCAAACTAAGAAGAGAAAATTTTTTTTTCTCTATAATATTAACCATACAAAGAGAATAATTAAACTAAAACAAATCAACACTAAGCATTTTGAGAAGAGATTTGAACTTCTTTAGATTTAGACGCATTTTTATTTAAAAAAAAAACTCTTTTAGAATTATATGAAATGAACTCTTAAAATTTTTCATGTTTAATAATATAAGACAATTTAATAAGTAAATAATAACTTAAACTTAAAACAACTACTTAAAGAACTTGCAGGCCAAGAGGCTCAAGCCAAGAATTCCTTAGCCAAGAGGACACCCCCATCATGTAACTGAAGTTGATCAAGTTCATATGACTCTCTAAAAGTTAGCCCTAAATATTCTCATCTAGACAAGTCTTTTACATAACTTGACTTTTATAGACCTCAAACAATTTAAAAACTTATAACCCATAATCCATAACATTATCCCCTCAATTATAAAACCTTTTCACAAACATCATTTGCTCCTGTTGTCGGAGGTCAGAGTTCCCAGCCCTGCGTTGAAGTGACAATGTAACATACGTTACCCATGTCCACCCACAGAGCACCCAGTGGCGATTAGCGTCGGGAAGATAATGTAAGTCAACGATGCCGTCATTTCGCGATGCGTGGGCTGGGCCGTCTGCCACGACTACTCCCAAAAATCGCTGGGCGAGGAGGACACCTCGGACAAAACTGTGGGCTCCCACGATAAATTGTCTGCTGAGTTCCGAAGGCGGTCAAAGTGGACGATTTTTAACTTTTTGGGCCTGAAATCCTAGATTCGTGAAGGTGTTTCAATGATTTTAATAATCAAAATTAAATTTACTAGCCTTTTAGCTAATTTAGAAGTTTTTTCTTGGAATTTTTGATATTGTATTTGAACATAAATTGATTATGAAGAGTAGAAGATCTTTAGAGTCAAATTAAAATATAAAAATAACCCTCTAACTTTTAAGTTAACATTTTGGTACTTTAATTAGGAAAATGACTAGTTTTAAATATATATTTATTAATCAGCGGCTTAAAATCATTTTCGAAATAGTTTTCGTCCTCGTAAAAATCAGCTTTCGAACCAACTATTTGGAAATTCATTGAACTTTGTAGCTAAATTTTGTATTTACTTTCCAATAACTTATTTCCTTATAAATTCTCTATTGCTCATTTAGTATGAATTCTTTTGTTTACTCTTCTATCTTTGAAAATTATTAAAACAGAGAAATCGAGGAAGTGAAAATTAAGAGCCTCGTAATTTTTTTAAATACTTGCTTTTGAATTAGTTTGATTAAATTATTTTTTGTTGATGCACATCAATTATGCCTAGTGGACAAAGATGACAGGCAACTTCATATTGGGAGATTTGTGTGAGTTAGATAGCATATACACAAATACTAAATACCATGAACATCAAAAAATTTGTGTAATTCAAAATAAATTAATACTTACTAATAGTAATATATCATTGATTGGAAATTTCATGTACCAAGAGTTACCAAAGAATTTTCATTCTTTGATGGTTGTCTTTGGCCATTTTAAGGCCATAATAAATGATAGTGTAAGATCTCAAAAAACCTAAGATAATGAGTGAATTAGTTTTCTTACTCTTCTAGTAATTTTTTTAAAAAAATAATGTGCTGTCCTATGTGAATATACTTAAATCCCTAGTAGACAGTAACCCAAAGAAGTACACGTGAACTAAACATTAGACCACATAAAAGCACGGCGAAGCTAAATAAAAAAGCAATGAAGACTCAAGATGCTTGAAATAGTGTTCTACACATAATTAAATATCAACAGAAAAATAATTTTCTATTATTTTTGCTCAGATGGAGTCAATCAACTTCAGAAGGATAAAGATTACATTCAAATTTTAAGTGCTTAGGCCTACCTGACATAATTCCCCGCTAAAGGGTTCCTTAATTCTAAAGTTTCTTTACAAATCGTACGCTGGGATTACACAACCAACATTAACACTTATTACAACTAGAGTATTAGTCCTCTACACAACACGATAATATACTTAAGAAATGCTCAATTGTGTACTTAGTCAAAAACCCCAAGAATATTCAAACTTTGCACCTTGGGTTTCGAACAGAAACTACCGCCAGTGAAATTATACGGTATTGAAGCACAAAAAGTAGTAATAAAACTTGTAGCAAATCAAATAACGAAATCAAGTGAAGATTCAAACTAATTTTTGCCACTTGTAAGCTGTAGAAGATAAGTTCTAAGCTCTCCCTTTCAAGCTTGCATCTTGGCCTTTTAAAGTTGAGCTTAGTCGAACTTTGTGAAGAGGCTTGAGCTTCTTCACCGTTAGCTAGCTTGAGACGTACGGGCTGGACCATTTGGGCACATCATGTTCCCGCTGGACGCTGAGCTTCTTCAGTGTTTCCTGGACCGGGGTGAATAGAAATGAGGTTCTTAGGCTTGGACTATTCTTTACGGGCTGGACCAATCAATTTCAAGAACTAGATTATGTATTAAACTTACCTCCACATATTGGTCTGTGACAAAAATCTTAATTAACTAAATTATTTTTTCACTGAACCATACAAGGATCAGGCACCTGTGCGCTTTGAATGTACCAGATCAACCGCTTTAAACATGTTTTTCTTTCATGTTTCTTGCATTTTTTTCTAGTGGCAAATCTTTCCTCAACATACTGAACTCTGAACTTTGTTTAATCTCCTCCTCCAGGTCAGAATTCAGGTGAAGTCGATTTCAGTTGTTGTCAAGGCAAAAATGGTGGAGGGGTCCCAAAAGGCCTGCCCTCGAGATGTTACTTGTACCCCTTTGTCCAAACAGGTATGGAGTAAATCAATGTTCCCAAGCCGAATGACGTGCAAATGGTAATCAGAGCGTACACATATGCCCTCCAAGCGTACTTGCTTTCTCTCATTGCATTGAACTCGGCGATGAAGGTTGAGACGGTACTCAGACAGCCCAAGAACCCAAATTGTATGCCAGATACCACAGTGTTACAAGTCCGAGTATTCACCTGCACCGAAATAAATCATGATTTTGGCCATGTGCTCCTTCTGTAATGAAAGGACATTGAGTGTTCTTAATTTTAAATGATCAAAGAAATCACATAATCGAACTATCAAAATTTCCTTTGTTGTAAGAATTTGTGTATTTGATTGACCCATCTTATATAATTTTTTCTCTTTAAAACTATTCATATGGATGAAGTCCAGTGGAAAATATCTTTAGCTAAGAGGAGGTGTGTTATAAATGAGATGGCGAAAAGTTTTATATTACTTAATTTGTTTTAAGAATATTATACACATAATAATTTCTTACTCTCATGTTAACTTTAAATAAGAATAAACTTTTCTGATGCGAAACACCAATTTCAACATTCAGACAGAAACTGGAAAGTGAAAAAGGGTGCAAAGCCTTACCGCTTTGTTCACAGTAGATAATGCTGCCATGAGACAAGCTGCAGAAACATTGGCGATTAGAGTCCCAAATGGTAGCCATTGGAACAATCTGGCCCTTCCTAACCCTCGTCCATTGAGTCGGGCTAAGAACCACCTGATCCACACACCCGAAGGTCCAACAATCCAAGCCAACCATAGCTGAGCCCCAGTGCCGCTACTGCCCAGCTGCTTCTTCAGTAGCGCTCCGCTGAAACCCCACAGCAAGGCCAGCACTAAAATCAACATCACCATGGCAGCCAGGTGAAGCCTGCTGCTATCCATCGTCCGGTTGCTGCTAGAGCATCGAACGCCACCTCCTGAACTTTTGGTTTTCCTTGTTATAAGCCACTTAAATCCCTTGGCCGTTTCAACGCCGATAATAATGGAATAGGCCGCAAGAAACAACCCTGCAAACAATAATAAAAGATCAATTTACTCATGATACAATTAGAACCCAAATGGTTATTTCCAGGGAAGCAAATGAAATAATGGAACATGGGCTCAAGTTAATAATAATATTCAAATGAAATGTGTTGAAATTAGCTTTCAAGTTCAGGTCTATTGGCTCAATGATTGAACTATATAACATATTTTTCTCAATGTTCTGCTTTTACCTAAAAGAAAACCAAGTACAGTAAACACCCAGTCGCCACCAGCACTAAGATCAAGCATTTTCTGATTCCAAGAACTGAAAGTTGTAACACTTCCTAAGTAGCCAGTTGACAGTCCAATCGCTAGATGGTCTGACATGCAGGATATGTCTGCTTTAAAAACAACTCCAAACCACCCCATCAGGAAAGAACCCACCTAGAAACATGCAAAACCAATTTGAATAAGAACATCTTCTCTTCAAACCTTTTATGAACACATATAAGAACATAAATCAGAAGGAAAGAGAGACCATGTTGGAAGGAAGGTCAAGATACAGAACGCTTCCATTGCTTGTCAAGCCGACAATCCCGGGGCCAAACAATTTTTGCAGTAAATACCTTGTTGAAACCTGCACATGGGGGCATGTTAAGCGAGACAATCTTGCAAGGAACATTTAATAACTGAAACTTATTAGACTTGCTGCTCTCAAACTTTTCTCACAAACTATGTTTTATTTTCTCATGAACTTCTGGCTGCTTTGAGTGATCAAGAAAACTAATCGATTACTGCCATATGTTTGCTCAAAACTCCCGTCCATAGTCTTCTATCTGGTTGCTTATACTAATAATGACTTGTAGGATCCTATACCATTTTCTGTTCAAACAATACAGATTAGTTCCTAAGCACATATTTCAAGGGAACTAATACAAGCAACCCAAAGCAGAATTACACTAGATAGAAACTACAAGCATATTGCATATTAGGGCCAAAATTAAATTCTCTGCATCATGTTAAAATGGAAAAGGCAAACCTTATAATTAATAGAGAGCAGTGGCATATTACCCCAAGAATCCCGAAAACTGCCAAATAAATGAGACATGAAACATAATCCAACAACTTTGGCAACTCTCCCTGCAAATAAAAGAATAAAACAAGGGATGCATATATAAGTCATTAGATAATTGACAAACAAACAACATGAAGGGGGGCTTTAAGGCTCACTTGCTTTCCGTCTTTAGGGCCAGCCATTGCTTCCACAGAAAGGGGAGCTTTAGTTTCGTCCGGCAACAGAGGTATTGGGGAGATTGGATTCGCTAGACTATCCTCTAAAGCCAGAGAAGCTACTCCATTCTCGGACGTGTGATCAATAGAAAAGCGGAGGTTGCCTTGTTTGCTGTGCCTGTTGCTTTGAAGAGCCCGATCCCCTATATCTCCTGCCTCTGAGACAGTCTCATTTTCGATATCATCAACCAGATGGACCGGCAAACTTGCTGACAGACGTGAGGAACGCCTTCTCCATGAAAAACTAGCACTTCTCCTGTCACTAAATGATTCACTTCGTCTTGTTCGAGATTCAGCAGTTCCATGATCCATGACTTCCCCAAAAACCACAAGGCTTGGTTCCTCTTGAAGTAACTTTAACAGCCAAATCAATCAATGAGGATGTTGAGTTGGAGACAATAATTCACATGCACAGAGGAACAAGTTATCGGGCCCATTTTAGGTTCTCCTAGGATAACTTTTGCCGGTCATGACATCACAGGGATAAAGAAAGAAAAAGTAAAAGCAATCCAACCCATTTCATGAATAAAAAGGCTTAAAAGTTACGACAGAATATAAATTTTTTATACCTGTTTGCGTCTAATATCAGCATCATTGATTGTTCGTATGGCATTTACTGACACTATCACTCGTGACCTTAGCTTTTTTATTTACTACGAAACCACATGGAAACAACGAAACACTAGGCCATGATCATCAGGTGAAGTAGGAAAATGCAGTGAAGCTACCTAACTCCTGTGACATAGCATCTAATTCACTGTTTAATCACTGGTGTTCACTTGAGAATACCTTTTTGTATTTCCTTTTAAATTGTGTTTAGGCCAAACAATCGAGAGAATTATCTAAAAAGTACTTCTTTTTCCAACTTTTAAACCTAAATAAAATAAAAATGAAGCCACTAACACCAGGGTGCTGAAGACGCTCAAGACCACAAAGGGATTTCTCAATATCATGAATCAAGACAGAAAGTGCGAGCAGAATAAGGTAAAGATTAAGTTCGAACAATCAAATAATTTGAATAGATTGGCTAGTAAATCCTTAAAGAATGAGCTCAAATTTGAATTGTCAATCCAATTGTTTAACCCAAATCAAAGAGCTTAAAGATGTGTTCCCCACTAACGACTCATAAAGAAGAAAAAATTGGTCCCTTCTGAAAGAGATTTCTCTCTCCAGCATAAGCTAAGGACCAAATAGCACTAAAATAGCAGTTCACAGAGATGCGATGCAGTACCTCGGAAAGCCAGCAAATGCCGAAATTTCCTCCAAGAACTGCTTCAAGATGCAAGCCCAGGCGCGGAACAAACTTCAACGCAGTCCCTGCTCTACACCGCGAAAGGGTTCGACAACCCGAGAACGCAGAACGTGAACGTTTGAGAGGAGCCTTTTGGCGGTACATAGTACAATCGCTCAGGTCCTTTATACACAAGGAAGAACAATAAATAAATAAATAAATAAATAAATAAACATGGGCCTGCTACTAAAGTAATTTTTTTAATTTGAACAGATAGGGCCACGCGAACCTTTTTCATTGCCTTAAAAAATCGGCAGATGCATGAATTTTTCATGAAAATGAATGTATCCATTATTGACTAGTCAACTGATGTGAACGAGAAGCACTGAAAGTAACATTGGAAACAACGTGAACAGACGAAAAACGACAATAGATTAGAGGAACAGTAATAATTTGATTCTCGGTTTAAGGGGAGGGATTGCTTGTGCTCATTGCTAATAAGTTTCGTCGTTTTCTGGGGAAAATCTAGTACAGTCCAATCCTAAGAGCACTTTTTAAAACGTGACTTTAGGCATCCATCTTTTCTGGCGACCTACTTTGGATGCCCATCGACGGGAAGCAAGGGAGGAATGATGTGTTGGAGATCCATTGCCTGGAAAAAAGTGAAGATTCGTTCTTCGGATTTCGTTTGCTGGTTTTGAGAAGCCACCGATTGATGGGTGCGCGAGCGGTTTTGACACGACTACGCGTCTCAATAGCACGACATTGAAATAACTTATAAGTTATTTTTATCTTTATTATTATTTTAAACATCGAACATAAACTAAAAATTAAATACAGCTCTAAGATTCAGTCAAGATAATAAAAAGAATTTACATGAAAGATCTTGTAAAAAAAATATTTTGATTAGAATTCTTTAGTTACATTTTTTATTAACCTAAGCATGTTTGTATTATACTAAAAATAAATGATAAATTCAATACATTAAGTGTAGTACATTCTTCATAATAGTATTTTGAGACTTTTTTTTCAAATAGCTCGAACTCCAAACATCATTTTCTCCGAGTTCAAAGTTCAGAGATCCGAGCCCTGCGTTGTTGTGACAAAGTAAAATACGTCAACAATGCAGTCACGTGGTAATTCAATTTATAATGATTACATCCATTTAGCGTCCATTTAATTCGTTTGTTCTGAAAAAAATACAGACACCAGGAGAAAGAAGGCGGCGAGTGGGCTAGGCCCTCTGCCACGACAACTGCCGAAACTCGATGGGCGAGGAGGATGCCTCGGACAAAACGGTGGGCTGCTACGATAGATTGTCTGCTTAGTTCCCAAATTGGTTTCGGCCTGGGATTCTAGGTTCGAGAAGGTGTTTCAATGATTTTGATAATTAAAATTAAAAGAGTTGCATCTTGAAGTATGTGAGAGAAAAAGTGCAGGATTAATTTTTGCTTAGTGAATAGTGACCAGTTTGTTTAACCCATCACATTAAGAAAAAAAAAAAAAAAAAAGCCAACTCTGTGAATATTTATTCATTTAATTAACCTTTCATGTTTTTCTCCATTGACAATCACCTCGAACTAGCACTTAAATTGAACCTAAACAAACAAATATGGTCTTTGTGCACTTGCCAGTACACTGTCGTCGTTAGTACTCCATGGGCCACGCTTGTCAAACTTTGCTTTGGGTTAGGACCGAGGATTTCTGTCTTAATGGGTTTTTAGGAGTCTGGGAGCCGAGCATCCCAACCCGACTTGCATTCAAATCTTTTATCCGTTAGCTTTTGGTGGTTATTAAGATGAGTGTATGATATTTTTGTGGGGTAAGTAAAAGTTTACATCAAAATAAGAGAGAAAATTGTGAGACACTTATCATTTAAAATTTGATAAATTTATAACAATGTGGAATCTATGTTATATAATTTTTAATGCTTTTTCTCATTTCAAGCATAAAAAATGCTTTTTATTATAACTCTCATCCAAAAATAAAAGAATGGTATACTCAGGCATAGATTTTAATATATTGATAAACATTTTAATTATTCAAAAGAAGTCAGTTTCATAATACAGTAGCTTTGTAGAAATATCTTCAAATAAGAATCAAGTAAATATGAGATTTTTGTTATCATATTTTCAATCCTTTGTTCTATTCTAAGTATAGAAAAATACTTTTTACAATAACTTCTATTTACAAATTAATGACTATTATACTTACACCTAGGTTTTGAGACAATATTTTTATATCAAATTATTTCTAATAATTTTTTATTTAAATGTCAATCTTAAAGAAATACATATTCAAAATGAATTTCATTATCCATATTCTTATTAGATTTTGATTATTATTACTTTTTTTAATGTATACATCAAATCTCACGCACCCCAGTATTGAATTCAAAACTAATAACTTCTAGGTAACACATTCTTGATTGAACTAGGTGTTAGTTGACTTTTGATTGTTAAATTATTTTATTTTTATTAAAATTAAATTAAGGCACGAGATCAAAGGTATTTTTATTTATTTTTTACTTCACAAACAAAAACAAACAAAAAGGGCCCCTGGAGCAGTGGTCAAAACTCGCTCATCCAAAAGAAGGCAAACACGTGGTGGAACTTGTAGCCGACCTATTCTGCATATTATATGACGTGGCAGGGAAAGGCAGGAGTGGATAAGAAGTTTTGTACCGTTATGCCATAGATACGATCCAACAAGTCAAGTGGATAGCCTACTCTGGACCGTCGGATCACCTCGCATCGGGTCCCATCCGATATATGCTATTCCAACTCTGACGTTAATGGAAACTTGAGAGCAAGAAGAACGCAAGGTCTGGCATACGCTCTGGCGGCCTCGATGGCCAACCGGTGCTAACAGAAGCTTCTGGAAACAGAGAAGTTTCTTCTAGAAGGTTCTCGAACATTTGGCAATGGCCGAGACCAACCGATCCACGGGGACGGTGAAGTGGTTTAGCGCCCAGAAGGGGTTTGGGTTCATAGCCCCGGACCAAGGTGGCGAAGATCTCTTCGTTCACCAGACCTCGATCCGCTCCGGCGGGTTCCGGACACTGTTGGAGGGCCAGCCTGTGGAGTTTTCCATCGGCTATGGCGAGGACGGGCGCTCCAAGGCCGTCGATGTTACCGACATCGGCCGAACTCGCCGCCCGGGGTTTGGAGGGAGGGGCAGAGGTGGGAGTTTTGGCAGATATGGTGGTGGTGGTTATGGAAGGGGCGGTGGGCCGAGAGGCGGAAGGATTGGTGGAGGCTATGGTACTGAGTGTTACAATTGTGGCCGAGTTGGTCACTTGGCGAGGGACTGTTATCGACAAGGTGGTGGTGGTGGTGGTGGAGGTGGCGGTGGGCGTGGTGGTGGGATCCCGAGATACGGAGGTGGCGGCCGTGGATACGGAGGCGGCGGTGGTGGAGGAGGGTGTTATAATTGTGGGGAGGAAGGACATTTTGCGAGAGATTGCCCCAACGTATAGGATATTGTGAATGTGAATCTGGGCGTTCCTTGCTATATAGGGCGGATAGATTTTGTTGGTTTGCTGAAATTTGCTTTTCTGGGTGCTTGGAGATTGTTCTTTGGTGTCTCCATTTGTTGCTCGTTGTTGGGTTTTTGCCGGTAGCTTGTTTACCAAGGCTTGGTAAATGTGGTTAATTGTCCTCGTAACATATAACTTTGTTTTCTTCTTCCCCTGTTGGTTTTCCCTCGTTTCATAACCTTGACATGTTCTTTTGGGTTAATGAAAGGTATATTTTTCGATTCTCGTGTTTGCTATTTTTTTTCTTTTGAATTTTCTGGGCCATCTCAGCCGTCGTTCTGTTTTCTTCCTCATTCGTCTCATCAATGTTGAACAGCCATTGTTGAACCCTGTAGATTTTGAATTCGGGCTTCTGGAATTCTCTACGAGAACCCCAAAAATTGACATGTTGTTCTTGGAAAGATATAGCGAAAACTGTTCTGGACTACTCAATTTTCTGGTTTTAGATGGGGATAGGATGATGATACTTCCAATCTTTATCTTAAACAAAGATTGTGGATGTCGTTTTTTCCACTCCATCAATGCATGTTATCCAATAAAGGTCCACGTCCAAGCATAATGTGTGTATACGTATCCAAGTTGAAGAAGATTAAGAGCCCTGCGCCCTGGCAAAAAGGAGGACCTTTACTTCTCAGTCATGCGTTTGTTCTGGAGCTTGTCATCTCATACACCTTATCCTTTTCTGAAGGCAGTGGGAGGATTGTGTACTGTGGTTTAGGATTGCAATCCGCCGAAAGGTGTTGGCAGAACTTGGCTTTATCTTTTAGATTCTCTCTGTTTGTCATATCATCGTCTCTGTTCCTGATTAATTTGTCGCCTTGTGGAAGTTTCTATTATTAAGTTGCTGGTAAGAGAAACAAGAGTCAATCAGATCAAGATCCTCATTGACTCAAAAGAGAAACTTAGTCAATAACTTTTGATTACCGCTTTTAATCATGTCTTGGTTAGTTTTTGTTGTTGCGTCTGAACGGAAATAGCCCTTTTTGCCATCTTACGTTGGGTAAAGGACACATCTCCTGTCGCATTTAATGGTTCACACTAGATTGTCTCGACTGGAGAGATGGGGGTCAATGTGTATTTTGAAATGACGATGTCAATTGTTGGAAGATTAGTGCAGATGATCAAGCAGCAAACGCTCATACACAACGAAAGACAAAGAGTAGTCAAGATATATATATATATTTAGTAACTTTTTCTTCCTAGTCGACGTTAGTAGCCCAACCAGAACTATCCTATTTCGTGTTTGATAGGAGAATGGACATCAAATTCCATGGGCCATTCGTTCTTGTGCGACTCATGGGATGGCCCAAAACAGACCCATAGGTCGAAAATTCTCTTTCGTTAGCTGGCCTGATTATGCTAAGTCGATCTTGAGCCCAATAAGAAGAACACCATTCAAATTGGAATGTGGAACATTCGGGGACAAATATATGCGTCATGTATGCCTGCCAGTGATGGCAAGATGGCGTCAAGAAAAATCCAACCGCGTGATGACGCATAACAGCTGCCGGACTGTCGAAATGGCATGCCTGGTCGAGACGGTAGATTGCGTCGACCTTGGTCAAGATATTTGGTTCCTGTTTCAGAAGCTTACAACGGGAATGAAACCAAAGGGTTGTGGTCTTGTAGCGGCCCGTATGGTGGCGTTGGAAAGAAAAGTGGAGTTGGGTCCTATAAATCTCTGGAAATCAAGAGGTGGTCAAAAGCATTTCTCTTTGGCAGGTTCATCGATCTTGGAAAGCACAACAAAATAATTGAGACATTCCATGAGGACGACTCGAGTGTCTGCTTTTCCTTTTCCTGTTGAGGCGAATAGCAAGATGGTTGTTGTAATGGAAAGTTCTAAGAGATTCAATGGTCCATCCGACAAGGACCCAGCATAATTGGTCAAACTAACGCAGTGGGTATGAAGCGATGCCAACACAGCTTTCCCTGTCACCATTCCCATTCAATAATATCTCTTGATCTGCCTTTTTCTCTTTCCTAAGCATCTTTCTTTCTTCCTTATCTTGGGTTGGGTCTAGAAAGGTGGTGCCAATTCCGCTTTCCCGAGCTTCATCGGTGTAGTGGGCATAGTTGTTGTTTGCTTTCCTAGCTTTTTCTCCATGTTGTGACCAGTTTTCTTGTCAGATGGAATGTCGCTTTAATCAACGGACAAGGAAGCCCGACCATTCAAGCAATTGGAAGACCAATGACAAAATTGTGGGTATATGTGAAACTCGTTAAGAATGATTTGTTATTTCTTGTTTAAAAATTTACTTGTAAGAACTTGTTAAGTAGTACTAGTAATAGACTCGTAATCTAACCTAAAAACTAATTATGAGTTAAAAGATATTTTATATAATTAAATATTATCCAATAATGATATGTTTTTTATATAGAATTTTCTTCTTCAACATTCCACTACATACCTAACAAATCGTGGCTTAAAGTTAAACATGCAAAATGGACACTTTATCTTTGAATTTTGATATTATATAAAAAATTATATATAGTCTAACTCATTACCTAGCTTATAGGTTAAGAGACATCTTATACATTTAAACAATACTCATGTATCTTTTTATCTTATATGTGGAACTTTGTCTAAAAAAAAAAAAATCACGTCACTTAAAAATAAACTTAATATTTGTTAGGAAGTTTCTTTCCGTTTTAAAAATTAAATTATAAAATAGGTATTTTATTTTAAAGATAGATCAGGACGCGCCATTTTTAACAGGTTTGGGCCTGCAGAATTTGCCACGATACTCTCTCTCAAACACGGATAGGGAACACACCAATAATTCACGCTCCATTCAGGCACTACTGTTTTATTTTTTCTCTGGTGATTCCATTTTGTTGCTTCAGCCAAACGATAGCTATCCAAGTTCACGATTTGCGCCTTTGCCTTTTCTTTGTCGTTTAGGTCGTCTCCAAAAGGGCATTCAAATTAAGCAAGAAGTCCAAGATGTGTTATTTGATTAGAACCAAAAGAAAGTATGTGAAACGGACCAACTTCTGTGTCCTTTACAGCTAGCTTTTACACCTGCCAATGATAGGATGGACTTGGTACTGTTTCAGTTGCCCACTTCACAAGTCATTGCACCCCATATGGGCACTTTTGCCTACACAGACGAGGCATAATGAGCGATCTGGTGGTGCGAAAATGATATGAACCTAAGGAGCATGGGAAGTTGAGATTAAAGTTGAATCACAGTTGGACGTTTGAGCACCACTTTGATGTGTGATGTGACTGTCCTAGTCGATTAGGCAAGAATGGCTTTAGACGGTAAGAAAGAGACAATGGAAATGATGGTTTAGACCGTGTCAAAGTGGTGAGATATGCTTGTAATAGCCTCGTTTACTAAGTGCTGAGAGAACTCCAGATGTTGCAGCAAAGAAAAACTTGGAGAAAAGAATCAGAAGAACAGTGATGGAGATATTTGATGGGATAATTGTGAAGCACTTAGGACCACTTTTTCTCTGAAGAACAGTGATGGAGATATTTGATGGGATAATTGTGAAGCACTTAGGACCACTTTTTCTCTAAATATCTCGTTAAGGAGAGAGGTTATCTAAGTTTATAATGTACATTATAAGTACCTTCTTCTCAAATGTGGTACTTGGTTGTTCAATATTCTCTTGCAATCCAAGCTCAATTTCTTTGTTAGGAAAGGACTACATAATTTGTGGGATTTAGATTAGAACATATGGAGGAGAGAGTGGCTTCGATACCATGTGAAAGGTTTAGGTTCACTTCTCCTCAAAAGACTTTGTTAAAGAGAGAAGTTGTTTAAGGTTATAAAGTATATTATAAATACTTTTATCTCTAATGTGAGACTTTATTATTCAATAATAATACAAATGTTTAATTTTGTGGATTTGAGTTTCAACTTAAAAGATAGGCCTTATTAAAAGTAATTAAGTCCCTAACTTTTAATAAGTCCCTAATAAGCACCAAGATTCTTTCACTCCTATTCAATGTAAAATAAATTCATGTTTCCTTCCCACTTGTCTACCCATTTTTGGACGTCGGCAATGAAGTTAGAGTGAAGTAACTTTGATGCTACTCTCATGAGCTTGAGTTTTAAAAGATAGGCCTTACGAGGAGGAGTAACCAAACTCCTTATAAGCATCAAGATTCACTCACTCTTATTCAATATGGGACAAAAGCTGTCAATCTAACTTAAATCCATTTGTTAAGGGAAGAAACTATCCAAATATATATAAAGAGGATATCAAGATATCAACACGGTGGAATAACCATTGTTTTTAGTAAGTTCACTTGTCCTGAAGGTAAGGAAATCACAAAAATTCAATTTATGAGTAATAATGACAAATGATTTTGTGAAATGACCTAGACTAAATTTATAGGTGATAATGTGTTTTACTCGATATTAAGTTCCAACATCATATTATAAAATTTTATTTTTTCTCCCTTCTAAACCCAATCTATAACCTATTCTAATAGTGATGTTTAAGGGGATGAAGAAGAAGCATTATAAATATTAAACAAAAATGTTTTACATTAGAAAGCATAAAACTTGTGATATACTTTATAAGTTTAAATAACCTCTTTTCTTAATGATGCATTTGCAAGATAAGTAAACTTAAAACCTTTTACATAATATTAAAGCCAATTCTTCTTCCATTTGATCTAAGATTCTAAAAATGGACTAATCTTTTGCTAGTAAAAAGATCGAATTCAATTATAGGGGAATATTGAACAAAAGAGCTCCACATTAAAGTAGAAGTTATTTATAATATCCCTTATAAACTTAGACAATCTTGTTTGAGAGGAGATATATTTATGCATTTCATAAGAAATAAGACCATGATAGACTCACACAAGAGGATAGTTTGCCTAGTCTAAAGAGAGTTGCGAGAATTGGATTAACCTTTTGTGCTGGCCCTTCTGATATAGTCAAGAATTCAAGATAATCGAATAAACTGAGCAAACACTACAACGGCTAAATTCAATCCCACCGTAAAGAGATACCGAGTGAGTTGCCATAAAACAAAATTAATCAGCACACGAGTTACAATTGTAGGTCCGTATAGGGGTGGCCATGATGGCCATCGCACCTTTTCTGAAATCCATCAACGATAGCTTTTAGAAGGCGAGAGAAATGAAAAGAAAAGAAGAAAAGAAGAAAAGATTTCAAATGCCAATCTCTTTACACGCTTACATACGTAACTTAATCTGTAAAACCTTTTCAAAAGCAGGGAATCTACTCAAGCCTTGTGTGGGGGACACTGATAGCACTTTGTGAATAGACCAAAGGTGTCAACTTGTCGTATGAAATTGAGCATGCTAGCCCATCCTCCAAACCCAAATCCTACGATCAATACCCACACCACTACGAAGCTGTTCACAGAATATGATCCAGTCCAACCTCCTAAGAACGATGGTGGTCTCTCTACTGCATTCTGTGAAGAACAAGTGGGAAAGATAGGTTAGTTTTGGACATAATTTATTACATTATCTGAGAAGAATTGGAAGTAGTTTCAGCCAGGAACAAACCTCTCGAGCAGATGCAGAAGCAAAGGTTAACATGTGTGCTAGGGCAGGAATTATGTAAACGGTAAAGCTGACCAGAAGAGATCCAACAGTTGAGTTGATGGGGCCGAAGAAAGGGAAGATGATTGCAAGGAACCATATTGGGATCACCACAGGGAGCCTCGCTAGAGCTCTCTTGAACACGCTCTTAGTATCATGGATCCTAATGAATTTCTCCCACACAAAGTACAGCGGAGTGCAAGCGAATCCAAACGTTATGAACTGCAAAAAGTGATTCCAAATATCACCATTCACTTTCTTAGATTCCAAATGAACTTTAAAACTTTCAATCTCCGTTCATTATGCGGTTATAACCTGGTGAATAAGCATAAGGACGACAGCAGTGTCCCTGAATCCACTTCTTGGTAGCAAAGACAGAGCATTGGAATGAGTAAGAAGCATGTCCCCAAAAGCCCAATAAACAGCAGAAGCTGATGGCAGAGTTAGGGTGAGTACATAGAGTGTTGCAATCAAGTATATCATCTTGAACTTCTGTGGCTTCCACATTGCATGCATAATCTCCCTGCAGGATAAAACAAATTCCCCCCTTATCAAAACAGTTCATATGGAGGCCAGTTGGAGAAAGGAATTCCGCATCTTTCCTCCGATGCTAAACAGTTTTTAGTATTACTTTGTCTATCTATTTTTAAATTGCAGGAGTGTTTGAGATGTGTAAATGTAATAGAAAGATTAGAAGCACTCACACTGTGACAGCATGTCCACCAAAGGTGTAGAGAATGTTGGTAGCCCCAGTGAAGTAAAGCACCATTGTGGTTGGTCCTGAGTGCTTCACTCCCTCAACCTTCAAACACACAGAGTAAGAGGAAAAAAGAAAAAAGAAAAGTAAATAAAGAGAAGGAAATTATACCAGAATTTACTTTTTGTTGTTGGTAATTTAACTAATCCGTAGTCATAGATTACAGTAAACTTTACCTGGCCATGGATAAGGGATGCAATGGCGAGATACCATGCAGTGTAAGTAGTCATCACTAGGCCTAAGAATGACCATATTCTGTAGTTATGGAATGATGGGATGAAAACAGTTGTTGCACAGCAAGCGCCAAATATGTAAGTCCAAGTTCTCTTGTCAAGATTGTCGTTTATGTAGTATATGTTACTGCAGCAATAATGTAACAGCAAATATTATGTATACTGTGGCCAATATTTTTCAGATTCAGAAGATGATCATAGTTGTCAGGGCTTATGTATGATTCTATAGCTTACCTCGCGCAGGCTATTAGTTGAATTACAGATCCAAACAGCAGAAAGGTGCAGTTGAAAAAGAGGCCTGCGTTCCTCCAGTGTTTCCCCAACAGCCCATCAAGGACTTCAAACCACTGCAACAATTAGAGTAATAAATTAGGAAAAGGAAAAGGATCAGAAGAATAAAGGGAGAGTTCTTTCCACTGATTGGTGCTGGCAACATAATAATCAAAGGAGGGAGAGGGAGAGAGATTACCTGAATAACATGATTCCTGAAATCAACCTTTTCTCTTTCTTTTCTAGTTCTATACTCAACATAAAGCACACTGATAAGGTAAGCAGTCCAGCTTCCCAACAGCCCATAAAAAAGCTGAAAAACGATACCAGAGACCATCCCCAGTTGTGAAAATGAGTATGGAAGCGTGAGAAGCACTTGCGCGACCTGCATTTCATAACACAGAGGCACGAGCGAATACAAAGGATTATCACAACAATCTGAGTCCAGAAACAACGAAAACAGTAATCTTAACAAGTGCATGCCTGGTTAGAAGCACAGCTAAACCACGCATCGTATACGGAGCCACCATGCCAAAACAGCCTTGAAAGTTTGCTCTTCGCCGTCTTGGGATCGCCTTCTTCCCTCTCCATTTCCACGTAGTTTCCGGCAACAACAGTCTCGACCTTCTCGGAAGCCATTGTTAGAGCGTTTGAGATGTAGGGAAGCAATGAACTAGTCTAGCGTCGTATAAATAGATAGAAGTGCCTTCCAACCTTCCCTACGACTTCTGATGCTTCTTTCCTTTCCCTTTTAAAAAGACTCATAAACTTTTTATGAGCAATAATTGAATCACCCATCTAGGAACCTACCTGAGTCACCCTAAGGAATGTGATTATGGAATTAGTGCGAGTAAAATATGATTTTACATTGATTATGATTCTATAACCCAAGTATGAATTCATCATTCACTTTGCTAAGAAGAGTATAAGTCTAGTATCATTAAAATTGTCATCTTTAAAATAAAAAACAAATCCTTCCTTATATATCATCTTAAATAAATATTAATCTATTTAATATAGTATTAAAATCTAAGTTCAAGAAACAATACTCTCTTTATGTATAATTTGCAATTCAAGAGATAATCTTATCATGAAATGTATAGTATAAGTTACTTTGTTAAATCTCACATTGAAATTATAAAGATTTAATTTTTTTTTTTAAAGAATTGAGTTCTTTTACTTAATGGCATATGTTATCTTAAATGATTCTATTAATGTTTAAAGATTCTTTTCAAAATCAAAAACATACTTTATAAACCAATTTTAGGATAGAAATTAACTCACTGGTCCACTTACAGCTTCATTGGCCTGTGAGACAGCTGTGTCCACCCCGGGTGACATATACAGTTTGCTTATCCTTGCATTTTCGTTTGCTTTTGTACGATTAGAAACATGCTAATGTATCCCCAGGGAAATTTAATAATTAATTTTCATTTGTTGGCTTAAATGGGCCCGGACCAGCATGCACTACACGAGCGGGGTGGCCCACCACGGTCGATTTTTGGCGAGAAGGGCCCACGTAATACAGCAATATTGATTGATAAAGAAGGAAATAATAAAAGGTGCATCGGTGTGAGCGTGAGTGCTCATGTGTGGGGGAGAGTTGATGTGTGCGAAGATGGACGGAATGATTACACCCGGTTGGGCTTGGTGCTTAGCATGATCAACGACACACGTGTGCCAACTGGCTTTACATAAAGATCTACTAAATCCCTTTCTCTTGTCAAAGTTGCCTACCTTAATCATGATCCTAAGTGCCTCCTAAAGTTTTAATTCGGTGGCAAATTTAATAATATGTACTTTGTATTCTGTTTTTAGGATACTTAATTTGCATTAAAAGGTTACACCAATTATAGCCTAACACCAAACGTGTTGCCCTTGATTTAATTTTGAATTGAATTTTCCGAGTTTTCTTCCAATTAAATTGTTGAGATGTCTCTATTTTTTTATGTATCAGCTTGGAAATTGACTTGTTGATAAATATGTAGTTAAGTTGATATTCCATGTAACTTGAAAGTAAAAGAAGGTCTTCTCCCACATTCCCATTTACCTAAAAACAGATTTAGAATCGATACTTTGGAATTGGCTTCACTTTTTTCGGCCTTTTGTGATCGTGATGGGGTGATAAGAACTTTCCTATTGCTCCAAAAATCCCTTTCTTTATTGATATTTAAGAACAGTGTAGTCGTAAAGTGGTAGTTTGTCCAATAATTTCTTATTTTTTCTAAGAAAAACATGAAAAAGTCCGTGATTTTTGGGTAAAATGAAAGCCTCGATGATTCCTTAATGTTTGAGGCACTTGGGTGATGAGTATTTCTATGTCAAACTGATTAAAAGTTCCAATGACCTCCCACTCATTATCCTATATCGAAGAAATCATTCAAGGGACGACTTATGAAGAAAAGCAAGTATTAATTAGGGAGTGCAAAGCGAGGTGCTATGATGAATTTAGTGCATCGTAGCAAATGTTGCACGATCTTTTTGTAATCATCAACAAAGAGATGATCTTCTCTTCTTTGGATGAGTAAGTTTTGCCGTAAGAAGAGGAGAAGGAGAGGAAAAGAACACTTAAACCAATAAACTTGCTGTATAAGCTGTAATCCCCCCATTATACTAACATTTCTCTTGCTAAGATCCGTGTAATGGACGTTGTGTGACTCAAAAAACCAACCCCATCTGTAAAAAATCTATCTGATCTTTTGCTTTCTATCGGGTTCTAGATACTTTTAATACAAACATGTAGGGAAGACGAAAATTCTATATTATTAGCTTGAATTTTTCTATTATCAATGCATAAATATAAAAGCATATGTTAAGGAACTTATCCAAGGAAAATAACTATTGTAATTGCAATCAAGAAATAAATAGAATATTACAATAATTATTCTTTTCATATGTTCTTAGTTCTAATATAATGATTTTTTAATATGCTTAAAATAATGCAGAATCTCTCGTTACGATTCATATCTCTAACAAAACAAGATCACGTCTCCCCAAAAGCACTGGAAATGTTCGATAAATCGAAGCCCTTTGCCTTCCATGTAGCCTGATTTTGACATTGATGATGCTTGATAGCCTAATCTTTACAAGTCCAAATGGGTAAGGACGTATGGTCTAACCCCACCTTACTTGTTGGGCATAAGCAATCTGTACCCAAAAGCGGCCAAAATGATCAACCATGAATGAAATACCCCACTTCATCAAGCAAACGTGTGTCACAGTCAAAATCCAAGATTGGAGAAGTTGGTTCTCTTCTTGTAGGCATAAACATAACCTGCATTCAAATGGAAACAACACATCCTCATGAAAGGACACAACACTAATGAATTTCTTCAGTATTAAGGTCTTTCCTAAAACTCCCCTTATAGGATTGCTCCTACAAACTACATCTGGAAGGCTTTGTTAGGCATGAATGGATTAACTCGAAGGATTGAATGCTGGAGAGCTTAAATATGTTGGATGATCAAGACTGTCAATAGGAAGAGCTTTGCAGTAATTTTGCTCAGTATATCTTTCAAGACCATATTGTATCACATTTGGAGAGAAATGAATAGAAGAAAATTCGGTGATACAAGTTTAGATAACTCAACAATTATTGCTAAAATCAAGAAGGATGTGAAAGGGAAGATTTCATCTACCAGAGGAGTCAAACTTACAAATTGTAATAAATTTTTACAAGAGTTTTGAATTTGCCAAGTGTAATGTTTGAGCTTAGATGATAATATTTTCTAATCGAAAAATCTTGTAAATTTTTTTACGGGTACTATATAATTTGACCTTTCACTAAAAAAAAAAAAAAAGAAGATTATTCTTTCATTTAAGACAATTAGACATGTGAGAAGATGATCATTTACATGATCATCATGCCCTCTACTACACTGAAATCCCCCTAAATGGCCCTGGGCCGGATACAACCCAAGCCCACTCCATAAAATATCTAAAGTACAAAACAAGCCACGACATATATCTTCACATGCACGAAGTTATAATGGTGACATGAAGGTAGCGGTATTCGCTACCTCATACAAAAGGTAAATGAGAAAAAATGGTTCACATGTAAGACATTGGCTCCAAATAACATTACTAGTGTTATGGTTTAGACTTAACTTGTACCAATGAGACTCTTTGTCTATTTTCTTTCCAAAGTTTTAGCATAAAATTTAATTTGAATAAGAACTATGTTGATTATCAAAAAGTATTCCATTGAAACATAGCCCATTATCCTAGCCGATCATCCTTATGCCAAAATATCATGAATTTTTGACAAGAAAATGTTTAACAGTTGACCATAAGTCAAGGTCCTAAACTAGTGACATGATAAACATGAATCCTGATTTGACCCAAACTTGAGGACAATTTTCATACTTCAGTTTATAGCACTTCTGGACGGACTCCCTTCTTTTAAAGGCAAGAACAAAATTTGCTTTCGCAGTTAATTTGGACATGCGGACTATGGCTCATGTAATAAACATGCATGATATGTCTGGAGAATGGTCCGACACTCGATGAACATCGGCCACTTGCTTTATGTGGGTCCAAGTGTACTCCATTTTTAACATTTCATCATCAGAACATTGAGTTACTGTCTAAACCAAGATGTCATGTCTCCTTGCCATGGACTGTTATTTTGCCATTGTATGACCTAAAAAATGTAACAATGGTTGTTTTTCCAAGCAAAAGTAGCTAGAGAACTAAATAGCATGCATTTACATTTACAACAACACCAAATTGAATAAGTTCAAAGTATGTGTAGTAGTATATGTTTCATGAACAAACAAATAGAGTTGAGTATGGTTAGTTTGTCATTGTATAATTCTCAGGAAGTGGGATGCTACATGACAATGAGGAAACTCTTTTCCACAAGGCTTTGCATTGTGGATTTCTAACAATGATTTTATGATGTCCCCTCTACCAAGAACGAGCAATGAAAAGAAAAGATGAGGGTTAGATTGGGCTGGAAACTAGTTTAATGAGCTTGTTCCAACAAATTCTCTAATGATATGTATAACAAAATGCAATTGTTGATGCCGTTGCCAAAGAGTTATTCTAATATTCAATTTCCTATTTTGTATAAGAGTATCCTAAAGAAGAAAAATGCTAGAATTTTGAAGGAATCTCCCTACCTAAGAAATTACATTAACTTCATAAAACAAAACTACTTTAAAGAAACATGTAAAATAGTTTGAGACCTTAGCCCTCTATTTGACATAACACAAATGAAGTATTATCGAGAAGGCAATGATTTATGAATTGGCATACTGAAATTCAAAGTATGATATTCTTGAATGTACTACTTCTTCAATATGAAATATCAAGATGAAGAATATATTTACAATTTTGATTCTCCATAATCACCTAAAATGGCTTTACACACTCATGAACTTTGTCCTTAGATTGAAAGTCTAGTTTTATTTTGACTCAACCCCCAAAATAATACCATTGGACTTGTGCTATGAGGTTGAGTTTAAGGAATTGATGAATGAATTTATTAAGTGTCATTCCCATACTTGGGATGCCAATAATCTTCCCTTAGAGATGAATGATTATAATATCATTCCCAAGTTAATTTTAGCATTTTTAACTTCATCAAAATATCATTTGAAATTCCATTGAATTGTAAAGAAGTGTTTGGACACTCCATGTCCTTTGGTTAACCATTTTGCATAAGTTAACCATTGCTTAAAAGAAATAATGTCAAGATTAAGCAATTGACGTTGGGCCCAACTAGTGTTTGCATTTCTAACAAGATAACTATCCTTATCCTCCTTTAATTCATTTGCCACACATATCGTTAACAACGGGTCCAGTTGCATCACCTCCATATGGGTAATCCATGATTTGACTTGTAATCAAAACTAACTGGTCAAAAACATTGTTTGACATACAACCTACCAGCTTCTCAATTTTCTCCTTGTTGGGGTTTTTAATTATCTCATTCTTAAGGATGATCAAGATCTCATCAACGATATGAGTAAAAATATCCCTAGGATAGTCACCCATATGTTTTCAAATGACACTAAGCATAGTATTATATGTAGCCTTTGTCTCCTTCTTTGACTTGTATTACGGCTCGTACACACTTTCCTCTAAGAAAGTGAGCTTAATTTTAACACCCACTAAATGACAATCTTGAATAGATGACAAAGAAATATTATTAGCATTGAATATACTAATAACTCCATCAAGCTAAAAGAGAAAAGAAAAAGAAAAAAGTACATTCAATATATTAGGCCAATTAGTTGTTGCAAAAACCATGGTTTTACTTGAAACTAACATGAGGTTAAAATTTATTAGCTGATGCTATTCTCTTTACATTAGGACATATAAATAAATAATTATTCTTTTACACTGATGTATTATTCATAACTATAATTATAATTATAATTATAATTCTATTGCTAACTTTTCCTACCTGTTTTGTAGGAATGGAATATTCTTTAAGTCTCGCTGACAGAGAGAAAGTTTAATAGGGAACATGTGAAATAGGCTTATACTTTATGCTATTATAATAGTTTAGGTTTGAGTAGTTTTGTGTAAACTTGATACTATTTTGGAACGGAAAGTTCACTCTTCCATTTTGTCTTTATTGCCTAGATTGTGTTTTCTTATCCTATGCTTCATTTTTCAAGAACTTTCCTTTTTAAGCCAATTGAAACATAAGAACATCATTACATGTTTTAGCTCAAAAAAGGTATGCTTTTCTTTTCTTAAAAAAAAAAAAAGAAAAGAAATATTTTCATGTTGTCTTTGTGCTCTAAATCTAGACTTCATTATAGCAAAGTTACAATTACTATTCATAGGAATTAATTATGCATGTCAAAATCATTAAACGAATTTTAAACTACACATGGTCATATCTTGTTATCTAGGCAACCTTTTCTAGTGAATTGTTTGACACTTCTTGGTGGAACTCTTATCGTATAAGGATCATTCATTGTTATAGTGTTCTTATTTTATGTAAATTTTTTGATTAATCAAGCATAACTTGTTTTCTGGTCATGTTAGTTGTAGGACATAAACAACCTAAATATATTTCTAAAGCTAGTATCAAAAGGCTCCTTGGAAGAGAGGTCATATCTTGTTATCTAGGCAACCTCTTTTAGTGAATTGTTTGACACTTCTTGGTGGAACTCTTATTGTAAGGATCATTCATTGTTATAGTTTTCTTATAATGTGTAAATTTTTTGATGAATCAAGCATAACTTGTGTTCTGGTCATGTTAGTTGTAGGACGCAAACAACCTAAATATCTTTCTAAAGCTAGTATCAAAAGGCTCATTGGAAGAGAGGTCATATCTTGTTATCTAGGCAACCTCTTCTACTGAATAGTTTGACACTTCTTGGTGGAACTCTTATTGTATAAGGATCATTCATTGTTACAGTTTTCTTGTTTTATGTAAATTTTTTGATTAATCAAGCATAACTTGTGTTCTAGTCATTTTAGTTGTAGGATGCAAACAACCTAAGTATCTTTCTAAAGCTAGTATCGAAAGGCTCCTTGGAAGAGATCTACATGAACTTTGATATTCTTGAAAATGTTGTTTCCAATTCTATGAGATAGATTTTATGTGGATTAAGTATATGCATGATAGAGAGGTGGTCCATAAGTGATACCTACATTCTTTTTTGTCATTATGTATGTGATTTGAAGGTTATTTGCTTATCTTACTCTCCATTAATTTTGAAATTATTGTTGCTTGGTATGTTTTTCTTATGGTCTTTGGTATCTTAGTCTTCATAAGCTTTATCATTAATGAGTTTTTACTTGCTCACAACAAAAGGATTTCATTTCTTTTTTTAGTGAGAAGGGGTTGGAGGGAGTGATGTTGAAATGGTATATTATTTGCAAAATGGTTATGCTTCAGGCTTTACCTTCTTATTTTGATATCTTGGCTGATGAATGCCTTTTATTATATGCCTCATTCTAGTGAAATCACATTATTTAAAGAAAGTATGATATTCTTAAAAATTTCAAACAAATAGTTGTATAAAGGTTTTATCTCTTTTTTTCCTATGTTGAAATGATATCAAATGTGCAACCACATTGTTAAATAAAAATGGATGTGTGAAGATTGTTGGTTATGGAGTGGTAAATGTTTTCTTCTCCTTCTCTATTATAATTTTTTCCTCATCTTAAATAACACTCTCGGACTATCTATTTCTTTCCTTTATATTGGTTTTTGTATTCATTTTTAGCCTACTAGATCTTTGAAGGAGTTTATATTTTGGACCGCACCTGAGGTTTGATTTTTCCTTTCCATATTAAGTATAATAATTTACAAATGAATGCAATGATTTTGACTTTTTTTATGTCCATTTTCAGACATTTGAGAAAATGTGGTTTAAATGTTGATTTTGTATTGTTAAATGCTTAAGCAAAATATTAGAGTTTGTATGAGTGGCTTTTTTATACTACTGAATGCAAGTGGGCTAGATCATCTACCACGATGATTGCTGAAAGTTGTTGGGCAAGTGGATACCACAAACAAAATTGTGAACTCCCACGACAAGTTGTCTATTGAGTTCCCAAAGTGGTCAAAGTGAATATTTTTAACTTTTTAGCTTAGAATTCTAGATTGGTGAATGTGTTTAATGATTTTGATAATTAAAATTGAAAGATTCACTAACTTTTAGATCCTTTAAGTAAGAGAGAGAGAGAGTTAAGATGAGAGTCCAACACTATAACATAAGATTTTTTAAGTATAATTTAAATGAAAATAATTATCTAAACTTTAAGTTAATCACACGAGTGTAAGATTAACTTTTGTTTGATGAATAGAAACTTCTTTATTATCTTACGGAATTAGGAAAAAGGCCAACTCTATGAATATTTATTCATTAAATTAACCTTTCTTTATTTGTTTTCATTAACAATTATCATGAACTAGCACTTAAGTTGAGCTTAAACAAATAAATATTGTCTTTGCATTTCCCCATGCATTGTTGTCATTACATGCCCCTATAAAGGCTAGCTTAGTGCTCCATGGGCCATGCTTATCAAGCTTTGTTTTGTGCTACCTTTGTATTCGGGCTGAGAATTTTCATCTTAATGGGTTTTTAAGAATCTTGGAGTTGAGCATCCTTAACCCAACTCGCATTTAAATTTTTTCCCCATTTTTTTTTTTTGTGGTTATCAACTTGAGACATCAAAATTTTCAACATAAAATTTATGTTATATAATTTTCAAAACTTTTGTCATTTCAAGCGTGAAAAAATATTTTTTATTAGAAATTTTATCTAAAAATAAAAGAATAGTATACTTAAACATATATTCTAATATATTGTTAGAACATTTAATTATTCAAAAGAAGTTAGCTTTAAAATAAAATAGCTTTATGAAATATCTTCAAATAAGAATCAAGTAAATATGAGATTATGCTATTATATTTTCAATCTTTTTTTTTTCATTATAAGCATAGAAAAATACTTTCTACAAGAACTATTATTTAAAAATAAATGACTATTACATTTACACATAAGTTTTGAGATAATATTTTCATATCATATTATTTCTAATAATTTTTTATTTAAAAATAAATTTCAAAGAAATATAGTTTCAAAACAAATTCCATTATTCATAATTTTCAATCATGATCCCTTCTATCTCTTGCCTTCGAGATAGTCTCACTTTCAATATCATCAACCAGATGGACAAGTGGTAAAGTTACTAACAAATGTGTGAAATGCCTTCTTCATGAAAAACTAGCATTTCCTCTATCATTAAATGATTCATAAAAAACTGGCACTTTTCCTGTCACTAAATGATTCACTTCATCTTGTTTGAGATTCAACAATTTCATGATCCATGACTTCCACCTGGAACCACAAGGCTTGGTTCTTTTTGAAGTAAATTTAATGGCCAAATCAATCAACAAGGATGTTGAGTTAGAGACAATAATTCATATACACATAGGAACAAGTTATCGAGCCCATTTTAGGTATTCCTAGGATAACTTTTATTGATCATAACATTATAAAGATAAAAAAAGAAAAAGTAAAAGCTTATGAATGAGTATGCCTTCTCCTTTAAACAAATCCACTTTATTCAATATATAAACACTAATTTAGTGCATAAAAGTTATTACAAAATATAAATTTTTTATACTTGTTTGCATATAATATTAACATCAGCTATTTTTCATACTATCACTTGAGACCTGAGCTATTTTATTTACTAGGAAACCACAAGGAAATAGTAAAACACTAAGCCGTGATCATCAAGTGAAGTAGGAAAATGTGGTGAAGCTACTTAACTCTAGTAATATGGCATCTAATTCATTGTTTAACCACTAGTGTTCACTTGAGAATACCTTTTTGTGTTTTCTTTTAAATCAGTGTTTAGGCCAAACAAATAAGAGAATTATCTAAAACGTATATCTTTTTCTAACTTTTAAACTTAAATAAAATAAAAATGAAGCCCTCTTGTCATTAACACTAGGGTGTTAAAGACGCTCAAGACCATAAAGGGATTTCTCAATATCATGAATCAAAATAGAAAGTGTGAGTAAAACAAGGTAGTGATCAAATCTGATTTAAATAATCAAATAGTTTGAATAGATTGGTTAGTAAATCCTTAAGGAATGAGCTTAAATTTTAATTGTCAATCTAGTTGTTTAACCCAAATCAAAGAGCTTAAAGATAAGTTTCCTACTAATGACTTATAAAGAAAGAAGAAATTAGTCCCCTTTCAAAGAGATTTCTCTTTCTAGTATAAGCTAAGGACCAAATCGACAAACAAATAACCAGAAACCTGGCAATCAAAACCAACAAGTTGACATGGAAGCCAATAAATTCTTAATTCCCTCATTCTATTGGGGTTTTTAATTATCTTACTTGTCTCATCCTTAAAGAGGGATAAAAGCCCATCAATTGCACCAAAAAAAAAAAATACTTTGAGCTTGCTACCTAACTATTTTTGAATGACATAGTGCTTAGCCTCATATATAATCTCTGTCTCCTTCATCTTTGGTTAGTGTACATATTCTTTCAAAGAAATAAGCTTAATTTTTGTAGCCACCAAAAAACAATCTTAAGCAGATGATAGAGATGCTTATTAATATTGAATATATTGGTGTTTAGATGTTTATTATTAATATTGAATATTGTTTGGATGTGTTGTCCTTCAATCTACAATTATCCTTTAGTTATCTTACTCTTTGAAATTAAAGTATCAATGGATACCTTGCATATTCCTTTTTAAAATTTTTTGGTTGTGTTAAGGGAGCTTTCCACAATAGATCTTCAAAGGGTGCATTCTTATAACGAGGAGGGGGAAAGTATGATAAGACTAGTCAAAATAAATTATAATCAACTTAAATTTGCATCTCAACTTTTGTATCTAGTTAAAAATTTAATATTATTTGTCTTTTTTGCACCATAAACATGACTTATTTTAAAGGGTTGTTTCGTTTTAGTTGTCAAACACTTTGATACAAGGCATTTAATTATATTTTGAAAGTTGGGGGATTAGTAAAAATTAAATTAAATTTTACATTGTAATCCTAGTCCATTATACATTATAGGGAATTCTAAACTTTAAAACTTTCTTGAAGTTTCTAAGTTACTTGGTTTTATTATGTTTATAAGTGAATTCATTGAGAGTAGAAGTTGTCCATCTTATTTTTATATTTTTGTTGCCTATAATTTTTACATTTGTTAGAAAATGATTGATTTCTAAGCTTTGTTGTAAACACCATGGTTTTACTTGAAACAAACATGAGGCTACAATTTATTAATTGATGCTATTATCTTTACATTAGGACATATAAATAATGAATTATTATTTTGCATTGAAGTATCATTCATAATTATAATTTTATGGCTAACTTTTCCTACATGCTTTGTAGGAATGTAATCTTCTTTACGAAAAAGGAAGTCTCGCTAATAGAGGGAAAGTTTGATGGGAACAAGTGAGATAGGCTTATACTTTATGCTATTATAATAATTTGGGTTTAAGTAGTTATGTGTAAACTTGACATTATTTTGGAAAGGAAAATTCACTCTTTCATTTTGCCTTTGTTGCTTAGATTGTGTTTTCTTATCCCATGCTTCATTTTCCAAGAACTTTCCTTTTTAAGCCAATTGAAACGTGAGAACATCATTACATGTTTTGGTTATAAAAAGGTACACCTTTCTTTTCTTAAAAAAAGTAAAAATCTTTTCATGTTGTCTTTGTGCCTTAAATCTAGACTTCATAATAGCAAAGTTACAGTTATAGTTAGTAGGAATTGATTATGCATGTCAAAATCATTAGATAAATTTTAAATTGCAAATGGTCATGTCTTGATATCTAGGCAACCTCTTTTATTAAATTGTTTGGCACTTCTTAGTGGAACTCTTATTTTATAAAGATCATTCATTGTTATAGTTTCCCTATTTTACATAAAAATTTTAATTAATCAAGCATAACTTATGTTCTAGTCATGTTGGTTGCAAAATGCGAACAACCTAAATATCTTTCTAAATCTAGTATTAGAAGACTCCCTGGTTTCGATATTCTTGAAAATGTCCTCTCCAATTATACGTGATAGAGGCTATGTGGATTAAAGTATATGCATGACAAAAAAGTGGTTTATAGGTGATACCTACATTCTCTTTTGTCATTATGTATGTGATTTGAAAGTTATTTGGATATCTTACTCTCCACTAATTTTGAAATTATTGTTGCTTGGTATGTTTTTCTTATATTCTTTTGTATCTTAGCCTCCATAAGTTTTGTCACTAGTAAGTTTTCACTTACTTACAACAAAAACATCTCACTTCTTTTTTTAGCAAGAAAGGGTTGAAGGTATGAATGTTGAGATGGTATATTATTTGCAAGATGGTTATGCTTCAAGCTTAACCTTCTTGCTAATTTTGATGGCTTGGCTGATAAATGTTATTTATTATGTGCCTCCATTTAGTGGAATCACATTGTTCAAAGAAAGTATAATATTCGTGAAAATTTTCAAACAAATAGTTGTATAAGGGTCTTATCTCTTTCTTTCCTATATTGAAAGGATATAAAATATGTAAACACATTATTAGATAAATTTTTTTTCAAACAAATAGTTGTATAAGGGTCTTATCTCTTTCTTTCCTATATTGAAAGGATATAAAATATGTAAACACATTATTAGATAAAAGTGGATGTGTGAAGATTGTTGGCTTTGGAGTGTTAAATGTTTTTATTCTCTTTCTCTATCATAATTTTTTCATCATCTTAAATAACATTGTCGGATTGTTTATTTCTTTCCTTAACATTGGTTTTGTATCTTTCAGCCTATTAGACCTTTGAAGGACTCTATATCTTAGACTACACTCGAAGTTTTTATTTTCCTTTCCATATTAAGTCTAATAATCTACAGGTAAATGCATTAGTTTTGAATTTGTTTATGTCCAGTTTCAAACATTAGAGAAAAAATAGTTTAAATGTTGATTTTATACTATTAAATACTTTGGCAAAATGTCATACTTTGTATGAGTGACCTTTTTTCTTCTCATTCAACTATAATGTTATAAATGAGTAGAAAGATTGTTTAGTGTCTACTTTTTTCCTTTTCTCTTTTATATATATATATTTTTGGGTGGTTGTGTGTGGGGTCCATTATAGATACATTTGGATACATTTTCTCCTTTTAAGAGAATTAAATTTACAAAATTATACTATTTTAAAAATTTTCAATTTATTATTGGGAAAGATAGATAAAGTGAGATACGAAAAGAAGTAAAGACTAAGAGAAAAAACAGCTGATTAAAGTGGAGAAACTGCTGATAAGCGGGTGAAGACTACATTTGAATTTATGAAAGCATGTCATGTCTAATGAATTATATCTTGGTTTACTATACATGCTCTTAGGGTGGATTATATAGGTCTAAAGCTAATATATAGAGCCTAAGATGTACAATGGTGGAGTTTCTAACTCAAAAGCGTCCATATGTTGTTGGAAGACTAGTGTGACATATTTCTTTTTATTTTGACATTTACGGTTATGATAATTATGATGCCTTTTGTGAATTAATTTTTAAAAGTCTTTGAGAACAATTTACTTTGTTTAAAACATTTAGTACTAGAGAGTTCATTTTTCTTTCTTAGAATGCAAAATCTTTTAGTGAAAACTATAAGTTATATTTCTTATATGCTAAAATATAATTTATTCATTACACAACTATTTGATTTTGTGTTAAAAACATCCTTTATTGCAACTTGGTAGGAGAAAATAATTATGAATATTCATAAGGGTAAACTACCAATCATTCCTTGTAATCTTTTAAAAGATACAAGAGAATTTGTTAGTGCCTTCAAGCAAAAGTTATTGATTGCCTTATTGCAACACAACTTGCACCATTCATTTGTGACGAAGTCTTCAATTCGTTGATCACCCTATTACGACATAGCTCTTGCACCATTCATTTATAAGGAAGTCATTGACGACATTAAAAGTTTTTTAGTTCATTTTTCATCTTCTTTTTGTATATTGTATAGCAGTTTTTTCATAGTAGTTGAACATTGTTATTATTTCTCTTGTCACAACATGAAAACCTTTTTCCTAATGAAAGAAATATCTTTAATTTTGACTAATACAAATGTCTTTCTACTAGTCTTATTATTGGATAAAAGTGGGTGTGAAGATTGTTGGATTTAGAACGGTAAATATTTTTCTTCTCCTTCTCTATCATACTTTCTTCCTTGGCTTAAATAACATTATTGACCAATTTATGTAGTTCCTTAACATTGGTTTTTGTATTCTTTTTCAATCTACTAGACCTTTCACAGAGCTATATTTTGGACCTCACTTGAGGTTTTTATTTTCCTTTTCATTTTCAGTCTAATAATCTATAGATGAATACATTAATTTTGAATTCATTTATGTTTAGCTTTAGACATTAGAGAAAACATAGTTCAAATGTTTATTTTATACTATTGAATACTTTGGCAAAATGTCATACTTGGTATAATTGGCCTTTTTTTTTCTTCCTATTCAACTAAAATGTTTCATATGGATAGTTAGATTGCGTAGTGCCTATTTTTTTCCTTTACTCTTATTTATATATTGTGATTGTATATGGGGTCCATATAGATACACTTGAATACATTTTCTCCTTTTGAGAGAATTGAATTTAAAAAATCATACTATATTAAAAAAATTTCTATTTATTGTTGGGTAGACTAGATTTGATTTTTCAAAAGCATGTCATGTCTAGTTAATTACGTCTTGGTTTACTATACATACTCTTAGGGGGTATTGTATGGGCCTAAAGCTGATATATAGAGCCTAGGATGCACAATAGTGGAGTTTCTGACTCAAAAGCATTCCTACTTTGTTAGGAGATCGGTGTGTCATATTTTTCTTCTTAGTTTGATGTTGACGGTTATAATAATTGTGATGCCTTTTGTGACATTACTTTTTGAAAACCTTTGTGAAAATTTTACTTTGTTTAAAACATTTCTTATTAGAGAGTTTGTTTTTCTTTCTTAGAATGCAAAATATTTTAGTGAAAACTATAAGTTATATTGCTTCTTATATGCTGAAATACAATTTATTTGTTACACAACTGTTTGATTTCATGTTAAAAACATCCTCTATTGCAACTTGGCAAGAGAAAATAATGGTGAATATTCATAAGGATAAACTACCTACCATTCCTTGTAATCTCTCAAAAGACACAAGAGAATTTGATAGTACTTTCAAGTAAAGTTCATTGATTGCCTTATTGTGACACAACTCTTGCACCACTCATTTGTGAGGAAGTCCTCAGGCCACTTATCACCTTATTAGGATGTAGCTCTTGCACCATTCATTTGTGAGGAAGTCATTGACAACATTAGAAGTTTTTTGGTTCATTTTTCATCTTCCTTTTGCATATTGTATAGCAATTCTTTCATATTAGCTGAACATTGTTGTGATTTCTCGTCACAATATTGAAACCTTTTTCCTAATGGAAGAAATATCTCTACATTTGACTAATACAAATGTCTTTATGCTAGTCTTATTCTTAGATAGAAGTGGATGTGTGAAGATTGTTGGCTTTTGAGTGGTAAATTTTTTTCTTTGGCTTAAATAACACTATTGGATTGTCTATTTCTTTCCCTAACATTGATTTTTGTATCCTTTTTCAAATTATTAGACCTTTGGAGGAGTTATATTTTGGACCGCACATAAGGTTTTTATTTTCCTTTCCATATTAAGTCTAATAATCTACAGATGCATGCATTGGTTTTGAATTTGTTTATGTCTAGTTTTAGAAATTAGGAAAAACATGGTTTAAATGTTGATTTTATATTGTTGAATGCCTTGGAAAAATGTCATACTTTGTACAAATGGCCTTTTTTTCTTCCCATTTAGCTAGAATGATTCATATGGATGGTTAGATTATTTAGTGCCTACTTTTCTCCTTTCCTTTTTTTTATATATATTTTTTAGGTGGTTGTGTATGAGGTTCATATAGATACATTTGGATACGTTTTCTCCTTTTGAAAGAATTGAATTTGCAAAATCATACTATGTTACAAATTTTCCTATTTATTGTTGGGGAGACTACATTTGATTTTTGAAAGAATAGTATAGGCCTAAAACTAATATATGGAGCCTAGGATGCACAATAGTGGAGTTTCTAACTCAAAAGCATCCATACTTTATTAAGAGACCGTTATGTCATATTTTTCTTCTTATTTTGATGTTGACAATTGTAATAATTATGATGCCTTTTGTGACATTACTTTTTGGAAGCCTTGGGAAAAGTTTACTTTGTTTAAAAAATTTCATACTATAGAGTTTATTTTTCTTTCTTAAAATGCAAAATTGTTTAATGAAAACTATAAGTTATATTTCTTATATGCTAAAATACAATTTATTCGTTACACAACTATTTGATTTCATGTTAAAAACATCCTATATTGCAACTTGGCAAGAGAAAATAATGGTGAATATTCATAAGGGTAAACTACCTATCATTCCTTATAATCTCTTAAAAGATGCAAGAGAATTTGATAGTACCTTCAAGCAAAGGTCATTGATTGCCTTATTGTGACACAACTCTTGCACCACTCATTTGTAAGGAAGTCTTCAGGTCATTGATCACCCTATTGCAACATACTTCTTGCACCATTCATTTGCAAGAAAGTCATTGACGGCATTAGGAGTTTTTTGGTTCTTTTTTCACCTTATTTTTGTATATTGTATATCATTTCTTTCATATTAGCTAAACATTGCAATGATTTCTCTTGTGATAACATGGAAACCTTTTTCCTAATGAAAGAAATATCTTTACATTTGTCTAATACATATGTTTTTCTATTAGTGTTATAGTTAGATAAAAGTGGATGTGTGAAGATTGTTAGCTTTAGAATGGTAAATGTCTTTCTTCTCATTCTTTGTTATAATTTTTCCTCATCTTAAATAACACTATTGGACCGTTTATTTCTTTCCTAACATAGATTTTTGTATCCTTTTTCAACCTACTAGACCTTTGAAGGAGCTATATTTTAGACAACACTTGTGGTTTTTATTTTTCATTCCATATCAAGTCTTATAATCTACAAATAAATGCATTAATTTTGAATTCGTTTATGTCTAACTTTAGACATTAGAGAAAACATGGTTTATGTTAATTTTATACTATTAAATGCTTTGGCAAATGTCAAACTTTGTATGAGTGGCATTTCTTTTCTTCCCATTCAGCTGAAATGTTTCATATGGATGGTTAGATTGCTTAGTGCTTTCTCTTTTCCTTTCTTCTTTTATATATATATTGTGATTGTGTGTGGGGTCCATATAGATACACTTGGATACATTTTCTTTTTTTGAAAGAATTGAATTTAAAAAATCATACTATGTTACAAATTTTTCTATTTGTTGTTAGGGAGACTACATTTGATTTTCCAAAAGCATGTTATGTCTAGTACATTATGTCTTGGTTTACTATACATGCTCTTCAGGGGGATTGTATGAACCTAAAGTTGATATATAGAGCCTAGGATGCATAATAGTGAGGTTTCTGACTTAAAAGCATCCATACTTTGTTAGGAGATAGGTGTGTCATATTTTTCTTCTTATTTTGATGTTGATGGTTATGATAATTATGATGCCTTTTATGACATTACTTTTTGAAAGCCTTTGGAAAAAGTTTACTTTGTTTAAAACATTTAGTACTAAAGAGTTCATTTTTCTTTCTTAGAATGCAAAATTGTTTAATGAAAACTATAAGTTATATTTCTTATGTGCTAAAATACAATTTGTTTATTACATAACTGTTTGATTTTGTGTTAAAAACATCCTCTATTGCAACTTGGCAGGAGAAAATAATGATGGATATTCATAAAGATAAACTATCAACCATTTCTTGTAATCTCTCAAAAGACACAAGAGAATTTGTTAGTGCTTTCAAGCAAAGGTCATTGATCGCCTTAATGCAACACAACTCTTGCACCACTCATTTGTGATGAAGTCTTCAATTCATTGATCGTCTTATTGTGGCATAACTCTTGCACCATTCATTTGTGATTAAGTCATTGACTACATTAAAAAATTTTTAGTTCATTTTTCATATTCTTTTTGCATATTATATAGCAGTTCTTTCATATTAGTTTAACATTGCTATTATTACAACATGAAAACTTTTTTTCTAATGAAAGAAATATCTTTACTTTTGAGTGATACAAATGTCTTTCTACTAGTCTTATAGTTAGATAAAAGTGGATATGTGAAGATTGTTGGCTTTGGAATGGTAAATTTTTTTCTTATCCTTTTTTGTCATAAATTCTTCCTCAACTTAAATAACATTATTGGACCATCTATTTCTTTCCCTAACATTGGCTTTTGTATCTTTTTTCAACTTATTAGACCTTTGAAGGAGCTATATTTTGGACCACACTTGAGGTTTTTATTTTCCTTTTCATATTCAATCTAATAATCTATAGATGAATGCATTAATTTTGAATTTTATGTCTAGCTTTAGACATTATAGAAAACATAGTTTGAATGTTAATTTTATACTATTGAATACTTTGGCAAAATGACATACTTTATATAATTGGCCTTTTTTTTCTTCCCACTCAGCTGAAATGTTTCATATGAATAATTAGATTGCTTTGTGCCTATTTTTTTCCTTTCCTCTTATATATATATATATATATATATATATATATTGTGATTGTGTATGGGGTCCATATAGATACATTTGGATACATCTTCTCCTCTTCAAAGAATTGAATTTATAAAATCATACTATGTTAAAAAATTTCCTATTTGTTATTGGGAGACTAGATTTGATTTTTTGAAAGCATGTCATGTCTATTGAATTATGTCTTGGTTTATTATACATGCCCTTAGGGGGTTTGTAAGGTCCTAAAGGTGATATATGGAGCCTAGGATGCAAGATAGTGGAGTTTCTAACTCAAAAGCATCCATACTTTGTTAAGAGATCAGTGTGTCATATTTTTATTCTTATTTTGATGTTGATGATTATGATAATTATGATACCTTTTGTGATATTCTTTTTGGAAGTTTTTGAAAAAAATTTACTTTGTTTAAAACATTTCATACTAAAGAGTTCATTTTTCTTTCTTAGAGACAAAATCTTTTAGTGAAAACTATAAGTTATATTTCTTATATGCTAAAATACAATTTACTCATTACATAACTATTTGATTTCGTGTTAAAAAATCTTCTATTTCAATTTGGTAAGAGAAAATAATCGTGAATATTCATAAGGGTAAACTACCTACCATTCTTTATAATCTTTCAAAAGATGCAAGGGAATTTGTTTGTACCTTCAAGTAAAGGTCATTGATTGCCTTATTATGACACAACTCTTGCACCACTCATTTGTTACAAAGTCCTAAAGTCATTGATTGCCCTATTGTGACATGCCTCTTGCACCATTCATTTGTGAGGAAGTCATTGGCGGCATTATAAGTTTTTTGGTTCATTTTTCATCTTCTTTTTGCATATTGTATATCCGTTCTTTCATATTAACTGAATATTGGTATGATTTCTCTTGTCATATCACAGAAAATTTTTTTCTAATGAAAGAAATATCTTTACTTTTGAGTAATACAAATGTCTTTATACTAGTTTTATTGTTAGATAAAATTGGATGTATAAAGATTGTTGGCTTTGGAGTGGTAAATGTTCTTCTTCTTTTCTATTATATTTTTTTTACTTAGCTTAAATAACACTGTTGGACCGTTTATTTCTTTCCTTAACATTAGTTTTTGTATCCTTTTTAAACCTACTAGACTTTCGAATGAGCTATACTTTGGACCACACCTGAGGTTTTTATTTTCCTTTCCATATTAAGTCTAATAATCTACCGATAAATGCATTAATTTTGAATTTTTTTATGTCTAGCTTTAAACATTAGAGAAAACATGATTTAAATGTTAATTTTATACTATTAATGCTTTGGCAAAATGTCATGCTTTGTATAAGTGCCCCTTTTTTTTTCCCATTTAATTGAAATGTTTCATATTGATGGTTAGATTGCTTAGTGCCTACTTTTTTCCTTTCCTCTTATATATATTGTGATTATGTGTGGGGTCCATATAGATATACTTGGCTACATTTTCTCCTTTTGAAAAAATTGAATTTACAAAATCATACTATGTTAAAAATTTTCCTATTTATTGTTGAGGAGATTGCATTTGATTTTATAAAAGCATGTCATGTCTAGTGAATTATGTATTGGTTTATTGTACATGCTCTTAGGAGGACTAGATAAGCCTAAAGCTAATATATAGAGCCTAGGATGCATAATAATGGAGTTTCTTACTTTTTGGAAGCCTTTGGGAAAAGTTTACTTTGTTTAGAACATTTTGTACTAAAGAATTCATTTTTCTTTAAATAATTATGCCTTTTGTGAAAATTTTCTAATACCATGACTTCTACACATGACAAGCTTTAAGGAACAGAGCAACTACAGAAGTTTTTGAGAATGTTATTCCAAATTCATGGAATAACTACATATTAAACTAAAATCTGCCTAAAACTACTGAAACCTCAAACTTTTGAGGTGATACGGTGTCAAGATGTTGACATCAAATTCACCAAACCAAAACGGACCTTAACTCTAATATGGGTCTCACACATAAATTTAAACTACTTTTTTACAACATCTTCCAGTATTTTCCAATCACAACACGTGTCCATTACAAGGCTACCAATAATGTACTTGCCAAGAAAACCAAAAAATTTATAATTGATTACTAAGCAATTAAGGCATACCAAGCCACTTCATATAATAAGGAAGTCCCTTGGTTTCCAATTAAGGCATACCAAGCCATTTAACACTAGGACTCATTATTTTTTTATTGAAGAATGCATATTCAATCTAATAATCTATTTTTTTATCAAGCCATTCATATTCAGTCTAATAATCTACATATGAATGCATTAGTTTTGAATTCGTTTATGTCTAGCTTTATACATTAGAGAAGAATGTTAATTTTATACTATTGAATGCTTTGACAAAATGTCATACTTTATATGAATGGTTTTCTTTTTTTTCTTCATATTCAGCTGAAATGTTTCATATGGATGATTAGATTGATTAGTGCCTACGTTTTTCCTTTCCTCTCATATATATGTATGTTGTAATTACGTGTAGGGTCCATATAGATACACTTGGATACATTTTCTCCTTTTGAGAGAATTGAATTTACAAAATCATACTATGTTGTTAGGGAGATTATATTTGATTTTTTGAAAGCATGTCATGTCTAGTGAATTACGTCTTGGTTTCTATACATGCTCTTAGGGGATTGTATGAGCCAAAATCTGATATATAAAACCTAGGATGCATGATAGTGGAGTTTCTAACTCAAAAGCATTCATACTTTGTTAGGAGACCAGTGTGTCATATTTTTCTTCTTATTTTGATGTTGAGGGTTATGATAATTATGATGTCTTTTGTGACATTTTAGAAACTTTTGTGAAAAGTTTACTTTGTTTAAAACATTTCATACTAGAGAGTTTATTTTTCTTTCTTAGAATGCAAAATCTTTTAGTAAAACTATATGTTATATTTCTTATACGCTAAAATACAATTTATTCGTTACACAGCTGTTTGATTTTATGTTAAAACATCTTATATTGCAACTTGACAAGAAAAAATAATGATGAATATTCATAAGGGTAAACTACCTACCATTCCTTATAATATCTCAAAAGACACAAGTGAATTTGATAGTACCTTCAAGCAAAGGTCATTGATTGCATTATTGCAACATAACTCTTCACCACTCATTTGTAAGGAAGTCCTCAAGCCACTTATCACCTTGTTGGGACATAGCTCTTGCACCACTCATTTGTGAGGAAGTCATTAACGGCATTAGAAGTTTTTTGGTTCATTTTTCATCTTCTTTTTGCATATTGTATAGCAATTCTTTCATATTAGCCAAACTTTGTTATGATTTCTCTTGTCACAATATGGAAACCTTTGTCCTAATGGAAGAAATAACTTTACATTTGACTAATACAAATGTCTTTTTGCTAGTCTTATTCTTAGATAAAAATGGATGTGTAAAAATTGTTAGGTTTGATGTGGTAAATTTTTTTCTTCTCCCTTTTTGCTATAATTTTTTCCTCAACGTAAATAACACTATTGGATTGTCTACTTCTTTCCCTAACATTGATTTTTATATCCTTTTTCAGACTATTGGACCTTCGAAGGAGCTATATTTTGGACTACACCTAAGGTTTTTATTTTCCTTCCCATATTAAGTCTAATAATCTACAAATGCATGCATTAGTTTTGAATTTTTTTATGTCTAATTTTAGACATTAGAAAAAACATAGTTTAAATGTTTATTTTATACTGTTGAATGCTTTGGCAAAATGTCATAATTTGTATAAATGGCCTTTTTTCCTTCCCATACAACTGGAATGTTTCATATGGGTACTCGGATTATTTAGTACCTACTTTTCTCCCTTCTTCTTTTACATATATATAGTTTAGGTGGTTGTGTATGGGTTCATATAGATACATTTGGATACATTTTCTCTTTTTAATAAAATTGAATTTACAAAATCATACTATGTTAAAAATTTTCCTATTTATTGTTGAGGGATTGTATTTGATTTTATGAAAGCATGCCATGTCTTAGTTTACTGTACATGCTTTTAAGGGGACTCAATAGGCCTAAAGTTGATATATGGAGCCTAGGATGCACAATGGTAGAGTTTTTGACTCAAAAGCATTCATACTTTGTTTATACTATTGAATGCTTTGGCAAAATGTCATACTTTGTATGAGTGCCTTTTTTTTTCTTCCCATTCAACTTAAATGTTTCATATTGATGGTTAGATTGCTTAATGTCTAATTTTTTCCTTTTCTCTTTTATTTTTTTGGTGGAAAAGTAAATTGTATTAATAAATTTTAAAATACAAATGCACACGGGAATACCCTAGTATTATAAAAGTTATCATATCTATGAAAAGATAGAAATTTAAAGCCTCCAAATTTCACTCAAAACAACATTTCCTTAGGAGAGTTTTATATTTCTAAATAGAGAAGCTCTCCCACGTACTACCTTCTTTACTTTGGCTAAGAGAATATGGATCCTTTCTTCTTTTATATATATATATTGTGATTATGTGTGGGGTCCATATAGATACACTTGGATACATTTTCTCCTTTTGAGAGAATTGAATTTACAAAATCATATTATGTTAAAACATTTCCTATTTATTGTTAAGGAGATTGCATTTGATTTTATGAAAGGATTTCATGTCTAGTGAATTATGTCTTGATTTATTGTACATGCTTTTGAGGGGACTAGATAGGCCTAAAGCTAATATATGGAGCCTAGGATGCATAATAGTGGAGTTTTTTACTTTTTGGAAGCCTTTGGTAAAAGTTTATTTTATATAAAACATTTCATACTAAAGAGTTCATTTTTCTTAAAATAATAATACCTTTTGTGAAAATTGTCTAATACCATGACTTCTACACAAAACAAGCTTTAAGGAACAAAGCAATTACAAAATTTTATGAGAATGTTATTCTAAATTCATGGAATAGCTGCATATTAAACTAAAATCTACTTGAAACTATTGAAACCTCGAACTTTTGAGGTGATACGGTGTAACAACTTGTCTTATTCAATGTAATAACATCAAGATGTTAACATCAAAATTCACTGAACCAAAACATACCTTAACTCCAATATGGGTTTCACACATGAATTTAAACAATTTCTTCACAACATCTTCCAGTCTTTTCCAATCACAACACGTGTCCATTATAAGGCTACTAATAATGTACTTGCCAAGAAAACCAACAAATTCATAATTGATTACTAAGCAATTAAGGCATACCAAGCCACTTCATAAAATAAGCAAGTCCTCTGATTTCCAACTAAGCCATACCAAGCCATTTAACATTGGGACTCACTATTTTTTATTGATGAATGCATATTCAATCTAATAATCTATTTTTTATCAAGCCATTCATATTCAATCTAATAATCTATAGATGAATGCATTAGTTTTGAATTTGTTTATGTCTAACTTTATACATTAGAGAAAACATAGTTTGAATGTTAATTTTATACTATTGATGCTTTGACAAAATGTCATACTTTATATGAATGGTTTTTTTTTTCTTCATATTCAGCTGAAATGTTTCATATGGATGGTTAGATTGCTTAGTGCTTACTTTTTTCCTTTCCTTTCATATATGTATATTGTGATTACGTGTAGGGTCCATATAGATACACTTGGATACATTTTCTCCTTTTGAGAGAATTGAATTTACAAAATCATATTATGTTAAAACATTTCCTATTTATTGTTAGGGAGATTGCATTTGATTTTGTGAAAGGATCTCATGTCTAGTGAATTATGTCTTGGTTTATTATACATGCTTTTAAGGGGACTAGATAGGCCTAAAGCTAATATATGGAGCTTAGGATGCACAATAATGGAGTTTCTTATTTTTGGAAGCCTTTGGGAAAAGTTTACTTTATTTAAAATATTTCATACTAAAGAATTCATTTTTCTTAAAATAATGATTCCTTTTGTGAAAACTTTCTAATACCATGACTTCTACACAGGGCAAGCTTTAAAGAATATAGCAACTACAAAATTTTCTTAGAATGTTATTCCAAATTCATGGAATAACTACATATTAAACCAAAATTTGCCTAAACCTATTGAAACCTTGGACTTTTGAGGTGATATGGTATAACAACTTGTCTTATTCAATGTAATAACATTAAGATGTTGACATCAAAATTTACCAAACCAAAACAGACCTTAACTACAGTATGAGTCTCACGCATGAATTTAAACAACTTATTCACAACGTCCTCCAGTCTTCTCCAATTACAACATGTGTCCATTACAAGACTACCAACAATGTACTTGCCAAGAAAACCAACAAATTCGTAACTAATTACCAAGCAACTTAGACATACCAAGCCACTTCATATAACAAGCAAGTCCTCTAGTTTCCAATTGAGGCATACCAAGCCACTTCATATAACAAGCAAGTCCTCTAGTTTCCAACTGAGGCATACCAAGTCACTTAACATAGGGTCTCACCATTTTTTACCGTCATAAGAGGGCAAGAACTAGAGCTATTTCATAAACTAAAGCATTGTGAACATGCCAAAACGTGGTTTGCCTAGTCGAAAATTATAGAACTGGGTAAAGAGCCAGTCTTAGATGCCCAATAACATTTCACATAGGGATACTCATATAATATTACTAGCAATAACAACTTTATAATCTCTCATACTCACATAATATTACTAGCAATAACAACTTTATAATCTCTCTCACTTTTGCTTTCATATAATTACTTTAACTCACAAACCTTATTCTAGGCTATGTGTACGTGCCAAAAATGAAGGTAAGGAATGAAAGATGAATATTTGTAGACAAAACAATATTCAGAATGGATCTTTGAAAAATGATACAGATGAGTGAATGCGTTACATGCATTTAACACCATATTTGAAAACTTTGCAACAAGAATGATAGGACAAGAAGCTTATTTGCTATATGTTGTTGGGTCTAAGTTTATAATGCCATGATTACATACTTCTTTAGTGCAATACGAGTCGAAATCCCTCCCCACAAGTTATCCCAAATATCTAAAATTTTTGAAACTAATCGATGACAAACCCAAAGCTTAAACATTAGGAACATAGAATAATGGTGGCGCAACAAATCAAACATCACACAATAAGCAAATGGGTGGAATTACAACACTACATGACCACAATACATAATAAAACTTTAACCAATTAACTTTCAGCAAAATGAGACAATCATTATGACATTGATTTCAGCAAAATCTTTGAAATAACATGCAACTGTGGGCTATAAACCTACCCAAAATTGATCGATGACAAACCTAAAGCTTAAACGTTATGAACACAGAATAATGGTGGTGCAATAGATCAAACATCACACAGTAAGCAAATGGGTGGAATTACAATAATACATGACCATAGTACTTAATAAAACTTTAACCACTTAACTTTCAACAAAATGAGACAATCATTATGACACTAATGTCAGGGCAAACATACCATATTTTCACCTAACCATATAATATATGCATTTAAATGCACATGTACAGTGTATGAACTAATAATTGAATTATCGTATTCTATACAAGTATCTGGGGTGAGTGGCATTTCATGTAGATCTATAGTAATCAATATCTTAGGTAACTACACTAGGCAACATAATTAGCAAAATGATCTATTAGTTTAAAATTTGATCCCATATCAAAGATGCAATACACATATTTCACACAATTAGCAAAAAAAGAGAGAAAAAGCATGAAGCAACCAAGATTTCATTTCCAATAGGAGATTCTAATAGATTGTAACATATAGTTGATCTCCTCTTCTTAGGGAAATGAAGTAAAGCAAAGGTGTTCCTTTACCATGGAGTGCGATACATATCCCACTGTCCAGCAAAGTGTGCTCATGCTCTTCAAAGTCAAAGTCAAAAGGGTCCCAAGGTTCCATATATGCTTTTTTAGGTGCATAATATGCTTATACAAACAAACATAAAGAAGCATGAACATTAGGATAATGATATAAAAGAACTTGAATTACAATGAATAGTATTTGGCGACTACTTCATAACCATTAGAGAGGAAAGTAATTTATCCTCTTGTGCATTCAATTCCTTGTATTTCAAATTTTGTCCACCCCCTAACAAAACCCATTGCCCTGAACATCCATTCCCCTTGCTAGGGGGAGGTGAGGAGAGGGAGAGATGATTGTTGCCTAGTTTAGTAAGAGAGATAAGAAACTATAGAATGTTTTATTTTGACTTTTCAAAAACATGCATTCAGCTTCTTATTCATGTAATAATTTTTTTTAATGAAAGATTAAAAATAAAAATTTTGCCTACAATGACTTAAGGAAAAAATAATAACCACAATTATTTGAGTATGTTGCCTTTCCAAATTTGCGTCATGGGTCAAAAAGCATGTAAAAAGAGCACAACATTATAGCATTGCTAATGTGTTTCAAAGAAACATCAAACATTAACCAACTAGTAAAAACTTTACCTTATTTTCAATGTCACGTTGATAGAGTTGACACAAACGAACAAGGGTCTGCCTCATGATCTATAGCAATGAACTATGATTAACCATAGAAAGTGCTTTAAAAAAAAAACACTTTAAAAGTGGAGTGATTATCACACCACAGAGCCCAATATTCATCTAAAAGTTATTCCAAATTTATGAAAATGTTATTCCAAATTTATGGAATAGCTACATATTAAACCAAAATCTACTTGAAACTACTGAAACCTTAGACTTTTAAGGTGATACGGTGTAACAATTTGTCTTATTTAATGTAATAACATCAAGATGTTGACGTGAAAATTCACTAAACCAAAATGGACCTTAACTCTAGTATAGGTCTCACGCATGAATTTAAACTTTTTCATAACATCTTCCAATCTTTTCCAATCATAACACGTGTCCATTACAAGGCTACCAACAATGTACTTGCCGAAAAAACCAACAAATTCGTAATTGATTACCAAGAAACTAAAACATACCAAGCCACTTCATATAACAAGCAAGTCCGCTAGTTTCCAACTAAGGCATACCAAGCCACTTCATATAACAAGCAAGTCTGCTAGTTTCCAACTAAGGCATACCAAGCCATTTAACACTGGGACTCACTATTTTTTACCATCATAAGAGGGCAAGAACTAGAGCTATTTCATAAACCAAAGCATCATGAACATGCCAAAACATGGTTTGGCTAGTAAAAAATTATAGGATTGGGTAAAGAGCCAATCTTAAATGCCTTATAACATTTCACATAAGGATACTCACGTAATATTACTAGCAATAACAACTTTATAATATCTCTCACTTTTGCTTTCATATAATTGCTCTAACCCACAAACCAGATTCTAGGCTATGAGTGTGTACCAAAAATGAAGGTAATGAATGAAAGATGAATATTTATAGACAAAATGTCAAAATGCCAATTTTGCTTTGATAAAATGTCATACTTTGTATGAGTGGCCTTTTTTATCTTTCCATTCAGCTAAAATGTTTCATATTGATGGTTAGATTGCTTAATGCCTACTTTATATATATGCATTATGATTGTGTGTGGGGTTCATATAGATACACTTAGATACATTTTCTCCTTTTGAGAGAATTGAATTTATAAAATCATACTATGTTAAAAATCTTCTTATTTATTGTTGGGGAGATTGCATTTAATTTTATGAAAGTATGTCATGTCTAGTGAATTATGTCTTGATTTATTATATATGCTCTTAGAGGGACTAGATAGGCCTAAAGTTGATATATGGAGCCTAGGATGCACAATAGTGGAGTTTCTTACTTTTTGGAAGCCTATGGGAAAAGTTTTCTTTGTTTAAAACATTTCGTATTAAAGAGTTCATTTTTCTTAAAATAATGATGCCTTTTGTGAAAATTGTTTAATACCATGACTTCTACACAGGACAAGCCTTAAGGAACAAAGCAACTACAGAAGTTTGTGAGAATGTTATTCCAAATTTATGGAATAGATACATATTAAACCAAAATCTATCTGAAACTACTGAAACCTCGGACTTTTAAGGTGATACGGTGTAACAACTTGTCTTATTCAATGTAATAACATCAAGATGTTGACATCAAAATTCACCAAACCAAAATGGACCTTAACTCCAATATAGGCCTCACGTATGAATTTAAACTTCTTTACAACATCTTCTAGTCTTCTCCAATCTCAACATGTGTCCATTACAAGGCTACCAACAACGTACCTGCCTAAAAAACCAAAAAATTTGTAATTGATTACCAAGCAATTGAGACATACCAAGTCACTTCATATAACAAGTGAGTCCCCTGGTTTCCAACTGAGGCATACCAAGCCATTTAACACCAGGACTAACTATTTTTTACCATCATAAAAGGGCAAGAACTAGAGCTATTTCATAAACTAAAGTATCATGAACATGCCGAAACATGGTTTGCCTAGTCAAAAGTTATAGGATTGGTTAAAGAGCTAATCTTAGATGCCCAATAACATTTCACATAGGGATACTCATGTAATATTACTAGCAATAACATCTTTATAATCTCTCTCACTTATGCTTTCATATAATTGTTCTAACTCACGAACTAGATTTCAGGCTATGTGTGCCTGCCAAAAATGAAGGTAAGGAATGAAAGATGAATGTATGTAGACAAAATGTCATAATACGAATTTGGGTTTGGCGAAATGTCATACTTTGTATAAGTAGCCTTTTTTTTCTCTCCATTCAGCTGAAATGTTTCATATTGATGGTTAGATAGCTTAGTGCCTATTTTTTTCCTTTCCTTATATATATGTATTGTGATTGTGTGTGGGCTTCATATAGATACACTTGGATATATTTTCTCCTTTTAAGAGAATTGAATTTACAAAATCATACTATGTTAAAAATTTTCCTATTTATTGTTGAGGAGATTGCATTTGGTTTTATAAAAACATTTCATATCTAGTGAATTAGGTTTTGGTTTACTATACATGCTCTTAGGGGGACTAGATAGGCTTAAAGCTAATATATGGAGCCTAGAATGCACAATAGTAGAGTTTCTTACTTTTTGGAAGCCTTTAGGAAACGTTTTCTTTGTTTAAAACATTTTGTAGTAAAGAGTTCATTTTTCTTAAAATAATAATACCTTTTGTGAAAATTGTCTAATACCATGACTTCTACACAGGACAAGCCTTAAGGAATAAAGCAATTATAGAAGTTTATGAGAATGTTATTCCAAATTCATGGAATGGCTACATATTAAACCAAAATATACTTGAAACTACCGAAACCTTGAACTTTTGAGGTGATACAGTGTAACAACTTGCCTTATTCAATGTAATAACATCAAGATGTTGACATCAAAATTCACCATATCAAAATGGACCTTAACTCTAGTATGGGTCTCATGCATGAATTTAAACTTCTTCACAATGTCTTCCAATCTTCTCTAATCGCAACACGTCCATTACAAGGCTACCAACAATGTACTTGCCCAAAAAAACAACAAATTCATAATTGATTACCAAGCAACAAATTCATAATTAATTTTTAACATTTTTCTTATTGGATCACACATTATGTTTTAATTTATTTAAAGATGATATGAATTAATTTGAACATAAGATAATTACAAAGGCTAATATAGGTCTAACTTGACTCAACTATATATGATGCATGATTCAAGAACACATATGCCTTAACTAAATATAATGCATGATTCAAAAACACATATGGATTCAAAAACCCATGTGGTTTTTGTTAAACTTGCCAACCAACCTTAGAATAAGAAGTTTAACAAACACCATGTGGTTTTTTTTTTTTTTTACTCTTTAGTAAGCAACCATCGAGTTGTAAACACAAGTAGTCACATTTGTCCATAAGTAAAAAAAAGCAAAGAAAAATGGCCCTAAAAATCCACACTTTTTAATTAAATGAATGGGAATGGTAAGAAATTGTTAGTACATGTTCAACAAACAAATACTCAAACCATAAGAAAGGGGAAAAAGTCACGTTATTTAGAGATCTTATGAAACCAATGAATCAAAGCATTGGTTTCTTTCACTAGAATAGAATAATGTAAAGATGATATGAATCATTTTGAACCATATGAAAAATACAAAGGTTGATACACATGGTTTTAAAAATGTGACCCAAGATTCAAGAATACACGTGGTTTTAAAAACCCAAATGGTGTTTTGTTAAACTTGCAAACCAAACTCTAAATATGAAGTTTAACAAACACTATATGGGTTTTTCCTACTTTTTGGTGAGCACTCCTCTAGTTGTAAACACAACCAATCATTTTTATCCATAAGTAAAATAACCACATAATGATAGTCTCAAAAATCCACATTTTCTAATTAAATGACTAGAATTAGGGAGAAATTATTAGTACATATTCAGAAAATGAATATTCAAGCCATAAGAAAGGGGAAGGAGTCACATTAGTTAGAGATCTTACAAAACCAATGAATCAAAGTGGTTTATCTCATTAGAATAGAATTATCTAAAAATGATATGAATCAATTTGAACTACATGACAATTACAAAGGATGATATAGTGTTGAAGCATGTCTAAGGTGTTCCGATTACAGGAGCTTAGTTTTAATTCATAGTAACAAGAACCTCAACTATCTGAAAGAGACTACCTCACCAATCCCGTGTCAAAAGTCATAGTCATTTTCATTTTTGCATATGCAACTATAAGACAAAGACTAAAGCAATAAGCAACCAAGGAAGAAATAGTTAAAATTAGAATTTCTAGAAAATATTGTATAAATTCATATATAAGTATGACAACATAAGAAAATAAAAACACAAGAAAATAAGAACATGAAGAATTTTTATAATGAAGAGCTATGAAAGGAAAGTTTGTATATAGTGATTAAAAGATGATATAAGTTCTATTTTAAAATTGTCATGTCTTTTGACATTTTGTAAGTATCATGTTTGTTGATATTTTGTAACCAATGTGTCTTTTGACCTTTTGTAACCAACTATACAAATTACTAATTTTCCCTTATTGGTTAATTTGTTCTTTAACATCCTCCGTAAGTTGATAGGTCAATATGAATTGTAAGCTTGTTTGAACTATAAGTTGAAAAGTCTTAAATCTCATAATGAAGAAGCCTTTGGATAAGATATTCATTGATTGATATATAGAAGAAATAAAATGAATATTTAATTTCTTGGACTTGACCCACACTCTGTCTTTGCATGGAAGATAGGATTTTAAATGATATACCATGTAGACAAGTTGTCACACTAAAGAGATGGAGGGTGAGGAAAAGATACATAAGGATCAAAATACTTCTATCCATATTAATTTGATGGTACTATTTGTAAGGTTTTTGAATTTTATTGTTATGCTTAGGCAAGCAAGAGATGTTCTTGTTTAAAATTAAACTTAGTCTCCCTTTTTGATAACATAAAAAAAAAAAAAAAAGGATAGGCATGAAAAATATACCTCACAATCATGTGATTTATAAACCTTAAGATGTATAGATTTGGAGAAACCTCCCCTTAAAGAAAAGTTCAATTTAACCAAGAAGCAAGTGAACTACAAGAATAAATAACACTTTAATGTTTTCAATAAGCGATGCCCAATGGAATGTACTTTTTTATCATTCATTACACAAATATCATACATGAATGTTTCACATATTTTCCAGCACTGATCATTATTGATTAAGGTAAACATTTTTAATAATCATGATAATTTGATCTTCAATGACCCTTATAAGAACTTTTTTTGATAAACTTTGACTTTTGATTCATGTGCTAGTTTGCATCTATGTGTTAATGTAGTAAATGATATATTTCAAGCATTTTCATTGCTTCCCCTTTAATCATGCAATCTATGCTTTGAATTCTCAACAATGGATTAGTATATATACCTTATGCATCTCATAATATATATAAAGAAGAATCAAGTTCTTCTCATTTGAGCACTTTGCAATCTTATAAGATTTTGGACTTAAGTAGGAAAAAAAACCTTTCTGAAGTGTATCAATATTGTAACATGATGCAAGTATTTCATTCTACACACTTCCTTATCATGTTATCAAGCTCCAATGATAAATAATTAAAAAAACTTCTTACCAATTTCAGCACATTATTCATCATACAACACTTATCCTAAGAATAACTCATGTACCATATTTGAGACACAAATGAAAAGCATTTTCTTCCACACATGTCAACAACTTCCAATAAGTATACATAGTATGTACAATTTTGATCATTTAGCATATAATTTTGTTAATAATAGAAAGCCATGAAAGTATTTAACAAAACAACATCCAACTTCCAATATGCATACATGATATTTAGCAAAACATAAATCATGATCATACACAAGTTTATAAGTATGATTTTTATCAAAAATACAACCTTATGTTTCATGACAATATGAACGCATGCTCATGTTGTTTTTGTCATGTGCCGTGGATATTTATACATTTCAAACTCTCCATTATGACTCACTTAGATATTTTTCTAAGTGCCACCACAATTATTTCACATTATGTATTCATATGAGAGATGAATAGTAATGCATAATGAAAATACATGACAAAGTTCTGAAAGAAAGCATTAAATTGTCAAAAATAATTTTTAATAGATATGGCATTTGATATTAATTGTCAATATACAACTAATATTCTAACTTGGTATAGCATTTGTTTGCCAAATTGATAAGCAATTAGTTTGATTTGGTATTCATAAAAAAATTTAACCTTTGCACATCTTATAAGTTGAATGTTTAAAGTCAAGATAAGAAATTTTCTAGCAATTATGGGCATATTGTGAAAAATAATACTTATTCAAAGTGTAGTTGATTTGATGAGCATGTTATCTCATATCAATCATACAATAATATCACAACTAGACCACTCAAAGATATATATGATATAAGTGAAAAATTAGTTCATAGTGTGATAATAAGACTATATCAATGATCACATAACTCCTTATCAAATAATGATATCTTGATTAGGTGTTAAGAAAGGAGTCTCTATATTTTCTATTCATACCAATTGCAACATGTCAAAAAAATAAAAGCTCATCATTTTGGATTTAAAAGTATCTAAATAGACTTTCAACATAAATAAATAATTTAAGAACATTAGTCTTATACAGAAAGTCAAGGCTGCCATATTTCAAAAAATGTAATCTTGAAAAGGGACTAAGAGTTTTTAAAGGTAGTGTATACTTTTACTTTGTTCCAATTTAGATCTTTTGATGCCTTTATGTAGTATTGTGTTTCTATGTGTTTATGCATAGTAGTAAAGGCATAGTTATGATTGCCTTTTTTTTTTTTTGGCTATGTCTTGCAATGACAAACCTTGAAAGCAAATTGTCATTGGACAATTCAAAACCTATTGGCATAGGCTCAAATAGGCCTATTGGAGGATAGAGACCGTCTCTTGGAGATTAATATTTAGCCATTTGAGTTGTAGAAAATGGTGACACAAAAATAGAATGTTGAATAAAGGAGTCCCTTCTAAGAAGGATAGTATCTTCCTCCACCCATCCCCACCCTTTTTTTTTTTCTCCTTGTCTAGAAGAGAATTAATGTTCATAAAAAACTGCAGTTGCTACAACATACAACTATTTTTTTTTTTTTTGGACAAAAGTAATGATAGCTTTTGTAGCCCATTAGATATCCAAGGAATACACAAGGAGTAGAATTATTATGCAATATATGTTATGTATATAAGCATAAATATGGAGAAATAAAGCAACCCAACACTCTAAGGTGTGAAATGATGGGTGTTTGGTAGAACAACTTTTTCCATAGAATTTTGTTTTTAATTACTAGGATTGAGTGCCTATTCATAATATAAGTTGCGATTTCAATTGCATAATCCTAATACGGAATGTGTACTTGGGCTTGATGTAGCATTGAAAGGCCAGATGTCGTAAGATGGTTTTTTTTTTTTTTTAATTTCTGTAAATCCATTTTGAAATGGAGCATATGGGCTTGATATAAATTAAAAATGTCCATTTGAGATAAATAATTTTTGAATAATTGTGATGTGATTTAGTATTACCATCACGTTGAATTATCTTGATTTTCATTTGGAGTTGAGTTTAGACAAACAACCTAAAATTTTTAAGATGTCAAGAAATTGACCTTTGGTAGCAACTTGAATGCATGAGTGGAGGGTGGAGTCACGAGCGGTGCTGTGATCCATCAATTGTATGGAGAAGACGCTAAAATGTAGCATTTCTACAGTAGTCTCTTTCACTTTTAGTCGATTTTCTTGTATAATAGAGGCACACGTTTTCTTTTTATAAGTTTTGTTCATTTAAACTCTATACATTTAGACTCTAGATAACACGACATGAGAAATCTGAAACTGGTGTAGCTAATAGAAAGCAACGGTTTACCTTGTCTTGGGCAAAATGGACCTGGTCAAACCCTCCCAACTGACAAGTTTTAACCAAAGGACCATCCTGGGCTTCGAGTCCACGAACTAAATCACTGCTTTTCTTTTTTTGGGAGGCATTTTTTTTTTCTTTTTCTAGACTTATTTTTATTTTTTAGATTAGTTCATTGTTATATTTACTATCTATTTAGTTTTTCTTTCAATCGTCAATACTATCTTTTTGTTTAGTTAACCTATTAACCTATGTGTATTTTGTCAAAAACTTAATTATCATGTCAAAAGCCTTAAAATTAAAGGTTACCTAAGTCTTCTCTAGGCCCCTTAAGCTTTCTCTGTTATTCAAACTTAGAATGTGAACTTAATCCTTATATCAAATGTAATAACTCAATTATTATGTCGAGATTCTCATAATTGAACACTAATTTAGTCTTATATTATTTAAACAATAACTAATGTTGAACTCCCATTAGTCCATACCCATTTCAAAGTCTCGGTCATGACAGTTTATAATTTGTTAAGAAAATTTCTCACCAAAACATTGATATTCATTTAGTGACAATTAAATAGAAATTCCAAACATGATTAATATTCATGCATTATCTAATTAAATGCATTACAAAATGGAAACTCAAAGGTGTTCAGTGAAATCTTAAATACAAGTGAACATGTCGAACAAATAATATAATGATAAGAAAGATATTGTTCCACAAAGATTGATAATTACTAGACTAACTAATTACTAATAATGAATAACTCCTAGAATTTATTTAACAAATTCAAATGATAAATGATAGATTAATTAACTAAATTTAAGAAAACTAAATATACAAAATATGTTAGAAAATCCGATTTCACCATAACTACGAGGTACTAATGTAGATTATGTATGCTTACAAGAGGGATAATATCTATGTGATGGTAGAACTTTTGAATTTATTTACTATCTTATGTTTAGGTATAGCAAACCTACTTAGTTCATTGATTCAATATATCTCTATATGTGAATTGAAGCAAACCAAATACATTAGGATTTATGAATATTTTCAGTTTACACTGAAAACCACACAAACAATATGGTATGTGTCTATCCATATTCAATCTATGGTTACATATTATAAGAAACAATTGCATATCATCTCCGATCAATTTCAAACATGCAAACCATATCATTTAAGTAGTGGCTAATCACTTAAAAGCATTAGACACAGTAACATATAACTTCACATAAACAAAATATCTTGCAAAACATAACAATCATAAGATTCATACCATCATAATTAGGTTATATTTAGCTCTAACAAAAGTAAACTAAAACATAAAAAAATAATGACGAAGAACAATAATAGGAATTAAAGAAAGTATCTTGAATCCAAGAACAATAAGTTTGTCACCCTTTTTGTCTTCTCTTCAAGAAAACCTTGAATTCCTGGCATCTCTCTTGAGTTGTGCTTAATTTCTTCCTTCACTTCTTTTACCTCTTCTCTTCTCTTAAATAAGGTTTAGGTTTAGACCTATCTCTTTTCCTAGTAGAAGTGGGTTTTTTAGACCCAAAACAATTGGATTTTGAACTCTTATATTAATTAGGATTTAAACTCCTAACATGACTAGGTTTTCTAATCATTTAGAAAACTCAACAATAACAAAAAATCTAATAACAATCATCCAAAGCTCAAGCCCATCTTGATTTTCTTGACCTTGATATTTTAACCATATTTTGCCATATAATAAGCATCAAGTTCTCTATGCTTGTTCTTTTTTCCATACCTTCTTATTCTACAAAAACAAAGCAAATTTAAGTAAATAAAGAGGAATTCAAATATTTTTCTCATAAGCATTACTTTATTTATTGGCTAAAAATAGGTAAAACAACTCTATAAAAATAGAGTTATTAAGAGGCAACATATTTTGCCTAAATAGATACAACCCATTGCTTCATAAATACATTAAATAATCTCCACCCTTAGGGACCCTGGTGATGAAGAACAAAGGACCTATACTGGAAGTAGTTTATTCAATTAGGCACACTGCAATGGCGAGCAATGGTGGAAAGGTCTCCTTTAAAGTGACTCTCACCTCTAATCTGAAACTCCCCTCCAAAGTGTTCATCTCTATGTTTCCTTCTTCTTATGCTCCCTAATCTGATTCACAGATTCTCTCAATCTATTAGGTTTAGCGTTTGGGAGGCAGATCCTTTCACTACCATTCTTAAATTTGCTACTAAAGAATTCAAAATGCCTCCCCAAATCCATACTAGCGTTATTATCACTAATGATTATTCCTTTCTCTCTCTCTCTCTAGGGCTTCCTTTGTATGAACTACCCGTAATAACAAACTTTAAATGAATCTATTTATCATAAAGAGATTCGTTGTTCTCAACTCGCTTCACCTTAATTGTTATTTGAACAAGTAAAAGTTATGTCTTGGTCTGAGTGATTATAGCACTTCTCTTCTACATGTCCATGGAGTTCTGAAAAAAAAAAACATCTTAAAGATATATAGAGAGGAAGAAATTTATTAAATGAACCACACTCCTTTGTATACGTCAGGAGTCCATTGATGAGAAAGGGCTAGGGAAAGCTTGAACCTAATTCTAACAATGATGAATATAAGCATAATTGAAATTCTTGGGGAGTTATACATTTGTGTATTGATAAGACCGTTCACTATTTCTTGAAGCTCGATCTCTCCCCCGGATGAACCGTATAGCCAAGAGAAACCATGAACCAGAATAGAAGAGCTTGCCCCGCCCATGAGTAAATATTTCATAGTAGCCTCATTAGACCGTACATCTTTCTTGGTATATCCAGATAATAGGTAGGAGCATAAACTGAAACATTCTGGAGCTACAAAGATAGTTATTAAATCGTTAGCACCGCATAAAAACATTCCTCCTAGAGTAGCTGTTAATACGAATAACAGAAACTCTGTTATAACCATTTCTGTACATTCAATGTACTCTACGGATAGAGGAATACATAAAGTTGAACATAGTAAAATAAGAAATTGAAAGATTTCGTTGAAATTGTTCCTTTGTAAATTTCCCGAAAAGCTAATCATAGGTTCTTCTCTCCATCGGAACAATAGGGCCGTTATGCTCATTACTAAACTTGTTGAAGAGATGAAATATAACCAAGGTATATCTTTTTGATCAGAGGTTGAATCGATCATCAGAAGAAGAATTAGGCCAAAAATTAGGATACATTCTGGGAAAATAAAACTTCCATCGAAGAGAAGCAAATGAAAGGCTTTCATAAAAATTCTCGTAGAATCGAGAATGAAGTTTTCATTCTGTACATGCCAGATCATGAATTAGTAACTGCATCCAATCTCCAAAAAAAATCCCACCCAATTGTTTCGAACTTTCTATTTTTGGAATGGAATATTTACGGAATCCCCATGAATAGGATGAAACCTTATTCCATGGTATTTACATGGGATTCCTCTTTCTTATTATTAAGCAGGTCGAGAGGGGGCTTAATTGATATATTATTTCTATCTATTCTTTCATTTGTTTTGATAAATATACCGTTCAATTCCTATTCTTTCTTTTTCTATTGATTCTTTTCCGATCGAGATGTATGGATCCATGGGTCTATGTGTCTATATAGATCCTGTTCGTGGATTAACGAACATGTGAAAAAGCTCTATTTGCCTCTGCCATTCTATGAGTCTCTTCCTTTTTACGTATGGCATCGCCACTCCCTTTGGCAGCATCCACTAATTCGGAACTTAACTTGAAAGCCATATTTCGACCCGGGCGTTCTCAAATTCGCTGCTGAAGAATTCAAAGTGCCTTCCCAGACCAGCGCTCTTATTACCAACGGTTATTCCCTTCCGCCTTTGTATTTCTCAACCTCCACAAGGTTCGCTGCCTTCAAGTTGTAGTTTTATGTCGGGAGACGGTCAGAAGCTTGTTCACTACAACGTAGGAAAACTGGTTGTGTGGAAATCGGAAGTTACTTCCGGCCACGAAGTACAACTTCACAAGGCATTAAGGCTGTCCCAGCTACAAAAACAACTCGATACTGGCTGTGAGGTGGCAGACACTGTGATCTACAGTTATGCCCAGAAACAACAAGTTCGAGGTAAAGAATGGAACCCGAATAAACTTGCACTGATGAAGGAGGGAAAGAATCCACCAGTTTTACCGAAAAGTTTCGGGGAATGGCTAAGTGTTCCACTAACTATTCCTCCCTCCACACGTATTCCTCTTCTTCCATAGCTTTATATCAAGACCCACTTTGCAGTTCTTTTCCCGTACTTTAAATTCTCTATCCCCTAGAGACACAAAGGGAGGAGGAAGAATGGCATCTCATAGTAATGTGCTTTTGCCAGTTCTCTGGATTCTAATTCTAATCTCATCAGGTAAAAAGTCTCTATGTTTTGCCTTAACTTTTTCTTTTATTTTGGACTATGAGCATGAGCTTGTTCTTTTATAAGTTTGATGTTTCTCTGCATTTCCAAAATGGATTAACTTTGATGGGCAGGGGCCAAAATCAGCGAGTCCGCAAGAATTTTTACCATAGTAAATTATTGCAAGGAGACAATTTGGCCGGCAGTTACCCCAGGTGAGAACTTTAACGGCGGCGGTTTTGTGCTGAAACCCGGCCAGTCCATGGTTTTTAATGCTCCGGTGGGGTGGTCGGGCAGGATTTGGGGTCGAACCGGCTGCAACTTCGACAAGGACGGCAATGGACCATGCCAAACCGGGGCATGTGGTACCACCCTGAAGTGCTCAGCCTCCGGAAAGACCCCAGCTTCGCTCGCCGAATTCACCCTTGCAGCAGTAGACTACTACGATGTGAGCCTTGTGGACGGTTTTAACTTGCCGTTGGTTGTGACGCCCATAAATGGCCGGGGAAACTGCAGCGTTTCCGGTTGTGACGGGGATTTGAGGAACAGCTGCCCGTCGGAGCTCTCCGTGAAGTCCAAAGGCAAGGTTATTGGGTGCCGGAGTGCATGCGACGTGTACAACACCGACGAGTATTGTTGCAGAGGAGTTTACGGCAACCCCGTCACATGTCAGCCGACGTACTATTCCAAGAAGTTCAAGGAGGCTTGCCCAACCGCTTATAGCTATGCGTACGATGATCCCTCCAGTATATTTACGTGCTCAGGGACGGATTACGTGGTCACTTTCTGCTCGAAAAGGTCAGTGTTACGACCTAAGCAATGATTTTACGTTACTTTTAAGTTGAATAATGGGTTATTTAATATGGTGATGAGGTTCAAAATCTTCCTTAGTATTTCTATAGCTCATTTTTTTAAGTTCAAAATCTTCCACCGTTAAAAAAATATGTCTAAATTCCTGATTATATGATAACATAATCAATAAACTCTTAAGTCAATTTTTGAATTGGATAAAAGTCTCTTAAAAATATATTTAGATCTAGTATCTTTAGTCTAGTGTGAAGCAAAGGATGTTAGCTATTACACCTTCAAGAAACTCATGTTTTCTATTTCTGTAATGCGATTGAGAAAGCATCCAATTTTATATCAAAGCTCCATCATTTTTATGGAGAAGACGCTAAAATGCAGAATTTTTACAGTAGTTTCTCTCTTTCAGTCGATTTTCTTGCAATATTTGTCCTCTTTTCTTGCAATTACTAAGCAAAGGTCTTGTTGTACGTAGGAACCAAACGGTCTGCACATATCATAACAACAAGCTCGTCTGCAGTGGTTCTGAGGGTTTGAAAGCATTGGTTGGGACATGGTGGGCTCTGATAATTCTCGCAGCGGCAGTGATGACTAATTTATGGACCATTAGTTAGCAGCAGATTTCTTTTTCTAAGCCCTTTTCGGCCATACATATGCTATAAATTTGTTGATTCATTATTTCATGTACCTATGTATTCAAGAAATGTCAAATGCATAATAGAGGCACGCATTTTCTTTTTATAAGTTTTGTTCATTCAAACTCTCTACGTTTAGACACCACGAGAAATCTGCAATTAGTTTAGCTAATAGAAGGCAACGGTTCGGCTCGTCTTGGGCAATATGGACCTGGTCAGACCCTCACAACTGACAAGTCTAAACCAAAGGACAGCCTGGGCTTCGAGTCCACGGACTAAATCATTCCTTTTCTTTTTTTGGGAGACATTTTTCTTTTTCTTTTTCTAGACTTATTTTTATTTTTGTGACTAGTTCATGTCAAAAGCCTTGAAACTAAAAGTTACTTAAGTCCTGTCTTGGCCCCTTTAAATCTTCATGGATTGTTTTCTCTATTATTTGAACTTAGAATGTGAAGTTAATTCTTATATCAAATGTAATAACTCAATTACTATGTCAAAATTCTGATAATTAAACACTAATTTAGTCTCATATTACTTAAACAATAACTAATGTTGAACTCTCATTAGTCCAAACCCATTCCAAGTAAGAAAATTTCTCACCAAAACATGGATATTTGTTCAGTGACAATTAAATAGAAATTCCAAAGATGATTAATATCGGTCATTATATAATTAAATGCATTACAAACTGGAAATTCCATGTTTTAGCCTAAATAGATACAGCCAATTGCTCTATAAATACGCGAAATAATCGCTGGCCTTAGGGACGCTGTCGACGAAGAATAAAGAAGCCCATAGCGGAAGTAGATTATTCTTTGGCATACGGCAATGGCGAGCGGTGGTGGAAAGGTTTCCTTCAAAGTGACTCTCACCTCCGATCCGAAGCTCCCCTTTAAAGTGTTCGTCCCTATGTTTCCTTCTTCTTATGCTCCCTGATCTGGTCCGCGGATTCTCTCATCGTTTCTCTCAATCTCTCAGGTTTAGCGTTCCGGAGGCAGCTCCTTTCACCGCCGTTCTCAAATTCGCTGCTGAAGAATTCAAAGTGCCTCCCCAGACCAGCGCTATTATCACCAACGGTTATTCCCTTCCCTCTTTGTCTAGGGCTTCCCTTGCGTGTTTTCGGCATACTACTTTCTTTCTGATTTATTTTTGTAATTGGCTGTTGAATTATAATTTTTATCCGGTTGAATTTCGATATAATTTAGCTGATCTGGGACCCGTCGAGATATGATGCGTTCTGTTTGTGTATGTAGATTCTCAAATTGAGAATTATGAATAATTTATCACCGGGAAACGATTTCCGCTACAAATTTTTGAATTTGTTGAAACTCTTATGATATACTTGTGAATCAGGGTAGTACACCTTGAAGAATATGTTACAATCTGCTCCCTGAAAAAAATGTCGTCCTCTGGTGTTTCAAGTAGGATGCCTGAAAATTCAAAGTTTTGCACTTTTGGTTAGATTGAATTTTCTCTGAAACTCTTTGATAGCTTTGTGATTATTTCCTGAAGCTCAGGACATTAAGTTTGATTACTCAGTATTTAGGTTAAAACTGCACTGTTTTGTTAATAGATGGTAGCCATGCAGTATTTGGTAAGATGTGAATGCAATAGCTATAATACCTAAATCTGCTTATACTTTTCGTCTAAATATTGGTTTTATGCTTTTAATGTCTGTATTGCCGCACCAAATAGTAGTTGGCTTTCTTAGGCTAATTGTGAATGGGCATTCCATTATCGATTGGTCGGGAACATCTTGGATTTTTGGAGCCACATAGTTGCTTCCACACTTTGGTAGACTTTGGTGGGCTGTAAGATCATTTTCTTTACTGTACTTTATAAGTTTCCCTAACGTGATAAATGTGTTTGGTTATTTTTGTCACTGAACAGCATGTACGATGTGACTGAGGGAAAATGACATAAGTTGAGGGGCAAACACAATAAAAAGACTAAACTGCAGTTGCGTTAATTAGGATGTTCATATATGCTATATGTGGTGTGAGATGAACTTTGGTTTTTTCTTCCCATCAATGGGAATTGCCATAACTGCTTTCCAGTGAGGGATTTATGCTTGTAAAGTGACCATTTCCCAGTAGGCTTGCCTTCATAGAAGAAAAGATCTTGTCCACTTACTCATGAAAGTTTGCCTTTATCTTATTTGAGATCCAGTGGAAGAGTTTCTGTCATCTCTCCATCTCTGTGCCCAAATCCCTTTAACACCTGTTCTTTCCTCTTCTTCCTTCAATGCCCAATTTAAGGGCGGGGAAAAGGAATATAAAGAGTGACTGCCCAGCCTCCCTCTTTTGACCCTTTTTCTTATTTTGAGACTGCCAGGACTAGAACAGAAAGGGGCTAGAAAATGAAACTCAGGGTAGTGTAGAGGAAGAATATTTTTGAATTTTAGATGGCGGTATTCTCAAGTCTTGGCTTTTTTAGCCTATTAGTGCGCTGGTTGAAGTTGAAAACATTCAGAATTACTCGTGCTTGCTCACTTTTGAGTATAGAATATTAACACTTTTTGACTGAATAGGTGTCAATTAACAAGAAATTATCTGATTTAGGGTGCAGTTAGTGTTGCAGTATCAAATATGCTTGCCTTTTCATTCTTGCCATTACTTCTCACTTCATGTTCTTTGCATGTTTACGCCATTAAATTTCATGCATGCAGATGGAGTAGGAATTAATCCTCAACAAAGTGCAGGTATGCCAATGCTCTCTCTTTTGCTCAGTTTTGGTTCTTCCGGTCAATTTCTGTTGTTGTATTGTTCATTCACATAGTTTTAAGAAACAGTCAGTTTTCTTCATTTCCATCTTAATTGATTGACTGAATTAAGATGATTTGTTAGGATTATCTACTCCACTGCTCTCATGATGTGTCCTAAAAACATTTTGTTGTATGGCTCTCCCAAAGCTGGAGAGTGTAGGACAGTTGCTATAGGTTGGTGATCTTACTACAACCTTTAAACACAAACCGTTTACTGAAGCAAGTGGAGGCATTGGAAATGGCCTTAAACGAGATAGAATGATGAAAGTAGGATGTGATTAAGTTGTCCTCCTCACTTATATGATGAAGGTATGAAGGTCACTTGACTAGTATTATGTGGTAGTCATACTTAGAATTACTTTGTTTTAGACAATTATTGTCCCCTCTTATTTGAACAAGGTTACTTGACTAGTTTTATGTGGTAGTCATCCTTAGAATTACTTTGTTTTAGAAAATTATTATAAGATCTTTCATGTAACTGCTCTTGCTAAATATGTCTGCGTAGCTTGCTGGCTTCTAATGAGATGCCTCTATATTCTAACTTAGTGATTTGCTCAGCCCGACATTTCCTCGGAATTTACATTGTTGAGCCTGTAGTTTTACTTGCAGAACAAAGATCCCTTTCTAAGTATTGTACCTTTCTGGTTCTTTGCTTGATCTAAGCAGGATTGGTTACCTGGCCTAATTATAATCAAAATGATTTTTAAGCTTTCTTACTCCGTTATGCTTTAAAATCCATTATGATTTTTCAATAGAAGTTATTTGTTGAAACATCTGGAAATAATCTGTTAAAAAGAAAAAATAGTACAGTATATTAGAATTCATATTCGTATGCCAGGAATAGCAGTTGGAAAATGTTATTATGATAATTATTTTGACTTGAGCATTATAATTTTGGATTGTTTGATGAGAATATATAGATGTATATGTATATTATAAAATATGATTTAAGCACCAAAGTATGTTGCAATATCCGTGTACCAGCCCCCCAGACAGTTGTGAAATTTGCTATTGGCTTGGGCAACGTAATTTGCTTTTTGGCAGTTTTGATCCATTACGTCTGAAACAAAATAAAAATTAAGTCTCACCTTGCAGGCAATGTTTTCCTCAAACATGGATCTGAACTACGCCTCATTCCTCGAGATAGAGTTGGAGCTTCTGGGATTTGAAGGCTGCATCATTATCATGGCGAAGAGACTTATCTAGTTACTTTGTATAACTCACTCTTTTCATTTCCATCGTGAGTCAGGTATAGATTTTGTAGTGTAACTGATTTTATTAAAGATGTGAGGCGTCTGCAATAAATGACCTTAAATAATAGTTGATGGTTTTAAAAGATTGTCCAAAGCCTCGGCACCGTGACCATAAATTAAGTCAAAGAATTAGCAACCTGCGCTGGGCAATGCTACTGGCGGGCTCAGCGTGAGGGCTTATTTCCAGGCTGCAACTCTGAGTTACCCTTCCAGTTTCGAAGTCTTCGCAGTTCCCTCAAAGTGGGGGAGTTGCCGACAAAATCATTTAAATCCTCCATGACTCGGTTCAATTGATGGGCCTCTGAAATGCCATGGCACGTGAATTAGTGAAGACGGCAATCGACTTCGGAGGACATGATGGTGATATCTGGCCAATCAATAAGCTGGCTGGGGGGAATGAGATGGAGGCCCACTCTGGCCCTCGAATCCACGATCGATTTATGGTACAGTTGAAGAACTATTCTTTTGTCTCAGCAGCCGTCCCCATCGCATTACTTCGTAACCTAGACAACCTTCCCCCACTGGTCATGGCTGGGTAGCAGCCCCACCAATCTGCCCAGCAACTTCGAGTTCATTGGCGTATCCCGGAATCATCCGAATGTTAAAATGCAGGTGAAGGCGTTTTAATGACACGGGTATTCCTTATAACAACTCTTACATACAATTCAAACGCCCTCCTTCGGCTCTGGGAGGCGTTTTCGGCCAACTCTCGAAAGATTAGGTAGTAGCTACTTCGATTAGCACAAAAGGCAAAAGCCACAGGGACATTCGTAAAGCACGGAATAAAGTACTAAAATGAGTACATCCCCAACTTGGAAAAGAAGTTATCAGGAGTCAAACGATAAGCATATAGGCTTCTTTTTCCTGGGGAAAAAACAAAGCATGAGGGCCAAGAATGTGTGCACCACAGCACCTCATACTTTCCTTCTTTCTTGGGCAAACGAACAGCAAGGATGCACTAATATTATACTCAAGCATCGTTATACGTATAAACGTTAAAATAATAGTTATTTCCTATTATTGACTATCTTATCTTTGCATCGAAACAGTGCCCCGGAGAGTTTCTTGAGATCTTGCAAAATTCAACGCTTTGGATGGGTTCTAATTTCGGTGGGGAAACAGCATTCGGAAAGCAAAGAGGCACTTCCGGAAATGGGAACAGTTGAAAGTGGACGAACCGCATGTCTCGGAGAGTTTTCGGCTCTTCGCCCCCACGGGGTGGCGTGCCACCAGCTGCTTTTGTTGACGCATGTGACCAGTATGCCCCTCAGTACCGTGCGGGTGACTGCTGTGACATGGAATATGCCAATGTCCCTTAAAGTGAAGATCTTCCCTCGTGTCGCTGAGTGAGAGAAAAATAGAGATTAAACTCTGACACCCAACTTGTTCACATCTAACCACAGACTCGTGCCGCTCTATTTACTCTCTGAACCTAACTCTGGCTTATGTCGTTCGGGAAAATAAACACTCTGCTTGTTGTTGGGCTATTGCTTTCATTCTTAAACACGGAAGGGATAGAAAGGTTGGGTGAGATTGGTTTCTTCGTGTTGAAAATGATGGGTTAATTTAGTACTACTTAGATATGGAAATTCACTCTCATTGTGAAAAATGTTTGATAATGAACTTGACTATTATTATGAAAATGTTTGTCGAATATCAATAAATGAAGTCAAGTGACAACGTCCTAACATACAATACACCGCTAATTTAGGAGCTGTTTGGCAACAATTCATCTTAATTGGTAAGAACTCGACAAACATTGTACAGCGACACACTGTCTCTCGTGGACTGAAATTGGCCCAACATTCAGCTGTCTTTTCCCACTAAAAATATCGGTATGTTTTACACGTTCTATTTAATATGAATGGTCTCCAAGCACTCTCGGTCTTTTTTCTTCTTATTTTTTATTTTAAAAAGTAGAAAGTAACAATTTGTCTTAAAGCATCTTCAAGTCGATCAGAAGTATAACCGAATGTATTGCAATATTTTCCATACAAATTCTTCTTAACTTTCCTATTGCACTTGACTTTGACTTATTTTAAAAACAGATTTACGCTCGATTTTTTACATATTGTATTCCTAGATTGGATCCGTAACCCGATCTTTCAGAGGGGCGGATCCCGTTTCGTTGGATGGTTGTGTCAGATCCGTCTGATCGCAGCTGGGGATATCGCCATTATTAAAGGAAGGTTTAATGTGTGAATATAAGATGAACACGAGGGCATTGACCGGAACGGGCTCGTACTTTTAAGTTATGAAAATAAAAGTTGCGTTCCAACTTTATAACGGGATTAATGTAGCCCGACGCAGGTCACTTCGTCTCTGATCTGACCCAGGGTGCCTGCTTCCGTAGTCCCACCTATCAAGCTTGTCTTATACGTCCGAGAAATTGAAGACAAGACCTACCACGAAGACACAAGGGGTTGGAGCATGGCCCCTCCAGAATCTAAGAGTTATATTGTTTTTTCTTATGTTTACCTATTTATGTTTTTAAACTCTAATTCTCTTTCTCTCATTAGAAATGAACCTATAGCCTAGTTCAAAATTTAACTTATAAATTAAAAAAATATTTCTTATATGCACATGTAACGTAATAATTACATACTTTTAATTTATTGAATAAATTAATCAAAATAAATTATATGCTATTTGCACAATAAATATATTTTTAAAGGAATTAAGATTGAACAAGAGTTACATTAATTTCACTTGATTAATAACATATTATATATAGGTTTATAATTTCAACAAAAGAATCATATTTAAACATTACCTAATAATTGTATCTTTATAGTGTTAAACTTTCGTATCAACTATTTTCATTTACACCATTGTTTATAGTTGTTAAAAATTAGTATGTAGATTTTTTGAATAATTGATGTAAGAAAATTAAGCTATTATTAATGTAATATCACGGTTGAAGTTCAAATAAGATACGTTATCATTTGTAAATTAGGTTTTTGAATTTTATTCTATTGTTTGTAACTATTGTTTATACGTAAAGCAATTGTGATGTTCTTACTCAAGGTTAGATGATCTGTTAAGATAATAAGTCGTACCTTTTAATAGCTTGATCTGATACACTAATTATTTATTGAGATGTCTTTTTTTAATTAATAGATTTTGGAATTTTTTTAACAGCTATGCGTGATAAATACATGCAAAAACTAATGAGATAAAATGCATTGAAGGATAATTCTTTGTTTAGTTAACAATCTGTTGGAATCTTATGGCAGAAATCGAGGCCCCGTGGACCTAATGCACGTTCTAATCCAGCCATTTTTCAGATGATCACAAGATGTAACACATCAGGTGGTGCGGGTATTCCAAGGCGCTTTCACTAATTCTCTTTGCTAATATTATACTCCAAAAAGCAAAAGCCGCGAGTGACAAACGGACTGTCACTGTCATCGGCTCCCGGCCCCTCTCTCTCTCTCTAACTGTAGCTCTGTGAGTGTGTGCTTTGTGACAGAACGACGGTCAGATACTCTAGAGTCACCCCTCGCTTTTCCGGAAAAACGGTTCTCTCTTTCCTCTCTCACTCGCGTGCGCGCGCGCACTGAGACGGTGGAAATGGTGACGAAGCATAAGAGCTACGGCTGCCACGGGAATGGCTACGCGAGCGACACCAGCGGAAACAGTAGTTCGCCGAGTCCGCCGCCGTCGCCTCGCCGTCACGGGAGCATCTCCAAGTGCAGGCGGCGAGTGCGGACAAAGGCGCAGTATGCTCAGTCCCTGAAGGAGAGCTTCGGCGGCGTCATTCTGTTGCGCCGGAACCTGCGGTACCTGCTGGTGCTGCCGCTGCTGTACGTGTGTGGGCTGTTCGTGTGTGTGGCCGGACCCCTCTCGTTTCTTGTCGGCGGGCCTGCTTCTCCGGGCTCGGTGTACCGCAGCCATGAGATGTTTGGGAGGCTCTGGCCTGACATTCAGGCGGATAATTCCTCAGCTATTGAGGTTCGTTTTAGACTGATGCGTTTTCCTTTTGGCTGCAGAAAAAATGAAGTAAAGGAAGAGGGAAAAAATGGTTTTCTACTTGTATAAAGTTTAAGTTTTGATAGACAGACGGGCGAAATGCTTATATTTGGCTTTGTTTACCTTGTTTTTGGAAGATATGACTGTTGATCCGCAGTCCAGTGTCAAGCAAATTTGTTCTCTCCCGTCGTGGGGTTGTTGGAGTATGAACACTTTGAGTGTGAATAGTTGAGTAGTCGGAAGAGTAAATGGTTGATCCAGAATTGCTGGTCCCGAGCCCATAAATCGGGGTTCTGACATGTTAACAAGTCCTTATCCTACATTACTGTCAGCAATTCTTGATGTGTAAATTCGCCATTGGCGGTTTTCTTTTAAAAGCTCTGATATGTGGATTTGACTGGCATTTATTGCCATTATCAGTTTGTGATTTCTTTTGCAAACAAACAGGGCAGACTCACGATTTCAGCAATACATGAAACATGATCAGTAGCGCAATTCATTGATGTCCTCTTAATTTTCTTCTTATTGTTATTGCAAAAGAAACTGCCTTCGTATTTGTTCTGATGATTACTAGCTGCTCATTTGGTCGGAATTAAACCGCAAAATTCCAAAGCAATCTATGGTTTGTGTTCTTTAAACATGCGTGATATATAGATATTCTGGATCAGTCAAGATGAAATTGTTGGTTTTTTCTTGTCACAGTTGTCCTCTGTTTGGAAATACAAAAGGAGGCTAAAGGAGCAGAGGCCTTGTCCAAATTCAACTGCTGGACAACGTATTGGTATTAATGAAGTTAGCATACTTGCTAATTCTGACAATTCAATTCTATTGTCCAATTCTTTTTGTGGTCTGTTGCACATATGTTATGAACGTATATAGGTATGCACGCATATATCGGTATACTAATTGATCCATGGACCGGAATACCACATTACATCTTATACCTTCAAATGCATCTAGTCCTTCATTATTTTTCTTTTTAATGCATGACTAAGTAGGAATTGAGTTAAACCAACGTTGTCTTTTGAATTTCAGATTCCTCTGGTCCGAGTGGGTACTTGATTGTTGAGGCTAATGGTGGTCTTAACCAACAACGCTCTGCAGTGAGTTCACTTTTTTAAATTCCTAACTAGCTTTCTTCTTTGGTAGTTTTATTTTCTGATTCTTCTTTGATTGTTTTATTTTCTGATTCTTCTTTGGTCTTAACTGACAACTCTCTGTAGTTTTAACCAACAACAAAGTTTAATCTTGTCCTTGAATCATCTTTTTGGTAGATCTGCAATGCAGTGGCTGTGGCTGGACTTTTGAATGCAATACTAGTAATCCCTCGATTTCATTTCCACAAAGTCTGGAGGGATCCCAGGTAAGTAACCAAGTACCTGCACTATAACATCTTATTGAGAAGATCCTCTCAAGAAAAGTTTCATTGACATACCCTGTCACTATTATCTTGGGTTCTGCTTTTAGGCATATTTGGTATATAGATGGAACTTTACCTTCACAAAAAGGTGTGTACTAGCGTGTAAAAAGTTCATTAACTCCATAGGCATTGTAGAGCTATATCTCATTCTCTGATGCCATTGGAGTTTCAGCTTAATGGTAGATTTATAGGTTGATTGAGGTCTTGGAGTGGTGTTGGATTTCAATTTCAGTACTTGCTGAAAAAATAAATGCTAAAGCTTGCAGCATGATACACTTCTGTATTTCTATAGATTGGAGGTGTTCTCTATGTTATCTCCCATATGTTATCTTGCAGTAATAAAAATTCCCAGCATGGTGTGATTCCACGTGGCTTAGTAGAGATATCACCTGGTTTCTTTAATGATATCTCTTCTTTGCCCTAAGCATAGTTTTATCACACGTCTAGCTTGTTATTAACAAATCAATATAAGAACCCAATGTATGTTCTGCAATATGTTTGGAGTGCCAAATCCTCAAGCAATTGGAGAAGGGCCTAGGTTTGGCATACTCTTCCTGTGACATAGGTGACAAATCTTTTGCAAGTGTTGTAATAACAAACATATAAATGCCTAGTAATTTGCTTAGAGCTGAAATTCGGGTTGTACAGTGAACAACTATGTGATGGTGGAACCTATACAGTAGAATGAGGTTGCTGGGCTCATCTTTTCATAGAAATACATTTTCTAATTTCTCATATGCATTGGTGTATGCATTTACTCACCAAGTTGACAACATATGATATGTTTTTGCAGCGAGTTTGGTGATATATATGATGAAGAACACTTCATAGCCACCCTTGCAGGCCATGTAAAAGTGGTTAAAATGCTACCCGAGGCAGTGATTGAAAGATATGATTTCAACATTAGTAATGTACCAATGTTCCGTGTCCAAGCTTGGGCTTCTGTCAGTTATTACTTGGCAGTGGTTTATCCTATCTTGCAGAAGGAGGGGTACGTGTCAACCATTGTATGTTTTCGTTATGTATTCTATCAAATGTGAACTTTGAAAACTCTCCTCTTTGATGATAATGGTATTGGCAAACTGAACTATTGCACACAAGTCTTTCTTAAGGCCTTGTAAAGGTGACTAAAATCTGACCTCTTGAAACTTACTTCTAAGGATTTTTCGCTTGATTATCTCTCTTATGCAGGGTTATCCGCATAAGCCCCTTTGCTAATAGATTAGCAATGAATGTCCCACAGCATATTCAATCTCTGAGATGCCTGACTAATTATGAAGCATTGAGGTTCTCTCCTACCATATCTGTTCTTGCCAAGAAACTGGTAAACAGAATGATTGAGAAGAGCTCAAGAACTGGTGGGAAGTATGTCTCCATCCACCTCCGTTTTGAGGAGGTACTAACTCTTATTTTCCATATACTCTGAACAAGTATTTGATTCTCCTTATAGTAGGTGGTTAAGAAAATTAAGTCGTTTGTTAATTGTCCTGTGTCTGTAGGACATGGTGGCATTTTCTTGCTGTGTTTATGATGGAGGAAAGGAAGAAAAAGTTGAAATGGATGCAGTTCGTGAAAAAGGGTGGAAGGGGAAGTTTACACGAAAAGACCGTCACATTCTACCTGGTCTCAATCGAATCAATGGAAAATGCCCACTATCTCCCTTGGAGGTACTTTGAACACTAGCCATTTCTTTGTTTCTTTTTGACTTTTAGAACTTGAATTTGAGTTCTCTTTTTGATTTTACAGTTCAAAGTTTAAGTTTTGTTTTTTATTTTTATATTTTGGTATCAAGTACTATTTAGAACAAGTTTTGTTTAAGTTTATCCCTCTTGTTATCTTGTGCGGCTTGAAATCCAGTTGTTTGGACCTTCATCTAGTACTTGACGTGCATCAACTGATATTTTGTTCAAACTAGAACTGCTGTAGGAATAGGAGGGCACCAAACATAATTTTGTATGGGCTTGCAAGAAAGATCACAGTGGATCTTTTATTTATTTATTTTATTTTAAAAAAATAGAACTTGATTGACTACGTTTGAGGGTAAAAAGAAACTAAAAATCGAAGTCTCTTTGAACCATTGAGACATCTTGAATTTGCTTAACTAACAACTTTAAGTTTGTAGTAACCTTTTCTGGGGTATTATTTTTTTTCGTCAGTGTAGGTTGGAATGCTTCTACGTGGTATGGGTTTCGGCAATAACACTTCAATTTATCTGGCCTCGGGCAAAATATACCAAGCAGAAAGACATTTAGCTCCTCTGCTAAAGATGTATCCCTATCTTTATACAAAGGAGTCTCTTGCAACCCCAGATGAGCTTGCCCCTTTCAAGGTACTCTCTTACCATGTGTGATCAGGTCTTCTGCTATAGAGTTTGATAATCAGCACCATTAGAGCACCAATTTTAGATGGTGGTAGTGATATTTGATAGCCAGCGATATACATTAATGGATCACTGACTGGAATCAGGTCCAAAACCATTCAAACTTAAAAATTTGCATTTATGAGCTTTTACTGGATGTTTCCGGGCTGGTAATTTGATGTGTTTTTTGGGTTGGGTTCAAAACATGGCACACCCAGTGATGTGCTATTGGTTCAGCAACATCGCAGTCATGCAATATACATTAACATCGTAAGAAATTTATTATATTGGTAAAATCTGATGTTTCAGTAGCCCAGATATGGCTATCTAATTTTTGCCCACAAGATAGACAGCTGAACATAATTTACACACGTTCTTTCAGTTATGTAACTAACCTGACCAAGTAGAAATTTCAGATAGATGACAATAAGAAGAGATCCAGGTTTGTCTGGTTATTTAGCCTGATGGTGTTGCGTTAGGCATGTGGTTGACCGATCAAATTGATTTCAACAACCTCGCTCTAACACTCGTTCTTTCATTTGGTAGGGATACTCTTCAAGGTTGGCCGCTTTGGACTACACGGTATGCCTGTTTAGTGAGGTTTTTGTTACAACTCAGGGTGGAAACTTCCCGCATTTTCTGATGGGTCATCGAAGATATATCTATGGTGGACATGCTAAGACCATTATGCCGGATAAACAAAAGCTTGTTGTTCTACTGCAGGACATGGATCTCAGGTAATCTCCACACTACTATTGGCTGATTTCTCTTACAACGTTGATGTATTTGATCACAGCTTTAGGTTGTAGAATTTTTGGCTGAATCATGGCAGGTTGTTTTCAGTGAATTGCTCCTAATTGATAGTTATCCAGAAGGCACAGAAAGGTTTCCATTCTTGATGCAAGAGTTTTCTTCTTAAATTAATAGTTCTAAGTGGATGGAAATGGAAAATGGTTAGATTTTTAATGCTTTTGAAACTTGACATTTGGGATATATATGAATTCAGTTTTTTACAATGGTTTTGCAGTTGGAAAGCCTTCAAGGACCAGATGGAAGAAATGCTCAATGAAAGTGACCGCAAGGGGGTGATGGTACCCAGACTGAAAAAATTCAACAGAAAAACTTCCGTGTATACATACCCTTTGCCGGAATGCAGATGTATTCAGAAATCGCATGACGACCTAATCAATCCTAATTCTACATTCATCAATTACCACCCTCGATCCATGAGATAGCAAATTGACCCTTCTTTAGCAGTTTTTCTCATTTGTGTAGCAGCCAAGCAAACGCCTTTGTTCTATACCCTCTGTGCAGTTCTTCAGCGGCGATAGAGGGTTATCCAATCTGATTACACAGAATTCCTCCAAATTTATCTCCCTGGCTTCTTCATGAACATCCTGGATCTCTTCGAGACATGGTTTATATGTGGGGATGGGGTTATGAACCGACTCTGGAAGATGAGGAAACATCAAAACTCTCGAGTGTTCAGGATCAGAACGGGGGCATGATGCTTTTGCAGTTCGATATTTTTTTTCCCATTCCAATAACTGTAAACAATAAGCCAAATAGGAGTGAAGTGTTAACTACATAATATACTTTCGTCCTTGGCATCACAAGTTTGCCAGTCAGTTTTGTTATATTGCTTAGTATTTTGATGTAAAGATAGAACCTTTGGAAGACTTCATCTTAAACATGAAGTGTCAATAACGAGACACCTTATTCTAATATGCAGAATATTTGATTTGTACTTATTTGTAGTCACGTTTTCGCCAAATTTACAGATTAACCTTAGCAAAGAAATATATCTAACTGATTAGAAATGACTCAATTTATTTTCTTAAACATATAAGGAAGATATTATGCTAATATATTCATAATGTGAGATAACTACAATCTTCAACTTGTTACTTTACCTTAACTCATAAGTGAAGAATGTCATTCTTAAATCTGCGTGATAGGATTCAATTTTCATAAGTGACAGAGATAATCATCCCATGTCTGAAGTCAACTTCCAATCCAAGAAGATACAAGTAAAGCTTAACTGTAGATGACACCTTTGGTGGTCTATATTGTTCTTTTTTTCAGTAAAGGAAGGTGGCATCTCAATGACCACGGTGTCCCTGGCGGACTCATATGGTTAGAGAAAATCAGAAAAGCAGCTACAGAAATTCTACACCCAACGCTTCCATCATGTTTTATTGGATGATCCATTCACGGGAAAGTTGTACTTGGGTTCCATCCTTTTCGCACTCTTTATGTCGGGAGGAGCTTGTTTTTAAAAGGAGTAATAAGCTTGACGCGAGTAATCGCATTTTTTAGAATGTTCATGGGCCCAACCGCAAAGAGCAATGCATCAAGAAACCCCAAAGTTTGGGCTCTGTACTCGATGATCCAACTTTTTCAGATCCAGAAGATGCCAATCAACTGTATTTTTGTAAAAGTTTGACCCTCCGTGGTGAATGGATGGGGAATCTTGGATTTGAACCGTATTGTAATTGCTTTGCGCCATTGTGGGAGACTTCAAGCTCCTAATCATGGCAAAACTCTTCAATCTACCTTGATCAAACTCGGGATTTTGAACCACGTGTTGCTTGCTAACGATTTGATTTCAACCCAACCATGTTAACGTACGCTACCTAGCAGCTCGCAGTCTGGAGGGCACCGCTGACAGTGTAGGGATCAAAGGATAGTCCTGACTGACGGCTCCGGGAAACCAGATTGAGAGCTGCTATGTTGTGTTCGTTGACAACATAGCCAGAAAACATAGAATCCCAATTTGATTTTTGGGTTTATTGATAATTTGAATTTTAGAATGGATAACATACCTCTTTCATTTAATTTTGAAAAAAATTGTAGTTGGCAATGTAAATTCTCTGATTATGTGGTTTATTGAAACTGATTTGATTTTTCATGAATTCATATTGTTCTACTGCCCCAATTTTATGTTTGATTACTAATTGTATGCAAATAATTATTAGTGGGTTGTTCCTCGTGGTTTCTGATTCCCTTACTTGCTCAAGACCTCGATCTTGAGGCTGTATTAAAATTTTGGTTGACATTCACCGAAGTGTCAAACGTTGAAGTGTTCTAAAAGAGGAGTTGGTAATTTTAGCTCCAAAGGAGGATCTTAGTTTACCGACAACGACTATTTGCGGTTCTTCTTGGTGTTTTAATTGGTTGTACCTCTTCTTAGTGTGGGTATTGCAGGTACTCTTACTGAAAGTTTGTGACTTTTAATATTGTGTTTTGAAGCAACTACAATTTGATTGAAAGATGACGAAGATGCCCAGGCACGGAGCTCAATTTTACGAATCATTTAGTTATAGTTGTGTTTCGGGATGTTAAGACTTGAATGGAAATTGGAATTAGCTGAAATTCAAATCTCAATTTAATAAGGTGAAACACATTCACTTGCTAAGTAAGATGATCTAATAGAGTTGGCTTAATACAAAGTGTAAATTATAAAATGCTCTTGCATTGAATATATGTATTAAAAGTTCAAGTTTTCTTTCTTTAGTGGTCTTCTATTTATTCCTTAATTTGATTTAGGGCTCAATCTTTTCATCGAAACCAAACGTTGCTTGATTCTACTCTATCATCAATATCATTCTCAAACAATAGTCCTCTAGCTTCTCGACTATTACAAAACCCACCATGGCTTGACTCTACGTTATCATCAAAACAGTTTCTTTTAACTTGATTGCGACCTGATCTTTGACGCAGCTTCAACATCATTAACAACAATGACATTCTTATTCGACGACAACTGATAATCAATCGTTTTGCCATGAACAATAAAGTCATAAACTAGGGAAACCACAATCTTCTGAGCAATAACTCGCGACCCAAAATATACACTAACCTTTACTTCTTCACCACCCTCTAGCATTCCCAAATATGATCTTGATGGAATGTTACTTCGTCAATTGTTACAGGTTGTTTGATCTGAATCTTGTTCTTGGTTGACTTGATTCTTCTCATGCCAGGAAGATCTTCGGCTATACAATGCAAATGATGAACCCTTCCAAATCAAGATCAACACTACAAGGCACTTCAAAACATATGAAACTTCCATCTTCCTTATACGTGAAGCAATCAGAAATATCATCGCCGCGGAGAAAAGTGCCAAACCTATCACCAAACCCACGGTACATTCCTGGAGCATCAAAAGCATGGAGTCTTTGAGGGAGAGGAAGGGGGGGGGGGGGGGGTTGGTTAGAAGAGAGAGAGAGAGAGAGAGAGAGAGAGAGAGGAACCTGGAAAATGCTTTGCTTGGAAATATTGACTATATTGTCATCAGGAAGACGCCTTGTGGAATAATTCAGAAAGGGAGTTTGAAGCTTCAAAAAACCTGAAGATCTTAAGGTCGAAAGACCTTTAAGAATTCCATCATTTAATAAATTACAACCTCTACGACGTAATTCTCTTGCTAAGTTCAAGCCTTATAGTAAAGCAGGCAATAGATTGACTGAACTGGGACTTTCCCTGGGTGATATCCGAGACCAAAAGATTGAAGTGAACAACCTTGCTGGTGAAGCAGGCAATTCTCTTGCTACGTTCAAGCCTTGTGATGAAGCATGCAATAGATTGACCGAACTTGGACTTCCCCCGGGTGATATCCGCGACCAAAAGATTGAATTGAACAGCCTCGCTGGTGATCCGGTATAATCCCCCAAGGACAAGTATTTAAGCTCCTTTAGTTTTGTTATGGTGAATGGCACTTGTTGTACAGATATGTGATCTGCAAGTAAAGTCGTCAAGGATTCCAGCTCCCCAAACTCTTCAGGCAAAGTGTTGATTTTAGAGCAACCAGAAATAATGAAAGTCTTAAGAGACTTCCTCAGATAGAGACACCTTGGTAGACATTTAAGACTTTTGCAGTCTTCAAAATCTACCAAAACAAGTTTACTAAGATTCCCAATAGATTCATGAACCTTGGACAAACTCGTACAATCTTGCAGCACCAATTCCTCAAGATAGGTAAGTATTGCAAAGTTTGGGGTTTGAGTGAGGGAATGTGAATGACTAAGATTTAGGAATTTTAACTCCTCGAACAATTGCTGAGCAAATAAAAAAAGAAATATGCAAAATATTAGCACCTAAAAAGTCAAAAGTTATGGCTTAATGATTAAGGATATACAATTACCTTACCAGTTCTCCACACTTGTTTGAGATTGCTATGTCGCAAGTCAATCACAACTAAGTATCTTGGATAAAAGTTGTCTGGCATAAACTTTAAAGGAAATCCATGCCAACAAAGCCACCTTAGCTTTTCAGAAAGATGTTTGTAATCTCCTATGAGTCGTACATAATCAAGTTGGAGTAATCTCAACCTTTTCATCTTTTTAAATGCTATTGTATCAAAATTTTCACGGTTTGAAGTCGGCAATTTGAGAGCAAGTCCTTCAATTGCTTTTTTTCCCTGCTAACAAAAATACTTTTATGCTGCAGTTTCAGAGTGAGCATATTAAAATTGAAAGTCGATTATATACCTATGAAAAAGGAACTATAAACATGAGCGCAAACATGGTTTCAGGGTGTGCACAAGGCAGGTGGTATGGCAAATGCAACCTCAAACTATAAAAAGGAAGTCTCCACATTTTTTCTAATGCCCAAACAATATTTGAGCAACCAATTGAGTCCTCTTGATTATTTCATTTAGTAGCGTACTTACTACAATACAGCAATGCTTGAGAGTATAAAAATAGTTGCGAAGTTAGCAGAGAAATGAAACTTCCAAGTTTTGGCGTGCAGGAATCTGATTGAGTTACCATGCATTGGTTTCCCTTGCAATATGAATTCAATCAATCGTTCCAACTTTGTTTTTAATTTTGTGTAAATCACAACTATCCCCAGCCCACGACCTTCCTATTTTTGAAAGCACTTCTAAATTTTATATCCAAAACCCATTGTTCCTTTATATCCAAAACCCAGTGTTCCTTTAAACCCAAATGTAACGTTCATCCAAATGCCATGATAGCCAGCCCATAAAGTAGACAAAACCCTCCAGACAAACCAAAGGACCCACCTGCCACTGAGAAATTAACAGAACTCCCAAAACAATTGTCGACAGAACAAAAGGAGCGGTGCCTATATCTATTATAGGAACCTAGTAAGCAAGCATACGGAGGAAACTGTCAGGCTACATGAGGAGGGTCTTAGTTCAGTGATGAATTTGTCTTTTATACATTTAGATTAATTGCGGTGGAACGAGATCAGTGATTTAGGAGCAAAATATAGTCTTTTTTTTTTGGTTCCACAAAGGAAGCTGTTACCTGATGCTTCAAAACCTCAAGTGCATCCTCTTGCTGCCATACTCGACTCCGCTCTTCAGGTTCATTGGGGTTTTTCTCCCGAACAATTTCTCTTCCCATATCTCGAAGCAAATCATGCATTGTGAGCTTGCCTCCTCGATCAACTGAAAGAAGACACCGTTCAGTGAGGATTTTAATTCCAATCCCACCGTAAAAGCCACAGCCATCCATAATTTGCGTGACATGGTACTTTTTCATGCCTATAAAGAAACATGCTATATCAAGGAATGTATCCTTCAAGGTATTGTCCTTTAGTCCATCAAAACTTATTTTAAGTTTTTCCTGAATCTCTTCGTGGGGTATTGCTTTTAATTTCTCTAGTACACTTATCCATTCAGGTATCTCCCTGGAAGATAAATGAGAACCCAAAACTTCAAGAGCTAGCGGTAATCCCCCACAATAAGAAACGACACTTTTAGACAAGTCCATGAAGTCTTCAGTGGGACATCTCTTCTTAAAGGCATGAAAACTAAAGAGCTCTAGAGCTTCCTCATCATTCATTTTTTCGGCTGGATATATTGCGTCCACTCCAAGCTGATTCAGCACTCTCTCATCTCTAGTTGTGATGACAATTTTACTCCCTGGGCCGAAACAGTCACGACTTACAACCATCGCATCGACTTGCTCCCTGTGGTTTACATCATCAAGTATAACAAGTACTTTTTTCCCGCAAAGTCTCCTTTTTATAACAGTGATTCCATTATCGACACTCTTAATTTCTATATCTCTTCTCTTCAAGGTATCAGAGAGAAGTTGTTTTTGAAGTCGAAGCTGACCATCAGGTTGCTCGCAGGTTTCCCTGATATTTGCAATAAAACTTACAGCTTCAAAACTTTGAAAGAACCTATTATGTATGGCCTTAGAAATGGAGGTTTTCCCAACTCCCCCCATTCCCCAAATACCGACCATACGAACAGCATCATCTTCGATAGATAAGAATGAAGTGACTTTTCCCACGCGAGGATCTATTCCCACTGGGTAAACTGCAACAGACAACATTGTCGGATTCACCTTAGCTGAAACCATTCTAACGATTCCGCGAACGACCTCGGCTTCTGGCCTGGAATAATTTGGGAGTTAAGTAGAAGTAAAATCCCAAACGTAAGTTCTGAAGTGTAATAATCACATATTTCATGCTACGAGTATACATTGGCACTTGGAAACTACTTGGCCTGCATCTAATTTACTAAACTTTCGTTACTACATAATTAGGTTGCCAAATTCCTGAATATCAAGTTAATTGGTTGCTGAAACTTGCCTCTTTTTTTTCATACAAAAACAAGATATCAGGTCCTACCTAAACCTAAAGATTTCTCTAGAGAAAGGTCTACCTCTTACTTTGGCCAATTAGACCCCATTGGACCAAAATAAAAATTTAAAGGGACGATAGAAGAAATAACAAAATAGGAAAACGTACATAACATGTCATAACAGATATATGAAAATTCTTTTTGGGAAATTGAGTTAAATGAATTCAAATATGTTTTACTTCAACTTAACCTTTCCTTGATATTCTCTAGTATTTATTTGAAAGCTACTACTAGTTTTCTATTACATCTTTTTTAGTAAAATCTTACAATCTTATTCCTTAGCAAACCCAACAATTAAGTCAAAAATTTTATTTTTACATAATTATATATTTTAACGATTAATTTTATTGAAATTATTAGCTATGAAACTATAATTCTGCAGAATAAAAATTTTAAAGTTTTTTATTAGGGTCAGTCATCCTCACTTCCACTCCTAGTTGAGGAAGTCTGGATTATTGAATGATTGTCAGAAGTTGATTGGCCTGGTTCTCCATTAGATTTTTCCTTTTTTCTTCTTTATAAGTAATAATTCATTAGAAACTCAATACATACAATAATGATGCTAAAAACTCCTTAAAAACAAGACATGAAAGCCAAAGGGTGCCTACGCCAGCAAGCGCCTATACGGAGGCAAACGAGGGCAGGTATGATTATAAGATAATATCATGAAAACTCTTAACACCTTTTTCGACATGCACCTAAAATTCTAATCTCTTCTAAAACAATCTACTATTTATCTCCTATCAAAGTGGATACAATATAGCAACTGTCGTAATTATAACCACATAAGATGGAACAACGTTTCCCGTGCAACTAAAGGCCATAAACTAAATAATCCTCCCCCAATTGATATGCATCTAAAAAATGTTGTATTTGCTACAAAGATTAAACCAAGTACTTTCTAAATAAGGATAACAATAAAAAGATACTCAACATTTTTTCATCCATAACAACTGACCTATCTTGAAAATACGACTTCTAATTGCAAGGCGTAAATAAAATAGTGAGAAGAAATAATTTATTTGTCAAGGCCATAGTCATTTAGCTCTGTCAAGTTCACTTAATAGAGAGAGTCCTAATTGTGAATCAACAAGAAGAATTCCTTATTGTTGGCAGGCATGTGGTTTAGTTGGAGCTCATGCCAACTAGGACCAAAGAGCTCTGAGGTTTAATACTTGCTCCTCACCCCACCTTAACCGTAATAATAATATTAAAAATAAAAAAATAAAAAGATCTTTCATTTCAAATGACAACTCTAAGTTAAAAAGTATTTCTCTAAGAGCAAAATAAATATCTAGAAACTCCTATTTTATTAACATTAGTTCAATTGGGCTAAAGAGTGGTACCACTAGGGAAGCAAAGCCACACATGTTTAATTATTGTTGATTCATAGCATAATGAAATGCTCATGACACGTAAACCATCTTTTTTTCTTGAAAAGGTATATAAAAATTTGAGCCTTTTTACCTCTTCACCTATTAGACTCGCCTCATTTCAATAAGAAGCCTTAACAATTTTCTCCACTTCATTGATAACTCTTTTAGAATATAAAAAGGGAATACAAAAAAATTTCATAGGAAAGAAAATACAATTAATCAACTAAAAACTTATTGCATATAACAATACTGTATTTTTCCATCTCTTTATCTTCCAAGAAATCCTTTTCGCCGTGGAAGCTATCCTTCAAACCATAACATATAATAAGCTTTCTTCAAAGAGTTAGGAAACTCCAAATACCTTACTATGAGTTCGCCTCGTTGGAATTTGATTGAAATCTACCTAACCAAGCAAGGTTTGGGTAAGCCTAAAAAAAGCACTTCTTATGTACTTCAACAAGATTAAAACTAGTTATAGATGATTTCTTGAAAATTCCTCACCTCATTCATTCCAATCCCCATAATTTTGGTTTTTAAAAAGATTTGTGTCTGTTACAAAGTACTCGACTATTAGGAGACCCAAAGAAAGTATTCTAAGGTAAAAACCTAGAATCCCAAGGCTTAGCTTGGGGAATGAGAACTTTGTGCTTGTCTTTGAAATAACTAAAACCCCGTAAATCTTTTTTACATGAAATCGTTCTTCTATGCATTAAATGTGACGGTAAACTGGATAATCTCCTTGGTCTGCAATTTCTATTAACTAATTCTTGATCGAAGGAAAAGTAACGTCCCTACTTATGCCATGGACGATACTAAAAGAGTGCACCTCAAAATCTTGTTAAGATGTGAAAGGTTCCTTCCCATTAACACCAAAGGCTTTTCTTATTTGTTTCAATTTGATTAAGGAATAATTTGATTGCATATATAAATTAGATAACTCCTAGAACCAAAGGTTAGAAATGTTGATTTCCATCTCTTACTTTTAGAGGCCAATTAATAAAGAATATTTTATCTTATCTCCTTATATATTATTTTTCCCTTTTATAAATATTAAGCAAATTTTGATATCTTTTCTTTGGAACTGAGATGATGCTTGCCAGGGGGTGGTGAGGTTAGATGGGATGTTTTGTCCTCTTAGGAGTGAAAAATATTAAATCTAGGTATCTTGGATCCTTGATTGGAGACTAATGAGTTGAGTGCAATGTCAGACACATAGTATATCCTCTACTTCATTTTTCTTTTACTCTCACTAACAAGGTTATTATTTAGGATATCTCTTAATAGTGCAACAAGATCAGCTAAATGTTTTCATAAATTTTGTTTTCACTTTTTTAAAGAGTTTCTTTTATATATTATAGAAGTAGAGAAATGTTTTCATAAGACCCGTAAAAAATAATTTAGAAAACTTTATAGGATTTGGTATTTTCGAAAAGTTCAACAGTAGAATACCTTAAACATATACTTTTTTTACACATTTAGAGACTAATTTCTTACTTATAGAAAAATGGAAAGATTGCTACACAGCAGCCCGAAATTTGGTTAAGGTCCTCATGCAACCATATCTCCTTAATCAAAAGTTTTCAACCAATCAAATCTCAAACACAATGACAATGGACCCGATAGGACATTGTTTGGCATATTAAAGTTGCAATGTATTTCTTCTTTAGTTTCTCTATTATTCTCATTAATAAAATATTTTTTTCTTGAAGCATAGTTGAGATGATAAAGAAAACTCATGTGAAAGATCTTGTAAAGCAAATATCCTGAGTTTGAATTCCTTTCTTAGTTTAAGCCATCAAGTAAAGTTTGGCTAAAAAAAAAAAAAAGAACAACAACATTGGCTTCAAGATTGGCATGGATATGATCTCCATACCCCTATCTCTCTCCTACTAATATATATATGTGTACATAAACCATGCTAAGATTTTAGTACAATAATGCATTGGTAGACAGTCTGATACTAGAATTAAAACAAGATAAATGTGCTCTTTATTCTATAAACCTCCGTTTATGAAGATACCATAAGCTCATCCGTAGCAAAAACAAAAGAGACAAGGGAGCATGATCCCTTCAAAGTTCTTGAAAAGGAAAAACTAGGGCACTATACTCCAAATTAACATTGTGTTGATCACTTTTTTTTTTTATTTCCCTAGAATTAATATGATATTAATTATGTTTGTAACCACTTTTTTCTTAGTGCTATGGTATTACATTGTCCTAATACATTTAACTAATTCAATTTTTTTTTTCAATTTTCTTTAACTTCTAATGTCGTAAAAAAATATCAACTCTTGAGAATAATAATTTTGAAATTATTATTTCTACTATAGTGTTATTTATAGCATTGATTGTACCAAGTGTAAATAATAGATGTAATATCATCATTTTTTTCATTCATTGGAAGGCATAATTTGTGGGGGCTGAGTAACTTGTAAAAATACAATTACCAAATAAAAATAAGCAAAGGCATTGATCAAGGATTGATTAAATTATTCTATCACGTGTTTTAGGGTAGAAAAAATTATGTTTTCTTTGTTCCTCTTGTATCAGTTGTTTGGTTGGTCGTATATACCAACGTTTTTTTCTTCTGCTTTCTACATATTAACCTAAGCCCTAAGTTACAATATTTGGGTGCCATAGCAGAACTTATTGGGCTGTCAAACATCTACACATAGCTAAAATAAATGTATGATTTTGTCATACTCTTCTACTTTGGAGATGGTTTTCGAAAATAATGGCTTAATTGTTTGCTTTTCTACCGTCAAAAGAAAAAATGCGTTATTTTTTTGTTTCCGTAAACAATTATATAAACATAATATGTTTACCATATGTATCACATCATCGAAGCCACAAAATAAAAATTTTAACAGTACTTCTCTTTCTAATAGTACTTCTCTCAATCGTGTATTAATCCCACCAAGTAGCATTGTGTTTTTATGTTCATAAGAAAAATTACGATTGAATTGAATGTTCGTTATTGGGAGATAAGAATGAGTGAAAATTTATGAATGTTTTGAATTTCTTATTTTTCAGAATTATCTGTTCTCTGTCCTTCCCTCCAAAGTCATTAGGACTTATTAATATGAGTCTAGCTTTTCAGGTTTCTATCTAAATTCCTGGAAGTACCGGATCTTTCATGAAAAGCCTCCAGCAGAAAGAATCACAATTGGGCAAGCATGGCAAATCATTGAGAGACTCTTCTCCCCACGCTTCAAAAGCGCTTGCGCTTTCGATGGTCTGAACAGATAAGTTCTTTTGGTTTATCGGCATGACTTTTCGGTGAGGGGACCCATACCCATTCCTTGGTGGGAATTACCCAAATTGCTTATTGGACTACTAGATCTATCAGCTTCATGAATTCACATTCCTCTTATTACCCTTATTGTTATTGTCCATTTAACTGAAATCTAAAGCAGTTAAATAGAAGATCAACAAAGGACTGGGTAAAATCGCACTTACAAGTTATTAGTCAAGTGCCACCCGGAGAGGTCACAAACCTCCTTGAGGGCTGCCCTCCACCGTTGTACCTTGTCTTTGTCCAGCGAGTAACGCTTTTCGTGTTCTGCAAATGCGTCCGCAAAACTACCCATCTGCTTGCGTACATCAGACGGGTCAACATGGTAGAAGACAGGCAAAATCCTCTGATCCCTCATGCTTCTGCACTCCATGATCTTCTCCAGTTCCTCCAGGCACCACCGCGAAGCTGCGTAGTTCTCGGAGATGACGACGACAGACAATCTCGACCCTTCGATTGCGGACAACAGTTCGGATGAAAGATCTTCTCCTTTTCGAAGCTCGTCGTCATCCCTGAAGGTGTAGAGTCCGGCGTCTGTGAGAGCATGATAGAGGTGATCGGTAAAGCCCTTCCGCGTGTCTTCGCCTCTGAAACTCAAGAAGACGTCGTAGGTCCAGGTTGAATGGGAGGAAGAAGATGAAGAGGCAAAAGCTCCGGTTGATGTACTGGCACTAGCAGCCATGGCGGCCCAAGCACGGTGTGAGAAGAAGCGTGAAATGGCTAAGCATGTACAGCCGAATGTATGATTTACGCCGAACTTGAATGTACGTCCAAATTAGTCTTCCACTTTGAGCGCGTGAACTACTTTTCTTTGTGTGCCCTCAATGCGCGTGCAGGTGTGAACATCTGACAAATCAAGAATAATGTAATTGGGCAACAGCAACTTTTGAGCTGGAAAACATGACATTTGACACATTTGGTAGGGAGAAGACTTTGAACAAAACGATAGTCTTCACGTTTTGCTTTGTATTACATTTTACTTCAGACTCTATTAAAGCAACTTGCCCGTTACTACTCAACAAATTAAGAGCAACTTGGTAATTGCAATTCAAATGAATAATGGAAATTTTTTCCCTGAAAAAATGAATCCATTCGCGAAGCGTGGTGGCCAGTAGAAGGACACTTTATCATAACACATGACAATGTCATTATGAGACATTGTACATGATATAAGAAGACTATGTAAGCAACGTGGATGGATAAGAAGTGAATGAAGATTCTAGGCACATGAGTTGTACAACTTTATGATTGTAATAAGTGAGCTATCCATGTAGTTTGTGTGTAATGTCCTATGAAATATTAGGTGTCTTGTAATTTGTCAATGAGAATAGTGTATAAACGCATTAAAACAAGAATATACAATTGGAGTGGACATGAGTGTGTTGATAGGTACATAAACATGTCTATTTAGAAGGAATTTGATAATCTGATGTAGCGAGAGAATAAGACAATGTGTCACTTAAAATATTCTTTCTTGCTTACATAAAATAAAACAACAAAAGAAACATATCAGCTGGTTGTTGTAATTATATTGCTTCCTTTCTCTAAGCATAATTTAGTCACATGTCTAGCTTGTTATTTAACAAATCAATAGAAGAAAGCAATGTGTGTTATGCAAAATGTTTGGAATGCCAAATCCTCAAGCAACTAGAGAAGTGCCTAGGTTTGGCATACTCTCCTTTTGACATAGTGGCAAGTCTTATTTAAATGATGGAATGACAAACATATAAATGCTTAGTAATGTGTTCTAGTTAACATATGGCATCGATCAAATGGCCTAGGACATTTGTCCAAATGCATGCCAGAAATGCACAATTTGAATCTGGAACCCTTGATTTATATGATCAAGATCACTTCATAGCCTCCCTTGCAGGCTACGTAAAAAGTGGTTAGAAAGCTACTGCAGGCAGTGATTAAAAGATGTGATTTCAACATTAGTAATGTACCAACCTTCCGTGGCCAAGCCGGGGCTTCTGCTACTTATTACTTGGAAGAGGTTTATCCTGTCTTGCAGGCGGGGTAGATATACGTTATAAATAGGAGTGAAATGTTAACTACATATACACTCGTCCTTGTGATGCGAATCGTGATGGGATAAAGAGTGAGCTATGATTGAAAATAGGAAATAAGAAGGAATAATGAAATATAAGGGTTTGGGATAACCTAGAAAGGAAACAAAAGCTGGAAAAATGAATGATTTAGGACGAAAACTCAAAATTACGAATAAGGTAAAAATGATAAGAAATATTACTGAGTGGAAACAAAAGAGTAGAATCTTAAGACTTGTAATAATGACAAGGAATTTAAGTAGGAATATAAATACTGGAATTTAAGAACAAGAATATAAAGGCTGAAATTTAAGAACAAGAATATAAAGACTGAAAAGTATAATACTAGAATGTAAAGATACAGAATTTAAACAATAAAAGATGAAACAAGGAAGATGAGGGTTGGATGGTAAGGAAATATATGAAGAACGTTTTTTTGTGTTTCTGGTATTTTTCTGTGAAGGATGATGATGGTTTAGGTAATGAGAGTGGAGAAAAAAACGAAATTTGGGAAAAGGTAAAGGATAGATGCCAAGTGACCCTCCAAGACGTAAAGGTTAAACCACCAGTCAGGGAGTTGCTCCACCACCAATCTTTGGCAAGATTTGGCTAAAGGAAACAAAGATGAAACACTAAGGTTTCTCTCAAAACAAGCTTATATTTCTCAAGTCTTCAAGTTGTGATACAAATGAACTCATGCCCTCTATTTATAGGGAGAGCTAGGGAACATAAGAAAATAAAATACAATACAATAAACATAGGTGGGGGGGCAACCTAACCATTTTGGTAGGCACATGGTAGATAACCTAACCATTTTGGTAGGCACATGGTAGATAACCTAACCATTTTGGTAGGCACATGGTAGATAACCTAACCATTTTGGTAGGCACATGGTAGATAACCTAACCATTTTGGTAGGCACATGGTAGATAACCTAACCATTTTGGTAGGTTGTTTGACACATGGTAGATAACCTAACTATTTTGGTAGCCTCCATTGTTGAATGGGCTTGGTGGGCCCACATTGTTGGATATAAGAACTAATAAGGCTTGGGTTTGGCTTGGGCTTCTTCTTGATATGGGCCTTAAGTCGATTAGGCTTCTCCTTGGCAGCACGAGTTTGTTGCTGAATTATGTTGCTTATTATTTTGATGTAAAGATAGCACTCTGTCTTCAATATGAAGTGTCAATAACGTGACATGTTGTTCCAATATGCAGAATATCTTATTTGTACCAGTTTCATAATTATATCATCATCACTTTTATAGAATAATTTTAACAAATAAACATATCAAATTTGTTAGAAATAATTTAATTTGTTTTCCTAAATCGATCATTAAGATAGAGAGATATATCATGAATATATATCATTAAGATATTTTAACTATGTTAAAATGTCAATTATGTAAAATAATTACTATTCTTAACTCATCTCATCATTTTCAGTGTAGGGATATTAAAAAGATAAAAAATTGTTAAAATAATTTAATTTTCCTTTAAAATTGATCAAACATAAAAATAAAAAAATTGTGTAAAGATATTAACAACAAGAGACAACTATAATTTTTAATATTTATTTGGCCTAAGAAATAGAAAGATCAAATCTACAATTAAAGTAATAGAATAACACAAGTTCAACTCATAAGTGATGGGATGATATATTTAAATATGAGTTAAGACATAATGTTAGGATTCATTTTTTTACAATTGATAGAGATAATCATCCTACGTCTCTGAAGTCAACTTCCGATCCAAGAAGATAGAAGTGAAAATTACCTGTAGATAACACAACACCTCCGGTGGCCTACATTGTTTTTGTTTTCAGTAAAGGAGGGTGCGATCTCGATCCCCATGGCCCATGGTGTCCCTAGCTGACCCATACGCTTAGGAAAAGTCAGAAAAGCAGCTACAGAAATTCTACACCTAACGCTTCCATCGTCTTCATGTCGGAAGCTGGTCTTATAAACGAAGAGTAATATGCTTGACGCGTGTAAGATGGGCCCAACCGCAAAGGGCAATGCATCGAGAAACCCAAAGTTTGAGCTCTTTACTTGATGATCCAACTTTTGCAGATCCAAAAGATGCCAATCAAGTGTATATCGTAGAAGTTCCACCCTCCATGGTGAATGGATGGGGAATCTTGGATTTGAATCGTATTGTAATCGCTTTGCGCCATTGTGGGAGAGTTCAAGCTCTTAATCATGGCAGAGCACTCCACTCTAACTTGATCAAACTCGGGATTTTGAACCATGTGTTCCTTGCTAACAATTTGATTTCTATGTACGATGACTTTTGTCTTATGAAAGATGCAAGCAAGGTGTTCGATGAGATGCCCGAGAGAAATGTGGTTACTTGGACCACCATGGCCTCTGGGTGTACTAATAGTGGAAGGCCTCACGAAGCACTAAGAGTATACACTGAGATGTTACTTTCTGGTTCAGAGGAACCCAATGGGTTTATGTACTCTGTGGCCCTTAAAGCGTGTGGTCTGGTAGGTGATCTTGAATTGGGTAGACTGATTCATAAAAGAATTTCGGGAGGTGGCTTCCAGTTTGATGTTGTTTTGATGAATACCCTTTTGGACATGTATGTCAAATGTGGGAATTTGAGTGATGCCAGGAATGTTTTCGATGGGATTTTGCGCAAGAATGCAACTACATGGAACACAATTATATCGAGGTACTGCAAAGAAGGTTTAATGGAAGAGGCAGTGAAGTTGTTTTGGGAAATGCCAGAGCCAAACGCTGTTTCCTGGAACAGCATTATCGCTGGTTTTGCGGATAATGGACGCTTGCAGGCATTAGACTTTGTGCGTCTGATGCACAGAGAAGGCATTAAGCTTGATCACTTCACTTTCCCTTGTGCTCTTAAATCCAGCACCTGTCATAGTCTCTTAACTACTGGGAAACAAATACACTGTTACGTTGTTAAGTCTGGTTATGAGTCTAACTGTTTTACTGTATCCGCTCTGGTTGATATGTACTCAAATTGCAATGTATTAAATGAGGCAATAAAGTTATTTGATCTATACTCTAGTTTTAGTGCTTCTGTTTGTGACGGTTTGGCACTTTGGAATTCTATGCTTTCTGGCTATGTTGTCAATGAACACTATGGAGCAGCTCTCAATCTGGTTTCACGGATTCATCAGTCAGGACTATATTTTGATCCCTACACTCTCAGCGGTGCTTTAAAGGTCTGCTCCAAATTACTTAATTTGAGACTTGGGCATCAAGTGCATGGTTTGGTTGTTACCAGTGGATTCGAGTTGCATAATGTTGTTGGAAGTATTCTGGTTGATCTATATGCAAAGCAGGGGAAAGTTAGGGACGCATTAGGATTGTTTCATAGGCTTCAGAAGAAAGATATCATAGCTTGGTCTGGTTTGATCACAGCGTGTAGTGGGATGGGATTAAGCTCGTTAGTCTTTTCCCTGTTTAAAGATATGATCAGTATGGATCTTGAAGTAGATCATTTTGTCATTTCAAATATTTTGAAGGTCTGTTCAAGTTTAGCATCTATTAGAAGTGGCAAACAGGCTCATGGTTTCTGTGTTAAGAGTGGATATGACATGGAGCACGTCACAGTTACAGCTCTCATGGACATGTATGCAAAATGTGGTGACATTGAGGATGGGCTGGCTTTGTTTGATTGCATGCCAGAAAAAGATTCTGTATGTTGGACTGGGATCATTGTGGGATGTGCTCATAATGGAAGGGCAATGGAAGCAATTAAATTTTTCGGTGAGATGGTAGAATTGGGTTTAAAGCCAAATGAAATTACCTTTGCAGGTGTTCTTTCTGCATGTAGACATGCTGGTTTTATTGAAGAGGCACGGACCATATTTAAGTCTATGAAAACCGAACATGGGGTGGAACCTCAATTGGAACACTACAATTGCATGGTTGATCTTCTAGGCCAAGCTGGATGCTTCAAAGAGGCAGAAAAATTGATTGCTGACATGCCATTTGAGCCAAACATAACAACATGGTGCTCGTTGCTTTCAGCCTGTGGAACTCACAAGAACTTGGAGCTGGTTAATATTATTATTGAACAACTTCTTGCCTCCTCGCCAAAAGACCCATCAGTATACATTACACTTGCAAATGTTTATGCAGCATTGGGAATGTGGGATAGTTTAAGCAAGGTGAGGGGAGCTGTCAAAGAGGTGGGAATTAAAGAGGCTGGAAAAAGCTGGATTGTGACCTCAGGTTAAAGCAATTCCGCTTCACTGCATTGCAATGGTTCAACTGGTTGGCCTTGCGTGAATTAAGTATTTTCAACTTGGTATGCGATAGAACAGCCCATCTGAAGTGAATATACCCCGATATTTGGCAAACAACTGAGTACACTAAAAAGATACAGAAACATCACAATTTATGTGTCTTTTGGAAGGATCTTGAAAAGGAGACAATGCTTGGCACCAATTTTTATAGAGAGGTTGCATATCTGTCTGGGTAAGTTACATCGCTTTTTAGCCATAATTTAATCCCACGGCTCAGTAGATGTGTTTTCTATCTCTACCATCAATTTGGATCTCAGCCAATCTGCTTCCCGTTCATACACTTTGATATTCTTAACATTTCCAATTTATAGTTACATGTTGTTCGTGTTCGGTGCAGGTGATTGATATGATCAGCTACACCATTTGTAGCACGGTTACTTCAAACTATAGGTATGCAGACATTTATCTCTACTCCTAATGTATAGCTGGGAAGTACCTTGTTTTTGCTGTATCCTGCTTCCACAACTAAATGAAACATCGATAGATGTGTAGAATTTTGAGACAAAAAGTTATGCCTATCTCCACTGATGAAATTTCCATGGCTTTCTCAATACAAATAAAGCGTTAGATGATGTTACCCTGAAATACTGGAGTACCAGCCTATTTTGGTTTTTCCTATGGACTAGCTGCAGTTCAGATTTAGCAGAATGTTTTTCCAAGTGGCATACTTCTACCATTCCTTTGGATCTCTATTCAACTGTTTAGTGTTTTATTACTGGGGCAAGTCATTATATCTTTTTGTGGCATTGTACAACAAATCAACCCCCAGTTATGCATAGTAAGTGAGTTTTTCATCCCCACCTGCTAATCTGTCATATAAACTATAACAGCTTGCTTTCAATTGTGTTCCACTTTAGTATAAAGTGGGTGACGACTCTGCTGATAATGGCGAAGGCGGTTACAACAAGTTATCAAGTGAATCACTTGGCCAAAGGGATAAGGGTTGGGGGGGGGGGGGGTGGGGGGGGTGGGGGGGGGGGGTGTTCGAAAGAGTTTTGATTTGTTAACCCATATCGTTTCTCCAAGTTTCTTCTCATAACTTTAGAATCTTTCCTGGTCAGTGATCTGTGATGTCGAAGCTCGTGCAAAACAATAGTTGAAGAGAAGATTTGTGGAACATATGAGCAGGAGGAGAGAAGGTTAAAGGAGAGAATCAGAGGGGGAAATAGTTTCTGTTCTCCTCTGGTGAATATTTGGTTGATTTGCATAAAATATATTATATTATATTATATTATATTTCATTATATTATATAAAATCAAATGTGCATAAATATGTTAGTAAAATTCGAATATGAGCTAATATATAGATTAATATTTTGGGGGAAAAAAACACTGGTGGTTTTGAGCAAAAGATTGTCTGAAATGAATGTTGTCATATTAGTGTTTTCACAGTGTTGAAACCACTGTTTTGCAAAAGGGTTTTACCTTGAAAAATGTGATAAGACCTTAGTCCACTAATGGTGCTTTTTGGGTGAATGGCATTGTTTCACAAAGGGGCAAAATGCACAGTATCATTAAGCCACTTTGCAAAAGGACATCTTTCCAAAGGGGGAAGATGAGATTCGAGGGTCGACTAAAACCCCAAAATTTAATATGAAAGGCTTTGCCAAAAATGACAAAACGTTGCTGGGTGTGGAAGGAGATGCCAGGGTGTTTTTGGGCTGATTTCTGCAGCTTTTCAACATATACAATAGGTAGATTTCAAATAGTGGGGAAATAGCTACTGATCTACAGTTTAAAATTGACTTTTGTTAGTGACCTGAGCATACTAATCCTTGACTATCCTTGCATTCAAGTGTGATACTGATCTTGTTCTATAGCCTTATACTAGCATTCGTGTTGGTATTGCTTCATAAGCTGGGATGTAGCTTGAATTTGTAAACGTGGGTTTTGTTGAGAAGAAAATCTTCAGGTAAGTTTTGGGCTTTCTGCTCTAGGTGTTATCAAGTGAAATTTAGTACATGTGCACCGTGTTTGAGTGTAGTGTAGTGCTGAGTGCACCGGTTGATTGTAAATTTCCCTAGTATGGAAAATTTATTTTCAATTTGTGGAGAAGGTGAAATCTCCAAGTTAACATTAGTGGAAATGTCTTTCTAACTTGTTGGTTTGGAGAAAGCAGATGTAAGTGCCTAGATAGAGCTTGGATTGAAGCACTTACACCGCATGCACATTATTTCTTTATCTTTGTTATTATTTACTCAAGATGCATCTCTGTATATATATGTATTGCTTGTATTTGATTTAGATTTCGGCAAAACAAACAAACTTAAACAGCCACGTTATTCAGTTTAGTGAAAATCTGAAAAAAAAAATGGCCAATGCAATTTGAACCCTCCTTTTTTAGGTCGCCAATTAGCTTAACAATCGTCAATGCTAGTTAATTTGGATCTCCTAACTTTCTGCTTGTTGATTTCTTACTCATCTCACTTCATCCGATACCATGGCTACATAATTAGAAAGTTGTTGCACAGTGGTTCTGCAGGTTGCCCTTTCCGATGTTCCTATGAGAAACCTGCGCTAAAGATTTTCTTTTGAAGAGATCATAGAGGGAAAGAAGGTACAGCAACAACGACTTCCATTTGCTGATGGCGAAAGAATTAGCAATAAGATCGAGAAAAAAGTTTTAATGAGGTATTTGAGTGAAGTTCTCCAGGTATGTGACATTCATCAAAAGCATAAGAAGGAGACACAATCTGTCCTGCTCTCAGTTTAGGCTTTGACCTGTACTTGGTGGATTACTGTTGTTTCTGTACACCATGCTTCTCATCTCTGAATTCCCATGGACCGCTGTATCTGATAGAAGATGCATTGTATCCTGCTGGTGCTATAGTCAAAATAGAAAGATTTGATGGGTTACCAAGAACTCTAAGATGGTGAAGGAATCGAAACCTAACAAGCATTAAGTGATGTTGGTTCTCCTTTTTCAAACATCCCAATCTGTCATTTCTTTTGTCTTCTTTCCCTGTTCTTTTCCCGCTACAGAACTTTTTTCGTTCCTTTTTGTTCTTTTGCTGTGGATATTTTGTCCAGGAGAGGATGAGCACAAGTCTCAAATTCATTCAAAACAGATTCCGAACTCCAACGGCAATTAGATCCTTACAACCCCGCATTATTGTACTGACAAAATTTGCTCTATTGTCTTCTCACTTTCCTGCGATTGATACGAGGGTCATGGAGTTACGAGGGACGATAGTAAAGTGAGAAAAGAAATGTTTCCTGAAAACAACGAGGAAGAAGCATAGCAAACAAATAGGAATATCTATATTGCTTGTAATTATTATAGAATGTTCGTGTTAAAATGGTATATCCCAGTTCTTATCCTGTAAAAACAGGTAAAATGGCTAGAATGACTAGTCGCTATTCAGAAGGAAAGGTCCATTTCAGGGAAAGGATAAGTCGCTCCTAGCAATCAGCCCCTGTCCATGATTGAGCCCGATCAACCAGCGTCCAGTTTGTAGTAGTTTTCAGCGCATCTCTTTCTCATGCTACGTTGCTTTCCTGTTCAGCCATTTCGGTGGCGCTTTCTCCCTCTTCAGTCTTCATCATGAGAATGGGGTTCTCTTTGCAAATCATGGACTGCTTTGTTCTTTCTGTAACACCATTTCCAACGACTAGAAGTTTAAAAAGCACTTGCAGAAACTACAAAAAACTTCATTTTGTTCAATCTGGCCCCAAGCTAGATCGAGCTAAGAGCTAATGGGTAATGACCAACATAACACGGAATAGGCAACCGGCATCTGGGGGACAAGGACCACGATGGGTCCAGCCACATGGTTTCTCAATCCCCCAGAACTAGGGCTTATTTTAATTCGAAATACTGTTGGTGGAAGCTTTTTATTGTTTTAAATTATGTTCTTGCTAGTTAAGCCCATGCCGAGCTGCTGTAATGTCCTATCAAATATCAAGAAAACGCTCCGATCATAAGGCAATAAGTACAAAACAAGAGTTAAAAGCCTGCAAAACGAGGTTGGAAGCGTACGACAGAACCAGGAAGTCACGCCGGACCGTTAATCCAGTCTAAAAAACAAGACCGGAGAACAGAATGCCAACGCACGCTGTACCAAAGCAGGCTGTAAGCATTTGAATCTTTAGATATGCCGTGTGCTGGAGGTAATCGTGGGTATTCGGAGACCACTACAAGCTCTAGTACAAGGAAAACCAGTACACCCCAGTGTTTCAAATTTCTGCTCAGACCACAGCTTCATGTGCTAGAAATCAGAACATTTCATCATATTTCTTGGCAGTTACTACAACCTAAGCTAGGGTTAAGGTTTTCACTGACTCACCACTTGACAACAAGAAAATAACTATTATAATTTATCTTACAAATTTTATTGAGGAGAATAATTATCTAAATTTATAAAACACATTAGAAATACCTTTACATTCCTATAAATTATAAGTTATGATAACACGTAAAAATTTTATTTTAAAAAAATCAACTTACGTGATTCTTACAATATGAAAAACTTAGGACCGTAAATCTGAAATATTCCTATTTAGAGTGACTCTCTTTGCCGTCACATCTACAATTCTATGCTCCCACCAACTCTCCCTCTCCCTCTTTTTTTACGTGCCGGAGTTATGATGAACCTTGCTGGGGTTGCTTCTTTTAAGCATCTGCATGCGGTGCTTTCTCTTTTTCACTGTTCTCGACGCGTAAAGCTGTAAAAGAAATAAACAAAAACCCTCTGCAAAAGCTACTGAAAATGAACTCCTCACTTTTTACCAAGAGGAGAATTAACTCGGCTCATGGGGAACTTGCTGAGTTGGTATACGTCTTCTTCTTCGTCCTCGTCCTTTACTCCGCCCCTGCTTCTGTCAGAAAACAAATGCACGTGGCAAGAATGTGCACCCACATTAATGATGAGTTGATAGATTCGTAATAAGTATACGAAGGGAAAGGGGTTGAATGCTTATTTCACCTAGATGACGGGGTTTATTAATGTTAAATATTGTTAGTTTTCTAGGAGATAATGATGGAATTTAGCATCTAATGTATTATTGGTCTGGATAATTTATTAGAACTTAATTTGTAGTTATAGGGATTAACCGAAACACATTGGAAAGAAACAAAAGGGTTATGAAACTTGACTCTTAAACCCTAAAATATAACAGTTCATTTAAGGTTTTTTTTACCAACTTATGTTTCATGAGAGATTAACACGTTATGTCGGACGTGATTGATTACTAACTGTCCAGGTCATGTTTTCACAACTCTTATCCCCAACTCTTTTTACTTTAAAAAAAAAAAACATGTTGTCACATTGGGCACTTTATAATTTTATTTTTTTTTTGGGTAAGAAAATTTCTTGCCAAATTTCTAAAAAATCTTGACCAAATTTTAAGATTTTGAAGATTCAAGTGTAATTATATAAACCCGCTGTATATTTAAAAAAAAAAAAAAAAAAGTCACCACCAAAGCCACATTTTCGAGTGTCACTGCTATCACGCTCTTCATATTATTGCTGGTGGCCACCCAAGTAGTCTCCTCTCACGCTGTCACCATTATTTTCATGAATACCACGGCCATCATTTTCTGCATGTTGTCTTTATCATTTTCCCCAGAATCAAAATTATTGTTCTCTTCGTGCCACCATGATCATAGCCATCTTTGTCAACTATTACCACAAAATTTAACGACCTATGTCGGCCAACCTATCATGTTTTATGCATCATTATCATTAGGAACACAATAATTGAGATAGATCGTAACACTAACTGTTCCTTGATTTAGAATAAATCTTTCAGGGTTGCAAAACATACGGTGTTGTATTTGAGGAATCTAGAATCAAGCAAAGCGATACGTGCAGTTAATAGTAACCCTTTCCTACCATGGAATGTTAGATACAGCTTGACTGTTATAAATTGGAGGTGAGATACATACAAGGGATCTCTTGTAGGGTCTCGTTTTGGATATATTGTTCACTGTATAGGCCAATTATTTTTATATAAAGACGAAGACAGGATAAGCTCTTTAATATTTCGTGGCTTACATTTGTCGTTACTTTTTGTGTTCTAATTTCTTTCTCTTCCCCAATTCTTCACGAAACACGATCTTAAATCTACGAATGTCAAACGAGACTAAAATCGGTAGTCGCACTAGCTATATTTTTCTAGATATAAAGATCCCACGTGCAAACAAATCTCTGTGCATTTGGGACACCTCAACTTGGCATTAATTTTCCAAAAAATAAAAAATAAAAAACCTAAATTTTCCTCCATTGGAATGAGATACGAAAAGATGCTTGTAAGAATCGAGGAAAAAGGTGGCGGGAGCGTTCTGATAATGGATGAATGTTATTGGGTTAGACGACCTCCATCTAGAGACCACCATGGTCATAGTGCTCCATGCAATGTTGTTCATTTATTTACATTTTTTCTTGAACAAGTGCCCTCTAAGCCCATACTAAGTTGCTTAACTTTTCGCCAAATACCAAGTAAATGCAAATCATAAGGTAATGAGTACAAAACAAGAGTCAAATGATTGTAAAAGTGGGATGAAACCCGCCCGAAAATCAAGAATCCACGCCCAACTCGGTTCAGCCTTTTAGGTAAGTAGCTCTTTTGAGCTAGAAAGGGAGACCATAGAACAAATGCTGAAGATTAAATATGCTTAAACTCATATCGAGTCATGGTTCCATAACAAAATGTCTTGGTTTAGATGGCTAGACCTGGAATATCTTCCATTAAAAGCACCTCGTAAGAATCAGGCATGGTCTAGCTCCTCTTCTTCATATGTAAGCAGCAAATAACCAGGGAAATTTCAAGAAATGGCCAGGACCACTGACAATTGTTTTGTAGCTGTGCTGTTTGAGAGCCTAAAATGTGAACACTACCCACCGCAGGGGGTGAAAATTCCGGTTACCACATTCCTTGAATCCGAAGCCATTAAATGGCCTGTACTTTTTGACCAATTTATGGTGTATTTGTATAAAACTGACTTGAAGATTAGTAAAATTTTGTTCATTTAACCAAGACTCCAAACTTATTACAATCTTCCACATCTTAACAATACCAAACATTTTTAGGTTACTTGAATTATAGTGTTTAGTTTCTAACAGTTCTTGAGTAATCATCACATCTCACATCTCACACCTCCAAAACGAGCTCCAACAGTGAGAATAAAGCAAGGCCTGGAAGACTTCCCCAGACACTAATAAAGCGATAAATTTCACCCCAAGCCAGAGTGTTAAAGAAAGTTACATTAGAACCCGGTGTAGATGACAACAAAACAAGGTAAAATAGCCCTATGATTAAACACATACAACTCATCCAAATTAGAGTAAAGCCCCACAGCCCCAGCAACCGAGTCGTACTCTTCCATGCCCCCTTCCATGTTCTTCTTCACCCTGCCTGCAATCACCCGACAAACCAGCATTGCCCTCTTGTCGTTGTTGTTGTCCGCCGACACTCTTGCTTTGTCATGCGCCTTCCCACTCGTCGCAGTCGTTAAAATTCCCTTCTCAGCAAACCCTCCGACCGGTTCTCCGGCGATCTTGAAGCCATTCTTGATGATGCTGCACACGGTGCACTGTGGGATTGAATTGCAGAGGTTGGAGGACCCGTTAAGGCCCAGTGAGCAGACAAAGTTGGTGCTATGGAACCTGAGAAGCTCGTTGCCGTCTGCTATGCAGCGCGGATGCTTCTTGGGGAGCTTGGTGGCTTTGGCTTTGATGGAGTCTCTGTACTCCTCGAACTTGGAGATGGTCTTCTGGGTATTGTGGACCTTCAGGATGCGGTCAATTTTGCAGATGGGGGTTTGTTTGTTTAGCCAGCTTGACTGGAATATGATTTCCACTATGTTTTTGCTGGTATCTTCAGGACCCAGTTCAGATACTGTAGATTAGAAGACCCAGAGAAAGAGATTGAGAAGTTGGCAACGAGCATTCATTAGGGGAATGGTACTAAATCGGACAAGAACAGAAAAGGGGCATGCAGAAAAGTAACCAAAATGAGAAGGATAGTGCAATGATATGTGAGAATGAAAAACGAGTTGATCTTTCAAATTAGTTCAATTCAGCTGGCCGAGAGCATTCTATCAACTCAGAATTAGAGGTATTGGTTCAGAAAACTAAAATGAAGATCAGGAAAAAAAAATCAAGCATATATTTGGACAGAAAGATGAACAACTATTACCAACTCCAGGAAAAAATATGGGAATACATGGGACTTTATAGATGAAATTAACAACAAATTCAGACATAAAGGATCGAAATGATTTTTTTTTTTTTTTTTAACTCTGGAAATGGGAATAGATGGGACTAAAGCACTGTTGAAATAGCCAATGAAAGAAAAGAATAGTATTGTACCTGCATGCCTAACAGCCTGATGGTGCTCCAAATTCTCAGCCTTCATGAAGATCTCACCACATTCAGGGCAGGAACAGATGCTGCTCCTCAGAGAAGGGTCTCTAGTGAAACCAAGGACAGGATCTACCACCATTCTACACTCATAGCAGCCAGAGAATCTCCTGAAAGGCATTCCTCTAAAAGACCCCGCACTGGAGGAATTAGAAGATACAGAGAAGGAAGAACCAGAGGAAACAACTCCATTAAGTTCATGCAGAGGAGCTTTCATAGATCTGCTAGAAGTATCATTGCTGCTCGAACCCATCGAGGCCCTTTTCTTGTTCACATCCGGGGATCCTGTTTCAGGTCTGTGCATGACCTTAGTGTTGCTGCAGAGTGAACCAGAGCACTTCATTTTCTTGCATTTCTTGCCATTCTCCTCCACGGCCTGCTCATTTGGCTGCTTTCGATGCTCCTTCTGTTGTGGTCGCTTTTGTTGCTGCTGCTGCTTTTGTTGTTGCTGCTGTTGTTGTTTTTGCTGAGCTTGGAGATCCCTGCAGCTCAAAAGGCCTCTTAACACCGACCAGGAGGGAGGTTTCTCAGATTTCAGAGGCTCTTGGTTCTGGTTTTGGTCCTGCGGGGTTTTCTTGGCAGACGTCGTTTGGTTTTTCGGTTTAGCCATTGAGAATAGGATCTAACACAACAGTCTATCAAAGCTCAACAAATGGTGACTTTCTGGGTATCTTTCAGTCTTCCATGAACTGAAGCTTCTTCTAGGGAAGAACTTAGTTGGGACTTGAGAGGTTGTCTGATATGCACATGCTTTGATTTATATATTTTTGGCTGTGAGTAGGCGTTGTCGATGATGCGCATCCGACCGTTAAATTGTTCGGAGGGACTCTGGGATTGGTGGCATCGAAGGTGAGGAAAGAGACGTGGGTCCTCCACGCGTTAACATCAGCAAATGGTCTGTCTTTATTGCCTGGTGACTTCCTCCCTGAGTGTCAGAATAGAGCGTCTAAAAATTGTATGCATTCCCGGGTGCGACATATTATATTAAAGCAGTCAACTTTTTCGTTTTGTCTGTTTTCTTTTCCTTAATTTGTGGGTCAGCTCATTGTCATTAGCAACTCAACCTTTTTGTTTTCGGATCATAGATTTAGTATTGATATTGTATGTTAAAACACTTATGTTAGAAAGGGATAAGATATTTAATTATTTTTTGAGTTAATTTTTGTAAAGAAGTCTCAAATCTACCTCAAAAGATTGATGCATAAAGTGAAAAGAAAAAAGACATTTAATCAAGCACGTAAATATTTATATTGCAATATACCTTTTCATTACAATATAGGTCTAGACATTTAGAGTGCATACTATTTTTTACATAAATCATGTTTATTTGAATCTATAAGGATGTCTTACACATCATGTAAGGAAAGTTTAAATTTGACTTATGAGGTACAAAAATTTAATTATATTTAATTAGACATACAGCCTTTAGTAGTATGAGACCGGAGATTTATACTACAACGATTTTTACATTTTCCATGAATTTTATTCTTATATCAATTTGCTTAAAATGAAAAATTAGACATTTTTTTTAATGCTTTCAAGTTTTTATGTCTTTAGTAACTTTTTGTTACCTCCCTGCTGTTTCGTGGGCCCAATAATGGGCCACAATCAGCCCATTTGTCTCTTTCTTTATCCCTCATTTTTGTAGTTAATATTATCATATTAGTGTATATATTGCAGTTTGAATGTGAGAGAGATGAATGGGAAATCTCCTCTACTACTATTTTTCTCGCCTTAATATCTTTTGTGGTTCGCATGTGTATAAGATTCAATAATTTTGGCCTTGTCAGATTTGAGACTTTAAAATGACATTAAAAGATTACCCATAAAATTATAAAAATTAATATATTACTAACTCATAACATGCATCAAATTTCAATACACGACGATAGAATGGAATGGAATGATCTCACAAGTTGGTTTTGTTTACTTTAACATATTGACGGGTTAAAAGTGTGGGGTTCTATAAATTCTCAAATTCCAAGGCCCACGTTACCCCCAACTTTGACTGTCTGAAAACTTCTTTGCTGGTTTGATGATAACATTGATTGTTAAACTCCTGTACTTCTTTGGTACTGGGATCCATTGCAGCTGAAGTCGTGGCTACTATTTTTTCTTTTACCTTTTTTCTTGGGCGGATAGGAGACATGATTCTCGAACTCCAACAGCATTAATGGAGAGGTGGGTTATCAGAGAAACTGGGGGTGTTCCCCAAGGTGCCTTTTGGGGTTCAGCGCAGAGCACAGACATTAAGGGAAACACTAATTGCACTATAATGATGCCTCCTCTGGTAAAAGCTGCCTGATTGATTCCTTTTGCCTCAAAATCATGCCGCACCATATGCAATGGAATAAAGCTCTGCACTTTAAGCAGCAGAAAATTCACACTTATCCCACCAAGTATGCGATGCTGCTTTTCATACTCTAGCCCATATTCTGTTTGCATTCAACTGGTAAACAAAGCTAACAGGAACATGTTTATCGGTTACCGTTACTGAGTGATGGACGCCAAGAACTTGAGATCAGAGTGATGGGTACAAATTCAAATGCCGGATGAACAGAAAGGAGAAAGTGTTAAATACTGAGAAACTTTATAGTTTGGTCAGTAAGCTTTTGCGATTCTCGGTTATAAATGCTCTTAGAAAGACGGTTAGAGAGGAATATATCGGTTAGCATGATATTAACAATGCAAGTATCAGAACAGTGAGCACTACCTTCGTGTGTTTGAAATTCAAATGAGTTCATGCAACGCATATGTTGGTCTCCTTCACTACGTGACCACAAAAGCTCATGCTTTCTTAAAAAAACTCTGTTTTTACTGTGCTGACTTTACTTTAGGTGCTTAATTCCAAGCTGTAGTTCAGCAATCTAATGCTGTTACAAGGGAACGTTGAAAGTTGTAAAGTAAAGTTGGAAGGGTCCTTAAATGTTGTTCCTATTTGAATGGAGGCCTTGGAGAGTTGACCTTAGCAATATGTAAAGATATGATATAAAATCAATCTTTGGATTTTAAATGGCTTAGTTTAATATGTCATCAAAGCAATTGATTTTTAAAAGAAAAACCATGTGGGACAATAGTTTTATATCAAAAGATAAAATATTTGAAGCAAAGCTTAAATGAAAACAAACACTTCAGTATTTGAACTAATTTTCATATTAAAGTTTTAAACCTTTTTAATGTGGTTAAGTTTAATAATATTTGATATGTAAGAAAGTGCATAAATAACGAAATTTTCACACCAGATTTATAAGGTGAAATTTAACTACTTTTTAACATAAGGTGGATTCAAGATTTTCAGTTGCATCTACCGAATTATGGACTAATGTGTTTCCATGATGGTTTACACACTTGAGTTTGAAAGGGCCGCCTGGCACAGATTAAGCATTTGGGTTTCAGAGGCCCTGCGGGCCATAGTATTTGCTGAAGGAGAATGGGCCAATAAGCATAACAAGAGAGGTCCTTCATAAGGCTTGATTTTGGGCCTCATTGTATTAATCTTTGAATGCAGATATGGAGGCCCAATTATAAGATTCTTGTGATTGGACTCTGGGAAAAGTCGAGAAAAATAGAATAAAGTTGAAGCCAGAGGAAGGCCCAATCTTGCGAGAAAAGGAAGGTGGAGCGCCAAATTGGCCGTTCGAAATTTCGTGTTCTCATCAGCGGGTGGTGAGAGTGTCACCGAGAGACTCATCGGCCAGAGTCAGAAGCAACCGGCTTTCGAGACCCTCACGGCGATGAGGCATCTTCGGCTTACCCGATTCTCTTGCAGCAGTTTGTGTCTTGTATAGTGTTCCGCGACCGATCTTCGCCCCCGATAGAAATGCCGTTGAGATCCAGCCATGGATGGGGAGGCTGACCTTCCGGTTCGACCTGCCTTGACGAGGAATCTGGCCCGTACAAGCGCAGTGAAGCCACAGGATAAGACTTCGTCCTCATCCTCTTCTCCTCCGGACTTTCTCCGTCATGTCCAGGCTGCTTTCAAGCGCCACCGCCCTCTTGGTCTCTCTCTCTCTCTCTAAAATGAAGACCCAAGTTTTTCTAGAATATGAATAATTAGGGCTTTATTTAAGGTTTCTTGTGTTTTTTCAGCATTTACGTTCGTTTGATTCACTGAAAAGCGAAAACATAGGGTCTATTTCGGTGGACTTCTCAACAATTCTACGCATACTATATGTTTAGTTTTATTGCTTAGAATTCTCTTAAGTTACTGTGATTTGCTTTGGGCGGTTTGTTTTTCAATGGGCTATTGCTTAAATTTTGGTGTCCTCTTAATGTTTGTTGTGAGAGATAGATATGTGGGTGGGGGGGATCTTCATTGATTTAAAGTTTTGCGTTGGCGCTTTTTTTGAAGCGAACTCCTAGTTTGATTTGGATCCTTTTCTTTCCTTTAATCAAGCATTTGGATCCATGAACTGCTAGTACTTCTCGCTTTCTGCCATAAATGAGGGTTTGGAGGTTAAATTAAGTTCAATTATGCAGTTTTTGTAATGTTTATTTCTGTGGAAATTTCAGGCACCTCACAGTCCAATATTTTAAAGCCTAGGCGGATGGTGGTTCCCCAGAAAGAGTTCTTGAGAAGTTCAGCTCCTAATGTGGATTCTATCATGGGTGGCAAGAAGCCTACAGATGTGAATTCATTAAACCAAGGCGACATGGTGAAGGATTCAATTGTACCGACCAAGAATGTAGCCACTATTCTTGGGGAAAGTCACGAAGATGCATCAATTACTCCACCTTCCCTTTCAGGCACTATTACCAAAACCTTTGACGAAAGCTTTAATTCATTTGATATGCAGAGAGATCAACCAAAACCTGCTAGTGGTTGTAAGGATGACAAAGCAATGCCCTCGTCACTTCGAGAATGTCAGAACAGAAATTGTCAGAGAAAGGTCCAGCTTCCAATTGGAAGCAGTGCTGTTTCCCATGGTAATATTCAGTCCCTCGTTTAATTGCCAGGAATTCATTTGCTTCTTTTAGTTCATTGAAGTAGTTTTCTGGGGTGACACAGTGAATTTGGTAATGCTGTAGAATTCCTGAGTTTGTCTCCATGTTCTGCAATATAGATTTTCTCCTCTTTCAGCATGCTGGGGCCGATGATGGAATGGCCACTCAATTGGATAACTTATCATCTCATATGGGTTCACTTGCATTGACAGAAATTGAATGGATAGCAAGCAATCCGGTGGAGACATCAACTGTTGTTAACCATGATTTGAAGCCCCAGCATTTTCAGAACACAGAATCGGAAATTAGTTTGAGGTCTGATCCTGGGATTACTTCTTTGTTGGCAAAGAGAACCTCAGTTGTCCAGGATCAGTTGCACCAGTTCAGAAACTTCTTAAGCCAGCCTGCTACTCAGTCTTCAGTTGTTGGGCCATCGTGTGCCACCACAACATCCGTCCACTCTACTTCAGCGCCCATGCCTAATTTAACAACCAGTAGCTCCCACTTGCATCGAGATAGCAGTTCTCACATGGCAGTAGAAACTTCGGTAGATATTAATATAGATTCTCAATGCAAAGGTCAGAGGAATATGGTGCAGCTTCCAAATCCTTTACCAAAGGGTGTTGGTGAAGTGTTAGTTGACCAAAAAGCTATTGCGGACAAACCTTCTAATTCTGCCATTGAGACCCACATGGAAGTGAAGCAGTATGACCTTTCTAAGGAGCAACAAGGAAGACTGGCGAAGGAAAATGGTATTAACGAAAATCTATCTTTTCACGATGATAAATCCAGTAAGGGGAAAGAACATGCCGGTGATGTGACCCATGAGGAATCTCAGGGTCACTTGTCCAAAAACATATCTTCAGAGGTGAAACTAGAGCTTTCTAAATCAGAAAAGCAAGAAAGGGTTGCAAGTGTAAAAGGTTCATCAGCTCCTCGTAGAAGGAACTATGATCCTGACCTCTTCTTCAAAGTGAATGGCAAGCTCTATCAGAGGCTTGGAAAGATAGGTAGCGGTGGAAGCAGTGAGGTTCACAAAGTTATTTCATCGGACTGTACAATCTATGCATTAAAAAAGATAAAGCTCAAAGGTCGTGATTATGCCACTGCTTTTGGGTTCTGTCAGGAAATAGAGTATTTGCATAAGTTGAAAGGGAAGAACAACATTATACAGCTTGTTGACTATGAGGTATCTACTTTAACTTGGAATTTTTTGTTACCATCAAATGCAAGTTATTGCCTCTAGATAAGTTCTCTGTTTAGTCTACGTCGGGGCGTACAGAGCAACATGCTGCTTAACTCTTGATGTGGCTGTTCCTGAGGGACAACCCGCTAGGACAGAAAAGTGAATAGTTAAGACTTTACCGGCAAGATGGTGTCCAGTGCAGCCAGACACTGGACAGATGCTTTGCGGTATACACTGATATGAACTTTCCAACCAATCTATCTCAAAAAGACTAGCAAGTAAATTTTGGATGTCAAAACAATGGCCTACAACAAGGCATGAGTAGGCCAAAACTATCTAGGATGTGGTTGAGGTGCTCTTAAATTTGGTTAATCGCTGTGTTGTGGCTATTATCCAGAATATAGTCATGACTAGAAAGCAATTAGCAACCTTCCCTTCAGCATCCTATTTTGGATACTTAAAAATGGTGTTGATGTGACCCTTGATTTTTGGGTACTTAAAATCACCACTGAACTCCTCGAGCAATGCCCAAACGCAAATTAGTCATAGCTAGAAAGCAGATAGCTGCCAGAGCTTAGCATCCTACTTTGGATTTTATGCCAACTGTACCCTTTGACCAAAGTTTTTTAGTGATTGATGATATTTTTGCGGACAATTCGAAGTTTGATGTTGACTTTATGACTAACATTTCAAAAACCAAATATAGTTTATCTACCTGCCGTAGAAAACCTTTAAGTGATAGTTTTTTGTATGATACACACCTCTTCCTTCGTGATTATTTTGTATTATTATTTAGGTAGAGACTGTTTCTCGTGTCATGGGCTAGATTTCCTCTACTCTTGGTGAAACAAACAAATCTGGAATAGCCCAGGCTCATTGGCTCTGGATTTTGTTGTGCTCCAGAATAGATTGTCGTTGACAAATAAAAGATACTACATAATACTTCTTCGGATCCTTGTTGCTCTTGTATCCCAGGTTACCATGATAGCAGGGTATGAAGAATGCTGAAGGATCCTTATCTATATCAAGGATTAGAACCTTATAGATATGCTCTTTCCTGTCGTTTCTCTTGTTTTCTTCCTACACAAGCTCCATTTAAGGAGTACACAAAAACCCTAAGCCAGTCATTGGCTTCTGGACATAAATTTATTTATTGAACTTCCTAATCAACACGCATTTAGTCATGTCTGTTGAGAAGAATGAAAACTTCTTTTCTTATCCTTCCAGTTATTTTGAATTTTCATTATTTATGTCTTATCACCTTTTTCTTTGTCCGATAATTAAGGTTTGTTAGAAATGCTTTTTGTATTGTAACTTGTTTGTGTTAACCAAGTCTTTGTTCTTAGGTGACAGATAAGGCTTTACTTCAGGAAGTCATCAATGGTTGCATGAGTTATAAAGATGGCAGAGTCAAAGATGATGGATGTATTTACATGGTACTTGAATATGGGGAAATTGATTTGGCACACATGTTATCCCAGAAATGGAAGGAGATGGACAGGTCCGAGCATGCCATAGACCAGAACTGGCTCCGTTTCTACTGGCAGGTTATTATGCTAATCTTTTTTATGATTGGAACTCCATCCTTAAAATAAATGAAAGTTTCCAGAAACAAAAGGACATATACAATTTGCTTAAGTGTCAAAGCTGAAGGTCCTGCTTATGGTCAGTCCAAAAGGCCTACCTTCGAGATCAGTAGTTATCCCCATAGACTACAAAGCTCGAAGAGATCTTAGAATCAATTGTGTTCTGATAAAAAAATCTCAATATCATATGTGTTTAGAAGAAAAACAAAAATGCAATACCAATTATGGTCTTACAAAATGACAGTTACTTAAACATCTTCCAGAACATGGAGGTTCCCATCATTCAAATTAGAGTGTGGAACTGAGTTTTCTGAATGCATATGGGCATTTTTAGTTTGCAAATCTCAGAACATCAGGAAATGTATCTAATTTAACTCATGCTTATATTTTTATATGATTACGCTGATGTAGCCTAACAATTGAAGTTGGGTCACTTCATTATATCTTTGATCTCAAATTTGGCATCTACGTATGTGCATATATATGTTTAATTTCTGATATGTCTTAAATTAAGGATATGTTGGAGCTGAAATTAACTTCATTGCTATAGTTCTTTGATTATGGAACCATTTCCTTATTTGAGCTCCAGATTATCAAACCTATAATTGACTAGTCAGCTTAGCATTTTACAAATCAAATACCCTCCTTTTCATATTGAACTTCTCTTGCACTTTTTTTTTTTTGTCGGTTCTCTGCTGCTGCACTTTAGTTTGCCGCAGATCAAGTGACCAGAGTCTGCATTAATGTCATTATGCTCGCAAGATGTGCTAAGTGCTTAGACAAAAGCTTCCTTACTATGATTATTTTTGCTCAAGTTTGTGCATGAACTAGTTCACATTATTTGCAACAAAGTAATCTAGCTGATGCTGATTGTTTTACGTTTGTAAATTAAAATTATTTTGGTGGAAACTTGGCAGCAAATTCTTCAAGCTGTCAACACTATACATGAGGAACGCATAGTCCACTCAGATTTGAAGCCAGCTAATTTCCTTCTAGTCAAGGGTTCCCTGAAACTAATTGATTTTGGCATTGCTAAAGCTATAATGAGCGATACCACTAACATCCAAAGGGATTCACAGGTATTTCTTATTTATGCTCTACGATTCATAGATCATTTAGTTTTTGCCCCTGTCTAGTGACTCAATCATATGCAGCCACTTTTAGAAGGACGAGTCTCCATCTGTAATTGGGAGTAGCAAGTTTTTAGGTGTGGTTGAACATGGTTCATATTGGTCACATGGTATTAGCACTGGTCATCCATGATTACTGACCGGGCCTGGTTCAGCTGAATTCAGGTATTGAGTAGGTTAGTAGAAGTTATCTACCAATTCTGCATACTTTGGCTTCTGACATCATTTCCAGTACGAGTTTGCAGACGTTGGGTAGTCAGAAAGTGCAAGTAAAAAATTAATGTTCTCGCTAACATTTTGTGTCGTTACATTAATTACCGGGGGCCTTTGATAGGAAAATTTTTCTGACAACCTTATTCTAATATCCATTGTTTGTTATAGAAGGTACTCTTTTTTCCTTGATGTAGGATCTCGGGTACTCAAGAATCAAAGGAATGTGAGGTTATATATTTCTCCAACATGGGGGAACTGTATTTCTTTTATTAGGTTACAAATATAATATGATTCCAATTTTGTTTTATCTTTTTCTTCCTATTTGGTCAGTAACTTTTTATTTAGTTATCAAAACATCTTTGACTTTTATGCATCCACCCCAATGTTGCTATTTGACGCCATAATCTATTCTGCCTGGTGTGCTACACTGTTAAATCACGAGATGAACCCCGGTGCACACAAAAGGATTGGCTTGTCATGCTTTTGCTTAGTTCTCTTATTTGAACACTGCAGGTGGGTACACTGAGCTACATGTCTCCAGAGGCATTTTTGTGCAATGAAACTGATGCAAATGGAAACATCATAAAGTGTGGTCGGCCATCAGACATCTGGTCCCTTGGCTGCATTCTTTACCAGATGGTGTATGGAAGGACCCCCTTCGCAGAGTACAAAACATTTTGGGCCAAGTTCAAAGTTATAACAGATCCAAACCATGAGATCACATACGGACCAGTTTCTAATCCCTGGCTTCTTGATCTTATGAAGAAATGTCTTGCATGGGACCGCAATGAAAGGTGGCGGATCCCACAACTGCTTCAACATCCTTTTCTTGTTCCCCCAGTTCCTTCCCAACTATTATCCTCTCAAGGCCAAAGCTGTAAACTGCTCCAAGTCATTGCTGAAACTTGTGCCACTGACCACGAAGGTTCAACACTATGCGGTCTGCTTGAACAAGTGCTCAACTACCCAGATCAGAAAATAACATCCTCATTATTAACATCAAAGGATCAACAGTGCAAGTTGCTTTCCAAAATATCAGAACTCTGTGTTCTGCTTCAGGATCATATAGGAAATTCGGAGAAGTGAAGATCAGGTAATGTGTTTCAGCACTTTCTTGAGTGTTTCAACCTTGGGCAGTTCTTTCTGCCATGAAAGAGTTCGTGCTCGGTTGTATATGCTTCATCCTTTTTTGTAAGATGTAATAAGTCCTGTTGTGTTATTGTGTTTTTTTAATAGGAGAGAAAAAAACTGCTACTTGCCGTCCCCAAATCACTTACATGGATCCAGATAGCTGCTTATTATACAGCACACCTGGACAGCAAGTTTAATACAATTTTTGTACAGTAGGATTGTACTCATTCCATTTTTAGATCAAATTCTTATTTCAACTTGAATCATCCTTTGTCATTATTTTTCATTACATACCCTTGTGTAGGTTGGGGAATATACTCCCTCCATCTTTTTGCCATGCCGCATGCGTCAAATCCCCCCAAAAATTAACGATTAGGATTCCAGTTTCTTGAGAGTAGCTATCAACTAAATTTCTTAGTGTTTCAATTATTGTTCTCCGATAAAAAATTTAGAACGTTGTATATTAGCAAATAACTTTCAACATGGAGACCATTTGCTAATAATATTTTATTAAAGTTCCAGTTCTTTAACGCCCAAAATTTGCAAAAGTGTACGTCAAATGGTTTTTCTCAGTGCAGACGACAGTTAGAACGTCGGTTTTTGGGGTTCATTGATATCTTTTAGGAAGTTGCTACAGTTCTCTATAGCCAAAATTTCGATACCAACGAAAAACTAGTCGACCAGTGACAATCTGAAAAATAAAGAAAAACCGAAAATGACTGTAAAGGGAACTCGACATCCGGAGGAATAGGGGAGCCTAGAGATGGTATGCATCAGTGCAGGTAGTAGATGACCTGTGACAAGTGATGAATGTAACATGAAAATGGTTAACTGAACAGAGATGCCAACTTCATCATTCACCGATCTAAGCTCGTCTATTTCTCAGGAATGGCTCCACGGTGCAAGAATCTGCAATGGAAAGAAACTTTATGGTAGATCTCGTTATTCATCTCTGGATGAGAGTTTGTAAGAAGCTTCTGCACGTGCTTCCTCCAACTTCAGCGAGAGGTCCTTCATGAAAGGTGTATTTGTACCGTGTGTAACTCGCAGGATATCAGCTGCCTTGGTCAGTGATTTTATAGCACCCTCCGTGTCTCCCAGTAACCTGTGACATTGAAGAGAAGTTCAAGATATAATGAACAAGGTCATTCACAAGGAAAAGGCTGGAAGGTACCATGAGATGTAATACTGTTTACGAAGTAGAGGGGCGCAGGAAAATCCCCTACAAAAGCGTGTGCTAGTGACTAATTTCGCACTAAACATTTACCCCCTTCTAAAAGCAATAGTTGCACAGTCAATCCTAAATGCCTAATTAGTCGTACTTATGGTACTCCTAAACAAGTTAACAATTTTGATAGTGAAAAATAGATGGGGAGGAAGACAGAACGGTAGAAGATGGCTAGACAGTGTTTGAAATAAGTTGCTTGATCACATTAGAGAGCGGCAATTCAACATCAACACAAATTAAGTTTCCGAAGGTTTAGTGCCATGCCGAGAGACATATTGTGTTTCTAAAAATAATGGGCAAGCATCACCCCTTTTAAGACCCTAATAAACCTCTGGTAAAGCTATTAATATATACCAATATGAAGGAAATGATGAAACATGTCCAGTACACTCTCTTCACACACCAGCCCACCCCCAAAAGGTTAAAAGAAAAGAAATGGTCTATAGAAGTCTGATATGAACAAGGAAATTGTCAAACATGAGATGTAGAAATGGTTTTGGAGCAACTAAAACCTCATGAAAAGTATTCCATGTACAAAACCCACATGACTAATTGGGCAGTCACAGGATTGAAGCAAAGTTGGATTATGCCGCAATGGAAGGCAAATGAAGATCAGACCATGTACCTTTATGGCGTCATCACAGTAATTAAAGAAAGAATAAACTAATATCATTAACTTAAAAGCAGATTCTTTGACTGGTGGTTTATATGCATCTTACAGTAGTACCTCAGTCGCTGACCATCTTATAGCCATTAAGTCTGCATAGTATTAAAATTTGAAGTATCCAACTGTTCAATAACATCTTACAGGGTCAGCGTTCTGCTTAGTAAGTTATGAATACCGAAGAACAAACTTAGAAAAGAAGACCACAACTCGTCTTTGTTATTTAAAAAGATGTGTTGCAAGGAATCAACTAGAGCATCTTCGAAAACAAAAAATGAAAGACTCATGAAACTAAAAATGTAAGCAAAGATTCTTACCACTCAAGCTTCCCACAGGTATAATACTGCAGTCCAAGCAAAGGATGGAATTCTGGATATACCCCTGCAGTGAAACAGTAAGCCCAATTCAGGACAGTAGCAGCATCGACAGGTGGAATTCATGCAACAACCTCTCCACCCCCCAAGAAAAAGAAGGTGAAGTATAAATATGAAATAGATAGTGTGAAGAGAATAACAGCTGATAATAACATGACCAAGAAGGACTTTAAGTTATTTATTTTCTTTATTTGATGCAGAGGCAGTCCAAGCAAAGGTGAAGTACTGCAGTTGATAGAAGCAGTCATTAAAAATGAAACTTAGAGAAACTTCTAGGTTCTAGACTTTTTCTAGCACTTGTATAGCTTAACGAGCTAATCATGTTTTGAATAAATAGAATTTCAACACATGGATAAAAATTGTCACATAAGTAGAAGCAAGGTGTTGGAAGGCCTATTTTCAAAACTCATCATGTGGCACTAGTGTTGTGAACAGGTGATAAGCAATTTAAGAAATCAGCATCCCGTAAGGACTTGTCAGTGGTAGGTGAAATTTTCATCATAGCATGAACATGTTCTGAGAGATCTAGTCATATCTTCATTCTTTCAATCTTTATGCAAGAGATTCATTCAGATCAGTTTTATGAGAACAAGAAATGAGAGTTCTATTTCTGGTCTGCATCATATCCTTGCATTTTATACACGTAACTCCAGACTTCTTTCTGATACAAAACGCTATGCAATTTCCACGGTATTTTGGCATAAGTTCATTTCTTGAGCAATGATTTTTTACGTAAAGGGTGATATATGATTAATGCGTGCATAATGTTTCATTTTTTATCCGGAAGCTGCAACTTGAACCAAAAAGTCGGAAGATCAAAGGAACTTGAAATCTCACTCACTTTGATACACTGGAATGGTCAATCTGCAATATCCTAGAGCTTCTCTCCAATCTTGCAGCTCCATCAAAATCTGAAAATAGAAAAAAGAAATAATCATTTTAATTCAAGGTTTGGTGGTCCCATAAAAAGTTGATTTATCCTATTTTGGTTTAATTGGCATCTAAAGTCAAAAGTAGCCTATGCTTTAGAACTAAAGGCCAAGCAAAGTAACAGAGAAGTGTTAACAAATTTTGGATCATCATTGAAATGTGGGAAAAATTTCAAAAAAAGAAAAAGAAAGAGAGACACAAGCACTAGTTCTAAATTTCAATCTATTAAGCTTCTGTCCAATCTTTGTACACTTGCTACTTCCCCAAGCCTAAAAGAATGTTTCAGCCCACAAATACTTTGTTATTTGTATGTCAGTGATAAAAAAATAGATCTGCTTCGGCATAAATTTGAACGAAGATCTAGCAAAACATGTCTCAGTAAGATTGCATCCATACAATTCAAAAATAACAGAAGAATTAAAAGTCAGGGGAGACAAAAACCTAAAACATCTACCTTCAAAAGCTTTTCTCGTGTTTGCAACAAACTGGTTGAGAAAGGATGGCACAGTTTCTTCTGGAGCTTCTCAATCTTCTGATATATAGAAAGAGTTTCCTGATGATCTAAGGTCAGTCAAAGACAAGTTCTTGTTCAATAATTGTAAACAAATGTGCACTCTGTTTCTACATTTTCAAATGAAGAAAATAAATATTCAGATCATGGCAGAGGAAAGGAAACTGAAGAAGATTCGATATAGCATCATATCATATCAAATTAAAAGATTAAGAAATTCTCAGGAAAAACAGTCAAAGGAGGATACTGCCAGACGTTGAAGACATAAGAACCCTGTCAGACAACAATTTTACTTCACTTGCAATCTTTCTTATCTCTTCCTTGTTCCGAACAAGTCCACATTGTTGGCATATAAATCCTTTGTCATCTGCATATCTCGAAGCCAGAAAGGCACATAGTAACTTTAGTTAGCTAACTGACCTTTTTTTTTTGCAAGAAACTGATGGATCACAGGTCACCACATACCAGAAGTGCGGAACAGGAAACCACTGCATCCATCATCCTTGCACCGATAACCTTCTAAAATTGCACTTTCTTGTATATCATCATATTGCCCCTTTAATGTACATTAGCACAATCAAACAGAGTAGATCTGGTTTTTTGATATTAAATGACATGCTACAAGTTCAATGAGATAGCAAAAAAGATACTCAGAAACTTAGTATAGCAAGTACCACTTTTATGCAGCGTGTACACGTGCAGGTGAAATAGTACTGTTCTTTCAGGGCCTTTTGCCGAGTCATAGTGCTTCCAGCAGTTTCAATATAACTAATCAGCACCTTGCAAAGAAGAACCATATAAATAAAATTTACACTAGACTTGAAGAAAACAGGTATGAGATAACTTCATACCCCACTTTTCATTGACCTAAAGAATTCATTAAGATGACTTAAAAGAAAATAAGTCCCTTGGAAGAGTTAAGGAAAAAAAAAGTGCAACCTAATTGTGCATTGTAAGTTTTGTGAATGACACAATGAAGGAATAGAAGCAATATTTTAGGTAATGTTTCAGAATGTGATTGGGAAGTACTTCAGGTGGAAAATCCTCTTTGAAAGGCATGGAAGCAATGGGACCCTCATCACCTTCTTTGAGCAATAAAGATATAGATGAGTTACCTTACATCCAATGGTGTTGAGTTTTCTATTCTTGAGCTACATCTTTATTTGAGTTAATTTGACAAGTGGTTTACTGGTTGAGGTAATGTTCACTTCCCCTTATTGGTAGACTTATCTGATTATTTGAAACTTACCTTATAAATCTTTAAAGGACCACATGTTTAAGGGATATATGCATAGATTTCCTCTTTTAAGTAAGATTGTTATTAGTAACCAGAAAACTGGGCACTGGGCACTAGGCACTGATAGTTTCGAATGTATACAATTGATATACATTGTCTGCATAATCGTAAAGTACGCCTTTGATCCCATAATTTGTCAATATAGCATGAATTAAAAAAATAGTCTGAGGCATAATTTGCGTTTCTCCTCCCCAGACATGCCCTCTTTCTCTTGCTCAATTTCATTTTCTATTACCTATGCCAAATTATACTGAAAAATAACTTCCTGGCATTTCATTGACAATTGGCTTTACAACTTTATATGGTATCCTGATACTAACTTTGAATTGAGAAGGAACTTTCAGAATGGATTCTTGAATTCTAAAACTGTCACTAATGTGCAAGGAACACTTTGCACCAGCATTTCTATTGGTGGCCTTACAAAAAGAATGGTTCGTTAAAAGAAAAATATATACACATCTATATGCATAGATGTGTGTTTGCATGTGTGTTTCTGGGATACTGAGCAAAGCTTGAAGAAGACAGATTAACTAAATGGTCACCGTGCCAATTAAATTAAGCAGTATATGTACAAAGCTGACCAGGAACGTGATAGGAAATGAAGTTTCAATCATCAGACCAAGCTTTTGACAGGACTTTTCAGAAGAATATATACCTCAGCTCCCTCTGGAATATGTTGCACAGCACGTACAACAGCCAACCTTCCCTCAAACACCAAGACAGAATTGGGCAAGCAGCTAGAGTAACAGCAGCATTAGCAAACTAATAGCAAGATGTTGAAATTCAGAAACATCAATGCGTTAAAGAGTTACCTATGGTTAATGATAGATATCACGGGGTAAAGTCCTGTGCCCAAGGGTCTTAGTTCACTGTCGCAAATGGTGTGTGCATTGCATGCAAACTGCATTAAATGAGAAGTATCGGACTCAACATTTTATCTGAAAATCAATGTTCGCTATACAAATGAATATTATTAACAAATCTTGCTTCAGTATGAGAAGTAAAAATTGTAAAAGGTTTTGTAAGATCGACAAATAACAATTTGCCACTGAATCGTAATACAGTTTCTGGTTAATTAGTTCCAACATGCCCCATCTTGCATGACGAGTTGGTTTAGTACACTCCAAATTCACAGCATGACTTATGTCATTCCATCATGATTGAGTAATTCAAATCGTTTAGCAGTGTAGATCACCCCACCCCAGCCCACCTCAACCTCCCTCTTTTTCAATTCAACAAAATTTCCGCACGGCTGTTTGCACACCTGAAGCTTCAGAAAGGGAAGTTTAACCAATATGATCACAGACTCCTGGAGTGCAGCTTTATGAAAGATGTTTGATGGAAATCGTAGTCTTATCTTTGAATTAAGAGTAAAGACAACCTGAGGTGGCTTGAAAGTATTATGCTTAAATGCAAAAGAAAAAAGATGTTCACTCCGAAACTAATATTTAAGAAGACCTTGGAAAAGTTTTCAGCAATCTCTTTTATGCTGATCTCAGGCCACTGTAGTATCAGGTTGACAAGGTTAGCCATCTGGGCATACAGCAGCAATTGCTTCTCATCAATGTCAGACATGTCTTCCCAAAACTTAAGGTTAAATAAAACAATTATGTGTGGAGATATAACAAAAGAAAAAACCTCGAAATGGAGCATGCTGAAAGTAAAGAGTAAAATGGAGAAGGATACGGGACACCAGTGCCTCCACCAAGCCGTAATTGTCTGTAGCAGTAGTAGGAATGACCTAACAGTAAAGTGAAAATACACAATTTTGATGCCATAAGTTTTGATGGGCCAATATAAATATTGTTCAGTAACTAGCTTCTTAGAAAGAAGAAAATAAATAGCAGGACCATGCAAGCCAGAATATTCAAAAGTACCAACCAAAATTCCAACGGAAAAATCAGTGTAATTCACATCGTATCAAAACTCTAGAATTTAAGCTTCCACAGAGTGTTTGACCATGGGCTCAAACCCCTCAATGTGGTTCTTAGCTTGCACGGCAGCATCATATCTTAGAAAAGATCACGGTTAAGTCATTAATCTTCTAAATCCTGTCAGGGAAGCTAGGATAGATATTTCACAATATAAGTTGACAGCATCACATGAGAATTACAGTGCGGACATATAAGAAATCATTGCATGAAACTTTTCCTTAAGTGAGCCTCCTGTTAATCCATCACAGCGGAGAACCATCTTGTTCTTTCACACACTGATACAACTACAAATGCTGGTCCAAAGTCTTGCAAATCAATTCAATAACAGAAAAACTAGACCATCCCAACTAAAGCTGCGGTGAACAACTACTAGCTAGATACAAATTATAATGAGATCAATTCAACAAGGCATTATCTTAAATGTTGCAATTTACCCACCTAAGGTCTAGGTGTGATCACTAACAAACACTTTTCCTCTTATGCACCATCACAGATATACAAACTATCCTGTAAGTATCCAACCAATCATAGTTTGAGGAACAAATGAAGTGATGAGGAAACTTTAGGGGTCAGTTCTTTTGAAATTCCAGGACTGAAGATATACGGAAATATCAATTGTCAATGCCACTACCAGAAATCTTCACCAATACAGAACCTGATGTCAGAATAATTCTTTCCCGTTCAACTATCAGGTGAGTTTGTCACGAAAAGTTTGATGAAGAAATTTATTCTACTTGCCAGAGACATCAAGCATATGACAGGCACATTTGCATTAGTTTATGGGATGGCTCAAATTTTAGGTCGCAAACTAATAAATAAATTTTTTTTTCATGATCTTACCATCCCTCTGTCAAAATTTCCAAACCTCCACATTTTGCTTTTTCATTTTTATGCACTATTCTATGTTAATTCGAAAAAGAATATTTTTGGTACAAGATATATTGAGGTCCACTAACACGATCAACAAAACTACCCAGCTGATTACATAAACATCAAGTTTTAGCGAAATCCAACAGTCACGTAATACTGAGTTAGACATACTCTGCCTGTAGGAGATTGACTCGTTGACAATTAGACACAATCATAGTCTCACCCCAAAATTTTGCATCTCTAGGATCCCCATTATGATGCTTGTACTTTGAATTCATGAAAAACGGACTAAATAGGAAGCTAAAAGGAGTGAACTAATAGGAAGACCACAAACAGAGGCAAATAATAATGGACTAACAGAAATATTCTAATATTCAATTAGAACAAATTCTTTTACCTTCTCAGTCTGCAGTTTTCTCCGTAGGTAGAGTTTTACCATCAACCGTATTGAAGGTGTAACAGATTTTCTCTTATCCTGGTCAAGCCTTGACAGCACTTGGCATTCAAGACGATGCAACTTCCAGTCCAACTTCTGAAGATATAAGGCACCAACCAATGTACGGAGAGGAAGTATATGACAAAACATTAGTTACATTTACTGGATAAGCAGAGATCTAAGGCATCAAAAGAGTCAAGATATCCGATTTCAAATCTTTTATCTTCACTTATTGAATCCATACGAGAAATTTTGTTGCTTCTCCCAAACACTATAAAGACAATTTGGCATGACGAGTCATTTATATGAGAACTCCCAAATGAATATCCATCACCATTTCTTTGGAGTTGAATATATTCCAAAGGTATTTCCATGAATCAAGTACTTGGTGCAAAAGATCTATGATGATACTATCTGAACCACCGATAAATAAAAACTGATCTTTACTTGCAATTTATACACTCAAAACGAACTGTCTAAAGAGAAAGTTGGCAAGCGAAATCAAAAACATTCAATTGAGCATGATGCTGCACAAAAAATACACATTTACATACCTGACATGTGCTACCACAGTACCACACAACATGACAAGCCGAGCACTTCTTAAGGTTACTTGTTGTGAAGCATCCGTCACATCTCGTGTCAACTGATGACTTGTTCGGTACACAGACATAAGGCTCTTGGCTAATGATTACTTCTCCTAAAATACATTAAAGTGCAGCAATGTAAGTTAAAAACAGATTTAGCATATACCAGTACTATTTGAATTACTTGTCGTTAATTATAGAACCATAAGTTTTATTTTTACGTATTCCTTGCTTCTTAAATACACGCCTGAAGCAACTCAACAATTATTAAGAAGAAATGTATGAATAACTACCAAATTATATGCAACATCAGGATATGAACAAGCACTACAGGGAAGCGAAGTTGAAACTTTGAAAGAGCTCGTTCTATTGCGGGCAAAATTGCTAGCAAGTTGAAAAATTAACCAATTCTACTCCATTTCAATGCCTGTTCTCCCTAAATACAAAATATTTAACTAGGTATCTTCAACGTAGTGAGGCCAAAGCCATGTTGAAATCCTATATGATAGCGACGGAGAAGCTCGCGCGCGCGCGCGAGAGAGAGAGAGAGAGAGAGGAGACCTGGACGGAAACATCTGGTGGTTAAAAGGCATCGGCCTTTTTCTTGGATAGTAGAAATGGTTAGACCGCGTTCGTTAAGTGCAGTCTGCAAGGCCTCCATTGTTGCTGCCCTCGCATGCTCTAAAGCGAGAGCGTGCCTTTTCTATTAATTTCGCCAAACAAGGTGCTAGAACCGCGAGTCATTACTTTGATTCAAGAGGAAGAGCGCGGGCCCACAAGACACGTGGCACATCATTGTGCTGACTTTCGAAACGTTTCAAATTTGGAGAATAGCAACAGGGCTTTGGCGAAACAAGCGAGGTTTAATTGTCTAATGTCCCTCGCTTCCAGCTCTCTGCGATTTTTCTCCGTACGGAACTCGCTCTGCTTTCTCCCTCTGCGCGAAGTTATTTTATCGAAGAAGCCGCATTTAGGTGTCAGTCTATCTGCAGCATATTCAGGTTTGATCATACTCGTTATCACGAATCGTATCCAACATGTTAATCTTTACCGTCTCTGTAGCTGCTGAGAGATCTTAGAAACCGAACTGGAAATCGAAGTCGGGGCGAGTCTTTTTTTAATTGTTTTCTTCAACTTTTGTTTCTGTGCAGCTATGGATTCCGCCTCATCATTTACGTTGGTCCTCTGTGGAAAATCAACGGCCGAAAGCGAAATTGCAAAAGCTATTAAGGGCACTGGTGCTCTGAAGCTGCCTGACAATAGCAACTTTTCAATTCTTTTGCAATCGGAGCTGGAGAAACAGCTCCAAGAAGATTCGGACTCTTTCGACATCGATTCTTTCCTGAGTTCTCTTTCAACGAATCAGTTCGGCAGGTTCCTTATTTGGTCTCCACGGTTACCTTCCACACATGACGTCGTTTCTCAGTAAGTCTAAGAAAACTCGACGCTTTCCCCTATTTTGACTTTTTTTCTTACTAAATTAATTGTTTTGTTTTCACTAGCAATTTCGGTGATCTTCCGGTTGGTACGGTTTGTGTTACCGACGTTCAGTCGAAAGGACGAGGTTTTGAAACGCTGATTAACAGCTTCTGTGATTGTTGCATTGCGGTCTTGGAAATTGTTGGTATTTAATAATAATATGGGAATTTCTTAGGTCGGTCGAAGAATGTGTGGGAGTCTCCGAAAGGTTGCCTTATGTTTTCTTTTACCATACAAATGGAGGATGGGCGAATTGTGCCTCTTTTGCAATATGTTATCTCTCTTGCCATCACCGAGGCAATAAAGGATGTCTGTGACAAAAATGTGAGTCGATTTTTTGTGTATATTGGCGTTGTCGATGTTTGAAAGTTATCATGATGATCAACTTATCAAATAGTTTTAAGCAGAGCTTTCTGCTCCTGATTATTGGCATCTCTCATGCATCGGTGGAATGGGTAAAGATAATGAACAAAACAAGTAAAGATAAATTTAGCTTCAGAAATAAGCAATGAAACTGCAAATGAATTTAGGGACTTTTAGATTGACTCGCTTAATATTTGAAGTGTGGTGGTTTAAAAGAGGAATGTCACTCATGCATTTGTGCGTTGTATCGCATCTTGGCATACATAGAAGGCTTCACTTTTCAAATTATCGATTCAAGGCCGCTCCTTTGTTGTATATCATTGGGTTACTTAGGACTGGGTATTCCTGGTGTGATTCTATCTTGAAAAGTGAGTGATGCTGAGGAGTAAATACTAATCTTCTGTATTGATTTGCGTTTCAGGGCTTACCATACGTTGATGTTAAAATAAAGTGGCCAAATGATCTTTACTTAAATGGCCTTAAGATTGGAGGCATTCTATGCACCTCAACCTATAGGTCGAAGAAGTTCAATGTCAGTGCTGGTAATAGACTTGTTCAATTGGTGGTGGTACACAAACTTGTTGTAATCAACCATGCTTCCGCATATAACTGACTGGAATGTTTCCTTCTGAGCCTGTTCTCTCATTAAATTGAGAAGTCTAGTCACATTTTTGTTGATTATGTACTATCATCTAACTTTGTGTGCGTGGTTGATTATATTGACTCATTCGATGTTCTTGCAGGGGTCGGTCTGAATATTGATAATGAGAAACCAACGACATGTTTGAATGCAGTTCTACGAGAATTATCATTTGGGGCTTCCCCAATCAGTAGAACAGAAATACTTGCTGCTTTTTTACATAAATTTGAGAAATTTTATGATCTTTTTCTGAATCAAGGTAAACATCATTATTAATAATTCTAACAGTGTTTTCATTATAAATAGTATGTCATTGCTTAGTTTAATTTGCCGTTTCCTTTATGATGTGGTAAAGTTGGCCTCACATAAGCAATTTGATATTTCTTTGACTTCCTCTTCCCTCAGGCTGTAAGCATTGCCATAGTTTACTTAGGTAAACAATCGTCCAGATGATATGGGATGTTTGAAATGCATCTTTTTACTCAATGCCTACTAAAACTTGAAAATGTAAATCAAATTCATTGGATGAAGACTTCACATATATGGAAAGCTCAATCAGAAAGCACTGTTTCTGAACGCGTCATGTATTGATGAATTACATTCTTGTGGCTCTCTTTGCGTAGTACCAATTGGAGTTTGCATCTTTCTGTTTCTGTTTCTGTTTCTTTCCGCCTAAACATATCCTTTCAGTCGATGTGTTAAAGCCTATCAGGTTTTTGTGGACAGTGGAAATATTGCCATGATTATTGATCACGAAACTCATCTGCCACTTTTTTGGCAAGTGCTGCTTATTGAGCATACGTCAATTCTACCATTCCTTGTTTAGTTTGACAGGCATCATAGGCTCCAGTTAACCAAGTAAAAGGCCCCAAGATTTTTGGTGGTAATTCTTGAAGATGGTATCAGTTGTCCAGCTCTCTCTTTTTGAAATTGAGTGCTTCTTCTATCCCTTCTGATAACGAGAGTAGATTTTGTCAAGCTTTTAACTATGGTTAAAAAGACAGTTACCAATGCTACTCTTATAAACAAGGGTTGAGGGTAGCGCAACTGTTCAATTATATGGATTGCACTTACCTATGGATTTTGCTTGTTTGCTGATATGCTCTGTCATTCAATGAGTGTTATTTACATGCCTGAAACAACATGCAATTTGCAGAAAATGCCAAGTTCTTTTTCTCCACATTTTGCAGGATTTCAAACACTTGAGGAGCTATATTGTAAGACATGGCTACACAGGTGACATATATATCCTACTCATTTTCTTTTCTGTTGTCAACATTTTTACGTTGTAAGGATTTATTATATGGCTATTGGGTGAAAGGTTAAAGGTTTGTGTGTCTCTGTGCATGTGTAAAAATGAAATTCTACTTCCATTTCAAAATTACTCCACTTTCCCTGCTTTGTTTCTTGGTGACAACTAAAAACAGTAGAAGACAATTTTTTTTTCCCTTGCTTGCAGTTTGGAGCCTAAGTAACAAAATGGTAAATTTACTTAACTTTCTAACTTTGCACTACTGGGTCTCTTTATGTCCTTGGTTGCTGAATAATTGTGATACAAAGCACCAAAGAGATGAAGGGTTACTAGAAAATCAGTTTGAGTGAATTAAAGATCACTTTGCCGACTATTTGAGATGAAAAAATATGAGGCCATCTTGTTTGGAGAAATCATAGACACTCGGTCACCCACAACCTCATTCTGTGGTGCCCCTTCTTTTTCTCTGAGAATTGCCATCATCATGGGTTCAGCTTGGATTAACCGAAAGGTTGGTCTTTATTGCACACGACTGAATCATTTTGGCCCTCTCCCATTGTATCCTATATTGGTGCTACCTCCATCTTCTCACAACTGTATTAATTTGCAAATGTTCCTTCTGTGTTTGTAGCCATTCTCCATCTCAGTGACCCCAATTGTTCCTTCACTATAAGAGGTCATACTTGTTGAAGGACCATAAATAACAGTCTCACATCATTATTGACAAATGAGTTGGAACTTGTTGGTTTAGTATTGAAGCCATTAAATTTTGATTTC